>CM068988.1:13805676-23805676 GCA_035357415.1 Ophraella communa | reverse complement strand
ATCGGCAAATAAACGTTAAGCATGGAATTCAAAACGGTTTGTATGAGCGGTGATTTGATTTTAATGGATTCGGGAAACTCTTTTAAAGTTTGTACCAATCCAGCTTTCATAAATTCCATGGTTACTTCTTCGTTAGAAAGTATACAGTGTATTAAAACTAATAGACTCTTCTGTAGTTTTAAATTATCTGTTTGCTTCAATGTATTTATTACAGCTACGTGCCCGTCTAAACTAATAAAATGCTCTACGAAGATTGGATTCGCAATGCAATACGTAATCATCTCTACAGACAAAATGGCGACGAAGTCACAGTTGTTTTCTAACGCTTTTATAAGCTCTTTAAAAAACTTAGGATTCATCACGGTGTGTTGGTAATTAGGGTGCACCACGAAGTGGTACAGAATATCAGTTACTTGCTCGTAGCTTTCAATAGACATAACCGATGGTCCTTTGCCAAACAAATCCACAAATTTTGTCTGAGCGTCCAGCTCGTCTAAAATGGAAATCGTCTTTAAAGACCTTTTAGTAAGTTTAGATAAGGTTTTGAAAGCTACAACGCTCTGTATATCTTCGTCATCGTCTGTTGGATCCAGCATATTGTAAATAATTTCGATAACTCTAGTCGTCAACATATGTTCACAACAATATGGATGCTCGCTCATATTCGAAATTGCTTCACACGTTGTTATAAGTACATCCTTATTGGTGCTCCTCAAGAAATAAAGAATAGATTCTTCAACTGAAAGATCGAATAGTGTTTGTCTTATGCTTGGTATGGCAGATAGCTTTACAAATATATCGATGCATGGTTGGAGATATTCCGCGTCGCACGTTTTCACCCAAAAACAAAATTGTAGAAACTGCAAGGATTCTATAAAATAAGTCGAGGTTACGTCAGAGTTCATGCAATTAGAAATTATTTGCAATGCTATTTCATGTTTGCTTTTTAGCTCCGGGTTCATTATTACCTCCATCATTTTCTCCACCAGCTTTTGATTTTTAAATATAGTCTGATAAACATCTAATCCGAACATAGTAAGTTTCGATATTATCTGAAAAGCGAGCATCGACACTTCTTTGTCGCTATGCTTCAAGTAATTCATTATTACCATGGCATCGAAATTCTTCATTTCCGGTAACACGCCTAAAGCTGCGGGAGCAGTAAGCAGTACATCGAAAAGACCCAACGTGTTTTGCAGTAAATTTAAACTTTTTATTGTTTTAAGAGAAGCCAATATTGGATTTAACAAATCAACTGAGAAAATTAAACTGGTTATTCTGCAGCTGTTGGCTAATTTTATTAAAATGGAAACGGAGAATTCTTTAACGTAAGAATCTTTGTGAGTTATATAAAAATCCGTTATTCTGTGAATATGGTGGTCGTATATTCCTTGATCGAATTCAAAAACCACATCTTCAATAGTTAATAGGATGTTTAGGAGTCGTAATGATAATCGCAGCACACATATGTTTCGATCAAACAAATCCAATACTTTTTGCAGTAAACCTTTTTGTTGTAGGTAGTCCAAGTTGGTTAGGCACATGTCTGCATATTTCGATAGAAATAGGAGAGATTCCAATACTATATCGTTTTCTGGACTGCTTAATATAGCTATCGACGTATCTACATTTCTAGTTAAGTACGTTTTTTCTTTGACATCATCCGGTATTTTTGTAGTTAAAGTTTTTCCAGGCTTTTTATCTTTGCGTTTCTTTTCCATGTTTTAAAATTATTCAGTAAACAATTTACTGATGACTTTATATTGACGTTTACGTTTTGTATAAGTCAGCCAGTCACTGCCAATGAAACGTCAAAATTTGTGTTCTATGCGTTTGAACTGGGAAATGTCAATGATTCCAAACGGCAACATTATAAATCTCCAGAAATAACTTTTGTTTGAGTTATTTTATTATTATTATACTTTGAAATATAACGGAAGTATCATAATTAAATACATATAAGCAAAATCTTTCCAAATTCGATTTTTAAAGTAGGTATAATACCATTTTTGTAAGTATTCTTAAAATTTATGACAATGCACAACTTTGAAGGTTATGTTATAATATTTTACGGAAATTGTTCGTCTATCTACTTTAGTGATATGTAAATCATATGAATGAACACTTACCAATTAAAAAACAGTAATCAACTCCCAAAAAATCAAGAAAAGATAATAAAATAGTTAATAACACCTATAAATCAGACCATAAAAAAAGTTGTTTGGAATCATTTGGTTTGACACTTACGTCACTACTTTCCCAGTCCATTAATAATCTTAATTTTGTAAAAGTAGTGATAAATTTAAAATTTAAAAAAATAGTTATTTCAAATCACATAATTGAAAAAAAAATGTAGAGTATTTTAAGAGAAAATGGATGATGCACATTTGAAAGAGAAAATCTCAATTAAAAGTACTAAAAATCAGCTATTTTTTTTTAATTTTGACAACTTCTGTCAATTATGTCATAAATCTTAAAAAGAACGGACAATGTTGCCAGTTCGGATTTCTGTAACTCGTGATAGCTTGGAAATACAAATGCAACTTAATCTAACCTAACTTGAATGGGACTGATAGGTACTTGTTAGAATCAAGATGAGTGATGAGTCAAAACTCAAAAGGTTTTCTACAAAGAAATAGCAAATCTTTTATAAAACTAAATATATCAGTTTTTTATTTTAAATATCATTTATTTAAAATTAAAAAACCTCTTAAATATAAAGGAAGAATTGCATTATTTGTTAGTATTGAAAAATTAATCGAGGTATATAAATTTGAACTAAAATTCGTGATAAAACAAACACTGTCATAAATCAGTAAGTTTAATATCTGTTTTATTTAATTTAAGGTATAAAACAATTCTGAGATAAACATAACATTTTAAAAATGTTTATTTCGATTTTTATGATTACAAATGCATGTAGATAAACTCTCACAATGCAAATTTAATGTTATTAAAAGAAAACAAACACCATTGACATGACAACGCCGCTTAACCTGTAAACAGATCATAGAACTGCATCTAGACATAGCTATCAGATATAGTAGGTACTTATAACCTCAAAGTTTCGATTGAAAATAATTATGCTTAAGAATATTTCTGAAAAATGGCAAAATTTGAGTATTTTCTTCCAGTTTTTTGAGTGAAACAGACGCATTTGCTATTTTTTGGACTAAATTCGTGGTTTTTAAAGTAATTTGTGAATTATCCAGAGACATTTTTGTTTTAATCAACTCTATTTAATAAAAATAATAATATAAAACATTATTGAGTCTTGAATATAATACATATTCCATCTCGTAACAAAAGGGCGTTTCCTAACGTCTCGAGTTTAAAAGCTACCAATTTTCTAAATCAATCTAGCTTTCCCTCTCTGTTCTTTAATTATCTACCAAAAATGTAAAATGTGAAGTTTAGGTAAATATTGTGTCAAAAATATACCACCTCCTATTTCAACTTGAAAAACAATCCAAGAAAAACTATGTAACGTTTTTTCCAAAACTATCTATAAAAAATTAAAATGATAGGTACTTACCCGTTTGTTTAGTGCGTATAAGACTCTGGTAGATTCATCTGGCTTAAGGGGTCGAATTCTTACAGCAACCATTAGGCGTTCTTCAGATTTGCTACCAGTCTTTGAAGTGTCACTTCCCGAACTTGAAGGTGTTTCCGGTGTCATTTTTTCGCACATAACTTACAAAGTTCTCTCAGACCGTTCAAATCTGGAAACAAAAATAAGTAACTTCAACTACAAATCAATAAATACCTATAACATAAAAAGATAGTACACCTTGCAGGGAGGTATTATTGGTTGCATAACGATTTTCTTGGGAAATAAGCTAACAGGTGGGTGATGAAAGTTTGGTTGAAAATAACAGGGAATTATTGAACACCGTCCTATAAGGTTAGGTTAATAAAGTTAAGCGTTATTTAAATAAAGCAAAACCTTAAATATCAGAGTAGAAATTGAGTTAATGGAATTTTTTTAAATTGACAGTTTTAGGACAGTTTTATTTGTAACCTCTTTGATTTCTAATACAAAAATAATCTAATTGTACTTGTGTCTTTTGATTGTTTGTTAAAAAAACATCCAAATCTCGATGATTTTTTATTGTAATTTTTATAGAGGTTTAGATCAGTAGAACCTATTTTATAATTTAAACTTTGCATAATTGCAAAGAATAACTCAACAATAACACTTAAACTTAATCTAAAATCTAAATTGATATTTTTTTGTAAACTTTTTTAGATGCCCCGTACTGATGAAATAATAGTTATTTATTGTACAAGACGATAAAATTGTAATTTATCTTCCAGACGCTAATTATGCTCGAGAAGATAATGCGATTTTATCGTCGTGTGCAATACAACAATTTTTTCTATAGCAAAACTTCAAGTTCAGGTGAAAAATAAAAAATGAACAGGAAAGAATTGACACAAGAAAAGGAAAACCTGCCATCAGATGTAGAAAATGCAGCTTTGGAAGCAAAAAGTTTATTGTTGCCACACAGATCTAGGATAATGTGTGAGAAAGAATACCAGTCTTTTAAAAAGTGGAAATCTGATACTAAAACCAAGCAAGATTCGTTTTGTAAAATTGTGAGAAAGTATGCCTTGCGTCCCAAAAACGTAGTACCTCAAGTGTTTAAGCAAACGAGTACAAGTTGTGGTGCTCCATTTGTTTTTAATCCTTAATGTATTTGAATTTGTAAATTTTATTGAATAAAAAAAAGTTAAAACATTTTATTAACTCTTGCTCTTGCGGTTAAAGTGTAGCCATGGTTTTAAACTTTACGGGGGATCCAAAAATGTTATATATAAACATTTTTACAACTCATGGAGTGGATTTTATGTATTTATGCACAAATATCAAAATGTATATGTATGTAAATATCAAAATGTATGTACAAAAATTAACTGTATGACAATAGTAATAAATGATAAACTGCATAATATATACTGTCAACGTTTCATGGGTTTTTTTAATAACTTTTAGTAAAATTCACTACTTTAATGTGCTTAAACTAAAAATGTCAACTTTTATAAATTACAAAAGCTTACATCATGTTAAATTTAAAATGATTCACATGTTTACCTTTATTTTCTCTTCAGCACTGTCATTTATTTTATTTGTTTTGATACACACCGGATGGGAGGTTAAAATAAATAATTGTAACGAAATTTCTTTGGAGAGAAACTAACAAGAAATGCGGTTCCGGCTTGGTCAAACGATAAAACTGCTATAACTTTCATCGCATGCTTTAACCACGCGATTCTACATCGGTAACTATTAGCAACAAAGGCTCAATAAAATTCAAACAAAATACTTACAGTCCACTATTTATAGGGGTTGTCTTAAAAGCGATTTGATCAACGTCTAACTGGGAAAGGAATAAGATAAAGGAGTTTGATAAAAACTAATTTATTCTTATTACAGTTTTTTTTTAAATTAACAGTGGGAATATAGTTAGTTCTAAGCTTTCCATCAATAATTACGGTGATATATTTTTGTCCCAAAATAGAACTGCAGTATACAGGAAAAGAAAAGAAATCTAGTTGTATTATGTTGGTCATAATTAGTAGTTACTTAATAGACAATTAGTCCAGGTGAAATTGCTGTTCAAGATGGTCAAATAAATAAATAATCGTAGTAATAAAACTCAAAGTCTATCCACAACGTTTAATAGTGAGGTTCAAAAGTTAGTGCAACATGTTTCGGTCTTTAGACCATCATCAAGCTATAAAGAAAACAATGGTATGAGGATATTTATATATTTATTATATAGCATATTTCTTTATAGCCTGATGATGGTCTAAAGACCGAAACATGTTGCACTAACTTTTGAACCTCACTATTAAACGTTGTGGATAGACTTTGAGTTTTATTACTACGATTATCTACATCATCCACATTTGAGAGATGGATTTCCTTTTCAAATAAATAAATGTTTTCTTACAGCAAACTAATGGCACAATTTAGTCAAAGACGTCATAACTAAATAAAAAAAAAACATTCCGAACCAAAATCGTCTATTATGGGGTGTAGGAGGAGTGGTTTTTAGGGGTGGAAATGGTCTTTTGCGATTTGTGACTAAAGAATGCATCCTATTGAGAAAAGTCAAATGAAAAAGTTGTTGGAAATAGAAAAATCTACAACTTATGCAGTAATCATTTTCGCCCTAACCTCAAAAATTTCCAAAAAAAAAACCAAAAAAACCGTTTCTTTGGTTTTTAATTTTTTTCTTTTACAAAAATGGTTCGATTGAGCTGAAAGTTTGATCAAATATACTTTGTGCTATTCTAAAAATACTGTATTTTTTTCATTAAGAAATATTCAGCCGAAAGTTCAGCAGAAAAGTTAAAAATAAACAAATTATTGACATTTTTCATTATACTTTGTATTATGGGATCACTGTATAACAAAAAGAAAAACGATGTAACGTTACATGATGTAAGATATCAAAGTTATAAAACAGCTACAATAAAATCACATTTCAAATTAGAAAAATTGCTGGAGCTGGAGCTGGAGCTGGAGCAGCAGAACAGCATTGTTACATTATTTAGTTTATTACCAGCTCCAAACATGGCTAGGTAATGAACTCACTGCAATAGATTATTATTTACGTGGAAAAATTGTTATTATTTATTTAAATTGTAATTTTTTTATACCAGTGCTATTGGTAAGCTTTAAGAAAAATAATCATGAATCATGCATATTTAACAATTACGTGGATATTTTTAAATAAATCAAAAAACAGAATTCGAGTCCTTCCATAATGGATACATAATAATATAAATTCTGCAGTACGAGCAATGTTTTCAAGAAGTTAGATTTAGTTTCATTCATAGTTAGGCAATCGGTAGAATAGGATTGATATTAGTTTAGATTGAATAATTAGTTGTATTTATGATAAATATAGAGATAAGGTAAAGTTTCTTATTAGTAATTAACATTGGCAAAATCAAAACAGGTATAATTAACAATTCCTTCATAAGTATATGAAATTTTGGAATTTAACAAGAAATGCTTGAATAATTGTAAAAAAACAACATTAACACCAAATATCTATAAATTGTTACATGTAAAAACAAGAATAAATCAAAGGAACCATAATGGTAATATTTAGGTCGTGAATGGAGAATAAATGTATATGTATTAGAGTTTCAGGAAAGTAGAAAATTACAATCTCAACAAATCATTTGTCAAACTCAAAATTCAAACAGGTAAAAAAACTATAATATTACTAAATTGGGTGGAAAATGTCTCTAGAAAATTTGTAAACTTTATCGAAAGATGTTTATTTGGGAAATTAAGGGATTTAAGACGTATTTACTCATAATTAAAATACCGGGTGTCCCATAAGTTTCTGACGCTAATAACTAGCGAAACAGCTGTTTAGTTTAACCGTTCAGTAATTTATTGTTCTTTGAAAGATGAACTTCCACAAACTAAAGGTTAACACAATCAATTCTGTAGTACAAATTTTTATCTCTACAAGAATAAAACGTTTATTTTAAATGAAACAGCTCCATAATAGCTTAGTTTTAAAAGTTATCTCTCAATTTAAAACGTTATTTATTCTGATATACTTCCAACTACAACAATTAACAAAATAATAGACGGTATACAAAGACTCATATAGTTAGGACATATTTAAAGAATGATCCAATTTATTATTAATGCCAAAAATCATTTGAAAGTAGGTACCTAATATTTAATTTAAAGTTTTATCCTACACGATTAGTGAAACGCTGACTAATAAATAATAAATAATCATCATTGTAACCATTATAATAACCTGTTTAGTGAAGGATGTTTAGAATTTTAATACTGTTGGAGCTTTATTTATCTATTTTATATACGATACTGAATACCAATTGCATAGATTGTCTTTAAAAATTCATAAAAGTAGTATATCTTTTGAATAGGGATGTTCACTAATTTTCAAATGTATTGTAAATGTTTAGTTTACACACTATATAAACATAAAAACACCACCAAATTAATTAAAAACGGCTTTTTGCTTTAATAAATGAAAACAAAAAATCATATTTTTTTCGAGGCTAAAAAATGACTCCCTTCGTCGAGGCTAGCGTCTGTGACGTCAGCTCCTCTATTTACCGTTCCGGCGCCATTGTTTATTGTGTTGAAGTTCGTGTGTGATTGTTATTCCACTGTTATTCTGTGATTAAAAACGTTAAAAATGAGTGAAAATACTGCAAATAAATGGTGTTTTGTTCCTGCATGTACAAATACGTCAAAAAATAGTCCTAATAAGATTTTTATCAGCGTTCCGAAAAATTTAAAACGTAAAAAGAAGTGGTTTGCTGCAGCTAGGAAAGATTTAAAGGATGTTTCAATAAAAACTTCGTTCTATTGCTGTGAAGACCACTTTAATGTAAGTTTAATTTAATCTAAATAGTTTTTACAAGTTTTAATATATTTTTTCTTTCTTTTAGCTTGAGCAAGATATGGAAAATTATATGGAGTACAGATTAAGTAAGGTTTCAGCTCGGATGAAATCTGAAATAGTTCCCCAAATTTTTTTGTGCCAACCTGACAAAAAAGAAAGTGTACGTAGAAGTACTAGTGAGAAAAGGGCTTATAAAAGAAAAATTGCAGAGATTTTAAATTACCCAGTAGTGCCAGTACCTGAGACAATAATGGCAATAGATATTATAGACAATATGCAACCAAGTACTTCCCATCAGCCTGAAACTGCAAAAATGACTGCAACTAGAGAAGTTTCAGAGCCTTCTAAACATGGTTTTTGTTGTCAAGCTCGTCCTATTAGTTACCGCAGTAAAGGAACTCAAGTGGTGGACCACAAAAAGACGGTAATGAACATAGCAACATCACCTTTAAAATTTGCCCACCCAAAACCCATCAACATTGCAACAAAAATGATTGTAAAAACTTTGGAGTTTGATAGTGACAGTATAGTAGTGTACGTAGTGTAGATTAAAGTCTTTATTTAAAATTAAGAAATCCGATACCATCGTAACATCCACATTTGGTAGGTTATGTGAATCGGCTTTTTGAAATCCTTGCTCCATTTCTTGTTTTAAACAAAAATTAAAATATTGAATACACGAATCAACAATCAACTCTCTGAACACAACAAAATATACGAAAACAATATTTTTATACACGTAAAAGGTTCTAAAATGCGAAGAGATTAACCCAAAAGCAGGTAGCCAGGTCAAAATAACATCAGCTGTCTCGGCGGGATTTAATCGATAAAGGAGGTGACGTCAATCCAATCAGAGAGCGTTCCTTGAATTCAAACGAAGATAGTATTTTTAATTGAGTTTTTTGTATAGAAAGACATTATTTATATTTAATATGTTTTATTAATGTGTTATTAGGATTATTTTTCGATCATTTTATGTAGTTTACACGCGATTTTAATTTTTTGTGAACATCCCTATTCTCTTTAGTATTTCTTTTGAATTCTATTTATACATTTTATCCACCACTAATACAAAATGAAATCATAATAGTTACTTCCTTGATTTAGCTATAATGTTATATTGTTTTGCTACAAATCATGGGTTTTAAATATTTATCGTTTAAACCACGAAATATGTTTAATTCAGTTGCTCAGAGTAATAAGTAAATAGAAAGCCTGGTCCGCGGTTAAAAGCTACGAGCATATTATACACTAAGCTTTCAGCACTTTTATAAATATTGTGCTTCTTCGAAACATTTTAAAAACAGAAGTAGCTAAGAAACGAGCAAAATAACTCAAACCTCTCAACTTTTGTTGTTTATTGTTCGTGTGCGTAGATTTCACAGTGTTTTAATAATTTGTGCTAAATTGTATTAAAAAAACGAAATAATAACGGATATAGAAAATGAATTGTGAATTCTACACCACAGATTACAATTATCAATAACTGCAAATAAATATTTATATTTTTTGGTGTAAATAACTATATTTCGTTTTAATAATAGTTATAATTCATAAGTACTCTGCATAAATGAACTATAAAGTATTGTATCAAATATTTGTTACCATAAAATAATAGTGTTTCTAAAAAGATGTCTATAATGTAACCAAAATTTTTAAAATAAAACTTCAACAAAAATATTTAGTAGTCGAGGATAAACTATAGTATTCTACTCGCGTGTAATGGCTACTATTCACTCGACGATTAAGACCACTGTGTATCTGTATTTTATAGGGAAAACCATCAATCTTCTTAAACATTCTTCGGGTAGACCTTTCACTCAAATTATAATAAATATTTTTTCTTGCGTTGTAAGCATCATTTCGAATCTTTTTGTTATAATAAACAATGTTTAAAAATACCTTGACAACTGTTATCACTTGTTTCATATGACGCGATTATATTTCACTGTCCTTTATTTTGGCGCATATCCGTATTATAAATAAAACTTGCTTGTGCAATACACCTATCTCTTTAATACTCATGCGCAAATATTTTTGAATTTTCCCCTTCCACTGCTAAAATATAACTACTTCTTGCCATAGAACACAACGTATTGCTACCCAGGAATACCACAATTTAAATGAAAAAAACCCTTTTAGCTGTCAAAAGCTAGCTTCTATTTGCCGTATAGCCCCGGCAGCTCAGGCCATAATTCTAATTTTTTGATTTCGTTCGTGTACGCCACGCCGCTTGCTAGTTGTTATTGTGTTTTTCTTATCTTTGTATATTTAATATTAACGACTTGTGAGTGTACCTAGACTTCTCTTTGGATTTACTTTGGACTTCTGATTACTTTTACACAGCGCTGTTCCTAGCCCTAAAAAAATA
The DNA here is from genome assembly GCA_035357415.1 of Ophraella communa. Lineage (NCBI taxonomy): Eukaryota > Metazoa > Arthropoda > Insecta > Coleoptera > Chrysomelidae > Ophraella > Ophraella communa. The sequence continues at coordinate 23,794,891 of CM068988.1, read as the reverse complement.
GTACCAGATTTAATTTGGAAAAAGTACTAGAGTTGACAATTTAGTACTGAATTTTGCTTTTCTTCAAATTTACAGTAATCGAGGTGGATACTGGGTATTGGTAGAGGCAAACGTAATTTTTCATTCAAAACAAAATCGCCAAGAATTCAGATAACAACCACAGAATATCGGAAATCGACCAATGATATATAACCACAAAATTACAAACCATGATTTGAGTATTCTGTGATGTAACCTAAACTCTTCTTCTTTTATATAAATGTCTTTCAACCCTTCATTTTTCATCTCTTCTATTTCTTTTTAGTAGACTTGATTTGTATGTCTCTCTCTCTCAGATATGGAGATTTTGTGACGGAAACATTGAACCCAATCTCAAAAATGAAATAGTACTAGCGTTGATTGATAAGTTTGGGAAGATACGCAACCTTACGGGCGAAAGTGTACCGCAAATAGTGTCCGAGTATTAGATGGCAGTAGCATCGAGGTGTCCAAGAACTTTTTCAGGCGATTTGTGAAACAGTATGCAAGTTACGTTTAGATCGTTCATATCGGTAAATATTTTACACTTTGCGTCGGCAATTGATAGTTTTCAGTGTTTTGCGTGTTTAAGTTTCGTGGCGATTAATATATTTTTTGAATTATGGAGATAATAAAAAATAAGTGCTGTTATAGGGGATGTTGTAATAAAAGGAAAAATAAAAACAATATAATTAGTTTTTTTAAATTCCCCGTGTCTAAACCAGATATACTTTTTGAGTGGATACAAAACTGTGGAAATATGGATCTTTTTATGATGGAGGAGATATTGCTAAAAAAACTTCGTATATGCGAAAATCATTTTTCAAAAAATGATGTTTACTTCAGTAGCAAAAGAAAACTATTAAAAACAAATGCAGTACCCGTTTCTTGGAAAGGTAAGTAGATTACTTATATATGTTTGTTTGCTAGTTCTGATTTAAATAAAATAAAATTTATATAAATAATGATAAAATCTGATTTTTCTGTTTTAAAATTAGTGCTTTGCTTTTTTCTTAAATAGGCGTGAAGGTTTAGTTATTTGCATTTTTTCAGATTAACATTTAACAAATTAACGTAAATTTAAAACTTTCACGGTTTTTAGAAAAACTTTAATATTAAAATTAATGACAGCTGTTTCGCTAATAACTAGCATCGTCAGTTAATTAAAAAAAATGTGCATATTTTTTTAACGTATTAAAAATGCATTGTTTATGCATTCTTTCAATCGCATATGTTTTAAAGTGATGGGAAAAATATTAATAAGAATAATAAGATTGTTGTATGTATATCAGTTATTAAAAATAACGTATTTTTTACTTCCAGTTACAACAAATATTCCTGGTACATCTCATATGCAAGAGGATACTTCGCAGCTCCGTTCAATAGGATGCACAGGTAAGGAATGCATTTTTTGTAAAAAAAACTTTGAAAACGAATATTTTGAGGAAAAATGTGTATTTTGAATAGTCATTTTTAAAAATTGCTTTTTGCATTTTTCTAATAACACTTTTTTAGACAGAAAATAAATAATTTAATAGAATATACTCTTTATTGAACGTATGTTACTGTTATTCATAAAATTAACTGTTTTTAATTAATTTCATTATGTATTATATATCTATTTGAAAATTGTAATAAACTGATAATTGTTTATACAGGGTACCGGGAAAAGATTGGTTCAAGAAAATATTTTATCTAAAAAGATAAACACAGGTTAGCAGCATCTTTGGACACTTTTATTTTGTTTTAGATTATTTTTTATTACCTAATATCGTTGATTGATAATGTTATCAATCAACGCTAATATTAAGATTGATTGATAAATTATAAATCAACAGTTTAAATATAAAATATATTATTTGTAATATTTATATTGGTATTCAATACTTATTTCAGAACTGTATAAATATGTATGAATTGATATTTAAATATTAAATTTACTGTCCTTTTTTCTTATAGTAATTACAATTTACTGGAAATCCAGGTACCGAAACGGTACTTATCTGTATACTTCTATTATTGTATAATTCCTCAAAACTGACTTTTAATTGTTAAGGGGCTTAACTTAATGTATTTTCGTATTTTTATTGCTTAAATATTGTGGTAATATAAGTTTTTATATATGGTACAAAGACGTACAAAGAGGGGTAGCAATTATTTATCTATTAGGTCCGTAATTATACTTAAATTTAGACATTTCTTGTAAACATCATTATTTCATGCAATACTTCTATAAAACTATTTTTATAAATAATATCATCTAATTTTTGGAATGCCTACCTGCTTGAGGTACAAAGAGCCATAAACAATTTATTTACACAATAAGAAATAAACTATTTTATTGCTTTAAAAATAGTCTTAACAAATTGGGAGTAAACGATTGTTTCGAAACAATTATATCTTTTATTATTATATCTAAAAAAATGTATGAAGAAATCCCAATTTTGTGAAAGTCCATTGTATCAGAAATATGAACACAATAAATCTTAACAATTTAATAAAATCACTGTTTATTAAAATTTAGTCTGTTCATATTTCTAATTATTATGACTATTTATTATTATATCTATTAATTATAAGAATTGTTGCAAATACAGAGATAACTGAACTTTTTTTCTAAATCAATAAGGTGGTTGTAATATTTTTTCCATTATAAACTGGGTTGTCTATAATTGACAAGTATGATGTCAAGTTATTATTGTTCAAGTAAATTAAATAAAGCAATATTAACATTTCAACATATTTTTGTTTTATTTACTATTTAAGGATGTACTTTACTTTTTCGCATTCATGAATCCGCTAAATCATACTAGAAATTATGATTTGGCTTTTAGAATGACCTTTGCATGCTATATATATATATATTCATGAACTAAAAATATTATTTATTAATAAGTAAGTTGAAAAAAGTTATTTTTCGTGCAATCGCACGCGAAGTCAGTATTTCGCGTTCTCAGCACAGTCCGCGAAATTTAATTTCGCGGCCGTTACCCATAGCAACGGCCGCGAAACCAAACGTCACTTCCAAATTTGACATTTCTAAAATACTACAAAGACAAGGATTATTTTTTATTGAATACCAACAAATACATAAGTTATATTATTTAGGATGAATATTTACATTAATTGTACAGTTTGTATTATTACTTATATTTACTCCAGAAGTTGAAGCAACTACATCTAGTGTTTCTGAATAATGGTTATTGCCTACATTCAAACCAGATACCATATCGCTATCAGTATCAGACATTTTGCGTTTTGACAAGAACTGTCAAAATATATATTGAAACATATCATTTCCATAGCACACGGTGATATTGTTAAATGAATTGAAATGCTGTTGATTTTAGAGCAATAATATATTTATTTACAACTATCTATTTTAATAATTTTAACGATTGCACGAAAAATAGTGTGTATGCCATGGCCGCGAAACTTTTTAACGACCTCAAGATTATCTTGCCTCGGCCGCAAGCGGCCTCGGCGATAACTGTTCTTTCGGTACGTTAAAGAGGTATTTCGCGGCCTTAGCATACAAATAACTATTTTTTATAAAGAATGTTGCAATATAATTTAAAATTAAGTAATTGCAACTGTGCGAAGTTTGATATTCCTCTACTATATTTTATTTTTTTCATGTAGGGTTCTTTTCAAATATTAAGTATAAACGTTTTTTTTCCAAAATATTAAATATCATTACTTGTATAGATAATCTAAATACTTTTTTAACTGTTTCTGTTTTTACGACTTTCGAAAAATAGTACTCTCATAGACTGCTTCAGATCGCTTGTGAGAGAAATACGTAATCGGATAAGGGTTAATTTTTAAACCTTCTGATATGCTGGCCTGACGATTATAAAATAAAATGAGCGTTTCCGTCTTGAGCCGGTAGAGGCTCCACTTTACAAAGGTCGTAACTACGGCCAGGGGACAAGCGGCGTAAGGAGAATGAAAAAAACCGACGGGCACAAATAAATGTATTGCATTGCGTATCTTCCCAAACTTATCAATCAACGGTACTAGTTTTCACTAAAAAGTACTTTGGTACAGAATCTCTTCAAATAGTACTAGATGTAGTAGGAACAGCCCTGCTTTTGCATGTCATGCCAACACAATTTCATGGTACGAACATTTAGGGAACTACGAGAGTGGGAGTTGGTTCGCGCATGCGGATTCAATTTGTGCATTTAACGAGATGGGAGATACTATATTTGTACCCTACGTAGATATGTAGAGTAGTATTTCAAATAAGAGACTTATGAGCTATTATATAATTTATGTAAAATAAATAGAATGTAAGGTTTACAAAATTATTTTTTAATATCAATACATTTAAATAATTTAAGTATTGTTTAAAAAAATATATTGAATGAGCATTCCTTTTTAAATTTACACGTACTTGCGCAAGGGAACCTTTGCAATTCGCCTTAATTTTGTTTTGAATTAAAAGTAATAATAATAATTGTTAATTATTAATTTAATAATAAATTTTTATCAATATGTAGCTCCTTTTCTATGTTCATTTGCTTTCAGGTTATACAAACCCTGTCTTAAAAACATCGAAGCTAAATAAGGGTCTCCAAAGGAAGTTGCATGTGACGTTGCTACACCACCTAAAAATAAAAATTCAAATAACTTTTACCATCATCACTAAAAAAAACCATAGCATTAAAATTATTTTTTTAAACAAAAAAGGGAAACTTAAATTGATTACCTCTGCCAGTGGAAAACGAATTGGCGATAGCTGTTGCGGATCCGGATGATGGATAAGAACCGTCATTGTCGTCTTGTGCTTCCGCAGAGTTTCCTGATCGGCGCCGTAATCCTCTACCGCCACCTCCGCTAATGTTTATCGGAAAAAATGAGGTGAACGATGGCCCTCCACCTAAAATCAATAGCGATTTCCGGGTCAAGACGTCAAACTGCTAATTACTATATTTCCGTACACTCAAAAAACATAAAATGTTTCTTGCTTAAAATTATCAACCAATACATGGACATTTTGGTGTAATGAAACATAAAAACTTATTCCTAGTCTTAAAATCTACCTTTTGTTAACCACCAAGGTGTGTCATTTTCACCTTCTTCTGGTCTAGATGGTTTCTTTTCTCTTCTACCCCCTTCCCTATTATTATTATTATTACCAGCAGCACTTTGTACTCCAGTTGCCGATGAACTTTCGCCTGAAGCAGTTTCTTCTATGGATATTTCGTGTGCTAAAACAAAAGTTTGTTTTTTTATAACATACTTTAAATTCTCCAAGATTTAGGGTTGGATGTAATATGTGTTAAATATTTTTTCTATTAGCGTGCAGAAAAGTCAACGCTAGTAGAAAAAATAATATGCCTTACACGTGCGTGAAATCACTTTTCCGCGCTTGCTAGGTAGGTAGGAATTTTCCGAATTACTGACACATACACATGTAAGGAAAAAACAATAAAAGAATACAGATATTACACAAAACCTACTAAATCAAGTGTACTATTTTAATAATTTTCAGCAGCACTGTCTCTCACGAGCGATAATGTAGACTAATCCAATGCTAATTATCGACCGCATGCGGCTGATAAAATTCCTTATTGCCAACTCATGCGATGTTTCATACCTACGATTTAGGTTCTTCTTTTTGATTCTAACACTTTGAATTTTCTGCCTTTAAATTTTGCTAAAATTGCTTTTAAGTTATGCTTGATAAAAATGGTGTAGAACCTTTAAATCAAACCTGTTAAATAGGAAAATAGCGTTATAATGCCAAATTTCTGTATACTTCCCAACAAAATTGACCTCTTTTAAGTTTCGCTCTCCTACTACAACCGCAATGAAGTTGTAACCAGATTTATCTATGAGATACACTTCCTATTTACGAACAAACTGCATCAGTCGATTCAGCACCTATAACTTACATGCGTTAAATTCTCACTCCTATAAGTCGCAACAACTGTATGTGATTTTTTAAACAGAACTTCCTCTACGGTGGGTACGTCACCTGATCTGAACCCCTTGGATTTCTTTTTATGAGTTTTTTTAAAAACTAAACAGATCTGGAAAGATCCTACCCGTCAACTGTCAAATTTATAAAAACAAGACAATCTAATAAACCCAGTGGAACGAGGAAAACAGAAATGACAAACCAAATATACAAAATAGGAAAGAAAGGGTAAGACCCTGGTAAACTTTTGCAGAGAAATGGAAAAAAATCGTACTTGAATAAACCTAATTTTGAAACAAAATAAAAAAACATTATTTCTATTCCAGTTTATGACAAAACAGTAAACTGATTTAACCTAAAATGAATGTGTGTATGATAAATAATTATTAAATGAAAGGTTAATATGAAATTGCAATAAAATTCACTAAAGGGCAGTCAAATGATGAAATCAGGTGACATATCGTAATAAAAACTTACTGTTTGGTATGTCTTGTGCTATTGGATCTTTCTCTGTATAATCTTCTTTAGTATTTGTGTCCCAAACTGGGTTTTGTGGAAGCCCTGCGAATGTATTCGTTGCTACAACATCTTTCGTAACAAACGTTGACATGGAAGGCAAATAATCGTAATTAGAATCGGGATTTTTGAAGTAACTTCCAACCGCATATGCTGGAGGATATTCAGCAGAGTAAATTTCTATATAAAATTTAAAAAATTGTACTATAACACTTTGTAAACAAGAAAAAGAAATAAAATTTGGATTAAAGATAACTGAAATGATTTTTATTATTGTTGAATCAAAATGTAGAAGACAAATAAAAGAAAAACCTTAAAATGAAGTAACAATGCTAAAGAAATACTAGGTTTTTGTTGTTGTGGGACCCAATCTTTAGCTTAAATTTAGGCAACCAAAAACAGAAAATGAAAATTTTAAATTTCTTTAAAGTAACATCGACATTTAATATTTAGCTTAAAAGGTTTAAATTGTATACAAAATACACTAACTAAATTGATTAAATAAAGATATAATAAATAATAATTTTGATAAAAACCTTTTCTACTAGGAAGTCCAAAAGTAGTTACAACTAAAACACTTAAGATACACAAAATTGTAACTGCACTCATTGTTCGCAATTTAAAAAATATCTTTGTAATATTGATATGCCCTTTTGACAGCATGGCAAAGTTGTTTTATATTATTTTTAAAATCCCCACTAAAATCTAATTGCCGTTTTAGACAGAGGTGGATACGGTGATTTAAAAAAATAACTGGTTACTGTTACAAAAATTCCATAAGATATATTCTGCAAAATATTAATAGAATCACTGTTGTACAAATTATAGGTAAATTTTATTCTTAGTCATTTGAGATATTATTCATTATGTACCTATGTGTGTTCCCAAAACCAAGGGGTATCTACCCGTAAAGAATTTTTAGTCAATCAAGTTGTGTCTACACAAATACATTGAATTCCCAAATTAATTTTGTTGTAGATTTACAATACAACAAATATTTAAATTGTAAAAATGGTTTTTATTAAATAACTATATGTGACAAAATTACATAAAAATTGACATCTAAAACATCTGCCAAATCCCAACTAAAAGATTGTACAACATGATGTATAACATTTCTCCCTTCTTTTAAATGTAGTCTGTTAAAAATAAGGGTTTTTGTCGTGACGTCTGACATCGTCTTAGCGGCATATAACTATGACCAGTAGAAATATTTATCAAAAACATTTCCTTCTTCATTGACAAAATTGTGGTTTGCAGTAGGTTCAAAAAGAGATGTTTACGCAAGTTGCAAAATAATTTGGAGCTCAAAACACAACTTCAAATGAAAACAATGAAGAGTTTCGCATGGATATTTTAGGCAATAGTATCCAAGAATTTCATTATGATCCTGAAAATGGCGACACGTTTGATAGAAGATATGAAAGTCTTTTTAATGAAGATGCTAAAAACATATCAGACTCTGCAAAAGTAAGACTCCTGCTCAGAAAATTGGATACGCAAATTAGACTCTAACATTTCAGAGACACACAATTTAGAAACTCTTATAACAGAATGTAACAGATTTTTAAATTTAAAACAAGACACAAACATGATTGAAAACAATAACAAATCCTACTGACTGCGCCAAATTGTTGTAGATTTACAATACAACAAATATTTAAATTTTAAAGAACAGTAAACAACTAAAAGGGTGAATTAAACTGCAATGACGGCCGTTTCGCTATAGAATTAGCATTTTAAACGTATTTTACGAATAAATAGTGAAAGTTTATTTCAACTTTTTAGTTTTTTACTGTTATTAATAAGATGTAGTTTCACGTAGTAAAAGTTAGTACAACAAATTTCATTTTATATGTGTCAAAATTACATAAAAATTGACAACTCAAAATTGACATCTAAAGCATCTGTCAAAACCCAACTAAAAGATTGAACAACATGATGTATAACAAAGTTTATTTATTCCATACCCTCACCTAAAATATTACAAAATCTTCTTTCGTAAAGTAACCCATAACGAATTACTACATAAAAATTAAAATTATTTTTCCTAAAAATGGCCGAATCCGGCATTTGTTGTTAAAGAATCAGAAAGAACTCTTTTTTGGATACCTACAGCCTAGTAGAAAATCTGATTTATTTCATAAGAGAATTTTAGACCAAAATTACATTGAACTGTAAAAAAATTGACATATTGAATCTGACGATGCTAGTTTTGAGCGAAACAGCTGTCATTGAATTTAAAAAACTAATTTTTTGAATAAATAGTTTTCTTTAAAAACTTCTATTTTTAATGTTGTTAATAATTGATTAAATTTTGAAATATTTCACGGGAGTCACAGTAATAATATTATCCAAATATCAACACCATAGTACTTGACAGCGAAAATTCTTGTTTGGCAACAAGTGACGTCACGCATTTTGACTAGTGTTTATTGTCACGTGACTTAAGGGTGAAATATTTAAATACAATTTATTAAATAAAAAATGAATCCCTTGTTTATTGAAGAAAATACTGTGTTTTTTTATTATAGAAACTTTTCTTGGTAAAATTATATACTTATTTGAGTACAGTCCACATCCCCATTGTTGGTGGATCAAAAAACAGAGACTTAATAACAACATTCAAGACAACAACGTGTCAACGCGAATTAAACTTGAAGCCATACCAACTGGTAGTAGAATTAGAGGGAAGCCAAGGTTTAGAAAGTCTACGTTTTCGAGGATACCAGAAAAACGGGTGCAGCTGGCTGGAAGGTACTTTGGAGACAGATTTCTGACTACAGGCGAAGAAAAGTCCCCGACTAGAGGCTACCTACAAAGGGGAAACACTGTTTAATGAGTCTATTAGAAAAAACAATCCTTACATAATCAAATATAAACTATTGGTGGTGTTATTTTAAATATAAAACTTACTTAAAAACAAATTTATTGATTCCACTGGAGAAAAAAAATCCTAGATAATTATTATCAATTATTTTTTAGGTGGTTGTGTCCAGCTCTATTGACTCTATTCGTCATTGTAGGTAGACATTCATTATAAATTTTGCATATGAATTATATTCTTATTCAGAATTCTGGACAAGTACGCGAATTCGTGTAAATTTTATACATTTTACTCTTCATGGCTTTTTTTAACACTATCTTGGGCATGGTCTCCAGATGAACGTAGATAAAATCGCAGTGGCGTAGTAGAACGGAAATTATTTTTTTTATTAATTAATTAATGCATCCGTAAAACTTATTTAAAATTAATAATGTATTATATAACTAACTGAAAAAAAAATAATTTGTTTGGAATAACACACAAAAATATCATATGATTATTAATAGTATTGGTATAAAAAAGTAGTATCCTCAGTAGAATGTTTAGCAAACCACATATATAAGAATCACACATCGGTAAAATTATAAGAAACAGTTCTCCAACAAATTCCAAAATATTGCAATAGATGTGGACGAAAAAAAACCACAAATTCTTTATTATTTTTTATATGTAATATTACAAGAACCGTGGAATCAGTTTAAAGTGACTGGCCAGATTATAACCTGACCTAACTTCAATTTATACTGTAACCGACATAACCTCTCTTTTCATATTCCAAGTTGAAACGTATTATTTATTCAAATTATAAACTGCACTCGCCAAGTAAAAAATGGATAATAATATTCCTGTAACATAACCTCCAAATGTGATTTACTTATTAATTTCATGCATTTCCACCGCAAAAAAATGTAGATAGTCTTTAGCCTTGGTTTTTGTCTTTCAAAATCCAACAAAAATTTGTTTTAATATTGCTTGATAAAAATGGTATATAACCACTAAAATTACCCCGTAGAACTCAAAAATCAAGTTAAAAATGCAAAAAATCAGTTAGTTTCAATACTTTTGAGTACCAAGGGTATCTTTCTTACCGTGTTTCATCCCCCATCCCGTTTTACGAGTGCTTTACTCATTTTATTGAGGAACTGATGCCACCAGTCGATTCAGCGTCACAAAAAAAACCACTGTCCATAATTTCATGCATTTCCAATGCAAAAGTTTTTTTCCAAAAAAAAGTTGATAGTCTATAGCCTTGGTTTTAGTCTTTCAAAATCCAACAAAAATTTGTTTTAATATTGCTTGACAAAAATGGTATGTAACTACTAAATCATCCCCGTAGAACATGAAAATCAAGTTAAAAATGCAAAATTTCCATTAGTTTCACTACTTTTGAGTGCCGAATGCATCCGACTTACCTTGTTTCATCCCCTATACCATTTTATGAGTGTTTCACTTATTTTATTAAGGAACTGATGCCATCAGTCGATTCAGCGTCTCAAAAAACTCCACTTTCCATAATTTCATGCATTTCCAACGCAAAAAATGTTTTGCCAAAAAAAAGTTGATAGTCTTTAGCCTTGGTTTTTGTCTTTCAAAATCCAACAAAAATTTGATTTTAATATTGCTTGATAAAAATGGTATATAACCACTAAATCAACCCCGTAGAACACGAAAATTAAGTAAAAAATACAAAATTTCAGTTAGTTTCACTACTTCTGAGTGCCGAGTGCATTCTTCTTATCCTGTTTCATCCCCCATACCGTTTTACGGATGTTTTACTCATTTTATTGAGGAACTGATGCCACCAGTCGATTCAGCGTCTCAAAAAACCCCGTTTTCCATAATGTTTTTCCAAAAAAAAATTGATAGTCTATAGCCTTGGTTTTAGTTAATGCAGAATTTGTTAATGCAGGACAATGTTCCTCCTCATATTGCTGGGACAATCGACTTATTAGAGTTTCCCGACCTTTACCCAATTGAACATGCTTGTGATTTTTAATTAGTTAAATTGCAGAATAGCACGCAAATAAAAGTTCATATAAAATACTCGTATTGAATAATATTCGTGTGTATCTGTGTATAAAGTATACCATATACCAAAGTACATTCTGTATAGGCAACACTTATTACGCGTGTGTTTATTGGAGTGTATGCTACCGTGTTATGAACAAAGAATATTCTCTTACCAAGTTTAGACATACGTGCTGTTTCGACGTTATACAGTGTATTATGGTTCATTATTCACAAGTGAATAATGGGTAACATTATACTTGAGCAAAATATTTTATTTGTTTCTCATTTGTAAACGTCAGTTTCCAAAAACACAATATTAATCAAGAAAGTTTATTTTATCAAGTCACTAACTTGTAAAACTGACAGTTAACTTGCAAAATTTTTGCAAGTTAGCAGTATTATTTACATTAGTGTGATTGGGGTAACTGAAGATGTTTTGATGGTCTACTTGAATCAACTATCAGCTAGATTAAGCCCTAATACTTTATGGGCAAAATGGTCTATGCTGAAAAGCTGCTTGGAAATGAAAGAAAATGCCCCTGTTCGCAGGTTTGTTTTCCTTAAAAGGTAACGGGTTTTACTGGCCTGTGGCTCGTCAGTTATATCCTCCATTCGCCAGTAAAAACCCTCTTACCTTGCTAGTAATGTTTTATACCTACTATAATATTAAAAAATTTAAATTACTTTTTTATTAATATCGCTAGAACATGTTGAAGTGTGTATATAGATTGAATTTAGAATAGTTTCAAAGTAAAGTGAACAACTAATATAAAAAATTAGGTTTGTTCGCAGTTGGGAACAAATAATTAGATTACTAAGAATAAAAAACTCTTCGTTTTAACGTTTACATGAGTCTAATTTACATGCTAGAAGACCAATAGTCCGGTCAAATTAGACCAAAAAAATCAGTAAACCCACGACAAATTCAGGGAAAGCTGAAAATTCTTAAAATTGTTTAAATTATAATTAAAAACATTGTCTTAAAAGTCCCAACCGATCCCATGTAAGGAAAAAATTTTAGCGGGGTAATAAGGTCCAAAAAATGAGTTTTTCGCGATTTTCTTGAAAACGGTAAGTTTTATCGCAAAATTACCCCAGACATAATTTGTAGATCAGGGAATTTCCTATAAAAAAGGTATTAATAATTTTTTCCTTAAAAGCCACCGCTTCTGAGATATAACGATGCAAAAAATTGCGAGCGTCATAATATGCCTAAGTACCTCACCCATATACTTTCTGTAGCTGTAATGTAAGTAAGAATATGTTTCTGTCGGTGATTTTAAGTTACATTTAAAATATAAAATACTCATGAGTATTATTCTGAGAATATCAGGTATAATGAAACTCGATCCCTTAATACATACAATAGTGTAACCTTGAGGCAACAAATATAAGGATTGTTGTGGGTGAAGATGTAGATTTACTCGTGTTACTCACTGCTCGAAGTCCAGCTGAAAAAACTATTTTCTTCTTAAAACCAGGAAAATCTCAAAATCAATCAGAGTTTTATTCATCAAAAAGTTTGTCGACTTTTGCAAAGTGTCGAAATCACATACTATTTTTACACGCCATAACTGGCTGTGATACGACATCTGCATTTTACAGGAGGGGTAAAACAACTGTATTCAAAATGTTTGAAAAGCAAGACTTACTTGCAACTGCTGAAGTTTTTAAAAAATGTAATTCAACTCCAGAAGAAGTTATTACCAACGGAATTCACTTTCTTCTTCGTATGTACGGAGCTCCTAAAAAAACTACCTGCTTAGACAAGTTTCGATATGCATCTTTTGTCAAAAATACTCGAAATAAGAAACAAGTACAATTAGCTTGTCTTCCTCCAACCTCAGTCTCTGCTCATCAACATCTTCTTCGGGTATACTACCAAGTTCAAGTGTGGCTTGGTTATCAACTAAACCCAACAGATTGGGGTTGGAAGTTGGTCGATAATATATTAGAACCAATTCAGACTTTGCTTCCACCTGCGCCGGAAAAATTGCTCAACACTATCTTTTGTAACTGTAAAAAAGGATGCAATGCTAAATGTGGTTGCAAAAAAGTTGGGCTGTTTTGTTCTCTGGCTTGTACGAATTGTCAAGGCCAGTCTTGTTCTAATGTAGAATCACCAACAACAGAGGATTCATTTAATACTGACGAAGAAACATGTGATGCTTCACTTTTAACACAATTCACCTATAGTCAGGATGAAGAAGAAGAAGAAGAAGAAGAAGAAGAAGAAGAAGAAGAAGAAGAAGAAGAAGAAGAAGAAGAGGAAGAAGAAGAAGTGATTGACGATTCCGAATCCGACGAATAAACTATTAATTTCTAAATCTAATCACAACAGACCCGTGGAATAGGCCTATTGGGGAAACCACGTTAAAAAAAACGCGCTAAGTACACTACCTCAGAGGTGGCGTGGAAACGTGTGCGTTTATGACGCTTGCAATTTTTTGCATCGTTATATCTCAGAAGCGGTGGCTTTTAGGGAAAAAATTATTAATACCTTTTTTATAGGAAATTCCCTGATCTACAAATTATGTCAGGGGTAATTTTGCGATAAAACTTACCGTTTTCAAGAAAATCGCGAAAAACTCATTTTTTGGACCTTATTACCCCGCTAAAATTTTTTCCTTACATGGGATCGGTTGGGACTTTTAAGACAATGTTTATAATTATAATTTAAACAATTTTAAGAATTTTCAGCTTCCCCTGAATTTGTCGTGGGTCAAATGTCTAAATTGACCGGACTACAATATGAACAGTTTTTTATTCATAGTAAGATGGACTTCCAAAAAGTAATGGTTAGTACAATAAATTTAAATATTTAGATATCAAAAAAATTAATTTGGATTTGGAGTACTGTTAGCACGCCAGTGTCAGGTATGAGGAAATCCATTTGTATGGTTCACTCATTCACATTTGTACGTTTTATTTTATGTTTATGTATAAATGAACACCTGCTTTCGTACATGTGCGTTCATTCTTTACCAAGAAACAGTTTTATTGTCTAGCCTAATGCCGAAATATGCGATCTCCATAATATCATCCTTACACTTAATCCTGGTCGTTAAACTTTATCAGCAGATTTAGACTTCGTGCTTTGTTTCGCCCAATTTTTATTCAGAACCTGTCAGTTTTAATAGTAAATCTACCGAAAAATTCCACCAATCAAAAATTATATAATAATATTATTTGTATTAGGGAAAACAACCCTTAATATTTGATATTATCTTTATATAAAGCTATTTATAACCTATTAGATTCTGCAGAAAATACTTTTTTGATTGAATGAAATTGTAGGGGTAAGACAAAGAATATATGAAGAAAGAAAAAAAGAAGAATGTGTTGATAAAAAAAGTAAATCCAATGCTCATTTAGAAAATCCTTGAAAAATTCAAGAATACGACACTGATATCACTTCATCTGGCTGGTGGATGCCAACGTTTTTCCCATCCTTGAAAAGCGAATACCAGAGGGTAATGTAATGAGCATTTTTTCACTTTCTTAATGAGTCATATCTTTAACAACCGTTTCTGTGAATCCGACACAAAAGAATTTACATGAAATGCGAAGTAAGTAGTCGATTTTGTGGTAAGAAACATGTGAATACCACCACTAGAATATGAGACTAAAATATGTTTATAATAACAATTGAAAGGAAAAGAAGATAAAATGTCAAAATATTTTAAGTCAATCTGTTCATTTCTTCATATACTGGGTTTTAAAGGCGCAGATGAAGAGCATCAGATTGTTCAGATAATACGTTACGTAAATATCATTCTGCCAGTTGTTTCTTTGATCAGAATACCAGTCTAGTCAATAAATCAGAACACTATTAGCCTTTAAGGATTTATTGAAATTTGGTTTATTTTTTAAAATTAACCACCTAATCAATCAACTGTTTTTTAAATCAAAAACTAAAAAACAAATCATGGAAACAAAACGACGTGAATACCTATTATACAATGCTCCCACATTTGGCGCCCAACGTGGGGAAAAATGCAATATTAAAGAATGTTTTATTGACTTTATAAATAAAGGGCTTGCAAAAGAAGTCGTGGATTAAAATATTGCTTATTATTTTAAAACTGTAACCACAATATATGACCAAAATTATTAAAAACAATCTACGCAAATATGTGCCGCTGTCTTATTTACATCCACAGGCTCTTTAGAACCTAGATACGGCTCTGATAATATCACAACCATTTAATTTGTCTTTGTTTTAACCTTTTAACCTTTTAGGAAGTGAATGCAAAACAATAAATTAAGGAATTGTCAAGAGGTTAATTGTAAAGTACGTTTCACAATAAATCGTTGACTTGGTACCTGCTCTTAACTGCTCTTAAGGGATTACTAATAAAAGGTGGTTAATATTTCTTCGAACATTTACAGAAAGGTATTATTTATTTTTGTCCAGGAAGATATATACGTATACGTATACGTAAGTTTCAACAGTTTTGTTTAATTTCAATTAATAAATAAACTTAAAATTTGTTTGTTTGTTTTTAAAAAATTTAATAATGTAATACTTAAAGAGTCTTTTATGCCAGGGGAATAAATTATAACACTTCCAATTATATAGATTTATAGTTCTATTCTATTCTATTCTTCTGGGGTGCGTTTCATGCATGTACTGGAGCTCTAAGCTCATTGTACCCCCCTGAAGTAATCATACCAGGTTCGTTTCCTTCATGTATTCTAGAATGTCCCTGATATTCGCTTTCACGATTTCCTCTGGCTCAGGAAACTGAATGCCAAAGTGTCTCTGTCTAAGCCACTTAAGGCTCGGACAGTGACATATTACGTGAAGAGGAGTTTCGTCTTCCTCACCACATTTTCTGCATAATGGGTCCTCAGCGAGTCCTATTATGTTCATGTGTTTTCGGAGATGGCAGTGTCCTGTAAGCAGTCCCACTTCCTTTCTCAATTGGGTTCTACTTAGGCTGAGTAGTTCTGTAGTTTTCTCCCTGGATGGACCTGTTATGAATAATCTGGATTAGCTTGAGTCCAGGCAGTTCCATCCAGAGTTTCTTATGTTGTTCCCTTAGTCGTTCCTCTATTGTTTCCCTTACATGTTGGTATGAGACTCCACATGTGGGAAGAGATCCGATCAGGGTTCCTTCTGAAGCTTCCCTGGCTAGGAGGTCAGCTTTTTCATTTCCAAGAATCCCTGTGTGTCCTGGTACCCATTCAAGGATAACCTTGTGGCGTTGTGCCAGTTCAGCTACAGTTCCTTGGCAGTGCTTCACTGTTCGTGACGCAGTGTGTACGCTCTCTATTGCTTTGAGAGCTGCTTGGCTATCACTTCTGATCCTGACAGTCCTGTTAGGGACTGTCTCGTTCAGGATGATTTCCGAGCATGTGTTGATGGCAACCACTTCAGCTTGCAGGATAGTCTCTACTGAACCCAGGTTGAGACTATACGTCTTCCCTGTATTTTCATTGTAGATTCCAATCCCAGTGCTGGTGCTTGTTTTGGATCCGTCTGTGTACCAAACGGATTCATGTTGTTTCCTAGTCTTGGTACGAGCTTCGTCCCTATCCGGAATATGAACCGTATATGGTTTGGAAAGGTCGTAGCAGATAGGTATTCTATCTGAGGGCATGCTCAGTAATTGATTATGTTCAATCTCTTTCGAGATTGTGGAATGGTACCTAGGGATCGCCCTGCCCCATTCGTTGTTTATTTTCAGCCGTTAAGCAGCTGCTAGTGCTTCCCTTTCCACAATAAGATGTAGTGGAGGTAGTCCCAGCATAGCTCCCAGGGCCGCCGTGGGCGTTGTTCTCATCACCCCGGTTATGGCTAGACAGGCTACTCTCTGTACCCTGCCTAGCTGTCTAGATGCTACTGAGCATCTCGCTTTATGCCACCACACAACAGAACAATAGGTTATGGAATCGAAGGAGGCAACATTAAATGCCCCTTCAATATCCAGAAACGTACTAGATTTATAGTTGCTAGGCAATCTGAGATTCTGTCGAACAGAAGAAAAGTTTTAGAAATTATTTTTTTTTTATCTGCAGATGTTTCTAGATTAATTAAATTGTTAATAACATAATAGTTGTCTTTTGTATAATAAAATGATGTTAATCCTCTCATAGGAGGTCGCGAACAATAATTTTATTTGTGTTAATAAAATACAATTACACTGAGAGGTCGCATATAAAGTAGGTAGGGAAATTAAAATAAATAAAATTTAATAATTGTTGCAGTAAGTTGTTGGTCATGAAAATATACAAAAATCAAGGTTAATAATGTATTTGTCTTAATTTAAGCCTTTTTACTTAGATAACCTTGTACAAAATATCTTAAAACGAGCAGAGTTTTCCTTGAAAATAAAAACAAATTGTTTTTTATGTGTAAGCTGCAATAACTATCTAAAGCTTGGCGAATTTGTTGATAGATCCATCCAAAAATTTATTTGAATTTACTTTTGTGTTACATTTTTTTTGTATAAAGAATTTTTTTAATTTTTAACTCTATAAAGAAATTCAAATGAACAACATAAAAACATTCATTCAAGTAAAATATCACTGCTCTTTTTATTCCGTTAAATTAGGTTTTAAACAAATTTTTTAATTAAACGAAGAGTTTTTTTTATTCTTATTAATGGGTTAGTAAAATAAATATTGGTATTATGTAAGTCTTTTAATTAATTGGTTAAGTAAAAGATTCGCTCACATACTAAGTGTTTTACTTAGTGGTGGAATATTTGAGGTTGGATATTATTCCAATAAAAAAGTCCAGTTACCACAATAAAGTTAAAGAAGCACGTACTTATTTATTTTATTTTTATACGAAAAATGTAAACATCTTGGCGATTAATTTTATAAAAATAAAAATGCCGTTTACCTGATTAATTTTACAATGCTATTAGACAACCTTTTCCGTTCACGTACAATCATATCTTCGGTCTTGTGACAGCAAGAATTTTAATTGAAATAATATTTTCGTATTTACTAAAGTCTACGGATTCTATGAATAAAATTATTTTTTCTGGAATTAATTTACACCCATCATCACCAAACACAAAACTTTGTCGTGAAATTTTATAACAATAACTAGCAGTTAATTATAATAAAATTTTTTATGTAATTGTTTCCGTAGAATTATTGCAGATTTTCCGAGCGAAATGGAAATGGAATCCTTCATAACCCAAATGTAGGGATCAGGTGGTGTTCAAACTGGAGCTGGGGCAGGTACTATAGCATTAGCTGGTTAGTGTAAAGACAGGGCTACTAAAATCTACACTTAAAAATCGGGCAGGGATATGGGCCCTTGCACGGAGAGAGACATTCAACTCTAGGACACAATCTATGCTTACTAATAGCCAGATTAAGTAAACGATAAAAACAGTCAAATAAACTGTGTGAATATTGTAACATTCGAGTAGTCACTACCAGCTCCAGCAGCGCTACATTCTCGGAGTGAGTGCTAGTAGCCACTAGTTCGACATAAAAAAGAAGACGAGATCTCGATCAAGAAACGAACACTTTTACTTGATCATTTTGAAAGAATGGCATGAAAGCAAAATTTGCCGTTAGGCTGTACCCTTTGTAGCAACTTATTTTAGTTATACTATACAATATTTTTTATAAAAGTATTAATTTGACATTTATGTTACCAAAAGATAAAATTTCTTGATCAAATTGAACAAACCAAAGTGATTTATTCACAAAAATTAACAGTTTTTTATTTATTAATCTTGCTAAAACTATTACGTTCTGTGCGTTTTTAAAAAATATCACACAAGTGTGATATTGCTTCTTCTTTTCCCCGTTAGAAAGAACGATAAAGACAAATATGGTTTTCAGAAAATTTTTGACAGGTTTCTTGGTGTATTTTAAAAACCTCTAAACTACCGGTAGAGCATAACACAGCAAGGCACGAAACTCCCTACTTGCAGATTTAGAAAGAAATTATAATACTTTATGATAAATGTACGACAGATATTTTCAAAATTGATCCGTTGAGGAGCACGCGATGCATAGTCGGACACACCAACTTGAATTCACTAAACAAATAACCTTAATTTAAAAACATTTTAAACTTTTTTCGCTGTAAAACTTTTCTGAAAATGATAGATTTCAATTGCATTATTCACTTTTATTAGTTTACTTTTACCACAGGTTAAAGAAATTCGTATGCTTTTATTTACTTTGTCTTAATGTTTTTTTCCAATATAAAGAAACTTTTCAGTTTTAATGATAGTGTAGTTTTTTCCTCAGTTAATGGCACTGCCCAAGCCAACAGGCTAGACATAACAAATTAACCTTATTTTTCCATTTTTAGTTAACTAGGAGACCTGAATTTCGCAATACAAGCTCTAAACACGAAGCGAAAACATAATTCAATATAATCGTGTTGTCTCCAGATATTAATTAACAAACTTGATAAGATTGGCATCCAAGTTGGTGTTTTAAATTAATTTCATTGCAATATACGAGTATATTAACTTCTGGAGTTCATTTTCTTATTACAACAGAAAATAAGTGAATCAAGTAATCAGATAAAAATCTTTATTATTCTATATTAACTTACATGAACAAGGAAGAGAAAAAGACGTAAAATTTGAAAACCTGCAATAAATATATTTCTAAAATATATTGGTCCATACTTGGTGTAGACCTTGAAAAAACAAAATGTACCTAACTTCAGTATGTTGACGATGCTAATTTTTAGCCAAATAGCTGTCATTAAATTAAAAAAGCAATTTTTTAACAAAAAGTAGATTTGTTAAAAAGTCATCTTTAATGTTTTTAGTATCTTACTGTAATTGAAATTGTGCTAATCCCAAGTACTGACTCAGTCAAATACTTAGATTGATGGGTACTTGAGGTGAGATGTGAGATAAACAAATTAAATATATAATATCTAAAACAAGATTCTTATTTACACGTTTTTCTCAGTTTAGGTGCTTGCTAAAATCAGTGCAGATGAAAACATTGATAAAATCTTTGATAAAAATACTAGATTTAAAAAAGTTTGCATGGCTACTCCTTCTAGTAGAAAAAATATAATTGAAAGTAGATCTAGTCAATACTTAACCTCAAAATTAAATAACATTCTACGGAAAGAATTAAACAACCCGTCCCGAAGTACAGAAGTAAATTTAAAATATGGCTAATGCAAAGTATTAGAATTGAGAGACATAATTGAATGTTATTAATAAAATTTAGAATGATTTGCTAAAAAAAACAACTCAGTTATAAAATATTTTTTACTATTATTAACAGTTTTCTGACTCCTTCAGTAAACGATAAGTTAAAAGTCAGAAATATGTTAGAGTAGAAATCCACTGGTCAATTATTTTTTTATTCAATATTCTGAAATAAGTGACAAAATGTAAAATTATTTTCTTGAGCAAACTGCTAGAGTTTCAAAATTAATAAAACAACTAGTTTATGTAAGGTAAAGAAAATATTATTTATATTTGTATTTTCGCCGCAGCTGAACGTTTAAACATGCAACGGAAGTTTCATATCGATTAAAATGTTGATGAAAATCTACGTTAAGAAAACCTTCATAATTTCCCATCTCGCTGTTTTTCCGCGAAGACGACACCAATTTTATAATGGATAGAATTAAGTGAGTTAAAAATGATACTCTTCTAAATATTATTTAAATACTACTTTTAATAATAAGAAAAAGAAAGTTTGTTTTACAGTGTAGTGGATTAAATTTTAAATAAGAAGAATAATAGTGATAAGATAATAATAGTTAGTAATAATTAATTCTACAAGTTGTGGATTTAGTGTAGATATGGAGCTCAAAGTATGTAAAACCATAACAGTTTTTAAAAATAAATTTTAAATTATTAAATAAGAAACTATTGAGTTTTTTATAACTTAATTTTGAATCAAATTAAATCAAATATTTACAGACATTTAGACAGCTTGAATTGTGGATTTAAAAATTAAATTAACTTTAGTAAAACCTACATAATATAGCTGATGATTGCAGTAAAGTAGACAATGTGTAGAGCGTAAATAGTAAAGGTCACAAAAAATGTCTTAGGTAAATTTGTTTATGCCTTTGTTAACAACAAAAAATATTAGCAAACATTTCACATGTTCAACTATTTGCTAAAGCATTTTCAAGAAATCTCATTATTTTCCTATCTAATAACTATTAAACAAATACCTTGAAACAATAGTTTAATTTTCGCTAAACTTTCTGGACATTATACTAGCAATGTACTTTAAAATGACCCTGATTTCTTCTACAGATTTTACTATTCCTAACTCAATTATAATCAGAATAAATAGGTATTTGTGTTTTTTTAAATAATACTTTTTCTAATAATTTATTTCTGTTCTCAGCAATGAAGAATTTAAAGATGTCTTAGAAACCGTATTTTTAGTAAGTTTTTATATACATATAACTGATGGAAAAAATTTGTATAACAGTAAAAAAACAATATTTTTAGTTTTTAAAAAATAACAAATTCAACGAATCGGCAGAAACTTTTAGAAAAGAATGTCACATCCGAAATATTATACTGAATAATATTTCTGGTAAAGTTTTGTATAAATGTTCACGTAGAGAAGCCAATAAAGAAAATGTTTCTTTGACAGATAAAAGGATAATGTTTTATACGTTTTTAAAAAATGTAAGTAAAACGTAAAATTGTACATAAAATTATCTAGTATTATAATATTAATTGTTAAAGGATGAAGAAAAGGAGGAAATGCCCAACTCTAATCACTTGTCTCATCAGTTTAAGCTTCTTAAAGATGATTACAAAAGTTTATTAGGTAAGTTTATTTACAGAGGGAGTTTTATGTGTGAAACGCCTTGCACGATTTTTATAAATTTTCCTAGTTGACGATTTTGTAGTACGGTCGAGCTTATAGTAGTGTTTACGTCGTTGTCGGATTTTCCGTTTTACTGGAAATCTAATGAACTTTCTAATTTCACACGGAACACGCTGTATATTTTTTTGTTTTTGAAATCCTTGAAGAACACTGAATATTTTTCATGTAATATTCTCTGTACCTAAATGTCATCATTTCGGAGTTATAGCTAACTTTTTATTATATCCGCTCAAGTTAAAGTTAAAATGGAAGGCGTGGTTTTATCGAATGGACTCCGCGATCACCCGATATGAATCCTCTAGACTGTTTCCTGTTTGGTCACTTAAAAAACACTGTTTATAAGACAAAACCTTTTACTTCACCAGCTTTGTTAAATTTTTTTACTAATGTACTGAAGGTAGATTTTATTATGGGGTTTTGATTAGGATATAAATTATTAAACAATATTAATATTAAACGAGTTTATTCGACTCTAGCCATCTTGATGTATTATTTTAATTGGAAAGGATAGAATAAAAAGCTAGCTAAATGATTCCAAAATTATGACATTTATGTATAGAAAATCTTCAGTATTTTTCAAGGATTTTAAAAACAAAGTTCATTAGATCTCCAGAAAAACGAAATATCCGACAACAATGTAAATCGTGCAAACTGTTTAAGAGATAATTGAGATGTTCCATACGTAAAACTCACTCTGTATATACAATTCCAGCCCAACGTAAAAATATAATCAGAACAAACGTTTGTGTACTTGCATTTTATAAATATTTAAGGATATCATTATAATTATTACTGCCAATTCACAACGAACGTAAATGAACATACTTTTTAAAAATTTTGATAACTAAACTTTGGTATTTAATTTTTAAAGCGCTGTGTTTCTTTTATTCAAATGTGGCAACAGCGCATTTAATATTTACTTTGAAAAATGTTAAATCATTTACTGCGCATGTCATAAAGTCCTTTTACGAAAATTAATATCCTGAATATATAAATATAAAATATAAATTTTTATAGTTTATATAATGTTTTGTAGACGTAACATTAGAATTAACCAAATTATTACAACTAAATTTGGAAGAACAAGCGAAAAACGTTCACTCAGTATTATCACAATGTGAATTTTTACATCCGTCCCTATTTCAACCAATAAAAAAACAAAACGTCTCAGAACAAACTACGAGGCACTTAGATAGTTCTCAAGGTATTATTATTAAAGATTTAGAACAAACCTATACAGAAAAAGAAGAAAAATTATCTGATAATATTACTTCAGGTAACTATATTTTTGTATATTGAACAAATGTAAGTTCACATTTTATTTGCAGCACCTTTATCGACACCTCTAGTTCGAAGTGAGGTAAAAAATATTCTGGACAATATTATTAATAATGTACTTAAACTTGAAAATGTCCAAAGTGAAAACAGTTATGATAATAATCAGGAAATCAGAAAAATATTGGAAGACATTATTCAAGAGGTGAAATAAGACATTGACTATATAATATTTATAAATCATTTTAAAAACGAGTGTATTTTTTAGGTTATGATTTCTCCACGAGAACAGCCTGTACTTAATGAAAGTCAATTAACTGATACGAGTACATTACTTCAAGAAAAATGTTTTCAAGTGCTTCCAAATAATGCAGTAACACCCGTTAATTTTGGCAATGATAAAACAGATTTTAATGACGTAGACAGTTTATCACACGTTAATACAATAACACAGGTCTGTAGAAAAAATTGTGTCTTGCATGATAAGTTTTAAAGACAGATTTTAAAAATTATTTCAATTTAAGGTAGATAAATAACAAAGTCCAATCTCTATAAAAAGTGCATACCTCACATCAAAGAGGAAACTCCCTTCCCTAAGGAGAAAAACTACTTCCCCTTAGCATTTTTAAACCAATCAAAAAACAATAATTTATTGAAATTTATTGTACTAACCCTTATTGTGTGAAAGTCCATCTTTTTAAAAAC
This sequence comes from Ophraella communa, assembly GCA_035357415.1. Classification (NCBI taxonomy): domain Eukaryota; kingdom Metazoa; phylum Arthropoda; class Insecta; order Coleoptera; family Chrysomelidae; genus Ophraella; species Ophraella communa. The sequence goes on along the minus strand of CM068988.1, from coordinate 23,770,793 downwards.
AGTAAACAACTAAATGGTTGGATGAAACTTCCACTATTTATTCGTAAAATACGTTTTAAATTCAATTACAGCTAGTTTTTAGCGAAACATCATATTGTTCGACCAGAGTTAGTCCTAATGATAAAAGAAAAAATACGGGGCAGACAAAAAATTACTAGTACGTACTGGTAAAATGTGTTCAACAATATATAGTGCCTATACAATAAAAGGGGACTGATGGTAAGAAACCACGTTTATTGCGATCGTCTGTCACGGTTTATTGCTTATAGTCAAAATTCGCACACAGGTGAAAGAAAATAGTTTATTTATTTTTTCCTCGTTGGATATCTTCTGGTCTTCATGGATGCGTTTAAATTGGCCCCAAAAGGACAACCATTCACGGATTTCGCCACCAAACTTTCTTAATTCTAGATGCGGGTATTTAAATTATGGTTGAGAACAACTTTGTGAGCAGCAGGAAGAAGTACTTGGTATATTTGGTATTAAATTCGTGGAACTAACCTTGTTTTCCACCTTCAATTTTATCGCCGAAAATTTGCACATAAAATCGCATATAGTTGCCATTTCTGTATCAAGATCTATATCTTCAGACTCATTTTCGATCAAAAAATTGAGATATTTCTCGTGTAATTGCGTGATAGTTTGCACAAATTGTTCTAATACTTGAAGGTAACTTTTTACCTGAATGAGATCTGGAGATTCTTGATTTAGTAAATCGACTATTTGATCATAAATTCTGTTGAACGAATTTCTATTAAGATCCAAAGTTTTAATAATTTTTTCCATTCTCATGCACTTCTATGAATGACTCAATCAGTCCTTGCAAGATATCAGAAAACAGGATCTCGCCGGGGCCTCCAAATGTAAAGAATAGCACTATTCTACCCGAATACTAACTATTTCAATTAAGAGTCGGTAGAAGTGATCGGTTGTTCAATAAATTTGATGGAAAAACTCTTGACTTTACTTAAAACTTTAATTACCAAAATCAATTTTCAGAATAATTTTTACTTTTTACTGTCAATGTCAAAATTATATCAAAACTGCACACTATGACACAAATTGCAAAAAAATAAATAAACTATTTTCTTTCAACAGGATCGTTTCTTGTATTTGTATAATTTGGGTTGAGTATAATAATTTATATTTGTGTTCCCGTAGTGAGAGTTAGTCTGTGCTGATTAATAATTTTTGTGTTTCGTCCTTGGGAAACTGCATCAGCGGCGCCCTGTGTTACTGTTCCTGTTCGACGACGAGTTTTATCCCTTGATGCCAAAGAAATCGTCAGACATGTTCATCAGAAGCTGGTCCAAAGGGGTTGGGCTTTTACTCCTGCTGTAAGAGAAATCAGCGATTTGGCAGGGATACCGAAATCATCACGAAACGATAGTGGTGTTTCCAGAACCACTGATGACGGCGATAAATATTTGATAAGAAGAAATATCTACTCTATGTATACGAAAAAAACTTGGTGCCCACTATCAAATCATTGCAAACAAGACTAAGGAGCTCCACTGAGATAAGGATATCAATTGGAAACCTATGGACACTTTTATCCAAACTAGGTTTCAAATACTGCAAAATTGACAAAAGGAAAGTTATTATGGAATCCCAACGGATTAGGCAATGGCGTTTTGAATATTTGACTGCCATAAGTGATTACAGGTCTTTACAAAGACCAATAATCTATTTGGATGATACCCACGATACGCCGAAAAAAGGATGGACCGATGGAACGTTTCACCGGTTACCTATGACTCACTTTTCTTTATTTCGCTTCCTAACTGTATCGCATTTAAATCAAAACTTAACTTCGTCCACCTAACGAGTTTTTTTAAATTTAAAATCTACAAATCCATCATTGTGGACGGTTTAGCGAACAGTGCAACTATTAAAGCTCACATTTATTTTGTCTTCAGCTCAACCGTTTTTTTTAAATGTCAAAGTTCGATTGTATGTATTTATTATTCAAGATACGTAGTATGTATCGGTTCATTAAGAAATGCCCTTTGTTTTCAGTTTAATAAAATATTTATACAATTTTAAAAAATCAAGAAATTTCAAAGCTGTAACTCATTATAATTATTTTTTGTGTTGAAATTTAAAAAAAACTACCTAATGAATCCAGCCTAAAAAAAGTAGCAGACACTTTGCATTGTAAAAAAGCAATAGTTTCTTCGTATAAAGGCGGACATATGAAGTTTGACATGTTGAATAATCAAAATTATACCTACAATAAATATAGAGAAAAACCTTAGAATATAAAAACGAACGTAGGAGCTGTAAAACATAAACGCCAATAGTCTTAGATGGTGTTTAAAAATGGCGTCAGCAGTTTCCGGTTTGTCAGTGGCGTATCAATTTTAATTTATGATAAAATGTATCAATTTCAAAAATAAAAATACTGATGTAAGAAAGTTTTAAAACGTAATACATTTTGTAAACCAAATTTCTATATACACTTTTATTAAATACATATATAAATATTACATAGCTGTGCATATTCAGTAAATCATTTACGTAAATAAATTGCATATGTGTCTCTGAATTCTAGTTTCTTAAACAATAAAACAGTACTGTCTCAAATATCAAAAAAACCGTTAATAACAATAATGATTAATCATATGTATATGGTATTTGCAAATGGTCGCTGTGACGTAATTTCCGTCGTAAACTACCAACTTGGGAAAGGTGTTAGGCTCCTTCCTTAGTTTTTATTTTCTAAGAGAAAAACTGTAAATAGCGTAACAACAGAAATAGATCAAATAAACATTATTTTATTAGGTACGTATTTTAAAATCTGTCGTAAGAAATTTTGATTTTTCTAGTTGGATTTTCATTGACATTAAAAGTACTTAATAGTATATTAAACAACGCATTTTATATGGAATTCTGTTATGACACGAGTTCAAGTTTAAAAAACGAATCGCGAAGCGATGAGTTTTTTAAAGAACGAGTGTCACAACAGCCATATGAAATAAGTTGTTTATAATATTTTTTATATTTTGCCCTTTTTACCATTTTTTAAATTAATTTTTTATTTTTATGTAATTACGAAAATTTTTATTTTAAAAAGTATGTCGGCAGCACTGTGTAATTTATAAAATTTGACAGTTGTGACATTTAAATTATCAAATGTTAATGTTTTAAAATATTTTAAAAAGAATAATATACCAATACTAATATATAAGTAAAATATTTTATTCATATTCACAGATACTTTCTTAAAGAACAATATAAAATTAATAAATTGCTATTAGCCACAAATGTCATTGTCAATAGTCTTGCCTTTAGATACTTCACTCATGTCGCCAACCATTTAAAACAAAAATTTGCGTGCGTAAAAGTTACATTACGATACGCAAATGCGTTTTATAATGAAGATTTTTACAAGTGCAAAATATAAAAATAAATTTATTTTTTTAGAATTCTAGCTTGGACGCGAAACAACCAATGAAAAGGAAAGAAGAGCCAAAAATGCAATCTTTAAAGGGTCATAAACTGATAGAGAGGTTTCCAAAAACTCCCCTATGTTACTTAGAAGCCTGTCGTAAAACGCAGAGCGATTGCACACTACCTTGCAAGTAAGGAATATTTATTCACAGATAAAATATGTAAATAGAATATTATAGAAAGCGGTGTTTCAAGAACGGCTTAGGTAAACAGTTGTGCAATTAAAGTTGCAAAAAATATAGGAAACTATTTAAGTGCATTTATCAGATGTTAGGTTCTTAAAATATGGGTGAATTGTTCAATGGTGAATTTATTCATATACGATAAGATTTAAAACAGTAGAAATAATTTATGTTGGAAGGGGCAAGCATTATGGTTTATTTAAATTTACTGGAAAAGCCCTAGCACCCCTAGCAGCATCCCTTTTTTTAAATTAGTTCTCATATTTTTTATGTCAAATTTGGATACTACTCTTTGAGCTGATTTCAAAAATGTATAATACTTGTAGGTTAAAGTAGTTAGTTTAAGAGAGTTTATGAGAAACATTTTTTATTTTAATAGCACAAATTTTACTTATTTTTTACTTTCAGCTTATTTGTCTGTACAACAGTTCAAACTCTTTAATCTTTTTAACTGTGCTATTTATTCTACTTCAAAAATCCAAACAACAAAAAACTCTACTTTTTATTAAAATTTGACATTGTCAACTAGAATTTGTAGTCACCTATTGATAGTGTACTTTGATACATTATTTATTTTGTTTCGCTAAAATAATAATTGTGAAAGAGCTGCTGCTACAATATTTAACGAATTACATGACGGAAGACATGCAACTCATAAGTATGTAATTCAACTGATGGAGAAATTTACCACAACAGGGTCTGTTTGCAATAAAGTGCATAAGCGAGAGGTACTCGTAAATAACGAAACAATCCAAGTTGCAATTTTAGGACAAGTCAGCTTAGAGGCTCAACAACCCCAATCGTTGTCAACAATAAGTGGAGCGATCGGTGTTTCATCTTCTACAGTTTTCCGAGTTCTACATAAATTCAAGTACCACCCATACAAAGTTAAGTTGGTGCACGAGTTGAATGAAGATAATTTTGATCGTCGCGTCGTCTAGAGTTTTGCGAATCAATGACGCAATTTATAAATAACAATCCACAATTGTTAAACAATATTTTCTTTTCTGATGAATGCTCATTTTCATTAAATGGCTTAGTAAATAGGTATAATTGTAGATATTGGGTTGAAAGTGATCCACATATTATGCGTGAATTCCATACACAACATCCCCAAAAGTTAAACGTTTGGTGTGGTATCCTAGGTAACCACATTGTCGGACCTTTCTTCATCAACGGAAATTTAAATGGTGAATCATATCTTGAGTTACTCAAGGAAGGGGTTGATCCACGTATTACAACAATAATAGAAAATGATGATAACCTTTCCGAAGATTTACTGGTATTTCAACAAGAAGGAGCTCCCTCACACTATGCAATGACAGTCCGACAATTTTTAAACGAAACATTCCCCGCTCGTTGGATAGGTAGAAGAGGGCAGATGATGGAGTGGCCACCTAGGTCACCGGATTTAACACCCCTAAACTTCTTTTTATGGGGGTATTTAAAAACAAATGTTTATGCTACCCAACCAAATTCTCTGGATGATTTACGAGAGAGGATAGAAAATGAATGTCGACAATGAGGGAGTCCTTTAGCACTACCACTACAAAAATTTCAGGTCAAAAATGAGGGTCTGTTTTCTAGGCCGTTTTGTTCACTTTTGTTATATAGAATTACTATATTTTTACATTTGAAGTAATTTAAGCCCTTCCCGAGTACATACTTTTGCAAAATAAAGATTTTAATTAATTTTGGGGGAAAAAATGTCATTAGCAGTGATTTTAGGTATATATCTAGTTGAGTGTTTCTAGCTAACATTTACATTAGTAAACATTGACAGTTAAAGTTAGTTCTCATTGGTCGCTTTACTAAGAAATTTCTGTTTGCACCAATAATAGCGACAAACTTGTCGTTGTCAGTTATTATTAAGATTCATTTTTCTGTGTGCATCTTGATTTATTCTTTGTTTACATTTGTTTTTTTTGCGGTAAAAAGTTCTTGTTCCCAGTTAACTCAATCCATTTCAAACATCGTGATACATTTTTTTTATAAGTGGTAAACCTAACTAATAACAAATTTTCTTAAAAAAACAAATATAAACAAAGAAAATATCAAGATGCTCACAGATAAATGAATCTGAATAATAACTGACAACGACAACTCGCTCATCTAGTACTACAGAGACGTAATTGTAATTTTACAAATTTTACAGGAGCGCGATTTAAAGATTGTTTCCAAGGTCTTTTTTGTTTTAAAAGTTCAGTTTATAATATTTTTAACTGCAACTAGGATATTTTGGATGTTTAATTAACAAAAAATATGGCGCCGTTGCGTATTAATAGTTTTGGAATAATCTGGCATCATAAACTCATTTTTGTATTTTTTGACAATTGTGTCTCTGTAGTACTAGATGAGCGAACTGAAACTTAATGTTTGCAAACAATGTCAACTCTGCATTTTTTACATCTGTTTGCTATTATTGGTGCAAACAGAAATTTCTTAGTAAAGCGACCAATGAGAACCAACTTTAACTGTCAATGTTTACTAATGTAAATGGTGGCTAGAAACCCTCAACTAGATATATACCTAAAATCACTGCTAATGGCATTTTTTTCCCCAAAATTAATTAAAAATCTTTGTTTTGCAAAAGTATGTACTCGGGAAGTGCTTAAATTACTTCAAATGTAAAAATATAGTAATTCTATATAACAAAAGTGAACAAAACGGCCTAGAAAACAGACCCTCATTTTTGACCTTAAATTTTTGTAGTGGTAGTGCTAAAGGACTCCCTCATTAAATCCAGCCGTTTTAAAGGTTGATACTTTTATCTGAAAAGCACTGTACTACATATATAAACATTATAATTTAAGGATAAAAACAAAAAACAAATATTTTAATGACTCATCTGCAAAATTAAAAGCTTATCTTTGAGTTTGGCAATGCTTCCTGGAGATTTACAGTTATTTCAATACGTATTTTTTACAAGATTTTGTCTTACGAATCCTAGTTTCTTAATGGTTGCCAATCAATTTCGGGAAGAGTTTCAGAAGCCTGCACCGACTAATTAGATCTTGTTAAGAGTCGTTGCAAAATTTCGACGAACAGAAAACGTTCCAACTCAACGCAAAAGCTGTACTGGTCATCTAGCTACCAAGACAACAAATGCGAATCAAGGAAGGCTATTTCAACACGTGCTAGAATGACCAAAAAGAAGTTTCAGCAGAAAATCTCTAAAAATGAATTTCAGTGAAATGTTTACCCAAACAATGTTTAAGAAGATTGTAAGACTATGAATAAAGATTTGATCACGAGGTGATTTGTCACTGAAAGGTTAAGGTCCACTAATTAGCATATCACACAACCGGTTGGGTTTAATTTATTGGTCCAGACTACAAATAATAAGTTGGAACACCAAACAAACAACAGTATCATTAAAATTCCACAATTTATTTGCAAGAAATAATTTTTTTGTCAATAGCAGTTGTTTAGAAAAAAAAATCAATCGTCAGACAAGATGGTAAATAATAAATTTATATATTTATAGTCCAGGAGTTATTATGGTAGAGAAAATGCAAAAAAAACTGACTAAAAATTGGTTTTCTGTTGTATTTTTTTTTTCGTAGAATTCATTAGTGTAGTAAGTTTTTGCAATTTATATAAATTTATTGCAAAAATTGAACAATTATTGCAAATTTTGTTGTTGCAAAAGTCACTTTTTCCGTTTTTGCATTTTGGGCGCATCTTTAAATAGGAGGTATATTTTTTCTTAATTTTATAAGAAACTACATGAAAAGACGAGGAAAATTATTCTCATATGGCTCTAATAACATTTCTCATTCGCCGTGGAAGGCTTCTTATCAGGTCACTTATCAGGTAATCCAAATCCAAATTTTCCCATTCTTCTAATAAAACATTTTCCAGCTCATCAAGGTTGTCTGGAGCAATATTACGAGTTCTTATCGCCTATCCAGGTAGTCCCAAACATGTCCAATTGGGTTTAGGTCTGGACTAACTGCTGGCCAATCTAAAACTTGGATACCAACGTCTTGATTGTATTCCATTGTTATTCTGGCAACGTGCGGGAGAGCGTTATCGTGATTGGAACAAATGGCACTACATTTTCCTCAAAAACCTCCCTTATATACCGATCAGTTATCCCCTACGAAACACAATTAACTCTGCGTGCCCTTCAAAACAGATGCCTCCGCATACCATAATAGAACCAACTCCATAATTCTTGCTACTCTTATGTTACACTGAGCAAATCGCTCACCTACGCATCTATAAACTGGAATAGGTATATCGAATCCAAAAAGTGAAAATCTTGATTTATCCATAAAAAGAATATCAGCCCAATCGTTAATATCCCAATTAACATGTTCTCTTGCGAACCTGAAAAGTGCTACACGGTGTGCTCTGGTTAGCAATGGAGCAGTAACAGGCGTTTTGGGTCTGATTTCAAAATTCCTTAATCTGCTTCTAACCGTATTGACAGATATTCTAACATTACGGACTCCAGAGAGAACATTTTGCAGTTGCCTGGCTATAACATGACGAGTTAGCAAAGTCTGAATTCTTAAATAACGGTCATCTGCAGTATTAGTACACCTAGGACGTCCTGGAACTAGTCTTCTATTCTTCCAGTTTCTCTAAACCTTCTTAAAACTTTAGAAACGCTGGATTCATTGATTCCCATGACTTCAGCAACATATTGCTGATATCGTCCATCTTCAACTAAAGTCACGATTTGAGCTGCTTGTTCTGGGGTTAAATTACTCATTTTTGCTCAAAATGTTTCCAGGCACTTCCAAATGTAAAATTAAACAAACGTACTGCACATAAGAAATTTTAAAATGTAAATAATACAAATAGGAGTTATCAAAATTTATTCATTGTTTGTTTTTCATAAAAAAGGCGATTTAAACATTGAATATTTTGGGCTTTTATACATCTAAAGGATACCATACACTCATATTAAAATATTCTGAAAAATGTGATATTTTATTTTACACCATAATTTAATTTTTAAAATTATGTGATACTTTTTGTGACGAGTTGGAATAAAATAAATCAAGTTTGTTTGATAACTAGGGGATTGACATGTTTTGTCAGATCGATGTTGACATAAAATAAACGTTCAAGAAATATTTCGTAATTTTATTATATTAGAAATATACCAAATTGGCGACGAGGATAAAAAGTTGATTTGGCTAAAATGCAGTTTACAGGGCGGACCTTAAATTTTATTTTAAACTTCAAAAAAGGATATTTTTAGTGTTTCTAATTAATTCCCTTAAGGATTAAAGGCGCGGAACCTAACCAAACTTAAAATTCACTCAAACAGCATTTTTAAATGTAAGAGCATCCACAGTCGCCATTTTAGTTGTTTTTAACTCGCGTGTTTTTCTCTCCCCATTTTAGTTGTTTTTAACTCGCGTGTTTTTCTCTCGCCATTTTAGTTGTTTTTAACTCGCGTGTTTTTCTCTCGCCATTTTAGGTTGGTTAGGTTAGTTTTGGTTAGGTTAGTTTTGGTTAGGCTAGGTTAGATTTGGTTAGGTTAGTTTTGGTTAGGTTAGATTTGGTTAGGTTAGTTTTGATTAGGTTAGATTTGGTTAGGTTAGGTTAGGTTAGGTTAGGTTAGGTTAGGTTAGGTTAGGTTAGGTTAGGTTAGGTTAGATTTGGTTAGGTTCCGCGCCTTTAATCCTTAAGGGAATTAATTAGAAACACTAATAATATCCTTTTTTGAAGTTTAAAACAAAATTCAAGGTCCGCCCTGTAAACTGCATTTTGGCCGTTGATTTTGTGAACTACCATTAAAAGTAATAAAATACGTAAGAAGAAAATGGCGGCCGTCAAAGTTAGTGAATTTATACCAGAGGTGGATGACTTTGCAATATATAAAGAAAGAATCGAACAGCATTTTATAGCTAACAAAATAACTGAAGGAACAATAAAAGTGGCAATATTATTAAGTTCAGTAAGCACTCAAGTATATTCATTATTAAGAGACATGACGTTTCCAAAAGTCCCAAAGGAAAAATCGTATATGGAACTATGTGAAATCTTAGAAAAACAATACTGTATAACTAAAAGCATCTGGAGGGAGAGAAGAAAGTTCCATAGTGAACTAAACAAAGAAGAAGATGATAATATAGAAAAAAAAAGAGAAAATTCAAAAATAATCAATTAGTATTAGTTAAAGACTATAGAAATAGAAAGGAAGTCAAGTGGACGAAGGCAAAAATTGAGAGTAGAATAGGAAAAAATACATATCTGTGTGCATTGGAAGAAGGAACAAAATGGAAGAGACATTCAGATCAAATAATTTCATGTGAGGGAAGTATAGAAACAGACGTAGAAAATAGATCAAGTAATCCTTACCACTATGTAAATATTTCAGATTCCAATGTGGAAGATGATGGATCTCGGGCACTCTCACTAGATGATAATGTTACTGACATTAATATAGGCCGAAATGATAATGACACTAACAGAATAATTATAAACACCAATTCAAACGCTACATCAAACAATGATATGACGGAGAAGTATTCAAAGTGAGGTAGGCGGATAAATAAACCCATTAAATTAAATGATTTTAATACATAGAATAATAATTATGATTTTAATACATATATAGTAATTCAATATTTTTATATTTATAACTTAAATGTTTTGTTCCACAATGTACAAGGGGGGAAATGGAATAAAATAAATCAAGTTTGATAACTAGGGGATTGACATGTTTTGTCAGATCGATGTTGACATAAAATAAACGTTCAAGAAATATTTCGTAATTTTATTATATTAGAAATATACCACGAGTGACTTTTCATTTTAAGGTCAAATTCTACCAGAAAAAGCAAGAATTCGTAATTTTACCCCTTTTCACCCCTGCCCCCGAAACCACCTTAATTTAATGACATTTTTTTTATTTTTTTCATTTTAGTACAGCACTCCCGAATTTAAATTTTAATGTAAATTTTAATAATTTTTTCCAGGTGTATGAAATGTTTACCAGAGCAAAGCAGATATTATTGTTCTTGTTTTGATTTAATATGCAAAGACCTCGACGAAGATCACATTAACGCGAACTCTTCCAAGGTGTGTAAAATAAAATGAAATATTCTATTTTACCTTCAACCGTCAAGTCAAAACATTTTTTAAGTTTTTTTATGAAATCATTTATTCCAGAAATCGCAGTTCCGGAAAAAAATTAAAACCAATTTTAACGAAAAACAAAAAGTCGAAGATATCTGTAATATTTGCGAAACGCAGAAATGTAACTGTGCTTTTCAGTCCAGACCTAAAATTGGTAGATCCCCACCAACGTGACAGAAAATTTATTAAATGTACTACAATAAAAACTAAATACAGTACCAAGTCTCAATTATTTAATTTTCCTGATATTTTACTTAAAACTAGCTGAGGTATGGAAATGAGCCAGTTTAGTCAGTTGTGACGCAGCTAACTTGTAACTATAGATATGAATGTAAATAGGTAGTGAGTAAAAGCTAATTGGAATGTAGTATATTATTTTTTCGTCGACCTCTACGAAAAGTTACATTTTACGTACTGATTTCCGGACGAAAAATCGACTATTATTGGAGGCAAGTACTTTTCGTCCGCAAACACTTTTCGTCCGCTGCGGTTGCTATGGTACGGCACTGTTCGAGAGCGGCTATTGAATAATTTTCGTTTAATAAAAACGTAGGCGCCTGTGACAATTACTGTCATTTGCTGTTGTCAAATGAAGTTATTACGAAATTCGCTAGATTTTACGTGTGAATAAGACCGCGGTGTGTGTTCAAAGTAATCAAAAATGAATAGTGATAGCGATGTGGATGTAAGTAATACTCCTCCGGAGCTACGGGAATTGGCAAATACGGCCACGTTGGATTTACTCCCACAGAAATCACGAATTTTATACGAAAAACAATACAACAAATTCAAGAACTGGCGTCAGGAACATAAGGTCGAGAATCTCTCAGAAAATGTTCTTCTGGCCTATTTTTCTAGTAAAGCTGATGAGAATAATTATAAGTCCTCGACGCTATGGTCAATATACTCTATGCTTTAAAGTCTAGCCATCAAGGAAAACGTTAACATATCCAAATTTCCAAAACTTATTGCATTTTTGAAAAAACAAAGCGTTGGGTACAAAGCGAAAAAATCTAGAGTATTCAGTCGAGATGAAATAAACAGATTTCTTGGTGATGCCCCTGATGACACTTATCTTTTGCACAAGGTAAAATGTTTTTAGTTATTTTGCTGATGCATTTATTGTTATATATATTTCAGCTCTGTTTGATTATTGGAATTGCTGGGGCTTGTCGAAGAGACGAACTACGTAAAATAACGACCAAGGATATTGTTTATCAAAGCAACATGCTTGTAATAACCATTCCAGACTCAAAAAATGGTAAAAGGCGTGTTTTTACAGTTACAGACAAACTTTGCGACGGAGTGAATTCTTTAGAAATATTTCGACAATACGCCAACTTAAGACCGAAGCATTGTAATCATAATATATTTTTTGTCAATTATAAATCAGGAAAGTGTACAGTGCAAGTGGTTGGTGTGCATACATTTGCAAAGATACCTAGCTTAATCGCAAAATACTTAAAATTGCCGAACGAACTAGAGTACACCGGGCATTGTTATCGGCGCACATCTGCAACACTTTTAGTCAATGCCGGCGCAGATATGCTGTCACTAAAACAGCACGGAGGATGGAAATCCTCAACAGTCGCCGAGGGTTACATTGAGGATTCCATTCCCAATAAAATAAATGTATCAAAAAGTATTTTAACTGGTCAAGCACTCCGAGAGGGAAGTTTTAGAAATAGTGATGCCGGAGCATCTGCATCTGAAGTTGCATCAACAAGTACCCAAAATCAAAACTTGTCTCTGGCATCTTCTTCGACAGCAGGAATTAATATTAATAATTGCACAAACTGTTCTTTCAATATCCATCTTCGAGATTGATAATTTTGTAGTAATATGATTTAAATAGAGAGTTGTTACACTTCAAATCAGAATACATTTTTTATAATTTTATTTGAATTATGATCGAGTCTGCAGTTGGGAGAGTGGGACGTAGCCGGGGGTAGCAAATAGGTGAGTTCTTACTTTCATAAAAGCGTAGGGGACGACGAAAAAATGTAATATGCACCTCGGCGAAAACTGTCTATTGTCTCGCCTGCTTGCTAGCCTCGGCTGCGCCTCAGCTAGCAATTTGCATGCTCGACTATAATAGACAGTTTTTCGTCCTTGGTACATAAATAACTATAACAAGCGTATAATGATTCAGATGATATAGTATAACTTAAATAAGTTGCTACAAAGGGTACCGCCTAGCAGCAAATTTTCCTTTGTCGGAACATTGATTCCATAGGCTTGTATGTCCGTGTATATTACAAATATTGTCGATCACATAATCGTTTTTTAAATTAAGCGTTTTTATACTTCGTAGTAATTCTTTCTTTGTCGTTACCTTTTCCGGACTAATGTTTCTATTTTTCATAAATTCTAAAATATCTGCCTTCTTTGAACTAGAATTTGGAATTTTATTTAATATCCGCGAATGATAGGAAGCATTGTCCATAACGACTACTGAATTTGGAGGAATGTTAGGAAGAAGCTGCTCTTGAAACCATTTTTCATATAAATCTGCAGTCATATCCTCACGATAGTCGGTTGTACATTGCTTAATATTTTTCGCAGACAGTAGTAACGCATTTGGTATAAAACTGTTTTCACTTCCGGCTTGAAGAATTATTATACGCTTTCCTCTCGAACATGGCGCATTTAAACTACACTTTTGAGACTGATCTACCCATCCATACTGAACAGTATCATGTGTGTCAAACCAAGTACCATCTAGGTAAACTATATGCCTTTTTAATTCACGATACTTCGTTATTTTATCTAAATACTCTTCACGGAGTACAACAATACGCCGCGATTCCATTATAACCATTCGTTATCTAATTTCTTATAATTAAAAGCGCATTTTAATAGTATACCGCGTAAAGTTTCTAAGCTTTTATAATTATAATCAGGATAATCTCGTAATTTTCCTTTGAACGATTTCTAAAGTCAGTACAATATTTTCTTAATATAAATTATGAACCATCCGCTTTATAAGATCTTTTGTAGCGTCGTCAACATTTGCAAATTTTGTTTTTTTGTTTTTCCGCACCTGCGAATGATCTATAACGTCGCCGCACTTAATAACCCGAGAAATAGTGTAAATAGAAATTTTAGTTAAGGTATTAATTCGCTTTATTATAACCGCATCTGATTTTTTATTATCTTCATTTTATTAACTTGGGGTCTAGACTCTTACTATTTTTATTAATTAACTTAATATAATAATTACACTATGTAATCCTTTGCTAAAAATGTAACATGCTTGTCCTTGGTATTTTTTTTTCAAAACTCTACTGAGATCTGGGATTAGTATGGTGGCTGGTTTGACGCACTGGGTGACAATGTTTTTTATACGAAAAGCTATGTGGTTAATTTTTTAGCGATTTTAGGGTAGTTTGGGCGTGGCACCTAAAAAAAAATTTGCCACCTGAAAAAATGGCGGTCTGTTTGGGTTCTATTTCTATTCCATATATAGCTTTGGGGCTTAAGCCCCCCAAAAAAAGGACTCTAGTTGCGCCTATGCAAAACATGTATCAAAACACAGTCAGCGATGAGCTTTATTAGCTAAAGGTCAAAGACAAGCATCAAACGGGACATTTTACCCCCAAACGTCTTTATTACAATAGCTACAAAAGTGCAAGTTGCAATGTTTACAATAATTCTTAAAATCACTCCTTGAGAGAGTTTCTAGCCGAGATATGCTCACAATGAGTAATATCTTTATAAGGTGCCTAGAAACTGGCAATAGAAATAACCTGACTAAATATGATTAGAGGTAAATAAATTTAATCCAAATAAGTCACCTTGACCATGATTGGATATACCGTATACTGCTCCAAGAAGGACTGAACTTACTAATCTGTCATATCTGTCACATATTTAAGACTTGCAGGGAACAAACTAAACAAGATCTAAAGCCCTTTTTACCAAATTGTAAACTTTTGTAGGCAAGGTGGGCCAACAAGATTTGAAAGAATACAAAGGTCCTTTATGTATGTGAAAAAAGATCACTATCAGGTATGTGAAATGAAATATGAAATATGAAATTTTCCAGATTTTTAGGGCCGGTTTTTCAATCGCTTGTTAAAAGCTTCTGTTACTTGACCAAAAGTTAACCGTGACCAACGGCTAAAGTTTCTGTTAAAGGTTATGGCGTTTTTCAATGCACTATGTAACTTTTAGCTACGAAACTGCCAGCTATCATTAAATTTGCTGGGTTGGTAAAATTGATTTTTTGGTTTGGTTTGTTAATTTCTTAGAACGGTAAATAAAGATATTGTTTTGTGTTCAATTTAGTTGAGTTAAGCTAAGTTTTTATGGTTTTAAATAGAAAAAGAAGATCTTTGTTTTTATTAGTTTTATTTATTTTGTTGAGTATTATTTTAAAAATTTTATATTTTCAAATGGAAACACCAAAGAAAAACAGGATATCTAATTTTTCACTATCTGATAAATCCTTGTTATTAAAATTAACAAATCATTTTAAAACAACTATTGAATGCAAAAAGACGGATGCCGTTACTTGGAGAGAAAAATATTTTTAGTTTTAAAAGAGAATTGAAATAAAAGCTTACCTGTCTGTGGGTGTTTCAATCTGATTTTCGATTTGTTCTAATAATAACATAACAGTTTCCTTTGAAAGTCGAAATCTTACGCGAAAATCTAAATCATCAAACTCTTCAAAAGGGTTCGACCTTTCTTTAACAGTATCTCTCCTTTCATATTCAAGGTATTCCAATATTTCTTCATCATCACCACTCATACAAAAATCAAATATCTCAATTTTTCCGTTAAACAACTTGCTAACTACTAGTTACAAATCCAAACAGAGACTTTGAAGTGTTTGCTAATATAACAGAAACGTTAGCTTGTAGTCAACCTTAACAGTTAGTTGAAAAAACACTTTGACTCCTTGTTAAGGGTTAACTGATAGCTAAATTTGCTTAGCTGGAGATTGAAAAACCGGCCCTTAGTCTAATTCCCCAAGTTTTAGCTAGTTTTTGCAGATGAATAATTCTTGCAATGCGGCACTTAATAAAAAATTTTTGACTTTCTACTCATATCAGAGCTATGTCTTTTCCATTAAATAAAAAAAATCCTACCAAAGGTACCCCAACAAAGAAATAATCAACACCGGATCGTATGACAAAATGTTTGTTTTTGGCGCCCTCTCCATGATGATCGCGACGGTTAAAGGTGAGTTTTGGTGTAGTGGTAGTGTAAACTGTGTTCGATATCTACAAGGTTGTATCAATTTAATAAACAAGTACTTGTAAATATATCAGAACCGTATCTACTTACGTAGAACAAAAATCAAAATCAATAAAATAACAAATTAATTTTTTGTTTAAATAAATACTTTGTAAATAAAAGTTAGTTTTATTATTACAATAATTTTAATTAACCACCTTGAACATTTAATTCTTACTCTAATCAATGCAAATGGTATTTTTAATTAACGTCACTAATAGAAAACAAAAAATATTAAAACAAAGTGTAGTTAAGCATTTCATTAACTCGATGTGAGTTTAATTGTGACACAAAAAAATGTAGGTATTATGTATATTTCCATGCATAGCATTTATTACTCAAGAACGAGGTGACATTGAGGAACAGCATTTACTCACGATACCCAAAGTCATGATTTAAGTGGTTTTGGAAACTTGTTATATTAGATATATATATTTTTCATTCAACTTGTAAACAAAACAGTACCAATTAGGTGATCAACGTAGTCTACTGGACAAAATGAAGTTGTTTATTGAAATATGTTTTGCTCTTGCATTTTTGTTATTTGTTAATGGAAAGAATTTACGTAAGTTTTTCTTTAATTATCTGTACATAGACGTTCACAATTAAAAATTTTATACTAAACGTAATTTCTGTGTTGGTGAGATAGACAAGTTGGTGGATACAGATAGAAACCCAAAGCTTTGAATTTGAATAATTCATTGAAGAAATGTACTGGACCAAATTTGGAAAACTAACAATAATCGATATTAAATTTATTGTACTAACCCTTACTTTTTGGAAGTCCATCTTATTAAGAATAATAAAAAACTCTTCGTTTCAACGTAACTTCCAAGTTTATTTGAAAAAATTATGTTTTAAATTACAATAACGGCCGTTTCGCTATAAGAGTAGCATCGTCAGATTGACATTTAAGTTACATTTTGTTTGTTTGTAGCTAGGTACCTGATGTTGATTAAGTAGGTAAGGCTAGACCAAGTATGGAAGTAATAAGACATAACAATATTAAAGCCTAGATGTTATTAGCCCTAAGGGATTATCCTGGATGTACTTCCCTCTAAGATCAGTATAACTGTGCAATGATATAGAAAAACCAGGAAAAAACTATATCATGCTGATCTTTACAATAACTTAATATATTTGTGTTTTACAATTACGTCTTATCTATGTATAAAATGTAGACTCAATCAAATTAAACAGTTTAATAGTGGAGGACTTCCAAGATTTATTTGTTCATTAACAACTTTAAATTGTGGATCTGCTAGATGTCTTTTTATTTCAAGTTCTTCAAGGAAATCTAAATTTTGTTTTTTATCACAAGTATTTGGATGTCATTGGTGTGTAAGAATGAGGTTGGATGTTCAAGTAGGTGTTTTGCATAATTTGACTTATCTGGTAATTTTAATCTATATGCTCTTAAGTGTTCATGGAATCTTACTTCAAAATTTCTTTGTGTTTGACCTATATATAGAGCATTACATTTTGGACACTAGAACACCAGATTTTTTTTAATTTGGGTAATTTTGTTTTTACATTTAACAATTTTGTACCAACATTATTTTGTGTTTTAAATAATATTAATGCTGATGTTGCCGAAGGTATTATTTTTGAAATTGTATTGGAAATATTTCCACAATATGTAATATTTTTAATTTCTTTAGTTTGTTTAGGAAATATTAGTTGTAGTGACACTTTCTGTTCTTACTTATTAATTAATTTATTTATTAAATGAATTGGATAGCCATTAGACGTAGCTATTTGTCCATTGGAATTGAAAATGCCTTATGTATCAAAGAATTATAAGCTTCTAATTTATGCGTTATAGGATGATTTGAATTATATGGTATAGTTACATCTGTTTGTGTTGGTTTTCTGTATATGGAATAATTTAGTAAATTATTAACTTTTTCAAATTTTTAAATCTAGAAAATTAATTGAATTATTTTCTTCAACTTCTAAAGTAAAATTTATTTTAGGATGCAAGGTATTTATATAATTAAAAAATATATCTAACTGTCGTTCGCTACCTACAAATCCTGCTAACACATCATCAAAATATCTATACCAAATTCAATATTGTTTTTATAATTAGAATTGAAGATTATGTTTTCTAAGTTATCCATAAAAATATTTGCTAAAATTGGAGAAATAGGACTTCCCATTGGAAGACCTTCATTTTGAATATATACTTTGTTATCAAAAGTCAAATAATTTTGACTAATGCATACATTAAATAGGTCATTTATATCTGATATTATACCTAGATGGATATTTCTTTCATCTTATAGCTTTTTAACTAGAACTATACATTCTTAGAGAACATATTAGTTACATCAAACGATACCAATTTAGTATTATTTTGTAATTTACATTTATCTAATTTTTTTATCAAATCTAATGAATTTTGTACTGAATATTTAGATGTGTATCCATAATTATTTAGAATAGTATTTAATTTTTTAGCTACCTTTGTATTAGGAGTGTTAACATACGAAACTACAGGTCTAATCGGTTTTGACTCTTTATGTAATGTAATAGTTCCATATAATTCTGGACATTGAGGATTTTTTCAAATAAACTTGGAAGTTACGTTCAAACAATTTAAAAATTTCCATAAGAATCTAGCTTTTTATCATATATAGTGTGATTCTTGGTCAATTTTAGATAAACTTTCATAGACATTATACATTGAAATCGGGTTTTACTGTTAACCAATTTACATAAAATTTTGGAGTTGGGCTTAACTTACCCTTAACTCCAAAAGTGATATTGACCCGAGCACCGCTTCTTATTTTTAAGGGGTGAAAACGACCCCCTAATGATAAAATTGCCATTCAGCCTTTTTATGTATATCTATAAAACGTATTTAATAATAAGAAGTGCATCGTAAAGTGTTGTCTAACACAATTTCCTCCATATTTTACCCTTTTTTCAACCCCTAAAAATCTTAACAACCCCTGCAATCGATCCCTTACATTGAAAAAAATTACAAAAAATCACTTTTGTATAACTTCATTTAGATTTATATGTAGATTACTTATTGTTTTACTTTCTCTTCTTTAATCATTATATTCTTAACCCCTTTTTAACCCTTAAAAACAACCCTTAAAAAATTCTGTAAAATTTTTTTTTACGAACTAAAAAGCTGAAAATCATTGGAGACTTGTATTTAAAATAAGAAATTTTTAGTAAACCGGTTTAACTGGTAGTCACAGTGATCTTAATATTTTGGATAAATTTAAATATATTTATTTATAACAATAACATGTTTTTATATTTGAGTACTTATAATGTATCTAAATTATTTCACATCATTGGCACAAATATCTGTAATGTTAAATACACTGTAAATGCATTCATTTAAATATATTCAAATAAACAAATTGTTGAGACTTGGAAATCTTATGTAGCTACTGTTATCTTTTATTCTCTTCTTTTAGATAAGACACACTCTAATCACACTTCTGTTGTGTGATTAATATTATTTTAAAAATACATTAAAATCCTTGTAACTAATTACTTGAAAATTAACCCAATTTGTGGAGGAAACTTATGGTTTATTTATTAATAACTGTGTTAATTTCGTAGTTAAGTTTTCAATTAAAATTATATTTAGATTAGATTGTTGCCAGTTGACGTAGCTTTTAAAATATTTAAATGCTTGTGTCATCTTAGCCAGAGATTTTCATTTGTAACTAATTCTTTTATATTTGTGAATATTTGAATTTTCTAGGAAGCAACTCTGAAGATAACCTTGAAAGCCAGAAGCGTTTAGTTACACATTGCTAAGTTTTATAACAATTTTATTTTGTATTTAGAACTTTTTAACATTCTATTTAACAAGAAGTGTATATGGTCGTTTTTAAAATAATTTTTATTTTTATTTTATTTAGTTTATAGAGTTATTTCTTTTTTCATTGAAAAAAATCATTTCTATAGCCTTTTTAATATTAGCTATGTTCCAATAACCCACCAAAAAACTATTCCCAAATCGTACGTGAATCAGTTTCAAACCGTCAGAGGTTTGTTGAAACGCTTTTTTCTTTCTGCGCATGTACCGGACTCATAGACGTATTATCAGAGGAGTCGCAATGATTACAAGAGAGTGTCTATTAGTATGACAAAGAATACCAATCGATTCTCTTTGTTTCTTCCTCGTGCTGGCAACGCTGTACCATTATTTAGGAGTTATGCTTACGCTTGGAGAGCAGGCAACATCACAGGACAACAAATTCCAGTCGACCAGAAATAGGTAATGTTTCAGCAAATAAAAAAATAAATAGTTCCTTCTCCTCTGATATTATGTCTATGACCGGACTACAGTCTGTTGGAACAAACCTATAACATAACGTACCTTTTCAATAATTGATTTTCGGCTGGGTTGGAACAAACCTTATCACTATAATAATGTTTGTTGAGGTTTGTAACTTGTTCAATTGCCACATTTTTATAATCTTTCTTTCCTAATTTGTTTGTATTGATTATTTTTCAGCTAAATATTTTCCACACTGCCACAGATACGATAAAAACTTAAACAAGTGCCTTCTCGCCGCTACAGAAACCGTTAAACCGTTCTTAGCTAAAGGAGTACCAGAATTGAATTTACCACCTTACGACCCATTCATAATTCCTGAAATAAATTTGGAACAAGGAACTTCAGCACTCAATTTTAAGGCCAAATTAGTAAATACGGAGGTTCATGGACTTACCGGTTACACTTTCACACGATTTGAGTAAGTAGGCATACTTGTAAATGCGGAAGTTACAATTAAAATCAGATATTTTATAGAAATTGATATAATAGTAAGTCTACACGTCTCGTTATTAATTAAAAATGAATAAACAATAATTGAATTAGAACTTGCTTTCTCACGAAATGCAAATACTATTATTTTGATGAAAATTTCACACTCCTACTTTTTAACCAATAAAATGTCTTAATTTTGACTCGGTAACATGGCAATTTAAAAAAATTTTCCCCGAATCGGCAACGTTGGATTTATGTCAAAAAAATTGTACCCGTTTTTTAGCTTTCGTTTCCTCGTCTATGTATAGGTCTACATAGATAATGCAAATAAATATTTTGAGGTTATAAATATTACTTTTTAGTATATTTAAGTTGTCTACTTCATAGTGATATTTTACATAATATGAATATTATACTTAATACTTATATAGTAACAATAAATACGACACCCTGATAATACATAATGTGTAGAGTATTTGTCTGGATAATTATGAAGTACCTACATCTCTGAAAAATTACTGATCCTTGAGATATCGTGAATTTAAATTGGTATATCTAGTTCTGCCACAGCTTACCACAGTTAAGCTGTGATCCTGCTTAACTAGTACTAGTTATTTAACTAATAGCATTAAAAAATTCACATCTCCCATCTATAATCAATTTTTATTGTTCCAAACAAATATTTTAGTAAATTCTTTCTGATTTGTTTGATTTGTTACAACTTAATTTTATTTTGTAGTTTCGACGTTCCAAATTTGCAATTCTTCTGTGATTGCACAATAAACAGCATATTTTTAAAAGGAAATTATACAGTTAATGGGAAAATTTTAGTAGCACCGATCGCAGGATCTGGTACTTTTACAGCATCTGTTGGTAAGTCTAAAAAATTCAAGATATTTACAATATTTTTTTGTAAATTATCTGTACTAGAAATGTTTGAAAATTATCGTACATTTACATCAGCAGGTGATGATAGTGTCGCACCATCGATTCATTGATGGTAATAAAAATTCAATACTAGCCATAGTTCGGTTTTGGACTAATTTGATGAAGGTTTTGATAAAATAATTATTATTAACGTTAAAAGGACGACTTGTAGCAAATAACAGAAGTTGAATATTGTATAACCAAATCCGTTATATTAATAGAGACATAAAGCAATTCTAAAAATGTATCACGTATCCTTATCCGTATACGTAACGTAAAGGAGATGCGTAACTAAGCAAAAAGAAGCATAAAGCAAATGCGTTTGAAAACGTAACGTAACCATTCATGTGTTTTAATTTTTAACCTAAAAAAATAGCCCCGATATCTACCTTAACAAATTAATGTCGTCATTGCCACTGTAAAATAATCTTTTTCTTTTTAAATCCATTATCGCATATCACAGAAATGTACGTGTGACGGATTGATACGTTTCACGTAACGTAACGAAACCCTCGTATCTCTTCTTAATTATTTTATCCATACTATATATACTATGCTTCAAAGAAAAACTATAAATTATAGACACGACTTTTTTAGTTTTACTCTTTATTAACAATAGTTTCATTTAGGTAATACAAAATAATATATCCAATTTGAGGTTAGAATTATACACAACAACTGCAAAATGCACAAAACAATACAAGAAAACTATAGAATTTATTTTTTGGATTTTTATTCTGTGCTCTGCACGTTCTTTCAACATATATTTAATCATTGTTTATGTGAACCGTCCCTAATTTGATCTATGTATGTATGTATAAGTTAGGGGTAATAATTACACTGCGACCTATAGGATCTATTGTGTTCCCCCTTACTTGCCATGTTCTGATATTTTCTCAGACTTATAGCAGCTCTTCGAGTCCTATTTTCCTGAGGAAGTTTAGGACATCGTCGGGCTTCAAGTCAGTTAGATCCCCTTCCTCTATTCCATGTGCTCCTAGGTATCTAGCCCTAGAATTTTGCAAGGCAGGGCATTCTGCGAGTATGTGTATTGAGGTTTCATCCTCTTCCTCACAGAATCTGCACTTTGCTTCATCTGCTAACCCTAGTTTCTTCATGTGGCTTCTTAACCGGCAATGTCCGGTTAATATTCCCTTTAGAATTCGGAGCCTTTTTTACTGAGGTTGAGGCAGCTAAGAGATGTCTTCTGGTCATAGTTCCCCAGTAGTATCTTAGATTGCCTCAGTCCTTCCAGCTGATTCCAGTACTTGGATTTTTCTTTCTCCATTTCTTCCCTTAGTTTTCCTAAGATTACTCTACTGCTGATCCCACAAGATGGTTCTGGTCCCAAATGTGGGGTTTCAGCTCCTTTTTTTGCCAGCTTATCTGCTGTTTCGTTCCCCTCTATTCCTATGTGTCCCGGGACCCATAGGAGGGTGACAGTGTTCTTCTGGCCCAGTTCATTTAGTTTGCCTAGGCATTCCCAAACCATCTTCGAACTGATTATATTTGAACTCAGCGCTTTGATGGCTGCTTGACTATCCGACATGATCACAATCTCTTGTCTGCGGTAGTTTCTTCCAATATTGAATTCCACACATCTTTCGATGGCGCGGACTTCTGCTTGAAAGATGCTCCGGTATGTGCCCAAGCTTTCTGAGTATTTGGCTCTCGGTCCAAAAACTCCTATCCCAGTTCCCTCGTCTAGCTTGGAACCGTCCGTATACCACTTTATGGTATTCTGATTTAAATTCTGTATGGTGTCTTCGTCCCATTCAGATTTATTACTCAACCTTGTGATGAATTTTCTCACAAAGTTGAATTTCTTTGGCATATCATCTTGGGGCATTTCCCAAGTTTGATCAAAATGAAGTGATCGGGGTTTTTCCCTGATAATTCCTTCCTTGATCATTCTATATATCGTTTTCTTCCTTACACTTTCTAACAGAATGTGCAGTGGGGTTAAGTTTAAAATCACCTCCATTGCAGCAGTGGGGCAAGTTCCCATTGCTCCAGTGATACATGAACAGGCTAGTCTCTGAATCTTCGAGAGATTTTTCCTCGTCGTACTCAGATTAACCCTTGCTCCCCAAGCCACTGCCCCATATGTGATTATTGGTCTCACTATTGCTGTGTACATCCATTGCAGAATACGTGGGTTGCATCCCCAGTTCTTTCCTGCAATGTTCCTGCACACCATGAGGGCCTTGGTTGCTTTGTGTATTACTTCGTCTTCGTGTTTATTCCAGAGTAACCTACTATCTAGGATTAGCCCTAGATATTTGACCTCTGTTTTCCACTCGACGATGTTCTCCCCTATTCTTATGATTTTTAGATTAGGTTTCTTTTTCCTTGTAAAGGCTACTAGTGTGGTTTTGGTGGGGTTGATGTTGAGTCCCACCGAGTCACACCATTGTTTCGCAATGTTCAGTCCTCTTTGAACAATATCACAGAGGACATTTTCGTACTTCCCTTTTGCCAGGATAACCATGTCGTCGGAATACCCTTGACATGGTATGCCTTCCCTGGTCAATTGACTAAGTAGACTGTCCACAGTGAGACTCCACATAAGCGGGGATGCAACTCCTCCCTGTGGACAGCCTCTGGTCACATTAATGAAGATAGTGTCTTGTCCTGCCTCCATTTCTGCGATTCTTGTAGATAGCAGTTGCGACATCCAGATGGAAGTCGTTCTATCTACTCCTTTCTCAATCAGTGCTCTTTTGACTGCCTCATGTGGCGTATTGTCAAAGGCCCCTTCTATGTCTAGAATTTGATCTACAATTTGTGTATCAACATCTCTTTAGGTAAAATTTCTTAAAATAGGATTAACATTAAGTTCCAGAGGTATCATGTCATTATAATAATCGTTTGACCCTAAGAAAAGGGTCTAAAATTCTTCAGATAAATCATACAATAAGAAACGTTATGAATATATATTGCAGTGGTGTCTTAAACATGCTGGTTGGTATTTGATGGATAGCTAGATCTTAACTTTTCAGTTGTCTAAATACCGTTAAATCCAAATATGAGATAAGGAATAAAGATTAACAAGAGTACAGTTCCGCTTATTTTTCCTAAACTAATATATTTTTCTAGATAATTGTAATGCAACTGTTTACCAAAAAGTAAAGATAGGAAAAAATAAAAATGGCCAAGACTTAATAGTACCCGTTCATACAAATACCAGCATAAATGTCAGTGGTCCTAAGGCAAATTTACAGGGACTTTTTGATAATGACAGCCAATTAAGTAAGTACATATTTAAATACCGTAGACCTGGGCTACTTGAGCTACAATGAAAAAAGTAATTTAACTCTGTATAAATCTTGCAAAACACAACGGGGAAAAGTAATTGGCTTATTTCCTAGACGGATGCTCATGTATATTAAATTTTTGTTCCTCGTGTTCCTGATTGAGGTTATGTTTATGAAATGAAAATTGAAATTCCCGGCCAAACAGCCTCGGTCTACTTTAAACTCTTAAAAAATTTTTATTTGTAATTAAATATTTACCACAAGAAACCTTTTGTAATTTGCTTTATAGTGGAGTTCTGAGTAAATCTGTAAGTTATTTAACCAAAATCTGTAAAAATTACCATAGCAAACCCTATAACTTGATTATGTAGATAATAGGAAATGTTCATAATTCCACCATATTTTACTCATAAAAATATTTATTGATTATTCATTTTATATTTTTTAGCTAACATTACCAACAAAGTTATAAACGACAACGTGAATGAGCTATTTGAAGATTTAAAACCAGTTTTAGAAAAAGTTCTAACAGAAATTTTAGAAGATACTCTGTTTAAAGCTATTGAAGGACAAGTACCCTTTGATCAATTATATCCCCCTATACCGTAACCGTTTTCTAAATAATAGTTTCAAAAATATAATTCTTGTTATTTATTTCTTTTAACAACTACCTAATACCTAGCCTTTTGTTTACCATTAGAAAACCAAAATAGAATCTACCCTTGTAATGTTGGTTGCCTTCCCAGTAGGCCTTCCAAAAGGGAACTCGTTAAAAAAAGAAGAATCATTATTATGATAGGTTAACTTCACTTCGATGATCACGTTTTCTTTTGTATTGTTACATTTTATTTTATTAAGAATAAAATCATATTTCTTAATACTTTCTGTCAATCACAGTTATTTACAAGGCCCTCGACAAGAAAACCCTTCAGGGCCCTTATTCTCATCCGGTGGATATGAATACTCCATCTTCCTATCGGACTTTCCTATAGGACCTATAGGAAGATGGAGTATTCATATCCACTGGATAAGAATACGGGCCCAAGCAGTGTTGCCAGACCGCATCATGGAAAATCCCCCAAACCGAGCTTTAAAAACCCCCAAAAATGACCATTTTTTAAAAAAATCCCCCAAAGACCTCATGTAAGTTTTGTTTTCCCGAATCTTTTCATAAATTTCATTTTCAATTTTAAAAACTCCTTCAAAATCAGAAATTTGATACAAATATCCCTAATTTTAATCATAAAAGCCGTGATATTTACTGTGTACTAAATTATGCAAATCAAGAGTAGGTAATAAAAATATAAATCTTTAAATCAACCTAAAACAATATAAAAGAAGATATATTGATAATGAAATAAGTTCGAGAAAAATACCCCAAAAAATACCCTTGAAAATCGAATCCCCAAAATTTCCCCCAGAGTAAAAAAAATCACCCAAATTTGGGGGAAAATCCCCCAATATGGCAACACTGGGCCCAAGTAACAGAGGGAGTAGACTTTGTCATTTGTATAACTGGTTGCATAGATAACTGAGCCGATAGAGTTTTGTAAAAAATTAGTAATTTAATGTTTATTATTTGAACAATGCAGGTGCTATTACAAACGCTTTCTTCTTATGAAATAAACAAATACTTGTGACACTTACAAAATTACTAATAAAATAACATACGCTTTCCGAAAATTAAGAAAAAAACAAAGCAATATCACACTAGTGTGATATTTTTCAGAACGAATAATTTAAAATAATGAATAAAATACTATTAATTATTGGGAATATTATATTTTTGGCATTTCCATATATAATTAAATTTTATAAATAAAGTTAAAAAATTCATATTTATAAAAACCTTATAAAAACATTAGATTCGTAGGAAAAATCTTATAGATAACTCTTCGAAAAGTTGTTCTGTGGAAAAAAACAGGAGTTTTTGAGACATGCCTTATTTCTGTTCTGTGAGGTTGACGTTAACTCTGTTCTGTATCCTTGAGATGATTTGTGTTCTGTATTTACCAGTGTTCTGTCGATTGACAGGTATTTATAAGTTTAATATTTAGTTTTATTAGTAAATGCAAAATAGTATTTATTTTTCACTGTGTACATTAGTACATTATAACTAGTTATATTTTTTATTGTGGCTTGAATAGACATAGTTTACCCTTTTGTTTATACACCAATATACCTACTTGAAAAAGGTATTTTTCCTTTTTATAAAATAACATAATATAAGCCACACATGTAAAATAGCATAATCAAGTTTTTATAAACAGTATTTACAAACAAAATTTTTTTAGATGGTATCTAAATGGACACCTCATGAAAAACGCAGACTTTTATATGCATTGTATCAATATGGTCCAGCCAACATTGAAGCTTTACATGAAATGGTACCAACAAAAACAAAATCAGAAATAAAAGTTTTATGTGACAAGCATAAAAAATTATCATTGCAAAGGGATCAGGAAAAATCACAAACTCCATCTGTAAAATTATGGCTACAGTTGTTCAAAAGATTAATGGTAGCAAAAAACCATCCTAGTGATTTAGTACCCAGAGTATTGAAATATATAGCATTGTTTGAAAATAGACCACCTTCAAAATGTATAAATACTAAAAAATGTTATTTAGCTTTAGCAAATATGAGCAGAGGATTAGATTTTGAACAATTAGATGAAACAAATAATTATTTCTTGTTTGAATGCCTATCAAAAATAGCTAAAAGTTTAAAACATGATAGTAGGTGTGCCAGAAGATATGCTGAAAGTATAACCAGTTTCAAAGACCTCAATAAGAATAGAACAAATCCTAAATCAAAACTACAACATTCTTGTACTCTTAATCCTTTAGGGATTCCAGATGATCTTTTACAATTGACCCAGGATGATTTGATACAAAAAAATGTGAAGTGTGAAGCAATTAATAAATGAGTGAAGTTTTCAATTGTATTATAAACAATAAAAATGTTACAAATGGCTTGTTATATTATTTATTAAATAGGATTAAAAAAATAACAATTAAATTAAAAAAATTTTGCTCCTTGGATATCATCTTCCAATATAAGCTCACATTTTCTTTCATTCTCAAGAACCTTTAAAACTTTAATGAGTACCTCTTGGTTCATCCCAAAGAAAACCATATCAGCAGCATCATCTCCTTGTGTTAGCTCATACAAAGTCATCACAGTATTCTGCAAACCTCTATCGCATATTGAATTGTATATTATACTAGCCCATTCTTCCAAGGTATGCCAGTATATCTCCCAACGATTCTTAGCTTTATCAACAGGTGCAGCATGACCACTTTTTTGTAATTCACTTAAAATTGAAATAATAACATCTTGTTCTAACCTCCTATTAATTGTCGGGTTATTAAATAAAAGATTTTGGTTCGTTTCTCTGACATCTACAGTGTATGTTCTTGTTTTCTCACAATAATTTAATATTAAAGATTTCCATGCTGTTACTTGCTTAGCTCTAGTCTCAGGATGAGGTTGCAATGTAAAAAACGGAGGAAAATTATATTGCCAGGGCCAATCAATATCTACTTCAGGCATTTTAAGAAATTCTTTAAAAATATATGTATTCTTGTCTGTCGACCTTGTTTATGACAATGTTTTGATTGTTATGACATTTGAGTGAGATTCTTTGCTGTTACACAGCCACAAATATAAGTTGAATGTCAAGCCTCAAGTAGGTCAAGAAAAGAAGAAGAGTGGTATTAACATTTTACTATTTTCCATAATTTTTGACTTTTTAAACATATTTATATTACCTCTTATTTCTTCTCTGTGATATTACCTATGCATATGTACAGTGTAAACAGAGACAACACAGTGTAAATAAAGAATTTTAAAGAAAATATGTTTATACGTTAAATATTTGTCTTTGAAATAATTTATTCGTGTGTTTTTGTGAAAACTAAATCATTAATAAATTCTATAAATGGGTCCAAAAGCATATTTAACTAGAAGAATACATTTTTCAGCTTGCCATAGGCTACACAGGTAAAGAAATGTATTTCTAGAATACCATATTGTATGAAGTAGTTACTTATATTTTAATATCTCATCTACATTAACATCCAAATACATTGACATATATAATTTCAACATACTTTATTGTTTCTCTAAACCTAAGTGCCTAAATTTTATATTATTATAACCATACATTAACCATGGGAACACATTTAATAAACCTAAATGTAAATATAACAAATTTTTATTCAAACTGTCCGCAAATGTTCTTTTGTTTGTACAAATATCAAAACTTCTGAATTTTTTTAGTTTACATCTTTCTGATGATGATAACAGAAATATTTATGGAAAATGTAACAACATTAATGGACATGGTCATAACTATATAGGTAATTTTACAAATTTTACAGTTAACTTAGAGCTAGCCACAAATATGTTGTAGTTAAAGTAACAGTTTATGGAGAAATTGATGAGGCTACTGGTATGGTAATGAATTTGGCAGACCTAAAAAATTATATGGAGAAAGCTATTATGAAACCCATGGATCATAAAAATCTTGACTATGATGTTGAATATTTTACAGATAAACCTAGTACAACAGAAAATGTGTGTGTATTTATCTGGCAACAGATGAAAAATATAATGAAAAAACCAGAACTGTTGTATGAAGTAGAAATACATGAAACTGAAAATAACATTGTAACTTATAAAGGAGAATGATATAGGTATGTATGAAATATAATTAATTATTTTAATATTGTAAGTTAATTACGTATATTTTCTACATTAAAAGCTAAATCACAGATCATTTTTAACTCAAAGAAGGAGACAAGTTAGTATCAAGTACATTTACTTTGTTTTTTAGTTTTTCAGAATTGCTCAATTTTTCTTCTAATAATCTTTCTTGTCTCTGATCCTTTATTGATTCTAAAAAAAAGATAATTATATTTACAACTGTACTTTTTTATTTCAGATGATGTATTTTACAAAACATTTAAAGTATATTTTATACAGCTTTAAACCTTCCTAATTACTTTTTTATTAATTATAATGATCTTGTTACACATTAAAAACCAATTTATGTTATATATAAAATAGTTATATTCACATTCCAGATGTTTTTTTAATGAATTAATTATAATAAATAATGAATTGTTAAATGTTTAATTTTATTTTTGAACATTTGTACTTACTGTTATATGGAGTATATTTGTCTGAAAACCAATTTTCCAAATTGTATCCCACGACACCAACAAGTGCCGCAAATGGCAAAGTTACATAAGGTGCATATGTCCTAAGAGCAGTGTAAAAAATTGGCCACATTTTGCGACTACAGTTTTAATTGTGAATTTAGTAGTTATTTGAGATTTTTCTTGAAATCCGACTAAATTTTGACAGATTTTGACCCTTAACCTCAATCTTCTTTTTGAGATTAATGTCACAAAAACAATAATTTGGAATTTGGGTCTGACTTGGGTTTATGTTGTTAGCGTGTAGTGTACAAAAAAAGAAGACGATGTAATTTCATTTAAAAAGTAGGTAGATGAAGGAAGTAGAGTTGCGAGTTATCTAATGAAGGACTATAAGTAATATGAATGTCAAAATAACCCAATAGCAAAATGACAATTTGGAAAAGTATAATAAAAATGAATAGTTAATTTCTTCAATACAACATGAATTTTTCTTATTTGTTGCGACCCAAATCTACTACATATTTAAATGTGTACAGGAGTTATTATTCTGTTAAAAAAAAGCTAATAAAAGATGAGAAGTATCTGTCGCGGCAAATTTATCAAAAAATCAAAGTGAAAGGACCTATCACTGTAGCTGAATATATGAAGGATGTTCTTACAAATCCCACTGTTGGCTACTACATGCATAAAGACATGTTTGGAGCAACAGGAGATTTTATAACATCACCTGAAGTTACTCAGATGTTTGGTGAGATGATAGCTGTATGGCTGCTAAATGAGTGGCAAAAAATGGGATCTCCTAAACCTCTTCAAATTGTAGAACTTGGTCCAGGTAACAAATTTATTCCATAAATTAGAATGAATAGAATTTACTTATGTTTAATATTTTAGGTAAAGGAACATTGATAAGTGACATTTTGAAAGTGTTTAACCACTTTAAAGTTCTTCAAAAAACAACCCTACATTTGGTAGAAATAAGTCCTATATTAAGTGAAATGCAAGCAAAGAAACTGTGTAAGCAAAGTACCTTAATAGATGAAAATGTTCCAGTTTACAGAAATGGTAAGACTGGTTATAATGTGCTTATCATATTTTATAATTACATGATTTACAGGTATTACAAATGAAGGTATTCATGTACAATGGTACAAACAGTTGAGTGATGTACCTAAATGTTTTAGTTTCATAATTGCTCATGAATTTTTTGATGCCTTGCCCATTCATAAATTTCACAAGACATTTAGTGGGTATAAAGAAGTGCTTATTGATATTGATACCAATGATGAACCAAATGATGACAATTTCGATCCAAAATTTAGGTATATTTTTCATTAAATTAGATATGTGTGTGGTTTTCTCATGAGGAGTACAACAGTAGAAAATGAAATATCATAACAAAATGGAACAAGTCAAAGTAAAAAAAATTAAAACATAAAGGGTAAAATAAAATTAAATACAAAATTTATAAAAGTGGAAGTTTCCTAAACGAAGCATTAGTTAATTTTAGAAATATATTTTCATAATATAACAGCAAGTTAGAATAGCATATTTATATTTTTTTAGATATGTTCTTTCTCGACATGAAACTCCTATACAAAGCAAACTAATAAGTCCAACTGAACAAAGAGAGCATCTAGAAGTATGTCCTGATGCAATAATAATCTATAAAGATATCTGTGAGAGATTAAAGCAGAGAGGTGGTTTATTATCTTTGTATTTTAATTTAATTCTAGCCAAAGTATTTTTTAGGTGGCTTTGCATTGATTTGTGATTATGGTCATTATGGATCTGGAACTGATACATTTAGGGCATTTAAAAAACACAAGCAAGTTGATCCTCTGATTCAACCTGGGTCAGCTGACTTAACTGCAGATGTGGACTTCCGCTCCATAAGACAAGTAAGTTGATATATCAGGCAGTTGGTACATTGA
Source organism: Ophraella communa (assembly GCA_035357415.1). NCBI lineage: Eukaryota > Metazoa > Arthropoda > Insecta > Coleoptera > Chrysomelidae > Ophraella > Ophraella communa. Next base: position 23,738,782 of record CM068988.1, on the reverse strand, counting down.
CCCAATCAGCAATCACACTATCCTATTCCTATTACCACATATCACAATCACCTACTAAGCCAAAATCATTTTAACCTTCTTGTGAACTTACTGATAGATTGTCAACTCACCATTGACCTATTCCTGTATCTTAGTTAACCAATTATAAAAATAGTATAAACCCTTTTCTACTATGACAGAGTTATTAGATTCATATGAAATGGTATCAAATGCGCCTCTTACAAGATAATTATAATGGATTAGGAAATTACTATTTACTTTTTCCTACTTATAGATATAAAAAATACTTATACCATGTATTGTTTTTCTCCAATATAACCAGAATTTCATATTTCTCTCAGTATATTTACTAAGTTATCTGACAATTTCAGTTATTCAAGGTCATCAATTTTGGCCATACTAACATCAAAAGATTTTCGTCGTTTTTCGCTTCTTATTTGGTGGGGTATTCTTTGATAATATATGGAATTTTACTATAATATACAAAGGAATATAAAAGATGAATTGTACATCATATTCAAATTTTACACTAGCAAAGCTAACGTTCAATATGTATACTGGGTAATAACTCCCCTTAACATCTATTTGAATCCAAGGGGTTGTATAGTCCAATTGGGTAGGTGAAGTTTACCATAGTTTTGTGCCAACACTGACGAAAATCCATTAGCAATAGGTCAGCACCGTTATTTTATTAATATTGAAATTAAATGAACAATTTCTGTTAGGATGAAATTTCACAATAAACATTTCTTTTAATTTGTTTATATTGACAGGTCGCAAATGAAGTGAAAGGAATTCTAACGTATGGTCCAGTAAATCAAAGAGATTTTCTTCTAAACACAGGTTTAAAATATCGATTTCAAGCTTTGCAAGAGAATGCATCGAATGCAATAGAACTTCAGAATTTAAATGACTGTTATAACACCCTGACAGACCTAGACAAGATGGGGGAAAGATTTAAATTTATGGCACTCTTCCCTGAAACGATAAAAAAAATTCTAGACCGATTTCCAGTTGTTGGATTCTAAATAAAAAGCATAGTCAGCTATATTTTTATTTCTTCTAAATATATGTGTTGGCTTTTGAGCCCGGTTTGTAACTGTGATATTAATAAAAACATGGAAAATGTTATTGTTTTGTTAATTTTATTAAAAACTGTCTAGGCGAATATTTAATATAAAAATGCCTATTCAAGATTATTTTTTAGTTATTTAATTTGAAATATTACAATCAGGATTTCATGTTTTGATCCATGTAATGAAATCAAACTGCATTAGTCTTTTTATAAGAGAGTTACAATAAACAACAAACTAAAGAATTCAAGTTTATTTATTAATGTCAAACATTCTAAAAAAAATAAGAGTCAAATTTTGTAGCGTTTTGGTAAATTCTTATAAAATGTTTCTATTCCGAAGGTGCTGAGGGCTTTGGGACGCTATTTGTTGTTATTATCATCTTACTCACAGTGAATAATTCAATGGGCACTTCCCGTACATATTCTTCAAAATTGGGAGTGATATTTTTAGGATTGTGCACTTCTCTAAACGATGCATCTCTACCGAGTATGTTACTGATGGTATCGCTTCTGGAATGGGCTGAAGCTAAAATAAAATATTTGCGATATAAAAAAATGTTAAATACAGCTAAATACTATAACCATAAAACAAGAGAAATTAGTATTACTTTCTAATCTTACCAGTAGTACTGTCACTATTTTGATCAACTCCATTCGTCTGCAACTTTACATTCTTAGCCAAAGACCAACTTAACACATTATTTATCGTTTTATCTCTTTCAATCTCATGATGTTCAGTTAAATGGTTATTTGGAAGTTCACTTAATTCCCGATGATCGGATTGCAAGTATATATTTTCAAATATTTCTTCCGTTCTACGTGTTAATGGTATTATAACAGTCTGCTCGCGTACTGTACCCGAAGGTTCGTATATATGGTGACCGAATTGCTCCATGGTGCTAGTTCCAGTACGACCTGTAAGCTCCATAATCCCTATTTGAGTAGTTCGTACGTGGTATGGAAAATTTTTATTTGCCACCGAAGGCATAGTTAAAATCTAAAATTGAAGATCAAATTTATTAGATAATATATATTTAGTTATTTATACCTTAATAATATAATCTTACCAGAAACATTAAGTGTCCACCGAATGATATAAAAAGAAGAGCAGCAAATACTACGGATTCTCTAACCCACTTATCTATATATGTATTAGCAGATATAATAAACACCGGACCTGCCACACACCACACTGTCCCAAAAACGTTAAAAGGATAATAAAAGTTTCCCTAAAGCAAAAAAAAATGTGTTAGGATAGTTATGAATGTTTTAATAGGTCCTTTGATGATGGTCTAAGACCGAAACTTTGTGCATTATTGATATATTTGGTATGAAGTACATTAGAGATACGGAGGCAGCAGCAAACTAAAGTCAACCCGTTTTTTTACTAATATTGCATTTTTATTATGATAAAAAACACTTTCACTCCGTAACATTATTAAATTTATTATTTATTTGCTTTGATTAATATCAGACGGTCTCCTACTGCGATAAGAAACTTGGCCGGATAGCCCTGGCAGCTCAGACCGTAAATTGTACAGATGAAAAAGTAGAAGATCTGATTGGTTTGTTTACGTTTGGTATGTTAGTTGTATTTTATTATTATGGATAAAAAATACAACAATTCTAAAACACAGCTACAAAAACGTAAACAAACAAAACCATGCAAAAACGTGTAGGAAGTATATTTACTTTTTTCTACCTTCGCTGTTAGTGCTCTGTTGCCATTTCGTAAAATCAGCTCTTAAAACTACTACTTTGTGGAGGAATATTTTGAAAACTATTAATAATTATTTTGGCCATATTATGGATTAAACCTTAGTTTATTTAATTAATTATTTAAAAGAATAAAAAAACAGTAGTTTTGTCTAGTCTAGAATATTATTTTAATGTGAGTATGTGTTTGGGGCACTAGCTCTCAAAATTGTGAAGCATTACTTGATATACTTTAAAATGTTTAATTGAATAAAGAATTGGATTTTAACATCCTGTAGATTCCAAATGCGACTGTAGTTTCAAGTTAATGGGAGAGCAGATTTAGCAAATTTTGAAGGGAAGAAATATCGGAAGGAGAACATCACCGGAATTTTTTTAAAGGTAGGTTCAAAATATCAATTGACAAATAATAAAATACGACTTTAGCAGCCAGATACCTATTTGTTTGTATTTTTGTCGTACTTTATGGAAAAAATATACTTTTTCTCTGTTATGGAGCCACCCTGAATGAAAATTACCATATCGTTGCAATTACAGGTACAAAAACAGGTAAGAGCTCAGAGTTGTTTACTTATTACTTTGAGGGTAAGAGTCTTACCTTTTCAGGAAAACGCTTAAGAGTAAATATCGTCGAATATATGAACATACACCAAGCAGTTACTCTCAGTATTATCAAACCATATCCCGCAGGAGATTCATATAGATATAAAACTTCACCAGGATCAAATACCTAAAAAATTATTTTAATGACATATTTTTTGTTATGTTGATTTAAACATTTGGGTAAATGTTTATACCTGTGATTCGTATATAAATATTGAAGCGTAGGTTACAGCGTACAAACACATAAATACTGTTAATTTAACTGTAGCTGGTAAGGGTAATCGCCCTCTTGTAACTGTATATCCTTTTGCTAGTAGTAATAAAAGCAACAAAAAACTAGTTTCTGAAATTCCCATCAATATTAGACCTAAAATATTGTTTATTAGAAAATTGTTTTTGAACATTTAGGGTTACCAACATTTTTTTGGACAGATATAATAGATAGGTATGAGAAAATATATAATATTGAATACTCATGCGCAAATATTTTTGAATTTTCCCCTTCCACTACTAAAATATGACTACTTCTTGCCATAGAACACAACGTATTGCTACCCAGGAATACCACAATTTAAATAAAAAAACCCTTTTAGCTGTCAAAAGATAGCTTCTATTTGCCGTATAGCCGCGGCAGTCAAGGCCATACAACATAAAATTTCCTTCGTGTACGCCGCTTGTTATTGTGTTTTTCTTGTCTTTGTGTATTTAATATTAACGACTTGTGTGTGTACCTAGACTTCTCCACTTCTCTTTGGATTACTGATTACTTTTGCATGTCATGCCAACACAATTTTATAAGGGGCACGAATATTTAGGGGGAACTACGAGAGTGGGAGTTGGTTCGCGCATGAGTATTCAATTTGTGCCATTAACGAGATGGGTCTATTCATAGTATCTGATTAACTTAACCTCTCCAATTAGAGGCGTATATTGCTTGGACTTACCAAACCGTCGTATTTTGGTTACCATAAAACCGGATAGAGCTAGTTTTAGGTAGCAACTACTGACAAACAGTGTTCCAAAAAGTTGTATGATCACAGAAAATACAAATATCTTGTAAGTTGTGTGTAATAATTGTCTCGATTTTAATTCTAAAGTACACACTATTATTCCAAGAAAAAGAAAGGAGTATGCCACAATAAACGCCATTAGTACTGGCAAAATATCTGGAATAAAAAGAAAAAAAACGTGTTAGATATTCTGTGTGTTTGTGTTTTGAAAAGTGACGACAGCGCATTTAATATTTCCTTATCAAAACTATAAAATAAAAAACACTTTATCTGTAATATTATTAAATTTATTATTTATTTGCTCTGATTAATATCAAACGGTCTCCCTCTGAGAAACTTGGCCGGATAGCGCTGGCATCTCTGGCCACAAATTATATAGAAGAAAAAGAAGAAGATCCGATTCGTTTGTTTACGTTTATTCCTTTATTCGTATTTTAGTTTTTTCCTTTTTTATATTTCCTTAGTGTTTGCTTATATTATCTTACATAAAACACAAAAAAATAAAACGATTCTAAAATACAGTTCCAAAAATGTAAACAAACAAAACCATGCGCCAGCCTGTCTTAGAGTATATATGCTCGAAGCAGCCTGTATGATTCTTTTTATCTCCGCTGTTGCCAAATCATAAAATGCAAACAGAGTTCACAGCGCTTAAAATCACTACTTTATGAAGTAATATTTCGAAAATTATATATAATTTGGCAGTTCCATGAATTAAACGTTGGTTTATTAGCTATTATGAATACTTTAAAAGAGTAAACAAATAGGAAACTTTCCCTTTCTTAAAGTAAATGACACAAAAAATATAAATACTCACAAAATTCGTCTGCAGATAAATGCTCGTGCAAATAATCTCCTGGAGGACCATTTGTCATAAGGATTCGATACCGAATATCTATTCCCTAAATAAAAAAATTAATAGGTAAAAGTAATTCTACTTCTTGGGACAATATGTAACAATATTCTATAGAAATGTTAAGCACCCCTTAAAGTTCAAGTAATTATTTACCATACTTATCGGGTACAACATGGGTGGTAAAGGGGCCCAAAATAAGAAAAACCAAAAGTCTATTGGAAAAATCCCTTCCTTATGGGACTAACCTTTTTCAGTATTTTTTTATTCGTTTTGTTGCATTTCCCTTGTATAGAACCTTAGAACAAAAAGAAACAGGAAGGAGTCTGTCATATATTAACTTAAAGGAAAATTTGCGACGAAAGTCGGCCATCTTGAAGCTCCTAGTATGACTCATTGTTTATGTTTACAAGTATACTGTCAAAGCAATATTTGCATATAAATGTCATAAAGGAGCGCATAGGCGTATCATTCGGTTCTTATAAATACTAAATTATTTAGAACACTAATTGTATGCACACACTTGATTGGTTGAAATTTATTAAAAATAAAAACCTTGATATAATTTTTTTTTTGTTTCGGTACGTCAATGGAAACGGAAATTAAAATTGACAATTGGCCGCCATATGCAAGCTCCTTTCTGGACTCAAAGTCATTTTGCATATACTTTTTCCTGTATCTTTTTGTTCTCAGTATAGAACTCATCCATTGGTTTCCTTCAACTTTATTTTTTTTTCACTTTTCACCTTATTAAATGCATTTGCACTGGTCTAAGTAGGAACATTAAGACTGTAAGTAAAGGTTAACATTTAAAAATACCTTTGTCCCATTGCAATTGCTGATGGCAATAAACCACCATCTTTCTCTGGAACTCATGAATCTCCGGGCGTTATGACAAGTTACCATACGACCTTTTCGTATAAATCGATTATTATAGAACGTAGTCGGAGCATATCGTTTTTTTAAATGTGATTTTTTTGTAGGATCAGTAATACTTGGAGATGCCTAAAATGATAAACTTATTTATAATAATAAAAACCTTTTCATTTTACTAATATTCTAATTTAAAGATATTACCTCAGTGGAATAAAATTCAGTTGAACTAAAAAATATGTCTTCAAAAGCAGTTGTAGTGGATGTCTCCTCGTTTTCTTCAAAACTAGAGGTAGTAGAACTACTGGAGTAATCGTTATACGAATAAGGTGGTTCTGTTGTAGAGTACTCAGTTGTTGAGTATTCTGTTGGAGACGATGGAGAAGCAATGTATGTTGTTGTGGTAATGGGAAGTTTAGTTGTGACTAAAAATATTTTATTAAACAAATTACCTACTTTATTACTCTCAATAAGTTTTAAAACGAAAAGTTTATGAGAAGTTAATGAAATTTTGCAAGCAAAAACCAGAGCTGGGACTATCTTAAAAAAATAGATACTTTTCAGTATCTAAGATACAAGATAGTATCTTGTATCTAGATACTTTTTCATTTTATGCAAAAGTATCTAAATTTTTTAGATACTTTTTAAAAGTATCTGTACTTAGTATCTTAGATACTAAAAAGTATCTAAGATACTTGTAAATATCTTAGATACTGAAAAGTATCTAAGATTCTTTATGCCATAAATATGTTTTATACGATGCGCGAAGTCTACAGCCACATGTTCAGTTTGTTCAGCCAATCAAGATAAAAACTTTGTTTAATAAATAAGTATTATTATTTTTAATTATGATTTTTTTGTTTGCAATACCTAGTAGTAGTTTTTTGTGTTAGGTTTTAATTTCGAAAATTAAAATTTTGTTTTTGAGTTTCTTATCTGTATGTTCCTGTGTTTCAGAGTTTCATTTAATCTAGAAATGCTGTTTAAAATAAACTTGCACTAATGTAGTAGGTATTTCTTTAATAAACCAAAAATATTTGTAAGTATCTAAGATATTTTTTGAAAGTATCTTAGATACTTGTAAAAGTATCTTGTATCTAAGATATTTTTAGTAGGTAATATCTTTATATAAATGTATCTTAAGATACTTTCATGGAAAAGTATCTGTATCTTGTATCTAGATACTTTTTAAAGTATGGCACAGTTTTTTAAAACGAGAAATTACGTAACGAATTGGTTGAGTCGTTAATAATTCAGAAAAAATACCGTGGTGAGGCCGTAATTGATCATAACCAACGAGTAACGTACTATACTTTATCCACGACCTCTTATATGCATATTAAAAACTAAGAAAAGTTTTTCCGCCTACCTTACCGGAAAACTAATCGTATGAACACCAAAAATAGGGCGGAAAGTATCGTTTATCAACCCAAGGGCGGAAAATTCTGCCTTGGATTTGACATTTTTAAATCAGACCAAATTTTAATTTTAAATTTCGACCAAATGAAGGTGACCAAATAAGTACATAATAATAGATAGACAGATGGTATTGAATTTTGGTGGAGATTTGACAATTTATTACTAAAAGAATTAAAGAAGATAAATGAGCCCAGCTCTGCATAGCTGGGGTGGCGTTGCTTGTTGAGTGGGGGTTGTATTGCCCTTGGTGTGATATTTTGGGAGATTGTAGTTTGTGGTGTGATTGGCAGATAATGTCTCGAAGCGACAGAAGAATGTCTGTTGGAGGTAGCGAGGTCTGTTGGGCAGATAGAAGAAGAATTCGAGGGCAACGTGCTTAAATTTTGCGGTGAGTTGGACTTCGTGGGGATGCAGGTATATATAGGTATATTCAGAGCTGTATCCGCATCCCCACATTCGGTAAGTATTATAATTATAGGGAACCACAAAAACCTATAGGTAACCTGACAGAGCGCCGTGGAGTTAGCTAGGCTAACGGGGTAGTTCGAGGAATTGTGAAGATTCCTCGAGGAAGTTACCCGGTACCCCCGCGGTTACCCTCAGTTGATAAATTGAGGAAATTAACATTTATGCATCATCTGCCCCAAAAGAACATCGCGAGGAATATAGTCGATGGTAAAAGCATCATGTAATAGTATATTAAACAACGCATTTCATGTGGCTTTCTGTTATGACACGAGTTCAAGTTTAAAGAACGAGTGTCACAACAGACACAGACATATGAAATAAGTTGTTTAAAATAGTATATTAAACAACGCATTTCATATGGAATTCTGTTATGACACGAGTTCAAGTTTAAAAAACGAATCGCGAAGCGATGAGTTTTTTAAAGAACGAGTGTCACAACAGCCATATGAAATAAGTTGTTTATAATATTTTTTATATTTTGCTATTTTATCATTTTTTAAATTAATTTATTATTTTTACGTAATACCGAAAATTTTGATTTTAAAAAGTATGTCGGTAGCACTGTGTTATTTATAACATTTGACAGTTTTGACATTTAAATTATGAAATGTTAATGTTTTAAAATATTTTAAAATGACTAATACACCAATAATATTATATTATATAAGTAAAAAATCATATTTATATTCACAAATACTTTCTTAAAGAACAATATAAAATTAATAAATTGCTATTAGCCACAAATGTCATTGTCAATAGTCTTGTCATTTGATACTTCACTCATGTCGCCAACCATTTAAAACAAAAATTTGCGTGCGCAAAAGTTACATTACGATACGCAAATGCGTTTTATAATGAAGATTTTTATAAGTGCAAAATATAAAAAATTATTTTTAACACTCGAAAAAAACACAAAAGAACATCGTCCCTATTCTCACAAAAGGACAGCTTCTTGCCATTTATAATAAAATTAACAGGATTCTTTTATTGCTACATAAAACAGAGAATAAAACTTATATGATATTAGAATATTGACCAAAAATACAATTCTTTCAAACGAAAAACACAGAACAAACAATGTAGGTTATTATTCTGTGTTACTTACAAATAAAAAGAAAAACAAAAACTACTTTAGACAAAGATAAACAGCTCACGATATGTGATTTGACCTTAGAACAAAAAGAAACAGGAAGGAGTCTGTCATATATTAACTTTAAGGAAAATTTGCGACGGAAGTCGGCCATCTTGAAGCTCCTTGTATGACTCATTTTTCATGTTTACAGTATGCTGTCAAAGCAATTTTTGCATATAAATGTCAAAAATTAGCGCATAGGCGTATCATTCGGTTCTTATAAATACTAAATTATTTAAAAAACTAATTATATTTACACTCTTGATTGGTTGAAATTTATTAAAAATAAAAATCCTGATATAATTTTAATTTTTTTTCGGTACGTCAATGGAAACGGAAACTAAAACTGACAATTGGCCGCCATATGCAAGCTCCTTTCTGGACTCAAGGTCATTTTGCATATACTCCTTCCTGTATCTTTTTGTTCTAAGGATTTGACAAACCAAAAAGGGTACCAAAGTTAGCTTGACGTCATATTTTTCGAAACGAAATCTAGGCTACCCCCAAGAATGATAAACATTTACCAGGATTGCTTAATCCCATAAGACGTACGTTCGCCAAAAAATCGATCGCACGTGGTGGCCTGTGACGTCACTGCAGTCCTCGGCCGTATTATTCCTATCCTGACAGTGCATTTTAGGTCGTTTTCAATCGTCGTTTTTAGATTTATTGTAAAAATATTCAAAATTTTGACTAGCATTTATTATGGATACATTAGTGTACGTTGCATTTTTGTGAAAAATATTTAAAAAACTGTTTTTTTAAACTCCAGTTCGGACTTTTAAATTTCATGTGTTAAACTGCTTGGCTGGACATTGCTTGGTTAGTATCGTTGAGTGTCAACGTTAATATTCAATAGTGAATACATTTTTTATTTTAAGTTTTTAGTGAGATAGTTTACTTACTTACTATTTTTTTAATATGTAGTCTTTTTTGTTAATTTTAAATTTGTAATTAAAAATTCTTTATAGAATACATATTATTATGTCGCTCCATAAAAGATTCACGGATTGTACTAGTAATATGCTGCAAATTGTTGTGTTTATTATGTTTCTTTGTTTGTCAAAAAACACTAGTTTTAGGTATGATTTTGTGTAATAATAAATTTATTTGAATGTATTTTTTAAAATAAAAATAGAACTAAATATGTTTGAAACAGTGTTTTCTTTACTCTACCTATTTCCCAAATAATATTCAATAAATTAATTAAATATAAATATTAAAACGATTTTATGGGAATATTTATTATAAATTATAAGTGTTTAATCTTAAAAATCCAAATAGTGGTACGTTAGTATTTCAGAAATCATAAAAATACTGTCTAATTCCTATTATTTCCATGCATTTATATTAGGTCTGTTCCAACCAAGCAGAGAACCGTTCTAAAATGGTAATTTTTGTGCGCAGTGGTGTAGTGAGTTGCGCAGTGTACTAATTTGGTCTCGTGAGTGGTAATATTACCGTTCTAGAACGGTTCTTTGCTTGGTTGGAACAAACCTATGGTAAACGTTATAATGAAGGACTGCAGTGACGTCACAAAGCTGGCGGACAAATCAGGCCGATTAGGCAATCCTGGTAAATGTTTATCATTCTTGGAACCGTACTGAAGATCACGGTATGTGATTTGACAAACCAAAAAGGGTACCTACCAAGAACGATAAACATTTACCAGGATTGCCTAATCGGGCTGATTTGTCCGCCAGCTGTGTGACGTCACTGCAGTCCTTCATTATAACATTTACCATATAAATGCATGGAAATAATAGGAATTAGACAGTATTTTTATGATTTCTCTAATACCAACGTACCACTATTTGGATTTTTAAGATTAAACACTTATAATTTATAATAAATATTCCCATAAAATCGTTTTAATACGGTCGAGGACTGCAGTGACGTCACATGCGATCGATTTTTTGGCGAACGTAAGTCTTATGGGATTAAGCAATCCTGGTAAATTTTTTATCATTCTTGGGTACCTACCAAAGTTAGCTTGACGTCATATTTTTCGAAACGAAATCTAGGCTACCCCTAGATCTTCAAAGATATAGATTTTTTAAGAACCACAGACCACATATTTAAGAACAAAGGTGGTTCCGTCCCTGAATGAAAGGTTGCAATGAAACGTGCTTATAACACACCTTTTGTTTTAAAGAAATCTTTAGTAACAACGCAAACCAAACAATAATAAATGTAGATACCTTTCCATTTACGGCTTCTGTTCACAGGTTTTAATGTTGGAACGATTAAATTGTACGTAGGTACTGTGGAAGGTGTTTCTAAAAATTTGCAACCCGATTTATCTCTATAAGGTTGCAAACGAGCAGTCAGATTTACTAATTGGTTTTGTCTTATGTTTAAAACTTTCTCTTTCTCTTCACAAGTCTAAAATCAATTTATTTTTTTTAAATACTCGTATATCTGAAAATATTTAACAAGAACCATCTTACTTTATTTGTTTTATAAACAGCTGGCCATTGAAAATCGGTATCGTAGTAAAGTAGGAGATTAGGATCTCCTTGATCTTCATTAAAGTCAATTTGATATTCAAATGTCCCTTCTTCCGATAGAAAACAGAATCTGGCCAAAAATGCCCAATTCTGAAAATTAGGAATGTGTTGTTATAGGTGTAAACCATTTCAAATACCTAAAGGTACTCTAAAGACTAAACATCCTTTTATAAAATCTTTATTGAGATTCACTTGATTTATTTATTTAGTTATTTCATTTCAACACTTACCTCGCTAGTTTTTAAAACACCCTCAATATATTTACATTCTGTTTTTAATATAATACACAAAAGTGTAGTAAACATTAATTTTAACATAATTATTAGTAAAAATTGGGTAAAACGACTACTTGGATGGCTATATAAATAAAAAAAGAATATCGATGGATAAGTGTAGTCATGGATACGGTGATTACAACTCCATTATATTACATCATGTATTCAAACCGGTCTTTAATACATTTAATACATACATTAAAAACTTAGTACCTATTTAAATAAATATAACAATAAAATAAACACCAATATGAGTATTTTTTTGTCCTATTTACGAACCCTAATCCTATTACCGAATATTATTGTAATCAAAAAATGTTTGAATCTTATTTAGGAAATTTAAGAATAATTTTATTTGATTTATTTTATTGTTAATGAATTCATTTATCATTGAATTAATTTATTCATGAATGAGGTGTAACATCGTATCAAAAAGTTAAAATATTTTTTTACAAAGAATCTCTAAAATGTTATCTGTAAAAAACTTGTCAAGTGGAACAGTTAAAGAATAGATGGCACCAGTAGGTTCGCCAAAGAATAAAAATCTGCTTTATCTACATGCCTAATGAATGAAAAGTGAAATTTATTTTTCAGGGTGGGGTTTTGTATTTTCCAGTTTTTCAATACTGTTTGTGATATTTTTCCCATGTAATATAAACATACACCGTTTTACCATTTATGTAAAACTTGTAAAATAACAAAGTATACATAGTTATCGAATGAGACATTCTGTGAACGTAATGTGAGGTTAACGATGAATATCTGTTTGTGACAGATCGTACTTTTTACGGCTTTTATAATAAATTTTACAGGACTAGTTGTAAGTAAAACATTCAGTGTTAATCTAAATACGTAAAAAAACATCAGCAGCTTTAGGAAGCTATGAAGAAGATGCCACAGAATAAGTGAAGAAGGAATTTTAATCTATCCAATTTTGGCAGCCATTTTAGTTTCCTTGCAAGATATTTGTAAGTTTTTAGTTTTGTTGATAAATTTATTAGTCATATGTCCTTTCTGACATATTAATTGAGCCATCCTTTCATTTTATTAACGTTTTACATTTCACGATTCCTAATTTTACTCAAGATCTTGTAATTAAAAATGTACATAACAAGTGTGTTCCTTCTAAGCAATGTTTTGCAATAAACATTAATTATCAACTAATTCGTTGCGACTTAAATAGATTTGCAAAATAATTACAACAACAACCTAATATTAATGAATCTCATTAACATAAGTTTCTGGAAATATACCTATCATTTTAAGTTAAATTTTAATAATTCATATGTTTCAGAATCAAAAATTATATTCACTATGTTTATACCTTACAGTATGTCAATATATTTAGAATGTAAAGTAAATGGAGCATCAGCATTAAGGGGGTATCTATTTTAAGAAATTATCGACAAACATATTTTATAGATAATGTTCACTAAAATATTATTGTAAATGATAGAACTTCTTATTTATCATTAATTTGTAACATTGTAAAGACTTACCATTACAATTACATTTGCATAATATACTTGCACAAAGATATTTATTTAGCTGTAGTAGTATGGGATCCTTATGTTTGTTTCTAATTGCAAAGATTAAGGAATCTTAACTCAGTTTGGAAATTTCGATTAGAACAGACTACAAGCTGCAATGAAATGGCATATGGATGGACAACTCATAGACAAAAAAAAGGAATACTTTTACATTAATTACATTATTTAATGATCATGTTTGTTCTTCCACATTTCTAACTGATATTTATCTGATCAAGTTGGTCCAATAAAATTAACAGTTATTATATTTGCCTTTTCTCAATACCACTGAAATTATTTTACTAAATTTACCCATTTTATGGGGTTTTAATCCTATGGAAAATATTGCAAAAGTCTCCTTATTAGACTAATCCAAAATCCAACTATAAAAAATAGATGACTGGATAAATATTTAATTTAACAAAATACTGTTCATTAACTAGTTTATTAAAGGGAATTGAGTTGATAGTTTTAGTTAACAGAAAACAGTAATGATACAATCAATATTTTCTCAGAGTTTTCCCATTATATTTAAGTGGGGACTTAAATATACCTTTTTGATCTCTTTTCTTAACAGACCAGAAATAACACTTTTGCAATGCCCAGTAATTGTTCTAGTTTTGGAGAAAAGCTTCATGATAAGTTTGCAACTGATAGATGCCATGTTACTTTGCACCATAGTGCTTGGTACAGGATTAGGCACCTCTAAAACTACATGATTTTTGATGTTTTTTAGTAGTGATTGTTTATGTTTTAAAACTGAAAAAGGATGTGATACAAATTAAATCTGATAAAAGTGCTACTTCTTTCTCAATAATTAATGAAGTCATTAGTGAACTGATTCTTAAACTGCCTTAAATATGATGATTCTTTTTAAGTCAAATTGATTTTCAAAGCCTTACGATTCTATCAACATTAATGAAGTCAAAATCTTCCACTTTGGAAATGAGAATAAAAATGAACATTTAAAAATATATTAATATATTTTATAGTCTAAGTAGTAAAATAAATTTTTTATTGAAATACTTTTTAATCATATATAAATATTTTTTAGAAGATGTCATTATAGCTGTGGCAGTGCAAAAAATGGCGCCCGTGCCTCGCCCGGGTAGCCTGCGTGATCCAGAGATCGCTGATCTCTTTTTTAAACATGATCCAGAAAAGATATTTGAAGATCTCAGAGAAATTGGACATGGCAGTTTTGGCGCTGTCTATTATGCAAGATGCCTTCTTACCAGAGAAATTGTGGCTGTCAAGAAAATGTCTTATCTTGGAAAACAAAGTTTGGAGAAGTGGCAAGATATCTTAAAAGAAATAAAGTAAGATCAAATTTATCAAATTGATTTAATTATTTATCATACTGATTTTATTTAAGGTTTTTAAAACAGTTGAATCATCCAAACACTATAGAATATAAGGGATGTTACCTGAGAGATAATACAGCTTGGCTGGTAATGGAATATTGTTTAGGATCTGCTTCTGATATTATTGAGGTACATAAGAGGCCTCTAAAAGAAGATGAAATATCTGCAATTTGTGATGGTGTTTTACATGGGCTTGGTTATTTGCATGAATTGGGAAGAATTCATCGGTAACATTTCATTAATTAGCAAAAGTGCCAAAGTAATTATTTTTATTATTTTAGTGATGTCAAAGCAGGTAACATACTACTGACTGAAAATGGTACTGTAAAGTTGGCAGATTTTGGCAGTGCTTCAGTTAAATGTCCTGCCAATTCATTTGTTGGTACTCCATATTGGATGGCTCCAGAGGTAAAATTCTTCTTTATAATATATTTCATCTAACATGAAAGTGTATATATTTTTTAGGTTATATTAGCTATGGATGAGGGTCAGTATGATGGAAAAGTAGATGTATGGTCTTTAGGAATTACATGTATAGAATTAGCTGAAAGAAAACCACCTTACTTTAATATGAATGCAATGTCAGCTTTATATCACATTGCTCAAAATGAATCACCTACTTTATCTTCTTCAGAATGGTCAGATGTTTTCAAACACTTTGTAGAAGCATGTCTTCAGGTAAGTCAATACTTGCTACTAGACTGGACTTCTAGTGTCCATCTACATTTATTCTGCATTTGATTTATTGCTTGATTATAATCAAAATCATAATTGAGTAAAATCTTTAAAAAGTCAATTAATTTAAAATAATATGATGTTATAAAGTAATCATTTTTTTGTAGAAATTGCCAGTACAGCGTCCAACTTCATCTAGATTGTTAAGTCACCAATTTGTTACAAGGAGCAGATCACCAAATGTACTAATAGATTTAATTCAACGTACAAAAGCAGCAGTTAGAGATTTGGATAATTTAAATTATAGAAAAATGAAGAAAATACTTATGGTAGATAATTGTGAAACAGAAAGTACTATAGGTAATTTAAGAAATTATGTAACATTGTACATAGTTGTTTAATTTATAAAATGTTTAGATGTTGATGATACTCCAGATGAACATACTGGTGGTGATAGTTCAAAAAGTAATTCAGTTACCTCTGAGCAAAGTGTTCATTCTGTGGGAGTGTCTGCTAGTAGTCAGTCTAGCAGTACAAACAGCTTACCAGCTGGTGGTGAAGATGGCACCAATAGAAGACATCGCCAGATTAACCATCCTTGTGCCATGGTTGTTTCAGATCATGGCACTAATAATTTTGCTACAATTAGAACCACTAGCATTGTCACCAAACAACAAAAGGAACATATGCAGGTAGAGTATAAATTTTGAATTGGGATTTTTTGAATGTGTAAGATCTGTTTATATCTCCTCTAAATTTTTTGAAGGAGGAAATGCACGAACAAATGTCAGGCTACAAGAGAATGCGTAGAGAACATCAAAGTGCCTTGTTGAAGTTGGAAGACAAATGTAAAATGGAAATGGACGCTCACAAAAATCAACTAGACAAGGAATATGAAAGTTTATTGCAAAACTTCAGTAAGGAACTTGAAAGGCTACAGGTATAAAATGTTTTAAAACTTCTGTTATGCAGTTTCTAATTTTTTTATTTTTTAGATAAAACACCAACAAGAGCTTGAGAGAAAGCACAAACAGAATGCTGCTAGTGAAAAGAAACTAATAAAAGACATAAGTAGTCGGCAGGATATGGACAGAAAAGCGTTTGATGCTAATAGAAAGAAGGAATATAAAGCGAACAAAGAAAGATGGAAACGGGAATTGTCTCAAGACGATTCAACGCCAAAAAGACAAAGAGATGCTACTCTACAGTAAGTAACAAATGTTTGTGAAAAAAAATAATAATAGATAAACTACATTATTAATTTTTAGGACTCATAAGGATAACTTAAAATTAGTAGACGCGCAAGAAGAACAACGCCTGTTGCGATGCCAGAAGGAATACCTCGAGTTAGAATTGCGTAAGTTCCGTAGAAAAAAATTAATGTCTTACCATCAATTAGAACAAGAATTATTAAGACAAGAGTTGAATAAACGTCAACATCAACTAGAACAAGCACATTCAATGCTTTTGCGCCATCATGAGAAAACGCAAGAACTAGAATATCGACAACAGAAGGCAGTGCATGCGCTAAGGGAAGAACAGGTGAGATTTCATTGATTAAATATAATGTAAATGTAAAAAAATCTGTTCAGCTCTCATCAGGGACTTCTATGAAGTCAGTAGTCTCAAGTTAATATAAACCAATTGGTTTGATCCTTAGTCTATCGAGCTCGCGGCAGTTGAACAAAATATGATCCGCCGTTTCATCCTCAGCCTGACAGGATCTGCAGTTCGCATCCTCTGCCAGTCACAATTCGTAGGTCCTGTTTTCTCATATTCATCAACTTCTAGGATCTTTTTTTAGAGTTCCTTACATTCTTTAACTCGATCCAGTAAAAACTTCTCTTCCGATCTACCCAGTTAGGTATTGTTTCTCTGGCTACGCTATGCCTAGAAATTGTTCCAGACCTAAAAAGATTCTTTATTTAATACCTAGCCGCTTATTAACTATGATTGAAAACCATACTGTTTATAAAATAATAAGAATATTATTTCTTATAATATATCTTTAGACTTTAGAACTTGTACCACTGCCACCACCAAGGAAACTGTGCAAACCTTCTTAAATGTTTCATAGAGAAAATGAATTAATGTTTAATATTTATTTTTTAAATCCTGTACTAATCAGATTTTTATTTTTAGGTCAAAAATCAACATGACACAGAATTAGCTAATCAGGAAGAATATATGAAGCGTGCTGAACGCGAAATGAGGAAAAAACATGCTCTAGAACTAAAACAACAACCTAAATCACTCAAAGTACGTATTTAATATTATAATATGTTCAATGACAGTCGTTAGTAAATATTAGGTCTTGAGTCTGTTAACTATAATTCCCAATTTATCTTCACTTATGTAACTCTGGAAATTGAGCCTTTGGAATCCACTCTTTAACTTACAGATACAGAAAATAGCTTAAATTTCACTATTTTCTCATCCTGCTCTGCGGTATGCGAAGAACTACTTTCCTCGTACTGATGAGACACAATAATGTCGAAACCGGTCTACGAGTAGTGTTCTTCCCGTTGATTTGCAAATCGATAGAGATGGTTTTAAGTATCGACGAAGTCGGTCGCCATCACGTTTCCTTTGGAATGTAATTCAATGTCCGTTGGGGCATATAGCCCAGGTAGTTGTTGTTTTTTCATAGAAAACGGTCAAGCTTGGTATAGAAACTGTTAAGTTTCTTTACCCTGGGTGCAGGTGGAAACAATTTTCTACTTTTTCAGTTTTTTTTAAACAAATTTTGTTTGAGAAAAGGATAAACCTGAAATGATTTAACTTTATAGCAATAGAATATTTCCTTTTGTTCCTTATTATATTTAGCTCAATTAGCTCTAGCTCAATTATTGTAACTGTTAATGATTCTTACAATTGCTGTAAAAAATTGATTAATTCCCTTTTTATAGCAAAAAGAAATGATGGTTCGTAAACAATTTAGAGAAACATGCAAAGTGCAAACCAAACAGTATAAGGCATTAAAGGCCCAAATACTTTTAAGTACTCCTAAAGAAAATCAAAAAGCCGTGATAAAGAAGTTGAAAGAAGAGCAAAGAAGAAAATTAGCTTTATTGGGTGATCAATATGAGCAGAGTATCGCCGAAATGTTGCAGAAACAATGTATTAAGCTGGATGAAAGTCAAGAAGTAAGTTTTTGTTAATATTTTTTTTATTAAAATTATTATTTTTATATTGTTTTTTAGCTGCAATGTCAACAGTTGAAGGAACGATTGAGGTATGAATGGGAAATTTTGATAGCTTATCAAAGTAAAAATAAAATGCAAGCCCAGGCGCAGAGAGATAGAGAAAAGAATGAATTACAGGAAAGAGTCGCTGTCAGGAAGTCTCTTCTAGAACAAAAAGTAAGTTTTTTTACATAACTTAAAAGATACAGTAAATAAAATGCTGTCCTCCAAAAAAGCAACATTAATTAACCCTAAAAGTTCAAGTACACAGTAACTTTTCTTGAAAATACTTACTGATTGTATTTTTGTATACATTCCAATAAGAATTATTTTATATACCACTATAACAACGGTTTCCTCCCCCTTCTTGTTCAAGCTGATAACTTTTCTGTATTCTCTCGTGTTTTTCTTTATACAGTTTAGATCTATACAATAATTGCTTAGTTATTAACTTTAAAAATCACTGATTATAAAAATTGTCACACTAAATGTCATAAATAGTATATTAAGTATGGAGAACGTTAAGGGTTTTATACCGATCGGTTACCATTAACGTTCGACATGCTTATAACGTTTTTTGCACGATTGATAACCATTATAAATTATAAAATTAAACATTTTCGTCATATTGACTAGTTTCATTCATATTTCGTTCAAAGACATATGCAGTTGAAAGCTCCTGGAAGCCTCTGGGCAGAATATTAAATTATTAAATCCACCGTTTTTCTTTATTCTTTCAAAAGATAAATTAAAATTAAGAGATTTTTCACTTACTTCACTTACCGTCGAGTTGGATTGTATGTATGTATAAATTAGGGGTGATAAGTACACTGCAACTTATATGATCTATTGAGTCCTATTTTCCTGAGGAAGTTTAGGACATCGTCGGGCTTCAAATCAGGTAGATCCCCCTCTTCTATTTCATGTGCTCCTAGGTATCTGGCCCTAGAAATCTGCAAGGCAGTGCATTCTAAGAGTATGTGTATTGAGGTTTCATCTTCTTCCTCACAGAATCTGCACTTTGCTTCATCTGCTAACCCTAGTTTCTTCATGTGGCTTCTTAACCCTTTGTCTCCCAGAAGTCAATTTTATGTCAACCCTAATTATTACCCAAAGGTACTTTAAAGTCTTTCATTTTCGTTCTCTTACTATTTTGTAAAACCAAACCGTAGAGCTTAGAATGCTGAAGGCACTTCAAAGTACCGAATAAACGAACCTATATTTGAGATATATCTAGGCAATACGTTCAATAAAGTCATGTAATAGCAAATTTTATGACAGCTTGCTTGGTTTAGATGAAACGTTCTACTGAAGTTTTTTTGTTTATATGTGCAGAAAGCAAAAAATTTAGAATAGTTTTCAACGATCTACTAAAGTTTTCATCAGCAAAATATGGTAGATTAGAGTTTTGGTTTTAAATTTTTGTTTATTTGGGCAGACAGCAAAAAAATTAAAATAGTTTTCAACGTTCTACTAAAGTTTTTAACAGCAAAATGCTATTTTGCTGCAGTCACTTTCAGACCTATTTCAAACGGTATAGATGAAAAGACTCTATTGGCATATTTCATTCAAAGACATATGCAGTTGAACGCTCCTGGAAGTCTCTGAGGAGCTGAGGTTGAGGCAGCTAAGAGATCTCTTCTGGTCATAGTTCCCCAGTAGTATCTTAGATTGCCTCAGTCCTTCCAGCTGTTTCCAATACTTGGATTTTTTCTTCTCCATTTCTTCCCTTAGTTTTCCTAAGATTACTCTACTGCTGATCCCACAAGATGGTTCTGGTCCCAAATGTGGGGTTTCAGCTCCTTTTTTTGCCAGCTTATCTGCTGTTTCATTCCCCTCTATTCCTATGTGTCCCGGGACCCATAGGAGGGTGACAGTGTTCTTCTGGCCTAGTTCATTTAGTTTGCCTAGTCGAGTTGGATTACTACCGTCGAGTTGCTAGTAAATGTCACCTACTGACGTAAAATCTGTCACGGTAAACAGTCAAAAATGGTGCAAAAATATATATTATTTTTAGATGACTGCTGAAAATCAAAGGTTTATTGAGGAAAGAGGAGAAAGGATAAGAATCCTTCATGAAAGACAAGAAAGAGAGTTAGAAGATTTTGATGAAGAGTCTGTTAGGCTGGGATTTAGGTACGTAATCAAAAAACTTCGATTTTTTGTTTTTAACGTTTTATTTATATTTTTTAGTGCATTAATGATAGCAGAGATGTCACTTGCGTCTTTGGCAATAAATGACATGTCACGTGACAGTTACGACGATGACGCCAGTTTGTCGGGTTCGATGCTTAGCCTGGCGCATTCCAACAGTTCTACCAGTTTTCCCCCTAGTTCAGTTTAGTAAGCGATGATCGATATTACTGTAGAACAACAACGAAGTTTTAATACATTTTTGTTAGTTACTATTTAAATGGAATCATTTTCAGAAAAATACCGGGTATTTGGTTTTTTTTTTCCATCGAATGATCGTAAAATTTAAGAATATCAAGTACACCTTTGATTGAAAATGTCAATTTTTAAACGATTTTTCACCCAAAATATATAATAGTGGATCGTTTTTATTAGCTCCTTAGTTAAATAGTTAAATATTGTACAAACACTGACAAATTAGTGAGTTTATATGAATAAAAAGAGTATTGGAATGTGAGATTTAATAAAAAAAATGTATTTAATGGCAGGTAAGATGTTAAACAATCATAGAGGGCAGTCTTTTTTTATTATTTTTCAGAATAGTAACCTGAAGCTGTGAAAATGCAGACATAAAATTACATTATATTCAATAAGCAAAATGAATTACTATTTTCATTCTGATTTTAGTAGTGTTTGTGAAAATCACATCACCATGTTGCTTTTATGCATAATGTACTTGATCCAAAGCTTGGAGATAATGTAATTAGCTTTAATAGAGGTTGCTGTTTTGTTTTTACATCTGTGCGTAAAACAAACTCTAAACATGTAATCTTCAAAGATTTCTATGCAGATGTCTGCTATTTTTAAGTCTAGTTCAAACTTAACTAAATAAAACAGTCAATAAATTACAGTAGAAAATAATATATTGTGAATTGGATCTGAGTTAGTTGGTTTAGTAATCTACTTAACTGCTGCTAGTTCATAGAAAATTCAGTACCATTTAACTCATTAGTTTAACATGATTATTATTTAACAATTGGAATCGGGTATCGTGTTTTGGGTAAAACTTTAGTTTTTTTGCAATTTTCTTATATTGTCCACTTTTTAAATGGTATTGAGATGTGCGATTTTCAATTATTTATGAAAACTTGTTAAAAAATGTAGCGCGCAGTGTTAAGTTTTTATATTGTTATGTAATATTCTGCAAGCTAAGATTTTTATTTAAAAATGTGCAATAATTTATTTAAGATTATATCAACTTTAAAACATATTTGGAAATTTATATTCTAATGAAAGGTGTTGTTGGTTAAACGGTAATATTGATCATGGCTTTTTAAGATAAAAAAATGTATATATTTATTTAGAACATACTACCTGTAATATAATTTTACCAACTTTTAACTAAAAAATATTCCTTTTTATATGCATAGATCTTCCAAACATAATCACCGTATTTGATTTTTTAATTAAAAAAATTTCTCTTGTAACTTCCCCCGTAGTGCAGACCTTTTTCGAGGAAATCTTCGTTCTTCAAATATAGAAAAAAAATTGTCTGTATACATTTGGTAACGTCTCAATGTATAAATAGTTAAGTAGCAAGTGTTCACTGTAAGCAGAAAGTAGCAGATTTGATTTTCTTGAAGTAGGTCTGGTTATATATTCTAATTTTAATATCTAACAATAGATTAAAAACTAGTTTAACAAAATTAAAAGACTAATTTGTACCAAAAATGTTTGGTAATACGCTTACTTATATAAAAGAATATTGCTAAAACGTGTATTGTGAAAATAAGAGACAGAAAGTTTGTACCCGCAATTTTTTTAAATTCGAATGTATGTGGAGATCTTTAGGACAGTAAGATTTGCTCAAAAAAAAGTAATAGTGTATGGGTTATTTTAAGATTTATCAATTTATATACGAATTAAAATTGAACAATTTTTTCGTTTAAATGAAAAAGTAGGATCTCTGCAGTTTTGAGAAAGTCAAGTAAAATTTTGCAACAGTTTGTATTAAAAATTTTTTATAAGACTTAATTTTTTTTTAGTAAAAAATTATTGTCATGCTTGATTAAGTTTTAAAATTTGTAAACGTACAATACACATTTAAACAGTGACTCATTTTTTAATTTCAGAAATTTTGTTAAATATAAATAATCGTGTTTTCTATTTTAGATTAAATCAGAAATTGAATTGACTATGAGTTCTAATAATGAATGGTTACTCAAAATTTAAAATTCTCTTATATCACAGATTTAAAGATGTTATCAATCTCCGAAAAATTAGTCCCTAATTGCTGGAAAAAATATTTAATTATGTTTCTGCAACAGTCAATAGTAATTAATGTATTTTTTGCTACTTCCAGGATATTTAAAAAAAAGAAACATCCTACAAAACATACATTTAGTTTTAAAGTACAATAGGAATTGGTTTCTTTTACTGAACATGTAATTAAAACACGTTATGAATCTTGAGATTGATTTTATTCAACGGCACTTTTGGTGGTAATCACGTTCATATAAGATTTATTTTCCTGTTTATTACAAAAAACCCTGGTTTTTCAGTACCCCCTATAGACAATTTAAACTTTTACCGAGTCAAATAAATCCAAAATTTTCTGTACACAAAAGATGAGTGACCAATGAGTTGGATATGTGTAAGATTTCTGAAAATTAAGATATAAATTTCATTCCTTAAAAACATTCGTTATCGAGTCATTGCCATTTTAAATGTGTAATGTAGTGCCCCAGTTAAAAAAAAAAACACTTTGGTTCCAATAATATAAACATATTAGTATTTAAACCTTGGAGCTCGTTGAAAAGTTAGAAGACATAATATGTTAAACATTCTGTAAGTTCTACGTACTTTTAGAATTCCTATTAGAATTAATTAACTATCATTCTTCATCCAGTTTTATTAGATTTTTTTTGTATCTCGTTCTAAATTTGTCAACGTTTGGAAAACCTAATATATTTTATTTTGGTAATACTACCAAGTTTATAACCAATTTTATTAAATACTTTGAAATAAGAATAAATCAGATCAGCTGTGAGGATATTACCAGATTTAAATAACTATTTTGTTTTTATATATTTTTATATAAATCAAAAGGTGTGTAGGAATTTTTATTTTGAGCCCTTGGTTGAAGAAGTGATACGAATAAATTTAATAAACCAATCGAAACTAGATAATTATCGCCAAAACATTTGTTTTTTAGTGTATATACATCGTTGTCATTTGCCTAGATCTTTTTAAAAATTTGTATAAATTTGTAATTTTATTAGAATATGTTTTAGTATTGTATAGTAAGTTAATAACAATTTTTTTCATTTAGCAGTATTTATTGCGATACATTTAGTTATTACATTGTAAATAATATGTTGTTGAAAACTTCTTTAGTGTCAAAAGTCTATTAATGATGTTTTTTTTTTTAATTTGAATTATAGTTTTCAGCTCCAAAAAAGTTGTTTAATTTTAATTAACTTATTTTTGCGCGATATACACATGGTCCAAACTACTATTTAAATGATTTTTTTTTTGTAAAACTAACCGTAATTGCGAGATGCCTAAAGAGAGAAAATCGTTCGGTAAGGACAGAACAGGAGATTTTTTTAATGGGAACTGCGAATTCAGTATCTACTTTATTTCGAAGGCTCTCCTAGTTCAGATAGAGATGAATTCATCAGCTATATTCCTCATTTTCACACCTCTGCTGGTAAAGATTTCCTTTTTCTTGGTTATAATGCAACTCCACCGCTCCAGCTAAAGCTAGAGAAAATCAAAGCATTCCTTATGTCGAGATGTTGCTTACTGAGGCTCGAGGAAGGCACACTATCTATTAAGAGCAAACAGTAGCGCGTCATCACTTCTCATTTTAAAGTTGGTAGAAATCATCTAGGACTTCTTATCTGCGAAATCGGGCAACATCGCCTAATTTCAGAAACATTCGGTATGTGTTGTACAAAAAAAATTTTTTTTCTCAAATATTAATAAGTGAAAGGGTTTTCGAGGTATTAAGTCTGTAAGAAAATGGTTGGAAATATCCAACACTATTTTCTTAGTAGCCCACTCCTAAAAATTTGCAGTTTTCAATCCATTTTGCACAAATGTAACAAATAACTACAATATCCCTTTTGAACTTTTGTTCTGCTATAGTCTTTCCAATATTAATACAGGGTGGATGTTTAACGGGAGAAATATGTCGTTTTCATGCAATTCTTTCTACTTTGAAGCCTAGTACACTAACTCACTCTGTATGACACTTTTAAATGGATTTTAGCAATTAATATTGGAAAGACTATAGCAACAAATACATTTTTTAAGGAACCGGTTTTTCACTAAAAATCATAAATTGTTTCAACCGAAAAAATGTACATTAGCTCATAAAGAAAGCATTTTTTAAGTCATAATAGATACTTTGAAAAAAACGATCTATCTAAATAAAAGGTTCGTTCCAACAAGAGTCCGAAACTATCAGCGATTGTTATGAGCATGCGCATGTGCATTTTAGCGTTCCAACAACAATCTGTGACAGTTTGGTGACTGATAGTAAGCTGTTCCAACGTTACATGCAAACGGTTTGAAAACTGTCATAAGAGTTTGTGAATTTGTTAGGAACTATAAATCAGACGCATGCGCAAAGGAGATTTGATCATTCGAAACCACGTCTTTGTCCATTTAATTCAACTTTCGCGTATTATATATTAATGTCGTGAGGAGATCTATTTAATATAAATATTAGTTACAGTGGCTCGGATGAAAATATTGGCAACAGCGATTTATTAGACGAAAGTATTGGTGCATTCCACAGTGAATACGAATCCAGCGATTATCTCGATTAAATAATTAAGGAAATTGGTGTTCGCCCGAAAAATTCGGAATGGGAAAATATTTTCCACTTGTTGCAATGTCATATGTGTTAAAGGTCAAACTAGTACCACAGTGTTCCAACAGAACAGTTGTGGACTAGTTTCAAATTTCATCAAATACGCGCATGCGTAGAAACAAATTTGAAAACTATCCGAAACGCATCCCTGATTGTCTGTTGGAACGAACCTAAAATAATCTCTAAGGCTGTATAGTTCGACTTTTAAATTTTTTGGCAGACACGGCCACTACTGCATGATCTTAACAATTTTTTTTACGAAACATTTGAATTGTAGATTTTTTATACAAAGGATATGTAGTGATCCCAATTTATTTTACACTACATTGTTTTTATTTTTCTGATTTTAAATCATTTCCTGATAATATCCTTAACTTTAAATTTCAAAATAACAAGAGTTTGCTTGAATTACGTGTCACTTTACAGGAACAATTTTTAGGCAACAGTAAAACATCTTTTACAGTTGATGTTCCTAAAACTCTCGGTGAATCTTGGTAAAATGTCTAGAATTACTTTTGGTTGTTACTGGATTATAACATTCTAAAGCCATGTATCACATCTTATTTGAATAAAACCTTTTACCTATACTAAAACCGCGTTGCCAGATTATAGCAGAATCAAAATATAGTAAGCAGTAGAGTTGTGGAAAATTATAGATAACACACAACACTAGTACGGTTAAAAGGCTCAGTAATGAGCTTGTAATGAGTAATACTTATACATTTCCTGATTACTGATCAGTTAAAATTCATTATTTTCTGTATATTGTTAGGTATTTATTACAACTAGTGGCAACGCTGTACGCAACGATATTTCTGTCTTTGTCACTTTACCGTAACTTCCATCACATCGTCGCAGGCCACAGTAATGTAAATGCAAGCACTAGCGCATCATTGGTTTGTGAATTATACAGTATGAAAGATGACTTTGTGCATATATAAGCTGTAATTCTACGTGTGTACCTCCGAATAACCAACCGAGCATCATTAAGTTCCACAATTACAAAAGATAAATTAGTTGATATGTGATCTGATTATTCGCGATTTCGACTACCATTGAGGGCGCTAAGAGATGTAAACAAATATGGAGGATTGTGAGTAATATTTTAGTTTGAGGTGTCAGTTTGTATACGAACTTAGTGGTTGAGTTGTGTGTTTTAATTGTTTGGTGGTAATTTTACAAATACAAATAAAAGAGTCAAATAAAATTAAAAATAATTTGCGATTACTCAAAAAGTAGGTTTATAATTTATCCGCCAGAGGGCGTCTAGACTTTCGAAAAGGCGAATACCGGTGTACTAAGATCTTTTTTGCATTCTTTCAAAAATTAATAAGCACGCCGCCGATTTGCTGTCAACAGGACCTACTTCTACTCTCAATCATTATTGGTCTTAGTATAGTTTGTGTTTAAAATGAAACATTTTTGTGTATAAACATTTAATGAATAACTAAACATTTATAATGTTGATTAAAAAGTGCGTAAAAATAACATGGCTGAATATATTTTTTTTTCTTTGGATAAATTTAATGTATGTATTTTAAAAGGGTGGGTAATACAAAAGGAAGCACTGAACATAAAAATGTAAATACATAATTTGAGCATGCATATATGTAAATATAAAATATAAATTCTTAAAACTAAAAACAGCAATATATAGGGAATGTTAAACTTCTTACCAATGCAAGAACAGTTAATGTATAATTAAAAGTTTGCAATTTTTTGCTAGTCCTTGTATATTTGAAAACAATACACGGACGGAATTTTGTTAACACAAAATTCTAATAAAAAGTTAAATAGTTAGTATATCAGTAGCAACGAGTTGGAAGACTAAATAAAAGAATATTAGTTCCAATTGTTTAAACAATAGTCTTGAAAACCAATAATAAAATATTGAATACAGAACTAGTGTTGTACAATTCTAACTTATACAATAAAAAAGTGGATAAAACCTTACTTTTCTAAAAAAGAAAATTATAATCTTGCTTTACTTAATGGTTTTCTGTGTGCTAAGAGTTTATATTTTCATTTTCCTCTTTTTCAAAAATATATGTAAAGTAAAGTACAAACATAAGTTTGAACTGACCAATAAATGTTTAAAAAATTTCTAAAATTGTTACTAATCCACCACGGTACTGCCGATATATCTTCTGGCAACAAAAATGAACAGTTTTATATTAATTAAATACTCAACCATTTTTAAAATTATTTTTTTACTATTGTTGAATATCGTTTTAAAATGTAGCACTATAATACATTTTTGCAATATTTTCAATACAAATGGATTAAAAAAAACATGTGTTAAAATCAATATGTAAACAAGTGATATTCTATAAAATAATAGAAAAAATATAATTTGTGAATTTAACATTGATTAAATAAATTTGAAATAAATAATAGATTACCTCGATGTGTTCATTAATAAAACAATTATAGTTAATTCCTGTAATCTAAAAATTACATTCACTATTTTTATTCTTTTGGAAAAAGGCGAGTATAAAATGTTAATGCTGGATATGAGTACGTTTTGCTAATTTTGACGTTTTAATCAACTTGTGAACCAACCAGTGTTGTAGAAGTAGTAGTGGAAATTGCATACAGAATAGAATAGCGGGGTCGTACTAAAAAAAAGTGAGTTGGAGAAATCCCAAATTTTTTTTCATTGAATTTTAACGAACACAACTTAGTCAACAACGAAATAAATTGTAACAAATAGAGCGCATGCAAAATTTCATTCAAACCTCACAAACAGTTCGAATATATTTTACCTAGAATTCATCATATATATTTGTTAACTATCAACTTGAAAATTAGCTAGCTCCTGTTTTTAGTACATCAAAACAAACGTTACAGACTCTAACTGGTTTATTTTCACCGAATTTTAGTATTGGAACTTCTTTTTCTGAACATTTGGTACACAGAGCTCTGCCACAATGACGGCAATGATGCGTGCGAACCGAAAAAGTGAAATGTTTGCCACATTCCTGACAAGAATCTGTAGTCGTCCATGGAGCCGGTTGAGAAAGTGTATCGAGAAGACGATACAGAAGTCGTTTAGTGGGAACCTATAAAATAGCAAAACAAAAATTTGTGTCACATAATTTGTTAGTCATTAAAAAGTTGATATTCAATTACCTGGTAATTAAAAATAGTAACTCTTTCGGAATTCTCCGAAGACAAACAGGCTTTCTTTGTGACCAAAACCCTGCATAAATTTGCATTTGCCTTCATGTAGGCTAAAAGTAAAGGTGAGTTTCCCTTAAATTTAAATAAAATAAATAAAAAATATATCCTTGAACTAATTTTATCTTACCATTAAATCGGGAACATTTATAGGATAATTCGGCATACATTCTAAAAATAATTCACAAATTGCAGCTGCATTTTCTTTACCGTATTTACATAGTTCGTGTAGAGGATTCCGACCCTTAAAAAGAAAAACAATCAATTATCACCTATGCTTCATTAGTTTTGTGGCCAAAAATTCAACAATAAGTTGCTGAAACAAACTTGTTTAGGAATAACAAGAGTAATGAAAACGTTCTCCGCAGCTGCCCACAGGTGATGCTGGGTCCTCCGCTGCAATATTACTTAATGAGTGAGCCCGCAGATGGTGCCTTACGACTGCAACTTACACCAAACTTAAAACCTGATGAATTGGTTGGTCATCTTACGATCATAGAAAAAATCCAATGGCGTCTAGTCAGTTGTCACTTTGACACGCCGTTTGAAGATACAACCATAAGGTTGTAGAGGTCAAACCAGAACTGTTAGAGGGCTTACTCGTGTGGTACACAAATGGTTCAAAGATAGATCCAACTATCTTTCAGGCTGAGATACACGCTATAAACGTTAGAGACCTTCAATAAAAGCTGTCAAAGAACAAACATCTATGAATGAATGAATGTAGCGGGCGGGGTGGCTGATGCCTGGCAAGTAGGCCCTTCGAGCCTTTTTTGTCATACCCCAGGTTCTCCACCCTCTGTATTTCACTCGTTCGAAACGCCTCAACCTTCGTATGAAGGCCATGATGTCCCTTGGAGGGAGGGTGTGCAAGTCTACTTCCTCGATTCTTCGCACCCCAAAGATGTCTTGTCTGAGTTGTGCGTACACCTCACAGGTGCCCAGGAAGTGGTAAGAAGTTTCCTCCTCACCACAGTTTGGGCAGTCTGGGTCTTCGACTACGCCCAAAAGGTGTAGATGTCTTCTAAGTCCACAGTGGCCAGTAAGGACTCCGACAAGCAGGCGCAGCTGTGATCTGGATTTATCCAGTAACCACTTTGTCCTAGCTTTGTCAGGATAGGCGATTGTTTGTTTCGCCTGCCTAAGACCACTGCAGTTGATCCATTGTTCTTCTAATCCTCTCTCCGCCCATTCCTTGAGTAGAGTTGAGGTTTGTGCTCTGCTTAGCCCTATTATTGGCTCGGGTCCGTAGCAGGGTTTGTTGGCTCCCTGCCTGGCAAGTTCATCTGCCCGCTCGTTGCCCACTATACCGCTATGTCCCGGTACCCATAATAGGGTTACATCCCGTCTTGAGGCCAGTCTGTCTAGGGTATTTGCGCATTCCTGGACTAGTGCTGTGCTGGTCCTGCAGCTACAAATGCAAATGCTGACGGGGCTTCTTGAGTTGTCCCGTTCTTCTATTAGTTCTGCTGCTTTGAGGATGGCAAATATTTCTGACTGGAAGACCGTGGAGTATTTACCAAGAGCGTAGCTCTTTCGAACCCCTGCCTCCTCTATGAGAACACCTGCTCCTCTTCCATGCGAGAGCGACAAACATCTATAGTCTTACAGACAGCTTTAAAAAGTCTGAGCTAAAGCTTTCAACAAAAATATATTTCAGTTTTCTACTGCTAGTAATTGACGTTTGACATAATGTGAAAAAATACCTACTTTCAAATTAGATGCCTCGGCATCTATTGATGATTCTATTAATAAAGTCCTAACTACATTCAAATGCCCTTCTCTGACTGCTATATGTAAAGCATTGTCGTTTTCAACATCTACAGCATCGTAATCGGCATCGTTTTGCAAAAGTGCTAAGACTGCTGGAGCATTGCCTGCTTCTGCTGCTACATGCAAAGCAGTTCGCCTACAAAATATAAAAACAGAGTTGAACAATAAATACTATTTACTCACACATTAAAAGTCTTAAAACGACACAAGACACAAGTAAAATGAAAAAGTTATTTTTTAGAAAACATGAAATATTATCAATAGGCTATCTAATACACCTGTTTAATTTGAGTTAGATAAACTATTTCCATGATACATCACTTGATAACTATTTTATTTAACTGAAATATTACATATGTTTCGTCCAAGACATTAAAGAGACGAAAATTGACTTACTTTTGTGCATCTCTATCGTTTACTCTGGCTCCCGCAAGTATTAGACTCCTAACTAAAGTTTCGTTGCCATATCTGGCAGCTAGATGGATTGGAGGCGTTAACATGGGATCCTGCACCCTCGAATTAACATCCACCTGTACTGTCAATAAAAATAAGGCACTTTCTATATCTCCCTTTTTTATTGCTATATGAAGGAAGTTCTGACCTTTTGAATCAAACTAAAAAAGATACACATCATTCTAGACTGTATCGTAAATGTTTAAATAAATTAGATAATTACCTGTTCTGCGGCACTGGGCAATTTATCCAAAATAGCTTGAGCAGCTTTATTGTTTCTGTATGTCAAAGCGGTCGCAAAAGGACTAAGGCCTGCTTTATCTCTAAGACTTAGATCTATTTCTGGTACACTAAGTAACAATGAAATTATTTCATCTTGATCATTTTCAATTGCTATATGTAAAGGTGTTTTGTTTTCAGCGTCTCTAATATTAACGTTTGCTCTATGTTCCACCAAGGTCTAAAACATACAAATAACTGTAAATGTAATTTTAATGTAAACATTTTTATTTAGTCTTACAACTTTTTCTATAAATCTTCAGAAAAACATTTTGGAAAGGTGTATGTTTTCGTAATAGAGTCTTTTTAAAATATTAGTTCTTTGGAAGTGGATAAGACAAATGTAACAATTCGGCCCTCATGGTGTGTAGGAACATTGCAGGAAAGAACTGGGGATGTAACCCACGTATCCTGCAATGGATGTACACAGCAATAGTGAGACCATTAATCACATATGGGGCAGTGGCTTGGGGCGTAAGGGCTAATCTGAATACGACGAGGAAAAACCTCTCGAAGATTCAAAGACTAGCCTGTTCATGTATCACTGGAGCAATGGGAACTTGCCCCACTGCTGCAATGGAGGTGATTTTAAACTTGACCCCACTGCACATTCTGCTAGAAAGTGTAAGGAAGAAAACAATATATAGAATGATCAAAGAACGAATTATGAGGGAAAAACCTCGATCACTTCACTTTGATCAAACTTGGGAAATGGCAAACTAAATTAACTAGGCCAGAAGAACACTGTCACCCTCCTATGGGTCCCGGGACACATAGGAATAGAGAGGAATGAAACAGCAGATAAGCTGGCAAAAAAAGGAGCTGAAACCCCACATTTGGGACCAGAACCATCTTGTGGGATCAGCAGTAGAGTAATCTTAGGAAAACTAAGGGAGGAAATGGAGAAAGAAAAATCCAAGTACTGGAATCAGCTGGAAGGAATGAGGCAATATAAGATACCAATGGGGAACTATGACCAGAAGAGATCTCTTAGCTGCCTCAACCTAAGTAAAAAAAGGCTCCGTATTCTAACGGGAATATTAACCGGGCATTGCCGGTTAAGAAGCCACATGAATAAACTAGGGTTAGCAGATGAAGCAAAGTGCAGATTCTGTGAGGAAGAGGATGAAACCTCAATACATATACTCTCAGAATGTCCTGCCTTGCAAAATTCTAGGGCTAGATACCTAGGAGCACATGAAATAGAGGAAGGGGATCTACCTGATTTGAAGCCCGACGATGTCCTAAACTTCCTCAGGAAAATAGGACTCGAAGAGCTGCTATAAATCTGAGAAAACATCAGAACATGGCAAGTAAGGGGGGACACAATAGATCCTATGGGTCGCAGTGTAATCATCACCCCTAACTCATTTATACATACAACAATTAGGTAAAATCAATAAAATATATAATGTGATACAATTTTTAATTTAATAATTACCCTAACAACAGGCTCCTGTCCCCACTGACAACAGAGATGAAGAGGTGATTTTTTATCTTTTGCCTCTTCTCCACCTTCTCCATTATGACCAGGCATTCTAGGAGAATTCAAGTCACAACCAGCTTGAATCAAAAATATTGCTGCGGATTCTTTGTTTTCGTCTATTGCCCTACATAATCATGAATTAATGTACATGGTACTTTATAATGTTTTTTTTTCATTTTTAAATTAATTTTACAAAAATATTTTACCTATGCAGAAGTGTTTGTCTACAATTATCGGGTCCGGGACCCCAACAATCTGTATCAGCTCCATGTTTAACGAGTATGCTGGCGATATCTTCTTGATCGGAATCTAAAGCTGCCCAAAGAGCGCAATTACCTAGTCTATCCGGTGCTGACATATCTACACCTCTTGTACACAGGTCGTCAACGACTTCACCTAATCGACAATGGATTGCAAGTTGTAAAGGAGTTTCGCCTTCAGTAGTTCTACAAACATAAATGTTAGTTTTAACTTTGAAGTTTACATACAGTTGTATACTTACACTGCATTAAAGTCAATACCATTATTTAATAAGAATATGGCTGTTTTTGAATCTTCTTTTATTATAGCTTGGTGTAAGAGTGTAAGATCGTTATTATTGCGTACGTTTACATCAGCTTTACCCTGCGAATTGTTTAAATTTAGTAACATTTATAAATAAATAGAATTGTGGGGCAACTCACCTTTATTAAAATGGGTACCAAATTATTTAGGTTTTCCGTAAGAGCCAAACATATCGGTGTTTCTCCATTTATATCTTTCAAATTGAAATTGCAAGAGGAAGTTTCTATATAACAAATATAATATTAAAAGTTAGTGAAACATTTTATAGAAAACAATTTTGTTTGGTACACACTGTAATTGATAGTTTTCAACAGTGTAGGGACTTTTTCTTGGAATTGTGGGATAGAAATTGTTATATCCTGTACCTAATAGATTGGATTGAGTATTACTAGAAACAATAGCACTTGAAGAGATTGCTAATAAGACATATAATTTATCATCTTTTAATAAGTAACCACTAAATGTTACAAACATTAAAGGCAGGTTAAAAAAAGTTTTTGATGTTCTAAGCATCAAATAAAAAAATCATATTTTGTAAATAGTTATAGTAATATGCTAGATAGTTTCATCTTCTTGTTTACAAAATCTGTATAATGGTGTTACATATTTTCCTTGTTCTTACAGAGTTGATTCCTGGTCATTTACAGGAATATTTTAGCTGTATTGTTGTTTGAACAGCTGCTTTACAAGTCTGCATTTTTCTGTGCCATCACATCTGTCGGAGTGTGTCTTTTCTCATTGCTAGAGTTACATAAGTAACTACATGTTTTCCTATAACCTTTTTAATACCCATGTTCACGGATTCTTAATACACTTCACATCTAGTTTCATATTTTGTTTTAGATACCCACAGAGAATACTTGGCAGTACTCCGTAATCAACCATAGTATGAAAACATAGTGTCATCCAGAAGAGGGCAGTTGAGATTGAAAACTGCCAGGCAAATAGAGCGAGCTGCTGTAGCTTGACATTGTCATGAACTGTCACAGATGGTATAGAATTATAAACAATATGTAATTTTGTAGTATGTTACACGTCACTATTTAGAAAGTTAATTCCTAGACAAGATAAATAATTTAAAATTATCAATTAATAATTTATTTGGGGTTATTATTACGAATCATTGGAGACCAATGTTTTCTTAAGTTAATGTCAGGAATTAAGGTTAGTTTTTAAATATAATTCAGTAATAAATTATTACTTTGGTATATATTGAAAGAAATCAATATAATGCAAGTTGTAATAATTCTTATTTTTACAACTATGTCTGGCTATATTATTAAAGCTTTTCATCGTTCTGTGAAAAACTTTACCTGCATGGGAAGGTGTCTGTAATATTGTATACATTTTTATATTAATTAGCCTTGCCGTGTCCTTCTATCCGGTATTATTATAAAGGGATCACTGCGTGCCGAGCGAAGCGAGGTTCGCAGCACCAAATCAATCTAAACTAATATAATTAATTAGTTTACATTGATTTGGTTAGGCATATTAAACATATTGGTTGTTGATCACTATTTTACAATATCTAGTTGTAGTCTGAAATGCTATGTAAAATAAATTAACAAAGCCTTTTTGTATAATAGCTGTTGTCAGATTGACAGAGAATCATTTCTGTCTTACTGTTGTTATTAACCTTCACCATATTTTTGTAGGTACCTGATCTAAAGGAATTTTAGCGATAACTTGTACTTACCAGAATTCTCAAGTTGTTCATTATACTCAATCAAAGTTAAAATTGAATCTTCTGCGTTACTTTTAACAGCATAATGTAAAGCAGATTGGCGAGTTTCATTGGTTAACATATTCGGATTACAACCATTTTGTACCAATTTTCGAACCAGTTCGCTGTAATTTTTAGAACAAGCCAAATGTAAAGCAGTTTCACCTGTAACATTAAAAATAAGTCTGTAAGTCTAAACAAATAAGACACTAAAGTAGAACCAGTTGAATTTTACCTTCTGCATTAACGTGATTTAAATTTCCGCATAAATGTTCGCATAAATAAATAGCAGCTTTTTGAGCGCCGGCTAAGATGAGCACTTGCAGTAAACTATTGCAACTAGAAGAATACAATGGATTGGTTTGAACATCGTGGTTAAACAACAGAGCAGCATAGGAGTACTCGGTATCATCGCCAGATTCGTATTTCAACAACGCATAATACAACGGTGTATGTTCTTCATTCGTTTTCAAATTTACGTTTATGTAATCTTGTTTAAGGAGTAGTAGAAATATTGGTTTGTTGTCCGCTTGAATGGATATGTGAAGAGAAGTGCTAAAAAAATTGTTAAGGGTGAATTACTACAAGTACATACTGTTAATAAAAGGCAGTAGAATTAATAAAAACATAATTCAACCACTTCCAGGTGCTGTAAGACCTTGACGTTGGTGAAGTGTCTAACCAGTCATCGAGGAGTAGAGGTTTCCTACATCGACTGATTGGGATATTTTAAAGGAACATCTAGAAAAGGAGATTGACGTAATTGAAATACCACTCGACAATGAAGAGGACCTTGAGCCAAATACAGACGAAGAGTTAGGCAGCTCCTCAACAGAGCTAAAAGTATAGCAACCTGGGAGGTCTACAAAAAAGCTCTGACTGAGTACAACAAAGAACACAGTCAATGCTCAAAAAACACAAATTATCAACTTCACAAAAAAGACAACATTGGCCGGTCTAAAACCACTAACATTGGGGGGAACAGTGATTCCAGTGATACCTAGGAGTATTCCTGGATCAAAGACTTTCATGGAACACACACATACAAAAAACCACGCAGAAAGCTATATTGTCGTTGGGCAGATGTAGACGAATGTGTGGAAAAAATTGGTGGCTTAACCCCAAAATGACCATATGGTTATATACAAGGGTTATTAGACCCATAATAACCTACGGGTCAGTGGTATGGTGGACAAAGACACAGCAAACAGGAGCAGTAAGGCTATTAAGTAACATACAAAGGTTAGCTTGCCTGTGCGTTACGGGGGCCATAAAAACTACTCCTTTAGCTGCACTGGAAGTCTTGTTAAACATTCCACCACTACACATATATATACAGGGCGAAGCGAGAGCAGCCATGCACAGATCAATACATAATCAGCAGCACATAAGCCAATCGCATGGGGCTGATAATGGTAAGCTAATCAAGGAACTAAAAGCAGATAACATTTTGGGGCAACCCATTGACGCAACAGTCACGAGATATAGCTTTGCCAATAAATTTAAAATAGTTATACCAGGTAGGGAAGACTGGGAAAAAAGTGTATCCGTAGAGGCGGAGTCAACCTGGTACACGGACGGCTCAAAGACGCCGTATGGCGTGGGAGCCGGCGTAGTCGGAAGGAAACAAGGGATAACATTCCCAGTAAGTCTATCCCAAAATGCCACGATTTTTCAAGCAGAAATCACGGCAATTCACTACTGTGTAGAAGAAATTAAAAGGCTGGATAGGACGTACCGTTCAATAGCCATCTTCACAGACAGTCAGGCGGTGCTAAGGGCACTAGATTCTGTAGAGGTCAATTCTAGGCTAGTATGGGACTGTGTGCATGCTCTGAATACTCTGGGGGATCGTAGCAAGGTTACGGTATAGCTTGGGTACCAGGGCATAGGGGTCTAAAAGGCAATGAAAAGGCAGATGAAATGGCTAAACTAGGCTCATCAATGCCTTTTATTGGACCGGAACCTTTCTGCGGCATTGCAAAAAATATAATAAAAACGGCCATGAAAACATGGGTGGCACAAAAATCACGGGAATGGTGGTGGAATTCACCAGGACAAAGGCAAGCGAAACAGTTCATAATGGAACATTCGCAAAAGTTTACGTCAGACTTATTGAGTAAAGACAGGAAAACGGTCAAAACTGTAGTAAGTCTATTGACGGGGCACTGTAAGCTAAACAGGCATCTTAAGCTGATGGGGTCGACAGAGACGGATCTGTGCAGATTCTGTCACCTAGAAGAGGAAACACCAGAGCACAGTGCGACGGACTGGTAAATATGCGGTTCCTGACTTTAGGAGAAGAATATCCATTGGCAAGGGACTACATGAAGGTTACAGTCTCAAGGCTTATAGACTTCGTTAAGAGAGTCGGACTGGGGGATGTAATCTACTTTTTCGAGGACCACAATAGATCTGAAAAGGTCGCAGTGGAATAGGCTTCTGGCCACCTCTTAAACATCTATCTATCTATCTACAACAAAGAACGCCGAAAATCTAAGAGGACATTTTAGAGGAAATTGTGCGTAGGAATAGTGGCTACAAAAAGTACTCGCATAAGACCATCCAAACAGGTTCGGTTTACTTAAGAAGTCGAACGGAGAATAAACTAAAGTCCAAGCAGAGTCTCTCTTTCATAGGTATCAGTCAAAATCAGAAGATAATCCACCAAGATCGCAACCAAAAGAGTATCGGAGTAGGCTCAACAGGACAAACTTGCACCTGGTGGAGAATCTTCGAAACCAACAGAATTAAATGGGCGATTAAGGCATTCAAACCCTTTAAATCACTCCCTCCAAACGGGGTTTGATCAATTCAAAAGCAGCCTTATCCTCCTATACATCCCAAAAGCCTGGAAGACAGGGAGACGCTAATGGATGATCCAAAATCTTATCGCCCCATAAGACTAACTTCAGTTCTCCTCAAAACTAAGTAGAAACAAATAAATTGTCATATAAGTGAAAATATTGCGCGATCAACTCTTTACAAAAGACATGTTCCTATCAAACTGTCAGATCCACTATAAATGCTCCACAATGCTTGACTCAAAGCATGGAGAAGACAGTAGTGGTTAACGAGATAGTTCTTTGCGCTTTCATTGAAGTAGAGAATATCTCATTTACATCCATCAAAAGGGCACTGGGAAAGAGAAACACTAGTAAATGTCTTCAATAGAAGTATTCACACAAATTTCTTTTACAAACACCGATTAAAGAAATATATAATTTTATAATTAACGCTATCTCAAAAGGCTCTATTTTTGAAAAATAAAATCCAATCAAATGGATTTATCTCTTCTAATTTGACCCAAATATGTCAAAGAATGATTACAAAGCATA
This sequence comes from Ophraella communa, assembly GCA_035357415.1. Taxonomy (NCBI): domain Eukaryota; kingdom Metazoa; phylum Arthropoda; class Insecta; order Coleoptera; family Chrysomelidae; genus Ophraella; species Ophraella communa. The sequence continues at coordinate 23,700,284 of CM068988.1, read as the reverse complement.
AAGTATTTTAGTTTTATTATTTAACCTCTAAAAAGATCGTTTTCTTCAATTTTAAAAACGGGAAACAAGGAAAAATATTTCTCGTCGAGATATAGGAAGTAAACCATGTTATAATTGCATGTAGTTACAGTAAATTACAGCAAACGAATCAAAAACCTAACGGTTCTCTTTAACAAACTTTCTGTTAAGCAACACTCATTAAAACTTGAATCATGTTTACGTTTCCATGTACGAAATGAATGAAACAAATCAACAACACCTTGCAGTTTTTAATTTATTGCAAATAACTACAGCTTGTTTAAAACTAGCAGTGTTGAAAAATAATTAGGTTATAAAATGATTTTATGGGCATCATAATTGTGAGGAACCTAAAGAAAATATTTCGACAAACATGCCACTTCCCCAGTGTAGATTGCTGCATTCTATATAATTGTAAAATTCTGCAAAAAATTTGTAAAAAGTACCAAAACATATTTTTTCAGTTATTAGTCTTAAAAAAACATATTTTTACACATAGAACCTTCATACTATTTGAAAGGCAATTAATTTATTTTTTTATTCAAAATATAAAAACAGAGAAGGTTTAATAATAAAGTTTTGACTCACTGTTGCTTGAAATTTAAGACCTGTATTCAGAAAATTAATTTGTAAATTACTGACATTCACTTTATCTGAGCAAAGGTGTTCAAGTCTGTATATACACCCTGTATATACATTGACCACCCTTTCTTGTCCCTATTTTACAAAGATTTGCATTTTTAATGAGGTTTCTATTTTCCCAGCTGTTACGAACTATTAAAGTATGTACCTACCTACTAGCAGTCAAAGTAGAGCCAACATGCATTTATTTTTTAACAAAAAACTTCAATGATTTAGAACTTTAATAATTGTTTGTGTGTATACTTAAAAATTAGAAATAAATGATACGTGGGTCGTTCAAAAATAAGTACTCACAATCCTTGACGGTTTTGCACGTTGACATTGACATTTTTGTTGATCAATTTTTCGGCAATTTGTTCACAATTTTCTATGTTGTTAGCGCCGGCAATAAGATGTAAAGGTGAATCATTTTCATTCCTTGAATAATAAAAAAAATTTAAAACCGAATTAAAATTTTCTTATGATATTTATACCGTGTCGATAAGGAAGCATCACAGTTGTGTTCCAATAGGAACATCGTTGAAAATGAATCTTCGGTTTTGATTGCCCGATGTAAAAGAGTATCTCCATTATTATCTCTTATATTGATATCTGCGTTATGTTGGACTAGGGTGGCTGCTATGCTCTCGTTGTGAGACCTCAATGCCAAATCTAGCGGAAGTTCTCCGTTAGGGCTCCAAAGATTCACAATGTCTGTTAGCTGAAACAAAGAATAAGAATTTCATACAGTGGGATGTTGAGTACTTAAGATTTTTTTTAAATAATATATTACTATACTGTTGGTTTAGAGTGACTGCTCCTTCTGCAAGATCATTATCGAATTTTAAATTACTGGATACATCTTTATAGATATAATTGTAAATTTATTTAGAAAACCAAGGTTCTGGATGGATTTTATGAAAGTCAGTTATTAGTTGACAATTTATGTTCGAAGATATTAAATGACTGCAAAGTATTTCAATGTTTTTAATAGGAGAAATAGAGCGATCTCCCCTTTATATTTAACGAATACATAACTCGAGGGTTATCTGTTTTCTGTAATTAGCCACGCTATCAATGTTATTTCCGATTCGGAGTTTTAAACTGTGATAATATTAATTGCTTCAAGACAGATGTAAAAATAACTACAACATCCAGAAAAAAAACATACAACTAAAATAAAATAAATAGAACATCACTTTACAAGTTGTTACGTTTTGGATTAGGTGTGTAATTTATAGGTGTGACCAGACTATTTATCTGGTTAGTTTTCTGTTATATAAGGCGAAGAACATAACATTAGGACCCGTTTATATTTTTCACGAAAGGCAAATAAACATATATAGTGTTTATTTTAATAATTACGTGAAAATTGGATTGGATTTGGAAATGGATTTTCGTCTATATAGGCCCGGGTAAAACCGACAAAATTTTTAAAATTTCATAAGATTAAAGACTAAAAAAGTAAAATTAGCTCCGATCATTTTTATATAAAACTAGCTGACCCGATGAATATTTGATTCGAATTGTTATAATTAATTTAAAAAATGCATGTACGTGATGTACACTAAGAAATTCAATTTTATTACATCCTTTTGGTAGAAAATAATAAATTAATTATTTTACATGTATTTTTTTACGAATGATCGAAGTACTCAGTTTTTTAGAACCTCTGATGATATTTGCAGCACACATTCTGTCAATTCTATGTCAAATGTCATAATGTTACATTAAAAAAGTTTAAAAAGGGCTAAGGTTAGATTAATAGTGGTATAAGTATTTTTAAATTTTCTAATTTCCTACTCAATTTTATTATTATTTTCATTCATTAGGACCTTCTTCTAATAATAAGAAACAATAAAAAAATAGTGAAATCGGTGCAGCCGTTCACGCGTGATATGGCGTCACCAAGGAAAATAAGGATTATTTTTTATATAGACAGATTTTCTATAGAATATATTATAATTTAATTAATTAATCTACTTCTCCCTCTATATGAGTAAGATGCAATTTTTTTAACAAATCAATTGTAGCATTTATCGTATAACGTTCTTTACTTGTTGTTTTTTAGTGAGGCTTTTGTGGAGACTCAAAAAAAAACTTGAGTTTCTTTTTATTTTACAGAAATCTTTCTAACCTAACCTAAAACCGTACACCCAAAACATCGAATGTTACATAAAAAATAGTCCTTTTTAATACCTGAAAGAAATAACATTATTAAAAGTTAAAAAACCAATTATTTCAAAACACAAATTCAAATTTCCATATCGGATATGATTGTATAATAGTACTAAATGCGAAAAATCGATAAAAATTTAATTTCTTCATGTTTTTTCTTCAAGTAGCCAAGAAAGACAAAATTTGAAGCAAATTGTAGAAGGGTTTTTTGAAGTTTAGCAAATTTTTCTACTTCAACTTTTTTAAACATAGTCTTAAAAAATAATTTAGCCAAGCTTTAGACTCAGCAAAAATAAAATGGTCAGAGTACCTGCATAAACATTTTTTTTTGTAATTTAAGGGTTGGTTTAGCCGCGCACCCCTTAGCCCAGCTCTGCACTTCTGTATTTAGATAACATTAAAGAAGCATTTTACATGATTTTAATTGTACCTATCTCAAATAATTGTTTGTATAATACATTAAAGTTGCCATTGTTTACATTTATTTCGAAGTATTGTATTCCAGGGGCCCGATCCTGGAAAATGTCACTAGTGACAATGACAAAAAATGTCGCTTGCAAACTGGCAACGTTGAAGTGACATTAAATGTCTCTCGTAAAGTAGTGGAGACTTTTTTCCTTAGACTAGGAAAGAGAGAGGACAGCGCATGGCAATGAAAACCTTATGCGTGTGAGTGAAGCCAATTTTCAAACGTTTGGTGGCAAACAAATTTGGAACGTCGAATTGTATTTTTTTAGTTTTTTTATTAATTTTCACCTTTTTCAATAACCTGAATAGACATTTTAAAATGATTAATTGTGTAGCTTATAAGTGCAACAGTCACAGTGCTAAAAAAGAGCAAGGAATTTCATTTCATAGGTAAAAAGTATTTTACAACTATTTCCTTGAAATTTATTTTTATTAATATTACAGCTTTCAGGTAATAGATGTTTAACTAAATCACATATGTTATGTATGATAACTTAAATTAATTGTACATACATTTTGAAAATTGTTTTCATTCAGTTTTAAAGATTATTTTTCATTTAATTGTTATTATTTGCTCATAGATTGAATAGTTTTCCAGTGGCGTGGAACAAAAACATATATTTAAAATAGATAAAATTGATTAAAATTGTAATATTTATTAAATAAATATGTTTTAAAATGATTGTTGTTTTTTTTTGGAGCAGTACATATTTAAAAACTTTTTAAATTAGATTTGTAATACGAAATAATGAAAATGATTATTTAATAATCGTATAAGAAAAATCGTATGATACGCCTATGTCAATATTGTCCGCCATTAGTTTGGTGGTAATTGGGTTACACAAATTCATTCCAATGCGCAGTCCTCTCTCTTTCCTTGTCTAAGCTTTTTTCCGATTCGGCGCATTAGGTTACTGTCAAAGGTGTTTTCAAGAAGGATAACCTTATTTTTTTAACCTTCAAAAAGTTAGGATTAATTACGTGGTGGTGAAAGTTTTTACAAGCTTTATTGTTATTAAAAATGGAACATGAACATGCTAAATGATTTAGAAGAAAATGAGGACGAAGAAGAGGTTGTAAGAAGGAGGAGGACCCCAGTGGACCCATTCAGTTTGAGTGATGTTTCATTTATAAAACTATTTCGGCTTGACAAAAATTCGGTTAGAAATTTGTTAGTGCCATTGTTGAGCCCGTTCAACGGGAGTACCAACCATAAAGAGAAAAAGTTACTAAATATTCTCACCTTTTCAAGAATAGCAATTTTGTGTCTGCTGTCGACTTTTTTATTTGACATTTGACGACTAGCGACATTTTTTGTCATTGTCACAGGATCGGGCCCCAGATGACTGGAATAAAACGAAAAAAATTCTGGATATAATGACGTGTTCCCTAAATCATGATAGTGTTCAACAATGTTATAGTTATAAAACTTATTTTCATAGCATATGGTGATGGTTAGTAGGTAATCATTATTGAGTCACCAGCAGACCAGAAAACTAATCATATTTCCGGGTGGTGGTTATATAAAAAAGTAGACCGACATTTTGGGGTCGGCAGAAATCTGTAAATTATTAATTTCAAATACCGAATACGACTAATGTTTATATTAACAATAAAATATAAATAACATGTAACCACTGACGATATGGAAATCGGACCTATTTGGCGCCGGCGTAGATTAGAGAGATTAATTAACAACTAATTAAAGGTGACAAGAAAAAACACAAAACATGTATCAAAACACAGTCAGCGATGAGCTAAAGGTCAAAGACAAGCATCAAAGGGGGCATTTTACCAGCAAACGCCTTTAGTACAATAGCTACAAAAGTGCAAGTTGCAATGTTTACAATAATTCTTAAATGTAATCTTTACTAGAATGCAATTTAATATGTTTTTATATATACACACGAAGTCTGGGATCATGTAACTCACAGTTTTGTTGTGTATAACGACTAATTTCTTTGTATCGTCCTTTACCTCAACCGTCCTACAAAAAATCTTGCTATCGCCCTCTCGGATCCTCGAAACAAAGACACGAGTTGAACATCCGAGGCGGCGGCGAATTTCATGTAATCCAAATCAAAGTCGTCGCGATTTTGAGTCCACTTACCACTTCTCAAACTACTCCACAGTCCACACTCAGTTCTCGTTCTCAGTTGACAGTTCGCGCTCGTAGAAGTAGTATCGATATACCTGTACGTATATTTTTAAAATACGCGCGGAACAAGGTACTTGAATTTTTCAAAAAGAGAAAATGAACTTTACGTTTTAATAGTTTCGTTTCAAGGTTTCGCTGAGAGATGACGAAAAAATAAATAAATAAATCTCAAGTTATTTTCAGTTCTTTTGAAAGTGGACGTGCAAAGTGAGAAAAAAAAACATGCCAAAATTTTAGTATCAAATTTGACGAATGATTTTTTGATTTCAATTAAAAAAAAAACAACTTTTAAAACGAGATTTTAATGTTAATTTTAAGGAAACCATGATATACGGGTTTAGGATTAATTTTGCTTTTACTGTGATATGCATCATCGTATTTTTGAAAAGTAAGCATTCAGTTTTTTTATAATTACGAATATAAATTACGAATTTTGTATCAACTATTATCGGCGAGAAGCTAGCTCCTAGCTCCTACCGTAGAAATACGACAAGCAGCTCATTTGGCAACAGCGCATCAAAATCTACTGTGCATACTCGACCAGCAAGTTGTAGGTAAAATTGAACGCTCGCACATGATAATACTACAAATTAAATACGGAGGAACCATGATAATTAGTGGTTGATAAAAAACATTTTATAGTTAATTTAATAAAAACAAAAATATAAAATAATATAAAATATTATTTAAATACTAATATATACTTAATAAATGTTCATAGTGTGTTAAAATTGACATATCAGTGAATTTTTCACGCAAATTCGGAGTTATCCTTTGGAGCTGGGGGGTAGGAGAAGATGTCTATGAATGAAATTTTGTACAGAGGTAGAAAAAAACAATTTTCTTTTATCTGGCATATTCAAAAGTTACTTACAAACGTTCCGAGTGGCCAAAAAATGGATTTTAAAGGAATTTTTCACGCAAATTCGGATATATCCTTTGGAGCTGGGGGGTAGATGAAGATGTCCATGAATGAAATTTTGCACAGAGGTAGAAAAAACAATTCTCTTTCATCTGGCATATTCAAAAATTACTTACAAACGTTCCGAGTGACCAAAAAATGGATTTTTATGGAAATTTTCACGCAAATTCGGATATATCCTTTGGAGCTGGGGGGTAGATGAAAATGTCCATGAGTGAAATTTTGCACAGAGGTAGAAAAAACAATTCTCTTTCATCTGGCATATTCAAAAATTACTTACAAACGTTCCGAGTGACCAAAAAATGGATTTTTATGGAAATTTTCACGCAAATTCGGATATATCCTTTGGAGCTGGGGGGTAGATGAAGATGTCTATGAATGAAATTTTGTACAGAGGTAGAAAAAAACAATTTTCTTTTATCTGGCATATTCAAAAGTTACTTACAAACGTTCCGAGTGGCCAAAAAATGGATTTTAAAGGAATTTTTCACGCAAATTCGGATATATCCTTTGGAGCTGGGGGGTAGATGAAGATGTCTATGAATGAAATTTTGTACAGAGGTAGAAAAAAACAATTTTCTTTTATCTGGCATATTCAAAAGTTACTTACAAACGTTCCGAGTGGCCAAAAAATGGATTTTAAAGGAATTTTTCACGCAAATTCGGATATATCCTTTGGAGCTGGGGGGTAGATGAAGATGTCCATGAGTGAAATTTTGCACAGAGGTAGAAAAAAACAATTCTCTTTCATCTGGCATATTCAAAAATTACTTACAAACGTTCCGAGTGGCCAAAAAATGGATTTTAAGGGAATTTTTCACGCAAATTCGGATATATCCTTTGGAGCTGGGGGGTAGATGAAGATGTCCATGAATGAAATTTTGCACAGAGGTAGAAAAAACAATTCTCTTTCATCTGGCATATTCAAAAATTACTTACAAACGTTCCGAGTGACCAAAAAATGGATTTTTATGGAAATTTTCACGCAAATTCGGATATATCCTTTGGAGCTGGGGGGTAGATGAAGATGTCCATGAGTGAAATTTTGCACAGAGGTAGAAAAAAACAATTCTCTTTCATCTGGCATATTCAAAAATTACTTACAAACGTTCCGAGTGGCCAAAAAATGGATTTTACGGGAAATTTTCACGCAAATTCGGATATATCCTTTGGAGCTGGGGGGAAGATGAAGATGTCCATAAATGAAATTTTGCACAGAGGTAGAAAAAATAATTCTCTTTCATCTGGCATATTCAAAAATTACTTACAAACGTTCCGAGTGACCAAAAAATGGATTTTTATGGAAATTTTCACGCAAATTCGGATATATCCTTTGGAGCTGGGGGGTAGATGAAGATGTCCATGAATGAAATTTTGCACATAGGTAGAAAAAACAATTCTCTTTCATCTGGCATATTCAAAAATTACTTACAAACGTTCCGAGTGACCAAAAAATGGATTTTTATGGAAATTTTCACGCAAATTCGGATATATCCTTTGGAGCTGGGGGGTAGATGAAGATGTCCATGAGTGAAATTTTGCACAGAGGTAGAAAAAACAATTCACTTTCATCTGGCATATTCAAAAATTACTTACAAACGTTCCGAGTGACCAAAAAATGGATTTTTATGGAAATTTTCACGAAAATTCGGATATATCCTTTGGAGCTGGGGGGTAGATGAAGATGTCCATGAGTGAAATTTTGCACAGAGGTAGAAAAAACAATTCTCTTTCATCTGGCATATTCAAAAATTACTTACAAACGTTCCGAGTGACCAAAAAATGGATTTTTATGGAAATTTTCACGCAAATTCGGATATATCCTTTGGAGCTGGGGGGTAGATGAAGATGTCTATGAATGAAATTTTGTACAGAGGTAGAAAAAAACAATTTTCTTTTATCTGGCATATTCAAAAGTTACTTACAAACGTTCCGAGTGGCCAAAAAATGGATTTTAAAGGAATTTTTCACGCAAATTCGGATATATCCTTTGGAGCTGGGGGGTAGATGAAGATGTCCATGAATGAAATTTTGCACAGAGGTAGAAAAAACAATTCTCTTTCATCTGGCATATTCAAAAATTACTTACAAACGTTGAGTGACCAAAAAATGGATTTTATGGAAATTCTCACGCAAAATCGGATATATCCTTTGGAGCTGGGGGGTAGATGAAGATGTCCATGAATGAAATTTTGCACAGAGGTAGAAAAAACAATTCTCTTTCATCTGGCATATTCAAAAATTACTTACAAACGTTCCGAGTGACCAAAAAATGGATTTTTATGGAAATTTTCACGCAAATTCGGATATATCCTTTGGAGCTGGGGGGTAGATGAAGATGTCCATGAGTGAAATTTTGCACAGAGGTAGAAAAAAACAATTCTCTTTCATCTGGCATATTCAAAAATTACTTACAAACGTTCCGAGTGACCAAAAAATGGATTTTTATGGAAATTTTCACGCAAATTCGGATATATCCTTTGGAGCTGGGGGGTAGATGAAGATGTCCATGAGTGAAATTTTGCACAGAGGTAGAAAAAACAATTCTCTTTTATCTGGCATATTCAAAAATTACTTACAAACGTTCCGAGTGGCCAAAAAATGGATTTTACGGGAAATTTTCACGCAAATTCGGATATATCCTTTGGAGCTGGGGGGTAGATGAAGATGTCCATGAATGAAATTTTGCACAGAGGTAGAAAAAACAATTCTCTTTCATCTGGCATATTCAACAATTACTTACAAACGTTCCGAGTGGCCAAAAAATGGATTTTAAGGGAAATTTTCACGCAAATTCGGATATATCCTTTGGAGCTGGGGGGTAGATGAAGATGTCCATGAATGAAATTTTGCACAGAGGTAGAAAAAACAATTCTCTTTCATCTGGCATATTCAACAATTACTTACAAACGTTCCTAGTGGCCAAAAAATGGATTTTTATGGAAATTTTCACGCAAATTCGGATATATCCTTTGGAGCTGGGGGGTAGATGAAGATGCAAAATTTCATTCATGGACATCTTCATCTACCCTCAGCTCCAAAGGATATATCCGAATTTGCGTGAAAAATTCCCCTAAAATCCATTTTTTGGCCACTCGGAACGTTTGTAAGTAATTTTTGAATATGCCAGATGAAAGAGAATTGTTTTTTCTACCTCTTTGCAAAATTTCATTCATGGACATCTTCATCTACCCCCCAGCTCCAAAGGATATATCCGAATTTGCGTGAAAAATTCCCTTAAAATCCATTTTTTGGCCACTCGGAACGTTTGTAAGTAATTTTTGAATATGCCAGATAAAAGAGAATTGTTTTTTCTACCTCTGTGCAAAATTTCATTTATGGACATCTTCATCTACCCCCCAGCTCCAAAGGATATATCCGAATTTGCGTGAAAAATTCCCTTAAAATCCATTTTTTGGCCACTCGGAACGTTTGTAAGTAATTTTTGAATATGCCAGATGAAAGATAATTGTTTTTTCTACCTCTGTGCAAAATTTCATTCATGGACATGTTCATCTACCCCCCAGCTCCAAAGGATATATCCGAATTTGCGTGAAAAATTCCCTTAAAATCCATTTTTTGGCCACTCGGAACGTTTGTAAGTAATTTTTGAATATGCCAGATAAAAGAAAATTGTTTTTTTCTACCTCTGTGCAAAATTTCACTCATGGACATCTTCATCTACCCCCCAGCTCCAAAGGATATATCCGAATTTGCGTGAAAATTTCCCGTAAAATCCATTTTTTGGCCACTCGGAACGTTTGTAAGTAATTTTTGAATATGCCAGATGAAAGAAAATTGTTTTTTCTACCTCTGTGCAAAATTTCATTCATGGACATCTTCATCTACCCCCCAGCTCCAAAGGATATATCCGAATTTGCGTGAAAATTTTCCGTAAAATCCATTTTTTGGCCACTCGGAACGTTTGTAAGTATTTTTTGAATATGCCAGATGAAAGAGAATTGTTTTTTCTACCTCTTTGCAAAATTTCATTCATGGACATCTTCATCTACCCCCCAGCTCCAAAGGATATATCCGAATTTGCGTGAAAATTTCCCGTAAAATCCATTTTTTGGCCACTCGGAACGATTGTAAGTAATTTTTGAATATACCAGATGAAAGAGAATTGTTTTTTCTACCTCTGTGCAAAATTTCATTCATGGACATCTTCATCTACCCCTCAGCTCCAAAGGATATATCCGAATTTGCGTGAAAAATTCCCTTAAAATCCATTTTTTGGCCACTCGGAACGTTTGTAAGTAATTTTGGAATATGCCAGATGAAAGAGAATTGTTTTTTCTACCTCTGTGCAAAATTTCATTCATGGACATGTTCATCTACCCCCCAGCTCCAAAGGATATATCCGAATTTGCGTGAAAAATTCCCTTAAAATCCATTTTTTGGCCACTCGGAACGTTTGTAAGTAATTTTTGAATATGCCAGATAAAAGAAAATTGTTTTTTTCTACCTCTGTGCAAAATTTCACTCATGGACATCTTCATCTACCCCCCAGCTCCAAAGGATATATCCGAATTTGCGTGAAAATTTCCCTTAAAATCCATTTTTTGGCCACTCGGAACGTTTGTAAGTAATTTTGGAATATGCCAGATGAAAAAGAATTGTTTTTTCTACCTCTGTGCAAAATTTCATTCATGGACATCTTCATCTACCCCCCAGCTCCAAAGGATATATCCGAATTTGCGTGAGAAATTCCCTTAAAATCCATTTTTTGGCCACTCGGAACGTTTGTAAGTAATTTTTGAATATGCCAGATGAAAGAGAATTGTTTTTTCTACCTCTGTGCAAAATTTCATTTATGGACATCTTCATCTACCCCCCAGCTCCAAAGGATATATCCGAATTTGCGTGAAAAATTCCCTTAAAATCCATTTTTTGGCCACTCGGAACGTTTGTAAGTAATTTTTGAATATGCCAGATGAAAGAGAATTATTTTTTCTACCTCTGTGCAAAATTTCATTTATGGACATCTTCATCTACTAAGACTTATTAGTATAAACTTATAATATATTTTTAATATTAACTCGTAACTGTTGGACGGAATATACAGCGGAGCGGAGTTGCCAAATCAATTTTACCGTATTGGAGCTAGGAGCCTACTTCTCACCCGTCAACTATTACCATATATAAAATTTGTATATTGATAAAATACCACAAATTAATACGTACTATTTACTGATTCACAATTTTTATTTTCATTTTTATGGTCCAATTGATATTATCTACCAAAAGTGATTATTTAGGTACTACGTAACAAATATATTAAAATCATTAATTTTTGTGTGTACAGTAAAATACTTAATTTAATGCTTTTAGTCTTCGATTAATGTTTAATAAATAATACCAGGGGAAAGTTACAATTGGATCAAATTCCTGGATAATCGCAAAATGTCCTTTATGCTTTCATACAAACTTGATAGAAAATGATACGGACGATGGGGTGGTCAATACAAACAATAAGCCCAGTATTCATTGAAATAGTCAGCTGTCAAAACATTGTATAGTTCTATATTAATAAGACTATTAATTTATTTTTAAAATTAAAAAGGTCTTTGTTTCACTTAAAATTAACTAGTCTTCTATAAGAAATTTAATATAATTTTTCTAATAAAATTAAATAAAAAAGCATTGTTGCAAAGTAATTTTTTGGGTGTTCTTGATTTTCAACATGAATAACAATAAGAGATTTTAACCATGTCTGATAGTGAAGCGCCGATGGTTTGGGAATGACTGGGCAAGCTAAATGTACCTACTTGGCCAGAACAACACTGTTATCCTTCTATGGGTCCCAGAATACAAATCAATAGAAAAAAACGAAACAGCAGATAATTTGGTAATAAAAACCCTACATGTGGAATCAGCAGTAGAGCAATCTTATAAAAACTAAGAAAATAAATGGGGAGGGAAAAGTCCAGGTACTGGAATCAGCTGGAAGGACTGAGACAAGCTTCTGGAAAACTACTACCTTATTCAACATAGTTGCCTTCAAGGGCGATACAGCGATTATAGCAACCTTCCAACTTTTCGATACCATTTTTGTAGTACTCCTTCGGTTTGTCCTCAAAATGAGCTTCAGTTTCGGCGATTACCTCAGTATCAGAGGCAAATTTTTTTCCCGCGAGCATTCTCTTCAAGTCAGAGAAAAGGAAAAAGTCGCTGGGGGCTAGATCTGAAGAATACGGTGGGTGAGGAAGCAATTCGAAGCCCAATTCATGCAATTTTGCCATCGTTTTCATTGATTTGTGACACGGTGCATTGTCTTGATGAAACAACACTTTTTTCTTCTTCATATGGGGCCGTTTTTTCGCGATTTCGGTCTTCAATCGCTCCAATAATGCACAGTAATAGTCGCTGTTGATTGTTTTTCCCTTTTCCAAATAGTCGATGAACAATATACCGTGTGTATCCCAGAAAACTGAGGCCATAACTTTGCCAGCTGACTGTTGAGTCTTTCCATGCTTTGGTGGCGGTTCACCGGCCGCAGTCCACTCAGCTGACTGTCGATCGGACTCAGGAGTGTAGTGATGGAGCCAAGTTTCATCCATAGTCACATATCGACGAAAAAAATCGGGTTTATTACGACTTAAAAGCTGCAAACACTGCTCAGAATCATCAATTCGTTGCTGTTTTTGGTCGATTGTGAGCACGCGCGGCACCCATTTCGCACAGAGCTTCTGCATACCCAAATATTAGTGAACGATATGTCCAACACGTTCCTTAGATATCTTTAGAGTGTCAGCTATCTCGATCATATTCACTTTACGGTCACTCAAAATTATTTTGTGGATTTTTTTGATATTTTCGTCGGTAACCACCTCTTTTGGGCGTCCACTGCGTTCACCGTCTTCGGTGCTCATTTCACCACGCTTGAATTTTGCGTACCAGTCAATGATTGTTGATTTTCCTGGTGCAGAGTCCGGAAACTCATTATCAAGCCAAGCTTTTGCTTCAACTGTATTTTTTCCTTTCAAATAACAATATTTAATAAGCACACGAAATTCTTTTTTTCCATCTTTTTGAAAATAGCAAAAGTTGCTTCACTAAAAATGCAATATCTCACAAACTAATAGTCCGACAGCTGTCAAATTTTTACACGAATCTTTTGAAGGTTGATACTATCTAAAAATGAAATGGATTTAATTCTCTAGTGTCGTCATCTATAGGTCAGACCGGGGACTTTTCAGCCGACCTGTTAGCATTGCCGGTTAAGAAGTCACATGAAGAAACTGGGGTTGGTAGATAAAGGAAAGTGCAGATTCTATGAGGAACAAGGACACAATTGTTCCTTGTAGAATTCTATGGCCAGGTACCTAGGAGCACACGAAATAAAAGAGGAGGATTCACCTGATTTGAAGCCAGACGATGTCCTAAACTTTCTTAGGAAGATATGACTGCCATAAGTCTGAGAAAACATCATCTTGTGACAAGTAAGAGGGGATCTTATAGGTCGCAGTGTCTTTATCACCCCTAACTTACATACAATAATGTAATGTATATGGTTTCCTATAAGAAAACCATGAAAAAAAAAGATAAAGTGATACGTAATAAGAAAAAACAATCTAATTATTGTTCCAATCTCCGTATTTTTGAAATAAGTTAATTCTGAATGAACAGTTTTGATGTAAATGTCTAATTTTAAACCATTTTCTACTTTCCTCTTTAATCCACATTTTTTGGGCCTTTTTAATTATTGTGCTTCTTTTGATTGAGTATTACATTTTATATTTACATATCTGGTTATTAAATCCTTCTTAAGACATTCTTGGCTAAACCAGATGTTTTGGGATGCCTTACACCTTTTCTCATGTAACTTCATGTATGATCGGGTTAATTCTTCTTTCGAAGATGACTTAATGAAATTGAAATCTAACCTTATGCAAATTAATGTACATGCACTTTGCAATACATGTCCGAAATGTCCAATATGTGCAGCAAAAGGCACATTTTTTAAACAGTTAAACAACCGTGAAACAATTACTCGTGATTGAACTATTTTTGCTTCCCTTTCATATCAATTATTATATTAAACAAAAGTATGTCACACTTATGGTGGAGATTATTTTTAAGATGAATCCAATGTTAGAAAAAACTACTTATTTAGCAAAATTGTAAATATAAAGAGTATATTTTAATCATATCAATAAAAAAAAAATAGAAAAATTACCGTTTATAGTATATGAAAGTGTATAAAATATTAAATTAGTAAAAACCATCGATTTTCCTATTGAAACAAGTTCATGTCAATCCCATAAAGTGTGTTTTAGACAATAGAAAATACCTTACGCCACAAAATATACAAACAACTCTTTATAATTACTATAAAGCAGTTATCGGTGTCTACTAAAAAGAAGAAGAAGAGAAACAAGAATAAACATTAACAAACTTTAAATTATTGGATATTTCGCCACTATAAATTAAATAATGATTCAAAATAAATTAACTATATAATTGCTGCGTTTACAAAAAAACTTAAAAATGCTCATTGATAGTGGATATCTAAATGAACAAAAATTTGCATCTCCAATAATTTCAAATTCTATTTTAACATCAAACAAACGAATAAACAATTATCTAGATAAAAAACTTATTAAATTGTGCATTCTAAGTTACCTCAAATGCGGCGGTTATCCAAGAATAATTTTTGTATAAAAAAATTAGGACTTGCCTATAAACTTAATAGGGACTTAAAGCAGTTCTAAAAATCACTACGTATCCGTATACGTATCGCAATGCGCATGTGCAGAAGCGATACGTGGGTTTCGTTACGATACGTGAAACGTATCAATCCGTCACACGTATCTAACGTAATGTATCACATTATTGTGTTCCATGATCGCGTTTTTCAATAATTTAGCGATAAAAGTGATGTTGTATGCTCAAAAATCATAACCTTATTTTCTGTTCATCAATCATAACAAACATTTCTGTGACATGCTATAATGAATTTAAAAAGAAAAAGATTATTTTACAGTGGCAATGACGACATTATTTTGTTAAGGTAGATATCGGGGCTTATTTTTGACGTTAAAAATTAAAACACATGAATGGTTACGTTACGTTACAAACGCATTTGCTTTATGCTTCTTTTTGCTTAGTTACGTATCTCCTTTACGTTGCGTATACGGATAAGGATACGTGATAAATTTTTAGAATTGCTTTAAGTCCCTAATAAGAAAAGCTAAATTTACTATATTAAATATTGGTATACTTTTCCATTATTGGAAATGCTAATTGTACCAAATAGTATTAACCTTTGTACGTTTTAATGACTCAAAACTGACTTTCAAATTTAAGTATTGAATTACTATTTAAATACCATGGCCCTGTCCAAATATAATTATAAAATAATAATACTCAACATTCGCAAAGTTAATGAAACATCACAGTATGGCGATGTTGAACGGTGAATCATTTTAAAAGGAATTCGCTACCAAAATCCGATAAACGGAAAATATAAGCTTGGGACTAATACAGACAGACCGTGA
Source organism: Ophraella communa (assembly GCA_035357415.1). Classification (NCBI taxonomy): domain Eukaryota; kingdom Metazoa; phylum Arthropoda; class Insecta; order Coleoptera; family Chrysomelidae; genus Ophraella; species Ophraella communa. Next base: position 23,684,416 of record CM068988.1, on the reverse strand, counting down.
TTCATCGTCAACAGATGAATATTGCATTATTCTGTACACCAGAGGTTCTCAAAATCATTGGACCTGTTGGCTTGCTAAATTATTTTCGGCAAATCCCTTAGAAGTATAGATAAATAATGGAAGTAATTTAAAATATGCTTGACATATGCAAAACAGCAATTAAAATAATTTAATTTCTATGCTGATTTTTGGCATATATACTTTTTAATTAAACATATTGCACGCAGAAATGAAAATTCGTTAAATCTCATCACTAAGAAGGGAAAATACGATATTTTATAGAAATTTTTATGTAATGTAATTTGAAACATCATTTGAATGTCCTAATAAATTCCTGAGTTTCTATATTCTATACATGCAGTTTGTCAGGACTTTACAGTTTTTTAAATCTCATATTGACGTTTTTATTGTTAATCAGTTCTGAAAATACAAAAGATACAATTGTTACAAAAAGTATCGTTTACGTGAATTATGAGATTAATGTTTTACTTATTATCATCAAAACTAATCAAAATAACAATTAGTCGACAAAAATTAAAACGTGACCTGTGTTGCGTTTGTATATAATGGTCATCTACAAGGTTAGTATACCTGGGACATTATGGAATTAGTCTTCTATTTCCTGTTTAGTTTCCCTAAACCTTTTTGAGCGTTTGGAAATACTCAAAGTGACAACTTCTGGGAATTCTTTGTTAATTGAAAAATTAACCATCTAATGTACGCTTTAATGTATAGACTTAATGAAATGCAACGATTCTTATGCTGGGTTTATAAATGTAACTAAGCCTACAATGGGGTACTGAACACTCACTAAAAAAAAGCAATTTAAACATAATTTGTTAATAGTTATGTGAATTTTAGACTGTAATCAAATATAATTATAAGTTTGGAGTCAATAATAATAAAATAGTATATTAAACAACGCATTTCATATGGAATTCTGTTATGACACGAGTTCAAGTTTAAAAAACGAATCGCGAAGCGATGAGTTTTTTAAAGAACGAGTGTCACAACAGCCATATGAAATAAGTTGTTTATAATATTTTTTATATTTTGCCCTTTTTACCATTTTTAAATTAATTTTTTATTTTTATGTAATTACGAAAATTTTTATTTTAAAAAGTATGTCGGCAGCACTGTGTAATTTATAAAATTTGACAGTTGTGACATTTAGATTATCAAATGTTAATGTTTTAAAATATTTTAAAATGAATAATATACCAATAATAATATATTATCTAAGTAAAATATTATATTCATATTCACAGATACTTTCTTAAAGAACAATATAAAATTAATAAATTGCTATTAGCCACAAATGTCATTGTCAATAGTCTTGCCTTTAGAAACTTCACTCATGTTGCCAACCATTTAAAACAAAAATTTGCGTGCGCAAAAGTTACATTACGATACGCAAATGCGTTTTATAATGAAGATTTTTATAAGTGCAAAATATAAAAATATATTTTAAAATGTAAGTACAATTCAAACAACAAAATATGGCGCAAAGAGATGACTCATATGGTGGACAACAAAATAAAATTTAATTTTATTTCCAAATAAAATAAAGATTGCAATATGAGAAATAATAATCATTGTATTCTTTCCTGAAGTGAAATTATTTTTTATTTTAATATTTTTTGGATATTTGCATTTTGAAAGATAACTAAATTTTTGGTGACATGATGTTGGTATGACATGACTGTCACTGTGACGATGCAATGCTTTCGTGACATACTAAAAACATGTACAGTTCACAGCACACCCTCCTAGCAGTTTAACTATTATCTACAATTTGTATCCAAGTTATATTATTGCGCCCACCCACTTGAGAGCGTATCTGTAGCGTGACGTTACAGTATCACCCAATCGGAGGAAACGTGAGCTGTCATCACATATTTATAAACTAATCATAGTTTGTCATGTCATTTTTAATTGTTAACCGTTAACGTTTGAATTTTGAATTGTGTTTCGCCTGTGCTTTTTTCGTTGATTATCATTAAATTGATTAATTAGTTATTATTTGTGAAAGTTTCTTCCAGTTTATTGAATTTTATATTTTAGTTTATGAACTTTTTAATTGTTTTCTGTATTATAAGAGAATTAGAGCAGTGTAAGTATTGTGTGTTAATATTTAAATGTTAACAATTATTTCATAATTATATAGTGTAGCATACAATATCATACTATAATATTTTTTTACTTTTTTTAGTATAATATAAGCATGGCATTTCGTAAAAGAATGTGTTGTGTTCCTAGTTGTACCGATCAAACAAGTAAGAGGCATCGTTTCACCAAGGATCCCAACATAATTAATATTGGGATGGAGAATATAAACAATCCTGTGTTAAAGGAGAAAACTCCAAAACAACTTTATAACAATTATAGAGTGTGCCATCAACATTTTGACCAGCAGTTTTATAACACAGGATTTCAGAAAGAGTTGAAACCAGGTGGATACCCAACTCTACTTTTATCTGGTAAGTAGATACAACTTCAAGGGTAAAAGTGCAGTTTATAGTGAATCCGCGTATTACTAAAATTTTTAGTTTGTATGGAAGTATATGTCTCAGGAAGTTTAAAAATAAAAAAAAACTTGGCGGTCACTTATTTTAATGAAATTAATCACTTTTAAAATTTTCATTTGTATGATATACAAAACAATGATAACAACGAACAACCATCTTGGGATGACGTAGGCGCTTGTTATTGGCCGACGTAGGTGGTGTAGATGTTTTCTATTGGCTGATAGGTGAGTTGACGTTTTTTGAACAATTCCAATTTGACGTTTTTTAAATATTTCCAATTTTTGGTAGAGTATAAAGTGTTTTTATATTGTTTTGTTGGTTTTCTTCTGAAAATGGATTTCATTAATTTGGATGATATATTTACATGGCGTAATAATAACGAAATTATAACGCAAGTGCAGCGTTTGGGTATAATACCCGAAAATAATGAAATAAAATGTTGGGTTGATTATTGTGATGGTCATTTTGTAATGACTCCATATGCAGAATCTATAGATGGTTTTCGTTGGAGATGTAATGGACACATAAGGAAGAGCAAGAAAAAAACCTGTAGCTTGCAAAAAAGTGTAAGTTAGGTTTATATTTTCATATTTTACTTTTAAATGTTATTAAATATTGTTTTAAATAATGTGGGCAAGGTTTGACTAAGTTTGTGTATTCTCGGTCTTCTTTTTTAGGGCAAGTTTACGTTATAAGAGTTTTTTTTATAAATCGCATTTGCCTATTTGGAAGATTTTGGGGTTTGTCCATATGTGAGTGTATAAAGATACATTATTAAGAATGCAGAATGAATTGAGGTTGGCACAGCATACTTTGGTAGATTGGGCTAATTTTTGCAGAGAAGTTGTTTTTGATGCTTTTATAACAAAGGCTTGTTTACTTAAGAAAAAAATAATTTTTGTTTTTTATGACGATTCACTATAAACTGCATTCTTTCCAAGTGGATACCCAACTCTACTTTTATCTGGTAAGTAGATACAACTTCAAGTTATATTGTAAGTGAATAAAATTATTTGATTTCAGATACTTCAGTTATTCTACCATCATCCACAACGGTGTCCTTGGTAGCTCCATCGACATGTAGAGAAAAAGCCTGCAGGTATCTCTTTTTGGTGCAAACAAGTGCAAAGACTCCAAAGACTGCAGGCAAAGACTCGACTCCAAAGACTGCAGGCAAAGACTCCAAATATGAAAAATATTTAAATAGGGTCAAGAATGCTTCCTACATTGACCCAATAAAAGTACAGGCACACAAATCCTAAATAAATAGAATCAAGAGAAAAGAGTAAATTTAATTTTTTATATTTCTTATTTATTTAATATAAACTTGATGAACAACGTCGAAGTTTTCTTTAAAACCCAACTTTCCAAAAATATTAATAAAATTTGTATTGTTATGTATAGTTCTGTGTTCTGGGCTGCCCGCACACTAGCGCTCGCAACATGTGGCGGGTGGCGGGTGTAGGTACTAATATATTAGATCTGATAATTAGTAGAAGAGTTAGCCTGCTAGAGGGTGTGCTGTGGTACAGTTCTTAATCTTTATTGGCGTCAATTCGCTGATTAAAGTTCTTGTTCGTCAATATTGACAATAATTAAATTTGAATACATGTCAACCGTCTGTCAATACCAATACGGTTAAGCGTTGCCAACGTTCAAATACAAATTTACCTAATCTTTACACGGTATGAGAAAAAGCCTGCAGGTATCTCTTTTTGGTGCAAACAAGTGCAAAGACTCCAAAGACTGCAGGCAAAGACTCCAAAGACTGCAGGCAAAGACTCCAAATATGAAAAATATTTAAATAGGGTCAAGAATGCTTCCTACATTGACCCAATAAAAGTACAGGCACACAAATCCTAAATAAATAGAATCAAGAGAAAAGAGTAAATTTAATTTTTTATATTTCTTATTTATTTAATATAAACTTGATGAACAACGTCGAAGTTTTCTTTAAAACCCAACTTTCCAAAAATATTAATAAAATTTGTATTGTTATGTATAGTTCTGTGTTCTGGGCTGCCCGCACACTAGCGCTCGCAACATGTGGCGGGTGGCGGGTGTAGGTACTAATATATTAGATCTGATAATTAGTAGAAGAGTTAGCCTGCTAGAGGGTGTGCTGTGGTACAGTTCTTAATCTTTATTGGCGTCAATTCGCTGATTAAAGTTCTTGTTCGTCAATATTGACAATAATTAAATTTGAATACATGTCAACCGTCTGTCAATACCAATACGGTTAAGCGTTGCCAACGTTCAAATACAAATTTACCTAATCTTTACACGGAATAAGTCATCATCAGTTTTAGTTTTGCCTATTAGATGGCGGTGTAAAATTTTTAAAATTAAATAATTCAAATTTGGATCATATTTAAGACGCAAAAAATTATTATTCTTTCTTCTTTTCACCTTTACTTTCTATATTTTATTTTTTATTACTAAAAAAGGGCCCCATTAAGAACTAACAGTTATCAACTAACAACCAATAATTAGGAAGGTGTTTGCATATACTAGTATGGGATTTCTTTATTAAAACACTTTCGAAAATAATAGCTTTTATCAAGATTACTAATTGACATCAACATCAAAATATGACAACTCCTTTCAATCCATAAACTACTAGTCTTAGTAGTCCAATTTTTAAATTCTTAGTTCTTAATTTAATTGACAGATGTAAATGTATAAACCCAGTCATGCCGGTATTCACAGTCAACCCTCAACTTGAGCACTGAGGGAGACTTGGGTAAGGGTCACTTAGCACTCAACCTCTTATGGCCGTATTCATAGTCATCCCTTAAGTATGAGTGTGAGGGTAAGGGTAGGTTGAGGGCACTTGGGTGTTTCATAAACAACCCTCAAGATCTAAGGGTCCCTCAAGTCACCCTTAACTCAAGTGAAGACGTGACTACCCTTGAGGGCACCTTGAGAGTTTTATATTCGACAGATTTGACATATCTTATGCTCTGTATAGGTTATTATATTACATTATTGACATTTTTTATGGTAGTAAATAGGTATTACATATATAATAAGAAATAGTTATTTATGTTTAGGTAGTTTTTATTAAGGAAGAATAGTTATTATATTTATAGACAGTTTGCATACATTTTTTTTGAAAATGGAAGAATTTGATGAACTTTTTGAGAGTGATGAGAAATTTGAAGAAGTAAATCGTTTACCTAAAAAATATATTAGGGACATGCAGAATCCTTTGGAAACGTTTGAGGAACGAGAATTCCAAAGATGATTTAGATTTAGCAAAAACTGTGTCACCAATGTTTTACTGCCACTTGTACTACAACATCTGATTAGACATAGGGTGTGTTCGGGGAGCACGCTATTTGCGCCATTTGCCGCTATCTACTACTATTCCTCGTTTGCGTTATATGGCTCTTGGCGCTACATAGCTCGAAAGCGTGATCCCCGAACACACCCATAGCAATCGACAAATTCAATAATGAAGATATCAAAAAGTATGTTATTATTTGGCGCATGCTCACAACCATAGAACGGTAAGATAAGCCAGCACAACCAACACAAATGCATTAAAAACCCCGAAAACGTGTTTACTCACTTAAGGGCTGGTTAAGTGACGTTTATGAAACAAGTAAGAGGTTGAGTGCTAAGGGACCCTTATCCAAGTCTCCCTCAGTGCTCAAGTTGAGGGTTGACTATGAATACCGGCATTACTTGTTTCATAAACGTCACTTAACCAGCCCTTAAGTGAGTAAACACGTTTTCGGGGTTTTTAATGCATTTGTGTTGGTTGTGCTGGCTTATCTTACCGTTCTATGGTTGTGAGCATGCGCCAAATAATAACATACTTTTTGATATCTTCATTATTGAATTTGTCGATTGCTATGGGTGTGTTCGGGGATCACGCTTTCGAGCTATGTAGCGCCAAGAGCCATATAACGCAAACGAGGAATAGTAGTAGATAGCGGCAAATGGTGCAAATAGCGTGCTCCCCGAACACACCCTATATCTAATCAGATGTTGTAGTACAAGTGGCAGTAAAACATTGGTGACACAGTTTTTGCTAAACCATCTTTGGAATTCTCGTTCCTCAAACGTTTCCAAAGGATTCTGCATGTCCCTAATATATTTTTTAGGCAAACGATTTACTTCTTCAAATTCCTCATCACTCTCAAAAAGTTTATCAAATTCTTCCATTTTCAAAAAAAATGTATGCAAACTGTCTATAAATATAATAACTATTCTTCCTTAATAAAAAACTACCTAAACATAAATAACTATTTCTTATTATATATGTAATACCTATTTACTACCATAAAAAATGTCAATAATGTAATATAATAACCTATACAGAGCATAAGATATGTCAAATATGTCGAATATAAAACTCTCAAGGTGCCCTCAAGGGTAGTCACGTCTTCACTTGAGTTAAGGGTGACTTGAGGGACCCTTAGATCTTGAGGGTTGTTTATGAAACACCCAAGTGCCCTCAACCTACCCTTACCCTTACACTCATACTTAAGGGATGACTATGAATACGGCCATCATTCCCTCAGATATCAACCGTTTCTTCCAAATTTAAATTTTGGCCTTTGTCTAATAAAGAATGAAGCAAAAGTATAAATAAATTCAATTAATAACTTTTAATTTCCCATCGGAATTGGCAACGCTTCTCTTGTCCGTTACAAGAAGGAATGAAGCAAAGTGAGATTGTTAAATCCGTGAATTGAAGTATATCAATTTGTGAATACTAATGACGTAAATCTAACGAAAGTCTACTATTTTTAAAACGAACGAATTCAACTTTTATAAATTTTATTATGTATAAAAAACTATATGGTTAGATACCTACTTGACTGAAGTATATACGATGAAAACATTTTTGGGGATAACTGAACTACTTTTTTGTACATCCTTGTATAAACTTGATTATATTTTACACGATTTTCATTGATTGAATGTTGAAAGAAGAGAACACACACTCTTATTATAACCCATCCTTCCCAGAATGCGTTCTGGGTATCACTTCTTAGTATTTGGCTTTGTTTTGACAAATAGAAGTAAAGTTATAAAATAATGTACAAAGAAATAGTTCCTTTTCTGTCACCAGATGGAGTATCGTTCAAATTTAACTCCCCAAACAATTTAAAAAAATTAAAGCGGAAAGAAACTGCCTTCTTTTATAATTTGTTTTTTTTTATAATCCATTTTTTTTCCATAAACAACAACATCATGGTTTTTCAACCTATGTAACTACAATTGTGCCTTCTTTTCCATGACGTTCATGGCATTCAGCGAATGCACGAAACGGAAAGTCACAAATTATGTCCCCGTTTGACACAAAAAATGGTTTAGTGCTCTTAATGAGGGGCTCATTTGCTAATGCAATTGGCCCTGTAGTTTCTAAGGGTTCACTTTTACTAATTCCCAATTTTTTATATTCTTTTGTTAACTCTTTCAGCTCTATGAGATACGGCTAATGCAACTCCTGCATCTACCAATTTTGTCAACTATTACTGTACTATATAATAATTACTTTCGATGACGATATTATTTTCGACTTGCCTAAATAAAGTAACAAAAAGCAAGCGTAACATTTTACGAAATCGAACCAATACTTATTACAATAGGTATTAAATTATTTGTAATGCGTACGGTCAAAACTAAATTGCAAAACTAACCGAAAACAATTACCTAATAATAATTTATTATACGCCAGGTTTAGTTTACTTTAAATTTGCCACAGTAAAAAATAAAAAAAATCATAGTGATTAAATATTACGCCCATATAGATTGTTGTCGGCCGTGACAACAATCTATACAGTTTAAAGCTTTACATGGGCACAAATAAGCAACATTCATCGAGTTGGAATTCGGATACTATACAGGATGGCCAGAGAAATGCAAATGTTGTAGAATGCGGTAACAAAAATATGATGTTTTCTTAATGCTAATAGTTAGTGGTGTACAAAATCATACTAGGGAATCAAATATTTTTTTTGTAAATTCTCACACGGTTTTTATGTCGATTTAAAAATTCGGGTGTGGTATAGAACATGGCCCACGTCCTAGGTGGGCGGGATACCAGCAGAAGGACTGGCGTTGCATCTCTGCGAGCACCTCTGGAAGCGAGGAGTGCGCTACACGAACGAAGACGTGTTCACATCATACCTCCAGGAAGTTGCGAAGCAGTTCCCAGGTGAACCATAGAAGTGTGAAATAGACTGTAAATATGTGAAAAGGATAACAAATTTTTGGTTATGTTAATTGCTACTGAATCGCCAAAGCAGCAATTTCAGTCTATATTAAGTTAAGTTAGGTTAGGTTAGGTTTGGGTTAGGTTAGGTGGCACCTACTGATTGCAAAATTGTGATTTTTAGCACTCTATTTAACTAGAAAATCAAAAGGGGCTAACTTGGTGGGGGGGCATTCGGGCGTCACGTGACCAACTTTTTCGGACACCCTAGACCATAGGGAGTATTTTTTCAAAATAGCGCGTGAGCCAGGATCTATACTATCCCCAAAATTCAACTTTTGTATTTAAATAGTCCGCCATTTGTGCTGTGACGTAGATATGGAGGGTAGAAAGAAGGAGAACCAACTCATTGTATTAAAAAGTGTCCATCGAAAGCAAGCAAATTGGTAGCGCCACAGTAGCTAGAGTAAGTGTCACAGGAAGTTACAAATAGTAAAAAAGAAGAATTATGTCGTCTTCTTTTTACTTAATTTTGATTACCCAGTATAGGAGTTGGTCAAATTTACATTCAATTTACTTATATTGTTTTTACGGCTATTGGATTATATTAAAATTCTTACTTTTACCTATTCTTAATTTTCGTTAACGTATTTAGAGTTTGTTTTTATTTTTGTTAGTGTAGTGTTAGATATTGACATTATTCCAATTTAAAAAAAAAGTTGGAGAGAAGCTAACTAAACTTTTTTTTTTCATAATATTGAAACCTCAAGCTTCTATAAACTGTAAACAAATACAAGATACAAAACACTCATATTTATATATTATGAAAGTTCTTCAAACTTCAAATTAGATAGGCCTTTTTGTAATTGGCTATTAACATAGCTATAAGTTCATAAAACATCTAAATCAGAAAGTGGCTTACTTCATATATGAGTTAGTGACGTATCTGTATTGAAAATTGCAAATATTTAGGAATTTTTTGCAAAGTAGTATTAATATACTTTAATAAAATACTACTAGTTTAACACCCCATTGTAGTAGCACCTACATTGCTCTACTCAAACTAAACATGTAATAGACTGGTTTATTAATTTTTGTTATTTCATTCATTTTATTATTTCAAGATTAAATTCGACGGTGGCATTCCTTGTAAGTGACATTTAACAAATAAAATGCACATAATGAGATCTCATAACATACATAGATAACAGAAAATTAAATTTTTTTGTTACAAATTCCAATGAAATTTTTATTTACGTACTACTTTATTTCAATTGGAAAACCATAAAACCTTTTAGTATTAATGAAATACCTTTCAGATTAAAAGAATAGTGTCCTTAAATGTCTGCAATACATTAAAAAATTTAAATAATTGCGATTTCCTTTATTTCATAGAAGATAATAGGTTGGAATAGAAAAAGTATAGTACGTTACACAACTCGTGAAATTTACGCCGCGGCTTCGTACGTAATGGGTTACTTACAACCCTCGTTACGTAATATACTATTAAAATTGTTCTTGTTTTTTTTTTAAACATATTTCTGTTATTTTTTTGTTTTGTACTAGAACAGTAGTAACAACTTAGTTGTTAAAAATTGGTTTATGATGAGATTACCTCAAAATACAATAAAATTCCATTTTATAAGCAATAAGATATTTTAATCTAAATATTATCATCAATTTTAAATAACTCGCTCATATTATGAAGTTAAATCTCGATTGTGAAATAAAAGTTAGTTAAAAAATCGACGAGCACATTATAAATATAATAGAAGTTATAAACAAAATTTGATTACACATTTTGTAAACAATTATAATTTAATTATGCAAAGTAAATTGTGTTCCAATTTATACATTATTGGACGAAAGTAGAACAGTTTTTCAGATAAAATCAAAATTTTAATTATTTAAAATAAATGGAGCGACCTTGGAAACCAGAATTGAAGTACTTTAAATAATAGTGGACTAGGTAAAATAGGATTGTTTGAAACACGATGATCGATGAAAAATGTTGGGGTCTTTTAACATGTAGCTAAAATAAACTATAAGGAGCAAATAAAAGTCTCAATAGATCTTTGTAAAATAAATCATGAACTAACCCTATACATGTGACTCATTTATTTGCATCTTGTTTTGTTTAGGTTCATGTTTCTATGAAATGAACTATTACAAATAAATTTGTTTATCAAACTTTTAACAACATAACAAAAACTAAACTTAATGATATAAATTTGATATATAAATTACAAAATAAAGCATTGAAACCCCTTTTTAGGTTACCATGGTTAATTCCATCAAAAAAATTATATAAACAATTAGGTATATTAAATTTTTATGAATTATATAATTTTGAAAAATGTAATATTGTTGTCACTGATAATAAAAAAATCATAACCATAACATAAGAAATAGAGATTTAACTCATAAGCTTAGTATTAATACTAACCCATGGTTCTATAAAACAATTTGAAAAACCACAAATCATTAAAAATTATTCTAATATTCATATTTTTAAAAGAAAATTAAAAAACATGTACTTGCAATTAGATTGCATGAATGATTAAAATTAAATTTTAAATTAATACCTTTTTTGTTCTAAGATTTGTTTGATTTTGTTTTCATTTATGTATTAATATTTATTTAAATGTTTGTAATTTCATCTTATATCAGCTTAGCTGTCTGGTGATATATTTTTGTAATTATAAATAAATAAATATTGAGTACCAATGGTTTTAAACCATGATGTAGTTCTTTTCTTGGTATATTGACTGCTAGACCCTCTTTTTTACACCATCTGTACACAACATTGAATGTAGGTTAGTAAAAAGACAGTTATTTAAGGTGACATTGTTTTGCAGAGTTCCAGAAAAAAATCCCAGCCCTTCACATCTCAAATCATTTATAGACTTGCAAAAACAACTAAATATTATAAATAGATTTATCTGTCTAGGCGGTCTTCTTAAAACAATTTTTCACTAACAAGAGAGAGAAAATAGCATAGAAAAAATGTCAATAAACTATAACATTTAATAAAATAATTATTCCAAAATTGCGTAATCAACACAATTTAAAAAGATGCGTGTCACCCACAATTAAATTAAATTCTTCTCATAATACAAACATTTTTAAAGCGCATATCTTTAAAGTATTTAATAACTAAATCATTTAAATTACATCTTAAATTACGGACTAATTAGTATGATGCCATCTCCTACTAGTTTCAAATAAATCATCAACTTTCGCCAACCGAAGAAGCAAACAACTCTTATATAACTTAATGACTTCGTGGTCACTGAATTAATCTTTAAATTAAATTATTACGTCGGTATAATTCTTGTTATAAACATAAACGAAGACCATAAAGTGTCACATCAAATTCGTAAAAATATGCTCCATATAACGGTTTTTCTTTCAAGTTTTTGGAAAAAATAAATTTTCATTGTGTGATAATAAAACACATTCCAAATACAGTGGGCATCTAACATTCCGTATTGCTCTTAACCTTTGAAACAGAAAAATGTTTACTCGTTTTATATTAATGTTTCGTTTATTTACTGCTTATTGTTAATTTAAACCATGAACACATGTTTGCGATAGAATTTTAAGCTTTCTATGAATCGAATTTTCCTACTGGACAATAAATAATAGATGTTACAAATGTAATTCATTTTTCAAAGCTTTTAATCTGGTAGGTATTTTTTCTCTTAAAAAGTTCATCTCAAATATGGTAGAATCTTTATAATAATAATAACCTTGTTTTAAAACAAATGTAAAGCTTCATTAACAACCTCTCAATTAGAATTAATTAATATACAAAATCAACAATAAAATTTAAACTTAAACGATCTTATAATAATTCACAATGTTCTAAATTAGTTAACACTCAAGGTCAAACATTTTCCACGTCCACCTATCGGATAAAGTTAGAAACACTAAATACTGACTTTTAGGTTATGTGCATTTGTTTACTGCGATTATTTTCTAAAATTTGCTATATTTGCTTTATTATTTTCTCCTATTTGTTTATTTTGTAAATTTTCATTAACAATATTTGAGGTAGATATTCGAAAATGTTGACAGTTCACAATTAGAATTAGTGGCAAAAGTTTAGATTTGGCAAAGTACCTACTAATTGTAAGATTTGTAAGTATAAATTTTAAGGTATATATGAAAACGCTAATTTAAAAGTTGTGAACGTCGTGTTAGGTACAAGTCGTATGCCAACTTTTTCAACTACTTCTATGTAGATACTTATTGTACTTGTTATTTTATGATTGTGAATGGAGCTTTAAGCTTTAACATATTCGCATAAATACAATTTATATATGCCCGTAAAGTAAATTTTTAATTGGCTACCTTCCTCAGAAATTTAAAGAACTAGATATGAGACCTTCCTCTAGGACAGTAAAAATTCAAATGTCCTTTTTTTTTTGAAATATCCCTAGATTTCCAGAAAGTAAACTACATATTAAGGCATAATTAATTGATTTTTTTTTTCAAATGAGCACAAGTTTTAATAACCGTTCTTTAATCAACTGGGATTTCTACAAACAAAAAATTACAATATATTATAGAGAATTTCGTAAATATCGATACCACATCTAACGTAAATTGAAAACATAATACCTACTTCCGCGTGGGTAAAACAGCTAGTATCATCAATCATCAAAAAACAATAATATCAAAAATCGTGTACGACCCACTGTGTCTCCTACACGCCACTGAAAACGAAAATTGAGAACTTTCCTGCATACCTACCGTTCCTGGAATCGGCTTCATATCGCTAACATTGAACCCTAAATTCTGCAATACCCTCAATAAGTTATCAAATTACGCTAATCTAAATAATACAAATTGTTGTGGAACAAAAGATTTAATAGGAATTACGATGAGTAAATAATACGCGGTAACTGTAACTAATATCGTGACGAATCTAATGCGAATGTATTGTTTTTTTTTCGGATATTTTCACAATTAAACACATGTCCCTTGATAGCGGAAAAAAATTATCGTTAAAACGACCTCATATTTCCGAAATTAGAGGCACGTTCTTTCTTCAACAGGAATTTAAGTATCAGATGTTAACTAACTGGAATATATTTTTTATTCAAGTTCTCAGAAGTTTTTAGTATTTTCATACCTAGAGGGGAATAAGAATATTTTTTAATGTGAAATTAAGTGCTGAGCTTTCTTACTGAAAAAACATAACCTAACATAACCTAACCTAACCTAAGATTAGAAAAGTGACTAAGAGAAAAAACAAGAAATTCTTAACTAAAAGAAAATATAAGATAAAAAGTTACTGCTTGTCTGCTTACTTATATAAGTATATAAGAAACTATATAAAAATCATCATAAAAAGTGAATAAATTTAAATAAAAATAGATATACCTACCTAGGAAAAATTTACATTGATATGTAGGTAATAGATTCTTGATAAAATCACTATTAATGTATATATTAAGTTACTAATATTTGCATGGATTGATGGCGAACAATATTGGATGTTGTTTAAAAGAAGGTTGTTGTTGACTCTCTGATATACATGACGGGTAATTAAAATATAGATTAAAATAAATTTAATTAATACTTTAAATGGATGTTTACAATAATTGACTGTAGTATATTTATTATATACTGATATGATAGTGATATTTTCCACAAGAGTGACAAACAATGACATTAGAGTAGAAACTCACTTTCGCATAAGTAATGTACACTGTTTTTCCTACAACCACCTGTTTTATTAAACAAATTATATATGAAATATTTAGATTAATTAATTAGATCAATGTAAATCGGTTTATGAGACATATTTCTGATAAATTAAGTAAAGTACTTGAATTAGTTCAGTTGGTATATTATCCGTAAGTTGACTGCTTGGCCGCAAGGTTCGATTCCGGGCTTCAAAAATTTTTTTTTTAAAAATTAGTTTTTAATCCAGTTCTTATGTAAATAATACCATAAAAAAGAGCTATTAATACGGGTTTGACGGCTTATAGTCAGCAGTGAGAAAATATAGATTAAGCTATCTTTGCAATAGTGCGACATCTATATGATGATTTTAGTACTAAAAGTGTTGGTTGTTGGTTTTCTTCTTTAGAACTACTTGTTTCAAATGCAAAGCTTTTTCCACAAAGCATAACAAAGAAAATAGACCTTATAATCAGTAATAACACAGAAATAATCCAAGATGTTACTGTTCTAAACAAAATGCATAGAGGTAATGATCAAATGGAATGAAGATGAAACAAATCTAGACAAAACAAGAAAAATAAAATAATCCACAAATAAATTTAAACTAAAAATAGTGCAAAAATTTGAATAATGTAAGTAAGAAAAAAATGTATTGCATTGTAAAAACAGCTTTTTAAGGCATCTATTGACACCATGCAGCCCACGCTTTTTTAAAATGCAACACAGTTTTCTTTATTACATTATTTTCACTATTTTTGATAAAAATGTATTCAAATTTCTTGCGATATGCTTATTTCTTTTTTAGTATGGATTTACATAAATCAATAACAAAAATTCATGTCTAAACTAAGCTAACCTAACCTAACCCAACTTACCTAACCTAACCTAACCTAACCCACCTAACCTAACTTAAGAAGAAGTAGTACAGTATTATGAATAGAAATTAAAATTAAGATGGTTTGGTGACGCGGAAAGGATGAAATATACAAGGTGTAAACGCAAGTTAACCGAATAGAAACAGAAACCGAGGTAGATTCCTAATACGATTGCAAGATCTGCAAAAAATAACAAAACATATAGTCTATACTGCACAAGACTCTTAAGTGAACTTAACTGGGCTGATAAATCTGGAAATCAATGTCTATCCAACGATATCTCACATCACAATGTTAAGTATATAGGTAATAATGAATCCACCAATATTCATCTAATCCGTTAAAAACTAGCCTTCCAGGATTTTCTTTAGACAGTCTAATATATCTCTCCATTCCTTTAAATTTTTTCCATACATGATATATATCAAATTTTACAAAATTTTATCAAGAGAGGCCCGGTATATTATATTTTCTATAATCCTAACGGAATTAACTTACTATGTTATTTCTTTAAAACAGTTTCAAGTTGCGTGAATTGTTTTTTTAACGTCATAAGGGACATCCGGCATAAACAACAAAATACAAAGAGCAGACATTAAAATCAGGAGGAAGTGCTAATCACGGTAGTTATGGGAAGACGTGGGCCCGCCACCATCAGATTTACAATTAACAAATTATTATATATATGAACGTATACACGACGACTATTATTATGGAGATTGTACATGTATGTATGCCTATCTGACTGATAAATACCAGAGAAAAGCCATCGACGTTGGTGTTCACCTAACGATGACCAGGTCAAGAACCCCTCTTTGCTTTATTAGATCCACGACACCCCAACACTAGTCTATTTGATTTGGACAATTATATTAAACAAACATTTTAATTATCATTATCATTTAAGTTAAGATAACAAGAATCTACAATTATAATTTACAGTAAAAAATATTAATGACTTTTAATAAAATGTAAAATGCGCAAATACATCTTTATTTATTTGAAGAGTTTATGCTTTGCGGTTTATAAACCTGCCTATAAAAAGCCTATAAAAGGTTTCCACCGACCAAAAATGGGACCTGAGCTCTCAAATAACAGAAGGAAAAATTAGAAGGTTAAGAACACATAACCTACAATGTACATTGTTTACTGGTCCTTAATATTAACCAAATTATAATAACGGCTCTAAATAAACAATGCAGACACTAAGTGTATAAAAAAAATCGATAAAAATGTATCCGACTTTATTAATTTATAATAAAAAAGGTGCTTGTCAACTTTTTTTGGACGTTTTAAATTTTTTACTTTCTAAAATTGGTAATAAAAGGTATAGAATCAAAATTATTTTACAACGTAAATAATTGCAGAAATATATTATTAATTATTAGTTCTTATATTTACTCATTAACCTTCAAGAAATTGTGTTTACGATAACAATTCCAGATTATACAAACAAATATACATTCCCTTAGAGGCTGTTAAATTTTATTTATATCAAGAATTTTTATGGTTTAATTTTATATTTTTATGTTTGATTTATTTTATAATTAAAGTGTATCGTATGTTATTGACGGTTTGAATGTTTTATACAATTTTAATTTTCTTTTATAAAAACTCCACAGTTTTTTAAAAATACCTCAGTTTTTCCACCTACTATTCAATAGATTCAATAGGTACCAGTGATCTTACCTAGTTATCACACACTTTTTTAAGTTAAAAAAATCAATGACCCACTATTACTTAGAAGTAATAATGTTACTACAAAATAAAAATAAACTATTTTATTTATTCCTCGTTTTCAAAACAATATTTCAACAAAACTTTGTAAAAGCATAATACAAGATAATACTATTTATATGTATGTGTTTTTAATATTATATTTCAAACATTTTAACTTTCTGTAAACAATATTTTTTGAATGTAGTATTATTTACCAAATAATAAAACGAATGATTAAAGTTTAACCTTGGGTTAATGAAAATTGTATTATAGTTGTGTACAGGCGGGGTTTATATGACCTAGAAACCATTTATTATTGATTATTTTTTAATCTTTGTTACTTCTAGATTAAAACCATTAATTCTATGACCCCGATTAATTTTAATTATCTATCAGCAATACTAATCAGATAAATCAAATTAAATAACCACAAAAATATAGTAGCTCTGTCAATAATACAATAATTTAATAAAATATAATATTTTGTTTTAGATGTTCCCGAAGCGGAGAGCATAATAAGATGTTATAAATGTCTAGCAGCACTGCCTCAATACTACACCAATGAAACGATCAGACTGTGCAAAGACTTTGATTATTCGGAAAAATTCATCGTCACCTGCCCTTATTCGACGTTTTGTGTGAAGAAAATCACTAGTGCCAAAATCCCTAGTAAGTAAATTGTTTAGCAAACTTTAAAAAATATATTAAATATTTGTAATTTTTTAGCTACTATAAATGGTACTGATAGAGACTGCGCAAGCCAAAAACACATCATACAAAACTACCATCATGGTCAATGGCATCAAGAGGTATCTGTGGAAGAACCCTACACTCCAGGATGTCATAAATTAGATGACAAAGGAGCAAGAACATCCAGTACCGAATATTGTTATTGTAATAGTGAATTGTGTAATTCTGTAAATAGTTATATGAAATTTGGATTCACTGGCTTTATAATTACTTCTTCACTTCTCTTTGTACAATATATGGCGTTATAAAAATATAATATTAAAATAAATATATCATATACCTTCCAAAAAAATTTATGAATGAATAAAATGAAATTATTAATTGAATTGATTGAATTTAAATGAATTGCATTAAAAATATTTTTTATTGTTTTATTATGTGATTGTAAAATACCAAAAAAATATCAATTATAAGAAGTTATGTTCATTTTTGTGTTTGTGTACATACTAGTCAAAAGCATCTTTGCTTTTTCATTAAAGTTTACAATGCAAATAAATATAATATGATCTAGGAAAAATTATACTGGGTGTATATTTTTTGTCATTCAAATGTTTGAACTACTTGAACAGTATGTTGTAAATATTAAAAGTGATTTATTTTTCCTTGTTTTTTACTTTAGAAAATTAACATACCCTATCAAAAATATATACCCCTTTACTAACATTTAACACCTCAAAGGAATTCAAATCCAAATTCAACAGCAATAAGAAAAGTTCCTGGATATGCAGGTATGGAAAGAACAGTTTCAGAGCTTAAACAGGTGGCTTTGGAGAACTGATGTTAGGATGAAAGCCAACCAATATGCAAAAAAACAGCAGTAGTTGCCTTTACTACAACTGTGTGCAAAGTATAAGTACTTAGCTATTTAATCGGAAGCTGACAAGAAATCCACAAATAAAAAATCATACAAAAGGCTCCAATTGCTCTTCATAGATTTGAATGGATGGGAATTCAGCAGAAGGGTGTCATTCAACTCTCCAAAGATGTTCAAAAGAATTCCTGCAATTGCCTAATTCAACTTCAAGCTGCAATAAAGTAGTAGGCAAGAGACTACTACTGGCAAAAGTTGTATTGAGAAATAAAAACAGAAAAAAATTTTATTTGGCATATAAATGTTGTTTCATTAAATATTGGTAGGGATGCTGCAATTTTTGGCAAAAAGCCATGGTCAAAATTCTGTTAGAATGATAGTAGTTCTGCTCACCAGGTCCAAGGTTAAATAGATATGATGAAGACAAAGAGAAGTAGACCTTCCTAGTATGCAATCCTGGTCCTATCAGGAAGAAGAAAATAAAACAATTCATGTCTTGTTCTTTTTGAGGGTCTAGCAAGACTGCAGTTTTTAGAACTTAAGGAAAAAAATCAGAAGCAGTAAGTTATATCAAATGGCTACTATCAAGGCAAATGTCCTCAGAAGGGCAAGGCTGGATGAACTTTAAAATACAATTGGCAGATCTGTAAAGGTCACAGCATACCAGGTTCTTATTTTGTAGTTCTTAAGATAGCTGGTTTACATAGTATAATGCCTTTTTCAATATTAAGAAAAGAATCATGTAAGTATTTCTGCAATTAAATTAAAAAGTGTAGTATACAATTTTGCTGCAGATTATTCATTTTACACATCAAGGGTACTTCATTTAATTTCAATAAAATTATTTTTGCAATTATCTCATTAAATATAGTTTAAGAAATATTTCTTCAATATATATTGCTCTTAATGATAAAAAAATAGTTTATAACTAGTCCAAAATTTAATTATTAACATGCAAATAACTTACCTTTGAAGAATTTTCTACTAAGCACAAAAAGACAACATCCTCTCTCTGTAATCTGACAGCTGAATGTAAGGGTAATTGTGTTTTGCTCTTCAGCATCTTATAAAGTAAAGGACCAGACATGTGCTCAAAATCTGAAGAATTTAGATCATCCCAATGAGTTGAAATCAAACCAGAGCAGTATTCCCTTAAAATATATACAATATGAAAGGCAATGAACAAAACATTTGCAAATCTTCTCTAGAACAGTCATTTACCTTAAATTAATTGCATCTATTTCCTCTGCAACTGAGTAAAATTTAACACAGGATCGAATGTTAACAACAGATATTAAAAACTGTTCACAAAGCTCAACTAGGCTCGTTAATTGAAATTCGTGAGCTTTTTTAATTAAATTTAAAGTTAATACTGAAGAAGATAAATTCAAATTATTTGTGTATAGCCATAAAACTATAGAACTTGCAACTTCAGGATCAATTTCAGTCCAATCTAATTCTTTTTTGTTAATCAAAACGCTTTCATTCCACATATTACTTCTAGCAGTTAGTACTAGCTTGTGAGCGTTAATTTCTCTATCTTTTAGTTTAATTTTTATATCGCTGTAGGTTTCAGAATCGTAAAAGTTATTGATCATTTTCAGGAGTCTGGATGCGAAAGTATCTTCTGTATTTTTAATGTCAGAAGCAACCAGGTTATTGTATTTAAATTCTATATCTCTAAATTTGATTTGTAGTTTTGAATATTCTTGCTTTAGTAAGGATAAATGTTGCTGGAGCTTTGTAACTTCCGAAGACTGAGCTGCAAAAAATAAAACACATTGAATTTGTTGTTACTATATTTGCCATTTTTTCGAATACTATGATGATTATCGTTTAAAATAATTACCCATGTTTTATGTTCTTTTATTTTAAATGTAAAACAATGAATTATAAAATCTTTATTATTGTTTTCTTTGAACCGCCCCAAAAAATTCATAACCTCAAAACTATTGACATTTGACAATATTTTTTTCTTCTTTCCCTTTGTTTACACAAGCAAAATAAAAACGTACATTTTTTATTTTTTTAGGCAAAATTATAAGATTATTCATTTAAATTTAATTTTCTATATTTTCTACCACCTTATTGGTTATATTTTTATATATAAAAAATATATTTCTCATATCTCTCTCAAAAACAACCTTTTTATAAATAATTAAACCGTGATTGTATGAATAGTTGCCTAACTATTAGTTCTAATTTCAAATCCAGTGTAATGTTTGTGTAAACGTTGTCATTGATCTATACCCCCACATGATAATAAAAAAAAAATTGAGCACCGAGTGATAACCTTTTAATGACACCAACAGTGTAAAAATAAGTATTTTAACGAAAAGAAAATGGCCAACACCTTTAAATATCTAAACAAGTTACCCCAAAGTTTTAGGTAAAATATATGATATGGGAGGTAATTTCTAAAATAAATGCAAATTTTGTCCACAGGTCACTTTCCACAACTTCTAGCAAAAATGATGCATGGTTATCTAAGATATTTGTACGGAAAATTGAACCAACAAAAGAATCCCATAGTAGAATGTTAAGTGATAAAGAAATTATTTACTCTTTGCAAACTCATAATTATAGACCAGATTCCAAAATAGCTTATTTGCAAAATGTGTAAGTACCTGCTAACATATTTATATTCTATTCTAACGCAGTGGCTCGTGAAATTATTTCATTATTAAAAAAAAAACTTAGAATTCACCCTTCATCTCTAACTGTCCAAAGTGCATTTAATAATATTTTTATAATTAGTTCAAAATATTGTTATCATAAGTTGTACTTTGTTTACTCTAGAGATAATTACCAAATTCAGTAAAGTTTAAATTTAATAAACCTTGACAACCTTTATTTTTTTTTAGAAAAAACACAGTTGATTTAATAAAATCAAATGATTCTTTATCCAAAGAAGTTGAACTAGTTGGTTCATGGACTGTAAATGTTGGTGATCAAGATCAAGCTTTACATCTTTGGAAATTTACTGGAGGATATCAAATGATTGATACTTTTAATGAAGTAGTTGGAAATAGTAAGGTGTGTAAAAGACAATGTAACAAAAAGTAGTAAACATATGACCCAAATTACAAGTTATTTTTAACATACAAAATATAACTTTTTAGGATTTCCAATTATTAAATGAAGAACAAGGCAAAATAGTAAGATCTCGTCACTTACAATACTTGTTGGCATTCAGTTATTGGCCTCAAATTTTACTAAGACAGCCTAAGAATATATATGAAATTCGTAGCTATGCACTTAAACCTGGAACTATGATTGAGTGGGGAAATAACTGGGCCAGAGCAATTAACTATAGGCAAAATAATGATGAGGCTTTTGCTGGGTTCTTTTCGCAAATTGGCAGACTGTATAATGTTCATCATATTTGGTGTAAGTAAAGATCAAATATTTACAGCAATCTTTATTACTAACTCTACTTAAAATTATATTAATACTAAACTATCTTTAAATCTTATAAAATCACATATTTCATTCAGAATTATGTATTGAAATTAGTTGAAAGAAAATGTATTAATTCAGTACTGAATTGAAGTATTAACTATTCAGAAAAAATGTAACTGTGTGCTTATGTAAGGAATTTTCATGGCAAATTGATGGTTTAAAAATAAATACACTTATTACTCTTTTTTTTAGGTTATAATAGTTTGAATGGTAGAAAAGAAACCAGAGAAAGTGCTTGGAGATCCCCAGGATGGGATGAATGTGTTGCTTATACAGTCCCTTTAATTAGAGAAATGCATTGCAGAATAATGGTGCCAACTGATTTTTCACCCACTCAATAGGTTATAAATTTGTAGAATTTTGGTTCTCAAAGACATATCGTTTTAAGTGAAAAATGGTTGGCTATTTGAATGAAAATAAGATTCTAGTTGTTTGTGATAGAAAAGTTCATTTATAAGCATACATAATCATTGAATTACAAACAATACATAATTATCATATAACATGTTATTAAAATTTTGGCTTATGAGTGAACTGCAGTAGTGGGATTGCAACATTGGTGATTTTATAAAACAAAACATCATTTTACATGTCTTACTCCAATTTTTATGTTTTGTATTTTAAAACAGTCAATGTAAGAGATATAGCTTTTATCATGTTCAAAGATTATTTCTTGATATTTATGTCAATTTCAGTTCTCCTGTTAAATAAATTACTGTTTTTTGGTTAATGGTGCTATTAAGATTTAAAAATATATAGGAATGAATATATGCCAAAGTTTTTTCAATAAATATGAAACTTAAAAAATATACTGATAAAATTAATCAAGTGAATAGGATCATTTTTTGGATATTTAGTTACAAATGACTTACTGTTTGCTGTTTAAAAAAAAATGGTTTTTTAAACTCATTTTATGAAATAAATTTCAGTTAATGAAAATTTTCTCCAAAATATTATTAACTAATACTTTATATTTTTATTATAACATTTACTTCTACTTTTGTAAGTGATGGACATAAACTTTTAAAATATTCTTCAAATTATTATTAAATTTTAGAGAATTATATAATATACAAAATTAAGTATAAGGATAATCTTTATGATTGAATATAAATGTCAAGATTTATTTTATTTTGTAGTGATATTAAACTGATTAAATCTTAAGGGTATATCATAATTTTCCAGTGATTGCATAATAGTTTAATATAACATTTCAAAAAATATTACTGATGCTGCTATATTGTATATTAGATTTATTTAATTTTACGTTCTATGAAGATGTATTCAAAAACCATGTATATATTTATAATAGAAGAAAACTATATTATTGAAAGGGTGAGTAATGTTTTCAAGTTTTTTTTTGTTTGAATTACACTGAACTATAAATTTGGATTTCTTTTTTAGATTTTTATTTCAATATAAAATTGTTTGTTTTGATTATTACTTGGAGATTAACTAATAAGTTGAATTGAAAAATCACCAAATTCACACAAATTGGGCTAAATTTATTGTACCAACCCTTACTATGTGAAAGTTTTTAATAAAACTTTATTTAAAAATACCTATTCTTTAATATGCTTGTTTTATTGAACTGATATGAATAACAAGGAAATTAGATTTCTCAATTTATCGTCAGGAATTTTAAAACAGAAGATATTGTATAATAGGGAATCCATATGTATACCTTGTGTATTTTTTAAACTATTAGGAATATTATTTTAAATATATTTTCAACTGTTGCCGTTTATTTTTTAAATAATTTTGCATTTCATTTTATTTTGAATATTGTGTTGTTTTACACGTCAATTATATTTTGATTTATGTTTTTGTTGAAAATGTACAGTAATAAAATATGTTTACCATTATTCTGGAGTTTTTATAATTTTAATACAAGCGAGAAAATGTATTCCTAGGGAAAATGTTGTCATAACTAATAATTAACATTCATTAATGAACCAGAAAATTACTAGGGAGCAGATTTATAATTTCTTATGATTATTCATGACTTTTATCTTTCGGAAAATAATTTATAATCTATACAGAGTGATTTATTAAGAATATCCAATCGCTGAATTGTAGATTCTAGACCTCAACATATGATTCAGTTAGTTTTTGAGATACCGGGTGTTTAAAGATTAAATATTGATTTGGTTACAATATTTTTTTAAAAAACTGAAAAAGTAAAAAATTGTTTCCACCTGCACCCAGGGTAAAGAAACTTTCAGTTTCTATACCAAGCTTGACCGTTTTCTATGGAAAAACAACTACTTCCTGGGCTATATGCCCCAACGGACATTGAATTACATTCCAATAGAAAACGTGATGGCGACCGACTTCGTCGATACTTAAAACCATCTCTATCGATTTGCAAATCAACGGGAAGAAATAAATAAATATTGATTTGATTACAATATTTTTTTATGTTTGTTACACTTTTTATTTGAAAATTGGTAATTTTACGTTAATTTGGAAGTTTAAAATATTTAAAATTATTGCTAATGATCATGTTTTTGGTAACTGGTTTTACTCCTCTAGATATACATTGTGGAGATAGCAGTGATGGCAATGTTTAGGTACAGGTTATGGTTGTTTTCAGAAGATCGATTGCATTCAATTTTTTATTGCAACCTTTTTGAGATTGTACTTAGGTATAGGTTTACTAATGTGAGTAGAGGGTAATCTCTGATGTCCAGTCCAACTTAGTCGATGCAACAGACTGGAGTCCTTTTGTCCACCAGGCTACCGCACCGTAGGTTACCATTAGTTTCATCAGGTGTGTTTGATAAATCCCGTAAATCTATTTAGGGTTCTTCCCACATCCTTCTGAGGTTTCAGAAGGATGCCCTAGCTTCGTTTATGGTTTCCTCCAGAGGGGAGTTCCAATTAAGTTTCCTTACCGCCCTGAAACGATTAGACTCCTGTAGTAACGATTTAATTTACTGATTGACAAGGAAGTACAGCGAGGAGGGATGGAGGAAGGACGTTGTTAAACGCCCCTTTATTAAATAAAAGTGGAAAATTAATGTCACAAACAATAAAATATCTATGACAACATTGACATTAAAATTACAGTTTCCGACTTACTAGTTTTCTACATTCATACCTACTTTTAACATGTTCCGCTAGATCGCACCATAATGGATCCACCGCAATATGGAGTTGTCTGAAACCATCAATTAATAAAGGTTCGGAGGTTTCTTGTTTATTCAAAAATTTACTGTCTTATTCAATTTCAATTTTGTTTCAAATTTAAGGCTCATCGTTTATTTATTGGCAAAAAAAGTTAATTTTTTAATAAAATAGAAGGATTTATCAAATTGTTGTTTATTTTTCATTTTAAATATGATAGAATTCCAAAACCTACCTAAGGATGTCCAATAAATAAAATAAAAACATAAAAATAGTATTACATATTATATAAAGAACTTAATTGGAGAAAGTAGGTACTACATAGATGTAATAATTGATAAATAACAATGAATATTTATACACTATACGGACCATTTTCTAAAGCATTCATTGGTAAATAACATTAAATATGTCTGGAAACTGTGATTGATAAAAAATCCAAGGACGACTACAAAAATATTATACTTGAGCAATATATATTTACCAAAAAATCAATCTTTCGAAAATGAAGCTA
The DNA here is from genome assembly GCA_035357415.1 of Ophraella communa. Taxonomy (NCBI): domain Eukaryota; kingdom Metazoa; phylum Arthropoda; class Insecta; order Coleoptera; family Chrysomelidae; genus Ophraella; species Ophraella communa. The sequence continues at coordinate 23,658,759 of CM068988.1, read as the reverse complement.
ATAAATGTAAATGCGTAATAAATATTTATTCCAATTTAAAGGTTTCATAAAACCATAGACACACAGTGTCTGAGGATAAAGCTATATAAGTTAACCACAATATAAATTGAAAGAATGTTCAGAAAAGTTATAAATAAGACCGTAAAAAGAATATTAAAATTAAATGAAATTTATTGTATGAGTGAGTATGGATGTTCAAATAGGTGTTTTGCATAGTTCGACTTATCTGGTTGTTGTAATTTATATGCTCTTAAGTGTTCATTGAATCTTAGTTCAAAATTCATAAATGGGAAATTAGATTTAAGGTGGTTGTAGCAAATTTCTGTAAATAATTTTTCCGAAACAGTGATAAAGTTGGGTATAGGACATTGTACATATATGTTCACTATATATATCTACAGGGTGTTGTATTTGAAAAAACAAGGTTGGTATCGGCCACTGTCACAATTACCGATAAAACAAACGCACCAGAAACACTCATTGACGGGTGCAAGCGTTTTTTTCAAACATTCCCCTATTTATCTGTTATCCAATGTATTCCATTTGGCTGTTCCATACTGTATAACAATTATTATTGTATGCTTTAGTGCAACGAATCTGTTCCTATTTTTTGTTATTACACAAATAACTATTATATTCGTTACAAAATAATCACTATAAAACTTATTACTGCAAATAGTAATTCTTTTATTAAAATATAAATATTTGAATTCATGGCAAGTCACCTTGAATAATACTTATAACAATATCTACCCATATCTCTTAATTAGATTTGACAAGCTTTTTAATTCGTGTTATAATGACTTATAATAGTAGTTTAAACAATATGGTAACAACATACAACGTTAATTTAATCATACATAATTATTTTATAAAGTAGGTAGGTATCATACACTAATTATTTTAGTTTGCCAGAGTACAGCACATTCCCTAGAGTCTGGAGGAAACATCTGCGTAGCTATCCTATCACGCACCATATTCGTACCAAGGGAATTGATTATCATAAAATTATTTGCTGCTCTTAAATAAGTATAATATATAGTGTGTAAAGTGACAATTTGCACCCTAGTGGGAAATATTATCGTAGGCGTAAGTTGAAAGCGACAATTCTGAATAATTACTTTCCTATATACGTATTTATATGATTCTATTTACGATTACATTTGTAATAGAATAAATAATTAAAAATATTGATTTTTGATGATAATTCCTTAATCAACTAAGAACATTAAACAATGGAACTTTTTGAAAAAACTTCCACTTTTATCAAAAAAAAAGCTTTTTAACTCAATGACAGCTGTTTCCATAAACTGTTATCCCCAATTTCACCCTGTATTTAACAATTTAGATGTAGATCCTGGTCAAGAGTTGTTAAATTGTTAAATTTAGTTTATCAACGAGCTTTCAAAAATATATAGGGTGTTCCATTGAAAAAAGTGCACGGGCTATGCTGGACTCACACGAATCACTCTGTATACTTTTTGTTCTATTCCAAGATCATCTTGTGAATGTCTCCGTGTGTAACATCTTACAGACATGTTTCTGCGATCAAGTGATGACATGGCTGTTGCCAGAGATGTCCCTGGGATGTCTATAGGAAAATAGGGACCTCTTAGGGATGTTTGTATTGTCTCATTGGAATGTCTTTAGGATGTTTGTGGGACAGAATTGTGTTATTAGGGTAAGAGGTATGCCGATTATTCCATGAAATGCTCCCAGATCGTGAACCTACTTCACAATCTACGGTAAGTAGAATCGAGCGAAAATACAGAGAATTAGGACATGTGAGGGATGCAGCAAAGCAAGGTGTACCAAAAATTGATAAAAATATTTAACAAGACATAATTTTGTAGAAAATCCACATTGTACAGTGCGAGGATTATCTAGGGATTTTGGTAATGGTAAGTCTTCAGTATCAAACATTTTAAAAAAGGTAAAATACCATCCTTATAAAGTACGTCTCATCCATGAATTGGCTGAAGACGACTTTGACCGAAGAACTGAATTCTGCGAATATAATATGATGAATCAAAATAACAATTTCATTGATAACGTTTTATTTTCGAACGAGGCAACGTTTTATTTGAACGGTCATATTATTGGTCTGATGAAAATCCACACTGGATGCAAGAGTACCATACGCAAAGACCACAAAACACTAACGTATGGACTGGTATTTATGAAAACTTAACAGGAGCATTATATCTGGATTTCCTACAAAGTACATTAATTCCTGATCTTATCCAGCTTTTTCCTGATATTCAAATACCCACTAATGTAGACAGCAGAATCTGGTTTCAACAAGATGGTGCACAGCCACATTTTGCAGCAGTAGCTGTGCGCGATTTTTTAAACACAACTTTTCTACAAAGGTGGATAGGAAGAAGAGGACCAGTGGAATGGCCTGCTAGATCACCTGATCTGAGCCCATTAGACTTATTTTTATGGGCTTATTTAAAATCTAAAGTCTACTTAAACAGACGACCTGAAAATATCCCTCAACTGCAAGACCGAATCAGACAAGAAATACAGAGCATAACACCCGCTATGCTACAGAATGTTAGAGACGAAAGTAATGTCCGGTTCAGTCATTGTCTAACGGTCAATGGAGAACAATATGAACATTTATTGTAAATTTTCGTTTGTTTGTTTTTGAAAGTGTATGAAATTAATTGCATAACTACATAATTCCATTTAAGTCGTTTTTTACATTCAATAACGAATTACTTTCCATAAACAATTTTCATATTTTTTGCATTTTTGCTCCCCCTGTACCAATTTGAAGCAACATATTATACATTTTTGGAATCAGCTCAGCAAAGGCAATTTGGAAATTGAAAAAAAGGGGGGGTTCCATTTGAAAAAAATGGTGATGACGCCAGTACACGAAAGTGGTTCACCCTGTATATTAGATTATGATTTGAAACAATAGTAAATTGAAATCAAAAATCGACCTGTTTCGGGAATTTCTAATTTTATTGTTCATTCAGCCAATAATGAATTTATGCTTTATACTTTATGGACGCACTGTATACTATTTTTCACGGCACTTATTGCCCACACCATATACAATTATATAGAGTTAACAAAAATCGACAAAATCTTTGTTGGCTGCTGTTCATCTTCAAATAGTTGTCACAATTCTCAGATTATAGAGGTTTTTAAAAAAATTAAGGTAAGTAGTTTTCATTCCTGCGTTGAAAAAAATAGCAGTTTCCATAGCACATTTTTTATACCTTAGTACGTAGCTATTTACAATTAATATGGATGCTGACAGTGGTGAAGGTTTTTATAATATTCCGACAGAGATTTTGGAAAAAGCTACAGAAGTAACGTTGGAATAAATAAATTATTTACCTAACTTTAATATTATTTCATTTTTACCTACAATTAACTGACCAATAAAATAAATATTAAGTTACATTACTTTTATTCTATAAATTGTTGCAGCTATAGAAAAAATATAGTGCGCAACATGTGGGGAAAGTACGTTTCCCTCTTGCAGCACAATATACTATTTACCTCACGAATAAGAGTAATACATATTTATAGTTTCATTGAATTGTACCATTGTAGTTTAATAAAAAAAATGTTTTTGTATTACGTTACCTTTAACAAATTTGAATGTTATCATTTAGTTGTTCATTTGGAAATTTTCGAACTCATCATTTAATTGCACAAGAAATACATTAACGAAACTGAACGCTAAGTATTATAATATTAAATACTATCAATTAAAAAAAAATATTCCGCTGTAACCACGTGTTATTTATGCCATATGATTTTAAACAGAAAATGTCAATTTTCATATAAGCACATAATAATAATGCTTTTTGGTCAATCGATTAGCGTTATTTGTAGGTAAACAACAAAATAAATGACAACTCTGTAATAACGAAACAACAAGTGTATTGTGTGTGATTAATCATGACAGAATTTTCGTACCGGTAAACAAACCACAACAAAGTTAAAGTCGAAAGAATTTACAGCGGAACTCGAATTATCCCACTGTTTAACCTTGCTTCTTGCCGCTAAGCACCTATCTCGTAACATAATTGATTTTTTACAACTTTACAAAAGGCGACACTATTTTACATTTTATATTTATTAGAATTTAGTTGTTGAGCTACGCGCTTTTCCCTACGATCAATAAGTTTCCCCTTAGTTTCTGATCAAATGCGCAGTATTCAGTTAGGACAAAGGTAACCTATAGAAGTGTGTTTATATGACGAATTTTGACATGTGCTAAGTGGTTTTTTTTGTGAAGTTATATCATTTTTTTGTAACATTTTCAAAATGAAGTTGATTCCGGTAACTTATCAGGGTTATACAGCAATGGATAGACGGTTTTCCAGCCCTATGTTACCGTGGATTGTATCCGAGATACGAAAAAGAAATTGCTCTGAAAAGGTAAGTTTTGTTTTTTACACAATTTTTTTACGAAGTAGTAGCTTAATACTATTTGTTCCTAACAAATTGTGTAGAACAACTCTGTTGATTACAAATAAAATGGATTATCTGCGGTAGATAATTTTCTTATACATATACAGGGTGTTTCATTAAGAATTATCCATATAGTAACTGGAGAAACCTTAGCACTAAATATGAAGATTTAAGCCAAAACACTTCAGTAAAATATTTCTCCTAACCGAGATATAGGGTGTTTTATTTTAACTATTCTAAATGATTATATCCCATATTTTTGACACCTTCAAATATTTTCTGTTCATACTTGACAAAGAGTTTATACATATTAGGTTACTTTAAACAGTGGCAAAAGATATTTTTTCTCGATTACCAGAGGCGTGCGGTAGGGATGGATAGTTTTGTTTTATCCCCCTACAATTTACGCCACTGTCGTAATAATTGTTTCTGCATGTTTTTTTGATTCTCCGTCACTTTCTACGTAAATATCATCCTCTTGTCTCAATACGATAGAGTGAGTAGTTTTAGAGTTATTTGCATTTAAAGGTAATGTTTAAAATATCCATTTTATTCCAATAATTCCTTAATAATTTAATCAACCCAACATTTTTCTAAAGGTTAGGAGAAATTTTTCCAAAAGGATTAATAAATGTATTGAAGTCAATGGAGGCCACTTCGAAAATTTACTGTAATGTTAACTAACTAGAATTTTTTTTACAGTAGTCTAAATAAATAATTGTTTCAGTACGTTTATTTTATGTATCATCATGTTATTTCGAAATGAAAATCATAGTTCTATTTTAAATTTAAAACTGAAATTTTGATAAATATTAATATGAAAAAATCATTTGAAACTAATAAATTTTATTTATTCAGTGAAATAGTTATTGACTCATGTGAATTTACGATTAGAATTACCAAATTTTGTTGTCAAGGTGGTTAGATTATTAAGGAAACTCATGTTAAATAAGCAATAAAACAAAAATCGATATTTTAAACATTACCTTTAAATGCAAATAACTCGAAAACTACTCACTCTATCGTATTGAGACAAGAGGATGATATTTACGTAGAAAGTGACATGCAGAAACAATAATTACGACAGTGGTGTAAATTGTAGGGGAATAAAAGAAAGTATCCAACCCTACCGCACGCCTCTGGTAATCGAGAAAAAAATATCATTTACCACTGTTTAAAGTAACCTAATATGTGTAAACTTTTTGCCAAGTATGAACAAAAAATATTGGAAGGTGTCAAAAATATGGAATACAATCATTTAGAATAGGTAGTTAAAATAAAACACCCTATATCTCGGTTAGGAGGAATATTTTATTTAAGTGTTTTGACTGAGGTTTCTCCAGTTACTATATGGATAATTCTTAATGAAACACCCTGTATAATGATAAATTTTTTAACGAAATTTTGTAGAATTACTATTATTTTGTATAAAAAAAGATAACAGTTTTTTTAGTAGGTGTATATGTTTAATTATAAATACTTTTTAAATATTTGAGATTGATAAGTATACATAGGAATTTTATTAAAAAGAATTTCCTGCTGTGACTAAATTATTTTCGCTAGGTGCTCTTCTTTAAATTTAGAAATAACATCACAATGTATAACTTATAACACAAAAAATAAAGACATTTACAGTAAATTATTCATGATTCATGTAATTTTTATTAACAAAAATTATGTAATTAAGGGACTGTGGAATTTCTTATGCTATTATTTTGTATAAAAAAGGCTTAACATTTTTTTAAAAATTATATGTATTTAATTATAAATATATTGTTAAATATTTGAGATTGATAAGAACGAATTTTATTAAAAAGAATTTCCTGTGACGAAACTACATTCGCTAGTAGCTCTCTCTTTTTCGCATTAGAAATAAGGTAACAAGTACAACTTACAACAAAAGTAATAAAAATAATAATAAAAATATTTTTATTAACAAAAATTAAGTAAATAAGGGACTATTGGTGAAATTTCTTAATATTTCCTTGATAACCAAAGGATGGGCGTACATGGTCAACAAATCCAAATGACTTTTCAGGAAATTTAATACTTTTTGCTCAATTAGTTTCGGATATGCCAGTTTTTTGAATTTCTCCTGTAGAATATCTTTCGATTCGTGTGATAACTGTAACAAATAAGAAAATTACAATTTTAAAGTTTAACAATAATTGGGGAAATTATTATTGTTACCTTTTTCCATTTACATTGCTTGTACAAGTTGATCAGATCGGTTATTAAAGTTGCTTGTCCAGACGAACCCTGCAAAAAATACAGATATTGCATGCATTCTAGAGAAAATATCTTAAATAGGAATTTAGTTGGCATTGGTCTATATTTAGAAGTTGGTTTTTTTAAAGAATCTTATGCTGTTAGTTAGTTTTTTGTTTCCAATATGAAACAAAATGTATGTGCAAATAACAAACGTGTTCTAATATTTTTCTATTTATATTTTCGAAGTTGTCTTTCTGGTTTAACAACTGTTGTTTTTATTAACCAAATAATTAAGTTGTGTGATGTTTAATAACAATGAAAATACTGGTTTTTGTTATATTTTGCACGCCCTGCAATTTCTCAAACTGTTTTTTCCTATAGAAAACCCTTCAAAAAGGGTTCTAGATACATAAAATAAGTTGTCTGTGTTTCAGTACTTTTATACTTTGAAATTTAAGATTAAAAGAGATGTAAAATTATCCTTTATTGTCATTGACACCTTTTTATGAACTTAATGATACAAAAAATAAAATTACACATACAACGTAAGTGTAATTGTTAATAGCATTTCATACCGATCGTCACATAATCAAAACGTAAAAAAATATTAAAACTTGTTAGCTAGCCAAAAGATTACAAAATTGTAGAATAAAACTGAGGCAAGTTGTGATCCATGTTTCTGTACCTACGTGAAAACTACTGTTTTGATTTAATTGAAGAAGACTTCTGTACATTTAAATTGAAGGCATACGTTAAATAATTCTTTATTTTATTTAGCCAAATCTACAACATATGCATATCATACAACCTAACAGTGGAAGAAAAGTGTAACAAACAGGCTTCAGAACCTATTGTGAACACCAAAGCGAACACAGATTCAAACTGTGCCAATACAAAGAACATTCCAACTCATATATGTTGTTTTTCAAACATATAAAAATTACATTGTAACTGGAGCTTAATTTTTTTCCTTCCTACAATTTGCGAAGACAATAAAGTACGAGATTATTATTAGTTGAAATTGCAAGAGTTATCAATAGGTTTAGAGATGTGAAGGAAGATAGAACGAGAAAAAATCAGAATTAAGGTTTTGAAAATGCCTACATTATTTTTATCTTAGCTGCCAAACCAATGTATATGGGCGTCAAAATAATACAAGGCAGCATTTAGGAAACAAATTGAAAAAAAAATATGATTTTTTATGTATTTTTAGTTTATATTCCAAAGTATAGGAATTATTCGTTAAAATCATCTGAACAACAATACAAATACTACTAAAGAAGAGCATAAAAATAAATTTTCTTAATGAATAACTATGCCGAAGAACATGCTGACTGTCAAAAAAATATAAAGCTTTTTGAGATTTAAAATAGAGCTTATTTACCACGCTAGACGTCATCAGCATATTGAGTTCGTCCAACAGGCAGGTAAATTCTTGATGGTAGAGGGCGTATGCCCACGGCTCTTTGAAATATTCAAAAAGATCTGTGATGAGAACCATTTCAAATCTTACAATCAAATTATTTAAAAGTTTTTCATGTTTACCCCATAGACAATGTAAATTGTATGAATCAATTGGCTGAAACAAAAAAGTGGATGGCTTATAATAGATTACTTAAGTATTGAGAGACATTACCATTAAAACATTTTATGGAATGCAAAATTATTTAACTTAAAGTAACCTGCCTACTTTTTTATAAAAAATGCACTACGAGGTGTGATGACTAAGAACCGTTTTACACTGCAAAGAATTATACGGAAAATTACTCTGAAATTTACTCCGAAAATTTGTGTTTTACATTGCCAAAAATTCTTATGAAAAATTTCGTGGTAACGAGCGCGAAAATCGGCGCACTATTGTTACTCTTTTATATTGTTTTTTCAACATTTTGTGATTTGTAATACTTTGAAAAAAAATTATTAATTCAATTTGACATCTGTCACAAAGTTTAATAATGAACTGGGAAAGTAGTTACGTAAGTGTCAAACCAAATGATTCCAAACAACTTTTTTATGATATGTTTTATAGGTGTTATTAACTATTTCATTGTATTTTCTTGATTTTTGGGAGTTAATTACTGTTTTTTCATTAGTAAGTGTTCATTCATATGATTTACATACTTAGAGCATATATACTAACGTAGAGACAGCGTCCAAATGAGCTTTGTTTTGTATCAGGGGGGGAAAATAAATGTCATATAGTGTCCAGCAATCTCATTGGTCCGTTTTGAATTTGCGTGTCAAGTCGAATTGTCACATATGCCGTGATTATCAGTTTGTTTTCCATTTAGAGTTATTTTTACAATTTAATTGTGTTTGGATATTACTTTTAAAGCCATTTTTTAAATTAATTTGGGTATATATTATATGGTGAGAGTTTGTGTGATTTGTAAATATAAATATGAAAATGAATCATCAAGGTCGTTTTACAAGTAAATATGCATTAGCGTCTCTTACACTTGTTTAAAAATAGGAAAATGCATAAAGCAAAATACCGCCATATTATTAAGAATACTGAAAATCTAGAAAAGTATGCAATAAATTGAACTTGCTATTTTAAAAAATATCTTATGATTTCATGTAAATAATTAATTACTATTACTACTTAAATTCAAGTCTAAAAAATATTTTGTTACGTTTCAATATGTATTATAAAGGTATTAATTTCAAACCCCCTAAAAATGATACGACACTGGCTGTAGTGTCTGACAGTTTCCCCTCTGATACAAAACAATCACTATTGCATGCGGTCTCTACGTTAGTATATTATATGCTCGAAGTTTACATATCACTAAAGTAGATAGACGAACCAAGGGCGTCGGTAGAAATTTTGACAGGGGGGGGGCGACATACCGGGGGGTCAGGAAAATTTTTTACCTTAAATCTTTCTTGTTGAAGCTAAATTCTGTATTGGCCTACATTTGCAACTGTGTTATTATTTATTAATATTAAAAAAAAATCTGTCCTGATGGTAATTAGACAAAATTAAGGCATTTTATTGGTTAAAAAGTAGAGATGTGGAATTTTCGGAGTAATTTTCTGCATAATTATTTGCCGTGTAAAACGGTTCTAAGTGAAAATTCTTGTTTCAGTGTAGTCACTCTAAAGCTACTTTACATTATTTTTACAATTGTAGTATGCTATATGGTAGATATATACAATTGTTAGTTTGCTTATTTAAAGGAAAAAAAAGAAAGACAATAACGAAAAGAATATTATAATTAATTAATCATTCGTTAGAGGCAATAAATATCTTTCATTGATGATTTAATATCTACTTACTTCTTTGTGCAGACATGTTATTGTTTCCACTCTTTTAAATTCATTTAAATGTAACTGAAAATAACCTTGTTTCGATAAATTGTGACAGTTTCCAGTGATTAATACTTGACCCTAGAAAAAAATTAAAATAATGAAACTTTTTAACATACAAAAATACTTAATTATGAATATACGGTTAGGTGATACGGGACATGCATTCAAAATAAGAACATTTAAATATGGTGTACATCTGACACAAAAATTAATGAAATAATAGCGGTTCACAATAATATGAGGATTGATTAAAATTTTAAAATTTGTGCATCGAACATAATTTTGAATGTTATTATAAAATTTATTGTAGTAACCCTTTCTTTGTGGAAGATATGAAGAACCAAATATACCTTTGTAACAAAACTTCCACTAATTTATTGATTTTATTGATAAAACGATTTTTCGACACACCTGTCATTGACAAAAAAGAATATTTTAAATAAAATAACAGAACTTTGTTACAAATTTACAAAGAAATAAAAATATATTTATTATAAAAATAAGAGATCACAAACAATTTGATTAACTTTGTAATCCGCCCTAATAAGATCAAAGATGTCAGATCAAAGTTGAACATATTCCATCAGTCTAGCAATAATTCTGTCAATTTTCTCCTGATAATATCAGGTGAATTAAAAAAGTTGTCTTTTAAATGATGAAAAGTATGAATGATGAAAGTAAAAAGATCTTGATTATTGTCATATTGTGGACATAGGTAGAGTAAATAGCTATTTGTATAACGATTGATAAAATAACTCACTTTGTAACACGAGAGCACTAGTGCTATAAATGGTCATTTTGGCAAAAGTTTTACACAATACTTTTTATAATTCGGATTTATTTATGTTCTTTAAATAAAATTATTCAACACTTAGTACTTTTTGTGTTGATTAAATTATGTTGGTACCTACTAAAATGACATATGCGTGGAAAGAGATTTCATTTCCACACTCCGTTGAGTGTTACAATGAAGTCTATTTTAAACGCGAGTCTTAAAAATATATTGAAACTATACCGTGGAAATTTAGACTGCAATAAAACCCTATGACCTCAAAAAATTTTCCAAATCTACTTGTATTTAGATATAGCTAAAGCTTATCCATCTAAGAAGCAAAACTGACAAATGGAATAAATTCGACAATAAAAAATAGGGTTGTATTCAACTAATATCTTTCAGTTTGTTATTTTGTGCTGCGCTATGTTTTCCAATAAAAATCTGAGTTAGACTCAAAAAGTATCCACAGAACGGTAGTCTAGGTTGGCGCTAGTGTCGCAGAGGGTATAGTCTGAATTGAACTGTTCTATGGAATGAATTTAAAATTTCAAAAAATACCTTGAAATGTAACGAAAGTTATTCGGTCCATGTTTATTTTTCCCATGCCATTCTAATTAGTTATGACGCTTTTTTTAATTTCACTGGCTTCCTGATTTCAATGTCCTTTGTGTTGGCGCATACCGTATTTTATGTTACAAAATAAAAACAACTTTATTTCTTATACTTACATAATCCTCCATACAAACTGCTGTTTCAAGTGGAATTCTTCGACCCGGTTTTGTTATAGACAAGTAATAAAGACCACCGGGAAGTCTACAATATCTCATTATGGGTTCGACGTATCTAGGTACCAAGGATTCTCCTCTTTCTATCCTAAACTTCCAGCCCGCCCTGTATTCTCTCTGTTTACTTTTCTGTAAATATATTTTTTTAATAAATCTGGATGAGTATAGACTAAGTAGACTCGCAAAAGTGTGGTCTCACCAAAAGCTACACCACTGTTGGTTATGGCTTGTCCAGTATAAATAGAATTGCACGTCACAGCTGTCAGAACGGGACTATGTTGCCAAGCATTTAAAATAGTATTAGAATCTAATAAATGTCAAACAAAGTTTCTCTAATATTCTTTTTATTTGACTACAATACTACACAATTTTTGAACGCGGCAACAGAGCGCAATTTTGCCAACATCTAAAACATTTTAGCACGAGGTATGTTCGTTTGAAGTTTATATTTTAGTAGTCCAGGTGTTGTATTTGATATAAAATTAATTACGTAACCTTTCTTAAAGCATTTATTTATTATTTGTAATAACTTGCGGCCAACGAATTTAAATATTTAGCAAATTTACAGTTAAAAAGATACTGATTGACAGTAGCAAAAGCAAACGAACGAAGGAAGTCAAACGAACAGAGCGATTTGTTCACTTTGATGACGTGCACTTATATTTATACTGGACAAGCCATATGTTTATGTATTTGCATTTTAAAAAATAGTAGTGAAGAATACAAAAATATTTAAACTGGTATATTTTATTACCGATAAATTAAAACATTCCAAAATGGGACAAACAATTTTGATAAACAGTTTAAAGTTACAATTAAAATATTTCAGAGAAATTGTGTGTAAACAATAATTATAATAATATTAAGTTCATTGGTAAATATCGATACTCATTTGTAAGTGATTATCTCGAGATTATTCAAACCTTTAAAAGAAAGAGTAAGAAAACTCATTTGAAGATCGTCAAAAATGTTTGAAAAGATTCAACATAATATAAATATTACAATATTTTTTATTTTCCTTCATTGTTACAGTTAGGTTAGGTTCAATGTGAGTGGGGCGCTCAACCACCCCTCCACTGCGACCACCGTTGGGTCTATTGTGGCTCAAAATTGTTACAGTTAAGATTAATATAAGATTATTTCTAGGCTAGGCTTTAGTACTTTGTAGGTTTACTTAAAGATTATTTTAACCTTTTATTAAATTTTACTCACATTTGAAATATGGATGAAATATGGATGACTTACATAGTTTTTGCAATAAACATGAATGACCATAAACAAGTTGTTCTTGTTTTAAATGTCCAATATTATAGTTAATAATGTGTTAATCTACTTGAACTCTGGAATGTTAATGCTTCTGGGGAAGCTAAGTAAATCTCTAGAAGGTATGCCATAAGGTATTATGCTTGAGGTAAAACCTAAAGGGTTTTTTTAATGGCGTCTAGTAGTCATGTAGTTAATACTTTATAAACAACTATTTAGCATTAGCGTTAATGAAAACGAGCTAATGGATATTAATTTATTATCACTTTGTATATTACAAATAAAAACCCATCAAAATATTTACTAAATTAATAAATAGTACTTTTTTGGAAAATTTGAATGATAATGTTTTATTTAAATATGTTTTTTCCACTAGATGTGCAAATAATGAGCGGAAAAATGCTATGCTTTATTACTTATTAAACGTTGCTCAATAAAAATTGCCTTGGTTTAAATTTGAATAAGTGTATATTAAGCGTTTGCTATTAAATTTGATTGTGGAAGTTTTCTAATTAAAATGGCAAATTTTTAAGTAGCTATAGAGGAATTTGCAAGCACAAAATCAACCTTAATTTACAATCTATTTAGAAAATAGTATATTAAACAAAGCATTTCATATGGCTTTCTGTTATGACAGGAGTTCATGTTTAAAAAACGAGTGTCTCATTCTTTGGTAAGTATACCTATGCAAACGCTTTTCTTGAGTCTTGCTGCTTGAGGAATTTTCTCGAGTTACTAACAGAATTTTCTTAATGCTTCTCTATGTTTTTATCTGGGCTTTTTTTTCCAACAAAACAGGTTGTTCAATTTTCGTTATAATAGTAACGAATTCCAAAAACATTAAACTTTTGAATTTTTTAAACAAGATTTTTTTGCAGAATCATATTGTATTTAAAACTATCGACAATGATTAAATTTTATACCTAAAACTTGCTTATTTTAATTGTTTTAATTACGTATTTCATCGCGGACCTATAAGTTTATAAATATTTTACAGGTTTTTATCAAGGTTATATTTTTTCTCGAAGATGTACGATAAACGGTTTCTTATACATCGTAATAAATACAATTATTGTCATCAGTTTGAAAATTGTCTAAGCTGCGTCAATTTAACGTTAAAAAACATACTTCCTCGCACGTTTTATCATAATTAATTCACTTGTAATTGCTGACATAACAAAATTAGAATTTTAAATATTTGAAATTATGATTATTGAATTTTTACTGCTCCAGTATGTTAATTTAACGTGTTTAATGAATAAAAAATGTAAGTGTACCTTTGTTAGAACAAGTTTTTTGCAAAAATGACCAAATTTACTAGTCTAGCGCACAGGAGGTCGTGGTCGATGAAGACCACGGGAGGAATTTGAAAATAGAATTTGTTTAAGCCATCGAATTTGTTTATAGTATAACTACCTGACCCGATAGACGTTCTGTCCTAACGATTAACATTGAATTTGAAAGCGCCTGTAAACTTTGATGATATTTGCAGTACGCATTCTATCAATTGGCATGATGACAGTCAGTAAGAATCACTAAAATATTAATTTGTTATAATTATATAAGATACGGATATTCTAAAGAATTCACTCATTTCTATATTACATGTGTAATTACATTTATTTTAGTATAAAAATATAAGTACTAAGTTTAACAATCCGCCATATTAGCTGAAACACCAATCAGAAGAGCGTGACGTCGTACTTTCGTAAATATTGTTGTCATTTCGGTTTGACCTTGATATTTTCTATTCATTGTCTGTGGTTCGAACATCTCTAACTATTTTTTTCATTGGAACGTAAACAAATATCTTGTTCGGAGTTTTTATTGATGAATTCTTACATTGTGAAACCGCAAGCCATTGATACACATTAGGATTCATGACTATGATAACTATTATAATCGCACAAAATAAGTAAAAACAAAATAAACTTTTTTAACCACCCTCTTTTAACCTGCAAAATGTTTGAAGTTTGACGTTTCTACCACAGAATCCATAGATGACACGGGTCGCAGTGTAGTATAAATGGTATTTACCTTAGAACATAAAATAGTAAGAAAGGAGTTTGTGTTATATCTACAATGTTAAAATCTGGCGACGGAAGTCGGCCATATTGGATAACCATTTATGACTCATACTTTGTTTACAAATTATAAAAATTTAGTTTTCTGTTAAAAATTTGGATTAATTATTTATTGGTAAGTAGCTATTATTATAATAAATATACATTATATATACGTAAACTATATTTTTATGTTTAAATTAAATTATTACTTTGTATTGATCCCTAACCTATCTACTTAAATTGACATAGGCGTATCAATAATGGAAAGAGGATATTTTATTTTAATTATCATTAATTTACAATTTTTTGGTTAATCTCATAAGTGTATATGTCAATTATTTTTATGTCTATGGATGGAGTATTATAAAGCAACGTTGTACAATAAATGTATTTGTGTATTAATTAACACATTATTACATTCATAGTTTCCCACGGGATGAAAATATTAGACGGAAATGGTTAAATATTGTGGATAAAGATAACTGGAGTCCAGGCAAGAATAGCTTTTTAGACTCACAACATTTTACAGAACAATCATTTGATAGAATTTCTTCAGTAATTGTTTTACTAGTACCAAATGCTATACCTACAATTAAAATCGCAAGAATGAAATATGTAAGTAATTATTACATCCACAAATTGCTTTAATAACATTGACCAAATCTATATTTTTTCTCAAATCTATTTACAGATATTTTACTTAAACATATATTTCACTAATATATACCTTTTCTTTGCAGGTAAGTACTAACGACCCTTACACTGAAGAGATAATAACTACTAGCAGTGAAACTATTTCACCAGTTCCTGTTCCTGAAACTCTACCATCTACTTCTGAAAGTCCTCGTAGGAAACAACTTATAAAAAGCATCTGTGTAGTACATTTAAAAACAAGAATTTATTATATATGTAAAAGTAAAATAAATAATGTAGAAAAAATTAGACATGTTTACACAAAATTCAATTTAAGGGCCAATAGTGGTAAAATGAAAAATTATAATAAAAATTGTGTAGTATATAACTGGTTTTATTTCCTTAAATCTAGTACCCCCACTTTAGGCAATGTTATACTATTTTTTTTCCTTTACTTTCCTTATTAAAATGGTTATTTTAATATATAATGATAAGTGTCCATACTGAATAATAATAGGTATGTTTCAATAAGGACATTATTTTTCTACAAATAAAAATATAGGACGCCACTGTTAAAAAGTAACTTCCGGTAGCCATCTTGAATAACCATCCCGGTCAACTGTCCTTGAACGAGCAATACTTCCTTACTATTTTATATTCTAAGGTATTTACGAATCGATAATGTCATAGATAGACGCCATTACTATTCTAGCGTTTTGGCGTAAAATTTAAAATGCATTTTTAAAAAGTAAATTTCTCATTTAAAAACTCTTTTTTTGCAAAAATAACATTTATTTTAGATAAAGTATATACGTGAAAACATCGTGGATCAGTTTTTTAAAATCAGTCATCATGCCTATTCTATGTCAAATGGAAAATAGGGGTATTATGAAATTTTTTATTCTAAGCCATGACAAAATAAAAAAAAAAGTTGTAAAAGAATAAATATTTTAATTACAAATAAAAAATATCCCCCAGAATAAAATTTGGTTTGCTTACCTTTTGAGGTATCAACATATTGCTGATTTGTATTCCCAAACGTTTACCAATTTCAACTCTGTTAAAATATTTATGCGCCATATTTGGGGCAAAATATTTTCTTGAGTATTTCGTTAAAGTCCCAGCACCAAATATTCGAGGATCGTTAGTTTGACATTGACTATCAATAACTAATCTACCTAAAAATTTAAAATATTTCTTAAAATACAGCAAGCAGCATAAACGTATTATCATCTCCATTTGTGATAAAGCCGACGATATTAACTGGATGAGAAACGTGTAGAAAGGATATGTTGATGCTTTAACTATATTACAACAGAAAAGGCCATTCTTGATGAACATTTTTTGAATTAAATTTATTGTGGTAACCTTTACTTTGTGGAAGTTCATCTTACTAAGAACAATAAATAACTGAACGGTTCAACTAAACTACTAGTTATTAGCGAAACGGCTGTAATTGCATTTTAAAACGTATTTTTCGAATAAATAGTTGAAGTTTAGTTCAACCGTTCAGTTATTTATTGTTCTTAGTATTTTTTGAATTATCACCGTTTCAATATGGCCGCTATTCTTGCGCTGTGAGTTGTATAATGTTTTCCATAAACAATGATTGATTATACTTTACCATCATAGACTAAGCCAGCATTGTTAATAACACTATATACCCTTGGGCTGATTTCTTTTTCGCTGAAGAAAAACATAGCCATACATTCAATCTCCAACATTTTATGTCTGGATTCAAATTTACCCCTTGTAATGTAGTTTGAAACGCCGTCGTAAGTCCAATCAATAAAGTAATACGATGAGTAGATCTGCAAGAGAACGGAAAATGTTTTAGAACTTTGTATTCCAATTCATTTAGCCAAGTGCCAGTGCCAAGAGACAACAAAAACAATTTATTCTAGAGTACAATTTTCTCTGATTGCCTAAAAATGAGACTTATATCAACTTATTTAATACATTTCTCAACTGAAGTGGATATTTTATTGAAGTGGATATTTTTTAAATATCAGAAAACTGCGTACAAAAATAATATTTTAAATATACGTTTCATGCTATCAGTAAACTATGTTTATAGCAAATTATTTTTGTCGTTATCCAAAACTCAAATGTGGATGGTACAAATAGTAGCAATAAAACTTGAAATCAATCCACAATATATAATTTTTAGTGGTAAATGTTACATCAGCGACAGTTTCGGTCAACAGACCATCATCAGGTAATCGAGCTACAAAAGCGTGATTGACACCAAAAGACGCGCCTTTTTAATAGCTTTAAAATGACATATCATTCACTTTTCAAAGCTTGGTTTTATAGAAGTTGTCACGAAAAGACAAAAATCTTAGGAACCAGTCAAGCTACAAAATCGTGATTAATAACAAAAGATGCGTCTCTTTAATAGCTTTAGGATGACATATCATCAGTGGAGTCGCGTGGATGAAAAAAGTGGGGGGTGAAATGTGTTGTACTTTTGTACTGTACAATATCGATATTGTTAATTATGCTTATTTCCTAATAAATTAGAGAATTAGATTAGATTAGAGAATCTGATGCAGTTCCATTGACCTGATTAGAGCTACAGCTTCTAAAGTGTGAATAGGTTTATTTATTACCAAGCTCCTTAATGAAGACGGTACCTATTGGTGTAATATAAATCTCAACCCACGTGACAAATGTCTAAAAAAGTCACGTCATACATTGTTGCCAATAACAACAAAATGTCTGAATATATGAATTATTTTTAAACCGGAAATAAAATTTGCAGAAGTGGATTATAACATACAAAAATACAATTTTCAAGAAAACAAAAAATATTAACATTACAGGGTGCGCAATTGAAAATTAATTAAAAACAAATAAATAATGATGTAATGGTTTAATGTAAAAAATTAAAGAAGCTACCTACTAGCTCTTTGCAACGACTATTTAACTTCTTATGCGACATACTGAAATTAATGGTGGATTTATGCAGGAGTTTTAAGTCTTAGTAATAAATCTTAAGTTTTATGTAATAAGTCATAAGTCTTAAGATAAATTCATTGCATTTATGCAGAAATGTCACATCATAAGAAGACTCCCATTCATATTAATTTTAAACACACATTACTTTATCTGATGCATTCATCACTTCACTGATTGTTTTCCATCCATTATTTTTTCGTTTATTATTTCGGAAGTCAGTACGCTTTATATCATAAAGTACTGAGAACTACCTCACCAGTTCTATTAATTGGCATCATCTGTATCCATTTTGGTACCCATTTTGGTACGAGGTTATGTTATGTTTTGATTATTTTTTTAAATGCAATTGTTAACAGACATGCGCAGAGTAAATTTATCATAAGTTTTAGTCATAAGAGATTAATGTTGGCCAACTTTTAAGACTAAAACTTAAGTGACCAAGTGTATAAACATTTTAATTGAAAATCAATGATTGAACTTTCTTATGACTTATTACATAAAACTTATGATTTATGACTAAGACTTAAAACTCCTGCATAAATCCACCATAAATCACAAAATTTTGTTCTAAAAACAACAGATTTTACTAATAAATAATTAAAATTAATTTCGCTTGACAAATAAACAAAATGGTGACAAACGTCGTAAATGCAAAAGAAGTTTTACCAATTTATGTCAAAATGTTACGTTTTTTCGCATTGTACCTAAACTGCTTTCGATTCAAAAATGTTTGACAGATACTATTTATAATCCACTTATATTAATGAAATTAGCCGAATTATGATTTATTTTCTTAAATATACATCAATACAAATCTTAAAATATAATTTCTACGTGAATATATTAAAATATGACTAGTTACTTTAGCTCCAGTGCACTCAGATTAATGGTTATACAAGCGAACCGACCTACAGACGAAATTTATCGAAATATTTTGGGTTGGTATAATTTCACGTAATTTTTTTAGACATTTGTCACGTGGGTTGAGATTTATATTACATCAACTATAGATAAAAATGGATATTTCTCCACAATCAGTTTAAAGAACTTACCTTTACCCCTTCTCTTTCTAACGATTCATAAACAACTGTATCTATCTCCGGATTATTGTAGATGGAAACACTGTGTCTCTGACGTTTTTCTAAAGCCATACTATAGGGAAATGGTTCTATCAACACCAAATGACTTCCGGGCACTCCGAAATTAATCAAACCATTTATGGCAGCGTGAGCTTGAAGAAAGTGGCCATAAACTATAATTATATCTACAAAAATTGAGTAACAATGTTATTTCGCAGTGTGAGATAATAAAAAAGTTCATCTACAACTAAAATGTTTGCCCAAAAGAGAAGAAAGAAAAATCCCAAAGAAAATTTGATACTATTCAATAATAGTATCAAAATGTCGATCGAAGTATCGATTTCTAAGTTGCATAATGGACCGAATGTGGTATAATTTTACAAATAACAAGGTTTCAAACCTCTATTTATTGTTGACTTATTGTCATAACAATCAATAAATGTCAATTTTACATGGCAAACTTAGAGAAAAGCGAACTTTATCATTAACTTATACGAGGAGCGGTTATTACTTCATAATTTTCAAATCAAAATATTCCGAAAACGGTACATAATATCGAGTTTTACCAAGAGTACCTTTTTGGTGCAGAATTAAACGATGTTTATGTTCACTTGGAGTTTTGACTAATAATTCTACCCTAAAAAAAGTTATGTTGAATAATACGTTGTATGAATCGTGTAACTAGCGCCCTCTATGAGAGTTAGTTATAAAAACAAATTCATGGGATATATCAGCTTCCAAAACATATTCGTATAAAATTTCATTGCAATGGTGCCAGTAGTTTCGGCAAAATCGTAAGAAATGTGTAATTTTTTATTTTCTTCAACGCCCTTTATCTTGAAAACGGATGGCGTTAGAAAAAAATTTTACTAAGCAAACCCCAATTATTTTTCAGTTTTTTACCTATCCTAGAGACGGTGTTACCTTTTTTTGAAACACCCTGTATAACTATAAAACATTTTATTTTAAATTTATGACGCTATGACTAAATCTGGTTCTTTTTAATGCAGATTGGACCTCGGCGAACTGACAAAATTCAAAATGTGTTAGGTCAGGTGAATGAAGCCGATGGTCTACAACTGCCCAAGTAACATTTTCTGGCTCATTTTGCTAAAAGTGTCGACTCTTTATGGAAACTGTATTTTGGGCACGACACATTTTTAAGACACAATGTCCCGCTTTAAGCGCGAAACAGTCCAAAATGGTGATTAAAATGTGTTTTAAAATTTTCAAAAATGTGTCTTTATGTGAGTCCCAAATATTCCTTTAACTTTCCTAAAATATGCCTCGATTGTGACTATTGTTTCCAATCGGTTCCTAAAATAAAATATTAATGTGTCCAAATTGTGTCTATTTTCTTTCCAATTTGATCAAAAAATCAAAACATATACAGACTATGTGTCCAAATTGTAAACTGTAATGTGCCCTGTATTGTGGTCACATTGTTTCCAGAATGTTTTATTGCTTTTATTTAATGATATAGTCACAAAATTGAGGCGCTACATTTCACCTAAATTATTATTTTGCATCCATTGTGTAGCAAAATATATCCAATTAGACACAAATACGTCTGAATATATTCTGGAATAGATCATGAAGGCAAAATAATAATTCCTGAAATTTTTAAATATTTAGGACATCATTACCCGAGTCATTACCTTATTGGCTAAAAATTATTAACACTTGTACATAAAATAAAGCAAAACTCGTTAGTTTGAAATAATAATAAAAAAGACGCCATTTTTTAAAATCCTTTTTGTGGAATTTCTTATTAAAATGCGTATATACAGTGCTTTCCATATGTATGGAATAAATTCATTTGTAGCGTTATTATGTACTATATGAAAAAAACCTGAAACAGGTCTATTTTTATTCTTAAATTGACAATTTACAGTATGAAAATATTATCCCCCTCCAGCACCCCTTCGGAATTATAAGCACCCCCTCGAAAATTTTAAATTACAAAGGGGGTCGTGTGGCATCTCGTTGGAAAGGGATTTTAGTCCTCTGTTCGGCAATATAAAGTTTTTTAAGTTTGGTGCAATCATAACTGAGAAAATTGATTTTTAAGATGTAAAATGTCTCTAACACAAAACTTTACGTAGAATGAAGATAATAATGTCACATAATGATTAGAATGTGTTTTTCAATGTATTTGACACTTAAATTAAATGTTCAAAATGACCACCATTCACTTCTTGACAATAACCGAGGCGATATTGTTTGGTCTATTAAAATAACTTTAGAAATAATCAGGTATTTTCGTATCTGTTCTGCTAAATATTAGGAAATGTTGAAGTGGTTCCTATATGGGAACTCTTGTGACCAGTCAACTCATTTCAGAAACAAATTGGAAACATTTAACTAAGAAACAAATCAGAAAATCTTGAGTTTACTTAGTGTCTAAATATTGTTGATGTGTTCAAACTGACACAAAGTAGAAATAATTTGATCACATGTGTATAAAATGTTGCTATTTAGACATGGACTTTCTTTTGACACAATTAGGTTAAAAATATGTCGACACAAACTTAAATAAGAGCTACATAAAGAGTAGACACAAGAAAACTGTACGCAGAGTTCTGCCTCAAGTTGCTACTTGGGTGGGATGTTGTACATAGCTATAAACGTCTTGACAGACAATGATAGATTGTGAGATTCTTAGGCACCATTTTTGCACATACTTTTTCTTCAATAGTTTAAGCAATCGCACGAATTCTTAACCAACAGTCAGGTCCAACCATATTGCCGAACTTTTAGATATTTATATATGGACGTGAAAGGCCACCCGGGCAGTCATCATCTTCAACTTCTTCTCGGCCATCTTAAACAACGAAACAAACACCTCACCCCTATAAGGTGGTGGGGGTCACACTCAGTTCTCTAAAATCACGGGAGGTGTTGCATTGAATAAGAAGGCTCTATGCTGCAAGGTTATCATACGTTCAAATTTGGCGCAAGCGTATTTCTTCTGTAGCAAAAATAGGAAGACCAAAGTGTATGATCAATTCAAAAACAGGTTATGTGACACACCAAAAATGCGTGTGAATTGTAACTGTGGTGAGAAGAACATGGAGGCAATTCTGCGAGGGGATAACTGAATTAGCCCCAGCAGTACGCCTCCAAAAAGTAATTTCAAAGGACCACTCAAACGGTATTGGACTTCTAAAAAAGCCAAACGGAGAGTTTACTGCAACCATAGAGGAAAGCATGAGTTGCTTACTACAATCTCACTTTCCCGGGTCAACACTCATTGAAGATGACCCAAGGGTTAATCTTGATGAATCTAATTACAGAACATCAAGAGCTGCAAAAAGCCTAGCGGGAAAAATCTTCACAAAAAACAGAATTAAATGGGCAATAAATAGCTTTAAGCCCTACAAATCTCCTGGAGAGGATGGTGTCTTCCCAGCCCTACTACAACAGGGCGTTGATACATTAACTCCTCATCTAGTCAAATTATTCAAGATGAGCTTCATCTTGGGCTACATTCCAAAAGGGTGGAGAGAGGTTAGGGTATGCTTCATTCCTTACCAGTGGTAAACGCCCTCCAGAGGAGCCGAAGTCATATAGACCCATAAGCCTTACCTCCTTTCTACTTAAAAGTATGGAAAAAATACTTGATACATATATAAGAAGCGAATATTTAACAAATATACCGCTTCACAAAGAACAATTTGCCTACCAATTAGGCAAATCCACCGTGGATGCCTTGCACTGTCTCGTAAAAGACATAGAAAAGGCAATAGGATCAAAGGAAGTGGCGCTATGTGCATTCATAGACATAGAGGGTGCGTTTGACAACACCTCATATGAATCAATCAGCGCCGCCGCAACAGCAAAAGGTATCGAACCTTCCATAACTAAATGGATTCAATCCATGCTAAATACTAGGAAAATTATTACCTACCTAGGAGGCAAATCAACTACTATAAAATCAGTAAATGGTTGTCGTCAAGGAGGAGTTTTATCACCTCTACTGTGGTCGCTAGTGGTTGACGACCTCTAACAAAGCTCAAAAGAGCAGGATTTCGTGCTCTGGGCTATGCTGACGACCTAGTTATAGTGGCTAGAGGCAAACATGACGGTATTATTGCCGAACGCATGCAGCAGGCCTTAAACATTATAACTACTTGGTGTTCGAGGGAAGGGCTATCAGTCAATCCCAACAAAACGACACTTATTCCGTTCACTAACAGGAGGAAACTAACATTACAGCCTCCGATCATGAATGGAGTAACCCTTTCTTTCTCAGAAGAGGTTAAGTACCTAGGAGTCATCCTTGATAGGAAACTTACGTGGAATGAACACCTCACTCATATTACCACAAAAGCAATAAGGGCTTTCTGGATGTGCCGTAGGCTTTTTGGGAAAACCTGGGGTCTGAAGCCAAAAATGATCTACTGGTCATATTTAACGGTTGTCAGACCCATTATCACTTATGCTGCGATGGTTTGGTGGACCAAAACAAAGCAGCAAAAGGCAATAAACGAGTTGCAGAAAGTGCAACGACTTGCCTGTATTGGGATCACGGGTGCTATGAGATCGTGTCCTACCGCAGCCTTAGAGGCAATGCTAGACCTTCCTCCACTACATTTACATGTACAGAGGATCGCTCTGGAAAATGCCTATAGGCTGACACAGACCAAATCTCTGAAACCCGGTGACTTAACAGGACATCGTGAGGTATTAAGGGCTGTAACAACCCAAATCATGAAGATGCCTACAGACGTAATGCCTGCAAAACAAGATTTTGAACTCGCGTTAGATGTTATTATTAACGACCGCGAGTTGACAGAAAACGAAATCGCTCAAATCACAAAAGGTGCCCTCACTTATTATACTGATGGGTCAAAAACAAACGAAGGAGTAGGAATAGGGATCACAGGTCCTAATATTAGGATATCCGCAGCCCTTGGAAATGCTCCAACAATATTTCAAGCAGAACTATTAACAATAGAATTCTGTGCCCAAGAGTGCCTAAGAAAAGGCCTCAACACAGCAAGAATATTTATTGCATCTGATAGTCAGGCTGCTTTGAAGGCTCTGAAGTCCACAACCTATGAGTCAAAAATAGCCTGGAATTGTAAACAATCCCTTAAACAACTGGCTAGTCGCAACAAATTAAAGTTGCTATGGGTGCCAGGGCATAAAGGAATTGTCGGAAATGAGATTGCCGATAGTCTCGCAAAGGAAGGAGCTTGTGCTCCTTTTATCGGACCTGAACCATTTTGTGGCATATCAAAAAGCCGCATAATGGAAGAAGTTCGAAAATATGAAAAGGAACTCAGTGCAGCCTACTGGAAAAATGTTCCAGGCCAAAGACAGACAAAAAGGTTATTACGACCCTCTGCCCGCTACGCGAAATTACTCTTAGAGCTTCAGAAATCTGATCTCAGAGCATTCACAGGAATTCTCACTGGACACTGCTCACTCAAATACCATCTCTGCAAAATGGGCATATTGGACAGTGGGACATGCAGATTCTGCGATGAGGCAGATGAGACGTCAGAACATATTATCTGCAATTGCAGAGTAATTGTTCGGCAACGCCATAAATATCTGGAACAGGTATTCCTTGATCCTGATCAGATTACAAACCTAGCTCCAAAACGGATAATGGACTTTCTTAGAAGCCTAGACCTTTTGGACTAAAATATAGATGTAGGGTATACACAAAAGATCTTATAGGTCGCAGTGTAGTAAGGTCAACTGGGCCAATCGACCCCTTCTGCAATCTACAATCTACAACTGTGGTGTTTTGAACTTTACTGCGTCGGTGCACTAATTTTTTAATAATGTTTTGCAAGTGTATTAAGCTGTTGTTGGAATGTACCCGCTATCATTCCCCACTTTACTAACCTATTTGACATTGAGGTCGTTTTAGCGCCAATATATTCTATTTATATAAATCGCTGTATAATCGACACAATCAATTAATAGTACAAATAAATCTTTATACTTACTGTTAGATCGATTTGCTTTGCGATACAAATATCTTAATTTATTAACAGCTTGATGTGCTTCAAGTGGATTGTTGATGACAAATACATTTTCCGGTTTTTCTTGAAAGGGTTGTTTGTTAGCTTTTGTCGGCTTTTGGAACTGCTCGCCAGTCATGAGAAACAACATGTCATATTCGAGGAAGCTGTCGTTATTCATTACTATGTATTGTTCCTTCCTAATAAAGTAAAAGTTCTAATTAATAGCGTATCCCATTGGGGAAAAAATGCAGCACGAGTGAAGAACCAGGGCGAAATTTACAAACCATTGGAAAATGTAGTGCAAGTTCGTTTATTTCATTGGGACGTCAGTGCAAAAAAATCCGCACGAGGTCTCGTGGTCGTGCGGCACCCGTTTCTAGAAACGTGTATGTTTTTCCTGATCTGTGTTTTATATACACCAATATACAGGGTGTTTCAAAAAAAGGTAACACCGTCTCTAGGATAGGTAAAAAACAGAAAAATAATTGGGGTTGGCTTAGTGAAATTTTTTTCTAACGCCATCCGTTTTCAAGATAAAGGGCGTTGAAGAAAATGAAAAATTACACATTTCTTACGATTTTGCCGAAACTACTGGCACCATTACAATGAAATTTTATACGAATATGTTTTGGAAGCTGATATATCCCATGAATTTGTTTTTATAACTAACTCTCATAGAGGGCGCTCGTTACACGATTCATACAACGTATTATTCAGCATAACTTTTTTTAGGGTAGAATTATTAGTCAAAACTCCAAATGAACATAAACATCGTTTAATTCTACACCAAAAAGGTACTCTTGGTAAAACTCGATATTATGTACCGTTTTCGGAATATTTTGATTTGAAAATTATGAAGTAATAATCGCTCCTGGTATAAACTAATGTTCGTTTTTGTCTAAGTTTGCCATGTAAAATTGACATTTATTGATTGTTATGACAATAAGTCAACAATAAATAGAGTTTTGAAACCTTGTTATTTGTAAAATTAGATATTGTTAAACAAAATGTACTCAAATGTTGAATACACCGAGAATACACCGGTTATTACTTCATAATTTTCAAATCAAAATATTCCGAAAACGGTACATAATATCGAGTTTTACCAAGAGTACCTTTTTGGTGTAGAATTAAACGATGTTTATGTTCACTTGGAGTTTTGACTAATAATTCTACCCTAAAAAAAGTTATGTTGAATAATACGTTGTATGAATCGTGTAACTAGCGCCCTCTATGAGAGTTAGTTATAAAAACAAATTCATGGGATATATCAGCTTCCAAAACATATTCGTATAAAATTTCATTGCAATGGTGCCAGTAGTTTCGGCAAAATCGTAAGAAATGTGTAATTTTTCATTTTCTTCAACGCCCTTTATCTTGAAAACGGATGGCGTTAGAAAAAAATTTTACTAAGCAAACCCCAATTATTTTTCAGTTTTTTACCTATCCTAGAGACGGTGTTACCTTTTTTTGAAACACCCTGTATTTTAATTTTTTTACTATGAAAGAAAATTTAAATAAAAATTAAGAGCAGGAACTACAGCTTGTTTCATCATTGCATTCTTCAAGCTGTGATAGTGATGAAGAATATTATTCTTTGTTGTTTGGAGAAAGAGCATATTTGCCAATAAGCGCAGACAACGACAAATAAATGAACAAAATAGTCTAGATGTTTTATTGAATAGAAGAGGATATTAAATGGTTTTATAATAATTAAATAGATAAATTCACAACATATAAATCCATCCACAGGTTCATTGATTACAATTGACGGCGTATTTATTCCAAAACGAGTTTCTAGAGTTCGTTCAGTCATTTTCCAATAGTAAAATTAACGTCAACATAATAATTTTAACATAACCTATCAAATTTATTAGAAATTTATCACTTGCCCTCGCGGTCAAAGCTCAATCAATTGATACTGCACCAGAGAGGTTTTTAACTGCAAGCAACCAGTGTCACTTTTGCCCTCTATGTCAAACTTTTTTCACAAAGGAATACGCTATAAGAGATGACGACTTAAAGAGTATATGAAGTACGACTAATATTGTGTGTCTCTAGGGTGGAATGGAATATACGAAAATCTTTATCAATACTCAATGATTTACATAGTATTTATCTACAGACAAGAAAATATAGTATAATATTGCACGCCGGTATCTGCGTGAGTATCTTCTTACTGCAGTCATCATAACTGCCATAATTGGTGGCAGCTTGGTAACATTATCCTCCATTTAGTCTTTATGACGTATAATCTATTATTTCCCTAAATAAAGAACTTGTAACATAATAACTCCCTAGAAATTAAAAATGCAAACCCCTTGAAAAACATGCGAAAAACAGGGTTACATGCCGAAAATTGTTGAAATTAGCAGGGCTTAGAAAATACGTTACACAAGTTGTAATTCTAATATACGTAACTTAGTGCGTAAACTTTTTCACTTCCTGCGTAATGGGTTACTTAAAATTCTTGTTACGTAATGTACTATTCTCTTGGACCATTAAAAAAGCAAGATAGTTACAAGGACAAAAGTTAAGGCAATCTAGAAGAATTAAAAAATGCTATTTCTGTATAACGCAATATAATGTCAATTTACCAAAGCTAAGAAGAGTAGCCATTGTAGAAGGATAATTTGAACGATTACCTAATTATCATTATATTTATTTTCAAGAAATTATTTCCGTATCAATTCACATTTAATTTTTCTATACATTTGAATAATAATTACCTCAACTGATGCTTGTAAATATAAAGCGCGATAAGAAAGGAGAAAAATTATAAAACAATTTTGGCAATACAAATCGAAAGTTGTTTTTTTAGATGCGGCTTTTAATGCTCTTCAAAAAATCTAAATAAATTTTTTTTCTAAAATAATTAGGGGAGTCAAATATATATGGAAATGTCTATGTCTCCTGTATATGATCCTCGATCTATGGATGCTTGAGTTCAAATATTTTGAACAACTACCAATGCTTTTTGGGGATTTTTACAAAAACTCCCTGTAAGAGAATAGAAAGGAAATTTCTTTCTTTATTAGTAAATTTCTTGTATTTCTTGTTCTCTATTTTAGGAAGTTCAAAGCCATCTGTTTTATCTCTTAGATGTCCTCTTTAGATCCTCAGCATTTTTCTTTAATCCTCTTCTTCTACCTCTTATAATATTCACTAATACCAAATCCATTTAACTCAATTAACAAAAGGACAAAAAACGACAAATAACGCAAGAACAAAATAAGTAATAACAGCTCAAAATTACTGCTAGATGTTGAAAATCAAACAGTTCTAAAATCTCCCAAAATGTTTTCAGATTCAATATACATATTTTTCTAAATAGAAACTTGCTCGAAGATTTTAGGAAAATGTCGTAGCAAATTTTTTTTTATCTGCTATTTCTTTTCTATTTCTATCTCTATCTAGTTACATAGTACGCGTTCTGAATTCATAAATTTTGTTTAAGCTCTCTCTTAAGAAACAATACAAATGATTACCTATCAATTTTGGTTACTTTTCCCTGAACGAGATTAACGTAAGTTCTCAAATTAATCATATCCATATATCGGGTATCCATAAAGTTCTTTTTCACCATAAACAGATCTCGTATTTTGTTATTAATTTTTTTATGGCCTATTCCACTCGAACACACCATGGTAACGTTGTTATAGGTTACCTTAAATAACAGTTGCTGGTAATTAAAGGATCTATTACCAAAATGTTTTGTACGTACTGTTTTGAAAAGATTTTGTTTGAATAACAAGGACTGTATGAAAGACAATGCCGTGTTGCTGCATCCGACTACTACAATTTTTGTATTAACCACGTGTCTTGTATGACTGCAAATATTTACCGTCGACACGTACAGAGCGAACGGTTCTTTTTTCTCTGTAACTATATCGGCCGGAGCACATTCTAAAAAATATTATTAATTCAAAAAATATTATTGCAAAGATTATAAAAACTAAAAACCAAAAATCGCACAACAATAAAGTATACAGAGTGATTGATTATACTAAAATTCCAAAATAGTAGGCACTAAATTCTCAGAAATGACTGTGACGTTTTTGCCTTAATCTGCCTCTTGCAGTGGCGTACGGAAATTATACTAAACAGATGTGGAAAAATTAATTATTTAAAAACTATATCCACAAATAAGAATTAAATTACATTATATTAATTATATAAAAAAAATATACACTGTGTCCACGGATGGAGTTGCTAAGAGGAGAAAAACCTTTATTATTAATTTTATGACAAAGTTATTGTTATAAAAAATTTGCATCCTTTGGAAATAAGATTGACAAAAAAAAATCTGAGATCGGATGTACAGGGTGTTAGCAAAGTAATAAAACGTGAAAATGTTTCATGAGAAAAGTAGGCACCATTATTATTATTAATGCAGCCGTGTGCATGAGATTTCGATTTCAGACCTACGTTTATTGGACTAAAACCTCTACCACCACAAAAAGTTTAAAATTACTTACAGTATTGTATTATTCATTATCATCTGAAGAAAACTCGTCGGATGATGAGCAACTATCGCGATCGCTACTATTCAAAGTAATAATCAATGGTTCAATTGCAATGTCCATTCTAGTGTCGAGATCCCACATTTTGTCCTCTTCTTTTGTCGCATGTCTAATGCATTTTTTCCATGACTCGGGTGTGACATTTTCTATCGCAGTAGCTAGTAGGCCTTTTACCTCATTCATTTTAAAAGTTAAGTTTTCCCTCGCCACTTGGTTTTTTATTTGAGCCCATATTAGCTCGATCGGGTTTAGCTCACAATGGTAAGGAGGGAGGCGGTGTACAGTTATGTTCCTCTCACGAGCCATTTCGTCGACAACATATTTCTTCAACTGAGGTATATGTTCCCTTGCAATATTGAGTAATTGTACTTTTAACATATTATCGTCGAATGGTAAATTTTTTTCAGATAGCCAGTTAATGATATCAGCTTTTCGCCAGGCAGTTGTAGGTGACCGCTCCATTTGTCTGCTGTGGTAGGAGGCATTGTCCATGACGACGACAGAGTTTGGTTCAAGGTTTGGTATAATCTTTAAAAACCAACTTTCGAACTTTTGCGCGTCCATTTCCTCGTGGTAGTCGCTAGTTTTCTTGGACTCGAAGAGTAACAAGCCGTTTTCCAAAAAACCCGAATCGCTGCCTATATGAGTTATTATGAGCCTCCGTCCTTTGCCAGCTGGCGCTTTTAATCCTGTTGAGAGGCCTTCAATAAAAGCTTGACGACAACTTTTTATTTCTAAATCTTGCCATACCTTTGAAACAGTATGGCCTTGATTCAACCAAGTCTCATCTAAATAGTAAATCTTTTTACCTTCACGACGATACTCTCGGATTTTTTTCAAGTAATTTCTCCGCACAAAACAATTTCTTCTCTTTCTATAAGAGCACTTTTCCTACCTCTTTTCATAAATTTAATGTTCATTTGCTTTAATGTGCGCAATAAAACACGTCGTGATATTTTGGGCATCGATTCATCGGAACTTATTTCGGCTGCGACTTTTTTTAAAGTTGGGATTTCATTTCGGAAAAAGAACGAATGGAATTTCCTACGAATAGCATATTTGGTGCAATCATCAAGCTGAATTTGTTTTCTTCCTCTAGTTTCAATGTCTTTAGATACATTATCACATTTACCTTTATTTTCTTTAAATGTTTTAAGAATTCTGTGAACACTTCTCGTCGACACTTTAGTTAAATCACTACACAGATTAACTACGTCATTATGCAACATATTCTCATTCCGTTCACGGAGCCCACAATACACATTGTATATAATAGATTTTTCTCCTTCGGATAAATTTGGACGTCTGCGTTTACTTTGACTGCTTTCACTTTCCATATTGCTCACAGTTCACAGCACAAAATTAAACTGATTTATAATGATATTTCCCTTGTTTCAGTCCTTAAACAAATCCCTTGGTTTTTACCTGATCTGATATGAAATTACCTTTTTTTTTACTGTTAATCGTTTTCCTAGAAATGTACCTGCCTAATTATTTGACGTCTACTACATTATTACTTCTTACGAATGGATTAAATGGATTAACTGTATAGAAAGTGTATTATTCCTCTTTTATGTTTATCTAGGGTAGGTATTATACAAAAATATCATTATTTATTATATTATTGAAAAGGGTATTTTCAATTTTAGAATTTTTACAACAGAAATTCCAAAACTGTCATCAGTGTTGAAACAGACCTAATTCGTTATAACTGTATTATAATAACAGATCAAAGAAAAAAAAATAATATTTACATTACGTATTATTCAACGAATGTTACGCTCATGAATGTTAACCTAACCGTGCTCAGCTGATGAAGCAATATTTATATCTCTCTCTATCTTACGGCAAATTTAATCTACCTCTCTTTTTTCCGCCCCACAAACGTCTCTGTGTACGCAACGTTGCCATTTATAAATTTTAGTCCCAGAATATAATTCAAATTTTTTTATATTTAATAAACATTGATGTTGTTGAATATATTTCATTAGCAGGAAGTTTCTTTAATATTTAATATTTTTTAGTATTTAGTATTTAATGAATAAAACACGTTGTCCGTTATTCTATGACCATTTAGTTGCGTGTGTATGATTTAAATAGAAGATGATAAAATATATAGAAACCCAACCTGACAACAATGTTTACGTTTTAATTCAATAATATTTCTGAGAATTTAGTGCCTACTATTATGGAATTTTAGTATAGTGTGAGGAAGCTCAGTAGGTCTGCTATAGTAAATTTACAAAAAAAAGTTATAGACAAAAATTGTAAGCAGCTTTAAACTCCACAGTTTAAAATTAGTTACAATCTTACAGGGTGTTCCAAAAGATGGTGGCACACCAAACTTATGGAACACCCTGCATTTTATTTTAAAGTTTTAAATCTGCATCACTTCCACATCACAACAATGTAAAGTTTAATTATGTTATAACGGGTATTTAAAAAGTTATAACCAATATTACCTGAAAATCGTATCAAGTTTAACTCCCTGTATAATTAAAAAGGAGTTTAGGAACATTGATCTACTGCAACCATAGTTTTTTAATAATTGTTAAAAGTTTTCGTAATATTCGTTAAATCAAATACAGGGTTAGTCAAAATGCAAGTACATTATTTTCTTGGTAATTTTAAATGAAACACCCTTTATTTTATATCCCTATCGAAAAGTACTAAAAAGTACTAATGTCATACTTTTATGAAGTACTCCCTATATACCTAAAGTTATCAGTTTTCTAGATATTTTTATTTTTTCATGAAAGTATTAATTTGGTAGATATTTTAACGTTTACCAATAATTATTTATTCTCATAGCAAATATGCCTATGCTGCAGCGGCTGTTTAATTTTTAAACAGATGGCTTAACTAACCTTCTTCTCTAAGAACTTTCAAATCATACTCTGGTTGCATGAGAGGCATAATGGGAAGTAAATTTTGTAAATTGTTTATTAATGGTCTCTCTCTATATGCTTCTGAACTGTCGTACGGAGAATGTCTATAATAGAGTATAGCAAAATTGCATAAACGGTGTAAATCTCTTAGGAAAAATTTGTCATGTCGTTGGAATATGGGGGATATTACAATGTTTTCAATAATTCCATGACTTCCTGGAGGGTACCAACGGGCATGTACAACGCTCAGGTCGTAATGAGATGTAAGGTAATCCAGGTCGATTTCTTCCGACAAAACTAACAAAAAATGCAAACATTAGGTAAAATAAAAAAAAAATGTTGTAAGCTTCTTCTCTACTGTTGTCGATAGTAGTTGAAACTTACTGCATATTCCTATGACTTCATTTTCGCATAGACATACAAAAGACGTATATAGACTTCTTGGATAATTTATGGAACTTTCATATTGTTGAATAGCCAATAAACCATTGGGAATAGTCGATAACAAATGTTTTACTTGCTTCTCGTGATATTTTGTAGCTGGCTGTAACAAAGTTTATTTTTAATTTTGTTGGTAGATATTTGAAGAAAAGTTAGCTCGGTAATGGTTTTTCTTAAGTTTATTTATCTCCCACAGCAATTCGGTGTTTTCCATTTTTTTCAAAATCATGCAGGAAGACAGAGCAGCAATCAATTACCCCAAAAACCAAAAAAACTTAAATGAAAACAATTTTGTAGCATAGTTATTCCATCCTCAAATTTAAATTCAGAAATTTGCCGCGTAAACGACTGTTGGCGGATGGCCTACGTCACTACTCATATGTGTCATTGAAAGCGCCATCATTTTATTGTAAACAGTGTATCTGCGAGATTGTGCGAAGTTTTTTATTTATATTTATTCATCTCTTTTCTTTATTTTTTGTTTATTTTCATAAAAGTAAGTCAATTAGACATTTTTTAATGCAAAAAGCACAAAATAAGTACTTACGCTGTTGCTTTTACATTTCGAAATTCAGCTGCATTGAAATCTAACCTAACCCAACCTAACCTAACCATGAAAATGTCTAAGAAAATAAAAGTCCAACTCTCTCAATTACCACACATTAAATGTAAACAAACTGTAATCGATATGAGTTTTGACGTCACGACCAATGAAGGTGCGTTTCGACTTCTATTTGAATTTATCGATTTTAACTTACTTTCAATTTGATATTATATAAAAAATAACCAGACTTGTTGCGTTGTAATGAGTTTAGGAATAAATATTTATAATTTACTATAATATGATTACAAAGGAATTTCATTGATTTATTTCTAATGAAAACACCGAATTGAGACTTATTAATTATACAGCAAAATTCCACCAAAGTAAGATTTGCTCCATATATAGAATATTTATTCCTCAGTGTTGTTTCCAAAAATATTGAGGGTGGTATAGTTGCCGTCTTTACGGCAACAATTAAATAATGATTTGTTAATGCTCTATAAACATAACTTATAGAGGTTGTATAGCTAGACATCAGTTTGCTTTATTATTCACTAAGCTACACTAATACAACATTATTAAGGGACTCATAGGAGCCTTACAGCTAATTTTTGAACGTTTATGAGACATTATTACGCAGCTTTAGCACTTATTATTTTTGCAGTAAGAATATTCTTATAACCTCTATAAATACATGGTTTGCTAGTTGGTTAATTTATTATAAACTGTCAGGGTTATACTGCAGATAAAAATGTGGATATATTTTCAATTTATGTAAATAATAATAAAGAGAAACAAGCGGTAAGAAGAGAATACATAATATAGGTTGATTTATCAGGATCGACAGACTTCTTCCGCAACTACATTCTGATATAATTATCGTCGTGTCATAAATGAAATGTTTGAGCGGAAGGAAATGTAGGAAATGATACGTAGAACATATTTCAACATGTATTTACCTGAACCCTCAATTCTCCCAAAACACTACTTCTATGCATGACATACAATTCCGAAGGAAATGTTCCTGTACACCTTGGTGTCACCCGTCCAAAGTATTTGATAAGTTTGACAACGTTGACTGTAGTTGGCACTGCCATTACGCAATAATCTCTATCTGGAAAACATTCAAAAGCAGATTCGAACAGCATTATAAGACCGTATTCGTGACTGGGCAAGCAAGCGGCTATTTCTAACGAGAAAGCATTGTCTTCTCCTTTAAAATCTGGAATTTTCTGTATGTATCCTCTTGAAGATGAGTCTGAAACGAGAAGAGAAACAAAGTTGTTGAGAAAATATTACGATTATATACAGCATTTTTAACGATGTTCTGCAAATACAGTATGCGCCAGAACCACAGAGTTATCATGCGACTCTATATGGAGGAGGTAAGCATCCATTTTCAGGTATCGCCATATGGCGCTTTGGGAGTATCCATAGCCGTCAGTTGTGGTAGGCAATTAATTTTGTGAGAATAAATCAGTTTGTATTGTGTGGAATAGTGTATTTTATATTTTAGTGACTTTTTTTAGGTTAAAGACGGGTCCGGCGTAGAATATATATATATATATAATATATACGATGTGCGCCACCGTTACTGAGTAGACACGATATTGTTCGCTCCGAAATATATAGTCGTACAACTCGAAAATAAAAGTATAAAATACATTAATTACTATTCACATTCCTAAATAATATATTTTCTTGTGTATAGTAATAAGTTAATTTTGATTTTTACGGTATTAATTTGAGTAATAATAATGGCAACCAGAAGCAATACCAAGGCCAAAGAAGACGATCTACAGTCAGTGGTAAAAACATTGGTTCTTAAAATGTGCTCATCAGAAGATTTTATTAATCAAATTACAAATTCAATTGTAAGTACACTAACAGATAAACTATCACATAAAATTGACTTATTGGAAACTGAAAATAAAGAATTAAAACAAAGCATCAACAATATACAGAAAATTATTGACACCAACAGTGATATAAATCTTAAAGAACGTAATAGGTCATCGCTAAGAGTCTTTGGGATTGCTGAAACTAAAAATGAGAATTGTAAAGATTTAATCATTGATTTACTGAGTAAAAGAATTGGAGTTAGCATTAGCCTATTAAATATTGATACCTGTTATAGAATTGGTAAATATAATACAAAGACGTCTCGTCCGATTTTTATCAGATTTGTGCAATTTGAAATTAAGAAGCAGATCTATAGTCTGAAGAAAAATCTCAAAGGATCTGGAGTTGTAATACGAGAAGAGTTAACGAAGAATGAACTGCATTTACTGAAGGAATCGAT
This sequence comes from Ophraella communa, assembly GCA_035357415.1. Lineage (NCBI taxonomy): Eukaryota > Metazoa > Arthropoda > Insecta > Coleoptera > Chrysomelidae > Ophraella > Ophraella communa. The sequence goes on along the minus strand of CM068988.1, from coordinate 23,622,546 downwards.
TAAAATATTGGGTAATGGAAATGTATGGTCTGTAGGTGGAAACATCTTCGGAAAAAAAGGTCAAAATGTTTTTCGTATTAAATCAATTAATGATATTAAGTAAACAAACTGTTACTATAATAAGTAATAATCTTTTCAAATAATATAAGTATTAATGTATTCAAATAATATATACATTTTTTTTTATTTTCTTTCAATGTTTTAAATTGATATAGAAAGCGGAGCGTTCGTGTTTTTTTTCTTTAAATTTTGTTAATTACTTTTATTTCTTTATTTAGTTTTAATAGTATAAATAAGTCAAGTTTTTTTTGTAATTTACGTTTGCTGGGACTATAACAATAATATATTTCACTGCTTGTTTACAAGGGATATCCAAAAAGTATATTTTCAGTGGTTTTATATTTTTCTTGGGTTTATATAATTGCATTGTTTTGCTTGTGAAGTAGAAAGGTTGTAATATAAAAAACTATGCTTATTAAGATTATATTCTATATTTATTAATATAATACGATTTGTGTAATGACACATCAAAAACATTTAAAAATTCAACATGTCAATATAAGATCCTTATCAAAGTCTATAAATGATATGAGGCACTTTGTAATTTCTAATCCGTGTGATTTATTTTGTTTAACAGAAACATGGTTGCATAATGGAATTCCAGATAACATTATTAATATTAAAGGGTATAATTTGTACCGAAATGATCGAACCTCCCATGGAGGAGGTGTTTGTATTTATTTAAAAAATTGTTTTTCTGCTGAATTGATTCCTAATTTAAATAATATAGTAGAACAGCTATGGATAAAAATAAAATTAAAATCGGGTAATATAGCGATTGGTGTGATATATAGGCCACATTCTCTTGAAGTATCATCATTTTTATCATATTTAGAGGATACTTTTTCTTCAATAATTCCAGCCGTTGATAAGGTAGTATGCACTGGTGATTTTAATATTGATTTGCTTAACTCTCTTAACAATAATGTATGCGATTTTTATTCGGTTTTGGATGAATTCAATTTAAAACAAATCATTACATCTCCCACTCGTATAACAGATACAAGTGCAACACTTATTGATCATATTATTACATCTGTCAATGAAGTAGTTATAGATAGTGGTGTAATGTGCTTTGACCGCACCGACCATCATTTATGTTTTTGTACAATAAAAGCTGATTTTCATTATCCTAATTCCAAAACTTTAACCTACAGAGATTTTAAAAATTTTAATACTATAGAGTTTGAAATGGATTTGTTTAGTATTCCTTTCTTTTGTATATTCGATTTAAAAAGTATAGATGAAAAAGTTAAGTTTTTAGTTGACAATATTTTAAAAGTATTTGACATTCATGCACCTGTGGTAACAAAGAAGGTAAATAAGCCCTTTGCGCCCTGGATGACAGATAACCTAAAAATTCTTATGAAATTAAGAGATAAAGCATACACGAAATGGCAAATTACTCGTTCGAATAATGACTGGGACTCTTATAAGCAGTTACGAAATTTTACCTCCAAATCAATAACTAGAGAGAAAAAAGCTTACTATTCTTATAAGTTTGAAAAATCGTCGAGTCGTCAATGTTGGAATATATTAAAAGGTAATTTTTTGTATGTTAATAATTCTGTCTTACCTGAGGAACTCAAAAATCCACATACAATAAATGATTTTTTTATAAATTCTATGCCGCCAAACCAAACTTTAGAGTCGACTTTATTAAATTATAAAAACAAATTTATTTGCGACAATCAATTTAAATTTCAACCAGTAGATGAGATAACCATATATAAAATAATTTTACAAATCAAAACAAACGCTATCGGTGACGATCAGATTAATATTAAAATGATCAAATTATGTTGTCCTCATATTTTACCCTATATTAGACATATTATTAATGAATGTTTGAAGAATGGTGTTTTTCCTTCTTTGTGGAAAAAAGCTGTGGTCAAGGTCATACCAAAAAAGTCAAATCCTACTGACTTTAAAGATCTTCGTGGAATAAGTATTTTACCTACACTTAGTAAAATTTTAGAAAGAATTATGGACTGTCAACTTAGAACATTTTTAAATCAAAATCAATTATTTCCCAGTACACAATCAGGCTTTAGAAGTAACCATAGTTGCACAACAGCTCTTCTTCATGTGACTGATGATATTATAAGAAGTATCGATCAAAAGATGTGCACAATTTTAATTCTTCTAGATTTTAGTCGAGCGTTTGACACTCTCAACCATAAAATACTTTTATCAATTTTAGGTTATATCGGACTTTCAAACGAGTCACAAACATTGTTTGGAAGTTATTTGTCAAATCGTGAACAAATGGTTAAAGTAGATGGCGCTGCATCGGATTATAAGTATGTGGAGAGAGGTGTACCCCAAGGATCTATTTTGGGGCCTCTTTTATTTACTATTTACACTAGTCAATTAGTAAAATATTTGAAATACTGTAAAATTCATTCATACGCTGATGACACCCAACTGTACTATTCATTTAGAACGGATGTTAAAGAAGCATGTGAATATATTAACGACGATATAAAAAGGTTTGTTGAAGCAGCAGAAGATCATTGTCTCATAATTAACTCATCTAAATCCCATGTAATGCTGTTTGGACCAAAATCAATTCGTAATTCTTTAAAAAGCCAGATTAATATTAAGATAAAAGGTAGTTCTCTTGAATTAGTGGATAACTCAAGAAATTTAGGAGTTATTATTGATACAGATCTCAAATTCGAAAAACATGTCAACATCTTAATACAAAAAGCTTATAATGCAATAAAATTAATTTACAGCTGTAGACACCTTCTTTCAATTAAAATTAAAACAATGCTTTGTGAGAGTCTGGTTTTGTCAATTTTTAATTTTGCTGATTGCCTGTACGATTCTCATTTAAAATTAATTTATCAACAAAAGATACAAAAAGTGCAAAATTCTTGTATTCGATTAATTTTTGGTATTCGAAAATTTGAAAGTATTTCTCAATGTTTTAAGAAAGTTGGTTGGTTAAATATGAAAAATCGACGCATATTGCATTCAGTATGTACTTTTCATAAAATTATAGAAAAACGTATACCGATTTACTTATACAATAAAATTACCTTTAGGACAGATGTTCATACACTAAATTTAAGGTTCAAAGGTTTAATAACGCCTCCAGTACACAAAACTGAATTATTTAAACGTTCATTTAGTTACAGAATTGCCAAATTGTACAATGAGATACCAGAAGGTTTTAAAGCTTTGAATGGCCATCTATTCAAATATAAAATAAAATCAACTTTGCTTCGCGAGCAAAATAGTGCCCAGCCTCATGTTTTGTCTATTACTTAGAACTTAGAACTTGGAATATGTATATTTATTGTGTTGTAGTACCTAGTACTCAGTGACTTATTTTAGTTGTTTCAATATCAGGTTGAGTGGAAGAACAACGATACTTTTTCACTCATCTATTTTTTTTCCTTCTTGCTAGTACTCAATGTTAGTTGAACTCCGCCTTTTATTCTGTAAAATCCAAATGTTTATTGTACTGTATTTACTGTATTTCATCTTATAAGAATAATAAAGACGCTTATTATTATTATTATTATTATTATTATTATTATTATTATTAATAGGGAGACACGAATTTCGCAAAAAAAAATATTAACACTAATAAGGGACTGCTTTCTTTAGTAAATTTTCGTAAAAAAATTTGCGGGTTATCCAGTATTTTCCGAGAAAAATGAAATCAAAAACTCAAATTTTGTAGGTTAAATACACAAAACATTCACTGTTCAAGGTACGTTATGTCATGTAGATACCAGCGTTGCCACATCTCTAAATAAAACCTAAATATTAGGAAAATATTTTTTTACTTTATAAATATATAAAAAATATTGATAATAAAATATGAAATATAGAGAATATTACTAACCAAAACTAATCGCTCTTTTTGCATATTTTGAAAGAAAACAAAGATAAACAAGCACGCAAAATTAAGTGACGGGTGGCGATGCTATCCTAATCCAACCTAACCTAACCTAAAATAACGTAACTCAATCTAACCTAACCTAACCTAACCATATCGTCAAAATGAATAAAAAATAAAAAAAATTTCTACAAGCATGCGTTAAACAACATTTTAATTCAGACAATATTTCTTTCCCGCACGCATTTGTTTTTATTAATTAGAGATGTTTTCCGATAACCTTTTTGACAAATTATTGTATTATTTTATTTATCTTGTTGGACATACAAATAGTAAAAAAATTAAGATTATTTTACATGAAAATAGGGATTTTTAAAATGTTTGTTTTTAAAAAATCATAGTTTATTAAATAACCCCTCTAAACCTTACTCAAAGCAACAACAAACTTACCCGTTTAAGTAGGGTTGCTATAGTCGGGTATTTCTTGACACTATGAAAGATTTAATTGTCATAATCGCATCTTTTCAAGTATCTAAATAATTTTCGAGGTGATTTTGCTTGTAAAAAAAATATTGATCCTAACTCTTGCGGAAATTAACTTTTCCGCACTTGTTAGGACTAACCCGGTCTTGGTCTTGGTCTTGCATTTGCTCATCACTACCGAGTCGATACTCTGTGGCCAAAGCCAAAGCGACATATTGAAAAACTAACTTTTAAACTTTTTTTTACTATTTTATCAAAAAACTTAGTTTATTTGGCAACACATTTTAAATTTAATTACTACTTTGTTTATTTTAAAATTGTAATATTTCGCAATTTGCTTAAATATGTTTTTACTAGGCGAACCTAAAAAAATATTTGAAAAAATAGAAATCGTACGTACATCCCGATAGCCAATCCATAATATTATCATCGAGATATTCTTTTTCCGGTATTTCGAAAAACTGGCTTAATTCATCAGAACTGAACGATTTGTTATCTTCATCGGCCGTTTTTTGAGAAACGGATTTTTCTTCGTCATCTTGGAAAACAAACATAGAAGCCGATGTAAAAACCAAAGAAAACTCGTCTGATTCTGTTATAGAGACCGCCACAAAAACTTCTTCATCTTCCAAAGCGGATATTGATATTTCCGATCGCTGTTCGATGATATCTAGAACACTGAAATTGATTGTTTCTATAGTAAGATGTTACAAACGAAAACTAATGTATTTTTTAAAGTGTAGGAGTGGTCAGCAGAAACTGAAGTTTAAGTTTGTGGGGTCGCCATCATTGTCCTCGATCGCTATCTAGGAAAAAGGAGTGCAAATTAAAGTAGGCCTAATCCACTGGCCATCTAAAACTATATATTCTTTATGCAGATATTATAGACATATAAATATTTTTTTTATATTTTTCACTTATAAAAATCTTCATAATAAAACGCATTTGCGTATCGTAATTTATCAATGAAGCTCCAGACTATGAATTCCTGCTGACAAAGGTAGGTATGTGAATTTTACACAGTGTAATTCAAAGGTTTTGTAAACATAAAACAAGCTTAAAAATACTTATTTACTATTAAAATATTTGTAGGTCGTATTACTTATTGGAATTATGGGTGCTTGCCGTCGAGACGAACTCTTTAAAATGAAAATAACTAACTTCAAAGACTTAAATTCTGCAGTTTTAGTTGAGGTACCTAACAACAAAACAAAAATTTCCAGAAAATTTACAATCATCGGACATTTTTATGAAATCTTTAAAACATTTATGCAATATTAGTAAGACCATGAGTTGATCTTATAGTTATGGATCATAAAGTAAATATTAAATGCGCTGTTGTCACATCTGCAAATCAAGAGCTAAATCACTAACAAATAAGTGTTTTTTAATTGTCTTGATTATCTTGAAATACCTACTCCTCATCAGATAGTTTCGATCGACGGAATCTTTCTGTACTGTATCTCGACAGATATTCCAAGGGTATCTCGGAAAAGTCGTCTGGATGTGGTTTCTTGAGACCATTATAGGGAATCAATTCGAAATCTTCGTTGAGAGCCTAGTAAAAATTAATATAATTAAATAATAAAGAAACAAAATATATAAAAACAAACTTACAGTAAAATTAAAACAAAAAGCGATACACATCATAATTGTGATTTGGCCATGTATCAAAGCTATACTTCGGGTCACAGTTATTATGCAGTGTGGCCGGCATAGGCCAATGTAAATCTTATGGGCGAATATTCAACACTGTTGCCGCTTTGGTTAAATTTATTGGTAAAATTTATCTAAAAGCATAATTATAAATATTCTTAATTACTCACTAAACGATTTTCAAATGAATAATTTAGTCAACATTTAAATCATAATAGTAACACAATGGCAAGTTATATTCCCGCGCCAGTTGGAACCAAATTCGAAGAACATGCCGATATGGCAACGCCGTCGTCCATAAACGTAATGCTGCATAATAACTGTGACCCGCTCTATAGTAAGAAAACTCAGAATTTATCAAGTTTAACAATCAAAGAACTCCTAATTATACCATAGAACAGAAATAATTACATACAGTTCTGAGATTCGATTGATGCGGTGTCTGTGATGATGACATATCTGTATCAGTTCAATCCACGTTCAATCAGTTGTGTTATGTCATTTTAAAAACCTTAATTATTTTGTTTATTTTTAATCCAGTTGAAAATAATAATAATTTAAAACACCAATCAACAATGTCCAATGAATAAATACTATCCGGCTGATTTTACCACCAATTTTAATAAAACAACATTTTAAGAGCTAATAAATTTAATATTACTTCGAAAATAGAAATTTGTTTTGGAAATGTAAAAGTATTTAAGCATAATTGGATTGATTGGCACATCTAATAAAATCGAAATGAAACACAAATGCAACAAACATTTTTAAGGTTACTTTAGAAATTATTTTTAAATTTAATTCAGATGTCCAAAAGGCTGGAAATGCAAATTTAGTTTAAACATAAAAATGGACTGCAAAATACAATAAAAATAATAAACAAGTTAAAATTTATATATATTAATGTGATTTTGAACAACTGAGGTAATAGACCCATCTCGTTAATGGCACAAATTGAATAGTCGTGCGCGAACTAACTCCCACTTTCGTAGTTCCCCCTAAATATTCGTACCCCTTATAAAATTGTGTTGGTATGACATGCAAAAGTAATCAATAATCCAAAGTAAAGTAAATCCAAAGAGAAGTCTAGGTACACACACAAGTCGTTAATATTAAATACACAAAGACAAGAAAAACACAATAACAACTAGCAAGCGGCGTACACGAACGAAATAATAAAAATTAAAACTTCTCCTTTTTGTGGTTTATGGCCTGGGTTGCCGCGGCTATACGGCAAATAGAAGCTAGCTTTTGACAGCTAAAAGGTTTATTTTCATTTAAATTGTGGTATTCCTGGGTAGCAATACGTTGTGTTCTATGGTAAGAAGTAGTCATATTTTAGCAGTGGAAGGGGAAAATTCAAAAATATTTGCGCATGAGTATTCAATAAAGAGATAGGTGTATTGTATTAACACCTCAATATCAGAAAGTGAGAAAAAATAACCTTAAATAGTTGTTTATAATTTAATTAGGACAATTTCCGATACTAATAGTTGTCTTCGTTAAATATTTGGAGAAGACGAAGAGAACAATATATCCGATATTTTATTTCGATATTTTTTGTTTGGCAACAGCGCTTTCTTGTACAACAATACCGACCCAAAATAACTAACTCTTAAATGAGAAATATTTTTATTTTTTAAATATTCTGTAGTTATCGCTGACGAATGACGACATGAAATCTCTGACGTGCGACGCTTTTGTTTTCATTTTTACTGTACCTTGTAATTAACGACGGAATTTAGACATAGAACAGCTACAGCAGTACCCTGATGTTCCGCTACTATGATTTGTCTACCTAATTCCTTTCCACTCATCAAAATTTCCGATATATAATACTGCCCATATAGTTCTGTAAATCTGTCCGAATGGGTTTCTATCAGAGGCACCAAATCGTCGTTGTCCTCCTCTACTGCCCTTCGAATTTTATACTGTATTTGGAAATTAGGGCGACAAAACATGTAAAGATATTGTCCGTTTACCTTAACTGGAACTGTAAATAAAACGAATAATAATTTACACTATTTACAATTTGTGTAAGAAGATTATTAATCGGAAACAACTATTAGACCATAAGCCCAGGCAAATTTTCGGGGTACACATACATTATACATGATGTTAAGGAGACAATGAAAAAAAATGCTTTAAAACCCAGTGCCGTCAAAAAATACCGGTACCGAAAGTTGGAAATTTTTTTTTAAATCGCCGATTTTACCCCCTCCCCAGTTGATCGAATGCTCGACGGTGTTGATTCAGTTAACTTTGCCTTTCCTTAAAAAACTATAATACTTCTATGCCCCTTGGTATGCTAAGCAAAATTAAATAAATAAAATTCACAACATGTAAAAAATTTAAGCTAACATTTCCCCGTATTCTCTCACTTAAAAATCGATATATACTTCGTTCACTAACACCGGTCATATTGGAGCACCTAGTCACCACATCACGAACAGTTGCTGATGCATCTTGATGTATTAGTGCATCATGAACATTTAAAACAACAGTTTTTTCTCTTTGAGAAAACGCACTTTGTTTTAAATGAGCCACTTGTACTTGAAAAAAACTCGAACTTGACGCCATTTTCACTACCGAAAATGTTCTTAAAGTAAAATAATAAAAATATAGGTCACAATATAAACCACCAACACTAACGAGTACCTATACAGGGTGTTTCATTAAGAATTATCCATATAGTAACTGGAGAAACCTTAGCACTAAATATGAAGATTTAAGCCAAAACACTTAAATAAAATATTCCTCCTAACCGAGATATAGGGTGTTTTATTTTAACTATTCTAAATGATTGTATCCCATATTTTTGACACCTTCCAATATTTTTTGTTCATACTTGGCAAAGAGTTTACACATATCAGGTTACTTTAAACAGTGGCAAAATATAGTTTTTCTCGATTACCAGAGGCGTGCGGTAGGGATGGATACTTTCTTTTATCCCCCTACAATTTACGTCACTGTCGTAATAATTGTTTCTGCATGTTTTTTTGATTCACCGTCACTTTCTACGTAAATATCATCCTCTTGTCTCAATACGATAGAGTAAGTAGTTTTCGAGTTATTTGCATTTAAAGATAATGTTTAAAATATCCATTTTTGTTTTATTGCTTATTTAACATGAGTTTCCTTAATAATTTAACCACCTTGATAACAAAATTTGTTAATTCTAATCGTAAATACACATGAGCCAATAACTATTTCACTAACTAAATAAAATTTATTAGTTCCAAATGATTGTTCCATATTAATTTTTATTAAAATTTCAGTTTTAAATTTATAAAAAAATAGAACTATGATTTTTATTATGAAATAACATGATGAATACATAAAATAAACGTACTGAAACAATTATTTATTTGGACTACTGTAACAAAAAATTCTAGTTAGTTAACATTATAGTAAATTTTCGAAGTGGCCTCCATTGACTTCAATACATTTATTAATCCTTTTGGAAAAATTTCTCCTTACCTTTAGAAATATGTTGGGTCGATTCCTAATAAAATTTGCAGCATTTTCTATTTGTTGCCATAATTCCTGTCGGGTGTTAATTTCTTGAGCGTACACAAGTGTCTTCATATGTCCCCAAAAATAAAAGTCTAGGGGACTAAAATCGGGACTCCGAGCGATAATTTCGAACCGCTAAAGGATAATGTGGTGGGGCGCCGTCTTGCATAAACTATACATACTTCTTCTTTGGTTTAATGGTAAGTTTTCCAGCTCATCAAAAAGTGGATTTTGAAATAATTCCAGATATGAACGGCCATTTAAATTTGCAGGTAATTCAAAAGGACCTGCGAATTTGCTGCGAATTTTATGTTATTTATTAGTATCTGATAATAAAAATCATATTTCTGAATTTTCATAAATTTAAAATTGAAAAACATTGATATGAAAAAATCTTTTGAAATGAAATTTACTGAAACTAATAAACTTTATTTATTTAGTGAAATATTTATTGAGGCATGTGAATTTACGATTAGAATTAACAAATTTTGTTGTCAAGGTGGTTAGATTATTAAGGAAACTCATGTTAAATAAGCAATAAAACAAAAATGGATATTTTAAACATTACCTTTAAATGTAAATAACTCGAAAACTACTTACTCTATCGTATTGAGACAAGAGGATGATATTTACGTAGAAAGTGACGGTGAATCAAAAAAACATGCAGAAACAATTATTACGACAGTGACGTAAATTGTAGGGGGATAAAAGAAAGTATCCATCCCTACCGCACGCCTCTGGTAATCGAGAAAAACTATCTTTTGCCACTGTTTAAAGTAACCTGATATGTGTAAACTCTTTGCCAAGTATGAACAAAAAATATTGGAAGGTGTCAAAAATATGGGATACAATTATTTAGAATGGTTAAAATAAAACACCCTATATCTCGGTTAGGAGGAATATTTTATTTAAGTGTTTTGGCTTAAATCTTTATATTTAGTGCTAAGGTTTCTCGAGTTACTATATGGATAATTCTTAATGAAACACCCTGTATTCTTATGTATTAGGATATAAACAAATCCTCAATTTATAGACTAATAACTTACCTGTTTTTGCAATTATACACATAGGGTTACCTTAACCCCTTAACGACCACAATTATTCTCGTTAAAATCCAAAAACAACATATTGTAAATATCGTATTATGACTATTTATCCCTTATCTAATAAGATTAAATTATGATGATTAAAAGAAAAATCTCAATACCGATTTAAATAAGTACGTGCTCTACTGATTTTACGATTAAATGACTTTTCTTAGCTGCCAACTCCAAACAAATGAACTATAGCGAATATTATTGCGTACATACCACATGACTAAAGTATCTTTGAATCTCTCAGCCCCTTAGTACACAATATACTATTCCCACTTTTGTAATCTGCGCAATCCGCAATCCTATTAATTCATATTAGTATTGAATTGACGGGAAAAAATGTATTAATTTATACTCACCCTTGGGATACACTGGCACGCCTAAATTATTTAGAAAATCCAGATTGTGCTTTCCGGGTGGAATCACCATAATCGCATACTTTAAAAAATTCCGTATTTTAAACAGGTTGTGTACTAACGTTCTCAAAAAGTACAAGCTGCATTCTGCAGCAAATACTATAAAATGAACGAATAGAGTATTACGAGGTAAAGCATCATCTAAACCATATTTATTTATGATCCAATGCTTCCACTCCCAAGGTGGCAGCGCAGGTATGTTAGGATAAGTGAATACGCAAATCGCCCCCATTATATTCTGGTTTTCGTCTTGTGCTCCCAAAGATATATAAGCGTTTAGACTAAAAAAAAAACAGGAAAATACGTTGGTAAAGATGTTAAATGGGGTTACCATGAACGGGTATGCAGATAGCCTCTTTTATCTTCTTCCATAGATATACTAATAAGTCTGGTAACTTCTTTGTTGTAGTTAAAATGTGTGGCATTTTTTGTGTGTGGCGGTCTTAAATCAGCGGACTTATCAGTATATCTATGGTAATGGTTAGAAAACAATTTACAATAAACGTAGCCTTCGCTATGACCATTAGCAAAGCTCAAGGCCAGTGTGTGAACTCTGTAACAGAATAGAAAAGAAATTTCTTTCTATTTTAGGAAATTTCTTGTAACGTTACTCTGTATGTCTATTCGGAGGTTTTCGTGTAGTTTCGTATGCGTATTCGGAAGATAGAAATAGAAACAGCTAAAAGGGTCTTTCTATGTCTGATTTGTGGTTTCTATGGCGCAAAACATTAAAACAAATATTGTTACCGTAAGGTTTATACCCTAGGTACATCATAAAGCATTGTTAGGTTATTGTTTTTTATTAAAGAAGTTTTATTTTTAATTAAAAATGAGAAGTATTTTATTAATTTTTCTTGTAAAGATTTTTTTTCTGTATAAACAATACTTAATTGATGCTATACATTAACACAGTATCTGTGTTCCGTCATTAACTCTCAGCAATTGGCATTGTTTTTTAGTTTATCATATTGTCAATAAAAGCCTATCTTTGGGTTTATTAATGTTTATTTTGATTTTACCGCAACTACCTAGCTAATATTGTCTGAACTCTCAGGAAGTTCTAAGATATTTGTCGTGTGTCGTGGATGTCTCTTTTCGATACTCTGCATTTTTCTTCAATCTTCTTCTTCTGCCTCTTCTATAAAATTCGCAATTACCAAATCCATTTCACTCAATTAATAGAAAAGCACAAAAAACAACAAAAAACGCAAAAACGAAATAAGTAATAACAGCTTAAAATGACAATATTGACATTTGTGATGGCAAAATTACTGGTAGATAGGTTAAAAATCGAAATGTTTTTAGGTTCATTAGTACACATTTCTCTATATCCGAACTTGCCCGAAGGATTTAGGAAAAAGTCATAGAGAGTAGGGTTTGTTGATAGAAAGAAATTTTCTTTCTTTGCTATTTCTTTTCTATTTCTATCTCTATCGAGTTACAGAGTACGCGTACAGACTCTTTAAAGGGCAGGATTGTATTTACCAGAATCTGTATTTTCACAAGGCTTTTTTGACGAGTTCGCAAATTTAGTAATATTAATGTTTGTATTAAAGAAACCTATCGTCACAAAACCAATGGTAATTACATAATAACTGCTAATATTGTTTTTAAAGTAGTAAAAAATATATACCAAGACGATACATTCCATATAAAGATAGACAATGATCTCCAAACAGACAAAATAAAGCTAGACAATAAGGGGACACTATTTGACCCAAATTGTTTACCCTAGCGCTGGAAAATATGAAAAGCCTACGACAGCTGACAAAAGTGGAGATGGACAGGACAGGGATGAACAATTATTATTATAGCAAGACAGAATGGAGAGAGATAGGAACACAGACTAACTTTCTGGATACCACGCGAAACAAAAAGAAGCATAGGGAGACCAAGGAAAAGATGCACCGATGATGTTGTGGCAGTGGCCGGGAGAAGCTACAGATAGGGAAGCATGGAAAGAATTAGAGAAGACCTATATTCAACATTGGAGGAATCAAGGCTGAAGAAAAAGAAGAAGTTATAAAATAAAACAGTAATACTAGATGCAGTAAAATTAAATACGATATTGGGCGAAATTTTCGCACGGGTCAACTAATTTATATGAAATAGTGAAGGCAAAATTAGTGGAATTAGTCAGTGTAATTCTCAATAAATTCAAATGGTAAATTAAAAAAGTATTGCTTGAAATCTTACTCTTTAATTAAGCCAAAATAATAGTTTCGGAGACAGCAGAATTTGCATTTATAGATTTAAATTTACATATTTTATAAATGTAAATGTATTTTATTATTTTCTTACAAACACTTCATATATATTGTATATGTGTGTACTCATATATAAACTTTAATAATTGGTGATATTGGTTTTGCATATATATATACAAAGTTTAATAATATACTTACAGTATTTTTTCTACATTTGTGGTTCCAAATAGATTGAAAGTGTTTTCTTTGTCTACCAACTTTTCTAAAGCACTGGTATGTTCACGATATAGTCTAATAACGGTGAAAGATCCTAAATTCATTGAATAAACACTTCTAGTCCTAAATTTGGGAGGCAAAAATTGTCTAAAGCCTTTTTCCGAGCCTTTTTCCTTTTCTTCCATTTCTTTTAATTCAGTCTAATATTCATAAAAATAATAAATATTCACGGTATTGTCAATTTGACACATTAACAATTATCGTATAAAACTGGGATTCGTAATTCCAAATAACACGCGCTAAAATGCTTAATTCTAATTGGTTGAATTGGTTAAACTTTACACCACTATAAATAAATGTTTATTTGAGAATGTATTCAAATCTTAGAACATAAAATAGTAAGGAAGTATTGCTCGTTCAAGGGTAGGTGACCGGGATGGTTATCCAAGATGGCTACCGGAAGTTACTTTTTAACAGTGGCGTCCTATATTTTTATTTGTAGAAAAATAATGTCCTTATTGAAACATACCTATTATTATTCAGTATGGACACTAATCATTATATATTAAAATAACCATTTTAATAAGGAAAGTAGAGGAAAAAAATAGTATAACATTGCCTAAAATGGGGGTACTAGAGTTAAGGAAATAAAACCAGTTATATACTACACAATTTTTATTAAATTTTTCCTTTTTCCAATGTTATTGGCCCTTAAATTGAATTTTGTGTAAACATGTCTAATTTTTTCTACATTATTTATTTTACTTTTACATATATAATAAATTCTTGTGTTTAAATGTACTTCACAGATGCTTTTTATAAGTTGTTTCCTACGAGGACTTTCGGAAGTAGATGGTAGAGTTTCAGGAACAGGAACTGGTGAAATAGTTTCACTGCTAGTAGTTATTATCTCTTCAGCATAAGGGTCGTTAGTAATTACCTGCATAGAAAAGGTATATATTAGTGAAATATATGTTTAAGCAAAATATCTGTAAATAGATTTGAGAAAAATATAGATTTGGTCAATGTTATTAAAGCAATTTTTGGATGTAATAATTACTTACATATTTCATTCTTGCGATTTTAATTGTAGGTATAGCATTTGGTACTAGTAAAACAATTACTGAAGAAATTCTATCAAATGATTGTTCTGTAAAATGTTGTGAGTCTAAAAAGCTATTCTTGCCTGGACTCCAGTTATCTTTATCCACAATATTTAACTATTTCCGTCTAATATTTTCATCCCGTGGGAAACTGTGAATGTAATAATGTATTAATTAATACACAAATACATTTATTGTACAACGTTGCTTTAGAATACTCCATAGACATAAAAATAATTGACATATACAGTTATGAGATTAACCAAAAAATTGTAAATTAATGATAATTAAAATAAAATATCCTCTTTCCATTATTGATACGCCTATGTCAATTTAAGTAGATAGGTTAGGGATCAATACAAAGTATTAATTTAATTTAAACATAAAAATATAGTTTACGTATATATAATGTATATTTATTATAATAATAGCTACTTACCAATAAATAATTAATCCAAATTTTTAACAGAAAACTAAATTTTTATGAGTCATAAATGGTTATCCAATATGGCCGACTTCCATCGCCAGATTTTAACATTGTAGATATAACACAAACTCCTTCCTTACTATTTTATGTTCTAAGATTCAAATACTATACACATTTGTAATAAAAAAACAAAATTTAGATTTTTTTTGAAGAACTTGAGATAAAAAGACATCTAGCAGATCGATAATTTAAAGTAGTTAATGAACAAATAAATCTTGGAAGTTCTTCACTATTAAACTGTTTACTTTGATTGAGTCTTCATATATAGATAAGACGTAATTGTAACACAAATATATTAAGTTATTGTAAAGATCAGCATGATATTAGAGAAAAATACATACAGGATAATCCCTTAGGGCTAATAACATCTAGGCTTTAATAATGTTGTCTTATTACTTCCATACTAGGTCTAATCTTAACTGTATTAAAATATACTATACAGTATGTTTTAATTTTTCCAGTTTGGAATGGATTCTGAAACTAAGAAAGACTCATCTGATATTATACTGTTACGTTTTTTTCGAACAATTTAAAATAAAATATGAAATCACTCATTCTAAATAAGTTGAATGATGCAGAACGATTTGGCAAATAAAAATATATGGGTATTTATGGTGTTTGACATTCCTACTTAGATGCTGACAGATTGCCGACAGGACAGGCAGGGTATTAACATCTCAGACAATTAATCGCAGTTTTCTGCTTTATCAAGATTTTAAACTGCTATAGATGAAGCACGATTTATAACAATAAACATTCAAGTTTATTTTTCCTTACATTAATTTAAACCAATTATTTATAATAGACAAAAAATTGTGTGTGGTAATGCATTACTTATCCTACTGACAGCAGATAAATGAAATTTTATAAATATAATTGATGGAAAATGTAATGTAAAATAACTAAAAATAGTTTTGTTATAAAAGTTGGACTATTTATTCAAAAAACTTAATTTTTTCTTCATTGTCACTAAAGATTTTAATATATCTCTGGAACTTAATGTTATAATCGTTTTTTAAAAAGTCACACTTAAATGATGAACTCAAATTGCAGATCAAATAAGTTTCCAAAAACCGATAAACTTAATGTTAATCCTTTTTTAAGAAACATTATTAAAATAGATATTTGTACTCAACTGGGGAAGTCCCCTCCTATTGAATATCAACAAAGTAATCACGATTTTGAAAAGAATATTCCAAAATAACCATATTACCAAATATTTAGCTCTTAATTTACACCTTTCCTTTAAAAAATTGATAATTAAACTTGGGAATTGAATTTTTAAAGCGCAGTGTTCGTGTTTTTAAAAGTGGCAACAGCGCATTTAATATGTCCTTTACTTATGAATCAAAACAATAAAATTAACACATTTTATTACTCTATACCTTTATTAGACAGAGCATAAATATGCCATCACGTTTTAACAAAAACAATATTAACAATACAATATTAACAATACAATATTAACAAAACAATATTAAGAAAAATAATTTTTTTTCTCTTTTTATAGTTAAGCCTGGGAGTCGAAGACGGAATGTTGCAAGCGTACAATCAAGATTTTGAAATACAGTTTTCACATCGAGTGGCTTCAATGACGAAATTTTCACAATCTGACATGGATCCTTTTACCTTTCTTTATCTTCTCAGAGACGATCAAGAAAATCTCCTGTATTGTTATCTCTTTGTAGCAAAAAATATTTTGGACGTAAGTAGACATTTATGTTATCACGTACTTTTAACTTTTGTGTCACTTGAATTTTTTTCCGTTACTTTCAAATTTTAATTAGTCTAAGATTTTATTTTTAAATTGATAATTTCACTCCTGTTTTTAGAATGTCTTTTGAATTAATTTTTTTATCACTTTGACATCTATAAAAAGCTGCATCCCTTTTTGCAGCGATAAAAAACCAGCTTATATAAGGCAGCTACATTTTTATTTCTTATACTTACTCAATCTTATAATGTTTTTTGCTTAGATTAGGAATTTTTAATTTTTTTCTTTTAGAATCTCTTTATAAATATATTGTTAAGGGCAGAAAGTCATTCAGAGTAAAAACAAATTTAAATCTAATAAGTTATTATGCATTACAAATTACATTCAGTTTTCTTTAACTTTACACCCCTATAACTAATTTAAATAAACATTTTATGAATTTTTACTGACTTTCTGCCCTCGGGACTATAGATTTCTGCGTTTAAATTTTTTTTAAACAATAAAAAACTATTGCAATTAATAATTATGTACTGGCATTGAGTATTACTTTATTACTCAATGGTACTGGTCTATAACGGAGAGTTTTTTTATATTCCACCGGTTGCTGGAGCATATTTACGAGCGGCTTTTGTTGCCAATTGTGTACAGATAGGTAGCTTTATTTTTTATACTCCAGTTCGTCTAAGCAGTTTTTTAAAACTATGATTTATGTTGTCAATGGTGCAAACACGTTTTGTGTCACCTTTTATTTTTAAAAATCTATCTTTCGACGTTAATTTCACCCACTTCTAGCTGTCTAATTTGCTTAAAAATTGGCACACGTGTCCAACTACGCTCGCTATGCAATAATTTCGCAGCATCAATCTGATCTCGTTGCCAGGATCGCCAGATATAAAGGTAAATAATTCGTATGTAAATATAATTAAACCGTTATTATAGGTCTATTGGCAGGCACACGATATAAAAAATAATTTTGTAATAAGAATAGTATATACAGGGTGAACGATTATGAAAGCAGGGTATCGTTAGTATGATCTTATTTAATCCGCATAGTTTGTTGTTTGACTTAGTTTTGACGTTATTTATCTTGGGTTTTGACTTCCCTGGCGTTGTAAAAATTATAATTTTACGCATTCTAAAGTTTTATATTGATCAACATTTACTTTTGGTAATAAAATGTCCTTTAGACTTAATTGGCGTGTGATGTATTTTCCTGTAAGTTGAATTAATTAATTAAAAGTTTTATTAACTTTTTTAAATTAGTAGATGTCAATACTTGCGAGAAGGTGTAAAGTTTCCTGTTTAAGGGGGGGTAAAGTTAATTCGTTGAAAAAAGGCATGTTTTTATGAATTTTTTGTAAGGAACCAGTTGAAATTTCTTTATTAAATTCAATGATACATTGAAGTATCACATTTGAAGAATTTTCTGTAAAATTTTCACAAAAAAATATTAACAAATACAGTAATGGCAGCAAGTATTCCGACGTGCCTCGAAAAAAAGGAGAGTTGCGGTGGACATCATAACTTGGTGCTGGATCATCTGAAATCAAAAAATCAAAGTTCATTCGTTAGATAACAGTTTTCCCCAGGAGGTGACGTGGGGGTTTTTCGAAATTTAAATTTTTCACTTTTTTGGAGTACTTTGAAGGAAAAAACGCGATTTTTCGTGAAAAAAGCCCCCTAATTTGTTATTGTAAAATAACAATTATCAACAAATTTGAAAAAAACTTTTCGTCAGGGCCTCTTAAATGATGGACAGAAATAGTGTTCAAAATTTCAAAACGATCGGTGCAGTAGTTTTGAAGTTATAATGTCCACCGACTTTAAAAAAGTGACTTGTGGGAAAAACGCTTTAAAGTTTTGAACACTCAAAAATCTTGTATAAAACGTTTATAAGCAAATTTTATCGGCTTACCTCACACTTAATCATCAATGCCAGGTCCATAAAGGATGTTGCTATCATCCATGATGTCTAAAGCATCTTTTTGCGCCTGTCTACGAAGAATCCTGCCTTCTTTGGTTTGTCTCTAAGCTTTCTGATCGGCTCGGCTTATACGTATGGAGTCAATTGATCGCGCCGTCATGAGCACTTGGTCCACTACTTATTCCCATGCCATCCATGAAGGTTAGTAAAGCAAAAGAACCTTCATTGAAGGCACTGGCTGCCATATAAGCTGCAATTTCAACGATGACAGAGGTTCCACTCAAGTGCTTTGGTGAGATTTGCCAAATAAGTTGGTTCAACCTCTCATTGTTGTTATGCGTGAAGCATCTTTGTTCATATATATAGTATATAGTATACAAAATATACAGTACAGGCATGAGGACGTTTGTACTTAAGTCGGAATTTCTATAAATAGAACCGGGGGGAAAGAAAAAGTATAGTAGAGAGCTAAACATCTGCCAGGCAACAATAGAGCGCTCGGGTGGAGTAGGGATTAAAATCCGACAGGTACAAAAATATTCGTAACTTGGTCAATTTTACTCCGATCCACTTGAAATTTTGAGACAATATTCTTAAAGTATTAAGCATTCATTTCAAAAAATAAAAAAATAAAAAATTTACCCCCCCTTAAGAAAACAGTGCGCAGTATTTACAAATCATTTAATAAACTTTCCAGACACACTGGCAGCGGTATATTTAAATATATTGTCTAACATAAAAGCCAAAAGGAACATCTGCCAATTTATTCACACGCATATTTTCATCATTTCCCATGTTGTTGGTAATCTTAATTCCCAGAAGATTAATGTTTGTTTTTTTTTCTCGAATCAATACGTCAAACATTATACACAGTTTATTATCTAGTTTTTAATCTCATTAACAATAAATTATGCGGGGTGGCCGATCATTAATCGGATTTTATCTAAGGGATGTTTTAGAAAAATGTTGCTCGATTTCAATTGCAAGAAAAAATACCATATTTTACTTCAAATTTTTATACTTAATCATTTTTTTCTACAATAAATTCAAAGCATGTACAATATTGGTTTCGAGATCCTCAGAATTGAAAATGTTACTAACTTTGTTTACAAATTCCCCCAAAGTTGCTTCTACTTTCTTATAATCGACATCTCTCCTTCTAAAATTGGCCATAGTACTATTTAAAATATGAATAACCCCATCGCTGCATTCGTAATTTGGTCTTTCTACTTTAATGTAACGGTTATGCCATTTCAAATAATATTCTCCTTTTATTAATAGCACCATTATCCTCAAAGGACCTACAGGGGTGGATAGTTCTATGTCTCCATAATTATTGGCTTTCGTTAGCGACACCAGCTGTTCTATGGAGTAAGGAGAATGGGAAATTACTAAATGTCGCCCTAAAAATAAAAAAAATCAGAAGGTTGGTTTTAGAATTACACTGCTCAACAATGGACTAGTTTAGTGATTTTTTTTTATATTTGCATATTATAATAGTATATTAAACAACGCATTTCATATGGAATTCTGTTATGACACGAGTTCAAGTTTAAAAAACGAATCGCAAAGCGATGAGTTTTTTAAAGAACGAGTGTCACAACAGCCATATGAAATTAGTTGTTTATAATATTTTTTATATTTTGCCAATTTATCATTTTTAAAATTAATTTATTATTTTTATGTAATTGCGAAAATTTTGATTTTAAAAAGTATACGGTAGCACTGTGTAATTTATAACATTTGACAGTTTTGACATTTAAATTATCAAATGTTAATGTTTTCAAATATTTTAAAATGACTAATACACCAATAATAATATATTATTAAGTAAAATATGATATTCATATTCACAAATACTTTCTTAAAGAACAATATAAAATTTATAAATTGCTATTAGCTACAAATGTCATTGTCAATAGTCTTGTCATTAGATACTTCACTCATGTCGCCAACCGTTTAATACAAAAATTTGCGTGCGTAAAAGTTACATTACGATACGCAAATGCGTTTTATAATGAAGATTTTTATAAGCGCAAAATATAAAAAATAGGTTTTTAGTAGTTCAACTGTACAAATAAAATTTTTATAAAAGGAATCCTCTAGCCATAATCGGCTTTTGAAATTTAAATTTAATGGTTACATACGTCATAAGTGCTAAGTGACGTGTTTCAATAAGATTGGTAGAAAATTTGCGATGTTGTCGATATGCTTTAATATTAACCAAGAAACTTATCTCTCTCTCTTCTTTGTTGTCATTAAAAAGAGATAAACATATTGATATTTTTGTTCTCCGATTGACACTTCATCAAATAAGTAGTAAAACCTTAGAACA
Organism: Ophraella communa; assembly: GCA_035357415.1. Lineage (NCBI taxonomy): Eukaryota > Metazoa > Arthropoda > Insecta > Coleoptera > Chrysomelidae > Ophraella > Ophraella communa. The sequence goes on along the minus strand of CM068988.1, from coordinate 23,601,479 downwards.
AAAAGAAACAGGAAGGAGTATATGCAAAATGACCTTGAGTCCAGAAAGGAGCTTGCATATGGCGGCCAATTGTCAATTTTAATTTCCGTTTCCAATGACGTACCGTAAAAAAATTAAATTTATATTAGGGTTTTTATTTTGATTAAATTCCAACCAATCAAGTATGTAAATAAATTTAGTGTTTAAATCATTTTGTATTTATAAAAACCGAATGATACGCCTATGCGCTCATTTTTGACATTTATATGCAAATATTGCTTTGACAGCATACTGTAAACATAAACAATGAGTCATACAAGGAGCTTCAAGATGGCCGACTTCCGTCGCAAATTTTCCTTAAAGGTAATATATTATGACAGACTCCTTCCTGTTTCTTTTTGTTCTAAGAGTAAAACACTAAACAAAATATTCTGTCATTTTCGTTGGTATAATTTGTTGTTTGGTTGTGTTTGGTTTATAAAAGAAATTACTTCTATACTATTTTTGGCTCGAAAATAAAAATCCCTAACACCTTCTTTTGGTGTTATAGCGGTTCCTTCAAAAATAACCAATAGAAGTAATTGTTCTCTCGTGGAGCAACCCTTCTGTCGGTACAGTGAGAGCACAAATCAGTGAGAGAACGAACTTCAAGAATACGGTTTTGGCATTTTCAATAGAACCACGCCCACTTTCTATTGGCTGTTCTATTCTATCACCTGCAAGAATTCGAGAATACATCCAGCGCCGGATTCCGTTATGAGGCTTAAATAGGCCAATAGAAATATTAGTAGGTGTGGCTTGGATATTTGGCGCACTTTTTCAATTTGTGCTTTCTAGGCTAGAAAGTAAAAAAATATATAATAATTGCAGTGTAAAAATGTATTATAAAGGTGTATTTTTTTATTATGCCAGGGGATAATTTCAGGTTTTGGTTATCAGTAACTAAATTAAGGGTAAAAATACTGAGGATTTTTTATTACTTATTTTTTATTTCCATCCTCCAACCTCCGAGAGTTGAAATATTTCATAGATTTGGGCAAATTATTGTAGTTTTAATCCATAATGAAATCCAGTTTTTATCAAATATTTATAACTTATTGGGCATATATTCCTATCTGCTAAAGCTGTGTTGTAGTCATCACAAGTTAGCTGGATATTGCAGTTAATCATTTCTAATGCTGTTCCTGCTGTATGTCCATTCTTGTAGAGACGTAATAACTGTTCTCTTACATCATTACTAACTTTCCGAAACCGCAAATAATCTGAATTGCCTGATTGTGTGTTACAATAAGAGTTATTTCACAAGGTGCTTCTTGTAAAAGTTGGAATTTTTCTTGTATGCCCATGAATTTTTTTAATAAGATGAATTTTTACTGTTAATTTTGAAGGGCAGTTGGTATTTCTCGTTTTAATTTGTGAAGATGGTTCGTAAGTTTTTGAGCACCGAGTAAAGTGGTGACATCTAAAATTAAATTTAAACTTTATATGGTAAATAAAACTTTTTAAATGTTTACTAAATAATTTTAATAATCTCAAAAATTCAATATATTATGTACCAATATATCATTTAAAATATTTCACTTAAGTTTAATCCGTTCTCTATCCTCAATAACCGTATTATTTATAACGTATGATGAATTGGTTAAGTTTTCAAACTCTCTTAACCATTTACCAAACACTTTTTTGTTCGTGCAATTAACAAAAAATTGCAACTGAACGTTAGGGAACTTATCTTCACCTTCTATTATCTTTTTCTCCATAATTTTTATTCCCCTCCCCAGCCAGGTGGTAAAACAGACTAAAAAATTGGTAGATTTAATTTAATAATTGTTCTTATTACTACCTATACGCCAAAAATAGATATTTGATTTGATACCCACATTAATGAATTTTTCATTTAACGAGGAAAACACAAAGTTTTCCATTTACACGTTAGTTTAAATTTTCTATGACTATGAAATGAAGACAAGATCAAAGGAAAACAATCATAAAATAATAAATACCTGCTTAAAACCTTAAAAATTACTTTCAGTTATACCTAGTTTAAACGTCACGTAAAATGTCAACGGTAGGAACTCCGCCCACAAGCATCATTTTAATTGGCTTATTTTAACCTCATAACGGAATCCGGCGCTGGATGTATTCTTGCGTCAAGAATAGGGGTCTTGTTTGTTTATTACAGATAAACACGATTTTCTCTCCTGTCATATATCTTGTCAATTAGTACAATCAGTTAGTCACAGAACACGGTATTTTGTGTCGCCGGTTCTTTGAGAATACTTGAAACGAACGTAGCTAAACTGTGACAACGTTGACTTTTAAACACACTTCACTATTGGTTATTAGTTGGCGCTACGTTTAAAACTTACTAATTATTTATTGCTAAATTTTACGAAATGAGAAAAATTACTTGCAAAATGAATACCAATATAAGTAAGTAGGTATCTTATCCTAAACATATATTGCTATCATTTTGATTAATATGATCCTACTAAACTAGTCCATTGAAGTGGATATTACAAAAAAAAATCATTTCCCTATCTCGTACAACCGTCATTGTCATATTCATTAACTCCACTAAATATAAGTCTCATTTTTAGGCGATCAGCAGACTATTTTATGTACTTTACCTAGAGTTTGAATGTCTGTATCCAATCTTTCTAGGTTACTATCTTTTGCCAATTTCCACGATAAATCACTAGGAACGAAGTAGGTGAAACTGACGTTTGGTCTGGAAAATATATGGTGGAAACCTGTTTTCTCTCCCATCTCATAGAAAACGTCCGTATTTGGATCAAGACTAAGCTTTTCTAATACTGTTAAATAGGGAAAGGGCTTGAGTTTTCTTTCGTATATACCTAATGGCTGTGAGATTAGATGGACTACGCCGTTTCTGACTGGAATATTTGGCACGACTATCTGAAACAGAAAATTTTTATTTAAAATAATAACATACTACAAACTCGTCAACATATTTCGGCTTTGAAACTGCAGATTATTTAATTTCCAGAATTTTCTTAAAACATTCGTGCTCGAAAGTAAATGTCCAGGAATAATTTAAGCTTGCGTGGTATTTGGAAAGAAAATTTCACACCATAATTTGGAAAATAATTATTCATCCAACCTGACATCCAGTGTTGCCGCTTCAGATTTTTTTTGTACTATAGGGTCTCTCGAAATTGTACTAAATGGTAGGTACTATATCTCAGATGTTAGGTTATGTCGTTATGTATAACTGTAATTAGGAGATGTAGAGGGTGGAGGTGGAGGCCATCATAACCAGTGAACAGCCAGCAAAACATTTTCAGAATTTTATCATATATTTGTTATAGTCTAGGAGGAATCGGCGCATGAGTACAGAAAACTATTCCACCTCAATTTTTTTATGTGATCCTTTTCAAATTGCCCTCCTAATGATATAAATGCATGTTGCCATGGTGCAACCCGGTGCCATATTGTTTAAACCGAAATTGTTTAAACAATTAAAAGTAATTGTTATTTTTCAACCGGACAAATTTTTTTTATATTCTTCATTGAAATACCAATAGAAAAGGTCCTATGACTTTTGAAAAATTGATTTCAGAAAAAAATTTATTAAAAACAAATTGTAGGCAATTTAATTATTATCTAATAACATTGCTCTCTTTAACAATCTTGATAAAGTTGATAGTTTTTAAGATAAATGATAAATAATGATTCAAGACACAGAGAGGCCGACGCAACGCATGAGTCAGAGAGAGACAGCGATACTTAAAGGTAAGCGACGCATACTTGTGAGCGCGCGGAATTAACAATTAAAAAAAAGATATAAACAATGAAATTTTTTTAAATCTCTTTGCACAATATTATTAACAATTGTATAGAGAATTAAAAAAAAATATTACTTAGACATTATGTTTTTTTTAATATATTTTTCATGGGTCGAAAGTACCCAAATTTGAGATTTTTCGAATTTTAAAAATTTATATCTTTAAAAATATTAACTTTATCGTTAAAAGTCATAGGACCTTTTCTATTGGTATTTCAATGAAGAATATAAAAAAAATTTGTCCGGTTGAAAAATAACAATTACTTTTAATTGTTTAAACAATTTCGGTTTAAACAATATGGCACCGGGTTGCACCATGGCAACATGCATTTATATCATTAGGAGGGCAATTTGAAAAGGATCACATAAAAAAATTGAGGTGGAATAGTTTTCTGTACTCATGCGCCGATTCCTCCTAGACTATTATAAAAATTGGGAAATAAGTAAGTAAAAAAATCACAGCCTGAAAACAATAAAATCAGCCTCCTAAGAAGAAGAAATATCGAAGTAATAATAGTTAAAAAATAATAATGGAAACAAAATTAAACTCTCAACATATAAATCCTCTTAGGAACTAATATTAACTAAAAAATAAAAAAATAAACTCTGAACACAAAAAACACTCTTGGTAAGTAATATACCTCAAAAAATGAATATCAAAACTTCAAGGCAATAGCCAATGGATATATACATATTATTGCATATTGTATATTGTATATATCAGATTAAGTCATCTACATAGATTAGGATAGGGATAGATAAGAAACAGCAATGTTAAAATTTGAGACATTGAAATGTCAAATTTTCGCCATCTACCCAGCTGTTCTCGAACTAAAATTGACATTACTGAGTAGAGGGAAATTTAAATATATTCCTATTGGCGCCACCTGCCGGCTGATTTCTGCAACCTTGATAGATATGGCGAAATATTTAAATATTTTCATCTATAACTTCTGTTGCATCTATCTCAGTTGTTGAAACCTTTCTTCTTAATAGGGACTGACTTGGGTTCGGCGTTATTCGGCCAACCAAGACTTCTCAACATGACAGAAATTCATTTTTGTACTAGATTCAAAAGAATTGGTACAGAATTTCATTTTTGTGCTCAAAGGAATTATACTGACGTACTAAATATGACTAAAATGTACTAGAAACGGCAACCCTGCTGACATCTGTCACAAAACCTCATAATTACTAGTTTAAACGTCTGTACCATAGAGAAATATAATATATGTTTATTTGTCTATGGTCTCTACGTTGAGGTTTCATCGATCTCTATGGTTTCAGCTGTCAAAAAATGTCCACTTCTCAGAGTATACTCTGAGGTCCACTTAAATGTACTGGGAAAGTAGTGAGGTAAGTATCAAACCAAATGATTCCAAACAACTTTTGTTTATGGCGTGCTTTATATGTGCTATTTACTATTTTATTATATTTTCTTGATTTTTTGGAGTTAATTACTATTTTTTCATTGGTAAGTGTTCATTCATAGATATACGAACAATTTCCGTAAAAACATTATAACATAACCTTCAAAGTTGTGCATTTTCATAAATTTTAAGAATGCTTACCAAAAAATGGTACTTTTAAAATTGAATTTCAAAAGATTTTGCTTATATATATTTAATGATGATACTTGCGTTATATTTTAATGTATAATAATGATGAAATAAGTCAAACAAAAGTTACTTCAGGAGATTTTTTATGTCGATGTTTGGTATCATCTGGTTCGACAGCATAGAACACAAAGTTTGACGTCACACTTTCCCTGTCCATATCGAGGCGCCACGAAAACATTTCCGGAAATTTTTTAGTTGCCATGGGAACTAGACAAAATTAAGGCATCTTATTGGTTAAAAAGTAGAGGTGTGAAATGTTCAATATAACTTACTTCAGAATAAAACTCTCCAACTCCAAGAGATCCTCTCATAATCCCCTTCACAAATAGCTTCTTATTCATTTCTTCGAAAGAGACAACAATATATACAGTATCATCGTTGGCCAGAGATTCGTAAGCAAATTTTTTAGGCGTGGGCCTCGTAAACAACACGTAAAAAGGTACAATGTGTCCGAATATGATATTCTTGTTAATCATATTGAATTTGAACGGTCCGATTCCCGAGTCTAGCGGTACAAAAAAAGTGTGTCCGGCATTTTGTTTAAAAACGTATTGCACCTTGTTTTCCTGAACTTTCGTAAGGAAGTTTCCAACAGTTTTGGCGGCACCTAAGTTCCAATTCGATATTGAATTTAAAAAGTCATAAGCGCTCGGAGATGACGTTGGAGATTGTACCATCGGATTTAACACGGAATCTATTACATGCAAAACCTGGAATAATGAACAATACATTTTTTTAGGAAGGTGTATATTTTATTTCGGTACCTGTTGTTTTCCCATATCACCTGATCGACTTCTAGCTGAGTAATCTGACTTGTTTTGAATAATTTTAGCATTATTGACGTATATGTCTCCGTCGAATTGGGTTATCCATAGAGGTGGATTTTCTAATATTACGGTAGGCATGGAATTGGTTTTATTGAGCATTCCCAGCGTTTTCACCTCAAAACTCATGTGATAAAATGCGATATCAGAATTATAATTCACTAAAATGTTTAATCGCGTTTAATTATATGCATAATAAATGTATCATTACATTATTTCCCTTCCTTTATTTTAAGAGTGTAGGCTCAAAATTTTAACACCCACAGTTGAGATATCTACCCTATCCCAATTTTTAAACGGTCTACGCATAACTATAGTATTTTTCACAGTAAATGGTATTGGCTTATTAACTGCAATAAACTACCCGATTTAATCTCATTGTGTAGAAAATCATCAGGTAAAAGATGCAAATGTGCACAGGGTCGAACTTAAGAAATTTGAATTTTGCATAATATAGGAGATATACAAGTAATTTATTTAAATGCTACAATTCTATTCTATATTTAGTTCAGTGTCGCTATCGTTATCCTCATCTAAATTAATTATAATTGACGCAATTGATTTTACAGAAAGGTACGAGTTTTCAACATTTATAACATGACCAACAGAACTTTTCCAATTCGCGGTAGGAATGTCATTCATACAGTTCCTAATTAATTCTACCACACTATCACTTAAAGTCGGAGAAGTATTTTGGATTGAACACGCAGTAGTAGGGAGGTATGTCCCAATTCTTCTGCAATTGTATCACAAACATACGTTTTTTTTTAAAGAAAATGACTGCAGCACTTGTAAAAGTTCTTTTTTGTATAATTTTCCTCAAAATATAAATGTCATTTGCAGCCATGAAGTTTTGAATCTCCAATTTCGTATTCTTTGAGCCAGGAATTTTTTGCAATTGTCGACTATGATAGCTTGCGTTGTCCATTACTATAACGCTGTTTGGCGGAATGTTGGGTAACAGAAAATTTTTAAACCAAGCGCTGCTGTCGTATCTTCGTGATAAACAACACAAGAGTCCTTAATATTTTTGGCAGAAAGCCACATAGCGTTTAGGATCCAACAATTTTCTGATCCTGCGTGTAATAATGTGATTCTCTTCCCTTTATTTGATGGTGCTTTTATTTTACACTTATCAGAGGAATCAGACTATCCTTTGGAAGGGGTGTCATGCGTCTCAAACCATGTCTCGTCGAGGTAGAGTATTGGCCGATTTTCAGACCCGTAACGCCAGTTTGTGGATTCCATTATTACTTGTCTCTTGTCAATTTTGCGATATTTAAAGCCCATTGCAGACAGAGCTCGCCAAAGAGTAGTGAGGTCACAGTTGATGTGAGTTTCGTCATTGACGTTTCAGACTTTTGATTGTAGGGACACGCTGCTCATCGTACATAGTGTAGATTTTTCGCCTTATCAAATCTTTTTCCCAGCCGTCTAGACTTTTGTGACACCGGAATCTTTACGCTTTTTTCTTGATTCCATGGAATTTTTAACAATTCGGCTAACTGAAGTAAGAGGCACCTTTGTCAAATTACTGGTTACTCTTGCTGCAGCACCCGTGTTATATCCTTGCTGAAGTAATGATTTTCGCGTCACAATAATCTACCCTTGGAAATAAAGTCCATTTCATCAATAACCGCATTTCGTATCGCTTTAAAATTATACTTGGTAGAGAGAGCTTTGTATGCAGTTGACTACTTTTTTACATAAATTATTTGGGACCATCTCACGCACTGGAAAGTTAATTTGTGATATTTATCTATTTTGTTGTTTGTTGTTGTTTTTTTTTTGTTGTTACTCTGACTAAATTAAAATTTTAAATTTTAATTTTTTTATATTACATTCTCATTGTATAATGTATACATAATGTATATGTCGGCGTCAAACACTGAAATCCGTCATTCCCTGAAATGCCTAGGCAATACATGAATTGCCGGCAAACAGTGTAACGGCCCTATCATTACGCTGTTTGCCTAAGTAATTTAGTCATTCCCTGTAATGTCTGAAATAATTTAGGAAAACGTCGTAATAACCATTTTCAGCGTTTGCCGATTATAGGCAATCACTGAAATAAGTACATAGTTGCCAAATTGTTTATGAAACAAAATTTTTATACCATCTTTTGGAGTTTAATCAAATTTCGAAGGGAGAATAATTAAGTGCACTTTTAAATAATAATAAAGGCAATATTTAAAAAAAATAGCCATGTAGTGGGGTATAGGTATACAGGGTGTCCCGTTTTCGAGGGCCACCAGCATGGGGATTTCGCAAACGGTTAGAAATAGATGGGTAGTTTAAATTCAGCAAAGGTGCGCATTTTGGAGCTTAGTATCACATGTTATACTTTAATTAAGTAGTTTTTGAATTAGAGACAGTTGAAAAAAAAAAATTTTTCGACTTTAAGAGGCTATAGAGCGGTAACTAGTTGTCATAGGATAAAATACCTAACTCACATTTCTATCTTAACTTTTACGCGCAAGCTAAATGAAACCCATTAAAAAAAAGTATTTTTATCCTTATTTGTGGGACACACGTTATTCTATATTACTAACTAAAATTTAAAAATCTTTATCCTTATATAAGTTCAAATTTTATATTGTAACAGCTTTATTTTAAGCTAAATAGGATAAATTTGACATAAAATTAGCAAAAGACAAAAATTACAACATTTCAAAATTTTGTACCTATTACTATTTTATAAAAAAAATATCTACCTTATATTTTTGCTGCAATAATATACCTAACTTTACTATATTTTTTCAGTTAAAAATTCTTATAATAATTCATTTCATTGAGTACATAATAAGTATCAAAGAATTAGCTAAAATGTACTAAACATGACAACAATGTAAATAGTTAGCGGCTGATGCATCATGCAATTTAGAGGTTAGGGTTTAAAAATGATTTTAAAATTAACTTACCGCCTTCAATTCCTCTGTATTCCAAGGTTTTTTTTTCTTATTATCACTATAGTAATCGTCCAGTGCTTGATAAAAGCGTTCAAAATGAGATGCCATCACTTTTAAGCCTTGATAATAGACAATAACATGCAATAAAAAAAATAGTGCCGATACAATGTTTGACTAAAATAGGCAAACGGCGTAAAGCACGTTTATAAGTAAATTACGGCGTTTACCTAGTCATTATAGGGAATGACTAAATTACTTAGGCAAACAGCGTAGTGATAGGGCCATTACACTGTTTGCCGGCAATTCATGTATTGCCTAGGCATTTCAGGGAATGACGGATTTCAGTGTTTGACGCCGACATATACATAAAGTATACATTTATTATATTTTTTTTTACTAACCTTTCGCAATGTTTATATTGTGAAGTTTTATATGTTTGTATGTTTTATGTTTTATTTACTTGTAAATACTCTTGTATTACTGTTTTAATATGTTTTGTTCTATGTGATTTGCTTTTTTTTAAACAGCTTTGTCCACAAATTTAAAAAAAAATTTCAACAATAAAGCTTATTATAAGATAATGAACCACTGGAAGAAGCACTATTCCTTTTTATTCACGGACGCCACATACTGCCTATTCTGTACGTTGGGGTATAAAAGCTTTGCTATTAATGTCTGTAATAACAAATAAATGTTATAAAATTATTGCACGCCGTAACACAAGTGAACACTTCCAATGAAATACAAAGACTAAAATAAACAAGAAGTGTAAGCTGTAATCCTCTACAATCCCTCTCAGAAACAAAATTACCTGAATCAGGTCCTTTTACATTTATAATGTGCACCTCGGATTTTACAACTTAAGGGTCTAATTGGTTTTATTATAATCCTTCAGTCAATACCATTTATTGTGAAAACTACTATACTTGTGAACTAATTCAGAATAAGTTCTGATACAATGCTTAAAATCCCCATTTTCCGTTTTATAATGCATGTACAGTCGGCTTTAGAATAGCATATACATGTTAAATGTGAATTTCGTTTACCTACCAAAGTTATAAAAACGCCCTTCTTAAACAACATAGGAATGGCAATTTTTAAAACGCCTACATTAAATGGTTTTTGGAGATTAAGTTTATTTAATATGGAAAGAGGGACAGGCAATTTGTCAATAAAATACCTTATGCTGCAAACATTAAAGATGTGGGCGTGGACAACTGTTTAACTGATTTCAAATTTATTATTATTTAAACCGTGATTGGTTATACACAATAAATAAACCGTCCTTAAAATTAATTCATTGTAAGCGATTTGAGTTTGAAAATGTATATGCTATTCTGAAGCCGATAGTACCTGTAGGTTAAAGTAGCACTACTTATATTTGCACTACAAAATGTATTATTCTTATAATAATTGATTACCTTTATGGGAATGTTTAAATGAAGAATTTTCAGGTACGAAAACCGTCAGCTGCTCGTAATGTAAGTTAAGTAGAGCCACTCGGTTGTTCCTTATAAGGGATTTAAATTCGCTATATTCTTTTTCTTGTTGAATTTTTTGGTAAATTGTTTTATACCTGGAATAATAACAAAGGTTATGAATTATTTAATTAAAGATAAAACAATCGAAAATGGAGGGAAAATAACATTGTTTTCTTTTGTTTCATAAAGAATTATTTAATAACTTAAAATTTTACCTAGCCCTGCTAAAATTTTATTTAAATTCGTGCCTATGACAGCAAATTTAAGGTTGATAATTTTCTTGCTGTTGTTGACTAACGTTTCTACGGAATTTCAGTCAAGAATATGCTGTTAAAAATAACCTGTCTGTTCCTTTTAATAAAGACTCCAAAAATTACGGGTGATAATTGGCTGTCTGGATTTATGGTAGTAATTCCTTCGTCAGCCAAAAGCAACAGCAATACATCGTATTTTTAAATAATTTAGCAAATTATAATTTCAACGCTTATAGAATTTTCAACACAGCTGAGACATGAATGTCTACAGTTCAGGGACCCAGAAAAATGTTAACCAAAATGGTGCTAAAACATGTTGGACATTTCACAAGCTGGGAAAGAGACCGAAATTTTACAATTGTATACTTCCAATGTTTGCCAAAAAAGAATAAATCTACAACTCCAACTCCAAATGGGAGGTTCAGCAGGATCTCTATATACTTTTTTCAACAATGGGTGAATAACAGAAGACCTGTTACTGTGTATTTAGAAAATTTTCAAAAATGTGTGAAAGTAAGCCAGGAGGATCTGGGGAAACCTACCAACCTTAAACTGCTAGACCATGGACGTCCCGCGAATATTAAACAAATTTAAGTGTTTTAGTATTGTTGTTAATAAACATGTCAGAATAAATCATGTAAGTCATCCATGCTCTAATGTGAATCCAAAAGGTTCAAAGAAAAAGTTAAAGTCGATCCCACAATGTTTAATTTAAGATTGAAAAGTTGCAACTAGTTTCGGTATCACCAGACCATCATCAGACTGTAAAATACAATGAAATGCCAATAGAAGGAGAAACCATAATAAAGTGATAGATTCAAAGTCAAGTCAACAATAAAATATTTGTTAGTAAAATATAACAATTAAATAAAAAACTGTAAAATATGGTGAAACATTATAAATTTATAAAAAATTCAATTTGAAATGGAACAAAAAACATGTAGTCAAGTTACAATAATCTTATTCAGATTTTCTAAAAGGTGGTGAAACAAAGTGAAAGAAAGTATAATAGAATCTTAATGAAATACAATATTAAATGAGTATTAAAAATATTTGATACATCAATGATACATCAATCAAAGGCAAAGCACAATCATAGAAAATCAAAAGTTTTACAAAACACAGACTGAAAGTAACTAAAACAGCAAAACAAATTTGTTTTACTCGTTGCTGAGATAAAATTGACATTTTAGGGCGCCATCTACCGAATTCTACTTTACATAACCAATGTGAAAAGCTGTCTTCTATAAATATAAATACATTTATCTTAACAACTGATAAAAAATAAACTATTACCAGTAAATAATTTTATCCACAAATACCTAATAAAAATAATGCTACTACCAGTTAATTCTGAATTTTATTGAAAAAATACGTCTTACCTTTGTGAATTGACATTTTGTCCGAAAACTACTAAAATTAATAATAAACAATAGATCATTTTGTTGTATCTCGCTGTTTACAAATTGCCATTATTTTGATGAATTCGTAGTTGATAGTATTTAAAGTTTATCGGAATTTGGACAAGGTTATGAACGAGATGATGCGTATTCATATCAAATCATATTTTCCGTTTAGATACGTTATTATTTAAATAGAAATAGGTTAATGGTATAATAAAACAAAAATAGTTTATCACGTCAACAAACAATATCTATAAACGTGGATCTTATGATTTTTTCATCATTCGGTCAATTTTTATGTTAATAATGTTTTGAATGGGAGCTTGAAAATTGCTCAGTATTACTGAGATAGAAAATTTTGCTAATAATAATTTGTTTGGTTTTGTTAATTTTTTAAGAAACTAAACCACAAAAAAAGGATCGTGCTTTAATATCCCAAAAAAATTAACAAAACAAAATGAATATACCACAAGGAACATACAGAGGATAATAATTTGTTTGACTACAACAACATTGTAGATCCACGTCATTGTTAGGGGATAATTTGGTAAAATAGGAGAAGAAAATAATTTATAATTTGGTAAAAATATGATTTTTTCTTGCTAGTTTAACAATATAATTTCTCATATAACGTTGTCATATAGCTAAGAAATACGTTTTAGAGTCTTAAAATTCACCGAAATTTTCCGGAGGTCCCCCAAATTCGCCACTGTCTAGACCCTGCTAGATCCAACCTTCATCTTCACCAGAATTCAAGTCAATCCGAGATTACTTTAATTCAACCAATCTAAAAGATTAGTCGGAATAGGTTCGAATTGAGACGAAAGAATAAGCTTCAAGAAGATGGAGATTCTGAAGACATTTTTTAAAATAATCGGATATTTTAAAACAAAATGTATACAATTCTTATAATGATATTCTAATAATAATAATTTTGTTTATAAAATTTATTTAAACATGATTTAAACTATCTCAAAACTTACATAAATAGTATTAAAAAAACCTCCTCTATTTAGGTATTATTTACAAAATGTGTATATTTTCTGTTTGACATTTTTTGAGGTTAGAAAATGTAAAACAATCCAAATCCAACTAATCCTGATATTCACTTAATAATTTGTTTGAGAAAGATGAAATAATGTCTATTCAAAAATTATGAGTACCAAAGAATACTACCTAGTACTCTTAATTTGTAACAGCAACTTGTAATGTATTTCTTTTAAGCTTTATAATGGCCACTTAATAGACAGGATAGAAAGAAATAGTAGCATACTAATTTCTGTATTTGTATTTAAAGTTTGTGGCATTGACATTGGTTTTTTTCTTTTCTTCATTTATCAAGAGTCACAATAATTGGAAAATGAATGAGTTGCTTCATTTGGCATTTATTATGATGTCTAGACCCTCTATTAGAGTTTTTTTATATAAAATTAATCACTTGTTCAAGGATGACAAGTTGTCGATAATTTGTATAATTATTTGAGCGAAATAAAATTTTTTACATAACATTGTGCGGATACACAGTTGGTTCAATTTGTATTTAATTTTTAAATAAAGTTGATGTCGGAATTTACTTGAACGTTTATTGAGTTTATTCGCTTTTAAATAATGTTATTGGCATCTAAAGCTTAATTATAAATCCAGAGAAAACGTTTCCAACGGCGTGGCGATTGAAAATATAAAGTTATTCACATTCACTCCTTTAAATTTTTATAAGGCGCCTCCTATTTATTTTAATGAAAATAGGTACTCATAGTTTTAAGAGGAAGTAAATAATATGGAAATCATGGTGTGAAATCGATTTATTTATTTAATAAAACCTACAGAAAACATAATAAATAAATATATACAAAATAAATTAAGTGGCCAACGCTTAAAGCTAACAAACGATTAGAGTAGAGGATTTTATTATTTGAAATAACTTTAAATACAGAAATCAGGAAGTTGGTTCTTATTGAGAATCCCTAAAAGTAATTATTTGGAAATTATAACAAGGGATAGGTACCTAAGCTTATGGCTTTGAGTAGGTTTAAAATAAAATCATTAAAAAACAATGTAAGGATTTATCATGTGGAGTTGATAGGTATACCTGTGTGTTTTTAAGTTTATTGCAATAACTCAGTCGATACCTATACTTTTCTTATTACTAAAATAAACAATTTGAATGATGTTAAACGATTACAATATATTACGTTTTAATATTATACATTAATGATGTAAATTATGCAAACAAATATTCAAAAACGCAGTCAATGATACACGTCGGTTATAAACAGTGTAAAGTTTACTACAGCTGTTTCTGTAATTATGACAAGTTAGTGATATATACATCTAAAAGGTATGTTTTATATAATAATAAAACGAAGGAAAATTTGTACATTAAAAAACCGTAGGTTAAGTGTGTAAACTTTATTAAACTCACTAAATAAGATTATCATCAGAGTTACTTAGTTAAATTGCTTCAGAAGAGACATTACAACACATTAAAAATATAAAAAAAGAAAACATTATAAAATCGGTATACATAAAACAGTTTTAACATTTAAAACATCTTGAAGATAATATACCTATGAATGTGTGGGTGATTTTAACAAAAGTCTAAATACTGATATAATTATAAAAAATAGATCAGTACATTCATATGTATTTGCTATAAAAAAATATATGTGACTGAAAAGTGAATTAAGTAAAAATTGTCTTCTTAGTGGAACTAAGTTGAGACAGTTACCAAAGTGAAAGAAAGCTAGCAATATAATATTCTTAGCTCAGTTGTCACTTGTCATTGAATTTTATTAATTCACCTTTTTTTAGTTCATGTAAACTGTGTTTTATAATTTTTACAACGGATATAAAATTCTAACAAAGAATCTATGTTAAATATTGCATTGTAAATGCACATATGGAAATAGATCACATTTATAATGGTTTACATGTATTTTACATGGCATTATCTTTGAAGGTCTTCCCATTTCCAATCAGTATTTAACGATTTTTCTGTATTAGGTATTATATTCCGCTTAAAACGATTTTTAAGTTTTGTTACCTACTTCATAATAATATGAAACCTTTTCATGATTTCTATATTTTTAACCTCATTTATTTTGATTGGATTATTTTAATGTCCATCAATTGATGCTAATTTCTTATACAAATATATATAATGGTAGTAAAGAGTGATTGTGTACTTTTCATAGTTTTTAATGTTTACAAAATTAAACAAATCATTCCCTTGTAAAATATTTATACTGTTATTTATTAAGTGTAGAACCTTGAACACAAATGCTTGGTTGTTTTACATTTATTTTCTAATAAAAGTGATTGCTGTATTAACAACTTATTTATTAACCATATGGTACAGACGTAGTATCAAATCAATTGAAGATAATTGCCGTTAAACAATTGAATTGCAATGTAGCAGTGGTTTTTTTGTTTGTGATAACATTTTATATTGACGGTTCTTACGCATTTAACAGAAATCTAAAAATTGCCAGCATAATAATAAACGGAAAAAATGTTATAAGATTTCATCTAACTTTATGTAAACTACTAATACATACAATAATAAATGATTGCAATCTTTATCAATATATACAAAGGAAACCGTATACTTTATATCTAGTTATTATAATTTATTTAGAGTAAATGTCGAAAATGTTTTAACACTTTAGTTAGGACACAAGTAAATCATAAACTCTACCCTGTCATACACATGCACACTTTGATTTGCTTTGATTCTTAGACAGAAGATAAAAAGTTTTATGTTGGTAGTAAAATTAATTAGGTGCGAAAAGATTGTTTATTTAAGTTTTAGCAGTATATTTATGTTTTTGTTTATTTAATAACAACTGATTTATTTTTTGTTAAAAATTAGGTAGCTATAAATATATTTATTATAAAAATTCATAAAACTTTTAAACAATATAAGAAGAAAAGTTATGTCTAGGTGAAAACATTTAGTGTACCATGACTAGTTCACAAATTTAAGTTTGAACTGAATTAAAAAATTAAAAATTTCACTCTAAAGCCTACTGCTTCTCATTTAATACTAAAAGGCTTATAATCTCATAAGGATTGTCTATTTTTTTAATTGAATAGTTTTATATAGCTTGCCCCTTCATCCTCTTTGTTTATTTTCAATTCTAAGCTATTTGAAATAAAGCATAAATCTACAGTAGCCTTTTTTCCAATAGAACACCCTGCATCATATTATATCTTTGCTGTTTCATTGTAAATCCAAGATGGGCGCCACTACATCATGGCGGCTTACAAAATTTTATCACCACTCCCCAATATTGGTGTCAAATAAATGAGCTTATCTAGTAGATTGTAGTTTCCTGTGAAAATCCAATATCGCCGTTATGAAAATGGCTATTTACATATTGACCTCGTCAATATGAATATCAAATATGGAGGGTAGAAGGAAGGGGGGCCAATTTGTATAGGAATAATGTCGAAAAATTGTCCAGCGGTAAGCAGCAAATAGTTGGTTAGGTTAGGCAATGACGGCCGTCATTGCATTTCATTTTTTGCGAATAAATAGTGAAATTTTAATTCAACCTTTTAGTTGTTTACCGTTCTTAATAATTTTTAATAAATTATTCTCTATACCGAGACAATAGAAAATCATTTCAATTGCCAATTTCATGTTTTACCTGTTTTATATTTAGAATCCCATATCTGCGTCAGAGAGAAATTATTTTCAGTTTTAAGTATAAAAAAACTGACATGGTATTTATATTTAAAATATAGTTAAAAATTTTTAAAAATGGCAAGAACGTCTATTTGTCTACGTTTTGTGATCTTATTGATCAAGGTTTCGGAGTTTGTTTATGCCCCCCACGTTATATCGACAATTCAGCCTGTTCAACTGGACTATAACGGTCGTTTTTTTAATAATCTAGAATTTTTTACAAATCTTGATCATCCTGACATTTTCTTTTGATAAGTTTTTCAATGTCATAATAATACATATTTATATCGAATTGTTTTGAATTCCTGCTTTGCCCGAACATAAATCTCATGTTTTGTATAATATCGAACGACTCAGTGAATCAACAAAGAGATTTCCTCATTTAGATTTTTTGGCAAGGAATCAAGGTTCAAAGATCGATGTTTTATTGGGGAACGAAATTTTTCAAAATATAAATTAAAGTTGGACTCTGTACTCTAGTTTTGCGATGAGGTTCCAAAATATTCATATTTTTGTATATTTACAATTCTCTACGATAAGTATTTTATTTAATACTATGCTATAAAAAAAAATAAAATAGTTTGAAGATACAAGCAAGCAGTAGTGTTATCTATATCCTTCAAAAGCTGCCAAACACATTGCAATAATTGTAATTCAGTACTGATATTTGGGCCAAATTAAAGTATAACATAGGATAGAGCTGTGAAACAAAGATATAACAAATTTATTAAGGCTAAAAAATATGATCAACGCAGTGTTTAAAACCATTTTATGTATAATCAATTTACATTTTAGCCAGAACACTTTTTCTTTAAAGTTTAATGTCTGAAAATCGTGTTATAGCTAATACACACCCTTACTATTTGGATTTCAAAATGAATTAGCGGCAACGTAGCATTTCTTCTTTTTTTTTACCTAACGACTAGGGATATTTCCCATTTAGGTAACCGCGATACAGTTTAAAAAACAATTTTTTAAATAAATAGTGGAAGTTTAGTTTAAAAAGTTCTCTTTTTAATGTTCTTGGATTTTTTATTGTAATAGTCATTGGTCTAATGTAAATAAACAGATTTATATCTTGTTTTGATAGTTTTCTTCCAAATTTGGTATGTGTGTGAATTAAATAAATGTCATAAATATTGTTGTTTTCGTTTCAAAGATATTTGCTTGGTTCCTACTGTATTCCAACCCAGTACAGTCTACATGCCACCGTAAAGCTTAATTTCAATGAATCTTTAGTAAAAATTAATGTTGATTCAATTAGCGAATAATTTTGAGAATTGTTACAATTGTTACTATGAATAAACGCCGTACACTCTATTGATGTGTGATACATTTATTTTTAACCAACGATCGTCATATATTCGTTAGCTACCCAAATGTTTCATGCAATGATTTTTCAGTATAAACTTGAAACAAAATGCTGAAAGTCATTCTATAACTTCGTGATACGGCGTTTAGCGTGTTTTGGTTATTTCAACCTGTGATAATGTACTTTAAACATTAATTGGAGTTTAGTGCTTTGTTGATTTTTTGTGTTATAAGAACTTACTAAGTGGCACGATGATTACCGTACCTAACATCAGTTATTCTTCTTACAGCGACGCTTCCTATATAGGAAAAAAAGCTGTAAGTACGACACACTTGTTGATGCTGTGAATGTCTAAATAAACTTGATTTTAAAATTGTGGGTATAAAAATGATAAGCTTTATTATGTTAAGATTACGCAAATCAATAACTTGGAACAAATGATGAGGGTATAAGGATAGAGATTAAAAAAAATATATAGAATTACCTTTTTACGTCAGTTTTAAGTAATAATATTACTTTTAAAGTCGTATCTACATTTAAAATTTTAACAAGTTAAAATAGTTAATAATTTCGAAGGAATGATCCATAACTCAAATGTGGCTGATATAAATGTCAAACTACAATAAATTTAATGTAAAAACTGTAAAAAAATGCAACTAGTTTCGGTCTTAGACCATCATCAGGCTGAGAAATAAAAAAGATACAGTGAGGAAGGAAGTAATCAAAATATACAACAGAACTAATTTGCGAGTAGTGGACTAATTAATAACAACATCCAGACAGGCAAGAATCAGAAGAAGAAAGCATCAAAACAAAGTTATTTAATAATATCAAAAGGTAAACTCAAGAAAATGTAGTTATCATTATCCAATGAGACTGATTCCTAAGTGTTATTTTGATTTTTTTTGTAAATTCAGACTTTCTTTTAACATTATAGGTACATGACAATACTGCAAAGTCATCAAAAAACTTTGTTGGTTCACTGTTGTATGTGGGAGATAATTCATACAAGTTATCTAATGTTTTTAAGAAATATACTATCAAATTTGCTTTTAAAACTAACAAACTCTGTTTCTCGCTTAGTTAATACAAAAGATTCTTTGCTGCAGAAATCTGGAGTTTACAAATAATCTTGCTCTGATCTGATTTTAATGCAGTACCTATGTGTTGGTTAATGTGGAAGAAGACTTGAATATCATATTCTGGAACACAGAAATTGTATTATAAAATATAGTGATTCGGAATATAAGAACTCGCCTTCTAACTTTGCTAATCACATTTTATCAGAAAATCATTCTAGTCATGCATTCGACATCAAACTTTTACATGCCTGTAATAAGGGCATTTTAAATTTGTTAAAATCTTTGGAGATTTGATCTTCTTCATTGAATAATACCTCAGTCATTTGTCTTAATAAACAAATACAGCCCAATGATAACTACATTTTCTTGAAGTTACCTTTTAATATTATTAAATATGTTTATTTTAACTTAATAATTTCTTTATTTTATTGTTCGTGTACGTAGATTTATCAGTATTTTTATTTTATCTGCTAAATTGTGTTAAAAAACAAATGTAATCCAAACGAATCAGTGTACACGTACCTACACATAATTCAAATATTTTAAGTCACAAAAACATTAGTTTTGATGTGAATTCTACACCAGAGATAAACTTCACCAAATTGTTCTATTGCAATCATCAATAAGTACAATTAAATAGTATCAACTTATGATATTTGTTAAACAAATAAACAATAACGTATTGTATCAAATATGTGTTAAAATAGAGTAACAGTGTTTCTAAAATGTATGTATGTAATCTAGCCTAGATTATTAAAATGAAACTAAAACACCAAAAATATTTAGTAGTCGTGGATAAAATATACTATTCTACTCGCGTATAATGGCTATTATTCACGAGATGAAGTTTATGTTCCACGAGCAACAGGCTAGTGGCCTAAATCACTGAGCAAACTCTTAATCTTAAAAGAGTAAATCTTGTGGTGGCAATTGCCTCATGTAGTTAAATTTTCTTACAGTTCTTTTGCTTAATTTTTAATCTAAACTTAAGAGGCTTATTTCCCTCTCTATTCCCTATCACTTATATTCTCTCCTTTTCAGTATGGCCGAATTACAATAATTTAGGTCATTATAACAGTAAACTTTAAGAGAGCTTTTATAATATTCTTAAAATCATTAATTACTTATAAAGTGCTATCCATTAGTTTTATTGCTTTTCATATATTTTTTTTATTTTCATACAAATAAGTCACTTACTTTTTTAAAACATTTATTTTATCCACGAGTTATAATCTTGTTTACCTTCATTAATTTTTTCAAACAACAAATCTATTTATTTTCTATAGTTTTGGTATTATTCCATATTTTTCAATCAATGGTATTATATACCTACTTCAATTATTTACAGCTAATTTTAAAGTCAGATTGTTTGTTATAGATCATATTATAAAGGGATCCAATAATTTTATGTAGTATTAATAAAAAAAATACAATTTCCATAATTAATATTTTATTATTCCAAACAAATTATACCGGCCTTTCTTTTATCATTGCTGCAATTTATGCATTTTGATAACTATGCTAAAAGGGGCATTCCACCTCAATAATACGATGGTCATTGTATACAGTGTGGGCCACAGAAAACAGTCCACCTCGATATTTGGCAGTATTTATTAGATTTTAAGAAAATGAGAAAACAGGTCGATTTTTGTTCCAAGGGGGACACATTTTTACGATACACACATCTGTCATTTGTCAACCCCCTCCCTTCCACCACCCCATCCCCTTATTTTTAAATAGGGAATGTACCATGTGCGGCATATCATTAGAAAGGTATTTAGATGGAATATTCAAACATAACGATCTTTTACGAGGTTTTTTTGATATTTGCACCGATTTGCAAAAAAGTCTTAATTTATTTAAAATACAACACCTCTTAAAAATGTAACGTAACGCCTATGGTTTGTAATTTTTTCTGTAATATCGGAAGTAAATGAAACCAAACAAATATTGCAAAAGCAATAAATTAATTGTAATGTAAGAAAATTAAATAAATTAGAAGTTATAATACATTAAACAATTTACTTAAATTAATATTAAATTATTTAATTAGATGTTCAAAATGGTGTCCATCGACTTCCATACAATTGTAGAGCCGCTGCTCGAAATTACGTCGAACGTCGAAGCATTTGAAGGGTTATTAGGCTGCATTCATGTACTATTCGTCATCTTAGTTCTTCCAATGAAGAGGGTTCGGTTTTATAAATTTTGATTTTTAAATAACCCCACAGAAAGAAATCCAGGGGTGTTAAATCGGGGGATCTTGCAGGTCATTCAATAGGGTATCTCCTTCCAATCCATTTACATCTGACATGACAGAAAAAATGACAAACCATAGGCGTTACGTTACATTTTTAAGAGGTGTTGTACTTTAAATGAATGAAATTTTTTTTTTCAAAGACGGAGCAAATATCAAAAGATCATTATGTCTGGATACTCCATCTAAATACCTTTCTAATGATAAGCACCACATGGTATTTAAAAATAAGGGGTTGGGGAAGTGGAAGGGGGGGTCTTAAAATCTAATAAATACTGCCAAATATCGAGGTGGACTATTTTATGTGGCCCACACTGTATAAAATGTTATTGTTTATTAAGTACCTACATAGTAAGTACGTAAAAAATGCCAATTACATAAAATATTTAGAATACTTACTATTTCCTGGATTTTTTTTCTTTTGTTTTTTTTTGTGATTACATTCATCAATTGCAATAAAAATGTAACCTTGCTACTTGTACTAGAATTATATTTAGATAAAAACACTTACAGTTAATTTTATTCAAAAATCGTAAACAACAAAAAAACCAAATGCTTTTTTGCATTACAATGACGCTGTTTTGAAAATAGATAAATTACCTAGATAATGAAAGTAATACTTTTTAAATTATCCTGGATTTATTTCCCTCTAAGATCAGTATAAATCTGCAATGATATAGAAAAACCAGGAAAAATGAAGACTCAATCAAAGTAAACAGTTCAATAGTGGAGAACTTCCAAGATTTATTTGTTCATTAACAACTTTAAATTGTTGATCTGCTAGATGTCTTTTTATTTCGAGTTCTTCAAAGAAATCTAAATTTTGTTTTTTATCACCAATGTGTAGTATTTGAATGGCATTGGTGTGTATGGGTGAGTCTGGATGTTCAACTAGATATTTTGCATAGTTTAACTTATCTGGTTGTTGTAATATATTTGATCCTAAGTGTTCATTGAATCTTACTTCAAAATTTCTATGTATTTGACCTATATTATACAGCATTACATTTTGTATAATTAATTTTGTAAACACCAGATATTTTTAATTTAGGTAATTTGGTTTCTACATTTAACAATTTTGTATCAACATTATTTTATGTTTTGAATGCAGATGTTGCCGAAGATATTATTTTTAAAATATGTAATACTTTTATAACTTTTAATTTCTTTAGTTTGTTGAAGTAATATTAGTGGTAGTGACATTTTCTATTCTTTCTTATTAATTAATGTATTTATCAAATGTAATGGATATCCATTTAGCTATTTGTTTTATAATCTCAATTTCTTTATCATAGAGCATTTTCAATTCCAATGGACAAAAATAACCTCACAGTGAACATAAAATGTTTAAGAATTGATACCATAAAATCATGAAAATATACTTATCAAAATAAACAATCGAGTGTTGAATAATCCTGAAGTTTTTGCATTTCCAAGATTCGATCTGGCGACTACCACATTTCTTCACCTGAATCAAAACAATAATTAGATAAAAATAAATGAAGGCCATTGAAAAATATATCGCAGGAAGATAAACAAATACATCAGCCACGAGTAATGCGCTACTCTAAAAATAACTCCCTTTTTTATAAGTAAAAATATTCAAATCTTGAAAACACACATAGTACAAGTAAATAATCTAAATAGAAAAAAGGTACCTACGCTACTGACAACACATTATTCTAAATATTACCAAGGCCAACTACTTACCTTATCAATTTTCACGGGCTACTAAAATTAATTGAAACTTTATTATACAAACCGTACCTTATCAAAATATCTATTTGCTACAAAAAGAATAAAACGAAGTCAATAAAGATATCAGTTTTAATATAACATATTGCGTAACACGGGCGAAAAGTAGGCATTAGGAGTCCGCCGCTGTATTTACTGAGTGTAACGAGGGCAGCAAATACCAGCTAAGGTATTTTCCGCCTACCTTTATCACTATTAAAAAAAACATTGTAGTCGTCGAGATTTGAACCCGAGCTTCCTGTGTGAGAGGCAAGCTTTAAACTATTGCGTTAGCAGGCTTTTGGATAACAATTTCGTATTGTAGAATTTAAACTATTATGTAATTGCTCACCTTCATCAAGAGGTATTCAGAATCGGACGATTCCTTTAAAAATTGAATGCACTATTCTGGTGATAGTGTTTTAGGTTTTTCCGCCCTATTTTTGGTGTTCATATGATTGATTTTCCAGTAAGCTAGGCTGTAAATATTTTATTAGCTTTACCTGTGTGATTTATTTCTTGTCCATCGTCAATTAGTGCAGCGTTTCTGAACCTTTTTTGGCTCACAGACCAGTGAAATTCGTAAAGCATAAAAGACCAGTGATTCCTTTATTTTAAAAACAAAATTTTACTAGAATATATTTTGATTTAAAAATATCTACAATAAATATCAACAACAATTTTTGAAGTACCATAGGCTTATTTTATTTGTACGTATTCCTATCTTTTGTGTATAAATTATGAAGATAGAAGATGCAACCATAATATATATAATGGATGCAACGAAGTAAAAAATTCAAACTGGTTATACTACTACACATTCGTTTATAATAGCTTTAGATAAAAATGTTGAAATTAATTTAAAAAAAAGTGGTTTTTGATTATGCTTAGATACAATAAAAAAATCAAGGTTAAAAACATAAAAAGGGAGCAAATTAAAGCAAGCAATAAAATTTAAAATGTAGCATACGTTAAGTGCAAAACGATTAAAGCAAACAAATAAATGATTTTAATATTTTCGAAGTTAATAGCAAAAGTGTTTACTTTAATACTTAATCCCTGCATGAACCAGACATTCTTTCATTTTTAGTAAAATAATAAGTAGGTAGGTATATATTTCCAAATATTTTAAAACCACATGATCCTATAAAAATAAAAGTATAATTAATTATAAATGAAATTATAATATAACTTAGAGGTTAACTTAGTCAAACGACATAAAATTTACAATGCAAACTTATCCAGCTAACAAATTAAGATTAAATAGGGCAAAGAACCAATAAAATGGATTATTTACGTCATTTAAATTATAATGATTAAAAAAAACATTAACTACCAGGTACCTACTTTATAAATAAGTTTATGTTACACATAAAATAAATCAAAGTGACCCTTAAATTTGCCAAATATTAAATGCATAGCTATACGTTAATTTCCCAGTGGTGTAAATACCATTTTAGTGCTCAAAAACTTAATTATATTGTTGTAACAACATTGCTGCAGTGGTAATAGAAAATATTAATGTTTATGTTTTTGTTTCAGGTTACTGATTTGTACAAACAAATGAAAGAACAAAGCTACATACCGACTAGATCAGTAAGCAGTGCTGCAAATCTGACTTCTCTGTGTGTGGATATTTCTCCCAGCTCCAGCAATTTTTTTGAGGTAAACAAACATAATCTTACACGAAATACAGAACATTTCTGTTGGCTTTTTGTATAATCATCTTTTCTGTACTTTATGTAGGTACTTTTTCTACGGCTTATTTCTTCCAAAGTAAAATCAACAAATACACATCGAAGCTTTTTTATGGTTGTTTCTGGGGTACTAAGATGCAAGAAATAATAGCATTCTGAGTAAATAGGATTAAATTATCGAGAATACTGGCTTGTTTAGTGCCTAAAATTTTAGTTCAAACAGGGTTAGGTTAGGTTAGGTTAGGTTAGGTTAGGTTAGGTTAGGTTAGGTTAGGTTAGGTTAGGTTAGGTTCAAACAGGGTTAAATTTTGATTTTCCAATTATGAAAATGGATTTAAAATGTTCGTTTAATAATGAAGATCTGTTTACACATATAGGTAGACTCGGAAACAGACTTTATAGCATGGATTATAGATTGCTATGAATTGGAAGTAACACCCACTAGAAGTGATATATTTATTGTATCAAACCTTAATTCGTATTTGTACTATTGTCAACGAAAATTGCCTGACATGGCTAGGGCTACTTATCGTTGAAACTATAAATTCCATGTTACCGCCCACATCAGATATTGAGAATATTAACCTGCCAGACAGATTCAACATCTGTCATAGACATAGACATAGGATATTAGTATGTCCTTAACAATATATTCAACTATTGGTCTATAATTGTTAACCATATCGACATCACCCTTTTTGAATACCTGAACTAATTTTGTTAACTTAGCTCAATAGTGAGCCAAGAGATGCTTTAAACATAACTGTTTTTAATTCATAAATATCTAGACTGGGTTTCGACTGTAGTGTCAGAAATGTCCCATTTATATCTGATTCTACTATAGGATATGAATTGAAATGTAATTTTTACTAAGTTTATGTATAAAATATATACTTGTATTTTCTTCTAGGTACTTTATATTGGCAAATTGAAAGTTTGGCAAAAGAAAGTTCCTGACACATTTATAGATGATGCTTTGGAAAAGTTTAAAACACACGAATTGGAAAAGTGGAAAGGAAGACGTTTCAGCACCGTTGCCCGTTTGAAAACTGAAAACTTCCTTACCAGAAGAAACTCAACTGTAAGTAATGTCTAATTGTTTAAAGATAAATTTAAAAAATTGGTTTTTAGGATTCTACAACAAGTGAAGATTCGTTGACCAACATTAACGTCCATCCGTTGCTAAGATCTCAGTCAGTACACTCTAATTTACTTATTGAACAAGAACAACAAAATCACATACTAGATGCTTTTACAGCAAAAGATGAAAAAGACTACAACGCAAATAAAACAGTTAAAGATAATGTTAAAAATAGTATCAATTATGAAACTAATCAAGAAAGCGATTCTGTAAATAATAACGAGGAGACGAACAACAACAGCAACAATCTGAGACTTACTGACTCATCTATAAATTTAGATGACCATAATAGAACGATGGTCCTGCAAGTAGATCGGACTGATTTGAGGTTGATAAGTCCAGACAGAAAGATTATTTTATTACACAAACAACATAAGGATATTACCACTTGTGTACAGGTAAATAGAGATTTCAATCTGACGCTGCTAATCTTAGCGAAATGGCCGTCATTGTAATTACAAACCTAATTTTTTCAAATAAATTTGGAAGTTTCGTTATAACGAAAAGTTTTTTATTAGGTATTCTTAATAAACTCCGTTTACTGGTAAAGCTGTTATTGTTTAAAATTTACATGAAATATTGTTTTCAAGAATTGGTTCGTTTTTGACAATTATTCTTTTAGGGCATTACGGGATCAGAACATTTTGGATTCATATGTAGAGAGGGACAAAATACGTTTACTCATGTAGGATATATTTTTAAATGCGAATCAGCTTCAATAGCCAGCGACGCCGTTGCAGGTATGATGACTTATTTTCGTGTTTTATTGAAAAGGGGAGAAGAAATAATTCAATTTTACTTTTTTCAGCTATAACGCAAGCATTCTCCAATGCAGAATCTAAACCAAAGACAATCACATCCTGCGATCAATGTCCGATGATTTGGTACCACAAAATGTGTTTGGAAGTAGAGAATATGTCGGACAAAAAAACACAAGCGGCTATTTTTAGACGGTATGATTATCATAAACCATTTTTGTGACATTGATAAACCTTTTTATGATACATTGTGTCCACGGATGGGGTTGCCTATAGGCTACCCCATAAGCAATTGGGAAAAAGCAGAATTTTTGAAAACAATATAATATAATTCAATTACAAAAATAATAATAAATATGTGCAGATACATTGTTTATTCACTAATTACTGTTATTGTAGTTACAAGAACAAATATTTCGAAAAGTAGTACAAGAACCATTTCTTAACTCCTAACTCCTCACACATCTTTACTACAAGCTTCTACATCATATACACGGCGCATTAGTTTTTAAATTGTTTCTCATTCCTTTTCCAGTTATCTGCACTTGTATTAACTCTCTTTCTACTTCACATCATGAACTCTATTGACGTTGTTGGCGAATCCTTTGACCTTAAGCTGATAATAACCAAGTAAGACACTTCTGTAGCTAAAAAACTTGGTTGTCTTCCGCTATAGGTAATATTTCTCGCTGCTCAAAATTGATACACTATGTTTTCCAAAATATCAACTAAATTTGAAATATTACTGCCACTTCTGGTCATATTTTCCCAGAAGTATCGTAGCTTGTCTCAGTCCTTCCAGTTTAAATTCTGAATGGTGTCTTCATCTAATTCAGATTTATTACTCAACTTTGTGATGAATGAAGTTGAATTTCTTTGGCATATCATCTTGGGCCATTTCCCAAGTTTGATCAAAGTAATTCCTTCTTTGATCATTCTTTATATTGTTGTCTTCCTTAGCTGTCTTCAGTGGGGTCAGGTTTCGAATCACTTCCATTGCAAGCATTGGTCCAGTTATACATGCACAGGCTAGTCTCTGAATCTTCAAGAAGTTTTTCCTCGTGATATTCAGATTTCTTGTGCCCCAAGCCAGTGCCTCAGTTATACACTTCTAGTTAGTACCTTATCCAAAGGCCATAAAAACCATCATCATATCTTCATCGAGTCCTCGTTGATCTTAACCTTTTTATGGCTTCCTCTTCAAAATCTGTTTGGAAGCACAATATTTCATTATTCCTCATTTCAAATAGGCACAAAAATGCAAAAAAGAAACTTTCCCCGCATTCAACCCTTTCCTCAAGCCTAAGCCATCACAAGGCTCTCTCTAGGTATCATAGCTATAAATTCCAACGTTTTACAAAGAACAAAACTAAACCTTGGTACCTTCTCTACAAAAACAAAATAAATGAATCTTTAAAATAGTATATTACATAACGAGTGTGGAACGTGAAGTATTACGCACAAGTGAAGTTTAGCACGAGCCGCGTAGTGGCGAGTAATGTAATAATAATAGACACAAAGATAATTGTAAACAGAAACACAAACATAACTTCAAAAATCCATATTCGACAAATGCACGGAACATAAACACAATATAAAAAAGAAGAATAAACTGTTCTTCTTTCTAAAAGTGTTTTTATAAAAATAATAATACTGAATAAAAATGTTTATTTTTTAAAAATTTAAAAACCTATAAGAAACTTTATTCTTTATTCTTACTTTATACAGAAAAATTTGTATTGGCAATTACAATACAATATTTGACACAAGAAAGATTTAAAAAAAAATTAAATGGTCCTTGCTTGGAAATTCATGTATTTTTACTATTGATAAATTTGACGTAAATGTCACAGATCATAGAACTATATTTTTTTACTTTTCAATACGTGTATTGATATTAGCTACTTTCTTAAGTACAAGTAAGTGTGCAAACTAGCACTTTCATATGTGGTCGTAGGAAAAATAATTTAACAGTTTAATGTTCTTTTATGTAAGTGTTCGTTCAAATTTTTAGACTGGAACAATTGGATGATGACGAACAGTCTGTAATATTGACAAAATTCCGGGGAGCCGAAACAGATTCCGTCCGAGAACAAAATGAATTTTTAATGATGTTATTAAGGGCTCATTGCGAGTCGAAACAATTAAGACACGTCCACGACACGGCCGAAAATCGATCCGAATTCCTAAATCAATATCTAGGTGGCGGTACCATATTCACCAAAGCTAAAAGAAGTCTGTCGAATTCTTTTGATCAGTTACTAAAAAGGAGGATGTCCAAAGAGGATGTCGGCGGTTCTATTAAAGGATTGAATCTTCCTATAAACAACATGGTTTACAAGGTAAGTTTTCTATTTGTATGCAAATTTATCAAACAATCATTCCTGTATGTTTCAGGAATCTTCCCCTAGTATGAACGATATTTCTGACAAGGAATCTGAGCCAAGATCAAGATCCTCTACGATAGGATCTCAGAGCGATCTTAAGGATTCTCATCTCAACATTAGAGATGATCAGAAATTTTCCGTTTCTCCCGAAAAAAGTATACAAAGTGACAAAGGAGCTAAATCACCAATGATGGACATGTAAGTATTAAAGTATAATATTTTGTTTTTATTTTATTAGTGGAATATACTAAAAAGTTACTGTTGAAAGTAAAAATTCCTATATAGTGTAAACATAAATATATTTTGTTTAGATTTATGAAGGTAGGCAATAGTCCCAAGACAACAATATCCGATATTGAATCTATTAACAAACAAGATACAGGTTCTTGGAGGCAAGCAATATTCAAGAGGGTGGCTTCAAGTAAACAAGAAAACACACAAACACATACAGAGGACAGAAAGAGAACACGTGAAGAATTAAGAGTGTTATGGAAAACGTCAATTTTCCAAGCCATCCTGTTGGTTAGGATGGAGAAAGAAAACGCTAAAATTAGAGGTAAAATATTGTTTACATTATTTATTGCATCGTTCAACCTTATTTTTAAAAGTACCAACCTTCAAGTGACATGTGTCAAAATTTCATAAACAACAAAGCTGCTGTGGTGAGAGCTTAGAACATAAAATAGTACTATTCTATGTTCTAAGGGTGAGAGTGACGCTCCTTTTGCATTTGTTTAAAAAATGGAAAAAGACGAATTTCGTGTGTTAATAAAACATTGCTATTTATTGGAAAAAAAACAGTGCAAGCTCAGTAATGGCTTGAAAAGTGTTATCCAAGCTCTGCTCCATGGAAAACAACGATTTGTGGGCGGTATGCTGATTTCAAACGCGGTCAAACTGATACAATTGATGCAGAACGCTCGGGGAGGCCAAATGAAGCAGTAACTTCGGGAAATATTAAGCAAGTTTTGAAAATAGTGATGGATGACAGCAAAACGGAAGTTTCTGAGATTGATGAGTTCGTGAACATATCGACTGGAAGTGCGTTTACGATATTACATGACAAATTTGGCATGAAAAAGGTATTTTCCAAGTGGGTGCCGCGCTTGCTCACAGTTGAACAAAAGCAACAACGAATAGATGATTTAGAGACCTATTTGGCACGGTTTACTCGCATTAAACAGGATTTCTTGCGTCGGTATGTGACAATGGATCCACCATTACACTCCAGAGTCGAATCGGCAGTCAGCTGAGTGGCGTGCAGCCGGTGAGAGTCGTCCTAAAACGCAACAGGCAGCTGGCACAGTCATGGCGTCAGTTATTTGGGACGCCAACGGTATAATTTTTATCGACTACCTTGAAAAGGGAAGAACCATCAATAGCATTACATTGACTTATTAGTGCGTTTGAAGGACGATATCGTGAAAAAACGACCCCACATGAAGAAGAAAAAAATAATCTTTCATCAAGACAATGCACCGTGCCACAAATCAATGAAAACAATGGCCAAATTGAACGAGTTGGGCTTCGATTTGCTTCCCCACCCACCAAACTCTCCAGATCTGGCTCCCAGTGACTACTGGCTCTTTACTGATCTCAAAATGATGTTTCAGGGAAGAAGATTTGGCTCTAGTAAGGAAGTTAATAGCTGAGACTGAAGCTTATTTTGAAGCCAAGGAGAAATCCTTCTACAAGCATGGTATCGAAAAGTTAGAAAAGCGTTGGAATGATTGTATTGCACTTAAAGGTGATTATGTTCGTGAATAAAAAAGAATTTTTCGACAAAAAGGTGATTTTCCTAATTAGTCCCGGGATTTATTGAACGATGTCAAAGACCCCCTATATGAAAACGACACTTAACACACAGTTTTACGTAACCTGACATACATGTATATCTAGTCGCATAGATAATGCAATGAACAATTTTGATGATAATTTCTGACGAAGGTGGTTATTTAGTTGTTGTTTATATGATTTTATTCACCCTGATTCTGTAACATACTATATTGCAGCTAAACAAGAAGAATCCGCTGTGAAACGAATTAAGCTGGAATACGACGAAATGCGCTTAGTACAAAGAGAATTGGAAGTATGGGAGATGGTGACCAACAAAGAAGGCACTCAAGTTAAAGTGGATTCTCAGATGTTATTGCAAGCTATTCGCCAAGGCGTTCCACGTGGTAAAAGAGGAGATGTTTGGCAATTTTTGGCTAAAAAATACGTCTCAAAAATTGCCCCATTAGATACTTCAGCATACCCAAACTATAACGTACCATACGAGACTTTGTTAAAACAATTAACGTCACATCAACATGCCATACTTATCGATTTAGGTAAAGCAATAGTCAATTATGATAGTTTAATTTAGTTCAACCATTTTTTTTTAATATTTTGTAGGTAGGACATTTCCCAATCATTCTTACTTCAGTAGTCCCTTAGGACCAGGACAATTAGCTCTATTTAATTTACTAAAGGCATATTCCCTACTGGATCCTGATGTTGGATACTGTCAAGGTCTAAGCTTCGTTGCAGGAGTTCTTTTACTTCATGTTAGTAAAAATAATAATAAATACTTTTATATCTTCAGTTAAACATTTTTTCAGATGGAAGAATCTAGGGCGTTTGCTCTCCTCAAGCACCTAATGTTCCGCAGAGATATGCGCACACAATATCTTCCAGACATGATGAGTCTCCAAATCAAACTCTATCAGCTTTCAAGACTTATACACGACCAACTTCCAGATATATACGAACATTTCGATTTTTACGAAGTAGCCCCCACACTATATGCTGCTCCCTGGCTATTGACTGTCTTTGCTTCACAGTTCCCATTAGGATTCGTAGCAAGAGTATTCGGTAAGTATTTGGTATTAGTAAGATAAGAAATACAAAATATAATATGGCTGCTTAAAAAATGAATAAAATTATGAAATTTAGGGATACTAATTAGCATTATATTCTGCATTTTTTATAAGATCGGTTTTAAAATACCATGTGTATAAAAATACATTTTTAATTTTAATATTTCATAATTTTAAGTTTCAAAAATTAGATAGGTCATCCATCTCAAATGTGGTTGAATCCAATAGAAAAGATCCAATGAAACGCAAATAAGTCAAAACCACAGACTTTTATTCAAGTAATATACAATTATTGCATTAACAACCATTCAACCTTAAATCCCTTCCCACTCTTGGTTTTTTATTCCATTTAGTGGGAACCCTCCACCCTATCCTTTGTCCTACTGTTGGTTTTTTACTCCATCTAGTAGAATTTTCCTATAATTCCCCTACATTTCAATAATTTTTAAAAGATTTTTAAAACCACATACCACAATACTCAAATTCCACTTCTCTTAGTATCAATTAAATGAAATATTACAATTTACACCTACCTACGTTGTGTCAATATCCTCAATTTCTACTCTTGTGACTCTGGTAAGTACTTGTTTGTCAGTTTTTTTCATTGCTTAGTATGTTCATGTAGTAACTCTCTTATACAATAGTATTATATATATACATAAGATTTACTTATCATTGTAATCCAAAAGGAAAGAAAAAATATTGATATTCTTATGATTTGAAAAAAACTTCTGTTCAGTTGATACATTCTCATTTTTTCTACTAAAATTATTATCTTTGGTATTACTTTTTAACCTGTTTAATATTATTTTCTACCACCGTTAACTGTTTTGTGTTCTTTACAGCCTGATGATGGTCTGATTTAGACCGAAACTAGTTGCAATAATTGTATATTACTTGAATAAAAGTCTGTGGTTTTTACTTTGCGTTTCATTGGATCTTTTCTTATTTTCCTTTCAAATATAAAGCCTTGTTGTCTGACTTGTTCGCCACCTTGTATATTAATAAGTAAATGAAACTTGATTGTGTTAACCTCTACTTTTTGGAAGTTCATCTTACTAGGAACAATAAATAACTGCACAGTTAAACTAAACTTCCACTATTTATTCGAAAAATTCGCTTTAAAACTCAATTACAGCTGTTTCGCTATAACTAGCATCGTCAGATTGACATATTGAAATTACATGTTGTTTGTTTGTAACTACAGGTACTTGATGTTGATAAGGAGTTAAGGCTAAACCAAGTAAGGAAGTAATAAGACATAACAATATTAAAGCCTACATGTTATTAGCCCTAAGGGATTATCCTGGATGTATTTCCCTCTAAGATCAGTATAACTGTGCAATGATATAGAAAAACCAGGAAAAAACTATATCATGCTGATCTTTACAATAACTTAATATATTTATGTTACAATAATGTCTTATCTATGTATAAAATGAAGACTCAATCAAAGTAAACAGTTTAATAGTGGAGAACTTCCAAGATTTATTTGTTCATTAACAACTTTAAATTGTGGATCTGCTAGATGTCTTTTGATTTCAAGTTCTTCTAGAAAATCTAAATTTTGTTTTTTATCACAAATGTGTAGTATATGAATGTCATTGGTGTGTATAAGTGAGTTTGGATGTTCCAGTAGGTGTTTTGCATAGTTCGACTTATCTGGTTGTTGTAATCTATATGCTCTTAAGTGTTCATTAAATCTTACTTCAAAATTTCTTTGTGTTTGACCTATATATACTGCATTACATTTTGGACAATTAATTTTGTAAACACCAGATTTTTTTAATTTTGGTAATTTTGTTTTTACATTTAACAATTTTGTTCCAATACTATTTTGTGTTTTAAATGATATTAATGCTGATGTTGCCGAAGATATTATTTTTGAAATTGCATTGGAAATATTTCCACAATATGTAATACTTTTATAGCTTTTAATTTCTTTAGTTTGTTTTGGAAATATTAGTTCTAGTGACACTTTTTGTTCTTTCTTATTAATTAATTTATTTATCAAATGTATTGGATAGCCATTAGATGCAGCTATTTGTTTTATGATCTCAATTTCTTTATTAAAATTATTTTTGTTCATTGGAATTGAAAATGCTCTATGTATCATGGAATTATAAGCTGCTAATTTATGTGATAGTGGATGATTTGAATTATATGGTATGGTTACATCTGTTTGTGTAGGTTTTCTGTATATTGAATAATTTAATGAATTATTAACTTTTTCAATTCTTAAATCTAGAAAATTAATTGAATTATTTTCTTCAACTTCTAAAGTAAAATTAATTTTAGGATGCAAGGTATTAATATAATTAAAAAATATATCTAACTGCCGTTCGCTACCTACAAAACCTGCTAACACATCATCAACATATCTATACCAAAATACAATATTGTTTTTATAACTAGAATTAAAGATTTTGTTTTCTAAATTATCCATAAATATATTTGCCAAAATTGGAGAAATAGGACTTCCCATGGGAAGACCCTCATTTTGAATATAAACTTTGTTATCAAAAGTAAAATAATTTTGACTAATGCATACATCAAATAGATCAATTATGTCTGATATTATACCTGGATGGATATTTCTTTCATCTAATAGCTTTTTAACTAGAACTATACATTCTTTAGGAGGTATTTTTGAGAACATATTAGTTACGTCAAACGATACTAATTTAGTATTATTTTGTAAATTACATTTATTCAATTTTTTGATCAAATCTAATGAATTTTGTACTGAATATTAATTATTATTATTATTAACATACGAAACTAACACTCCTAATACTAAAGTAGCTAAAAAATTAAATAGTATCCTAAACAATTATGGTTACACATCTATAGCGAAACAGCTGTAATTGAGTTTTAAAGCGAATTTTTCGAATAAATAGTGGAAGTTTAGTTTAACTGTGCAGTTATTTATTGTTCCTAGTAAATGAAACTTATTAGATGATTGTTTTTATAGTTGGTAGTTAAAAACAACAAATGCAATCCGTAAAATGCAAATTTTGTTGCAGATTTGATATTTTTGGAAGGTCCGGACGTCATTTTCAGAGTGGCTTTATCTCTCCTGACAATCCACAGGGAAAATTTACTTCTTTGTGACAGTTTCGAAGAAATAATGAATTACCTTAAGATTCAACTTCCGAACATCGACAAAATATCTATGGAAAAAATCATGAAGGAAGTGTACGCTAACGTATATACCAAACAACTTAATGAGTACAAAGTAGAATACCAAGTGTTGCAAGAAGAGATGAATTCGGTGAAGCCTCAAGTAGAAGCTATGCACAAATTGGAAGCTCAAAACAAAACGTTAACTGAGCAAAATAATACCTTAACGAGACAATTGGAATTGAGTTTGTCCAACGTTCAAAGATTAGAAAAAGCGAGGATTCTGCAGCAATCTCAGTTAAATAAATTGGAAATGCAGAATAGAGCCCTAGACGTAACCGTCAGTACTTTGGGGTGGTACATAAACTCTTTGATAGAACAAAAAGTAGACGTTGATATTCCTGATGATGTACAACGAATAATATCACAATTATCTTTCACGGAAAGAGTTAAAAACGAAGTGAAACAACCTTACCAAAATAATCTGTTAAGAATGTTTCAAAAAAGTCCCGAAAAGATAATGACCAAATCCCAAAGTTTAAGTCGAATTAATGTTCCTACCAGTATATTGGAAGAAAGTAGATCAAGAACGAATAGCTTGAGTACGAAAAATGAATCTAGTCCCAATTTAAAATCATCCCCTAGTAACTCTACGGAAAAGATATCCAAATTTTTTTCTAATTCTCACAACAATATTCTCCACCAGAAACTTAATGCTCAAAATAACGTACTCTGTAATACTAAGATAATGGTACGAGATGTCAAGGACGAAGTAGCAATTCCTGTCAATCAAAATTTAATCTTTGATAATAAACCTTCACCAACACATTCTGAGGACAGTGGTATAGTCACGCCAGGTAGCACTCCAGTTAGTCCTAAATCAATAGAAACTCACCCTCTTAGTAATTGCGATGTTACATTCATGTTTAACGGTACCAGAGAATTGAAAAGTATTAAGAATATTAAAAATTTTAGACAGATTTCTCCCGATATAATGACTAAATGATTAATAGAATATTTTAGGTTTAGGTTAGGGTGATATTAGTTTTATTATTGATTCATTGTATTTAAAGCCTCTCAAATTACATAAGAAACATATGTTAATGTCATTTTAAATAGAAAGTTTTGTAAGCGCCACTCGTTCTAAAATTTTGTATTTTTGTTTTGTTTTATTCGTTTTAGTGACAATGGTTTGCTGATTCTAAAATCAGTGCACTTTTAAACTTTCTGGGACCAAGCACAAGTATACTTAACTATGTAAAATTTCAGCAATTTTAATTACTTATCTATACTAAAACCAATAGTGATTGAGAGTAAAGTGCGTTGTCATATCTAAATTTTACGTTACCAGTTTATAGCAGAATCAAAATATATTAAGCAGTAGTTGTGGCAAATTATAGATAATACACAATACTAGTACGATTATTATTTATGACAAAAATCAGTAATGAGTTTGTAATGAGTAATACTTATACATTTCCTGATTACTGATCAGATAAAATTCATTATTTTCTGTAGTGTTTGCTATTTATTACAACTAGTAGCAACGCTGTACGCAACGATATTTCTGTCTTTGTCGCTTTACCGTAACTTCATCACATCGTCGCAGGCCACAGTAATGTAAATGCAAGCACGAGCGTATCATTGGTTTGTGAATTAAACAATATGAATTGTACGTTTTACAGGCAAGTTAGTCAGCATCGACGTGTTGTGTTAACAATTGGTCAAAGTAAAAGTGCTAATAAGTGTTTAATTGGTGAAAATAATAGTGATGTGTTTAAGTGTTACATTCTACACCGATCTCAAACTATTTGAAATAATTGTACTAAGAACTTTTTTTCATTCTTAACCCTCTCAAAAATTAATAAGCACGCCCCCGATTTGCTGTCAACTGGGCCTACTTCTACTCTCAATCATTATTGGTTTTAGTATAAAGGAAGAACGATGTTAATATTTGAGAAAATGTTCCATTAAATTTAAAATCATGTTTTCCATAAAAACGTAAAAGTATAACGTCTTGGTGACTGCAACAGGTCGTATCTCGTCTAGTTTTTCAGGAGAAACAAACATTTTGATTACTTTTTTCCATTTAAAGCATATATTTTTTATTCAAGATCTTTTCAGCGAGTTCTGATTTGACAATCGATCATAGTTTCTCCATTTTGGTAAAAAAGGAGAAATAAACGGAAATTCAACGCCACATTATTATGACGTCACTATTTGTTTGGATAAAATGCTATGACCTAGCTCAAGCAATGGCGGCAGTTACGTTTCTAATGTAGCGTATTGCTGTCATCACAAAATTGGGAAAATGCTATTTCCACCTAGTTCCATCCAATATTCATTTCCTGGCTTTATTGTAGGGAGAAGTTTCATCTCCTCCCTAAGGAGTCAATTATCAATGAAAAAACTTCACGTCATTGAGTTTTATTATAGCAATAGTTTATTCACAAATCCACACTAAATACCTTTAAGTCGCGGTGGTGCACATGTTGATTCACTCGGTATTTTTTTATTGACTTGTAGGTGATTGTTCGAATCATGGCGTGTGCGAAATTTATTTTCCATTCTTTATATTAGGAGTAAAGTGTCTCTCTCTTCCTCGGAAGAAACTTTGCTCCCTTGTTATACAAATAGCTATTATACAGTTAATGCGTTTTAAAATCTGTTCAAGTCAAAATTTTTACAATATGCAGTTTTTTGACCCATAAGTTGTGAACGAAATTTATCTTGATGTATTTTGTTAATATAGAATTTTAATTGCAAAAAATTGGTTTCGAAAGAATTTTGCTTTGTAATTTATACACGTCTGTCGATGTAATAAAAAACTTATCATATTTGTGGGTTTTGTCAAATAGTTTTCTTCGAACTCGTGCTGGTTCCAGTAGTATATACAATCTCATTTCATCTGAAATTCATATGAAATTAAAAAAAAGAGAGAATGGCTATTTTATTAAATTATTTGATAGTTTAATACTCAATATATTCACTATATTAAATAAAATATTTCAGTAAGTACTGAAGCACTTGTGTTTAATATATACAAGCATACAGACCGATTGTGTTGGTAATAGTGTGATAAACTTTGATAATTTTAATGGGAGATATAATATAATGTATGTTTCATAATTTTAACTTGTACTTAAGTCAATGTAAAGATGATTGTTAATGGAAATTCAGTATATTATCAAGTATTTTAATTTTTATTGTATATTTTATATATTGTACTTTGTCCTTGTTTTTAGAGAAAGTAAAGCGTCATGTTTATAAAACTTGCTGTTTTATCTGAAAATTTCCTCTTATTACTAAGGTAGATAAGATGTTACATAGATGGCGCTTCAAAAGATACGTGTAGACATTTGACAGCTATGGGACCATTGGTTCACCGAATACGGAACTACGAATAGAAATGAAAGCAAATATACTCCCGCCAAAACTTATTAATATTTTTAACACAACCATAGGATGGCGCTGATCGTTGCGTCTACTCATTTTAATTGTTCTATTTTTCGGAAGAGGTCTCTCTACTAATACTATTAACGACAATACTTTTTAATTTAACAGATCTGTATCAATCTGTATTTGGTGAGAAACAGTTTTAAGAAAATTAAGAAAAGAGACAGTAGTTGTGAGAATCAGGAAAAGAGCAGGAGTTTTGTCTTCAGTTTTTTTAGTTTTGTTGGTGTATATCATCTTTGGTTTTGTGCTTCCAAATAATTCTGTCCCTAAAATGGATTCAAACTATCAACCCCCCTTATCTAGAAGGAAATGTTGTGTACCTACATGTACAAATCGTGAGGGCAAAATGCATCGTTTTCCAAAAAATGAACCAAGTGTGTTTAGTGAGTGGATTTTAAAGATACAGTCTTTAAATTATAAAGGCTGTGTTCGGGGAGCACGCTATTTGCGCCATTTGGCGCTATCTAGTACTATTCCTCGTTTGCGTTATATGGCTCTTGGCGCTACATAGCTCGAAAGCGTGCTCCCCGAACACACCCAAAGACTTGTCAGTTGAAGACATTTATAAAAAATATGTATTTCGTGAGGAACATTTTTCTAGTAACTGTAAAGTTTTAGGTACCAAACGAGGTCTTATAAGAACAGCAGTTCCAACTTTAAATTTACCTGGTAAGTGAATAAATCAAATTGTAATTTATAAAGAAAGAAAACCTGTACTAGCAGATCATGCAAACGTTTTTATCCTGAAAGGACTGTATAAACAGTGGAAGCAACCATTAGCTTTTACATTTAGTGAAGGACCTCATAAATCCATGGCATTAAAAAATTTGCTGAAGGTTCTAATCTGCAAATGTCAAAGTATAGGTTTGAAGGTAGTAGTTTGTGACCAAAGTGAAAATAATGTCGGAGCTATTAGACTGCTAATGAGTGAAACGAAGGAGAAATACTTAAAAAGAAAAGAAGAGAATAGAAATTTTGGTTTTGTGATCAATGACCAAGAAATTATTCCCATATTTGATGTCCCTCATATTTTCAAGTGTTTGAGAAAAAATCTTTTGAAACATAACTTGTATTTTAAGCAAAATAAAAAAATAAATGATCATTTTTTGATTGTATACATATATTTACTTTAATTTAGTTGAAATGTAGCTGTCTATTTTATCGCAGAGTACTTCTTATTGACAGATAGATGGCACTAGATATAAATTTAAGGAATCTGTATTATCGACAATACTTTTTAACACAACCGCTGCTACTCGATGTCGCATACAGATCTAGACAGTAACTAGGTTATTGCCATTCTATTCGTAGTTCCGTATTCGGTGCATTGGTTTGTGAGATAATACTGTTTTGATTGAAGGAACTTAGGTTAATGTAAAAAAAAATGGATAAAAACGGATTTCGTGTGTTGATTCATCACTACTTTTTGATGGGAAAATAATGGCTTGTTACATGTTACCCAGACTCTGTGCCAGCACAATTAAATATAAAACATTGGATTCGCGAATTTAAAAGTGATCGTAAAGACACAGAGGATGCACAACCCAGTGGACCGTGTCACAAATCATTTAAAACGATGGTGAAATTGCATGAATTGGTTTCAAATTGCTTCCCATCCACCGTATTCTCCAGATCTGGCCCCCAGCGACTATTTTCTGTTCGCAGACCTCAAGAAATTTAGGACCAATGAAGAAGTAATCGCCGAAACAGACGCTCATTTTGAACCCAAGAAAAATACTATCTAAAGTTTGGAGGATCGCTTTAATCGGTCTCAAACGAAACTATCTTCAATAATAAATTTTTTTTCTTAGTCTTATCTACCCAATTGTGAGAAATAAAGTATGAAAGGTGAAATAAAATAACATTCAATATTGACAATGTATTATCAATAGAAACGATTAGCATAAAAAACAGGATCACAAATAATGCATTATGGTAGCAGTGCCGGCATGTGACACACATTTTCCGACACGTTGACTGCCGCATTGAGTGACTTTCTTTAAAAATAAAACATAAAACACAAAATTAATTTAAGAATTCTTTTTAATTGGACCCTATACGTACGCGTGTCCTTGCCTTATAAATAATTAAACTAGTACAAAAAAATGAAGATTGTCAAACAATTGAATACAGAAAAAGACAATCAACGTGTCAGCCATATTCGATTTGGACAATAAAATTATTTAATGAATAAGAAAAGAAGTTTTTTTGAAAAGACAACTTCTTTCGGAACAAAACAACAAGTTGTGTGCTACTGAAATATCTTCACACACGAATGTAAGCAACACATATAAAACTATTTATCAAATAAACTTAAACGAGTTATTATTAAAATTCATGTTGCTACAAATACAAAAGGTTTTTCGTTTTTATTATTATTAATAACTTAAGGCGATTTTGATTCCGCAAGGCGATAGTCGTTTTTCACGTTAATATTCATCCTCATCTCCTACTGGTTCTACCTCGTCGGGCGGAGCAAATCCTTCCTAAAATAGAAAAGAAAAAATCTAAACCATTTTGCAAACCTATAAAAAATTCAACTTTCGCCTTATCCGCAAAAAAGTTAAAGTTGAAAACTCTAGTACGAGGGTTGCCTTTTATATTTCGGGATTTGGCAACCCTGGTGTTGCAATCTGGCAACTGACAGCTATATCGTAAAGTTGGACATTTTTGAGGTTATACGTAGTCAGAACATTTTGACATACGAGCGCTAATGGTGCAAGGTCGTCCAACATCAGTTGTTGTTGTTCCGAAAACCGTTGATGCTGTGCGCGAACTGATATTGCAATATCGTCATGTGACCTATCGTGAGATTG
The DNA here is from genome assembly GCA_035357415.1 of Ophraella communa. NCBI lineage: Eukaryota > Metazoa > Arthropoda > Insecta > Coleoptera > Chrysomelidae > Ophraella > Ophraella communa. Next base: position 23,559,885 of record CM068988.1, on the reverse strand, counting down.
AGACAACCTTAGGCATTAGTGGAACCAGCATACATTCAATATTGCATAAATATTTAACGGTCCAAAAAATTTGAACCCGAAAGTAAACAGCAGTCGACTATATGGGTGTTTCAAGATGAGCCGAATCCAACAAAAGTTGTTCGCGCACGAAGCACTTCCAAGCAAATGGTCGCCTGTTATTTCGGAAAAACTGGACATGTCGCAACCGTACCACTAGAACAACGCAGAACAGTCAATTCTGAGTGGTACACAACCATTTGTTTGCCAGTTGTCTTCCAAGAAATCAGAAAAACCAACCACCGAAGACGGATCACTGTTCACCACGACAATGCGAGCTTCCACACATCGGCTCAAACAACTGCATTTTTGAGCACTGAAAACATCGATTTGATGAGTCATCCGCCGTATAGTCCTGACTTGGCACCGAATGACTTCTTTTTATTCCCGTACGTAAAAAAACACTGAGAGGTCAACGTATTTCGTCACCTGAAGAAGCGGTTGCTGCATTCAGAATGCATGTTTTGGAGATACCTCAATCAGAGTGGTAAAAGTGCTTCGACAATTGGTTCAAGCGCATGCAAAAGTGTATCTTCATGGGGAATATTTTGAAAAAAAAATAAAGTAATTTTCGATGATTAATATTTGTTTTTGTTCTCTAATCCAGAAATATAAAAGGCAACCCTCGTATATTTAATAAGATTTATGTTATCATGCATAATATACAAGTATTTTGTGTAAATCGTATTGATAGAGATTTTATTTTATCAAGTTTTAAATCAATTTTTGCTACACATACAAATACGTCCTAGGACTGTAAAATTTTTCAAAAAGCAATTGGCTTTGCAGAAGTACCAGGCTAGATAAATGATAAAAAGTTCCTTGAAACAATAGTTTAATCAACATTTCAAATGAGCTATTCAAAAAAAAAGCAATTACTTATTGTTTCCATAAACGTAGATATAGTAAATTGCAATGTTTTAAAAAATAACCGGAATTGCCACATAACTAGATTAGTTTAATCTGGTCTTTTTACCAATTAGTGCTAATAATCTAACCGTGCAGATAAGAGAACTTAAAATAAGAAAAATATTGTATACAAATAATTATTAGGTTACGAAAACAGATTTTGGATTCCACTTAGTTTGATTGATAAAAATAAGCTTTTTAAAATAAAATAAAAAGTGTTACAATAGGGATGTTCACTAATTTTCAAATGTATTGTAAATGTTTAGTTTACACACTATATAAACATAAAAACACCACCAAATTAATTAAAAACGGCTTTTTGCTTTAATAAATGAAAACTAAAAATCATATTTTTTTCGAGGCTAAAAAATGACTCCCTTTGTCGAGGCTAGCGTCTGTGACGTCAGCTCCTCTATTTACCGTTCCGGCGCCATTGTTTATTGTGTTGAAGTTCGTGTGTTATTGTTATTCCACTGTTATTCTGTGATTAAAAACGTTAAAAATGAGTGAAAATACTGCAAATAAATGGTGTTTTGTTCCTGGATGTACAAATACTTCAAAAAATAGTCCTAATAAGATTTTTATCAGCGTTCCGAAAAATTTAAAACGTAAAAAGAAGTGGTTTGCTGCAGCTAGGAGAGATTTAAAGGATGTTTCAATAAAAACTTCGTTCTATTGCTGTGAAGACCACTTTAATGTAAGTTTAATTTAATCTAAATAATTTTTACAAGTTTTAATATATTTTTTCTTTCTTTTAGCTTGAGCAAGATATGGAAAATTATATGGAGTACAGATTAAGTAAGGTTTCAGCTCGGATGAAATCTGAAATAGTTCCCAAATTTTTTGTGCCAACCTGACAAAAAAGAAAGTGTACGTAAAAGTACTAGTGAGAAAAGGGCTTATAAAAGGAAAATTGCAGAGATTTTAAATGACCCAGTAGTGCCAGTACCTGAGACAATACTTAATGGCAATAGATATTATAGACAATATGCAACCAAGTACTTCCCATCAGCCTGAAACTGCAAAAATGACTGCAACTAGAGAAGTTTCAGAGCCTTCTAAACATGATTTTTGTTGTCAAGCTCGTCCTATTAGTTACCGCAGTAAAGGAACTCAAGTGGTGGACCACAAAAAGACGGCAATGAATCATAGCAACATCACCTTTAAAATTTGCCCACCCAAAACCCATCAACATTGCAACAAAAATGATTGTAAAAACTTTGGAGTTTGATAGTGACAGTAGTAGTGTACGTAGTGTAGATTAAAGTCTTTATTTAAAATTAAGAAATCCGATACCATCGTAACATCCACATTTGGTAGGTTATGTGAATCGGCTTTTTGAAATCCTTGCTCCATTTCTTGTTTTAAACAAAAATTAAAATATTGAATACACGAATCAACAATCAACTCTCTGAACACAACAAAATATACTAAAACAATATTTTTATACACGTAAAAGGTTCTAAAATGCGAAGAGATTAACCCAAAAGCAGGTAGCCAGGTCAAAATAACATCAGCTGGCTCGGCGGGATTTAATCGATAAAGGAGGTGACGTCAAACCAATCAGAGAGCGTTCCTTGAATTCAAACGAAGATAGTATTTTTAATTGAGTTTTTTGTATAGAAAGACATTATTTATATTTAATATGTTTTATTAATGTGTTATTAGGATTATTTTTCGATCATTTTATGTAGTTTACACGCGATTTTAATTTTTTGTGAACATCCCTATTGTTTTATACCTAGCAATAAGTATAAGCGAGTACATAAGTACTTACCTCAGTTGCATATAAAACATCCAATATTTTTTGAATAATAGGATTTCCGTCTTCACACTCTTGACACATGACTTCGATGTCCCTAAGTTTGCCAAAGTAAAAATCTCTCTCTTTTTCCAGGCCATCCACAGTTAACTGAAGTTAAAGAAAAATCAATTTAATTAACAAAAAAACTTCATGATCAAGACAATAATAATTTTTAATTCAAATTAGTTTTTCTAATAAACAGTTTTGGATATTTTAATATTGAAGAGTTTAAAAAATATTTTAATTTTGGTTGTTTTGCTACAAATATGCAGGTAAAGTTTCTGATAAAATGTTAAGAATAATTTTAAGATATTTTGTAATATTTCACAAGGATTTCATTGAATCGATAAATAAGCGTTTGATTACTGTGGAAGCTTTTAAAAACACAAACGTTAATTTTGGATAACAAAATGATGTCCAATTTGTAAGTCAAAATAGTTCGAAAATATTAAAGGTACATTAATGAGTTGTGGTGTGAACACCCCGTATATTTTGTATACTTAATTAAATCGTTTATAAGAAAATACCGATGGCCTAGACCACCGTAGTTTGTTTATAGTATGGCACGTTCAATGCCACATCGTGTCTTTAACAAAGGTTGAATAAAGAAAAGATAAACATAAATACACAGCAATCCGTAGACGACGGGTTCAATTCACGATCAAGTTCACTATGCATTAATTTAATTTATTTATAGTAATTAAGTGTTGTACTCTAATTCATTCATAGAAAATATAGTTTAATGTCTTTAGTGTGAAAAGTGTTTATTCCATACAACCCCCAATATTAAATTTTTCAGTCTCACCTTAAACTCTGCTACCTGGCTAGCGAGTTCTTCTAATTTTCCAGCATCTCCAGCTTGAGCTCTATTGTTTAACTGTTTCGGCGTAGTTGTTATTGGTCTTACAGCATTTACTTTGGGCACTAAAATTTACAGAAAAGATACCATACAAACCAGCGCTTTTAAACATGTGCACAGACACTTAAAATCAAATTAAAAGAAAAAACAATCAAACTGTTTTGCAAGATTTAACTTTTGATATCCTTAAATGTCAGTGCAACTTTAACTTATATTATAAAAAAGCAGTCTCTAACATTACCAATCAATAAAAAACATGCAACTATTAAAGGATGAATGCTTCAATTTGCTTTTACTAAAAAAAAAATGATGTGAACTCAAATTGAAAAGGAAGGTAAAAATGAAAAGTGATATTAGCAATAGAAATAATGAAGGTGGATGTAAAGTAATGCGATCCGTTTTTTATGACAAACATTACTTGTTCAGATAATTGAAAATTTTTCACTGAAGAACATGGAAACAATTTAATAAAATAATACCAGGAAACTTTAAAAAATAATTAATCAGTATTGTTAATTATTGGGCAATTGAATATTAGAAAAGATACTAAAGTATTTTATAACTAAAGACCAAAAGCGTGTTAAAGAAAAAAATATTTGTACAAATATATGTACACTGCATTACTAAATCTTTTGTGAATGAAACTAAAACTGAAATTAAGATCTAATCTAAGCATTCAAGAAGATTTAAGCATTACAAAGTTAAAAATCCAATCGCTATATTGGTTTCTGGTCAATAGAAAATGTTTTACTAATATTTTTGTTTTTATTATATCCACAATATTTAATAGGTTTATCTAACATTGGATAAATGCAATTTTTAATACTACTAATCTAACAATCATATTAACTATCACTTATTATTTTTTTAATAAACAGATTTTTCAGCTGAAACCAAGTTTGCAATTTCTATCAGCAGAAACCAATATTATCTAACATACAAAGTATCTCAAGAAAAAGTATTGTATAATCTATATGAAATTTTATAAAGGGAATATGTGCTTATTTTAAACATTGTTTTAAATTAGATATAAAATCTTGAGATGTTTGTATGTATTAGAAGAATTAAAACCCTCCCAACAAAAACAGCAACCCCAAAACCTACTGGCCCTAATGGCAGACGACTTCGGCTTGTTAGTTGGTGATGTTTGCTGTGGTTGAACTGAGTGTGAAGATGGAGAAGCGTTTGGTCGACGTAACATTAAAGAATGCCCTTTAGGAGCATTAGCTCCCCCTTGACCAAGTTGTTCGCCCCCTCTTGCTCCCAACGCATCATATTCCGTTCCTTTGTAATTAGCGTCGAAGAATTTCTTGAACCACTGCAGGAACTCGAAATTGTCTTGAAATCTACCCTTCACCAGCCTGTCTATGGGAACAATCTACACCAGCCCCATATTTACCAGATGGATATCATTTTTTTTAAATATTGTTTTGGTGTTAATGTTGTGGGTTTTATTTTGATAATGTTGATGGAGGTGTGGTCAAATCATGGCAGGTGCAGCGGAAAAAGAAAAACAAAAAAACCAAGAGAATAAGAAGCTTCAAACTGATGCACTATTTTAGATAGATGCATAACAAGGCAGATAGAAAAAACCCAAGTTCTTTGGAACAAACATTCAATAAATATAAAACATTTTCCAGTACATGATTGTTAAGGTGTTAAAAATTAATATTAATAGAATGTATAAATCCAAAGATCTTAGTTTATAAAATATAATCAATACAGTACACTTGTACAAATAGAAATATTGAGTTCAATATCATCCACAAGACAATATTGTTTTAACAAAAATTCTCCAATTTGTACTTTTTACACATTTAGAAATGAAGTGCACGGTAAAAAACCGATTTGGTTAATTTTTAAAAATGTATACAAATTGGCGATTGCCCAAAACCAATACTACAGTGACAAAGTAACACCATAAAAAGCAGTAATGTTATTACATAATTCCTACACATCAGCATTTCATCCACCACATATACTTTTAAGGATTTCTTAAAGACAAAATATATCTATTTACTTGACATTACTGACCAATATTCTTAAAAATATATAATAGTGAAAACGTTACTTTTGAAAGTCACTGTCATATTCCACACAATAATGCTTTGAAAGTCAGATATTTTACTAGATTTCATATAGTTAATATTTTTAAAGTCTTTATAGAAACTGACATATAGTTTTTTTCTTAATTATATATTTCCTAATTTACTAAATTTATTTAATAACCTATTTAAAATAAATAAAATGAATCTAGTAAAATAACTGATATTTCGAGTATTATTCCATGGTTACCCTGTCTGCTCTGTATTTGGGGTTTTGGAGTTGGGACTACTTGATGTATATGAGGGGCTTGATGGCCATTACTGGTTGATCTAGAACCAATACCAACACCCCCTCTTGCTTCTAACGCATCATACTGTCGACCATCATAATTGGCATCAAAAAATTTCTTGAACCATTGCAGAAACTCGAAATTGTCTTGGAATCTGCCTTTTATTAATTTATCTACCGGAATTATCTGCAAGTTATTGTAAACGCAAATACTGTGAACATGTGTACTTTTTCATGTGTAATTTTTACATATGTAACTATTAAATTAAAACTTAACTGCAGTCATCAGTAAAATAAAATGATTTTTATTTATATTATTTTTTACTCAGTTTACTTATTTTAATTAAATTAATTTTATCAAAAAAATTGTTTAACTTTGTCTATTAGTTTGTTATATATATAGTTTAACCCAATTTTTAACCAGCAACAATATAAAAACCAAATAAATGCAATAAACCCAAAAATTTACAATGAAAAAATTTTATTAGTACTTTGGAATGTACTCTTATTTATAATTATATAAGTAAGACACATGTTAAATTTTAATTAAAATATTTCTTTAAACTTGATTGTTGAATAAACAATAACATTTTACAAATTAAATAGAATACACTATTAAGATAGTTGAAGGAAATATGTCTCACAATTTTATTATTGATAATTTAATTAATAAAAGCTACTCATTTTGTTCATATTTGGGTGAAAAATCTGTGTTAACATTACAATAATAGGTAAAGCCTGGCTACCAGTATACTTGTAACAGGTAACTGATATAACTACCAATATTTCTTTATTATTCAAATATTTTCTAACTTATAAAACAAAAAATAAGAACAAAACAAGTATATTTGCTGCACTTATATTTTTCACAATTAATTATGTAATAGATGTAAGGTTGCTAATTTTCATCAAAACATTAGCTTCTAAGTATTAAAATTATTTGTTTTTAATGTAAAGATAATCATTCCAATTTTATTTTCACATATTTACACATTAATTAATTCAAGAATAACATTTACTTTGGGGTTCCTTCAATTATCCTTGACATTCACAATCAAGATATGGATGAGTTAGTATTTTTAAATATTAAGATATTATATTTTACCTTGTCTACAGACATTTTCTTGAAACTGGCCTGAAGTATCTTAAAATTTTGTATATACTCATGTTCTAAATTAGTTCGAAATTTAACTCTTTTAAGTGGTACAGAGCCAGGGAAAAGCATATCCATAAACTGGCAATATGCAGCGCCTGTACATAACTCTTCAATTTTTCCAAAACTGCTTTGTAGACATTCATTCACCCATGCTAGCATATCATGTCGAGAAAGGTTATCGGTGGTAACGTTTGTTGAATATACGTTTACCGCCATTTCTGTAAAATAGTGATTCATATTGATTTAACAACATAATATAGTCAAATTGGTTGCTCTACTTTATTATTAAACAGACAAATTTGATATATTTGAAAGTAATAGAACACCAAATGTATGTTTTGAATTTAATTTTACCAACCAATATAGAAATAAAAGTACAGTAATGAACTTGCAAAGTAACTACATTAAAATTGGTCACAAATAAAAATAAAATGCAAAAAATGTTCCCATTATAAAAAACATATAAATATAACACTCTTTATTTTTTCTTGGTTTTTTTATTATAAATTAACAAAACGCCATGCTATGCTGTTTAAAATTACAAATATTCCTAACTTGTAGGATTAGCACATAGGTATTTAATGCTACAGATGAAACAATAAGAATACCTGAAGTAAAATTAAGATTTCATCATTGATATTAAGAGTCATGTGTTAACAATAATTATTCAAAAAAGGAATTCCTATTATACATAAGTTAAAGTAATAAAAATTACTGTTATAAATTGAAATGCACAAATAAAATTAGAACATTGTAAGCTTTCTTTAAACTTAAAAATATATATTTTAATAAGATTCCACAGAGTAAGGGTTGATTTTTCACAAATTCTTAAAAAAAGTTAAAGGAACTGCTTACAAAATATTTATGTATGTATAATAAAAAGAAACCTAAAATTTGATCAAAAATTCAAAATATGACACACAAGTAAACTAGGTCTGGGTGTGGTATTTTCAAAAGTTTTTAAACTAACTATATATACCAACACTCTTACAACACCTTAAATAAGAATCTAATCATCAGAAATAATTTTATGAAATCAAAAGAATATGCTTAAATTATACCGGTTTTTCCAAAGATGTCCCGTTACCAAAAAATGTACGTTTAACCAACGCGTTGTTTCTATAAATAAATAAATTGCTTTTTTTATGAATGTGAAATGCAATTTACATTATATTTCATACCACTTACGATTAAATTGTGAAATAATGTACTTTTAAGGAAACGTAACTAAGTTTGACCGAATTCTTTCTCAAAATTCGAGGTGTCACTATTTGCCGAAAATGTCACTGACATTTGTTGCTGTTCTAAAGGATTTATAAAAGTTAAACGATAAAACATCGTGGTACAAAATATATATTTCGTTAAAAATGATATTTATTTACCTGAAAAATAAATTCGAATTGCCTAAGAAGAGGTACTTTCTAACAATTTTCACTAATAAATTTCTCTGGCCTGGCGGCCATTCAATTTTGCACTAGTAATTTAACAGAATAGCAACATAAAGATAAAAAAGTTACCAAGCCACACTGTGCATTTAGATCATAGGTCACTAGATATTGAGAAAGTAAATATGAAAATGTAATATTTAATATTTAACTTGTGAAAAATATATTATTTTACTTCAATCAACTTATAAATTAAAAATTGATTGTATATTATTTAAACAGCGAATATTTAATAACATGCAAACCTACCTTTTATCGTAGAGTTCTGTTAGCCAGAGACAACAAGACGACAACCCGCGTGTAAATTTGTTGTATCATGGTTGATCACGCATGCTACGGAAGTTCTTGGTATTTTCTTGGCGGTATATTAGCGCGGGATATCTTTAGCATTGTATAGGTTATGTTTTTATTTTCCATGATTTACTTTTAGTTCTGTGGCTCTGAATCCTTTTAAACTAATGATCAAATATTTCAGTTGATTTCAGTATTTATATCATTTATATGGTATTTATTAAACTAATATCATGAATGTTTCTTTGTAAGTATTTCATTAAGGATATCTTTCTTAGTTCTATTTAAGTGAATGTTTAATTAACATAAATATACTAATATATTATAATTTCATTTTAGAACAAGTAATCGTTTTAATCAAAGCAACAATTCGCCGATTTTGGAAAAAAGTTTAACTATAAGTAGAAATAAGCGATCTCTAAAACATGAACTAGTATGGGGATCTTTAAATTTTGCTTTACTTTCTGTTATTCTTTATGATTTGTAAGTTCTATATTTATTTTATTGGTTGTAATTGTTAAAAAATTGATACTTTTAGAAGTGAATCTTGTCCATTGACTGTAAGCTATTTTCGTTATGGGGAATTTATATTGGTAGTATGTCTAACAATAAATTTATTCTATCATATTATAAAAATAGTTAAAGTATCTTTAACATTTTCTGAACCTTTAACAATTAATGAAGTTCAAAAAAAATTACTGGGAGTTAAAGACTCTGGTAAGTAAATTTAGTTTAAGTAGTGTAAAGAGTAATATTTCAATCATTATATTCTAGACCCTAACTATAAAGTAATTCAGACTCCAGTAAAAAATGGAACCCCCCATAATAGTAGTAATCCATTTAATATAACTTTTAATAGAAAATCCAATATTTCCCAGTATGAAAATGAAAGTAAGTATACAATGTGTAAAATTTGGAAGGGAATAGTACATTTCTAGTTTACAGGCTTGAACTACTCAATGTCTTCTCCTTCATGGACATATATGAAAGGAACTCCTGAGTTTAATTCCAGTCATTGTTCTCCCAAAATTTCCAAAACTCCAAAGCATTCTCCCAACAAATCCTCTTTTCAAGATGTTTCATCTGTAGAGTTCATTGGAGATGAAGATTCTTTAAACAAATATTTAAGAGAATATGAAGAAATTGAAAAAGCTAATAAGTTAGCTACAAAACAGCAGCACTCATCAAATCTTTTAAGTTCATTTTGGAGTCATCCAGTAACACAGACAGCTAAGGATGTATCAGAATTTCTTAAGAAATGTCAATATCAATTATCTACCCAGTCAGCTAGTAAGTCATTTTTTATTCAATGGTTATTTAGTTATATTGATAATAATGTTTAAGGTAAGATGTCAGGTAGTCCTAATTTAAAAAGTGATGATAAAAGTTCTAGCCCTGCCCAAATTTCTGCTCTTGAAGTTTGGACTCGTATTAATGTTGATAGTGTAGCTTTAACTCAATGGAATGCAAATTTAAGAATGGTAAGCATTTACATCAAATAAGTAATTAAAATTAACTAATTTTTTGTTTTTTCTTGTAATACATTTTTAGTGGATTTCTCAAACAATTCTAGAACGGTTGGTCACAGAATTTGACAGAGTACAAGCTTCTTTAGACAAACATGGTTTAACTGATGTAAAAATAGGAGCTGTTGGACTTGATCGTTTAAGGAAAACAGCACAAACTGCATTAGTAGCTCAGTTTATACCTTCTTTACCTGCTTTAATCCCATTTTTAGAAGTGACAAGTAATCAGGAGTATTTAGAGAAAAGAATAAGGGATTTAGCAAAAGGAGGTTGCATGAGTGAATTCAAATGGAATAGTGGAGGAAAGTATTCTGGTAAAGAATGGGATGAATCATTACCTACAGATTGTGCTGTAAGTTTTTATTACAATCCCATATTATACTGTGGTATTCAAAATTTGTTTTGTAAATATTTTATTTATAAAAGGTGTTAATGTTATTTTAATCTCTAAAATTATCTTAGGTCATAATGCATCTTTTGGCATCATACTTAGATACTCAACTTATGCCTCTTCCTAATATGCCAGACACCAAAGCCTTTAGTGGACACCACTATCTTAAAATTACAGACAAGGTACCTGTACTGACTACAAGCAGTTTATTTATACAAGAAATAACTGAAAAACCTCCTCATTATAGAGTAGTTGTAGCTGGAAAGACTTATGAAATGGTTAAAGTGAGTAAATACATAAACATTTTCAGTTAACTTATAATACCATCTCAATTAATGAAGTTCTTGTTGCTGAAATTTAACTTATAAATATTTTTAGGGCTACAACAATCTGTTTCATAGCATACTATTTTTTATTTATCATGTGAACAAAATTGAACATGGGATGTTGGGAAGAATTAACTTAGGAAGAGCTGGTGTAAATATCCTATGGGTTATTGACCAATAATTATTACTTTTAGTGATAATGTATTTGTAAATTTAAATAAACTACAACATGTGCTTGACTGATTAAAGTGATACTTTTTTGATTTTTTGCTTTTTGAGCAACACTTACTATGAGGTATATGGATCTCGTATTTTTCTAATAAACTTTTTACTTATGCTACTACTTAGTCCAATCATTTTTCCTCATATTAATTTTTGTTTTTCCTATATTTGCATAATATGTATACAAATCTTTATAATAACCAGGTCATAAAATTTATTGTATTTTTGTTTTTACTATTATTTGATAATAATGAAAGTGGCTATATCCCTTATCTTACAATTTTAACATAATCTGACCAATCACAAGTCAAAGACAGCTGATGCTATCGCGAAAACACCAATTGTCTTTCAATTCTGATTGGCCTGTCAATTTTGGTGTTTTGAAGAATGTAACCAATCACGATCGCAAATCAAAGTTTGTCAAAAAATGATTGTATGTTTGTTCGTGATATAGCCCCCAAAATACCACTCACGATCGAATTTGTCTGTCTTTTACTTCTAAACTCAACTGAGTTGCCACTCGTGTTTTCAATAATCAAAATTGAGAATGACATTGGCTGAACACAAAATAAGAGTTTTGAAAAAAATTACACAATAGTTTGGATAAAACATACGTTCCTCACGGTACAAAAGATTCAATGTTTTGGCTGGTTTCTTAGCTATGAAACAGCATTCTGGCTATTTATTTTCCAAGTTAAAATTAAATATGATCCAGTATATTAACAAGGCAACCTTACCAACAATTTTTATGTAGATAATAAAGCAATAAGGAGAATTTCAGAATTAAAAGACCCACTACATACAACTCCATATTTCACTTAGGTATACTTTCTATAATAACTTACCAGATTACATTAAAAAATCACCGCACGTCTTTAAAAACTAATTGTATATTTTCTATTTAAATTTAGATTGTTTTTTACCAATTAAAGTGATGTATGTCCAGATTTTTCAGCTCAAACTTGCGCCATTAAATTCAAATAATACACAGTTTCATTGAATAAGTCTATATTCTTGGAAGCATATCACATTTTATAATTAAATAAAAACCACAAAATATAGTAATTTTTACATAGTATCTGTTAACGTATACAAACTGGCTGCAAACACGATATCTCGTTTAATCGAAACAGATGCTTCTTCCATCTTGTTCTTAAGTTCTGGATCTCCAACGATTCTAGCAGCATCTCTTACATCCATTATTGTTTCATTTAGTTGTTGTATACATCGTACGATTATACCTTCTTGGATATCTGTAAGTTTCATTATGTCTGCAAACGGCTAAAAATAAGCAGAATGTACATTTAAGCCTTAGAATTTTGATTTTATCGACTGTAAAAGAAAAAAGCTATTTATATACCAAGGGATGAAAGTGCTACTTTTCCTCTGGAGCATGAAGTTTAGTAAACATTCAAGGGAGGAAAAGTCACTTTATACCTCACCCAAGTAAGTCATTTTTAAATAAAATGAATTGAAAAAAAATCTGTAGACACAATGATTTGAGCCATTAACTACAAGGCTATCACAAATACCAACGAGACCCATAAAACTAGTAGGGAAATCTATTTTAACCCTATTGTCCGTACCAAACTAAACCATAATTGTTACTAGGTTGAATCTATATACATGGTAAAACTGAATCGTTACTATACCTGGTCTGTAGCCCATTCGTATACTACGTGAACTAATCCAAAATTTAACTCTTCTTGAAATTCGTTAGTTTGAATGCCCAAACTAAGCTCTTGGTTACCTATTTCTAGATGAACTTGTCGGAGTTCTACTATAGCCTGTAAGTAAAATTTAAAAAAAAAACACCATTGTTCAAAAATAATTATTACCAACATAATGCTTTGGTTTTTAATAGAATTTAATTAAATGGTAAATATAACAGAAGCTACGACTAAATTGTCAACTATTAATGAAGTCATTTTTATTGAAATTATTAATAAAATTCATTATCGGATTCCGTTTCATGTTGAAAGTTCACTACATATAAAAACGTAGGATTAATTATATTTGATACTCCATCTGTTCCATATCAAGTTTGTAAATGCATAAATTAGTACTTACTTTTTTTAAATCAGGTGTTAATCCTTCATCGCTAAAAATTTCATTGTTTCTTACTCTAAATACTAAAGCTGACAATAAAGCAGCAACTTCAGCAGGCTTTAATTTCGTCAAGATGTTTCTGAGTATCATTTCGGTAATTAGTAATTCGTTCATTCCTATTTCACACGCCACATAACCTTTAAGTTGAACTAAAAAAAAATTGAAACAATTAAAATGAATTTTTTTTTGTTAAACAGTCATTTACTCTTATTTTGATCATCGACGTAATTCAACTTTCTCAACAATTCTATTCTCTTTTCGTAATCTGGATAAAGACTTAAACTGGCGTTCGATAGCTGAAACTCCAAATCTTTCTTCTTTTCTTCTAAAAATTTTCTTGTAAAAACAGTCGAAAATTGTTGCTCGAAGTTGGGAATCTTCGTGCTTGGCAAATAATCGATAAGCTTGTCTTTCAATTCGTACATTTTTTGTAAATCGTAATATAATGTTTGGTCATTTACCTTTAAAAACATCAACATTGTCAAAAACTATGAACAAGAATTTAAAAACTATTAGTTACCTTCAAATCTATGATGAAATGTAGAAATTCTAATTTGGTTGTATCATTATTGGCCATTGTAGTTAACTTATGCAGTTCTTGAACAGCTTCGACGCACGTTTGACCCACTGGATCGTATTTAAATCTTTCCATCTGTCGTTTTTCTACATCTTTTATGACTAACTCTGTATTTACCTATAAAATATATGATTCCTTAATAATTTGTAACAAGGTTTTAAAAATTCATGCATAATCTGGAATGCACCAAGAAAAAAAAACACGGACCAACCGTTATGTCACCCTGGATTGTATTTTATAACAAATGCAAGTAAAATAGTTATTATGGGACAAAGTAGAAAAGTCGAGGTCTTAAATGGATTCGAGACAATAATACACTTTTCTACCAAGGCTCATATAGCATTTTTGTCACTACTGGCATTTTATTTTTCTAAATATTAGTTTTTGAAACTAATAAAAATTATAGACTCCTGATTTATATGGCATGACCTCAGAGTAATAAGTAAACATAGAGTAGGTATATTCCCTACTACTTGTCGTCGAGACAGATTTGTTTACCAGCAGAGCATTGCCAGACGTTGTGTTTTGTAAGTACAAAGTAGGAAACAAAAACGTAATAGTATAATTTACAACAATTTTATTTTACTTTTAAGAGGAAATTTTTAGTCAGAGAAAATATTCTTTAATACAATTCAATTTCTTTCTTACCTTTCGATAATACTGATAAAAAAGCTCTGCACCAATTGTATCAAATACCCACACCGAAAATTTGGCATCAGTGCCTTTGTTTGTTATTGTCTAGAGGTGATTAGCGTTTTGTTCGATTTTTCCTGAATTTTCGTGTATTTAAGTGAACTTTATAAAGTGTTTTTATTTATTTTCAATATTGAAAATGTTGAAAACCCGAGAAGCGTGTATAATTTGTGGTACTTCGCAAAATGATAATCTAACCTATCACCGGTAAGTTATTCACTTCATTGGCGTAAGAATTAGCAATTTTAATTAAAATTTATTACAAATAAGAAAATCAAATCAATAATGAAATACATATTATATATAAACTAGGAGCTAGATAGTTTTATTTTTGTTTTTTTTTTCATCTAAAAGAATTATTTTTAATGTGTGTAAATTATTTAACTAACATTTATATATTACGGTGATACTCTAACCAATTACACGCCACTGTATGGCCGTGTTTACCTACACCTCTAGATGTCAATTTTATTTTCCATCTCTCTCAATTATAGGTTCATTGCTATTGACTACAAACTGTATGTTATTGTGGCACCTCTATGTTTACTTATTACTCTGAGGGACAAGTGTTGTGTTGTAAAAATCTTTATGAAAATACATGGATAAGTCAATTGATTTTCATTTTTGAATTAGTAGGTGGACTATTAAATAAGGAAAAACATTTTTTCGTTTTGTCTTTGCATTAGTTAACCTCACATTCTGTCAAATGGATTGAGATTTAGTTCTAATCAAGTAGTCTCTGTATTTTTCTACCTTGGTTAATAATGAACAACTTTGATATCTCAACAAAAGCTAATAAAGTTAGGTATAGGGGCTAGTAGTGAAAAAATTAATAATTATAATAAATACTATGATGAAACCACCGAAAATAATGAAGTAAACAATGGTCCAAAATGTGTAGACACAGTTTTTTCACTTGTCCAGCGGTCAATGACATTTCATAGCAAAGAACCATCTCGTTTTTTTAAAAAATATAAATCCTATGTATGTATACTTACTTTTATGGTTTTTCCTGATATCTCAAATATATCTTCGGCACACACGGTCAAGATCTCATGCCCGGAAGCAGCTACGGTACAATATAACCTTTCTTCGACCAACGATAACATGTAATACCAAAGATCTTCTTTAACGGGTTTCGTTTCTGATGAAGTCTCATTTAAAACAAGTACTTTGTATGAAACAAGTTTTGCTCTTACCGGTGATAAAATTAGAGCTAATTTGTTAATGTGGTTTTTTTGAGTGATTACTATTAATCTACCTGGATTTAATATCTTTTGTACCTTTGGAGACGATAAAACAGTATTCTGTAATAATTAAGAGTATGTGTTAAAATTGTGATGATGATAATCATTATATTAAAATATTACCATAATTTGTTTCCTAACATTTAAATAAACTGCGGCCGTTTCATAGAATTTGACCAACGGATTTAGATAACTACTGATTTGCTGTCTGCAAATATCTCGCATTTTTTCTTCGACGCTTTCCAGTTTTTTTCGTATTTGTACCATGTTTTTCTGATGATCAGCTTCTCTGAAGCTTCTTGACATCATCCCTTCTACACTTAAACTTTCTACCCTTAGCAAACTTAAAACCATGCCATAGGTTAGTCTGAATTGACTAACAAGCAAACTGGGTTTTCCAAGCATCATCCTTCTAAGATTTTCTTCATGTGGAACACCATGTTTACATAGAATTATAACAGTACCTTCAGCGTCTAGTCCACGTCTTCCCGCTCGGCCTGCCATTTGGATATACTCGGCAGATTCAAGATCTCTCGTTTCTATACCGTCATGTTTTCGTACAGTATCAAAAACCACCGTTCTAGCAGGCATGTTCACGCCCATTGCGAAAGTTTCCGTTGCAAATAAAAGCTAAAAATATAAATAATAATTCAAAAACTAAGACTAAAAATAAATGATTTAAAAAATTAATATTCCAAATTGGACGCATTAAACATATTCTTAATCAAGAAGAAAGTTGAAATAATTATTTGAAAAGTGTTTTAATTTAAATTATAAAACTGTTCAAAAAGATAAACCAGAAGATTTTCTAGGCCTTCTAAAAATATATTACAATTTAATTATTTGAAATGGTCAAATTATAGGTCTGTTCCAACCAAGCCGCGAACCGTTCTAAAATAGTAATTTTTGTGCGCGGTGGTGTAGTGAGTTGCGCAGTGCACTAATTTGGTCTCGTGAGTGGTAATATTACCGTTCTAGAACGGTTCTTTGCTTGGTTGGAACAAACCCATTATAACGCACTATTTGGATGTAAATAAATAAATGTCAAAAAACCTCACACTGGTCTTACCTTAATGTAACCTTGTTGGAACAACATTTCCACAATTTCTTTAATGATTGGTAAAATTCCACTATGATGTACCCCAATTCCCCTCACTAATATTTCTTTCATTTTTATAATTTGGGGAATATTTTGATCTGGTTCTTTTAAGCACCTAAAACGAACTTAAATATTTTTAGAATTGTTAAAAAAAGTGGTGACTTTTGTTATTCAGTATTATTTGCCATAGTGCTTCAGTTTCAAAAGTTACGCCTACCTTATCCATCTGTTAAAAGATGAAGTTATGTGTGCTTTTTCTTTTTGCGTCGTAAGATCCAAACTGGTCAAATTGGATGCATTGTTATCACACTTTAGTCGAGAAAATGTGAAAGCCACAACCGGAAGCAAATCGTTTTTTTTAAGATGTGCAATCAGCCCAGACCAGAGAGTTTTTTCTTGAGCTGGTGACAATGGTTGATAAAAGCTTTTTTGGTCAGAGTTTAATGATTCTTTGGCTTTTGAATAACTAAAATTAAATAAGAGTAAAAATTTAAGAATAAAAATACCCAATCAATCTTACCCATTTAAAATCCACCTATCTGCATTTAAAATCATAAAACGGTTATCTCTTGTACTTCCCCCTTTGCCAGTGTAGAGATAATGTTTTAGTGGAACTGGCCTTTGGTAAGTATTTACTACATACACTTTTCTTAAGTGTGTCCTTCCCAACCAATCCGCAAATTCCACAGTATTAGGTACAGTGGCACTCAATAGAACAACACACACTTGAGGTGGGAGCATGATAAGGACTTGTTCCCACACATGACCACGCTCTCTATCATTTATGTAATGGACCTAAAATGATTATAAAAATTTTTTGATTATATTAAAACAAAACAGCAATTTTAAATTATACTTACTTCATCAAAAATTACATATTCTAAATCCCTTGTAATGTCACTACCACAATATAGCATTGACCTTAAAATCTCTGTTGTCATAATCAGACAAAATGCCTTTGTGTTAATCTGAAAATCTCCTGTTATGAGACCCACATCCTGAAACTTATCTTTAAAATCTCTGTATTTTTGATTGGAGAGTGCTTTTATGGGAGATGTGTAGATGGTTCTTGTCATGTGTTTTTGGGAAAGGGCTATTGCATATTCAGCTACAACTAAAATTATGCAATGTTTCATTTCAAATAACACAGAGGTTTATCTATAAAGAGAAGTTGTGCATTGCTAAATGTGATAAGTTTCTAGTTGTTTAATATTGCAGTTCGATAGTACTACTTAGTTGTAAACTGTACACATTTTAACAAACCTGTTTTTCCTGCAGATGTGTGAGCAGCTACAAAAACATGATTGTGCTGCTCCAGTTGTAAAATGGCCAATTTTTGAAAATTATCTAGTTCAAAAGGATAATTTATTGCCATTTCTGGTATCCTTTCCCTAAAATCTGTGATTGGTTTTGAAGTATCTAACAAAATTGCCCATTCACTACCTTGTGTAGCTAAATTTTTAGGTGCATCTTTGCTGATATTAAGTATAGGTACTTCTTTTGGAATTATTTCTTCTTCTTCTGGTAAATTAACATGTTTATTGTTTTTCTCTTCTGATAATGTATATTCAGATTCAAAAGCACCTAAAGAATTAATTTTTACAAACATTATATTTGTGGTGGAATATTATTATTAATATCATTAATAAAATATTTTAATTCTGTAAAAACAGAATAATGACTTACTAAGTAAATCTTGTTCTTTTTGAACAATTTCAAGTAAATTAACAACATTTGGTGAATTGTTTTCTATTTCTTGTTCAGCATGTGTTTCTTCAGTGCATATTGTTGTACCATCCCTTTCAAACTTAAGACCTCTATCAAATCCAGGTGGTACTGTTAATAATTTTTCTTAAATTTAAAAAGAAAATATTATATACTTGGATAAAAAATTCAGGTTTAATAAGAGTAAAACAACATTTTATCGATAAGGAAAAACTACATAACATTACATTACTTAAATAACTAATGGTTGCTAGGGGAATCAAGTACCCAACAGTCTCCCCACAAATTTGGAAGCTAGGGGGCAAATATAAGAAGACATTTTGGCTACTGAGCTTCTCAGGAAGTGGCATTCACAACCCTTGGATCAAGGACTTCATTTATTTTATGAATAACACAAACTGTTCCATTTTCACAGTACTAATTCTCAATCTTGAATATATATTTCAGAAGATGGGGAATTCACGTGATAAGTGGGTGCAAAACAAAAAAATCTAGCATGATACTTGAGAATGATGAATTTTACTTTTATTGGCCATGGATTACTTTCACTGAGCCAATTATTATATACTTGGATATTAAATTCAGTTTTAATAAGACAATGGAAAAACTATATGACATTACAATACTTAATTAATTAATTATTTTAAGGGGAATCAAGTACACAACAGAAAAGCTTTGATGTAAAAGTAATAATAATTGCCAAATTAGGTATTGGTTTTTAAATATCAAATACTTACCAGCTTCTGGAAGAACCATATTTAAATTAACTAAATCTGGAAGTGGAAAACTTGCTGGCCAAAATGGTTTATAGGAAGCACTTCCAAATGTTGCATCTGATGGTGGTACTGGAGCTCTATTTAAAGACATAGAATTTTTTGCAGTGGCTCCAGCTGATTGGAGAAATATTTCCTTAAAATCCAGGATTTCACCAGTATTAGGGTCTCTTTGTACCTAAAAATATATCAAAAACAAATTTAAATTTTCTTAGAAGACTTTTTAATTTTTTATGAATTAAACCAAAGTATATCAAATTCTTACTTGTAACGTTGTTGTAAGGGGCGAACCTTCAAAGTATAATAATTCTTTAGGTTTGGGGTCTCGGGGCCAAAACTTTTGACTTTTTTCATATTGATGAATTGGTAAGTTTTCTGGACAAAGCAGGTATTTTTTCAGTTCATTATCTATTGAAGGTAATATTGGAGGTACTTCCAGTTTAACCATATTTTCATTGATAAAATTAATTTTATGCTTTTCTTCTTCAGTTCTTTAACAAGTTATCAAACAGGCAAACAAAATTAAAAATTATAAAACCTACAAATATTTCGCCAAGTGCAACTATTTTTGTTTATGTAAGCACAGAACACAAATCTAATGTAGGGTTAGAGTTACAGATTATTTTAATGCTCTGTGGTGGGTGACATTTGAGGATTTAAAAAATACATTTAAAAACATCAATTACGTACTACTTAAATTTGTTAAAAGTTTTTAAATTGCATACGTGCAATTAATGTCTTGAATAATTGAAAGGAATTCAACCTTTAGACCATCACACCATTCCGGACTAACTTCATGTATAAACATTATTTAAAACAGATAAGGAAAATCATTACATATTCATGATTGATTACGGTAAAGTGAATAATTGTTACTTGTATGTGAATGTAATAGACGTAGGATAAATTTTATAAAATGTCTGGTGATTCTAAGGGTTTTATAGCAGCTTTAGACGTAGGTACAACCACGGTAAAGTGTCATATTATAAATTCCATAGCCAAGTCTGTAGGATATGCTTCAGATATTGTGAGTATGCCTTTCTTTTGAATGCAATTAACCCAAACATGGTGTAACAATTTTGTTTATTTTTTTCAGGTCAAATTACATTATCCTCACGATGGATGGGTTGAAATTATACCTGATGAGTTGTTTAATAGTGTCTTAAAAGTTGTCTCAGATGCAGTAAAAAGTAAGAGTAAACATATTTGTATAATTAAGAAATTATCAACAATTTCTGATTTGGCATTTAGACACTGCAGTGTTTGGTAAAGGTGTATTTTAGGCGCATGCGGTAGTTCGAATTCTTAAGAATAATTTTATTGGTTGACGAGAGCGGTAAACTTTTAATCTCAAGCTACGTTGCCACATTGGTGTGAAAAAATCATACTATGTGGACAGTTAATACGACAAAGAACATCACTACACTACTCTCTTCTCTAAATTGTTTGTGATAAATCCAAGGAAATAATATTACTTTTTTTCTATGGATATATAAATTGTGTTGAGATAAACATAGTAAAATGATTTTATACTTTAAAACCAAATAAGCAGTAAATTTGTATAATATATATAATATAAATATATTATATAAATTCGGGATTAATCGGATGACATATTCAAACACAAAAGTAATCGATTGAGTACTCCTTGGAAGTTTCTCTTTAGAGGGTCGTTCAAAATTTGTTAACTGAAAACCGGTAGCAAGATTGAATTGTACTGTTGAGTCTTATCACTTAACGATTGTACTCAACATATCTTAAGAACACTATTTAAATATGAATTCAAATTTTAACAGAATGTAGTTGACATTTCTCCATCCTATAAACAACTTCAAACAACGAAAAAAGCTAAACATTTTCAGAAGTTCAATTAAAGTTATCAAAAGGTAATGTTTTCTTACATTTCTATTATTTTGTTAAATGTTTTAACACGAAAGTTTTAAATTGATCGGTTCATTTTGGAAATGCAGCAAATTATTTTATCTTTTAGTTAACCTTAATATTAGATTTGGTATGGCGATCACCATAAGGAAAAATAAAATTTTCAAAAAGAAAATATATAAATTTATTTAATTTGGCAACAGCACTACAAAGTTCTATTGACATACCTTAAAGATACAATTAAAATAAAAAGCTCTTACCAAAGTCAAAAAACCTCACACAATTTACAAATTATAAGGAAATTTTATAAATAAATAATAATTACAAATAAACAGTGAGAGAAAAACATTGGATTAATAAAATCCTATTTATAGGCTAACTAAACTTAATATAAATTGGTTAGAAAATAATATTTCATTTAAGCAAGCAAATTTAAATTTTAAAGTCTCTTATTATTATCTTGATTATTATTTATTGGTGAAAATGAATCTTATTGTCCAAAAGATCTAAAGTTGCTTGCTCAAAGAGAAACATTGACAGCATAAAATATAAAAATAAAATAAAAACAAAAACTTAAAATACAATTTTGGTGGTTTTAGAGTCAGCAAATAAATAATATTTTTAATCTTTCACATAGTGAGAGTTAGTACCTACAATACATTAAAAAAAATGAAAATTATTAAAAATAACACCACATAAAAATACAATGCAATAAATTGAATTTTATTCTTTCAATTAAAAAAATCTAAGAAATAAAAAACTAAGAATATTTTAATTTTGAAAATCCATATGTCCAAATAGCAAAAAAATTCTTTTATATTCCCATAAATGTATGGATTTATAATGAAAAAACCTAAACCAAGAAACTGAACCAAAAATAGAACACTTGGTAATAAATTTATGCCAAAAAAATCTAGCTACATCCCTTGGAATTCTAATATCCCTATAACAACATTATTTTATTCAAAAAATGTAGAAAACGAAAAACAACAATTTCAATGCAAAAGAATCTTCCTTAATGGTCCACGGGAAACATATAGCGCTGAATGTAACAGAAACGTCCAATACCGATATAAACATTTGAGACCCCTACAACACTATTTTATTCTTCAAGAAATGTAGAAATAGAACCAGAAATAGAAAAACAAGAATGAATTTCAATCAAAAAGAGTCTTACTACTTCTCTAAGAATTCTGAGTTAGGAACTCAGAAGTGACCTGAGATATGTAGCAAGGTGTCATATAGCAACTTTTTACGTCCCTTAGATATCTGAGATACTAATTCAGATGTACTAAAGACGCAGCAAGGAGCTAAACAACACTGCAGATAATTATTTCTTCAGTGATATCCCCAATTCCTTCGTAGGATTCTGCCGAAACATATGGCATTGCATGTAGCTATGTACCAAGTGCCAGAGGTAAGGGGTTTTCACCTACGAAATATATCTACCACCCTGATTAATTGAAAAGGGATGATGAAACGACCTAAGAAAGGATTGCAAAGGAAAGAAAATCAAACCAGAAATAGAAAAACAAGAATGAGCTTCAATCAAAAAGAGTCTTACTACTTCTCTAAGAATTCTGAGTTAGGAACTCAGAAGTGACCTGAGATATGTAGCAAGGTGTCATCTAGCAACTTTTTACGTCCCTTAGATATCTGAGATACTAATTCAGATGTACTAAAGACGCAGCAAGGAGCTAAACAACACTGCAGATAATTATTTCTTCAGTGATATCCCCAATTCCTTCGTAGGATTCTGCCGAAACATATGGCATAGCATGTAGCTATGTACCAAGTGCCAGAGGTAAGGGGTTTTCACCTACGAAATATATCTACCACCCTGATTAATTGAAAAGGGATGATGAAACGACCCAAGAAAGGATTGCAAAGGAAAGAAAATCAAACCAGAAATAGAAAAACAAGAATGAGCTTCAATCAAAAAGAGTCTTACTACTTCTCTAAGAATTCTGAGTTAGGAACTCAGAAGTGACCTGAGATATGTAGCAAGGTGTCATATAGCAACTTTTTACGTCCCTTAGATATCTGAGA
Source organism: Ophraella communa (assembly GCA_035357415.1). NCBI lineage: Eukaryota > Metazoa > Arthropoda > Insecta > Coleoptera > Chrysomelidae > Ophraella > Ophraella communa. The sequence goes on along the minus strand of CM068988.1, from coordinate 23,536,412 downwards.
TACTAATTCAGATGTACTAAAGACGCAGCAAGGAGCTAAACAACACTGCAGATAATTATTTCTTCAGTGATATCCCCAATTCCTTCGTAGGATTCTGCCGAAACATATGGCATTGCATGTAGCTATGTACCAAGTGCCAGAGGTAAGGGGTTTTCACCTACGAAATATATCTACCACCCTGATTAATTGAAAAGGGATGATGAAACGACCCAAGAAAGGATTGCAAAGGAAAGAAAATCAAACCAGAAATAGAAAAACAAGAATGAGCTTCAATCAAAAAGAGTCTTACTACTTCTCTAAGAATTCTGAGTTAGGAACTCAGAAGTGACCTGAGATATGTAGCAAGGTGTCATATAGCAACTTTTTACGTCCCTTAGATATCTGAGATACTAATTCAGATGTACTAAAGACGCAGCAAGGAGCTAAACAACACTGCAGATAATTATTTCTTCAGTGATATCCCCAATTCCTTCGTAGGATTCTGCCGAAACATATGGCATTGCATGTAGCTATGTACCAAGTGCCAGAGGTAAGGGGTTTTCACCTACGAAATATATCTACCACCCTGATTAATTGAAAAGGGATGATGAAACGACCCAAGAAAGAATTGCAAAGGAAAGAAAATCAAACCAGAAATAGAAAAACAAGAATGAATTTCAATCAAAAAGAGTCTTACTACTTCTCTAAGAATTCTGAGTTAGGAACTCAGAAGTGACCTGAGATATGTAGCAAGGTGTCATATAGCAACTTTTTACGTCCCTTAGATATCTGAGATACTAATTCAGATGTACTAAAGACGCAGCAAGGAGCTAAACAACACTGCAGATAATTATTTCTTCAGTGATATCCCCAATTCCTTCGTAGGATTCTGCCGAAACATATGGCATAGCATGTAGCTATGTACCAAGTGCCAGAGGTAAGGGGTTTTCACCTACGAAATATATCTACCACCCTGATTAATTGAAAAGGGATGATGAAACGACCCAAGAAAGGATTGCAAAGGAAAGAAAATCAAACCAGAAATAGAAAAACAAGAATGAGCTTCAATCAAAAAGAGTCTTACTACTTCTCTAAGAATTCTGAGTTAGGAACTCAGAAGTGACCTGAGATATGTAGCAAGGTGTCATATAGCAACTTTTTACGTCCCTTAGATATCTGAGATACTAATTCAGATGTACTAAAGACGCAGCAAGGAGCTAAACAACACTGCAGATAATTATTTCTTCAGTGATATCCCCAATTCCTTCGTAGGATTCTGCCGAAACATATGGCATTGCATGTAGCTATGTACCAAGTGCCAGAGGTAAGGGGTTTTCACCTACGAAATATATCTACCACCCTGATTAATTGAAAAGGGATGATGAAACGACCCAAGAAAGAATTGCAAAGGAAAGAAAATCAAACCAGAAATAGAAAAACAAGAATGAATTTCAATCAAAAAGAGTCTTACTACTTCTCTAAGAATTCTGAGTTAGGAACTCAGAAGTGACCTGAGATATGTAGCAAGGTATCATCTAGCAACTTTTTACGTCCCTTAGATATCTGAGATACTAATTCAGATGTACTAAAGACGCAGCAAGGAGCTAAACAACACTGCAGATAATTATTTCTTCAGTGATATCCCCAATTCCTTCCTAGGATTCTGCCGAAACATATGGCATTGCATGTAGCTATGTACCAAGTGCCAGAGGTAAGGGGTTTTCACCTACGAAATATATCTACCACCCTGATTAATTGAAAAGGGATGATGAAACGACCCAAGAAAGAATTGCAAAGGAAAGAAAATCAAACCAGAAATAGAAAAACAAGAATGAATTTCAATCAAAAAGAGTCTTACTACTTCTCTAAGAATTCTGAGTTAGGAACTCAGAAGTGACCTGAGATTTGTAGCAAGGTGTCATATAGCAACTTTTTACGTCCCTTAGATATCTGAGATACTAATTCAGATGTACTAAAGACGCAGCAAGGAGCTAAACAACACTGCAGATAATTATTTCTTCAGTGATATCCCCAATTCCTTCGTAGGATTCTGCCGAAACATATGGCATTGCATGTAGCTATGTACCAAGTGCCAGAGGTAAGGGGTTTTCACCTACGAAATATATCTACCACCCTGATTAATTGAAAAGGGATGATGAAACGACCCAAGAAAGGATTGCAAAGGAAAGAAAATCAAACCAGAAATAGAAAAACAAGAATGAATTTCAATCAAAAAGAGTCTTACTACTTCTCTAAGAATTCTGAGTTAGGAACTCATTAGTTTACTTATATTTGTATCAAGTTGTCATATAGCAACTTCTTACGTCCCTTAGATATCTGAGATACTAATTCAGATGTACTAAAGACGCAGCAAGGAGCTAAACAACACTGCAGATAATTATTTCTTCAGTGATATCCCCAATTCCTTCGTAGGATTCTGCCGAAACATATGGCATTGCATGTAGCTATGTACCAAGTGCCAGAGGTAAGGGGTTTTCACCTACGAAATATATCTAAAACCCTGATTAATTGAAAAGGGATGATGCAACGACCCAAGAAAGGATTGCAAAGGAGAAAAAACAAACCAGATATAGAAAAACAAGAATGAATTTCAATCAAAAAGAGTCTTACTACTTCTCTAAGAATTCTGAGTTAGGAACTCAGAAGTGACCTGAGATATGTAGCAAGGTGTCATATAGCAACTTTTTACGTCCCTTAGATATCTGAGATACTAATTCAGATGTACTAAAGACGCAGCAAGGAGCTAAACAACACTGCAGATAATTATTTCTTCAGTGATATCCCCAATTCCTTCGTAGGATTCTGCCGAAACATATGGCATTGCATGTAGCTATGTACCAAGTGCCAGAGGTAAGGGGTTTTCACCTACGAAATATATCTACCACCCTGATTAATTGAAAAGGGATGATGAAACGATCCAAGAAAGGATTGCAAAGGAAAGAAAATCAAACCAGAAATAGAAAAACAAGAATGAATTTCAATCAAAAAGAGTCTTACTACTTCTCTAAGAATCCTGAGTTAGGAACTCAGAAGTGACCTGAGATATGTAGCAAGGTGTCATATAGCAACTTTTTACGTCCCTTAGATATCTGAGATACTAATTCAGATGTACTAAAGACGCAGCAAGGAGCTAAACAACACTGCAGATAATTATTTCTTCAGTGATATCCCCAATTCCTTCGTAGGATTCTGCCGAAACATATGGCATTGCATGTAGCTATGTACCAAGTGCCAGAGGTAAGGGGTTTTCACCTACGAAATATATCTACCACCCTGATTAATTGAAAAGGGATGATGAAACGACCCAAGAAAAGATTGCAAAGGAAAGAAAATCAAACCAGAAATAGAAAAACAAGAATGAATTTCAATCAAAAAGAGTCTGACTACTTCTCTAAGAATTCTGAGTTAGGAACTCAGAAGTGACCTGAGATATGTAGCAAGGTGTCATATAGCAACTTTTTACGTCCCTTAGATATCTGAGATACTAATTCAGATGTACTAAAGACGCAGCAAGGAGCTAAACAACACTGCAGATAATTATTTCTTCAGTGATATCCCCAATTCCTTTGTAGGATTCTGCCGAAACATATGGCATTGCATGTAGCTATGTACCAAGTGCCAGAGGTAAGGGGTTTTCACCTACGAAATATATCTACCACCCTGATTAATTGAAAAGGGATGATGAAACGACCCAAGAAAGGATTGCAAAGGAAAGAAAATCAAACCAGAAATAGAAAAACAAGAATGAGCTTCAATCAAAAAGAGTCTTACTACTTCTCTAAGAATTCTGAGTTAGGAACTCAGAAGTGACCTGAGATATGTAGCAAGGTGTCATATAGCAACTTTTTACGTCCCTTAGATATCTGAGATACTAATTCAGATGTACTAAAGACGCAGCAAGGAGCTAAACAACACTGCAGATAATTATTTCTTCAGTGATATCCCCAATTCCTTCGTAGGATTCTGCCGAAACATATGGCATTGCATGTAGCTATGTACCAAGTGCCAGAGGTAAGGGGTTTTCACCTACGAAATATATCTACCACCCTGATTAATTGAAAAGGGATGATGAAACGACCCAAGAAAGGATTGCAAAGGAAAGAAAATCAAACCAGAAATAGAAAAACAAGAATGAATTTCAATCAAAAAGAGTCTGACTACTTCTCTAAGAATTCTGAGTTAGGAACTCAGAAGTGACCTGAGATATGTAGCAAGGTGTCATATAGCAACTTTTTACGTCCCTTAGATATCTGAGATACTAATTCAGATGTACTAAAGACGCAGCAAGGAGCTAAACAACACTGCAGATAATTATTTCTTCAGTGATATCCCCAATTCCTTCGTAGGATTCTGCCGAAACATATGGCATTGCATGTAGCTATGTACCAAGTGCCAGAGGTAAGGGGTTTTCACCTACGAAATATATCTACCACCCTGATTAATTGAAAAGGGATGATGAAACGACCCAAGAAAGGATTGCAAAGGAAAGAAAATCAAACCAGAAATAGAAAAACAAGAATGAATTTCAATCAAAAAGAGTCTTACTACTTCTCTAAGAATTCTGGTAGCAAGGTGTCATAAAGCAACTTCTTACGTCCCTTAGATATCTGAGATACTAATTCAGATGTACTAAAGACGCAGCAAGGAGCTAAACAACACTGCAGATAATTATTTCTTCAGTGATATCCCCAATTCCTTCGTAGGATTCTGCCGAAACATATGGCATTGCATGTAGCTATGTACCAAGTGCCAGAGGTAAGGGGTTTTCACCTACGAAATATATCTACCACCCTGATTAATTGAAAAGGGATGATGAAACGACCCAAGAAAGGATTGCAAAGGAAAGAAAATCAAACCAGAAATAGAAAAACAAGAATGAATTTCAATCAAAAGAGTCTTACTACTTCTCTAAGAATTCTGAGTTAGGAACTCAGAAGTGACCTGAGATATGTAGCAAGGTGTCATAAAGCAACTTCTTACGTCCCTTAGATATCTGAGATACTAATTCAGATGTACTAAAGACGCAGCAAGGAGCTAAACAACACTGCAGATAATTATTTCTTCAGTGATATCCCCAATTCCTTCGTAGGATTCTGCCGAAACATATGGCATTGCATGTAGCTATGTACCAAGTGCCAGAGGTAAGGGGTTTTCACCTACGAAATATATCTACCACCCTGATTAATTGAAAAGGGATGATGAAACGACCCAAGAAAAGATTGCAAAGGAAAGAAAATCAAACCAGAAATAGAAAAACAAGAATGAATTTCAATCAAAAAGAGTCTGACTACTTCTCTAAGAATTCTGAGTTAGGAACTCAGAAGTGACCTGAGATATGTAGCAAGGTGTCATATAGCAACTTTTTACGTCCCTTAGATATCTGAGATACTAATTCAGATGTACTAAAGACGCAGCAAGGAGCTAAACAACACTGCAGATAATTATTTCTTCAGTGATATCCCCAATTCCTTCGTAGGATTCTGCCGAAACATATGGCATTGCATGTAGCTATGTACCAAGTGCCAGAGGTAAGGGGTTTTCACCTACGAAATATATCTACCACCCTGATTAATTGAAAAGGGATGATGAAACGACCCAAGAAAGGATTGCAAAGGAAAGAAAATCAAACCAGAAATAGAAAAACAAGAATGAATTTCAATCAAAAAGAGTCTTACTACTTCTCTAAGAATTCTGAGTTAGAAACTCAGAAGTGACCTGAGATATGTAGCAAGGTGTCATAAAGCAACTTCTTACGTCCCTTAGATATCTGAGATACTAATTCAGATGTACTAAAGACGCAGCAAGGAGGTAAACAACACTGCAGATAATTATTTCTTCAGTGATATCCCCAATTCCTTCGTAGGATTCTGCCGAAACATATGGCATTGCATGTAGCTATGTACCAAGTGCCAGAGGTAAGGGGTTTTCACCTACGAAATATATCTACCACCCTGATTAATTGAAAAGGGATGATGAAACGACCCAAGAAAGGATTGCAAAGGAAAGAAAATCAAACCAGAAATAGAAAAACAAGAATGAATTTCAATCAAAAAGAGTCTTACTACTTCTCTAAGAATTCTGAGTTAGGAACTCAGAAGTGACCTGAGATATGTAGCAAGGTGTCATAAAGCAACTTCTTACGTCCCTTAGATATCTGAGATACTAATTCAGATGTACTAAAGACGCAGCAAGGAGCTAAACAACACTGCAGATAATTATTTCTTCAGTGATATCCCCAATTCCTTCGTAGGATTCTGCCGAAACATATGGCATTGCATGTAGCTATGTACCAAGTGCCAGAGGTAAGGGGTTTTCACCTACGAAATATATCTACCACCCTGATTAATTGAAAAGGGATGATGAAACGACCTAAGAAAGGATTGCAAAGGAAAGAAAATCAAACCAGAAATAGAAAAACAAGAATGAATTTCAGTCAAAAAGAGTCTTACTACTTCTCTAAGAATTCTGAGTTAGGGACTCAGAAGTGACCTGAGATATGTAGCAAGGTGTCATATAGCAACTTTTTACGTCCCTTAGATATCTGAGATACTAATTCAGATGTACTAAAGACGCAGCAAGGAGCTAAACAACACTGCAGATAATTATTTTTTCAGTGATATCCCCAATTCCTTCGTAGGATTCTGCCGAAACATATGGCATTGCATGTAGCTATGTACCAAGTGCCAGAGGTAAGGGGTTTTCACCTACGAAATATATCTACCACCCTGATTAATTGAAAAGGGATGATGAAACGACCCAAGAAAGGATTGCAAAGGAAAGAAAATCAAACCAGAAATAGAAAAACAAGAATGAATTTCAATCAAAAAGAGTCTTACTACTTCTCTAAGAATTCTGAGTTAGGAACTCAGAAGTGACCTGAGATATGTAGCAAGGTGTCATAAAGCAACTTCTTACGTCCCTTAGATATCTGAGATACTAATTCAGATGTACTAAAGACGCAGCAAGGAGCTAAACAACACTGCAGATAATTATTTCTTCAGTGATATCCCCAATTCCTTCGTAGGATTCTGCCGAAACATATGGCATTGCATGTAGCTATGTACCAAGTGCCAGAGGTAAGGGGTTTTCACCTACGAAATATATCTACCACCCTGATTAATTGAAAAGGGATGATGAAACGACCCAAGAAAGGATTGCAAAGGAGAAAAAACAAACCAGAAATAGAAAAACAAGAATGAATTTCAATCAAAAAGAGTCTTACTACTTCTCTAAGAATTCTGAGTTAGGAACTCAGAAGTGACCTGAGATATGTAGCAAGGTGTCATATAGCAACTTTTTACGTCCCTTAGATATCTGAGATACTAATTCAGATGTACTAAAGACGCAGCAAGGAGCTAAACAACACTGCAGATAATTATTTCTTCAGTGATATCCCCAATTCCTTCGTAGGATTCTGCCGAAACATATGGCATTGCATGTAGCTATGTACCAAGTGCCAGAGGTTTTCACCTACGAAATATATCTACCACCCTGATTAATTGAAAAGGGATGATGAAACGACCCAAGAAAGGATTGCAAAGGAAAGAAAATCAAACCAGAAATAGAAAAACAAGAATGAATTTCAATCAAAAAGAGTCTTACTACTTCTCTAAGAATTCTGAGTTAGGAACTCAGAAGTGACCTGAGATATGTAGCAAGGTGTCATAAAGCAACTTCTTACGTCCCTTAGATATCTGAGATACTAATTCAGATGTACTAAAGACGCAGCAAGGAGCTAAACAACACTGCAGATAATTATTTCTTCAGTGATATCCCCAATTCCTTCGTAGGATTCTGCCGAAACATATGGCATTGCATGTAGCTATGTACCAAGTGCCAGAGGTAAGGGGTTTTCACCTACGAAATGTATCTACCACCCTGATTAATTGAAAAGGGATGATGAAACGACCCAAGAAAGGATTGCAAAGGTAAAGAAAATCAAACCAGAAATAGAAAAACAAGAATGAATTTCAATCAAAAAGAGTCTTACTACTTCTCTAAGAATTCTGAGTTAGGAACTCAGAAGTGACCTGAGATATGTAGCATGGTGTCATAAAGCAACTTCTTACGTCCCTTAGATATCTGAGATACTAATTCAGATGTACTAAAGACGCAGCAAGGAGCTAAACAACACTGCAGATAATTATTTCTTCAGTGATATCCCCAATTCCTTCGTAGGATTCTGCCGAAACATATGGCATTGCATGTAGCTATGTACCAAGTGCCAGAGGTAAGGGGTTTTCACCTACGAAATATATCTACCACCCTGATTAATTGAAAAGGGATGAAATGACCCAAGGAAGGATTGCAATGAAAAGACAATCAAACCAGAACCGTCAAATACCGCAATAAACATTTGAGACCCCTACAACACTAATTTGTTCTTCAAGAAATGTAGAAATAGAAAAACAAGAATGTTTTTCAATCAAAAAGAGTCTTACTACTTCTCTAAGAATTCTGAGTCAAGAACTCAGAAGTGACCTGAGATATGTAGCAAGGTGTCATATAGCAACTTCTTACGTCCCTTAGATATCTGAGATACTAATTCAGATGTACTAAAGACGCAGCAAGTAGCTAAAAAACACTGCAGATAATTATTTCTTCAGTGATATCCCCAATTCCTTCGTAGGATTCTGCCGAAACATATGGCATTGCATGTAGCTATGTACCAAGTGCCAGAGGTAAGGGGTTTTCACCTACGAAATATATCTACCACCCTGATTAATTGAAAAGGGATGAAATGACCCAAGGAAGGATTGCAATGAAAAGAAATTGCTGAGATACGCAGCAAGGTGAACTGAAATTGAAACAGTAACCATCCAATTTTTGTATTCTGCTCCTGAAAAGGTATTGAAATATACTAAAGGTTAATAAAGTTATCCCCCCTCTATTCTTATACCCCTAAAACACTATTTTATTTATTAAGAAATGTAAAAAATGAAAAACAAGAATAAGTAAATTTTAATTCAAAATTGTCTTACTATGGTCCACGGAACCATTATATTTTATCTATTTTCTTATCATTAACCAAATCTAAGCATTTTTATATGATAATAATTAAATTTTTGAAAATATTTGTGGAAATAAATGATGTACATTAAATAAAACTTTCAAAAAATAGAATAACTTCTCGACTTCAACTATCAAAATTTCAATTTATAAAGTTTGTAAGTGTAAATAGTGGTTTTATTTTTATCATTTTAAAATATACATTTTAAAAATTGTTCACTGATAACTATAGTAAGTTTCTTCTACCCTTATCTGTAATAAAGAAGGAAACAAAGTTTAGATTCCACGTATATTGCGTAACTTTCAAAGAAATATAAAAAACAAAAATAATGTTAAATAAGTAAATAACTCACCCCGAACGTCTTGGCTACATTCTAGCACATATTTATCTTCTAGTTCTACGGAGTGGTTGATCTGGTCCCAGGTCCCAGCGTGTATTCCTCTTCTATCCATCCATCCACATATAACCACATATAACTACTCAGCAATTTGGAGGTTAGGTACCGTCGTACATTGATTGGAGATTGAGAAAATGTGCTTGTTGTTACTGAAAACAAACCAAAGAACTGGATTCATATATTTATTTTCTGATCCTAAATCAAAAAGAAAAACATCTCTTGAAGTCTTAATGAAATAATTTGCGCAAAATTTTACCCTAAAGAAATTAAATATTGGTTATAAAAAAATAATATTGACAATCTAAAACATAGTACCTATCCACAAAAAAGCAACTAATTTGGACGAAATTCCAGCTAAAAACCTGAAAAATGTTGTTTATGAATTTACAAAATTATAAATTAGTGCTACCTGACAAGAGATTTACTGCGAGATTTTATTGAAAATGGTTTTACATTTATCATAACTATAGAATAAAGAAATCTACCGTCCCATTATTTTTAAGTACTTGCCATAATCAATAATAGATTATACGCGAAGATATACACTTTGGTAAAGGAAAAGGTACCTACCAGAGAGGACATTTTAATCCTAAAGAGAAAACTGCTCTTATAGCATGCCATCAAATTAATACTAAATATTTTAGAAAAAGATAAATATTTGTAATTTAATGTCTAGAATACGAGATACGTATTTAATTTCGTAACATCTTTAAAATTTATAAAGAAGGAAGCAGAAATTAGTACAGAAGTTCCTTGTTCTTTCTATCAATTTGTTTAGTATTTTTTATTATTTTCACTGAAAATGTTTTCTTTAAAAGTTTTACTAGGTGTATAATTATAAAATATATAAAAATAGCTGTCTCAAATTTATGTCTATAGTCTATATAAACTCACTCAATTTCAAAGATTAAATAAAAGTAAATGTACCGAGACTGGTCAAAATTCTTGTTAATACCATATAAAAAAATATGAAATTGATCATTAGACCTCTCAAAGTCTTGCCGCTGTATGCCGTCTGTATCTAGATGAAGTTTTTATACCGATAGCATAGAATAGACTACAAAAAATATACTTAATTATTACAATTGTCAACCTAAATTAATAAAGACGAATTTAATTTGACTTGTAATATTTATTATTATATATTTCAAATGCCATATTAAAATCCTCAACTGACGTCATATTTTCAAAATTTTAAAACTTTGAAAACATTTTTTTATAATTTGCCTTTACAATACACTGCATTGTAACACTCAACAAAGTGTAGAAATGAAATCTCTTCAAGTCTAGTTATTTTTTGTGTCCCAGTTGGTAATTGTGTCAATTTTGAAAATGATAGAACTACAGAACATAGAATCTCAGATCATAACATAACCTAAAATAAATTATGGTTCTGCCCCAAGAATGATAAACTTATCATTCTTGGGTTCTGCCAATTAATAAATAAAAATATTTTAGAAAAGTAAATTATATGTTAAAAGCTATGATAAAAAACGCTAACGATTATATTTTTTATTAAATCAAAACACATTACTTGGAAAATAAATGGATATGTTCTACAAACAAACTTGATAATCTGATATGTCATTTTAGTAAGTACCAACATAATTTGATGAACACAGAAAGTACTAATTGTTGAATAATTTTATTTAAAAAACATTAATAAATGCGAATTATAAAAAAATATTGAGTATTTTACAAATACTTATTGTTAAACTTAGTTGAATGGTGAAATGTATTGTACCAACAACCTTTGTGGAGGTCAATTTGAATAATAAAAGTATTTGTGGAAATAAATGATGTACATTAAATAAAACTTTCAGAAAATAAAATAATTTCAAGTATTAAAATTTCAATATATAAAGTTTATAAGTGTAAATAGTGGTTTTATTTTTATCTTTTAAAATATAAATTTGAAAAATTGTTCACAGATACTCTACTAATAAGTTTCTTCTATCCTTATCTGTAATAAAGAAGGAAACAAGTTTAGATTTCACGTATATTGCGTAACATTCAAAGAAATAATAAAACCAAAAATAATGTTAAATTAGTTAATGTACTAAACTCACCCCGAACGTCTTGGCTACATCCTAGCACTTAAAATTCTTCTGGTATCATATTTATCTTCTAGTTCTTCGGAGTGGTTGATCTGGTTCCAGCGTCTATTCCTCTTCTATCCATCCATCCATCCACACATAACTACTCAGCAATTTGGAGGTTAGGTACCGTTGTACATTGTTTGGAGATTGAAAAAGTGTGCTTGTTCTTGCTGAAAAAAAACACCAAAGAACTGGTTAATATAATTTAGTTTATGATCCTAAACCAAAAAGAAAAACATCTCATGAAGTCTTATGGAAATAATTGTGTATTTTACAAATAACTTTTGTTAAACTTAGTTGTATGGTAATATTTATTGTACCAACCTCTGTGGCGGTCCATTCTATCACGAACAAAGAGAGACATTTTTAACAAAACTGCTTCCACCGGATTATTTTAATAATATCGAAACAGCTGTTAAGCTAAAAAGTTAATATTTTTTAAACAAACCGTAGAAGCTTTGTTAAAAAGTTCTTTGTTCTTACTTGAATAAAGAATAAATTGCTAAGTAATCAAAAGAAAATGTCAAGGAAACTTTTGAACAAAATTTCTGTATTTATTTAAAAAATTAGCTTTTTTAATATACCCATTGGAGTTGCATTTTATTTTTACAGTCTTAAGTTGATTGAGTAGTGTTACTAGACCGAGTATGGAAGTAATTAGACAAATATTAAAGCTTAGATGATAAAAAACAAAATTTAGATTTTGGAACTGGAAATACATAATTTAAAGTTGTAAATCAACATATAAATCTTGAAAATTATCCACTATTAAACTGTTTACTTTGATAGAGTCTTCATTTTTTTATATATAATGTAATGATCTTGAAAACCGGTGTCCTAACCTAACCTAACCTAACTTTTTGTTGTCCGATATCGATAGTTTTTATATATCACCTATTTAAAATGTTTGGATGATTCAATGGAATGAATAATTGTTAAAATGTAAAAACATTATTTGTTATTTTTCCGTGCTCGGGTACCTATAAAAACCTATCTTGATTATTAATTAAATGTTTAATTTTGTTAAATTATTAATACTACCGGTGTCTGATTTCTAACAATGGATATAAGACATAAGTGTGGCACAAATGTATTTTTATTGAAAAGATCAACTTGATATAGTTTTTCCTGGTTTTCTAGGTATATCATTATACTGATGTTAGACGGAAATATATCCAGGACAAAACCTTACGGCTAAAAAAACTTACCTAATATGTATTTATAAGCAATAAATAGAAAAGAACACTAGGTATTAAAATTTACACAATAAATTTATCACCGGCAAATTATTTTACGATTTAGTTATTAATAATACTAAAATTTCTATACTAAATAAATAAATACGTTAACACACATTCAAATGGGACTAGACCATGACTAGACAAAAAGAAAAAAGACATTTTACAGATTGGTGGTTTTTTTGACAATTGCATTTTTTGTTCCGTGATCATATAAGTTACGCCGATCAACAAAAGAGCTTTTGTCTAAGAATTTTTTCGTTTCGTCTAAATAATTGTTTATCACAAATGTAAAAATTACCTAGTTATATATTATACCAAATTATTTTGATCGATCAGTTTAAAAGAATATCTAGATTTTTTTAATTATATAATGGCCTACAGAAGTACATTTTTCGATGAAAAAATCAGTTTATAGTTATAATAACGGCCTATAGAAATACAGCTTTGGAAAAAAATCAGTTTTGAATCCTTATCAATGTATAACTTTATCTAAAGTTAACCTACACCTAGAAATTGAACAATTTCTTAGTTAAGTATAATCCGAAAATTACTAGTAAATCGTAATTTTAATTTTTTATTTTAAATCAATAATTAAATCATTCGTTTAAAGCATGAAATAATAAAAAGTCATATTATTTTTAAACTAAATTATAACAAAACCTACAGTAGGGTAAATTATTACAGCAGAAAATCAAAGTTCGTAAATTCTTTCTTTTTCATTAAAAATTATAGTTTTATTTAAATTAAAAACTTACCTAATATGTTTTTGTAAATAATAAATATAAAAGAACACTATAATAAATTTTAACACCGGCAAATTATTTTATGCACACAATCCTTTGTCTAATATTAAATAAAAACACGATAATGACGCTAACACGCATTAAAATGAGACTAAACAAAAGAAAAAAGAGCATGGTGGATTTTTTGACAATTGTATTTTGATTGGTTGTTACCGTGAGCAAAAAACTAACCTAGCCAAGCATAGAAGTAATAAGAAAAATATTAAAACTTAGATGATAGACAACAAAATTTATATTTTCTGGAACTGGATATTTAATAAATCAACATAATATAATAATTGAACAATTTCTTAGATAAATCCCAATAAAATTACTAGTAAATTGTAATTTTAATGTTTGTATCTCAAGAACCAATATTAATTAAATAATTCATTTAAAACATAAAATAATAAAAAAGTCATATTTTTAAACTAATATTGTTAAAATAAAATTATAATAACACCTACAAAATGGGGCACATATTACAGCAGAAAAGTAAAATTCCTAAATTCTTTCTAACTTTTTCATTTAAAATTATTGTTTTATTCAAATAAAAAAACTTACCTAATACGTATTTATATAAATAATCCTCTAAAACGACACCAGTCACTATTACACAATAAATTTAGAAACGCCGGCAAATTATTTTACACACACAATCCTTCCTATATCTAATTTTTAACTGGACTGAATTATGTATTAAAATGCAACTAGAGAATCAAAAATTTCAAAGCTTGCTTGGTGGACTTTTTGAATCTTGCAATTTGATTGGTTGTTACCGTGTGCGCATAAATCACGGTGGTCACCAAAAAAAGCTTTTGTCTGGGAACTTTTTTTGTTTCGTCTAAATAAAAAATTTTATCATGAATGTTGAAATTACCTAGTTATGTATTGATTGATATAGTATTATTAATAATTATAAATACTTAATAATAATTTATCTTATTTTTTATTATATTGGGGTATTAGCTTATACTTTATAAAATTAATAAAAACACTATGATTTTCACTCCTAAAGTTTTTTTCCTATGATTTGGATTTTCCCAAAGATTAATATAAAATTTACATCGTTTACAATATAGAGAATATATTTTTTAATATATAATGTACGTACCATAAATAAAATATTATAAAAATAGTAATTAATAGTATATTACGTAACGTGTATGGTAAATACAGCACTAGTTACGTACTATACTTTACCTACGACTTATTTGTACCTGCATTAATAATCTTTTCGTTAATAATAATACTCCGTATTGTAGTGAAACTCATTTTCGTCATTTTTGAGTGATTAATTTAGTGCTACTGATCGGTTTTTCGCGTAATATTAACATTTAGTGCATTCTTAATATTTAAAACGGTTTCGTATAGTAACTGAAGTGAAATTATAGTACAAAACGAGTAAAAAGTGTCTTTTATATGTTGTATCTACAAGTTGAAACAGCTTTGTATAAGTATTTTTAAAAAGTATATAATTTTATAAATGTTAAAATAATTAACTTAATTACATAAAAATAACGTTAATTAATCTGGAAAACATAATTAAGTACATTTATATTATGATTCATTTATACAGACAGAAAGTAGGGTTAATGGAAACGAATCAAATAATATAATTCCAAAATCTTCTAATAAATGTTATCTGCCATTTATATGTAGTATAAAATTCACCTTCAAATATGTAAATAGTAAATTTTGAATAAAATATTAGCGACGTCTATCGACAGTTGCTAAGTGGTTGCTAGGGAAGCCGTGCGTTTATTTTACCGTGCGTAAAGAGATACATTACGTATGTTGTAGATTGTGTGTTATTGACGGTTTAGAGGGGTGGTCGTAGGTAAAATAACATTTTTTATACCTCTCTTTACATTAGGTATCTGGTACTTGTACTTCATACGATATTACACATGGTGTAATGGCGTTTTCAGCATGTAATTTATTATTTTTGAATTTTGGTAATAGAATCCTTTTAACCTATAAATATTTACTAACTTCTTTTTTTTAAATCAAATTTACTATACCTAAAGCAAACTATTCGGTTTAAGGGAAAAATTATGTGAGCCGACAACACCGCACTGTTAACTTCGTCTAAAAATCAATAAATTTGAAATGATAGCGCATGCGCCAAAGGAGGTGATTTAAAATACACCTTTACTTCTTATATTTTTTTTTAGAATATAGGTAATTATTTATTTAACATTCAATGGGTTGTTGGAAAAATTAATCCCGTATAATATTTACTTTTAGATGCCAACATAAGCATACATCAGATTAAATCAATAGCAATTTCTACCCAAAGATGTTCATTTGTGTCTTGGAGAAAGGATACTGGTGAATACTTTCATAATTTTATTACTTGGATGGATCTAAGAGCAAGCCAATTAATAAAGAACTTAAATTCATCAATATCAACAACTGTAAGCTTACATCCTAATTTATAATTTAAAATGTGTTTTTATTCATTTTACTGTAGGCTTTGAGATGGGCAGCATTTTTTGTTTATTTAGGAACCTGCAATAAAAAATATGGAATGGCAAGTAAACTACAAGTAAGAAATAATCATGTAAGTATGTGCAATGTTAATTGCTCTATAAAAATGTGTAATATATAAGTTTATCAATGTATACAATTAATTAAATTTAATAATTTTATGATGCTTAGGTATCAGGAAGATTGCTGTGGGTTTTTGAAAACATCAAACCAGTCAAACAAGCTCTAGCAGAAAAAAACCTTATGTTTGGAACAGTTGACACTTGGCTAGTATATAAGTTAACTGGTGGAATGTCCTATGTAACGGATATTACAAATGCTAGTGCAACTGGATTTTATGATCCTTTTGTTCTAGATTGGGGTATTATTGCCAAAGCATTAGGTATACCAACTAACTTTTTGCCTAAAGTTGTTGAAAATAATTATGATTTTGGTGAAACGCAAAAAGATCTTTTTGGTATACCCATAAAAATTGGATGTGTTGTAAGTATAATACTGTATGATTTTTATGCAGTTGTAGTAATGGCCTTTTTAGATGGCAGATCAACAATCTTCTGTTGTGGGTTGTTGTAGCTTTTTTGAGAATGATTTGAAGCTTACTATGGGCACTGGAGCTTTCTTAGATGTAAATACAGGAAATAAAATTCATCCAAGCTTAAATGGAATGTATCCGTTAGTAGGTTATAAATTAGGAAAAGAGTTGGTGTATATTTCTGAAGTTCCTTGTACTGATGCAGGATCTATAATTCAATGGTTACTACGTTGTGGTATGTAACATACACATTTATTTATTCTTCACAATATACTTGAGATGATGGAGAAAATAATCTGGTATTTTGTAGGACTTGTTGATGATCCAAGTATTACTTCAGAAATGGCATTCTCAGTTGAGGATACAAAAGGTGCCTTTTTCATTCCTGCATTTAGTGGCTTAGGGGTAAAAGCATATTAAAAAATGTTAGTTAATAAAAAGATACTACATTTTGGTTTTTAGCCACCTATTAATGACGATAAAGCAGGTACAGGATTTATTGGTATAAAACCTATTACAAAAAAAGAACATTTGGTAAGAGCAGTACTAGAAAGTATTGTTTATCAAATTGTTAAAACTGTCGATTTACTTAAAACTGAAAGAATAGCCAACTATTCTTCTATAAAGTAAGTATTAACTTAATAAACGTTTTTCACACACAAAATAATGAAATTGTAGTTCCTTAAGATATTAGATAATCTATCTATAATCACAAACTATTATCTAAAAAATTATGGCATTCTGCAATAATAATGTGCAATATTTAAATAAATAAATATTTTACTCTGAGTAAAAGTGATTCAAATAAAAAGTAGAAAATTGTTTCTACCTGCACCCAAGGTAAAGAAACTTAATAGTTTCTATACCAAGCTTGACCGTTTTCTATGAAAAAACAACTACTTCCTACGCTATATGCCCCACTGGACATTGAATTACATTCCAATAGAAAACGTATTGTCCCTTGGGGCATATAGCCCAGGAAGTAGTTGTTTTTTCATAGAAAACGGTCAGGCTTGGTGTAGAAACTATTAAGTTTCTTTACCTTGGGTGCTCGTAGAAACAATTTTCTACTTTTCATTTTTACCATTGACTGCACCTTGTATCTGAAATTATTTTCAGTATTTGTTTAAAAGGGATTCTTCTAATAAACAAAATAATTGAATGTTTTTAGTCATGACAATTTTTAATTACATTATTTTAGAATAGATGGCGGTCTATCAGCAAATGATTTCGTATGTCAATTACTAGCAGACTTAACAGATTTGCAAGTTATTAGATTATATATGTCCGACATGGCTGTAATGGGAGTGTCATTTATCGCTGGATTGTCATGTGGTATGTAGATTAAATGCAATAATAAGTTTTATTCATTTATTAATTTACTTTATAGCCACTAACAATGTATGCTGGAAATACAAATTATCTAATCTTACTATAACTCGCGACCCTCGATACTCCCGCGTATATAGTCTTCTCTCAGCTAGTTTAGATTTATTTGTTGTGTTTGGGAATGCTCTTGAATTGGTTAATAGACCTATCTCTTTACTGAATACTCATGTGCATATATTTTTGAATTTTCCCCTTCCTCTGTTAAAATATGACTACTTCTTTCCATGGAACACAACGTATTGCTCTCAGGAATACCACTACTTAAATGAAAAAAAACCTTGTAGCTGTCAAAAGCTAGCTTCTATTTGCCGGATAGACCCGGCAACTCAGGCCATAAACCACAAAAAAGAAGTTCCATTAGACGAGGTAAATCGTAAATAACTGTTAACATTTTATGGAGAGAATTGTAAATAAAACAATTTTTTAAACTTTATCATTCTTTGTTTGTTATCTTTTATATTTTGAATATCATTTCTCCGCAGTAAAATACTTATTTGCCATACAGCAGCATCTGGGTTAAATTGGATTTATTATTCCAAAGTAAAACGGCCAATTTTATGTTAATTTTTTGATTTAACTTTGTTTTAATACACTTTATATAATTACTAAATAATTTTTTGTAGGATTTTGGAGTGATAAAGCCCATTTCAATAAATATTGCGATATTTCTAGAATGTTTGAACCGTCAAATAAGATAGAATACAAAGAAAGCTGTAGAAAAAATTATATTTCTTGGTTATCTGCAGTTGATCGGTTCAAATTGTGGTACGAAAAATAAAATAATAGGCAGGTCATTTTTATATTTTTACATTATTGCTATTTGGAATTTGGGAATTATCTTTTTATAAAATGATTATTAATAAATCAATTTTATTACGTTTTTTTATGTTTTTTTACCAAACATTAAAGATTCTTAGTGTATTGGTGTACGCATTTTGATAAATTGTTGAAGATGTAAAAAGACGATTTATGAATTCTGCTTGACTGAATTATACATCACAAAAAAGTACTGAAATTATGAGTAATTTGCAAATACGAGCGAGTCAGTTACTCGTTAAAAAGAAAATGGAATTTGTTTTGCATACAGGTACAAGTTTATATAGCAACGAATCACTAATCGTTCTTTTTATAAAGTCGTAAAAACTTGCCATTCATACAAAGACAAGAAATTCGCAGACATTTTGGCAATTTTTAAACTTTTGAGATTAGGTTAATGAGACTGTTGACTTTATTTTTATGTTTTTGAAAAACCAATACTATCAATTAAACTCCTTGTAGACACAAAAATTATAAGAAAACGAAATTACCTTTGCAAAACTAGGTACACGAAGAGTGTAGTATTGCACGAATATCGGAAATTCTTGAAATGGCCCATATTTTAAATTTGAAGAAATGGTGAAATCTTAAATTATGTACCTGTCAACTTTTCCGCCAATTAATCTGACCAATGCCGCTAGAGTTCTTGATTCGTTGCTATATGAACTTACCTTAACGCTATGAACAAAAGCCACAGAAATATATCAATCCATTAAAAAGTGCCCTATTTTAGTTCTATGGTACTCTTCTTCTTATTTACAATTGATCTGAAGTTTGTTATGTTTATGTTAAAATTTATTTTATAACCTCTAAAAAAATAAAAACAATTAGTTTGTTGTTCTAAGGTAAAAGATATGAATTTTGAAATAATTGTTTATTTTTTTGGATGGACTATTCCTGTCTTTTATTCAATATATTGCTTTTCACTAACTACGTTTAAATGTAAATATTACGATACGTAAATCAGTTATATTTATAATCAGTCCTTAGATTTTAGTTACTATGAAGATGTTTATAATGATTTCACAGAAGATTTACCATTTTTACCGAAAAGAGATAAGTCTGATTTAGAGTGGGAACTAATTATGTTTATGATGAAACAATATTTCCCTTGGGTTCTGTTTTATTTAGCAATTTCATATTTGACAAAAGAACATATTAAACAGGTCCAGGTTGGTTGCTTATTTTTAAATCAAGTTGTAATAAATCTCAGAAAAAATTTAGTAACATTCGCTTTCGTCTCTATATAAATATCGTTTCTCATTTTTTAGGTACTACAAATATGGCAAATTTTTTTTACATCAGTTTATATACTATTAAAGTGGAATTATATCTTCCTATTTCTAATTGTACTGCAGCCATTGATATTTTATATATCTTGTCACTTTAGGTATAAAATATATGTATGGATTACTTCCAGTGTTTTTCTAATATTCTTAAATTATTTTAAAGCTGCAGTCACAAATGACTCAATAGTTTTCTATTTTCTGGGCATTAATGATAATGAAGTATATATTCTTATCTCATCTCTTTTTTGGATAAATTTAAGATGCACAAGTTTTTATTTAGAAACTCATGGGTTAACTTTATTTGATATTTTATCTTACTGTCTGTACCCACCCACTGTATTTGTTGGTCCTTTTATTTTATACCAAGAATTCAAAGCTAACCTTCACTTGGAAACAAATGTTATTGCCAAGTTAAAACAATTTTGTAAAAATATTTGTAGGACAATCATTTGGTACATCACATGTTTTTTCTGTCTTCATTTTGTGTATGTAAATGCTATAGGTTTTCACCCACAGGTAATAAAAATACAAATATGGATTATCAATCATTAATTAATAATAATCTTTAGATGGTTGAAAAATTTAACAGTTGGTCCTTATATGGTTATGGATATACAATGGGACAATTTTTTCATTTAAAATATGTTATTTTATATGGCATCAGTACTAGTTTTGCATCTTTTGAAGGTATTAATGTGCCAAGCTTGCCAAGATGTATTGGTAGAATACATTTGTACTCAGAAATGTGGAGATATTTTGATCCAGGATTATATAACTTTCTAATAAAGTAGGTTTCAAGTAAATTTATAAATAACTGAATAAAACATTTTTTTGTAGAAATATTTATCTTCCCTTAATTCAGCTAAATTCAAGCAAACCCCTAAGAAGCTTAATTTGTTTTATATTTGTTTATATATGGCATGGCTTGGAAACCCATATTCTTATTTGGACAATTTTAAATTATTTTGGAATATTGTTTGAAAACATATTATGGCCCAAAAAAAATAATTTCAAAACAGATATACAAAGACAATCTATGAAAAGAAGATTTCATTGTTTTTTTGCTGCTTTTTTGTTAGGAATGTCTGCAATTTCAAATTTTTATTTCTTTGCTGGTACTGAAGTGGGACATCTGTTTTTTAAACGAGTTCTTACAGGTAATCAATATAAATAAAGTACTTTACATATTTTATGCCTATAGATTCTTTGAACATGAATTTGTAAATAAATGCAAATCTGTTGATTATTGACTTCTTGGATCACATTTGATTTATTTGGGCTGTTGATTAATCCAATTTTAATGCTAATAAAATATCTTATTTAATTTATTTTTAGACTTTTCTGGAAATGTGATATTAATTGCAGCTCTTTATTGTTGCTGCCAAATTTCAACAGAGTTGAGGTTTCATGATTCTAACAAAATGTAAAATATATCTTTTTTGTCCTGAAATAATAATTTTAGAATGTAACATGCTTTATTTAAAAAAAAACAACTGAAGAATCATGAAGAAATCTGTAATTGTAAGGAAATTACAAAAATAGAAAAAAAATTTCAGAAATAGAAAATAAAGGTAATTTTAATTATAAAATAAATTTATAAAAACTGTATGATATGAAAATAAATGTTCATCTTTACTTTAATCTTGTTACTAATGAACTTTTTACCATAATAGCGTTTTTTTGCCTACTTAATTCAAGTCGTTTTAAGGCTTCTTGTCGTTTTCTCTCTATAATATCCTGTTGTCTTTTGGCTTCCACTTTTGCTAATGCTTGAAGCCTCTTCTTTTCAATCTCTTGTTGTGAATAGACTAAAAATTCAAGAAAATATAAGACAATACAAAAAATGAGTTAAAATAAGCACCTACAAAACAGCAACTTGTACTTATAGCAACAATACAAAAGGAATTTTATTTTACTCACCAATATGCTTATCAAGCTTTTTTTTAGATTCAAGTTTTGCCAAGGCTTCTTTTCTCTTTTGTTCTATTTGTTGTTGAGTACATTTTGTAACTAAAATAAACATTAATTCAAAAATTTAAAATATGTTTGTTGGCTAAGCTTACTTTGTGATATACTATTGGCTATTTCAAAGCTTTGTGTCCTATGAAATTCCACTTTTCCTGAATTAGTTTGTATTTGTTGAGTAGAAGTATATAAGTATTGATCATTTTTGACATTATCTTTTTGGGGACTGTCCCCAGTTAACTTGTCAACATCTACAGTCCGCAATAAATCATCAAATGAATCATTGGCTAATGTTCTTTCTCTCAAACTTACTTTTTTAAATTGTAACTTATTGTGGCTAACTGGACTTATATTAGTATTCATTGATTCAGTTGTGTTATCTATAATATTTTCTTTTTTATCACTAGCTTTTAATGCACTATTAGAATTTGTATTGGTACCTAAATCATTTTTATTTAATTTGTTTCTTTCACTAGTTTCCACTTGTTCCCCAATTTCTTGGCTAATAGCAAATAATTTCTCATTTATATCATCATCCATCAATTCATCAAACTCTTCATCATTAAATTCTTGTATAGATGCATCTAATAATATACCAGTTAATGTATTACAACTTGATTTGTCTAATGGAGAAACATTTTCTTGACGATCTGGTAAAGCTAACTCATTCAAAGACTAAAAGAAACAATTACTACTTTATATATAAATATAATTAATACTAAGATCAGTTACCTGTAATTCTTTTCTTAACTTTTCAAAATCTTGCATAGAAGGATGTTTCTTTAATGGTATTTTAGAAGAAGGCAAAAGTCTTTTTTGGCATTTTCTTGTAGGCTTTTTGCCTTGGGGTGAGTTCCAATCCCATACCACATCTATACTATCGCTAGATTCCTGAGTGCAGGCAATCTGAAGAGGACTGTTTTCATTGTCAATACCTGGTACTAATTTTGGGGACGGGCTTCCTAAAAATTAATGAATTAATGTTTATATTATATCACATATTTAAATGATTTACTTATGGGTCTTATATTTGGCATATTATATTTATACTGATTACATGAAGGATCCATTTAAGTAATAAAATATAAAAACGAAACGAAAACACAACTCTTTTACAGAATCACACACAGAACACTAATAATAGTAATAATTCAGTGAAATATGAAATCTAATCATGAAAAGAGTCCAGC
This sequence comes from Ophraella communa, assembly GCA_035357415.1. Taxonomy (NCBI): domain Eukaryota; kingdom Metazoa; phylum Arthropoda; class Insecta; order Coleoptera; family Chrysomelidae; genus Ophraella; species Ophraella communa. The sequence continues at coordinate 23,513,209 of CM068988.1, read as the reverse complement.
AAAGAATACTGTCATTAATGGATCACAGAACAGAAAGTTGTAAGTTGTATAACAGTCATAGAACAAGCACCAAAATATGTAAAGACCGAAAATATCCTCTTTGGTAAAGGCTTGGCCAAAAATTTGCATCAAAGAATAGATGTTTAATTTATATCCCTACTTGTTTCTTGTGATATTTTAACATTGTTACGAATTCCTACATGAGGAACTTTGAAAAAAGTAGACTTTTTATAATTATTGTTTTGTGGTTGATTTAACCCTCAGAACAGGACAGATTATGATTTAGCCATTTATTTTTGTTCTGTGATCCTAACATAACCAAGTTTTGTATTTAAACCATTTCAGAGACATTCAGAGAGGCCATCTCTGACCATTTAAACAATGTTAAAGTTATCTTTTCCCCAGAATTAGCTGGGCAAATTATCCTCAAGGGTATAAAGGGATTATAAGAAATGAAATATCGTATTACACCTACTCGGTTTTTGCAAAAAAACTGGCTTTTAGTGGGTATTTTAGGTTGCATTTTCACAGCTGCTATTTACCCCAAATTAGGGTCCAAACAAGGTACTACTTTAGTTACCTTAAGTATTTTTTAACCATAATATATTTTAGGTCCTTTACGAACAGAACTTACTGTAAAGTATGGGGCTGTATTTATTATATTCTTAATTAGTGGTTATTCCTTAAAAACAGATAGTATATTAAGAACTATCCAACAGTATGAATTACATTCATTTATTCAATGTTTTACATTCCTCTTTGTACCTGTATTTTCAGTAATATTTATTAAATGTTTGTCTATATTTGGCATACATCCATGGGTTCTCAAAGGGTAAATAATTTTTAATATCTATACCAGACATAGTACCTATTCATTCTATTTACAGAATCATAACTGTAGCAAGTATGCCACCTCCAGTTTCTTCAGCTGTTATTTTAACCAAGGCTGCACAAGGAAATGAAACTGCAGCTATTTTTAATTCAATACTTGGTAGTTTCTTGGGGATAGTAATTACTCCAATCTTATTATTGTTTCAAGTAAGTATATTATTATATTTAAATTTTTTATTGCAGTAAACCTTAAGTATTTAGAAACAACACACTTTATTAGAATGTACTGTATTTAGCATTATTTTTAATTTACAGAATATAGTGCAGCTAAATATAATATTTATTATGTATTTAAATTTTCTAATGTACTATTTACCATTTTTGTATATTTATATTCCAGCTTGGATCAACCACTGTGGTGCCTCTTTTAGATACAATATTTCAGTTAACAACTACAGTACTTTTGCCACTTTTGATTGGCCAATGTTTGAAAAAATATGCTGATTTCAAAATTCACAAACTGCCTTTAAGTACTATAAGTCAAAGTGCTCTACTATTTGTTATTTACACTACATTTTGTGATACTTTTTTGGTTTCAGAAACAGGACTTTCTGCTTTAGATGTCCTATTTACTGTATTTTCAGGTTTGTAACTGGTTTTACTATTACAAATTTAAAGTGTTACTTCTTTATTCATGAAGAAATGCATTGTTTATATAGCAAAACTGTATGTATAAAATAATATGTATATTTTTTAGTGCTTCTGATGCAATTGATTTTGATGCTAATCAGTTTTAAAATATCCTGTAGATTCAGAAGATATTTTAACCCACAAGACATTATATGTATTGTTTTTTGTTCTACACACAAATCTCTCACATTGGGTATTCCAATTCTTCGTATCATGTTTCATGGCTATTCTCACTTAAGTCAAATAAGTTTGCCTCTTTTGGTTTACCACCCAACTCAAATAATCTTGGGTGGACTGATAGTGCCTCAATTGAAAGATTGGATGCATGTACAACAAATTAAAAGGCCACCAATTTAATTAATAATTAAATTTTTGTATTTGTAGTTTTAATTTATCCAACTTCTTATGCAACAATAAAGAATACAGTATTTTTTGTATGTTTTATTTAAAAAAAAGCTACAAAAATGGTGTAAGTTTATTAGTATCTGTCTGGTTTTCTCTCACCATGTGATTGATCAATATCAGACCATGGCTGCTTTATTCTTCTGTAAAAGGGTTGATTTAAGTCGCGCTCTTGGCGGTAAGGTCGTTTACATTTTTCTGGTTTAGGGCATTGTTTGCTTGGTTTTCTCCATTTTGGACAAATTTTTGGGGGAATTTTGTCATTGTCTTTAGCCAATTCCATTCGATTCTGAAAAAGCAAGAAATTTATTTTATAAGATAAAATAATTTACAGATTTGATATATATAATTTTGAAAATAAATAAAACTACACATTTTTCTACAAAATTTATTAACAAACAGCTAAAACATTATTGTAGTTATTTCTTTTTCACTAGTCTTGCCCCAATTTGTGATCTAAAAAAAAAAACAATTATTTGTAGTAGTTTTTATACCATTCCAACTTATTTCGTATTGACTAATTAATTTATTTTTGACTTTAAAGCAACTAAAACTCACTTCTAATTTAGATATCGTCGTGATTCGGTGGATCTGGAATGAAAGGTTTTTGTTTGATATGTCTTTTTCCTTTTATCATTTCCTTCAGAGCTCTTTCGCAACAAGGATCTGCCGGTTTGTAGCGTTTCTATAAATGATATAATATAAAAATAAATAAAAAATATTTAATTCAATGTAATCATAATCAGCAATGAAAAGAATTTATTAATAGGTATGTTTAAAATAAAAAAATTACATACAAATAGAAAAATAATGAAAAAGTTCAACACAATTTTCTTTACTCTTTTTGTTATTATTGTACTGAAATTCAATGAATGTAAAAATACCTAACATCCTATATAAATTTTTTTCAAAGCTTCTTTTAGATAATAGTATTCGAGAACTTGCATTTTTCTGAAATGTCACATTGCATTTATAAAAATGCAAGTTCCCTTTCTTTATTTGCAAGTAATTGAAAAATTTACTGCACTTACCAAAAAACTATAATCACCCACTTTTTTCACTGTAAACTTAAGGAACTTACAAATTTAAAAATGCATCGTGACCGTGACCAGCTTAAAACAGCTTTATACAGGGTGATTTTTGTGATATCGTTATATTTGTGCGTCACTTATTTCATAAAATTAAATAAAATTTAGTCAAAAATTCTTATACGCAGTTGAATAGCTAGTTTAATTTGTAACAATTTCTTTGAGACATTTTTTCCGTTTGACCGGATAAAAATGTACAGAAGAACAGATTAAAATTCTTTCAACATTCACGACGGTGGCAAAAAGACCTTTATGTTTAAAGAAAAAAACAAAGTTTCTGATAACTCGTAATGTTCCCGAACAAGACAGTATTTTTTAAGGTTCCGTGTGACTTAGGTATTAATCGCAATTTTACGAAAAGTGTGACGTCGACTAAAAATCATCACCCAGTATAAAGCGAGTATTTTTATCACTCACATCGATATTTAAATTGATGTCGGGACATTTTTTTCGTTTGCAGTCACCTCTGGTGCATCGATCATCATCTTTTTTACACTCATAGCAAGTGTATAACCTAGTTTGATCAAGCGATTTTGCGCATTTCTTGTTACATTTTCCGTCGCAACCATCAGGTACCATTTTACGTTTTTTCCTTCTACAATTGGTCTTGTGGCATTGTTTGTGACGAATGTGTTCATAATCCATTTTTTTTTCGTCAAACGGTAACTAAAATGTCATGGAAATAAAGCAAAATGATGTGGTCTTCAATTTACATAAAGTGCCGAGCTTAAGCGAGGTATTCATACCAACAACAATTCTTAAACAAACATAAAAACATATTCCTTACCTTCAAGCAGCAACTATTATCGGGCGTTATCATGTCATCTTTCACATCTTCGGGTTTGATTTTTTCCTTGCATTCATCGTCTTTCAAAAGACGCATTGGTGTAATATCCGTCCAATCTTCAGTTACCGGCGCAATGCTATTCCTTTCGATCCACGTGCGATAAGCGTCAGTCCACCTGCTACTGGCTTTCTTTTCCTTTTCGCACTTCTTTCTCTCGAATGGCGGAGGACAGGGGCCCTTCTTCTTTATGGGGCACGGTTCATCTTTCTGAAGTTTGTCGCATTTACCAGGAGGTCGTTTGCAAGGAGGCTAAAGAAAAAAATCGTTAAACAATCTACTTCTAAATTGACACGTCGTGTTTTGGTTTATTGGGAAAAAAAGTCAGAGAAATGGATCTTGTAGCAGAATCATTTGCTCGCATACATGCTAGAGAGCTACTAGCTCGCGTTATTTTCAAATAAAAGGATGAACGAAGTAAATTTCTTTCAAAATCAAGAATACACGACTTTTGTAGTACTGATAGAACCACATATTTATTTCAATTTTCATGTTTTTCAGTAGTAAAAATAGGCAAATGTTAAGTCTACAGAATTGTGTTAAATGTGTTGTATACACTCAAACATTAGAGAGTTTGCGGTAAGGTGTTTTACGTTATAAAAATTTCCGTTATAATGTATAACGTAAAAATATAGTAAAAATTATACCGTATAAAGCTTATTTGTACGCTATTTTTAAAAATAACGTTAACCAATCAAATTTTAATGCTTATAATTTACTTCCATGGTACAACAAATTTACATTGTAAATTGTTGTATCATGCATGTTAATCATTATTTTCAATCCTGTTAGGTATTTGCAAAACTCTATAGAGTTCAATAATGTCTTGTTTTTCAATAAAACGAAACAATAAGCTACAATCATTGCTCTGCACTGTTTATAAATTAAATGTAATTGTAGAATCAAGTATTTTTCTTTCTTCGACTGCTTTCTATTAAGCAGTAAATAGAAGTAAATCTTCAATATCTATGTTACTACGTATATACAATCAGGTTTACCAAGGCTTTGTTCATGATTTTTATGGTTAATATTTTTCTTAGTTTTGTTAATTATTTTTAGCGATCATTTTTAAACTTGCACTAGTGACATGTCATATGTCATCTGTAACCTTGATTTTTAAGGTACGATAACCGCAAGCTAGTTTTACAAATTTTACGATACACTACAGTATAACGTAAAATAGGAGTCTAACGTAACGTAAAACGACTGACCGCAAACTCTCTATTATAGCGGAAAGAAATTGTATGGAAAAAATTTATATTGTTTTTACCTTTCTGGCGTCGCAAGTTATGGGAGGGGGTATCTGCAAGAAAAAAATATATAAATATAAAAATAAACATTTCATTGGCAAATAAAAAAATAGAGTCTCATTAAACAATATCTGACGCATAAGAATTAGTGTGATAAGTTGCCTATTGCGAAGGAAAGCGTCATTGATTTGAGTGGGTAATCGACGTACTATTTTGTATCACAAATGCGACGATTGGTGTAGTGTAGGAACAAACAAAAAGAGCATAAGTAATATTGCCTTGTTCTAATAAATAAACGTTGACCAAACATTGTAATGTTTTCACAAAAATATCAAATTTTAAATTTCTCAATTTAATAAGTTTATCAATAGACCTATCTCTTTATTTAATACGAATGCGCAAATTTTTTGAATTTTTCCCTTCCACTGAATACTTCTTTCCATGGAACAGAATGTATTGCTACCTAGGAATACCACTACTTAAATGAGAAAAACCCTTGTAGCTGTCAAAAGCTAGCTTCTATTTGCTGGATAGACCAGGCAGCTCAGGCCATAAACCACAAAGAAGAAGTTCCAATGTTTATTTCGTTATTTTTTATTAGTGCGTATAACAATAAAAATACTACGATGGTTAAAAAAAAACAAAATACAGATCCACTCAAATAAAATAAACAATGAACTAACCTCTTATGGTCTTATGCATAATAATATACGGATTGATATAGGCTTGCCAACACAATTTTGTAAGGGGCACGAACATTTAGGGGGAACTACGAGAGTGGGAGTTGGTTCGCGCATGAGTATTAAATTTGAGCAGTTAAATTAAATTTGAGCCGTTAACGAGATGGCACTATTTGAATTATTACACCGTTTTCCAACACAGACGGCGAAAGAGTGAGCAATATATAAGGAAGCATTATCTCTCCTAAAAAGTTTTAGACTAACATTGGAAGCAGGCCTGACAAATTCACAGTAAGCATATGCTAACCGAATGAATAAGTCTCTGATCAGAGCACCTGCTCCATAACATGTTTTTGACCTGAAACGTCTATATATCTAATAAAGGCAGCGATAAAATTCAGCCATTCTCCGATTTACTCTTCAGGCAGATATTGGATGACACAGAAGGCTGCAGACTATCAAATAGCTAATGAGGCATCCGTTCAAGAATTTAGCCAACATATTCCTAGAAAATGGGACCTAAACAAACTGAAACTATGATGATCCACTATCTCCATGCACTATGGAGACATGAAGAAAATCCATCGAATATTGTGTTCGATGGCTTCTCGGTCTCAAGTATTAACTACCGTATATCCTAAACGAAGACTGGACCGGCATAAGAGAAATTCCTCTCAAGAATTTCGGTGTCTACTATAAATTGGATGGGGGGACGAACTAAAGAAACTGAAAATGTAGATAAAGCCTCCAAAAAGCCAAAAAGAGATATGGTGCTTATCTTTGATTTTTGCAAAATCGAATAAATATTTCAACAATACAAACAATTAAACTAATTATATTGAACGCTTTCATTCGTATTAAACATTTGTAAACATTATAAACATGATATTTAGTTGTTCTTTTGTACTGTTTACGTTTACACGTTTTCTGTCATGTTTATTGATTCACAATATTCGTGTTCTATGAGTTCATAGTTCTATGTTTATGAAAACGTAACCTTATCATAAAATAATCTAACCAGAAAAAAAACAACGACTTTGACTTTATTTTTGATCTTTATACAAAGAAAAACTCTTTAATTAGACATGCCTTTTTAATTTTTACTTTTTAATAAAAAGTGTATCCTTTATGTAACAAAAAATAAAACATTCAATTCGAGGTTATAGTTATATCAAACAACGCCAAAACATGAATATGACAGAACTACACAATTTTTTTGATTTTTATTGATTTCTGTTTGCACGTTTGTTCTTTAATCATTTTTTACGGGAACATGAGGTATGTTCACTTAAACCAAAGTAGTGCACGAATGAAAACGTGTCTTGTTACAACAGTTATTTAAAATTTACAATAAATATCGCAGACAAAACTTACCTGTATTGGTGCGAAATTTATAGGCGATACCATGGTTGCCGGAAAATGTCGAAAAACTGCAGAAGTTCCAGTGTGGTATTTTCTTTTGGGATATTTCAGATTTTCAGTTCCACCGCACCTGCTCCAAGGACATTGCATACATTCTGATGGATCGTCTTCTAATCTTTCGGCGCACATTTCGCTATAACTGGGATATGGCGCCAACTTCTTCTTGCAACAAATCTGCAAATTGTAAACTACATTAATAAAAGTTGGACAAAAATAGTTTGGGAGGGAAACAATATGGAGGGAGAAATATACAATGCCAAAAAAGTTATTTTTCAATCAGGATTAATGTTATGTTCTATCAATGAAAAATTTGTGAATGAGACATCTCATTGGTTGAATTGATGATGAAGTAATTCAAGTACCAGGGAACAAGATTAAAAATTAGAAGATGTAAACATCACTGAAAGAATTAATGAAGGTGCTAATATGATGAGTGCTCAGTAGAAAAGGAGAACGGAAAAAATATATCTAGATGTACTTATGAATATGGAAAGTGGAAATTAAACATAAGAAACCGAATATTATTGCGAGAATTCAAGCACAAGACTAATGCAAAAAGAAAGTTCTAACATCTAGAAATTGTGACAAATAGTACATGATATAAGAGGACCAAAATGAAGTCCATGTGGTAAGTAAGGTAATAAAGTTAACAGTCATTGTAGGTGATAGAAATAACAATTCCAAATAGCATACTTACTTCTGGTGGTCTTTTATCACAATTCAAATTATCACCTTGGGGTGGGCAATTGTGCAGTTGCCATTTGGGACAGGCTCTGTAGCACTCCTTTTTGGGTGGTGGACACTTTTCTGGCTCTATTTGGTTTCCCCATTTTTTCTGGCTGCTAGAGTAATATCTTGTAACCTTCCAGTCAAATCCGTTTTGTGCGTTTAATTTATCATTATTTTTAAAAACATACGCAGAATTCTTGGCCAAGGAGGGATCATAGGTAACTGAACCTTTAAAGGAACGTGTCGCCCTACAAACAAAAAGGATATCTTTAAAAAATACCATATAAACTAATAAAATTTTAAGTTTATTTTGGATATAGTGTGGTGTTACTTACCTTTTACGTTCGAATTTTGGCCATTGTACTACATCGAATCTCTTACAATCTTTTGAGAAAGCTGGTAACAATGCAGGCTGTAATTGACTTTTGGCCAAGGCTTTGGCTAAATGACAATGGGACAATTTTAATGAGAAAGTTTTTTTCTTGGCGACTTGCGAACAATTTCTTGTAATGTTAGAGAAAACTGGTGACACTATTTTTGGGTTACGTCGGCATTGCTGAAAATGTTTAAAAATATAAACTATATCAATGGTTCTGTTGTATATTTTTCAAACTCTATCTTAAAAACATGCCCGATATATTAGGCTTATGGAAACGAATTTAAAAGAAAAACCATTTGAAATTAGTAATACATATGGAGTGGAAAAATCTGTATATTGAATTCAAACTTCAACTTATAAATTTTTAATTTTCGAAATGAACATTTATAAAAAGCAATTTTTAATACTGTTATTTAATGTATTAAATAATTTAAATATCGATAAATGTACTTACTTTTAATAAAATATCACAAAGAATTTTGTTGGACCTTGCAGTCATTTTGATGAATGATGCTTGATGAAAATGTTTTCAAATGTTACAAATAATTTGGTAGTACATGGTTACATCGTCACAGCAATCTTTACATTTTAATTTATTGACTCTATTAGTCGTAAGTGAATGAATACTAGCAGTCATAGAGCAAGTTACTTTTAAATGAAAATGTAAACTCTCCCAGATTAATTTTCTCATTTGTATTCAGTAGAAATATCTAATCTGAAGATAAAATAGTAGAGGGTGAGTTTTTCCCAGAAAAAGAATACAAAGAAAAAAAACAAGGCATAGTTGCAAGTTTCTAATTGGGGTAGCGAATCCCTAGGTATACTATATGGACAGTTGATGCGGCAAACAACATCACTACATTACGGTTCCGACAATATTTCTTTCTCTGTCACGCCCGTATATTTTATCCATACTACGCATGCTTGAGAAATATCTAAAACACATTTAACCAATTCAATTTTTCTGCGAGAGAGCAAACGATACATTATCTGTTTCACCATGTGGGAACCTTTCACTTATAGAAACTGTAAGGGATTAGACACATTATTGTAGTTAAGATTTATTTTGTGAGAAATCATTTAAATAAATTAGATTACAAAATTTTTAAGGGTAAGTTATAACTCGGTTGGTTAATTAAGTGGTTTTTTCACCAATAAACTTTAGTTGGCAGTACTGAGTCTATGATTCTAATAGACCGAAAAAGTCGTGACGTCAACCGTCAGGCTGGTAGTTCCGAAAAGTTTCCAAAAAAATAGACAGGAAAAGTGTGACGTCATCTGTCATGTTGGTACTCCTGACATGTTTCAAATGAAATTTTATTTACACCTACACGTAAATCTTCAAAAGAACCCGAAGTCAAGAACGATAAACATTTACCAGGATTGCCTAATCGGGCTGATTTGTCCGCCAGCTGTGTGACGTCACTGCAGTCCTTCATTATAACGTTTACCATATAAATGCATGGAAATAATAGGAATTAGACAGTATTTTTATGATTTCTGTAATACTAACGTACCACTATTTGGATTTTTAAGATTAAACACTTATAATTTATAATAAATATTCTCATAAAATCGTTTTAATACGGCCGAGGACTGCAGTGATGTCACGTGCGATCGATTTTTTGGCGAACGTACGTCTTATGGGATTAAGCAATCCTGGTAAAATGTTTATCATTCTTGACCCGAAGTATTTGCAACATAACTTTTGAAGGTTACTTTAGAATTTTTTTACATTTAATAAAGATATCCAAAGGGCTGGAAATGAAAATTTAGTTTAAACATTTAAATGGGCTAACTTGTTAAGGACAATTTCCGATACTAATAGAGCAGAAATGCTCATCCATTAAAGGACATTTTGCCGTCGCCTTCGTCGTCCTTTCAAACAGTTCGCTTTATTTGATAACGATAAAATAATGGTATATATTATTCAAGTGCATATAATAGTCATTATTTGAGAGTAGAATACTATACTTTGTCCTTGACATTCAAATAAAATAAAAAATTATAGCACGGAAACATATTCTTATACGTACCAATACACACATACGTAATGTGTGTTGCCTATATAGAATATACTTTGGGGCGGAAAGCTGTCACACACACGAACATGGAACCCGGTTTATTTACAATATTTTATATGATCTTTGATTTACATGCTATTCTCGGGAATTTTCTTTGTCTTTGTAGTCTTTTTTTATTTAACAATTTATAGAATATAGTTGATGATAGCGGATATACCCATATCTGTGTTCTCTGGATACACCTACGTATGTTTTTAAGGTTAGAATTTAGTTTAATACAATTAAATTTCTTTTTAAGTTACGCAAAGTCGGTGGCTGCAATATGGTCCAGAGCCAGTCAACATTGTAGTCACCCCCAAAATCGTGCTAGCGATTGCCTTAAAGCAAAGCCATCAATAAAAAGAAGAAGAAATTTCTTTTTATTAGATTAAATAAATTTGACACTGTAATAATAAATATAATTTTGTACTAACATATGTGTTAGTTACATAAAAATTTAAAAATCAAACAATACTGTCGTGGGCAAAACAAATAACCCAAACATACGCGTTACAAGCTCTCAAAAATACAAAAAAATTAGTGCCAATACAATATCTTTGCAATGCCAATATCAGAAATTAAATATCCCCAGACTGTTACTAAAAATCGAAATCATAGCTGGCTACTGCGACTATCACGAACCCTTTAAAATATATCAATCTAAAGTTTAAAACAACTTATTTTTTATTGAAATTATAGTTATTATAAAGTATAAACAAAAATCCATTATTTTAAAATATTCTTAGACTTCTGCTTCTGCTGTCAGTACAAATAATATCCAAAGACGGCGTGACGTGTATTCCAGAAATCCAAGCGAATCCTTCTTTACTACCAAATATCTTTACCAATTTTCCATCCGGTTGAAATACTTGAATTCTTGCATTGCCCGCATCTCCCACTAAAATAAAACCTAAACTATCTACGGCTACAACTTCGGCCGATCTGAACTCTCCTTTATCTCTTCCAAATGCTCCGATTTCTTGCAATAGCAGCCCATCTATATTGAAAATTTTTACTCTGCTATTTCCAACATCTGCCACGATTATTCTCTCACCGTGTATTGCTACACTAGTGGGGATGTGCAGTTCTCCTTTTCCTAAAACGTCAACAAATAAATACAATAAAATTTTTAAACTTTGTATTTACCTATTATCTGTAAAATGTTTCCATTTTCTGCTTCTATTACAACAACTCGGTTATTCCCTGTATCGCAAACAAAAATTTCCTCATTTTGTCCTACGGCTATTCCATCAGGACATTTTAATTGAAGATGATTGTAATTTTTCATATAATCACCGTTGCTTAAAAAAATATGGATGCAATGTTTCCATTTGTCGGTTACGAATATTTCCGCGTATTTTTTTGAGAATGCCAAGTTCATTGGACAAAGCATTTCGGGATGGTTGATTCTGCCCAGGAGTTTAAATTTGTTGCGATCGAGGATTAGGATATTTTTAGTGTCCGTTGCTGCAACGTATATTTTGTTTTGATCCCAAGGAGCTATGCCAACACCACCTGGGCGGGGACATTTTGTCCACAATAACCTAAAACATAATTGCACGGCATTCAAAAGAAGTATCAATTCTTCAACTTATAAAATGGTCCAAACTATACCTAGTTAAGTTTTAAAGGAAGATCAAGATTCATTCTCACTCTCAAAAAAATCACTTGTTTATACGCTTACTCAAATAATTTAGTATCATATCTAATAAACTATTAAAAAAAATTGAAATAAAAAATTTGGCGAAAAAATCGACGATAAAATCTTGACTTGCTGATTTGTTCAGTCGGTTTTAAAGCAAAGAAAGTTGTTCTTGGGTTTTTTAATGCGCCTTGAGTTATAACTGTACGATGAATTACGTTAAAGAATATCTGCAGTATAATTTCAAAAGAATGCGCAAAAAAATTGGTGACGAAATTGTTATTTCCTAGTAGTTTAAAAAAATATAGGACATCTACGTGTAAAAAATATGTAAAATAGTAAAGCAAAATTATGCTATACCTACCTTATTCCAAGTCTTTTAGTTCTATTGGTTGATTATAACATTAAAACAGAAAATGCTGGAATTTATATATATTTATATATTTATTTTGACTCCATTTTTGTTTTAATATTTATTTTTTGCCTACTTCAATAAGACATATAATAAACTAATTAATCAACTTAATGAAAATAAAGGTTGTAAGAACCCTTTACTATTATGCAACCAGTAATACAAAAATTATTAATTTTCTGTGGTCTTCTCCTCTATGTTCTTAACGCACACCTGCCTAGATAAAAAAACGCATTCCGTTACGAGGGGTTGTATAAGAAACAGGTTTGGCTGAATATTTTAAGCCACCACGTGCTTTTTTACATTTGACGTAAATTTGAAATTCGACTGATGCTTAAACCACCTATTATTTAAAGAAAGAAGAACTAGTTTTTGTTTTTGTAATCATTGTCGTCAGAAGATCATCCACCAACTATTTGCAATGTTTATTGAAAAATGTACTCACCTTGGCACAAAAGATCTCGATCGGTAGTGCTTTGCCATCGAAGCTATATTTTCGAAAGGATTTTCAACTTTTTCTCCCTTAGTTTGATCTTTATCGGTCAGATCGAAGTAGATGCCTTCTTTATCTTGGTCAATTCTAATTCTTTCGGCGTCGTATATGATTCGCGCTTCCCCGTACTGATAAATTTCTTCAAATAATTTTGCTGTTTCTCTGTGAATATTCATATAATTGCATACCTGAAATTTACAATAATCTTTCAGGGAAACAGTCAATAGTTTTTAGGGGTTCAAAACGAATTTTTACAATTTTCTGCGTTCAATACAAAATTTATAGATAATTAAAAAATAAAGTTTTTTTGTATTAAACAATTTTTTACACAACCCCAAATTTTAGAAGATAATCGCGAAAATCTATTTTTTTGTTTTTAATTATTTTCTCTAGCAAAAAAACCCAACTTGATAAAAGTGTTTTTATATTTTGCACTTATAAAAATCTTTTTATATTTTGCACTTATAAAAATCTTCATTATAAAACGCATTTGCGTATCGTAATGTAACTTTTACGCACGCAAATTTTTGTTTTAAATGGTTGGCGACATGAGTGAAGTATCTAAAGGCAAGACTATTGACAATGACATTTGTGGCTAATAGCAATTTATTAATTTTATATTGTTCTTTAAGGAAGTATCTGTGAATATGAATATAATATTTTACTTATATAATATATTATTATTGGTATATTATTCATTTTAAAATATTTTAAAACATTAACATTTGATAATTGAAATGTCACAACTGTCAAATTTTATAAATTACACAGTGCTGCCGACATACTTCTTAAAACAAAAATTTTCGTAATTACATAAAAATAAAAAATTAATTTAAAAAATGGTAAAAAGGGCAAAATATAAAAAATATTATAAACAACTTATTTCATATGGCTGTTGTGACACTCGTTCTTTAAAAAACTCATCGCTTCGCGATTCGTTTTTTAAACTTGAACTCGTGTCATAACAGAATTCCACATGAAATGCGTTGTTTAATATACTATTATAAAACGCATTTGCGTATTACGCACGCAAATTTTTGTTTTAAACGGTTGGCGACACGAGTGTAGTATCTTATGACAAGACTATTGACAATGACATTTGTGGCTAATAGCAATTTATTAATTTTATATTGTTCTTTAAAAAAGTAATTAATAACGTAATTCATATCGCTTCGAGATTCGTTTTTTAAACTTGAACTCGTGTCGTAACAGAAAGCCATATGAAATGCGTTGTTTAATATACTATTTTTTTATTATAAAGAAGCATGCTTTTTTTTAAAACAAAGGGAATTATCAATAGGTTTGTACAAGCAACACCCAAACTTGGTACCAAACTGTTTTTTAATCATGCGCAGTTAGTAAATAATGTCCAAGTAGTAGAATAGGAAATTTTAAATCTGAAATTCCCTGTTCAAACAAGCAGAGTGATTTGATTGTAGACAGTAGGGACTTAAAGCAATTCTAAAAATTTATCACGTATCCTTATCCGTATATGCAACGTAAAGGAGATACGTAACTAAGCAAAAAGAAGCATAAAGCAAATGCGTTTGTAACGTAACGTAACCATTCATGTGTTTTAATTTTTAACGTAAAAAATAAGCCCCGATATCTACCTTAACAAAATAATGTCGTCATTGCCATTGTAAAATAATCTTTTTCTTTTTAAATCCATTATCATTATCGCATGTCACAGAAATGTTTGTTATGATAGCAACAGATAGCGACAGATCTTGATTGATTTTTGAATAGAAATCAGTTTTATTCAATTTCAATATTTCTTTATTAATAAAAATCAGTAATAGGAAATAATAATTCAATGCGTAGTCAAATAATATGTTATGTCAGCAAATTATAAGAGCTAAAATAAAATATACCTCTACAGACAGGGGCTGTGTGTTACGGGATAGCTTATAGCTAGGTAACTTGAACAGGATACTCAAACGATTTGAGAATTCTGTGTTGTCATAATTATTTCTACCTGTTGTCTAGTGTCATTTCAAAGTTTAGAGATACTATTTTAAGAACAGATACCAGGACGTCTATTCTTGAACAATGAGCGGCATAGATTTATGACGAATGATCACATGGGCGATCTTCGTTATATTCTTGACCCGTGCTCCGATATTATCAATCGCATGAAAATCATACGCCCCGGATCGCATGGTCCGACATAGGTGAGCAAAGTCGAATGAATTGGCGCGTGTGACGTAGAGAGGTTTATTTATTGAAATTTTTTTCAATACTGTCATTACACTGTCATAGAGAAATTATAATAAGTGAGTTTGAGTGGTTTTTTCGGTGTTTTTAATCGGATGGACATGGAGAACTATTATTTTTGGCACGTAATGATGGAGGATTTACGGGAGGCAATTTTCGGAGGAGATCCACCGCCAGTTTTTTGTGATTCTTTCTTGAACCGTATGGCTTTGCTTGTAGCATTTTTTTTCATCTCAGCCCATGTCTGAAAATATCAAATAATGTGAATTAAGTTAAGTAGAAAATAATTATTGTGTTAGTACACTTTAACAGTGCGACTATTATTTACCAACAGTTTGAAGGGCCTCTACGCGGTAGTATCTTATATTATTGATAAACTCCATAAATTATCATATCAAATTATGATTCAAAAGCTTACCTTTCTCCACATTCGCCAATCGTCTTTCTTTGCACCTCCTGGCACGGCGTTTAATTTAACTGTGATTATTTCCCACAGTATTTGGGCATTTTTAAAAGTGAAATCGGGACCAAAGGTACCGGCTCTTAATTTGGGATTTTGTTCCATATATTCGATCAGCATATTTTTTTGAATTCCATTTGTGGGGGCACTTCTTTTGGAAGGAGTGACATGCGACTGACTCATATTTATATAATTTCAATGCTAACGAATTTACTAAACAGACTACCTTTTTTATTATTGGTAATATGACATAAAAAATACAACAAATAATTAATGACATAAAATTATGACAGCCGTACAAAAAATATATGTCAAAAATAACTAAAAAGTAGATCTTTTGTATCAAATAATGCTGGCAACAACGCAATAATTTTGAACGTTCACATGAAGGTTCAAGAATTAGTCGATTTCGACCGTGGGATCCGATAGATCGCAAGGGATAGATCCCATCGATCGAGAGAAACATCGGATCGTATGATTTTCAAGAATAGGGCCCCTGAAGAAATCCTTAAATAGTTGTTTACAACCTAATAATGACAGTTTTCGATACTAATAATAGTTTTCTTCATTTAATATTTGGAGTAGACGAAGAGAACAGTATATCCGATATTGTAAACTGGCTTTTTTTGTTTGGCAACAACGCTTTTTTGCAAAACAATAGGTTTGTTCCAACCAAACAAAGAACCGTTCTAGAACGGGAATATTACCACTCACGAGACCAAATTAGTGCACTGCGCAACTCACTACATCACTGCGCACAAAAATTACTACACTCGACAGAAGCAAACATGGTCCGCGGAAAATATGCCAACTAATTTCAAGGTTATCACAATCAGCCAATCACGAGCCAATGTTAACGATAATATCAATTTTAGTGGCTGCATAAGTGAGATGAAAATACAACTACAGCGACAAGGACACGCCCACCCAGGGTTCATGTTTGCTTCTGTCAACTGTATTTTAGAACGGTTCTCTGCTTGGTTGGAACAGACCTAATACTGTTCTAAAATAAGTACCTAAATTTTAAATGGAAGATATTTTTATATTTTAAATATTGTGTTGTTATTATTGACGAATAACGTCATTGTAGTTTTGTACCTTATTCTTGCTGTGTTTGTTATCCTCGATTATGTTCAAAATTTTTTCCTTTACAGTTTCTATCCTGACGGTTATCATGTCATGTAGGACATTCCCTTGCTCTTTTATTGTTTTGACTTCCATTAAAACTTTTTCTTCAGATTGTTTAAGTTTTGCTATCTTCCGTTGAATACTTTCTTTTATAGTTTCTAAAAACGAATAATTATTATATTTGTATGCTTTGAACGCACTACACAAGCGATAATATGTCCAACTGTAACCAATGATATTGGTTTTGGTTTGTTAGAAGGAAAACTTATCTAGGAAGAAAGAAGCGGGAGAAAACGTCAACTTCAAAATTGGTGTGTTGACAAGGTAGCATGCGTGGTTTGATCATCCGATCTAGACATATATGCCACATTGGACGAGTTCCTCCAACACTGCGATTGAGGTATCTCTAAATGAAATTAATTGTTTAATTTAAGTAATATTCAGTCTAACAAAGTCTTCTTCTTCTTTTTCTTCTTCAACCTCTAGATATCCACTCCTGGACTCTTCCAGTGATTACCATGCCGATCTTTCTTAAATAGTTTGAATCCAGTTTTTCCCAGCATGGTTTTGGATGTCGTCTCGCTCTGAGGACGCCCTTTTTAAGTCGCTTGCAAACCATTGCATAATTGTTTCGGTCCATTTTACTTTGTTCCTAGCAACGGGATGTATCCATCAAGGATGGTCTTACTTAATGGCATAATTAGTGAGCAGTCGGTGATGACTGGTTCTCACAGAGCTCCCAATTCTCACTTCACGCTGTGGGTGCCACACCCCGAGCAAATGCATCATGAAGTATGCTAGGGTAGTGATTCAGAGGTGAGTTTTGAGGTGGGTTTGGAAGGAGATTGTTTTGAAATATGAATATAAAATAGAAACTTGTTTTATTTAACAAAAAATATTGGTGTACGATTGTTACCTTCGAGTTGATCACATCGATTTGCAAAGTTCAATGATTTGTGATCTAATCTCAGTTTAGATTCTTCAAGTTGTTTAGTGAGCTGAGATAAATTAGAATCTAATTCAGTTATATGGTCAATCCAGCAAATAGAACAGAAAACCTAAAAAGTAAAATGAAAACTATTTGTATCATAAATAATATTGCTCATAAATTGATTTAAACAAGTTATCTAAATGAAATTGATATAATAGATCATTTGCACAATAGTACTGACCTTGAGATAGCTGACATTAAAATTTTATGAATAACTAGACCAAAACCGTACCTGTATACAATGTTGACACACATGTTCTTCATAATCCGAAACAGTCTTGCATTTAACGCATCTATAGTTGGCAGCTTTAACCGCTGGTGTATTCACCATTGGATCACCTTCTAAAATTTTTATCAAACTTTCGACGTGGAAATTCTTCGGTAATTCTTGCAAGGACGCCAAGCCTTTATTTAAAGGAAATTCAGCTTGACAAACTGGACAAGAAAATGCTGTTATATCGAACTTCACTGCTAGTTTAGCATTATCCTTAACATACAGATTTTTTGCAGAGATTATTGTTTTTAAGCACGCTAGACAAAAAGTGTGTTGACAAGGTAGCATGCGTGGTTCGATCATCCGATCTAGACATATGCCACATTGGACGAGTTCCTCCAACACTGCCATTGAGGTATCTCTAAAGGAAATTAATTGTTTATTTTAAGTAAATAAACTTTTTTCCATTGCTAATGTTAAAGTGTTACTATAACAACTGGTTTGAGTAGTTAAAGTATCCACTTTAACCGCAAGGGTAGATAAAATGACACTTTAATAATAAGAGTACATAAAATGTTTTAACTTTTTTTATTTAATAAAATTTACAAATTCAAACACACTAAGCATTAAAAACAACTGAAATTTTACAATTAACATTATTAGAAATAATATATCTATTTTTGGAGCATCACAACTTGTACTCGTTTGCTTAAACACTTGATTCGAGGTACTGGATTGATTTTCAGGTCCGCCAAGTATACACTTGGATACAGCAATCGTATTGCTTATTGACTCTTCAATGCAAGATTCTGCAACGGATGACGATTTACATCCACTTAATCGTTTAAGTTTTCCTACATCAGCTCCAGAATTTGCTGAACATAGTAGCTGAAGAACGACGGAAACAATGCCTCGTGTATATTTCTGAATTTGCAAGTTTCAAAAAATCTTCTTGGGGATATTATATATAGTGTTAATCCCCACCGGTTGAGTAGTGCACTTTTGCTGTCGGTTGGGGAGCAGTAATACAAAACGACCCATCATGCTTGGTTGGATTTTCTGTCGTCCACATTAAACACTTCTAATTTGTACAATTCATCGGACCTAGGCGCTACATGCACACCAAAAATAGCAAATAACGTTCATCAACAAATAGACGTAATCAGGAGCTTCTATTAGAAATTTAATAATGTCATATAACGCCAGGATTTTGGACTTTTTAGCTTTTTATCCTCCACTCAAGTTTATTAGTACAACATAGCCAGGTTGGAAAATCAAATTATTAAAACTGCGATACTGATATTCACATAGATAGAGCATTCGTGCCGGTAATAGTGTATGTAAGCGCCGCGCCGTGCCAGCGCTGAAGTCGCGGGATGGTCGGCTGATAGAAATGTCCAAATTTCAGTACATTGTGGCACCAATATCTGGTAGCAATTTCGTAGTATCAGATATTGGCGGCTGATACTGCTTGATTTCTAAAGTTTAATTTTATATTTTTAAAATAATTTCAACATATTATTTAGCTGTACAATCTGTACAATCAAAAATTTAAAATTTCAAGGGGGTGCTAATAGAGAGCTAGGGGGGGCTTAGCCCCCACTAACCCCCCCCACCTAGTTGCGCCTATGGCTTCCAACGCTGCATTTTCTACATCTGATGGCAGATTTTCCTTTTCTTGTGTCATTTTTTTTCCGTCCCTTTCGTATTCATTCACTTTGTACACAAAACGAAACAATATTCACCGCAAAAACCAAAAACATAACATTTGTTTGACATGACAGAGTAATTCATATCCCTAGCATATCCAAGAGCACTGATTGAGAAAGGAGTAGATAGAACGACTTCCAGTTGGATGTCGCAACTGCTATCTACAAGAATCGCAGAAATGGAGGCAGGACAAGACACTATCTCCATTAATGTGACCAGAGGCTGTCCACAGGGGGGAGTTGCATCCCCGCTTATGTGGAGTCTCACTGTGGACAGTCTGCTCTGTCAATTGACTAGGGAAGGCATACCATGTCAAGGGTATTCCGACGACATGGTTATCCTGGCAAAAGGGAAGTATGAAAACGTCCTCTGTGATATTGTTCAAAGAGGATTGAACATTGCGGAACAATGGTGTGACTCGGTGGGACTCAGCATCAACCCCACCAAAACCACAGTAGCCTTTACAAGGAAAAAGAAACCTAATCTGAAAATCATAAAAATAGGGGAGAACATCGTCGATTGGAAAACAGAGGTAAAATATCTAGGGCTAATCCTAGATAA
This sequence comes from Ophraella communa, assembly GCA_035357415.1. NCBI lineage: Eukaryota > Metazoa > Arthropoda > Insecta > Coleoptera > Chrysomelidae > Ophraella > Ophraella communa. The sequence goes on along the minus strand of CM068988.1, from coordinate 23,493,003 downwards.
CAGGTTACTCTGGAACAAACACGAAGACGAAGTAATACACAAAGCAACCAAGGCCCTCATGGTGTGTAGGAACATTGCAGGGAAGAACTGGGGATGTAACCCACGTATCCTGCAATGGATGTACACAGCAATAGTGAGACCATTAATCACATATGGGGCAGTGGCTTGGGGCGTAAGGGCTAATCTGAATACGACGAGGAAAAACCTCTCGAAGATTCAGAGACTAGCCTGTTCATGTATCACTGGAGCAATGGGAACTTGCCCCACTGCTGCAATGGAGGTGATTTTAAACTTGACCCCACTGTACATTCTGCTAGAAAGTGTAAGGAAGAAAACAATATATAGAATGATCAAAGAAGGAATTATCAGGGAAAAACCTCGATTACTTCACTTTGATCAAACTTGGGAAATGCCCCAAGATGATATGCCAAAGAAATTCAACTTTGTGAGAAAATTCATCACAAAGTTGAGTAATAAATCTGAATGGGATGAAGACACCATACAGAATTTAAACCAGAATACCATAAAGTGGTATACGGACGGTTCCAAGCTAGACGAGGGAACTGGGATAGGAGTTTTTGGACCGAGAGCCAAATACTCAGAAAGCTTGGGCACATACCCGAGCATCTTTCAAGCAGAAGTCCGCGCCATCGAAAGATGTGTGGAATTCACTATTGGAAGAAACTACCGCAGACAAGAGATTGTGATCATGTCGGATAGTCAAGCAGCCATCAAAGCGCTGAGTTCAAATATAATCAGTTCGAAGATGGTTTGGGAATGCCTAGGCAAACTAAATGAACTAGGCCAGAAGAACACTGTCACCCTCCTATGGGTCCCGGGACACATAGGAATAGAGGGGAATGAAACAGCAGATAAGCTGGCAAAAAAGGAGCTGAAACCCCACATTTGGGACCAGAACCATCTTGTGGGATCAGCAGTAGAGTAATCTTAGGAAAACTAAGGGAGGAAATGGAGAAAGAAAAATCCAGGTACTGGAATCAGCTGGAAGGACTGAGGCAATCTAAGATACTACTGGGGAACTATGACCAGAAGAGATCTCTTAGCTGCCTCAACCTCAGTAAAAAAAAGCTCCGTATTCTAACGGGAATATTAACCGGGTATTGCCGGTTAAGAAGCCACATGAAGAAACTAGGGTTAGCAGATGAAGCAAAGTGCAGATTCTGTGAGGAAGAGGATGAAACCTCAATACATATATTCTCAGAATGTCCTGCCTTGCAAAATTCTAGGGCTAGATACCTAGGAGCACATGAAATAGAGGAAGGGGATCTACCTGATTTGAAGCCCGACGATGTCCTAAACTTCCTCAGGAAAATAGGACTCGAAGAGCTGCTATAAATCTGAGAAAACATCAGAACATGGCAAGTAAGGGGGACACAATAGATCCTATGGGTGGCAGTGTAATCATCACCCCTAACTCATTCATACATACTGTAATGTTTAAATATTTGACAATAGTATAATGATTAAAATATCAACAGAAGTTGTTTAATTTAAATAAATCCAATAACTTTAATCATATTGTATTATTTTATTGTATATTTTGTGTATTTGTAAGAAAATGTTAAGTTGGAAATTATTTTATTATATAATGTATCGATATTATATCTAGTACTTAGTAGAGATTTCGCGAAAATTGATTATATAATGTGTTAAAAAAGGACAGATAATGTGTAAAAAGGAGACAGATATATTTTACTATATTTTATTCTGGAATTATCGATGATAGACAAAGCGAGTATGTCTAGTCATATATATGAAAGAAAGAGATACACATACTTCTTTCCAGAAATGTCTAAACCCTAGAACAAAAAACGAATAATCTAGAAGTTTGAAACCTATAAAAGACTGAACAGAGGTCGTTAAAGAAAGTAGTATATAATTGGTAGTCAGACATTGAAGATCGGAGTGTGAATAGTCAATTTGAAGAAACAGTTTTTTAAAAGGGGAGTTTATAATTGGAAGTCAAACAGTGAAGATCTGAGTGTTAACAGTCAATTTGAACAAACAGTTTTTAAAGTAGTTATCATAATAAAGTGTTAAATAGTGACGTTAAGAATAAAGTAAAACAATCAAAAAGTAAAATAAAGTGACAAAAAGTGACATTACTAAAATTGAATCCAAAAGTGAAATTAAAACGTTTTCGGTCGATAAAAAAGAAGAATAAGTGTACTTACCATTATTAATACAATAAAACGAACAGTAATCCAACAAACACTAAACGATATCAAATTGGAGGAACAAACAAAGAACTATAATATTACAGGAGAATCCAAACGTCTAATAACACGACATTTTACCAAAGTCGGAAATTCCAAGTATCGCTTCGTTCGTCTCCGTTTTTCATAGATCAACTACAGATTTTTCCACCAATCAGGAAGCAGGACTTTATTTCAAGGTCAGATAAAATTGTAAACTTTTAAAAATTTTTGTAGTAGTTAGTTGAATTTTATAATTTAAAAAAACAAAGGAATTTACTTGATATTTAATAATTAGTGTATTTGATAATCTTATTTGCCATTACATAAACAACATTGGTTAATTTAACTTAATTCACATCAAGTAAGTTCTTTTATAATTACTAAAAGGCCTTTCTTTTTCCTTATTAAACTTCAATATTACTGTTTTAATTTAACTATTTTGTAATAAATTTATAATTGAATCAAATTTTTCATTCACATACCTAATAATCCAACTGGAAACTGGCGTAACCAAACACCCCTGAGAAAAAGATCTTGTTGCTATTATAGTACATTTAAATAAGTAATATCAATCTAATAAATAAATCAATAAATTATCTTTAGAAACATAATATTCATTACAATACATACATATCCCTAGCAACGTAACAAGACAATTGCGATTTTTGTTCCCAAAATTACAATTTTCTTTGAAATTCTATTTTTCACCTGAACTTGAAGTCTCGCTATAGAAAAAAATGTTGTATTACACACGACTATAAAATCGCATAATCTTCTTGACAGTTTTATCGTCTTGTAGAATTAATAACTATTATTTATTCTTTATTAAATTATTAAGAAAAAAACATACTATAGTCATTGCCAAAGATCCAATGAAGATCCAGAAAAGGTATTATTTTTTCTGGATGGAGAGACAGAAGCAGAACTTGTCCGTCATTAAGTAAATTAATACAAAATTGGATGAATACAAAAAATTACATATCTGAACAGCTGAAGTAAGACAAAAGGTAAATATTTCAGAAAATAATGTGCACTGCAACGTATCCTTTTCACTATCTGATTTTTAATAAAATGTTGAAATCGACGTAAACATTACTGATAATGAAAATGTATGATGATAATAAGATACTACGTTTGAAATCGAAAATTTGTTAATATTATTATTGTAATCAAAAATAGTTGTCTGTGAAAGTATTGCAAATATTTATTTTGATTAGGTAATCTAGCAAAAAAGAGCCGAAGAAAAATAAGTAATATTAACTAGATACTTTACTATCTTTTTGTAAAACTATAATGGTAAATACTTACTGAATGCCTCCATTTTTCTGGTCATTTTTAACGCTAGCCATTCTATGAAGTTTTTTACCATCAAACTTTGTTTTTTGAGCATTAACTTTATCCATTTTCTTTATGCAATACCTACCTACACCTTCAACGAATCGACATAGAAAAAAATAATAAAAAGAGAACTTTTTGTTATCTTAATCTTTTATTCAAAAAGATATACCTATATTTCAATCAATTGAAATTTGTCATTTTATAGATAATAAAGTTTTTGTTATAATATCATTATAAATGAACTTTATTATTTCAAGGGCGTCTCCTGCCCATAATCTAGGGGGGGCAAGCTGTTGATAATGTAATGGAAAAAGTAGTATATCAAACAAATTACTGCTATAGTACCCTCCATAGCTTACGAGACTGTATAGGAAATACTCACTTCTACGACTCATATTAATAATAATTGCAGGAGATAATAGATGTTATTTTCTTGTTTTCTTCAGTAACGACATGGTCCATGTCACATGGGATTACTTATTGGGTTGTATATCAGGCACATTGTCGAGAAATGATTTAGTAGATTCCACTGCCACCTTATGGAAGCGGGTTCCCACAGGCTTTTTGCAGTGGTCGTTAATGTCTTACGGTTTTATATATTTTGTTCGAACTTCTAGGGGGGTAACTGCTCCCACCTACCCCTCCTTGACGGCGCCCTTGTGTTATTTTCGTTGAAAAGTAAATATTTATTATCATACTTTTATCTCAATTCATAAAGAATTACAATATAGACATAATAAATAAAAATACTTTTTTTAGATATAACCACAAAATAACCCGTTACTACATTCACATAAAAACATCATGTCGATCACTAAGATTTTTGTAAATCATTCCAAAGTCTATTAAAAAATATGAATGTCATGAGCAGTTAGAGGCAGTGATTCTAATTTTCTAATTTGTATTTCCCAAAATTCCTTACATAATAATTTAGAATTTGGCGTTGGTTACTTTTCTGTGTACTACGTCCATAATTTGGTTCTTCAGTGACCCTCAAATGGTCACCTGAGCACACATCTTAAAGATTAAAAATATTACTTTTATACAGGAGTTATAGCTTTATTATAAAATATACATGACTTGGTTGAACGTCTACTTAAGCTTCTGGTTTGTATTTATGTCGATCAACTATTCTTCATTACCACATTGGATTTTTGCTTGGTGTTATTGTATGGATTTATTATACAGGGTTGCGAAAAAGTATGGCAATTGAAAATGATGAAATTAAAATTAAGAAATTTTGGGATACTAATTGGAATTTATTTTGCATTTACCCCGTCATCTTTTTCAACATGGCCACCATCTTAAATAGCAACGTTGGTTAAATGATACGTCATGGAAAAGATTATTTCATCCCCTATTTTGATAGTAATTATGGTAATTTGACGCAATAATAAATAATTTAACCAAATAATTGAAGAAACTTTATTAAATAAATATATAATATAAAAAAAATATATTAAACATGTAATTTTATACAGATGTCTGTTGCCAGACTTTTTCGTAACACTGTATATCGAGGTTTAATCTTTGGGTAAAGCGTCCATCTGTATAAGATTAAAAAACGTAGTCTTTAAGCATTTCTGGTAATTTTAGCACACATGCAAACTGTGAATATTTTTTTCTACTTAAATTTTGTTTATAGAACTGCATCTGCAAATTAATATTAATAAACATACCAAAATCATCAATCAAGTAAGACATATTATCTGTTTTACAATTTTCCAGATTATTTTTATCTCAATTTCAGCTATAACTCAAATATAACTCCAAAAAGTGCTTAGCAAGAGTCTCTTAATGGCCAGTAAGTTTTAGGTTATATGTACATTTAATTAACATAAAGCTCTCGTGTGTTATTTTTCTAAATTATTTGGAATTTTTATTTTTAAAATGGGCTGGTTTACTTACATATTTGCTGGCCTTAGTACATTTTATAAAAGTTTATTGAGATACTAGCCATTAATTACAAAAAACCGTTACGGTATCAATACGTGCTGACCAGGACGATTTCCGGTTTTTCTTACATGTTATGTATTCTCTCCTACTAACGGCGAAAGAATATAAATTTGTTAAACATAAACATATCAATAAAACGGAATATAGAGTGGTAAAACACAATTTGAAAACAAAATCAGTATGCATTTTAAATAAACAATCAGGATTAATGATGAATGCAAAAGGAATGTGACATGACTTGACCAAAAAGCTCTAAACAAATTTATTTAAATTACATTTATTCATATAGTATTGTTTACTTAGCAATTGTTAAAAACAAAACCTACATATTATGCGGGTTGAGGTGAGAAATCATAGGTATTGTTTACGTAGAACATTATTCAAATGTCCGTTTGGGATTAGTTGTGACACTGCCTATGAGGCAGCTTGTTAAACTGGAACAATTTAGGTACCCCATAGCTAATTTTGTAATGTAAAAAAAATTGTTTTAGGAAGGATATAATGAGAACCTATAAACGCAAAACTGAGAGGAACAAGTCCTTATTAGTCGGTGCAGGCTTCTGAAACTCTACCCAAAATTGATTGGCAACCATTAACAAAATAATACTCAATAATAAATAGATTTTCTTGTGTTTTAGGCACCATTTCGAATCTTTTTGACAGTTTATTAGAATCAACAATGTTTAAAAATACCTACCATAACAACTATTGTCCCTTGTTATATTTATGCAGAAAATATTACAAATGGATTTGTAAAAATCGTAGCAATTAACCCCGATCTCCCCTACTTTATAAATAAATCTTTATAAAATCAGTCATTTTATTGTCAAACATGCTTCATAGATTGTTATTTTTTGGTTCTGGAGTTTAAAATTTAGTTATTTTTATAATAATTTTGCAATTAAACACACACCACCTGTATATAAAAGATATCACTAGGGTAATGCCGAAATAAGTAGGTACTTCATTCACTTTGTATTTATTTATAATTAAATGAAACATTATATTCAATATGTAAATTAGGTATATAGTTTTTAACGACTTGTTCAAAAAGTTATAAACTATCATTAGGCCATTACACTGACGTCACAATAATAAAAAAATGAAGTAACTAACAATAAAAAAATGATTATTCAACTATGAAGTGAGTATGACCAGTTAAACCTGCTCTAAAATGTTGGTTAATTATACATATCCAGATCGTTTTTAGCGCATTATGGAAGTGTTCGTACTTTCTTTAAAACGATTTTATATTCTTATTTTGACCCCGTATGTGACACACGAACGAACGCTTTGTGAAATTGTCATTCAAAACAAAATAAAGAAATGTCTACTGATCCGACTTGTCTAAACATTCAAAGAATGTTTTAATCTTTATTAAATTGTGAAATTTAATGTGAAAATTCGTCGACCCACAAGTGTTTTAACACCTATATGTTGTTGTAAATTTTATTGATACAAGTTGTTTCAATACTAGGGAAGTGTATTTATTTTCTATGAAAACCAAAGTGTTATTAAAAATATTAATGTTTATAGAATCTACACTGCTCAACAATTGAAGTGGATATTTCAAAAATATGTAATTTTCTTTTGTCATTGGTTAAGTTCATCTTTATTAAAAGCTCCTTATTGGCCCCCGAAATGGAATGTAGTTTATTAGAAATTTTTACCCACAGAGCTTTAATTGATTTACAAGTATGTCTTCCGACCAATTCGAAACCTACGAGAACCCCTGCATTGTCTTCCATCATTCTGTCTATTTGTAATTGTATTTTCCTGTTTTTCCACAATGTAAAATAATAATAAATAACTTTCGAAATATTATGATTTATCTAATATAACCAATAAAAAGATTAGACTTTAATGATATATCACTGTAAAAATGTCAGCTGTAATTTGATTGGTTGAGCAACAAGGTGCATAAAGAAGGGATGTGAATTCATGTGATGACTGCTCAAGAAGTAGAAGAGGTTTTAAAGTGAGATGAGAAAATCTCACTGGAGAGAATTTATGTCATCTCACCAGTTTTCGGGAATCGAGGGCAAGGAGGACTTTGATTGATCCAGTAGCTTAGATATTTAAAATTTCACTCTAAAATACATACCTACAAAGTTTAATAAATGGACATACTGTCGTGCTAATAGTCATCTCCACTTTTTTTAACTTAACAGCTATAATTTGCAATAAATAATATTTAATTATTCCACGTTCAAATCGTATTATAATTGTTGGCTGTCGATGCATTCCAATAATCATTATCAGGATGTAGATATGTACTGTGTATTTATGATAAAAACTTCCAGATAAAAATTCTTATAAAACTAGGAACTATTGAAAAAAGTAAACACAAAATTGTTTAATTATTAACCAAAAACTCCTTAGTTATTGAAGAAGAAATATTTTTGGGTATGCATTAACCTCAAAAACTATACATGTTCATTATTTATAGGTGCAATTATACTAAGTGACATAAAAATCCGAACACCCAGTTTAAATGATTTTATTTTAATTTTACTTTTATTTTATTATTCTATTGACAGAATTCTCACTATCACTATTCCCTCATTATTAGATAAGTCCATATTTAAAATGTATTTAAGCTGCTGTATCAGTCAGGAGCCTCATCCAGTACAGAAATTTGATTTGTAAAATATAAATATAGATATTTAAAGTACCTATCTCAGTTTCTTAGTTTTGAAATCATCACAACTGTTAATTTTCCAAAGAGTTTCCTACAAATCTAATAAAGTTAAAAAGTTTAAAAATTGGGAAAGAGTAGATATCTTAACTTTGGGTGTTAAAATTTTGCACCTACACTCTTAGGGCGAGTACAGCACCCGTCCTTAAATTCAGTGTTGGAAGCACCCTCAAAGTTCGAACAGAGATGCACCGAGATATTTCAAATGCTAACGTAGATTACAATTTTATAAGTCAACGTATATTAAATCTTCCATGGGCAAGAATGTTGGGTGGATAGGAAATTAGAGATGGGCTTGGGTACGGGCGACATATTATGCACATATAAATTCGTAATATTGTCTACTTATCGGTCGGTAGTCTGTAGTTAAAACTTTTTAGTTTAGATTCAGGATTTTATAGTAAATACACCGCCCAGCCGAGAATTTAATCATTAGGACACCGCATCGCTCCTATTTTTCTAATTTAGAACATTCTAAATTAATCAAGATATATTTAAGATAAAATAATTCCTCTGAAAATGTAGAAAGAAAGACTAATTTAGATTTGGAAAAATGATTATACTATTAAGATTAATATCTAGTTAAAAAATCGTCATAATACAGTAAAATAATTTTGGATAAGCCATCCGATGTTGTAGAATGGTGTTGATTGTATCAACCCAACAACATCTTGTTGCAGTTAGTTGTCCACAATAATATGCATAACATTTAATTTTAAGGTGTCAGAGAATTTCTTTAACCAAATAAAGAAAACAAACGTTTTGTGGTTAATATAATTTAGGGAAATGTTATGGTATTAACCCAATTGCCGAAAAACTGCCCTCGTTGCATTTTTATATTTATGAACAGGAAAATGGCATAATAATAATTATAATTATTATGCAATGCAATAAAATAAAACACGAGAACTTGGCCAAGCAGAACCATGTCGCAGGCGACCGCGACTCGGTCAGTGGGATTGAGAGTGAGAAAAAGTCGAGACGCTTGTTTGTCTCTTAGCCGAAAAAGTTTTGTAAAAGCCAAATTTTTATTCTGATCTAAACAAATAGTTGTTTAAGAGAAATTTTTATTTCAAGTAAATGTGAGGTTTTAAAATTGATTGAATGTACTTTTAGTTTTCGTGAAAAAATTAAAAATGACAACAGGATGTATTTCAAGTTTACCGGACAGTTTCGTTTGATTGGTTATATTTTTGGCTAATTAAATTTCTACAAGGTAAGTGAAATTTGTTAAATTTCATTATCGCATTATTCAAGATTTAAATAAATATTTTTTGGAATCAATCCAAAAATATAATATTGATTTACTACGTTAATAATTTTTTTATATATCGGTTTGTATACAAACGTCTAAACTATTTAATTTTACTTTTCATAAAATTAATAATTTTTTGAATATACCCAAATTTTGAAATAGTGTCTGAAAAATTTTTTATAAATTAACTAGGTAATTTTTTGACAATTGATGAACCTTGTCTTTTTATTGTATGAATTATAGCTATAAGGGGAAATATTTTTACCATAATAGGGAGAATTTTTAAAAAAACTTCACTTTTTATATTAATTACAATACAATGTTGATTGGCTGATAGAAAACAAGGACATATTTTTTAGCAGTCTAAAAATTTTAGAGTACCTATTACGTTATTAAATCAGAATAAGATAGCAATTATTGCATATTATTGACCAAATCACTTTAATAAATATTATTCAGAATTAGGCGAGAAATATGCAAATAAAATAACTTATCCCACAAAATTTAAAGAATCAATTAAAAATATCAGTCCATCAATGTATTTGAATCCATGTAGTGAAAATGAAATAATTACTATAATACAAAACTTAAAACAAAAAAAATCTCCAGGATGGGATGGTATCCGCTCGGAAACATTAAATGAGATTGGATATGAAATTGCTAAGCCCTTGAAATCTATTATAAATAAATCGTTTGAAACAGGAGTATTTCCTAGTTGTTTAAAAATAGGCACAATAAAACCAATATACAAAAGTGGAAACACAAACAAAATAGAAAACTACCGACCAATTTCTCTTTTATCTAATATATCAAAAATTTTTGAAAAATCACTAAAATCAAGAATTAATAACTTTCTGACAAAATTAAATGTTATATCTAAGAACCAGTACGGGTTTAAAGAAGGTTGCTCTACAGAAGATGCAATTTTGGCACTCACAACAGAGATATATACAGCTTTAGATCAAAAATTACCTGCGCTATGTGTTTTCGTAGATTTGTCAAAGGCCTTCGATACGGTATCTCATAAAATATTATTGGAAAAAATAAAGGGTTACGGATTACGGGGAAAAGTATACGAACTTATAAAAAGTTATTTAACCGACAGAGTTCAGTCTGTTGAAATAGAAGGGCACGCAAGTGATAAAATGGTAATTAAATATGGTGTTCCACAGGGTACTGTACTGGGTCCTCTTCTTTTTAGCTTATACATTAACAACTTAATGGAAATCCAATCAAATGCCAAAATAATTAGCTTTGCAGACGACTTGGCATTATTCTACACAATGTCAAATTGGACAGACTTAAAACATGAAGTCGAAAGAGATTTTTCAAATATTTATAAATGGTTGCAAGTAAACAAATTAACGGTTAATACAGAAAAAACGTGCTATGTCCCTTTTACTTCATATGAAAACAGTTTGCCCGACCTTGGCCCACTAACCTTTGAACAGAATATTGAAATCAAAGAAAAATCGTACATAAAATATCTTGGAGTAATAATAGATAGCCACCTAAAATGGGATCAACATGTTAAACATCAAATAAATAAAATAAGAGGACTCTTACCTAAATTTCTATCTTGGAAATTTCTTAGAATTAAGAGAATTAAAAATACTATACGAATCCTTGGTGCAATCACAACTATCGTACGGAGTATTAGGATGGGGGGGGGTGTTGCAGAATGCCATTTAAAAAATTTAAATACATTACAAAAATGGATAATGAGAATTATATACAAGAAACCTAGAGTATATTCAAGTGAGAACTTATTTAAAGAACTCAATATATTAGATATACGACAGCTTTTTTGTCAAAGATTACTGTTGTATGTTAATATTAATAAAATAAAAGTTGCCCCTCTAAATCATGGATATGAAACAAGGGCGCAAGTAGATCAAATAATGTACATCAGTAGATCTCAAAAAACTATTGGTCAGCGATGTGCCTATTACTTTGCCCCTCGATTACTGAATCTACTACCTGTAGAAATAAAACAGATTACTTCACATAAAAAATATAAAACAAAAATAAAAAAATGGATTTTTGCATGTGGAAGAGATGTTTTCAATAATCTGATAAATTTAAAGTATTCACGTTGAAAATATATGAAACGTTGTTTTTGATTGTACATAGAAATAGCAATATCTTATTGGAGTGTTAAAATTGTCTTTTTATTATTAATGCATTTGAAAATTTGTAAATATTTTAAAGTAGGTATAAATTTGTATTTGTATCACGCACGAGCATTCATTTGCTTCTGTGATTATTCATGTTTATTTATATATGTATACTCTCTTTTTTATTACCTTAATTATACAAATCAACATAGTACGTAAGACAAATTATATCTTTCTATGTAATTAATGATTTTTTAAGTAAACATTATTATTATTATTATATAGGTAACAAGTCTTTGCTCTATTACTCTATGATATAGACATTATGATAATATTGCCCAAAATGGTACAACTAGGCAAGTTTACGTTTAATTAAATTGATTGTACTATCCCTTACTTTTTGGAAGTCCATATTATTAAGAATAATAAAACACTCTTCGTTTTAACAAAACTTCCACTAATTGGAAGTTTTTTTAAAACGAAGAGTTTTTTATTATTCTTAATAAGTTTACGTTTAATTGATTATTTTTATTTAAATGTGAATATCCAGCATCTCTTTATGGCTTTAATGAAATCGACGACCTTTTGATTTGTTATATATTTTCTTTCATCCACACCTGCACCAGTTGACCTTGAACCATGAATAATAATTTTTTTATATATTTCTCGAATCTTTTGGAATTTATAATTCATATATATTTTATATTAATACAAATCACCATATTTTTGTACCATCCTGATGGATACATTTTATCAAATAGATTATTATGAATTAGGTTCGAGATTGCGGATTACATATCACATATATCATTTCATTTTATTATTGCAACCCTATTCCCATTGATAAACTTGGTTAGGTAAATGTTTTTAAATCACCTTAGGATTTTCCCTTGTCTTCCATTTTTTGTTTTTGTAGGTTCTTTAAATTGTCAGAATCTATTCTTCCATTTCTAAATTTTAACCGAGAATCAAGGTAGGTACGTGTACTTAGTAATTTTTTAAGCACACACCACAAAATCAAGATTTTTAGAATAGTGGCTGTATCCCACTTTGCAGTTTTAGGATCAATAGGATTACCTAGTTTACATTCCAGATTTCTAATTTTGAATAATACACCCAGCATTTAAAATATGTTCTGTCATGTAAAGTTAATTCCTATAATTTATTTTATAAATTGCATCATTCTCTCTGTAAACAAAGTTTGATGCTTTTATTTTGTAACTTGTATTTCTAATAAATATAAATTTTGCAATATCTAAGTGTCTAAATGGGCGGATTCTGTAATCGGTGTACCTATTTGTTTTTATTTATATTACATTCATTACTTCCACTATTTTGCTTAAAAAAATTAGCTGATCAATTAATGGTAAATAAAGTTAATTCTATAAGTAAAATATTGAAAGTAATTAATAAACCGATGTTAATTCTAAATTTTTAACGGATTTTGGTTTATAGTTTTATTTTTTAAACATTTCATGACAAAAAACATAAAATTCATTCATTCATTAGTATTATAGCTTATGCTATAATTTCTTTGTTAATTCTTCTTCTTCTTTGTTGTAATAGATGCAACACAAAATTTTAGTTTACAGGAAAATGACCATTACAAAAATACTGTAAAGTTAAATAATTTATAGTGAAGATAATAATGCTAACAGATATCTGTTACATGAGTATTCTGATTAAGAATGGAATATCCTTTTCCTGCATGAATGAAAATGAAATTATAAAACATTTACTTAATAAAACTATAAAAAGTATTAGAGGTGAATATCAGAAACATAATTTTAAATGTATTGAAATTATTGTATGCAAATATAATTCTCCGGTTTATAGGTGGTCGATGTTATTTATTGTTTTGTATTTTTTTAATAACGTATTCGTATGTTAAGCACAATTAGTGTCAAAGCCTTATACGCAAAATAATGACTTTCTTGGAACTGTCCTTGCACATTTTTATTATGTCGAAATTAATAAGTTTTACTACTGCTTATAATAATTGTTATCTGTGTCTTCATCATCCTGTTTGAAACCGTTTTTACAAAATATCTTGCAGAAAAAAAGGAAAAGTGCATTGTGCACAATAAAAAGATTTATGATTTTTACAATTAAAAAAATTGCAATCGTTAAAGATTAATCTCGATGTGACATAAATTATTACAGTAAGATGTAATTAAATTTCATTGAGTATTTTAATTATGACTTTTATAAGAAGAAAAATTTCACAATAAACAAAATGATTTATACCAATTTGGTGAAAAAATTATTAAAGTATGGTAGGAATGTTTCTAAAAAATTTTAATGATTATGTTTATAGGCGTTTTTGTCTTTTGTTTGTTCATAGACTCACACAACTGAATAAAAGTTTAACTATTCCGTACGGATTAAACACACAGTTGTGGAAGAGCTAATTATCATTTTTAAGAACTCAGGAACAATGGCTTCTTTAATGCTATTTTAATAAAAAAAAAACATAGATCTGGTTAAAAGGCTGCGGGGTTTCCCTAAAATGTTATTAAAAAAATATTATTTTCACAGGGGTGTTTCAGGTTGAACCAACGTTACACCACAACAATGAACTATTTGAGTGTTCAATTTTCTTCTGGGTATCTCCTTATTTTTAGAAATGGCCGATGCAACTATTTTAAAAAGTAATAACCTTTGGCTATGTCTTATAGTGTAGGTAAATACCCTGACTCTGACTACACGGCTTGTCCTGAAACCTGTAGTGTCAAACTAGTTCTTATTATTAATAAATCAGCATTACATTAAATATATAAAATATCTTGAAGATTATTGACTTCCTAGTCAGGTTTATAATTGGTTTAAATTTATTAATGGCAACTCAAAACAAAAAAAAATTATGTGTAATTCGACTTTTATCTTGTTTTTTTTTTTGTTTCTTTTGTTTACTACCTGTTTTTCTTCTTTTTCCTTCCTTTGCTTTTTCTTAGCAGTAGCAAAAATATTATTATAATTAGTTGTGTAATAATAGCGAGAATAATAGTTATGAAAATGTAAAATAAAGTGGAATTACTTCTAGATATAATAAAATTCTGTTCCATATTTGTAAAAAATAAGCCATATCTTTTAGTCGAGACTAAAGCAGCTTTGCCATATACTTCCAAAAAATATATATATTGTTTTAATTTTAAAAATATGTTACATATTTAAAAAATACTACAATAAAAGACTATTCTACATGCCAGGTTTTAGAGAGTTAGCTGTTTTAGTATTGCACACATCAAATACCAGGTAAAATATAAACATCTGGTAACATATTTATAAACTTTAATCTTTCTTTTATCCAAAAGCCGCAGTAAGATAGTGGAAATCGTCATTAAAATAAGACAGATGGGTTACTAAAATGCAATTTTTTGATAAATGATTGAAACATTTTTTAATTTTTTGTTCTGTACTTAATTTTCATGCAATGCAAAAAAGGTACCTGCACAGTAACTTCATAAATTTTATGTGTCCAGGTAGGTACCTATATTAATTTTTTTTAATTTCTATAAAAGTTTGGCATACAATTAAAGATTCATTTTTTGCCACAAGCATTAACGTACCTAAATAAGTAGGTAATGTTTTGCGTTTTGCAAGAGTTAGTTAAGTTTGCAACTAGTGGTAGATATGTTTCAAGTTTTATATATAGGTTAGAACAGTAGTTTTCATTGTTTAAATACCAAACACCATGTATAAATACAGGTTACATTATTGTAAATTTCCATTCACAACCAGTTACAATGTCATAAAATATTGTTTGTTTAAATAAAAATAAGAAGGTAGAACCTTATTAATGTCATCGGATTTAAAATTCAAATGCCAACAAACTTTCTTTTGATTAGACTACAAAAATTACCGAATAAATTCATAAATACCTTTAAATACATTTGAAAAGAAACGTTTGTTATAAATTATAAAAAATAGTGCGTAATAATTGACCATAATAACTTGTGGTTTAAAGTTTAATACATTTGTATAATAATATTGGTGCATTTTATATTTACGGTAGGGGAAATATGGATAATTGGACATAGTTCTTCTTTAGCAATACATGCAAGTGTTATATGAAGGTATTAGTAGACAAGATCAATTTTATATTTATTTTTTCATTTAAGGTACGTAATTTTTATAGTTTGTTTTATAGTCTGATGAAGGCATATCCATGTTAGACCATATCTCTCTGTATTTGATCCATCTTGATTTTAATAAAATTCTATGACATGACTTAGGTTTTTCTTTAGTTTTTTTTATCAAGCACATTCGAGGTATGGATAATTAAATTTACTTCATTTAAATCAAATTTCTTCGGGCTGTAAATTAACCTAATAGTCCCTAGACAGGCGTATGTTGCAAAACAGATTAATTTTAGCAGAGCTCACGCTCCTGGAGATTTTAGACCCAACTTACATAAAATTTCATTGGGGTTGTAAATTGTCCTTGTGATTCCAAAAATGTTTATTCTTTTTTATAAAAATCTTAAATTTTCCAATTTAATAGTTCTTCTTGCTAACTATACCACTTCCAGAAAAAATGTTATTTTATAAAATAATATGAAAATCTATTGTGATTGATGGTTTTTAGTAATTTTTAATTTTTCTTACAATGAGCGTTCCAAAATTTGTCAAAATCAGTCAACAAATCGTAATCAGGGACCAACGGCGTGCTGTGGGCACGAATCATTTTATGTTTTTGCTTGTTATTTTTTCTCGTATTGTTATAAGAATATATTTTTTTAATGTTGTACACGAAATACAAGCAGCCGAAGCCAAGTAGGTATGGTCATACTTAATAGTTTTGTTAAATGATAGCAACTGGTTTAATGGCCAGCTAGAAAATGAACTGCACATAGTTTGTAATAAAGATTTAATGACTTCACAGTTAAAAAATACATTTAAATAATTTTCTTTGCTATGCGGATAGACATTTTATAACCTTTTGAATGATGGCTTTTGGAAAATTATAGCTTGAATGCCGGTCAGAAATATTTGTATACCTATATGTACATTTTTTACCTGCTGTAGTCAGGGATAGAACATTAGAAAATGTAACAGAGTATAGATCAAAACGACATCTTGGATTTTTCATTGAAAATGAAGACCAAATTAAATAATGGAATCTAACCTAACTAAATCATGAAATTTTTTACAGTGTAATTAGCCAATCATCGCCAGATATAATATAACATATCTGTCCTATTAGAGGTAAATAATTTATAAAGTGATTTCACTATCTGCCCTTTGTCTGTTAACAATAATTAATTTTCGATATGCAAACACGAGTCAACGATGTCTATAGTCAGTACAGTTGTTTAAACTGAGTGAGCAGGAGTATAGAACGAGGTATTTAATGCTGAATTTTGGGTGATAGGAATCATGAATAGGTACACACGTTTCAACAAACAAGTTTGTATTTTATAAAACATTAACGTGACGTCTTTTATATTACTATCAGAATGACAATTCTATTTATTAATAGTCCTGACAACGTAGTGTCACATAAAAAATAAAGTACCTAGTAAGCCGAACAAAAATAACTGGATCTTCAACATAGGTATAAGAAAATAAATATAAAAATAAATTAATTACAATACAATGGCGTTCTACTTTTAACCACAAATTTAACCAATATTGGTTTCCTACATACAAATAAGTTATTTGTATACTCATGTAAAACAAAAATGCGGTACCTAAATATTTTTGGGAGGGAAATTGCCAAATATTTTATTCCTGCTGTTTGTATGTTAATTTCTCCACGTTCCGTACCGCATCAATATACTTTAGGTAGGTACTTAAGGAAAGTATTTAACTAAACAGTTCGCGTAATCGACTGATTTTCAATCGCAAACTTTCGATACATTAACAATGTCACACGTTGACAGCATATCAATTGAATAACGAAAAAGGAATAACAATAACAAATGAATGTATGAAATCCTATTAAGATTAAGACCTGCATCCTAGGGCTAAAACAAAAAAAAATATATCCAAAAAGTTTAAATAATTATTAAATAAAAGTATTTGAAGCTAAATAGGAAGGATCAGAAATGCAAGTGGATAAAAATGTCGGATAAATTACGTTACCGTAACAACGCTGGCTGTTTGTTTATCAAGAGTTGCGCGTCAGGTTGACAATTGAAAATGTCAAAAACAGAAAGAATTAAACAGCATATAATACCGGGTGTCCCAGAAGTTTCCGGGTTTTTTTCAGTATACATGTTTAATTAGTAAAATCTTATATAGTGTGTTTTAAAAAAAGGTGTTTTTTAAATGCAAATATCGTCGATTTTTTTAATGGAACACCCTGTATATTTTTATTCTATCTGAATGACGAACTCTTTCCCTTTGAGAAAATGTATAATTTCTTAAATTTTAGATTAAAAATAAGTGATTTATTTGAATTTTAATGATAGTTGTTTATTAGATAGAGATGTCTACACAAAAAATTACAAAAGAAAATAACACAAACTTGAAAGATATGTAGGTACCAAATTTTATTAAAAATTAACTTTATAAATTATCTAATTCAATAAAAATCCTCAAGATGTTCTAATTGTTGTCCATTTTGTTCTATACATTTTTGTAACCTGAATAAAAAGTTCTGAAAAGAATTTCGCAACATTTCTGGGGTAATTTCTTGGAATGCTCGGACAAAGTTACATCTCAGTTGTTCTAGAGTCTCTGGAATAGGATTATAACACCTATCTTTGATAAAAGACCCTATAAAAAAGTCTGGAGTCGTCAATTCTGATGAGTGAGCAGGCAACTCAATTGGTCCAGCTCTCCCAACAGAATGGGGAAGATTATAAAGAATACGTGGTGAAAACAACGTCGAACACAACAGCGAAAATGTTGCAAAGCATGTATTTCGAAAAATTGAATGTTACTTTCAACCCTTTCACTGATTTGACATTTAGGGAATCCCGTAATGCACATAATTCTAAGCGAAAGAACTTACAAGGTAATTTAGAAAAACGTAAAAATAGTTCAATAGCATTGACTAAAAGTGAAATTGTTAAAATGGCATTAATGGGATGAAAACTGTACATTCCTCTTCGAAGTCTAGAAAGCCTTATTAAAGTACAACTTTAAAATGAGCATCATTCGCATCTTGTGACAAATTTCCGAGGTAAAGCTTTGAATAATTAATTAGCCACAGTGTCAACAACATCAATGTCAACAACAATATCTACATCATTAAAGGAGCAAATGTCTACTGGACCAATAGGATATAATTGTATTTTTAACAATTGGTATTTCTTTCAGATCTAGCAGGATATTTTTTATGGTTGTTTTCTCATACTTACTTTCATTGGCAATTTATTTCTATCTGCTTTGACAAAATTACGAGAGCGTAGCGCATGAGAAAACTACCATAAAAAATATTCGGCTACATCTGAGCTCTAGTGATATTAACCGACAATTAATAGTAAAATTAATGTTGGCGTGCAAGTTATTAATGTAACTAAAAAATATACTCGTACCTATCTAATATACCTACAAAACCACATCGCCTGCATAGGTACCTATCTGTACTAAAATAAAATAGTGCTTGCATAACTAGAATTAAATATTTTGTTTTCTAAATTATCCATGAAAATATTTGACAAAATTTAAGTTATACAGGGTGAGTCATAACTATTGGGACATAGACTAAGGACAGGTTATTTGGACCAAAATATGGCTATTGGGCCAAATATGCCTTAATATAATGTTGCTGAGAAAAAAGATACAGGGTGTTAAAGTTAATTTTTGTTTTTCGTTTTTTGCTAATAGTTTCCCTGTATATTTATAAATTGATATCAAAATTGGCACAGCGGCATAATCTTAGACAAGAAATAGTATTTTATTTACAATTTTACGTTTTGTCATAGACGGCGCCACGTGGATCATTCCTAATGATCAAATTGAGTCTAAACTTTTTCTGATGAAATTTTTTAGTCATTTTTATTAGAAAATATGACGTAAACATCATTTTTACGTAAAATTGGTACTCTTGTTTAAACATGATAATTTCAACCGTTTTCGATAAAAACGCAATCGAACTGCTTAGAGTCAAAAGAGGATTTCAAATATTAATTCATTTATGAAAAGTATGCTTTGGACTGTCAGATAATTGTTGTTGGTAAATGTCAGTAAAAGTCCTGAGTACACCCCGCTAGATTTTTATTTTTGGGGACATATGAAGTCCTTAGTTTATGCCAATGAAATTAATACACGAGACGAACTTTGGAGATACATTCAAAATGCAGCTAATCTTATAAGGGGACAGAATAACATTTTTTTTAACGTCCGAAAATCCTTTATAAAAAGAATTAGAAAAGGCATAGAAATCGGAGGAGACCATGTAGAACATTTAGTTTGAGTTTTTGTGAGTTCTTTTAAGTTAAAGTGTGTTTAGTTTTGATTTATCGTATCGTCAAAACGGAAACCTTACGTTAGTTGCAACTTTGTTTATTAGTTTGGTATTTGATAGTGGAATTGTAAATAAAATACTATTTCTTGTCTAAGATTATGCCTCTGTGCCAATTTTGATATCAATTTATAAATATACAGGGAAACTATTAGCAAAAAACGAAAAACAAAAATTAACTTTAACACCCTGTATCTTTTTTCTCAGCAACATTATATTAAGGCATATTTGGCCCAATAGCCATATTTTGGTCCAATTAACCTGTCCTTAGTCTATGTCCCAATAGTTATGACTCACCCTGTATAGGTACCTACCTACTTTGTTGTCAAAAGTAAATTAGTTTTGACTAATGCATACATTAAAAAGATCCATTTGTCTGATATCCAGGTATAATATATCAAATAAGTTTTGTTTAAAGTCCTTTGTTGTTCTTCATTTGGATACCTATACTTATAATTTAGTAACTTAAATTTTCTTAAATGCTCCGCCTGTGTTGTAACCCTGTACTCGTAGGTATGTAAGATCTCGAAAAACCCATCTACAAGTTATTAAGATTTATGAGCACCTGTTCGATACTCGAAGCCGAAATATAAAAAATAAACAAAAAAGGTACCTATACACACCGTACTTACTACTAAATTTGTGTTATAATCGGTCAAGGTTACTGATGAATCCTGTTCTGTAATTCTTGTTTTAATAATTGCCTTTTAAAGGATACACATAGAACAACATTATAGCGGAATCAGAAGATTACGAAGACAAGAGAGGAATGTCATTTTCTGCATACGAACGATAGAAAATAATGCGTGTACCCAGTAGGTGTGCGAAATTAGGCACAACAAAATATTAGTAGACGAAATGTTATGTTATACAGTGTTATTTTAAAATAAAAAAATTATAAAATAGGTATTATTGACCAGGATAAATATTTATATAAAATAAAAGGGTTAAATACATACAATATACAATATGTTTTATTGTTCAACGTAGGACCGATTAAATTTGCTACTAGTTTCGAAAAGATATTACCATCATCAGGGTATAAAAGATAGAAATAGTTAATATGGATAATAAAAATGTAGTGAATATATTGATGATAGAAATACAGAATAATTTCAATCTTAATTTTAAGTGAAACTAAAAGTTCTGATACAAAAAAAATTATTAACCTATTTGAAGAACTTACTGGAAAGGTTGTCATCTTTAAATAATCCAAAACTTTTGTGTGACTAATCTTAAACTCATTGTGATATAACAAAACAGAATTAAAACTAATAAACGAAAGTCGGAGAAAGGAAAATACTTTGATTTTTGATCAAATTGAATAATAATATGTGAACGCAGATTATGAATCGTAATTACAGTATTTCTAACACCATTGTTTACTTATCTTACAGTTTTTACAACATAAACATATCGCTGTCATAATTACCTACCTACCTAATTAAACTGTAAGGTATAAATTTAATGTTTCTGAAAACATAATAAATCATAGTGAATTCTATAACTGTTACCCATTATCAGAATGGATTATTTGAGAACTTGGTTGTTTCTTCACGCTTGTAGTAGCAAGTAGGTAGATCATCTAATTTAATTAACAAAACTAAACACTAAAAACCTCACACCTCGAATAATCACACTGAGCCGAATATTAATGAGTCTCTTAGAATTCTGCTGTATGACTCAATCTCAGTGTATTTTTAAGTTACCTACACTAAACCAGAACAGAGAACTCTTTCTACATTTCTTTAAACTATTTATTTGACTTTACTTAATTATGATCATTTCACACACTTTATTTTCCCCTTTGGTTACTTACCTTGCACAATATGTTTAGATCTGTTTCTTTTGTATATATTTTGAATTAACATCTTTGTTCAAAAACTATTTCAGTTTTTCCTGATATATTCCACTATATCCCCTATTTCTCCCTCCGGGAGTTAGACTTAAAAGTAACATTATTTTGTTCCCACTTTTTCCATATCGGTCTCTATTGAGATGTTATAATAAATTCACTATTACCTCCTAATTATGTTTTAATCTTCTGTGTTTTCTTTTATCTCATGACATTTTATGGTAAGTTTTGTTTACTTATTATATTACTTTCGATAATGAATTTTTCTCACTATTTTGTCTTGAATAGCATTTTAGTATTAGATTATTTTGTGAAAAGTTTTGACTCTCTTTCATTCTGTCAGTATTAGCTATAATTTCCATAGGTATTTTTAAAACTTATGAATTTCTATTTCTTATAATATAAATTAATATAAGTTCAACCTTAACATTGTTAAACTTATTATATTTTTTGATTTTTTATTATTTAAACAATATATTTGCAGTTTCATAGTATTATTATCAATGTTTATTCTTTTAATATTGTTTGACATTTGATTGTTAAAATTTTTCTATTCTCTGTATTATCAACTTGTCATTTTTATCAATTTGTAAGGAATTGTATTGTATTGTGACTTGACATTGTACTTTTCAAGATCCTCTTTCTATTTTCTTGTAATTCTTTCAGCCTGATGATGGTCCTATAGGACCGAAACTAGTTGCAACGTTTAATAAATAGTGTGGGATAGACTTTGAGTTTCCTTTGAACCTTTGTGTTTCAACCCACATTTGAGTTATGGATAGCTTACAAGATTTGAAATCATATTATTTAATATCGAGAATAATTAAATCACATTTAATACTCATCAATTCATCAACTTCTTTTTATTCTAAGTATCTCTTTGTTTTATAAGAATACGATAGTAAAAAGGACCTACAATATTTTTCCCGGTTTTTGTGTTTAATATTAGGCACTAGTGCACTGGTGCAAAACCAGTAAAGAAAGTAACCTAGGTATTCCACGCGATGTGGCTGTGGTTGTGGCACGAGCTAATGTTCTGACACAATTATATTATAAGCGTGGAATATGTTCTACAAGAGTAGCAATTGCCATTATTTATAACTGCATGTAGCTTTGTTTTCATTTTTTTAGAACTTTTTAAAATTATTCTCAAGGTGTTTTTTTACAGAATTTATTGGAACCAATTATAGAACAATAAAAACAAGTTCGTAGCTACGTTGACATAAGCACTAATTAAAAACAATTTAATAAATACGAACTTTGAATCCAAACGATTCATGTTTTACAGTTTGTTCAACCATCCTTTGCCGTTACGTCATACATTGACCAACTTTATCTCTCATTCATGAAATAGACGAGACAGAATTATGAATGTTGACGTGAATATTAGTTTTTTACTTTTGACTGTTCAGTTCACTTTTAGCCAATCAGGACCCGGTATGTCGTGACGTCACAAGTATGCTGACGTCCAATTTCCAGCATCTGAAGTGTAATGGAAATAAGGTTTTAAACAATAAATACTGGGAAAAGTTTAATAAAAAAGATAACTAAAAAAAATATATTTTCCCTTAAAACATAAATAGGCGCTACTAAATGAGCTGCATCATAAAACTTTTGTATCTACCTATAGGTATTATTTAAATCGGAATTATAAAAAATATTGTGTAAAACTTTTGCCAAAATGACCATTTGTAGACCAGTGAGTCATTGTATGAATTGTTTTACAAATAACTATTATGACTACTGAAATGACAGCTCAAACAAATTTGAAATAATTCTAAATTGGTAAATTTATTATAAAATGCGATATTATTTGTTTTTTTTTGTTAAGTATACCTATTTGCTCATTCTTGACTTATCCACTTGCGGGAATTAAATTCTTTATACTTTATGTCGTAACAAATTAGACATTAATATTTAAATATAGGTAAGTGTTATCTTAATTACAGATCTTATTTTTGCAAAGGAGACATTTTAAAAATAACGTTGGTTAAGTACATATCTCATAATTTTTATAGCACCTAATAAAAGAATAATAAGACGCTTTACTATAAAAAACAGGTTTAAATATTCATGTGTTATGATGTTGGGCTATATAATTCTATATTTTAGCGGTAAAAAGTCAAAACAATCAGTTGTAAGAAATTGTAGGTCATCAAAAGTATTTCAAAATAATATTAAATAATAAAAATTTTAAAATAAGTAAATAATTGAGTCATAATTCTAAAAATGGTACTACCATTTGCAAATGAACAAATAATAATAAATTTTTTTAGACCAATTTTTTACTTTGGATTCCTAAACTGATATATACTGATCCAAACAAATTGTAATTAGAAACAATATAAACTGATTAACATCCGGAAAATGTTAAACAGAAACTATAAATTTATGGAATTTCAATGCGAGTGAAGGTATAGAAGGTACTTTCCAACCAAGGAATAGACTATAAACTAAGATGAAATGAAACAAACATAAGTTTTAGCAGTTCTTACTTTTATTTATCACAACAACTACAGAATAATTGCGAAGTTTGCTATAAATAAGAAAATCAAGAACCAACAAGTTGTTATAAAACTTTTGAAATATTTAGATACCTCTTTTAATAAGATATTGTTTATTATTTAGATCCACAATGACCAACTTAATGCTTTAGTATAACTCGGTATTATCCACATATGTTTTAAACAATCAAGATATAATTGATGCAATACAGCCCAATTTGTATAAAATGGTACCTACCTGCGCAAATTGGCAAGTAAACCCCAGCGAGAATTTAGGATAAATACCGCCTTGTCGTATACCAAATCAGAACGCGAACTACATTATCGGCAGGAATTTTATGTAACGGCATTTTCCTCACTTTTTACTCGATCTCGTTTTGTACGTGTATCAGTATCAACATTGACGGTACTCTCCCCAGTGACATAATGACACAAAAATCTTACTCATCTCCAATACCAATCGAATCAGACGATGCACCGTAGATAAAAAGGAGTGCACTTATACATGGTGTTACATCAGTCCAAAGCATGTCAAAAATTAATTATATTATATGACCTAGTAATTTCAAGAAAACTGGGAAAAACGATTTAGGTATTTGTAATATCTGATTTGTAATGTAACAGTATTTCAAAATTGAAATTGTTAACTGTTTAATACAAATCTCCTCTTCCAACACCGTGTGTAATTAATTTTATCTTCACCCCATTCATCCTTGCTTGCAAGTCGTTTTTATTCCCATGTTTGTTGACAGCCTAATTTTTATATGTATCTATAAGGTATAAGAAACATTTCTTGACAGACATATTAGGGATGGCATTTTGGCTACAAGACCAATACCCCGAGATCAATATGCCTGTATAGAGCAGACAAATCCACAGAGGTAGCGCTACACCAGCTCGTCAGAAGAGCTAAAAATGCTTTAGACAATAAAGAGGTGCTATTGGTAGCCTTTTTATATATAGAGGGAGCGTTTGATAACTACTCCTATAAATCAATAGTAGCCAAGGCAATGAGACGAAGCCACAAGCTGCAGATGGATATGCTGTTATTGAAACAACGCTCATGGAGGAAACAATGGTAGTTCTTTCAACCAGGGTCCAACAGGGGGTGTTGTCCCCTCTGTTGTGGATGAAATAATAAGAAGCCTGAGGACACGATACGACCATAGGATACGCAGATGACCTGGAAGGGAACAAAGCTGAGACTTCATGGTTGCCAGGCGTACAGTCGGTGTTAGAATAGCATATATATGTTAAATGTGAATTTCGTTTACCTACCGAAGTTATAAAAACGCCCTTCTTAAACAACAAAGGAATGGCAATTTTTAAAACGCCTACATTAATGGTTTTGGGGTATTAAGTTTATTTACAAGGGTAGGTCATGTCCCGAATAAATAAGTTTTTTTCGCATTTTTGCACTGATATAATAAAAAAAGGGATTTTAATCCCAAACAAACATTTATTATCGAGGGTTCCAAACTAAGTGAAGATGTGGGCGTGGACAACTGATTTCAAATTTATTATTATTTAAACCGTGATTGGTTACACAAAATAAAAAAGGCTGTCTATTCAATGTAAGCGATTTGAGTTTGAAAATGTATATGCAATTCTGAAGCCGATAGTACATATAACTTGGGGATTCAGACCAGGAATGTTACATTGGCTGTATAAAATATGGTATTCATTCCTAAGATAGCTTATGTATCTTCGATTTGGTGGCCAAAAATAAAACAAGTCTCCGCTAGGATTAAAATGAGCAAGATAGAAAGACTTGTCTGCATTGGAATAACTGGGGCACCTAGGGCAGCGTTAGAAACACTACTGGACTTTCCACAGCGAAGCAAGGATAGCTCTAACCAGGCTGGAAAGATGAATACCAGACCACAAGGCAACTTATGGCAAAGAACAATCAGAAATCAAAAATGTGGAAGATGACATTCTAAAAATGCCAACAGACCACATGCTAACGATATACAACTTCAACAGGAAGGTATGTCAGAATTAAAAGCGACAGCCAAGCTATTCTTAAAGCCCTAGAGAACTTTAAGGTGTCATTCAGTATAGCCGTATCTAGGTACTATTGCGCATGTTTGCGTTTTTTTATGAAGTCAATAAAAAATTCTTTAATACTGCATTTCCCCCACGTTGGGCGCCAAATTTGCGAGGCTTGTGTAATAAGTATAATGCACATCGTATTGTTTCCATGGATTGTTTTTTATGTGGGAAATAGTTGAGTGATTAGGTTGTTGAAGAAATTTGTGATAAGAAAAAGACAAAACAACGTCAATAAATCTTTATTGTACTGATTTTTTGATCATTTATGGATCAAGGAAACAGCTGATACAATGACTTTTATCTATGACAAGTAAAGAAAAAATATGCACGTAACGTAATATCTGAACCATCCGCTCTTGATACTATTCATCTGCGGTGCTGTGAAATTTTTAAAAAGTAGGATAGTTGGTTTCTATTTTTTGGCGCCCTTACGGACCTTCTGTCCATGACCACTGCCACCTGTGCCACGCACTAGATACGGCCATGTTATTCAGCATGATATGGGATTGCGGCGAAAAACTTAAAAGACTGGCGTGGGTACCAGGACATCAAGGAAAAAAGACTACGCATCACTGCAGGATTACTCACGGGGCACTTCCCCACTACATAATAGCTGCATAAATGAGGGCGGAGACGTTTCTAAAAAAATAATTTAATGGAAATCTTTAACATTTCCTGCAAGATGATGGGGACATAATATACTCTATTAATATTTCATTTACGCCTGACGCAAACATAAGAACGTATAAGAATTATCTAGTGCCGTATTTTATTTCGTAGGAATAAGGCCCTTTGTTCCAACCCAGCCGAAAACCCATCAATTCACCATTTTGACATTATTTTTTTATTTCAGGTTAATATGGCTGACTACTATTTAAAAACAATCAATATACTTACCATAATATTGTTGGTGATACCAACATCATTAACCAAAGATGGAGCCAAATCTAGACAAAAAAGAATATTGTGGGTGACACAAGACGGTCGTTTAGCTCTGCCACCCGGTACCACTTTGGTCATATCTCCTTCTCTTTCCCTTCCATTCGTACGGTACCCTCCAGAAGGATTTTTCTCCAATCTGACCATCAGTTTACCTTTTACAAGTATTGTATACATATTTTTACGTTTAACACACGAAAAACTTATTTCTATTTTTTTAGTTGACTTTAATAAACTGGGATTAACAGACAACGAAAATCCTTATGGTGTTCTTCCACCGTTATTGGCTAGATCTATGGGTCGAGCTGCTGGTACTATTTTAGCAGATTACATTGGTGGTATGTTGCAAAGACGTGGAAAAAGGTAGATACTCACATATTCAATTTTAATACTTTTCATCTATTATATAATTTTAAATACTTTCTAATATTTTCAGATCCACCGAGAAACCCGCGGCGAAGCCAATGCCTCATGCATTCCATGGGGGAGAAAGAGCGTTGTTATATGTAATGCTAGAGGATTTATTAGACCAGTTCGGAATGGACGGAAGGGCATGTCTTTTAAGAGCCATTTGTGAAGTACACGCACATCCAATGACAAATTTTGGACTTATCGGAGAAATGTTAAAACTCTTCTTCAGGTAGAGTCATTATGATATAAATCCCTTTACAAAATAGTATAATAACAAAAAGTACAAATACAAAATTATCCAAAAGAGGCATCTAGTTAACATCTTGAAGGAAAAGTTCTATCCACTTTTAAATATTTCAAACGCTTCTCTACATTTGATATCAAATACAAAAGGAATCGTATAGACTCATCTTGCAAGCCACAATTTTTGACAACAGTATAACGTAAATATCTCAGAAACTATCACAATTTGCTCTCCAAAATTCAAATGAGAATACTTCCACATTCTTAGTAAAAGAATACTGATACTTACAGAACATTCCCACATAACACTAATGGTACATTCACATTCTAAGAATATGCCCATGAATTACGTTTTCGAACATTCTGAAAGGTATATGCTAAACAACTCCATTTCACGTTCCTTTTCTTGTAAATTTGTATGTTCTTTATGGTACATTCTTAACATGTTCGTATCATGTAATTTTTAAATACCCAACAATCATTCCACTGAAACTGATATGATGATATGATAAGAATATGTTGTACAAACGATGAAAGGAATATTCTTTTGGGGACGTGAATATAATGTGCGATATTCATTCCTTTTGTTTAGATGAGCAAGTTACAAGAATACTTTTGATATTTGAAGAATATAACTTGGTTATCGAAACTCGCGATAGACAGGAAAAAAGGTTATGTAGTCTAAACTGTAACAGTAAAAATATATGGTAATACTATGAGAATATGCTATTTACGTACTACCAGAACATTTTTATCAAATGAATATAATATACTTATCATGCACTGAGATCAAGACATATTCTAAGAACGTTTTTGTTTAGACTAAAATAGAATATTACCATCTAATGCTGAGAATTTGATCTTTACATAGTTCAGAACATTCTTTGCATATACATATCAAGTAATTTGGTACGGCCTTTTGAGGTGACTATCACACATTCTGATCATGTACTGAACGGTATTTACGCATGTTAATAGAACATCCTTGTTCCAAAAAGAATGTTCTTATTATGTGCAAAGAATGTAAAATTGTTGTCTGGGTTCCATCTGCATTATAATCAAACTTTTTGACTGTTAGTCATTTTTTTTCATTTAAAACAGAAGCCATTTTAACCACTATTTTATATAATATTTATCAAAATGTATAGACACCATCTTAGTGACTGGAATTCTTCTATTACTATTTTGACTTACCTACTGTTTATTAACTTTTTTTTTGTTTTAGTGCCAGTAAATCGCCGTATGCTAATATGCTCTCAGAATATGTAGAAGCAGAATATGCAGGAACTGGCCAATATGGAGGACCAGCAGAGTGCTGGCCATATATGAAGGACTGTCCGAAATCTCTGTTTTTACCCAAACACAATTTATACAAGTAAGTCCAGATGTATTTTTTAACCTACGTTGTATTAAATACTTTTATATTTTAGTGATGTGAATAACGAAATTCCTCATGAAGATTCCGAAGAGTTATCAACGTTGTCAAAACCGTCCCAAGTTACCTACAACCCTTCTTTTCAAAACATGTAGTACCAAACTATTGGTAAAAGTGATAAATAAGTGAACATAAAACGTGATCTAAACTAAGTCAAAAAAATAATTTACAGATAAGGCGTTTGGACAAAGTGAAATAGAATAAAAAAATGCTCAAGTGTAAATAAAATTTATTTAGGTATTAATGTGGATTAGGTTCCATTAAAAAATTATTGCTTATTTTGAACAGCTTTTGAAAAACTACGGCAGAACAAATAGTCCATTACAATATTTAAAGCGTTCAAAATTTTAAGACGCTCCGTATACATTTAATAAATTATTTACAAAAAGTTATTTCTATTAGATAATAACGGGAATGTGTGGTACAAAAAGTTATAATCCATGTTTATTTTTAAAGGCAAAAATAATTAAATTCGTTAAGTATATAGTTAGTTATTATTACTGCAATGTTTAAAATATTTCAACATTATTATGTACCAATTAAGTTCTACCCCCTTAAAAGTTAAAACACTAAGGAGATTATAATTTTCTTATATATAAATGGCATTTCCCTTTGTACTATTTCCAACTAAATCGAGTTTTAATGTATGCAGAGCGTCTCATCTTTGTAATTGTACAGAAAATAATATATAATTCAATATTTATTTAAAAGAGTATTAAAATATCACCCTGTACATATTTGTTGTTAAAAACTATTGATTTAAGCAAACATACAATGTCAATTAACACTTAAAATGGTGAACTGGAGAGAATTTTGTTAATTTTAGAGAGAATATTTCTGAAATAATAATAACTTGATGAATGATAGAATTTGTTTTTGTTCAGTTTATCTGTTAAGGTTCAGAAATATTTGTACATAGTTAAAATCCTCTCAAGTCATAGGAAAATTTCAAATAAAAATTTGTAATATCATTTAAAAATTA
Source organism: Ophraella communa (assembly GCA_035357415.1). NCBI lineage: Eukaryota > Metazoa > Arthropoda > Insecta > Coleoptera > Chrysomelidae > Ophraella > Ophraella communa. The sequence goes on along the minus strand of CM068988.1, from coordinate 23,462,581 downwards.
GTTTTAGGTACACCTTGTACCTACTTAAACATATACAAAAATAAACATATATAAATAATAAATTAATGTATTCTTTGTTGTACTTATAATAAGTGGAGAACAAAACGAGTATAAATATTCCAAATTAAAATTACTAATTATTAAGCGTAAGTAAATTAGAACACTTCATGTAAACTGAGCCAAATATTTTTTTGTGGTGTGCATTCTACATTATCAAAACGTGACGAACATTTCAATAATAGTTTTAATAATTTAACTGCACTTTACCAATCTGCAAAAGTAATTTGACTACACCCATAAAAACTAACTCTTTAAATTATTTGATGTTGAATTTCGTTAAAATAATTTTTGTTATTTAAATACAAGAGTATTCAGTTTTTACAGATAAATAATTTTAATTTTCTGCAAATTAGTTTACATGGTTTCTTTAGAGTTAAATGAACCACACTGTTTGTATCTAGCGAGTATACATAAAAATATTTATAATTTTAAAATACCTTGATAAAGAAAAATACTTAATAAAGCAATTGCTGCAATTTTTCTTTCTCTTTGGTTTTATATCAGCACTATATATTGAATTGAGATGGGCTTAAAGATAAGTAGTGTAAAATAGAATCAATAAATATACTTCATATACAAAAAAGGCAAACAAAAGGACTGAATTTACTGATTGTTAATGATTGCACAATACTTGTTACAGTAAACTACAAAAATATAAAATACAAATCACATTTTAAGAGTATAATTTGTTATATTCGAGATAATTCCTGGCATTTAGCAACTAATATAGGCACTAGTAGACATCTTTAATTATAAAATCTCAACTTGGTACAGCATTTGATAAAAATACAAAAATATGATTTAATATAAAGAAAAGAAAAAATATAATCAATGAATTTGACAAAAAAGCAAACCCACTTGTTTAAATTAATTTAAGGCCACAATTTTTTTAGGTTTAGTTTATAATAGGCTTTTATCAAGGGTTGATGTATAGAACTAAATGTATGTAAAAATTACTGAGAGTCAATTAATTGATAGTATAAAGATATATTCATAATAAAATTTTATTTAAAATATTTTTTCTGTTGATTAAGTTAAATTTTTGAACTGCTGATTAATCAAGGGACATCTGAGATGGGTTTTCTTATAGGGTTTTACACACTTTATTTTTTATAATAAAAGACATTTTAATTTTAGTAAAATATAAAATATCACTTGGAACAACTTTTTATAATGAAGGAATCCAAATATCCTTGAGGGTCAAAGAACCTGCAGATTTTATTCTGTACCAATTAAGTTGATAAACAAATTTTTGGTTTTTTTTTATTTTTAAGATATTTAAGGTTTTTATTCATTGGCAATGGGAAGTTGCATCTCCCCCTATTGAATATCAATAACATTATGAAAAGAATGTAGAAAATAATCATATTACCAAAATTTTAGCTCTATTATTTTGGAAAACAAATAAAAAATACAACAATCCCAAAAAATCAAATCAACAACACTATAAAGAATGTCTATTTACCTTTTCCCAACTTGCCAATTCATAAAATGCAAACCAAGCACTTAAAGCCACCAATTTAAGGAGTATTTAAAAAATTATAGATAATTCGGCAGTTTTATGAATTAAACATTAGTTTATTAACTATTAGGAATTATTTAAAAGAATTAAAAATAAATAGGAAACATCCCCATTGTGCTCTGTCTTCCTAATCAATCAATTTTTGGCACTTATGGACCAGGTATATTTGATGCAAGATTTTTAAAACCCCAAGGTGTAAATTTATTTAAAAACTGTAAAAAATAAGAAAGGATTCCTGCAATATTTTTAAATTAGTTAGATTATAAGGTAATCAACATCCTATAAATAAATATTTCAGTTCATTTTAAGGCACCTGAATAAAACTCAAAAATTACAAATAATTGTAAATAAAAACATAAAATAAATAATTATAACAAACCCTTTGTACAAGTGCTACATCTAGAAATTGTCTTGGTATCCCCCAGTCTAATGGTGTCCTCATTATCATCTTGTGTCAACATACCATTATCATGTCTTCTCTGAAATAATTTATCTTTTAAACTACAGTAACTTTTAGTTGGATGCATTTTCATCAAGTTCAAGTATTTAACATATTAAGAATTATTTAAAACATATGGATTATGAAAAAACATAACTGAAAGAGTGAAAAAACACCTTGACAGATCAAAATAGTATTTGCAAGTGTGTGTGTTTTTAAATATTTCTCAAATTTTACTCAATTTAACCTTCATAATTGTTGTTTTTTTATTTTAGAATACAAACCTTTAACTCTGTGGCAAGATACATAAATGCTTCTTCAATATTGGAATTAGATTTAGCACTGGCTTCCAATACAAATAGTACATCAGGCATATATTGGCAAAGGCCTTCAGCTTCTTCAAACTCTACTTCTCTTAATGTTTCTAAATCTGCTTTATTTCCTACAACAGCTAAAAGTACAGAATTGCCAGAATACTTTTTTACTTCCTCCACCCACTTTGAAACAGATAAAAAGGAAGACCTTTTTGTAATATCATAAACTATAATAACACCATTTGCTGAACGATAATAACTTTGAGTTATAGTTCTAAATCGCTCCTGCCCGGCTGTATCCCAAATTTGAAGCTGCAAAATGGTTTGTTATGAAACTTTAAAATTGACAAGGGCATGATTATATTACCTTTACTTTTTTATTATCTACTACCACTGTTTTCATGGAGAAGTCTACGCCTATTGTATTTCCATGTCTTTCTATAAATGTCCCATTTTTAAAACGTTGAACCACACAAGTTTTACCAGTTCCACATTCGCCTACTATTACAATTTTGAATAAAAAGTCGAATGTCTCTTCATTTGGGATTGACATTAATGTTGTTGGATTTCTAGTAGTCATTTTCAGTATGTATTAAGACGTAGTCATTTCAATAATTTCAGATAAATAGGCTAAAAATAACATTTCACATTTTTCATTCTTTTTAATTACTGAAGTTTGACAACTTTGACTTGACTTGACACTTCAGCCAAGCCATTGACATACGTCTTCGCCATTTTTATTAACATCGGAGCGCCCTCTACCTCTTGGGTGATGTCAATTTTAGTTACCCACTTGTGTAAACTCTGCTTTAATTTATTTTTTGTTCTGTGATTTAGGATTTGTAATTTGTACTTCCATGCAGTTCCATGTACTTCATTTTATGTTTTCTGTATGCCTTGCATTTGGGAGTATATTATTATCGAAAGTTATTAAACAAAGACTCCAAATAGATACAAAATATAAATATTGAAGAAATGGATAATTCCATTTTATTACTGAAAAATGTCCTCTGATAGTTCAGAAGAAGATTTAGCGTTAATAAAAGAAGCACAAGATACCTATTTTTTAAAAGAAAACCTATACAATAAAGTACAAGGTAACTATTTACGGATTTTTAAAATATTTATGTACATTTTGAACAATATTTTAAGGTGGTGAAAAAAAGTTGGAGCCTAATATAAAACCCTTAAGTCTTAGAAGGACTGTAGACGAAAATGAACAGTTTAATTTCCTTAGAGTAACTCCTGAGTTTCAACAGTACGTAGCTAAACATTTATCGTTAATTTTGGATAACCAGTTGAAAAAAACATTAGACTATGATGTTAAGGATAGAACTCAAAGAAAAAAAAAGAGGACCAGTGGTGTTAAATTATTTTTTAATTCAGAGAAGTTGTTAAAAGTAAGCAAAGAGGGAGAACTTCCTCCTGTATTATTAAGAAATAAACCAGTGAAGAAATTTACAGTAAAACATAGTATACCAGTGAATGAAGAAGACTTAAAAAATATAGCAGTTTCTGGAGAACACATTTTATTGAAAAAAGACATTAAACATTGGTCAAATAGAACAAAATCAAAAAAAATATTTCATTATAAACAAGATCAAAATGGTAAATTACAGTTAGTGGAATCAACATTTAAATAAATTAAAAATGTCACACATGCCTCCTTTTCGACTTAATGTCCCCAATTTGCCTTCAGATTTACCCCCTGCTCCTTCTAATCCTAAAAAAAGAAGAAAAAATGCACCTATTCAGCCTCCTCCCAGTGTTCAAGATCTACTACCTCCACCATTATCAGGCTATGGTGATACCATTGTAGCATCAAACCCCTTTGATGATTGTCCCAGTAATGTTAATACTGGCATGCCTAGACCCCATGGGGGATCAACCATGGTGATGGGAGGTAATATTATTTAAACCAATTTAAATCTATTCCCTAATTTTTTTATTTTGTGTAGGTCCAAATCCAAATATGGTCATGGCAAATAATATGGGCATGTATCGTTCTATGTGTCCTAACCCATCTATGGGTATGAATTCTCCAATCATGCATAGTCCTAATGCCCACCAAATGAATAATTCCATGATGATGAATGGTCCCAGGATTAATCATATGGGTCCTAGTCATGGCCCACCTCATATGATGCCAAGTCCTAATGGCCCTGGAGGAGGAGGTCCTATGGGCCCTAACATGAGCATGACAGGTTTGTTAGCCAAATTTTTATATTCACAAGTAATTGCACAGTTCATGTGGAACTTTTATTTTATTTGTATCTTATTTAGGTCCTCCAATGCATAGTCCTATTGGCAACATGGGTCCAATGCCAGGTCATGGATCAGGTAATGCCAGTCCTATGGGTCACAGTGGGCCTATGAATGGTGGAGGAATGAATAATCCCATGAATGGTCCACCAATGGGAGGACCTCCAATGTCCCATGGTTCTCATGGAGGTCCAGGACCTGGCCCAGGAATTAATATGAATTCTGGTAATGGCCCACCAGTGGGTAAGTAGTTATGTTATTTTAATTTTTCACTTGTCAATGTGTTACATTATATTATTACCATTTGTTTGCTTAAAATTACAGGAGTCACATTTTATTTGTTATTAAAATAATTTGATTATTTTTAGGTCCTCCTATGAATAATAACTTTATAATGTCTTCTATGAATTCATGGAATTCAAAGCCGATGCCTGTTTCTGCAGGTAAAGTATATCCAGCTGATCAACCGATGGTATTTAATTCTCAGAACCCCAATGCTCCACCTATTTATCCTTGTGGAGTATGCCATAAAGAAGTACATGACAATGATCAAGCCATACTATGTGAAAGTGGTTGTAACTTTTGGTTTCACAGGTAAAGAACTACATTTTTTGTTATAAATACAATTTAAAAATTAAATTTAATTGAAAGTAAATCAAGATCAATCTTGCAGTTAAAAAACTGTAGAGGTGACTTTGAGAATTTGTAGCTAGGAATTTATTTTCCAAGGTTTATGTAAAATAAGATTATTTGTGCTTTAATACCATTCAGGAATTTTCTGATTGGACTCTATCTTATTATATAGTAATTATATTCTTTAAATTATTTTTATGGGTAGGTTGTGCTGTGTCTTTTCAGCCATGCACACAGTAGCATAATTGAAAAATAAAAAGTTTGTAGTTGGTTTTTTAAAGGGTTAACATTGTTTTATTTTATTTTGGAAAAAATTCTGAATGTCTAAAAATTAATGCTAATAATATTTTTAGAGGTTGCACTGGTTTGACGGAAGCTGCGTTTCAACTTCTAACAGCCGAAGTATATGCAGAGTGGGTATGTGACAAATGCCTACAATCAAAGAATATTCCTTTGGTTAAGTTCAAACCTTAGTATTACATGTTTTTAACGGCTGTTTGTGGAATGGACAAATTGCTCATCTAAATAGTTCTTACAAATTTAATATGCAGAATTTGTATTTTAAAATTATTGCAAAATAAATAATTTTTGAATTGTAATAGTTTGTAATGAAACATCTTGTGTAACACTTATATTTTAATAAGTAGGTTTTATAATCAATATAAATCAATTATTGCACTGTAGACACAACTACTCCCAATTGTGAAAAGTTGCAATTTGTAATATACTAAAAGTTTTAAATTCGAACAAATATGGTATTTTTAATTTCTCCCATTTTTTTATACTACATTTTTGCTGAAAGAGGATGAGTTTCGGCACTTCTTCAGTGCTGTCGCAGAAACCACAGTTTTCCCTTTCTGCTTTGCCCATTATTTTGAGGTGATACCTCAAAGGGCAGTGCTCAGTGAGAAGACTTACAAACCTTTTAGCCTCTTCCATTTTTGGTGCAGCTTTTTGTGATACACCAAGGAAAGGTGCATTCTTTTTGCGAGTATCTCAGCTTCCTCACTACCTGTTATCCCACTGTTACCTCGCATCCACATCAAGCTGACCTTGTTGTTACTTGTGGGAATGTGACATTCCCAGCCTAGCTTTGACTCATAAGTAAAAGAACTCAGAATCTTTGAAGCTGCCTGACTGTAAGAATATAGATTGTTCTTCGAGTGCCTATCTACGGAGAAACTCCAGGGATACTAACATTGTACATTCGCCTGAAAGATAGTTGGAGCATTACCAAAAGATTTGGATAACCGAAAATTCGGTCCCATTACTCCGACCTGTTCATCTATCTGTACACCACACCTACGATCCAATGCTAGATCTATCCGAGCAATAGTGAGGATTTTTGAAAAGGTAGAAATCCCATAATAAATTTAACTTTTGAAATATATATGTTGTCTTGTTTGACGTCTAACTACTCTTAAGGTAAGTTTTCATGCATCCGACGATTCGATCATACGAAAATTTTTTAATTGGTCTAAAAATTTAAAAGCAAATGGCGCGAAATCTGTATCCGAAAATTTCACTTTTTCCGATAATCGGAAAAAGATAAAATAACTTCAACTTTCTGCAATATCGGATACAGATTTCGCGCCATTTGCTTTTTAAATTTTTAGACCAATTAAAAATTTTTCGTAAAATCGGATCGTCGGATTTCGGATGCATGAAAACTTACCTTTAACAGAAAACGCTGGTAAAATTCGTTACGTCAATGTCATATGTCATATTAAATACCGTATATTAGTTGCGTTCTTTTTGACTGAGATCTCAGTTAATCTCAGCTCACATCGGTTTTGTGCGCGTTCTTTTCGATTCAATCACTTCGAAGTGAGCTGAGATTTTTCCTCCCCCTTTACCGATGCTGAATGTGCTATGCGGGGGTATCAATTAGAATTGAGTCGGAAATAAAGTGGTGGGGAGCAAGAAATCGTAGGTCGCGCGTTTGTCGTTCTTTTTGGTGCTTACTCACATCACTTTATATCAGATCACTTCATTTGAAGTGAGCTGAGATCTCAGTCAAAAAGAACGCAACTATTATCTCTACGATTGTTGTGGTTTATAGTTATATTTATTTTAAAGGATAAATCATTTCATTTTGATTGCATTTATATTTTAGATTAAAACTTTAACTTTAAGCATCGTAATGGATGTATTTTTTGTGCCGTAGTAAATATTTCTGGGCCACTACTCAATGGCGCCATTTTAATATGTTGTGTTGTTTCCTAGTTTTTTAAATTACCTCTTTACGTAAATGTGAAAGTTTAATCACTTGTTTTTATTTTTTGTAATAATTGTTTGAGTCCTTATTTTTTAAGATGAGTAACTTTTCTCCAAATCCTTCAGATTCAGGTTATGTAGATTCCTCTGATATACAAACTTCTGGTTTACAAAATGGGACTCCTGTTAATAGAAAGAGAAAGGCTTCTTGCATTGAAAATTGTACACAAAACTTATCAGATTTTATGGACTGCTGCTCGCCCCAGTTTTCTAGTACCTTAAATGGATCTTTTATGCACAATTTTGAAAAAATTGACCTAAACAATGGCCAGGAAAAAGGTAAGTCATATTTATATCAACCTATTATGATAATTTAATATTCTAATATTTCAGATTTACTTCCTCAGTCAGAATCACCATTCAATAAGATGTCTAAGATCATTAATAATAAATTTTACTCAGTTCCTAACACACCAGAGCATCAAGTTAAATATAGTAGAGAATCCATCACAAAAAAAGCAAACACCAACAGTTTTATTAAGAATTTTGCACAGTTTGGCATGCAGTCACAATCACCTTTAAATAAAGAAGCTTATGAGATCTTATATCCAGAGTTGCCATCTCTTGAGGGCAAGAAACTAGCAACCCCTCTGAAAAATGACAAATATTGTAGTAATGCAAAGAAAAGACTCTTTTACATACCAAGGCAAGACCTTTTGAAAAGAATTGTATCAAACAATGTAATTATGGACAAAATCCTTAAAGATTTATCTAATGGTGATTTATATAGATTAGCAAAAGTTTCAAATGGATTTAAAGAAGCAATTTTATCTAATCATGATGCTTCAAGTAGATATTTGATATACACAGAGTTTTATAAACATCATAAAGAAAATTATAGGATAACACCACCTGCATCACCAGAAAAAGATAGTAGTTCAGATACAGAAATTGAAGCAAGTCCTGGATCAAAGAATTTTGTTAGCTTTGTTCATGTAAGAGGTCTCCTTACTACATTTTACATTCATTATGAAAATGGAAATATTCATTGACAATAATATTTTTTTTAGATTGCAAAAAGTCTTAATAGAAATCAGTCCTTAATAAAATGTCCAAAGTGTCAAAAACCTTCCGTAGTAGAAAATGATATAGCACAATGTCTAAATACTAATAGATGTGGATATATAGTTTGCAAAAAATGTGAGAGTTTTGCAAATACCCCTAAAGCTTTTATAGATAAGTGTAATAATGCACAACTTCTAAATACAACAAAACAAAGGTAGGATTGTTTTTTGTAAAATATTTCTACTTTACTCCTACTAAATCTTGTTTGTTTCCAGGAATTTATTGGGAGATTTAAGTAACTGTACAACAACCAGTGATTACATGACAGATCTTTCAAATTCTATATTTTCTTCATCATTTAATTTAAACATATCTAATAAATATGATGATACATCAGGTACTTTTTCGGATTATGCAGTTTCTACTCCTAAGCATAAAGTTAAGAGAAATCTATCCAGTTCATTTATGAATAATTCTGAGGTAAACGTTTCTTTTATTAATTTAATTAGTAAATAAAACTATAGACCAATACAGTATGGTACATTTAAATATTTTTTAACAAAATATACTATCATTTTTTTATATTATATTTTTTATTTTAGGTAAAAATTTTTTCCTCTTCAAATAACAGAACTGTTCCATGTAAAATAAAAAAGTTGACTCGAAAAGCATCACTAGTTCCAGTTATACCAATAAATGCAGATAAAACAAACACAGAACTAATTGAACCACCTAGTCCGCCAAAGATTCAACAACCTTCTGCATGTTCCAAACAAAGCAAAAGGAATCTTAAACGACTTACCAGGTGAATTTTTTTTGGACTAACTTGGTGAATACTTTTTTGGACCATGTAAAAAAACTGATGTTTTAATATACATGCCAATGAGCTACTATAAAAACTGACTGAACCAGCTCTATTAATCACTACTAAGAAATATTTCTGGAAATATAAGACCATTCTCTTTAGTCAATATAAACAATTAGTATTTTAAAGTATATTTATATCAGGTTTTAATCTATTGTTGAATCAATTGAATCCTGAAGTATGTAATAGAGAATCTCCAAATTTTTACTTACAGTTTTTTCTTTACATAGTTTGATTATATTTTGTACAACCTAGTTAAAATGGTAATTTTGGAACAAAGTTGAAATGAGAGCATAATCCAAAAGAATTGAGAGAATTATGAAATTAATTTATTGTTTACACTTCAGAATTTTAAATGTCCTACAAAATTTTAAATGTTGAAAAGTTGGTTTTACTGACCATTGTGTATTGCAAGAATCACTCTGCATACCTAATTATTTTGGAAATAACGATTTCGAATGTATCAATACTTAAGTTTTATTTATTTATTTTGTAAATTATTTTTAATATATTTTCGGAATTATAGTTTTTAAGTAATGTAATGTTTTGTAGTAGCTATGTCATTCAGTGAAGTAATTTTAAATTGAAGCACCTACCGTAGAAACCATCGTTTACAATACATTGAGATAGAGTTTTTGTGATGTTTATTAACAAAATCCGCTAAAAAATGAGTTTAAAATTCTTATCGCTCAGTTTCAAAGTTATTTTTCTGCAAAGTACTGACAAAGTGAGAAGATCTATTCACTCTACTGCGACCCAGTATCTCTATTTTAAAATAATTGCGTTTTGGAAAGGTTTCTACAACCACAAAGTAATTCAGTTTCAATCTGAGGTAAAAAATGGTTTCTACTAAAGTGTTTATTTTAATTTAAATAGAGTTAATAAAAATGTGTAAAATTTCATAATTGTACCTCACAACACTTTCTATATGACAAATTTGAAGTAAAATAAATGACGAACGTAATTTTTAATTAAAATCTAGGGATATAATAATTAATGATGCTGTCAAATCTTTATTAGCTATTAATTTAAATTTTTTATTTTTAAAAACTTACTTACAATATGTTTTTTTTGTGATATGCGAAAACTTAACATTTATAGTTTGTAAAGTTTTATTATTTAATTTATTTCATGATCCACTCATGGGAGCACATGTATCTTCTGTAATGTACAATTCGCTGTAAAAATTATTTGCTAAGAGTATCTGTAGATAACTTTTTCGAAAGATAGTAAAATTATTTGAAACAAATGGTAAATATGAAACAAAAATACCGTTGAATAATAATTTTATTATTTAAAATTATATATTATAATTTAAGAGAAAATGTCTATATTGACAATTTCCAACCTAATGGTTATATCACTACTTTTTAACTAAAAAATAACTGCGGTTGTCAGTTTCTATATTAATGTTAATTTCTAGATCGTATCGATCATTCAGAGATCCTAATGTAGCTGCTCTGATTGAGGTATGGTCTGCTTGCCTATAAATAAATCAATTTTTATGATTTTATTACCCAGTGTACCAGGTGAACTGATGTGATATTTTTCATTCCTTAAAACATTTTTAAAAATTTTGACAGTTTGCCTTTAATAAGCATTTACATCGCTTTTAGAATAAATAATGTTAAAGTGTGGGTAAAGTTTTTTTTTATTACTTTACATACTAGGTATGGAACTTAGAATATGTAGTTTGATAAAAAGCTTGACAAGATTTGTGTTGAAAATCCTCACGTTGTATTTTACACCTACAAACTTTACCTAATAAATAGTGTTTTTGTATTATTATAAAAAAAGAAGAAATTTCAATAATAAACTATTATTTTTATATAACGGTTTTTTTTTCTAACCATATTTTAGAAGAATCTTTTAAAACAACGTATTTATTTATGTGTTTTTGAAATTTGTTTAGAAGGATGCAGTTAAAATACCAAGTTTCCTATGAATATTTATTATAACTGGGATATTTTGTACATAGCCTTAGCGCCAATAAGTCATTTATTGTTTATTTATAATAATTTCTCACTTTTCACAAGACAGAATAGTTTTCGATGCTTTAAAAATGTCTTAGTCTTTTTTAATGTTTATAACTATTAGCGCTAAATAAACAAATCGTGTTTTTTTTTGAAAAATATACAAAACAACATAATAAACAATATCGAAAAATTAACATAAAAAAACTAGACATACGTACTTAAAAAATTACTTATTTTTAAGTCGAAAATTATCCTTTCCATTTTTCAGTTTTTGTTTTTACATTTTTATTCTATACTAATTACAGATTTATACTATTATCTAAATCTAAATTTTATGTAGATCTGGCTTATTACATGGGTCCAAACTTACTTCTTAAGCCTCTAAGATTGAACACACTTTGTTTTTATAAATTGTTTTCTTAACTCATCCTAAAAGACCACAAATTCGATCTCAATGCAAATAAATTGCACAGGGTTTTTGGATTCAAAATTAACCAATAAATAACATCTACTATAAAACTTCATAAGCTTTAATTTGTTTATTTTTTGTGCACAAAAAAATGTCTCAACAAAAATATTTCAGCTTTAGCTCTGATTTGTGGACTTTCTGATGAGTAGGATACAATTTTTTTATAACTATCACAATGTTTTGGCTCTTCAATATTTACACATAGATTTGATAGACTTTCCCTTCGGTTATTAGAAAAGTTATATGGTATTTGTAACGCAAAACTAACTATACCCCAACGCACTCATTTTTAAGTACTTGAAAACTAGTGAGATTTAAAAATAAAAAACAAACAATTTTCATCTCGGTAAATATCCAAGAATTATTTTTATTATTATTTTAAAAACCTTTTTACTTAAAGATATTTGCTTTACATAAAGGCTTAGATTCCACCACCAAAATTCAAGTTGAAAAAGAAAAAACAGTCTCAATAATTAACAGATATTAATAGTAATAAAACAACATATCATATAAGTGTGTTTTTTTTTGGAAGTAGACTTGTTTTACATCTTAATAAATTTTATGATAAAATAGTAACCAATAAAATAATTGTAATGATTTGTTATTTGGGTTGCAGTCGTCAATTTTATTCATTTGTATGTTGACTTATGACGTTATATTAAGTATAATCTGCATCTATTATTTTTAAGTATTTTACCTACGTATTCCAACAGCATACATTTTCAGTCTCAAATAAATAGTATTCAAAAAATCGTAAATGTAAATTGAAAATGTATATAAACTTTACCATGAATATTCATTATACAATATTTGAAGTACGATAGTAAATTCCTCGAAAATTAAAGTATTTAAAACATTCATACTAAAAAATTTTTCGCCTACCTTACCGTAAAATCAATCATATGAACACAAAAATATGGCGGAAAGTATTTGTTTATCAAACCAAGGACGGAAAATTCATAACGCCACGATTTTATTATTCTAGCAATGAAAAAGTGTGCCTTGGACTTGGCATTTTTAAATCAGAAAGAAATATAAATTTCGGCCAATTTTACAAAGTTAGTGAAATTCTATAAATTATAAAGCAAAAAAATCTAAAACGCCATCACAAGAACAACGCATTCGATTCTGAATACCTCATGATGAAGGGGGGCAAATATATATAGTATATGAGCGTCCCCTACATCGCCTGATCGTGGCGCAGTAGTATACGTGCTTGTGTAGCGAGGGCAACAAATACCAGCTAAGGGGTGCTATGCCCACTTTCCGCCCTTGTGACACAATATACTATAGTTTCCATAAAAAACTGTTTTTTAAAACATTTTAAATAAAAGTAAAAACAGGATAATGCATCAAAACTAACAAAGTATCTGTTGAGATACCTATTCAAACATATTCATGTGCTACAGCGGACAGCCCTTTATGCAGATTCTACCAGAAAGTGGTTAGAACATAGTCTATGTTAATTTGAAGATCTTTCAAGATAGAATAGCCTATGACAAGAAACTACGTGGTGGATTCACTGATCAGTTTAATAATTCTACTAGAAAAGAACAGATCTAGTAGTAAAGCCAACACTGGTCTTCTATATGTCTCAACCATATACTTTATGTCTATGGTTTTAATATTGCAAATTGATAAAAAAAGTTAATAAAATCATTACTGAATAGAAAACCACTGTAATAGTATATTGTGCAACAAGTTGTCGATTACCCACAAAACGAAGTTGAGTGGATAATCGACAGCGTCGCACGAGTTCCACATTCTATTTTGTATTATGTAAGTACAAACAAATTTGAAAAAAAATACCAAGAAGTTTTGATACTGCGATTGTGTTTTTTTATTATTTTATCTAAATTTGCTTTATATTCCTTATTGGCTTCTCTTTAAATGTCAGATTGCAGTATTATGGAAGAGGGTGATGGTCTCTAGAAAATATACATTTTAATTGCTAGGTTAAAATAATATTGACGAAAATCTAAGCCATATATCATTGCTGATTTTGCATTTCAGTTGCATTTTATATTTATAATTTTTTCAAATGTAAATTAATCTCTGGACTTCGTTATTTTTAATTGTTTCAATGTTTATATCTTCAGAGCTCTGTGATTTTTTTGGGGTTGTTGTCATATGTAAGTTTTGCGCTTTGAAACTTTTAGACACCCTGTACCAAAAATATTTAGTGTTCCTTGCAGTCGGGTTTGAATTTGATCGAATATTTCCGTATAATTGACCCAGAACCTAATACCTAAAAATGGCTATACGAAATATACTTTTATATTTCTCACTATATCCCTACTTTTGTATGACACAACCTTGTAGAGCTTATTACAGGGTGAACCGTGTATAATGCGTTCTAACCGAATTGGTTGATATACCCATATAAACGCTTCAGATAAAAATATCAAAATGTTTAAACAAACTTTTGAACGCATCGTCCATTCGGACGTAAAATTTATTTAAAATCAGCAAAAAAAATTGGGAACACCCTGTATTACCCAGCAAACACAAATGTATATACTACATAAAAATATATAACAGAGAAAGAAAGATTTTTATATAAAACAATTATATATTTTTTACGTAGTATTTATGTAACAAAATCTATATAAACTTTGTTATATATTCTCAATATTGACATTATAAAATATTTTATATGTAAGATATATCTACTCGATTATGTATTCATGATGTAAATTCTGCTACATAAATAGAAGAACAAAATTATATATATTTAATACGTAAAAGCTACATAAAATAATTTATAAATTTCGCCTCGTCTAATACGTCTTACAAAAAAGAAGAAAATTATAACCTATAAATTGTCACGAGTCGTTCGAGTGCTACAAATACCCGTGCAAATTATGAATAACAAAGTATATACTTATAATAAATTTTTTCTGGGTGTCTTTGTGTTGAGTATTGGAGAAAATATTATGTAAGTACTAATTATTATTATTTATACCTACTTACCACACTAAAGTTATTTTCAAGTATTATTGATTTACATTCAAATAACATATATTTCAGGCAAAATAATTCTTTAAAAAGAAAAAAATTGAAAGACTTCTGTGATTTGTCAATAAGGATGAAAAAGAAATGGACAAGTAGCTCAGTTTTACAATTTTACAGTGGTTATGGTGAACAATCATCAAAAACGGATATCCGAAATAAACATATATTTTACATAGTAATTTGGACATATTTGAGATGTAACATAATATACATAATAAATATGTAAAATAAATACGTACATATTATATCACCATTGTTCTCTAGCTGTGCCGGCCTTTGTCAGTATTCAATACATAAATATTATCTAGTTGTGACTTCAGTTTTATATAACTGTGACTTTTATATTTAAAGAATTACATAACATATATATATCCAATATGTTTTTGTGTTTGCTGGGTACTTTATTATATAACTTTGTAATTTATACGTATTTACACTGTATTAAATATGAATTGACAAGGATGTTATTGCTGGCTGCTACTTTTTGTGCTCGATGACATTTTAAAAGCACTGCGGAGTAAATAGAAATGCGTAATTTTGGCGAGCACCTAGATAAAAATAAAATGAAGAGTATCTTCGCCCTTCACAAATGATTAATTGTTCACCTCTACGACGTCAAAAAGAATATTTATTTAAATAGAAATACTTGATTCAAATACCTGTAGTTTGGAAAATGATTTTGAGAAACCCAAATTACAGCCAAACATAGTCGAATTTTTTTAAAAATACCTACCTTCAAAACGACATAGAGGATCTAATATCACTCCTTAGTGCCCATTTTAGTTATTTTTTGATAAGGCAATTGAAAAACAATCATAATATTTTAGACATCACCGAGTATACTGTTTGAATTATACAGGTTGTCCAAAATCAAATCTTTTTAAAGATACCCTGTATACAGACACAATTAAAAACATTTGTTGGCTGCCATACTTACAGTTTTATATCCTCGCCAATGCTATAAAAATATAATACCAGTTGATAAAAATTTTGTAACAACTCATATACAGGACCTTCAAATACATTTCTACAAGAAACACACTTTTGCAAGAAGTAAAGTTTTACCGTAGATTAAGTTCTAATTTTCACATTGTGTTCCATGTACAAATAAACATGTGTCCTGTATATTAAATAAAATATTTACAATTTGTAATAATACACAGGTACGCTGTACATTACACAACAACATGAAAAAAAAATACAATAATTTAAGAAATACAACATCTTTATTTTTGATTTTCTTCAAAATAATCTTTTAAGAAACAACGAAACGTTTGAAAACTTTGATTTTTTATAAACATTGACAGGCAGAAAATACTTGAAGCAGTTTAAAATAATTGCAAAATGTGACATACATTATGCATTCATTTTAATATCAGTTGAAGCTTTAAAAATATGTATTTATTCTGTACACCAATGCATCTAATATGTATTTTAAAAACTTTTTTAATTAATAAAATTCAAATGTGGAGTTCAATAGTTGAGTTACCAATAAAAACTTGAACCTTAGAAAAGTAGCAAATGCTTAATTATGTTTTTACACGGCAAATTTTAAATGATTGAGAATTTAACCAATAGAATTAATATCTGCATATTAGATTGAAATTTAACTTCTTCATTTTGGCACATTGTAATTTACTTCCACTATTTTTTGTTGATAAAATAATCAACAACTGGTTTACAATAACCGAAATGTTATAGTGTATGTAACTACAAAAGGTGGTTAATTCAAAGTATGATTATTTTGTTTTCTTTTATTCTTTCGACATAGATAATCACTTTGAAACTTTCTAGATTTATTAATTATGTATGAGAACGAACCAAAATAGATTATAGAGTCTAGAATGCACCAAAAGCATTTCGAGAAATTTAACAAAACAAAAATGTGATGATCAGTCTATTGTAAAGTCTGTAGGTTTTCTGCATGTCAATTTATTTTGGCCAAATAGAAAATTTTGTATCCTAAGTGACCTCAATTTTCCTTACAAACTAATTCAATAATTTATTTTTTTACAAACTACTTTTTAATATATATATAGATATTTATATATATATTTATACAAACTATCTAATCTATTTTTATAAATTTATATATATATCTTTGGAAAACAATAAACTTTTAATGAAAAATCAATTAGATGAAGCGACCATCCCAGAAAACGTACTCTGTATCTCAAATTATATTGATAAAACATTCTAATCTAGGCAATGTTCACAAACAAGTTAACAGAAAATTTTATAACTTTAACCACATTTCTACAAAGTATATTTCTTTAATGGTCACTTAAATCGAAAAAACGTCTTTCTATATTTGAAAACTGTCATTAGGCTCTTTGGAACATTTAACAATTTCGATTTTTCGACATTTTGATTGATTTTTTTTAATTTGATCAAAAAAATTACCATCAAAATAACTTTCAAAACAATTTCAATGAAAGAAGCAGTCGAAACGTAATTAAGTTTTTGAAAATTATTTCACAAGTATTTTTTTATCGTGCATATAAAAACTACTAAACATCAATAAATATTTCTTTAACAAACGTTTTAAACTGTCACAGCCTAAAATTGAAAAAATCCACTGTTGCTCAAGGCTTGTTCAAATATTTTGAAACCGTTTGCGAATATTTGTTTCTATATTTAAGTTAAAAACGAGTAATAATTCGACCGCCACGTTTCTGGACACACATTTCAAATACGAAATCTAATTAGTTTCAGTCAGTAATTCTACACACACAAAAACCGTACTAATTTAACAGGAAATTGTTGAATTATTTTAAACAAGTAAATCAAGAAATGCAACACAAAAGAAATCTTTTAGCAATTAACTCTAATACGTGACACTTTTACAAAAAAAAAATACATTAAAAATAGTAAAACGTGGATTAGCTAATAAATTTGTTCAACAGAAGGGTTACATTTGAGAAAATACAATGAGATCTGTATTCGTTTTGTTCCTAATCCTAATCTGGACGATTTGCAAGTAAAGTTATATCATATACATGCGTAGACTTTTCACAGAAACTATTTACGATTCTGTGTTATTTAAAAGTTTAACGTGAAATATGTGTTACATTTTATCAATTTGTAATGTGTTTATTAAACATTTGTTTGGTTTTACAATTTGAAGGTATATCCAAATGTCACATAAAAAAAATTTTTCAACTTTTTACAATTTCATAATTAATCTTATTCTACTCGTATTAACCAAGTAGTATTAATTTTGTTCCGTAATAGTATTTTAAGTTTCCTTTATAAGGTATATCATAAACCATTTGCTTAAAACTCAGACATAAAAATATCACTCTCTTCTACTTAGTTTACTGTAAAAGTTTTGATGAATAAAATTCAAAAACTTATCGAACATATGGTTTGAGTACAGTGTTAACATTTTATTGCTTATTGCTGGTAATATATCAACATTAAATATTTGTAGATCTAGTTCAAGATAATTGCGGTTTTATTTTTGTAAAAAATTGAGTTTTAAATCATTTTTTAGCAATGCAGTCTAATTTTGCTCTGTAGCCGAAAGTGAGACAATTGACACAAAAATCTTTCAAATTACTTTTCAAAAACATATAATTTCTCGGATATTAGTTTACAATAAAATAAAATGAATGACCGGATACACACTTGTAATTTTAAATAAATTTCCGTGTTAGTAGTGTGCAAACTAACCTTTGAGTTTTATCTCTATCGTTAATATCACAGATCTTTTAACCCACAGTAAACTTGGCCATCATTTTTATACACTTACTAGAATACGTTTCGAATTTCAATTTATATGAAAAAATCAATTTTTATGTATAAACAACTATACTATTCGCTAATTAAAATATATAACATTGAAAAAAAAACAAATTATTACTTCACTCAAAACATCCTTAGGTAAAAGGATAGAAGTTAATTTACTGTATTATTTTCTTTTAATTTGAAATAAATGGACAGCAAGAACAAACACCCATGGAAAAATTGCTAATCACCTGAAATATAAACAAAAACTATTAGTATAATGAAGCAGAACACCAGATCAAACACAAAACCAGACTAGAAGATGAAATGAAATTTCCTGCGCCAAGAATATGCCAAGATAAGAGAACCATAAGTAGAAGTTAGAATTTACAGATTACGACAACATTTTCATACTTCTGAAAAGCTGGCTTATCCCATTATCACTTTACTTATCACAATTTTGACTCGTCTTTTAGAAGAAAAAACTTGTTAAATCGTAGGTATGTATAGGATACCTCTAAAAATTTAGTTTTACCATTTCGATGTATGATAAAAGAGGTTTCATAACCTCTACAACAACAACAACAAAAAACGTGTGTCGAGATTAACGTCGATGATAATCGATAATCCTAGAAACAAAGAAGTTTTTACTAAATGGTTTCCATAAAATTCTATTGTAAAACAATACATTTGGTTAAAAACTGCACTTGCATCTCTTTGTTTCTATGATAATCAATCGATTTTATAAAAATATAACCAAGATTAACATTTAATACAATGTCTGTATACATTGATATTTATAAAGATAGATTTCTAACATGCTTTTGACATAAAAATGTGGGGAATCAAACTGATTGATCTTTAAACACAGAATCGGCATTAACAACAACAAAAAAACAAGTGTATTATTGATAAAATTAGTATTTAAGTCCAAACACATTAGAAAAATATCTCAACATATTATGAATATGTACAGCAACATTTTTTCAACGCTAAATTAAGTTTGTCCAGCGATGTATCAAAATACTGATCAAACACTGCAAAAAATAGGAGTGTGATGTAAACCTCTTGTGGTATGCAATTAGAAATCAAAGTGGAATTTGTTGCATCATAAATTTTCAATTAATAGGTATGTAATAAATGTAATTGATATATTCGGTTTAAAAAAAGTCGTTTTTAACGAATTTATGAAATGTACAACTTACTAAAAATTCCAAATGAAGAATTTAAAATATTATTCAAGAAAACTTATAAAAATTTAGTAAATAGTGTTTATATTTTTTAAATACCCTCTGTAGAATATTAAATACAAGGTTAAAATCAAAGTTTTAGTTATTGATTAAATATACTAAACAATTTATAATGTTTAAACAAGAAACATTCTGTATGTTATTTGTTTAGGAGCTATAAATCAGTAAAAAACGATATGTATAGGTTTTTTATGTTAGAAAGAGATGGTGCTTAAAAATAAATTGTTTTTAATACCATCCTAAATATACGTATTCATTAAAAATGCATAATTGCAACAAATTCTCCAATATACGTTACAATCTCACGAATCGCGGTGTTTCCTCCTTTTGAACAATTTAAAAATCTAATGATAAACATTCGACAATATGGTTACAATATTTTATAAATCCTTTAGCTGGGCAAACTTTACATACACTCAAAAATCAGTAATTGAATCAACTGAGAAAAAACAAGAAACCAGCCCACCAAATTCGACTTAAATCTAAAAATATTTAAAGCACCCATAAGTTATTTTTAAAAATATTAGGATAACCCTAAAAACATTAGATTATAGGTTTACTGATAAATTGTTGAAACCGACATATTCACAAATTTCGCGGGTATTCTTTACACATACAAAAAAAAACAAAAATACGAATGAAAAAAAAATTACGATATCGTCGGTTTACTGCCAAAACAAGATACGTACATTTTTACCATTTTTAGGGTAAGAGCATTTTCGTAGCCAAAAACAGTATATAAATGTACTGCATAAACCAGATAAGTGTTGGACAATGTAAAAATGGTGAATGATGTAGGCTTGTTTTAGCAATAATTCATTTTGCACAGAACTTTACAGCTGAA
This sequence comes from Ophraella communa, assembly GCA_035357415.1. NCBI lineage: Eukaryota > Metazoa > Arthropoda > Insecta > Coleoptera > Chrysomelidae > Ophraella > Ophraella communa. The sequence goes on along the minus strand of CM068988.1, from coordinate 23,441,921 downwards.
ACAAGTTAAGTGCACATTTAACGGAAAGATGCCATTTATCTTATTTTTGCTGTTAAAGTAAAATATAGATTTATAATGACTATTAGTATAAAGCAATCCCAATTTAATGATTGAACGAGCCCATAAGTATGTTCCTGAGTTTACAATGCATGATTGGTTAACGATATTTCGTATGGCCAGAAAAACAGCATAAAAAAAGAAGCAGTTTATTGTTCAGGAACTCAAATTTCACGATTTTCTTTACTTAGAAAGCCTTTCTAAACTTCTAAAAAATTAAACGAGAAATGTCGGTGGTGAAAAGGTAAACTGGTTGAAAGTGAAATGTTTCCGTTACCAAAAGGCTAAACCAGGAGTCCTTGAGTATATGTATGATCATACTTCAGAATACAAAGAAATAAACGTTTTTAGGAGGAGTCGAAAAATACCTAATTTGAAAGAAGTAACTCTAAAAAACGCGTACACTAAGATGCGACCTATAAGTTCCAAAAAAAAACAAGATTTATTGAAGTTGTGCAATTCGGGAGTGATTCCAGATGAATTTCACCCATATTATCATAATTTACCATCCTGCGAAGATGTCCAGGATGTTATTCCTGAACCAGCAATAGAAGATAGTGATCCTGAAGTTGACATTTAAGTTATAGATACCACATGTACTAAAACCCACCAATAAGTTCAGGCAAAATAAGTTAAGTTATTATTTTTTTTTATTTCTGGCGTTAATTATGTTCATAGTACCACAGTCTATGTTATTGTAATCCTTATTAAATGTTTCGTTTCGTGTAGTTGCTTTACTCTAGGCTGAAACTTTTAAACCCTACTTTCATAAATCTAACAACATGTTACTTATCTGGTTTTGGCAGTAAACCGACGATATATAGTCTTAAATATTAAATAACATTTTTTTCATTAATTTGTTTTTTCGAATCTAAGTAACTCACCTTAGAGCACAATGTTTCTTCTACAAATAAACTAATCTACAAAATGTCCTCTACAGATGGCATCATCTCACTGTTTTTTTTATTACTTTTCGACATAATATTGTCATTTAAAATCTTTATATCAAACAGTTCCAATAACGTTAGGAGGGAGCAATCATCCAAACTCGAACCGGGTTCAAAATAATACCAAATAATTTGAATTGACATTCACCAGTTAAAATAAAGTCATTTATATGTGACAAATGGCAAGTATTGAATTGACAGTATTTATCTCCTTATTGAAAAAGAGAGAAGAGATAATATTAATTTATTTTGTGCAGAAAGATAATCTTAGATAGTAATTGACTTCTTTGACAGTCGAAGTTGGACGAGCCCACTCCCAACCAATTTTTTCTTCACACATGATCACGATTCAATAAATAAATATATTTCTTATCCCTCTCTCGAGTTATACATTAAATTTATAATATATTACATTTATTGTACAGTCTTAAATAAATAGAAAAAAAAATATACAAAAAGGAGAAAAAGATACAGCTTTTTCGTTATAGCTTGAGCGACTCTAGCTTCTTACAAACGTCCCCGGCCACCTCGTCAGGTAGCGGAGCATCTCCCGCTCCAATTTCATTAATTCCTCCACCACCGGTTCCACTACGTCTTAACGAGCGTTTGTTACGTCTTGCCTGCGCTTGAACCGTCGCCGGTACGAAACTCTGACTTGTTGTAGTTGACAGGTGAACCTGGGAATTGGAGGAGTTTAAGGATTCAGGTAATTGGGAATTAAAACTAGCTACGTTATTATTATTATTATTAGAATATGGGGTGTTAGTGCTGCCGTTTTTATGTTTAGTCAAATCGTTAGGAAATTTTGTTAAAGCAGTCGTTGTCGGTTTAGTATAATTATTATTATTGTTATTATGTTTATTATAAATATTTTTCACGTTACTGTTAGTTACAAATTTGAATTGGTGATGAGTCATTGGGGAATAGGGAGCTGGTGGGGGTGTATTTACGGCTGTTCTTAAGGATTTTTCGTCGTTTTTATTCTCATCAACGCAACTAGCGGAGGAATTAGAGTCAGTGCGCAGGCTTGAACGACTCGAATGATCGTTCGATCGCCTATTGTCGAAAATACGTCTTCGCGACTTATTACTATTAATATTGTTCGTACGCCCTTCTATAGATCCATTCATTTTACGATAATCCGGAAAAGCGTATCCGTTACTAAACAAGGGAGGACAAAACGGAGGCGGAGGAGGTGCCTGTTGGGGACTAAAACTAACAAACGAATTCACGTAACCGTTGGTAGGAAAAATGGACACGTTTTGGTTATTTTGCATTAAAGGTTTACGCCTGCGTCCGCTTTGCATAGAGGAATAGTCTTTTTCTTGTTGATGGTCAATGGAAAGAAGAGAAACAACTGGCGTGTTCGAGTTTCTCTCATTTGAAGATTGAGAGGAGCGGGAAATATTCATTTCCGTAGACTGATGTAATGTTGGCGGTTTAGTACCACCAGTACCACCAATTCCTACATTCGGGTCAGAAAAGTTAACATGAGGATGACGAATACGTGGTTCTGATGTAATGTTGATAGTAGTATTGGAGCCAGAGGATACCCCAGTAAGTGATAACGACGGCATAAGTGATGTTTCTACGTCTTGTGGTGTAATGGTGTGGTCCACATTGTTGTAGGATTCCTATTTATCACGAAAAAACAAAATCCGAATAATAATAATGTGCTTTTTATATATTACGTTTTTATATATATAAAAAATAAATTACCTCGGCGTATGGTCCAGTAGCGCCCAATTCGAATGCTTCAGAGTAAATGGGAGGCCCTTCCAGGGTTGTTCCATACATTGGCAAGTTGTAGAACATGGGATCATTGGGGTTATAGGGCATCTGCAAGAAAATTTCCTTTTTGGGAAAAACAACAAAATATACATTTAAACACTCTGCATCAACCTCTTATTAGGCTTAATATTTACCTGTTGACCATAACAGTTGGGTCTTGGCGGACTATTGGAAGGTAGCATGGGGTTACATTGGGGACCTCCTGGACCATTTTGGCCTCCAGCCACATATTGAGTCGAGGGTGAGGCACCGTTGCTCTGGTAGAAGTTATATTCGTACTACAAATTCAAAAAAATCATTATTACAAATTAGATATTTTGTTCTTACACATTTTACTGGGTTGCTCGGACGATTTTTAACATCTATTCTAAATTCAGTAATGCATGTAGACACAAGAAATACCTTTTTTAAATATTACACAAAAACATTGATTTGATTATTGATCGTCGTCGAGCTACCCAATTAAAATATTTAGTAGAACAAGTATTCCATCAAGAATACATTATCATGCTGGAAACCAATTTTTAATGCATTTTACTCTAAATGGTTGCAAGGTGCCACTAAATTCAACGTTAATAACTAAAGGGCGGATTAGATATAAAATGATTTAGCAATTAAACAACTGTTATAAAGATGGTTCGTTTCAGATATTCTTCACCTGTTCCATAACTCAGTGAGAGTATTTTACCTAGATTAGTATACTTTAAATCTAACAATAAAACTTGTTATGGGTGGTATACTAAACAGTGAAAATTGATAGAAAAATTTCAAAGTATCTGTAAGAACAAAGATTATGAATAGAAATCAAATTGTAACTAATACTATCTTGTCAATTATGTTAAATGTATATAATCCGCCCTTTAACTAAATATAATAACTGCTAGATATAACAATGATCCTTTTAACATTCAAATTATATAATATTATATCAATATCACACTAAAATGACATTTTAATAAATTGGGGATTATAGTAAATATATAAATGTAAACCACCCTGCAAATTATATGAAGACAACTAATTGTGCACATTTTGTATGAATAATTCAAGCTAAAGCATATAATAAAAAATTCAGCATACAAACACGTTTTAAATTATTTTATTAAATAATAAAATAAATGATTTTTGATGATAAATATTTAAACACAATACCAATGACGAATGTAAAATTAAATAGAATAGGCAGACTAGTTTTGACTTTTTGACTTAAAAAAATGTATCACTTTTTCTTCAACAACCATAAATAATTTTTAAATCAACAGTGAAGAAAAAAAAGCTAAGTTGTTACTTTTTTTAAATAAACAAACTGAGTCAGTACTAACAAACTCGATATTATTTTTAATTTTATAAGAATTCCTATATTGGGAATAGATAAAGTAAATCTCTAAAAATAAACAATTTCTTTTTAGTCACTGTTAAGCCATTTGTTTGGTTGATCAATAAGCTAAATTTTATTAAACATTACAAATCTATAAAAAAGATTTATTAATAAAACACTTATTTAAAGCTCTAAAAATTTTATAGTAGGATGGAAAAAATTACATTGCATCTTTTGTGTATTTATGTTTTATATTTTTTAATATTAAACTTTAATACATTGTGTCAAAGTTCCCATATTATTGATTCTGTACACAAATTATATCAACAGAATAATCATGTAAAAAAACTTAATTCAAAAGCAAAATATTGAACCAAAATACACAAATGTATGAAAAAGACATGCACAAAACGCATCGGCAAACACAAAAGCAGAACTAATTTTGTTGAATTTTTTGCTGTCAGGACCTTAAGAGAGGGATGGCAGGGGGCGGGGGTAGCCCTCAGTACTGCAGGCCGTCCAGCAATACGTAGGTCGGTTGCTGGGTAACAGGGTACAGTCCTGCGTCCGATATGTAGTTGCTGGACTGAACAAAATCACCCAGTATATTTACACAAGAAGTTTTATACCTCTTTATTACACAGAAAATTGCAAATTAATTCAAAAAATGTATACAATTTAATTAGATTTTCAGTTAAAAAACAAGATAATAAAAAACTGGGATTGTTATATTATGATAAACTAGGGTGTATATGATTGAATATAAATAAATTGTGCTATGGAATAATATCTATTAAAAATAAACAAATGTTTTTGCTATTTTAATTTGATAAACACTAACATCATTTATATTAAAAATACATTATTTTTTATATTTCATAATAAAAGGAAAGGCAAAATGAGTCAGTAGTAAATTTAATCACTCTATAGTGCATAAAAAATATTTCTTAAAAAAATCTTATATCAACACAAAATATTAACTTTTCCAAACTAAATAGAAGAAATAACAATGACTTCTGCAAAATCAGATGTTTATTAGTAAATCATGGAAATTTGAATGTATATTGATAAGTTAATAGTTAATTATGAAGAACTGTTAAAAATATGCTTTGTTAAAAGTTAAATTGTATTTTCTCTAGCTTAAGCTACTTAAGTTATAGTAGGCATCATATACAATTCCAAAAGTTGAATTGTTAAACATTATTAAAGACAGAAAATAATTTTGTGATAAACAGTCCCAGAATAGACAAATACAAATTAAATTAACACATGAATATAAAAATAAGCAGGTTATAAACATTACAATAAAAAGTGAAAACATAGAATAAATATTTATATGGTATATAAAAAGATATATTTAAAAAATGAACTTACCGGCATTGGCATGGGATACTGTTGTGGCATGTAAATAGCCTGAGCAGGAAACATCATAGATGGATAAGCAGGTGTTTGTGGTGGACCAGTTTGAGCAGGATACATTGGAGGAGCTGAAATATAAATATTTTATATAATTTCTATAATATATTAAAAACACAAAGTAAGAGTTGGTACAGTAAATTTCTATAATATATTGGATATGTTAATACATACTTTGGTAAACAGGTTGTTGGACTGTAGGATCTCTAGGTGCAGCAGAGCCTGGTTGATAGTATGCTACTCCACCTTGAAAATATGGCATAGCAGCTCCAGGTGGAAAAAAGAATTGAGTTGGGTTTCCAGCAGCAACAGCTGGAGGACTAGATGCATCAAATGCTCTGCTAAAAGGCTTAAACATCAAAGTTAATAAAATATTTTTAATTATTAATTTGAAATATTTACCTGTTTTTTTATTGCTGGAGCTATGTTAAGTTTTCTCTCCCGTAAGACTATATTTTCATTTTCCCTAAGAGGCCTCTTGGCATCATCTTCACTTTCAAATGTTATGAAACCATATCCTCTAGAGACGCCAGCCCTATCCTGAATGATTTTAGCAGCCTTTACAGTGCCATAATTGCTGAAGAGTTGCATTAACTCACTTTCTGTTGTGTTAGCTGATATTCCTCCAACAAAGATTCTGTTTGGCACTAAAGTGCCTAAAACACAATTTCATAATTGTTACACATTTATTTAAAGTTTTAACTATAATCAGTCAACTTTGCTTTCACTCACCATATTTGGGTGCATTATTATTAAGTGGTGGTGAACTTTGAGTGTTTGCTTGAGTCCTGCTACCATTAGCAATGGTTGTAATAGGTGTACTAGAAGGAGTATTCACAATAGAGCTGTTTGAACTCTTTTTTCCATTATTTTGACTTGATGTCGACATTTTTATATTTTCATTCGCTTTCAACATATACCTACAATTTTTTCCACAATTAGGTTATGGCATTTCAGTTGTACCTTTTTCGGACAAATGCTGTAAGTTTTCTGTGAACAATTTAAAAATAATATTAAAAACAGATATTATACTTTCATACAATTTTGTTTTACAGGTACTAGTAGAAAAAAGACATCTAACAATCCTTAATTTTCAGTTTAAGAGTATTTTGTATTATACAAAATTAAAGAAATATTTTATTTGTATTGTTTTAGTTTAAAATTTTAGGACCACCAATCATTCAAATTGAATCTATCTAGTCTGGTCTTTTTAAAGGTATTTAGTATACCTGAGAACTGTACAAACTACAATGATACAACATTTCAACTAAAACTTATCTGGAGTAGTAAATAATTCACCCCAATGCAAAAGTGAAAACGAAATGAAAACTTAGGCTGATTAAGCTTGACAAAGACAATGACATTCGATATTTTGTATAACAATTAAAAATCCCTAGGCACTGACCTACTTTTGTAATTTTTTGCCCTAATTTTAAATTAAACAGGAAATAATTATTCAAAAAAAAAGCATTTTCTGAAATATTTATAAATCAGTATTTATATATCAATTTATCAAAATAACATTTGACTTGACACAGCTGAACAATTTATCAAATTTTATTAAAAATTTAACTGTAGCTCAATTAATAATGACTTAGGTTTTAAAATGCATTTTCACATAATCACTTTGCAAACCAAACTAACACTAGAAACAGTTAAAAAAATTGCGAAAACTGTTTTCACTAAACTACCTGTAAAATACTGCAGTAAGATTGCAGAGAATAAGGACAATAAGCTTGGCCGATGTATAAAGAAGTCTAATAAAAATAAATTGTATCACATCTTCAAACTTACGTCTTTAAATAGAAGTGTTATTTTACGAATCATTAGAATTTATTCAACAGTTCAACACATAAAAGATTAAAACTAAAAACGATTTCTATGTACTACTAAACGAATCGTCCATATAAAATGGCGTCTCGTCTGACCAATAAGAAACTAGCGCCAAATATGACGTAACGATAGTTTTCCGGGTCTCGTAGTACATTTGAAAATCATTTAAAACACTTTTACATTGTAGGATTTACCTAATACTTAAAAAATGCATACTTACCTTATGTTTAGTGGATTCCAAAAAATGTTTAATTGAAATTCAATTTTTTGAAGTAATACTTATTTTAAAACACTTCCAAAAGCATTTTAAATTATTAAAATGAAAACAGAACGAATACAGAACAGCAAAAGTTCAAAAACAATATCAACTGTCAACAAATAAACAATTGCTACAAACGACGTAAACATAAAGAACTTGATTTTTAAATTTTTAGCAGTGTCTAAACCAACATTGCCGTTTTTTCTAATATAAGTAAGTGTCATGGATTTTGACATAAATGACTAAAAAAAGTGAAAATTGAAATTTTATTGGTTATGACCACTAAAGCTATACATATTATATAAATATGTTATACGACATAAAAATGTAATTTATACATATGAAAATTAACTTCCAACTAACAATTTCAGCTGCAGGTACCTATCAGCTGAGCTTTCTTTTCCCTTCTTTGAAAAAATATAATATTTAACCTTCCTATAGAATATGCAATCAGTTTTTTTGTTGATCTAATACCTATCATTAGTGGAAATTAAAAAATATATGTCTATGCAGGCGTATTTGAAAATGACTTAAGACGAATTAATTATACATATATTTTCTTCTATTCCAGATTGGCTCTTATACAATTTATTTCTTGTCGTGTTAATCTAATCTTTTGAATATTTTATTTTATATCGATTTTTTAGTTAAAGCTTTGGTCAGAGGTAAAAAAACTTTTCTATTTACTTTATCTAATATTCAAAAATTAGTGTTACACATTACGAGAATTGTAAATAATCAGATTATCACTATTTTTCGAAAAGTTCAGTTCATTTTTTGGGTATTTAAAAAATGTAATAGTATATTACATAACAAGAGTCGCAAGTAACCGTAAATCTAAGGAGTGCTTAATGGGATTACAATAACTCGTGTAACGTACTATTCTTTTTCTACGGCGCGCAGAGTGCGTAATTGTATAATGTGCTGCCTACATTTAGGGGCGCTATTCTTTAAATCTAATACTAATTTAATCTAATATAAAAGCATTTAAATTTTTTTGCAAAGACGGGTTCCGGTCCTATCAATGAGCGGTGTTTGACCCCCCTGGCCAACTCATTAGCAATCCTCCTGTAGGTACCTTGTATTGGTACCCAGGCAAAGTGGTATTGTGGCAATTCAAGCATTGAATTGACCTTTACCGATAAAATATACGATTTAAGTTATGTGAATCAACCAATCCAGCGTTTCCAGATGAGTCTTCTAACCTAGAAAGTTTAGAGAAACTGGTGGTTACAATAGAATACTAGTTCCAGGATGACTCAGTTGTATTATCCTTTTTAACGAACCCTTACTTTGCGTATACGTCTTGTTACAAAATGTTCCCTCCAGAGGGCATCTGCATTGAAGCTGACACATAGTTAACAGTGTTATGTATCCCAACCATTGGAGAGAAAGTTATTTCTTTGGAATTACCTAGAAGAGACAATCTTGACCGTGTAAAGATTTTGGAAGAATTTAGATATGGAATGCATAAGGGATCTGATAAAAACCCTTTCATCGAAAGATGTTAATTGAGGCAGAGGTGGCAATACCAGATACTAAAAGCCTCTCGGGCACCTCCGTCAAGTCGAGACTTGACGCTATAGATACAGCTGGTAAGAGCTATAGCGAAGCAGCTACCATCACGTAATTGTATAGACAAGGCCGAGCCGTATGACACATTAAATGATTTTGGGACCTGGCACTATCAGTTTACCAGCATCAGCAGTGGTTGACCTAGGAATGGAACGCTCTCTTGACAAATTCAAGGGTAAACGGGAAGACAAAAAGACTGCAGGCTATCCAAGGAAGTTCTGATTTAAGTATCCGGATAGAACCTACATTTGAACAGGTTGAGGTTATCTGACATGACACCTCACTATGTGGGCGTGAGCAAGAAGAGGCAGTTGAACACGTCATTTGTGAATATCTAGTGAGAAATGGCTAACATACGCCAACTTGAGGGAGCTGCCTTATCACCTACTTCAAACGTGTAGGTTGGTTGACTAGCTAGTAGGCAGGTCAAACGTGGCCTAATTGCTCTGGCGCGACCCACCATTCAAGAATAACAGATACAGATTGTGGTGTAAGAAAATAAAAATTAGTTTTATGTATGTATTTAAAATTATATTACAATATATAAAATAAAACATTGCTTACAAAATACTCTTTTAAAATTCATATAAAATATAGTATCAATCAGTATTTAGAGTAAGGCAGACTCCTTGTAGCACCCAATGGCTTATATGTTGTGTTGTCCTCAGATCTGCTTCAAATACCAAACCCACACCCATTGCGTTTCTCCTTAATGAAGTTGTGTATACTGGTGTTCTAAAAGTATTTTGTAACTTTAATCTATGAACTTCGATAGGTACAACGCCTAAAACTGGTAAACGTTCTATAAGCACTTTGGGTGTTGAACGTTTCAAGCAATTGTTCTCCACATCCCAAGAGGCACCTTCCAAATATAAACCAAAAATCCAGCAGTTTCCCTAAAATGACAAGCCACATGCATACAAAGAAATTATGAAATAAAAGTGATTTTTACAAAGTACGGAAAACGTAATTCAATTATTTTCTGTATTAAGTTACTGACCTGTTGTGGGCGTAAAACTACATCTGTAGGATCAACGTGTTCGGTGACATATGTATACAAGGTGGATCTATCTAAGGGCCAATTATGTAAACGGCATGCTATTTGTACCAAAGCAGCCAAATAAGTTTCAGGTATATGCAAGCCAGATATCCAAAGAACAGTTGGTTCACCAGTAGTAGACTTAAAATGAAAACATGTTAAATATAATCATCTTAATATAATAATCATTAGGTATATATGAATGATCAGGTATATATATTTGGAGTAACAGTGTTGATACTAATATAATTATATAACCGTATCGATTACTCGTTTAGCTTTTATGGAAGATTGGTTAGTTGGTAACAAAAAAGTGGGGATGATGTGGATCTACTGAATAATTATAATAATTGATTATCTCAATGATAATCTTAAAACGAAAACTGCAATTTTGCAGAATCCTGATAGTTATTTTAGATTTAAAAGGTGTCTTCTAACGAGTGAAAAAGACTATAGACTGTTTAGGGCCTATAAAATATTCCCTTACACGTTTGTATTGATATGACAGTTTTTATTGATGCCATAATATCAACACAATTATTTGTAATAAAACATAGTTTACCCAGTTAAAATATTGAGATTGACGATGTTCGAAATGTTCAAGCCAACCAGATAAATTTTTACATGTTGCTGGAGCCAGCTTCCTCCAAGATGCTGGTAATTGTCCGTTGAATAATGAATAAGCTACATTATCCAAGTTGCTATCCATACCTATCTCACCGCATAAAGCTTTCTGAAGGTGAATGAGTGTCCTTCGCATTGTTGCTATTAAACGATTAAACCTGAAATATTTTTTAACAGTTAAATCATTAGCAGAAGTTAAGTAAAACTTTTAAAACTTCTGTAACTGCTGTTATTGAAACATACCGAAAAGGTTTTAGATCTCATGAAGTCAAAATGCCGCTGAAATTTGTTTTTTTTTGGACATCAACCTTTCATAATAATTATAGATTCAGAAAGCAAATCTTATCACCAAATACTTATAAAATACTCAGAAAAAATTCACTCTCTAGTTATTTCTAAATAATTATAGCTATAACAAAGCTAATGGTAATTAGCTTTGTCACTCTTTGTATGCCATTCATTAATAACTAAATAATTTCTGGTAAATAATGACATTGATCAATATATCTTTATTTAAGTAGAACAATATATATTGGTTTGGATTTAGAAAAAAAAAACATATAAGACAGGACTCATCGTTTTGTTGTAAAAAATAATATTCACAGTAAGTGAGTTCAAACATACAAACCTCTCTAATTCTTGCAACAATACTACAACTGTCGGCGACATCATACGTTGAAAATATCTGCGCACTTTCCAAATTTCGTATTCTTCAGGTATCTTCTTCAATATGTCTTTAGCCACATTGTCTATGAATTCTTCCCTACTGATACCACCCCCGGCTGAAGCTAAAATAATAATAATTGTATTAGAAATAGTATTCCAATGTACATAAGCGGTAGTTAAACGGAAAAAAAACTATATCTTACAAGTTTGAGGTTGCAGTTCGATCAATATACTCCACATATCTTTTGTGGCTTGTGTGTAATATCCTATTTCAGCATTGGGGTGCAATCCGAAAACTTCAGGACTATTAGTGAGCGGTAATTCATCTATAAATTCTAAAAAAATATATACATATTTAATAACCCCTTAAATGATTTTATTTAAAATGTTTACCAACATATTCTTCTTTCACTCCATCTGGTGGTATGAAATAATCTACAGTGCTGTCATGGTAAAAATGGAAAGGTTGAAATGTATCGAATAAGAAATCTCCCATGTATTCGTCCATATAAATTTTGACGATACGTCTGTCGAAATCGTCAATCACTCGACCACCGTACATTACCTAACAAAAAAGAATGTTTATTTTCATTTACGCCTAAGTATATTCTATTGAGGAATATTCCATGCTTCCTCTCTTTAACTCAAATAACACAGACTACGCCCAGAGAAAGGTGCACTGCGAACCCAGTTACTCCAAATGGGACGCTTCTCTATAGACATGGCTCAAAGCTAGAGGGGAGAATAGGAAAGGGAGTCTTCTTAGAGTCCTCACTCCTGAATCAGCCAAATGGATACTTTAAATCAGACTTTCAACTCAGTCTACCTGACCTCAAAGGTCAAATGCCATAAACCCTTAAATCAATTGTATGACAAACGAGTTACCAAGAGTTGATACGACGCTCACAGCTATATCTGCTAACACTACACCAGGATCACCTATTGCTGAAAGAAGGTTGGTCCTCTGGAAGGTAGTACTCCACTAAACAAACCTTAGATGACGGGAGGAGTAAGGGTTAGTACAATAAATTTAATTAAAGTTATAAATGTTACCTCTCCAATAAGGTACTTGAGACTGTTCCAAGGTAGTTTTGTGTCCTTGGATCTAACGGCTTTTGTAAGATAAGTGTTCAAAATATTGACGCACACATTAAAATCGGATTCATTGAAATCGTAAGAAATATTCCATCCGATTTTATCGTACTTTCTTCGTTCTTGAACAACGGCGTGAAAGAAAGCCAACACATAGACGAGAGATTTATAAGATGGATGTATACATTGATCTAAAGTTTGCGGACGCATCTTAAAATACGTATTACGCAAATTCAGTTTTAAACCTGTAAAATAATAATTTAATATTTCATTTATTGGTTTAACAATAATAACGGTTTGGTTTTTTGACATTTTTTTCATTATTGATAAACGTTCAAAGGTTTTTCGGATTAAAAATATTATACAAACCGTTGGGTGGCTCAGTTACTACTTTCAAGGATCTTTGCAAGACCCCAATAGGAAAATTATCTACGGGATCCGTAGTTAACCACAGCCTAAAATCTGGATGAGGTTTACTAATTTTCTCTAATACTTTTTCCAGTCTTTTCACAAATGAAAGTAACAAATGACAATTCTGAAACATCAACCATTGTCCCCTTGATATAGCAATATCCAGTAGACTTAAAGCAGTTTGTTCCTGACCTTGCCCCAAAGAGAGATATCGGAATTTTCCTCCTCCGAAACCCATCCTGTAAATGAGAAAATTATACTATATCAATTTAATAATGGTTGTTGAGAATTAATTACCGATCTCCCAATTTCATCAGATCAGCAGTAGGATCAGATCCGGGACTGAGAATAAATACTACAGGCGTTAGAGGACTGCTTTGATCATAAATAGTGTCTAAACTAATTACAGGTGGCATTATATATTCTTCGCCCATTATTTCCGTAATGAAATTACCTACGGCTCTAAAAACTCGGTCCACTCTAAAACATCTAAAACAATGTAAATTATAAATATGTATACCTATATATAATTTCCATTCAGCATTAAGAAAAAATTTTGGGCTATTTTATAATCTTCCATTTAATTATTAGTGAGTGAAGTACCAAGATTGAAAGGGTTAGGAATCCAATACATTTTTCTGAGGACTCTCATATGAATTGTAAATTTAGAACTTATGAAGAGGTGGCTAACTATACCTGAGCAACATAAGAATGTGAAACTGAGGAAGTGTCTCCTTGTACCCGAACGGAAAGTCCTCATTTTCTGGATCATCTAAATCGTACCAGTTATGCCAAACTTCAACATCTTTTTCTATTTGAGAGGGTAATTCGAAAAACGAATCAGAAAAATCAACGGACAGTTTAATGATGTTCTCCCAGTTAGATATAAGCCAAGGAGCTGGGCATTCCCTAGTCGATTTTTCTAAACTCACTGAACCCTATGAGGAAAAATAAAAAATTATTATTTACTCACCAAAATGTTTTTCACTTACCTTTATAAAAAAGTCTATTTCTTGTTGAGTGATTTTATTTTCATTTTGTTCCAATTTTGATGTCATTTGAAAGGAAAATAGCAGCTTGTGTTTCTCAAAGATGCCAGTACATCCATAATCGTATACATTTTTTGTTAACATATTGATAATATTTTGCAATCTTCGTGCTAATAATGTATGCGGTAATGCCTTTCTTAAAGAATAAGCGAAAACCTGAAAGAATAATTGTTCCTATCAAGCATCTATGAAAAAACAATTTTTCTTAAACATATTTTAGACGTGGCATTCCCAACAAACCAAAAACTTTTCTTTTCTCAATTCAGAATCACTGTCATGGGTATCTGGACGTTGTCGTTGTCATTGCTACGTTAAAATTAGTTGTATAACAGTAACTCATACTCTACTTTAGTTGTTAAAGTCCATATAATAACATAACCTGTAGTAGTTTTTTAAATTATATAAGACTGTGTGAAAGGAACTCCGAAAAAGAAGGTTAAATAAATCAAACTGTTTCTGAGTCAATGTAAGAGCCAATATCAAAAAAATAAAAAAATCTTCAAGTCAACATGCTGGTTTCAACATCCAACTTTTTCTTCAAGGGTTTATGCAAATAAAATGTCATACACATTTTATACTTTAGTATAAACTTTACCTCTAAATATGATGATAGAGAATATTGGTACATTGCATTCACGCCAGCCATATCTGATAATACGAAAAACAAAACAGCCCCTCTTTTAGCTACAGATCTGTAGCCATCTCGAAGTTTGTCGATATCTTTAGAAGTTTCGCTGGCCAAAGCCAATTTTTCCATGACTTCTGTAGCTTTAGTCTTTGTATTTTCTAATGTTTCCACTAATTCTACATTATCCAGCATATTTCCGGTTGTAGTTGAAAGTTCTCTTAAAAGTGAATCCTCTAATTCTGACAAAAGCCGCTTGTTCTCTGAAGTTTCTGCTATTAAACTTTCTCGCTGTTCTTCCAAATCAGGACGCTCGTTTCTAACAACCACACTTAACAGTTGATCTTCTAAGCCTAAAGCCACGAAAAGATAATTTAATATTTAAGTTTTAGAAAAAATACAAAATGCAATGTTAATACAGCTTAAAATAATATAGTTACCTGTTAAAGTTACTGTGTAGTTAATCACTATGGAGACAGCATACACTGACGGATTGAAAAGAGGATTTGCGAATTTCGTAGTCATGTACATTCGGAAATTTGGATCCCAATCTACTTCTTTGTCACCCAATATTACATATACTCTTCCAGATTCTATTTTAACATTTTTCATTATAACATTTTCTGCTACCGGATCGATATAATCGTCTACATCTTGGAACAGGACAGGGGAACCATATTTTATAGCCATATCGAGGTGTTTCAAAAAATCAGAATCGTTAAAACTGAGAGTCTATAAAATAAAGAAAACAAAATGTTATAAGAAAATTCTATGACATCAACTGTAAAAATTTAAAATTTAACAATTGACAAAAGAGAATCTAAAATAATAATATGTACTTCTGCTTACTTTTAAGTTTAACTTTTCTTCCCTTTTTTGTATCCAATTTAAAGCTTGCTGTTGAGGATCAATACAAAGGGGAAATCTAGAACCTCTTAAAGTCAAAATACCATTCTGAACAGATAATTCATCAGGGGGTAAGTTCTCAGAGGTCCATGTACTTATTTCAACGTCAGAAGTCAAGTTAGCTTCAGTCCTAAAAAAGTTATAAGTGAAATCAAGAAAAACCACTGCTTTAAATATCTAACAGATAATATGTAACAAACATAATATCTTAGATTGTCTTAATCTACTTGAACTCTAGGGCGCCAATATTTCTAGCGAAGATAAGCAGCTTTCTAGAAGGCAAATTCCTAATTTGATTCGACAGTTTTCACTTTCCGATTTCCCCATTATTTTGAGGTTATACCTCAAAGGGAAGTGTCCAGCGAGAAGTCCTACGGTCATTTTTTTGCTCATTTAGAGCGGGCATTTTGCTCTTCCAGGTGATATATCTATAAACCTTTTAGCTTGCCTCAGCCACAAGGTTACCATAATAGTATATATTATAGAGAAATAATAATTAATCTATACAGTGTTACATACTAAAATGTATAGAAGTTTTATATTATATAAAGTTGGCAAACCTGTAAGGTTGAGTTAATGGTATTTCCTTAATCAAAATGTCTTTTTGCCAATCGTCGTATACCATGGCCTTTCTAAATTCATAAGTAAATGGTCCACAATACGCTAAAAATCCAGAACACAACAAACAATCGCCAACTAGTCTGTCTTTAGCTGAAAATAGCTCTGCTAAATCAATCTTCCATCTGAAAATATATTTTTATAAATAACTACAACAACTTTCTAAATTTCAAATAATATAATTAGAAAAAGATAAATAAACTGTAATTGTTTGTTTACCTGCTTTGTTCTGAGCTTAGCCCGTTGATTAATTTATCAGCTGCTTCTAATCGTCTCATCATGATATCAGTTTCTTCTTGCAGATCCATTCGTATTTTCATTGCCGCTGCGTATTTTTCATTAAGTTGATTAAGTTTCTCCTCTAATTTTTGGATTTCCTTGTTCAATTTTTCTAAAAAGTTTTTCGCAGCTTGATATTCCGCCTGAAGTTGTTCTACTCTTTCCTTCTTCGGTTTCACTTCCTATAAAATACTGGCAAATTAATAATTTTGTTAAAAAATAATGCAAGAACACATAATTATAAATATTTTTAGTGAAAGGTAGAAGGACAAGGGTCTCTTTAATTTATTTAAAAGTTCGGACATTGTTTACCTTAAATACTTCGCAGTAACCTAAGACAGCTTGTACAAATCTTAACAAACCATAACCAGCTTTACTGATACTTTGCATTTCTCCTAGTTTTTTAGAGTTTTTCATGTGAGCTTTAACGGCTTTCTGCTGGTTTTGGGTAATTGCGTCAACGTTCATTTCTTGTAAGCTGCGCAAAAAGTTGCCTTCTGCCATCATACCTTTCGCTGCCTTCCAGTTTATTTCCTTGTAACCTACAAAAAAGATTGTATTTATTTATTGAACTTTTTCATTTAATTTCTTACCTCTAAGTATAAGTACGCATTCGCAAATAGTTTGTACTGGCTCTGGAGGTGTTGCGAATGACCGAATTTCAGTAATATCAGACTTATCTAGATCTGAGAGAGCTAATCGGGCAACTTCCAAAGCCGGCAAAGCCTCCGCCAATACTGCTTCGGCCTCAGATTGTTCGACAGCTATGATCTTGGCTTGTTCTTCAATTTCCTGACTTTTCAATGACGCAACATCTTTTTTATCAGTAGCTGTTTTTGTACCTAAAAAAAATATTCAACGTATTGTGATTTGTTAAATTTTAAATAATAAAAAATGCATGTACCAAAAAAATCGACAAAAATCAAATAAAATACACACTAGCATTAATTTCATCTAACATAGCTTCACATTCTGCGGTAGCTTGAGCTACGCGGATTTTTTGTTTTGCCAATTGTTTGTTTAGTACTTCCAGCTCAACAGTAGCTTCTTCAATTTTTTGTAAACCACTTGTTAATCTCTCACATTGCGAATTTATGTAGTTATCTTTTTCATCCAATAATCTAAAACAAAAGTTACATACATTTGTTATATTTAATTGTTCTAATTGTTCAGATATTTAATCAAAAATATTCAGAGGTGCAGTTACTGTAAATATTTTAGCTGAGACGAATTGCAAAATAATTCTACCTTAGATATGTGTTAATAAAATCCAAGTAGTGTTTCGGTGTGACATAATTTTTTCGTCTTAGTTTTAACAGATAATCTATAGTATAATCATTCACTGAACTATGGACATGAACAGCGTGGTCTATGATGGGTTCTCTGTACTGCTCAGGTATTTTGGGATTCTCTTTTAAAAACACGGAAGCTACGGCAACTAGCGCTTGAAGGGGCCATGGGAAGATCCAATCTATAGTAGTGTTGTTGACTAAACCTAAAATTACAAATTAAACAAAAAACTTAATACAAATATATTTCTTCAAATAATTACCTGGAAAGTTTCTACATCTTTTGCTTAAAATATCTCCCGAAGACGACATGGATAGTACTACATGCAGATTATCCTGACAAGTATGTAAAAAGTAATTCCAAACAGAATCTTTTGCTATGCCATAACCGGCTTTGTCAGCAGCAGATCTGCATGAATTGATTATTTGATCCTTATCTTCTTCAGTGAAAAGACTAGGTACATAACCGATCATTAGAATATTGTTAATAAATTCTAAGAAACCTTCTTCTACAACTTGACCGGCTGTGAAGAAGAAGCAAGTAGATTTGTTATCTATACCCAGCTGATTGTATAATTTCTTCAAATCTTCTTTGAAAAGCGTTTCGTTGTAACCTGCAAAACAATTAAATTTCCAGTTTATTTACTATTACTTAGGAGGAACCACATTACACTTACATTTTTAATGACAAATATATTAACTATTAAAATTACAATTAATAAATAAAAGGTTATGCATTATTACCTCTACATAGGGTGATTTCGAACATTTCACAATCTGCAGTGAACGCTGCCAAGTTTGTAAAGCTCCGTTTACCTGAACCACCAACTCCTACCAACATCATGTGTCCTCGTTCTAAACGTAAACCTCTTTGAATCCTTGTCAGATGTTCTAGCGCATCGTTGAAAAGTACGATATTCATTTTTCCTTTTCGTTCATTGTAAAGTTCTATAAGTTCTTGAAATAGTGAATATATAGCCTCGTAGTCAAGTAAGTCTTCGTAGAGACGTGGTTCGGCTTCATTAGAAGCATTCCTAAAATCGCCGAATAATATTGGATCTCGCATTACGTATTCCGTCACATCAATTTGTTCTTCCTAAAAATTGTTCCCAATTAAGTAGTTAAACTTATATACATCATATTTCATGCAATCAAAGTAAAATCCTAAATAACAGGAAATACAGCTTAAAAAACTTCTTCTCAATATCCGTACATCCATTTACTATCTAGGTAACAAGACAAGCATTTAATACCAGTTGAAAGACATAGTTTCAATAGCAGTAAAACTTTCTGTCAGTTAGATTCCTCTGCACTTCGATATACGACGATCTTTTGTATCTACCTTAATCTATTAAAATTCTAGAACGTTAATACTTCTAGCAAAGTTGAGTAGCTTTCTGCAGGGCATATTCCTAATCTGATACGGAGTCAGAGCAACTCCTTCTATAGAGCGGGTCACAGTTATTATGCAGCATTGCGTTTATGGACGACGGCGTTGCCATATATCGGCATGTTCTTCGAATTTGGTTCCAACTGGCGCGGGAATATAACTTGCCATTGTGTTACTACTATGATTTAAATGTTGACTAACCAAAGCTGCAACAGTGTTGAATATTCGCCTATATATAAGATTTACATTGGCCTATGCCGGCCACGCTGCATAATAACTGTGACCCGCTCTATAGGAATTTAAGCCCTTTGCAGATGGTAAATCGTAAAACGGTTCTGCCGTTTCTGTGAAAGCGCAGAAACGACAGTTTTCACTTTTCGATATGCTCAATATTTTGAGGTAATACTTCAAAGGGAAAAGTCCAGTGAGAAGACCTACCCAGCGCAAGGGATCTAAGGCTGCTGTGGGGCATGTTTGGAATTTCCACATATACCACATCCCTTTAACTGTACTGGGTAACACTCAGCAGCAAAGACATTTTGGATAACAAATCAGCAATCGCGCATAAAAATATTACTATATCAAAACGTCTCTTCCAAATCTCATATAAAATTTGGTTATTTTCCAGTAGCTATAATTTTTTTAATAAATAGTGGAAGTTTTGTATAAAAAGTTCTATTTTTAATGTTCTTAATATCAATGAAGTTCAGATATAAGGGACTGGTCTAAATTTAGCAGCAAAAGAAGTAATCAATAGAAATTTCAATGATCTAAGTGCAGTTGTAATCTCCAGACTCTACCCTCGTAGAGATACACATTTATTTGCCTAACTTTGCCTACATATTTTATCCTTTCACTATAGAATGAAAAGGGAGCCCTACAAATTATGAATATCTTTATCCCCGAGTTTCAGATAAATAATGGCAAATGGTTGATTTTAAGAGAGTGACAGTGAACGCCACCAGGTTATTTTATATTAAAATCAACTTACTTCTTCCTCTTCTGCAGTAGTTTCTTCAATTGGTTCGAAAACAAAATCATCATCCTCTATATTTTTTAAAATTTCTTTAGCAACATCTTCTTTTTTCGGAAACGCTTGATACAATTCGTTAAAAATGTTTTTTGCCATAAAGTTTTGATCATCTTCGTTAATTAATCTGTCGCATATTACTCTCATAAACTCGTTTCTCCATAATCGAACAATGTGGGGAACTTTCGTGTACAATTTAGGGACGCTCTTACACATGCCTAAATATATTTTAATAAAAGTATAAATAAATAAAACAAAATATCGACTATTATAAAAAAAGTAATCTTTACTTTGAGTAAAAATAAATTGAAAATACCTGCTGCAATTCTAGACAAATCTCTCATGTTAAAAATGTAATGGAATTTACTGGGAGTTGGAGGAAGCTGATTAACGCATATATTGTATAGATTTAAAGTGATGGTCATGAGCAGGGGTGCGATTTGAACAACTTCTTCGAATATGGATAGATGGCCGGCTAAAATATTTGTATATATACGATGTAACGTTGAAGTTGAGGGAAAAACCAAGTTCACCACCGTGAACATAGACATGAAACGAGGATCAACTTCATTTCTGCCTCCCCCGGCTACTCCCATAGCGGCAAAATATGAAATATCTTTTAAAATTTTCCAGTTCAAATCTTTTCCTAAAATGCACGACCAAGTATTAATAATTGGAAATATACACTAACAGTGTAAATTTCTATAAGCTTGTAACGTACCTCTATCGTAAAATCCTCCTTTCTCAAACAACAACTTAAGCAATGCTATCGGTTGCTGAGTGCCGTATTCGTCTACCTGAGGCATGTTCATGTCATCTATAAAACAAATTAATTTTTTGCCCATAGGAGGTCCATAGATTTCCTTAGTTCGTTTTTCCACCGAAGACTCCAAATTCAACTGAACATCCATAGATGATGTTCTCGAAGAAAAATTTATGTTTAACAGAATAAATATTTCTGTATCCAAATTTCTAAAAAACATTATTTTGATACACTTATTTTTAAAACTTCTTTATGTAAATTTTAGATCAGTGTTGTTTAATTATTTCTTTTCAACTTTTTTACTTTTATTGTTATGTATGAAACAAATACACTTTATAAAAATTTTTGTTTAAACCACAAACAAATAAATACCTCAAAAAATCTTGGATGATAGCAGTTTTCGAAGTACCAGTTTCTCCTATAAGTACTATCGGTCTTCGTATTGAATTCATCAAATTTAGAAGGTACGTAACTCGTACGGTATCTACAGTGGGAACAAGAATCTCAGAAAATCTTTTGTCTCTATCATGGATATAAGGAGACACCAACCAATGCCACGCGACCCATTGTCTTTCTTTTATATCCAGAAAGTAATCATAATAAGATGGAAATGCAGTAGGAGTATGTCTGAAATATTAAAAAAAAATAAATAAATAAATAAAAATCAGTGTCACAGGTTTTTATTACATAAAGTAACGTTTACAGGAACAGCGACTAGTTTCGGCCTACAAGCAGGCCATCATCAGGCTATAAAAAACAAATGTGAGAGGTAAAATTATGCAAAATTACAAGTTTCAACAGCAGACCTACCTTAAATTAGTTATATAAAATGTTCAACAGATCATATGTTCGATCGGACCAACAAAATTATATATTAAATTTTAATTAATGAATGGGGTAAGTTAAACCAGTGACAAAGAGAAAAAATATATGTGACATAAAGATTATAAAATTAATATATAAGAGAAATGATTATATTAAAAAGAGGTATGAAAATGATTCATTGGAAAATGAATCATTGAGGAATCAGTTAAGAATTTAAATATTTTATTCCATTGTATGTGGTACCGTTGAATGAGTGAGGAAAAAAGTACCAATATATGGATAGAAAAAGTAATGACTACCACTGTTATGTGATAGAAACATAAGAGCGGTAAACCATCCAAAGGAAGTAACCCCAAAGTGAGATTAACTGGAGATACCAGTGACTCCGGTATCAGAGAAGGCCCTATATGGACATCAGAATGAAAAGGTAGAAAGATCATGAATATGATCGAAATTCTTAGTAAAAGATTAATAAACATTGTATAACAGTGTAAAAATAGTCCATCACACTGAAAAAACACTAAAACTTTTCTAATTAAGCACTAGCAAAGTAATAAACGCACACTATGAAAGCAATGGCGGCTAACAGAACATAAAAGTCCAGAAGAAATCAAGGAACCGAAACTCTATGGAAGAGCATATATTACGGAACAATAAAATCTATGGATGAAAAATGTCAAATTGAAAAAGAAAACTAATTAATAAGGAATTGGAATCAAAAATTAGTGAAGATCGATCGACACATGTAACAATAATCAAGTCAATACAAATATGGAATTAAGTAATTTGTAATTTTGCATAATTTTACCTCTCACATTTGTTTTTTATAGCCTGATGATGGCCTGCTTGTAGGCCGAAACTAGTCGCTGTTCCTGTAAACGTTACTTTATGTAATAAAAACCTGTGACACTGATTTTGGTATTTTCCTTTATTCATTGGTTTGTCACATTTGATACATGGATGATCTATTTCATTTAAAAAAAATATATTTAATAACTAAAATAAAATGCATTAGGTGTTATTTGACTTTTGAAAATTAATAATGAAGGTTTAGGAATGATATATTATGACAAATAGTTCTTACCTTAGATCGCACATTTCTTCGGGAGTATCATCTGCTACCAAAAGTGATACTTGTGATTTCATATATTCATCAAACTCGTTTCTCGAAGCATCTACCAAAGATGCCCCAACAGAATTATAAATGCTTGTGACAAATATTGCTTGAAGAAGATCAGTATCAGCCTCCTACTCAAAGAAAAACTCCGTTATTAATATGAAATTTTCAATTATAGAATCACTAAAATACTTCAGACATTAATGATCATTATTTCCAAAATAAATAAATTATTCTGTAATTGTATCTGCAATTATTGAAAGGTGGGCGCATTGTGCGTTTTTCTGAGATCGAGCCATCTACAAACTCGTCAAGCAAATTGTTTAAAGTAGGTGCCAACGTCACCAGTAGGCAGCTCTCAAGTTGGTATGTGTTAGCTAGTACTCGCTGAATATACAAAATCTTATTAGAGGAAGTGCCAGACATTCACAAAGGATGTGTTCAATTCTCTCATCTTCCTGTTTAAATCCTCTTTATAATGAGGTGTCAACCCCAAATTGTTCAAATGTTTTGGTATCGTCCCATCTACCCTTCAGTAGTTACTCTTTTAGGTCTATGGAGATAGCATTGAGCGCTGTTTGAGCTACACTGGCATTACAACCCACTGCCCATTTTGTATTTAAAATCAGGGGTCTGAAATAAAGTCCACACCCTGAAACTTTTGTTTTAGATCCATCGTTGTAGATACAAATAGGACCTGCTGCCAATGCATCTTGAGATAAATTATATTAAATTTCAGCACTTTGCAAAAAAACTAACGTTTATTTAAAATTTTACGTTTTATCTTAATAGCTGTTTAGAAATTACTCCAATTGACAAATTTTTTTAATATAAAATTATCGTATCTTACCGCTTCGGGATCTGTTGGAATTTCTTCTGGTTTTTGTGGATAAATAGCGTCAATCATAAAACACAATTGGGTGATCATATTTAGACCAGTTTGTGGAATAACTGTCTTCAGTGGATCGACCTACGGGTATAAACCTTTTTGTAATTTTGTTGACAATATAATACACTAATTTCTTACCTGTCTGGTACCTAAAACTCCTTCCAAAACATACGACAATAGATCCGGAATAAATTTGACATAAAGCTCTTGCAGAGCTTCTCTTTCAGCTGCCCAGCTTCGAGTTTTTACCCACTTATCCCAATAAGGTTGGTATCCCAGATTTTTTGGATCGACGTACACCATTCCAGCTCTAGAAACGGTAGCAGGAGAGGCGTATTGAAGATCTCCTACTTCAAAAAGCAGAGCACAGATGGGTTGCAGACGAATACGTTCTCCGTTGGCTAAAGTTAACAATTTATTGTCGTCCATAACTGAATTCATGTTTTCTATCCAAAGGGCATCTACATCACCATCAAATAGTATGTACCTAATAAAAATATTAATCAGAAATTTTGGGTCGAGTATATTTTAACTCTTACCTCCTTTCTTGTTTTTCTGTAGGTTTGTTCATATCTCTGAAGATAGAAGATAGCAGTCCATCTGTCCAGTCTCTTGTCAGTGGATCTAAAATACCATACAGTTCAATAACAGAACAAGCTTTTGGATTTAATGTGTGTATTTTTGTTGTTAGACCCATATGAGTCTGAGCTTTAGCGAGGGCATTAATGACTACAGTCTTTCCACCACCAGTTGGTCCAACCATCATTGTTGAATGTCTGGTCATCATAGTTTCATACATTTGAACTACTTTATCTACTTGGTAGGGTAGCACAATATAGTTATCTTGACGAAGAACCTAAGAGAACCATTTCAAAACTGGTCAATAAAAATGTTATGCGAAGATAAAAAAATAACTTACATGTTCAACTGCAGCATTAAAATCGGGATAACCAACCCTAGGACAATCCATCCCAGGAAAAAGATCCTTGATGAGACCCAGAAAGAGAGGTACGTCTTCATATACGAATTTTGGATGGTTCATGTCTCTAAGGGCTCTCATAAGTACTAAAGATTCTTTTATATCCGGCGAAGCTCTTTTTAATACTCCAGCCATTCTTAGGACAGCATTCAAAGCTCTTAAACCCCAATCATAATGGAACTGTAATACCATTGAATGTAAAACAACAAGTCTAATCAAGTTTTTAAAACGACTAACCTGTTTTGATAATTGTTCTCTGGCTAACTTATACAAAACCGTCATCTTCTTAGCTAACATTTTAGACTCCAAAAACCCATCGGAAAACAGAGAAATCATACAAATCATCTCCAAATCAGGGACAATACAAACCACAGGTCTAAAAAGTGCTTTAACTGATTCTGGTAACTCAGTTCTGCCAGCATAACCTGGATTCATAGTAATGAATATTCCCACTTTCGAATCCAAAGCGATTTCGACACCTTCAAAAGTGAATTTCTCCAACTTCATCATTAAAGCACTTCTAATAGTTTGTAATTGAGTAGATATTACGGAAAGTACGGATATATCTATTCTATTGAATTCATCAAAACAACCCCAAGCTCCACATTGAGCGAGACCTGCCAAAGTGGTACCGATCGCTTTAAAATCCATTCCTTCTCCACAATTGGTAACAATGCATAGTAACGCCATAGCTTTTGCCAAATCTTTCGTGGTTTCAGTTTTACCGGTACCAGCAGGTCCCGCTGGAGCACCACCCATGTGCATTATTAGAGCCTGCGTTATGGTCAAGTATATTCGGTCTGTTAGAGGCGTAATTACTAATCTACCATTAAGACCCATATATTCGTACCTAAAAAATAAAATTATTAAAGCATGGGAAAAGTAATATGTTTACAAATAAATACACTCACCCATATTCAAATGACCCAGTACATTGCGTTACCCAAAGATTATCCAAATGGTTAACCCAATAAAATCGAAGCTGACTTTCCCATTCAAATTCTGTAATATCTGTTACGCTATCTCTGACAAATCCTTCAACAATGTCCCTATGACAAAATGTACATATTGTTTTAATATATATAGGTTGTCCAACTTGAAGCACACTGACCTTGAATGGACTTCAATAATAGCAATTGTTCTAAATTTAGTTCGATCGTTGGGTGACAGCTCTGCTCTTACAGTCAATACAATTTCATCCAATTGTCTATTTAACTGTTCCAGATATTCCTTCATTGCTCTTTTATTGCCTTTTTGGAATTTTGAAAAAACGTTTTCGACTTCCGCTGTCCACCATACCTAATATTAAATCATAAGGTTACATTAAAATTGTTTACACTGAGTAAAATATTAAAGTGAAATGTAACTATATCAGGGTGAACAGGCACCTGGCAGATACAATATTTACAATCAATAAAATTAAATGGACAATTAAGACCTTCATACTCAAAGTTCATTGATATAGGGGTGCTTTTAATAACCTCGTTTACATCCATCAAAAGGGCACTGGAAAAGAGTCCTCACTAGTACAATGGTTACAGTCAATAATAAAAACCAAAATTATTACTGCTAATTTCGTTGGAGATTCGGTGGCCGTGGTCGCAGCAAAAGGGTGTCCTCAAGGAAGAGTGCTATAGCCTCTGGTGTGGTCCTTGCCACACCAAGAATAAACTCAGTTCCTGGAAACAGGATCGACTACGATGTCACTGGATGAATTCGCCAGGACTGAAGCAAACTAAAAGGTTAGGTAGGAATGTTTGTACATGAAAGCCAGAGAGAGCAAAGTGCCTTTTCGAAATGAGAAAAAGATATAAAATTGACCGTGGGTACTGGACACTGTCCGTTGAGGTATGTCCATTTTTGTGAAAGAAACGGCGGAACACTATGCGAATCCTATTCGCGAAGAGAGCAGTCTTTTGGATATCGAGCAGCTATACATAAAATGAAAATACTTATTGATTCTACTTTTAGGTAAACTATATCGGAGAGAAATTTAAAAATCAGAACAACCTACTTCACTTCCAGCCAAAGTCATCATTCCTTGATATTCAAACATCCATTCAGTACGCGGTCTTCTTATTTTTCCATAATAGAAAATGGCACTTTTGGTGATGAATCTATTAGAACGTCGCATTTCTCTCAGAATGTCGTTCATCCATTCCTCAACTTTACCTTCGATGTAAACTACGTTTCGGAATTCCATTACTTCTCCTTCAGATGATACCATAGCCGTCGATATGATTCTGTCGTTGTTGTCAGTTGAAAATCTATGTACATAAGAGAATCGGTTTTATAAAAGAAAATAGGCTTATGTTAAAAATATTTAAACCTTAATGATTTTATGTTATCGAACATTTTAATCATGTGTTCTTGTACACAGGTATGGTCGCTGCTGCCTAATATTGATAGTAACTCATCTGTCGATATAAAATAAAATCTTGGAAATCTTCTTCTTTTTGAGTCCAGATATTCATTTAACGATTTTTGACATCGATCCAATCCATCGCTTAAACCTACAGGTAAAAAAACAAGAAGTAATACGGTTGTCTAATTCAAATTATATAACAGCACATGATGTATGGCAAATTTAAAATTATCACTATACAGTTTTCTAGCGTTGATTCTGGTGACCTTCGACGTTTGTTTACGGAACTCGGGTTCTTTCTTTGAAAGATCCCTTTTGAATCCCTTATTTCTATATAATAAAATATTTTTTATCAACAAAATCAAAAATTATACTTGAATGTTCCATAATTTGCAATTTTTTAAGGACCAAACAGATTGTGATGGTCACTGATGAAGATTTATCTTGATTTTATCGATTGCAGCCACCATTCGCAAAGCCATAAAATTTCTTTAAAAACTTTTATAAAAATGATACCCACTTAAAAATTCATCTAATCTTCCTGGTGCATTACAACAATCTAATACGTTTGGTCTTTTAGCTGTTTCAGTCATAATTCTTCGGAAAGCTTTATCAATATCATCAAATTTTCTAGCTTCTTCCGGCAATTGGGTCCTAATGTCTCCTCCTAGAAAGATAAGTTAATAAATGTTTTAGAAAATGTACTGATACTGAATAAAAAATTACACTACTACTGCATCAACATACAATTTTTATAAAATGTCAGGTTTCAATAGCTGAATTTACCTTTGATCTCTGAAGAAGATTCGGTATCAAATATCGTCTTTCAGAATTATAAACAAATAATATTGAATTAGGTTGAGACTGTTATAATGCTAATAAAAAAATTATAAATACAGTGGCATTATCCCGCTCTGTAATTTCTAATCATCTTAATTTCTTGATGTGTTTAACAATGAAAATTAGTGCAAACATTACAAAATTTAACATACTCGGAGATCAAATTTTGGAAAAAAATATTACAGAACTTTTAAATTAAAATAGTTGTAACAATAATGGAGCACGTACCGACAAATATGCCTTCCAAATATAACCATTTTCTTTGTACTGATAACCATTCATCTATCACTTCTCCAATATTAGCCAAAGCCTTCTCCCATTTTTGTACCTGTTTCAAAAATGGACCTACAAATTGTGAGCCGGCCATGCTTTGGAGATTCATTGAATTATCCTCGAGTACTTGCATGATTTCATCGGTTGAACCTGTAATCGAAAGTATATGATATTCTAAATTTAAGCTCTAAAATATCAATAACATTTTGTTTATATGATTATTAATAATGAAATATCGACTAGTTTTGGTCTACAAGACCATCTTTAGGCTGCAAAAAATATGGTATATAGAAATGAATCTAGGGACAAACGTGATACACTATGGTATACAATAGTTCAAAAGTTTTTCAAAATTTTTAAGATGACGGTTTTCAAGACTAACACCGTTTTTAAATCATAATACATATATAGAAAATGACATATTGTATGAATTCAAATAGGAGAAGGGATGCGATAATTCCATCAGATGGTTTTATACTCCATCTAGTAGGAATTCCCAATATGTTATTTTCTATATATGTAATTGATATTGTCATTTTTGTTGTTTGTTTTCAATGTTTATTGTTCTATGATTTAAATAGGATGTTGGTCTTGATAATCTTGATATTTTGAAAAACTTTTGTCCTATTATCTACCTTCTTTGTACTTACATTCATTCCTACAAATAAAGTTTTCTTTAGAGGTTGATAAAAGTCTTATATACCGAACCTAGTTGGTGTTTAATTTTACCACTAAATAAATATTTGTGGTTTAACTTGGTGTTTAACTGAATATTTCTATTGGATTTTATTAAATTTGAGTAACCGATGAACTTTCTGAGTTGAAAATAAAATGTAAAATTAACCTATTATATATCCTCGATCTTCCAACCCTTTGAGATGTTTGTGAACAGTAAAAACTATGGATGTCCAAGTATCAGCTATTTCTTTAACGCCTTTTTCTATGCTTAATTCTTTAATTGCGTTATTTATGATTTCTTCGGCGATATCTTGATAGCGATGTAGTTCCATGGCAAACATATTATCCAAAGTGAACCTAAATATTTGAATGGATTACAAAAAAATAATAGGTGTTATAACGAATGTAACTTACCGATCGGGCGACATATCAAACTCAATTCCTGTTTTCTCCATCAATAATTTCCAATGTCTCTCCCTTAAAGCTTCATTTTTGAGGGCGACCATTAACGGAACTGCGTTTCTGAATTGTTTCATTTGATTTTCCAAAGTTAGACCGACTGCTTGAGTCCTTATTTCTTTCGTTAATTTCCTGAAAGTTTTCAAAAATCCATCTATACCGTCTACCAATGCCTGTGGATTTAAATTGGCCCACAGCGTTTTCCCCCACATCTGAAATAAATGAGAATATATGATATTTGGCATAAATTAGTCTAGCAAATACTAAAATCAAAATAAATAATTGTTGATATTAATATTGATATATTAATGTTGATATTAATAATGAACTATTAGTTTTTACCTCTCTGGCATGTTTGAGTGATTTGTAAAGTTTGTATAAAACTTCCATGCCTTCAAAATCAGTTTTAGCTTGAAGATAATTAGAATAATCTGCAAGAGGAATATCGAATAACATTTCAGCATTTACTAAATCCAGTCGCCTTGTTTCTAAATTTTCAAATTGTACCCGGTACTCATCCATAAGTTTAACACCTGAAAAAGAACAATTCCTCAATAAATAATTATTAAAAATAGAGAGTAAAGAAAATATAACAATTCTAAAAGATAATAACGAGTTTGTTAAAAAAATCTTTCACCTAAATCCAAGTTTTCTCCTACTGATCCCGGACCTTCCGATTCATATTTACTAACAAATGCATTTATTATCTCCAAAAAATCGTTAATTTGAGCCTGGGTCAATATAGCAAATCGTTCTTTGGTTGATTCTAGAGTTTGTTCTCTGTAAATAGCGGAAAGTAAAAGTTCATTCCATTCTTTTTCCAAAGTGTACGCAAGCTCTTCATGCTCTGGAGGATATTGTATTTCATGTTGGGTTAACATTCTATATGTCTCTTTAAAATTATAAAATGCCAATTCTGCCGATATATTCCCTTTGGAAACGGTCGCTATAGCTTGCAACACACTCTTAAATTTCTCTAATCCCTAAAATATTTCATGGCATCATATTTTAATTTGTAAACATTTACGCAAAAATTGTTTATATAAAACGAGTTAACTGCTTACTTTAATATTCAAGCGTACTAAAACTTTTAATTCATTGATCTTTTCTTTCATTTCCATCATTTTTGCTTCAGTATCTTCGTCTATTAATCTTCCTAAAATAGTCTTCCATTCCAGACAATGCTCAACTATTGTATCCAAAAGTGGTCTTAAATTTAACTGTATGCTCTCAACATTTATCAGTGGATTGAAATTATTGATATTCCGGACGATGTCAAGGTAGAACATGAATTTTTCGTCGAAAACTGATAGGCTTGTCGTTTTTTGGATTAGTTTTTCACAAGTAGAAACTTTGTCGTAACTCCATAGGTTCTTGTATCGCTTCCATTTTTGAAGTTGTTTGTTTACGGCCAAAATAACCTAAAATATACAACATCTACCACTGGGAAACCACTAACACTACTTGTAAAACGCAAAAACAATACAATTACCTTATGTGCTGTCTCAGCTAACCTTCCTAGAGATTCGTTGACATCTGGGACCTTAATAATATCTTCATAAAATGAATACAAATATTCCTCAGTTGCTGAAATCTTAATAGGTTGGCAATTAATACAAGAATTATTTTGCCATCTTGGGATTTGCTTTAATCTCTCCATAAAATCTTTGGAGTTCTTTATCAAAATGTTGTAAATTTCAGTAGCTGTGGGTCTTAATAAGATTTCTGGAGTAACAACAACAGCGTCAACTTGAAACATTGGCTGCAAACATAAAGAGTAAATATTACTTTAAAAAATATATCCTCAGTTAAAAATGTAAATGAGTATTAGATCTGCAACAAACATATTTTTGTTGTCGCAGTAGCCACTTTCATAAAATTGTATAATTTTTTTGTATGTATACTTTTTGCATGTTATTGCATTTTAAAATATATATTTAAATAAACAAATTACTTTGAAGCAAATATTTCACTATGGATTCTGTTCTTACAGTTATTTATTTCTTGTTGAACAAATAGAATAACAGTCTAGTTATTAAAATGCGCATTTTATATTTTCCGCAGCTCTGCAGCTCCTAGGATATCACGTCCAAGTTGCAACTAAGAATTAAGAGACCTCTTGAAGTTACCACCATTGACTACTCGTAAGTGACCACCACCGTTGAACACATTAGAGCCCACAGCTGCTCACCTCCATTTACCCAAGATAAGTCCCTAACTTATCTCTGACACTTTTAAGAGTTAAATATTCATCAATTTCATAAATTTGTAATGAAAATCAATTGATTACATTAATATTCTCTAATACTAACTTGGGCGAGTTGGTAAGGAGGTTCCAGCATCCCACCATTTGTTCTTAATACTTAACATTAATATCGTACTAAACAAAAACTAGTGGCGTCCATAATTGGTATAAGAAAACGTTATGGTGCTGAACTAACTACCCTAGTGGAGGGGTCTAGGGGGCAACATTTTAAAAACTTAAAGATATAAGGTTTGCAGATCATCCACCGAATTTTTGTTTGTAGAGGTAGATCAAATAATTTACAAATAAAATTTATTGATATGATAGAAACTACTTGATAAAATTAGTAATTACGTACATCTTTTGTTTCCAGTTTGGCATTAAAGTTATCCAAATTTTTGATGGTCATTGTAATTAATGCTTTATACATTTCTTCTTCCCAAAAAGTATAATATGGAAACATGGCGGGAGAACGTCCTGTGTTGGTGCTTAAAACCATCGTTTCTAATTTTATGAGAATAGGAGCGAATGAATCATATATTTTCATTAACTTTGACATTGTTTCGGTACGATTGTTGTACATTACGTTGAAAAAATCCTTACAGTACAGTCTATCTTCATCAACAGACAACTGAAAAATTAATTACGTAACATGCAATAGAATTATAAAAAAATGTTTTAACAACTCACCGAGTCGAAATCGAACAGATTAGTATTGGTTAAAATTTTGATCCTTTTTAGTAAATCGTTTTCTACGTGTTCTACTTGAAGATACAAAGTTTTTAAATTGTTAATGAGGATTAGATTATCGTTAGCGTATTCGGTGATTCCCAACGAAGACCATTTTATTCGCATCAAACCAGGCTGGATGTTTAATTCTATTTCTCGCATTTTTTCTTTCAAAAGATGCATCTGTCGAAAAAATGAATAAATAGAACTAGAGAAAATATTGTTTTAAATCCAAGGCAAGTTTGAGGGCATATTATAAGATCACAAACCATATACGTATAATTAAAGAGAGAAACCTAAAAATTACAGAAAAAAAGTATACCAGTGTCTTTCCAAGAAGAATCTACCTCAACAAGACATCGCTAAGGAAACTTAACGAGGCAGATAAGAAAAATAGAATAATTGTTATGGTACGTAAGTCATATAGGTGTGCTCTAGTCAATGAAGGAGCCAACAACCTCGCAAATAATTTGTGGGACCAGAACCTTTCTTCAGTATAGGTAACAATATTTACATATCTGAGATAAAAGCAATAAAGGAGAAACTCAGAGAAGAGACAATCTAAGACACTCCTTGGAATGAATAACCCCAAACGGTTTAAGATTTGCTAAATCTAAATAAAATTAATTTAATAATTCTTATAGCGTTCCTAACATGGCATTGTTACCTCCAAGAACACCATAGAAAACTGAAACAAGAATATTGAGGAGAATACAGATGCTGTTGGGATGAGGATCACCTTCTGTATGAAGGTGATCTGCAGGAGGTGTCCTAGCATCTTTGTAACTACCACAGATACTAGCATTTATATCAAGGTCATAGGGCTGTACGAGGTATTATAATTTGAGACTAGCATTGAATAAGTAGGGGCCACAATAAATTTAACAGGTCGCAGTACAGTTTCAACTTATTCTAATCTAATTATATGTATTATTGGTTTGGATTTGAAACCTTTAAATCTATATTTAAGTATTATACAATTAAACATTTTTTGATATGTTTGATTTTTAAATGAGTATATTAGATTAATAAAAATTGTATGTTGCTGCTATAACATTTACTTGTGAAAATAAAACACTTATTTGCCCACACAAAGAAAAAAACTACTTTGGACTTTACCAGTTTAATAATTAAGGTGAATTCTCAAATGTAGATGTAATCAGACATTATAATCAAACTAAAATATCACGGAAATTCGTACCCTGGCTCAAAATTTGTAACAAATTCGAATATTAATCATTCATTTAAGGATAATAAAAAACTCTTCGTTTTAACAAAACTTCCAATATTTATTTAAAAATTGCTTTTTTAAAAGACTCAATGACAGCTGTTTCGCTATGTTAAATAAATATTGTAAGTTTTGTTAAAATGAAGAGTTTTTTATTATCCTTAATAAGATGGACTTCCAAAAAGTAAGGGTTAGTACAATCAATTTAATCATTCATTTCTTTACAAAAGGACTTACTTGGGATTCTGTAAGTTTATACACTATATCATTATATTTATTGACCATCAAAGTTACAGCGTTAACATTAATCTGAGTCTTCTCTTTTTTTATTGCAATCATTCTAACATTGTCCGGCAACATAAATTTCATGGTTTCTAAGAGTTCGACACTCTTGAAACACGCCCAGAGTTCGTCGTCGAAATTAATTTCAAACTGAAGACCTAAATGTTTAAGGAATATTATTAGTTTTGAAGTCTTACTGGAAGGTAATTTGGAAGTCTTACCCAAATCCGCTACAACGCAACTCCCAATAATTTCGTGCCAGGTTAAATTTTTTCGAGAATGAATTCTTTCCATTATGTTTTGAACGGATCTGTTACTACTTTTACTAGAGTTTCTTCTTCCTGAAGAGCCTTTACCTACTGGAGCTAAAAATATTACCGTACTTTTATAAAAACAAAACTTAAAGGTTCAATTATTGAAAACGTCATATTACTCGCATATAAAATACAAAATCAAAGAAGTAATTTTTTATCTATTCTTGGATGACGATATGCTAACTGCTAACCTTTTGCAATGCTAATTCGTGTGCTACCATATTTAGGTGTACCTGGAACTTGACTGGTTTTAGGTGGTTTATAAAATGTACTTTTCTTACTGACAGTCACCAATTTTAGGATGTCCAGTTGAAGAGCTTTTTGCATAGTGATACTAAATTTTCGTACCCAGTCATCAAACTTGGCTAAAAAATTCAAATGTTAGCAGTCTTAAAGAGTTTTCTAATAAAAATTATGTATTGAACTTAGTGAAACTATTTGTTGATACTTTCAAAAACAGCATACATACTTTGTTCATAATATTTAAGTTCTTTTGCAAATTTTAAGTAGTGATTGAAAGTGTCAGTTTTCAATGAAGAACTCATGATTTCCGGCACTTTTTGGAATTTCAAAATAGGCCTTTTTAACTTGTAATATAATAAGCGTGCCCAAAAAATGGCGCTACCCCTTGCAGGCATGTTCTTATAGAGAATTGGGTGTCTTTTGTACCTCTAAAAAAATATTTATTGCTTTTTTTTCACTTTAACTAAATAATTAATTTACATACCGTGAAATTGTCATCCACCATTAAAACTTCTTTGATATATTGATCGAGTATAACGTCGAATTTCGACATCAACTTGTTCATTATAACGTCCCTTGTTTCTATGAACTTGAATTTTAACAACATTTCTAACGCACTTTCAGAACACCTGCAAATAATATTTTTTTAAAAAATGGCTCATGATCCAAAACAAAATACCGAATGTCTCTAGTAATTTTGCAGATTGTACCTGATCATTTTAAAACTCTGATCTATATAACTAACACCTTCTAACTCAAGATGGTGTACTTCTTTATAAAAATTAGCCATAATAGCTTCCCAATTTTCTGAGCTATTCAAATCAAATATATCGAAATCGGTGTTCTCAATTTGAACTACTAGTTTATCCACTCGTTTGGCAACATTGTCGATACTTTGGGGATCACTAACTATTGACCTCAGTTCTGGTCCAAATATATTTTTGAATTGATAAATAATCTAGAATAAAAAAAGAATCTGATATCTTTACTTTTGCAGAAATAAGAAAAGAATGTTGTGCAAAATATGTAACTGCAATATATACTGTAAAAATAATTACGATGAATTACTCAATTTAAATAAAGTTGCTGTCTTTATTAAAGCAGTTATTATTTTATTAACTGTACTAGAATATTATTATTTTTTTATGAGCATATTTTAATGAAACTTACCGTAGCAACTTCACTTAAGTCTTCACAAACCCTAGCCATGTAATTGGATGACCCAAAAAGTTTTTTCTTATCAAACTCCCACCTTTGACCCTTTCCAGAATCCTCAATCTTTTGTCTCGTTTCTAAATAGGCGTTTTGCCACATTTCCATCATTTCACCAGCATCTTTAGTTAGAGTTTTAACCACTTTTATTGGATTTCTAAAAAAATTAATTTAGTGTATTTAGCCGATAAAATTTGTTGTGTTTCGTCGACTTCAAATCCCTAAAGCCTAATTAATAAATGAGATACTTTCATCTACATTACCTGAAAAGTGTTTCGTTATTTAAAGCAAATCTGACTTTTTCCAATAAACACCAAACAATTCTTTCCATAAACGGTACCATAACTTCATCGGTATTGTAGTAACTGGATAGTACCCAAATTAGTTGTAAACCTTCCATTAAGTCTGGTATAGACTCAGTAACTTTACGAAAATCGTGACTATGTGTGATTAGCTAAAATATTTTTTAATAAAATATCTAATACAAAAAATATTTATCTAATTACTAGAATACAAATTTTTCGCTAACGGTTCCAAATTCAACATTTTAAAGATTGCGTTAAAAAATTTAATTCTGAGTGAACAGTTTTAATGTAAATGTCTCAAAAATCTGTTATTTTAAGCTACTTTTATTTTTTCTTATTTATTCAAATGTTTAGTACACTAACTGTATTCATTATACGTATAATTTGATTTTCTCTTCCTAAAATTCAATTACACTTTTTATTTTTTTATCATTCAAAATTATAAATTTTTTGTCTTTATAAAGAATGTCTCAAATGGAATTTAATACTCAAATATGTAAATATAAAATGTAATACACAATTAAGGGAAGTACAAACAGCAATTAAAAATGAAAAATGACCATAAAATGTGGATTAAACAGAAACGTATGTACAAAGTGATTTAAAACAAGAGAATCTTTAAACATTTATACATTAAAGCTGTTCACTAATAATTATATAGCAATTCAAGAAAATTATTACACAGAGTAAAAAATGATGGTACCTACTTTAAGGAATCGTAAAATGGTGGATAGAAATTTGACATTATCTTTTGCAGTACTGTAATGCCTTCTTAGATATATCTGGTGTTGTATAAATCTTTCCACTGCCAAAGACTTTGACATTTCCAAAAGATTACAGATCCGAATAACAAGAGGTTTCTTTAGCTGCTCAACAACAGAGCTTAAAGCTGCTTCTCTATCATGCCAATAATCATATTCTGGCAATGGACCTTTTCCTACAGGACTCTACAAAATGCGTCAGACAATTCTTGAGAATTATTAAATAATTTTATATTATCCTCTACTATTTATTCTAATGCGTTAGATTAGATAGAAACTTATTATACTGACAAAATTTTTGGACCCCCTCGTAAATTTTAAAACGAAATATTTATCATTGCTTTTTCTTTTGTACATTTAATCTTTATTTAATTAACAAGTGCTGGGCATCTAAAAAGTTTAGAAAAACAATTTCCCATAATTTTAGATACAAATTTTTAAAAAGTGGTTCATATCGATTTAGCCTGTTTAAGTTATTGTTGAGTTGTTCTTTGCAGTTAGGCCTGCCAATAGAATTTCAATATATAATAGAGTAAGAATAGAGCCTTTGCCTGATGAGGGTCTACAGAATAATCAAATCGCGGTTAGACTAGGTTTTCCTCGAGCATCAGTTATCTGAATAGTGCGTTGGTACCAGGAAACTAACAGCGTTGACTGGAGACGTGAAACTGAGCGTCCTAGGATAATAAATTCAAGAGAAGATCGGTATCTAAGGGTTATATATTTAGGAATCGAACCATAACAGACTCAGCTGTCGGAATTCATTTAAGAAGAACGTATGGTGGATTAATTTATAGTACGGAGACTTGCCAGATCCAATTTGTGATCGAGGAGGCCATTAAGAGTACCCAAGTTACTTCCCAGCCACATAGCCGCTCATCTATAGTGGTCACAGGAACAGAGACTGGATTTTAGCTCAATAGAGAAATGTCCTTTTTTCGGACGAAACCAGATTTGGTTTAATCAGTGATAGTAGGCGATAAAAAGTTTAAAAACGAAAAGAAAGACTAATTTTTGCCAAGGAAGTCATTCCATACCAAGGAGGATCAGTAATGTTTTGGGAAGACATTATTTTTCATTTTTGTGAATGACAATGCTAGGCCCCATCACACGAGAAGAGTACAAAATGCACTGGAGATATTGGGAATATACAAAGATTACCATAGCCAGTAAATTCTCCAGACATGAACCCCATGTCTTGGGGTTCA
This sequence comes from Ophraella communa, assembly GCA_035357415.1. Taxonomy (NCBI): domain Eukaryota; kingdom Metazoa; phylum Arthropoda; class Insecta; order Coleoptera; family Chrysomelidae; genus Ophraella; species Ophraella communa. The sequence goes on along the minus strand of CM068988.1, from coordinate 23,403,992 downwards.
TATCAAACAGAATTAATCCTCCTAGCACCCTCTAGGAACCCACACTTGCGACCAAGAAGAATGGAACAACATCCTAATGGATACCATCAACGCTCTGATTGTTTCCATGCATAGGCTAGTTAACACCATCACTACAGAACAGGGAAGGTAACACCGGATTTTAATGCATTAACAAATCAAATGTTTTTTGAAATCACTTCTTGACCTATAGTGTCTCATTTTGACAAAACATAAGGGAGTCCAAGAATGTGAGTATTATTGAAGGAAATTCGAATATTCTAGTATATTTTTTTATCCAGCATTGTAACTTTCCAATAATTAATAATAATATAAAACGTTTAATTGAGCATCAATGAATTAACTTTCGAAGATCAAATATATTTTTTTACCTTGGCTAAATACGTTTCCAAAACTTTTACAATGTGCCTTTCCCATCCTTCAACAGCATCTTCCAGAAGGGCAACAATCTTTGGATCTTTTGCTAGCTCCTCGTCAGTAAGATCTGTATGGATAATATCACTCAAATCTACCATTGGTAGATCCAGTTCATCTTCGACATGTTCCGAAACCCTAAAAATATAAACAAAATTGATTGTGTTAACCTCTACTTTTTGGAAGTTCATCTTACTAAGAACAATTAATAACTGCACAGTTAAACTAAACTTCCACTATTTATTTGAAAAATTCGCTTTAAAATCAATTACAGCTGTTTCGCTATCACTAGCATCGTCAGATTGACATATTGAAATTACATGTTGTTTGTTTGTAACTAGGTGCTTGATGTTGATAAGGAGTTAAGGCTAGACCAAGTAAGGGAAATACATCCAGGATAATCCCTTAGGGCTAATAACATCTAGGCTTTAATATTGTTATGTCTTATTACTTCCTTACTTGGTCTAGCCTTAACTCCTTATCAACATCAAGCACCTAGTTACAAACAAACAACATGTAATTTCAATATGTCAATCTGACGATGCTAGTGATAGCGAAACAGCTGTAATTGATTTTAAAGCGAATTTTTCAAATAAATAGTGGAAGTTTAGTTTAACTGTGCAGTTATTAATTGTTCTTATAAACAAAATTCTTGAATTCTTTTAACTGTCAAAAACCAAGGCGGCGCAGGAAAAATGCGCCATGGTGGAATGGCGATTAAAAAATTTTGGGCACATGTAAGAGGTTATGTAACCAGGATTGGGCAACCCATTGAGAAGCTTTGGCGTACTCTACAATAAAGAAGTCCTCAAAGCCAACAAAGACTAGTGGAGGTACTGAAAATCAGGACAGATTCCTGAAGAAGGATGACGAGACGTACGCGTAACTACATCGATTTTACGAGGTTAATAAATTAATAAATCCTCTAGCCCTCCAAATCATCGGAGGTAGACGGAATTTGTACTTCTTGCCTGTGAAGACCTAACAAGATTGTATTTTCTAGAACTTGAAGAAGAACCACTTGAAGCAGTAAGCTTTATGAAACAGCCACTATCAAAGGCAAGGCTAGATGAAATACATTCAAATGCAAAGGACCGCACAGTAGATCTGCAAAAGTCGCAGTCTATCAGGCTGTCCCAAATTAGTTACCTGTAAGGTTGTTATTCTTTCTAATTCTTTCTGACAAATTTGACAGCATCATCAACTACTACTATTCCTCAATAGAATAATTATTATGTATCTTACCACTCAAAAGACTGCACTAGATTAGTGATCTCTCTGTATAACTCATCTTTAATTGGAGTATTATCAGTACTTTCTTGATTATCTTCCTCAAATTCAATTTCTTCTGATGGCGTTTCGATATAAGACTCTGTGTTGCTACTGCTTAACGTTAATTTGCGGTAATTGGATGGTCGACTGAAATCAGAACTTTCTGGCTGGTCATGTACCTCTTTTGAGGCACCTTTTTTTTGAAATTTTAACGCCGTTGGTTCGCAGAAGCAACTATTCAATAACGGTGCATAAATCTAAATAACGAATACGATTATTTAATGAGTAAAATTGCCATGAACGCCATTTTAAAGTAATAATACTTGCGCAAATTAAATAATGTAAATTTTAAGTAACTAAATTTATAGGAATAAAAAGATAAATTTTCACCTGTCTGCATAAATGAGTTACAGAGTGTAGAAAGTTTCCTGTGCTAGATCCAATTATAAAATAGTCTGGCATTTCCATGTCGGCTATTAAAGGCAATTCGTATATTGGAATTCCATCGTCACTTTTTCTATAAAAATAAATGATTCTGTAGATATCACTTTCAAACATTTCTTTTCCAATTTTCATAAAACCTCCGTGTAGAATGTAATCGACCATAGTTTTTTGAATTATTTGCTAAAAATAAAATTATTTAAAGAACCTATAGGTAAAATTAATTATCAAAAAACCTACAGGAACCATAATGTACTCGTCTTCTTCAGGTGGCGGTTCAGGTTCTGGTTCTAAAAAAAGTTTATGTTGAATTCTCAATAAGCAATAAGAATTGTACGATAATTAAATTTGAAACATAAATAAATAATAAATAAATAATATATATAATAAATCCCTTTTTCCCGAATAAATAGTTTAAATATATTAAACGGGTTTTTGTAATTTTCACTTGTAACCCATTAAAAGGATTGCACAATAAGAGCAGAGACAAGAGTCAACTTTCTTTAGACAATCTCTGGTATTTTCCCACTGATTATATTTAAAAATTCTATACCTTTCTTCTTTTTTTTCTTTCCTTTCTTTTTCTTTTCTTTTTTCTTTTTCTTTTTCTTTTTACCATCTTCAGTATCAGTAGGAATATCTAAAATCAACATAAAGTGCATATCATAACAGAACAAATTTTTAAACTTAGAAAACTATAAATTACCAACCATCAACATCGGTGGTCTCTGCATCTGTTATTTCAGGCGTTTGTAATGTTGAAGCTTCTGTTTCAGTAAAAGGAGGTTCTGTAACTGTGGGTGAAGCCGAAGTTTCCACAGTATCTTGTCTGTCTCCAGATACTATTTTTGAATCTACTGGATTTTCTACATCAGAAAGTGCACCTTCAGTTTCTGAAAAAGGAATAGGTATTTTATTTAAAAATTGATTTTAAAAAACTTCATTTTCATTTAGTTATATAAAAACTGAACAAAATATATTTTAATCACCATCAGCATCAGAAAATGGAGTAGTAGGCGTAGGTGTTCCGTCGCTCTTTCCTTTGCCTTTTTTCTTTTTCTTTTTCTTCTCTTTTCCTCCTTTACCCTTTTTTCCTTTTTTCTTTGTCTCTGGTGGAGGTTCAGGAGGAGGTTCTTTAATAACTATTAACAAAAGAAATAAAATTTGTGGTCAAATAACCAGCAATAAAAGAATAATATATATTTTTTATATATCAATAACAAAATATTAAAAAAGCATTATAACTACGCAATATACATATAAAAGAAAATAAGGATACTTATATGTTTGGCATTAGTGATTAAGTAATTAATTTTTAGTATTTGTAAATTTTAAAGTATTTGGTAAATTTATATTTAGGGAACTATTAAAAATTGGAAAAGTAATAAGTTATATTTAAAATTATATTAACCTTTTTCTGGAACTAGTATTTCTTCTTCAACTAATTTTTCATAAGATGTCTTATAGACATAAAGAAACTCCTTTCTCTCATTACTCTGCATATCATCATCTAAAAAAGAAGCAAATTTGTCTTCTAACTCTTCATTATTTGCCATCATTTCTTCGAAATAATCTTCTGAATCTAGTCCAAAAAATGTTATAATTCGCTTTTTCACCCATTCCCTTCTATAATCTGTACCCATTTTAAATAATTCCAAATATTAAAATTGACATTTCAATTGTGAATATTTTTGGAACATTTTAGTTGTAATAGTTTTGTTACTTTAGAAACGAATCAACAATCAGTTTAAGTATTTTGTTGCCATGGATTTTTTGGGTTCTTCAAATGAAGTTGTGACATCTATTGGATATTGGAATTTTTAATTTAGAAATATTAAATTTAAGTTACCTAAACCTAAATTTTTAATCTGAAATATATTTTTATCCTATTAAAAATAAAGAAAAAATTACTTACCTTTAAATTTAAAAAGAATCAAGTAGCAGTTTAAGGTTAAGTGTAAACCAACCAATATTTTTTGAGATATATCAAAATGTTAACTTGCTTATATTATAACTTTAATAGCTTTCTTTTTTTAACATATTTAAAATTAAGTGAGTTTTATATACTAAAATAAAACACAGTAAGTTAACCAATAACAATATACTACTTTTTAGAATATAAATAACTAAATTTCATCAATAAGTTTAAAATTTTGATGTTGTGTTTCTGGAATCACATTAAAATACTTCTTGTAAAAGTCTACTCCTTTTCTATGGCCATGGCACCTCTGTACCCATGTATGGGTCCAATCTAAATCAACCTTTTCACAGGTAACTTTAACTCGACCATGTACAAGAGCGAATAAAGTACCATTTCTTCCTAAGCCTACATTTAAACCAGGATGAAACCTTAGGTGACGTTGAAGAACTAAAATATTACCAGCATGTACATAATGACTATCTTGTACCTAAAAAGTAATATTACAAAAACGTAGGTAAAACCTTAAAAATTAAATTTAAATAACCAAGCGGGTTTTATTCATATATTATTTTATTTCTCATACCTTAACTCCTCTATGTTTAGGTTTAACTTTTGGACTAGTGTTTCTCGTACTACCACCTGCTTTTTTGCTAGCAAATCTTAATATGGTTTGTAAGATATTAGGCGATTCTAATATACTACTTTTCATCCAATTAATTCCAAAATTCATAGTTGTTAACATTTTTATTTTTATTCTGTTTTTATTTTATAAATTTATTTAGAAACAATTAATTCTTCTTTTTATTTGTATAATAGATTTCTTCAAAAACCACAAAACTATCAAAGAATAGTTACAAGTGCCTGTTTTCATGATACCTCTTTCAAAGATTGGAGTACAAAAAGAAGAACAGAAAATGTCATTTCATTTTAAGCCACCTCCAACTTATCAAATTTCTGATCTCAGCTGTTATTGAAAAATAGTGCAAGATGGAAATTGAGAGATACATTTTCAGATTAATTTTTACATGAATATTTAATTGTCAATGTTTAAAAAATTAACAGAAACTGAAGCTAACTCGTTATTATGACGTAAATCCACTTTTCACCAAGTTTTGCAGTGATTAGATTAGTGATTGTTGAATAAGTGAAAATATTTCATTCAATTTTGAGCAACAGTATGGATAAGATAGATAGAGGATCTTACGAACGATTAAGTATACGAGATAGTATAAGAGAGTCAGCACAATCTTTAAGAAAATACGGAAGTACTAGCAAACATGTAATTAAGAATGAAAATTACATCAAACATTTTGTGACAAACACTGACACTTTACAAGGAATTGCACTAAAATACAACGTTACCGTGAGTATTCTGTATATATATTTAATTTTCATAATTTATTATTAAACCAAATGATGCAATTGTTATTTGAAACTAATGAAACATTCAAAAATTTCCAATTTGAGCACAAGATTTTAAAACTCATCATACAAGCTTTATATTCATTTTTTTTTAAATTTAACATTACTCATGTTTTACTATTGTAGTATAAGTATCAATTACATCTTATTCTAAATAAACAAATGCCAATTAATTCATATATTTGAGTTGATTGCGAGTACTTAAGATTGTAATTTTAAGCTACCTACTATGTAATATTTATCTAAAATCCTTAAATTACTTTTTTAATAAACATATCAAATATAAATTCAATGTTAACTTATAAGTACACATTCATTAAAAAATGACAAATAGTCATCTAGTTAAGTTTGCTCAAGTATTGCTGATGGTAAATATAACATTTAGATAAGAGTCAAAGGTCACAATTTTTAAGTAAACATCTTTATCTGTCAACTTTGTAAATGTTCATGTTATTATAACATGGGTAATTTGAAAAATATCCTGTAATTGTAAGTTTACATAACTCATTACATCAAAAGATATATCGCTGTTAGTTATAGTTTATAAAGTAATATTTTTATTTTTCAAAACAAAAATAGTTCTTAAAGAATATTAAATAAGATGTACCTATTAACCAAATAATATTAAAAAAGACAAATATAAAATCATAACATTAAATTTATAAAATGTTTGAAAACATGTATTATGGATAGATCTTTTTGTTAAATTTTTTTAATAACTAATTCTGTGATGATTTTTACCTATTAAAGTTAATATTATTTTAACTTAATTGTCTGTAACTAAATTTTATTATAGTAAACAAAAAAATGTAATAAAATTTAATTGCATTTTTAGTGTTTTTAAATAAATCATGTAAAATATACTGCTCTTTACCAATAAAAATGTGTTTGCTTAAATTACTACAGCTTTTATGGTTACAATCATGTGCTTACATTCAGTATCAATTAAATAAAATTTCATACTTCTATAGGAATAAGATTTTGTTATTATTATATAAATAATTTAGCAGTCTATATACTTTTATAAGATAAACATCTACTCTGTTTATTTGTGTTTTATACAAACAAATTTATATTTTTATAGTGTTAATTTTACTAAAATTTTGATTCAAAATTATTGAAATGGGTTGTCTTAATGTATATGTTTTCGATAATCTCAGGTTGATTGATGAACTTTCTTAATATGTATTTTATACATTTTCAAATTGAGCAGCAAACTATAAAACTAAATCATTTTATTGCAGATTGAGCAAATACATAGGGCAAACAAGTTGTGGACTTCAGATAGTTTATTTCTAAGAGAATATCTTCTTATACCAAGTGAAGAATCATCATCTAGCTCTAGTAATGTTCCAGAACGACCTCAGTCTCTTTCTAGTGTTACATCCCCAACTGGTTCAAGTTTTGATGAAGAAGACATTGGAGGGTTCCTAAGTAAAATTGATGCTGCAATTGCAACAAGCAAGGAAGGTGTCAAAAAAACAAGTAGATCTAATGAGTAAGTACCACATATAATAAACAATAATTGCAGTAATTTAAATAATAGACTCTATTTAGATAACAATGGCAGTTAAAATTTGGACAAATAAATAATTTGAGGTATTTAAAACATAACATTATCATTAATACAAATAAACATATACAAATAGTATAAATATTGATGAATAAAAAATTTGCTCCAATATTTTTAAAATCTGCAATGCATTGTTATAGATACAACGATGGATATGAACAAATAGAAAGGCGACTGCCGACAGTCTCAAGAATGAAGCAAATGGTAAATAATAACAGTACAAATGCAAGTTCAGATCAAGGCAATTTACTACACACCTCTAATAGTGTAATTATACAAGGTAAAAAAGCTCGCACATCTCCAAGACAGAATGATAGACATCAAGATGAGTTCTTTGAACTTTAGCAGAAACATTTACTTTTCTACAGTGTTAGATAAAAAATATCTTATTCAGGCAGATTCCATTTTGAATTTCCTAATAGGTAGACTCTGAAGTATAATCTACAATTAAATGGTGGATTAATTAATTCAAAATTGCATTTAAATTACCTTCAGGAAATATATAAAGTGAGAATAATAGTAAAATGATAAACTAAGAATGACTAGCTTATTTAAACTAGATGTCCCTGGATTAAATGTCTTTAAAAAGTTATCAATTTGGATGATCATAAATAACAATTCCTTAAATTAAACATAAATAATAAAATCTGGAGAACAATTAGGCTAGTGATTGCAGATGTTTTTTGAATAGAAATATTCATTATTTTCACTTTATCAAAAAAATTATAAATACAAACTACAGTTTTATTTAAGTTTTGTTAATTTTTATTTATATTTTATAGAAATAGTTATCAAATGGAAAAACTAATAATTTAAAAGCAAGAATGTATTAAACATGTACATCAGGTCTAAAAATTGGGAAACATAATATAAATTATATGATTTTTTATGCCAGACAAATAGATACCATAAAGAGATTTATGTTTTTTTTTGTATTTATATAAAAATAAGTTGTATGTTGTGTACAGTCTCAATTTTGTGTGTGAAATACAACTTCCAATTGGAGGTTTTGTTTGTAAATATATGAAATATTTTGTTATGTAAGATACAGATGTATTAAATATATAATTATTAATGGATAAATATTTTGTTGTAAACATTTTTGCCTTTTATTCAAATAATTATACAAAAATAACTAAATATATGGGACAATAGTAAGAAGTATAAATAAAAACTGAACTTAAGGATATCCAGTAATAAATAAAAATATGGCCTTCAGATTGAAATATTTTATTTGCTTAACAATTCTTTTATGCGGACATCATTTTTTAAAATGTTGCAATTTATGTTTGTTATTTCTTGTTGTAGTTTTTTAATCTCAACGTTTAACTGATCCAAATGTAACAGAAGTGGTTTGTTGGATTCTACATTTGACCTAAAATGTAACAAAACATTTTTAAATTCTTAATGAATAAACCTTGATAATAATATATATTGTGCTACAATGCTTACTTATTTTGCTTCTTAATCTCGGAATGTAGCTGTTTTTTTGTATTTATCCATAATTGTAGCTCAGTATGCATAGCTTCGAAATCTTCGTGTAAAAAATTAACTAACTTTCCTAACGGATTTGCTGTTTTCGTCAAATTTCGAATAATACCAGCAAGTTGAGTGATGTCCTTTGTGGCGCCTTCCCTGGTTTTTAATACTATCACAAAATAAGTTCATTGAGAGACAATAACTGATATTATTTTTATTGGAAAACATCTAACGTACTTACTGTTATTTTCCCATTCAATGTCAGTTTTCTTATTATCCCCTACTGCACTGTCTCCTATTTGCTCCAATATCTGTTCTACCAAATGCCCTTTGTTATCCAACTCTATTTCATGTACTACTGAAGCAGGCTCAGGTTCAGCTGCAGCAGTTTCTATAACGACAGTTTCTTCTTCGTCTACTGTAGAATCGACGTTTTCCACAATAACATTGATCATTCCCATTGGCACTGGTTCATGCATAGGTATTGCGGAATCTGGTCGTAAGCGAGGTGCTCCTGGACGAGCGCTAGAAGGACGGACACTGGGTGGTCGAAGAGAGCTTTTCGGGCGGGATGTCTGAAAGGGTTTAGCCCCTAAAGCTAGATCTAAAAGAATAAGTGGCATACATTAAATTATAAACATAACCACCTGTCCAAGACCATTAAAAAATAAAACTTTTTAGGAAAACTTCCACTTGTTATTTAAAAAAGCTTTTAAAGCTCAATAAATAAAAAGTGGAAGTTTTATTTTTTAAAGTTCTTATATAGTAAGATGGACTTCCACAGAGTAAGGGTTAGTACAATAAATTTCATAACCAACTGACTTACCTGTAGGTTCTAATGCCTTACGCTCTTCATTTAGTTTATTTGTGTTATCTTTAAGTATGTTTTTACTTTTTTCAATATCACCACTTTTGGGTCGAGCAGATTTAGGTCTAACTAAAGGTTTGTTAGCAGTTTGTTCTTGTTCTGTTTTATGATTTTCAAGTTTATCGGCAGATTGATTAGTAGCATTGAGACCAGTATTGCTATTATGCTCTTCACTCTCTGTATTTAATTCCCTATTTAACAAACTTTCTTCATTTTCAGGGATATGTATTTCTGTTACATTCTGTTTTTTACTTGAAGACTCTACTTTTGCAGATTCATTTATTTTGTCTTCTTTTGTTACATATTCATCTTTCGTTTTTTCTGTTTGACTACTTTCTTTTTTAACATCTTCAGTGCTGGGTGATTCTTTTTCACTTGATTGTTTTGTAATTAGTTTCTCATTGTGTTTACTAGCTTTTTGTAATTTTACTACAATATAGAAAATTACTAGTTTTAAAATAAAGTCTTATTAGAAAATAATAGTGTGTATATACATAGGAAAGGTTAAAAAATTGCAGGATAGGTAGGTAGAGACCTCAAAAAAAATTACTGTATTGAATGAATTAACAATACCCAAAGTCTTTAGAGCTGTAATAATGAATGCTGATTTGGGATTACAAAACATATATTAAATTAAATAGTTATAGATAACTAAATGAGAAAATGTAAAGCAATACCAAGTAGTGGTACTCTAATCTAGTGACCTAAAAAGCTTCATATGAAACCATAAAAATATGGTAAAACAAAATTAAATAAGGATATGAAAATGACATTGTTAATAACTAAAAATATTAAAACCAAGGTTCAATAAGGAGAAATTTGGGGTTTTCCTAGTTACTGCAATACCTTTATCTTCATCTTCTTTTCTCACCGAATTTATAGATTTAGTTTTTTTAGGAGTATCCACCTTTTTTTGGATGGCTTTCACAGATCCTTTATCAGTAAGTTTATCATCTTTATGTACTCTGGATGAAACTTTCGTTTTTTCAATTTTCGTGTTATTAATTTTATTTGTTTTATCTTTTTTCGTATCAGATTTTACATAAGAAACATATTGTTTGGTGTCAACATTAGAATCGATGGATTTAGCTATAGCTTGAAGCAATAAATTTGTGTTTGTTGCTTCTAAACCGGCAACAATTTTATTAGCTTTTACTGATAATTTAGAACCACTCACAGTTTCTAAAAGATAAAAAATTACCTTGATTTTCATTTAATAATTACCTAATGAATTACTTACTGACAGCTTCAATAAGTTTATTTAAAAACGCTATTTTTGCATCCTTCTCTTTCACATTATCTGAAACCAGCTCTGCTTCTGAAAACAAACCATTTAAAAATCCAGTTTCATTAATGATGGTGGTAACTACATCATGTAGAAATCTAAATGGTGGTTTTTTTAACAACTTTTCCGTTAGTTGAGGTTTCTTTACATATTTTCCAAGAGATTTTTGTGTTTTTTTAATTATTTCAATACTAACTTCTTCAGACATCTTAGCTTTGTTCTTACTTAAGTAATTAACAAGAAACAGTATTTTTGAATATAACTTATTAGGATTGTTGTCATCTCATTGTTCCGTTACCATGGAAATAGCTACACGTGACGCGTCAGTGAAGTAGGATTAAAAATGTTTTGATTCACAAAAAATATAATAAGAGATCCGTATTTAGGTTGATTATTTATTATTTTAATATAAATAATTGTATTTATGTTAATCTAATGATGATGATGATTTATGAAAACATCTGTCATTTACCAAAAATTTAAGTTTTTGAATAAAATAGTGGAAGTTTTGTACTAAGGAATTTTTTTCGTGTTTTTAATCTAAATACAGATGTTCCCTTTTCGGCGCCACTGCTAAATTTCCAATGACGTTTTGACTGTCATGCGCGGTAGTAAACGACGCGCCTAGAAAATAGCCAGCCTCCATCTTGAGTATTCTTGTGAGATACGACGGTTGTCGAGTTTCCAGGCGTAAGTTTGATTTTTATATCCTAATTTTAATGTTGTGATGTGTAAACTGCTGTATAGATGCTAAAAATACCAATGGGTTCAATTTAAATTAGTTCAAAATAATTCTTAAACTGCTAAATCAATTATTTAAAGTGGTAAATACGGCGATGACTCACGTAACACGTTGAAGAATGAACTTTCTCTAATTTGTTACCTTCTACACCTTAATAAGCTTTCAGTTCTACAAATTATATTGTTTGAAAATATATAAACATAACTTAGAATATACCAGTTGCTTTGTTAAATAATTAAAACATCTAAATCTTATGTCCATTTTATATACATCTTATATCTAAATTTAATTGGCTAGGTTCATCTGTAATTAAAACTCAGCGTGCTGATTAATTTTTTAAGAGTGGATACTTTACACATTGTAAATTGTAGTAATTATCATAAAATTTGAGACATTACCTTCGGAACTTTCTACGCATGTAGATAGAGTTGTCTAACTATTAGGGTAGATAATAGAAACGAAATCAAACAATATTAAATTTATTTTATAGCCCTAAATTAGAAATTTAGGTTTATAGCACAGATTATATATGGCACGGATCGTTGTGGTATGAAAAGTATTCTGCTTGTAAATTTGGTTTTCTTATTGTTATCATTGCCATTAAAATATTCATTATAGCAATTTCATATAATCATTGATAATTATGGACCTTTGTTTTCCTGATTTATCAATCTAATACCATATTATCGTTACAAGAAAACATGATCAAACAATATCAATTTTTTGACTAATAGATATTGAATAAATTAATATTAATTCTTTTCTCATATTTTCATTACAAAAATATTTTTTCATCGTTACAAGAAAACATTATCAAACAATATCAATTTATTGACTAACAGAAATTGAATAAGGATAATAAAAAACTCTTCGTTTTAACAAAACTTCCAATATTTATTTAAAAATTGCTTTTTTAAAAAACTCAATGACAGCCGTTTCGCTATTAAGCATCGTCAGATTGACATTTAAGTTACATTTTGTTTGTTTGTAGCTTAAATCATTAAATGTCAATCTGACGATGCTTAATAGCGAAACGGCTGTCATTGAGTTTTTTAAAAAAGCAATTTTTAAATAAATATTGGAAGTTTTGTTAAAATGAAGAGTTTTTTATTATCCTTAATAAGATGGACTTCCAAAAAGTAAGGGTTAGTACAATCAATTTAGAAATTGAATAAATTAATATTAATTCTTTTCTCATATTTTCATTACAAAAATCTTTTTCATCATGAAATACTATTTACCTTCTCCTCACTATTTATTTTTGATGAAAAATTCTATTAAAGGTCATGGAGGAACCCCCATTAAAAGGTGCTCTGGTAAAAACAGAACTTCCAGATGTAAAACCAGAAATTATGGAAACAGCAGAGGTACCAAATAGAAACTTTATTGAGATAGAAAGTACAAATGAAGATAATGGTGAAGTACATACTGTTGTTCTTCAGAATATAGACATACAAGAAAATGGTGATGATCAATTAGATATTATAGGCAAACTTATTTCCCAAAATAATTCAGATGGGAATCTTAGAATTGATACTTTAAAGGAAAATACTGTTATACATACATATATAATCAAGTAAGGAAAAATTGGACCCTTTAAAGAAAAATAAACTGTATTACTTACATTTTAATTTTATGGTTTTAGCAACACTGAGTATGAAGAGATAAACAGTGATACAATAATTTATGAAGAAGTCTGTGAAGATGAAAACTCTATAGAATATGTAATTGAGGAAGACATAGGTTATGAAGAAACTGTAAGTTCAGTACCAGATGAATACAGTAATGTAGATGAATATGAATTCCATCTTGAAGAGGAAGATGTTGATGATCCAGAAGAAGATGATCTTACAGTCCAAGAAGTAGAGGAACAGGAAAGTATGAATAGAACTGAAGATATGATACAGATTGAAAATGTATTAGGAATGAAAGAAAGTGAAACAGAATCAGTAAGGAGAAGAGAATTGACAAATGCATCAAATGATAATGTTAATGAAAAAACTAACCTATCACATATGAAACAAGAGCAAATTGAGTGTGATATATGTCAGAAAGTATTTAGAACTGCTGCTGTAAGTTTATTTAATGTTAGCTTGTTCATTTATTGTAATTCATCATTAACTTTTCCAGGCTCTAAAAAGACATACCACTGTGAATCATGATAAACGAGATGAATTGCAAGGAGATGATCCTTTAACACTAGAATTGTGTCCTTGTTGTGGAGAACCATCAGATTCTGGCCATGTGGTAATTTTTTTTTATTTACGATTGCACTGCTGTGTCGCACTTGATTCTTTATTGTAATTAATTTGAGAGTGATAAATACCATTTCCAAATATTTGCTAATGATTCCATAATTCCATCAATGTCAATTATATCCAGTCAGTCACAAACTAGACATTAAGAAGTTTCTTACATTTTTATTCAATCATATTTCATTTTAATCACAAATATCTAACAAGAAGTTTGTTATCTTGGAAAGAGATTAATGGATGTTATTTTAATCATACTAAGTTTTATAATTTAGTTTTTATAAAAAGTCGATGTTCATTTCTATGCATAATGAACTATTTTGTGGATAAAATAAATTAATCAAATGTCATTAGGAACATATGTAACATTTTATATAGGATTGTGAATGTTTATATAATTTTAAACATACCCTACCTTCTTTCAATATTTTACTAAGAAAATTTTTTTTTGTCCTTATTTATGATTATTGAATTTGGGTTTTGATTGAGTATATGCGATTCTACTAATGATTTTCTTCATTGGCACATTATCTTACTGCTTAGTCTATTAATAAGCACAAATTCAGTTTCCAAATTCATTAAGTAAAAGAAAACAATCAAATAATAAAAATAAATTCTTACAGTTAATGATAGTCTAATGCTTCGTTAACAAATTTAATTAAATACTTTTAGATTTGCCCGGCTAGCTCAGTCGGTAGAGCATAAGAGGATCTTGGTGTTCGGTCCCCACGTTGGGCGCCAATTTATTGTAACCCATCATTGACATTTTTTCTATAATTTTAGTTATTTAGTTTGTTGGATTCTCGAAACTAATGGCGCCTCGCCATTGATGGGTCAACATATAAAACGTGATATGGATAATATTTAACATAGGTTTATTTTTCTAAAATTCGGTGAATTATAAATTTTTATATTATATTTTTAAAATGTTTTAGATCGGAGATTACAAATGCGAAGAGTGCGATAAGCTTTTTGTCCAATTAAACTTCCTACATCGTCATGCCAGTATAGAACATCCTAAGGATAATACATATAAATGTTCAGAATGCTTGAGGAAATTAAATTCCAAGGAAGAACTGATAGATCATATGCGAATACATTCCGTCAAAAGTGTGAAATGTTTGGAATGCAATAAGGAATTTACAAGAAAATATCATTTAGAAAGACATATGGGTCAAACAGGATGCATGGGGCAGCCAAAAAAAGTTTTTGATTGTAGGGTAAGATTTTTTATAAAATATTTATACTTTATGTGTGCAAAATGTATCATAAAATGGAGTTACTTGGGAAAGTTTTTAAGTTCAAATAAATAGAGAGATAAGGGTTACATTTATAAAGTTTTTCAAAAAACAAATACTTCTTCCAGGTAACCCCAGCACAGGGTGTTACTTGGGACAAAGACTTAATCTCAAATGTAAAGTAATCCCCCTTTTTTTACACTTTACACTTTTTTAGGCGACTCTTTCTGGTCCAGTTCATCCTGTAAAGTGTGTAGCTTTAATTATTTTTTCAACGCCCATGTCTGTAAACTTCAAAAATCGCACTTTTTAAGTGACATTTAACAATAACATGCACGTAATGAGATCTCATAACATACACTAATCCCATTACTTTTTCATTTCGTGAAAATATATTATATACTATGAAATATTATGAATAAATACTTACTGATTAATTAAATTGATTGTACTAACCCTTATTTTTTGGAAGTCCATCTTACTTACTGATTAAGTTCAGAAAAAGTTTTTTGTTGTAAAAAGTTGTGTTTTGAAATGGTTTTTCAAAATGTCTAAAAAAGCTGAATAAAACATTTATAAAAAATGATTTTATAGTTCAACAAACTCACAAGAATTTTCAAAAAGCTGAATCGACTTTAAATTTATGCGACGTACCAACCAAAGAAACTGAAATATTCCGTTTTATCCCAAGTAACACCACTGCCCCAAGAAGCCCTATTTTATGGTAATAGATAAGTTATCATCCAATCATCTTGTCTTTTTAGTAGTTGTTATATTCTATATTTTATAATTGTTCTGTAGGTGTGTCAAAAATGTTTTACAAGAAAAGATAATCTGGCAGAGCATTTAAGAATTCATGCTGGACAAGTGAAAAAGAAGAAAAAATTAACTTGTACTTATTGCCAAAAGGAATTCCAAGGACTTACTTTGTTAAATATTCACGTTCGCACTCACACAGGTTAGAAATGTTTTTAATACCAAACGCATTCCTTTGCAATGTTATTAGTAACATGTTTAATTTTCATTATATTTATATTTAGGTGAAAAACCGTATCTTTGCGACTTATGCCCAAAACGGTTTCCATCGAGTGGGGCATGGAAGAAACATAGAAGAATGCATACGGGAGAAAAGCCTTATAGGTGTAGTCAAGTTAGTATCTCTTTTAAAATAAAATTGTAGTTTTCAATTTGCATAGATTTTTATGGGGATTAAAATGTTTAACCAAACAAATTCGTCGTCGAAAATCATTTTCGATGATCTACTTAGTTCTCATGTCATTTAGCTAGTAAAGAATTTTGATGTTAATTCCTAAGAAGGGTGGTTATTTGATTTTAATTAATTATGTTTTCATGCACAAACTCGTTCAAATCCTAATGTTTAACATGATACCAATTAAAATAAATAATAAATAAAAATATTGGGGTCGTTGGAAAAATTGTGTACATAACTCGTTGAAAAGTGTATTTCATCACTGTACTCGTGCGTAATATTTCACTTTCCATACTTGTTATTTAATATACTATTTCCTCTCACCTCTAGCCAAAGAATTCATTTCATGGCCACATTGTCGTACTTTTCCTCCCTAGGGAGAAAATGAACGTCAAATCTAACGTATCAGATTAGAAGATAAGGAAAATGCCAGGATTCTGGATATCCAAGCATGTTACAAGAAATGGGTGAATTTAGACTTTTTGAAGATCTAAATAATGAAAATTTAGGAATTATTTTCGCATGGACGTAACGAATTAAGTTTTTTGAACTGCATGATTTAATAAAAGTAAAACACATGATTTTCGATACGTTTTGGCAAAAAAATGTTATGTATTATTTTTATGTTTATATATACTACTATATTTATATAGACTACGATTTCTTTCTACGAAATGTGGGCTGAATGCCAAATAGCCGATCTGATTTTCATTCTTAAAACGGATTTCAAAAATATTATACAAGCACCATAAAATGTGTAGTTTGAATTTCTGTTAAAATGTTGCGAAAGGCATTAAAAAATTGTGCGAACATGACTTTCCGCGCTCTGCGGCGGGGATGGCCGAGCGAGGAGGAGAGGCACTTATGCGCGGCAGCATTTTATGCTACTCGATAATTGTCAACGTTGTACCTAACTAAATAATAGAAAAAAATTGCGATTTTTTAGCTTTAAATGTTAATAAAAAAAAGAATAAATTTGTGGTGTGAACACCCCGTATATGTCGTATTTTTAATTAAATTGTTTATTAGAAATATCGATGGCCTAGACCACCGTAGTTTGTTTATAGTATGGCACGTTCAAGGTCACATCGTGTCTGCGAGTAAGGTTGAATAAACAAAAGATAGAAAATAAATACACAGCAAGGCATAGACGACAGGTTCAATGTATGATATTCATGATCAAGTTCACTATGTTGCTGATACAGCATTAATATAATTTATTTACAGTAATTAAGTGTTGTACTCTAATCCAGTCATTGTAAATATAGTGTAATGTCTTTAGTATAAAAGTGTTATTCCATACAACCCCCAATATTAAATATTACACATTTCCTTGTCCTAAACATGACAAAAATAAAACGCGTGTAAGTACGCGTGTAGCAACGTAGCTGATAATCGATTTGAAGGAGTCGATTGTATGTCCACGAATGAACGAAACCAACGATGTCACAAATGCGCGTTCCATAACCGAGTATAGAGTATTCTCATGTAGACATACGATTGAAGCAATTTTAATTGATTCGATTTTCTAGTTTCCACCACCTTTTGAATTGGATACTGATATAATATGGATTTGAGTGTAGTATACCTTATGTATTTATGAGCAAAGTGTTTTGTAGCCGTTCTTTTCTAGCTGATGGTCTGAATTTTTGTCAGAACTCTTAATTTACATTCAGTAATGTGCATACAATACTAATTTTATCATTTTATGTCAATGCAATTTCATTATATCGTCAATTAAATAAATTCTTACTGTTAAGGTTGTGCTGAATATGCTTATGCATATACACATGAATCATCATTAGCGCATTAGGAAACCAAGAGGGAATCCAATTCATATTCCATCATGCACCATACGACTCATACAATGAAGACTACGGTAATAGTATAGTCGAATTATGTCACACAAGAACGATTTCAATGCGTCATCTTATAAATTTTGACATTTGTAAATTGAATTATACCAGAGTCAACTCGAGCATAAATTACTCCAGTAGGTAATCACAGTCATTTTATAGGGACGAATTGATCGAAGTTTCCATTTGTTAGTGATTTGAAAGTTGTTTCCATTAGTTAGTGATTTTAACCAGTGTCTCCGACGCTTTTTGGCTGAACTTTTGTGTGGACACTAACTAGACATCAAATAACATCTGTACAAAGAATCATCAATTTTTGTCTTGTAGAATTAATTTTATAGTCAATTAACTAAAGTCATTTTTGGCTTGTAGAATTTTACAATGCATAGATGCCCGTACACATAAAGTATTGCGGCATTGCGAGAGTATACGCGCCATGAGGAAAATTCAAAGAATGCAGAAACCTGTGAATGTGCCTTTTGATTGAAATAACACATGATACACGTTAAAAAGTAATGATTTTGACCTTTGACCCCCTTAGGGTCAAACGATGTAGGGAATATTCGTAGTCACGGTGAGATTAGCTTTCGATTGATATGCTACACCATGTACGTAGGAATTTGAAAAAATTCGATTTTGAGCTTTAACCCGCGTAGGATTAACAATTTAGGTAATATATGTAGTCAGGACGAAGGTACCTTTTGATTGATATGCCCAATGACGTACGTTACCATTTGAAAAAGTTTTTGACATTGACCTTTGACCCGCTTAGGGTCAACCGATTAGGCCCAAAGTTATTCCTAGAGATGCCTTAGATGAGTACTACGTACATACCAAGTTTGAAGTCTGTACGTCAAAGCGTTCTCGAGTTAACGTGCGGACAGACAGACAGACAGACGGACAGACAGACAGACGGACAGACAGACAGACGGACACGTTTAGCATGTTATAACTACGCTGATGATAGATCAGCTACGTAATAATGGCACCGTCGCTTGTCTACTATTTTTTGTGGTGTAAATCACTTAATACATGCTCCCTGTTGTATATTTCAGATTTACTTGTATATTTTTTGTAAAGACTTTGTTCTTGTTACTTTTAGTGCGATAGAACTTTTGCCGCCAAAGAAACCCTTAACCGCCACGTACGTACCCACTCCGGAGACAAACCCCACCAGTGTAAATTCTGTGGTAAAGCCTTTATCCAACCGTCACAGCTTCGTGCGCATATTTTCCATCACACCGGAGAAAACGCTTACACCTGTCAGCATTGTGGAAGGGCGTTTAACCGAAAACTTCGTCTCACTACGCACATAAAATACATGCATGAAGGAGCGGAACCACTACCGTGTCCCAAATGTGAGAAAACCTTCTTCAGAAAAGAAGATGTGGCTAGACATATGCTATCCCATAGTGGAGAAAAGCGTGAGTAATAAATTACATAAGAAGAGTAAAATATCTTCATTTTTTTTAGAAAATATTTCAATAACTTTTATTTTTCAGCGTTTGTATGCGAAGTATGTCAAAAAGGGTTTGCAGTGAAATCTTCTTTGAAGATGCACATGAACATCCATAGAAAAGAACCTCCGTGTAGTTGTGAGACTTGTGGTAGGGCCTTTATACGGCGCGATTGTCTTATGAGGCACATCAGGGCCAGACATAGAGATGTACTGGAAGATATTTTAGCAAACGCTGAAAAGAAAAGACTACAACAACAATTACTAACAGCCGTTAGCGAATCTACGAACGAAAACCTAACAGAAAACATCATTTGGAACGAGTTGACTTTAACTGAATCTATTAAAGAACTTTTGACTCTTCTAGTAGACGAAGAATGTCTTGCGGAGTTCGGTTATCCTGAAGCACCGGTGGACAGAGTATTAGATTCTGTTATCAAACGTTGCGGGCACAATCCTGCATCCGAAGAAGACTTTGATTACATAGGAAGAATTAGAGAAAACGCAAAGCTTCTTTTTACGGTTGTTATTGATGATGAAGCTGTTAAGGCGTTATTGAACAATCAAACGGTTGACGAAGTTATACTGCACGTCTTAAAATTGGCAAAAAAAGAGAATAACAACTAAATTTAAAAATATTTTAACATGTTTACAAAACGCATTTCATAAAAGTTTAGTTTACGTATGTTACAACACATTTATACTTATTATAATATAAAAATACGATAACAAGGTTTTTATTTCAAAGAAAAATATTGTGATGACATTTTAATGTTTGTAATGAAAATAAAGTTGATTATTAACAATGTCAATGTCAAGCTATAACCTTGATATCACCATAGATAAGAAATATATATCACCGAATACGGAACTACGAATAGAAATGAAAGCAAATATACTCCCGCCAAAACTTATTAATATTTTTAAAACAACCATAGGATGGCGCTGATCGTTGCGTCTACTCATTTTAATTGTTCTATTTTTCGGAAGAGGTCTCTCTACTAATACTATTAACGACAATACTTTTGTATCAATCTGTATTTGGTGAGAAACAGTTTTAAGAAAAAGAGACAGTAGTTCTGAGAATCAGGAAAAGAGCAGGAGTTTTGTCTTCAGTTTTTTTAGTTTTGTTGGTGTATATCATCTTTGGTTTTGTGCTTCCAAATAATTCTGTCCCTAAAATGGATTCAAAATATCAACCCCCCTTATCTAAAAGGAAATGTGTACCTACATGTACAAATCGTGAAGGCAAAATGCATCGTTTTCCAAAAAATGAACCAAGTGTGTTTAGTGAGTGGATTTTAAAGATACAGTCTTTAAATTATAAAGACTTGTCAGTTGAAAACATTTATAAAAAATATGTATTTTGTGAGGAACATTTTTCTAGTAACTGTAAAGTTTTAGGTACCAAAAGAGGTCTTATAAGAACAGCAGTTCCAACTTTAAATTTACTTGGTAAGTGAATAAATCAAATTAGAATTTATAAAGAAAGAAAACCTGTACTAGCAGATCATGCAAACGTTTTTATGCTGAAAGGACTGTATAAACAGTGGAAGCAACCATTAGCTTTTACATTTAGTGAAGGACCTCATAAATCCATGGCATTAAAAAATTTGCTGAAGGTTCTAATCTGCAAATGTCAAAGTATAGGTTTGAAGGTAGTATCGAAACTTTGTGACCAAAGTGAAAATAATGTCGGAGCTATTAGACTGCTAATGAGTGAAACGAAGGAGGAATACTTAAAAAGAAGAGAATAGAAATTTTGGTTTTGTGATCAATGACCAAGAAATTATTCCCATATTTGATGTCCCTCATATTTTCAAGTGTTTGAGAAATAATCTTTTGAAACATGACTTGTATTTTAAGCAAAATAAATAAATAAATGATCATTTTTTGATTGTAAACATATATATTTACTTTAGTTTCGTTGAAATGTAGCTGTCTATTTTACGCAGAGTACTTCTTATTGACAGATAGATAGCACTAGATATAAATTTAAGGAATCTGTATTATCGACAATACTTTTTAACACAACCGCTGCTACCTACTCGATGTCGCATACGGATCTAGACATTAACTAGGTTCTTGCCATTCTATTCGTAGTTCCGTATTCGGTAATCTGATGATGCCATTAAACTATTAAGGTTTATGTATTCTTTCGAAATTTTCGCAAATACTTTTAATTTTCTAATAGTTTTATTGGTTTTGTATCATCATTCAAAGTTCTAAAATTATTTAAATATATTTTTATTATTTAACAATTTAATCTAAATTTTTCCCAGTTCTCCCTTATTGGCATTTAGTTGTACCATATCGCCGGTTTTAAAGTATTTAGTAGCATTCTGTACTCCTACAATGCAAGGCAGTCCATATTCCCTAGCAACCACAGCTCCTAAAGCAGAGAAATATTCAAATATATTATTTTCTAACAATTAAACAATATTACCATGCGAGACAAGTCCTCCTAATTCCGTAACAATCCCAGACAGCATAGGAAAATAGGGTGACCAGCCTATATCAGTACTGTATGTTATCAAAATATCACCTAAAAAGAAATTAGGTGGTTTACATATAAATATACTTCGTTGATGTTTACATACTGGCTTGGCTGGAAGCCAAGTAACTTTAATTGCTACAAATTAAGAATATTAATAATATTCAAATGAAACATTACGAAGTCTTTGCTTTTATGAATGATTCACTTAGTCCTGGAGTTTTTAGTTTTGAGAATAGTAGGTTTTGGTCTCGATTGAAAGAAAACACTACGTCCATTGAAACCTCCTCATCATTACTTTGTGGCATTCACTTTTAAACTCCCCTAAGTATTGACCATGAAATAAAAGATTTTGAGAATCACTCAGATACTCATTTAGGATGGTTCTGTAATGTAAGGAAGAAAGAAGGTGTGAAGTAATGAAATGTTTAAAAAAAAACAAAATATGAGAATAGATAAGAGGAAACTAATTAAAAAAAGACAAATGGTTGTTGAAGATTATTTAGAATTCAGTATACCATCAGGGCAAAAGAATAACTGGCATAACTATGGTAGCAAAAGAAATAACCAACAGAAATAAAGGTAAATTGTCATTTATATAGTGCTAGAATGTTTACAGAGGTCCAAACTAAGCGTTCGCGTTGTGCTGAAATTAAAGAAGAAGAGAGCAAGTATTCGAAAAATTTTGGGAAACAATGAAGTGGAGCCAAAGAAAAGTTTATGTGTGCAATACAGTGTAAAAGAAAATGCAAAACGTCTAAAACATGACATACTAATATAAGAAACTCTATGATTTAGAAAATTGAAAATACTTTTATGCATACCTGTTTTTAACTGAGTTATTTCATCCAGACTTTTTATGACACATGCTCTAGCTTGAACGATTCCCGTACAAACCGCAGTACCTTTACATATCCCCGTCAGTGATTCTATTGGAATATTCGCTTTATCATCTTCTGGTTTGGGAACTTCTGGCATAATCTCTGGGAAATTTAGTTTTCTCCAAACTGGATATAATTTTTGGCGCCTGATTGCCCTAAACAAAGATTATCAAAATTGTATAATAAATTTACAAAAAAACAAACATATTGAGTTAAGCTCGCATATACAACCTCAGATACGTGTTTCTGTCTCCTTAGATTTCATCAGTACAAGGAAAATAACCCAAAAAAAAACAGTAGATGTTGAAAAAAACTAAAACACACAAACGAAGTCAACACAAGGGCCAACCGCGCATTTGTGGTTTCAACTGGGATTACTAATACACCTATCTCTTTATTGAATACTCATGCGCAAATATTTTTGAATTTTCCCCTTCCACTGCTAAAATAGGATTACTTCTTGCCATAGAACACAACGTATTGCTACCCAGGAATACCACAATTTAAATGAAAAAAAACCTTTTAGCTGTCAAAAGCTAGCTTCTATTTGCCGTATAGCCGCGGCAGTCCAGGCCATAAACCACAAAAAGGAGAAGTTTTAATTTTTATTTCGTTCGAGTACGCCGCCTGCTAGTTGTTATTGTGTTTTTCTTGTCTTTGTGTATTTAATATTAACGACTTGTGTATGTACCTAGACTTCTCTTTAGATTTACTTTACTTTGGATTACTGATTACTTTTGCATGTCATACCCATATAACACACGACGTACTGGGGACGTACATATTAGGTCCGATTTGGGTCTTTACGTCCCCGGACCAGAAGGGACGTTCTGAGTACGTACATATCTGGACTTACTTGGTACGTCCGGAAATGGACGTTTTCAGTACGTGCGTATATTGGGTCCATTTCAGGTATTTATTCCTAAAGCCAATCGGATACGTTCTGAGTACGTACCTTTCTGGACGTACCTAGTTCGTACTAAAATGTACGTACCTAGTACGTACGTTTCTGGACGTATTCAGTACGCACCTAAATAGACGTAGTTATTACAATGATTTCAATGTTTGTAAACATGTTTGTTACAGAAAAAGTGTAAATACTAAACAGTACAAAAGAAAAACCAATCCTAACCGTGTTAATCAGCAGACCTAACTGTTTAGCTAGAGAAAAAGCGCCTATAATGTTTTTAAATTACGCGCCAAAGTTTGGGTTATTTTTGACAATATGTTATTCTAACCTATATTCTATGAGTGTGTGTGATGATATGTAAAAAGGAGGAATATTTGCTTTGGCACTAAAATAATACATACCTACACAGACAATACAGATTACCATACCATATTTGTGATTGATAGTGAACTGTTAATAGTGAAATTGTAAAAGGTAAGCTATCTTTTAATATTATAATGAATCGATCAAATATAAGTAAACATCTAAAGTATGCCCGGCAAAGAGTTCCATTATTCGAGCGATTGCTAGTAGTTGATGGTTCACATAATAGTGACAGGGATAGCGTTGATGGATTTAATAGATAGTTAATAGATGCTATTTGATTAAAGATGCTGCTGATGAAGGAAAGTCATCTTCGTTCAGAGAGACAGAACTAGCTCAAATCATGGTTAAAGAGGGCGAAGAAAAGGTCCATGAAACAAGCATTAAAGCTTCGATTTTATTTAATTGTAGATCAAGAAAATATTATTTAGGTATTTTTTATCAGAATTCCTTATTACTTTTGATTTTATGATTTTGATTTTATTTTGTTATTACCTATTACCTAGTTTTATTTTAAATTTTATAAATCATTGTGAAATAAAAATGGTTATTAAAAATTGTTTTATTTAATTAAAATATTGAGATTATTTTTCACCTATTTCCTGGATACGTCCCAGAACTGTCCACAGTTTGAGCCAAAAGAGTACGTACCAAGGACGTCCATTTGCGAAAAATTTGGACGTACCAGGTACATCCCAGATTTGTCCACATTAGGCACAGTTTGGACCAAAAGTGTACGTACCTGGGACGTCCATTTACGCGTAATCAGGACGTACCCGGTACGTCCATAGGACGTACACTGTCCCTAATCCGTACGTCCCCAGGACGAACGATACGTCCGTTTCGTACGTCCCCAGTACGTCCGTAGGTCGTACATGTGCTATATGGGTACCAACACAATTTTATAAGGGGCACGAATATTTAGGGGGAACTGCAAGAGTGGGAGTTGGTTCGCGCACGAGTATTCAATTTGTGCCATTAATGAGATGGGTCTATTGATTGTCGGCGAAATTCCAATATCGCCAGGGAGGCAGATATATAACCACCTACATTTCCAGCTGTAGTGCGATTGGCACTTGTGTTGACTCCGTTTGTGTTTTTTATATATTTTTCATAATAAATGTCTAACTGAATATCTTATCTTAATTTTTCCCTGCAAAATTATTTTCCTTATTATTTATATACAACATACTTTGTTATTAATACTGGATTTCTATGTTTGATTAGAGAACCAATTTCTTCGTGGGTAAGGTGATAAATTAGATCTTTAGAAGGTAGTAACCCTTCTAGTGTCATCGCTTTGCCTAAATGTTTATAGGCTTGTCTGAATTTTTCAACGCCTCTAATAAATTCCGATTTCGTCTGCTCTCTACAACCAACAGCTACTCTAATACGTTTAATTAAAAATTTTATAATGCTCCTAAAATAAAAATAGTATTATATAATATTTAAGAAAAATTATAGATTACCCATATCGTACCGTGTACTGTTCTTCTTTATTGATTGTAGATTATTGACGATATCTTGCAAACTTTTCTCAACCTTTTTCGTTACTCTTGGATTTTTTACGTTTGCTTGTATCATCGAAATTATTACTTTAGGATTATCCCTCCATGAAGGTTCAATAATTTCAAACTGGAATGTAAATATATTATAGATAGATATAGATTAAATTGTATATGCTTTAATGAAATCACCTCGTGTAAGTTTCTATGTCCATGTTTATCCAGAAATTCGCAAAGTAAATCGTAAGCTTTGGGGGAAGAGTTCTTTAAATAATCCACACCCTCGTCGGGATTTATTTTAAGGAAGTCTTTGCCGTTTTCTTTTCCATTTATAATTTTAGCGATTTCTTCTATATATTTTGGAACCTCCGCTGAGATAACATCTTCACAGGAAGATAATATACAAGAAAAGTCAGAGATATGTTCTGCTGTTAACTCTAAAATAAATGAACCCTTACTCTGTGGAAGTCCATCTTACTAAGAACATTAAAAGATAAAACTTTTTACTTAAAAAATAGCTTTTTAAAATCCGTCGATGATAGTTTTAGCAAAACAGCTGTCACTGAGTTTAAAACAGCCATTTTTTAAATAAAAAGTGAAAGTTTTGTTAAAAAGTTTTATTTTTTAATGTTCTTTCTAAAATAAGTTATATGTGTGAGTTTTTAATCAAAAATAATCGATTTTCAAAATTTAAAATGTATACTGAGAAATTGCACTGAAAAATAAATAAATAATATTAGGTTTGTTCCAACCAAGCAAAGAACCGTTCTAGAACGGTAACATTACCACTCACCAGACCAAATTAGTGCACTGCGCAACTCACTACACCACTGCGCACAAAAATTACTATTTTAGAACGGTTCTCTGCTTGGTTGGAACAGAACTATTATAAAGATTCCTTCGTTTTTAGTCATATATTGTGAGTATTGTAGTGAATCCGTCACTGTGCACTGTTTAAAAGTCCGCCTACCGTTCCAGAGACATAGACGGTTAAACGGTTTAAAAATCTAACCAACAAATCGAATGAACGCGGATTATCTAGAACGTGAAAAATAATCTATATAGAGCGGTCGATATGCGAGAATAGTAACAGTAACAAACAGTATTCGAGTGAAATGTGTTGCTTTCGGAAATTCCTCTCACCTGTTTTGCCTTCAAGCATAATATTCATAGCTATAATTTGATAGAAGACTGATACAGCAGTCGTTTTAGTATGACAAACAGCAACTTTTCCTAAATCTTCCAAACTGTTATCAATACTTTTGTATATTTTATCGATATCGTCGAATTGCTTTGTATTGAAGTTCAAATTGTCGATTAGTTTTCTAGCAGTGCCCGCAATGTCCTTCCATGCATTTTTCATTACCCTGGTCAAATCAAACAATTGATTACAGACTGTTGTAATTCCAAATCGGTTTTTAATAATATCATTCATCTTTTCGTCCAAAACGGGGTGTCCAAATATCGCTAGATCCAAAATTAAACTATTGACGGTAAGTTCAGATTTAACGTTTTTATGTATCGACTGAAAAAAGATAGTGGTTTTATAAATTTTCAGATTTATCACAATATTTACTCGAAATTTCAAAATAAATTAAAATATACGTACGATAGTAATATCTAATAGCGCATTATGCTGATGAGTAACAATTCCTTTGTTGGATAATGAATCGAAGTTTACTTGGGCAAATTTTTGTAATGCCCAGTCGATACATCGTAAGGAAGTTGAATGTGACAACACTGTAGTTGCTCTAGGAACAACTTCTCGTATGTTAGCTGTAGTAAAAAAAGCCTTTTTCGTTCTTAATGGTGTGTCCATCTCATGAGATAATTCGAAGTCTGACCATGTATTTAATGTTGTTATTGCTCGGGATTGTAATAGATACAGTTTACCCTAAAATTTAAAAAAAATGTATTTCCTTGAACAACAAATATTATCCATGTATGTGATTTTCGGCTTAGGTCTCAAACAAATATATTGTACTCTACATTATTACTGTCAGTAGTAGAAAAAACATAGTATGCAACTCGAAGCCAATTAGGTCCACTGGCGAATTATCACACTCGGTTTACGCTTCGTGCTTACAGTTTTTCTCTCGTGGGTAATTGACTTCTTATCCTACTAGGTACTTAATACAATATAAAATCTATATATATTTACCTTGGAGAAGGCCCATTCGATATCTCTGGGATTTCCAAAAGCTTCCTCTAATAGAACACCCACTTTTCCCAGTTCTATCAGTTGGTTATCATTTAAACTCCATGAATCTTGATAATGTTGGTTATCAGTAGTTTCCTCCAAACCTAATGACGTTACTTTAAGTACTTTGTTTTTAAGTCCCAATTTTTTTTCCAATACACTTATATTTTCATCCCAAGTTCTGTTTAATATGAAAGTGTCAGGATCACTTTCTCCGTTAACTACTGTCTAAAAGTTTATAAAATATATAATATATAGAATAATAGAGATCCGAGACATTAATACACTTTTCTAGCGTGTCTCATATATCATTTTTTTCACTACTGGCATTTTTTTATAAATAAGTATAAGTTTTTAAAACCGTGGCTCATATAGTATTATTTTACTACTAGCATTTTACTTTTAAGCAATAGCAGTTTTTAAAAGTAATAAAAATTTAACTTAAATTTAAAACTTTATTAAAAATCATATCCATGCTTCTGTCAAATGTAAAACACAATATTTTTATTTTATATTTGCATCAGTTAACCTCACAATGGATTGAGATTAAATTCTCAATTCTTGGTTAATAATAAACAACTTTACTACCTTAACAAAAGTCAATAAAGTTAGATTTAGAGGCTAGTAGTGAAAAAAAGCATTTTAAGTTGTTCATTAAGTTTTGATATTCTAATTTATATATTATTTTCTTAAACTGATAATTCGAAAGTTTGTAGAAATGGTTGCATATATATTTAGAGAGATGTTGAAATCAGATGAAGATCGAAGAATCCGGAAAAAACTCACGTTTTTCTTTATACCGTTTGAAGTGTTTATAGGAGTCCGCCTGACGGCTGAGGATAAATCTAGTACCGGAAAAGGATCTTTCACGTTTAATGCGGAAGGGTTAAAGTGAGAGTGAGAATCGTTTCAAAATGCCTTTGCTAATGCCCCACAGTCTTTCAGTTCTTTTATTATGAATTATTGCTTGTCTGAGAAAATAAGAAACCTCTTAAACAACAAATTAGAAAATAATGTGCAAATCGAAGAGTGGTAAAAACTATAGGGCATATATTTTGCAATTAAGAAGCTTTCTGATAAAGGTTCAAGTTTTTTGAACGGGGATAACAAACTTACTTAGAAAACTTACTTAGAAAACTTACTTAGAATGAAGTAGACGAAGGTAAAGACAAAAGTGACGTTTTCAAATGTTATTTCACGATAAAACTTATTGAACAACTTATTGTAAATTGAGACATTCAAACACATACTTCTCCAAGTCCAAAATTAGAAGTTATGACCATTTGCGAAGGGTTTAAAGTAGAAGGATGGCACGTAAATAATACGCCTGCTGAATCCGCTTTGACCATTTTTTGTACCACTACCGCCATTTCCGTTATGACCGGTAATCCATGCTGCCTTGAAATAATAGATCAAAATAAAAAAAAAATTACTAAACTTCCTTTTGTATTATACAATAATAATATTATATATGTATTGCTTTGAATTAAAAATAGTATTGTACTTCTTGATAAATTATGTTTTTTATTATAATTCAAACCAAACCCTTTTTCCAGTGCGTCATTAATTTTGACGTCATATTGGATTTTAAGAAAGTCGCGAATCAATGCAAGGCATTTGAGTAAAATATCATAATCAGCAAAATCTAAAAAGTTTATGCAATACAACAATTTTTTACAAATTGGGATAAAAAATCAATAGGTTTTCATACGTAAAGTAAACTCCTATGGAGCCTTGTAGATGGACTTTCTTACGAAGACAAGTCAATATTTATAGAAGAACATACTCTTTTAGTACCACTTTTAGATGGACTACATTACAAAATAAAATCCATTCTTCTGTTCTTTTTTCTTGCGAATTAATCAATCACTTTGTCTGTCGAAATTTTATGGCTTCTATGAACTGACAATATGAGCCAATCCTGTGTTGTCCACACGAAATTCTCAAGTACTCCTTCAATCACTTGAGAGTGGAGATGGTCTCAGCAGTTGCAGTGGTCACTGGCAAAAAAGCAAATATTTACAGGGGGGTAAATATATTAGGAAAAAGTTCCCTGTCACATTGGCTTAATGTCTCAATGGCACAAGAAGGCTTGTCGAGTTCTATTTGTTTTTCCCAAAACAATCAGCTATCTTTTAATAAAGCTTCAAAGATTCAACTTCTATTTTCTCAGTTACTGAGATGAGCAAAAAGCACTGAAGTGTTAGGAACTAATCTTGGGATCCGAATTTCTTAACCAACATCACTCAAGAAAGATTCTGCTGTTTTGAAAATCTTGGAAAACACAAGATCGATGGTTTTCAAGTTTTCAAAATGGCCAACAATATTCTCAATGTGGTCAACTGTACACTCAAGGTCACAATAGGAAGACTGAAGCACTTTGCAAACAGATATTGTGGCAGAGAATGTTTTAGCCAGTAAACAAAGGTACACTACAAATTAACTAGAAATTATGGTCTTTAAAAACGACGATGCATTTTTTACTAGAAATTGGTTTCAAAACTCTTCTTTATTTACCTATGAAGAACATTTACAACTTGAGTAAGTTTAATGTATGTGTTTGAAAATGCTTATTTTTTTGGAAAATTTCAGGGGGGTTTCAACCCCTCTGACCTCCCGGGTACGGCCTTGTGATTGATTATCACATCCAAAAATATCCAACGCTACATAAATTTTTAAAAACTGTGTATAATAATCACGCTGGATGTACTTTCTTTTGTGTCACTTCCAACTTAATATACTAGAGAGAGTTCGATGTAACTATGACGCACTGAAAGACGAGTTTGGTTTGAACTATAATATGATCTACATTACCATCTGTACTGGACACTCTGATAAGTGTACAGCGAAGCCCAACAGGCCAAGACATTAGTAATAATCTCATTTTCATTTTGACAACCTAAGAAAGTTTCATTTTGACCTGCTGCTGATAGCTCTTCAGAATCTTCACCGATCGCAGAAGATCGTACGGCCCAACCTAAAAACTCCGTTGATTCCGTTGTATATTTTTTCAACTGAGCAGTAATAGCTTCAAGAACTTCAGGATGGATGGTATCATTTTTAAAACTTTCCACTACCCTGAAAAACGTAAACGTAGTAAGTGCAAAGAATGTACGATCACAAAAGGAATTACGTTATGCAAGCTTCCTTTAAGTTTCCATTCAATTTTCCACAACAAATTTGATTTAAAACATTAATGTTCTTTGTCAAATTAGCATTTTTAGAAAGATGCAAATTGTAGGATTCGACAGTTACTATAAATCCTTCAGGCACTGTAAACTAAAACAGAAAACAAAAGCAATTTTTTAACAGGTTAAATTCTCTGACATGTCCCATAGAGAGTTCAAATTTGCTTTATATGTATCAACATTAGGGGTCTGAGAGGGGATTATTGGAAACGCTATAAGATAAATAATGGTCGTTCAGAAAATGACAGGTAGATACAATAGACCTATCTCTTTATTGAATACTCATGCGCAAATATTTTTGAATTTTCCCCTTCCACTGCTAAAATATGACTACTTCTTTCCATGGAACACAACGTATTGCTACCCAAGAATACCACTACTTAAATGAAAAAACCCTTGTAGCTATCAAAAGCTAGCTTCTATTTGCCGGATAGACTCGGCAACTAAGGCCATAAACTACAAAAAAGAAGTTCCTATTTTTATTTTGTTTATTTTTATTAGTGCGTATATCAATAAAACTACTGCGATGGTCCAAAAAAACAAAATACAGATCCACTCAAATAAAATAAACAATAAACTAACCTCTTATGGTCTTATGCATAATAATATACGGATTGATAGCCTTGCCAACACAATTTTATAAGGGGCACGAACATTTAGGGGGAATTACGAGAGTAGGAGTTGGTTCGCGCATGAGTATTAAATTTGACCCATTAACGAGATGGGTCTATTGCGTATTAGAAAATATTTAATAAGGGAACCATAATAAAATACTGCCTTCTCTTATTTACGACTAGTTAGGTACTATAAGTATTAAAGGAATACTTATTTCCCTAATTTGCCAGATCTAATCTCCTAAAAAAGTTTTTCAACTCGAGTACCTAGTCTGTCTGTATATTCGGTTTGAGTTTTGTTGTTATAGTGCTGAAATAGGCGAGTGGACTATTTGTTTATAAATTTATATTTAAATAATTCGGATGAATATTAGGCGATTTAATATTTTTTATCTTTTTTATTGATCATACGAACTCTAAATCACCAATAAAGTCAAAATAATATTCAAACGGTCGAAATTTTGCCGCAAGTGACATCACGATTTAATTAGAAGGGGAAGAGAACAACACGGTTGCCACTTGTCAAAATGAATCAGCAAATTTAATTCTCAAATATTGATGTTTTGAACATTAATTATGAAGTGAACTACTAAACTGTTTATATATTCTTTCAGATAGATGTGCTCATAAAATTCGATATTTTATATTAAGCATTAGGTGGTAATTCATACTTGAGGACATTTAGCTTTATTAACGTGACAACATTGCAGCACACTTCTCAACCAAGAAAGAAAGAGAATAACATAACATGTTGCCAAATTTCTAACGTTTTAAATTAGGATCAAAAATGAATTTGTCTATATGTTAGAAATAAGTTGAACTATCAATGTAGAAGTATTGTAAATAATGAATTCTCGCCCACGTCTGTTGGGAATCGTTAAATTTAGAAAATGTCATATCTTGGAATATTAAGAACTACTAATTATTAAGGTAAATATTAGAGTTTTTTTCAGGTTTACTTTCCACAAGGTACGTAATTGATCGGTGTGCCATTTTAAAATTTGGATTGCAAAAAAAACAGCTTTAAACATCATTTATCCAGTATACAAAGATTTTGTCCGAAAACAATCGTGATAATGGTCATCAATTTAAATACAAGCAGGCAGCGAGTCTTGCTATGTATCTGCAAAATAAACAATCAAGCAGCAAAATAACTATTTGGACAGCAAGATACTCAATTCGGCAGCAGAGAAAACATTAAATTTAAGCAGTTTATTTGATTAGAGTGCATATTTAAATTTTGTTTTTTTTTTAATAAAAAATTAGCAGTGTATTAAGTTAATTTCTTTAAATACTTTGCTTACCGTTTAAATAACATCCTTAACAAACTAATAGCTGTTGAAGGACCAAAAAATCACTCATTAATTTTCAAGTATAACTTTTTAATTTAGGTATCCAATAATTAAATTGATTGTAGTAACCTTTACTTTGTGGAAGTGCATCTTACTAAGAACATTAAAAATAGAACTTTTTCTAAACTCCATGATATCTAGCTGTTTCGCTAAAAACTAGCATGGTCAGATTTACATTGAAGTCACAATTTGTTTTTTAGGTGGCTACCTACAATCAAAATGTAAATAGTTCCATTTTTAATGTTCTTATCCAATAATTGCTATTATTTAAATATTTTTTACTTACCAACGATGAATTAAGTGAAACTAACAATGCCAGAGAATTACCTTTTCCTCCGGTAAGATCTAAAATGTGAGATTCTTCTTCATTGATGTCAGTTATTAATTTGTTTGGTAATTTGTCCACTTTCTTTTCACACAATTTTGGTTTAGGAATAAACATTTCT
Source organism: Ophraella communa (assembly GCA_035357415.1). NCBI lineage: Eukaryota > Metazoa > Arthropoda > Insecta > Coleoptera > Chrysomelidae > Ophraella > Ophraella communa. The sequence goes on along the minus strand of CM068988.1, from coordinate 23,370,592 downwards.
TGACCTATAATAAATAATAGGTTCAAAAATATATTGCATGGTAATCCTTTAATTGAATAGAAAAAATTCGTACTAAATGCTATTGCAATACCTAATTGAAGTGAATGATATCAAGTCAAATGCATCTTTAAAGAAATAATTTAAGACTTAAAAACTTAAATTTGCATGATATTGAAGTTTTGATGGCATATTAACAAATTTCGCCTGTAACAAAACAAATTTTTTTTAAGATTTTTTCTTTTAAAAACAATAACGATGATGGGAGTGGCTCACTTAAATGTATATAAGATAAAAAATAATTTTCAAACACATCTTGCTTTTTTAGAGACTGAAACTAGACTATCTTACCTCCAAGGGCGGATTTAGGGGGGTCATAGAGGATCATGACCCCTCCCCCAAATTTTCACTAATGTCGTCATTGTCATTATTTGTGGAAAATTGGGTAAAACATTTTGTTAAAAATGGAAGTTTTACGTTTTTTTTTCTGCTAGTTCAACAATATAATTTGTCATGTAATGTTATCAGATAGTCTAGAAATTTAGTGTCTTATAATTCACCAACATTTTCCAGTGACACTATCCCAAATTTCACCCTAACTCCGCCACTGCTTACCTTGTTGTGCGTGCCAGACTTCAATAATCGCTCTACCATAATACAAATTTACTTTGCAATCACCTGTAATAGTATAATATGTATATCCATATTTAGTGTTATTTGATGATTCCGCAACTTTATTTTTATCTAAGTTTATTACAACTTTATAGGTTTTGGCGTTAACTGTTAGATTGGCGTATACTAATTTGTTTTCATCGAGGTGCCGTAGCTGTAGATCTATGTTGCTAAGCTTGTATTTTTTGTTATTACTAAGCAAAGCAAATCCATAGATAAATCTGAAATAACAAAGGAGATTCAGAGACGTTTATTAGCTACATCCACTATTTTAATAAAAAAAATGACAGTCTCATTAGAGAATAAAGTTTATTTTATTATTTTTGTTTATTATTTAAAAATTGTGGGTATAATTTTTAAATACACTTTGGAAAAAACAGTGGGTTTTCGAGTTTCTGGAGAGTCAAGTTTTCTTTGGAAGTCGGGACATCGTTTTAAGGTTAGTTTTATGTTTCTACTTTTCTGTGACTTTAATCTAATAATTATGGAACAGTTTAAAGTTTGTTTTTCAAAAATGAGCAATTATTTTTAGGTTTTAAGAAGTAGATAATATGTAATACTTACTCAATATTGGAGCTGGATAAATATTTAGCTATAATATTGAACATATTTCCGTATTCGTCTAAAATTACCAATCTCACTACCCGCTTCGCTAAAAACCTATCACTTGTACCTTTACTCCTGCTTCTATTTGTTGGAAGGTTTAAGATTTTTTCTTTTGTATACGAATCTCCTTTAACGAATCCCTTAAGTGCTCCTAGCTGCTCAAAACCATATTGAGGTATACTGAAATGAATATATTTATTTGCTATGTTAATTTTTGAACATTGATATTGATACTATACACAATTTACATGACAGCTACACCAACGTACACTACATAGGTAGGCCATATTGGGTTGGACTTACATATTCTCTTTCCATGAACCATCTCTCCAACGATTGCTGGCCAAAGCACTGGCATAAAGAGTTGTATCGATATCCTGTGGAAAATAATGTGGAGAGCCAAATGCAGTAAATCTATAAAACAAAAAATAATACTTGGCTATAAACGGTCTGCCTATGATGTTTTTTATGCTTAGGTACTTACATGAAATTAAACTGTATATGTTCAATTTGTTCCACAACTGGGTTCGCAATATTTTTTAACAGACCATTAAAAGTTATTCTAAGTTTTCTAAATGGTTCCAAGATTTCTATGTTGAGACCTGCCACTTTCCAGGTATTTTTGGTCAAGGTGGTTTGGATGCTTCCATTTTTACCTGCAGATGAATTATCTTCACTATCAAATATATTTAATAAATGGATGACTAATTGATAACTGCTGCTTTATAAATTAACAAAGTTATTTAGTAAAATAAATTAATAAAATAGCTGTACTCCGTTTCAAAAATACGAAGTACCATAAATTTTTTTTAAAAAGGAGTAACATTAAGCTTAGCGGTTGTTGGAAATTCATTTGGTCTGCCATTTGGGTAAAATTGCTTAAAAAAAGGAACAATATTAAATTGCACAATGCACAAGTATCTTATCATTATAATAAACCTTTTAGCCTTTGAGTAGTGTTAAGGTAGAAGGAGATATAGCCTGGATAAATTAGCCTGGGACACCCTGTATAGTAAATGAATTGTGTTGTACATAAGTTAAGTTGTTATAGTGCTGAAATAAATTAAATATTGCGTAACAAGCGTTGTAAGTAACCTATTACGCACGAAGCCTCGTAGCGACAAAACCCATAATATTGTTCCAAAACAGGGTGAAACTACCGTCCATTTATGAAGCGAAAGAATTTGGTAATGCAAACAACTACGGATGTGCCAGAGTTTATATTCTGCATGTAAATAAATGTAAAATTCACTTTATAATATTTTGTAATTTGTACTTTTATAATTATTTATATTTTTACCATGTATTTAATAATATGAGCTTAAATTAAAAATTATTTTAAACATACCTGGAAATACATACGTGTTACCATCCTTTAGCCTCAAATGTAAACTCGCCTCTGCTATTTTTTCTAATCCAATTTCTAATTTAAAGTTTAGAGAATTCCCATCTTCATCTATACCATAAAATGCTTGAGTATCTATTGACTACGAAAAAATCAAAACTCCTGGTAAAACAAATTGGCTATATTGTAATGAATATTATGATTTAATGATTATAGTTTGATTAATTTATTTATATTTATAAATTTTGATTGATTAATATTTGATATTATTTAAATGTTCAAACAAAGCATGATCTTTTTTTTCTCAAGGGGGTTATGTTCTGCAAGGTAGGTAATAAATCAAAAATTGATTAAGTATACTTACAAATTTATAATAAAGGAGTTAAATTAAAACAGTAATATTCATTACAAAATGGCGCCCAATATATAGTATGAATAGTATGATTTTAATGATTATTTATTGATTTGTAATTATAAATTTTAAGAACATAAACCCCTGGAGAAAAAGAAGATCTACTTTAGAACCTTTAAATAACATCGATCAAATAATAATCAAATAAAATTTATAATTACCAATCAATAAATAATCATTAAAATCATAATATTCGTCAAAAAATATATACATCTTTATATGCGGAATTGTCTATGTAAGATTAAAATAAAATAAAGATATGAACTACAGACATATATTTTAAAAACTCTCCTTTAAAACCTCCTTTTGTTCACCATTATTTGGCTTCGCTCTACTGGAACACAACCTGTAGTAGAATCGGGTGAATCGAGGAGTAACATGTAGAGTGAAGCTGTGAACGAGCCCTGAGTTCTACAGCCAAACACAGAATCGATTGCACCAAGATACTTCTTTCAACATAAAGAATTGTTGCGAGGAATTGATAAATAACAGAGGAAACAGGGTTACTGAAAAGGATATGTACCGATATTTAAGAAGCGTTAAAGGTGAGGACTAATCTAATCGGAAAGAATATTTTTAAAATAACCGAAATCTTACCTCTAAGCGTGGTGAAAATATTTCCGTTTCTAGTCTGTCATTTAGTTTTTTTAACCGGTTTTTGTACCTTGCTTGATGTTTTTTTACTTCTTTTTTTGCGGCAGCTAATTTTATAAAATAGAACCAGTCTAAAATAGATTACAACATAAATTAAATAACAGAGTGTCTTGTGTACTTGATAAGATAAATAAATGTTCAACATTCAAAAGTTCTAGTTGGTTAGATAAAGAAAGGAGGTTAATTTTATAACATATTTTTTGATGTTCAACATCTGAATGGGAAATGAAATCTACTCTCTGTGCAACAGATCTACGTCTTGAACTTTTTTATACACATTCTGGTACTGGAAAAGGAATAGTCAGGCAATGGTATTTTTTTCAGTAGCATTTGTGAACAGCAATTATCATATTTAGTAAATTGCGTTACTGCAGCTGATATGTGGAAAAAGCTAATATTTATCCACGAACAGAAAACTGAGGTAACAAAGAATTTCATTTATCAAATATTTTATGATCTACGTATATGAGCAATGGAATGAAAATGGCAGCATACATTGCAGAAATTGAAACGTTAACAAAGCAGTTAGATATGGATGAGAAAATATCAGAAGCAGCTAATATCTCTAAGCTGATAAATATATTTAATATAAGTATATTTAATGTTACACACATCTGTATCTATCTGAGAGGGTGCTTCAGTTAAAAAGTATACCTTTGAACTTCTCATATTATTAAACATAAATAGATATGATGTATTTTACCCGAAAAACGCCATTTTTGCTTATTATAAATTTCAAATCGGACTACCTATTACAAAATAATGCATTTACGGTACGCAAAATAAATAACAATGTAATTTTCATCCAATCTCCATATATATCAGTGATTCCAAAAATTAATTTAAACATGTGTAGGTACTTGCATAGCTACAATAATAATTCATATTCACACTTGACATTGGTATATAATAGTAGTTACATTGTACACAGGACATAAATGTTTGTAAAATTGTTGTATAATAACATAGATATATAATATAGATAGAATTTAACTCACCAATGTGACGATTTTTTCTTAATATTAGAAAGTATATCAAGAACGGAAGACACAGCAAGCTAGTATAAAACATTATTGTGTAACAATTGCGTATACTTAACAAAAGTTTATAATAAGCAACAAGCTGAAGTTGTAAATTGTATTATTTGATAATTTAAAACCCAGTATCTTATCTCTCTCAAACTTTTATAATTTATATTATCTTATCTCTCTCATACATTGTCCCTGGCGGTGATTGTTAATATGGGAAGATATGTTGCAAGTGCAGATGTAAATAAATAAATCAATATACGAAATCATTCTGTATTGGTTCGGTGTATGAATGTTTTGAAATTAAGATTAGGTATTTAATATTTTATTAAATGATTATGCGTACCATTAGGAACTTTTTTGTGGTAGATATAATGTTAAATGAGATTGATGAATTAAAAAGAAGTCTCCGCAGAACTTCTCTAAAAATCAATTTGAGTGAAACGGCAACTCTTGACAAGACAACACAAGAAATCAAGAGGTGTTTATTGTGCTTCAGTATTGGCAATGGTTGATGAACAACCCCTATTTTTTTTAAATGTGTGGTTTACAGATAACCTAGTCTAATCTAAATTAGGTACTTTGAATTAAAAAGCAATCCCTAAACCGTCACCAAAGCTTTTGATAATCGTTATTTTGAAAGTTAGATAAATAAAAGAACAATTACTTATAGTATTTTTTCTACAAAATTATATTTCACAAACTTTTTTTTACAATATTTACAAGAATACTAAAAACAATTAAATAGGTAAACATGATATTCGCAAGAAGAAAGTTTATAACATTAAGATAGTAATAGACACTCTTACAACGTTTTATTACCTAATTAAAGTCTAATAAAATGTATTATTTAATACAACATTATTTACAGTATTACAAATATATGGGACAAAACAGAAACAATTTAAGTACATCTCTACAAAGATCGCCTAATAAAAACAAATACACCATATTTTACAAATGGTTTTGAAGGCTTAACTATTTGACATACCTGGATGAATTGGGTGCGGCATTATTATATTTTGATCCTATGTAATCTTTTAAAAATAAAATAAAACATCACTTTTAAAGAATTTTATAATTTTGTTAATTTATGTTTGCAGTTTTGGAACCTTTTTTTAATATACTATTAATACGCAACTGTTTTGTTGTGTTTTCCACAGCATCACTTTTCAGACTTGCATAGTGGAATGGCTGGTGATATTGTTTATTCCAAAATAACACAATTAAATTTATTTTACTAATCCTTACATAGTAAAACTCGTACATAATTACATTATACAGTAAACAACATTTTATTAATTTATTTACTTTTACTTAGGAAGTTTTACTTAAAAATTAACTTAATTTGCCAATGACATTTGTTTGAGGGTCAGATTTTTTCTACTCTAATAATAATTGATTATTGTTTATTGTTGTAATTAGCCCAATTCTAACATTAAATGCATTTGAAGTTTAGAAGTGATGTTTTTAAATATCTAAGACTAATAAAATGGTTGTCTCCAAAGTAGGAAGAAAATGTTAAAACCTTTAAAAAATATAGGAACACTCTCTTACATTCTACAAACGCCTCATTTTTGTCGATTAAACCTAAAATAAATTAAAGTCTATTGTAATGCATTAAATTCATTTTTATAGATTGATTTATAGAGGCAATAATGTGAAAATAATCAAATTTCATTATTTTAAAAGTTGTACATCTTTATGAAACGATCAAAATGTAATAACGTGCACAAAATTTGTTTAAAAAGAAATAGTCATATCTAGATATAGAAAAAGCCATTGATTCTGATTTGATACTGGGATTGTTTGGTAATGAACCATATAAATAATTGCCATATCAGAGTTTTTTTAAAACACTAAAAAAATTAAAAATCTAATATTTACAGAAAATATAATAAATTAAAAGACACTTCACTAAAATTATTATTGTAAGAGTTTTCAAGCAAATCATTACTAGTAGAAATTTAAGGTTAAAAATCTTCTAGTAATGAATCCTAAATTCACCAAAACTCTTTTGGTGATTTAACCTACGAATTTAAACTAACTATATATACATAGTAAAATAGAGAAAGAATGAATTGCACAAAGTACAACGATGATTATCTGATTATGTTGTTATTTATATCGATAGCAGATCTTTGGAATATTTTGATTAAAAACATGAAGCCGTTTATGGAACTGGAAAGAATTTTTAAAAAAGCAATTTGTTATTTTACAAGATAATATTTTAACTTATCACTAGGCGGTTTGTACGTTTTGTATAGAGAAAGTTTGGATATTCGCTTGATTCAAAATATTTTTGTGGATAAAGTTGATAACAATATCAGGCCAAAAGAAAGGAAACAGGAACTGTTGAAGACAACGAAAAAGATGTACAATTAGCAGACATTTAAGGAAATACTGATTTAGTTAGTAGAGGAATGAATATAAAAAGAAAAATAGCAAATTGGTTTTATCCTCTGTTTATCATAGTCATTTTTTTTATTGAATTCTTGTCCAAATTTTTGTTGTATTCGTATCATGAATCTTTAGAAATCGCTAGTTTTGAAAACTGTGTAAAGTGCTTAGATGATTTCATATTGTAAAAATTGTATGTGCCTGATAATACTTAAGACTGAGATGGCATTCTAACGAGTGATAAGCTCTTTTGGATGTGATCATTTATATTAAAATATTTCTTGAATCGAAATTTTTGTGATAATTTAAGTTATAACGCTTTGAAACAAAGCATAAAATTCTAAAAGTAATTATGAATGAGTTGTTAATTACAAAAGTGTACAATTGGGGAAAATTAGAAAATTAGTAAAGTTGCTTCTTTTTTGGTTTTTAAAAGGTTTATTTTCAAATGTGTGTCAATGTATTTAAAAATAAACGAGCCCCCTTCTGACGATGCAATTTCATTTCACTGCACCAAAATAATAGAACTGGTTCTAATTTTGTGCCACTAGTTGCAGCAACTTGGTAACTTTTTTAGTGACTTTTTCTACGCAAAAATTTCTGTTGGTGTGACTATTTAAAATTACAGCTACAAGGTTATGTCGTCTATAATTATGTTTATTGCAAATTGCAATAAACCGCTGTTTTGAAAATCTTAATCTATCATTTATAAGTCAAAGTTGGGTTATCTTATCTTATACTGCAAAGAGCTTATAAAATTTATAAGTTCTTTGTTATAATGTTAAAAATATGGTGACTATTTCCAATGTCGGTAACAATGTGGTATTTTCCTAAAAAAAAATGCTGGCAGTTTGACCATGGTGTGAACGCTCATGCAACTTTGCGGCAAAAAAGTGCTGCAACTAAATTGCACCGTCAGAACCGGGCTTAAGATCATACTTGGTAGTTATAAAACCACAGGACACAAGTTAAATAATTAAATATTGTTTAGGTTTCAACATGTACTAAGTAAATTTGTGTCCAGGTAACATTCACAAAGAACTGACTAAAATGATAATGGAAGGATTACAGGGCGATTTAGATGAAACCAGAAGACGCATAATTAACGAAAATGTTATCAGGATGATGTGATATGCTAGATACAGCTATATATCTACACGGTACTTAAAACTTAAACCAACTACATAACCTAGTAAGCTAAACACAGTCTTATAATTATTAAAGAGGTCAACAAAAAATAAATTAATTTTTTTAAAGTATTTTTCTAACAAACCTCCATTTTCAGCAAGCAATATACAACTAATTCAAGTTTATCGATTAATCATAGATAGATTTAATTTATTGTTCGTCAAATTTTGCAAATCTTCATGCCTGAGTATAACCTTAGATCCCACTATCCTCGACCTAATGTCGTAATTCGTTGGCTCAACCATGTGTTGTCTTTGATGTCTTATATGTCTTTGATGAGGAGACGGCGTTACAAAGTCCGGCAACGTCGCGAGACGTTCTAATCGGTCTTTTTCGGCTAGATATTGGTTTTTCTCGTGCATTTTTCTAAGATTACAAGCGTTTATTCTAGATTTCGTTGGTAAAGTGTAGTTTTCGGGGAATTCCAACGTGCATATGTCTACTGTTGGTAACATATATACGTCACTATGTAAGGTTGATGTTGAATTGCGTCCAAGTAGGTTACGAACTCCGTCCAGTTGGTTTGTTTGCCGGGCTGCGTCAACAATAATGGTGGGGATGGGTTTTGGTGTTGCTGTAACAAAGAAAAGGAAAATTATAAAAATTAACTATACTGAAACACAGGCACTTTTTGCGCCTGTATGTTTTTGTTCTACTAAACCACAGAACGAATTTGAATTTCAAGCTATAAGGTTACGTAATCTAGAGACACTAAACTTTAAAAGAAATACAGGGTGGACCTTAAGTAATTGTACATAGAAGTATGGTGGATTCCTCACTTTAAAATATTGCGATTAGGACCAATTTGTTTTAATAAAATGTTACTAATAAGGATGGTAAAACAGGGTGGTAAAAGTTCAATTTTAAGATTTATTTTTTACAATCTAGAAATGAAAGTAATCATTAGTTTTCACTCGGCTTAAACAAATCTTTATTAATTGAAGTTGACAAAATTGGATGTTTCCCATTTTAAAAGGAATAACGTAAGGAAATCCAATTCATAAAAACTAAACAATCTTGTAGAATTATTATGACGATAAATATCAAAAAGAAAATGAGAACATCATTTAACTAAGTAAATGATAGGCTTCAATATTAAAAAAGAGTATTACCAAAATATTCGTTAGTTTTTATGGTGGAATTGAATCAAAATGCCAAAAATGAGGAAGAAATTCCTTTTCATTCATTTCCATCAATTAGAATTAGAAATTTCAAATTAAATGTTGAAAAGCTTCTTTAATTAAAGTATAATACGAGTAAACATTAAATTTAGCTTTTAATGAAAATTAGTAAAATGTTATTCGAGCAACAATTAGTTTTTAACAATAGGCTATGCATTATAAGTTAAATATGCTAGCAAAATATTAAGTTAATTTATGTTATTGCAAATATCAAGAAAAAAATAACTAAGTTTATAGGTTGCTTGTTTCTTAGATAAAAACTTCATTCCAAAATTAACTAAAACATTAATTTAGTCCGTTGCTCATGGTGATTTTTTATTCAGACATGATTCAGACATGATGATCAAGAAAAAAAAAAGAAAAACATAATGGGTCTGTTCCAACCAAGCAGAGAACCGTTCTAAAATAGTAATTTTTGTGCGCAGTGGTGTAGTGAGTTGCGCAGTGCACTAATTTTGTCTCGTGAGTGGTAATATTACCGTTCTAGAACGGTTCTTTGCTTGGTTGGAACAAACCTAATATCACAAAAATTGTCGGTAACAATTTGTTTATCAACATTAAACAGATTTTTGTTAATGTTTAGCTTATTGAACTGACTATATTTGATGCAAATAAAGAAGGATCACATTTGGTAAAATAGAACTTTTGGTACTAAAGGTTTTTTTGAGTAAAACGCACAACAGGGATGAGATGCCTAAATGTAACTACTGTCCTTAGATTAGATTAGATCAGAAAAGGGTGAAACTATACTACAACCTATTAGGTGCCCCTTATTAGATGGCAGAGACGGTGCCAGAGATGGTAGATAATCTGCAATGTCAACATGTCCGAGATATTTGGCACGGCTTTCCGCTACCGCTTCGGATTAAGGTAGCAGTCTCTGAAGAAGATAACTTGGTTATCGAAACGCGCCTGATGGAGCCTAACCACCTTAGGAAAGTATTTGTGAGAAGAAGCGGGTGAACTACAACCTCTAGAGGTTATAGGGACAGGAACTGGTTTGCAGCTAGCGCCCCATTCACATTGAACTTGAAATACAGTTTTCCTTTATTCAATTACATAAAATATGGGTCATAATTAATAAAACTGTTCAGCAAGTCGCTATGTGCGATCATGAAATTCTCATTATTAGAGATAGCTAAATTTTTCTGAATACCTTGATGGAATAGGAGTTTTTTAGTGGTTGGATTCATACATTTTGTTTTCATATTAATTTCTTATGTTTAATTTAAGTTTGGAAATTACAATTTTATTACATTATTTATTTTAGAAAATATTTGCAATTTCTTAAATTACTTAAATATGTTTACCAGTGTACTTTATTATTATTATTATTATTGAGCTTTAAGCGATTTGTCAACCCGTAACACCAGTTATTTATTGATATTTAAATATTGAAGGGGAGGATTTTAAAAAAATCAGAAACACGTCGATTTTTAATTTTAATAGGTCTATAAAAATTAGCTGATTTCAAAAAGGTATCTTGCTAAATATCTATCTAAAGGTGTCTAGCTGATTGAATTTATAAGATGTGCCTAGAATAGTATATTCTGTAACAAGAGTATGGAAATCCGATATGGGTGGAAGAACCACGAGTGGATCGAATTTCCATTCCATAACCGTGTAACGGACTGTATTTTTTCCACGACTATGTAATAATTCACACTACCAAAAAATATGAATCATAAATTAGTCTGAACATCTTGAAATTATATAACTTTTTATTAATACCCGATCTTTGCGGTAACAGGTGTTCGCCTTATTTGCATAATTTGTAATTTCAGGAGGAGTATTATGCAAATATGATTCACTCGATTTTTTCCACTCATTTTTGTTTATTTCAATCAAAACTTGTCATAAAACAATTAGTACGTTGCACTGGTTTTAAAATTCATATCGTTGAACATTATTAAAGTATGTTTGTTAAGTTACTTATACACACAAGAAGTAAATGTTTCAGAATATTATTAAAAATAATTTCGGAATTATTACATTAATTAACAGTCATGGAGAAAATAAATTATTTTTTATTAATTGCAAAAAAGTAACCTACTACGTCCAATAACTTTTAAGTATTAGGTGCCATAATTATTGTTGCATCTATTTGTAATTGTTCTATATTATTGTTTGGTACTTATTTGTAGCAAAAATAAATTAAGGTATGAATCAAAGAATTGAAATATTGACGATTTGATTTGATTTTTGGAATCAGCTCATTTTAATCCACGTAAAAATTTCACAAATTACACTCTGTAAAATGTAATTTAGTTGAATATGTAGAGAGTTAAATTTAAAAATGGATGTGTAAAAGATTTTTTAAAAAGTCTTTTTTAGAAAATATCGAAATTAATCTATACTTGACGGACACATTGTACATAGAAATATATTTTGTAAAAAATTCAAAAATATGTCAACGTTTTTTATAAAATTCGATTCTGTCAAACATAAAAACAAAATACACCACATTATTAGAAACGTCACTGTCACCATTGTTAGAGATAGGTCAAAGCATTTTATCCAAACAAACTTTTGCCTTATAGTTGCTAATTTGAATTGAAGATTTTTATATTACGTATTTTCTTGTTTGTGAGTTATTATAGTGCGTTAAGGATTATTTCGAGTCGTATTTTAAGAAGTTTTATTTTGTTTTACATAGAAAAAGTTTGCTTTTGAGGTTAAGTAATATGTTTTTAATTTTTTCTCTTCTTAGAACAAATATAAAACTTATTCCTTAACGATAGTAGAAAATGCACAATACAAAAAACTTCAATGTAAATTAACTACCATAAGGCCACAGTTTGTTTGGATAAAATGCTATGACAACAGTGACGTCACAATAATGTGGCGTATTCAATTTAGACGTTTTAGAGATTTGTCATATGCTTAATGTGTTAATTTTTCAAATGTCATAGCACTACATTATTTTTTATAGATTTGTTTAGGTCAAAAAACAACTTTTGTTTTAAAATTATTAGATTTGTATACGTTCTTTATAAGATATTTTTTATTGGCAAAATCACAGCTCATAAAATATAGTTGGGGACATATTTTTCAATTTCAAATTCTCACAGCTGACACAGTTCATTTTAAAATATTTCTCTTGTATATTTAGTGTGCAATAAAAAAATAAATATTTACTTTTATTTAAATTTATTGTATTTATTTTGATGCCACTATTGGCCATAAGTAGGTATTCAGTAGTTGTTTTTGGGAATTCCCAAAGATTATTTAAAAATTAAAATATATGAAAAATTGTGCGGTATTAAGGGTTAACTTTGAGTTAATAATGTTAATTCACACTCACAAAATCCAACCGTGCAAGAAGTTCCTTTGAACACTCGATCAGCTCGTAAAATGTTGCCTTCTTGATCCTCGACCAGTACTCCCAAGCCCAAATTTCTTCCTCTTATCCAAGCCTTAGTAGCTGGTTTGATGCTTAATTCTACCCATTTAGCATTTTCCGAAATTACCCGGCTGTCAGAGAGACGCTTCTTAACTGAAATCAAATGTTTAATATTGGTTTAGGGCTGTGGAAGAAACATTCTGGATGAGGAAAAAAGAGGCAGAGGCCGCTAACAAATCGGCCATGGCCTTGTAACACCAGTTAGTACCTGAATAATTGGAAATCGGTTATTAAATGGATGGTTTTGAATAAAATCTGGAACTGTCTTCTGAATGCAGTCAAAATTTAAAATTTATCACGTTATACGGATTATAGACATTTCCTTTGCAAAAATTCTGCAACGTTCATCCTCTTTGGATAATTCTATGATAAAGATTGATAATAAAAATAGCTAAACGTGTAGCAAAAAAAGAGAGAGTCAAGTACAGATTCCTGGTAAAAAATCTAGTTACTCCGAAATATTTTGGAAACAATTCCAACCATACCAATATGGTTGTTGCAATAAAAAGCATTGCAGGTCATAGAATTCAAAGACGTCATTTGTCAATAATAACAACATAATATTTAACAAATGAAAATATCTCTGACCTTTGGGTCTAATTTAATAAATCTCAACTTTTATAAAAGTTTCCATGGAAAATGAAATGGTGAAAGCTGCTAAATATTTTAGGATGACATTGAACCATATTTTATTTATTAATGTCGCTGAATTTGATTAAAGAAAAATTTCAGTACTCAGAGGTAGCTTTGGTAAACGAAATATTGAAAGAAACAAACTGCATTTTTCTTACCTCTTCGTTTTTTTAACGACTTCGTATACCAGTAGATGGAAATTCTCAACAGTTTTTCTTCTTCTGTCGAATTTAAGGTGTCGCAATCAGGTTTACTATTATTCGTTTTCGTACTATTATCCTGAAGTCGATACAATCTCAAAGTTGCTGTTGCTATATTAGCATTTCGAGAGTCCGAAAACAGATCAAAATTAAAATACAAGTTCATCACATCATCGTCTTTCCAAAGATCTTGATCTGTGTTGACTGGTATTTCGCCTGAAAATATCAACTTATAAATTATACTTCTTAAATATTTTATATGTAGATATTATTTTGTTTTTAGTAAATTTAGAAAATGAAATTGGCCTAAAAATTTCAAGAGAAAGTGTGAGTTGGATAATTTTTCACAACTTTCGACGTGGAGTATCTCGACAAAAATGGTTCGATGAACTACCAATAGTTAAACTTATCTACTCGTACCTCTCTAATAGGGTTGTTAACAAGGTGATAAGAACAGTTGAAAGAAAACAATTTCATGGATTTTGTGTTTTATGCAAATATTATTCTATAATCTGTTGCATTCCTAAAAGAAATCAATTTTCTGGTAAACTTTGTTCGGTATGTATAAATTGGTATCCTGCCAATAATAGATTGCATAGTTTGAAGTTTGATTTTAAGTTTAATATTCATTTCGCTAAATAATATAGAATGAAAATCAAAATGAAAAAAAGAAGTAATTTAAGAAGTATTTACTAATAAGGGGATTTTAGGTAAGAAAATTCATTTTTTAAATTCTTTTTTAAATTTTAGAAATATTATTTCTGTACCTCTAACAAAAGCTGTAAAACGCAGATACTCAGATATCATATATATTAACTTACAAGATGGATAGAAACTTCGAATTTTTTCTCCAACTGGATCATCACTGGAAAAATTTGTCATATTAAGAACTTTCGGTATTATTTCTGATATATTTACAGAAGTGCTAGGTAAATCGTCTTCTGGTTTTCTTCCAATATACTTCAAAATTGTGTCTTTTAATTCTTGAATTCGATTTTCTCTAGATCTAAAAGAAAAAAACGCGTTATGAATACTACGAAAAAACCGCTACACTCTTTAATACGGTGAACTGCTACAAAGTAGGTATGAGTTGGTACAATAAATTTCATGAAAAAACGACTAAAATTATCAAATTTTTAAATAACTATTGGAAAAAATTAAACAATGAATCTTAAGTTACCAAAGATCGAATCATGAACACAAAAATAACAAGTCTTTTTAATTCCTATTAATTTTAATTACAATGACAATGATCAAATTCAAGTACCGAGATTTGATACCTAGCTACAAACAAACAAAATGTAACTTCAATATATCTGACGATACAGCTAAACAGCTGTCATTGAGTTTAAAAAAGCAATTTTTTAAATAAATAGTTTTGTTTGTAATGTTGTTATTAAGTATAATATAAGCTTGAAATAACAATAAAATAAGGTTAAATTGAACTAGTGAATAAGTGATCATATTATCATCAATGAAGCCGATATCAATTTTTCTTCATTGAGATCCATATTGAATATATTACTAAAAATCCGCTGCACTGCTGCGATCGATCGCCATCACGTTTTCTATTGAAATGTAGTACAATGTCCGGTGGGGTATATAGCCCAGGAAGTAGTTGTTTTTTCTTTAGAAAACGGTTAAGCTTGTCCACATTTTGGACACCTTATAATAAATGCAAATTTAAAAATTCCAGAGACTCAGAGTATTAAGTATTTGATGTAAAAAATATAGTACAAAAATTACGGGGTTTTCTGTCAAAATTCAAATATTTGAGAGACTTTTTAGACATACACCAAGGATTTTATATGATTCATTAATCCAGTCCCAAATTAGCTATGAAGTTCTTGGATGGGGAGGAGTAAGTGATAGGCATTTACAAAAACTAAATATTACCGAAAAATGGTTTATCAGAACAATTTATAGAAAAAATATAATGTCCTCTAGCAAGGAGATAAATGACATAAGTGGATTTATGGATACAAGGCAAGTTTATTGCTCGAGGCTTTTATTCTACTATAAAAAATATATAAATAATCTTCTCAAGCCAGAACATCCACACCAAACAAGGCACAAATCTAATAAATATAGTATACCTAAAAAAGACCATAGGTCAACGATGTTTTGATTACCTAGGACCAAAATTGTTTAATCACATACCAGTTGATTTAAAAAACATCAAAAATTTTAATCAGTATTAAAAAATCAAAACAAAAAACTGGATTAAATCTCAAAATAGAGATTTTTTTCATAAAATAGTGAACAATCAATAACCAATTTATTGAAAAGATTGTGATGTACTGACCAAATTCTAACGCACTTCCCCAACTGTAATGTTTCTTCTATAAGCATCATATTGTTATTATTTATTGTATTTTGTATTATATTTAGTCATACTCGTTTGTGAATTCTTACCAAATTCTAACTAATTTTATTGTTAAAAATATATCTCGTATAAGTTGTTAGCAATCTTGTTTATTAAATTTTACTTAACATATATTTTCTTACACTGTTTTTCTGTGAATAAATATTATTATTATCGAAGGAATGATCCATAACTCAAATGTGGCTGATATCAAATATCAATAAAACCTTAATAAATTTAAGGTTAAAACTATAAAAATTCAACTAGTTTCGGTCTTAGACCATCATCAGGATGATAATGTAAAAGTCAATGCATTTGTACAATATTAAAAGTTACATCAGCCAAAATATATGAATATGTAGGTAAATAAAATATAAAATATATATTACGGAGTAAAATAAAATAAATAAATTATTAAGTTAAAATAAATATATATAGGGAACCTAGAAAACGGGATTTTTTAAAAAACAACTAAAATGCCAAAAGAAAGGATGTAAAATAAAGAAAGGATTGAAACATTGTTATACTTAAACAATGTAGAAACATCGAAAGAAGAAATAAGAAATAAATAAAATAAAAAAACATTATTATTATTATAATTATCGTGTAATCGAAACGATGGGAATGGACGAATTGTTGGCATATAAAATTATGGATAAAATGAGCCGTCGCGAAGCCTGTTTGGATAATTAATTATGGCGGAAGAAAATTTCACGATTATTTCATAAATTATAATTTTTTGTTAAATTAAGAAAGATTTTGTACAAGTAAAAAAGTTCTACATGTAATAGTGTCTCAATAAATTTTGTTCCACATTAAATACTCATCGATTATTATTTATCAAAAATGATTTAAAAAAATGGTTCTCTTCCGATATGTGTATTTTTAAAATTTCAACCAGGAAGAAGGCTTTCTTGAAAACGAAAACGCGTGGCATTTTCATGAAATTTTAACTCCGAAATAACATAGAATTGACCTGATTTAAATTGAAAATCAAATTGAAGGCATGCCAAGGCTATCGGATACCTTGAGGCCTCCAAAAATAACTAGTTACGCGAAGAAATCGTGTATGATTTTAATGAGTTAAGGTTAATGCATTGGTAGGAATCATGTTAAAAAAAATTACAGAAAAAAAATAGAACCAAAACAAACTAATTATAATTCTTGAATATCATTTCAACCAACTCACCTACTCATATTAAGTCTGATAACATAAAAAACGATGGCGTTAAAATTTTATTTGATCATATCAGTTAAGTAATACTAATAGAAAAAAAAAACAAATTATTGCATAATTTTAATTTTAATGACTGTACGTCTGGACAGTTTTTTATTTTTAATATCCGGAATTGTTTAAGGCAGGGTCGGCGCCAGGCATGTCAATGATAATGAAAGTTTTTTAGTAGGAATAACGGCAATTTTTTTTCGGTATTTGACGAGCCAAATTAAATCAAGCTAATCAGATATAAGAGTCAAATCAAATTGTTTTATTTAATAAAGGGTAAAAACAGAAAAGAATATTATTAACTATTTTTAATTGTCGATGAAATTTAAATGTCTAATCTCGCTCATAGATCACACTTAACCGTTCATTATGTTGTCATCATTAACTATTGTTTTATTTAAACAATTCCAAGTTATTTAAGACATCGACATTTGTCACATTCTCAAGATGAAGATAAACTGATAAACTTGTATTATCGCTGCTATATTTAGACTAAATATTTAAACGCCTAGAAAATAAATAAAAAAACAAAATTCGAAATAAAAGGACATCTAGCAGATCAACAATTTAAAGTTGTTAATTAACAAATAAATCTTGGTCGCTATTAAGCTGTTTTCTTTGATAGAGTCTTCGTTTTATACATAGATAAGACGTAATTGTAACACAAATATATTAAGTTATTGTAAAGATCAATATGGTTTTTGCCTGGTTTTTCTGTATCATTGCACAGTTATACTGATCTAAAGATGGAAATACATCCAGGATAATCCCTTAGGGATAATAACATCTAGGCTTTAATATTGTTATGTCCATATTTGGTCTAGTCTTAACACTACTTGATAAAACTTGATGTAACTTCAATCTTATGATTCTCGTTGTAACGAAACAGCTGTCATTGCATTTAAAAATTTAAGTTATAAATAAAAGTTGGAAGTTCAGTTGAAACGTTTAGTTTTTTATTATTCTAAGTAAATAATATTCTATTCATGAAACTAACGATGCCGATATTTCATTGGTATATATTTTCCAAGAAATCTCTATTCCACAACAGATCCCGTCTTTCCGTTCTCTCTCGATGACACAAATTATTTCTGTTGAACAGTTTCCGAACAAAAATTGGTAGATGCGTCTTACCTACTTCTATCTACTTTCCCTAACCTTGGATTTGTCACTTTTTTCATAATGCTAAAATTTGGAAAACTTCTGACAAAAGTCAATTTCTCTCATCAGCGTTCTGGGTAAAGTTTCGGAGAGACCCATCAAGGACAGGATTTGGAACTTCAGCGTAACCCTAAATACCATTCCTCGTTTTCAGTTCCGCTTTGAACCTGAATCCAGCTTACTTTTGCATCATCATCTCTGTACCAAGGTTCCTTAAATGCAGCTATCTTTTTGATCGATCAGAAGGATTTTGATCATATTATCTGTCACTCTGTACTTCTCAGGAATGGTATAAGCATCCACCTTCTCCTTATAATTATCAAACTATATTGTCAGCCTAAAAATCGGACAGGTATTTTTCTTTGTTTTTAATTCCTATGCGGAGTTCCGCAAGGTTCTCCTTTTCCCCACTTTTACACAGACAATGTGCCTCGTCCGGAAAACCTAAACACAAATTATCAATTTTATGCTGGTGACACAGCTATTTTAGCCACTGCGCATGACAGACTCCTGCACATAACTCCTGTTTCTGTCGATGGTCAAAGGTTGCATTAGCATTAGCAGATGATATTGATATAATCGCTTAATCCACAATAGCGGTGAAGGATCAATTTGTAAAATTAGAACATGGGAACAACAAAATGGGACTGAGAGTAAATGAGAACAAAACAAAGTACATATGTGTCAGCAGACAACCCCACAACAAAAGAGACAGAATTGAACAAAATGTGTCCGTGGGAGAAATATCTGGGAACGATAATAACTGACGACGGCGACATGCAAGAGGAAATCAAAGCAAATCGCGGAAAACAAATGCATGTATACTTTGATGAACATCCTCAGATCCCAACACATTTCAAGAAAAGCCAAGTTATAGTACTATATGGAAGTGAAACCTGGACACTGATAAAAGCAACAGAAGAAAAACTAGGGTGCTTCGAATGGAAAATCTTCAAAAAATATACGGCCCAACCAGAGAGGACACGCAAAGATACCGAATAAGAGGAATAAGAGAATAAGGTTGTAATGCAAGTATAGCTCAGACAGAACTAACTGCCGTCTCCATAGCCGCAAAAGAGATTACCAAAAGAGAAATCACTGGCAAAAACATCCGTATCCTTACGGACAGCAGACAAGTACTATTAGCCCTGAATAGGCCACGGATCACATCAGGTCTAGTATTAGAATGTCACATGGCCCTTACGGAAGCCTGCAACAATAATGTGGTTACTCTAGGCTGGATAAAAGGTCATGGAATTTCAAAAGGCAACCGCATAGCTGACTCGTTGGCTAGAAAAGCTGCCTCCCAAAGGCTCTTGGGACCCGGTAGTCTTGTCAGCTTGCCGGCATCAGCGGTGGTTGACCTAGTAAAGGAACGCTCCCTTGACAAATTCAGGGGAAGATGGGACGAAGAAAAAGGTTGCATACTATCCAAGGAACTTCTGAAGTATCCGAATAGCGGAGCAGCCAAGAAATACGTGGCCATGACCAGAAAGGACCTGCGGTTGGTCACAGGTATACTTACTGGCCATTGTCATTTACGAAAACATCTGAACAGGTTGGGTTTATCTGACAGCCCACTATGTATAGGATGTGAACAAGAGGATGAGACAGTTGAGCACGTCCTTTGTGATTGTCCGGCACTCTCTCAAATAAGATTTTATGTATTCGGAGAGAACTGGCTAACACATGCCAATTTGAGGGAGTTGCCTACAGGCGATGTTATCACCTACTTTAAACAGGTAGGATGGTTGACGAGCCTATAGGTTAGGCTCAATCTCAGAAGGAAGCACAATGGATCAAATGTGCAGTGGGGTGACCCACCCTTCCAGAATTACAGATACAGAAGAGCTAACCAAGAAGTGGTAGAACTCTATAAGCAGCCGGACATTGTGAGAGAGGCACAAAGACTGCGATGGGCAGGAACATTCAGCGCGACCCAGAAAATCTATGAGCTATACTGGTATGGAAAACCAACCCCCAAGGCCAAAGACCATGTACCAGATGGAGAGACACCATTAATAAAGACCTTAATATCATGGGCGTAGAGATGAACGAGGATCTTATGATGGACCGGAAGAGATGGGGGCAAATAGAAGAGTCAGCGGAAACCCATGAAGGGTTGTAGAGCTACGTAGTAAGTAGGTTACTCCTCTTGGATTTTCGTTTCTTTAAACATTTGCACTTGTTCCGCCTTAATCTGCTTTCTGGAAACTTCTGACTGATGCTGAATAGTGGATCCAATCCAATCTGTATTGACAAATATACAAAACCCATATCCACCTAATATTCAATTGATACTACAATTAGAACTGTCCCTTCCCTACGGAACAAAATAAGAATATCCTCCCTGTTCAAGACCGCTTCAAAAAATTTTTCTATATTTATACAGGGTGTTTCAAAAAAAGGTAACACCGTCTCTAGAATAGGTAAAAAACTGAAAAATAATTGGGGTTTGCTTAGTAAAATTTTTTTCTAACGCCATCCGTTTTCAAGATAAAGGGCGTTGAAGAAAATAAAAAATTACACATTTCTTACGATTTTGCCGAAACTACTGGCACCATTGCAATGAAATTTTATATGAATATGTTTTGGAAGCTGATATATCCCATGAATTTGTTTTTATAACTAACTCTCATAGAGGGCGCTAGTTACACGAAACTTTTCTGCATAACGCTTAAAAGCTGCACTAGAGTTTCCTAAACACTCGTTAAAGTTAATAACATGTCGGTGTATTCAACATTTGAGTACATTTTGTTTAACAATATCTAATTTTACAAATAACAAGGTTTCAAAACTCTATTTATTGTTGACTTATTGTCATAACAATCAATAAATGTCAATTTTACATGGCAAACTTAGAGAAAAGCGAACTTTATCATTAGTTTATACCAGGAGCGATTATTACTTCATAATTTTCAAATCAAAATATTCCGAAAACGGTACATAATATCGAGTTTTACCAAGAGTACCTTTTTGGTGTAGAATTAAACGATGTTTATGTTCACTTGGAGTTTTCACTAATAATTCTACCCTAAAAAAAGTTATGTTGAATAATAATACGTTGTATGAATCGTGTAACTAGCGCCCTCTATGAGAGTTAGTTATAAAAACAAATTCATGGGATATATCAGCTTCCAAAACATATTCGTATAAAATTTCATTGCAATGGTGCCAGTAGTTTCGGCAAAATCGTAAGAAATGTGTAATTTTTTTATTTTCTTCAACGCCCTTTACCTTGAAAACGGATGGCGTTAGAAAAAAATTTTACTAAGCAAACCCCAATTATTTTTCAGTTTTTTACCTATCCTAGAGACGGTGTTACCTTTTTTTGAAACACCCTGTATGTATGTATAAACAGTAAAGATTATAAAAAATACATTTATGAATTAACGTGCATAATATAATTCAAAACATGCACAATGGCAAACAAGCTTCATAACGTTTCTGAAGATATTTAATAAAAATGATTGTTGCTAATATTGAAAATAAGTTATTATTCTTTGTCGTAGTTCCCAACAGTTTCTGGCGGATTTCCGCATAGGCATCAGGTAGTTTTAAATCCGGTCAATAAGGTGGATACTCGAAAACTCTACGACAAGAAATTATTATAATCATGGAACATATTTATGGAGCGGTCGGCTATATGATATGTGTCATCACATTGAAACCATTGCTTTTTAATTGTTAAATTAAACGCACTATACAAACGGCCTTCAAATCTTTGATAAAAGGTGTCACAATATCATCTCTGTACCGCTCTTCATTGACAGTAATTGGCTGCTCATTCTGGTCTTCAACAACATAAGGACCATGACTGTCTAGAGGCTTTTCTGCAATGGCATTTGGACGTTGAAGTAAATGTGACTTTTGTCAGAAAACCATACGTTTTTTTATAAAAGCTCAGCACGCATCCAAAAAAATTCTTTTTCGGGTTTATCCGCAACACTTAGTCTTCGTCTCATTTTAATTCGGTATGGAAAGCTGCCAAACTCTTCTTCGACTACCTGAAGACCCACACATACGTGCGTGAGAAATCTCGTCCCACTAACCATATACTCCCAGATCTCCTCATGAAACGAGAAGTCTGAGAGGAGAGTCTATGCGAAGTAGAACATTCCACCACCCCCTGTCATTCCGACAGGGGCGCCGCGTGCGTTTCACCCTTTTCCCTTTAATTCTGCGGGGGGCTCCAGGAGTGTCTTTCTCGGTTCGAAGGGGTAGCTCTTCTGGCTTTATTCCCTTGTCTTTCGCGGTTGTGTTTTGTCCATGATAATTGGTCACTTACCTGTTATATCCACAACATAATGGAAACTTGTCAATGATTTTCTGTATCAACAATTGCTGAATGGTAATTTCCACATTTGCTAATTTGTTTAATTTACTATTACATTTTCCTTTCTATATTTTGCTTATCATATTTATTTCTAAATCAATTTTAAAGAAAATGCATTTCAAATAAGAATAACATTTAGAACCGTTAACATTTCAATAAAAAACGGTTTTATATATATCTACCTATATTAATTTACAAAAGTGATTTAGTTTACTATTTTTTAAATATTATTTATATCACATTTGATTAAAATTGAAAACTGATAATTACAATACTTCTAACTATTACTATTTTTTCCTCAACCGATGCTGTTTTAATATATTTATTATGTTTCGATATCGAAAGAATCGACCAATGGTAAGCCGAGAATACGATTGGCGATGCTATTGCACCTATGACATTAAAAGGGAATGATTCTAAGGTCATTACACCTGACTGAAGTCTAGACACCCAACATTATTTAAAAAATCACATATGCAGTTGTTTAATTACAAATAACAGATTTATTGTAAGTCAAAACACTGAGACTATAATCATAAACGCGGAAGTTATGCAGACAACTATGGTTGACCACACACGCCAAAATGTGTATTAGATTTTAACTTGGAAAATAATTGGAAATTTAAAAAAAATCAGAAAGCGTCATAATCATATTCATTGCAGCATAGTTTTCATTATGATACTTAAATTGCACTAATAGAAAATTAATATTTTGTAATAAACTAATTTGACATCGTCGACATTTTGCGTTGTACAAAGTAAATATGATTCTTGAAGGTTCAGTTATTTTTTAACATTAAAAATTAGGTATATCATTTTAAAAAGATATTCTGTAGGACCGTATGCCATAGCCCAAAAGTTTCAAAATCTGAAAAGGCGTGACACAATATGAATTACCTACATAACTTAATATTGCTTAAAATTACCTAAAATAAATTATGTATGCAACTTTAATTTAATGAAATATAACATAAAGTAATAATAATGTAATATTGCATTAATAAGTTATTAATAAACCCTTAAGGGTAAATTAAAATTATTGTTTCTGTTTGGTGGTAAGTTTCAAACTACTATTGACAGTATTTTATTATGTACATAATTTGTGTGCCTGCACAGTATATTCTACAGTTAGATAAGAAAACTTTTAATACATGTCAAGTTAAGAATATCTTTATAGAATAATAAAAAAATAGGTAAAAATAAAAATAGGAAGAGAAAAACAAGCTTAGCTGTTATTAAAAATTGCTAAGCAGAGTATTCGAGTAAAATATTGATAACCATAAATCTTAAAATTCTTATATACATAAAAAAGAAAACAACAACTTCTGGAAAAGAAAAAGGAAGTGCCGTGTAAAATTTTTTAAATTAATTCAGTTAAGGAATTTACAGAAAATTAATTATTTTTAGTTGTTTAAATATTAATTCAATTTTAATAAATTTCTGTAGTCAAACAACAGAGAAAAAAATATTTTTATTATCTGAAATAAAACAAAAACTTAAAAAAACAAGCACCGATTACAAATAATATAATCAAGAAGTTAACACGTTACTTATGTCAGATTGACATATTGAAGTTATATTTTGTTTGTTTGTAGCTAGGTACCTGATGTTGATTAGGTAGTATTTAGACCAAGTATGGGAGTAATAAGACATAACTTTACCAGTATTCTTTCGTACCAATCCAAAAACCCAAACCAATCTAGGATTACTTCAACTCAACCAATCTAGAGGATGAGTTATATTAGTTTAAGTTTTTAACGAAAGAACAAAATTAAAAAGTCAGCTGTCACTGCTGTCAGAAAGGTCAAATTTCAAATTACGAGTGTAAACATATATGGTGTAAACAACCATTTTATTTCACTTTTAACATTTATTATCCTTACCATAAACATTGAAAACAAACCATTAAACTTAATCAGAATCAATGAAATCTGCCACTTAAAAATTTGAGGTTAGGAAAGTCTAAACCAATCTTAATCTTGCTCTTCATTTAGATAAGTTGGATGAGAAAGATGAGATGTCAAATCAAAATTTGTCAGATGGTGGGGAACTCATCTTAACCGAAAGAATTAGTCAAGGATTACTTGAACTTATTTAGATGAGTTTGATTGGTACGAAAGAATACCACTAATATTAAAGCCTAGATTTTATTAGCCCTAAGGGCTAATATGTACTGAATGTACTTCCCTCTAAGAGTTTTTTATTATTCTTAATTTTTTATTTATTTAAGTAATTTCAAGAACGTTTTGCCAAACAAATTAACCATTAGAATGTTTAAAGCTTACACGACAATTGGACGCCAATAGTTAACCCACAAGTCAGCCATTTTGAGAAAAACCATGTTAAAGTTTCAGATAACATATTTGCAAAATCCGGAATGACACTAAATTGATATTTTGTTAAAATAAATATTGTATGGCACGTAACACTCTTTTGAAAAACGCTCCTTATCAAGAGAAGATTCCAGTTTGTGTACTATCGGCTTCAGAATAGCATATAAATTTTCAAAATCAAATCGCTTACAATGAATTAATTTTGAGGACGGCCTTAATTATAAGGACGGTCTATTTATTGTGTATAACCAAACACGGTTTAAATAATAATAATAATAATAATAAATTTGAAATCAGTTAAACAGTTGTCCACGCCCACATCTTTAATGTTTGTAGCATAAGGTATTTTATTGACAAATTGCCTGTCCCTCTGTCCCTTGTAAATAAACTTAATCCCCAAAAACCATTTAATGTAGGCGTTTAAAGGGCGTTTTTATAACTTCGGTAGGTAAAGGAAATTCACATTTACATTTACATATTTTAATGCGAATTTTCTTAATTATTAATGTGACTGCTGTAGTGTATGGTTCGCTTTAATTAATGAGCTAAGTCTGCAACAGACCTAGACATGGATGGTAAAATAGTACTTATAGACTTGTTATTAGTATAGCGGTAGTACGTTCGGTTTTTTTTTTAATTCGATTATTTTTTTCCATTCTCATGGGAAAATAGTAAATATCGGTGCATACATTTGGTAAAATATTATATAAGTAAAAGATGATATTCATATTCACAAATACTTTCTTAAAGAACAATATAAAATTAATAAATTGCTATTAGCCACAAATGTCATTGTCAATAGTCTTGTCATTAGATACCTCACTCATGTTGCCAACCATTTAAAACAAAAATTTGTAATAAAATAAGTAAATAGTTGTAAAAATCGCTTAGAAAATACATAGATATCAACTGATTTTCATTTTTGGAGTAGGTGGACTATTAAATGAGTATCTTTGTATCAGTTAGTTCTAATCAAGTAGTCCCTGTATTTTTCTACCTTAGTTAATAATGAACAACTTTACTACTTAAACAAAACTCAATAACGTGAGGTATATAGGCTAGTAGTTAAAAAAAAGAAACAACAAAATAAATTTTAGTAAATCGTAAAAGAGCATCATAATTAGGCATTTGGCAAAGAAGAACCTTTTAAAATATCCTACTTCTGGATAAATTCCTTAAAGATCATTCGAATATTAGACTCTAAAAGATACTGCAGGATTTTTATGGGTTTGTGTGTTTGTATGTTTATGAGCTATAAAAGCTGTGATACAAATTGCAAACAGCAATAGGGCTATTTTCGTTCTCCACAAAATTTATAAATTTTCAACAACCCAATCATTTTATTTAAACATCATAATTTATAGGTTAACGTACTTTTTTAAGAAACTATTACCTACGTTTACAATTATTCATAGAGCATAAAATATAGTTAATAGCAAAAAATATATCATAATGAGTCTTTACGTCTAGGAATATGAGAACATAGCTTTGATATCGTCGGGGCATTGGCAAAAAGAAACGTGATAAAAATAACATAAAAAGCGACAATGTTCTAGACACCAGCCAGACGTTCACAGTAACATAATAAGGACAAAATCAGCATTATTGGAGATGGAACGGTTATTTTAAAACGTTTTATCTTTAATGTAAGATAATTTTGAAAAGTTTTTTAATGACAAGCTATTAACGCTGTAACAATTGTGATAATGAAAAATAAGCAATTAAACTATGTTACATATCGGTATACTGTCAAACACAAATTATGAAATTTTCTTAATTAATTGTTAATTCCCGATTTATATTATCAAAAGGATAGTTTCAATTCAGAACGTAATGAAGATGGGAGATTTTCTTGTTCATTTCCTTTTTTGTAATCAAGGGAATAAATTCTAGGTTTACCATATGCCTAAGTCTTGTTACTTATAATTTTTGTTGACGTTAAAAAAATATATATGATTTGCAGTAATAAATTAAATAAAAATAATTTAATGTAATTTATTCCTATCAATTATCGGTTATAGTTGTTAATTTTATTTTAGCACCACTAATAATTTGTTGGTTCTTGCAAAAATTATCCCTAAGTATGTTATTCTCGCATTTTTTTGTAAATTTATAAAAATTTTTGATGAACATGTTATTTTAGAATAACAGGAAATGCACTTTCTTATCCAGTTTGGTGATTTCGCAATTAACTTGCTATTTTTTACGTGATTGCATTTCACAGACTAACGAGCATACAGTCTAGACTCGGTTGTTGACTGTATAAATACATCGTAATAGGCCAATGCTCAAAGGAGAATTGCTCGAGGAAAGCTTAAACTGTTTAGTCTAGGGAACTATAACCGGTATCTCATATATAAGATAAAATAAAATAGGAGTAAAATAGTGGATATCAAAAACCGATGAATACAGCTTGTATCGAGACTATTATATAAAATAGTTTACGAAGACATAACCACCAAATTAAGTATAACGGCTTTCATAGCAACATACCTAATAATGTAATAAATAATTACACTGTACATTTAAAATATCTAAAATAATTTTAAGAAAATCAATCCAAGACACTCTATTTTATTAGTAGGTACCTGCTGTACATTTTTTTGATAGTTTCATAAGTTTTAAATTCCCGTTAAATTTAGTAACCAGAGGCTTACTAACATTATTGTCTTTACAAAATAAAATACTTAACGCATTCAAAATTTACTAGATATCTACTAGTAGTATTTACTATTAGTAGATATTTACTAACTCGGTTATAACATGCAATTCATTAACACAGGTGAACACAAACAAGAAAGTTGACAAGTTAGACAAAACTTTACAGGTACTATCGGCTTCAGAATAGCATATACATTTTCAAACTCAAATCGCTTACAATGAAATTAATTTTAAGGACGGCCCATTTATTGTGTATAACCAATCACGGTTTAAATAATAATAAATTTGAAATCAGTTAAACAGTTGTCCACGCCCACATCTTTAATGTTTGCAGCATAAGGTATTTTATTGACAAATTGCCTGTCGTTCTGTCCCTTGTAAATAAACTTAATCTCCAAAAACCATTTAATGTAGACGTTTTAAAAATTGCCATTCCCATGTTGTTTAAGAAGGGCGTTTTTATAACTTCGGTAGGTAAACGAAATTCACATTTAACATGTATATGCTATTCTAAAGCCGACTGTACCTACCTACGTCAATAAATTAGGTGTTATTATTTAAAATATACCATAATTTCTTATTAAATCTTGATAATGTATCAAATGTATCAAATAATTATTTTTTAGCTATCGCTATCGCTACGACTACGATAAATAGACAATGTTGACATTGAAAGATTGGGTTGACTCGTGTTTTTATGTAAGCAGCGTTGAAAGAGTAATTTGAGATCGAGTTAAAGTATAGTTGAAATATGGTTGAAATGACAGCTAATCATAACCTTACATTTTGTGGTGTTTCCGAAAATTTTAATTAAATATTCGTTTTCGCCACCAGTTTCTTAATTTTAATTACTATCTTTAAAATAATTTAGACAATTTGATACATCTCAATATTATTTAATCAAATAAAAATGTAGTTTATTTAATATCCACTACCTATATTTCTTAAAATTTGCATTAGTACATTCTGACACTTCACAGAAATAGAAGTTAAGATCTTTATTGGCGAAAACGAGTAAAGGTAGAATGGGGAAAACAAACCGATTCTCCAATTGTTTACGTGTTATTTGTGAGCTGTGTTTTAGAATCAATAAATCAACACTCGTACCATCTTCCACTAACAATCTTTACCACACAAATTTAAAAACGGAAATAGTTGAATTAATATTGAATCAAATGGCTGATATTATTGTTTTCCCCATTCCACTGACAGATACTGCAGCGCCAACTATCGGAAACATTTCCGCGAATACGCAAGCGTAGCTGTCAATGGAAATATTTATTAAGGTAAGGCAGAAAAATGGTGTCCAATAACTCCCTAATCTTTTGATTATCTTAAACCTAATGTGGTTTTAATTTGTTGTTTTTTCTCTAAAAAAACACAATTAGTGACAATATAGAATTTGTTCATATCCTCAAGATACGTGATAGTACCTAATTATTTTAAAATAAGCTCTATAGTCTTAAGATAGATATTTTTAGTATTTTACTTTATTTGTAATACCTAATCTATTTTGGTAATTAAGGTTTAATTAAAAATTTGTAATTTACACTACAATTTATAGGAATATTTTCTGTTCATTTTTATTTAAAAACCATCATCGACAGCACTGCTTATTATTATCGCATCAGTCTTAAAACCAATTTAATAAAAATCTCTACATTATGTTGAAGCACCTGCACTTGAGAAAAAAATAACGTAATATTGACTATTTCAAATACGAGCGGAAGCAAGTCGAATGCAATGTGTTAAGAAAAGAGAAAAAATGTTGTTAAATACAAGTACAGGTTTTGTCCAATGTCATATCTTTTACTATTGGTAATAATTGTAACACCTGACACCTGTGCTAGTGTCTGACTGTCTAGTCTGAGACCTTTAGACATGTCCTAGGGACGTTGTTTTATTGTTAATTTAGACTTTCTCTTATATACAGAGCGTTCCGTTCTAATATTGTTTATAATTGCGATATTTTTGAATCAAATAATTTTATTTCAACATTACATTAAACATTATTTCTTTCATATGACAGGGATAATTCTTATGTAACCATAAACTATGCCAAAGATCAACATCTCCGTTGACATCTGTCATAAAATTGTTCGGTTACAATGGGGTGTTAATCTTGACAAAAATATGATGTTTTCTCAATGTTAATAGTTAGGGTTGTACAAAATCATACTAGGAAATCAATTAATTTTATTTTATTTATTATCACACGGTTGTTATGTCGATTTAAAAATTCAACTTTTGGATGATTTAAATAGTCCGCCATTCGTTCTGTGACGTAGATAACCCAAAAGTAAAGTTAGCTACATAATGGTCAACATAGAACCGCAATTATGTCGTCTTCTTTTTTAAAATTTTAATCCTTAAACCACAACTTTCGTCTAACTTTTACTGCAGGCACGATTACAAATTTTTTATGTGGAGTTCTAATTGTTGTGTTCGTGCAAATGAGACAAAACAAGATTTATATGATATTGACATTATTCAAATTTGAAAAAAAAATGTGGATAAAAGCTAACTAAACTTAACTAAAAAAAATTTAAGACAATGCTTATATTTTATTGAAAAGTCAAGCTCCTATAAACTGTAGACAAATGTAAGATACAGAACACACATATATTTTGAAAGTTCTTCAAGCTTCAAATTAGATTGGCCTTTTTGTAACTGGCTATTAGCTATAAGCTCATAAAACATCTAAATCAGAAAGTGGATTACTTCATATATGAGTTGGTGACGTATCTGTAGTGAAAGTTGCAAACATTTAGGAATTCTCAATTTCCAGTTTTCTCCCAAAATATTTGATTGACAAATTTTTTAAATATATTTTTGCAAAGTATTGCTTATATACTTTAATAAAATACCAGAAACCGGATATCGGTTTAACACCCCATTTTAGGTAAGTACTCCGGAATGGCAACTGCAAATTTTTTCCAAGACATACTTTTGTGAACTTCAAGCTAGCTTCTGAATCAAAATCTTGTTTAAAACTACCGGTCATTGTATAGGTACGTTCAAGTAAATATTAATAAAATTAAGTAGAATAATATATATCGTGAAAGGGAGAATTAAATGACCAAAAAGATCAGATTGGAAAAAAATCAGTAAAAATGAACCGAACTCAAATATGTTTAATCTGTACAAAAAATCCATTTATAAATAATAAAGATATTTTGATGTTTGTTTCTAAGCCGTTTAATAATTTCTATTAATACTTTGTTTTATTTATATTTTCCCAAGGATAAAAAATTTCATTGATACAAGCATCGTTTGGGAGATGATATTAATACCCCTATCTTTGTTCTTAGTATAGATAGACAGATAAATAATTCTGTGGTAAAGAAACAGATACTAATTTAATACGGCTAACATTGTGTCAAACAGACTATCTAAATTTAAATAAATGTTCTCTTAAAAAATCTTGATTGTTATCCTGATGATTTGAATTAAACTGTATGATTTGTGCTATAAAAACAATCTGCAGTTTTATCAACTCCACCGTTATTATTAAAAAACATTTATTATTATGAGTATAAACTGATACATTTTTTCTCAAAAAATTCAGATGTAGTTTATTTTTCAAGATTCAAATCCTATCAATAAAAAACGGTTATACACAACCTTAGTAATCTGTATTTCTTTCTTTTAATTATCGACAAAGAGAAAAATTTTCAATGAATCAGTGCTCCTGTTAGTGCATATTTATTACTCATTCGTTTTTAGCACCTGTATAAGCATATATTATTAAAAAGACAAGTATTTTGCAGGTGATTCTTCCCCTAAAAAAGTTTTGCCTACACCACTGACCTAAAATGAAAATACATAAAACCTACTCCCTAACTACCACCCTTATACCGCCCTACTACTCATCCATGACCTAACCTAACTTAACATGAGAAAAAAAATTTAAACTCCCTAAAACAATTTTACCTAACCTAAAACCACACTACCCATCCCCAAATACTATGCAATGCAGTTGACAATGATCTGAATTCTGAAGGGGTTTCACACAAACTATTATCCCTTTTTTACCCGCTTTTTGATCGTATTTCGAATAATCCTTTCTTAGGGCACATCTACACAATGAAAGGTATCTTCCCTGCAAAAATGATGTATCTACCTTCAGCCGTTTGGTCTCTAGTGGTATGCCAATAATCCTTCAATCAGTGCCTCTAGTTAGCTAACTGATAGATAATGAAAGTTGGCAATGCTGATGGATGAATGTAAGCAATATCATTGGTTGTTACAAGAACAAGGTCATATCACATTAATTGAGATATCACGACCATTTTGTCAGGTTATTGTTGATTGTTTTTGTTTATGCAAAAGTTTGTGTTTTTACTTTCTGAAGAGTTTTTGATTGTTGATGAACATACATTTTTTGGATGATGATATTCTGGATAGCGACGAAGACGGGGATATTGTGCAAGTTCTTGAGTACGAAAAAAGGCCGTATACAGTTAGGGAAAGAGTAGAAAACTTCGAAAAGTGGGATCACCAGGATTTTCATGCAAGATTTAAGATGACAAAAGAGTCTGTCAATATTAGAACTCATTGAGGATTCACTTGAGTTTTGTACTGATAGGTAGGTGATATTCGATTTCCAGGTTGCCCCATCCGTTCTCTCATCTCCTGTGAAATTGTCCTCTCTTCTTAGTCGTACTATTACTTTCCATTTTTCACTTTGTTCAAACCCAAGTAAATTAGACACCAAAAAAACTTCGGAATCAAAACAAACCAACTCTGCATAAAGTGCATAAATGTCACTCTGGCCTTATTAGCAGTAACTTCCAGAAAGAAATATGAAATACCGTACGATAAGTTTATGGATTGGAGAAAAACTTGTAAAGTGAAATCCTTTTCTGAAAACGTTCTTTTAGTTTATTTTGAACATTTATCTAAAACTTTAAAGGCTTCTACAATGTGGTCCCGGTACTCGATGTTAAGAAGTACAATAAATGTAAATAATAACATAGATATTATATTTTTAGTTGCAGTCGTAAAAAAAGTATAGTGTGTAACACGTGGGAAAAGCACTTTTCTTACTCGCGTGTTGCGGCCCACAACTTTCACACTCGTAGTGCGACTTTTTCCATTTGTTTCACAATATACTATTTTTCCGCTTGTTTTTTGTTGCCTGCTACAGAAATAGGTAGTAGCTCATTTTTGATGGTGATAATTTTAAAAAGGAAAATGACCGCAGTCGGACCTGTAAAGTAATTGAATAAAAATCTACGCACTAAGTAAAAAGTCTATTCGCATATTCCCAAACAACAAGACGTAGGTAGATCGTAGTAATTTTTTTATCAAATTTTTTTTGTAAGTTAATGTAATTTATTTCGGAAATTGATTACCCATTCGGATGAATCGTTACAATTAGATAATAACAAAACAATCTTTTTTTATCGTTTCTTCAAAATATTTCAAATTCAAATAAATTAAAAACTTTTATTTCTCTTAATATTGCATCAGAAATATTATATCGTCCGCAAACTTCTACTAAGAAACGGTTATGCATACTTGCGCAACATTATAACCAGAATTTTGTACGAAAACAAAAAAATGTCGTCCTAATTTAAAACCAGATTAAGAAGAGACAATAAAAATGAATGCCAAAAATATGATCATTTAAAAATGTGATGAATTATGTTCCTACAAAATTTACCTCATAAAAACTGTCTATAGAAGGTTCGTTTCCACTGTAACCTAACATAGTCGAAAAAATTGACCTTTAGTCAAAAATGGCTACTGTTACTTTGTCGTGTGCGTAAATATTTTCATTGTTTATTTATCTTGTCGGTATTTTTTGTGTTATAAATAACTAAATATACTTAGTTTTATGCTTACCGTAAAATAAAAATAACAAATAAGGGGTTTTACAAAAACCGATTTAATAGAATAAAATGTATTCGATGTATCAAAATAATGACAGTTGTCACAAGAGGTCAAATAAATTCTTATGAATACAACAATTTAAACGTTTTTGGCGCTATCCCTTTCCAACATTCGAAGGTCATAACTGCAGTTGAAAAGAACGTATGACATTTCTTGATAGCAGTATATTAGGATTAGGTATATAAAGTTTGTGTTTACTACTGTTCGCTTTTAGTGACATCAGGAGTGCGTTCTAAAAGCCAGAGTAACGGATAGGAGTAACGCCAGGGTACTGCCAAAATGTTCGTAAATCCAGAGCAACTCTCTGTCACTTACATCTCCCTTGATTTTTGAACGTTATTGGACATTACCCGGAGTCTATCCAAGTTACCCTACTCGAGAAGCAGGTTAAACATTACTCGTCATGCGCAATAAAGATATATGCATATATATTTTAAACGATTGTAATTATAATCTCAAAGTAGTTTTCATTGTTTGTTGTTTGAAGTTCAGATTGTTTATTTTTATCAATTATATATATTATGGAACATTTCGTAAACTTTGCTATGAGTCCTGAAACTCATCAATTAATAAAAAACGAACAAGATGAATATTTATTAACTGATGATGGTAAATTGGTTGTTATGGAAATAGCAAGCGAGTGAAGAAATAATTACAAATTATTAAAATATATTATACATAAAGATTTCCCACTAATAATTATTTTTAGTAAATATTATTTTACATTTTTACAGCCCAACAACTATACATCTGATTTAATTCAAATTTGCCACTCTTCATCCCCCAAAGGCGTTCTAAAATCAAGCGTAA
Source organism: Ophraella communa (assembly GCA_035357415.1). Taxonomy (NCBI): domain Eukaryota; kingdom Metazoa; phylum Arthropoda; class Insecta; order Coleoptera; family Chrysomelidae; genus Ophraella; species Ophraella communa. The sequence continues at coordinate 23,336,084 of CM068988.1, read as the reverse complement.
GGTAACGTCACATGACGTTATTATCACTCTACTCTCGCTCTGAGAATTAGAACGCACTCCAGAGTAAAGGTCAATTTTTTCGACAATACCTTGATCAATAATTAGGCAATCCAAACCACGTGATCCAATATGGCCGTCGAAAGTTTCTGTCGAAAGTTTTTGCTGTGTTTAGATCAATTTTTGTAGTATTTGTGTAAGATTTGTTGGCTATTTTGAGATGGAGAGCAGTTATTTAAAGAAGTTATTACAAGAACAGCCTGATATTAGTAAAAGGTAATGATGAAAACTTGCAAAATATTTTGTTTACTTATTAATGTTATTAAGATGACAATGAGATAAAATGGTTTCATTTTGAGTGTATCAATTTAGGCACTCTTCCGAATGAACCTTGGTATCGCAATAATTGCTCCAAAGCAATGACTATAGGTAATTATAAATAAAGACTTTTTTTAATAATACAATTTTGTTTTATTTTTCACTTTTAATTAAAAATATTGAACAAAAAATCTTGAACGGCTTCTACAAACAACCACAATACAAGTTGTAGGCATTTTCTACTAAACAAAACACACAAATAAAGTTAATGAAAACTAAGCTTTTATCTTTTATCAAACACAATAAACACCTTCAATAAAGACGAAAACAGACTTTTGCCGTAAAATCAAACAATTTATCTGATAAACAAAGCCACGGTCATATACAAATAAACGTTGTTTACTTTCAATATTTGCCCTGGGACGCCATATTGGAATTTATTTGACAGGTGAAATTTATTGTTAATACTACGTGAAAGTCCATCTTATTAAGAACAGTAAACAACTAAAAGGTTGAATTAAACTTTCACTATTTATTCGTAAAATACTTTAAATACAATGTAACTTCAATATGTCAATCTGACGATGCTCTAATTCTATAGCGAAACGGCCGTTATTGCATTTAAAGAATTTTACGAATAAATAGTAAAAGTTTAATCCAACCTTTTAGTTGTTCACTTTTCTTAATATTTCACAGGTTGTTAGATTGCCTAATTGTAGAGTCAGAAAACCTTCGAAATCAGTAGGCTTAAGTCCCAATCCCAAATTTATAGAGTTTTATTATAAAAAAAATGTATATCATACAACAATGGAAAACATAAATTTAGTATTTTTATGTAAAATAAAAATAATAGTTATAAGTCCAAGTGAGTATTAAAAAAATCAAAATAGTTAAAGCAGTTTCATATCAATTGAATTAAGAGACAGCTAAACGTGCAGCTTTATTTACAACTAATAAATTACATACTTTCATTACAAAAAAATTACGATATTAAAACGAAGGGTATTGCCCACCTATTGACAAACTGAAACTATATAAATATAATATATGAACTTAGCGCACGTGTTCGTTTTCAGCTAATTTATATAATCTATTTATTTACTTAGAATATGGGTTATTACGTGAAATATAATTTCACAAATAATTTTACATGTTTATAAATAGGTTATAAATACCTACGTAGGCTCTACGTACCAATATTTATTTATTAATCTTATTTTAATTATAAAAAAAAAATTAACGAAGAACATTGTTCGATTCTTCGAATTTATTTAAACATTTAGCGCTTTTATAGATAATTATATTTATATGACAACATTAACAAAAGTTAAAAAAATCATTATTAATGTTTCTTTTATTAAACTGTTTTGGCTGGAAGTAATTATATTAAATATTCTAAATCCTACTCACGATGACATACTTATATATCAGTAATGTTTTTAATATGTTATTAGCATAAATGCAATTAAGTTTTGTAACAATTAACTACTTGGAGTTTGGAATGCATTCTACTCTTTTTCACCCTCTTTCAAAGCAATCATTAGAATATAAAATATAGAATTTTATTACTATTATAAATATTCGGCGAAAGAGCAATTCAAATTTGTTAAAGAGCATAGCAGACATGTGAATAATATTCAAATAATGTATTTTTTTGTTCGAAAATCAATCCTAAACATGAGCCAATTTGAACCATACTTGAAATAGTATCTTTGATATATAAATAATGGGTTTTTTATTAGAAATGGCTGTTTATCGCACGTCTTGGTTAATTTATACTATAAAACGCAATAACCATGCAAAATTTAAGTAAAATAAGTTTGAAATTACGAAAAAAAAATTCTAACGTTCGTAAGAAACCATGCAATTTTACTTGCGTTTAGAACAATGCGCAACTAGCGGCGAATGGTGAAAACTGATTTATGTCAAAAAAGTTGTACCCCACTTTTTTAGTCTGTAAAATTTTGTTTTATTAGAATAGCTAGTTGTTTTAAAAGTTTAAAAGAATAACTAATTGAAATTTAAAGTTAATAAAGAGATATTGCAATAACGTCTGGCAGTATTAAAGGCGACTTTATTTTAATAGTGACTGGCATTATTCTGTGATTAAATTAAATAAAGTTATTTCAAGTTCGGCAGTTAGTTGTCCTTATTTATAACATAAAACATAACCTAACATTTGAGCTGTTGGTTAGTTGATGTTACGTTACGTTTGAACCCTTTGAGGCTGTAATTCTTGGTGGAGGAGATGATAAAGATAATCTGGATTTTTCAGCCAACTGTGTCTGTATCGTCATATCCACCAATCATGTCACGATCTAGTTCGAAATGAAAATAAACGATTTTAAAATTCCACTAATAAAAGCAATAAAGTTGTCCTTATTTCAGATTCACACTGCGCCTGCGTACATGTCAAAATAAAGACGATATCTCTCTATTAAAGGTGTGTTCGGTTTTAAAAACTGGGAGCCGAGCGAGTAGATGCAGATCTAATACCACGTGACCATCGAGGCAACGGGGCGAAAATTATTTAAAGAACGCTAGATCTGGAATAAGTTGACATTTGTGACATATTTTTCAAAACAAAACAGAACCAATAATTGTAGATCATAACCTTTATGATTACATATATTACAAATGAATGTTAAATGTTTCTCTACTTCATACATTTCATTTACAAATTATTTCCCCTATATTCATAGATCAATAATTATATTATATTCCTATTTATTGACACCCACTACAAAGTTAAATATATGTACTTCTGATATGTATTAATTTAAATACAAAATACACTCTACTTGCTAGCATTAACTACAGAACAGTATAAAGCTAACCAAATTCTTTGACAAGGATAAATGACAATTAGGAAATCTGTCTGATCCTTCTCTTGATCTCGGAGCTAATAGATTACATCTTTTACCTCGCTCTAGCCAATACCGAACACAAAGCAGACGTAACGGAGAAAACCGATATGAATTATCGAACGCTTGCCGAGCAGACCGAGCAACTCGAGCGTTCAGATATGTATTAAACGAACACACCTTATGTAGACTTAGTCAAATTATATCTTTAAATTTATTAAACAAAAATTTCTTGTGGTGTATTCATTTTATTTTGTTAATTTCCCAAACAAATTAAAAACATTTCTTATTGAATTTGTTTCGCCAGATATTTTATAGCCGATTGACAACTTGACAATATATTCTATAAAAATAGACAATTTTTCCTGATTAAAATTAAAATAGTTATGTCGTCTACTTATGACGCTTTTGAAATAAAACCTGTGGGCGAGCTCTCATCGTCTAGACAAGTTTAAAATTGAATCATTTTTAAACACAGGAAAATAATTATGACAGTCTACCGGGAATTATCCCAATAATAGTGATGAACAAGAAGATATAAGCAGAATTACAACCAGGTGGGGTGGCAGGCCATAAATGTAGAAAGTGGAGATTGATCAAAGTAAAGCAAACTAATTGAAAGAGAATTTTTGACAGCATCTAGACTAGACCGAGGACTAGACAAACAGATAAATAAGGAAGTATTGAATTAACCAGCTTTACATTGCTAGTCTTGAATGAATTTTTGCCTTTTAGGTAAATTTTACCTATACAATTGTTTTTAATATATATGATAGTAAAAATTGTGTAAAATAAAAAATCTAATAGGTAATTTGTGTAATAAAAAGTATTCTTCAGCAAATTTGTTACAACGCAAAAGCAAAAATGAAAAGCATGCAAAATTGCTGGTTTTTTGATCCCATGCATTTAGTGTAAACACAATAAAAATATCTAGAACACATAAAAAATTCAACAAAAATCCATTTACCTTTCATCCGGATCGTTTTGGCGGTTTCTTGAAAAATTAAAATATTTTATTAGTTTTTTTTTATTATATAGGCATTTTATGTTTTAAAAGGCTTTAGACAAAAAATATAGATAGAATTTAAAACAATTATTACCGCTAAATACAAGAAAGATTAGTGTCAAAGACAGTGTCAATTAAACTGTGTAGAAAATTAAATTTTGATGAACCATTTAAAAAATTTCATTCATTTTTAACACTTTTTTAAAGTTATTTCACTCGTTCAAAATGTTTTAAAACCATGTTTAATTGTCCAAAAATAATTCTTGCAAATATTTTGGTTAAGCTGTGGCTGAAATAGCTCATGAGTTTTTTGACACTTTTTTAAGAGAGAAAGTTCACAAAAATAGATCAAAAAAATATTAAATCCGACGTGCCAACGATCAATTCTGTTGTTTATTTCGAAGAATTAAAAATAAGTGTTTAAAAGTGTGGGAATTTTATTTAGTAACAAGTCGGTCTAAGTAACCTAACATAAACAACAAAAAAATACTTTGATATCATTTCAACTTTTATAAAAGTTGAAAATTAAAAATTTATAGAATAGAATATAAGATTTAAGACTTAAAGAATAAGAAATAAACGTAACAAGAAATAGAGAATAAAAGTTTGGAATATAAAATTTCATCAATCATATTTTACCACAAAGGCGTTGCTTAAACTTTCCTCGGTTTTTATCGTTTTTCTAATCTAATTTATTCTATTTTATTATGGTTTATTTTGATATAAAAGATTTTTAATTCATGTGTAATGATCAATGAAATGGTGCAGCACGAGTATTAACAAAGGGTAAATCGTAATCGAAATAACCTTCAAATTCACGACCATAAATTTTAGTAGCAGTAAAATTTTCCATTTTTGAATTTTAGAAATAACAAAAATAAGTTTTAAATGTCAAAGTCATATATTCCGAACTCCAATTGGTTGAATTCTTATTCCTAAAATCTTAAAACCAACAAGTCGGTTTCTTATTCCTTATAACATAAATTTTGATTGTGTTTTGCCGCATTAGAAAGCACTGGTCCATTCCTAACATTCCTTAAAACCTATCTCTTAAATTATATATCTTATTCCTTAAATCCTAAGTTTTTAATTGTGTTCTAGCCTTTACAATTCCATTTTAAAGAGTAATTAGACAGAGGCGCACTATGTGGTTTGCATTGGAATGCAACAATATTTAAAAAAATCTTATTGAAAAAAAATGATACTAATATACGCTTTCATTATTAAATTCGCTTATTTGCGGTGTTTATTTTATCAAAAATATAAAACAGAAATATAAAAGAATACAGAAATGTTATAATGTATAATAATACACTGAACATCATTATAATAAAAATAATGATAGTGATGAAATATTTATATTATTATTTTTATTATTTTAGAAAGTTATTTTTTACGTTTCATTCATTAATTCATTCTCACGATTGGAATAATGGTTCTAATGCGCTCTTTCAATAAACAAAATATTTTAGTATTATTGGCATATTAACGCCAAACTTATTTAGATAATATTTAAAAATATCTAAAAAAAGACAACCTACTTATTTTTAGTTTAAATCTTTTGGAAAAAAGAGAGGATTAAATTTGAATTAAATAATTGTATTTAAAAAGTACTAACCTGTTTCTCATGGCTCTCGAATATTCTATAAGGGACAAATTTCTACTATCTTCAATTTGATGAATAGTATTTTCCTCTTGCGGTTGATCCCCTTGCATAGTTTCGTACAGATCACCTTCAGACACCCCGTTGGTTTCCATCTCATCCAAATAAATGTTCAAAAATTTATTCAGCGAAGATTCAGCTTCAGCATTAATGCTTCGTTGAATCCCAGGCGCTGTAGAGCCCAACGCGATGAAATTCAACAAGAAAAACCAAGCGCACCGACACCGGCACATTTCTGAAAATAATTTTCAAAAATTTTTTTTTCGAAAATATTTTTTTGTCTTTTGATACAATTTTTGTTATTGAAAATGGGCGCAAATTCTAATTTTTTCGTTGTTTTTTTTTTGACAAGCTGCTAGTTGGTCTCGAACTCTCCGATAAGTCTTAGCGTAACTTGAAAACTAAACAGTGTATATTATTAGGTGCAGATATAGAGTGAGATAGAAAGAGACGGGGCGTATAAGCAAGAGAAGGCTGTTCTTTGAAGCGGCGTAGATGTTAGTTTTCTTGAGGTGGGTGGAAAATAGTTTTTTTTTGTAAAAATACACTGCAAAAAAATTTCATACACTAATAATTGGTCGTACAGACTTTTACTGAATTAAACAAATAACATTAGACATGTTTTTAATTCAAACAAACACTTCATTAACATGAAAATATGATTATTGTGATAGTTTTTTATAGTATTCTTGTCTACAGTATTTGAATCAATAGTTTTTGGGTAATTTAAACGGTGATCACTAGAAATTGGAAGAGAAATGTTTTAAGAGATGAGATTTCTAAGTAGAATTTTATTATTAAATGCAGCAATACTTAAGATCTTCGTTTTTGTTAACAAAAACCTGTAAACATTTGCTAATAAATACATTTTTTTTGTTAAAGAAAACATTACAAACTGCTTGAGCCAGAAATTTGGTATTTACCAACACAACAACAGGTCGAATTTAGGAAAGGTTCTACCATCCAGCATAACATCCCACGACATATGGCCTTTATAGACTTCCGGAAAGCATTCGACTCAAGTGCATATATACGAAAATGCCACTCTACAGGTGAAACAATCTCACCTTAACTTTGGAGGATGTGTTTACATGTTTTTACTGGGAGGGTAAAAGTATCAATATAGTCGGGAAACGCCTCATTTGCTGATGATATCGTTTTCCTTAGCAGCGACACAAATGAACCGTTTAAAATTGAAAAAACAAAACTATAAAACAAACACAGGACATATTTTTTTGCCAAACAGAGTATTTAATGTTTGGAATTCCTTACCGTCAGACGTCATAACTGCGCCTTCTGTGAACTCTTTTAAAAATCGTTTGGACAAACTGGACATGTTTTATGTTTAATTTTACACTAGATATAGATTATAAATTATTCATATTGTTCTTTAATGCCAAATTTAGTTATAGAGCTATACAGAATGTAAATTCTTGGCTTTTACTTAATATAATAATAATAATAATAATAATAATAATAATAACAATGATCCAGGAACTAAAAAATGCTTCCCAAGCTGTTGTCCTTCATAGTGATGAGCGAGACTGGTCTTGGTCTTGCGGTCTTGGTCTTGGTCTTGCAGAAAATGTAAGACCAAGACCAACTTTAGGCTGCAAGATCAAGACCAAGACCGAGCAGTGCAAGACTTATGAAAGACCAAGACTTAGCATTGCAATATATACGCAAGACCAAGACCAAGCCTGCAAGAGTCTAGCGGTCTTGCGTCTTTTAAACATATAAACCGAAAAATAAAGCAACCATAGATTATTTTAAACTCTAAAGCTTTGGTTTCCTAGGATAGCGGTGCCGCAATAAAGCGGCCGTAATTTGACGACCGTTCAAGACGGCCGCTATCGGTGAGCACAGATGTAAAGTAAGAGTTTAACGTTATTGACCGCCTAAATCCATTTTTGTATTTGCTTTCGTTTTGTGTGTTTATAGTTTGTTTTATATCGTGTGTTTAGTTTCATTATTTGACAATAATTAGAGTGTTTCTGTATTAAAAGCAAAAAATGGATGATTTGGACTTGATGATGATATTTTTGGAAGACAAGTTTTCATCGGAAGAAGAAACGAAAAGGTCGGAAGAAAGTAAGATTTTTAAGAAACGGAAAACTGAAGGCGTCTATGAAATCTTAATATTTTCGTTTGACACCAGTATTGTTTGATTATGTTTTAAATCACATAAAAGATGACATTGTTTCAAAACCATGCAATAGAAATAAAAATCCAATAACTCCTGAACAAAAACTATGTTTATTTCTAAGGTAAGTTCATGGATAAGCTTTATTAATGTTTACATATTAAAAAACTTGGACAAGGTTATGAATCATTTGGAGAAAGAGGCATTGTCGTACTGTACTCCGGTGAGAACGCAGGTAGAGGAGTCCTTGATGAAGACGACGAAGAAGCTTGGTTTTGAGGGTTATAATTACTGCTGGTACCATAACAAGCAGAAGTTGATCGGCTGTGCTTAGTTGCTATAGCTACAGTCGTGTATTTATTGACACTATAAAAGATTTAATTCCCACAATCGCATCTTTTCAAGATTATAAATAATTTTCGAGGTGATTTTGCTTGTAAAAAAAATATTGATCTTGCGGAAATTAACTTTTCCGCACTTGTTAGGATAATAATTATTTCATACTTGATTTATCGCTACAATGTAATATAAAAAAAAATTTATAATGAAAAATACTATTCCTTTAATTTAATCTTTTTTTACTTGTAATGATTTTAAAAACTATTTTTCCTTTTTTTTTGTAAAAATGGACCCCAGTAAATCTAAAAAAGTGCAAGACTTGCAAGAGTCTTGGTGCAAGACCAAGACCAAAACCAAGACTGGACCCTGCAAGAACAAGACCAAGACCAAGATTACTTATTTGACTGCAAGACCAAGACCAAGACCTTGTATGCAAGACCAAGACCAAGACTAACCCGGTCTTGGTCTTGGTCTTGCATTTGCTCATGACAATATGAAGGTTTCCATCGAAAACGAGGATCTGGAAATTGTCAAAGAATACATACAGGGTGTCCCACGACGTTTTGACAGTCCAATTTCTCGAGAACTGTTCATATGACATGTATGAAATTTGGCAGACATAAACAGTCGAAACTGATGCTTATATTCATTATAAAATGACTTCCGTTTTTCCTGTCATTTCGGCTCACGTTACCTCAACATAACTTTTTTAAATGGGACAACCGGTATAATATTACAATTTTGGATACATCATTTAAAAACAAATTCAACGATACCACACTTGTCATCATTGTATTGTGCAGGCCTTTTTATAGGCTCGGCGAAAAATGACAAATATGACATAAAAATCGGAATTCAACTGTTCGTTATTTCCAAAAGTTAACCCAAATTGTGATTTTTCAATACTCTTTGTATTGAACTTCTACTTATTTGTAATTCTTGTTCAAGAAATCGTATTGTGGTGTGTGGATTCACCTGCAGATAAGCCAAAATATTTATCACATTGTCATCTGTCTGAGCCCCTATTATCATTACTGCACAATACAATGATGACAAGTGTGGTATCGTTGAATTTGTTTTTAAATGATGTATCCAAAATTGTAATATTATACCGGTTGTCCCATTTAAAAAAGTTATGTTGAGGTCACGTGAGCCGAAATGACAGGAAAAACGGAAGTCATTTTATAATGAATATAAGCATCAGTTTCGACTGTTTATATCTGCCAAATTTCATACATGTCATATGAACAATTCTCGAGAAATTGGACTGTCAAAACGTCGTGGGACACCCTGTATATCTAGGACACAACATTAAACTGAAAAAAATGAAACATCAGAGATCACCTGAAGAATAAACCTCCCCTGGATATCATTTGGGTTTAGCTATGCCTTTCGAAACTCGACCAATCCAATTAATCTATAGAGGAAGGTTTTGCTATGCGTGCATCCTGAGGGATGTCCAAGTTAAGTATTTAACTTTCTATTTATTGTTTATGCAACTGGGCGAAAATGGAATAATCAGCTAAGTAACTAAGGAAACAAAGGATTATATATTCCTTCCGAGATATAAATAAAAACAGCTTTTTACAAGATACAACATAATTATTTACTTTCGAAAGTATTTAGCAAAATAAATACTAGACATAATACCTCACACAGTTCTCCATTGACCCGGAAATTTTCATAATTTGATATATAAATAGTTAGACTTTTAGAAATCAAAATCCATCAAAATGACTTGCTCCTAATAAGTTGGATTAATATGGATTCAAATCAAACTAACTAATTAGAGGAAATTTAAAGTATACGTATTGTAATGTCGTCTATCGTCTATCTATAGTGTTAACTTGCTTTTTCTGTGTGGCGCTACTGCTTTCTGACGATGTGTCTGGTATTTTTATTTGAAAATACTCGGCTAGACGTAGTGGCGACCAACGTGTGTATGTACATTATAAACACATACATATACGTATAAATTGTGTGGTGGCTGGGTCTACGATGAAAGAAGAAAAAAATAGCAAATCGCCGTAACAGCTTGGCACACTACAACAACCAACAGGTGCAATAGGAAATAGAAGAGACAGGACTTGTCTTCGGTGAATTACAGCTACGAGGAGCAACAAAAAATTAATGATATATTCCATCCACATTTTCGGTAGTTTTGAATGAGAATCTTCTGCAGCATCAAAAAGTTTTAAGAACATAACAGAGACCAATGAATATGTTCAAAAAACTTGTATATCGGTTAATTTGAGTAATGAGAAAGCTCTTGATGCGTTGGGTGTTTGTTAGACATTATATTGGCGTGATTTAGGTGATAATTAATTACTACTAACTGAACTGTTTGACGCACTACCCTTACTTCATTCAAGCCATAGGGACTTTTTTGTTACTTAATAATTAAGAAAGGTATTACTTTACAAAAAAATATTTAACAGAGAAGTACTTTAAATAGATGAAGGGCTCTGTTATTTTGCAAGTTTTTCATAAGATAAGGGAAACTATGAAATATAAATAACTAAAAACATTAAAAATAGAACTTTTTAAAAATAAAACTTCCACTTTTTATTAAAAATATTTTAAACTAAATGACTGCTGTTTATGTCAATCTGACGATGCTAGTTTTTTTAATAAAAAGTGGAAGATTTGCTCTTAAAAATTTTTATTTTTAATGTTCTTAATAAGATCAATTTCATAAAATAAATGAGTTTATTATTTTTGACTTAATTATTATGTTAAGGACTTAAAGGAAAAAAATCAATGTCAAGGATTTTTTTATTAAGTAATTAAACAATTTCAAGTTGGTAGCAACCCTAGTTTCGACCTAAAAGAATGCCATCATTAGGCTTGAAGTCAATTATGTGTAAAAGTAAGAATAAATAATATTATATTAATTAACAAAACTAAAATGCTTGCATGTCATGTGTAAAGAAAGTACAAAAATTAAACGATCTAGATATGAATAAGATGTGACAAACTAATGAATTAAAATTTGAAATAATAATTGTAAGAGTTTGTGTATTTTTGATTAAAATAATTAATTTTAAAGTCTTAAAAGACTTGTATAAAAGTTACATGAATCACGTCGATGAAGAAGATGAACATTCAACGTTGAAAGAGACAAAAAGTCGTCGCAGGCGATTCGTAATGTAACTAGCAAAAGTAGCTTAAATGTAGTAAGAATTTTAAATTAGTGTTAAAAATGTCCAGACTACAAAAAGAACACAACACAATTTCTAAGCACTGATAGTAAAGTATACAACAGTATAAGATAATGGCCAAAAATGCAAGCATTTTAGTTTTGTTAATTACTATAACTGTTGTTATGCTTACTCTTACAAATAATTAATATTCAAGCCTGATGATGGCCCCCTTTTCGGCCGAAACTAAAACCTAAATATTCTAAAAATTCATTTTGATTGTTTCCTTCGAATATTGTTGGGTCACATTTGGGATATGGATGATTTACTTCATTTATAATTAAGGAAATTCTTTTTCAGTTTTTGCTTAACAAAAATTATTTAGTTTTCGTTAAAGTAATAAAAATATTATATTTTACCTTTCAATGCAAATTATTCACTCAAAAATAAACACAATAATCACAATTAAATACGATTAGATACAAAATACGGATACGTTAGAATTTCCAGAACGTATTTGAGACCAACGATTTATATTTGATCAATCCCAATTCATCAAAATCCTTTTTATACCTAAATCACATGTATTATATTAGCATTATACCCAAACTTGACTTGATGATCACTGTATTTTCATTTTTTGCATTACACTGTTAAAATTGTGGCGGCACTATAATAGCTTTTCTAATACACAGCTGACCAATTGAATATTGTATGTTCAATATTATTTTGTTTTAACTTTAACTGCTTGTACATATTTACACTTTTAAAAGTAGACATTTTTAATGAGTGTCTACACATTACAAAGTAGAGAATATAGAACCAGTTTCCTCTGTGGAGCTATTATACTTCTATTTAAGCTACATGTGGTGTACTGTAATTTCAACAAGTTGATAATTATAAGGGATTTTACAGTAGAAAATATTGACATTTATCCTGTGTAGGGTTTATCATGTGTAGGGTTAGTTCATGATGTATTTTACTGTACTACCTCACAGATCTAGTGAGACTTTTATTTGCTCCTTATAGTTTATTTTAGCTACATTTTCATGTTTTATTGAACTTCGTGTTTCTGTGAAATAAACTATAGTTTGACATAGGTCTTGTTTAAAATTATTTTGTCAAAGAAAAAATATATTTATATTAAGAATATTATTAATTATTTGAATATTATTAATACATTTCACTTAACTATATTTTAATTAAATCATACTCTGTGAATGGTTCATTGGGATATTTATTATCAAACCGTACCAAAATTCCTTAAGCAAAAACATTTATTGATGTTTTATTTTTGCCTTTTTACAGTAACTACTCATGTTACAATTGAAAAAATAAGTCTCCATTTTACACCTTTTCTTTTCAATAATAAATGAATGTGCAAATAATAGAACCTATAAAAAGCAGAAAAAATTAACTTCATCGCACTGATGAAGTACTAGTTTTACTCCCCGCGGGGTTAAAAAGTAGTTAAGCTCTTTTGACACACCCATACCATACCTAATTCCCGAAGGAATTTACCATGAATTCAGTCATTCACAATGAAATTGATTGTGGTAACCTTTACTTTGTGGAAGTCCATCTTACTAAGAACAATAAATAACTGAACGGTTGAACTAAACTTCCACTATTTATTCGAAAAATACGTTTTAAAATGCAATTACAGCTGTTTCCCTAATAACTAGCATCGTCAGATTGACATATTGAAGTTACATTTTGTAACTTTCGCTAGTTTTTAGCGAAACAGCTGTAATTGCATTTCAAAACGTATTTTTCAAATAAATAGTGGAAGTAATTCTACACATTTTTTTAACAGTGTATCACTTTACTATGTGAGTTGTTTGTAGTAAATTTACAAGTATTTAAATAAATTTGGTGCCGTCGTCGCAATTTGAGGGTTTCTACATTAAGGCATCATCAGATCATAGTGTCTAGACATCTTTCTATAAATATTTAAACGTTTTATATTTTGATTTCTGTACTTTTAAGCCTGTATTTCTACGAATTTTCTTCGATTTTTTCCTATATCTTCCCACTATGGTTGTTAGATTAAAATACGTCTTACAAGAAAAGTTGATGTTATTTTTATATTGGTTTCAAAACTGGTGATACCAACGAAGCACAGCAACCACCAAAATAAACAGTACCAAATAAAAATATACGAATTAATTTTTATAATACATCTACATACGAGTTAAAAATTTAGGTATACCATGGCGTTGCAAACAAGCTTCGCTTCATACCGTTTCTGAAGTTTTTGAACCGCTAGATATCATACCTTGTGTTTAGTTGTATCATGCCATTCAACTATTTTTATAGTTCAGTCTGGAAAAACTATCGACCTTCAACGAAAATAATTAACAAAGTGCCATTTGATTCTGAGTGGCATCTAGATTAAAAAAAAATGCAAAAAATTTAATAATATATTATGCAACTTGCGTTTAATATGATCGGTCGGCAAATGTAAGTAGTAATTATAGTGAATTCCATTGGAAAAAAAGTTTGACACTGGGACAAAACTGACACTGGTTGCGTGCAGTTAAAAACCGCACTGGTGCAGTGTCAATGTATTGTGCATTTGGCCTTGAGGGTCATGTTAAAATAGTTATGTTGACGTTAATTTTTATTTACAATACGGTAGGTAGTTGACAGTTTTTAGAAATTTTGCCTTGTAGTTTAATTTATTCGATATATGACTATCTCACTGAAAAACAATCTTTTTCATATTTTATTTTACATTTTTATAATAATATTGACTTTTACTTATTAAAATGCGTCAATCTGTCATGGCGTCTTGATTGACGTCAAAGTCTGCAAACCAACAGTGTGTGTGTTATGATTGGTTGTTACTAAAATGTGTTCAACAATATAGTACCTACAATAAAAGGGGACTGATGGTAATAAACCACTTTAATTGCGATCGTCTGCCTACTATCAGATCATTACAAACAAGGCTAAGGAGGATATCAATTGGAAACCGATGGACACTTTTATCCAAACTAGGTTTCAAATACTGCAAAATTGACAAAAGGCAAGTTATTATGGAATCCCAACGGATTAGGCAATGGCGTTTTGAATATTTGACTGCCATAAGTGATTACAGGTCTTTACAAAGACCAATAATCTATTTGGATGAGACCTGGTATGATACCCACAATCCGCCGGCAAAAGTATGGACCGATGGAACAGTGCGATGCCAATCAAAAGCCTCATCGAACAAAGGAAAACGGATCACGATTATTCATGCTGGATTAAAAGATGATTGGATTCCAAACAGTTTGGGTCTTTCGGCGAAGAACATTCAAGATTCGTCGTTGGATTACCACCAAGATAGCCGAATTGTTAGAAGATTAGTTCGAAAACACTTTACTGCCAAATATTCCCACGCTTAGTTGCATAGTTATGGACAATGCCAGTTACCATAGTTGGCAGTTAAAGACGGTTCCAGGCTCTTTAAATACAAAAGCGGAAATCCAGGAATCTATGCTCCAAAACAACATGTACTTTGAAGAAGGATATAAAAAAACGCAGCTTTTAGAGGTTCTAAAACCTAATTTTTCAAATAAACTTGGAAGTTACGTTGAAACGAAGAGTTTTTTTATTATTCTTAATAAGATGGACTTCCAAAAAGTAAGGGTTAGTACAATAAATTTAATACTATACCTACATTATATCCATCTATAATTGCATTAGTCCGGCAAAATATGGATGACCCAGACGCTGATTGTTGGAAAAGAACAATAAACCATGTTATAAAAGTGGAGGATTCATACAGGGCATTTTATACTAACATAGAACCCCTTATAATTATTGTAGACGACGATAGTGATAGTGAAACTGAATTGATATATTACATATTTAAATATTTATTAAATTTTATTGTGAATATCCTTTAATATGCGTTTCTATTAAAAATTATTTTTGCAGATTTAATCCTGACCTGCAATCCCCTTTTCATTTTGATCATCTGTTTATTATGGATTAAGAGTTACGTAACAAAGTTTAATAGCGTAGTTTTAAGCTTTAAAATTAATTATATTCTTTAAATTTCATTAATACAAAAAAATCTTATTTGAATCAACTGTTTATTTACTTGAAATAAACTATTCCAAAAATTATAGGAACTTGTTATAATTTAGGGTTTACTGGGATGTTGTAGGTAGAATATATCTAATTTACCTATACCTAAATTTGGAAAGGACCGAAAGTTCTGTTCGGTTGCTCATGCGCAAATGATCGATATGTCTGCTGTTTTCTTATTTTAGTTACTTGTTGTTTCATTTCCTTCATGTTTGCTTTTTTGTGTGTAATACATCTAAAAATACTTATTGTTAGAACAACAATAAGTTATCAGATATTTAATTATTTACCTCTTTCTGTTTCGCACATTTTAATAATTTTCTTTCAAAATCCATAGAATGAAAGCTGGACAAACACACAAGGGAATGTCGAAAAAAAATTCAGTTAGTGTCAGAAGCTCTGAAGGTGTTTAATTCAACCTTTTAGTTGTTTACTGTTCTTAATATTTACGAGTTAATTCTAGACTGGGTCGAAATCAGTTCGTATCTTATAATTTCCCAGATTAAGCTGGATTTTTTCTAGCTTTTGTCTTACATGTGAGTTCCGGTACTAACTTTTGGAGCCATCATTATATTATATAAAAAAGATATTACTTCTTTTCCATTCACGTGGAACTATATATCTGAAAATCCAATGAATTGGAAGCAGATAAATTTACTGAATGAATGAAGGATTTTTGATCATTTAGCTTGTTTAGTATAAAAATTATACCGCTGTATGACATTATTTGTCGTTTTTCCCTTCTCTTTAATACAATGCGCCAGGTTCACATTTTTTTGTTTTATATTTTAGACAATCTAAAATTCTTAGGTAATGACTACATCCCACAATGGCATTAGGTAATCCCTTTCATAGCATATTTTGCATATTTGCTTTATTTATGGTAGGTTGTATAAACGTTACATCATTTTTCTTTTATTTTTAAAACGTGTTAAAGCGAATTTTATCCATATAAAACAAAACAAAAGAACAATCAATAGCAAAAAATTCCATTATCTTCATAAACTTGCAGTTTGAATAATTTGGTAAAGATAATATTGTGTGAATGAATGAATAAAATGAACACAGAACTTTGGAATTTTTTTATAACAAATGAGAATATTGTTTGGCAAGAATTTCGAAGAAATTCAAAAATAGAAATTAACCTTTATCTGTTGTATAATACACTTAAACAGTAAATGTGATTTTAAAAGTAAGGCAAGAATGTTTATAAGAGTACAAAAGTAAAATTGTGACAATATAATTACACATAATATGTCCAAAAGTTTGGAATATTTAGAAATAATATATCTACGCCTATGGTTTTTTAAAAACTCTTGTTGATATTTATTTTAAAGCGTTTTTAAATCAAAATAATACTAAATTTAATTCATTTTTTTATTAATTTGGTCTTATTTAATTGATTTGGGTGCCTTCACATTATTCCAATTCTTGTTTAAATTTCATTTGAGCTGTTTAAAAATGCCCAGAAACATGATATCATATTTTAATAAGTCTAGAGTAATTTCTTTGTTACAACAGGGCTTTAGTCAAAGTGATATCGCGTATATTGTTGGTGTTACTCAGGGTGCTGTATCAAAAATTAAAAAAAAAATTCCAAGACACAAATGATGTGAAGGATCGTCCCAGAAGTGGCAGAAGTCGTTGTACAATAGCAGCACAAGACCGGCAGATAACTTTGATAGCTCGAAGAAATCGACAGGAAGGACTGAATATCTCAAGGCAAACAATTACATGAATTTTAAATGCGGTAAATTTGTATCGCAGAAGACCTCTACGTGTTCCCAAATTAACCTATCAACAAAAAATTGTAAGGTTGCAATGGACTCAAGAAATGTTACACCATTGTCCTAACTGGAATTACGTGATGTTCTCTGATGAATCAAGAATTGGTTTGGTTTCTGATTCGCGAAGAACGCTAGTTTGGAGGGCCCCAGGACGAAAAGCCCGATTAGAAACAGCCCAACCACGTGTTCCATTTGAAGGTGGGAGTATTATGGTTTGGAGTGGTATTATGAGGGGTACACGGACGCCTCTCCTGGTTTTGGAGAGAAGAATCACTGGTGCTGTGTACATAGAGGAAGTTTTAATTCCTGTTGTGCGTCTATTCCGGGGGGCGGTAGGTGATTGATTTGTGCATGACAATACACCTCCACATCGAGCAGCTGCAGTACAAAATTTTTTGGAAGAAGAAGGAATATCCACATTAAGATGGCCATCAAATTCCCCTGACATGAACGTCATTGAACATGCCTGGGACATTCTTAAAACACGCATTAAGAAGCGAAACCCTCCCCCAATTACTAATTAAATGATGTTTACTTATTATATCAAAAAAAATATTTATATATTTATATTTACAGCGAGGATAAACTGTAGGCAATAACGATGCGTGATCAACACGTGTATTCTGGTTTCTTTTTTCTCACTGGCTGTTTAGTGCTGGTTTTTGCAACTTTGACAAAAATAACGTGTTTTAAATATTTTAAGAAACTTTGAGTAACAACCTTTTAGAATTTGTTGAAATTGTTTGCCTTAACATTAACTTCCTCCAATGAAGAAACTCTTCTCATGGTATGGTGCGGTAAAATTATTAGTAAACATGAAGGCTCTTTGTAAATTTTTGCTAATGAACTATTTAATACAATGGATCATTTTTAATTATCTAATTGTCAATTTAACAACAATACCGTTGGATACTTGCATACATTTCATTTAAATTTTTGTAGACTGATCAGCCTACATTTTAATTTCTTTTTTTAAACTAAAACTCGATGATCCTTTTAAAAAGATAAACCTTTTGGCCTCGGTACATAAAAAACTATTGACTACCTTTAATAAAAAAAAAACAGCCATTAGAACAAAAATCGTAATAAACTGTTCATAGTAGTAATATGATATTGCTCATATTTCTTGCCCGTGCACCGATTTGTTGACAAAGCATAGGATGTATATAAGTGGCGAATATTGGAAATGACACCGTTCAAAAAGGACATTCACTCCCGATTAAGTTTCATATTCAAGTATTCAAATACTTCATCAAAATTCCAATACCTTCGCTAAAGTATTTACTATTTTGTTAATAGGAAGCGCCTACACAACGTCTAGTTTATATAGGGGGAGTTCAGAAACTTCGTGACAGATGTTTTATTATGTACCAATCGTACATAAATTTAGGAAATCTTGAATAATAAAGAAGAATACGAAATTTACAATGATCATTTGTATATATGTTTTTTATTAAATTTTAGAACTATACTATTTTTTAAATTTATTCTTAGGATTATTGCAAAACGGTAAATTTCTAGAACCAATAAATTCACCTAATCCTTGAGCTAGTCAAGCTCTATGTTATTTGCGACTCCTTACGGCAACATACTACTGAGCTATCGATGACAGTTTTTTTCAATCAGGGCCTATCTGCCAGTTAATTTAGAAAGGTGGATAAATTTTATCCAGCAGTTAAACTGTCTGATAGCTATTTGTTAGTTTAATTCGGCTGATACGTCAGATAACTAGAGGATAGCCCATATTACCACGAAATTCGTGTCTGAACTTAAATGTTTTGTGTCACATAACCTATTTTCTGTACATAGAGTCTTTGTATTTGTGTATATAACAACAACAAAGAGAGAAATATGTATAAGAATGAAATGATGGAGCAAATTCACTCCTAAAGAAATAAATGTACTGAAAAAACTCGCGAATCAACAAAAAACAATTATTTAAAATAATAAAAAACAGATACTACAATTTGGAAATCCATATAAGCAAATCGAAAGAAGATTTAATTGCAGTATTGACCCTGTAAGAAATATATTCAATAATCTCACGGTTCGAAATTCCCGTTAACAATAGGTACAGTTTTCTCTGCATCCTGCATCTTGTGTTGAATCCTGGGCCTCCCATTGTCAAAATCGTTCTATTTCCCTTACTGTATAAGGTCTCCGTATTAAAGAACTTCCACGATATCTATATCCTAATCGCTATCCAACCCCAACGGTCTTGTTAACCGTTGCAGCAACCACTTTTTATAAATATGTTTGCAACGCCATGGTGCACACTTTGAACATTTAATTCCTAAATATATTTTTTAAATTCAAATACTGTATAATTTGCAGATACTGTATACTATTGAACTAGCTTAGGTATATTGCAAAAAAATTACAGTGTAGAAATATGCACTTATTCATTTATTACAAACGATATTAATTGCATTGTATTTATAATAAAGTATTTCAATTGATGTTGAAGTTTCGGGATACCAGTTATAAGCACTTCAGTCAGGTTAGGTTATTCATTCGATTACTAATTAAAAAAGCAGATCAAATGATATGATTCAATGAAACTGCTATAGGTAGGTGCAGATTACAAATAGAGCATACTTAAGCTTATAAGTTAGTTGTTAACAGCTTGCTCGTTTGCTAATCCTTATTGGTCTGTATTTCTTGTCTTTGCTGTTTTTGTTACCATGTTGTTTCAAATTCCATTTTGTATTGTCTTTTTTTACGTCATATTCTCTGAAAAGCTTTTAAGAAATGTAAGAAATATGAACATTCATAATTGTTTGTTGTCAAGAGTAATTAAATTAGTATTATGTTCAATTTTCGTCGTTACTGTCAGAAAAATTATATTATTGTTGTGATTGGAAAAGGATCCAAAAACATTCAGTTAAGTGAGTATTATTTAATGCATGAATCACTTATCTTGTGACATAATTCGTGTATCTAGTATGCTACAGTAACCACCAGAAAGAGCAACACAATTGCTAGACAGACGTAATCATTATAGTAGACAACAATGTAAACAATGTATTATTGTAAATTGTTTAAAATTAAGATCGAAAAATAGGCAGGAATGTAGTCTACATTTAAAATTTATTTTATTTTTAGCAAAACTTTTTCTTTCTGACAAAATTTATTCTAGAAAGCATCTTTTTGCCTATTATTTGCACGCTAAATGCTACAAGATGATTTCAAATTAAAATAAAAAAAATCACTCTGATGCTTCGTTGCATTGATATAATAGTGATGTCGGAATTAAATATTAAAATATTGTTCAATGCCTGGATTAATCAGACGGCTCGTGCAGGTTCATTTAAATAAAATGATTAAATAAGTCAAGTGAACAGATATGGTCACATAAGGAAATTCCTAGTCCCAGACCCAGACATACAGGGTGGTCGATTAAACCAATTTATTTTTAAACTATCAAAAAAAAACTTTCATTATTATTAATATCATTTGCTTAACGGTTACATTTTTATTTTAAGGTATAAATAATGACGATGTATCATCTGCTAGTTTCCATTTTTTCGTTTACTTTCCAAGCTTGCCACATAATCTAAAATAAAAACAAATAACTAGGAACAAATACAAAAATAAAAGATTCATGACAGACTAAAATTTAAGGATTATGTAAAAAATATTAAGTGTTTAATTAAATTCCAAATATAAAAAAATGTAGGTATAGGTATAGTGTTTTTCAAGAAAAATTGTTGACTGCAGTTAAGATACCTGAGGCATTCTCATTATGTATGCTATAAACATCCCCGATTAGCCGAGAGGACCGAATTATAGTAATTTAAAATAGACATAGCAGTTTTTTTGGTCAAATTTGTCAGTTTTCATTTCTCGCGAAGTATTTAGTTGTATTTAATACCTAATACGTTGCTGTTACGCTCTATCAGCACAAGTTAGCACCTATTTTACTTAAAATCATATTAAATCACATAAATTTAATACATAAATATCTAAAATCCGGCCCTTGATACTTTCCATGTTTATTAACAAGCTCTTTCCTACACAATGGGAGCAGGTAACTTGACTGCAGTCAACCATTTTTCTACGAATTTGATCTTATAATACATCCTTAATAAAAATGTTTATTAATATAAATTAATTAATTATTGCCTTACTATCATTTAAAATGATTTACACATCAAAAAGTACCTTTAATAAAAAGCTCTTGTGTTGGATTCCTTTCTGTAGCCTCTTTAATGTCTTCCGAAAACTTTTCTTCATCGTTCTGTATAAAATGGATCTTGGCTCGTAACAACAATGATTTTAGACAGTCCTCATTTAATCTTAAAGCTGAGTCTAAATCCTTTAGTGCTTTATCGTACAATTCCAGGTTAATGTATGTCAAAGACCGATTATTGTACAACATTACGCAGTCCCTGATTTGTTCAATAGCCTGGAAAACAAGAACTTCGTATCTTGCAGTCATAAAAGGTTATTTAGTCAATAGTTTCAAAAATTAAGAAATAAATCTTTTTAATTTAATTAAATACAGCAATAATAATTATTAAATAACAATTTAATCAATAACTAACTAAATTATAAATAAAACATCCTACAAAAACCTTACATAACCAAATAACTTGTGAACAAAACTTTATAATTTATTTAAAAAATTATCATTTTATTTTGACATGTCGGCTATTTGCTTAGAGTTCTTTATGCAGTGGACTTCCACAAATTAAGGGTTTGTAAAATAAATTTCTCTAATAATATTTCATTTACTTCTCAGTTGAAATTGATTTGAAACAAGTTGCCTACTTAACAATAAATAAAGAATAAAATAAAAATTCTAAAATTCTGATCTAATTCATCCAATCTCCTACTGTTATCAAAGATACATCTGATTATAATATTTTTATTATGATTAACATTTACTTTTTGGAAATCGTTTAAAATTTATATTTTTCGTGTAATTTTTCTCTAAGGCGCAGAAATTAACATTTACCTTTGTGTACAACGTTAATGCTTTCTCAAATTCCCCTCTTCTAAATGCTAAAGTGGCTTGTTTCTTAAAAGTTTCCATTTTTTCCTTTCTTACTAACCTATCTTTGTATCTTTTATCCGCATCTTTTTCCACCTCTTTCATAAAAGCTTCTAAAATAGTTAATTCAATTATGTTAAATTAATTTGTATTTTGACTTGTAGTCTTTTTATATCAGATTCAAAATTTTTTTAAAGCGGATAATTATTATTTATCTTTACCTTTCGACATGGTATTTTGATCTTTTTGTTCATTTTTTAAAGCGTTTTGGTTAATAATAGTTTTGTTACATTTTACTTTTAGCACAACTTCATCTATTTCTTCAATTTCTGTTTCTTTACTTTCATTTAGGTACCTCTTCGCTTCCAAGTCGCCAATTTCTGATACAGTTTTATCATTAGACGCTAATTTTTTTACTATATTGTTTACTTCGTTTACTTTTATCATAAAGTTGTTAAACTCCTCATCTTTACATAAATAATCGGCATTATAAAATTTTGACATATTTTTGTTGAATTTTATAGTTGTTTATAGTTTACTAAGTATATTGATTTTAATTTTATTGTTTAATCAATATAAACACCAATACCATAACTACCTATGGAACAGTGAAACAGTAATTTTAAAATCGAATTTAATGTTATGATATCAAAGTTACTGTTTTTAATTAAAATTGCGATTACATTTGTGTATCTTGTATCGGCGGAAAGGATGATTTTTCAAGAATCAACGAAAAAAAAGATATACTTAAATCCACTTGTTTTTAAATAAATAAAATGAAACATGCGACAAAACTTGATATAATTATATATTTGGGATACCCAGACAGTAATATTATTATTAACAGCTCCTACTAGATAGGCAAATAATATAACTTCTAAATTGTCGGTAATGTAGGATTCTATTTGACTATAGAACATTTGAATTAACAAATATTAAATAATCCCATTCTAAACTACTCTTTCATAACTTTCTTTCATAACTTTTACATATGACTGGTTGATCTGGTTATATTTCTTGACTGTCGGCGGTCAAATTTAACTGTCAAATTTTTTTGAAGTTTCTAATCTCAACGGTTTTCATTTTTAGTCGTTATATTCGTAAAATGTTGTGTGCCAATTGTTCTCAAAATAAATAATAATGGAGCACCACAAAGATCCAATTAGTGTCCGAATAGCTAGGATTAATTCTGAAATATTAGGAACTTCTACTAAAGTTAAAGATCCGAATTTATTATCAAGAGAATCTCTCTTAGATGTTTTACAAACTTTATATGAAGAATGTTGTTTGGAAAGTTTACAAAAATACGATGCCAATATTGCTCAATTTGTTGAAAAGTACAAGGAAACTATTAAAGAGATTAAGAGATTAAGGGTTAATATTACCGATTTTGAAATAAAAAATGTGATAGGAAGAGGACATTTTGGTGAAGTTCATCTAGTTAAAGAGAAACAAACAGGTATCGTTTATATTTACAATATAATAAATTAATGTGTTCCTTAGTAACATTTTCCTTTATTATAATTTTACCCCAAATTATCTAGGTTTTTGACAATATTAAACTAGTTTGGTATATCTGCAGGTGATGTATATGCAATGAAAACAATGAAAAAGTTTAACAGTGAAATAAGTAGAATCAATTTTGAAGAAGAAAGAAACATTATGGTTCTGAATAATTCACAATGGTTGACTTCTTTGCAATATGCCTTTCAAGATAGTACATATTTAGTCTATATCATGGAATATCATCCTGGTGGTGATCTTTTGGGGTTATTATATAGACAAGGAGGTACTTTACCTGAAACTGCTGCTATATTTTATTTAGCTGAAGTGGTAAATATACATTTTTTTATTTTCATATTCTTATTTATTGAATTGTATTTTTAGTAATTCATTAGTTTATATTTTAAATAATTATTTCAATTTACAATACAGGTCCATGCATTAGAAGATCTTCATCAAATGGGGTATGTGCATAGAGATATTAAACCTGATAATATTCTTTTGGATTGTTGTGGACATATAAAATTAGCTGATTTTGGATCATCTGCAAAACTAAATAAAGATGGTTTAGTAACTGTAGGACCACCAGTTGGAACACCAGATTATATAGCTCCTGAAGTTTTACAATGTTTAGATGGAAAAATAAACAAAAATGGAGGATATGGGGTAATTTTAATTAAATATTTAGTTTAATTGTTTAATAAAAGCAATTTTTTATGATATTTGAATGTTGCAATATTGCATTTTATGCATTTTTTAGGTCTCATGTGATTTTTGGTCATTGGGAATTTTAGCCTATGAACTTACCATAGGCAATACACCATTTTCGGGGCAAACCTCTACATCAATTTATTCAAAAATAATTAATCATAATACCTCACTTAAGTTTCCATCAGATCTTATTATTAGTCAAGCATATATAGCTCTAATAAAAAATTTAGTTACTGATGTAAATTCAAGATTGGATCTTAAACAAATAAAATCCCATAATGTGTTCAAAAGTACCTCCTTTGATACCTTAAGAGAACAAGTTCCTCCATTTGTTCCAAAAATAACTTCATTAGAAGACACCAGTAATTTTACAGACATACAAAGTAAAAAGAAAAATCCTAACATGGATTCTTTTAAAAAGAGAACTCAGTTTTCTGGTAGAAACTTGCCATTTGTTGGTTTTACATTCACCCATGACCCTGATTGTTATGAACGTACCTTTGAGAGAAAAGTACTTAACAAAGATGAAATTGTAGAGAATCTTAAATTAGAAATAGATACTTTAAGAAAAGATTTAAAAAGTAAAGAAGAATTTGAAAAGGAGAAAGAAGGATTAGAAATGAAACTGGAGGAAAGAAACAGAAAGTTGGAAGGTATTCAGTGTCTAAGGGATAGGCTGGAAAGAGAATTGGCTGGAAGTTTAGCAGAAAGTACTGTAAGTAAAAAAAATAAATTGGTTTTTAAAAAATATTTTATAATAGCTATTTTAAATATTTTAAGGCTCTCAAGAGGACTCTTGAACTGGAGAGAAAAGATCGAGTAGAGTTGGAGAAAAAAGCTTTAGATCTTATAAAGTCAGCCAAACTAAAATGGGAAACTTCAGAAAAAGAAAAAATAGAATCTTACAACCTTGAAATTCAACAACAAAAAGAAAAAATTTCTCAGCTGACCAATACAAATAGGCTATTAAATGAACAGTTACAACATGCTTTTAAATTGGAAAACAAACATAAAGAATCTTTAGAAAAAGTTGAATGTCTTAGTAGAAGAAGTGTAATTGGGCTTGAATCTCGATTAGACAAAATTACCAGTGAAACTGAAGGTGTCATAAGTGATCTACAGAAAAAGCTTACAGAAGAGATTCATCAAAAGCATGTTTTAGAAAACAAGTTAACAGAAATGAAAGATAAAGAAAAAAATCTTAGAGAAAAATTAAAGACTTCAGAGAAAGATTATGAGTCATGGAAGGGAATGATAGATGAAGCTGAAGCTCAAATTAGAAGTCTTAATGAAAAAGTTAATCAGCTTGGTAAGTTTTTACAGTGGTTTTAAATATAAAGTTTAAAATTTCAATTTGTAGCTTCTGAAGTGGAGAAAAATGAAGAATACAAGAAAGAAATAAATCGCCTTCAAGAAAAAGTAGATAGTGGACACAAATCTTTCAAAGAATTGGAGAATAGAAACACCTTACTTCAAATGGATACCAAAACTATAGAAAACTACAAGAAAGAAATGGATGAAATGAAAAAGACAATAGCAAACATGCAAAATGATAGGAAAATCGCAGAACTAGAAATTCAATTAGTGGAAGAGAAAGAAAAAAATATTTTGTTGAAAAAACAATTGCAAGTAAGAAAAATTATAACTATATTTAAATATAACAGTATAATAGAACTTATTTTTAAAGTCTAATAGTTTTATTAATATATAATTTAATAATAATTCTATTCCATAAGTTATACCTTCTGATTTTGAGAAATATAATTTGATAATTTTTACAGGAATCTGAAAATATTTTGACAGAAAATCAGGAGCTTAAAGAACTTAGAACTAAATTCTGGCGAATAGAAAAAGAATTGGGTAATACAAAAATAGATAAAAGAATTCTTGAAAGAGAACTAAAAAATGCTGAAGCTGAAATTAAACAATTAACAGATACAGTGCGAAATAATGAAGAAGATAACAAGAGAGTTAAAAATATGCATGAGGCAGCTCTATTAGAGCTAAGTAATATCAATGAATCCCTTTCTCTAGAACTCATGAAGGCTAAAGACAATTACAAGTAAGTATTTAAAGAATCTTTTATTTTTTAACATTACATAATGGTTATCTTTAGGAACATGGAAGAAAGACTTAACAATGAAAAAGAAAAATTTGAGAGTGAAAAAAACATTATTAGTGAATTAAAAGAAATAGTCCATTCCAAAGATGAGCAAATACAGTCTTTAAATTCTGAAATAAAGTCAATCAAAAAAGATAATCACCACCTTGAAAATGAACTAAAGAAACTGGAACAGGACAAATCTAAATACATGACACTAATTGAATCTTTACAGAAGGAAAAAGGAGAAATAATAAACGAATGCGAAAAGCTTAGAAGAGAACTTCAAAATACAAATCTGGTAAGTCATGAAAGCAATATTATATACAATTATCACAAAAATTGTTTTTGACTTGTAGAATCTTAATGCTCTGCGTGAGGCGTGTACCCTTCTAGAGAACCAAGTAATAGAGTATGAAAAATTAAATGCATCATTTGAAAGTCAACAAGCCGCGTTAAACAGTAACACCGAAAAACTTATCAAAGATCTTTGCGAAGCGAAAAAAGAAGTCCAGGAAGCTAAAAAGTTGACAAATGAAGAAAAATCCTTAAAAATATTTGCAGAAACTAAAATCAAAAGGTGTTTTAAAGTTATTTTCGAGCTCACATTTCGTTTATTAATTCAACATTTAATGTATCAAATAAAAATTCACCTATATATTTCATTATCTTTAGGTATATGTGTATCTGTGTTTATATTTGATGTCAAGGTGTATAATCAAGCATTTTAAACTACAGTTAAGGTATTTGTCCTAATGGATATTTACAAAATGTGTTATTTGCCTCTATATATTTTTTATATAGAGCTCAATATATCGTCCGATTAAGAAGATGGTGATTCTAGGTATACAGTAGAATGTTATTTATTTTTGGGGACTTTATCAAATGTGTGGGATCACTTTAAACTCATTTTTAGTATAAACGTACTCAAAAAATTTTGATGCGTAAAAAATATCTTGTGTAAGTCTTTTCAAACTAAGAACATTGGCAACTTCTGTGATATCAAGAAAGTGAAGTTTGTCGTGATTTTATCCATTAACTACTTTTAAATTGAAAAATAACATATTTGATAATTAAAAAAAAATTAAATAAATATTTTGATTTTTTAAGTTCTATCTTTTCCAGTTAAAACAAAATTTGTAATATTACCGGATAATAAAAGTAGCACCAAACTACTAGAACAGATCTTTAATAATTTTAACATAAATTTCATTAAAAAGTTGATTAATCTAACAACAAATCAAGTTATTTTTTGAGGAAATGAATATAATGGTGAATGTATGATCAGTTTTAATTGTTAAAACATAATTTCACAGGTTGGAAGAGGATATAGAATGTCTGCAAAATGAATGTTCTTCTTATAAACAACAATGCGTAGATTATAAAAATTATTCTTCAGAATTGGCAGATGAGTTATCAGTAGCAGAAGAAAAAATCAACAATCTGGAAGTGACAGTAAAGGCTTACGAAAGACAGCTTGATGATTTGAAGTAAGTATATAAATTTTTTATTGCTCCGGTCTAACTGACCAAAATAGTTTTCTTGTCGAAATTGACAATAGCAAATTTCCCAGTTACTTTTTAGATTAGTCAATGGTTAAAACAGTGTCTTTGTAATTTTTTGATATAGAAGGTAATAAAATATTGAACACTGGCCGCTATGTATAAACCTTTCTTTTAATTATCTATTCGCATCAAGTAAAGTAGGCTACATTACAACTTTTAATGAATTCCAATGTATTTTTTTTAAGTTTACAACTTTAATCATTTAAGAATTTTCATCTAGAACATCGATTAGCGATATTATGGTTTAGTCTGGTGTTTAATTATTTCCATGGGTTCACAAATGGTTGTATAAAAATTTCAATTGAGATGTATTTCATTTTCTTTATCACTTACACGTATACTGTTGCATCTGCTTCATATCATATGATTGGATCCAAAAAGAACAGAATTTATTTTTGTTGAATAAGTTTTCTGATTTTATTAAAATAGCTGTTGTAGTCAAAAAAGTTTTCAAATAAAATAGTGGAAGCTTTGTTGAAAAGTTATGTGTTTAGTGTCCTTAGCAATTGGATGACTGGGTATAACTGTGGGTTAGTGTGAATCTGTGATAATTCTTACTTTGGGGTGATTGTTTGATTTTGCAGATTCTAGAGCTTGAAATTAATAATAATTTTTCAATTATCACAATTAAATATTCGAGACTATGTTTATCACACCACTTCCCGAGCGACCACATGGCAACTGTTAATAGACTTTTTCAAAATTTATTTCGTAGGTGTAACTCGTTCTATACAGCATTTTAGGCACTCACGGAATTTCGCAACAAAAATTGCTTTCCCTTAACCATCACCAAATTAATGTCTCTTTTTTTTTATTTTCAAAGGTCGGAACTCCGTCATTTGAAACAAGAAACTTCTGAATATTTGACCCAACTTAACAAATCTAAGGAGTTATCTTATAAGTTAAAACGCCAATTGGGCGAAGAAAAGGACGAGCATGAATCTGTAAGACAACATTTACACGAGCTCCAGAGAATTTTAGCCGAAAAAACCAGTTATTACAAAGAAAGAGAGATGAAATCTGATGCTACCATCAAACAACAAATCAAATTGATCGACTATCTACAAACCAAGGTTTGTTAACTAATCATTAATTTATATATAATTGTTAATAAGGTTATTAACATTTTACTTTGTCTAGATCGATGAACATACCTCGAAGAAAAAAACTTTTACTGAAGTACTTTTTGGGGGCTCGAAAAAAGAAAACCAACCACCAATATCTCTCGCAATGAACTATAAAGATCTCGAGTCTCAGTTAGCGAAAGAACGACAAAATAATAAACAACTCAATGAAGAAATTTACAAACTTAAAGCAGCCACAATGTTACACGAGTCCAATAAAATTGCAGATAAATTTAAAGTTGAGAGACATAAATCAGAAATTTTATCACCAAAGAGCAAGGTATTTTTAATTGTTTTCTCATTTTCAATGTACTTTTTACTAAAAGTTATTTAATTCTTTACCCTTTTCAATTTTTAGGTCGTTCTACAGCAGATTGTGAATTCACCAAGTAAACAGAAGAACCAGTTTTACAGGCAAAATTCGGTACAAAGGATGCATCATAACATACCACATAGGTTGGTTTTTTATTTTTTTATATTTCATTATTGCTTTTACTGGAATTTTTACAATTGATTTTATGTAAATGTTTTTTAAATACAGGTATGATTCAAAAATGAGTAGATCATCTACTAAATGTGCTGGTTGTTCTGAACCAATATCTCTTGGTCGAGTGGTGGCAATTTGTTCTGAATGCAACGTCCACGTCCACATGGAGTGCAAAAAAGAAGTGCCCAACACTTGTGGTTTGCCTACAGTTTTGGCTCAACATTATAAAGATAGTTTAAAAAACAACAATGAAAAAGTAGACAAAGTTGAAACTGAAACCGTTAATGTAGAGGGCTGGGTTAAAGTCATTGGGTAAGTTGGTACATGTTTATCTATCATTTATAAAAATAATGTAATTTTCTCGTTAGGAAAACTAATACATGGGAAAAACGTTATGCAGTACTAACCAATACTTCAATAACATTGTATTCTTCATCACCCAAAGAAAAATCAGCAGTGGTTACAGAAACTTTTGAATTGAAACCCAGTAACACCCACGGAAAAGTAGTTTCAGAACCGTTACCTACAGAAATTGGAATTCCTGTAGCAAGTAGCGATATTCCTTTCATATTAAAAATAGAAGTTGCTCCTGATACGACTTGTTGGCCATCAAAATGCTTTGTTTTTCTTACTTTATCTGCCCAGGACAAGGATAAGTGGTTCTTAGGTAAAATATTTTTTAAAACATAAGCTTTAAAAATTTATTCGTAAAGTTATTTTCTAGATAGAAATATTTATTTTCATTAATACATAAAAATAATAATACTTATAATGAATCATTAATGATGACATACAAGTTCAGTGTAGATTAGAAACCTTTATTATTTTTGGCAATGTCTACATAGTTCTGCCCCACTACCTTTTTTTGCTATAATTTTATCATGTTTTGTCCAAATAATGGATCTTGGATTTCCAATCTCGGCACCACATTTACCCATCTAACCTATCCTAACCTAATTCCCCTATATAGGGACATTTTTTAGTGGGGGTCCTTAAGAAATGGGAGGTCAAAAAAATGTTTATGCGAAATATTTTTCATCGATTCAATTCAGCTCTTCAACTGATATTTTAATGGATTGTCCCAAAAAAAATATATAGAAATAAAGGAGTTTTCTATCACCACAGGACAGTGACCCAGCGCTTAGGGCTCTGGCTTGTGGTGCCTGTGGTCGCAGGTTCGAGTCCTGGTTGTGACTCATATTTGCGACCATTAATTGCAATGGATGAGTGATGATATGAGTACTCATGAGTGTGTTCTGCTTACAGATGAAGTACAATCTGATTAGGTTAGGTTAGGTTAGGTTCAGATAATGTATTTTCAATGAGTAAATGTCTTATCTGATTTTCTCCTATATCTCCGCTAGGGGGCGTTTCCGCGCGGTGGGACCCCTACCACTATGTTTATCTCTTCATAACCTATCCACCCATATGCGTCCAGGGGGCGTTGCCTTAAATCCTAAAGTGCAGCCCCAATCTCTATGTAAAGTCAGATAGTCTGAACATCTCTTTTGCTCTAATGGCAGGTCTCCTGTCACCAAAGGAACAGGTAGAGTAGAACCAAACTAAGAATGGTACACAACATGGCGACCGCATAAGTTGCGCAGTGGCAGTTACCATAGTAACGACTCCCGAAAGAGCGAAATGTAATTATTCAGTGGCGTGACTTGGTTGAGTAGAGTAAGTGCAAAGTGAGCTGAAAGCGAAAAGTGATTATTGTGAGTTCTGACTATATACTTTTTTATTTGTTATTATTTTATAAATGGCTCCAAAAAAAATTGGAATAAAAGGAAGACCCCTTAATAGTCAAGTAAGGGAAATCATCCATAATATTAATATTAATGATTAAAAACTAACTAGAAATTTGTCCGCCTCTGTTTCTGACGTCACACCTTCGCGCAGGTTTCAGCCATGTGGTGTACCATTCTTAGTTTGGTTCTACTCTATAACAAGTATATTGTTTATGTCCGGGAAAGTTCTTTGGCAATAGATCTCTCTTTGTTTTACTCATACAATAAGATATACACTCTCGCCTTTTCTAGGACAGATTCACATATTATGAAAAAATTTATAGGCTAATGTTTCTTTTAAAATTAAGTCTATTGTTTATAGATCTTTGTAATAAATTTATCTAAATATCATTAGTATCTTAAATAACAGGTTATTCAATGTATTTATTCATAGTCTATCACTATTTAGCCTGTTTCTTTAGTTGTTTAATCTTAATTTAGTTTAAAATAAAATACTATCTTTTACAAAATTATCTTCTACCAATTAAACATCTGCAATCTTTATTTGAAGCAAATATTACCCAAAACATAAAATATCATAGTGGAAGTTTTGTTAAACTGTTTTGTTGTCTCACTATGTTAGACTTCCATGAAGTAAGGGTTGATACAATAAATTTCATCTCTGAAGTTTTATTTTTTGTTAAATTAGATGGCACATTTGTTTTTAGCTTTACAAAAAATCTATTATGATGATATAGACAGACCAAAATGTGACAAGATTTTATTACTGCCAGATAATCTTGAAGTAAACTGCATAATCGATTTGACAGATACTATTAAAGTTTTGGGAACTGAAAACGGTCTTTACTCCTATTATGAAGGGAATCTGCTATTTATAGAAGGTAAGATATTTTAGATTTTCTTTAATAATTTTAAAGTATTTTGTTTAAATGTAATTAATAATTTAAATTTATATTTAAGGTTTAAGTAAAGTCCATCACATTTGCACTATGCCTACTACTAATCAAGTACTCATGATTGTTCAAGAAGATAGGTCGCTAATATCTTGTGATTTGAACCATTTGATAAATTTGACGCAATGTTCATCTCAATCATCTAAACCTAAATTAAAATTCGAAGAAGTAGACGTGTCAAACTTTGGAGGTTTCCACATTTTACAAGTAAGTTAATATTTAACTTTTTCAGTCTGAGAAACTTTTTACTTTTACTGTATGTACCAACTCTTTTCTATGTAAAAATATCTATTTTTAATCATTGTTTTAGATATCTCCATTCACTAAACAACCAAAAGCTTGTGTAGCAACTGCAAGGCAACTAATTATTCTCGAATTTGATTTCGAATCTGCCCAGTTTGTACCTGTAAAAGTTTTAGACACTGCTGAACCCACAGGGTGCGCTCTCTTTACAGAAAACAGTCTAATAGTCGGAGCCGATAAATTTTTCGAAATAGATCTGGTAACTTTCCAGGCCGAGGAATTTTTAGATGCTTCCGATGTTAAACTTAAATTAGCTGAAGGGTAATAAAAATAACATTAAAACCCATTTTGCCATACTTATTTGT
This sequence comes from Ophraella communa, assembly GCA_035357415.1. Taxonomy (NCBI): domain Eukaryota; kingdom Metazoa; phylum Arthropoda; class Insecta; order Coleoptera; family Chrysomelidae; genus Ophraella; species Ophraella communa. The sequence goes on along the minus strand of CM068988.1, from coordinate 23,302,951 downwards.
TATTAAATTTTAGGTGTTATAAAATGAAGTCGTTTCCACTCTCGATTCTGCAGGTTAACAAGAATCCTAAAGAATATCTGCTCTGTTTCAACGAGTTTTCAGTATTCGTAGATGAGTATGGACGATCTATCAGACAAAAGGAGTTAAAATCAGTTCACCTGCCAATAACTTTCCATTACAGCAAACCTTACCTTTATATAACTCAGTTTGCGGCAGTAGAAATTTTAAAAATAACCGAAGATACTTGCAACAGTGACGACAAACCAGAATCCATTCGAATAGAGTTAGATAAATTTAAATATTTGGGTTGTAATAAACGAGGAATCTATATAAATCTTGATAAAGAGGTTAAGTTTATAAATGGTGAAAAACTGTTACCGTTGGACGACAGCTTAATTGAAAGTAATTGTTCGGAAGGTTCAGAGGGGGATTCCGACGATAGGTTTACTTTCAGTAGTTCAATTGTACAAAGTCTTGATGGGAATTTGAGCGATAATGATGGGCTGGATGATAAACAAAAGAAAGTTAGATTTTCACAAACTGATTTGTAAATCACTTGAATAATTTTCGGCAGTAATCTAAAATAACCAAAAATTTGTTATGGATAAGCTCAATTTAAATTGTATATTTTGAAACTTTTGTGTAGTATTAATTATTTATAATTGAATTTATTTAAGGATAAACCCAAGTTAGCAGAGAAAACATGGTGATAATAAAGTCATTTTCACATTTTCTATTTTTTAATAATTTCTAGGTCTTATTTCTGTACTCTCAGAATTCGTAATGTAGACTGGCTCTTATACTGTGTGTACAGTTAGCTGTACTCGACATTATTTAAAAAGTAACAGTTTTTTTATTTACTAGTTTCTTTTATTTTATAATAGTTAAATTGAACATTTTGTATGCGAATGTATAAACTCGCATGTTTTTGCGAAGAAAACTTGTGTCTTTATTTAAAATTTACTAGTGTTTTTCAAGTGGTTCACACTTATTCATCCTATCCTATCAACAAACCATACTGTTTGAATGTATACGTTTATATTTTTTGTTATATTAAGATCTCCAAAATTAATTATATCTTGCCTAGATTTTTAAGATTGTACTGATTTTTGTGTGCCTATATTTATCCTATTTTAAAAAAATACCATTTATATTTGTGTAATTTTAATTAAGTATTTCTATCAAAATACATGTACAGATTAAATAAATAGTGAAAGTTTCATAGTAGTAGTCATTACAGTGTATTTTATAACTGTTATATCCATCAATTAATATACCAAAAACAACATTCCAGCCGTGTAGCGTCAGAATATTTTCAGTTTTCAAACGAATTTCTACTTTGACCAGATAACATAGCGTTCGCATTGGAAATTACAAATAATTGTATAAACATATCCTATAGATATGAAAGATGTAAGTAATAAAATGTTTTATCTTTATTATTATATTTATTATGCTTACAGATTATTTTTACATCCATCAAAGTTGTTTGAGTTGATGTTAATAAGTTAGGTACTGTCGGTGAAAAATCTAATACACGGAATTAATAAAAGTATTAATATTTAGGTTTATATAAAAGTTTAATGCTCAAAAAAACTGTTAATTTTATCGTATGTATGAAAAAAACTGTTAATTTTAGCGTATGTATGAGTTTTTGATCGAGTAATTCTTAGATTACTTCATCCATTTAAAGATCATCGGCTATTGTTCAAAATTAATTTTACCAATTGGTATACCGGGTAGAACCAAAAAAAAGAAATTTGGTTCAAGAAAACTTATTTTTATCTTGTTTTTGAATGTTCGTTTTTTCATTGTGTTATGTAAAACTACCGTTTAGCCCTTGATTGAAATATTTATAATTTATAAATGTTTTTTGTTTATTTTCTTGTATTAACTCAAACTCATAGCTGTAGGATGCATATTTTAAGAATGGACCATGAAATTTGCATCAAAGATTTAGTAAACATTTAAACTTTTTTTGACAAACAGTAATATTCATTAGCCTTTAGTATTTACAAGATATTAATCTATATAGAACTAGTCTCATTAAAAATGGGAATGTTCACGTACCTTGGTACTATTTTAAATATGAATATTAAACTAATGTACCAGTTTTCCTAAAAAAGGTTTTGACTCCTGGAGCTATACCTCTACTCTGAAAAAACGGCTGGACTGATTTCACTATTTTTTTGTTGTCACAAGATTCTTACGAAAGAAAAAATTCAAGAATTGCGAGAGAAATTAGAAAATTTAAGAATACTGATACTACTATTAATCTAACCTTAGCGCTTTGGATAATGTTAACTTTTTTAATGTAACATTATGACATTTGAATGTGTACTACAAATATCATGAAAGTTGATAGGCGCTTTCTTTCGTGCTAAAAATGTGTACACATCATATATATTATTACGTAATTATGTTCTTTCGTACTGTTTACACTTTTGCTGTCAAAAAGTAATCCCCTTGCCATAAATAATATTTTCATGTTTATTGGTTCACAATATTAGTGTTCTATGGGTTAACAGTAATTATTAAAATGGTGAAAAAATTTTCAAAAATGTGAGGTGTGAGAGCTAGGCTAACTTAAACCGGTAAAAAAAAGGAGGAAAACCAGTTTCCAATTCACATGAGAATACTTACGATGAGGGAGTGAAATCTCGAATAAGGAAAATTGTCCATGAATTTTTTTTGATATTCTTCTTCTTTTTTAAGTGCCAATCATAATATAGCGTTTTTGGCTGGGTCGCTCTCAGAGTGCTCTGAGAATGTTCGGTTGGCCTGATTGGTCACCGAGAATGGTCGAATTTTTTGTTCGGCTGATCGACTGGATCACTGTCGGGTTGATCGGAGTTGATCTGAGATCGAGGGTCAGATCCAAGAATGATAAAAAATTTACCAGGATTGCTTAATTCCATAAGACGTACGTTCGCCAAAAAATCGATCGCACGTGACGTCACTGCAGTCCTCGGCCGTATTAAAACGATTTTATGGGAATATTTATTATAAATTATAAGTGTTTAATCTTAAAAATCCAAATAGTAGTACGTTAGTATTACAGAAATCATAAAAATACTGTCTAATTCCTATTATTTCCATGCATTTATATGGTAAACGTTATAATGAAGGACTGCAGTGACGTCACACAGCTGGCGGACAAATCAGCCCGATTAGGCAATCCTGGTAAATGTTTATCGTTCTTGGGTCAGATCAACAGATGCAGAGCAAATAGGGCGGGTAGTGTTCAAAATAATAGCGAAGAGTTTTTGATGCTTATGAATTTGCTCTCTTCTTCAGAAGATAATGAAGATGAGTTGGGTTTCCTTATTTTCAAGGAAAGGAGAAAAATAGGAAAAATTCAAAAATTTTATAGGTACTAGGTACCTAAATTTTATATTCTGCAAAACTACATTTTGGCCATTTCTGAGCTGTTCTACACTATGGTAAACAGTTTGCCAATTTTCTATTTTTAATATTCTGAATTTATCACAGTTATCCAAAAGTAAATAAACAATTTAATATAAAAGTAAGGTTAGAATATTCCCATCAACTTTTGTTCGGGTGAATGATGTTCCGTCACAGAAAGTTATCTTCACTTTCGAAGCGGTTGCTGGGAAGAGTTGCTTCGAGCTGCATCCAAACCGTTGTCCCAAATTTTTCAGCCATGAAATTCGTCTTCTTCATATGCTTCTCTTGCCTTCTATCTTCCATTGCATAAGTCGTAAGATACTGTACTTCGCTCCTATTATGTGTCCTAAATATTGTAGTTTTCTCTACTTAACTGTTCCTTCTACTTCTTTTTCTATGGCATTTCTTCTTAGTTTCTTCGATGTTAGTGATTCAATCAACCCAGGAAATTTTTAAAATTTTTCTGTAAGTCCACATTTCGAAAGAGTTAAAATCATTGCTTCTGCATTTAGTGTCCATGATTCTACCCCATATCTTTATTATGTGTACGTTTTTTCATTCTTATAAAGTTGGTAAGAGCTTTTTAGATTCTGATTTTTGTTTCTACCTGCGTCATTATTTTCTGTAATTATATTGTTCCAAAGCATGTCGTCGGCGTATCTGATGTTATTAAAACACCATTTACTTTAATTTTTCTTTAATTATCTTTAGGTAAAGTTAAATATAAATAAAGTTAAAATATATTATTAAAGTAAATATTGTTTGCATATTACTGACCTACCATTTTTTTAATGTTAAAAGACAATGTTTAAGTGGATTGCCGCAAATGGCTTGCAAAACTAATTTTAAATCTGAGTTTTGCCGGTGCTGTTATATGGGAATACATATTACTTATGTCGATTAATTTTATATTTTCTTAATAAAATTATATGATACGTCAATGGTAACGAACTATTACATTAAAATAGACTATTATATAAATTATTTGTTATAATTGTCTACTTAATAAAGTCTTATCACTTTTATCTTTATAATGAATTGCAAAAAAATTATGGTAGATATACGTATATTTTAATTTGGAGAAACAGTCGGAAGTTGTATCGTAACGAGAATACCTAGCACGTTTTTACTGTACGCTGGTCTTTATTATGCTTTTATGCCATTAAGAACAATATTCAACGAAAAGTTTAAACAAAACTTCCATGTTTATTTAAAAAAAAATTCGCTGTTTTCGATAAAACTATCATCATTGAATTTACAAAAGCTAATTTTTTAAAATAAACGTGGACATTTTGTTTAAACTTTTCGTTGTTTATTGTTCTTAGTAAGATGGACTTCCGCAGAGTAAGGGTTAATACAATTAATTCGTTGTGTTACGAGAAATGTTTATACATTTTCTTAAACTGTAACTGTGTAAGGTAGGTACCTTAAAATGATTCTAAATAAATACATTTTGGGAGATAAAGAGCAAAAGGTAGATATTGCTTAATATAATATATTTGTGTTGTTTAATTTGCTAATCCTAGTTTTATATCTTTATTGTTATAATACAATAGTTGTAACTTTTATTCAGAATTTAATAATAGTCTGATATATAATGTAGGTATGGAAGGACATTTTTTTATTAGATAACTCAAGATATGGAGCAAACTTTAATTCCATAAAAAAATTGTTAGTTTTTCTTCGTTCTAGAAACTTGCTATTTACAGAACAATGCTACATGTTCACATACGTTAGCACATTTTTTATGGTTTTCTTACTGTTTTAATTTTGGTTGTCTGAGTTCTAAATTTTTTTGAGAAAATACTTCAAAGGGCAGTGTCCGTCAGTGAAAAGAACTTTAATTTTTTTTCCTTTAGAGAAGATCGACCCTGCGCTGTTTTAAATACTTTACAAACCTTCTTGCTTGTCTCAACCCGGCAAATAAAATTTATCCACTAATTCCAGGAACTGTGTTGCTTTTTTTTGGCGTGACTCTTTGAAAAGTCACAAAAAAACTCCGCACGAAGAATTGGTGTAATTGCCCCTTTTTTGTGAATCTGTAAACAGTTATATCTATTTGTGGCCGATACACAAAGCACAAACTGCAGCCTCATTAGTCCTATTATTTTGAAAATACAATATACATTGTGCCTATATGTATAATATAGGTTCTATTATACTAATGGTAAACAATTACGAATTTTATTATTTACTATATAACTGATTTTCGGTATTACCCCATGGAAAAATATATATTTCTCTTAAAAATCTAGCAATAAAATTATTATTTAAACATTGTACACTAATAATTTTCTGTAACGTCATATATCTAAATAGATATGAGAAATCCCAAAATACACTCTCAGTGTCATACTTAACAAGAATGGTTTTAACATTCAGTTGTTGTTGACCCACAAGGCATTTTCAATAACTCCGAAAGAAAGTTTAGTTATAAATAAGATTCAGAATAGTGCGGCTGTAAAAATAAATTATAATTGACAATTGTCATAAAATATCAATCAGATAATTAATCTGAGTAAGGGATCATAATTGTGAAAAATTTAAATGGACTAAAAACTATAAAACAAGTTTTACTAGTTTCTTAACGGGTTGTGCGAGTGCAGCGGAAGGCGACAAATTTTTTTTAAAATATTTGTGATAAATGCAGGTACCTATTTAGGACAAAAATTATTCCAATAAAAAAATGTTAATCTGTATCTACATATACTCATAAAAATTTTTCAAGGTAATGTTAGATTGTTAAAATAATGACAACTATTTTAACACAATAAAACATTATTCTTTTATTGTTTGTAACCATAATTGCTAAACATTTCGTTCTGATTGTGACAAAAATTATTAAGTAATGAAAAATGTTTTTTTAGTAAGCTAATTACATTTCAATTTTTTGCGTTGCTTTTTCTTAGTTTTTGCTATAAATACGAGTGTTGCATTTTAGCTTTGCATTTGAAATATATAAAACAGGTTTTTTTCTAATAATTTTGAGTTATGATTTTACTGTAAGTAGCTAAATATATAATTGTACCACAAATTTTAATGTGAAATAATAAACGATTTAAATTCCAGAAGGCCACCCATAATAAAGTATATATACCATTACTTAAGTTTTCCATAGTTTGGTTCATTAATATGTTATGTAAATCTAATTTTAATTATTTTTAACTTTGTTTTTATTGAGTTTTAATTGGACAGACAAGTAGGATATGGTTGGTAGATTCGGATTGACCACTATTATTTTATACCCTGCAGGTTATATTTTCATCTATTTTGTATGATATTGACATGGACATATAAACACAGATTGACTTATTTATTTAGGCACATACAATTAATTGTGAAGCCAAATATAGGTCAGTGCAATAGTCACATTCTCAATGCATTGAAATGTTGCCGTGTTTTATTATTTAAATTTCTTGTTCTTAAATTGCTTGAAATGTTAGGTACGTCTTATTTTGCAGCCTAAAACCTATTAACTAAAATATCGAATGCTCATATAATTTAATAGTTATTCGTTATTTATAGATTAAGCATTTGTATCTTTACTTTCCAAATTAAACTGAACACTATCAGTAAACGGCAACGATTTCATCTATTAACTTGTTTACGTAGATGAGGAAGTGTGAGGTTTAATACATGTTACAGTGCTGCATTTGCAGAAAAACTAACTAAATTAGTACATCCCAATCTCTCATTTTACCTATAAGTAGGTACCTATTATGTTTACATTATAGATGATGATGAAATTGTTTGTTTACATTTAATCACAATCATAACCTACGGGTTATTTTTTTAGATTATATAACGAATTAAAAACCTATTAGGTGTTTTAATTAATAAAGCAACTCATCCCAATATATTATTATGGTAATCATATTTATGATGAAGATCCAATGAATGGTTAGTCTAAACAATTTTTAAACCTCTATATTATTAACCCAAAAAAATAAAATTTAAGCACGCCTATGCTCATTGAGGAAATGTCACATTCTATCTATACCCTCCCACCCAAGAGCGCCGGAAGAAATTTTGACAGGGGGGGACGACACACCGAGGGGCCAGGAAAATTTTTGATATTTTTGTATATCAAACTCACGATTTTGGCCATTTTTTACCTTAAATCTTTCTTGTTGAAGCAAATTCTGTATTGGCCTACATTTGCAACTGTGTTATTATTTACCAATATTTAAAAAAATCTTTCCTGATCCAGTGGGGGCCAAGGTCCCCCCCTTCCCCTCTCTCCCGGCGCCCTTGCTCTCACCCCTTGCCTAGAGGGTTCAAGAGGGATTTTAGGCTCAAAGAATGATTCAGGGGTTGGGGACTCTGAGAAGACTCAACATCCTACTTTCCCCTCTAGTTTTGAGCCATCTATATAGAATATTGGCTTGACTAGGTTCGTCGTCCAATCTTCTCTAGTTGGGATGACCACTGAGAAATTGCGGTCGAACATCGGGGTGGGTTATTGTCTGTAGTCATTGAGTACCTAATTATTTTTTAAATGATGGCTATTTTGCTCTAATAAGTTGGGACGGCTAATCTAATGATTATTTATGTTTGTGCATCTGGTTTCAAGATGTCGCTTTGCATGGTATGAGAAGTTTAAATCCTAAAGCCGATTTAAATATTATATTATCCTGTGTTGGTACGCTAAGTTTCGCTTCTTATTAAGTAATTATACGTATTTTTTTGATTGGTACAATGAAGACTTAAAAACGCTTTATAAAAATAATTATTTATTTGAGTATAAAAACAATTTCTTCTAGTAATGTAATAAAATAGAATCCCAAAAGAAGGATACCATTTTATATACTGAAAGTAATAATTATTATCCGTTCATGTAATGTTTATCTGCATTATCTAATAAGTAATTATTTAACATTATCAGGTACTCAACATTCAATCATTCGTAACGACATGCTCTAACCATGGAGTATAATTATTAAAAAGTCGACTGCATCAATCAAAAATGAATAATTCAACGGAGATAATTTTAACGGTGAGTTATTTTTTCATATTTACGTTATAATACTAAGGTTTACTATACATATACCATCTTTTAAAATCATGTCGTGCTCATGTACCTAAGTACCTAGGTATACCTATATTAATTTTTAATTAAAAATGTTCAGAGCGTTGTTTAAGTGACAACATTTATATAGATTGCTACAACATTTATAAAATTTTAGTTTAAGCTCGATTAATGCAATGTCAAAACCAATTTTTAGAAATAAAATAAACTCTTAATTCATTCCAAATTTCAAATTCCATTCAAATCAAAGTCAACTGTATTATAATAACGATAACCCAGCTCATACTTCATTTTTGCTAATCTCTTACTCCGCCAAATAAAATAAAGAAATCTTTTTGGTTATTTATATTTAAAAGAAAAAGTATTTTAGGAACCTTCAAATAATGGTTCTTTGGACGACATACATAAGAATGAAACGTATAGTGTTGTAGTCGACAATAGAAGAGAGCTCTTTACCGTTTTGGCAACTTTGTCAATAGTCACTGGATATTTTATATGGGCTACTTACTACTATTTACATGAGACCGGTAAGTATAATTTTAATCGTTTTTTTAAGTTGGTTTATTTCCTCTAAAATTTTTTCATATCTCCTTTTTCCCAGAGTTCAGAGCAAATTAAAATTGTTTGGTGTTCCCGCAAGATTAGTAACTTGTTCAAAACGAGATCGTTATTCGTTCTCTGGCTCTGGATTCCAAAATTAAAAAAAAATTCAGTTTCGCGCTTGCGCTTTCAAATAAAATGACTTGTTTTAGAACTTTTTAAATAATATTGCTATTACAGTATGTTATTTGTTTGATGTTTGATATTGATTTTTATTGACGTATTATATATTATTTTTGTAACAAAAATAGATACTCTTTTTATTGAGACTGTTTCAAAAGTTGAATTTTCGGATATGTTCGAAGATGACCCAACAAACAGTAACTGTTGGCGCATCAATGGCCCAGTACTGTTTTGGCCTACTTGTCACTGATGGTCCTTTGCATGGTTTGCCAGACCGGTAACAGCATGGGCACGTCCGAAACGGCCTACAGCTGTCCCCGGACTGGCTGGCCAGCACTTTTTTAATGGGTAACCAGCAATGGCCCACAGTCGGCCCGGATTGGCCTGCCAACACTTATTTATTAAGGGGAAACGTCAGTAGCCCATCATTGGCCCTTCAGTGGCTGTTCAATGGCCCTTCAGTGGTTGTTTAATGGCTCTTCATGTTGGTTAATCAATGGCCCAATACCATACTTGTCATAGAATATTCTCTAAATAAAAAACCTTTTAAAAATCAATCTTTTTTATTTTAAATATAAAATTTTAGTGTTCCAATTATATAAAACACAAAAAATCTATCTAACACAAACAAAAATATAAAATCCTAAAAAAATATTAGTCAAAAATATAACATACTTAAAAAATATCTTTAAGTTATCACAAAATTAAAAAACAGACTAGACAAAAAAAAAGAAAATTAAATATAAATCAGAAACAAATCAAATTCACAAAAAAAACAATAAAAAAAGTACAAATATTTTTGTAAACAATATCACTTCACTTTAAAGATTTCCTTCGTTTATCTCTTCCACCCATTCTGTCTCCTGCAGACCGAAATCCAGGCTTTAATAATCCCTTCCACTTCTTTCTGGGATATGTCTCTAGAATAAACATTTTTTCTTGCAATAGCTATAAAAAATACAATAATGATGTAACTATGAAATATACAATGTAACTTTACAGATTATTTTGAATACGTTGTCAAAATTACAAATGAGTGTTAACCAAAAAGAGAAACATTACTATTAACCAAGTCACGAGCTACCATTTTTCAACAAATTTCTTTCTCTGTTCATATAATATACACTTCAAAGGACAGACAGATCAGGTTCTAGCTTCTAGCCAGTGAAATAGAGTTACTATTGAAAAGTATTCTCCCACTGGTTAAAACTCGATTTGCAGAATGTCACAGTTTAAATATTTTGTCCAAAACGACTCAAAAAAGCTAAACTTAAGCAAAAGTTCACTACATACCAACTATCATTTTCAAAACCATTTCAAAACATTGAAATGCAGGCTTGTTATTTCTGCCAGACCAATTTATTGATAACACTAATTCATGATCCAGCAATTTTTTTAGGGTTCGGCAAATAACGAATTCGAATTGCTAGCAGAAATATTTTTTTTGTGGCATATCGACCATAACATCGAGATCAGACAATGCTGCACATTCTTCAATTTCTCTTTTAATTCTTTTATAATTATAACTATTTTTTTTCGGAAAAGACATATTAAAATACGAAATTTGCACTGCATGCACTGCACTGTACCTAAACTGTACTTCTTATTACAAAAAGTTCGTTATTACTACAAAACAATGCAGATCATTTTTACCGCCAATAACAATTCATGCACTGTAATCATTAAATCAAGAATTATATAATTATTTACTTACTTATTGTCGTTTAAAAACTCGGTCTGGGACATCTTTTTGGGTTTCTTTACAACAATCAAGTAAAATTATGAATAAACAATTCACAAACACTCACTAAACTTAAGAATGCAAAAATGGGGTTATGTTGCCTGTTCACTTGTTGCCCTCTTGCGTCTCTCTCTTCTGACACAGTGACTACTGCTATGACAGAAGCGCCAAATTTAAATTTGAAAAATATATTAAGAAAGCATTGAAAAGTAATAGTACTTTTTATATAAAATCTTATAATGTTTAAATACATATTTAAATGCATATTTTTTATTGAAAAGAACGAAATAAATATGTAAAAATCATTAAATCGATATTATCGATAGCAAATTTTGGTTAAAAAATTAAGAGAAATCTGGTGCCAGTTTTTTAAGACAAAAAATAATTTCTGTTAAAAATAGTTGTCTATTGTTGTTATTAATAAATGTTATCATAACATTTACTAATACAATAATACCACACTGAACATAACAATCGGATAAGTAACTACTAACCATTAATGGGCCAGCACAATTTCTTCATTGCTGGCCCACAATCAAACGGGCCAACACTGGCCTTCCGTTAATTTACCAGACAATCGGGTAAGTAACTATTAACCAACCATGGGCCAACAGCATTTCGTCATTGTTGGCCCACAATCAAATGGGCCAACACTGGCCTTTTGTTAATTTACAGGTAACAGCCACTTAGCCGACCTTTCCGACACTGGCCCATCAGTTTCCCAGCACATGATTGTTTGTTGGGGATAGTGAGTTTTCATAATTTAAAGAGGAATTATTACAAGATCGACAGCGCCCAAAAAATGAGAGCTATATTAAATAAACGATACAGCAATAGGTATAATGAAACTGTTCCACCGCACTTTTAGTTGAACCTACTTGGTACATTATTCTAGTCACTCCTGCGCATCAAAAAATGTTAATAACATGTTTGGAACTCGCTTTGGGAACAAACTTAAAATAAACGAAGTGATTTGTAAAAACTAGTGGGTATTTAGATAAGACAAACCAGTCCAGTGAATTAACTTTTGACCGCGCTTTAAACTTGTACCGATAAAGGTGAAATAAACTACTACAGGGTGTAATTATTGAGGAACACCAGCGAAGAAAAATTTAGTTTATTCGCAATTGACAGGCGTTCTAGGTATGTTTAGATAAATACAGAGCACGTAAATCACATTTGTAGGAAAATTTAAATACTAATTTATAAAAAGAAATTGTAAGGTAACGGCTAAATGTCATCGGATTACAAATATCAAAGTAATTTGTCATACCCTTATTTCTATGCAATGTGCTTCTATGCATTTAGTTGTAGTTTTGTTTGAAATTTCGCATTCTATGCAGAAATAAATACAAGGTGTTCCAATGAAAATTTAACACCTCAAGTTTCCTACTTTAAAATGAAACTGTGAATCGTTCGGACCCGTTAATTTCTAATTAAAGGAGGTGCTTTTCCGCTCTTTGCATCATCGTAACTTCAACTACCGGAGGTGATTTTCTGATACCTCAATTTGAAGATCCTACTGAGTACTATCAAGAAATTTCGCATAATGCAACAGCTAGTGAAAGAAGCAAAAAATAAAATTAAGAGTCGGCGATATTTTAAAATCGCGTAAACAAATGAAGAATCGATAAAACGGAGTCGTAATGGCGTCTATGGCTTCCCAACTGATGTAGTTGCCCTAGGCGCATGCGCTAAAAGGCAACTGCAGCGGCGTAATTGAAAAACGGTAATTACTTTAAAACCATGCCTCGTATATAATATAGTATTTCGTGAACTGTGCTTTTGTGATGTTTTCAATAATGCCGACCATTTCTGGATATCTACATCTAAATATCCCGAGTTCCTGGTTATACTTTATAATCGTGCAACACTTAAATTTGCAGGTTCTTGTCATTGCAATATCACAATAAAAAAGATGGTTTTCATCATTCCTAATTTCAAATTTTTTTACTTTATTTTTAGGTGCGGGAATAGAGGAGTTTTCGGCAACAACATGTACCGGTTATGGTTTTCTGGTGATACTGTACTGCTTTTTTATATATGGGTATCTCTACGTGTATTTCTTACAACCTTTTATCTATCCAGCTGCAAAAAACTCGATATATATTGTTAAATCTAAACTAGATTATTTTTTACGTGAGAAAGCTGGGATAAAAAGGTAGGTTGGTAATAATAAATATTGTAGGTATAGTTGTTACGTTTAAATGGTTTAAACGATATAAAAAGTTCGACTCAATTTACATTCAAAGCTAAATTAAACGAAATAGTATAATTTTAGGTTAGTTCCAACAGACTGTAATCGTTCCATCGTTATTTTGTGTGTTGGAACAAACCTTTTATGGTTCGTGGTATCTGTACTTAGACGATTTTCCTTCAAATTTCGCTTGGCAAAGGAATGTACGTTGTAAATTTTTGTTTTGGTAACATTCCCTCCTCGCTAACTTCACCAATCGTATACTTTTTAATATTGTACTTTGTGCGATAAATATACATATAAATATTATAACTTCAAAAAAGCGGATGCCTCGAACGATAAAATACAGAAATGGTAGGGGCAAATTTACATTTTTTGATGAATTGTGTCCTGACCAACTTTCTGTTTTTCAGTATTCATAAAATACAATGTGTGAAAATAAGTTTTTATCCTAGTTTTCATTGATGGTGTTTTGGGCTAATTTTGAACTCCTTACAGACATTCCGGTAAAATATTTTACGGGATTGTATTAGTGGCTACGGTGATATACTTAGCGTTCGACACAAAAGACAACAGAAACAGGCTAATTTCAATATCTGGATTGGTGTTTTTCCTGATAATTGGGTATATATGTTCCAACAATAAATCTAAGGTAAAACAATACCTACAATTTATTTTATAATTGGAAATTATTAGTATTATTTGAACGATTAATTTAGATCAACTGGCGAACTGTTATATGGGGAATCATTCTTCAGTTTTTATTTGGATTAATAACCATTAGATGGGAAGTAGGAAGAAATATTTTGGACTGTATTGGAGAAAAAGTTAATATTCTACTTGGTTATGCTTTCACAGCGTCTGAGTTTCCTTATGGTGTGGAACTTGTTAGAAACCAGAACGTTTTTGCATTTAGGGTAAGATTAATCATTATTAAAAATTCCTATTTTAGTTGGTTTATAATATGGTACATAAACATGTAAACAAAATATTTTCTTTGATTTTTAGTCCCTGTCGACAGTATACTTCATTAGTTTTTTAGTGAATATTTTGTATTATTACGGAATAATGCAAAAAATAGTACTGTCAATTGGAAACTTCTTGCAATTTATATTGGGCACTTCCATATGTGAAAGTGTCAATAGTGCTGCCAACATATTTTTGGGGATGGTAAGTTATTTTTATAGAAAATAGTGAAAGTAAATAAATAATACTGATTAAACTATTTTCATAGACAGAGGCTCCTCTTCTTCTCTTACCTTACTTAAAAAATCTAACAGACTCTGAACTTCATTCTATTATGACATCAGGTTTTGCAACAGTAGCTGGTAAGAAAAATTGTTTTACTATTGTATATAATAAAATAACGATCATGTAATCATATTTTCATACAGTTTATGCAACTGTGTTAGTAACCATTATAGGAGAGTTCGATCATAAACATTTTAGAATTTTGCAGGTACTGGACTATGCACAACTTTAGTTCGTGGGCCATTTAGATATCGAGTTGAGACATACCTTGTTTGAAAGCTTATGATGAGAGCTTTCCAACAAGGTATATCACAACCATACCATACACAATAACATTCCACAGATATTGATGACTTTGTGTATGGTAATTTCATGAAATTACACAACAAAAATATAGCATATAAATATAGGTTTTAAGCAGTCTTCAATCGCCACGGCAGCGTGGCTTAGCGATAGAGTCGAGGCTAGGTTTAGGTTTAAGGTGAGAGGTCGTGAGTTCAAATCCCACTCCCCCGGGTCTTTTCAACCATATAATATACTGATTCTGAGAATTAGGTTAGGTTAAGTTAGGTTAGGTTAGGTTAGGTTAGCTGTTCAAGCTGCTTATTTGGCCAGTCAGCTACTACTGTCACACTGTCTGTGACAGTCTCGATCGGGGCTTGAAGACTTGGTTAAGTTAAAAAATTGTAAAACATGCTTGTTATTTCTAGGTCTGCATCAGTTTTTTGAAAATGATAAAACAATATGGAATTTTATTTCTTTGATGTACCCATAGACATTTTAATTTAATTAATATAATTTTATTCTTAGTCTGAGGATGTACCACTAAAAAAATATGGTTTTGTAGGCTCTGTAATGGCAAGTTATATAAGCTACGGTGCTAGGTCTCAAGATTTGATTACAGCTAGTATAATGTCCGCACCAGCTGCTTTATGTTTCAGCAAGCTAATGTATCCAGAGACTGAAGAAGTTAAAATGCGCAAAGAGAATATTCAAGAGGCGGAAGTGTAAGTCAAGTTTAAAATACTAGGTTAAGTGATCCAAGAGAGTAAATAATAGTTATTTAACTAACAAGTGTGTTACTAAAGGTCGATTGACAATCTCGAATATTAATCGCCATTTAGGCAATTAAATAGTGTTACAAAACTTTTCCTTCAACCGTCAAAGTAAATTAAATATCCGTCTTTTCCAAAAACAAATAGAATTTAAAGAAATTGTAACAATATAATAAATAATGATGTACATTGACAGAAAGTACTATTACAGCTACTCGGTTTTAAAAAGTTTACGATTATATGTTTGGTTGCCTATACCACTAATCTTTGTCAAACACAAAAGTTTTGTAACATATTTAAAAAATATGTGGGTTTTGAGCTTGTATAAGAGATATGTTTGTTGTATTACCATTGCGACTATTGGTTGAACCACTAGGGTTTAAATTCAAAATTATATGATTGTTTTCTAGATCGGAAATTTTAACTCAAAAGGATATATTTCTAATTTACAATAAAGATTTTATTTGATCTTTACTGAAGAGTAGTTTTTGTGATTATCGTTACATTTATATTCATTACTTTGAAAATCTTGCCTTGTAATACAAAATGGGTTGAAACCATGCAACATTAAAATATTCATAGAAAGTAATAGTTTAGTACTGAAATTATTAATATTCATAAGTGTATGTAAAATTAATAACAGCAAGTAATATAATTTATTTTTTCATTCTTGACTACGTCAAATATTAAGTCAATTTTCAATGTTTCAGGGAATATTCTTCTGTATTGGATGCTGCTATTAAAGGAGTTTCAAACGCAGTAGGCCTTGTACATGGTATTATCGCTAGTCTTATAGCATTTTTAGCTGCAGTCTACTTAATTAATGGTGTATTGGGATGGATGGGGGAACTAGTAGGTAAGCTGTCATATTCTTCTACACGGAACCGTTCATCAATATATTTGTGAACGCACCCCAAAGTAAAAACGCTTAATTTACCAGTGGTGTGATGCCTTAATTGTATTTGAAGGAATTGTTTAAGGAAGTTTTTTGATTTGGGATTCAGATATTTCTTAAAATCGAGCAGAGTTGATTCCAATAACTTAAGCGCCGCCTAGATGTAGGAAATGATTTTTTTAGTTATGTTCCTATATGGGTGCTTAAGCATATCCTAGAGAAACCTGTGCTTGAAAAATGGTGGATGGATTACCCAAGTTCTGGTTCAGATTGACCCTTGGTTTCCCTCCAAAAAACCTCAGATTTGATTCGATTTATTCGTCTACCATCCACACCTTCCTGGGAACACAGGAACAAGAAATTAGATCTTTGGTACAGAAGCGATTATACAATTTGTCTTGAAGTTACTAATATAATTTTTGTGAGCTCTATATTCCTTAATTTGGTTTCTTAATCCTAAAGACTTTTATTACGCATTTGCGTGAGGTTTTACAATATGAGGGAGAACACATGATTTTTGTTATATTAAAAAACAAAAGAATTGAAAACTATAACATGAAATTAAAATTTAATTAATTCCACTTTTTTAAAATAAAGTTTGTAATTTTAGGTTTTACAGAACCAGCTTGGACATTAGAATTGATAGCTGGTAAAATATTTATACCTATTAGTTTTGTGATGGGAGTACCGTGGTCTGAATGTGAACATGTAGCTACATTGATTGGGATTAAAACCATGGTTAACGAGTTTGTAGCCTTTGAAAGAATGGGAGTGATGTTAAAAAAAGGATTGTTATCGGTATTGTTTAATAATTTTTTATTTATAACAGACTTTTTAACAGAATTTTTTTTAGGATCGTACTAAAGTTATAGCAACTTATGCTATCTGCGGTTTTTCAAATCCTTCTTCGATAGGTATCATGACGTCTGCTCTTGGTACTTTAATCCCTAACAAAGCGGAAGTTATCTCTAGAGTAGTATTCAGAGCTTGGTTTGCAGGAGCTCTAGTTTGTTTCATGACTGCGTGTATAGCAGGAGCTGTGATGCCGGAAGATGCCCTTTTAAGTTGATCCAAACGAAACATATTTAATCGAAAAAATCAGTATTCCATCTACATTTTCATCCTTTACTGCAGTAGTTACTTCGCAAATTCGAACGAGTACTTTTTGAACAGATGAAATTTCTCAAAACAACTGTTTTAATCATATTTATTTACTTTATAAAATTTTATAAATACAATAAATAGTACTTACTTACTTACAATCATTTTAAAGGCACATCCATTTTACAATAGTATGAGAGTGTGTAAATAATATAGAATAAACAAATATATAACGAAATTAATATTTTATTAACACACTGGTTGTGTATGGACACAGATATGTTCCAAAAAAAAAACAAATTTTTCTCATGTATTAAAATGTATAGTACATTCAATTATTTTATTTTATGGATTTTTTAATTATTCATTATTAACAATGAATAATAAAAACAAGAAGGTTATTGAAACTCAAAAACTTCAATATAAGTCGGGGTGGGGTGACTATGGTTGACGGGGTGCGAATTTTTAATACACTTGCATAAAATTTGTTATATTTTTGGTACTTACTATTACTATACATTTATTTTTCGTATAGGTTATTAAAGATGTAAAAAATATTTTCAAGCAATACCTACAGTAAAATATAATAAAATTGTTTCTATGCTAAAAAATGGTCAAAAATACTTTTATACATCCCATCACATACCTAAATATTATAAAAATATGTTTTACATGTTTATGCGTTTTATCTGCGCATCTCGTTTTTGGTTTGTATGAATTTATTAAACAAAACCTACAATTACCACAGTTTTTCTTGCATCTAAAGTAAAATAATAAAAACAATAAATAACTGAACGGTTAAACTAAACTTCCACTATTTATTCGAAAAATTCGCTTTAAAATTCAATTACAGCTGTTTCGCTATATCTGACGATGCTAGTTATAGCGAAACAGCTGTAATTGAATTTTAAAGCGAATTTTTCGAATAAATAGTGGAAGTTTAGTTTAACCGTTCAGTTATTTATTGTTCTTAGTAAGATGAACTTCCACAAAGTAAAGGTTAACACAATCAATTTCATTAAAATTATAAATTCCTGGAATTTATAAACTTTATTTCATGAATTAAAAAAATGTACCAATACCTTATATCATTTAAAGAAAAACAGTTCGTAAAATCTTTGCAAAAAATGATTAAAAGTTTGGAAATATTCAAGATGATAACGCATGAATAGAACATTTACCAGATTACTTAGCTTGTTTGCTATAAAAATAAAATAAAAAAGCTACTATTTTTAACAAAAGGATAAACTAAAAATAAATCTGAAAATCACGTTCTTGATAGCGGTACTTAATATTCGGGTTTTCATTACTTCTAGTATAAATTTTTAAGATATTACTCAATAAATTCATAAATTTTAGCAAAATAGCCTAATTATTACAATACCTTTCTTATTTACATACAGTTGTATATGAAATAAAGGAAAATGTTAACAGGACCAAGATAATTGAATTCTATAGAGTACTGAGCTAGTAGTTTGAAAGAATAAATATATTGTGTGACTAATGCAATTTTACTAAAATAGTAATTGTCCTGTATACATGTTAATTGACAATGTCATAATGATATGTATATTATTTTATACACAAAAGCATTACAGAATGCTTAAATATCTATTTTAACTGCATTTAACACGAATTTCCCAGATTTTTCATAAAAAACCTCAATACTTTGCATCTTAAAATGTTCATTTTTAATTGTTAAATTCACTTTAAGATGTAAGTTATTGAACAGCCCTATTAAAATCTGAAACTTTCATTTTATCTAATCCTAAACTTTTTTTTAAATTTTGATTTGAGCAAAAATCTCTGCTGTGAGTTTTTACAATTATCCTTTTTCACAGGATAATTAAAAACCTGCAAAGTTTATTACTTAAAAGAAATGTAAATTACCCTGTATTATTTATAGGCTTTTATATACACATATTGGTTATAATCCATAAGGTGATGCTTAAAACTATACCTGTAAGCTTAAAATTAAAAAAAAAATAGGATAATGGCAAAAATCAAAAAAAAATTGAGCAAAAAACATAAATCAAGTTTGCGACTATGAAGTAAAATAAACAAACCTACTAAATTTAGAGTTATATATGCTTCACGAACTTAAATGTTTATAAACCATATGAAAGAATCTAGATCGTAAAGCGACAGCTGTTTACCACAAAAGTTTCATAAACGCAAAAATACATGTTAAGATGTTTTATGCACGACCGTTTTTTAATTATTTCTGCTTCAACTTTGTAAGCAGTTGGTTAACCTTATCAGAACAATTTCAAAGAAAAAAAGTAGTAATTTGTACTGATTTTCCATTAAAAAGAAAATGGTGTCGTTTGTGCATAAAACTGCTTACTACTATGTATTTACAAAGCGAGCTTAATAACAAATACAACAAAAATAGTTTAAAATGCATTTTTGGTAGATATATTTACATTACTAAAATATTTTTTAACTTAAAACGTTTTTGGATCTTATAAGAATCGATCAAAATCAAACTTTATTTGTAGTAATTAGGAGTACAATATTAAAACGTTCGAATTGTACTTTTCCTTAAACCATTTATAGAAATTGTGAATTATTTAGCTATGCTACATCTTCAGTCAAAAGTGAAAACAGGAACTTGAAAGCAAATAACAAGGTCAGTGCAAAACATAAAAAACATAACTTTTAAAAATAGGTCGTATGTTTTGGATAATCTTCAGTATCGTCTAGTCGATTCACTGTCAAATAAATTTGCAGAGAAAAGTTAGATCAAAAATTGTCAACAAAATACTGTATAAGGCATCAGTTTCGAGGTACCTATGCGCCGAGCGTTTTAACTGGTATGGAAAATGTATCTAAACTGTTATCTCAATCATTACGTTAGACGATTTGGGAGTGTCAAAGACTTAAAATAGAAATGATCAACTAAATAAAATAATCAGCTTCGGTACGAAGTAGTGACGTATAGATTTTAATCACGAAAGAGCCCTCAGTACCTAAAACCAAGCAACTAGAGCTTTTATAGTGCCAATTCGAAATTTCAAAGTTATCTGTTTTCGTTTTGCGCACCTCTTTTAGATTAGGTACATCTAATTGCCCAAATAGATAGTAAATCATAATCACAACTAAGTATATAATTTTAATCAAATATAATTTGAAAAATTGCTACTGGTTGCATTGACCCATAAATTATGCAATAATACGCTCGCAACATATATTTAAATAATCTGGTTGAGAGCTAGATGTAAAATTGTGATTATTCTAAATTTTATTATAAATATTCATAGTCTTTTTTTCCAGTTACTATGCTGTGTAAAATTTGGATTTAAATGCTGTTAATTGGCGTATTAACAATTCCTATTTTCACCTTTTTCTTATAACGTTATTATTACTTATATTGCTTTCACTGTTACTAAAAAATCCTAATGTTCTTAAAGTCCTTGTAACTCTAGGAATGAGCGAGTCTTTAAATTTCCAGATTGTAGTATCCATGACGCTAGTTTTTCTGAACTCTTCGCAAGTTTTTTTGAGAGTTTTTACACAATCAGCCCTGTAATGATGTAACTGTGCATCTTCTGTTTCTATCGGATAGCTCGTACAACCACTACCGATGCAACTCAAAGGGAAGTGATTATGTAGTGTTAATACTTTATCTGTGTTGTGGAAACACTTTACATACTGTCCGGGTTTGGTAAAATTTTTCGTTCTGTAGACGTGTTGTAGCATGTGCATGTATCTACAAAAAATAATACTTTAGTAACTATAACCATAAATTGAATTGTTTTATTAGAATTATATAATTTACTTGTTAACTCCAATATTTTACTGGTTTGTAAGGAAATGTTTTAAACTATTGCATGTTGCTTGCAACTCTGGGAAGCAGCGTCTATTTAAAGCAAGGGAATTATTCTCTAAATCACAGCATAATATGTAAATGTAGAGGAGGTGAGAGCAAATTAGCCGCACAGCACTCAGGTCACTGTTGACCATTCTGCATACTCATTTGAAATTGTTTCGTCTAGTTAATTTTCTGTCCTGACTTTTTCAGAAGAGGAGGTGTCCATCTTGTAATAGCCTGGTGTAAGCTAATACACAGTTACTCTCATATTGATTCTGGGCAGCCATGTGTTTGACAGGTTTGGTCTTCTTGTTATATTTTTTATTAAGGTTCCCCAGAGTTTTCTTGTTAAATGTACACAAGAAGCCTTTATTTCTTTGTGATCCTAATTTCACTTTAGGATAATGTTATTAACATCTGAGGTTTGTGATTATTACCCACTTATCGGCTAATATTGCGTGAAATTTGTTTAAGCTTTTCGCATCAAACAATCATTTAGTTAGTTAGTTGAAAGTTATCTTACCAAAATTTTCTATTAGGAGTTTAGAAGGAAATTACTTACTTTGGGATATCTTTAAACCATCCATGATCGTGTATTAAATCATCTAAGAAGTAAACATTTCTAACATTATATGAAGCTCTTTCTTCTTTATAGGTTTTCAATGTTTTAGCTACAATTTTATTCATTAGTTCTTTCCAAGTAGTACCTTCAAGTGGCATTATGACTTCGTCGATATCCAAAAGAATTATATATCTACAACAGTTCAAACATATTGGTAATTTTAAATAAAAAAGTAATTTTACTAAAGCATTAGTATAAAAAACATATTATCACAACCAATTTACGTTACTTACTTATATTCATACATATGTTTGTAGAAGCAGTCGTTATATGGTATAAGTTCGTTTTGTCTTTTTTGATTAGTTTTTTTAGTTAAGTAGAGGTGCTGGAAAGAGGGGGCGTTCGGTTGACCTCCAGCAAGATTTATAGGTGTAACGTGTACCTATAAATATTTGACAACATTTTAGTACTGAATAATTTAGGTTAAAGTATACTTACTTTTCCTTCTTGTTCGTAATGCTTTAAGACTTTGCTGATATTAGGGTGTACGTGTAGCTCGTAGAAGAAAACTTTATCGGCTCCGAGTAAATTTAAAAGTTCAATCCATTCTACAAGACGCACAGAGAGATCTTCATGTAGGAAATCCAGTCCTACAAAGTCAAAAGAAAGTACTATTATTTTTATATTTATCATAATATAAATATCAACTTTTTCCAACTCAAAATAGGACTTTAAAACTACAATGAGTTAAATGTACAGAAAACAAGGCGGGAGGTGGGATAGGCCAAGGTCTACATGGTTTAAGCAGATAAAACTAGGCCTTACTAACGCAGGATTAAAAAATTGGAAAATAAAGAACAAGAATCAGGAAATAATGAAGAATTAAATGAAAATATAAAAATACTAATATGAATTATCCAGTATTGGAAAAAGTGGACCATACATTGAAAACAGGGAGAGGAAAATCAAGCTGTTGAAGTAAATAGAAAAGTTTGCTTGACATGAACAGCCACAAGTTAATTAGGCTCCATATTGAAATATTCCAAAGTACCAATTAAACTAAAAAGGAAACTATTTAACATGTGTATACTATCAATGTTAGGAGTGGAGACCATGTCAGTAGCCCTTAAACCTGCAACCAAGTTAAGAACAACACAAAGAACTATCTAGGCATGCTGGGGTTAAACTTTAAAGATAAAATAACTAACAACCATGAAATAAGAAATCAAACAGCACTGGAAGATGTTATACAAAGAATGGTAACGAATAAATGGAGATGGGCAGGACATATAGCCAGATAAGAACTAGTAAAATGGACAAAACATTTTCCTGAATGGACGCCAAAACACCATAAAGGCAGAACTAGAAGACCACCAAATAGATGGGTAGACAATACAAAGAGTAGGCTAAAAGGAATTGTTTACAAGTCATATGTTCAGGAGTGAAAAACTAAGAAGAAGAAGTTTTAATACAATAGTATCAAAAGCTTAAAATTTTCTAATAGCACGGATTTTTAATAAATTAGTTAATTATAACAATGAGGTAATTAAAATACTACAGGAAATATTAATCGTCTTACAAAATGTGGTGCTAGCACTTTTATTATGGTATTCCAAAGAACTGCGAATGTGTGACATTAATTTTAATTTACGTGAATCTCTAAATATATCGTTAGACAGTGATTGTCGACACAAAATAACAATAATATATTATGCAATTAAAACATTAACGTTAATGTTTCGGGTTTAAGTGACAATTATTGTTTATAAACAAATAAAACTTATAAACAAATTCGAAACGTGTTTATAATTTAAATTATATTTGTTTTTTATCAAAACAATAATACTAAATAATTTATTTGTTATGTTAATAAATTCACAATTAAAGAACATTTAATAAATATACACATTTTAAAGAAGCAACTTTAATGAGGGTCATTTAATTTTTTATCCGAAAAGTTAAATTTTTTAAATAATTTATCAAATGTATTTAATTAAATCTTACCTTTTACGCAAACAGCAAAGTCTTTCTTTTCTTTGGGTTTTTCGTAAATTATTCTCAAATTGTTTGTTGAGTTATCACATTGTTTTTCAACTAATGATACAGATTGAGGAATTTGATCTTTGTATTTGGTAGGAAGAATGCACGCTATTAGATAAGGTTGATAGATTCCCTGTTTGTAATTTCCCCATTTTTTATACCTGAAATACATTCAATACATTCATTGATTATTAAGAAAATAATTTGGATTATATCTATAATGATTTTTTCTACTCAACTACAGTTTTATACCAATATAAAATAAATTTAACACAATATTTAATTTTCTTTGCTAATTTATTTCTTTGCTAAGTATTAAAATGATCTATATTTTTCTGATCTATGTATAAAATACCTATCCTGTACATGTGGAGGCGACATTTTAAACATTACAAAGTTTTATAGAACTGTACTATCGTCAACGAAAGTAGCCTGACATGGCTAGGGCGAGTTTTCGTTGAAACTGTTAATTTCATGTTATGGAATATACAGGGTGATTGATTAGTGTGAGGAAGCTCAGTAGATCTGTTAAAGTAAAATTTACAAAAAAAAGTTATTAACAAAAGTTGTAGGCAGCTTTAAACTCCATATTTTAAAATTAGTTACAATCTTACAGGGTGTTCCATAAGATGGTGGCATACCAAACTTATGGTTTTTTAAATGGAACACCCTGTATTTTATTTTAAATTTGAAATCTGCTTAACTTCCACATCACAACAATGTAAAGTTTTATTATGTTATACTGGGTATTTAAAAAGTTATAACCAATATTACCTGAAAATCGTATCAAGTTTAACCCCCTGTATAATTAAAAAGGAGTATAGGAACATTGATCTATTGCAACCATAGTTTTTTAATAATTGTTAAAAATTATAAAACATATTCGTTTTCATAATATTCGTTAAATCAAATACAGGGTAAGTCAAAATGCTAGTACATTATTTTCTTGGTAATTTTAAATGGAACACCCTGTATTTTATATCACTATCGAAAAGTACTAATATCATACTTCAAATTTTATGAAGTACTCCCTATACCTAAAATTTTCAGTTTTCTAGATATTTTTATTTTTCCATCAAAGTATTGATTTGGTAGATATTTTAACGTTTACCAATAATTATTGTGAGTTGGCCATGATTGGTTTGTCAGAAACTGACAGTTTGACATTATTGTTTATTAATTCAGTATTGTGGTACACCGTAAATTAGCAACAATTATTATTAGCAACAATATCAATTTAATTTAAATTAGAAATAATGAATTTTACTACTAATGAATTGGTAGATATGATCTGGATTTTGGGGGAATGCAATAAAAATTCATTACTCTCCGCTAGAATTTATCAAGAACTGTTTCCAGATAGGCGGCAACCTAGACAAGATACATTTGAAAAATTGAAAGATCGATTTAACCGCACTGGTTCAGTGAAATATGAAAAACATGAACGAACAAAACCGAGTGTGACAGAGGAAAACGAAATGAGTGTGTTGATGGCAGTTACAGAAAACCCACACACAAGTATAAGGAGCATTTCCCATGAACAAGAACTTAGTTACTATTCTGTTCAAAACATTCTATCTAAAAACAAGATGCACCCTTATCATATTCAAAAGCATCAAGAATAGTGTTTTGTGAATGGGCTTTAGAAAAAATTAATGAGCAGAGAGATTTTTTTGATTGTCCTATTTGGTGATGAACCTACATTCCATCGAAACGGTTCTGTTAATAGGCATAACTTTCACTACTATTCAACAAGTAATCCATACCACATAGTAACACATAGTCAAACAAGATGGTCTCTAAATGTGTGGGGAGGTATCGTCGGTAACTATGTAATAGGTCCATATTTTTTTGAAGATAACTTAAATGGTGAGATTTATTTAGATTTTATCGTAAATCAGTTACCGATATTATTAGAAGAGGTTCCACTTAATATACGTGAACAAATGTGGTTTCTACATGACGGTGCTCCTGCGCACCACAACGAATTAGTACGTGGTGAACTTAATGATCAGTTTGGAGAAAGATGGATCGGAAGGGATGGACCGGTCAGGTGGCCCCCAAGGTCACCAGATTTCAATAAAATGGACTCATTTTTTTGGGGTTACGTTAAGAACGAAGTGTATAAAATACCTCCAACAACAAGGGATGATATGAAAGATAGAATCCGAATTGCATTTCAAAATATTTCTTTACAAATACTTAATAATGTAAGCAACTCTTTCAATGACCGCTTTCAAGCATGCATAAATGTTTTAGGAGGTCATTTTGAACATCTTACTTGAGTAAGATAAGTTAAAATTACTGTTGTTTTTTATTTTTCTCTGTTGTTAATTTTTTTCCTAATTTTCAGTCGGTTATTTTATATAAAATTTATTTGAAATAAATTGTTTTCTTTTCTGTAACGCTATTACTAAATTAATAAACAATAATGTCAAATTGTTAGTTTCTGACAAACCAATCATGACCAACTCACAATAATTATTGGTAAACGTTAAAATATCTACCAAATCAATACTTTGATGGAAAAATAAAAATATCTAGAAAACTGATAACTTTAGGTATAGAGAGTACTTCATAAAATTAGAAGTATGATATTAGTACTTTTCGATAGTGATATAAAATACAGGGTGTTCCATTTAAAATTACCAAGAAAATAATGTACTAGCATTTTGACTTACCCTGTATTTGATTTAACGAATATTATGAAAACGAATATGTTTTATAATTTTTAACAATTATTAAAAAACTATGGTTGCAATAGATCAATGTTCCTATACTCCTTTTTAATTATACAGGGGGTTAAACTTGATACGATTTTCAGGTAATATTGGTTATAACTTTTTAAATACCCAGTATAACATAATAAAACTTTACATTGTTGTGATGTGGAAGTTAAGCATATTTCAAATTTAAAATAAAATACAGGGTGTTCCATTTAAAAAAACATAAGTTTGGTATGCCACCATCTTATGGAACACCCTGTAAGATTGTAACTAATTTTAAAATGTGGAGTTTAAAGCTGCCTACAACTTTTGTTAATAACTTTTTTTTGTAAATTTTACTATAACAGATCTACTGAGCTTCCTCACACTAATCAATCACCCTGTATGTACGTTTTTCTGTTGGGTTGGAACAGACCTACGATTATCAACACACGCTTATTTTCTACAATGTAAAATACGTTTATTATTTTGTAATTTTTTTATCTATTAAGTTAGACATCCAATTTTATGAAACAATTAAAAGATATTTAGTTTGATACTTTAACTAAGTATTTACCATAGATAGGTATTTGCCTAGGGATATTGTAAATTCAGCAGCTTAGAGAGATTATAGTCTATGTAAATTCGTACTATGGAAAGTTTTGAACAGTAGTTTTAAATAACAATAATTTTGAATAAATAGTTTCACTGAGGTATTGCAACTTTAGTTTCATTCAACCTGCAAATTAGTGAGTTAAAAGTGAAATGTTCTTTAACAGATAAAAAATTGAAAGTGTTTCTGTAGTGACTAGTAAACGAGAGGAAAAAAAGTAGTCGTAAAATAAGATAATCAGTAAAGAATCACAATGAAAAACAAAAACACACAGTCGTAATAATGGTAACGGAATGATTAGGGCCAAAAAGTACCTACTAGGATAATTTAAAAACAACATTCAAATCTTGGTAGACTCTTTGTAATATTTAAACTAATTTTTTACTGTGTATGACGAAATCGAAGGCGCTCCGACAAACTTATTAACCCCTATTGGTTATCGATAACGCAGCTCACCCTGTCCACAATCTTTAAGGTTCATTCATTCAGGTTTAAATTTGTCAAGCTACTTTCGTTGACGATAGTACAAATATAACGATTTCCTTATTCCTTCTATAAAACTTAAACATATAAGAAAGGAAACTTTGACTTCCTACCTGAGGAGAAAAATAACACATTTCAAGTACCTATGTTGTAAATGTCGATCCTTGTGAATCTTTATTCGTTGTCTTCTATATCCTGTATTCTGGTAATACAAAGTCTCATTAGTAGTTACCTTTGATCTTTTAGTTTGCAAATTAACGTAGGTACTTCATCTTGTATTCACTACATAGATATTGGAGTAAGGAAGTCATCCTGCATCCTGCTCTGCAGGATGAGAAGAAGTACTCACCTCGTACCGATCACGACACAACAATGTCGAAAGCGGTCTACGAGTAGTATTTTTCCCTTTTATTTGCAAAACCACAGAGAAGGTTTTAAGTATCGACTTGGTCGATACGAATGTTCGGTGAGGCAAATAGCCCAGGAAGTAGTTGTTTTTATTTTAGAAAACATTTAAGCCTAATTTGGAAACGATGGTAAATCTCAGAGGGACATTTAAAAATATTTTTCTAACAGAATATGCAGTCTGGCACTCTCTGTTAGTATAATTGTTATCAAATACCCATTAAGGCGACTATGTCAGTAGTCACATTTCGTAGGTCCGGCCTGTTCAGCAGCTTTTGAGATCTACCTTTTAGAAAGCTCTCTTGCGAATACCTTGGAGTGTCTTGCCTCCAGCTTGAACCAATAAGAAGGTATCCGATTTGCCCAGTTTGATAATGTTCCTCTGGCTAGTTGCTACGTCTAGGAATAGTTCCGGCCTTTTTCGTTTAACATTCACTTCTCGTCTGCGAATATCTACTCCACTTGGTGTATAAAACAAGTAGTACTTACCATATATATTTGTATTCAAAACTTTTGGATATAACTGGTTCTTTTTTTCCGTCAAACCAAAACTGACAGTATGTGACTACGTTTGCTTCGATCCTATCAATCATTCCTAAAATTCTTACAGTTGGACCAAGTCTGTTATTCGGTCTGGTGTCCAAGTAAGCTCCGAAGAGTTGGAAAGTACCATTGCTGGTACGGAGAGTTTGCCAATAAATGTTGTTGAATTCCAGGTCAAACATAGATGGAAACCTACAACAAGATTTTACTTGCATTATATATTTTTTAAACAGTATTTTTTAAAAAGTGCTTTGAAAAACGAGAAAAAGTTGGAAGGATAATAAAAAAATATTGAAATATAAATATACGCTCAAACTCAAGTTAATATAATCAATAATAGTTGCAATAAATATCAAAGTCAATCCACAATTATTTAATATTGAAATTTTACAACTGTAAAGGCGATATGTTAGAAATTCATTAAAAAATAATAGTTATGAGACGTTAAAATTTAACGAGCAATGAAATACATCAGGAATAAGGTTAAAAAAAATAAGATTATGCGTTGAAAATCAAGGGAACCAATAGGTTATAAAGATAAAAGATTTGGAATAGATCAGTATATAATTGTCAGAAAAAAATAGTAATAAAAGGTAAGAAAATATTATATACAGAATTAAAGTTTCACATGAATAAAGGGGCAACAAAGAAGTCTCAGGCATGGCGGACAAAGTCACCAGGACCTGCACGCGCTAAAGCTGATTGCAGATTCTGTCGGGAAGAAGAGAAAACCTCTTAACAAATTCTTTGTGAATGTGGTCTTTCAAGACAACGATTTCTAACTATAGGCGAAGAAAAGCCTACGGCTAGATGCTACGAGGGGAATCACTATACAGTTTAAAGAGTCTTTTAGAAAAGACCATACTGAACCAGATTCTATAGATCTCGATCTCAAAAGGTTGAGGTGAAAAATGGTGCCTAGCTGCACATCCCTTACATAATCTAATCTATATACAGGAAAGAAAAAATTGATTGTAACAAACAATCCTATAAAAAAGAAAGCACCCTTAATAGGAATTGATCTTAAACTACAAGTAAAAGATGGTGACAATACGCCACATTATTAGAAACGTCACTGTCCCCATTATATCCAAACAAACTTTTGCCTTATTGTAGTTAATTTGCATTTCAGAATTTTATATTATGTATTTTCATGTATTTTCTTGTTTATGAGTTATTATAGTGCTAAATAGACACATTATTATCATTAAGAAATATTTCGAGTTGTATTTAAAGAAGTTTTATTTTGTAAAGCAAAAAGTCTGCTTTTGAGGTTAAGTAATATTACTTTAATTTTTTCTCACCTTATAACAAAATAAAACTTCTTTAAATATAACTCAAACTATCCCTTAATGATAATAATGTATTTATATACCATTATAATGTCAAAATTCTACAAAACATAAGAAAATCCACAATACAAAAAACTTCAATGCAAACTAACTACCATAAGGCCACAGTTTGTTTGGATATAATGCTATGACGTTTGTGTATGTGAGAGAGAGGTTTGGCATTGGAGACATTTCCATTTGCCACAGATATTGGTGACAGTCTTCTTAAACGGAAATATTGTTTTCTGTAAAACAAAATGAATAACATCAACAACATGTCAAACATATTTGTTAAGAAGCGAGAAAACTGAAGCACTCTGGTACATGGATATAGTAAATGTTATAAAACTAGAAAAGAAGAAATGTCAAGCAGTTAAATAACCTAACCTAACTTAAATAAACAAAAAAGCAAGTATCTAAGTCAGAAATTTATATTCAGGAATAAGTATACTAAGTGACATAAAAATCCGAACACCCAGTTTAAATGATTTTATTTTTATAAAATTTTGTATAAGTACTTACTGAAGCATAATAAGTAAATGATAAAAATTTCAAAATGATTGCATTGCTTTAAAGCCCTTTTACCTTTAATAATGTGTTACGCATTCTCCAACGCGCCTAGGCATGCTTCTGATCAGGTGGTCAATGTCCTCCTGTGGTATCTCATTCCAGGCAACCACCAACTCCTCTCGAAGTTCTTCAAGAGTCTGAGGATGACGTTGCAAATTGGGCAATCTCCTACCCATCATATCCCACACGTGCTCAATTGGGGATAAGTAGGGAGATCTTGGTGGCCAAGGTAACAACGTGACAGCATTATGTTGAAATAAGTCTATTGTGACTCTTGCGACATGTGGTCGGGCATTATCTTGTTGGAAAGTTGGATTTGCCAGGGTGTCAAGATAGGGTAAAAGATGGGGTTCTAAAACTTCTTGGATATAACGCTGCGCGTTCATGTTACCTCTGATAAAGATTAAAGGTGATCTCGAACCATAAGCTATAGCATCCCAAACCATAACTCCAACAGTTTGATGAACATGCCTTTCAACAAAAAACCGTGGATTTCTCCTTTCACCACGTCGTCTTCTAACCCTCGCTCGACCATCGTGCATGCCTAAACAAAATCGAGACTCGTCACTAAAGACAAAACTGTTCCATTCCTGATCCCAGAGTGACCGTTCTCTGCACCACTCAAGGCGATTACGTCGGTGTTCTGGAGTTAAAGGGAGGACCTAGTGTGGTCGGTATGGAAACAGACCAAAACGGTAAACACTTCGCATGCGGCGATCTTCACGGTCTGTTGTTCTACGAGGGTGTCCAGAGCCCCTTGCTCTTTGCGCACGGCCTTCTCGAAGCCATGCCTGACAACACCTAACCACGGTGTCTACACTTCTTTGCACTCTAAATGCAATTTCGTAACCAATCGTAAAGAATGTCAAGAAGCAAAATTCGCAAAATTTGGTTCTTTACTACCGCTACAATATTTCATTTTTGGATTGTTAGTGGATCTCAAAAAAAGCAGTATAAAAACTGGAACTTCAACTGATAAGGCTGAAAATTTTATCAATTGTTTATTTCAGTAAAATAAATAAATTCACCAAATTTTATTAAAATAAAATCATTTTCGGATTTTTCGGATTTTTATGTCACTTAGTATAATTTTCATTAGATTGGATTTGTTATTTTAAACAATTGAGGAATTTATCAGTAACGAAAGATTAAATTTATCAAAACTAAAGCAAATTCATTTTAACTCCTTTATTACAAATGTAAAGTAATTCAACATTTTGGAAATCACAATATTTTAATAACTGATAATAACTAACAGTTCATATTAATCATTCATTCACATGCTGTGATAAGGAAATTGAGATAAGACAATAGATAATTTTTTTATTTACACTTAATTAATCGATTTAATTAAAGCTACATATTTACCTCGCACATGTGTTATTAAGTCCCATTGGTTTATTTTTATTCTTGTTCCAATAGACTATTGGAAGGTTGGGCATTCTTGTTTGAATGTCATTGATGAGCATATCTTCTGACAGATTAGGACTTTTGTCTATGTACGGTTCCAAATCATTGCTTTCTGTCGTGCTGTCTGCATGCCTGGTCAGAGGATCCAGCCTCTTTTGTAGAAGTAACCTTAAAAAGTTTAACTAACTAACAGTCATTCAAAATTATAAGGTTTAATTACGTTGGATTTAGGAAATCATCTGTATTTTTTTAAAATACACTCGTCACAAAAAGTACCTATCGCATAAGTGATCTAAGAATGAAGTTTTTATTATTCTCTTTTCATTTATTGGGGGAAAATGAATTTGGAATTATGTTTCAAAGTAGTTTATTTAATTAAAATTAAAAATCAAAAGATAATGGGCATAAATAATGAAAAGTAACAATTATTCTAGAAAAATCAAATAATACAAAGTAACAAAATAAATAATTTAAACGATAAATTTAACATTTTAGTATCTGGTATTGTCACCTCTGTCATTAGACTTTTTTTTGTGAATATGGGGTTTGTACATTTTACAGATATTTGCACAATTCCAAACCATAGTGAAGTTGTTCTATCTACAGAATGCATCTATATGAGTTCTCTGTTTCCATCAAGTCATATTTGACACTGAACATTCAGTTAAGGTTTGCTCAAAGAGGCCAAATTGGAGATCCTTTCGCCTGCTCTGTTGTTCTGCATTTAAGATCATTTAATTGATCATTTAATTCATTGCTTAGATGGACCAAGTGTCCAAAACGAAATGAGAATTAGAGGAGCAAGAACGAGATCTCGCCAAGGCGAGAGAGCTGGGTCAACTCTGTTGGATGGACCGGAAATTCGGCGAGGTGGAATACTTCTTGATACAGGTGCTCAATGGACATGGGTCAACGTTAGGGTATATTCACATGATTGGGAAAAGAAAGACTGGAGGTGTAGACTGTAGAGTTGGAAGAACGAAAAAGTGTTGAAAATGTTGCTGCAAAAACGCTGGGAAGCAGTAGTGGAGATAATGTTGAGAAGGAAGTAGTAGAAATGGATGTAGGTAATATTTTTGATAGTGGTAGGGATGATAGAAGACTCAAAGTACGTTAGGGTAGGTAGGTAGTGATTCTTCGACTGGGGCAACGGCGAGTTTTGAAGTGGGTTTGTATAAAAATAAGAAAACTTTAAACTTACCTGCTATTCAAATGCGGTACCGGTACATCAATTGTGATGGATCTAAATTGGTATAATGTATACACTATAAGAGCCCAAAGTATTCCAAACGTTAAGATTTTTGTTAAAAAACGCCCCTTGCCAGAGCGGGCGCCTATTGAGCGGATCATTTTTAGTCTTGAAAATCTGTAACAAAATAGAAAATAATATAAATTTTGGCATTCCACAATTTCGGTTTATCTATAGAATTTTGTGTGCGCAAACAAAAGTCGGTGTGATGAAAAGTCTGAGCAAGGAAGTTGGAAGTTGCATGCATATCTGAGTATTATCTGCCTGCAAGCTGCTGCTGCTAATAGAATTTTACGTTTTTTATAAGATTTACTAGAATAATTGTGGTGGTGACAATTTTTGAAGCACATACATTTCGTGCATGGTCATATTTACATGAACATTTTTACTCAGATATTATGACTGTACAGATATCTGGACCCGCCATTACGGGATAACTTAGGTAACTTGACTATAACTATTTACTTTGAGGAAAGAATATTTTGGTTTTCTTCTACTTACTTTCGATTTTTTAGTACATTTCCCATTCAACAAGTAATGATTTATTAAACAATTAATTTTATAAACACGCTATATTAAACTAAATACGACAAGTGTAGTTGCTGTAATGAATATATTGTCATCAGGTCGACCTTAATCCATGTTTAGATAAACATGAGCCATCAAAAATAAACAGTATTGTATTATTATTTCTGTAGAACATAACAACGATAGTATTGTTATATATTTTAAAGATTTGTAGCTAATAGTATAAGTTTAAAGAGAAAAACAATTAATTTTTGTTGTTTTATTTTAAACCATAAAAATATTGATAACTTAAGACTAATATTTTTAAGAAAGGAATCATGTAGGTGATAAAAAGTTCGAGTATACTAAGTGAAAAGTGTCAGTCCTACCCAAAAATAATATTTTTCTACAACCCTATATAAAATGACGTTATTTTGTAATAGTAAACGTTCAGAGAAAACGCGATTTCCGTTGCATATGAGAGAATGTATTTTCGTCTCTAGTGACGAAAGTGACGTTTATATTTTTAACCATTTTTTTTGCGCTTGCATAGGTATATAATGTTTTTACGATTTTAAATTATTAATAAACGCAAACAAGAATTATTTTTATAATTAGAATACAACTTTTTATTTAATAAATATATAAATTAAAAAATTAAATTGGATTTAAAAACCATTTTTATCTAGTGCCCTGGTTTCATTAGTTTGACGTTTCTTGTGAATTGTCAGTTTGCTCTAGAAGTATTTATTTGAAATCATGAGCTCCGATTCTGAAAGTGAATTAGATTACAGTCATACACCCGAAGAAATAAAAAATCAAGCAGAAGAAACTTCATTAGATTTACTACCAATAAAATCTAATAATGGCACATCTTCATCTAAAGTGACCTCAGTTAATAACATAACAGATGTAGGATCATCTTCTTTGATAAATAGAAATCTAGATTGTAATACCCCTATTATTTTAAATAATTGTTCAAACATAACCATAAATCAATATTTAAATCATAAGTAGATATAAGGATAGTATTTAAGAATTATGTTGTTATTTTTAATTGAAAATAAAATTTAGTTTCATTGTGATTTTTTATGATAATTATGATATACTCTGGGTTGTAGAAAAAGTATAGTGTTTTACTCGTCGAAAGTATTTTTTAAAGCTCAAGAACATTACCAACCTCGGCTACGCCTCGGTTGGTAAACTGTTCTTTCGCTTCAAAAAATGCTACTTTCGTCACTCGTTAAACAATATACTATACAGGGTGTTTCATTAAGAATTATCCATATAGTAACTGGAGAAACCTTAGCACTAAATATGAAGATTTAAGCCAAAACACTTAAGTAAAATATTCCTCCTAACCGAGATATAGGGTGTTTTATTTTAACTATTCTAAATGATTGTATTCCATATTTTTGACACCTTCAAATATTTTCTGTTCATACTTGACAAAAAGTTTATACATATTAGGGTACTTTAAACAGTGGCAAAAGATATTTTTTCTCGATTACCAGAGGCGTGCGTTAGGTATGGATACATTCTTTTATCCCCCTACAATTTACGCCACTGTCGTAATAATTGTTTCTGCATGTTTTTTTGATTCTCCGTCACTTTCTACGTAAATATCATCCTCTTGTCTCAATACGATAGAGTGAGTAGTTTTAGAGTTATTTGCATTTAAAGGTAATGTTTAAAATATCCATTTTATTCCAATAATTCCTTAATAATTTAATCAACCCAACATATTTCTAAAGGTTAGGAGAAATTTTTCCAAAAGGATTAATAAATGTATTGAAGTCAATGGAGGCCACTTCGAAAATTTACTATAATGTTAACTAACTAGAATTTTTTTTATAGTAGTCTAAATAAATAATAATTGTTTCAGTACGTTTATTTTATGTATTCATCATGTTACTTCGTAATGAAAATCATAGTTCTATTTTGTTATAAATTTAAAACTGAAATTTTGATAAATAATAATATGAAAAAATCATTTGAAACTAATAAATTTTATTTATTCAGTGAAATAGTTATTGACTCATGTGAATTTACGATTAGAATTAACAAATTTTGTTGTCAAGGTGGTTAGATTATTTAAGGAAACTCATATTAAATAAGCAATAAAACAAAAATTGATATTTTAAACATTACCTTTAAATGCAAATAACTCGAAAACTACTCACTCTATCGTATTGAGACAAGAGGATGATATTTATGTACAAAGTGACATGCAGAAACAATTATTACGACAGTGGTGTAAATTGTAGGGGGATAAAAGAAAGTATCCATCCCTACCGCACGCCTCTGGTAATCGAGAAAAAATATCATTTACCACTGTTTAAAGTAACCTAATACGTGTAAACTTTTTGCCAAGTATAAACAAAAAATATTGAAAGGTGTCAAAAATATGGGATACTATCATTTAGAATGGGATACTATCATTTAGAATAGTTAAAATAAAACACCCTATATCTCGGTTAGGAGGAATATTTTATTTAAGTGTTTCGGCCTAAATCTTCATATTTAGTGCTAAGGTTTCTCCAGTTACTATATGGATAATTCTTAATGAAACACCCTGTATATTATATTTGTTTTTTGCTTTTATCTTGTATATATTTACAAAGGTTTAAAAAACTCAACTCAATAATAATATTAAATCAATCAATCAACGTTGATTGATGAGATTTAATTTTACATAGGCAATATTATTTTATGTATTATTTGACAGTGATTTATATTAGAAAATATGACATAAACATCATTTCCAAGATTGGTACTCTTGTTTATAAAAAGTGTGCCTTGGACTGTCAGATATTGTTGCCGGTAAATGACATATTTCGTCAGTGAATATTTTTTGCTGCTGGTGTCTAAAGAACATTTTTGCAGGCGATCTGCAGCCAGAAGGTTGAATTGTTAGATCTAGGTAGAAGGCAACCACAAACATTTTTCAAATCTATTTAATCGTTTTGGTAAAACCCGGCAGTTTCACAAGAAAAATCAAGGTGGTCGCCCAAAACAAATTTCACCCAATCAAGAAGATGAAATTTTGTAAGTTTACGTCATTTGTCATCAGCAACAGGAGTAAGTCAGCCTTTTATTAGCAGAATTCTAAAAAAATAAAAGTTACACCCTTATCACTTTTCTCCTGTTCACGATGGTTACAGTTCAACGTTAGAATATTTCTTACTCCGCCTATGTATTGTGCGCTTTTTATGATTCTATAATTAGGTACCGCATCTACTCTTCACTCTAGCTTTACCAAGTACCATTGATTTCTTTCGTGTGAAGTCATGTAAAACTGCTAATATTGGACGATCTGTCCTGCCCTTGACTGTAAACGCAGTCTGTGTAGTTTTCTAGGACGTGGTACCACGGATACCCGATAAGTGCTGTGCTACTCTAGCCTACGGACATACCTACTAGAGATCGGGTCAATGTTTCCTCACATTCGTAAATATTGGCAACGAAATAATAGAAATAAATTTGTAGATTCAGATGTTTAATACTTATCTATTTTTTTAAATATGAATTTTAACAGGAACATATCACAATTTAATGTAGGTAATTCAAACTGTAGATGCAACTGGAATAAATCATTTAATTTCTGACGATAATTATCAAGAGAAAATACCTAACCAGTTTTATGCCAGTTTATAAATTTCAAGGCTACAATAACGGGTAGGTAAACATAAAAGAAGTTAGGTTAAATGGTATAGTAAATATATTAGGAACGATAATTTTGAACAACGTTTTACGATAAATTTAAAAACAAAATGTGTATTTGTCTACGCTTATAACAAACAAACAGAATAATTATTAGTAAAATTGTATTTGTGCAAAGTTTTCCTACCAATTTCATGAACATTAAAAAAGATTAAGCTAAATTAGCTACATTTAAAATTTTTTTAAATATAATTGTGTGACGAAAACATAAATTAAATTTTCTTGAAGAACTAGAAATTAGAAAACATCGAGTGAATTATCAATGGGTAGAATAATTTGGGAATTTTTCGAAAAGGTATAGAGTAATAAAATCTAAAAGGACTACAGGAAAACCGTCAATAACTCTTTCGTTTCATAAATGAAAGTTGGGTCGATGTTTAAAAATACACACATCGTAAAAACCCAGGGATAATTTAAAAAAATAATTTATTGGAAAGCATTAATTTCTGTATCGATTAAATTGCACGTAGAATGTATGTATTAGATCAATTTCAAAGAGCGCATATAGTTATTTGTAAAACGATTGACAAAATGACTCACATAACACAAGTGCAGCAAGAGCATTCTAGTAACTTGTTATTAGTATACAGTATGATGCAAATGTATGGAATAAATTCATTATTTCAGAAAGGCATGCAAAGGCAATAAGGAGACCTTTCAAATGAGCTGTCACTTGACCTCGGTTTGTATTTAAAAAACTCGTTGATGACGTCATTACGCCATCTCTAATGACGTAATGTCCAACACATCTCTAGCAGTTGATAGCCATTCAAAAATTAAAATTGGTCTGTTTCTGAAATAATGAATTTATTCCATACACTTGCATCATACTGTATATCATTGGAAGACCATCATTCATTCATTAAGTGCAATAAATCAAGTGTGTCTTTTTAATAAAAAACATCACTAGTTTTTTAAATTGAAGATTTTCGAGACTATTATTAAATATATTTCTATTTTCTACTGCGTTTGTGTATCTAATGTAAAGATAATTTCTTCTTCGTGATCGTGTAAGTTCAAATTGTTATTAAAGAAGCCATAAGAATATTTAAGCGTTTGTCGAGTAACGGCCTTTAAACGAATATCTATATGAAGATGCAGCGAGAATAAATAGTCGAAACCAGCAAATAATTATGTGAAACAGCGTAGGAAGATCATAAAAACTTCGTGCAGTGAACTTAAATGATTATAGGTTTGTTCATACAGAAAATCACTGACAAGTTTCCAGCATGTTGTGGATATAACAGGTAGGTGACAACTAATCATGGACCTGTCAGTGATTTGTAAATATCTTCTGAGAACATTTAAGGGAATTGGTACCACTGAGCATTAACGCCAAATAATAATCGTTGACGAAACTACTCGGTCAGATACAATAACACGAATATCAAAGATGAAATCCTCTCATGGTACAAGACAACTATAAAGAAAATTGTGACAGCCAAAGAAATATTTAAGAAACAACCTTATCTGAGAGAGAATATAATCAAATTTCTGAAACAGTTCGACAGGAAATCTCTGAAAAATGTTGGTGCCACTTCACTTGGGATCAGAGAACTACTCTTGTCTGCAATTTGGTTGGGAAGAAATTGTCCAAGGAGAGAAGAAATTCCAAACAAAATTCAAATTTTCGAAGAACGGGAGCACTCAATGACACAATTAATGTATAAAATGCAAATGAGCAAGCGGATGTTTTTGTACACATACGGGCTTAAAGAATGGCAATTTAATAAACAAAGATAAACAAGCACGCAAAATTAAGTGACGGGTGGCGATGCTATCCTAATCCAACCTAACCTAACCTAAAATAACGTAACTCAACCTAATCTAACCTAACCAAACTAAACTTTACCTTACATAACCTAACCTAATCAAACATTACCTAACTTAACCTAACCTAACCTAACCTAACCTAACCAAACTAAACTTTACCTTACATAACCTAACCTAATCAAACCTTACCTAACTTAACCTAACCTAACCTAACAGTACCTAACCCATAGACTACGAATAAATAATAAAAAGGAAGGAGTATAATACGATTTGACGATGTCCGCAATGGTTCTTGCATATGGCTGACACAGGATATTATATACTTATGCCTCGTATTAAATGTTAAAAAAAAATAACTGTTTTCCGCTTGTAATTATCTGTACAGTAATATATACATTGTCATAAGGTTGTAGGAATATAAATTTAGATTAAAAACTTCTAAGTAGGTAATTATAATAGGTGACTTAGTTGGTCTGTATAAAAATTAAAGGAACGTCTATGATAACAATGTGGTTGTCATTAAAATATTTTGTTAATTTTTAATAATTCAGATAAATAGAACCCTGCAGATGAAAAGTAATTCCCATTCAAGAGTTGGGTTAACTACTTAAATCAGAAAATAATATATAAAACAGCATGAAAAAACTATACATGTCAAATGTCACGATTCGAATGAGTCATATTTGGTTCTTCAATATGGCCGACTTCCGTCGCAATTATTTGCTTGATTAAAATATGACAACATTCCTTCCTTTCTATTCTTTATTCGTAGCCCATAGATAAGAGATATATATATATACTGAGATAGATCGGAAACTGCCATTATAACCTCGACACCAAAACGATATTCGCGGCACCTCGCGTCTGGAACCAAGAACTATAAGATAAAGCGGGAAATTTAAATGTATTTAAATATTAATAGGTTTTGATTAATATTTTGATGGGAAAAATCTCCAGGTCTCTTCAATAATACACAAATATACATCTTTATGAAATATTTATTAGATTCAATAAATTATTTACATGTGCATGACAAACTCTATGTAATTCATGAATTCTTGACAATGGTTTTTCTTTTAAATCTAACCATCCAATTAATGATAACCATAGTTTGCCTAGCTGAAATTAAATGTTCAATTAATATTTATAAGATGTTTCTCTCTTAAAATTATTAATTAATCCCAAAGTTCTCACAGTTGAAGTATTTTAGACACAATTTAATAAAACTTTCAAGGTTTATTTAAAAAATTAAATTTCACGGTTAATTTAAATTAAAAATTGAATAACCATGAGATATTAAAAAGTTATTATTTTAAGGATTTAATAATTTTTTATATTTTAATTCAACTTACTTGTTCATCTTTAGGAATTCGATGCATTTGATATCCTATTTTATCGGAGTTATTGCATCCAGGAACACAACATTGAAAACCCATTTTTATCTCTAATTAATCAGAAATTGTAACAAATACTTCTTATACACTATAAATTATTGTAAAGAGTAACCGAACTTGACTTACTATAAACACAAAATGGCAATGAAATTCACAAAACACGAAAATTCTTTGACAGAAGTGACATATGAAAGCACACCAGCGTTTTTTGCGGTTGGAACCTCAACTAATAACAATGAACTTTTATTTACATATAAGATTCCTAGCCATGACCTAACCTAACCAGGCCTAACCTAACCCGAAGGTAAACTATCCTCGAAATGAAACCGGTCAGTGTAGAGACAGATTCGCATAGAAGAAAATATCAAAAACAGAACCTGACGATGCTAGTTTTTAGCGAAACAGCTGTCATTGCATTTAAAAACGTATTTTGCCAATAAATAGTGGAAGTTTAGTTCAACCGTTTAGTTGTTTACTGTTCTTAGTAAGATAGACTTCCACAAAGTAAAGGCTACTACAATCAATTTTATTAAATTTTTCTTCTTTAACCAAATCACCATTCCGGCGTCATTTTTGTTATGTATATTCACTACATCTAAAATATTCTTAATTTCCATTTTAATTTCAAAAATAAATAAAAACAAGTAATTAATAGTATAACCAACAATTGTGAAAAAAATATGGCAATGTTGGAATGTTAACATTAGACAACTTATATTAAATGTCAACGTCGAAACAGTATATTGTCATAAAAATCGTGGTAAATTTTTAGTTCCATGGGAAGAAATAATTCTAAAAGTGAGGTTAATCAATGGTTTATTAAAATTTATTGCAATATAAATTAAATTAGCTTATAAAACTCAATTTTTTGCATATAATTTGAGTTAAAATATTATAAAAAGTAAGTTACTTTAATTTTCAAGTTATTAAATTTCGAAATTCGTGTCTCCCTATTGTTCACCGGAACCCTATTACCTCGTATATCCAAAAAAAAAAATTTAATACTTTTACAAACATTTCATAATCCAAAATAAAGTAAATAATCACGTCTAACTAAAAACGAAACAATCTTCACGTATCTCAAAACTGTCAGATTAGATTTACGAGGTATTGATTTGAGGCCATCGATATTATTTTGCGATAAATGTTCTATGAATTCATCATCGATATATTAGTATCACTGTTTAATTAAGTTCTCATTTTTAGGATTTATTCTCCTCAAGAATATCAAAATCCTAGTCCGTGGAGGATATTCACATATTAAAATCACTTTCAAATGCAGAATAAATACTAGTAATATAAAGTTGATTGAACACAAATGTTAAATCAAATTGTCATTAGATACACTTTGATTTAATTGAAATATTAATCTGATAGGTATCGTCACAGAACAAACCTTGGATAATTTACTTGAAACCGGGAAGTTAATGACATATTATTGGCTCAGATGAACTAGCCAATAAGAATGTGGAGCCAAAAAGTCAAACATTGATATGGAAAAGTAAAGCCATACAGCAACCATTATCGTCACAACATTTTTTTCTTAAGAAATAAATTATTTTTCATAGATAGGTACCTAAATTGTTTGTGGTAAATGCAAGAAAATAATATTTACTTTTTTCTATGAATGCATAAATTGTGTTTAGATAAAAAACATAGTAAAATGCCTTTATGCTTTAAAACCAAATAACCAGTAAATTTGTATTATGATACGCCTCTGTGATATAAACACTGCCCCCTACTACATGCTGTGTTGTTTATGTGGGTTACAAACAAACGATGGGTTAAGGGATATATCGTTACTTTTCTATTTTATTTTTTCATCTGAGTATGTAGTACTTTCAGACGATTCCCAAAAGTAAGAAGAAATGTAGAAATAGATAAATAAAAGATACATGTGTAAGTTATTTCAAGATTAATTTTATAGATACCACTGATAGGTACCAGTAAGTTAAAAAAATTCGATCTTAATTGTTTCGTAAATATATTACTCTTATCAATTTATGTTCCACTCCGATTAGCTTTTTTCTTAAATAATAAATGAATGATCACTATCTTAACTATTCTACTCAAGGATCACCTAAAAAGTTATAAAAAAAACGAACGAGAAACTATATTTAATAAATCTAAA
The DNA here is from genome assembly GCA_035357415.1 of Ophraella communa. Classification (NCBI taxonomy): domain Eukaryota; kingdom Metazoa; phylum Arthropoda; class Insecta; order Coleoptera; family Chrysomelidae; genus Ophraella; species Ophraella communa. The sequence continues at coordinate 23,260,298 of CM068988.1, read as the reverse complement.
ATATTTATAAAACTTTTTGTTATTGAATCTATTTGTAATTGTATTTAGATAATTCCTAATATTTCCAGTTAACAATATACAAATATATTTCATTATTTATTGCAGTATTATAATACATTTGAAATTTGGAATCTAGTGAATTTTTTCTAAATTTTGTCTATTTTCTGAGTGTGTTAAATTTAAATGAATAAAAAGGATGCCGAAACGTCACGTAAGTTTCTTTTAAATACTGATGTGAAATCTCAGTAAATGGTGATCGGTGGTAGTATTTAGAAGTATAAATGTAAACAAATGCTTGCACTATCATTTTAATGAAATCGGTCTCTATAATTATTATATATTAATAAAAACAAAGAAATAACTTAATCCACGGTACGAAAATTCTTACCTTAAGCTTTGGTTTTTATTGACGTCAACCCTCATTGCGATTCGACTACCATGGCATATAAAACGCAACTAGTACGGTGTGCAGGCAGGCAGACTGTCAGGTTGCTATTTTACGGAATAGATTAGGTAAGTCATTCTCAAACACGTTGTCAAATAAAAAATGTAAGTACCTCAAAAATGAATTTTTTTAAACTTATATAACAAACAAGTGTTGACTAAATCGTGAAATTTGAGATAATATTAAGACACAAAAAAAATCACTTATAAGAAGCTATACATCAGCGCTTCATCAAGACCCAAGCCAGGGTTGGCATATACAGGTTTTGAAGCTAGGTTTTTCAAAAAAATTTAGGTTTTTGGGTTTTTTAAAGAAATCTTTATAATTTATTACATTCGCGATTCTATCAATAAAATTGTTGATATTAGTAAGGTTAGTTTTTCTCCCAACGAAATCTACATCTATTAGAATATATATTGTTGTTATTAGAGTGTACCGGGTGTCCGAATAAGAACGGCTCTCGGCCATATATCAGTAACCATTGATAGTACAGCTTCGGGAAAAAAAAATTTAAAATAAAAATTGCCTCGAGAAACACCTGGACTCGTAGGTGTACCGCTAGAGTGCGTAATTTAATACTAAGAATTAAGAAATCAAAATTTTACAAAAATCGCCTTATTAAAGGGCATTTTTAATGCGATAATCAAATTCTACGAACAATTCTGCGTATTTTTGGTTTCAAAAGTTTTAGTCTATCTTTTCAAATATAAGGTGGGGGAGAGTGGGAACATTATTTTAGAAAAAGGTCTGTAAGTTCGGTCCTGTTTAACCGATCTTTGCAAAGGGCGAAACTTTTTTCTTTTTTTAATCTAGTTCTCTTTGAAAAATATTAAATAGAAGCATGCAATTTTAACCATGAATTATAAAATTAGACCAAATTAGCAACAAAATGGTGAAAACCGCATGTCAATATCTTTTTCCTATCCCGAGATATCAGAAACGTGTAAATTTTAAGTATTTTCCTTTGAATATTAGAATACTCTGGTTATACTGAACGGCATTTAATAATTTTGGACTTCCTAAAATTGAATGTTCTTGTCCTCTTTATGATGTTTTTAAATATTTCAATATCACTGTTACTGTCACCGGTAAACGCCTGTAAGGTAGTTGAAATGGAAAAAATATAAAAATAGTAGTGGGCCATGGAAAACAAAGCACGCAGACATGTGTCAAATTATTAAACAAAGTAAAGTAAAATTATTAAATGCCGTTCAGTATAACCAGAGTATTCTAATATTCAAAGGAAAATACTTAAAATTTACACGTTTCTGATATCTCGGGATAGGAAAAAGATATTGACATGCCGTTTTCACCATTTTGTTGCTAATTTGGTCTAATTTTATAATTCATGGTTAAAATTGCATGCTTCTATTTAATATTTTTCAAAGAGAACTAGATTAAAAAAAGAAAAAAGTTTCGCCCTCTAGCGGGCACGTCACTTATTAGGTTGTTTGGAAATGATAACTATAATATTGGTGGAAGGAAGCTGTTATCAACAAGACCAAGTTTGCAAACATCGGTTAAACAGGACCGGACTTACAGTCCTTTTTCTAAAATAATGTTCCCACTCTCCCCCACCTTATATTTGAAAAGATAGACTAAAACTTTTGAAACCAAAAATACGCAGAATTGTTTATCGCATTAAAAATGTCCTTTAATAAGGCAATTTTTGTAAAATTTTGATTTCTTAATTCTTAGTATTAAATTACGCCCTCTAGCGGTAAACCTACGAGTCTGTAAATAATTTCCAGGTGTTTCTCGAGGCCATTTTTATTATAAAATTTTTTTTCCCGAAGCTGTACTATCAATGGTTACTGATATATGGCCGAGAGCCGTTCTTATTCGGACACCCGGTACTTTTTTTGTAATGTTTTTTTAGTAATGATTTTTTGTGAGAATGTTTATATATATGCATATTATTATACCAGAATTATTGGCGTAAAAGCAATGTTTTAAAGAAAACTCTTACTTGTTTTTCAAGCTTTCGAAATATATTTATATCATTGTCAGGGAAAGTTCGTGTATACATTAAGTTGGTGTTAAAAAATGGTAAATATAACATAAAAAAACTATTTTAACTTTAATTTTGAATTTTAAAATTTTAATACGTCAAATTGTTTTATAAAACATTTTAAAGTTATACTAACAACTTAGTTGTTAAGATAAAGAAGAGATTTAAATAAAATAAAAAAAAACATTATTCACTATTTTGATAGTTGAATATATCTGTAATATTTTTAAAAGTGTGTACCTGAACGGAAGATCAAGAAAACCTGGATCAAATCATCATAATATCATCCCTTAGATTGCACATAAGAGCTATGGATATGCGAGGGTTATTTATTAAGTAAGGACCGTTTTTTTTCTTTAAAATATAATAAAATAAAATTCTTTTTGTTTTAAAAGTTTTATTTTTGAATCCTACATACTTTTACCTAACTTTCTACATAGTTACCTTTTTTTTATTAACATCATATCTTGCAGCTAAATTTTGAAAACCTTCTTCAAAGAAATTTATTGTACTAACCCTTACTGTGTGAAAGTCCATCTCATTAAGAACAGTAAACAACTAAACGGTTGAATGAAAATATTTATTCGTAAAATACGTTTTAAATTCGTTTCGATAAAAACTAGCATCGTCAGATTGTCATATTGAAGTTACATTTTGTTTGTTTGTAGCTAGGTACCTGATGTCTACCGCCTGCTCTGACAACCAAGAATTAACAGCCGCTTTCGTTTCTTCGTCGTCATTGAAACGCTCCCCGCTAAGATGGTTTTTCAGTAACCGGAAAAGGTGGAAATCAGTTGGAGCAAGGTCAGGATTGTATGGTGCATAGTCCAAAATTTCGCAATAAAATTAAAAAAAAAGAAATGAAGCAATAACGCATTTGCTTTGGTAATAATTGATGGAAAATAAATTTTCATAGATATTTGATCTAATCCGAAATCTGCTGGTTCTTTGGCTGATGCTCTTCAATCCCTTGGTCAGTTACCTGAAGTCAGTTACCTGGTACACAGACGGATCCAAAACAAGCACCAGCACTGGGATTGGAATCTACAATGAAAATACAGGGAAGACGTATAGTCTCAACCTGGGTTCAGTAGACACTATCCTGCAAGCTGAAGTGGTTGCCATCAACACATGCTCGGAAATCATCCTGAACGAGACAGTCCCTAACAGGACTGTCAGGATCAGAAGTGATAGCCAAGCAGCTCTCAAAGCAATAGAGAGCGTACACACTGCGTCACGAACAGTGAAGCACTGCCAAGGAACTGTAGCTGAACTGGCACAACGCCACAAGGTTATCCTTGAATGGGTACCAGGACACACAGGGATTCTTGGAAATGAAAAAGCTGACCTCCTAGCCAGAGAAGCTTCAGAAGGAACCCTAATCGGACCTCTTCCCACATGTGGGGTCTCATACCAACATGTAAGGGAAACAATAGAGGAACGACTAAGGGAACAACATAAGAAACTCTGGATGGAACTGCCTGGACTCAGGCAATCCAGATTATTCATAACAGGTCCATCCAGGGAGAAAACTACAGAACTACTCAGCCTAAGTAGAACCCAATTGAGAAAGGCAGTGGGACTGCTTACAGGACACTGCCATCTCCGAAAACACATGAACATAATAGGACTCGCTGAGGACCCATTATGCAGAAAATGTGGTGAGGAAGACGAAACTCCTCTTCACGTAATATGTCACTGTCCGAGCCTTAAGTGGCTTAGACAGAGACACTTTGGCATTCAGTTTCCTGAGCCAGAGGAAATCGTGAAAGCGAATATCAGGGACATTCTAGAATACATGAAGGAAGCGAACCTGGTATGATTACTTCAGGGGGGTACAATGAGCCTAGAGCTCCAGTACATGCATGAAACGCACCCCAGAAGAATAGAATAGAATACCTGAAGAGCAAATAAATGGCAACAGTGGATTATTACAAATAAGGAATATAAAACTTTTTGTATAAAAATAACAAAAAAAACGATGACTATAAATAATTTGATGTAAATTGTTATATATTTCCTCCTTGCTCGTACGATGAATCCCATAATATTTTGTACGAGGGTTGCCTTTTATATTTAGGGATTTGGCAACCCTGGTGTTGCAATCTGGCAACTGATATCTCTATCGTAAAGTTCGACATTTTTGAGGTTATACGTATTCAGAATGTTTTGACATACGAGCGCTTTTTGTGTTATTTACAATAACTTAATAGATTCATCTCGGCCCAAAAATGGAATTAAATCGTGAACATTTTCGTGCGATTATTGTTTACAACCTTCGACGTGGATTAACTCAGCAACAATGCATGGATGAACTTAATTCAATTTTTGCCGATAAAGCTCCATCAAGGACCAGTGTTTATCGATGGTATGGTGAATTCAATCGTGGCCGTAGTTTACTCCAAGACGAATTTTGTGCAGGTCGTCCAACATCAGTTGTTGCTCCGAAAACCATTGATATTGTGCGCGAACTGATATTGCAAGATCGTCATGGGACCTATCGTGAGATTGAGACAACCTTAGGCAATAGTGGGACCAGCATACATTTAATATTGGATAAATATTTGACGGTCAAAAAAATTTGTTCGCGTTGGATCCCATACAATTTGTCAATCGCTCAAATAAATGCTCTTTTCGATTGGCCGAAGGAAATGCTAAAAAAATACGATCGCGGTGCTTTGAAACACGTCTATGACATCGTGACAGGTTATGAATCGTGGATTTACGCGTATGAGCCCGAAAGTAAACAGCAGTTGACTGTAACAACAAAAGTTGTTCGCGGACGAAGTACTTCCAAGCAAATGGTCGCCTGTTTTTTCGGAAAAACTGGACATGTCGCAACCGTACCACTAGAACAACGCAGAACAGTCAATTCTGAGTGGTAGACAACCAATTTTTTGCCAGTTGTCGACAATGCGAGCTCCCACACATCGGCTCAAACAACTGCATTTTTGAGCACCCACAACATCGATTTGATGAGTCATCCGCCGTAAAGAATGCAAGTAAGATATTATGAAGGCAATAAAAACTCTTGGAAATTCGGAACTATAACCAAAAAGTATGGAATTTTACATTATCAAGTACAGTTGGATGATGGTTATTCCCTAAAACGACATATTGACCAAATCAAAAAGACTATGGTTCCTAAAAAAAATTAAACAAGTTCAAGCCAACCGACACCTGTAATAAAAGAAGATGAAGTAAAACCGCAATATCCAGAATATGATGTACCACATTTCTTAATATCAACACCAAAAAAAAATAATCAAAATCAAGATAGAACTGTCATAGAACCTGAACAAGTAGAACAACCTTTACCAGTCATAGAATACCACAATACACCTGTATCAAATTCCAATGTACCAGAATCAAGTTGTAATGAAACTGTTATACCAGGACCAGGTCATAATTTTCCAGAACCTACAATATCTAGACCATTCTCACATCCTCAGTTAAGAAGATCTGAAAGAATTAGAAAACCGAATACCAGATTGTGTGATTTCGAAGTCTAGAGCACATTTTTTAAATTTTTGTTGCGTTTTTAATTAGCGTGGGAGATTATTATATATCTGTATTTTGTTACGAAACTATAGATTTGTTATGTTACTATTTTGAATAATCAATGTCAAATATACACACAACGCAAAAGTCTAGGGATATTTTTGTAAAATCCTAAAAGTAACGAAAGAAATTATCGGGTTCATATAAACTTGCTTCTACTGTAACTGTTAGTCTAAATACTTACTTTTTTAAATAAAAAAAATTTCAAAACAGATAACAATACGTGTTTTAGAACTTTTTTCACAAGGGACGAAAAAACTGACATTTTAATATTGTATTTAATTCCGATTTTAGTCATTTCATACTGTTCTTGCATAGTAGGTGTGTTAAAGATAGTGTGTTTTTATCATGGAACGACAACATTTAACATTGGATGAAATGAATAGGGCGGTGGGCCTCCTTCAAGCTGGTGTGCGACAAACCCAAGTAGCCGAACAGTTGGGAGTCTCGCAAAGCGTCATAAGTCGATTATGGCGTCGGTTTAGAGATACTGGGAGTCCAGCCGAGCAACATCCAGGCCGTGGTCGGTCTACAACCGCCGCTCAAGACCGGTATTTAGTTTTAACCGCTAGAAGGCAACCCACAATCACAGCACCCGAGTTGGTTAATGAATTACAGCGGGCACATAATGTGACAATTTGCAGAAATACGGTGAGGAATCGTCTCCATGAAGCTAATCTTCGTAGTCGGCGACCATTGAGATGTCCACCTCTGTCCAGAGGCAATCGCGCTGCCCGATTAACCTGGTGTCAAGAGTTTCTGAATTGGACTAACAACGACTGGGCTACAGTTTTATTCAGCGATGAGTCCAGATTTGGATTTCATCCAAATTCTCGTCGGCCGAGAGTGTGGAGACAGCCCGGAGATGTGGAACGCTTGCGACATGTGCAGGAAGTGTACATATACAGAGGTGGCACATTAATGGTATGGGGCGGAATCATTATTGACGGAAGAACTGAGCTTATTTTCCCCCGCGGCTTTCTCACAAGTCAGCAGTATTTGGATACTATTCTCCAACCTGTCATTCGTCCATTTGCTAGTGCTGTTGGAGATAACTTTCACTTCATGCATGATAACGCTCGACCACATGTTGCCCGTATCGTAGTAAACTGGTTGGATAACGAGAGTATTGATGTAATGCCATGGCCAGCACAGTCACCGGACTTGAATCCCATTGAACATGTATGGGACATGCTCCAACGACGAATTACTCCACTTATGGGCAACATTCACAATGAATTTCAATTTCGAGAGCTTCTGAGAGAACAATGGACACAAATACCTCAAGCAGACATTAACAATGCAATTTTGAGCATGAATGCTAGATGTAGAGCTGTGATAAATCAACGTGGTGGCCATACTTTATTTTAAGTTTATTTTTTGTGTTTTTTGTATTTTTTTTTGACCTTTTAAAAAACAGTGGTTTTTAGAAAATTATTTTTGTACAGTTTTCTGTTATTTTTTGCAAAAAAGTTAATGTTTTTTAATGTTTTTGACACATTAAACAACAATCTAAAATATAAATTGTGAATTACTTTTTCAAGTTGATTACAGGTGAAAACACAACGACTTATAAAAATATCCCTAGACTTTTGCGTTGTTTGTAGTTCAATGTATAAAAAGGATTTTCATTCAATTCTAATCCTAAAAGTTATAACAGTCATCCGCCGTATAGTCCTGACTTGGCATCGAATGACTTCTTTTTATTCCCGTACGTAAAAAACAAACTGAGAGGTCAACGTGTTTCGACACCTGAAGAAGCGGTTGCTGCATTCAGAATGCATGTTTTGGAGATACCTCAATCAGAGTGGTAAAAGTGCTTCGACAATTCGTTCAAACGCATGCAAAAGTGTATAGATTTTCATGGGAAATATTTTGAAAAACAATAGTGACTTTCTATTATTAATATTTGTTTTTGTTCTCTAACCCCAAAATATAAAAGGCAACCGTCGTATTCCCCTTCTGTATTTTCTGTCCATACAATTTGGCATTATTTTGTTTTAGTAATTATTCAAACTTCAAAGTAAACATCTCTATCGTTATCGAGTATTATATTCGTTACGTTGGTGATGGTGACTAATTATTAAAGCCTCGTTAAGCAAAAGTTTCAGTACACATAACTACAAAGCATAGCGAGTAGTGGTGGCTGTTAATAGGATTATTTAGGTCAATATACTTGTCGATATCATATTTAATAATAGAGACATAATATTAATAAAATTTATAAAATCCATCTGCGAGATATAGGTAACTGAAATATCTTTATGGTACAACGGGCTTAGTAAAAATTAAGATTAAATTGATGCTGTAAGTTTGTGCTTATAAATAATTTTATATTTGATACTTTAGGAACCGTACTCAAAGTGGGTTGAAGGTAGGGATCAAAATTTTACTTTAAACAATGTCAATTTATAATTTAAATTTGACGTGTTTTGGGATTTTACATAAATATATACAGTAACCGAAATAATGAATTTATTCCAGTTGGCTTTTCCACACTGTATATTAATTCTCCCTGGTTAGGGTTACTGATGGTTCGATTCATAGAAAGTGTGTTTCAACTAAAATCCACTCTACATTATTGGTTGTAAAATTATCTTAATACGTAATTGGAATTTCACGAAACAATTGAAAGAGAATTTTTTAACTACTTCGTTACTACTTTGTGGAATTTTTAATAATAGATCCATGAAGTAAGGGTTTTTACAACAAAAATAACACGCAAAACCTGATAACTCTTATGATAAATAAAATGAACAATTTTTAAAACAAATAAAAATATTCTGAAATGAAATATATTAGTTATTTTTTATCAGTTTAATTTTACAACATAATACCTATGTGATATTTTATACAAATTACGACGTGGAAATCAAATTAACATCATTTTCTACTATCAACACAGAAAATGTAATATGTAGTAATACTATTTAGACAATTTTTGAATTCCGTTTACCAAACTGTGTGAAATATTATTTCACGATGCCATTCCCGCACTCTTTTGTCAAACTAAAGAAAATAATAATACTTAACTTGACAGGGAATCAAACCCGTAGTCAATACATACAATAACTACACTTTCCACTACATCTCGTCAGCTTCTTCTAGTCTAGCGAATCTTAAACTCTTATACTTAAAGCTTCCCCATTTTATTTCAAATAATTTAACAAATAAAATTAGATTTGACAACACTGTATTTTTAGCTGGTATAGTCATATGTGCTTGGCGAGGGCGGACGATGATGTTTCGCGAAAGATGAACGTCATCGAATTGTCTCGAAGCAAATTGCGGAGCTATCAGCAGAGAATCCCGTTTACAGCTGTAGTTTTACAGTTGTTGCATTACAATTAGTTAAAATTAAAGAAGAAATTTTTAAGTTGTGTCCTAAAGCTGACTACAGTTGACAGAAGCAAACATGAACCCTGGGTGGGCGTGTCCTTGTCGCTGTAGTTGTATTTTCATCTCACTTATGCAGCCACTAAAATTGATATTATCGTTAACATTGGCTCGTGATTGGCTGATTGTGATAACCTTGAAATTAGTTGGCATATTTTTCGCGGACCATGTTTGCTTCTGTCGACTGTATTTATGAGGATAAAAGTCTAAAACCCGAAAATATGACCAAGCTTACCTAAATTTGGGCATTACAAGCATTGAAATGTGTTATTTGCTTAAACGTATTAGCTGCTGATAGCTTGAAACCCAATAAATTGTAGAGGCATTTAGAAACATTGAACAAGGAATATATGAGTAAACCGCGTGAATTTTTCAAGGAAAAACTCAAATCATTTAGAAAACAGAAGAAAAACGCTCGCAGTGAACGAGAAAGCTTTATTAGCACCATACAAAATAGCTAAAACCACACAGATCAATTTGTCCAGTTGGAATTGCGTTCGTAATCCATTTGATAATACACCTAATGACCTATCACTGCCAGAAGAAGAACAACGAATAGAAATTTCGTCCAGCACTTCATTGAGAATGGATTTCAGTACCAATTATTTAACAATCTGGAACTCAACTTACAGATATTGTGTCACATATAAGCACATGTCAGCCATTAGTCCTGGCATTCTAAAAATATTTAAAACTTGTTACTCTTAGAATAAATTTGGAGTTTAATACTTGACATGTAGTTTGAAAACGAATAAATATATTTGGTCGTAGAAAAAGTATAGTATGCTACTTGCTGCAGTTATGACACAATAAATTTGTACTGTGAAATAAATATTTCTTTCGATGAACCTCCTATTAGCATTGCCAGCAACATTGACCTATCATCGGTCGGTTAGCAAACATAATACAATAATTGCGACATTTACTACAAAAAAAAAGAATTGAAATCAATTAGAATGTGCGTTAGCTTAAGGAATGTTACCTCATCTTGTAGATGGTTGAGTCGGCCTCAGGATGTGTTGACCTTGAGTGATGGTGATGGCAATGGCGCCGATTTTACTTTGACGTACAATTTATACGGTTTTTTGTAATTTTTAATTAAAAAACTTTATTCAAAAACTTTTGAATTTCTAATGAAATATAGGTAGGTAAATAACCCACTAAATTATTAAAAAATACTATTACGTTTTGTTTTATTTACATAAATTACCATTTTACTTCCTTTGAACTTGCTCTGTAGTAAATTAAATCATAGTCCTTCCCAAATTTCCAAAACAAATGCAATCGTTGATTAAAGAAGACTTGTTTAAATTAAAATCTTGGTTTTTAAATTCTATTTTCATTTTTCACAAAGTAGGAGTATATTTTACTGACTGTACCGGATGAAGTTTATTCTAAAATTGTTTCATTTTTCATTGGCTTTGTGAGAATTATTATTTTTACTTTTTATAATTTCTTACATCTAAGTTTGCATTAAATCCCGGTACACCGGGACATGACACCAATTTTGAATGCATAGACCCGGCTTAAAACTCACAGGAGATGCAACGTTCCATTCATAAAACTCTGTTTTATCGCAATGATTACAAGAGAGTGTCTATGAGTATAACAAAGAATACCAATCGATTATCTTTGTTCCGACCTCGTGCTGGCAACGCTGTATCATTATTCAGGAGTCGTGCTTACGCTTGTAATCAGTGGCGTGCTATTTGTTAAAAATGGGAATATCTCTGTCGGGTAATATTTTGTTATTTTTATGGGAATATATTTATGAATAGTTAATACTCAATTTTTATACTTCAAAAATTATCGTTAATATTAATTTTACAAATAAAATGTACGAGTATTTAAAATTTCAAACTCTTTATTATTTTTAAAAACAAATATTTCTACTGAACTAACAAATTTATTGATTTAACGCAGAAATTACAAAGAAGTTTAAAATAAAAACTATAACTTTAGAACTAAAACTAAATGAACATCAAATCTAAAACTTAATAAAAGTACATCAAACAATATTCTTTCCTTTATACAGTGTGGAAACCACTTAAGGAATAAAATATAACCTATAATTTCGCCAAAAAACACTAATATAACTCCAAAATCTCGTTGTAATTGCTTCGGCAACAATGCTTAAACTAATTAAAGAAACTCTGTCAAATGTCATAGTATTACCCCTTCTGTGCGTGGTATCATTCAGACATGCCGTGCGGCGTTGTCGCTTATTGAGCAACTTATCTCTATGATCTAACCAAATGATGCAGTTCAATGGCTAACCATTTCATAAAATGAGTTGCATAATTTAAGTGGTTATAATTTAAAACAATAATAATAAGATTATAGTCACAATATTTTTGCAAATGTAATCAACAAATACTATAGATGATTCAATAACAATCAAAAATCTCTTATCTTAAATGGAGAGTAGGCAACATCACAGGACAATAAAATGCAGTCGGCCATATCAAGACCACACCGATCAGAAATAGGTAATGTTTGAGCAAGTAAAAAAATAAATATTAGGTCTATGAGGTTAAAGGTTATGTCGATGGTCTTGTGCGATAATTTCTTTCCGATCATAGGTACTTCCTTTGTTATAGGCAAACCGTTTTACTTCAACTATAGATCAAGGACTTTAAAAACAATTATGTTTATATTTAGCAGCAAACAAGATAATATAATGCATTGAAACCGGTAAAGTTATCGTGAACAATTGTATACAAATTAAGTAATTTAGTGTGCAGTGGTATTATGTACCATTTGTGATCCTATGAATTTTAAACGTCAATACTACTAAAGTAGCTGTAGAACAGAGGCGAACTTTACAAATTCTTGTTAAAACTTTAATCTACTATACTCGAAAGTAAATTAATGGTAAAGTATGATCCTTTATGATTTTTAAATCACGGTTTAATCAACTTCTTATTGTATTTGATTCGTCCTAGTAAATATTTATATCTCAAGAATTAGATTAACTATTTAGAACGCCGTATATAAGCCACATGAAATACGATGATCTACATTGTACATCACATTTAATTATAGTATAAAATTAAAAACAACCTTTGGTTTGGACGGGAAATGAAAATGATTCGAATGTAAATAAATGATTGTCAAAAATGAATAATCCATGAAACATAAAACAATCGTTTCTTTTAACTGCATTTACACCCGAATTACGATTCTAATTTTATTCTCGATCCAGAAACAGATTCAGAGAATGAGAATAGGTCAGTGCTCTTGTTACAAACATTGACAGAGACGTAGACGCAAACATCCTTTAAAAAATAAAAGTTGAAACATGTAGAATATTAATTATAAATTAGTAATAAAATAAATTAACAATAAACCAGAGTTTTAAAAATTCTTTCCTATAAGATCAGTATCACTAGGGACGGATCGAATTTTAAAATTTCTTTTTTTTCATACCCCACACTTGGGACCAGAACCACCTTGTGGGATCAGCAGTAGAGTAATCTTAGGAAAACTAAGGGAAGAAATGGAGAAGGAAAAATCCAAGTACTGGAATCAGCTGGAAGGACTGAGGCAATCTAAGATATTACTGGGGAACTATGACCAGAAGAGATCTCTTAGCTGCCTTAATCTCAGTAAAAAAAGCTCCGAATTCTAACGGGAATATTAACCGGGCATTGCCAGTTAAGAAGCCACATGAAGAAACTAGGGTTAGCAGATGAAGCAAAGTGCAGATTCTGTGAGGAAGAGGATGAAACCTCAATACACATACTCTCAGAATGCCTTGCAAAATTCTAGGGTCAGATACCTAGGAGCACATGAAATAGAAGAGGGGGATCTACCTGATTTGAAGCCCGACGATGTCCTAAACTTTCTCAGGAAAATAGGACTCGAAGAGCTGCTATAGGTCTGAGAAAATATCAGAACATGGCAAGTAAGGGGGGACACAATAGATCCTATAGGTCGCAGTGTAATTATCACCCCTAACTCATACATACTGTACGGTAAAGTGCCATTTCTCGGACTTGTTTGAGTCCGTAATAAAATAGATCAGGAATATCAAAACTATGAGGCAGAAAAACAAGCTGGTTTTGCAGTAAGATGATCCAAAGTTGACCAAGAAGTCAACCAAGAAGTGCATCTACTTTGTGTGGATCTACAAAAGGCATTCGATAGTGTCCCCTACAATAAGTTTGGGCTATCACTACTGCAAACAAATATCAGATATGATATGGCCCCAGACAAAAGTTAGAGTGGGAAACAAATTTCTGGATAAACTTAAGCAAGCTCTCAAATAAAAAATGTAGTGGCGTTGGACGCCCCCTTAATGATGAACCAACATTATAAACGTTCTGTTTTGCAGAGGAACAAATCCTAACAGCACAAGATCAAGACGACTTAAATTATATGACAAAAAAATTGGTAGAGGAATACAAGAATAAATGGGGTCTCGACGTAAACGTTAAGAAGACGGTATCTATGTGTATTGGAGGAACACCTCAAAACTTCATATTGGGGAATGGAACAAAAATTTCTCATTGCCCTAAATATAAATACCTAGGTAGGAAGCTGTCGCAGAATAGGACACTGGACGTTGCTACAACTAGAAGGGATCGTATGAGCAATCAGGTCAATCAAACTGAAGTAATCTCAGCTACAAAATAAAAAGACTTAGAAATCATTTTAACAACTGACCCAAAAAGAGAAACTCACATCGCACAAATATCCAAAAAGGTTAATTCAATGATCTACCTAATACGAACAGCTTTTAAAGATTTATCAAGGGAAATGATCTTAAAAATAAATCATATACAGGGTGTTTCTTAAGTAATCTAAAATATTATATGGGGCGCTTCGTTACTCAATTTTAAGACGAAAAGTTCATATAAACATGTGTGATAGGTGTTGTCGTTTATGAGATACAGGGTGTTGTACGTGAAATTAATTTTTCTTGGTGACGCTACTTATTTATATTTTTTTATTATTTTATTACCAGCAACATGTGTTAAACATAAAGAAAAAATAATACATTTCAGAGCAAATGTTCAAAATGTCTACCTCCAGCTAAAATGCAAGAATCCGCTCGATGTCTAATGGATTGTCGAATACGTTCGAAGATACCAGGATTGTTACGAATAACATTACAGCCGTCTATGATACGATTTTGAAGATCTTGTACGTTTAATATCAGTGTTGTGTAAACAAGCGATTTCAAATATCCCCACACACAAAAATCCAGAGGATTGTGTCCAGGTGATCTAGGGAGCCACGGGTGTGGAGATCCTCGTCCGATCCAATGGCCTGGAAAAACATTATTTTAAAACTCGCGTACAATCACTGAAAAATGTGGAGGAGCTCCGTCATGCATGAACCACATGCGCCTTCTAATAATAATAGGTACATCTTCCAAAAGAAGTGGAAGTTCATTTTCTAGCAAATGTTGGTATGTCTCACCGGTTAACCGTACAGGAAGGAAAAATGGTCCAATTAAATAATCATCGATGATGCCAAGCCAAACATTGACCGAAAATGTTTGTTGAAATCGTTTTACATTTATGGTATGTGGTTTTACATCTGCCCATATGTGGTCATTATGAAAATTCATAATCCCATGTCTAGAAAAGTTGGCTTCATCCGTAAATAGAATATTGGCCACAAAATTCGGATTGTTCGCGATTTCACGTAAAATCCATTGACAATACTGTATGCGTAATGGATAGTCAGTAGGTAACAAATGTTGAACACGTTGAACGTGATATGGATACAATAAATTATCTTTTAGAATATTCCAAACAGTTTTGTTACTAACATTTACTTCATCTGCAACTTTTCTTGTACTCGTTTCTGGATGTTGGTCAATAATTTGAAGAATCTGGTTTTCCAATTGGGGATTTCTCACAGTTCTGGGTCGTCCAATAATATTCTTCGATTTAGCAAAAGTTCCAGTTTCTTGTAAACGAATATGTAACTTAGTAAACGTATCTGAACATGGTAAACGATTATTTGGATAACGCTGGGCATACGTACGTCTAGCTTCTAAGGCATTACCATTCGCTAATCCGTACAAAAAATGCATATTAGCCATTTCAACATTAGTAAACACTGGCATAGTTATTAACTAAACACAGAGTCAATCAAATAAAAATGTACGATTTTTGCGTTGGTTTTCAAATTTGACACTTGTCAACATTATTTCAAAGGCCACAATAAGCATGTTTTTGCGTATTACTTCTAAAAACCAGTAGCGTCACCGGGAAAAATTAATTTCACGTACAATCAGAACTGACTTATTACAATAAATTCAACACCCTGTATCTCATAAACGACAACACCTATCACACATGTTTATATGAACTTTTCGTCTTAAAATTGAGTAACGAAGCGCCCCATATAATATTTTAGATTACTTAAGAAACACCCTGTATAAGATCTAAAATTGAAATTGATTGTGTTAACCTCTACTTTTTGGAAGTTCATCTTACTGAGAACAATAAATAACTGCACAGGTAAACTAAACTTCCACTATTTATTTGAAAAATTGGCTTTAAAATCAATTACAGCTGTTTCGCTATAACTAGCATCGTCAGATTGACATATTGAAATTACAAACAAACAACATGTAATTTCAATATGTCAATCTGACGATGCTAGTTATAGCGAAACAGCTGTAATTGATTTTAAAGCGAATTTTTCAAATAAATAGTGGAAGTTTAGTTTAACTGTGCAGTTATTTATTGTTCTTTCTAAAATTGAATATGCCCAAAACCATCTGGAGTCCATACTATGTTAAAGATATAGAGTTTAAATTTAAAAATCTACCCTATGATGAAAGACTCATTAGATTTAACCTCACAACTTTAAAAGAAAACCAGAGGTGAAACCTACAAATTACTTAATAGTCACTATTCCTGTAATCTAGGGGACATCTTCGATTTTAGCGCCTTAATATCAACACCCTAAATCAATTTAAGAATCGTCTAGAACAGGAAATGAGAAGCTGGAGTACATCTGAATTTGTGGACTAACGTGCATAAAATCTTGTGACAATAATGTAATTTAAAACATATTTTTTCAAATAAACTTGTGTAAGAGGAATAAATTAGTTGGGGGCCATGAGCGATTTGCAAAGGTATATTTGTTTATTTTGGTAATCATTTAAAGTTTTTTTTTTATATTTGTATATAACTGATTTATTGAATTTGATCAGAACAAATTAAAACAAAGGTTGAAAGAAATACAAATATTATCAAACGAAACAAATGACTGTATATTTAAAAAGATCCTGAATGCCTGGATTTAATTGACACGTCAAGATGGGCGTGATGGGCTGAAACACCGAGATGACGTAGGTACCTGAAATTAGATATAAAAACAGTCTGAGTATTCAATTTGCTATATATAGTAAATCTTTTATTTAAACAAAGATTAGTATATTAAAATCCCAAAAAAAATACAAGTGTCAATAATTTACTAGGTGTCTAATGCGGTTGGATCGTTATTTAACATTTTAATATTTTAACTTTAATTAAACAGAATTAAATGCCTAATTATATAGGTATATTAGCAAGGGGCAAAAACTCTCCCCGTGCATGTAAGGAATGTGTGGCACAAACTCTCCACAAATAACATAACTTCTGTAAGTGGCTCAAACTCTCCACAGTACAGTAAAATAATACTAGTCTGCAAGTGGCTCAAACTCTCCTCAGTACAGTAAAATAATACTAGTCTGCAAGTGGTTCAAACTCTCCACAGTACAGTAAAATAATACTAGTCTGCAAGTGGCTCAAACTCTCCACAGTACAGCAAATTAAGGTTACTCTGCAAGTGGCTCAAGCTCTCCACAATACAGAGGGGGTTGTAAGGAAACATGGATGTTAATAATCACCCTGTAGCAGGAACGGACGAACCGCAAGTGGCGCAAACTCTCCACAATACAGTATAGGTTTATGAATAAGGTTACTCTGCAAGTGGCTCAAGCTCTCCACAATACAAAGGGGGTTGTAAGGAAACATGGGTGATATTAATAATCACCCTGTAGCAGGAACGGACGAACCGCAAGTGGCGCAAACTCTCCACAATACAGTATAGGTTTATGAGTAAGGTTACTCTGCAAGTGGCTCAAGCTCTCCACAATACAGAGGGAGTTGTAAGGAAACATGGGTGATATTAATAATCACCCTGTAGCAGGAACGGACGAACCGCAAGTGGCGCAAACTCTCCACAATACAGTATATGAGTAAAACTGCAAGTAAAAGGCATAATTGAAATACTCTGTGATATAGACTCACTATTAAACTATATGTTTGTAAAATAAGAACTTTCAAAATCAAATAACAAGTCAAATGCATAATTGAAATACTCTGTGAGATAGACTCACTATTAAACTATAATATGTTTGTAAAATAATAACTTTCAAAATCAAATAACAAGTCAAATGCATAATTGAAATACTCTGTGAGATAGACTCACCTATTCAACTCCTAATGACTTATACAAGACACTACAATTCACAAAAACTTTCAATGTATATAATATATATCTATTTATTATATTTGGTATAAACTGATGTCTTAGGTAGTCACTAAAGAACTGAACTCTGAATAGTTTTAGAAATATTTTTTTACCCTCTCATTACTTCAGTCTTACCTACCTCTCAAAGATATGAAATATGATACTTTATCGATTTCACGCAATTGGCTGTTCTCTTTATCAAAACATGCATTTTTGAAATGTTAGGTCATATTCATAATAGAATTTAGTACATTTGAAATAACAAGAGACCCTTTTTTTTAAATAACAGGGTGAGATAAACATTAAAAAATAAATGTCTTACACTTGGAAGTTACGTTGAAACGAAGAGTTTTTTATTATTCTTAATTCATTATTCAATTTAATATTTAAAAAATTTAATCATTATTAATGCATGCATCATAAATATACAATTCTGAAACATTTAAAAAGTAGAACAGAATATTAGGAGTGATTTTATTAATATTGCCAGCTATCGAATCAATAAATAATGTTTTTATTTTTAATATAATGTGAAGCAATAGTTTTGAGACAATTTGCAGATTGTTTAAATAAATAAAAAGATTAATAAATTGGCGTTATGCCTATCAACTATAAAAATTCACTTTATACCAAATAAGCCAAACATCTTTCGAATCTTGCACTAAAAATAAAATTAGTACGCCACTGTACCAACTGACAAAAACGTATGCTGCAAACCAGTGAAACGTTCGAAAACACAGACGGTCGGTAAAATAAGTTTTTCGTATCTAGCGGACATCTTTCCATCTTTTTTTATACCGCAGATAAATTGGTTCGTACATCCGATAAAAATTGTTGGTAGACTTTTTATATAATAAACCTATTGATTGTTAAAACAAATTGATTACGTCCACGGGGATGTACAAGAATCGTGCTTGAAAATTCTTCAGTGGTCAATAAACAGAAGTAAAGATACACTTTTTAAATATATGTTTATATACAGTGCGGTCCATATGTATGGAATAAATTCATTTGTAGCGTTATTATGTACTATATGAAAAAAACCTGAAACAGGTCAATTTTTATTCTTAAATTGACAATTTACAGTATGAAAATATTATCCCCCTCCAGCACCCCTTCGGAATTATAAGCACCCCCTCGAAAATTTTAAATTACAAAGGGGGTCACGTGGCACCTCGTTGGAAAGGGATTTTAGTCCTCTGTTCAGCAATATAAAGTTTTTTAAATTTGGTGCAATCATAACTGAGAAAATTGATTTTTAAGATGTAAAATTTTGATAATGTCTCTAACACAAAACTTTACGTAGAATGAAGATAATAATGTCACATTATGATTAGAATGTGTTTTCCAATGTATTTGGCACTTAAATTAAATGTTCAAAATGACCACCATTCACTTCTTGACAATAACCGAGGCGATATTGGAATTCTCGTACAACATTTTGTATGACCTCGGGGGTTATTTTGTTAATTTTTTCCGTTATCCTAACTTTTAAATCAGCAATATTGTTTGGTCTATTAAAATATACTTTAGATTTTAAATAACCCCATAAGAAGTAATCGAGAGGAGTCAAATCGGGGGATCTAGCCGGCCATTCGATCACCCCACGTCTTCCAATCCACTTATTGGGAAAAACCTCGTTTAAATAATTTCTAACAGTACGTGCGAAATGCGGTGGAGCTCCGTCTTGTTGGTAGTAAATAGATCGATCTATCTCATTTGGATGATTAATATCAGGAAAAACTCTTTGTAATGTAGGCACTAAAAAGTTAATCAAAAAATCTAGATAAACCTTACCTTACCAGTAACTGTGCCCTCAAAAAAATAAGGGCCAATAATTTTATTGTTAATGATACCAGCCCAAACGTTAACTTTTTTAGGATATTGAGTGTGAGCCTCACACATCCAGTGAGGATTTTCTCTGCTCCAATATCTACAGTTTTGTTTGTTAACCGTTCCGTTTAAATGAAACGTCGCTTCATCAGAAAAAACTATTTTGTTTATGAACTGCAAATCTGCGTTCATTCTATCCATCATCAATTCACAGAATTCTTGCCTTCTATCAGGATCATCTTCATTTAATTCCTGAACCAACTGAACTTTGTAAGGGTGGCATTTTTCTTTATGCAAAACTCTCAAAATAGATGATTTACTTACATCATTGTCGGCGGCAAGTTCTCGAGTTGTCTTATGCGGATTTTCCTCAATCTCTAGAAGTACATCTAACTTTTTTTCATCAGTAAATTGAACATTTCTACCTGGTTTTTCAATATTTTTTACATGTCCAATTTTACGAAACTTTTTCAATTTTGCTAACTGTAGACTGTGAAACGTATTTATTATTAAAAATTTCACAAACCTCCTTTTGAGTTCTGGTTTTATTACCACAACCAATCATAATTAAAATGTCTATTCTTTGAGTCTCGGACAAATGAGCCATAATTAAATTTAATACGCGCACAAATATTATAGGTACTGACGTCTTTTAGTAACTTTAAATACCTAAATGACAGCAGCCTACTAGATTTATATCAATTGTTTATTTAGATTTTTGACTATTATTTTAATATCTTCAAAGTTTTTTCCTAATATTTAGCAGAACAGATACGAAAATACCTGATTATTTTAATAGACCAAACAATATCGCCTCGGTTATTGTCAAGAAGTAAATGGTGGTCATTTTGAACATTTAATTTAAGTGTCAAATACATTGAAAAACACATTCTAATCATTATGTGACATTATTATCTTCATTCTACGTAAAGTTTTGTGTTAGAGACATTATCAAAATTTTACATCTTAAATATCAATTTTCTCAGTTATGATTGCACCAAACTTAAAAAACTTTATATTGCTGAACAGAGGACTAAAATCCCTTTCCAACGAGGTGCCACACGACCCCCTTTGTAATTTAAAATTTTCGAGGGGGTGCTTATAATTCCGAAGGGGTGCTGGAGGGGGATAATATTTTCATACTGTAAATTGTCAATTTAAGAATAAAAATCGACCTGTTTCAGGTTTTTTTCATATAGTACATAATAACGCTACAAATGAATTTATTCCATACATATGGACCGCACTGTATTTATGTGAATACAAGAAATTTAGGAACTTGACAGACTTGAAACCCGTACATTTACACAAAGAAAATTGTGACGATATAAGAAAAACGTTTACCTACAATTGTGTTCCAACAGAAAACTTATAGTGGGATCCTTTGCACATCTGTAAGGTCTGTAAGCAAACATCTGTAAAAATTAACATGGCACACCCTACAGATTCTGTAGCTTATAGGAAATGATCAGAATTCCACCATTACTGATCAAAAAAATAACACAAAAACTCTATTAAAACCGGTCTCCTCCAGAATGTTTTCATATAGGAGCAATGCATTCCGAGAACAAGCTCCAGCATGCTCCGTCTCGTCCGATGGACCCTCAGTCTTCTTGCTTTCACAGTCCTTTAACTATCTTGCTTTGGAGATAGTTTCCAGGTGTCTCCCTCTTCCTCCTGGATAGTGATGTGCACCTCCAGTGTGTTTTTCACTGCCTCGAAAAAGTGGCAACCGACTGCGACTAAATATGACCGTAGAGTCTTTTTATGGATGAGCCATATCGTTCATAAGTGGTTCCTCTTCTTTTGTCCCTTCTTCATAGACGGGATTCGCCAGAACTTTGTTTTGCACCACATTTGACACATTTCCTTTCTATATGGCATGTTGATGGTTTATGGTTATAGCATTGACAGTTAAAACATTGTGTTCCGCTCCCTCGTAGAGCTGCTTTTTTGGATTCTTGCGCGTGTACATGTTCAACCCTGTTCTTTCTGTCAATATTCTACAAACGAATATCGCGAGTTTTCTCTTGTTTTCAAATCTGAAGTGTATTTGATTAATTTTTATTACTCTCACTTTTTGGCCAATTAGATCTAAGTCTAAAATCGCAGGAAATATCCATGTCTCAAATGTGGCTGATATTATTAAATGCAAATGTAAGATCAAGCTAACCTTTTATGACTTCTGTATTCGCCCCCCTGTATTATTTTCGTTGTCTGTGTTTTTCTTCTCTTCTTGAAATTCCCCGATTTCTATTGATTTTTTATTTTCTGTTTGTAGTATTTTTCTTGATATGGACGTTTTTTCCACTCTTCTTACTGTGCTTCTAGAATTGCTTGATGTGGCTATATCTCTATTTCCATTTTTTCACGTCTTTTTGTTTGTTACGTTTTGTCTTCTTTAACAACTTCTTTTCATACGGTTTGAATTATTCCTTCTTCTTAATTTTTTTCGAGTATTCGAGTGTATTTCTGTTGTTTCCGTTTCATTTTCTTGCCTGTTAGTTGGCTTTCTTGATTTCCTCAAATTGTATATTTTGTTCTTCGTCTCGTTGTTCAAATTGCTCTTTTAGATTTATTAGCTCCTTTTTTGCTGTTCTTATCGTTATTGCATTTTATTTCTGAGTGCATAAAATGTTGTACAAGGTGAATTGGGAATGTGCTATTTCAATTAAAAGCCGAAACATCAAATATAGAAAAAATTTTATAACTTGAACTTCTGAAGATCAAAATTAACGTTTTATTCTTGTAAAGATATTAATTTTTTTATTTTCAAAGTATATAATTCATTATTATAAGTAAATATATTTCTCTTGGAAACCGTGTCCTGGGAAGCCCAACATCTCTCAAGAAAACGTAGCAGACGTGATTTCTAAAAACTTGGCTGACGTGTTTAAACAAACTGAGGCCGATTGGTTCTGTGTTCTAATTGATACACGTCATTTACTTCACTTCTCCGCCAAGGCCATAAAAATTCAGGCATTGCAATATTTCTGGCCGATCAAAATTAACAATGAATGACAGAAATACTCAAATAAAAGATAAAAGAAGTCACTACATGCTTATTTTGAATATTATTTGAAGAAAACTATTTAAATTATGCCAATATAAAAAATATAACGGTCATGGTTCATATTTTTTAGTGATAACTGACAAAACATCAAAATCATGCAATATCTTCAGAAATAAGAATAAGCCTAAGTTTTACAATTTCTTACACTAATTTATTTATTTATTTATTTATTATTATTATTTATATAAAAAGTGAAATGTTTTAATAAAATAGAAGAAAAATTGTTTAACGGTTGTTTATTTTGAATTTGACATAGGTATGATAAATTTCCACAGAGTAAAAATAAATGAGTTAGATGTTCTGTTATAAAAGAAATGGTTTTCAAAGAGTTTCAACGGAATAAAATTTGTACCTACAATAGGGATTAAACATTACATGAACTAATTAATCTACTGATTTCCGACTGCTTGTTGGAACCAACCTATAGATAATTATTTAATAATCGAACCAGTTAACGATTGTTTTTTTTCTGTTTTTTATCGATTCATCATCAAAATGGTTGCGCATAATTCGAAATTGACCGTTCTAAGTTGATCTAACGGTATAGTTGCCACATGTCCAGTTATGCCGAAGAATAAATAAAGTGCTTCGAGCGCTAACAGCTTTGGTAGGATTCGGTCCTCGACCTTGGGAAGTTCAGTAGATTGTTATTTTATTTCGGACTCATATGCATAGATTCGTTATTTAATACTTGTCTATACTATACACCATAAAACCTATAAAACCATCAAATTTGGTTGAATTTGTGTGTCGTCCACAGACGTAGATAAATCTTATGATCATTAAATTTAATAATTAAAGTAAATTAAAAATTATGGACGTAGGTAAAAATAAAAGGCAATTTTGGGAACTAATTTGATCTTCAATTAAATAAAAAAATATTAACATTAAGTTCCAGAGGTATCATGTCGTTATAATAATCCTTTGACCCCAAGAAGATGAATTTAAGTTTTAGGAACAGACTGATATACAGGGTGGGAAAGCCAAAATGGGATAAATTCATTATTTCGGTCACTGTACATATTTATAGAAAATCCCGAAACATTTTAAATTTAAATTATAAATTGACATTATTTAATGTGAACATTTGATCCCTACCTTCAACCCCTTTGAGTGACAGTTACAACCCCTCATTTTTTTATGTATAGTAACCGATATAATGAATTTATCCTTCCACTATTTATTCAAAAATACGTTTTAAATTCAATGACAGTCGTTTCGCTAGAATTAGCATCGTCAGAATGACATATTGAAGTTTTACATTTTGTTTGTTTGTAGCTAGGTACCTGATGTTGATTAAGTAGTTAAGGCTAGACCAAGTATGGAAGTAATAAGACATAACAATATTAAAGCCTAAGGAATTATCCTAGATATATTTGCCTCTAAGATCAGTATAACTGTGCAATGATATAGAAAAACCTGGTTTTTCTATATCAGAATCTTAGAATCCCGTCGCTAAAAATATCGCTCTAGAAATATTAAAATTTTATTCGGACACATCAGTGATGCCAATTCTCTTATTGTAAATAACATCAGAATATGTCTATTTTATATGGTTTATATTTCAAATGTTTTCCTATTTTATTTGCCAAAGCATTATTTCGTCAGAACAAAATATTGTACCAATAGGCCAGTGGACTATTTTTTTAATATATTGTAATGTTTAGATATTCTATAATAGTATAATATCAACAGAAGTTGTTTAATTAACTTAATCAAATAATTTTAATTATATTGTATTATTTTATTGTATATTTTGTGTATTTGTAAGAGAAATTTAAGTTAGAAATTATTTTAATGTAACAATATTATATTTAGTTCATAAATATGTTATTTAGAACTTAGTAGAAACTTCGCGAAAATTGATTATATAATGTGTAAAAAAAGGACAGATAATGTGTAAAAAGGAGACAGATATATTTTACTGTATTTTTATTCTGGAATGATCGATGATAGACTAAGTAAGAATGTTTTGTCATAAATAGGAAAGAAAGAGATACACATATTTTCCCAGAAATGACTAATCTCTAGAACAAAAAAACGAAGCTTCTAGAAGTTTGAAACCTATAAAAGACTGAACAGAGGTCGTTAAAAAGGGAAGTTTATTATTGGAAGTCAAAGAGAGAAGATCAGTGAGTGTGAACAGTCAGTTAAAAAGTGAACAAACAGTTTTTGAAGTAGTTATAATAAAGTGACGTTAAAAATACAAAGTAAAAGAATTATAAAGTAAAACAAAGTGCCAAAAGTGACATTGAAAACTAATCAAAAGTGAAATTAAAACATTTTGGGTTGATGTAAAAAAGAAGAGTACTTACTATTATTAATACAACTAAAGGAACTATAATCCATCAACACTAAAATTTGAGGAACAAACAAAGAACAATAATTACACAAGAAACTAATCGTCTAACAACACTTCAGTTTACCAAAATCGTAAATACCACGTATCACTTCGTTCGTCTCCATTTTTCATAGATCACCTACAGATTTTTCCACCAATCAGGAAACAGGACTTTACATATGAAGGTAAG
This sequence comes from Ophraella communa, assembly GCA_035357415.1. NCBI lineage: Eukaryota > Metazoa > Arthropoda > Insecta > Coleoptera > Chrysomelidae > Ophraella > Ophraella communa. The sequence goes on along the minus strand of CM068988.1, from coordinate 23,234,964 downwards.
ATAAAATTGTAATTTTTTTAAAAAAATTTTGTAGTAGTTAGTTGAATTTTATAATTTAGAAAAAAACAAAGGAATATACTTGGTATTTAATAATTAGTGTATTTGATAATCTTACTTGCCATTACATAAATAATATTGGTTAGTTTAACTTAATTCACATCAAGTAAGTTCTTTTATAATTACTAAAGGCCTTTCTTTTTAATATTTTTCTAATTAGTTTCATTATTAAACTTTCAACATTACTGTTTTAATTTAACTATTTTATAATAAATTTATAATTATAATTGAATCAAATTTTTAATTCACATACACCTAATAATCCAATAGAAACTTGCATAACCAAAACCCCTGAGAAAAAGAAGATCTTGCTACTTTTAATAAGAATTAATCATTCAAATAAATTTATTAATCAATAAATAATCTCTCAAATTATAATATTCATTACAATATATTAGGCTATTTAATACTTTTTTATTGATCATACGAACTCTAAATTATCAATAAAGTCAAAATAATATTCAAACGGTCGAAATTTTGCGCACATAGCAAGTGACTTGACGATTTAAGAGAAGGGGAAGAGAACAACACGGTTGCCACTTGTCAAAATGAATCAGCAAATTTCATTTCATTAAGTTTCAGGAAATAATCACAATTGAATGTCAATTATTGATGTTTTGAACATTAATTATGAAATGAACTACTAAACTGTTATATATGAGGGTCAAAAATCAATTTCATGGTTATCCCACGCTGCTAATTCTGAGATAATCATCAGGAACGTGTCCTATGTCTATTGATGAGATGATGTATTCGTTTCGAAGGAGTTTTTGGCATCAATCACTATATTAAGAAGACAAATTTCCGGTTAACTTGTTTTTAATAGGTGATTTAGCAACATTGGATGTCAAGTGGAAATGGAACATCAACAGACCAATAAGGACACCCCTTAACAAGTGACGTCATCATGAATACAAATTGGCGTTTTGTCATGGATAGTTTAAAATAGGTTATGAAATTTCATGATTTCGAACAACGAATAGGCTCATAAATCGCATTTATGATAGTTTTGATGGGACGCAAAAATTAATTAGGGTCTGTAACAATACGATGATGTAGTTCGAAGTCAAATATTCAATATCAGTCCAGTCGCCCATTGTACCTAAATGTAAATGGGGACGGAAAAACACGTATATTATTAGATGCAGGTAATCTGACAACGCCGATCCAAAAAAGCGGCAGGTGGGTTTATAAACAGGAAATAGAATTATTTGGGTAAGTGGATTAAGAGGATGGGTGTTTATTCTTTAAGGACATTTTAAACAAAAACACCTTTAATATCGATGATATAACTTGTGTCGTTAAAAAAAAGAAAATGCATACAATCCCAATAACCTTTTGTTAAAAAAATATTAATTTAAACGGCAAACATACTCAATTAATGTTTATGCGCAATAACGTTAACATTTATTTCTATTGGCCGTTGCATAATAATTAACCGAATGAAAAATTAAGGTCAGCATTGGCTAATTACTTATAACAACAAAAATGACCACTTTTGATTTTGTTCCTTGCGGTTTGTTTTACTTAGATCTTGTACGATTTGATTACAAAATTTTACCCCTCCTTGATGTGTCCAATTTCAGATATTTGTTCTGTGAAGCGCTTGCTATAAATAAATTAATGTAAAAAAATTACAAGGAACAAAATTGTAAAAGAAATATACAAAATGAATAGTGATCACCAGATCATTATCATTACAATGAACATGGGTTTTTTATATATTTGATAATATTATTGACAGTTGCACAATCGAGGTTGTAAAATCCAAACATTATATCGAAAACGTTTAGTTTCAGTAATAATTAAATATCGCGGGAATTGCTCGGTTTCTTATATCGATTGCCGTGGGTGAGTTTTTAACAAACTATTTTTAATATTTTTAATTATTTCTATTGTTTTAATTTTTTATTAGTGTCAAATGTTACATGCTGTAGCTGCAACTTTTCTTATGTAAGTTTAAAATAAATATGCACGAAGAATGTGATAGATAATATCTGCATACTAATAAAAACATACAAAGTGCACCATAGTTACTTTCATTGAAGCTGTGATGAAGCAATGGCGAACAAGCCTTCAGGAGCAGTATCTTAAGACTACTGAAATTGTTATTCACAGAGGAATACTTCAAGGAGACTGACTTAGTCCACTGTGGATCTGTTTGGCAATGACTCCACTTTCTACCATGCTCAACAACACTAAATTTGGCTTCGATCTTAAGGTAAATAGAAATACCAACTACATCGTTTCTCATCCTTATATGGATGACATTAAAATATTTGTTTCCAATCAGCAACAAATCCAACATCTTCTGGATGTAACCGAAAGGTTTGCCAGTGATGTACGCATGGAATTTGGATTAGATAAGTACAGGACCTTAGTAATCAAGAAGGGAAAATCTGTCAATGGAGATGTGATGCTATCTAATGGAGATATAATCGTTGCCATGCAGATTGGGAACACATACAAATACCTGGGATTTAAACAGGTTGTTATATCAAAAAAATTCCAAATCCAAAATCAAGGATTAGTATACACAGAGGGATAGTTTATTGTTAAAATCTGAATTGAACACAGGAAACCGAGCAATTAATACATATGCTGCACCTGTGTTAACTTATTCGTTTGGAATTCTACAATGAATAAAAACTGAATTGGAAGATATTCAGCGAACAACAAGGACTATGATGACCAAGCACAGATATCACCATCCAATATCGTCGGTGCTTAGAACAACACTGCCAAGAAAGGATGGAGGACATAATAAATCTACACAACAAGCAGATAAATAAATTACGAGACTTCTTTATCAACATATCACTGGCATCGAGTTTATACAAATTTGTTATAGGAGCCCCTCTTAATTTAGCAGATCCTAATGTGGATTTAGAAATAATAATATGCTGAAAAACAAGTAAAATGGGCACAAAAAGCTCTACATGTTCGACATCATCACGATCTAAAACGAACCATACATCAAATACGGGGCTTGCTGACGGTACCTTGTTCCCAGAGACAGAAGGATTTATGATGGCTATTCAGGATCAAGTAATTAATACTAAAAATTACAACAAATTTTTTATCAGGGACCAAACTATTACATCGGACAAGTGTAGCGAAAACCATACGACACATAACCTCAGAATGTTCACCGATAACCAACTGTGTAACATTATCCACCAATAAATATGGACCGCTAAATACCTATACACCTTATTATAAGTACAATCCACAGACACTGCTAGAGAATGGAAATTTTAGACTCTATTACGATAGATCCATTATTACCGATCGACAGGTGACGAATAATCGAGCTGACATCGTGACGGTGGATAAAAAAGCTAAATCAGTGCTGCTATTCGATGTTGCAGTTCTAAACAATATTTTGGATAAGTATAATGAAAATATAGCAAAGTCCACCAATCTTGCTTTAGAAGTAGGGCAGATGTGGCATTCAGATAAAGTGGAGGTGGTACCGATGATCATATTATCTACTGGACTCATCCCCAGACGTTTTGAAGGCAGTCTTAAAAAGCTCAATATTATTAAAAACACTTTTATTGACTTGCAAAAAGTGGCAATTTTAAATACATGTTGGTAAATTTTTAAATATGTAATTTTTGAGCCTAATCCCATGGGATGGTAATTTGAACAGGTAAATTTTTCAATCGGGCACGAGTTAGGTAAAGTACGTTTCACAATAATTCGTTGACTTGGTACCTGCTCTTAACTGCTCTTAAGGGATTACTAATAAAAGGTGGTTAATATTTCTTCGAACATTTACAGAAAGGTATTATTTATTTTTGTCCAGGAAGATATATTTTGGATTTTTTATTTTTCAGGTAAAATTTTAAATTATTATTACTGACCATCAATAGTAAATCATTAGTAAATGATTTTTTATTTTCTTAATCATCTTGGAAGAGAAAGTGGGAGTTTCGGGGTAATTTGTTTTTAAAATTCTCTCCTAGAATTTTAGTTTGTACTAAACATTATACTCTGAAAGTAATCTTGTGTTTATAACTAAGTATGTGGCGTCCTTGGGCAAAAAAGTGCATTTATCGCCGGATGCGAAACAAATTGTGAAAAATGTGTTTGAAACATTGAATAATCGAGGTTATAGTGTAACCGATGCAGCAGAAGAAACATGTAAGTTAACCAAAACCCCAATAAGTAAACGAAAAAAACGAAGTGACGTTAATAATACCAAATGTGTTGATGAAATACAAAAAGATATAATCCGACGAACGATATATGTCCTATACCAAGAACAAATGATACCAACCCTAGATTGTATAAAAAAACGGTTACTTAAAGACGACACGAGAATTATTTGTAGCCGTACAAGTTTGTGGAGAATTATTTCTCAAATGGGATTTAAATATTGTACCATTAATAAAAGGCAAGTGATAATGGAGTCATATCGTTTAAGAATGTGGCGTTGTCATTACTTACAAGCTATTCAAAAATATAGAAGTGAAAACCTTTCAATTATCTACCTCGACGAGACATGGTATGACACCCATGATACTCCAACGAAGGGTTTTGTTGATTCATCGGGAAATTGCAAAATAAAGGCTCCATCAAATAGAGGACAAAGAATTACAATAATACATGCCGGATCAGAAACAGGTTGGTTTCCAAACGCTTTATTGTTATCAGCAAAGAATATTAAAGATTCAAGTTTAGATTATCACGAAGATACGACAGCAGAACTTTTTGAAGATTGGTTTGAGAATTATTTATTGCCGAATATACCGGAAAAAAGTATAATTGTAATGGACAATGCAACTAATCATAGCCTAATCATAACCTAACCTAACCTAACCTAATCATAGCCGTCAATTAAATAAAGTACCAAATAGCAACAACAATAAATGTTACTGAGTTTTATTTAAATCTATTTTGAAAACCGGATTACGGATCTGTTAATAGTTACTGTACAGTGAGAAATTTATAACCTTTCATTACTAATCCCCTAAGGTCAGGTACCGAGTTAACGAAATATTGTGAAACGTACTTTATACAGATTATTGAGACCTTTACTCTTGTACCTTTTAAAGGGATTAGTGGGCACGAGTTGGAATGCGTCCTTTCCGTTTACTTTCGAGATAGGTAAATAGTACCAGCAATTGCTGAGTAAGTGCATAAGTATTTTTATAATAATTAGCGAAATTGTTGTTTATGTATTTGTAAGTAATATTAAAAAAAAATTGTATTCAAAGTAAAACTGATCAAAGATTGACGATGATTGTTTATCGAAACAGCCTGTCATTGAATTAATTTTATTTAAATAAAATTGAAAGTTTTGCTAAAAATTTGATTGTTTAATGTTCTTAGTAAGATGGACTTCCACAGAGTAACGGTTGGTACAATAAATTTCATGCATCCTTGTAGTAATTTGTTAAATCTGTTGTTTTTACAATATATCTATTTTTAAAATAAATGAAATACCTACTTCCAGACTAGTGCAAAGGAAAATCTGAAAGAAATATTTATTTAAATATGTACGTGGAACTAGTCAACCAAACAAAATTGAAGAAATAGCCCTTTGTCGTGCTTAAATCTATTTCTGCTGGGTTAACTGAACGAAAGCTCTTTGTTACGGCTGACCGTACACATTGTATACTTTTATTAGTAATTATTCAAATCAAACAATAAGCCAAGGCATCTAACGATTCCAAATTAGGTACAATTATGCAATCAGATGTTATGCATGAAGGGTTATGAATTCAGTCAACCTAATTTAAGTAATTCGATGTTGTGTTATTTATAGAATCAGATACCCCAGGAAAAACAAATAAAAAGAAGTCGAGAATAAAATAAGAATTGAATATTGTTAGGAAACACTTTAGAACTTATATCTATGATGAGAAGTGTATTTTTAGAAATGATATCGAATGCATTTGTGTTGACATATGACCACTTAAGCTGTTCAAGTATAATATGTCCCCATTTTTAACATTTTTAATTCTATTTTTAATATCTATGCACCATATGGTAGGATTCTGTTAAATTTCATTTGTAAATATTCGCTTGTGGTTTATTCCCACGAATTTTCAATGCATCCATATTTATTCGGTAAAAAGTTTTCCAATAATTTTACATCGTTTTTATGGTGCAAATATTTAAGTAAAATATATAGGGGAAAATAAATTCTAGAGATCTAAAAAACCTTGAAACAGATGCAAGAATAAACGTTCTATTATATGTGTAGGTAACATTGAAAACACCACAAAACACAACTCGGTCTTTGCTCCAATCCTCTTCGCGTCCGTGGATAAAAAGTAATAATGCTTCTTTCAGTGGTTCCTTAAAGAAGAATCACTTATCTTGTGACGTGAAAATCATTATAAAAAAATGTGTATAGTTCCTTACTTCAGCAAGGATATAACGCGGGTGCTGCAGTAAGAGTACCTAACCAGTAATTTGACGAAGGTGCCAGTTGGACGAATTGTTGAAAATTCCATGGAATCAAGCAAAAAGCTTAAAGATTCCGGTGTCACAAAAAGTCTAGACGACTGGAAAAAAAGATTTGATGAGGCGAAAAATCTACACTTTGTACGATGAGCAGCGTGTCCCCAAAATCAAAAGTCTGAAACAGCGGCTCATCAATGACGAAACTCACATCAACTGTGGCCTCACTACTCTTTGTCTGCAATGGGCTTTAAATATCGCAAAATTGACAAGAGACAATAAGAAAATACCAGTCTAAAAATCGGCCAATACTCTACCTCGACTAGACGTGGTTTGACACGCATGACACCCCTTCCAAAGGATGGTCTGATTCCTCTGATAAGTGTAAAACAAAAGCCCCATCAAATAAAGGGAAGATAATCACAATATTACACGCAGGATCAGAAAATGGTTGGATCCCAAACGCTATGTGGCTCTCTGCCAAAAATATTAAGTACTCTTGTGTTGATTATTACGAAGATACGACAGCAGAGCTATTCCTGGCTCAATGAATACGAAATTGGAGATTCAAAACTTCATGGCTGCAAATGACATATATTTTGAGGAAAATTATACAAAAAAAGAACTTTTACAATTGCAGAAGAATTGGGACATACAGTGTTACGACTACCTCCCTACTACTGCGTGTTCAATCCCATAGAGCTTATGTGGCACCAACTTAAATCGACTGTGCGCGGAAAAAATACTTCTCCGACGGTAGTGTTGTTTCTTGTTGCACGCAAATTCTGTTTATTAGAACTTGCATGCGCATAGAGAGAAGAAGAAGAAGACAAGAGGAAGGGAGTTTATCCCTATAGAACGTTCTAATTTATTTATTTTATCTGAAAGATATTGTTTTCATCTCAGGTGGGTTCAAAGGGGCTTAATAAAATGTATTTATATTTACTATCGATTTATTATTCCTACCAATCGATGATTGGATCGACAATACAATTAAAATTAGCGAAAAAGTGACTAGCAGACTACTATTTCTATGTTCTAAACAAAGTTTTGACAGAAGTGTGAATTGTATGAAGATAAGATATAAAATGTGTCGTTCGTTACTGTGGTCTTTACGAAATATATCGTGTAGACGCCTAACAATGAAATATTATTCGGTATTTGTAACAGTTATTGAAAATACAGGTAATATGATACCCAAATGTATATATATATATATATATATGTCTAAAGTATGGTTTGGGGACAAAATCCCGGGCCTAATGGTGTCTTTGAGGACATTTCGGGGCTTTGAGGACCGTCCTCATAGTAATTTGTTGTGGGTAGGTAGTTTTGAGGACTGTCCTCAAAACCACAACTGACTTATATGTCTATTAGTTGTTTTGAGGACTTTATTTTTTAAGTTTTCCAAACCATACATTTTAACTATATTTGTTTTTTTTCATTTTAGTTCTGTAACAGTATTTTTATTCGAATATATTTAAAAGTACTTTTCTCGGACAGTTGTCAACTTTTGATATATTTACTTTAAGTATGGTATGTTGCACAGACAAATACAATATTTGACAGGCGCACAATAAAGGAAATTTTCTTAACATTTTTATATTAGAATAAAAAGTATAGTAGAGCAAATGAGAAGTTACTTTTCCGGACTCCTTCGTTTAGTCTCAGCCGGCAAACTACATAGTCGTTGGAAAAAGGTATACTTTTCTTCCTTGTATCATAAATTACTATTCTTTCATTATTTTTTTTTTAATTTGTCAGTACACCATAAATTATTTATTATAAACATATTGAATTTAGTCTTTATATTATTATTTAATTGTTAATCTCTTAATACAATTATGTCTGTGAATGCCGTGACTTTTTATGTACATAGTACAGTTTGAGGACTCTGTGACGTCATAAAGTCCCCAGAAGCAACACACCACACAAAAATGGAAATATTTTTAAATATAACAATGTCCGTGTGTAGATTTGAAAAGTATACAAAATTTATTTCAATATGGATATTATATTTTTAATATTTGTTAAACTCAAAGTTTAAAACAACATTCGGATTTTGATTTATGACAGTTCACCATGAAATTGCTGTCACCTTTATAGTTGGCTTCAAATCAAAGAAATCCTTAACGGTCGATTATAGTTTTTAGTCTCCACTAAATATATTTCTGATTAGGCATTGTATTTGTTTCATTAAGTGCGTCATTGTTGCATAGGCGGTTGTAATTAATTTCGAGCAGTATAAAGAAGAATTAGACTGCTTGCAAATAACTCGCACTCGCTAATGTAAAATTTTTTTAACATTTTTATATTAGAATAAAAAGTATAGTAGAGCAAATGAGAAGTTACTTTTTCGGACTCCTTCGTTTAGTCTCAGCCGGCAAACTCCATAGTAGTTGGAAAAAGGTATACTTTTCTTCCTTGTATCATAAATTACTATTCTTTTATTATTTTTTTTTTTAATTTGTCAGTACACCATTAATTATTTATTATAAACATATTGAATTTAGTCTTTATATTATTATTTAAATATTAATCTCTTAATACAATTATATCTGTGAATGCCGTGACTTTTTATGTACATAGTACAGTTTGAGGACTCTGTGACGTCATGAAGTCCCCGAAAGCACCACACCATATAAAAATTGAAATATATTAAAAACTAGAATTAGGTAATTTATGGAGACACTGTATGTTATAAATAAAAAAAAATCAAATAAACTAGATATATATTTTTATGAGGAATCCGAATTAGAATAAAAAGATAGGCGTTTCCATTTAAAATTTTAAAGTTGCCCCAACCCCAGCCACCGGGCATCCACATAGGGGTTAAAATTTTATGTAATTAGCTAGATATTTTAAAATATTAAATACGTGTTTTTCAGTTTTTTAATTGGATGTAAATTGTCCGAAATATTCGACTGTCCCGGTACTTTTGGGACTCGATGTATAAAGGGTGACAATTTAACTTAGTTTCGTATCAAGATTTTGAGAAGAATATCATCAAAAAATTGAATTATGGTCTATAATAAATAAATATTAATCTCTTAATAACATTTTGTCTGCGGATGACGTCACTTTTTATGTACATAGTGCAGTTTAAGGACTCAGTGACGTCATTAAGTTCCCGAAAGCAACACACCACACAAAAATGGAAATATTTTTAAATGTAACAAAGTCCGTGTGTAGAATTTAAAAGTATACAAAATTTCTTTTAAAGTGGATATTATATTTTTAATATTTGTTAAACTCAAAGTTTAAAACAAATACATTCGGATTTTGATTTATGACAGTTTACCATGAAATTGATGTCACCTTCAGAGTTGGCTTCAAACCAAAGAACTCCTCAACGGTCGATTATAGTTTTAAGTCGTCACTAAATATATTTCTGATTAGGTATTTTATTCGTTTCATTAAGTGCGTCATTGTTGCATAGGCGGTTGTAATTAATTTCGAGCAGTATAAAGAAGAATTAGACTGCTTGCAAATAACTTGCACTCGCTCATGTAAAATTTTTTTAACATTTTTATATTAGAATAAAAAGTATAGTAGAGCAAATGAGAAGTTACTTTTTCGGACTCATTCGTTTAGTCTCAGCCGGCAAACTACATAGTCGTTGGAAAAAGGTATACTTTTCTTCCTTGTATCATAAATTACTATTCTTTTATTATTTTTTATTTTAATTTGTCAGTACACCATTAATTATTTATTATAAACATATTGAATTTAGTCTTTATATTATTATTTATATATTAATCTCTTAATACAATTATATCTGTGAATGCCGTGACTTTTTATGTACATAGTACAGTTTGAGGACTCTGTGACGTCATGAAGTCCCCGAAAGCACCACACCATATAAAAATTGAAATATATTAAAAACTAGAATTAGGTAATTTATGGAGACACTGTATGTTATAAATAAAAAAAAATCAAATAAACTAGATATAGATTTTTATGAGGAATCCGAATTAGAATAAAAAGATAGGCGTTTCCATTTAAGATTTTAAAGTTGCCCCAACCCCAGCCACCGGGCATCCACATAGGGCTTAAAATTTTATGTAATTAGCTAGATATTTTAAAATATTAAATACGTGTTTTTCAGTTTTTTAATTGGATGTAAATTGTCCGAAATATTCGACTGTCCCGGTACTTTTGGGACTCGATGTATAAAGGGTGACAATTTAACTTAGTTTCGTATCAAGATTTTGAGAAGAATATCATCAAAAAATTGAATTATGGTCTATAATAAATAAATATTAATCTCTTAATAACATTTTGTCTGCGGATGACGTCACTTTTTATGTACATAGTGCAGTTTAAGGACTCAGTGACGTCATTAAGTTCCCGAAAGCAACACACCACACAAAAATGGAAATATTTTTAAATGTAACAAAGTCTGTGTGTAGAATTTAAAAGTATACAAAATTTCTTTTAAAGTGGATATTATATTTTTAATATTTGTTAAACTCAAAGTTTAAAACAAATACATTCGGATTTTGAGTTATGACAGTTTACCATGAAATTGATGTCACCTTCAGAGTTGGCTTTAAACCAAAGAACTCCTCAACGGTCGATTATAGTTTTAAGTCGTCACTAAATATATTTCTGATTAGGTATTTTATTCGTTTCATTAAGTGCGTCATTGTTGCATAGTCGGTTGTAATTAATTTCGAGCAGTATAAAGAAGAATTAGACTGCTTGCAAATAACTCGCACTCGCTCATGTAAAATTTTTTTAACATTTTTATATTAGAATAAAAAGTATAGTAGAGCAAATGAGAAGTTACTTTTTCGGACTCATTCGTTTAGTCTCAGCCGGCAAACTACATAGTCGTTGGAAAAAGGTATACTTTTCTTCCTTGTATCATAAATTACTATTCTTTTATTATTTTTTATTTTAATTTGTCAGTACACCATTAATTATTTATTATAAACATATTGAATTTAGTCTTTATATTATTATTTATATATTAATCTCTTAATACAATTATATCTGTGAATGCCGTGACTTTTTATGTACATAGTACAGTTTGAGGACTCTGTGACGTCATGAAGTCCCCGAAAGCACCACACCATATAAAAATTGAAATATATTAAAAACTAGAATTAGGTAATTTATGGAGACACTGTATGTTATAAATAAAAAAAAAATCAAATAAACTAGATATAGATTTTTATGAGGAATCCGAATTAGAATAAAAAGATAGGCGTTTCCATTTAAGATTTTAAAGTTGCCCCAACCCCAGCCACCGGGCATCCACATAGGGGTTAAAATTTTATGTAATTAGCTAGATATTTTAAAATAATAAATACGTGTTTTTCAGTTTTTTAATTGGATGTAAATTGTACGAAATATTCGACTGTCCCGGTACTTTTGGGACTCGATGTATAAAGGGTGACAATTTAACTTAGTTTCGTATCAAGATTTTGAGAAGAATATCATCAAAAAATTGAATTATGGTCTATAATAAATAAATATTAATCTCTTAATAACATTTTGTCTGCGGATGACGTCACTTTTTATGTACATAGTGCAGTTTAAGGACTCAGTGACGTCATTAAGTTCCCGAAAGCACCACACCACACAAAAATGGAAATATTTTTAAATGTAACAAAGTCCGTGTGTAGAATTTAAAAGTATACAAAATTTCTTTTAAGGTGGATATTATATTTTTAATATTTGTTAAACTCAAAGTTTAAAACAAATACATTCGGATTTTGATTTATGACAGTTTACCATGAAATTGATGTCACCTTCAGAGTTGGCTTCAAACCAAAGAACTCCTCAACGATCGATTATAGTTTTAAGTCGTCACTAAATATATTTCTGATTAGGTATTTTATTCGTTTCATTAAGTGCGTCATTGTTGCATAGGCGGTTGTAATTAATTTCGAGCAGTATAAAGAAGAATTAGACTGCTTGTAAATAACTCGCACTCGCTCATGTAAAATTTTTTTAACATTTTTATATTAGAATAAAAAGTATAGTAGAGCAAATGAGAAGTTACTTTTTCGGACTCATTCGTTTAGTCTCAGCCGGCAAACTACATAGTCGTTGGAAAAAGGTATACTTTTCTTCCTTGTATCATAAATTACTATTCTTTTATTATTTTTTTTTAATTTGTCAGTACACCATTAATTATTTATTATTAACATATTGAATTTAGTCTTTATATTATTATTTAAATATTAATCTCTTAATACAATTATATCTGTGAATGCCGTGACTTTTTATGTACATAGTACAGTTTGAGGACTCTGTGACGTCATGAAGTCCCCGAAAGCACCACACCATATAAAAATTGAAATATATTAAAAACTAGAATTAGGTAATTTATGGAGACACTGTATGTTATAAATAAAAAAAAATCAAATAAACTAGATATAGATTTTTATGAGGAATCCGAATTAGAATAAAAAGATAGGTGTTTCCATTTAAGATTTTAAAGTTGCCCCAACCCCAGCCACCGGGCATCCACATAGGGCTTAAAATTTTATGTAATTAGCTAGATATTTTAAAATAATAAATACGTGTTTTTCAGTTTTTTAATTGGATGTAAATTGTCCGAAATATTCGACTGTCCCGGTACTTTTGGGACTCGATGTATAAAGGGTGACAATTTAACTTAGTTTCGTATCAAGATTTTGAGAAGAATATCATCAAAAAATTGAATTATGGTCTATAATAAATAAATATTAATCTCTTAATAACATTTTGTCTGCGGATGACGTCACTTTTTATGTACATAGTGCAGTTTAAGGACTCAGTGACGTCATTAAGTTCCCGAAAGCAACACACCACACAAAAATGGAAATATTTTTAAATGTAACAAAGTCCGTGTGTAGAATTTAAAAGTATACAAAATTTCTTTTAAAGTGGATATTATATTTTTAATATTTGTTAAACTCAAAGTTTAAAACAAATACATTCGGATTTTGAGTTATGACAGTTTACCATGAAATTGATGTCACCTTCAGAGTTGGCTTCAAACCAAAGAACTCCTCAACGGTCGATTATAGTTTTAAGTCGTCACTAAATATATTTCTGATTAGGTATTTTATTCGTTTCATTAAGTGCGTCATTGTTGCATAGGCGGTTGTAATTAATTTCGAGCAGTATAAAGAAGAATTAGACTGCTTGCAAATAACTCGCACTCGCTCATGTAAAATTTTTTTAACATTTTTATATTAGAATAAAAAGTATAGTAGAGCAAATGAGAAGTTACTTTTTCGGACTCATTCGTTTAGTCTCAGCCGGCAAACTACATAGTCGTTGGAAAAAGGTATACTTTTCTTCCTTGTATCATAAATTACTATTCTTTTATTATTTTTTATTTTAATTTGTCAGTACACCATTAATTATTTATTATAAACATATTGAATTTAGTCTTTATATTATTATTTATATATTAATCTCTTAATACAATTATATCTGTGAATGCCGTGACTTTTTATGTACATAGTACAGTTTGAGGACTCTGTGACGTCATGAAGTCCCCGAAAGCACCACACCATATAAAAATTGAAATATATTAAAAACTAGAATTAGGTAATTTATGGAGACACTGTATGTTATAAATAAAAAAAAATCAAATAAACTAGATATAGATTTTTATGAGGAATCCGAATTAGAATAAAAAGATAGGCGTTTCCATTTAAGATTTTAAAGTTGCCCCAACCCCAGCCACCGGGCATCCACATAGGGGTTAAAATTTTATGTAATTAGCTAGATATTTTAAAATAATAAATACGTGTTTTTCAGTTTTTTAATTGGATGTAAATTGTCCGAAATATTCGACTGTCCCGGTACTTTTGGGACTCGATGTATAAAGGGTGACAATTTAACTTAGTTTCGTATCAAGATTTTGAGAAGAATATCATCAAAAAATTGAATTATGGTCTATAATAAATAAATATTAATCTCTTAATAACATTTTGTCTGCGGATGACGTCACTTTTTATGTACATAGTGCAGTTTAAGGACTCAGTGACGTCATTAAGTTCCCGAAAGCACCACACCACACAAAAATGGAAATATTTTTAAATGTAACAAAGTCCGTGTGTAGAATTTAAAAGTATACAAAATTTCTTTTAAAGTGGATATTATATTTTTAATATTTGTTAAACTCAAAGTTTAAAACAAATACATTCGGATTTTGATTTATGACAGTTTACCATGAAATTGATGTCACCTTCAGAGTTGGCTTCAAACCAAAGAACTCCTCAACGGTCGATTATAGTTTTAAGTCGTCACTAAATATATTTCTGATTAGGTATTTTATTCGTTTCATTAAGTGCGTCATTGTTGCATAGGCGGTTGTAATTAATTTCGAGCAGTATAAAGAAGAATTAGACTGCTTGCAAATAACTCGCACTCGCTCATGTAAAATTTTTTAAACATTTTTATATTGGAATAAAAAGTATAGTAGAGCAAATCAGAAGTTACTTTTTCGGACTCCTTCGTTTAGTCTCAGCCGGCAAACTCCATAGTCGTTGGAAAAAGGTATACTTTTCTTCCTTGTATCATAAATTACTATTCTTTTATTATTTTTTTTTAATTTGTCAGTACACCATTAATTATTTATTATAAACATATTGAATTTAGTCTTTATATTATTATTTATATATTAATCTCTTAATACAATTATATCTGTGAATGCCGTGACTTTTTATGTACATAGTACAGTTTGAGGACTCTGTGACGTCATGAAGTCCCCGAAAGCACCACACCATATAAAAATTGAAATATATTAAAAACTAGAATTAGGTAATTTATGGAGACACTGTATGTTATAAATAAAAAAAATCAAATAAACTAGATATAGATTTTTATGAGGAATCCGAATTAGAATAAAAAGATAGGCGTTTCCATTTAAGATTTTAAAGTTGCCCCAACCCCAGCCACCGGGCATCCACATAGGGGTTAAGTGCGCATAGCATGCAGTTGGCTAGATATATTTCTACTTATTTTATTATAGGCGTCATTGTTACATGAGCTGGTACGAGTTATTTGCAAGCGGTCTAATTCTTCTTTATACTGCTCGAAATTAATTGACACCCGCCTATGTAACAATGACGCACTTAATGAAACGAATGAAGTGATCAGAAATATATTTAGTGGAGACTAAAAACTATAATCGACCGTTAAGGATTTCTTTGATTTGAAGCCAACTATAAAGGTGACAGCAATTTCATGGTGAACTGTCATAAATCAAAATCCGAATGTTGTTTTAAACTTTGAGTTTAACAAATATTAAAAATATAATATCCATATTGAAATAAATTTTGTATACTTTTTAAATCTACACACGGACATTGTTATATTTAAAAATATTTCCATTTTTGTGTGGTGAGGTGCTTTCTGGAACTTAATGACGTCACTGAGTCCTCTAACTGTACTATGTACATAAAAAGTGACGTCATTCATAGACAAAATGTTATTAAGAGATTATTAATTATTTATCATAGACTATAATTCAAATTTTTGTTTTTTGACTTTGAAGGATGATATTTTTTAGAATAATCGTAGTAATAAAAAAGTATATCCACAACGTTTAATAGTAAGGTTCACAAATTTATTGCGACATGTTTGTAACTTTACTCATTCATGTAATCGGACAACCGACACCATTCGCTCTTTTTATAACTATTTTTGATTCTCCTGATACCATTGTTTTTTTATAGGTGGTCTGAAGACCGAAACATGTCGGATTAAATTTGTGAACCTTACTATTAAACGTTGTAGATAGACTTTGAGTTTTATTACTACGATTATCTACATCATCCACATTTGAGAGATGGATTACCTTTTCAATTATTTAGAATATTCATTTCCATTTTTTTATACGAATATGCAGCTTTTCTCGAAATTCTATATTTTATTTAAAATTTGAAACTTAAACAGCTACAACTAAGTATTCTGTATAAAGTTTGTAAGTATAAAGCTACCAATTTTAAGAGATGATTGAATAATTTTACACATTGGATTTTTAATGTTTGATACTATCAACGCATTAAAAAATCTAGCGATTTTAAAGTTTTATGTTATATTACGCTAATTATTAATAGCAAATAATGGTGTACCGGGGGAAACAAAAAAAATCTATTCAATTTTTTAAAATGAATAAAAAAGGAGCATTTTTTAAAATGTATAGGAAATGTAGTGTAAAGGTAGTGTACAATATTTCCTTTATTATATATCAGATAAAAGAAAAAACGTAAATTTTATAAATCTATTAACGGAATTTTTACAACTTAAAATTTTTTTTATTTCCATTTTTATAAATAGTGTGGTGCTTTCGGGAACTTAATGACGTCACAGAGTCCTCACAATGTACTATGTATATAAAAAGTTAAAACAGTTCAAGTTTATTTATCAACGTTTTATAAAATAAACTGATTTTGAACTTACATGTTATTAATAATCGTAAATTAATATAGTACTGGCTGAAATTAAAAAAAAAACTATTACATACAAGTAATATTAAAATGAATGAAAAAATAGGAAAATTTAAAATGTAAACAGTGTTTTTTTATTATATAGGGTGTTTAACAACTTATGAGACAAACTGTAACCACATATTCTACGAAATAAGTTAATTTAAAAAAAAATTGTATTAAAAGTCGTATAGAAAAAAGTTATAATTCCAAGTTTCAATGATAATTGAAAAATAAATAACTGTATTTTGCGTTCATCGTCGTGATATTAGAACACGCATTAAACATTTTTTGTAGCAAATGTAGTACCAAACAAGTGAAGAAAGAAAAACCATGATTTTTTTGGTTTTTCGTACTGATAAGAACGGTTAAACAAATATTAATCTGTATCGTGTATCGTGGGTTATTTGAATAAAGAACA
Organism: Ophraella communa; assembly: GCA_035357415.1. Classification (NCBI taxonomy): domain Eukaryota; kingdom Metazoa; phylum Arthropoda; class Insecta; order Coleoptera; family Chrysomelidae; genus Ophraella; species Ophraella communa. Next base: position 23,217,627 of record CM068988.1, on the reverse strand, counting down.
GTCAATTTTTGTGATATTACATTAGTTGTTTATTGATAATAAAAATGACATTTGTACAACTAACAGTTTTTATAAGAAATTGAGCTGTTTAAATGTATTATTTGATTATCTCGATTTCGATATTCTTTCGTACCTGTGAATAGGTGGTTTAAATTTGTCCCATAAATTGCGAAACATATGTTATTGTTTAAAGTTTGAGACCAATATATCCTTTATTACTTCGTGTTAAAAGAAAGTTTGTGTAATTTAAGAATCTATTAACGTAATTTCTTAAAATTTTTCTAGTCTTTGAAATATTGCCCTTTTTTTGGATTGGTTTCGAGAACATAATGACGTGACATCTGACGTCATAGTCCTCAAACTCTAAAATCACATTAAAAATAATAAGAATGAATTAAAAAAAATTGTTTGCAACAAATCACAACTACCTTACTTTTGGAACGATTAGTTAAAATTTTGTTGCATTAAATAATTATGTCATAATTTTTCGAAGTATTTTAAACAATAATATTGTTTTTACCCCTACACCTCAAATATCAAAAAATGTGAAAACCTAGAAATCGTTTTGTCTGTCTGTCTAAATGTGATCACATCACCTCCCTTATTTCAAAAACTAGCGTCTCAATATAAGTGTCAAAGGAAAGCACTTGATCCATGGATAACCTTAGAGATTTTTTATTTTACCTGTCTGTCCGTCTGTCTTCCTGTAATCACATTTCCTCCGTTACTATAAAAGCTACGACATAATATTGGTGTCAAATGAAAGCTTTTGACCCGCCTTAATCCATAGATAACATTAAAGGTTTTTTATACAGGGTGTCCAATTACTTCGGCATCATGTGGAAAAACTTCTTAGGGGTGAAAACAATAAAGTCGTTCAACTTTTTCCGGCCGAATATTTAATATACAAATTATATTACTGATTGAGGGGGGGGTAAGTCTCAATCCAGGGCAAGGAGGGCAAAAATAGTAAAAAATAAGGTGAAGTCCTCAAAGTGTACTATGTACATACAACAGTGTACAATTGTTATTAATAATCTAATTAAAAAAAAACTTATATACATCAATTCCCAACATGATATATACCTTATGTATGCGTCAATATATACAAAATTTTTGGTGTCCCCAAACCATACTTTAGACATATATATATATATATATATATATATACTTTCTGGTTTACAATTTAGTATGATTTTATTTTCTTTTGTATACAGTCAACTAGCCTAAATATCACCAACTAATTATGTGAAAGTTGTTATGTGAGTTCTTCAGTTGATGTACCAATGATCAAGAACAAATAATAATAGTTTGATCCTACCTTAAGTGCTGAAGATGAACTATACACAACTAATGTGTGTGAGGTATGGTATCTCTTTTAAACCAATGTATGATAACAATGTAGATTTAGTTTGTAGGTGCCGAATCTGAAGTACTTATGTTGAGTTGTAGTGGACTGGAGTCGACGGAAGCCACTGAGAGAACTTGGGAGTAGATGGAATCCAATAGACGGAATAAAATCCATAGATCCACAGCCAAAGTCAAAGTGCAGAATGCAAGTTAACCCAAGATATAGGTAAAGCAAAGAAAGTAGAGAAAAGAAGACGAAGAAGAAGGCCTAAAACAATTCAAATATGAATTAAAATGTGTCCTCAATAATATTAACACATGCAGTTCTTATACGAAGTCCTACCTGAGATGTTGTGTGGCCTTTATTGGTAAGACCTGAGTTTATTTCCTCAAACAGAGTTTGTATCAACTACTTGATAATTAATTTTCAGGTCTAATTTCCAATTTCCATGAGATCCAACAATGTGTTGCAATTTTATAAGCACATGCTTAACATTTAAGAGCAAATCGGAAAATAAAAATCATAAAGGAAAAGGAAGTTCTCCCATCAACAGGTAAAATACCTTATATTTTAGAGGAATATTTAGGCAAACTTTCATGAATAAAGAATATATCTAATTAGAATTAAATTAACCACCTAATTTAGTACTGGTTCTTCTAGTTTTAGAAGGTCAAATAATAGCCTTAACCTTGCCATTGAAGTTGGCATTTGACAAAGCAAACATAAACAAACTCTTGCAAACTTGTAAACTAATATGTATAATTTTTAGGTATGAAAAATACAGAAATGGATTTGATCCCTCAACAGATCACCTTAAACCCACCATAGATATGTGTATTTGATTTTATTGTTTATAACTATAGAAGTCTGTTTGAAATAGTAAACGCAATAAATAAAAGAAAATGTTAATCCACTGGAATTATTTCACTAATTTAAGAATATTGCTTTACTGACCATCAATCAACAGGTATGAATAATCTAAATATTTTTAAACTTGTAATAGTGTGGCAGAATTAATTAGGAACTGTATGAATGACATTCCTATCGAGAGTTGGAAAAGTTCTGTTAGTCATGTTATAAATGTTGAAAACTCCTACCTTTCTGTAAAATCAATTGCGCCAATTATAATTAATTTAGATGAAGATAGCGATAGCGACACTGAACTAAATATAGAATAGAATTGTAGCACTTAAATAAATTACTTGTATATCTCCTATATTATGCAAAATTCAAATTTCGACCCTGTAGCACATTTGCATCTTTTACCTGATGATTTTCTACACAATGAGATTAAATCGGGTAGTTAATAAGCCAATACCATTTACTGTTAAAAATACTATAACTGTTAGTATATTTTCACTGTATTGTATCGGTTAATATAAGTGACTATTCTGGTAAAAATTTGTAAAAACAGTGAAATAATTTCAATTGTAGATAATAACAGAAATAAATTTTAATACACTACTTTTACACTAATATTAAAGATAATATATGATTTTAGTGACATAAGTATGTAACTGGTAATAATTTTCTATTTCAAAAAACTTAAACTACCACTCAAACATTCATGATAGGTTCTGGACAAAAAACAATCGCTGATACTATTAGTCCATTCCATAGAGGAATGATTAAACTTATACATATTAATAAATTTGAATAGCATCTTTATCTATAATAGATTATAGACTAATACGGTTAAGATCCGGACATATTAAAGTTATTTTGTATATTTTTTATGTGTGATGTTATCAAGAAGACTTCTAACACAACTTTGTTTACATTACTCGAAGATACGGTTGCCAGATCAAAGCGAAGATTTCTAACACATTGACACAAAATTTATTTATTTTTATAATTTACTTCACGTGACAGTAAACATAGTAGATAATATTTATTGTCTCAGCTGATGCGAGAAAAAAAATGTCAATGGATAAATTAAAAAATATTGTTTAAAATTTAAGTGTTTACAGATTGGAAATTTGTTTTTTGTCCATATAGAATTAGAATTCTGTAGAATTATTATGTCCACAGTGTAAAAATACTGTTAACTTCTTTGAAGTAAAATATTTATTGAAAGATTAATCTCGTCTGGTATTTTGAATTCTATTGTTAGAATTAGTTTGGTGTGACAAGCCATACAGCCAAACGCTCTATAAACTATAATTTTGTTAACAAAATAATATATCGTTGCACAGATATCGAGCATTCACCTCATTGAGCGGATTTAACACCACCTGATACCTACATTTGGGGGATGATGAAGAATTTCACATTTCACTTGAAAATCCGCCAAGAACTGTTGGAGAAAAGAATAATAACTTATCTTCATTATTTGTAGCAACCACTTTTCTTAAATATGTTGATCTTCAGAAACGTTATGAAGCTTTTTAGCAACAATTATAAAAATTAATTCATAAATTTATCTTTTAAAACTGAAAAATAGAAACTTGTTTCTACCCGCACCCAAGGTAAAGAAACTTAATAGTTTCTATACCAAGCTTGACCGCTTTCTATGAAAAAACAACTACTTTCTGGGCTATATGCCCCAACGGATATTGAATTACATTCCAATAGAAAACGTGATGGCGACCGACTTCGTCGATAATTAAAATTTATTTTTTTATATTCGGGACTGTTTACTTTGGTGGACGATGCCTTAAAAGATGTTGAAAATATTGCAGATTGCAGAATTGCAGATATAAATAAAGTACTTCCAATAAAAGACCCATTGTAAATTAGGAAAAACAAAACATTTTGAGTGAATTTGATTGGAATGGAATGTTTTGGAAAATAAACTATCATCACTACTATAATTGATCTTGCCTAGTATGTTGCACTCCGCTTTGTTCAAGATATAAACACATCTTAAAAAGTCATAAATATTTTACGGTTAGTTTTGTATCTTTTCTTAAAATTTGCATAAACTTTTGTATATTTGTTTGTAAACATTAAAGGATCAGAGTAAAACTGAAGATTCGTATTTATTTTTCTCGGTAAGAGTACATAGTTAAAAGTGATTTGCGAACTGTCGAATCGCAGTTTATTATTTCTAAAATGTTGCAATTGAACGTAATTGCTAATGAAATCTCCCATTTCTAAACCATTTCTATTTCCGTACTAACCTTGAAGGAGAAAATGTGAATATACCAACAAGAAGGTTATGTAGGTTTATTTATAATCACAAAACAAATAAATTAATGTATACAGCCATCCTGACTCCAGAAGACTGAATCTATTTTTGTTTAACATCAAAAGGCAAATCCAACTTGTTATATTTTATTTAAGCGAAAGTTTTTTCAAATTTTTTTACCAAAATTCTAATAACATAGGTATAAAAAATATTAATAATAATAAAAAAAACTCTTCGTTTTTATGCAATTTTCACGTTGAATTGAAAAATTAGGTTTTTAATCACAATGACAGCTATTTTGCTAGAATTAGCATCGGCAGATTGACATATTGACAAGTAACATTTTGTTTGTTTGTAGCTATACTCCGGGTCACAGTTATTATGCACTGTGGCCGGCATAGGCCAATGTAAATCTTATGGGCGAATATTCAACACTGTTGCCGCTTTGGTTAAATTTATTGGTAAAATTTATCTAAAAGCATAATTATAAATATTCTTAATTACTCACTAAACCATTTTCAAATGAATAATTTAGTCAACATTTAAATCATAATAGTAACACAATGGCAAGTTATATTCCCGCGCCAGTTGGAACCAAATTCGAAGAACATGCCGATATGGCAACGCCGTCGTCCATAAACGTAATGCTGCATAATAACTGTGACCCGCTCTATAGATACCTGCCGTCTTATCTATGTATAAAATGAAGACTCAATCAAAGCAAACAGATTAATAGTGGAGAAGATTTATTTGTTCATTAACAACTTTAAATTGTGGATCTGCTAGATGTCTTTTTATTTCAAGTTATTCAAGAAAATCTAAATTTTGTTTTTTATTACAAGTGTGTACCTAGTATTTGGATGTCATTGGTGTGTAAGAGTGAGATTGGATGTTTAAGTAAGTGTTTTGCATATTTCACTTATCTGGTTGGTTAAATATATATGCTCTTAAGTGTTCATTGAATCTTACTTCCAAATTTTTGTGTTTGATCTACATTTTGGACAATTAATTTTGTAAACACCAGATTTTTTAATTTGGGAAATTTTGTTTTTGCATTTAACAATTTTGTGTTTTAAATGATATTAATGCTGATACTTTTGCAGATGTAGGTGATAATGGCCAAGTTCTGCTACCCGGATATTTCCTTGCAATATTTTTCTTCGTCCTATCTACCCCTGAATTTATCAAGAGCGTTCAAGGTCCCATTTTTCCTAACTAATTCAGCTATGCAGTTGCCTTTAGAGTTTCCATGACCTTTGAGTAATCACATTGTTGTTGTAGCCTCGGTAAGGGCAATCTGACATTCTAATACTAGACCTGATGTGATAAGTGGCATGTTTGGGGCAGTTGTCTTTTGCCCGTAAGAATACTCGTGTCTCTTTTGGTAATCTCTTTTTCAGCAATGGAGATAGCAGTGAGATATGTTTCAGCTACACTGGAAGAAATACAGGCGCATTATTCCTTTGGTTTAACAATGGTTTAACTGCTTTTAAAATAAATATGCATGGGTTCAGGGTAAATTCGACTTTAAATCGAAATATCTTACTTTCAAATATGTGACAATTTGGGGAAAATTTGTCTTGAAGATATTAGTTGTTACTATAAATTAAAAATAGCCTTTAAAGTTAATAATACTGCTAAAAACTGGAATAAATTTAAATAATATTACCCGGCGATAATTAAAAATCCGGCGCTGATTTTTTTAATGCATTTCGTTTTATTAAATGTTGGTTGAATTTAGTTGATGAATGTGATTTCATTGAAAACGAGATCGTAAATTTTACTGGGTGTGGTTAATTTGGTTTAAGAGCATGGCTAATACTTAAACAAACTATTAGTATCTACGGAATTTGGTGTTAAAATAAACAAATGTCAACCTTGGACTTGGAAATCGTTTCCTCAAAAAGTTGTTGGTAGTTTGCATATTGATATAACAGTAATCTAGGCCGCCTACATCTTTAAAATAGAAAAAAACGAGTTTTATATAATTAGTTATATGAAAAGTTTTTTTTACTAGCGGACGGGAAAGTCCAGTTTTCCGAACTTAATTTGCTGTTGAAAGAGTCACTTTTCCGCACTAAAATGAGCATCTGCAATCACAAAACTATCAGTTTCCGCACTGGTTAGCTATTTTTATACATGCGGAGGACGAGGACGTCAGCGTTGATTGTTTTATAAACCCTCAATTTTTTAAATTCTATTCTAGTCCATTGCACAATACGAATTATATACTTTCATAAACATTTAACAAGAAAAGTTTTATCTGGTTATAAAATTGAGTATTTTCTCATTAATTATTAAGGTAAATAAATAAATTCATGATATGAATTAATTATAATAAAGCAGTAAAACAAATAACAGTTAACAAGTTAATTGTCTTCTCAGCGTTCAGTTTTCATATAAAAAGTTACGTAATCAATTAATAAGCGGTTCAAATGTCATTTTATACAAGAAAAAAACTAAACAAAATTCGTCCGGCACTGTTGGGGAAAATGATACCGAACACAGTTTACACTGCCACTACACCAATACACAGTTTCTACTTTCCACAGTCTAACTAAAACTTGTGTTGAAATATTCCTGCTTTCTCTGGTCTCAATTTTTCTTTTTCAAAATGATAAATAAAGACCCAACCTAACCTAACCTAAAAAATCTTTCAATTTATATACAGAGTGTTTCAAAAAAAGGTAACACCGTCTCTAGGATAGGTAAAAAACAGAAAAATAATTGGGGTTGGCTTAGTGAAATTTTTTTCTAACGCCATCCGTTTTCAAGATAAAGGGCGTTGAAGAAAATGAAAAATTACACATTTCTTACGATTTTGCCGAAACTACTGGCACCATTGCAATGAAATTTTATACGAATATGTTTTGGAGGCTGATATATCCCATGAATTTGTAAGGAAAAAGTCTATGCTACAGAGGTAAATTCTCGTCAAGAATTAATAGACAGAATTAAACGTCACTTTAATGACATCATAGATGATCCCCAACCGTTAAGAAGATTAATGGATTCTTTAGAAAAAAGGATAGACTTGTGTATTCGTGAAAACGGAGGACATTTTGAACATTTACTCTAATTGAATTTTATGTTATGTTCTTTGTCTTTATTTTAATTTTCTTATTGTAAGTTTTTTTAATTAATAAATTTATCATTAACTTATACGAGGAGCGGTTATTACTTCATAATTTTCAAATCAAAATATTCCGAAAACGGTACATAATATCGAGTTTTACCAAGAGTACCTTTTTGGTGTAGAATTAAACGATGTTTATGTTCACTTGGAGTTTTGACTAATAATTCTATCCTAAAAAAAGTTATGTTGAATAATACGTTGCATGAATCGTGTAACTAGCGCCCTCTATGAGAGATAGTTATAAAAACAAATTCATGGGATATATCAGCTTCCAAAACATATTCGTATAAAATTTCATTGCAATGGTGCCAGTAGTTTCGGCAAAATCGTAAGAAATGTGTAATTTTTTATTTTCTTCAACGCCCTTTATCTTGAAAACGGATGGCGTTAGAAAAAAATTTTACTAAGCAAACCCCAATTATTTTTTAGTTTTTTACCTATCCTAGAGACGGTGTTACCTTTTTTTGAAACACCCTGTAGCATTAATATGTTGCTATGTTTGAATAGTAGTATAAAATGTTTTCATTTATAGTTGACAGAAGCAAAGATAAGACCCGAAAAATATGCTAACTAAAAGAAAGGTTTTCGCAACCAGCCAATTACGAGCCACTGTTAACGGTTGTAAATTAGTAATTGTAACAGAATGATTTTTTCAATGTTTTTGGGAATTTTCTATATTGACTAGGGTCGAAGACTTTATTTAGACGTCACCACTTTTGGAAAATTTGACAAATTCTATTAATTTGAATAGTAACTTCGAATAATTTTTATTTTTGTACAGATGCGAAATATTCATTGTTATTATGAAATTACAACTACAGCTATATGGACACGCCCACCCAGGGCTTATGTTTGCTTCTGTTCACTGTATTTTATTTTTAATAAGAACAAAAAAATTGATAAAACAAAATGTAGAGTTTTCATTTGAGTCTGCTCCGGCTTGGCAAAAAATTTACCACTTCTTGCAATACCTTTTTAACTGCACTATTAATTAGATATATTTGGATAATTTTATATCAGCTAGCAAATTAGTGTTAAAATTTCATTAAAAAATATACAATTATTTGTATGAATAAACATGTGAAACAATTCATCGATAATAATTTGTCTATTTATTCGAAAGTAATTTTCATATTAAATAAAGTAAGAAAATAAAAACCACTGAGATAAAAAAATATAATTCATACAATGGTTAAATACCGTAACGGAAATATTATAATTAACTTTAATGATATATTTAAACATTTATACCTTAAGATACAATTTTAATAACCAAATAAGATTACTAACGATTCTTTAAATATATATATATATAGTGTGTAGTGTGGAAATCACACATAAAAAAAAATTAATTCTTCTCGTAAGGCGTTTTGGTGTTTCAAAATTTTTTTTGATGGCTGTTACAAATAAAACATAAATACTCAGGAACACCCTATTATACAGGGTAATTCACTCGAATCCAGCACAGCCCTCGTCCCTTTTTTTAATGGAACACCTTGTATCATATTATATTTGTGAAAGCTCCTTGATAAAATTCAACGACCTGTTATACTTTATAATTATTTTAATAAATTGAAAATAAAAATTAAAATTAATTTTTTTTCCATTGGTTTCTACACTGTTTATTAATATAATAAACTCTAATACAATTTTTAAATTATTCTCACTTTCTACCGATTTTTACTGTGAAGTTTTTATAGAAAAATTGAAGCGCTTTTTCCAAAAACAGCCCTTGTCATAATTTTGTTTTTTTGAGAAATAAAAAAACTTATTAAGTATATACGATATTAAAACTTTCATATCATAAGCATTAATACATTTTTAAAGAGAAATGTTTTTTATTATAATAAATAAATTCAATTTTTTTAAATATTTAGATATAAAAAGAGAAAATTGTTTGACAAGGGCTTTGTAGGTTTATTTAATTATTTTGATACATTATTCTCAAAAAATGTGACGTACAAATCTTGAAAATGTACTTATTAAATATATTTACATCCACTACTATTAGCATCAGACGTTACTTAGGTTACTTAGGTTTGGCGGAATCCTTATTTTTGTTTGAAGCAAATGATTCATAAAATGTCGGATTCTTCTTTTTTTCACTGACATGGGCTTTGTTATTTTGCTAGACATAGGCTGCTTTTGTGTTACCACTAAATTTTTATGTTGTTTTTGATATATACATAATAATATAGATCTATCACAACAATTTTTAGGTACATTGGACGCATTTTTGCAAAGTACGACAACACTGTAATGTTACTACGTTTTTCGTTTCAGGTTTCTTCTTTTCCTTTCCACAGAACATAATATTTTTTTTCGTTGCGTTCCGAGATTGCCACTAGTTATTTATTTAAATTGCCATTATGACTACATCGGGTAGTTGAGATTGTGTTTTTTGTAGCTGTATAACTTAGAATAATATTTAGATTTGAAGTGATAATAGTTCGGCCGTGTTTGATATGCAAGAATAACAGATATCTAGTTTCGCCTCAAGATCCCAATTCTTCAAAGTTTCTCATCTCACTGTGTTACTGAAACCGCTCTTGGCTATCGGAAATGATGAATCCAAAGGGACTAAGAATTTATGAATGACTCGATTGTCTCGATGTATTTTAATAGACTACCTAAGTCTGACGTCACTGGGTGGAGCTTATTTTTCCAAACAAAACAAAAAATTTAAAGCCCATGCATTTAAAGCACCTTTACTCATTTTCTTTTCAATTTATTTCTTATTGTTAGTTAAATAAGAGAGGTTGTAATTTGTTCTGTTGAGTGTGTGTGTATATATTTATTGAAAACTTCAAGAATTTTTAAAGGTAGGTGTCTTAATACTATTTTCATAAAATTAAGGTTAAGTTTTGTAATTTATGAAATATTTTTTATATTTTTAGATTTTGTGATTAAAATATGGCTTTTAAACATGTTTTAAAGCTTTCAAATATTAATGATTTTTTAAACAATGATAATAAAATAATTAAAAGAGGTGAAAATTCATTGGAGTCGAACCATGTGAAAAATATGCAGTTTGATGCTAATTTGATGATGATCAGAGGGATATATATATGCCAGTATGAAAGATAAAACTTACAAAGCTGAGGTAGGTTTGGATTTTTTTATATGATGGTAATATCTACTAAATATTAACTTATTTCAGATTACATTGAATAAATTGGGTGATATTGTTTCCGCAACTTGTGCTTGCCCTAGCGAGGAATAAAATGTCACCATATAGCTGCATTGGCTCTATTTGGACACTATAATATTTCAGTAACAGATAGAGAATGTACATGGAATGCGCCAAAACAAACATATTGAGCAGTAAAAACTACAGAAGAATTATATCCTTAAAAACCATATACTGCTGTTGAAGAGCCTTTAAGTCAAGAGCAAATGACTGCATTAAAAACAAGTTAAGTTTATTTGGTAATACTGTGGGCTCTAGTTGATGCTGCAGATCAAGGTACTCAGATATCATTCCATCTGCAGAATTCAATTTGGCCTTAAATAAACATTAAAAATATTGCTGCTCTAACAGTAGGACAAGTTACCAATGAATACTGGTTTTTAATCAGAAAAATTAGACTTACTGCTAGTAATTTTGGAGTAGTTATTTCTTCATGCAAAAGAAATAAGTATCCAGACAGTCTTTATAAAACTCTAATTGGTAAGTATATACATTTGCTGCATAATTATATTCACAACTTTTGAAAACAATCATGAAACATTAATATCCTTTTATATTAATTTTTATTTTGCTATTGTAGGTGCTCATTCTCTCGATGGCATTAAGGCTATTCAGTGGGGAAGAAGTCATGAGAAGCATGCTCTGAAACATTTAAAAGAAAATTTGAATTTAGATGTTAATCCAACAGGTATTTGGCTGACAAATTCAGGAATATTAGGAGCAAGTCCTGATGGCTTGATTGGTGATGATGCCATTGTTGAGGTGAAGTGCCCATATTCCTTTAAAAATGATGTTTTGCCGGAAAAACTTAAAAATAATAAAACATACATTATATATTATAATGAAGAGGAGATATATGCATTAATAAAAATCACAATTATTATCATCAAATTTAACGTAATCTACATATTTTAAAAAAATTAAAATGTTATTTATGCATATGGACTCCACTTGAAGTTGTAACAGTTGTAGTAGATAATGATGCTTCTTTGGAAGAAAATGTATGATTATTGGAAAAATTTTATGTAAATCATTACCTCCCAAAACTATTAAATGGTTAAATTTGGTACCTAACAGAAATAATAGGTAGTTTGTAGTATATATAAATTAAACATTTTTTTATTTATTATAAATATATTGGGTCTGACAATGTATACAATTATTTTTATGATTTTTTAGTTTAAAATTTATACTGTTTATAAAATTTGTAAAATATAATATTTTTCATAAGGTCTGTTTTATTAATTTAAAATAATACAACAATAAATGTTTTATGAACTGCAATTAAAGCGCATTGCTAGATCTTCATGTGGCAAGTTTAAATGTAATTTCATTAACGTCATTAGTATTTGATCAATAATTTTTGGCAATAATTTTACCTGCCACCCAGCATAATTTTCGAACTGTCCACTAATTCAAATAGAATCATGTATAAACCATTGCTGTGTATGCCAGTATACATAAGTATGTGTGAATCATTATTTTTTATATGTTCAAAACAGAAATGGGTGCATAAGTTATTCAGTTTTTTGGTAACTTCTTCCAGTTCTTGTTTTAAGAAATAATGTGCAGGAGGGTGTTTAGAAGTGGATGGTTCTGAAATTAAAGTTGGCACTAAAGTTGAAGGTCCTGCTGGTTCCATTATTATCAGTTAATGGTGGATTTCGTTTACTGCAAAAACAAGTACTTGTAAAACAAACCTACCTTATTAAAGGTAGAAAGAGTAACTATATCTTTATATTATTGTAAAAATATAAATGTACTACATACCGTTTTTCAGGGGAATCAAAGATTAACCTCCTTTTAGTTTTAAAGTTGGCCCATTTTTTTTGTGACTGCATTTTTTTAGACAACTCCAAACTAATGAGAATTTTGATGGCTCTCTATCTTGTCTCCTATTAATATTTTTTCATTTTATTAAAATTTTATATTATAATATTATCATATTATATATTAGTTACCTACCTTATCAAAGAGATCCATTTTTCTTTTGGATGGGATGGAAAAGCAAAGTATTTGCATATTCTCTGTTCACTGTAATGCTTACAGTAAGGTACAAAACACATAACCATTGCGAAAAGGGCTCTTTCTAGAAATAAATTATAATTTTATACATATAATTCAATGTTTTAATTAAAATCTTTATTATTAAAAACCATTCAAATCCATAATATAACCTAAAAAGGCTTCTTAGTGTTAAAATAACAGAAAAACACCTACCTTTAAAAATTCTTGAGGTTTTCCATAAATATACACACACACTCAACAGAACAAATTACAACCTCTCTTATTTAATTCACAATAAGAAATAAGTTGAAAAGAAAAAGAGTAAAGGTGGTTTAAATGCATGGGCTTTAAATTTTTTGTTTTGTTTGGAAAAATAAACTCCGCCCAGTGACGTCACGACTTAGGTAGTCTATACTCCATGGCACAGACCATTAATAGCTTAATATTTTATTGAATCGATTAGAGAATACATACCACACTTCAACAGGATTAAAAAAACACAAGTGTAGATTTATAAATATTAATAGTTAGACAATTTACAAGATGTTCAATGTTAAATGGATTTTAAAATTTAGATTGTAGACAATGTAATAGAAAGTTGGCGAGTTTGAGAAAAAAAGCAAAGGTCAATTTTGTAATTCTGTAAAAAAATATATAAATTAGTAATTTGTTGGATATTATACAAAAACGTTAGTTTTATAACTAACATATGGCTTAAGTGCAAAATGACAGCGTTAAACTAAAATTTCATATGTAATAGATTTCACACACATTTTTTCTCAATTTAATGATGTTCTTTCTTCTAATAATTACTTGTGTGTTAATTTGTGTTATTTTACTCAAAAAAATTGTTTGTAACTGAAATTTTTAACACTACCAAACATTTTTAAAACGTAGAAAATTACTCTTACATAGCAATTTTTAAGATCTCTTTTTAAAGAGATGCTTCGGCATGTCTGAAGCCCTCTGGCTCAAACCATCCGGCTGGCTACGCTGTTCGCTATGCCTAGGAATAGCTCCTTACCTGTAAATATTCCTTCAGCATCTTTTCTGGCAAGAAAATCTGCTTTTTCATTCCCTTTAATTTCAGTATGCCCAGGTGCCGAAAGTAAGATTACTTTGTTATTTTTCCCCTAGATGTATTATTTCCTGATTCCAAACTATATTGGAGTTGACTTGATTTACACACAGTCCTCAATCAATGTTAGATGTCTTATAACGCACGGTAAAAAAACGCACAGCTGTAAACTAAATCGCACTGCTTCTCTAGCAACCCCTTAGCAACTGTGAATAGATCGCCCTAACGCACGGTCGATAAAAACGCACAGTTGTAAAGTAAATCGCACGGATTCACTAGCAACTGCTTAAGACTGTCAATTTTCCATTTACATATTTTTAGGTAAAGTGTAGTACGTAACTCGTGCTGTAAAGGATTTTACGCACTCACGGAATTCGCCCCTTCATGGGAATAGAATTTTATTTATTACTTCTTGACAGTTTAGGTTCCATTTTACGTGCCTACATATTTTATATTGTGACCCTAATCATTAAATCTTACTTCAAAATTTCTTTGTGTTTGACCTATATATATATATTGCGTTACATTTTGGACAATTAATTTTGTAAACACCAGATTTTTTAATTTAGGTAATTTTGTTTTCACATTTAACAGTTTTGTTCCAACATTATTTTGTGTTTTAAATGATATTAATGTTGATGTTGCCGAAAATATTATTTTTAAAATTGTATTGAAAATATTTCCACAATATGTAATATTTTTGTTCATTGGAATTAAAAATGCTCTATGATACACACCACAATCAATTATATTTTCGATATTGTTTATTTACGATCATATTGTATTATTTCAACTTATTTCATATAAAAGTAATTACTTCTATATATTTCGCAGATTAAATTACAATTTTATATTTGTTGGTTTAATTGAAACTTTGTAAATATTTTAGTAATAAACAATATTTCTAAGCTTTCTAATTTTTAAGTGTCGCTGATTTTTTTAATCAAATTTTTATAGATTTTTTAACTATTTACGTAATAATTGTTACACAATTTCTGTGCAACATTTCTTTTATTATTGTTAACATTTGACATTTATTCAGATTTTAGATGATGGTTTTTAAATTAAGATGAAATTTGATTATAATTATGTTTAATTAATTATATTTAGATTTTAAATATTTGCAAATTGTGTGGTTAATAGAAATAAGTAGTTACATAATTTCAAACAAATAAATTTATTATATACAATGGGAGTTATGTCCGTTGTCTGTTTATTATTATTTTAAGAAGTTGCGTCAAAAAAGTTATTTATATTTGTAGTTTATTATTCTGAATATGAAAACTGGGTTATCGATACAACTAAAGTTTTCACTTTGATTACGGATTTAAGATCACAAGTAATTTTATCTTCTTCAGTTTGTTTGAGTACTTTTGTCTAAAATAAAAAAGTTGAGTCTGGAAAATAAAAAAATTTTACAGGATTTTACAGTATTTAAGATTATTTTTTGAACCATTCTGTACAAAAACCACTTTATTTAATTTAATAATTTATGGATATCTTTTCACTAAATCTATTTCCGCTGTTAGACTTCATTTTTAATTATAAAAAGTAAAGATTCAACAATGACAGAAGATTAAAATTCAAATTGCTTGTATTTTATGTTGCCTACCTATGATCTAATTTATTAAAACATTAACAATCAAGAAACAGAAAGGAAGAAGTTATAGCACAAAACATTGAAAATTAAGCGTTTTCATTGGACAAAATTACAAAACTGTTAATACTGAGTTCAGAGATAACCTAACTTTATTGACTTTTGTTAAGGTGAAAAAAATGCTATATGAGCCATGGTAGAAAAGTGTTATTAATATCTTGGAGCATTCGCATTAACTACGCTAACACTTTCAGAATTCATAACTATTGTATAAATAATAGTAAGATCCATTTTTTGTAGCATACAAGTAAAGATGTGAACCAGTGTAAGACTAATAATTAATTATTGATGTTTCTCAATTTCAAATTATAAAATTAAAATTAGAAATCGTGTCGGTGAAGATTACCATAAACAATTTATAAATATTTATTACTTCATTTTATACGACGATATATCGCGTTCTTTGGTAAATTTATCCAACGATGCGATGTAGAGATACATAATTAAAAAAACAAATAAACCAAAATAAAAATACCTAGTCCACAGGACGGGTTCGAATACAATAAATTCCAATAGCAATAATATTTTTGTATCCTACAATATGATATTTACATAGTAATGTTTCATGATTTTATTATTTTTGTAGAAGAGTTTTTAACTTTAATTCAATATCTGGTGATGTAGCATCATCGAAAACTTCTATACGGTGCGGTCCATATGTATGGAATAAATTCATTTGTAGCGTTATTATGTACTGTATGAAAAAAACCTGAAACAGGTCGATTTTTATTCTTAAATTGACAATTTACAGTATGAAAATATTATCCCCCTCCAGCACCCCTTCGGAATTATAAGCACCCCCTCGAAAATTTTAAATTACAAAGGGGGTCGTGTGGCACCTCGTTGGAAAGGGATTTTAGTCCTCTGTTCAGCAATATAAATTTTTTTAAGTTTGGTGCAATCATAACTGAGAAAATTGATTTTTAAGATGTAAAATTTTGATAATGTCTCTAACACAAAACTTTACGTAGAATGAAGATAATAATGTCACATAATGATTAGAATGTGTTTTTCAATGTATTTGACACTTAAATTAAATGTTCAAAATGACCACCATTCACTTCTTGACAATAACCGAGGCGATATTGTTTGGTCTATTAAAATAACTTTAGAAATAATCAGGTATTTTCGTATCTGTTCTGCTAAATATTAGGAAAAAACTTTGAAGATATTAAAATAATAGTCAAAAAACTAAATAAACAATTGATGTAAATCTAGTAGGCTGCTGTCATTTAGGTATTTAAAGTTACTAAAAGACGTCAGTATAATATTTGTGCGCGTATTAAATTTAATTATGGCTCATTTGTCCGAGACTCAAAGAATAGATATTTTAATTATGATTGGTTGTGGTAATAAAACCAGAACTCAAAAGGAGGTTTGTGAAATTTTTAATAATAAATACCCTGGTCAACACGTTTCGCAGTCTACAGTTAGCAAAATTGAAAAAAAGTTTCGCTAAACTGGACATGTAAAAAATATTGAATAACCAGGTAGAAATGTTCAACTTACTGATGAAAAAAAGTTAGATGTACTTCTAGAGATTGAGGAAAATCCGCATAAGACAACTCGAGAACTTGCCGCCGACAATGATGTAAGTAAATCATCTATTTTGAGAGTTCTGCATAAAGAAAAATACCACCCTTACAAAGATCAGTTGGTTCAGGAATTAAATGAAGATGATCCTGATAGAAGGCAAGAATTCTGTGAATTGATGATGGATAGAATGAACGCAGATTTGCAGTTCATCAACAAAATAGTTTTTTTCTGAGGAAGCGACGTTTCATTTAAACGGAACGGTTAACAAACAGAACTGTAGATATTGGAGCAGAGAAAATCCTCACTGGATGTGTGAGGCTCACACTCAATATCCTAAAAAAGTTAACGTTTGGGCTGGTATCATTAACAATAAAATTATTGGCCCTTATTTTTTTGAGGGCACAGTTACTGGTGAGGTTTATCTAGATTTTTTGATTAACTTTTTAGTGCCTACATTACAAAGAGTTTTTCCTGATGTTAATCATCCAAATGAGATAGATCGATCTATTTACTACCAACAAGACGGAGCTCCACCGCATTTTGCACGTACTGTTAGAAATTATTTAAACGAGGTTTTTCCCAATAGGTGGATTGGAAGACGTGGGGCGATCAAATGGCCGGCTAGATCCCCCGATTTGACTCCTCTCGATTACTTCTTATGGGGTTATTTAAAATCTAAAGTATATTTTAATAGACCAAACAATATTGCTGATTTAAAAGTTAGGATAACGGAAGAAATTAACAAAATAACCCCCGAGGTCATATAAAATGTTGTACGAGAATTCCAATATCGCCTCGGTTATTGTCAAGAAGTGAATGGTGGTCATTTTGAACATTTAATTTAAGTGTCAAATACATTGAAAAACACATTCTAATCATAATGTGACATTATTATCTTCATTCTACGTAAAGTTTTGTGTTAGAGACATTATCAAAATTTTACATCTTAAAAATCAATTTTCTCAGTTATGATTGCACCAAACTTAAAAAACTTTATATTGCTGAACAGAGGACTAAAATCCCTTTTCAACGAGGTGCCACACGACCCCCTTTGTAATTTAAAATTTTCGAGGGGGTGCTTATAATTCCGAAGGGGTGCTGGAGGGGGATAATATTTTTATACTGTAAATTGTCAATTTAAGAATAAAAATCGACCTGATTCAGGTTTTTTTCATATAGTACATAATAACGCTACAAATGAATTTATTCCATACATATGGACCGCACTGTATATTAATGTTATGCAGAATTCAATTGCCAACTGGTGACACTTGCCAACAAATGTTTGAATTATCTAAAATCGATTATTGCGTCGAAATGTCTGACATATTTGTTTAATAAATAATATTATAATAAAAAATTGCATAAAGTTTTTTAATTTTTAACTTTTTGTGGAAAATAACTGGCTTTCCTTAAGGTTACTCAAACACTCAATATTAACATTTTGTTGCTAAATAATATATATATTTAAAATTAAGAACATTTTAGGATGCTCACAACTATTTCTTTTTTTAATGATATAATGATAATGATACGAGGGTTGCCATTTATATTTTGGGATTTGGCAACCCTGGTGTTGCAATCTGGCAACTTACAGCTCTATAGTAAAGTTGGACATTTTTTAGGTTATACGTGAGATTTTTCGAATTTTAAAAAATTCATATCTTTAAAAATATTAACTTTATCGTGAAAAGTCATAGGACCTTTTTTATTGGTATTTCAATAAAGAATATAAAAAAAATATGTCCGTTTGAAAAATAACAATTCCTTGTAATTGTTTAAACAATTTAGGTTTAAACAATATGGCACCGGGTTGCGCCATGGCAACATGCATTTATATCATTAGGAAGACAATTTGAAGAGGATCACATAAAAAAATTGAGGTGGAATAGTTTTCGGTACTCATGCGCCGATTCCTCCTGGACTACATGGGGAATATTTTGAAAAACAATATTAATTCACTGAATACTTAATACACTGAATAAGTACCGGAGAAATAATGGCCAAAACACCGGACGACTACAGAAAACAACCAAGAGGAAATACAACCTTAAGGGATCTACTGGTACACCTCCATAGATTCAGAAAACAAAAATGCAAGGATAGTGATATAAGGACTCATTTTAGAAGTAGACTTTGGAGAAATAAAAAGAGATCTTGATAAACAACAAGGTATCGAGGTGAGCAAAATCATACAAATATATTCTAGGTACAGAACGAAGAAGAAACATCCTATATTCATGGAAGAATTTGCCGAAGAAGAATGGAAGAACAGAGGAAAACGTACAGTATAGAATCATCAGAATCAAAATAAAAAGAGCAAGGAAGAATAGACGCACTCAGTGGTACAATTGTCAATGGTTCAACCACAGATAAACGTGTCACGTGAAGACGAAATGTGTCACGTGTGGAGAAGAATTCAAAAGACCCATGGGACGACCGGTCACATACGCCAACTGTCAAGGAGTACATCAGACGAACTGCCAGGGATATACAAAAGCATTCCAAGAAAAGATGGAAGTACAAGAGGCAACAACAATAAGACAACAAACGAACGCAGCTCACGCAGACCAAAACAACCAGAGATCGAGATTATGAAGATCCTCGCAAATCAAATATGAGAGAGCTTCACGAACTTCACTCTCAACAGAGGTAAGCAATAATTAAATTTTAGCAGAAGACTCAAATCGCGCAAAGAAGTAAGACAGAAGAGGACTGTTACTTTTTTCTAAATATAGAATTTTATAATTAATTAACTAATTGGAAACAAGAATTATTCGAGCCGAAGTGTTTCGGCGCCGATATAAGTAGTTAATGCATTTAACTGTTTATTTAAATTATGAAGACATGTTTTTTGGTAATAAATTTTCAAAATGTTAATCGACCCACGTACCAAATTAAAAAAAAAATAGTTTAAAAGTTGTTGGTAAAGTATTTTAAAACGAAAAAGTTGAAGATATTTATAAAAATTCCTTCAAGGAAATCAAGTTCCAATAATTTAAGAAATCTATTGTGTTGAGCGTGCGTTTAACATTTAATCATCTATATTTAAAATTTAAATCGTTAAGTGACTGGTACATTTCTAAATTTTTATAAAATTATAAAACATACTTCTAATTATAATAAACTGTAAGCGATATGAAGCAAAGACAAAATTAAATAAACAATATATTTTTAGCCGTTGACCTTCGCTTCATTTATCTTAGATGTTTCAAATTTTATTGGCACTGTACATTGATTGTTGACGATCTGTGTAGCAGTAGCAATTGAAACGATCATATAAATATTTAAACATTAATATCAATAAATAATTATAAGCCGTCAAACTATAATAGTTAGTTGCACTTGGTTAGAAACAACGAGAAATCGTAGTTGATAGATCTAATTAATTTGTTTTTTAAATAAATTAAAAAATAATGGATAAATAGTCGGCAAAAAGTTATTTGTTTTATTAAATATCTCAAAATCTGTTTGAGATATTAATTGATAATTTTGTTTTAATAGAGTGCTTTACAATTTTTAATTATATACAGGGTTCCTTCTGAAGCTTCCCTGGCTAGGAGGTCAGCTTTTTCATTTCCAAGAATCCCTGTGTGTCCTGGTACCCATTCAAGGATAACCTTGTGGCGTTGTGCCAGTTCAGCTACAGTTCCTTGGCAGTGCTTCACTGTTCGTGACGCAGTGTGTACGCTCTCTATTGCTTTGAGAGCTGCTTGGCTATCACTTCTGATCCTGACAGTCCTGTTAGGGACTGTCTCGTTCAGGATGATTTCCGAGCATGTGTTGATGGCAACCACTTCAGCTTGCAGGATAGTCTCTACTGAACCCAGGTTGAGACTATACGTCTTCCCTGTATTTTCATTGTAGATTCCAATCCCAGTGCTGGTGCTTGTTTTGGATCCGTCTGTGTACCAAACGGATTCATGTTGTTTCCTAGTCTTGGTACGAGCTTCGTCCCTATCCGGAATATGAACCGTATATGGTTTGGAAAGGTCGTAGCAGATAGGTATTCTATCTGAGGGCATGCTCAATAATTGATTATGTTCAATCTCTTTCGAGATTGTGGAATGGTACCTAGGGTTCGCCCTGCCCCATTCGTTGTTTATTTTCAGCCTGTAAGCAGCTGCCAGTGCATCCCTTTCCACAATAAGATGTAGTGGAGGTAGTCCCAGCATGGCTTCCAGGGCCGCCGTGGGCGTTGTTCTCATCGCCCCGGTTATGGCTAGACAGGCTACTCTCTGTACCCTGCCTAGCTGTCTAGATGCTACTGAGCATCTCGCTTTATGCCACCACACAACAGAACAATAGGTTATGATGGGTGCCACCACCCTCGTATAAAGCCAGTGCATCATACTGGGTTTAAGCCCCCACGTATTGCCCACAGCTCTTCTGCATGCCCAGAGAGCTCTTAGGCCTTTATCTGTTGTGTTTCTAATGTGGTTGGAAAGGGTTAGTTTGCTATCTAAGGTTACCCCTAGGTATTTGACTTCCCCTTTGAACTTTAGCGTTTGGCCCCACATACGAAGTTCCCTCAAGTCAAGGTTCCTTCTGAGGGTGAACGCTATCACGGAGGTTTTTGCCGGATTAGTTGAAAATCCCTCTTGTCTGCACCATTTTTCGGTAATCCTCAGTGCCAGCTGCATTCTCCCGGACACAGTGGCCCCGAATCTACCGTTTACAACTATGCTGACGTCATCAGCAAAGGCTTGGGCATAGATACCCTCGTCATTGAGTCTACAAAGGAGCTCGTCAACCACCAGGTTCCACAGAAGGGGAGATAACACCCCTCCTTGCGGACACCCCTTAGTGGCTGAGACCATCCTCGTCTCCCCAAAGAGCGTACCTATTATTGTTCTTTCCCGTAACATATTACCAGTCCATCTTACAATGTCCTGTTCTATGCCACGGTTCTGCATGGCCCTAAGTATGGAATCGAAGGAGGCAACATTAAATGCCCCTTCAATATCCAGAAACGTACCTAGGGCTATCTCTTTATTTAAGAGTGCCTGCTCCGCTTTCAGGAGCAGCTTGTGTACCGCGACTTCGCAGGACACCCCACTCTTATACGCAAACTGGTTTCGATGCAGAGGTTTTACCCTCAAAGCACCGTCCCGTAGGTACCTGTCCACCAGTTTTTCTAAAGTTTTAAGAAAAAAGGTCAGGCTGATAGGTCTGAAGGAGCCCGTTTCAGCATACGTGGCCTTACCAGGCTTCGGTATGTTAATTCTTAATCAAAAACTAATATCTTGTGAAGGTAAACTCAGTAAACTCAGTTTACCTTCGGTCTCTGAAGAAGATAACTTGGTTATAGAAACGCGCGTCAGGCATATAAAAGTTTGTGTTGGTGTAGTGGTAGTGTAAACGGTTTTCGGTATCAGTTTTGCCAACTGTTCCAGATTCAACATTTTAGACCAGGAGAAGACTGAAAAAATCATGCCAGAGCCAGAAGAAGATTTGAAGAACTCAGGACACACCCGAACACAGCACTTAGGGAATTAACAAACCTCACAGCAGAGGACTACAGGAGACACCCAAGACCAAGGAAACAGCTGGATAACTAAGAAGAAACAACATATGTCAAGAAGCAGACAGAAGAGGAACCACCTATAAAAGACTCTGCCCATTCCTAGGGAGATGTTTTAACAACTTTAACAAGTAGATCCACTCTCTAAGGTTACCTTTAGCCGCAGTTCGTCGAGTAAGGACTAACTTTTTAGAGGCAGAGGAAAGCACAAGATATCTCGGGGGTATCTGACCCTTGGTTTAGAACTTTAGGAATATTTACATTTTTTTTGCCTCTTGCGATGCTTATAATTTCTTATAAAAGTTTTCTACCTGGTTTTATGTTTGCAAGAAGATAAATAATAACATAACACTTACAAAAATGAGAAGAAATCTTTGCAGTAGGGATTTTCCAAAAAAGCTGGGGATTACAATACTAAGATGTATTATTACAGCTATCAAAAAAAGGAATGAGAAGAGAAATTATTACGGCTAATAATGCACGTTATAATAAAACAAAAAATAACAAAATAAGTATTGGACGAAAAAGAATTTCACGGCTGAAAAATTTGAGGGAATAATAGCTTTGTTCTTAGAACGATCAGCAACGGTTTCCAACTGCAAATTGCATGCGCATTAAATATTTTCGAACGCCAAATATTCAATGCGCATGCGATTTGCGGTTGGAACCGGTTTGAAACAATTGCTGATCGCTCTACGAACAAAGCTATTGTAGATCATAAGAAATATTTAGGGTAGCCGTGAATTATCATGATATCTAGCCTTTGCTAAGGGGGAAGCACTCGAAAATGAAGATGGTTAAATGGGAAGGCGACAGAAATAGATGTGTTGGAGTAGTTGGTCCACTAAAACTGATGCAAGACGTGGAGAGTGTGGAGAGAATGTCTGGGCTATTTTGTATAGCTACGATAACCGCTAATGGTAAACTAAGTTATCCAAACCTTTTAATATTAAAATATTATATTTCATGTCATACGAAATTTATGTAAAATACGATTGAGTAATCTGAAAGTACCGAATCATTATGAGTCTCCTATTGATATTACTGAATAACATAAAAATAGTATGCGATCATTATTATAAACTATTAAATGCAGTACATTTTTTTACATAGTCAAGCACGTTTCAGACATTCTATTTCATTTTTGTGAATCACGATATACATTGTTATTTACTGTTTTTTTACAACTTCATACCCTTTTCAAAATTAAAACGGTTTGTTAACTTCCGTAACTTGATAACAACTATTTGTTTTTATGGAGGCAATAACAGTATCCCGCTCTGAGATATCAAAAGTATTGAAAAACTTTATTGGTGTAGAAAACACTATTCTGAAAGAAAACTTGAAGTGAAATTAAATTAAGAAAAATATAAATAATTGCAGTTATCTTTTACATTTTATATTATTATTATTATTAAGAAAAAATGTATCTACTGTTTTCCAACTAACTGATTTTAAAAATTTTAAATAATCACTACTTACTTTGTGGAAGTCCATCTTACTAAGAACATTAAAAATAAAAATTTTCAACAAAACTTCCACATTTTATTACAAAAATTTATTTTTTAAATCAATGACAGGCTGTTTCGCTAAAAACATCGTCAAATTGAGTTTTATTTTTAATCACTAGAGTAAAAGTAAAAATTAGTTTTCCTACGACCACATATGAAAGTGCTAGTTTGCACACTTATTTGTACTTAAGAAAGTAGCTAATATCAATACACGTATTGAAATAGTATATTAAACAACGCATTTCATATGGAATTCTGTTATGACACGAGTTCAAGTTTAAAAAACGAATCGCGAAGCGATGAGTTTTTTAAAGAACGAGTGTCACAACAGCCATATGAAATAAGTTGTTTATAATATTTTTTATATTTTGCCCTTTTTACCATTTTTTAAATTAATTTTTTATTTTTATGTTATTACGAAAATTTTTATTTTAAAAAGTATGTCGGCAGCACTGTGTAATTTATAAAATTTGACAGTTGTGACATTTAGATTATCAAATGTTAATGTTTTAAAATATTTTAAAATGAATAATATACCTATAATAGTATATTATATAAGTAAAATATTATATTCATATTCACAGATACGTTCTTAAAGAACAATATAAAATTAATAAATTGCTATTAGCCACAAATGTCATTGTCAATAGTCTTGCCTTTAGAAACTTCACTCATGTCGCCAACCATTTAAAACAAAAATGTGCGTGCGTAAAAGTTACATTACGATACGCAAATGCGTTTTATAATGAAGATTTTTATAAGTGCAAAATATAAAAAGTAAATATCAATACACGTATTGAAAAGTAAAAAAATATAGTTCTATGATCTGTGACATTTACGTCAAATTTATCAATAGTAAAAACACATGAATGTCAAAGCAAGGACCATTTAATTTTTTTTTAAATCTTCCTTGTGTCAAATATTGTATTGTAATTGCCAATACAAATTTTTCTGTATAAAGTAAGAATAAAGAATAAAGTTTCTTATAGGTTTTTAAATTTTTAAAAAATAATCATATTTTTATTCAGTATTATTATTTTTATAAAAACACTTTTAGAAAGAAGAACAGTTTATTCTTCTTTTTTATATTGTGTTTATGTTCCGTGCATGTGTCGAATGTGGATTTTTGAGGTTATGTTTGTGTTTCTGTTTACAATGGACTGGGAAAGTGTGACGTCAAAATTTGTGTTCTATGCTGTTGAACTGGGAAATGTCAACGAAATGATTCCAAACGCAACATTATAAATCTCCAGAAATACTTTTGTTTGAGTTATTTTGTTATTATTATACTTTGAAATATAACGGAAGTATCATAATTAAATACATATAAACAAAATCTTTCCAAATTCGATTTTTAAAGAACCATTTTTGTAAGTGTTCTTAAAGTTCATGACAATGCACAACTTTGAAGGTTATGTTATAATATTTTTACGGAAATTGTTCTTATATCTACTTTAGTGATATGTAAAATATATGAATGAACACTTACCAATGAAAAAACAGTAATTAACCCCCAAAAATCAAGAAAATACAATAAAATAATTAATAACACCTATAAGACATACCATAAAAAAAGTTGTTTGGAATCATTTTTGTTGACACTTACGTCACTACTTTCCCAGTCCATTATCTTTGTGTCTATTATTATTACATTACTTTTCAATTAATTTCACCAACTGACCATTTTACTTTTAATTTTTATAGAGCCCACAAAAAAATTAAAATGTCATTTATCTAATAAAGAATTTTGATGTGAATTCCTGAGAAAGGTGGTTATTTGATTTTAATTAATTATATTTCCATGCAATATATAAACTCGTTTAAATCCTAATTGGAAAGTGTATTTCCTGCACTCGTTACGTTTCCGCACTCGCCACTACGCGGCTCGTACTAAACTTCACTTGTGCGTAATACTTCACTTTCCACACTCGTTATGTAATATACTATTTCGAACACAAGTCGACACTCTTTCGATATAATAAAAATCATTTGTGTCTATATTGAAAAGTAACAATAAAACAATTATAGTTAACCACCAAGTTACAATCAGTATAGATTAGTATGTTACTACGTAACTATGATTTTCTCTCAATGTAAATAGTTACTGGTGGACAAAATCATAATAGGAAATCAATTTTTTTTTAAGAATTTATTCTCACACGGTTTTCATATCGATTTGAAAATTCAACTTTTGGATGATTTAAATATTTTGCCATTTGTGCTGTGACGTACATAGCTCAAAGTTAGCTACATCAGGATCGACATAGGACCGCAATTCTGTAAATATTTTCCTTATTTCCAATTTTTTATTATTGACTGCCCCTCGTACACTGAAATTTATTTTCAGAACTTCCTTGTTTTCGATATGTAACTAGGTAGCTTATTTTAAATATATACAACCTACTATCACCATTTTGAAAGTATGGTAAATAAATAAGCAACAAAACCATTTTGACAATTTAAATGTACAGTCATAGCTTTATATTCTTTTCTAGAATTTGTTGTTTCTATGTATGTAACCTACATATATTAACAAAAAAAATGAGAATGGGCAATATTTAAAAAGTATTGAAATTAAAATATGGACGTGGAGAACATTTTGAGCATTTGTTTTAATGTAAAAAATCAATTACGTCTACGTCAAGTATTTTTTGTATTTACTATCTTGAACAAAATTATAAATAATTTAAAAATTTCACTATGTACAATTCATAATAGACCCTACATGGTGTTCGTTTAAAATTATGTTTAAAAATCTCACATTTGAATTTCAAAATTGACGGGTTCCAGCGTTTTTATAATCTTCTAAACTAACCCCACAAATAATTCTATTCCATAGATAAGTGATCCGCACTGTATATAATAATGTGCTATTTTAACTAGTTGTCTATATTTACTTTTTAACTGGTATGGTTATTTTTATCTAGTGAAATCCCAAAAATCTCTAATAGTGTTGTGTTCTATTCACGTAAAATATACATCATCTGTCAAATTGAAATTTATAACATAATCTAAATAGCAAGTTTATAGTTTGACTGTTTGATGTTACATGTTTTCATTTATGGATATTTTTTTTGACAAATGCATAAAAAAAGATATATCCACAAAGAAACAATTTTCCGCCTTGGTCAGTTACATATAGAACAGCAGGCAGATACTTAAAGTAGGAAAATGTAATGTTGTTCCTGTGTCCATTCGATAACTTTCATGTCCGAAGTTAAGTCTAACTTTTACATGTCTGGCAATAGCTGTTATTCTTGCTCCTTCATAAATGTATGTGGTAAGACAGAGATGGTCCTTTTCACTATAAAAAGAAGCTTATCGGGCTTGAAACCCCCCGAAATCTTCAAAAGCAAACTAAACTTCTCTGAAGAGGTGACATACCTCGGTTAACATGGAACTCGCACCTTCAGAGCAGAGCAAAAAGAGCATATGTGGCCTATGAGCAGTGTCGGAGGAAAGTGGGATGCACATGGGGTCTCTCGGACTGTGTAGTCACTACCTATGCTAACGTACGGAGCCATTGCATGGGGACCTAAAACTCTACAAGCAACGGCCATCCAAAATCTATATCAAATACAGCGAATAGCTTGTCTGAACATTACAGGAGCCATGAGAACACCAACCGCAGCAATGGAATTAGTTACTGGTCTCACACCTCTCGACCTAGACGTCAAGCTACTATTGCGCATGGTTGGTGTAAACCCCGAGGTAGGAATGTGTCAACTGAGGCTGAGCCTGTGGAGGGAGGCATTCACTGCGGTGCCTCTGCTACAGGCAGCCAGTGACGCAATTGAACCCAGGTTTGTGTTTAATAAACCCTACAAAATACAAATAAAACAGAACACTGAGGCGGATGCTGCAAATGCAAGACGAATATACACAGACGGCTCAAAAACCAAGGAAGGATCAGGATGTGGAGCTTACTCCAGAACACTTAGCCTAAGGATTAAGTGGGGAATGGGAAAAGAATACCAGCATGGTTCAAACAGAACTGGCTGGTACCTCAATAGCCGCAAAAGAACTAACCAGAAAAGAAATTTCTGACAAAAACATAATAATCTGCACTGACAGTAGACAAGCCCTACTCACCTTAAATAGACAACGTATTATTATGTCAAGGTTAGCACTAGAGTGCCACCAAGATTTAGCTAACGCCTCGGTAGATAATATCGTACTAAGGTGGGTGAAAGGGCACGACAGAAGCAAAGGTAACCGTTTTGCTGACTCTTTGGCAAGGATGGCGGCTGTATGGTGAACACACCTTTAGAAGTATTTTTAAAATTCCCGGTTTTAAGATTTTAACCTAACGTCACTCAAACTGACATATATGGTTGTGTTCGATTGTGCTGATCTCGCGAACGTTATTTTTAATGACAAAAGGCACAGGCACATAAGTGTCAAATATCAAATAGACGGGGTGTGTTGTCCAGCAGTTAATGTTATTATTTTAGTTGCAATATTTCCTACATCAAAGATAGGACGTTTGCGCTGGACTGAAAATTTTGGGACCAGGCGACACCTATGGTTTGACGACTTCGACAATGGACTAGTTTAGTGATTTTTTTTTATATTTGCATCTTATAAAATAGGTTTTGGCATTTTCAATAGAACCATGCCCACTTTCTATTGGCTGTTCTATTCTATCACCGTCAAGAATAGGGGTCTTGTTTGTTTATTACAGACAAACACGATTTTCTCTCCTGTCATATATCTTGTCAACTGGTACAATCAGTTAGTCACAGAACACGGTGTTTTGTGCCGCCAGTTCCTTGAGAATACTTGAAACGAACGTAGCTAAAATGTGACAACGTTGACTTTTATACACACTTCACTATTGGTTATTAGTTGGCGCTACGTTTAAAACTTACTAATTATTTATTGCTAAATTTTACGAAATGAGAAAAATTAATTGCAAAATGAATACCAATATAAGTAAGTAGGTATCTTATCCTAAATATATATTGCTATCATTTTGATTAATATGATCCTACTAAACTAGTCCATTGCGGAATTATCCTTAAGAGATGGGATAAAACCAAAGGATGCAGTTTTGCCAGGATCACCCTGAGTGACCCTGAGAAGCTGGAATAAATATTTGGCGATGACTAGGAAGAACCTATGTTTAACAGTGGGATTGCTGACTGGACAGTATCAACTAAGGAAACACCTCCATATTATGGGGCTAGTGGACACACTATGCAAGATATGTGAACAGGAAGATGAAACTGTCAGCCATGTCTTATGTGAATGTCTGGAGCTATCGTCGATAAGAGAGTGTGTGTTCGGTGAGTCTAGGCCTACACCTGCCGATATTAAGGAGATGTCCCCTGGTGACCTGTCTTCCTTCCTGGATAAGGCAGGATGGACAATGTCCTAGGAGGGCGACTCCTTGGGAATATGTACAATGGGCCATATTGTGGCCTAAGTGCTGAGGGTCTATACTCACCCTCCATACTCTACAGATATGTGGTAAAACGATTTGTATAAGATAATGCGTGACATCTTCATTTATCCTAAATAATTTTAGAAATGTTGAGTCAGGAAGTTGAGTGGCTAATATTTAGCAAATTTCTGCTAAAAAGGCGTGCCTTCTTCCTAAAATATGAACCAGGCAAATAAACCTAAGCGTTCTACACATATATCTATGTATTAGTTTACCGTCAGCTTCTTCTTTTCATATCATCTTGATGAATAATAATTAACAAAAAATAAATATTTATCGAGACCTTTACAACGTAACGATATAGTTAATATTATAACCAACAAAATAACCATCGTTGGTTTTGTTGATATTTTTTATTAAATACAAACCTACGCTTCTTTAATCAATAACTTAAACCAAATGGATACTGGTAATTTTTCAACCTTACTTTTTGTCTCGTTCGTTGATTATTCAATAATAATTGTTGTATTTATTCGCTCGGTTATTCGCCTGCGGTAGTCTGTTGCTGACACCTATTGTTGTTTATAGACCCCAACTAAACTGTATGAGTATGAGTCACCAGCACCCGTACGTCCACATGTAGCCAATCAATATTTAATTAACCTCTATTAACTGGCGAAATGTAACAGAACACGTTTGAAGCCTGTTAAATGCTTATTAAAATTCGATAGTATCAACTTTATATACCACAAATATACCCCATGAAACAAGTAAATAAATTGATAATCTTAATCTTATAAACAAAATGATAATCTTAAAAAGATTTATTTCGGCAGAGAATTAAAAAGACATAGAAAGGACATGGGCATATTGAATAGTAACAATAATCTACTATTAAATTAATGTTATTTTATATGCTGATACATATTTATAGGGTAATGACATTTAATATTTTTTTATTGATCATACGAACTCTAAATCACCAATAAAGTCAAAATAATATTCAAACGGTCGAAATTTTGCCGCACAAAGCAAGTGACGTCACGATTTAATTAGAAGGGGAAGAGAACAACACGGTTGCCACTAGTCAAAATGAATCAGCAAATTTCATTAAGTTTCAGGAAATAATCACAATTGATTTTCAAATATTGATGTTTTAAACATTAATTATGAAATGAACTACTAAACTGTTATATATTCTCTCAGATACTACAATGATGATGTGATCATAATATTCGATATTTTATATTAAGAATTAAGTGGTAATTCATACTTGAGGACCTTTAGCTTTATTAACGTGACAACATGGCAGCACACTTCTCAACCAAGAAAGAAAGATAATAACATGTTGCCAAATTTCTAACAAATATTTAGAGAATGTTTTAAATGAGGGTCAAAAATCAATTTCGTGATTCTCCCACGATGCTAATTCTGAGATAATCACCAGAAACGTGTCCTATGTCTATTGATGAGATGAAGTTTTCATTTCGAAGGAGTTTTTGACATCAATAATTATTTTATCAAGACAAATTTCCGGTTAACTTTTTTTTAATAGGCGATTTGGCAACATTGGATGTCAAGTGGAAATGGAACATCAACAGACCAATAAGGACACCCCTTAACAAGTGACGTCATCATGAATACAAATTGGCGTCCTGTCATGGATTGTTAGGTTATGAAATTTCATGATTTCGAACAACGAATAGGCTCGTAAATCGCATTTATAATAGTTTTGATGGGATGCAAAAATTAATTAGGGTCTGTAGCAACTTTTACATACGAAATAAATTGTCAATTTTTGAATCCCATAATTAATGATTAATAATATATCGTAGTACTTGCGTTAACTCTTCGCCATTTTTTCTGCTTACCTGCAACAAATAAAAATAATTAATATTTTATTATAATTTTATTCACCTCTCACAATCACAGCTCCATTAAAATCACTATGTTATGAAAATAAATACACACTCAAATAATTACTCTCACAAATGATTATTTGTATGCTGTAATTTTAATCTTCCCATTTTTTTTTATTTGGAGGCATTACGAGCAAATTATAAAAGCAGAGCTTTGAACTACCTGTATTTATATTTACGAGTAGATGACTGCAATTATATATAATTTATCTATTTTCAGCTAGCTATTATGTATGTTTTATAATAAACAAACGAAATTGTAAACAAAAAAAGTGTTTTTATTTTATATTTTCACATAGGTGTATTAACTATTTTTTTTGGCCTAGGTGCAAAAGCTAACAGTAAGTTTTAATAAATAACCAATGGATGAGTTCTATAAAAGGGAAATGTTGCCAAATTAACGAGCAAAAAAATACTGAAAAAGGTTAGTCGCATAAGGAAGCATTTTTTCCAATATATTTTTGGTTTTTCTTATGTATTTTGGGCCCCTTTATCACCCGTGTTGTACCCGAAAGATATGGAGGTCTTTTAACATATTTTTAGTTTGTAGTATTTTACTTCTTACAGTTGACAAAAAACTAAATGTCAGCTGTCAACACATACACGTATCATTAGATATTGTCCTGTTATTATTTAGCATTGTTTGGCTTCGTGTTTTTGTATTACTGATTTTTTATTATAAATTTATCTGTTAGTGATTTGTGTTACTCTGATCTGCTTTTATTATTGCAAATACCATCGAGAAGAGTAATTCTACCCAGATTTGTATCTTTGTTGTGATTCCACAATACAAATTGCGATGAAGCATTGTGCATATCAAAATTGTAGAAATAATACAAGAACTTTATTTAAAGGACGAAGAAGGAATTCTTTTAAGTTTATTCCGTTTCCTAAACCCAGAAAATGTCCGAGCAGATGCCTCAAATGAATTGATTTATGTGGCAACCAAAATCTGAATTTTGCCACAATCAACAAAACCACCTATATTTGTAGTGAACATTTCGTTCATAATTGCGTAGATCCAAAACCTTATTGTAATAATGAATCTACTGAAGTTGAGGAAAATGCAGAAATAACTCAAGTTGATGTACAAGAACATGCTAGTGTCTCAGACAATCAAATAGATGTTGACAATCAATCTAAGAATTTCCCAATTAAACCCACTACAAATATGTTGGAACACAATTATAGCTCTACTAATTTTATAAGGCAAAGAAAAACTGAACCAAAAAAAAATTACAAAAATTGAAACAAAAGATAGTATATTCAAATCTTCACCGTGGACGGAAATACTCCTACAGGAAAAACTATTTTTCATATAAAAACCTAAAAACGACAAATATCATGTTTAAATACTTTACTGGACTTAATCCTCACCCACATTTTGAAGCATTTTATTCATTCCTAGATGAAAATGTTATGAAGGACTTAAGATACCAATTTAAATATAAAAGGTAGCTTAAAGCAGTAATGCAAAAACACAAAGCCAAACAATGCTAAATAATAACAGGACAATATTTAATGATACGTGTATGTGTTGACAGCTGACATTTAGTTTTTCGTCAACTGTAAGAAGTAAAATACTACAAACTAAAAATATGTTAAAAGACCTCCATATCTTTCGGGTACAACACGGGTGATAAAGGGGCCCAAAATACATAAGAAAAACCAAAAATATATTGGAAAAACTGCTTCCTTATGCGACTAACCTTTTTCAGTATTTTTTTGCTCGTTAATTTGGCAACATTTCCCTTTTATAGAACTCATCCATTAATTATACATGATCCTTTCGTGTCTTACAGTATACTTATTTTAACATGGTCTGTAATAAAAAACAAAACGGCACAATTACACACACATTTCTAAATACTAAGAGATCACAATTAAAGTTTAAAAATTTTCTAGTTTTTATCGCAAAGAAAGTGTATAACTTCGATGCTCCGGATTCCATGGTTGAATGAAAAAAAGCAACATTTTATAATTATGTTGTATATATAGTTTAGTTACTTGGTGTATAGTTAAAAATATGTAAAACTACAAATAAGGTAAAATATTCTACTTTTACTTTTTTTAATACCCACTCAAATGCCAAACAGGATGTGATTTTTATCGATACTACAAGGTACAGTCAAATAAAAATGTTACAAACCAAACGGGGCAGTTTTACGAATTTAAATATTATTTCTGTTAATGACGTGTACCGAAAACTAAGTAAGTAGTAACAGTGACCGTTTAAGATATTTTTTAACACTGGATTATACATAAAAAGAGGTTTTTCTTCAAGCGGCCGAAAAATGCATCTTGATGTACATGTGTAAACGTAGTAATATAACGTATTGATTCAATAGTGAAAGATACAGTATTTTTTACACAGTATTGACTAAAACTGCTACTTAAGTCCTACATTACAGGGACTAAAGTGCCACTTTTAATCCCAAGGGACTAAAGTAAAACATCTGAATTAGATTGACAGTTTTTAACTAAGAAAACGTGTGTATACTGTGTCTCATAGCATTAGCACCGTACATAAACAACATAATGTTCGGTGGCATTAGTTTGTTAATTTTTTTTATGTTTCATTATTTCCATATTAATTTACTTTTTAAATTTCTGTTGTAAATGTTTTTATAGGTTTCAATATTTATCCATTAATTTGCCAAAAATGTTTTATATGTTCATGGTCAACACTTATTTGAATTTTAGTTGCCCTCGCTTTACTCGTGCAACAAACTTCACCTTTGGGATTTACAGTTGCACTTTGGTCCCTTGGTATAAAATATACCATTAAGGCCTAGAGACATAAAAGTAATGTAATAATAGTAGCGAAACTCGGCGTGGGTGAGTAAAACTACATGATATGAAAAACGGTATCGAAATATTTATGTAGATGGTCCCTATAGATTTTTATTTTACATATTGAGAGACCACCCTGTACCTTTTTTTAAATAATAATGTATCGTTCTAGAATATAACGTAATAATTCTAGAAATCCTTAATAATTTATTGATTTTGTAACTTAAAGAACATTCCAATCTAAATTAAACAGTAGCAGAAACACACAATTTGAAACATTCTAGATAATTCCAAAAATTACATTTCTAGAAACCCTTAGATTATTCCATACTGATTTTAGTAACAGGTCGGCTGAAAAGTCCCCGGTCTGACCTATAGATGACGACACTAGAATTAAATCCATTTCATTTTTAGATAGTATCAACCTTCAAAAGATTCGTGTAAAAATTTGACAGCTGTCGGACTATTAGTTTGTGAGATATTGCATTTTTAGTGAAGCAACTTTTGTTATTTTCAAAAAGATGGAAAAAAAGAATTTCGTGTGCTTATTAAATATTGTTATTTGAAAGGAAAAAATACAGTTGAAGCAAAAGCTTGGCTTGATAATGAGTTTCCGGACTCTGCGCCAGGAAAATCAACAATCATTGACTGGTACGCAAAATTCAAGCGTGGTGAAATGAGCACCGAAGATGGTGAACGCAGTGGACGCCCAAAAGAGGTGGTTACCGACGAAAATATCAAAAAATCCATAAAATTATTTTGAGTGACCGTAAAGTGAATATGATCGAGATAGCTGACACTCTAAAGATATCTAAGGAACGTGTTGGACATATCATTCACGAATATTTGGGTATGCGGAAGCTCTGTCCGAAATGGGTGCCGCGTGTGCTCCCAATCGACCAAAAACAGCAACGAATTGATGATTCTGAGCAGTGTTTGCAGCTGTTAAGTAGTAATAAACCCGATTTTTTGCGTCATTATGTGACTATGGATGAAACTTGGCTCCATCACTACACGCCTGAGTCCAATCGACAGTCAGCTGAGTGGATTGCGGCCGGTGAACCGCCACCAAAGCGTGGAAAGACGCAACAGTCAGCTGGCAAAGTTACGGCCTCAGTTTTTTGGGATACACACGGTATATTGTTCATCGACTATTTGGAAAAGGAAAAAACAATCAACAGCGACTATTACTGTGCATTATTGGAGCGATTGAAGACCGAAATCGCGAAAAAACGGCCCCATATGAAGAAGAAAAAAGTGTTGTTTCATCAAGACAATGCACCGTGTCACAAATTAATGAAAACGATGGCAAAATTGCATGAATTGGGCTTCGAATTGCTTCCTCACCCACCGTATTCTCCAGATCTAGCCCGCAGCGACTTTTTCCTTTTCTCTGACCTGAAGAGAATGCTCGCGGGAAAAAAATTTGGCTCTGACACTGAGGTAATCGCCGAAACTGAAGCCTATTTTGAGGACAAACCGAAGGAGTACTACAAAAATGGTATCGAAAAGTTGGAAGGTCGCTATAATCGCTGTATCGCCCTTGAAGGCAACTATGTTGAATAAAAAAAATGAATTTTGTCAAAATATTGTGTTTTACTATGGTAGACCGGGGACTTTTCAGCCGACCTGTTAGTTGCGGACATTTTGAATTTTTTAGATCATTCAAAACCTTTTTAAACATTCCAGATCAGAAATTTTTAGAATCTAGAAGATTTTAAATCCATTGTAACATACATTCCGGAGTCATCTAGAAATTTCCAGAACTTTTAAAAAGCTCATTCCAGCCTCAGCTGCAAACTAAGGACAAAAAAAGAGTCACTTCTACTTCAAATCATAGATATAAACATACTAGATGGGAAGTGTCATTTGGATTAAATACGTACACTTGAAGGTAGCTATTTTTTAATAAAGAGACGTCCAGAGCTGGAATGGCAAGTTAAAAATCTAAGTTAAATTTTTGAGATTATAATTATTGAACTAAATATATAAATATAAATATTTTTTTCAGTTTCATTATTTATAAAAATAAATTACTCTATCCCACAACATTATTAATGCGAAAAAACATTAAAAATAAAGAGCAAATTACAATATTGTTCGTTGTACAAGATGCTTGTGATTCAAGGCCTAAATTTCTAAATATAATAACATTAACCATATTTTATAGCTCTCTTAAACAAGAACAAGCAATTTGGTAACTGATTGTATATTCACCTCTTGTTATAAAAACCTGTAATTTTGGGAAGATGAAAAGATATCAGTAAACTGTTTTTTATAGTCACTTTTTTCCAGGTATTATACCACTTTTTTTAAAATGACTAGAACAATTTGTGTGATAAGGGCTTACAATATCTGAAGGATTTTTCCTAGTTGTTTTTGACCAGCTGCCTTGCGTTTTTTTCTCAAAGGAATGGATTTAATAAAACAATATTTATTTCATATTAATGAATATCTGACTCGACTTTAAAAAATAATACGGATAGTAAAGATTTCCATACCAAGCTTGACCGTTTTCTATGAAAAAACAACTACTTCCTGGGCTATATGCCCCAACGGACATTGAATTACATTCCAAAGAAAACGTGATGGCGACCGACTTCGTCGATACTTGCAACCATCTCTATCTACTAAAAGTTCTATTGATAACAATGACACCTGATAAATATTTTAACGGCGAAAGAGAAAATACGCATGTGCATCAACCTTTACAGAGACAACACAACCTTTAATATTTAAAAAAAAATATGGCTGCCTACATGTCGAGTGTATTTATAAGATTTTGCAAAACGGCTATTTCCTATGCACATCTATATATGTGTGGATATAAACTAACATTTTTTGTCTCCATTTGTATTTTTCCAGCTAAAAGTTTCATTTGGTATATGCAATATATATTCTTCCATTTTCTTAAAAGCTAATGCACTGAATTTTCTTGTGCTTTTAGGATTGTACATCACGTGCAGCTCATGATAAATTAAACTGTAAAACGGTAAAACTGTAGTACGGTTTATATTTTCTTTTTTGATGTTTTTAAATGTTCAGTTTTACCTCTGTAGCTGAAGCACACCACTGGCTTTTAATTCAGAATGGTCTAACCAAGTTAATTTTGCAATTTACATGACAATGCGGTTTAAAGACGTAATTTCACATTTTTCGCGGTAATTTTATGGTTTAAAACTCGATGTGTGCGGTCAAATTACTTTTGACAGTAACTTTTAACAAACATTATTAAAATAAACAAAGCAACATGATGTACAATTTAGTTTGCTGTATTAAAAAACAAAGTTGGTACCTTCTTATTCAGTATTCAGTAGGTATAGAAATTAAAAAAAAAACTAAAACATATTGTAATTTAGAATCTTGCAAACAATCATTACAAAACTGAAGCTAAGAAGATATCAGAACCAAATAGGACATAATAAATAAAGACAAGACGATACATAGATTTAGAAAAGACAGAATTATAACGAAAGACGTGTCGAAGACATTATTAGAAAAATGAGTAAATAAAAAAAACAATCTAAGATATAAAGGAGATGTATTAAAATAACAGAAATATAGTAAGGACAAACAATAACTAATCCAAATAAGATAAAACTCACACTATACTGGAAAATGAGAAACTACCTGAATTACTATTTGTGGACGATATGACTAAAAGTACACTAAAACCTGCAAAGCCGTTTCGGCCTAACATGGAGGCCACCATCAGGTTTAAACGTAAAAATTATATAAAATCTTGTCGATTCTTGCAAGCATTGCTAAAGGGAAACAAAATAAAATTATGAATATACAGGGTGTTTCAAAAAAAGGTAACACCGTCTCTAGGATAGGTAATAAACTGAAAAATAATTGGGGTTTGCTTAGTAAAATTTTTTTCTAACGCCATCCGTTTTCAAGATAAAGGGCGTTGAAGAAAATAAAAAATTACACATTTCTTACGATTTTGCCGAAACTACTGGCACCATTGCAATGAAATTTTATACGAATATGTTTTGGAAGCTGATATATCCCATGAATTTGTTTTTATAACTAACTCTCATAGAGGGCGCTAGTTACACGATTCATGAAGTAACTTATGACTTATTGTCATAACAATCAATAAATGTCAATTTTACATGGCAAACTTAGATAAAAGCGAACTTTATCATTAGTTTATACCAGGAGCGATTATTACTTCATAATTTTCAAATCAAAATATTCCGAAAACGGTGCATAATATCGAGTTTTACCAAGAGTACCTTTTTGGTGTAGAATTAAACGATGTTTATGTTCACTTGGAGTTTTGACTAATAATTCTACCCTAAAAAAAGTTATGTTGAATAATACGTTGTATGAATCGTGTAACTAGCGCCCTCTTGAGAGTTAGTTATAAAAACAAATTCATGGGATATATCAGCTTCCAAAACATATTCGTATAAAATTTCATTGCAATGGTGCCAGTAGTTTCGACAAAATCGTAAGAAATGTGTAATTTTTTATTTTCTTCAACGCCCTTTATCTTGAAAACGGATGGCGTTAGAAAAAAATTTTACTAAGCAAACCCCAATTATTTTTCAGTTTTTTACCTATCCTAGAGACGGTGTTACCTTTTTTTGAAACACCCTGTAGAAGTAAATTAATAAAGTAAAAACAAAAATAGTTAATTAAATAAAATAATATAAAATATTTTTTTATTTACTCTAAAACCTCAAAAAATCTTTGAAATGAATGTACCATTAATTAATTAATAAAACAAGAAATCTTTTATTTTCATGACTAATTGCTAACCATTTTTTTTTCACTTTATAAACAACTTAGTTGTATAAACTCGTAAGTGAATGTAAGTGTCTGTTATAACAACTTAATGCATTCCAATTTTAATCTGTCTCATTCTTATCTATCAACGAAGAAGATTTGAAAGGCCACGAGTATCCCTGCATCTGAACACACGAAGACACAAAAACTTCGACATACTTTTTAATCAACTTGGTTTATCTTCAAGGAATTAAATTTTTATAAGACTGGTAAAAGTAAAAGTAACTTTAATCAAATATTAATTTATTTATAGGCAAACTTGGTCTCAATGCAAAATACAAGCTATTCCGAAATACACCAAAGATAAAAATAATTCAGCTTTTTATAGTAGTTTATGTGAAAATTTAAAAAGATATGTAGAAAACCTTCATTAATTTAAAGTACAAAATTAATTTATTTAAATTCTACTAGACAATTTATGAAACAAAGTTGTACACAAACTCGTTTTTTCGTAAATGATTTTAAAATTACATTAATAAAAATGAAATTTATTGTAGAGGTATTGTATTTTGAGATAAGTGTCTCAGAAAGTCCTAAAATTTCATTCTTTCACTGTCTCTCGTTCAGATCAGATCGACTCCAAATATTTTAGTAATGCAGTAAATTTAGTTTCTTTTTTAATTTTTTTTAATTAATTATAGTTTGTAGCTATTAATTATATTATTTTAATCGTTTTGTTAGTGTTGTAAAGACAATAATTTGTGGAAATATTTTGTTTAGTGAGTTAATTTACTTGATAGTAAGGTATGTATTATCAAAATTTTGTTTTTAGTTAATATTGCTTTTATAAATTTTCTATTTTTTTTAAATGGTTTTTTTAATACGTGTATAATTACAAGTAGGTTAAATGCAGACCTCTTACCTTATTACTTGATTACATCCTTCCAGATAAAGGGTACTTTATTATTCTGATTTTAAGAAATTGTCTTTAAAATAAAGTAGAATTTATATAGCGTGATTCTTTATAGTATAGGTTTTATTTTAGAGGTTTGTGGTTACTGATATAGATAATATAAATAAATTTAGAAAATACCAACCACACATTTATATACGTCACAAACAAATTTTTATTATAGATAGAACTTTTTAACAGTGTGTTTATGAAATTCACATTATCTTCATCGTCTTCTATGGTTTATTAAAAGACTTAATTGGTTTATGGTTATTAGCTAACCTACGGTAATACCGTATCTTCGCATTTGAACACCCATTAACTGCAGAGAGAGAGTATCTCGATTTCACTAATATTATTTGCAAACATGAATTAAGACCATGTATTTTATAATTGGACAATCAAAAGCTTTTATACATCCTCAAAACTATCGTGGGATAAATGGTAAAAATACATAATATACAAATGGTATACATATACAAAACATAATTGTTTATATAACGACGTTCTAAATCAAAGGGTAAATTTGCATTAATTTAACTCATCACCGTCCATCAACCACAATTATTTAAACTAAATATTTTTTACTGTTAAACCTCTTCCTATGTGGAATTTATTTATTATTTACTTTTTTTAATTATCCTTTATTTTTACCTAAATTATTTAAGACTGAGACTCAAAAAAATGTTTAATTCATTTTGTTATTTATTCTCTTCAATGAAATGAGAATCACTTAATGGGGAAGCTGTTTGTGGATGAAAATTTACCTTTTATCCGATGACCCAAGTCCGATCCTGACTTTCTGCAACATTAGTATCGGCGAGAAGCGTCAAAATTTCCCTTAAAATCCATTTTTTGGCCACTCGTAACGTTTGTAAGTAATTTTCGAATATGCCAGATGAAAGAGAATAGTTTTTTCTACCTCTGTGCAAAATTTCATTCATGGACATTTTCATCTACCCACCAGCTCCAAAGGATATATCCGAATTTGCGTCAAAATTTCCCTTAAAATCCATTTTTTTGCCACTCGGAACGTTTGTATGTAATTTTTGGATATGCCAGATGAAAAAGAATTATTTTTTCTACCTCTGTGCAAAATTTCATTCATGGAAATCTTTATCTACCCCCCAGCTCCAAAGGATATATCCGAATTTGCGCCAAAATTTCCCTTAAAATCCATTTTTTGGCCACTCGGAACGTTTGTATGTAATTTTTGGATATGCCAGATGAAAAAGAATTATTTTTTCTACCTCTGTGCAAAATTTCATTTATGGAAATCTTCATCTACCCCCCCAGCTCCAAAGGATATATCCGAATTTGCGTCAAAATTTCCCTTAAAATCCATTTTTTGGCCACTCGGAACGTTTGTAAGTAATTTTTGGATATGCCAGATGAAAGAGAATTATTTTTTCTACCTCTGTGCAAAATTTCATTCATGGACATCTTCATCTACCCCCCAGCTCCAAAGGATATATCCGAATTTGCGTCAAAATTTCCCTTAAAATCCATTTTTTGGCCACTCAGAACGTTTGTAAGTAATTTTTGGATATGCCAGATGAAAGAGAATTATTTTTTCTACCTCTGTGCAAAATTTCATTCATGGACATCTTCATCTACCCCCCAGCTCCAAAGGATATATCCGAATTTGCGTCAAAATTTCCCTTAAAATCCATTTTTTGGCCACTCGGAACGTTTGTATGTAATTTTTGGATATGCCAGATGAAAAAGAATTATTTTTTCTACCTCTGTGCAAAATTTCATTCATGGAAATCTTCATCTACCCCCCAGCTCCAAAGGATATATCCGAATTTGCG
Source organism: Ophraella communa (assembly GCA_035357415.1). Classification (NCBI taxonomy): domain Eukaryota; kingdom Metazoa; phylum Arthropoda; class Insecta; order Coleoptera; family Chrysomelidae; genus Ophraella; species Ophraella communa. The sequence continues at coordinate 23,175,903 of CM068988.1, read as the reverse complement.
TCAAAATTTCCCTTAAAATCCATTTTTTGGCCACTCAGAACGTTTGTAAGTAATTTTTGGATATGCCAGATGAAAGAGAATTATTTTTTCTACCTCTATGCAAAATTTCATTAATGGAAATCTTCATCTACCCCCCAGCTCCAAAGGATATATCCGAATTTGCGTCAAAATTTCCCTTAAAATCCATTTTTTGGCCACTCGGAACGTTTGTAAGTAATTTTTGGATATGCCAGATGAAAGAGAATTATTTTTTCTACCTCTGTGCAAAATTTTATTCATGGACATCTTCATCTACCCCCCAGCTCCAAAGGATATATCCGAATTTGCGTCAAAATTTCCCTTAAAATCCATTTTTTGGCCACTCTGAACGTTTGTATGTAATTTTTGGATATGCCAGATGAAAAAGAATTATTTTTTCTACCTCTGTGCAAAATTTCATTCATAGACTCGTAACTGTTGGACGGAATATACAGCGGAGCGGAGTTGCCAAATCAATTTTACCGTATTGGAGCTAGGAGCCTACTTCTCACCCGTAACATTAGTTATACTATGTACTTGACAATCCACCGTTCGTAATTATAGTTCTGGAGTTATGAATAAAAATGTATTTTAATTTCTAACTTTAAAACCCTACAACTTAACAAAGGAGTTACGTAGAAAAGAGCATATAAAGTCCTGAATTTTTTTTAACATCATCTACTCACTCTCAAGTTCCTCTCATTCTTGGGACACTCTGTATATATGGTTTTCAAAGTACCTTTTTATATAGAAATTTTATATTTTTAAAACAATAAAGGTTTGATTGTCATAAGTTACAAATTAAGTAATAAGCAAGTAGTCCAATAAAAATTTCGCTTATATCTTACTAATAACATGTCCAAAAATTAAGTATCAAATTTACTAGTCCCACATCCGGTTTACTCTTCATGGAAATACTGCTGTGTAAACATATCATAAATAGATAGTGAAATACTTTGTAATTAAACAACATATTTTTACCACATTTATTATGTGCTGAATTACAAAACTACTCGTCGTATATTTCAAATATGTATCCACAAGTTGTGTATCATTGTTGAAGATTCAAAAATAAATATTTTATATTTCACATTTCATTTTATGGAATGTTATTTATTATTTTTAATAACTTACCTAAAAGGAGGTAATAAAATAATAAAGATATTATGAAAAGGGATTTTAATCCCAAACAAACATTTATTTATTAAGGGTTCTAAACTAAGTTTATTATTTTACAACACTCTTTCAATTAAGGATTATATTATCTGTTCTACAGATGACCAACTACCAAACATTCTTTGTTTAATACCAAACAAAAGGTTGAAATGGAACACGAGAATATTTTTCAAAACAGTTCTTCGATAATCTTAATAGAGTAAAGATCTTTCGTCTAATAAAGTAAAATAAAACATAACAAAAAGACATTTTTAAACGAGTTATTCCCATTTCCCAACAATCATTTTACAAAGAGCGAAGAAATCTCGAATATCTTCTGTAAATAATAATAGACATACTATCTTAACGAAGGTTATCATTTCGGTCATGATTACTAAGTTCACAGCATAGTTCAAAGTTTGTTAAAATTGCTTCTCTGCACTGTTGTTGTCTACTTTTGTTATTCAACGTTGCATGAATTTCACGAAAATGGTAAAAGTACATTCTAATTGGTTTACTAGACTAGAGTATTCATCTTGTTATTTACAGAATCGTTTCTATTGATTGCTAATACTCAGAACGAGCTTATAAGCTTCTCAACAAGACCAACGAGAAAGTAACAGTCACATAATTTGCGAGTAAATAATAGGAACAGTCACATAATTTGCGATCTACATTTAGTTTGAGGCGCATTTTGGAGAGTCAGTAAGTAATGGCAAATTATAGGTTGGGCTAAAAAAACCCGATTCATACACAAAAGTACCATTGGTAAATTATATTTGTAGGCGGGGTAATGAAAATTCTCAGTTATATACTATTGAGAACAACTAGTTTATAAAAGATGTTTAGCATATTTACAAAACGAGGGCCTATGGCCAGAATTTTGTAAATTGCCCGAGATTTAAAGACATTACATTACGCCTGTATTGCATACAGCGTTTTATTGTTCACTTTTAACACGATTTTACTGCGCATGCTCATGTGTGTACCATGCGATACAATAGGGCTCGTTCTAGCAAAGTGTTATGGCCTTCTAGTTCTATGAGTTCTTTATTTTTTTTAATTAAGTAGCAAAGTCTCGTCGTTTATTTTAAACCAATGAATTAGGTACTTTGATGATGATAGTGACGGTAGAAATAACATCCCATAACTCAGTGTTTCGTTACGTTAACGTCATTATGTCAGCGCTGGCAAATAACAAAGGACATTGAAAAATTATAAATATAATAATTTTCTTGCCTTTTATAAACTAGCAGTTGCATACACCAATCAAAAATTAATCGGTTCAAGCTGACGCTGCCAGGTAATTGGGTAGATCATTAAATTGGGGCCATAGGCGTAACCGGGGTTACTCAGTTGTACCAAAAGATAGCAGGTAGAAAATTTGCGATAGCTCAGTTGTACCAAAAAATTTCTAGAGGGGATTAAAGGATTAATATGAAGGTTAGGTTAGGTTAGGTTAGGTTAGGATAGGTTAGGTTAGGTTCGGTTAGGTTAGGTCAGGTTAGGTTAGGTTCAGTTAGATACTTATATAAAACTAAAATATGCATTATTCCCTACTACTTTCTCAACCTATTCTTAAGTAAAATTTAAATCCGTTTACTTTCTAAAAATTCAGAAATTAATTGGTATTATCTACCTGGAATATTTTGGTACAACTGAACCCTCAAAAAGGGATAACCTTTTACGCTACCGGATTAAGTCAGGTAAAATTGGTACAACTGAGTAGTCCCCGGCGTAACATATCTTCAACCAAAACAAAAAAATAAATCATTCAATGCAAACTCATATATACGATACTAATAAAAACATCAAATTTAATAAAGATGTAAACGAAAATAAAAATTTCTTATTGGAAATGGACACCGCAATAATGGACTAGTTTAGTAGGATCATAGTAATCAGGATAAGATACCTACTTACTTATATTGGTATTCATTTTGCAATTAATTTTTCTCATTTCGTAAAATTTAGCAATAAATAATTAGTAAGTTTTAAACGTAGCGCCAACTAATAACCAATAATGAAGTGTGTTTAAAAGTCAACGTTGTCACAGTTTAGCTACGTTCGTTTCAAGTATTCTCAAAGAACTGGCGGCACAAAACACCGTGTTCTGTGACTAACTGATTGTACCAGTTGACAAGATATATGACAGGAGAGAAAATCGTGTTTATCTGTAATAAACAAACAAGACCCCTATTCTTGACGGTGATAGAATAGAACAGCCAATAGAAAGTGGGCGTGGTTCTATTGAAAATGCCAAAACGGTATTCTTGAAATTCGTTCTCTCACTGTACCGATAGAATATAGAAGGGTTGCTCCCCGAGAGAACAATTACTTCTATTAGTTATTTTTAAAGGAACCGCTATAACACCAAGAGAAGGTGTAGGGATTTTTATTTTCGAACCAAAAATAGTATAGAAGTAATTTCTTTCATAAACCAAACACAACCAAACAACAAATTAAACTAACGAAAATGACAGAATATTTTGTTTAGTGTTTTACTCCTTATTTGATGAAGTGTCAATCAGAGAACAAAAATATCGATATGTTTATCTCTTTTTAATGACAACAAATAAGAGAGAGAGATAAATTTCTCGGTTAATATTAAAGTATATCGACAACATCGCAAATTTTCTACCAATCTTATTGAAACACGTCACTTACCACTTATGACGTATGTAACCATTAAATTTAAATTTCAAAAGCCGATTATGGCTAGAGGATTAATTTTATAAAAATTTTATATGTACGGTTGAACCACTAAAAACCTATTTTATAAGATGCAAATATAAAAAAAATCACTAAACTAGTCCATTGATAATAAATGCATATAAAACTTCTTTTTTACATGGAGAAATGTGACTTCTGCACATCAGGGGCTTTTTTATCCTCCGGTATTGTGGGGGGTCTTAACCACTAAAACTCCCTCGTGAATCATAAGGGGACCTCACTGGAGCTACCGTCAGACGTTACCTTAGAGATGTTGAATCGTGATTGTTCCTTCCTCCTTTATTCTGTCTCTACACTGTAGTCAGGTTATTAAATTATTTTTCCTACGACCACATATGAAAGTGCTAGTTTGCACACTTATTTGTACTTAAGAAAGTAGCTAATATCAATACACGTATTGAAAAGTAAATATCAATACACGTATTGAAAAGTAAAAAAATATAGTTCTATGATCTGTGACATTTACGTCAAATTTATCAATAGTAAACACATGAATGACATGGGGTGTGTTCGGGGAGCACGCTTTCGAGCTATGTAGCGCCAAGAGCCATATAACGCAAACGAGGAATAGTACTAGATAGCGCCAAATGGCGCAAATAGCGTGCTCCCCGAACACACCCAAAGCAAGATTTAATTTTTTTAAAATCTTCCTTGTGTCAAATATTGTATTGTAATTGCCAATACAAATTTTTCTGTATAAAGTAAGAATAAAGAAAAGTTTCTTATAGGGTTTTAAATTTTTAAAAAATAAACATATTTTTATTCAGTATTATTATTTTTATAAAAACACTTTTAGAAAGAAGAACAGTTTATTCTTCTTTTTTATATTAGGTTATGTTCCGTGCATGTGTCGAATGTGGATTTTTGAAGTTATGTTTGTGTTTCTGTTTACAATTATCTTTGTGTCTATTATTATTACATTACTTTTCAATTAATTTCACCAACTGACCATTTTACTTTTAATTTTTATAGAGCCCACAAAAAAATGAAAATGTCATTTATCTAATAAAGAATTTTGATCTGAATTCCTGAGAAAGAAGGTTATTTGATTTTAATTAATTATATTTCCATGCAATATATAAACTCGTTTAAATCCTAATTTTTAACATGACTAACAATTAAAATAAATTTTATAAATAAATTTAAAATATTTATTATAAAAAGAAATATTGGGGTCGTAGGAAAAATCGTGTACACAACGCGTTGGAAAGTGTATTTCTTGCACTCGTTACGTTTCCGCACTCGCCACTACGAGGCTCGTGATAAACTTCACTTGTGCGTAATACTCCACTTTCCACACTCGTTATGTAATATACTATTATTTTTATGTCTAAAATTTTACACGTCATGTGTCAGTGAATAAATCCTCGTCTAACATATAGATGGCGCCTCCAACAAAAAAATCCATATGACGGATCGAAAGAACAAAACTTTTAAGGAAAGCTATCAAAATTTTGTGAGTTATTGAAGTTTAAAAGAAGTTTTATGGTTGTTATATAGTTTATTTTATACTTTTATTACCGGACTATAAAAAAATAATATAAAAAAATTACCTATTATATATAATAGGGTCTTTATAGTAAAACAACTAACTGGAAACTAAAACATTTATTTTACAATTAGCGGTCGATGGCCTATCGGCAAGAATAAGTTTTTATAAAATATAAATTTGTTATAGTCCGGTAGTCAAAGTATAAAATATAACTAACAACCATAACATCCCCCGTTTTAAAAGAAAATACAAAAACATACAATATTAACAGGTTTTTGATTTTTTCAAACTAATAGTTGAAGATGAGGAAGTCGTTTGAAATTTCATTTTGATTACTTGTTTAAACAACCTATAAAAATAAAGTTCCAATATTTATACTTCAACAATCGTTGAAGGGGGAATTTCAATCATTTTTCTAAAATTTTCACATTAACTATATATTGAATACTTCAAAAAGTTTGGAAACATTATATACTACATGAAAGAAATGGCTCGCAAAATCGCAATTTGTCATACCCATTCCAAAGCTATTCTATTTTGTTTACCAATGTTTTGAAACTTGTATTTCCTTACGCATTCATTAAAAGTCAATGCTAAAACGCAATCGACACTACTCATAATATTTTTAATTATTTGACATAGTCAATTAGGGTCAAATTACACACCAATAAAAATTCCAGCAGTGTATCCTACAGATTTTGTCCGAATATTTATAAACACATATTGCATAAGATAAAATGTCGTCAGGATGAAGTTGACACGATTGGAATTACAGATTAAAATTATAATTATTATTTGGATGGCGTACACCAACACTACGAATATTACAACCATTTATAATTCGTAAGGAATAAATGAATATTGAAGAGGTCAAACGAAATTTATGGTTATGAAAATTGTTAGTTTTTTCGTAAAGGTAAAATGTAATTTGATAATAATGGATGATAAACAGAAATGGATAATCAAATACCACACATTTTCATCGGTATTGTACCCACAATATATTATAAGTTCATTGAACGCCAGTCTCATTTTTAATAGAACTAGAGAGTAGTGTTTTCCTGGCTGTAATTGTGACAAAATAAAATTGTTAAATTAAAAAAAAATAACAAGCTCAATTTTACTTATTTAAATAGAAAGTAGGTAAAATAATATTGTAATATTATAAGAGGCCTTCATCAGACTCAACATTTATAATAAAAATATTGTATCCTGTATATGGAAAACTGAGCCTAAATATTATAGATATACAGGGTTGGGATAAAGTATGGAACCAAGTAAATATCTTTTAAACGAAAAGAACGATATTTATGAAAATTTGCAGGTAAGTGCAATGGAACAAAACGCATCTGATGTACATTTTTTTGATAATAATATACTTCCGGTTTAACCGGAAATGCCATCAACTTCTTTATTTTAAATGGGACACCCTATATATTTTTACAGATTTTGAAAGAGCTTTGTTATTTTGAATTCATACATACTGAGTTTAGTGTAAAAAAATTTGTAAAAACGAGGAATATAGCACTTTAACCAACCTCCTTTGAGTTTTTTGCATTAGAGCAAAAAACTATTTAGATAAACTAATTGATGTTTGTATGCATAGTAATAAATAAACAAGTACTGTTTAGTACGTCTTTTGTTCTTCAAGTGTCAAATTCTAATTGACGGAAATAAATTGCACAATTTAGAATGGTTCAATTAAGTGAAAAAGAGCGTATTAAAATTTTAATGATGATCGGTTATGGTGATCGTGTTAGAACTCATGAAGAAGTGTGTCATATTTTTAATAATTTGCATCCGGAAAAAAATCCTATATCACGCTCAACAGTAACTAAAACATTACAACGTTTTAATACTACTGGGATGGTAAAAAATTTGCTAAAACCTGCAAGACCGCGGACTGCAACGAACGAAACTGTTAAACAAAATATTGCAATCGATGTAGAAGAATCACCTCAAACTTCCACCACAAATTTGGCACTAAACCATGGTATCAGTCGACGTTCTGTAGGAAAGATATTAAAAAGTGAAAAGTATCATCCGTATAAGGTACAGTTGGTTCAAGAATTGTCATACGATGATTTTGACCGACATCTGTAATGGACATCTGTAATGTCGACGAAGATTTTGCTTCTAGCATAGTTTTTTCCGATGAGGCAACTTTTTGTTTAAATGGAACAGTTAATCGCCATAACTCAAGGTGTTGGTCAAATGAGAATCCTCATTGGATTTATGAAGCACATACCCAGCATACACAGAAGTTAAATGTTTGGATGAGAATTGCCGAAAATAAGCTTATAGGCCCATTTTTTATCGACGGAAACTTGAATGGTGACAAGTATTTGGATCTACTAAATGACGAAATCCTGCACTTCAACAGAATGGGCAATTACCACAAAATATTTGGTTTCAACAAGATGGAGCACCTCCCCACTATGATAGACGGGTTACGGATTTTCTGGATGCGAATTTTCCAAATCGATGGATTGGACGTAGAGGATTCATAGAGTGGCCTGCTCGTTCTCCGGATCTTAGCCCGTTAGATTTTTTTCTTTGGGGTTATCTAAAATCACGTGTTTACGTTAGACGACGAACAAACTTACAAGAACTGAGACAAAGAATTACTGATGAATGTGAACTAATACGTGGAGAAGTCTTGGAAAGAGTGACTCAAGAATTTGTTAATAGGATGGCATATTGTCAGCAAGTAAACGGCGAGCATTTTGAACATTTGAAGTAATTTTGTTTCTCATTATTCTAAAATAATGACTTTTTCACACTGTATAATCAACATACGTTCGGTCTCCAAGTGCGAGAATGTGCAACCGACAATTTAATTTTTTCATTTAATCATCTTTTTATTTTAGTTGCGTAACTCGGAGTTTGAACATCTTATAAGGAAGAGATGTGTTTATAAATACTGTTAGTCAATAAAATAACCTTCTCTTTTTTGAATCGTCTGCCTTAATTGCACGTTTCGGTAAGTGTAACAAGATCCTTTCGTAGGAAGAATATTCTTTTGTTAATTGAATCATAATTCCGGCAATTGTTGATTGCAAAGCAACGAGATGAGGTGTTTTGTCTCAATTCTATTGTCTATTGTGAATGATAATTATAAGTTCTCAGATGATTTCTGATGGATAATGAAGGTGCTTTTTTTAACGAATAATTTCAATTGCATATCAGTATAGTTTATACTGTTATATAATCTAATTGAATATACTCCACGGGATGGAAAATAAATCGTTCATAAACCATATTAATACTATAGAAAATATCATAAACGCAAAGGTTCAATTTATAAGAGCAAGAATATAAATTTGGAAGGAGTTCGAGTCAAAAGTTATATTTGCAATTTTACTATTATCATAAAATTGTAAATTTACAAAAAAGTAATTATTTATGATTTATTTATTTGTTAGAATGATTATGCAATGAAATTTGGTTTTAAAATTTGATAGACTACTATTACTTTGAGGGAATCATCGTATTTACATCACAGAATAAACAACAATTTTCTTCAATATTAAGCTACATTGTTGTAATGTTTATCAACTATTAAACTAATGGCCGCACGGTTCAGTTGGTAGAGCATTGGCATAGTAGACGAGAGGTTGTGGGTTCAAACCACCGCAAAGACAAACTTTTTCTTATCTTTGCGATAAAAAAGTTAATTCTAGTTAGTCCAGAATAATAAGTGTTTATAACAGGTCGGCTGAAAAGTCCCCGGTCTGACCTATAGATGACGACACTAGAATTAAATCCATTTCATTTTTAGATAGTATCAACCTTCAAAAGATTCGTGTAAAAATTTGACTACTGTCGGACTATTAGTTTTTGAGATATTACATTTTTAGTGAAGCAACTTTTGTTATTTTCAAAAAGATGGAAAAAAAAGAATTTCGTGTGCTTATTAAATATTGTTATTAAAAATACAGTTGAAGCAAAAGCTTGGCTTGATAATAAGTTTCCGGACTCTGCGCCAGGAAAATCAACAATCATTGACTGGTACGCAAAATTCAAGCGTGGTGAAATGAGCACCGAAGACGGTGAACGCAGTGGACGCCCAAAAGAGGTGGTTACCAACGAAAATTTCCAAAAAAACCACAAAATGATTTTGAGTGACCGTAAAGTGAATATGATCGAGATAGCTGACACTCTAAAGATATCTAAGGAACGTGTTGGACATATCGTTCACGAATATTTGGGTATACGGAAGCTCTGTGCGAAATGGGTGCCGCGCGTGCGCACAATCGACCAAAAACAGCAACGAATTGATGATTCTGAGCAGTGTTTGCAGCTGTTAAGTCGTAATAAACCCGATTTTTTGCGTCGATATGTGACTATGGATGAAACTTGGCTCCATCACTACACGCCTGAGTCCAATCGACAGTCAGCTGAGTGGACTGCGGCCGGTTAACCGCCACCAAAGCGTGGAAAGACTCAACAGTCAGCTGGCAAAGTTATGGCCTCAGTTTTTTGGGATACACACGGTATATTGTTCATCGACTATTTGGAAAAGGGAAAAACAATCAACAGCGACTATTACTGTGCATTATTGGAGCGATTGAAGACCGAAATCGCGAAAAAACGGCCCCATATGAAGAAGAAAAAAGTGTTGTTTCATCAAGACAATGCACCGTGTCACAAATCAATGAAAACGATGGCAAAATTGCATGAATTGGGCTTCGAATTGCTTCCTCACCCACCGTATTCTCCAGATCTAGCCCGCAGCGACTTTTTCCTTTTCTCTGACCTGAAGAGAATGCTCGCGGGAAAAAAATTTGGCTCTGATACTGAGGTAATCGCCGAAACTGAAGCCTATTTTGAGGACAAACCAAAGGAGTACTAAAAAAATGGTATCGATAAGTTGGAAGGTCACTATAATCGCTGTATCGCCCTTGAAGGCAACTATGTTGAATAAAAAAAATGAATTTTGTCAAAATATTGTGCTTTACTATGGTAGACCAGGGACTTTTCAGCCGACCTGTTAATCTATTATTTCGCGTGTACAGAAAATATTATAAATAGTACGTTTTGAAAAACTTAGTATAATTCTTGTACATAATTTTTTGATAGGTCGTTCTTGTCGTTGGTGGCATGGGAGCTTGTCGCAAAAATGAGCTTTACAACCTGAAGGTTTCGAATAAAAAAGATTTTTGGACGGCATTTTTAATTTCCATTCCAAATACGATATCTAAAAAAGCAAAAGAATTTACCGTAACAAGAGAATTCTACAACATAGTGAAAAAATATTACAATTTGAGACCACGAGACATCCTTTTTGACAATTTTTTTTGTCAATTTCCAAATAAGAATATTGGTAATATGCCCAATCAAATTGCCACTTTTTTAAATCTCGAAAAGCCTCAAAAATACAGGCATGTGGGGTGGAAGTCTTCTCAAGCGGCAGAAGGATACGTAGAAAATTAAGTGCAAAATCGAATTAATATAGGGAATAAGCTAGTCTCATCAATTACTGGATCGAACAATCCGCTAATCATGCCTTCCACTTCAAATTATGTTAATGTTATTGTTTATTGTTCACACGTAGTTATAAGTACTTGAACAAGTGAGTGGCTGTTTTAACAAATTTACAAAAATACACAGAAAAGAGAAGAAAAAAGAAAAGAAAGCTAATTACATTATAAATTACAGAAATATATTCAAACCTATCAGTAAACTTATAAGTATTAATACACCATGAGTTAGATGAACAAACAAACTCTACAAATATTATTAATACAAAATAGAATGTTTCATGAATTATTGAGTGTAATTACTTTTTGTTCATTTCCATTTAAAAATATATATTTAAATTTAAAATCATTGATCGTGGAGAAATCATGGTCTGCTACTCGGTTATAATGAAATTTCGTTATGCTCGTGGTTCCTCACGCTCGCCTTCGGCGAGAATATACTATTCAATCTCAAGAGAGAGAATCCCAGCATTCTGTAATCAAATTTGATCTCAGAACTAGCAATGATGATCGTGGAGAAAGTGCATTCTGCACTAACCTTCAGAAGAAGATTAAAAGAAGCTAGATTGGCTAATAGAATGCCTGCTACTGCACCTCCACTTACTGGAGATCATAGATTAATAGTGAATGTTTATTTAATTAACTGCCATTCAATAAAATTATGTTCGATCAATGAAAATTCTGGAATAATTAAAATAATTATAAGAGAGTAATTGGATACATAATAATTTAAACTTGTGCAATTTGTATTTGTGTTTAAATAAAGACAATGCTATTAACGACATTTTTAAATAAATCGTTTAAATGTAAGAGTAGTGAATTCCTGAGGCGAGAGAATGTCACACGACCGTTCAAGACTCTCAGTTTACGAGGAGGCAACAAGTAAAGAATTTGTCCACACCTTTAAAATTTCCTTAAAGGTAGTCGCAATAACAATAAACGGAAATGGATATTGTGCCGATTTCAAATTTATTGCCCACGAACAATAATAATTTGATGAAAAATTATTTGCAGACGATTAATTCCAAGCAATAATCGTGGAATAAGATGTTTAATTAAACGTTTATGACGATGTATCGAAGAAATTGAGAAGAAAAATAATAAACTGCACACTTTCTCATTATTATTACGGTGTAATAAAAACTTTTAGATGCTGTCTGCTATTTTTAATTTAATGTTTAACCAACCATCACCAATTTTGATCTTATTGTTTAATTAATTTATAAATATCACTCTAATTAAACTATGTAGGCAGCAAAATCCACCTCAGCGTCGAAACTAAATGAATTTCCATTAAGCCACTGTTTTAATAGACCCACTATTAAATTAACACACAAATGTCGTTTTCTATAAAGTGTACCATGCTTTGTTTATCGTAATTTCTTGGTATTTGCTCCATTATTTCACAAGTTACAGTAGTTTTATTGATCCTACTTTTGTTATTTTTCAAATAATGGATTTAAACCAATTTCGTATGTGATTTATGAATGCAGCCATTCGACCTCCGTTTATTCTTGATGATGAAAACATAAAATAGAAGTTCATAAAATGGTTTTGGCTGATCGTAAACTGAAATTGAAGATAACAGATTAAAGGAAGTAGTTAATTGCATTTTATATGAGTAATTAAGTATGAGAGAGCTATATTTCCGTATTAGGTGCCTAGTTTGCCCGTAGTCAAAAAAGAAAATTTATGATTTAGAACTTTTGGAGCTTTTCCAGTGGGATAAGAAGGATTTTTGCACCCATATGACCACAGATAAAACAATGATCCACTTCTATACACACATCTATTAAAAAATTCATCTGAGTGGACAGTTTTGCTTGTTCTAAAACACCATAAAATATAATAAATTTCAAGTATTTCAAAATCCGTCTCATTTTATAGCCAGTTGTATGAAAACCGTATGAATTTGTGCACTAAGTTCGAAAATAATGTATTAATCTAGTGAGTGACGTTTACGATGTACCCAGCAACTGCCAACTCTTATAAATAATTTTCAAATTGTCATTCTTTAACAAATATTTGAAAACAATGTTAACTATTCAAGAATTATAATCACTATCAAAAATAACAATACAGAATAATAATGTAAGAAACACTAAGTAAACAAAAAAAATCTATTCAATATATCCTCCCCCAGCTACAAAACATCTCTCAATTCTCTTTCTAAATTCTTTGTAAGTATTTCGCAGCATTTCTGGGGTAATTTCGTTAACGGCATCAGTGATAGCTCGTTTCAAGTCTTCAATATTATGGTTTAAATTATTTGCGTAAACTTTTTGTTTTAAGTAGCCCCATAAAAAAATCTAAAATAGTTAAATCGGGGGATCGGGGCGGAAAAAATATTGGTCCATAACGTTCCATCCATCGCCCAGGAAATACACTCCGCCAAAAAAGTATCGCATCACCTATAAAACTGCAAATATTGTATTAAAAATAATTTAAAATATGATTTTTTTTACTGTTGTTTCTTTTGGTTTTTTAAGTAAGCAATAAGTATCTAAAGAAAAACAGTAATGGTAATGGTAATTTAGTAAGACGTATTGCCTCCTCTAGCTCTTATAACATCTAGACAACGTTGTGGCATACATCCAATTAATCTTTTCAGATAATCTTGATCAATATTATCCCATTCTATGGTTAACAACCGTTGCAGGTCCTGAAGATTAGCTGGCGTCACATTACCGGATCTCACCCTTCTGTAAAGATAGTCCCAAACATGTTCTATTGTATTTAAGTCCGGCCTGCGCGCTGGCCAATCTAAAACTTGTAAATTTACCTCTTGAAGGTACTCTGTAACGATTCTTGCGACGAGTGGGCGTGCATTGTCATGCATTAAAACGAAGTCATCACCAATAATTGGGGCGTAAGAAACAACATGCATCTCCAAAATTTCTCTTATGTACCTATCAGCAGTTAAGGATCCTCCATCTAGCTGTACCAAGTCGGTTCGACCCCTTAAAGATATTCCGCCCCAGAGCATAATAGATCCTCCTCCAAAGTTTGTCGCCGGTCTTAGGTTGCATTGAAAATAACGCTCGCCATCTCGTCTATAAACTGGTATTCTTCGATCCGAAGTGTATAAACAAAATCTTGACTCATCCGTAAAGAGTATGTTACTCCAATCGTCGATATTCCAGTTTACGTGCTCTCTTGCAAATGTTAGTCGTGCTATACGGTGTTCCCTTGTAAGTCTCGGGGCAGTGGCAGCTACTCTGGCCCTAATTCCAGACTGTCTTAAGATGTGCCTAACAGTTTCTGAAGACACACGTACATTTCGAGTCTCGGCTAAGTCATGTTGAAGTTGACTTGCAGTCACATGTCTTCGACGCAAAGCCTGAAGGACTAAAAATCTATTGTCTGCATGCGTAGTTGCTCTTGGCCGACCTGTTACAGCTCGTCTTTCATAAAGACCAGTCTCTCGGTATCTTACTACCACTCGTGATACTGTCGACTGATTTACACCCACTAAATTTGCCACATATCTCTGACTCCTTCCATCTTCAATGAGGGAAATTATTCTAACCACTTGATCCCTCGTTAAATTTAAATTTATATTGTCACGACCTTCCATACTCGATATTTAATACAAAATTTTAATTTAAACGCAAACTGTATACTCTTTACCAAAGTAAAATAAAGACTGATAATATTTTATAACCTAACCTAACCTAACCTAACCTAACCAGACAAAATAGCAATTATCACTTTTTTTTCTTAAACAGTAAGCTGTATTTACAAATTTTATTTTAATATTTATTCTAGCCTTAATATTCTTAAGGGCCATAAAGAAATAATTTAAATTAACCAAATGCGGTAATAAATATTTGTAATTTTATAAGTGATGCGATACTTTTTTGGCGGAGTGTATTTATTAAAGAATGACAATTTGAAAATTGTTTATAAAAGTTGACAGTTACTTGGGACACGTAAACGTCACTCACTAGATTAATACATTATTCTCGAACTTAGTGCACAAATTCATACTTTATTATTCATATTTTATGGGGTTTCAGAACAAGCAAAACTGTTTATCAAGAATGACATTTTTCACTAAAACCGAGACTAAAACTAATATTTAACATTTTTCACCTATAGGATACCCCATCCGTGGACACGCTGTATACTTCAGGATACACATTCGATTTTACTTATCAATAATTTCGATAGAGGAAAACAAATATTTCTACCCTAAACGAAGACAAAACCATGAATTGAATTAATTATATTTCGAATTGCTCTCTGGAAAGAATTGAATGTCACTATATTGACACTATTAACTGTTCTATTAAGTTTTTGTAAATACTAGCACGATACAGTTTTCTAGTGTTTCTATACCATCGCACAGAGTAATATTGATTAATTAAAAAATTAGATATTAAATTAAAATGACAGGTGTTTCGCGACGACGAGCATCGTCAGATTGACATATTTAAGTTGCATTTTGTTACAAACATCCGAAAAGCGGATCTTCTAACCAGGAAAGATGCTGAAGGAATATTTATAGGCCCGGAGCCTTTCCTAGGCACAGCGAATAGCGTAGCCAGTGGTTCAAGTTAAAGGGTTTAAGACACTCAAAGGCATTTGTAAGAGATCTCTGAAAAAGAGGTCTCAAGAAGCAATATGAGTAGACAGGACCTACGAATTATCATAGGACTACTTATTGGACACAGTGTCCTTAATTAGCATATGAAATCAACTGATTTGAACTCAACTACTCAGTACAAAAAGTTGGTAATCAGTACAGAACCGGAAGTGTCCGTTTGCTCTTGAACGAAACTAATTTTTCTCTTTTAATTTGGACACCAAGTTTGAACAACTTATTACAAACATCGTTACAAACAGTTGGTAATCACTACAACGCAGGAGGTGTCCTTTTATTCTTGACAGGAATTCATTGCTACCTTAAAAACGGTTTTTTATTTTTCCTCACAAAATATAGAGAATGAGGCAGACGAATTTATTATCTGGATGAAACCTGGTACGACACACATGAAACGGTGAAGACGAACACGAAGACGAAGTAATACACAAAGCGACCAAGGCCCTCATGGTGTGCAGGAACATTGCAGGAAAGAACTGGGGATGCAACCCACGTATTCTGCAATGGATGTACACAGCAATAGTGAGACCAATAATCACATATGGGGCAGTGGCTTGGGGAGCAAGGGCTAATCTGAGTACGACGAGGAAAAATCTCTCGAAGATTCAGAGACTAGCCTGTTCATGTATCACTGGAGCAATGGGAACTTGCCCCACTGCTGCAATGGAGGTGATTTTAAACTTAACCCCACTGCACATTCTTTTAGAAAGTGTAAGGAAGAAAACGATATATAGAATGATCAAAGAAGGAATTATCAGGGAAAAACCCCGATCACTTCATTTTGATCAAACTTGGGAAATGCCCCAAGATGATATGCCAAAGAAATTCAACTTTGTGAGAAAATTCATCACAAGGTTGAGTAATAAATCTGAATGGGACGAAGACACCATACAGAATTTAAATCAGAATACAATAAAGTGGTATACGGACGGTTCCAAGCTAGACTAGGGAACTGGGATAGGAGTTTTTGGACCGAGAGCCAAATACTCAGAAAGCTTGGACACATACCCGAGCATCTTTCAAGCAGAAGTCCGCGCCATCGAAAGATGTGAGGAATTCAATATTGGAAGAAACTACCGCAGACAAGAGATTGTGATCATGTCGGATAGTCAAGCAGCCATCAAAGCGCTGAGTTCAAATATAATCAGTTCGAAGATGGTTTGGGAATGCCTAGGCAAACTAAATGAACTGGGCCAGAAGAACACTGTCACCCTCCTATGGGTCCCGGGACACATAGGAATAGAGGGGAACGAAACAGCAGATAAGCTGGCAAAAAAGGAGCTGAAACCCCACATTTGGGACCAGAACCATCTTGTGGGATCAGCAGTAGAGTAATCTTAGGAAAACTAAGGGAAGAAATGGAGAAAGAAAAATCCAAGTACTGGAATCAGCTGGAAGGACTGAGGCAATCTAAGATACTACTGGGGAACTATGACCAGAAGAGATCTCTTAGCTGCCTCAACCTCAGTAAAAAAAGGCTCCGAATTTTAACGGGAATATTAACCGGGCATTGCCGGTTAAGAAGCCACATAAAGAAACTAGGGTTAGCAGATGAAGCAAAGTCCAGATTCTGTGAGGAAGAGGATGAAACCTCAATACACATACTCGCAGAATGCCCTGCCTTGCAAAATTCTAGGGCTAGATACCTAGGAGCACATGGAATAGAGGAAGGGGATCTACCTGACTTGAAGCCCGACGATGTCCTAAACTTCCTCAGGAAAATAGGACTCGAAGAGCTGCTATAAGTCTGAGAAAATATCAGAACATGGCAAGTAAGGGGGGACACAATAGATCCTATAGGTCGCAATGTAATTATGACCCCTAACTTATACATACATACATGGGCTGATCAAAACCAGCGAAAATGCAGTGTAGACGTTCCTTCAAACAAAGGAAAAATAATTAGCATTCTACATTGTGGCAGTTCGGACGGTTGGGTTGAAGGAGCGCTCCTTGTCTCCGCTTAAAACATAAAAATTGTTTTCTGGATTACCATCAAGATATGGATAGCCCTCTTTTTGAGAAATGGTTTTCTGACACTTCCAAAACTAAAGAAAAATAGCGTTATTGTTATGGATAACGCGGGTGAGGGTAAGAGTACCCACATCAAGTTCTACGAAAGATGAGCTGAAATTTTTTAACAGAATGATCTTTACTATGAAGAGTGCTACACAAAAAAACAATTATTAGAAGTGTTACGTACCAAAACTTTCAAAAAAGAGTATGTCATTGACTGTTTGGCAAAACAAGCAGGTCATGAAGTACTAAAGCTACCTCCCTAGTACTGCGTCCTAATTCCTATAGAGATACTTTGGGGTCAGTTGAAAAGGAACATTGCCAGCAAAATCCAAAAAATTTCTTTGCTTTCATGTCGCGTTTCAGTAAAATAATTGAACAGAATAGTCAGTATAAATACGGCCCTGAGCTTTAAACTGTCGGCTTAAATAGCTATTAAAATAAGTCCGCACAAACTTGAAAAGAATATAACATAAAAAGCACATAATTTTTTTTATTTGCTTAAAATATTTTTTTACAATCAAAATTCCCGATATTTCCGCTGCTAAAAAAGCACAAAATTAGCACATAAATAGCACACAATTCTGGCATATTTTTTTTATTTCTCTCATTGTGGAGGTACTAGAGCTTCACCAACCCGGATTTTTTTATAGTGTAATAAGCCCACCCACAGTAAAGTATTTAGGTATTTATTTTCTTAGTTTTCTCAACTTATGATGAATAAGTTTTAAATATAATATGCTTTTCTTTAGATATATCATTTCTTTTAATAGCGAAAAATAACGGTAAAAACAATCATAGCAATCAATTTTAGAATAAAAATTATAAATAAGGGTAGCTATATGCTCAGTGATACAAAACCAGCATCTTTGGTTCGCATGTACTGACATGCGCATTAAACAGTAGGTACATGAACACAACTGCTGGTTGGAACAAATTTTGTATTACCTACTTATATTTTTTATGAATATAGATATCTTTAAATTAATACGATGACGTTCTCTCTATTTTTATGTTCTATCGTCCAATTCGTTAATTAGCTAAATCTACAATGTAAACAGTAGAAAGTAAGATTTCTCTCCCTTGTTACATAAAATTATTTTTATTCTTTTACCATCAGCATAGCCTACCATCACTTCACCTTTAAATCGACTCTAGTCGCATCAGGTACCACCGAGTACTGTATGGCAGACTAGATTTACAATAAATGGCAGGTAAAAAAGGTTGAAAAGGTTATTGATATCTCCTTGGGTAACAATGGAATTGTACAGGGATCTGTTGTAATGCTGTTTAGGTACAATGGTTAAAGTTTTGGAAACATTTATGGTGGCAATTCTTCATTTATCAGATTAACTGCTAGTTTTGTATTCACCAATTCAATGAAAAGGAAACATTTGATTAAATTATAGTAGGTAATTATTATTATTACTTCAACAACTAAGAAAAATCAAAATAAATAGATAAAATTTTTATTAACCTATCGGTGTATAAAATGAAATAATCAATCAATTAAAAAGCCCAGCTTTCATATTTTCATATTACACATACTTACATGAATTTTATTATTAAATCATTACGATCTGTTTTGAACGTTATAACATAATTCAAGCCAACACTATTATTAATTTTGAGTAAGTTAATAAATATCTACATTCTTATATCTTCAATATGTTTAATTATTAATTATGAATTCTTAGTCCAGTAGTTTATAAATTTACCGTCTACTTTGATTCTGTTGAAAGATAATTTTAAATTGTATATATTAGTTATTTTTGTTTTTATATTCAACAATTTTATACTTATTTTAATTTGTGTTTTAAGTTAGATTGATGCAGATGTTGCCGAATATTATTATAGATAAATTAAAGTAAGATTTAAAATAATTAATTCTCTAACAGTCCACTAAAATACCATTCAAAATAGACCAAAATATAATCTGTATGGTATGCAATTGTTGCCAATCTGAAATCTTACCCTTAGCCTACTAGTCTGTCCAATTTACAACTCAATAAAAACTATTTCTGAATTTCTTTTTATAGTTTATCTCTTTCTTATTCACAGAAACCAAAACCTATAAACTAGACCGTTTTTCCTTGCAAAACTGAATACTTTGAAAAAGGACAGAAAATAAGGAATAACTTTTATTAATACAACTTACATAATACGAATTTCAACAATTGTAACCATGAAACACAAAGAAATAATAAATATTTCTTTATTTTTCGTTTTGTGCTCCGCATGTCAGTTTTGTAAATTTTGTTTTTACAAACGACATTCTTATTTATGATTTTGATTCTAATTTGTCTTAAATTTATATATTTCCAGTTGTAGGTTAATTTTAATGTGGGTTTAAATATTATTTTAGTTAATTTGTAAATTTTAGAAATTTAATATAACAATATGAACTAAACGCCCATTGGAATGTACGTCATTTTCTTATATTGACATTGAATTATATCTCGATCTAAGTTTTACTTAATCTTTTGATTTAATTTTTTATATCATTGCACAGTTATACTGATCTTATAAATACATCCAGGATAATCCCTTAGGTCTAATAACATCTAGGTCTTATTACTTCCATACTTGCTCAAGTCTTAACATTACTTAATTAATAAAATAATTAATGTTTTATGGGATGAAAACAGTATTTTAAATTAACTTAGATTTTATCCTTATGGACGAGCTTGTGTAGTCTACGTCTGTATTTTTTTGGGCTCGGCCTCTGGAGGATCAACAAGAAGTTCTGCACGCATGCACCGGTGTGAAGTTAGCAGCCACTTTCTAGCGGCCACTTCGACGGAAACGTCCGAACAACCATTGGCGTCGTTGGCTGCTAAAATATTTTAAAATTTAGCTTATTGTGCTGCAATGCAGCGAAACTATGATGCACAAACAAATTAGACAAATTTTATCAATAATAATGGTCTAAACTGATTAAAAGAAAACCAATAATTATAAATAAGTGAAACGATAATTCTGTGAAGTAATTCAGAACATCATAATGAACTCAAAAACCACTTATTTAATTCAGTGTTACAGGATAACATTTATAAATGCAATTGAAATATTACGTGAAAATATAAACTCCTTAGCGAGGGGATAAGGGGGTCATTTCGATAAAAATAAACTTAAAAAAATCAATTTCTCAACTAGGAAACGGGGTATCAAGTTCAGCGTTACAGGACATATTTATAGATGCAATTGAAACATTATGTAAAAATATAAACTTCTTAGCGAGGGGATAAGGGGGTCATTTCGATTAAAATAAATTTAAAAAAATCAGTTTCTCAACTAGGAAACGGGGTATCAAGTTCAGCGTTACAGGACATATTTATAGATGCAATTGAAACATTATGTAAAAATATAAACTCCTTAGCGAGGGGATAAGGGGGTCATTTCGGTGAAAATAAATTTAAAAAAATCAATTTCTCAACTAGGAAACGGGGTATCAAGTTCAGCGTTACAGGACATATTTATAGATGCAATTGAAAAATTATGTAAAAATATAAACTCCTTAGCGAGGGGATAAGGGGGTCATTTCGATGAAAATAAATTTAAAAAAATCAATTTCTCAACTAGGAAACGGGGTATCAAGTTCAGCGTTACAGGACATATTTATAGATGCAATTGAAAAATTATGTAAAAATATAAACTCCTTAGCGAGGGGATAAGGGGGTCATTTCGATGAAAATAAATTTAAAAAAATCAGTTTCTCAACTAGGAAACGGGGTATCAAGTTCAGCGTTACAGGACATATTTATAGATGCAATTGAAAAATTATGTAAAAATATAAACTCCTTAGCGAGGGGATAAGGGGGTCATTTCGATGAAAATAAATTTAAAAAAATCAATTTCTCAACTAGGAAACGGGGTATCAAGTTCAGCGTTACAGGACATATTTATAGATGCAATTGAAAAATTATGTAAAAATATAAACTCCTTAGCGAGGGGATAAGGGGGTCATTTCGATGAAAATAAATTTAAAAAAATCAGTTTCTCAACTAGGAAACGGGGTATCAAGTTCAGAAATTGATTTTTTTAAATTTATTTTAATCGAAATGACCCCCTTATCCCCTCGCTAAGAAGTTTATATTTTTACATAATGTTTCAATTGCATCTATAAATATGTCCTGTAACGCTGAACTTGATACCCCGTTTCCTAGTTGAGAAATTGATTTTTTTAAATTTATTTTCATCGAAATTACCCCCTTATCCCCTCGCTATTTTTACATAATGTTTCAATTGCATCTATAAATATGTCCTGTAACGCTGAACTTGATACCCCGTTTCCTAGTTGAGAAATTGATTTTTTTAAATTTATTTTTATCGAAATGATCCCTTATCCCCTCGCTAAGGAATTTATATTTTCACGTAATATTTCAATTGCATTTATAAATGTTATCCTGTAACACTGAATTAAATAAGTGGTTTTTGAGTTCATTATGATGTTCTGAATTACTTCACAGAATTATCGTTTCACTTATTTATAATTATTGGTTTTCTTTTAATCAGTTTAGACCATTATTATTGATAAAATTTGTCTATTTTGTTTGTGCATCATAGTTTCGCTGCATTGCAGCACAATAAGCTAAATTTTAAAATATTTTAGCAGCCAACGACGCCAATGGTTGTTCGGACGTTTCCGTCGAAGTGGCCGCTAGAAAGTGGCTGCTAACTTCACACCGGTCACGCATGCATACTTTAACTGTCTTGTAAAAATGCCATTATAAGCCTTCTCCTATTGAATATCGATATAGTCATTACCGCTATGAAAAGAAGGTACCAAAATAACCCTATTACCAAATTCATAGCTCTTAATTTACATATTTTCTTTAAAAAAAATAAATGATAAATCTCGGTTTTTTAATGTTCAAAGAACTGTGTTCGTGTTTTCAAAAGTGGCAACAGCGCATTTAATATTTACTTTATTTATGAATCTATACTATACAATAAACTTACGGTCGAAAATTATAAATAATTTGGCAACTTCATGAACCTTAGTGTATTAACCAATAGGAATTATTAAAAATAGCAGATGCTATAAGTAAAGTTCGCCAAAAATTGTGGGAAATCTAATACCACTACTTTTTTACTAATGACAATGAAGACAAATGTCAGCCTATACGTACATATACAGGTACTATAGATTCATCGAGAGATTCATCCTTCATACAACCCTTATTTGGCCCCAATAGAAATATTTTTATTGACGCACGTCACAAATGAATTACGTGTTCAACGATTTTTAATGCTCGAAAGAGTCGTCTCTGTATATTCAATGTAATTGTTTATCAGTTCAATTCGCGTGAAAAAAACTTGGAAAATTGATTAAAGGTAATGCAAAGTTTATGAACATAAAAAATACTGTTAAAACAATATAACCATTGTTGATAACGAACATATTAATAAATTCATACAAAAATCTACTTATAAAGAATATATATTTGTTTGCGTATCATTTTTACTCTAGGTACATTTTGTTTTAATGCCGTTTGATAACACCGATGATAATCCCTCCTAATCCTTAATTATTGCGAAAACAAGTATTAATTAGGCCAGTGTTTTTTTTTAATTTCATTGAAGAAACTAGTAACACCAAGGATTTTGAAGGTGAAGTTAACATCGGAATTTCCTATGATAATGTTAAAATGTTTAAAAATGCAAATATATTTTTCAACGAAAGCATACTAATCGATAAACAAATAATTTGCGGCAACAAGGTAAAATTTCTGCATAATATATTTCATGTATGTAAGGTTTTAGGTATTCAATGACCTAACGGCATTTCTCCATGTATTCGGAATCCAATTTTTTTAATAAAGTTCGTTAACATCGCTTATGTATGCGTGCTGCAACTCGATAGAAGCTATATCCGATGCCGAGAAATAGGAATGCCTTGTAGAAGAACGATAATTGAATATTAGGTATTTATAAATGCACATATTCGAACACAGATTAATTTTATGTGCAGGTTTTAATATAACTGTAAATGTAGAAGTTCGTCGAGTGCCACATTTTACAAATTTTCTTTTTTTTCATAAATGATTTATGTACTTCTAACGAGTCCAAAGCTGCCTACAGTACTTCATAGTATGTTTCCTAGCATGATTGTTTCAAAAGCTATAAAACATATTCTCTTCTACATAAGAATTTTGCTGTTACAGAAAAGTATGAAACGTGATATTTGTTCAAGATAATGATATATTCAAAGCCCTTTCATAGCAAGAAATGTTTTTAAGTTCGAATCATTTACAAATTCTATTTTTAACAAAAAACAAGAAAAAATTTAATGTAATAAACTGAAAAACAGTTTAACACCTTAGCAGAAGTGCCTAAATTCATGTAAATTATCCTAATAATGTCCTAGAGTTTAAAAAAATAGAGATTTTCAATTTTGCAAAAGATCTGTTATAACAGAAGCAAAACTAATAGCACAAATAATAATTATTTTAGGTTTTCACTTGATGTACCTACCTGCCAAATTTTAACTTGGAAACCCTCGTGGAAACCTTCAATTTTAATATTTCTATCCTGTGGTAAAATATAATAAGTACCAACCTACCTAAATAAATCTTCCTGCACCTCTATAAGGTAAACATTGACTTATAACTACATATTTACAATTAAGAAGTAGATAGTAATAGTATGGTATCAATGTAATTTTAAAAACACTTTTTCTACTTGATTGACAATAAATCAAGGTCTAATTAAGAATTGCTAGTTTGCTAGTAGTAAGTTAATATTTATCAGAATGTCTAAATGCAATAATATGGTAAGTATTAAAAATTGAAAAATATGAACAAACATAAATATATATCCCCTTCAATAACCAACGTTTGTTTAGAGTCCTTAATATGATAGATTTCCACAAAGTAAGGGTTAGAACAATAAATGATAGGAAGTAATTAACTTTAACAATAGTTGACAAACTTCAATTTCACCCCCAGAAATTGACTATTTATCTCGCTATTTATATATACCTAATAGATCATGTAGCTTATTAATATGGTAGTCCAACTGTAACTGAATAAAAGACTGTTTGAAAATAAGTACCAATTTTAGAATTAATCATTTTAAATTATTTATAAAAAATTACTGGTAGTTACTGATTGCTATGATTACATATTATTTCGTACCCTTGATTACATGTAATAACAAAAAATAAATAAATAAATAAATAATAAAATAAATAAAATAAACAAAGAAGAACTGACATCGTAAAACTGTTGAGCTAGATTTTAAAATTTAGTGTTTTTTGATAAATTATTTACAAAAAGTATTTTCAAATTATTCGAGTTGATAAATCGCTAAGTAAACATGGAGAAAGTACATAATATAACAAATATCACTAATTTTGTTATGCAATAAAGATTTATCTAAATCCAAGGTATTGTAATTTACCCTTAAAATGCATCTATTAGAAAATTGGAGAAATTAATAACATTACATGTGCCAAATGGAGAAAAGACTATATCTATTATTTTAGAAGAGGTTTTAATAAGTGTTGAAATTAAAAAAAAAACGTTCATTACTTACACATAATTTTAAAATTTCTAAACTATGACTTACCTATTTATATTAAATCCTATTCTAAGTATTATGGAAATATCACATCATTTCTCAATAAAACCACGTTAAGATAAGTTTACAACTTAGAAACATGTCACAAACACTATAAAAACGACCTAAAAGTTCAAGTCTATAAGAAACAAATCACAAAAAATGTAAATATGAATAAACGGACATTCCGTTTTTCTTCTTTCTTTTCGTTTTCTTGTATGACCGGTTCGTTCGTTCGCGAGATCGACCCGTCAACGGGCCTATAACCTTCCTCGACTAACAGTCGGCTAGCGACTGGTATGTATATTATGGTAAGCAATAACCAACAAGGAATGGTGAGTGAGGTTTCGGATTTTCGTTTCAAGACAGCTGACTGCAGCCTGCTTTTGTTGGCGTTTAGTACGAGCGCTGTCGCAAAAATCTAAAGCCCTAATAATCATACCGTAACACAGCCAGTCTATATAGACTATAAAGAGCATTTTAAAAAATTGATAACTATAAATACGCAGTAGGTAATGTAGTTTTTATTTAATACGGTACTAGTATTTAAAAAAAAACGGTAAAACTGTATTGAACTGATAGTAAAGGAAATATTTTGTGGGCTCTCAATACTAAATGTTTTTATTTTAAAATGTGAACAAATTAAAGAACGAAAAAAATGTACAGAACCATAAAAATAAAATCTTAATCAACTTCTTCGGGATGGGTATGCAGGAGGCACAACTACAGGATTTGTTTCCAGTTCAGAATTTGGAAATTATTTTACATTACGAAAAAGTAAAAAAAATCTAATTTTAATTTATGTGTTGCAATAAACTTGAAAGCAATAACAATTTGCTAATAGAAAATGAATAGATATTTTAAATAATATAAAATAATACGAAATGGCCCTGACATTCGTAAGGGATTTCAATTTAACGGATATTCTATACATTTCGGCTGTATTATTCAGAATTACACTATCAAGGTAATTTTTTTAATGTAATTACTGGAATTTTTATATACTTTTTTATCAACATTTTTAAATTTTTTTTCTGTAGCATGATTTTACAATTTTTGCATAACATAAACCAGAGTCATATATCTACTACATGCATTTGGTGGCATAGAACAGTATTCCTATTCCTCTGATGAACTTCATCAGCGAAACTTCCATAAATTCCTTGGGCTCCAGTTGATTAAAACAGTCAAATTTATTGATTCTTAGTCTCTCGAGCTCTTGGCAGTTACACAAGATATGTTCTGCCGTTTCATCCTCAGCCTGACAGAATCTGCATTCCGCAATATCTGCCAGTTCAGTCAGTAGTCCTATCATCATTCTTAAGTCCTGTCTGCTCATATTCAGCAGCTCTTGAGGCCTCTTTTTAGAGAGATCTCCTACCTTAGACAAGGAAAGAAAGAGGACTGCGCATTGGAATCAATTTATGTAACCCATTTACCACCAAACTAATGGCGGACAATATTGACATAGGCGTATCATACGATTTTTCTTATACATACGATTATTAAATAATCATTTTCATTATTTCGTATTACAAATCTAATTTAAAAATGTCTTTAAATATGTACTGCTCCAAAAAAAAACAACAATCATTTTAAAACATATTTATTTAATAAATATTACAATTTTAATCTATTTTATCTATTTTAAATATATGTTTTTGTTCCACGCCACTGCAAAACTATTATATCTATGAGAAAATAATAACAATTAATTGAAAAATTATCTTTAAATCTGAATGAAAATAATTTTCAAAATGTATGTACTATTAATTTAAGTTATCATACATAACATATGTGATTTAGTTAAACATCTATTACCTGAAAGCTGTAATATTAATAAAAATAAATTTCAAGGAAATACTTTTAAAATACTTTTTTACCTATGAAATGAAATTCCTTCCTCTTTTTTAGCACTCTGACTGTTGCACTTATAAACTGCACAATTAACCATTTTAAAATGTCTATTCAGGTAATTAAAAAAGGTGAAAATTAATAAAAAAACTAAAAAAATACAATTCGACGTCCCAAATTTGTTTACCACCAAACGTTTGAAAATTGGCTTCACTCACACGCATAAGGTTTTCATTGCCATCCGCTGTCCTCTCTCTTTCCTAGTCTAAGTCTCCTACAAATACCTCTGAGCGTCTTAAACCTTCTAGTTCGAACCAGTACCAGTAGGAAAGTCTCATCCAATGAACCTAGTTCAATATTGTTCCTCTACGCTATTCGCTATGCCTAGGAAAGGTTCTGTGAATACAATGGACTGGGAAAGTGTGACGTCAAAATTTGTGTTCTATGCTGTTGAACTGGGAAATGTCAACGAAATTATTCCAAACGGCAACATTATAACTCCCCAGAAATAATTTTTGTTTGAGTTGGACAGCGATGTCTTCGCGTAGAATCAAAATATTTTGTTTTTCGGTCAGTATAATACGCTCGGGGCGGTATTCGGCTTAATTCGGGTGCCTTCGATTATGGCTGTTGCTTTTTAATCACAGATTGCATTGCAAGTAGTTTTCCCAGGACGTTTCTCAGTACTGGTGTGTCTATTGTTATGGTAAATCTTAAAATGGATATTGAACTTGAAATATTGGCATAAATATGGCGGAGCTCGCCATTTGAAAATTTATAGGATGTCTTGACCATCGTTTCCTACGCCGATTCTAGACATGTGGAAGACATTTAAACTTCAAATGACTACTTTCCGTTAACAAGCGCCTTCTTCGAGAGCATATTTTGGTCATAGCGCTGTCAGTAACATCATTTTTAAATACATAATTCAATAGCTTGCTATTTTTGACACAAAGGTTTGCGATTACGTTTGATAATCCACAAAATGTATGAGCTTACAATCAAATTACATGTTTATCAGTCTAGCATAGAATATGCGTTGCACAAAATGTTACTAATTTTTTATGGACAGCTTTCGACATATGATACAGTATTTCGTTGTCATTTTTCACCCACTCACCAATTTTGCGACTACGAGATTTTTTTAAAAATATCTGCATGCTTGCATAATTAATTATTTGTTGCACATGACTAGTTTTGCTATGTACTATTATATATCTAAAAATAGAATAAAAAAGTTTAATTTGAAAAAGAAAAACGGTCATGATTCATCGGATTCAACGGAGTTATAGACTGTAAAAGTCGAAGGTAAATTATCAAGCATAGGGAAGCACTGACGCGGGCTTCAAACAAAATTGTTCCTTTTTTAATTCATTCTACACGATCAGATGTTTTTTAGTATTTAGTTCTTTTTGTTCAACATAATTGCGAGATGAATATTGAAAAGAATATAGTCGCGATTGCAAAATCTCTTTTTATTCTGTTTTTATGTACCTATATAACATTAAACAAGGAATATTGGGTTATGCAACAATTAATAAAGGTAAACTATTTATACTTTGAACCAAGCCTGCAAAAAATTATTTCCATTTTCCTAGGAATGTATTTGGCGACATAAACTTTTGGCAAATTTAAAATACACTCAAAACTATTATTTTTATTTTTTTTATAAAAACATTTCAGAATAACATTAATAAAATCTTTTATAAAACAATAATCATTTTTTAAAATGTCATAGAATATTTACTTATTTTTTATCAAATTATATTAAAATAATAAAGGTGAGAAAAATAAAATAGTATTACTTAACCTCAAAATAAAACTTTTTAAATATTCAAACTATACCTTAACCACAATAATCTACACAATACAAAAATATTTAATGTAAGCTGAAGCAATGGCGACCTACAGTTTTTTAGGTTTTAAAAAAATATAAAAAATATTCATCTGTACTCCTCACACGAGCTGAAAATAAAATGTCCCCTACCAAAAAATACAAAAAGTTCCCATACTCATTTTCCTGGAGTAGATATGACATAAAATTGGATTATGTCAATTTATTTTGTAAGTTTATAAATAAAACATAACATTAACAGGTTTAGGTACATATTTTTTTACCAAAACATCACTAAAACTTTGTTATAAATTAGGTTCCTTTGATATTATCGTCACCGTCACATAAATTAAACAGATCATGTGGCGATCACACGAAAAAATCAAATTATTCAAAGCTTTAACAAAACATTTTTTCGTCTAAAACGAACCTCTTTTTGTTGTCAAACTTATAACTACTAAGAAAAAGAGGTAAATGCCGTCAACAAAGAATTAATTGCATAATTATCAACGAAAGTAATAAAATTACAGAAACAAATGAGCAGGTATCGTGTGGTAAAATTACTTCGCATGTGGCCGCATAAGAGAACACAGACTTTGACAATCAACTTAGCAGCGTCCTAGTGAAAACGAAAATACCAAATAAATATTAAAAATAAAAATAAACAGTAAATTACCAATTTTAAATGGAAACGGTGTCAAAGAACTTTGGAAGTTATGTTGTTATAGACTGTCATTCATAATTTCTTTTAAAAATAAATTTATTTATGGAATATAGGTTTTGGATAATTTCTGTAAAGTTTCTTGCCTTAATTTGAATAGTGTAGCAGAATTTAGAAATATTATGTTTCAATGACCTCGAACTAAAATACAGATAAACTATTTATTTCTAAAGTATTAATCAATGGACGTATCTTTAAATTATGTTAAATAACAAAAGTTAATATTATGAAAAATTACTTTGATGACAAAAATTTAACAGTACAAATTTCTGGTAAACTAGTTTGGTACAAAAAAATGGAACAAATATATTTTGTTTAAAAACATCTAAAGTAAAAAAAATATTTACCTATAACTATTTTAAGCTTTTAACGTTTACAATTATTTTATTCAAAGATTTTTTATTAAATTTGACAAACCACTCTCTAAACAAAAATGTAATTGCCTGTCTTTCAACTCAAAGGAACAAAAAGTAAAATATTTTTGATCATTTATCACAATCAGTCTTTAAAGAACTAACGCCCTATAATACTGGTATTCTTTAGTGGTTAGTTTATGGTATATTTTGGTTTCTTTTTTGTTTTTCCGAACACTAAGTTGTTTCGAGCAATTGTATACTCTTTATTAGACAGACTATGTAATTTAAAATGAAATAACAAGACTGCTATTGTTCATTCACTCTATGAATACTTTTGTTATATTATTTTTTTTGAAACATCAAAAACCGGTCTACATTCTAGATAAAATTCTACAAAAGACTATATAAAAATAATTTTATTAATGTAAACAGTCTGTAATACCTTTTTAAATAAATAACTTTCTAAAATATAATGCTCTAGATCCCTGCTTAAAACTAAACTATAAAACTTGTAGCAACAAAGTTTCAATAAATTTTATTTTTGTTTAGATGAAATGTATTACAATTACAACAAAAACGTTGGTATGGCTCAGTCATCTATTCAATTCGATTTCATCTTGTATTGATGGGATTTGTAAACATGGGTTACTAATAATCGTATTGTTTTTATTTTCATCTTATAATAAAATAATTAGACACGCAATGAAAGGTGTTCCCTTGTCACGAACATATTTTTAATTTTCTATAATATCTAATGGACGATAAAAGCCATTACATTTTATAAATAATCACAGATTAATTTTGGAGAGGAAATAGTTATATAATATGTTTTTTACAACTTGAAAACCGTCTGGTACAAAAAAAGAAAGAAAAAAGTGTTCTAAAAAACTTGTGACAGTATAGCATTATCAATGTCGTCATTCTTAGAGGAAGTAGGAAGTAAAGAGGAGAAGAGGACAATGAATAAAAAATTTCGGAGATTATTCGTTTCATATTCCTTCTTTAAAATTGTATACTCCCATATAAGCATTGCCTTGATCATGAGACAAACTACGGGTGGTTAAGACCATAGTTACACAACAGTTACGTAATAACCATGCAATAATATGTATATTACGTATCTGTTGAGGTTAAAATTGATAAAAATAGCATTACCTGTCAAACTTCAAAGCGGTAGTGGGCCAGAGGTAGAGCATTCGCCTTGTAAGCGACATGTGGGTTCGATTTCCAAGTACGAACAACTTATTTTCCAAAAATGTATTACGATTTTATTATTTTTTATTTATTACCTGTCAAATTAAATGTCAAAAACATAAAAGTTTTATCTAATGTCAATTTAATTTGATGTAATTGTACGTTCATTTACGACTATTTATACGAGTGTATAATGAGTTTTTCGAATGATTTTTTTAATTATTCTTATTTTAACCTTAACACAAAATAGTTTTTATAAATTCTCAAATTTGATTTATAATTATAAAGTTTCTATAAATTGTTAAAAATATACGTGTACATAAACACCTTCTTAGTTTTTAATATGTCGTAGATAAAGTATAGTACGCAACGTTATCTTACTCGGCTTCACCTAGTGCTTAGAATTTTGTCGCTCGTGCGTAACTGACTCCTTAACCAACGCGTTATGTAATATACTGTTACGTACACGTTAAAATTAGAATATGTATAATTTTTTAGTTTTAACTTACTCGGACTTAAAATGCAGTTTTTTAATTATTATGAAGAGTTATTTTGTTGCGTGTAAGTGACCTAATTATAAATTTCTACACAAGCTCAATTACAAACTTGCATGTGTTTTTTATTAAATATTCTAGTAGCAGTTTTTGATCAATTATTCTGTTTGTAGTGCGAGGATAATAATTATGATATGTAAATTTTGTTAGCAGTACTATATTATCTATCAAAAATTATCGGTTATAATTGCACAAGTGCATAAAAATTACCGATAATTTTGCAAGAAAGCGTGTTATCTAAAAATTGCAAGAGATTTTTTTCATATTTTGGCGAAAGAGCCCGACTCCGAAGGAGGAAATTTTTCGATAATTGCATTCCTCTTATGACATATATTATACATGAGGGAAATATTCAAAGTAATGTTGTTTGGTTAAATATTTGACTTTTTCTACGACTCAATAATTAATAATGACTGAAGTTATAGACACATATAGTTTTCAACTTTCTATAATTTTATATTTCGATATTCTTAATTTCTAAATAATTTACTATGTACATTTTGAAACTGCCTTAGATTTAGCCAAGCTAACATTGTTGGGAATAATAAACGGTAATTTGTCGTGATATAATCTGAATACCAGGACATAAAAACTATTTATCCAAAATAATTTTAGACTGCAGGCATCTGCATTGACTACAAATTGAATACCCATAATACCTCCAGTGGTGTTATAAGTTCTAATGAAACATGTTTAACAATAAGATCATCTCATTAATCTTAACCGTAATGTTCTCTGCACCTGCGTTGGTTAAGTTGATTACAAATTGAATACCCGTGGACCAATCTAATTTAAAATAGTTTAGATGATAAGCACCTTTAAACCTTTTTTTCTGGATGTTCGAATGTACCGAAATAATAGGTATATCATTAGAAGTATTAAATAAACAGACAGCCATCAATAATTTTTAAAAAATTTTAATAGTAAGTTATTCAAGAAAGAGTGTGTTGGACATGTGTGTGTTAATGTGCGAGATGCCTTCAAATGTTCATCATTCATCGTGACAACGCTTCTCTCACACGTTTCAGATGAACTGAAAGATATGAATCTGAATAATGTCTTTTGCCCAATGTATTTTTCAGGGCATTGTTTGTTTTCCATTTTAACAAAATTTTGTAGATAGTTCAACTTTATGATCATTTATTTTAAAGTTGGTCATAAATCAGATAAAAAAGTTATAAGAACTTTACATGTCAATATAAGGGAATAACTAACATTCCGATGGGCGTTTAGTTCATATTGTTATAATGATATTTCAATTTTTAAAAAACTGACAAATTTAACTAAAATAAAATTTAAACCTACATCAAAATTAACCTACAACTATTTTTTAAGAAATATATAAATATATAAATTAGAATCAAAAGCATAAATACGAATGTCGTTTGTAAAAACAATATTTAAAAAACTGACACGCAGAGAACAAAATGAAAAACTTAGACTAGGAAAGAGAGAGCACAGCGCATGGCAATGAAAACATGCGTGTGAGTGAAGCCAATTTTCAAACGTTTGGTGGTAAACAAACTTGGAACGTCGAATTGTATTTTTTTAGTTTTTTTATTAATTTTCACCTTTTTTAATTACCTGAATAGACATTTTAAAATGGTTAATTCTGCAGTTTATAAGTGCAACAGTCAGAGTACTAAAAAAGAGGAAGGTATTTCATTTCATAGGTAAAAAGTATTTTAATACTATTTCCTTGAAATTTATTTTTATTAATATTACATCTTTCAGGTAATAGATGTTTAACTAAATCACATATGTTATGTATGATAACTTAAATTAATAGTACATACATTTTGAAAACTGTTTTCATTCAGTTTTAAAGATTATTTTTCAATTAATTGTTATTATTTTCTCATAGATGTAATAGTTTTGCAGTGGCGTGGAACAAAAACATATATTTAAAATAGATAAAATAGATTAAAATTGTAATATTTATTAAATAAATATGTTTTAAAATGATTGTTGTTTTTTTTTGGAGCAGTACATATTTAAAGACTTTTTTAAATTAGATTTGTAATACGAAATAATGAAAATGATTATTTAATAATCGTATAAGAAAAATCGTATGATACGCCTAAGTCAATATTGTCCGCCATTAGTTTGGTGGTAAATGGGTTACATAAATTGATTCCAATGCGCAGTCCTCTCTCTTTCCTTGTCTAAGATGAAAAATAAAGAAATATTTATTATTTCTTTGTGTTCCATGGTTACACTTGTTGAAATGGCCAGGGAAAGTAGGACGTCAAAATTTGTGTTCTATGCTGTCGAACTGTGAAATATCAACGAAATGATTCTAAACAGCAACATTAAAATCTCCAGAAGTAGCTTTTGTTTCAGTTATTTTATTATTATTATTAAAATTTATGAAAATGCCCAACTTTGAAGGTTATGTTATAACGTTTTTACGAAAATTGTTCGTATATCTACTTTAGTGATATGTAACATATATGAATGAACACTTACCAATGAAAAACAGTAATTAACTCCCAAAAATCTAAAAAATACAATAAAATAGTCAATAACACATTTAAAACACACATGAACAAAAGTTGTTTGGAATCATTTGGTTTGCCGGTTCGAAAAACTTCGCGTTACGTACGTCACTACTTTCTCAGTCCATTCGTATTATCCATCATTTTTCAAAGTATTCCGGATTTTGGTTTCTATGTCTGGTGAAATGATTGAGGGATAGGTACTGAGAAGAATTCACTTCCTACTTTCACGTAAAGTTTTGAGCCATCTGTATAGAATAGTAGATTAGCCGAGGTTCCAACATCGGGGTGGGTTTAGTATAGTCGAGGTTATTTAGAGGTTGAATTCTTTCAGAATTTTAGAGCCTTAGGCCATGGTGAGATGCCTTGAGTCTGAGCCGCACTGGTTGCACTGGCTATCAAGTAACTTTATTTTTGTTCAATATTCTGTGTTAAAAATGTAATAAGTTCAATAAAACACATTTCTGCATAAGGTTCAATGAAATTAATTAACCCAATTTTTTTGAATCGACCTTTTAAATGTACAAATTTTAAATATATAAAATTCAGTTTTTGGAACACATAAAGAGCAATTGTTTGAGTTGAGAATAGTGAATATTTGAGTTAAATTTAAGTTTTTTAAGAGGTGAATCTGAAGTGATAGAAATATTGTATTATTCCCCTCCTATAGCCGCCTATAAACCATTTGTAAGTGTTACAAGTATATCGAAAAATGTCCAGAATTTCCAGCTTTCTTACAGTATAAACATTCTGGATGTTCCTTTTGTGGAGTTTGATTGAGAAGATTTAAGCTGGGTAAAGGTCCTAGACGCAAAGAAGAATACTTGAGGCGTTTGTTGTATAAAAATTACAAGTTCCTTTTGCTGCTTACAATTTATTGCCAACCTTGAAAATTTCTAAAAACTTCTACCACTGGTAACAGAATATTTTTACAAAATATTGATACCATTTTTTTTCTCAGTGATTTTGGTAATCCAGACAGTCCCCAGTGTCTGTATCCATTCCGTCTATCAGGAAAATTAAATAGAGAATGTAAGCTCGTAGTGAAATAACCTTTATATCATCCCTATATGTCAATAAATTCTGAGAACATTTTATTATTAATTTATTTCCTTGCTACTGAGACATCTAAAATTTTTATGCAAATTACCTAGAACTACGTTTTATTTATTAATTAAGTCAGCATATTATTTGATAAATATTTTTGTAAGAATATCTTCATCAATTACAAAGACGTCGGAAATTGTATAAATTAATAAAAAAAAATATTTCCGGGAAGAGATGTACTTATATTCAAATAAGATTAACAAATGATGTTAAAAATTTCATATTTCCCACATAATAATTGGGTTTCATTACTAGGGTAAAAGAAATTTTCTCTCTGATAAAATTATTTTATAATTTCTATTTGTTAAGCCAATTTCCGATTAAAAAGCGAATCGTACAATGTTTTTTATCGTCTCTAATTAAGTTTATTGGAATGCGTCTAACGAAGTTGGTCTACACTGTCCACATCTGTGTAACATATGGTGATGACAAAGCGACGGAGTGTTAGGCGCGTTACACATAATATATGCGACGGACTTGGTGTTACTGATATTTTTGATGTCGCTGACACAATGTTAGTTACATAAGTGAGTAAGAATCATTTTGTTTCTTAGCCATGGTAGTTGCTCATGACAAAGTGGCAGGATCATTTTTTCAAGTAATTAAGCAAAAAAATAACAGAAAAGTAATACAGTAATACATATGTTTCCCCTTTTTTTTGTCTTTTTTTTGTTTTTTAAATAAATTTTCAAAACAATTACATGCTCCGAGATTTTAGGGACACAGTGTGTGTTTTAACATCTGACAAATTGGTTCGAAGAGGCATTTGCTTCTAACTCCTGTCAGTCGCACCGGGTCAGTAACATGAGTGTGTAACGTACCATTTGATAACACAAGTTGGTTTTTTAAAAGACATGCAACAAGCACAAAAAAATGTCAGTAGCATCCTGTCCGTCGCTTATATGTGTAACGCGCCTTATGGTTATTTAAAAACTAAAGAAACGTACAGAATAATGAGTCGGTCGACATCTTGCAGGTACACTTTTTAATTGTGATAATGAAATCGTTAAAAACATACAACAGGTGCTTAAATAGATTTTGCATTTTGTAAAAAAATTATAAAGAGTTGTTATTACTTACGAAGTTGCTATGAATATTTCACTGCATTATATTTAACTTGAACATTCTAAGAACACAATTAGGTTAAGTGGTTTGGATTAGTTGTCAGTCGCACAGTCACGACATGATTTTTTAATACAAAACTATGTTGGAGCTTGATAGAAACATCTTGCTTTCATGCTTTCATTGGTTTTTTCATTTCCAACATCTAAGAAATTAAAAATTAAATGGAGGGCCTAAGGCTTCATTTATTTTATATTTTTCTTAGAGCTTAGGATGACAAATCACCTCCCCACTTTGAGGGTGCAAAGAGGCCCAAAAAGAACGATTGGAAGGTCGCCAAGAAAGTTATTACAGCACCGGTAATTGAATGGGCAATTAATTCCTTTCAGCTCTACAAATCCCCCCTAAGTCAAACAGTACTTGAAAAAGCACTGGAATGCTACATCAGGCGGGTAGATTTATGTAGCTCTCCCTTAAGCATCCACCAATTTGCTTTTCAAACTGGCAAATCAGTATACCCCAGGGCCAGACTATCTTTGTGAACATGTAGCAGGATCTGTGATAAAATCTTGGGATTTGGGTCCCAAACAAATCTCTTGGATATATGTGATGATTTTTAGACCAATGATCACATATGGAGCTATTGCTTGGTGGCCAAAAACTTTTGTTACAAAGCTATTTGTTCCGTATTCTTAATCAAATTAATCAATATTGAATTTGATGATATTATTTTGAAAAGTTATAAATTAATTATCTCACGATGAAATGATTAGCTGTAATTTACACAAACAAGTTCAGTTTCCCTATAAACTATGGAAGTTTTGTTTGCTTAGAGTTCTTAATATAATAGACTTCCATAAAGTACAATAGTACAATAAATTACATTTTTCTTTTGCAGGAATTCTCAGCTTATTCTCAGTTAACTATCTCAGTTCAATTTGATTTAGTTATAAGTTCAGTTTTCCATTGTCTCAGTTCATGCGAACTCAGTTTCCCACTTCCCCCCTGTCCGAACAAACACAGCATACTCAGATCCTCACTTTGTGTTCTGTGCATCAGATTCCGATGATAACCACATTCTTTCTAGAGACCTTTAACAAAGACCTTTGAGTTTTGCAGACTGTCATTATTTTATATTACTTTATAATACGTTTTTATTCATTTAAATACGAGGCATGTTTTTAAAGTAAGTACCGTTCTTAAATTACGCCGCCGCAGCGCTGCAGTTGCCGTTTAGCACATGCGCGTAGTGTAGCTACGCGTAGTCTTCGTTTGTTTACGTGATTTTAAAATGCCGACGACTATTGAAAATCCGAACTGTGATTCGTTATCTTGTTAACATTTTAAGCACCTGGTATCCTAAATATTAAATTTAATTAGTACCGCTAGCTCCATCTATCCTCAAACATTTTTAATAATAAAATAATGAATACGGTCTCAATAATTATAATTGGAAGTTCAAAGTAGCTACGCTACGAGGTGTACTAATGAGTTGGCATTATCGAGTTCAAGAGGTTTTAATAATTATTCCCAATCTCATTTCTTCTATTGATTTACTGTCATATACAGGTATGTTTTTTTTTCCAATTTTATAATTCCTTTTTGTTAAGATATTTATAAAATATCGAAAGTTATATTATATTTTATTATATCAGATGAGAATTTCAACATATTTCATTATTATTCAAAGAATCTTTTTATGGTAATTAAAAGTATTAATGATAATTTTTTATAAAAGGCGGGTAAAAGTACATTTCTGGAATTTTGATTAGTGTGTAAGATTATTAAAAAGTAAATTTAATGTAAAAATGTATCTTTTGTAATCTATTAAAATACGTTAGCATCTAACTGTAGATTTCGGACTATGCTGATTTGTACTTTTTGTGCCAGAAAAGTAAATGTAACACGTGTTTGACACTGGTAATTTTCAGAAAGTTGGAATATAATATAGTAAACTAGAGGCAACTCTTTAATTGAAGATTCTGTAAACCAGAAGCATCTCTTGAATTTGGAGATTCCGTAAACTTGAACAGCTTGTAAACTTTAAGCTCTCGTATGTACATTCTTAACTGGATTATCTCTACAACTGGGGCAGATCATCCCTCCACTAGTGATCTTCCATAATCATTTGGAACCACCTAGACAGTGCCGTAGCGACCCCAAGGTGCGGCGAAGGATCGTCCACTATTGTAACAGATAAGTTTATTGTGATCTATCAAGTTTACTGTTCCCATATTTTTTCTCTTTTATTTCCGTGTATATCTATCTATATCGTCAACTGTATTAGAATAAGTATTTTTAAAGAACTGTTTGCGGATTATTTTGTTGTAACGTATTCTCTACCTCATTAATTTCAGCACCAAGGAAATCTTATTATCTTTTATATGTTTGTACATTTTCAAATCATTTTTTATCTTCATAGACAGTTTTTTCTGACATCTTTCTGTCATCTTATGATACTTATTTAAATAACTCAGCTTAAAACAACTTTCTTCAGTAGTATCATAAAAAATAAAAAGATTTCAGTGGCGCCCTTATAATTTCTTAAAGAAACAAATATTGTACAATAGTCAGAGCTAATGAACTTACTCACCCCTAGCCGAGGTATTTAACTATAATAATTTTTGCTGTGATAAACATTTATAAATTTTGTTAATTATTGAAATATCTTTTACAATTAATTAAAGACGAAATTAAGATTAATGTTTGTTTTATTGTAAATTACATTTTTTCTTTTGGTATATAGTTATTTTTTAAAAGTTAACTAAATAATTTTATAAATTCACTATCAACAGGTAAATCATATCACAAATTGACGGTAAACGTAATAATTTGGTTACAAATTGTCGCCCAACGACCAACTAATATTACAATCTCCGTGCTAAAGGCTTAAAAGCAGTTGACATTCATCGTCAAATCAGTGAAGTTTATGGTGAAAACATTATGAGTGAAGGAATGGTGCGGTTTTTAAAAATGTGTTATCCTTCTAAATTTTAATTTTTTTATGGATAATTTTCAAATCTAAACAATTATAAAAAACTTCAGCAATAATACTCTTATTTATATGTTTCAGTTATTGATTTTTTGTTGTATCCCTGTATTAAAACATTTTACCACATTAACAAAAACCTATTTGATCCAATTTTGTATGAACAGCGGATGTCCATGCTAATTGCGGGAACACAGTCCATGAAATTGTAACAGAATTATTAGATTGCACACCTTACATTACATGATTTGGTTTGTGTAATTTTGAAATTAGTGATAATTGGATTTTCTGTTGGTAAACGCAACTGTAATCAAGGAATACCTTCCTCGACAAAGGTAGTAGCAGTAGTTTATGAGGAAGCGTATCCTAAACATAATTAAATTTGGGTCAGAGCTCAAAATTACAATCCTGTTTATCTAACAAATTGTTGTTTAGGGGTTGGTTGCAACTTGAGTTTAATTAAATTTTGAAATAAGGTAAATGTATTTAAAAAAAATATATTAAAAATCCTCTAACGTTTAGAAACTTTTCCAAGTCAGGCTTGACTGTTTTCTGAATAAAAAACAACTACTTCCTAGGTACCCCTCCGACCGGACATTGTTGTTTTCACTAGAAAACACGTGGCGATCGACCAATCGATACTTAAGACCATCTTTGTAGTAGGATGCCTATGTGATGATTCCAAGATAAAGTGCCTAAATGCGCCATCTTACCTTTCATTTGCAAACCAACAGATCAAAGATAATTGCTAATCAAAATAAAAAAATTAATGAAAATAACCTTCAAACTTTCATCCTATATATCCTTGTATATAACAAATTAATTAGTTATTAGATGCACTTGCGCTTTAAATATCTAGTGACTTATTTGGGGGTT
Source organism: Ophraella communa (assembly GCA_035357415.1). NCBI lineage: Eukaryota > Metazoa > Arthropoda > Insecta > Coleoptera > Chrysomelidae > Ophraella > Ophraella communa. The sequence goes on along the minus strand of CM068988.1, from coordinate 23,135,792 downwards.
ATATTTTTCTAAAAATTTCTCCCGCCTGGGTGTTTCTATGCTTCTAGGAAAAAGAAACAAACTATAAACGACTGCATTTTTTATCGGATGAAAGTTAATAATTTGTCACAATTCATTACTTAATGTAAATTTGGATTCGACAAATGTTGATAATGAAACTAGTATATATTATGTACTTATATTATGTAACTAATTTGTTATCTCATTATCTGATTCGACAATGTCATGATATCCTTAATTTTCCCATCATATATAATGAATAATAAACACTACAATCAGTAACCAAACGATAATAAATAGCCTAACTATGAAGCATAGCATACGGAATTAAATAGATTACAATGGCATGGGTCCTTTAATTGCAAATGAACATTTAATGCACAAATGTATTTCCGGATGTACTTATATAACTGAAATTATTTCAAGGATCAATCGAACCTAGTGACTATCATACTCTTATATGGATTTAAGTTAAATATTAAACTTGGCAATGTCTTTCTTATTAAAATGGAATACTGCTAGAAAGTTTTTTACAACAAAACAGAGTTATTTACAAATAACTTTCATGGATTTTAGAAGAATGTATCACGGAAAGTTTATACAGAATATGGCTGTCCCATATCGACCTTTACCTATAGCGTGTCCACGGATGGGGTATCCTATAGGTGAAAAATGTTTAAATATTAGTTTTAGTAAAAAATGTCATTCTTGATAAAAAGTTTTGCTTGTTCTGAAACACCATAAAATATAATAAAATTCAAGTTTTTCAAAATCCGTCTCATTTTATAGCCAGTTGTATGAAAACCGTATGAATTTGTGCACTCTAGTGAGTGACGTTTACGATGTACTCAGTAACTGCCAACTTTTATAAATAATTTTCAAATTGTCATTCTTTAATAAATATTTGAAAACAATGTTAACTATTCAAGAATTATAATCACTATCAAAAACAACAATACAGAATAATAATGTAATAAACACTAAGTAAAAAAAATCTATTCAATATATATCCTCCCCCAGCTACAAAACATCTCTAAAATTCTCTTTCTAAATTCTTAAGTATTTCGCAGCATTTCTGGGGTAATTTCGTTAACGGCATCAGTGATAGCTCGTTTAAAGTCTTCAATATTATGGTTTAAATTATTTGCGTAAACTTTTTGTTTTAAGTAGCCCCATAAAAAAACCTAAAATAGTTAAATCGGGGGATCGGGGCCCTCCACTGTAAAAAATGTAGTTATAGAGCTAATTATAAAATTAAAATAATATCAATCGACGAAAACCTTCTCTTCGCATTTATCTTTCTCCACCCCAGTTCTGCAGATTATAGTGTATTTGAAAATCAAGAGAGTAAATTCCCAGAAATGGTTTGCAGTTATCAGTGTTAAAGACAGTAAACCATAGACGTGCGTTTTCAAAATTAAATTAATATGGAAATAGAAATATTTAATTTGTTTTAGTTATTTATACCTAGATTACCAATTTTAGATAGATAAACATAATTCGTAAGTAGTAATTTAATTTGGGTAAAATGAAGAAAAAGTCCATATTATTTTAGGCATATGTTTATTTACAAAATATGTATATAATATGTACAGATAATTACAATTACTTATAAATTAATATGAGGAGTTAAAAAAACAATTAAGTAGGTATATGAGAGAAAAAAACCAACCGCAAGGATAAAATTTGACGAGCAACATGCAAAAAATACGACAATATTGAATCTTAAAAAATAAAAATCTAAAAATAAAATTAAAGTACATAAATTAATAATTTTAAAGCCATGGTTCCTCGCACTAGAGAAATTACAATGGGCTCTATAGTAATATCAATTATATTATCTAGCTCCCACATTTTTTTTTCTATTTCTGTAACGTGTCTAATAAATTTTTGCCAATTTTCACTTGTTACTTCAGATATTGCCTTATTGAAAAGATTTTTAACATCTGAGAATTTAAAAGTAGTGTTATTTCTGGCAACATAGCCTTTAACTTGAGTCCATATCAATTCTATCGGATTCAGCTCACAATGGTAGGGTGGTAAACGAAGGATTTCAATTTCTCGTTTTTTGGCTATCTCCTCAATATTATATTTTTCATAATTTTGCTTATGTTTTTTAGCAATAGTTAACAATTCTGTCCTCAGCATTGTATGGTCAAAGGCTAAATTTTTAGAAGATAACCATTTTGCAATTTCATCCTTTTTCCATTTAGTGGTTGGTAAAGGTTCAAGTAATCTGGAGTGGTAACTTGCATTGTCCATTACAATAACCGATCCTTTTGGTATGAATTGAATCATCTGTTCAAAATATTCCTCAAACACGTCTCCATTCATTTCTTTGTGATAATCAACGGTTTTTTTTATTCAAATAAGACTAAACCATTCTCAAAAAAACCGTTTGTACTGCCTATATGACAAATAAATAATCTTTTACCTTTTCCTATAGGTTCCTTAAAACCAGTAGTATATCCTTCTAGAAAAGCTTGATGGGATGATTTTATATTTTTGTCTTTCCAAACTCTTCCTAAACAATGTCCTTCATTAACCCATGTTTCATCTAAATAATAAATGTTTTTATTTTGAGCTTTAACTTGTTGTATTCTTCTGAGGTACTGTCTTCTCCAACATACAATTTCTTCAGAATCAATTAGCATTGAGTGTCTGCCCATTTTTTCAAATTTAAAGTTTAACTCATGTAACGTTTTCCATAGTTTATCCCGGCTTATTGTGGGTAAATCAACATCATTCGTAATAGCTTGCAAAACTTGATCTAAAGTTGGTATTTGCTTGTTTATAAAAAATGAGTGAACAAGCTTACGAATAGCATTTTTAAAAAACGCGTCCACGTTGACTTAATAGTTTTTGTCTACCTGGTTTCGGCTTTGGTGAGGTTACTCCACCTGATTTTTCCTCCTTTAGAACTCTATATATTGTAGATTTTCCATATCCCATTGCCTTAGATGTTGTTTCAACTACACTGTCAATAGTGGGATTTTGATGTTTAAAATAGTGGTACACATTCACTACAGCACTCTTTTCATTGAGCGATAAATGGTCTAGTTTTAATTTTTTCACTGGCGTATACTCACAAACTGCTTCCATTTTTAGTAACTACTATTTGTCACGTTTATCGAAAATCAAATAACTGCATTTCTAGAAACTTAAGCACTATTTAAGTCAAAATATCTGTCATTAGAAGCTGTTGCCATTCGGAGGTCGTTAAATAACAATTATCCCTTTATAATCTGGTTACGCCTATGACGCACGTTAATCCTCTTAGGCCTACTGTAGTAACAATGAAAGATCATAAAATAATGTGATAGTCCAAGAAATTTAATAAATTTTGTATTGAAATTAACAAAAACAATTTAGAATGCATTACAAATATTGAAGTTTTACCGCACGTACTGTACTATAGTTTTGCATACCGAATTAGTTTTTATTCTGGGAATTTACTCTCTCTTGATTTTCAAATACAGTATAATCTGGGTATTTATTGAAATCCTAAATTTCAATTTATCACACGCAAGTCTCGATTTATGTGTCTTCCATTCATTCTCCATATAATAATTAAATAGAACTACTGTCAAACCATCTAATCCAAGTATAAAATAAGTATAAGGTGCTTTAAACGGTATATTAATGCCGAAGGTAGGTTATAAGGTTTATTCTTTTTATTTAGTATATAATGATACGATGTCGATGATGGGAAAGGAATGTACCGTTTATAACGAAGACATCACACCGTTTTCTTAATGGCACACAACGTGAATATAGAATCTAATTAGGATGATGACTATAACTAACTATTGACACAATAGTTGCAGTTTACGTTTACAACATCTTATTCAATGGCGGATATTCATCCTTTCTAATTCATAAAGTTGAAAATAAAAAAATGGGAGGAAATTTTATTCGAATATTTATAAACGAAATTATAAGATCAGTTCAAGCAGCAATTAAATGTGATTTAAAACCGTTTGCAACGTGCGCAAGAAGGAAATAGTATCTAGTATTAGTTCTATGCACAAGTTTCAAACCGGTTGCTAACAAATTTGACTGCTGCTTACTACCTTACTTTAGACTATTATTATTATTAGAAATCATTGAGGATTCACTTGAGTTTTGTACTGATAGGTAGGTGATTTTCAATTTCAAGGTTGCCCCATCCGTTTTTCTTTATTCTCGATGACATCTTTATGTTTATTTGCACTTTTTAAGAGCAAGTTTGTCTCATCCGCTGCGAAATTGCATCCTCTCTTCTTAGTCGTACTAGTACTTTCAATTTTTCACTTTTATCGAACCCAAGTAAATTATACACAACAAAAAAACTTCGGAATCCAAACAAACCAACTCTTCTGCATAAAGTGAGGTTATATAATAGACCTTAAGCTCCAGATATTGACCTAACCGCCAGTTGATAGTTACAGATAAATATTTGACATTGTAGCTGTCGGATAAAATTAACCTGTTGTTGATAAAGCGACCTTTTAAAATAACTGGTAGTTAAGCAGTAACTGACAGATAAATTTCACTTGATAAACCAGCCCTCAGTGGTTCAATCACATTGATAATTGGTACTACCTATCGTATTGTGTCTAGTATGAAACATTATCCAAAGTTAACTATAAACTACTAGTTTTAGAGATAAAACATTTACAAGTTTTGCATCAAATTAAAAAAATTATTTATTTAAAACGTTACTTTTATAGGTAAGTTTTGTTTTACCCCATATACTTTCATTAAGATATGTTAAGATTCATTAAACGTACTTTCAATGTGCAATCGACGAATAGAGGGAGGACATGGGGACCGAAAAATCAATAAAAAAAATCTCATGGTGAAAATAACGAGCCATACTTTGTAGCTTTGTTCATTCCTCTGCAATTTTATAAATTATAGTATGTGGGATTAAACATTTTCTGTAGTAATTTTACAAAACTGACTAAGAATAATAATCTTCGTTGAAACTTAAAGCTAATTTTTTAATAAAACGTGGAAGGCACACGAGAGGCCGAAGGGTTTGCAGAAAAAATTATTTTTATTATTGCACTAGACTTTGATCAATAATAGAGTAGCCAAATCTTCGAAATAGTTCTATATTTCTTGGGTTCTTTTTTCATAGAGGATTCAATACAATACGTACTTATATATTTTGTATATTAATTTTCATTATTTCTTAACCTCTTTACCTTGGAACTAGTTTAACCCTTGATTCAAATATAATTAGAAGACAATTAAAATGTACGTATAAAAATGCATAATGATTTGATTTAGCAAAATATAAAGTTTTGGAGTTATGAAGTTGGAAAAACGATAACTTAAATAGCTAAAAATGAAGTTATTTCTAATATTAGTATAGGCAGATACTTGTTAACTTACTTTACGTGTCCAGTTCTGTCATATTAAATTTTGTCCATTTTGCGGCAAGCAAAATGTTTTGTTCCATCAACAGTTTAAGACTTAACCTTCTAGGTTAAGTCTTAAACTTAAACCAAAACCACACTAGTAGCCTTTACAAGGAAAAAGAAACCTAATCTAAAAATCATAAGAATAGGGGAGAACATCGTCGAGTGGAAAACAGAGGTCAAATATCTAGGGCTAATCCTAGATAGTAGGTTACTCTGGAATAAACACGAAGACGAAGTAATACACAAAGCGACCAAGGCCCTCATGGTGTGCAGGAACATTGCAGGAAAAAACTGGGGATGCAACCCACGTATTCTGCAATGGATGTACACAGCAATAGTGAGACCAATAATCACATATGGGGCAGTGGCTTGGGGAGCAAGGGCTAATCTGAGTACGACGAGGAAAAATCTCTCAGAGACAGACAGAGAAAGATTCAGAGACTAGCCTGTTCATGTATCACTGGAGCAATGGGAACTTGCCCCACTGCTGCAATGGAGGTGAAACTTAACCCCACTGCACATTCTGTTAGAAAGTGTAAGGAAGAAAACGATATATAGAATGATCAAAGAAGGAATTATCAGGGAAAAACCCCGATCACTTCATTTTGATCAAACTTGGGAAATGCCCCAAGATGATATGCCTAAGAAATTCAACTTTGTGAGAAAATTCATCACAAGGTTGAGTAATAAATCTGAATGGGACGAAGACACCATACAGAGTTTAAATCAGAATACCATAAAGTGGTATATGGACGGTTCCAAGCTAGACGAGGGAACTGGGATAGGAGTTTTTGGACCGAGAGCCAAATACTCAGAAAGCTTGGGCACATACCCGAGCATCTTTCAAGCAGAAGTCCGCGCCATCGAAAGATGTGTGGAATTCAATATTGGAAGAAACTACCGCAGACAAGAGATTGTGATCATGTCGGATAGTCAAGCAGCCATCAAAGCGCTGAATTCAAATATAATCAGTTCGAAGATGGTTTGGGAATGCCTAGACAAACTAAATGAACTGGGCCAGAAGTCACCCTCCTATGGGTCCCGGGACACATAGGAATAGAGGGGAACAAAACAGCAGATAAGCTGGCAAAAAAAGATGCTGAAACCCCACATTTGGGACCAGAACCATCTTGTGGGATCAGCAGTAGAGTAATCTTAGGAAAACTAAGGGAAGAAATGGAGAAAGAAAAATCCAAGTACTGGAATCAGCTGGAAGGACTGAGGCAATCTAAGATACTACTGGGGAACTATGACCAGAAGAGATCTCTTAGCTGCCTCAACCTCAGTAAAAAAGGCTCCGAATTTTAACGGGAATATTAACCGGGCATTGCCGGTTAAGAAGCCACATGAAGAAACTAGGGTTAGCAGATGAAGCAAAGTGCAGATTCTGTGAGGAAGAGGATGAAACCTCAATACACATACTCGCAGAATGCCCTGCCTTGCAAAATTCTAGGGCTAGATACCTAGGAGCACATGGAATAGAGGAAGGGGATCTACCTGACTTGAAGCCCGACGATGTCCTAAACTTCCTCAGGAAAATAGGACTCGAAGAGCTGCTATAAGTCTGAGAAAATATCAGAACATGGCAAGTAAGGGGGGACACAATAGATCCTATAGGTCGCAGTGTAATTATCACCCCTAACTTATCCATACATACATACAACCTTCTAGGGGTTCAGGGAGGATTTAAGATTTTAAAAGTTGATATTTTATAGTGGTTGAATGGTTTGGTGGTCATAGAATGAATGTCGATTATCGCCAGCTTATTTCTTTCTCTACACATCTCTAATGACTGTCTTTCTGATATGAGGGGGTGAGATACCATAATCATTAATGATGGGTGTTGGTCTCAGACATTCACTGATGCTTAACTTCGATTCTTTTATCAAGGAATTTGGAAGTTAAATAATTTTCTAAGGTTTTGCTACAAGTTAAAGTCCCTGGAGGATTCTCTTTTGCAAAGATGTAAAGAGCTTACTGTTTTTTTCTAGATTTTATTAATCATTGATTTTCTATCTCAGTAAAAGTTTCTGTTTATGCAGCAACTGGTAAAGCATGGATATATGTATATACGGTGAGAAAACATCATTCTTATAAGTTTTTTCATTGACAAAATCTTCTAATTTTCAGGAAGATCTGTATATGATCTGTTTCAGCTATCTGTCGTTTTAAAGTACGTCTTCCCGATGTTGGACGAGGTTTAATTTTTGAGATTTACTGGAACTTTATTTTTGACATTGAGGAAGCATTATGGAGATACGACCCTGAAATAAATTAAATAAATTACTACTCAGTTAATTTCTTCTTACTATTAGAATTCTATGATTCTATCTGTAATTTTCCAATCTTTCTACTTTATAGCCTATCTTTGTAAATTGTTCTAGAGTTAAATAAATATTTACTATGGAAAATAATTATTTATCTAACATTATAATTTCTTTGTAGTTATTGCCTATGGATTAATAAATTATTGTACCTAGTGGTGTATTTACAGAACATGTATTAGGGTCTTCAAGGTCTACTGACAATAATTTTGCTTTCAGCGCGGCTGCTCTTTAATTTACATTTTGATGGTTTAATTGTTGCATAGGGTGACTGAAGGACTTTACGACATAGTCAAACACATATAAAATTTAAATCAATATTCTTAATTTGTTTATGCGAAAAAGTATTTTTTAAATATAAATAATGGAATATTTGCTTTTCTAGCTTTTATTTAATTTTCAAGCTATTTTCAAGCTTGGCTAAAAAAGTTTATTGTTCATTAAAATAAAGAAAAAATACTCAATCTCAAGTTGTAAATAACTATCTATATCAGAACAAAATAATGTTTCTCGATTTAATTATTATTATTTGGACTTTTGATTGATGCAATTTTATTATAAATTGTTAATGGTACCTATATAATTTTATTAGTTGTGCCATCTAATCCATTTTCTCCATTTTTATGTTTATACTACGTATTTACTTTTACATTTCTAGTATTTAATTTAAAAACATTTTCCAAAGTATTTTAACCTTCAAAACGTTATCAACTGTCGTAGTAGACATCGTCGAAGTCGTGTTTTAAAATATTTTTATTATCAACTGGATGACAAATAAACTATATATTTTAAAGAATTGAAGTGACAAGATTACTGATACCAATTTGTCATTTCTAAAGGTAATTGATTCCTTGGTATAGGTAGGTAATATGGGATGCGTGATAATTAGAATTGACAAATCCCAACTTATCTTACAAATTTTAAAATGTGGCAACATCACAATTATTATGACGTGCAACGCTCTTTGTTTAAGGTTTAGTATAAATTCCTAATTCAAAATAAATGATTATCTTTTATTAAAAATCTATACCTAATGTCGATCTATATTTATATTTTTGTTGAGAGTTAACCAATATGTTAATAATAAATAAGATTATTTTAAAAATATACGAGTATATAAATGCTGTGGCAATTCGATGAATATATCACCGCCTCTCTTATTATTTTACAAGCATGTCACGATTCAATACAATCTTGTCTGAAGAGGAAATAAGAAACTTATATGGAAGTCCTTAAATTTACATTCAGTAATACCGACAGACAATGGTTTTATATTCCTTTTAAAAAATAGCATCCTTTTGTTTCCACTTTTATTGGTAGGAGATAATTCCATTTTGATAACGAATTGTTTATTTTTTTTAAATAAATACCAGATAAATTGTGATTCTTTCATATTATTTTGAAATGATTTTAGATTGTCTTTGAATTAAATAAAATTAAACCTTGAAGATGGTTGGTAAGTTTAATTTAACCAACTATAGATAAAAAAATGGTGACTAAATAAGGAAGGTCGGTTGTTTTTATCGATTACAAATTTTACCGTGCTACCTCAAACAACGTGAAGGATTTTTTTAAACATTAGCGTACTCTAAACAATTACTTGTATTTTTTAAAACTGTTAAAACATATTTTTTAAGAAGTATTTTTTGTATGCTCATGTTAAACATTGTTACTTGCATAAAGAACAACTTTATTCACATGCTTCTTACGTTCTTAAGTATCCTAATTAAAAAAAAATTATTTCTATTTTTCTAAATTTCTTCTATGAGCAGGAAAACCACAAATAATATCCTGACACGGCCTCAACTTGAATTACGGAAGCGGATAAGTAACAAAAGGTTACGCAGCATACTCAGGAGATGGGAATGGGAACATAAAAAAAATAAATTATGACGTTATTAAAGCATTCACAGAAAAAGCGCTACCAGTTTATAAATTCGCGAGTCTCAGCTGGAAAACCCCATTATATATTTTCGTACCCCCTGTTACTATCAGGGTAATAAAACCAACCAAAAACACAATTATCTAGGAAAAAAAATTATTATTTACAATATATTCACTGTGATTTTACGAATAAAAAAAGGTCCTTTAGATCCCTAAGGAATCGTTAATGATAACTTTTACTGAAAGAAAGTTTTAATGCACTAAAGAAGTATATTATATTAAGGTTTAATATTTTCTTACAGTGTAGACTTGGACGTAGACGTTTCCAAAATTTAATGTTAGTCCCCAGTACAAGGACCTTTAATTTTTTTGACACATACAAATTTCATACTTTGTGAGTGCTTCCTTGGACACTCTATACGCTGCATGATTTTTGTCGGACAAGTTGACCACAATTTTTAACGTAATTTCATGAAACAATTTAAAAAAAATCAAATTTATATGTACAGTCGGCTTTAGAATAGCATATACATGTTAAATGTGAATTTCGTTTACCTACCGAAGTTATAAAAACGCCCTTCTTAAACAACATAGGAATGGCAATTTTTAAAACTCCTACATTAAATGGTTTTGGGAGATTAAGTTTATTTACAAGGGTTGGTAATGTCCCGAATAAATAGGTTTTTTTCACATTTTTGCACTGATACAATAAAAAAAAGGGATTTTAATCCCAAACAAACATTTATTATCGAGGGTTCCAAACTAAGTGAAGATGTGGGCGTGGACAACTGTTTAACTGATTTCAAATTTATTATTATTTAAACGGTGATTGGTTATACACATAAATAGGCCGTCTATTCAATGTAAGCGATTTGAGTTTGAAAATGTATATGCTATTCTGAAGCCGATAGTACGGGGAGTCATAGTGACGTCACATCGACATTTTGAGGGTGGTGGACATATGCAGCATGATTTTTGTCGGACAAGTTGACCACAATTTTTAATATAATTTTCAAATATGTATGTACGGGAAGCCATAGTGACGTAATATCCACAATTTCGAGAATCGGGCATTCAAAAACGCTGGAGCGTAGAAAGTTTTCGCAGAGGAAAAGTTCGCCGGTATGAAATTCAACTTTAAATATGTAAATCGGAAATTTTGTATAAAATGCCGACGTCTATTGACAGTTACTAAGTGGTTGGTAGGGAAGCCGTGCGATTTATTTTACAACTGTGCGTTTTCTTTACCGTGCGTTATAAGGCATCTTAAATTGATTGAGGCCTGTGTGTTATTACTGTTATTGACCGCTTACAGGGGTGGTCATAGGTAAAGTATATTATATACCAAGAGATTAAAATGAATCTTTTGATTACAAAACTGAAGTTTTTTGTACGAGCAAAGCGTGAATGACAGCTGTTTCGATATATCCAATTTCGTTGTATCGGTTAGACTAATCTAATACTATTATAAACAATTTTGTTGGACCAAAATACTTTTTAGATATTTGATTATCTAAAATTAAATTTACTTTACTATGCAGAAAGGTTACAGTTCAATTTGAGCATGGATGTCATTATAACTCGCACAAAAAAATGTATGTGATCTTTGTACTATATAATTTTACGTGGCTGAATAAGTGAGTAATTATTTATTTAAATCCTATTCTAAGAAATAATAATAAAGACAACTGTTGTAGTTTTTAGGAGCAAAAAAACTTAACAAACATGTTAATACAAAATTTTATATATATTTACATCTACATCCTTTTTGGAAATTTTAATACTCCGCCGCTGAACCGAACACGGATAAAGTTCATTCAGAATAGTAATGAGCGCTTATTTTTACTAAAGAAAAAACATAATATCAAGATGAGTCAGTTTTAATTACTGATTATTTATATATATTTGATTAGAATGCCATCATCATCGTTGTTTTTAATTTGCCTATTAGGAAAATATACGATTTCACTTTTGTTGTTTACGACCTTTTTTGAAGAACTTTATAGAGAAAACAATACCGAAAGTTGAATTCTGATTTCTGATTAACAAAAAAGTACTTTTTGTATTGGAGACAAGCTGTTTCACATAAAAACTACACAAAGCATCTGTCTTTTACAAATAAACTATTTTTACTAAAATATTTGATGAAGTTCCGGAAAAAGATATTATTAAATGAAGGCCGGCAAAATTTACGGGTTAAAAAAAAACAAAAATTGTCAATAAATAAATAGAAACCGTAAATCAAATAATGTAACTTACTTTTAAGTTTATATATTTGCTTCTTTTATACACACTGATTATAACATAACTTAAGGTAGCTTTCCTCTCTTAAATTTACCCAACGCTTTATGTACATAGAAAATATACCTAAATCCATTATTTTATTTCACAAAATGTTAAAATGTATCAATTGATATAAATAGCTGTATTAAACTGGCTTGATATTTAAGTAAATATTTATAATGTTTAGATTTACAATTTACAATGATCCTTTAACAAATTGTCATGTGCCAATCAAAGACATCAATCAATAATAATTATCTGATTGCAATAATAAATCAATTATTAGAAAAGTGGCTCTTCCAGTTGTTCTTTGTCTTACTTTAACTTTTAAAACATAGATATATCTGTCCTTTAACTTACTTATTTTTAACACTTTGAATCTTTAAAATAAATGAACAAACTATTTAAAAATCAAGTTGTGACATTTAGAGGAGAAATACCCTCTTCTCTTTCTTTTTTTAAATATCTTGTTAAATAATATAAAATATCTTTTTTAATTAAATTGATTGTACTAACCCTTACTTTTTGGAAGTCCATCTTATTAAGGATAATAAAAAACAACTAGCATCGTCTAGCGAAACGGCTGTCATTGCGTCTTTTAAAAAAGCAGTTTTTAAATAAATATTGGAAGTTTTGTTAAAACGAAGAGTTTTTTATTATCCTTAATAATCTTTTTTAATAATATAAAGTATCTTTTTAAATATCTAGCTGGAACAATCCATACGCTATCGAAGCAGATTTTTTGCTGAAAGTTGAAAAAATGTATAATAAAAACTAAGGCTTTCTAGTTTTAGCAAAACTGAACCTTAGCAGCCTTTTATGATTATTATAATACACTCAGGTGCAAAAAATTCGATCCATTTCTTTTTTTCGCATTTATTTTAAGTCTTGCGACTCTCAATTTATTGTATGGCATATGTATTTTTAGGTATGCCCTCGTATATCCGAAATAAACTCAAATGTTTATATTAGTTCTGCATTTTTTATCACAAAGGCATTTATGTTTTTATTTGAAAAAATTATTCCGATAAGCGAAAAGATAAATCATTGTTTATTGCATTTATTTCAACCCGCAGGCTTATTCTGTAAAAACAGCAATTATTTTGCAACTAGCAACCATTGTACAACGGTCGCGCAATCAATCGCAAAATGTGGTATTCTGTAAGGTAATCGCATCGCAGTTGCTGGTTGCTGTCAAGATGCACTTTTACGTCAAAAAACTAGCGCCACTTGCAATCGGGTAGCAATCAACGTAACTAGATTGTCTGCAAAATCAGCTGATGAACAAAACAAATTTAAAAAATATTCTGCGGCCTCAATAATCATAAATGCACGAGCCATTTCTAAATACTTAAAACAAATGATGACTATTATTTTTTCTATTACGGTGGTAAGTAATTGTAATTAATTATTAGGTAAATATTCCAACGGCAGTAAGCCCTTTAAATTACTATTTGTAAATAATAAAAACGTGTTTATTATTGACGATATACTATAATTTATAACTTACCTTCTATTTCTATCACCAAAACTTAATTAAATTATAAAACAACTCAACTACAACTACTATATTTGTGATTGCTATTTGACAGTTGCAATCGCGTTGTAATTGCTAAAAAATTGCTTACAGAATACGATTTTTTACATAAAACAACTGAAAAATGCACTTTTTCAGTTAACCAATTGCTCACTAGAGCCAGTTATCAAATAAATTGCGATCGCGGTCGCAGTTGCTTCTTCGAGAATACGAAACTCGCGTTTGACAGCGACAATTGAGCAATTATCGGCAGTCGCAAGTTACAGAATAGGCCTTCCGGGTTACCTTAGTGATCCTGTAAGTGTCAAACCGCGTTGCATTCTTAATTCTAATTGCAATAAAATGTTCTTAACTCCGACGGATGCAGCTAGAGCGGTGGCTTTAGTTCAAGATGGCCGTAACGGTATTATGCAGCTGATGTGTTAGGTGTTAGTCGTTCGGCGGTTCAAAGAGCAGTTCAGCGATTCAATGAAACCGGCAACTTCACAAGGAGGTCAGGTTCCGGTCGTAGAAGGCCAACATCCGAACGAGATGACCGATGTTTGGTAGCTTCATTTTTGAGAAATCGGCATAACACATCAGTTCAACTGGCCAATCGTCTGAATGAAGTGAGAAATGTGGTTGTAAGCAGGTGGACAGTTCGACGTCGACTTGCTGAAGCTCATTTAGTATCCAGAAGACCAGCCCTATGTCCACTATTATCCGTAGAGGATCGCAGAGCTAGACTTGCCTTTGAAAGAGAACACGAAAACTGGAATGACGCAGACTGGCGAAGTATATTGTTCTCAGACGAGTCCAGGTTTAGCTTGAGGTCACCGGACGGCCTCGAAAGAGTTTGGCGGAGGCAAGGAGAGCGATTTGCTCAGTGCAATATTGCAGAAAGAATAAGCTACCGAGGAGGCTCAGTGATGATTTGGGGTGGTATAAGTTACGAAGCTCGTACTGACCTAGCTATCGTGGATGGCGGTTCTATGACGGGTGCAAGATACATAACGAACATTCTTGATGAGCATGTAATACCTTTTGCCCCGTTCATCGGACCCAATTTTCTTTTCATGGACGATAATGCGCGTCCGCACCGTGCTAGGATCGTCAATGACTATTTAGAAGAGGTGGGAATTGTCCGTATGAATTGGCCAGCTTCCATTCCTGATTTCAATCTAATTGAGCATCTGTGGGAAATAATGGGAAGGCAACCTGGCTGAGCTCGGTGCGGCTCTTCAGGAAATATGAAGAGAATTGGACCAAACTGACATCCATAGGTTGATTAGTTCGATGCCACGCCGTATGCAAGCTGTTATAAGGGCCCGAGGAGGAAACACTAGGTATTAATTATCACTGCATACACCACATTTTTGTATTGCCATTTTTTATTCAAGAAGTTTTCATTCATTTTTCAATTTTCTGTGTTATGGTGAATGGCTCTATAAAATAAAGTTTTATTTTCTGTAAACTATGGGTTTTATTGATATTCAATATGTATTTTTCAATCTATAACTTATTTTAAAGTTTAATTAAATTGATTGTACTAACCCTTACTTTTTGGAAGTCCATCTTATTAAGAATAATGAAAAACTCTTCGTTTTACCAAAACTTCCAATATTTATTTAAAAAATTGCTTTATTAACTTTAATGACAGCCGTTTCGCTAGACTTAGCATCGTCAGATTGACATATCGAAGTTACATTTTGTTTGTTTGTAGCTAGGTACCTGATGTTTATTAGGTAGTTATAAGGCTAGACCAAGTATGGAAGTAATAAGACATAACAATATTAAAGCCTAGATGTTATGAGCCCTAAGGGATTATCCTGGATGTACTTCCCTCTAAGATCAGTATAACTGTGCAATGATATAGAAAAACCAGGAAAAAACTATATCATGCTGATCTTTACAATAACTTAATATATTTGTTTTACAATTACGTCTTATCTATGTATAAAATGAAGACTCAATCAAAGCAAACACTTTAAAAGTGGAGAACTTCCCAGATTTATTTGTTCATTAACAACTTTAAATTGTGGATCTGCTAGATGTCTTTTTATTTCAAGTTCTTCAAGGAAATCTAAATTTTGTTTTTTATTACAAGTGTGTAGTATTTGGATGTCATTGATGTGTAAGAGTGAGGTTGGATGTTCAAGTAGGTGTTTTGCATAATTTGACTTATCTGGTTGTTTTAATCTATATGCTCTTAAATGTTCGTTAAATCTTACTTCAAAATTTCTTTGTGTTTGACCTATATATACAGCATTACACTTTGGACAATTAATTTTGTAAACACCAGATTTTTTAATTTAGGTAATTTTGTTTTTACATTTAACAATTTTGTACCAATATTATTTTGTGTTTTAAATGATATTAATGCTGATGTTGCCGAAGATATTATTTTTGAAATTTTATTGGAAATAGTTCCACAATATGTAATATTTTTATAACTTTCTTTTCCTTTCTTTAGTTTGTTTAGGAAATATTAGGTTTAGTGACACTTTCTGTTCTTTCTTATTAATTAATGTATTTATTAAATGAATTGGGTAGCCATTAGATGTAGCTATTTTTTTTATGATATCAATTTCTTTATCAAAGTTAATTTTGTTCATTGGAATTGAAAATGCCCTATGTATCATAGAATTATAAGCTGCTAATTTATGTGTTATAGGATGATTTGTTATGTGTTATTGGAAGTTTTGGTAAAACGAAGAGTTTTTCATTATTCTTAAAGTTTAATATCCAAAGATCTTAATTTTTTATTGAAAAAATCGTATGGATCGAATTTTTTGCATCTGAGTGTATATTTTTATAACTTCAAGACGGGCGGCGGTCCCTCACACACCCTCCATTTACTTTGCCACTAAGAAACATTCTCATAAACAAACTTATGGAGACTTCACATTTGGTTGTTATTCCAAAGAGTGTAATTATTTTTTCACTTCATAAAAGTTAAACCAACAATTTTTAATACTGACTCGGAACAACAGTTATTTATATTTGGAGAACGACAGAATCCACAGGTACAACAAATAAAATATTATACAAAAGTAAAAATTACATTAAGCTATTGCAGCATTATAAGAACTTTATGGCCAATCTTCTTCCAGTCATACTCCAAACTAAAACTAGCCCAAAAAAGGTCTTCGACAGCGATTTTGCTTACCTATTATAACTTTTGATCTATAGAATATCGATAGAACTTTATATGTCACTCCGGCAAAGTGTGGTCGATCGTTTTGTTGCATAGAACAAAAAATTGCATCACTACATTCCTTTAGCACTATTTTAAAATTTTTTTTAGACATTAATACTAGAAATTTTCCAACAAGGAATAGTAAATTATGATATTATTTTTCATTATATCTATTTAAAAATAATTCTAATGAACAGATAATTTAAAAATATTCTCCATGTACTAAACACCCACATAAATCAGTATCATATTACTTAATATTAAACTAATGAAGCTGTATGCTTGCTTGGTCTCAAATCCATCATTCATGTTGTGAAAGATTCATCATTTGTGAAACAAAAATTAAGTTTTTTTTTTGTGTGAAATATGTGGGTAAAACTATTAATTTCTATAGGAGTATGCGTTTCATATTTAGGTGAGTTAATACGAAGATGAACATTCATTTTTTTGTTAATTATCCAATTAAATAAAATGTTGGGCGACCTTGTAAACATACAGAGAATGTAGGAAACATTAAGAAAATGTTCGGTGTTTAACATTAATTATTTTATCATTATCGTTATTTATAGTGGGTAATAAAATCTGAGTTCTTCTTAAAAACGGAAGCTAAATGTATAATAATTGTGAATTTAAAAAAAATAGTTTTTAATAATTTATTTATATGATAAATAAGCTGTAGAAAATCCAATAAACATTTTGTGTAGAATAAAGTATTATAAATAAACCATTACATTTATATTAGGTTCAAAGTAAATGTGAATAAATAAAAAAATGTTTTAGAGCGGTTCTAAACATATCTAACGGGCAACGTACATTTTTATTATAGTTTGTGTGGTCACAGTCTAATATTGGTTTAAAAAGCTAAGGAAATTACTACCTAGTTCCTTTTTTTTAAGTTAATTAATGCACATTAACCGTTGTAATCACAATTTTCTCCCATAATGTTGGCGGCAAATAGATTTTCTAGTTCGATAAAGGCTAATTTGTACCACAAAAATTAAATTTTGTAACACCGCGATAATCGAGAAAAACCGCCTTGAAAATGGGAATGTTACTTCTGCAGTTTTAGATAACACAATATGTTTGGTAAAATATGGTTAGATCTAAAGAATTTATACAGGCATCGCATCGATTATAATTAAAAGGACCTAAAATATAGTCATAGTATATTACGTAACGTGTGTGGTAAGAAGCATTTTACGCACAGTGGAAAAGTTGCGCACGAAGCCGCATAGCGTAGTTCCGTGAGCGCTTAAAATGCTTTACAGCACTAGTTACGTACTATACTTTACCTACTACCTACTTGTACTTAAATTAATAATATTAATAATACTTGAACAACAGTAACAATATGTATTTTTGATGATTTTATTGTATAACATTTAATACTTCAGATTAGTCGGTTTGGAATGAACGCCCTAGTGTAGTGAGACACATTTTCGTTGTTTTTAGTAACTAATTTAGTGTTGGTGATTGGTTTCTCGCGTAATATTAAAATATAGGGCATTCTAAATGTTCAAAAGGGTTTTGTAAATTGACTGAAGTGAAATTACAGTTACAGAACAAGTAAATAAAAGTCACATTGGAAGTTTTAAATTGAATAGGTCATCCATATCAAATGTGGTTGAATCCAATAGACAAGATTCAATAAAACACCAAGTCAAACCACATATTGTATTAAAGAAATATAATTATTGCAACTAGTTTCGGTCTGAATCAAACCATTATCAGGTTGTAAAGATTGGCACTCAAGAAAAAATTGTTCAAAAATGATGCAAGAAACAGTTAACCATGATCTGGCAGTATTAACAAGAGTGTGCATTTTTTGTGTTTTATAATATTGAGAATTCCTGTCAATATAATCTAATATAAAAATTCATTTAATATATTTATGTATGTTTCTATATATTTTCTAAATAAGTTAACATGCATAACATTTTTGTGTTTCAGTCACAACATCTAAGTGCAATGAAGTTATATATCAACCAAATAACGATTTTTATGATCGAAGAAATTGGTTGAATAATGCCCCTCAAACAGAATGTCACGGCTTGATTATGGAACAATTTTATGGAACTACTACATTCAAAACGTTGGAAGTGGAACAGTTGGTGTTCGGGAAATGGAGTGAAGTATTATTTAATGAAGATACAGAAATCATTTTTGACAACGAGACAAAATCTGAGATGAACTGTAAGTACAAATTTCGGAAACTATAAGCAGATAAAAATCAGCATTGCATTTGTGTATATTTGTTAAAAATACATGGGGGTTTAAAAAAATCTAAGAGGTATTTAGTTATATCTAATTTTTAATGGAATTTATATACTCGGTGCTGTAAATTGTCAGAAGGAAAAGCCTTTAGCTTGTATTCTTGTGAACAGAAACAATTTCCATGTCTTTTTTATATTATAATAGTTAGTGGTAAAAATTTAACAGTAAGAGATTTTTGTAGAGAAACAGTCCATACAAAGGTTGGTAAACTAGGTTTTCGATAAACTATTTGTTCGGTCAAAAAGTTCGAATCGTTTCTGTAATAGAGCGCCACAAGAATTATATCCATATGATTTTTAGTTAGTTCCAACCTTTAGTTTGGTTGGGTTTTTGGTATGGTTTTTGTATTGTACTCTTGTCAATATTATACCTATTTTACTTCTGGAACTAAATAACATTGCTGTGTCGCTTGCTGTGACTTGTTATTGCTGCGTTTGTCATGATTCTCCATCCCGGAAAAGACCCTACCCTGCCTAAATCATACAGGCCCATTTCCCTAAACAGCGTTCTGGGAAGGCCCTTGAAAGACTAATCAAGGACCGACTCTGGAACTTCTGCGACACCCACAACATCATCCCACAGTTCCAATCAGACTTAGACCAGAGCACTCCACCCTCACCCCATTGGTTAACTTTCAAACCATTATCTCCACGTCCCAAAATCAACGTTTCTGAAGTGCCGCAGTATTCCTGGAGGTTCAAAAAGCTTTTGACCAAGTCTGGCACGCCGGACTTGTTAGAAAGCTCCATGAGCATCCACCTTCCTATTCCTTTCGTAAAACTCATTTACTCCTTTCTCACAAACCGCACTATCAGAGTCAGATCTGGTAGTTCTCTATCCTTACCATTTACTCCCCTTGCCGGAGTCCCCCAAGGATCCATCCTAGCCCCACTGCTCTATCCAGCTCTACGCAGACCACACTGCAATCTTCGCATACTCTCCCAACCGAGATCGCCTTCAAACCCGCCTCCAAGAATTCCTCAACATCTTTTCCGACTGGTGTCGCAAATGGAGGATTACCCTTAACTCGAATAAATCCCAACTTATCTTTTTAAAACACCGTGACACTCTACATCAAAAACTTCTTCCCGGAAACTTCCGAATAATGCTTTGGGGGGAGAGGCTCGAACTCCGGGACGAAGCCGTCTACCTGGGGGTGAAATACACTTGCACCCTCTGTTGGACGGTAGACGTAAAGTTCACCCTGGACTCAGTCCGAAGACGAGCCAATCTCATCGGGGCATTAGGAGGAAAATTCGGCAGAACTCACCCCTCCACTCTTCTGCACACCTATAAAATATTTATTCGCCCACTCTTAGACTACAAAGCTATTCTATACAGCACCGCCTCCGCCAGCATCACAAGCACTATCCAATCTTGTGAACGAGCCATCCTCAGATATTGCAAATATCAAAACCGACTCCCCCCCAGCAATGTAGTCTACCGAAACACAAACATCACCTGCATTAGCGATAAACTCTCAAAGCAAGAATGCTCCTCTTTGAACTCACACTCATCCAGGTTTGACTGTATTTGGTTCTAGGTGTGGTTATAGATGAATCGCAAGTATATTTACACCGTTGGGTGAGCCTTGACATTTGGTTAAAACGTGGCCGAGAAAACAATGATGCTGTACCACATTTAGAGAGACTTCCCTGTGAATATGACGATGTAGTTTTTCCATACGGTTATTTAAGTGGAACGGTCCTCATAACGCAAGATCTTACTGTAAAAAGTTTGAAATTTGGGGACGAATACTGGAATCAGCAAGAGTGGACAGAGCGTAATCAGGATTATTCATTTAGAGGCAAGTGTATTAACGGTTTTATAGATTCTGGTATTATTTTACGGAATTGGATCAATTTGATCGAGAAATATATTTTGTTCATTGTATTCCCAAGAATATTTGGTTATAAATCTTTTATACAGGGTGTTTCTTAAGTAATCTAAAATATTATATGGGGCGCTTCGTTACTCAATTTTAAGACGAAAAGTGTGTGATAGGTGTTGTCGTTTATGAGATACAGGGTGTTGAATTTATTGTAATAAGTCAGTTCTGATTGTACGTGAAATTAATTTTTCCCGGTGACGCTACTGGTTTTTAGAAGTAATACGCAAAAACATGCTTATTCTAAGTGGCCTTTGAAATAATGTTGACAAGTGTCAAATTTGAAAACCAACGCAAAAATCGTACATTTTTATTTGATTGACTCTGTGTTTAGTTAATAATTATGCCAGTGTTTACTAATGTTGAAATGGCTAATATGCATTTTTTGTACGGATTAGCGAATGGTAATGCCTTAGAAGCTAGACGTACGTATGCCCAGCGTTATCCAAATAATCGTTTACCATGTTCAGATACGTTTACTAAGTTACATATTCGTTTAGAAGAAACTGGAACTTTTGCTAAATCGAAGAATATTATTGGACGACCCAGAACTGTGAGAAATCCCCAATTGGAAAACCAGATTCTTCAAATTATTGACCAACATCCAGAAACGAGTACAAGAAAAGTTGCAGTTGAAGTAAATGTTAGTAACAAAACTGTTTGGAATATTCTAGAAGATAATTTATTGTATCCATATCACGTTCAACGTGTTCAACATTTGTTACCTACTGACTATCCATTACGCATACAGTATTGTCAATGGATTTTACGTGAAATCGCGAACAATCCGAATTTTGTGGCCAATATTCTATTTACGGATGAAGCCAACTTTTGTAGACTTTTCGTCTTAAAATTGAGTAACGAAGCGCCTCATATAATATTTTAGATTACTTAAGAAACACCCTGTATAGACATTATCTATTATACATTATATATTATACAAGTCTAAGAATAGTATATTAAACAACGCATTTCATATGGAATTCTGTTATGACACGAGTTCAAGTTTAAAAAACGAATCGCGAAGCGATGAGTTTTTTAAAGAACGAGTGTCACAACAGCCATATGAAATAAGTTGTTTATAATATTTTTTATATTTTGCCCTTTTTACCATTTTTTAAATTAATTTTTTATTTTTATGTAATTATGAAAATTTTTATTTTAAAAAGTATGTCGGCAGCACTGTGTAATTTATAAAATTTGACAGTTGTGACATTTAGATTATCAAATGTTAATGTTTTAAAATATTTTAAAATGAATAATATACCAATAATAATATATTATATAAGTAAAATATTATATTCATATTCACAGATACTTTCTTAAAGAACAATATAAAATTAATAAATTGCTATTAGCCACAAATGTCATTGTCAATAGTCTTGCCTTTAGAAACTTCACTCATGTCGCCAACCATTTAAAACAAAAATTTGCGTGCGTAAAAGTTACATTACGATACGCAAATGCGTTTTATAATGAAGATTTTTATAAGTGCAAAATATAAAAAAATATTTAATCTCTTATTATCCATTATAGTGCGTTATTTTACGGCCCCTCAAATTATCGCTGCATGTGGATAAAAACTTTCTAGTACATTTCATATAAGTGATGTTCTCGATAGTTCAAGCAAAACATGCTTCTTTTTTACCCAACATATTTTTATTTTTGAAACGAAAATCACATTTCCCGATGCCTTTGGCATTTTTAAATAAAATTTTGATAAAGGTTAAATGTATTGAGTTAAAAGTAAAGTAGCAACCAAACACTGGTCGGTACAGTAATTTATTAAATATTTGTTTGAAGGTAAATTGAAGATATGTAAAATATTTGTAGTGGAATTTAAGTTTTATGTTAAGTAATAATTTAGATAAGTACATTCTGTAACAAGGTTAGTATGAAAAATAGATAAGGGATCAAATTTTCATTCTAATAGTGCAACAAACTGTATTTTTTGCAGGACCATGTAATAATTGGCTTCTTATCCAACTATACTCCGGGTCACAGTTATTATGCAGTGTGGCCGGCATAGGCCAATGTAAATCTTATGGGCGAATATATTTATTGGTAAAATTTATCTAAAAGCATAATTATAAATATTCTTAATTACTCACTAAACAATTTTCAAATGAATAATTTAGTCAACATTTAAATCATAATAGTAACACAATGGCAAGTTATATTCCCGCGCCAGTTGGAACCAAATTCGAAGAACATGCCGATATGGCAACGCCGTCGTCCATAAACGTAATGCTGCATAATAAATGTGAACCAGACCATAGACTTAATATACTTAGGCAACCCAATATTTAAAATATACTTTTTGTAAATAACCCCTAGAAAATAGATTGTTGGATACAGTTAGTAAATCTATTAATTATTTTTAGAAGTTTTAATATTTCTCGGTTCTCAACTAAAAATATCAAATAATCCTTGCAACAGTGAATCAGGATGTTTATGTGGAAATGAAGTCTACTACAAGCAAGCTTGTTTTTATAACAAACCAAAGAAAGCTGTAGATTGTACAAATCCTATCTTACCTATTGGATTCTGCTATGAAATATGTGGTAAGTTTGTTTCTTTATCAATATAAAATCTAGGATTTCAATAAGTATATTCATACATTGCATATTTTATTTACTTTATACCTAAATTGAGTTTTCAAATTCCTCAATTCCTCAATGAAGTTTGAAAATGGTTTAAGAAATCCGATCTAATCCGGCAATAAGTCAATTTTGTAACATTAAAAACTTCTTCGTCTATTCCGCAACTACAATGTTTGCTATTTAAAAAATGACTTTCTATATTTTTACAATCGAATGATTTACACAAAGTTGGTAACTTTATTATCGATTGAACCTCTAAATTTGACTTGGCTAGATTCCACTAGCAATGGACACAAGAAAATGGCGTTTGCATATATGAGATGGCTAGTTTCCAAGACAAAATTTGTTTTTCTTTGTTTAAGTAAGAAATTGCCTGTTAATAAGTAAAGACGTTAGCTTGACTGTATTTTTCTGAAAATTATATTTGTTATTTTTAAATTTAAAAATTTTAGGAGCAGTCTTAGTTTTTAAACCTAAGCAAGATTTTCAAATTAAGTCAGTCGAAGATAAATTAAAGGTATATTCTTCAGACACCCATGTTAGTAAAGTTAAAAACAAAACCGGTGAAATAGTCATTCAAATTATTTTTACCGAGAAGCAATTCACTGGAAATAGTATAGAACAAGCAAAACATTTGTATCAACTACTTCAACACGGTAAGTTAGTTGTTTTTATATTTATAACATGTCATAGGTACTCTTATTTAACACAAAATTTGACACTTTTACTGATACTTATAATGGTGTTTTGTGTACTGTATGTATGTTTTGTGGAGCTTCGTGAATGTGAATTTGTTTTAGGGATATTTTTGTCGAATTCAATTCTTTTTGCTTTTTTGATAATAATGATGTAAAAGTTGCATGCAGATTTTTTTTGGAATTTCGATATGTACAATTTTATTTAATTTTTTTTTGTTTAACTTTATTTTTTGGTCTTTTTTTATTTATCTTTTATATACCTACTAATCTTTGTTAAAATGCCAACAGTTTTGTATGAAAAAATAATAGTCAATGTTGGAAATGTCTAGACAATTAAACCGACTCGAACAGGCCCCCCATAACCCTAGAACAGCTCGCCAATGCCTTACAGAGAATATGAGAAAACATACCTCAGCAATTTATTAATAATTTAATAAGGACCATGCCAAATAGAGTGGCAACTAGTGGCAACACTAAGGCAAGCTAGAGATGGACCACATACTTAAAAACAATATACCGCGCAAGAGAGAGGTC
Source organism: Ophraella communa (assembly GCA_035357415.1). Lineage (NCBI taxonomy): Eukaryota > Metazoa > Arthropoda > Insecta > Coleoptera > Chrysomelidae > Ophraella > Ophraella communa. Next base: position 23,111,178 of record CM068988.1, on the reverse strand, counting down.
CGACAGCCGGAATATAGGGCGCCGCCATATTAGACTACCTTTAAGTACCGGCTTGGCCCAGAAGGATCCAAATTAAAAATTTTTATGTTTAAATTTTAATTCCAAAATATAGCGAAAAAATATTTATTAATTAAAGAGGAAAATAATAGGAAACCAAAAAATTTAATTACATGTATTATAAAATTAATTACACTTACAAAGTGTTTGTTAAAAATAGGAATTATATATTATTTCAAATAAAAAAGTACAATGGACTAGTTTAGTGATTTTTTTTTATATTTGCATCTTATAAAATAGGTTTTTAGTGGTTCAACTGTACAAATAATTTTTTTATAAAATGAATCCTCTAGCCATAATCGGCTTTTGAAATTTAAATTTAATGGTTACATACGTCACAAGTGGTAAGTGACGTGTTTCAATAAGATTGATAGAAAATTTGCGATGTTGTCGATATGCTTTAATATTAACCGAGAAACTTATCTCCCTCTCTTATTTGTTGTCATTAAAAAGAGATAAACATATCGATATTTTTGTTCTCTGATTGACACTTTATCAAATAAGGAGTAAAACACTAAACAAAATATTCTGTCATTTTCGTTAGTTTAATTTGTTGTTTGGTTGTGTTTGGTTTATGAAAGAAATTACTTCTATACTATTTTTGGTTCGAAAATAAAAATCCCTAACACCTTCTCTTGGTGTTATAGCGGTTCCTTCAAAAATAACCAATAGAAGTAATTGTTCTCTCGGGGAGCAACACTTCTATCGGAACAGTGAGAGAACGAATTTCAAGAATACCGTTTTGGCATTTTCAATAGAACCACACCCACTTTCTATTGGCTGTTCTATTCTATCACCGTCAAGAATAGGGGTCTTGTTTGTTTATTACAGATAAACACGATTTTCTCTCCTGTCATATATCTTGTCAACTGGTACAATCAATTAGTCACAGAACACGGTGTTTTGTGCCGCCAGTTCTTTGAGAATACAGGAAACGAACGTAGCTAAAATATGACAACGTTGACTTTTAAACACACTTCATTATTGGTTATTAGTTGGCGCGACGTTTAAAACTTACTAATTATTTATTGCTAAATTTTACGAAATAAGAAAAATTAATTGCAAAATGAATACCAATATAAGTAAGTAGGTATCTTATCCTAAATATATATTGCTATTATTTTGATTAATATGATCCTACTAAACTAGTCCATTGAAGGAAGAGTTGTGTTTAATGTTTTTAAATAATTTAAATTAATACCCAAAAGAATTAAACCCCAATCCAAATACATAATTAAATAATATATGATTTTACTACCAGTTAATTAATTAATGAGTGTTAGAAAAATTGTGAATAAAAACGGAATAGGTAACTTAATCAACATGTTTGCTTGTTTTTAAGTATGTGGGATGAACCCATACGATATTAATTTTCGTAAAAGAACTTTCTGACCTGCGCAGTAAATGATTTAACATTTTTCATTATTTTGTGATTTATTGTAACTGCTTTTTTTGTTTATTTTATTATTTTGGGTGTATTTTAACGTGAAAGAATAGAGATTAACTTATTTTATCGAATTTTGATTTATTATTAACCAATGACAAAAGAAAATTACAGATTTTTGTAATATCCACTTCAATATATTTGAGCAGTGTATGTACGACTTTCACAAAATTGGGATAGTGCAATAAATTTCATGAAATGAAACTATTTATATTTTGTTTTGTTGAAAATGTATTATCTTCATGTTCTCTGCTATAAAATAATGTCCTAATAAGTTCCTTTCGTATAAAATCCTGTCAGTTATTATGTTAATTCTAATAATATAAATCCTCTCTTCTTGAAATTCTGAAACTATTACAGCTTTTATAAACTCGGCGGAGTTATCTCGACTGTTTTGTTTTCAAGTCGTGTCCCAAGGAGACCATAAAAGAGGAACTTTTAATAGTTCATACAATAATAGAGACTGAGTAATGAAAACTTATAAGTGAGGAGAATTTCGCTCAAAACCAGATTAAAATACTAATTAAACGTTAGATAAAAATGTACTTTGTATTTATTATGAAAAATATAAAGTAACTATTTTTGTTTATTACAGATCAAATCATCCAGGTGAAAAAGTCGGAATTTTTAATATCGCATCCAATGCAGAAAGGAAGTGCTGTGCTAAATACAATTTCAATAATTTTGGGTTCACTTTTAAGCGCATGCATTATATTTGCTCTGATTCTATTCTTATTTGGAGACAACAAAAGAACTAAACAATTCAGAGAAAGGTGGGTTATCTGATTGCTATAATTGCCAAAACATATACCAAATTTAGAGTAACATGCACTAATTTCATTTTTTTTTTAGATTTGGCCTTGGTTCAAAACCGCTTATTTACAAATCCGTATTCTTTTCGAGAAGTAGCAGTGTTGGTGAGGGTACAGGGTTAATTGTAGAAGGACAGTCTATGGAAGGATCTATACCGGACATACCCAAGACGTTTGAAAATCCTACTTATTCGGATATCCAAAAGAAATCGTCTTCTACTTCAAGTTCTGTCGCCAGTTCAGCTGAGGTAAATTTCTACCACTTCTTATACTATTGGCTCCACCAAGAATATTCTCTTCCCTAAACATACTTTCCACTGCTCCGCTTGCCTCTAGCCATTCTTCTCTCTCAACATTATCACCACCATGTTCTGCCAATACCGTAACGCCCCGAATTTCTGTAAAACTTCTTCAACTCTTTCTCGTTCTTCCAACATCTAAACACTCTCGCACAAACTATTCTGTCTTACCCTACTCTTGACCCATGGACAGTGAGCACCTGGGTCAAGAAGAAGTTCACCTCCAGTCAATCCACCTCCATATCCCTTAGATAGATAGATAGATGTTCAAGAGGTGGCCAGAAGCCTATTCCACTGCGACCTTTTCATATCTATTGTGGTCCTCGAAAAACTAGATTACATCCCCCAGTCCGACTCTCTTAACGAAGTCTATAAGCTTTGAGACTGTAACCTTCATGTAGTCCCTTGCCAATGGATATTCTTCTCCTAAAGTCAGGAACCGCATATTTACCAGTCCGTCGCACTGACATAAGATGTGCTCTGGTGTTTCCTCTTCTAGGTGACAGAATCTGCACAGATCCGTCTCTGTCAACCCCATCAGCTTAAGATGCCTGTTTAGCTTACAGTGCCCCGTCAATAGACTTACTACAGTTTTGACCGTTTTCCTGTCTTTACTCAATAAGTCTGACGTAAACTTTTGCGAATGTTCCATTATGAACTGTTTCGCTTGCCTTTGTCCTGGTGAATTCCACCACCATTCCCGTGATTTTTGTGCCACCCATGTTTTCATGGCCGTCTTTATTATATTTTTTGCAATGCCGCAGAAAGGTTCCGGTCCAATAAAAGGCATTGATGAGCCTAGTTTAGCCATTTCATCTGCCTTTTCATTGCCTTTTAGACCCCTATGCCCTGGTACCCAAGCTACCGTAACCTTGCTACGATCCCCCAGAGTATTCAGAGCATGCACACAGTCCCATACTAGCCTAGAATTGACCTCTACAGAATCTAGTGCCCTTAGCACCGCCTGACTGTCTGTGAAGATGGCTATTGAACGGTACGTCCTATCCAGCCTTTTAATTTCTTCTACACAGTAGTGAATTGCCGTGATTTCTGCTTGAAAAATCGTGGCATTTTGGGATAGACTTACTGGGAATGTTATCCCTTGTTTCCTTCCGACTACGCCGGCTCCCACGCCATACGGCGTCTTTGAGCCGTCCGTGTACCAGGTTGACTCCGCCTCTACGGGTACACCTTTTTCCCAGTCTTCCCTACCTGGTATAACTATTTTAAATTTATTGGCAAAGCTATATCTCGTGACTGTTGCGTCAATGGGTTGCCCCAAAATGTTATCCGCTTTTAGTTCCTTGATTAGCTTACCATTATCAGCCCCATGCGATTGGCTTATGTGCTGCTGATTATGTATTAATCTGTGCATGGCCGCTCTCGCTTCGCCCTGTATATATATGTGTAGTGGTGGAATGTTTAACACGACTTCCAGTGCAGCTAAAGGAGTAGTTTTTATGGCCCCCGTAACGCACAGGCAAGCTAACCTTTGTATGTTACTTAATAGCCTTACTGCTCCTGTTTGCTGTGTCTTTGTCCACCATACCACTGACCCTACTCTTGACCCATGGACAGTGAACACCTGGGTCAAGAAGTAGTTCACCTCCAGTCCATCCACCTCCATATCCCTTAGGTACACCTTCTCTCTCAATTTCCTCCACCATCCAATCCTTAACTTCCCCTTCTACGGTTGTCTCTTAGCCTTAGCATTTAAGGTTAGATTATTTGAGAATTTTGACATTTCACCATTATAATTAGTCGCAAAAGTTACTTTATAGAGTACTAACTCTAAGTATAAGTGGAAACACTTATTTAAAGTTTAAAAAAATACAACTTTGTGTTCCCACTGCACCCTGTATACCTCCAAAATAATTTGATAATGTGAAAGTTAGTGATGCCTATAATTTACTTAAATAACTTTTTTGTAAAATCTTTTTCAGAGATTTGGGACACCATGTATGTGTCATAACTCCCAGTATTCTCGTATACTCGTATTTACTTAATTACTTTTCTGAATGTAATTCTATTCATCGAGTCATATACTTATTTTCAAAGATTTGTCACAAAATATAAATTTTCTCATCGATGAAATTATTTTTATCTCTTTTTAGTGAATGGAGACTATATGTGGTTTTTATGTCTCTGTTTCTTTTGTTATAGTGGTTTTTCTCTTGTTTCTATTCCTTCTTAATTTTATTTTTGTTGGAATTGGATATTTACTAGCATTTTATCAAGGGATCCTATTCAATCTGCTAATTATGTTATTGAATCACTTTCAGCATGTACCGTAGATGATTGAAGAGTCACAAAGCTATGAGAAAACAAAGTCGAGCAGAATTCGAAAGTTAAAATTAACTAATAACTTTAAATGTTTGATGATGTGTCTAGCGAACAATTTATTTTAACTCAGCTTTATCTGCGAATTTTAAATTTAAAATTTTCAATAATATTGCTTGAACACTATTTGTGATTCTGTTACTAAAGTACGTTTCACAATAAATCGTTGACTTGGTACCTGCTCTTAACTGCTCTTAAGGGATTATTAATAAAAGGTGGTTAATATTTCTTCGAAAATTTACAGAAAGGTGTTATTTATTTTTGTCCAGGAAGATATATACGTATACGTATACGTAAGTTTCAACAGTTTTGTTTAATTTCAATTAATAAATAAACTTAAAATTTGTTTGTTTGTTTTTAAAAAATTTCGTGATTTTTTTTACAAAATAAATTTAAGTTTTAGTAAATGTTACTGAGTTTTATTTAAATCTATTTTGAAAACCGGATTACGGATCTGTTAATGTTTACTGCACAGTGAGAAATTTATAACCTTTCATTACTAATCCCCTAAGGTCAGGTACCGGAGTCAACGAATTATTGTGAAACGTACTTTACCTATTTTTTTCAACATTTAAGATATTTAAAACGAAATCTACGAATTACTTTATGATAAATATTAGTTTAATCACACAATGAATTATAGATAAGTATAATATGAAAACATTACATTAGTTACATTTACAATTCTTTTAATCTCTTTATACTCTATTAAAATATTATTTTTGTGTGAATTCTGCGCATTAGAAATTGATTAATTATATAATTTTATAAAAGAGCAATTTTTTGTTTTGATATTTCCAGGATGTAACGAAAGAAACAAACAAGGCAGTAGATTTTCCGGAACCACAAATATTTGAAGAAAGAGAAAGAAGACATTTAATAGAAACAGTTGCTGAAGAAGGAGAATTGGTAGATTTGTCCGATATGAGTTAATAATTTTACAATATAACAATTGAAATCACCGTAGCAATAAATCATTTTTATTACATAACCTAACATTGAATTATTATTTTAAAAATATATCGATTGATAAAACAGTTGTAATAAATTATTTTTTTATTACATTGCATACAACAATTCTATGATTTATTCCAAAACTAACATTTTATAGATTTCAATAAATCGTTAAAATACGAATGTTACTTAAATCTTTTCTAAAACATTGATTGTTTAATAAATGAAATACGTATGAACGCCCAAGGCAACAGAATTCTTTTGAAATTTTGTTGACGACTGAAAACGCAGGTGTTTACAATGCTTTTATTTCATTTCTTTGAAACCATTGTTACCAACGTACAAAATCACAAAATCACCCTGATCGAAAATACTTTCGAAAATAATAAACGTGATGTATTAACAGCTGCGATTTGTCAGCAAATACATATGTAATGACTACAGTGTTATTTTCGTAAGAAATTTCCTTACTCAAAAGTGGGATTAAAAAATGTTTATATACCTTGTCCAGTATAAATCTGGTTGCACGTCACAGCTGACAGAACGGGGCTATGTTGCCAAGCATTTAACATAGTACTAGAATCTAGTAAATATCAAACGAAGTTTCTCTAATATTCTTCTTTTTATTTGAGTACAAAATTAAGATAGTTTAGTAATACAGATAATTAGAAAAAAAGGTTATGTGTGATAGCCCAAACAAAAATTATTTTAGTGTGATTTTAGTTATTAAAAGAGTTTTATTTTGATGTTAATAGCTCAGCACTAAATTAGAATTTTATATTTTAATTATTCTGAACTATTTAAGTATTAATAAGGTAAGTACAAATTAGTATTAGTACCTAATAAGGAAAATATATAATATAATAATCCACTTAATTGTTCTAAAATGTTTCATAAACATTAAATATAATTTTTATCTAAAATAAATTTTAGCTAGTCAAGAAGCAAAATCTTGCCAAATTATATGATCACAACAAAAGGAAATTGTTCAATAAGCAACCAACACACCTTAGTCTAGACTGTGAAAAATTTCACCTGATAAGCCATATTTGAACGCGGCAACAGAGCGCAATTGTGCCAACATATCTATATTTATACTGGATTTTATACTCTGAAGTTTCTAAAGTAGAACAGATGATCTTGCTGATTGTATCTACCCCAACCACATCGTCAGCATAAAGTGCATTCAAATGTGTTACGTGGCAAATCGAAGGTAAATAGTAAATATAAGAAAGGGGACAAAACAGAACCCTGTGGAACTCTCTCGCCGTGATGTTAAAATAGTTCTGATTCGGATTAAAAAATATTTCTGGAAAGTGTAGAAGTGATACTAGGTAGTCAGTTTCAAAAGTCAAATGGTTTTTATTGATTGTCGATTTGCAGGTTTAAAATTCGTTATCTTGCTTGATTGTGGATAGTTTTCTTGCTATTTTCGTCTTTTTGGGGGACTTGCTTGTCCTCTTTTTCAGATTCCTTGGATTATTTTTTCTTTTCCTTTTGCTGTTGGCATTGGATTTGTCTCATCTCCTGCACAGAGGTCTCTTTGACGTCCATTCTGTGGTATCAGTTGGGGCTTTTCGAGCTTCTTGACCTTGCTTCTTCATTTACTCCCTTTAGGTATTGGATTTCTTCCTTCGTTCCCTAAGTTTTCGATTTTCTTCCTTCAACTTTTTTTGTATATCCTCTAGTTTTTGAAACTTATCTCTGGTTTGTCTATTAATGAATTGTTTAAAATGTTGAACTCGTGCTTATTTTTTTTTATTAAAAAAGAGCTCGTTTTCGCATTTGCCTCTGGGACTACCATGCAGCTACTAAGCTTATTGTGCACCCTCATTTCCAGGCCGTCATTTACTAAACCATGAGATCTTCTTGATGATGCTTTCCTGCTGGTCCGCTGGTCATTTTCCAACTTAGAACCAAGAGTTTTATGTCGCCTAGCATCAAGGGAATGCGCATCTAAATACTATATTTTGTGCAGTTTTTTCTTCCTCACCATATTTCCTGCTTAAGAAATTCGAGACTTACAACTTATCCAGATGACTTAGCCAGTAATAAAACCGACAACTCTTCTCGATTCCCTTCAATTCAGTTCTAGAGCATCTGATGCTATCAGCTATCACTGTGCAAGGTGCCCGCATTATTCTAGACTGAATATTTCCCCTGGCTTCTTCTCAGCGCTTGCGGTGTTCTTTTTCCACCCACTGGCAACTTATTTTTACGTTTCTAAACCGGTTTTCATTGACCAGCCTTACTATAAATTATAAAATTCTTTGGGATATTATGATGATTGTTGGTTAATTTATTTATCATCGACCATAAAATATTTATCATTATATGACACCTTTTGAAAACAAATCTTTTTAATAACGATCAACGAAATACTTATGTGATGAGAGTCATCTCGAAAGTGAGAGTATTCGAAACGACATTTAAATATTCAGCAAGTGTGCCACGTTTGACGTACTATTATTTATTATTCGAAAGGTTACAAACATGCATATTGTAGGCGGTGTCAAATCAGACAATGCACTGTCGATTTCTATCAGTAATATTGTTTAGATTTTTTCTCGGTACTTATCGCGCTAATAAGATTCGATGTATATTAATAGACAGAGTTTAAAAACTTGTCTATTCATTTCCAACCTTTGCGAGTGCAGAGAAATATCGATTGTTTTATAAAAATGAAAAAACGGATCTCTGGTTACAGTAGAAATGGAATTAAATAAAGATACACATGGATCCATAAAGAAAAGAACTGTATACTTGTCTCCTAAAGGCATTTTAAAAAAATAGTTAATAATTAACAAAAACATAACCTCAAAAACATTGACCATGTTAAACCATTTCAGCTCGACAAAAATGGCCGACCAATTTTAACCAAGATTTAGCTTGAGTAATTACCCGGTGCAAATAAAATTTCCAGTTTAATCAGAATTACATTTTACCCTTGATTAAGTAGCGTTGAACTTACACAATAAATTTCATGTAACAAAATGGTTAACAATTTTATAATATTAATTTTTAAATAATGTTTAAATAAAATATCTAAATATTTTTGCTAAAAGTTTATTATACAGTTTTATACATCCTTGCCCGCATCGGATCAAGATAAATAATTAAATCATTGTATGACATAACTAATCATCTGTAGTTAAACGGTTGACATCGTTTTCTTAACGTTTTTGCTTTCACGTATACACGGGAAATGAACTTTGACATAAAAGCTATACGTCGTGACAAATCATACATAAATCTTGGAGACGAAGACAAAGATGATCCCACTCACAGAGCGTGTTATCTTGTCGTGACTAAACAGTAATACTTTCTAAAGTATCGGAGAAAGATACAGGGAGGTGAATTGCCTTACTGAGTACTAACTTTAAAACGGATATTTTATTTATTGAAATGGAAGTAAATATTGACGGTTTGTTTCGACCAAATTTGGCCGGTAGGTAAGACACGCAAGATTTTTATTGTATGAAATTTAAAGACTTTTAAATTAGAAAACACTGTCAGTTGGCATTTGTGGGATTCTTGGAATAGGTACATCCTGCCCGTCAAACTTTTCTAAGAATATAGTAGCTTCTAACAATTTTTTCAGTCAGTCTTTACACCAATATTTAATATCTACCTAATTTTCCCTAATATATAGCCTTCTTCTATGAATGGACTATACGGACTATACAACACAAAAAAAATATTTCAATTCCAACTAATAATTCCTGACTCTTCGACTTTTATAAGATTGGTATAGATAAAACAAATCTGGGAACGGTAGGTACATACATGGATATATACCTCTCAAATGCAATCAAACAATTATACTTACAGACAAGTCTTACCGGAAGAACGACCAAGTAACTATGACTAAGTACCTACTCGAGTAACATATTCGCAGCAAAGGTAAACATTTTACACACCTACGTTTCTTTCATATTTATGTAGAGCAAGGTTAACTAAAACCATTGTTGAGGATTATATTGAAGTCGTTGATTATAATTGCTTGTTAAGTACCGCTTACGATAAATTATCAAATCAAATTATGTGTAGGTATCTGTTAAATCACAACTAATTAATACAAAAGATGTGATAGGTATGCATAAAATGAAATTGGTCCGACCACAACAGTAAATGAAATTTTTAGACAAAATTCACATTTAGGTACCTACTGAATCAATAAATTGAGATAGGTCAGTGTAATTCAGTATTAAGGTCTCATAACATCATTGCCAATACTTAATATAACACAATTTTCGATATAAAAGGTACGGATTGTCTAAATATAAATTTTGTAATCAATCATTTACGAAAAAAAGGGTTCCTATTCATCATAACCTCAAATTCAATACTCGTTTTTTGGCCGGCGGCAGGCGTTCACATTCATATGCAACAAATTAAGGCTTTGATAACTAAAAAACCTTTATACTGTAGAGTTTACTACAAATACCGATGATTACTCAATGTTTCTAACATGTCTTCAACATCTTTAAAATAATTTTACTGTTCTGGAAAATATCTGCTACTTCAAACAATTTTTCTGTTGCAAATGATATCAGTACTTTAACACATTCAACTGATTTAATAATAACGGATACATATTTTAAACTTCACAGATTTTCCTTGATGTAAACAAGTTTCAACAAGTGCAGTACAAAGTGATTTCAAGGCATTAAAGTCATTTAGTAAATACAATATTATAAATAATTTAATTATATTATTTTTTCACCTCAAAATATCACAGTTTTGCATCGCATTTAAAATAAATCCCATTAGCTATTGTATTATAAAAACTGCATCAAATTCAAAGATACACTGACGAAGATAAATTAAAGTACGAGTTAATTGAACGTGTTGCACAAGAGAACCCATAAAACTTTTATTATCGGTAGTATCTACATAACCAATATCCGGAATTATTATAGTTTACTTAAAGGAGAGAAGTGTTCCAAAAAATATAAAGAAGTGGAAAAATAGCATACAAAAGGTTTAATTTGAGTGGGGCGCTAGGCAAGATCTATTGTGGCTCATCCCTACAGGGTATATAGTCCACCTTATAGCCCACAACTTGTAACTTTTTGGAACAAATTGAATTATTTGGAAACATAAAAATTAAAAGCAAGTTGGTTTTAGCTACAAATTGTAAAAAATCGTATGATTTTATTTTTAAAGAAAATAAATACAGATACATATATTTTTTTTTAATTAAAAACTTACGAATTGTATTATAAAAAAATCCTACACACGTTTTTCGATACAGTTCTACCTTCTACCAAACATGTTTTCTTTCTTCAGACTAAATCGGTTTTTCCAGTTCAAATGCCATGCAATTCACTACATATATTAATTATTTAGATTTTATAAATGATTAACAACTTCCTAACTTTTAAAAATGCTCTAATGGGGGGAAGATAACGCAAAGCTAATTGTAGAGGGCGCCCCTGTAGCTGGACTCATGACAAAAGTTTATCTGCTGGCATCCAATTTTTTGATTTCACGATTTTTGAGTGTTTATAAGAAACATGTACAATACATGGACAGTAAATATGTTGAAAGAGGAGTTAAAAAAAAGAGGAGGTTCTTTAACAGGACCCAAAATGGATCTGGTTAACGGGTATTATATAATCTTCATATTAATGTTATTTTTTAACAAATTGTGATGAAAAAGCTAATCAATTAAGTAAAATTTCGAGATAATATGTTGCTTTAACTGGGTGCAATTGCTTTAAATAGCGCTAAGTTATCTAAAAAATTTTATAACTTATACCTTTGAACATAACCTGAAAAGCAATGTTTTATTTACCTATTCCAGGCTTGAGAGTTGAGCCAGACATAATCGGTACCACCCCTAAATCGTGCTGGCGAATCACCTTGGAGTGAAGCCATAAAAAACAGAAGAAGAAGGCTTGAGAGTTTTGACCGAAATTTTAACTTCGGAATACTGTAAGAACAAAATGAAACCGATGACGCTAAAATGGTTTCTTATATTATTATTATTAGTATTATAACGATTTCCTTGAAAATTTGCCTCGGTAAAGTGTTTTGAACATAACCTAGAATTTGTTATAGATTCGAAGACTTAATCCACGGTCTTTTATTAGTAAATCCTTGGAAAATGAGCTACAGTTACAGTGGCGACGCCTGGTTGATATGCATTTTTCTTCCCTATTGAATATATACCTTTTCAAATATAAATCTTTAAAAACATGTCCCCCAGTCTTAATTAACGAGTATTAAGTTTTTGATAAAAGGTAACTTAAGTTTAGTAGTAGTCCGTATCAACGGATTACTACTCATCCTCTAATTTTTACAGAAGATTTACAGAAGCAATCTCTTTATAAAAGCTCCTTTTATATATTTATTCATTAGAATTTGCGCAACGCAATAAATACCCTAGTTTAATCTTGATTCTAAAGATTCCGTACCTCAGCTCATCTACTTTACGTGTCTTGCATAACAACCGCAGTATTAAAAATATACGAATAGTCGCAGTCAATCATAACCATAACATTAAGAAATCTGGTTTTTGTGTTACCTTGCTCTTTTCAAAGTTACACCCGTTTATTTATCGATTCAATTTGAGAACTTAATTAAGTGGTAGTGGTAATTATTTTAACGAATCCGCATCGAATTTAAACAAGGTTAACACATAAAGTTGTTTAAATTAACGTAAATCTTACCCTCGGATAAAAATCAAGCAAAGTGAAAAAAACAAATGGTGTCTAATAATAGATACAGTTGATCTGTTAAAGTTGCATCACCTTTACAAATGTATTTGTGATACAATATTACTTCTATACTGTTTTTCAAGAAAAATTGGATAGCCATTAGATGTAGCTATTTGTTTTATGATATCAATTTCTTTATCAAAGTTAATTTTGTCCATTGGAATTGAAAATGCCCTGTGTATCATTCATATCATAAAACAAATAGCTACATCTAATGGCTATCCAATGCATTTGATAACTAAATTACTTAACAATAAGTTGATTAAAGTTCATGATAATTACTTTCTGTAACACTTTCAAATTATTCATACGAAATGTGCTGCTAATTTCAACAACAAAAAAACGTGCTCTATTTCAAGCGGCCTTCGCAATATTGGTTATCAGTGGCTAATCAATGAATTTATTATTCATTCATGTCATTTTACTTTTATAATAGCTTCTGAAATGCGGGCAATTGTGTTTATGCCTGTGTTTTTTTTTACTTGAATTATGGCATTTATTGCGTAGTTCACCTATTATTCTACTTTTGAATATTATTTATCAAATTATTACAGCATTATTGTATAATTTATAATAAACAAATGCATAGTAAATTATTGTTTTAATCATAGACAAGAAACAGCACTTAACGATAAAAAAAAATACCTTAAGACAATGCTAATTCCTTGTATGCACAATATTTAAAACTGTGTATTGATAACCTTGATTTTAAGATGATGATGTCGTTGCTTAAATAAACGGTTATTATGAAGAATTCATGGACAACTAATAAAAACAATATTTTAGAAATTCTTAAATTAGTGTAATTGATAGGCAACCATGTAGAAAGATATATGATATATATCAAAATATAAATTGAAAACAAATGATATACCTACGAGTACATTTTATGAAAAAAAATACTTCCGTTATATTTTTTTAAATTGAAGTAACGATTTCGTATACCATAAATTAATTTTTGTGGCTTTTATTTAAAAAATATAATCTATGCTGTACCTACTAGGTAGGTGACACATAATACATACATAGATAAAATATTGTTTGTCCTATAGCTCAAGATTTTTACATTGTGTATTCCAATAAACTGGCAAAGAGATAACAAGTTGCGTTCACCATGAATGAAAAAATGTGTTATTGAATACTAATAATCTAGTTTCTTTATTAATCTTCAGTTTACAAGTATGTTTTACGACGACAATATAAAGAAAAATCGTGTCGCAATTTGAATTTGAAGTAATAATTTACAGAAATCAAAAACTAACAACGTGAACATTAAAGAGAAAAATTCGGGTAATTTTATACCTATTAATTCGTTACAGTTGAAGGTTTGAATATTGAAGGTATGTACAATTTTCGAAAAGAATGCGTGGACTTGTCTTTGCTGACACCGGTATTGTATGGGTAATTGTATAATTAGTAGCTTAATCGTTATTTTCTCTTGAAAGTTGGTAAAACAAAAACTAAGCAGGTTTATCACTATGAAGCGACGAGGGATAATTTTCTTAAAATGTTCGAATAATTACAGCTTGAGTGGTATTCGGTAAGAAAATTTCACATGATAATTTGGAAAAAATTATTGTCACATCTGTCACAAGGCTTAATAATTACAAGTTTAAAGATCTGAGTCATAAAGAAATCTAATATATTTTTATTTGTCTATAGTCTGTACGTTGATCAAAAAATTTCCAATTAAATATCGAGGCTCCACGAAAAAATTTCCGGAAGTTTTTTTTGTTGCCATGGTAACTAAGCAAAATTAAGGCATCTTATTGGTTAAAAAGTAAGGGTGTGAAATTTTTACTGTAATTCCGATTCTGTTGGCTGAATTTTAAAATTTAAAATACATTGGTTAGGTAAGGAGATAGGCAAGGAGATATATTGTCATGTTAATAAAACAAAATGAACATTTTTTTTTATTTTTTAATCATACCAATAATCACAATTTATCAGCATTCAAATACAATGTTTCCTTGGTGTCTATTATAAGCCTCTTTTTTTCCAATTCCACAGGTACTTTTGTGCTAGGGCTAATTTTAATCCTGAAATTCCTTAAAATTTGAATCAATCCTATTTTGGTCTGCATTAATCCAAACCGCATACCTACAACAATTTATTATTCCTAATAATATTCGCATTGACAATCTCATCAAGTCTAATTATTTATACCACTAAAACTGTTAGAGTATTTACCACCAATAGCTCACCTATACAGTTTCTAGGTCCGTCTCCAAAAGGGAGATATGAATAGGGTACAATGTTTTCCTTATTTTCAGGAGAAAAACGGTCTGGATCAAATTTCAAGGGATCTTCAAAATAATCTGGATCCCTTTGGATATTAAAAATCGGTATATATACCGGAATGCCTTTTTCTATAACAGCATCAGTACCTCTTAATTGATAATCCTTTATACATTTCCTTTGAAGGCTCGTCACCACTGGATACAGTCTTAATGTCTCTGTAATTAAAAAACATAATATTACATAAACAGTCATTCGGGCGGAAAGTTTCATTAGATAATGTGATATGATATTTTCATTCTCCCCTGTAAAACTTTTTATCTTGATGTCAGAACGTCAGAAGTATTGAACTGTAATGAATAAAACTGAAAACCTCAGGGTCAAC
Source organism: Ophraella communa (assembly GCA_035357415.1). Lineage (NCBI taxonomy): Eukaryota > Metazoa > Arthropoda > Insecta > Coleoptera > Chrysomelidae > Ophraella > Ophraella communa. The sequence continues at coordinate 23,095,924 of CM068988.1, read as the reverse complement.
AACAAAATACGTAATTTATTAGTGAAATACCAAAAATCCCTAAATGTATCTAACGTTTTCAGAAAAGTTAATGTGTTAAGAGGTCATTGAAAAATCTGAAAGTTTATAATTCGAATTAACTAACCTTCAATAATTTGGTGTAAATACGTCATCTGGTTAATACAATCGTAAGTTAATTCGTCGTTATTGTTTTTGAGAACTGTAACGATTTCATTACGTAATCTTTCTTGATATTCTGGATTTAATGCTAGTTCGTATAAAGCAAAATTCATTGTAGAAGAAGAAGTTTCGAAGCCGGCAATGAAAAATATGGTAACTTGGGATACCTAAAAACTCTGAAATATATTAAATCGCAAATACATTTCTTTGATTCAAAATAAAAGTCACAAAAATATGTAAACACCTAGATATGAATGTTGGTCTTACCATTTGTCGAAAAGTTAACGGATTTTCAGTACTTTTAGTATTTTCATATAAATTTATAACGAGTTGAAGGAAATCATCTCTTGTAACATTGTTATCTTTTCTGTACTTCATAGTTTTGCTAACTACGTCGAAGAAAAAATTAGCAGTCTCTTTTTTCATACTTGGAATTCCTAAAATCAGAAATAATTTAAAATCTCTAAAAACAGTATTAATATATTAAATATAAAATATTATTCGTAATATCTACGGCCTCAAGATAAGGATTCGCAGGCACTCTTGGAACATTTAGTAAGCTTTTTAATGACCAAATCTCGTAATTTTATTTTTAATCTATTACAATTGAAACCTATTCGGTATTTTGTACTCAAAAATATTGCAGTGCATTTTAATCCAGCATAAAAACTTCCCTTGGACGTAGTTCCATTCTACAAGTTTTTTTAGACTTCCTTAAAGTCCGTGTGGTTCCTGGATTAGAATAAATAACCCGGAGCCCGGAATAAGGATCGTAAGAAAAGGAGAATGGCGTGTTAATACCATCATTGCATCAGAACATCTCTTATACGAAACATCGACATTATGGGCGAAATCTTGGAGGAACAAGACCTAGACATCTTCGCGCTCTAAGAAACAAAGCTACCAGGAGAAGATTATATACCGAGGTAGCCAAACTACAAAATATACAGAGATGACATCAACGGACAAAGCGGTGAGACAGCCATACTAATAAGAAATGGAATAGAACACTACATAAAGGCAACTCTAGAGCTCCTAACGATGGAAGCCACCATAATCGTTGTGAGGAAAGAATTTGGGGAATTGGAAATCATATTAGCCTTCAAAAGACCACCAGATCAACTACACGAAGAAGATATAGAAGTTCTTATACTAGATCGAAACCAAGCAGTGATGATGGGAGATTTGAATGCCAAGTCCAGGACATGGAACAGCATCTGCACAAATACAGCAGGAAGAAAACTAGGAGTCCGCAACTATTAATCATTGGACCACCAGGACCAACGCATACACCATACGTAGGACGAGCAGATGTTTTAGATATAGCACTATGTTACAGTCCGGATAGCTCAGTTTATTAGGACGATTCGTGGGTTCTCTAAATGACTTGGGATAAACCAATTTAGTTACAAAATCTTTTTATTTAATATACAAGATAAAAATAAGAAAATAAACAAATGAATATATCCACAACCCCAATACAATCAATAAAATATTCAGTTAATAAAAAATAAAATTAATAAAAGTTCAAAGTTCAATAAAAAGAAACGTATTTAATGAGAGTTCTGCTTAGACAAGTTCCTTTATTATATTTTAGCAACACTCACCGGTATACAGTTCATAACTCGCCCTCCTATATTCGGTTGCCGGGTGATGATGCACAATGTCTTCTTGATGTGATTATTTGCCTTTCAAATAATTATCATAATATGATATATTCGCTTTGAAATTGACTTATTTAGGACTCTAACCGAGTCAGTTGCACTTGCAACGGTACTTATTAGTAAAAGTAACAGGTTTTACTACTGTTAAATATTACGTAAGCTAATACATGTTCCTTAGAGCTCCATCGCTCTACTGCCGGCCATAGGTAACAAAACCTGCCGGCCGCCGACTACTCTTGCATCCCCTCTGCCTGCACCCCGTGTAGGCTGGAGTAACTATCCAGTGACGTGCTACAACTACTAAAAGACATGACAGTAGACCGGGATATAGAAAACAGCGAAGGAGGAACAGAACACGAACCAGCTATTCTCACAATAGGAGAAGGAAGAAGGAACATACAAAAAACAATAAAGAAAACCAACTGGGAAAAATTCAGAGCAAGAACAGCTGATAGGACTAATTCCCCATATAACAAACAGCGAAGAACTAGAAATGCAACTTAGCCAATTCACGGAAACACTAAAACAAGCGATAGAAGAAAGTACAACTACCAAAAACGTGGAAGGATACAATAGGTTCTCAAACATCAGTGACAACCTAAGAGAGCTCATCAGGGTGAAAAACAGAGCAAGAGAAAGAGCCAACAGAACAGGATTGCAACAAAACAAACGAGAAACAAACAGACTACATAAAGAAGTGAAGGAACAACTCAAAGCACACAGATCCAAGGACTGGGACAGAAGAATAGAAGAACTGGACCCAAATACACCATGATTATGGAACCTCGCCAAGATACTACGACAAGACAAACAAGACATTCCCCCAATCCACGGAGACAACGGAATCGTATTCACGGATGAAGAAAAAGCCGATGCCTTCAGGATAACTATGGAGCGCCAATTCACCCTGAATAAGTACCCAGACAAAGACATGGACTTCACAGATCAAGTAGAAGACGAAATCGAAGACTTCGACGAAGAAATAGTAGACGGAAACTTGGGATTCACAACACCAGAAGAAGTAGCCTACATAATAAAAGGAAGGAAAGCCAGAAAAGCTCCCGGATACGACGGCATCAACAACAATCCTTTGAAGCATCTACCAAGAAAAGGGATAGTATTTCTAACAGCGATCATAAACGGAATACTAAGAACAAAGCACTTCCCGGACCAATGGAAGGAAGCAGAAATAGTGATGCTAAGGAAATCAGGACAAGACCCCAAGTTTCCACAAAACTACAGACCCATCAATCTACTACCAGCGATGAGCAAAATAGCCGAGAGAGTTATCCTCAAGAAGCTAAACGAAGAAACCGAAGCAATAGGAATACTGCCACAAGAACAGAAAAGAAAACAGCAGAAAAGAAAAGAACACAGCGCACCGGACCAAGTACTTAAAATAGTAGAGTACACAACAGAGGGATACAATAGAAATCAATCTACTGTGTGCGTTATACGTAAATTGAAAAAAATTACTTCTATGCAGCTTCTAATTATTGAAATTAAATTAACTTTCTCTGTTTAAAACTTACTCAGTAACTTGGCTATCTCAGGGGCGTAAGTCATCAAATTTACTTCAAGTCGTTGTCTCCAATTATTAAATGTAAAAAACAGCTTTCCAATGCTACGAAATTGTTGTTTGGAATCCGTAAAACAATTACTGTCTAGGCCTAAAGCACAAGAAACTATTACGTCGGTGGTGAACATGGCCAAACACTAAAAATAATCAATACTCTAAAAATATATATATACTTATACAGGGTGTTTCAAAAAAGGTAACACCGTCTCTAGGATAGGTAAAAAACTGAAAAATAATTGGGGTTTGCTTAGTAAAATTTTTTTCTAACGCCATCCGTTTTCAAGATAAAGGGCGTTGAAGAAAATAAAAAATTACACATTTCTTACGATTTTGCCGAAACTACTGGCACCATTGCAATGAAATTTTATACGAATATGTTTTGGAAGCTGATATATCCCATGAATTTGTTTTTATAACCAACTCTCATAGAGGGCGCTAGTTAAACGATTCATACAACGTATTATTCAACATACATGGCAAACTTAGAGAAAAGCGAACTTTATCATTAGTTTATACCAGGAGCGATTATTACTTCATAATTTTCAAATCAAAATATTCCGAAAACGGTACATAATATCGAGTTTTACCAAGAGTATCTTTTTGGTGTAGAATTAAACGATGTTTATGTTCACTTGGAGTTTGACTAATAATTCTACCCTAAAAAAAGTTATGTTGAATAATACGTTGTATGAATCGTGTAACTAGCGCCCTCTATGAGAGTTAGTTATAAAAACAAATTCATGGGATATATCAGCTTCCAAAACATATTCGTATAAAATTTCATTGCAATGGTGCCAGTAGTTTCGGCAAAATCGTAAGAAATGTGTAATTTTTTATTTTCTTCAACGCCCTTTATCTTGAAAACGGATGGCGTTGGAAAAAAATTTTACTAAGCAGACCCCAATTATTTTTCAGTTTTTTACCTATCCTAGAGACGGTGTTCCTTTTTTTTGAAACACCCTGTATACAGTAAGTGATGTACAATTTAAAAAAAATATAGAATAGATAATAGAATAAAATATAGAATCACATAAGTTATAAGATCATAAATAAGGAGAATAATCTAAATAGAACCGAACATAATCATAATATAGATTCTGCAGTTTGAAACAGTTTTCTTGTGGAGTAATTGCGTTCTTTCCTAAGCATTATTTTAAGTATTCGTTTTTGAAGAATTTCTGTTTTAGGTGGCTTACGCATCCCATTTTAGTGCTGCAAACGAGACTATACCAAACCAAGGAATAATAGTTTGTTTTTATTTTAATTAATGTTAGAATTTAAATTTTGGCAACAGTGCTCTAATTGCCTTACTTATATTTACTATGTGAGTAATGTGGGTATCCCTTAGAACAAAAAGATACAGGAAGGAGTATATGCAAAATGACCTTGAGTCCAGAAAGGAGCTTGCATATGGCGGCCAATTGTCAATTTTAATTTCCCTTTCCATTGACGTACCGAAAAAAATATCAAGAGTTTTATTTTTAATAAATCTCAACCAATCAAGTTTGTGAATACAATTAGTATTCTAAATAATTTAGTATTTATAAGAACCGAATGATACGCCTATGCGCTCATTTTTGACATTTATATGCAAATATTGCTTTGACAGTATACTGAAAACATAAAAAATGAGTCATACAAGGAGCTTCAAGATGGCCGACTTCCGTCGCAAATTTTCCTTAAAGTTAATATAGGACAGACTCCTTCCTGTTTCTTTTTGTTATAAGGGGTATTCCAATAAACTAAAGGCAGTCAACACATAAAATTGATTGTAGTAACTTTAGTTTTTAGCGAAACAGCTGTCATTGAGTTTAAAAAAGCAATTTTTTAAATAAATAATGAAAGTTTTCTCAAAAAGTTGTATTTTTAATGTTCTTAGAAAGTCAACACACGATTTTTTTGTGTTTTGGACAAGGAAATATCTTGTATTATTTTTTTATTAACATTTAAGGCCATTTAAATTTGCACTTTTTTCAATCATTTATTTATAACTTTGACAATTACCTATCGAGTAATCGAATGAATTGTAGGCAATAAAATTAAGAATAAAATTAGCCGTCGTTCAACCGGATATTTACAACCGAAGAAAACTCGGAAAAGCGGAAAATTTCACGAATATTTAATCAATTAATTAATTGAAGAAAGGAAAAAACCAATGTCAATGTCACCAATCAATTTATTCATAAAATATAGTACTGTTGTTACAAAGCTACTAGTTTCGGTCTGAATTAAAAGACCATCATCAGGCTAAAAAGAATACAACGGGAAACATCAGAAAGAACATTACATAAATTGAGCAGACCGAAACTAGTAGCTTTGTAACAACAGTACTATATTTTATGAATAAATTGATTGGTGACATTGACATTGGTTTTTTCCTTTCTTCAACTACCAAGTCACTTTTGAGAGATGGATGATTTACTTCGTTTAATTAATTAATTATTTTTGATTATTTATGCCTACGGTTTAGTGGAAAAGCAAGCAGTTTGCATGCTCTTTTAGTGTGAAAAAAATATAAAATGTAGATTTTTTTTACTTATAATATCACAAGAAGAACATTTCCAGGAATAATTTAAGCTTGCGTGGTATTTGGTAAGGAAATGTCACACCATTATTTGGAAAATAATTATTAATCCAAAGCCTCATTATTACTAGTTTAAACGTCTGAATCATAGAGAAATATAATATATTCTTATTTGTCTATGTTCTGTACGTTGAGGTTTCAGCGTTCTCTATGGTTTCAGCTGTCAAAAAATTTCCATTTAAATATCGTGACGCCACGAAAAAATTTGCTGAAATATTTTTAGTTGCCATGGTAATGAGTCAAAGTGTGACATTTTCTCTTATAATATCACAAGAGATGCACTCTAGCAATTAACATTTTATTTAATTATCTCGGCGATCACGTAAGGTAATTTTCCGTTTCCGAATTAAATAAACCAATAGCAATTCTGAGAAAGTTAATGGTTAAATTTCACTAATGAATATAAAAAGGCTTGCATTGAAAACAGACTAGGGGTACATTAACCTCGTTAAAATTAGAACTAAAAAGTCACTGATTACATCCATACCTCTTTAATCTCGATATCTTCATTGGCTTTTGCTTTTTGACCCAAAAAAGAAACCAACGGATTACTAGCGCTGACAATTAAAGGAAACATCATTTTCATCTTTCCACTGGTAAAAGTAGGCGTTAGTTTAGTTCTGATGTTCTTCCAATTAGTTTCGTCCATTACAAACAAGTTGGCAGCTATTTCGTTATCATGTGAATAGTAAAATCCTCTATCTACAAAGTGGTTAAAGTCCTAGAAAAAGATGGGTTACTATACTTTATAATCGTAATAAAAAGTAAATTAAGATACATTCGACTATAAACCAACATGGAATTAGACAATCGTATGTCATATTCTGTCTTTCAATGCAATTGCAATTAATTCTTTTTACTCTGCTCTTTTTTTGACCATATTCAGTTTCTCTAGGAGCCTATACAGCTTCCCTCTGGTAGTCTTCTGCTGACATTTAATCCACCTGCAGGACCTTACGTAATAATACATCAGGTTTTCATTCCCCATGATTTACCGCATGTTCTACGACATGTTTTACTTTTTTGCCCTTGCCCTTCTTCTTGCCCTTTTTGTTAAAAATAACTCATATACCCTTTAAATTATAATAACAAATATAATGAATCATTGTCTTCGTTCTGAGGGGCAGAATTCCTCATAGTAATCTTTCGACACCAGTCAATGAATCACTTACCTTTACTAAGATATCCTTGATATATTCTGGAGCTAGAATCAAGAGAGAAGGTTTAGCTATTGTGAAAAATCCACCAAATTTCCATCCTCTCGGTTTCATTGCATCGTAACACGTTTCTAGGACTTGCGCAGATATTCCTTTGGTTTGTGACCAACTCGAACAATTGCCTCGCGGAAATGTTGGTTTTAAGTGGTGAATCTTTTTTCTTCTCCAGTATTGATAAGTGTACAAAAAGTATATGTAGATAGATGCTATCGTGATTGAAACAATGGCCAGTTGGTACGAAAATATATTAAATAAATTAAACATCTTGAATAATCTGCAAAATAATATGGAAGAGATTATTGTGTATTTGAAAAATTGTTTAAAGAAACTGGATTACTGGATAACGTATAAAACCTATAGCAATACAATAATATAATCAAATATTACTTCGAACGAAGTAAAGTATTCATATCTTAAACGTGATTAATAGGAAAAACCAAATGAAACACCCAATGATTAAATTATGATGGACAAAAAATGTCTGCTACTATTAAAATAAATATTGAATTAGGTTACTTTTATTATATAAATTGTTGCAGTTGTAGGAAAAGTATAGTGTGCAACAAGTGGGTAAAGTACTTTTCTCACTGGATGCACAATATACCATTTCCGCATTTCCGTACTTTAATATTAAGTAATACTTTAATACATATTGTTGATTTCATAACCAACTGAAAGTACTCTGAGCCAAAATAATATGAATAATTTTCAAACCTCTAGTTTTAGTTCAAGTTCATCTGACGAAGAATTTATTTATATTAAAAGGCCAAAAGGCTTCAAAAAACAACCTGTTTTTCATTCTATATAATATGCTTTCCAATTTCCTGAATTATAATCATTTCTTCTTAAGAAAAATTTGACTAGCAAACTTTCTTATTTTTCAAAAGAAATCCAATTGATTTGCCTAAAAACATAGATGCCCACAGAATTGAAGTAGGAAACCAACAAAAATCTGGGTTGCAACTTTTTACTTGTCTTGTATATATACAGCAACTTCATAAAAGGCCGTAGGTCAACTACCACATTATACTGATAAGCATAAAGATGCCAACATTTACTAGAACCATTTAGATTGAAAACAAACAAGAAATCAGTTTTCTAACTATAAAATTGAATGATAATTTATTTCTACAAGCATAAATTTCAAATTTATTCTATTCTTCGTAATATTTGGTTTTTCTTAATTTTTTTATTGGAGCAGTCGAGATCATGAGATTTTTGTCACAGACAGTTTATATTGATCATTATTATCTACAAGTTTTGTTAATAAGTCGTTAAATTAGTGTTCTTACTAAAAAATTAGGTTAAGTAACATATTCTATTATTCATAATTCCAACAGTTTAACAATTTCTTCCACTATTTTACTATATAGTTATTTTGTATTTTAAAATTAGAGTCCCATGAAGGAAAGGTTAGTGGTTAGTACAATAAATAAGTAGTATAGGTATTATGCAGCATATGTATGCATCTAAATAGTTGTACAATTGTCTATGTCTATAGTATCAAGAAGTTTTGTAGTACCTAAGTATACTATTTAGTATGCCTAAGTAGGTAATTGATCTTTAAACAAACATTTCACGTTAAATGTTTATATAGTATTAAACAATTCATAATTAAAATCTATTAAAATTATTCATTATAATTATATTCAGTAGTAATACTTGCTCATTTACATTAATTATAGGTTCTATTTAACTTAACTTTTTATCTTCACTTGTACATTTAAATAAAATTATATTTATAATATATAATATATTAGTTATAAGTATATAAAAACATAAACAAAAACTATAAGAAAATAAAGGAATTAGTACCTTTTAACCACTCAAACAAGTCAGTTTCATTTGGTTCACCTCTTCTATTTTGAAATACATTAAATGTAATGGAGGAATGTGGTAACCGGTTTGAGTGAAACGTTAGGAATAAGTGGATAAATTACTAACATTATTTACTTTTTATCATTTGAAGATTCAACAAGGTTATCATAGAAATGAATATTTAATCTAAAATTTGTTTTACAAAATTATATAATTATTTTATTGTTATATTATTAAATTAATTTACATAATTATATTATCAATCTACTAAAAATTGGAACACATATTTTTAATTATGTTGATTGATTAATGTTTGTTTAGTTTTTTCTCGCGGATTTTATCAAAGGTAATATCATATGAGTCGATGAATTTTTACTTGCTAAGAAAACTCTTTTATTTTGCAAAAATACAAAAACAAACTGAAAACTAAGTTCGTAGGACGAGTGATTTTATCACATTTAGTTTGTTTAAGTAAGTAGTTTTGCCTAAAATAAAAAAGCTTGAGTCTAGAAAATAAAAATTTATCTACTAAAATTTTACAGGAAGAGGGGCATATGAGATTATTTTTTGAACTATTCTGTACAAAAACTACTTTATTTAATCGATATTTTTAATTATGAAGAGTAAACATTCAACAATGGCAGAACATTTAAATTCAAATTGCTGGCATTACATGTTGCCTATCTTTGATCTAATTTATTAATATATTAATAATTACGAGACAGAAAGGAAGTGGGTTTACACATAATAATATTTAAAAAGTACATTGTTTTTTAAGAGAGAATACTCATTATCTTTTGATGTTTCAACCACATTCGGTGGTATTATGGAGAAAGACGGCAACTGGGTAAGCGAAACGAAAAAGTCAAAGGAAGCTGGCATTTCTTTTTTCTTTTTACGGCAGTTTTATAAATCTATCACATTCTTTAACAGGCTCTACTTTATTGACTTAATCAATGCCGTTATCCCTCCTATGGATTTAACCTGTACACTAGATAGTTTTGACAGTTGTCAGTTGTAGTGAGCTCCGTAAAAACACAGTTATAATTTGAATAAATATTTATTTTTATACCTATTTGCATAATTGACAGTTGTTTTCAGTTGTTGAATTTTTGACAGTTCTATGATTTTATTAATAATAATAAAATGACTCGTGGTGTTATTAGAGGTAATACCACGAGTCCTTAAAATTTTATCGATAAATTTTTATTTTCGACGAAAACTTTTTTATTTGGCAAAAATACGAAAATAAAAATGTATCTACTAAGATTTTACAGGACGAATGGTATTTGAGAAGATTATTTTTTTAACCATTCTGTACAAAAAGCGTTACATGATTTTATCAATACTGGTAAAACAACTAGTAGTATTATCAGTATAAAACGGAATGATTGGCTAGCATTTAGCACAGTACATTGAAGATTAAGCGTTTTTATTGGACGAAATCACAAAACTGTGATATTTTGACAGGTGAAAAAAATAATCATAAATAATTTTGGTGGCTTGTTTACGGACCTGAGGTGAAACCAAGACATTCAACTGTCAACATATAAATATTATGACGATATATACAGCAGAAACAAAATGGCCATGCAGTCGCGACGATGCTGCCAGTATGGAGATTCACCATTTGACAAATAAAAATAAATATACAGTTAGAACTGTTGGAATGCACACAAAAAGAATGAAATATAAACTTACAGATAAATCTATAATTAAATATAGATAAATGCAATAGAATCAATTCAAAAATGACATAAACACATGATTACGAATTTTTTGCATAAGGAGGACGTAATGGTCACTTGGGAATTTCCTGTAGGTATTTGATTATAAATTGGTTCTGTGTATAAGGTATTAATCATGGACTGCCGATTAACTTTTACTCTGCGGTATTAATAGTAGTAATAATAATAATTTTACTCAACTCCAGCAAAATCTACAAAAGATAGAAATAAAAAAAACCTTTTAAGAAAAGTATTCATAGTTTATTGCTCAAACAGAACAATTTCAAACAGCCAGAGGGTTGCATATTCTACGAATTTTTTTATGTTTAATTCAGAACTAATATTATAAGTAATGCTAGGAAACTAACTTTATCTGATATAAGAGGTGTGTTTGGAAGAAGCTAAAGAGTTTACAAAATATTCATATTACTTTCCCTGGTACCTAATATACGAGGGTTGTCTGAAAAGTTTCCGACCTAACAAAGATACTAGACATTTTTTCTTCAAATTAATTTTTATTTTTCTACATAGTCTCCTTGTAAGTCTATACACTTCTCCCAGCGATGCTCCCATCTCTTCAACCCGTTCAAATAGTACTCGGCGTCTTTCTCTGCAAAATAGTTGTTTACGAAGGTGATGTCTTCATTCGACGAAAATCTCTGTCCTCCGAGCGCAACAAAAGGGAACAAAAAAAGTCCCTTTGGGCTTGATCTGGTGAGTAAGGAGAGTGATCAAGCAATTCAAACTGTAATTCGTTGATTTTCGCCATGGTAACAGCTGAGGTCTGAGACGGCGCATTGTCTTGGTGAAACAAAATTCTTTTTTTCTGCAAATGTGGCCGGTTTTCCGCAATTTCTGCCTTCAGCTTGTCAAGTAATGATGCGTAGTATGCTCCTGTAATGGTTTTTCCTTTTTGAAGATAATCGATTAAGATAACTCCATGACTATCACAGAAAACAGTTGGCATCACTTCCTCAGCCGAAGGAACAACCTTTGCCTTTTTTGGAGCCGATTCCCCCTTCGCAGTCCATTGTTTTGACTGTGTTTTTGTTTCTGGAGTATAATGGTGTAACCAAGTTTCATCTACAGTAATTAATCGGCGCCAAAACTGCGCCAACAGAGAGTTGGAAATGTTCATTCGAACACGTTTTTGGTCCAAAGTGAGCAAACGCGGCACCCAACGCGCGGACAGCTTTCTCATGCCTAAATCTTGATTCAATATGTGACAAACACGTTCTTTGGACATGTTTATAGCCTCTGCTATCTCTATAATTTTAATTCGACGGTTGTCTAGCACCATTTGTTGAACTTGAGCGATATTATCGTCAGCGGTTGCAGTTTTTGGACGTCCCGAACGTTCTTCGTCACCCAAGCTGGTAAGCCCAAAATTTCACGGTGCAGAGTCCCCGTACACAGCGTCCAACTCGTCTTTGATTTGCGTAGGCGTATTGCCTTTCAAAAACAAATATTTAATGACAGCTCGATACTCGATTTTTTCCATTTTCATAAAAACACTCACATCGACTCACTCAAATGATTGTCAAACAACAACTGTGCGTCCAAAATGGCTGAAATTTTAGTGGGTACCTTTCAAAGCATGCGCAAACACATTCCCCAACTTTTGTTTACGAGTGCTGCCATCTTCATGTTGAGGTCGGAAACTTTTCAGACAACCCTCGTACATTAAATTAAAAAGAGATGCAAAAATAATTATCTATTGTAGCCATCTACTAAGTCAAGAAAAGCATGCAAACATTATTACTCATTATCTACTATTAACTAAATAATTAAAATTAAGATTTTTATCTGTAATTTAATATTTAAACAATATATTTGTGTCTATAAAGTTATAAACAATTTCTTTTATTTACACAACATTTTTTATTTGCGTGTAACTGAAGACCGATTAAAATTTTATTTTTTTTCTGTTATCCAATTTACTATATTCTTTTTTCCTTCTCCAGTTATGGCGCTATATTCCGTCACAGTAATTTTTTGAGTCGTTTCTTTTTGCAATCTCTTCATTTGTAGCATCAACAGTGCCTCGTTCCTTAACTGTCTATAGCTGGCATCCATTTTACTCAGCACCAGCAAAATCTACAACGTAAACGACAAAACAAGACACAATTAATTTTATTCGGGTGGAAAGGAGAAGATCAAGATAATTCAATGCAGACGAGACACAGATCAGACTACGTCAGGAAAGAATACAGAGAAAGTTCAGTTCAGCGATGATTACCATTTATCATCATCCTTGAACAGAACATATGTCTTCATTATCACCTTGGTATGTTCGGACTTAGGACATCTTTAGAAATCTGGAAATCGTTAATGATAACCCAGCAAACATACAATCTCTGGCCGACAGCAGGGCCATTAATGGACATGTCGGGTAATTACTGGCCATGGCAAGATAGTATCGGCAATATATCACCATATTGCTGGTCAAACTCTAATCTTTCACAAAGTATTGTGCCGGTAATGTCCCAATACCAATATTTGAATAATCTTTCGCCAATTAAAATATAGTGATTGGCCAATGCCTGCGAAATTCGAATTTTATACGGCATTCAGCCAGTATCTGCCCAATATTCCTCTAAAGATTATTCTTCCTGAGATTACATTTTTTCGAACATACTACGCGCGTCTCGACGACGGACGAAGTATATACCTATTCTTCTTGTGGACATATATTGGAAAAAGAAACCTATATACACTTGTACACAACAGTTTTACCAATAGAATTCGCTTATGAATGCATGATGGTGATTGGTGATGCCAAAGATACCAGCGAGAATGCATTTGGCACATAGCATTTGCACAGTCCAACAAGGGCCGCCAAATATCAACATTTTTAGTATAAACAAGTGGAAAAAAATCAACAGGTTTATTCGAACATCGATCGAACCACTGATTCGATCTCATCTGAGATTTGGTCTGACTTTTGACAGTTGACAGTTGTCAGTTGTTCTTGTTTCAGTTCTGTGAACTATGAACTATTATTAAACTGATCGAATAATATTAAATCATTATACAAATTCATAAAACGAATAACGATTTATTAGTGTTTTTCAAAAACTTGATGACCATCTAAATGTAAGGCTATATTACAGTGGAAACATACGGGAGAGCCAGCGTCTTCTGAACTAACAAAAATCTTTTGTATTTTTCAGTGAAAATAAACAAGAAGAAGAAAAAAGAAGATGGGATTAATCTAATAGAACAAGTAGGATCTTGTGAACCTATTCCAGAAGTCCCTAGGAAGAATGACAAGGGAGAGAGTCAAAACCAAAATAATAAAATGTAAAACTTGAATCCTGAGTAACAAAGGTAGGTTTCAAAATTGTGGGAAACCGAAAAGAGGTTGGGAAATCCAGTTTTTAGATATTTTGCAAAGAACTTTTGTTATTAATTCATACTCGTAAGTGATAAGAAATCCTGCTGATGTACAAATTCATTTAGATTAGCAAATTAAAAGGAAACTTTAGTATGATTTAATAATGAGCTGTTATTCCACTACTAAATAAATGTTTCATTTAGTTCCTAACATTTCTTTTAATATCACCACTTGAACATTTTAATGATGTTCCTCTCAACCCAAATTTATTTCGCGCTGCACCTACTACCCACATAAAAACTATTATTATTGTTTGCCCGGTTTCACCACCCACATAACACTAATGGTACATTCACATTCTAAGAATATGCCCATTAATTACATTTTCGAACATTCTGAAAGGTATATGCTAAACAAATCCATTTCACGTTCCTTTTCTTGTAAATTTGTATGTTCTTTATGGTACATTCTTAACATGTTCGTATCATGTAATTTTTAAATACCCAACAATCATTCCACTGAAAGTGATATGATGATAATATGATAAGAATATGTTGTACAAACGATGAAAGGAATATTCTTTTGGGGACGTGAATATAATGTGCGATATTCATTCCTTTTGTTTGGATGAGCAAGTTACAAGATTACTTTTGATATTTGAAAAATATAACTTGGTTATCGAAACTCGCGATAGACAGTAAAAAAGTGTATGTTTCTGCAGTAGTAGTCTAAAGTGTACAGTAAAAATATAAGGTAATACTGAGAATAAGCAATGTACGTACTACCAGAACATTTTTGTCACCTGAATATAATATCTTTATCATGCACTGAGTAGTATCAAGACATATTATAAGAACGTTCTTGTTTGAACTAAAATAGAATATTACCATCTAATGCTGAGAATTTGATCTTTACATACTTCAGAACATTAGTTGCATATACATATCAAGTAATTTGGTACGGCCTTTTGAGGCCGTACATTCTGATCATGTACTGAACGGTATTTACGCATGTTAATAGAACATCCTTGTTCCAAAAAGAATGTTCTTATTATGTGCAAATGTGGAAATCAATATTAATATATACAAATTATATATTAATATACATTTTTAAAACTTAAATTGTTTGAAATTGTTTTTAATAATATGTACTTAAAATTTTTTTTTGTTGTGACCAAGCGCTATCAGTTTTTTTGTTTTCTACAATGTGCTTATATTTTTCCACTACTGTAAGAAGATTCCCCTTTTCTTCTTTTAAATAATTTTTACTTCTTTCGCGTTTCGTACTCATATTGTAAAATTAAATAATATTAAATAAAAGCGGCAAAGAATGACAAAGCGCCAAGATTTAAATTTAAAATTGTGGGGTTATGTTTTATCACAAATCCTTGCAAATAAAAAATACAAAAAGTATAGTCCGTGAAGAAATTACCACATTATAACTTATTTGTCGAATAGCTATTTGGAGTTTTAAAAGCGTTATTGAAACAGAAATAAATTTAATCGACAAATAAATGTTATTCTTCGAATATTCGTCGATTTATTTGACGTTGGTGAAACCGGGCATTTCTGTGTCTCAAAAAAGATACTTACCGGTGCATTTTTCAATGAAGGATGTACTAATATTGTATATAAAAGGACACATGCGGCAGAAATTTGACAAAGATTGGAAGCATCGACGACATAGATGACTTTGTTAACGCCATCGAAATATTTCGGCCATATTGGAGCCATCGAACCACCTAATTCTCGAATTTGGTACGTTGTTTCTTCTATTTTTAAATTCATAATGTCCGTTCCGTTTGTAGGAACGGATGTTGTTGTTTTGTCGATATTAGCACTACTTTGGAGGCTTTTTAGAAGAAGAGTTTTACCAGAACCCACTGGACCTAGACAAAGAATCATTTTTTTTGGCAGAACTATTATAACTCGCATTTACGTTTATCGAATTACAGGTGTCCGCTGTTAGGTATTAAGTTTGATCAATATAAAACCTCTATAGGGTGATATTAGTAAATCTAAATCTACTAAATATACCCAGTGTTATTAGAAGTGTTACACTCACAAGGAATAGTTTCTTAATCTTAACTTTTGGGGAACAGAATGACTATATTTTAAGAATGTTATGATAATAATATCAATGTTTTATCTTTAATAGTTTATGTAAAAATAAAATGTTATCTTAAATTAAAAAAAAACGATTTATGAAAACCGGTTGGTAAAGAAATTTTTAAGTTGCCAAAAAAGAAATAAGAAATTATTAATTCTGGGTATCACTTGTATGTCACAGAAACGGGAGAAATCTTAGTTTGTTTATAAAAAAAATTAAACTTCCACCACCGCTTTCTTTTGATAGATAGAACAAAATGTTTTAGACAAAAATATGAAGAAATGGTCAGTAAATGTGAAAATGATCATCGATATACTTTCATTATGCAAAATTCTACAGTGCGTAAAAGCCAAATGGAATAAATTCATTATTTCGGTTACTGTACATATTTATAAAAAATCCCGAAACACGTCAAATTTAAATTATAACTTGACATTCTTTAACGTTAAAATGTAACCCCTAACTTCAACCCCCTTAGAATGACAGGTACAACCCCCAATTTCTAAATGGGAAGTATAGGCTTGTGATATATCATTTGAAAGGTCTCTTCATTCTCTATTCAAAAATGTTATTGTTTTTAAATTTGATGCAAAAATTAACATAAAAAAAAAATTAAAATCATGTTGTTACCGAAATTCGCTAAAATATACTCGAAACTTATTACAATATACTTAAAACTTATTTCCCGTTTAGGTCTTGATAATGAGAAAGTGAACAAAAACCATAGCAATGTGGTTTTTAGATGGTAACCATGAAAAACCACAACATGATATTAATTTTTTTTATGTTAATTTTTGCATCAAATTTAAAAACAATAACATTTTTGAATAGAGAATGAAGAGACCTTTCATATGATATATCACAAGCCTATACTTCCCATTTAAAAAATTGGGGGTTGTACCTGTCATTCTAAGGGAGTTGAAGGTAGGGGTTGCATTTTCACGTTAAAGAATGTCAAGTTATAATTTAAATTTGATGTGTTTCGGGATTTTTTATAAATATGTACAGTAACCGAAATAATGAATTTATTCCATTTGGCTTTTACACACTGTATACAAATCCTATTTTTCTACTTGGTGCTGGTTGTTACGCCCTCTTGCGGACGTTTGACAAACTCGAAAATAATTTACAGCAATTTCTCTTGGCGACTTTTATCATTATTTTTTTTTCTCAAATATATACGACCAATATGTTACGAGATATGGCCGCCCGCTACCCTTAACGGATCACCCTGTATATACAAAAGCGATAGTTTTCATAAATTCATTTAAATTTCTTTTGCTTTTATTTTCTTTAATCGATAGTACCACAAATAGGATGAATTAAACTATTAATAAACAATTGGAGCATGAACATCAAAGATGGAATTATGTTACTGAACTACTTGTCAAAGAAAATTAACTGTTTTTCCTTGGAAAGCAGTCAAAATCTACACCCATTCAGTAAGAGGAGATGACTCTCGTACTTCACCAAAAAGTCTACAATGATCATCTGAAAGAAATTTGTACAGGTAGGTTTTCAACACAAAGTGAACAAAAATTTGTTTCTTATCCTTCTGAATTTGCTTTCGTTGAGGAGTATACAGTGGTATGTGTTTAATTGAGAGAGTACTTGTAATACCAAACTATACACAATTGGAAGTGAGTTTTTGATTGCCTGAAAAGATCTAAATCATATCCGTGAGATTGATTCGAAGAAAACGAATCGACAAATTATCTCTGCTAGTGTGAAGAGAAAAGCAATGGAAGATCTTCTTGAAAAGCCATCAAAGATTATCCACAAGGAGCTAGTTGCTAATAAAAGTTGTCTTGAAACAATTTCAGTGAAAGATCAAACTTATATCAGAACTAATCTTTACACCAGGAAAAAATATTGCCAACACAAACAAAAAGTATGGAAGGAACTTTGGACGCTATCGAAAAAGCAAACATCAAGATACCGGATGAGGAAGAGAATTTTTTTTACTTGTTAGTGACTGATTAAGAAAGATTATCTATATACAAAGCGCTGAGCTCAAATATAATCATCAGTTCGAAGATGGTTTGGGAATGCCTAGGCAAACTAAATGATCTAGGGTCCCAGGACACATAGGAATAGAGGGGAACGAAACAGCAGACAAGCTGGCAAAAAAGGAGCTGAAACCCCACACTTGGGACCAGAACCATCCTGTGGGATCAGCAGTAGAGTAATCTTAGGAAAACTAAGGGAAGAAATGGAGAAGGAAAAATCCAAGTACTGGAATCAGCTGGAAGGACTGAGGCAATCTAAGATACTACTGAGGAACTATGACCAGAAGAGATCTCTTAGCTGCCTCAACCTCAGTAAAAAAAGGCTCCGAATTTTAACGGGAATACTAACCGGGCATTGCCGGTTAAAAAGCCACATGAAGAAACTAGGGTTAGCAGATGAAGCAAAGTGCAGATTCTGTGAGGAAGAGGATGAAACCTCAATACACATACTCTCAGAATGCCCTGCCTTGCGGAATTCTAGGGCCAGATACCTAGGAGCACATGAAATAGAAGAGGGGGATCTACCTGATTTGAAGCCCGACGATGTCCTAAACTTCCTCAGGAAAATAGGACTTCAAGAGCTGCTATAAATCTGAGAAAACATCAAAACTTGGCAAGTAAGGGGGGACACAATAGATCCTATAGGTCGCAGTGTACTTATTACCCCTAATTCATACATACATACACATACAAGGTGGTCCAGAATTATGTAGGTACATTAATTTTTAGAGGTCATACATAATTCTGGACCACCCTGTATAAAAAATTCGTATTATAGCTGGGATGTGGGAAAAAGAATTAAAGTTTGTTTCTCCAGATAATATTAGGACTTAATCACCTGAATTATTTTTACCTAGAAACTAAATAATATTTCTAACAAAAGAAATATCCGCATTTTTACTGTTTTGCCGTGGAATTACTCGATAATCTCGATAATAAATTTATTTTATATATAGACTGATCAAATTAGAACCCCACATCCTTAATTATTAAGGGTCCCCAACCATCAAAATATTATTCAGTAGGCGTAAGCCGTAATCAATTTGGATTGACAGAAAGAAAGAGGGGTTCCAAACATTATTTCTCCTGACAGCTTGTAGATCCCTTAATAATCTGGAAAACAAGGTACATTTAAATATCTTTTTTAAACAATAATTTATTTTGAAATAAATTTTTTGTTTATGTGCATCAATAAATATTATTGGTGTTAGTGTATAATTTTTATAATTTATCAATCAAAATTGGAATCAACATAGAATTACGCACTGTTTACTAACAATACTTTTAAGTCTCATGACATCATTGGTGATTTACGACTGGTTAGAGAACTTAAGGCTCAAGGTCAACCAAAAGACAATTTATCTCTCTTTTTGATATATTCTCAAGCTATTTTCCTCACTCTGTTGTCATCATTATATTTTAAATAATAAAAATTCACATTATTTAAATTTGTACTTAATTGGATAATCAAACACATTTTAACAGACATCTATAATTTATTATTCGGATTCCCCAAACTTTTTCAAATTAAATTCAATTTGTTTTGCAATTCAGCGTAAACAACCTCCTTCGTATCAAAACCATGATTAAATATAATCCAAACTGTAAATACAAGGCATTTTAAAAAGAATACGAACTAAAAAGACTGGGTATATTTGGTATAAAAAAAATACAGTAATATTACTTTTTATACATATATTGAAACATTATTTAAAAAAAAATTAGATAGATACTTCTGTTTTGTACTATGATAGAAAGAAATAAATATATAAAAAATTAAAAATATAATGTTTTATTTATATTCCGATTCCTCTGGATGGATCAGAAATTATGTTGGTGTTTTTCAAACTGATGGCCATATTTGAATCTGTTGTATCCGTAACCGCTATAACGATTAAGGTACCCGCTATTATGTTGGTTGTATTTATCAAGTACTTTAAAGTTAAAGGCTTTATCTATTTCATCGTGGTGGTGGTGGTGGTGGTGTTTGTAGGCTAAATCGTGGTCGAAACTTCCAAATGTTATTGGTTTTGCAGAAATGTAAGTAACTAGGAAAATTAGAGCTTGTATCTGCAAAATAAAAAGGAAAAACATTTAAATATTTATTTTCATAAAATTATTGTAATAACCCTCACTTTTTGGAAGTCCATCTTATTAAGATTAATAAAAAACTCTTCGTTTTAACCCAACTTCCAAGTTTAATTGAAAAAATTAGGTTTAAAATCACAATTTCAGCTGTAATATGTCAATCTGACATGCTAATTTTTAGCGAAACAGCTGGAGTTAAAACGAAGAGTTTTTTATTATTCTTAGTATTGATTTTCATACTATAGAGGATTTTATGTTGTCTTAGAATTATTGCACAAGCCTGTATTAAACTTATGACGATAAGTGTTTTGTTTTTCTGTATTTTAGAAAAACACCCTTTTTCTCAATGACATTTTTTTAAGGTCAAAGTCAAAATTAAACAAAAAGTATTTATTATATTTTAAAATTTATATAGGTAGCTGTTGTTTCATTTGGTCATATTCAGTTCATTAAAAAAACAACTATAGAATGGGACATGCAGTGGAAAAAGCGATTACAAGCGCTGAGAGTTGTCGGCGTGGACAAGTGGACACGTTTGCTTACTTCAATAGCGCTGACACAATCCGCCATTTTGTTTTTATTGATATTAGCTTTGTTCGGGTTTACAGTCGACAGAAGCAAACATGGTCCGCGGAAAATATGCCAACTAATTTCAAGGTTATCACAATCAGCCAATCACGAGCCAATGTTAACGATAATATCAATTTTAGTGGCTGCATAAGTGAGATGAAAATACAACTACAGCGACAAGGACACGCCCACCCAGGGTTCATGTTTGCTTCTGTCAACTGTACTTGATTACTGTTTTCAAACTGTCAGGATTCTGCGCACTAAAAAATCCTGTGTTCGGGTTTTTCTTGTACGGTTTTCGAACCGTTCTATAATTTTAGTTTGGTGTTCGGGTTTTATTTCTGACTGTTTTCGGACGATTTGAAAACTGTCAAATCAGTCCAAGGTTAAAAGTAAGAATTTTTCGTGGACTAATTGACGCATGCGCTTGGTCATTTCTCAGTCATTGTTGTTTGTAGTGTGCATTTTAAATTCAAATTATTCTTGGTATTTTAGTTTATTTAGTATATATTATTATGGATTTATTGGCAGAATTCTTGTCAGAATCATACTCATATTTTTCATCATCAAATGATGATGTATTGAAGATGGTAGCAAATCTTTTTTTACCCTAATTATTACAGAAAAAAGTAAAAAATGAGAATTATGCCGAAGAAACAGTACCCCTATATATAGTGATGAACAGTTTATCCAACATTTTAGGTTTGTGGACAAAATAATTTACTTTTTGTATCAGATATTAAAAAATAAGGCGTTCGGGTTTTTTCATTTGTTGATAGTTTTCAAACCGTACATAATTAGTCCTTGGATTTAGTCTACTGCACATCCAGTTGTGCGCAGTCAGCAAATCGTTCTCAAACCGTCCGAAAAACGAAACCCGAATAAAGCTATAATGTCCTTCCATAACATATTAAATATATGCGATTTTTTTCTATAACGCGACATACTATTTGTATGTTTATAATTATTTCCAATAAGATTAATACTTTTGAAACGTATAAAAGTTAGGTTAGGATTCCTGGTTCCCGCTAACTTGGCACCCTAGAGCCAACTAGATATTTAACAGCTGGTAAACTGGATTTACCAAATTTCTATGTAAGAGGATTGGCATAAGAATTTTGAACAACATTAGACCAAAAAAGACTGTCCACAAAAAGACAGCTTTAATGTTTGCAATCTAAAATGTTATTCAAAAAAATCTTATTGACCCTCACATAAAATTGGAAAAGATTTGAAATATATTTCGGTTAAACATCCTATGCAAAATTAAAGGAAGGAACCTTTTTATGTGTCCGCTACAACGATGCTCGATATAGCGAAATAGGTGTAATTGTAATTTAAAAGCTAAATTTTTAATTAAACGTGGAAGTTGAGTTCAAACAAATCGTTGTTTATTATTCTTAATAAGATGGACTTCCAAATAGTAAGGGTTAATACAATAAATATGACTTTCAGAACGTTAAAAAGTACAGGTCAGTATTATGAACATACAAGTTTTTTTGAACAAATGACATATAATTTAACTTCAGACTGATTTTGCAAAGTAACAACAAGTAGTGCCTTGTATAACTACTAACTGTATTAGTTAGTTATGGAGGACTAAAAGGCATTTTGTATCTGGTTTAAAATTCTTTAAATAATATGTTTCTCACTGAATTAATTGTAATCATTTCAGTCTAATGTTATGATTTAGAGTTTAGATTTAGATTGTTTTAATTAGGGTTAAATTAGGTATTCATGTTTTATTCAGAACACGAATGAACTATAAAATATTTTTCAATATAAAAGAAGAATATTTTTTTTTACTTTTTTGGTTTTATTGGAATTGTATTGTATTTGTCGCACTAAAATGGTTTATTTTTGGAATATAGGTAGGTTTACTCACAAATTAGAATCATACAAGTAAAATCTACATTAAAAAATTGTGAGTGCTTTTTGTTAAAATTAAATAATTAATTATATAATTTCAAAAAAATTATATTTACCAATAAAATGTGGCTAAAAAATTTATTTAGTTTAGTCTTTGATGTATACTTACAAAAAATAACTTTAAACTAGTCATTTCACAAAAGATTTTGTTAACTCTTAGCGACTACTTTGTATGGCAATATTATTTTATTATAAATAACAGAACAGTTGTATTTTTATTTTTTTAAATACGATCGCCTCTTAACACCTAAGTTTTAATAAGGATTATAGAAAATATGCAAATATTGACATACGATTAAGTAAAAAAATAAAGTATATTGTTTAGAAAAAACGTTGCAACCGGTTGTACAAAAAATAAAAAAAACTAGATGTATTTATGGTTAAAGCAGACATTTTTAATTAAGTATATTTTGAATATTTATTAAATGTTAATATGAATGCTTGTTATATTTTTTCCTGAGCTATAACTAAGAATGTCTGATACTGAACTTCGATCTAACTAAACATTCAGAAAAAGTAATACTTCTTTTTTAAGATGATTCGATTTGGGATTACATAAGGACACTCAAAAGGCAGGAGCTACTAAATATGTTTGGAGATATCGAATGTTATATTTAAATCTTATTTGGTACTGGTCTCAGTACAGCCCTATGGCTTAAGAAAAGTAATTGTAAAGATTTAAGGGACTATGGACCACCTTCTGCAACTTCATAGTCGCAGTCGTCAAAATGTCTAGCATCTGCTACCGATTCGAATCCAATCGGATTGTTCTAGTTTAAGTTTCTTACGGTATTCTTGACGGTAACAATAACCTCTTAGGAAAAACCTGTATGCATTATAAAATTAGTTTTATTTAAATTTACTAGAGCCTTAGACCGATTGAGCTCTGATGAGTGTATGTTATCCTGATTTTATGTTTTAGTTCAGATTTGAAAATAGACTTACGTATACCGCAGACAGTTTCTGGTCTCACAAACTCAGAGTTAGAACCCTTTCTTAGCAGGTTGTTGTTCTGATAGAGGACGTAAGGGTTCGAAAGAGCTTTGCTCTTGGTAAATGCTCCACGGTCTTCCAATCAGAATTATTTTCCATCTTCAAAGCAGCAGAACTAATATAAGAGCGGGACACGAAGCCCCGTCAGCAAGTAAATCCTACTATGGATCCCGGACATAGCGGTGTAGTGGACAACGAGCGAGCAGATGAACTCGCCAGACGGGGAGCCAACAAATTTTGCTACGTACCCGACCCAATAATAGGACTAATAAACAGAGTACAAACCCCAACTCTGCTCAAGGAAGGGGCGAAGAGAGAATTAGAACAATGAACCAACTGCAGTGGACTTGGTCAGGTGAAACAAACAATCGCCTACCCTGACAAAGCTGGGATAAGGCTCCTTCTTTGCGGAGTCCTTACTGGCAACTGTGGACTTAGAAGATATCTACGCACCTCTTGGATGTAGTGGACGTCCCAAACTGTCCAAACTGTGGGGAGGAGGAAACTTCTTACCACTTCCTTGGCACCTGTGAGGTTTACGCACAACTCAGACAACACATCTTTGGGGTGTGAAGAATCAAGGAAGGAATTTTGTTTATTCGAGGCAGTATAACAGCGGCTCGTTATGTTGATGATGTCTTACAAACCACTTTACTGCCTTATCTAGACGGCCCCATGTTGCTCGTCGAACTATGGATTTTCTCCAAGAAGCTGACGTTAATGTTTTGCAGTGGCCACCCCGTTCACAAGATTTAAATCCCATTGAACATGCGTGGGATATGATGGGAAGATTGTACGAAAGGAGATACCACAAGCAGACATTGATCATCTCATTTTGTGAATGCCTAGACGTGTACATGAGTGTATTCAGTTACTGGATCGCCAAACACATTATTAATTTTTTTTGTTATACGTTATTAAAAATTCTTGAAAATGTTTATCGTTCTATTCTCGATATAAATCTACCATGCTGCAAAAAAATTAAGATTAAGAAATTATTCCTTCTGGGTGTAACACTTCTAATGTCACTGATATATATTGTAATGAATATTATGATTTGAGAGAAAGTTTATTGATTTGATTGATTTATTTATTAGATTGATATTACTTATTTAAATGTACTAATAGCAACAAGATCTTTTTCTCAGGGGGTGTTTGGTTATGCTAGTTTCTATTGGGTTATTAGGTAGAAGGTATTTGAATAAAATTGATTAATTATAATTATAAATTTATTATAAAATAGTTAAATTAAAACAGTAATGTTTAAAGTTTAATAATGAAACTAATTAGAAAAAATATTAAAAAGAAAGGCCTTTAGTAATTATAAAAGAACTTACTTGATGTGAATTAAGTTAAACTAACCAATGTTGTTTATGTAATGGCAAGTAAGATTATCAAATACACTAATTATTAAATATCAAGTAAATTCCTTTGTTTTTTTTAAATTATAAAATTCAACTAACTACTACAAAATTTTTTTTTTTTTTAAATTACAATTTTATCTGACCTTGATATGTAAAGTCCTGTTTCCTGATTGGTGGAAAAATCTGTAGGTGATCTATGAAAAACGGAGACGAACGAAGTGATACGTAGTATTTGCGATTTTGGTAAACTGAAGTGTTTTTAGACGATTAGTTTCTTGTGTAATTATTGTTTTTTGTTTGTTCTTCAAATTTTAGTGTTGATGGATTATAGTTCCTTTAGTTGTATTAATAATAGTAAGTACTCTTCTTTTTTACATCAACCGAAAATGTTTTAATTTCACTTTTGATTAGTTTTCAATGTCACTTTTGGCACTTTGTTTTACTTTATAATTGTTTTACTTTGTATTTTTAACGTCACTTTATTATAACTACTTTAAAAACTGTTTGTTCACTTTTTAACTGACTGTTCACACTCACTGATCTTCTCTCTTTGACTTCCAATAATAAACTTCCTCTCTAACGACCTCTGTTCAGTCTTTTATAGGTTTCAAACTTCTAGAAGCTTCTTTTTTGTTCTAGAGATTAGTCATTTCTGGGAAAAAATATGTGTATCTCTTTCTTTCATATTTATGACTAGACATTCTTACTTCGTCTATCATCGATCATTCCAGAATAAAATATATAGTAAAATACATCTGTCTCCTTTTTACATATTATCTGTCTTTTTTTTACACATTATATAATCAATTTTCCCGAAATTTCTAGTAAGTCTAAAATAACATATTTATGTACTAAATATAATATTATAGATATTATATCTATCCTAATTATATAATACACTATTATTTTGTAGGTACACATATCAATTTTGGAACACCAATATTGTCCTAATAAGTACTATTCATTAAAAACTGCGAAATCGTGAAGCTATTCCAAGTAAATTTCACAACATTCAATTAACAATTTTAACACCTGTGGAAACATAAACTCTTCGCCAGTTCAAATTATTTCATCGCGTAAAATCCGGGATTAAAAAAAACATCCTTGAAAATATCACAAATCATCTCATATACATCGGTATATAAACAATATTATACTAAACTAATACTACTCTTAAATTATCAGTAGCCAGTTATTAAATAAAGAACAAGAATAGTACAAGTTGTTGAGGTTTTGTTAAATTTTTAATACAATGAAGAACGGATTTACAATACTGGTGAGTAGCATATTAGATTTATTTAATTTTTTATATTACCTAATAGAAATTGTTTAATAAAATAAAGGTGATATTTTTTAAAAATAGATACAACTCAAATGAATATGGTTTTTATGAAAAATTTGTTTCTTGAATTTTTGCAAACATTTTATGAATTATTAGTATGAACAATTTTTATTATGTATTTGTTTTTATCTGTACCGTAATTAAGTCACTACTTAATAAAATTATAGAAATGAAGGCTTAATGTGAAACAATGACAAGCCTCAAAAAAGTAAAAATTATATTTTTGACTTTGTGCAACTACTGCACAAAGTTGTCGTTTGCCCACGAAAGCGAAGTTGAACATAGCATATAGTTTTTAGTTCTATAACAACTACCTATTACCTTCATCAAGTAATGTACAAAAATAATTATTCAAATCCAATCAATCATTCGACTTTATAATAGTAGTATAGATAGGTTTGTAGGAAAACGTTAGTGTTTCACTCGTCTAACATGAACATTACCAGCTCAGGCTGGTAAACTATTCTCATTTTTGTTACTCATAAAACAGTATTTTTAGTTCACTTTTAACAACTTTCTATCACGTTTTATTATCAGTTTTCAGTTTTGGTTATTCTTTTGCTGTCCCTTCACAATGGTTCAACAGCTCCAGCCCCAGAGCCTCATCACTGGAAAGGGGGAGGAGGAGGAATATCAAAAATAATAATAATCAAAAAATCATACGGCACCAATTATCATCACGGTTATGGAGGAGGATATAAAGGAGGTCATCTGGGTTATGGTAGTGGACACGGGGGAGGATATGGTGGAGGGTATGGTGGAGGATATGGAGGAGGATATGGAGGAGGATACGGTGGTGGCGGAGGAGGCGGAGGTGGAGGTGGAGGCGGTGGCGGTTTTGGGTTTGGAGGTGGATTTGGATATGGAGGAGGTTCAGGCTATGGAAAATAGAATTTTTTTTACTCTTTATAGACATTCAATGCTTTATATCATGTTAAACAAGAAAATGTCCAGCAAGAGCATTCTAAAGAAATAAATGTAATTTTTAATATAGTGCCAGTTCAAGAATAATTATTGTGAATAGATTTGGAGTAATAAATTAAAAAATAATTAAAATCTGTTTTTGTACATAGTCCTCTGTATAGACCTACAAAAAGGCGTTACATAGTAAATTTAAAATGAGAGAGAAATATCCAATAATAAACTATAAATACATTTATTGTAAATTTAGCAAAACCTAATGTTTTAAATTACAATGACGGCCGTTTCGCTAAGAAGCATGGTCAGATTGACATTTAAGTTACATTTTGTTTGTTTGTAGCTAGGTACCTGATGTTGTTTAGGTAATATTAAGGCTAGACCAAGTACCTAGCTACAAACAAACAAAATGTAACTCCATGTTAGTTTATTACTTAAAAATAAACAAAGAAGAGCTAAAAATCGATGGTAGGTTCTTCCTCTATTGAGTGACAGATCATCGACGGGTTATTTTCAGACATCATCCCCAAGCTTCCCTTCCTTCTCCCCACCATATATCCGGTGGATATGAATACTCCTAAAGGAAAGTCCGATAGGAAGATGGTGGATCTTCCTATATCCACATATCCACTGGATGAGAATAAGGGCCCAGGTGCATATGAATACTCCTATAGGAAAGTCCGATAGGAAGATGTTGTGTTTTCCTATAGGAGTATTCATATCCACTGGATGAGAATAAGGGCCATGGTCGGTAGAAGGAAGGAGAACCAACTCATAGCGTTTTACATTCATCGCACTGGGGCAGAACTCGCGCCAGTTTTGTGTTCCATTCGTTGAACTTTTTTCATTTTTTTGTGTTCCATTCATGTGTCACTCAAACTCCGAGCGAGCTAAGGGCGAACCGAGGGCAATAACTTGGCACTAGCTATTTGATCAAGAGTTACGGTAGTGCAAAACAATAATAGCGGATAGTGAGTTTCGTAATCATTTCCAAAGTCGAGGGAGAAAATTTCATTCTATATTTTCATTATTAATAAAAACATTATTATAAATATGTTTATAACCCTGGATAAGTAATTAATGTTTACAACCAGATGACAAACCACACCTAGGGTGTGTTCGGGGAGCACGCTTTCGAGCTATGTAGCGCCAAGAGCCATATAACGTAAACGGGGAATAGTACTAGATAGCGCCAAATGGCGCAAATAGCGTGCTCCCCGAACACACCCCTAGTTAAATAAAATCTACACTCTACAAAACAAAAAATTCAAGTATTTTATTACTGTTATCAAATGTCAATAAAAACACAGTCCGGTCCGGGTCAAATCAATTTTCGTGTTCCATTGGTTTTGCCTAAGGTTTTGCCCTAGAGCATGCATCTGACAGCACTGGCCTTGAATTCTCTAAAAACCCAGTGTTGCCTGAGTGCGACGAATGGAAAACGCATCGAAAGGGAACAAGGGTAGCGCCACAGTAACAAGAGTAAATGTCACAGGACATTACAAATTACAAATAGCATATGACAAATAGTAGAAAAGAA
Source organism: Ophraella communa (assembly GCA_035357415.1). Lineage (NCBI taxonomy): Eukaryota > Metazoa > Arthropoda > Insecta > Coleoptera > Chrysomelidae > Ophraella > Ophraella communa. The sequence continues at coordinate 23,066,977 of CM068988.1, read as the reverse complement.
GAAATTGTCCTGTTTCCTATACAACACTATACAAGTTGGTCCTCCTTCCTTCTACCCTTCATATGAGTAGATTCCTTGTCTAAGTTCATATATTTCAAGAACGATAAACATTTACCAGGATTGCCTAATCGGGCTGATTTGTCCGTCAGCTGTGTGACGTCACTGCAGTCCTTCATTATAACGTTTACCATATAAATGCATGGAAATAATAGGAATTAGACAGTATTTTTATGATTTCTGTAATACTAACGTACCACTATTTGGATTTTTAAGATTAAACACTTATAATTTATAATAAATATTCTCATAAAATCGTTTTAATACGGCCGAGGACTGCAGTGACGTCAGGTGCGATCGATTTTTTGGCGAACGTACGTCTTATGGTAAAATGTTTATCATTCTTGCATATATTTGTTTTATATGTCATTGCGAAGAATAAGAATCTTAGACCATATACAAATAGACTGGCTGTGACGTCATTTTTCTGAACAACATACTGAAGCCAATATTATCTCTCTTTGTCGCATGAAGTTCGTGGAGCTACGGGATGAGGTGTGTGGGCGGTACTGTTTACAAACAACAAATACCAGCGCAAATGTCTTTTATTAGGTACCTAACAAGGTTTTAACTCTAATCAAAATTCTTAAATCATAACTTTAACCCAAAATTAATACAACGAAAACAATACAACAATTAGTTTATGAACAGGGTAAGATTAATGTTTACATATGATTCGCAATGTTCCATGCTATAAGAGACAGTGCAGTCGAAGATATACGAAAACAACCGAAGAAGTTTTATTCAAACGTGGATTTGTTTGTAAACATAGTTATAGAACACAACAAAAAGTTATTTTGGCTTCACAACAAGGACAGAAAATTGACGTCTATTTGTATATGGTCAAGATAAGAATGAATGAAATTTGTATTGACATGGAACCACAGAACTAAGCATACCTGATATGATAGCTCTCCTATTGTGGTTGGAACATACTACTTATTTTATAAATTTTTAGGCTTGGCTGGAACATACCTAATTTATGCACATCTCAAGGTCAGCGATGTCATTTATTAAAGCTAATAGCGTTTTCTTTTGAGATTAGTAGAAAGTGATCTGAGTGCGCCCTCAGTGCGCACTGAGATTGCTCTTGCACTGCCCCAGTTTTTACTGTGCACTGGCAACGGACGTTTTCAGGGCGAACTGTGTGTTTTTGACATTTCAAAAGAATACATTTGATATAGTGCACTTTTTTGGTTATTATTAGTACTAGAAATTTTTTTCTGAAATTACCGAAGGCGATTATACGTTGAAGGAGAACTTAAAGTATAGAGCTGTTTTGATGAATATGAGATTACAGTCGTGCTAAAATAAAATAAAATAAAGAAGCGTTTTATATATTCTGCACAAACTTTATGTTCTAAGCGTTAAACGCTTGAACCTAACCTATTCGTATTGCCCTGTCCTGTAAATTTGTTGTACCATGGTATTGCCCTGAGTCGAATAGTCAGAGCAGTTTTTGGTGCCCTCAGGTCACATTGAGAGCGAGCAGTCTATTCAAAAGAACATGTGTGACAGATTGCTCTCCCTAATGACATTTCAATAGAACACACAACTCGCTCTCAGTGTGCACTCAGTGCGTTGCTCTGGTCTCAAAAGAAAACGCTATAAATTTTGTATTACATTTATTAAATAGCGAGATAAACAAATAACATATTATGATTCGTTTAATTGAACTCAAATTTCAGACACACAGTGTCTGAAACTGGCTGTGGTATATAGTTATTTGCCATATTTATTAGCTACAAGCATTTATTTGAAGAAAATAACAATATCAGTGACATGTCAAAGTTAAAGTGAAAACGTCAGATTAACAATTAAAATCTTAAATTTGAGTAAAAAACTTCATTATATACCTGTAGAAATGTATTTTAATTAAACTAATTTAATTCTAAATGTAACTTCTTTCTTTAAGGTAAGTCTTTTGAAAAACAAAATAATTTATTCATTTAATAATTTTACAACCTACAAATGTAATTATTTATTGCTGTAAAAATATAAACACATACAAGTTAATTTGCATAATTTAACAAAGTTCCTAACCTTAATATGTAATACTCTTGTCATGATATAATGACATGTTAAAAATGAATATTTTTTCTAAATTATGGTGCATTTTGATTAAAATTTGAGTAAAATTTTCTATTCTATAAGTATTTGCAAGAAATAAATAATTGGGAATTTGATTAAATTATTTCATTTTATCAGGAAAATGGTTAATTCTTGTAGTCATGTGGCTGTTGCAGAAAATATTCCTATTTCTACATTGTTAAACATAAAAGAGGTAAGTACTAACCTACTTAATGTCATTTTAAAATAGAAAACCATTAAAAAACTGAAGATCATTTTGTAACTGAGTTACAAGCCAGTTTCTGAAAACAATTTTTATTGATTGTAGTTGATTTGTTCTGATTGTGATTGTCGTGGTCCAAATTTGTGGATTTGTCTTCATAAAAACTGTCTTAGGATAGGATGTGCAGAAAAATCAAATGATCATAGTACCCTACACAATGCAGTAAGTACTTACTTTTTGATTGACCAATTAATAGTATTACTTCAACAATCAGCAAAATTCTTATTATTTAGTGGAGATATATAAACAATTTAATATTTAGTTATTGACAGGTTCTATTATTCCAAATTCTACAATATAAATACTTAAATTTAAAATTTCAAATGAAAGTTTGTTAATTTACAAAAGCAAAAAGGGAAAAACAGTAAAAGGTTGATGTAAATTTGAGAAACTAATTGATAACAGCATGATAAAATTCATTACATTATTTTAATATAATTATCTAATAAAAATATTATCTTGATAATTGTACTTGAGATCTTAAATAGTGTAATGTGGCAATATTTATTCTATTCCCATTTTAAAAAATAAAATGGAATTTTAGAACAATCCCACACATTGTGTCCATATGAATTTATCTACTACAAGAATATGGTGTTATGAATGTAAGAGAGAAGTATTTATGGATTCCCAAAATTATGACAGTGATCAAGAAGTTGAAACATACACAGGAAGATCCAAAGATTCTGGACATGGTAGTTACAGTACTCTCAGAACAAATACTCCTGAAAGAGGTATAACTATAAAAAATTATGAATTAAATGCAATATCTAGAGAATGTTACATTTTAAATGTCTCATTTGTCTTGTCATTTCATTAAATGACAAGCCATGTGTAAATATAAAAATTATTAATTGAATAAAAAGTAATTTTGTTTGGTATCCTGAAATATAAGCCTCCATCTATTAATTTGGTTTTTTTATATAATTATAGGACCTATGCTTGATAGGGCAGCAAGCCTAACAGTAGGTATGAGTGGTGATGTTTCTGATTCCAGTGAAGGAGAAGTTGAAGAAAATTATACTGATTACTCTCAAGAACGCCCTTGTGGACTAGTTGGACTTCAAAACATAGGCAATACTTGCTACATGAATGCAGCCTTACAGGCTTTGAGCAACACTAAACCTTTGACAAAATTTTTTCTGGAATGTAGTTATATGGTACACTTATTGAGCGATGGAAAAAAACCTGGACTAAGTCGAACCTATCAGACTTTAATGAGAGATATTTGGGCTAAAAAAATCAATCAAGGTTATGTTTCCCCGTCGGGAATATTGTATGGAATACGTAATGTACATGCTATGTTTAGAGGTTATCAACAACATGATACGCAAGAATTTTTAAGAAATTTTATGGATCAATTACATGAAGAACTTAAACAGCTTGCCCCACCCGAATTACCATTACCTAATTGGAATCCTGTGAATTCCGACGCAGACACTTTTAGTTTAGCAATGGAAGAACCCAGTTCTACTCCTTTTGTTGTCTCAGGATATGATTCCAGCGAAGAATACGAAACGTGCGATTCGGGCGTAAGCGAGAGATCCAGCTTGAGTGATGATACAGAAAGACCGCCTAGTAATGCAAAACGAAGGTTAAGTAGATGCGGAAGTCCGAATAGAAGACAACGGCAAAGAATACATAGCAATTCCGTGATCGATAGTCAACCCACTACTTCAAATTCCATAAAAATATCAAGTAATAAGAAACAACCAAAGTATCGTTCCATAATTTCTGATATTTTTGATGGCAAATTGTTGTCTTCAGTGCAGTGCTTAACATGCGATAGAGTATCCAGTCGAATAGAAACATTCCAGGATCTTTCCCTTCCAATTCCATCTAGAGATCATTTGGTAGTTTTACATGGTCGAACTTCAGCCCACTCTAATAGTGTAGGTAAGTAAGAAAATGTTTATGGCATAAACATAAAATTTATAAAACGACCAAAGGCTATTGCCTAGAATATAGTCAATAATTTGGAAACATAAGTTTTCAGGAAATGGTAAATGGGTTAATAAATAACTTCAGAAATGCTATCATAGCTATTTTTGTAAAATTATTGGGGTGTTTTTTATTTACAGTGAACACATTAAAAACTATTTTATTTGTTCAAGCATATTACCAAAAAGTTTGTAAGCTCAATAAATAAGTATTCTTGGTTAGGTTAGGTTAAGTGTTCTTGGTACAAAAGTTCTTTATAGTTGACATTCAGTAAAGAATGTTTTAAAAACTCTTAGACTGTTTGGGTAATTAACGAGACTTTTAATTGCAAATTTAATAATGTGCAAATCAATTTATTGTTTCCCTAATCTTACTTTCTAATCTTGTTAGGTGTTACATGCTCAGAAGCTTTAATGCCTGTACAGGATGGATGGGTGTCTTGGATTTGGTCATGGTTCAGAAGCTGGTTCTATGGACCTACAGTAACTTTACATGACTGTTTAGCTGCTTTTTTTAGTACGGACGAATTAAAGGGAGATAATATGTACAGTTGTGAAAAATGTAATAAGTTAAGGAACGGGATTAAATTTAGCAAAGTAAGTTCTTTTAGGTAGTCTTAATTCATGATTAATTCTTTTTTTTTTTTCGTTAGGTTTTACAATTACCGGAAGTTCTTTGTATACATTTAAAACGGTTTAGGCACGAACTGATGTTTAGCAGTAAAATTTCATCTGCAGTTAGTTTTCCTTTAAAAGGCCTAGATATGAGACCATATTTGCACACGGATTGTGTGTCTAAGGTAAGCATAGTTAAAATATTATAAGTTTATGCAAATTAACCAACTTGTACATAAAATGTCAATACAGAACTTTATATCATCTAATAATTGAATTTTTTTTATTTATTCACAATAAATATACAGCGTTAAATTGCTTTAAAAATAGAAAAAGAAAACACGTCAGGTATTAAATTTATGAAAAAAACAGCAAAACCAAAACCCAATATAGAGGGTGACAACACCATAACTTCAGCCAACACTTGAAAATGTGATATCAAAGTTTAAGCTCCATCAGATGTTTTTTAAACTTGAAAGTTTAAACTATTCATGTTGTACCTATGAAATGAAACATGAAAGGTTTGCACTTACCTAGTTACACAAGGAGGAACAACTAAATATATTTTAGAGAGAAGCTCGGGACTATTACACATTCCATTAATTATATTAAAAAACTGTATGAGATCTCTTAGCTTTCTGCGAATCTCTAGGGTAGGGATGTTTAATAAAAGCTTCTAAAATATCATAACGATGGGAAATACGCATCTTAAAGGCAATGTATCTTAAAAAATGATGCTGAACTGATTCTAGTTTAGCTTTATAAGTAATGTAATGCAGAGACCATACTGGAGAACAATAATCAAGGTGTCTAGAGAACAATAAAGGGACTTAATAGCACTAATGTTAGTAAAATCACAAGTGGTTCTTTAGAAAGCCTAACATCTTCATAGATTTCTGAACAACAGTAGTAATATGAAACTTATATGTGAGTGAGAAGTCTACCAAGGTCTTTAATTTGCTTATCTTTTATATTCTTGGGTTGGGATTAATATCAATCTACCATGTTATTATTTTGATACACAACCTCTTCATTTTCTAGACCAGGGTCAAGGGAGCCTTTATAGCTTTCTTTTCTATCATCCTGTCTATCATATTTAAGTTGGTATATCAATTAATCTGAGTCTGGCTGTTACTGCTTCTATGCAATATGTACAGTTCCTAATTTAGGGCGATGACAAAGTTTCATCTTACAAAGTTATCTGTTTTATTTTCTAATCCATTCCATAACAATATTTTACTATTAATGCAAGTTTTTTTAAAATGTGTAAAATCTTTTATTTCATTAAAAACGGTAAACAACTAAAAGGTTGAATTAAACTTTCACTATTTATACTCAAGTATGAAATGCAATGACGGCCGTTTCGCTATAGAAATAGCACCGTCAGATTGAATTAAACTTTCACTATTTATTTAATTCAACCTTTTAGTTGTTTACCGTTCTTAATAAGATGGACTTTCAAGTAGTAAGGGTTAGTACAATAAATTTCATCTTTTATTTTGTTGAAGAAATTCTAAATTATTCCATTTTTACTCACGAACTTGTTATTTGAAAATATTTGTGTTTACAAAGTTGAATTATTGATCTATAATTATTGTAGGTATCATCTTACGAACTATTTTCGGTTATTTGCCATCATGGAACAGCAGGTGGAGGGCATTATACTTGTTTTGCTTTGAACTCCGGACAGTGGTATGAATTTGACGACCAATACGTTACCAAAGTCTCGGCGGAAAAGGTGCAAGGATGTGAGGCTTACGTATTATTCTATCAGAAAATCAGTACCACAGCAGAAATCATTAGGGATGCTGCTGAGAGGATAATGGAATCCGTTCAGGAAATGAAAACTGAGGAGAGCATTAATAGAACTTATATATCTAAACAATGGACAAACAGGTAAAAAGTTGTTTTTATAAAACTATTTATACATAAACATTATACTAATTACTTTACTTTAGGTTTTATAACTGCGCTGAACCGGGTCCAATAGATAACTCGGATTTCTTGTGTCAGCATGGTGCTATTAGTCCCGATCATGATATTGATATTCACAAAATAACAATGACGATACCTTATGATGTTTACCAGTACTTGTATAGTAGATTCGGTGGCTGTCCTCCGTTTACGGACTTAACCGTGTGTCCTGCCTGTTCGGCGATGCAAAAAAGATTGTTACATGAAATGGAAACATTTTTACAGGTAAAACTAATTCATGTATACAACTGTAAACTTAAGTTGCCTATTATTCTTGTATCTTTGTGAACGTACCTTACAAATTACAGGTAAGTCGAGAAGCCCAGGCAATGGACGCTCCCCACACGCACTATATGTCTACCACATGGTACACTCAGTGGCACAATTTCGTACAAAAGCGGACTCAAGATCCTCCTGGACCTATAGATAATTCAAAAATTAATCCAGAGCAGCTGGATCTTAAAGAAGCAGCAAATGTACCAGAAATTGTATGGAACTTTTTCCATAACATTTATGGGGGTAAGAGGATACTTTAAATTCAATACTCGTATTTTGACCGTGTATATTTTTTCAGGTGGTCCTGAAATTAGAATACTGCCACAGGATCAAAGAGAAAGTCCTACAGAGTTTTCAGAAAACATAGAAAGTGAAGATAATGTACTAGATTCTGATATGCACCCATTTGTAGTTCCCCCATCAATGAAAGGTCATGTGAATTGGAGAATAGAGGAGAAAACTCTTTATGGGCAAGGGGATCCAATAGAGACAGAAGAAAATGTAATATGTGATGAAAATACGTCTGATAATGTAAAAGAATCAAATGCAAATAGAGAAACAAACGTGGAAATGATGATGGAAGAAAATGAAGTTATTCCTAATGATTCTTCTAAAGTAAGTTTATATGGGTTAATCAATAATCTCCTTCAGTTATTTTTATTAATTTTTAATATATTGCAGATGCCAAATACTTATGTAGATAACCCTTCTGAGGATACGGAAAAAGAAGAAAAAGAAAAAACGGAAGTAAGAACTCATAAACGACATAGAAGAAGAAGAAAAAATTAAGGGTGTAAAATGTATAGTAAATAATGCTTAGCAATAAAATAACATTTTTCAACGTTTGTTAAAAAAAGTATATATTTTTCTTAATTTTCTGTATTATTGAGGAAGAAGTGTGGGTATATATGTTGTAAGATATAAAAATTTACTATATTGTGTCATTTGTTATACTATTTATTTTAAATAAACGGCAATAGGAATTTTTTGTGTATTTCATAACTCAATATGAACTTTTCAACAACTTTTAAGAATATTTTTAGTGGATTACAACTTTGATTACTTTTTAATACTAATCTTATAAGATACTGACATTTTAACCAATTAATTCTCTATAATATGTTTAATAATGTTACTTATAAACATTTCAACAAATAAACAAAATATTTAGCACACTTCATTCATATAGTTGACAAAAAAAGATAAAACTGTTAAAACGGATAATACTTGTGATCCTTATACTGGAGCATTGCTGAAACTCGAATATCTTTATTACAAGTCTTTAAATACTCTATATCTTGACGGTCAAGATCAAAGTCAAAAATTTCAAAGTTTTCTTTTATTCTGCTAGGTGTGACAGATTTTGGTATTATGCTAATGCCCAAGTCAACCTAAAAACATTTTTTTAAATTAATCTAAAGGCATGTTGACGTTATGAGTGACTACAGGACATTGATAGTTTTTATTAGTTCATTATTTAAAGTAGTGTTAGTCTGAGAAAAATCACAATCTCCAAGGGAGAAGCCCTTTTTCATTTGTTAAATTAATCATACAAATGCAAGGTTTATAACCACATCATTTAATTAAAATATATCTTTCCTTCTTGGATTATTATATTTTTGTAAATATGTTTTATTGAATGTGTATGAAAAAACTAATAGCTAAATTATAAACTACTTCTTAAGTAATTAAATTCTGTTAAAATTCTTATATGCTCACCAAATATCTTAAGATAACTTGTGCAGGAGTTTTATTATATTTTTCGGCTATTTCAAGAACTCTTGGATCTTTAGCTGTTGGTCCAGGGTATGTAGGATCCCTACTAACTCCAAATCTTTCTAATGGGCAAAAGGCTGTAACTACTATATCCCTGTCTTTACAAAATTTAATAAGGTTTGGTTGACTTAAGTTGGGATTAACTTCAATTTGATTTACAATCTATGATAATAATTATCATCATTATTTGTGTTTTCATTAGAAGCTAATACTTACTGGTTTTATTTTACAATTTTTCAAAATTCTGCTTATTTGTTCTTCATTAAAATTCGAAAGTCCTATACTTTTTGTTAATCCCTGATTAACACATTCTTCCATTCCTTCCCAAGTTTCTAAATAGTCAACATCACTGTATGCAGAGCAGTCAGTTGGTAAAAGTTCAGCATCTTCCTTAAAATTAAAAATATATGCTGCTTTTGTATAGTTAAGTATTTCAAAAACTCACCTTAAATGCAAAAGGCCAATGTATAAGGTATAAATCAATATAATCTAAGTTTAACAATTTCAATGATTCTTTAATTTGAGGCACAACTTGATATTTCTCATGAAAATTATTCCACAACTGAAAAATACAGAAATATAGAATTTGTATGTATTTTTTGATAAAACATTTACTTTTGTTGTAATAAACAAGTTTTCACGTTTAACTTTATTGTCTTTAAGAATATCTGTTACAGCTTCTCCTATTTCTTTTTCATTTCCATACAATTTAGCAGTATCAATATGTCTGTATCCTATATCCACAGCATACTTAACAGCAGTTTTTACTTCATCTGGAGCAGACTAAAAAAAGTAGCTAAAGAAATAAATGTTTAAAATTTAAATAAATTCATGTTTTAATTACTTTGTAAGTACCTAGTCCAATTGTGGGTATGGTAAAACCATTATTTAGTTTTAAGTTTCTTGGTATGCTCGACATTTTAGGATTTTATGATATCAATAAAAAAAATTGCGTAATAAGTTTTTAAAGAAAGAAACTATTATCGTGGTTAAGAAAATTCAAAATAATTTAAAATTTTTATCATGTCAAGACTTCTTTTTTATAGGTTTTTGAGTAATCTATGCTTATGGTTTTCAGCCCTTTAAGTTAAGAATTTATAAAGATACATTTTCTCTAAGCTGAATATTAATTTAACTATGAAACCACGATCCCTTATGAAATCAACTTTATCCTTAACGCAATGTTTTGAAATTTCGAAAATTACAGATAAACGCGGTTGAATAAAAACGAAAAGAAGAAGGAATATCATAAAAGTACGATATAATCTTAGAACAAAATTTTGTTCTAAGGATATAATCGTCAAGTCTGAGTCTGAAGTCATACTAAAATCGACGAAGTTAATCGATTATTCTAATGGCCATCGTACACGCTACGAGAAATCGTTACGATCGGATAGTATAGTATAGTACAGTTCAAACAGTACCAGTACCTGACCAGTACCAATAGATCGTAGCGTGTATGTGATAAGAAATAAGACTGCACAGTATTGTACAGATTTTAAAACTGTGAAGTGAAGTCGAATGGAACAGACGTATTAAACGATCGTGATCGGATGAACTGTATAGACAACCTCTAGAACGTTGTCCGTTGAAGCCATCGTCCATGTCGTTTATTATTCAGTAACATTTCTTCGTAGCGTGTATGGATAGCCATAAAGTGAGCAATAGTTCTATAACCTGGAAATATCTAGAACTGTCAATATTGTCGGGCAGCTTTCAATTTTCAATGTCTTGTTAAATTGTGTAAAAAGCAAATTTTTGTAATAATATAAAATTATAAGTTGATTGAAATGCCTGGTATTAATGCAAATATGTCCTTATTGCCAACAAGTGAAGCTCCTAATTTACAGAATCAAGAATCTTCCCAACCTCAACCAAGGCAACCTTTAAGTTTACAAGGACTTTTGCGTTTTTCTGTGGAAGCTTCGCGAGCTGAGAATGCTCCGTATAATGCAGAATTGTTGCCAATGGATGAAGAAGTAAGTAGTCAATTTAAAATATTCCAGTGTAAAATAGTATTCAATTGCAGAGAAAAAAATTTCTTGAAAATGCTTTGAAATCAATGACTGTGGATGTAGTAGAAATTCTCCAAAGACAAGTATATTTATTGAAAAGTGTAGAAGGATTAGAAGTCCATGGAGATAATACAAGATTTATAGAAGCTATTGAAACTATTTTAGAATATGTACATGATATAGATTTTGCTAATGGTAAGAATTTTGTGAAGGAATTATTATGAACTAATTTTTTATTTAAATTTTAGATTTTCACAAAATTGGTGGTTTTACTGTACTTTATCCTTGTCTTAACTGCAGTGATAGCAAAGTAAGAGCAGGAGGGTGTGAATTATTAGCAGTTTTATGTCAACATAACCCTTATTGTCAGAGAGTAGTACTAGATAATAAGTTTATTCCTAAATTATTATCTATGATCAATTCTGATGATGATGGGCAAGTGGTTACAAAGGCAGTATATGCTTTAAGTGGTATGTTAATAACTTGCTTTAAAAAAAATATATAATTATTATTATTTTAGGTATTGTTAGAGATAATCCTGAAGGTATTTCACAATTACTTCATAACAATGGTTTGTCTGTCTTAATACATTGTTTGAAGAGTAATCATGAAAATGTTATTATAAAATCTACTTTTCTTATGGCAGCCTTATGTAGATCATCACCCAATATAAGAGGTACACTATACAGGTGAAAATTCCATTATGAAAAATTATATTTAATTTTATTTTTTTAGATGATTTAATTTCATTAGGTTGTATTCCTCAACTTGTTTCTATAATTATAATGGATAGAAGTCCAAGTCATGAACATGTTATGTCCTTATTAATCTCAATCCTTGAAGATAAACCAGAAGCTGTGACACAGTTCAAGAATTGCTGTCCTAATATTAAAGAAATAATACAGAGGTATCTTGCCAGTGTCAACAATAAGGAAGAATACTATGTAAGTATTGCGCAAAATTGAAAAACTTTTTTATTTAGGTATGACATTGTACTTCAGTAAAATGTTATGGTTGAAATAAGATTTAGCTTATATGATTAACTCTTACAGTAATCAAATACAAGAACTTTCTATTTTGGTACTTTTAATCTAGATGACTTTTGTTTGCTATGATGTGTATATAGTTTTCACTATTTCTACAATTTTTTTTTAAATATGCAAGGTTTTAAAAAGTTTGTCTTATAATTAAAATTTAAAGTTTATTTTCAGAGGCTTTAATAATATTAAATTGTAAAATTATTTACATATAATCTTAAATTCATTATGCTGTTTTTATTTTAAATAGCTAGGTATATTTTTTTATTTATAAGGTACAATAAAGTTATATGTAATTGACTAAGTATTTCTGTTTCTTATGTATTTTTCACATATTAAGTGTTAATGATTACATGGGGTAAATCTAATTTTATTTCAACTATAGAATATAGAATTTCATGCCTGTAATAACAGACATATTGGCTAGGTACTCTTTATAAATACTGAATCCTTTGTTGGTCCATTTTTAGGAGGAAGCAAATTACTGCAAAAGACTTCTGCACATGCTTCAATCATAATTTTAACATCAAACCTACTTTTTGTAAAAATAAATTAAAATTGTAATATATTTTAAATTAATTATTGATTAAAATTAATTTTTTATATGTGTCACCTAAAAAGAATTGCTGAATATATGTATTTAATGTGTTAGCTTGATATATTTTATAATCAAGAATCTTCCCAAAATCCAAAGTCAACCTAACCTAAAAACTGTGACATTGTTACTATTGTTGTAAGGTTGTGTTATTTCTCATTCCAAGTATATTGTTTTAATACCATCACTTATATCAGGAGCAGCTGGCTTTTCCCCAGAAACAGAACATTCAAGTTTGCAAAAATTTGAGTGTATTGTAACCTCTGAAAAAAAAAGTCAAGTTACTTGACTCACGTGTAGCTACGGCCAAGTTGGCCATAAGTTATCTTGTAACCGACAAAATCTGTCTAAATTTTAGCTTTATTTGAATACACATTGGTAAACACCGGCCCTAAAAGCTAAGAGATAGTCATGACCTGTGAGTTTCGGGATAACCTATAAGTTACTTGTATATAACCAACTACGTAACGATAAACCGGCCTTTAGTCAGCTGGTTAGCTTAGTATTCATAAACCAGGCCTGAAAGAATTGCACTATCATTGCATATCAATTAAATTTGATCAAGAAAATAATTTATTTCTCAACTTTTAATGTGAAAAAGTGGTTAAGTAATAGATATAAAAGAAAATAATTTAAACCAACTTTATTATTTAAAAGTATAATCAAATACAAGTGTAACGATATTAATATTTACAAATGAGAAATTGCTAATAAAAAAAAATATTTTGTTAGGTACTTTCTCTACCCTTCCGCTTCATTTTGAATGTTCTGGTTACTCGAATGTTCATGAAGTGGATATTGATTGAATTTTTTGGCCACTGACAAAAACTTCATTTTTGTTTGATATACCTCATATGTCATAATAGCAACCTTATGCTTAATTTCTCTTAGTTTATTGCTGTAAATTTGTATATTAGTTATCATGTCTGCATAACTGTGGTCAGTCGAATTTTTTCGAAGTTCGATAAGTTGTAACTCTTCTTCGAACTTATTTTCCATTACAACAAATTATAACGAGTAAGCAATTGAAAATAATAAATGCTAAACTAAATTATTTAAACTACTTGTCGAAAGTAATTTTATTGTAGACAAACGACCGTGAAGTGACTTTATTAGGGTGGTATGATGAGTCTGCGCAAGCGCAATATTAACCCGAACAGAGAATTTTTTTAGTGCGCAGGCGTCTCACCGAACATAGCACGATAAACTTACCTCTTAGTTTTCTCAAAGTATTATTAAATTTTGTTTGCCAGACATTTTTCATATCCACATAAGAAATGGTCCTCCTTGGAATTATTTCCATCCAATAGTTGTCCTAATTATATCTACTAAATTATTCAAGATTTGTATTATTTCAACAAAAATTATTTATGATGATCAGTTCTATTATTTGAATTTTTTAAAATAATATTTTCACACTATTTTTAATTTTGCTTATACAACTTACCAGTAATTTATGTTTTTTTTCTATTATTGTATATTATGTACCGTTTTGTAGGAAAGTAGGAATAAGGTATGCCACAAAATTATAAAGTTTAAGGTAGGTAGGTACTCAGGTAAAACAATGGAATAATTAGATATAAAAATGCCAGATATACTTTCAGTTCGTGTTTTATTTTTTAATATTTAACAAATATAAAAACAATAGAGGGTTTTTAGTTATTGATGCACGTTTTTAATTATACCTAAATATTGTGCTAAAAATTTGTATAGGATTAGGAAGTCATATATATTTTTAGGAAAGTTGTATATTATATTGTGCTTAAAATTGAGCAATTAGAAGTACTACCTTAATTCAGATTTAAATGTATTTAGTGACACTAGATAAAATACAAAAATATCCATTAAAATAAGTCGCGAATACCTATAATTTTTCCTTTAAAACTAACTTGAATTTTTATATCTAAAAAAATTAAGAATCAAATCATTTAGGCGTTGATTTTTGCAATGCTTTAACTTGAAAAAAATTAGATGTACCTATAGCCCCTCTTAGCATGTTAATATTTACTATAGGTAACTATCAGCAATAATAGGTATCTAGTTATGAATAATAGACGTATAAATGGATATTTTTGGTATTATTTTGCAAAATAATAATTTTGAAAATAGGGAAGAAAAAATAGTTAATAAAAACAGATTTTAAATACCATTACTTTGCAAACTATAATAGGTATTTAATTAGGTTTAGAAAAAATCTACCAACAATTAAAATGGAATATCAAAAATCTTTTTACTAGAATTATATCCACAAGTACGCATCTAATAAAAAATATTTAAAAAAAAATTAATCTGAATTTACTACACCCGTATTCTCTAATAATTCCTACAAGAGAGTCCTTTCTCAGTCCTACAAAAATATAGAGATAGGTAGATATATTTTGAGTGCCATAGGTAGATGTATACAGTGGCGGCTCGTACATTGGAGAACGGGGAAGACTAGGCAAAAGTCAAAAAGGCTATATACACACAGAAAACTCCGTAGGGGAAGCTTAGCCTTCTCTGACGAGCCGCCACTGGATGGATATGTATAAGCATTGGTCGCATTGTAGAGGATCGGAAGTTGTCAAAATAAGATCTAATACAATTACCTACTGTGTACAAAAAGTATATATACAATTTCTACTCTGACCCTGGCTTTTATACCAATAACTGGCATAAAAGACAGGTAGAGTAAAAGTGTATAACTAGATTCATTCCAAACTGTCATTGTTGGATACTAAACCAATACATTTTTTTACATTCACACCCAGAGTGTTCAAAAAATATCTCTCAACATCTCTATCGTGTCAACTTATCTTTATGGTGCGTTCGCGTTTAACAAAAAAAATAACGTACATGTTTCTAAATCATATCTACATTTATAAAAAACAAAGATGTTACTGCTATGTTGATACGCAGGAACAAAGAACAACAAAATAAACTACAAATAAAAAATGGTTTAATCATGCCTTAATGCAATAGGTGGTTTTTAATTTTAGTTATTGATTTTTGACACCAAATACAAATACTGTTCCAACCTGAAAGATAAATCGAAAAATCGTCGTTTCCATTCGACCATAAAGCAATCTAATTATCAATAAATGAACTATTGTTGATACATTTAGCTAGGTTGGAACAAACTTTAAATCATACTATCACTACACTGATAAACACTATTTAACGCACGTTTTTTTAATCAATGGTTATAATAATATTTTTTACTTCTTATTTCCCTACACTTCTTTGTGTATTAATCACAGAAAAGAAAACACTGCTCAACCATATAAATCATTATCACTGGCTTGACAACCCTTTTTGAGTCTTATCTTTTTTAGCATTTTTTTCTTCTTCAACTTTTAAGGTTATATACTTTTCTACATGCTTCTATGCTTTCTTCATTTGGTCTTTCTTTTGTTGTTCTTCCTACTGATACTTGTTTATTTACATTTCCCATTCAATTCAACCATCCTATTTTAATGAATGTGAGATTTCCAGATCCTGGTGTATTTCTTAGTAGTTTCATTTTTTCTTTCATGTTTAAGAGTAGTTATTTCTTCCTCACCATATCTCCAATAGTTTTATTCAATTTTAACTTAATCCCACTTCCATCAAATGTTCATACAAAAATAAAATCTTTAATAATAGCAGTTCTGTAATATTCTATCAATAGCAATAAAAAATCTACCTCACAATTTCGACCATTGCATAGGTACTTAATTATTAATCTAGGGAGTCTTAAATCAATTGACATTTTTTTCTAATGCATGCATGATATACTTAGTTAGAATATGGTAAATACATATATTATATACATTATTACCACCTAAAAATTAATTTATTCTTATGCTAATGTTAGTGCAACAATGAAACTTGTTTGCAAAAATCCCTTTAGGGAACAAAAAGGGTACCTATTAACATTTTTTTAATGTTTACAAAACTAAAAAAAAATTAGCTGTCATACACATATAAACGCAATAAAATTCACTAACATATAACATGCAAACAACAAGACATTTAACAAAATTAGTTGCCATACAAAATGGACATGCCACATAAATATTATGTCTAATCAAATAAGAGTGTGAAGAAACTGGAATTTTGGAAGAAAAAAAATTAAATCTTTGCCTTATTTTCTACAGCTAAAAACAATCAAAACATAGATATATTTTAATTTAATATATGGAACAGTACTCCCAAAATTCAAGTTTTATGATTGTGTTGAAGATAAATATTCCTATTTATTAAAATTTAAATATTCAATTGATGTTATATAATTTGCAAGTTAAAACCCCTGTTTAAATATATACAAAAACTTAATAAAAACAGTATTTTTATAAAATTATGAGACCATACTATTTCAAATATCTTTTTTGGCTTTCTATAAATAAAACATATTGTACCAACCCTTACTTTTGTTACATGTAAACAACAGTTTATCAATTTCTTCCACTATTTTATTAAAAAAAAAGTTTGTTAAACTATTGATTAGATACTAAATCCTACAAATAATTTATAAATGAACAAAATGTATCCAAAATATGTGAATGAAAGACTTGTAATACACATATATATCAATTATAAAAAAATTATGGACCCATCAATTTCAATTTACACATTAACTTGATATTTGAAATAACAGATACATTTTGTCTTTTTTTCAAAATTTTGTAAATAAGATTATTAACAATCAACAAAATGCCAAAAGCATTAACTACATCTTTAAGACCCATCATATATGGGTGTTTTAAAACTGACTGGATCTACTTAAACAAAAATAAGCAAAAAGCTGTTATGGTCTGGTCCTCTACAGTTTTGTACCCAATTAGTTTTTGCAAAATGTTGATGAAAATACTTTCCTTTCTCACTGATCTTTACCAGTCTCACTTTTAGAGGAGTGACCAGACTTAACAGGAACTTGTGATATTTTCTCTTTCAGAGTATTAAACTGAGCTTGCATAACTTTAAGTTGTACATGTAAAGAACTGCTCAGTTGTCGTTGGAGGTCTTGAACTTCTAATATTTCCTTGCGTAGATTTTGATAGTTAGATTTTACCTCTCCTACCGATTTTAGTAAATTATTTACTTCCAACTCCTCTCCATTTTCGACGCAAAATTCGTTTTCAATGTTACTCACTTGAACCACTAGTGTACCCATACGTTCATCAGTCTGTTTCATCTAAAAAATAACAAAAATGGTAAGTAGGCTATTTTGAAAAAAAAAAGATTTTTGATGCACCTTATTTTCAAGTTCTTCTACTACTTGATCCATTTTATTCATTTATATTTATACACTTCCTATAAACCAATTTGTAACATGTTAATAAAACAAACAGCGGGTAGTTTATTGTTTATTTTCCATTATCACAGTGATTAGAGTAAACCCCTGCCCCAAATCCCATTTGTCAATAGAGAAATTTAGAGTAGGGGACTTCGCGACTTTTGTCCATGTTGCCAACCCACAAAAATTTCATTGACGCGAAATCAGGTTTTCCAACAAAACATTCGGTGGTTAAAAAAATGAAATATTTGTGAGTTGACAACTTGGACCGAAGTTCCCTATTAGATTAGATTAGGGGGAAAGATGGAATGGATGATTAGGATTCGATTTCATTTTCGACCATAGGCCATAGATAACATACAATACCAGTGTTCCCAACTTTCAAAAATTTTGCTTCCTAAAGTTCCAACCAAAAAAAAAACCAAACCTAAAAACCCTACAATAACTAGGAAATGTCTCTAAAAAATAATATTAGGGAGTTATCGCACACCACTTTTATGCGTTGCCTTAATAAAGTTTTCCTTATAATGACAGGTACGCTTGCGTACAAAGATCTTTGAAATAAGGAAACTTTAATAAGTTAACGCATTTGCTTTATTTGGGACATGTTAAGGACTCAAATAAAATAATGCAAAATAACTTAAATTCTTCTTTTTCTCTATGGTGTCACAGTGTTAGGTAAATTTTAAGCGGAAAGTAAATAAATTCGCAGGTAACCTAAGCCTAA
The DNA here is from genome assembly GCA_035357415.1 of Ophraella communa. Lineage (NCBI taxonomy): Eukaryota > Metazoa > Arthropoda > Insecta > Coleoptera > Chrysomelidae > Ophraella > Ophraella communa. The sequence continues at coordinate 23,048,355 of CM068988.1, read as the reverse complement.
CATTCGTATTTGATTTTATTTGGTCCACAGAAAAGGTTTATAATTTGGTCTTATATAACAATTAAATGTAAAATTCAGGTACATATAAATTTATGCAATTATTTAAGGTTTAAAGTATTTTGGATATAGGTAGGTAAGTGTATTTTTTTTGTCATGCTTTCCGCATTAGCACAACTGTACATTACTACAATGAAAAGAATAGTACAATATTTTACAAAAATAGAACATTTATTATAATTACTTACTGATACAAATTTAAAATAAAAAAAAAACTATATCAAAACAAGAAAAATATATAATAAAACTTCATAGGGGATGTCTCTGGTTAATCTTTGTTTACCTTAGAACAAAAAGAAACAGGAAGGAGTCTGTCATATATTAACTTTAAGGAAAATTTGCGACGGAAGTCGGCCATCTTGAAGCTCCTTGTATGACTCATTGTTTATGTTTACAGCTTAGAACAAAAAGATACAGGAAGGAGTATATGCAAAATGACCTTGAGTCCAAAAAGGAGCTTGCATATGGCGGCCAACTGTCAATTTTAATTTCCGTTTCCATTGACGTACCGAAAACTAATAAAAATTATATCAAGGTTTTTATTTTTAATAAATTTCAACCAATCAAGTGGGTGAATACAATTAGTGTTCTAAATAATTTAGTATTTTTAAGAACCGAATGATACGCCTATGCGTTTATTTTTGACATTTATATGCAAATATTGCTTTGACAGTATACTGTAAACATAAACAATGAGTCATACTAGGAGCTTCAAGATGGCCGACTTCCGTCGCAAATTTTCCTTAAAGTTAATATATGACAGACTCCTTCCTGTTTCTTTTTGTTCTAAGTGTTTACAGTGTACTGTCAAAGCAATATTTGCATATAAATATCAAAAATGAGCGCATAGGCGTATCATTCGTTTCTTATAAATACTAAATTATTTAGAATACTAATTGTATTCACACACTTGATTGGTTGAAATTTATTAAAAATAAAACACTTGATGTTTTTTTTTATTTTTTTTCGGTACGTCAATGGAAACGGAAATTAAAATTGACAATTGGCCGCCATATGCAAGCTCCTTTCTGGACTCAAGGTCATTTTGCATATACTCCTTCCTGTATCTTTTTGTTCTAAGTTGTTTACTAACATTCTAACCAATTCTAACATTCATAGATAAATAAAACAATAGACCTACTTCGCAACTGTCAACTTTTTACGTTACACAAGTGCCGTGGCGATAACTCTATTTGTACCATGCAGTATTAAGGTTTTGCCTTATTAAAATAAGGAAAATTATGACGTTAAGCATGTGTGTGCGATAACTCCCTAGTATTTAAAGATGCATTGTGTTAAATATATGCTACTATACTTAGTATATATGATCTAAGAATAAATGGACATAATTTGCGTTTTCTCTTTCTCTAAAAAATAAAAATTTTGAATCATGTTGATGTTCAGCCACAGAACTGTGAATAATACATTATCTGTCATTCTCATTAGTTCTATGGCCATTGAGCATTTCCGTTGTGTTCTACAGGTTTAACAACCTACTTTGACCTACTTGTACTCTACTTGCAACTGTCATCTGTTTACACATCAAAAAAGAAAACCAAAAGTTGAAAACATAAACAATATAGATGCCATATTATTAAAATATATTCAAACTTGATTTTTCTTTTTGAAATACATCTTAATTATGGAGCTGTAGTTATTGTTAATAAGTAATTATAAATTAATATCAAAAAAATTTATGTTTACTTATTAAATTGAATTATTACATAAAGGAAGGATGGTTAAAGGTAAATATGAATCCAATACAAAATTTATGTAGTTACTTTGGTTGACATATTTCTGTTCCAGTTTTTGTAAACAAAATTATATAACGAAAAAACTAAACCTTGTGACCAAATTGACTCTTACCCTCCAAATATATATTTTTTTAGCAATCACTACATCTAAAATTATAAAAAAGAAACATCTTGCATCAGATCAAAGTCATAAATTAACTGAATATTTTAACATAAGAAAATCGGATCGAAGAACAAAACGCGAAGTCTTGGAAGAAAAAAAACGTCTTATAGAATTTGCCTTACGAAAAGGTGTTGAAGATGGATTAGAGGTAAATTTATAATTATTTACTCTTGCAGCTGCTATTAATTTTGTTTTAGATAAAATATAGTGAAGATAAAGGTAGAGGAGTATTTGCCACCAGAGAATTTGTTAAGGGAGAATTTGTAGTAGAGTATAGTGGAGACCTGATTGACATTCGTGAGGCTTGCTTACGTGAGGGAAAATATGAGCAAGATGAAAATATGGGATGTTATATGTATTATTTTAAATTTAAGGAACAGCAATTCTGGTAAGTAATTTAAATATTTTATTTCTGCATAATTCCAAATGATCTTTAAATGTGCAATTTTTTATAGTATTTTACCTTATACTGCAGGTATAGTCTTTTTTTTTCATGTTTCAGCATTGATGCAACAGAAGAAACAGGTAGACTTGGTAGACTGATAAACCACTCAAGAAATGGAAACCTGGTAACAAGAACCATTTTGATTGATGGCATTCCTAGGTTAATTCTTATAGCTAAGAGTTATATAAGACCTGGTGAAGAACTTTTATATGATTATGGTGATAGATCAAAAGAATCATTAGAGCATCACCCTTGGTTAGCATGTTGATTGCATCAAACAGAAATTTTGTTTAGTATATATTTTGCTAAGATATTTTCTACCTACAGGAATATCACTTCTATTTGTTTTAAGATGACAATAATGTATATTTTTAATTGAAACAAGTTTCCTACTATAAAGATATGAAGCAAGTATTGGCAATTTTAAACATGTGGATCAATTGTGCATAAAAATATTAAACATAAACATCATCTTACTGTTAAATAATATTCTAATTAGTTAATTATATCTTTATATATGTTTTTTATAAAAACATTCTTTTCTTGGTAATTTTGTATATTCAACAAATTTTTTATTCTTTTTTTTTCTAAATATTTGTTACTTTAACATGGAAGGCTAAAATATCCAAAATCTTATTTATATTGTTTCATTCATGATGTCTTTTTTAACATGTCTTTTTATAAAATTTTTCACTTTTTTATATTACTTTGATTTTCTAAAGTAATAATAAGATGACTATTATTGTTAAAATGGATGTGAAATTCTATGATACTTTTGAAGAAAAGAAGTTATCAGAAAATAGGATAAAGAAAGCTTGACAATCTAATTTATTGAATTTTTGTAAATTTTTTTGTACTAATCCTTACCCTGTGGAAGTTCATCTTATTAAGAACATTAGGTAAAATTTTTTTTAATGTTCTTAATGAATTTCTGTGTAATGGATTGGTATGGAATAATAATAATTAACTTATAATTGTTTGTGTAGGTTTTGAACGGTTAATTTAAGTAAAGTTACTTAATTTGCATCAATAATTATTTATATGAACGAATGCTTGTATCACGAAACGTTGTATTTTAGAATAAATATTACAAAAATAATGCGAAGCAAGTTTTTTATTCTTTAAAATTTAATACTGAAATATGGTTATTTATGAAATAAGTAAAAATACAAAAAGTAGGTAGTTTGATAAAGACGCAAGTCTCACTTCTTTTCTCCCATTTAACAGATTTAACTAGGTTTTAATTTACAAATTAATTACAACGGTGGAAAGCTAGCTCCTACTGTAGAACTGCGACAACTAAACCATTTGGCAACAACGCATAAAAATCCAGTCTGCAAACGTTCAATGACGTGCAACACTTTTCGTTCTGCGTTAACTTTACGTGTCTTTCATTTGTTATACAGCGTTTTCTTTTAGATTAGTAGAAAGTGAACTGAGTGCGCCCTCGGTGTACACTGAAAATGCATTACCCCGGTTTTTACTTCGCACTGGCAACGAACAATTTTAAGTCGAATTGCGTCATTATTGGTTACCCAAGAATATACATTGAAGGCGAAATTAAAGTAAAGTGCGGTTGTTGATTCTCTATTTTCGTTACCTTTTTCTGAAGATGAATATCTTCGAGCATGAATATAAGATTGCAGGCGTGCAAAAAAAAATAAAGAAATTTTTTATACATTCCTCACAATGCACAAATAGTATATTAAACAACGCATTTCATATGGAATTCTGTTATGACACGAGTTCAAGTTTAAAAAACGAATCGCGAAGCGATGAGTTTTTTAAAGAACGAGTGTCACAACAGCCATATGAAATAAGTTGTTTATAATATTTTTTATATTTTGCCATTTTATCAACTATTTAAATGAATTTATTATTTTTATGTAATTATGAAAATGTTGATTTTAAAAAGTATGTCGGTAGCACTGTGTAATTTATAACATTTGACAGTTTTGACATTTAAATTATGAAATGTTAATGTTTTTAAATATTTTAAAATAACTAATGCACCAATAATAATATATTATATAAGTAAAAGATGATATTCATATTCACAAATACTTTTTTAAAGAACAATATAAAATTAATAAATTGCTGTTAACCCACAAATGTCATTGTCAATAGTCTTGTCATTAGATACTTCACTCATGTCGCCAACCATTTAAAACAAAAATTTGCGTGCGTAAAAGTTACATTACGATACGCAAATGCGTTTTATAATGAAGATTTTTATAAGTGCAAAATATAAAAGACAAGTTTATATCCTGCCTAGTTAAAAATTACTTGATCGTTGAACGCTTGAACCTAATCTATTCCAGAGACAACCAATAAGTGGTTGTCTCTGTCTATTCGTTTTGCCCTGCGTCGAATAGTCAGAGCAGTTTTTGGTGCTCTCAGGTCACATGGAGAGCGAGCAGTCCGTTGAAATCTTAGAACAATGAACATGCGTGACAAATTGCTCTCCCTATGACATTTCAATAAAACACACAACTCGCTCTCAGTGTGCACTCAGTGCGTTGCACTATAAAAATGTGTGCCAATCATATATTTATGCGATGCCAATAACATAAATTAATTATCCCCAGATATTACTAAAAGTCGAAATCCCGGAATCGCTAAATTAGAATCAGAGCCCTGATCTCAAAAGAAAACGCCATTTCAAACTCAGCCACTAAGTTTGTATCTAAAGTACAACTCAAAAGCTTTGCTCGTTATAGAATTCAATGACGTCATTCGACAGTGATAAAGTTTGTTTAACCATCCTTTGCCGTTAAGTCTTGCATTCGAAGATGATAGTAGTTGTGAAGATGAATTTTGTTGTGCCTCGTCAGTCGCCCGCGATGAATACTTCAAAGGGAAGATAACTTCAACATAGTCTCTGCAAATTTATCGTGGTCTGAGAATTAAAATCATGGCTATTCCTTCTCATTCTTTGATTTTTCTTCCTACAGTTACTACGTCTGTCCTCTTATTTTCAACAATGTTGAATTTAGCCCCCACATAGATACACCAAATAAGCATTCTCGGAAATGCTAATGGTCTCCCCCATGATAAAAATATACAAGATAAGATATCGCCCATGTTTGGGGCGAGATTAGTGACGTCACTGGTGACCAGACGCCATTGTTTATAGGTTATACTTTTAAATTTCCCCGGGAAAATATAAAATAAATTAATTAAAATGCGATGTGCTGTATACGGGTGCCTAATTACTTAAGCTAGTACCTAGTCTACGTCTACCATCATTCCCTTTAATTAAATCTCTAATAAAATAGTATATTAAACAACGCATTTCATATGGATTTCTGTTATGACACGAGTTCAAGTTTAAAAAACGAATCGCGAAGCGATGAGTTTTTTAAAGGACGAGTGTCACAACAGCCATATGAAATAAGTTGTTTATAATATTTTACCATTTTATCATTTTTTAAATTAATTTATTATTTGTATGTAAATTACGAAAATTTTGATTTTAAAAAGTATGTCGGTAGCACTGTGTAATTTATAACATTTGACAGTTTTGACATTTAAATTATCAAATGTTAATGTTTTAAAATATTTTAAAATGAATAATACACCAATAATAATAAATTATATAAGTAAAAGATGATATTCATATTCACAAATACTTACTTAAAGAACAATATAAAATTAATAAATTGCTATTAGCCACAAATGTCAATGTCAATAGTCTTGTCATTAGATACTTCACTCATGTCGCCAACCATTTAAAACAAAAATTTGCGTGCGTAAAAGTTACATTACGATACGCAAATGCGTTTTATAATGAAGATTTTTATAAGTGCGAAATATAAAAATATAATTTAACAATTCTCAATTTTAAGCCATACATGTATGATTTAAATTTTGTTTTGATAAATAATGTTAAATAACCAACAAATAAAAGTTTTAAACAATAAATTTACTAAATAAATATCAAATTCCTATATATTAACGTTGAAACGCGCTATATAGAATATCACAAGTGACGTCACATGCGCGGATCGGACGAGTTTTGAACCGCTAGATATCATACCTTGTATATTTTGCATCATGGGTCTCCCCTATTTTCTTTCCCCTGATACTTTTTTGTGTATTAAGAGTTGCCTGATTTTTAAAATTTTATCTTAGGTATGTGAAAATTATTCTTTGTTTAAGAGTGTATGGCCCTAGACGAACTGTTTCTCCTGCAGGGCAAGTGTAAGAGGGGAGGAAGCACTAAGGCGGGGCTTAAATCAACGTGGTCTAATGAAAGATAAGCGTAGATATTATACAATCATTTAGGGGTTTGCAAATATTTATTGCTGTTAGTTGTAATTTTATTTAGATTCTAGATAGTTTAACTTCGTTCGGTCGGAACATTTGCTTTTTTTTACCTGTGACGTTTTGTTATATAATAAACAACCAATATTTAGTTTTGGTTATCTTCCAGTTTAACCATCCGCTAAAAATTCTCTGCGCATGTACAAAATTTGAAGTATCAAGGGTAATTTTATTGGTTGATAAGGAGCGGCAAACTTTAAATCTCGAGCTGCGTTGCCACATATGTATGAATAAATAAAGTGAGTGAATAAACATTGGAAAGACGAAAATTATAGACATTATTTAACAGATTGCGTAACTTAGGTTATGTAATCGAGTTAAGTAAATCTATGAAATAATGCATGTTGAACGTACAGTATGTACATTTTGCAGATAACGTTAATTTATTATAACAAGGAGATTCAATATTATAGGGCTGATTTTGGATTTAAATTTTATATGCATGTAAACATAATATGCCTTAAATAAATCAGAATTGCATATTATTTAATTTTAATATAATATGCATTATTTAAAATGTTTTTTCCTTATAGTTTCTACTGCATTTATTGTGGTAGTTTATATTTTTCATTAATTTAAAACCATAATAAAATTAAGATCACAGAATATCATTAAAACAACAGATGTTAATATTATATTTTATTTGAATTAATTAAAAAATAACACCTGTTTTACTTCAATTTTTTAAACCATTGTTATATAAAGTTAATTCTTTATAGCTGAACTCATTGTCCCATTGCTCTAAAAATGGAAACCACAGAATACCATGAAAACGTGAGATTTTTATATTCGCATATTACAATATATTTAATTCGAAATACTACCTACCTACGTTATTATTCATATTTTCAACTGCTGTTCTTAGCATCTTAATTATTACTTATGAATTTTAGCAGTAACGCTCCTTATTAACGTGCGTTTTTTTATAATCAAATTTACTAAATCAAAACTAAGCTATTCACTTTCAGAAAAAAATATTTGAACTGACAACACTGTGCGGCTCTCCCGCTGTAAATTTCGAATATTTTTGTACATGGGCATAGAATTTTTAGCGGATGGTTAAACTGGAAGATAACCTTTAATATATTAGATTAATACAAATAGAACTTTTTTTTTATTTTAAATAGTGTTTGTTTAAATTTTTATATAGTGTAGAATATTTTACGATGGAGACAAAAAAAAATCGCGGAAAAGCAAAGATGAGCCTAAGTGTAAAACGCCTCAGCATAAAAAAGAGAATGAAACGTATAAGGTAAGTGTTGTTTTGGATGAAATAATTATTTTTTAAACCAAAGGAAAAATCCAAAGTCAATGTCACAGAATTTAATATAATTTGGTGATAAAACACATATAGTTACTATTTTCGGCCTAACAAGGAAAAACAAACAACACATTAACATAAATTAAAAAGGAAGAAAGTTTATGATTAATTAGATGGAATTTTTGGAATGGATGGAATCTACCCTTTATATAAACCTTTTTGTATACCATTAGGTATTTTATTTTTAAAAATTCCATCTAATTAGTTTTCTTCCTTTCTTTCTTTTCAATTTAGGTAAAGGTGTATTTTAGGTTACCCCTAGGCGCATGCGCGTCAATTTCAAATTTATCGATTTTTAGACGAGATTGAAGTTGCGGTGTTGTCGGCTTAAAAAATTTTTCCCTTAAACCGAATAGTTTGGTTTGGGTTTAGTAAATTTGATTTAAAAAAGAAGCTCGTAAATATAAATTTATAAATCCATAAATTATATGCTGAAAGTAGTAATTAAAAATATAAATAAAAATATAAAACACGATAGTAAAAATAATAAAATCAAAATTACTTATAATATTCCGTTAACTGTCCTTCGTTCACAGATCTAGTTCACTCAATCACAAAATTCAAGTAGGTAACGCCATTATTTGTCTAATTTATGAAAGAATATCTTTGTAATTTTCATCTTTTCAAGATCTTTCACTCAGTTTATTTTTTCACAAAAATGTGGCAACGTAGCTTAAAATTCAAAGTTGGCCGCTCGATTACTGTTCTCGTCGACCAATAAAATTAATTTAAGAATTCAAATTGCCGCATGCGCGTTTTAATGTGTTGTTTGTTTTTCTTGCCTATTTACAATTTTTTCCTTGTCTTGACATATATTTATTTTAATTATAATTAATTTTTTAAACACCTTTCTTTGCTTGTAAGTGTTGTTTAATTATATTCATCGACTTAAATTTTTATATTAATTTTTAAGGTATGTTTTCTTTTTTTGTATAATTTTTTACGTTTACACATCTGTTTTTTATAGCAGAAGTATATTATACAAATGCATTACAAAATAGTAATAGTAGCAAAAACTTTGTTGGGCATAATCTAAGGGTACCTATGAATCAAAGTCAACAAAAAGTTCATATTTTTTTGATTCCTTAAAATATTTAATTGACAGGATTATGCTACAAATTTAGATACAAATTTATTTATTTGAATAATTGTATAAAATAATTAGAGGTTGAAAAAAGATGTACGTGTGACTAGACAATGAGGATTTGAAATATTGCGGAACCCATCTCTAAAACAGCCGTTAACTTTTGTCCTATTTGAAGATAAAAATCCCTACTTATAACCTGATACTGTGATAAAAATATTCAGTATAAAACAGTGAATCAGTGTCTTTAAAAAATAGTTAAGAGTATAATTTGAATTCCGAATCGTTATTAGCGCAAAGTAGGATAATACTGCAATGCAGAGAGGTATATATTTCTTGTTGAGCTTCTGTAATAAATAATTCTTTTTTCACAAAATTAGCAGAGCTTTTCTTTTCATGAAATCAAAATATGAATAGCAGTTACCTACTTATAAATTATGTTTAGTTTTTAAAGGATGATTTTTTCTTTCCTGTCTTCTATTCAAGCAGAAGTAACTCGCGATATCTCTATTCGTTGTTTCTTCGAAATTTTATTGGTTGGTGTAAAATCTATACAGAAAACTCGTTGGGCTATAAATGTGGCAAAGACACGATATAAAGACATTTTCTGCATTAATTATCTCTATGTTCTCTCTTACATTGATAAAGCCAATTGTTGCATGTGATGTTAGTATAAACAACAATATCAGAGACTGCGCCATGTAATGCCAGCATCGATTTTTATGCTAGCCGCATAAAAAGTGAAATTCATCGTTTTCAGCACTCTTTCACATGCGTATGATTTTTTAATTTCCAATTTGACAGCGCAGAAGACAGCGGTTTTATTAGTTTAGGTATATTATATTATTGTTATTTTTCACGCTTTTCTTTTTTGAATTTAAAAATCAATTGTGTGCATGATTTTGTCAGGTGTTTTATTCAATGTAAGTTTAGTAAGTTTGTAGTTTACACGTAGTTTTTTCTTTAATATATTATATGTATCAATTACAATGTGAATGTTGTTGATACTGGATTTTATTGCTTTTTAGATTCACAAATCGTTCAAAAACTTTGAGTTATACATGGCTAATGAGTACTGTTTTAAAAGCATCCTTTTCTGAGGACGTAAAATTGAGTATACATTGGTACGGATTTAATTTGATAAAATAAGGTGCATGATCGTTGTCGCTTGTTTTACCTTCATGTGAATGCTTATATTATACAGTTATTCTTAATGTTTAAAATCTAAAAGTAACAAGTGATTAGGTATTAAAATAAAAATATAGAATCGATATTTTGAAATCGTTTCAAGAGCATGTAGGTATCCTTGGCGTAAACAAAGGGGTTGTAACAAAAACTGATTTTAAAAATGTTTTGTAGTGTAGGTACAAAACATTAATTAGCTTAATAAATTAACTGGATTGGAGCTAAAATAAAGTAATTCTCCACATAGTTACTTTTTTAATAAAATTATGTTTATTAGAGTATTCAAATTTCCGTATTTTATAGCTTGATTGACATATATGCAACGTATACATAGAAATATAGACAGATAACTACCTTAAATACGCAGGCATAAACAAATAAATTATAAAGATATAAATATCTTTAGCTGAAAAATATTGTATGGATTAAACAATATTTGCACAGATTTAATTAATGACGAAATTCCTATGGAAAATTAGTATTTTTCATGTTAATAAAAAATAATCCTTCAACAAACGTATTTTCTACGCTTCTGTTGGCAGTCAGAATAATAAATAATAATCCGATCTCCTGCACTGGCATTGTACGTAACGTCGACCAATGAAAAGCGTTTTGCCAGAGACCTCTGCCAGAAACCTCTGCCATATACCTCTAGTGAGGTCCAATGGGCAATGTTATTTTGTATAATTTTTGGCAGTTGGTCACACGCGCTAGGGAAACATCTACAAAAAAATTGAATATCGCTTTATTCAACAAAATAATAAAATTAAAGAACGTGAAAAGTCACAAATCACACATTTTTTTAATTCTCAGTTTGTGAACTAACGTAAAATTCACGTAAGTATTTTTTTAATATTAATAATCTTATGGAAAGCCGCATGCATGTGCTGATTCGATTGTGGGACGTTAAAATCAATTTTTGCCTAATTTATTGCATGATAGATTTTGAAAATATGTCATGATCTATTGATAAAACAGCATGGTTCTTAGTTGTACCAGTTATGGGAGAGCTGAGAGCCCATGCCATAGTAAAAATAAGGAATCTTCATTCTTATAGGAAAAGGTCCTTTTTTGCTGGTCATAACCATACATTTTATAAAATTAATTTATTACTTTTATTTTTCAGGTCAAGCACTGTAAACGAAAGGGAATCAAAAATGACTGACCGTAAAGCAGTTATTAAGAATGCCGACATGAGCGAAGACATGCAGCAGGATGCTGTGGATTGTGCAACTCAGGCAATCGAAAAGTATAATATTGAGAAGGTAATACAAATACTATGTTTTATTCATTTGTGTATAGGCGAATATATTTAATTTCATGTAGGCAGATTATCTATCTTTAATGTAAATTTTTTTCATGTGGAATTTGGCATTGAAGTTATGACTTCATCATATTGTAATTAAAATCAAACACTGCTTTAGTAGTAATTAAAATATGGTATCAAGTTTGGTAAATTATTTAAGTATCATGTATAAATATGCTAACATTGTACTATCGGCTTCAGAATTGCATATACATTTTCAAACTCAAATCGCTTACATTGAATAGACAGCCTTTTTTTTGTGTAACCAATCACGGTTTAAATAATAAATTTGAAATCAGTTAAACAGTTGTCCACGCCCACATCTTCACTTAGTTTGGAACCCTCGATAATAAATGTTTGTTTAGGATTAAAATCCCTTTTTTTTATTACATCAGTGCAAAAATGCGAAAAAAACTTATTTATTCCGGACATGACCGACCATTGTAAATACACTTAATCTCCCAAAACCATTTAATGAAGGCGTTTTAAAAATTGCCATTCCTTTGTTGTATAAGAAGGGCGTTTTTATAACTTCGGTAGGTAAACGAAATTCACATTTAACATGTATATGCTATTCTAAAGCCGACTGTACCTAGTGTACATTCATATAGGAACTGACTGAATGTTTTTCATTTCAAGTTATAAAGCTTGACTAATATTGGTTTAAACATTGTAAATGTCTTATTTGATTTGATAAGTTTAAATTACATTAAACATTCTATAAATTTATTCTTACATCTGTTGGAATACTTTTTTGATAACAACTGGCTTATAATTATAATGTGTCTAGATTAAAAAATAAAAGTAGAATAAATTTACTACATTCTTTTTTGCAATTTTTCTAAATTACAGATTTAGTGTTTTTTTTTTATTTTCACACATTTGTCTCATTCCTTATTGATTGAAGAAAGAGTGTGTTTGCAGATAAAATGCAGTAAAATCATCACATTTTGTATACAAAGGAGCAGATGTCTTGAGATGCAGAGTTGTTGATCTTTCATAGGTTGTTAAAGGAGTTGTTGAAAATTGTTCTTCTGAACAATTTTCTGGGGCCAGTTTGGAGATTAATTAACCAAGTTTTTTTTGAAGAAGAAATTAAATACCAAGGTGTTTGGCAGTAGAGTAGATGGTGAAGCCTATAGGAGGTTATGGCCTAGATTGTTGGACCACACTAAATTATGGTTTGTAGGTGTTAGTTGTATCTTTTGCTGTCTGATTTAGCAAATCTGTTTAGTTCACATATATTGGATAACTGTCAGGATTGAAGGGTATAACTGGCAGGGCTCCTTACTTTATTCTCATGCACCACCCAAGATGCTTTTGCTCAATGATACAGTGTGCAATTACTATTCAAATATTTACTTTAACATCCATAAAACAACCCATTACTTCTGATAACAAACTAAATTTCGAAAATCCTTTCAAAACAAGAAGTTCCTGTGGAAGACTTCAACCTTTGATGACTCATTACCCACATTCTTCATCTTCCCAAAGATCTGTCCCCCCCTATTTGCAGATCTTTGTTAAAATTATCACATTTCATATACAAAGGAGCAGGTGTCTTAAGATGCAGAGTTGATCGTTCATAGGTTGTTAAAGGAGTTGTTAAAAATTGTTGTGCTAAACAAATATATTAGGGCTAGTTTGGAGGTTAACCAAGTTTTTTTGAAAAAGAATAGATGAAGTACTTAGGTGTTTGGCAGTGGAGTAGACGGTGAAACCTATGTGAAGTTATTGACTAGATTGTTGGACCCCACTAAATTATAGTGTAGGTGTTAGTTGTATCTTTTGCTGACTGATTTAGCCAATCTGTTCAGTTCACGTATAGTGGACAACTGTCTGGATTGAAGGGTATAACTGGCAGGGTTCCTTATTTTATTCTGATGCACCACCCAAGATGCTTTTGTTCAATGATACAGTGTGCAATTACTATTCAAATATCTACTCTAACATTTGTAAAACAATCCATTACTTCTGATAACAAACTAAATTTCAAGAATCCTTTCCAAACAAGAAGTTTCTGTGGAAGAATTCAACCTTTGATGACTCATTACCTACATTCTTCATCCTACCAAAGATCTAACCACTCACATCATGAGAAACAGTCCATCTCACCAAAGATAGTATCTATACCTGGATTGAAAAAGTTATTCAAACAGAATTAGAGATAAATAAATTGCCAAATCCCTTTAGGTCTTCCAATATAAAGAAAATAACTTCTCTTTCAAAAACAAATCTTTTGTTAAAGGAAAACGAAATCAAGAACTACGTCTGTCCGCCCTATTTCCCACCTCTCAAGCTCCCATTGTCCATTCCACTTCTAAACCCATACCAATTTTTTATCCTCTGCAACATCTCTAAATCAATCAGCCAAAAATGCTGGTGGACATTTTTCAACAATAATTTGATTTTCTACAGCCAAATCAAACTTCTCAAGGCTAACTTCAACCCTACTCAAAACAGATATTCAGCTCTCCAGGCTCAGCTCCAAAATGAATTCCCTTCTGGGCATCCCCAACATTGTTGTGCTCACCTGCAACTGCCAATTTAAGGCGACTCCGCCTTTATTCCGCAGTTTATTTTCTATGTCTGCAGGAATGCATAGAATTCTCCCAAATACTGGACAATCAAGTTCAGTATACTCAATGTTGATGAATTATTTCCAAAACTACAAACCTTCCCACATGATTATCCTATGATAAGGATAATTACCTCATCAGAAATGTCTTACCAAAGGTCTTCTTCCATGGACTTGCCTTCTTATTGTCAGCTGCAAATCTAAATCCCCCAGCTACCCAACCTGCAGTGATACCCCATTTATAATTAAAATTGCAACCTCACCACTATGGGAAACACAGTCCATCCAAATCTTTCCTTTGTGTCTGGGGGAAATAAACCCCATTCAAAATTTTTGCCACATAATTTTAAACTGGGCCAAAATTACTAGAATCACTCCATTAGCACCCAGCTAACGCTCTCGATGATCTATCAGCTTATAGGTTTTCCATAACACTTGCAGAATGGGCGATAGGAAGGAAATAATCCAGCTACAGCTCTGTACGTTTAACACACCCCTATTTAAGCCAGTTGTTTAGATAGATTTCTCCAACTAGCCTCGTAGCACCCCAAAAGAGACTCTTGTGATACCATTATTCTACTCTTCAAATCCCCCTGCAAAGGATATACATATATTACCCTAATTATAAAACCACCTAACTCCCTGCTAACTGCTAACACCTTCACAAAGTGAGGTTATCCATTAGATTTTGGTGGCAAAGTGACGGTATATCCAATGTCTGAATTCAATTTTAATTAATTCCTAAAAAATGATAACGCCAGTCTAGTATAAATGAATATGATTTACTTGTGCAGTAAACTGTAGTACTGTAAAGGATTCCATAGTAAACACCTTTTTAAACTCGACTTTCTCCAAATGGAATTAGTATTTAGGTTTGTATGATTGTGATGTCGTTTGCTTAAGAGCATAATGCATGTTTCAATAATAGTGGTATATTTAATTGAAGGGGTTAAAGTCAAAGTGGTGTAAGTCAATTTTCGGTAGAAGTTGACTTAGGCACAGAAATGCGATGTAGAAATAAAAAACTGTTAATAGAAAAAGTGGAGTAAGTCAGAGCTTCACTCATTTCGTTGTTAAATGGCAGCACAAGTTAGACTAAAAATGGATCATCTGTTTTGTTGACAACTGAAGTGGTGTAAGTCAGACTTACGCCAGTGTGGTTGTAATTGTTCCGCGATTTTCATCGAGTGTAGAATGCATGCGTGAAAGAAAAATGAGAACAACATTCCTGTTAATTGGTTAAAAACTCAATGGATACGAATTTTGAAAGATCAACCTTACATTCTCTTCTACAAAGAAATTGTGAATGAGGATATCCCATTTTCAAAACTAAATCTAAAGGCAGCAAGGCCCGGTAGGCGACATTCTCTGGCCAACGTTTCTCAAGATGTTTTGTACCCAAGGGGAAGGCCTGTTACCGAGGCTAAAAAGAAAGATATGCTTGATCCTCTGCCATACATTCCACCAGTGAAACATGATTTCTTCGTTTCCCTGCGAACCACTATTGAAGAAGGTGAGGAGCTTGTAGATGTTGGACCTCTGGAATTTGTGGAAACCACAAATCCTGATGAAAAAGACTGAATCCGTTTTGCCATGTTAAAAAATTAAGAATCCATTCGCGATAAAAAATTAAATTATTTGTATTATTCTTATACTTTGTGTAATATTCAATAAAAATGTTTTTGAGAAGTGCAAGTCAACTTTGCATCATTTTGTTGATGTCCACAGTGGTGTAAGTCTTTGGTCTTAGGTCATACAGTGGTGTATGTCACCGGCTTTGGTAAGGCAAGTGGTGCAAGTGACTTTGGTTAGTGTTTGAGGTACAACTTTTGGACAAAAAAAATTTCAAATCAAGCCTAATCACAAGTTTGGACCTACCTAGTACCTCTAAAACAATACCATCACAAAAACTTGTCCACTGAATTAACTACAATACCTTTTGCATTATGCTAATTTCCTAAAAACGATGATAAAGTGACTTACACCACTATGACTTTAACCCCTTCAATTATTAAAGTAACATTGTTAAAGGACATTTTTATTAAATTATTTTTTTTGTTTCCAGGACATTGCTGCTTACATCAAGAAAGAATTTGACAAGAAGTACAATCCGACATGGCATTGCATTGTCGGTAGAAATTTCGGATCGTACGTGACCCACGAGACCCGTCACTTTATCTACTTTTATTTAGGCCAGGTGGCGATACTGTTGTTTAAGAGTGGTTAAAACTCTCAACCCTCTCTATCACCAGACCTTTGCCCCCCAAAAAATTATCTCCACAAATCCCTCTCCATCTTCAATATACTATTAGATGATTTCTCTTTTCAAATATTAAAAGTATCTTATTTTTTTGGTCTTTTGGCGCATTTTTTTTTGTAGACGCACGGGAAAGTGTGACAAAATGCGTCTGAAAATTGGGAGTTTTTTATTTTTAAACGATAATTTTATATACATTTTTGGAATAAAATTATTTTGTTGATGATATTTTGACATGTTTCAATTATTAGAAGTGAGGGATATAAGGAAACGTTTATTACGCACAAATTTTTTTTTTGAACGTTTATCACAAGAATATTGAATACAACAAAACTGTAAAAGGACGGTTGAGTTCTAAAATTCTATTTTAATTAAAAACTCTGTGCAATGTATTTGATTCTGGTGCACACAGACAGAAAATTTGTGTTTATCTAGCTCGAGCTATTTTTGAATCGAATTGATAATCTGGCTGTGACGTTTAGTGTATGCGAACCAAAGCGAAAAATCTTTCAAACAGGCCGTTTCAAAACTTGCAGTTTGGCTACTGCAACATTTTGAAACCCTATCTTATATTTCAGAAACATTCCTTCTTGGGTACAAGTAAAAATTCAACTACTTGTCAAGAGATGGTTAAAGGGGGTTAGGTTTAAAGTAAAAAAAAGTACTAGTTTGCACACACTAAATATTTGTTTTTTATTATTATGATTTGGATAAAGTGAGGTTGGGAAAGCTAGCAAATGATTTTATTGAACATTAGCTTCATTTTGACTTAATTTTAAACTTGTAGGGAAATTGTTAGAAATATTTGATTCGAAAATAAATCGATCTGTAAATATATATAGGTAGCTAACTATATACTATGTCTTAAGTTGTTATTAAAAAAAAAGTATATTTAAAAAAAGATTAACATCTAAATGTTGTTATTCGGTCGTAGCTGTCGCCTGTATCTCTTGGTAAGTAACCATCGCCGAAATATAAGTAAACAGTTTAGGCGTTCCAGCAGCGTTAGATAACCAAGTCGACTAGTTATATCAATGTTTGAACGTATAAATTAAGTTATAGTTTTTTATGCAATCCAACACATTTTATTTTATAATTTTAAATTCTAAATTTTCCATATATAAATATGAATTTGAGAAATTCCTTCAATTAATAATATGAATTGTTTAATACATGGAATTTGCACTTGAAATTTATTGTACTAACCCTTACTACTTATACATATTACAAAAAATTAAGTGTAAGTTCAGCATGAACTGTTGTAAAATTAATGTCTAGTTTTTATTTAAATATCTGATTTTTAATTAGAACTTAAAAATATTTTAAGTTGAAATTGTACGTTCAAACATTTACTAGAAATTGACAATTCGGTTTCTTAAAGAGGTGCTTTAAAAGGTGTACATTTTTTTTAAATTTTGGTTGACAGTACACTACGTCCATTAAAAAGTATTTTAAAATATGTATCCCAAGAAGTCTATCGAACTGCATGAATTATTTTTTTTTAACGATGAAGATATATAACAAAAAATGGCCTCTGTAACAAGATTTTTTGTTATCCAAAAGAAGCAACAATGGTTTTTTATTTGGTCTCGAATGGATATTTAGTTAAATTTGCCTATTTTATGGTCAGGACTGATTTAGTTTTCCGTATTGTTTGACAAAAAGTTAGGGCACAAGTACATATTTTACTAATTTATTGTTGGATTTTATGTCGGTTTTTGTATTTAGTATAAAAAAAACTTTTTGTCAGATGATTGCTTTCTTCCTAATTCTTTTGTGAATGTAATATCCACAAAAATTTCACTTCAAACAGTTGTTGTTTAAAATTGTATTTCTCAATGTAATAATATATGGTTAAAGACTAATATATTTTATTTCTATCCTGTAACTACTTTGAGGAAAACATAAAAATACGAAGAATACATATTTGAATGAATTTTACCTGAAACTATAAAAGTTTTTCATGTGTTTTCTCTTGTGGCGTCTTCTTTAAAAGTTAACCATTCTTTCATTATCGTTAATGTGGCAGATAGATTCTTCGCAAAGGTGCATATTAGTGGAGGTTCTTTGGTAAGAATTCACGGTGTAAGACAGTGCGAAGGGTATATAGTGATGCAAGATTTTATACATCCAAAGTCTCAACTCGAAGCGACTTATTAAAAAATATTGACGAAAAACATGGTATTTAAAAAAAATTAAGTATTTCAAATATTTATTAAATTAGAGGTCGCTCGTTAAAAATATCGATTATGTCAAAAGTTATAAATTATTATATACTACCATTTTTAATTAAAAAAATCGATAGCGTGATATTTTTGACAAATACGATTATGCTTATTATCTACAAGAGAAGTGTGCAAAATGTGGCTTATAAACAAATGACATGTTTAATGGTGTAGCGTAGAATGTCGATTTTCCAAAATAGCTTTCGAAAGTAGCCTAACATGGCTAGTGCGAGTTTTTGTCAAACTACAAATCCAATACCTCCCACATCACAAAGTCTGTGAATGCAGAGATGCTGACAAGCAACGAGAATATACTGATGAATATAACATTTTAAGTAGTTATTTAACGAATAACAAAACGAGCCCAGCACTCAATTGTAGCAAAAATAAAAAATCGGGCACCTGGAATCAATAATAGAAATTTTTAGCTACTGAAGTATAGATGTATATCCTGTAAACATACTGCTGGAGACAGTCCAAATAGTGTAGACATTATTTGTTGAATTGGTGTGTACCCTTATTGTTTTAGAAGAAACGACCGATCAAATATTTGTATTACAGATCATAGAAAAGGCAGTGGACATGACATCCACATACTGCTCATAGTTCTTTGATAATCTCAGGAACAAAGGAAAAAATGGCGAGACCTTAAAGTTTATGAATGCTTGCTGACTTGCTGAGCTGTTCAAAGAACTCTAAGAAATCGTGCAAATATATTTAAAGAATACACCACGTGTATTCTTTGATATACCTTGTCCAGTATAAATATAGGTGCACGTCACAGCTGTCAAAACGGGACTATGTTGCAAAGCTTTTAAAATAGTATTAGAATCTAGTAAATATGAAACGAAATTTCTCTAATATTCTTTTTATTTGAGTACAAAATTAAGCTAGGTTAGTTACACTCATAAAAATCACAGATAATTAAAAAAAATCACGACTGGAGGTTACCACAAAAAATTGCAGAACCCAGATACGTCAATGTAATACGCGCGAATATCAAAATTTCATCTGATAAATCATGTTTGACCGCGGCAACATGGCGCAATTGTGCCAACATATAAAATATTTTAGCACGAGTTATGTTCGTTTGAAGTTTATATTTTATTAGTCCAGGAGTTGTATTTGATATAAAATTAATTATGAAACCTTTCTTAAAGCATTTATTTATATTTTGGAATCACTTTCGGACTACAAATTTCAAAATTTACAAATTTTACGGTACATAAACATACTCATTGACAGTAGCAAACGAACGAAGGAAGAAGAACGAACACTTTGATGACGTGCAACCACATTTATACTAGACAAGGTATATATTTAAAACCCATATTTGCAGTTGGTAAGATATAATAGCCAAATCCCAATATAGGATGGTACGTTGAGGTATTTTTTATTAAAAAACTATTTACTTTGAAATCATGTATTTATCTACAAAAATCAATAAAAATTTAAAAAAAAAGAGTTTTATAATATTAAGAGAAAATAAAATATACAATATTTATTAATACATCAGTATCTAAAACTAGTAAAACTGTTTTGCAAAATAATAAAAATGTAGGTCACAATAATCTACAAAATAGCCACCCACAACCTTAAATGAACAAAAACGGAATATCTGTAAAAATCAAATTGACAAACCTAACGATATTTATGTCTCAATATATTGGTAGGAAGATAACAGAACTAAAACAGATTTGTATTAAATAATTTAATTAATATAGAAGTGCAATAAACAGATAATTCTACAAAAAAATTTAGATGTGTGTGGTGTGGAAGGCCATCCTTTCATTAGCTTAAAATTTGTAAATATCACAATAATAAATCTTAAAAAAATATTCTATTGCTAGGCACATTTTATAAAATGGAAAATAAAACTTGGAATGAATTCGTTATATATAGATATATACATAAATACTAATTTATCACAGCATGATTAGAATAAAAAAGAAAATAAGAGAGCAATTTTAAACAGCGCAACATAATTTTCCAAGTAAATTTTTATGACAGGCACTATATTCTAATACTTTTTTTTAATAAAATTGGACAAAAAATATATTTACAATTTATTAAGAATACTAATTTAAGAACTTAGTAACAAACATTTCAAAGCTCTCTCTCTCTTAATAAAATGTACTTTCACAAAGTAAGGGTCAGTACAATTAATTTCTTTACAATTTATTAATATATTTAATTTGATTGAATTAAAAATCATCAGTAAATATGAAATAATAGTATGTTGAGATAATTTCTTTTTGTACGTAAAAATGATATGAAATTTCGTCATCTCAAGGAAATATTAAACGAAAAATTCAGCTTTTTCTGATAAATAGAACTATGATGTCATGTCAAACATTTACAAAAGATGGACCAACGTAGAAGAGGTTATAATTAGTATGTTATATTACTGGCTCCCTAATGAGAGCGACAGTTTTTGTTAATGAACAAAAAATTCTAAATGTTTAAAAAAATAATTTTAATTTGACGCTTCAAGAGTTAAATAATATATTTTTTTATTCTCCCCTATACGAAAGAGTAACTTACTATCTTGATGACAGAAGTAAAACATGGTGATCGGTAGCTAGGTAGTAAAAGTTTAGCGCCTAGGTCAAAAATTTCTTAGTAGTTGAGGACTGCAGGATGTACCTACTAAATTTATACCAGATGTACTTTTTTGAGATATAATATCATTAAATCAAATACATTGAAATGGGGAGAATGAAAAGCATTTTCAGGAGCTCGGTGCTTTTGATTAGCCTCGGTTACGCTACGCTTCGCCTCAGTCCTCAAGTCAGAAAAAACGAAATAATATTTAAAACGCTTTTTAACTAATACTTATTGAAAACAACCACAAGAAAAATAGGTTGCTATTAATAAAATTTATAATTTATTAAATATTTGATCAATTTTGTAAAAGCATCACTAATATTTGAGAAACCTCTTTAATTACAATCCTTGTACTTTTAAACTTTACATTACCAAAAAGATTATCCAAATAAAGAAAAACATCATCACAATACTGTATACTCCTCGGGACTCGGGCTCCTTCCTACTTTTTTAAGATTTACTTTGGAAGAGCCTGTTAAATTTAGAGAACATCTGCCGAAACTGCTTCTGTTTCCAAAACTTAATGGTCCTTTTTTGTTCAAACTATCTACCATGTTTCTGACGATACTTCCTGAAGCGGCAGCAACGAGAAATGGTTTTTTGCTCGTATTTCCAGAAGAATCTTCAATATTTAAAAAACCAGTTCGCCTTTGTAAACTAGGAGTTAGTTTAGAAAGTAAGGAAGGTTTTTCGAGCATAGGTGTCGATTTTTCCTTACAATCCAGTTTTGGGGATTGTTTTTCTAGGATTTCTTCTTGATTGTCAGTTTTAGAAGGAGATCGCCTTTTTAACACAGGAGTCCGTTTTAAAATTCGTACGTTATCAGAATCCTTAGTGTACCTCCTACGAGTTAAACTAGACTTTCTTTCGGGGCTCGCATTTGTCTCGCTCACTGATCGATAATATACAGGATTCTCTTTTAGATTGACATTTTTAAGATTACTAACGAACTTTTCCGTCACCTGTGATGGTTGTGTAGTCTTCACACCGATACTATTCAAATTTAAATTAGATACTTTAGCTATGTCATCTGTGTCGAAACTTTTTAGCTTTATCTTTTCTTCTCTAGCCTGGTTTTCTTTCATTTCCTTCACCAAACGATTCCTGGTGAAATTTTTAGGAATCTTTCTTAAATGTGGCGAGATATTTTCTCTAAGGTTATTGTCCGTAAGCGTATTCGAAGTTGTCTCGCTTTTTGGTGAATTACATTCGACTTTTTCAATAGCGATTGGTTTTTCTTGATCTCCCACAAATACCATATCGTTCTTTAGAAAATCTATATTCTCGTAATTCGGAAAATCTTTTTCTATGTCCGAGAGGATGAGACCGCTGGGAGTTTTTGGGACGAAAGTGGTATCTCCTGCAAAATAAATACTATTTAAGATTTTAATTGACCAAGAAGTTGTTTTATAACTATACATTTAAGTGTTTATAATAAATCAGAAACAAAGTACTAAAATTATAAACAACTCTGTAGCTATTTTATATCCTAATAATTATTTAAGTTTTTTTTAATGGTATCAACTTTGTATGAAGCCTAAGAAGCTCAAGTGCAAGTAAGAACAATATTGTATCACTTTTCCCTGCTGTACTGAATTTTTCCTTTTGATTAGTTGAATGGATCTATTATACTTTGATAAGACTCAAATTCATCTACAGAGCTTGATCTAAAATTATAAGTGGAAAATGTAGGAAATAGTGTAATCTAGAGATGAGTTTTTTAAGTGAAGTGTGTGGAGAATGGAGATTTCTAAAATGGGATAGATTACATTGATGGAGGCAAAAAGGTTTAGATACTTGCAGAAGTGAAGTACGAATTTCACAGCTCTGTAGGTTGTTTGATTGTTTTGTACAAGAAAGAGCATGTGCAAAACTGAACGAGATATTTTACTTCTGCTACACATGTTCACAAATTGATCTATTCAATTACACATTGGAATGAAAGGTACTGTAACTTGCATATTTGATAAAAATGAGATCATTCATGTGAAGAAGAAAGTTGGTTGAAGTACAGATTAGCTAGGGATTGAAAAAGTGCGAAATAAACAAAAATTTGACGATCAGGGGAGATGTTTTGAATCTAATAAAATTTAAAAAACATCCATAAAATTACGAGTATTTGATACACAAATGAGCGAAAAAAATTATAAATGATACTAAAAGGTTTTCCTTCTAAATTCACGAAAAGTTTAGGTTCACATATACAACAAAACTAACCTTGTTTATCATTTGTATTGTTGTAATCGCAAACTGTTATTAAAGGTTTGCCATTTTCGTTAGATGGCACTTTTAAAGTGGATCTTATATTTTCGTTACTCTTATGGATGCGTTCAGAACTTTTACTTTTCCCGCTACCATCGATAATACTTCCATCACAATATATTTTTTCGCTACTTCTACTTTTACCGTCGTAGATCCTATCGCAGCTCCTGCTCTTATCGATGGATTTACAATCTGAGAAAATTTTCTCGGAACTTCTTTTCGTATCTGCCATTTTACCTTCGCAAATTGGTTCTAAAGCAGGACTACGATGTCCTGACGGTATTCCATCGGGTGTCGTACTACCCGAAGAGCTAGGACTGAGACCGCGGAAGTGTTGGATGTCGAAGAGGAGATCAGGGGGAAGAGGCATACCGACGCTGAGATGCATCGAAAGTGATTCGAGCCACACTTCCATTACTTCAAAAGGAGGACTGAAAATTAAGCAATAGATTAGAATTTTTACGTGTATTATTTAAGGAAAATATTTATGTAAATGATCATAGATAGTTTCTTACCGTTTGTCTGGGTTGAGATCTGTACAGAGAAAGGCTACTTTATAGAACGGTTCGGGACAAGAACAACAAAACTTTTCCTTGAAAGCCATTTGGTTCAATCCGAAATCGTTAGATCTTGGCATAAAATCCGGGTCAGCTTGGATTCTACCTATGATCTACAATTAATAACATAATAAGAATTGTTTCTGAAGCAATATAAAAGTAGTTCATTCATATCTCATGTCACAACGTGATAATATAATTTATACCTACCTCACATAAAATAATTCCAAAGCTAAAAATATCAACCTTCTCATCATATTTATTTCCTTTCATCATTTCTGGAGCCATCCAGTACGGGTTCCCGACAACCGTGTATCGTTTTTTTCTTTCTTGACGCCTAGCACTACTTTGGTTTTTAGGAGATACTTTTCTTGTACTATTAGTAGCATGTGAAATAATTCTGGCAAGCCCAAAATCGGCTACAATTACCGTTTTGTCATCTCGAACAAGGCAATTGTGAGAATTGAGATCTACGGCATAATAATTCTAGGTACATTCCGAATTTGTATGGTATAAATCTCAGTAAAAAAATCTTACCTCTGTGAATGATGTTCATTGAATGAAGATATGCCATTCCAGCAGCTATATCTTTAGCAAAAGAAACTCTTTGTTCCCATGGAAGAGGCTGGCAAGAATCATGTAATAATTCTGTTAAAGATCCTCCAGAAATATATTCTGTTACTAAATGTAAACGCCTTTCTTTATACAAAACTCCTATAAATCGTAATACATTGTTATGGTTTAGACTTCTTAGAACGGCTACCTGAAGATTAAAACCAAAAAATAATAAAGATATGTTAAGTATTAGAAATAACAAGTCTTACCTCTTTTAAGAAATTTTTTTGTGCTTCTTCATCTACCCTATAAAGTTCTTTTAAAACCATAACTTCCTCTGTATCCCTAGTTGTAACTTTGTATACTTGTCCAAAGAATCCCTGTCCTAACAACTCACCCTTTACTAAGTCTGAAGCTCTGAAAACCCTTTGTTGCGGCCTAGGCTCCAAGAATGAATAGGCACGTGATAATTCTAAACATCTTTTAGAATTTGGAGATCTAGTTATAATCATTATGTTTTATTAATTGATAAAAATTTTACAAATTTAACAAAACAAGTATACTAACATTTAATTCATAGTTTGTCTATAAAGAAATATTGACTACTTACTCATCTAAAAGCCTGCTCATAGAAGAACTCCTTTCCTTATCTAAACATTGATTATCAGACAGATGGTTTTTTCTTCGTAACTGCCTTGATCTAGTACCACTCATGTAACCCTCATCCTTTCTTTTAAATAATCTCTCTTTATTGATTGATACATTGCTGGGCGGTTCTGTAGTTTCTGAATATTTTGGAGCACTGCCCACAATCCTAATATCACCATTTAGAGAATCTGAAGAAGCCGAACATTTAACATTGTCTTGAGATGTTTTTATACTTGGAATGTTGGTATCACTAGCGGTGGTAGTTAGAGGTATATTAGAATGCCGGAGGGCCGTAAACTTAGCGAGATTGCGAGATAGTGTTTGAGGATCGTGTTCTATAGTTAACTAAAATTGTAAATAATTTTATAACATATTTTAAAATTATTATTATATTATAAAAAGGAATATGTGTAACACTATTTTATTGTTATTATTTACTTACTTGTAGTACTGTGTCAGAATATCTCAATAAATTTTCTACATTTTCTAGAGATGTATCTTTTACAGGCATACCATTTATTTCTAAAATTTTATCACCAATATGCAATGACATTAAATCATTGTTTACATCTAACCTGAAATCATTAAATTATTGTATTTTGATAAAAAAAAAGATTAACACGAATCAGTTTTTAATTAAATTACTTAATCAGTTAGGTTAGACAATTGATTTAATCAATACAAAGGAAATAAATTTACTAAGCAGTTGTGTTTAATTTTATTAATTTTCAATACAATATTTGAGTCAATATTTTGGTTAAACCTGTTTTTTAAATAGTCTACTGTTTTTAATAATAAAAGAATTACAGCATACAGCAGCTATTTTTGAATATAGTTGGTTGGTTATTTTAATATTCCTTTTACTAAAATAAATATTAAAAAGTAATTTGGCACATACCTATAAGGGGGTAAAAAATAGCAGCAAATGTTAAAAGCAGATGTTAGAAATGCAAAAGCCACTTGAAGTAGTTTCCCATGTATTTTCCATAAAAACCTGTTTTAATAAAAAATGTTACATTTGATTCTTATCCAAAAGTAATACTATTATAAATAAATTTCATTGAATAAAAAAATTTTTATTTACCTACTAATTTAAAGCAAGATAAATTGAAAGAGAAACATAGTTATTGAAAATTTTACAAATCAACAATGTAAGCATCCATTAGTATACAATTAATGGATTAGCAAATTTTTGTTTATGACTTTAAAAAATTCCTTACCCAATTAAATTAGTACCAAATAACATGCATATATAAATTAGATGCAACTTACTCTGATATTGTAAAACATTGAGTGTTACAACCTGGCTGCAAAGCATTTTTTGATAACTTGATGCCTTTTTGTCCTCCTGGAATCTCTACTAAACGAATGGAGTGTGGTTTTTGAGAAAAAGGAAATCCTGCAGTTTTTTGAAGGGGTTGCATTTGTCTTTTGTAACACTGTCCACTGAAAAATTAAAGTATATTTTAAATTTAATAAAAAATAAAATAATAATAAAATTCATACCAATACAGTTTAGATCTTTCCACAAGAGCATAAGAGTCTCCATCTCCAATAAATGCACTACAAGATCCACAACAAAAGCATTCAGGATGAAATTTATGTTCTCCTGCTACCATTACTGGTCCAGTAATTATCTGAAATAGTTTTTGTGGGTATTTAATTGTATAACTAAGTTCAATTATATACTTTATTTTTTTCTAAATATATTTACCTGACTACATTGCTGACAAGATTCTCCATATCTTGTCCAATAATCATCTTTACAAAAAAGCAATCCATTTTTTTCAAAATACCAGTTGGATAATGAAGCATCACATGCAGAACACCTAAATAATTTTCATATTTCACCTAAATAATAAACATGTAATATTTATTTAATAGGAAAGTATCAAACCTGAAACATTCCATGTGCCATTCCTGACCAAGTGCAGATACAAACTCTTCATCATCTACTGCATTGAGGCATCCTGAACATATAATTTCTAAATGAGAGACACTGCTGTCTTCTCCCTCTAAAAACAATAAATATAAGGGTGATATTTTTGATATCAATAAACCTTGACATTCTATTCATGTTTCATGAATAGCAATAAGTAGATAGATAGAAATATTATATTCAACAGAAAACTCAAGAATAAATATTTTGTTAATAGTATGCAACACCAGAGGAAACAAAACCAAAATATTTTGATATTGCAGCAAATGATGACAGGAAAGAACCAAGGACAATATAAAATTTACTGATATGAAAATCTAAATAAGTTATTGGAAATAGAGTACACTGTACTAATGGGGTTTGTTTTAAAAAATTAGAAACATATTTTAACTTTTTCTTTGACATTTCTATTGTCACCCACGCATTTTATAACTATATCAAATCTTGGATAATGGGTGTAAAAAAGAAAAAATAAAGACAACAAAAAACTGAACTATGGATAAATATTTAAGTAGCATAATATAGCTTCTAAGTACTTACCATTTTCGCAATGTTCTTGCATATTTTGATGCAAATTATTAAATATAATACCAAAATAATATGCATAACATGTTTGCAATGCACCATCCACAAGTTTTTTTTACAGTACTAGATTTGATTTAACATACATAATATTTCGAACATCCAATAAAAAATGTGGTAGGCGTGGTCCCAGTAAGTTTAGTTTTTGAAAATAAAGGCCATGTTAAAAAATTTAAGGACATTAATATAATTCCATAGTTTCTAAATAACCTTTTAAAATAATTCTTTAAATTTACATTTTTTCTATTATGCATTTGGCATTCTTAATTAAATTTACTGTTAGTCATATCAATAGTGTCAATGGTTTGTCAGTTTGTCAGATGTCAAATTTTTATTAAACGTCATATTTAATGTATCCAAAAGATAAACACAATTACATTTAGGTAGATTTACAAAAAATTAGTTGATTTAATGTTTATATATGTAAAAGTAAGCTACTTTCAAACGTAAACCCATTTTTATATTCTTTAAAATGTCTTACCAGTTGTATAGAAATACGACTTTGGGCCACACTTTACAAGAAAGTTTAGACGAATTAATTCAGGTATCACGTTTCTTATTATTTTCTTTTAATAAACGAATTTTTGTTTTGTTTATTATACAACAAGATGCAACAAGAAGTTATGCAATTAAATATTTTTTACAACATTTAAATGGAATTTTTAATATTTCAGTATGGACAAATCACCCCGCAATTAGCATGCAAAGTGTTATTACAATTTGATAAATCGATAAATCAAACCTTAGCCACACGAGTAAAAGCTAGATTAACATTCAAAGCTGGTAAACTCAATACATACAGATTTTGTGATAATGTTTGGACATTTATGTTGAATGATGTTGAATTTAGGGAAGTGCAAGAAATCACAAGAATTGATAAAGTTAAAATTGTAGCTTGTGATGGAAAAAGTGAGTAAGAACTTAACATTAATGAAGCTTGTGATCCTTTTAATCATTAAATGAATTTAAAATACTTTTAAGTTTGTGACTCAGTATATATAAAAAGAAAATATATTTAGAGCTATTTGTTATTGATCCATTAATAAAAGCAACATTTTGTTATTGTCTTTATTGTTTGTTTTAGATGTGAATGAAGAAGGAGGTTCAAAAAAGTAAATTTAATATAAAATTGTGACCAATAACCATGTACATAGACTGTTATCAATATAATTTAGGTTATTTAATGTAAAATATATTAGAATCATGACATACACATATTTGTTTGATGGCATTCATTTTTATTTGTAGAAGTTAATTTACAATGTCTTGACAATATTTAAAATTAATAATCCTGTAAAATTGTTTTTTGCAAGTATCTACATCTAGTATTTTGTTATTGTCAAATGTTAGTAAAGTGTATATTTGTTAACATAAAGAATATTTTTCAATGTTTAAAAATCATTAAAAATGTATTTTCAATTGTTTCAATTTGTAAAATTACTATGTAGACTTAAAATATAGTTATTAATTTGCAATTCATTTTTTCTTAATTTTAAAACCTGTCCCTATAATAATAGATTTAAAATTATCTACTATCTAGGTCAATTATTATCTTATACTTATGCAAATTTTATTTAGGATTGGATTATATACTTAAATAATAATTTTGTGTCATCCTGTAGATAATAGTATTTTAAATAACCCAAAAAACTGGCTTTAGATCGTTAACATTTGTGTAATCATGCAGGTAATACACATACCTATATGTTGCAATTTATTTCAGACCTCGCCGGATATTTTTTGAATTTTATCCCGACGAGTGCGCCTCGTCGATTTAAATTTAGACGTCTGGTGACGCTTAAAAAAATTCCCTACATGCCTCTTAATTCATAACAGGTGCATAACAGTTCGAAGTTGTCGACCAAACAAACGGTGTTGTATATGTAGTCTAGTAAATCTAGAACATCAATAATAAATGTAGTTTTTACGTGTAGAAAAACATATATTTATAATTAATATATGACTTGGTAAGTAATAAGATAACGTAAAAAATATAATTACTTTATTAAAATGTTCTACTTTTATAAGTAAAGCCTGACGTGGTTAATATTTAAGTAATATTCGTAAGGCTAAAAATAGGTAGGCCACCAATCATGCATATGATTTTATTCAATACAATTCTGATAACTTATTTTATATATTTTGATAACGTATTGTTGATTAAATCCAAATCTGTTTGATTTTTTTTATATTGTTAAACTAAATCAATAATTTATTGCACAACTTATTAAGGAAATTACAGTTGAGTTTTCCCAATTCGTACAATGCAATTTTATTAGGTAGTTAAAGAAATCTGTAGTCAATAAAAGAATTTTAATGTCAGATTAAAAACTATTAATTTTCACAGATAGGTACACAGGTAATTGTATACTGTAAGTACTAAAAAAAAATATACTAAGTAGGTACTATAAGTAATTCACGAGATATATCTTTTACTTTTTGTTAAGATTAAGGTTTTTCTCAATCATACTCTATTACATACACTGTTTTACCTATTTACCATAAAAGAAAAATGTTATTGCCTATATAAACCTTTAAGCCTTCTTATACAGATTTACTGGACTATAAAGATTTGCAACAAAATAATTGGTCCACTTTTTAAAACTTATTCCTGCTGTATGTTGGTTACCCGTGTAAATAATTCCAAAATTTAGTAGTCCGTGGTCAGCCATTCCGAAAATGCCTAAGCGCTCCAGATTTTAAGATTTTTAAATTGTAGCACCAAACCGAGCTTATTTAAACATTTACAAAGAGAAACGATATAATAAAAAACACAAAAATGGATCCGGAGGCGTTTTTAGATATTTCCAATCAGGTGGTGAAGCTGAAAATGTTCCCGTATTTTGATATAGCGCATTGTACATTATGTGCATTGGGTGTCAGAGAGGATCTTGGCAGTGGTAAGTAATTTTGTCTCTATCCCAGACATACTTTTTAAAGGTTCTATTAACTTTTAAATTCTATTTAAAAAAAAACTGAAAAATGATAATCATAAAAGTAACTTTTTTCTGACTTCTCTATCAAACTTATTTATATATGATCATTTGTATTTTACAGCCTTTTATTTTTTTCTTTCTTACTGGCAATGCAATGTACTTCGGTTAAAACATAGCATGTTTATATCCTCCAATCAAACAACAATCATAAAAAGATTTCAAACTTGTTTCTTGATCTAAAAAAATTTTCTAATAACACTTGTTCCGAATATTCAAGATCACATAAAAACTTGTACCCTCTCAAAAATTTTAAGTTTACATTACGAACATTAAAAATGAAACTTTTTATTTCAAAAATTGATTAACTTCAATAATATGTCAATCTGACGATTCTGGTTTTTAGCGAAACAGCTGTCATTAATTTAAAACATCAAATTGACTGTAGTAATCTTTACTTTGTGGAACATTAATATTAAGAACATTTAAAATAGAACTTTTTAAAATAAAACTTACACTATTTATTTAAAAAATTGTTTTTCTTACCACAAAGTAAATTTCGTTAAGTTTACATGTTCTCCTTTAGAGGAAACACAAATTACCTACTTAAAACATTTTATGTACTGTCTTTAAGTTTTTTTTTGTCTAAATGTTGGTCTATGTCTATTTATCAAGGAGCTCTAGCATTCTCTCGGAAACATCCACTTGCATGTTGGCTGTCATACATGCTGGTTGTGTTTGCTGGTGGTATGGTTGCCAACGGACTTCTCGCTGAACCAATTTTAGCTCCGCTGAAAAATACTCCACAACTTTTTGTCGCTACAGCTGTGTGGTGAGTATTTATCATTACTCTAATTATATAATTTGTAACATGTCTAACGACCTGTTTCGATTTTTCAACTAATCTATCTCTATATTCTTATATTTTTACCTTAATTTGCTGTGGTAAACACAGCCTCAAGGAAACTCAAAGTACAGCCTCAAGTAAACTCAAAGTACAGCCTCGAGGAAACTCAAAGTTTAGCCTCAAGGAAATCCAAAGTATAGCCACAAGAAAACCCAAAGTACAGCCACAAGAAAACCCAAAGTACAGCCAGTAGAAAACCCAAAATCTAGCCACAAGAAAACCCAAAGTCTAGCCACAAGAAAACCCAAAGTATAGCCACAAGGAAACCCAAAGTACAGCCTCGAGGAAATCCAAAGTATAGCCACTAGGAAACCCAAAGTACAGCCACAAGGGAACCCGAAGTATATTACCAAAGAAACCTAAAGAACAGGCACAAGAAAACCCAAAGTATAGCCACAAGGAAACCCAAAGTACAGCCACAAGGGAACCCGAAGTACATTACCAAAGAAACCTAAAGAACAGGCACAAGAAAACCCAAAGTATAGCCACAAGGAAACCCAAAGTACAGCCACAAGGGAACCCAAAGTACATTACCAAAGAAACCCAAAGTACATTACCAAAGAAACTTAAAGACCAGGCACAAGAACACCCAAAGTACAGCCACAAGAAAACCCGCAGTACAACCACATGGAAACCCAAAGTACAGCCTCAAGGAAACTCAAAGCACAGCCTCGAGGAAACTCAAAGTTCAGCCAAAGTAGGAACCCAAAGTACAGCCACAAGAAACCCCAGGGTATAGCCATAAGGAAACCCAAAGTACAGCCACAAGGGAACCCAAAGTACAGTACAAAGGAAACCTAAAGAACAGGTACAAGAAAATTCAATGTATAGCCACCAGGAAACCCAAAGTACTTTACCAAAGAAACCTAAAGAACAGGCACAAGAAAACCCAAAGTATAGCCACAAGGAAACCCAAAGTACAGCCACGAGGGAACCCAAAGTGCATTACCAAAGAAATCTAAAGAACAGGCACAAGAAAACCCAAAGTACAGCCACAAGAAAACCCACAGTACAACCACATGGAAACCCAAAGTACATCCACAAGAAAACTTTAAGTTTGCAGTGATTTTTTTGGTCATATTTATACTTGATAAGCTGATCCAAGTTCGATCCTGACTTTCTGCAACATTAGTATATTTACTGGTATGGACAAAATAAATGAATTGATGTACTTCATGACCCACCAAATTTTCATCAAGTTCGAAATTGTAATTTTGGAGTTATGAATAAAAATATATTTTTAATTTTTAACTTTAAAGCCCTATATTTTAACAAAGGAGGCCCGTAGAAAGCCAGCTACTCATTCCCAAGTTTTGGCCTCTCATTCCTGGGACACCCCTTTTAACACTAGTATCTTTTTTAGGTATGTGGTATTTTATACCCCTTTGGATTTAGGATATAAATTAGCGAAATTTTTTCCCGTGAAAATAATATTTTCAGCAATGAAAGAAATCTACAGGTGTAAAAAAGTATACGACGGGGTTACCCACGCTGCCAAACTGTATCCCAACGCCTATTTGATAATGATTATTATCGGAACGATTAAAGGAAACGGTGCTGGATTTACGAGACTCATAGAAAGGCTTATCAGAGGAGTTTGGACACCTACTGCTATGGAATTCATGCAACCCAGTTTGTAAGTTTTATTATATATTTTCCGAAGAAGTTACTTTAATAAATGTTCTGTTTCTAGTTACACTAAAGCTTGTGTGGTGGGTTCCATAATATTCATTCTGGACAAAAAGACCGAGTTAATTTCAGCTCCACATGCCTTAGTCTACTTCGGCATCGTCATTTTCTTCGTTTATTTCAAACTGTCCTCCATAATCCTGGGTATCCACGATCCTTTTGTTCCGTTTGAAAATCTTATGTGCGCGTTGTTCTTCGGAGGGGTCTTCGATACTTTGGCTAAAATCTTCGGCAGAGGGCAACTCAAAGAAGGGGAAAGTAAGGATGTTAAAAAGACTAATTGAAAAACGTGAGTATAAACGAAACGTTTATTACTTCAGTATTTATTTTAACTGTGAACATTTTAGTGTCATGTCCTCCAAGTTGCTTTCATAGCAAGTTTTGCAAAAAAATGGTATTCTAATTTAGATTTAAGCAATATGATCTGTCATTTATTAACAGATCTTGCTAAAAAGCTGGCTATCAGCTAAGGTACTTTTTATACTTGTAATAACTATAACAAGGTGACAAAATTGTGAAAATGGCGTTTCCATTATTTTTTTAAATCGATTTTTTAAATGAGTATGAAAATATAAAATAAATAGTTGTTTTTTTTCAAAATGCATTTTATTTTTAGTAACATTTTAAGATTAGAGATTAGGCACCAGTTACCCTTGTGAACATGCTACTGCATGTTTTAAATCTTATGTTCTATTCTATAAATTTTTAAATTGTGTCACCTCCTTAACCTCACTTTTTTTATCACAAAATGACACAAAACAATAACGATTGCAGGGTTGTCGGCTTTAAAATTAGAAATTTTTAGCATTGTAATAACAATATAGTTATGAATCAAAATAACAGCAAATATTGCTAACAGAATCGACCGGATTGTATGTTTTTTATTAACAAAACTATCAGAATAACAAGTCATACAATAAATTAGTAAAAAATCCCTTCTGAGTAAACTGGTGTGTAGATTTAGGGGAATCCCAAAGATTGTATAATAGAGGCAGCAACATCTGTTCAAGATATAGTCATTTAGTTAACTACTGTTTTTGTGATGGATTAATGGACCAAACACCAAGAAAAAGGAACAGTGCCCTTGTGGAAAAATCCACTTAAAAAGCTAAATGAGTGCGCACTATTTGTATGACTGCTGTTTGTTATT
Organism: Ophraella communa; assembly: GCA_035357415.1. Taxonomy (NCBI): domain Eukaryota; kingdom Metazoa; phylum Arthropoda; class Insecta; order Coleoptera; family Chrysomelidae; genus Ophraella; species Ophraella communa. The sequence continues at coordinate 23,013,825 of CM068988.1, read as the reverse complement.
TTCTATGACTAATAACTTTGGCTAAATAGTATTTATTTGTTTCAGTATTTTTGAATAAAATGAAGAAATAAATTTGACAAAGGTGCGGTTTGACAAATTTATCTCCTAATAATCAATAAATCAAGGAAGACAAGAAGAAAGAGTTGTACCAAATTATTTATTTGAATAAAAACTTGTTAATATTTACGATATTTTATTTTAAAAACTATGAGTAGGTACTTATACTGAAACCAGTTCGCTTCGCTTTTCGGTACCTCTTTAATGGACCTCAACCCTCAACAATAATAACTCACTTTTCTACCTTAGTGCATAATTACCATTTCCTTACCTATTCAAAAAAGAAAATCAATTGACTTTATCCATGACTTATTTTCATAGAATTGGATACCTATGTATTTGGTTACCTTCTTATTGTTATGTCACTAGTAAAAATCTTACAATTTCGTTTTAAAAGCCCATTTTATTCGATTTTGCAAGGGGTGCCATTTTCTATAGATTGAATCTATACATATTTTCTTTGGAATCTTAAGATTTTTCAGACTTTTTATGCAAATTTCTTGAACTTAGATTACAAGCCAATTATGGTTTATAAATGGCAGGGGTTCTACAAAAATCTATATTGTTTATTTTAAAATGTGGACATTTTGTGATATAAATAAAATATAAAAAGTGGGTTATATGTCTATGGTTATTTTCAATGTAAGTTAACATTAATGTTTATTCAACTATCAATCAATTATTATCTAATCGAAATTTTGTTTATAATTTGACAACAAAGCTCTACAAACTTTTACAAATAAAATTGTGAGATTCTACTGACCTTGTTATAGGTAAGTATTTATGACATTAGTGCAGTGAATGTAACGCCAGAATGACACACCCTCTGTAATTGATGCAAAAGTAACCACAGCGAAAACTTTAAATTCAAACTAAAAATTCACCGACTAAATGTGGCGGAACAAAATGACGTGTAATATACGAGGTGCCTTCGAAAATTTGATTTTGAGTCAAGAGTTCAGTGCCCTTAATTATTTAAATAGATATCAATAACTTTTATCTGAAAAAGTTGTTAATCATTAAAAAATACATCAACATTTAAAGTCACGGCCATCTAGGAGAAATTTTAATTTTTTCCAATTTTTTTTAAATGAAAAATAACTAAGTATATCAACTAAACAGTAAAACAGAGTCATTAATAATTTATTGATATAGGTAGTCATTTACTGTAATTTAATTAAAAGCCTATTATTTATTACATCACTATTAACTATGACCAGACAATTTTTCGCACCACTATTTGCATGTAAAAAATATAAAAATGTTTGGTTTTAGTTACGACATATATTTTTGTGATATCCAGTAATTTTTGAGTCTTTAAATATGTACATATTATAATCTAACCGGCATGTATTTATGGTAAATAAACAGGCATATTCACTGTAGCAATTGAAGTGTTACGAGTTTATCTAAAGTGACTAAAATACTACATTCAAACTGTACTATAATTATTATTGTCGATGTGATGTTCGTTGAAATTTACAGTTGATGTGACCTCTGTCTATGATTAGGATGTTTTAAAACGAATATACGGAGACAAAATGAACGCGCAAGTAATTTCCTTTTTGTTTTTATTTTTATTCTGTGTGAACAATGTGAGTGGTTATAAGTATTTAGGAATATTTCCATTTTTCGCCAAAAGTCATTACTTTTTGGGAAATGAGCTGATGAAAGGATTGGCTCGAGCGGGCCATGAAGCTACAATTTTGACAAGTCATGAAGAAAATAATCCGCCAAACGATAATTATAAACAAATTGTTTTGGAAGGATTACTAGACCAACAAAAAGGTACCTAATAGTTATTTTCATAACAAGTGCGGAAAAGATACTTTCCGCACTTGTTAGGAACAAATATTTTTTTCTACTAGCTATGCATTCTTTAATAATTTACTTTAATTTTGTAAGACTGCAAAAAAATTTAGTTTTTTCAAATATATTACTATTATAAGCAAAATTATGCATTCTTTTTTATGTTGCAAATACTGAAAGATTTTATTTTTCTGTACCAGTGAAAGAAAGTGTTATTTTCAGCACGCAGTTTAGTGCGCAAAAATTATAAACATAAAACATAATGATTGTTTAGAATTCTGTTCGGTTCAGAAACACAAAACTTGGTAGTTCTTTAAAAGATTATGGTGAATAAAAGAATTATTTAATGAGACTGCATGTTTACTACACATAAAATACCATAGAGCTATTCATTCATAAAATACGAAATGGGTGCGGGGCGGTGAGGAGACAAGACATATGACTATTGTTTTGGAATATGGCGATCGACAGTAGAACAACATAGTCGGATAAATAAGAGGGATAAAATTTGCAGTAAAAGTTTATTGTAGTTTATATTAAGTATAATAGACATATTGTTTAAAAAATTATTCACATACCCGCCTATGACTAAGTGAGTTACTCCAACTCACCTGTAGTTTAAATTTTTTAACACTTAAGCTTCACTAGTAAATTTAAAATTAGGTAAAATAAACACAAACACAAGTATTTGTTAGATCGATTATCAATGAAATTATATTAAATATGGCGGCAGCTTGTTGTGTACTTTGCTAGCGGCATTGTCGAATTGTGAACATTGAAAGGCAACCATTAATATGATACGGGCACGTCCAGAGAAAGACTTAACTTTTGACGAGCTGTGATTTAGTTACTTAAGACTAATAGTTTTTTACTTTTTAGTCATCCTCAATGAATTCATGGACAAAGACTCGAGAAAAAATTTCTTTTCCAATCCCATTAAAGGTTTTTTCAGATTCATGAATGCATTAAACATTATTACCGAATTTACTCTGAATCATACTACGACTCAAAAGATGATAAAAGAAAAGCCGAAATACGATGCCGTTATAATAACACACTTTAATCTAGAGGCATTGAAAGCTCTAGCTCCGCATTTTGACGCACATCAAGTAATTTTCTTTAACCTTGGAGCTAGCAATTGGGTAAATAATTTAGTTGGTTCTCCAAGTCTTCCTTCTATAGATCCTGTCATTATAATGTCTGTGTCAGGACAAATGGATTTTAAACAAAGGCTTATTAACACTCTTTTCAGTATTGTACAATACGTATATAATAACGCAGTTTTGTATCCTTACCATAAAGAGTTGGTACAAAAATATATTTCCAAAGATTTAGATTTGGACCAGATTTTGTATAATGTTTCCTTCGCTTTGTACAATTCCCATGTTAGTATGGATAGACCAGCCGCTGAGGTGCCTTGTGTTAAGAATATAGCTGGATTTCACGTTCAGCCTCCAAAGAAATTGCCAGAAACATTGCAAAAGTATTTAGATGATGCAAAAGATGGAGTTATATACTTCAGCATGGGTTCTCATCTTAGAAGTGCAGATTTACCCGCAGAAACAAGAGAAGCTATCTTAAAGGCTTTTTCCAAAAGGAAGGAAAACATTTTATGGAAGTTTGAAAATGATGATTTGCCTGGAAAATCTGCGAATGTTAGGATCGAAAAATGGCTACCTCAAACTGATATATTAGGTAATTTTGTAATATTTTTCTTTATAGTTTTTAGGAATGTATGCGAATAGCAGATAACTGATTTTTATTCTTACTTTTATTAAAGATTTAAAACCCAATCAATTATTCTAGAAGGTTTTTATTATGTTTTCTTAAATACATCTCACACCTAATTCTTTTTGAAATAATATGAGCACTTTACAGTTTGCTGCCTGGCCAGCAATTTTGAAATAAACCTAAATATTTTCCGTTGTATCGTGAAATTAGTTATTTTATCTTTTTGTTTATATTAAAAATTTTATCACAAAACCAATTACATTTTAAAATTTAGCAACCAGTCTGCAAAAAACGTAGCTGTAATTATAAATATACTTACAGATTTACAAATTACGAATTGGGCCGGTTTGACATCCTGAAATACTACTACATTTGCTGATCTATAGTGCTGTCCTTTGTACTATGTCTTTTAAAGCACCCTATCTAGCCCTACCCTTCTAATGAAGTTCTTAAACCTTGATAGTGGCTGCTTTTAATGTTTTCGCTCCAAGTTCTAGAAACTGCAGTCTTGTCAAACCTTTGCAGTGGCATAGAATGTTATTTGCGTTTTCTCCTTTCCCTAACCAAAAACTGCGTAGTTCTATATCTGTATGGTCTATAAGAATTAATTAAGGAATAATAAAGCAATTTATGTTTAGCTCATCCAAATATCAAACTGTTTATAACTCACGGAGGCCTATTAAGTTTAATAGAAACTGTATACAACGGAGTACCGACAATATCAATACCAGTAGTTGGAGATCAGTTAAAAAACGCCAAAACGGCAGAAAGCCACGGATACACAAAAATTGTTGATTTAAACTCGCTGTCAGAAGAAGTTTTTAGTGCTGCTATTGAAGAAGTTATCTCGAATATAACGTAAGTAAAATCTTGTTGTAGGTATAACGTGCTACTCTTGAGATTTTTATAATTACTCCTATATTTTCGGTTGTCCTAAATACATACAACCATATATACATATAAATAAGGTATATAGGACGAGTGCGCATCTTATTGCGCTGAAAAATGAAAGATGCACGACTTGACATCGAAAATCGAAAGATCAAAATGGATCGTAGTTTTTGCTGTTATACTATTATGGATATCTTTGGCTGATTCATTTTTATTTAAACCAAATTGAAAGTTGAAAATGCCAGTTTTTAAAATAAACAAAAGAACAATATTCGCTTTAAATTTGATAATCAAAGATCAAAATGGCTGCCTTCAGTAGCACACAGAAAGGACGTCTCACTTCAGCTATATACTTTATTTATATGTTAATACATACCTACAACTAATTTTTTAATTCCCTTGGCCAGGACATCTCTTCTAGATGAAACAAGCAACTAAAGTAGAATATAGATGCAATCATATTAAATTATTATTAACAAATAACGTATTTGCTTGTCTTGTAATTAAAACTATCTAAATACAATTAAAACTAGAAAAATATGTCTACTTGCCACTCTGAGATTTAGAATCGTTTCCAAACGATACTTAAGACCATCTGTGTCGTTTTGCAAATGAAAGGAAAGTTGTACTACTCGCAATTTCGTCAACGTTTGTATTTATTCTGCATTTGAAATTGAATTAAAGAAATGAATATCCTCTACAGACTAGCATTTTGAAGATATTCTTGAAGAGAGAATAAAATCTAAAAATAAGGACTTTATAAATGAAAGATTGCTACTAATATAATGATGATGCGTTTATAGAACATTTATAACAAAAGAATATACAAATTTTCTGTTCTGTAAAACAAATTTCCTTAAATTTAAAATAGTTGGTCACAGAAAATATTTACAAATCACTGACAGGTCAGTGACAACTCCAAGACTAGTCACTAACCTGTTATATCTGCAATATATGCAACGTAGCATAGGTATGCTAAAAATCAATAAACAATGGTTGTAGGTACCATATGTTTTTAACCAACAAGAAAAATTATATGACGTATTTTTTGAAGGTTATGTTACATACGTGGAATAAAAACTTAATTTGTTTATAATGGTTAAGGAGATATTTTGTAGCTGTAATCGCATTTAGACAATAATGGATAAAGAAGGAGGAAAAAAATCAATTGGTCTGTGTTAAACTTTTTTATTTTTTTTTTAGATATCGGCTCAATGTAAAAAAGAGATCTGAAGTATTTCATGACAGACCTATGCATCCCATGAAGGAGGCCGTGTATTGGATGGAATATGTTGTGAAGCATAATGGTGCTCATCATCTAAGAATGGCTAATATTAAATTAACTTGGTATCAATACTATTTGTTAGATGTAATTGGTACAATATGTATTGCAGTATTTTTAGTATTTTTTATTCCTATAAAAATAATTAGTTTTTTGGTAGGCAAGTGTTTTAAAAATCAAGTTAAAAGTAAGTCTAAAAAGATTAAAAAACAGTAAACAATGTTAATTGTTGTGCATTTTTTTGGTATTCATAATCCTTATCTTTGCTTTCCAATAATTAAAAGTTTTATAGAAAGTTTAAACATTTCAAATTTTTAATTTTCAAAATCATTATACCATTACCATTAAATTATATTATTATATAGGTACTATAAAATTCCATTTAAAATATTTTCGATGCTGCTAATTATTCCTAATAATTTATTTCAACTATCTGTTTTATTTTTATCAGAGATTAATATATTTATAATTTATACTTTCGTCCTATGACGATAAAGGTATATTTAAATTCAATTACGCAATTAAGTTTGAACTTGGCTACATTTGGAAAGTTTGCTTTAATTTCTGCTTGGCATTTGCAAGCAGCAACTTGATTTCACTTCAAATTTTAAGGTTATAGGTTTTATTTTTGAAAAATGGAAATTGAACGTTTTAATGAAGAGTTTTTCCTAAAGTTTGTGACACGTTTTCCAGTTATTTATGATCTTAGCAAAAAGGGCTATAGCAATTGACTTTCTTACAGATCTGGGAACATTTTCCAATCAATGCAAATGTCGTTATTTTGGATCTATTTTTGATTAAAAGTACTCCTACTACCGCCGCTAAAGAAAGAACATAATACCATACTTTTAATGACTTTTTCATTCATTTTTAACTTTTGTATTCTTATAAACCATTTGTATAAACAAATGTCACGCAAGCAAGAAATTAGGCAAGCCCGTAATTGAATGTACCTACCACAATGTTTCAATGCTTTTCGGTGTATTTGGTTAAATCTTTGTAATTTGTCTTAATATTTCGATACTATATAGACAGTTCTGGTAGTGAAAATATCTGTGGAGTCTAAATTAAAATAGAAAAAATCAAGTAGAAAGTCAAATAGTTTTTTTTGGATTGGTTAGAAATTGACTATCCCTGTCAGTATAACTAAACAAAAAAAGGAAGAGATGAAAAAATAATCTGTAGACATTTCTGTTTATGGTTTTGCTGTTGAATTTCAACAAATGTATATTGATCCGTTTGAAACCAGAGTTTTTATTCCTTTTTAATATGTAAAAGCCTGTAAAATTTCATTAAGGTATGTAATGAAATATTAAGCGCTACTATCCCGTATAAAGGTCTGTTTTCCTGACTGAAATCAAGTACGAAAAGGTAGGTATGTTTTAGGGTATACAGTATGAAATAATACTATATTACTATGACCGTTAAAAATAAAACTTTTTAAACAAAACTTTCATTATTTATTTACCTAAAAAATTTCTTTTACTTATTGACAGCTGTTATGCTAAAAACTAGCCTCGTCAGATTGACATATTGAAATAACTTAATTATCTATTAACTATAACTATTAGAGAATTGTTTAATTATAATTTTTCGCCCTACCATTCAGGTGTTACCACCGACGTAATGACGACTATATAATTTTCGAGTCTTTAAATATGTACATATTATAATCTAACCGGCATGTATTTATGATAAATAAACTGTAACAATTGACGTGTTAAGAGTTTACCTGAAGTGATTAAAATACTTCATTAAGTAACTGTACTATAATTATTATTGTCGATTGAAATTTACAGTTGATGGGACCTCTATCTATGATTGGGAGGTTTTAAAACGAATATAAGAAAACAAAATGAACGCGCAAATAATTTTCTTTTTATTTTTATTTTTATTCTGTGTGAACAATGTGAGTGGTTATAAGTATTTAGGCATATTTCCATTTTTTGCCAAAAGTCATTATTTTTTGGGAAATGAACTGATGAAAGGATTGGCTCGAGCGGGCCATGAAGCTACAATTTTGGCAAGTCATGAAGAAAAGAATCCGCCAAACGATAATTATAAACAAATTGTTTTGGAAGGATTGCTAGAACAACAAATAGGTACGTAATAGTTATTTCCAAGTTACTTTTCGCACTTCCTTGAAACTATATTTTTTTCTACAAGCTATAAATTCTTTGATAATTTATTAGAAGTTAATAAAAAAGTGTACTTTAATTTTTGTGAATTAAGATTATTTTATTTATTTTTTAATAAATGTAAAAAAACTGCCTAAAATTACAGCCAAATTTAGTTTTTTTCAAATATATAAATGGCTAAATTTGCCTCAGCTTCCTTCGTTCGATTATGTTATCAGTTTATTATTTAAAAATTTATTTTATGTTTAATTTTTTTTATTTGGTTTTTATCTGTAAGCTTTTTGAAGCAAATAAAAAAAATTAAACATAATGAAATAAATGATTAAATATGAATAATGAGAAAATGACTTAAAAAACATTTAAAAACTGATAACATAATTGCAGATATCTATATTATTTTTCTTTAATAATTTAATCAGAATCTGAATCCTCATTTAACAAGTGGTGTTGCGCGCTAACTCTCACTCTTTCAATATTTAGCATCTTTAACAGTTGGCAACCCTTATTTGCGACTAGTTTTAATTAGGTACCCCTATACGATAATTAGTAGAAAATATTAACTTAAATTTGATATATAATTTTTTTCCAAAACACAACAAATATTATTTTAATTATATGTAGATATTTGCGGGCACTTTTTGATCGGCACCCTGTTATACACATATGTCCAAAAGTTTGGAATAATGGAATATTATTTCATCTTTTTATTAATTTTTATAATTTTTTGATATAAGTAAACATCATTTTCCTACAACAATACTAAAATATCATGTAATTCCAGTTAGGACCATGGTGTAACATTTCTTGAGCCCATTGCAACCTTACAATTTTTTGTTGATAGGTTAGTTTGGGAACACGTAGAGGTCTTCTGCGATACAAATTTACCGCATTTAATCTTCGTGTAATTGTTTGCCTTGAGATATTCAGTCCTTCAAGTCTAGCAATTTCTCTGGATATGCCACTTGTAGATTCCTGTCGATTTCTTCGAGCTATCAATGTTATCTGCCGGTCTTGTGCTGCTGTTGTACATCGACTTCTGCCACTTCTGGGACGATCCTTCACATCAGTTGTGTCTTGTAATTTTTTTTTAAATTTTTGATACAGCACTCTGAGTAACACCAACAATATTCGTGATATCACTTTGACTAAAGCCCTGTTGTAACAAAGAAATTACTCTAGAATTATTAAAATATGATATCATGTCTCTGGACATTTTTAAACAGCTCAAATGAAATTTAAACAAGAATTGCGATAATTTGAAAGCACCCAAATCAATTAAATATGACCAAATTAATACAAAAACGAATCAAATTTAGTTTTATTTTGATTAAAAACGCTTTAAAATAAATATCAACAAGAGTTTTTAAAAAACATAGGCGTAGATATATAATTTCTAAATATTCCAAACTTTTGGACATATGTGTGTGTATTCCTCTATTCATTAATATTTGTAAAAAATAGAGCTTGATAAAATATATTAAGAACGGAGAATTTTTACAGGATTGCAGGATTGTTTAGAAATCTGTTCGGTTCAAAAACAAACAAAAAACTTAGTATTTCATTAAAAGTTTTTGATGAATAAAAAAAAGGATTTAATAAGACTGTTTACTACCATTTAATATGAACATAATCGCATTTTTTCGTTAACAAATGTTTTATTTTAACATTAACAGTATAACTAACTTTTGACGAACTGTGGTTTAATTTATATCTAAGACTAATATTTTTATTTTAGATCTCATTAAGGGTAAAGACTCACAAGAAACTTTCATTCCCAATCCCATTAAAGGTTTATTCAAATTCATGAATGCATTAAACATTATTACTGAGTTGACTCTGAATCATACTACGACTCAAAAGATGATAAAAGAAAAGCCGAAATACGATGCCGTTATAATAACACACTTTAATCTAGATGCATTGAAAGCTCTAGCTCCGCATTTTGACGCACATCAAGTAATTTTCTTTAACCATGGTGCTAGCATTTGGGTAAATAATTTAGTTGGTTCTCCAAGCCTTCCTTCTATAGATTCTGTCAATCCTCTCATTATGATGTCCGTGTCAGGACAGATGAACTTTAAACAAAGGCTTATTAACACTGTTTTTAGTATTGTACAGTACGTATATAATAACGCAGTTTTGTATCCTTACCATAAAGAGTTGGTACAAAAATATATTTCCAAGGATTTAGATTTGGACAAGATTTTGTATAATGTTTCTTTCGCTTTGTACAATTCCCATGTTAGTATGGATAGACCAGCTGCTGAGGTGCCTTGTGTTAAGAATATAGCTGGATTTCACGTTCAACCTCCAAAGAAATTGCCAGAAACATTGCAAAAGTATTTAGATGAAGCAAAAGACGGAGTTATATACTTCAGCATGGGTTCTCATCTTAAAAGTGCAGATTTTCCCGCAGAAACAAGAGAAGCTATCTTAAAGGCTTTTTCCAAAAGGAAAGAAAACATTTTATGGAAGTTTGAAAATGATGATTTGCCTGGAAAATCTGCGAATGTTAGGATCGAAAAATGGCTACCTCAAACTGATATATTAGGTAATTTTGTAATTTTTTTCTTTATAGTTTTTACGAATGTATACGAATAACAGATATTTGTACTAAATCAGTTTTTCTGGAAGGATTTTATTATGGTCTCTTAATTTAACCTAAAACATAATTCTTTTTTGAAATAACATATACTGCTACTTTTGCAGATCTATAGTGCTGTCCTTTGTCCCTATATCTTTTAAAGCACCCCATTTAGCCACGTCATTCTGATGAAGTTCATAAGTATTGATAGTGGACATTTTATATATCTAGCTGCTTTCAATTTTTTTGCTTCAAGTCCTAGAAACTGCAGTTTTGTCAGACCTTTGCGTTTCCTCCTTTTCCTAACAAAAACTACGTAGGTCTATATCTGTACTACGGCCTATAAGATTTAATTAAGGAATAATTTAGTAATTTATCTTTAGCTCATCCAAATGTTAAACTGTTTATAACACACGGAGGGCTATTAAGTTTAATAGAAACTGTTTACAATGGAGTACCGACAATATCAATACCAGTAATAGCAGATCAGTTAAAAAACGCCAAAATGGCAGAAAGCCACGGATACACAAAAATTGTTGATTTAAACTCACTGTCAGAAGAAGTTTTTAGTGCTGCTATTGAAGAAGTTATCTCGAATGTAACGTAAGTAAATTCTTGTTAAGTAGGTATAACGTGCCACTTCTTTGACCTAAATACATAGAAGTAATTTTTTAATCTCGTTGGAATTTGTAAATTCGATATTCGTGTTGAACGCGTTGAACATTCAAGAGCATCGTATAATAGGTATGCTAAAAATCAATAAAAACACAAATAATTGGAATTTCCGGTTTTTTAACATCTATTTGTTCTAGGTGCCAACAAGTAAAATTAATATTTTTTAATGTACCTACAGCAAAATATTTTAATGAAAATTTTCAAATTCAGTGTACTATCGTTAATATTTAATTGTTTATAATGGTTAAAGAGATATTTTGTAGCTATAATTGCATATAGACAATCATGGATACAGCAGGAGGAAAAAAATATGTTTTTACTTTTTTTAGATATCGGCTTAATGCAAAAACGAGATCCGAAGTCTTTCATGACAGAGCTATGCATCCCATGAAGGAGGCCGTGCATTGGATGGAATATGTTGTGAAACATAGCGGTGCTCATCATCTAAGAATGGATCATATTGAATTAACTTGGTATCAATACTATCTGTTAGATGTAATTGGTACAATATCAATTGTAGTATTTTTAGTATTTTTTATTCCTATAAAAATATTTAGTTTTTTGGTAGGCAAATGTTTTAAAAATCGAGTGAAAAGTGAGTCTAAAAAGATTAAAAAACAATAAAAAGTGTTAACTTTGTTGAATTTATAATCCGCTGACAAGATACTGGTCATTTTTTTATTCATTAGAAGAGACTTCAAATCTTTATATATTTTTTAGTAATGAACAACTTTTTTAAATAAAATTTTTGATTTTTATATATTTTTTGTATAATGCAGTTTCATTTTCATTTTGAATTTATTTTACTTGGTTATTATTTCTGCTATAGATAGTATCAAAACCATTCTTGTTTGTTTCTATGGGGATAACTATTACAACAAAGCTCAAATGTCAAAACATATTTGTCACAATAATCGCCTTTATTAATTTGTTAGTTTTGTTGTTAAAATGAGCAAATCTGAGTATGATTCCTTATCTTCAGACGTTGAAGAAGCTGTAAAAGCCGTTGTAGCAAATTTGCTGCCAAGTAAATCAATAAAAATGTGGATATTAGTACCTAAGTTTACAAATTTGATTGTTTTTTTTTTTGAAAAGGAATGCGGAGAGATATCAAAAACTTTTAGTAAGGAAGATTTCAGTAGATTTTTATCAGAAGCTGATGATCATATTTATTTAGGCTTGAAAGTAATTTTTATAGTTGGGATAGCAGGAGGTTGCCGAAGAAATGAATTAATAAATATGCGCCCCGAGGATGTTAGTGACTGCGGTTCTTTTATTAAAATAAGCTTTCTAGATAAAGAGACAAAGATTGAGAGAATATTTGCAATAACCGAAGATGATGTTGCTGGAATTAATCTGATTATACTAGTCCGAAAATACATTCAAATGCGTCCAAAAAACAGTTGATTTTCCTTAGATATAGAAACGGAACATGCACCATTCAACCTGTTGGCATCAACACATTTTCTGACATCCCCCAAAAAATAGCGATATTACGTGGCTTGCAACATCCTTAATTATCGTCAGCAACGTTACTGTCAGATGCTGGTGCTGATCTACAAACGTTGAAAAGACATGGTGGGTTCAACGCTGTTGCTGAAAATTATATTGATGAATCTATCAATAATAAACGAAAAACAGATGTGAAGATACTTGGAAAAAATACATCGGCAATATCGCAGTTCTCAAACAAAGTACATAAACAAGCATAACAACGGATCCAAACGTGGCTCAGTCTGTTAACAATGATGGAGATGATATATTATACGAGTAACGAACAAAAGGCTCTGGTATACGTTTCAAAACTGTACGTTTAATTTTTGTAGTAAACTACAGTAATTTAAAAAAAACGTGCATTTAATTCATGTCAGTATTCTGAAATAAATTTGTTGTAATATGTAGGTACGTGTTATTTTCTCAATAAAAATGTATATTTAAAAACAAAATGAGTGACAAAATGAAAACAAGTGACAAAATGAACATTTTGTATCTAGAATAAGTGTCAAAATTATGATATTTCGTAATTGAATTACAAAGAAAGGTATTTTACACAGGACCAAATAAAATTAGGTGTTTCGTCCCCAATTTAGTTGGTGTGTGTCGTTATTTAGCTTAGTTTATTTAGGTAAATTAATATTTTTTTCTCTATTCACATTATTATTTCAAAATATAACTTAATTTTATTTAAATTGTATTGGAGTGTTCCTGTATTCGTGCTTTTGAGATTTTGGTTTCTAACCAGTGGACGCACGTATATATTGTAATATTATTTGGTCGTTGGGCACCAATTTGTAACCATATTATTACGTTGGACGTCAATTTGTAATATGATTTACATGTTGATAGTGAATTTATAAAAATATTTAGTTAACTTTTTTGAAAAAATAACAATATACCAAAAAAAAATGTAATTTACAATAAAACAAACATTAATCTTAATTTCGTCGTTAATTAGTTGTAAAAGATATTTCAATAATTAACAAAATTTATAAATGTTTATCACAGCAAAAATTACAATAGGTAAATACCTTGGCTAGGGGTGAGTAAGTTCATTAGCTCTGACTATAGTACAATATTTGTTTCTTTAAGAAATTATAAGGGCGCCACTGAAATCTTTTTAATTTTTATGATACTAATGAAGAAAGTTGTTTTAAGCTGAGTTATTTAAATAAGTATCATAAGATGACAGAAAGATGTCAGAAAAAACTGTCTATGAAGATAAAAAAAAATGATATGAAAATATACCAACAGATAAAAGATAAATAGATTTCCTTGGTGCTAAAATGAATGAAATTGAGAATACGTTACAAAAAAATAATCCGCAAACAGTTCTTTACAAAAACTTATTCTAATACAGTTGACGATACGAAAATGATTTTGATATTACGTTTAAGAAATAAAGAAAAACGAGACAGTTGTATAATATTATAAATGCATTTATTTACGTTGGTCGACTTATCTTTTTTTACATCTGATCCATTGATTGATCCAGGAGAGGGCTGGTGAAGGGTTGACTTGATGAACAATCTACCAATGTAGAACCAATCAGCGGTAATTCGGTAGTAACCCAGTAATGTCTTTGAACTTGAAATTTGTAATGTCTTTTGAACTTGAAATTTGTAATGTCTTTGAACTTGAAATTTGTAACGTCTTTTAACTTGAAATTTGTAACGTCTTTTGACTTGAAATTTGTAACGTCTTTTGGTATTGTATATTCCAATGCTGTGTATAACACCAATGACAATAAGATAATCAATCGTGGTTTAAGGTATTGGACTATGCCACGTTAAAGATCGTGTATAAAGTTGGAATTACTGACAGGAATCGTTTATAATAATTAACATGTTAAGAACTCTATACAATAGATGGTATTAGTGTTAGCCATATAATTAATTTAAAAATACTACGTTTTTAGTTAACATATCAGGTTACAATATACACTGGGACTCAACAAACATTTGAGAAAATGTGCCTGATTTAGTTAAAGTGAACAATATAAGTAAATTGCAAACCTTGCAGTGAAGTGTGCAGAAAAGAGCTCTGGAAAACCGACCGGTGGAGCAAGAAAAGAAATTTACGAACTCAAGGTAAGGATTCCAAAATCTCTCCATTTGTTTAAATAATTGAAATTTAGTTATCCTATTATTATCGAAGGAAAGTCTAAAAACGATACACTAGGAGTACCTATTTTAAAATAATGTATACTTTATATACAATTTGTGATTTTGAAACTGGTTAAAATAGTAAAATGGCAATTAAAAAAAAACGCCCGATAAAAAGTATTAATCTAATTAATTGCGACCGTGACTAAAATCTAATAAATTGATTGCAAGTAAAATGATAAGAAAATAGAAACAGTGTAATCAGGAATATTAAAACAAGTTATAGTACAGGATTTAATTTTCGTTGGAACGGCATAATTAAACATATTTATATATGATTACTATTATTATTAAGATTACTGTAAGTCAATTATTTTTTAGTTATTGAGTAACTTTTTGTTCCTAAGAGGTCCATGGGATTTATTCTATGGGGGGCAAGTCTACTAGGCGTAGTGGACATAGAATACCCCCAGTGAAACAAAGGATCTTTCCCGGGAAAACTATAAAAATCATTTCCGATTGCCAGGCGGCGCCAAAGTCACTGGAATCAAATCGGATAGACTCCAAGTTAGTTTGAAAATGTCTTTAAAGGAAAATAACAACGTAACCTTACTTTGGGAATACCGGTACTGAAGGAAACGAAAAACAGGACTTTCTAGCCAGAAAAGGTGCTGAAGGAATATTTATAGGCCCAGAGCCATTCCTAGGCATAGAGAATAGAGTAGCCATAGGAACAATATCGAATTGGGTTGGTCGGAGGAGAGATCTCTCTAAAAAGAGGTCTCAAGGAGCTGCTGAGTATTATCAGACAGGACCTACGAATTATGATAGGACTACTGACTGAACTCTAGCCCAGGCAAGTGTCACCAATGACTCTGATGGGCTATATCAAAGGGATGATAGAACGAATATAACCTAGGGGTGAGCCACAATAGATCTTTTGGTCGTACTGGAAGGGATGGTGAAAGACCACTCAGATATAACCTAACCTAACCTACGTCTGTTTATACACATAAGGACCAACAGTACAAAATACGCTGTGTAGGGAGTATGGGAATACCGGAAAAACAGTGGAACATCTCATTTTTCACTGTCCAGAGAAGCAAGGGGATGATCACCGTATTCATAATAGATTTTCATGGGGCGACGGAACAGCGAAACGTAAAACAAATTTCGGAATTTGCAAAAAATCTAGGACTAGGATATAATCAAATTAGCTGTGATGAGGAACACAATGATTTATTAGAACTGCAGTGCATTTCACTTTTCTGATTCTCCAAATAAAAAATAATTTAGGTTCTAACCAAAAAGTGGTATGTATTTATCTTAATTATATTTGTATTATTTACACAGTCTGCCTAACTAATAGTGTAGTATTCTGTTGATCAAAGAAGAGATTAGAAGTGGATCAGAAAAGAATACACCGATTATTAGAAATCGCAGATAGGTATGCAACATGGGAAGAAGCTAATTTCAGGTTCTGAATAAGTACTCACAATGATTAGGACTCAGCTAGGGATAATAGTAGCTTTCCTACAGGATACTTTGACCTTGAAGAAAACCTGACAAATATGAACACCCTAAATGCAGATTCTGCAACAGGGAATCAGAAACACAAAGAAATATTACAAGCTAGTAGAGGGAAGCATAAAACTGGAATGGATGGAATAAAAATTGGGACAATGGACGCAATAACTAAATAGCTTCATTGTTTTAGAAGACATCAGTTTAACCGACCCAAGAAAAAAATTCTTTTGTTTTTTTATTGATTGTCTCAGAGACTACAGAAAATAGTCGTAAATAATAGTACTGGACTATGCAATAATTATCGCAATTTGGCTTATCGCACAGGATTATATTTAATATAACACACGTAGTTTGAGTAAATCTTAGAAATACATATTAGAAATGTGCTAGAATGAAGTTGAATATTTTAATATTCCTGTTTATACTTTACGTTAGTGATGTAGCTGCTTATAAGTATTTAGGGATATTTCCCTTTTTTGCAAAAAGTCACTACTTTCTTGGTAACGAACTTATGAAAGGATTAGCCAAAGCCGGCCATGAAGCTACTATTTTGACAGTTTATGAAGAAACGAATCCTCCCAACGAAAATTACAAACAAATTGTATTGAAGGACTTATTGAAAGAACAAGTGGGTAAGCCGATAATATAATTGCGTTAAAGAACAATTGCATTAGTAGTACAATAATACAATAATCATTAGTAGTACAACAATCCGAGAATTTTTCCTCCAACTATCGCCCCATCTCACTACTTTCGATTGTCAGCAAAGTCATGGAAAGTATAATTAACTCCTAACTCATAAAATATCTGGAGAAACACAAGCTCAACCTCGTTAATCCATTCGTGGAACAAAATCCATCAAGCTTAATGGCGAATCCTACATAATGTGCCTTGACATTTCCAAAGCTTTCGACCAAGACTGGAACAAAATTCCTTTCTATGGACTGCCCCCTAAACTGTATATGCGGATTGAAAGCTTCCTCACTAATCCTCAAATCTATATCAAATGTTCATTCTTCAAATCAATATCCAATTAATGCTAGTATCCCTCAAGGTTCAGTTCTTGGCCCAACTCTCTTCCTTCTCTACATAAATGATCTTTCCTCTGCTTCAAACTGCTTACACTCGTATGCAGACGATAGCACTCTACATGCCAGCATTGAATTTGCAAACAAACCCAACAAAGACTAGTAACAGGTAAACAAACTTCAGCGCAAATTTTCGTTAACCGAAATTTGGAGTAAATACAGGAATGGGGTGCCAGAAACCTTGTGCAGTTCAACGCTTCGAAACCGTAACTCTGCACACTATCACAACAAACGTCCAATATTCTTTCGGCGATCATCTTTCGAACGAATCACGTTGCATATTCGAAGTCAATCGTGACTTCAATTGCTACTTCCGCTGCCAAAAAAATCTGCTTTCTTTTTCGAGCTCGAAAATATTTCTCTCCCATGCATCTCTACACCCTTTACTTCTCTCAAGTCCGGCCAAACCTTCGAGTATTGTTAAAAGAAATAATTAATCTTCAAATGATTACTTATCTAGGAACAATATCTTAAGATATAGCTTTTTACGGTTTGTTACAATCGGAAATAATTGTGATGCCATTCATTAGACCTAACTGTTCAATTAACAAAGGTTTTTTTAGACCTAAGCTTGTATTTTTTTATTTTTAGCTCTGATAAAAAGCAATACCAAAGCCAATGCCGACACATTCAGAGATTATTTTTCATATCCCGCGAAGCACTACTTGAATTTGATTGGATTACTAAGTACCATAACCGAAATGACATTGAATAAAACAGCAGTTCAAGAAATGATAAAAGAAAAACCGAAATTTGACGTCGTCATCGTTTCCCACTTTAATTTAGATGCTTTAAAAGCTCTAGCTCCGCATTTCGGAGCCCACCAAGTAATATTTTACAATCACGGAGCTAGTAATTGGGTAAATCATTTGGTAGGTACGCCAAACATTCCTTCTATAGATCCAGTGTTAACTTTGGGATACACGGGAAATATGAATTTTAAAGAAAGATTTTTTAATACTTGGACGACAACAATGCATTATCTAGCCCACAATTTATATCTGTATCCAAGACAAAATGAGCTTGTTCATAAATATATTTCTAAGGATTTGGATTTGTATAAAATTATGTACAATGTTTCGTTAGCTTTGTACAATTCCCATGTCAGCTACGATAGGCCGGCTGCGGCAGTACCTTGTGTTAAAGACATAGCTGGGTTTCATATTAAACCTCCAAAGAGTTTGCCAGCAGATTTGCAAAAATATCTTGATGAATCGGAGGATGGTGTTATATATTTCAGTTTAGGTTCTCAAGTTAAGAGCACCGATTTACCTTTAGCGACAAGAGAAGACATTATGAAGGCTTTTGGCAAAAGAAAGGAAAATGTTTTGTGGAAATTTGAAGATGACAATATGCCTGGAAAGCCGGCAAATGTTAGGATAGAAAAATGGGTACCTCAAATGGAGTTACTTGGTAAGTTGTTGTTAGAATCCATTTTCTGTTTAAACTACACCAGTATAGTTGACGTAAAATATATTCGCGATCACCATTGGCAACAGATGGCGCACCAAAACTCCGGGAAAAAAAAGCAAAATCACTCAAAGGGAGTTGAAGGTAGGGATCACATTTACTTTCAAGAATATCAATTTATAATTTAAATTTGACGTATTTCGAGATTTTATATAAACATTATTTACTACTGTCTTTACATTGGTTTCTTAAAATAAGTGGTGCACTTCATATCCATGTTGTAACCTATCAACAAATATCTTATTTATTAATTTTTGTTTAGCACATCCTAACGTCAAGTTGTTCATAACTCACGGTGGTATACTTAGCACCATCGAAGCAGTTTACCATGGAATACCTCTTGTTACCATACCTATTTTGGGAGATCAGCTGAAGAATGCTCTTTTAGCAGAAAGCTTGGGATATTCCAAGACCATTAAACAGTTAGACTTAAATGAAGAAAATTTGTCAGCCGCTATTGAAGAAGTTATTTCTGACAAAAGGTTAGGATCTTCAAAATTCAGTTTACTCTAATTCACTAATGAAGATAATTTGGTTAATTCGGTTTCTAATATAATAAAAAAGTTTGTGGTAGTTTCAAATTTGACCTAATCCATCTACAGTATTTTAAAACTTAACTAATTTTAGGTACAAAGAAAATGCCAAAGCTCGGTCTAAAGCTTACCACGATCGACCAATGGATCCTATGAGTGAAGCTATTTATTGGTTGGAATACGTTGTGAAGCATAACGGAGCTTCCCACCTAAGAGTACCTCATTTAGATTTAGCTTGGTACCAATATTATTTATTGGATATTTTTGCTTTTGTATTTCTAGTCACGTATGTAGGATTTTTAATACTAAAAAAAATAATGACATTTATTTTATGTAGCAAATCTAATAAAGTTAAGAAACAATAAATTAATAGTAATTAATTACATGACTGAATGAATGTAGTGCGATGACGTCTTCTTCCTCGATTCTTCGCACCTCAAAGATGTCTTGTCTGAGTTGTGCCTAAACCTCACAGTTGCCTAGGAAGTGGTAAGAAGCCAAGCCACTTAAGGCTTGGATAGTGACATATTACGTGAAGAGGAGTTTCATCTTCCTCACCACATTTTCTGCATAACGGGTCTTCGGCAAGTCCCCTTATGTTCATGTGTTTTAGGAGGTGGCAGTGTCCTGTAAGCAGTCCCACTGCCTTTCTTAGTTGGGTTCTACTTAAGTTGAGTAGTTCTGTAGTTTTCTTCCTGGATGGACCTGTTATGAATAATCTGGATTGCCTGAATCGAGGCAGTTCCATCCAGAGTTTCTTATGTTGTTCCCTTAACCGTTCCTCTATATTATTCTATGTCGGTATGAGACCCCACATATGGGGAGAGGTCCGATCAGAGTTCTTTCTGAAACTTCCTTGGCTAGGTGGTCAGCTTTTTCATTTCCAAGGATTACTGTGTGTCGTGGTACCCATTCAAGGATTCAGCCACAGTTCCTTGGCAGTGCTTCACTGTTTGTGACGCAGTGTGTACGCTCGGTACCTATAATAGGGTTACATCTCGTCTTGAGGCTAGCCTGTCTAGGGTATTCTCCTGAAGTTACAAATCGCCTTTAGAGCGGCCTGGCTATCTGAGCAAATGTTGACGTGGCTTCCTGAGTTGTCCCGCTCTTTTATTAGTTCTGTTGCTTTGAGAATGGCAATTATTTCTGACTGGAAGACCGTGGAGTATTTACGAACAGCACAGCTCTTTCGAACCCCTACGTCTTCTATCAGAACATCTGCTCCTGCCGTCTCTTCCATGTGAGAGCCATCTGTATAACATATACTATGCTCTCTGGAGGAAATTCTACTTGTTTGTCGCTCCACTGCTCCCTTGGCTACTTGTACACACGACAAAGTAACAGTAGCCATTTCTGACTCAGATGCATTTCGCGAGGTGTGACGTCAGGGTAAAGGTCAATTTTTTGTACTATATGCTGTAGTTTTGACTAGCTGCCTTTTAAAGAGGTACTCACTATTTAGGAAAAAGTTATAGCTAAATCTGGCAAAGACCTTTAATAACCTCCAAACACCCCCTTTTACAGGCATCGAGCATACTCGATCGAGAGGGTCAGAAAAAAGTACAATAAACTAAAGGTCTAACTGACTATTAAACTTTTAGTGTCATCAATTTGCAGACAGATACAGACATTAAGTTCATAGCAAAATTTTTTTGTAACTTTTTCATAAACCCCAAAAATAAAGCAATTGTTGTAAAAAAGTCTTTATTGGAGAAGTAGTTTCTGTGAAAAATATAAAAATACATAAATTGAAATTATGATTTCTTAACTTTTTTCGACCAAAGAATCTTTTGTAAAATAAAATATAAAATCTTTTTGACAATACAAAATAGCATTAAAACTATTGCCAATAGAAAGATTGCCACGTCAAATAAATAATACTGAAACCAAGCTAGATTCAAGTAATCAACTCTAAGATGTTCTGCTCCGTTATGTCTTAGAACATATTGTATCCAATATATTGCTTCGTCCAAAGGGTTCAGCGGTCTATCGTGGAAGATTTTTGAACGCTTCTTGGCGTTTTCAGAATATCTTAAACAAATAATAATAGATTGATTAAAATGTAACAAGTTAAATAGTACAGGAAATGAAGTTAAAAAAAAGTAAAACCTCGCAATTTTTTTGTCTTGCATGGATTTACTTGAAATTTTGACAAATGGTAGGGAATAGCCCAAGGATCAAAATCTATATCACACCGAAGGAAGCCAAAGCCTCTCGGGGTGGAAATTTTTTATTATATTTTAACCACAGGGATCGAAGTGGTTCTAAGCAAATAATATTCTACACATTTTTTTGTAAAACTATTGATTGAAAGTAACAATTCTTAGACGAAAAACTCCAACGGTTTTTCTTTAACGTATTTCTTTCACTTCAATGATAGTTTTTAAAAAAATATTTTGTAGTATTTTTCTAGAGCTACAAGCTATCTGTAAATTAAATTCCTTAAGATCCCTTGGTTGAGTTCGTAAATAAGTGTTTTAAGTTAGCTATATCTCGCCAAATATTCACTGTACAGAAAATTTACGTTAAGAAAAATTTTAGTTATTATTTAAAAAACTATAATTTAGTACTCTAATTTTTTTCGTATATTCAGTATTTTCGGAGGTACCTATTTTGGAAAAATATTAAATTGTAAAAAATTGTTTTTCACTTTAAGTGCTAATTTTTGTAGAATTAGGCCTTTTAAATTTGTCCAACTTCTTGGGCATATAACAATATAATATGTATAAAGAGAATTTCAGAAGGGTGTAGATTAATTTTGAATTAAGGGGGTTAGTCAGCGGATTGTTTTCAACAATTTTTTCTTATAAAAAATTAGATAATGACCTTATTTTTGTGATAACTCACTCAATTTTTTTACTAGAGACTTTTTTTAAAGAAAGGTCTGATTGTGTTCTTTAAAGAAGATTCTATGAGTTTTCCTCGAAAAAATGCAGCGTTTTTCCGATATTTGACATTGAATCTATCAAATTTTGTATTGGAAGAAAAAAGCTAATCATTAACATGCCGTATTCCGGTTCCTATTGGTCGTAAAAAAAATAATAAAAAAAAAATTTTATTTGTCTTTTTAAAGGCTACAATTTTGCTCTCTACAGCTTTTTTGATAAAATGCATAATTTTGGAATTATTCGCTAAAAACCGATTAATAACTGCAATGTTGTCGTCTAAAAATTGTTTATTTAAATTGTTTACTTTTTCAATCGGTTCCTGTGGTTAAAATATAATCAAAAATTTTGGGTGGCAACCGAACCTAACCCAAGGCATTGTCGTTTTCCGGTTCATTATATATTTTGATCTTTGGGCTACCACCTATCTTCTGCAGGACCAAATAATTGTATAGTATACCTACTAAAATTTAACTGAATGGTAGTAGTAATTTTATGAGGCAAATTAAATATGACGAAGTCATATTATTTTGTCAAAATATAAAAATTAGTCGATATACAAACTAGAAAAGTCAGTATTTTTATTTTGAAAGAGTTTTACCAAATAATGTATTTCTTACTTTTTGTTTTCTATCATTTCTTCAATAGCCTCCGAGATACTCTCTTCGTCCACATCTGCAAAATCAATAACTTTGGCGTATCCATTTTTTTCTGCTTGACGTCCATTCTTCATTTGATCTCCCGCTATTGGTAACACTAAAACAGGTATTCCATGGTGTAGAGCTTCTATTATACTTAAAAATCCTCCGTGGGTAATGAACAGCTTTACATTTGGATGTGCTAAAAATAACAGAAGTACTTATAATTTTTTAAATTTTTACTTCATTGCACATGAGTGATCCCATTCTGACTGATTTTTTTTATTAATAATGAAAGGCTAGGGAGAATGGAAGAAAAATTACCTCTAAGGTCCTACCATATCGCAAAGTGTTTGCATAATGTTGGGAAAAGGGGCTCTTTAAAAAACTAAGCAGTCATATTCAAACGGCCCCTAGTGAAGATTTAAAACGCATGTTCCAGAAAATACCAACATATCTAGGTACCAGGCAGATATGCAATAATATTGAAAATAGTCAGTCACTAGGATTGAGACTTCTTGAGGTTCATATCCTTATGTCCTTACAAACTTACTATCCTTATGGATCAATTGGTTACCAATAACATTCTAGTAGAGCACCTCCAGCACCCCCATATACACCTATAACGTCCTTATGTAGGCTAGTGTTGACCAAGAACCAAAAAGTGTCACAGGATGTGGTCGACGGTTTGGTCTTCCGTTCACATCCTTTCCATAAATGTGTACGGCTTATTTTCATTCTGTGTAGGAGTTTTAGAATTTCCATTACTAACCTGAGTTCCTGGTGTGACTTAATTAGATTAGTGATCGCTCTCTTTGTTAGAACTATGGAGGATTTGGATCCAAATATTAAGCAGCATCTCTCTCTAACCATAGTCAGCATTGCGCTTACCTTCTGTCAAAGTACACTTTCAACCAGCTTATTTTGACTTTTTTGTTTACAGTTGTCTTACCCAGAGCTCGGTAGCATTCCAGCACTGCTCCTCATACTTTCTTTACGTCCCAATCTGCGTAGGTTTTTCTGAAACAGTAACCTGTTAAGAAACTTGTCGCTTCTTGTAGGTTTGTCTTGTGTAAGCGGAGGGCCTCTACTGGAATGTATCTGGACGGAGGGAAAGCCATACTCAATAAAAATTGAACAAAGTACGATGATTGGAAATTATCTTACTAGTTTTTTAGCCCTGTTTCCCCAATATATACTTCTGGATTCAATATGGTTCCTAGGTGTCTATCTATTTCATAAGACCCTTTGTATTTATTTTTGTGTAGATTAGACTGTCACAGGTCGTACAAGCCAGTTAGACAGTTAGACCTCTCTGCACTTCTAGCGAAGCTAATCAGCTTTCCAGACGGCGTATTCTTAATTTGATCCTATAATCCTTCTTTCAGTGTGACCATGACTATTTTAAAATAATATATCTTTTTACTTACCCAATAAATCAGATTGCGGCAACCATTTTTCTATCTTAACATTCTTAGGCTTGCTGGGTATTTCATCAGCTTCAAACTTCCATACTACTTTTTCCTTTCTCTTAGAAAATGCTTTTAGTAAAGCTTTTCTTGTTTCTAAAGGAATATTAACACTTTTAAAGTTCGAACCCAAGCTGAAATAAATGATTCCTTCCTCGGCATCATCCATGTATTTTTGCAAATCATCAGGTAGTTTCTTAATAGATTTAATATGGAAACCTCCTATCTCTACAGAACAAGGAACTCCAGATACAGGTGGATTCATGCTACTATGACTATTGAATAAAATTAACGAAACATTGTATACTATTTTGCTAAGATCTATATCTTTAGAAATATATTCGTGTACTAATTTATTTTGAGTCGGATACTGGTTAAAAATAGTATTAAGATACCAAATGATGGAAAACAGTGTATTAGTAACTCGTTGTGAGAATGTCATAGGTGATGTATATCCCAAATATGTCTCCGAATTTAAAGATGGTAAACTAGGATTTCCGATTAAATGATGAGTCCATCCGCTAGCAGCGTTATTACTGAAAATTATTAAATGAGCATCCAACTTTGGAGCTAGAGCTTTTATCGCTTCCATACAATACTGTGGAATAATGATGCCGTCGAATTTTTCTCCCGATTTTATTAAATGTTGTGTATATGGATGAGCTAGTACAGCTTTCGAAATGTCGTAGCAAAGGATGTTATAAAATGCCATCAAATTTAGTAGACTCATCTGCTGAAAACCATCCTGTTGAGTAAGGTTTAGGAGAGGCTTGAAATAATCTAAAACCAAAGAATGCAATCTTAAATAGTATGAGAATAGGCTAGTAAGTATGTTCAGAACAATAAACAACTAAAAGGTTGTAATAACTTTCACTATTTATTCTATAAATTGCAATCTCAGCCGTTTCGCTATCGAAATAGCATCGTCAGATTGACATATTGAAGTTACACTTTGTTTGTTTGTAACTAGGTACTTGATGTTGATAGGTAGTTAAGGCTAGACCAAGTAAGGAAGTAATAAGACATAATAATATTAAAGCCTAGATGTTATTAGCCCTAAGAGATTATCCTGGATGTATTTCCCTCTAAGATCAGTATAACTGTGCAATGATATAGAAAAACCAGGAAAAAACTATATCCTGCTGATCTTTACAATAACTTAATATATTTGTGTTATAATTACGTCTTATCTATGTTACAAACAAACAAAGTGTAACTTCAATATGTCAATCTGACGATGCTATTTCGATAGCGAAACGGCTGTCATTGCAATTTATAGAATAAATAGTGAAAGTTATTACAACCTTTTAGTTGTTTATTGTTCCGAATAAGATGAATTTTCACACAGTAAGGGTTAGTACCATAAATTTCATTTAGTAAGTATGTATTTCAAAAATAAGAACATTAAAAAATATAAACTACTAGAATAAATAGATAGGGAATTAAAAACCAGTATTAAAAATAGAAATTAAACAGGTTTGCTGTCGCTATTCAAATTATATATTTAGTAAATATTAAAACCTCTTGTTTTAACGGTGAAGAACTAACATCAAAACCAATAAACCGTTAAAATAATTAAAAACATCTCTTTAAATATCATTATGTCAATTATCTTAATTAAGTAAAAAAACTCTCTCTTAAAAATCAGCCTACTTGTTTTTATTACTATTTTCAGATCGCTGTAAAAATTATAAATATTGGAGAGTTCTGGGAGTTGGAACTTTTTTAGTAAATTTAATGATATTTTCAAATCTTTTTTAACATTTCGAAAATCTTGAATATTTTTCTATATATTAAAAAAAACTCTGAAAATTTCAATTTTCTATAGTAATTTCTACCAATTCTATACTGACCGAAATTTGACCTTGATAAAATCGACTTTTTTCCATACATATACCTTCCATCAAAAAAATGAAACTTTTCAAAATCTCTCAGAATAAGCTGAAAATCTGAATATAGACTAATTTGACCCTCCTAAAAACGAATCTGCCCCTAGAAAAATTCTAAGAAATTTACCTTGCCTTGTAGCGACTAGTGAATCGATCGTTAAGATATAGTCTCAGATTTTGACGCATAACTCAAAAACAAAAATGCATAGTTTACACAGTTAAAAAACCAAGAAAATTTCCTATAAACCCTGAAAATTTCAATTTTTTATAGTGATTTCTGCCAATTTTATCCTAACCGAAAAATGACCTTCGTAAAATCGACTTTTTTCCATACATATACCTTCCTTCAAAAAAATAAAAATTTTCGAAATCTCTCAGAATATGCTAAAAATCTGGATTTAGACTAATTTGACCCTCCTAAAAACAAATCTGCCCCCAGAAAAATTCTAACAAATTTATCTTGCCAGCGGTTAGTGAATCGATCGATATGATATGGCCTCAGATTTTGACGTATAACTCAAAAACAAAAAATGATAGCCACTTCTTGTTTACACAGTTAAAAACCAAGAAAATTCTCTACAAACCATAAAAATTTTACTTTTTTATAATAATTTTTACTATTTTTATCCCAACCGAAAAATGACCTTCGCAAAATCGACTTTTTTCCTTCAAAAAAAGAAAAATTTTCGAAATCTCTCAGAATGAGCTGAAAATCTGTATTTAGACTAATTTGACTTTCCTTAAAACGAATCTGCCCCCAGAAAAATTCTAACAAATTTATCTTGCCCTGTAGAGACTAGTGAATCGATCGATATGGCCTCAGATTTTGACGCATAACTCAAAAACAAAAAATGATAGCCACTTCTAGTTTACACGACGAATAGAAATTATTTATTAAAACAAAAAACTAAAAACAGAGCTTGTTAATGTAAGTCGAAATAGACACTTTCCAAAATAATCGATATAAATAAAGTAATATCTAAGGCTGTAGTTCGAAATTCATTTTTTTGCGGACGCGGCCACTACTGTAAACTTTACAAATAATTAGATATTGTTCATCTGGCAACGCTGCATTACTACAAAAGAAATGTTGGCACATAGGTAGGTACACATTTTGTAAACAACTCCGTCTATTGTACCTATTTTATTTGTTCGTGTTTTGAACAACTATTACTTTTGTAAATTTACATCTCTATCACCTAAGGACAAGTTCAAGTTTATCAAATATTTTAATAAACTTTTGGGTAACCTTCACAAATAAATAAATAATTAAATATTTTGTTTACTTACCCATTTGTATCTCTTTGACATTTTCCATAATAATTTGATGGTATGATGTATTCGGTAGTTCTTCATCAGGATACACTGTCATCATGGTAACATTGTGACCTACTTTCGCCAGTCCTTTCATAAGTTCACTTCCTAAATAAAAATGACTTCGAGACGCTATAGGAAATAATCCTAAAATCTTGTAACCATATACCGACGTTTGAGTAAAGGTAAATATGAAAAAAACAATCGGAATAATTAATAATTTGGACGACATAATTTATAAAAACGTTAGTAATGTTTAGACTAAAAACATGATATATATATAAAAGTTTATAAAAATAAAAAGTCAATAGAAATAAATGTTTGTTTAATTATTATCATGTGAAAGTTACCATATCAGAATACCATATCAGTATTTAATTAAGTAATGTATACAGGGTTAGTCATGTCGTACACACAAAAGTGATTCTAAAATGTTTTTAAATCTTCTGACATTTCTTTTGATTAGGTATAACATTTAAAGAATAAATTAGATTTATCTTATCTTATCTTATCTTAAGGATTATTGGAAATCTGAAAAATGCTGTAAAAGTATTAAGAAGACGAACTGATAAATACATAAATAGCAAAGTGCGAGAAATTAAACAATAGAGAAATAGAAGAAAAACAATTAATACCTATACCTAAATTATCAATAATTCTTATTCCACCCAAACTAATTTACAGAATAGAATACATGAATATCAGTTAGAGTATATTAGGAAGAAAATATATAATAATATACAGGGTGTTCCATTAAGAATTACCCCTATAGTAACTGGGGAAACAGCACGAAATATGAAGATTTATATAGATATAAGTAGGGTGTTTTATTTTAAACATCCTACACATGTAATATACTATTTTACCGTCAGAGATTAGATTATCTTTGAATCAGTCTAGAAACTTCCAGGTAAAAACCAACTTACTTATTGATTCGCCTATTTATGTAATGTGTAATCGGTATAGCAATATCACAGTGATATATGTTGCATTGTACTATAAATAATTAACTTGAAATCGTGCATAATTATTAGGCTATTTAATTTTAATTTTTTTATATGTTTATTTTGAGTTCTTTACACATTATAATTTGTTATTGTATTATTCTTATTTTCTTTGATATTTTTAATGTTTTTAAATATTTTTTGACATAAATGGGTAGATAACTGTTGGACATTAAAGATGCTATTATTATTAAGTCAAACTATTCCTAACGATAATAATGTGTCTATATATATAAAGATGTTCGATGTGTCCACCATTATTGTTAATGCATAATTTGATAACGTCTTATTATATTTATAATTGTACTGCAAATGGCTTCATTATTTATATTAAGATTGTTTATTTCAAGTCGAATCATGTCTTTAATAACTTGAATACTATTATTATTATTGACAATATCTTTTAGAAATCCCCAAAAAAATGAATCCATATGTGTCAAATCCGGACTGTTGGGTGTCCATTTAATAGTTCCATTATTCCCTATCCATATTATGGAAATACATTATTCAAATTTCCAGATAGGTAACTCCAGTTAAAGTGTAATCATAAAATATAGGCCCAACAATTTTGTTCCTGAAAATTCCACACCAAACGCTAACAGTTTTTCTTCCTGATTTTTTTATTTGTTTTACCAATCTTTTTCTGTTGTGCTTATTTTCCCACGACCTTCGATTTTTCCTATTAAAAACTCCTGCCGTAGAAAAAGATGATTCAGCAGTCCATAATATTTTATTAAAAAAATTGGGATCTCTATCCAAATTTTGAATCATCTGGCGGCAAAAGTCGAGCCTTTTGTATATGGCATAGTAATGTATAGAGTATTTTATATTAATTAGGTATAGTTTATTTCATGGCCCTCATATCCCATTGCGGGCCCTGTAACCAGGATCAGACTCGGGCCCCCCATATGTTCGTCTGCTATGCTATGTTTCAAAAATTACATGGTAATGTAATTCACTAATTTTATTTAAACTGATTATTGATAATAAGGAATAATTAAGGCCATTAGTTCAATATACAAACAAAACTTTATTGACAAAATTATTGCAAATATAAATTAAAGTAAATAACAAAAAGCTTACTTTGATGTTTGAGTCTATTTGATTATACTCGTAGATTTCCTGGCTTTCTTTTCATTAAAATAGTTAATAACATCAGAAAAGTCAACAGTTTTGGCCAATTCATTCTCAATTGCCAACATAGCCAGATGGTTCAGACGAGTTTGGCCAGTCGTGCTTCGTTGCCAAGTTTTAAGCGAATTAGATAACCTACTAAAAGACCTTTCGGCCGTTGAAACTGTCACTGAGATTGTACAGAAAAGTCTTATAGCTGTGCATAGGTTCAAGAAAATTGGCTGGAGGTTTTTCTCGTCTATTGAATTTAGAAGTTTCAATGGGTCCTTTTCTGACTGGAACACTGTCACAAATGCATTCTTCATATGAAGAGTTTCTTCAAATAGGGCTTCTGGATCAGCAAAGTCTGAAGGGTAATATGCAACGAGATTGGCAGTTTTAAGTTTCAGTTCCTCGTTGTCTAGGTCCATGAACACCAAGTGTCTGCGTCTGGGGCAGTGGGGAAGATAAAGAGAGTGTATAGGGCCCGAGCAGGCTGTTGTGTTGTTTACTAATATACAAACAACAGTAACCAGCATAATACGCACTTAACTAAACAGTAACTAACCTAGAATCTAGAATTAATATTTTTTCACTAAACTCTGACTTTGTAATAGTTATATACATTTGAATTTTTTATCTATGGTCCTGTAAAATATTCTGCAATACATATTTAAAAAAAGAAACGAGAGTGACGAGAGTTGCATCAGCCCCACCCTTGTGGGGGCCATGGTTTATTTACGACAATCCCATTCATGTGTAATAATTCCCATTTGTGAATACAAAAATCGTAGTTTGCTATCGGCTAAATAGGAAGGAACAGAAATGCAAGTGGATAAAAAGGGGACTACTCAGTTGTACCAATTTTACCTGACTTAATCCGGTAGCATAAAAGGTTATCCCTTTTTGAGGGTTCAGTTGTACCAAAATATTCCAGGTAGATAATTCCAATTAATTTCTGAATTTTTAGAAAATAAACGGATTTAAATTTTACTTAAGTATAGGATTACGGGAAAACCTAACCTAACCTAACCTAACCTAACCTAACCTAACCTAACCTAACCTAACCTAACCTAACCTAACCTAACCTAACCTATTATTTACCAAAATAAGGTATAGTTAATTGTAATGAAACTTTTAGTTTTAATGTTTATTTTTAAAATAAAAATTTTTATTAACTATTTTTATATTTCTTATTTTATAAGAATACATAATAATAATAATAATAATGTTTATTTAAAAAATCATTAATTACATAGAAAGATATAATTTGTCTTACGTACTATGTTGATTTGTATAATTAAGGTAATAAAAAAGAGAGTATACATATTATAAATAAACATGAATAATCACAGAAGTAAATGAATGCTCGTGCGTGATACAAATACAAATTTATACTTTAAAACACTTACAAATTTTCAAATGCATTAATAATAAAAAGACAATTTTAACACTCCAATGAGGTATTGCTATTTTTATGTAAGTACAATCAAAAACAACGTTTCATATATTTTCAACGTGAATACTTTAAATTTATTAGATTATTGAAAACATCTCTTCCACATGAAAAAATCCATTGTTTTATTTTTGTTTTATATTTTTTATGTGAAGTTATCTGTTTTATTTCTACAGGTAGTAGATTCAGTAATCGAGGGGCAAAGTAATAGGCACATCGCTGACCAATAGTTTTTTGAGATCTACTGATGTACATTATTTGATCTACTTGCGCCCTTGTTTCATATCCATGATTTAGAGGGGCAACTTTTATTTTATTAATATTAACATACAACAGTAATCTTTGACAAAAAAGCTGTCGTATATCTAATATATTAAGTTCTTTAAATAAGTTCTCACTTGAATATATTCTAGGTTTCTTGTATATAATTCTCATTATCCATTTTTGTAATGTATTTAAATTTTTTAAATGGCATTCTGCTACACCCCCCATCCTAATACTCCGTACGATAGTTGTGATTGCACCAAGGATTCGTATAGTATTTTTAATTCCCTTAATTCTAAGAAATTTGCAAGATAGCGAAATTTAGGTAAGAGTCCTCTTATTTTATTTATTTGATGTTTAACATGTTGATCCCATTATTACTCCAAGATATTTTATGTGCGATTTTTCTTTGATTTCAATATTCTGTTCGAAGGTTAGCGGGCCAAGGTCGGGCAAACTGTTTTCATATGAAGTAAATGGGATATAGCACGTTTTTTCTGTATTTACCGTTAATTTGTTTGCTTGCAACCATTTATAAATATTTGAAAAATCTCTTTCGACTTCATGTTTTAAGTCTGTCCAATTTGACATTGTGTAGAATAATGCCAAGTCGTCTGCAAAGCTAATTATTTTGGCATTTGATTGGATTTCCATTAAGTTGTTAATGTATAAGGTCTGCATTAAATTACCTTCATATTAATCCTTTAATCCCCTCTAGAAATTTTTTGGTACAACTGAGCTATCGCTAATTTTCTACCTGCTATCTTTTGGTACAACTGAGTAACCGCGGATAAAAATATCGGATACTACGTTACCGTAACAACCATAGAGTATAAAAAGGAAAAATCACAAAGGATTTGTACAATAAATTTCATTATATGGATTAAAGAAACAATTAACAGGTGAAAAAGCGAAAGATTTTCTATTGTGTTGCAAAGTTGCGCAATGAATTTTACAGTCGTTCGAAAATAAAATCTACAATTATTAACATCATACTTAATTAATACCGAGAAAAATTGTTTAAATGAATTGGAATTTTTTAGCTTAGCAGTTCAGTTTCTAGCTCTATCTTTTTCTCTCCTCTTTCTTAGTAAATGATTAATTCTTCATTCACCAGGGACTTTATCAATGAATAATGATTAGACTCATTTCCCAACAAACTCATAAGCGTTTCAAACTAAAAGGGGTTTTACTTTGTGAACCAAGTATAATAATATATACCTAGTGTGGAAAAGTCAAATAGAATTCATTATTTCGGTTACTGTACATATTTATAGAAAGTCCCGAAACACGTCAAATTTAAATTAAATATATACATTGTTTAAAGTGAAAATTTGATCCCTACCTTCAACTGAGTGACAGTTACAACCCTCAATTTTTTAAATGGGATATATCGTTTGAAAGGTCTCTTCATTCTCTATCCAAAAATAATACTGTTTTTAAATTTATTGCAATTTATTGCTATTGAACTCGACTGTCGTTAATTCCTGATATGAGATATTCATATAATCACAGAAATTATAGAAGAGGTTCTTGATTTAATGAAAACATGAAATAATAATGGCCAATTTAATTTGATTCAATTAAATTAAAATTGATCGTTTCTTATACATTTTCTGTGAATTATTTGATCCACCAAAATATTGCTCGGGGATTATTAAATGTCAATATTGTAAAGGTATTAATAATTTTCCATTTCCAACCAGAAGTTCCAGATATTAGCGTATTTCAAGAAACAAACTCTTCAGCTTTATAATATTAGTACAAATAATAATGTTTGTATATTTTGCAATTATAAAAATCTTCATTATTTTCAAACAAAAACCGAAAAAGCATTTTAATTTCAGCATTACGCGTTTTTGTTGATAAAGATGTGCAATCGCATTCAAATGTAAATACTTGGGTTTCTTATTACGTTTTTCTATAAGCAATCTAGCCCTCAAAAGAAATGTTGGTATTAAATGAATATCTTTGGAAAGTAGTTTTGTTTTAATTTTTGTGTTAACTATTTATTATGTCCAGGAAGCCACATCCTACAAGGTAAGTTGTTACAATATTTATGTTTAGTTTTTGTTATACGCATTTAATTGTTAATAATTCTAATTGTTTTTCTTTTCGTTGTGCTTATTTAAAACAATATAGGAAATTAATTCAAATTGATCTAATGATTTTGTTCATGGTTGTTTACATGTCCTTTACAGATGCCTAATTGTAAGCATTTAATGTGGCATCTATTTGTATTTGGGAATTATTTTTTTATTTCACGATTATGTAACAAAATTTTTAAATATTTTTACCCACATCCATCACCGCAGATTAGTGGCCTAAATCACATCACCGAGAGAATACCCAGCGAGCACAAACATCCCTGGGAGGTTTTGAGATGTTTTGAAAATGTTGGCATGTGGATGTTTCCTCGAGACGAAATATGCACGTCCCAAAGAGGTCTCAGGAGGATATCGGACGTATTGTTTATGTTTTCCTGTGGCATTTCTCTGTATGCATACTGAGAGGTACTGACGAGGTCAAAAATATGTTACCGTGGGGATGTTCATTCGAGAGGTTTATATATATTTCGTTATTTTGACACAAGACGTTATCCAATATTCGAATTTACCGCGCGTGAGGCTTAAAAACACGCGTTGAGGGTGTGGTTTACGGTTTACGTGACAGTGACACGTTGTAATTTGTGTTCTCTGCGTTGTGATTGTGAGGTGAAATGTGAACAAAGAAAAGAAAAGAACAAATAAGACTATAATATACTATTAATTTGTTAGCGTGACCAAAAATTTCAAGAAAATTTGTGGTGTGAAATAATAGAGTTAATAATAATAAAAATAGAAGCAGATTGGACATTCATATTGAGGCAAATCTCCTGATACGAGTAAGTATTACATGAATTATCATCATATTATAACCTCAAAAGCATGCATGCCGGGCTCGAAATAAATAGGTTTGTAAAACTCATAGAGCCAATTTCCCAGATAATATGCTACTTGCAAAAAATCATCTTTTCCATTTTATATTTTCGTTTAAATCGTTGCAGATGTGGTCCATAAGAAATCGTGACAAAAAAATTTCGAATTCTATGTTAAGGAATGGTTTCGGCATAGGAAGCAGAAGAGAGAGAAGACAAAAGAAAAGGAAAATAAATAAGCTCAGACTAATGTTTATAATAGTATAGTAGTAGAATTTTTATTTTATTTCGTTTTTATTTCATGAATTTGTTTATTTCTTTTTGTACCTGTTTTATTTATTCCACATGTGCATTTTTTCCTTTATATTATTTATCTTATGTTAATGTTGCTTGATTTGTGTTTTAAGATTTTGTGATTTATTTATTTTGTACCTGTTCGATTTTATATTAAAATGTTTTTTTTCATCCTTTGTATTTTGATTCCAAACATCTGAAGAAAAATTAGAAAAAACTATTTCCAACAAAATGTCTGAATAAACAACAAAAGGCTTCACAAAGTGATCTTTATGAAAGTTTTATTTAAAGCAATTCAATGTACGCAAAACGCTTTGAAAATGTTCTGTTGTGTCTATGAAAAGGCTATCAAAAAAACTTAGGAGGAGTTCTTTTTGTGACATCCCAGGGATATCCTGAAAATCGCCGCCTGCGGCGGACATTGGCTGTTCTATAAACGTACTATTCATGTGTGAACGGAACATCGCAGTGGATGTTAAATCTCTCGAAATGTCGTACTTTCAACATCTCTGAGATGTTTTTGTGCTCGCTGGGTAATAGCTATTATAAGCGAGTAGAAAGCTTAATATTTTTTAAATACATGTATTTAGAATAACAAATATTTATTAAAAGATGATACCATTTATTTGGTAGTTATTGAAAATTGTAATATTTGAACAATTGTTCGAGTTATTGTCTCATTTATGGAGGTCCTCTCCTCAGGTATTTCCCAAATATGTATATTAATCATGGTATAAAATGCCTATCTAAATCTACCTACCAGGTTGATCAGACAAATTTGACTTGCTCCAAAACTTTTTTACGTCCTTCTTTTGATGGCAGCTTCTACAATATCGATCAAGATGAAATTTGTACTAGATATTATAGGGAACAGAATTTTAAATATACTATACCCATTATTTATTATCACTTTTAATTTGCCTAGTTTTTGAATTATTTATTTACAGTTATTAATTAAGGATCGAGGTAGAATCAGTTAAAATTTTTTCCGTCTTAAATATTTTTAATCAGAGCTGGGCAGTATTTGTAAGTTTAAATACTTTTTGGTATTTAGTAATTATAAATACATGTATTTGTATTTGTGACTGCAAATACTTTAAGAAGTAGTATACTATAAATGTATTTAAATACTTTCAAAGTATTTAAAATACTTATATAACTTTAATGCTTCTGGGTGTACCATTTTTTATGATAAATAGTATATATGTCACCGGCAAATTAATTAGATTCTAACCTCGTTGACCTACTTACAACTTGACTTTGTTGCTCCCAATTTGTTTGTAGTTGTTTGTGCCAGTTATTATTTATTATTGGCATAGTATGAAGCCAACAGACATGTCTATTCTTAATATATTCCATAGCTATTTTAAAATACCTAAAGTCGAAGGTTATGGCTGCATTTAGAGATAACTAGTTTTATTGATCATTAATGAGCTATTTAAAAAAAGGTAATCGCAAATGGTATTTTTATCTATACAAAATTTGTAAATAAGATTGTATTTTGCGAGGTTTCTTTTGTAAAACGATCTACAGAATTCGAGATTGTAATTTGACACTGAAATTTTCAAGGTTGGTTCAACGTATTAGTATCAAATTATCAGGAAAAACATTATTCACATCAATAAACTTCAAATCAATACCATGACTAATTGTTTTCTTCTATAATACTCTTAAAAATATAATTCTGGTAAACATACCTACCTATTTAAATCAGTAAATTTGGAAATAAGTAGATGAATAAAAAAGATTTTTTAAAGAAGACACTTACAAAAGTACACTTACAAACGATACTGAAAAACTAAAGCTTGTGGTGAAATTCCCAAATGTCAGATTCTTCTACTTCCTTCATCTCGCTTTTCAAATTTTTGTCTGTATTTTCATGATTTATATTTTTCTCTAATTGTTGTTTTGAAGTTGCATTCATACTATTAATTTTATTAATAGCTCTGGAGCATGTTACTCTGTCAGAAAAATGAATTTTCTTTAAACTCGGATCCAGTAGTGTCGTGGTAGCTAAAACACTGTACCAAATCTCTTACTTAATTCTTCCAATCTTAATTTTAAAATATAAAATTTTAAAATAAAAAATTACCATATAACTGAATAGAAAGAAATGAAAACCTTTTAAACAAGGTTTTGTACGCTACCCCTTTCCATTTTCAAAGAGGTAGCTCTAGGAGGTTGTAAAGGAAGTTGAATAATTCTATTATAGTGTATCTTCGAATATAAAAACTGACCTAATTAAATGAATAATTATCTAGAAAAGAGCTTTCTTTAGATGAAAAAACATAATACATAATACGTTTATTTGCATTAGTTAATATTCAATTTTGACAGATACATATTTTGAAAAATCATTCTATTACGGAAAGGAAGGCAATAAATTAATATGGTTCAGCCCCCTATAAATTTTTAAATATTTCATCTATAAAATTTTCCATGACTTAACAGTTTCATTTCTCTGTACACTAAAGGTTTGTCCTTGGTATATATCCAACTAAACAATAATAATTGCATAATTTCTGTATGTTTACAACAATAGTAATTAGTTTATGTATATACATTGGAATTGATTATTAAAGATCATGTGTTTTCTATAATTATTTCGCAATGAAAAATTAGACACGCATTTTCTTCTAACCGGAATATTTTTTTCGATTACTGCTTACATACTGTTCCATATCGACCTTCATCTAAAAGTTTATGGGGAACGTATAGATGAATTATATTTGGTATACAGGGGTTTTTGATACTTCTGAATTCAACTAAAATATTTTCAAATTTATAGCACTTCCGGTTATACCGGAAATTGACACCAACTTCACTATTTTAAATGGAATGCTTCTGGAAGTTACCCAGGTGA
This sequence comes from Ophraella communa, assembly GCA_035357415.1. Classification (NCBI taxonomy): domain Eukaryota; kingdom Metazoa; phylum Arthropoda; class Insecta; order Coleoptera; family Chrysomelidae; genus Ophraella; species Ophraella communa. The sequence goes on along the minus strand of CM068988.1, from coordinate 22,976,332 downwards.
ACGATAAAAAATTGAAGACACCTCTAAGTGCATTTAAGATATTCAATCGCTTTTATTTAGAGGTATATGAATCATTTCTAAACGGTCCAAGAGTAAGAGTTTTTAAAAACCAAAAAGACATTGCGCAATCGTTGAGCAATTTACCTTCGAAGCTATTAAAGCTATAGCTGCGCATTTTAATACCATCCATCAACACAGAAATGGTATTAGGTTATATTCATCAAATGACTTTTTTCCAAATATGTCTTAACCTTAGATTAGGAAAGCATATGGATACCGCTTTATTTTGAGCTTGCGTTCTGTGACACATTTTTAGCAGACGCCATTATTTATGTGGCAAACAAAGCAAATACAGCGTGTGCTTCATTTGTGAATTTATAAGTGAAAATTATTGAGATTGTGAATTATTTTTGAACTGAAAAAATGGTGAATTGTTGTGTTTACGGATGCCGAGAAAAGGAGATAGGAATTTCATTTTACAGGTAAACAAACGATTGTATACAATGACCTTTGTAGATTTTTCTTATTTTAAATGATTAAAGGAGTTATCTCTGAGTAATTATATTTAAGTATGTAATGATTCAGTCTTTAATTCATCTAATTATAGTGTTTGGATAACGCGGTTTAATAATATTCATTCTAAATCTGCATAAACAATATATTTTCTTGATTCAAAACAGCCATTATACCAATGGCGTAAGTAAGCAATTTTTAAGTTTCTCCAAATAAATTATGGATAGGTAACACCAAAATTAAGGATTTGGGAACCAACTAAAAATGATAGGCTTTGGTCAAAACACTTTGAGGAATGTTGGTTATATAAAACTGATGTAAATTCAAGAGTACATTTGCTCCATGAAGCTGTTCCAATAATTTTCCAACAGTTGCCCACATACCTGCAAACCAGGAAGGTATGTACCTACATAACTAATAACAAAACACCTTGGCAATTCTAAGTAAAACATAATTTAAATGTTTTGTGAATTGGAAATATTTATATAAAAATATTGTTTTTTCTAGGCAAAATAGAGAGCACCATTCGAATATATTCAGAATACAGAACCCGGTCCTTCTACTTTCTCAACACAGTCATTAAACCCAACAGCTGACTGTACTGTTTAAAAATACTGAAATGGAAGTTACTTCAAGAAACTATTAGAAGTTAAGAGAAGACTAGACAAATTAGGGTATTGAAACAATCTATAAACAGGCTAAAAAGTAAAGTTGTTTCCCTTTAACAATTAATAACCAGTTTGAAAAATAAGAACTTGATTGATAATGAAAAAGCCATTTTATTAGAAAATGTGAGTAGTGTAAATAAGCAATTGTTACAAAGAATGCAATGTCTAAAAATAAAAAATACCCACCTGAATTACGAAAATTTGCATTGACTTTAAATATCAGGACAGTATTTGAAATGTGTTTGCCCCATAGAAGCACTATTGGGAAATGGCTGCAAACTATGCAGCTCCTGGTTTCACAATTGAATCATTCAATACTCTGAGTAAACTTATAGAAAATTCAAATAAACCATTACTTTGTTCTCTTATCATTGATGAGATGTCAATTCGGCAGCACTTGGTATGGAATGGTAAAAGTTTCCACGGTTAGTCAATTTTGGGGTTGATTTGGATGATGATTCAAATGAATTGGCCAAAGAAGCTGTTGTTTTAATGATAGTTGCAATTAATGACACATGGAAGCTTCCACTTGGCTATTTTTTGTCTAATGGTTTAAATGGTGAACAAAAATGTTTTATAGTCAAACATCACTATTAATATCAGCAAATAAACAGTTTTAATTTAAGTATTTATTTTATATTATGGTAGTTATAGATTAATTATGTTACTATTTTCATAACAAATAAAGATTTTTTATAATTACTAGTAAATTTTATTTGTTATTTATATACTCCTTGATTAATATAATATAGTTAGTATTTTATAATATAAATATGATTTTTTTTGTTTTATCATACATATTAAATGTACCTATATGTAATTTTGCTGAATTTTATTCACTTCCTTCCTTTGATACCAACCTATTATTTGTATCTAAGAAACATACAATTATTACCTATTATGTGGGAAAAATGTATTGTAAACATTATGTTACGCCACTGACCCCATCGATTATGTGGCAAGTGGTAACAGTTTCACGACTGGGGTTACGCGTCCACTCTATTTCCTTGTCTAAGGTCTTAACACATTGTTCAGCGTATGTTTTGCACTAACGAAAATTTGCTGGGGTGGGGTCAAGCTATAATCTCCAGTTTTGAATATTTTACAAATTTGTAACCCACCCCAAATTTGGGATTGCGAAATTATTGCAAAGTGAGCGTATGACCTCAGGAAATCGCGACAAGTCGAAATTAATTTCGACTAGACCATTTAGGTCGAAATAAGGATTTCGACTCGAAATTATGACATTTAGCAATTACATTTATATCTGTTTTTGAGGTTACCCGTCTGTTTAGTTATTATCAGTAAGATATGTACATTTTTTAGTGGTGTTAATTTGTGAATATATCAATTATATCGAGCACTTAGCTTTATCTGTACATAAATTAGGTTCTATTATAAATAATGGTGCATTATTTGAACAAGTAGTAATATAATAGCGGAGTTGGAATCAGAAGAAAACCGGAATTTTACGGGACAGTCAAAATACATTCTACATTGCATGATAGCCAATTTGGGCAATATGTATTCTTTTTCAATGAAACTAGTATACGCTAGTACACAACAGCAGCTCCCTGGTTGATCCTGCCATTAGTTATAGTATCGTGATGTTTTTCCTGTGCTAACACTGCTGAATAACTATTTGTTTTATTTTATTAATAAATTTTATCAAACAATAATATTTCTTTTGCACAGAAATTTGACTTTTAATAAAAAATAGTCTCAAATCAACAAAGTCTATCTTTGATTAATAATTTTCTTAATACTTAAAACTCTTACCTAATGCTATATAATAGCTAAATATGTACCCTACCATGCACATAAATAAGTAAACAGGTTTTGATTCAAATAGATGTAGCCTTATAAGCCCAACATTTACTTAGATGTAGTTGGTGGCATGGCATGTTCAATATATAAATTAAGTTTATATATACCTAATTTATGTCTGCATCAGGTAAAAAATTAAAATTGTACATTGTAAAATCGCCGGATTAATTACTACCAAAACTAACACAACTGTTAAAACACATTGGCAATTGGTAGAACATTATTTCATGTTTGCCTCCCAGTCGCCATATTTATTTGATTTTGACAGCATATTGGAGTACTCTATAGTTTCTGACAGTTTTCAAAAATAAACACTAGTTTATAAAGTAATTTGACGTTTAATAGTTTAATGTCATCACGTTTGCAAATTTTTCATAAACTGTTTTATTAATCAGTGAAGTTTAATTGCAAGGCAAGAAAGTAAATATTCTATTTTGATATTTTCATATTTACTATCTATTATTTAATTGGATGTCACCTTGAAGATTTAATTAGTTATTGATGATACGTAATAAACCTTTAAAACGTAGGTATCAAAGTTCTCCAATAATACTTGCACTTGCAATCTAAAATTGAAACCCCAACCGTGCGCCGATGTATTATTAGAAAATGGCATAATACGCATCCACTGGTTGTAGTGTAAGCGAACAACGAGTAGGTTGTAGGTAATAGAAGCAAAGAGAAAGCGGAAGGTGGCAATTTAATCTAACACCGTTGATTGATAAGTTTGGTCAGAAGAATAAAAGATTTTTCATTGAAATGAATATCAACGTAATATAAGAAATTTATATTTTCTTAAAAGGATAATTTAAAAAAAAAACTTAACAATGTTTTTGAAAAGTTTAATTGTTGTTATTTCGGTTTTAACCATTTTCTTTGTCAAAGAAACCACATCCTACAAGGTAAGTTTTTTCAAATAACCATTTAATTTTTAAAAATTTTTTCGTTTTTATATCGTAATGATTAGTAACTTTACGGTTACGTAACAGAATTTTTAAATGCATTTTTAGCCATATCCAATTTTCAATAATTCTGATTAAATCTAATTAATATAAAGCTTAATTTTCATGGTTTTGTAGGACCTATGGAAAATATCTGTTTATATAACTGTTGCAAATTCAATAATATTATCCTGCAGAGATTTTTTCTGTATATTGATAAATTTTTCAGCTTAAAATGTAAATTATTATATCGTGGGTACCTATACTGCGAAAAGTGACCAAGTCACATTTTCTTAAATTCGACTTACAGTTACAAAGTGACTTCAAAAGATCATATCTACATATTACGTATTAAAACTTGACTTGGTGAATTTTTCTTGATAAAGATAATATGATCTTTTGAAGTCACTTTGTAACAAAAGTCGAATTTAAGAAAACATGACTTGGTCACTTTCCGCAGTATACCCACGATATTTTATTTGTTACAATTACTATCATTAAATACCTAAATTTTGTTTAGTGCTGCTTTTTTAACAAAAAAGTCATTTGATATTTTATTTTATTTTATTTTATTTTATTTTATTTTTTTCCACGATTTTTATTGATTGTTTTTATATTAAAAAATTCTGCTTCTTGTCGGATACCGACAATTTGATAAATTTGCGGATCAAAACGGTAAATATGCGGATTAATGATTACGATGTTACGATGGCATATTTCAAGGGCATTTAAAAATATTGAACAATAATATTAAGCAAGAACTGAAATTTATTGTTTGTTATTAGGTATATAATTGATTTAATTATACCAAAGGCGTTAATTTTAAATTTAAATAATTTTAATACGTGATGTTATTTATAAATTACAATGGACTTTATCCGTCTCTACTATTCTCGTATGAGAGATATTTCGTTGCCTTTTGACGGCAATAAAATCTTTTGGGTCATAAACAGGGAATAACTTCCAGGAAAAAGCGACTCCGGCTCCTTGAAATGTGTGGATGAAAGTGATTTGGATCTATTAAGAAGAAAAATTTATCAAATATATGAAGGGCAAACAATACCTACTTTGGTTTCCGTAAGAAAAAGAATCATTAAAAACATTTCTTGTAGCGTATAAAATGGGTTTTAAGTATAAGACAATTAATAAACGATTTTTAATTGCTATAAGACAATATAGGGATGAAAATCGACAAATAATTTACCTTGACGAAATATGGTTCGATACTGCACAAAAAGTTTGGAGTCTCTTCAAGAAATTGTAACACCAAACCAACCTCAAATAAAGGCAACAGGATAACAATAATGTCTGTTGCTGTCAGCAAAAAATATAGCAGATTCTTCTCTGAATTACCACCAAGACACTGACGCACAAATACATCTGTAGTGGAATTAATAAAAAGCGTAGTAAATGATATTACTGCTGATAGTTGGACAAACTCCATACATTACTTTTATTACAGTATCTTTTTGTTCTCTTGCTCTCATAATTTTTAATATATTTATATTAGTTCATAATTTAGTTTTTCACATCAATTAAAATTATTCCTAGTAAATCTCAGATATAATATTGGCAATTTAATATAAGCGATACTGAATCTAGTGGCAGAAAACGAAACTATTTCTTTGTACATTACTTTTTATAACCTTTACTTCTCCTTACGTATTTACCATAAGGTTTCCATTGTCTGTGAATTTGTATGTAGTTATATACGCACAAGAGGCAATGTCTGACCTTTCAATCAATGGAAATCTTAGGTAATGTACAAAGAAGTAGTTCAGTATCGCCACACCGCCTCTACGTTCTTAATTAGTTCCTCAATAGATAGGTATCCACTACTACAACTTTTAAATTTCCATTAAGAATAAAAAATATCACTATCAGTTAATTTCAGTAGTACATTAAAAAAAAAATGTCATGACACATTTTGAACGTTTTCGTAATAATGCTAATCAATTGTAATTGTAACTTGACTACATGTTTTTTTTCCATTTCAAATTAAACTTTTTATAAATTTATAGTGTTTCTCCATATTTTATAGTTAGTTGTTACAAATATTTTATTGTTGGCTTGACTTTGAATCTATGTTTATTATTGTTTCTCCTTCAATTGTCAGTTTATTGTATTTTACAGCCTGATGGTGGTGAGACCGAAATTAATTGCAACTTTTTAATCTTAAATTAAATATTGTGGGATGGACATTTTTTTAACCTTTTAGATATTTTTTAATTAAAAAAATGTAAGTGTGTTAAATAAATAACCATTAAATTTAGTTTTTAATTAAATTATACTCAATATGTTACTCAAAATTCATTTTTTTAGTGAAACGTACTCATTTTAATTTCATTCTCATGAACATCCGGCACAATGAATTTACTTTCTCATAATCAGCATCCATTTTCTTATGAAACGTAACATACAAATTAAAAACTCGGTCAACATTGTCGGAATAATCAAGATCACTTATTAGTAGATAGTTAAAAAGCATTTTTTATATTTTGATCTTATAAAAATCTTTATTATAAAACGCATATGCGTATCGTAATGTAACTTTTACGCACGCAAATTTTTGTTTTAAATGGTTGGCGACATGAATGGAATGAAGTATCTAATGACAAGACTATTGACAATGACCACGAATACATATAACAAGGATGTGAAACTCGAGTGGAGAGGGTAGCAGGAGAAAAGGCGCCTATCTGGGCAGGGTTAAATTATCGGTCGTTGCGTACTCCGTACTGCGCAAAAGGCTGTCTTTTTCTTTGTGCGAGCGAGATAACCAACCGCATGTGTTTTCGAATGTTCGAACTGATGCGCAGTACAAAGTACGCAACGACCGTGGACTAGACTCCGCCCAGATAGGAGCCGTAAATTCAGCCACGGGCGCTTATAGCTCGGCATAGGAGTTTCACATCCTTGTTATATGTATTCGTGACAATGACATTGTGGCTAATAGCAATTTATTAATTTTATATTGTTCTTTAAGAAAGTATTTGTGAATATGAATATCATCTTTTACTTATATAATACCTATATTATTATTATTGGTGTACTCTTATTAGTCATTTTTAAATATTTAAAAACATTAACATTTCATAATGTCAAAACTATCAAATGTTATAAATTACACAGTGCTACCGACATACTTTTTAAAATCAAAATTTTCGTAATTACAGGTCCATTTCATACGCCCCGCCCATTTACGGGAGGGGGTGGAAATAGGCTCAATCGATTGTGCTTCGTTTGTGCACGTTTGTGCACGCATCATTTTCTATCTTTTCTATTAATTCTTTCTGGAAGTTACTGGTAATAATTTCAAAATGATATATCATACAGTACATACAGTACATCGATCTTGCTATAGAAGTAGACAGATGTGGCATGCAGAAAAAGTGGAGGTGGTACCAATCATCGTATCATCAACTGGACTCATCCCCAGAAGACAGTCTTGAAAAAACTCAGTCTTCATAAAAACACTTTTATTGACTTGCGAAAAGCAGCAATTTTAAATACATGCCACAAATGCTAATTGCATAAGTCTTTTGATAATAATAATATATAAGTTTATTTTATAATGTGTTTTTTCTTTTCACTTCAACCCCCCAGTGGAATCTGCCCCCCCTAGAGAAAAAGCTGCGTACGCTCTTTAAAAAGAAGTATTTAACTATTGAATTTGACTTTTAACTTGAGTTTTTTTTTAAATATAACATTTCACAGATGTAAACAGACCTTATATATTGTTATTCAGTAAAAATTATTGTTTATCAATGTAGAATTTCTCATTTTGCTAAGAGACATTTTAAAAAAAAAATAACAAGACTCGCTTCCTCGCCTCATTAACTTGTTTAAAACACAACTCATAGTGATAGTAGCTCTGTCCAAAATTGTCTATGGATGTTGGTTTTTTATTCAGGTATTTTGAATACGAATAAAAAAGTATTCGACTTTTTTTTGCATAATCCCATGGAAAAATAATGTCAACTAAAAGCGTAAAATATCTCGATTTCCGCACTTTTAATTGTCATTAAACATTAGTGATGTAAACTTTCGTTACTTTTAAATACTTGTACCCTTAGACCATATACAAATAGACGTCAATTTTCTGTCCTTGTTGTGAAGCCAAAATAACTTTATGTTGTGTTCTATAACTAATGTTTACAAACAAATCCACGTTTGAATAAAACTTCTTCGGTTGTTTTCGTATATCTTCGACTGCACTGTCTCTTATAGCATGGAACATTGCGAATCATATGTAAACATTAATCTTACCCTGTTCATAAACTAATTGTGGTATTGTTTTCGTTGTATTAATTTTGGGTTAAAGTTATGATTTAAGAATTTTGATTAGAGTTAAAACCTTGTTAGGTACCTATTCAAATACATTTGCGCCGCTGGTATTTGTTGTTTGTAAACAGTACCGCCCACACACCTCATCCCGTAGCTCCACGAACTTCATGCGACAAAGAAAGATAATATTGGCTTCAGTATGTTGTTCAGAAAAATGACGTCACAGCCAGTCTATTTGTATATGGTCTAAGCTTGTACCCATTAGTTACTTTGAGCATCAATACCCGCTACATGGGACTGGGTACTTTGGGTATTGGGTACTTTTAATTTTCACATTTCAGTATTTTGATGTAAAATTTCGTTAAAAATTTAACCAATTAAGTACTTTTATTATCAAATACATTTACTTTGTTCTCGTACTCGGTAGGTATTTAGAAAAGTAGCTTATTCCCAGATAACACTGAAGGTATAAACATATTCTTAGCATGTGCTCACAAGATGATATTTCGTACATTCTCTAAAGTATATACATAAGACATTCATAGTGTGTGGCGAAAAGAATAAGTTTGTGCTATTTAAATTCGAAATATTACATTCTGTTAAGTACTTGCCAAGTACATACTACTCATTCTTTTGAGTATAGAATAGCACATGCATAAGATGTGAGTTTGTTCTACTACAGAATATGCTTTTCACATGAATCACATTCCCAGCAGATTTACATATAATGTGCTATGTATGTGCTTTCCATACACAATTCTAAACTATGTGAAATGCACAATCAAAGAACATGCTTTGGTATGTACGTAGAATGTCCGTAGCACAAACTTACGCGGGACATTTTCATATTCTTGGAACATCCTTAGTACATGCTGAATGCAAAAACGCATATGCATAGCATATTATGATTCCCAAGAGGATTTTTCTATCACATGTATCGTACCTAAATTTGTTATCTGGGTTGTTGAGATTATGAGTTTACGTTGGTTACGTACTATTGGCTTCAGAATAGCATATACATTTTCAAACTCAAATCGCTTACAATGAATTAATTTTAAGAACGGCCTATTTATTGTGTATAACCAATCACGGTTTAAATAATAATAAATTTGAAATCAGTTAAACAGTTGTCCACGCCCACATCTTCACTTAGTTTGGAACCCTCGATAATAAATGTTTGTTTGGGATTAAAATCCCTTTTTTTATTATATCAGTGCAAAAATGCAAAAAAACCTATTTATTCGGGACATGACCGACCCTTGTAAATAAACTTAATCCCCAAAAACCATTTAATGTAGGCGTTTTAAAAATTGTCGCTCCTATGTTGTTGAAGAAGGGCTTTTTATAACTTCGGTAGGTAAACGAAATTCACATTTAACATGTATATGCTATTCTTAAGACGACTGTACATGTTTTCTGTTTGATTTTGTCAAACGAGTATGGGTACAAAAGTAACGGGTATTTCGAGCAACAAGGAATGGGTACTTTGGATATTAAATCAATACCCGTTACTTTGTATTTGGTAGGTAATTTTTTTACATCACTAATAGGAATATGTGAAAACATCAAGTTATCTTGTATACTATTTAAATTACTTGCATACCAAAATTCACCCTGCCCAATTTTACACTTATTATTCAGTAATATATCCAAGCTGTTATCTTGTAACCAATTGTTAAAGTAACATTATTTATGGTTGATTTACTTTGTATAATAGGTTATTTTTATATTATCATTTTCAATTGATGTTATTATTCTATTAAGCTTCAGACTATTGGATGGTGCTAAATGCGTATATTATTAGACTGTCCTTGAGTATATTATATGAATTTTCAAAGTAGTTATAGAAAAATACTTCTAAAAACTTATTTACAAAATAATTGAATATGTTTAAAAATAACCTCCCTTTTGCCATAATCATTTTTAACTCTAAAATATAACAAACCTAGTGTCAAATAGAATTCCAACAAAACAAAGTGATGTTTTAGGAACCAACGCTGGTCGGTTAAATTGGTAAAGCGTACACACATCAGAGCCAAATGTGAATTTGTCGATACCGATATTTCTAGTACTTTTACAGTACTGAGTATGTGTAATTTATATTTCTTCTCATTCAGAACTTCTCTCTTTTGCTTTTAATTCCTGAACTGCGTCGGCAGTTTTTTTCAATCCAAAAATAAGATGAAGGTATTGCAATCTCTCAATAAATTTAAAAAAATTATCCCTAAGATAAAGAACTATACCAACATTAGACCATTATAAACTTATACTTATAAGGTATTTTAAAACCAAAAAAATGTATATTCAAATTGTTTATAAAAAGAAAAAGAACTATATAGGGAAATTATCAATAATCCTTAATTCAAATTCATGTATTGAATCTTTATAGTTTTACAATGTTAAACAACTTACAGACTATAGTACTAATCTCCGAAACCTCGAAATACATAGGCGTGCACAACTTCCTACTAAAACGTAATCTTAAAAGAAGAGTTTACGTTAAATTTATTTGGATATTTAGAACAAAGAGATTAATCCAATCCAATACTGGTATAAAATAAAAAGATACATATAAAAAGAATAAAAATTCTATTAATTGTGAAACATACAGTTAATATAAAATAAAATAAATTATACTAAAACGTAAAATACATACACAAAAACGTTGAGTTTTTACACATTTCTATTAATAATATTCTTAATGCTAATAATATTGGCAATAAGAATGAAAATTATATTAGCAATAAAAAAATAATAGTATGATAGGGGAATACTCAAAAATAATTATAGGTAAAACAATAATGAATCATATAATTTTAAAATACTAGTAATAAATATAAATAGTGGTTCATAGGCTATGTAAAAAATAATAAACAATGAAGTTGACGTTAATAAGTAGTTAAAATGTAAAATAAACTTCTGAGCTACAGTTTAAAGTTATGCTTCCTCATATTCTATTTCAGACGAATTGTCATCCGATCCGAGAGAAATTATGATAGGTTCTATACTGCTATCCATTATACGATCAAGCTCCCACATATTTTTCTCAATATCCATAACGTGTTTAATACATTTTTGCCAATGTTCAGTCGTTACTTCGGATATTGATTTATGAAAAAGATTTTTAACATCTGACAATTTAAAAGTTGTATTATTCCTAGCAACGTTACCTTTGACTTCTGCCCATACTAATTCTATCGGAATTAGCTCGCAATGATACGGTGGTAGGCGAAGAATTTCAATTCCTCGTTTTTTGGCTATCTCCTCAATAACATATTTTTTATAATTTTGTTTATTAATGTTAGCAAGCGCTAATACTTCTGCTTTTGTCATTGTATCGTCAAATATTAAATTTAAAGTTAACCACATTGCAATAATTTCATCTTTCCTCTAAAGTTGGTATTTGTTAGTTAAGAAAAAAAGAGTGGATCATTCTACGAATTGCATTTAAAAAAAATTCATCCACATTCACTTTTGACAATTTTGGTTTTCCTGTTCTCGGTTTGGGTGGGGTTATAACAGCTGATTTCTCCTCTTTTAAAATTTTATATACAGTTGATTTTGCATATCCCATTACTTTAGACGAAATTTCAACTATACTGTCAACAGTAGTGGAGGGATTTTGTTACTTAAAATAATTGTAGACATTCAGTATAACACTCTTTTCGTTAAGTGACACATGATCCACCTTTAATTTTTTAACAGGTGTATAATCACACGTTATTTTTTTTTAATTCCATATTCTATTCAATCTTTCAAGAAACAACTGTGTCAGATCTCTTCACTCGCTTATAATCGACTGAACAAAAATATTCTGATATTGATGAATGACTATTTAAAGACAATTAACCATTTTATTAATCATTTAAAATAGCTTTCACATTTATCAGAAACCATCTTTCGAATCGACTTTTTCTTACTATACTATCAAAACCCCTTTAACTAAATACCTATTCATTTTGACAGTTTCTTTATTTCTTGTTATTTAATGGGTCATTATTATAACGACAAAAATAACCATAAATAAGGTTACTATTCATAAACAGATTTATATAAATATAAAATGCTTTGAAAATGGTTTATTTGTAAATACCTATCTAATAAACCGAAACAAATAATGTAATTCCCTTAAAGTACGTCTATGACCAGCTGAATAATCCCTAGCCTATTGTTATAACAATAGCAGATAACTAAATTTTACGATAGTCCGTATGATGTGGCAAATTTTCTATCTTAGAACCCAATGTAGAATAAGCTAAAATATTGACGTTGTACGAAAAGCATACTACAATATGCATAACAAATTAGTTTTTTTCTGAGAATTTACTCCGGCTTATTTTTCAAACGTAGGTACTATAGTCATATATAATTTATAATTTTATCCCAAACCTCTGACAAAGCTTGATATATCCGTTATCTTAAAAGATATAGGTACAAAAAAGCTATTATAGTAACTTATAGGCACGACTAAGCTTCACATCATAAAATTATTTGGAGGTATACAGGGTTTAATTAACCTCTTTAAAAAACAGCTTGTGACACACAGTTTGACATATTTTCTTCTGTTTTGCTACCCTATACGGATTTAATATATTGGGATTTAAAACAACTCTTATATATTTAATAAATTTTTGTTACATAATCCTAAATATAATATTTAATTTTATGTTATCAAATATTTTTTTCAATTATTTTACGGTACAAAACGTTACTCTGTTGTAACTGATAAAATAATAGCTCTCATATATTAAAGTTTGTACAAATATTTAAGTAGGTACACTACATTTGACATTTTTACTATAGTAAAACCTTAATTTGCTAAAATACAGTTCTGTAAAAATAATTATATTGTCATTTTCATTTGTTTATTATTAATAGAAAAAAATATCCAGTAAAGTTTGACAAACAGTTATTGTAATATTTTTTACAGGTTTTGGGAGTTTTTCCGTTTGCTGCTCCCAGCAATTATCGTATGGGAGTTGAGTTGATGAAGGGTATAGCGGAACAAGGTCACGATGTCACGATTTTAACGGTATATGAAGATTTTAATGTACCAAAGAACGGTACTTTTAAACAAATTATTATGAAGCAGTCTCTAGAAATTCAAAAGAGTAAGTTAAACATTTATTTAGAAATGAAGGAGGGTGAAATAATTTTTGAACTTATGTTATTACTAAAAATAACATATCTTCAAGAAGAGAACGCTATACAAAATAACACATTAAAACATTTGTAAATAAAATATGTAGAGTTCTTTTTTTTTAAACAAATTTACTAACTTTCTATGATTTTATTAAGAGTGTACAAAGTTTACAATCTTCTGATTTAATTGTATTGTTTTACCATTAAATTTATTGTGGTTTGACTTAGGCCCGGGTGTTAGAAACAGAAACATAGATATCAGCATGGTATCAACCGACTAGAAACCCTGACTCATACAACTAAAAACATATATACACATTTTTATGAAGTGTTTAGCATGAAAGAATTTTATAGTTATAAATATAATTTAGAATGTATAATATTGTATTTAATTTTGCTAATATTCAACAACTACCATTCACAATTCAAATATCTATTGGAATTTGATTTCACAATATTTACTCCGAGCGCCAACGTCATCTATAGTCGAAAAGGCAAACGTAGCAAAATAAACATTTCAAGAAAGGTGTTTATCTCGACTAGGTGGTCATATGGTTTTGTTTCTAGCACGCCGAAATAAAATAACCTAAAATAACTATCAGTTTACCGATACCAGTCAGGTACATAACAGACTGGTACCTGTTGGTTTCTATAGAGCGGGTCACAGTTATTATGCAGCGTGGCCGGCATAGGCCAATGTAAATCTTATGGGCGAATATTCAACACTGTTGCCGCTTTGTTTACGGCTTGAACCACAATTAACTCATCCAATTTATTTTCGTAGAAACGTTTTATTATGAATTTTGCAAAACAGATGTATTCTATATAATAAATATTATTAAAAAATGGAATTCAAATCTATTTATGTAGATTGTAATCAGTATATACCTGATCACTTGATGGATTATTTAGGTCTCTACTAAATCTTTCAGACAAATCCTAATCCTATTGCCAGTGAAAATATTATTTAATTACAAAGATGCTAATTATTTTTACCTGTATGATCCCTTGATCCTCGTAAACCGTTATGTAATATTCCTGGAATGTAGAGGTAAGTAAATGTACAGGTAAGTAATAACATAGGCAGGTTTCAGGTACCTATCTGTTTCTGCTGATAAACGAAAGGGCATTATTGAAACAACAGCCATGCAGTTAGCAGCACCGTTTGAAAAATTTAAACAAGGTGAAAATCTTCATCGTCAAACCAAGAGGCTTTTATTGAATATTTTAACGTATACGTTGAATACAAAAGATGACAAAAGTGTGACAGCGAAAATAGAACTGATTTCTGAAATGACTGGCCTTAGTGTGAGAACAGTGTATAATCTGAAAAGCGAAGCCGCTACAACAACCCGCCAGAAGAAGAAAAATCATCGAAACGTCGGCAAGATTTCATTAGCTTTTCTCTGTTAATCGTTCTCCCTTAAAATTTAGATGACAGCTGACTTTTTTACCACTCGTCTTGTAATTTATGTATATATTATTATTATTGACATATTTTTTTTATAAATATATTATTATATATTATTTTATAATTTGACAAAGGTCTTTTGTAAGGCCGCTGTATTTATTTATTTCTTTATACGTGATAACTAAACGTATAAAATTTGAATATTTTAGCGGATTTACAATATTTTCCTTTAAACGCGTAAAATTTATCTAAAAGAATAATTATAAATATTCTTAATTACTCACTAAACGATTTTCAAATGAATAATTTAGTCAACATTTAAATCATAATAGTAACACAATGGCAAGTTATATTCCCGCGCCAGTTGGAACCAAATTCGAAGAACATGCCGATAAACGCAATGCTGCATAATAACTGTGACCCGCTCTATAGCACCCGGGCCTTAGTGTTTTATTGATATTTGATATCAGTCACATTTGAGTTATGGATCATTTCGATTTTTTATAAATTTAAATTTATAAAAATAAAATGGGAAAATCAATCAGATAAAATAATTCTTTTCTTATGTTTCAGAAATGATTGAGGAAGTTAGCCATGTGGACGATAAAACATTGAAGACACCTCTAACTGCACTTAAGATGTTCAATCGCTTTGGTTCAGAGGTATCTGAATCATTTCTAAGCGATCCCAAGACGCAAGAATTTTTAAGAACCAAAGAGACATTCGATTGCGTAATCGTTCAGCAATTTACCTTCGAAGCTATTAAAGCTATAGCTGCGCATTTTAACACACATCTCATAGTATTTTCTATATTTCCTCCTAATACTTTTTATAATCACTTTGTTGGTAACCCCAGTTTACCATCCATCAACACAGAAATGGTTTTAGGTTATGTTCATCAAATGACTTTCTTTCAAAGATGTCTTAACACTTTGTTCAGCGTAGGTTTTTATATAAACCGACAATTGATACTTTATCCTGAACAAGCTAGACTAGTACGAAAATACATTTCCCCAGATTTAGACCTATACAAAATCCAATATAATAGCACTATGTTTTTAGTAAATGGTCACACGAGTGTTAATCCAGCTGTCAGTTTGGTTCCTAGTATGGTAGATATTGCTGGTTTTCACATCAGACCACCCAAAGATTTACCACAAGATTTAAAGGAAATCTTTGATAAATCGAAAAACGGAGTAATACTTTTTAGCATGGGCACCAACATGAAAAGTGAAAACTTCCCTCAGCAATTGAAAGACGATTTATTTAAAGCTTTTTCTAAGAGAAAAGAGACAGTTCTATGGAAACTGGAAGAAAATATTACTGACGGGAAACCTCCAAATGTTATAATTCGGAGTAAATTTCCGCAATCAGATATATTAGGTAATGTTTAAAATTACGAAAAATATTTAGTAGTTGTGTTCCATTTAAAAATATCATTATATCGTAAGATAGTCTATAGATATTTGGGTTATATTTTAAGTGCATTCAAAAAGTTAAAAAATTACTCTGGCTGCACTTTAGAATTTAGGGCAACGCCCCCCCGGATGGTGTGCATATGGGTGGATAGCTTATGAAGGAAGAAACATAGTGGTAGGGGTCCCACCGCGTGGAAACGCCCCCTAGCAGAAATATAAGAAAACTCAGATACCACATTTACCCATTGAAATAAAACCAGTTATCTGAACCTAGCAACCTAACCTAACCCAATCTAATCTAATCTAACCTAACCTAACCCTATCCTGCAGAGGGGGCAGCAGTCCTCAACCTCTGAGCCAGTTCAGACAAGTCTCTCTGTCACAACCAGGACTCCAACCTGTGACCACAGGCACCACAAGCCAGAGCTGGGCTACTGTACTGTAGTCCTTATTTCCTATATATTTTTTAAAGGACAGACCATCAAAATATCAGTTGAAGAGCTGAATTGAATCGATTAAAAATATCTTCCATACGAATTGTTTTGACCCCCCATTTCTTAAGGAAGCGTTCCTACGCTACCTGACCCCCACTAAAAAATTCCCCTATGTATTAGCTTAAGTTAGAATCAGATAACCTGTATTATAATGTATTTTCAAGGGGTTAATGTGTTATCTGAGTGCGAGGATCTCACTTAACGAAATCCTAAAGTGGTGCCATTGCTCTTCTCATGTATGGGGAGCAGGATCTTACTTACTCTTCAGATTTTATTCAAAACAAGTTATTAAGATATACATCTGTTTATACATTGTTATTTACCTTATCATTCTTTTATTGTTAATTATACTTTTTAAGCACAAATTTAAAGCTTTGACATTATAGTGCAATAAATGAAACTTAGTTCATAGTAGTCCACAACTCAATTCAATATAACTATTGATCTACAGTTTACTATACAAAGCGAAGTTTTTAGTATTCCACTCCATTTTATTTTTATTTATTATTTATTTATTAATTTATTTTAGGAGTTTAAATGAAACCTGCTAGATGAGTATTTATCATCCGATTTTTCATTTCAGCACATCCGAAGACAAAACTGTTTATCACCCACGGAGGCTTTTTAAGTACCATTGAAACGATCTATCATGGAGTACCTACGGTAGCTATACCAGTTGTGGGAGACCAAATTTTTAACAGTGAATTCATAGAAGAAATTGGAATGTCTATCACTCTAAATTTTGCTACTCTTAACGAAGAAATTCTTAGTGATGCTATAGAAAAAGTAATCGGCGATAAAACGTAAGTCACCATCACGATTTATTACTAATGTAAGCGATAAAAATAAATATACAGAATTACTCACACTACTAGTACCGCAACTCACAATACATCATATTTGACACTCGATTATTCATATCTACATAACTTTATTATTCACTACTAGAGAAACTTAGTATTGCTATTGAATAATTACTAGATTCTTTTTCTCCTCTTTATGACATTTTCGTTTTAATGATAATATAAAAATAAATAAATAAATATGTTTAAAATTTTCTTTACTAATGTAAGTTAAGCCGTCATAATTCAAATACTTACCTTTAGTTATCTATATTTTATGTATTCAATGATTGCTAAATATTTTGTTCACTATAATTGAATATACCTAGTTCTTATAACTTGTCCATTTTCCCACAAAACTAACCAGACATTTATTCTTTGTTAATATTACAAGCAACGAAGATATTTTATTGCTCTAAGTATTACATTAAATCTTCACAGGTTATTTTTTTTTCAGGTATGCCAAAAACGCTAAATTGCGACAAGCAGTGTACCACGACAGACCGCGAACACCTATACAAGAAGCTGTTTATTGGATGGAATACGTTATCAGACATAATGGGGCGCATCATCTTAGAGTTAATTATTTGGATATTTATTGGTTCCAATATTATTTATTAGATGTCTATGCTTTTTATATTTTTGTCGTTTTCGCTACTTACTTTCTTCTTAAGAGGTCTAAAAATAAATACCCTAAAAAGATGGTAGAGGAACGAATAAAAGAGGATTAAGACTGTATTTATTTGTAAATAAATAGTAAATGTTTTGTTATTTTTGTTTTTATTTAAATCCTACCTTTACATGATATTTAGTTGATATTATTTAAACAAATTCGAC
The DNA here is from genome assembly GCA_035357415.1 of Ophraella communa. Taxonomy (NCBI): domain Eukaryota; kingdom Metazoa; phylum Arthropoda; class Insecta; order Coleoptera; family Chrysomelidae; genus Ophraella; species Ophraella communa. The sequence continues at coordinate 22,957,952 of CM068988.1, read as the reverse complement.
TCTGATATCAATATAGGTATATGGGTGTTCAAAATTTCTAACAAATACAGGCTGTCCCATACAGTGTGTAAAAGCCAAATGGAATAAATTCATTATTTCGGTTACTGTACATATTTATAAAAAATCCCGAAACACGTCAAATTTAAATTATAACTTGACATTCTTTAACGTGAAAATTCAACCCCTACCTTCAACCCCCTTAGAATGACAGGTACAACCCCCAATTTTTTAAATGGGAAGTATAGGCTTGTGACTCGGCTTGTGATATATCATTTGAAAGGTATCTTCATTCTCTTTTCAAAAATGTTATTGTTTTTAAATTAAATGCAAAAATTAACATAAAAAAAATTAATATCATGTTGTTACCGAAATTCGCTACAACACAATCAAAAACTAAAATGTAATGGAAAAAGGTATAAAATGTAGAACACGAAAATGAACTATGAATGTTAATGAAGTAGATGTTCAAAATGTTCTCCGCGAACGTCTTGGCAACATCCTAATCTCAAATAAAACTGTCTTCTAACATTATTTAACATATCAGGCGTGATCGACCTAATCGCAAGCGTTATTCGTTCTTTTAAGTCATTAAAATCAGAAGGTTTAGTTTTGTACACATGGCTCTTCACATATCCCCATAAAAATAAATCTAATAATGTAAGATCAGGTGATCGCACTGGCCATTCAATCGATCCTCGCCTCCCTATCCACCGATTGGGAAATATTGTATCGAGGTACTGCCGGACATTAAGTTGGTAATGTGGTGGTGCTCCATCCTGCTGAAACCATATCATATTCGCTGGAACTTGAGGGTTAACTGGATCAGGATATAAATTTGCCAACGTTGGAATGACATTATTTTGAAGTAGTGACAAATAATTGTTGCCATTCAAGTTGTCCTCAATAAAAAAGGGACCAATGATATTGTTTCCTACAATCCCTGCCCAAACATTAACCTTTTGAGGGTATTGAGTGTGTTCTTCTCTCATCCAGTGAGGATTTTCCGTGGCTAACATTGAATGTAGTGGATGCCTGTCTACTCGATGTATGTGGGTTTTCCTGAAACTCAAGCAACACATCTAATTTGAGTTCATCATCCAGTGCATTGGCAGCTGCTTTTTTTATCTGCCTTGCATGACCAAACTCGCGAAACTGCTTTTCTATTTTACTTATTGTTCCTTGGGATATAGGCGGTAAATTAGGAAATTTCTCATTCAGGTTACTTCCTGTTGTGTTCGGATGTTATCTCCGTAACCAATCATTTGTAAAACTGTTATTTTATGCATTTCCGTTAATCTAACCATTTTTCAGAATTGAATTGAACAAACTTTATACTTAAATTACAACAATGACAACTTAAATAAAACAATTTACTACTGCTTGTTAAAATAGCGTTGCCACGGAAATACTTTAAAGTTTTTTAATGGTTATAATCTAAAAACCACATTGCTATGGTTTTTGTTCACTTTCTCATTATCAAGAACTAAACGGGAAATAAGTTTTAAGTATATTGTAATAAGTTTCGAGTATATTTTAGCGAATTTCGGTAACAACATGATTTTAATTTTTTGTATGTTAATTTTTGCATCAAATTTAAAAACAATAACAATTTTGAATAGAGAATGAAGAGACCTTTCAAATGATGTATCACAAGCCTATACTTCCCATTTAAAAAATTTGTAGTTGTACCTGTCATTCTAAGGGGGTTGAAGGTAGGGGTTGCATTTTCACGTTAAAGAATGTCAAGTTATAATTTAAATTTGACGTGTTTCGGGATTTATTCCATTTGGCTTTTACACCCTGTATATTGACCTTCACCTAAAGTTGGGGAACGGATACTATACTAGATGAATGAACTTTGATATAGTTATAGCGGTTTGTGATACTTCTTAATTCAACTAAAATATTTTCAAATTTTAGCACTTCCGGTTATAGGTACCAGAAATTGACACCAACTTAACTATTTTAAATGGAATATTTAGTTAGACGAATAAATTTAAGGACCACTTTATGCAAGGTACCAGGTACCTTAAATTTACAGAAGAAATTTACAGAGAAATTTAAGTGTTTTTTAAATTTTGATATTTTATAAAAAAACACTTAATATTATTAGTGATAAGTAAAAACAATTAAGTTTATTCTTTTAAAAACACATTTGGATCATTTACAATAATGTTTGTTTAATAAAATTAATTTGGCATTTGTGATAAGCGATAAAGCTTACAATGTATGCATTCTTGAAAATTACCGCATACTTATTGCTAAGTGCAACATGTAAATTATGTAAACGCAGTTAACGTTTAATCTCAATTGCTATATTCACACGATTCACTCAAATAGTAATTCATATTTTTATGAATTTTTTTCTCATTATTGTTTTAGATGAAGTAAATTGAGTTGTCCAATTTTGTGATGTATTGTGTACATGTTGGTTCATCGTAGACAGTGTATATATATTTTATATTAAAAGAAGTACAATGGGACCAGCACTAAAATTCTTTTTTCCTATAATTGTATTAATGGATTGTATACACTCTTACAAGGTTCGAAATACTATTTACATATTTTATATAAATAAAGAAATATATTGTATAAATGTGTTTTACAAAGCAATAACCATTTATTTTTTAATTCATTCAATGTTAAAAAGTTTGCAACACTGTTTTAAATACCTTCAATTTTATTATGCCATGCCTAAATTTATTGACATACCTACTGTTGGGTAGCATTCACATTCTCTATGAGAATACCATACAGTGAATAAATTCTCAGATGAAATTTATGAAAACTAGGAAAAATAATAAAATAATAGAATATTATCATATTATAGCATAATATATTTTTAATAAAAAATATGTTAAATAAACTAGCTATAACAAATTTTGGATTCTGAATATTTTTTAACTTTTATGACAACTTTTTGATTAAGATTTTAGGTGTTTTCCCTGTGGCTGCACGCAGTCATTATATCCTTGAAAATGGATTGATGAAAGGGTTAGCTGAAGCGGGACATGATGTGACAATTTTGGCAAGTTTTGAAGAGAAAACCCCACCTAATAATGGAAAGTACAAACAAATTGTACTTAAAGAAGCTTATGAAATGCAAATGGGTAATGACAAAATAAAAATACTCAAAACTTATATTTAACAAAATAGTCAAGGTTACCTAAAAGTTTTAGGGTACTTAATACGCGGCAATAACTATTGTTAAATAAATATGTTTAAAAATGATTTACAGTAAAATAAACTGATTTACTACTTTCTCTAAGCTTTAACTCACTATTAATTACAAAAGTCAAAATTGTTTAAACCTAAATAAAACCTTAAATAAAATGAAAGTGAAAACCATAACGCATTGTTTTTAACTTTTTTTCATAATATACGAGGTGTGTTCAGAAAATAATGAGAATTTTCGTATTTTGAAAAAAAATATCTGTTTATCTACATTAATGTTATTGAATTCAAAATAGTTCCGATTAGATGTTATACTTGTATCAGTGCTTCTCAAACTCTATCTCTGAGACAGCCTTCAACTATTTTAGCGATGCACTTTTAATGTCATTCATGCGAGTGCCCTGTAAGAGTTTCTTTATTTTTGGAAATAGAAAAAAGTCACACGGAACCATGTTTGGCAAATATAGAGGCTGGTGAATCTAGAATGATTCCACTGAGAAGATTTAGCCTCAGTCATATCTACTATCTTTAGTTTTAGTCGTAACTGTATGCCCATGTTTCGTCACTAGTAATACGTTTCAGTAAATAAGTTGACTCTGGTAAGCTGATAAGAGTAGGGGGCAGCTTTTTTAGTTTCAGCTATGCGGAAAACTGTCAGTTTTTAAGAAAATCCATTTACTTAAAATAATGTCTAGATACACTTTATCCAATTAAAAGTTTATATTTTTTGCAGCTTTTTTTAAATACTTGCTAACTGCTAGTGAGGAAGAGAAGAAACGTATAGCAAATCCTTTCACCTTTGCGAGTATATTTAATAATGTCGGATATACATTGTCAGAACTTGTATTAAATAATACCGAAACACAACAATTGATAAAATCAAAGGAACATTTTGATATTGTCATAGTTTCTCAGTTCTACATGGAAGCTACAAAGGCCTTAGCACCATATTTTGGATCACATCTGGTAATCTTCACTAGTTATTATGCCAACTCGTGGATAAATCACTTCGTTGGGAATTCTAAACTACCTTCACTCGAACCTGAGGTGGAACTAGGCTCAACTCTCAAGATGAATTTAAAGGATAGAATTATTAATACATTTTTCAGAATTTTAGTTTACTTCAACCAAAATTTTGTCCGGTACCCAGCTCAAGTTGAATTAGTCCATAAATATATATCTAAAGACATAGATTTATACAAAACTCAATACAACGTTTCTTTGGTGCTATCTAATGGACACACTAGTTTAAATCTACCTAGTACTACGGTACCTTGTGTTAAAGACATAGCTGGTTTCCACATTCTACCTCCCAAGAAGTTGCCGCACGATTTACAAAAATATTTAGACAGTGCTGAAGAAGGTGTGATTTATTTCAGTATGGGCTCAAATTTTAATAGTACATTTTTTCCTGTGGAGGTTAGAAATATGTTTTTGAAGGTATTTTCAAAAAGGAAAGAGCAGGTTTTGTGGAAGTTCGAAGATGATGATTTACCTGGAAAACCTGCTAATATAAAAATCGAAAAATGGTTACCACAATCGGATTTATTAGGTAGATACAACATGTTTTCTAATAAAGTTTTAAGATATTTAACGTTTTGTTTGTGGCTAGAAGAATTCTGTGCAGTTTTTTAAAACTTTAACTGAACAAACATTGGGTTGAGATTTAATTTTTTTAGCTCATCCAAATATAAAACTGTTTATTACTCATGGAGGATTTTTAAGTATTGTTGAGACCGTATATCATGGAATACCAGCAATAGCGATACCAGTGTACGGTGATCAACAACAGAATGCTAAGATGGCCGAAGATATAGGATTTGCAAAAATCTTGGATTTGGCTACAATAACTGAAGAAACACTAAACGATGCCATAAAAGAAGTATTATCGAACAAGAGGTAAGTGTCTCCTTAAAGTATAAAATACATTTGTTTATTCTTCTTCGGATGGCCATCATGTTGGCAACCATGTTCGTTCTTCTTCTTGATGTAGATCTCCACTAGAATCTTTTATTCCCTTTAACCTTGGGCCCTTGTGTTTCAATTTCGTTCGGCTATCATTTTGATGTGTTGTCTCGGCCTCCAGTGTATGATATTCTTCGGTTCTTCGGTTCTCTTTCTTATATCTTCATTGCTCATGTGTTCTCTTAAACAAATCCAATGCATAATTCTTTCAATAACTCCTCACGTCGATCTTAGTTGGTTGGCTGATTTTACAGTTAGTGTCATTGTTTCCACACCATAGATAGGTCATCGGGTATCTGTCCACTAGGAAGAGTGGTGGATTTGGCGTAAACGACTAGGGAAGGCAGCTGGTGGAACAAGAAGCTGAAACTACTAGTGTTCTTCGATTAACGCGTTTTGTAGTGTCAGCAAGGGGGTGGTGTTAAGCGCGTTGTTGAGGCTCGAAGTGGATGAGGGGTTGGTTCTTTTAGTAGAGGATAGCCTAACAGCTCGGATGTGGTATGTACAGCGGCTGTAATAGAAAGAACGGCGGACTGGAAATGGCGGAAGATAAGAAGTAAAGGGACGAAGCAAGACTAGGGATGTTAGGGTGATGTTGAAGGGTAAAAAAATTCGCATGGAGGAGTCGCTGAAACATCTATGTATGTGGTTGGATAGCCAACTATCCTTAAAGCACCATATGTTGAAGGCGCAGCACACAAGGCAAAGTGTGAGGTGACAGAGCAGGAATACATGCAAGGATGAAGTCACTACTGCAGGTGCATCGAGGGATTTTGCTGAGGGTGGTGCAGAGGTAAGGGATAATGGGGGCAATAGCAGCAGCTGTGCTGTCAAGGTCCTATAATATACATAGGAGTGAGTGGATGGACAGGAAAATTGGGGAGGTGATGCAGGTGCTCACTGGACATGGGTCAAGAGTAGGGTATCTACACAAGATTGGGAATAGAGAGCCAGTCGATTCTGCCATTGTTTAATCCTTAAAAGATTGTCCATAGTTCTATGGAATAAAACGCTTTAGAGTAGTCCACGAAGGCCATATTATGCAGGGGTACATTATGTTCACTGCATTTCTCGATCAGTGGTTTTATTGACTGCCGCAGAAATAGGGATGTTGATGGTCTTGTTCTTAAGTCTTCTACCAGGACCGCGTTTTCCTGCGATCTTTCTTTGTATTATATTATCAGGTGTAGTAGTAGATACTTTTCAGGATGTCTCATTAGGTATATATTGTTTAATATGGTTGGGTTTTGTTTATGAACTAGATTTTATTTTAAAATCTCAAATATTCAGCTCAATCACCTTATATTAAATTTTATTTGTTTATTTGCCTAAATGTTGAATTGAGAATGCTAACTCAGTAGTAAGAAACATGAAATCTTATCTCCAGGGTAGAGTTCAGTATTTCTGCACCTAAGACCTCAAAAAATTTAAAACAATAAAGAAAAAAATATAATGTTTGTTTACATTTGGTATTTATATTATTTTATTTTTGCAATGCGATCATTCGAGTATGTGCAAGCTGTGGCAGAACTGGCAACTAAGCCATGAGATCTTTTTAGCTTCAGCGCATCGACGAAGAAATTTCCACAAGAGGCGGCAGATGCAAGCGGAAATCTATCTGAATTGCACTTATTTCAGTAGTTCTGCTAAGAGAAAAATTCGAAATAGTAGTAGAGTTCGAAATCTTAAAACCGCTGGTGGCCTCATCGATTCTCAGTTCGATAATGTTTTAACGGTACAAAGATAGAAGTCTTTGAATTTATTTTCCGCTGCTAGGTACACAGAAAGCAATGAATTTCCACTTTTAAATAATAATGCAGGAAGAGTTTTCTATAAAAATGTTTGTTTTATTAAGTATTTAAATTATTTTTACTACTAAACCATCTTTAAAAGCTAAGTATATTTTAGATATCGTGAAAATGTTCAAGAACGTTCCAAAATATTCCATGATAGACCCTTAAAACCCATGGATGAAGCAATTTATTGGTTGGAGTATATTGTAAGACACAAGGGAGCAAATCATCTTAGAGTAGGCTATTTGGATCTCACCTGGTATCAGTATTATATGGTTGATGTATTTGCAATTATTTTTGGAGTAATTTTCGCTATATACTTTATTATCACAAGAGCATTATATTGGATGTTTAATAAAGCCTTTAAAAAGAAAACTAATGTTATAAAAACTAAAAAAGTTAAAAAACAATAGAATATTTTAATTGTAAATAAATAGTTTAATTCTTCAAGTATTGTGTTTTTATCTATTTAAAAAGCTAATCCGTCTAATATTTATATATCTAATAATATATCTTATTTAAAACTTTAACATCTTTTCCTTTTAAAACTAACCCCAAACATTTTCTGAGCCACGTTGGGCGCCATTTCTATTTATATAGTGACAAGCTTGCTTGATATTTCGACGAAATAAAGGAAATTGCAGTTATTTAAATTGTATAATGTGTTGCCGACATTTGGTTGCATTACTCCTTTAATCTAAAAGTTATTTCACTAATAATAATTTCATTTTATGTTTGTCAATTGACGAAAAGTATGTAAATAGGCCAAATAAAGTAGAACGTAGATAAAAATTTAATTGCAATTTGATTAAACAAATAAATTTAAGTTTTGTTAACAAAACCCACTTGTATGTTATCTGATTACGTGCCTGTTATTGTTAAATGTCACTTACCCGGAATAGCGATAGAGTGGCTTTTGAAGTTTACAAACATGGGCGTAGAAAAAGCTATTTTTATCCTAAGTTGAATTTTACCAGCCTTACGGAGGCGAGAAAATTACATGTTCCACGGCTAGCCAAGAAAATAAATTTTACGTTTTTAGGCTAGCTGGCGCCCTAATTGAATTGTCTTCTGTATGCACCAGCCATCGCCTCCCTTTCCATCCAGATATGAAGTGGAGGAAGATCTATCAAAATTTCAATGGCAGCGGTGGGAGTGGTAGACATAGTTCCCGTTATGATTAAGCATGCTTACCGTTGAAGCTTATTCATCTTCTCCCTGGTGGTCTTTTGCTGACATTTAGGCCTTATTACTGTCAGATATAGTCAATACATTTGTTTGGGTTTCATTCCCCATGACTTGCCGCATACTCTACGGCATGTCTAAAGGGATAGCTTTGCTTTACTGCAAATGTTCTCTACATGAGCGTTCCATGAGTCTTCTATCCAGCGTAACCCCTAGATATTTGACTTCAGTCGCTTCCTTTATAGATTCTCCATAGAGGGCGGGCATTTGGAGTTTTTCCAGTTTCCGCCTCCTGGTGAAACTAACAACTGTTGCTTTCCTTGTCACATCATTGTCTTACTAATAACTCATTTTTCTACCTTGGCACTTAATTACTATTGTACGTATTTAATGCATCTAGAAGCACTTGCATTGTATCATAACCACAGCTTTATAAAATACCTACAGTGAAAAACGTCACCGTCATCAATATTCTACTTTTTATGTACCTTCTTATGCGTGTTAAGTCAGTTAACACTAACAGTCACAAGTCTTCACAAAACAAATAAATTTAAAATAACCTAATAAAAAATATTAATTGCATTAATTGCATAAAGTGAATTATTTAGGAAACTGTAATCAAATTGTAACTGTAGACTGTGGGTCTACAGATGGTTACTTACATACCAACTATGTAAATGGTAGTTAATACCTAATTAATTATAAAAATCAACAAATTCAACAGTCGTTACTTAAACATGATTTTTTTGTAGAGTAATTAAGGACATCATTTACATTTTGGTGACATCGTGGCAACACAGCTATGCTCTTAAAAACTATCGTGTATTTAAACTGCATAACAAATACTTGACCGTTCAAAAATTTGTCATTTTCATTGGACCAGTTGTTTAATTTTCCTAATATAACGAAAGTTATATAGATTAAACAACCGATCGAATAAAAATGACAGATTTACGAACGATTTTCTGTTGTGTTGGAACCTATAATTTACGTGGTACACTGTACCAATTTTGATTCGTTGACGGTCGAATGGATTTCATGGATTTCATTTTAGTTATCGGTCACTTTTTCTGATAATACTGAAGTCAGGTTTTGGGTTATCCTTTATATCAGTGTGTAGTACTCATAAAATGCTAGTAGTTTTGTAAACACATTTTAAAAATGAGGGGAAGTGCGGTAGTTTTCGTTTTATCTTTAGTTCTGCTTTTTAATCATGTTTATACTTACAAGGTATGCTTTATTTATATATTTAAACATGTTTTACTTATTATTCTGGTCTAAATTTATGATGTTTTTATCATTATTGGTGTACAGTTTTTCTATAAAATTCAAATGAAATCGATCTGTTTGGTAATTTGTTTAAATAGGGACGTAACCATTTTTTAAAGGCTTCCGAGTAGGTAATTTGAGTTTTGGATTTTTAAAACAACCAACGTCTTTTTTATCAAAACTTCTCATGTCAAACACAAATAATTGCCTATCATAGCTTCCATTACAGATGGGAACATTATTAACCTGAACTAGTTACTCTGTAAAAAATAAATTTGCGAAATTTAAGGTGTTAATCTAAAACATGCCGAAGCGTTTTGTGAATTTAGCATTCTATCGTATTCGGCATCGGTTTTGCCTGTAATTGGTTAACGTTGATAAATACACGGCCAGGATTAATGAATAAAATCTTTTATGTATATTTAATATGTAAAAAGTTGTTTATATGCTTTTTTATACATCACTCTTAGTCCGGGAGCCAGCTACACAATTTTGGAATTTTGGTACTTACCTATACACATGTTCTATTTAAAATTACCCAGAAAATAATGTACTTGCATTTTGACTTACCCTGTATTTGATTTAACGAATATTATGAAAACGAATATGTTTTATAATGTTTAACAATTATTAAAAAACTATGGTTGCAATAGATCAATGCTCCTATACTCCTTTTAGAAAAACATAAGTTTGGTGTGCCACCAACTTATGGAACACCCTGTAAGATTGTAACTAATTTTAAAATGTGGAGTTTAAAGCTGCTTGCAATTTTCGTTAATAACCTTTTTTTGTAATTTTTACTATAACAGACCTACTGAGCTTCCTCACACTAATCAATCACCCTGTATATTGAACTTGAACACGACTGACTGAATTAGTTTACTATCCAACACCATAATTGGCTTCTTCTTATACTATTTTAAAGCAATGAAATATAAATATAAATTGTGGTGGAAAAGTTCGCTGCCTTCATGGACATTAAAGTTTATCATAAACAATTAATACTATCAAAGTTCAAATTTAAATATATCCCAATAAAATGTTATATAAATAAGAACAAATGCTATCAGCTGCTCATTAAATTGGAAATATTCGTCATCTGATGATAATTCATGGTCAGTGCTTGCACTGAAAATCAAATATATTTTTTGCAAACAGTTCTAATCAAAAAAAGGTTTAAATAATGAGAGAAATAAAATTGTTTACCAAGTTAATTATACTACTGTTAATCATTGATGTTTTTTTTTTAAATTCATATTCTATCAATAAAATGTGTATCAATGCGTAATGAAAAAAATTCGAAACAGTTGTTAAATATGTTTGTCAATAATAAAGCTTCAAACATTATGACAGCATTTGATCGTTTTATCTTTCTATCAATAAAAGGTAGTGAACATCTTTTGAAAGGAACAAGCAACGTACATTTTCTTTTGATATATTTTACATCGAAATTCAAAAATATATTTTTATTAGCAAAAAGACAATATTAAAAACATTGAGGCATATTTTTAGAGCCGTATCTAGGTACTATGGTGCCTGTGGTAATATACTAAACAAGGTCCTCTATTTATAAAGTCAATAAAACCTACTTTAAAACTTTATTTTCTCCGCGCCAAATGTCCGAGACTTCTTATAATAGGTAGGCACATTGTTTTTTTACCATGGATTGTTTTTGAGTTTTTCATTTGAAAACATCAACACAATTTTGAAGATGAAATAGTATAACTACTCATTTATTGGCCAGAATGGAACCATAATAAAAGTACGGTGAAATTATTGAAACATAGGAGAGCTGGCGTTTGTTCTGGCTTCTATTTTTTGTTATCCTTGCGGACCTTTTGTGCTCGTGGCTGGTGCCACCTTTGCCACGCCCTAGATACGGCCAAGTATATTTTCAATACCAAGTTGTTAATAATTATGTAGCAAGGTTCAAATCAACAGCTCTTCTTGTCTTTTGATAAAAAATTGAACACAAAAATTATTTACTTATCATATAATTTGCCAAATATAAAATGGTGCTGCTGTAACTATATACTCAATATTGAAATTTGTTAATATTGCTAAATAGTTTGTGATAAACGTCAATGCGAAACTCTCCGCTTCTGTCGATTTCATTTTTGTTTGCGCATGTCTGAAATGGCCATGTTTATAATTAAATAGTTGTCACTTGCTAGGACTGCCTTGCTCACAGAACACAAAAAATACTCGATATTCTCTAGTCATGCTTCACTTTCCGTTGAATACTGTATTGAAAATGTACTAATAATACAAATAACTTAAAGATTTTAGGAGTGTTTCCCTTTGCGGCAAAAAGCCACTATATTCTAGAAAATGGATTAATGAAAGGTTTGGCCGAAGCAGGACACGATGTGACGATAATAACAGTTTTTGAAGAAAAAAATCCACCGAGAAATGGAAAGTACAATCAAATTGTGCTAAAGGAAGCTTTCGAAGAGCAAAGCGGTAAGACAAGAATATTGTTCTGAATGTTGACTATATATATATATATATATACATCGCCGATTATTTACTACTCCTATCGAATATCAATAAAATAATTACCGTTATGACGGTGCGGACTCGGGGTGTTTTCTCGAATCAATTGAGTTCAGAAATAAAAGATAGACTTATTAGATAAATTCAATCACGAGTTGAATTTTATTAGACTAGATCACGAATAAAGTTTGTTCATTAATATAAATACGAACAATGTATGACAGTCATAATCAAATTATTAAAATCGTCAATAACAATTGAGTGAGTAATAAGAGACAGAATTATGAGAATATACTCAGAACAGAGTGGTATTTTACAAGACCATTTCTTCACAGTCTTTCAGAATGAATGCCAGTCGTTCGCAGTGGCGGATCATGGAAGGGATGGAAAATTGTATTTTTTATTGTTGGCATTAAAACATATAATACAAGATATAACAGTAAAAAAAGGTATAATAACAAAAAATCAAAGATACAAAAAAACACATTCTTAGGTAAAAAATAAAAAAAATCACATTCTTAGTTAACAAAAAATTACCTTAAATAAATAAAATCAGAATCTCAATTAAAAATAAAATAAATCTATGTACAAAAAAACATATTCTTAGGTAAAAAATAAAAATCACATTCTTAGGTTAGGTAACAAAAAATTGCATTCTTAGGAAAATAAAATCAAAATCACAATTAAATCCTGCATAGAGATCAAGAGATGATCTTTTATAACGGAACCTTTCTTGCCTTCATGCTGGCAAATTTATCAATAAGAGGCTCATAGTCTAACAACTGAACTACATCATTTTCAATAAACATTAGTGATAAATTATTTAAATGAACTTGGCTTATTGAATTCCGTATATAGTTTTAACACGTTTAAGCACGGAGAATGAACGTTCTCCGCTTGCATTGCAGATAGGCATTGTCAAAAATATCTTTAATAATGTTTCTACATTAGGAAAGGTAGACTGTAATCCGTCAAGTAATAGTTTATACATTTTTTTTTAGTTTTTATGTTTAATTTACCTTTTTTTTAAAAATTATATTATCATCAAAACCTATTAGTTTTATCAATTCTGAGGCCCCCCTGAAGCGAGGCCCGAGGCGAGCGCCTCATGCGCCTGTGCGGTGATCCGCCACTGGTTGTTCGGTGGTATTTTGTGCATCTAATTTGTAGTTGCAATCGACACAGAATGTCATAAATTGTTTCCGTATATAACACTTTGATTTTTTTGTAGACATAGGTACGTTTTCATCTATGTTTTGGTTGATAATTTCATTTGTATTTGTACCGAAGCGACTCATTTTGGCACAATCAGGTACAATTAATATTGATAGAACTGCCAAACTTTGTGTTACGTCGTTGAAAATACCGAAGCTAACTCTGCAATCAGAATTGAAGACAGCTGGTGTTATCGCGATAACACGTTGTCTTTGGTTTGCGATTGGTCAGATTATGTGAGAATTTTAAGATGAGTGAAATAGTCATTGTCATGTCATGTGAAATGGGAGTATAGTCTTAAAAACTGTTATTAAAAAATATAGAATGCCAGTAGTGAGAAAATGCTATATGAGCCACGGTAGAAAAGTGTATTATTGACCTTGAAAATAATAACTCACTTTTCTACCTTGGCGTATAATTACTATTTTGGTACTGTATCTTTAATAGTATATTAAACAACGCATTTCATATGGAATTCTGTTATGACACGAGTTCAAGTTTAAAAAACGAATCGCGAAGCGATGAGTTTTTTAAAGGACGAGTGTCACAACAGCCATATGAAATAATATGTTTATAATATTTTTTATATTCTGCCCTTTTTACCATTTTTTAAATTAATTTTTTATTTTTATGTAATTACGAAAATTTTTATTTTAAGAAGTATGTCGGCAGCACTGTATAATTTATAAAATTTGACAGTTGTGACATTTAAATTATCAAATGTTAATGTTTTAAAATATTTTAAAATGAATAATATACCAATAATAATATATTATATAAGTAAAATATTATATTCATATTCACAGATACTTTCTTAAAGAACAATATAAAATTAATAAATTGCTATTAGCCACAAATGTCATTGTCAATACTCTTGTCATTAGATACTTCACTCATGTCGCCAACCATTTAAAACAAAAATTTGCGTGCGTAAAAGTTACATTACGATACGCAAATGCGTTTTATAATGAAGATTTTTATAAGTGCAAAATATAAAAAAACAATTTTTTTGCTACACAAAACAATCAAAATAATGTTAAAGTGACCACACAATACATTTTTTTGTTTCTAGTTTTTCTTAACTTAGTTAGAAAAGAAGCTACTGCGAAGAAATCTGAAAGTTTTAATAATCCTCTCGAATTGATGATTATTTTAAATAATATGGGATATAAAGTGTCAGAAATTTTCTTAAGGCAGCCCGAAACGCAGAAGTTAATAGCATCAAAAGAAAAATTCGACGTCGTAGTAGTTTCTCAATTTTTCTTAGAAGCTCTAAAAGCCTTGGCACCACATTTTGGATCCCACTTAGTTATTTTTAATACTGTTAGTGCCAGTTCGTGGATGAATCATTTTGTCGGTAACTCTATATTGCCATCACTGTATCCTGAGATGGAATTGGGTTTTGGTAGCACGATGAACTTGAAGGAAAGATTAATTAACACCATATACAGACTAGGTAGTTACTGCAACCATATTTTTTACCATTATCCCTCTCAGGTAGAATTGGTCCACAAATATATATCTAAAGATATAGATTTGTACCAAACGCAATACAACGTTTCTTTGGTGCTATCTAATGGACATATAAGTCTGAATCCTGCTGCTCCTTCGGTACCTTGTATGAAAGACATAGCTGGTTTTCATGTTCAGCCTCCTAAGAAGCTGCCACAAGATTTACAAAACTATTTAGATAATGCCAAGGAAGGTGTGATCTATTTCAGTATGGGCACAAATTTTCATAGTGCATTTTTACCTCCGGAAATTAGAAATATTCTTATGAACGTATTTTCAAGGAGAAAAGAGAAGATTTTATGGAAATTTGAAAATGATGATTTACCAGGAAAACCTGAGAATGTAAAGATAGAAAAATGGTTACCACAATCAGATTTATTAGGTAGGTAAAGAAATATGTGAATTATAATTATTATAAAGAGTTTGGTATTATTAAATTTTTATTAGCATCCAGAAATAGAATTTACTCAACATTTTAGTTACCTCTACTAATAGATTAAGTTGGATCTTTTTTTATATATCTCCATCTAATGACCATTAATCTTCTTAATCTTAATCTTAATGAAGTTATAATTGAACATTTACAACAAAAAGAGACCATACAATTCAAACAAGTACAAACGACACACATATACTTGAGATCTATCTGTAAATTAAGAAGGATGAATCCCAAAAACCTTCATTTGTATTAGGTCCATTGTGCTTCTTCCTGAGCCTGTGCGTTAAGTTCATTGTCCAAGTTACTGATTTGAAGTAGTCGACGATGTCCTTGAGGGGAGTCTCTTTAATATTGGCTAGTTTCGGTATCCAATATTTCCTCTTCTTGTTCATATCCGCTGCATATAGGTGTCTCTTCCTTACTTTCATCTTGGTTAGGTGTTTTTGAAGATCCCAGTGATTGGTCAGCATCCCCGTCACTAGTTTTCCAGGAACCTCTTGACTGTGTATTCGTTTTGGTAGCTAATTAACTCTTTTGAAATTTGATAGCCTTCTGAATCCCATATATCTTTAAATAATAGAAGGAAGTGTAACTTACTTAGGTTAGTCATCGCTGACTTTGTGAGGCTTATGGAGGGTTTATGTCTAAAGGTCATGGATTGAGCAGCCTCACTGGTCAGACAGTCAGCGATGTGAATATTCAAGTAAACGCAGCAAAGTATTTAATCTTTATTCCCAGAATTACAATAAATTGAGTGACATCTATTATCAACTTTGACATAAAAACAAATCCTCATTTTTTTCTCTCAATAACAAAACAACTTGATATTAATATTGGCCGAATTACCTAAATGCTATACTTTAACAGTGAAGGCATTTAATGAATGGAATGTGTTTTCTGTTAGGAATTTCCTAAATTGTTTTTGTAAAAATTTTGCCTTTGCCTTTGCGTCTCTAGTGGGACTTTATTTAAATTTTAATTTGACTGTTATAATAGTTATTTATGTACCAAGGACGAAAAACTGTCTATTATAGTCGAGCATGCAAATTGCTAGCTGAGGCGCAGCCGAGGCTAGCAAGCAGGCGAGACAATAGACAGTTTTCGCCGAGGTGCATATTACATTTTTTCGTCGTCCCCTACGCTTTTATGAAAGTAAGAACTCACCTATTTGCTACCCCCGGCTACGTCCCACTCTCCCAACTGCAGACTCGATCATAATTCAAATAAAATTATAAAAAATGTATTCTGATTTGAAGTGTAACAACTCTCTATTTAAATCATATTACTACAAAATTATCAATCTCGAAGATGGATATTGAAAGAACAGTTTGTGCAATTATTAATATTAATTCCTGCTGTCGAAGAAGATGCCAGAGACAAGTTTTGATTTTGGGTACTTGTTGATGCAACTTCAGATGCAGATGCTCCGGCATCACTATTTCTAAAACTTCCCTCTCGGAGTGCTTGACCAGTTAAAATATACCATAGCAACCGCAGCGGACGAAAAGTGTTTGCGGACGAAAAGTACTTGCCTCCAATAATAGTCGATTTTTCGTCCGGAAATCAGTACGTAAAATGTAACTTTTCGTAGAGGTCGACGAAAAATGTTTTTTTGTATATATTTATATATTTCGTTGTTTCTAACAATAAGGTATGTTTTGTCCTAACCACAGTTATGAGTTTCGTCGTAATAGTTGAAAAGTTATATAAAAGTTATACACAAACTTCATTGATTTTAAGAAATATAACTTTGTTACTGTTAATAGATTGTTTTCCTTAGTCTGAAGTTCAAAGGATGACCGTAAATACATCTTTTAAGTCCCCTATAAAATATATTTCTTGAAATTACGTATATGCATGGCACATACTAGGGCTCGTCTCTATACAGCAGGCTTCATTTGTCAACAATCTTACTGCTTATAAGTAAGTACCTTGATAGATCACTGGTCAATTTCTGTAAAGGATTTTTCCATGTCATTGGTCTATTATGTTATTTTCCCAGGAATATTATATTGGTGGTTGTTGTAAAGTCTCTAAGAAACGCTACATGTTGAAGTATTAGTTTATCTACCAGATAATTTTTTAATTCGTGGCTTTTTAATCTTAATTTGTAGATAATTGTTCCAAACTACTGTTGCAATTCAGCCAAAGGCCCTCGATACTTTTTCTTGTATTGCCAGCAGTGTATTTATCGTATATCTCCAGTTGATCCTTTATTAATTCAGGTAGTTGATCCATATAAAAGGATATATAAGTGTTGTATAAAACAACTAAATGTTATCCTTTAAAGAAGCCAGTTTCAAAAGGTTTTGGGGAAAATCCCATAGAAGTCTCAATGTAAATGTTTAGCAACAATTAGCTAAGTGTAACT
This sequence comes from Ophraella communa, assembly GCA_035357415.1. Taxonomy (NCBI): domain Eukaryota; kingdom Metazoa; phylum Arthropoda; class Insecta; order Coleoptera; family Chrysomelidae; genus Ophraella; species Ophraella communa. Next base: position 22,940,533 of record CM068988.1, on the reverse strand, counting down.
AATAAAACCATGCTGTTTCTACAAGAGTGGTCTTTACTTAGCTTCACTATAGTGAACAAATATCTTCAGACGGAGAGCGAGAGCAGGGTTAACACCATGAACACATGCACTAGTGCAGATGTTTGATCCTATCTTTTTCCCAATCTCAGTATTTCATCAGGAGATTCTCAGCTGTTTCATATCTAGGGTGATGTTTAGATGTTTATTCATATATCATTTCTCATTTTGATCGAGTGATTGATACTAGATTTGATGAAATTACATTGTATTCGGTCGTATGCGTCTCAGTACATTGACCTACTTTTTGTGTCTAGCTTAATAATGTTTACTTAAATTTTAGAATGCCAATTATTCTAGCGAAATTGAGCAACTTTCTAGAGGGCATATTCCTAATTAGATGTTCTGTCATTTCTTTAGCGTTTTACTTCTATTATATATACTTCTAATATAATAGCTAACATTTTATTCAATTTATTGGTTGTAGCTCATCCAAATATAAAACTGTTCATTACTCATGGAGGATTTTTAAGCATAATTGAGACTGTGTATCATGGAGTACCAACTGTAGCTCTTCCAGTCAGTGGTGATCAGCAACAGAATGCCAAAGTTGCCGAAAATATTGGATTTACGAAAATGTTAAATTTTGCTTCACTTACAGAAGAAACACTGTATAATACGATAGAAGAAGTTATAAGCAATAAGAAGTAAGTTTATGTACACCCATTAAATAAAAATAAAACTTGTCTTATGATAACGTTTCTTGATATTAAAATCAAAAAATATGAATATACGTAACGCGGTTATCAATACATCATAATATAGTTACTATTTTGAATACCTTTCCAAATATTTCACAATTTATTTAAAAAATAACCTTGTAACAGTTGTCTCAAAGTTTTTAACTTATCATTGATCATTGATATATTGAAGTTATATTTTGCTATATAAGATAACTATTTGATGTTGATTAAGTAGTGTTTAGACCAAGTATAGACATAATAATATTAAGATATTGTTAGCCTTAAGCGATTATCCACAAAGTAAGGGTTGGTGCAATTCATTACAGCCTTCTAAATGTCTGTTAAGTTTGTTTATATGGTACATACAACAGAAATGTTAAAAGTAAATTAATTGCTGTTTATGTAGACAGCATACATGCACTGCTACTGATAAAAATTATTACAATAACTTCCGGAACAGTGATAGAATATCACCGAATCCTGGCTGGGGCGACTGTCGACAAAAACAGTCACAGTTAGCTGGATGAAGGTGCATGTCAGCTCAGAAGGTAACCACATCTCTGATTTATTAGCCGGAGAAGCTGCTCGATCTGTTTGGACCTGAACCCTTAAAAGTCAGCGATAAGTAACCTAATTAACTCTTAGTCCCATCTACTATTTTGAGAGAGATGGGACGACACAGAAATCTATATACATATAGACTTTCAAAGAAGTTACCTAGATTTCCAATGAGGTCTAAGTGCTGAGAAAGCTTTGTGCTTAACCCTTACTAGATACAGATGCATTACTAGATACATTTACTACAAATTACATGAACTTTTGTTATTACTTTTGTATTATGTTTATAATATTATAGAATACACTGCCTAATTTAAAATTAAAATGTCAATAGCAACATTATCAACAAGATATTCTGCTTTGATATTATATTTATAAAACTGGTACTATATACTCTTAAATATTTTTCAGGTATCGTGAAAGTGTACAAGAACGATCCAAGATATTCCACGATAGACCCTTAAAACCCATGGATGAAGCAATTTATTGGTTGGAGTATATTGTAAGACACAATGGAGCAAATCATCTTAGAGTAGGCTATTTGGATCTAGTCTGGTACCAATATTATATGGTTGATGTATTTGCAATCATTTTTGGAGTCATCTTTGCTATATACTTTATTCTGTCACGAACACTCTCTTTAATTGTCAGTAAAATGTTTAGTAATAAAACTCATGATGATAAAAAGAGTAAAAAGATGAAGAAACAATAGATTTAAATTTTGTATGTACATTTTTTAATTACAATTTAAAAACATACTTCCAGTTTTTTATTTAAAAAATATCAATATGGTTAAGAATATTAGGTAAGGATATCTAGAGCAGTTATTGTTGAATTTGGATGTATTTAATGTGTGATGGTAGTTTTAATAAACAAATGTTAAAGTTATGTTTAAAATTGACAAAATTGCTGTTGAATAACTGTTTATTTTATAAATATATAATAAGTGGTTAAATATATAAATATAAAGGGGTATCGGTTTTTGTTCCAATGAGAGATGTCAATAAAATTTTTAGCAAGTAACTGCCGTTAAGGTGCGTTCAGCCATCATCTGTCTGGTGCGGTAAATTCAAAAAGAGAACCTTAAAATATCATCATCAGATGTAAAAATAGATAAATTTTTTCTGCAATTTAAATTACCTAATTTATGTAGAATGTAAAATGTAATGTAATATATTAATTTAAAAAACACACACAGAACGTATATATTTACAATATCAAGTAAAATGGGGTTATACCACACAATGGTTCTATTTAACCACTCATTGGGTTGGTGTAAATCAATTTTGAAGTTTCTGACGGTTGAATCAGAACTGACTGTTGGTGCATACGGACCCTAACCATAGAATTGTATGTATCTACAACTTCGTGTCTGTTATGTGACGTATTCAAATATGCGTAGTTGCCATGCCAAAAATTTATTTCACTGATTTAGATTTTAATAAATATCAATAATTTTCCTATAATCTCACATTTTTCAGTTCAATAATACCTAATTAATATTCGGACCTTTTAGACACTGATAGTAGTATTAAACTTATCAGGATTCTATTTTTTTACTTTGTTGCCAGTCGAATAGTTCTTTCTTGTATTAAACTTTTTTTAAATAATTCACGTTAAATATATAAAGTATGTTCTTTCACATTAGATTATTAGATTAAGATTTTTACATAAAAAAACCATTTTTCAAAAAGTCATCTCTTTAAACGCAGCGTTATAGAAGTTATTCCTAAAAAATTCCTTTAGGAACAAGTTTATCAAACGACTTTCTTATCATTAGATATTTTCAATTATCAGCACCTCGTCATTAAGTGATGTATCTTGCTTTTCCTTTCACTTAATTTTATTATAATTTATCTTTATTTACTTTGCCTACTTATAATGAAACATATAAAAACGCTTTGCCTGTTTGTTTTTAAAAACAAATAATAGTTATTTATTGTACATGACGATAAAATTGTACTTTATCTTCGAGAGCGGTTTTTAACGTCCGTCGAGACATTAGTCGAGACGCTAATTATTATGCTCGAGAAGATAATGCGATTTTATCTTCGTGTGTAATACATTTTTTTCTATAGCACGACTTCAAGTTCAGGGAAAAAATAGAACACTTTAGCATTAGCTATCGAAAAAAAAATTAAAACATAAACAAACAAATAAATAAATAAACTTTAATGGCGTGATTAACTCTCATATTTCAGAGTAAGGAAAGATTGGAAAATTTTAATTCCATCATCATTATACCATTATACGGAGTGAAAAATTCTCCCTCAGTTTTCCTTTTGTCTTTTCTTCAAAAAATTGTGTATATGTGCCACGACGTTTATTGTTGCTGCGCTTCTCTTCCTCATCCAAACATAAAGCAATTAAAGCTAAATGGGTATTTGAGAATTTTTTAAAATTTATTTATTTTCACATAAATAAACCACACTTATTGGCAATTCTCATCAAACTGACCGTTGACTGATCGTTCAATGTGAACGGTCTTCAAAATTATTGATCTTGAGCGGACGGTAATGTGAATCGACCTTAATATAAACCAGCTACGCTCTTAAATTTTGTAATCATTCACTGCCAAGAAAGCAAGTCCACTGTAGTAGTCGCTTCTTTATCAAATGTTTAGGCTAAACGTAAAGATAATTTGTTGATACTGACTTCATTCGTTCACGGTCGAAGGTGACAACAGTTTAATATCTGTAACATCTTCAGATAATACTGAACTGAGGTTTAGGGTTATCCTATAATTCTGTGGGTAGTCGTAAAATGCTAGTAGTTTTTTAAAAAATGAGGGGAAGTGCTGTAGTTTTCGTTTTATCTTTAGTTCTGGTTCTTAATCATGTACATACTTACAAGGTATGATATATAAATATATTTTACTTATTATTTAACGGAATATATTTTTTAATCTCAAATCAATCAAATTTGGTAAATTTACTAAACAGGGACTTATACCAGGATTATATTCAGGATGTTTTTACCTAAAATCACAATCTGTATGGACCACGTGTTACAAATAAACAGTCAAACATTCACACCTTGTGTGTTTAAAATAAATTCATTATTTACAAAACAATCGACTTTTGAAAAAAAACCAAAAACAGGTGGATAGGAAGAAGAGGAACTATCAACTAGCCACCAAGGTTGCCTTGCCTTTAAATCATCAAGTTGAATGACGAGTCAAAAATTAATATTGACCTGTTTTTGGATTTTTTTCAAATGTCGATTATTTTGGACATAATAAATTTATTCCATACATTAGCGACATAACAAATAAAATGTAATAACGAGATTAAACTTTGTCCAGTTGTCCTGGAGAATATTCTAAAATAACTATTAGTTTATCAGTTTCATTTAAATCTAAATTTTTATTAGTTGTTTCATAATAAATTCTTGTATTAAAATATGATTTTAATATTAGTTCTGAAAAACAATCGAATGTTTTAATAGAACTTCATCGTTTCCAAATATTTCAAAAACAAAATTCCGTAAATTATTTAAGTCTCCGATTGTCACCAACATACATTCATTAGTTTTTTTTCGATTTTAAATTCCTGTGGCATCAAAAAATCTTTGAAATGTTTTTGCCTCCTTGTTTTTTGTTTCTGTAGTAAATAAGCTGCCATACAACTCTCTAAATAACTAATTACTGTAGGTAAATAAGTAACATTAGCACATTTAGCACAAATCCTGATACTTGACTCATCTTTAAATTATTTTTATATTAATCGGTTTTCTCGAAATTATGTACCTAAAGACTCTAGCTAGATCTAAGGTAACATATAAAGTTTAAAATCAAATAAAAAAAATTACTACACCACTGGATAATCTGAAACTATTTTGCGACCTAAACGATGCACGGGTCGCAATAGTATATTAAACAACGCATTTCATATGGAATTCTGTTATGACACGAGTTCAAGTTTAAAAAACGAATCGCGAAGCGATAAGTTTTTTAAAGAACGAGTGTCACAACAGCCATATGAAATAAGTTGTTTATAATATTTTTTATATTTTGCCCTTTTTACCATTTTTTAAATTAATTTTTTATTTTTATGTAATTACGAAAATTTTTATTTTAAGAAGTATGTCGGCAGCACTGTGTAATTTATAAAATTTGACAGTTGTGACATTAAAATTATCAAATGTTAATGTTTTAAAATATTTTAAAATGAATAATATACCAATAATAATATATTATATAAGTAAAATATTATATTCATATTCACAGATACTTTCTTAAAGAACAATATAAAATTAATAAATTGCTATTAGCCACAAATGTCATTGTCAATAGTCTTGCCTTTAGATACTTCACTCATGTCGCCAACCATTTAAAACAAAAATTTGCGTGCGTAAAAGTTACATTACGATACGCAAATGCGTTTTATAATGAAGATTTTTATATGTGCAAAATATAAAAAAATACATTTCAAACTTCCTGTTAGAGAATTTGATTTGCTGTACCTTTTGGAATTTACGATACTGAATCTTTAAAATGTTGTCATGGAGTAATCAAGGAACATAGCAAAAGTTTACGTTCCTTGACTATTATATTATTTGCAATAAAAATATAAATCCCTTAGAAAACTTTCTAAAGCACTAGTCATTTCTTCATTTTTTTAAGACAAATACCATTTTATTAAAAACATTGATTGTGGTAACCTCTACTTTGTGGAAGTTCATCTTACAAAGAACAATAAATAACTAGTGATGAGCGAGATTGGTCTTGGTCTTGGTCTTGCGGTCTTGGTCTTGGTCTTGCATTTTCTGCAAGACCAACTTCAGGCTGCAAGATCAAGACCAAGACCGAGCAGTGCAAGACTTATGCAAGACCAAGACCAAGCCTGCAAGAGTCTTGCGTCTTTTAAACACATAAGCCGAAAAATAAAGCAGCCATGGATTATTTTAAACTCTAAAGGTTTGGTTTCCTAGGATAGAGGTGCCGCAATAAAGCGGCCGTAATTTGACGGCCGTAATTTTCCCATTCTTCTATTGAAATATTTTCCAGCTCATCAAGGTTGTCTGGAGCGATATTACGAGTTCTTATGCGCCTGTCCCAAACATGTTCAATTGGGTTTAGGTCTGGACTAACTGCTGGCCAATCTAAAACTTGGATACCACCCTCTGATTCCAAAATTCCTTAATCTGTTTCTAACCGCATTGACAGATATTCTAACATTACGGACTCCAGAGAGAACATTTTGCAGTTGCCTTGCTGTAACATGACGAGTTCGCAAAGTCTGAATTCTTAAATAACGGTCATCTGCACGATTAGTATACCTGGGACGTCCTGGAACCGGTCTATTATAACTTCCAGTTTCTCTAAACCTTCTTAAGACTCTAGAAACGCTGGATTGGTTGATTCCTATGAATTCAGATGATTAATCTTCAACTAAAGCCACGATTTGAGCTGCTTGTTCTGGAATTAAATTACCCATTTTTACTCAAAATGTTTATAGACTTCCCAATGAAAAATTAAACAAACGTACTGCACACAAGACATTTTAAAATGAAAATAATTCAAGTAGGATTTGTCACAATTTATTCATTTTTTTGTTTTTCAACAAAAAGGCGATTTAAACTGTAAATATTTTGGGCTCTTACACTCATATTAAAATATTCTGAAAAATGTAATATTTTATTTTACACCATAATTCAATTTTTAAAATTATGTTACATGATTCTTGCATTACAACTTGTAATGAAAATATGATTACATTAGATTATTAGAGTATTACTTTCACAGATTTTAGGAGTGTTTCCTTTTGCGGTACGAAGCCACTATATTCTAGAAAATGCATTAATGAAAGGTTTGGCCGAAGCAGGGCACAATGTTACAATATTGTCAGCTTTTGAAGATAAAAACCCACCAAGAAATGGAAATTACAAAGAAATTGTACTAAGGGAAATTCTTGAAGAGCAAACCGGTAAGACAAGATTATTGTTCTTAAATGTTGATTATATTATATACATCGCCTATAATTTAATTGGTAATACCCGGTGGCCCACTAAGAACGAATAAATAAAACAAATTTTAAAACAAAGTATGGTCAAAACTTTAAAAAGACTAGTTTAATGCAAATTATTTAAAGTGTTATAATATGTTATACTTATCATTAAATTTGGCATATAGAGTGCTTTTCTTATAGGATTTACGCTTTTGGGTTATTTACCCGCCAGCAGCGAGTGCGTTTTAGACAGGCAAACATGGCAGACATGGCATTTCTTTTCCGGGCTTATTAATTAGTTACCAAGTAGTGACCTATCGTCTGCCACTTTTTCTCCTTTGTCTCTGCGGAGCAACAAAAAAAGGCAAAATATAAAAAACTTTTGGACAAATACATTTTTGTTCCCTTTAGTGTTGAGACTTTTGGCCCTTGGCGAGAAGACGCAAATATCTGAAAAAACTAAAAAATTCACGTGGAAGTTCACTGACAAAGACCTTTATAACGCAGTTGATTAGTTTAGCTATTCAACGTGTTAAACTGCATCCATTCTTGGTACCCTACCAGACCAGCAGGACATGGCGGAGGTTTTTATGTAATTCAAAAGTTTTAAGTGATACATACCTAAACAAATGTCTTACTAGTTCTATACTTGGTCTAGTCTTAACACTACTTAAGCAACATCAGGTTGAAAAAACAGAATGTAGCTTAAATATGTCATTGATTGTGTTAACCTCTACTTTTTGGAAGTTCATCTTACTAAGAACAATAAATAACTACACAGTTAAACTAAACTTCCACTATTTATTCGAATAAATAGTGGAAGTTTAGTTTAACTGTGCAGTTATTTATTGTTCTTAGTTAAATTTGTCAATATGACGATGCTAATGTTAGCGAAAAAGCTGTAATTGCATTTTAAAAACCTATTTTTCGAATAGAAAGTGAAAGATCCTATTTAAGATTGTTCCAAATAAGTAATAATATCACCCATGAAATATTTTTTACTAACTTCTAGTGTTACACCTTTCCGAGAAACGGTTACTTTTAGTGCCCACCGGGTACCCAAACATGATTACTACTCCTACTACTACTAATTCTGCAGTGTGGTATCAGTCAAAATACAATTTTTTATGTAATTAAGTATTAATTGATTGTAAAAACAAAAAAAAAATTGTTAAAAATAGGAATTCTACTCGTACTACACTGTAGATGTTTAATAAAATGTTTTGTTTCCAATAAAAAAAAGGTAATAACTTTTTTTTGTTAACAGCTTTCCGCAACTCAATTTTAACTAAAAGTAACAGGAAGAAAACTGTAGGTTTTTTCAATAATCATCTCGAATTGATACTTACGTTAAATACGTTGGGATACAAAGTGTCAGAAATATTCCTACGTCACCCCGAAACGCAGAAGTTAATAGCGGCAAAAGAGCAATTTGACATCGTCATAGTTCCTCAAATGTACTTAGAATCAGTAAAAGCCTTAGCACCACATTTTGGATCCCACTTAGTTATTTTTAATACTGTTAGCGCCAATTCGTGGATGAATCATTTTGTTGGTAATTCTATATTGCCATCACTCTATCCCGAGTTCTTATTGGGTTTTGGTAGCACAATGAACTTGAAGGAAAGATTAATTAACACTCTATTCAGACTAGTTAGTTACTGCAACCATATTTTTTACCACTATCCCTCTCAGGTAGAATTAGTCCACAAATATATATCTAAAGATATAGATTTGTACCAAACGCAATACAACGTTTCTTTGGTGCTATCTAATGGACACACTAGTCTTAATCATGCTGGTCCTTCGGTACCTTGTATGATAGACATAGCTGGTTTTCATGTTCAACCTCCCAAAAAGCTGCCACAAGATTTACAAAACTATTTAGATAATGCCAAGGAAGGTGTGATATATTTCAGTATGGGCACTAATTTTAACAGTACATTCTTACCTCCGGAAATTAGAGATATTCTTATGAACGTATTTTCAAAAAGGAAAGAGCAGATTTTGTGGAAATTCGAAGATGATCATTTACCAGGAAAACCTGAAAATGTAAAAATAGAAAAATGGTTACCACAATCAGATTTATTAGGTAGGTAAAAAAGTAAGTGAATTATTATTGTTATCAATTTTTTTGTAAGTTTGTTAAGTAAACCCAGAATACATTTTATTGCATCATCCACGATCACTGATTCTAGTCCCACATTAGCAGTGACAGTCCTGGCAGCACCAAATCAATCTAAAGTAATTTATCAACTAGTTTACATTAGTTATAATTAATTTGTTATAGATTTGTCCATCTATTGATACTTACTATTGTATTGAATTTATTGGTTTTGGTTGTAGCTCATCCAAATATAAGATTGTTCATTACTCATGGAGGATTTTTAAGTACCATCGAGACTGTGTATCATGGAATACCAACTGTAGTTATTCCAATCGCTGGTGATCAGCAACAAAATGCCAGAGTTGCCGAAAATATTGGATTTGCAAAAATGTTAAATTTTGCTACACTTACAGAAGAAACATTTTATAATACTATAGAAGAAGTTATAACAAATAAGAAGTAAGTTTATGTACACGCGTTAAAAATAAAACTGAAATGTCAAAAATATGATTAAGAAACTTTCTGTAAAAATGTACGATTTTTTAAAGAAGTGAAATTAATCATTTTTTTTTTCATACTGTACTGTAAAGTGCCATTTCCCGGACTCGTTTTACTCCTCCTATTTAGAATATAGAATAAATTACCGAATTTAAATTTAAAATGTAAATAGAAAGATTATCGACAAGAATTCTGCTTTGATCTATATCTATATATAAAGCTGGTACTAAATGTTTTTAAATATTCTTCAGGTACCGTGAAAGTGCTAAAGAACGTTCCAAAATATTCCACGATAGGCCCCTAAAGCCCCTGGATGAAGCAATTTATTGGTTGGAGTATATTGTAAGATACAATGGAGCAAATCATCTTAGAGTAGGCTATTTGGATCTATTCTGGTACCAATATTATATGATTGATATATTTGCAATAATTTTTGGAGTCATCTTCGTTATATACTTTAGTGTATCAAGGACACTTCGTTTAATTTTCAGTAGATTGTTTAGTGATGATAAAAAAAATAAAAAAAATAAAGAAACAATAGATATAAGTTTAATAAATATTTATAAGTAAATAAATAAATAAAATTTAATTATATTTTAAAAATATTTTCCCATTTTTATTTTAAAAATATCCTTGAAAATATTAAGGACCCTAATCAAGCACAATAATTTACATTTTGGTGACATCTGTGCCTAGGTATGTACGTTAACATAATGTTTTTACTGTCAAAGTTCAAGCCCACTCTGTACTTCGCATATTTTTGGAATGAATATACTCAATTTCATAGTTTATTACTTGTTTAATAATTATTGTTTTCTGGACATCTAAACAGTTGTCTGGAAAGTTACTATTTAAAAGTTGAAGTGTATAAATAGTAGTATAAATCTAGACATACTTCTTCTAGGGTTTAAATTTCTTGAACTCATGCCAAATAAAGATAAGCAGGTGTAAATCTTTTGTAGTTTTGTTCAGAAAACATTTATTAAACAAGTAATAAATTATGAAATTATAACCATTCCGAAAACCTGCGAAGTTACAATGAAATTCAAACAACAATCAACAAACAAAGGAAGAAGAAAAAAACTCAATAAATCAAAGTTCCCAGCCATCAAGAGGAACACTGAAGAAAAACGAAAAACCTTTTCCTACAGTTTTTCGTCTTAGATATGGAGGAGTTTTGTTTTTCTTTAATGTTAGCATTTTAAGTAATTTAAAGATATTTTATTGTTTTCATTTTTCTTTGCTTTTTTGGATATTATAGGTATTTCTGTAAATGAAATAAACATTAGTATATAAAGACAAGAATATTTGAACGTGTGTTAGAATGGTTGTTAGAATTATTAAAACCTTCTAGTAGCTGTAATTAAAAATAAAACTTTTAAACTTATTGACAGCTGTGTCGCTAAAAACTAACATCGGCAGATTGGCATATTAAAGTTAAAAAAAATGTTATTGTAACTGTTAATAAAAGTTGTTTTTAAAAAAGTATTTAAGATTCAAATAAGCATAATTATCGTCTGCTGCGTCGGAGTGACACATAGCTCATTACATAATCCAATATCAGAGAAAACCTAACAACCAATATCTCTACTGACAAATCGTTCAGGGTCAAAGAGTCCACGGTTTTAATCTCTCTGTTACTTCTCCACATGATATTACTTATGTATCAGCATGTTCTAGTAAAATCTTAAGTACCTAGTAGCGTAGTACGTAGTTTTAAAAATGAGGGAAAGTGCTTTAATTTTCGTTTTATCTTTAGTTCTCGTTTTTAATCATGTGCATACTTACAAGGTATGTAATATATAAATATTTTAATTATTATTCTGGCCTAAATCGAAATACTGAATGTATCACAAAGTTATTATTGTTAAATAAAGTTTGTATATATATTTTTTATTCTCAAAACCAACTAAAGTAGGTAAATTGATTGCACAGGGACGTATAGCAGGATTATTTTCAGAATGTTTTTAACTAAAAATACAATCTATGTGGACCACGTATTACTAATAAACATCCAAAAGTTCATACCTATTATTTTTATTATAAATTTTAAACGATATAAAGTAGTCATTTCATAGTTTTGAAATTTGTTTTAATTTAGCTTGGCATTTTAATAATTATTCATTTAAAACTTTGTTATCTGTCTGAGAGCATTCTATAATTATAATTTTTTATAAAATGATGACTTTTATGACTAGAAATATTTTAAAACATGCTAACTATTTATTCACGAATGAAGAATTGTTTTCTATGATTTTTAAAACTTTAAAACATCACTAGCATCGTCAGATAGTTTTATTGAAACAGTTTAAAAGTATTTAATATGCGTTTAATTTTTTTGAGCACATTAGAAAAATATTGGAGATGTGAAAATAAATGAAAGAAAAAAGTTTCAGCTTAATTGAAACGAGAAAAAATATTTATCCACGACTAATACAAATAATGGACTTATTAAAGGTCTGTTTGCTCGAGCTTAATAGCATCATTAATCACGGTAGTGATCATTAATCACGACTTCCTTGTGATAGCATTAATATTACATTTTTTTGCTATTTCAAGTCACATTAGTTTTTATGTGAATTCTATACAATTGTTCTATTAAAATTATTATAGTAAGTACAATTAAATAGTATCTTTTTGTGATATTTTTTGGTCTAAATAAATATATTTTTGTTTAAATTATAGTATTTTTTAAAGCTACTCTCCATAAATGAACAATAAAGTATTGTATCAAGTATTTGTTACATTAAAGTAATAGTGTTTTTATACTTTGCACGCATTTGCGTATAGTAATGTAACTTTTTAGCAAGCAAATTTTTGTTTTAAATTGTTGGCTACATGAATGAAGTATCTAATGACAAGACTATTGACAATGACATTTGTGGCCAATAGCAATTTATTAATTTTATATTGTTCAAAACTCTCAAATGTTATACTACCAACATACTTTTTAAAAAAAATTCGTAATTTACGTGGAAATAATAAATGAATTTAAAAACTGATAAAATGGCAAAATATAAAAAATATTTTAAACTTATTTCACATGGTTGTTGTGACATTCGTCCTTTAAAAAACTCATCGCTTCACGATTCGTTTTTTAAACTTGAACTCGTGTTATAACAGAAAGCAATATGAAATACGTTGTTTAATATACTGTTCTAAAAATATGCATGTGATGTAAACAAATTTTTTTAAATAAAACTTCAACAAACATATTACCTATTTAGTAGTCGTGGACTACTAAATGAGGCTATCAGCGCAAAAGTGGTGTAACCCACTATTTGTGTTGGTTGCAGTTTTGGTGTAAACTACATTCTATACATTATTAACTTTGAATAAAAAAGTGGAGTAAGCCACCTTTTGTTATCAAAACAAAAGATGGCGCTAAATAAAAAATAAATTAATAAAAACAAATCTATCTTAGCAAATTTTAAATCATATTTTTCCTAAGTGCAGTGCCGGGGGTTACACCACTTTTGCGCTGATAGCCTGAAATATGCATGCGGCGCGTGGCCGTAAACTTCTCGTCGACATCTTTATACGCTTATTGAATAATATAGATACTATTATTTTATTAGTTTATTCATTGATTCATGTATAATAATTATTTATAACTTGTATTCCAAATATTATTAAATTAGATATGTACTTTCACAGATTTTAGGAGTGTTTCCTTTAGCGGTACGAAGTCACTATATTCTAGAAAATGCATTAATGAAAGGTTTGGCCGAAGCAGGGCACAATGTGACAATGCTGTCAGTTTTTGAAGATAAAAACCCACCAAAAAACGGAAATTACAAAGAAATTGTACTAAAGGAAGTTTTTGAAGAGCAAACCGGTAAGGCAAGATTATTGTTCGTAAATGTTGATTATATGCATCGCCGATAATTTACTTTAATTGGTAACACCCGGTGGCCCACTAAGAACGACTGCATAAAACCAATCCAACTAGAGTTTCAAGCCAAAAAATGTAGGGTTAATGAAGCGGGGACGGTAGCGATGAAAAATTTCTGGCATTAAATGAAATGCATTAAAAAGTAGCCAGATGGCAAATGAATAAAAATATAATACCATTTATACCAAGACAGATCAGAGTAAAAAGTGTATACTTTCAACACGCACTCTCTCTTTCCAAGATATGACAAACGGTTGATTTTAGTGCCCCACCTGGTACCCAAATATGATTAAAAATCAATAACAATTTGTTTAGTATGGTATCCTTAAAACCAATTTTTTTTATGTGTATTGTATGTGTTAATTAAGCGTCAATTTAATATAAATTACAATTATAAATTTGTTAAGGAATACCACACACCAGAGATTGAATAAGATGTTTATTTCCAATTAAACTAGTTAATTATTTTTTTTGTTACTAGTTTTTCTTAACACATTTAGAAGTAAAAGTACAGGGAAGAAAACTGAAAATATTTTTAATAAATATCTCGAATTGATGATTACTTTAAATACGTTGGGGTATAAAGTGTCAGACACTTTTTTAAGTCACCCCGAAACGCAGAAGTTAATAGCATCAAAGAAAAAATTTGACATCGTGATAGTTCCTCAAGTTTATATAGAAGCGTTAAAAGCATTGGCACCACATTTTGGATCCCACTTAGTTGTTTTTAATACTGTTAGTACCAGTTCGTGGATTAATAATTTTGTTGGTAATTCTATATTGCCATCGCTTTATCCAGAGATGGTATTGGGTTTTAGTAGCACAATGAACTTGATGGAAAGATTAATTAACACCATATGTAGACTAGTTAGTTACTTCAACCAACATTTTTTCCATTATCCCTCTCAGGTAGAATTAGTCCACAAATATATATCTAAAGATATAGATTTGTACCAAACGCAATACAACGTTTCTTTGGTGCTATCTAATGGACACACTAGTCTTAATTATGTTGGTTCTTCTGTACCTTGTATGATAGACATAGCGGGTTTTCATGTTCAACCTCCCAAAAAGCTGCCACAACATTTACAAAACTATTTAGACAATGCCAAGGAAGGTGTGATATATTTCAGTATGGGCTCAAGTTTTAATAGCATTTTGTTACCTCCAAAAACTAGAAATATTCTCATGAACGTATTTTCAAGGAGAAAAGAGCGAATTTTATGGAAATTTGAAGATGATAATTTACCAGGAAAACCTGAGAATGTAAAAATAGAAAAATGGTTACCACAATCAGATTTATTAGGTAAGTAAAAATGATCATTTATTATCATTAATATTTTTTTCTTCAAACTGCAGTGAAAGTATACTTTTTGACGCATGCTGTCAGTGTCTAAAATACCATTTTATGACACTAGTGTTAAAGGAAAATCATTGGCCAGTCTCATTAGTATATGTAAGAGAATTTATTTGGGTGAAGCTTGTACCAGGGCAGAGAACAATATTATCCGCTGAAGTTTTGGACAAAATTTGACCCGCCATGTTCTGTTTCCTTTGTAGCGATTCTTCTATATAATTCTCTACTGGACTTCCATCCAATTTTAATTGTAGTTATACTAGCACCAGAGTCCGTCAGCAAACTTGCTTAGGAACGTCGTAAACAATGTTTTATTCGTAGAAAAAATAGTGTATGATATACCTGGTAAAAGTGATTATAATTTGTTTGTGAAGAAACATTCCGCCTTCGGGTGTCGTATTCCAAACTTCCCTTCTCAGGAAATAAAATATCACTTTTAGCAATTCTTATTTCACAAGTAACTTTTATGTAATTACCTACATTTTTATTAGCAATAATGATTACATTTTTCGCAAATTTATATTTTTATTATTTTTTATTTGTCCATCTATTCATACTAACATTGTATTGAATTTATTGGTTTTGGTTGTAGCTCATCCGAATATAAAATTGTTCATTACTCATGGAGGACTTTTAAGTACCATTGAGACTGTGTATCATGGAGTACCAACTGTAGCGCTTCCAATCGCTGGTGATCAGGAACAGAATGCTAGAGTAGCAGAAAATATTGGATTTGCAAAAATGTTAAATTTTGCTAAACTTACAGAAGAAACACTTTATAATACTATAGAAGAAGTTATAACAAATAAGAAGTAAGTTAATGTACACACATTAAAAATAATGCCGAAATGTCCAAAATAGACAACAATAACAATAGAGAACTTAAATATATTATTTTAAATCATAAATGGATTTGAGGTTTTTAAAAAAGTACCTATGTTAAATAACGCGTCCAAAAAATAAATATTTCATAAAATAATCATTAATAAAGTTAAGAGCGCCATATACATTTTTAAAACGTTACGTCATGATCTGCGATCCTCTTACCGATCCTTCTACGGCGTGCACTAACGAACGATTACCATTTACAACTGAATGTGAGCTTCAAACAAGTAAACGAATGTGATTAAGAATTTGAATATTTTTGCCACCTTTAAATCATCGAGATATTACGAACGTTGAGTGTAAAATTGTTTTTCTCTTGGAAACAAACGCTTTAAGTCTACGTGTGTGTTTTAAAGAGTTAATACCTACCTACCTTATTTAAAAGTTCCCTATTATGCGATCAGTATTTTGATGATTACCTTTGATATTACATTTATAAGGTTGGAAGTAAATGATTAAAATTAAAATTTTAATATTCTTCAGGTATCGTGAAAGTGCTAAAGAACGATCCAAAATATTCCACGACAGGCCCCTAAAGCCCCTAGATGAAGCAATTTATTGGTTGGAGTATATTGTAAGACACAATGGAGCAAATCATCTTAGAGTAGGCTATTTGGATCTAGTCTGGTACCAATATTATATGATTGATGTATTTGCAATAATTTTTGGAGTCATCTTCGTTATATACTTTAGTGTATCAAGGACACTTCGTTTAATTTTCAGTAGATTGTTTAGTGATGATAAAAAAAATAACAAAATAAAGAAACAGTAGATATAAGTTTTTTGTGTAAATAAATAAAAGAAATTTAATTATATTTTAAAAATATTTTCCCTTTTTTATTTTAAAAATATCCTTGAAAATATTAAGGACTGTAATCAAGCAAAACAATGTAATGACATTTTTGCCTATGTATGTACGTAAACATAATGTTTTTACTGTCAAAGTTGAAGCCCACCGCCCACCTTGTAGTCGCTTCATTCTCATGTAGTCACTATGCAAGTTACAGTTCCTGGAATAAAGAAGTTATTATTTATAATTACGCAGTAGACCTTATGTCTAGACGCTACGCTTTGCTCAATTGAATACTTTTGTTGTTTTATTTCTAATTGCTCATTATTATTGTAACTTGATATAGAAGTAAATATCACGTATTAATTAATATATAAAGAAGAAATATTGTTTGTAACAATCAGTATATAGCTACTCATAATTGAAGTTAAATCTTTGTAATTTCTGTAAAAATAAATTTGTTAGTTCTAAATTAAAAATATTTGTTTTTAAAAAACAAGTTTCAATACGACGGAACATACCTAACTGGCATAAGTACATAAAATTTACAATAACAAGATACTGACTTGTGTAGTTCAGGGTCGACGAATCGCCAGTTTTAATATCTGTAACATCTTCAGATAATACTACATACTTATATTGATAGCCATTTTCTTAATAAATATTCCCTGGACTTTTAAACAGTTGTCTGGAAAGTTACTATTTAGAAGTTAGAGTGTATAAATGGTATTATATAATATTGGACATACTTCTTCTTGGGTTTAAATTTCTTGAACTCACTAGAAATCCATTAAGTACTTTACAACAAAAAGCAAATAACTAGAATGGTTTCTGATTTAATAAATTGTTGTTATTTTGTTTTTCTTTAATTTTAGCATTTTAAGTAATTTAAAGATATTTTATTGTTTTAATTTTTCTTTGCTTTTTTGGATATTATAGGTATTTCTGTAAATAAAATAAACATTAGTTATATAAAGACAAGAATATTTGAACTCGTGTGAGAATGGTTGTTAGAATTATTAAAACCTTAGGACTTCTGTTGAAACCTTCTAGTAGCTGTAATTATAATTAAGAATATTAAAAATAAAACTTTAATTGCTATTTTAAACTTAATGACAGCTGTGTCGCTAAAAACTAACATCGGCAGATTGGCATATTAAAGTTAAAAAAAATGTTATTGTAACTGTTATTAAAAGTTGTTTTTAAAAAATTATTTAAGAATCAAATATGCATAATTATCGTGGGGCGACACATAGCTCATTACATAATCCAGTATCTCTACAATGAGTCGACAGTTTTAATATCTCTCTTCTCAAATAATAATACTACGTATGTATCAGTGTGTTCTAGTAAAATCCTAGTATAGCGTAGTTTAATAAACAATTTAATAAAGTCCCTTTAAAAATGAGGGAAAGTGCTGTAATTTTCGTTTTATCTTTAGTTCTGGTTTTTAATTATGTACATACTTACAAGGTATGTTATAATATATAAGTATTTTAATTATTATTCTGGCCTAAATCTAAATACTGAATGTATTACAAAGTTATTATTGTTATATAAAGTTTGTATATATAGAAATATGAAAATTGTATTGTAATGACAAAAATAGGTTTAATAAAATATATTTTTTAACCTAAAATCAACCAAAGTTGCTAAATTGATTGAACAGGGACGTATAGCAGGATTATTTTCAGAATGTTTTTAATGTTTTACACGCTTATTGAATAATTTACTATTATTTTATTTTATAGTTTATTCATTGATACATGCATAATAATTATTTATAACTTGTATTCCAAAGTTTGATAAAATTGGATGTATACTTTCACAGATTTTAGGAGTAGTTCCTTATGCCGTACGAAGCCACTATATTCTAGAAAATGCATTAATGAAAGGTTTGGCCGAAGCAGGGCACAATGTGACAATATTGTCAGTTTTTGAAGATAAAAACCCACCAAAAAACGGAAATTACAAAGAAATTGTACTAAAGGAAGTTTTTGAAGAGCAAACCGGTAAGGCAAGATTATTGTTCGTAAATGTTGATTATATGCATCGCCGATAATTTACTTTAATTGGTAATACCCGGTGGCCCACTAAGAACGACTGCATAAAACCAATCCAACGAGAGTTTCGAACCAAAAAATGTAGGGTTAAGAACTTTTAGTTCTTTATGCCGGATTTAAGCTAGGACGATATCCATGAAAAATTGCAGCCATTAAATGAAATGCATTAAAAAGTTGGCAGATGGCAAATGAATAAAAATATGTAAAAGCACCATATTCCGACGTATGCTGAATCGAGCCCTAATCCCGCCGTATTTCTTAGGGTAAACTTAGTCGGTCAATTTCTTTAAACTGACCAAAAATATCTAAGCGCAATCAACGTGAGTCTTTACAGTGCTTATCAGGTTGCACAACTGCGTAAAATTGTAGAAGTAAAGCATTTAGTTCTAACCCGGTCAGTCTAGGTATGACATTTAGTGAAAAACGTCGTCATTTTGGTAAGTAGATCGAATGTGATCATTTAAAATATTTTGAAAATTAAAAGTTTCTGTTATCTGAGCGGGCTTCATTTTTCTTTTATGTGAAGGAAAAGGTATTAGAAACAATTTCTGATTGGTTTTGGTTTATTATTGTGACATAAACTTGTTAAAAATACGTATAAATAAATACGTCGAAATAAGGGCTCATTTTTGTTACCAGAGCTAATGTCGCCGTATTACGTCGAAATAAGGATTTTCTTCTGTTGCATTCAAATCAAAATTTAAAATCTAAATAAATTGCAATTATAAAAAAAATATATGTAAACTTTAAGTTAGGCATTAACAATAGTTATGAGCAAAATACGTTCTATACATTTATCACTAGAACATGGAGCAATGTTATGTTAAAAGAATGTTTGAAAAAGATGTTTTTAGATAAAAGTTTTACTTACAACAAACTTAATGTTTGCAATTATACTAAAAAAACTCTTGTATAATAAAAATACTCTTAAAATAGAAGCAAAGTATGTTTGAAATTGCATTTTTTGTGTTTTAATTGATAATAATACAAATATGACAAACCTTTATAATAATTACGTCGGCATAAGGAGACTTTTTATCTAGTCCAAAAAGTAATTCCGACTCGTATACTTAGTTACTGTTTTGGTTGTTTTAACAGTAAACAAATAAATATGTACATTTTATAATCTTTTTATGCCTACCCATTTTTTTAATTTTTAGCAAAATACATCAATAGCTAAAGCGATAAATAAGACAAAAAAACGGTATTCACATAATGCAGTAGTACAAGCTCTTAACAGAAATACTGCAAGGTATGTCTGTATATAAAGCCTCCCGAATTTATGGAATACCACAGACTACATTGAAGAATAAAAAACAACAGAGAGATATTTTTAAGCTAAGTGAAAAACCACCTATCTTAACAGCCGAAGAAGAAAGCATAATAGTTGATTGGATTCATTTTCTAGGATAAGCTGGATTTCTAGTGTCTAGAACTCAGCTAATAAGTATAGCAAAAAGATAACACCGATTGTTGCCACAGTTGATGAATTTGTAGAGTATCAAAGACGACTTGCCGAAAAAATGGCAAAAAAAGAAAAAAAAAGATAGACTTGCTAAAAAAAATGAAAAGAAAATGAAAATAACAAACACTAATAAATTAATCGGTAAACAATAAAAGGAGTACACCAAGAACAAATAGTTCTTGGTGTTATTGACAGTTATTGACAAAAACAAAAAAAATTTTGATCAAAGCAATGGAAAAAATTGGAATATATCGGAACCTAACCATTGAGTATAATAAAAAAATGAAATTATTTCTTGCATAAGTGCTCCCAGCCTTATAAATAAGAGAGGATTTTACTCTGTTCCTGAGATAAAAGTTTTAGAGTAAAAATGCCATATTTTTTTAATGATATGTAAAATTCTAAGTTTTAGATGCCAAAGTTTTTTTTAATTTAATGAAGTTTTTAAATTTGTAAATTTTTTTTTGTACCAATGATAAAGTGCTTTTCTTACAAAGTAACAAATTTTTGTTTTTTTATAACATTATTAATTTTAAATATTGTTATTACTTAAATAAATAAATATATAATCAACCACTTTTATTTAGATAATACAATATAAAAATATACGTCGGAATAAAGGACCTCTTAGGTCGGAATAAGGCCTGAGTACATATACATACGTCGGAATTAGGAGATTTTGTCAATTTTTAAAAAATATTTTTGTTTACTAAAAATGACATTTCATTTTGTAAAAAAATAGATGCCTATCATTCAGGACATATCAATACAAGCCTTAAAAATACCAGGCATGATATGACTTAATTCGTTCCTCTGATATTTATAATCAAACTCAAAAACCCTAAACTACGACGGAATATGGTGCTTTTACCTTACCATTTATACCAATAAATGGTATAAAAGACAGATCAGAGTAAAAAGTGTATAAGAACAATAAATAACTGAACGGTTGAACTAAACACAATCAATTTCAAAAAGTGTATAGTTTCAGTACGCACTCTCTCTTTCCGAGATTTGACAAACGGTTGATTTTAGTGCCCCACCTGGTACCCAAATATGATTAAAAAAAAATAACAATTTGTTTAGTATGGTATTCTTAAAAACAATTTTTTATATGTATTGTATGTGTCAATTGAGCGTCAATATAATATAAATTACAATTATAAATTTGTTAAGGAATACCACCTCAATACCACAAACCAGAGATTAAATAAAATATTTATTTCCAATTAAACCAGTTAATTATTTTTTTTGTTACTAGATTTTCTTAACACATTTAGAAGTAAAAGTACTGGGAAGAAAACTGAAAGTTTATTAAATAAACATCTCGAATTAATGATTACTTTAAATACGTTGGGGTATATAGTGTCAGACGCTTTTTTAAGACACCCCGAAACGCAGAAGTTAATAGCATCAAAGGAAAAATTTGACATCGTGATAGTACCTCAAGTTTTTACAGAAGCTCTAAAAGCCTTGGCACCACATTTTGGATCCCACTTAGTTATTTTTAGTCCTGTTAGCGCCAATTCGTGGATAAATCATTTTGTTGGTAATTCTATATTGCCATCACTCTATCCGGAGGTACTATTGGGTTTTGGTGGCACCATGAACTTAAAGGAAAGATTAATTAACACCATATACAGACTAGTTAGTTACTTCAACCAACTTTTTTTCCATTATCCTGCTCAGGTAGAATTAGTCCACAAATATATATCTAAAGATATAGATTTGTACCAAACGCAATACAATGTTTCTTTGGTGCTATCTAATGGACACACTAGTCTTAATTATGCTGGTCCTTCTGTACCTAGTATTATAGACATAGCCGGTTTTCATGTTCAACCTCCCAAAAAGCTGCCACAAGATTTACAAAACTATTTAGACAATGCCAAGGAAGGTGTGATATATTTCAGTATGGGCTCAAGTTTTAATAGCATTTTTTTACCTCCGGAAACTAGAA
Organism: Ophraella communa; assembly: GCA_035357415.1. NCBI lineage: Eukaryota > Metazoa > Arthropoda > Insecta > Coleoptera > Chrysomelidae > Ophraella > Ophraella communa. The sequence goes on along the minus strand of CM068988.1, from coordinate 22,918,267 downwards.
AAATTTTTATGAACGTATTTTCAAGGAGAAAAGAGCGAATTTTATGGAAATTTGAAGATGATAATTTACCAGGAAAACCTGAGAACGTAAAAATAGAAAAATGGTTACCACAATCAGATTTATTAGGTAAGTAAAAAATGGTCAATTATTATCATAAACATTTTTTTCTGCAAAACTGCAGTGTCTAAAATTGCATTTTATGACACTGGTGTTAAAAGTAAATCATTGGCCAGTCTCATTGGTAGATGTAACAGAATTTATTTTGGTGAAGCTTATACCGGGTCAGAGAACAATGTTATCCGCTGAAGTTTTGGACAAAATTTGATCGGCAACGTTCTATTTCCTTTGTAGCGAGTCTTCTATAAATAACTCTCTGGTACTATACCGGACTTCCATCCAACTGGTCTTTTAATTGAGAAACGTCGGAAACAAAGTTTTGTTTGGGATAGGTAACTGAACCAGTAGGAAAATCGGATTCACTCACCCAAAGTATTTAGAATTAATAAATTATTGCCAGAAAACTCCACCGTTCTTTTTCATCAGATATACGTCCGTCCTGCACAGTCCATCCGAAAAGGTTTTGTGATTTTATTCCATCTCAAGCCAAGTCAACGCAGTGTCTTGTTTTCAGATTTGTCCATTTATTCATACTAACATGGCACTGAATTTATTGGTTTTGGTTGTAGCTCATCCGAATATAAAATTGTTCATTACTCATGGAGGACTTTTAAGTACAACTGAGACTGTGTATCATGGAGTAGCAACTGTAGCGCTTCCAATCGCTGGTGATCAGGAACAGAATGCCAGAGAAGCTGAAAATATTGGATTTGCAAAAATGTTAAATTTTGCTACACTTACAGAAGAAACACTGTATAATACGATAGAAGAAGTTATAACAAATAAGAAGTAAGTTTATATACACACATTAAAAATAAAACTGAAATGTCAAACACATTAATACGGTCATACCTAATTGTCTTTTTATGAATAACTTTCTTTAAAAATGTACGATTAGTTAAATAAGTGAAGTTGTAGTACAGCTTAACAACAATAAGAAATCAATAAAGCGACAACAATAATAATAGGGAACTTAAATATATTATTTTAAATCACAAATGGATTAAAAAAAATGGATTTTAAAAAAATACTGATGTTAACAGGTCAAAAAAATAAATATTTCATGAAATAAACATTAATAAATTTAAAAGCACCATATACATTTTTAAAACGTTACGTGACGATCTGCGATCCTTTTACTGATCCGTCCACGGCGTGCACTAACTAACATTTACAACTGAATGTAAGGAATTTGAATATTATTGCTAACTTTAAATCATCTAGATGTTACGAACGATGAGTGAAAAATTGTTTTTCTCTTGGAAACAAACGCTTTAAATCTACGTTGTTATGTTTTAAAGAGTAACACATAAAATTTCCCTATTAGTTCCCTATTATGCGATCAGTATTTTGATGATTACCTTTGATGTTATTATATTTATAAGGTTGGTAGTAAATGTTGCTTAATATTCTTCAGGTATCGTGAAAGTGCTAAAGAACGATCCAAAATATTCCACGACAGGCCCTTAAAGCCGCTGGATGAAGCAATTTATTGGGTGGAGTATATTGGAAGACACAATGGAGCAAACCATCTTAGAGTAGGCTATTTGGATCTAGTTTGGTACCAATATTATATGGTTGATGTATTTGCAATTATTTTTGGAGTCATCTTTGCTACCTACTTTATTCTATCAAGGATAATCTGTTTAATTTTCAGTAAAATGTTTAATAAGAAAACTAACAATAAAAAAATGAAGAGACAATAGATGTAATATTATGTAAATATATAAAAACTTTCTTTTTACTTATTTTTTAATTATATATTACGTTTCCAGCGATAGTTCCAGCGATTTTCAGCAGCTTTCTAGAGAGCATATTCCTAATTTAATAGGGAGTCAGAGTAACTCCTGAGAATTTACGCTGTTTGCAGGACAATGCTACGCAATCGCAGTATGTGTTCCGCTGTATCTTTATCGCATTGTCCATTATTTTGAGGTGATACCTTAAAGGGCAGTATCCAGTGAAAAGATCCAGGGTTTATTTTATATATTTTTTGCTCAATTCGAGAAGGCATTTGTCTCTATCAGGTGCTACATTATCTATTATCACTGTGTGACCTGGCACCCACATCAATGCGACCTTGTCACCAAACTATCCCTGGTTCGACTTCTGTAACCGTATGGTGATTTCCTATAACCACTTACGGCTTCTCAAAGTCTACAGCCTCTTGCATGATGCAAAATTGCAGCAGAAATAAACGTAGCATCACCTTTAAGGCTGCTGTGGAACACGTTGTCATTGACCCTGTTGCACTTTCTGCAACTTGCACATGCCGTTGATTATTTAATGCAGCATAGGTGACTATGATCTTGATAAAAATTGGAAAAGGTATTAGGAATGAAAAAACTAGGTAAAACAGCGGGGAAATATAATATCGCATTAGAAGAACATTAAAATGCCATGGAGGATGGAAATCTTCAAGAGTGGCCGAAGGCTACATTGAGGAATCTATTTCTAAAAAAATTTAAATAGCTAGTCAAATTCTGGAAGGGGAAACAAGTACCAGTACGACAAACTTGACTGCTCGAAAAAGAGTTATCAGTGAAGAAAACCAAAACGGATATGAAAATAAAATTCAAAAAATAACTGGAAATCAAGATTGTCCATCAATTACTATAGCAAACTGCTCAAACTGCGATATCAAAATTGAAATTACCTCAAAAAACTAGATTACTAGTTTTATTTATAACATTAGTTGGTTTTCCATGTTCACTGTTATAGTTTATAATCAAATAATTTGTTTATTGTAATATAAATTACTAAATAATCTTCAATAAAATTTTAAACAAAAAAATTATTCGATCCTAGAAAAAATGTTGTGTGCAGCATGTGCAAAAAGCATCTTCGTTGCACTCAGCATGCACTTCAAGCATCGTGCAATAAAGATGCTCTAGTTACACAATTAACTATTTTGGCAAAAATTTATTAATAACTAGAGATTTTAACACTTTTATTAACTTTTAAAAAATTGTGTATTAATAATTTTGTAAATACATTTAATAAGCTTCAATATCTTAGAGAAGTCAAAGTAGGTAGATATCTTCTAGGTTTTATAAAATTTTATGTCATTAAAAATGAATTGTAATAAACTAGAATAATTATGTAGTTTTGTTTTTCTAGTTTCCCAGATCTTGATAATCGATTTTGATATGGTTCGTTGTTTTCATCCAACATGTGTTTTCCGAGAAATTAACATTATTTTTAAGTAAAGTATGTTAATAATTGTAAAAAAAATCACAAAAGTTATTTTTAGAATATAAAATCCGGGATACAAAACCATCGTCAATCTGACGATGATGGTTTTGAGCGAAACAGCTGGAACAGCTGAAAGCTGAAACAGCATTGAGGTTAAAAAATCAATTTTTTAAATAAATAGTGGAAGTTTTGTTTAAAAACTTCTATTTTTAATGTTCTTAGCTGTCATTGAGTTAAAAAATTAAGTTTTGTTAATAAATAGTAAAAGTTTTATCACAAAGTTCTTTCTATCGTGTTTTTAAAATTCCTAGAAATTACTCTTACTCGTAAATTATTTCAGTTCAGTAGTTTGGGCAAAGAACTAAACGAATGTCTCAGTAAGAAACGTAATGAGCCGTATGACTTCACCCTCATTGACCAGCGAAAAAATAAGTTTATTTAACATGTAGGATACCAAATATTCTAAAAATAAACACGGTTTACATCCGTTTTGAATAAAGAGCAAGCTTTGTGGATATTCATAAACAAGAGTAAATAAACCAGAAATCCGGAAAATGATGATTTATAATAATTCAAGCCCTTAATATGACGTGGTTCCCTGTAAATTCCTAAATACCTTTAACATAACAAAACACGTGAGTTGCTTATTTAATATAATAATATACAATTATTGTGGGTAATCCTCGATTACTGAAACTGCAAAACACCAATTAAATCCATTTTGTATAAAAACAATTTGATAAAACTGACCAGCGTCAATCAGTGGAAATATACCTTTGAGGAAAAATAGTTACTAATATTCCATTGTTAAAATTGTGAAAATGGTGAAATTTGTAAACAACTTGGTAAGTTTTAGCTATCTTTTGTAAATCTTTTTAATTTTCTGCTTTTAAAATATTAATATTTGTGTACCAGCTTAGCTTATCGACATTGTTTGGTACTTGCACAATTAACATTCAACAAATGTTTTAAATATATTCCAACTGTTTACAATATTATGAAATCCATACAACTTCATACAACTTTACTCAAAGAACTAATACTAAGTACTGATTTAGTGTAGGTACCTAATTTCTTTTAAAATAATATTCCCGATAATGTTTCTAAGAAAACTGGGTTGTTTGAAAAATCCCCCTCAATAATCGAATAATCTGTAAATAGGTGTAATCGTATTAAGCCGATTACAGTAGGCCACTTGCCATTTAAAATTTCTGAGAAAAATTCCCCAAACACTACATATAGGAGTAATACAAATAAAAAATATTCATTTTGCTTCTTTGAATTTAATAAAAATTGTAACGATATCTTGCTATCTTGACTTTAATTAATTTCTTAAAAATATATTTCATTGTAATTTATTTGTGACAATATTCAAAGTTTGAATTAATCTTCTTACAAAAAGAACAAAAATATATAAAATAATTATTGTTACAGATTGGTTTGTTTTCTATTATGAATAAACTGTGTTGCCTTTCTTTATCAAACTTACTAAAATTCATAAAATTCATGTACCTCTATCACTTTTTTTTATTAAAATTAGTACATCCCGTTACCTCTGACCTAAATCGTATATTCTTTAGCATAGCTGCAACTCATTCGTTCAATACAAAATGTACCTTACGGTATACCCTCTTAAAATATATCTTGGTACGTATATGAAATCTACTTAAATGAATGATTTATTACTCCTTGTCCTTTCTATATAGACTATAAGGTAATACAAGTGATATCTAAAACTTAGTAGACATACTTTTGTTCTTCGAGGGTTAGTTTTGAAGTAATTTCATCAGTGAAATAAAATTCGAATTCGAAAATATGTCACAAATCCAATTCGGATCCTATTTAACTACTCAACAATGGAAGTGGATATTTTTTATATTTCAGAAACAGAATACGTTTCATGCTATCATAAACTGCGTTTGCAGCTAATTGTTTTTGTCGCTTTTTTTCTTTTTATACGTTGTTATCTTTTTAACCATAATTGTAGGAATTCGATTTCAAAATACTAACATTTTAGCGCGTAGAAGTGCTTGCAGTGACTTTAACATTGCAACTGTAGTCCATAAATTTGTTTACTTGAAAAAAAAATGGCGCTACCGCGATTAGAAACAGTGCAACTCGATCAATTAGTACGTTGGACACAAGAAGGCTTATAAGTCAAGTAGAAGTTGCTACACGGCTGAATGTGTCCCAAAGTGTTGGCAGTCGTGCATGGAATCGATATTTGACAACTGGGTTTGCAGCGTACAGGCATGGAGGATTATGAGAACGAGCTACAACTCCTGCTCAAGATCGCTTTATAGCTGTAACTGCAAAAAGAAGCCAATAATTGTACAATTGTTTGGTGCAATAGGCGAACAATTTGTTTTTATCGACGATAATCGCGCCCGCAACATTTTCTTTCTGTCGACTGAATAAAAAAAATGTTTTAATTAATAATACAGTGAGAGCTGTGAAATTGCGCTCGCAAGTTGCATTTATCACGTGTATAGGTACTTGTCATTAGTTGTCAACTTGAAATTACGGTTTAAATCTAGAAGGAAGGAGAACCAACACAATATATTAAAAAGTGTCCATCGAAAGGGAACAAATTGGTGGCGCCACAGTAGCAAGAGTAAGTGTCACAGGACATTACAAATAGTAGAAAAGAAGAATTTGTCCTATGATCAGCTATGTCAAAATGAATTAGAGTGAGAAACGTACGTAAACAGTTTAAATAGTTTAATTTGAAATATTGCATAATTTTTAACTCTAAGTATGAAAATTTTCAACCCAGCTCACGTTGTCTTTTTACCCTTTTGCTAATCTCTCGCCATCTACTATTGCTCCTTGCAGTTTTTCGACATTATTCCTATAAAAGTTGGTCCTCCTTACCTCTACGATCCATAATTTTAGTAGAATCTTTATTATGTTTTTCAATTTACCAAAAGTATGTAAATAGACCAAATAAAGTTGTACGTAGATAAAAAATTCATTGCTATGTGATAATAAATAAGGAAATTTCACTTTTCTTATCTAAACGCACGTGTATGTTATCAGATCTCATTACCTGCATGTTATTGTTAAACATCACTTACAAGGAATGTCGATAAAGCGATTTTTGACGTTTACGGACGTGGGCGTAGAAAAATATATTTTTTATATTTGTTACTGTCATTTCTACACAAGTATTCGTGTTGTGTTTGAAATATTTGTTCTACATAAAACCTTCGCATTTATATTTATTCGATATTTTTAAATTTTGCAGACACTCAGCCTTCTTTTATGTAGCGTTTCTTCAATTTCATCTTCGCCTTCGTTCAATCTTCTAAAAAACAAACTTTTCGGTGGATTCTCTGGCGCAAGTTATGGAGGAGGCCATAGAGGAGGAGATAGTTGTGGTGGAAGCTGTTATCAACAACAACCAGCACCGATACCGGTTCAAACAGTTTATGTAGAGCAACCAAAAGTAGTTATGGCACAACCTGTTCAACCGAAACCACAGCCAGATACCATTTTAATTATAGAAGAACAAAAGCATGTACAGCCACCTCCTAGACATCAACCAGTTTATCGTCCTGTACAAACTGCGCATCGACCTGCTTACATATCTTATCATCCTGCACCCAGACAACCTTGCACCACTTGTCACGCTCCGGTACAACAACCTACTCTACAACCAACTGCTCAGCCAATACAAACGGTTTATCAACCACCGCCAAAAGAACCTTGTCAAACTTGTAACGTTCAACCTGTCCAAATTCCTCCACCGAATACCTGTAATACTTGTGGTAATAATGGGGGATGGGGCGGAGGTGGTGGTGGTGGAGGAGGATGGGGTGGAGGATCGGGTGGTGGCGGTGGATTTGGATTTGGTGGGGGTTTTGGAGGAGGAAATGGAAAAAAATAAAAACTTGCTATCCGTATGTTGATGTAAGAAACATTTTAATAATTGCCATAATTGTATTTAAAGTTTAGCATGTATTAGAAATCTGATATGAAAAACGAGGCATATGTTTTTAAATAAAGAACACAAAAAACCTATTGCATTTCAATAACAAAACTATTTTTCCACATAATTTCACATAAAAATTTAGAAGCTTCTCCAGGAAATTTGTCACCTGGTTAAATAACCATTGCAAAAACGTAGTTTTAATCTTAAACCTACACTATTATATTCATCCAAATTGAATTCATGAAAAGATTTTCATTTCAAACGTTGACACAATAAGAGTACGACAAACTGATTTTCCAACAATGTAATACGATTTTTCCTACGACCACATATGAAAGTGCTAGATTGCACACTTATTTGTACTTAAGAAAGTAGCTAATATCAATACACGTATTGAAAAGTAAATATCAATACACGTATTGAAAAGTAAAAAAATATAGTTCTATGATCTGTGACATTTACGTCAAATTTATCAATAGTAAACACATGAATGACAAAGCAAGGACCATTTAATTTTTTTTTAAATCTTCCTTGTGTCAAATATTGTATTGTAATTGCCAATCCAATTTTTTTTGTATAAAGTAAGAATAAAGAATAAAGTTTCTTATAGGGTTTTAAATTTTTAAAAAATAATCATATTTTTATTCAGTATTATTATTTTTATAAAAACACTTTTAGAAAGAAGAACAGTTTATTCTTCTTTTTTATATTGTGTTTATGTTCCGTGCATGTGTCGAATGTGGATTTTTGAAGTTATGTTTGTGTTTCTGTTCACAATTATCTTTGTGTGTATTATTATTACATTACTTTTCAATTAATTTCACCGACTGACCATTTTACTTTTAATTTTTATAGAGCCCACAAAAAAAATTAAAATGTCATTTATCTAATAAAGAATTTTGATGTGAATTCCTGAGAAAGGTGGTTATTTGATTTTAATTAATTATATTTCCATACAATATATAAACTCGTTTAAATCCTAATTTTTAACATGACTAACAATTAAAATAAATTTTATAAATAAATTTAAAATATTTATTATAATAAGAAATATTGGGGTCGTAGGAAAAATCGTGTACACAACGCGTTGGAAAGTGTATTTCTTGCACTCGTTACGTTTCCGCACTCGCCACTACGCGGCTCGTGCTAAACTTCACTTGTGCGTAATACTTCACTTTCCACACTCGTTATGTAATATACTATTTTTTATTTATTACCTGTGAAATTAAACATCAATGTCAATTTAGTTTGATTTAATTGTACGACTATTTATACAAGTGTATAATGAGTTTTTTATATTTTGCACTTATAAAAATCTTCATTATAAAACGCATTTGCGTATCGTAATGTAACTTTTACGCACGCAAATTTTTGTTTTAAATGGTTGGCGACATGAGTGAAGTTTCTAAAGGCAAGACTATTGACAATGACATTTGTGGCTAATAGCAATTTATTAATTTTATATTGTTCTTTAAGAAAGTATCTGTGAATATGAATATAATATTTTACTTATATAATATATTATTATTGGTATATTATTCATTTTAAAATATTTTAAAACATTAACATTTGATAATCTAAATGTCACAACTGTCAAATTTTATAAATTACACAGTGCTGCCGACATACTTTTTAAAATAAAAATTTTCGTAATTACATAAAAATAAAAAAATTAATTTAAAAAATGGTAAAAAGGGCAAAATATAAAAAATATTATAAACAACTTATTTCATATGGCTGTTGTGACACTCGTTCTTTAAAAAACTCATCGCTTCGCGATTCGTTTTTTAAACTTGAACTCGTGTCATAACAGAATTCCATATGAAATGCGTTGTTTAATATACTATTTCGAATGAGAGATTTTTTAAAAATTATTTTTATTTCATTACAAAATAGTATTTATAAATTGTAAAATTTGGTATATATTTATAAAGTTCCTATAACTTGTTAAAAATGAACGTCTATATTAATAACTTCTTACGCCCGGTTTCATAATCAACTTTAAATATAAAGTAATTTTAAAGTGAGAAATTGTGTTTCATAATACAACTTTAAAGTTAAATGATACTTTAAAGTGACTTTAAGATAAAGTCGGGTATATCCATAGACATATAATTTAAATAGACCCAACTGTTTACATTTTAAAGCGATCACACATCTTTATCGACAAAAACACCCGTTGCCGAACTTGAGTTACGGTCCCTAGATTTACTGACGATGTTTGAAAACAAACAATATGACTTACATAAAAATAAGAGTATTTTTACGTTTAAAGTTGTGTAAACTACAATTATTAAATATTTTCTTTTTAAATCAAGCATCTTCTTTTATCTTTTGGCTTCAAACATTGTTTTTTAGTACATTATTACAAACTTTTAAAATTTCTTAGGAAAAGCGTTGGCTACGCTGTGGGGTTGGAATTACTACAAGTTTATTATTTCATACCATTTTTGGATTTACAGTGTTGTGGTGCGGTGGTTTAGTATTCATTAGTGTTTCTTAGTGTTATTCGGTGTTTTTTTTAAATAAACTGTTAAACTTTATTAAAAATGGTTCGTCAGTGGGTAGTTTGTAAAAAAATGGATTCTTTCAACCCAAACTTAATATTTCGGTGGTAAGTGACATTACGATATGTAAACAAAGTTGTTGATTATCCAGTGGTACAGTTAAAATTTTTAGTAAACAAATTTGTATGTCTATAAAAACTTAAACTTTTCAGTTTGAGTTACAAATCTTATTACGTGTATTTTTATGAGTATAGATTTATTTTGTATTATTTTAGTTTTCCACTAAACAACGAACGCAGTGGTGGCTAAATATTTTAAATTTAAATAACCAAAATGTTTTTAAATATGCCTCAATTTACTCAGACCATTTTGATGAAAGCGATATTATAATTACTGAGATATCAGGTCGAAAACAACTTAAACCCAAAGCTGAGCCACATTTGTATATGCCCATGATTACGGAAGAAGTGTCTTGCAGGTAAAAAATTTTCCTACAAAATCTTCCAGGTAAATACCTAATACATTAATACATTTTTACCTATTACAATGGGGTATTATTTTATTACTATTATGGAAACAATAAAATATATTAAAGGATCATTATAATATAACTTATATACTATTGAAAATAATTTTTTATTGCCTACCTCAGTAATGAATATCTGGTTTAAAATAAACTTTGGTAAAATTTTAAAAGTAAGGGTTGATGCAATAACTTTTATTAAAATATTATAGAATTTTTAAATAAAACAAACATTTTAGGTCTCTTGATACAGATTGTGAAAACTTTTTTAACAATCCAGGGAATCCAAATATTTTCCAGTTAAATTTTGAATAAAATCAAGCTGGTCCTTCAAATTTGTAAGCATTTTGATTATATATTATAACATATTAATATGTTTAATAAACAAAAATTGCAGCGAAATATCTGAGATTAAGACCCATCTCTTCATCTTCAGAAAAGACAGAGACTGCCTCAGAATCTGAAGTAATAATAAAGAGGTAGTTCATAATTTCTTATCTGTTTTCTTTGCAGTCCAATGCAGCAACAACTATCAAATATTACTGCATTTAAAAACTTAACAGAACAAGGAAAAAGATTAGAAGTTAAAAAAGGTTTTTATAAAAAATATATATATTATTTATAACAAAGTAATTTTGTTTAAATTTTAGGAAAAGGTATATTGGAGATTTGGCAAGCAGTGATTTTTCAACCCCCAAAAAAAGAAAGAGAAATCTGGAACTGGTTAAATTAATTGCTAATTATTTTATCTTTACAATTAACTGGTATTTGGTTTGTAATAATTGATTGTCTGAATAAATGTGTTGAAAAACAAAAGGAGATAAAGATAGAATTGTTTTAAATTTTGTATTTAATTTTTTGGCTATACCTTTTCTGTTTTATATTAATTGGCTTGGTTTGTGAGTTTGAACTCAAATAACATAAATGGTAAGTATATAGATAATACATGAAAAATATTCGATTTTACCTATATCAACTATTATTTCTCCAACTTGCTTATTAACATGCATAATATGTGTTATTACTATTTAAAAAAATTGTAATAAAAATATATTTGAATTTAAAATAAATATTTTTTTTACTTTCATTACACAGTAACCCACGCCCATGGCGAAGGTAAGATAAGGTGTTTGAATTTTATCAAGGGTTTCGAAGGAACATCGTTGCCGATATGATCGTCAAGCTATCTCTCTTACACTTATTATGCGGGAGCGAGGCATGTATGATTGTAAACAAATGCGGTTTTATAAAGGGAATGTTGTGTCTATCTTTTATTCTTAGTCTGAGGGTATATCCACATACTTAAAAACAATATACCGCGCAAGAGAGAGGTCCGACAGCCGGAATATAGGGCGCCGCCATACTAGACTACCTTTAAGTACCGGCTTGCCCCAGAAGGATCTAAATTAAAATTTTTATGTTTAAATTTTTAATTCCAAAAAATAGCGAAAAAATATTTATTAATTAAAGAGGAAAATAATAGGGAACCACAAAATTTAATTACATGTAGTATAAAATTAATTACACTTACAAAGTGTTTTTTAAAATTATATATTATTTTAAATAAAAAAGTACAATTAAAGGAAGGGTTGTATTTAGTGTTTTTAAATAAATTTAAATTAATACCCAAAAGAATTAAATCCCAATCCAATGCATAATAATATATGATTTTACTACCAGTTAATTGATTAATGAGTGTTAGAAAAATTGTTAATAAAAACGGAATAGGTAACTTAATCAACATGTATGCTTTTTAAAAGTTTATTAAACTTCAAATATATTAACATCAAATAAATTAATACAAAATACAAACTTCCACAGTATATTGACAAAATTTAATATTTTTAAGGTAATGACAGCTGTTTCAATCAAAATCATCGTCAGATTGACATATTAAAGTTACATTTTGTTTTGATTTTTTAAATAGTGTCAAGACTAGACCAACTATTGAAATAATAATGTAAATTATTGATAAATGTTAATAATATCAATAATACAGCATCGGCATAAATAAACAGTACCACATATAAAAAAAGATTTGTGAATTAATTTTTAAAGTGTTTCACCTTGTGAAGAAAGAAGTAATTGACTTTTTGAAGGCGTAGGAATCAAAGCATTAAAAAAAACACTTTAATGCTAAGATTTTAGACAAAATCTTGTACATTAAAATGCTTGGAACACACGTACTTAACACCAAGTACTTCTTCAGTCTCTAATGCAGACAGCCACTTATTTCAACGGTCTTTATCTTTGGGCAACCTAAATTGTACAGTAATTATAATCAAGTCATATACTTTATACCTAACTAACTACCTATGAAATGTTATTCCTGAATTTTCTTTTGTCATCCGGCTTTTAGTACTCTTACACTGTTTCACTAAACAACTCATTACCGTACCTAATCTCTGTCACTAAAATTAAAACACAACACAAACCGAATTTTCGCAATAAGTTCAAAATCACTGTAAGCTGCTAGGTATATAAGCATATTATATATATATAAGCACGATGGTCAATGATCACCATGGCATAAGCCGGTCCTGAACCTAGATAAATTGTCACAATTACTACTTTGTTTGAGGTTAAACCCCAGAACGAGTTTGCTAAATTATCATTGGCTGACACAGGCGAGAGTGTTATACAAATTACTCTGATCTACACTAAAAAACAAACTAGTCGCGTTGTCTATCTGCTTTTATTCCATGTGCAGTATAATGCGCAGTAGGACTTTACTCGGTATATTGTTTTTAAGTATGTGGGTATATCATCACTTTACCGCTTTAAAGTGAGCTCATAACCTAACACTTTAACAAATTAAACGTCAAACGTGTGTTGCTTGCTATTCACAAATTGCAATCTTTTGCGTGTGTTTATGTGAAAAAGCCAAAAGCAGTAATGTTGGCTTCGAGTATCAGTTCTTCAAGTTCTTCTGAAGATGAAGTTGTGGAACGAAGGCCTAAGGTTTATCGAGCACGCATTAATCATTTAAATAAATGGAACGATACAGAATTCTTTGACAGATTTCGTTTAACGAAAGCTACAACAGTAAATGTACTGGCAGAAATTGAGCATTTAATTAGGTTACCAACAAATCGGTTAGTGTGCACTCAATTTCTTGTACAAATTAATAGTTATTTACCGTTTGCGTATCCAACGCAATAGCTTCGTTACGACTACGCTACATCAAAATGTGTGAAACCTTAGTTGAAATGACCCAGCAGTTTTATGCAATTGCTCGTTTCCCCCGAGTTATTGGTACAATTGACTGTACACATACAAACACAATAATGACAAATATGACAGAATTATTAAAGTGAAGTCACATACTTAAAAACAATATACCGAGTAAAGTCCTACTGCGCATTTTACTGCACATGGAATAAAAGCAGATAGAGAACGCGACTAGTTTGTTTTTTAGTGTAGATCAGAGTAATCGGTGTAACACTCTTGCTTGTGTCAGCCAATGATAATTGAGCAAACTTGTTCTGGGGTTTGCTTGCTTTAACCTCAAACAAAGTAGTAATTTTGACAATTTATCTAGGTTCAGGTCCGGCTTATCCAATTGACCATCGTGCTTATGTAGCAGCTTATAGTGATTTTGAACTTATTGCGAAAATTCGGTTTGTGTTGTGTTTTAATTTTAGTGACAGAGATTAGGTACGATAATGAGTTGTTTAGTGAAACAGTGTAAGAGTACTAAAAGTTATTTTAGGACCATATCTATTTCCTTCCGATAGTTTAGTGAAGTTTTATTATGAGAGTGAGATATTCATAAGGAAGTTTATGTTCATCACTGATAATAAACTACCATCTGTTGATTTGCTCCCAAAACCTTATTATTAATGTGGCAGGAAGAATAAAGCCTAACTTAGGAAGAAATATATTTTCTAAACACGAAGAACATTCATTTATTTTAATAAAGCAGATTTTAAGGTGTTATTGTAAAATTAGATTAAATAATTTGGCAAAGCAGTTTGTTTGTTTTTAAGTATGTGAGTGAAGTAAACAACATGGGCTATTCATGGATGCCAACATAAATTTTTAGTAGAAAAATTTACTTTAACTAAAGTTCTGTAGGCTGGCGTTTATGAAACACGTCAACTTTAAAGCCGCTTTAAAGTGCACTTTAAGTTAAAGTGGACTCTACTTAAAGTTACTTTAAAGTCGGTATTATGAAACTGGGCCTTAGTTTGTAATATGTCGTAGATAAATATAATACGTATAATATATACGTATAATAAAAGGCTTCTCCTCGTTCTTACAATTTTGTCGCTCGTGCGTAAGGGACTTTTTAACCAACGCGTTACGTAAAATACTATTTTATATGAGAGTAAAACACTACACTTTCAAATAAAATTTAATAGTGATTATAATAAATAAGCATATTATACACACCAATACACACATACGTAATGTGTATTGCCTACTATAAAGAATGTAATTTGGTGGGAAAAGCTGTTACATACACAACATGGAACCCGGTTTAGCTGTAAATATTTTACATTGATAATCTTTGATTTATATATGCTATTCTCGGCAATTTTCTTTGTCTTTGTAGTATTTTTGGTTTATAATTATGAAGTGCTAAATAAGTTCAGAACAATAAACAACTAAAAGGTTGAATTAACTTTCACTATTTATTCTTTAAATACTTTAAATGTAATTACAGCTATTTCGATAGCGAAACGGCTGTCATTACATTTAAAGTATTTAAAGAATAAATAGTGAAAGTTAATTCAACCTTTTAGTTGTTTATTGTTCTGAATAAGATGAACTTTCACATAGTAAGGGTTAGTACCATAAATTTGCTAAATAAGTATTTACCAAAATAAAATCCAAATTTATAGAATATCGCTGATGATGGCGGATATACCTACTTATGTCTTTAATACATTTTAATTTCTTTTCATTAGATTAAATAAATTTGGCACTGTAATAACAAGTATAATTTTGTACCAAAATATGTGTTAGTTACATAAAAACCTAAAAATCAAACATACTGTGTAAAAGAATGTATAAAGAATATTCTCATACCAAGTTTAGACATATGTGCTGTTATGACTTCATATCGTGAATAATAGTTTATTATTCACTAGCAAATAAAGGGTAACATTACTTGAGGAACCACATATATAATTAAGGTTTGATAGCACTGTCGTGGACAAATATATTTTATATGTTCAACCTGCATTCTGTACTAAACCATTTAATGTAGGCGTTTTAAAAATTGCAACTCCTACGTTATTGAAGAAAGGCGTTTTTATAACTTCGGTAGTTAAAAGAAATTCACATTTAACATGTAGGTATATGCTATTCTAAAGCCGACTGTACGTCTCTGCTTAGAGATGGCCGCATGCTAAGAAGTAAATTTACATCGCTGATTATACTATATTATACTTACTATCACATTTCTGAGCGTAAAGTGAAAACAATAAACGCCATGTATTTGTAAACAACCTGTTTTTCGTTACCAAAATTATTTTTCTAGAAAAAACAATCAGAAACAATGAATTAGTATGCCTGCTAATCATGCAAAAGAAAACATTGGAAACTATTATAAACGAGCTTCTTAAACCACAACTAATTAAATGGACAGTTCTTTAAATGATGAAGGATAAGGAAGTAAAAAAAAATTTGGTTTATTTTTTGTTTTAATTATAATTAAAAAAAATGTTCACAGCCTTATACGTCCAAATATTTTCTAGCCCCAGTATCCACGTCTATATCCTCCATATCCTCCCCAACCGCCATATCCTCCCCAGCCGCCATATCCTCCCCAACCTCTTCCTCCATGTCCACCGTAACCTCTACCCCCGTATCCACCATAACCTCTTCCATATCCTCCCCAGCCTCTTCCGTATCCACCCCAAGCTGAAGCGGACGGTTCTAAATCTGGATTTGCAGATTCCTTATCTGATATGGAATCAGGGGCATCTAGTGGAGCGGAATCGTCTACTGGAGTATCTTGGGTATCCAGCTGGAGTTCCTTCGGAACCGCTGGAATGGCCAGTGCTACTGCTACCAACATAAACGCCAGAATTATCTCCTGCAAAAGAAAGTAATATCAGATATTGTTCTGGTTTATAATGTACTCGTCATAAAAATTATGGCATAATTTTAAAAATTGAATTACGGTGTAAAATAAAATAGGTATCATATTTTTAAATAGAAAATTTTTAATATAGAATGTTAGAATATCTGTCAATACGGTTAGAAACACATTAAGGAATTTTGGAATCAGACCCAAAATGCCATGTTACTGCTTCCGCACGTTGCCAGAATAACAATGGAATACCTTCAAGAGATTGGTATCCAAGGCAACCTTGGTGAGCTGGAAAATGTTTTAATAGAATAATGGGAATATTTGGATTTGGATTACATAAGTGACCTGATAAGAAGCACGGAGAATTTTTTATTTTGTTACTTTGTAAAATTTGATTTTTCTAGAATAATTATTTTCATTATTTATGCCCATTATTTTTTAATTTTTAATTTTAATTAAATAAACTAATTTGAAACACAATTCCAAATTAATTTCCTATTATTTCTCAAAAAATGAAAAGAGAATAATAAAAACTTTAGTCATAAATCACTTATGTGGTACTTTTTGTGGCGAGTGTATTTTATTTTGAAGAAATAGTCTGAAATAACTATTATAATGTATTATTAAAAAAAAATTTCACAGCATCAGCTAATAATGTTAATAATGTTCTTGGATCAAACTGAATTTATAAAAAAAATTGATATAATACAACATTTATTATATGAGATATTTCTCCTAGTTATAAAAAAACTTAAAAGTGAGGCATTTCAACTATTTAACTAATCATAACAAATCAATCAATAGGATTAATATGCTTTGTACGTATCAAGGTTATGTGTAAGTCAATAAGTGTCAGTTTAAACGCATCTGAATTCCCTCACGCGTGATTAATAAATTTACATTATACTGACAGCACTGCAAAATTTAAACGTAATAGTTGCTCAGATGAAACTAAAATTACTGATAATATTATACTTTAAAAATCCCAAATACCTACTTATTTATTAAATCATTATACATTTGGCAAATTGATTATTAAATTTAATGTACTAACCCTTACTATGTGGAAGTCCATCTTACTAAGAACAACGAGCATCATCAGATTGACATACATTTTGTTTTTTCCAGGTAACTACCTGAAGTTTAATTAGAGTTAGGACTAGACCAAGTATGAAAGACATAACAATATTAAAGCCTAGATGTTATTAGCCCTAAGGGATTATCCTGGATGTATTTCCCTCTAAGATCAGTATAACTGAGAAATGATATAGAAACACCAGGAAAAAACTATATCATGCTGATCTCTGCAATAACTTATAATACTTATGTTATCATTGTCTAAAAATTGAAGACTCAATGAAAGTACAGTTTAATAGTTATAAAAATATTACATATTGTAGAAATATTCCCAATACAATTTCAAAAATAATATCTTCAACGACAACATTAGCATTACTATCATTTAAAACAAAAAAATAATGTTGGTACAAAATTGTTAAATGTAAAAATTAAATTACCCAAATTAAAAAAATCTGGTTAATTGTCCAAAATGTAATGCTGTATATATAGGTCAAATACAAAAAAATTTTTAAGTTAAATTCAATGAACACTTAAGAGCTCATAATATAGATTAAAACAACCAGATAAGTCAAATTATGCAAAACACCTAATTAAACATACAACCTCACTCATATACACCAGTGACATGCAAATAATACTACATATATGTGATAAAAAACAAAATTTAGATTTCCTTGAAGAACTTGAAATAAAAAGACATCTAGCCGGTCAACAATTTAAAGTTGTTAATGGATAAATTAATCTTGGAAGTTCTCCACTATTAAACTGTTTACTTTGATTGAGTTTTCAATTTTTATACATAGACTTAAATGTAACACAAATATATTTAGTTATTGTAAAGATCAGCATGATACCATAGTTTTTTCCTAGTGTTTCCATATCATTGCACAGTTATACTGATCTTAGAGGGAAATTCATCCAGGATAACCCCTTAGTGCTAATAACATCTAGGCTTTAATATTGTTGTCTTATTACCTCCATACTTGGTCTAGTCTTAACACTACTAAATCAACATCAAGTAGTTATTTTGAAAAATAAAATGTAACATAAATATGTAAATCTGACGATGCTAATTTAAAAGCTAAGTTTTTAATTAAAGTTCAAATTATTATTGTTCAATTATTAAAAAAGGATTCTATTATTTTAATAATACCGGATGTAGTAAAAATACGTTTATGTAAAAAATATTAATAAATAAATTATTTAAATAAAATTTCCTTTGATGCATAATAACAATAAAGTATTTTAAGAAGATTAAATAAATAACTTTTTAGATATTTTGATGAAATAAAAATGTTTTCTAAAACAGTGAAATTGACTCATATTGCAAAACATTATAAAATATATTTATTTACAAAAATATATAGACAAATGGCACTAAATTTTCTAAATTTTCTTATTTTTCTTACCTTAATCATCATTTTAAAAGAATTCACTGTTTACTTGCATCTAAGTTAAGACACACACTGATACTTCTCCCTATTCGGCATCCCATTTTTATACTCTGCTTCTTGTGGTAGTCAATGTCCTTAGCTGAGGTAGTTCTCTCGTCCAGTCTAACGTACCTAAGCTTCTTTTCAATTTTTTTTTTAATAGCAACAACAAACAATAATATTTACATAAAAATGAAATAACATAGGTCGAGCATTATTTTTTTGCGTTTCATTAAATGAAATATGTTAATGGAAAAGGTTGTAATGGGTCTAAAAATAGTTGAGGGATTTCTCACAGATATAGTAATAAAAACAAAGAATATGATTCGTTTTAAACCGAATTACGCCTCAAGTAAAAATATTAATTAAAACCTATAATAGCATCAGCATGAAAAATTGTTTTTAATAACCACAGAAACTTTTTCCAGCCTTCTCAAACACTTTTATTGCTTCTCTTATAGTACCTAACAACAAAACAATTTCCTCATCAGAATCTTAACTTTTTCCAAGATATATGTCTAAGTTCTCTTTTACTTTTTTATTCACACAACTTACTGAAAAATGATCTTAGCTTAAAATAACACTGGAAGAATTTTTTAGAGAAACTACTCGACGTTTTAATACACTAAGCAACAATTGAAGTGGATATCACAACAATCTACCCAAAAAAATAAAATTAACAAATTTTTCATGAAAAAAAAACAGTTACAATAAAACAGAAAAAACTGTACAATGTTAAATCATTTACTGCGCAGGTGCAGGTCATAAAGTCCTTTCACGAAAATTAATATCCTGTGGGTCCACCCCTAGCTTGCCTTAGTGCTGTCACTCTATTTGGTATGGTCCTTATTAAATTATTAATACATTGCTGAGGTATGTTTTCCTATGGTCTCTGCAAGGCTTCTTCTTGACCTAAGCCTTCGTATATCCAACGTACTAATTGATCAAGTTGCACTGTTTCTAATCGCCGTAGCGCCATTTTTTTCAGGCAAACAGATTTATGGACTACAGTAAAAAATATTCACTTCAATCGTTGAGCAGTGTATTTACATTCAATTATTAAAGTTATGTATCAATAGTTCTAACCAATGTCAATTGGTAGGTAAATATTTTTGACAGAAAGTCTAGTAGAAAACGTTTGATGTCATCATTTAAAAGTCATTACGCTACACAAATGCTGTTTATGAAGTTTTTACAACCATTTTTATCGACAATTTAACTCATGTGAAAAATATCCCATAAGCTGCCGTGATTTTGTCGAGCGAAAAAACTTTGCTTAAGTTTTTCAGCGACAAAACGAAACCTACTGAATTACACTAGAGCTTTTTTGTGTTGAAAAAAACTTCATATATTTCTGTTACACTTACGTTTTATCTATATTATATAAAATGAAGACTCAATCAAAGTTTAATAGTGGAGAACTTCCAAGATTTATTTGTTCATTAACTACTTTAAATTGTTGATCTGCTAGATTTCTTTTTATTTTAAGTTCAGGTACCTAGTTACAAACAAAATGTCACTTCAATATGTCAATCTGATGATGCTAGTTTTTAGCGAAACAGCTGTCATTGAATTTAAAACGTATTTTTCTAATAAATAGTGGAAGTTTCGTTTAACGGAAACTTTGCTCGCTGAATCCATTTAACTACCAGACGAAGCAAATGTTGACTATTTCAACGATGTATTTTTGCGTCAGACAGGGCCTAAATAATAAAAAAAACCTGTTGACTTTGCTAAGGCAAATCTTTTGTGACTGGAATTAGACAAATTCCTACAGCTAGAAATCGCCTTTATTTATGTTTTACGCATTTCTACAGCCGAATACAAAAAAGAAAAGAAATTTACAAATCAGAAGACTAATTAGGTGTGAACCAGTGTGAATGAAAACAGAGAATGGTAAAGTATATATGAAAGCACTTAAAAAGTTTGATTTCTAGAATCTTTAAAAAATACTTAGCTTGTAGGGTTTTCCTAGGCTAAATTATTTGAAAAAAATTAATGGATATTGTAATGGAGGACGATCCTTTCCAAAACACACAGTATGAGGGAAAATCAATTAGCTAAGAGCTTTTGGTCTAAGTTTTGCGTTTTACTATGCTAAAAAACTGCAAGTCACTCATAGTTTCATTACTTTCTAGTAATCTGGTATTATTAAATGATAAAACAAAATACCTATACAGTTAGTATAATTTTGAGTATTAGATATTATTTAATAATCAGTTACTTTAAACAAAAAAAGATAAAATATGCTTTTTATAAAATCTAAAACCATCTAAATTTAAATATAACCAATTTAAAAACCAATTAGCACCATATAGTTTTTTTCACATTAAAAATAATTCAATAAGATTTTGCGTTCAACTTTCCTTGAATATTTAATAAGCAATAAACTTGTCATAAAAATGGACTAGGTTGAATTAATGTTGAATATATTAAATATAAAAATAAAGAGAATATTATAACGTAACAGATTAAAAACTTAGAAGTACAGATTTATCGAGGTTATTTTTAATAGAAGTAAATAACACAGGAGTTAAACCCCTCTTGATAAACTAGTCTCTGGACTGGCATGCTCTCTTAGATCTGTAATTATATGCTCTGTAGAATAATGAAATTTTTTCAATTTACAAAAAAAGTCACATCAACCATGGTTATATATTTTGACACATGTTGGGTTAGAGAAAGTAATGAAAACAAATTTCAAAATACGACCAAACTAGGCTTTTAATTATAGACTGTACCTAACCTAACCTAACCTATCTCATGGCTATTAATTAGCTGTTAAGTTTTAAAAAATGTAGTTTTAAATAAATATGTTCATAAATTGATCGTAGATAAAGTATAGTGTGATACTCGCTCAGAAATTTCACAAATCGTGTGGAATAGTTTTTGCTTTCAAAAAAGTCGAAATAAAATAAAGATTTTTCTAAGAATTCCCTGTTTTTCAATACCTTGTAGAACAACTTATAATGAGTATGTATTTTCACGTAAACTAACATTTTTTAATATATTTTAACATTGTAAAATAACAATAAGGTCGTGCGGAAATAACGATTCATAAAAACTATATTTAAAGGTTACAACTAAAAATGATAAACATTTACGTTTTTATTTAATTAACTCTACTGGAATTTCTCAAATCATTACCATTTTAAAAACAAATAAAAAATGTAAATATAGGAAAATTATGTACCTATCTGATGTTCATTTAATTTATTTTTTTCACTACTAGCCTATATACCTAATTTTATTGAGTTTGTTAAGGTAGTAAAGTTGTTTATTATTAACTAAGGTAGAAAAATACAGGGACTAGTTGATTGGAAGTAAATCACAATGCATTTGACAGAATGTGAGGTTAACTTATGCAAAGACAAAATGAAAAAACGACAATAATAACTCATTTTTCTACCTTGGCGCATGATTACTATTATACACTACTTAATTATGAAAGGTAACTAGAATAAATAAAAAAAAATAATTGTTTTTTTTTGTAAAAACAGTTTGTAACGCCATTCATTTTCTTGATAAAGAGCTTCAGAGAAAAAACAATTAGGTACGTATACCTAAACATTTTGAGCTTTGACCTTTGACTTACACTTTATTATCAGGATAACAGTCAGGACACTCAAAAATTACGAATTAAAAAAATTTTTGCAAACGGATGCCCCAGTATATATCTGGTCTATTGTTGATTTCAGGTGTTAAATATAACCTAGAACCAAACCTAAAATTCGCGTAGTAGGTACTTTGTTTAATGTATCGATGCTAACTTTTTATGTAAACCAATTGGTGTGAATTTTTATTCCACAGATTAAGTTGATTAGTAACAAAACGAATTCAATGGAATCTAAAATTAACAAGCTAACACAATTTAAAAGAAATAAACTGTTTAAAATTTATAAAAGTTTTTCAATATGCAAGTGCACAATATGTTTTTGGTAAGTTTATTTTAAGATACACTTTTAACTTCAAATTTAACAAATCTATAAATTGATATTTTCTTGGTAAATTATTATCAGTTTATAAATCTAGTAAAAAGGATAATAAAAAACTCTTCGTTTTAACAAAACTTCCAATATTTATTTAAAAATTGCTTTTTTAAAAGACTCAATGACAGCTGTTTCGCTATGAAGCATCGTCAGATTGACATTTAAGTTACATTTTGTTTGTTTGTAGCTAGGTACCTGATGTTTAGGTAGTATTAAGGCTAGACCAAGTATGGAAGTAATAAGACATAACAATATTAAAGCCTAGATGTTATTAGCCCTAAGGGATTATCCTGGATGTATTTCCCTCTAAGATCAGTATAACTGTGCAATGATATAGAAAAACCAGGAAAAAACTATATCATGCTGATCTTTACAATAACTTAATATATTTGTGTTACAATTACGTCTTATCTATGTATAAAATGAAGACTCAATCAAAGCAAACACTTTAAAAGTGAAGAACTTCCCAGATTTATTTGTTCATTAACAACTTTAAATTGTGGATCTGCTAGATGTCTTTTTATTTCAAGTTCTTCAAGAAAATCTAAATTTTGTTTTTTATTACAAATGTGTAGTATTTGGATGTCACTAGTGTGAAAGAGTGAGGTTGGATGTTCAAGTAGGTGTTTTGCATAATTTGACTTATCTGGTTGTTTTAATCTATATGCTCTTAAATGTTCGTTAAATCTTACTTCAAAATTTCTTTGTGTTTGACCTATATATACAGCATTACACTTTGGACAATTAATTTTGTAAACACCAGATTTTTTTAAATTAGGTAATTTTGTTTTTACATTTAACAATTTTGTACCAACATTATTTTGTGTTTTAAATGATATTATGCTGATGTTGCCGAAGATATTATTTTTGATATTTTATTGGAAATACTTCCACAGTATGTAATATTTTTATAACTTTTAATTTCTTTAGTTTGTTTAGGAAATATTAGTTGTAGTGCCACTTTCTGTTCTTTTTTATTAATTAATGTATTTATCAAATGAATTGGGTAGCCATTAGATGTAGCTATTTGTTTTATGATATAAATTTCTTTATCAAAGTTAATTTTGTCCATTGGAATTGAAAATGCCCTATGTATTATATAATTCAAATCATCCTATAACACATAAATTAGCAGCTTATAATTCTAAAATTACCTAATTTAAAAAAATCTGGTGTTTACAAAATTAATTGTCCAAAGTGTAATGCTGTATATATAGGTCAAACACAAAGAAATTTTGAAGTAAGATTTAACGAACATTTAAGAGCATATAGATTAAAACAACCAGATAAGTCAAATTATGCAAAACACCTACTTGAACATCCAACCTCACTCTTTCACACCAATGACATCCAAATACTACACATTTGTAATAAAAAACAAAATTTAGATTTTCTTGAAGAACTTGAAATAAAAAGACATCTAGCAGATCCACAATTTAAAGTTGTTAATGAACAAATAAATCTGGGAAGTTCTTCACTTTTAAAGTGTTTGCTTTGATTGAGTCTTCATTTTATACATAGATAAGACGTAATTGTAACACAAATATATTAAGTTATTGTAAAGATCAGCATGATATAGTTTTTTCCTGGTTTTTCTATATCATTGCACAGTTATATTGATCTTAGAGGGAAATACATCCAGGATAATCCCTTAGGGCTAATAACATCTAGGCTTTAATATTGTTATGTCTTATTACTTCCATACTTGGTCTAGCCTTAATACTACCTAAACATCAGGTACCTAGCTACAAACAAACAAAATGTAACTTAAATGTCAATCTGACGATGCTTCATAGCGAAACAGCTGTCATTGAGTCTTTTAAAAAAGCAATTTTTAAATAAATATTGGAAGTTTTGTTAAAACGAAGAGTTTTTTATTATCCTTAATAAGATGGACTTCCAAAAAGTAAGGGTTAGTACAATCAATTTAAAAAATCTAGTACTTGACCACCTTTAAGCCTGAATTAAATATATTTCTAGTATTCTTCTTTCAATAAACAAGATATAGTGTTCCACGTTTCTTCGATCATTCCATCACTACAAATCAATCTCACCGCCGTATTTTTTTATATAATAAAATCTAATTTTGATAAGTTAGCTAATTAAATTAAACAACGGTTTTTTTGCTGCTTTAGGTTGCAATCTTGATTTTGATAAGTCTACATGTTATCGATTCAAGACCTTGGGACGATTTTCCGAAATTCGGTCCAATATTTGTGGGAAGAAAGAGCTGTTATCCAAAATGTGAAAGGCGATATATGGTGGTTATCCAAACGGAGATTTTACATCATACAACTTACAAACAAATATAAAAAATGTTTTATAAATATTCCAACCAATAAAGAAATAGATAGTTCATTGTTTTACTCGTGGACCGAGTACTAAGTCCACTGAATGTACATACTTGGAGTACTTTTATGGAATACTTGAGTACAGCCAATGATATAGGTACTAATAAGTTACTAGATGCGCCTTTGACAATCCATGCTAGTTATAAACTAGTTAGAATTACAATTTTGTTCTTTTAAAAATTAAAATACTAGTAAGTAGTAAAAATACTACTCTACCCATATAGCACATGTACGACCTACGGACGTACTGGGGACGTACGAAACGGACGTATCGTTCGTCCTGGGGACGTACGGATTATGGACAGTGTACGTCCTATGGACGTACCGGGTTTGGTCCAAACTGTGCCTAATGTGGACAAATCTGGGACGTACCTGGTACGTCCAAATTTTTCGCAAATGGACGTCCTTGGTACGTACTCTTTTGGCTCAAACTGTGGACAGTTCTGGGACGTATCCAGGAAATAGGTAAAAAATAATCTTAATATTTTAATTAAATAAAACAATTTTTAATAACCATTTTTATTTCACAATGATTTATAAAATTTAAAATAAAACTAGGTAATAGGTAATAACAAAATTAAATAAAAATCATAAAATCAAAAGTAATAAAGAATTCTGTTAAAAAATACCTAAATAATACTTCCTTGATCTTCAATTAAATAAAATAAAAGCTTTAATGCTTGTTTCATGGACCTTTCCTTCGCCCTTTTTAGCCATGATTTTAGAGCTAGTTCTGTCTCTCTGAACGAACCAGACGACTTTCCTTCATCAGCAGCATCTTTAATCAAATAGCATCTATTAACTATCTATTAAATCCATCAACGCTATCCCTGTCACTATTATGTGAACCATCAACTACTAGCAATCGCTCGAATAATAGAACTCTTTGCCGGGCATACTTCAGATGTTTACTTATATTTGATCGATTCATTATAATATTAAAAGATAGCTTACCTTCTACAATTTCACTATTAACAGTTCACTATCAATCAAAAATATGGTATGGTAATCAGTATTGTCTGTGTAGGTATGTATTATTTTAGTGCCAAAGCAAATATTCCTCCTTTTACATATTATCACACACACACTCATAGAATATAGGTTAGAATAACATATTGTCAAAACCCAACCCAAACTTTGGCGCGTAATTTAAAAACATTATAGGCGCTTTTTCTCTAGCTAAACAGTTAGGTCTGCTGATTAACACGGTTAGGATTGGTTTTTCTTTTGTACTGTTTAGTATTTACACTTTTTCTGTAACAAACATGTTTACAAACATTGAAATAATTGTAATAACTACGTCTATTTAGGTGCGTACTGAATACGTCCAGAAACGTACGTACTAGGTACGTACATTTTAGTACGAACTAGGTACGTCCAGAAATGTACGTACTCAGAACGTATCCGATTGGCTTTAGGAATAAATATCTGAAATGGACCCAATATGTACGTACTGAAAACGTCCATTTGCGGACGTACCAAGTAAGTCCAGATATGTACGTACTCAGAACGTCCCCTCTGGTCCGGGGACGTAAAGACCCAAATCGGACCTAATATGTACGTCCCCAGTACGTCGTGTGCTATATGGGTACAGGCATATGTGGTAGGTAAACTCCAAACAAATATAATAATTTTCATTATGGCAATTGTCTCTTGATATAATTGTGTAAACTGTTAAAAAAGATTTATTCAAATTTTCATTACGCTCACGACAACTGACTACAACGGCATTTTATGTATAGTACCTACATATTTATTTGTGTAAATTATGTAATACAAGTAGTTTTAGGAATATTATTTTAAATAAAGTAATTTTTGTAAAATTTTCCCAGATACATTTTAAGAACTTGTGATATTTATTACCGTTGAAAATATTTTTTTATCTTCGTAAGAATTCTGATGTATAGTTCGTACAGTTTTATAATTCTTCAGTACAGACTAGCTTACTTTTCAAAACATTATCAAAGGCTTTTTCTATGCTTGTAAATGCTACTTTTTATCTTTTAAATAAAAGGCATCGTCTAAAATCTATAATCATGAAAGGGTAGTTAATTTTAGGAATATACCACGATTTACTCTTTATATTGTTCAAAGCGTTACCTGATATAATTAGTAATAAATTATTTGAGGTAGATTAACTTAATAACTCTTCTATATTAATAAATTAATTAACTCCAAATCTAAATTGTACGCAAACAACTAGCAGGATGTAGCAAAAAAGTAATTTTACAAAATGATCATTTATTTTATTTGAAAACATAAAGATTTAATATTTCAAGCACGTTGATTTTACGCTTGATGTAAGTGGTCTTTGTAAGTTTATAGTCATTTTCAAGAAAAGAAATATATAGTTGAAAAAGAATATTAAATTAATTAAAAAAAATTGTGAATCACCGCGAATAATTGTAATGAATCTTAATAAAAAATATATAATTATTGTAAAGGAGAAAAGTTTAATAAACTTTTGGTGTTGGTGTGTATAAAAGATTGAGGACCAATTTAAAGATGTAGGTAGCCATGTAATAATAATTAAAAAATTTTATTCATTTCCTAAAAAAACCTGCAGAACAAATTAATTTATTTGTAAATGAATGAAATGAAAACATTTTTAGATTTGTGAATGTTCAAAAATGTACTACAATTGTATAATATAATATAAACATATTAAAAGACTTTCATCTAAGCAGAATAGTTTTTTAAACCAAGAATGAAATTGAGCAACATCTAGGTTAATAGATCTACAAGAAGAGGTGTTTGCAATAGAGATATGTCGACAGGAGCTGCAAATTGACTACAAATTAGTGTAGAAATGCCTTCAGGGCCTATTATATTGAAATAAAAGAAACAAACACTTCTTTGGGTGCCTGGGCTGACTTTCTAACCAGAGAAAGGTGCTGAAAGAATTATGTATAGGTCCTCGGAACCAGTGGATTAGATGATACGTTCTTATTGATATGACTGGAAGAGCTAGAAAGTATTCCTAAAAGAGCTTTCTGCTAGAAACAGATCTCAAGAGCTGCTGAATACAAGACCATGATGAGTTTCATTAAAGTATAGGGCCGCAGTGGAAGGGACATTTAACAACCACTCAAATCAAACCTTCCCTAACCTAACCCAGGCGGGATAATTATGGGTTGTTATGAATCAGTTTCCTTGATTTCACTTGACACCAGAAACAATTGGTGCAATTGGTGATATCGATTGTTTTTATAAATGAAGCAGGATGTATAAAATGTATTAAAATTACCCCTCAATTTGTGCTCAATACAATAAAAGATACAAAAGAATATATAATTAAATTATGGTAACAGACGAAGTTAGAGATATAGGTACTTCAACTATTATCTGGAAAACCCAAATTTGCACTAACAATAGAATGTATTATAAACATTACCTTAAACAATAATTACAAAACAAATAATAACGAAATTTAATAAAGAATGTGTTAACAAAGTAAATATGATTTTTAAAAATCTTCAAATAAGAGTAGATAATCTATTGATTTTATTTCAAGGCAAAGCTAATTATACCTAAGTTCCTATTTAAGTTTAAATTAGATGAAATGTTGGTCATACAAAGTACTTAGACAGAATTCCATTTCTTCTAGGGAAAACGAGATATATTTTTGCTCCTCTAAAGTCACAATCAAAGGATTAACAAGAAAGATAAATTAATTTTGACAAACTACCTCAAAATTTTATTGAATCAGACCTGAAGAATGAATTTGTTCTAATAATGAAGTGCTTTTAAAAAGACTCTAACACTACAATTTAGTAAAACTAAAAAAAACTAAATAAGAATTATTGTTTCAAACCATTAAACTGAATTATAAAGAGAAATAATTAAACTTTGAGAGTCTATTAACTTAATAAAAAAATTCTTTCAATATACCTAACAGGAATTGTAAAATCAGAACGGATATAAAATTAGTTGTTTCCAAAGTAGTTATTTGGGACGATTTTTCAGCTCAAAGTTTAAAAGTTTTCATCTAAACTTTCTAAATTATATTATCAATGTGTTAATTTAAAAAATACCCAAAACTAATATTGTAATAAAAAAAATCAAATCATCATGAGTTTAGTTCCACCTAATTGAAAATAATTGTAATGCTTTGTCATTTTCAATAAGTACGTAGGTACACTTGATTTTTCTCGTATCATCAATGTTTTTACCTTGAACATTATAAGATCAACATTCGTCTACAAATTATATATACCTAAATGGCGTATAAGCTACTGAAGTAAAATTCGTTGAACTCGGGAACCCCCTGCTTTCAGAGCCGCATCCAGATGAGAAAGAACCTGTACGACTAATTTTTAAAATTAGTTCAAACTTTATAAATATAGATTATTTAGATTAATGATAGAAATGAACTGAACAAATATATTATGAAAAAATTGCTGCATTATAATCATAGATTATACCTATTTGTCATTATGAAAGTTGTAAAGTACCTGTAGTTTTTTTATTACCTATGTCTAAAATTTTTAAGGGGCCGTTTTTTAAAAGTAGGTACTAATTAATACATCTTTTAGGTACTTCTAATTAAAGATAGAGTTAGAGTTTAGAGACTGAACACACTATTTACTTAGGTATATAACAATTACAAATTAATTAACTAATTTCTTAGTGTTAATAAAGAGCTTTAATAATGAATGTAAAATGTATTAGTTGGTTCAAAATCTGTGTTTACACTGTTATAACTAAGTTTTCAGGAATATATAAGGTTTTTAAATTTCCTATGGGTAAATGTTGTCTTACCGAACATAATTTACTATAGATTCCATTTTTGTGTGACAAACTGTCAACAGATTTAAGGCCGTCTCTGAACCGAATTAATATGGTACTATAAGATTTCTTTGTATTTGTTTTATAGCTAAAGCTATTTCGTTCTAAAGTGGTTGGCCTCTAAATTATTATTTTTAAACTTTTGAAATATCATCGTGTAAAAAACAAAAATTTAACAATGGTCAACATCAATCAATTTTTATTACGATTATTAAAAATTAATTATCTATCACAAGACGTGTTATAAATAAAAAAGAACTATTTAATGTACCTATAATATGCAATAAATCATAAATCATAGTAATTAGCAATGCCAATGCCCACCGGTAAATGCATGGGTAGGCACCTACTTTAGATCTCCACAGCCTACCTAGATAAATAATTGCTCCAAAGGTACTAACTATACTTAATGATTTTAATAGTATATTATATACAAAGGGATGTTTGTTTTTCGTCTTCATTGCAGCCTCGGCTGTAAATTAAGGACTCCCCAAAAAGGTGACCTCTACTCCTACCATTTTTTGAGATTTTGTTTTCACCATAGGTACCTACCTACCTAAATAAACTCATCAAAAACCAGTTTAGAAAACAGTGTTTTAATAAAC
The DNA here is from genome assembly GCA_035357415.1 of Ophraella communa. Classification (NCBI taxonomy): domain Eukaryota; kingdom Metazoa; phylum Arthropoda; class Insecta; order Coleoptera; family Chrysomelidae; genus Ophraella; species Ophraella communa. The sequence continues at coordinate 22,887,702 of CM068988.1, read as the reverse complement.
ATGCCTATTCATTCATAAATAATCGGATTTATTATTAAGTAATTATTGAGTGATTCATCTTTAAATAGCACAACATTGACATTGATAGAGGTTATAAATATAAGGTTTGATCTTTATTATTGAACTTTCTGCACTTGTATACACTAGTGACACCGAAGAGTTCTTTATTGCAGGGCAACGTAGAACTGCTGCTGCTGCTGCGACGCAGCCTTGAAATTTGCATAAATACCTATATGCAAAATTACGAATTATTTCTTATTAATAGGCAAACCCACAATTTGTAGATTTGAACGCAAACTGTCTTCAGAAAAAATATAATTAAAAAAATATTTTCAAATGTGTAGGTAATCTAAAACTGAAAATTGTTAGTTTTATAAAATCGTTGCAAATACCTACGTAACAAAAATACCTAATAATATTATATGTTTCAACTCGAATTTTGTATGAGAAAATTACAAACAGCTCATCTAATCATTATATAACCGTCTAAATAATTATTTTATTTATTTTTTGGGGTAGGTACCTAAATAGGATAAAAAAGTTAGTTTTTAGAAATGTTTTGGTAAATATTCTGCATGGAGGTACCTACTCTAATGTGAAAACGCGATTTTTCTAAGATTTTGTATTTATGTGGTAAATTATTTTTAAACAAAACAGCACCTATAAATACCTATAATGCGATCTACCGGAGAGTAGCGAAAGCATGAACTAATTTTCTGTTAATTTGGTTCATAAATAAAGATATATTTTTAAATTTTGGCCAATGACAGCAAATCTCTATCTGTCACTGTCAAAGATTCAGAAACAAAAACAAATTTACGTTTTGAAAGATGTTTCTTTGTACTGAGTATTTATAAATCGAGGGAATTGTTGTTAATTTAAAATGGAACAAGTGAGATTATTGGTGCAAGAACAAGGCAGAGAAGCTAGGAACTTACTTGCCTTTAATATTTCAGCTGCTAAAGAAGAGTTTAGAAGTATGTTTAGTCTTAATATTTCATTTTCTTGTGTAACTGTTACTGTTTTTCTATTTATGTTCGATGATCTACGGTTGGTCAACAATTTAAAATGTGGGTATTTTCCTCTGCCCACATTGTATTAATTAATACTTTGTAATATCGACCAGGTAAAACAATAAAAACATGATTAATTGAAATTAAAGTTCTTTGAAATATTTAAAACGCTAGTAAGTTTATTGTTTACGGTTTTGTAGGTAATTTAATAGTTTAGGTTTTTAAGTTTAACTTGCTACATATAATAGAGAATTTCTTACATATTCAAATACTAATTTTGGTGAACTCATATGATACTGATTGTTCAAGGTAAAGTGGCCCGAAAACCGCCATGCTCTCCTAGAACTGCAACAGAGTCAATTCTTGTAACTTCTTCAAAATCATCAAATATGAGATCTAGAACTGGAGCTAGAGTACGTTCAGCATCAACAGGAAGAGACAAGAGATCTGAGCTAAGGGCTAGATATTGGGCTTTACTTTTTGGAAATTTGCAGAGATCAGTAAGTTAATGTAATATGAAAATGTACCAATTAGCACTAAAAAAACAAAAATGTATACCGATTCAAAATGTTTTTAGTGGTGTGGAGCAAATTATCTAATTCTATTTTTTGTTGTACTTATAATATGAAATAAATTAGCTCCTTGTATTTATTTTTGCCAGTAAAAGAAAATATATACCACACTCTTGTTAGTCTACATTTATTAAAATTGTTTCTCATGAAAATGAAATTAAAAACAATTTGTTGTTAGATTGCAGAAATTTACAGCACAGTAGAAAGTCATGAAAGTCTAACTGAATGCCAAGAAGTACTTTTAGTTCTAGAGAACTATTTAAGAGATTTTTCAGCACTAGCAGATTGGTTTAGATTAAAATGGGACTATGAAAATACACCTGCTTTACAGAGGCCAACATCATTAACTTGGGATATCTGTAAGACTAATCTAACGAAAACTTGTAGATCTGGAAAGTCTTCTCCAAGTTTAGGTAACACACATTTTAACTTCCCTCAGTTATACTATTTAAATTTGTCTGAAATTAATCAATTCATATTTTAGGATCTGGAAGAAATAGTCCCAATGTTTCTTCAGGAAAAATAAGTCCTAAAATATTGCAACATAAAACAAAATCTTCTACATCTTGTCCTACTAGTCCATTACCTGCAATAGATCAACCAATTATTGAAGGTCAGGCTTTAGTAACTTTTCAAGTTGTTGAAGCTGATAAAAAAATTAATGATGTTACAAAACTTAATCATGAAAATAAAGTGGATGAAACACCAGCTATTCAAACCTTGAACAATACAGATTCTAACACAAAAAATGAAATTTGTGAAAAGAAAAATGAAAAACCAGTAAAAACTGATGAAATGAAAGCAGAAGTAACTTCTGGTACTGAGAAAGAAGAGATAAGGTGTCCTGATGAAGGTACTGAACATATAGAAAAAGACATTTCAACAATAAATTTGGATGTTGAGCACAAGGCTTGTGGCACTCAAGATAACGGGAATAATAGTAAGTATCACTGAGATTTATTTTACATTTTTATAATTGTGAGAAAATATTTTTTAGAACCCATAAAAAAATCAGAATTAGCTAAGAAAAAATTCGACTCATTAAAAAATTCAGAAAATAAACCCAAAATTATACAAAAATCAAATGTAAAACAATCCATTACAAAATCTGATAAAATCTGCCAACAAAAATTAAAATCACTGGATACTCTGCGATTAAATAATAAATCATTAAACAAAAAACCTTCTCTAGAGAAACAAAGCATCAAAGATGATGAAAAAAATACTGTCAACATTACAGAGAATAGTTCTAATGAATCTCAGTTAAAAAAAAGCAATTTAGAATTGAACCTCACAGAACCAGTGGAAAAAATAATTCAAATAACAAAAAATTTAGACTCTCCTAGTGAAGATCAACGAACATACGATACCTTACGAAAAGTAGGAGTACAAAGTGCTGAAAAAAGCACCTGTACTGATGATGATTTTCCTAAATTGTCTCTAAGAAGAAACGTCGTTAAAGTAAACAAAGACTGTCAAACAGATGAAGAGAAAAGAGAAGAAAAAAAGGATGCAAAAGAACCTGATAAGAAAGAAAAAGATCCAAAAGAATCTGAAAAAAAAGAAAAGGATCTAGAAAAGCGAAGTTTGAAAAGTGGAAAAGTTGAAGTAAAATCATCAAAACCTGCTCCCATTGTTAGAGCTCCATATTCTACTGCTTTAACTAAAAGTGCATCTGCTAAGATAGTCCCAGCTAGGGCTAAGGTAGAAACAAATGCACGAGCCAGTAATGGTACTAGGTAATAGTAAATTGATCATATTCATATGTTTATTTTTTTTATAAATCGAAATTTTTTAGGGTCACAGCACCATCAAAACCAGTACCAAAATCCTACTCTGCACGTCCCATAAATCCACGATCAAGTAAACCCGATGGAAATGTTCTTGCTCGCAGTAAAACGATAGGCGATATGAAAAATACCAATTTCACACCTAGAAATTACTTAAAACCAACTCCCAGAGTTCAGCCTCTAAAAAATTACGGACCGAATTCTTCCATGATGCTGCAAAAAAGTAAAACCACTTTGAGTAAAGATCAGTTAACCAAGTCCCTTTCATTAGAAGAATATGCAAGCTCTGCTGAAACTTTAGTTAACCAAGAAAGAAGTTTTACTAACACTAACAGTAGTAATAGTATAGCCAGTTCTTCAGAAACTTTAAACAATGATAACATCAAGAAAACATCTACTGATGGTTGGTTAACTGTTAAAGGAAGATCTAGGTTTAAGAATGGAAATAGAACAAAGAATTCCTATAATGCTCTATCTTGGGAAACAAGGTTTCACCAAGTAAGTAACTATTTCAAGACATTTTGGTCAAACAATTACCTTATAATTTTGTAGGTTAGTGCAACCGCCAGTCTTCCGGCACTTGCTCTCCTTCCAGAATGTTCGGATTCTTCAAGACCTCAAAAATCCATAGAAAAGAGCGTCAAAGAAAATTTCAACACACTCAAATCTCTCAAAAATAATTCAGAACTTGGTAGTGGCAATGGAAATAAAACATTTTTGAAAAGATCAAATACTACCCTAAGCAAGATAACAGTTAAAGCACCCTTAGACCAAAATCAGAGTATTCAAGAGAAAAATAAAACCAACATGCAAATTAAGAGGACAGTTGAGAGAGAACATAAGAAAATTTCGGATGTCGACTCTGAAACTGACGATGAGATGAAGCTAAAGGTAAGATCATTGAATTTTACTGTTGCCACTTGTGAAAACACAAACACAGTGTTTTAAAAATTAAATACCAGAGTTTAATTTTTATATATTTTTTAAGAAAATATTGAAATTAAGGAATTCAAATTTGATAATAGGGTTATTTTGGTACCTTCTTTTCATAACGGTAATTACTTTATTAATATTCGGAGGTGAGTTCCCCATTATACTTTCTCCTGATCCCCTAAAAGTAAAGAGCACAACAGTGGTTAGGTTAGGTTAGGTTAGGTTAGGTTAGGTTAGGTTAGGTTAGGTTAAGTTAGGTTAGGTTAGGTTAGGTTAGGTCAATTGACTGAAAATAATTTGACCGGTCAAATGCACAACACCTAAGTTAAAACTGAAACAATTGGGTTCTGTATGATCCTCATGTCGATGCTTTTTTACTCTTTAACATCCAAATAAATTTTAGGATATGCAAGATGACTTAGCTACCGAGGAGGAACATAGAAAAAAAGCCAAACAACTATCGGAAGAGGAAGATCGCTTAACGAAAGAAATCGAACATCTTCAGGGACTTGAAATCGAAGTTGACACAGAGACTGACGGCACCGAGACTGACGGTGATGAATTACAAGGTGACAACGACGACGATACCCAACAAGATGTCACCATTTTACAAGACGACGATATCTCTTTAGAAGCAAGATACGAACCAATGTTAGCAGGTGATCATTTTTTTACTCATTTTCTAAAAAAAACATCTATGATGTATACAATTTAACGTTAATATAATTTAAAAACTATTTTATTCTTGAAATGTTTTAAAATATTAAGTAAGGTTTACATCATTTACGCTGTTCAAATTATTCACTTATCTACAAATAAACAACTGTTGATTTTTATTTGTAATATTCTTTAGAAATGTCTTGGAGCGAACGTATCGACACATTGGCAGCTTTGGAGGCACTAACGGCTCGCCATCCTGGTAGAGCCTTGGAACTCCATCAAAAACTATCAAACCCAGCTCGCAGACGCAGTCTAGCCGAAACGGTACGTAGATACCAAGCAAAACAGGCTAAAGCACAACAAAGACGTCAGGATTTACAACAGGAGAAAGCTCAGAAGTTACAAGCGTTGCTGGCAAGAGTTGAAGACGTAAAAGCAGCTAAATTGCAACTTATCGAAGAAAAGAGGAAGAGAATGGAGATGAGGTGAGTCTTAATTGCAAAAGGTTCAAAAAAATTGCTTATTTTATAAATTATTTAGATTACAAAAAGCAGCACAAAACCGCAAAAGACATATAAAGGATATTATCAAGAAAGCGCACGACGAGGAAGAAAAATTAAAGGAAATCGCTTTCATCAACGAACTTGAAGCTCAAAACAAAAGGTACGTGTATATGAAAATCAAATTGTATGCCCTATCTGCCTTATAGAAACCTTTTTTGTTTTTAATACCTAAAAACTCTATTTTTAGACACGATTATTTACAATCTTGTCGAGAACAACGAGGTCGAATAAGGGGAATTCAAGAAGACAGACGCAAAAGACAAGAAGAGAAAGCAGCCAAAGAAGCGGCTGTTGAAGAAAGAAGGAAAGCGTTGGAACGTGAACGATTAGAAAGATTAGATAGACTGCAAGACGAAAGAAGGCAGAGAGACGAAAGAATAGGACAACAACAACAACAGAGAGAAAGAGAACGGCAAGAATTAGCGAGAGAAAAAGCTAGAGACAGAGAAGTGAGTTGATTGTGACAATGATGAGTTATGAACCGCTATTAATGTAATATTATTTTTCAGGAGCGGTTATCAGCTTTACACGAAAAACAATTAGCTTCTACTCAAGAATTGCAAAAACGTATAGAACAAAAACACGAAGATACTAAAAGACGCCATGATGAAAATATGGAGCAAATTAGACAGAAAGCTTTGGAATTGTCCATACATAGGAGTCAAAATGAAGATAATCAAGCTCCTAATATGGTACCGTATGCCACACAGAAAATGTGTTCCGTCTGTAACGTTCTGGTAAGTACAGGTTGGATCAAAACGAAAGCAGGTTGTTGTATTTCGAAAAATTAAATACCCAACCAAAATCTTCATTTATTTTTTGAAGCAATTTCTATAAGTTTTAAACGAGCCGATGAATCTCATACCGTAAAATTTTTTTGTGGTTAATTTAGATGAGTATCAAAAAGATATATTTTAGCTCTAAAATATTTCCTTCATACACTGATACCAAGTATAGAAGTTAATAAACAAATGTTTATTTCAGATTAAATCCGAAGTGTACCTTATTAGTCACTTGAGAGGTCGAATGCACCAGGAAGCAGTAAAACAAGCGAATCTTTCACCGGGAGACGTGGAACAGTACAACGTAAAGCAGATAGTAGAAGCACCCGAAGAAAAAGAAGATCCCAAAGCTGTAGCAGCAAAAGAGAGAGGAAAAACTTATAGGAAACGTTGTAAGAAGATTAGACAAAGAATGGCGATGAAGGGAGCAGAATACGAAACTAAATTTAAACCCAATGTCGTAGACGGTATTTACTTGTGTGACTAGTCATGTCAATATTTTTTGATTTATTTTTTATTTAGGTACAAATAAGCGTAGTTTAAACAGGAATATAAACACCATCGGTTCTATAACCAATCAAGCAAGTCAAGGTCTATCGCCAGCAACTACTAGTCAATTGGATAGAATTTTAAACGAATTGTCTAGATTGCTCAGCAAAGGAATCAAAAACGATCTTTTGATGTTCCAAAGCGTCGGCGGTTTCAGCGTTTTAGGGAAATTGTTAGCCCTAGGGCAAGATGGAAATACTTCTATATCTGTTAAGTACGTATTTTGTTACTGATTGTTGAAAATTCGATTTTTAATTTGGCATAACTTATTTATAGGACGTTGATAATTTGCTGTAATTTATGGCAAATCGCCTGTAGAGGTCCGGATGGAGCTAGTAACTGCGAATATGTGATTCTTTCTAATCGATTAGCGCCAGTAATTGATATTTTGAATATGAAATTGTCGGTAAGTTTTTAATTCTTCTTTTTATATACTTTGATTTTTCAAAATGGTCTATTTTTTAAAGTAGTATCATTGTATAAATATTCCTGAGCTAGTGCCGTGCTGGTCCTGCAGCTACAAATCGCCTTTAGAGCGGCCTGGCTGTCTGAGCAAAAGCTGAAGGGGCTTCCTGAGTTGTTCCGTTCTTATATTAGTTCTAGACATAATGATGAAGCTCATAAGCACACTATTGGTAAAATTGATAGCATTACATATGTAAGAAGTAATGGAAGTCTTACAAAATATCAATAATGGAATATCCACAAAATAATATAATTAAACATTTTGTTAAAAATCGGGGAGAAGAAGGAAGCAAATTGCAGCTAATAAATTTCTCTGAAATGAGGAACAAATACCAAATCAGATTCATTCTCTCCATATTTAAAGTTAAGAGGAACAAAAAGTTTAAAACAAACGTCAGAAGTACATTATTACGTTGGCAACAGCATTCAGTTGCTATGGTGACATAACCAAAAATTTAAACAAACAAAATCCTTAGAAAAAAAGATACAGGAAGGAGTATATGCAAAATGACCTTGAGTCCAGAAAGGAGCTTGCATATGGCGGCCAATTGTCAATTTTAATATCCGTTTCCATTGACGTGCCGAAAAAAATATCAAGGGTTTTATTTTTTATAAATTTCAACCAATCAAGTTTGTGAATACAATTAGTATTCTAAATAATTTAGTATTTATAAGAACCGAATGATACGCCTATGCGCTCATTTTTGACATTTATATGCAAATATTGCCTTGACAGTATACTGTAAACATAAAAAATGAGTCATACAAGGAGCTTCAAGATGGCCGACTTCCGTCGCAAATTTTCCTTAAAGTTAATATAGGACAGACTCCTTCCTGTTTCTTTTTGTTCTAAGGCAAAATCACACAATTGACAGCAAAAACGTACACCTGACATTCGCAATATTGCAACGACTGCAATAGAAAATCTTCTACCACAAAAATCACGGTACTAGTACGAATGTGTTTATGAAAAGTTTTTAAAGTGGCGAGCAGAACAAAATACAACATCGTAGATAAAGTATAGTATTATACTCGCTAGCAAAGGTTTTTATCCAGCCTGCGGCTCGTGAAGCAACTTTCATTTTCGTGGATAAAAACCTTCTTTACTTGCTCGTGTAATAATATACTATTTCTTACCTTGTAGGTGCAAAATCTTATGAAAAATAATTTAAAATATTCTGTCCAGGATTTTATCAGCAAACCCATTTTTGTTATATTTTCTAATAAACGGCGAAGGATCTTCTATTAAATCATGTATTACTGAAATTATACAATTATATTTTCTAAGAACAATAAATAACTGCACAGTTAAACTAAACTTCCACTATTTATTTGAAAAATTCGCTTTAAAATCAATTACAGCTGTTTCGCTATAACTAGCATCGTCAGATTGACATATTGAAATTACATGTTGTTTGTTTCTAACTAGGTGCTTGATGTTGATAAGGAGTTAAGGCTAGACCAAGTAAGGAAGTAATAAGACATAACAATATTAAAGCCTAGATGTTATTAGCCCTAAGGGATTATCCTGGATGTATTTCCCTCTAAGATCAGTATAACTGTGCAATGATATAGAAAAACCAGGAAAAAACTATATCATGCTGATCTTTACAATAACTTAATATATTTATGTTACAATAATGTCTTATCTATGTATAAAATGAAGACTCAATCAAAGTAAACAGTTTAATAGTGGAGAACTTCCAAGATTTATTTGTTCATTAACTACTTTAAACTGTTGATCTGCTAGATGTCTTTTAATTTCAAGTTCTTCTACACATTTGTGATAAAAAACAAAATTTAGATTTTCTAGAAGAACTTGAAATTAAAAGACATCTAGCAGATCAACAGTTTAAAGTAGTTAATGAACAAATAAATCTTGGAAGTTCTCCACTATTAAACTGTTTACTTTGATTGAGTCTTCATTTTATACATAGATAAGACATTATTGTAACATAAATATATTAAGTTATTGTAAAGATCAGCATGATATAGTTTTTTCCTGGTTTTTCTATATCATTGCACAGTTATACTGATCTTAGAGGGAAATACATCCAGGATAATCCCTTAGGGCTAATAACATCTAGGCTTTAATATTGTTATGTCTTATTACTTCCTTACTTGGTCTAGCCTTAACTCCTTATCAACATCAAGCACCTAGTTACAAACAAACAACATATAATTTCAATATGTCAATCTGACGATGCTAGTTATAGCGAAACAGCTGTAATTGATTTTAAAGCGAATTTTTCAAATAAATAGTGGAAGTTTAGTTTAATTGTGCAGTTATTTATTGTTCTTAGTAAGATGAACTTCCAAAAAGTAGAGGTTAACACAATCAATTTAATTATATTTTCATTTAAAACAATGAAATGATCTTTTATGATGGAAAGATAAAAAACTTGTTAATATTGAATAATAATTCTTCATAATTTGAATAATCCTTTTAAAAATTAAATGGATTAAACATGGCGGTACTGTCGAATGATCTGACATCTAGTGGACAATTGCTAAAACTTCAACGCTGGAAATAAAGTGATTTAACTGTAGTGTTTCTATAGAAATCTACACACGTGTATTTTAATGTTGATGTTGATTATAACCAAAAGGTGGCATTGGTGGTTACATATATCGAATAAAAATAAAGTGTCAGTTAATTTATTATCTAAGAGAAGAGAAGAAATATCGACTTTTTTAATATATACGACCACAAATTGCAGTTTTGAATACTGGTAAATACATATATGGAAATATAGGTATAGTTATATTTATTTATATGTGCATCAGTGCATCTGAACAAGCAATAAAATAATAGAGGGAGAAAAGGAAATGCAGTATTTTTAAGTTTTTTTTTTACTTTATTTTATCCTAAGAACATTAATCAAAGAAAATTAGTTTTTTTTAATGTAATGACAGCTGTTTCGATAACCTATTATTGCATTTAAAAAAGCTAATTAAAAAAAGAGCTGTGGACAAAGTTTCTTTGTTTACTATTCTTAGTAAGATGGACTTCCACAAAGTAAAGGTTACTACAATCAATTTCATTATTGTATTTTACTTTGTTAATATTTTTTCTTATTATTATTTACGCTAAATTTATTGTAGAAATGGTAGGTATAGAATAAAAAAAGTTACAGCTCTAAACATCTCGAATATATATAGAAAAATGGTCTATATTTGTATGATCGATAGATACAAATGAATGTAGGCCATGTAGGACAGGTTGGGCAGGTCTCTACGAAAACAGAATACAATACAGACACGTTAAAAGGGCGTATATCTAGTGACAACAAAATAACGATGTGACATTCGAGACTGAAAAGGTTTAATGGTGTCTGATGTATAAAAATGATCTAATTTTAAAGTATTTCACCAAACATTTGTCGCCTGAGGTAAAAAAGATAGACAAATATTCAATACTACCAGAAATTTATATTGGTATTGTTTTAAAATTTTTTTTTCTGGTGGTTGAAAAATGTGCATTCCTGCTAATTCTTGCTACAAGGCAGAGATGTGGAGATGAGAATTTAATCCACTAAAAACATTCCATCTCTTCTCCATTACTTCAGGAAGGAAACATCTGGAACCAAGCTTGTGCTAATATCGTCTTGTCTCTGTTCGATTCCAAATTAATCTGCTGTATTTGCATTTCTCTCTTTGCCTGTCCCGTATCTCCTTTTTTTTGCATCTCCTGAAATGTAATAATAGAACAAGTCCAACGTCTGGCTTTCTGTCATAACCTCCACTAATTGTCATGCTGACCCCGAGGTACTTAGTTTCCTGACCATTACTAGCTCTCCTAGCAGGTCTAGTGCATTCGGCTACCCCCTTCTGCTATTTTTTCTTTCCCGGAAAGAAATTTCATTGCCCCTAAATACAAAGTCAAACTCCCTGTGACCCAACACACAAATTAAAATATCCAATCAGTAAGATTAAATAATACAATTGAATTATAATTAAAATATTTCATTTATATCGTACAGTTCAAATTTGCTTAGCATTTTATATTGAATACAGGTAAATAAAGGAGAGCATAATTTGAAAATACCCCAAAAAAATGTTTGTCCTAAAAGACTATAGCATTTTACCCCATAAATTTGGTGCGAAAACCCTCAAGGTGGCATCACTGCAGTCCAAAGGGTTGGTCCTAGAATACCCTCTGTGGTACCGCTCTTTTGCATTTAAAGCAATATTAGAGTCATTTATTTTTCAGTTTAACTTTTTTAACTAATTATTATTGTACTTTTTAATTTTGCTGATTAAACTGATAGTATTTTTTTGAAAATGAAAAGTAGTCAACAATTTTTTAAATGTGATTTTGGGTACAGTAAATAATTATTTAACCTTCGAATCATATTCTAATAGGTATTCTAATTGCTTTGTAGAACTCCTTGCAAAAGCAAATACATTTTTCAAAAAATAGTATGCTTTCATTTAAGCCCTTCATATACTTACTATATATCCCTAATCAAATCTTAAAAAAATTGTATTTTTTAAATATATATTTTTATCAAAAAAATTACAAGTTCACGATCTTGTATGATCGATCAACTAGTTTTACGTATCACGCTATGCGTGTTGCATAATATATTTACGATTTGCTGTAATTACTAGGCAGATACCTGCATAAAAATTTTATGAATAATGTAATGTCTTTTGAAAAATAATTTGTAGACACGTATTGTGAACATTTTTTGCTTTTTAAATAAAATTGTTTGAAGACGATTGTTGAATTTGGAACTAGTAGACGATAGGTATATATTTATTTACCAAATTGACCTAAGACGTCGGTCAATAATTCCCGAAAATTACAGTAGATGGAGCTATCACCTTAATTTAAGAAATATTAACTAAATGGTTAAAAATTGTGGTAATTGAATGAATAACTGGAGGAAATGCCACTATCTGTAAATTAAAACAATATAAAATATATTCTAGTTTTTGTCGTTCATTCATGTAACAAACTTTTAATTAAAGTTAAGCGATTTATAAAAAAAGGGGTTTCACATATGCATCATTAGCTTAACTACTGACTTTTCCAAATATTAGACAAATTCAATAAAACGGTTTTATACGAATGAATAAAAAAGGTCAAAAGGGTAAAAAAAGGAGAAATATGTTCCAAGTATTTCGTCGATAACAATAAAACGAGGGAAATGTACCCTTATGTAAAATAGTCGTTTTTGAAAATTGGTAAATGAAGCGTTTGGTCGTAGAATTTTATTTTTTTTTATTTGAAATTATTTTGTTTAACTAATATAAAAATACCGTTTTTGGGCCGATTTTCTACAATATTAGTTGTAGTTTCTCTTCTTGTGTATTATTTAATTTTTTTATTAAATGTCAATGATATCAATTAGAATTATTAGCTATATGTTTTATGGTATTAACTGCTCATTAAGAATGTTTATTTTCATTAAGAATTAAATATACTGTATGTATCATTAAATTTTAAAATGCTTATATTACATTGAATTATATAACATAGTTATATCTGTTTGCATTCTTACCTCTTCGGATTTTTAAAGAAAAAATATAATTTAAATGATATTGGGGTGTAAAGCTTTGCTATTCTTGGATAATTCAATTGATTTTAATTTTTTAAATAGGTAGGTGGACTATTAAATAATTAAGGAAAAATATGATTTAAAGAACAATTTTTAAGTCAAAAAAGATAGGTATAGAGGCTGGAAGTGAAAAAAAAAATTTGCTAAACATATATAGGATAAAAATATTGGAAAATATTTATTAGATAAATAATTATATTTTATAATACATCTAATTATTTTTTGATTTATTCCAACATTTTTTTAACTAAGAATTCTTGTGAAGGGAATTTAAAGAACAACACATTATATTAATTTTGCATTGTTTTGTAAACTGTATTTATTCAGTTTGAATTTTTCACTCAGTATTTTGTGGATGTATATACATATTTATTTTGTATTTTACTTATCCTTTCATCTAATTTATTATTTGGAGTATTAACATGAAGTACAAGTCTAAGTAGCTTTGATTCTTTATACAGGGTGGTCCTTAAGTAATTGTACAAAAAGAAACAGTAGATTCTACACTCTAAAATATTACGATTTAACCCAACTTACTTTAATAAAATGTTGATAATAAGAAAGATACAGGGTGGTAAAGTTGAAATTTAAAATTTAATTTTTCGCCATAACTTTCATGTTTATGGAGATTTATTTACAAAAATTTATAAGTAGAGGTTTTGAGTATGAGGAATTATAATTTGATGCATAATTTTGATGTATCTCATAGAGGACGCCACATATGCCACATATTTGACATACATTTGCGCTTAACTTTTTTGCTCTTCGACTTAACAATATTTTTCTGATAAAATATGAAAGATACAATATATCAAAAAAAAAGGTGTACTTGTTAATAACTTCAAAACTGAACAGTTTTCGAGATAATCGCATTTTACAAATCAGCTGCATAACTCCGTGTAACGCAATTATTCCAGGCAACGAATGAAAAATAGAAAAAAACATCAATAATCATAAATTTTGGTATGGAATATCTTCAACTAAAGTTGATAGTTTCCAAAACATTAAAGAAAAAATACTATAGGCTATTATTTTTTTACATACATCATTAAGATAATTAATAATCTGTTATTGGATTTGACATCAAACATTTTACGTTTGATATTAAATTAAAGTCATAATAATATCATATTTTATTTTCAATTGAAATTAAGAAATAGTTTAACTGAATAACATAAAACTTTTTATCAAAGTAAGTGTTCGATATGTCCACCATTTTCTTCAATGCATTTATCAATGCGTTCCATAAAAGATCGTCTCATATTAAATAGCATCATTGGTTGAAAAGAAACAGTTGCAGCATTTATTTCTTCCCAAAGTTGGTTGCTAGTGTTTATGACATTTTTGTAGACATGTTGTTTCATTACTCCCCATACACCAAAATCGAGCGGATTAAATTCTGGGCTACGTAGTGGCCAAGGAAAATGACTACCACGACCAATCCAGCGTTCAGGAAAGTTGTTATCTAGGTATGTTCTCACTGCTCTCGTGTAATGTGGTGGTGCACCATCTTGCATGAACCACATATTTTGCCTTAAGTTTAATGGCAAATCTTCCAGCAAATCAATAAAATCATTTTGTAAAAAATGTAAATAGTTATCACCATTTAAATTACGAGGTAACTCGCATGGCCCTAAAAAATGATTTCCAATGATTCCACACCATACATTAACTAAATATTACAAAAGCCACTCATTTATTGACACAATACTTATTTGAAGTTGTCAACATCATTAGTGACATCAGCCTACTATGTTAATGAAACAATACTTATTTAAGTTGTCAAAATCATTCGTGCTATCAGCCTACTATGTTAAAATTTGCCGTAATGAATTAAATAAGTCTGGGGTTGCTAATGATGACATCCAAAAGGCTCTAAATGAAGCATTTATCAGGTATTCAGTGCTTTAACGCACAAATATCACAACTAAGAATTATTATGTAGCTGATTCCAATAACAGATTATTAATTATCTTAATGATGTATGTAAAAAAATAATAGCCTATAGTATTTTTTCTTTAATGTTTTGGAAACTATCAACTTTAGTTGAAAATATTCCATACCAAAATTTATAATTATTGATGTTTTTTTCTATTTTTCATTCGTTGCCTGGAATAATTGCGTTACACGGAGTTATGCAGCTGATTTGTAAAATGCGATTATCTCAAAAACTGTTCAGTTTTGAAGTTATTAACAAGTACACCTTTTTTGTTGAAATATCGTATCTTTCATATTTTATCAGAAAAATATTGTTAAGTCGAAGAGCAAAAAAGTTAAGCGCAAATTTATGTCAAATATGTGGCATATGTGGCGTCCTCTATGAGATACATCAAAATTATGCATCAAATTATAATTCCTCATACTCAAAACCTCTACTTATAAATTTTTGTAAATAAATCTCCATAAACATGAAAGTTATGGCGAAAAATTAAATTTTAAATTTCAACTTTACCACCCTGTATCTTTCTTAATATCAACATTTTATTAAAGTAAGTTGGGTTAAATCGTAATATTTTAGAGTATAAAACCTACTGTTTCTTTTTGTACAATTACTTAAGGACCACCCTGTATAATTAAATATGCCCATATAAAGCTGTACATTGAGACAGCACACAATTTTTTTTATTATATTCAGTACTTTTGTTATGTAAGTCTATATACACATCAACAAGTAGAACTTTTTATAAAGAATAATTTGTTTTTGTAAAAATATATTTCCATTCTCAAACAAGACACTGCAGTTTTACTTCTTTCTTTTAGGTTAAATAAAAATCACATGACTACAAAATTTTCTTCTTTGGTAAAACCAAACACAGAATGAACTATTGAATCAAATTAGGTTCTCTAATTAATAATCTCTTGTTCTAGGCAATTGATGATTATGAAGAAACCCTACCGACCGAACCCTTATGTACAGCTCTAATGCAACTACTAGCTACCGTTCTCCAAAACGTTCCGTCAGAAACACCAGCCATCAGGGTTCATGACATCGTAAGGTAAGTGAGATTTTATTTAACCACCTTTACAATTGGAAACTTGATTAAATTGATCCAGTAATATGGCTATATTAAACATTTTTTAATACCGCTGTTACTGTCACCACTTTATTTCAATAATGCCTGTATGCACCATTTTCACGTTTAATCGTAATTAGCTAACCATGGCTAAGTGTCTAATCACGGTTAAAAAGTCGATTCGATGCACCAAAGAATTTTGCACTCAAATTAGCTAATCGTGATTTGGTAATTATGGCCAGCTGGCAACATCGCAATTTTCCTAGGAATCCGTCATGTCTGTCACAATTTGATGTTGATTAATGTGAAGGTTACGGACAAAGAGGGATTCGGGTGTTTGAAATTTGTTGTAACTAATAACATTACATATTATTTAAAAGAATGTATTTCGATTTTACATAAATTAATGACAGAACTTCAAATCGAATCTTCATGACACATGTTATTCTTAACTACTAGATCTCATCAATAAATATATAAATAAAAATAAAATAAAGGCGCGATTACAGAACACAACAAAATTATAGGTAATTGTCAGCTTTAATTTGTTTCCTTTTGTTTTAAGAATACAGTTTAAAGTGCAATTCCACATAGTTATTGGAGACATAAAATTGCATAGGGTATACTTACACCCTATTATCATAAGTTAGGGATTCGCAACCTCTTCAAAAAGATCTACCTTTGTTGGTTTCGTGAGGCGGAAGCGACGAAAGAAACTAAGGTCATCCAGGGCTTCGAAATAATTTTCTCTCTCATTCCAACGACTAGGAAACCCATCTAACACTATGTCATTAATGTCTAGTTCATCATCAAATAATATGTCTTCCACTTCCATAATTATTTTTCACTACCACAGTTTATCACTACTCACTATTGACAAAAATACATGTAAATGAAATCAGAAATCAGAACCAAACAAAACATCCTAACCTCACTTATTAACTAACCGCGGTTATCTAGTCTTAATCCCAGGCCATCGGGCGGTTAAAAGTTAATTGCTGATTAGGAGAAAAAAGGCTTGGTGCATAAGAAAAACATTAAGTAATCACGGTTAAAGTCTTAATCAGAGAAATTGTACAATGGTGCATACAGGCATAAGTGTGGTGGCTACTTTTACTATGATCAATCTTAGTAGGTTTATTTTCACCAGTAAAATCTTTTAAATTATTATTGATAAATAAATGAAATAGATCATCCATGTATCAAATGTGACAAACCAATGAATAAAGGAAAATACCAAAATCAGTGTCAAAGGTTTTTATTACATAAAGTAACGTTTACAGGAACAGCGACTAGTTTCGGCCTACAAGCAGGCCATCATCAGGCTATAAAAAACAAATGTGAGGTAAAATTATGCAGAATTACTAGTTTCAACAGCAGACCTACCTTAAATTAGTTATATAAAATGTTCAACAGATCATATGTTCGATCGGACCAACAAAATTATATATTAAATATTAATTAATGAATGGGGTAAGTTAAACCAGTAACAAAGAGAAAAAATATATGTGACATAAAGATTATAAAATTAATATATAAGAGAAATGATTATATTAAAAAGAGGTATGAAAATTGGAAAATGAATCATTGAGGAATCAGTTAAGAATTTAAATATTTTATTCCATTGTATGTGGTACCGTTGAATGAGTAAAGAAAAAAGTACCAATATATGGATAGAAAAATTAATGACTACCACTGTTATGTGATAGAAACATAAGGGTGGTAAACCATCAAAAAGAAGTAACCCCAAAGTGAGATTAACTGGAGATACCAGTGACTCCGGTATCAGAGAAGGCCCTACATGGACATCAGAATGAAAAGGTAGAAAGATCATGAATATGATCGAAATTCTTAGTAAAAGATTAATAAACATTGTGTAACAGTGTAAAAATTGTCCATCACACTGAAAAAACACTAAAACTTTTCTAATTAAGCACTAGCAAAGTAATAAACGCACACTATGAAAGCAATGGCGGCTAACAGAACATAAAAGTCCAGAAGAAATCATGGAACCGAAACTCTATGGAAGAGCATATATTACGGAACAATAAAATCTATGGATGAAAAATGTCAAATTGAAAAGGGAAAATAATTAATAAGGAATTGGAATCAAAAATTAGTGAAGGTCGATCGACACATGTAACAACAATCAAGTCAATACAAATATGGAATTAAGTAATAAAAATAACATATTAAAAAATTAAATTGTTGACTAGCCAGTAAAATCAAATTACAGTTGCTGTCAACCATAGGTAAAGAAGAAGAACTTGGTTAACTATTAAAGTATACAATAATACAAATGATATATGATATAAATCTAGAGAAAAGTAGAGCAATAATTGAAATAAGAATGAATACCATGTGGAGGAGAAAAGGCATGACAAATGTGTTAAAATTAAAAAGGAAGATTCAAAAAAATGTATGGGTCTTTAGGTTTAAGCTGTTCATTCAAACACAAACGATCATCTCGCTTGGCAGCTTCATTAATCTCCATCATTTCTAAGAGATTCATTCTAGGTCCTTTAAAACATTTATGTTTTTTATAGCCTGATGATGGCCTGCTTGTAGGCCGAAACTAGTCGCTGTTCCTGTAAACGTTACTTTATGTAATAAAAACCTGTGACACTGATTTTGGTATTTTCCTTTATTCTATTATTGATAAGTTGATAGTAAAATATGTATGTAAATAAGTTATAAGTATCAATAAAATAAAAATACTGTTACTAGATGTTGAAATGGTTTAATTAAAAATGTATAGAAATAAAAAATATATGAAAAAGAACGTTTAAAACTCGTTTAATAAGTGAATTGTGTCACAGGTGAGTAAGTATACGGGCTGTCCCATATCGAACTTCACCTAGAAGTTTATGGGGAACTGATAATAGATGAATAAAATTTGGTATACTTTCAATAGGTCTGAAATCAATTAAAATATTTTCAACCTTATTAGTGCAGTCGAGTTACGTGAAAAAGTGACCAATTTATGACTTAAGTCCGAATTGAGGTAGCTAATTGGAAAGGGGTAGGTTTGATAATTACAAATCGAAAGGCGACCATCCAAGATCTTAGATGCGTGCGAGGGGTGCGTGGTAGGGGTGGAAAGGGGGTGAAAACGGTTTTTTGCAATTTGCAGCGTAAATACGCATTTTATTGAAAAAAGTTAAATGGAAAAGTTGTAGATAATAAAAAAATCGACAACTTTTGTCTGAAACATTTTTTCACATAACCTAAAAATAAAGACTAAAAAAGCGAAAAACCATAATTTTCGTTTTTTATTTTTTACTCAGCGAAAAATCAATATTTTGTTATGAAATTCAGTACAGTGATAGCTTTTTGTATCCCAAAAAAGTAGAATTTTTTTTATTTACGATAACTCAATTTTTTTTCGACATATTAACGATTTTCGAAAAAAGACCTCATTTTGTAACGGCTCCCAAGGTCCGAATTTTTATTTCAGACGCCTCTTGAAGGTCTCATTTTTTTCGTAATGACTTTAATTTTCATATACAATAATAAAAAAATACTACTCCTAGCAAAAAAATCGTTTAAAATCGAAAAAACTGAAAAATTCATAATTTTTCACGCGTATCTTTTTCCTACCCTTCTACACGTTATATTACTCTCAAAAATATTTCAGTTAATTCCAGACAGTCTGCTAAAAAAATTTCCTGCAGTTGCAAAAAAGGTTGCAGTTCTTCAAGATGCAGTTGTCGAAAACACGGTTTAAAGTGTACGAATTTATGCTCGAATTGCTACGGCGTTAATGATTGTACCAATATCGAGCAATCAATCACAGAAATTGCCGATGTACATCCTTTAGAACACGTTGACCAAAACGATGCATTTCAAGATGAGAATCGCATGCTAGAAGAGGAAGAAAATGTCGAATCTGACGAAGAAGAATCAGAAAATGATAATGAAGATGAAGACGAACATGATAAAGATGAAGACGGAGATGATGAAAATGAAGACGAAAATAATGACGATGACGATGAAGTAGAAGTACATGAGGAAGAAGAATGTAATTCGCAAGTCAAAAGGGCGAGATATAATTAAAAATAAGAAACAGTAAAATTGTACTTTCTTTGTATAATTCATCGTATGCACGTATAAAATAATTTTTTTTATTTTTTAATCAATATAGACGTCCATAATTTCCTTTATTTTAATCCTACAAACTGCAATAAGGTGTGATAAATTAAATGCATGTACATGAAATATTTTTGAGAGTAATATAACATGTAGAAGGTTAGGAAAAAGATACGAGTGAAAAATTATGAATTTTTCAGTTTTTTCGATTTTAAACGATTTTTTTTGCTAGGAGTCGTATTTTTTTATTATTGTATATGAAAATTAAAGTCATTACGAAAAAAATGAGACCTTCAAGAGGCGTCTGAAATAAAAATTCGGACCTTGGGAGCCGTTACAAAATGGGGTATTTTTTCGAAAATCGTTAATATGTCGAAAAAAAATTGAGTTATCGTAAATTTAAAATATTCTACTTTTTTGGGATACAAAAAGCTATCACTGTACTGAATTTCATAACAAAATATTGATTTTTTGCTGAATAAAAAATAAAAAACGAAAATTATGGTTTTTCGCTTTTTTAGCCTTTATTTTTAGGTTATGTGAAAAAATGTTTGAGACAAAAGTTTGTTTTTATTATCTACAACTTTTCCATTTAACTTTTTTTGAATAAAATGCGTATTTACGCTGCAAATTGCAAAAAACCGTTTTCACCCCCTTTCCACCCCTACCACGCACCCCTTGCACGCATCTAAGATCTTGGATGGTCGCCTTTCGATTTGTATTTATCAAATCTACCCCTTTCCACTTAGCTACCTCAATTCGGACTTAAGTCATGAAAAAAAGGTAATTCGACTGCACTATATAGCAAACATGGAATACCTACTTCATTTTTTTCTTTTTTTAGTTAGACGATTTAAGGGCCACTTTATGTAAGGTACCAGGTAGCTAAAATTTACAGTTTTGGAGAAATTTAAGTTTTTTTTAAATGCCATAAAGACATTAAAATGTTAATTATTTTTATTAATTAATTGATGAAATTTAAAAAGTATTATCGTACCCAGCTGCTCTATATGAAACAGAAGCAAGAATTTGATAATTATAGTTGATGTATTTTCAATCCTGTCGACTGCGCCAATTATTCAATATTAATACGGAATTTACAGCTCGAAACCGACTGGTTAGCGACAATTGCGAATTAATATTTACGCCCCAACAACTTACAACATCTCTAAAGTATCAACAAATTACCCGACATTATTCAAAGTTCTCCCCCTTTTGTCCCTTTTTCCAATCCCCGCTTCGCCCTTCTTTCGACCACTAATCGAATTCATAACGCGTATCGCAACGGGAACGACGACGTCGACGACGATGCCGAATATCGTGGAAAGGACGCCCGGCGTCCATCCATTAGCAGATTACTTGGGGGGATCCCCTTTTCACTTTTTGGTCCTATGGAACAGTCCTACTCTCTCGAACCTTTATTTCAAACCGCCGGAATGAGTGTAGAATGCCAGAATTGTCGAAAAAAAAAAGATTTTTATCTGATCTGGCTAATAGCTGAAGGGAATATTTGTTTAATGAATGTGTTATTGATGGTGTTTCCTATAAACTGCTTTTGTACGATGTTTCTATTGATGTTCATTATTTATTCAACACAATAAGGTGTTGAGAATCAGCTATGAATATGTATTTTTAAAAATTGAATTAATTCCAGAAGCATCCAAATCTTTTAGTCTTAATATTGTCTAAGCGTAAAAGTGGGCCTACAGAATCCGCTTTGAAAGGTAACTTAGACTAAGGTAGGTAGATATACCTTGTAATTAATTATTATTAATATTAATAGTAACATTGGCATTATCCCTAGCGTTGATAACAAGGGATAATCCAGACTGTTTTGAAGATTTTGAAGCAGTAATATTTAATTCTTGATTGGAAGTACTGGATGCTGAGGCAGAAACTGATGACCGAGATTCACATGATGTCAACAGCTCCGCAATTCTTATTTGCCCATCAGTAGAATTTTCTACGTAACTTTCAGCTACAGCGCTTGATTTCCAGCCCCCTAATCTTTTTAGTTGCATTATATCTCCCCCTTTGTTGGCCAATAAAGTTGCTGCAGTGCGCCTAAAGCAATGACCAGTGTAAGTTTCCACATTATTTAATTTTAAATAAGTGGCTATTTTTTTCGGGATCTGTGCAATTGAGTTATGACCGAGAGGTTGTTTAGTTATTTTTGAGTATCTAATTCGCATAAAAAATCTATCATTTTCAATGTTTTTTCTCATTTTTATATATTCCATCACTGTTTCAATCCAATTCTTGTTGGTAATGATGAACGACCTCGATTGATAGGTTTTTGTATCTGGAATTGTGATACAAATCTTATTTTCAAGAAAATCTATATCTTTTAATTTTATTTTAAAAAGTTCGTCGCTTCTACATGCCCCAGAAATACCAATTATTAAAGCAACCTAAAAGTAATTACACATTTATACTAAATTAATTAATAAGTATTTGCATAAATTTACCTTTTGAGGAAGAAATTCCAAAGAAGCTTCATTTAAAAACTTTTCTATTTGGGTTTCAGTGAAAGTACTAGATTTTTTAGGCTTATAGCCAGTATTACGCGTTTTTAAAAATGCTACCAGTTTTCCATATTTTGAAATATCAATATTATTGATATTCAATGTAGCTTTTAGCATAGAATAGGTAGACCATAATGATGATGCTTTTTTATTTTTGCTAAGTTCACTGAAATATGCTAAGATAACTGTTTCAGATTCGATGTTAACATTCTTCATTGTGCACCATTTCTTATATTGTGAATATACGTTTTCGTAACGTGTTTTACTTTTATCAGGAAGCAAAGATTGAATGACACTGTTAGCCATTTCAGTTATTTCTGGAGGAGTATTTTCCATTTCTATATCACGGTCAGACATTTTACTAAATGAGTTTTCTTTTTAATCTGAAGTTACTGTCAATATAATGAGAAATCGAGAAACGTCATTGTCATAGTCTACTACCTGCAGCAATGAACAATTATATGATTAGTTTAATGGAATAATTAGAGAGTTGTCCGAGTTAAAATTAAGAAGCTTAGTAAATAATAATAAAAAAGAAGAAGAATGACAGGTCGGGAAGTGGCCATTTCCCGACCTAGGTCGGGAAGTTCTACTGTATAAAAAAGTTTTACTTTCTAACTTTTGAAATGTCGATAATGGTTACATTACATATGTGATTCTGAATAAATATAATTTTTTCACATACAGTAATGGAAAATTTGTACAAGGATGTATAAAAGTTTCATGACTACTAATATTTAATATAGTTTGAAGAACATGATCTTTTATTGCCAATTCTTCAAATAGTTTTTTAAAAATGTTATTTAGTTTAGCAATAAATATAATAAAACTATTACCATGCATTAAAAGATTTCCATACACACTATTATCTTTATTTCTATATGCTTTAAATAAACAGAATAAAGCTGAATCATTTAAATTTTCATTGGATTTGGAATAATGCTTACATTTAGGACATGTATGTTTTTGTAAACATTTTTTTATTAAATATCCACATACAAAACGTTCAGTAACATTTGTTCCGCATCTCCTTCGCAGTTTTCTGTACCTGAATTAAATAGTTTAATGCACTATTCCACACAATACAAACGCTACCACTGATTTATTCACATACAACCAACTGCCTACGCCTACCTTAACCAAAACTAACGGCGACGGCTATGGATACTCCCAAAGTGTCATGGCGATACCTGAAAATGGATGCTTACCCCCTTACCTAGAGTCAATACTCTGATTTGTATTATTACTCTGTGCCTAGGTAGAGTTCTACTGCTAGAAATTTGGATTGTAAATTTTTAAGTTTGACGTTTAAATTCAGATGAAGTTTATTATGAATAAATAAAGGCATAGACACAGGTAACTAGGTATAAACCTATATAAGGTATGCGGAATTTAAACACTCTCTCTTTCTCTCAGTCAAATACATCTCGTCGACCGGTTGACATCTTTTGATAACGTTAATATTTAATTTTGTATCGAGACAAAGTTGAAAAAGTCGAAATTTTCATTATAAAACCAGTGTGTGTATAGTGAGTGCTGCGAAGGCAAATAAATAGCTTTTGTATCATCGAAAGGGTAATTGAATCCAGTATCCAGAATCCAACATACAATATCCGACAACTGTTGTATATATTGAATAGACGTTAGACATCGTGGAACATCAGTGAACTTTCGATAAGAATCGTAGTTTGGTTCATATTATCATCATAATCAGCATTATAGAGTCTCAAAATTCAGCAGTTTCAACATTTGACGTCGCAAAAACTTTTGCTATGTGAACCATTTAAAATTTCATCAATAGCCTTTAGGTTGATACCAGTACGACGAAATTTCTCAACAACCGCTGATACGAACTGTATTTTGATTCAAATCATCACCATCAGCATTTTGGAGTGTCAAAATTCAGCAGTTTTAGCGTTTGACTATATATTTTTTCTTCAAACGTCAAATAATGATGACATTACTTATCTAACTTGATCCTGTCAAAGTTTGATGTCTCCGCTGTTAGCAGTTTTTTCCCCATTTCTTTACGGCGGAGGGAAAAATGTTGTCATGGCAACAATATGAAACATGTCACAAAGCAATAATACAAATGTCATTAACAACAATTAAAAATTTGCTTATATCCACATTTTTTCTAATAACTAACTCGGATTTTATCCTAGAGTATCGTGACCACATTGTAGAAGATTTCCATTTATTTTCATTTTCCATTATATTAAAATATGCCAGTAAAACGCCTTCGGTAACTTGCCGTACTCCTCTTGTATCGCACTATTCTTGGAAGTGCTTGTACGCTAACCGATACTTTATTCCGGAATTGGAGGGCCCCAAACGTGCTACTGTATCATTAGCCGCGGCCTCAATTTCGTTTAGGTTTTCCATTTTCGCACTAAATTTGCTCTTGCGGTTGCAACAACAATAAGCTGTCTTTAATAACATAAAATAACTGTCAAACAACTGTAACCACCAACATCTAGACGACTTTGATAGTTGTTACAGTTAATTTCGAGTTAAAATAGCGTATATGAATTGTACTATTTATGGTTGAAAATTGCTACGTTTGAAGAAAAAATAGTATACTTTATACGACAAAAAAGCATGACTTTTCTTGACTTGCCCTTTATTACGCGCCGAACGTAGTGAGGCGCGTTAAGAAAAGTCAAGCTTCTCTGCCTCATAAAGTAATATACTATTATATCTGAATGTTGTGTAGATAAACCGAAAAGTGGGTATATTCTACCTTAAAATCCACATAATAAAATAACCTTTAAGTAGTCTCTAATGCCATAAATCAATTTGTGATAAGACTGGATTCAATATTGACAATTAAAAAACGATACGTGTAGTAAACCAAATATACCCCCGGGGTACTCCAAAAACACAACGCAAACTGACAGATCACGAAACGCAAACGACAGATGGGCAGATGTCGAGATATACCAACACAGATAAAGGGAGTATTTTTCGTTATTCCTCTATACATCCCGTATGTCACCGACACGGCTACTTTATATTTGATTCTCTTTTATCATCATTATTACCGCTCATCTCACCCCTCTTCGCTTAGCCTCATCGGTCACACTGTTTACAGGACCGAAACGGCACCGCCCATCGTCAAACTACTTTAAAAGCATGCGGTCCGCTAAAGAATATTAAAATTTTCTGTACCAATGAAAATGTAGGGAATTTTTTATCATAAATAGCATTTTGTTTTATTAGTACAATTTTTGAATTGTCGATGTTCAAAATCAAGAACATAATATTTAACTGTATATTTGTAGTAAAACAAATATTTGTTTTTATTATTTTTTTCACCTGTCAAAATATCACAGTTGTGATTTACTCCAAAAAAAATCGCCAAATATTCAATGTTTTTTGCTAAATGCTAGCCAATCATTCCGTTTTATACTGACAATTTAATTCACGTATAAAAAATCCCATAAGCCGCGTGATTTTGTCATTATGACAGCGAAAAAAGTTTGCCCTAACTTTTCCAGCGACAATAACGAATCTAACTTTTCAAAACATGACAACCAGCATTGTAAACAAATTTTTGATGACGTTACGTCAATTTTTCTCAAACTTGCGTTGTCAGAAAAGTTTTCATTTTTTAATTTATTGATTTAGATATTCATTAAATTGTCTTACCGAATTACACTCTAGCTCTTTTTTTTGTCGAAGTAAACTTGACATTTATTATTCGAATTTTGTTGCCATTAGGTAATTCAACTAAAAAAACTGCCAAAAAAATTCTTATTGATACATGTCAAGTTTATTTCGACAAAAAAAAGTATAATTATAAGTGACTATTTCACTAGACTATTTTTAACTGACAAAACTGCATAACAACGGCACGTTTCATATTGACAATACGTAATATCTCAGCGACAAAATTATGACAGATCCGTTACTAAGGTGTCTGGTATTTCTATAGTTGTCAGTTTCACAAACCTCATTGAAGCGTCTTCTTAATTTTGAAAAGAAATAATGAATCCAGACGAAATATCAAGATTCGTGTGCCGGTCAGACGAAGAAATCAGAAAATTGGTTTCGGAAAATGGGTGAGAAATTTTACACTTGAAAAATGTAGAGTAAAGTGCCCTAATATCAGATAGTTGCCTAATATCGGATAGTTCTGTTTTGAAAAAATATCAAGATTCGTGTGCCGGTCAGACGAAGAAATCAGAAAATTGGTTTCGGAAAATGGGTGAGAAATTTTACACTTGAAAAATGTAGAGTAAAGTGCCCTAATATCAGATAGTTGCCTAATATCGGATAGTTCTGTTTTGAAGAAATCTGTAATCTGATTACGAAGAAACCCGTCTACAGATTAGCATGGAGCTTAATCCAAGCCCTCTAATAATATTTTAGTGTATTTCATATAACATAGATGTCTCTAGTATGACTTTTACCGAACTGGCACATTCCGAGTTTTTAAACGTGCTAGTTGAAAACGTAATTTTTAGACATTCAGTTAAGTTTTTAAATTTGTCTCTGTAGTTTAAGTTAGTCTATAATATGTCTATTTCAATTCAGTGCATGCGGACAACGGATTATTATAGTTTTTTTTGTGCCATAACCTTGACCTTCAACAGGAGACAATTTGCCTAATATCGGATGGTCAAATTGTCTTAATATCAGATATCCCATATTAGGACAAAATATTTCTTATCTATCTATATAATCCCTACATAGCTACATAGCTAAAGCTACATAGATAAAGAGAATTCCGAAATTGAAAACAGACAAATGTAATCCTCCTAAAAAAAACAAATAAAAAGAAAGGAAAATCTATTGCTAAGAAGGCAATGACAACCAATGTTAAGAAGAAGAGTGTTAAGAACGAGGAATCTTTAAGTTCATCTTAAGAAGATGAAGTACTCATTTTAGATGATGATTCTGACATGGACTGTGACATTGGGGAAGAGGAAGTAGAATGTATGTTTTGTTCTGGACTCTTCTCTGAAGATACCTCGGGTGGACAATGGATTCAGTGCTCAAAATGTATCAGGTGGGCTCATGCCGACTGTGCCAATATAGACAAAGACACATATATTTGTAATTTCTGCCTCGATGGCTAGTTTTATATCGTTATCCTAATATCGGATACCCTATCCGGTATTCGGAACATTATTTTTTTTTTTCGAAAAACTTAAATTTTATTTTTTAACATGTGGCAATGATTGATATTGGTTTAACATATGATTCTCTATAGCCTATTATTTGTTTTATTTTCAAAATGTCGTAGCTTTATTGATGTATTCAAATTAATATTAAGGTTT
Source organism: Ophraella communa (assembly GCA_035357415.1). NCBI lineage: Eukaryota > Metazoa > Arthropoda > Insecta > Coleoptera > Chrysomelidae > Ophraella > Ophraella communa. The sequence goes on along the minus strand of CM068988.1, from coordinate 22,859,895 downwards.
AAAAAAAAGTATCCGATATTAGGGTACTTTACTCTACTACCATAAAGGAACTAGCAAAAATTCTCGAGGATTACGCCTGTAATATGAAAAATGGCAATAGCGAAGACTATAAAAAGTCGTCTGAGAAGTCAATATGAAATACAACAGCAAAAATGGTACAAGAAAAACATTTTACGGAATACGGCATAAAAATCGACCCTTTCACGAATATATCTTTCAAATGTGGCCAGAGATACCAAACGAAGACAGCTTCAAAGTTGTCCAGAAAAAAGAAAACTCAGTTCAAAAGCATTATCCACTGAAAAACTATTAAAAATGATCAAAAGCTACGACGATGGAGCACAAAAAAGTTTTTTCACCTTTGCTCATTTGAACTTGCTTGTAGAGGCAATGAGGCCGTAAACTGCAAGATTAACTTTTTCCAGAAGAAAATTGATATTATGGGAGAATTTACGGGTCGAATTGAATACAACAGCATTTTTTGAAAACACCTCAAGGCGGGTCAACAAGTTTGGCAAGCAGCAAATGCTTGGTAAGAAATTCATCAAACAAAAGTGCTCAGTGAGACTATTCTTGAAAATAACGGAAAAAAGAGGACCAAAGATTTTATCAGACAGACTCTTTCTTACCGTTCACCCCAATTGGAAAAATGAATCTTGGTTCAAAAACTGTCCACTTGGAATAAACACCGTCTCTAAGTGGACAAAAATGTCAGCTGAAAAAATTGGAGTAGGCGCAAAAAAACATAAAATAACAAAACATTCTCATCGATCTTCAGCTGTGACAGCCTTGTTTTTGTTCCCGGCCAAATTTTCTTCTGGTTTTATTCAAATTTGTTGCTTTTTGGCAATTTTCATTCATGAAATTTTGACAAAATCACTCGACTGACATCTATTACAAAATGGTTTTTGAACACGTCAACTGTTTTTTGGTGCTTCTAAATCGTTGACCAAGCAGTTTACAAAGTGTCATTGTGGACCAAATGTAAGGAAGCTCGATTTCTGGCAAACTAAAATGGTTAATTACCATTTAGAATTGAATGTTATACTTAAATTGATTGTACTAACCCTTACTTTTTGGAAGTCCATCTTATTAAAAAAGCAATTTTTAAATAAATATTGGAAGTTTTGTTAAAACGAAGAGTTTTTTATTATTCTTAATGAATGTTATACGTTGCTCAAGCGGCACAGTAGCTACACGAACCATACTGTCGAAGAAAAAGGCTTTTTACAAATAGCTATATAACTGTTTATACTGTCTTTCGAAATGTCATACGACGATCTTTGGTTATCAGTATTGCATTGATGTTTTGTGACACTACAACCGATTTTGGACTACCTTTACGGAATTCTTCTGTGACCGAACCACGATTACAACTAAAATCACTAAGTGTAACCAGTTTGCAATAATTATTAAATAGTACCCCTCGAATTACCTAGTTAAAGTAGTAGGCAACGCACATTTGGAATTACTGTTTCATTACGGTTTGCATTTAAACTTTATTTAAACACCAAAGGCAAGTTTTTCTGAGGCTCTGGCTTCTTGGTCTGTATGAATTCCTTGGACATTGGACAGAGTCGAGATTGGTTTTAAATTCCCTTAGGTGCTGTCATATTGTGCGTGACGACAGAAATTTCTTGAATTGGTGTATTTCAATTCTTCTGATGAACATAAAATTACCTAATTTGTAAAAATAAGCCAGTTCGTTCCTGTACCATTCGGACATAATAGATTACATACATGTACTCGAAGGGGGTTGGATTTTGTCTATTTAATTTATCTGTGTATAAACCACCCACAGATGAGTCGGTAGATGGGTCACGGTGTGTACTATGAATTTCAAACGTATTTATATTCTATTAATCACTTGTTCGCCCTTTAGCCTCGGGGATTCAGAGAGGATTATAGATCTATTTGTGTCTTATTATCGGCGCAGTTAGTTAGATTATACTTATTTGTTTGTTTTACTATTGTAATATTATCCAATAAGACCAATAAGGCTGGATTATCTCCGTTATTTATAAAATATTGAATATTTTTGCTTATTATACTTTTACACTTTTTAAAGTATGAAGTGTTCTGTGGTTCTATGTGTGACAGGTGTCTGAAATACATGTAAGTAAAAGGCCACAAATACGAAGAGGTAGAACATGGAGGTGCAAGTATCAAAAACGTTGAGCTAAATCGCCACTGTACGAAATTAGTTAAAATTGAACAAAAATTAACGTCAGATGGTAGCATTGATGTAGTATGACTTAATGGACCAGTTGCATAAATGCTTGTTAAGTTCTATATGTTACTCATCAACGTGTAAAATTTTACAAGATATTAACTCTTGTGTTAAATGTTCTATCGCATAAACACTTGTTACTTAACAATGTTTTATGAATTTAGTATAGTTAAGCTAACATAATGTTAGCTAACAAGATATTAACATAGGTTTAACAAGCGTTTATGCAACTATATCTGTATACAGGGTTGCGAAAAGTCTGGCAAGAAGGCTTGATCCTTGAAACGAATAAAAAATAAAATGTTTTCCATTTTTTTCAAAATCATGCAGGAAGACAGAGTAGCAATCATTTACCCCAAAAACCAAAAAAACTTAAATTAAAAAATTTTTATAGCATAGTTATTCCATCCTCAAATTCAAATTCAGAAATTTGCCGCGTAAACGACTGTTGGCGGGTGGCCTACGTCACTACTCATATGTGTCATTGAAAGCGCCATCATTTTATTGTAAACAGTGTATCTTCGAGATTGTGCGAAGTTTTTTTATTTATATTTATTCATCTCTTTTCTTTATTTTTTGTTGTTTTTCATAAAAATAAGTCAGACATTTTTTAATGCAAAAAGCACAAAATAAGTATTTACGCTGTTGCTTTTACATTTCGAAATTCAGCTGCATTGAAACCTAACCTAACCCAACCTAACCTAACCATGAAAATGTCTAAGGATGGTAAATTGTTTGACAATGCTTTCACAAACCCTACTGACGACATTTTATGATTGCATAACACAAATAAAACCAATAATTCACAATAAAATCAAAAATAAAAGTCCAACTCTCTCAATTACCACACATTAAATGTAAACAAACTGTCATCGATATGAGTTTTGACGTCACGACCAATGAAGGTGCGTTTCGACTTCTATTTGAATTTATCGATTTTAACTTACTTTCAATTTGATATTATATAAAAAATAACCAGAATTGTTGCGTTGTAATGAGTTTAGGATTAAATATTTATAATTTACTATATGATTACAAAGGAATTTCATTGATTTATTTCTAATGAAAACACCGAATTAGCATTATATTCTTATTATTTAATAGATAATTCAAGTTTGTACGTCATCGTTGCCGTAATTTTGGATCTTTTTTTAAATATCAACGTTGGTTGAATCATACGTGACTTATTTTATTCACTTTTCAAAAATTATAGTAACCTGACGTAAGAATAATTAACCAAATAATTGAATAAACTTTGTTAAAATTATTAAAATAGATTAAAGATAATTTGATTAGTGCAATTTTCCACACCTTTATTGTGTAGTATTTCCTTGTACGCAAGCTTCTGACGTTTCGAAAACGGTAATAATTCAACTACATATCACATTTATGGTGAGTTTAAAATGTTGTACTCTGTTACATAAATGAGTTTGGTGGGAGATGATAAATGTGTTCCTGGAGGATATTGAAATCTGCACCAATTTAAAGCAGATAAATATGATTGTGATTATGACAATTATGATGGTGACAGTTAAATCAATATATTTTTATTATTCACTTAATCTCTTGTTTAACCTGAAACTTGGTTTACCATGTGACCTTTTATGGAATATTTTCTTCATGTATATAAAAGCAATGGCATTATCAAAACATTACAGCGGTAATTATACTGCAAAAATTGCCCATCGCCATAAAAATACAGATCATTTTGCATTCGAATGTGACTTCCTACACAAATTGCTTTTGGTTATTTTCAGATATCAAGCTTTCTTGCAAAATTATCGATAATTTTTGTGCACTTGTGCAATTATAACCTAAAATTTTTATCATCTGTCAAATTTGACCTTTCAAGAATGTTCCGACTATTTTGTAAATGTTGTTTTAGGGATAATTTTGCACTATTGCTGAGAATTTACACTAGTGCAAAATTATCAGGTCCTTTAAAATAAATGCAAACGTAATGGGGAAGAAAACTGCATACTTTTGCAACCAGGCGTCGCCACTGTAGCTTGACTCATAACAAAAAAATATCCTATTGGAAAATAGTATTCAATATTACCTACCTTTTTGGTTTAGTGTTCTTATTAAACTATTTACGCTTTCGGTAGGTTATTTTTCTACAATCCTATCAAGTAAGGCAGGTTGAGAAAATTTTCCCGGACTGTCTACGAAAGTTCGTCCAACCCTGACCATATCCTCTTTTCGTCCTTTTAAATAACCTCCCCTTCCCCCCTACTCTAACATTTTTACTGTCCAGGTATTGTTGCTCAAAATCCACAAAAATAGGATGCAAGTACTTGTTTCTTATGAGAACTCAAAAATCACGAAACCAAAAATTTCGATGCTGGCAAATAAACTGTTGTTATGAGTCGAGCTACAGGGGCGCCCTCTACAATTAGCTTTCCTTTTTCTTCCCTATTGTAAACGTTTATTGTTGATTAAAGTAACATGAAAACTTTAAAACTAGTTAAGAGGGATACATACCCTGTCCGTAGAATCGGTGTCGGAAGCACCCTCAAAGTTCGAACAGACATAAGCCGAGATATTTTAAATGCTGACGTAGATTACAAATCATAAGTCGACGTATATTAAATCTTCCATGGGCTAGAATTTTGGGTGGGTAGGAAATTAGAGATGGGCTTGGGTACGGGCGGCATACACATATTATTACATCGGTAGTTTCAACTGATCAGATAAGGATTTTACAACGAATACAACAACCACCCAGCCGATAATTTTATTACCAGGCATCGGTCCTATTTTTTTATTCTGAATATCTCCAAAACTATTAATATAATTTAATTATAAATAAATAAACTTTAAAAAAATTAAATTAGGCTACATTATTGAGGGTATTAAGGAGAGAAATTAAAAAAACATTTTAAAAAAAAATTGAAATGTATAAAATTTTTAAAGAATCGTTAAATTTATAGACACATTTTTAGTTGAAACATTTTAAGATAACTTTTCTTATTTTTTTAAAACTTTTAACTAAAAAAAAGTAGGTATAATTCTATTTCTGGGAAAGAAATTATTATTACCAATTAAAAATCGATAAATAGACCTAGAAAAATAAAAAACTGTGACAATATGGCAATGTTTTTTATGTATGATAATCCAGGAATTTTGTTTTACGTGTCTTCAATTATTCATCCCGTATTCCGTTTGAATATAATAGAGGGGAAGAATTATTGTGATAAGAAAAAAATTGGTTTGATTGATTTTTACGTTGTGGAGATACCTGACAGAAAAATATTTGTTTGCGGAACCATTTTTGGATGTCAGTGTGAAGTAAATTTGTTAACACTGTCTAGAAAAAACGGCTAAAGGGATTTTAAAGAAATTTTTACCATGACTGTGACAAGTGACAAGGGATATTTAATGGGATTTTACCATTTAGAAAATTCATAAGACTAAGAAAACTAATTGAAATAAAATTTAATATATACGTGAACAAAAAAACCTTTTTAATCACATTTACATACCCCCTTTTATTTGAAATAAAAATCAAACGCCGTTATTTTCCGATCGATTGTTTTGAAAATTTGAGTTGTTTCTTTCTAGATTTTTATATTTAATAAAATTACAGTATGTTTTAATTTCCTTTTACATTTTTATAAATTTAACGAAATTAAATGAACATTTAGGACTTAATATTTATTACCTATATCTTTTTAAATATATTTTATAAGTAGATTTGTCATCGTACAAAAGAATTCTGAATATTAAATATGATATTAGCCTAAATTCATGGAATATTTAATCAAAACCAAATTAGTTGCTATCAATCCGCAATTTCCTTATTTACCTTTAGAATAACCATACTTTATAGAAATTTAATCTTAGTAGGTACATAATAATCTTTATTGCTTGATAAATAATAAAGGGGAATTAAAATTCTTTGGAATAACTATAAATCCAGTAAACCTTTTTATCTGTAGGTAGCTACCTAATAATTATTATTCCATAAATAACCGAAAATTGGTGAATTTATTTTATTCTTGTGTCAGTTGGCTGCTATTTCCTATGACTCGAAAGATACCTACCTTCAACAAATAATAAATGCATTTCAAGAAACTACCGGAGATTACACAAAAAAATTTTTAGCAAGAAGAAAACTCATGCGACAAAGAACTCAAAATTTTAAATGTAAACGGGGATATAAACCAAAATTAAATTACAACTGATTATAATAGTAAAATATTCATAAAAAAGATCGGTATTGTATTCATTATGATATATGTTCCTATTCAAATTACTTATGTATGCCCATCAGATTCCGAACATAATGAAAGCATAAAATAATCGGGGATTATGATTGTCCGCACGTCTCGCCTACAGTTCACCCCCCATTAGCACGACAGAGGGTTGATGCTCTTTTAACGGGCCATACGGTCAAGTTTTCGGAAGAGTACACCGAAACGACATGTGCACTGTTACTATATATCGTTCCCTTCGATATATGGCACTACAGATTTGCTTTTCAATGTTGCAGATTTTGTCTGACAGGTTCAATCACTGGGGATCCAGTTGCTGTCAAATCAATTCCAAAACAAACCTTGCTGATTGTTTTTTTTACGAGTTTATATCGACTGTAGTGTAACACTATCGCGGATTCTTCAGTAGAAAAGTATTGATGAGTCTTTGATGTTTTTTGTCAAGGCAAGCCTAATCTTTTAAAAATGCTTGGTTTTTAACCCAAGCTATTTGGCATGGTGAAACACTGTAAATTATCATTAGATTGACGAGTCTATGAAAATCAGCAAAGTAAAACTTTGCTGTTCAATTGATTATAGAGTTACCTACTTATTAATTTAGCTTGGCATGCTACCGAGTGTGAGATAAAACTAGAAAATAAAAAAGGTGTCCCAGAATGTATGAATTTAAAGTACATACCATAAATAATAATATATATTAATAATGATAATTAATTAAGGATAATAAAAAACTCTTCGTTTTAACAAAACTTCCAATATTTATTAAAAAATTTGCTTTTTTAAAGTTGTTAATGAACAAATAAATCTGGGAAGTTCTCCACTTTTAAAGTGTTTGCTTTGATTGAGTCTTCATTTTATACATAGATAAGACGTAATTGTAACACAAATATATTAAGTTATTGTAAAGATCAGCATGATATAGTTTTTTCCTGGTTTTTCTATATCATTGCACAGTTATACTGATCTTAGAGGGAAATACATCCAGGATAATCCCTTAGGGCTAATAACATCTAGGCTTTAATATTGTTATGTCTTATTACTTCCATACTTGGTCTAGCCTTAATACTACCTAAACATCAGGTACCTAGCTACAAACAAACAAAATGTAACTTAAATGTCAATCTGACGATGCTTCATAGCGAAACAGCTGTCATTGAGCCTTTAAAAAAGCAAATTTTTTAATAAATATTGGAAGTTTTGTTAAAACGAAGAGTTTTTTATTATCCTTAATAAGATGGACTTCCAAAAAGTAAGGGTTAGTACAATCAATTTAATGATAATTAATAATAATAAAGTATTAAAAAATCAAATTACTCGTTAAATAGGTTATAATGAATGATTCATAATAATTTTGTTTATTTTAGATTATATTTTCTTATGTATAGTATCTACAGGGTGATTCATTACTTATTGGAAATAATTGAATACTAGAATCCTGACTTCAAATTATGAAGATTTAACCCAAAACACCTAAATAAAATGTAGCTGCTTACTTAGTTACAGGGTGTTTTGTTTAAAAATTTAAAAACTATTTGGGTTCATTACTTTAAGACTGTTTTACGTATTCATTTCATATTTGACAGAAAATGTAGACACTACATACCCTACAAAATTATAGGAAAAAATGTAGAATTCGGTGAACTCACCGATTTTCATAAAAATGAATGAAATGAATGAAATTTTTTTTCCGCGGAAACAACTAGAATCAGTAAAAATTGCTAAAAATTTCAACCCAAAATAAACATAACCTAACGCTTACCTTTTGTAAATAGGAGAATTAATTCATATTCAGCAGCATCAAATGGTTTCTAAATACATTATTTTTTATAATTACATCATTTTTAAATTCAATTAAATTTCCACAACTTTAATATTTATATAGTTTTAAAATAAATAAATTCCATAATCATTGACTTCATTTCGGACATATGTCAAAATAGTAAAAATATCACCAACTGATGTTGCCATGTTGCCAGACTAAAAAAATATATAGCTATTCTTGTGTATCATATACAAATGTTGTAAAATGTATAGTCTTTTCAATAGTAATTGCTCAAATCAATTTAAAAGTGTCATACAAACTAACAGTCTAGAGAGAGCTGGGTTACGACGATACAGAGTGGATGTTTAACGGGACAAATATTTCGTTTTCATGCCATTCTATCTACTTTGAAGCCTAGTAAACTAAGTCACTCTGTATGACACTTTTAAATGGATTTTACAATTAATATTGGAAAGATTATACCTTATTATATAGCATATTATGCTTGAAATGTGTAGGAAATATTAACCTATCGTACAATACCAAATTTAATGCATTTATGAATAATAAAAAAACATTTTTTAAAAGTAAAATAAATAAAAGCAACAATTCTTAAACAAACTTCTAAACTAGACATAAAGAAAACAAAAACATTTAAATTCTCTTCCCGACCAACTGACACAGATCTAAGTGTATTATAAATTACTATCTCTCACCTTAATATCTGAAATAAAATAGTGAAAAACCCAAATGAAAAACTCTAAATACTTAGTTTCATCTCAACAGCAACAATAGGTCGATAAAACAAACATAAACAAAAAATAAGTCGGAAAATAAATGAAAAATAAACCTTTATATTTACTACATATTTGACAAAAATCAAAAATTTCAAAATAAACCTTCATCATCAGAAGAACAAATTTCTGGAGATTGAATTTTGTTTGGATCGTACAGTTTTCCTGCTAATTTTAAAAAGGCTTCTGTACGATTCAAAGAAAATTCTTGGCAATGTTTATAGAACATATACCTAGCTAAATTACCCGGTATATGTGCTTTTTTTCGGCCATTGGATATTATTACGGCTTTTTTATGCCTCCATTAACTTTCAATACTATTAGTATTGCAGTCAGTTTCATTTTAAACGCAAGTTCAAAGTTGAATAAAACCAAATAAACGTTATTTATCACTCAACGGTAAAACCAAACTAACATGAAAACGACTGAAATTCGACAATAAAACAATACGAAAAACTAGCTATTCAAAACTAAAAAACCAAAACTTAAATTTTGAAAAAATTAAAATCGACTGAAAGTATATCCGTTTTATTCTCAAATACTCGATATATGTATAGTAAATCTTGGCAACATTGTCAAATCATTTGAAGTTTTAACCAAATTGGCCAATAAGAGGTTTTGACAAAATTGACAGTTTGTTAAAATAAACAATAAAGTTAAAGATTCTGTGTAACAAAATTAATAAGAAAATAAGTTTTCAAATAGTAATTTTATGTTTTTTGTGTTTTAAATCATCTTAAGAATGTTTATTTAATACGAAAATGGTCTCAAGCTTAATATAATTGCCACATATTTACAACTGGTAAGTGATAGGTTATGTTTACTTTGAACCTACATTTTTAAGAATTTTTAATATTTCTTAGTGTTTCCGCGAAAAAAAAACTTTATTTTCGTATTCATTACAATGTCCTAGACCCCTCATAAAATTTTTATGAAAATCGGAGAGTTCACCGAATTCTACATATTTACCAAATTATATTAAACAAACGATTCTAGCTACTAACAGAGGCGTACGACAGGGGCAAGTGACAGGTTAATCGTTCCCAAATTCTACGCCACTGGCGGAATAGAAACTTTAGCAAAATCTTTCGATTCTCCAATACTTTTTACGTAAATAAAGTACTCTCTTTTCATAACGATAAAGTCAATATTTCTCGAGGTATTTTAAGTTAAACATGAAGCTGCCCAATTTTAATGTGTGATAACTGTCGATGTTTTCGACCAGTGAATTGCATTTAATACGCAAATGAAACTTTAATCCGTGTCAACAATAAAGAACACATTTGCTGCTTTAAATTTTACAACAATCACAATTTCAACTAATTAATAGCTATAGCGGCAATGACCAGCACCCCACTATGGGTGTGTTCGGGGAGCACGCTATTTGCGCCAGTTGGCGCTATCTAGTACTATTCTTCGTTTGCGTTATATGGCGCTTGTCGCTACATAGCTCGAAAGCGTACTCCCCGAACACACCCTACATCGAAACAATTGATTCAGACCAGAACCAACTAATATTGAAAAATTATCCATCAAATGCCACTTATCTGATTGTAATTCAAAATAGAGATCAGTTTATTTGTTTGAAAATATTTTAAAATCATTTTAATATTATTTTAAGTTTTTTGTCAATAATTTAATATCTTTCTCTAAGGATTAAAATTTCATTTGCGTATTAAATGCAATTCACTGGTCGAAAACATCGACAGTTATCACACATTAAAATTGGGCAGCTTCATGTTTAACTTGAATATGAAATGAATACTTAAAACAGTCTTAAAGTACTGAACCCATATAGTTTTTAAATTTTTACACAAAACACACCCTGTAACTAAGTAAGCAGCTACAGTTTATTTAGGTGTTTTGGGTTAAATCTTCATAGTTTGAAGTCAGGATTCTAGTATTAAATTATTTCCAATTAGTAATGAATCACCTTGTATATAAATACACTTTAATTGTAATAAGCACTTTAAAAATTCCCAAGAGAAAACGTGAAATTGTTTGTGATTATAAATATTAAATTACTGTTAATAACTTATGAAGTAGAATATTTGAAAGAGGTTCATTGACATAGAAATAAACATACCAACATTTTTTAAACATACTGAGTATTAAATTGTAAAACAAAGTACAAGTCCTATTATTATTCTTGATTTTTTTAACATTAATAATTGAAACGAAGACAAAAATGCAGCTTTTGTTATAAATTGTTTAGGGTTAGGCTCTAAGTGCGAGGTGTTCCCTTCTACTGCGATCTGAAAGATCTATTGTGGCTCACCCCTAGGTTATAGCCTTTTATTGTTTTTAAAAATATTCCCTCTGAAGATCTATACAGTTTTGCATGCGTTTGAACCAATTATCGAAGCACTTTTGCCACTCTGATTGAGGTATCTCCAAAACATGGCAAAACATGAATTGTGAATGCAGCAACCGCTTCTTCAGGTGTCGAAAAACGTTGACCTCTCAGTTTGTTTTTTACGTACGGGAATAAAAAGAAGTCAATCGGTGCCAAGTCAGGAGTATACGGCGGATGACTCATCAAATCGATGTTTTGAGTGCAGTTGTTTGAGTCGATGTGTGGGAGCTCGCATTGTCGTGGTGAAGAGTGATCCGTCTTCGGCGGTTGGTTTTCCTGATTTCTTGGAAGACAACTGGCAAACAAATGGTTGTGTACCACTCAGAATTAACTGTTCTAATGGTACGGTTGCGACATTTCCAGTTTTTCCGAAAAAATAGGTGACCATTTGGTTTGAAGTGCTTCGTGCGCAAACAACTTTTGTTGGATTGGACTCATACAGTCCAGGCCATACAGTCGACTGCTGTTTACTTTCGGGCTCATACGCGTAAATCCACGATTCATCACCTGTCACGATGTCATAGACGTGTTTTGAAGCACCGCGATCGTATTTTTTGAGCATTTCTTTCGACCAATCGACACGAGCCTTTTTTTGAGCGATTGACAAATTGTATGGGATCCAACGCGAACAAATTTTTGTTGACCGTCAAATATTTATGCAATATTGAATGTATGCTGGTCCCACTAATGCCTAAGGTTGTCTCAATCGCACGATAGGTCACAATGACGATCTTGCAATATCAGTTCGCGCACAGCATCAATGGTTTTCGGAACAACTGATGTTGGACGACCTGTACGAAATTCGTCTTGGAGTGAACTACGGCCGTAATTGAATTCACCATACCATTGATAAACACTGGTCCTTGATGAAGCTTCATCGGCAAAAATTGAATTAAGTTCACCCATGCTCTGTTGCTGAGTTAATCCACGTCGAAAGTTGCAAAAAATAATCGCACGAAAATGTTCACGATTTAATTTCATTTTTGGGCCGAGATGAATCTTTTAAGTTACTGTAAATAACACAAATAGCGCTCGTATGTTAAAACGTTCTGAGTACTATCGGCTTCAGAATAGCATATACATTTTCAAACTCAAATCGCTTACAATGAATTAATTTTAAGGACGGCCTATTTATTGTGTATAACCAATTACCGTTTAAATAATAATAAATTTGAAATCAGTTAAACAGTTGTCCACGCCCACATCTTTAATGTTTGCAGCATAAGGTATTTTATTGACAAATTGCCTGTCCCTCTGTCCCTTGTAAATAAACTTAGTCCCCAAAAACCATTTAATGTAGGCGTTTAAAGGGAGTTTTTATAACTTCGGTAGGTAAACGAAATTCACATTTAACATGTATATGCTATTCTAAAGCCGACTGTACATATAACCTCAAAAATGTTCAACTTTACGATAGACCTGTCAGTTGCCAGGTTTGCCAAATCCCGGAATATAAAAGGCAACCCTCGTACAAGACATTTATTAATTAAAAAAAATTGGTTTAACTTATAAACTTCTCCTAGTCTGTATAATCTAAATAAGACTTAAAATGTTTCTTTCGAAAATATTTTTTGTTTTGAAGCTGAAGTCCCATGGATGTGATCTCTAGAAAACGCAAAACTTTAACCCGAATTTATTAGTTTATAGATTTTTTACTACCTTGTATAATTCTTTGTGTCACATTGCGGAATTGTGAATGATTTATTTTATTGTCAGCCTTATACATTTTTCCCAACCCACCTGTCAATTCTCTTTGTATACCATTAAACGCTCATTTGCAAATTCCCTTCACATCGAAGGAATAAATTGATAGCCATTCTTTTTGAATTTTTATTTATTAGACTAAATAAATCAGAAATCAAATCAAAATCAAAATCTTCAAAAAAATGTGAGCAGTCCTAATTCGGTATGTTTGGTTTGTAACGGAGTTATACAACACCTTGTATAGTTTAAGGTAATTTCAAAATATGGACCCTAAAGACATCTACTATTTTTGTTAATAATATTTTATAATATTAAGGATAATAAAAAACTCTTCGTTTTAACAAAACTTCCAATATTTATTTAAAAACTGCTTTTTTAAAAGACTCAATGACAGCCGTTTCGCTAGACAACTAGCATCGTCAGATTGACATATTGAAGTTACTATTTATTTTTGTAGCTAGGTACCTGATGTTTATTAGGTAGTTATAAGGCTAGACCAAGTATGGAAGTAATAAGACATAACAATATTAAAGCCTAGATGTTATTAGCCCTAAGGGATTATCCTGGATGTATTTCCCTTTAAGATCAGTATAACTGTGCAATGATATAGAAAAACCAGGAAAAAACTATATCATGCTGATCTTTACAATAACTTAATATATTTGTGTTGTTACAATTACGTCTTATCTATGTATAAAATGAAGACTCAATCAAAGCAAACATTTTAAAAGTGGAGAACTTCCCAGATTTATTTGTTCATTAACAACTTTAAATTGTGGATCTGCTAGATGTCTTTTTATTTCAAGTTCTTCAAGGAAATCTAAATTGTGTTTTTTATTACAAATGTGTAGTATTTGGATGTCATTGGTGTGAAAGAGTGAGGTTGGATGTTCAAGTAGGTGTTTTGCATAATTTGACTTATCTGGTTGTTTTAATCTATATGCTCTTAAATGTTCGTTAAATCTTACTTCAAAATTTCTTTGTGTTTGACCTATATATACAGCATTACACTTTGGACAATTAATTTTGTAAACAACAGATTTTTTTAATTTAGGTAATTTTGTTTTTACATTTAACAATTTTGTACCAACATTATTTTGTGTTTTAAATGATATTATTGCTGATGTTGCCGAAGATATTATTTTTGAAATTTTATTGGAAATACTTCCACAATATGTAATATTTTTATAACTTTTAATTTCTTTAGTTTGTTTAGGAAATATTAGTTGTAGTGTCACTTTCTGTTCTTTTTTATTTATTATTGTATTTATCAAATGAATTGGGTAGCCATTAGATGTAGCTATTTGTTTTATGATATAAATTTCTTTATCAAAGTTAATTTTGTCCATTGGAGTTGAAAATGCCCTATGTATCATAGAATTATAAGCTGCTAATTTATGTGTTATAGGATGATTTGAATTATATGGTATGGTTACATCTGTTTGTGTTGATTTTCTCAAGTTTTCTGTACATAGATCAGCATGATATAGTTTTTTCCTGGTTTTTCTATATTATTGCACAGTTATACTGATCTTAGAGGGAAATACATCCAGGATAATCCCTTAGGGCTAATAACATCTAGGCTTTAATATTGTTATGTCTTATTACTTCCATACTTGGTCTAGCCTTATAACTACCTAATAAACATCAGGTACCTAGCTACAAAAATAAATAGTAACTTCAATATATCAATCTGACGATGCTAGTTGTCTAGCGAAACGGCTGTCATTGAGTCTTTTAAAAAAGCAGTTTTTAAATAAATATTGGAAGTTTTGTTAAAACGAAGAGTTTTTTATTATCCTTAATAAGATGGACTTCCAAAAAGTAAGGGTTAGTACAATCAATTTAATTTTATAATATCTTCTAAAACAACCCATATTCCGAACTTTGTCATAAGGTTGGTACACCCTGTATGGTAAAACTGTCAGGAATGGGATAAAGTAATCAAGGATTCACAACATAATGGATATCCGAAGCCCGAACATAAACAATTTTGAGATAGAAGAAGTTATTGTTCCAAATGTACCACTCCAACTGTTATATATATTTTTTCTTTCGCACACAACCTCGATTTTAAGAAGAAGGAGGTGCCGAATTTTCGACCGCCTACCATAATAACTACATTATCTTTTCGTCGACCGCTCGTTTAGATATTACGACTACTTCGCGGAACAGAAAAAAAAAAATGAAACAAAAAACGACCTTTCGTGACGTCTCGTCGTCATTTTTTCTTCTTCTGCCACCGTATACGATTAGATACCTCGTTGAATTTATTGGTCTCTATCGACCGCAACAACCGGTCAGGTGATTAAATAAAAAAATTCGTGTGTTGTTATTTATGGATTTGGTAAAATCGAATTCTTGGAATTGTTTTGGTATCGGTTTTAATGTTTTATTGTCCATAAACGTTTTGTAAAACCCGTTGACGGTTTAAAAGTGTTTATGTATCGATAACAAGTAGAGTGCCTTAATGATTCCAATACATATATTTATCAACGAAAACTTATGACATGTACCTATAAAAACCTTGATGGTTGTCAATTAGTAATAATGTGCTATTTAATAGTATATTACAACACGAATTTTGTACCATACTTTTTCTACCACTGAAAGTCTGACATCTGAGTACTTTACCATTTTTATTTATTAACATTTAATATTTATTGTTATATTTTGACAGCTATTGAATACAAACGACCAGACTTTTCGAATACACTGCCCAATTCTACTACATTAGTAAAAATCGATTCTTGAGTCATCACCAGTTTTTCTTTATTTTTGGTTGTCTTCATTCGTCGATGTATAATCAAATCTATAATCAATTGAAAAATTCTATTTCTTCAGCACAACACGGTTTCATGCGTCGGAGATCTACAGCTTCCAATCTAGTCGAAATTACACAATACATTGCTGAGGCAATTGGCGATAAGAAACAAGTTGATGTGATATACACTGATTTTACAAAGGCGTTTGATAAAATTAATCATACCGTACTAATACAAAAACTGAGTAACTTTGGCTACAGCAGCTCTCTTACTAAATTAATTACGTCTTATTTAGATAACAGAATGCAATTTGTTGCTTATAACGGCCATTCATCAAGAATTTACTGTCAAACATCCGGTGTACCGCAAGGATCCAATTTGGGACCCTTGCTCTTTCTACTATTTATAAACGATCTCTCTAGCTTATTACACACACAACACCTACTTTTTGCGGATGATTTAAAAATATACAAAGTGGTTAATACAGAGGATGATTGTTTGCTTCTCTAATTAGAATTAAATAAAATTATTGGATGGTGTGAAAATAATAAACTATTTCTTAATCCCGCCAAATGTAAGGTTTGCACATTTAGTAGAAAACAACAGCCAATTACATATAATTATAAAATCAATAACTTCGATTTAAGTAGAACAACTCAGATACGTGATCTCGGTGTAACACTTGATTCCGAATTAAAATTTGTTGAACATATAAACAATGTAGTATCACTGGCTACCAGGTCTTTGGGGTTCATAATTAGAAATTGTCGAACATTTATGAATTTTGCTGCATTGAAATCATTATATTTTATGCTGGTTAGATCCAAATTAGAATATGCATCTATAGTTTGGAGCCCACACTACCAAATTTACGTTGATTCTCTTGAAAAAGTTCAACGTAGGTTTCTTAAATTTCTGGCTAGTAGAATAGATGGAGTCTATCCTGAAAGAGGAATTGATCAAGCTATATTGGTGCATCGATTTAATATCGATTTTTTGGAAATTAGACGTATAAATGGGGATTTAACTTTTCTATATAAGCTACTGCATAATGGTATCGACGCACCAAATTTGCTACATCAACTTAAATTTTTGGTTCCCAGAGTTAACTCACGACAATATAATCTATTTTATACTGACACTGCAAGAACCAATATCCTATATAATTCACCTATGTTTAGAATTTGTAAGAACTATAACCAACTTTCAGATGATTATAACATAAATTTCCATTCTTTAACTAGTCTACTGGCTAAATCCTATCAAAACTTTTATTTGAACTTATTACTTGCATAACATGCCACTACTTTATTTTGTGTCATTTCATTTACTTTTAAAATTCTTTTTTTTATATTTGTATTAGCTATTAACATTAAGGTATACTTAGAGTTATTATATTACTTCTATTCGCTGTATATGTATGCAATTTTTTCTATCTTTTTAGTATTGTTGTAACAATTTTGTTTTTAGTTTTTTGTAATCTAATTATGTTGTCCTGTAAATGGATTTTTTCTGTTGGGCAATAAATAAATAAATAAATTATACTCCTCATCCGAACAAATCGAAAAGATTATTTTGTCAGCTCTGAAATTCTTTGCGCTCATGGATTTGTCTACGTAGCCTTCTGCTACTGTGGACGATTTCCAGCCCCCATGTCTCTTAAGTTGCAGCAAATCTCCTCCTGCATCTACAAGCAGCGTTGCGGAGCTTCTACGAAAACAATGCCCTGTATATTGGGTGGCATCGGGGGGTTTCAAGAACTCAGCAACTTTTTTTTGTAGGTATGCTAACTTGTTTATCCCAACAACTTGACGGGTACATTTGTTGTTCTGGAAATTACGGAAGAAGCTTTGAATATTCTTATCCTCTATTAGTTTCCTTTTTTCCATGCATCTTTTACATATTTCGTACGGGTTTCCTGATACAACGAATGATCCAGTATCGTCAATGTCATTTAATTTAATATTTTTCTGTTCATTTTTGCGACATGATAAGTACAGCCTGTTGAAGATATTAAGAAAAATGTTATAGTCTTTCCAATATTAATTGCTAAAATCCATTTAAAAAGGCATTTTCCAATATTCAATATTCCAATATTCCAATAAACCTGTCAAATAAACCGGTTTTTTTATGGTCAATGTCAGGTTCTCTCCCAGATAGCACAGAAATATTATTAGAATACTCCTAGAAGTATCTGCTGGAACGTTTGAATATTCTTATAATATTACCACAACATACTTTATATATTACTGGAACGTTCTATGAACATTCAAAGTGGACTGATTTACACATTCTATTAACTTTCCTGGAATATTCTGAGAGATCATTCTAGTAATACATATTGAATGTTCTGAGAATAAATATCAAATGTTATGAGAATGTGTATCAAATGCTTCCATTGTTTTTAATTTTCTCAGAATCTGTGCATAAATATGCTAGGAATATTCTTACAAGATTACCACATCATACTTTATATATTATTGGAACGTTCTATGGATATTTTAAGTGGATTAAGCTCCACATTCTATTCACGTTTTAAAAATATTCTGTGAATACATGTTGAATGTTATGAGAATGTTTCATGGATAATCTTAGAACATTAATAGAACACTCTAAGAATGTATTTTGAATATTCTCAGAATCAGAGCACAATATGTTATAAATAAATGGTCAAAAAATATTTTTGGGATATTTTAAGAAATTTCAAGGAATATTCTATTGTGTTAGGAAATATTGAAGGTTTTAATATTTTGAAATGTGTCAAAAATATAAAATTTCCAAATATTTCGTACCTTTAGTGTTGATTGTTCAATACATTCAATATTTCTATAATCCAATAAAACATTCTATTAAACTTCTCAAAAATGTATTAAAATCATCAACATGAAAAAAAGAACTGGTCAAATTTTTTTAGTAACAATTTATTCTCCTAAAGATGTCATTAATTTTAAAATTTATAAATAAAACAGAACACATAAAAATAAATAAACAAATCACAGCTCTTAAAATATTTGGTATATTACTGGAACATCCTATAAATATTCTTTAGAATATTCCAGAATATTCAACTTTAGCACCTTATTGTAACATTCTAAGAACGTTTGTGCTATCTGGGCTATAGTTTCTGTGGAATATTGAAACGCTTTGGTAGATGACCGGTGTTTTGACATTTCAATTTGTTTTTTTTTTGTGTTCAGAATTATTTTATTTTCAAAGCTCACTTAATACTTTCAAAGCCGATTTTATAAAATCAAAACTGTTACACTAAAATAGTACAAATTTTACATGGAATTATAAACCTATGTTAAGAAAAATCACCTACAATTATATTTTTGTTTGCGGTTTTGCAAAAAAAATTATGTTCGTTTTATAACATCGATTGATGCCTTATTAGAAAGTACACGGTGATAAAACCTTAGATAAAGTCATCACAATCAGTCGTGCATCGAATTTAAAGAAGGGCTTTGTCAAATAAATATAGAGGTATAGAGAAGTGTTTTAACCCTCACCATGGGTGGGGTCGGTCTACTAGGTTAAATCACTCCCTCCTAGGGTGATATATCCGCAGATTTACTCTCGACATACGGGTTATTTTAAAACGCATGCATCAAATTTAAATACTGTGCATAATCGTCTCGATTTTTTGTACGGAATGTCCCTCGAAAAACAGAAGGTTTTTCAACTCTGCGAAACTGACATAAGTGAATATTGTTATCTGCAATATAAGTAGTAGTTTTAGACGATCTTGAGGATGACCCTGGTCATGGTTTATATACGAGGGTTGCCTTTTATATTACAGGATTTGGCAACCCTGGTGTTGCAATCTGGCAACTGACAGCTCTATCGTAAAGTTGGACATGTTTGAGGTTATACTCAGAACGTTTTGACATACGGGCGCTATTTGTGTTGTTTACAGTAATTCATCTCGGCCCAAAAATGGAATAAAATCGTGAACATTTCATTAAAATTTAATTATGGATGTAGATGATGATTATGATCAAACCCTGCCAGAAATACTGGGAAAAGCGGCAAATGTCACTCTGGATTGATTACGAGTTACTTTCAGAATGATATGAAATGGTTTACCATCAGTTGATTGGTCGCAGTCGATGTTAAGCAAGTAAAATGAATATAAAAAAAAAATATTTTTCTATAGTTCATTTCATAGAAACACAAATCTGAACAGAACAAGATGCAAATAAATGATCGACACGTATAGGGTTAGTTCTGATTTATTTTACTGTAATACCTCACATAGCTAATGAGACATTCATTTGCTCCTTAGGTATAGTTTATTTTAGCTACATTTTTATTGTTAAAGGACCCTGAATTTTTTCATTGAACTTAGTGTTTCTATAAATATGCGAAATTGCGATCTTTTTTATAAATAAAATCGGAATAGGATTTTTATTTTTTAATTTTTTAGTCGTAGAAAAAGTATAGTGTGCAATATGCTATCAGAAAATATCAGATTCTGTACTACTCTTTAAGCCATAAACTATTTAAATTCCATACATAAGTATGCACTGAACTGCGTGGAATGTGACCTGTGGCACAAAATATTGTATTTTTTTATACCCAAAAAGCTTAAAAATTTTAATCTCACAGAAATGTAGTAATTTGTTAATTCTGATTGCCAATACCAACCAATCAAAAAATGAACTGTTTTAAATTTAATATTTATGATGGG
This sequence comes from Ophraella communa, assembly GCA_035357415.1. Lineage (NCBI taxonomy): Eukaryota > Metazoa > Arthropoda > Insecta > Coleoptera > Chrysomelidae > Ophraella > Ophraella communa. The sequence goes on along the minus strand of CM068988.1, from coordinate 22,839,377 downwards.
TACTAATTTCTTTTTCCAAGTAAAAAAGTAACATTTTTTTTGAGACACTCTCTATTAACGAACGTACAAAACCTGCGGGAGTTGACGTATAAAATCCCTATATCCTCTCCTAGTGCCGGTGCAGCCCTTGTCCATTAAGTAAACTTTATAATTGAAAGTTCACCTCCGCATGAATACTACAAGGGGTTGATTTACCGTGATTTTATTACCCAAATTAACCCCGTTTATGATTTATTGCGTCAATTCACATGTTTCATCTAATGCAAAATTATACATATGTTACCACTGAGTTAATGCGTGTCTTTTAGACCATTTAGATTATCATATTGATATACGTTTTTTTCCATTAGACAAAATCGTTGTATAAAATTGACGCAATAAATTAGATCTGAATAAAAAAATCGAAAACCGAATTTACAGTTATGATCAAAAAGTTTTATCATAAACTTTCGGTAAAAATATCTGTTCTTCATTTAAATGTTACAATAAAGATGAAAAGTGGTTAATGAGCAGAATATGGTAAAATGAAACACAAATAGCATCATTAATTTAAATATTTAAAGTAAAATTAGTCAAATTCAGCTAAAGTATTGTCGGTCACCTGAAAAAATTATTCGTAAATCTACCGTGATGCAATGCAATGATTTAAATTAAACATTTAAGTTAAACATACAATCAGTTAACCAATAGGGGTTAATAAGATGTAGAATGTATCTGGTAGGTTAATATTCTCGATGTCTGATGTGGGCGGTAAGATGGAATTTGTAGTATCAACCAAAACTCGCCCTAGCTATGTCAAGCCATTTTCGTTGACGGTAGTACCAACGAAAAAGGGAAAAATCAGTATTAAAGAATGGCAATTAAAGAATTGCTTTGACGATTTTAATGGAACTACCAATTTACAATAATATTTCCAAAACAGAAAGAAACTATTTTGGCTATCCGTCTAGCGAGTTATTTTAAATTTCAACTCAAACTGTTGCAACTGCTTAACGCGATATACTTACTTTGATTGAATTCATTATGGACAAAGAATAACCGCTGACGTCTAATTTTTAACTGGTATAGTGGTACCCAGCGTGGACCTTTTCTGGAGAATATATCCCAATAAGATTGAATATCGACTTCTGCATATAAAGAAAATTATGGCAAAAGCTTGTCCTGTTCACAATTTCTTGGAGGGTTTTGTGTTTTTGCGAATAACTCTGATTCCACTGTCTCCTCCAAGATCTACGAGTACGTTATTTATCGTGGATGAGAAACGTTTTGTGACGTAATCGAGACGAGAAGTCCACAAACTCTCATCTCGATGTTTTTCTCGAAGATAATTTCTCGATATTGGTCGAATTTTCGAGAAACTCGAAAACAGAAACTGAATGTTATTAAAATTCAAATTCGAGGTCTGGGTAGGGTGGGAAACGAATGCAGCGTTAAATAGCTGGAAGTGTCTACTGTTCCAGTACAAAAACACGTCCGTCAACAGATCTGCACAGATTTTCTTCAGAGGTTAGATGAAGAGCCTAAATTGATGGAAAACATCATCACTGGCGATGAAACCTGGATGTCTTACAAAAGAAGACTTCCAGCATTGCTTTGACTAGTGGAAAAAACGAATGGAACGGTGTGTGGCGAGGGAAGGGGGGTATATATAAAAAATTAGGTTAAACCCCTGAAATGTTACCTGTTAACTTTGCATTTACCTACGTACGAATATTAAGAATTCGTTCCTTAAGAACGCACTTTTATTTTTCTCAGCTTTATAATTACGCATTTTTAATTGTAATTTAATATTTTTGTTTTTTAACTTTTATTGGATTGTTAGTAAATATCACGTACTCATTATTATAAAAAGAAAGAATATTGTTTGTGCTCTTAAGTTCAGTTTTGGAGTATATTGCACACATAATAATAGTTTGATCTCTCCTATTGATATGGATTTTAATTTTGATAAATTAACTCCAATGTTAAAATGTCATATACCTACAAACTATTTTGTCATTTTGACATCGATAAAAAAGGTGCATCCTTTTTTATCGCTTTTTTTTATCGCATGTTCCTCAATCTAGTAGGTGTGTATCAATTTTGCATTATTGTTGATAGGTATTTAATTGTCAAATTTAACAATATAAAACAATACTACCTTTTCTGGGCAAAAAACATAAAGTATGAACCGATTTGGAGAGGTTTCACATGAACAAATTACAAAAAATATTGAAGAGTCAATACCGAAGTCAACAAAAAATAGTCATCAATATGGAAACAATTCATGGAGTTTTGTCAAAGCCGAAATTATAAGTTGGAAGAGAATACTACAATACAAGATCTAGCAAAAATATTAAAAGATTGGGCTTTCAATATGAAAAAAAAAGAATGGAGAAGATTACAAAGAATTTGCGGTCAAAACAATATGGAACACGACTGCTAAAATGTTACAACAGAAATATTTTAACGAATATGGTTTGAAATTTGATCCTTTTACAGACATAACCTTTAAAGAAGCTCGGGATGCTAGAAATGCCAAAAGAAAACAACTTCAATTGATTCCAACAAAAAGAAAGACGTGTTCTTCAGCAATAGACAAAGAAAATATAATAAAAATGGCAACACTATGGAATATAAATGAACCTGAAGGGCTGCAAAAAATATTCTTTCATATAGCTTCTTACGAATTGGCTTGGAGAGGAGGAGAAGCTGTTAATTGCAAAATTTATTATTTTAAAGTAGAAAAGAACCAAAATGGTCTTTCTACGGTAGGATTGAATATAACACCATATTTTCGAAAACGACACAAGGCGGCTCGAAAAAGTTAACAGACAGCAAATGGTTGACTAGAAATGAAAGTGACGAAAGTATTTGCCCTGTAAAACTATTCCATTTGCTAGTAGAAAAAAGAAATGAACATATTACTTCTGACCGATTATTTTTAACTCCAAATCCTTTTTGGAAAAATAAAAATTCTAAAGGTTGGTACAAAAATGTTCCTTTAGGTATTAATACCATATCTGTTTGGACAAAAAATTCTGCTGCAAAAATTGGATTGGACATAATCAATAATAAAGTTACTAACCATTCAAATCGTGCCAGCGCAGTTTCCCAATTAGCCAAAGCAGGAGTTAGCGATCAACAGCTTATTAAGATAACAGGACACTCGTCATCACAATCGATTAAACCATACCTCCAAATTGACCCCGAACACCATGAACAACTTATAAATAATTTGAGACCCTCGGAAACAGAATATTCAACATACGTAGAAACACGAGAAGAAAACATTAAAATCAGTACTCCCCACCCAATATTTAATAATTGTATTTTTAACAACTGTTCTTTTAACTAGTTTAATTGTTTTAGAATGAATAAATTTTATTGTTTCTTTATATAATTAGTCGTTAATTTATCTTAGCAAAATACACGCGATCTTTTTTTTAATGGATAAATTTTTCTCTTCATCTCAAGATTTTTCCATCAGTAATATTACTCAAAAAACTGAAATTAGATAAAATCGCTCGACCTTCGGTCTCGCGATTTTATCATTTCAGTTTTTTTCGTAATATTACTGATTGGCAAAATCTTTCGATGAATCGAAAAATTTTCCGGTAAAAAAAAAGCTCTTGTGTATTTACTGTTGAAAAATAAGTTATTTCCTAATTATTCGATCCTTAAATTATCATCTTCTAGAATTTTTGTTTTTCCAGTGTAACACATTCTCTATCTATTAACCTGTACCTAACTGCATTCAAAATACGCTCATTTCCAGAAATGACATACTATCCCAACAGTCTAAAAGTGACGTCCCATCATCAGAGACCACACAAAGGGCCAGCTATGTTTGTTTTGAGGGTCCATCCCACGAGATATCAACAGAAAACGACTAAAAGCAACGAGACCATTTAGATGCGACGTTTCGTTCTCATGAACCCATCATCACAGCACGCCTGGGAGATGATATGTGCATAGTACACATCTAGCCCTTCACGGCTTTTATGCGCCCTAATGGCACCCTTCTCATATATATATATATGTTGCGAAACTGTCAACTCTCGAGATGCTGTGTCTTCATTAGTTTTCTTTTATTCGTTTAATTCTCATAAAGTGGGATTGTGTGTGTTTTTATATCGTTGATTATCTTAATTTATCAAATAATTTTTTTGTCATTGACAAATAAATAGGTCTTGCTTTACAAGTATTTTTCTAAAAACATTTTTTCAATTGTGTATATAGAAACACCGGTGGATTAGTAGCCGCGAAGAAAAAAAATCCCTTGATCTCTCTGTAGCATTTACTTTCATCCGAGTCTGAAATTCAACAAATCGAATTACTTTGTAAAACGGCTGTGCAAAGAAAAGTAAATTAATTACTCCAGGAAAACTGTGGAAACTTCCTTTCGAAGCAGTTTCCAGTTATAATATTTCCAAAAGAATGAGAACCTCGCCATCTTTTTAAATTGGGGACAAAGCAAAGTTGACTTTGGGGGTAACTGACACTGTTGTTTACATAATTTAAAATATAAAATTATTACTCGAGTTTTTCGAAAAATTTCAAATGAGTTTTCTTTGCAGATCGTAATTAGTTTTGACTTTCTCTCTTTTTGGTATAAGAATAAATGGAAAAAAAACTCCGAAAATAAGTAACATCGATAATAATATTTATAAAATAAATAAAACGAAAAATAAGAAATGCAAAAATGTGAAAGGAATTAAACCATATCTTATATGGCATACAAATACAATTTGGCTTAGATAAATGTGCAGAGAAAAATCTCAATCACTTCAATTTGATGAAACTTGGGAAATGCCCCTAGATGATATGCCAATTTTCTCACAAGTTTGAGTAATAAATCTGATGGGAAAGCACTGAGCTCACATACAATTAGCTTGAATATGCTTTGGAAATGCCTAGGAACGTTAAATGAACTATAGTCCAAATGAACATGGGGCCCAGGACACATTGGAACAGAAGGGAATAAAACAGCAGATAAGCTGACAACAAAAGCAACCGAAACTTTACATCTGGGACAAGAACCATCTTGTGGGATCTTAGAAATACTAAGAAAAGAAATGGAGAGGGAAAAATTCACGTTCTGAAATCAGCTGGAAAGACTGCTAAGGTACTTCTTGGAAACTACGACCAGAAGAGATCACTTAGCTGCCACAACCTTAGTAAAAAAGGCTTTGGATTATAACAGGAATATCAACGGGGCATTACCGGTTAAGAAGTCACATGAGAAAACTAGGGTTAGAAGATGAAGCAAAGTGCAGATTCTATGAGGAAAAGGACGAAACCTCAATTCACATTCTCTCGGAATGCCCTGACTTCGTTACACCTGTCTTGGACTTACTCATCCTTGAGATGTTTGTCGACAAGTGTTATCTGTGAATCTTCTCTATTGGCTCTATCTTAGATACGTAGTTCTGTTGCTCTGTACTCACGCAATTGTACGTTTATTTTTGTTACTTACAGAAGAGCCTTGAATATTGACCTCTCTATTGCATTTAATAATGCTTTTATGGTTGTATGAGAATAATGCGATTGTCCTTTCTTGTACCTTTCTCCACGGTGGATGGCAGCTATCTTCACCTGGAATATTGTGGCATACTGTACTAGATTAGGAAAAATGTTAAATCATTGTTTTAAAAATTTTCTCCCACCATGTATATTACCCATTAGATCCACTTCTTGGCAGAGCTGCCAAAGATACTTTGGAAAAGTATCTAGATACAAGATAAGTTATTTTTTGATAAAGTATCTGAAGCTACTTTTGATATCTAGTTACTCTTGAAGAAAAAAGAACTATCTTAAGTGCCTTTTTAAGATACTGAATAAGATAATTTTATATCAAAAAAAAATTTAAGAAATGAGTGATAACATCCTGCAAACGACAACGCATGTTGTCCTGTACTAGTATATCGAGAAGCTCTCATGAATTTATGGAGGTCGACACCCCAAACATATTCTATGGAATTTAAATTTGGACTTGGGGTAGGCCCAACAAATCGCGTGATTTGAACCTCGTTCAGATACGCAGAAACTGTTGGACAGTGTGGGACCGTGCATTATCATGCATAAAGGTTGCGTCGTCTCTAAGAACATATATCTCGCCTTGTCGTCGCCACACTCTTATACTTCTATTTTAGCTTTCTTCAGAATAGTGATGAGCAAATGCAAGTCCAAGACCAAGATCGGGTTACTCTTGGTCTTGGTCTTGCATACAAGGTCTTGGTCTTGGTCTTGCAGTCAAATAAGCAATCTTGGTCTTGGTTTTGTTCTTGCAGGGTCCAGTCTTGGTCTTGGTCTTGCACCAAGACTCTTGCAAGTCTTGCACTTTTTTTAGATTTACTGGGGTCCATTTTTACAAAAAAAAGGAAAAATAGTTTTTAAAATCATTACAAGTAAAGAAAGATTAAATGAAAGGGATAGTATTTTTCACTATAAAAATTTTGTTTTCTTTATATTACATTGTAGCGATAAATCAAGTATGAAATAGTTATTATCCTAACAAGTGCGGAAAAGTTAATTTCCGCAAGAGTTAGGATCAATATTTTTTTAAAAGCAAAATCAATTTGAAAATTATTTAGATACTTGAAAAGATGCGATTGTGACAATTAAATCTTTCATAGTGTCAATAAATACACGACTGTAGCTATAGCAACCCTACTTAAACAGGTGAGTTTGTTGTTGCTTTGAGTAAAGTTTACAGGGGTGATTTAATAAACTATGATTTTTTTATATCTTGCAATGCTAAGTCTTGGCCTTGCATAAGTCTTGCACTGCTCGGTCTTGATCTTGCAGCCTGAAGTTGATCTTGGTCTTTGGTCTTGGTCTTGCATTTTCTGCAAGACCAAGACCAAGACTAGTCTCGCTCATCACTACTTCAGAAAGCAATTGGCTACTCCAATCCGCTATTGTCGAAGCCAAGTGTTCTCGTGCAAAATTCAACCTAGCAATCCGAAGCGGTGGTCTAGTAGCTCTAGTTCGAGAAGATAAACCAGCAGCGTTAAGTCGACTCCTAACTGTCAATTCACTTATGTTTACATTTATCCCCTCGTAGATGATTTCGAGGGGCAACTGCCTTAACCGTTCTTTTTCGCAAAGCACTAGAAACCAGAAAGAGATCATCTCTAGCTGTTGTAGTCCTGTCTTGTTCTGATACAGTCAAAAAGGTTTTAAGCAAATACAAATTTCATCTAAAATGAAGATGATCCGAATCACAGAATTGAATGCTACCAGCAAATTAACAATAAAATAGGACACTGATAAAATGTACTTTTTTTCTCAATGGTAAAGTTAACACTTAGAACGTATGAAATACTGGAGTGACCCAAATTATGACGGACTCCAGTTTCCTTGCAAAATGAATGTATGGGGCAGGAATTTTAGGAAACTGTATTGTTGGGGCTATAGTTTTAACTTGAGAAATTTATTTGGAATTGCTCCAAAATGCTATACTGAACCCCGAATCCTTGAAATACTAGATTATTAATGGTGTGCGAATAATTCGAATTTACGAATAATTCGTATCGAATCGAATAATTCGAAAATTTTTCGAATAATTCAAAAATTCACGAATGATCCGTGAATGGATGAATAATTTAAAAATTTTCGAACCCATCGTCAATTTTTTTGATATTTTTCGAATTTTGAGATGTTCAAACCTCTGATTTATCATGCTAAACATTTTAAGTACTTCGTAAACAAATAATAGCATTATCATGAAAAATATTGAAAGTACAAATTACAGATAAATATATTATTCGTAGTTTTATTTAACCGGAGTAATGGTTGAGGATATTTAAAGCAGAAGATATTCTATTAGAAATACAAATTTATTTAACAACATATAACTACAAAACAAATTCTTGTTTAAAAACAATAAATAAGACACTGAATCAAGTGATAATGACGTACGTTTGTCTGTGACAATATCTCCAGCTGTTGAAAATAGTCTCTCACTCTCGGCAGAAGTGCAAGGTATCGCCAAATATCTTCTTGCCATAGTTGACAACCGAGGATATTTGTTTTTCTCTTCTCGCCACCATAAAAGTGGATCTTGGTGAGGACTTATAAGTTCAGAGTTAACATAATATGATTAACAGTATTCTTCTGCTCAGCTGATCGTTTTTATCGACATTGATTTGAAGTTAGCTCCATTTATGTGAAGTTACTTTAGTATGAATCCTTAGAAACCGGTAAATGCCGTAAATAACCGAATGCTGATATAAAAAAAGTAAGATATTCTTTTTGAGTTGAATTAATTAGTTAAAAAATTTAAGAAAAAGTCTTACAATAATAATATTAGTAATATTTTGAGTAATAAATTAACTTATTATGGAATATAATTCACAAATCACTCGGAAACTTTGAATTAATTGTTTATATTTACGAATTGTTAATTAATTAAATAATTAATTAAAACAGAATCGAACTTTTTGAAAAATTCAAATTATTCGAAAAATAACGAAAAAATTTACGAATTATTCGAAAAATTTTCGAATAGTTCGAATATTTCGAATAATTCGTAAATTCGAATTATTCGATTCGAATTTCGAATCGAATAGTACTATTCGATTCGATTCGATTCGAACGCTATTCGCACACCCCTATAGATTATGCGTAATGTGGACCAGTAAGACATTATTTAAATAATTCATCCTAAAGGATGGATTGGATAACGGGATCTAATTCTTACGATTCAGAAAATAAAGGGGAGGAAGGAACTTTAGAGAGCCGCACTGTATACTTATTTTAATTGTAAAAAATGATTGTTTCTACAAACCACCGTAAGACTGTCGTAGATTAAAAACAAATAAAATTAAAGAACGGGATATTGGGTAAACATTCGTCGGCCCAACTTCTCGTTATCATAATAATAATCAGTACAACAAGTGCATGATATCGGCCGGTTCCCATCACTTTCCGACTTTGCTCGTCACCAAATATGTATGGTGCATTCCCACTATTCTCAAGAGATTAGAACTCGGCGGTGGAGGCGACGCTGGCAGCGGGCGATGTTGTGTAACGGCGGCGCGGGAATAAGAGAGCGGTAGCGGGGGAATAATTCCCTAGGTGTTGGTCCTGCCGTTACTGGATATATTTTAATACGTGAAATTTTAATCAATGTAAAAAGTAGGACTTAATTAACATTAGTTTTAATAAAACAGTTTGTCAATCTGACTATGATAGTTTATCTAAAAAGTGGAAGATTTGTTCAAAAGTTTAAATTTTTAATGCTCTTATCATTTTTGTCATTTGAGGTTGTTGCAATGTATTATTGGGTCTATAATTAATTTAAAGTTTGGTATGCTTAAACATTTATGCGAGACGCCTACACCATTTGCTTTCTTATTAAACGTTTCTTCGAACACCAAAAAGCCATTAAATTAAATTTGGCAAAAAACAATAGAAACTTAAATTAGATTAAACTTAAATCTACTACCATTAAGTGAATGTTTTGTAGGTCAAACCATGTAGTACTAAGTAGCTAAATGGTACATACAAACTCGATCTAGGTTGTGTATAATTTGGACAACTAATAGTGCGATTCTGTGCCAACTGTAAAAAATATCTGTAAGATTTTACAGAACTGTAAGAAATTTGCAATTCTGAGAGCAACTGTAACTTACAGATTCTCGTAGATATTTACGAATTTTGTAAATATTTACGTCTGCCTTGGGAGCAGTCGTTAGCTTACAGATTACGTATTTTGAGGTTATGTTCATTTTAAAAATCACCCAAAATCAAAACAAACATGTATAATCAGACATAGAGACAGGTAATAAGTTAATACATTATTAAAAATATCTTACGTTCTAAATTTATAGAAATTTTATGAGAATTTCTCGAAGAAGATTGAGGGGTGAACAAAACCCATTCGAGCTTCCAACGAGGCATTTTATTCAACTTTTTCGATTGAACCAGCAATGCGTGATTAATTTAATTATAGGTTCGGTATTATTCGGCGTTACTTCAAATAACATTACATTATTATCAAAAGATTGATCTACATTTTCATAGTCAAAAGTTTTTGAATGTTCGGGTTGAACATGAATTGCTGACTCAGATTGAATTTCTATACCTTCATATCCAGTAACGTTTGCACCCATTATGGTAACTTTTCCCCAAACTGTTAATCATTTTTCCTCTGTGGGTGTCATTTCCAAATTCAATTTTGGTCCTGATCCAGTTTTTTTGGAATGTTCTATTATTTTCCGGCATTTAGCCTTGGTAGTATATTTCCAATCTTTAAACCTCTAAAAATAATTCATTTATAATCGCTTACTTTCTTCCATTTCTCAATAGATAATTCTGGACCTTTACCGATTGCGTTCAATAGACCCATCTCGTTAATGGTACAAATTGAATGCTCGTGCGCGAACTAACTCCCACTCTCGTAGTTCCCCCTAAATATTCGTGCCCCTTATAAAATTGTGTTGGTATGACATGCAAAAGTAATCAGTAATCCAAAGTAAAGTAAATCCAAAGAGAAGTCTAGGTACACACACAAGTCGTTAATATTAAATACACAAAGACAAGAAAAACACAATAACAACTAGCAAGCGGCGTACACGAACGAAATAAAAATTAAAACTTCTCCTTTTTGTGGTTTATGGCCTGGGCTGCCGCGGCTATACGGCAAATAGAAGCTGGATTTTGACGCTAAAAGGTTTTTTTTTATTTAAATTGTGGTATTCCTGGGTAGCAATACGTTGTGTTCTATGGTAAGAAGTAGTCATATTTTAGCAGTGGAAGGGGAAAATTCAAAAATATTTGCGCATGAGTATTCAATATTATCCTTCAATATTATCCTTCCATAAATAATCCGGTTCGACAGTAGGGTTTAAGGTGTTAGTTCTGAATATTGTATCATTTTCCATAAATAAATATCATATTGTTTTTGTGTGGTATTTCGTAAACGTTTTCGTTTTTTATCTTGAATATCACTTCGAAACAAAACCATAAATTGCAATAAACAAATAAAATATAATATTTTGTGAATAGTTAGCTCATTTTATTTAAAAAGAACCAAATTGCAAATAAAATATACTAAGAAAATCAAAGCACTCAACACAACCTATAAATTTCCAGCTGATAAGTACGCGATCACACCAATAACATAAGTGAAGTTAGCTGTTTCTATAGAAGTAGTTCAAATTATCAACTATAAGCGCACCACTTACAGACGTTTGTTCAGAATTGCACTTTTTATTTTGTCTGTAAGAACGCGCGTTACAGACCGTAAAATTTACAAATCTATAAGCTTACAGGTGATTGCACAGAATCGCACCATAAATATAATACATAAAAAAGCGATCTTAGTCAACTACTGGAGTCTTCTAAAGTTATTTTAGATTGTTTTCGGCAAGCTTACAGATTTAAAGTATTGATTCTTATATTAGCCAGTACTTGTTTAGGTAGTATTTTCTTTTGGTTAGGAAAGTTTGGTAAATTACTAAATATGCTTATTAATACTAAATGCCTAGTAATATCCAAAGAACCGATAAGATGCAAATTAGAAATGGACTCCAAGATTGTAGAGCAGGTAAATATCTTCAAATATCTTGGAGCAGAAATAACAGGCTGTGGTAATCTCCAACGAGGTCAGGAAACAAACAATAGAATCAACAAGAATCTCTGGGGATGCCTGAGAGAAATCGTGTGAAAGAATAAATATTTTAAAAGCAAAGTCAGAATAGATAAAACAACAATAAGACATATGCGACAGAAACAAGACCAGACACAAATAGAACCCTCAAAATGATGAGAACACTCGAAATCAGAACACTAATAAGTGTACAAGGCAAAACGACAGAATAAGAAGTGAAGACATCAGACAAAAATTTGGAAAGCGAGACATAGGAAGGTTGGCCAGACAGAGACGAATATATTGGAACAAACATATAAAAAGAATGGAGGACAGCAGACTCGTTAAAAGTGCAAAAACAGATAATCTAACAGGAAAACAACCACAGGGTAGGCCACCAAAACGATGGCGAGAATGCTGGACCTCATCGTCAGGAGAAGACTTGATTGCAATGAACAGGCAGTAGCCTACTAGCGTGATTAATCATTAATCATTTGTATATATTGTTGTTTATCAAGAGTTTTTTACTAACAAAACTCTTGGGATGCAACATATGTGGTCTCGGTCTTCGAACATGAACCCGTAATCATCTCGTTGGTGTAACGTATAAGATTTGGTGCCTCGGATAAGAAAATCGGCTGAATATTGCGAGATGGCTCCGAAAACAAACCAAGATTTGGATAGAATGGCCAAGGAAATGCACCTGAATTGAGTTCCAACAGATCAGGAAGTACGTCGAGATCTTATCAAGATCAAGGTCAGGATTCTTCTAATCTCTATGCAAAAATACATGGAACAGATGATACATACAAAGACAAAATTTGGACTGCTGTGAAGGGACTACGGGAAGCTAAGTTGTGCTAGGCATTACACTAGACAAAAATCTGTTGTAACAGCAAATTCAAATCAGGGAGCTAAGAGAGTCACCGAATAGAAGAAAATTTGACACTTTCTTCAATACCACACATGGATAATCTTTTTCAAACCATGAAGGAAGATAAATTAGTCCATCGGTTCGTTCAGAGATGTACAGTATCATCATCAGCTGGCTGTTGATAGTTTCAAGGAACGATGCTGTTGAGAAAACGTGCTGATAAAAGTGTATGTGAGGGATTTGTTTAAATGTCATCGACAAACAAGAAGCTCAGAAGCGAACTTGAAATAATAGGGAGTCGGAAAAATAACTAATCCAAGTTGGAGACATCGTAATTCTGCAATAAAGTAACAAGAAAGTACGTTTTGTACACAAAGGCTTAAGTCAAGACAACGTACAGGCATGGAGGAGTACGAGAAGGACCTACAACTCCTGTTCAAGACCGCTTTATTAACAGTTTCTTTAGGCATGCCACCGGAAGAGTGGTCAAACTGTTAGAAGAAGGTTGCATGCATGTAATTTCAGAGCCAGAAGGCGCAGTTCAAGGACCATGCCAAATAGAGTGACAGCACTAAGGGGTAGACCCACAGGATATTAATTTTCGTGGTAGGACTTTGTTGTTTCATAAAAAATAGCAACCACCTAAACTAACAACCAAATTACTAGTTTCGTGCTAAAATACAACATTAAATAAATGATGAGTAGTTAAGTTACCCGAAAAGTAATATAAATATAAAGTTCCCTCATTTTTTCGTGACAAATCAAACCTTCATTTAAGTATTTACCAATAAAGAAGAAAAATATACAATCTAACAATGAGGAATGACTATCTTCTCTCCCCCAACCCTCCAAATACACAATCGTCGACCAAAAATTGAATATTATAGTGAGAATGATTGAAAGTAAAACAAACGGAATTCATTAATCCGATACAACGAGCTATATGTGCATTGCATGAATTTTCTGTATGTCCGTATTGGTGTCTATATGTATGTATGTATAGTGTGCAATCGCATGAACGGCTTACGTTGATTAAAAAATAATAAAAAGGGATGTGCCAACGTCACAGCAGGGGAGTGAGACCTACAGGGTCGTACTTTGCTCGTTAACAATGTCAAGACATTAAGGAAAAACTAAATGTATTGTCTATTCAGCTGACTACATTTCTAAAATACAATCCCATTCAATTATAATTTCCATTTGTAAATACAAAAATCGTAGTTTGCTATCGGCTAAATAGGAAGGAAGAGAAATGCAAGTGGATAAAAATATCGGGTAAATTACGGTACCATAACAATTTTTTGTTTATCAAGAGTTGCGCGTCAGTTTGACAATTGCAAATTTTAAAAACTGAAAGAATTAAACAACATATATTACTTCGAGATTTGGAAATATTTGCGAGGTAAAAATAGTAAGGGAGATTGAAAAATCAACTCCAGAAAATACAAAAAAAAGTCCTCAATTTAGAATAAATTTAGTGAATTTTGTAAACAACGAAACTTCAATTCAGAAATCGAAAAATCAGTGGAATGTATGTATGTATGTTTGTATGTTTGTTTGTATGTATGTATGTATGTATGTATGTATGTATGTATGTATGTATGTATGTATGTAGGTATGTATGTATGTATGTATGTATGTATGTATGTATGTATGAGTTAGGGGTGATAATTGCACTGCGACCTATAGGATCTATTGTGTCCCCCCTTACTTGCCATGTTCTGATATTTTCTCAGACCTATAGCAGCTCTTCGAGTCCTATTTTCCTGAGGAAGTTTAGGACATCGTCGGGCTTGAAATCAGGTAGATCCCCTTCCTTCATCATGTGCTCCTAGGTATCTAGCCCTAGAATTTTGCTTGCAAGGCAGGGCATTCTGAGAGTATGTGTATTGAGGTTTCATCCTCTTCCTCACAGAAACTGCACTTTGCTTCATCTGCTAACCCTAGTTTCTTCATGTGGCTTCTTAACCGGCAATGCCCGGTTAATATTCCCGTTAAAATTCGTAGCCTTTTTTTACTGAGGTTGAGGCAGCTAAGAGATCTCTTCTGTTCATAGTTCCCCAGTAGTATCTTAGATTGCCTCAGTCCTTCCAGCTGATTCCAGTACTTGGATTTTTCCTTCTCCATTTCTTCCCTTAGTTTTCCTAAGATTACTCTACTGCTGATCCCACAAGATGGTTCTGGTCCCAAATGTGGGGTTTCAGCTCCTTTTTTGCCAGCTTATCTGCTGTTTCGTTCCCCTCTATTCCTATGTGTCCCGGGACCGATAGGAGGGTGACAGTGTTCTTCTGGCCCAGTTCATTTAGTTTGTCTAGGCATTCCCAAACCATTTTCGAGCTGATTATATTTTAACTCAGCGCTTTGATGGCTGCTTGACTATCCGACATTATCACAATCTCTTGTCTGCGGTAGTTTCTTCCAATATTGAATTCCACACATCTTTCGATGGCGCGGACTTCTGCTTGAAAGATGCTCGGGTATGTGCCCAAACTTTCTGAGTATTTGGCTCTCGGTCCAAAAACTCCTATCCCAGTTCCCTCGTCTAGCTTGGAACCGTCCGTATACCACTTTATGGTATTCTGATTTAAATTCTGTATGGTGTCTTCATCCCATTCAGATTTATTACTCAACTTTGTGATGAATTTTCTCACAAAGTTGAATTTCTTTGGCATATCATCTTGGGGCATTTCCCAAGTTTGATCAAAATGAAGTGATCGAGATTTTTCCCTGATAATTCCTTCTTTGATCATTCTATATATCGTTTTCTTCCTTACACTTTCTAACAGAATGTGCAATGGGGTTAAGTTTAAAATCACCTCCATTGCAGCAGTGGGGCAAGTTACCATTGCTCCAGTGATACATGAACAGGCTAGTCTCTGAATCTTCGAGAGATTTTTCCTCGTCGTACTCAGATTAGCCCTTGCTCTCCAAGCCACTGCCCAATATGTGATTATTGGTCTCACTATTGCTGTGTACATCCATTGCAGAATACGTGGGTTGCATCCCCAGTTCTTTCCTGCAATGTTCCTGCACACCATGAGGGCCTTGGTTGCTTTGTGTATTACTTCGTCTTCGTGTTTATTCCTGAGTAACCTGCTATCTAGGATTAGCCCTAGATATTTGACCTCTGTTTTCCACTTGACGATGTTCTCCCCTATTCTTATGATTTTTAGATTAGGTTTCTTTTTCTTGTAAAGGCTACTAGTGTGGTTTTGGTGGGGTTGATGCTGAGTCCCACCGAAAATCAGTGGAAAATTTGGTAGGAGTATTTGTGGAATGGGGCTTTATTACGAATTGGTTCAAGTTTTCTATTCATGGAATTGTCTTACCAAATACCACGCGAGCTTAAATTTAGCAGGATATTTTTTATGGTTGTTTTCTCATACTTACTGTCATTGGCTAAATCTGAGCGCTAGTGGTATTACACCAGATTATTAAGTCAAAATAGAACAGATTATCTCTACGATAACTATGATAACCAACATCTCTTCATTAACAACAGCGTAGACTCAAGTTCTTAATAGTTTCAAATTAAATCGGATAACAGTCTCACTCATATATGGATAACATTTATAGGATGTTGATCGTATTCTTCAAAAATAGAGCTGATTATATAGTGTTATCATAACCCTGTAAATTTATTCCACTGCGACCTTTTGAGCTCGATTGTGGTCCTCCGAAATCTAGTTATCATTTCTATTTTAACGATGTGTGGACAAGTCTTCGCAGAATATTTCTAAAAATGAATTTGAGCGAAGAATGTTTAAGGAGATTGGTAGTTTTTCCTATAAAATTCAGATTGGGCCACACTTGACAAGAAATCAACAGTTGTTCATTGTGCTTGTCTTGGCAATGGTTTATGAACAACCTCTAATGTGTGGTTTACAGACGAATGTCACTTCCATCTGAATGGATTTATCAATTGACTGACAAATTGTTGTCTTGGTTTTGAACGACCAGACATTATCGAAGAAAAACCTCTTCATAGTTAGCTAATCTATTATTGTACCCAAGCAAAATGATTTTGTTTAAAATAAAGAGGCTGTAAGTTTGTCATTATTACACATATAGAAAAACGCCATCAATATCGTGTTTTTCGAATTACTGCTTGGATAAAATTAAACTGTCTTACCATTTTCTTAGTTGATATCTAGATGTACATCTGCAGGAAAAGGTTCGTGATTTGAATTGTCTAAAACTTAAACACACAACCATCAGATATCGACCTTTGTTTTATGATATGCTAACCCAGAAGCTTTATTATTAGCCTAGTATTATCAACAGGTTCTGTTAATATTTAATATTTGAAAAATTTACAATGCAAATAAGACTTAAACTCGGTTTTCAAAACACAATACTTACGAAATGGGATTTTTTTGGTAATCATCTATCCTAGATTAATAAAGTAAGCATATTTAATAATAAAGCTTACTAGAGGCAAGTAGCTTTTAGATCAGCACGAATCTCATTGAATTAAGAGTAAGTTTAGGATACCTAGAAAAGGACACTCTGAATAAAAAAGAAATCGTGGTAGGGGCCTTTGACAGCCACATGAGGCTGTCAAAAGAGCACTGAATGAGAGAGGAGTAGATAGAACGACGTTCACCTGTTCTTCATTAATGTGACCAGAGGCTGTCCACAGGGGGGAAGCCATCAAAGCACTGAGCTCAAATATAATCAGTTCAAAGATGGTTTGGGAATGCCTAGACAAGCTAAATGAACTAGGCCAGAAGAACACTGTCACACTCCTATGGGTACCAAGACACTTAGGAATAGAAGGGAATGAAGCAGCAGATACGCTGGCAAAAAAGGAGCCGAAACTACTGCTGGGAAACTATAACCAGAAGAGATCTCGTGCCTGTCTCAACCCCAGTAAAAAAAGTCTCCGAATTTTAATGGAAAAAGCAGATTATGTGAGGAAGAGGTCGAAACCTCCATACACATACTCTCGGAATGCCCTGCCTTGCAAAATTCTAGGGTTAGATACCTGGGAGCACATGAAATATAGGAGAAGGATCTACTTAATTTGAAGCCCAACGATGTCTGCTATGTCTGAGAAAACATCAAAGCTAATGGCAAGTAAGGGGGACACAATAGATCTCATAGGTCGCACTATACTTACCACCCCTAATTCCATACATAAATATAGAAAACTTGTTTATGCAAATACTGTTTATGAATAATATTTTTTATAATTACACATTGATTATAATTTTTTTTATTCAAAGCTTTTGATCAATCCTGTAAACTTTCGTCTAAATGCTATATACTTCATATATATAATTTTATTTTTGGGTTAGGTGTTTCAGAGATTGTTGTCAAGTCCTTCACTGGATTTTTGTGCAGTGCATGTGCATTTGAAAGACATTTATAGGGTCTAGTTGACAAGCGAACCTCGTCGTTACGTTTACTTCACGTCGTATTTGATGACAATAGCATTACTCTCGGAGTCACTGCTGCGTTTCGGATTCTTATTGAAACATCATCGTTAATATCGGTAATTGTTTCAATCGCTTTGATTACTTATTTATTACTTGCCGTTGGGAGAAGGGCGAAAGGAAATGGAGTGGAAGGACATCGGAATGATTTTTCAACACTTCGACAGAAACACTTAATTGTTCAAGAACAAAATTATGATAGATAAGTCAGACGAGAGGAACTATTTTGGTTCTATAATAATCGTTGTTTTACTGCAAACTTTAGTTTGCAACAAAGTATTATTATAAAGAAATTATGTTTAAAATATTGAACTAATATTATTGTAATAATATAATCCTGTGGTAAAGGACATTAAAACGCCTACAAATGTCATTCGCTTTTTAAAAATGTCATTACCTATTATTATCGTAAATCCTAAACAAAACGTACTTTCTTGTACGCCATTTTTTTCAGGTAAACAGATCTATGGACTACATTAACAATGTTAAAGTCACTGAAAGCACTTCTACGCGACTAAAATGTTCGTATATATTTTGAAATCGAATTCCTACAGTTCTGGTTAAAGAGAAATAGCGTATAAAAAGAAAAAAAAACGACAAAAACAATTAGCTATAAATAGAGTTTACTGACAGCATGCCTTGAAGCTATTTGAACAAATTATTTACAATAAGTTAATAGATCATGTACAAAACATAATAGTTGATGAACAGCATGGTTTTATCCGAGGTATAGATCAGTTGATAGTAATTTGCTCATATTTAGTGAAAGTGCAAGTAGAGCTTTAGAAGATAAAGAGTACAGTTGGACGTTATATACACTGATTTTAAGAAGGCGTTTGATCAAATCCATCATGATATATTATTACAAAAATGATTTAACTATGGGCTCTCTGTCGGTTTTGTGACTTTAATAAAAAATTATTTGGAAAATAGGTACTTCATTGTAAGATTAGGTGGGAACACGTCAGGAAAGTATCATGCTAATTCTGGGGTGCCACAAGGATCCAATCTGGGCCCTCTACTATTAACGCTTTTCATAAATGATGTAGGACTTTGTATTCGCAGTTCTGAATTTTTATTATTCGCTGATGATTTTAAATTTTATAGACGAGTGGAAACAGTTAGAGATTGTGTGGAACTCCAGAAAGATATCAACAACATTCTATCATGGACTAAATCTAATAAGTTATTTTTCAATATGAAAAAGTGTTCCATACTTTCTATTACCCGAAAAAAACATCCAATAGTATTTGATTATACTATGGATCAAGAAATCTTGGACAGAAAATGGGCGCAGCAACCCCAGATACACTTGGACTTGCTGGAGAAAGTACAGAATAAATTTTTAAGATACTTATATTACAAAAAACATCATTAATGGCCTGATTTTATGTAAATAAGAACTTCAATGCTAAGAAAAGAATTCGTAATACCCTCACTAATTGATATATAGACGTAAGCTATCTATGGTTTTGTTCTTATATAAAATACTTAATAACAATACCAAGTCTATACAATTATTATCATTGGTACCATTTAATGTTCCGTCAAGGCGTATTAGATCATCATTACTATTTAATATTTCAGGATCGACCCCGCAATCTCCTCTAACTCATATTATTAGACTTGCTAATAATTTCGATGCTATGAGTAATATTGACTGGATGGTAATTAATCAAAATCGATTTAAGAAAATTTTAAATGAATATTTAACTACTTTGAGTCTTTAAATATTATAAAACATAAAATGTATTCGTTTGACATATCCCACTGTATACTGCGGTTTTGGTTTTTGGTTTTGGTTTTTTATCCCCTAAAACCATTGCATTACATCTTTATTGTATTATTATTATTGTTACTGTTATATTAAAATAAAAAATATGTTTGTTTATGTTATAGTTAATAAGAACTACTCATGTAAAAAGGTGAATAGGTCTGTTTGCGTTTTGATAAATAAATAAAAAATAAATAAATTACCCCAGTATATTTACTTCTAAAATTTAAAATACCACAACTACCAGCTAAAAATATTGCGGTGGTGTCACGCTTTACTGAATAAAAATAACATTTATTTCATTAAATTGATTAAAATAAAATCCACATTTTAATTTGCGACGGTGCCGGTGTCCATATGTATTCTAATTTTTTTATTAGTTCTTCAGAATTTTCATCAGTGATTTAGGTATTTTATTTTTTTAAAGTTTAATTCAAGGTACAGTCACAAACAAAAGTTGTTTTATAAGTATTGGAAAATTTGCTGGAAAATGAATTAAATGGAAACGGGGCATTCCATGCCAACTCATCCTACCGATTGGTTTTGCATCTCCGATTTAGCTGAAATTTGGGCATCTTTTTGTACCCTTCGAAAAAGGTTTCTATGAATTTTTTCAAATTTTTTCATTCTGCCAATCGAGAGATATGAATTTTAGAAAATTTCGGGTATTTTTTTTAAATAGCCATAACTTGGTGAAAAACTGTCCTATTTGGGACTTTTTTTTTAAATTTCGTGTTTTTTGATAACCTTTTTGAAAAATTTATACAAAAAATTATTCATCATAAATTTGATTTTTTTTTATTCCAAAGTTAAAAAAAGAATTTTAAGATTGTTTGTATCCTTCAAATTATTTAAAAAAATTCTACTCTTCAAAACACAAATTTTAGGCCTATTATCGTAATGGGATAGTAATGGGTTATATTTTTTTATTTTTAAATTAATTATTTTTTTTTCTGTTTTTTTTATTTGTGTATTACTGGCGACTGTATTAGATGAGATTCGAAAAAAGTCAAAATTTCAATTTCTAAGGTAAATTTTAATTATAACTTTAAAGGTTTTTTTTTTTTAATTTTTTTTGACGTTTGAATATTTTGCAAGTTTTATTTGAGCAAGGAATCAGTCTCATTGTGAGTAATCCATCTGTATTTGGTATAACGCAATGATACATAATCTGCAATAGTTGAATATCTTACGTCGATTTTTGGCAAGTTATTAGATTGCGCAGCCCATTGGGTTTGAAATTTATTTATTGAATGGTAACTGGAGACTAGCTCTTGCTGCACCTCTTTTTAGTGTTCCTCCTACACCGTCACAAGGTCCTTTGCCATGGTAGCTGGCAAAGAATTGAAAAAGGCTAGGCTTAAAATTTGTGGTTTGAAGAGTAGAATGTTTGAGAATTTTTTTAAAAAAATACGAACAATCTTAAAATCCTTGTTTTAACTTTGGAATGAAAAAAAAAACAATCAAATTTATGATGAATAATTTTTTGCATTTTTTCAAAAAGTTCATCAAAAAATACGAAATTTAAAAAAAAAAGTCCCAAATCGGACAATTTTTCACCAAGTTATTGCTATTTAAAAAAAATACCCCAAATTTTCAGAAATTCATATCTCTCGATTGGCTGAATGAAAAAAATTGAAAAAAATTATAAAACATTTTTCGAAGGGTATAAAAAGATGTTGCATTTAAATAATTTAGTTTCTAAGATATTTGTTTCCGATTATATCGACAAATCATCCTTAAATAATGATCGTACTTTTCCATGATCTAGCGTTATAGACTACCTAAGTCGTGACGTCACTGGGCGGAGTTTATTTTTCCAAACAAAACAAAAAATTTAAAGCCCATGCATTTAAACCACCTTTACTCTTTTTCTTTTCAATTTATTTCTTATTGTGAATTAAATAAGAGAGGTTGTAATTTGTTCTGTTGAGTGTGTGTGTATATTTATTGAAAACCTCAAGAATTTTTAAAGGTAGGTGTTTTTCTGTTGTTTTAACACTAAGAAGCCTTTTTAGGTTATATTATGGATTTGAATGGTTTTTAATAATAAAGATTTTAATTAAAACATTGAATTATGTATAAAATTATAATTTATTTCTAGAAAGAGCCCTTTTCGCAATGGTTATGTGTTTTGTACCTTACTGTAAGCATTACAGTGAGCAGAGAATATGCAAATACTTTGCTTTTCCATCTCATCCAAAAGAAAAATGGATCTCTTTGATAAGGTAGGTAACTAATATATAATATTATTAATATAATAATATTATAATATAAAATTTTAATAAAATGAAAAAATATTAATAGGAGACAAGATAGAGAGCCAATAAAATTCTCATTAGTTTGGAGTTGTCAAAAAAAATGCAGTCACAAAAAAATGGGCCAACTTTAAAACTAAAAGGAGGTTAATCTTTGATTCCCCTGAAAAACGGTATGTAGTACATTTATATTTTTACAATAATATAAAGATATAGGTACTCTTTCTACCTTTGATAAGGTAGGTTTGTTTTACAAGTATTTTTTTTGCAGTAAACGAAATCCACCGTTAGCTGATAATAATGGAACCAGCAGGACCTTCAACTTCAGTGCCAACTTTAATTTCAGAACCATCCACTTCTAAACACCCTCCTGCACATTATTTCTTAAAACAAGAACTGGAAGAAGTTACCAAAAAACTGAATAACTTATGCACCCATTTCAGTTTTGAACATATAAAAAATAATGATTCACACATACTTATGTATACTGGCATACACAGCAATGGTTTATACATGATTCTATTTGAATTAGTGGACAGTTCGAAAATAATTATGCTGGGTGGCAGGTAAAATTATTGCCAAAAATTGATAAAATACTAATGACGTTAATGAAATTATGTTTAAACTTGTCACATGAAGATCTAGCTATGCACTTTAATTGCAGTTCATAAAACATTTTTTGTTGTATTATTTTAAATTAATAAAACAGACCTTATGAAAAATATTATATTTTACAAATGTTATAAACAGTATAAATTTTAAACTGAAAAATCATAAAAATAATTGTATACATTGTCAGAACCAATATATAATAAATAATATTATTTCTGTTACATACTAAATTTAACCATTTAATAGTTTTGGGAGGTAATGATTTACATAAAATGTTTCCAATAATAATACATATTCTTCCCAAGAAGCATCATAATCTACATCATTTTTAAAAGAATATGGGCACTTCACCTCAACAATGGCATCATCACCAACCAAGCCATCAGGACTTGCTCCTAATATTCCTGAATTTGTCAGCCAAATACCTGTTGGATTAACATCTAAATTGAAATTTTCTTTTAAATGTTTCAGAGCATGCTTCTCATGACTTCTTCCCCACTGAATAGCCTTAATGCCATCGAGAGAATGAGCACCTACAATAGCAAAATAAAAATTACCTAATATAAAAGGATATTAATGTTTCATGATTGTTTTCAAAAGTTGTGAATGTAATTATGTAGCAAATGTATATACTCACCAATTAGAGTTTTATAAAGACTGTCTGGATACTTATTTCTTTTGCATGAAGAAATAACTACTCCAAAATTACTAGCAGTAAGTCTAATTTTTCTGATTAAAATCCAGTGTTCATTGGTAACTTGTGCTACTGTTAGAGCAGCAATATTTTTAATGTATATTTAAGGCCAAATTGAATTCTGTAGATGAAATGATATCTTCAATAATGGGCAAATTATATTGAGTACCTTGATCTGCAGCATGATATAATTCTTCTGTAGTTTTTACTGCTCAATATTTTTGTTTTGGCGCATTCCATGTACATTCTCTATCTGTTACTGAAATATAGTGTCCAAATAGAGCCAATGCAGCTATATGGTGACATTTTATTCCTCTAGGGCAAGCACAAGTTGTGGAAACAATATCACCCAATTTATTCAATGTAATCTGAAATAAGTTAATATTTAGTATACAGTGATGGGCAAATGTGTGGAACCAAGTGAATATCTCTGGAATTGTTAAAGATATCGAAATGAAATTTGGAACGTAGGTATTACAGTATATTGCGTATTTGTTTGTAATTTTTTTAACGATTTTCCACTTCCGGTTTAACAGGAAGTGATGTCGATTTTAAATTTTTTAATGAAACACCCTGTATATTATTTTATTTTCGAATAGAACATTTCATTGCGATTACAAAAATATAGGGTTCGATATTTTTTATTTCAATACCTACCGAAATATTAACACAAAAGTATCTAAAGAAAGGAAAAAGCTAATATCTAGTAGTCCATGAAAATTTACAAACCGACTTGCCTATTGTCAAGAAGTAAACGGCGCTCATTTTGAACATTTAATACATTAAAATTACAGGATACTCCTATTTTATTTCACTATAATTTATTTAGTTTAAGTTAATAATATGATTATTTAGTAGACTACTAAATATCATTAGATATCATTAGCGTTTTCCTTTTAGATACTTTTCTGATATTATATCGGTTGTCATTGAAATAAAAAATATTGAACCCTATATTTTTGTAATCGCAATGAAATGTTCTATTCGAAAATAAAATAATATACAGGGTGTTTCATTAAAAAATTTAAAATCGACATCACTTCCGGTTAAACCGGAAGTGGAAAATATTTAAAAAAATTACAAACAGATACGCAATATACTGTAATACCTACGTTCCAAATTTCATTTCGATATCTTTAACAATTCCAGAGATATTCACTTGGTTCCACACATTTGCCCATCACTGTATATTACCATCATATAAAAAATCCAAACCTACCTCAGCTTTGTAAGTTTTATCTTTCATACTGGCATATATATCCCCTCTGATCATCATCAAATTAGCATCAAACTGCATATTTTTTACATGGTTCGACTCCAATGAATTTTCACCTCTTTTAATTATTTTATTATCATTGTTTATCTAAAATATAAAAATATAAAAATCTAAAAATATAAAAAATATTTCATAAATTAAACAAAACTTAACCTTAATTTTAAGAAAATAGTATTAAAACACCTACCTTTAAAAATTCTTAAAGTTTTCAATAAATATATACACACACACTCAACAGAACAAATTACAACCTCTCTTATTTAACTCACAATAAGAAATAAATTGAAAAGAAAATTAGTAAAGATGCTTTAAATGCCTGGGCTTTAAATTTTTTGTTTTGTTTGGAAAAATAAGCTCCACCCAGTGACGTCAGACTTAGGTAGTCTATTTGTTGACGAAATTTCGATATCGATTAATAATATCAAACAGAGTGTCATATTTCTTAACTCGATCATTTTAGACGAAACACAATATGCAGCTAGAGCAAGCAGTACAACAACAATAACCACCACCGACAAAAGGAGAACCTTTTAGTGGACACACAAACACAATTTGTGTAAATAGACAAAAGGTCGGGTCTCTCTCTCTCTGCCTTCGTTTACTAACCGCCCTCCTTTGATGTGTGTATCTCTGTGACATAAGACATTAGTCGTGACTAACTTTCGGGGTCTTACCTTGTTATTCCGGCTCTTGCTATTATAGGGTCCATTAGTAAGAAAAGGCGGAGGTGTGCGTTACACAAAATTACGCTTACTAATATGTCATTCAGACTAGTAAGTTATTTTTACACGTCTTATTATTACATGTACGAAATTCGTCGGAAATGCCAAAGAAAAAAAAAAAATTTTCAAGGTCAACCAGTTGTGCAGTTACTTTTATTTTATATAATTAATCACAGATTGACTTCTGATATAGGACGGGGGATATTTTAATCAAGTAAAATGTTATTTTTTCTCATTTATATACCCATGTCTATAGATTATACAGGGTGTTTCAAAAAAAGGTAACACCGTCTCTAGGATAGGTAAAAAACTGAAAAATAATTGGGGTATGCTTAGTAAAACTTTTTTCTAACGCCATCCGTTTTCAAGATAAAGGGCGTTAAAGAAAATAAAAAATTACACATTTCTTACGATTTTGCCGAAACTACTGGCACCATTGCAATGAAATTTTATACGAATATGTTTTGGAAGCTGATATATCCCATGAATTTGTTTTTATAACTAACTCTCATAGAGGACGCTAGTTACACGATTCATACAACGTATTATTCAACATAACTTTTTTTAGGGTAGAATTATTAGTCAAAACTCCAAGTGAACATAAACATCGTTTAATTCTACACCAAAAAGGTACTCTTGGTAAAACTCGATATTATGTACCGTTTTCGGAATATTTTGATTTGAAAATTATGAAGTAATAATCGCTCCTGGTATAAACTAATGATAAAGTTCGCTTTTCTCTAAGTTTGCCAAGTAAAATTGACATTTATTGATTGTTATGACAATAAGTCAACAATAAATAGAGTTTTGAAACCTTGTTATTTGTAAAATTAGATATTGTTAAACAAAATGTACTCAAATGTTGAATACACCGAATAATTCTACCCTAAAAAAAGTTATGTTGAATAATACGTTGTATGAATCGTGTAACTAGCGTCCTCTATGAGAGTTAGTTATAAAAACAAATTCATGGGATATATCAGCTTCCAAAACATATTCGTATAAAATTTCATTGCAATGGTGCCAGTAGTTTCGGCAAAATCGTAAGAAATGTGTAATTTTTTATTTTCTTTAACGCCCTTTATCTTGAAAACGGATGGCGTTAGAAAAAAATTTTACTAAGCAAACCCCAATTATTTTTCAGTTTTTTACCTATCCTAGAGACGGTGTTACCTTTTTTTGAAACACCCTGTATGTATATTAAAGTATATTTAATGTATTTCACGATATAATAGTAGGTCATGTAACTCCAACAACAGGGTTTTATTGTATTATAATTACCTGATATTCTATTTAACGATTGCTCATTTTTCATTGTCTTTCTAACAAATAAATTATTAACGTAAAATTTATACAAATGAAATACAGAAATATAGAAAATTAACTTACAACATAACAATGAGAGAGAACAATGAATAGAGAAGAGTTGTTTATTTAAAAAATGACAATAGCAAACATCAGACTATCAACATGTAAAAAACAGTAATAAAAAAACCTAGAGAGACAAATTACTGCTTAAAAAAACCGAAATACGAGAGTTGCCTTTTATATTTCGGGATTTGGCAACCCTGGTGTTGCAATTTGGCAACTGACAGCTCTATCGTAAAGTTAGACATTTTTGAGGTTATAATCAGAACGTTTTGACATACGAGCGCATCTCGGCCCAAAAATGGAATTAAATCTTGAACATTTTCGTGCGATTATTTTTTTACAACTTTCGACGTGGATTAACTCAGTAACTCTATTCTTCAAATTAATACCAAATTAAATTGTACTGTATGCCTACTATGGTTAGCTATTGTCACCCAAAGGTTGCCTAGTTGTGGAAAGGAAATAACGTTGTCTTTCTCATTTCCTCATGCTGTCGCTCTTTTCTTTCTCGTTGAAAGTCAAGCCAGGAGGTTTCCATTACGTATTTTATACGGATTCTGAAAAAATAATTACAATTACCAATTAAGAAGTTTCAGGATTGGTACCTTGTTCCAGAGATTGCTACACCTGGTAACTAAACAAAACTGTGTTGTGCCAAAAGCCAATGCAATAGCTGGTCTATTAATATAATTCATATTTTCTACTAACCAGAAATAATAAAACTTATAATACTTAATAAATGAAAATATTTTAATAGTACTACGTGGGTCCCATAGCAACCATTGTAGTTAATTTAAATTTTGCTTTTATCATTCCACCTTGTCAGAATAATAATATAATATAGTAGTAATAAAACTCAAAGTCAACCCACAGTATGTAATTTAATGAAATGTTACAGTAGCGACATGTTTCGGTCACAAGACCATCTTCAGGCTTTAAGAAAAGAACACAATATGTCAGAGAAATGAAATACAAAGTCAAATATATAAAAGACAAATATAACATGTATAAAAGTCAGATCATATAAGATAAATCTAACAAGAAATAGACAATGATAGTTTTATAACAGTCAATATAGTTTATAAAATATATAGAACAAACAAAATCAATGTGAAAACATAAAAATATCTTATAATGTATACAATATGGAAACTCACCTCTATGTGCAGACTGCAGTGTTTAAACAAATTATAACAGATATTATGAATAAAAAAGGGAGTATTTTAAGTTAGAGTAATAAAATAGGTTGAAAAAGGTAGTTTAAAAATAGTTTTAATTATTAGAACAAACCGTATGGAAGTTTGATGTGTGAAAATAAGAAAATCTGGCGTAAAGAAGTAAAAATTTCAGAATGAAACCAGGTATCACCATTCTATAGAAAGGCTTGTAAAGAGTTCTCCAAAATAAGGAGATCGATCTCCAAGACCAAATCAGGAAGTGGCCTGGTTTAATAGCGGGGTTAGAAGAAGAAACAGTGCGGAGAGATCCCCCAGACGAGGGGTTCAATCTCCAAAACTATTGGTCGATAGAAGACTGAAAACTGGTAGGTTCAAAAGAACCAATATGGAGAGTTCTCCGGAATAGGGAGATCAATCTCCAAAACCCGTGACCGTAAATTATCGGATCAATGGTGGAAAAAATCAGGAGACATAGTCTCATAAAAATTAATATAAAGAGAGTAAGGTATAACATCATACTCCATATCACATTAACAGTGAATCAACTAAGATAAAAATCACTCCACTAACGAATGGACGTTTAAAGTAATCAGCACATGTAAGGAAAGGTGCGGAAATAGTACACCGGAAGACAAGTTACCAACTGAGGGAATGTTGCCAACTATAGTGAAAATTTATTGGAAACATATAAATATCTAAATTGGAGGAACTAAATGTTAAAATTATGAAATACTATTAAATTCTACATTGTATAATATCAAAGTGAAATGTGTAATGAAAATTGAAGGATAAAATAAAGATGGTCTTGTGACCGAAACATGTCGCTACTGTAACATTTCATTAAATTACATACTGTGGGTTGACTTTGAGTTTTATTACTACTATTCGTACTATCCACATTTGAGTTATGGATAACCTCTACAATTTAATAATATAATAGTTAACTACTAAATCAAATTTTTCTTGTTTTCTTGTTTTCCACGACCACTCTACCAGACACCAACTCTGAGATAGTCGAGTTAATTTATAGGTTAGTTACTGTCAGGTTATAGACTAGTTACTCATTGTCCTTAAAATGACCTGGGACAACCAGTAACCGTATCAACATTTGTGCAAACTTGTCGCTCTCTTGGTTCTTGGTATTTATCTTGTCGGTTCCATTGGGATTATTGAGCATTGGTTTTATTGTCATAATCATATAGCAATCTTTCGCTACCACATGGACCCTTTACATTATATCTGGTTCGTCGTTGATGTCAATCAACACCTACTGAGCTGTAACCAGGTGTTTCTGGTCATTTCCAAAGCCACAAGTTTCATGCCCAAAAAATCCATAAAATTCCTTAGCCACTTCCTTTATGGTGATCTCCCAAAACCATTTGCTTCACTTTTTCAGAATTCTTCTCAGTTGATACGTAAAGTGGCGACCAGAGCGAACATCATCATTAACATCTTCTTTGCTTTATTTGAAGTGCTCATATCATCATTAAAATTATGTTCTGCTCATAGCATACTCTCTAAATGCCTTAATCAACATTTTAAATGTTATTTTTGAGCAAAATATTAATATCCATTCTCAGTTATTTTATTTGTAATTGGAAAATTATGTAATTGGAAAATGGAATAAAGAGTATTTAGAAAAACATTTTTCCACATGTCTCTATACAAACTATACATTTCATGGCTCCACTGGAGGAAGCAAAGTCACACTTTTCCTCCCTAGGGAGTTGTTGTTTATGAATCACGGTGGCTCAACAGGTTGGTGCACTCCTCAATGGAGTAAAGTGTCTTTTCCTCCCTTTAATGACTTCATCCTCGGGAGGAAGAGTAGCACTATACTCGGTCATACAAAAAGCCATTCATAATTGGCAAACTATTATCATGAAAAAGAAACTGATTGCAGACTCCTTTATTTCAAAACAAAAAAAACTAGATTACATATAGATTGCTGTAATTTTTTAATAAATTACAATAAAACAAATATCATCAACTGAATATTATTCTCTGTCGTTGTATTTATTCAAAGCAGATAACGTAGAATTGAAGAGATGGAATCCGCTGGAAAGTGGAGTTGATGCAATTTCAGAATATATGAACCTCTTCAATATCACGTCATCCGTGGACGAGAGCTTTCATTTCAAATAATGACGTTGCCGGTAGCCGGAGTCTCAACGCGCTGTTTGTCGAATGTATATTTACGTTCTATTCCAACTCTCGCAGTGTTCTTGTTCTATTTGAATTGTTAGGGATCGTAGAATAGTTTTATTTCAACAGGAAGAGCCGCTCTTTACAAATTAAAACAACTTCCAACAAAAACGGTATTTCGAAAGGGTAGTATTTTAATAAATTTACTAATTGTTGCTACTTTCGTGCATATTAAATTTGCGAATGCCGGTAATAGACCACTCAAATGTTACATACGAGGTGTAGCTATTAAATAACGAGACTGCACGCGCAAAAGGCGTCCTAGAGGTAGAGGCGGATTTAGGCATGGGCAGAGTGGGCAGCTGCCCAGGGCGGCAAAAGGCGGGCAATTTTTTTTTTCGTTCCTCGAAGGAATAAAAATAATTTTAATCGAAGATCAATCTGTCAATCTGAGCGTTGGAAATCTTAGCGTTGGTAAGTACAATAAATAAATAAATAAATAAACAAATACCAACGAAAGTTAAAGATAGAGTCGCTGCATCCGCTGATTTTGACCATGCGCGGCTCACTCGTTAAACTTGGTTGGAACAAACAGTGTCGAACTTTGTTCCAAAGCTGTGGACTTTTTTCATTTTTACAAAATTTGTACACCTTCTTCTCCCTTTCTCCAGATCGATGGAATGCCTTAAGAACGTATCAGAATGCAAGTCTGAAATCACTCTCCCAAACTCGATGGTCATCACGAAACGCAGCTTGCCATAGCTTACGAGAAAATTACAAAGCAATACATGAAATTTTGAGTGACTTTTCTGAAGATTCAACATTAAAACCAGTTACTCGTTGCGAAGCTAATGGCCTAAAAAAGAAAATGGAAAAATTTGAAACAGCATTGATGACATGTTTTTGGAATTTTGTTTTGGAACGGATAAATGCTGTTGAAATCAAACTACAGAAGGTAGAAAGTGATGTGGAGGCAATTGAACTATATAATTCGTTGATTGCTGTTTTTGAAAAAAGTCGAAGTAAGTTTGATCAATTTGAAGAGGAAGCTAAAGTTTTATTTTCATTTGAAAATCCCGAATATGAGAAAGATGGTACTCGTAAAAAAAAGAAAATTACAGGCTGACGAGACTAGGGAAAACGAATTTGAACCGAACGCCAGAGATCATTTTAGAATTTCTATATTTCTTGTTTGTATTGATGCCCTGCTCTCCGAATTGAGAAAATGACGATCAAACTACGAAGATTACTCCAAAAAATTTTCATTCTTAACTGCGATTTTCCGGAAAAATTCAAAACCAGAGATTGAAATGACCTTGTCTGAAATGAGGAAATAGGCTGTTTTCCTAAAACAGTGTTACCCGGAAGATTTGGATGAAAATATGGACAAAGAACTGTTCCATTTTATGTCACATATATCGGAAAAGAAAGAAGAATTTGAAGGCATTTCAATTTTGGATCTATACCAATGGTTTTTTGATATGAAACTGCAAAATGTGTACCCGTATGTTGATGTGATATTTCGACTAGCATTATGCACACCCTTAACAAATTGCTCTGCAGAAAGGAGTTTCTCTGCGCTAAAAAGAATTAAAAATTATCTTCGGGCGCTTGTTTCACAGGATAGACTACAACATATCTCCATCCTGCACATCGAATCTTCAATATTAAAAAATATTGATGTTATAACAAAATTTTGCGAAGCTAAAGCTAGAAAACGATTACTTGAAGCTTAATTTAAATTGTTTTCTTGCTACTTTTTTTATTTTTAGAATTTCGTTTTTTATTCTGTTTTTGATTTTTATTAAAGCCAAATTCGATTGTTACTTTTTTCATAACTGTTAATTACCTGCATTAAAAATTTTGTTCTGTTTTTTTCCAATTTTTAATAAAACTAAAAATATGTTGCATACAAACTTTTTATTTCGTTCTATTTTTTTTTGGGGGGGGGGCGGCAAAAATTTACTGCCCACAGGCGTCAAAATCCTAAATCCGCCTCTGCCTAGAGGGGTTGCAAGGTTGCAGAGGAATTCAGCGTTAGAAAGCTGGAAGTGTCTACTATTCCAGTACGAAGAAAACACGTTTTTGTTGCTGTAGTCGTATTTTTTCTGTAGAGGTTAGAAACCAAAGTGTTTTTTTCTCGTGTCGATAAAAATTTGTGACGAAAAAAACGAGCAACGGATCAATGTGAAATTTCTCGTTAAATTAAAAAAACTTCGACTGAGTGCTATGACACAAGTACTCACTCAATAGTGGCAAAGTTGGTTTCAATGGGAGCCAAGAGCCATATGGGTAGAAAATTTGCTCACCAACAGGAGAGTACAAGCAACCCTGTGCGGGACTGTAAAAGAGATATGCCCACAAGGTGGCGTTGTGTCACCGAGTCTGTGGATGAACTTCTTATACAGAACTAATTGACCAGGGATTTTATACTTATGGATATGCTGATGACATAGTCATTCTAATGATTGGAAAGCACATGCTTGGAACTTGGTACCATTCACAAGAAAGAGAAAAGTTGATATTGTCCTGATACCAACTTTTTTTGGACTTGGAATTTAGGCGGAGAAAGAGTATCTAGGGGTAAGATTGGACAACAAGCTCACCTGGAATAGCCACCTGATGTATATCACATAGTTCCCAAC
The DNA here is from genome assembly GCA_035357415.1 of Ophraella communa. Classification (NCBI taxonomy): domain Eukaryota; kingdom Metazoa; phylum Arthropoda; class Insecta; order Coleoptera; family Chrysomelidae; genus Ophraella; species Ophraella communa. The sequence continues at coordinate 22,806,812 of CM068988.1, read as the reverse complement.
GAGACGGCCCAAAAACTAGGTGCCATTTTATTACTCTAGAGACCGTGTAAAAAGTATGGGGAACGACGTAACTAAGACTTTTGGACCACTGCCGTCAATTTCTGGTGGCCCGATTTTCCGCCATAATTAAATAAACATTGCATCTGGAAACGTCATTTTGTATAAAATTATTACTGACGGCATACTGTTTATATTAACAGTAGTAGTTAAAAATTAAATTTAAACTTATTGCCGTCAAAAAAAATGGCACCGGAAGTCAGGAAAAATTTTGAAAATTTGAAAGTTGAAAAAAGGGGGGTGGTAACCCCTTACGTTGAATAGGGTTTTAGTATTATTTCATTACAAAAAATTTTTTAATATTGTTTAACTACTTGAGAATACAATATTATATATTATTGTTCCGTCAATTTTTAATGGCACCGACGGCTATTAAAATGAAAAAAAAGTTAAAAAATTAAAAGAAAAGTTATAAAAAACAGAAACCACATGTTTAGGACATAAATTAAACTATTTTTTAATAATTAACAGTATCGTTAAAAAAAATTTAAAATTTTGATGTTTTTGAAAAAATAGAAACCTATAAATGGATTTATGTGTAGAAAAAGTTTTGTAGGTGCTGAAAAAAAATTCTTCTCTCCATGTAGAGATTTGAAAAAGATGTTGATAGTGCTAGGGTCTCAAATAAAAGGGGGAATGATGAAAAAAAAAAGAGAGAGGGAGAAAGAGAGAGAGAGAGAGAGAGAGAGAGAGAGAGAGAGAGAGAGAGAGGGAGATAATTATTTGATACTAAAATGGATACTCAACTTTCAAATTTTCAAAATTTTTCCTGACTTCCGGTGCCATTTTTTTTGACGGCAATAAATTTAAATTTAATTTTTAACTACTACTGTTAATATAAACAGTATGCCGTCAGTAATAATTTTATACAAAATGACGTTTCCAGATGCAATGTTTATTTAATTATGGCGGAAAATCGGGCCACCAGAAATTGACGGCAGTGGTCCAAAAGTCTTAGTTACGTCGTTCCCCATACTTTCTACACGGTCTCTAGAGTAATAAAATGGCACCTAGTTTTTGGGCCGTCTCGTTGGGAACTAACAGGCGTTACTCAAACCACACTAATGATGGCGAGGTGGGCTGTAGAATGCACATAGGGGCTATCACCTAAAATGACGAGCTGGCTGTACACCAAAGTAGTAAGACCAATGGTGACGTAAGGAGCGATCGTATGGTGGCCCAGCAGAACCCTAGAAAAGGCACAGTGAGTAACATAACATTGGAATTAACAGGAGCAATGAAAGATGTATCAACTGCATCAATGAAAGTAGTACTAAACCTCCCTTCGCTAGATATCTTTATTAAAGATAAAGCGAGGATCGCAGCCTACAGAATAATATGCGGTGGGAGCTGAAAATATCATAGTCCCAGTGAACACAGTGTATAATATTTCCAGTGGCTTACTGCCTTGCAAGAAGAAATGTTCATTGTATTGTAACGGGTGACAGATGTGTGACGGATGAATGTGACGGATGATTGTGACAGATGCGAGAGGAATGCATGCATTTTGATGTAGCTGCTGTCGAATAAGCAAATCGAACCATTCTAGCTACTTCTGCCTCAAACTCCTGGATAGATTCTCCACTCTTCTGTTTACGGTTCTTCAGCTGTGTTCGGTACACGGGTTGTAGATGGGTCTGACCATAACTCATCTCCAGGCGATGTACTAGTAGCTCGAAGTTGTCAGCTTCGTCGGGCTTAAGGGAATGCAAGACATTCAAAGCATCGCCTTGCAACGCTATGATTAGCGATATTGCCTTCTCCTTGGATGACCATCCGTTCGCCCTGGCGGGTGCTATCACGTTGTTGTCATCAGCAGTCATCTCACTTATTCGTGCAACTCCCTGTGATGCTTCCGTTGCCGCTTCGAATTCAAGAGCACGAATAAGGGAGCGTGGGTTCACCCCACACCTGAAACCAATTTGAAACACTTGTGAGGACTTTGAACACAATTTAATTACAAATTGTAAGAATACAAGAAATCAGCTGGTTACAAATTACTAACTGTCACTTTTTACCTTTAAACTTTCCAAAGCTGAACGAACACTAACTCTACTACCGCGAATGACCCGCTTTATATATCAAAATACTTGACATCCAAATCCAAATATTACTAGAATGTTCGCGAATAACTACCAACCTAAAATAATTATAAATCATGTCAAGTTCCTGTCAAAACCTTCTTCCTCATTCACGGACTCTACCCTTTATGGCAAGCAGCTACATCAAAATACATGCATTCCTCTCGCATCTGTCACAATCATCCGTCACATTCACCCGTTACAGTATTATATCAATATTTACTACGTGAAAGTTCATCTCACTAAGAACATCAGGTAGCTACCTGATGCTGTTTAAGTAGTGTTTTTTATTAGTAGTGATTTTATTAGCCTTAAGGGATTATCCTGGATGTATTTCCCTCTAAGATCAGTATAACTGTGCAATGATATAGAAAAACCAGAAAAACTATACCATGCTGATCTTTACAATAACTTAATATATTTTTGTTATATTTATGTCTTATCTATTCTTCAAGAACTAGAGTTTTCGTTAAGGAGTTTCGTTAAAAAGTTAAATTTTTGCTCTTAGAATTATAGAATAGTTAATTGGTAAGACAGTATATATCTTAAATAAAAATATTATGTTTAACCAAAAATGTGGTGAAGTAAATAGATTTGTCTTTGGCAACTTCTCTGATCTTGTCAAATAATTTAAGTTAAAAATAACTACTTTGAAGTGACGTTTATCTATCTACGTATTTACTAGCAAGTTCTAGTGCAAAAGAAAAGTTTCTATCTATCAAAGTAAGTGTATAACATATAAAAGCAACCGTGAGTCGCTCTAGTTTCTTTGTCCTTAGACATCGTTCCTTCTAAGTTGTAATTAAGTTTGCACAAGTTATTAGCTTTGCTGTGTACCCGAGATTATCAAAGATGATGAGATATTTTGTTGAAAAGGCGAAGCTTCACAACGTAAACGGATTGGTAGTTAAATATGTTTTCGTGAGGAGATAATTTTAACTGTTTTTCGATGAAGAATACCTTCGGAATGTCATAGAACACAATAAGACCAGGTGAATTTAAATCTATTATTAACAGATTATCAAAAAATTGCAATGATATAATAATAATAGTAATAAATCGTCTTTTATTTCCAAAAAATATATTGTGTACAATGTTAAATAAATCTAATGTTCAGGGCGAAGTTTATCGTTGTTGCATAAAGGACACAACAAAAATATTCCTCCACTTAACCCCAAGAGAAGTAGCTTCATGTACTACATATAATCATAGCACTAATATAAAATAATATAATACATATAACAATAAATAAACATTAAAAACAATAGCTAAAAAAAATGCACTAACGGGAAGAAACCAAAAAAAAAGTTATGACAGATCATTTTGATCATTTAGGAAATGTCTTTTAAGAGCGTATTTAAATTTTGACACATTAAACGCTTTCAATGTATGTGGAATACTATTATACAGGGTGTTTCAAAAAAAGGTAACACCGTCTCTAGGATAGGTAAAAAACTGAAAAATAATTGGGGTTTGCTTAGTAAAATTTTTTCTAACGCCATCCGTTTTCAAGATAAAGGGCGTTGAAGAAAATAAAAAATTACACATTTCTTACGATTTTGCCGAAACTACTGGCACCATTGCAATGAAATTTTATACGAATATGTTTTGGAAGCTGATATATCCCATGAATTTGTTTTTATAACTAACTCTCATAGAGGGCGCTAGTTACACGATTCATACAACGTATTATTCAACATAACTTTTTTTAGGGGAGAATTATTAGTCAAAACTCCAAGTGAACATAAACATCGTTTAATTCTACACCAAAAAGGTACTCTTGGTGAAACTCGATATTATGTACCGTTTTCGGAATATTTTGATTTGAAAATTATGAAGTAATCATCGCTCCTGGTATAAACTAATGATAAAGTTCGCTTTTCTCTAAGTTTGCCATGTAAAATTGACATTTATTGATTGTTATGACAATAAGTCAACAATAAATAGAGTTTTGAAACCTTGTTATTTGTAAAATTAGATATTGTTAAACAAAATGTACTCAAATTAAATTAAACGATGTTTATGTTCACTTGGAGTTTTGACTAATAATTCTACCCTAAAAAAAGTTATGTTGAATAATACGTTGTATGAATCGTGTAACTAGCGCCCTCTATGAGAGTTAGTTATAAAAACAAATTCATGGGATATATCAGCTTCCCAAACATATTCGTATAAAATTTCATTGCAATGGTGCCAGTAGTTTCGGCAAAATCGTAAGAAATGTGTAATTTTTCATTTTCTTCAACGCCTTTTATCTTGAAAACGGATGGCGTTAGAAAAAAATTTCACTAAGCCAACCCCAATTATTTTTCTGTTTTTTACCTATCATAGAGACGGTGTTACCTTTTTTTGAAACACCCTGTATAAATTGCTGATTTGATAAGTATAAGATCGTCAATAAAGCTCGGTAAACTCAAGAGCCCTCTGTTTCTAATATTTATATTATGAGTATCACAACGGTAAGTTAATTTTCTATATAAATAGGATGGTTTTTTATCTATAATTTTTTTGTGACAAAGCGTGAGAAATTGAAGCTTTCTCCTATTCTCCATATTTAACAATTTTATTTCTTTAAGTTTAAACGACACTCTGATGTTCCGCCTTTTTAAACCAAAAAGCATACGAAGACAGGAATTTTGTACCTTTTGAACTTTATTCTTGTAAACAACGGTTAAATATTGCACTATTGTTTAATCCAAATAATAATTCAATTATATATCGTAAATATTATTTAAAATGGTTAATTTTTGTAAAATATTTCTTCTTCCTTCTTCACATGGTTTATGGCATTGGTCCAATTTTCCCGTGTTACGCTTCCAAAACTTTTTATAGGGGTCACTATATGTGCCTAAATTGTGGTAATTTAGAGGTTTGTTGGTACAATAATATCTGCTAACGACTATTGGTGCTAGACTATGTAGATCTTGTAACCACTGCTTCCAGTTCGAAAAAAATTCATCAGGTATTGCAGTATCCCAATCTACGTTACTTCTCCAAATATCCTGCATCAAGATCCGTGCTTTTATGATAAGAGGAACCAAAAAATTCAGAGGGTCGAAAACTGACATTATGACCCGAAGGACTTCTCTCTTACTGGGCACTTTATCACCTTGTGATATTTCATTAGGGATTTTGTTGAAATTGAGCGTGAAGACAAATTTATCAGAAGTAGGTGACCAACATAGTCCAAGTACTCTTTTTCAATGACTTCTATACCTATCTTAATACTTGAAGTTTCCATTTTGCCATCTCGAATCCACCTTGACGTACTCTTCGAATTGCCTCAGCTTCAGTATCACAAGAATCAAGGAAATCATCGACATAATATTGTTTTATCATAGCTCTTACTATTCCGGGACACTTAGCTTCAAAGATCTCAGCATTTCTGTTCTTGACAAACTGTGCTTTGGAAGGTGATGATACGGCACCAAAAATCATGACGTTCATTTCATAAGTATCTGGGCTTTGACTCTGATTTCCTCTACGCCACAAAAATCATTGACTGCACATTTCCGTGATATCTCCAGTGAATGCGATTTTTCCTTGTCGAAAGTACCGCAAGAAGAGAAGGAACATAGTCTGGGCCTTGGTACAAAAAGTCGTTGAGACTATGTCCGAAAGATTTCGCAGCAGCGTCGAATACAAGACGAATGTTGCCAGGTTTGTTGGTATTCCAAGTGGCAAAGTGGGTTTCCTTTGGATTTATGGTTACCTCAGAAATTTTCAGCTTTCTTGCATACCCCTTCTGGATATATTCTTCGAAGGACCAACAAATGTAGCAAATAACTCTATAAAATATAAAATCACTTCAAAAGTGACTTTTTTATTATCTGAAAAATACAAAAAAAAATTGTTTGACATAAACGTCATTCCTTTTTTTTAAAACCAAAAATAATTCAGGTAAATCGATACATTCGTTATAAATATAGAGTAAATATCTAACAGGTACTCTTGATCATATTAAAGGTACAGCCAATAAGAAAAATGAGAAGTCTACCAAAATAATGTTATATTTTAACCGTTAATTAATTAATTAATTGACTTTTCCACATAATAGTAACTAGATCTCCTTGTATATACACATATTTTAATGAAAACGATGGCGACAGAAAGGAGGCCCTTGTGAAGAGCTCCCAAGTTCATCGTCCGATTAAGAAAAATCCCATCGAAATAACCGAAAACATTCGTGGCATATTCTCGGTACGGACGATTCTGAGAAAGGCGCGTTTTACATTCTCACAATCACTCGTCGTTACTTGTTTTAGTCGCCATCGTTTTTAATTACGAGTTTCGAGTGGTCTATGAGACGAGAAACAAACGAAAATGGTCCAGCGATGAAAGATTATTATAATATAATGCACCGCGCGACACTCGACCTAGATTACTGTGAACGAAAATAGAAAATATAAATATTATCAGAAATAATTATTAATAACAATAGAACAATTATTATTGTAAGTTTTTGGTCCCTTATGCCCTAACGTTGATGAATGGTTATCTATAATTGTAACGTCAGAAGATGAGGATTGATAATTATTATTGGTAATCGCTTCCGATATTCGTAAAGCGTTGTGTTTTAAATGTTTATGTGACTGATTCACATAGCCTTCCGCCACTGTGGAAGATTGTCAGCCACCTAGTCGCTTTAATGATAGTATATCACCTCCTGCATCAACTAATATATATATAGTGGCTGCCGATCTCCTAAAAAAGTGGCCAAAAAGTGGCTTTATTCGTCAATGATCTGTGAATCTGTCAAATAATAGACGTTGTCGGAAATACCACCTTTTCTTCATGTATTAGAATGAGATAATTTTACTTCTTTTTACTTTTAGATACTTTGCTTTAGAAAAGAGGTTGGTTTTTTCGCATTTTTTTCATTACTTTTAATTTATATTATAGATTATAGTAGTCTGTTGTAAAATTGAAAAATAATAACAGTTGTTGTCAGAATTTTAATTGAAATATGTGTAAAAAGTTTTAGTCTGATACACTTTTTGATTAAAAGATCATAAAAGTGCCGTAGGTGTATTATTTAAACCGTCTAGGCCGGGAATAACGGGTAGTTTGTCCATCGGCGAGACATATTTTGGCGACCGTGACAGGACCTACGGCACATTTTAAGTCAGAGATATAGTATTTATATCACGATGTCTGTTGAAGTAGAAATACTAAACAGCTTGAAGAAGTCACGTAAAGTGCTGAGATGTAGTTTTTCCAAAGCAGCAAATGAATTTGAAGGTTTTCTACGTGCTCAAGAACCATGTTTGCTGGATTTAGAGGTTTCTTGGGATATTTTGAAAACAAAATATGAAGATTTGCAAGTATGTGAAAAACGAATCTATGAAGCTCATGTAGAGACAGCGTCAGAAGAAGACATGATACAGGATATGGAACAAGGTGATGTTTATCATAAAAGATACACCGAACTAAAAGTAAGATACACCCATTTTTCTAATCATAAATCTGATAAAGTAGGAATGCCTTCTGCAATTGTTGACGAAAATTCAACGAAAAGAAAGTTTAAGTTGCCGCGCATCGAATTTAAATGTTATGATGGCAGTATCAAAGGTTGGTTGAGTTTTTGGTCACAATTTAAAAAAGTTCATGAAGATCGTGATATTGAAAATTGTGATAAAATAGAATATTTGCTACAAGCTACAGTTCCAGGTACTAGAGTGCGTCAATTAGTAGAAAGTTTTCCCTTAATGAGTGAGAATTATGAAAAAATTATCCAATGTATGCAATCCAGGTTTGGTAGAGAAGATCTACAAATAGAGGTCTACGTACGTGAGTTATTAAAACTTGTTTTAAATAATTCTATTAGTAAACAAAAACTTGAAATTTCTAAACTCTATGATCAAATTGAAACCCAGTTACGCGCTTTAGGTACTTTAGGCATTACAGCGGACAAATATGCTGCAATTTTATTTCCGTTAATAGAATCCTGTTTGCCATATGATCTGCTAAGAATTTGGCAGCGTTCATCATTTAATACAGGGGGGACTACCACTAGTAATGCCAGCAATATTTCTGAAAATTTTAATATTGACTGTACGCTAGAGAAAAAGCTAGAATATCTTTTATCATTTCTCTGTTCTGAAGTGGAAAATGAACAAAGAATTGTATTAGTAAGTGAAGGCTTTGGACTGACATCTGATTGCAATAAAAGGTCGAAATCTGGAGAGACGTGCTGCGGAAAGAAAAAATCGTACCAAGGGTCTCTTCTACCTACCGCCGCAGGTTTACTGAACACAAACAATGACAAAAATTTTCGTAATACTTGTATTTTTTGTAGTGGGTCACATAATGGAGATTCTTGTTTTAAGGCACAAGAAATGTCTTTGGAAGAGAAGAAAAATATTGTATTGGGCAAAAAGGGATGCTATCGGTGTCTTAAGGTTGGTCATTATGCAAAAAATTGCCGAGGCCGTTTAAAGTGCATTATTTGTAAAAAATCCCATTACCCTATTATGTGTCCCAATTTGACTTCTGATAAGGCTAATTCTCAAAATATATTTAAATCAAGGGATAGTAAACCTTCATCTACTTTGACAGAAAACGACGAACTTTCCAATCATACAAATTCGAATGCAAATCATACCAGTAGTCATATATTTCTCCCGACATTGCTCATCAGATTGATAGGTCCCAGTAGTTCTAAATTTGTTCGGACTTTAATTGACACAGGCTCACAACGTTCTTATATTTTGAAATCAACCGTTTCATTTCTTGGTTTGCAAGTCAAAAGTTCCCAGAATATGGTGCATGGTTTATTTGGAGGAAAAGAGATTATAGCTGCACATAACTGTTATGATGTTAGTATTTCTGCTGATAACTTTTCATACACTTTTGAAGTATTAGATCAAGATAAAATTTGTAACAACGTTAAACCTCTTATTAATGGGCCTTGGATAAGCGAATTGGATAAGTTGAATATCGCTATTTCTGATTTAAATAGTGAAGATCCCATTGAACTTTTGTTAGGTGCAGACGTTGCAGGGATTTTATGTACTGGAAACAAACATAATTTAGAGTGTGGGTTGATAGCAATTGAAACGCTCATGGGATGGACTGTTATGGGAAAAGTACCTTGTCAAATTTCACATTCCTATTTATCAACTTCTGCTTTGTCTTTATTTGTGAATGCCTCTATCACAGACTTATGGGAATTGGACGTATTGGGTATTAAGGATCCTGGTGAACAAAAATCTAAGGAAGAAAGAGCTTCTGCCACAATGAAACTATTCTTAGATACTATTATTGTAAATAACGAAGGACGTTATGAAGTAAGGTTGCCATGGATAGATGGGCATAATCCGCTTCCGACCAATTACAGAGTTGCACAAAAACTAACCTAATGTTATATCTGTTGCAACCACCTATGTTTGTTAAGCGCATGACTTTTGGGAAGCTTCGTACCAGTATGTTATTGCGAAATTTCACGAAAATACGTGATGTGGATTAAAATTAATAAAGACGTTTGTTGAGACTGGATCTGTTTAAGACAAAAAGATGTAACTAACAAGAAACTCTCCAAAAGAGATCCCGGATAAGAGACCCGCCCCAGGGGGTGGTTCGGCTCCAAGTTAATGCTCACTATAGGAAGGATTGGGATGTATAAGTAATGAGGGCGCCACTATCTTTTGAACGCTATCGATTAAGCAAACAAACTATACAAAAACTAAGGTGAGAAAGATAGAAACACCTTGTAATTACTTTAATTAAACAACAAATAATAAAGCTATTTGAAATAAAATACCGACCACGCTACACCCTTAAGACTAGTCTAAGGTATATAAATGAAACGGTTTTTAAAACTATTGTTTATTTATTGAAACTACAAGTAAATTGATTGTACTAACCCTTACTTTTTGGAAGTCCATCTTATTAAGAATAATGAAAAACTCTTCGTTTTACCAAAACTTCCAATATTTATTTAAAAAATTGCTTTATTAACTTTAATGACAGCCGTTTCGCTAGACTTAGCATCGTCAGATTGACATATTGAAGTTACATTTTGTTTGTTTGTAGATAGGTACCTGATATTTATTAGGTAGTTATAAGGCTAGACCAAGTATGGAAGTAATAAAACATAACAATATTAAAGCCTAGATGTTATGAGCCCTAAGGGATTATCCTGGATGTACTTCCCTCTAAGATCAGTATAACTGTGCAATGATATAGAAAAACCAGGAAAAAACTATATCATGCTGATCTTTACAATAACTTAATATATTTGTGTTACAATTACATCTTATCTATGTATAAAATGAAGACTCAATCAAAGCAAACACTTTAAAAGTGGAGAACTTCCCAGATTTATTTGTTCATTAACAACTTTAAATTGTGGATCTGCTAGATGTCTTTTTATTTCAAGTTCTTCAAGGAAATCTAAATTTTGTTTTTTATTACAAGTGTGTAGTATTTGGATGTCATTGATGTGTAAGAGTGAGGTTGGATGTTCAAGTAGGTGTTTTGCATAATTTGACTTATCTGGTTGTTTTAATCTATATGCTCTTAAATGTTCGTTAAATCTTACTTCAAAATTTCTTTGTGTTTAACCTATATATACAGCATTACACTTTGGACAATTAATTTTGTAAACACCAGATTTTTTTAATTTAGGTAATTTTGTTTTTACATTTAACAATTTTGTACCAATATTATTTTGTGTTTTAAATGATATTAATGCTGATGTTGCCGAAGATATTATTTTTGAAATTTTATTGGAAATAGTTCCACAATATGTAATATTTTTATAACTTTTAATTTCTTTAGTTTGCTTAGGAAATATTAGGTTTAGTGACACTACAAGTAGTTGCTGACAATGATCTGGGGTTGTAAAAAGTGGACTTAACTTTAGGTTTTTGTGCTGTCTAGGAGGGCGGCTTCAGTTTCTTCGTGGAGAGATGAAAGTTTCTTTAATGGTTCTGGCTGCTCGGGATGTAATAGTATTCTTAACAGCTCAGAAGTGGTTTGAAGGACTGTCTACACATAAGCGGTAACTGGGCTCTAAATTTAGTGGTATCTTGGCGGTAACTCGACTCCAACTTAGCGATAACTTGGCAATAACTTGGCTCCAACTTAGAGGGTTGTATCTTTCAACAACCAAAAAGAAAATTCACAAGATGAGATATTTGACTCTTCAAGTCGGCCTATTAGTCGATGAAAAGGATATGGAATTGTCTTGCTGGCCTTTATATAGGTGAGCTCATTGCGTGTTCGTGTCATTGCAAGCCTCGTTGGCCTCGTTCAAACAGATAAATAGTTAGCGTCTATAAGGGGTGTCTCGAGTACAGTAGCATTGACAGTGAATCGGGGTCGGTTTTAACGGTAATAATAGCGGTATTGTTTACGGTCGGTAATAGTGCAAGGTGACATGACGATAGACATGTTACAAAGAAATTTAAAAAAGACGTACGTTGAGGAGAAAGATGCAGCTAGTGCACTAGCTATGCATTCGTTAAGATAAAATCCCAAGTGCAGTGGAGGTTGGTTTTTGTAAGAGTTGAATTACATTTTTCACTAAAACTAATATTTAAGCATTTTTCACATATAGGATACCCCATCCGTGAACACGCTGTACAGTGCTTAATTCATAATAGTTTTTATTGGCAAAATAATAGAAAAAAACTGTATACAATAATCGAATCTAGTAGGGGCGGAAAAATGTTTTCCATCGATAATGTCCCGTTTTGTTACACCATTCAACGGTTCTCCCCCTTAATAATAATCATCGACGTCGCAAAAAAATTAAATCAATTATCGAATAATAATTTTCGATTCGCTTTTGTCATTGGCAGTCAAGTGTTATGCAAAATCTGGCCATCTGCGAAAAGGTTCTTTTCATTTCTCGCCTTGTAGGTGGGTACTCTTCTTTTTTGTTCTATTTCGATGGTTTGAAACGTCGAAATGAAAAGAAAATTTTGAGAGTCGCAGTCACAATAATCACAGTATAGCCAAAGTGTAAGTGTACAATTAATAGATGGAGTACGTGGATAAGAGCGAGGGAGGATCTTGAAGGAAAAAACGTAGTTTGGTTCAAGAGAATTACTAAAAAAGGAAGTTTAAAAAAATTTAAATTAACAAGAGTTGCTGAACTATTTGCTGACGCTGTCTGATTTACTGAATTTTCATGGTCGATATATTTTTTGTTTGTTATTTATTATTGTATTAAATCTGGTGTAATAGATATTTGTAAATATTTTCGGCTCTTCTACTGCTTTTCCATTGAGCAAAGTTGAGAGGTCCCTCATCTATCCCATAAAAAATCTCTGCACGTAACACTCTGTAACAATATTACTCCCAAAAAGATCCCGGCTGAAAGGGTTAAGGGCGCTACTATCTTTTTATACGTTTACGATTTAACAGCTGAAACTACACAAAGAAACTTCGGTGAAAAAGATAGAAACACCTTGTAATTAATCTGAATTTAAAAGCAAAGAAAAAACTATTTTTAATGACAACCCAACACGCTACATCCTTAAGACTTATAGTCAGTGGGTATATAAATCAAAATGATATAAAGAATATGTGTTTATTTAAAAAATTATAATTATGCCAAAGGAGGTCTAGAAGGATATTTTATAAATGTACTTGACTTATCTTAGTGCTTTTGGTTGTCCGGTGGGCTCGGTTAGTTCACTGTTGGCATGGATGGTGCTGGCTTGTGGTGGTTGCATCTACTTCACATCAAAGAACCGCTACAAGAAATGGGTGATATACTTTTTATCAAAAGGGCTGCTAAAATAAATTGTGATATTTTTCGCTACAAAAAGGCTGCTACGGTGACTGTGGGATGCTTCTTCTTCAAAAGGAACTGCTACGATAATTTGGGATGCTTCTTCGTCAAAAAGAACTGCTACGATAATGTATATTTCTCCTTACTAGAGGAAATATCTCCCCCTACTAGCGGGTTGTATCTTCTGTGATCCAGCCAGAAAAATGGTTTTCTAAATTTTGCAGATAAAACGTTGAACTTGCCACTATGAGTTTTGTCGAAGGAAAAGGACGAGAGCGTGTGCCTTAATTTATAAAAGGGTTGTCAATGGTTTCCGATTGGATGGTTGCGTTCGGTTTTGTAAGGGTTTTGTTTCAGGCGCGTTCTATTGTAAGGGGTAGGTTTGGTAGCGGTGATAAGGTTGTGCCTAATATACAATGATTCGGGGTTAATTTTAGGGTTCGTAAACTAAGTAGGATGGCAATAAACATGTTACAACTCGCTTAGTGCAAATACCTACAATTAAACGTCAAATAGTTCTATCTTATTTCAACACTCAATGAGATTGAACTTCGTCTCGCACGACTTGTGCAACACGGACTGACCCAAAATGTGTGTTGTTGATATAATGCCACTTTTCTTTACTCTTTTTTTTTCAGTGTACTAAATATTTTAAAGCAATTTATTTTTGTTGTACTGTACCAAACGGCATATCCTTGGTATGGTAAGCATTATGACGGGCATTACGGGAATACACACGAGAGCCTCCCTCGATGCAGAACCGATAATGTTTCGGGGGCGGAATTTTAAAATTGGCTTAGTGAAAAATCCCCAATGTCTGCCGAGTAGGAAATAGGGCCCCTTTTCGGGTGAAGAGAAGGGGGTCAATATGTCCTTCGGAATTAAATTCGACGATAAGCTGCTTTTAAGCGGATTTCAGATTTCTACGTACATATTTAGTAAACTACAAGATTAGAAGATTATGTTGTGTTTTATTATTATTTATTTTCCTAAGATGGCCATAAAAGTGCGGAGTGTTATTACACTCCGTAGATCATTTTGATGTCTACACCTTTCTCTATCATTCCAACCTATACAACCGAAAAAAATGTCAATGATGTTTCCACTAAATTAATATCTTTCAAAATTTACTTTTTTATAATTTTATTTTTGATATCAAGTTTGTTTAAAAATCATTATTAAGTTTGCATTTAATTCATTCAGTACTAAACCATTTTTTAAGGATGTCATAACTGCTAAAACGTTTTATTTTCTCCATTATCTCCATTAGGTCTAAAGGTGAAAATGTTACTCCAGTTTTTAATTTTATTAAGAAAATCAATAGCACATCTTAAAGAACTGTGCATTTATCAGAAAAATTACACCAGGTCCAGTAGATGTGCATTTTTTGAAATTCATTTAACTTCAAGAAAAATGTTTTCTGATATAGAGTTGATTGGGTAGCAAAAATATTACAAGTTATTGTTACAATTAATTTATATTTAAAATATACATCACATTCTGATACTTCACAGAAAAAGAAGAAGCTAAGGTCTTTTCACTAATTTTATTTGGGTTCTTAACGACCGAAATAAAGTCACAACGTTAGCTTATCAAGGTTTCCTTATTTCAAAAACCTTTGTGCGCAAGCGTAACTGTCAATATAAGGAACACTTTATTAAAGTAACGCACAAAAGTGTGCGCGATAACTCCCTAATTTGTTCACAACGAGCGCTGTCGATAACTTTTTGCGGTGTTGCAACATTCTTCTTATAAATCCAACTTCTCATTCAATAACAACAATTTTATTATTTTTCTCCATAAACAATATTGAAACTGCTAAATATTAATTGATTATAGGTATACTTCTTAGATATTTTGTCTATATATTTACCTACAATTTTACAAATTTTTCCAATCATGATTTTAGTACTATTTTTCCACTTGAGTCGGACTGATGGCCTGTTTTCCATTTAACTACGTGTAAATTTACTTCAACTAAAAACTTTTATAACATTTTAACGGGCATGTAAAAACATTCCAGATTTTTTAAGGAGGTTCAAGAAACTACTATTTATTTCTCAATAGATTTTCATCATATATTCAATATACCGACAAAACATACTTAAAAGTAAATCAGAGTATGACTTGAAATTAGATTAAGTCATTATTAGACCTACGGAGGATTCAAGTTATATAGGGTTGGATGACAATTCAGCACTGCTCCCGAAATAATTTTAAAACATTTTAGAAGCTTTTGCATCCAGTCAGGCACACAATTGTGATCTTGCAATTTTTATTTGCTGTCTGAAAGTTATCCCTTTGTCTAGGGTAACTCATAAGTACTTTGAATCACATTTATTATAGTGGTAGATATTTTCTTACCTGGTATGTCCTGTGTCTTGTACAAGTTATTATTATCCTTCATCGAGGCTGCTGCTTCTTGTTGATAGCCTTTCATCAAGGAAGGTTTTACTGGGGATTTCATGATGCCAATTTGAAGAGTAGACATTCATCTCAGACTCTATAACGCCTTGTTCTCTTTAAGTAGAACAGTACCCGTTTTTCTATATATATCCTCACTGGAACTATTCCACTTGTAGGACTTGGTGGTCTGTAGAGTGCTTGAGTCTGCCGGTTAACACGAGGCAGTGGATACATTGGCATAAAGATCTGGAGAATACTGGGTTATTTCGCGGAT
The DNA here is from genome assembly GCA_035357415.1 of Ophraella communa. Lineage (NCBI taxonomy): Eukaryota > Metazoa > Arthropoda > Insecta > Coleoptera > Chrysomelidae > Ophraella > Ophraella communa. Next base: position 22,791,250 of record CM068988.1, on the reverse strand, counting down.
AATCATAATGAGATTTGCTCCTTCATCTCTCTAAGAAGGTGCCATTTCTTAACATTTCCATTGATAATCGCAGTAAAAAATCTTAAGTATCACATCTAACACAGAATCGTACTCATATCCTATGCAGATAATGTCTATAACTTCTACTGGGGATGTTGGTCTGATAACTCCAACAGTATCCACAATAACCTCTTTTAACTTTATGTCGTCGTTCGTATGTTGGTTGAGTTTGGAGTTTATTCTTCAGTGTAGATAAAACTTCTTGGTCTGTGTAGAGCAAGTATTGGTATTTTTCTCGTGGAGGGGTTTTTCTCTTTTGCAATCTTAGTATTTGAACTTTTGTTATATTTTGAATTTATACATTTTTGTTCTTTAGAAGACAATCTATATACAGCTTTTCAGATAAAAGTATATCCACCTTTAATAACTTTTTTAATACTGGTATTTAAGAAAAATCCAAAAACACTTGAATTTATGTTGGAAGGGGCAAGCATTATGGCTTATTTAAACCTGTTACACATTTTTGAAATCAGCTCAAAGAGGAGTATCCAAATTTTACATAAAAAATATGGGAAGTAATTTAAAAAAAGAGATGCTGCTAAAGGTGAAGGGATGGCTTTTCCAGTAAGTTTAAATAAGCCATAATGCTTGCCCCTTCCAACATAAATTTACGTATTTTTGGATTTTTTCTAAATACCAGTATTACAAAAGTTATTAAAGGTGGATACTTTTATCTGAAAAGCTATGTATTTTAGAGACGTGGTCTTAATCATCATCTATTTATTATATTTTTATTTATTTTAGTTTTAAGTCAATAAATAAGTCTGTGTTGAAGTGAGCTTCATCTGGAAAACATATATTATAATTGTGTCAACCGCTTCACTTCTGAGTGAGGCGTTAATTATTTTATCTTTTTTTGATATCCCAGTTTATATTAATTTTTATTTATCTATTCAAACAGCATTCTTTATAATATCAATTGTTACTATAGATACATCAATTTTGATGCAGGTACAGACACATGCATCAAACTAACAACATACTTTTGTGTTTGTTTTGTTATTGATATTACCGTTGAGACCTCGTGGATGTTCCTAACTCGATTTGTCAATATAGAGAATTCCTCCGAGTACACCACAATGTACACACCGATGTAGTGTATTGATGTAGTTGCGTTTGACAGCCATACTCTCGAGAGCGTCTCTATTCAAGAGATGCAGTAGAGAAGGCTATTCAAAATAAGAAGGGCTGTTGTTGTGTTTGTTATATTTTTTTAGGTGGAATGTAAACTTCTGTTATTTTTTTAATAAAGTTGATAAAGTGACGGTTTTTGTAACATAAGGTTAATTTTAGTATTTTATAGTAATATTCAGAAATGTGTTGAAAATATAACAGACTTAAATATAATATCATGTAGATTCATTTTTTTTAATTTTCGTAGTATTGGCTATTTCATAATACGAAAACAGATATACTACGAGGGCTATTCAGAAACTAGGGAACGTTTCCGTATGAAGTTCCTCAATTTCTGAATAACCCTATAAAGGGTGGGTCAAAATAATTCGGTGTATTCCATTTTTTTCAAAATCATGCAGGAAGACAGAGCAGCAATCAATTACCCCAAAAACCAAAAAATCTTAAATTAAAAAAATTTTGTAGCATAGTTATTCCATCCTCAAATTCAAAAATTTGCCGCGTAAACGACTGTTGACGTCACTACTCATATGTGTCATTGAAAGCGCCATCATTTTATTGTAAACAGTGGATCTGCGAGAGTGTGCGAAGTTTTTTATTTATATTTATTCTCTCTTTTCTTTATTTTTTGTTGATTTTCATAAAAATAAGTCAGTTAGACATTTTTTAATGCAAAAAGCACAATATAAGTATTTACGCTGTTGCTTTTACATTTCGAAATTCAGCTGCATTGAAACCTAACCTAACCCAACCTAACCTAACCATGAAAATGTCTAAGGATGGTAAATTGTTTGACAATGCTTTCACAAACCCTACTGACGACATTTTATGATTGCATAACACAAATAAAACCAATAATTCACAATAAAATCAGAAATAAAGGCAACGAACATTATAATTCCATTAACATTACATTATAATTACACTTTCACTAAAAAAATGTTGTCGTTCATGCAAGACTTCATTACATTATAAATTCTGTATCAGCGCATGCGTATATTGTCCACTATTGACACTTGAAACTTATGTTATGTTCTATACATCTGCTACAATATTCAAAAAGTTCAAGTTGTTATACTACTATTCTATTTTTGATTTTGTTAAGATATTTTTTATTGCTTGTAAAACCGGCCTTCAATATCAACATAACCTAAACATAGGAATTTTGACATAAATACGAATTCACATTTCCATGCTATCGTACTGCGCATGCGCTTTTACTGTTTCCACTAAGAATATAATGTAATGTAAATAAAAAGTTGAAAGTTCCCAACTTCTTAGTGGGCTTAATGTAAATGTAATACCTTAATGTGTTGCATGAACGCCTCCACTATAAATTGGGTGCTCAACTTTTCTTAAACAAACTGTCATCGATATGAGTTTTGACGTCACGACCGTTTCGACTTCTCTATTTGAATTTATCGATTTTAACTTACTTTCAATTTGATATTATATAAAAAATAACCAGAATTGTTGCATTGTAATGAGTTTAGGATTAAATATTTATAATTTACTATATGATTACAAAGGAATTTCATTGATTTATTTTTAATGAAAACACCGAATTGCTAAAAATGTAAGGAAAATAGATTATTTTTATTTTTTTTCCCGAGTATGGGTGATGTTACAATAACAAATTTTACAGGTTATTCCTATCGATAAATTGGCTTTCTACAGGTATTTTTTTAATCGCTTTCTAATTATCTATAAGGGGATGAAACTTGGAACCCTGAACAATTCTTTAACGGGAATTTTCTAAGGCTATTAATGGAACTTTAGTTTGTTTTACAAAAACTCGTTTGTGCATTAAAGATACGATTACGTACTGTTTTTCTCGAGAAAAAATAATTTTCTTGAAAGTATTTTATTTCTTTTACGCTCAAGTACATTCGTCAAAAAATAAATTCGGCGTAAAGTAGCAAAGTGACCCATAAATTGATTATAGTGATTTATCCTACCGATGCCGCGCCATGTAGTCGTAGTATAATGTCACATGTGTGCGGTTAAGTAGTCATCTCTGGTACGAAACAGAGCTCTTTTTGGCTCTTTTCAGCTCTTCCGCCTGCCACGTCGCTAATCTGATAAGGTGTGAGTTATGGCGGCTCGGCGTTGTTTGTTATGGGCTATATATGTGGGAGTATTGCCACATGGTTTCAGGAGGACAGCAATTTGGTGACTGACTAAATTTTAGTCTATGGGTACATAGATAAAAGTTTTTCCGAGATGATATTGTTTATTTCGAGACATATACTGTGTGGAACAGATTTGAAAACAGATAGATGGGGGCTTTTTTGAAAAAAACTTGCACCCGTTTATTAGTATTTCTAATGCGCTTGTTTTATCAATAATTTTTTTATACAGAATGTGTCATGTGACACAACTTTGTTTTTTTTTAATACAACACCCTGTATATTACTAAATTTTTGGAGAATTAGAACATTCTAGAGATATATCTAATATATACCGGACAAAAAAGAGAAGCATTTGCACTCGAGTGCAATGTAAAAAAAGAAGAAATCGTTTTCTCAAGTTAAAATTTTTGTTGTGACCACCCTTTATAATTAATTTCTTATTTAAACACTATAACTTATAATTTAGACCCTTAGGTGCAAAACGATATATTAATTTTTAAATGTTATCAATTATTATTTAATTGAAATATACACACCGGCAAATTTAAAGGAACAGACATAAACTTTAATTAGTTCTTCTATAATATTATACACATTGTAAATATTGTACAGATAATCTCCTAAAACGAAGTTAGATTATAATGTTGAAATGGGTTTTACAAAAGTTGTACCATGTGTAACCTGCTGAAAAATAAAACAAGTCGAAGATAACAGAATGAAACAAAATACTGGTTTTAAACAGAATAACTTTATTGTACAATTTTAAACTTAAATGCATTTTTTCTTTCGCTTTAATAGCGTGTGTTTCTTCCACGAGCCCTGAAAAATGCAGTCATTCGTATCACCATACTTCTAATGAGGTCATCGATCAGTTGTTGAGGCAGTCTCTCCCATTCCTCAATCAATGCAATTCTTACTTCCTCTTTGGTTTGAGGTACCGGAATTTGTGCCCTAATCTTTCTGCCTAGCATGTCCCACACATGTTCTATCGGATTCAGGTCTGGAGAACACGCTGGCCAATTCATTATTGTTATACCCACTTGTACTAAAAAGTCTCTTACACAGTGGGCGACGTGTGGGCGCGCAGTATCCTGCATTAAAATGAAATTGTCTCCAATATATGGGGCAAAAGGTACCACATGTTCTCTATCTCTAATGTACCTATCTGCGATTAATGCCCCGCCATCAATCACCTCTAACTCTGTTCGTTACCATACCATAATTGAACCTCCACCAAAAGGTATTGCAGTAGTAAAATTAAAAGGTGCAGATTGTTCTCCTTGACTTCCATACAATCTTTCCCTACCGTCGATGGAATTTACACAGAAACGGCTCTCGTACGTGAAGAGAATGTGACCCCACTGGGTAGCATTCCAATTTTGATGTTCTCGACCAAATTCTAGTCGTGCTACACGATGGTGTCTCTTGAGTCTTGGGGCTTTTATTGTCACATATGACTTAAGACCAATTTCCTTAAGTCTTCTTCTCACTGTGCGCTCACTTATGTTGGTTTCATGAGCATCTTGCAGTATGTTTTTGGTTTGAACTGCCGTTTGATCTCTGTGTCGTAAAGTTTGCAACGTTATAAAACGATAATCTACAGCCGTGGTTAAGCGTTTTCTACCTTGCCCCCGTCTTCTTACATACTCCCCGGTTTGTCTCCAACGACTTACACTACGGTGGATAGTTGATGGTGACTTACCAAACATTAAAGCAACTTTCCTGTATGTTTGACCATGTTCGATCATTAATACTGCCCTAGCAATATCAGTCGGTATTAGATCACTCATTATTACTTGCTCGTTGCAATAAGAACACGACGGAGTCAAAAGAAAAAGCAATTCCAACAAACCCGAACAAATTAACTGATTAATTCAAAATAAATTAGTACTGCTTATCAACAAATAATGTATTTAAAATGTAAAACACAACACAAATAAACAAATAATTTGTTGTTTTGACATTTAAAACTTCACTTATAGAGTGCAGCATTCAAAGCTATCTAGACATAGTCTATGAAATAGTACAATAAAGAAATAAACTACAATCATAACCTGTTCCTTTAAATTTGCCGGTGTGTGTAATTAATATTTTAATAAGCGTCTTTTTAGCACTTTAAAAAAAATTAAACTAACTCTAAACTCTAAAACTGTAAATTTTAGGTACCTGGTACTGTACATCAAGTGACTTAAATTTAATCGTCTAACCAAAAAAAGAAAAAATGTACTACAGTGTCAATTTCCAATATAACCGGAACTGCTATTAATTTGAAATTTGAATTCAGAACTATCGAAAATCCCTGTATATCAAATTTCTTTCAGCTAGTATTATCTGTTCCCCATAAACTTCTAGGTGAAGGTCGATATGGGACAGCCTGTATGTACTTCATTGGAATAAAGAAAATCCCTAAACTGTCGCCATATATACTGTCTGTTGGATTTGTTATTTTTTGGTTCACTTTCAATTAGACTTTCCTCTATAGATTATATGGAGAAATCACCAAAACGCAACATTTTTTTCTATTTTTAAAGTCTATCTGAGATTTATTTGTTTTGTTTACTGGCGTCCAGCGACACGGTTTCAAATGTGTTGTTATGGCGACTTGACTCTTTCGCAGTGTAATTACCGCTGTAATTTTTCGATAATTGCATTCCTCTTATGACATATATTATACATGAGGGAAATATTCTTTGAAATTCTTTGACTTGTGTGTGTACTAAAATGGTTTCCTGAAAAATAATTGCTTGGACCATTTCTTTAGGGCAATTATTTCTTCTTTTGGACATACATAATTCAACATTTTCCTTTTTTGTAATAATAATAATAAGCTTTATTGTCGAAAAATTTTTTAAATATGTGGACAAAGCTGTTAAAAAAAAGCAAATCACATAGAACAAAACATATTAAAACAGTAATACAAGAGTATTTACAAGTAAATAAAACATAAAACATACAAACATATAAAACTTCACAATATAAAACATTGCGAAAGGTCAGTTAAAAAAAATAATAAAAAATAAAATAAAATAAATGTATACTTTATGTATACATTATACAATGAGAATGATAAATAATAAGTAATATAAAAAAATTAAAAATTAAAATTTTAATTTAGTCAGAGTAACAACAAAAAAAAACAACAAGCAACAAAATAGATAAATATCACAAATTAACTTTCCAGTGCGTGAGATGGTCCAAAATAATTTATGTAAAAAAGTCGTCAACTGCATACAAAGCTCTCTCCACCAAGTATGATTTTAAAGCGATACGAAATGCGGTTATTGATGAAATGGACTTTATTTCCAAGGGTAGATTGTTGTGCATTTTCTTAGCGTTATAAAAAATAGAGCTTTTGATTAGTTTCGTGCGAGGTTTTGGTAAATAAAGGTCATACTCTGCACTTCTAAGAGGTTAGTTATGAGATGGTCTGTCTGAGACTTCAGGTAAATGTTTCCGAATTAAGGAAATGGATTCAAAGATAAATAGGGATGGAAGTGTTAATATTTTATGTTTTTTAAAGAATTCCCTACAGTGAGTTTTACTGCTTAGTTTCAGCGTATACCAAACAGCTCTCTTTTGTAATTTAAAAATACGTTCAAATTGAGTCACACAACATGTACCCCAAAAAGGAAGTGCATATCGGAGATGTGACTCGAAGAGGGCAAAATAGACTGTTTTGGAAGCTGACAGGTGAAGCTCCCTAGATATTCTCAGCGCGTAACAAGAAGAGCTTAGTTTTTTTGACAAAGCGTCAATGTGTACATCCCATTTTAGAGAGCTGTCAACGACTAGTCCCAAAAATCTCACAGAGTCAACGACCTCTATAGTATAATTATTCAACATAATAGGTTAAATTGCAGATGTGTATGGTAAAACTTTCGTTTTAGAAACGTTCAAACACATATGGTTAGAATCACACCATGATTTGATGATGGTTAAGTCATGTGAAACGATTCTATGCAGTTCGGTGATATCCGGGTGACTCCAAGAAAAGCTAGTGTCGTCTGCGAATAAAAAAATTTTTCCGCCGATGCTCAAGTCAGCAATATCATTGATAAATAGCAAAAACAATATAGGACCCAATACCGAACCTTGTGGAACCCCATATTCTATCTGCTTGCATGAAGACCTTAATTCATCAACTCGTACAAGCTGCAGTCTATCACTAAGAAAGGACTCGAACCACCTGATCGAGGTGCCTCTAAATCCATAGTACTGCAATTTTTTAAGTAGTATTTTATGATCCACGTAATCGAAAGCTTTGTCTATAAAAATTATAGAAATATCAGAAATTATTATTGTAAATATAAAAATTGTTATAAAAATAATATAAAAATGGGACTTTTTGGCCTCCAGTTTTATGCAGCTAAAATATGATAATTATAAAGCTAAAGTATACGCCTATAATGTGTGCAAAATTCCAGCCCACGGATCATTACGATTACGGCATAATCACATTAGACGTGTCATGTGCTCGTAGTGATTATCAATCTAGATTCTGGATCATACGGTGGGTCGATTGGGAGAGTAAAGGAACAAGGGGATGAGAGAGAAGGCCACTTGTGATAGTTACATAGGGTACTACTGGCGCCGTTCTTTACACACATACGGTGTTACCGACAAAGTGACAAAATTATCTCTACGACTTTATCACGGCAAAAAAAACACATCTGCCGTTTGAAGATGACTTTAAATTAATTAAAATGTAGCTATCTTTTTGAAGTGAATAACAGAAATATGTATTCATGTTTATTATTAGTTTTGTTTCAGTTTTTTTATAGTTTTTAATTTTTATGTCTATGAAAAATTTTTAAAACGTAAAAATAATGTTTCGTTATAAATCGATATTTTGCTTAAAAATTATTAAAAAAAAACTTATTTAAATCTGTTACGCATATTTCCAATTACAAAACGGAAATCTCTACTATAGATTTGTACAGGTTTTATGAGTTAAAAAATGATATAAGATAATAAAAGATATGAAAGCATCATATTAAGAATATTGCACAAATTACTTTGCAACAAAACCAATATAGTGGAAGTTTTATTGCAAAGCAAATCATCAACGGAGCGTTCTAAAATAATTAATGCATCATCTTAAGATATTATGTAGTTACTAGTTTTTCTAGGTACCTAATTCTAAGCATAAGAAAGTCATCAATGTGAGACTGATTGATATAAAAAAAATACTTTAAATCGTTTATTATAATTTTAAAGGAATGTCTAGTTTTTTTCAAGGTTTTATTTTGTGATTATTGTTGTTAGTTTATAAGAAAACCTGTTCCATACAAGTCTGTATTAATGAATTTTCAAGTTTAATAAAAAAAATTTATACTTAAATACATTTGTTTTTATTTTTATCAGTCCGCGTAACATAATTTTTATATGTACCCCTTCTGTTAATACCTACCCCAGACCGGTTAATTCTAACCCCAATTCTGAGGTAAGGATTAACTGACTTTTTTGAGAAAAAAAATTTACTACATCGTTTCTGATATGTTCGATTTTTTTATAATTACATGATATCTAAATAATTAAGGCATTTGTAACATTAATATCAAGTATTAATGAAATTTATTGTATCAACATTAAAAAATTATATTTTAAAATAACATTATTATGCAGATGTCGATAAATTAGCCAAATCTTTTTATTAAATTTAAAATTAAGACGTTTGTATAATTTGTTACAGTTTTTCTGTGTGCGTTGGAGTAGTAGAACAACTGGCCAAATGCTGTTTGTCAGTTAGAGAACCAGTTCACGACATACCGACAGCATGTGCCTTCTTGTTAGCAGCTTTAGAATTTTTAGCAGCTCTAACCGACCATGCACCTGAAGATTCAGACACTACACATTTGGTAAGTTGGCAAATCGTTCATCACATTAATACGTTTTGAACAGGTTTTTTAAATGTTTGATTCAGTAGTTGTCTCAGTTAAGATTATATCAGTTAAGATTATATTAGGTCGTACAAACACCTTAGGCTTCTATTTTACTTTTGAGAAGGGAAACTCATGTTCGATGGGTCCTTATCCAGAACCCAACAGTGTTGAACTCACCCCCGAGAGGATGCCTACGAACCAAACCCTCCTCAAAAAACTCGCCGTGACCCCTGGCTCGGAATCACTACCCCAGCATACTCCAAGACTGGCAGCGGGCCCTCACGCACTCTTCACATAATATTCCTACCACTCAAGCCATCAAGAATGTTCCCTTCCCCTAATCATACTATCCACTGCCTCGCTTACCTCCATCCATTCTTTCTCCCCTCTCCACCCTGTTTTCCCAATACACTGCTTCTCCAAATTTCCTTTCCAACTTCTTTAACACTTCCTCGTTCTTCCAACATCTAAACAAGAGTGTCCCTCATCATCTTCCACCTTACGAGGCTTCTGTTTTACTTGCTGAATCCTTTTGTGCAAATGCAAATAATAAAGAGAATTTCAATAGGTGTCAAAATGTAGCGGCCTGTCATCAGTATAGATAGTGATAAATATAATGAGTGCCGATGCCTATCGTGGCTCGCCCTAGAGATTATAGTTCAACGTACATAGTCAACATAAAACTATTTGTTTAATAACGCAAAAATGAAATGAAATGTTTTGGAGCAGTTAATTTTTTCAATTTTTATTTTCCAAATTTTAGGTTAGTACCCTGCATGCTACTGAGCTCTTGGGATGTGTGTCGATGTTGTACGGATCTCTTCTACCGCCAGATTCAACACCTAGAGTCGAGGGACAACAACCACCTTCTATTCCAACACCTTGTCTTTCATTGGCATCCGTAACATTCAAACTGTTGCGAAGAGTAGCTGAGTTGGACATTAAAAAGTTTCAGGTTAGTAGAAATAATGTAGTAATAATAATGATTCATACCTTCGGTTTTATCTACAAGGCATATTAATAGGATTACCAGATCGATGCTAGGGTTATTACATTAGGTTAGATTTCTTAAGGGATTGTTTACATTCCTAGACTAAATTTGAGCCATAAGATAAAGAATTCACATCCTTTAAAACTTTGATCTGTTCACAAAATGTCAATGTATGACGTCAAAATTCACATAATAGGTAAAAACTGTATAGGTAACTATGCCAATATAATTAAACTAAATCGGTAAATAATACCTGTCAGTTGTTGATGTGTTGACATTTAAATATCGTAGTTGTCAATTTTTAATCAATAACTAATATCTTGCGAAGTAATAATGAAATATTTAACTGCGACTCAACGGATTGAAATTTTAATGATGATTGGTTACGGAGATAATTGTAGAAGTCAAGTTGAAGTGGCAAACTTATTTAATCAGAGGTAACCAGAGTTGCCTAATATTTCACAAGGTACTTTGTTTAAAATTCATGCACAATTCAGAGAACTTGGACATGGCAAACCATTTAAGAGAATCGCACTTCGTTGAAGATGATGTTAAGTGTGGAGAAGTTCACGTCAAATTTCTCGTCAAAATAATGTGAGTCACACAACTGTCCTCAGGTATTTCCGTAAAGAGAAACTTCATCCATATAAATTGACTTTTGTTCAAGAACTAATAGAATACGATCCAAATCGTAGATTGGATTTCTGCGAAAGAATTATGATTAAGTTGAACAGGAATGAAATAGCTGTTGGTACAATTCTTTTTTCCGATGATTGAACGGGGAAGTAAACAGACAAAACTGTAGATATTGGTCAGAGGAGAATCCTCATTGGATGCGTGAGACACATACTCAGTATCCTCAAAAGTTGAACGTTTGGGCAGGTATCATAGGTGATCATAATATTGGTCCTATTTTTGTAGATGGAAATTTGACAGCTGAAAAATATTTAAGCATGATTAGAGACGAAGTAGTTCCTGAGTTGGCCAACTTATATCCCAACACAATAGATCCGAACCTACCGAATGAAAATATCTGGTTCCAGCAGGACGGAGCAACACCCCATTATGCTTTAATTGTAAGAAATTACTTGAATGAAACTTTACCCAATAAATGGATTGGACTAAGAGGTATTATCGAGTGGCCAGCTAGATCGCCGGACCTTACGCCCTTGAATTTTTTTTTTCTGTGGGGTTATCTCAAGAACAAAGTATTTGAAACACAGCCAACCTGCAGCCAGCATTTTGAGCATTTGTTTTAATGTAAAAATTACGTCAAGTATTTTATGTAGGTATTTACTATCTTGAACAAAATTATAAATAATCTCAAAATTTCAAAATTGGTGCTTTTTTGCAGTTATAGCAAGCAGCCTTATAACTAATTTTTGAACGTTTATGAGACTTTATGACGCAGCTTTAGCACTTATTATTTTTGCTGTAAGAATATTCTTATAAGCACTATAAATTCATGGTGTGCTAGTTGAGAATGTTTTTTTAATGTTTTTTCCACCTAGCCTAAGAATAATTTTGTCTAAGCAACTCTTATTTCATAGATATGAAATACATCTCTGCATCCACTAACGAAAATTTCTATCGGTTCACTTACTATCAACAAATATCGCAAGTTGATATTATTCCAATAAACATTTGAAAATACCCTCTTTGACCTCGGCTATTAACATATTCCGTGCCTAAACGTAAACTTCAACCTCTTGAAAATTCACCCACCGTAATATCATCCTATATTTGTTCGCAGACCGTGCCATGTAGACGTGATCCGCCATCATCATATTTACACTAGCCGATACGTCATCTCTCTAATTGAATCATTTTCCTCTTCAAATCTTCAAATTGGCTTTGCGCGCCCTCTGTACGCTATTTGTATCAGCTCGTGAATGTGAGTGTGTATGTAGATGGGATTCCCATAGGAGATCGTAGTCGCGTATTATGTTTGGTTTGGGTTTCATGCATAGCGGTGATTATAATGAGAATTATGATTAAGTGTTTGTTTTGGTTATTAATTGGTTTTACTTTCATGTAAAAGGGATTGTCGAATGCGCGTTGATCGCGAACGTGATAATCAATTTAAGATCAAGATATTTTCTTGGAATGAAATTTGATTTATATTATATTTATAAGTAATGCGTGATAAATTAATAAAGGAAATAATCTTAAAAAATAGACTAAACTATGCTATATTTGTTTGTAGTTGGCAGCTAAGTGAATTCATTATAAATGCAAATCCTTCAAAGACAAAGCAAGGGTGGTTCATGAAAAATAACTAAAAGTAGTTAACATTTCTATTAAAACATAGTCATGGTTGTTATTTTTCAAAGAGTCCATCCTGTAATTAGGGATTAACTAACCCAAACACAATAGAAACCCTAGATAATATTGTCACAACAGGTAGCTGAATATGTCCCATGACCGTAGAACCGAAGTTTTTTTAAAGCATAATTCAAATTAAAATTAAAAGTAAAATAAAAATACAAATTAAAAAGTAAGAATTAAATATAAATTAATGCCAAAAGCATTCTTCCGACGATGAGTCAGATTCGTTGCCTGGGATAGGAATTACAATGGGTTCGAAAAGTTCTTCAATATTTATATCAACACTCCACAATCGTTCCTCTTTCTTCTTCACATGGTTTATGGCATGTCTAACGTCATTCAATTTAAAAGTTGTATTGTTTCTTGACACCTCACCTTTTTTCGGTGCCCATATTAATTCTACAGGGTTAGGTTAGGTTAGGTTAGGTTAGGTTAGGTTAGGTTAGGTTAGGTTAGGTTAGGTTAGGTTAGGTTGAAATGAAAATGGAAATCCAGATGAAAGTCAAGACGTTTCTGATTTAATAAAGCTGTTGACAGACCTGAAAGACGAAATGTCAGTGAGATTTAGTGATTTCAGGAAGTTCAAGGAACCACTTCGCTTGGTGGAAAACCCATGGGCAATTACAACAGAAAATATAGCCCATCTGTCTGTTTTCGGATACAATTCTAGGGACTTGAAGAACGAGTTAATCGATCTTCAAAATGATACGGAGTTAAAAAGTATTTTTGAAGACAAAATGAAGGAGAAAGCTCACTATGAATTTTGGAAATTAGTTGAAAAGGACAAATTTCCTAACTTGATTGACTGTGCACAGAAAATTATGTGTATTTTTGCATCAACTTATGTCTGTGAATCTACATTTAGTAAGCTGAAGTTCATAAAAAACAAGTACAGATCAAGATTAACAAGTGAGAACGTAGAAAACATTTTGAGAATTTCAGTTTCTTCCCAACCTGGACTCAAGTAAAAGACATTTCCAACTTTTTCAAATGCAGTTTGTTTTATTAATTTAATAAACTAACACTAATAATATTTTTGTACGTTATTTAACGCCTCTTATTTTTCAACGTTAGAGCTTTTTAGTGATAAAAAATAGCTGTAGGCCTGAGTACATAGTTGGTCTAATTAGGTATTATTTGTAAGTTTAATGTTTTAACAATCAAATAACAGAAAATAGTCTGAGAGAAAATGTGCTTCAGGTAGCTAAAAAACACGTATTTAACATTTATTTTTCAAAAATTAACCGGGGGTGGGCCCCCGGACCCCCCAGACCCCCCGGATGTGCTGGTGACCCTGAGAAAGGTTTGATGCAAACCAATTGGCTCCCTAAGGGATCCTAGTGAGGATCCCTGGTTTATGGCATTGTTCCAATTTTCCCTTGTTACATTTCCAAAAGAATTTATCAAAAGTTGCCTAACGTCATTCAATTTAAAAGTTATATTGTTTCTTGCCACCTCAACTTTTACCTGTGCCCATATTAATTCTATAGGTTTTAATTGACAGTGATAAGGTGGCAAACAATACAGTTATTCATTTTTCCTTCGCCATTTCGTCAAATTACATATCTTTTACATTGTAATTTGTGGCGCTTTGCAATTTGCAGTAATTCCGTTTTCAGCATTGTGTCGTCAAAAGAAATATTCTTGCTCTGGAGCCACTCTTTAATATCTCCTTTTTTCCATGATGTCGTTGGTAACTTTTCTACCAGTTTTGAATGATAACTGACGTTATCTAAGACAACCACTGCAGCACTTGGCAAAAAGTCTAATAGGTGAGAAAAATAATCATCAAAAACATCAGAGGTCATTTCCTCGTGGTAATCTTTGGTTGACTTTGATAAAAAGTCTAATAATCCATTTTCTACAAAACCATGTTCACTGCTAATATGTGCGATTATTAGTCTGCGACCTTTTCCTCAAGGAGCATTTAATCCTGTTGAATATCCCTCCAAAACTGCCTGACTGATATTGGAAATATTGCTGTCCATCCATGCTTTAGAAACAGTGTGTTCTTCATTCAACCATGTTTCATCTAAATAAAATATTGTTCTTCTCTCGTTCCGAATCTTTTTAATATTTCTTAAGTATTGTGTTTTCCAGCAAATAATTTCTTCTGTCTCATTCAGTTTCCATAACGTATTTCGTCCAAATTTGGGAATCGTATCTATAGTCCGTCTAGAAAGTATCCGGAAAAAAGAATCAACAATTATAATTTTGCAGTATATATTTATATTATTTGAATGGACTAGTTTAGTAGGATCATATTAATCAAAATGATAGCAATATATATTTAGGATAAGATACCTACTTACTTATATTGGTATTCATTTTGCAAGTAATTTTTCTCATTTCGTAAAATTTAACAATAAATAATTAGTAAGTTTTAAACGTAGCGCCAACTAATAACCAATAATGAAGTGTGTTTAAAAGTCATCGTTGTCACAGTTTAGCTACGTTCGTTTCAAGTATTCTCAAATGACTGGCGGCACAAAACACCGTGTTCTGTGACTAACTGATTGTACCAGTTAACAAGATATATGACAGTAGAGAAAATCGTGTTTATCTGTAATAAACAAACAAGACCCCTATTCTTGACGGTGATAGAATAGAACAGCCAATAGAAAGTGGGCGTGGTTCTATTGAAAATGCCAAAACGGTATTCTTGAAATTCGTTCTCTCACTGTACCGATAGAAGGGTTGCTCCCCGAGAGAACAATTACTTCTATTGGTTATTTTTAAAGGAACCGCTATAACACCAAGAGAAGGTGTTAGGGATTTTTATTTTCGAACCAAAAATAGTATAGAAGTAATTTCTTTCATAAACCAAACACAACCAAACAACAAATTAAACTAACGAAAATGACAGAATCTTTTGTTTAGTGTTTCACTCCTTATTTGATAAAGTGTTAATCAGAGAACAAAAATATCGATATGTTTATCTCTTTTTAATGACAACAAATAAGAGAGAGAGATAAGTTTCTCGGTTAATATTAAAGCATATCGACAACATCGCAAATTTTCTCCCAATCTTATTGAAACACGTCACTTACCACTTATGACGTATGTAACCATTAAATTTAAATTTCAAAAGCCGATTATGGCTAGAGGATTAATTTTATAAAAATTTTATTTGTACAGTTGAACCACTAAAAACCTATTTTAAAAGATGCAAATATAAAAAAAATCACTAAACTAGTCCATTATAAAATAATCACAAACAATTCATCTCATTTACTTATACAACCTCCATTTAATTCTAAACACTTAAGTAAACGTCCAGGTGCACCAGAAACTAGGGGACTGCGAACGAATTAAAATCACTTATGGAGTGCTCCAAGGAACTATATTGGGCCTCATTTTATTTAATATTTTATTTAGTACCTATTAAACGACACTTTGCACACAGTTTTTATCATACGCATATGCCATATTTTTTTAAAACGCACAGAACGTAATAATTTAAGCAAGATTAATAATTTCTAATTAATAATAATAATTTTCCCCAATAAATAAACAAAATAAAATCTCAGTGACTATTTCCTTCTTTTCACTAAAGCTTCTTATTTAACGGTCTTGTTACTTTCCAGTGGTTAAATAACTAAAAATATTTAATAGTTTCTAAAGTAGGCAACTTTTTGAATCTACTTATCCCGATTTCGACGTATCAGTCTCTTCTGAAAAACTTTCTCCAAAATTAAATTATCCAAAAGCTCGTTTTGGTCTGCCACGTGATACACATTCCGTTCGGAAATCAACTTTCGACCACCACATTCTACTCAGTTGGTTAGTTAAGTTTCGTTTCGGTGTCTCTAGGGATAACAACACTCGGTAGATACTTGTTCGGGCACGCGACTATCCCCTCGAGGGCTGTCTCGACTTCCTGATTCCACATTCAGAGATTCTGAAAAATACGAGAATACGTGTAGGTAGAAACTAAATTTTTTGACTTTGCGATGTACAGTTTAGGTTATCTTTATGTTGAAAATTACGTACATAATATTCGTAAAAAGTTTAAAAAATTTAGAGTAGAGCTAAACTGCTTTAATCTTCTGGGCAGCAGCGTGCGTCAATACCTGGGTAAATAATCATGAACTGACCATTTCCTTTGAAAAATCAGTCACAATGATATTTACAAACCTAACTTGATACGCTCAACTTATAGTCAAAGAATATAAAAATCCTAGCATCTTACTTGATTCAAAACTTGTTGGTCAATTCATTAACTCTATAAAAAAATAGGCGTGAAATGTTGGGATGTAAATTTTAAATAGAAAATAAAGTAGTTCACAATTTTTGAAATATTGTTTATAATTTGCTTATGGTCTAATTTATTCGAAATATAATTATCTCTCTGAAAAACAATCTTTTTCATATTTTATTTTACATTTTTATAATCACTTTGACATTTACTCATCAAATTGTCATAGCGTCTCGACTGATGTCAAAGTCTGCAAAACAGCAGCTGTGTGTGTTATGGTTGGATGTTACTGCGTTGATGGGAATCGTTTTTGGACTAAATTAGGCAATCCATATCGTGTGACTTTTTAAAAGTCCAAGAAGGCGAATAGTTGGCACACAAATTTTGTTAGTTTCAGTTGTGTTACATTTATGGAGGTTAGAGGTAAGGACCAACTTGTGTAGGAATAATAATAATAATAATAATCGATATTTTGATTCGATGAAAAAATCATATATTCATCATATACTTCTATATAGACAGTTGATGTGGCAAAGAACATCACTACACTACACTACGGTGCCGACAATATTTTACCCTCTCTCGCATTCGTAGATTGTATCCATACTGCGCATGCATTTACCTAATTGAATTTTTTTTGTGTTCCGTTACATGCGCACAAAATATGCGCAGAACTGACTAAGTCTACAAGCGACAGACCAAACGATACATTATTCGTTTCACCATATCGGAACACCTTATAGAAACTGTCCATATATTAAATATATGAACCAAATACCGATATCATAAATGTCATCTGTCAAAAGATATGTTAACAAAGTTAAACTTGCTATTAATCAAAAATAAAACTACCATGTGGCCAAAAAAAGTCTATATTTTCAAATTTGATGACGGTAGTAATGTCATAATTAAAAACTGTCAAATTTGTATTGAAAAGAAAATATAAACATCTAAGGTTAGGTGCTTACATACACATCAGGATGTTTTGCTGTTCTTCAACTATAATCATAGATAAGAGATATATATACTGAGATAGATCGGAAACTGCCATTATAACCTCGACACCAAAGCGATATTCGCGGCATCTCGCGTCTGGAACCAAGAACTATAAGAAATAGCGGGAAACTAAATGTATTTAAATATTAAGATTTTGATTACTTAATATTTTATGGGAAAAATCTCGAGTTCTCTTCAATAATACACAAATATACATCTTTATGAAATATTTACTACATTCAATAAATTATTTACATGTGCATTACAAACTCTATGTAATTCATGAATTCTAGACAATGGTTTTTCTTTTGACCATCCAATTATTGACAACCATACATTGCATAGCTAAAATTAAATGTTCAATTAATATTTTTAAAATGATTAATTAATACTAAAGTATTTTAGACACAACACAAACATTAAATAAAGAACTGTTTAATAAAACATTCAAGGTTTATTTAAAAAATTAAATTTCATGGTATATTTAAATTAAAAATTTAATAACCGTGAAAATATGATTAAAAAGTTATTTTTTTAAGGCTTTTATTATTTTATATATTTTAATTCAACTTACTTGTTCATCTTTAGGAATTCGATGCATTCGATATCCTGTTTTAAAGGAGTTATTGTATCCAGGAACACAACATTGAAAACCCATTTTTATCTCTAATTAATCACAAATTGTAACAATATAAATTGTAACAATATAAATTACTGTAGAGAATAACCGAACTTAACTTACTATAAACACAAAATGGCAATGAAATTTACAAAACACGAAAATTCTTTGACAGGTGCGACATATGACAGCACACCAGCGTTTTTTGCGGCTGGAACCTCAACTACTAACAATGAAATTTCATTTACATATAAGATTCCTAGCCATGACTATAATTCATTTATTCAAACACAACAGTTAGACATTAGAAAATAGATTATAAATGACAGCTCTGACATAAAATATAAAACAGATAACAAAATGCAGATGCAAAAATAAAAATTATCCGAACTTACTATTCAAATTATTAAAATTTGTCAAAATTTCCAAAATTGTCTAAATAAAATTCTCAAGCCCAGTCAATATGGAAAATCCCCATAAGCAATCTCTTCTACAAAATATTCGAAAAAGTTTTGCATCCGAAAACTATCCAGTTAGCGAAATTGTGTGAAAATCGGATAATTCTCCTCATATTGAGAAAATCGTTGCAGCTACTAAAATTGATGTATATTGATAAAATCATTTGATCAGATTATAGATATTTACAATTACTTATGTACAAATGTTAACATTGGCTCGTAATTGGGTGGTTGCGATAACCTTGTTTTTAGCTCGCATATTTTCTGATTCAAGCTCTGGACATTTCAGATAATTTTAAAACCTGCCAGGTTATTACGTATCTTGCAAACGCCAAGCTATAACAAATATTGCAAAATTGTAAATTCGTATTACGTATCGGCGAGAACAAAACGATAGCAAACTAACACCAGTGCTGCCTCTATCGAAAAATCTAGGAATAAATAGCATCAATCGCTTGGCTATCACAAGGTCTTGGTAATTTTTCGTATTACGTACGACCTTTGACAGCAGAACGAAAGCAATCAAGGGGCTATTTCAAGTGTCGGTTAGCAATCAGAAAAAAAGGTTTATGTATAATATTAAATAAAGTATATGTAAAGTATAAAGAAATTCATTGAAAAAAGATACATTAAACTTGACTTGAGATTCCAATATTAGTTCCTGTGAATGTCCCCAAATTGTTTTTGCCGCTAGTGCCTTAACAAATATGGAGTAAAAGTGCATTCAAACTGCCAGCCAGCGATTAGCCAACGATCGATTAGGTAGTACGTACCTTTTTGAAGTTCAGCAATCGATTGCGCAATAAGTGCGCGACTATCGCGCGATGAGTGCGCGACTATCACGAAATGATGGCGCGATGACTGCGCGACTATCACGCGATGATTGCGCGACTATCGCACGATGACTGCGCGATTTTTGCCTATCGCGAATTTTTACGTAATTACACCCGTGACCAACTATTTATATTCATTTTCCATTGTTGCAGGAGGTACTAGGAGCCGAAGGAATCTCACTACAGTTCCGGCACATCGCCAGTCACTTAATATGGTGTTGCGCCTCTCCAACGATTCCCAAAACCCACGGAAAAGAAGATACCGTTACTGAATTAGCTTATCAGGAACTGTTACATCAAGTGATCACGGTGACAGGATATTTCGCCGTGGAAAATAACGACAACCAAGTAAGTATTATCATTTTCTTTCAAAACGCGACACAAAAACAAAGGTTTCCACGAAAAAAAGTGTGACAGGAAATTGTACAATCAACAAATCAATTGTCAATTTGGCTCCCACCTTTCCGACCGACGTCACGAGACGTCAACCGCGAGGCGTCGGTTGCGTCACGTGCCGTTTTTGCTATCTATTCTACGCGTGTGACCGGATATGAAATCAAATGGGCCGCGGAAAAAGGGGGACAGGTGACAGTAGCCGTGAAATAATTGCTGATAGTTACTATATACACAGGTTGTCCCTGATTGTATTTCTAACATTCGGATTATAGTGCAGTCGAATTACCTTTTTTTCATGACTTAAGTCCGAATTGAGGTAGATAAGTGGAAAGGGGTAGGTTTGATAATTACAAATCGAAAGGCGACCATCCAAGATCTTAGATGCGTGCGAGGGGTGCGTGGTAGGGGTGGAAAGGGGGTGAAAACGGTTTTTTGCAATTTGCAGCGTAAATACGCATTTTATTGAAAAAAGTTGAATGGAAAAGTTGTAGATAATAAGAAAATCGACAACTTTTGTCTGAAACATTTTTTCACATAACCTAAAAATAAAGGCTCAAAAAGCCAAAAACCATAATTTTCGTTTTTTATTTTTTACTCAGAGAAAAATCAATATTTTGTTATGAAATTCAGTACAGTGATAGCTTTTTGTATCCCAAAAAAGTAGAATTTTTTTTATTTACGATAACTCAATTTTTTTTCGACATATTAACGATTTTCGAAAAAAAGACCTCATTTTGTAACGGCTCCCAAAGTCCGAATTTTTATTTCAGACGCCTCTTGAAGGTCTCATTTTTTTCGTAATGACTTTAATTTTCATATACAATAATAAAAAATACTACTCCTAGCAAAAAAAATCGTTTAAAATCGAAAAAACTGAAAAATTCATAATTTTTCACGCGTATCTTTTTCCTACTCTTCTACACGTTATATTACTCTCAAAAATATTTCATGTACATGCATTTAATTTATCACACCTTATTGCAGTTTGTAGGATTAAAATAAAGGAAATTATGGACGTCTATATTGATTAAAAAAATTAAAAAAAATTATTTTATTTATTACTGTTTCTTATTTTTAATTATATCTCGCCCTTTTGACTTGCGAATTACATTCTTCTTCCTCTTGTACTTCTACTTCATCGTCATCTTCATCATTTTCGTCTTTATTTTCATCATCTCCGTCTGCATCTGATTCTTCTTCGTCAGATTCGACATTTTCTTCCTCTTCTAACATGCGATTCTCATCTTGAAATGCATCGTTTTGGTCAACGTGTTCTGAAGGATGTACATCGGCAATTTCTGTGATTGATTGCTCGATATTAGTACAATCATTAACGCCGTAGCAATTCGAGCATAAATTCATATACTTTAAACCGTGTTTTCGACAACTGCATCATGAAGAACTGCAACTTTTTTTGCAACTGCAGGAAATTTTTTTTAGCAGACTGTCTGGAATTAACTGAAATATTTTTGAGAGTAATATAACGTGTAGAAGGGTAGGAAAAAGATACGCGTGAAAAATTATGAATTTTTCAGTTTTTTCGATTTTAAACGATTTTTTTTGCTAGGAGTAGTATTTTTTATTATTGTATATGAAAATTAAAGTCATTACGAAAAAAATGAGACCTTCAAGAGGCGTCTGAAATAAAAATTCGGACCTTGGGAGCCGTTACAAAATGAGGACTTTTTTTCGAAAATCGTTAATATGTCGAAAAAAAAAATTGAGTTATCGTAAATAAAAAAAATTCGACTTTTTTGGGATACAAAAAGCTATCACTGTACTGAATTTCATAATAAAATATTGATTTTTCGCTGAGTAAAAAATAAAAAACGAAAATTATGGTTTTTCGCTTTTTTAGCCTTTATTTTTAGGTTATGTGAAAAAATGTTTCAGACAAAAGTTGTCGATTTTTTTATTATCTACAACTTTTCTATTTAACTTGTTTCAATAAAATGCGTATTTACGCTGCAAATAGCAAAAAACCGTTTTCACCCCCTTTCCACCCCTACCACGCACCCCTCGCACGCATCTAAGATATTGGATGGTCGCCTTTAGATTTGTAATTATCAAACCTACCCCTTTCCACTTAGCTACCTCAATTCGGACTTGAGTCATAAATTGGTCACTTTTTCACGTAATTCGACTGCACTATTACTGAAGTTTGTCGATACTTCTTGTGCTAATCTAGCTTTGGCATAATTATAAAAAAAAATACATTGAACTAAAATAATGGGACTGTTTTTTACAAAACTAAATATTTAAATGTATTTGTTTTTAATACGATTTACCTGTATCACAGATAGGCAACCAGCGAACCAGAATTATAATTTTGGGCACTTTTTACAGAAACAATGTTCAAATATAGAATATTACGTATATAGCATTAATCAATTTAATAGTTCTTGCATTTATTTATTGTTGAATAAAATAGGTGGTCGTGGAAAAAATAGTGTACACTACTTTGGCGCAGGTGATTATTAATACTCTTTGGAAAAACTACCACTTTTCGCTCTAGTAATGTAATATAGAACATTTGTATTTTATTTTCGCATCAATCTCATTAGTTATTAACAAGTATTTGGACTACCATATACATTGATAGACTTTAAATAAGTAAATAAAATGAAACTTCAGGTTTGAGTCTTTATCAAGGTATATGAATATTTATTTGATGTCGTTTACAAAGTGATTTTCTTACCTCGGCATAATTAGATGTATTTGTGATTGCTGATTACAGACTAATATTCAGCTGGTGTTTTATAAATGAATGTGCCTATTGAGGTAATGCATAAAATGTTTGACTTTCCATCTGCTGATGGATTCACTTCCAAATTGAATTAAAGGGTAAGGAAAATTCTAACACCCGTTGAAATAGCCTTTGCATTTATTGTTTCTATTTATACATTAAGTAAATGGTTAGTAGCTTCTAAGTAAAAAATCTACATTAAAATAAATTTAAACTAAAATAAACATCAACTATCCAGTTTGTGAATATGTTGTTTGTAAAGAAGTCTTCAACTGCATATTATAGAGCTCTCCCCAATATATAGAAATGATGAACTCTGAAAAAAAGAAAAGGTTTGGTTAATTACTAAAAAGATCAACTACACTGAAAAACAATTTAACGTCAGAAAAGGTGAAAAATGAATCAACTCGTGAATAAAATCAAAAAACAAATGAACTGATTGTTTCCGTCTGCCCAGTACGTTTGTGACAAACTTTATATGACGCTGTATTCGCTTCAACGAACACCCACGTATGACATTGATATTAGCTTATCTCTAAAAAGATATCGCCACGGTTTGAATAATTGAAAATATAACATTTTAATGTGGAAACATGTAAAACATGTTTGTGGATAAATAACGGTATAAACCTGGCATTAATCGTGAAAGGGGGACACATAAAAATATTATGGGGAGTTTGAAGTTAATAAAATACTTGATCTAAAATAGCAAAAAATATACATGTAATTAGATGTTTTGTACAAGAAAATGTTAAATGTTATAAAATTCAGTTTTTTTGAATAAGAGTGTATACTTCCCATTCGCACCTAGATTTATGACTCTCATACATCCTATCGAGGAACTGATTGCGCCAGTCGATTCAGCGTCACAAAAAACACCGTTTCCCATAATTTCACCTAAATCTAAATCCAAAAGTGTTTTTGTCAAAAAAATGAGCCTTGGATTTTGGTCAAAATTCAACAAAAATTTGATTATTATTAAAATGGTTTAGGACCACTATTTTAATAACGTAGAACACGAAAATCGCGATTAAAATGCAATATTAGAGCTAATTTCATTAAAAGTTCAGTTTTTTTGAATGCGAGTGTATACTTCCCATTCGCACCGCGATTTATGACTGTCCCATACATCCTATCGAGGAACTGATTGCGCCAGTCGATTCAGCGTCACAAAAAACACCGTTTCGCATAATTTCATGCAAATCTAAAGCCAAAAGTGTTTTAGTCAAAAAAATGAGCAAGGCTATAGCCTTGGATTTTGGTCAAATTCAACAAAAATTTGATTATCATTAAAATGGTTTAGGACCACTATTTCAATAACGTAGAACACGAAAATCGCGATTAAAAAGCAATATTAGAGCTAATTTCATTAAAAGTTCAGTTTTTTTGAATGCAAGTGTATACTTCCCATTCGCACCGCGATTTATGACTGTCCCATACATCCTATCGAGGAACTGATTGCGCCAGTCGATTCAGCGTCACAAAAAACACCGTTTCGCATAATTTCACGCAAATCTAAATCCAAAAGTGTTTTTGTCAAAAAAATGAGCAAGGCTATAGCCTTGAATTTTGGTCAAAATTCAACAAAAATTTGATTATCATTAAAATGGTTTAGGACCACTATTTTAATAACGTAGAACACGAAAATCGCGATTAAAATGCAATATTAGAGCTAATTTCATTAAAAGTTCAGTTTTTTTGAATGCAAGTGTATACTTCCCATTCGCACCTAGATTTATGACTGTCCCATACATCCTATCGAGCTAATTTCATTAAAAGTTCAGTTTTTTTGAATGCAAGTGTATACTTCCCACTCGCACCGCGATTTATGACTGTCCCATACATCCTATCGAGGAACTGATTGCGCCAGTCGATTCAGCGTCACAAAAAACACCGTTTCGCATAATTTCACGCAAATCTAAATCCAAAAGTGTTTTTGTCAAAAAAATGAGCAAGGCTATAGCCTTGGATTTTGGTCAAAATTCAACAAAAATTTGATTATCATTAAAATGGTTTAGGACCACTATTTTAATAACGTAGAACACGAAAATCGCGATTAAAAAGCAATATTAGAGCTAATTTCATTAAAAGTTCAGTTTTTTTGAATGCAAGTGTATACTTCCCATTCGCACCTAGATTTATGACTGTCCCATACATCCTATCGAGGAACTGATTGCGCCAGTCGATTCAGCGTCACAAAAAACACCGTTTCCCATAATTTCACGCAATTCTAAATCCAAAAGTGTTTTTGTCAAAAAAATGAGCAAGGCTATAGCCTTGGATTTTGGTCAAATTCAACAAAAATTTGATTATCATTAAAATGGTTTAGGACCACTATTTCAATAACGTAGAACACGAAAATCGCGATTAAAAAGCAATATTAGAGCTAATTTCATTAAAAGTTCAGTTTTTTTGAATGCAAGTGTATACTTCCCATTCGCACCGCGATTTATGACTGTCCCATACATCCTATCGAGGAACTGATTGCGCCAGTCGATTCAGCGTCACAAAAAACACCGTTTCGCATAATTTCACGCAAATCTAAATCCAAAAGTGTTTTTGTCAAAAAAATGAGCAAGGCTATAGCCTTGCATTTTGGTCGAAATTCAACAAAAATTTGATTATCATTAAAATGGTTTAGGACCACTATTTTAATAACGTAGAACACGAAAATCGCGATTAAAATGCAATATTAGAGCTAATTTCATTAAAAGTTCAGTTTTTTTGAATGCAAGTGTATACTTCCCATTCGCACCTAGATTTATGACTGTCCCATACATCCTATAAAGGAACTGATTGCGCCAGTCGATTCAGCGTCACAAAAAACACCGTTTCGCATAATTTCACGCAAATCTAAATCCAAAAGTGTTTTTGTCAAAAAAATGAGCAAGGCTATAGCCTTGCATTTTGGTCAAAATTCAACAAAAATTTGATTATCATTAAAATGGTTTAGGACCACTATTTTAATAACGTAGAACACGAAAATCGCGATTAAAATGCAATATTAGAGCTAATTTCATTAAAAGTTCAGTTTTTTTGAATGCAAGTGTATACTTCCCATTCGCACCTAGATTTATGACTGTCCCATACATCCTATAAAGGAACTGATTGCGCCAGTCGATTCAGCGTCACAAAAAACACCGTTTCGCATAATTTCACGCAAATCTAAATCCAAAAGTGTTTTTGTCAAAATGAGCAAGGCTATAGCCTTGGATTTTGGTCAAAATTCAACAAAAATTTGATTATCATTAAAAATGGCTTAGAACCACTATTTTAATAACGTAGAACACGAAAATCGCGATTAAAATGCAATATTAGAGCTAATTTCATTAAAAGTTCAGTTTTTTTGAATGCAAGTGTATACTTCCCATTCGCACCTAGATTTATGACTGTCCCATACATCCTATCGAGGAACTGATTGCGCCAGTCGATTCAGCGTCACAAAAAACACCGTTTCGCATAATTTCACGCAAATCTAAATCCAAAAGTGTTTTTGTCAAAAAAATGAGCAAGGCTATAGCCTTGGATTTTGGTCAAAATTCAACAAAAATTTGATTATCATTAAAATGGTTTAGGACCACTATTTCAATAACGTAGAACACGAAAATCGCGATTAAAAAGCAATATTAGAGCTAATTTCATTAAAAGTTCAGTTTTTTTGAATGCAAGTGTATACTTCCCATTCGCACCTAGATTTATGACTGTCCCATACATCCTATCGAGGAACTGATTGCGCCAGTCGATTCAGCGTCACAAAAAACACCGTTTCCCATAATTTTACGCAATTCTAAATCCAAAAGTGTTTTTGTCAAAAAAATGAGCAAGGCTATAGCCTTGGATTTTGGTCAAAATTCAACAAAAATTTTATTATTATTAAAATGGTTTAGGACCACTATTTTAATAACGTAGAACACGAAAAACGCGATTAAAATGCAATATTAGAGCTAATTTCATTAAAAGTTCAGTTTTTTTGAATGCGAGTGTATACTTCCCATTAGCATCTAGATTTATGACTGTTCCATACATCCTATCGAGGAACTGATTGCGCCAGTCGATTCAGCGTCACAAAAAACACCGTTTCCCATAATTTTACGCAATTCTAAATCCAAAAGTGTTTTTGTCAAAAAAATGAGCAAGGCTATAGCCTTGCATTTTGGTCAAAATTCAACAAAAATTTGATTATCATTAAAATGGTTTAGGACCACTATTTTAATAACGTAGAACACGAAAATCGCGATTAAGATGCGAAGTTCGAGCTAATGTCATGCAAAGAACAGATAGATTGACTGCAAGTGTCGACTTCCCATTCGCACCTAGATTTATGACTGTCCCATACATCCTATCGAGGAACTGATTGCGCCAGTCGATTCAGCGTCACAAAAAACACCGTTTCCCATAATTTCACGCAATTCTAAATCCAAAAGTGTTTTTGTCAAAAAAATGAGCAAGGCTATAGCCTTGCATTTTGGTCAAAATTCAACAAAAATTTGATTATCATTAAAATGGTTTAGGACCACTATTTTAATAACGTAGAACACGAAAATCGCGATTAAAATGCAATATTAGAGCTAATTTCATTAAAAGTTCAGTTTTTTTGAATGCAAGTGTATACTTCCCATTCGCACTGCTAGATTTATGACTGTCCCATACATCCTATCGAGGAACTGATTGCGCCAGTCGATTCAGCGTCACAAAAACACCGTTTCGCATAATTTCACGCAAATCTAAATCCAAAAGTGTTTTTGTCAAAATGAGCAAGGCTATAGCCTTGGATTTTGGTCAAAATTCAACAAAAATTTGATTATCATTAAAATGGTTTAGGACCACTATTTTAATAACGTAGAACACGAAAATCGCGATTAAAATGCAATATTAGAGCTAATTTCATTAAAAGTTCAGTTTTTTTGAATGCAAGTGTATACTTCCCATTCGCACCTAGATTTATGACTGTCCCATACATCCTATCGAGGAACTGATTGCGCCAGTCGATTCAGCGTCACAAAAAACACCGTTTCGCATAATTTCACGCAAATCTAAATCCAAAAGTGTTTTTGTCAAAAAAATGAGCAAGGCTATAGCCTTGGATTTTGGTCAAAATTCAACAAAAATTTGATTATCATTAAAATGGTTTAGGACCACTATTTTAATAACGTAGAACACGAAAATCGCGATTAAAATGCAATATTAGAGCTAATTTCATTAAAAGTTCAGAATATTTGAAAACAGGTGTATAATTCCCGTTCGCACCGAGATATATGACTGTCCCATACATCCTATCCAGGAACTGATTGCGCCAGTCGATTCCGCCTAACAATAAACACCGATTCGCATTATTTCACGCAAATCTAAATCCAAAAGTGTTTTTGTCAAAAAAATGAGCAAGGCTATAGCCTTGGATTTTGGTCAAAATTCAACAAAAATTTGATTATCATTAAAATGGTTTAGGACCACTATTTTAATAACGTAGAACACGAAAATCGCGATTAAAATGCAATATTAGAGCTAATTTCATTAAAAGTTCAGTTTTTTTGAATGCAAGTGTATACTTCCCATTCGCACCTAGATTTATGACTGTCCCATACATCCTATCGAGGAACTGATTGCGCCAGTCGCTTCAGCGTCTCAATAAACACAGTTTCGCAGAATTTCACGCAAATCTAAATCCAAAAGTGTTTTTGTCAAAATGAGCAAGGCTATAGTCTTGGATTTTGGTCAAAATTCAACAAAAATTTGATTATCATAAAAATGGCTTAGACCACTATTTTAATAACGTAGAACACGAAAATCGCGATTAAAATGCAATATTAGAGCTAATTTCATTAAAAGTTCAGTTTTTTTGAATGCAAGTGTATACTTCCCATTCGCACCTAGATTTATGACTGTCCCATACATCCTATAAAGGAACTGATTGCGCCAGTCGATTCAGCGTCACAAAAAACACCGTTTCGCATAATTTCACGCAAATCTAAATCCAAAAGTGTTTTTGTCAAAAAAATGAGCAAGGCTATAGCCTTGGATTTTGGTCAAAATTCAACAAAAATTTGATTATCATTAAAATGGTTTAGGACCACTATTTTAATAACGTAGAACACGAAAATCGCGATTAAAATGCAATATTAGAGCTAATTTCATTAAAAGTTCAGTTTTTTTGAATGCAAGTGTATACTTCCCATTCGCACCTAGATTTATGACTGTCCCATACATCCTATAAAGGAACTGATTGCGCCAGTCGATTCAGCGTCACAAAAACACCGTTTCGCATAATTTCACGCAAATCTAAATCCAAAAGTGTTTTTGTCAAAATGAGCAAGGCTATAGCCTTGGATTTTGGTCAAAATTCAACAAAAATTTGATTATCATTAAAATGGTTTAGGACCACTATTTCAATAACGTAGAACACGAAAATCGCGATTAAAATGAAATATTAGAGCTAATTTCATTAAAAGTTCAGTTTTTGAATGCAAGTGTATACTTCCCATTCGCACCAGCGATTTATGACTGTCCCATACATCCTATAAAGGAACTGATTGCGCCAGTCGATTCAGCGTCACAAAAAACACCGTTTCGCATAATTTCACGCAAATCTAAATCCAAAAGTGTTTTTGTCAAAAAAATGAGCAAGGCTATAGCCTTGGATTTTGGTCAAAATTCAACAAAAATTTGATTATCATTAAAATGGTTTAGGACCACTATTTCAATAACGTAGAACACGAAAATCGCGATTAAAAAGCAATATTAGAGCTAATTTCATTAAAAGTTCAGTTTTTTTGAATGCAAGTGTATACTTCCCATTCGCACCTAGATTTATGACTGTCCCATACATCCTATAAAGGAACTGATTGCGCCAGTCGATTCAGCGTCACAAAAAACACCGTTTCGCATAATTTCACGCAAATCTAAATCCAAAAGTGTTTTTGTCAAAATGAGCAAGGCTATAGCCTTGGATTTTGGTCAAAATTCAACAAAAATTTGATTATCATTAAAATGGTTTAGGACCACTATTTCAATAACGTAGAACACGAAAATCGCGATTAAAATGCAATATTAGAGCTAATTTCATTAAAAGTTCAGTTTTTTTGAATGCAAGTGTATACTTCCCATTCGCACCGCGATTTATGACTGTCCCATACATCCTATCGAGGAACTGATTGCGCCAGTCGATTCAGCGTCACAAAAAACACCGTTTCGCATAATTTCACGCAAATCTAAATCCAAAAGTGTTTTTGTCAAAATGAGCAAGGCTATAGCCTTGGATTTTGGTCAAAATTCAACAAAAATTTGATTATCATTAAAATGGTTTAGGACCACTATTTCAATAACGTAGAACACGAAAATCGCGATTAAAATGCAATATTAGAGCTAATTTCATTAAAAGTTCAGTTTTTTTGAATGCAAGTGTATACTTCCCATTCGCACCGCGATTTATGACTGTCCCATACATCCTATCGAGGAACTGATTGCGCCAGTCGATTCAGCGTCACAAAAACACCGTTTCGCATAATTTCACGCAAATCTAAATCCAAAAGTGTTTTTGTCAAAAAAATGAGCAAGGCTATAGCCTTGGATTTTGGTCAAAATTCAACAAAAATTTGATTATCATTAAAATGGTTTAGGACCACTATTTTAATAACGTAGAACACGAAAATCGCGATTAAAATGCAATATTAGAGCTAATTTCATTAAAAGTTCAGTTTTTTTGAATGCAAGTGTATACTTCCCACTCGCACCGCGATTTATGACTGTCCCATACATCCTATCGAGGAACTGATTGCGCCAGTCGATTCAGCGTCACAAAAAACACCGTTTCGCATAATTTCACGCAAATCTAAATCCAAAAGTGTTTTTGTCAAAAAATGAGCAAGGCTATAGCCTTGGATTTTGGTCAAAATTCAACAAAAATTTGATTATCATTAAAATGGTTTAGGACCACTATTTCAATAACGTAGAACACGAAAATCGCGATTAAAATGCAATATTAGAGCTAATTTCATTAAAAGTTCAGTTTTTTTGAATGCAAGTGTATACTTCCCATTCGCACCTAGATTTATGACTGTCCCATACATCCTATAAAGGAACTGATTGCGCCAGTCGATTCAGCGTCACAAAAAACACCGTTTCGCATAATTTCACGCAAATCTAAATCCAAAAGTGTTTTTGTCAAAAAAATGAGCAAGGCTATAGCCTTGGATTTTGGTCAAAATTCAACAAAAATTTGATTATCATTAAAATGGTTTAGGACCACTATTTCAATAACGTAGAACACGAAAATCGCGATTAAAATGCAATATTAGAGCTAATTTCATTAAAAGTTCATTTTTTTGAATGCAAGTGTATACTTCCCATTCGCACCTAGATTTATGACTGTCCCATACATCCTATAAAGGAACTGATTGCGCCAGTCGATTCAGCGTCACAAAAAACACCGTTTCGCATAATTTCACGCAAATCTAAATCCAAAAGTGTTTTTGTCAAAAAAAATGAGCAAGGCTATAGCCTTGGATTTTGGTCAAAATTCAACAAAAATTTGATTATCATTAAAATGGTTTAGGACCACTATTTCAATAACGTAGAACACGAAAATCGCGATTAAAATGCAATATTAGAGCTAATTTCATTAAAAGTTCAGTTTTTTTGAATGCAAGTGTATACTTCCCATTCGCACCTAGATTTATGACTGTCCCATACATCCTATAAAGGAACTGATTGCGCCAGTCGATTCAGCGTCACAAAAAACACCGTTTCGCATAATTTCACGCAAATCTAAATCCAAAAGTGTTTTTGTCAAAAAAATGAGCAAGGCTATAGCCTTGGATTTTGGTCAAAATTCAACAAAAATTTGATTATCATTAAAATGGTTTAGGACCACTATTTCAATAACGTAGAACACGAAAATCGCGATTAAAATGCAATATTAGAGATAATTTCATTAAAAGTTCAGTTTTTTTGAATGCGAGTGTATACTTCCCATTCGCACCGCGATTTATGACTGTCCCAAACATCCTATCGAGGAACTGATTGTGCCAGTCGATTCAGCGTGACAAAAAACACCGTTTCCCATAATTTCACGCAATACTAAATCCAAAAGTGCTTTTGTCAAAAAAATGAGGAAGGCTTTAGTCTTGGATTTTGGTCAAAATTCAACAAAAATTTGATTATCATTAAAATGGTTTAGGACCACTAATTCGATAACGTAGAAAACGAAAATCGCGATTAAAATGCAATATTAGAGCTAATTTCATTAAAAGTTCAGTTTTTGAATGCGAAGTGTATACTTCCCATTCGCACCGCGATTTATGACTGTCCCATACATCCTATCGAGGAACTGATTGCGCCAGTCGATTCAGCGTCACAAAAAACACCGTTTCGCATAATTTCACGCAAATCTAAATCCAAAAGTGTTTTTGTCAAAAAAATGAGCAAGGCTATAGCCTTGGATTTTGGTCAAAATTCAACAAAAATTTGATTATCATTAAAATGGTTTAGGACCACTATTTCAATAACGTAGAACACGAAAATCGCGATTAAAATGCAATATTAGAGCTAATTTCATTAAAAGTTCAGTTTTTTGAATGCAAGTGTATACTTCCCATTCGCACCTAGATTTATGACTGTCCCATACATCCTATCGAGGAACTGATTGCGCCAGTCGATTCAGCGTCACAAAAAACACCGTTTCGCATAATTTCACGCAAATCTAAATCCAAAAGTGTTTTTGTCAAAAAAATGAGCAAGGCTATAGCCTTGGATTTTGGTCAAAATTCAACAAAAATTTGATTATCATTAAAATGGTTTAGGACCACTATTTCAATAACGTAGAACACGAAAATCGCGATTAAAATGCAATATTAGAGCTAATTTCATTAAAAGTTCAGTTTTTTGTATGCGAGTGTATACTTCCCATTCGCACCGCGATTTATGACTGTCCCATACATCCTATCGAGGAACTGGTAGCTCCGTACGGTTCAGCATCACAATAACAACCGTTTCGCATAAGTTCTCGCTAATCTAAATCCAAAAGTGTTTTTGTCAAAAAATGAGCAAGGCTATAGCCTTGGATTTTGGTCAAAATTCAACAAAAATTTGATTATCATTAAAATGGTTTAGGACCACTATTTCAATAACGTAGAACACGAAAATCGCGATTAAAATGCAATATTAGAGCTAATTTCATTAAAAGTTCAGTTTTTTTGAATGCGAGTGTATACTTCCCATTCGCACCGCGATTTATGACTGTCCCATACATCCTATCGAGGAACTGATTGCGCCAGTCGATTCAGCGTCACAAAAAACACCGTTTCGCCATAATTTCACGCAAATCTAAATCCAAAAGTGTTTTTGTCAAAAATGAGCAAGGCTATAGCCTTGAATTTTGGTCAAAATTCAACAAAAATTTGATTATCATTAAAATGGTTTAGGACCACTATTTCGATAACGTAGAACACGAAAATCGCGATTAAAATGCAATATTAGAGCTAATTTCATTAAAAGTTCAGTTTTTTTGAATGCGAGTGTATACTTCCCATTCGCACCGCGATTTATGACTGTCCCATACATCCTATCGAGGAACTGATTGCGCCAGTCGATTCAGCGTCACAAAAACACCGTTTCCCATAATTTCACGCAAATCTAAATCCAAAAGTGTTTTTGTCAAAAAAATGAGCAAGGCTATAGCCTTGGATTTTGGTCAAAATTCAACAAAAATTTGATTATCATTAAAATGGTTTAGGACCACTATTTCAATAACGTAGAACACGAAAATCGCGATTAAAATGCAATATTAGAGCTATTTTAATTATTAGTTCATAGTTTTTGTATGGGTGTGTATACTTCCCATTCGCACCGCGATTTATGACTGTCCCATACATCCTATCGAGGAACTGATTGCGCCAGTCGATTCAGCGTCACAAAAAACACCGTTTCCCATAATTTCACGCAAATCTAAATCCAAAAGTGTTTTTGTCAAAAAATGAGCAAGTCTATAGCCTTGGATTTTGGTCAAAATTCAACAAAAATTTGATTATCATTAAAATGGTTTAGGACCACTATTTCAATAACGTAGAACACGAAAATCGCGATTAAAATGCAATATTAGAGCTAATTTCATTAAAAGTTCAGTTTTTTGAATGCGAGTGTATACTTCCCATTCGCACCGCGATTTATGACTGTCCCATACATCCTATCGAGGAACTGATTGCGCCAGTCGATTCAGCGTCACAAAAAACACCGTTTCCCATAATTTCACGCAAATCTAAATCCAAAAGTGTTTTTGTCAAAAAAATGAGCAAGGCTATAGCCTTGGATTTTGGTCAAAATTCAACAAAAATTTGATTATCATTAAAATGGTTTAGGACCACTATTTCAATAACGTAGAACACGAAAATCGCGATTAAAATGCAATATTAGAGCTAATTTCATTAAAAGTTCAGTTTTTTTGAATGCGAGTGTATACTTCCCATTCGCACCGCGATTTATGACTGTCCCATACATCCTATCGAGGAACTGATTGCGCCAGTCGATTCAGCGTCACAAAAAACACCGTTTCGCATAATTTCACGCAAATCTAAATCCAAAAGTGTTTTTGTCAAAAAAATGAGCAAGGCTATAGCCTTGGATTTTGGTCAAAATTCAACAAAAATTTGATTATCATTAAAATGGTTTAGGACCACTATTTCAATAACGTAGAACACGAAAATCGCGATTAAAATGCAATATTAGAGCTAATTTCATTAAAAGTTCAGTTTTTTTGAATGCAAGTGTATACTTCCCATTCGCACCGCGATTTATGACTGTCCCATACATCCTATCGAGGAACTGATTGCGCCAGTCGATTCAGCGTCACAAACAACACCGTTTCCCATACTTTCACGCAAATCTAAATCCAAAAGTGTTTTTGTCAAAAAAATGAGCAAGGCTATAGCCTTGGATTTTGGTCAAAATTCAACAAAAATTTGATTATCATTAAAATGGTTTAGGACCACTATTTCAATAACGTAGAACACGAAAATCGCGATTAAAATGCAATATTAGAGCTAATTTCATTAAAAGTTCAGTTTTTTGAATGCGAGTGTATACTTCCCATTCGCACCGCGATTTATGACTGTCCCATACATCCTATCGAGGAACTGATTGCGCCAGTCGATTCAGCGTCACAAAAAACACCGTTTCCCATAATTTCACGCAATTCTAAATCCAAAAGTGTTTTTGTCAAAAAAATGAGCAAGGCTATAGCCGCCTTGGATTTTGGTCAAAATTCAACAAAAATTTGATTATCATAAAAATGGCTTAGAACCACTATTTCGATAACGTAGAACACGAAAATCGCGATTAAAATGCAATATTAGAGCTAATTTCATTAAAAGTTCAGTTTTTTGAATGCGAGTGTATACTTCCCATTCGCACCGCGATTTATGACTGTCCCATACATCCTATCGAGGAACTGATTGCGCCAGTCGATTCAGCGTCACAAAAAACACCGTTTCCCATAATTTCACGCAATTCTAAATCCAAAAGTGTTTTTGTCAAAAAAATGAGCAAGGCTATAGCCGCCTTGGATTTTGGTCAAAATTCAACAAAAATTTAATTATCAATAAACTGGTTTAGAACCACTATTTCGATAACGTAGAACACGAAAATCGCGATTAAAATGCAATATTAGAGCTAATTTCATTAAAAGTTCAGTTTTTTGAATGCGAGTGTATACTTCCCATTCGCACCGCGATTTATGACTGTCCCATACATCCTATCGAGGAACTGATTGCGCCAGTCGATTCAGCGTCACAAAAAACACCGTTTCCCATAATTTCACGCAATTCTAAATCCAAAAGTGTTTTTGTCAAAAAAATTAGCAAGGCTATAGTCTTGGATTTTGGTCAAAATTCAACAAAAATTTGATTATCATAAAAATGGCTTAGAACCACTATTTCGATAACGTAGAACACGAAAATCGCGATTAAAATGCAATATTAGAGCTAATTTCATTAAAAGTTCAGTTTTTTGAATGCGAGTGTATACTTCCCATTCGCACCGCGATTTATGACTGTCCCATACATCCTATCGAGGAACTGATTGCGCCAGTCGATTCAGCGTCACAAAAAACACCGTTTCCCATAATTTCACGCAATTCTAAATCCAAAAGTGTTTTTGTCAAAAAAATGAGCAAGGCTATAGTCTTGGATTTTGGTCAAAATTCAACAAAAATTTGATTATCATAAAAATGGCTTAGAACCACTATTTCTATAACGTAGAACACGAAAATCGCGATTAAAATGCAATATTAGAGCTAATTTCATTAAAAGTTCAGTTTTTTGAATGCGAGTGTATACTTCCCATTCGCACCGCGATTTATGACTGTCCCATACATCCTATCGAGGAACTGATTGCGCCAGTCGATTCAGCGTCACAAAAAACACCGTTTCCCATAATTTCACGCAAATCTAAATCCAAAAGTGTTTTTGTCAAAAAAATGAGCAAGGCTATAGCCTTGGATTTTGGTCAAAATTCAACAAAAATTTGATTATCATTAAAATGGTTTAGGACCACTATTTCAATAACGTAGAACACGAAAATCGCGATTAAAATGCAATATTAGAGCTAATTTCATTAAAAGTTCAGTTTTTTTGAATGCGAGTGTATACTTCCCATTCGCACCGCGATTTATGACTGTCCCATACATCCTATCGAGGAACTGATTGCGCCAGTCGATTCAGCGTCACAAAAAACACCGTTTCCCATAATTTCACGCAAATCTAAATCCAAAAGTGTTTTTGTCAAAAAAATGAGCAAGGCTATAGCCTTGGATTTTGGTCAAAATTCAACAAAAATTTGATTATCATTAAAATGGTTTAGGACCACTATTTCAATAACGTAGAACACGAAAATCGCGATTAAAATGCAATATTAGAGCTAATTTCATTAAAAGTTCAGTTTTTTGAATGCGAGTGTATACTTCCCATTCGCACCGCGATTTATGACTGTCCCATACATCCTATCGAGGAACTGATTGCGCCAGTCGATTCAGCGTCACAAAAAACACCGTTTCCCATAATTTCACGCAATTCTAAATCCAAAAGTGTTTTTGTCAAAAAAATGAGCAAGGCTATAGCCTTGGATTTTGGTCAAAATTCAACAAAAATTTGATTATCATTAAAATGGTTTAGGACCACTATTTCAATAACGTAGAACACGAAAATCGCGATTAAAATGCAATATTAGAGCTAATTTCATTAAAAGTTCAGTTTTTTGAATGCGAGTGTATACTTCCCATTCGCACCGCGATTTATGACTGTCCCATACATCCTATCGAGGAACTGATTGCGCCAGTCGATTCAGCGTCACAAAAAACACCGTTTCCCATAATTTCACGCAAATCTAAATCCAAAAGTGTTTTTGTCAAAAAAATGAGCAAGGCTATAGCCTTGGATTTTGGTCAAAATTCAACAAAAATTTGATTATCATTAAAATGGTTTAGGACCACTATTTCAATAACGTAGAACACGAAAATCGCGATTAAAATGCAATATTAGAGCTAATTTCATTAAAAGTTCAGTTTTTTGAATGCAAGTGTATACTTCCCATTCGCACCGCGATTTATGACTGTCCCATACATCCTATCGAGGAACTGATTGCGCCAGTCGATTCAGCGTCACAAAAAACACCGTTTCGCATAATTTCACGCAAATCTAAATCCAAAAGTGTTTTTGTCAAAATGAGCAAGGCTATAGCCTTGGATTTTGGTCAAAATTCAACAAAAATTTGATTATCATTAAAATGGTTTAGGACCACTATTTCAATAACGTAGAACACGAAAATCGCGATTAAAATCCATTATTTGTGGTTATTTCATTAAACCTTCTGTATTTTGATTGCGAGTGTATACTTCCCATTCGCACCGCGATTTATGACTGTCCCATACATCCTATAGAGGAAATGATTGCTCCAGACTAATCAGAGTCAAAAAAAACACCTTTTCTCATAATATAACGAAAATATAAATCCAAAAGTGTTTTTGTCTAAAAAATGAGCAAGGCTATAGCCTTGGATTTTGGTCAAAATTCAACAAAAATTTGATTATCATTAAAATGGTTTAGGACCACTATTTCAATAACGTAGAACACGAAAATCGCGATTAAAATGCAATATTAGAGCTAATTTCATTAAAAGTTCAGTTTTTTTGAATGCGAGTGTATACTTCCCATTCGCACCGCGATTTATGACTGTCCCATACATCCTATCGAGGAACTGATTGCGCCAGTCGATTCAGCGTCACAAAAAACACCGTTTCCCATAATTTCACGCAAATCTAAATCCAAAAGTGTTTTTGTCAAAAAAATGAGCAAGGCTATAGCCTTGGATTTTGGTCAAAATTCAACAAAAATTTGATTATCATTAAAATGGTTTAGGACCACTATTTCAATAACGTAGAACACGAAAATCGCGATTAAAATGCAATATTAGAGCTAATTTCATTAAAAGTTCAGTTTTTTTGAATGCGAGTGTATACTTCCCATTCGCACCGCGATTTATGACTGTCCCATACATCCTATCGAGGAACTGATTGCGCCAGTCGATTCAGCGTCACAAAAAACACCGTTTCGCATAATTTCACGCAAATCTAAATCCAAAAGTGTTTTTGTCAAAAAAATGAGCAAGGCTATAGCCTTGGATTTTGGTCAAAATTCAACAAAAATTTGATTATCATTAAAATGGTTTAGGACCACTATTTCAATAACGTAGAACACGAAAATCGCGATTAAAATGCAATATTAGAGCTAATTTCATTAAAAGTTCAGTTTTTTGAATGCGAGTGTATACTTCCCATTCGCACCGCGATTTATGACTGTCCCATACATCCTATCGAGGAACTGATTGCGCCAGTCGATTCAGCGTCACAAAAAACACCGTTTCCCATAATTTCACGCAAATCTAAATCCAAAAGTGTTTTTGTCAAAAAAATGAGCAAGGCTATAGCCTTGCATTTTGGTCAAAATTCAACAAAAATTTGATTATCATTAAAATGGTTTAGGACCACTATTTTAATAACGTAGAACACGAAAATCGCGATTAAAATGCAATATTAGAGCTAATTTCATTAAAAGTTCAGTTTTTTTGAATGCAAGTGTATACTTCCCATTCGCACCTAGATTTATGACTGTCCCATACATCCTATAAAGGAACTGATTGCGCCAGTCGATTCAGCGTCACAAAAAACACCGTTTCGCATAATTTCACGCAAATCTAAATCCAAAAGTGTTTTTGTCAAAAAAATGAGCAAGGCTATAGCCTTGCATTTTGGTCAAAATTCAACAAAAATTTGATTATCATTAAAATGGTTTAGGACCACTATTTCAATAACGTAGAACACGAAAATCGCGATTAAAATGCAATATTAGAGCTAATTTCATTAAAAGTTCAGTTTTTTTGAATGCAAGTGTATACTTCCCATTCGCACCTAGATTTATGACTGTCCCATACATCCTATAAAGAAACTGATTGCGCCAGTCGATTCAGCGTCACAAAAAACACCGTTTCGCATAATTTCACGCAAATCTAAATCCAAAAGTGTTTTTGTCAAAAAAATGAGCAAGGCTATAGCCTTGCATTTTGGTCAAAATTCAACAAAAATTTGATTATCATTAAAATGGTTTAGGACCACTATTTCAATAACGTAGAACACGAAAATCGCGATTAAAATGCAATATTAGAGCTAATTTCATTAAAAGTTCAGTTTTTTTGAATGCAAGTGTATACTTCCCATTCGCACCTAGATTTATGACTGTCCCATACATCCTATAAAGAAACTGATTGCGCCAGTCGATTCAGCGTCACAAAAAACACCGTTTCGCATAATTTCACGCAAATCTAATCCAAAAGTGTTTTTGTCAAAAAAATGAGCAAGGCTATAGCCTTGCATTTTGGTCAAAATTCAACAAAAATTTGATTATCATTAAAATGGTTTAGGACCACTATTTCAATAACGTAGAACACGAAAATCGCGATTAAAATGCAATATTAGAGCTAATTTCATTAAAAGTTCAGTTTTTTTGAATGCGAGTGTATACTTCCCATTCGCACCTAGATTTATGACTGTCCCATACATCCTATAAAGAAACTGATTGCGCCAGTCGATTCAGCGTCACAAAAACACCGTTTCGCATAATTTCACGCAAATCTAAATCCAAAAGTGTTTTTGTCAAAAATGAGCAAGGCTATAGCCTTGCATTTTGGTCAAAATTCAACAAAAATTTGATTATCATTAAAATGGTTTAGGACCACTATTTCAATAACGTAGAACACGAAAATCGCGATTAAAAAGCAATATTAGAGCTAATTTCATTAAAAGTTCAGTTTTTTTGAATGCAAGTGTATACTTCCCATTCGCACCTAGATTTATGACTGTCCCATACATCCTATAAAGGAACTGATTGCGCCAGTCGATTCAGCGTCACAAAAAACACCGTTTCGCATAATTTCACGCAAATCTAAATCCAAAAGTGTTTTTGTCAAAAAAATGAGCAAGGCTATAGCCTTGGATTTTGGTCAAAATTCAACAAAAATTTGATTATCATTAAAATGGTTTAGGACCACTATTTCAATAACGTAGAACACGAAAATCGCGATTAAAATGCAATATTAGAGCTAATTTCATTAAAAGTTCAGTTTTTTGAATGCAAGTGTATACTTCCCATTCGCACCTAGATTTATGACTGTCCCATACATCCTATCGAGGAACTGATTGCGCCAGTCGATTCAGCGTCACAAAAAACACCGTTTCGCATAATTTCACGCAAATCTAAATCCAAAAGTGTTTTTGTCAAAAAAATGAGCAAGGCTATAGCCTTGGATTTTGGTCAAAATTCAACAAAAATTTGATTATCATTAAAATGGTTTAGGACCACTATTTCAATAACGTAGAACACGAAAATCGCGATTAAAATGCAATATTAGAGCTAATTTCATTAAAAGTTCAGTTTTTGAATGCAAGTGTATACTTCCCATTCGCACCTAGATTTATGACTGTCCCATACATCCTATACAGTAACTGATTGCGCCAGTCGATTCAGCGTCACAAAAAACACCGTTTCGCATAATTTCACGCAAATCTAAATCCAAAAGTGTTTTTGTCAAAATGAGCAAGGCTATAGCCTTGGATTTTGGTCAAAATTCAACAAAAATTTGATTATCATTAAAATGGTTTAGGACCACTATTTCAATAACGTAGAACACGAAAATCGCGATTAAAATGCAATATTAGAGCTAATTTCATTAAAAGTTCAGTTTTTTGAATGCAAGTGTATACTTCCCATTCGCACCTAGATTTATGACTGTCCCATACATCCTATCGAGGAACTGATTGCGCCAGTCGATTCAGCGTCACAAAAACACCGTTTCGCATAATTTCACGCAAATC
Source organism: Ophraella communa (assembly GCA_035357415.1). NCBI lineage: Eukaryota > Metazoa > Arthropoda > Insecta > Coleoptera > Chrysomelidae > Ophraella > Ophraella communa. The sequence goes on along the minus strand of CM068988.1, from coordinate 22,750,071 downwards.
TAAATCCAAAAGTGTTTTTGTCAAAAAAATGAGCAAGGCTATAGCCTTGGATTTTGGTCAAAATTCAACAAAAATTTGATTATCATTAAAATGGTTTAAGGACCACTATTTCAATAACGTAGAACACGAAAATCGCGATTAAAATGCAATATTAGAGCTAATTTCATTAAAAGTTCAGTTTTTTGAATGCAAGTGTATACTTCCCATTCGCACCTAGATTTATGACTGTCCCATACATCCTATAAAGGAACTGATTGCGCCAGTCGATTCAGCGTCACAAAAAACACCGTTTCGCATAATTTCACGCAAATCTAAATCCAAAAGTGTTTTTGTCAAAAATGAGCAAGGCTATAGCCTTGGATTTTGGTCAAAATTCAACAAAAATTTGATTATCATTAAAATGGTTAAGGACCACTATTTCAATAACGTAGAACACGAAAATCGCGATTAAAATGCAATATTAGAGCTAATTTCATTAAAAGTTCAGTTTTTGAATGCAAGTGTATACTTCCCATTCGCACCTAGATTTATGACTGTCCCATACATCCTATAAAGGAACTGATTGCGCCAGTCGATTCAGCGTCACAAAAAACACCGTTTCGCATAATTTCACGCAAATCTAAATCCAAAAGTGTATTTGACAAAATCAAGAGCAAGGCTCTAGCCTTGGCGGTTGGTCAAAATTCAACAAAAATTTGATTATCATTAAAAATGGTTTAGGACCACTATTTCAATAACGTAGAACACGAAAATCGCGATTAAAATGCAATATTAGAGCTAATTTCATTAAAAGTTCAGTTTTTTGAATGCAAGTGTATACTTCCCATTCGCACCTAGATTTATGACTGTCCCATACATCCTATAAAGGAACTGATTGCGCCAGTCGATTCAGCGTCACAAAAAACACCGTTTCGCATAATTTCACGCAAATCTAAATCCAAAAGTGTTTTTGTCAAAAAAATGAGCAAGGCTATAGCCTTGGATTTTGGTCAAAATTCAACAAAAATTTGATTATCATTAAAATGGTTTAGGACCACTATTTCAATAACGTAGAACACGAAAATCGCGATTAAAATGCAATATTAGAGCTAATTTCATTAAAAGTTCAGTTTGATTGAATGCAAGTGTATACTTCCCATTCGCACCTAGATTTATGACTGTCCCATACATCCTATAAAGAAACTGATTGCGCCAGTCGATTCAGCGTCACAAAAAACACCGTTTCGCATAATTTCACGCAAATCTAAATCCAAAAGTGTTTTTGTCAAAATGAGCAAGGCTATAGCCTTGGATTTTGGTCAAAATTCAACAAAAATTTGATTATCATTAAAATGGTTAAGGACCACTATTTCAATAACGTAGAACACGAAAATCGCGATTAAAATGCAATATTAGAGCTAATTTCATTAAAAGTTCAGTTTTTTGAATGCAAGTGTATACTTCCCATTCGCACCTAGATTTATGACTGTCCCATACATCCTATCGAGGAACTGATTGCGCCAGTCGATTCAGCGTCACAAAAAACACCGTTTCGCATAATTTCACGCAAATCTAAATCCAAAAGTGTTTTTGTCAAAAAAATGAGCAAGGCTATAGCCTTGGATTTTGGTCAAAATTCAACAAAAATTTGATTATCATTAAAATGGTTTAGGACCACTATTTCAATAACGTAGAACACGAAAATCGCGATTAAAATGCAATATTAGAGCTAATTTCATTAAAAGTTCAGTTTTTTTGAATGCAAGTGTATACTTCCCATTCGCACCTAGATTTATGACTGTCCCATACATCCTATAAAGAAACTGATTGCGCCAGTCGATTCAGCGTCACAAAAAACACCGTTTCGCATAATTTCACGCAAATCTAAATCCAAAAGTGTTTTTGTCAAAAATGAGCAAGGCTATAGCCTTGGATTTTGGTCAAAATTCAACAAAAATTTGATTATCATTAAAATGGTTTAGGACCACTATTTCAATAACGTAGAACACGAAAATCGCGATTAAAATGCAATATTAGAGCTAATTTCATTAAAAGTTCAGTTTTTTTGAATGCAAGTGTATACTTCCCATTCGCACCTAGATTTATGACTGTCCCATACATCCTATCGAGGAACTGATTGCGCCAGTCGATTCAGCGTCACAAAAAACACCGTTTCGCATAATTTCACGCAAATCTAAATCCAAAAGTGTTTTTGTCAAAAAAATGAGCAAGGCTATAGCCTTGGATTTTGGTCAAAATTCAACAAAAATTTGATTATCATTAAAATGGTTAAGGACCACTAATTCAATAACGTAGAACACGAAAATCGCGATTAAAATGCAATATTAGAGCTAATTTCATTAAAAGTTCAGTTTTTTTGAATGCAAGTGTATACTTCCCATTCGCACCTAGATTTATGACTGTCCCATACATCCTATAAAGGAACTGATTGCGCCAGTCGATTCAGCGTCACAAAAAACACCGTTTCGCATAATTTCACGCAAATCTAAATCCAAAAGTGTTTTTGTCAAAAAAATGAGCAAGGCTATAGCCTTGGATTTTGGTCAAAATTCAACAAAAATTTGATTATCATTAAAATGGTTTAGGACCACTATTTCAATAACGTAGAACACGAAAATCGCGATTAAAATGCAATATTAGAGCTAATTTCATTAAAAGTTCAGTTTTTTTGAATGCAAGTGTATACTTCCCATTTGCACCTAGATTTATGTCTGTCCCATACATCCTATCGAGGAACTGATTGCGCCAGTCGATTCAGCGTCACAAAAAACACCGTTTTGCATAATTTCACCTAAATCTAAATCCAAAAGTGTTTTAGTCAAAAAAATGAGCAAGGCTATAGCCTTGGATTTTGGTCAAAATTCAACAAAAATTTGATTATCATTAAAATGGTTTAGGACCACTATTTCAATAACGTAGAACACGAAAATCGCGATTAAAATGCAATATTAGAGCTAATTTCATTAAAAGTTCAGTTTTTTTGAATGCAAGTGTATACTTCCCATTCGCACCTAGATTTATGACTGTCCCATACATCCTATCGAGGAACTGATTGCGCCAGTCGATTCAGCGTCACAAAAAACACGGTTTCCCATAATTTCACCTAAATCTAAATCCAAAAGTGTTTTTGTCAAAAAAATGAGCAAGGCTATAGCCTTGGATTTTGGTCAAAATTCAACAAAAATTTGATTATCATTAAAATGGTTTAGGACCACTATTTCAATAACGTAGAACACGAAAATCGCGATTAAAATGCAATATTAGAGCTAATTTCATTAAAAGTTCAGTTTTTTTGAATGCAAGTGTATACTTCCCATTCGCACCTAGATTTATGACTGTCCCATACATCCTATCGAGGAACTGATTGCGCCAGTCGATTCAGCGTCACAAAAAACACCGTTTCGCATAATTTCACGCAAATCTAAATCCAAAAGTGTTTTTGTCAAAAAAATGAGCAAGGCTATAGCCTTGGATTTTGGTCAAAATTCAACAAAAATTTGATTATCATTAAAATGGTTTAGGACCACTATTTCAATAACGTAGAACACGAAAATCGCGATTAAAATGCAATATTAGAGCTAATTTCATTAAAAGTTCAGTTTTTTTGAATGCGAGTGTATACTTCCCATTCGCACCGCGATTTATGACTGTCCCATACATCCTATCGAGGAACTGATTGCGCCAGTCGATTCAGCGTCACAAAAAACACCGTTTCGCATAATTTCACGCAAATCTAAAGCCAAAAGTGTTTTAGTCAAAAAAATGAGCAAGGCTATAGCCTTGGATTTTGGTCAAATTCAACAAAAATTTGATTATCATTAAAATGGTTTAGGACCACTATTTCAATAACGTAGAACACGAAAATCGCGATTAAAATGCAATATTAGAGCTAATTTCATTAAAAGTTCAGTTTTTTTGAATGCAAGTGTATACTTCCCATTCGCACCTAGATTTATGACTGTCCCATACATCCTATAAAGAAACTGATTGCGCCAGTCGATTCAGCGTCACAAAAAACACCGTTTCGCATAATTTCACGCAAATCTAAATCCAAAAGTGTTTTTGTCAAAAAATGAGCAAGGCTATAGCCTTGGATTTTGGTCAAAATTCAACAAAAATTTGATTATCATTAAAATGGTTAAGGACCACTATTTCAATAACGTAGAACACGAAAATCGCGATTAAAATGCAATATTAGAGCTAATTTCATTAAAAGTTCAGTTTTTTTGAATGCAAGTGTATACTTCCCATTCGCACCTAGATTTATGACTGTCCCATACATCCTATAAAGAAACTGATTGCGCCAGTCGATTCAGCGTCACAAAAAACACCGTTTCGCATAATTTCACGCAAATCTAAATCCAAAAGTGTTTTTGTCAAAAAAATGAGCAAGGCTATAGCCTTGGATTTTGGTCAAAATTCAACAAAAATTTGATTATCATTAAAATGGTTAAGGACCACTATTTCAATAACGTAGAACACGAAAATCGCGATTAAAATGCAATATTAGAGCTAATTTCATTAAAAGTTCAGTTTTTTTGAATGCAAGTGTATACTTCCCATTCGCACCTAGATTTATGACTGTCCCATACATCCTATAAAGAAACTGATTGCGCCAGTCGATTCAGCGTCACAAAAAACACCGTTTCGCATAATTTCACGCAAATCTAAATCCAAAAGTGTTTTTGTCAAAAAAATGAGCAAGGCTATAGCCTTGGATTTTGGTCAAAATTCAACAAAAATTTGATTATCATTAAAATGGTTTAGGACCACTATTTCAATAACGTAGAACACGAAAATCGCGATTAAAATGCAATATTAGAGCTAATTTCATTAAAAGTTCAGTTTTTTTGAATGCAAGTGTATACTTCCCATTCGCACCTAGATTTATGACTGTCCCATACATCCTATCGAGGAACTGATTGCGCCAGTCGATTCAGCGTCACAAAAAACACCGTTTCGCATAATTTCACGCAAATCTAAATCCAAAAGTGTTTTTGTCAAAAAAATGAGCAAGGCTATAGCCTTGGATTTTGGTCAAAATTCAACAAAAATTTGATTATCATTAAAATGGTTAAGGACCACTAATTCAATAACGTAGAACACGAAAATCGCGATTAAAATGCAATATTAGAGCTAATTTCATTAAAAGTTCAGTTTTTTTGAATGCAAGTGTATACTTCCCATTCGCACCTAGATTTATGACTGTCCCATACATCCTATAAAGAAACTGATTGCGCCAGTCGATTCAGCGTCACAAAAAACACCGTTTCGCATAATTTCACGCAAATCTAAATCCAAAAGTGTTTTTGTCAAAAAAATGAGCAAGGCTATAGCCTTGGATTTTGGTCAAAATTCAACAAAAATTTGATTATCATTAAAATGGTTTAGGACCACTATTTCAATAACGTAGAACACGAAAATCGCGATTAAAATGCAATATTAGAGCTAATTTCATTAAAAGTTCAGTTTTTTTGAATGCAAGTGTATACTTCCCATTCGCACCTAGATTTATGACTGTCCCATACATCCTATCGAGGAACTGATTGCGCCAGTCGATTCAGCGTCACAAAAAACACCGTTTCGCATAATTTCACGCAAATCTAAATCCAAAAGTCAAATTTTCTAAAAAAAGTGCAAGGAGAGAGCCTTGGATTTTGGTCAAAATTCAACAAAAATTTGATTATCATTAAAATGGCTTAAGGACCACTAATCAAATAACGTAGAACACGAAAATCGCGATTAAAATGCAATATTAGAGCTAATTTCATTAAAAGTTCAGTTTTTTTGAATGCAAGTGTATACTTCCCATTCGCACCTAGATTTATGACTGTCCCATACATCCTATCGAGGAACTGATTGCGCCAGTCGATTCAGCGTCACAAAAAACACCGTTTCGCATAATTTCACGCAAATCTAAATCCAAAAGTGTTTTTGACAAAATGAGCAAGGCTATAGCCTTGGATTTTGGTCAAAATTCAACAAAAATTTGATTATCATTAAAATGGTTAAGGACCACTATTTCAATAACGTAGAACACGAAAATCGCGATTAAAATGCAATATTAGAGCTAATTTCATTAAAAGTTCAGTTTTTTTGAATGCAAGTGTATACTTCCCATTCGCACCTAGATTTATGACTGTCCCATACATCCTATAAAGAAACTGATTGCGCCAGTCGATTCAGCGTCACAAAAAACACCGTTTCGCATAATTTCACGCAAATCTAAATCCAAAAGTGTTTTTGTCAAAAAAATGAGCAAGGCTATAGCCTTGGATTTTGGTCAAAATTCAACAAAAATTTGATTATCATTAAAATGGTTTAGGACCACTATTTCAATAACGTAGAACACGAAAATCGCGATTAAAAAGCAATATTAGAGCTAATTTCATTAAAAGTTCAGTTTTTTTGAATGCAAGTGTATACTTCCCATTCGCACCTAGATTTATGACTGTCCCATACATCCTATCGAGGAACTGATTGCGCCAGTCGATTCAGCGTCACAAAAAACACCGTTTCGCATAATTTCACGCAAATCTAAATCCAAAAGTGTTTTTGTCAAAATGAGCAAGGCTATAGCCTTGGATTTTGGTCAAAATTCAACAAAAATTTGATTATCATTAAAATGGTTAAGGACCACTAATTCAATAACGTAGAACACGAAAATCGCGATTAAAATGCAATATTAGAGCTAATTTCATTAAAAGTTCAGTTTTTTTGAATGCAAGTGTATACTTCCCATTCGCACCTAGATTTATGACTGTCCCATACATCCTATAAAGGAACTGATTGCGCCAGTCGATTCAGCGTCACAAAAAACACCGTTTCGCATAATTTCACGCAAATCTAAATCCAAAAGTGTTTTTGTCAAAAAAATGAGCAAGGCTATAGCCTTGGATTTTGGTCAAAATTCAACAAAAATTTGATTATCATTAAAATGGTTTAGGACCACTATTTCAATAACGTAGAACACGAAAATCGCGATTAAAATGCAATATTAGAGCTAATTTCATTAAAAGTTCAGTTTTTTTGAATGCAAGTGTATACTTCCCATTCGCACCGCGATTTATGACTGTCCCATACATCCTATCGAGGAACTGATTGCGCCAGTCGATTCAGCATCACAAAAAACACCGTTTCGCATAATTTCACGCAAATCTAAATCCAAAAGTGTTTTTGTCAAAAAAATGAGCAAGCAACAAAAATTTGATTATCATTAAAATGGTTTATGACCACTATTTCAATAACGTAGAACACGAAAATCGCGATTAAAATGCAATATTAGAGCTAATTTCATTAAAAGTTCAGTTTTTTTGAATGCGAGTGTATACTTCCCATTCGCACCTAGATTTATGACTGTCCCATACATCCTATCGAGGAACTGATTGCGCCAGTCGATTCAGCGTCACAAAAAACACCGTTTTGCATAATTTCACCTAAATCTAAATCCAAAAGTGTTTTAGTCAAAAAAATGAGCAAGGCTATAGCCTTGGATTTTGGTCAAAATTCAACAAAAATTTGATTATCATTAAAATGGTTTAGGACCACTATTTCAATAACGTAGAACACGAAAATCGCGATTAAAATGCAATATTAGAGCTAATTTCATTAAAAGTTCAGTTTTTTTGAATGCAAGTGTATACTTCCCATTCGCACCTAGATTTATGACTGTCCCATACATCCTATCGAGGAACTGATTGCGCCAGTCGATTCAGCGTCACAAAAAACACGGTTTCCCATAATTTCACCTAAATCTAAATCCAAAAGTGTTTTTGTCAAAAAAATGAGCAAGGCTATAGCCTTGGATTTTGGTCAAAATTCAACAAAAATTTGATTATCATTAAAATGGTTTAGGACCACTATTTCAATAACGTAGAACACGAAAATCGCGATTAAAAAGCAATATTAGAGCTAATTTCATTAAAAGTTCAGTTTTTTTGAATGCAAGTGTATACTTCCCATTCGCACCTAGATTTATGACTGTCCCATACATCCTATCGAGGAACTGATTGCGCCAGTCGATTCAGCGTCACAAAAAACACCGTTTCGCATAATTTCACGCAAATCTAAATCCAAAAGTGTTTTTGTCAAAAAAATGAGCAAGGCTATAGCCTTGGATTTTGGTCAAAATTCAACAAAAATTTGATTATCATTAAAATGGTTTAGGACCACTATTTCAATAACGTAGAACACGAAAATCGCGATTAAAATGCAATATTAGAGCTAATTTCATTAAAAGTTCAGTTTTTTTGAATGCGAGTGTATACTTCCCATTCGCACCGCGATTTATGACTGTCCCATACATCCTATCGAGGAACTGATTGCGCCAGTCGATTCAGCGTCACAAAAAACACCGTTTCGCATAATTTCACGCAAATCTAAAGCCAAAAGTGTTTTAGTCAAAAAAATGAGCAAGGCTATAGCCTTGGATTTTGGTCAAATTCAACAAAAATTTGATTATCATTAAAATGGTTTAGGACCACTATTTCAATAACGTAAAACACGAAAATCGCGATTAAAATGCAATATTAGAGCTAATTTCATTAAAAGTTCAGTTTTTTTGAATGCGAGTGTATACTTCCCAATCGCACCGCGATTTATGACTGTCCCATACATCCTATCGAGGAACTGATTGCGCCAGTCGATTCAGCGTCACAAAAAACACCGTTTCCCATAATTTCACGCAAATCTAAATCCAAAAGTGTTTTTGTCAAAAAAATGAGCAAGGCTATAGCCTTGGATTTTGGTCAAAATTCAACAAAAATTTGATTATCATTAAAATGGTTTAGGACCACTATTTCAATAACGTAGAACACGAAAATCGCGATTAAAATGCAATATTAGAGCTAATTTCATTAAAAGTTCAGTTTTTTTGAATGCAAGTGTATACTTCCCATTCGCACCTAGATTTATGACTGTCCCATACATCCTATCGAGGAACTGATTGCGCCAGTCGATTCAGCGTCACAAAAAACACGGTTTCCCATAATTTCACCTAAATCTAAATCCAAAAGTGTTTTTGTCAAAAAAATGATAAAGGCTATAGCCTTGGATTTTGGTCAAAATTCAACAAAAATTTGATTATCATTAAAATGGTTTAGGACCACTATTTCAATAACGTAGAACACGAAAATCGCGATTAAAAAGCAATATTAGAGCTAATTTCATTAAAAGTTCAGTTTTTTTGAATGCAAGTGTATACTTCCCATTCGCACCTAGATTTATGACTGTCCCATACATCCTATCGAGGAACTGATTGCGCCAGTCGATTCAGCATCACAAAAAACACCGTTTCGCATAATTTCACGCAAATCTAAATCCAAAAGTGTTTTTGTCAAAAAAATGAGCAAGCAACAAAAATTTGATTATCATTAAAATGGTTTATGACCACTATTTCAATAACGTAGAACACGAAAATCGCGATTAAAATGCAATATTAGAGCTAATTTCATTAAAAGTTCAGTTTTTTTGAATGCGAGTGTATACTTCCCATTCGCACCTAGATTTATGACTGTCCCATACATCCTATCGAGGAACTGATTGCGCCAGTCGATTCAGCGTCACAAAAAACACCGTTTCCCATAATTTCACGCAAATCTAAATCCAAAAGTGTTTTTGTCAAAAAAATGAGCAAGGCTATAGCCTTGGATTTTGGTCAAAATTCAACAAAAATTTTATTATCATTAAAATGGTTTAGGACCACTATTTCAATAACGTAGAACACGAAAATCGCGATTAAAATGCAATATTAGAGCTAATTTCATTAAAAGTTCAGTTTTTTTGAATGCGAGTGTATACTTCCCATTCGCACCGCGATTTATGACTGTCCCATACATCCTATCGAGGAACTGATTGCGCCAGTCGATTCAGCGTCACAAAAAACACCGTTTCCCATAATTTCACGCAAATCTAATCCAAAAGTGTTTTTGTCAAAAAAATGAGCAAGGCTATAGCCTTGCATTTTGGTCAAAATTCAACAAAAATTTGATTATCATTAAAATGGTTTAGGACCACTATTTCAATAACGTAGAACACGAAAATCGCGATTAAAAAGCAATATTAGAGCTAATTTCATTAAAAGTTCAGTTTTTTTGAATGCGAGTGTATACTTCCCATTTGCACCTAGATTTATGACTGTCCCATACATCCTATCGAGGAACTGATTGCGCCAGTCGATTCAGCGTCACAAAAAACACCGTTTCGCATAATTTCACGCAAATCTAAATCCAAAAGTGTTTTTGTCAAAAAAATGAGCAAGGCTATAGCCTTGGATTTTGGTCAAAATTCAACAAAAATTTGATTATCATTAAAATGGTTTAGGACCACTATTTCAATAACGTAGAACACGAAAATCGCGATTAAAATGCAATATTAGAGCTAATTTCATTAAAAGTTCATTTTTTTTGAATGCGAGTGTATACTTCCCATTCGCACCGCGATTTATGACTGTCCCATACATCCTATCGAGGAACTGATTGCGCCAGTCGATTCAGCGTCACAAAAAACACCGTTTCGCATAATTTCACGCAAATCTAAATCCAAAAGTGTTTTTGTCAAAAAAATGAGCAAGGCTATAGCCTTGGATTTTGGTCAAAATTCAACAAAAATTTGATTATCATTAAAATGGTTTAGGACCACTATTTCAATAACGTAGAACACGAAAATCGCGATTAAAAAGCAATATTAGAGCTAATTTCATTAAAAGTTCAGTTTTTTTGAATGCGAGTGTATACTTCCCATTTGCACCTAGATTTATGACTGTCCCATACATCCTATCGAGGAACTAATTGCGCCAGTCGATTCAGCGTCACAAAAAACACCGTTTCGCATAATTTCACGCAAATCTAAATCCAAAAGTGTTTTTGTCAAAAAAATGAGCAAGGCTATAGCCTTGGATTTTGGTCAAAATTCAACAAAAATTTGATTATCATTAAAATGGTTTAGGACCACTATTTCAATAACGTAGAACACGAAAATCGCGATTAAAATGCAATATTAGAGCTAATTTCATTAAAAGTTCAGTTTTTTTGAATGCGAGTGTATACTTCCCATTCGCACCGCGATTTATGACTGTCCCATACATCCTATCGAGGAACTGATTGCGCCAGTCGATTCAGCGTCACAAAAACACCGTTTCCCATAATTTCACGCAAATCTAATCCAAAAGTGTTTTTGTCAAAAAAATGAGCAAGGCTATAGCCTTGCATTTTGGTCAAAATTCAACAAAAATTTGATTATCATTAAAATGGTTTAGGACCACTATTTCAATAACGTAGAACACGAAAATCGCGATTAAAAAGCAATATTAGAGCTAATTTCATTAAAAGTTCAGTTTTTTTGAATGCGAGTGTATACTTCCCATTTGCACCTAGATTTATGACTGTCCCATACATCCTATCGAGGAACTGATTGCGCCAGTCGATTCAGCGTCACAAAAAACACCGTTTCGCATAATTTCACGCAAATCTAAATCCAAAAGTGTTTTTGTCAAAAAAATGAGCAAGGCTATAGCCTTGGATTTTGGTCAAAATTCAACAAAAATTTGATTATCATTAAAATGGTTTAGGACCACTATTTCAATAACGTAGAACACGAAAATCGCGATTAAAATGCAATATTAGAGCTAATTTCATTAAAAGTTCATTTTTTTGAATGCGAGTGTATACTTCCCATTCGCACCGCGATTTATGACTGTCCCATACATCCTATCGAGGAACTGATTGCGCCAGTCGATTCAGCGTCACAAAAAACACCGTTTCGCATAATTTCACGCAAATCTAAATCCAAAAGTGTTTTTGTCAAAAAAATGAGCAAGGCTATAGCCTTGGATTTTGGTCAAAATTCAACAAAAATTTGATTATCATTAAAATGGTTTAGGACCACTATTTCAATAACGTAGAACACGAAAATCGCGATTAAAAAGCAATATTAGAGCTAATTTCATTAAAAGTTCAGTTTTTTTGAATGCGAGTGTATACTTCCCATTTGCACTTAGATTTATGACTGTCCCATACATCCTATCGAGGAACTGATTGCGCCAGTCGATTCAGCGTCACAAAAAACACCGTTTCGCATAATTTCACGCAAATCTAAATCCAAAAGTGTTTTTGTCAAAAAAATGAGCAAGGCTATAGCCTTGGATTTTGGTCAAAATTCAACAAAAATTTGATTATCATTAAAATGGTTTAGGACCACTATTTCAATAACGTAGAACACGAAAATCGCGATTAAAATGCAATATTAGAGCTAATTTCATTAAAAGTTCAGTTTTTTTGAATGCGAGTGTATACTTCCCATTTGCACCTAGATTTATGACTGTCCCATACATCCTATCGAGGAACTGATTGCGCCAGTCGATTCAGCGTCACAAAAAACACCGTTTCCCATAATTTCAGGCAAATCTAATCCAAAAGTGTTTTTGTCAAAAAAATGAGCAAGGCTATAGCCTTGCATTTTGGTCAAAATTCAACAAAAATTTGATTATCATTAAAATGGTTTAGGACCACTATTTTAATAACGTAGAACACGAAAATCGCGATTAAAATGCAATATTAGAGCTAATTTCATTAAAAGTTCAGTTTTTTTGAATGCAAGTGTATACTTCCCATTTGCACCTAGATTTATGACTGTCCCATACATCCTATCGAGGAACTGATTGCGCCAGTCGATTCAGCGTCACAAAAAACACCGTTTCGCATAATTTCACCTAAATCTAAATCCAAAAGTGTTTTAGTCAAAAAAATGAGCAAGGCTATAGCCTTGGATTTTGGTCAAAATTCAACAAAAATTTGATTATCATTAAAATGGTTTAGGACCACTATTTCAATAACGTAGAACACGAAAATCGCGATTAAAATGCAATATTAGAGCTAATTTCATTAAAAGTTCAGTTTTTTTGAATGCAAGTGTATACTTCCCATTCGCACCTAGATTTATGACTGTCCCATACATCCTATCGAGGAACTGATTGCGCCAGTCGATTCAGCGACACAAAAACACGGTTTCCCATAATTTCACCTAAATCTAAATCCAAAAGTGTTTTTGTCAAAAATGAGCAAGGCTATAGCCTTGGATTTTGGTCAAAATTCAACAAAAATTTGATTATCATTAAAATGGTTTAGGACCACTATTTCAATAACGTAGAACACGAAAATCGCGATTAAAAAGCAATATTAGAGCTAATTTCATTAAAAGTTCAGTTTTTGAATGCAAGTGTATACTTCCCATTCGCACCTAGATTTATGACTGTCCCATACATCCTATCGAGGAACTGATTGCGCCAGTCGATTCAGCGTCACAAAAAACACCGTTTCGCATAATTTCACGCAAATCTAAATCCAAAAGTGTTTTTGTCAAAAAAATGAGCAAGGCTATAGCCTTGGATTTTGGTCAAAATTCAACAAAAATTTGATTATCATTAAAATGGTTTAGGACCACTATTTCAATAACGTAGAACACGAAAATCGCGATTAAAATGCAATATTAGAGCTAATTTCATTAAAAGTTTAGTTTTTTTGAATGCAAGTGTATACTTCCCATTCGCACCTAGATTTATGACTGTCCCATACATCCTATAAAGGAACTGATTGCGCCAGTCGATTCAGCGTCACAAAAAACACCGTTTCGCGTAATTTCACGCAAATCTAAATCCAAAAGTGTTTTTGTCAAAAAAATGAGCAAGGCTATAGCCTTGGATTTTGGTCAAAATTCAACAAAAATTTGATTATCATTAAAATGGTTTAGGACCACTATTTCAATAACGTAGAACACGAAAATCGCGATTAAAATGCAATATTAGAGCTAATTTCATTAAAAGTTCAGTTTTTTTGAATGCGAGTGTATACTTCCCATTCGCACCGCGATTTATGACTGTCCCATACATCCTATCGAGGAACTGATTGCGCCAGTCGATTCAGCGTCACAAAAAACACCGTTTCGCATAATTTCACGCAAATCTAAAGCCAAAAGTGTTTTAGTCAAAAAAATGAGCAAGGCTATAGCCTTGGATTTTGGTCAAATTCAACAAAAATTTGATTATCATTAAAATGGTTTAGGACCACTATTTCAATAACGTAAAACACGAAAATCGCGATTAAAATGCAATATTAGAGCTAATTTCATTAAAAGTTCAGTTTTTTGAATGCGAGTGTATACTTCCCAATCGCACCGCGATTTATGACTGTCCCATACATCCTATCGAGGAACTGATTGCGCCAGTCGATTCAGCGTCACAAAAAACACCGTTTCCCATAATTTCACGCAAATCTAAATCCAAAAGTGTTTTAGTCAAAAAAATGAGCAAGGCTATAGCCTTGGATTTTGGTCAAAATTCAACAAAAATTTGATTATCATTAAAATGGTTTAGGACCACTATTTCAATAACGTAGAACACGAAAATCGCGATTAAAATGCAATATTAGAGCTAATTTCATTAAAAGTTCAGTTTTTTTGAATGCAAGTGTATACTTCCCATTCGCACCTAGATTTATGACTGTCCCATACATCCTATCGAGGAACTGATTGCGCCAGTCGATTCAGCGTCACAAAAAACACGGTTTCCCATAATTTCACCTAAATCTAAATCCAAAAGTGTTTTTGTCAAAAAAATGAGCAAGGCTATAGCCTTGGATTTTGGTCAAAATTCAACAAAAATTTGATTATCATTAAAATGGTTTAGGACCACTATTTCAATAACGTAGAACACGAAAATCGCGATTAAAAAGCAATATTAGAGCTAATTTCATTAAAAGTTCAGTTTTTTGAATGCAAGTGTATACTTCCCATTCGCACCTAGATTTATGACTGTCCCATACATCCTATCGAGGAACTGATTGCGCCAGTCGATTCAGCATCACAAAAAACACCGTTTCGCATAATTTCACGCAAATCTAAATCCAAAAGTGTTTTTGTCAAAAAAATGAGCAAGGCTATAGCCTTGGATTTTGGTCAAAATTCAACAAAAATTTGATTATCATTAAAAATGGTTTAGGACCACTATTTCAATAACGTAGAACACGAAAATCGCGATTAAAATGCAATATTAGAGCTAATTTCATTAAAAGTTCAGTTTTTTGAATGAGAGTGTATACTTCCCATTCGCACCTAGATTTATGACTGTCCCATACATCCTATCGAGGAACTGATTGCGCCAGTCGATTCAGCGTCACAAAAAACACCGTTTCCCATAATTTCACGCAAATCTAAATCCAAAAGTGTTTTTGTCAAAATGAGCAAGGCAGCCTTGGATTTTGGTCAAAATTCAACAAAAATTTGATTATCATTAAAATGGTTTAGGACCACTATTTCAATAACGTAGAACACGAAAATCGCGATTAAAATGCAATATTAGAGCTAATTTCATTAAAAGTTCAGTTTTTTTGAATGCAAGTGTATACTTCCCATTCGCACCGCGATTTATGACTGTCCCATACATCCTATCGAGGAACTGATTGCGCCAGTCGATTCAGCGTCACAAAAAACACCGTTTCGCATAATTTCACGCAAATCTAAATCCAAAAGTGTTTTTGTCAAAAAAATGAGCAAGGCTATAGCCTTGGATTTTGGTCAAAATTCAACAAAAATTTGATTATCATTAAAATGGTTTAGGACCACTATTTCAATAACGTAGAACACGAAAATCGCGATTAAAATGCAATATTAGAGCTAATTTCATTAAAAGTTCAGTTTTTTTGAATGCGAGTGTATACTTCCCATTCGCACCGCGATTTATGACTGTCCCATACATCCTATCGAGGAACTGATTGCGCCAGTCGATTCAGCGTCACAAAAAACACCGTTTCCCATAATTTCACGCAAATCTAATCCAAAAGTGTTTTTGTCAAAAAAATGAGCAAGGCTATAGCCTTGCATTTTGGTCAAAATGCAAGGCTATAGCCTTGCATTTTGGTCAAAATTCAACAAAAATTTGATTATCATTAAAATGGTTTAGGACCACTATTTCAATAACGTAGAACACGAAAATCGCGATTAAAAAGCAATATTAGAGCTAATTTCATTAAAAGTTCAGTTTTTTTGAATGCGAGTGTATACTTCCCATTTGCACCTAGATTTATGACTGTCCCATACATCCTATCGAGGAACTGATTGCGCCAGTCGATTCAGCGTCACAAAAAACACCGTTTCGCATAATTTCACGCAAATCTAAATCCAAAAGTGTTTTTGTCAAAAAAATGAGCAAGGCTATAGCCTTGGATTTTGGTCAAAATTCAACAAAAATTTGATTATCATTAAAATGGTTTAGGACCACTATTTCAATAACGTAGAACACGAAAATCGCGATTAAAATGCAATATTAGAGCTAATTTCATTAAAAGTTCATTTTTTTTGAATGCGAGTGTATACTTCCCATTCGCACCTAGATTTATGACTGTCCCATACATCCTATCGAGGAACTGATTGCGCCAGTCGATTCAGCGTCACAAAAAACACGGTTTCCCATAATTTCACCTAAATCTAAATCCAAAAGTGTTTTTGTCAAAAAAATGAGCAAGGCTATAGCCTTGGATTTTGGTCAAAATTCAACAAAAATTTGATTATCATTAAAATGGTTTAGGACCACTATTTCAATAACGTAGAACACGAAAATCGCGATTAAAAAGCAATATTAGAGCTAATTTCATTAAAAGTTCAGTTTTTTTGAATGCGAGTGTATACTTCCCATTTGCACCTAGATTTATGACTGTCCCATACATCCTATCGAGGAACTGATTGCGCCAGTCGATTCAGCGTCACAAAAAACACCGTTTCGCATAATTTCACGCAAATCTAAATCCAAAAGTGTTTTTGTCAAAAAATGAGCAAGGCTATAGCCTTGGATTTTGGTCAAAATTCAACAAAAATTTGATTATCATTAAAATGGTTTAGGACCACTATTTCAATAACGTAGAACACGAAAATCGCGATTAAAATGCAATATTAGAGCTAATTTCATTAAAAGTTCAGTTTTTTTGAATGCAAGTGTATACTTCCCATTCGCACCTAGATTTATGACTGTCCCATACATCCTATCGAGGAACTGATTGCGCCAGTCGATTCAGCGTCACAAAAAACACCGTTTCGCATAATTTCACGCAAATCTAAATCCAAAAGTGTTTTTGTCAAAAAAATGAGCAAGGCTATAGCCTTGGATTTTGGTCAAAATTCAACAAAAATTTGATTATCATTAAAATGGTTTAGGACCACTATTTCAATAAAGTAGAACACGAAAATCGAGATAAAAATTAAATATTAGAGCTAATTTCATTAAAAGTTCAGTTTTTTTGAATGCAAGTGTATACTTCCCATTCGCACCTAGATTTATGACTGTCCCATACATCCTATCGAGGAACTGATTGCGCCAGTCGATTCAGCGTCACAAAAAACACGGTTTCCCATAATTTCACCTAAATCTAAATCCAAAAGTGTTTTTGTCAAAAAAATGAGCAAGGCTATAGCCTTGGATTTTGGTCAAAATTCAACAAAAATTTGATTATCATTAAAATGGTTTAGGACCACTATTTCAATAACGTAGAACACGAAAATCGCGATTAAAATGCAATATTAGAGCTAATTTCATTAAAAGTTCAGTTTTTTTGAATGCAAGTGTATACTTCCCATTTGCACCTAGATTTATGACTGTCCCATACATCCTATCGAGGAACTGATTGCGCCAGTCGATTCAGCGTCACAAAAAACACCGTTTCCCATAATTTCACGCAAATCTAAATCCAAAAGTGTTTTTGTCAAAAAAATGAGCAAGGCTATAGCCTTGGATTTTGGTCAAAATTCAACAAAAATTTGATTATCATTAAAATGGTTTAGGACCACTATTTCAATAACGTAGAACACGAAAATCGCGATTAAAATGCAATATTAGAGCTAATTTCATTAAAAGTTCAGTTTTTTTGAATGCAAGTGTATACTTCCCATTCGCACCTAGATTTATGACTGTCCCATACATCCTATCGAGGAACTGATTGCGCCAGTCGATTCAGCGTCACAAAAAACACGGTTTCCCATAATTTCACCTAAATCTAAATCCAAAAGTGTTTTTGTCAAAAAAATGAGCAAGGCTATAGCCTTGGATTTTGGTCAAAATTCAACAAAAATTTGATTATCATTAAAATGGTTTAGGACCACTATTTCAATAACGTAGAACACGAAAATCGCGATTAAAAAGCAATATTAGAGCTAATTTTATTAAAAGTTCAGTTTTTTTGAATGCAAGTGTATACTTCCCATTCGCACCTAGATTTATGACTGTCCCATACATCCTATCGAGGAACTGATTGCGCCAGTCGATTCAGCATCACAAAAAACACCGTTTCGCATAATTTCACGCAAATCTAAATCCAAAAGTGTTTTTGTCAAAAAAATGAGCAAGGCTATAGCCTTGGATTTTGGTCAAAATTCAACAAAAATTTGATTATCATTAAAATGGTTTAGGACCACTATTTCAATAACGTAGAACACGAAAATCGCGATTAAAATGCAATATTAGAGCTAATTTCATTAAAAGTTCAGTTTTTTTGAATGCGAGTGTATACTTCCCATTCGCACCTAGATTTATGACTGTCCCATACATCCTATCGAGGAACTGATTGCGCCAGTCGATTCAGCGTCACAAAAAACACCGTTTCCCATAATTTCACGCAAATCTAAATCCAAAAGTGTTTTTGTCAAAAAAATGAGCAAGGCTATAGCCTTGGATTTTGGTCAAAATTCAACAAAAATTTGATTATCATTAAAATGGTTTAGGACCACTATTTCAATAACGTAGAACACGAAAATCGCGATTAAAATGCAATATTAGAGCTAATTTCATTAAAAGTTCAGTTTTTGAATGCGAGTGTATACTTCCCATTCGCACCGCGAATTTTGACTGTCCCATACATCCTATCGAGGAACTGATTGCGCCAGTCGATTCAGCGTCACAAAAAACACCGTTTCCCATAATTTCACGCAAATCTAATCCAAAAGTGTTTTTGTCAAAAAAATGAGCAAGGCTATAGCCTTGCATTTTGGTCAAAATTCAACAAAAATTTGATTATCATTAAAATGGTTTAGGACCACTATTTCAATAACGTAGAACACGAAAATCGCGATTAAAAAGCAATATTAGAGCTAATTTCATTAAAAGTTCAGTTTTTTTGAATGCGAGTGTATACTTCCCATTTGCACCTAGATTTATGACTGTCCCATACATCCTATCGAGGAACTGATTGCGCCAGTCGATTCAGCGTCACAAAAAACACCGTTTCGCATAATTTCACGCAAATCTAAATCCAAAAGTGTTTTTGTCAAAAAAATGAGCAAGGCTATAGCCTTGGATTTTGGTCAAAATTCAACAAAAATTTGATTATCATTAAAATGGTTTAGGACCACTATTTCAATAACGTAGAACACGAAAATCGCGATTAAAATGCAATATTAGAGCTAATTTCATTAAAAGTTCATTTTTTTTGAATGTGATTGTATACGTCCCATTCGAAACGTTATTTATGTCTGTCACATACAACCTATCGAGGAACTGATTGCGCCAGTCGATTCAGCGTCACAAAAACACCGTTTCGCATAATTTCACGCAAATCTAAATCCAAAAGTGTTTTTGTCAAAATGAGCAAGGCTATAGCCTTGGATTTTGGTCAAAATTCAACAAAAATTTGATTATCATTAAAATGGTTTAGGACCACTATTTCAATAACGTAGAACACGAAAATCGCGATTAAAAAGCAATATTAGAGCTAATTTCATTAAAAGTTCAGTTTTTTTGAATGCGAGTGTATACTTCCCATTTGCACCTAGATTTATGACTGTCCCATACATCCTATCGAGGAACTGATTGCGCCAGTCGATTCAGCGTCACAAAAAACACCGTTTCGCATAATTTCACGCAAATCTAAATCCAAAAGTGTTTTTGTCAAAAAAATGAGCAAGGCTATAGCCTTGGATTTTGGTCAAAATTCAACAAAAATTTGATTATCATTAAAATGGTTTAGGACCACTATTTCAATAACGTAGAACACGAAAATCGCGATTAAAATGCAATATTAGAGCTAATTTCATTAAAAGTTCAGTTTTTTTGAATGCAAGTGTATACTTCCCATTCGCACCGCGATTTATGACTGTCCCATACATCCTATCGAGGAACTGATTGCGCCAGTCGATTCAGCGTCACAAAAAACACCGTTTCGCATAATTTCACGCAAATCTAAATCCAAAAGTGTTTTTGTCAAAAAATGAGCAAGGCTATAGCCTTGGATTTTGGTCAAAATTCAACAAAAATTTGATTATCATTAAAATGGTTTAGGACCACTATTTCAATAACGTAGAACACGAAAATCGCGATTAAAATGCAATATTAGAGCTAATTTCATTAAAAGTTCATTTTTTTTGAATGCGAGTGTATACTTCCCATTCGCACCGCGATTTATGACTGTCCCATACAACCTATCGAGGAACTGATTGCGCCAGTCGATTCAGCGTCACAAAAACACCGTTTCGCATAATTTCACGCAAATCTAAATCCAAAAGTGTTTTTGTCAAAAAAATGAGCAAGGCTATAGCCTTGGATTTTGGTCAAAATTCAACAAAAATTTGATTATCATTAAAATGGTTTAGGACCACTATTTCAATAACGTAGAACACGAAAATCGCGATTAAAATGCAATATTAGAGCTAATTTCATTAAAAGTTCAGTTTTTTGAATGCAAGTGTATACTTCCCATTCGCACCGCGATTTATGACTGTCCCATACATCCTATCGAGGAACTGATTGCGCCAGTCGATTCAGCGTCACAAAAACACCGTTTCGCATAATTTCACGCAAATCTAAATCCAAAAGTGTTTTTGTCAAAAAAATGAGCAAGGCTATAGCCTTGGATTTTGGTCAAAATTCAACAAAAATTTGATTATCATTAAAATGGTTTAAAACCACTATTTCAATAACGTAGAACACGAAAATCGCGATTAAAATGCAATATTAGAGCTAATTTCATTAAAAGTTCAGTTTTTTTGAATGCGAGTGTATACTTCCCATTCGCACCGCGATTTATGACTGTCCCATACATCCTATCGAGGAACTGATTGCGCCAGTCGATTCAGCGTCACAAAAAACACCGTTTCCCATAATTTCACGCAAATCTAATCCAAAAGTGTTTTTGTCAAAAAAATGAGCAAGGCTATAGCCTTGCATTTTGGTCAAAATTCAACAAAAATTTGATTATCATTAAAATGGTTTAGGACCACTATTTCAATAACGTAGAACACGAAAATCGCGATTAAAAAGCAATATTAGAGCTAATTTCATTAAAAGTTCAGTTTTTTTGAATGCGAGTGTATACTTCCCATTTGCACCTAGATTTATGACTGTCCCATACATCCTATCGAGGAACTGATTGCGCCAGTCGATTCAGCGTCACAAAAAACACCGTTTCGCATAATTTCACGCAAATCTAAATCCAAAAGTGTTTTTGTCAAAAAAATGAGCAAGGCTATAGCCTTGGATTTTGGTCAAAATTCAACAAAAATTTGATTATCATTAAAATGGTTTAGGACCACTATTTCAATAACGTAGAACACGAAAATCGCGATTAAAATGCAATATTAGAGCTAATTTCATTAAAAGTTCATTTTTTTTGAATGCGAGTGTATACTTCCCATTCGCACCGCGATTTATGACTGTCCCATACAACCTATCGAGGAACTGATTGCGCCAGTCGATTCAGCGTCACAAAAAACACCGTTTCGCATAATTTCACGCAAATCTAAATCCAAAAGTGTTTTTGTCAAAAAAATGAGCAAGGCTATAGCCTTGGATTTTGGTCAAAATTCAACAAAAATTTGATTATCATTAAAATGGTTTAGGACCACTATTTCAATAACGTAGAACACGAAAATCGCGATTAAAAAGCAATATTAGAGCTAATTTCATTAAAAGTTCAGTTTTTTTGAATGCGAGTGTATACTTCCCATTTGCACCTAGATTTATGACTGTCCCATACATCCTATCGAGGAACTGATTGCGCCAGTCGATTCAGCGTCACAAAAACACCGTTTCGCATAATTTAAAGCAAATCTAAATCAAAAAGTGTTTTTGTCAAAAAATTGAGCAAGGCTATAGCCTTGGATTTTGGTCAAAATTCAACAAAAATTTGATTATCATTAAAATGGTTTAGGACCACTATTTCAATAACGTAGAACACGAAAATCGCGATTAAAATGCAATATTAGAGCTAATTTCATTAAAAGTTCATTTTTTTTGAATGCGAGTGTATACTTCCCATTCGCACCGCGATTTATGACTGTCCCATACAACCTATCGAGGAACTGATTGCGCCAGTCGATTCAGCGTCACAAAAAACACCGTTTCGCATAATTTCACGCAAATCTAAATCCAAAAGTGTTTTTGTCAAAAAAATGAGCAAGGCTATAGCCTTGGATTTTGGTAAAAATTCAACAAAAATTTGATTATCATTAAAATGGTTTAGGACCACTATTTCAATAACGTAGAACACGAAAATCGCGATTAAAATGCAATATTAGAGCTAATTTCATTAAAAGTTCAGTTTTTTTGAATGCAAGTGTATACTTCCCATTCGCACCGCGATTTATGACTGTCCCATACATCCTATCGAGGAACTGATTGCGCCAGTCGATTCAGCGTCACAAAAAACACCGTTTCGCATAATTTCACGCAAATCTAAATCCAAAAGTGTTTTTGTCAAAAAAATGAGCAAGGCTATAGCCTTGGATTTTGGTCAAAATTCAACAAAAATTTGATTATCATTAAAATGGTTTAAAACCACTATTTCAATAACGTAGAACACGAAAATCGCGATTAAAATGCAATATTAGAGCTAATTTCATTAAAAGTTCAGTTTTTTTGAATGCGAGTGTATACTTCCCATTCGCACCGCGATTTATGACTGTCCCATACATCCTATCGAGGAACTGATTGCGCCAGTCGATTCAGCGTCACAAAAAACACCGTTTCCCATAATTTCACGCAAATCTAATCCAAAAGTGTTTTTGTCAAAAAAATGAGCAAGGCTATAGCCTTGCATTTTGGTCAAAATTCAACAAAAATTTGATTATCATTAAAATGGTTTAGGACCACTATTTCAATAACGTAGAACACGAAAATCGCGATTAAAAAGCAATATTAGAGCTAATTTCATTAAAAGTTCAGTTTTTTTGAATGCGAGTGTATACTTCCCATTTGCACCTAGATTTATGACTGTCCCATACATCCTATCGAGGAACTGATTGCGCCAGTCGATTCAGCGTCACAAAAAACACCGTTTCGCATAATTTCACGCAAATCTAAATCCAAAAGTGTTTTTGTCAAAAAAATGAGCAAGGCTATAGCCTTGGATTTTGGTCAAAATTCAACAAAAATTTGATTATCATTAAAATGGTTTAGGACCACTATTTCAATAACGTAGAACACGAAAATCGCGATTAAAATGCAATATTAGAGCTAATTTCATTAAAAGTTCATTTTTTTTGAATGCGAGTGTATACTTCCCATTCGCACCGCGATTTATGACTGTCCCATACAACCTATCGAGGAACTGATTGCGCCAGTCGATTCAGCGTCACAAAAAACACCGTTTCGCATAATTTCACGCAAATCTAAATCCAAAAGTGTTTTTGTCAAAAAAATGAGCAAGGCTATAGCCTTGGATTTTGGTCAAAATTCAACAAAAATTTGATTATCATTAAAATGGTTTAGGACCACTATTTCAATAACGTAGAACACGAAAATCGCGATTAAAAAGCAATATTAGAGCTAATTTCATTAAAAGTTCAGTTTTTTTGAATGCGAGTGTATACTTCCCATTTGCACCTAGATTTATGACTGTCCCATACATCCTATCGAGGAACTGATTGCGCCAGTCGATTCAGCGTCACAAAAAACACCGTTTCGCATAATTTCACGCAAATCTAAATCCAAAAGTGTTTTTGTCAAAAATGAGCAAGGCTATAGCCTTGGATTTTGGTCAAAATTCAACAAAAATTTGATTATCATTAAAATGGTTTAGGACCACTATTTCAATAACGTAGAACACGAAAATCGCGATTAAAAAGCAATATTAGAGCTAATTTCATTAAAAGTTCAGTTTTTTTGAATGCAAGTGTATACTTCCCATTCGCACCTAGATTTATGACTGTCCCATACATCCTATCGAGGAACTGATTGCGCCAGTCGATTCAGCGTCACAAAAAACACGGTTTCCCATAATTTCACCTAAATCTAAATCCAAAAGTGTTTTTGTCAAAAAAATGAGCAAGGCTATAGCCTTGGATTTTGGTCAAAATTCAACAAAAATTTGATTATCATTAAAATGGTTTAGGACCACTATTTCAATAACGTAGAACACGAAAATCGCGATTAAAAAGCAATATTAGAGCTAATTTCATTAAAAGTTCAGTTTTTTTGAATGCAAGTGTATACTTCCCATTCGCACCTAGATTTATGACTGTCCCATACATCCTATCGAGGAACTGATTGCGCCAGTCGATTCAGCATCACAAAAAACACCGTTTCGCATAATTTCACGCAAATCTAAATCCAAAAGTGTTTTTGTCAAAAATGAGCAAGGCTATAGCCTTGGATTTTGGTCAAAATTCAACAAAAATTTGATTATCATTAAAATGGTTTAGGACCACTATTTCAATAACGTAGAACACGAAAATCGCGATTAAAATGCAATATTAGAGCTAATTTCATTAAAAGTTCAGTTTTTTTGAATGCGAGTGTATACTTCCCATTCGCACCTAGATTTATGACTGTCCCATACATCCTATCGAGGAACTGATTGCGCCAGTCGATTCAGCGTCACAAAAAACACCGTTTCCCATAATTTCACGCAAATCTAAATCCAAAAGTGTTTTTGTCAAAAAAATGAGCAAGGCTATAGCCTTGGATTTTGGTCAAAATTCAACAAAAATTTGATTATCATTAAAATGGTTTAGGACCACTATTTCAATAACGTAGAACACGAAAATCGCGATTAAAATGCAATATTAGAGCTAATTTCATTAAAAGTTCAGTTTTTTTGAATGCAAGTGTATACTTCCCATTCGCACCGCGATTTATGACTGTCCCATACATCCTATCGAGGAACTGATTGCGCCAGTCGATTCAGCGTCACAAAAAACACCGTTTCGCATAATTTCACGCAAATCTAAATCCAAAAGTGTTTTTGTCAAAAAAATGAGCAAGGCTATAGCCTTGGATTTTGGTCAAAATTCAACAAAAATTTGATTATTATTAAAATGGTTTAGGACCACTATTTCAATAACGTAGAACACGAAAATCGCGATTAAAATGCAATATTAGAGCTAATTTCATTAAAAGTTCAGTTTTTTTGAATGCGAGTGTATACTTCCCATTCGCACCGCGATTTATGACTGTCCCATACATCCTATCGAGGAACTGATTGCGCCAGTCGATTCAGCGTCACAAAAACACCGTTTCCCATAATTTCACGCAAATCTAAATCCAAAAGTGTTTTTGTCAAAAAAATGAGCAAGGCTATAGCCTTGCATTTTGGTCAAAATTCAACAAAAATTTGATTATCATTAAAATGGTTTAGGACCACTATTTCAATAACGTAGAACACGAAAATCGCGATTAAAAAGCAATATTAGAGCTAATTTCAATAAAAGTGCAGTTTCTTTGAATGCGAGTGTATACTTCCCATTAGCACCTAGATTTATGACTGTCCCATACATCCTATCGAGGAACTGATTGCGCCAGTCGATTCAGCGTCACAAAAAACACCGTTTCGCATAATTTCACGCAAATCTAAATCCAAAAGTGTTTTTGTCAAAATGAGCAAGGCTATAGCCTTGGATTTTGGTCAAAATTCAACAAAAATTTGATTATCATTAAAATGGTTTAGGACCACTATTTCAATAACGTAGAACACGAAAATCGCGATTAAAATGCAATATTAGAGCTAATTTCATTAAAAGTTCATTTTTTGAATGCGAGTGTATACTTCCCATTCGCACCGCGATTTATGACTGTCCCATACAACCTATGAAGGGACTGCTTGCGCCAGACGATTGAGCTTCGCAATAAGCACCGTTTCGGATCCTTTCACGCAAATCTAAATCCAAAAGTGTTTTTGTCAAAAATGAGCAAGGCTATAGCCTTGGATTTTGGTCAAAATTCAACACAAATTTGATTATCATTAAAAGGGTGTAGGACCCCTATTTCAATAACGTAGAACACGAAAATCGCGATTAAAAAGCAATATTAGAGCTAATTTCATTATAAGTTCAGATAGTATGAAAGCGAGTGTATACTTCCCATTTGCACCTAGATTTATGACTGTCCCATACATCCTATCGAGGAACTGATTGCGCCAGTCGATTCAGCGTCACAAAAAACACCGTTTCGCATAATTTCACGCAAATCTAAATCCAAAAGTGTTTTTGTCAAAAAAATGAGCAAGGCTATAGCCTTGGATTTTGGTCAAAATTCAACAAAAATTTGATTATCATTAAAATGGTTTAGGACCACTATTTCAATAACGTAGAACACGAAAATCGCGATTAAAATGCAATATTAGAGCTAATTTCATTAAAAGTTTAGTTTTTTTGAATGCGAGTGTATACTTCCCATTTGCACCTAGATTTATGACTGTCCCATACATCCTATCGAGGAACTGATTGCGCCAGTCGATTCAGCGTCACAAAAAACACCGTTTCCCATAATTTCACGCAAATCTAATCCAAAAGTGTTTTTGTCAAAAAAATGAGCAAGGCTATAGCCTTGCATTTTGGTCAAAATTCAACAAAAATTTGATTATCATTAAAATGGTTTAGGACCACTATTTTAATAACGTAGAACACGAAAATCGCGATTAAAATGCAATATTAGAGCTAATTTCATTAAAAGTTCAGTTTTTTTGAATGCAAGTGTATCCTTCCCATTCGCACCGCGATTTATGACTGTCCCATACATCCTATCGAGCTAATTTCATTAAAAGTTCAGTTTTTTTGAATGCGAGTGTATACTTCCCATTCGCACCGCGATTTATGACTGTCCCATACATCCTATCGAGGAACTGATTGCGCCAGTCGATTCAGCGTCACAAAAAACACCGTTTCGCATAATTTCACGCAAATCTAAATCCAAAAGTGTTTTTGTCAAAAAAATGAGCAAGGCTATAGCCTTGGATTTTGGTCAAAATTCAACAAAAATTTGATTATCATTAAAATGGTTTAGGACCACTATTTCAATAACGTAGAATACGAAAATCGCGATTAAAAAGCAATATTAGAGCTAATTTCATTAAAAGTTCAGTTTTTTTGAATGCAAGTGTATACTTCCCATTCGCACCTAGATTTATGACTGTCCCATACATCCTATCGAGGAACTGATTGCGCCAGTCGATTCAGCGTCACAAAAAACACCGTTTCGCATAATTTCACGCAAATCTAAATCCAAAAGTGTTTTTGTCAAAAAAATGAGCAAGGCTATAGCCTTGGATTTTGGTCAAAATTCAACAAAAATTTGATTATCATTAAAATGGTTTAGGACCACTATTTCAATAACGTAGATCACGAAAATCGCGATTAAAAAGCAATATTAGAGCTAATTTCATTAAAAGTTCAGTTTTTTTGAATGCAAGTGTATACTTCCCATTCGCACCGCGATTTATGACTGTCCCATACATCCTATCGAGGAACTGATTGCGCCAGTCGATTCAGCGTCACAAAAAACACCGTTTCCCATAATTTCACGCAATTCTAAATCCAAAAGTGTTTTTGTCAAAAAAATGAGCAAGGCTATAGCCGCCTTGGATTTTGGTCAAAATTCAACAAAAATTTGATTATCATAAAAATGGCTTAGAACCACTATTTCGATAACGTAGAACACGAAAATCGCGATTAAAATGCAATAATAGAGCTAATTTCATTAAAAGTTCAGTTTTTTGAATGCGAGTGTATACTTCCCATTCGCACCGCGATTTATGACTGTCCCATACATCCTATCGAGGAACTGATTGCGCCAGTCGATTCAGCGTCACAAAAAACACCGTTTCGCATAATTTCACGCAAATCTAAATCCAAAAGTGTTTTTGTCAAAAAAATGAGCAAGGCTATAGCCTTGGATTTTGGTCAAAATTCAACAAAAATTTGATTATCATTAAAATGGTTTAGGACCACTATTTCAATAACGTAGAACACGAAAATCGCGATTAAAAAGCAATATTAGAGCTAATTTCATTAAAAGTTCAGTTTTTTTGAATGCGAGTGTATACTTCCCATTCGCACCGCGATTTATGACTGTCCCATACATCCTATCGAGGAACTGATTGCGCCAGTCGATTCAGCGTCACAAAAAACACCGTTTCGCATAATTTCACGCAAATCTAAATCCAAAAGTGTTTTTGTCAAAAAAATGAGCAAGGCTATAGCCTTGGATTTTGGTCAAAATTCAACAAAAATTTGATTATCATTAAAATGGTTTAGGACCACTATTTCAATAACGTAGAACACGAAAATCGCGATTAAAATGCAATATTAGAGCTAATTTCATTAAAAGTTCAGTTTTTTTGAATGCAAGTTCCATTCGCACCGCGATTTATGACTGTCCCATACATCCTATCGAGGAACTGATTGCGCCAGTCGATTCAGCGTCACAAAAAACACCGTTTCGCATAATTTCACGCAAATCTAAATCCAAAAGTGTTTTTGTCAAAAAAATGAGCAAGGCTATAGCCTTGGATTTTGGTCAAAATTCAACAAAAATTTGATTATCATTAAAATGGTTTAGGACCACTATTTCAATAACGTAGAACACGAAAATCGCGATTAAAAAGCAATATTAGAGCTAATTTCATTAAAAGTTCAGTTTTTTTGAATGCGAGTGTATACTTCCCATTCGCACCTAGATTTATGACTGTCCCATACATCCTATCGAGGAACTGATTGCGCCAGTCGATTCAGCGTCACAAAAAACACCGTTTCCCATAATTTCACGCAAATCTAATCCAAAAGTGTTTTTGTCAAAAAAATGAGCAAGGCTATAGCCTTGCATTTTGGTCAAAATTCAACAAAAATTTGATTATCATTAAAATGGTTTAGGACCACTATTTCAATAACGTAGAACACGAAAATCGCGATTAAAAAGCAATATTAGAGCTAATTTCATTAAAAGTTCAGAATTATTGACTGCGTTTGTATACTTCCCATTTGCACCTAGATTTATGACTGTCCCATACATCCTATCGAGGAACTGATTGCGCCAGTCGATTCAGCGTCACAAAAAACACCGTTTCGCATAATTTCACGCAAATCTAAATCCAAAAGTGTTTTTGTCAAAAAAATGAGCAAGGCTATAGCCTTGGATTTTGGTCAAAATTCAACAAAAATTTGATTATCATTAAAATGGTTTAGGACCACTATTTCAATAACGTAGAACACGAAAATCGCGATTAAAAAGCAATATTAGAGCTAATTTCATTAAAAGTTCAGTTTTTTTGAATGCGAGTGTATACTTCCCATTCGCACCGCGATTTATGACTGTCCCATACATCCTATCGAGGAACTGATTGCGCCAGTCGATTCAGCGTCACAAAAAACACCGTTTCGCATAATTTCACGCAAATCTAAATCCAAAAGTGTTTTTGTCAAAAAAATGAGCAAGGCTATAGCCTTGGATTTTGGTCAAAATTCAACAAAAATTTGATTATCATTAAAATGATTTAGGACCACTATTTCAATAACGTAGAACACGAAAATCGCGATTAAAAAGCAATATTAGAGCTAATTTCATTAAAAGTTCAGTTTTTTTGAATGCAAGTGTATACTTCCCATTCGCACCGCGATTTATGACTGTCCCATACATCCTATCGAGGAACTGATTGCGCCAGTCGATTCAGCGTCACAAAAAACACCGTTTTGCATAATTTCACGCAAATCTAAATCCAAAAGTGTTTTTGTCAAAAAAATGAGCAAGGCTATAGCCTTGGATTTTGGTCAAAATTCAACAAAAATTTGATTATCATTAAAATGGTTTAGGACCACTATTTCAATAACGTAGAACACGAAAATCGCGATTAAAATGCAATATTAGAGCTAATTTCATTAAAAGTTCAGTTTTTTTGAATGCGAGTGTATACTTCCCATTCGCACCGCGATTTATGACTGTCCCATACATCCTATCGAGGAACTGATTGCGCCAGTCGATTCAGCGTCACAAAAAACACCGTTTCCCATAATTTCATGCAAATCTAATCCAAAAGTGTTTTTGTCAAAATGAGCAAGGCTATAGCCTTGCATTTTGGTCAAAATTCAACAAAAATTTGATTATCATTAAAATGGTTTAGGACCACTATTTCAATAACGTAGAACACGAAAATCGCGATTAAAAAGCAATATTAGAGCTAATTTCATTAAAAGTTCAGTTTTTTTGAATGCGAGTGTATACTTCCCATTTGCACCTAGATTTATGACTGTCCCATACATCCTATCGAGGAACTGATTGCGCCAGTCGATTCAGCGTCACAAAAAACACCGTTTCGCATAATTTCACGCAAATCTAAATCCAAAAGTGTTTTTGTCAAAAAAATGAGCAAGGCTATAGTCTTGGATTTTGGTCAAAATTCAACAAAAATTTGATTATCATTAAAATGGTTTAGGACCACTATTTCAATAACGTAGAACACGAAAATCGCGATTAAAATGCAATATTAGAGCTAATTTCATTAAAAGTTCAGTTTTTTTGAATGCGAGTGTATACTTCCCATTCGCACCGCGATTTATGACTGTCCCATACATCCCATCGAGAAACTGATTGCGCCAGTCGATTCAGCGTTACAAAAAACACCGTTTCCCATAATTTTACGCAATTCCAAATCCAAAAGTGTTTTTGTCAAAAAAATGAGCAAGGCTATATATAGTCTTGGATTTTGGTCAAAATTCAACAAAAATTTGATTATCATTAAAATGGTTTAGGACCACTATTTCAATAACGTAGAACACGAAAATCGCGATTAAAAAGCAATATTATAGCTAATTTCATTAAAAGTTCAGTTTTTTTGAATGCGAGTGTATACTTCCCATTTGCACCTAGATTTATGACTGTCCCATACATCCTATCGAGGAACTGATTGCGCCAGTCGATTCAGCGTCACAAAAAACACCGTTTCGCATAATTTCACGCAAATCTAAATCCAAAAGTGTTTTTGTCAAAAAAATGAGCAAGGCTATAGTTTGGATTTTGGTCAAAATTCAACAAAAATTTGATTATCATTAAAATGGTTTAGGACCACTATTTCAATAACGTAGAACACGAAAATCGCGATTAAAATGCAATATTAGAGCTAATTTCATTAAAAGTTCAGTTTTTTTGAATGCGAGTGTATACTTCCCATTCGCACCGCGATTTATGACTGTCCCATACATCCCATCGAGAAACTGATTGCGCCAGTCGATTCAGCGTTACAAAAAACACCGTTTCCCATAATTTTACGCAATTCCAAATCCAAAAGTGTTTTTGTCAAAAAAATGAGCAAGGCTATATATAGTCTTGGATTTTGGTCAAAATTCAACAAAAATTTGATTATCATTAAAATGGTCTAGGACCACTATTTCGATAACGTAGAACACGAAAATCGCGATTAAAAAGCAATATTATAGCTAATTTCATTAAAAGTTCAGTTTTTTTGAATGCGAGTGTATACTTCCCATTTGCACCTAGATTTATGACTGTCCCATACATCCTATCGAGGAACTGATTGCGCCAGTCGATTCAGCGTCACAAAAAACACCGTTTCGCATAATTTCACGCAAATCTAAATCCAAAAGTGTTTTTGTCAAAAAAATGAGCAAGGCTATAGTCTTGGATTTTGGTCAAAATTCAACAAAAATTTGATTATCATTAAAATGGTTTAGGACCACTATTTCATTAACGTAGAACACGAAAATCGCGATTAAAATGCAATATTAGAGCTAATTTCATTAAAAGTTCAGTTTTTTTGAATGCGACTGTATACTTCCCATTCGCACCGCGATTTATGACTGTCCCATACATCCTATCGAGGAACTGATTGCGCCAGTCGATTCAGCGTCACAAAAAACACCGTTTCCCATAATTTCACGCAATTCTAAATCCAAAAGTGTTTTTGTCAAAAAATAAGCAAGACAATTGTAATCAAATCTACTGTACTTCATGTAATCTAATGACCGCTGCACAAGAAAGATTTTCTGGATACTTGTTTGAGACTGGAACCATGAATCCATCAGTTTTTAAATTCATTTGCTAGTAGATATGACCATCTTTTCTTATCAAACGTGTGCGAAAAGTGATGGTTATCCTCAATATATGTTTTCCTCAATATCCGGCTGGAAAGTGATTATATTTGTACATTTTTACTCATAGGTGCAACATCTTAAGTATTGTGAACTGTGGACCCTTTTTCTAAAACCATTTTTCACTGTTCTTTTTTTAGTCAATAATGGAATTAAGATTTTAATGGTAATGGAGATTTCTGTGGAATTGGTGGATTAAAAAAAATTTTTACTACACAAAATTGCAATTAAAATTACGAAAAGCAAACTTGAATGTACGGCAACGTCGTTTTGGTTATTTACTAGAAGCTGTCGGTTGATCATAAATTTTTTACTTAGTAGATTACTATCTGAACAACCGCCCACCGAGTGAATAATTCAAATCTGGGCGGTTCGATATACACGCCATTAGAGTAATTTATTCATATCACTAGATTGATATTTCTATATTTATGGCAACTAACTGTTAGCCTACCGCGTTCGAAAGCCATCAATAGGTGGACATTAACCTACGTGTCTACGTTTGTATATTGTTATTTGGTTTTTATGTTATTTGCCGTTCTTTTGATATATTTAGTCCGTGTCATCAGAAAGTTCATTTATTGATATAATTTTTTTTGATAAATTAAGTAGTTTCTTTTGGTTTCTCTTTTTGGGTTTTGAAAGACTCGCACTGTATAGATTATCTAATTTTCAAGTATTATTTTATTAGTTCAAGTAATGGTGTGAATCTCCGACGTTAATTACTAAAATCCTTAGTTTCCTGTACAGTCGGCTTTAGAATAGCATATACATGTTAAATGTGAATTTCGTTTACCTACCGAAGTTATAAAAACGCCCTTTGAACGCCTACATTAAATGGTTTTTGGGGATTAAGTTTATTTACAAGGAACAGAGGGACAGGCAATTTGTCAATAAAATACCCTATGCTGCAAACATTAAAGATGTGGGCTTGGACAACTGTTAAACTGATTTCAAATTTATTATTATTATAACCGTGATTGGTTATACACAATAAATAGGCCGTCCTTAAAATTAATTCATTGTAAGCGATTTGAGTTTGAAATATATGCTATTCTGAAGCCGATAGTACTTTTTATTCTGTTTGATTGATGCCGGGGCATTAACAGCAGATAGGTACATTGGAGATATTCTCCAAGACCATGTGGTACCTTTTGCCCCATATATTGGAGATAATTTCATTTTAATGCAGGATAATGCGCGCCCACACGTCGTCCACTGTGCGAGAGACTTTTTAATACAAGTGGGTATAACAACAATGAATTGGCCAGTGTGTTCCCCAGTACAACTTTTGTAAAACCCATTCCAACATTATAATCTAACTTCGTTTTAAGAGATTATCTGTACAATATTTACAAGAACTAATTAAATTTTATATCTGTATCTTTAAATTTTCCGGTGGAAGACTATCTTTGTGTCTTTTGTTAAGAACAATTGAGATTTTTAAAGGCAAAATAATTCAAAAATTCCCCTTTCTTGAATGCGAGTGTATACTTCCCATTCGCACCGCGATTTATGACTGTCCCATACATCCTATCGAGGAACGGATTGCGCCAGTCGATTCAGCGTCACAAAAAACACCGTTTCCCATAATTTCACGCAATTCTAAATCCAAAAGTGTTTTTGTCAAAAAAATGAGCAAGGCTATAGTCTTGGATTTTGGTCAAAATTCAACAAAAATTTGATTATCATAAAAATGGCTTAGAACCACTATTTCGATAACGTAGAACACGAAAATCGCGATTAAAATGCAATATTAGAGCTAATTTCATTAAAAGTTCAGTTTTTTGAATGCGAGTGTATACTTCCCATTCGCACCGCGATTTATGACTGTCCCATACATCCTATCGAGGAACTGATTGCGCCAGTCGATTCAGCGTCACAAAAAACACCGTTTCCCATAATTTCACGCAATTCTAAATCCAAAAGTGTTTTTGTCAAAAAAATGAGCAAGGCTATAGTCTTGGATTTTGGTCAAAATTCAACAAAAATTTGATTATCATAAAAATGGCTTAGAACCACTATTTCGATAACGTAGAACACGAAAATCGCGATTAAAATGCAATATTAGAGCTAATTTCATTAAAAGTTCAGTTTTTTTGAATGCGAGTGTATACTTCCCATTCGCACCGCGATTTATGACTGTCCCATACATCCTATCGAGGAACTGATTGCGCCAGTCGATTCAGCGTCACAAAAAACACCGTTTCCCATAATTTTACGCAATTCTAAATCCAAAAGTGTTTTTGTCAAAAAAATGAGCAAGGCTATAGCCTTGGATTTTGGTCAAAATTCAACAAAAATTTGATTATCATAAAAATGGCTTAGAACCACTATTTCGATAACGTAGAACACGAAAATCGCTATTAAAATGCAATATTAGAGCTAATTTCATTAAAAGTTCAGTTTTTTTGAATGCGAGTGTATACTTCCCATTCGCACCGCGATTTATGACTGTCCCATACATCCTATCGAGGAACTGATTGCGCCAGTCGATTCAGCGTCACAAAAAACACCGTTTCCCATAATTTTACGCAATTCTAAATCCAAAAGTGTTTTTGTCAAAAAAATGAGCAAGGCTATAGCCTTGGATTTTGGTCAAAATTCAACAAAAATTTGATTATCATAACCACTATTTCGATAACGTAGAACACGAAAATCGCTATTAAAATGCAATATTAGAGCTAATTTCATTAAAAGTTCAGTTTTTTTGAATGCGAGTGTATACTTCCCATTCGCACCGCGATTTATGACTGTCCCATACATCCTATCGAGAAACGGATTGCGCCAGTCGATTCAGCGTCACAAAAAACACCGTTTCCCATAATTCTACGCAATTCTAAATCCAAAAGTGTTTTTGTCAAAAAAATGAGCAAGGCTATAGCCTTGGATTTTGGTCAAAATTCAACAAAAATTTGATTATCATAAAAATGGCTTAGAACCACTATTTCGATAACGTAGAACACGAAAATCGCTATTAAAATGCAATATTAGAGCTAATTTCATTAAAAGTTCAGTTTTTTTGAATGCGAGTGTATACTTCCCATTCGCACCGCGATTTATGACTGTCCCATACATCCTATCGAGGAACTGATTGCGCCAGTCGATTCAGCGTCACAAAAAACACCGTTTCCCATAATTTCACGCAATTCTAAATCCAAAAGTGTTTTTGTCAAAAAAATGAGCAAGGCTATAGTCTTGGATTTTGGTCAAAATTCAACAAAAATTTGATTATCATAAAAATGGCTTAGAACCACTATTTCGATAACGTAGAACACGAAAATCGCGATTAAAATGCAATATTAGAGCTAATTTCATTAAAAGTTCAGTTTTTTTGAATGCGAGTGTATACTTCCCATTCGCACCGCGATTTATTATTGTTCCATACATCCTATCGAGGAACTGATTGCGCCAGTCGATTCAGCGTCACAAAAAACACCGTTTCCCATAATTTCACGCAATTCTAAATCCAAAAGTGTTTTTGTCAAAAAAATGAGCAAGGCTATAGCCGCCTTGGATTTTGGTCAAAATTCAACAAAAATTTGATTATCATAAAAATGGCTTAGAACCACTATTTCGATAACGTAGAACACGAAAATCGCGATTAAAATGCAATATTAGAGCTAATTTCATTAAAAGTTCAGTTTTTTGAATGCGAGTGTATACTTCCCATTCGCACCGCGATTTATGACTGTCCCATACATCCTATCGAGGAACTGATTGCGCCAGTCGATTCAGCGTCACAAAAAACACCGTTTCCCATAATTTCACACAATTCTAAATCCAAAAGTGTTTTTGTCAAAAAAATGAGCAAGACAATCGTAATGAAATCTACTGTACTTCATG
This sequence comes from Ophraella communa, assembly GCA_035357415.1. Lineage (NCBI taxonomy): Eukaryota > Metazoa > Arthropoda > Insecta > Coleoptera > Chrysomelidae > Ophraella > Ophraella communa. The sequence continues at coordinate 22,713,888 of CM068988.1, read as the reverse complement.
TAATCTAAATCACTGCTGCACAAGAAAGATTTTCTGGATACTTGTTTGAGATTGGAACCATGAATCCATCAGATCTATCTGTTTAGCTACTTCCTTAGGGCTTGTTTTCGTGAAAGTAAGTTTTTAAATTATTTTTGCTAGTAGATATGGACATCTTGTCTTATCAAACGTGCGCGAAAAGTGATGGTTATCCTCAATATATGTTTGCTTCAATGTCCGGCTGGAAAGTGATTATATTTGTACATTTTTACTCATAGGTGCAACATCTTAAGTATTGTGAACTGTGGACCCTTTTCCTAAAATCATTTTTCACTGTTATTTTTTAGTCAATAATGGAATTAAGATTTTAATGGTAATGGAGATTTCCGTGGAATTGGTGGATTAAAAAAAATTTTACTACACAAAATTGCGATTAAAATTACGAAAAGCAAACTTGAATGTACGGCAACGTCGTTTTGATTATTTACTAGAAGTTGTCGGTTGATCATAAATTTTTTACTTAGTAGATTACTATCTGAACAACCGCCCACCGAGTGAATAATTCAAATCTGGGCGGTTCGATATACACGCCATTAGAGTAATTTATTCATATCACTAGATTGATATTTCTATATTTATGGCAACTAACTGTTAGCCTGCCGCGTTCGAAAGCCATCAATAGGTGGATATTAACCTACGTGTCTACGTTTGTATATTGTTATTTGGTTTTTATGTTATTTGCCGTTCTTTTGATATATTTAGTCCGTGTCATCAGAAAGTTCATTTATTGATATAATTTTTTTTGATAAATTAAGTAGTTTCTTTTGGTTTCTCTTTTTGGGTTTTGAAAGACTCGCACTGTATAGATTATCTAATTTTCAAGTATTATTTTATTAGTTCAAGTAATGGTGTGAATCTCCGACGTTAATTACTAAAATCCTTAGTTTCCTGTACAGTCGGCTTTAGAATAGCATATACATGTTAAATGTGAATTTCGTTTACCTACCGAAGTTATAAAAACGCCCTTTGAACGCCTACATTAAATGGTTTTTGGGGATTAAGTTTATTTACAAGGAACAGAGGGACAGGCAATTTGTCAATAAAATACCCTATGCTGCAAACATTAAAGATGTGGGCTTGGACAACTGTTAAACTGATTTCAAATTTATTATTATTATAACCGTGATTGGTTATACACAATAAATAGGCCGTCCTTAAAATTAATTCATTGTAAGCGATTTGAGTTTGAAATATATGCTATTCTGAAGCCGATAGTACTTTTTATTCTGTTTGATTGATGCCGGGGCATTAACAGCAGATAGGTACATTGGAGATATTCTCCAAGACCATGTGGTACCTTTTGCCCCATATATTGGAGATAATTTCATTTTAATGCAGGATAATGCGCGCCCACACGTCGTCCACTGTGCGAGAGACTTTTTAATACAAGTGGGTATAACAACAATGAATTGGCCAGTGTGTTCCCCAGTACAACTTTTGTAAAACCCATTCCAACATTATAATCTAACTTCGTTTTAAGAGATTATCTGTACAATATTTACAAGAACTAATTAAATTTTATATCTGTATCTTTAAATTTTCCGGTGGAAGACTATCTTTGTGTCTTTTGTTAAGAACAATTGAGATTTTTAAAGGCAAAATAATTCAAAAATTCCCCTTTCTCGGAATTCAATTCTGAATCCGATAATCCAAACTCCACATTTTTAAATTTATTTTGACACAACCATTTTAATTTAAAAAAAAATAAATCTCTTACTCTCAGTACATTCTTTTTAGTTGTTAATATTAATGACCGGATTATTTTAAAATAGCCACTATCTCTTGGTCATTAAGAAGATTTTTCTGTCAAAATTAACGTGTCTCTGTATCTAAGGTCATTGCCACAGGTATAATATATAGGTACTATCGGCTTCAGAATTGCATATACATTTTCAAACTCAAATCGCTTACATTGAATAGACACAGCCTTTTATTTTGTGTAACCAATCACGGTTTAAATAATAATAAATTTGAAATCAGTTAAACAGTTGTCCACGCCCACATCTTCACTTAGTTTGGAACCCTCGATAATAAATGTTTGTTTGGGATTAAAATCCCTTTTTTTTATTATATCAGTACAAAAATGCGAAAAAAACCTATTTATTCGGGACATGACCGACCATTGTAAATACACTTAATCTCCCAAAACCATTTAATGAAGGCGTTTTAAAAATTGCCATTCCTTTGTTGTATAAGAAGGGCGTTTTTATAACTTCGGTAGGTAAAGGAAATTCACATTTAACATGTATATGCTATTCTAAAGCCGACTGTACAACCACAGTAAGATAAAAATATACAAAATAACATTTTGGAGCGTAATATATTCAAATTATTATACTATTATTAAAGAAGATTGTCCATCTGTTTCACTATGTTATGGTAAAAAATTGCGATTTTCAGTTTTATTGTCTTAATACATTAGTGATAACATTGGATACGGTACAAAATGGCGGTGGTAATTCCTTTGTTATTATTAATTTTGTATTAAGAAAGAAATTAAACTTTAATTTTAATAACAATTATTTTTTGCAGATGCTGTTAGTTAGCGGTCAGTCTCCGTCTGTTCTACAGCAATTGTGTTCTCTACCTTTTCCTTACTTCTCGGTAGAATCGCTATCTAACATTTTATATCCAACACTTTTAGCATGTTGTTCTGGAAATGAACATACCACATCCATACTGAAACAAGAACTATCCTACAGTGTAAGTGCATTTTGTTTACATATTACAAATATTATACATTGTTCTATGCTGTTTTTTGTAACAAAATCGATGACTTTAAATCTCTCAAGCTTAGAGAAGCTGTAGTTATTTATTGTTTATACAAAATAACTATGTATATTATGCAGTATTTGTATAATTTTTTAAAAATAGACGAATGCGCAAAATATCCTTCGCCAAAATTAAAAACAATTAATATTTTTTCTTCAAGCGTATAATAAAAACTGTATTATGTTATTCAACACAAACAGTAGAAATAGCCTATTCTTTTACTAGTACAATAATGAACTCTCATTATTATACTAGTAACAAAATAATAAAAAACGGTAGCAACGTCTTATGGGTGTTATAATCAAGAAGACAGGAACTGTCAATTTCCTTATTTAATTTTGATGTTTTGTTAGTTTTGAAAAGTGTCAGACTTTGAAAGTGTTCATACCTAATTCAAACTGCAAAAATGTCTTAAGACTTACAATGAACGCCTCCGGAATTAGTTGAAATAGCTAATTCCAGTATTGAAACTCTAATTCCAACGAAGTCGCGTAAACTGTATGATTTTGCATACGAAAAATTTCTAAAATGGTGCAATGAATATAATGTACAGCAATACACGGAAAACGTTATGCTTGCATACTTCACGAATTTGTCCAGAAAGTTTAAAAGTTCTACTCTATGGGCACAGTATTAAATGATTAAAAGTCAATTATACATTAAACATAATGTTAAAATAGAAAAATATAGCAAATTAATTGCATTTATAAAGCGCCAAGGGGAAAATTATACACCGAAAAAATCAAAAGTATTAACAAAAGATCAATTTGATAAATTTCTCAAGGATGCACCGAATAATGTTTATTTAGCAAGAAAGGTAGGTACTTTCTTATTTCTTTTTAATCATTATTACGTTTATTAAACCGTTGACAGTGATATCTACTCGCAGATCAATATTTAACTTGACAGCAAATATTACCTCATTTCCTACTTATAACATTTAATGACGGTATCTCAGTGGCAGAGCTTTTGTCTTCGGTCGCGAAGGTCAGCGGTTCTAATCCCATTGCTACCAGCTTTTTTTTTATTTGTTTCAACGTTTGTTTTAGGTTATATTAATATTTGGAGTCACAGGAGCCCTTAGATGCGATGAACTTGTTAATTTAAAGTCTAGCGAAATCCAAGATTTGGGAAATTTAATTTTGGTTAAAATCATAAACACAAAAAACAAAAAACAACGGTCGTTTAATATAATTGGCGATTTTTATTTGAATTTGGTAAGACAGTATACGGCTCTTCATCCGGATGATATTGGCCTGCAGCGATTTTTTATTAAATACCAGAATGGTAAATGTCACCGTGTGGTAATGGGTATCCACAAAATATCAAACGTACCAAAAGACCTTGCTACGTTTTTGAAATTAACAAATCCTCAAGAATATACAGGACATTGCCTTCGGAGGACTTCCGTAACTATTTTAGTTGACAACGGAGATGATATTACCGCTTTAAAGCGGCATGGTGGATGGAAATCCACCAGTGTTACTGAAGGGTACTTAGATGATTCCATTTCCAGTAAAACACAAACTGCACAAAAAATACTTAATTGGCAAGAACAACCAAGTAATAGTTCTGGAATCGCTGACATAATAATCGACAATCAACTTACTAATAATATTATGTATACCAATGACAAAATTGTAAATGTTGAAAGCGGTGGCAGTGGCTTAAATTTAAACAACTGCAGTATACAAAACTGCATATTTAATATTACTGTTAATAATAAATAGGTAACACTTTATGTAATTTTTCGTTTGTATTGATTAAATAGTTGAGATATAAACAAAGCCTTCTATATTTTTTATAAAATGCATATTATTATTACGCTTGAAGAAAAAATAGTATATGTTACTCGGAGCAGAAGGCCCATTATATGTTTCGCCCAGTTTGCACAGCCTCGGCTAGCGCCTCGGCAGTGCAAGAACCTGGGCTCAACAATAATGTTGGCCTTCTACTCCTAGTAACATAATATACTATTTTATAATAATAATAAATACGAAATGGACGGAAAAAAATTGACACACAAATTAACTCTTGCGGTTAAGGTGATACTTTATCTACTCAAAAACAGTTATAGCAACACTTTATAACATTAGCTATGAAAGTAGTATAATTTTTCAAAGCGTTGCGTTAATTTCTTGAAGAAGTGTATATACTATTATTATGTTATCTATCAAAAAAAATTCAAGATTAATTTTTTGTTTTGTTGTGCAGATTTTAGAAGACTTCAAAAATTCCGAAGCTGGCAAGCAACACCGTCTGGTAAAATTGTTATCCAAAGCCAAAACAAAGTGATGTTTCCGATAAATTGTTTATAAACTATATAAAACCGTATTTTACGTGCAATTCTGTTGTTTTTACTTACTTTTGTTCACGTGTAAATTTTAAGAAATTTATTTTTAATGTTACCTTGACGCACAAAAACAGTTATAAAAGCTGGTTAGTCGATTGAAATGTGATTGAAATATAATTGAATAAAAGAAAGTAAAAATGTGATTATTAGCTAAAAGGTTAGTTTTTTATTATAAATTTTTATAAATTGGACGAAATAAAAATTTTTTGTAAACACTAAATCTTACAAGATTTAACAACCTTTCGTCGGTTAATTGTATTGATATTTTTTGCTTATGTTGCTAGTCTTGAACATTTTAAAAAGTATTTTGAAATTGTTTAACCTTTCTTTTCTATATCTAAGTTTTCTTTAAGTAATTTTTGTTGTTTCTCTTATTGACACAACAACAATTTAGTGTGATTATAGCTAGTTTATTTACTTATATTTTCGCTTTACGTTTCGATGTGATTCGTCATATTACTCGTAAAAATTGATACTATAAACATATATATTTTTATTTATTCCAAATATATTATCTTAGCTTTTGTAATCAATAAACTTATTAGAAATGAAAGCTGGCATTTTATTTTTAAATAACCTTTTTTAATGAAACTACTACCAAAACAACCCTATTGCCAAATGTTTAGCTCTTAATTTACGTTTTCCTTTTTAAAAAATTGAAAATTAAACTCTGGAATTTTATTTTTAAAGCGCTGTGGCAACAGCGCATTTTTACTACATTTATAATTTAAAACTATAAACTCAACCAATGGTCTTACTAATATCCAATTTTTATTAAAACATAAAACGATTTCTGTCTGTAGTATTATTAAATTGATTATTTATTTGCTTTAATTAATATCAGCCGGTCTACTTCTGAGAAAATAAACTTGGCTGTTTAGCTGCGGCAGCTCAGACCACAAATTATACATAAAAAACAGAAGAAAATCCGATTGTTATACATACGTTGTTCCTTATGTTTTTTGGTGTTGTACCTTTTAATATTTAATTAGTGTTTTTATAATTTTGGATAAAACACAAAAAATACAATTAAAACAGACAAAAAATGAAAAAAATATAGTTATAGTTTGTTCAACCATCCTTTGCCGATAGAATCGGTGACGTATTATGATGTTTTATCTTTGTCTTATATTAGTGGAATGTTACTTTACACCCATCCTCAAAACTATAATCAATGACATATAATGATGCAAAATATGACAAATGTACTGCCATAGTAAGAAAATAAAATTCACGTCGACATTAAATAGGAAATAATGACTTCAAAATTCCGTTTCATTCATTTCATGAATAGATAAAGTTGGACAATGTATGACGTAACGGCAAAGGATAGTTGAACAAACTATACATTCTTCCACCGTCACTGATGACACGCTATTGCCAATTAGTAATATGCAGAGCGTTTAAAACCACTGCTACTATAAATAATTTGTCAGTATCATGAATTAAACCTCAGTTTATTAACTTTTTGGGAAATATTTAAAAGGATAAAAAATAGGAAACTTCCAACTCCCATTTCTGGGGGTTGGTCATAAACCAATTTCAGTGCGTAATACATTTTTGATGTACCCTTACATTAAAAAATGTATTGTTCCCCCAAATGCCCCCGAAAAACGTAAAAAAGTACAATAAACAGTATTTTTGGAAGCTGCTGGATAGGTTTATGTCCCAATCAAAAAATAAAAAAAATTACTGAAAAATGTTTCTGATCGATCATGAAAGCTACAGTCAATTCTAGATAAGAGTTGAGGAGAACCCTTATGGAGGTTTCTTACCACATACTACATAGGTAAGCATAAATAATAAGTGACAACAACGTTATTTAGTTTTACGAAATAGAATAGGTACAATATATTGACGATTATTTTTTGACGTTTCTCGAAACCAATAGACATTTTCAATTTTAGTAATTCATATACGTTCTAGCAAATCAAAACATTAGTATAGTGGGAATAATCTACTTACATTATTCCAGCGAGAATAATTCAATGTACATTGTTTTTATTGAATGACAACCAAATGACAACGTATTTTCTTGATCTGACGCGTCTGTCATAAATTTTCAAGAAATTCGTAAAATGAATCCCAAACATTTCAGTGAATCATCAGTCGATGAAATAAATAATATAATCATTGAAAGTGCATGTAAGAATACCATGATAAGCAACGCGTCGATTTGGAAACAATTCCAATTATTTGGCAACAGGTTTGAACAAAATCTGTCAAATTATTTTCTAAAAGTGATTTTGATTGTAACGTCAAAAAATAATCTATCGAATACCACACGAGAGTTCGATAAATTAGATAATAATTCTCCAGGCATTTTCTCAAACATGTTGCCATCTGGCAATAGCCACTCGAGCCCTTCGGGCTCTCGTGTCTATTGCCTGGCAACAAGTTTTCTAAAATCTGTCGAATTATTTTCAATTTATTCTCACTCTCTTGTGATATTACTACAGAGAAAACAATGGTAGAAAGTTCCATGAAAGTTAAGAATGAATAAAAAAAAATAGCAGAATTTTTTCTGCTAAATAATATAAATAGATAAAGCTCGAACGTCGCTTATAGAGGTATAGATAAATAGCAGTCTCAGTTACGGAAGTCCATGAAGGGAAAACGGTTTCTGTTTCTCGCTAATAAAGGTTTTGGGAGCTTAAAATGACGGATCCTGGCTATTACTCTCACAGTTTTCTTACTTATCCAGGTTTTATCCAAAGTTTCTTTATTTAATGTCCTTAGTAAGATGGACTTCCACAGAGTAAAAGTTAGTACCATGGCCTTATCTAGGTCGTGGCAAAGATGGCAGTAGCCACGAGCGCAAGGTCCGCAAGGGTTTAAAAAAATAGAAGTCACAACAAACGCCAACTTTATTATTTTTCAATAATTTCACCGTACCGCACATGGTTCAGATCATACGTTACATCCATAGTTTTTCTTTTTTTTATAGACAAAAGTCATTCTGTCAGTTGTGTCCTTGATCGGAATAATAACAGTCTGGTTAAAAGATTTATCGACGTTTTGTATGTTTTTTATTACAACTTTATTCAACGACCTAATCAAACAACTATTTTTCAAATGAAAAACTAAAAACAATCCATGGAAACAAAACGATGTGCATACCTATTATACAATGCTCGCATATTTGGCGCCCAACGTGTGGAAAAATGCAGGATTCAAGAATGTTTTATTGACTTCATATATACTCGCGAAAAAATGAAAACAGGTGGCACTGTCTTGTATATTGCCACAGGCATCGGTTAGTACTTTAAATTTGGTAAAAAGATATTTAAATTGTTTTTATCTTTTCAATCGTTTTGGGACCCAAGGCCCGGTGGCAACTGAAAATCGTCGCGCAGTCTGGTATGCCAGTCCTACACTGAGTTGAAAAGAGATTTTTAGGCGTAAATTTGAACTGTTTTACAAATTCAGTTTTAAATCTTCAAAACTTCTTAATCTGCTACATTTATCCGTGAGAATATTTTTCCCGTGTTAAAATGTAAAATGACAAATGCGCCACACCAGCATAATAATGAATCAGCTACACCGAACGACCGAACTAAACACTCACAATATCAGCAATTACTAAACCTCATATTCACCCCCTAAACTTTCCCCTTTAACCCTCCTCCCCTGCTCCCTTTATGTAATAAAGAGATGGACACTCATGAATATACAGATGTAATTTGTGAAAGTGCCGACATGCATCGCTTGCAAAAGTTTTCTTCCAGTGGTACAGATAAGCGAATAAATACTAAATACTAAAAAAATACAAATTTCACAGATTTTATGCGAAACGCAGTTGTCAAAAAAGAGAGAGTAATCTTAAATTACTTCACTCAAAACATATCTGGAAGAGAATATTCGAACAAAAGACTAGGCAAATTTTAATTGCAGTAATTTTTTGAGAGACCACAAAAGGGCTTGTTGTTTCTTATCAGTGCCGAGCGAAGCGAGGTTCGCAGCACCAAATCAATCTAAACCAATTTAGAAATCATTTTTTCTAACTCAATTATTTGGCTGTCTGTAAGAAAATAGAGGGTTGATCTTCTGGACACTAACGCCTACAGCGTGAATATCTGCTGAAAGATAGTTGGGGGATCACCATCCCTCCAGCTGAACCTGAGTATATGAAAAGGGCGATCACCTGGTACACTGATGGTTCTAAAAAGCCAACGGGAATTGGGGCAGGAATATTTGAGGTCAAACCCAAAGTACAATCTAGCATAAGCTTGGATAGATAGATAGATGATAGATGTTTAAGAGGTGGCCAGAAGCCTATTCCACTGCGACCTTTTCAGATCTATTGTGGTCCTCGAAAAACTAGATTACATCCCCCAGTCCGACTCTCTTAACGAAGTCTATAAGCTTTGAGACTGTAACCTTCATGTAGTCCCTTGCCAATGGATATTCTTCTCCTAAAGTCAGGAACCGCATATTTACCAGTCCGTCGCACTGACATAAGATGTGCTCTGGTGTTTCCTCTTCTAGGTGACAGAATATGCACAGATCCGTCTCTGTCAACCCCATCAGCTTAAGATGCCTGTTTAGCTTACAGTGCCCAGTCAATAAACTTTTGCGAATGTTCCATTATGAACTGTTTCGCTTGCCTTTGTCCTGGTGAATTCCACTACCATTCCCGTGATTTTTGTGCCACCCATGTTTTCATGGCCGTTTTTATTATATTTTTCGCAATGCCGTAGAAAGGTTCCGGTCCAATAAAAGGCATTGATGAGCCTAGTTTAGCCATTTCATCTGCCTTTTCATTGCCTTTTAGACCCCTATGCCCTGGTACCCAAGCTACCGTAACCTAGCTACGATCTCCCAGAGTATTCAGAGCATGCACACAATCCCTTACTAGCCTAGAATTGACCTCTACAGAATCTAGTGCCCTTAGCACCACCTGACTGTCTGTGAAGATGGCTATTGAACGGTACGTCCTATCCAGCCTTTTAATTTCTTATATACACAGTAGTAAATTGCCGTAATTTCTACTTGAAAAATCGTGGCATTTTGGGATAGACTTACTGGGAATGTTATCCCTTGTTCCTTCCGACTACGCCGACTCCCATACGGCGTCTTTGAGCCGTCCGTGTACCAGGTTGACTGCGCTTCTACGGGTACACCTTTTTCCCAGTCTTCCCTACCTGGTATAACTATTTTAAATTTATTGGCAAAGCTATATCTCGTGACTGTTGCGTCAATGGGTTGCCCCAAAATAAGCTTGGATAAGCTGGCCACAGTGTTTCAGACAGAAGCTACTGCTCTGGTTGAGTTCCCAAAAGTGTGGATAGATAGAGGCCTTGCGAGGTCAAACTATCTATATAAAATCAGAGAGCAAGGCAGCACTGGTGGCGATTGCAGGGTACGACTTCACCTCAAAGGCAGTTTGGAACTGTCATCGACCTCTGAAAAATCTGGCGAAAACCAACAGGGTGACACTGCTGTGGGTTCCAGGGCACAGAGGAGTTAATGGTAATGAGAAGGCGGACAAGTGGGCCAATAAAGGTGCTGAAAGTCCCTTCGTAGGCCCAGAACCATCGTTTGGCGTGGCGAACTGCCTTGCACGTAGAAATGTTCACTAGTGGGTGGAAAAAGAACACGGTAAGCGCTGGGAAGAAACAGGGGGAAATATTCAGTCGAAGAGAATGTCCTCGAGCTGAACAGAAGGGAATTGAGAAGAGTGATCGGTTTTATTACTGGGTCACTGGCAATTTAGAATAAGTCATCTGGGAAAGATGGAATTACCAGTCTCGAATCTCTTATGCAGGAAATATGAAGAGGATGAAGAAACCGTACAACATTTATGGCATTTGATTCCAGGCGATATAAAACCCTTGGTTTTAAATGGGAAAATAATCAGAAGCAGGAAAGTATCATCTAGAAGATCTGATGGTTTAGTAAGGACCTGGGATTGGATAAAGAATGATGTCCTGGAAATAAGAGTGCACTACAAGCTTACTAGCTGCGTGACCCTCTTCCAACCAAAAAAAATCCCTCCAGCTATTTTATTTGTTGAGTTTCAACTCAACATGAATTCGTGTTAAAAAATTTGTTTACTTTTATATTAATATAATTTTGATAGATGTCAAAAGATATTGTCAAATAATTTTTATAATAAAAAACCGTCAAAAAAACCTGACAAAAAATACTTAATAAACCCAGACCGACTAAACCCAGACCTACAAAAACCCGACAAGAACACCCTAATTTTATTATTGGTCCTTCGAGCCGGATTTTTGTAGGTCTGGGTTTAGTCGGTCTGGGTTTATTAATATACTAGAAGTGTTTCCTGGACCAGACGGGCGAATTAGAGTAGCACGAATGAAGACTCAAAATGGTGAAATGACCAGACCTGTTCATAGACTGGCGAAAATAGAGACGGAAAAATAAAAGAATCCCAAGCCACTAATTTTTGCGGGGAAGAATGTTGAGTTTCAACTCAACATGAATTTGTGTTAAAAAATTTGTTTACTGTTATATTAATATAATTTTGATAGATGTCAAAAGATATTGTCAAATAATTTTTATAATAAAAAACCGTCAAAAAAACCTGACAAAAAATACTTAATAAACCCAGACCTACATACATAAACCCGACAAGAAGACCCTAATTTTATTATTATCTATCTTGAACTCATCTGTTCACATTCTTTGTTAAAAATATTAATTTAGTAAATATGTAAAAACACTTTATCGACGCCACTGTTAAGCTTCCTATCGTGTTTATTTGGGAAAACTACATAACATATTTTGCTGATAATGAAACTTTAGAAAATTATTAACTTTATAACAAAAATGTATGTGCATTTCAATTTTAATTGGTTAGTTTATTAAGTTAAATCAGTAGAATAATTCAATTATGTAAATATGAGACTGCCATTAATAATTTTGAAAACTAATTATAATTATATAGTTTGACGTTTTAGTCTGGTTTATAAGTGCTTTTTGGAAAAAATAAAATAAAAGAATACTTCGCTTATTTAGAGCAAAGTAAACTCTGGCTGGAGCACAGCTATTTCTATTCCAAAATGTTAATTTTATTAAAAATCAATCACCATTTCCTATAGCCTTTGTAGAGACATCTTTATTATTACAGAGAGCCAGATTTAAAGGCTCTGAGTTTTTTTTACATTCAGTAAGTGTTTAGTAAAACCCTAAGGAAACTAGCAAGAAATATTAATTTGGTGAATAATACGATGGTTTGTTATTATCGACCTTTCCCAATTACACGAACAATAAATATACGTGATAAATAGTATGCGTTCAGGTCAGGTTCGACCAAACATTCAGCATTATAAATTATGAACCGAATCTGAAGTCAAATTTAATTCTGTTTTCATTACTTTACTAAATACATACAAAAACTTATTGAATGTAGTCGTAGTAAATTATCTATAAAATATAACATAATGATGATAGGTTAGGTTAGGTTATGTTAGATTAGGTAAGGTTACGTTAGGTTAGGTTAGGTTAGGTTAGGTTAGGTTAGGTTAGGTTAGGTTAGGTTAGGTTAGGTTAGGTTGGGTTAGGTTAGGTTAGGTTAGGTTAGGTTAGGTTAGGTTAGGTTAGGTTAGGTTAGGTTAGGTTAGGTTAGGTTAGGTTAGGTTAGGTTAGGTTAGGTTAGGTTAGGTTAGGTTAGGTTAGATTAGGTTAGGTTAGGTTAGGTTAGGTTAGGTTAGGTTAGGTTAGGTTAGGTTAGGTTAAGTATAAACTCTTTTTTAATAAATGTGTTGTCTTCTAGGTACTAATTTTTTGGGTATTTTATTTATTTAACGTCAACCATATAGATGTATAATGTTGACACATTTAATATGGTCAATATAAAATTCTACTTCATATTTGAAATTTCATTCTAGATGATGAAGATAATATAAAATCGATAAGTATTTTTATTGGAATCAGGTTAAACTTCAAAAGATTGGTTGGTGAACCTCTGAATAAATTTATATTGTTATTTATTCTTACCTGAATAGTTGTATCTTCATTTTTTGAGAAACTGAATAAATACACATTGTTTGTTTTATTATTAAAATCCTTAATAGAACACTTATTCTGACTAATGTAGTAAAATGTGCGCAATCGATATATATGCCCAAAAAGACAACCCAAGTTACATCACAATAACTATTAGCTCATATGTCCACTCTTCGGATGCTGCAAAAAATAAAGATAATTCGTCTCATAAATGTTTCACAAATGTTTATTTTGGCCGATATTGCAAATGATCATTGTTATCAACGTAATTGATGAAACAATGTGATTTTAAAGATAATTTTGATCTATTTACGTTCATTTTTCATCATTCATTGGTGTTTTTGTAAATTAAGAGTTGAAAAAGTATATAGTGACGATTTCAACAAAACATTTTAAATTAGTCAATAACTGACATTTTCCAACGGTATTATACACCACAAATTGCTTCCTTTTGAAGGATGACAATCGTTGTATCATTTTAAATGGCACAGGAAATTAAAGTTTAGATCTTGATATATATGTGTTAAATGATCTTCTAAAAAGCTCTATCGATGGGTAAGGTAAATGGGGTTTGAAACATTTTCAAACTATCGATAATAACTTTATTCGTAATAATTAGATACACTTCTGCATATATGGAAAAAAATTAATTAGAACAAGTTATTGGAACATCTAAAAATCATTTTTTAAAAATAACTCCTGATATTAGAGAGATCGAGCAAACACGAATAGCGGGATACGCTAATTACGTTCCGCGTTAACAGAGAGTTCAAGCAGCGTAAATTTCTACTTATACTAAAACCAATAATGATTGAGAGTAGAAGTAGGCCCAGTTGCCAGCAAATCGGGGGCGTGTTTATTAATTTTTAAGAGGGGTAAGAATGAAAGAAAAATTCTTGGTACAATTATTTCAAATGGACTAGTTTAGTAGGATCATATTAATCAAAATGATAGCAATATATATTTAGGATAAGATACCAACTTACTTATATTGATATTCATTTTGCAATTAATGTTTCTCATTTCGTAAAATTTAGCATTAAATAATTAGTAAGTTTTAAACGTAGCGCCAACTAATAACCAATAATGAAGTGTGTTTAAAAGTCAACGTTGTCACATTTTAGCTACGTTCGTTTCAAGTATTCTCAAAGAACTGGCAGCACAAAACACCGTGTTCTGTGACTAACTGATTGTACCCTTAGAACAAAAAGAAACAGGAAGGAGTCTGTCATATATTAACTTTAAGGAAAATTTGCGACGGAAGTCGGCCATCTTGAAGCTCCTTGTATGACTCATTGTTTATGTTCACAGTATACTGTCAAAGCAATATTTGCATATAAATGTCAAAAATGAGCGCATAGGCGTATCATTCGGTTCTTATAAACACTAAATTAGTTAGAATATTAATTGTATTCACATGCTTCATTGGTTGAAATTTATTAAAAATAAAAACCTTGATATAATTTTTATTTTTTTTTTGGTACGTCAATGGAAACAGAAATTAAAATTGACAATTGGCCGCCATATGCAAGCTCCTTTCTGGACTCAAGGTCATTTTGCATATACTCCTTCCTGTATCTTTTTGTTCTAAGGATTGTACCAGTTGACAAGATATATGACAGGAGAGAAAATCGTGTTTATCTGTAATAAACAAACAAGACCCCTATTCTTGACAGTGATAGAATAGAACAGCCAATAGAAAGTGGGCGTGGTTCTATTGAAAATGCCAAAACGGTATTCTTGAAATTCGTTCTCTCACTGTACCGATAGAAGGGTAGCTCCCCGAGAGAACAATTACTTCTATTGCTTATTTTTGAAGGAACCGGTATAACACCAAGACAAGTTGTTAGGGATTTTTATTTTCGAACCAAAAATAGTATAGAAGTAATTTCTTTCATAAACCAAACACAACCAAACAACAAATTAAACTAACGAAAATGACAGAATATTTTGTTTAGTGTTTTACTCCTTATTTGATAAAGTGTCAAACAGAGAACAAAAATATCGATATGTTTATCTCTTTTTAATGACAACAAATAAGAGAGAGAGATAAGTTTCTCGGTTAATACTAGGTCTGTTCCAACCAAGCAGAGAACTGTTCTAAAATAGTAATTTTTGTGCGCAGTGGTGTAGTGAGTTGCGCAGTGCACTAATTTGGTCTCGTGAGTGGTAATATTACCGTTCTAGAACGGTTCTTTGCTTGGTTGGAACAAACCTATTAAAGCATATCGACAACATCGCAAATTTTCTACCAATGTTATTGAAACACGTCACTTACCACTTATGACGTATGTAACTATTAAATTTAAATTTCAAAAACCGATTATGGCTAGAGGATTAATTTTATAAAATTTTTATTTGTACAGTTGAACCACTAAAAACCTATTTTATAAGATGCAAATATAAAAAAAAATCACTAAACTAGTCCATTGTGAAATAAATAAACAATTACTAAGGTGACGCTCTTTTATTAATAAACTGATTTTTTAAAACTTGTTATGTACGAGTTCATGGTATTTTTTTTTTGTTTTTCGTCTAATATTCAACCTCAAATTCGTCACTGTTACTACCAATGATACGCTCGTGCTTGCATTTACATCACTGTGGTCTGCGACGATGTAATGGAAGTTACGGTAAAGTGACAAAGACAGAAATATCGTTACGTACAGCGTTGCCACTAGTTGTAATAAATACCTATAACACTATACAGAAAATAATGAATTTTAACAGTAATCAGGAAATGCACAAGTATTACTCATTATTGATTTTTGTCATAAATAATACCTTTTAATGGTACTAGTATTGTGTATTATCTATAATTTGCCACAACCTACAACTCTACTGCTTACTATATTTTGATTCTGCTATAAACTGGTTAACGTAAAATTTAGATATGACAACGCGCTTTACTCTCAATCATTATTGGTTTTAGTACAGTGCTCACTCTATTTGGCATGGTCCTTATTAAATTATTAATAAATTGCTGAGGTATATTTTTCCATACTCTCTGCAGGGCATTGACGAGCTGTTCTATGGTTATGGGTGCCTAACTCATTCATACATATGTACATGGTTATGGGTGGCTGTTCGAGTCGGTTTAATTGTCTAGGCATTTCGACCCAAATATGCTCAAAGCAATTCATATCGGGTGAACATGGTGGCCAGTTCATTATTATTAAACATAAACACATAAACAATTTGCTATAAACAGAGTTTACTGATAGCATAAAACGTATATTTAAAATATTATATTTGTACGCAATTTTCTGAAATTTCAAAAATATCCATTTCAATTGTTGAGCAGTTATATATTACCATCTTAAAATACTATTCTATTAAAATGTAAGGGCAATTTTAGGATTACATTCCTACTGTTTTCTTATTGTTTACCAACGTTTTTCTTTATTTTTAAACAAACAACCCAATCTATAATGTTAGATAAAGTCAACAACTGAAAGTTTATTTTTTTCCAACGAAAATTTTTGCAAGTTTTATGATCTGAACAAAATTTAAAAATGTTTAACCGCGTTCTCATAACTTCCAACTACGTATATATGTACAGAAATCAAACAAATAAAATATCATATTACATAAATACCCGTCATTTACTCGCTCGGGAATAACAAACAACGAGGTTAGGTTTGGCTTATAACTGTTATACATATCAAATTACCCTTCACCTTTGCTTTTATTTTGTAAACATTAAAGATCCTCTTTTCAGAACCAGCGTTCTATTTATAATGTTTTACTAACGTTATCAGTTACAGAGGTTTTCCGTAGGGCAACCGTATTTTCATATTTTGACCTTCGTTTTGATATAAAAAAATCAACAAACAAATTTTTCAAACAAAACTGGTTTTACCTAAAAGAGCATTCTTTCCTCTATTTATCTACATAATTTCCATGATTATTAAGAGTGCAGGGCACTCAAAGATTATGAGTGATGTTGTTTCATTATCCTCCTCAAACAGACTGCAGAGGGTAGATAACTGAAACATCCCTATGCGATTTTGGTGAAAGCGCAAGTGAGTTAATGCAGTCATAAGGCCTACTATCTTTCTAAGCTACCTTAAGCAACTCACGAGCAAGCCTGGCGTTGGGTTTAGCTACCATGAGTCTGCTGTTCGTGTGTTTTTCAATACGAGACCATCTCTGGAGGTTTGTTTCTATACCGACTCATTGATGGTCTTGTTCAAGGTAGCCTGGTGAAGAAGATCCAACAAAGAGTGTTTTACAGCCTTACCTGGTAATTGCAGTAGCGCTCAAGAGTAACCTTGTTGTTTCTTGCTAGTTCGCAGAGTGTTTACTGAAAGCCCTGTACACCCTTGATGAGATGAGCAGGCTGGTAGGTGCAAGAGGATGTTCTCTTAGTGTCCTTACTTAAGATGCTCATTAAAAATCTTCTCTAGTTTACTTTGTTCGTAGCCATTTGAGTTTAATTTAACGGTTTTACTGCGTTTATAATACCTACGAAAAAATTCAAAAAAATCTCATCGATAAGAAGAGGTTTACTTAAACGTCTCCAAAACTAAAATGAGTGCT
This sequence comes from Ophraella communa, assembly GCA_035357415.1. Lineage (NCBI taxonomy): Eukaryota > Metazoa > Arthropoda > Insecta > Coleoptera > Chrysomelidae > Ophraella > Ophraella communa. The sequence continues at coordinate 22,696,208 of CM068988.1, read as the reverse complement.
GGTTGTCCTACTTTCATAGTATCCCTTCCAATTGCTAAAGACATTATAACCTGTCAACTGACAGCGAAATTCTATTAACCTGTTTGTTTGGTGAATGGAATCGCCAAGTATTTTTAACGGAAAATTCTTGTTATAGTGGATTATGTTTGTAAATCTGAAAACTGATCGAATATGTTGTTATTAAGATTATTAGTTAACAACACTGTTGCAAGAACATAAATTAGTTCAGTCAGTAGACATAATAGATTGATAAAGAGCAGAAAAAGTAAATTGAACTCTTTTACGTACATCATTTTCACAGGGTAGTATATTTTTTAAATAATGTATTGCCTCTTATGAAAAATTTGTAGGTAATTTAAACTTTTTTCTAAAAATCCAATTAAATAGGAATTTTTAATTCAAAGAAAACTGTGTAACGGCTATGCAAACTTTAAATAATTTAAAGAAAGCAAGTAAAACTAAAAGAATATTTGGCTCCAAGAAAAATGGCGGTTATTAAATTGAAAGGAAATTATTAATGTGATGCCTCTGTTGTTTATGAAGCGATTTACAGCCAAGAATTTTATCATCAAAACTACTTCATTGTTTATATTCTTTATTTATAGCAGCTTTTTATGGCGTTTTTTATGTTGGTCGAATATTCGTAAGAAACGACATAATGTTCTTGAAAGATTTACTTATTTATGTTGCATTTTCGTCGAATACGTTTCAATTATTTTTTTATAAAATCGTAAAGTAACAGAAAATTTTATTATACAAATTTTCAAAGCAGAGGCAAATGATTGATCAATTTTAGGAGAAATGGACTAGTTTAGTAGGATCATATTAATCAAAATGATAGCAATATATATTTAGGATAAGATACCTACTTACTTATATTGGTATTCATTTTGCAAGTAATTTTTCTCATTTCGTAAAATTTAGCAATAAATAATTAGTAAGTTTTAAACGTAGCGCCAACTAATAACCAATAATGAAGTGTGTTTAAAAGTCAACGTTGTCACAGTTTAGCTTCGTTCGTTTCAAGTATTCTCAAAGAACTAGCGGCACAAAACACCGTGTTCTGTGACTAACTGATTGTACCAGTTGACAAGATATATGACAGGAGAGAAAATCGTGTTTATCTGTAATAAACAAACAAGACCCCTATTCTTGACGGTGATAAAATAGAACAGCCAATATAAAGTGGGCGTGGTTCTATTGAAAATGCCAAAACCGTATTCTTGAAATTCGTTCTCTCACTGTACCGGTAGAAGGGTTGCTCCCCGAGAGAAGAATTACTTCTGTTGGTTATTTTTGAAGGAACCGCTATAACACCAAGAGAAGGTGTTAGGGATTTTTATTTTCGAACCAAAAATAGTATAGAAGTAATTTCTTTCATAAACCAAACACAACCAAACAACAAATTAAACTAACAAAAATGACTATATATATAATGACTAATATTTTGTTTCGTGTTTTACTCCTTATTTGATAAAGTGTCAATCAGAGAACAAAAATATCGATATGTTTATCTCTTTTTAATGACAACAAATAAGAGAAAGGGATAAGTTTCTCGGTTAATATTAAAGCATATCGACAACATCGCAAATTTTCTACCAATCTTATTGATATACGTCACTTACCACTTATGACGTATGTAACCATTAAATTTAAATTTCAAAAGCCGATTATGGCTAGAGGATTAATTTTATAAAAATTTTATTTGTACAGTTGAACCACTAAAAACCTATTTTATAAGATGCAAATATAAAAAAAATCACTAAACTAGTCCATTATAGATGTCTATTGATATATTTTAGCTTTTAGTTAGATGGCTATATAAAATTTGAATAGAACAGTAGGAATTCTTGAGAAATTAAGTTACAATGGGGTTTCATGTTGGTGGTGGTTATATTTCATAATAGTTAATTAATCTCACTGTTTCAATAGATTGTTATCACCAACGGTTTTTTAATCATTTGACCAATTGGACATCTAAAATACAGCTAAATATAATCAACCTTGTGTCTAACCTGATCGAATATATCTTGGTGTGATTTAATGCTAGCTCTATGAGTCAACGCTTGAGCAGATGGTGCATCTCTATCGCTTGTTCCTCGCTCTAGCTTGCACGCTCAAACTCCAGCGGAACTCGACACTTTTTCGTGCTTGGTGGCGATGTTATAAGATCTCAAAAATAGATGTATTGTTAAAATATCATTAAAAATCAAACTTAATGCTAATTGCCCTAAAATCATAGAGAAAAGGTGCCAGGAAGAAGGCCTTAAGGTCAAAGTGCCCCACCGCAGCCTTAGAGGCGTTGCTAGGTCTAACTCCGCTGTAGCTGGTGCCTTACGACTGTAACAGACACAAAACTTGGTGACCTGGTGATTTGGTTGTCCGTTTAAGAATCCTGGAAGTTTGACTTTGAGACACCGTTTGAAGTGGTTATAGTAAATCGCCATACGGTTAAAGAAGTCGTACAAAAGTTGGAAGAGGGCTCACGTGTGGTACACAGATGGGTCAAAGATAGATGATAGAGTTGGAATGGAAGTAATGGGACCGAATTATCGGTTGCCCAAATCCCTTGGTAACGCCCCAACTATCTTTCAAACTGAGATATACGCTATAGATGTTAGTGTCCAGGACTTTCTCAATAGAGGCACTCGAAGGGCCAACATTTATATTCTTTAAAGGCTCTGAGTTCTTTTACTTATAAGACAAAGATAACCTGGGAATGTAAACAATCCCTTTATAATCTGGCCAGAAACAACATGGTCGCCTCGATGGGGGTGCCAGATCATAGATGAATAATAGGCAATGAGGAAGCTGATAGACTGACAAAAGAAGGAGCTAAAACACCTTTCCTTGGTCTGGAGCCCTCTTGTAGTTTCACAAAAAGCCACATCAAAAAGGAACTGCATTCCTGGGAAGAGGATCCACTACGATCTCACTAGATGAATACGCTAGGACTGAGGCAAGCTAAAAGGCTTGTAGATATATTAAGCAAGAGCAAAATACCTTCTCGAACTGAACAAAAAAATTGACTGTAAATGTTCTAACAGGCACTGCCCTTTGAGGTATCAACTCAAAATAATGGGCAAAGTGAAAAGTGAAAACTACCGTTTCTGCAAACGGCTTAAATTCCTAGAAGAAGCTGCTCTGACTCCGTATTAAATTAGGAATGTCTTCCCTAGAAAGCTGCTCAACTTCGCCAGAAGTATTGGCGTTCTAAATTATAAGTAGTTAAGTCGAACTGCAGAGATTAACTGGCTTATACAACCTGAAACTAATCTAACCTAAAATTAAGATGCTTAATAAGAAACATTCTTTATTCACTAAATTAGTTTGGAACTAACCCTTACCTGCTACAATTTATGCAATAACATATTATGAGCAATACTGTCCAATGCTCCAATGTCCAATATTTTTTTTCAAAAGTTTGACAGACGATGAAGTTAAACCATAGTAAATAGTTTAGCAAAGAAATAGGCAATAGTCGTTAAATTTCCGCCGTGTAGGTGGAAGTTTTATTATTATTTACTATTCCAAAATTTATAAAATCATCCTACAGTTTACAGAAGTCAAACTGTCGAAGACATTCGAGTTAGTTTCGCGTTTTATGTTCGCCGCATCCCATAATTAACTGAACCGCGAAATATTCTGTTATTTGTAATAACACTTAAGTATAATGAGATAAAAAAACGCGACAATTTTCACGACAAGTTTAAGCGCCATATGAAATATTGTCGCACATGTAGACACACACACATTTTGATATTTTTAACTTAGGATACGGCCACTTAAGTATATCGTCACTTTTTTCGACGCTTCAGATTTAAATTTAGATAGCTAAAAGGTTTTGAATTTATATCCGGAGCAGGAAGCGCCACTTTTTCAAGAGCAACCTCTCCATATATTTAATATATATGTGAAGTATGCCGCATTTTGGGATTCTTCAATCTAAAAAATGTACCTACACGTTATAAAAGAATGTCAGGTAATAAACAACGCGTTAATCTGTGATAAAGAATATTCGTTATTGGGTGGAAGGATAAATTTTAAAATTTTAATTCAATATTATTATTATGTCTATTTCACTAGACTATTTTTAACTAACAAAACTGCATAACAACGGCACGTTTCATATTGACAATAGAGAGTTTTCGCAGCTACAACGAGAATTTTAACGTACACGTCTTTAATATTTTACGTACGTCTATTGCTTTGCGTACGTCAAATATTTAGCGTGTCACGACAAAGACGACGAAATTACGGATGTAAATGACGTCCGTTAAATGACTATTAGACCATAAAATTAATGCCAAATTGAAGGAAAAGAAGCTAGCTGAATAATTTCTTCCATCGTCTATAATAATGCACTAATTAAAGTATGGGTGCCGGTTATGTTTTGTGGTTGTTTACCTTTTTTTAATGTACACGACAAGTTATGGCTGCGAAATATCTGCTGACATTTGTTACGACAACGTAAAATGTTGTGTACGTCAAATTTAACGGTTGCTTTACGTATGGAATGCGAAAACTCTCTAAATAAGTAATACCTCAGCGACAAAATTATGACAGATCCGTTTCTAAATTGTCTGGTATTTCTATAGTTGTCAGTTTCACAAACGTCATTGAAGCGTCTTCGTAATTTTGAAAAGAAATAATGAATCCAGACGAAATATCAAGATTCGGGTGCCGGTCAGGCGAAGAAATCAGAAAATTGGTTTCGGAAAATGTCCCATTGAACACGCAGAAGTCCAGAAGCTCTATTTGCAACCAATTCTCGGAGTTCCTACGGGTGAGAAATTTTACACTTTAAAAATGTACTACCATAACTGAACTAGCAAAAATTCTCGATGATTACGCCTTTAATATGAAAAAAGGCAATGGCGAAGACTATAAAGAGTCGTCTGTAGAGTCAATATGGAATACAACAGCAAAAGTGGTACAAGAAAAATATTTTTCCTACGACCACATATGAATGTGCTAGTTTGCACATTTATTTGTACTTAAGAAAGTAGCTAATATCAATACACGTATTGAAAAGTAAATATCAATACACGTATTGAAAAGTAAAAAAATAGTTCTATGATCTGTGACATTTACGTCAAATTTATCAATAGTAAAAACACATGAATGTCAAAGCAAGGACCATTTATTTTTTTTAAATCTTCCTTGTGTCAAATATTGTATTGTAATTGCCAATACAAATTTTTCTGTATAAAGTAAGAATAAAGTTTCTTCTAGGTTTTTAAATTTTTAAAAAATAAACATATTTTTATTCAGTATTATTATTTTTATAAAAACACTTTTAGAAAGAAGAACAGTTTATTCTTCTTTTTTATATTGTGTTATGTTCCGTGCATGTGTCGAATGTGGATTTTTGAAGTTATGTTTGTGTTTCTGTTTACAATTATCTTTGTGTCAATTATTATTACATTACTTTGAAAATATTTGAACTTTGTTGTGATTTGTGTTCAAATACATACTAAGTATACAAGAAAATTCAATTGACATTATAAAGTGTTAAAAAGATTACTGGGTTATGCATTTGAAAGAAAATTTGTTCTCCAGATAGTGAAGTTCCAAGGCTGATTGGATTTTACCACAGAATAAGGTGTATTCTGTGATTTTACTTTAAAAAATACTTTTGTTGAAGGATTTTTTACGTGCTCGTAGGAAAAATAGTGTACATAACTCGTTGGAAAGTGTATTCTTGCACTCGTTTAGTTTCTGCACTCGTGCTAAACTTTAACTCGTGCAAAATGTTACACTTTCCACACTTGTTATGTAATATACTAGTTCGGATTACCGCATAAAAATCGACCCTTTCACAGATATATCTTTCAAATGTGCAAGATTGGCCAGAGACACCAAACGAAGGTAGCTTCAAAGTTGTCCAGAAAAAAGAAAACTCAGTTCAAAAGCACTATCCACCGAAGAACTATTAACAATGATCAAAAACTACGACGAAGAAACCCCCGATGGAGCACAAAAAAAGATTTTTCACCTTTGCTCATTTAACTTGCTTGGAGATGCAATGAGGCCGTAAACTGCAAGATTAACTTTTTCCAGAAGGAAATTGATATTATGGGAGAATTTCTGGGTCGAATTGAATACAACAGCATTTTTTCGAAAACAACTCAAAGCGGGTCAAAAAGTTTGGCAAGCAGCAAATGGTTGGTAAGAAATTCATCAAACGAAAATTTATGCCCAGTTAGACTATTCTTGAAATTAATGGAAAAAAGAGGACCAAATATTTTATCAGACAGACTCTTTCTTACCGTTCACCCCAACTGGAAGAATGGATCTTGGTTCAAAAACTGTCCACTTGGAATAAACACCGTCTCTAAATGGACAGAAATGTCAGCTGAAAAAAATGGTATAGATACAAAAAAACATAAAATAATAAACCATTCTCAACAAATCTTTAGCAAGGTGTTGCTGAACAGGAGTTGATTAAATTAAAAGGTCACTCAAATGCATGCTCGTTATAACCTTATCTGCAGCTGGATTCCAGTCATCACCAGAAGTTGATCGAGAATCTCAGGACAACAAATGAAGCTGGACCTTCGAGTTCCCAAATGTTAGATATCAATAATACACAAAATCAATCTTTAGTAGAAAATAAGGGGCAAACTACTATAACTTATTGTAATTGTACATTTAATATTGTCAACAAATAAACAAAGATTATGTTTCGTTGATATTGTCTTGTTTTTCTCGTGAAATAGTCTTGTCGAATACCATTCGAGTGAAAATTTTTTCCCGGCCAAATTTTCTTCGCTCATGAAATTTTTACAAAATTTCATTTGCGTAAATTGCCAAGCAACAAAACTTTCATACCAGTCAAAAATTTTGCCGGCAAAATTTTCAATAATTCAAGCAACGTAAATCAAGATACAAAATAAATGTATTTTGGAAGTTGTTTACTTTGAGGCTGATGACGAATTGATATTTGTACATAAACGGAATCTGGTACATAATTTTTGAGTGAACGTTGTTGTAAAGGATCGAAATAGGGCTAGAGATAATTAATTAAGATCGTATTGTGTGGATTCGGTAGTAGAGAAGATAGAACGAACAAACAAAAGATTCTTGATCTATCGTTCTGGCTTTGAAGGTCGTAATGGCGGTGCCACTACCGGCCTAGTCCGGAAGTAAAAATCATTTCCGCTATTATTGTTTGTCTATAGTTGTAGAATGTACTGAGGGATTTATATTTAGTTTTAAGGATCACAACAACTAGTTTTATAGATCGGGATTTCTACAATAAAACTGATTTATTATCTGAAATTAATTAAGTAATAAGAAATATAATGATTTATTTTATTTGTAAACTTGAACATTTGTTTATTATGCTTAGTTTTTCCTTTAAATTGTTTTTTCTTCTTTCGACGCCAGTAGTAAACACAAAATTGTCTACGATCTTTCTCAATAAAATTCTATTCAATAAACTGGATAAAAGTTAATGCTGATGTTAATGTGAAACATGTTATTTTAATCTGAACGAGTCCAAGAAATACACTTTCCAACGAGTTATGCACACATTTTTCCTACGATCTAAATATTTTTTACAATTATGAATTTTTTAACTTTACCTAGAAGGTTTTGGGAAAGATTACCCAGAAGAAGTATCTCTGAAAAGGTACTAATAAAATTAATATTTAAATTACCTCGTCGCCTTAATGCAGAACTATTGTATGTCCAAAAAGTGAGAATTTTCGTTTTTAATACCAAATAACTCTATGTGCTCATCTCTTTTGCGCATAGAACTATTGCATCTCTAACAGCAGCGGTTTTACTTGTATAGCATGGTATTAAAATATTGTATCTCCTTCAGTCGTATATTGTTTGATGTAGAAGTAGGTTATGTCCTATATGTATTGTATGTAAAAACGAATAGGTGGAGTTAGAATATTTCTGATTGGAACAACGGGACTTACAATTCATAAATAGTGGACATAGAATAGTTCTGGAGTACATTTAGTATCTAATTGACAATGTTACGAAGCAGTGGTCGAAACCAAATCCGAATTACCCAATATCCTGCGCAATTCAAAACCATCTACGACCAAGAGAACTTTAACAAAATAAACCTACTTCAAAGGGGAAGAAAAAACTTGATAGTAGCAATACTATAAAGCTTACAAATCTTTACAAAAAACTAATACTATTACAGAAAAAAAATACGATCATTTTCAATTTCTTTGTGAAAAAGGTGTGATAAAAACCCAATACCATGAATTTTTTAAAAGTTTGCCATATATTTTTAACAATTCTAAAGATTCTGACAGTTAATGAAAATTTTATGACCGTTACACTCTATTTTACAAAATGCTAGTTGTGTGCTTTTTTATGTTCTTTATTTGAAAACAAATGGCCTATATTTTTAAGTTTTATATTATTTATTTATTTTTTGTAAATGTATATATGTATGAATTAGGGGTGATAAGTACACTGCGACCTACAGGATCTATTGTATCCCCCCTTACTTGCCAAGTTCTGATGTTTTCTCAGATTTATAGCAGCTCTTGGAGTCCTATTTTCCTGAGGAAGTTTAGGACATCGTCAGGCTTCAAATCAGGTAGATCCCCCTCTTCTATTTCATGTGCTCCTAGGTATCTGGCCCTAGAATTCTGCAAGGCAGGGCATTGTGAGAGTATGTGTATTGAGGTTTCATACTCAATACACATACAGGTTGGGACAGCTAAGAGATCTCTTCTGGTCATAGTTCCCCAGTAGTATCTTAGATTGCCTCAGTCCTTCCAGCTGATTCCAGTACTTGGATTTTTCCTTCTCCATTTCTTCCCTTAGTTTTCCTAAGATTACTCTACTGCTGATTCCACAGGATGGTTCTGGTCCCAAGTGTGGGGTTTCAGCTCCTTTTTTTTCCAGCTTGTCTGCTGTTTCATTCCCCTCTGTTCCTATGTGTCCTGGTACCCATAGGAGGGTGACAGTGTTCTTCTGGCCTAGTTCATTTATTTGCCTAGGCATTCCCAAACCATCTTCGAACTGATTATATTTAAGCTCAGCGCTTTTATGGCTGCTTTACTATCCGACATGATCACAATCTCTTGTCTGCGGTAGTTTCTTCCAATGTTGAATTCCACACATCTTTCGATGGCGTGGACTTCTGCTTGAAAGATGCTCGGGTATGTGCCCAAGCTTTCTGAGTATTTGGCTCTCGGTCCAAAAACTCCTATCCCAGTTCCCTCGTCTAGCTTGGAACCGTACGTATACCACTTTATGTTATTCTGGTTTAAATTCTGTATGGTGTCTTCATCCCATTCAGATTTATTACTCAACTTTGTAGTGAATTTTTTCACAAAGTTGAATTTCTTTAGCATATCATCTTGGGGCATTTCCCAAGTTTGATTAAAATGAAGTGATCGAGGTTTTTCCCCAATATTTCCTTCTTTGATCATTCTATATACCGTTTTCTTCCTTACACTTTCTAACAGAATGTGCAGTGGGGTCAAGTTTAAAATCGCCTCCATTGCAGCAATGGGGCAAGTTCCCATTGCTCCGGTGATACATGAACATGCTAGTCTCTGAATTTTCGAGAGATTTTTCCTCGTCCTACTTAGATTAGCCAAGCCACTGCTTGGGGCGCAAGGGCTAATCTGAGCTGTGATTATTGGTCTCACTATACTATATTTTTTGTAAAATGTTGACAAGGTTTGAAATGGAACATTTAAGATTTTTGTTTTACATATTTATATGTTTAATAATTTTTTTATTTCTTGTAAAATTCTGACAAGGTTTGAAATGGAACATTTAAGTTTGTATTTTTAAATATTTTTATTATTCTGTGATAATAAAGTCAATTTTTTAGTTATTGCATTGCATTTGATAATGTAGAACAATTCTAACTCCGCGAAAATTATCTATGGTAACTCCTTACAAATGGAGATAAAATATTTGAATTATGTTTTACTATTGTATGTCCACATTTTTCTTTATTTACGTATTAATCATTTAAAATCTACTACTATACTCTTATATACATAAATTTAAAACTATAGTAATAATATCGCAAAATAAAAATCTTCCTTTCGTTTTCAAAATAAAAAAAAGTCGCTCCTGAAAACTTTACGTTTTGTGACATACAATAGTTCTGCATTAAGGCGACGACCTAGTTTAAAAAAGAAGAAGCAATAAGAGATTCACGAAAATGAAGAGGCAGATCAGAAGAAACATGAGGTAATCTAGTAGAAATACTATTAAAAAACTGTGGAAAAAATTGGGAAGAAGTAATAAGCTAGCCAAAAACAAGAAAAAATTGGTCATCTCCCTACATCTAAGGTAGAGTTAGTTGAAATTTACATTGATATTTAAAATAAAGGAGTAGAATAAAAAAAATGTAATTTTTTAAATCCCCTTGAGTAAGGAACCTTTATCTATATTTGTAATCTTCCTATAAAATAAATTGTAAAACATAATATGAATTTTTAATTGGCTTATATTTCGTTTTTTTAACACCTGTGTCATTCGATTAAACGGAAATGAAGTAAAACAGTTTCTCAAGAACTATCAGGTGTGTTTTGCACTCCTTACCACACACCACCTGTAGAACAAGAAATATTGTGAGACACTATTCCGCTCTAATTAGAATATATTGTCCAAAACATAGACGTATCAACATTAGTTTATATCTAATCCGAACACCCAGTTTAAATGATTTTATTTTAATAAAATTTGGTGAATTTATTTATTTTACTGAAATAAACAATTGAAAAAATTTTAAGCCTCATCAGTTGAAGATTCCGGTTTTTATAATGTTTTTTTTAATCCACTAACAATCCAAAAATGAATATTGTAGCCGTAAGAGGTCGGCTGAAAAGTACCCGGTCTACCATAGTAAAACACAATATTTTGACAAAATTCATTTTTTTTATTCAACATAGTTGCGATACAGCGATTATAGCGACCTTCCAACTTTTCGATACCATTTTTGTAGTACTCCTTCGGTTTGTCCTCAAAATAGGCTTCAGTTTCGGCGATTACCTCAGTATCAGAGCCAAATTTTTTTCCCGCGAGCATTCTCTTCAGGTCAGAAAAAAGGAAAAAGTCGCTGGGGGCTAGCTCTGGAGAATAAGGTGGGTGAGGAAGCAATTCCTAGCCCAATTCATGCAATTTTGCCATCGTTTTCGATGATTTGTGACACGGTGCATTGTCTTGATGAAACAACATTTTTTTCTTCTTCATATGGGGCCGTTTTTTCGCGATTTCGGTCTTCAATTGCTCCAATAATGCACAGTAATAGTCGCTGTTGATTGTTTTCACTTTTCCAAATAGTCGATGAACAATATACCGTGTGTATCCCAAAAAACTGAGGCCATAACTTTGCCAGCTGACTGTTGAGTCTTTCCACGCTTTGGTGGCGGTTCACCGGCCGCAGTCCACTCAGCTGACTGTCGATTGGACTCAGGCGTGTAGTAATGGAACCAAGTTTCATCCATAGTCACATATCGACACAAAAAATCGGGTTTATTACGACTTAACAGCTGCAAACACTGCTCAGAATCATCAATTCGTTGCTGTTTTTGGTCGATTGTGAGCACGCGCGGCACCCATTTCGCACAGAGCTTCCGCATACTCAAATATTCGTGAACGATATGTCCAACACGTTCCTTAGATATCTTTAGAGTGTCAGCTATCTCGATCATATTCACTTTACGGTCACTCAAAATCATTTTGTGGATTTTTTTTGATATTTTCGTCGGTAACCACCTCTTTTGGGCGTTCATTGCGTTCACCGTCTTCGGTGCTCATTTCACTACGCTTGAATTTTGCGTACCAGTCAATGATTGTTGATTTTCCTGGCGCAGAGTCCGGAAACTCATTATCAAGCCAAGCTTTTGCTTCAACTGTATTTTTTCCTTTCAAATAACAATATTTAATAAGCACACGAAATTCTTTTTTTCCCATCTGTTAAATTTTTACACGAATCTTTTGAAGGTTGATACTATCTAAAAATGAAATGGATTTAATTCTAGTGTCGTCATCTATAGGTCAGACCGGGAACTTTTCAGCCGACCTGATAGTAAGGATCCAAATTTTGCGGATTTTGGTTCTTGACATTCTATACGATTTGTTACAGAGACCTGTACGATTTCGTCAACTTAGTGAGTTTGATAGGGGTCGTTTCTCCTCTACCAGGTTCATTGCAAATGAATGGTTTGCATAACACGAAAGACCTATTGGCATGCGAAGTGTTTACTGACGAATAAGACGTTTTGGCCTGTTTTCATACCGACCACACTGGATCCTACCTTTAACTCCAGAACACCGACGTAATCGCCTTGAGTGGTGCAGAGAACGGTTACTCTGGGATCAGGAATGGAACAGTATTGTCTTTAGTGACGAGTCTCGATTTTGTTTAGGCTTGCACGATGGTCGAGCGAGGGCTAGAAGACGACGTGGTGAAAGGAGAAACCCTCGGTTTTTTAAAAGGCATGTTCATCAAACTGTTGGAGTTATGGTTTGGGGTGCTATAGCTTCGAGATCACCTTTAATCTTCATCAGAGGTAACATGAACGCGCAGCGTTATATCCAAGAAGTTTTAGAACCCCATCTTTTACCCTTTCTTGACACCATGGCAAATCCAACTTTCCAACAAGATAATGCCCGACCACATGTCGCAAGAGTCACAATAGACTTCTTTTATCGAAATGATGTCACATTATTACCTTGGCCACCAAGATCTCCCGACTTATCCCCAATTGAGCACGTGTGGGATATGATGGGTAGGAGATTGCTCAATTTGCAACGAATTTAATAACATAAACTTTGACCCTATTGTAAAAAAGAGGCTGATATTAATTCAAAATGGTCAATATAAATATTCTAAATATTTATAAAAAATAAATATACTTGCTACATGTCATGTATCAGCTTAAAAATTCATTTTTAGGATCGATTTTAAATCCTTCTAATTTTATCTGCTGATAGCCATTTGTGTTTCGACCTTCCCAATATTCTCTGATATACCTGCTGGCTAAACTTTTTTTGGCAATATTGCATTAGCCATCGTCTGAATATTTTCATACGAAACTGGTTGTTTCACCTCCTTTCATCAAAGGTTCTTTCTAACCGGAATATTTTCAATCTACTGAATACATCCATTTCTCTTTTGTTATCTTATGCTATTCTTTATTTTTATGCTCCGAATAATAGACCACTCTTTATAATGGTGTACCTATAGGTATGTTGTATTTTCTGATTATTTCTAAATCCTACTTCAAAATATACTGTTTAAAACTTACCGATGTTATACTTGGGCATTTTATTTTCATTTTAAATATTTCAGGTTTTTAATAAATATTTCCACAGCTCTATACTTGATTTAATTCTTGATGTAATATTATGACATTACCCACAAGTACTCAATCGTTTGTAAATTGTTCGACATTTATTTTCTTCCAACTAAAGTGATATGCTGTAAATTTATTTTGATTTTTTTGGATTGTGTCATTTTACATTCAACCACAAATTAAGATTCTTATCTAAAGTTACTTAATTAATAACAGTTTGTGTCTACAATTCTCAGAGTTGTCACTGATATAAGAAGTAGGTATATTTTTACATATTCATTGGGCTCTTTCAATTTGTTTATAACTTGTATAAAAACTTATATTCATGACTAATTTTATTTGATACATAATATTTTATAAAATGGTATTCTATTTTTAAAATATCGTGGACGTCTATGTTAAAGAATTAATAAAGATGCTTCCCCATAAGTTAAACTATCGTTAAAACGTCTAATTTTTTAAGTCTATTCCGTTTTCTTGTAAAGGGAAATATCGTAATTTACTTACCCCTATATGTCGTGAGAATTTTTTCTTTTTTCTTGTTATTCGATGAGTTACAACGACCCGTTGTGTCGACCACCTGCAATAGAAATAACATTGAGATTTGTTAAATTACACGTGGGAGATTCTATTTAATTAAACTGTAAGAAAAAATTGTCATAATACTACCAATCAACATCAGATACCTCGCCACAAGCAAACAAAATGTAACTTCGATATGTCAATCTGGCGATGCTAGTTTTTAGCGAAACAGCTGTAATTAAATTTAAAACGTCTGTTCTTAATCAATTTCAATAAACAAATTAATAAAATATAAATATGTTATCTCATAATAGTCAAATGTCTCATGGCAAAAATGCTGATCAATTTGTGAGTTTAAAACGTAAACAATATGATGTACTGAAAGACTGAAATAAAAAAAAAATAAAATAGAGGAAAATAATTGTGTTTCACAAAATGTAGACATTCCCGTCAGTTAGATGTTGAATCTATTGCAAATTATTTATGATGTATGTAAAATAATAAGATATTAGTTTTCTAATTCTGTGTTTATATTTTTTATCATTTATCAATATCGGTATATTTAAATGCGTTCGAGTTCACATGTGATTCATATTCAATGCCCTGAATCTCGCGCGTTCACACAACGTTGCCAAATGTTTGGACTCCATTTTATTAAAGGTTATTTATACATTTTTTCTGATTTTGAATATTTATTTCTCAATTAATTTCTCTGTAACATTTATTTTATCAATTTTTTTCGCTCTATCTAATCGATAACTGGTAGAATAATTCAAGAAAAGTTGGTGGAATCTTACTTTCTCGTAAGACCCGAAATAATTATCTATACCTTGTCCAGTATAGGGACACGTCACAGCTGTCAGAACGGGAACATGTTGCCAAGCATTTAAAATAGTATTAGAATCTGTAAATATCAAACGATATTTTCTAGGTTAGTTATACAGATAATTAGAAGAAAAGGTTATATGTAAGAGCCCAAACAAAACTTATTTTAGTGAGAATTTAGTTATTAACAGTTTTATTTTTCATTCGTTTTTTTTTTTGGAAGCGACTTTAAACATTGATTTCTCTTTACAGCTTTTGAAACATTACTCACAGTGTTTACACTCAACTTAAGTGCTACTGCTACACGCTAAAAAATATGTATATACTGTAGATAATTATTAAGTATATAGTTTCTGGTAACTTACTTCTCTTACAGCAATGGGCCATTGTTATCACGTTCCTGTTCAAAATAATCTATTAATGAAGCCACAAGTTCTTTGCAGCAGTTGTTTATTTAATTTTATAGGCATATTTGCTATGAGAATAACAGTTTTTTAATAACGTATAAATAAGAAAATTAAATGAGCGAAATAAAACACGACTGGAGGTCACCACAAAAAATTGCAGAAAACAGATACGTCAATGTAATACGCGCGAATATAAACATGGCGCAATTGTGCCAACATATAAAATATTTTAACACGAGTTATGTTCATTTGAAGTTTGAAGTTTACATTATATTGGTACAGGAGTTGTATTTGATATAAAATTAATTACGAAACCTTTCTTAAAGAATTTTTTTATTTTTGTAATAACTTGCGGCCTACAAATTTCAATATTTACCAAATTTACAGTGAAAAAAGATACTGTTTGACAGTAGCAAACGAACGAAGGAAGTCAAACGAACAAAGCGATTTGTTCACTTTGATGATGTTAGAAGTTCAAATAAATTTTTGTCATACGAGCCTTCGTTTCCGAGTTATAGACCTCTAAAGTTTCGAAATAAAAACCTTTGTTTTGTCATAATTTCTAAACTATACATTGGAATACTATAAAATTCCAGTGACGGATTGCATACATCCATGTCCTGTGTATGACCGTATAAATGAATCTACATTACGTACAGATAAGCAGAGACGGCTTGTGCCCATTGGTTAATAATCCGTAATTTTAAAGGGACCATCTGAACAATATTTAAATTTCAAAAATAAATTTTCAAAAATGAAAATGTACTCTTGTTTGAACTCAATATAATTAACTTTTAGATCTGATCGCCATATTTTGTAAAGACAGACATTCTGTCTTTACGGTGGTTTTTTCAAAACTTTGCTCGGTAAAGTATAGTTTAAACTTTACTATTCGATAGACAAGGACTTGAACTATTAGAAAAACATTTGTTTCAGTCATTATCTAATAATTTTATTTAACATTGGTGGCGAAAGGACCACCTTAAATAAAAAAAATTCACATTCTATTGTCTGTATTTATATTACCAAAAACCTTTCTAGAAGCTTTAAGATCTTTAATTTTAAAATATATTTTCATTCATTACTTTTTGCATGTATACTGAGATGAATAGCTAAGCTCAAATATAAATATAATGTAAAAATTACCAAAGTATGAAAGATAAAAGGATATTAGAATAATTTTCATAGAGATATCAACCACCTTTCTTTTTTTTATTTGTATTTAAAATATTTAGTATAGTAATCTTAAATGTTAAACAGAGGAAGAATTCATTTAACAACTATATCTTGGATATAATTCATATGTTTAAATAACAATTGTGTAATTTAGGTAGTTAAATGTTTAAATGCTATCAGACAAGAGTGAAATCAGTGTATAAACTATAAATGTTACAGTGATAGACAGAGTAACCCTATTTCATTATCAAAACTCAGATAGTTATTTAAAAGACTATTACAAAATCAGTTGATAAAAAATGCAAAATTAGGTTAAATTTTTCAAATTAAAACAATTGATTGCTAATTTAATGTCATTGGTGTCATAATTTCCGAAAAGGTATAAAAGGCCGTGAATTTTGGCTTGCTTTCTCTTATTCGCAATTGAAATTGATACCGACGTCTTGGATGCAGTAAAATCTGGTATTATAACCTCACTTTTAACAAAAAGTTGAATTTATTCGTGTGATTTAGAAAAATATTAGAATCACTGTAATTAAATATAGTCAAAGTACTTACTAAATAGTCATTCAAGAATATAATTAACAATTAATAAATAAAACATATCTAAAATAAAACTAAAATAATAACGAAAATAAATATTAACAAAAACTAATCATCACAATACATTGGTGAATATTTCATACATTTTCTCCTACTTTTCGTACCTGCAATAAAAAATGTATGAGCCAAGTTTATTAAAAAAAAAGTGTCGGGAGTTCATGGCACATCGAGATTTTCAATTTTTTACTACATCTTCGTTAGCGAGTAGGGCCAATTAAAACCAAAATCAAATATAAGGAAAGACAGGAGCAGAAACGATGAGAGCGAAACGAGCCAAAAAGCAGAAATTCGATAGAGCCAGATCGAAATGAAACGCACACTCTAAGTCGAGTTGAATAAACAAGTCATGATTAATTCATAATGTAAACAGTGATTCCTTTTAGAAAGAGCAGGAAATACATCAATCGTAGACGGGGGGTGAAAGGAGACAAGGGGGTGATGGTAATCGATACGACAGCAAATTTCAAAGTCATTCATTTCGAGTAGTAGGAATAGTAAAGTGCAACTATTTAAATATGTCATAAAACAAATGAATATTGACAATGTTTCTAGAACATTTAAGGGATATTCCGAAAAGAACGTCCCTGGCATATCGAACCTGAATTTTAAACATTGGGACATTTGTTGGACCTTAGTGGGATATATCAGCACGATCTTGTGCTATTATAGGGACACGCAATAAAGTCTATCGCAGTCTCAGATCTAACACACTACGTATAATATCATTAAGTCAATTGATGTTTTACGTCAAAAAGTCTAAAATAAAACACCAGTTCAAGAGGAAACTCGATCATGCACAAGAAAAGTTACGTACGTAATGAAAATCAATTATTAACTTATAAACAAGTGATGTAATAACAGCAATTTCAGTGAAATAAAAAAAAACAACACCAGAAAATAACTTAATAATATGGACTTCCACAAAGTAAGGATTAGTACGATAGGTTTCAGACAATGATGATATATCAAATTTTAGAAAACTTAAGAAAAAAGTATTATTAGCTACGTTTCAGCTTATTTGGTTCAGTTATTTCGGTTTTGGTTTAGTACATATTTATAGAAAATCTCAAAACACGTTAAATTTAAATTATAAATCGATATTCTTTAAGATGAACATGATTCCTATCAATAAATGTAAAAAAAATAACGTGTAAAAAATTGTGGGTTGTAACTGTCACTCAAACGGGGTTGAAGGTAGGAATCAAATTTTCACTTTACAAATGGCAATTTATAATTTAAATTTGACGTGTTTCGGGATTTTTTTATAAATATGTACAGTAACCTAAATAATGAATTTATTTCAATTAGCTTTTCCACACTATATTTATATGTGGAAATTTTTGCATCTTGTTTTAACAAAATGCCAGTTATTGGATATTTACCAGATTTAAACAATTACGAGAGAAAGTTTTGCGATATTTTATTTATATGTTATACAGGGTGGTCCAATGAAAACTTCACCTCGATTTTCCGAATTTAAAATAAAAATGTAGAAATTAGCTCGGACCCGTCAATTTCTGATTTAAAGGGAAACTACTTTTCCTCTCTTTGCATCCCCATCAGGAGTTTTGTTATTTGTTACGTTAAAACAGACATGGGTTTCATCTTTACTGGAATCATCCTCATCATTTTCTGATTTTGCAACTCTTGAGGTCGAAACTCCTTTTTTGTATGAGTTTTTAAAATGATAACAGTCGGTTTTAACATGACCAACTTTTTTACAGAAGTAGCAATATTTTTTACTTTTATAACTGGGTTTTTTATTTATTTTAAGCACATGCTCACCTCCTGTATTTGAATTTTCATTTCTTCTATGGAACTCTTGAATTAATTTGTTTTTAATCTCCATGGTCAAATCTTTTGCGAATCTGCTTTCTAATGCTGTGATTAAATGTTTGTAACTTTCAGGCAAACTACACAATAACAAATCTACTTGCAAGTTTTCTGCCAAAGTTTCACCTAGTCCTTCTAGCTGGTTAATAATCTCTAACATTTGTGCTATATGAATTGCCATTTTCAGAAAGAGACATTCTGCATAACCGTTTTGATAAGAAAACTTTATTACTTAAGGTAGGCTTCTCGTATTGTTCTTTTAAGTTTTTCCAAACCTCTTTGGCCGTTTTAGCGTTTCCTCAGAGACTACATTCCAAATTTCTTCTTTCAGAAGAAGCATTTCAACTTTATATTTCCATAATTGGTAGTTTATACCATTTAGTTTTGTAATACAAAATTTCTCCATACTCGTAACAGTTTTAAATTTAATTAAACCCGATCTGGGCCCATAACCTGTTAGCAGAACTTAAATAAATATACGGAGAATTAGCTTTTCAGTTATATAAAATAAACTTCACTTGACATTTTTCAAAGTGAAATATTGACATTCAATTAAAATATATGTATAAAAATAAACAGTAACTTATGTAGGGTATCATGAAATTGTCGATAGTCCACAAATCATTCAGTGACTCAGACTGGATAGCGTAAATCTTGGATTTTAGGTAACTCCATAGAAAAAAGTGCAGTACTCCGGAAAAATTCGTCTAAAAAATACATTATTTTTAAACCTAACCTAACCTAACCTAACCTAACCTAACCTAACCTAACCTAACCTAACCTAACCTAACCTAACCTAACCTAACCTAACCTAACCTAACCTAACCTAACCTAACCTAACCTAACCTAACCTAACCTAACCTAACCTAACCTAACCTAACCTAACCTAACCTAACCTAACCTAACCTAACCTAACCTAACCTAACCTAACCTAACCTAACCTAACCTAACCTAACCTAACCTAACCTAACCTAACCTAACCTAACCTAACCATTGTTTTTATCTAGTGTAGTATACCAGAAATCCTTTATGCTATACCGGAATACTGTTACAAAAACTCTATTCCCTGGATAGGTCACTGAATTTGATAGCACTATGTGTTTAGTATTAGCGAAAATTTCCCCTTTTCACTCTACCTCTGCAACACAAAAATCATGGATGAATTTTGTAAATTACTTTGAACTTTTTTTTGCAAAAATATACCCGCAGTAATTAATTAGGGTCGAGAGGGCTAAACCACCTTTTCGTATATACAAGTTTGTTTTAATTTGTACCTACACGATTTTAAATTCCCCCATCTAAACCCTTCGACGATCGTAATTCAATGTACCAATAAAATCAAATAATTTCCTTCTCATTGACTTCAACAAAATTTAAATCACTGAAAAGTACTCAATAAACGAATAAAAACTCCCGATTATTATTTCCTTACACCTCATTACCGTACATGTAACATTCGTAATATGTTTCTGCAGTGCATATGTCACAGTAAAAATAAATACCCTATTTGGCAACCAGCGGCGTAGACATAATTTAATTTTAGCAAAATAGTACTTATCTTGTTACACCTGTAGGTTTTTTTATATAGATTCTTGGTTTTAGAGGGTTTTCTGACGCTTTCTGACTCACAGTCGCCATTTTTCTCTATTTAACCAAAGGTTTTGGAGAAGCTCTCTTTCATCCATTTCGTATTCAATCCCTTTTCTCCTTGGTGGACCTCTTCTCCTTCTACCCTGTGGCGTTGTTTGATAGTTTTATAAATGTTTTATTAATCTTATATCTTTATACAAAATCCTGTACATTTTGCTTTTAAATTCTTAATACAGAGCCTTAAAAAAGAAGAAATAAATATATTTCTTCTCATTAAGAATAATGAAAAACTCTTCGTTTTACCAAAACTTCCAATATTTATTTAAAAAATTGCTTTTTTAACTATAATGACAGCCGTTTCGCTAGACTTAGCATCGTCAGATTGACATATTGAAGTTACATTTTGTTTGTTTGTAGCTAGGTACCTGATGTTTAGGTAGTTATAAGGCTAGACCAAGTATGGAAGTAATAAGACATAACAATATTAAAGCCTAGATGTTATGAGCCCTAAGGGATTATCCTGGATGTACTTCCCTCTAAGATCAGTATAACTGTGCAATGATATAGAAAAACCAGGAAAAAACTATATCATGCTGATCTTTACAATAACTTAATATATTTGTGTTACAATTACGTCTTATCTATGTATAAAATGAAGACTCAATCAAAGCAAACACTTTAAAAGTGGAGAACTTCCCAGATTTATTTGTTCATTAACAACTTTAAATTGTGGATCTGCTAGATGTCTTTTTATTTCAAGTTCTTCAAGGAAATCTAAATTTTGTTTTTTATTACAAGTGTGTAGTATTTGGATGTCATTGATGTGTAAGAGTGAGGTTGGATGTTCAAGTAGGTGTTTTGCATAATTTGACTTATTTGGTTGTTTTAATCTATATGCTCTTAAATGTTCGTTAAATCTTACTTCAAAATTTCTTTGTGTTTGACCTATATATACAGCATTACACTTTGGACAATTAATTTTGTAAACACCAGATTTTTTTAATTTAGGTAATTTTGTTTTTACATTTAACAATTTTGTACCAATATTATTTTGTGTTTTAAATGATATTAATGCTGATGTTGCCGAAGATATTATTTTTGAAATTTTATTGGAAATAGTTCCACAATATGTAATACTTTTATAACTTTTAATTTCTTTAGTTTGTTTAGGAAATATTAGGTTTAGTGACACTTTCTGTTCTTTCTTATTAATTAGTGTATTTATTAAATGAATTGGGTAGCCATTAGATGTAGCTATTTGTTTTATGATATCAATTTCTTTATCAAAGTTAATTTTGTTCATTGGAATTGAAAATGCCCTATGTATCATAGAATTATAAGCTGCTAATTTATGTGTTATAGGATGATTTGAATTATACGGTATGGTTACATCTGTTTGTGTTGGTTTTCTGTATATTGAATAATTCAGTAAATTATTAACTTTTTCAATTTTTAAATCTAGAAAATTAATTGAATTATTTTCTTCAACTTCTAAAGTAAAATTAATTTTAGGATGCAAGGTATTAATATAATTAAAAAATATGTCTAACTGTCGTTCGCTACCTACAAATCCTGCTAACACATCATCAACATATCTATACCAAAATACAATATTGTTTTTATAACTAGAATTAAATATTATGTTTTCTAAATTATCCATAAAAATATTTGCTAAAATTGGAGAAATGGGACTTCCCATTGGAAGACCCTCATTTTGAATATATACTTTGTTATCAAAAGTAAAATAATTTTGACTAATGCATACATTAAATAAGTCAATTATATCTGATATTATTCCTGGATGGATATTTCTTTCATCTAATAGCTTTTTAACTAGAACTATACATTCTTTGGGAGGTATTTTAGAGAACATATTAGTTACATCAAATGAAACTAACTTAGTATTATTTTGTAATTTACATTTATCTAATTTTTTTATCAAATCTAATGAATTTTGTACTGAATATTTAGATGTGTAACCATAATTATTTAGAATAGTATTTAATTTTTTAGCTACCTTAGTATTAGGAGTGTTAACATACGAAACTACTGGTCTAATCGGTTTTGAATCTTTATGTAATTTAATTGTTCCATATAATTCTGGACATTGAGGATTTTTATTTACTAGGTATTTTTTATCATTGTCATTTAATAGATAATTTGAATCGTTTACATGTTCTCTTATTTGATAACAAAGTATATATTCAAAATGAGGGTCTTCCAATGGGAAGTCCCATTTCTCCAATTTTAGCAAATATTTTTATGGATAATTTAGAAAACATAATATTTAATTCTAGTTATAAAAACAATATTGTATTTTGGTATAGATATGTTGATGATGTGTTAGCAGGATTTGTAGGTAGCGAACGACAGTTAGACATATTTTTTAATTATATTAATACCTTGCATCCTAAAATTAATTTTACTTTAGAAGTTGAAGAAAATAATTCAATTAATTTTCTAGATTTAAAAATTGAAAAAGTTAATAATTTACTGAATTATTCAATATACAGAAAACCAACACAAACAGATGTAACCATACCGTATAATTCAAATCATCCTATAACACATAAATTAGCAGCTTATAATTCTATGATACATAGGGCATTTTCAATTCCAATGAACAAAATTAACTTTGATAAAGAAATTGATATCATAAAACAAATAGCTACATCTAATGGCTACCCAATTCATTTAATAAATACACTAATTAATAAGAAAGAACAGAAAGTGTCACTAAACCTAATATTTCCTAAACAAACTAAAGAAATTAAAAGTTATAAAAGTATTACATATTGTGGAACTATTTCCAATAAAATTTCAAAAATAATATCTTCGGCAACATCAGCATTAATATCATTTAAAACACAAAATAATATTGGTACAAAATTGTTAAATGTAAAAACAAAATTACCTAAATTAAAAAAAATCTGGTGTTTACAAAATTAATTGTCCAAAGTGTAATGCTGTATATATAGGTCAAACACAAAGAAATTTTGAAGTAAGATTTAACGAACATTTAAGAGCATATAGATTAAAACAACCAAATAAGTCAAATTATGCAAAACACCTACTTGAACATCCAACCTCACTCTTACACATCAATGACATCCAAATACTACACACTTGTAATAAAAAACAAAATTTAGATTTCCTTGAAGAACTTGAAATAAAAAGACATCTAGCAGATCCACAATTTAAAGTTGTTAATGAACAAATAAATCTGGGAAGTTCTCCACTTTTAAAGTGTTTGCTTTGATTGAGTCTTCATTTTATACATAGATAAGACGTAATTGTAACACAAATATATTAAGTTATTGTAAAGATCAGCATGATATAGTTTTTCCTGGTTTTTCTATATCATTGCACAGTTATACTGATCTTAGAGGGAAGTACATCCAGGATAATCCCTTAGGGCTCATAACATCTAGGCTTTAATATTGTTATGTCTTATTACTTCCATACTTGGTCTAGCCTTATAACTACCTAAACATCAGGTACCTAGCTACAAACAAACAAAATGTAACTTCAATATGTCAATCTGACGATGCTAAGTCTAGCGAAACGGCTGTCATTATAGTTAAAAAAGCAATTTTTTAAATAAATATTGGAAGTTTTGGTAAAACGAAGAGTTTTTCATTATTCTTAATAAGATGGACTTTCAAAAAGTAAGGGTTAGTACAATCAATTTAATATTTCTTCTCATCTTTTCTTGTTATGACCGTCTTTAATATCTATTTTTTAGCTTAAGAAAACAAAAAAACTTTAGTCAACTATTTCGGCGATTAATATCTAATAAGCTTTACAATTGACAATAATTTTTACATAACATGATATTCAATTTGTATTCAGAAGAGATATTTAAAGAAGCTCTGGAAAACAGTGATAATGGAATTCTTGTAAACGGTGAATGACTGAATAATATTCGATATGCAGATGATACTGTCATATTTGCAGATTGTTTAGACAGTCTACATCAGCTAATGAACAACTTATTTCTGTAAGCAATTTATTTAAACGATATATAATAATTTGTTTTGTTAAAACTTGCCTTTTTCATTATTTATACCTCTTCGTTATTTGGTTCTACGCCGCTGTCTAAGCTTACACTAATGCCCCATAGAACCTTAATCCTTAAACGACCTTAAATAAAGAGTCCGTTGACGTGGAAGAATTTGCCACATGCTTCTGAAGTTATAGGGCGCTAATCTGCACCAATACTTCTTTATTGTAGCTTTAATAAATTTCATTTTATTAATAAAATCACATATGTTGCTTTTATTACGTTATCTATCACATCAGTGTTAGTATATATTTGGCTTTTCATTTATTTATTTTAATTTGAATAAAAACATTTTAAGTAATGAAAGCATTTAGTTAAAATCAGAAATTTTCAAATTTAAATTATCTACTAACTTGGAATATATTTTGGTAATTATTGTAGATTGAAGTTATGAAAATTAACTGAAAATCATCATCCTATGTCCTGAAAATGAATTTTGTTGTTATAAGATCGACAGTACCCTTCGCAATTCTAGGAAAAATTGCAGCCACATGCGCTTTAGCTTAATAGCTGCAATGTTTATCGAGTTGTGGGAAATGGGTTCGTTGTTACCGCAATTTCTATTGCAAGTAGTTATAAATATGATTATTTTTGGTGATGCCAATCTACTTAAATGTTACTAGCTGCTATTTTGTGTTGTATGCTGCTAGTCCTTTGCCAATTCCATAATATAACCTATTATATTAGTGTACTTTTAATCTTAAAGGTTAAAGGCTTTCCAAATCACGTGACATAAAGATGGTGTCTGTGGGCAAACCTTAGAACATAACACTGTCAAAGTCACAGACCACATATAATCAAAGTTTTATAAACCATTCTATGCGTGGTTGTTGTCAGTCATCCCTGTTTGATCTACTTCTACAACCAATCACAAGGCATGTAACAGGCATTTTTTCAACTTATAACGTTAACAAGACCAAATAATATATAAAATCTATTTTATAAAGTCACAAAAACTATTTTCTCACAACAATAAAAACTTCTACACCAACTTAAATAAAGAAAGCACTATGACAACAATACAAAACAATACTATTGTTTGCCTACAGCCGCCATATTGATTAATTTTTGACAGGTCGTTGGAAAGCCTAATACCAATGAAATGATCAAATATGTCATTTCAGTTTCATATTTTATTGCGGTTAAAACCAAAGGCAGTATGAAAAAAATATAGTACGATACACGTCCGTGAAGTGATTATTACGGTACTCGATTAGATATTCTTGACTCGGCTCCTTCGTCGCCTCGTCCATAAACATCGATCTCGTACCGTAATAAGTTACTTCACGGACTTGTAACGTAAATAACTATTTTGCGGGTTGAAATTAGGTACGCAAATGTATGCTTTATGGTACAGTATAGAATAAAAACTAGTAATTCTGCTCACCAATAAAATAATGTTTTCTGCTAATAATGTGAACGAATTTCAAATTTGCAGCAGCACAAACTAACATCGGTCTCAATATAAGGAAATTCATTTTTTTGTATTAAAACTAAACGTAAATTTTTTGCGTAGTAACTAAAAGAGATATTTGAATCTGCTTAAATCCCGTGTGGGCTAAAACAAAAATGATCAAAACCTGCGACTTAAACAAATTTGATTCATCTAGGTACTTTAATCTATTAGATATATATATGTTTATAGGTTAGATGCGGAAGGTAAAAGGGTGTAAGTTGTATTTTGAAGGGTAGCGTAAGGGATTCTAACTACGATTTCACCCTTTTCCTTTTACCGTGATGAAATATCGATTACCTGCCGGCAGTTGTCACGACACCCACGCCCTACCCTGAAGATGGATATTGATGATTTTCTCTTTTTGAAAGAATTATACACACAATAGTTATACAGAATGAGCCAAACAACTATTGGTCACACCTACATTGTGTTTTTCACCGAATAAAATAATTCCCTTGCAAATTTCCCAACTATATAATAAGTAATCGATTTGAAATATGATTAATTTTATTCTAAACTTCTTTAAAAGTTAGTTTATAAAGTTTACAAGAAACTAATAGGGGTTTTACATCGAAGAATTTATAGTTTGAATGGGATTTTATAGCATCTTGACATTTAAAGTTAAGAAGCAAGTTTGCAATCTTTAACGTTTTCATCGTTTGAAAATTTTTGTTTTAGAAAATATTTTATTTTAAAAACTGTAAAGATCTTTGTGTTTATTTATTTTTTAAAAGCTTTTGAAAATAAAAGATTGTTCAGCAAATGGGAAAAAGCTTTTCTGGGACAATCAGGAAGCAGATGCAGTAATGTAACGTTTCCTAATAACGATTCATAACAAAATTGCATAACTAGGTAAATTTCATAATATTAAGTTGGTCAGACTGGCTGGCTATCTTGTTCATAGCTCTAAATATTATTGTATTGTGGAGTAACTTGTAGTAGCGTCTAAATATTGTAACAGTATTAATTTTGAATAATAGTTATTTATGTACAATGGACAAAAAACTGTCTATTAATCATGCAATTTGCTAGCCGAGGTGCAGCCTCTACATTCTTTCCAACCTTAATGCAACAAGCCATTCATTAATATTAAAATCTAGCGAGTGTAACAATACATGGCGCAGTCAGTAGGATTGCATACTTGTTGGAATTTCTCGAAAATAGCCTAAAATGTTTCATCATCAGTTTTAAACTTATAAACAATTGTAAGGTTTAAAGCTGTAATCAGGTTTTTTTGTTTTTTTGTTTTGACCTGAAGCTCTACGGTAAATTTTGAAAGCCTAACAATGTTCACTGATAATTTCGATTAGTTTTCATGGATTGAGTAAAACCAGATTTCACAATACACTTTCTTTTCGGAACAACTTTAGAAATACTGCGCTATTTATTATAATTACATACATTGCTTTGATTCAAAATTCATTATGTTATTATTATTATTATTATTATTCATTATGTTATGACGAGTTTATCTACATTAGTTACAATCGACAACGAGTTACTTACATTAGTAACTATTTCCGAAATCTGTCACTTTTGTTTTTGCCCACAACATTACAATTGCCAACCCAATACAAGATGTTAACAACTACACTACAGTTATCGATAGTATCATTTTGCTGTGAAAAGCTCATTTAACTCTTTTCCTTCCTAGGGAGGAAAAGTCATCAATGAAATAACTTATCCAGCATTGAAGACCTTAACAACATTCCATTATATAGGTATACATTTTAAGGTTTATTTATAAAACACCCAATATTTTAAAATAGGTAGATATCATTAATTTTTAATTTTAATTTATTGCTCGTATTGCTACATCAATAGTTTATATTCACAGGTCCGCAATATTTGCTTATAAGTAAGGTACTCACATTGGGGCATGTAAACATTTTGTAGTGCTTCGATAACAGATATGTATTCAGGCAAAACCTCTTAATCTGAGAAATATCTAAAAATATAAAAACTGTGTAAATAAATGCTATCAGACAAGGGTGAAATCAGTGTATAAACTATAAATGTTACAGTGATAGACAGAGTAAGCCTATTTCATTATCAAAACTCAGATAGTGACTACTTAAAAGGCTATTTCAACAAGAGTTGATAAAATTTAATGCGAGGCAATTTAGTTAGAGAAAATGTATGTAAAATAGTAATTTAAGTTTGTACATTAGTTATAAGTTTGTTAAGCTTTGATAATATCAAAAGATCTTACTTAAATAAGTACTTATAATAGTTACTATCAAGTTCATATTATAGATTAAAATAAGAAACCTAATTTTCATTCTTTCATGTAAAACTAGTATTCAAAAGTTATAATAGATCTATCTTATATAATTTATGCACAGATTGATATCCATCTTATGTTATTTGCTTAAATTTATGTAAATTCAAGGAGATTGACATACCAAAATTATCATATTTCAAACATCAATTTTATAAGGAAAAAATGAACAAAAAATAATTTAAATAACTTTTTTATGAATGTAAGAATACAGATTCTCTTTATATTATCAAAGAAACAGTCAAATATGTTCAAAAATTTTATCATTTTATGTAAATTTAGGTTAAATTTTGCAAATCGAAACAATTGATTTCCAATTTTATGTCATTAATGTCTTGATTAGGGAAAAGGTATAAAAGGCCGTGCACCTCGGTTTTCGTCCTCTTATTTCTCTCTGATTCGCGCTCACTATGTTGATTGGCAATTGTAATTGATTGGTACTATAACCACACTGTTAATTAATAAGTATCAAAGTATCAAAGTACTTATCAAAGAGTGCGATTCATCAAATTTTTACTGAGCTAGCAAATATTTACTAGGACGTTCATAAAAAAAATAAATTATACAACAATTAATAATTCAAACATTTCATTTTTGAAATATACAATATAAAAACAATAATTAATAAATTCATAAAAATCAAACCATCACAATATATATACATATTAAACTTTCTCCAAGAATTTTGACATCAAAGAGTATTGCGTATTATATCAAGTCTTATATTTAAAATTAAATCTTAGTTGAATACAGTTAAAACAAATCTAACATATGTCTTTACTTTTGAAACGTCGTCCCCTTTCTCTTCCGTCACATTCAATAAACTCGAGATCGGTTTCCTACTGTAACTTCGTTCTTTTCAACCTTAATTCAACTACGTTTCGTCTCTCTAATCACACTCCTAGCCATTCACTTATAAACACTGATTCAATTATTCTATTAAGTACAAAACCTCAACTCCCCATGCCCCCACAAGGGAATCGCTCGGATACTTTAGTAGTTTCTTTTTTCCTGTTAGCGTGTTGCTGTAACTTTTTTTTTATTCTAAATGTTTGCCGATGCAACTTGAACTTTTATTAACTTACCAATATACAGAGATCCTTCGTTAATGAAAAAATTACCCGATATATAAAAGAATATTAAAATCAGACTTGAATACGTCACATTATTAGAAACGTCACTATCCGCCATTTTGGAGATAGATCTCAGCATTTATCCAAACAAATCTGATAGCGCGCATTAAGTTTTTATATTGTGGTTTTTAATATTTATGTAAATATTTTGAGTATTTATAGTGTTTAAAGAAGTTTTCTTTTGCTTTAAGGTGAAAAAATTTTTTTAATATTATTTAACCTCAAAATGTTTCAAGCAAACTTTTTCGTATACTATTGCCAGTTCCAGGTTGATTTATTAATCTTTGGATGCAATCATGGAGAAACCTATAGATTTATTAGCTCACAAAGGATGATAAATTAATAAATAAATAGGTTAGTCTTTTTGGGTAATTAAAGTAATATTTGACCACTGGAATCGGACTGGGTTGGGCTGCTGTCGCAAAACTCAGATCTATTCTTAGGGGTGATCTGCCTGTATCATGACAGTTATCACATATGGAGCAGAAATACTGACTCTCACAAAAAGATCAGCCAATAAATTGAGTGTGAAAGTGTAGATGGACAGGTTACGTTGCCAGATTTACCGATGGAAGATGGACAAAAAGAATGATCGAATTGTGACCAAGAGAGGATAGAAGAAATAGAGAAGGACTGCCAAAACAAGATGATGACACTGGATGCCCCGTAAAAAAATATCTGTTTTTCTGTATGACCTTTTAAAAATTATCAACATAAATTATAAGGCGGATTTAGCAGATGCATAAGCATAATTATATTCATAAACATAACTTTAATGTACAATTCATAAAAGTTAAACTATGTAGTTGCAAATGGACTGATTTATCCAACTCATAAGCATAAGTCATAGTGCACAATTCATAACGCATAACCTTGAAGTTCCTAACTTTTAACTTTTTCGGATAATGATGTGTCGAAATAGAAAGTGCGCCGGCGTGGATTTCATGGAGCTGTCATACTTAGGAAGAATACAAGGAGCTTCTTGGTCTTCATGATCAATATTCTATTTTGATGAAAATACAGAAATAAATATCAATGAATGAGCAAATGAGGTTATAAATTTGAAAATTTGTTATTGTTGTTGAATGACAAAGGTTACAGAACACACTAATTTTATATGTTCCGTGATAGATACAACTGTCACTTGTCACTAACACTTATGATTATGCTTATGCATTGAGGAACGGATAAATGACCCATCTGTTAAGCACTATGCGTTAGAGAAGTTGTTATAGTTATGATTATGCATTAATGAAAATGTTATGCTTATACATCCGCTAAATCCGCCTATATTTATGGGTCATGAGTAGGTAAAATCTTCAAAATTGGACAAAAGTCCAGAAGTGTCACGTGAACTGTCAGGTTGGTACTCCTAATATGTTTCCAATGAAATTTTATTTACACGTAAAACTTCATAAGAACATCTTTAAACCATGAAAAATTAGAACAGCTAAATGAAATATTCTGGAAAGTAATTGAGGTTATGTGATTTTAGTTGTGTATATTAACTCTTCTTTTTATTTAAGTTTGTATCATGGGTGGAAACCACGTTATCAAGTTGTCAGCTAATATAAGTTATTTCAAGGATGAGGAAAAATTGATTTCAAGAGCAGAAAATGCAATGGAATCGAGACATGTTAAAAAAATTAGAGAAAAATGAAAAATTTTACGCACGAAGTCGCGCAACGTATTATACTTTTTCTACGCCCATCTAATTTCCTTTATGAAATAAACGAAATCGCAGTTATTTAATTGTACATTGTGTTGCCGACATTTAGGGGCATTACTCCTTTAATCTAAAAGGTATTTCCTAGTACTAAAAGCTTCTATGTTTCTCAATTGATGAAAAGGATGTAAATAGACCAGATAAAGTAGTACGTAGATAAAATTGTCATTCCAATTTGATTCAACAAAGAAATTTAAGTTTCCTCATCTAAACGCAACTGTATGTTATGAGATATCATTACGTGCATGTTATTGTTAAATGTCACTTACAAGGAATGTTGACAGAGCAATTTTTTACGTTAACAGAAAAATTACATTACCTAAACAAATATAATATTGGAATCACTATTTTCAGATTAAATTTGATAAGGAGTGGATGATTCTAATTGCCCATGGGGACAGTTACATACTATTTTAAAACAATATAAAATATTTCTTAAATATAACTTAGATGCGACTGAAAATTTTTAGGTAATCAAAATCATTTGATAGTTGATATCCCTCTTGGTACCAATGTTTATGTATTACTTAAAAGTAGACTTTTACATAAATACACTCATGTCTTAGGACATATTTTATACATTATTGGTATAAGAAAATATTATTTTTAAAACACGTTTCAATTTTTCATCATGAGATGACAGGTATTGGCAAAAAATTTAAAAATAAAAAAATACGCAAATGATCGATCTGGTTAGGTAGTTAATCTTCCCAAAAACGTCTTTATTTAGAACACCATCCATTTTACCATCATTTGTCAATAGAGGACACGCTGAAAGCCGCATCGAATCAAATCCTTCAGAAATTAGAAAGCATCATTTATCATGCGATATACTATACACAGACTCCCTCGCCGCTGTTGGTTGTATTACATTTTTTTTTTATTTCTGTTTATACGTTTTTTCACACGAACGATGCGGTAAATCTTTTCTAAATAATTTGGTTATAAAAGTGGCAAAAAATTAACAATAAGATTCAGTAAATCCACAAAACTCCAAAATTAGAATTAGTCTAATCGTCATAAGTAACATTTCGTGTAACATGTCCCTCTTAGTCAGCGAAAGCACTTTGTATGCAAATAATTTCAAACAAAACGCACTCTTAGAGAGAATTTATATACCCAGTTCAAGAAAATAACGCATGGTCCTCATAAATCAAAGGTTACTACCAGGTTCTTACAAGAAAATAACATAAACCTGTTTCCGTGGTCTTCTTACGTTTTTCAGACTCATCACTAATCGACGAATCAACTATAAAAACCTGGAATTACATCCCTAAAAATTCCTCGTACCGTTAAAGACTTTACTGACGTGAGAATGAGGCCTAACGGCCAATCCTCAAAAACCAGCAGTTGTCGCTTTCACCAGGAAAATATCACTAAAAGGATTAAAACCACCAGGATCAAGGAGATAAAGATTCCATTTGTAAGTCAGGCTAAATACCTAGGTATAATATTTGACCAATAGCATACATGGTATCCACAACTTCAAAGAATCACAAAAAAGACTACAATTGCCATTGGGAGTTGTAGACGGTTGTGCGGAAAAAATAGGGTCTTAAACCATACAGGAAGATCATAAAACCAATGTTGACTTATGGTTTAGGAGTTTGGTGGATGAAAACCCAGTAGGCTTGGGCTGTTCAAATGTTTCGTGATGGTCAAAGGTTGGCCTTTCTGAGCATCACGGGAGCGATTAGAATAGCCCCAGCAGAATAGTTAAGGGTTTTACTAAACTTACCACCTTTGTATATTTATATGCAAGGGGAAGGTATATCAATAGTACAAAGACTAATGCAAGATCATGCCCCAATAAGATGGAAGCAGGGTACCGATCAGGAAAAGTTATATCAGAAAATAAAAAGAGACCAAATGGTCTGTAGGTATATCTATAAGTTTTCAGGTAAATATATCAAAAAGAAGACTGGCAAACCGATTAGTCTGGATTGGCAGATGCTTTGAAAATACAGAGCAACATCGGTTGCAGTGTATCAGCTATACCCACTTAATACTATCTTTGTGATTGCTAAATATTCTACGCTGAAAAAGTCATTACCTATATTTTAAGATTAATTTCAATGAAACTCTTGAATGTATGAATGAGTTAGGGGTGATGATTACACTGCGACCCATAGGATCTATTGTGTCCCCCCTTACTTGCCATGTTCTGATGTTTTCTCAGATTTATAGCAGCTCTTCGAGTCCTATTTTCCTGAGGAAGTTTAGGACATCGTCGGGCTTCAAATGAGGTAGATCCCCTTCCTCTATTTCATGTGCTCCTAGGTATCTAGCCCTAGAATTTTGCAAGGCAGGACATTCTGAGAGTATATGTATTGAGGTTTCATCCTCTTCCTCACAGAATCTGCACTTTGCTTCATCTGCTAACCCTAGTTTCTTCATGTGGCTTCTTAACCGGCAATGCCCGGTTAATATTCCCGTTAGAATACGGAGCCTTTTTTACTGAGGTTGAGGCAGCTAAGAGATCTCTTCTGGTCATAGTTCCCCAGTAGTATCTTAGATTGCCTCAGTCCTTCCAGCTGATTCCAGTACTTGGATTTTTCTTTCTCCATTTCCTCCCTTAGTTTTCCTAAGATTACTCTACTGCTGATCCCACAAGATGGTTCTGGTCCCAAATGTGGGGTTTCAGCTCCTTTTTTGCCAGCTTATCTGCTGTTTCATTCCCCTCTATTCCTATGTGTCCCGGGACCCATAGGAGGGTGACAGTGTTCTTCTGGCCTAGTTCATAAATGCCTAGGCATTCCCAAACCATCTTCGAATTGATTATATTTGAACTCAGCGCTTTGATGGCTGCTTGACTATCCGACATAATCACAATCTCTTGTCTACGGTAGTTTCTTCCAATATTGAATTCCACACATCTTTCGATGGCGCGGACTTCTGCTTGAAAAATGGCTCTCGGTCCAAAAACTCCTATACCAGTTCCCTCGTCTAGCTTGGAACCGTCCGTATACCACTTTATGGTATTCTGGTTTAAATTCTGTATGGTGTCTTCATCCCATTCAGATTTATTACTCAACTTTGTGATGCATTTTCTCACAAAGTTGAATTTCTTTGGCATATCATCTTGGGGCATTTCCCAAGTTTGATCAAAGTGAAGTGATCGAGGTTTTTCCCTGATAATTCCTTCTTTGATCATTCTATATATTGTTTTCTTCCTTACACTTTCTAGCAGAATGTGCAGTGGGGTCAAGTTTAAAATCACCTCCATTGCAGCAGTGGGGCAAGTTCCCATTGCTCCAGTGATACATGAACAGGCTAGTATCTGAATCTTCGAGAGGTTTTTCCTCGTCGTATTCAGATTAGCCCTTACGCCCCAAGCCACTGCCCCATATGTGATTAATGGTCTCACTATTGCTGTGTACATCCATTGTAGGATACGTGGGTTACATCCCCAGTTCTTCCCTGCAATGTTCCTACACACCATGAGGGCCTTGGTTGCTTTGTGTATAACTTCGTCTTCGTGTTTGTTCCAGAGTAACCTGCTATCTAGGATTAGCCCTAGATACTTTACCTCTGTTTTCCACTCGACGATGTTCTCCCCTATTTTTATGATTTTTAGATTAGGTTTCTTTTTCCTTGTAAAGGCTACTATTTTGGTTTTGGTGGGGTTGATGCTGAGTCCCACTGAGTCACACCATTGTTCTGCAATGTTCAATCCTCTTTGAACAATATCACAGAGGACATTTTCATACTTCCCTTTTGCCAGGATAACCATGTCGTCGGAATACCCTTGACATGGTATGCCTTCCCTAGTCAATTGACAGAGCAGACTGTCCACAGTGAGACTCCACATAAGCGGGGATGCAACTCCCCCCTGTGGACAGCCTCTGGTCACATTAATGGAGATGAAACTCTTACACGGTGTTTTAAAAACTACCTAATTAAAAGCATGTTCCATTAGGAGTCTGGAAATAAGAATTATTTTTCAGCAAGAATTTCTTGGTCCTTTTCCGCTGGTTTTTAAACTTACAACTTGCCGTCCTTATCACATTCTACTTT
The DNA here is from genome assembly GCA_035357415.1 of Ophraella communa. NCBI lineage: Eukaryota > Metazoa > Arthropoda > Insecta > Coleoptera > Chrysomelidae > Ophraella > Ophraella communa. The sequence continues at coordinate 22,661,269 of CM068988.1, read as the reverse complement.
TCGGATTAGGTGGTAAAATTACTAAAAAGTAGAAAAAAGTACTACACAAAAGTATTATTTTCGTGTAAAAGTAGAATATAGTTAATTTGATTTGCTTGGTTCATTTGGTTTGTACAGTGAATATAAAATGAAAGTAAGTATGACAAAGTAATATTTCTTCCAACACAATACCATATAGTAGCAATGTACAAGGTAGTTTTTCACTTAAAAGAAAAGTATTTTTGTACAATGAAATGAAATTCCAATGTAATTATTTGTGGAAGTGTCCCCGATTTGTTTCCGTGTTTGTTTTGGAAGTTGCGTGACCGTGAATGCGAATTTTGTCTAAGGGCAAGAGAACGAACATCGTTCCAGGATTATGAACGCCTTGTCGAATCGCAGTCCCTTTAAATGAAACAGAATTAATTTATATTCTTATCAAGCTTTGTCTCGGGAATAATATAAGTATTGTTATTATCTGTTTTTATTTTTTTCTTGCAAAATGTCCAATGGGAATTGTGCATACTTTACAATTCAGATTGGTATAACAATAAACTAAAACAAAAGAAGATTTACTTTACCCAAGTTAAGATTTCTATAAAAATAGTGATAGATTTTATCTTTAGTTTATCCAAACTAAAACTAGTGGATGCCACCAAGCTTGTCATTTGAAATAAAAATGATATTATTTTGAAATTAAGTAGATTTTCTTTTAATCAAATTTTTGAAAATGAAGTTTTTCCACCTGAGTGGTCTAAAGTATCTCTTTCCATGCTGCACAAAAAGGGACCAGCTGAGGATCCAAACAACTATCGAGGTGTAGCTTGCATTAACAGCATTGTAAAAATATTTACTATGGTTATATTAAACCGTATAACTACCTGGATTGAAACTAATAAAATTCTGCCAGAAAATCAGGCTGGATTTAGAAAAAATAGAAGCTGCATGGATAACATTTTTGTGTTAAGCGGTGTTATTCAAACTCATCTAAATAAAAAGGGTAGAAAAGTTTTTGCAGCATTTATTGATTTTAAGAGAGCTTTTGATACTGTGTCACATTCTATATTATGGTACAAACTCGCTGTTTCAGGCATTAGCTCCAAAATCATTCGTTTAATACAGGCATTATACAAAAATGCATCTTTTCGTGTAAAAATCCAGAATAACTTTTCGAGGTCGTTTGAGGTTAATGAGGGAGTTTTGCAAGGTGAACCACTGAGCCCCACATTATTCGCACTTCTTTTAGCTGATATTGAGTCTTTTTTAGGAAGGCTGGAGTTGTGGGTATTAATATTGACAACAAGAACGATTTATTGCTGCTTATGTATGCTGACGATTTGGTTATTCTTGGAGATTCGGAAATAGATTTGGCAAAAAACTAAAAATTTTGGAAAACTACACACGTCTTAATAAATTAACGGTTAATAACTTCAAATCTAAAGTCGTGTGTTTTTCTAGGGGAGGGTTTAAAACAGCAAGAAACTACAAATTTCTCCTAAACAACTCGGAAATTGAATTGGTTAATAGATATGTCTATCTTGGAGTACAGTTTACCTCCTCATCACTGTTTCGCGAACAAGCAAATCAATGCTGCACAAAAGCCAAACAAGCTATTGGGGCTGTAATGTCCATACTTTCGCAGTCGAAAATAAGCTCATGGAATTCGCGTATGACTTTATATAACTCAATAATAATAAATAGTTTGACTAGCTCCATTCCAGTGTGGGGTCTTCGTTACTTGAATATTATTGAAAGAATTCAGGTGGGGTTCTTCAAAAGGCTGCTTCTCTTACCAAGAAACACTCCTGATCATATTATACGTTTGGAAACGGGGACTAATAAACTTGATTATATAGTAGTTAAACACAGCCTTAATTGGCTTCTTAAAATTTTATTAATGGAAAAAGATAGATTACCGAAGATTGTTTTCTTTCGACTGATTAGTCTGCAAAATTCTAATAACCATTGCTATAATTGGGCACTTCAAATGCGACTTATACTCGAGCAGCTTGGATTCTCTGACCTCTGGGTCAATTTATCCTATAGTGGGTTAAAGAAAAACTACGACAATATTCTCCTAGCCTACAAAACTAAACTTTTTAATGAAGATTTGCAAAAATTAACTAATGGTGAATATTGCTCAATTTTTAAACATTTTCAGGTTAGTTCAAAACCATCAGCCTACCTTTTTTACAAACTTCCGATTAAATTAATGCGGATATTTTGCCAAATCCGGATGAGTTCCAAGTCTCGTATACACATCGCTTATAACGGAAATTCTTATCTCATTAAACAAGATGAAATTTGTACAATTTGTAATTCACTTCGGAACGAAACTCTAGAACATATTGTGCTCGAATGCAGACTATATGATTGTCTTCGAACTCCCGAATTAAAAAGTCTTAACAATATTAATGATTTTATTCAGGCACTAAATAACCCAACTGCTTCTAGTGTGAAACTCATTACTGCATTTTTTATAGAAGTTATTAAACTTAGATCCTTTGTTATTAATGAATAAGTTTTTTTTGTCTAGGCTAATTATTTTAAACACATTTTTTATCTTTACTGTTAATTAACGCATGGTATGTGACTACAGATTGTAATGCACATTAATACTAAATTAATTTTGTAACCAAATCCTTGCTATGTTGAATGTAATTTCAATGAGATGCAATAAATATTATTATTATTATTATTATTATTATTATTATTATTATTATTATTATTATTATTATTATTATTATTATTATTATTATTATTATTATTATTATTATTATTATTATTATTATTATTATTATTATTATTATTATTATTATTATTATTATTATTATTATTATTATTATTATTATTATTATTATTATTATTATTATTATTATTATTATTATTATTATTATTATTATTATTATTATTATTATTATTATTATTATTATTATTATTATTATTATTATTATTATTATTATTATTAAGTAGATTTTCTGCTCAAAATATGTTTACTACAGCAGTTATAGATGATTTTTAAATCCAATTTCTCAGGAAATAGACCGTATGGGAGTAGGAATATGAAAAAGGTTAGCAAGTTTTCCACGTAAAGATACATCATCTCGATGATGTACTTACTTCTGGTATAATACGACTACTTTTTCATAATTCTAAATCGCATCAAACAAGTTAGTTCTTTTCGAGAAATACTTGCAATCTCACAATAATGTCCACTTTAACACAAACCATTTATCAAACATTACATTTTATAAATTATATTTTAGTTCAAAGAATATTGACGGGGCATCAGAAGATATTCAATTTTCTCATAACCCTTTCCGCTTTGACAAAGAAACGAACTTCATATAAAGTCATTGAATACTGAAATATTCAACTAACATTTCATTCAGGACATAATTCAAAAAACTTAATTCTTTTTGCAGTTAAATCTCAAAAAGGAATTTAAGAGGCACGGTCAAAGCATGTGTTTTGTTTTTGGATTCACCTAGGTATATATTGAGAACATACAGGTCTTCCTAATTACATGTTCTTAACTACAATATAAATATTTATTTAACAGCAATATTATAGAGGACCATTACACAAAAATAACCTTTTTAGCAATATATTAATAAGGATTATTAACATTATGTGTCAGGTGATTTTTAAATTGGAATAGTTTTATTCCAAACAGACAACGAGCAGGCAGGCAGACTGGCAAAAGTAGGTGTTAAGGCACCCTTTATAGTCCGGACCATTCTGTGGAGTAGGTACATAGAAGTTTAACTCAGCTTACTCTAAATAATGCAACAATTCAACTATGAACAAATATTCCTGGACTGAAACACTCTAAGACCCTCATAAAAGCCTAGAAGGCTCCTGTAGAGGCTTTAATCCTAAGTAAAAATCATCTTTGCACATTGGTAAGGACCCTATCTGGTCAGTGTGGACTAAATACACACAAAAGTGTGCAGATTATGTAAATAGGAGTAAGAAGTTCTTCCACATTTTGACTGCGAACACCTCATCTATAGATGAGGTCAAAGTAGTTTAAGAAACTATTGCAATTTCTTGAAGAATTCAATATTGGCCGTGAACTGTAATATTTGGTAATCACAATAGATCAGCAATGGCCTCAGTGATACTGTGTTGTGCGGCCACATCTAGAAACTAACTAACTAGGGTGCTATTGTTAGAATTCTAACATGTTGTCTTTCATGTTGCAAAGGTTTTGACTACAAAGCTAAAAAGGTAAAAGGATTTTACTCACCTTTAATTTCCGTTATTTTAAATCATTTATATTGGGATAAATATCTAATAGTTAAAAATTTAATAAGTAGAACTTACCTCATAATTTACAATAAAAGGATATATTAATAAGTTTCATAGAATCAGCATTTACTTTTTCTTTAATACATCTAAAGTTTTCAAGTTTATAATTTTCACAAGACATACATTCAATATAAACAAAGAATGTAATGGACATCTTATCTTGAATAGGATCCATATTTTGCTATTTTGTCACAATTAAATATTTCCAATCCATAATAAGTACATTTTCACATAACAATTCATCTTTGTCCTAGTTCTCTTTTAAAATTCTAAGTTTAATCTGAAACAATAAAAAGAAAATAAAAATCAAAAGTATTAATGGTTTTCACATGATTAAGAAATCAACATGTAATTTTAGTTAGTTAAGTATTTAAAAAGTTAAGTATTATAAAAAGGAAGTACTTACAAAAGTATAAAGAGACAAATTGTAGTCTTCGATATTATACAAATAAGTATTCCAATAGATCATGAGTACCTAAAAAAGACACAAGAACAATTAAAAACATGTAACAGGTGTGGTGAAATATAGTAAACTAATTCCCATATCAATAGTGTTGGACTCAATCACATAAACTTTTGATAGAACACTTAAATAGTGCATAGTGAAATAACTATTGAAAAACTTAGTTTATAAACATTAACAAAGACATTTTATGTAACAAAATGTATGTAGGATAGTTAAGTAAATTTTTTTATATAAATTTTAAGTTGTGAGTCTTTTATAACACAGAGAATCTTATCTTATATAATGTATAAGTGATACCTACAAATAACAGAATCTTTTAAAAGTTTAAATTTTAGTTGTTAGAGTTTAAAATAGTAGTTATCAGTTAAATTAGGATTAGTTTAATGGATTTATAGTAATTTTAAATACAAATGATAATTTTAATTCAAATTTTGAAAGTCTTAAAAAAAATGACAGCTTAAGAAACTTGTCTCTTTCAAATCCAAAATTTCATAGGAAAAATTCCATTAAAAATTATATTAATAGCATTTTAGTAAATATAAGGATGAGAGTTCACTGTAAGTTATAAAGGATACTATTAGATTTGTAATTTAATTACCTTGATTTTCCAGAATTTTGCTAAATTTTGTATGTAAAAACAATCGAAATCCGTTTTCTTATGTCATTTTCCTGGAAGCCTATAAAAAGGCCGGAAAATCGATGATTCACTCTCTTATGATCCTGGTAGCAGAGCAATTAACATCGTATGTATTAATTAATTACTAAAAGGAGAAAAATTTATGCATTAATCAAAATCAGTTTATGTTAAATTAATACATGTAACATTAAAAATACATGCAGTAAAGTAATCAACCATTATTAAATTACTTACCAAAGTAATAAATTTGACAAATCAGAGACTGATTCCAACAGAATTTGAAAGATTAAATTTAAGCATCGTTTCTGCAACTGGACCTTGGCCGCCATATTGTAGTTTTACATTTCCGACGGGAGACGAGGAGAAGCCGACCTCAGTGTTCGTGCCGTTCCATATTGACAATAGCAATTTTTAGAAAACGAACTTTAGAATAAAAGGTACGTGTCATAGTTAAGGATTTGTATTTTTGTATTTATTGTTTTGTGACGGTAAACTAATTTATTTGTGTGTATCATTTCCATTCTTTTCATATAAGGTTATTCATTGATTTATTTGTATTAAGCATATGAAAACCAATTAATAGTGTTTGTAAAATTTCTTTTAAAACATTTGATATTAAATTTATTGTATGTTAATTATTAAATAATATTAAAATTTGAATCCTACTCTGATAAGAGTCATAATCTAAATTTCAATTTCATAATAAGTAGATTAAGCTAGTTAAAAATTTTAAAAGACGCCCAACTATAGAATTACAAAGAAAAAGTAAAAATTGATATAAGCTAACTAACCAAACAAAATATAACCAATAAAACAAAACAAATTTCTAAATTATAATAATCAAATAAATAAATCATATCAAATTAACAGAAACTACGTAGGGATATTGATAAAATAAACAAATACAAATTAAATTTAAAAAAAATCTAATAAAATTTAAATCATTATAATATATGTATAAATCTAAAAAGATTTAAAGTAATCAATACAAAAACCTCTTCAAAAGAAATTTATTTATAAAAGATCTAGCAGCCATTGAGGAAGGGAAAGAACAATAAAACGATACTTTGAAAATTTAACTCCTAAAAATGAGTATATTTTCTGAAAATATTCAATTTCAATTTCAATCTGTTGTTATGATCTATTTAATAAAATGAAAATATTAAAATGAAAATACTTCCAATTGCATTGTCTCAAAAATAATAATTAATTAATTGTTGTTCTATCTCTCCATATCAATATCTACAACTTGAAAATGTTGACGTGTAGAATGATTCGATGTCTGAAAGAGTTTGGTAATTTATTTTTAGATATTTTAAAAAAAATATAAATGGAAATCTAAAAAAATATCAGACAATAAAAACGTGGTAACAATGTATCTTGGTCATCGTTACATTCTGAGAAGGTATCATCCACATTTTTGTCGACCAGTTTGTTATCAAAATGGTTAGAGTGGTTGTTATGATAAGAAAATGACCTGTCTGTCTGCACTCGATTTGTTTTCGATGTGTGTCCGATCACCTAGGAATTTGACTACGAGCTATAAAAAATTATATAATTATTTGGTATACGGATTGTCCGTATATTTTTTTACAGTCGTTCAAGATTTACTTCTCCCCAAATCCAACAAAGAACGTATGAGTTTATGAAGGCTTTAGATAAAAAATATCAGTATACTAATCCGCCTTTAAAGATTTATTGACCTTTTGACTTTTTTCATAACAAATTTCTTCAACAACCCAATCAATTAAGTTTTTTTCAAATCAAAAACTAAAAAACAATCCATGGTGACAAAACGCTAGGCATACCTATTGTAACATATTAGTTCCCATAAAGGCACGGAGCCAATTTGTAACTATATACTCTCCAAGAAAAGATCCCGGCTATAAGACTCTCTCAAGGAGTGGTCGTCTCCAAGTTGATGCTTACTATAGCAAGGATTGGTGGTATATAAGGGTTAAGGGCGCCACTATCTTTTTATACGGTTACGAATAAACAATTAAAACTACACAAAGAAACTATAAAGGGTGTTTCTTAAGTAATCTAAAATATTATATGGGGCGCTTCGTTACTCAATTTTAAGACGAAAAGTTCATATAAACATGTGTGATAGGTGTTGTCGTTTATGAGATACAAGGTGTTGAATTTATTGTAATAAGTCAGTTCTGATTGTACGTGAAATTAATTTTTCCCGGTGACGCTACTGGTTTTTAGAAGTAATACGCAAAAACATGCTTATTCTAAGTGGCCTTTGAAATAATGTTGACAAGTGTCAAATTTGAAAACCAACGCAAAAATCGTACATTTTTATTTGATTGACTCTGTGTTTAGTTAATAACTATGCCAGTATTTACTAATGTTGAAATGGCTAATATGCATTTTTTGTACGGATTAGCGAATGGTAATGCCTTAGAAGCTAGACGTACGTATGCCCAGCGTTATCCAAATAATCGTTTACCATGTTCAGATACGTTTACTAAGTTACATATTCGTTTACAAGAAACTGGAACTTTTGCTAAATCGAAGAATATTATTGGAAGACCCAGAACTGTGAGAAATCCCCAATTGGAAAACCAGATTCTTCAAATTATTGACCAACATCCAGAAACGAGTACAAGAAAAGTTGCAGATGAAGTAAATGTTAGTAACAAAACTGTTTGGAATATTCTAAAAGATAATTTATTATATCCATATCACGTTCAACGTGTTCAACATTTGTTACCTACTGACTATCCATTACGCATACAGTATTGTCAATGGATTTTACGTGAAATCGCGAACAATCCGAATTTTGTGGCCAATATTCTATTTACGGATGAAGCCAACTTTTCTAGACATGGGATTATGAATTTTCATAATGACCACATATGGGCAGATGTAAATCCACATACCATAAGTGTAAAACGATTTCAACAAACATTTTCGGTCACTGTTTGGCTTGGCATCATCGATGATTATTTAATTGGACCATTTTTCCTTCCTGTACGGTTAACCGGTGAGACATACCAACATTTTATAGAAAATGAACTTCCACTTCTTTTGGAAGATATACCTATTATTATTAGAAGGCGCATGTGGTTCATGCATGACGGAGCTCCTCCACATTTTTCAGTGATTGTACGCAAGTTTTTAAATAATGTTTTTCCAGACCATTGGATCGGACGAGGATCTCCACACCCGTGGCCCCCTAGATCACCTGGACACAATCCTCTGGATTTTTGTGTGTGGGGATATTTGAAATCGCTTGTTTACAAAACACTGATATTAAACGTACAAGATCTTCAAAATCGTATCATAGACGGCTGTAATGTTATTCGTAACAATCCTGGTATCTTCGAACGTATTCGACAATCCATTAGACATCGAGCGGATTCTTGCATTTTAGCTGGAGGTGGACATTTTGAACATTTGCTCTGAAATGTATTATTTTTTCTTTATGTTTAACACATGTTGCTTGTAATAAAATAATAAAAAAATATAAATCAGTAGCGTCACCAAGAAAAATTAATTTCACGTACAACACCCTGTATCTCATAAACGAAAACACCTATCACACATGTTTATATGAACTTTTCGTCTTAAAATTGAGTAACGAAGCGCCTCATATAATATTTTAGATTACTTAAGAAACACCCTGTATAAGGTGAAAAAGATAGAACCACCTTTTAATTAATCTGAATTTGAAAGCATTTCTCCGTACTAACGGATATATTTCTCCCTACTAGCGGATATATTATCTCTCCGTACTAGCGGGGTGTATCTTCTGTGATGCAGATTTTGCAGGTAATTGTTACTTACCACTAAGAGTTTCGTCAAAGGAAAGATCGAGACAGGACGTGTGCCTTAATTTATAAGGGGGTTGACAATGGTTTCCGGTTGGACGGTAGCGTTTGTTTTTTAAGGGTTTTGTTTCAGGTGCGTTCTATTGTAAGGGAGTGTTAGGTAGCGGTGATAAGGTTGTGTCTAATGTACGGTGGGTCGGGGTTGATTTTGGGTTCGGAAGGACGGTAAACTAGGAAAGATAGCATGGCGATAGACATGTTACACTATTGTACAAACAGTAAATTTGCCACCCAACGTGGAGAAAAATGCAGTATTAAAGAATGTTTTATTGGCTTGATAACCACTCGCAAAAAAGGTGGCAAAGGACTTGCAAAAGAAATCGTGAAAAAATTGGTTGCCTATGGCTTGGATATTAAACATCTAAGAGACAGTCTTATGATAATAGAAGTGAATATGACTGTCCTTTGAATTGGACTATTTTTTTAAATTATTATTTAAATAATGTACATGAATATTATGCGATTTAATATTTTTTTATTTGTTTTTTATTGATCATACGAACTCTTGCCACTTGTCAAAATGAATCAGCCAAGTTTCAGGAAATAATCACAATAATATTGAAGTTTTGAACATCAATTATGAAGTGAACTACCAAACTGTTATATATTCTCTCAGATACAATTATGATGTGATCATAATATTGTATATTAAGCATTAGGTGGTAATTCATACTTGAGGACATTTAGCTTTATTAACGTGACAACATGGCAGAAAGCCAAGAAAGACAGATAATAGCATAACATGTTGCCAAACTTCTAACGAATATTAAGAGAACGTTATAAATGAGGGTCAAAAATCAATTTCGTGGTTCTCCCACGCTGCTAATTCTGAGATAATCATCAGGAACGTCTCCTATGTCTATTGATAAGATGAACTATTCATTTCGAAGGAGTTTTTGGCATCAATCACTATTTTATGAAAACAAATTTCCGGTTAACTTGTTTGTAATAGGTGATTCGGCAACATTGGGTGTCAAGTGGAAATGGAACATCAACAGACCAATAAGGACACCCCTTACAAATTGCGCCTGTCATGGATTGTTTAAAATAGGTTATGAAATTTCATGATTTCGGACAACAAATAGGCTCACAAATCGCATTTATAATAGTTTTTATGGGATGCAAAAATTAATTAGAGTAACAATACGTTGATGTAGTTCAAAGTCCAATATTCAATATCAGTCCAGTCGCCTATTGGTTGATATGTTTGCTGAAGTAAACCACCATTAATTGTAGATACTTGTAGGTAATTAATTCTTGCAGATACATTCAAATTGTTTGGTTTTATGTCACTAAATTTAAACCTACAACTATTGGAATACTTTTTGATACAGTAAATAACAAACTATGCAGCACATCGGAAAATTCCATCGACTATTTGTATCTATTTTTCATTCTCGTCGTAGAATTCGTTATAATTTATGTGGATGTAGTGCTAATGTGATTTTTTAAGGAAGAGCTTTTAAAGTAATGCGGAGAAGCTATTACGGTGTCATGTCGCCGGCTTGTAACTACTTGTCATCTTCGCCCATTTACAACGTTCTCTTCTTCTTCCACCTTCCACCCCTCGTTTGTCCGATGTGCTGCTACTTTTATGTTGTTCTTAAAAACGTTATTTTTAGAATTATTAGGAGTCCGCTCACGTATATATAGGTTATTTTTATAGGCGAGATATTTCTAAGGGAGTAAGAAAAGCTTTTCAGTATTTATTGGTGAATTAAAAACGTTGTTATGACGTTTTAAGTGCGTTATAGAAATGGAAAGCGTATACTTTATACTGTGCGGAAAAATAATAAAGGGCATCCCCAAACGGTTTTCCAGTATTTGTTGGTCATATATGAAAAATAAATCCATCATTATGACGAAAGTTTTACAGTTATTAGTAGAATAATAACACATAATAACACCATTGTTTATAAAACTTTATTAGCCTTTATTTTATATGTCATTCTAGGTTCTTAGATATTTATCCTTCCTATACCAAATTGTCATAAGCAAACATTTGTTATTTGCAACCTAAAGACGCTGATAGTAACTGCTTTAACCTATTATACAGGTACTAAAATTATTTTTAAAAACCACATAATCGTTGTAGGGCTTCAGTTAACACATATAACGTGGGGGTGTCCTTTCATAAAAAAATCTATTAATTAAGAAAATACGAAACTTTCAATAAATATACGTTTCATGCTATCAGTAGAGTCTGTTTATAGCAAATTGTTTTTGTCGTTTTTTTTCATTTTATGTTGTTGTCAGTCGTGCATGGAATCGATATTTGGAAACTACTGGCTACTTAAGAGCCAGAACTAGGGCTAGATACCTAGGAGCACATGAAATAGAAGAGGGGGATCTACCTGAATTGAAGCCCGACGATGTCCTAAACTTCCTCAGGAAAATAGGACTCGAAGAGCTGCTATAGGTCTGAGAGAATATCAGAACATGGCAAGTAAGGGGGACACAATAGATCCTATGGGTCGCAGTGTGATTATCACCCCTGACACATACATACATACATACATACAAGAGCCAGAAGGCGTAGTTCACATCTACGGTTGACTGCGGATAAGCGTGCATGCAGATATCGGTGGGTGAGAGAACACAGTCGTTGGAATTTTCAGAACTAGAGGTAGTATGTTTACGGATGAGTCCAGATTTCGGCTGAATATGTTGTAACATGTCTATCGTCATGTCACCTTGGACTATTATCGACCGTAAACGATATTGCTATTATTACCGTCAAAACCGACCCCTATTCACTGTTAATGCTACTATACACAAGACACCCCTTTTAGACGCTAACTATTTATCTGTTTGAACGAGGCCAAATAAAGAACGCATTCCTTCTGACAAATGACACAAAACACGATTTCTTTTTTGAGCAAGAATATTTAAACGACCCGCAAGGCAACGATAGCTCCTTTCATCGAACAACAGGCCAACTGAAGCGTCTGAACCTCATCTTGTGAAATTTCTCCTTTCTGGTTGTTGATATGTAGACTTTTTTTCTATTCTTTTCATTGTTAGTTACATAATTATGCTTTAATTATAATAAAAAAACATTTTCTACACAATTACACACACAATTTCCACACATACTATTTGAAAATTAATAAAATGTATCAGAAGCGTGCTTTCGAACACGTGGCTTATATAATCGTTCAAGGTAAGCTATTACTTTTAGACAAAATATAATAATCGATCAGTAGTAAACCGCTAGACATTATATTTTCCGTAAGCTAAAAACAGCCTGACATCTCTAAGTTGGAGCCTGACATCCCTAAGCTGGAGCCTGACATCTCTAAGTTGGAGCCTGACATCTCTAATTTGGTGTCGAGTTACAGTCAAGATACCTCTAAGTTTGAGTCGAGTTACAGTCAAGATACCCCTAAATTTAGAGCCCAGTTACCGCTTATGTATAGACAGTCCTTCCAACCACTTCTGCACTATTAAGAAATACTATCACATCCCGAGCAGCCAGAACCATTAAAGAACAATCCATCTCTCCACGAAGAAGCTGAAGCCGCCCTCCTAGACAGCACAGAAACCTAAAGTTAAGTCCACTTTTTACAACTCCAGTTCATTATCAGCAGTTTCAATAAATAAACAATAGTTTTAAAAACCGTTTCATTTATATACCTTAGACTATAAGTCTTAAGGGTGTAGCGTGGTCGGTCTTTATTTCAAGTAGCTTCTTTATTTGTTTAATTAAAGTAATTACAAGGTGTTTCTATCTTTCTCACCTTAGTTTTTGTGTAGTTTGTTTGCTTAATCGATAGCGTTCAAAAGATAGTGGCGCCCTTTTTACTTATACATCATAATCCTTAATATAGTAAGCATTAACTTGGAGTCAACCACCCCCTGGAGAGGGTCTCTTAGCCGGGATCTCTTTTGGGACTAATTTAGTTACAAATTGGCGCCTTTGAGGAGCTAATTTTGTTACAAATTGGCGCCCCTGAATTTAGTTACAATGTATATGAACGTTTGATGGCGCCAATCATTATTTTTTGGCCGCATTGATTTAGTGGTGTTAATGAATATGACAATGACGGCTGTACGATATGGACATGGTTATAGAGCCAATAATTGTACCATTTTTTGGTGCAACATTTTTTTAGGTATATTGCAACGTGAAAGAATAAATATCAACTTATTTTATCGAATTTTGATTTATTATTAACCAATGACAGATGAAAATTACACATTTTTGTAATATTCACTTCAACTGTGGAGCATTGTATTTATTTGTCAATAACATGACAAACATTTTAAACAATAAACGATTTTTTAAAAATTGGTTAAAACCAATTGGAATTGCAAACATTTTTCCAATAATATTTATCTGTAAAATGTTTTATGAATGTATATTAATGAAACATGCATTTCAATGTTTCCTTCATATCTTCAATTTCCATTGAATGACAATTGGAAATAAAACAAAAACAACTTCATCGACTGACACATAAAAAATCCTTCGGATCTGCATAGTATTAAAACAAATCAATGCGATTTATTTTTTATAAACCTTGGATTACTCTTATTCATCTTTCTCTCTTTCTCTTTTATGATGGATCAAAGCGCAAAGACAAAAGCATATCGGCAGGAGAACGGTGTGCATAAATTATAGCCGAAAGGAGTGGTACAACTTACCGAGGGACATCAGAGTGTATGGATGGAAAATATAGCTGAAAAAGGTACATACACTATTAAAAATTAGATTGCAATAACTCATTGAATTTTATTATTTTTATAGATTAATATGCCTATTCTCAGAACCAATAAGATTTCCTGAATTTCTTAAAATAGACCAATTATAGTTGATTTGTTTGGAGTTGCAGCACAGCGAATTCATTATAGATGCAAATCCTTCAAAGCCAGGGTGGTTTATGAAAAATAACTAAGTAGTATACATTTCTATTGAAACATAGTCATAGTTGTTATTTTTCAAAGTGTCCACCCTGCAATTAGGGATTAACTAACCCAAACACAATAGAAACCCTAGATAATATTGTCACAACATGTAGCTAAATAGATCCTATGACCGTAGAACCGAAGTTTTTTTAAAGCATAATTCAAATTAAAAGTAAAATTAAAATATGCTATATATTAAAAAGTAAGAATTAAATATAAATTAATGCAAAAAGCACCTACTCCTTTAATTGTCGGCTTCAATTTCGTCGTATTCATCCGACGATGAGTCAAATTCGTTTCCTGGTCTGATAGGAATTACAATGAGTTCGAACAGTTCTTCAATATTGATATCAACACTCCACAATCGTTCTTCTTCCTTCTTCACAGGGTTTATGGCATTGGTCCAATTTTTCCGTGTTACTTTTCCAAAGGAAAAAAGTTGTATTGTTTCTTGTCACCTCACCTTTTACATGTGCCCATATTAATTCTATAGGGTTTAATTGACAGTGATACACTGCCAATGTGTGCGATTATTAGTCTGTGACCCTTTCCTCTAGGAGCATTTAATCCTATTGAATATCCCTCCAATAATGCCTAACGGGAATTTGAAATATTGGTGTACATCCATGCTATAGCAACAGTGTCTCCTTCATTCAACCATGAGTTAGGGTCTTGTTTACAACATTTTATGATTTAATGACTTTTCTTAGCTGCCAACTCCAAACAAATGACCTATATCAGACATTTATTATAATTATTTTTTCACTTCGCAAAATATCACAGTTTTGTGATTTCGTCCAATGAAAAAGTTTTTAATGTTTTGTTGATTAAATACAAAATTTAGCGCTGCTCAGGAGAAATCGACTAATTATCATTTCGAAATTAATTAAATACTCCACTATATTCGATTTAACAAAAATATCAGCTAGATAAATGTTTGTTCAAGTATTGAAAGTTTATTGATTATACAGTGTGTAAAAGCCAAATGGAATAAATTCATTATTTCGGTTACTGTACATATTTATAAAAAATCCCGAAACACGTCAAATTTAAATTATAACTTGACATTCTTTAACGTGAAAATGCAACCCCTACCTTCAACCACCTTAGAATGACAGGTACAACCCCCAATTTTTTAAATGGGAAGTATAGGCTTGTGATATATCATTTGAAAGGTCTCTTCATTCTCTATTCAAAAATGTTATTGTTTTTAAATTTAATGCAAAAATTAACATAAAAAAAATTAATATCATGTTGTTACCGAAATTCGCTAAAATATACTCGAAACTTATTACAATATACCTAAAACTTATTTCCCGTTTAGGTCTTGATAATGGGAAAGTGAACAAAAACCATAGCAATGTGGTTTTTAGATGGTAACCATTAAAATATTTTAAAGAATTTCCGTGGCAACGCTATTTTAACAAGCAGTAGTAAATTGTTTTATTTAAGTTGTCATTGTTGTAATTTAAGTATAAAGTTTGTTCAATTCAATTCTGAAAAATGGTTAGATTAACGGAAATGCATAAAATAACAGTTTTTCAAATGATTGGTTACGGAGATAACATCCGAACACAACAGGAAGTAACTCGCCTATTTCATGAAAAATTTCCTAATTTACCGCCTATATCCCACGGAACAATAAGGGTGTGTTCGGGGAGCACGCTTTCGAGCTATGTAGCGCCAAGAGCCATATAACGCAAACGAGGAATAGTATTAGATAGCGCCAAATGGCGCAAATAGCGTGCTCCCCGAACACAGCCTAAGTAAAATAAAAAAGCAGTTTCGCGAGTTTGGTCATGGTCAAAAGGTTAATTTTTGGGCAGGGATTGTAGGGAACAATATTATTGGTCCCTTTTTTATTGAGGGCAACTTGAATGGCAACAATAAAGTCATTCCAACGTTGGCAAATTTATATCCTGATCCAGGTAACCCTCAAGTTCCAGCGAATACGATATGGTTTCAGCAGGATGGAGCACCACCACATTACCAACTTCATGTCCGGCAGTACCTCGATACAATATTTCCCAATCGGTGGATAGGGAGGCGAGGATCGATTGAATGGCCAGCGCGATCACCTGATCTTACATTATTAGATTTCTTTTTATGGGGATATGTGAAGAGCCATGAGTACAAAACTAAACCTTCTGATTTAAATGACTTAAAAGAACGAATAACGCTTGCGATTAGGTCGATCACGCCTGATATGTTAAATAATGTTAGAAGACAGTTTTATTTGAGATTAGGATGTTGCCAAGACGTTCGCGGAGAACATTTTGAACATCTACTTCATTAACATTCATAGTTCTTTTTCGTGTTCTACATTTTATTACGTTTTGCATTACATTTTAGTTTTTGATTGTATTGTAGCGCATTTCGGTAACAATATGATATTAATTTTTTTTTATGTTAATTTTTGCATTAAATTTAAAAACAATAACATTTTTGAATAGAGAATGAAGAGACCTTTCAAATGATATATCACAAGCCTATACATCCCATTTAAAAAATTGGGGGTTGTACCTGTCATTCTAAGGGGGTTGAAGGTAGGGGTTGCATTTTCACGTTAAAGAATGTCAAGTTATAATTTAAATTTGACGTGTTTCGGGATTTTTTATAAATATGTACAGTAACCGAAATAATGAATTTATTCCATTTGGATTTCACACACTGTATATTAAGTATTAGTATATTAAACCGGAGTAGCAGGAAAAAGTAACATGTATAATGTCTAAAGATTTAATGACAAAATTTGGAACGACCCGGGTAAAATTAGAAAATGCAAGTCAGTGCACCTTTTAGTTCGCTCCACGTCCCGCCTCCACTAATGCATTTCGTCTACCTTCTTTCTACCTTTCGGAAGTCACTTGGCGCTGCGCCCCTCAAAAAGGGGGACCGATATCATCTTTGAAGCGGCTTACACGTCGAAGATGGTTATGACGATGACTCCTCCCTAGACATTAGTGATTTTTGTTTTGTAGACGCATTTTACTTTTTCTCTACGATTTTCTTTTTGTGCTTTTTTTGACGGCTGTTGATGACTCGGCTGTATTTTGTTTAAAATGTTTCTTCTTCTTATGAATTTAATTTTTTTTGGGAGTGCGTGTATTTTACTCGGTCAAAAAATTATGGTTAAACCAAAAATGTATTTAAATAGACTGTTATTCTAAAAATAAGTTAGTTACAACATTTGATTTCCAGTAGCAATTTTATTAAGCCACAGTTAATTTTAAAACATGGCTTATGTGATTTTTTTCAAAACCTTTGAAACCAAATACTAAGTCGAATAGAAATGTATGTCACTGTAAGATAAGACCAAGTACAATTTCTGAATATTTTATGAAAAGTTTATACTACACCATGGCCCTTATTCTCATCCAGTGGATATGAATACTCCTATAGGAAAATACACCATCTTCCTATCGGACTTTCCTATAGGAGTAATCATATCCACTGGATGAGAATAAGGGCCCATGTGACAAAGAGATTATATTTCATTTCGAATAACGTCTTTCATTTTTCAGTAATACATTTAGTTACATTTTCCACATTTTTTACTTTGAATAACGAATTAGACACTTAAATGATAAGGACAATAAATGTTTTTTCCTACGACCACATATGAAAGTGCTAGTTTGCACACTTATTTGTACTTAAGAAAGTAGCTAATATCAATACACGTATTGAAAAGTAAAAAAATATAGTTCTATGATCTGTGACATTTACGTCAAATTTATCAATAGTAAAAACACATGAATGTCAAAGCAAGGACCATTTAATTTTTTTTTAAATCTTCCTTGTGTCAAATATTGTATGGTAATTGCCAATACAAATTTTTCTGTATAAAGTAAGAAGAAAGAATAAAGTTTCTTATAGGTTTTTAAATTTTTAAAAAATAAACATATTTTTATTCAGTATTATTATTTTTATAAAAACACTTTTAGAAAGAAGAACAGTTTATTCTTCTTTTTTATATTGTGTTTATGTTCCGTGCATGTGTCGAATGTGGATTTTTTAAGTTATGTTTGTGTTTCTGTTTACAATTATCTTTGTGTCTATTATTATTACATTACTTTTCAATTAATTTCACCAACTGACCATTTTACTTTTAATTTTTATAGAGCCCACAAAAAAAAATCAAAATGTCATTTAGCTAATAAAGAATTTTGATGTGAATTCCTGAGAAAGGTGGTTATTTGATTTTAATTAATTATATTTCTATGCAATATATAAACTCGTTTAAATCCTAATTTTTAACATGACTAACAATTAAAATAAATTTTATAAATAAATTTAAAATATATTATAAGAAATATTGGGGTCGTAGGTATTTCTTGCACTCGTTACGTTTCCGCACTCGCCACTACGCGGCTCGAGCTAAACTTCACTTGTGCGTAATAGTTCACTTTCCACACTCGTTATGTAATATACTATTAATCAATATTGACTGTTGAAGATGCAACTTTTCTAGATTTTTCCTAGGTAAAATAAATAAAGGCTTCCTTATTTCATAATTAAAAATTGTTTTGCCATAACCAAAAACAATTTAATCTGGAAAGCTCTTTTTATGAAACTGTTTTAAATATTGATCGGTATAGTCTGATAAAACAAAATGGAATGGTCAGTATGAAGTTTATATTTTAATAAGGTAGGGCATTAGGGTCGAGGTGTGTAAAACCAATAAATCGCGCAGATGGTATTTTAAAACATCTGCACATCATCTCTCTTGTATGAATCATATGAAGGTGAGGTGTATATCTTTCTACGACATTAAAATAGCACATAATATATTTAAGGTCACCTAGTAATTAGTAAAAGAATAATTAAATCATCAACTTTGACATCGGATACTGACAATGGTAGAACAGAACCAAAATATCGACTTCTAATCCAGTAATATGAAGTGTCATACATTTTTCATTTACTTGATTGAAATGTAACATCAACAATTTTCACATTATTTTGCACATCAAATTGGTAATATTTGCGATTTGCTGATTGTTACCATTACCTTCCAATTTACATAATATTTTTACCCATAACTGAGATTGAAATGTAATCCAATGTCCGGTGGGGCATATAGCCCAGGAAGTATTTGTTTTGTCGTTACAGTATTTAGAAAACGGCTGTTTCCATACCTCCGAGGGTTCAAGTAGAAATATTTTTATATTTTTCAAGGTTTAATTGAAAATATAACTTATGTGCGTGGACGTAATATTTTGTGATGTTTAAAATCGCAAATTATGTGCATTTCTTAGAAATACATGATTTTTTTATGTACATGGGAGGCACAAATATTTAAGATCAGTGAAGAAGTTCCGCGTAGAAGGATATAACGTAATATATCTGGACGAGTCATGGATTAATGTGGGCCACAGTGTAAATTTTGAATGGAAATACACTACCATAAAAAATGCCCGAGATGCATTTGTCAAAGGACTGACAACAGGACTGAAGGCTCCAAGTCAACGAGGACCGAGATTTGTTCTTCTTCATGCAGGCTGGAAAGACGGTTTTCTTGAGGGTGCAGAAAAAACTTTTCTGGCAAAGAAAGGTGCAGACGATTACCACGACGAAATGGACGCAGAAGGCTTTGAGGCCTGGTTTAAAGATCAATTGATCCCTAATTTGCCGAAAAACGGATCAAAGAATGTTGTAGTGTTGGACAATGCCTCATACCATTCGGCGAAGTTACCTTTTCCAAAGACAACTTGGAATAAGGAACAAATAAAGTACTGGCTACTGGAAAAAGAGATTTACTTCGAGGATGATTATTTAAAAACAGAATTATTGGCTACTGCAAACGCGTTTAGAGAGCAGTACGACCTAAGAAAAATAGACGACATTGCCACGAAACATAATATAACAGTCCTACGATTACCACCTTATCATTGCGAATTAATTAATGGCAAACATTGAGCCAATAATAATAAATCTAAATGAAGACGATGAAGATGAAGACTTGGATGACGATGAAGATCGGTAATACATTTCTTAACCCTCAAATGTTCCATTCAATTTTCATTTATTTTAGTTATTACCTGCTAATCATTGTCATTTTTAAAGTTTAATTTTAAAATACGTAATTATTAATTAATTTACTTATTCTATATTTTGTTTGTTACAACAACCCGCCAGAAGAAGAAAAATCATCGAAACGTCGGCAAGATTTCATTAGCTTTTCTCTGTTAATCGTTCTTCCTTAAAATTTAGATGACAGCTGACTTTTTTACCACTCGTCTTGTAATTTATGTATATATTGACATATTTTTATTATTAATTATATTATTATATTATTATTTCATAATTTGACAAAGGTCTTTTGTAAGGCAGCTGTATTTATTTATTTCTTTATACTTGATAATTAAACGTATAAAATTTGAATATTTTAGCGGATTTACAATATTTTCCTTTAAACGCGTAAAATTTATCTAAAAGCATAATTATAAGTATTCTTAATTACTTACTAAACGATTTTCAAATGAATAATTTAGTCAACAATTAAATCATAATAGTAACACAATGGCAAGTTATATTCCCGCGCCAGTTGGAACCAGATTCGAAGAACATGCCGATATGGCAACGCCGTCGTCCATAAACGCAATGCTGCATAATAACTGTGACCCGCTCTATAGTCTACTTTGTATTTGGACGTTGAGAATTTGTTCTAGAAAAAAACTAGAGGATATATCTTATAGGGTGTATAAAGCAAAGACATCTTTACTTTTTGTAATTGTCAGGATGCAGACCGAATGAAGTTGACATGCGTCGATGGACATTTAAATTGGTATGTCCACCCATCTCTCTGGCTGTTTATGGTTCTCTGTCAAGCTTTCGCATCAGTATAAATCTAATCTGTGCTTTAACTTTCATTATTTGTCTCGGCACATATCAAAAGCGCCTAAGTCACATCTAACAGATTTTTGGTAAATGAAGATTTTTTGAAATTGCAACCCTTTTTTAATAAAAATCCATAAAAAATATCCATTGTATACTTCTTAAACTAGCAACACCGAATAATGAAAAAGGAAAACTAGTCCGTCAGAAAGTTATTAAATAAATCAACTTGGACTTAGGTGTATATGATGTAATACTGATGGACTTAGTCAAATTTTCTTTCTCCTGCTGTATTTTACGGTTAGTACTTCCTTTATTCTTCCTTTTCGCTAATTCTGGAGGCACAACTTCTATTGTAATATCCATTAATCAGAGCGTGGTTCTACACACCACGCGCAAAAACAAGGAATGGTCGCCATGACACATTCAAGACGGACTGTGATTGGCTGTAATGGACTTAGGTTAGTATGATTTGAAGCCCGTGTGTGACTTAGGCTGAATTGAAAAAATCTATCAAATATCGGCCATATTAATCTTAATCGAATAAAAAAATAAAACTTCAAATCGTTTGGACGTGATTTGGCGATTTTTTATTCGTTTTGAATTTTTATTTGAAATCTACGTATTTCGAAAACTGATGTGTATCTAGGGTGCATAATAATTTTTTATAAAAAAAAAAGAAATATTCCGCGTGTTCGCAGAATTCCATAGAAAAGTGAATTATCTGAAATCATCAGTGACATATGGCCACGAGATCGCGTGACCATCGACATAACAGATACCGGAATATAACTAAAATTAAAATGACTTGACTCTTCTTGATAGGGTTGGAGGGAGAAAATTTACCATTGACGTTCTAAATATGTTTGCATATGGGCAGTTAGACATTAGGGCTAAAATTTTAACCAAATTTGGTGATCACATTTTTATAATCTGTAAAGAAAAATAAACAGTAGGTACCGAATGTATAAATATACAGGGTGTTTCAAAAAAAGGTAACACCGTCTCTAGGATAGGTAAAAAACAGAAAAATAATTGGGGTTGGCTTAGTGAAATTTTTTTCTAACGCCATCCGTTTTCAAGATAAAGGGCGTTGAGGAAAATGAAAAATTAAACATTTCTTACGATTTTGCCGAAACTACTGGCACCATTGCAATGAAATTTTATACGAATATGTTTTGGAAGCTGATATATCCCATGAATTTGTTTTTATAACTAAATCTCATAGAGGGCGCTAGTTACACGATTCATACAACGTATTATTCAACATAACTTTTTTTAGGGTAGAATTATTAGTCAAAACTCCAAGTGAACATAAACATCGTTTAATTCTACACCAAAAAGGTACTCTTGGTAAAACTCGATATTATGTACCGTTTTCGGAATATTTTGATTTGAAAATTATGAAGTAATAATCGCTCCTGGTATAAACTAATGATAAAGTTCGCTTTTCTCTAAGTTTGCCATGTAAAATTGACATTTATTGATTGTTATGACAATAAGTCAACAATAAATAGAGTTTTGCTCAAATAGAAAAAGTTTTTGATGCTTCCAAAACATATTCGTATAAAATTTCATTGCAATGGTGCCAGTAGTTTCGGCAAAATCGTAAGAAATGTGTAATTTTTTATTTTCTTCAACGCCCTTTATCTTGAAAACGGATGGCGTTAGAAAAAAATTTTACTAAGCAAACCCCAATTATTTTTCAGTTTTTTACCTATCCTAGAGACGGTGTTACCTTTTTTTGAAACACCCTGTATAGGTACATCAAGAATATTCCATGCCTTAAAACACTCGTTTATTGGTAAAAAATAAGTTTCTGGAAAAACCAAATTAAATGTGTATAAATGAAGTTAGTATATGCTCCTATACTCACCTTTGGATGTGAAAGCTGGATACTCTCTGAAAAGCTAAAGAGCAAAGTCGAAGGCCATGGAAAAGAAATATTTAAGAACAGTCATGGGAATAAGAATATTAGAAAGAGTAAAAAACTCCACAGTAAGAGATGAATTGGAAATAGAGTAAGTATTAACAAAAATAGAAAAAGTGCCGACTAAGACGGGTAGGTAAGTTCGTATTCACGTTGCTTAGAGATATTTTTACAGGGTATCACAGGCTTTATCTCTTAAACGAATAAAGATTCTGGAATGGGACAAAATCTATTCCATTTCCAATATACTTTAAATGGCGTAGAAAAAATTATCCGCTAAATATTTATCCCATAGTTATAACCCCTACCTTTAATTTTCTTAATAGCACCCTGTAAATTTATTATATTTTTGGATTTGGTCTTCCATTGTCTATACAACAAATTTTTCAAAAATAAAATGGGTTCGTAAGTAATCAAGAAAATATCAGTTTATTTTTAATTTTTGTTAAACTAATCAAGAAGGGCTTAAGGCTTAAAGGAACAATAAAAATAACAATTAACTAATTAATATTATTTACATAAGATGTTCGAATTGTGGTTCACCTGTAACACACATTTCGAATCTTGCCAGAAAATTTCTTGTAGGTACATGTGGCTTGAATCATTACACGAGTAATTTGGCGACATGTTTTCTTTTAATTCATCTACATTTTGCAGTTTTGATTGATAAACAATATCTTTTATCGTCCCCAAAAGAATAGGTCAAGAGGTCACAAGTCAGGTAAGCGTGCCGCCCACATAACTTCTGAGAGTTGCTTGCTGTCCAGTGGTTATCGAAACGATTTTGTAGGTGGTCGCTAACGATTCTCGCATTGTGTGGAGGTGCTCCGTCTTGTTGCCACCACATTTCTTGACGTTCATTAAGAAGAATATCTTCTAGCAAATCGGGAAGTATGTTTTCTAAAAAATTTAATATCGAACACCTGTTAGAGTGCCGTTAAAAAAAATAAGGCCATTAAATAAACCGCACCACACATTTATACCCCAAATATTTTGAAATCTTATTTCCATCATCCAATGCTATATTAAGTTATTGTAAAGATCAGCATGATATAGTTTTTTCCTGGTTTTTCTATATCATTGCACAGTTATACTGATCTTAGAGGGAATTACATCCAGGATAATCCCTTAGGGCTAATAACATCTAGGCTTTAATATTGTTATGTCTTATTACTTCCATACTTGGCCTACACTTAATACTACCTAATCATCAGGTACCTAGCTACAAACAAACAAAATGTAACTTCAATATGCCAATCTGGCGATGTTAGTTTTTAGCGAAACAGCTGTCAGTTTAAAAAAGCAATTTTTTAAATAAATAGTGGAAGTTCAACCGTTTAGTTGTTTACTGTGTGTAAAGTTTTGATGGAATTCCGATCAAATTGTTAATGTGTTTTTTCATTAAAAGTATTATAACAAACTTTTAATGATATTCTAACGTGTTTTATCTACCCAAAAACCTTACTTTTAAAATATTAGCATATTTAATATCAAACCTACAGTAATTTAATAGTGAAATTTCGAGAATAACGTTATTCTTTATTTTCTGTTATTCTGTTCTGGTAACTGTATTGCTCGATTTTATTTTCCCAATTATTAGTTTAAATTTCCATAACGAGTTTGATCGACGCTCATGACGTCGTAGGCGGCAAAAAGCCAAACCGATGGTGGTAATTACGGCGATGATGTCCATCCATATCCTCATGGATCACGCTAGAATGCTATCAGTGCCCCCTTTGAAATGACCGAACACGCTAAAAGTTAACTAACTCATGCTGACTCTTCGCGTGTCTTGTGACGCTCTCCGATTATGTTTTTAATAATTATTTGGCCAGGAAATAGGCCCTAATTGAAAATCGATAGATAAAGGGCGTATTGGAAATACATTGTCTATTGTCTTCGTGAAAACCATGAAAATTGTTTGCCGATAAACAAATGACAAAAGTATTATGAAAAAACGACCTCTTTTTCTGGTTATATACCAAATTAATTATAGTTAATGATTTTTAGATTAGTTTAGATTGATTCGCAGGCTTCACCCGTTGCCTTAAAATGGAAGGCTTAACTCCTGTTAGAGGACATATTATAGTATTGATAGGAGCTCCACCTACCGATCTAGATGGACAGTTCTGAACCGGAACACTGAACCAAGACATGCGTAGAAGCTTAAACAGTTTAAAAGTTCATTTTTAAAGTTCTTTTTTGGTATATAAATTCTGGTATATATTATATTATATTAAAAGGCACATAAATTGTTATTTTTTAACATCTTTTCTTTTATTGTGTTCCACATTAACTTCAGGTCAAGCTAAATAAAGCCAATAATCCAGTGCCATAGCTGTCAACAATGGGTTGTTATCTTATGTAACTGACCTCCCGCTGCCTTAAGTCTGCTAGTAACCAATTAACAAAGACATGCACCAAAGAATGCCAGCCACCTGTACAATTTACAACGGATCTCAGCTTTCTTGTGTTCAGTCTTCACTCAAGAGATAGTAGTACCTTGAAGGAAAGAAAAAACTGTCAAACTAGAACCCATCCTTAACTACGGACGAACACGTCGAAGGAGATTAAAGGATTAGATTGTCTTAGGTCGTATATGGTATGGGCAGCCCGCAGTCCGCGGCTGTGTTTGCCCGATTGTAACGAGGGCAGCAAATACCAGCTAAGTGATGCTAATCCATTTATGCACGTGTGACACACAACTGCGTGAGAGGTAAGCACGTATTCCACTGCGCACTATCAGGCTCATATCTCAAGGTTTATACTATTGTGTATTTTCTCGTTAGTGGAAAGTCATCTCCGTTACGGGATAGTTGCCTGGGGCACAGCTTTAAAAATAATCTATTCCAAAAAAATAAGTTACCCTAGTGACGCTTTATATATGGAGACAAAGATAATGGACTTGCAACAACTTTATTACCTATGCTCTTGTATTAAATATCATACAAACAAACGATGCTCTCAACTTCCAACTCACAATTACGAAACATTATTCCTTTAAACAACATATTTTACTACATCTGGTAAGTCATTGATAAAAAGTATGAAGAGTAACGGTCCCAAATTGGACCCCTGAGGTACTCCAGAATTGGCCTCAAATTTACCAGAAGAATGACCAGCATGCTTAACAACAAGTTGCCTGTTTTTTAAATAGTTTTTTATTAATTTAAGAAAGTTATTTGACAGTCCATACTTATTTAACTTAGCCAAAAGTACGTCATGATCTACTGTATCAAAATCCTTGCGAAAATCAGTATATATCACATCTAACTGAGATTTGCATCAAAAGTTTCATATACGTGATTGGTAAATACAGAAAGGTTTGAATTAATTGATCTGTTTGTGACGAAATCTTCATCAAGAGGTATTCAGAATCGGACGCTTCCTTAAAAATCGATAGATATTGCTTTGGATTTTTGTGCTTTATATAATTTATAGAATTTTGTTAGAGAAATACTCTTATTTTGTGTAATTTTGTCCAAATTTATATTATGTGTGATTTAAAAATGTCAAATCCAAGGCATACTTTTTATTGCTACTATAAAAAAATAGTAGTGTTTCTGCCCTTGGATTGATAAACAATCAGGGTGGGTACTTGATACACTCGCAATCAAAAGTAGTGAATTTTTATCGAAATTGTTAATAATATTGCATTTTAAACCCGATTTTTGGGGTCTACGTAGTCGATTTAGTGGTTCTAGACCAATTTTACAAAAATCTAATTTTTGTTGAATTTCGACCAAAATCCAAGGTTATAGCCTTGCTATTTTTTTTGAGGAAAATACTTTTGGCTTTAGAATTGCGTGAAATTATAGAAAATAGTGTTTTTTGGGTCGCTAAATCGACTGGTGCCATCAGTTTGTCGATAGGATGAATAGAACATCCCTAAATCGCGATCCGAATAAATCAGGGTGGGTACTTGATACACTCGCAATCAAAAGTAGTGAATTTTTATCGAAATTGTTAATAATATTGCATTTTAAACCCGATTTTTGGGGTCTACGTAGTCGATTTAGTGGTTCTAGACCAATTTTACAAAAATCTAATTTTTGTTGAATTTCGACCAAAATCCAAGGTTATAGCCTTGCTATTTTTTTTGAGGAAAATACTTTTGGCTTTAGAATTGCGTGAAATTATAGAAAATAGTGTTTTTTGGGTCGCTAAATCGACTGGTGCCATCAGTTTGTCGATAGGATGAATAGAACATCCCTAAATCGCGATCCGAATAAATCAGGGTGGGTACTTGATACACTCGCAATCAAAAGTAGTGAACTTTTATCGAAATTATTAATAATATTGCATTTTAAACCCGATTTTTGGGGTCTACGTAGTCGATTTAGTGGTTCTAGACCAATTTTACAAAAATCTAAATTTTGTTGAATTTCGACCAAAATCCAAGGTTATAGCCTTGCTATTTTTTTTTGAGGAAAATACTTTTGGCTTTAGAATTGCGTGAAATTATAGAAAACAGTGTTTTTTGGGACGCTTAATCGACTGGTGCCATCAGTTTGTCGATAGGATGTATAGAACATCCTTAAATCGCCATCCGAATAAATCAGGGTGGGTACTTGATACACTCGCAATCAAAAGTAGTGAACTCTTATCGAAATTATTAATAATATTGCATTTTAAACCCGATTTTTGGGGTCTACGTAGTCGATTTAGTGGTTCTAGACCAATTTTACAAAAATCTAAATTTTGTTGAATTTCGACCAAAATCCAAGGTTATAGCCTTGCTATTTTTTTTGAGGAAAATACTTTTGGCTTTAGAATTGCGTGAAATTATAGAAAACAGTGTTTTTTGGGACGCTAAATCGACTGGTGCAATCAGTTTGTCGATAGGATGAATAGAACATCCCTAAATCGCGATCCGAATAAATCAGGGTGGGTACTTGATACACTCGCAATCAAAAGTAGTGAACTTTTATCGAAATTATTGATAATATCGCATTTTTAACCCGATTTTCGGGTTCTAAGTGGTCGATTTAGTGGTTCTAGACCAATTTTACAAAAATCTAATTTTTGTTGAATTTCGACCAAAATCCAAGCCTTGCTATTTTTTTTGAGGAAAATACTTTTGGCTTTAGAATTGCGTAAAATTATAGAAATAATAGGATTCTGTAAGATACACTACAACAAATATTAAAAAAAAAATTGGTCTTAATTTTACAAAAATGAAACTGTTATAACTGACAAAATAATTTTATCATAAATGTTTTAGGAGCAAATAAAAACTCGTTTACAAAATAACCAATCCACTGCTTAATAGCGGACTCTAATTTGCCTATTTTTTTTTTATTTAAATATTTCCTGCGACTTTAATAAGACACGCTTTGTTTCATTAAAATGTAATGGTGCTACTGCTTTGGTTGGATGTTTTCTATAGAGATTGTTATTGCTGACTTTTCAATCAGTATTATTTGCTTCCCCGTCTCGTGTTTTCTGGATAAAAGTTTAGTTTCTGTAAATCCCCATGTACACAATCAACATTGACAGAGACGAACTTAATCGCCACCAAAAAAATATTAAAAAAGAGTAGCAAACAATGTGTTACGTTTATTCGGGAGCAGTTGTCACAGTATTTTTTAGTGTGCTTTTTATATAAAAACAATTTAAAGTTAATAAATTGTTAGATACACTCGTCACAAAAAGTCTCGCATAATTTTAAAAATTGAATTATGGTGTACAATAAAATATCACATTTTAATATGAGTGTATGGTATAAAAGATGTATAAAAGCCCAAAATATTCACAGTTTAAATCGGCTTGAAAAAAAAATGAATAAATTTTGATAAATCCTATTTGTATTATTTACATTTTAAAATTTTTTGTGTTTAACTTTTCATTTGGAAGTGTGTAAAAATATTTTGAGTAAAAATGAGAAATTTAACCCCAGAACAAGCAGCTCCAATCGTGGCTTTAGTGGAAGCCCATTATTTTTTGAGGTTTAATTTTAATTAAATAAACTACTTTGAAACAATTCCAGTTTCATTTTTTTCAAAAAAATAAGAATAATAACAACTCTATTCATAAATCACTTATGCCATACTTTTTGTGACGAGTGTATTTTATGTTATTGATAAGAATTTTTGTTAACATTTTTATCTCATTTATAAACTCTTTAAATCTTATAGGAGAGTGTTTGTAACCGATGGAAGTTTTTTATGTATTTCCTTCTGAATCCGAATTTCGAGGGTGAACAGCTGTAAAATGGGACCCCTCATTGTTATCAACAATTTAAGTGTTTAAATAATCAGAACTTTTTTGTTTTTAAAGATAAAGAAAGATGTCCACTTAAGCACCTAAGAAACATTTTATGTTTTACCTACACATTTCAATAATGGACTAATTTAGTGATTTTTTTTTTATATTTGCATCTTATAAAATAGGTTTTTAGTGGTTCAACTGTACAAATAAAATTTTTATAAAATTAATTCTCTAGCCATAATTGGCTTTTGAAATTTAAATTTAATGGTTACATACGTCACAAGTGGTAAGTGACGTGTTTCAATAAGATTGGTAGAAAATTTGCGATGTTGTCGATATGCTTTAATATTAACCGAGAAACTTATCTCTCTCTCTTATTTGTTGTCATTAAAAAGAGATAAACATATCGATATTTTTGTTCTCTGATTGACACTTTATCAAATAATGAGTAAAACACTAAACAAAATATTCTGTCATTTTCGTTAGTTTAATTTGTTGTTTGGTTGTGTTTGGTTTATGAAAGAAATTACTTCTATACTATTTTTGGTTCGAAAATAAAAATCCCTAATACCTTCTCTTGGTGTTATAGCGGTTCCTTCAAAAATAACCAATAGAAGTAATTGTTCTCTCGGGGAGCAACCCTTCTATTGGTACAGTGAGAGAACGAATTTCAAGAATAGGTACCGTTTTGGCATTTTCAATAGAACCACACCCACTTTCTATTGGCTGTTCTATTCTATCATTGTCAAGAATAGGGGTCTTGTTTGTTTATTACAGATAAACACGATTTTCTCTCCTGTCATATATCTTGTCAACTGGTACAATCAGTTAGTCACAGAACACGGTGTTTTGTACCGCCAGTTCTTTGAGAATACTTGAAACGAACGTAGCTAAACTGTGACAACGTTGACTTTTAAACACACGTCATTATTGGTTATTAGTTGGCGCTACGTTTAAAACTTACTAATTATTTATTGCTAAATTTTACGAAATGAGAAAAATTAATTGCAAAATGAATACCAATATAAGTAAGTAGGTATCTTATCCTAAATATATATTGCTATCATTTTGATTAATATGATCCTACTAAACTAGTCCGTTGCTATTTGAAGTTTCTATTAACAAATTCGTTAAACTAGCAATGAAATGTAAGAATACAATTTTTTATAGTTTTATACAACTGTCATATTTAACTATAACTAGAGCTGAAGACCAAATCTAGCATTTTTTTAACTAAACACTATTTCAAGTAACTCTGTGATTTTTCATCTCAACAAGTATAAATTTAGGAAATGCCATCCCTGTCCCATACTTTTCTTACCCTGTACCGATTCACATTTTGCACAAAACGATTGTTGAATGCGTTTCAATAGAATAGCCTGATTACACTTGTCGTATTCCCAGTTTTATTTCGTGTCCTCTGTAATCAGCACCCTGCGGGGGAAGGGGAGGGGCCGTGGCCCACCCTTATCGAGATTAAAACTTTCGAACAAAGGTTAAACTGCACGTCACTGATTGCTAGAAGTTATTGTTTGAAGAGATTTTTCCTTTACACTTCATTTCTCTTTATACTCGGGGTTTTGTTGGTGAAATGGGGAAATTTCGAGACAAAATTTATTAACAGGCGTATACCTACGTATATTTTTTCACAAGCGGAACTAATACTTCACAAAAACATTAGCACAAAAAATTTAAGGCATAATATAGATAGTGACCTTTCCAATTATTGGTCTTTTAATTAAAATATACCATTTTTATTTAGCATAAAGATTAAAACTATTGATTGATTGAGTTCTAGAGCAATTCTCACATTTAAATTGTCATTGCTATATCCCCGTAACAATATTACCAACTGTTTGATATTGTCCTGGACCAAAATGCGCAGATTGGGACGGATCTCGTACCAGGGCTTAAATCTTTAAAAATTAAAAGTAATGCTGATGTGGAAAAGGCAACATAAATGCAATTTTGGAAGCATATCACAAAAACTACCTTGCCCAAACCAAAACAAATAATAGATAAACTCCTTGGTGAAGCAGAAAAGTGGATAAATTAGGAAAAGGTATTAGGATGATATTAAATAGAGCAAATTAGAGCAAACTGGTTAAGATAAGTTAGGTTATGTTCTATGTGAATGGTCGTTCAACGTCCCTTCCACTGCTACCTGAAAGATCTCTCGTGGCTCACCCCACCAAAACCACACTAGTAGCCTTTACAAGGAAAAAGAAACCTAATCTAAAAATCATAAAAATACGGGAGAACATCGTAGAGTGGAAAACAGAGGTAAAATATCTAGAGCTAATCCTAGATAGCAGGTTACTCTGGAACAAACACGAAGACGAAGTAATACACAAAGCAACCAAGGCCCTCATGGTGTGTAGGAACATTGCAGGGAAGAACTGGGGATGTAACCCACGTATCCTGCAATGGATGTACACAGCAATAGTGAGACCATTAATCATATATGGGGCAGTGGCTTGGGGCGTAAGGGCTAATCTGAATACGACGAGGAAAAACCTCTCGAAAATTCAGAGACTAGCCTGTTCATGTATCACTGGAGCAATGGGAACTTGCACCACTGCTGCAATGGAGGTGATTTTAAACTTGACCCCACTGCACATTCTGCTAGAAAGTGTAAGGAAGAAAACAATATATAGAATGATCAAAGAAGGAATTATCAGGGAAAAACCTCGATCACTTCACTTTGATCAAACTTGGGAAATGCCCCAAGATGATATGCCAAAGAAATTCAACTTTGTGAGAAAATTCATCACAAAGTTGAGTAATAAATCTGAATGGGATGAAGACACCATACAGAATTTAAACCAGAATACCATAAAGTGGTATACGGACGGTTCCAAGCTAGACGAGGGAACTGGGATAGGAGTTTTTGGACCGAGAGCCAAATACTCAGAAAGCTTGGGCACATACCCGAGCATCTTTCAAGCAGAAGTCCGCGCCATCGAAAGATGTGTGGAATTCAATATTGGAAGAAACTATCGCAGACAAGAGATTGTGATCATGTCGGATAGTCAAGCAGCCATCAAAGCGCTGAGCTCAAATATAATCAGTTCGAAGATGGTTTGGGAATGCCTAGGCAAACTAAATGAACTAGGCCAGAAGAACACTGTCACCCTCCTATGGGTTCCGGGACACATAGGAATAGAGGGGAATGAAACAGCAGATAAGCTGGCAAAAAAAGGAGCTGAAACCCCACATTTGGGACCAGAACCATCTTGTGGGATCAGCAGTAGAGTAATCTTAGGAAAACTAAGGGAGGAAATGGGGAAAGAAAAATCCAAGTACTGGAATCAGCTGGAAGGACTGAGGCAATCTAAGATACTACTGGGGAACTATGACCAGAAGAGATCTCTTAGCTGCCTCAACCTCAGTAAAAAAAGGCTCCGTATTCTAACGGGAATATTAACCGGGCATTGCCGGTTAAGAAGCCACATGAAGAAACTAGGGTTAGCAGATGAAGCAAAGTGCAGATTCTGTGAGGAAGAGGATGAAACCTCAATACATATACTCTCAGAATGTCCTGCCTTGCAAAATTCTAGGGCTAGATACCTAGGAGCACATGAAATAGAGGAAGGGGATCTACCTGATTTGAAGCCCGACGATGTCCTAAACTTCCTCAGGAAAATAGGACTCGAAGAGCTGCTATAAATCTGAGAAAACATCAGAACATGGCAAGTAAGGGGGGACACAATAGATCCTATGGGTCGCAGTGTAATCATCACCCCTAACTCACTCATACTTATACTCATACTCACCCCTAGGTTATAGTCGTTCTATCAGCCATATGCCTCTGATGAAGCTCATCAAGGTCCTTGGCAACACTTCCATGAAGTCCTTCCCAAGTCCTTGGGCTCGTGTTGATGCAGACCAAATCTATAGATCCTTGGTCTCTCGAGCTTACACAAGATATGCTCCGCAATTATTTTCATTGCATTGCATCTGGTACGTATGGTTTTTATCTCTCCAGCCCTGACACCGCTCTGGGAACTGGGAAAATATATAAGCGCTCTTACATGAAACATGGCGGAAATCATAAAGACATTTCTGTAAGATCTAAATAAACCTATCACTTCTGCCAGCACTATAATTAGCAAGATTCTCAATAAGAATCGGAATCAAGGGCTAGTCTTCTCAATTGATAGAACAGGATCATTTTCTTGATTCAACAATTATTTAGATGAATAAACAAAATAGGAAGGAAAACGAGAAAGTATCTGCAAAAATTATAAAACCTTCCAGTTCTCCAGGCGAGGATGGGCGCTACTACAAAATAGCATTTATATTCTGCTGCCCAATCTGACTAAGCTGCGTAGAGCAAGCTTTGTGGTATTTACCCGTTGCCTGGTTTCACCATAACGGTGGTTTCATTAACGAAGTAGGCAAAAATGATAACACCCTCTTCTAATCCATTGGGAATCAGCCTAACACCGTTTCTTTTAAAACACTGCAAAAAAATAGGTATTTTACGGAGGGGCCACTACTTCTTTTAGTGGAAACAAGCTCAATTACTCCTTGGAGATTGCGCCTTCCTGTATTTAGAAAAGGTGCTTAATAAAACAGTAGGTGCATAACTATCTCTAAGAGCTCTATCTAGTGGGATGTCCTCTACCTTATCTCCTCTTGAGCCTGAGCATAAAAATACTGCAAACTCTCCTATGCAGAGGGGTATAATACACATTATTAGGTATACCATGGTAGTTTGGTCTCGTGGAAGAAAAATTATCTTTAGGTAAGCTAGTCCAAATTTAAAAATAAGTCCATTCCACATACTTTTAAAGGCTATATCAGCATGTCCAATGACTATTTAGCCTATTTTATGGTAAAAAATATTTAACATTACATTATCAAAGTAGGTATTACATTCAATCAATTATTAACGATGTAGATTTTTCCCAATTAAATACTAAAAGTGTTAAAATAAAAAAATATTTCTGTAACTCGTATATATATATAAAAGAGTCCAAAAAGAAATTCGCAATAGTGATTTGAAATCTTTGAAATGCGTTAACCGATTGAAAGAATACCTAAACAATTGAACCTTTCCAAATTTATAAATTTCAAAAATTCACCTTGCGCTTATCTAGACAAGTTAATCAATTTTCGTAAAAGGAGTCATCACAACAGCACAAAAGGCACTAATTTGCAAGATATTATGTAGATACCTTTCTAGATAGGTGTCTCGTATTCGAAAATATCGTTGTCCAGATGACAATCGATCGGGAATTAGTGGGTAGGATACCGAAAAAAAGGACCTTATCCGTCTGTCCATCGCGCCATTATCGGTCCATCTACTAATCCCAACGAACGCGTCAGCCACTATATTGACAGGCTACGGTGAATAGTCGGGTTAGATTTCTTTTTACTTTTGTTTCGTTCTTTTTAAGTCTCGTGCCTGAGTAGTTCGGACTCGACACATAAAAAATAAAACCTGTAAACACATTAATGACCATTACAAAACAAAACCATGATTTTTGCAGAGAAGAATTCAAGTAAGAATCAAAATAAGAGGCTGGTATTTTATTTATTTACAAAGCTGGACAGGTCTTGGAGCCGTAGTATTAAACACATACGAGTATTTGTTACTTTTGGTTTCAATAATTTTAATGTATTGTATGAAAATTATATTTAAACTTCTAATCTTTGTTAGTAATTTAATGAGTAAATAAAAAAGTACGAAGCTATTGTTCTGTCAATCTGATATAATTATAAGGCAAACTCAGAAAACAAAATACTAATTTGTTTAACAAATGGACAGAAAACAAAGAATAGTACCACTTTTTATATTATAATTTTTTATTTTATACGAAATTAATGCCGATTTGGCTGAAAATATTATTTTTGAAATTTTCCCACAATTTGTAATGGTTTTACAGCTCTTAATGTCTTAAATTTAGTTAATTTAATTTAAGTGTAAGGAAGAAAACGATATATAGAATGATCAAGGAAGGAATTATCAGGGAAAAACCCCGATCACTTCATTTTGATCAAACTTGGGAAATGCCCCAAGATGATATGCCAAAGAAATTCAACTTTGTGAGAAAATTTATCACAAGGTTGAGTAATAAATCTGAATGGGACGAAGACACCATACAGAATTTAAATCAGAATACCATAAAGTGGTATACGGACGGTTCCAAGCTAGACGAGGGAACTGGGACCGAGAGCCAAATACTCAGAAAGCTTGGGCACATACCCTAGCATCTTTCAAGCAGAAGTCCGCGCCATCGAAAGATGTGTGGAATTCAATATTGGAAGAAACTACCGCAGACAAGAGATTGTGATCATGTCGGATAGTCAAGCAGCCATCAAAGCGCTGAGTTCAAATATAATCAGTTCGAAGATGGTTTGGGAATGCCTAGGCAAACTAAATGAACTGGGCCAGAAGAACACTGTCACCCTCCTATGGGTCCCGGGATACATAGGAATAGAGGGGAACGAAACAGCAGATAAGCTGGCAAAAAAAGGAGCTGAAACCCCACATTTGGGACCAGAACCATCTTGTGGGATCAGCAGTAGAGTAATCTTAGGAAAACTAAGGGAAGAAATGGAGAAAGAAAAATCCAAGTACTGGAATCAGCTGGAAGGACTGAGGCAATCTAAGATACTACTGGGGAACTATGACCAGAAGAGATCTCTTAGCTGCCTTAACCTCAGTAAAAAAAGGCTCCGAATTTTAACGGGAATATTAACCGGGCATTGCCGGTTAAGAAGCCACATGAAGAAACTAGGGTTAGCAGATGAAGCAAAGTGCAGATTCTGTGAGGAAGAGGATGAAACCTCAATACACATACTCGCAGAATGCCCTGCCTTGCAAAATTCTAGGGCTAGATACCTAGGAGCACATGGAATAGAGGAAGGGGATCTACCTGACTTGAAGCCCGACGATGTCCTAAACTTCCTCAGGAAAATAGGACTCGAAGAGCTGCTATAAGTCTGAGAAAATATCAGAACATGGCAAGTAAAGGGGAACACAATAGATCCTATAGGTCGCAGTGTAATTATCACCCCTAACTTATACATACATACATACATACAATGTCTTTAATTTGTTTAGGAAATATTACAGTGACATTATGTATCTTGTGAACTTCCACAGAGTAAGAGTTAATACAATAAATTTCAATAGTAAAATAAATAAACCCAATAATATGCAAGAAAGTTGCTTAAGAAAAAGTCAAAGGTAATAAAATTCAACTACTGATAGGATAGGTAGGAAAAATTTAATGCAAAGCAAGAAACAAAAATAAACGTAATGCATATAATAAAAAAAGGAGAATATAGATTTAGAAATAAAATAATAGCATTGACCAAGATATGAATATACATCATTTACGAGAAGAGGATAGGCAACCAAGCTCTTCCTGGGAAAACATTTTATGTCCTTTGGATAGTAATTGTCAATTTTGGTAGTTCATAGCTAATCAAGCACCAAAAAGAAGTCTTATAAGTATCTTTACTTGAATGTTTTCTTTAATAAAAAAGTTTCACCAAAAAATGTTGTCCATCTGGATATGTAAATATAGGTGCGTGTTAAATGTATTGGAAAACATTGTTGTTAGTGCCTGGAATTAATATAATATATATTTCAAATCACATTTCACTTCTAAAAAAATTACAGAAGTTAAATTAGATATTAAAAGCATTAAAAATAAAACTTTTTAATAAAAATTCTTCTTTTTATTCAAAAAATTGCTTTTTTAAACTCAGTGACAGATGTTTCGCTAAAAAATAGCAGCGTCAGATTGACATTGAAATTACATTTTGTTGTTTTAAGGTAAGTAGCTACATGAAATCTTGGAAGTTCTCCACTATTAAACTGTTTGATGGAGTCTTCAATTTTTATACAGTGATAAGACATAAGTGTAACAATGACGATTTTCTGATGAGGACTTTGAAGTCCCGTAAGTACCATCAGAATTACTGATATTAGATATAGACTTTTTTGTGTTTTGTGTGAATGATATTTCATAAATTTTTTTATTTTTCTTTCACCGAAATGACTTTTATGTGGTATAGAAATTATATTCTTTGCTTATGAACTCCAATTAATTTGGTCTGATTTATTTCGTTTCAATTATGAATAGACCAAAATACATTTCATCTTTCCAAGATTATTTCTCATCAACCAAACAATTAATTTACTTAATTCTTTCGCATAAACGGCATACATCTGTTACATTGCATGAATAACAAATATAATATCTGTGATAAATAGATCGCAATAAAAATCAATCTCTAATAAAACCTCAACGCATCTAAATAAATCTATGGATATACATAATACCCTGCATGAATGGTTCTGAATAAGTCACATGACCAGGCACTTATGATAATGTTTCCGCAATTCGACCGCAAAAATCACTCATTCAAAAAATATCCTCGTCGCCAAACAAACAATTAAATAAATAAAACATCCGGTATAACGGTCGTCTCACATTATAAATCACCGAAAAAAGAATAAAAGAGTATCGGGGTGCGGGTGGAGAAAAAGATAGAGAGAGAAAGAGAGAACAGAGATGGGGATGATTTGCCGACGGTCATTTGTTATCTGGACAGACGCGCGCGTGCCGGAAGTAGCTATTCCGGAATCTGAGATCCATCCAGAAATGTAAAAGAGGAAGGGAGAAGAATTAGCTGTGGTGATTACTATTTTTTCTTAGATCTGATGTTAAACTACGAGGGTTAAAAGTGCCTACATAAGAAATGCTGACACATTCACTGACACATCACTGACTATTTAAAAATAATGTTAAATAATTTCTATTTCCTAATATTGAAGTTAATCTGTTAAATAATTAAATAAATAATTTAATAAACTGCATACAGCAAACATCCATTTTAAAGTCAGATTTAGCTAATGGGTAGCTGGCAAAATTTTACAATGCTCGCATTTAATAATTATTAGCATCCTATAATTGTACGAACTGCAGATCAGTTCATAAGTTTCAAATTGTATATAGGTAGAATTATTTAAAATGTGGTTTAATATGCGATTATAAAAAACTTTTTCAGACAAACTCCATCCAATGTCAACGAGCAAATTATAATTCTTTATAAATTTCTTAATAATTTATAAGAGGATCTCTAACTGTTAGAAATACATTAGGTATATAAAACAATAACATAGAACGTGTGCGCCGTCCAGGAACATTGAATGTCACTTAAGAAATAATTTTGGGGCTATTAATTTTTCCATTGATAACTTTGTGCAGCAACATAACAGCGAATATAGTTCTTTGATCTAGTGATAATATTTTAAATTGATTCCTAAGATGGCTTGTCCTGACTGTATTATAGTCTGGCCAGATATGATACGTATGTCTTATAATACAGATATCTAAGGAGTTTATTCTGAACCCTTTCCACCATTTCCAATAAAGTTGCATATTCAGAAAACCAAAGAATTGATGTAAATTCTGATTTAGGTCTTACCAGAGCAAAGTAGAGAATCTTTAATATCTAATATACGGTGAGTCGGCGTAGTGAACCTCAAAATCTTAGTGACATCTATTACCCAAGGTTAAAATTATTCGGCTATTCTAATCTAAATATACAGTGCGTCCATAAAGTAACGCATAAATTCATTGTTGGCTAAATGAACAATAAAATTAAAAATTCCCAAAATATACTAATATACTGGGTGAATCACTTTCGTGTAATGACGACTTTGACCGAAGAACTGAATTCTGCGAGTATATGATGAACCAAAATAACAATTTCATTGATAACGTTTGATTTTCGGACGAGGCAACGTTTTATTTGAACGGTCATGTTAACCGGCAAAACACCCGTTATTGGTCTGATGAAAATCCACACTGGATGCAAGAGTACCATACGCAACGACCACAAAAAACTAACGTATGGGCTGGTATTGTGAGAAATACAATTATTGGTCCATATTTTTTTGATAAAAACTTAACAGGAGCATTATATCTGGATTTCCTACAAAATACATTAATTCCTGATATGATCCAGCTTTTTCCTGATATTCAAATACCCACTAATGTAGACCGCAGAATCTGGTTTCAACAGGATGGAGCACCACCACATTTCGCAGTAGCTGTGCGCGATTTTTTAAACACAACTTTTCCACAAAGGTAGATAGGAAGAAGGGGACCACTGGAATGGCCTGCTAGATCACCTGATCTGAGCCCATTAGACTTCTTTTTATGGGAATATTTAAAATCTAAAGTCTACTTCTGTCTACCTGGAAATATCCCTCAACTATAAGACCCAATCAGACAAGAATTACAGAGCATAACACTCGCTATGCTACAGAATGTTAGAGACGAAAGTAATGCCCGGTTCAGTAATTGTCTAACGGTCAATGGAGAACAATTTGAACATTTATTGTAATTTTTCGTTTGTTTGTTTGTTTTTGGAAGTGTATCACATTGATTTCATAACTACATAATTCCATTTAATTTGTTTATTACATTCAGTAACGTATTACTTTCCATAAACAATTTTCATATTTTTTTGCATTTTTGCCCCCCCTGTACCAATTTGAAGCAACATATACATTTTTGGAATCAGCTCAGCAAAGGCAATTTGGAAATTGAAAAAAAAGGGTGATGACGTCAATACACGAAAGTGGTTCACCCTGTATATTAGATTATGATTTGAAACAATAGTAAATTGAAATCAAAAATCGACCTGTTTCGGGAATTTATAATTTTATTGTTCATTCTGCCAATAATGAATTTATGCGTTACTCTATGGACGCATTGTATATATTTTGGTCACAAAAAAAGGTGCTTAAATCTAACCAGTGTAACTATGGTGATTTGACCAAGTGGAAAAATAATTC
Source organism: Ophraella communa (assembly GCA_035357415.1). NCBI lineage: Eukaryota > Metazoa > Arthropoda > Insecta > Coleoptera > Chrysomelidae > Ophraella > Ophraella communa. The sequence goes on along the minus strand of CM068988.1, from coordinate 22,621,315 downwards.
AGACTATTAAATATTTTGTTGTTAATTTTATTTTGAATTGAATTAAATATGTTTTATATTCAAATTTAAAATTTTATACAGGGTGTTTCAAAAAAAGGTAACACCGTCTCTAGGATAGGTAAAAAACTGAAAAATAATTGGGGTTTGCTTAGTAAAATTTTTTTCTAACGCCATCCGTTTTCAAGATAAAGGGCGTTGAAGAAAATAAAAAATTACACATTTCTTACGATTTTGCCGAAACTACTGGCACCATTGCAATGAAATTTTATACAAATATGTTTTTATATTTTGCACTTATAAAAATCTTCATTATAAAACGCATTTGCGTATCGTAATCGTAACTTTTACGCACGCAAATTTTTGTTTTAAATGGTTGGCGACATGAGTGAAGTTTCTAAAGGCAAGACTATTGACAATGACATTTGTGGCTAATAGCAATTTATTAATTTTATATTGTTCTTTAAGAAAGTATCTGTGAATATGAATATAATATTTTACTTATATAATATATTATTATTGGTATATTATTCATTTTAAAATATTTTAAAACATTAACATTTGATAATCTAAATGTCACAACTGTCAAATTTTATAAATTACACAGTGCTGCCGACATACTTTTTAAAATAAAAATTTTCGTAATTTGCATAAAAATAATAAGTTAATTTAAAAATGATAAAATGGCAAAATATAAAAAATATTATAAACAACTTATTTCATATGGCTGTTGTGACACTCGTTCTTTAAAAAACTCATCGCTTCGCGATTCGTTTTTTAAACTTGAACTCGTGTCATAACAGAATTCCATATGAAATGCGTTGTTTAATATACTATTTGGAAGGTGATATATCCTATGAATTTGTTTTTATAACTAACTCTCATAGAGGGCGCTAGTTACACGATTCATACAACGTATTATTCAACATAACAACAAGTGAACATAAACATCGTTTAATTCTACACCAAAAAGGTACTCTTGGAAAAACTCGATATTATGTACCGTTTTCGGAATATTTTGATTTGAAAATTATGAAGTAATAACCGCTCCTCGTATAAGTTAATGATAAAGTTCGCTTTTCTCTAAGTTTGCCATTCAACATTTGAGTACATTTTGTTTAACAATATCTAATTTTACAAATAACAAGGTTTCAAAACTCTATTTATTGTTGACTTATTGTCATAACAATCAATAAATGTCAATTTTACATGGCAAACTTAGAGAAAAGCGAACTTTATCATTAGTTATAACAGGAGCGATTATTACTTCATAATTTTCAAATCAAAATATTCCGAAAACGGTACATAATATCGAGTTTTTCCAAGAGTACCTTTTTGGTGTAGAATTAAACGATGTTTATGTTCACTTGGAGTTTTGACTAGTAATTCTACCCTAAAAAAAGTTATGTTGAATAATACGTTGTATGAATCGTGTTACTAGCGCCCTCTATGAGAGTTAGTTATAAAAACAAATTCATGGGATATATCAGCTTCCAAAACATATTCGTATAAAATTTCATTGCAATGGTGCCAGTAGTTTCGGCAAAATCGTAAGAAATGTGTAATTTTTTATTTTCTTCAACTCCCTTTATCTTGAAAACGGATGGCGTTAGAAAAAAAATTTACTAAGCAAACCCCAATTATTTTTCAGTTTTTTACCTATCCTAGAGACGGTGTTACCTATTTTTGAAACACCCTGTATACATTGACTAAGGCTTTTTGGCTTCTTTTTTGTCTCGTAAATCAAAATAGTATAGGTACAACAAAAAAAGAACTTCGCACCTGTCAAACAAGCTTATAATAGAGGGAGCTGTTTATTTTTCTGCACACACACACTTGTCTCACAGTACAATTTAGCTGTATGTCCAAATTAGGTATCTACTGTTTTGACTGTGGATATTTTTAACCCACGATCATAAAAATAATAACAGCTCAATATCACTTTACATAAGTACATTTTATGTCGATTTTTCCTGAGAACTACACAAATACTAATCAACCCTTACGTTGCCCATTCATCCCGCTCATCAACCCTCGACATACGTTTGAAAATTCAACATAATTGTACGTGATATTTCATAAACATCGTCTGCTTCGACACGTGACCGGATAATGAACTAAAAACGACCATCAAAAACAAAGCGATTAGACTGTGAACTCAAACTGAATACTTATTTACGATTTTTCTCATACAGGAAAAAACACCAAACTAATAAATAAAGGAATTAGTTTGTAAAACTGTATTAAAACCGTTATAATTAAGAAAACAGAATTGATTTGTCTTCTAACGATAATAAAATTATACAGAGTGATTCGCATTTTCCAGCAGTGTTATTTCTTGAATACAATCAATTTTAAATATTTCTAATTGTCCTAAAAATTGTTTATGGGATTATTTGTACATTTTGACAGTTTTACACAGTTAAGCAACCTTGTTTCTTTTGTGTTCCAAGTAAATTGTAAACGATATTTCCAAACTAACCTATGCTTAAATGTTAAAAAAGAAAGCTAATGAATTCCAAGTTTCTGCAAGTAGTTGCTAAGTTGCTACAAGGCACTGGTAAATTATTATTTAAAACAAGTCAATCAAAATTTTAAGTAATATCTTATTTATGATATAAGTGCTAAAAGTGTTATTTTATTTTCTGAGAAGGGAAGTTTCCATCCCTTCAAACAAAATAAAATCCCTTCTAGCAGGTATACCAGACAATATTTTTTCTACAAACACCATTAAAAGTCCAAATTAACCTATTTTACATTAATTAATTGATAACATAATAGCCTCAAGATTATCAGTTTTGAATCCAATTTCATCTAACAGGTCGGCTGAAAAGTCCCCGGTCTACTAGTAAAACACAATATTTTGACAAAATTCATTTTTTTTATTCAACATAGTTGCCTTCAAGGGCGATACAGCGATTATAGCGACCTTCCAACTTTTCGATACCATTTTTGTAGTACTCCTTCGGTTTGTCCTCACTAAAGGCTTCAGTTTCGGCGATTACCTCAGTATCAGAGCCAAATTTTTTTCCCGCGAGCATTCTCTTCAGGTCAGAGAAAAGGAAAAAGTCGCTGGGGGCTAGATCTGGAGAATACGGTGGGTGAGGAAGCAATTCGAAGCCCAATTCATGCAATTTTGCCATCGTTTTCGATGATTTGTGACACGGTGCATTGTCTTGATGAAACAACACTTTTTTCTTCTTCATATGGGGCCGTTTTTTCGCGATTTCGGTCTTCAATCGCTCCAATAATGCACAGTAATAGTCGCTGTTGATTGTTTTTCCCTTTTCCAAATAGTCGATGAACAATATACCGTGTGTATCCAAAAAAACTGAGGCCATAACTTTGCCAGCTGACTGTTGAGTCTTTCCACGCTTTGGTGGCGGTTCACCGGTTGCAGTCCACTTAGCTGACTGTCGATTGGACTCAGGCGTGTAGTGATGGAGCCAAGTTTCATCCATAGTCACATATCGACGCAAAAAATCGGGTTTATTACGACTTAACAGCTGCAAACACTGCTCAGAATCATCAATTCGTTGCTGTTTTTGGTCGATTGTGAGCACGCGCGGCACCCATTTCGCACAGAGCTTCCGCATACCCAAATATTCGTGAACGATATGTCCAACACGTTCCTTAGATATCTTTAGAGTGTCAGCTATCTCGATTATATTCACTTTACGGTCACTCAAAATCATTTTGTGGATTTTTTTGATATTTTCGTCGGTAACCACCTCTTTTGGGCGTCCACTGCGTTCACCGTCTTCGGTGCTCATTTCACCACGCTTGAATTTTGCGTACCAGTCAAGGATTGTTGATTTTCCTGGCGCAGAGTCCGGAAACTCATTATCAAGCCAAGCTTTTGCTTCAACTGTATTTTTTCCTTTCAAATATGTAACAATATTTAATAAGCACACGAAATTCTTTTTTTTCCATCTTTTTGAAAATAAAAGTTGCTTCACTAAAAATGCAATATCTCACAAACTAATAGTCCGACAGCTGTCAAATTTTTACACGAATCTTTTGAAGGTTGATACTATCTAAAAATGAAATGGATTTAATTCTAGTGTCGTCATCTATAGGAGAGACCGGGGACTTTTCAGCCGACCTGTTAATCTATTCACGAAGCAAATTGCCAAGGTAATCAAAAACAGAATTTGTTGATTTGTCTTTGTTGACAACTAATGTCAATAAATCACAAATTATTCGTTCCTTGATGGAAAGTGATCCAGAAAATGTATTTCTACCACCGGAAATTGAAAAGCTGCCAATAAAGCTGCTTTTGAATTATTGCTTAATAAGTCAAAGCAACAGTACGAGTTTTCATAAGATCGTTTCTTGAAATGGTATGATCACTTTTAACACTAGTGCTAAAAATTATTTACTCTTAACACCAGTGTCATAAAATGGCCTTTTAGACACTGACAACATACGTCAAAAATTATGATTTTACTGACGTTTGTAGAAAATAGTATATTAGACAACGCATTTCATATGGAATTCTGTTATGACACGAGTTCAAGTTTAAAAAACGAATATATGAGCTGTTTTTGTTCAAACTAGGCATAATGTTAGATATTTTTTGTTTTACGTTTACGAACTATTGTATATTAATTATCGAGCAAAAATTAAGGTTATGGGAAGGAACAAAAAAGCTTAGGACTTATGATGGACTACTTATTTGTGTCCTACGATGGACTAGGGGCTCCATCATGAGCAACGAAATAAGTTTACCCAGGAAAGGCAGTAAACCAATTCAAAATAGCAGGCCTTCTCAAAAAAAGCTTATTTAAACAGTGTTGTACCAGCGAGAAATTCCTTCAAAAGGATTGGTATCCATCCTTTCAATCCTCATATCTTTGGGGACTAGTAGTATAGCTTTAGCTATACTGATAGGCCCATTCACAATGCTGAAAATGAAAACCAAATGGAATTAGACATGCAACAGTCATCCAAATCTCTTCTTGTTTTCATCCTCAGTTCTTGAAATTTCGGTGAAGAAAATTTTACTTCCACCGCCAGTGGATTTGATAAATAAAAAGGCAGAAGACTTGGGAAAAGGTAATTTGAATTCAACACCAGAAATTAAAGAACTTAAAGAGATATTTCCTTATAGGGTCCACCATGGGCACATTTCCCCTACAAACAGAAGAGAAGAATTTGGGGGAGAATAAATCTACATGCTGTCTAAATAGACAAAAGTTGGTTTCATCAGAAAGTTACTGTCTAACGGCAAAAGCCAAGAACTTACATTTATATATCGAGTTGAATTTTTTGCTCTAAATATGTGCATTGTAAAGTAACAATCTAATCGCAAAAGAGCAATTTGCGGCGAGAGGGCGTCGCCACGTGTGGATAGCGAAGTTACGGCGGTCACGTGACCTGCAAGTGTCGTCTCGCTTCGCTACCTATCGTCGCATCGGGGTTTCCAACGCGTTAGACAGAGACGACGCTATTTGTGGGCGATATGTCGATTGTGTAGCAGCTTATTTTTCGATTTTACATACGTGATGACTTTGAATATTTGTTGATTAGGATATGTATGAAACCGAGTCGGACGTACAGTTCTTATGGGACGCTTGGGGGTGCGAACGACGTCGGGCGTCGAAATTTATTAGTGACTTGTAATAAGTAAATTGTCGGAAGTGAATTCTATGGAGCGATATTCAAATAGGGGCTGGGAACCAAAATACAAGATATTTACTGTATATAAAGTATCCATTTTTTAAGTAAAACATTTTTGTTCTTCAAAATACTTGAAAATATAGAAAATGGGGTTTTTTAAGACGCCTGATCGACTGGTGCCGTCAGTTGTTCAATAGGATGTAAAGGACATTGATAAACATAGATAAGAGATATATATACTGAGATAGATCAGAAACTGCCATTAGAACCTCGACACCAAAACGATATTCGCGGCACCTTGCGTCTGGAACCAAGAACTATAAGATAAAGCGGGAAATTTAAATGTATTTAAATATTAATAGGTTTTGATTAATATTTTGATGAGAAAAATCTCCAGGTCTCTTCAATAATACACAAATATATATTTTTATGAAATATTTATTACATTCAATAAATTATTTACATGTGCATGACAAACTCTATGTAATTCATAAATTTTAGACAATGGTTTTTCTTTTAAATCTAACCATCCAATTAATGACAACCATAGATTGCATAGCTGAAATTAAATGTTCAATTAATATTTATAAGATGTTTCTCTCTTAAAATTATTAATTAATCCTGAAGTTCCCACAGTTAAAGTATTTTAGACACAACACAAACATTAAATAAAGAAGTGTTTAATAAAACTTTCAAGGTTTATTTAAAAAATTAAATTTCACGGTTAATTTAAATTAAAAATTGAATAACCGTGAAAATATTATTAAAAAGTTATTATTTTAAGGCTTTTATTATTTTATATATTTTAATTCAACTTACTTGTTCATCTTTAGGAATTCGATGCATTTGATATCCTGTTTTATCGGAGTTATTGCATCCAGGAACACAACATTGAAAACCAACTTTTATCTCTGATTAATCACAAATTGTAACAAATACTTCTTATACATTATAAATTACTGTAAAGGGTAACCGAACTTGACATACTATAAACACAAAATGGCAATGAAATTCACAAAACACGAAAATTCTTTGACAGATGCGACATATGAAAGCATACCAGCGTTTTTTGCGGCTGGAACCTCAACTAATAACAATGAACTTTTATTTACATATAAGATTCCTAGCCATGTTGATAAATCTGGGTGGGAAAGTATCGAGGTTAACGTGGTACAGCGAAACTCAAAAGTAGTAAATCTTGTTGAGAAGTATTAGGAATTTTGCAATAGGCATGATGACTGATTTTTAAAAACTGATCCACGATGTTTTCACGTATATACTTTATCTAAGATAAATGTTATTTTTGCAAAAAAAGAGTTTTTAAATGAGAAATTTACTTTTTAAAAATGCATTTTAAATTTGACGCCAAAACGCTAAAATAGTAATGGCGTCTATCTATGACATCATCGATTCGTAAATACCATTTATACTACACTGCGACCCGTGTGATCTGTGGATTCTGTAGTAAAAACGTCAAACTTCAAACATTTTGCAGGTTAAAAGAGGGTGGTTGAAAAAGTTTATTTTGTTTTTACTTATTTTGTGCGATTATAATAGTTATCATAGTCATGAATACCAATGTGTATCGATGGTGTGCGGTTCCACAATGTAAGAATACATCAATAAAAACCCCGAACAAAATATTTGTTTACGTTCCAATGTCAATGTCAACAATATTTACGAAAGTACGACGTCACTCTCTTCTGATTGGTGTTTCAGCTAATATGGCGGATTGTTAAAATTAGTGCTTATATTTTTACTAAAATAAATGTAATCACGCATGTAATATAAAAATGAGTAAATTCTTTAGAATCTCCGTATCTTATATAATTATAACAAATCAATATTTTAGTGATTTTTCTGACTGTCATCATGCCTATTTTGACGCTATTTTCGTGTTCTACGTGGTCGATTTAGTGGTTCTATAATTTTTTTATCAAACATATTTAAGATTTTTATCACAATCCGAAGGCAAATTCAAAGATATTGCTTTGTCATTTTTTAAATAAAAAATTTATGACCTAAGCGACTGGTGCCATCATTTGTTCAATAGGATGTGGATTTTGTAGTTCTATACTTTTCCTATCAAACTTAACATATTTAAGATTTTTAGCAACATCCGAAGGCAGCTAATTCAAAGATATGCTTTGCCATTTTTTAAGTAAAAAAATTGTGTCCTCCAAAATACTTGAAAATATGGAAAACAGGGTTATTAGCCCTAGAAACAACCACAAAGAAAGATTTTAATTTAGATGAAAAAATCAAATAGATGCGGAAAGTCACGTCAACCCCACCATATTCGCTTGTGTTTACTTCTTTTACAGTTTGGTTCCTAATAGTTATTTTCGTGTTCTACGGGGAATCTAACGGGAATTTTTTGAAATATTAATTTCTTAGATGAACTAACCAATAAGATTGTAGAAACAAAACGTCAAACATTGATACGGAAAAGTATAAATTGTCTTAAGATAAAAAACAGTAAAATGATTTTATGCTTTAAAACCAAATAACCAGTAAATTTGTGTTATGTTACGAATCTGTGATATAAACAAACCTCGTCCACCTCCCTTCTACGTGTTGTTTATGTGGCTTACAAATAAAGGCTGTGTTAAAGGGTATGATATATCGTTACTCATTTTTTCATCTGAGGATTTTAATTGTAATGTAATGTCAATTTAACAACTATACTGACTTAGTTCTTAATTTTTGAAATCTGTCAAAGTAATGGAAACGATCATTGCCACCCATAATCAATTTAATTCGAGAACAACCCTCTTATGTGCACTAGAATAATTTGCTATTATAATTCATAAAAGAAATTAAGCTTATTTACTTAGCGTACTGCTACAATAACACCATGTATAATTGAATAGAGGCACGAATTTAGCCATTTGTGTGTTTGCTGTGGCCCCGCAAAGTCAACATAAGCACGGGATTATAGCATTTGCCCAAAGGCTAATGTTGTCCTCCATATTCATGTTAGTTCTGTGTTCTCTTGTATATCGGATTATGAAGTCATGTCAAACCGAAACTAATCTATCGACCTATCGGTCTTGTATGGCGTCTCGATTGTTGATTTAGTTTTTTTTTAAATAAGAGGATTAAAACAGAAATTATAAAAAAATTTATTTTCAAATTGCAGGAAAATGTAAATTTTTTCCGAGGGCTTCCAATTCTCTTTTACGTTTTTAAATGTTGTTTCAGACGTATCAATATTCTGGAAAATTTAACAGGCGTTGGCAGCAATTTGAGCTCATTAGTTTATCAGTTACCCAAAACTTAGTCGACTTTTTCTGAAAGCCGACATTACTGTTTTTTAAGATAAAAAAGTTAATGAAAATAATTTCAAAACACTTTGATCTGTTGGTTTGCAAATGCTTTAATGCATGCACATTATCTTGGAACCTTGTTATTACTATATAGGTAAAAGAGTCCTTCTGCGGAATGAGAAGAAGTACTTTCCTCGTATTGATGACGACACAATGATGTCGAAACCGGTCTGCGAGTAGTATTCTTTCTTTTCACTTGCAAAACGAACGACTTAATCGATCGCCATCACGTTTTCTATTGAAATGTAATCCAACGTCCTGTGAGAAATATAACCCAGGAAGTAGTTGTTTTTTTTTTGGAAAACGGTCAAGCCTTTTTTTGGAAACGATTCTAAACCTCAGAGGGACAAGTAGAAATATTTTTAATTTTTCTAATAATAACTATATTTATTGTTTATAAAGAAAACAATACTAATAATATTGACAAACTGTAAAGGCAAACGATGTTGCGTTTCCGTTTTTCCAGTCTATAGCCTAATTTAACTAAAAAGTAGTGACATGTAAATTTACTTTTGCTCTTTTGCATAGAAATTTGTTATGTTAGGTTTTGTGGCTGACCGCTAGGTTATAGTAGTTCTCTCAGTCCTCTACCTTCTTTCATACAAAAACCTGTAGAAGTATGAATAGGAGAAGTCGAGGTCTCCAACAGCTCGGTGATGGTTTGGAGATGGAAGATCGGGATCATTTGCACTAAAAGTACACAAATTTGTAACTCGAATTGCAGCTCATAAGGGTCGTTGCAATTATTTTTATAAAGTCCATAGGCTCGAGTTGACGCAGACCAAATTTATATATTTTTAAGCAAGAAAATTTGGCTTAGAAATAAATGAAGACACGACTAAGTACATGAAACTAACCAAGAGTAATGAAAATAACCCAGATAAAGACTTAACTACAACCTACCACAAATACGAACGAGTTACAACCTTCAATTACCTAGGGGTGACTATCGGTAAAACAGAGAAAGAAAGATTTGCAGAAAGAATCTTAACAGGTAACCAAGCATACGAGAAAAACAAGTCTCTGCTGAGAAGTAAACAACTAAAGATAAAAACCAAATTAAATATCTATAAAACTCTCATAAGACCTGTCGTAAATTATGCTATGGAGGCAACCAAAATGAATCAAAAAGCAGAAGATTTAAAAATATTTGAAAGGAAAATAGTTAGAAATATACTAGAACAGAGAAGATTAAATACGAATGCGGAAATAGAAGAAAGGTTTAATGGGGAAAACATAGTTAAATACATAAACGCCCTGTTCAATAAACAGTCTGCTCTGTCAATTCAATAGGGAAGGCATACCATGTCAAGGGTATTCCGACGACATGGTTATCCTGACAAAAGGGAAGTATGAAAATGTCCTCTGTGATATTGTTCAAAGAGGATTGAACATTGCGGAACAATGGTGTGACTCGGTGGGACTCAGCATCAACCCCACCAAAACCACGCACTAGTAGCATTTACAAGGAAAAAGAAACCTAATCTAAAAATCATAAAAATAGGGAAGAACATCGTCGAGTGGAAAAGAGAGGTAAAATATCTAGGGCTAATCCTAGATAGCAGGTTACTCTGGAAAAAACACGAAGACAAAGTAATACACAAAGCAACCAAGGCCCTCATGGTGTGTAGGAACATTGCAGGGAAGAACTGGGGATGTAACCCACGTATCCTGCAATGGATGTACACAGCAATAGTGAGACCATTAATCACATATGGGGCAGTGGCTTGGGGCGTAAGGGCTAATCTGAATACGACGAGGAAAAACCTCTCGAAGATTCAGAGACTAGCCTGTTCATGTATCACTGGAGCAATGGGAACTTGCCCCACTGCTGCAATGGAGGTGATTTTAAACTTGACCCCAATGCACATTCTGCTAGAAAGTGTAAGGAAGAAAACAATATATAGAATGATCAGAGAAGGAATTATCAGGGAAAAACCTCGATCACTTCATTTTGATCAAACTTGGGATATGCCCCAAGATGATATGCCAAAGAAATTCAACTTTATGAGAAAATTCATCACAAAGTTGAGTAATAAATCTTAATGGGATGAAGACACCATACAGAATTTAAACCAGAATATCATAAAGTGATATACGGACGGTTCCAAGCTAGACGAGGAACTGGGATAGGAGTTTTTGGACCGAGAGCCAAATACTCAGAAAGCATGGGCACATACCCGAGCATCTTTCAAGCAGAAGTCCGTGTTGAAGAAGCAAACTGTGAAGTTGGCATAGTTACAATATACATATGTTTATTTTGGTGTTATTCAGTTGTTATATAAAAATAATATAAAAAGTTGTCACTGTCTTTAATAAAAAGTATTTCCATTTTTCTTATAACATTCAAGAGTTGAATACTGCGTGTTTATTTTAATTCAATTGGTTATGGGCCCAGAATAAACGGAAACAGAAAAATGGAGGTTGAATCATTTAAAGTCGAAAAGCTAAGTGATTTGATGAATTGGAATGAATGGAAGTTCCAAATGAAAGTAATACTGAGATCTGCAGATATCTTCGAGGTCGTAAATGGTGAACTCGGCAAACCACAGAAACCATTATATGAAAATGAAGCAGCAGCGGATGAGCAGGAGAGAGTCAAACAGAAGAAAGAAGAAGATGAGTATCTGAATAAACTAGCGAAATGGAACAAAGCAGATGCAAAAGCTCAAAGGTATATTGTTACTTCAGTTGAAAAGAAAGTAATGCAACACCTGATGTGCTGTGAAACGGCGAAAGGTATGTGGGATAAACTGCATAGAGTATTTGAACAAAGGTCAGATGAAAGCCTACATCTAATACAGAAAAAGTTCTACAGTTATAATAAGTTAGACAGCGATGACATGGCTACCAATATATCTAAGTTGGAATCCTTAGGAGAGCAGCTCAGACAATTGGGAGAACCTGTTCCAGAATCTATGATGATTACCAGAATTCTCATGACATTACCACCCCACTTCAATCATTTTTACAGCGCTTGGGAATCTACTCCAGAGGAAAAGCGAACCATGAGTAATTTGACATCTAGACTGTTACTAGAAGAATCAAGAATTTCCACCCAAGTTCCAAAAGATGAATCGTCAGCAGCTTTCATCACGAAAAAGTTTGACCGTTATAAACCACAGATGAAACATGATAAAGAAAATTTTAAAACTGTACGATCAGGAAGATGCTTCGTTTGCGGAAGAAAGGGCCACTACAAATCACAATGTTGGTATAGAACAGAAAGTACATCCAAGACACCAACCAGAAAAGCCAATAATGCAGAGTTGCAGGATAATGTTGATGCCTTTGTTGGAGAATTGTTAACTGTAAGCCAAACAGGGAATTGTGACAGATATAATGACTGGTTCATGGATTCAGGAGCAAGTGATCACATGACCAACAGATTTGAATGGTTTTCAGATTATCAAGCCTTCGAAGAACCGGTACCTGTCAGAATTGGTAATGGTGAAAGTGTTCATGCTAAAGGGAAAGGTTCCATCAGGATTTTGTCATTTATAGATGAAAAATGGCAACCAAAAATGCTCATAGACATATTATATGTTCCGGATATCAAAATTAACTTATTTTCTTCGGGAGCAGCATTGGATAAAGGATTAAAAATGACATCAGACGACAAGAAATGTATATTCACCAAGAATGGGAAAGTTGTTGCTGTTGGAATTCGACGATTCAAGTTGTACCGAATGGAATTCAAAGTTATTCAGCCAGAACAAGATGATAACATGATAACAGAAGTAAATATCACTGAACATGTTGAAACTTTTCGTCTATGGCATGAGAGATTAGCACATCAAAACAAACAGCAAGTCAAAAAGTACCTTGATAGACACCAAATTAAGTTCAGTTCTCTTGAAGATAACTTCAGTTGTGACGCTTGTTTATTCGGAAAACAACATAGATTACCATTTCCATCAAGTTTGACGAAAAGCAGCAGACCTGGAGATCTCATCCATACAGATCTGTGTGGACCAATGCAGAACATATCAGTTGGTGGAGCAAGATATATGTTGCTATTTAAAGATGATTTTTCACATTATAGAATGGTTTATTTTCTGAAAAATAAGTCCGAAGTTTGTGCCAAATTAAATGTCTACTTAACATTCATCAAAAATCAATTTGGAATAAATGTCAAAAATATACGTTCAGATAATGGTTCAGAATATATAAACGAAAACGTTAGAAAACTACTTGAAGATCGAGGAATTCAACATCAGAGGACCATTCCATATACTCCCCAGCAAAATGGTTGTGCTGAGAGAGAAATGAGGACAATCATCGAAGCAGCAAGAACGATGATACATGCTAAAGAGTTGGAGTTGGAGTTGTGGGCAGAAGCAGTCAATACGGCTGTTTACGTTCTTAATCGGACTGGAACCAGCACAATAGCAGACAAATCTCCTTTCGAGTTATGGACTGGGGAAGTTCCTAGAACAAATCATCTTAGAATATTTGGTTCCGAAGTGTTCACCCATATACCAGAAGAAAAACGACAGAAATGGGATAAAAAATGCAGAAGGGGCATATTCGTTGGATATTCTGAAAACGTCAAGGGTTATAGGATATGGTATCCAGTAGAAAGAAAAATAGAATTTAGTCGAGACATAGTTTTCAAAGAAAAATCATTGCAAAATCAGAGAAAAGATACAAACATTGATGAAAATGAAACACGGAGCAAACAAGAAGTGACAAGCATAATATCAGATGAAAATGAAAAAGGGTTGTCTACAGAAGATGAAGTTGTTCAAAATCAGAGAAAAGATACAAATACTGTTGAAAATGAAACACGGAGCAAACAAGAAGTTACAAGCATAATATCAGATGAAAATGAAAAAGAGTTGTCTACAGAAGATGAAGTTGTTTTTGAAAATATACATGAAAATGTCGAGGCTATTGCACAACCGAACCAAATCGTTGAAATTCAAAATCCTAATAATACTTCATATCAGCTAAGAGACAGAACGAGTTTAATTCCACCTTCGAGGTATGCTAATTACTTCATGGCTATGACAATGGTTGCAGAAATGGATTTACCAAGAAATTACAAAGAAGCTGTTGCATCAGAACATTCCGTAGAGTGGAAAAAGGCCATGGACGATGAAATGTCATCTCTCATTCAAACCAATACATGGAAGATGGTGGAATTACCAGAAAATCGAAAAATAATCAACAACAAATGGGTATACCAGCTGAAAATGAAATCTGATGGCAATATAGAAAGATATAAAGCCCGATTGGTGATCAAAGGGTATTCACAGCAATACGGTATTGATTATGAAGAGACCTTTAGTCCAGTTGTCAAATTTGACACAATAAGGATGATTTTGGCATTAGCAGCTGTACATCAATTCAAATTAAGACAGTTTGATATAAAAACAGCCTTTTTGAACGGTAGTTTGAAAGAAGACATTTATATGGCTCAACCTGTGGGATATGAAGATGGTACCAATAGGGTGTGTAAACTTCTCAAAGCCCTTTATGGATTGAAGCAGGCATCACGAGTTTGGAACGAAAAATTTACAAAATTCTTAATGGACTTAAATTTTGAAATAACGAGAGCAGATCCATGTGCGTTCGTAAGGAAAACCCCCAGGCTGATGTATATTGCCTTATATGTTGATGATGGGCTGGTAGCAGCTACAAATGAAACAGATATTAATCATTTGATGGCTCACTTAGAAAAAGAATTTCAATTACGGACAACAAAATTTCAGTATTTTCTTGGATTGGAGATAGAACGAAGACAAGATGGGTCCATACTTCTCCATCAAGCAAATTATATTAACAAAATCCTGAATAAATTTGGTATGTCCGTGTCAAAACCTGTCGCTGTACCTGTCAGTCTCGGTGATGATGAAAATTCAATTCAGAACGAGGATCTCAGCAGAATCCCTTACAGACAAGCTGTTGGAAGTCTTATTTATCTTGCTGTAGGTACTAGACCAGACATTTCATATGCAGTAGGAAAGGTTAGTCAATTTTTGGAAAAACCTGACAAAAATCACTGGAATGCAGTAAAAAGGATTATGAAATATCTAAAAAGAACCATAAATCTTGGTATTTTATATCTTCCAGATGCGAATGTAACTCTAAGAGGCTACAGTGACGCAGATTATGCTGCTGATATAAGCACTAGACGATCAATTAGTGGATTTGTTTTCCTTTTGGGAAATAGCCCAATAACATGGGGATCTCAGAAACAAAGTTGCGTCTCGTTATCCACAACAGAAGCAGAGTATATAGCAGCTAGTCAGGCACTTAAAGAACTTGTTTGGTTGAAGCGTCTATTTGGAAATATTTCTGATGAATTTACTCCAAAGCCTGTTTTATTCGTTGACAATCAGAGTGCTATACGATTAGTGAAAAATCCTGAATTTCACAAACGCAGCAAACATATTGATGTTCGTTTTCACTACATTCGTGAAAAATTCCAAGAAAATGTATTTTCGTTGGAATATGTCGCTACTGAACATCAAATTGCGGATATTTTTACAAAACCGTTACCGAAACCAAGATTCCAGTATTTACGCAGTCTCCTGGGAGTAACCTGATCCTTGTGGAATTCAGAGTCACCAATTCTCAGTTTGAGGGGGAATGTTGAAGAAGCAAACTGTGAAGTTGGCATAGTTACAATATACATATGTTTATTTTGGTGTTATTCAGTTGTTATATAAAAATAATATAAAAAGTTGTCACTGTCTTTAATAAAAAGTATTTCCATTTTTCTTATAACATTCAAGAGTTGAATACTGCGTGTTTATTTTAATTCAATTGTCCGCGCCATAGAAAGATGTGTGGAATTCAATATTGGAAGAAACTACCGTAGACAAGAGATTGTGATCATGTCGGATAGTCAAGCAGCCATCAAAGCGCTGAGTTCAAATATAATCAGCTCGAAGATGGTTTGGGAATGCCTAGACAAACTAAATAAACTGGGCCAGAAGAACACTGTCACCCTCCTATGGGTCCCGGGACACATAGGAATAGAGGGGAACGAAACAGCAGATGAGCTGGCAAAAAAAGGAGCTGAAACCCCACATTTGGGACCAGAACCATCTTGTGGGATCAGCAGTAGAGTAATCTTAGGAAAACTAAGGGAAGAAATGGAGAAGGAAAATCCAAGTACTGGAATCAGCTGGAAGGACTGAGGCAATCTAAGATACTACTGGGGAACTATGACCAGAAGAGATCTCTTAGCTGCCTCAACCTCAGTAAAAAAATGCTCCGAATTCTAACGGGAATATTAACCGGGCATTGCCGGTTAAGAAGCCACATGAAGAAACTAGGGTTAACAGATGAAGCAAAGTGCAGATTCTATGAGGAAGAGGATGAAACCTCAATACACATACTCTCAGAATGCCCTGCCTTGCAAAATTCTAGGGCTAGATACCTAGGAGCACATGAAATAGAGGAAGGGGATCTACCTGATTTGAAGCCCGACGATGTCCTAAACTTCCTCAAGAAAATAGGACTCAAAGAGCTGCTATAGGTCTGAGAAAATATCAGAACATGGCAAGTAAGGGGGGACACAATAGATCCTATAGGTCGCAGTGTAATTATCACCCCCAACTCATACATACATACATACATAAAGGCACTTCGACTAGAATGGCTCGGTCATATAATGAGAAGAGAACCAACAGAAATCGTAAAAAGAATTACCGTTTGGAAACCGCTAGGTGGTGGGACGAAATAGAAGAAGATCTCAAGAATATGAACATCAGAAATTGGAAAACAAAATGTAGAGATCGGAACGTATGGAGAAGGATAACAGCTACGGCAAAAAAACAATATAAACTTATAATAGGGTAAAACGAGGAATAATCCATCTCGACTAGAAATTGGATTCCAAAAATGATTCCTGAAGCGTTTTCGCCATAATTCCTTAGAATTGTTAGGCGCTGATAATCATAATGAATCTCCGTTTTATCCTCAGCCTGGCAGAATCTGTCAGTCCAATTGTTTTCATATGCTCATTAAATGTCCAGTGGATTTTTTTTCAGGATTCCTACAGATCCAACCAAATCACCAGGTTTTAAGTTTTTTGTCTGTTGCAGTCGTAAGGAACCACCTGCAGCCCCCTTCATAATGCAATATTTTAGCGGAGGTAGACCCAGCAACACCTCTAAGGCTGCTGCAGGACACGTTGTCATTGCCCCTGTAATTCCCAGACAAGTCAGCCATTGCACTTTCTGTCTCAAACATCGCCAAGGTTTGACAAAAGCTCGGACACCCGTCTGAAAGAATTTACTTTATATATCAATCACGATCGGAAACACTATCTCTTTGCTGAAACGAAAGAAGAAGAAAAACATATTCTTACTGCGGATATTCTTTTAGTATTTTTAATCTCAGAGTGGAATCTATAAGGATTTTTAATAATCACGGTTCCCATTGTTAGATGATTTTACGTTGCGTGTCTATCAACGACGTTCCGAGTAATTCTATCGACCGGATCTATCCAAATAAAATATCCTTCGGGAAATCTTCGTAAAAGCTCTTTTCTGATTTACAGATTTCATTACCGGCGGTATCGGTGACCCACAACTAAATCGTCGTTTGCCAACTGCTCGTTTTAAACAAATCTGATTTTATTTCACCGCCAAGTGTTGAGTGTAGTATGGTGCAAATCGATATCAGTTACTTACCTACTGGGTAGGAAAAATTAATTTTTAAACATCACTTTTTGTATGAGTTATTATTTTCGTTCGATTTCACATTTATCGAAGAACTTACCATAAAGACAAATGGAATATTCTAGTGAAGAAAGAATATGGTTCAGCATTGATAAGGTATCGAAATTAAGATGGCTGACATTACTTTACCGTTAAAATATTTGTCATTATTGTTCTTTCTCAAGCAGAACATACGGAGTAGGATGGAATAATGGCCCATGTTTAAAACAAATGTCAGAAAACAGGAGGCGTAACAGCCAAAGGCTCCAAAAATTTGTTCCGTGAACATTTTGTAGTTCTGCTGTACTTTGGAAAAAAAACATTCAAAACGTTAGACTTGGTGTAAGATAGCACTTTAACTGGAGTATAGGATTTTTACGATAAGTTGACAATGACGTCAGAGCATAAAATTTTGCGGTGTTGTCACGCAGAGTTGTTTTTCCTTCATCTAGGTTAACTGGTAGTGCTGTGCTAATATTTAAGTTATCAAATGGGAATATTGTGGTTTCCAATAATAATGATAATAAAATTCATTTATGAATGAATGCAAAAAACATATCTCATATTTATAAAAAAATTTATGAATAAAAGAATAACTCAAATGATAAGTCATTCTTCAACATGTTATAATTCAACGAACCAAAAAAGTATTTGAACTGTCTATAATGAATCACCGATTTATCAGATTTCGGCAAAAACATCGAACGATTCCATAATCGAATTCGTGAAATAGAATCGAGCCTCTGATTAATTGTTGAAAAAATCGGAATGTGAGAACTGAACACAAAATCAATAAAACAATTATCCACAATCGAATGTCAATCGTGTAGGTACAATACAATAATGACGCGTGGCAACAGCGCGAATTGTTACCAATCTGTACACGTTTAATTTTCCTAGCTACAAGTAAATCTCATCTTCTGTCAGTTATTTTTAAGTTACTTTGTTGGCAATATAATTAACTAGGAATGACGTCATGGTCAACTTATCGTAAAAATCCTATATGATGGCCAATACAATGTTTTCTGTCTATGACATCACACCCCCAAATTTGTCATCTCACCCCAAGTCTGTCGGCATCTTACCCCGTAGTTGTGGTAAGTTGCCGAAATGACAGCTGTCAATGTTTATCCAAATTTTTCGGTTATTTCTAAGAAAATAAAAACATTTTGTGTTTAATCATTTGTTTATTGTATTTGTAACAGAATACACAGTTTTTGTTAGTCTTGAATAAACTTAATTATTTTTTTCTGATTTTTAAAAAAATGTTACGCGTCTTCCCCCCAATTACATTAATTATTTTCAGTTGACACTTAGAGATTATAAACATATTATAATATGATCTGCACGTCTTGATGGTCTAGGGAGAGAAGGATATAAATTATTATAGTTCTGTGACGGTTATAGTTTTAGCGGGGTTGTCAGTGGTATTTATTTTTTTTAGTTACATTAATTTTGCATTGTAAAAGATTATCTACGTGAATATATAAAATTATTTGTATTTATAATCATGAAAATCGAAATAATAAACATCCTTGGTAAGACATTTCAGCTACCCAGAATGTGACATGAGCTGTGAGAGAGACTGAGACATCAACCAGTAAATGCATGATTCAATAAATATACGAAACGACTTACAGAACCTTATAAAACAAAACAAGAAATGATACAATGAAAGAAGAAGTTCTATAAAACAACGGCTACGCCTGTTCTGTTATAATGCTGCGAAAGCTGGGTATTGACAATATATAACTGCTCTAAAATTCAAGTAAGATAAATGAGATTCCTAAGAAAGGGAAAGGAAATAACGAGAATAGATAGACAAAGGAAGAAAAATATAAGAGAAACGCTAAATATATATATCAATAAGATACAAGATTTTATAACAAAATGGGAATAACATGTAAATAGAATGGATGGAATCCATATCACTAAACAGTCACTATATTACAAGACAAGACGAAGAAGAATGATAGGACGTCCAATGAAAAGACGGAATTAAGTTTAATGAGAAAGAAGAAGTCAACTTATCATCGTCACTGTCTATCTCTACACAAAAATAATGAGCCCAGTGCTGCACTTAAGAAATCTGAATACCACACAGCTGTCATTGTATTATAAAAGATAATCTTCTAAGTAAGCATGGTTTAGTTCAAACATTTAGTTATTTATTATTCTTAGTATAAACTTCTTCCTCAGAATCTTCCGAGCTTTTTTTATCTTCTTTATGAAGTATTCTTATTTCTTCTGTTTTTGACCAGATAGATTCTATGCTTCGTAAGTATCAAACTGGAAATTTCAGGAATATTGATTTAATGTTATCCAATTATTTAAGATTTTTAATTAGATAACTTTTATTAACATGCCAATGGTTAAAAAAATAAAAAAACCAATGAAATCTCTAAATGTTTAAAAAGGTTTGGTTCTGTACATTGCACCTAAAACACTCTGTCGACAATCAAATACCTTTTCCCTTTAAAAAATATTGTTTGATTCGGATACAAACGAGAAATAAAAGGACCCCGTTTTCATGTACATCGTCCCTAGGTTTTTTCCCGATTCCCCCAATTCCAAACGTCGCGGCGACGTCGTCGGCGTCCTTCGAATTCACTTACATTCATACACAGTTATGCTTTTAGCGGACTCGAGCTTTTATTCCGGCCAAGGGGAGAATTCCCTTCCCGTCTTGGCTGCTCCTCATCATCTACAGTGGCGGACCGCTACGCGCGCAGAGATCGAGCAACAGCTAAAGAAAACTCAACTGTCAACCATCGTTTGCTATAATCAGTGATATTTTGGCCCAAAATGAAAGGTTCTATCCATTATTTTGACGCGTAATAAGGAAGGATAGTGAATCCAAAAAGCTTCATCCGCACTTAGGCCTCAGTGGGTTCATTTTGCTTCTTCATGAGCCTGCCCTTTTAGTTATAGTCGTCCAGCTTACTGATTTGAAGTAGTCGACGACGTCCCTCAGGAAGGTCTCCCTTATATTGGCTAGTGTTGGCCTAGTGACCAGTTAGAATCCCCGCCACTAATCTGAGTTATTTCCTGGTCAATTCTTGCCAAGTAACTCCATTGAAAGTCTACAGCCTTCTGTGTCGTCCCGCCTGTCACTAAATAACAGATGGGAGTGTGACTTAATTAGATTAGTTATCGAACCCTATAGAAGGTTCGGGTGCCAAGGTCATGGATCGAACAACCTTTCCAGCTGTGACTTGTCCCAAATTGCCTTAGTAAGGGCTCCTGAGAAAACTCCACATCCCGTTCTTTGGCATAGGTACTTTAAGTAACCAATAAAAAAATATTCTTGAAACTTTAGTGCTTAGACATGCAATGCCCATATTTATAGTCCGGTTAAATACTCAAGATTTAAATACACGTCACATTTGACTTTTATAAATCAAACTGAAGTAGGTATGAGCCTAGACTTGAGATTGAACTCAACCTCCCTTGCTCGAAGCATAAGTCAAAAGTGACGCGTACTAAACCTTGAGCATCGGCAGGGAATTGAGTACTTACTATAAATATGAGTATGTTTTTATTTTAGGGACTACTATTGATTCTAATTAAAATTTAAAAATATTGATTAAGGTATTCGAACATTTTAAGGCATAGTCAATTGCTAAAAATGTACAAAAAAAGAAAGCTTCATACTTGACATTATTTCCTAAAATCGTAAAAGAACAAGGACCTGCTTATTTAGTAAATAAAATAAGGTTAGGTTAGGTTAGGTTAGGTTAGGTTAGGTTAGGTTAGGTTAGGTTAGGTTAGGTACCGATTAGCTTGTACAACTCAAATTACTACCCATGAACGTTTGTTAAAGGGGTACAACTTGGCTTTGCTGTACTAAGATGTGTATGAGGATATTGAAGGTTGTCAATGTATCTGTTCAGGAGGCACGTGTTGGGGAATCTTTAGAAGTATCAGGATAACCAATAATTAAACTAAATAGGGTTAAATAAAACTCTAAGCCAAAACCACAATGTTTTATTATTTCAACCCCATCCTTAATTTCCCTTTTTCCTCAGGTTGGGAATAAATTTATTTATATTACTATTAAAATTCTATCTTTTTGTAGTCACTTTACTTTCATAATGATATTAAAACTACTTCATTATAAATTTTCTATAGTTTTTTGGTTAATTTCATTATCGAAAAGCCTATTTCATAATCAATTTTTTATTTTCAAATTTTACTTCATATATATGATAAAATATTTTGTTTTAGTTAGGTTCTATAAGTTATTTCTAAGTGGATTTTAATGAAAACTCTTCTTTCTCTCTATTTTTATAGTTTAATGATTTTAAATTCATTCATAACCATTTCAGTTATATTTGTTCGTCAAAATATCCTGATGATGGTAATAGTTTACCGAAACTAGTAGCAAAGTTAAGAAAATTTAGAGGTCCTACGTTGGACAATAAAACATTGTGGTTTTTGATATGCTATAGGCCAGGGAAAAATAATAATTAATAAAAGGTTTACTAAATAAAGTTATTTATTTTACACTACTCTGTATTTCTATACTTATAACCTTAAGTTTTAGAGGAAAAGTGAAGTCTCCGACAATTCTTCTTCTCTTTTACCTCTGGACTATAATAAAGTGGCTTATTGGCCACTACTAATATACCACAGTTTTGACTATTTATCTTATTTTATTGACTTTTTTTTGGATTCTAACCACATTTGAGAGTTAATAATCAAATTAACTCAATTTTTAATTGTTATTTTAAATCCCATTTGCTATGTTTTATTTTTATCTTTAGCCTATTAACTACAAAGTTCAATTATTTTAATTGTTTGTAAGTTGATTTATAAAGACGTTTATTGTAACTGCACAAAATTTCTAATTATTTAATCCAATTCTTCAAATTTTTCTGCTCTATTATCATTTAAAGTAAAGTCAAAGTGTTTTAGTTATATATTTATTAACAATGCATCCGGAAATTTATTACGGCTGCGCCACTGTTTTCTAACATCACTTTCTCCACTGGGGAAAATATGGGATGTGTGTCACTGCACTTATTCAGTGTCATTTGAAGGTTCAGTTTTGTGACTACTTAGTGTGTTATTAAGGGGTTTGCACACTTGAAATATGTTCAGTTGTTTTGTTTTTGCCAGGAGCAATGAAATTTGAAAACAAAAAAAAATCAGCTGGCTTAAACAATTTAAAAAATGTTAATATTTTATCTCAAGTAACATTTGTTTGTTGAAACATATTATACCCAGCTTTGTTATGACTTTTATTTTATAACAACGCCAAAATTCATGTTTGTCAAAATGAGACACTATTACTAGGTATTATAAATCAAGAAATGGATTACAAAATTTATGCATTCAATGCAAATTGACTAAATTAAATTTTAACTGAACAAAAAAAATACAAGTAAAAAATATTGTATAATAAAATGATTATCAGAATTTGAAATATAGAAATAAAAAACAACAACCTCTTTGAAATTTAAATTTATGGTACTAACCCTTACTGTGTAAAAGTTCATCTTATTCAGAACAATAAACAAGCTGAGGTTCGATTGCATTCATTATTCTAGGACACGTCTTCAATCAACGCTGTTAGTTTCTTTGTACAAACGCACTGTTTGGATAACTGACGCGTAAGGAATACCTAGTCTATCCGTGATTTGGTGATTCGGCAGACCCTCATCATGCAAAGCCACTTTTCTTGCTCTATTAAAATATTGAAATTCTATTGCCAGGCATGATTGCAAAGAACAACCCAATAATAACAAACAGGCTAAATCAATATGAACCACTTTTTAAAAATTTGTATCAAAAATTATGGGAAATTGTAGAAACTAGAAACATGTGAGACGACGACCGTGCCAACATGCGCAACTAATAGAGGTTCTATCCTATTTCTCGAGACAATGATTTTGGTTAAGAGGCCAACTTCAACCTGTGTGCATCACTGTCTTACAGTGATGTGTGCTCTGCTTAAAATTCCACTCTGATTATTTCTTTAGGTACCTAAAGAAGTATAATTTCAACAACAACAGTAAAAAATATTTTCAATAAAATCTACATTTAAAAAAAACGACATAGCTTGTACAATCTTACCGACCAGTTCTTAAAACCAAAGCATGAAAGAAAAGTTCAGCAAAAGGGTGTACTACTTTACTGTAAGATATATACATTTTACTATCTAATATCAGCCGTATCAAAGGAAATTACTGTTGCGTAAAATTATTTGACATTGCTAGTGTGTTTTTTAATTGTTTTCGAGATTATATTTTGAATAATAATAACACCACTGTATCTAATATAAGATTGTAGTTTTATCAAATAATTGTAAATTAAACGAGAGATAATAAGTCTATTAAAGGGAACATCAAATAAATAAAATAACCCGCGTTAAATAGTACTTCAGCTTTAAAACTTTAAAACGCGGTAACCTAAATCATATTTATTTATAAATATTTGTTTTATTCACAAACCGGTAAATACTTAAAAGATCATAATATACCTACTGCGTGACAGTAACCCGAACTCCCAGTAAAAATGATTGATTATAACCAATTAGACCCTTAAGTTGTAAAATCCGAGATGCACATCATAAATGTAAAAGGACCTGATTCAGGTAATTTTGTTTCTCAGAGAGGGATTGTAGAGGATCACAGCCTACACTTTTTGTTCATTTTGGTCTTTGTATTTCATTGGAAGTGTTCACTTGTGTTATACGGCGTGCAATAATTTTATAACATTTATTTGTTATTACAGACATTAATAGCAAAGATTTTATACCCCAACGTACAGAATAGGCAATATGTGGCGTCCGTGGATAAAAAGTAATAGTGCTTCTTTCAGTGGTTCGCGAAAATCATTATAAATCATTATAAAAAATAAAATTTGTATAGTTCGTTACTTCAGCAAGGATATAACGCGGGTGCTGCAGCAAGAGTAACCAGTAATTTGACGAAGGTGTCTCTTACTTCAGTTAGACGAATTGTTGAAAGTTCCATGGAATCAAGAAAAAAGCGTAAAGATTCCGGTGTCACAAAAAGTCTAGACGACTGGAAAAAATATTTGATAAGGCGAAAAATCTACACTATGTACGATGAGCAGCGTGTCCCTACAATGAATAAACGGCTCATCAATGACGAAACTCACATCAACTGTGGCCTCACTACTGTTTGGCGAGCTCTGTCTGCAATGGGCTTTAAATATCGGAAAATTGACAAGAGACAAGTAATAATGGAATCCACACGTTTAATAAACTGGCGTTCTGAATATATAACGTCATCAATAAGAAAATACCGGTCTGAAAATCGGCCAATACTCTACCTCGACGAGACGTGGTTTGAAACGCATAACACCCCTTCCAAAGGATGGTCCATGATGGCACCATCAAATAAAGGGAAGAGAATCACAATATTACAAGCAGGAACAGAAGATGGTTGGATCACAAACGCTATGTGGCTTTCTGTCAAAAATATTAAGGACTCTTTGTTGATTATCACGAAGATACGACATCAGAGCTTTTTGAAGATTGGTTTAAAAATTGTCTGTTACGCAACATTCCGCCAAACAGCGTTATAGTAATGGACAACGCAAGCTATCATAGTCGACAATTGCAAAAAATTCCTGGCTCAAAAAATACGAAATTGGAGATTCAAAACTTCATGGCTGCAAATTATATATATTTTGAGAAAAATTATACAAAAAAAGAACTTTTACAAGTGCTGTAGTAATTTTCATTAAAAAAAACGTATATTTGTGATACAATTGCAGAAGAATTGGGACATACAGTGTTACGACTACCTCCCTACTACTGCGTGTTCAATCCCATAGAGCTTATGTGGCACCAACTTAAATCGAAAATATTTCTTCGACTTTTAAGTTGTAGTGTGGTAGAATTAATTAGGAACTGTAGGAATTACATTCCTACCGAGAGTTGGAAATGTTCTGTTAGTCATGTTATAAATGTTGAAAACTCGTACCTTTCTGTAAAATCAATTGCGCCAATTATAATTAATTTAGATGGTGTATCTCATTCCAAGCCACCTCAACTTCAACCTTTAAAAAATAAAAGAAAAAAGGTTGGACCTGCACCTGAGATTGTGAGTGAGTTTTTCAGTAATCTTTTCATTTTTCTACAAGCATGCGTAAAACAATACTTTCCCGCATACATTTTAATTCAGAAAATATCTAATTCCCGCACGGCGTGCTGGTAAAAATTTTTCCGCTCGCATTTGTTTATTAAATGAATATGTCCTGTGATAAAAGAACTTCCAGATATCTCCATTATTTGTGGAAAATAAAAATATATCAATTGATTGTCGATATGATCGTTCTTTTTCATACACATAACCTTCATTAGACAATTCTTCTTTTTGCAGTTTATTCTTTTTTCACGTATTTGACATCTTCACTATAGATGATTACTTACTTAAATTAATGTTAGTTAACCTTTTGAATATTGTTATTTTTTATTTCCTGAATGAGTGCAATATTGTTATTATTTTTTCCTTTATATGGAATTTCGATACTTTTTTCTTATTCGATCAAAGACACATTTTCTGTTTCGTGATTTAGGGTTTCTGTCATAGTACCTTTTCATATGTTCTATGATTCTACTTTCGATGTTCCTATCGCCATTAACAAAAGTTGCACGTGAACCTATACTGTGAATAGTTTATCCAATGGACTGGGAAAGTAGTGACGTAAGTGACGTCATGTTTTTCGAACTGTCAAACCAAATGATTCCAAATAACTTATGTTAATAGTGTGTTTTATATGCGTTATTGCTTATTTTATTGTGTTTTCTTGATGTTTGAGAGTTAATTACTGTTGTTCTATTGGTAAGTGTTCATTCATATGCTTTACATGTCACTAAAGAACAATTTTCCTTAAAAACATTATGACATAACCTTCAAAGTTGTGTATTTGCATACATTTTAAGAATACTTACTAAAAAATGGTACTTTAAAAGTTGAATTTTATAAGATTTTGCTTATATCATTTAATTATGATACTTTTGTTGTATTTTAATGTATAATAGTAATAAAATAACTTAAACAAAAATTACTTCTGGAGATTTATGATGTAGCTGTTTGGAATCTTTTCGTTGACATTTCACAGTTCGACAGCATAGAACACAAATTTTGACGTCACACTTTCTCTGTCCATTGTTAAGGAATTTTTCTGATGGTTCGTTTTGATCCCTTAATATGGACTATGTTCCGTTGCAATGTTTTCCCATCGTTTCTTAGACTAACCTTTTTTCTCCCTACTTTGAGTTCTCTGGAATATCATTTTTAGATAACTCAGTAAGATTCTTTATGGTTTTGGGTACTTACTTTAAATGGTTCCAGAACCTCTTCACCATTTTATATATAGTTCCTCCTTTATTGGGTAGGTTTTTCTCTACGTTACATCAACCTTCCATGTTTTCTTTCTATGAAATACTTATGAGTAACTTGCTGAGCTCAAGGTTTTTCCTTTTATTCTAGTGTTCATCTACCTTTAAAAGTTTGTTTTTTGTTTTTTCAATGCCCACATTCTAATTTCTAAGTAATACCTTCACCACTACTCTCCCTAAACAACAATGTTCTTTAACTTGGTGTTTTTACCATTAGTTTAACTATGTTGTATTAACATATATAAAATTTTTAATTTCTTCATAAAATTCAACTACATTTTTGCAATCATTTCGGAACTTTTTAACCCTAATTGCTAATTGTACCTCCCTTAGGTAAGAATTTGGATTTGTATGCCTTTGTATTATTTCTATTGTAGCCTGATGATGGCCTTTATTGTGGGCCGAAACTAGTAGCTTTATACTTACACCTTTATAATAAAACTTTGTGACATTGACTGTGTTTTTGCTTTCTTCAAAAATATATTATCTTACTTTTTTAAAACTTGCTCGATCACGTTATACTCACTATCTTCTGCTACAGAATCTGATTTATCTAATGCAATTTAAATATAAAAAAAAAATCAATTATAGATTATGAAATTAAATGACAAGCTTTTTTTAAATCAAATCTGCCACCCGGTTCTCTCTTTTATATAATTACACCCTACTAGCAAACATCAATTTCCCGAGTACACCGAGGATGATAATATAAAGACGTAAACACTATTATACCTAATTTGAACCCTTTACCGAACACAACATAGTGCGTACTATCATCGTGTATGGTATTAAGGGCATTTGGCATAACCTAATAAGAGCGCTGTTGTCCTCTAATTGCAAAGTCGAGAGTGCTTTGCGACAGATAATTGAATTTCGGCCCTTAGTTACCGATCGCCCTGTAACTAACTCCTTTTGATAGTAATGGAGTTGTACGTTGGGCTTTTTCGCTACTGGGGCTATTTGTTATCATTAAGGGACTCCCGATGTATGTTCTCTTAAATGTTAACTATTTCACTTAGGAATTAGTTAGAAAAATACGAGGAGCTTAAAAAATTATTAAAATTATAGGCTTTTGTGTTTTTTAAATGTATTTTAAATGACTTAACAAACTCGTATATTTAAAAAAATATTGTTACACGTAAATTTTGTAAATGGTTTAAAGTTGGCCTAGAGAAAGTTGTTAGTTATTTTATTAAAAAAATGTATCTATCATTATCATTCTTAAACAAATTCTTGGTATATTATTATTGTTTTTGAGACATTTTATAGTGCCACAGAGACACATTATTATTGTGAGTGAATACTTTGAGTTATATTCAAAGAAGTTTAATAAAATTATTTTTTACTAGCCTCTAAAACTAACTTTATTTACTTTTGGTGAGGTAGTCATGTGTTCAACCAAGGTAGAAAAATACAGAGCCTCCTTGATTAGAACTAAACATCAATACATTTGACAGAATGTGAGGTTAACTGATGCAAAGACAAAATGTCCACCTACTTATTCAAAAATGAAAATCAATTGACATCCATATTTTTTACAGGATTCGATTTCAATGAATGCTCACCTCTTTTAATATTTGAAAGTTTTAAAAAATGGTTAAAAGCCATATTTCATGCACCAAATTTAAACATATAAAAAATAATTTATTAATTATTGCCAGACTTCTTAGATGTACTTTAGAATAGCATATACATGTTAAATGTGAATTTCGTTTACCTACCGAAGTTATAAAAACGCCCTTTAAACGCCTACATTAAATGGTTTTTGGGGATTAAATTTATTTACGAGGGACAGAGGGACAGGCAATTTGTCAATAAAATACCTTATGCTGCAAACATTAAAGATGTGGTCGTGGACAACTGTTTAACTGATTTCAAATTTATTATTATTTAAACCGTGATTGGTTATACACAATAAATAGGCCGTCCTTAAAATTAATTCATTGTAAGCGATTTTAGTTTGAAAATGTATATGCTATTCTGAAGCCGATAGTACCTCATTCTTATCGAGATATGATAGAGAAGCACTATAAAGAATAAGAAAAGTTATGTCAAATGATCCATTAAGGTGCTGAAACATACGATACCATCAGATCAAAAATTATGTCGAATCTTTAGAAAAACCAATAAATCGTAATCTATAATGGATTAACACATCAAAGTTATATTTTGTTTACTAACTATTTGTTTTCAAATAAGTAGTATTTGGTCCAAACCAAGTCTTGGAATAAGCCTAGATATTATTGACCCTAAGGGATTATCCTGGATATATTTCTGGTGCTAATAATAATATTATGTAATACCTAAATACTAAATTAGGCTACTACTTTGATGCCCAAAATGTAATGCTGTAAAGACCTAAATTTTCTTAAAGAACTATCCATTAGAAGATATCTAGAAGAGCAGATACATCTAGGTAGTTCTCTACTGTTGAAGTGTTTATACTTCAGTTTATATATGAGAGATCAGGACGATCAATTTTTTCCTGGTTTTTCTTTTATATCATTGCACAGATACAGCACTTTGACACGGCAGTCCAGTTTTGTAGAACCAACTTTTTACTCTACCCTGCAAAACTGCACGCTGTGTTCACATGGCAGTTCTGTTTTGCAGGATCCAGTAAAAAGCTGGTCCCAGTTCTCGCTGAATACAGAAAGCCTTATAAGAGAGTGCTGGACAATCACAAAGGACCTGCTCAGCTGTCTCATCTTCTTGATCACATCTCAATCACAGTGATGTGTCAAATAAACCCAATAAATGTTCAGTGACAATGGTCAGTAAGTATACCTGTGACCAAACGCAGGTCCTTTCTGGTCATAGCCACGGCTGCTCTGCTATTCAGATACTTCAGAAGTTCCTTAGTTAGTTTGCAACCTTTTTCTTAATCCCATCTTCCCTTGAATGTGTCAAGGGAGCTTTCCTTTACAAGGTCAACCACCGCTGATGCCGGCAAGCTGACAAGACTGCCAGGTCCCAAGATCCTTTAAAAGGCAGCTTTCGTAGCCAACGAGTTAGCTATGCGGTTGCCTTTTGAAATTCAATTACCTTTAATCCAGCCTAGAGTAACCACATTGTTGTTGCAGGCTTTGGTAAAGGCCATGTGACATTCTAATACTAGACCTGATGTGATCCGTTGCCTATTCAGGGCTAATAGTACTTGTCTGCTATTCTTAAGGATACGGATGTTTTTACCAGTGATTTCTCTTTTGGTGGGTAAATGAAGATTTAAAAATAACATGATACTAATATGAGAAAAAATATCAAACCTAAAGTAAAGTTAGCAATATGTTGCCGCTACTTTACTATTCCACAGTACCCAGAAAAAACCGCAAGCTGGAAGCTGTGTGATTAAATGGGATACTAGTTTTCACTGGACTACGGATCCAGTTTCTAGTGACAAAACCGAATTCGACAGGATTGGTTTTTTGCAGAATCCAGGACGCCTTGAAAAAGTAGTGGGGGAGTTGGTTAATGCGGGATTTGAAGAACTGAACGGTAAAGGGATGCATATGAAACCAACTCCTTGTAGGCCTTTCTGTTATTTTAAGAGAGAGGATCAGTGAAGAAAATTCTTTGGAGCAAAAGCTATGAAAATAGCTGTAGAAGAGACAGAGGTCTGCTGTGGGATAGTGAAGGGCCTAAAGGTAATATGGGGCTCATTTATAAGGCAAAAGGCTTTCTTCTGGATACAATCCAGGATTTTGAGGGTTGTAGGGGACGCAGCTCCCCAACTATGGGAACAATACTCGAGGTTTGGCCATACTTGAGAGACGTAAAGGGTGTAGAGATTCATGGGAAAGGAATATTTTCGAGTACGAAAAAAAAAGCCGAGTTTTTTGGCAGCGGAAGTAGCAATTGAAGTCACGTGCTTGTGCCATTGACTTCAAATCTTGGTTAAGGGGAATTTACGCCGAAGTTTGCTTACCTGTTAACTCTTTGTTGGGCTTTTTATTGATCAACAAATACAATATTAATTCTTTAAATAACACCAGTGAAATAAATTAATGAACTGTTATTTATTCAGTAATGTAATTGATAATTTGCAGTTTTTGCTGTTAGTTTAATTCGGATAATACAAATAACACCGACGCTATTAAACCGTTTCATGTATTATTTTGCGCTTACATCAAGATAACGCTATCAGTATTCGATAAATGACATTTTTTTAACCATATTGCACTGCTTTACCTTGTCATATCATTTTCCCTAGTATTTGTGTACATTAACATTATCATTTGAAGTATACCATAAGGCGCTATGAAGAATATTATCACATATAAACACTTCACATTTTTTTTTCGGTGTTTACACAATTACGTACCTTATGACTATGTAAAGTTGACGATTGCTAAAAAATACCTGTTTGAATAACGATAAGGTGAACTGGAATTTCAAATTATGATTTAAACTTTTAATCTGAATCTAAGACAAAAAAATTTGAGTAATTATTATCAGCTATTACAAAGCAAAAAACTAAAAATTATATAGACAGTTATTTTGCAGGATCATTAGTATGAAACGTAATAAATAAATGATGATGATAAAGAGTTTTTCAAGAAAAATGGTTGACTACGGTCAAACTACCTGTTTTAATACCATTGTGTACGAAAAAGCTTGTCAATAAACATGGAAAATATTAAATACAGTTCGTTCGGTGGATCTTTTCCCATGACCTTGAACCATATACAAACGCAATACATCAATACATTAAATAACACGTAGGTCGTAGATTGATAGTTTAATAAGGATATGGCTAAAGTGACGGTGGACGTTATTTATTATTGTATTAAAGCTGGTGATATTTGTAAATATTTTATAGCCTTTTAGCAATATGCTACCTAAATGTTTAGTTTAAAAAAACTGTTAGTATACCAGAGTTTAATGGAGCTATTCTTCAAACTTGCTATTAAACAAATTTACCTGTATAATATTTAGTATCAATAATAACTTTCTCACTAGAAACTATGCAAATCAGAATTGCTTTGTTAGGGTTATGGCTGCAACCATTACTATTGGACAGTCCCACCCACACAGTTTAACTTTGAAAAATAAATGGGTTGTAAAAATAAATAATTCATATTTTAAATATGTTTATTTAAGGCTGAAATATATATACAATAAATTTTATTTAATTTTCCCCATATTCAGAATCAGAACTGTCACCAGCATTTATATTTATTAAAATTTGTTGAATGCCAATATCATCAATATTCTGCTCTCGGGCATACCACTTTTGTATGATTTCATGGGTATGTCTAACACACTTTTCCCAAATTTGTGGATTACATTGTTCCAGTGCCTCTTTCCACATATTTATAACTGAACTATCTGAATACCCATCTTTACCAATATATTTATTATAATATGACTTGCAATTTGCCCAAATTAATTCAATAGCATTGAATTTTACTTCTTGAATACTTGAAATTGGTTCCAAAGGTCCCCCATTTCTTTTTTCTAACTCAAAATACTTCAACAAATTCAGGACCAGCTCCTGTGCTTGCGAATTTAACCTTTTTCCAGGCATATTCTAAAAATGAAAACTATTTATTAATGGTTCTGGTTATCCAGAAAATTAGGTCAATATTTTCTACTCTGGTGAAAGCAAAATGTGTTTCATATAATTCAGTTTGATGGAGTTCTATCCAGAATCATAATGATATGTCAATTTAAGGTTAGTTTTCATTGCAAAATAAATTAATAAGAAGTAGATAAATAATATTCACTTACCACAATTATTCGAACACTCAGGTATAGGTTAGTTGTTAAAACAACTGTTTTTGAAATAAATTTATATGCAAGGGGCAATAAAATGGATAAAAATCTAAAATAAAAATGTAAACAAAAACAACGTATTTGGTCTGTCAATTTACAAATTCACGGATAAACCACAGAACTTTCATTGTGTAGGTTACACCTATCATCGACATTCGTCATATGGCTATCTCTGTTTGTTATATTATGCTGTATTGGAACAAACGGTTCAATTTTGGGGTTTTAGTTTCTGTAAGTGGAAAAGAGACGTACTACAAAAAGTAATATGTTAATAATTTCAGCCATGGGAAAAGATCCAGCGAACGAACTGTATATATTCTTATTTATCAGAATGATAGAGCGTATTAGCACTATATTAGATATTAAATGCAACTGGAGACTTCGCGAGAAATGATAACTGACAGAAAAAAGCTTAAAATTTTGGAAAAAGTAATAAAAGTAAGAAATTTTCATAACTAATATGAAATTATGTGTAAGTAGAACTTAATTATGGATGGTATTTTCGAGTAAATATTGAAATGATCCATTTATTGGTTTTTTTCAAGTAAAAAAAGAACATGTCATAATTAAACAATGATTTTTCATTTCTATAGTACCCTAATAAAACTAAATTAAATTTATATGGTGCTAAAGCAAAGGTAATGACGGTAGTTAGATAATGCGATAAATGGCTAGTGAGGGTGGACGGGAATATGGAGCCGTAAGAAAAGTATCTAATGGAGCCACATCTGCCGTCATGCATAATATATAAGAACAAAGTGGATGTTTGCATATTTTCATAATTATTTAAATAATTTCAAGGTTTAGTGTATCATTAAATATGGGAAGACAATATTGCTAGGACTAAGCATTGGTGTAATGATGCGAGACTCAAAGTGAACACCTGGGTACGTTGTGGAAAATTAAGAATATGAATTCATTGCAAAAGGAAGTGAACAGGTCAATTTACAAAACACATTATTTACCTGAAAATCCAGTAGAAATTACTTTTTTGTTAGTTTTTATAAGAAATTCCAAACATTTAATGATCTTCTTATACATATGCATATGCGTTTACAAAAAAATAACAGATATATCTATTTGCCTATTTGTTAAGATCACCGATGAAACAAAGAAAATTAAATTAAATAGAGGTGTACGTTAGGGTGATACCATATCTCCGAAATTGTTTACATTGGCCTTAGAGAATATATTTAAATCATTGCACTGGAAAAATAAAGGCATAAATATCAATGGATCCTACCTTAATCACCTTCGTTTTGATGATGACATCGTCCTGATGTCCAGGAATTAAAAGACATGCTAAACCAACTACATGACGATTCCAAAAGCATTGGTTTAAAAATGAACATCTCCAAAACCAAAATATTAAGCGACACACAACAACATATACTAAGTGACATAAAAATCCCAGTTTAAATGATTTTATTTTTATAAAATTTTGTATAGGTACTTACTGAAGCATAATAAGTAAATGATAAAAATTTCAAAATGATTGCATTGCTTTAAAGCCCTTTTACCTTTAATAATGTGTGGATGCGTTACCTATTCTCCAACGCGCCTAGGCATGCTTCTGATCAGGTGGTCAATGTCCTCCTGTGGTATCTCATTCCAGGCAACCACCAACAACTCTCGAAGTTCTTCTAGAGTCTGAGGAGGACGTTGCAAATTGAGCACTCTCCTACCCATCAATTGGTAGGGATTGGGGGATCTTGGTGGCCAAGGTAACAATGTGGCATCATTATGTTGAAAGAATTCTATTGTGACTCTTACGACATAATAATAATAAAAATGTTTATTTAAAAATATTCTACAAAGTTGAATATAATTTGTAAAATTAATAAAATAAACATGCAATTTCACTGAAATAGTGATACCACACAGGGTAATCACTATTTGTGTGTGATTTTATACAATGAAAATTAACAAGTAAATAAAGTAACCATATACATATATTACTGCTATAGATAATATGATCAAATTCAGTAGATAATATGATCATTTTCAGTAGAGTGAGTAGGGCACTGAATTAAGTCATCTAATTATTTTTTTTTTCATTTTTTTTAATTAAATTGGAATTATCAGAAGTTGATCAGAAAAATCAGAAAGAGTTTATCAAATGTTCAAAAAATTTCGTATCGGTATTGGCCATCCATTCTTTAACAATTTTTTTTATATCTATGTTTTTTATAATTTTTAATTTTTTTAATGTTTTCTGGTAAGCAGTTGTAAAGTTTTGGTCCTAAATGATTAAAGCATCTCTGAAATATTATTTTATTGCATTTTGGTAGAATTGCAGAACTGGATCTTGTATTATGCGAATGAGTTACAAAGTTTAATTTTATTTTTTGTTGATGTATATTCATAATTATCTTAAAACAAAATCGTTTGCGCGCATTTAAAAATTTACTTTCGCTGAAAAGTTTTTTACTACGATATTTTAATTGTTTTCCATATATAATTCTTATTAACCATTTATGTATTGTATTTACAGAATTTAAATATTTATCTCTTATTCCACCCCAGCCTAAAATGCCATATGTAATTTGTGATTGTATAATTATTCGTAGATTGGAAATGTTTAAGAAATTTAAATTTAGATATAAGCCCTCTAAGTTTGCATACAACGTTATTTGCATGCAAATTCCATCTTAGATGTCTATCAATAACAATCCCGAAATATTTTATAGATTCTGCTTCTGAAATTTGAATACCTCGAGAAATGTTTAATGTACCGAGGTTTGGAAGGTTGTTAATATACGAGGTGAATGGTAAATACTTGGTTTTTTCCAGATTTAGGGTAAGTTTATTATGCTGAAACCACTTTTGAATTTCAAGAAAGTCGTTTTCTGTATTTTCTTTCAAATTATCCCATGTACTAGCTTCATAAAAAATAGCAGTATCATCAGCAAAACTAATTATTTTGCCATTAAAGTTTTGTTTTTGAAGATCATTTATGTAGATGTTAAATAAAATTGGTCCCAAAACTGTTCCCTGAGGAACACCATATTCTACAATCCTTGTTGCACTACTTTCACCATTTAAATTTACCTGTTGTGACCTATTTATGTGGTCGGGCATTGTCTTGTTGGAAAGTTGGATTTGCCAGGGTGTCAAGATAAAAACCGTGGATTTCTCCTTTCACCACGTCGTCTTCTAACCACGTCGTCGCTCGACCATCGTGCATGCCTAAACAAAATCGAGACTCGTCACTAAAGACAATACTGTTCCATTCCTGATCCCAGAGTGACCGTTCTCTGCACCACTCAAGGCGATTACGTCGGTGTTCTGGAGTTAAAGGAAGGAACAGGCCAAAACGTTTTATTCGCATGCCAATAGGTCTTCCGTGTTCTGCAAACCATTCATTTGCAATGGACCTGGTAGTGGAGAAACGGTCGCCTAAGGCCAATAATCTTAGGCGACAATCTTCACGGTCTGTTATTCTACGGGGGCGTCCAGAGCCCATTGCTCTTTGCGCACGGCCTTCTTGAAGCCATGCCTGACAACACCTAACCACGGTGTCTACACTTCTTTGCACTCTAACTGCAATTTCCCGAAAAGAAAATCCCGAAGTCCCACTATACGACATACGACCCATATCAAACTCACTAAGTTGACGAAATCGAAATCGTACAGGTCTCCGTACCCTAGGCATCGTAACCAATCGTAAAGAATGTCAAGAACCAAAATCCAAATGTCTTGTTAACATTAAGAAGCATGCAGGGAATAGGCGGTTCCAAGTAACACAGGACAGGACAGCTTGGAGAAGGTTTACGTCCAAGAGTGGTCTGAATATGGCTGACGAAGAGTCAGATTCTGTAAGGATTTCTAGGTTGTGTGAGAATGAATAAGTTGCCAAGACGTTTTTAAAGAGGTAAAGGGATTATTAAAACCCTTATTCTATTTCTGACAATATTTATTGCCACTCTAAATACCTCTAACTATAAATAAAATTTACAATATTTTAGGTAAATAATTTACCCAATACTGTAGGACAAGCTGTACAAAGAAAGCTGTATACAAATAAACAAGTTTATTATTTAAGTAAGAGCGGAATCTATTTAAAAAGAACATTCTAGGATTAAGAAATAATGATATACTTTAGGAATTTTCGGTACACTGAAATCCAAATTCACGGGTTAGGCATTGTAAAGCTTCATGTCATTTTAATGCCATCACGGTCTATTAATACTGGATGTAGTGGTGGTATATGATTATCGGATTATTCTATTGAATTCCTAAACTGTGAAAGAGCAACCAACAGATTTCTAACACAGGGACGTAGATGAAAAATTGTTTTTTAAGGTTATAACATGTAACGGGTTTCCAGGTTTGCAGACAGCTGTAAAAAGTGCCTTTATTATCACCAGTATTTAAAAATTTAAAAACTGATTGGTAGAAAGATACTAGATTTCTTTTTCTTTTAATACCTATTCGTTTTCTAATATTGGCTACCTTTCGTAATTATCTGTGCTGTGCGCAAAGTGAGAGGCTTTCCTGGACAGAATACTTTTGGTGGTTTGGCATTGGCTTATGAAAGGTAGCCGCCGTACTATATTTTTATATATTTTTCACCGGTACTGGGGATCGAACCCAGAACTTTTCGCATACCAGCCAACGCAATTGACCAGCACACCACCAGTTTGGTATTTTCTAATAGACTCATTAAACTGTTATGTAATTTCCTCTCATAGCTTCTAGCCTTGGGCTTTTCTTCGCCTATATTCAAAAGAGCTGTCTTGACCTTTACTTTCGCAAATAATGTATTTAGAGGTACAATAAGTTCTATTCAGTTTTAGTACGTGCACAATTCTATAGTAATCGCCGAGGTGTGGTGATCAAGTGAGTTGACTGCCATGCGAGATTTTCTGCGTTCGATTCTCAGTGCCGATGCACTGACAAGGCAATGACAAACCATCGAAAGTATTTTACTAAAAAAAGCCTCTTATATGCCTTTCGAATCAGGCTTAAAACTGTAGATCCTAACTATATGTGTCAAGAATACTGAGACAAGAACACAGCACAGATAGTTGCTAGAGATCGCTCACGCTCTGTAGAGAGTATGGTACTTAAAGAAGAAGATCTCAATCCTGGAGATCCTTTCCAGCATTATTCAGACTTCGTTATAGCTAATGTGCAGCTTTATGGTTGAATTTGTTAAGCCCTAGAAGAGTTGTGGTCCAGGCTTCTAGGGCTTGTAGGTCCTCTCTTTTTTCTCTTTGTAGCCGCTGTGGCTGGGTACACACGCCATTGTGAGCTTGGTTTTGTTGCCTACTTTTACAAGACATATGACATAAGCTCAATGTGGCTTTCTTCACACATTGGCATTTCTGTGAATTAAAACTAAGTCTACCATTACGTTAAACTTGCCTTTTGCAAAAAAATTCAACACAGATCTGGTAACTTACTCCAAAATCTTTACAAAAAACAATTTGCCAATTCATTAGGGCAAGCAAAAAGCAATCTAGTAAAAAATCATGTGAACTTATCGACATTATAACAGGTCGGCTGAAAAGTCCCCGGTCTACCATAGTAAAACACAATATTTTGACAAAATTCATTTTTTTATTCAACATAGTTGCCTTCAAGGGCGATACAGCGATTATAGCGACCTTCCAACTTTTCGATACCATTTTTGTAGTACTCCTTCGGTTTGTCCTCAAAATAGGCTTCAGTTTCGGCGATTACCTCAGTATCAGAGCCAAATTTTTTCCCGCGAGCATTCTCTTCAGGTCAGAGAAAAGGAAAAAGTCGCTGGGGGCTAGATCTGGAGAATACGGTGGGTGAGGAAGCAATTCGAAGCCCAATTCATGCAATTTTGCCATCGTTTTCGATGATTTGTGACACGGTGCATTGTCTTGATGAAACAACACTTTTTTCTTCTTCATATTGGGCCGTTTTTTCGCGATTTCGGTCTTCAATCGCTCCAATAATGCACAGTAATAGTCGCTGTTGATTGTTTTTCCCTTTTCCAAATAGTCGATGAACAATATACCGTGTGTATCCCAAAAAACTGAGGCCATAACTTTGCCAGCTGACTGTTGAGTCTTTCCACGCTTTGGTGGCGGTTCACCGGCCGCAGTCCACTCAGCTGACTGTCGATTGGACTCAGGCGTGTAGTGATGGAGCCAAGTTTCATCCATAGTCACATATCCACGCAAAAAATCGGGTTTATTACGACTTAACAGCTGCAAACACTGCTCAGAATCATCAATTCGTTGCTGTTTTTGGTCGATTGTGTGCACGCGCGGCACCCATTTCGCACAGAGCTTCCGCATATCCAAATATTCGTGAACGATATGTCCAACACGTTCCTTAGATATCTTTAGAGTGTCAGCTATCTCGATCATATTCACTTTATGGTCACTCAAAATCATTTTGTGGATTGTTTTGATATTTTCGTCGGTAACCACCTCTTTTGGGCGTCCACTGCGTTCACCGTCTTCGGTGCTCATTTCACCACGCTTGAATTTTGCGTACCAGTCAATGATTGTTGATTTTCCTGGCGCAGAGTCCGGAAACTCATTATCAAGCCAAGCTTTTGCTTCAACTGTATTTTTTCCTTTCAAATAACAATATTTAATAAGCACACGAAACTCTTTTTTTTCCATCTTTTTGAAAATAACAAAAGTTGCTTCACTAAAAATGCAATATCTCACAAACTAATAGTCCGACAGCTGTCAAATTTTTACACGAATCTTTTGAAGGTTGATACTATCTAAAAATGAAATGAATTTAATTCTAGTGTCGTCATTTATAGGTCAGACCGGGGACTTTTCAGCCGACCTGTTAAATAGACGATTTGGACAAACATGGTGAGTGAGAAAAAATTTTCAATTCGTTTTCTCAATCTTGGTCTACAAAATTTTTGATTAACCTTAATTCTGAATTTTTAAGGTCCCCAATTAGTCAAAAAGTGTTATATTATTCTATTCTGCCATTATATGGAACTGTGGGACAATCTGATTGGTAAAAATATTAATGAAACTGTCAAATCTTTCATCGCATATGGTTAGTAAAATTTATTGTACTGACCCTCACTCTGTCGAAGTCCATCTTACTAAGAACAATAAACAACTAAACGGTTAAAAATTAGCTTTTTTAATTAATTAATTCATTGACAACTGTGTCGATATCATAGAATTAAAAAAGCTAATATTTTAAATAAACGAGGAAATTTTGTTGAACCGTTTAGTTTTTTATTGTTCTAAATCATGGTTAGATACAAGAGATCGGTTTCATCTCAAAATATTTTTTCTATTTCCCAAATTTTTCTAGATCCACCTAAAATTTTCCTTTATAATAAAGATCATGATTATATTTTCGGTTTTCGTTTTAAAATCTATCAAAACTGAATTGTGTATTATTCAAACCCTATAATCTGCTTAATATTGATACACCCAAGTGTTGGAATAGTAGTTTGTGCAACAAGTGTGGATATGATGTCCATATCGCACAAGAATGTAAATTGGGCACGACGCCGAAGGCGGAATGCTCAATCATTCGCGCGCGATATGGACAATCCACACGAGTTGGACAGAACATTTTTTCTACGACTCACTAAGAAAATAATAATAAAATATTAATGGTTTTATTAAAATTTGCAGTTAACAAAAATAAAACTAATTTAATTTAAATTACTGTGTTTGGTACTTACTGGAATTTTAACTAACCTTTGTAAATAAATATACTTCATCCGGAGTTTTTAAAAGAAATTCTTTTATTTGTTCTGGCGTTAGTATTTTTGACTTTTTCGATTTATAATTTGAAGATTGTAATTTTAAAAAGCTTCGTAACTTAAAATAAGATGATATGTCAATGTTATTTTTTATATTTATCATTGTTTTTAGCATTAAATATGTTGTCCAGAGAGTAGAGGGTTTAATTTCTGTTGATAATTGTTTAAAATATGCTGTTAAAACGTTTTCTGATACGCTTTTTATTTTATTTTTCAAGAACCATTCCATAAACTTTTTATGACAATGTTCATATTTTTCTTTAGATTTTTGTGGTAATAACGATTCGTATGTTTCTTTTGCAACAATTTTAATAAATGAATATGAATAATTGACAATTATTTTGACAGCAGTGACAGCTTAATTTTTAGTAAGGAATAGTTGGCGAAATATTAAATAAGGCATGTTATTGGTCGAAATAAATGAGTAAATATTAAATTATAAACTCCAATTGGTCAACATAATATCCGCACGAGAATGGATATGAATTCATATCCGTACAGTTGACCGATATTTGCTACATATACATTCAGTAAAGTGTGCATAAAATAGGTAATATACATAAAGGAGTAGAAAAAAGTATAAAAAGTTCAGAGAATATGCTTTTTCCAATAAAAACGATTCTTAGATTTGTATAAACTTGTTTGTTTGCAAACATGTTACACCTATGATCGTAAACCTCACGGTCAAACTATGCCTGTTTCAAAACCAACCCGGTTTGGTCGCCGCTTCGTACGAAAGCGGCAAATAGAATAAAAGAGACAGGCATCAAGTAGGCGTGAAGGGTCTAACGATCGGCCCGAAACAAAACACAGTAGCTGTAGCGGTTTCTACTGCCACGTTTCTGACGCAACATCGCGTTGACTGGTTGGGATTTAACGCTACATTTAACGTTTACACGTTAACAAGACACAACCGGCAGGGATTTTCGATTTCGGAATTTTTTGGACTACCGGATAGAATAGGAGGATTATTTATGGATTTCTAATCACGTTAGACTCTAAATCGGTAGCAAAATAAGTACCACATGAGCACAAAAAGAACGGATGCCACGTCTGCTACGGAAAATGGTTTTGTTTAATAATTTATTGTAGATAACTTTGGCGGAGTAAAAGAATTAATCTTCGTAATGCTGAATGTAATTAGATAGGGTGAACAACAACAACAGAAAAAGAGTTAAAGCTAGTACAGCTATCTAAAAGACCTGACAACATTAGTATAGAAAAAATTCCAAAGTGGTTAGGTCCCAGAGAAGTATACTTTATCAAATTGTTTATCAAGAACATTAAAAATAAAACTTTTTAAAACAAAACTTCCACTATTTATTCAAAAAATTGCTTTTTTTAAACTCAATGACTAAAAACTAGCATTGGCAGTTTGACAATCATCAATTCAA
Organism: Ophraella communa; assembly: GCA_035357415.1. Classification (NCBI taxonomy): domain Eukaryota; kingdom Metazoa; phylum Arthropoda; class Insecta; order Coleoptera; family Chrysomelidae; genus Ophraella; species Ophraella communa. The sequence goes on along the minus strand of CM068988.1, from coordinate 22,579,403 downwards.
CAGATTTGTTCCTCAAACAAGTTCAGAAAGTTTTGACTAATATTTTTAGCAACAGCCCTAAAAGTTTTGTCATTAATAAATGTGTCTTTAAAGTCGTCAATGATGTTGCAAAGTTCCCGTCAAAGAGGTGAGGTTAGAATATGAGTTGTCCAGCAAATATCTAGTCAAAGAGAGGAGCTATCCCAGCTCTCCAATCAAATAGTCAACCAAAGCGTTGGACTCATAGACCAAAATATGAGCGTTCAACTCAGCGGAAAGATATGACTTAACTAAGATCAAAGCTCTAAATTGAAATTCGGAGACAGTAAGGCCCAAAAACCCATTACGGTGAAGGATATGCTAAGTATTCTAGCTACATGACTACTACCAAAACACCACCAACATTTGATGCAAAAGCTTCTTGAACGAATTATTTAAAGCAATTTAATACTGCCACTTGGACATATTTCTTACTGTATCTCTTCGAAACCTTATATGCTATATCAGATGAAGCTGAAGATTTAGAGCTTTTAGTGAAGCGAGTGGATATGCCCACCTAAAGTCTCAAGTCCCGGGACATATAGGAATAGAGGGGAACGAAACAGCAGACAAGCTGGCAAAAAAAGGAGCTGAAACCCCACACTTGGGACCAGAACCATCCTGTGGGATCAGCAGTAGAGTAATCCAAGGAAAACTAAGGGAAGAAATGGAGAAGGAAAAATCCAAATACTAGTGGGGAACTATGACCAGAAGAGATCTCTTAGCTGCCTCAACCTCAGTAAAAAAACGCTCCGAATTTTAACGGGAATACTAACCGGGCATTGCCGGTTAAAAAGCCACATAGAGAAACTAGGGTTAGCAGATGAAGCAAAGTGCAGATGCTGTGAGGAAGAGGTTGAAACCTCAATACACATACTCTCAGAATGCCCTGCCTTGCAGAATTCTAGAGCCAGATACCTAGAAGCACATGAAATAGAAGAGGGGGATCTACCTAATTTGACGCCCGACGATGTCCTAAACTTCCTCAGGAAAATAGGACTCGAACAGCTGCTATAAATCTGAGAAAACATCAGAACTTGGCAAGTAAGGGGGGACACAATAAAACCTATAGGTCGCAGTGTACTTATCACCCCATACATATAAAGTCTCAAGTAAAGTAGCAGAAACAAAGAGTAGAAGAGTCTATTCAAGAATTTGATATGCTCTAAAACTTTGTTGCACTGGAATATAAACCTGCAACAGATGCTAATCGTGGGCCTGCTCAAGTTCGAGGAATTATTGCCCACGATAACAGCCCAAAGCAACCAGCGACCTGTGGCAATGACAAGCACTGGTGGAGATAGTACTAAAAGTGGTACCTACGACGAAGAATCACCCTATGACATGCTGAAGCTTCGGCTTGGCCACAAAAGAAGCGTCTGCTCAAGCCAATAAAGAAATTATACAACGCTGATAGATACTGGGGTCACCAAAACCCTTGTACAACCAACCACGCGTAGGAAGATAACCAAAGTTTATTGAAAAATAAAGGATATAATACAGTTTGGTTCCAACTCCTTCACTGTTGTTTCGCTTGGATCTTCGTCAGATCCTCATATTGAGACCTAAGAATTAGTCTTGCATCAAAAAGAAGAAGCTACTGATCCAAAACGGGGTAGTTGAACCCACTTGGCGATATACTGGTGCGGGAATGGAACAATCTTCCCCAGAATGTGATCAAGAATTTGATCGAGAGGATGCCATGTTGTTATCTTATTTAGAGGAGGGAACCCTGGAACACAGGTTAGAACAATTTTTTAAATAATCTAGTTGGCGTATCTAGTTTTTAAAACTATCTTGCTTGATTGTAAAGAATATTAATAAGAACTTGAGATTTGGTGAGCTTAAAGGGTAACCTGTAAATTTTTAGTATTGAAAAGTCAAAACAATCAAAATGGCACCACCTAGTAGATTAGTAGACAGAGGTGAAGCAATTTTAATATTTACAGAAGCCGTAACTACCATAAAGCTGTAAGAATATTTAATGAACGTTTTCCGGATCGTACAATTGATCGACATTACTATACACTGCTTGTTACCAAACTTTTGAAACTAGTTCTGTCGAAAACAAGAAACGGAATGGAAGAAAAAAGACTTCTGAGGAAAATATAGTAGATATTTAGATATCCAGTTCAACTAGAAATGTTGCTGGCGAATGCGAAGTAAGTCACAGCACCTTTTTAAACATTTTAAAAAATCAAAAATTTCATCCCTATAAGATGAAAATGGTGTACGAATTGACAGAGGATGATCCAGATCGACCACTACAATATTGTGAAACTATGGATAATAATATTTCACAAGATCCAAATTATTTAACATATAATTGTTTTTCTGATGAAGCTACATTCTATTTAAATGGTCATGTTCATCGACAAAACGTAAGATATTAGTCTGACGAAAAACCTCGATTGTTTCGAGAGTGTCATACTAAATTTCCAACTAAATTAAATTTTTGGGCAGGTTTACTAGGGGATCACATTATAGGCCCTTTTTTATCGAAGACAATTTAAAAGGGAAAAGCTATCTTAATTTATTGGAAACACAAATAATTCCTGCAATTAATTATGTGTTTAGAAACAATCCAGGCGAGTTTACCCAAGATATTGTTCCCTAGCAAGATGGAGCTCCGCCTGTATTTTTTGTAATTTGTATCTAAGAAGATATGTTGGAGGACGTCATGGATTTATTGAATGGCCACCAAGATCACCAGAACTTACTCCTCTAGATTTTTACCTATGTACCAATATTACCAAACTGTATGGAAGCCAGTTGACGACACTTGCTGAACTCCGTCAAAGAATAATCGAATAATGTAATAGGATTGATATTCAGACCATAGAAAGGGTTAGGGAGGCAACGAAACAAAGAATCTACTTCTGCCAGGAAGTAAATGGAGAACATTTCGAGCATATCCTGTAGTAATTTAAGTTTTCTTTAGAAAATTTCCTTTCATTTTAAAGATGTAATTTAATACATCAATTTTTGGATAATGTTAAATAAAACCATTTACAAAATTTCAAACTTATACATTTTTAAATTCTGCTTTTTTCAAATCATTTTCAAATCAACGAACTATCGCTACACCTCCATTGCTATTTAAAAAATCTGAGCGTGCAGCTGTCAATTGAAAGGAATGAAAGTGGTGACATTTTTTTGTTATAAAATACCTCTATTAAAATCAAAAATGACTTGTCCGAGCATTTTTCATCTTTGCCTTAAATAACGGGGTTTGCTAGAGGGGGTAAGACTTAACATCCACTCTATAAAATAAATTTGAAAGATAGAAAAATTTATAAAATAACTTGAAATTACGAGGTGGCCACAATTTTATGCCCGGTCGTGTAAATTTTGTAAGTTTTGTACTATTACCAATAAATTATATTTCTGCTTCCTCAGCTAGCTAATCTATTGCACTAGATGATTATATAAACTCCCAGTGTAAACTAATCAATCAAGGTCGCTCTAATATAAAAATAAATAATGCATTTCAAGGTTTTATAGTCTATCTCTACTATATCAGAATCAAAACAAGTTTATAAACTTAATCGTATATCCCCTCTAAAAACGTCAAATATAAAATGAAAATTTTAAAAACCATAACTTAGTTAAATTGATTGTACTAACCCTTACTTTTTGGAAGTCCATCTTATTAAGAATAATGAAAAACTCTTCGTTTTACCAAAACTTCCAATATTTATTTAAAAAATTGCTTTATTAACTTTAATGACAGCCGTTTCGCTAGACTTAGCATCGTCAGATTGACATATTGAAGTTACATTTTCTTTGTTTGTAGCTAGGTACCTGATGTTTATTAGGTAGTTATAAGGCTAGACCAAGTATGGAAATAATAACTTCGGCAACATCAGCATTAATATCATTTAAAACACAAAATAATATTGGTACAAAAATGTTAAATGTAAAAACAAAATTACCTAAATTAAAAAAATCTGGTGTTTACAAAATTAATTGTCCAAAATGTAATGCTGTATATATAGGTCAAACACAAAGAAATTTTGAAGTAAGATTTAACGAACATTTAAGAGCATATAGATTAAAACAACCAGATAAGTCAAATTATGCAAAACACCTACTTGAACATCCAACCTCACTCTTACACATCAATGACATCCAAATACTACACACTTGTAATAAAAAACAAAATTTAGATTTCCTTGAAGAACTTGAAATAAAAAGACATCTAGCAGATCCACAATTTAAAGTTGTTAATGAACAAATAAATCTGGGAAGTTCTCCACTTTTAAAGTGTTTGCTTTGATTGAGTCTTCATTTTATACATAGATAAGACGTAATTGTAACACAAATATATTAAGTTATTGTAAAGATCAGCATGATATAGTTTTTTCCTGGTTTTTCTATATCATTGCACAGTTATACTGATCTTAGAGGGAAGTACATCCAGGATAATCCCTTAGGGCTCATAACATCTAGGCTTTAATATTGTTATATCTTATTACTTCCATACTTGGTCTAGCCTTATAACTACCTAATAAACATCAGGTACCTAGCTACAAACAAACAAAATGTAACTTCAATATGTCAATCTGACGATGCTAAGTCTAGCGAAACGGCTGTCATTAAAGTTAATAAAGCAATTTTTTAAATAAATATTGGAAGTTTTGGTAAAACGAAGAGTTTTTCATTATTCTTCATAACTTAGTTATTAAGGAACCCTGTATAATTTAGTTAAATGTAAACAATCGATATTTCACCATACGAAAATATCAAAGGAAATCAAACAAAAAAAATATACTCGAAATGATAAACCTGTAGACGTTTTTTATAAGATGTGGAGTGTTCACTTGACGATAGCGAAAAGCGGTTACTTTGATCTATTTTCTATCAAAAGACACGACAAACCGCCGAAGATAAGATAACACAGTATTCTAATAATATTGTCAAGATATAAGAGTGTTTGAAATTGGGTTCAAATGATATACGTTGCATATTATATAGTTTTAGTTGTACTTCTAGGGTAAATGCTTTTTGGCAAATTATTTTAATAGGTCTTCATATACGAGACGATCTTCAAAAGTATCGTCAATTTTGAAAAAAATAAGTATAGATCGTCTTGCTAAATATTATCAAAAATTATCAAAAAATTTAATCTTAGGAGAACCTTCTCTATGATTTATAATTTTATAAAGATCTTATAAAAATGGAGTCAAAAAAAGGATAGCTCACAGTTTGACATTTCAGAATATAGAAAAAAGTTTTGATAATATATATGTAGAATTGTTTCTTTACAAGATTTACGAAATATGTATGTAAATATTAGATAATACAATATCAGCCAAAATAAACAGTGCTGAATGTAAAATAGTATATTACATGAGTGTGGAAAGTGAAGTATTACGCACGAGTGAAGTTTAGCACGAGCCGCGTAGAGGCGAGTGCGGAAACGTAACGAGTGCAAGAAATACACTTTCCAATACACGATTTTTCCTACGACCCCAATATTTCTTATTATAATAAATATTTTAAATTTATTTATAAAATTTATTTTAATTGTTAGTCATGTTAAAAATTAGGATTTAAACGAGTTTATATATTTGCATGGAAATATAATTAATTAAAATCAAATAACCACCTTTCTCAGGAATTCACATCAAAATTCTTTATTAGCTAAATGACATTTTAATTTTTTTTTGTGGGCTCTATAAAAATTAAAAGTAAAATGGTCAGTCGGTGAAATTAATTGAAAAGTAATGTAATAATAATAGACACAAAGATAATTGTGAACAAAAACACAAACATAACTTTAAAAATCCACATTTGACACATGCACGGAACATAAACACAATATAAAAAAGAATAAACTGTTCTTCTTTCTAAGAGTGTTTTTATAAAAATAATAATACTGAATAAAAATATGTTTATTTTTTAAAAATTTGAAAACCTATAAGAAATTTTTCTTTATTCTTACTTTATACAGAAAAATTTGTATTGGCAGTTACAATACAATATTTGACACAAGGAAGATTTAAAAAAAATTAAATGGTCCTTGCTTTGACATTCATGTGTTTTTACTATTGATAAATTTGACGTAAATGTCACAGATCATAGAACTATTTTTTTTTTACTTTTCAATACGTGTATTGATATTAGCTACTTTCTTAAGTACAAATAAGTGTGCAAACTAGCACTTTCATATGTGGTCATAGGAAAAATATATTTCTCCACGACTATACATAATGTTTGCTCGTGTTTGTTTTAATGTTTTAAACCATCTGGTTTAAAATTTTATCGTGTAAACCATTAAATATTTTTTCCTACGACCACATATGAAAGTGCTAGATTGCACACTTATTGGTACTTAAGAAAGTAGCTAATATCAATACACGTATTGAAAAGTAAATATCAATACACGTATTGAAAAGTAAAAAAATATAGTTCTATGATCTGTGACATTTACGTCAAATTTATCAATAGTAAAAACACATGAATGTCAAAGCAAGGACCATTTAATTTTTTGTTAAATCTTCCTTGTGACAAATATTGTATGGTAATTGCCAATACTAATTTTTCTGTATAAAGTAAGAATAAAGTTTCTTATAGGTTTTTAAATTTTTAAAAAATAAACCTATTTTTATTCAGTATTATTATTTTTATAAAAACACTTTTAGAAAGAAGAACAGTTTATTCTTCTTTTTTATATTGTGTTTATGTTCCGTGCATGTGTCGAATGTGGATTTTTAAAGTTATGTTTGTGTTTTTGTTCACAATTATCTTTGTGTCTATTATTATTATATTACTTTTCAATTAATTTCACCGACTGACCATTTTACTTTTAATTTTTATAGAGCCCACAAAAAAAATTAAAATGTCATTTAGCTAATAAAGAATTTTGATGTGAATTCCTGAGAAAGGAGGTTATTTGATTTTAATTAATTATATTTCTATGCAATATATAAACTCGTTTAAATCCTAATTTTTAACATGACTAACAATTAAAATAAATTTTATAAATAAATTTAAAATATATTATAAGAAATATTGGGGTCGTAGGAAAAATCGTGTACACAACGCGTTGAAAAGTGTATTTCTTGCACTCGTTACGTTTCCGCACTCGCCACTACGCGGCTCGTGCTAAACTTCACTTGTGCGTAATACTTCACTTTCCACACTCGTTATGTAATATACTATTTTCTACAAACGTCAAAAAATGACAAGGTTCGAGCATTGGCAAGAATATGCGAAGTGACCCTTTTTTTCATTTTTCTTTGTTACTATGACACCGTGCGCGAAGTAGTGTGCAAAATACTTACTTCGCACACTGCATGTAAAATATATGGGATTTTTATATTTTAATCTTTATGTTCCTCAATCAACCAAAAATCCAAGAAATCATTTATTTATTAATGTATAACAATAAATATTAAGGCTTTCAAATTGTGAGAAAATTTAACGCTACCTAATTTTATTTATTATTTACAATGTTAATTTACTCCCAAACCAGATAAGTCAGATTCAGCCCGTGATATCCTAGTTTTGGGAGTTGGAAGACTATCTATCCACTGCCGTAGAGGTGACAGCACTTAATCCTGAAATTTCACACTCTAAAATTTTATTTGATATCTGAATTTTATTGTTGATAGAATCTTCCACGTATCCTTCAGCCACAGTCGAAGATTTCCAACCTCCATGTCGTTTCAGAACACACATATCGGCACCCGTATTAGCAAGGAGTGGCTGATGTTCTCCGAAAAAATGGCCCTTGTAAGCATCAGGATTTGGTAATTTTAGGTGTTTTACTATTAAGCTAGGCATCTTTCCAATACTATTTATTCTGGCTTTATTTGCTTCACACCACTCTTTAAATTGCTGATATGCATTTTCATACTGGCGCCTCGATTTCTCCGGTAAGAGATTTGAAATTACTGAATTGGCCGCATCTGTCAAGTTAGGTGGGGTACTGCTTACTTCACTCCAAAATAATGAAAATAATTATCAAGAAATAATTGTCAACAAATGCCATTTTATTTCCATAGTTACAGTACCTACCTAATTACTTGATTTGGAAAAACAGTTCAAACCAGTTCAATACTTTTTTTCATATTAAGCTAAGCGTTTATAGAAAAAGTTTTGTTTGCATCTCATGTGCGAAATACTTTGGTAACATTTAAAAAAAATAATAAGAAAAGCCCTGGTGTGTAAGAAATTTACAGTGAAAACTTCTTTTTTATACAGTAATAGTCAACATTTGAATGCTATAGTAAACTTTACCGTTTTATATAAAAACAACCTATTACATTGACTCTTTAAAAAATGGGTCAATAAATGTAAACGTCGTAGTCTTCTCTCTATTTTTTTTACTTAGACAAAATGTCCAACGATGTTCTATTAAAAGTTACCCTACATTATAATAGTGGGCAGACTCAGGTGTGTGACGGTTGCAATTTGTGAAATGGAACAAGGCGATTGTCCGAATTATAAACCAATTTTCGTTTTTTTTCTCCTTCTCCAGAGAGCTCGAAAACAGTCATTATCTCAATTCTGAGAAGTATCAAAAAAAGGTCTGGTTTTTTTTGTTCTTTTCACTACCTTCAACCAATCACCGGCCGACACTTAAAAGAAACATGGCGGATAATAATAGCAAATTATCAAGAAAATTTACTTAATTATAACTTGTTACGTGTTGTTGATATCAGATGATGGAGAGTGATATAAATAATACGTCTTTTTTTTTAGAAACCGGCAGGCTACTTTTCGAAAATTGCCGGGCAATCAAACCAACGAAGTGGAACTAATATAAAAGCATAAAAGGTTTCATCGGAAACATAACCTTAATGATAAGGTAAAAGAATAGGAACATTAAAGATTGAATAAATACGAGTAAGGGTTAGAGAAAGTAATTAGATTTGTATTTAGTTTTTTCAAACTCCCTATTATTTTAAAAATTGCCACCACAACTATCTGATTAAAAGGTTAAATTGTTTTAAGAAGCATCTTGTTGTCTATGAATAACACCAAAAAAATATGAAAAATAGTAAGCTACAGTTAGTAACCAGGTTAGTCATGTTTTTTTTTAAATATTGATATAAAAACCGACTTTTCCTCTAGATTGTCCAAGAATAGCACTATATCATCTGCAAAACGTAGGTTGGTTAGATTTTTGCCATCTATTTTTCCCAATTTTAGCTTTGCTCGGGTTTCGCCAGTTACCGTTCTCGAACTTTCCTCAACCCATCAGAAGCCTGCGCAAAAGGAACACAAAATTACTTAGTGCGCAGACTGCTGACGGTTTGATGATGCTTCGAGATCTGTAACTGGCGACACCCGAACAAAAGCTAGTTAATCCTGTTTCGGATATTTTTATATATTAAATAAAATATTCATAGACGGCAGAATCATTTGCCGTTATAAAAATCAAAGCAGTCAGTTAATCAGATAACACCAACTTATCTGGATGTTTAAATAAAAACTGATTTTAAATTCTTACAACGATAGAGATAATAGATTATCTGCGAAACGTGTTCATAATTGTTTTAATCTTATCAACTTTTTGTTATTTATCCATTACCTATTTAAGTTTATAAAATCTGTTGATATAATTTAAAAATGTTAATTTGAAGCAACTGTTTGACTAAAATAGTTAATTTTTCAATAAAACGGTTGTTTATTCTGAATTCTTAATTTTATAGACTCCACAATATAATAGTTTTGTTACATAAGAAATTAGTATTTTAAAAATATGTAGATAGCTACAAACGATACAAAGACAATTTAACAAATATAAATTTACCCACAAAATTTACAAACAAACAGGAACGTCACACATCAACGACCTCGAAAAATAGGCAAACGTCAGAAATGTCTTGAAGATTTACGATTAACACGCCAAATGTTTTAACTAATATATTAACCATTCCCTGTTGCAAGGTCAAATGTATTTAATCTTAACACTACTTCAATAATCATCATGTAGAATGAATGTACAGTCTTTTGATGTTTGTCTATATAAGTTATTTAAACAATACTTAAAAATTATAAATGTTTTTGACAGATGAAACACAGATCTCAAAATTAACGGGTCATTATTTGTATGCTAGTCATTATTTTGCATTCAAAGTTATATGTGGTCAATGGTGATGTGTTACCAACACTATCCATTAAAATATAATCGACCCTATTAAGTGATACAACTCCTTGGTTGCAACCTGCGGTAAAATAGTGACATTTGCTAATAAATAAATAACCTACCTTTCTGAGTAACTTCTTCATTTTCAATTTTGGTCTTGTATTTTCTCCTTGTAATGTGGAACATGTGCTTGCTGTGTGCTTATTTTTGCTGTTTTCCTTTTTTATGTGATGAGACCCCATTGTTGCCAGCTGCAAGTCAATATAGGAAGATGGACTTTCACAAAGTAAGGATCAGTACAATAAATTTCATCTAAATAATTTTCTAAATCCAAAAAAATTTATTAAAAGGCAGTGTGTCCTCTATGAGTCTAGTATGCTGTCCACTAAATTGTTAAGCACATCTTGCCTGATTTGAAACTAAGGTTGAGTTTCTTATCTGCAGAGTTTCAGGGCTTGGTTCAACATACTATTTCCAAACCCATCCCTTCCAGAATGAATTCCTCAAGGAGTAATGTATTCCTGGAAGAACTTCCATCCACCCTCCCCATCTCACATAATGGGGGCCTTATACCATGGGCTCTTGCTACTCCTTTCCACTATTGTGGTTTAGGGTAGTTCCTAGGTGTCCTTTTCTTGATCAGAATGGTGGTATGCACCTCTATTCTCTGATTTTCTTTTTCTTGGCATTTTCTAGCATGAGCTTTTGTCTGAACCTTCTGTTATTGTTTTGGACAATGCACCTTACCATAGTACTTTGGTTAAAACCATACCAAATACATCTTGGAAAAAAGCAAAAGGTCAATAGTGGCTTCATGTATACAAAATATTGAAAATTGTTAATCAAAATAAACCTCCAAGTTTATGAAGCTGATTAGTTGGCTGAAAATATGGGCCACAAAATATTATGTCTTCCCCCTTTCCTCTGTATGTTCAATCCTATAGAAGTTTGAGGAATAACAAAAAATTATTATATTCAACATGTTATGTTGACAGAGATGGAACTGTTTAGAAATGTGGAAAGAAGCATTACTGTTACTCCAGGAATAGGGTCAAAAACTAAGCAACATGTCACTCATTTTTCACTAACATAATTAATAGACTTTTTGATATATCAATAATTATAAATTTATATTTTGGACCCAAATCTATGTATGTTTTCTATGGTATCCATGTGTATTACTATTCGATTAAGTAATAATCCAATACATCAGTCTATCTTATTTCAGTTGTTCAAAATCAGATTATTATATATTTTAACTTGTATACTTTTTTCCATTATATTTGAGCCTTGCAGTTCATTTTTATGTTTAAACTAAATTTGCATTTCCAGCCTTTTGGGCATCTGTATTAAATTGAAAAATAATTTCTAAAGTAACCTTCAAAGTTTTTCTTGTTTAATGTGTTTCAATTTTATTAGATGTGCCAATCAAACCAGTTATGTTTAAACTAAATACTTCTGTATTTCCATTACTTCCATATTCAAAGTAGTCTTCAAAATATTAGTTTTTAATTTAATTTTAAAACAATTATTGTTCATAAAACTTGCTAGATAGTATTAATTCGTTGGACACCGTCAAATGGGTGTTTTATTTATTATTTTTATTTCCAGCTGGATTAAAAATAAACAATAAACCAAATAAGGCTTTTGAAATGACATAAGACAACTGATTGAATTGATACAAATATGTCATCAATCGAATCCCGGAACTGTGGTGTAATTATTTTTGTTCTGTGATGTAATTATGAGTTGTCTGAATTTTAAACTTGATAAATCACGACTTTTCTTACTAGTTTTCATAAAAAATGTAAACAGAATTATGACTTGTAACGCTTTTTGTTAACTTCACTTTAATTTAGATGGATAAATAAATATTGTAACGAGATAGATAGAGACCTTAAAAAGAAAAGAAGATTATGACGTGATATTTTAGTAATTGTTATGGAATGTTCTCGAAAAAAATTCCTATTGGTTGAACTCGAAATATCGAGTTTGTTCTATTCGTTAATCTAGATATTTCTAGAACATTTCATTTATGTATAAATAGGTTGTGTTGTGGACCACAACCACAACTTGTGGTTGTAATTCGCAGTCGAGAGTCAGTATTAGTTCAGTCTTAGAAGGGAGTAGTTGTCAAATAGACAGTTGTAAATAGTTTACAGCTAAATTCTTTATAAATCGTGTCAGATTATAAATAATGTGTATTGAAGTCACCATAAGTATTTCAAATGGGTGTCAGGTGTGGGGTATTTTTGTTAACAATCATCTTCTTCCAAAGGCTAGGTGCACAAGATAGGTCCTTCCATCTCTTGCAAACTCTTTTAATATCGTAGCTATTAAAATTTCATTAGGCAACTCATTGATTTAGTCGATATTGGTTAGGGAGACGGACTACTGGGTGCATCGTTTTGCAATGTAGAAAGTTCCATTTCTGTTCTATGGACTGATTCAACAAACTGTCACAAAATTTGTTGAAGTTTTTTCTCCGAAAGCAAATGAAGTGAAAAATCAATCGATAGAACAAAAATTGAACATTTTACTTTGCAAAATGATGCGCCCGGTACTTCCGTCTCCCAAACAAAATTCGATTACATCAATACGTTTCCTAATGACGTTTTATTTATGATTTTTTCGTATAGGTAATAGGTATGTCCCAAAGATAATTGTGCTGTTAAATTAAAAGAGTTTGCAAGAGATGGAAGGACCTGTCTTGTGCACCGAGCCTTTTAGAAGATGATTATTAACAAAAATACCCCACACCTGACACCAATTTGAAAGAATTGTGGCGATTTTAGCACATTTTACAACTATCAACTTGACAATAAAAAGCCTCGCACGTCAGAATTGCGACGTTGCCATATTTTAAAATTAGTAAAATAAGTCAGGATTTATCAAATTTAATAATCAAACAACTTACATTCATCAAGAAAAGGATTCATCGATTCGATTGATGTTTGTGGTTTGGTTGATGACATATTTGTATCAGTTGCCATATTTTAATAAAACAAAATGTTCAAATCTAATATTTTAAAGATCTACTTTGGAAATTGTTTTTAAACTAAATTAGGTAGAAGTTGTTATGCTTATTTCTGCCAACATGTTGATTATAGTAATTTTTTGATTTTCCTTAAATTTGTTTTAGGTATAACATTTAACTGTATTTTCGAGCAAACTGTTTAGCCTTATATACCTAATTTATAAGGTATATTTTGATTGACAATAATTTTCAATAGTTCTAGCTTCAGCATTTTAAATTCAATTGGGGCCACTCTTGAATGTTTCATCTTCGATTAATATTTGAGAAGACGAAGAGAAACAGTTTATCGGATATTTATATCGATATCTTTTGCTTGACAACAGCGCTTTCTTGCAAAACAATACGGCGGTAAAATAAGTAAATTTTATACGAGAAATATCTTAATTTTTTTAATATTGTTTTGTTATCACTGACGTATAACGATATTGAAATCTATGACGTACAACGCTTTAATATGTTGTAATGTGAATATTAATTTATGAAAACTCATTTATTTAAAAAAAAAGTTAAAATCAAAAGTTTACAGTTACAGAGGGCTGATTTCTTTGCACGCAAGTATATGTATGTAAAAAACAAGTATTTTATATAAGGTTTAAAATACCTAATTACCTACTCTGTAATTTTGATAATCACTCATTTTGAATTTACATCCACCATGGATGGAAGGTGTGACATCAAATTTTGTATTCTATGCTATCGAACTGTGAAATGTCAATTCCAAACAGCAACATTATAAATCTCCAGAAGTTTGAGTTATTTTATTATTATTATTATTATACATTAAAATATAACGCAAGTATCATAATTAAATAAATATAAGCAAAATCTTTTAAAATTCAATTTTACCATTTTTAGTAGGTATTCTTAAAATTCATGAATACGCACAACTTTGAAGGTTATGTTATAATGTTTTTACAGAAATTGTTCGTTTATCTACTGATATTTTTAGTGGTAAGTAAAACATATGAATTAAAACTTTCCAATGAAAAAAACTCCCAAAAATCAAGAAACTACAATGAAATAGTCCATAACAAGACAATAACACATAAAACACACCATCAACAAAAGTTGTTTGAAATCATTTGGTTTGATACTTACGTCACTACTTTCCCAGTCCATTTACATCCTGCTCAAATTTTACTCCTCCCTATCTTAAGTTGTTGAAAACTTGGCATAATTAAAACTGCCAGACAATTTGATCAAGATTTGATGGTTTTCCACAAACAAAATTTTTTCCTCCTTCCTTTGTTTTTATATCCAAAGGCCAACCCTTTACACTGCTAGTCTTAAATCCATTCCTCCCGAAATGTGATCTTCCTGACCATGATCCTGGTCTTACTCATACCTCATGCTGGTCAAACCATTTTTTCGTTGCTGTTCCTCTCTACTGTGGTTTTCCCTTAGGGACTAGCAATTCGATAGATCACATCATTTATCCTCTTTTTGACAATATACGGACCTTCCCACTATTTCTGTAGTTTCGGACACACTTCTCGTTTCCGTTGGGGATTACATAGCCAGATCAATTCCACTGTTTGATTAGTATTCCTTGTTGCTGGTGCGTCGTAGTACCTTTTCATACGGTCACTGGATAGTCGTAATTTATCACGGACCAGTTCGTGAACATCGGTCTTCTTTTGACGATCTTTGACGTATTCTTCACCGGGCGCTACTTCACCAGATATGCTTCCATATATCAAGTCGCAAGGTAATCGACTTTCTCTACCAAACAGGACTTTCGTAGGAGTTCCAGCCATAGACTCGTTGACAGTTTATAAATAAATTGTGTTAATGTCCCCACAAGTAGGTCAAATCGGTATCAGGGGGTCTATTCTCGAATGTCGAACAAAATATGTCGCATTCGACATTTGTCGATGAAAATTGTCGCACAACTTCAAATTGTGGTATTCTCGATTGGATTAGTCTTCCAATTCACATGCGACATATTTTGTCGAATAGCAGGAGCTGGCAACACCGATTTAACGATTCTCAAATATGTTCTATGCCAATGTAGGATGTGAGTTTTGGTTTTTTGATAGTTATATTTGTATTAATTGTATTTGTGTGGTAGATTGGATTGTTTTTTGTTTGAGGCTCGTGTTTAAGGTGGATTCATGCAAGCAAAAATTAAAAAACATCATTCAAAACCAGCAAATTACAATTAGTACTTAGAATTAGTAGTAAAAGCTTGGCATATTACTAACAATACTCATAACATTTAACTTAGTGTTTCCATTTATACTTACAATTACACTTACTTTAGTATTATATTGGTTAGATTAATAATATCTATATACCTATTATGATACAATCGGAAAAATAGGTACCTTTCTTCAAGAGATGTAATGCACTTTCACGATTCCCTTGTTCTATTAAGGGTTCTAGATTAATTATTAGTCTCTACCTAATTCTTTAGTTAATTTGAACGTTTTAATAAACTTTCTATGAGATGAAAATAATGTAAAAACTTTTCTACATATTCCTCGTCTCTCTCGAGGCCGTTAATACATTTCTTGATTTTCTAAATTTTCAATAGCAATTAATAAAACTGCCATTTTCTCTCTACAAAAATATCTGAAAAAGTACCAAACAAAACTATTGATAGCTTCAGTATATTCCTTATGGTGTATTCATTTTATGTTTTTTAACGTTGAAATAAAAGCATAAAAAAGGATTGTGGTTTCATTTCCCATATAAATTAACAAAAATTAACATGTATAATGATGATAAGCTACAAATTTCGCAAGTAATGAAATTCTCCCATTCGACATAAATTGTCGGCTGCCTTTGACCATTCTACAATTTGTCTATCAAAAATTTGCAGGGATGACTTTTGAGAATAAGGTTATTCAGATTTTCTTCGACAAAGAGGATTTCTCGCATGCGACAAAATATGTCACTGTTTGAGAATAGGGTCCCAGGTGTCTATTACAATATTTTTCTCAAAATACGAAAATTCCTGATATTTTCTAAACACACCTCGTAATAATATGGGTTAGCCCAACTTTGATATTCCTGTATACAATATAAAACAAAAAGGTGAAAGTGTTCTTTTAGAAATGTCAAGGTTGTCAAACATTTTCAAAGTAATTAGCTTTTGTAGAAAACAGTAAATTAATTCTGTGATGATTCACATCGGTCAGGTCAGCGTGGTTAAAACAGATTTTAAGTCATCCGGCAATACAAAACACCCGAATTCCGTTCAGCACAACCCAGTTCCTGTTTTTCACAAAATTTATGTATTTCCTACTGTTCCCAAAACCGTACAAATATACACAAACACACACGCTTCTTCCATTCTTCTTAATTTCCCATCACTTTTGGCTTCGTCTCGCCGCCTCGCCAGCAACGTCGTCGTCGTAAGCAAATTGACTTTGTATGTTTCGGAAATTGTTAACATTTAGAGGCATTCTGCCCTGACAATTCTCCAGATACCAACGACACAAGATACACGTTACAAGAAAACAAAACACGTCGATAAAATTGCCATCGATTATGATGGAAACTGTATGGTCACTGTTAAGGTAAATAAGGTAACTGTTATCGGTTAATTTACAAGTACATTTCTTGTATTTGTTACGGTGTTTTATTTCTTTTTTTATACTTACACAGGGTCGAGGGACAGTGTAATTCCGCGTTGTATATCGAGCACAATCGTGATCGAAAAAAGAAACTACATTTTTTAAGATTTTTTAAATCGTTAACCTATATTAGGTATATTTGTAAATATAAAAAGACAAAAGCGTTTGTTCTTGATGTTTCCCTTAGACCATATACAAATAGACGTCAATTTTCTGTCCTTGTTGTGAAGCCAAAATAATTCAGAACAATAAACAACTAAAAGGTTGTATTAACTTTCACTATTTATTCTAAAAATACTTTAATTGAATTGACAGCCGTTTCGCTATCGAAATAGCATCGTCTATTTCGATAGCGAAACGGCTGTCATTGCAATTAAAGTATTTTTAGTATAAATAGTGAAAGTTAATACAACCTTTTAGTTGTTTATTGTTCTGAATAAGATGAACTTTCACACAGTAAGGGTTAGTACCATAAATTTCATTAAGCCAAAATAACTTTATGTTGTGTTCTATAACTATATGTTTACAAACAAATCCACGTTTGAATAAAACTTCTTCGGTTGTTTTCGTATATCTTTGACTGCACTGTCTCTTATAGCATGGAACATTGCGAATCATATGTAAACATTAATCTTACCCTGTTCATAAACTATTTGTGTTATTGTTTTCGTTGTATTAATTTTGGGTTAAAGTTATGATTTAAGAATTTTGATTAGAGTTAAAACCTTGTTAGGTACCTATTAAAAGACCTTTGCGCTGCTGGTATTTGTTGTTTGTAAACAGTACTGCCCACACACCTCATCCCGTAGCTCCACGAACTTCATGCGACAAAGAGAGATAATATTGGCTTCAGTATGTTGTTCAGAAAAATGACGTCACAGCCAGTCTATTTGTATATGGTTTAAGATGTTTCCCAATTCTTAGCGTTAACGTAAATGGAATGGATTTATCAAGTTTAATAATTAGAGAACTTATAATTATACCATAGAACAGGAATAGTTACATACAGTACCGGGATTCGATTATGATTGAATAAATACTATCTAGCCTAGCAGGTTATATAAACAATGTTATTAAAACATATTAGGAACAAATATTTTGAAGATAATTTTGAAAATAAAAGTACTGGAAATGCAAAAGTATTTATTTTAAACATAAATGGATTGATAAAAGTACTTCCTCTCTCAGCTGTTTATATGTTCTTAAAAACTGTATTCGCTTACATACAGTTTGAGAAAGTTCCATTAGGTCTCTACGTGGATTGTCTTTTGCCACTTAAAGCCAATTTTATATACGTAAAGAAGACTCAATAATACCTTCAAATATTTCTTTGTCCTTAAGCAGGGAATTCACTCAAGATACACTATTTTGTTCTGATAAGAACAGATTTTTTAATTTTGTTGACATCACAAGAAATAACCTTAAATAATTTTGAAATAGTTGTTTATAACTTGATAATAACAATTTTTAATACTAATAGTTTTCTTCTTTTAATGAGAAGACGAAGAGGACAATATATCCGAGATTTTATTTCGATATTATTTATTTGGCAACAGCGCTTTCTTGTACAACAATGCCGCTTTAAAATAACTAAATTTTAAATGAGAGAAATTTTTATTTAACTTTTATTACTGTATAGGTAGTGACTATATATACTTAGTTATATTGTCAGATGTCAATAAAATTTTGATCACTTATAGATTATTATAAATAAAAAATAAACATAAAAATTTTAGACTTTAAAACGGCTTTGAACATACTTTTTCTAAATTTTTTAAATGCTCGATTTTACAAAATCACAATGAGGACCTGGCAACATTGTTAAATTTATTTCTATATTACAAAACGTGTTGTCTAACTATACTTACTTCGTGAACAGTGCAGCCACTACACTATTGGTGTTCTTTGAGTGACTTGAAATAGAACCGACTGTTGGTGCATGCGTGCCCTAATCATATAACCATAGAATTTTATTTGCTTTGTATCTGTGATGTGACGTATCCAAACATGCGGAGTTGCCAAGTCAAAAATGTGTTTCAGTAATTTAGATTTTAATAAATATCACATAAATATCACATATTCTTACTCAGTTAAATATTACTAAATATTCGGGCCTTTTAGATACACATAGTAGTATTACAATTATAATCAGTAATCTACTTTATGTTAGTTTTTTGCCAGTTTGCTTTCAATAGTTTTTTTTAATCAATCTCCTACACGTTAAACATCATATTTTATAAAGTAGGTTTTTAAATAATAAATAGTATATTACATAACAAATGAGAATAGTCAAATATTACGCACGAGTAAAGTTTAGCAGGACTCGCGTAGCGGCGAATGCGGAAACGTAACGAGTGCAAGAAATACACTTTCCAACGAGTTATGTACACGATTCTTCGTACGATCCCAATATTTTTTATAATTATGAACTTTTTAACTTATAAAATTTATTTTAATTGATATTGTAATAGATATGTTTGATAATAAAGTAAATGTTTGGTTTCCACTTCTAATTTTCATTATTGTAACTTTTTACAGCCAATATAGAAAATATTATTGAAGAAAAGGCCCAGGGTTTTAATTCTGCCTTGTGTTTATTGCTAGTAGATAAAGCGTAAAATTTCGTAAATCGGAGAATGCAAAATTAGTTTCCGAGTCTACTAAAATAAAAACGAGGCGCCTAAAAAGTTGTAAAATATTTTGAAAGGGACAGGACTTCCGTTTTGAAGACAATGTCCAGTCGAGGGACAAGGCTCATGTTTAGTGTCTCATTGAGATATACCAACACGTCAAATTTATAGCCGAAGCCGTCATTTAGGTCGGATGTCAAGATAAAAATTTCTTTGTTTACAATAAATCAACCCCATTCAGGTAGACTGCCATAAATCCATACAATTTTTCAAACAAAAAAAGGGTGATAAGTATTTCAAACACCACTGATTTTACATTGTTTTCAAAAATACAACAAAATTAAAAGAAGTGTGAATACTATTTTTCAAAAATAATCAGAAAGCATAGAAAGGGTCCTTCAATTTAAGTAAATTTTTATATATCAGTCTAGTTGTCATTAATAACAAATTTAAACATTAAGAACAAAAATTTTAAACAAGTGTATACTTTTTTATAGTTCATTTGTTTGGAGTTGGCAGTTAAGAAAAGTCATTAATTCGTAAAATGTTGTAAACAAGACCCTAAATCAGTAGCCCACGTACTTATTATTATCCAAAATGATGAAGGTGAATTCTATTACTTAAATTGTTTCTAATGTCATAAACAATTCCATTTTTAATTTTACATTCATGCATCGTGTTAACTACTCGTATTATCTTATATACAAAACCACGGTTTGTCTATGGATCTGAAATCTTGATGTTTACACAAATATTATCGTTATTATTTTTAAACAATAAAAGCTTTTATTGACTTTATAATGGATTTACATCAATCTCGACTATAAAAAAACCGAATTCAAAAGCAGCTTTCAACGTTAAATAAATCGTAAGGCAAAATCAATAAATCTGTTTACATTGATTCCAATATTTATACAAAAAAAACTTCGAATGTCAATAAAACTTGTTTTATTTAGATAAATAATTCCTGCGGTGTATGCTCGAATATAGGAATTTTAGATTATCCGCATATATAGCAAAAAAATTGATTCGGATGTTGTTTTTATCCACACCAATTTTTTATGCGGGAGACATGCAGGCGTACAAAATAAAAATCTAATACTACTACCTACACAAAGTATAAAAAAACTTCTTCAATATTTAATAAGTCGGAAATGCACTCTATAAACTGCACTTAGTCTCTAAAAAGTTTTTCAAAAATAATATTTTCCGTGTGGTGCATGCGGTTTTGGTTTATTGCAACATTTTGTTAATACAAAATTTAAGTTGAGTTAAAAATATCGAAGGTTTTAAAAGAAATTTTCAATCTGTAAGTATTCATTCCATATTTAAAACTTTTTGGTGATAAAAGATAAAACTTGTAGTACCTACCTACTTTCGGAGATTTTGACTATGCAAATCCCTTTTGAAAACCAATGTTGGTAAAACAATTGACTATACCTCATTTAAAAACTAGAAGGAGTAATTTCAAAAATGGTTCACACAACAACTAAAAGTTACCAGATTAGTTACTAGGGAGCGTGTTCCGAAAAATTCGTGTTCAAAATCTATGAAATATGCAAATTGATTGTGTTAACCTCTACTTTTTGGAAGTTCATCTTACTGTTCTTAGTATGAAATATGCCTTAATTGACTTGAGGCGGAAACTAGCGAATCACAGATAACCCTTATGTACTGAAAATTATTCTTTAGTTGTCGCGTTTAGATAATATGTAAACAAACAGCTATACCTTGTACAGTATAAATTTAGCTGCACGTCATCAAATTGAACAAATCGCACTGTTCGTTTGACTTCCTTCGTTCGTTTGCTACTGTCAATCAGTATGTTTTTATTACTGTAAACCTGGTAAATATAAAAATTCTTAGGTAGCAAGTTATTACAAAAAATAAATAAGGTAAGTGCGCCAAATATTGCCATGTTCCTAATATTGCCACTCCCCGTAAATGTATTAATTTGTCCCTTGAGTCGCAGATGGCCATGTAAGCTCAAATATCAAATTAAAACAACCACTCTAAAAACGTTATAGGTGAAACCAGTCAGTATTGGTGTTCACGGCAAAGCAGCGTGTAGTTCGTGCAATTTGTTTATAAAAACTTGGGAAAACTGTAATGATTGTTATAAACTTCCTAATGCCGATTATAGAAGGGTGAAAACGTTATCAGGTAGGTACAGTCGGCTGTAGAATAGCATATACATGTTAAATGTGAATTTCGTTTACCTACCGAAATTATAAAAACGCCCTCCTTAGACAACATACGAATGGCAATTTTTAAAACGCCCCCATTTAATGGTTTGTTTATTTACAAGGGTAGGTCATGTCCCGAATAAATAAGTTTTTTTCGCATTTTTGAACTGATATAATAAAAAAAAGGGATTTTAATCCCAAACAAACATTTATTATCGAGGGTTCCAAACTAAGTGAAGATGTGGGCGTGGACAACTGTTTAACTGATTTCAAATTTATTATTATTTAAACCGTGATTGGTTACACAAAATAAAAGGCTGCCTATTCAATGTAAGCGATTTGAGTTTGAAAATGTATATGCAATTCTGAAGCCGATAGTACATTCAAGTACTTTATTAGTCCATATTGTGTTTAATTAATATAAAAGAGAATAAAACATAAATCGCCATTTTTGTTCCGCAGTAGTGATGATCCTAATATTGCCACATGAGATAGTTCCTAATATTGCCATGACAATATTTGGAACCTAATATGAAAATTTACTTTTTATTAATAAAAACTTTCTTTTCAACAGAATGTCGAATAGAAAGAGAGCCATGTGGTCTGAGTCGAATCTCGTTGTAGCGTTAGAAGCAATAAGAGCTGGAAGCAGTATAAGGCAAGCTTCACTACGATATGAAATACTTTGAACAACACTTTGACTACATTATCGCAGCCAAAATTCGGTTAAACGACTTGGAAGGACATTGTTTTAAGTTTTTAACAACTGCTAAAGCTAAAGAAGTTACTAAGGATTTATTTTCCACAGCGATAGAAAAACCACCCAAAGGTAAAAGTAACAAAGAACCTTCCAAACAATAAGAAACATCAAAAGACAAAAACAAAGAACAGGAGGAAAAGAAAATAAACAAACATCAAAAAGAACAAGACAATCTGAACAGAGAAAATAAACAAAAGAAAAATAAACAAGAATTTAAAAAGTAGTAAATCATGGTTCTGTCATCTATGTAATGAAGAACGCCAGGCTGATATGAGATTATGCTGCATGTAGCCAATACGTGCATGAAAAGTGTGTGGTCTGACTAACCATGATAAGGATAAATTCATATGCCCCAATTGTTCTTAAAAATAGTCAATGTCTCACTAGTTTTTTAAATGTTAAGGTTCAATATTATTACCTATTTTTATTAACAAAATACCTGTTCCTTTTATTGCCAGTACTATGGCAATATTAAGGGTATATAGGTTCCAAATATTGCCAGTTGGCAATTGTTTAAAAAAAGAAGAATACATATTTTTTGGTTGCTTTATTTTTATAATTGTTCAGAAATTAGACTATAAACATGTTTGTTACTTGTATACTCAATTTACAGGTTATTTCAAATACATTTGTATTTAATAAAAAATAATAAGTCTTAGCATGGCAATATTTAGCTCACTTACCTTAAATGCTTTAAGAAAGGTTTCATAATTAATTTTTTATATTTCGCACTTATAAAAATCTTCATTATAAAACGCATTTGCGTATCGTAATGTAACTTTTACGCACGCAAATTTTTGTTTTAAATGGTTGGCGACATGAGTGAAGTTTCTAAAGGCAAGACTATTGACAATGACATTTGTGGCTAATAGCAATTTATTAATTTTATATTGTTCTTTAAGAAAGTATTTGTGAATATGAATATGATATTTTACCTATATAATATATTATTATTGGTATATTATTCTTTTTAAAATGTTTTAAAACATTAACATTTGATAATTTAAATGTCACAACTGTCAAATGTTATAAATTACACAGTGCTGCCGACATACTTTTTAAAATAAAAATTTTCGTAATTACATAAAAATAAAAAATTTAAAAAATGGTAAAAAGGGCAAAATATAAAAAATATTATAAACAACTTATTTCATATGGCTGTTGTGACACTCGTTCTTTAAAAAACTCATCGCTTCGCGATTCGTTTTTTAAACTTGAACTCGTGTCATAACAGAATTCCATATGAAATGCGTTGTTTAATATACTATTATATCAAATAAAACTCGTGGGTAAATAAAATATAAACTCCAAAAGAACATAACTCACGCTAAAATATTTATATTTATATGTTGTTCTAACCAATCGTAATAATGTAGTCAAATAAAAGAAGAATATTAGAGAAACTTCTTTTGACATTTACTAGATTCTAATACTATTTTAAATGCTTGGCAATAGTCCCGTTTGACAGCTGTGACGTGCACCTTAAAGGTAAGTCCTCATGTAAGCGAAATTGCGAAAAGCGAACTTTTAAAATGACCGAATTCGTCACTCTTAAATGTCACATTTTCTACCCCACATCTGCGAAATTCGCACGTTTTTCAATTTTTTTAGAGGTTATGTGCATTTCTTTTCTTTATTCTTGTGTTTGATATTTGGATTCTTTTATTGTTTTGTATCCATTTTTATCTGAAAAATGATGAATAACCTAAAAATCACAAATACCCGTAGCCCTCCATACATATATTACCACACTTCCATACAATTTTCGCCAAATTTGAGCGAACAAGTTAAATATATTGAACTAATTTCGTACGCCGCAAGAATAAAAATATCGCTACTTACTTTCAATCTTTTCAATGTCACTGTCAACTATCACCTATACCGCCAATGGGAACGATTCCCCACAAAATAAATCGCAATTTCGCGTGCATGAGGACTTACCTATATTAATACTGGACAAGGTACATATGTCAATGTCAGAACTGTCAATTATTATGAGATGTCAAGCTAAAAAGTGCTGTTTGAAACTGGCTAATATCTGACCAATCAGAGGTCTACAGAATTGCCCACTTAAATTCAAATTACTCCTCCTAGTTTTGAGAGTATAGTATACCAAAGAATTTGTATGTGCAGCTCGTACACCGTTGTCGATTACCCACTCAAGCCAATTACCGTACTCGCTTCGCTCGCATGCGTAATCAACTTCGCTTTCGTGGGGCAATCGACAACTTTGCACAACAAACAAAACGATATTATACAAGCCACAGGCACATTTGGCACCCAACGTGGGAGAAAATGCAATATTAAAGAATGTTTTATTGACTTCATAAATACTGGTGAAAAAAAACGCAAACTGGTGGCGCTGTCTTGTATATTGGCACGCAGGTGCAGGCGCAGTAGTACCAATGGCTATGGCCAAAATATCTTTAGGAGTAGGTAATTTTTGCCAAATTTCCAAATAGATTGTGTTCCGTAAATTTGAAAACAATATAAGCTTTATTTTGTGGGATAATTTGATTTGATTGTTGTGGACATCTGGACTGTTAAAAAAGATATCTAAGAGTAACTTATTCGATAATGGTGAAGTAAAAAGTAATGTGTGTGCATTGGACAGTATATATAAACAGAAATTTTTCTTCCGTAAGTTTTTGAATTAGTTCCTAGGGGCTATGGGAGATATATCTTCCATACAGAAGACTTGGAAGTATCAATGTAAGAGACTAAGACCTCCGACGGTTTGACGATAAGTGGATGGAGTAGTCAGATCTGAAAATTTATTCAATAGTCGCAGGCAAATAGATTAAGTATAGGACTTGGATGAGCTAGCTATTGAACCAGTTGTTTTATATTATTAAACCTGATCAAATACAATTGACTTGTTCTAAATTGTTCCTACATTTAAAAACAAAAATCTGCATCCTAAAATATATACCGGATATTACCTAAAGTTAATATTATGCGCTTAAGAACAAAAATACGAAACAACTATGCTAATAAATTCCCCAAACATTCAACCTTGCGATTCATCTTGTAGCAAGGTTAAGCTCACACAAGCAACAAAGAGGGCTGGGAAAATTGAGGTACAAAGGGGGCCGTCCTTGTATTGATTATTCGCCGACCATTTTGTACTGGGGCATCACCGGTTCAGCCAATCATCGATCCCAATACGCAAACGCAATAGGCGTGGCTGGCGATGGAAGGGGAAATTTGAATTTTTAGTGACAGAACCGAATCGAGCCGATCGCCTACCGAATCCGTCGTCAGTCTGGCTTTGACTGTCGTCGGTGATGTTCTAAGGTTGCACGTAGCTGAGTGGTTTTTTTGCGCATTAGAGACGAACTTTTTTTTGTTGAATTTTTTGTGCGACGTTTGGAAAAAGTGGTGTTTCGTATGGTTATGTCAGAGACGGGGGGACTGGCAATGCACCAGTTACCAATGCATCACAGAGGTTTGGTCCAACCGAGCCTTGTCATGAATCCTCATCCCATGACAGACTCCTGTTCCGTCGAATCGCAAAACAGTAAGTTATTGCTTATTTACAACTTAAAACAAAGTCCTTGTCGAAAAAAAAAGTCTAGGGAATGTACAAACTCGTCGTTGGAATTTGTATTTAAAAATTAGTTGATTTGGCTATCAGCAATATCTACCTCTACTTGGAAATGTTCTTGCATATTTAGATGGAATAAAAAATTTATATGTTTTTTTGCGAATTTTTTTAAATAAATAATAAAAAAATACCAAAAATGGAGTTGACAGATAAATGAACAAAAAATAATAATATAAACTATATTATAAATAAAATCCGAGAACATAGAAAAGTATTAATGTCTTTTTTGCAAATCTTTAATAGATTATATATTTAATTAGTATTAAATCAATTTCAAACAAAAAAATTGATGGGTTAGTAAAAAAAATATAAGTTTTTAAAAATAATAGGAAATATTTGTTTTCCTAAACCCCATTTGTATTTATTAATATTTTTTATACATTTTGTGTAAGAATTTTTTCTAAAAAAAATTCAATTCACATTTACTTAGGCAGGTGCTTATATTTATAATAATTATTAAAGAACATCAGGAAACAAAAAAAATATACATAATTGTAATGTAAAATCCAAATATTAGGCTATAAAAATATTTCAGATATTATACAATAAATAACAATCTGTTTTTGTTAAAAAGCATATTTAATTCGTATGTATAGATTTATTACCCAACCAATTTTTATTTTTATTGATATCTACCCTAAAATGTATGCTTGGAAAATATGCACAATAAACCAAATTTTAAATAAAAACAACATCTATTATTAATAAATACTTCTATTTGCACAAATACCTATCAAATTTATTTATTTAGAAAGTCACAAATTCCTAGATAGTACCAAATATTAGTTTTTTGGCATATAATTGTAGGTATTAATATAATAATTCACAATCCTTTATAAAATATCTATATCTATAATAATATAAGAATATATTTTACATTTATTATGCATAACAAAAAAATAAATCTTTTTAGAAAACTTTATTATAACCTACAATAATTAATAAATTTAAAATAATTACAAAATGATGACAAATCTTATAAAATGTTTGTAATCCTTTTTGGAAAATAAGCTACTCATCTGAAAAAATGTACGTCTACCACATCGATATTTTTACATAGATAGACTAGACTAAATTGTTATTTAAAAAATTATTCTCAACTTGTTAGCCATTTTTTGTATTTTTGTTAGTTAAAAAATTACTTTTTACTGAATATCAAATGGTTACCGCAAACCACTCAAAATTGAAATCGCATAAGAAAGTCATAATAAAACGGGATAGACCCTAATAAGATTACTAAATATTATCCTAAACCTTTCTTATTGACAGTTTTGGGGAAAAAATTTTTTTTCGGTGTCAAAAAGCAAAAAAATCACTTTTTTGAAACTTCAGCGCCATCTATTTATAGCGAATTTTCACTGTAGCGCATCGACCCAATGAGAAAAGTTGTAGACAATATTGTTCCCAACATTTTTTGATTTTATAAATTTTTCCAAAAACCTACCGTTTTCGAGATAAATCAAATCCAAAAACTTTTTGAATTCCCCCCTCATTCCGCATTTTTCAAGTTAAGCTTTTGGGATGCCCCTCTAACGATTTCTGCAAAAAAAGTGACAAGGGTATTTTTTTCCAAAAACGGCTTTTTTTCGTGACAGATTGACTGTACTACTAGGTATTCCCATTCCTGGTTAGGTTGTAACACTATAAAAATAATTGCATTGTCACCAGAGCTGGTTATAAGTTCAACTTTTTATAGTAAAATCGGACAGTCATAGAGGCTCGCCTAGAAGTTAACGTTGAAAGATTTAATTACATAAGTAATAAATAGATGCATAATATACCTAACAGATAAAAAGCTGCCGAACTTTTTTTTTAATTTTTCCTATGTAGAATTTAAAATACCCAGTTAATTAGAAATAATTTAGCTTAATAAGGATAATAAAAAACTCTTCGTTTTAACAAAACTTCCAATATTTATTTAAAAATTGCTTCATAGCGAAACAGCTGTCATTGAGTCTTTTAAAAAAGCAATTTTTAAATAAATATTGGAAGTTTTGTTAAAACGAAGAGTTTTTTATTATCCTTAATAAGATGGACTTCCAAAAAGTAAGGGTTAGTACAATCAATTTAATAATTTAGCTTCATAAAAAGAGATTTTTGGTCAAGAAAATAATTTATAAGTAATTGCTAATAAATCAATTTTTTTATAAAAAGCGGATCTAATAGAAATATAAAAGCTTCAAAGCAAGCAACAAAATATCTACAGATATTTTAACATGGATTTTATTGTATATAAATATAAAAAGGTTATTATTTAGAAGCAAATAAATATATATCTATCTATCTTAACCTGAAGAAGGTAAATTTGACATAAATATTTAGAGCTATTCGTAGTTAGTACTATAATTTTAAGATTACTACGGTATAATTTAATAATTCAAACACCTTCAAAATATTTTAACTGTAATTCTATCTAATCTATTATTTTTTTTCTCCAGATACTAGGTACCCAAAAAGTTAGGTCACAGAGTCAGTTTTTATGTATGGATCGCTACAATTATCTCTTTAGAAAATATTAAATGAAAAATATTCAGTATTTTTCAAGGATTTCAAAAGGAATAAAATATACAGGGTAATCCGTTTGAAATAACGAAGTTCATTAGATTTCCTGAAAAAATGAAAATCCGACAACAATGTAAACACTACCATAAGCTCGGGCGAATTAAAAAATCGTCAAATATCAAAATTTATAAAAATCCTGCAAGCCGTTTCCGAGATAATTGAGGCGTTTCGTACATAAAATTCTCTCTGTATAATACTCTTTTTGTAAACTATATTGTAAATTATTCAAAAACTCCATCAAAACCTATTGTGTACTTTAGGACAACAAAAAAGAAATTTAGACAGACTCCAAAATAAAAATATAAATATATAAATAAAAAAAATATAAAATAGGTAACAGAATTGAAATTTCCTAACATTTTGAACATATATATCTATTGCGGATGTAGTTTATTCAATTTTGAACGTGGTATCTAAAATCCTTAATAAAATTAATGTACTTTTAAAAATAAATGAATACATACCTCAGAGAATTGTTAACCTAACCTAACCTATTATTTATATTTAATTAAAAATATTCCGTCTACAATGCTAACTCTTCCGATTATTATTAATTGGTTCGGTGTACAACTCAGTAAAAATTGTATGGGTAATTAAGTAAAAGTCTACAACAATTATTTCAATAATTATAATAAATCTAAAAGTCAAGATAAGCCCGTACAAACTTTAATGAAACCGTCATGTAAGTTAACTACTACCATAATTAATATTTTCCTGTTCATTTTGTTATGCAAAATAGAACACGTTCAGTTTTTAATTTTATGCAGTTTATTACATTACTTAAAACGGAGATGTTTATCGTTTTTTATTTTCATGAATCCTTCTTATTATTTTGCTCCTCAATTTCTTCCTCTTAATCTGGATCTTGATGTCGCAAATTTTTTAACTAGGTACCCATTATAAGCGAGGATCAATGCATATTGAGCTCTTTTAAAAATAATCTTACCTAGGTACCTATCTCGATAGGTACAGAGTAATAATATACAGGGTATCCTATTTAAAAATATATATAATTTCTTTGTATCCCCTGAAAAACGCACGCTACTGGACTTTTAATAGCATTTTAACAAAATTCAGTCATAACCACACAACTTTTATTAAAATTTTTTTTTCCTCTAGGTAATAATAACCTAGATAATAACGATGATAAGGGGTGGGTAATTTATAATGAATAACCCTGTACATACAGTTGAAAATGTGTGTTATTGTAGATGCCTAGTCCTATTTTGTATTTTAAAACATTTTCAAATATTAATTGAATAATGATTTTATTTAGGTATCAGTCAAAAGTCAAAACATAATATTGGAAAGTGAAATTCTCTCTACTTTATTTAAAATTTGAAAATAATACAACGTTTAAAATTTGATAAAAAAGATTCTTTCAAAACAACGTTTTATTTATATCAAGCTTATCAAGGTTTAGGTGTCATATTATTTGTTTACTCTTAAAAACCTGATGCGAATACCAATTTATATAATTGCTAGAATTCCTATCGGTACAATTATTATTACAGTTAGAGAACCCTAGATAGTAAAAGTTGGTCCTATAGATACGCTTAAATAATTTTTTTCACTACTCGCCTGTATACATACCTAACTTTATTGACTTTTGTTGAGGTAATCAAGTTGTTCGTTATTAATTAATGTAGAAAAATACAGAGCTTACTTGATTACAACTAAACCTCAATTGATTTGACAGAATGTGAGGTTAACTGCGCAAAGTAAGTCTTGTTCGCACGCTGGCTGCAGTTGACCGAACGACGCGAAGCGGAGTTCGGGCAGCAGTGCGAACAAGACACTTTGCGCGAGAGTTAGGAACAGTATTTTTTCTACGAGCGAGACCATTTATAAAAAAAAATTAGACAATCAATTTAAAACATTATAGGTATTCATAACAAAATACTAAGCAACAACCATTTAACAAAAACTAATTATTTCATTTAATTATTATTAACTATATTAAAAGTAAATGACCAAAGCGAAGCATTATGGAAGGTTAATGCTGAAGATGCGGTTCCTTCAATGGAGAAAATTACTTGTTTTATATTGTTTTTGTAGGTTCCGTCGGTGCCAGTTGGAGTTGAAATAATATTTTCTTGCAACCGCGGCTTTGTCTAAAATATGAACCGGTATTTCCTCATTGTCTTCTGCTTCAATGTTTTCCATTGTTTCTGGGCTTACTTATTAGTTGTAGTTAAAATAATGGAAAGATTGACAAATTAATTTGTTTGACACTGACGGCAAATGTAATTGTCATAGAAACGTTTTTACTGGTGTATAAATATTGTTAATGGTAGGTACTTTGTTAATACCTTGTCCGCACTAGTGCGCAAAATTTAATTTCTCAGGAAAAAATATTTTTCCGTACTTATTTAATAGTCCACCTACCATAGGCGTAACCAGGGGGGTTTCGGGGGTCGTAACCCCCCATTGGGATGCACTTTGTGCTCTATTCGTTAACTGTGTTAACATGAATATGAGTATCATCATTAATATCATCCTTTATAAAGAATTTCAAAGGTGTTGCTGACAGTTACAAATCAATTTTTTGGAAACCTTAAAATGCAATAAAAAGGGTCTTTAATTTTAAAAAACTTCCCCCCTTTTGCCTGGGGGTATTCCATACCCTATTGTGCCTACCTTAAACTACTTAAACTTCTACACTTCTAGCGAAGTTGAGCAGCTTTCTATGAGGGTGTATTCCTAATTTGATAGGGAGTCAGAGCAACTCCTTTTAAGAATTTAAGCTGTTTTGCAGAGCATTTGCATGGTATCTAATCCCCCGTTTCTTTAGCGCTTTTGCAGAAATAACATTTCTCACTTTCCGATTTGCCTAATATTTTGAGGTGGTACCTTAAAGGCCAGTGTCCACTGAGAACACCTTAAGTAAATTTTATTTCCTTTTTGATCATTTAGAGGAGGCACTATGCTCTTTCAGATGATGTATCTATACAAACCTTTTACCTTGCCTCAATCTTGGCTTATTCATCCAATAGGATCTTAATTAACTTAAGGATGCTAGTGGATCCTTAGATTGCTAACTAAATCACTAGGTTTTAAATTTTGTCTATGTTGCAGTCATAATTAAGGCACCAGTCTGTCCCATAATGCAATAATGCAGCGGAGGGAGGCACAGCATCACCACAATAAGGGCTGCTGTGGAGCAGCATCTGTTATTCCCTCTGTTATTCCTAGAGTAGCCAGCCGCTGCACTTTCAGCAACTGAACACATGCTGTTGATTGTTCAATTTTTGAACAATCAAAAAATGAATAATAGGGGACCATGGGCTTGATAACCGTTTGGTATGAGCAGAAAATAATTTTCAGTTTCAAACCTCAAGCCTCTCCAGATGTCCTGCGGCAAGTCCAGCTCGCCATAAGGCTTTGGATAAGATTTTTTCCAATTGATTGTTCCAAGTTAGATTCTGATCCAGAATCATTTCTAGATATTTTATAGTTGGAGCATTCAAAGAGTATCTGCGTATCCTGGTGATTAGAGGACTCATTCTTAATCTATGATTACTATTATAAAATATTTCATTTATCGAATAGTAACATAAATTTCACTTTCAAGTTGTTATAACACGTTAACTTTACCAGTTTTCCTATTTTTGTCTCAAAACCCTTTAAAAAAGCTTTCATGCATTGCTGAAATACTTATATATTTGAAAAAAACTAAAATATACTGAAATATCAAAATATATAATCAGTCCCAAAATTTTTATTTTGCCATTGTACTATTTTGCTTAGATTTTGCTAAGAACAATAAAAATTAAACTCTTTATCGAAACTTCCACTGTTATTTATAAAACTGCTTTTTAAAAATTCAATGACAGCTGTTTCGCTACAACTAGTATCGTCAGATTGATATTCTCCAGAGGCTTTACAAGAAGTGTAAGAAGAAGTGTTCAGAGGCTTTACAAGAAGTCGTCGTCATCATCAAGAATTTTTACACCTACCATTGGATTCTCTTACGACACCTTTTCCGTTACACCCTGTATACACGATGATGACGATGACTTCTTGTAAAGCCTCTGGAGACTTCTTACACCTAGCATTCTTTCTCTTACGACACCTTTTCCGTTACACCCTGTATACAGGACGACGACTTTTTGTAAAGCCCCTAGAGACTTCTTACACCTACCATTCTCTTACGAGACCTTTTCCGTTACACCCTGTGTACACGACGACGACTTCTTGTAAAGCCTCTGGAGACTTCTTCTTACACTTCTTGTAAAGTCTCTGGAGACTTCTTACACCTACATACCATTACATTCTCTTACGACACCTTTTTCGTTACACCCTGTATACGCGACGATGACGACGACGACTTCTTGTAAAGCCTCTGGAGACTTCATGTTACCATGGACTCGATATATCCAAAGCGCCAATTTAGCCGCAAAATTACTCGCAGTTTGGTGAGGTGACGCAGTGTCAGTCACGGCGGCTAGCCTAACACATGCTATCCACTTTTGAACCGGAGATGGCGGAGGCGCTAACATGGGGAATCTCCATAAGAAATCGTGTCTCAGAATCCCCCTAAATTCACTACTATTTACATCTTTACATCTGCAGAGATGGGCAGTCATTCTAGAAGACCAAACCCAGTTGAATATCTGCAGATATGTTACATTTGAAGGCATTTTAGCTTTATTCTACTTTAAATTTGATTTATTTCCTGATTTTTGGTTTGTTTTTGAAATTATTCAAATGTACTTATAATATTTGATAGACTTCTGTCAATGGTTTGCCATTTTTGCAATTTATAGTGATACTATAAAGCTTGTCAGATTACCCTTACTTGTAGATCAAGATATTATGTGTAATTACATGCAAAGTGTCGTAAATATCGTCGTTTTCCTTTTAATAATTTTTGCTTGGATCCATATTTTATCCCCAACCTGTATTATATTTTTGATTCTAACTGAATTTTACCTATGTTTCTTTGTTAATTTTTTGCTGGTTACTAACTTTTTTGTATTTCAGAGAATTTTACGTATGACCATACAGTTAAAACATCTCAGTATTTTATTTTTAATACCTAAGATTCGTTGAATAATTTTAGTATCAATAAAACTAAGCAATAACGTTGGAGAATATGGGTATAATTTTGCTAATTTAAATAATCTAACGATTTATGGTTAATTTGCGAGAATTTTATGACCACAATATCAGTGTTTGGTCGTCAGTCTTTTCTTCTTTTTTGCTGTATTATTTAACAAAACTCGACGGCTTGTGGTAGGTCGTGATAGAAAAGTTTAAACAATACGTAATCTACTAAATAAATTTAACTTGTTAAAAAAATGAAAGTTGTTTTCATGTTTTATTTATTTTTAGGACCAATTAGTCGAAAACCAATTATGTTGTTTTTGTTATTTTCAATATACAATATATTGTGGTGATCCGTCTCAACAACGTCATCAGCTACTCTAATAAACTTACCTAACAACCCAAAACGGCAGGTAAAAAAAAACATGATAATAATTTAAAAATAAAAAAGGCTTAAAATTCGAATGATGGAAGGTGGCATCGCTAATTAAAGTCAAATAAAACGAGTGGCGGTGAGCTTATCTTAGTTTTTAGTTCTTAGTTGGCGTTGTCAGTTACCGCCAGAAGATTCACGGGGGGGGTTCGGGGACCTGTTACATCGTGACCGGTAGCTATCGGCCCGACGGGATGCTATTAGCACCCTGCTGCTAAATGCCATGAAGGCTCCCGGGTGGAATAAACACAAGCATAAACGTTGCTGACTATGAAATAAAGACCACCAACTAAATAGTTTTTTAAGATTATTTCTAGGTTCAGCAAGATTTATCAAAATAAAATAACTGAAAAGGACATACACGCTATTTTCTGAGCTTAACAATTAATTAAACTCAGTAATATCGTTAATTATTAAAAAAAAATGTTTATTGTAAGATTAGTCGAATTTATTAAGATAATGTTTTGCTCTAGTAGAAATCCAATGAAATCAGTTAATTTGAGGTCATTTGATTTAACACAACCAATCAAAACAACATTACAACAACAACAACAACAACATTTGTGTAGCACTCTTCATAGTAAAGATCACTCTCTTCCAAAAAAATGTCAGCTCATCTTTCGTAGAACTTGATGTGGGTACTCTTACCCCAACCCTTGAATGAAAGGGCGGGTTATCCATAAAAATAACGCTATTTTTCTTTTGTTTTGGAATTAAGGTTTCAGAAAACCATTTCTCAAAAAGAGGGCTATCCATATCTTGATGGTAATCCAGAAAACAATTTTTTATGTTTTTAGCGGAGAGAAGGAGCGCTCCTTCAACCCAACCGTCAGAACTGCCACAATGTAGAATGCTAATTCTTTTTCCTTTGTTTGAAGGAACGTCTACACTGCATTTTCTTCACCGTTGCATGTGTGTCGTACCAGGTTTCATCCAGATAATAAATTGGTCTGTGGCATTCTCTATATTTTGTGAGGGTTTGTAAATATTCGTTTCTCCATACAACCAGTCCCTTGCTCTCCACAATAGACTGACATTTATCGATAGTCTTAAATTTAAATCCGTTGTTCTTCAAAAATCGCCACAAAGTTGTTCTCGCACAATCTATCACTTCTTTCCTTTTCAATTCGTTTTGAATGCTGATAATAACTAATAAATAAAATAACATCACTATAAATATCATGAATTTCATGAAAATATTAAACCCAAACCTGTAAAGGTCAAAACTAGGCAATAACCAAACCGTCATCAATCCCTAATAAAAATAAGATGGTCAGTTCGCAGGATATTGAAATGAATAATACACACCCATGGACTGTTAAATATAAATATAAGGGTTGAGGTTAGCACGTCACTTTAATATATCGTGATTCAATTTCATCTTAATGTAGTCTCCATATTTGTTAAAAAATATAAAAATGTGTTAAATTAACAACAAACCGTAAATAAATACGATATATTATTGCATTGTTAAGATTTTATCATTAATAGAGTGTGAAATTTAGCGGTAAATATTGTTTAACGAAATTTTAACCTCGAAATGATTCACGGTTAACACTTTTTCATTATTTTTTTATTTAAATAACTATTTAAAATGTTTCTTTTTGTAATCCAGAATACAAAAATATTAAAACTTGCAATGCATCAGTTAAAAAAATTTAAACTGCTCAAGGAAATCGACACAATGAAAACGTAACAAAAAAACAACGCTTTTAATTAAAAAAAAGAGCTGTAAAAGAAATCAAACTGATTAAAGTAAATTTTCGGTAATTAATATTAACATAATTGCCTTAATGATACAATAAATAATACCAAGAATTGGAATTACTTCCTATAATTAGGAGAACGAGTAGTACAACCCATTTGAATCAATGACTGGGCAGATTTTTCCTTTATTTTTAATGTTATTGTTCATACGCCAAAACGATTTTTTTATTCTATAGTTATATAACGGTGGAATATATTGTTGGCGAGAACAGCAATTAAATCATCGTCAAAAGTGATGTTGAATTAAAAATAAAATAATACAAGGTATTCGTATGCGCGATGTCCCCTGAATCAATTGGCAGTCAAATTTATTGGACAAAAATTAAATAAAAAACATTAGAAGTGTCATTTTGTACCTATACTGATTAAATTTTGGAGACCTTTTATACTGTAATCTATTTTATACTGAATCTGAAAGTGTATTTCACATACACTCACACATACCGTCAAAGATTTTTAATTATGGTGATTTGGCAACGTTGCTCTCAGTAGAGAGAGCTTACATTAGGTCTGTTCCAACCAAGCAGAGAACCGTTCTAAAATAGTAATTTTTGTGCGCAGTGGTGTAGTGAGTTGCGCAGTGCACTAATTTGGTCTCGTGAGTGGTAATATTACCGTTCTAGAACGGTTCTTTGCTTGATTGGAACAAACCAGGTTCCAGTATAATAATAAACATTGCTGATGATTATGATTTGAAGCCAAATATTAAATATTATATGTTATGGGTTAATAAAAAAATTATTCAAACTTTATCTTAGATTTATGCCTAATTACTTATTTAAATATTTAGGTTTAATAAAAATATTATGTATTACTAAATCTTTATTTTCAACTTTAAATATTCGATTTGAAGGGTAGCTTCAACGAAATTTTATTACAACTGTAAAAGACTTTAATTTGGTGCATTTTATTCAAAACTATTCCTGAGCGCTGTGTACAACGTTGCCAGATAACAATAAAGAATAAAGAGTTTGGAATTGGATAAAACTCTAAAATATTAATTTAAATATCTTAAAAACAAAAACGGTGAGGTGGGATTTTTATTTTTTTAACTTATTCTGCAAACATTATTTCGCATTTTCTTATGTTTTTTCCGGTTCTGTCGAGAGAATATTTTTATATAAATTGAAATAGTTGAAGAGACCTGACGTTTTACAAATTTTAAATGGATAGTGGCCCTCAAAAGCGCTAACTTTTACCTTGAATATCTCGCGATCTAAATGGTCAAAAATTCAAAAAATTTAGGAACCGATAAAAAACCCTAGTAATAACTTATCAAAAAGATTTGGAAAACATCTATCGAAAAGTGGTCTCGCCTTGAATACCAAAAGGTGTGTAGTAAAATTTTTATCAGATAGTAGGGAGAAAAGTTTTATGTTACCTTTTGACTGTAACTTATGTAACTTGTAATAAAAAAAAGTTTTAATGTAGCTAAACTCTTCAACTGATAAGGCTGAAAATTTTATTAATTGTTTAGTTCAGTAAAATAAATAAATTCAACAAATTTTATTAAAATAAAATCATTTAAACGGGGTGTTCGGATTTTTCTGTCACTTAGTATATGTAAAAAGCATGTTTCAATGCCTTTTCTCAATTCGGGATGAAACTTTACTGGTCTCTAAATCTATGATTCTGTGAGTTTCGCCAATATCTAGATTATTTTAATAATTATTGTTAATAATTAGGAATTTTTTAATTTCAATTGAGTGCTGTACGGGTGGCAATGTACCTAATCAATATTTTTTCTAAATAAAATCATAAAAAACATTAATACTACGTTATTCCATTAGTAATTAAACAAAAGTATGGTACCTGTTGTATTTAGCATTAGTTTATTCTCTGATATAAAAATGATATAGTAGGTAAAACAAAACCACCGAATATCATTTATTTTTTGACAGTTACCCATATTTATTGACTTCCGATAAGGTTACTACTATAAATACCCCTTTCTATGTGATCATAAACTAACAAAAAAGAACATAAGACAGTACCTGACATTCATCTTCTTTCCTTTTAAGACTCTTAAAACCAAAGACGATAGTAGAAAAGTTGTTATGTGGTATCTTTTGGGTAGTTAGTAAGCTGGGTCGTCCGAGACGGTGTTGGCCCGACGACTGGCCGATAAGTTAGGCGCCGATTTTAGGTCTGAGCAATGTCTCATTGCCGCCGCTAGTTGACAACGATGTCTAGTCTATTTTTACGACTTTTCACTTTCACGGGTACCCAAAATTCTTTTTAGTTGGAAAAGATTACAATAATTTTAAATTTGTTACAAAATTATACTCCCTCCATTTTAAACTAATTAATACGTGTTTGACACCAGGTAGGTAATGGCTCATTTCTCATTTAGAATACACGTGTATTCCAAATTAATATCGGCAACTTCAGTACACATTTTTGAAAATAATGAGATTTTTACTCTGATTATTTCTTACACCTGTCAAAATATCACAGGATGATGTATCCTTCAAATCTCAGGTGCTTTAAATGTATTGAGGTCGTAATATATCAAGCCTCCTTGTCTTATGACTACAAAACTCAAATTACTTCAGATAAAACAATAAAAACAAAAACTATGCTGACAATATTCTTCAGGAACATTGTTAATGAACCTTTTTTTTATATAAAACTCTATCGAAACAACAAAAAAAACTTTTTTAAGCAAATAGTTATTACAGTATGATATATATAAAATATATTTGAATATTTGAAAAAAATAGATAGGCTGGCGTTTTGCCAGAGATTATTCTGAAATAAAGAGTAGCAGAGTGTAGAAGTCTTCTATCTTCCATATTTAACCAACCTGGGTCTTTTAACTTATAAGAAATTCCCTGGCGTCTTCTTATTCCATAAATAAGCCTCAAACATGAGTTTTGGACTTTCTGTATCTTATTCCTATAAATATTAGTAAGAAATGGGCCGTAAAGAGAATCTGCATAATTAAATTTAGATAATACAAGTGTTTCACACAAAAGCTGTTTAACTTTTAAAGGTAGGTAAAACCTAAAACCATAAATTAATTTTAACGAACAATAAGCACGATGAATTAAAATATTTACATGAGTTTCAAAAGTAAGATTACGATCTAGTATAACACCAAGACTCTTTGCTTCCTCTCTTACTTGAATGGATTGACCGTTAATTGAAATATGAAAATTTTTACTGACGGTATCAATTTTTGATTTAGGGCCAAATAACAAGACATTGGATTTTGATGTATTGATTAACAAGCCATGATCAGTTGCGCTCTTTACAAAATTACATACATCATTATTAATGATTGCACATGCATTTTCAACATCTTCAGGCAAGAAGCTATAATAAATTTGGCTATCATCTGCATAAAAATGATTTTGGCAATGTTTTATACATTTAATAAGATTGGATGAATAAATCGCAAACAAGATTGGTCCTAAGATTGAACCTTGAGGAACGCCACGCTGCAAAGGAAGATAATCAGAAAATGTACCGTTAATCAGAACCCTTTGATTTCTATCCGAAAAATAATTTTGAAAAAGAGCAACAGCTGAAGAAGACAAGAATTGCAAAATTGATAACAATAAATTATGGTTTATGGTGTCAAATGCCCTGCTAAAATCCAGCACTTGTAGTTGTGTCATATAAAATTAATAAAGGTCAATTAGGTTATCGATTATTTACTACAAAATTAAGTCGCATAACTTAAAATTATTTGTTTTTTAATTGTTCCTACCGGTTTTTTAATACATTACGGTGTAAAGCACTCTGTTAATATAAAAAATCACCAATTAGACTTGGCATTTTTTATTCTGAATAGTCCGCGATGCTGATTTTCATAATTTACAATTGTATATGCAAATGAACGTCCTCGTTTGGTCGAGAGGTAGATAAGGAGGCTGTTAGGCATCCTATGATATTTCTACGTGGTCGTAATCATCCCGATCGACATGCTGATAGCGTGGAAAAAGAACCGACAAATAAAACGAATATAACGAACTCGATTGGTGGATGCCTTGTAATTTATTTAAAAGAATTCGCTTTAAAATCTCGGTTTTGTCTAAATGAATACAATAATTTGCAATAAATTGGTACATATTCGTTTTAAATAAATATCCATTTAGACGCGAAGTTTAATTGGCGAATTAATGAATACATTTAATACATTTTTTCGCTAGCTCATTATATTCAGATTATAGAATGAGCGGATTTTCAACCTTCAAACTCCTACACTTAGCATCGTGTCTTCCCGAGAATTTTAGGCATGCTTAAGTTGACACTTATATGTTTAAAAATATCTAAACAACATTTAAAAAATAATTATCTTCTTAATCTAAATAATACGCTTAAGAAATAAACATTTCATTGGATGTAAGTAACTTTAGTTTCTCTAGAAATACTGTTATGGTTTTTAATATTATAACATTTATAATTGGGGGTGAGATTGAATTTGCTCGAGTTTCTTGAGATAAAGACTAATTTCTAGAGGCAGGAAAAATGCACTTACCAAAAAAGAAGACTAGAGGATAGAAACACAAAGAGGACACCTGGAAACTATCTCCGAACCTCGATAGTGCAAAGGACCAGTAGGAGCTCGAGGACTCAGGCCCCCATCGGATAAGATGGAAGTTTTTCCCGGAATGCATTGCTCCAAGAAGAATGCAATCTGCAAGAATTATTAGGATTGGCTCCGAAGGCAATGTTGGGGGGCTGTGAATCCATTGGCGTCGATAGGGCTTTTCCCACCCTTATGTAATATCCAAAATTTATCACATCGGTTCAATTGCATTTATAACCCTATTTTTCCGACGTAATAATTGGACTTTATGGACTTTATTATTGGAGATCTCATATTTTTTATAAATTAATTTATATGATTATGTTTATAGTTTCAATACTAATTGTAATTTTTTAATTAAATCTAATAATCCCTCTTTTTTAAAGGGTCCATCGGCATTTATTTTACGTAGGTAGATTCACCTTAGATAATGTAAAAATATCTCGACATCCATCTTCTTATCCTCGTTAGTGGTAATACATTATTAGATGTGCAAAAATAAACTTTATATAAAAAAAACAAACCGCTTTTTAACACACCATCATCCACGACTTACACCAAATATTTATATCCACATCAATTTACCAGATGATGTACGTACGACGTTGCCG
Source organism: Ophraella communa (assembly GCA_035357415.1). NCBI lineage: Eukaryota > Metazoa > Arthropoda > Insecta > Coleoptera > Chrysomelidae > Ophraella > Ophraella communa. Next base: position 22,538,523 of record CM068988.1, on the reverse strand, counting down.
TTGAGCATAAAGAAAAAAAAAGTCCAATGTTTAGACTTGCGTAATGTAAATGCATTTAGCTCGATGACATATTCTGTCGGAGATATTCGAAAACGATCCACAATAAATGGTGGATCTTAATGGAACGAAGTAAATTTATATGTTAAGGCAGCTACAAACATATGTCGAAAGTCACTAAAATTAAAAGCTGGAGTTTATAAATACAGTTCAAAAAAAGGTGTGACATATTCGATACTTAACTTCCGGAAAATTAAATTAAAAAAATCCTTGAACTTGTAATTTATTTTTTAGTTACCTATACATTAACGGTAAGAAAATCTAATTAACAAAAGGTCACCTTTTGTAAATATTCCTTTCAAAAATCATTTGTAAAAGAAATTCTTAGCAATATTAAATATTACCGATTGTTAAAATGATTATTTGTTTTGTTTAATATTTAAATAATTGCATGTTATTGGAAAAAATGTAGCGATCCGCATTTACGTGAGGATTTCATAATTAACATTACTTATTTCACCTTTATTAATTGCCGTATTCTAAATATTATAATGAATGGCTATGAATCCTAAAATCATTTTATAATTATTATACAGTCGCGGAACATGGGTATTCAAAGGGTAAACATAATGCAGACCTATTAACCACGTCAAAAGATTACTCAGTAAGACTATACTTGGAGGCAACAGAAATTCACAAACGCCCAGGAAACAAAAAGTAAGAAGAAATCAAACATTTACCAATAATTTGGCACACAACATTAAAAGATGCCAAAATAAAACCGCCAAATTTAAACCACGTGAATATAAAAGAATATAAACGGCCCGACGAAATCAACAGATAAATCCGTTTGTTTCGTCAAATAGACTCCACCGAACACTATTGAATATTAAAATATCAATTTTAACCCTAGATAAATAATTGACACATTTCATATGCTGGGTTTATAGATCTACCTAACTAAATTAACATGATTGACAGGCAAGCTACAGTCAGCCATAGGTTAGGCAACCAAATATACAGATATTTTCAGAAAATGTTTGTCTATCGCCCCTATTCCGACGAAAAAGTCTGTACAAACAGCGAAATTTCGCTACCCGCGGCAACACTGAGTTGCAATTGAAACTTCTTCAGAAACCGAAGATCAATTTTACTTTCAGTCTCTGAAGAAGGAGGTAATTTGGTTATCGAAACGCGCATGAGACATTAAAAAGTTTCTGTGTGTACTATATAGATGTTTCAGTTTAAAATCAAAAAGTGATTTTCCAATGTGACAAAAAGAAGGAATTTATAAAATATAAAAATGAACTGATCGTATCGTTCAAAACATATTTTCAATTATCCAAAATCTAGATAAACAAATGCTGTGATGTGCTACAAGTAATACATCATAAAATTCTCCTTCACAACGTTAATAAAACAAACTTTAATTCCCTTCTGTCAATCTGATAATGAGTTGTCTCTTCGAACGGCTGTCATTAAATGAATAAAGAAAATTTTAAAACAAATATAGTGGAATACATTAATATACTTTTAATCCGAAGTCAAATTGAGTTTAATTAAAATAAAACTAAGATATTAAAACAGATGAAGTATTTTTAGTGTATTTTTTAAGAGTGCACATTTTGAACATATATGTATTATACAAATAATTTCATAAATAGATTTTTTTCACTACTAGCCTCTGAACCTTACTTTATTGACTTTTGTTGAGGTAGTAAAGTTGTTCATTTTTAACCAAGGTAGAAAAATATAGAGACTACTTGGTTAGAACTAAATCTCAATCTATTTGACAGAAAGTGACGTTAACTGATGCAAAGACAAAATGAAAAAATATTTTTCCCTACTTATTTGAAAGTCATAGTTGTTAAAGAAAACACCACTCGTCCTACGGACTTTTGGTTTTTTCAAGCAACTGTCTTATGTAATAATTAATTTATGTAGGAATAACTTGGAAGTTAGAGGTAGTTTTATAGAAAATATTAAAGGATATTTTCCAAAAACACTAATTCTTACCTTTAATTTGATTAAAACAAATTTTATTGATAAAATTCTTCATTTCTAGCTACAATATTGATATTGTATGAAAAATTCTTTTTCTAATACATAATTTTAAAAACCCCTTTGTCGCCGCTCATGAATAGTACCAAAAGGTACTAATTCGGTGGAATGACCAGGAAGGTGCAAGTAGCGGGCAAAAGACCAACTAGTGTTAATTACATCAAAGGAGCCGACAGAACATCTAACAAAAACATATCTATATAGATGGAACAGCAAGATTAAGCAGACAAGTTGTGTGAACGGTTACACTCACCGAATAAGTCGAATAAGTACTTTCTTTTGTATTTGAAATTTAATCTAGTACTACGTAGACAACTTTTGCATAAAGAAAAATTAAAAATGAATGAATGAATGAAAAAAAACTTTGAAGATTGTAGGAGATTTTTATAAACCTTCTTACTATCTGTTTGTCAAAAATAGTTTGTTTAACTCCTGAACAGTTAGCAAGGTGAACCAAAAAAAAATCTACTCTCTGTTGTAATCAAATTGATACATTTAGTAAACTTTAACGGTTTTCTCCAGTGATTAATTCTACCTCTTTTCCTGTCTACGAAAATCTTTAATAAATGTATTTTGTAACTCATTATAAATACTTTCAATAATTACTTAGATTTATCGGCCAAATGAAATTTCCTGTAACCAAAAAAAAAACATTTTATTACATTTACACCACAGCTACCAAAATAATTGTATTCATCTATTTACCATACATATGTAGTTTTCAATCAGAAATACCCACTGTTAGCCTAAAAATCAGAAAATTATGCTAATTATATTGACTGGTCTGGGTGTTTTGAATAAATCCAATTGACGGGTACATACAGGTATAAAACTTAATTTTAGTTTTAGGCATACAATTCAACGGGAATTTAATCCGATTGATTTTGATGATATTGTTAAGTATCAAATATTGGGGTATCTAGTTTAATCAAAATTATTTCTATAATTATAGGAATCCATAGGTTATCAGAATTTATGTAGCTAGTGGGTTTGCTCTCTTTAGACAAACTGCTAAAATCAAAGTTTTTGAGTAAAATGTCAACTTCAACGTGTTATTTATTCAAAATTATATGATATTTTATTCTAAGTCTATTTCTTAATATAGTTAAAACATCTTGAAGAATTTAAATTTGCTTCGAAAGGATTAGAGATTTTATTTTTTTTGGGATGGTTAGAGAGTTAAGATTGAAGGTTTGTTTCTTTAGTTTGAAGGCTAAAAATTGTGGTAGAGAAAGCGATTGGCCCGTTTGGAGTGTAATGGGAAGAACAGATGAGTGTATGTGTTAGAGAAAGCGACAGAAGAGTGGTTTTTCTACGAGTTGAAGTGGTGAGAAAGACACGGCAATAGCATTTGTAAGAGAATTGCTAAAACCGAAGAGTAGAGGAAGGTCAAGGTCTTCGGAGAGAGTACAAAACTTTAATCAATATGTCTCAATACAGAAGAAATATGTCCTAATAGCCAAAAAGAATAAGAGGAGTATAATCTAGAAAATCTAATAAATAATGGATGACGAGGAAGATGAGTATCTGAGGATAGGCACTAAACTGCTATGCTGAAAAACTAAGGACAACATTAAGATCAGCAAAGTTTTACTGTCTCTAAACAATCTACTAACAGCAAAATATACAGTTAAATGTTAATTTCAATGTGTCAGTTATTTAAAATTCTATAGCAGCAGCAATGAAAAGAAGAATAATACAGAAAAAAAATTTTAGAGAATTTTAATTTGAAAATCAAGTTTTGGTAGATTTGCTCCGAATAAGGATTGGTGCTTTATTATTTTTTTGGATAAGTTAAGAGAGTTAAGATTGAAGAATCCTTAGCCCTAATACAGGATTTGTTACTATTTTCAAGATTAATAATGTTTGGGAGAAGATTGTCCTTTATTATGTAAAATTGTAATATAGTACTAAGCAAAAACGGATGATAAACACAGACAGTTAGGTTAGGTTAGGTTAGGTTAGGCTAGGTTAGGTTAGGTTAGGTTAGGTTAGGTTAGGTTAGGTTAGGTTAGGTTAGGTTAGGTTAGGTTAGGTTAGGTTAGGTTAGGTTAGGTTAGGTTATGTTAGGTTAGGTTAGGTTAGGTTAGGTTAGGTTAGGTTAGGTTAGGTTAGGTTAGGTTAGGTTAGGTTAGGTTAGGTTAGGTTAGGTTACATATCTGTGATGATAAACGTTAGATAATGAAAAGCAGAAGAATTCCTGTAGGTATAATACCGGCACGAATCAAGTATGTACAATTTTAACAAACAATTTTTTATCTCTATCACATATTTTATTTTAAAAATACAATAAAAAATCATGTTCAATGAAAAACACAAAGTCGATCCCACAATTTTTAATTTAATAATGAAAGTTAGGTACTTGCAACTAGTTTATATGTACTAGATACTAGAATTCTTTGACCGCTTTTACCGATCAGGATGTTATATTGTTTTTCTGACAAATCTCTATTACCAGGTTTTTAGACGGTAAATTTTATTGTTATTTCTTTTTCCAAATTAGTCCAGATTAGTGTTTTAATGTTGCATCTGATTACTACAATTTTTAATTGAATTTTAATGCTGTTTCCTATCACTTTGACTGTATACCTAATCCAACATAAATACCTCTACAATCACAATAGCCGCATTGTTGCAACGCTCGTTTTCGTGGTAAATTATGATTCTGCGTAAAGAACGTTTTCTATTCAGTATCGATTGTGTAATCCTAATTTCTGTACCTAGATATTTAATTCCTATTTGTAAAAAATACCAGACTAACGGCGCCTAAATACTTGTCGCCTGCTTTGACACATTCAAGAAGAAGAAAAAAATACCCCTAATAAATCTTTAAACAACAATCTGACGTTCTCTTCCTTTTATTCGGGTGTTTGTGTCAAACCCAAACATTCAATGAATGAAATCTCCAACACGTCCGAGTATAGCAGGTATAGTCCGCAAAGCTTATTTTTGTCTCTTTGTAGTATACTATGGACTTTATTTAACGGAATAAAGATATTTTTAACCTTCCACTGACGTGCGATTAAACAGAATCGCAAATCCGATGATTGTAGCATTATATATTGTTATTTGTCAAAAATGACTCGTTGATTAAAATGCTTCTCTACTACGTAATACATAATTGTAGAGTGAGGCATCCTTACTAACAGCAATTCATTATTTTAGGACTTACTGTACCTAGTTAAATAATCAGTTTATTTGAAAGAAACAACGAATTCTAGAAATCAATATGCCTATAGGCCTATACAAGGGTTTATTGCTTTGTATAAATTGTCTGGTTTTAATTTTTTTTTGTCTCACTGTAAAAATTTTAAACTAAATTAAAATATTTAGCAAATTCTTAGATGGATTTGTAGATATAGCGAATTGACTATATAATAATACTACATTATAAATCCAACAGGTAGGTACTCAACACAACACGGATTAGATTGTAAGATCTTTCGGAAAAGAGCAGGTACGTATCCGGTATGCATTGTCATATTTACTAAATATTTCGTGGAAATTTATATATATTTTTTAAACTCTCATTGAAAATTATTGTTAACAGACAGAAATTAATATCATGTCATTCGACATGATAGTATGAAACGAGGTATGAAATTAAGTTGAATGAAAAAAGAATATTATGAATATTTATTTCGTTCTTTATATTAAGAAGCAATTGACAGTAAGGAAATTGTGTTCTATGATTGTATTTATACAATGCCCCCTTGCACCGTCATTAAAACAGTGGTTTAAAATTTAACTATTAGCATAGGCGCAACTAGAGTCGTTTTTTTGGGGGGGCTCAAGCCCCAAGGCTTTATATGGAATAAAAATAGAACACAAACAGCCCGCCATTTTTTCAGGTGGCAAATTTTTGTTTAGGTGCCACGCCCAAACTACCCCAAAATCACTAAAAAAATTAACCACATAGCTTTTCGTATAAAAAACATTGTCACCCACTACGTCTAACCAGCCACCATACTAATCTCAGATCTCAGTAGAGTTTTGAAAAAAAAAATACCAATGACATGCATGTTACATTTTTAGTAAAGGATTACATAGTGTAATTATTATATTAAGTTAATTAATAAAAATAACATGGCACTTTGTCCCGTTTCATTGCGAATCACCCCAATAAAAAAATGTCGAAACTAAATTTGTTTTAATTAATATTTTAACAAAAATAAGACTAGTTATCAGTGCAAAATTGAACAAATTTTATTCAGGGGGACTCGAATACATGTATTTTTTTTTTTAATTTAAAGTTAACTTTAACTTTCTTTGCTTCTTTGAAAAGTCGTCTACAACTAAATCTAAACAAATGTCTCTTTCAATATACAACATAGCCAGATTGGAAAATCAAATTATTAAAACTGCGACACCGATATTCACATAGATTGAGCATTCGTGCCGGTGATAGTGTATGTAAGCGCCGCGCCGTGCCAGCGCTGAAGTCGAGGGATGGCCGGCTGATAGAAATGTCCAAATTTCAGTACATTGTGGCGCCAATATCTGGTAGCAATTTCGTAGTATCAGATATTGGCGGATGATACTGCTTGATTTCTATTCTAAAGTTTAATTTTATATTTTTAAAATGATTTCAACACAATATTTAGCTGTACAATCTGGTCAAAAAATTTTAAATTTCAAGAGGGGGCTAATGGTGAGCTAGGGGGGGGCTAAGCCCCCCCTAGCCCCCCCCTAGTTGCGCCTATGACTATTAGTTAATTTTGGACTTTGGCTTGCATCGTGATTTAAGCCACAGTTAAACTAACCCTGATTTCGGCGGCGGGTGAATAGTCGACGCATTTTACCCCAAGTACCTGCTAGAAAGAAAAAGGTTCATAATTCAACATGAATATTCGACACAGAATGTTCAGAAAACGTATTTCCCTAATCCCTTTATTGCCAATAAAATCTGCCCCTTCCCATTTGATATTTTTATAATTAACAGGTAAATTTCTTACACTTAGATACAATTTTCTCAGTTTTGTTTATAATAGTGAGTTTTGATGTTGTTTTGTTAAAATAAGTATAATTAAAAGTTGTCGTAATAGAAATTTGCTATTATTAGAAAATTATACATTTTCTAAAAGTAGGTTAGGTTAGGTTAGGTTAGGTTAGGTTAGGTTAGGTTAGGTTGGGTTAGATTAGGTTAGGTTAGGTTAGGTTAGGTTAGGTTAGGTTAGGTTAGGTTAGGTTAGGTTAGGTTAGATACTTATATAAAAGTAAGTAGTCTTACAGCAAAAATTAAAGACTAAAATGTAAAAAATAAAATAGCGTTTCTAGAACGACTGATTGAAGTCTAAATTTAAATCATATAACAAGACTTGGTTTTGTAAAATTAGTGTCTTATCATTCATGTTCTAGTAATAATTATTTTATTAATAATATTTGAAATTAAATCAAATCAGTTTTCGAAGATAATTTTGTTTTATTACCTACTTACCTGTCTGTAAGTACCTAAATTCTTGCGTCGAAAATTCCTGTAATAAAAACATAATATTTCTAACCGTGCGTCGAAAGTTCCTGCCCCAAAAATTTACGTGGTTTCTTGCGTCGAGAATTCATACGCCCGATTTTGGATACTTAAATCAGCTTAAATCACTGTTAGTATGAATCCTAACCTAAAAAACACACAAAACTGATGTTTCTAACCTCAAAAAAATACTCTGTGCGCTACTATTCCGACAAAAAGTAAATAATTTGATTTAATTTCTAAATAATGAAATGTTGGGAAAACGACATATTTCTAGACTAGAGGATGATAGGGATATATTAGATATAATTGATATGGGTTTTCCTCGAAGGATATATGATAGATCGAACCAGTTCCTCAATCTCATCTTTTCCAAGAGATTTCGTTTTTTGAAACCAACCGTTCTAGGCATATTAGAAAGAATTGAGGAGGACCTGGAGTTTCCTCATGATTTGTAAGTGCACCAAAGCAAAACAATCATTTTAAAAAACACGGAAACCACTGTGTGGTCCAATCAATCAGTTAATCACGATATATCGGCGAGTGTGACAATTGCCAAAAAAATAATAATACATTTTCTAACCTCAAAATATAATTGTCTGACTGAGACTTTCCCAGATTGAAAGTTTATTTTAACCAAGAACACTTAAAGTGCGGTTCAAATGATTGCATTTTATCCTATTGTTTAAATTTTAACAGTGTGTTATTTCAAACAGTGAGCTAATAAAGTTAGCCCTAAAATTTCATTCTTTTACCGTCTCTCGTTCAGATCAGATCGGTTCCCAATATTTTAATAGTGCAGTAAATTTAGTCTCTTTTTTAGTTAACTATAGTTTGTAGTTATTAATTATATTATTTTAATCGTTTAGTTAGTGTAGTACAGACAAGAATTTGTGGCCATATTTTGTGTACTTAGTGAGCTAATTTCCTTGATAGTATGTATTTTATTAAAATTTTGTTTTTAGTTGATATTGCTTTTATAAGTTTTCTAATTTTCTTAAATTGAGTTTTTAATACATGTATTATTAACAGTAGGTAAAATGGATTATTTGTTTGTTTGTAATTATTGTGTCACACATCAGGACACTTTGAGAAATTGTCTTCTCTTCAGTATAAGTATTAGTATAAAAGTGACGTGTTTTAGGTAGTTTGACCTTTAGAACAAACTCAAGGATTTTAAAATTAGTTTATAAAACAGGAAGAAATAAAAATATCATACAATACACGCCGTTGGGTGTTATAACAATACTCCTTTATTCATCAAACTTGTTCTTGTTAAACTGTACAAAAATTCTAATAAAGGCAGCAACTTTTACTTCTGTATAAATAATAAGAATTATTAATCAGAAGTGTACAGTACAAATATTATATTAGATTTTTGCAATAAAATTATGTTATTTGTTAACATAATTTGACTGGTCTATAAATATACTATGGCTTGGTCATAAAACCAAGCTGATGTTTTTAGTTTTCACTTTATGAATTTACTGCGTTGTTGCCTTGCATTACCGCGCAGCTATTTTCAAGGCCATAGCTATCAAAAACAAAGTTATTTAATAACACCAAAAGGAAAGTTTAAGAAAATATAGTTTTCATTAGATTGTATTTGTTCATTAAGACTGAGCCGTTCAATAAAGAAAAACTAATCTTCCTAGATTCTTACCAATTCATATCCTTTAATAACCTTTGACAAGATTATCCATAAGCCTTACTTATTTGACATTGATTAAATTTTCATTTCTTTGTATTTTTGTTTGGCAACAACGAGCTGTTGAAAATACTAAATGCGTGTAAAATTTAAACCGTTGCGTAATCTTCAATTCTCGTTTTATTATATTCTGTCTAAATGTTTATTGATAGTAAACGACAACGAATCCAGTAAATATTCTGACAAAACTCTTGAGAAACGTAAAAAATCGAGTGCCTGGCGCCTGTGATAATGTCGTTCCGCGGGTCTGGCCAATGTTTATCTCCCCATGGCCGACTTAGATTCATTTGTCACCAGTACGGTCGCTATAGCAACCTACGACGATAAATTGATATCGCGCCGGTGTCGGCCCGTCGTCAAAAAGGCCGATTGCCAGTAGAATGTCGGGAATGTCGAAGATTCGAAGATAGTCAGTTTAGATAGGGGCAACAATTAGCAATGTGTTGGTGTTATTTATTTGATGAGTGGATACTGATGACCGTAGTCATCAGGACCGCGTTATTTGAAGCCAACATGCAAATCAGCGAGGTGCGGAGATAGTGCGAGAAAACAAAATCGTTTTTCACCCATTACAGTTCGTTCTTCAGATACGTTTTCCCTTCTTCTACATCTTCTACCTTGTCTTGTAGTCCTATTTTATTTTCCTTATTTGTCTCGGATATGAAAGCAAACTTGCACAAACAAAAATTGCAAGTGTGGGCAGAGAATACAGGTTTTCGATTTTCTACAGAAAAGACTGTGGGTGTTTGTTTTACCAAGAAAAATCTAGACAGACATCCAGAACTAACACTTTATGGAAAGAAATTAAAATGGAAAGAAAATGTCAAATTCCTAGGAATGATATTTGATAAAAAGCTCACTTGGGAAGAACATATACGACAACTGGTTATAAGATGTAACAAAAGACTAAATTTATTAAAAAATTTATCAAACAGAACATGGGGTTCAGATCAGCAAACCTTACTGCTACTCTATAGGTCTCTAATTCGCTCTAAAATCGACTATGGCTCCATAGCTTTTGCAAGTGCCTCAAAATCTCAGCTTAAACACCTAGACATTATACATAACGCTGGGTGTTGGGGACGGTCACAACTTTGTGATAAAGATAGTGGACTGTATACTTATCAATTTTAATATAAATAACGAAACAAAATGTTAATACATAAAATAAAAAGAACAACCATAAGTGTATAAGTACTAAAAAATTATCGTGCGTAAAATACACTTTTATCGATGAATTGTTCATGTGTTTCTTTCTAATGTCTAACGTCGTCTAAAGTCTAAAAATCACACACACACCTGCTGCGCGCGACGACTTGCTAAGGGTTGAGGGTCAGCCGACCATAGGCGTCACATTTAGTCTTTAACATCCCGCCCACCTTGAAAGGTCTTGAGAGCTTTCTAAACTATAAACAAAAAAAACACTCACTGTGTAGGTAAAACGCAAAGTTTTGTTAAAGCTCGACGCAGAATTCCAGAACTGGTGCGAATATCTGCTACACGACAAATTCCATCCTTGCCCGGATACAGCTGAACAACTCTACCAAGTTGCCATCGCATAGAGGGAAGATTCTCATTTTTAATTATCACTAATTGTCCAATATCAACTAGGTTTGATGAATTTTGAGTCCATTTAATTCTAGTTTGGAGTTCGGTTACGTATTCTTTGCTCCAACGCGTCCAAAATCTTTGACTGAGAGCTTGGAGTTTTTGGTACTGATTAAGGCGATTATCTGGTATAGTAGTAACGTCTGCTTCTGGGAGTGCGATCAATGGCCGACCAAGTAATAAATGAGCAGGAGTAAGAGGATTCAGGTCTTCTATGTCAGAGGATAAGGGACAAATAGGACGGGAATTAAGAATGCTTTCCACCTGACTAAGAACTGTATAAAAATCCTCAAAAGTAAGAACAGATTCTCCGATAACGCGTTTCAAATGAAATTTCGTACTTTTTATACCTGCTTCCCATATGCCTCCAAACGTGGGTGAACGCGAAGGTATAAAGTGCCATTTTATGTTATCGTTTACTAAAAAATTACCAATATTTTTGTTCTCAGAAGCAAGAAAATCGTACATTTCTTGTAATTGTCTACTTGCACCTAAAAAATTGGAACCATTGTCCGAGTATATATTACATGGTTTTCCTCTTCTAGAGATAAACCTTTTGAGAGTGTTTAAAAAAGCCTCCGCAGTCAAGGCTGTAACTAATTCCAAATGGACAGCCTTGCTACTCATACAGATAAAGAGACAAATATATGCTTTAGTTACTTTCGATCCACGAGATTTTCTATCTTTAATAAAAAAGGGACCACCGTAATCGACGCCTACGTTAAGAAAAGGTAAAAAATCATTGACGCGACAAGCAGGTAAGTCTCCCATTAAATAACTAATTTCCTTAGGTTTTACTTTGAAACATCTATTGCATAATCTAATTATTTTCTTACAGGAATTACGAGCGGACAGAGGCCAGAATCGTTCACGCACCGCGCATAATAGAGCTTGAATACCGCAATGAAATAGTCGATTATGTTCATGTCGTAAAATCATATCAGTTAATAAATGATTTTTCGGTAAAATAATCTGGTGTTTTTTTTCAAAATCAAATTTGGAATTATGTAATCTTCCGCCTACCCTTAACACGCCTTCATAAAGGAACGGATTTAAGGATAATAATCTGCTCTTTTTTGGTAAAATTTTATTTTTTAACAAAAAATCATATTCCAACGGAAAACAATTAATCTGTACCGATTTTACAATTAAAAATAACGCATTGTTTAACTCTTGCGGAGTAAGAATTCCACTTAGTTTAGTTTTACTACGGCTATTATTTATAAACCGTAATAGATAAGCGACAACTCGCAATAATCTTAAAAATGACGAAAAACGTTTTACTAATTCTAGTATAATGTCAGAGTTATTTTCGAGAACGCATACAATACTAAACCTTTTCTCTTCTGGTACCTCAGATAAATTTATATTATTTTTTAAACGCCAATTTGACTTATCAATGAGAAGAAAATTTGGTCCATGCCAATACAAGCTCGATTCAGTGAGTTCAGTAACATTAGCGCCGCGAGATACAATATCTGCTGGGTTATCATTTGATCGAACATGATACCAGTTATTTTGATCGGTTAAACCTTGAATTTCACTCACTCTGTTGGCAACAAAAGTTTTCCATCTACTCGGTTCTGCTTTTAGCCACGCCAGGGTGATTGTAGAGTCTGTCCAAAAATATATAGCGGAGAAACTTATTTCTGAGGCCGCAATAACACGATTTGCCAAGTTGGCTAACAAAACAGCCCCGCAGAGCTCAAGCCTCGGAAGTGTTACTTGCTTTAGGGGAGCTATACGGGATTTTGCACAAAGTAAATTACAAGAATAGCCCTTAGTAGGAGAAAAACCCCTTATATAGCATAATGCTGCATAAGCTTTCTCGGAAGCATCACAAAAACCGTGTAACTCCAAAAATATATAGTCTGACATAAAACAGTGTCTAGGAATTTTTAAATTGTTCAATAAATGTAAATCTTTATAAAATTGTCTCCATTGGGAGGCGATATCAGAAGGCACCTCAGTATCCCAAGGAGCTTTAACTTTCCATAATTTTTGAATAATTAACTTCGCGACCATGACAACTGCGTTAATTAACCCTAAAGGGTCGTAAATTTGACAGATAGCCGATAAAATATTACGCTTAGTTAATTTAACGGTGTCGATACATTTAATATTTACCGAATATTGAATAAAATCTGAATTAACATTCCAATAAATGCCAAGAGTTTTGTTGCTAACATTATCACCAATGGCTAAAATGTTAGCTTCTAAATGATCATGAATAACAAATTTCTTTAAAATATCTACATTATTAGAAACCCACTTGCGCAGTTCAAAACCTGCACTGGATAAAATAAGGGATACCTCTTTTTGAATATTTAGAATTTCTGACTCACTATCAGCACCCGTGATTAAATCATCAATGTAAAAATCTCTAGCGATAATTTTACTAGCAACTGGAAAAGCGGATAAATACTTTTCTGATAAATAAATGAGACAACGAACAGCAAGATATGGCGCCGATGCCATCCCATATGTAAGTGTCTGTAATTCATAACACTCTAATTTTTGATTGGGGTCAGGCCTCCAAAATATTTTTTGATATCGTCGCTGGCTAGGATGAATTACGATTTGCCGATACATTTTTGAAATGTCTCCGGCGATTACAAATTTATACTTTCTAAAACGCAAAAGAATATCGAATATCTCATTCTGTAACGCTGGCCCTGGATATTGTAAATTATTTAACGATAAACCATTATCAGTTGGGCAGCTTGCATCAAACACTACCCTACACCGAGTAGTGAGGCTCGAATTCTTTACCACGGCATGGTGAGGTATATAATACCCTTCGCTTCTACACTCTAAAGTTTCATTAATTCTTTTCATATGCCCTAAAACAGCGTATTCTTCTAAAAAGTCAACATAGTCTGTTTTTAAATTATTATTTTTTAACAGTCTATTTTCAAGGCTATAAAAACGGTTTATAGCTGTTTCTCGTGAATTACCTAAATCGCGAATATTTTCCTTAAATGGAATTTTAATAACAAACCTACCGTCTTTGAGCTCAGTCGTTCTCTCAAAAAGATCTTCGCAATATTTTTCCTCTTTAGTCAAAAAATGTTTGTTATTGTTTACTTCTTCTAACGCCCAAAACTTAGTAACTTCATTATTTACGTCATTATCGAAGTTTTCGTTACAAACATGAAAATTAAATGAGGAATTATTATATGGATGCCCAAAATTTCCGGCAACAATCCATCCGAGTTTGGTATTCTGTAATATGGGTAAATTTTGGCCTAACCTTATTTGACCAGAAATAATAATTGACCAGAACGCTTCCGATCCTAATAATAAATCAATTTCATTGCGTACATTAAAATGTTTATTTGCTAAAGTCAATTCACCCGGTATTTGTAGAGGAATTTTGTTAAAATTTGCTTTAGGCAATTTTTCCGTTATTTTATTTATTACTAAAAAATCGGTTTTTAATTCAAAATCTGAACATAAAGATTTTAACGACAAAATTGCTTTATATTTAATATCTAACAGATTTGGACCAATACCTTTAATCGTATGTTTGATAGGCAGTTTCGTAGCATTAATTTTATTACAAAATTTTTCCGTCATTAAATTACTCTGTGAACCACTGTCTAAAAGTACACAAGCTTTAAAAATGTTTTTATTGACTTCCACGCTTACAATTGCTGTAGATAATAATACTTGACCCGCCTCTGGTTCCGATGCTACGTGGACGTTTAAAATATTTGACGATTCGTCGTTATCACTTAAATTCTGCGTCTGCGAAGGAACTATTTTTTCGCTTCCCGCGCTCCCTTCGTTAACTAACGTTTGTCTACTGCCGCCCACCGTAACGTGTGTTGTCAAATCTGCACCTGTCGCCTTGGTACTATTAGAATATTCGATATGTAATAAAGTATTATGAGCTTTATTACACTTAAAACATTTCCTAAAATGACACTCTGATATGGAGTGGTTAGGATTTAAACAATTTAAACATAAGTTTAGGTTTTTAGATTCGGAAATTCTTTTACTTACAGATAATTTTAAAAATTCAGGGCATTTATAAATTGTATGCCTTCCTTTACAAAAATAACATTTTATCTCCGAAATATTAGACACTAAACTATTTGAAACAAACCTTTTATTAGGTATTTTATTTAAAGATTTAATATTTTGATGCTTGTCGGCATTCTCCGTTTTATGATTCGCTAATTTTTCTAATATACTACATCTTTCACTTAAAAATGCATGCATATCATTCATAGTCGGCAAAGAACCATTAAATTTATAAGATTCCCACCCTCTTCTAGTATAATTATCAAATTTTTTTGTTAAAATAAAAATAACTAAACGATCCCAGTGTTTAACTTCCTCACCGAGAGTTTCTAAGGAATGTAAATGATCATTTATAGTATCAAATAGATTACGTAACTCTGAAAAAGATTCTTTATTAATTGAAGGCGCATCAAAAATGCCTTTAATATGGTTTTGAATCATCAAAACTTTATTTTCGTACCTATCAGTTAAAAGTTTCCAAGCCGCATTGTAATTACTTCCCAAAATATCCAAATTTTTTATGATTTTTAAAGGTTCTTCTCCTAACGAAGTTTTTAAATGTATAAATTTCTGAATAGGTGTTAAAATCGGATTTTCCTCAATAAGAGCAACAAATAATTCTTTAAATTCAAACCATTTTTTATAATCTCCGTTAAAAATAGGAAGATTTATTGTCGGTATTTTAAGATGTGTATTTATAGGGTTGGAATTAGCTACAGACCCGCTTGCGTCGGACTTATTATCAAAACTCTCTACTACATTATCTCTATAAAAAGTTTCACATAATTTTTTTGCTTCTGCGATTGTAGAAAAATATGCATTTTCAAAATCTAGCCTGTCGGTTCCCTCGGGTTCTCCGACGTTTGCGGCCAATTCTATTTGACCTTGAATTTCATCAAAGTCATCGTGCAAACTAACTAATTTTTCTAATCTAAGCTCTAAATTTTTTACGATTGTTTCAGTTAAATTATTTTTATCTGTTGACTTTAGAAAAGCCTGAAATCTAGTTAATTTAGATTTTATCTGACCTCTTTGTTGCTTTTTAGTAGCAATATTTATATCGTTATCATTCATCATAGTGAAAATGAAATAGTAAAAATCGACAAAATAATAAAAAACACGTATATATAAAAATATGAGACAAAAACTCAAAATACTCTTACGAAAAAGAAATATCTAATAATCTGTTCTTATTTTATCAGATTATGGCAATAACCAAATAAATAAATAACCCAACGTTCGATTTATTTAATAATTAGGTAAAAAGCATGCCTAATGGATAAAAAACAAGAAATAAAACAAAATGGAAAAAACTTACAGGAATGATCGTTTTCTCTTGATCGCTGAACCCAACCAAAATATTGAATAAACTACGTAAACAAACTCTTCAAAAATAACTTGCCGGTGTACACATAAATCTGGAAAATTTCGAAACCTATCTGGCATGTACCTCGTGCAATCTTCTGAATTGGTTTTATATTCAGCTCGGTGGATCAACTTCTATTCGGCTCGAAGACCAAATTCTATGTTGGGGACGGTCACAACTTTGTGATAAAGATAGTGGACTGTATACTTATCAATTTTAATATAAATAACGAAACAAAATGTTAATACATAAAATAAAAAGAACAACCATAAGTGTATAAGTACTAAAAAATTATCGTGCGTAAAATACACTTTTATCGATGAATTGTTCATGTGTTTCTTTCTAATGTCTAACGTCGTCTAAAGTCTAAAAATCACACACACACCTGCTGCGCGCGACGACTTGCTAAGGGTTGAGGGTCAGCCGACCATAGGCGTCACATTTAGTCTTTAACACTGGGATCAGGATTGCCTTGGGTGCATTTAGAACATCTCCTACTGAAAGTCTTCTTGTTGAAGCCAACGAGCCTCCATTACGTCTAAGGCGTCAATATCTTACTTTGTCTCATGCGTCCTCTATTGCCGGTAATAAACAAAAACCACTGAACAACATTATATTTTCTAATAGATACGAAGCACACTTCCGATCAAAACCTTCTATAGTAAAACCACATTACTTTAGACTTCGGAAAATTCGGCAAGATCTCAACCTTCACATTCCAAAAACATTTCCAAACAATCCAAACAGTTTACCACCTTGGACAATTAAAATACCTCACTGCCATACAGAACTATCGAAATTCGACAAATCCTCTTCAATCCCATCAGTTATCAAAGCAAATCTAAATGAAATCCTATATACCCAGTTTTCCGATTATTCAACAATTTTCACGGACGCTTCCAAACTCAACGGTCATGTAGGTTGTTCAGTTATAATTGAAGGCCAAAATCGTTTATTTAAATTACCACCATTTTCCAGCATTTTTACGGCAGAATTATATGCAATTTATAAAGCACTAACCTTCATAAACGAATTTAACCTAAACAAAAGTCTCATACTTACAGACTCCTTGAGCTCAATAAAATCTATCTAACACCTGTTCCCTAAACATCCCATAGAATATCTTATTAAAAAAGAACTGAAGTTAGCTGAGAACAATAATAGACTCGTAGAATTCATGTGGATCCCTTCACACGTTGGAATCGATGGCAACGAGACGGCTGACCAGAACGCCCGACTAGCAACAACCAGCGAACAATCTCTCTTCGAAAATCAGTGCGTGGTTAGTGATCTCAAACAGTTCTTCAAATCCAAAGTTTTTAGTGTGTGGAACAGTGAGTGGCATCAGTCGAATCAAAAACTAAAGCAAGTGAAAAGTAACATTACTACCAAGAGATCACACCTTCGTGGTAGTAGGCATCAACAATCTATTCTAACCCGATTGAGAATAGGTCACACGAAACTCACGCATTCATATCTCCTCTCAAATATTGACCCCCCTCAGTGTTCCCACTGCAATACGACAATTACTGTGTCTCATATACTTTTAGACTGCCCCCAATATGATAGTTTTAGACATAAGCACAACTTGCCGCAGAATTTAAGTGAACTTCTAGGAGATAACTGCAACGTTACGGCTTTAACAGACTATTTAAAAGATATTAATATACTGTACAATATATAGAGATTGTCTAAATAAAAAAAAAATTGCGTTAATGAGATTTAAATATAGACAATTATCACAGCGTTCTATTAATAAAACTCTGTTTGTTTTGTCGCGATTAAAAGAGAGTGTCTATGAGTATGACAAAGAATACCAATCGATTCTCTTTGTTCCGTCCTCGTGCTGGCAACGCCGTATCATTATTCAGGAGTTATGCTTACGCTTGTAATCAGTGGCGTGCTACCTATTTGTTAAAAATGGGAATATCTCTGGGTAATATTTTTTACTTAAATAGTATCCTTAATATTAATTGTACAAATAAAATGTAATGTATTTTAAATCTTAACTTTTAATTTTAATTTTAACAAATTAGTTATAACTAATGAATGCTTCGCTCGGCACGCAGTGAATCATTTATTATAACTCAATTATGTTGAAATTTGATATTATTATAAGTGAATCACTGCGTGCCGAGCGAAGCGAGGTTCGCAGCACCAAATTAATTATAACTTGATTGGTACGTTTCCCTTTATCATATCTTAACAAAACTCAGTCTGTACTTACATTTTGAGGGCCCAATGATATTATTATTATTATTATCTTCTTTGAAACCCTACACCTTCTTGGCTACATCATTCTTGCTAATTGCCTTCATGAATGCATTGAACTGGTATTAAAACCACTTGCTCTATTTCAAAGTACTACTGAATGATACAAAATATAATACGACAGTAAATAAGCAATATCGGATCTCAGTGATCTTAAAATATACAGTAAAAATATCTACCAAGAACAAAATAAAATACCTACTTATAATAGATTCTGGAATCCTTGTTTTTATGAAAGAACTCTTCATTAGTAGGTATTAAATAACCAAAATATTAAAATTCGTGACTTCTTGATTTCTCCATTGGATTAAATTTGAGGGTATGTATAGAATAGTTGAGGGATATACAGGGTGTTTCATAAAAAATTACGTAGTTTTAAACACAACTTTATTAAGGTTGTAGTACTTGACAATCATTCAATTTTTCACCAAAAAGGCAATCTTGATAAAAATGAGCAAATACAATTGTATTGTGTGTATTTAGTATCACAAGACGAACCAAATTGTCGATGTATTCTTCAAGGTTGTACAAACTTTATTATCATTCAGAAACAATAAAAAAAACTACTAAAAGTATACAAGTTATACGTTCAGGATAATAGAAACTTGTTTTATTAAAAATAAATACTTCTACTGAACTAACAAAATTATTTATTAAACACAAAGAAGTTTAAAATCAAAACTATAGCCTGTAACTAAACATCAGAACTAAAACTTAAAAGCACAGACAATAATCTTTCTTTTACATAATAATAAGTACTATCGGCTTCAGAATAGCATTAACCAATCACGGTTTAAATAATAATAAATTTGAAATCAGTTAAACAGTTGTCCACGCCCACATCTTTAATGTTTGCAGCATAAGGTATTTTATTGACAAATTGCCTGTCCCTCTGTCCCTTGTAAATAAACTTAATCCCCAAAAACCATTTAATGTAGGCGTTTTAAAAATTGCCATTCCTATGTTTTTTAAGAAGGGAGTTTTTATAACTTCGGTAGGTAAACGAAATTCACATTTAACATGTATATGCTATTCTAAAGCCGACTGTTTGTTGTTATTTACCAAAATATTAATAAAGGTTAAAAAATAAAAACTATAGGTTACAATTAAAATGGGCAATTACATAAATAGGAAGAATCAGAAGATTTTAAAAAAATCGATATTGCCAACTAACGTAATATTTACCATACCTGCTTATTCCACTGCATTTTTAAAAGAAGGGTATAAAAATCAAAATATTTTTACGTTTAAACATTTAAATCAAAATTTAGAAAAATTGAATAGCTATCATTATTTAGGAGTTCAATTTTCACGGTCATATGTGATTGATTAAAATCTAATTATGTAATTTTTTTGTTCTATTTTAATTTTTGTTTTCATTTATGTATTAATATTTATTTGAATTTTTGTGTTTTCACCTTATACCTGCTTTAGCCCTCTGGTGATATATTTTTGTAGTTATAAATCAATAAATAAAAAGTGGTGATCTGCTAGATATTTAGAAATAAAAAGCAAATTTTTTAAACTATAAAAGTGGAATTTTCGTTAAAAAGTTCAATTATTTAATGTTCTTAGTAAAACAAGTTGAACACTTGTAGAAAAAACAGTAGAAGAATCCCATATTATATCTATATGGTTACATAATACGAGAACCCTTTTTTAGGCCCCACTGTAAAGTCAGTTTCCTCTTAATTTTTCCCGTACTATGGATACACGCCAGAGGAGCAAATCTTACACGTTCCTTAGTCGTTCTTTAGGCAACAGTAATGATTTCAGAGCGAGCAAATCTTAATGGTGTTGGTTTTTTCTTATTGATAAAACGACCCAACTGAGTTGTCAGTTGTTTATGGGTTCGTTTCTTAATGATGAGCGACGAACTGAATCTAATGGCGAAATTCTCTCTAAATTACTTTGATAAAATATTGATTAATAATTACTTGTACATTATTTATCGCATAGTGATGAAGTATTTCAAATAATATCACAAAATACTTCAGTTGTTAGTTGAAAACAAGATTTTAAACATTAATAATATGCTAATGAAGGTTTTTGAAAATTAAATCAAACCTTTTGATTACAACTTCAAGTTTATTTTTTTTATTTCTACTTTTATCTTAAAAAAAATATGAAAATATTTAGAATATTTATTAATGGTTAATCATTTTTAATAATACTTTAATTCTAATAACACAATGTCATAGAATGGCCTTGAACAAAAATTTCTTTTTCGAAACAAAATAAAGATTTTATTTGAATATTTTCCAAGTTACACGTTTTCTTAAACACTTAATATATTAACCAGATTAATCTTGTCAATTAAATCACACAAAAACTGTTTTCGAATGAGGATTTGACTAATGAGCTTGCTTAAAACACTCATTTTCTATCCAAAGTTCACGAGTTCAATGAGCAACCAATGTATTATTCTTCGACAGATGCTATTTTATCGTGTATATATCTATATTACAAGGAGAATTTAAAAATTGTTGGAATAGTCAACATAACTAAAGCTTAAAAAAATGTTAATTCTTTAAAAGTTAGAAGATGGGGAAATTAAAAGAAATGCATCGAAAAATAAGAAAAAAATAAATTGTTTTTTTCTATTCGTATCCCTAATAGTACCTATATGGCAAAAAAATTCGTGAAAAAACTAAACCATTTAAAAAACATAGATAGCGAGTGATAAATTTATGAAGACTTCTTTCAGAGGCAGGGAGATACATTTTTATTATAAGCGTCACCTTATCAGCAAGTTCATTTGGAACAAAACATTGTCAAAAATGAAAACCAATTCGAATGTCTATACAGTTAGAAGTTCATTGTATACATCAAAAATAAAATCTATCCCTTCCGTTCTGACAAAGGTCATCAGCCTTGATAGTGGCCATTTCATGTATCCTGCTGCATCCGGTTTTTCCTTTCCAAGTTATAGAAAACTGTATCCTTTTACGCCCTTCGCAGTGATATGGAAGTGAGTTGCTATTTCCTTCTCTTCCAGAAAGAACCTTGTAGTGTAATTTACTCTGTTTTCTACTTAATAATTTTAAATATACAGATAACACAGGTTACGGCTCGCTCACACCAAGCATGCAGACTAGTTAGCAAAAAATTCTATTTCTCACGGAGTATCTACCATGCATCAGCTATGTATTTCAGATGGTGTCATTCAAACAAAAAAACAGCAAATGGAACTTTGGAAAACACATTGGAAACAATTTTGTAGCAAATCAGAAACGCAGTATACTTTGGTACAGACCAACATTCCATATTTTCCTTGGTATAAAAACTTAGTGGTACCACGTAAATATATTACTACAATAAGCAGACTTCGATTTGGTCAGTTTTAGTGTGATCCGTGAATATAATGAACAAAGGCCGCGAAAATCGTTGAGGTGAGTTCTGTGATTCGTCTCTTATGTGCAAAAGGATCTTCGGCTGCTGAAATTCATTGAGAGTTATGCCTGGTTTGTGGGCCCAAAGTTATGAGTGAAAGAAAGCAGCTTAGACAATGGTGCCGTAATTTTAAAAGTGGCCGAACAAATGTGTATGACAAGAACGGAGTGGCAGGTCCAGTATCCAGACCGATGAAATGGTTTCACAATTGGACCAAACACTGGGCGCGTTCAGCCACTCTAGCACAAAGTTAGCGCTGGCAGCGGCGCTCTGTGTAGGCGCTTGAAGGTGGCTGAACGTCTATGCTAGAAGATAATACATCATATATCATATAAAGTTAATTTCCACCTTTTATGTTTCCCCTTACATTAAACTATACAATTGCATATGTATTATCTGTCATATTTAAACTTTATACACTAATAAAAACCAAATATAGACATTTTCACTTAACTCAATGGTTATAATTATTGGTTGCTGTTGTTGACATATCGAACCGCTGACCAACTTAGCGGAATATAAATTCGCTGGAAAAAATGGCGACCGCTAGAGCTAGCGCTGTCACTTAGCGGTCAAATTCGCCCTCCGCTTACTCAGCGCTTGTCTAGCGCTAGCGTGGCTGAACGCGCCCACTGCCATATCTGATCGTCGATAGACGATTAGTGACCTGGCTGAAAAATTTTTTTCTGTAAGACCAAAGCGCCCTTACTTTATGAACGCGCCTCGTATTATTGAATATCCTCAGGACATGATATAATTATCTAGGTACAACAGGTGCATTGCGTTTTTATTAATCTCACTTCACCGTTTAGATAAATTACATGTATGCAAAAATAATTAATTAAAGTGTAACATATTTCCACGAATTTTGAATTCAAATAATTTATAAATTTACGCCTTTTTAAATGAATCGATCTTTTTCCATATTATAGTCTCAAAAAACAAATATTCAAATTTAGTAGGACAAATTTGTGAAAATTGAAAATGTTTCTTAAAAATTAAAAACTTTTCAAATTGACTGAAAGTCACTTAAATCTTAATCAAAATTAAAATTGCTCACACATTACTCATAACTAGGTGTGATTTTATACAACGATTAATAGCAGTTTGACGAAAAAATATTACCTGAACCTTGTATACCTACAGCTTTAATTGGGTGTCATTAAATTTATAGCCTATTTTATAACACTGGAATTTGGTGTTTTTTTAACTATATAATTTTATTCAGTTATGTTTTTTACGGTGATAATATTTATTGCAATTTGGACCGAACACATGGCGAATATTTGCAAATGTAAATTAGGTACTTGTTTTAAAACACAATATCATGAAATTTTCAAAAGTTTTTACCAAACAAAAGAAGTTGTAAGAGTTTTTTGTTATCGTATTTGCAAAATACCTCTCGTACGTGTTACGCAGAGACGGCGCACCCATTAGGCGAATTAGGCGATGGCCTAGGGCGGCACTTTCCATGGCGTCTGCAAAAAATGGACGCCAAAATAAAGATTTTTATGTAATATCAATTGCACCAGTCGAAGAACAATAAATAACTGCACAGTTAAACTAAACTTACATGTAATTTCAATATGTCAATCTGACGATGCTAGTTATAGCGAAACAGCTGTAATTGATTTTAAAGCGAATTTTTCAAATAAATAGTGGAAGTTTAGTTTAACTGTGCAGTTATTTATTGTTCTTAGTAAGATGAACTTCCAAATAAGTAGAGGTTAACACAATCAATTGCACCAGTCGATTTAGCGTCTTAAAGAAACCCATTTACCGTATTTACAAGCATTTTCAAAAACAAAAACTCAAGTGTTTGGACTTCTGCTAAAGATCCCGACAATTCATTTCATTTATGGACAACTTTTCTCATAATTCTGTTGACTCTACCCTTGGCCTTGTGCTAGTGGAGAAAGGAGTTTTTGCAAACTTAAACTTAGTGTCACAAGAAAGGGTCTTAGTAATGGCTACTTCATTTATATAGGAAAAGGTCCTATAGAGTTATAAAGTTATATTAAGCAAGCGTTATTCGACACTAAGCGATGCTTCGCACGATCGGCCTTCCAATGTAAATTATCGGGTATGTTTTGTCGAAGAGATGGGTGGAAAATGTGGAAGACAGCAGATGGAACCTTTGCCTAAGGCAGCAAAAGCGCTGACGTCGATCCTGGTATTATGTAACTACTTAACAAATCAAACATACCAGTAACGTTCTTTCCCCGATTTAACAAGTTGGCCTGAGCTGAGATGGGATAATAATTTTGATGTTTTGGCTGGTACATAAATGTCAGGAAGATATCAAGAGCTAAGGTATCCCTTGTAATTATACTGTATTTGAAAATCAAGAGAGAGTAAATTCCCAGAATAAAAACTAATTCGGTATGCAAAACTATAGTACAGTACGTGCGGTAAAACTTCAATATTTGTAATGCATTCTAAATTGTTTTTGTTAATTTCAATGCAAAATTTATTAAATTTCTTGGACTATCACATTATTTTATGATCTTTCATTGTTACTACAGTAGGCCTAAGAGGATTAACGTGCGTCATAGGCGTAACCAGATTAGAAAGGAATAATTGTTATTTAACGACCTCCGAATGGCAACAGCTTCTAATGACAGATATTTTGACTTAAATAGTGCTTAAGTTTCTAGAAATGCAGTTATTTGATTTTCGATAAACGTGACAAATAGTAGTGACTAAAAATGGAAGCAGTTTGTGAGTATACGCCAGTGAAAAAATTAAAACTAGACCATTTATCGCTCAATGAAAAGAGTGCTGTAGTGAATGTGTACCACTATTTTAAACATCAAACACTATTGACAGTGTAGTTGAAACAACATCTAAGACAATGGGATATGGAAAATCTACAATATATAGAGTTCTAAAGGAGGAAAAATCAGGTGGAGTAACCTCACCAAAGCCGAAACCTTGGTTTTTTTTTCTCATATACCTACTTAATTGTTTTTTTAGCTCCTCATATTAATTTATAAGTAATTGTAATTATCTGTACATATTATATACATATTTTGTAAATAAACATATGCCTAAAACAAAATGCCTAAAATAATATTGACTTTTTCATCATTCTACCCAAATTAAATTACTACTTACGAATTATGTTTATCTATCTTAAATTGGTAATCTAGGTATAAATAACTAAAACAAATTAAATATTTCTATATCCATATTAATTTAATTTTGTAAACGCACGTCTATGGTTTACTGCCTTTAACACTGATAACTGCAAAACATTTCTGAGAATTTACTCTCTCTTGATTTTTAAATACACTATAATAAGTAGAAGTGAAAAATATTCAACCAAGCATATTCATAATATACAATATGATATTTGAATTAATTTTGTTTTTCATTGCATTCTATCAATACATTGTAGTCTATTTTTCATTGTAAAAACCAAATAGAATAAGTCTCTGTATAGAGGCAATTCTCAAGGATATCATCAACTTTAATTAAGACTTGTTAGAGTATGTTCTTATTATGCTAATGACCTTGGGCACTGAAACTTTTTAAGCTCAAAACTTTATTATATATACAACCAAGAAAAAAAACAGCAAGGAAAATGTTAGAAAAACTAACTATTTTTGATAGGATTTAAAGTTGGAATAGAGTTGACCAAACATTCTCAACAGGTGGCGCTCCAAAACTCCGGGAAAACAAAGCAAACGTCATTTAGCTAGTGTTGACAGTTGAGCTAACAAAAAGCTCAAAACTGTATTATATATACAACCAAGAAAACAGCAAGGAAAATGATAGAAGAACTAACTATTTTTGATAGGATTTAAAGTTGGAATAGGGTTGACCAAACATTCTCAATAGGTAGCGGTCCAAAACTCCGGGAAAACAAAGCAAACGTCATTTAGCTAGTGTTGACAGTTGAGCTAACAAAAATGATCTTACTAAGGGTGTGTTCGGGGAGCACGCTTTCGAGCTATGTAGCGCCAAGAGCCATATAACGCAAACGAGGAATAGTACTAGATAGCGCCAAATGGCGCAAATAGCGTGCTCCCCGAACACAGCCTAAATATCTTCCAAAGTGTTCACTGTAAACGCACATTGCATTTACTGATAGGCTTCTCGATTTTCAGTCTAATTCCCAAGTTTTAGCTGGTTTCTTTATCATCTTGTGACAAAATGTTGTTTTCCAGAAGTTGTTCGTACAAATTTCCAACAGTAGATGTGGTTATTTCGAATAATAGTAGACAGATATTTCTGTATTTCACCTTGTGGTATTTACTATTTACATAAATGAGATGCGTAGTGCGAATTTTAATAATAGATTATATTTGATTTCAGAAAAGAATCGAAGGACCAGCCACTGTGTGGGATGCGGGGGTCAAATACACGATCAATACATTCTGAGGGTGGCACCGGACCTGGAATGGCATGCGGCTTGTTTAAAATGCCAAGAGTGCCAACGGTTTTTGGACGAATCGTGTACGTGTTTCGTACGGGACGGAAAAACGTATTGTAAAGTGGACTATGTAAGGTAAGGATCACAAATCATTGTAAATTGATTATTTTCATGCATGCCGATGTAGTTAAATTTAACCATATTGACCAAACCGTGGAAACAAATAGTTTCTAAGCAGGAATGAAATAATTTACGTTTAAAGTGTCATTGAGAAACGCTTTATGATATCTCTTTTGCTAGTTCTATTTTTTGGGAAAATCTATTTTCATATCCAAAATTATAAAAAACTTCCACTATTTATTTAAAAAACTCAATGACAGCTGTTTCGATAAAAAGTTGACATATTGTAGTTACATTTTGTTTTCTTCCAAGGTAGCTACCTGATGTTGTAGTAGTGTTATGACTAGATCAAGTATGGAAATAATAAGACATAACAATATTAAAGCCTAGATGTTATTAGTTCTATGGATTATTCTGGATGTATTTTCCTCTAAGAAAAAACAAGAAAAAACTATATATCACGCTGATGTTTCCAATAACTTAAATTTAACAATTTAACAACTTTAAATTGTTGATCTGCTAGATGTCCTTTTATTTCGAGTACTTCAAGAAAAGATAAATCTAATTTTGGTGTGTATGAAATCATAGTGTACAAAAGAAAGCACTGCTGTAACATCATGTCGTTTGACATGAAATTGCGTGCTGCAAATATCATTACAGAGGGTGTAAAAAAGTGAATGCTTCGATTTTATTGATAACAAATCAATGTAAAATAATTAATTTATTATTTCCTACAAAAAGGATGCAAAAAAATTGAATTTTTTAATGTACGGTCAGTTCAGGCCGTTACAGATCAGCTGGTGATGTAAAAAATGTTATTGATAATCCAATATCCATTTCGGTTTTGCTAAACTGGATTTCTAACAACATCAAGGTTATAGAACAGATTTTTCCTATTGATATAACTTCCTATTGGTCTGTATCTATCACTTCAATAAAAAATCTTCCAGTTTCCACCACATTTAAACTGTTTATATTAAAATCTTTAAAGAAAACTAAAGACAAAAGTTTTAAATAGAAAAATATGTCGTACATATATTCCTACAGTAAACAAATGAGGAAAAACTAAACCGGATACGTCAAATTGTCAAAAAATCCGACCCTCTGTGTGTGGTAGAGTTAAATAAACATAAAGCGAAACCCAATATTTTTTGGCCGTCGACAGCGAATTTAGTAGAAAGGTTAGAAAGAGAAACACCTGGCCCACCTCGCAGTGATGCTTCTTCGCCAACGTAAACATTTTGACTTTTATCTCATGATTGATAGATATATTATTATATGCGTTTAATTTCTTGGGTTTTAGGTTCGTGAAATTTATTCGGCAAATTTAAAACATTGTTTTAATTTCCATCGTCCAGTAGGTTTACGGTTTTCCCAGAGGCAAAACATTAAAAAATCACAATTTAAAAACAAAGATATTTACAACAAAATACATCACTTTCCATCAAATCAATAGCTATTAAATTACTGTTGTTTTTCAAGTTTATGATTATTGATTTTATTTTAGTGTATGCAGATTGGACAGTTTTTTAAAAAAGTTATTGATTTATTTTATGAATGTAATATCAAATGTGGACTTAGTGATGAGCGAGACTGGTCTTGGTCTTGCGGTCTTGGTCTTGGTCTTGCAGAAAATGCAAGACCAAGACCAAGACCAAAACCAACTTCAAGCTGCAAGATCAAGACCAAGATCGAGCAGTGCAAGATTTATGCAAGACCAAGACTTAGCATTGCAAGATATACGCAAGAGCAAGACCAAGAATCTTGCGGTCTTGCTTCTTTTAAGTATATAAACCGAAAAATAAAGTAGCCATGAATTATTTTAAACTCTAAAGCACGGAGTGCGGGTAAGATTTTTTCCTGCACGCATTTTTTTTTATTAATTAGAGATGTTTTCCAATAACCTTTTTGACAAATTATTGTATTATTATCTTTATCTTGTTGGACTACATACAAATAGTAAAAAAATTCAGATTATTTTACATGAAAATAGGGATTTTTAAAATGTTTGTTTTTAAAAAAATCATTTATTAAATCACCCCTGTAAACCTTACTCAAAGCAACAACAAACTCACCTGTTTAAGTAGGATTGCTATAGCTACAGTCGTGTATTTATTGACACTATGAAAGATTTAATTGCCACAATCGCATCTTTTCAAGTATCTAAATAATTTTCGAGGTGATTTTGCTTGTAAAAAAAATATTGATCCTAACTCTTGCGGAAATTAACTTTTCAGCACTTGTTAGGATAATAACTATTTCATACTTGGTTTATCGCTACAATGTAATATAAAAAAAAACAACACAAAACAACAAAAAATGGACCTCAGTAAATCCAAAAAAAAAGTGCAAGACTTGCAAGAGTCTTGGTGCAAGACCAAGACCAAGACTGGACCCTGCAAGAATAAAACCAAGACTATCCCGGTCTTGGTCTTGGTCTTGCATTTGCTCATCACTAAATGTGGTCAACGATGATTGTTTTCTTATTAGTTTAATAGGTTAAATAATCTTATTTAATGACGAAATAATAATATTGGAGGAACTGCACAGGAAATAGAAGGATTCAAAGACCATGGTGAGACGGTCAGTCCACTAAAAGTAAAAAATAGTAATAAATCTAATAACCTCACTCCACTCTAAAACCTATTAATTCATTTTATATATCTGGTATTACCTCTTTCTTCACTTATGGAGATTTAGGTATATGCAAATCCATTGGAAACATGTCAGGACTGCCAACCTGCTAGTTGAAGTCACGACTTTTTCGATGTATTGTTAAATAGGTAATTCCGGTTCCTATTTATTTCCAAAATCAAGCAAAGTTATTGAGAGTCTTTAACCCTTGGTTACGAGAACGTATATCGCCAGGTGGCAGTGGGAGTTCGCTTGATGAAATAAATACAAACTCCGCAAACTTCACTAATCGACGGCTCAAACAAATATTTATTAAATGGTGTTGGTAAAATTGGATATTTCCCATTTTAAAAGGAATAATGTAAGGAAATCCAATTCGTAAAAACAACACATAAGGTAAACATCAAAAAGAAAAATGAGAGGGTCATTTAACAAAATAAATAATAGACTTCAATATTAAAAAGAAACAGCACCAAAATATTCGTTCGTTTTGATGGTGGAATTGAATCAAAATGCCCAAAAATGAGAAAGGAAAACCTTTTTATTCATTTAGAACTTGAAAAATATTACCGTTGTCAAAAATTATTTTTCCGTTATACAAACCTCCATCAATGAGAATGAAAAAAATCGTTTCTGACTCCTTTTTTTCTCGGGGATGAAGACCCTTAAATGCTTGTAAAAATATTTTAAAGCAGAGCTGACAAAAATTTGCCTTGTCCTTAGTACAGCCCATTGAGTGTCCTTTCTCTTGCCCTTCTTCTTCTACTATGTGCTTTAGCGCCGCATATCCTCTTGCGTCTAGGTATGGAGGTAGTGTCTTTGACCTTTACGTTGATCATCATCAGACTGAGGCTACATAGGCGAACTTTTTTATACACCCTCTACCAAGCTGTAATAGGTGAACCTGTTGGTGATCTGCGATACTTGAGGAGACCAAATTATAATGATGTTCTGCATTCAGTTGCCCAAAAGGATCATTCATGACGGCATCTAATCGTCAGTGTATCAGCACGCTGCAACTTGAGTTGAGGTTTTGCGACTTCCCAATCTAGATACGATTTTAAGGACAGATCAGTGACTTAAAATACCCAGCTGTAAAAAAATAATGAGAAAATAGGTCGCGCGTGTAAAAAACACATTAGGTCAATATTTACATTATTCGTTGTGTAATTTTTTTTCTCTTAACTAAACGCTTGCTTGTAAATATTACTTTGTGATTCTAATAATTAATATTCACGCCATGTTCAGAATAATTTACAATGTTTTGTACCCCGAGCACATCAACAAAATTTATATTATGTTTTCAAAAGTAACTTAAAACAAAATACCTCAAAATAGGTTAGATTTACCGAAAGTTGAATTTGCAGCCTAATTTTTGGCAGTGTGACGTCACATGGTTACTTTATCAAAACAAATTTATTGTCATTAAAGGTATATAAACAATATAAATGTCATTTAACGTGCATCAGTTGAGCTTGTTATCTGTTATTTTGTGATTATTCTAGGTGTGAATGAAATAATTTAAAAAGTAATTGTAGATTTTGATTTAGATACAAAATATTTAATTTTCTCTACTATTCAATATAAATTATTCCAAACATAAAAACTTTATTTTAATTATTGCACTTATTGGTTAATTATGTAATATGTCTAAGTAAAGTTATACCATATGGAAAACTTTTTGCTTTACTACTTTCAAAATAAGGGCCAAACTCTCCTGTATGTATTCATAACTTGATATTATTATTTTCTGGGCTTTCCATATAATCATTAAGATTTCGCGTTTCGAGCGTAAGGGTCTTTCTCAACTCCATAAGAAAAGTGATCTGGGAAGGTTTAAAATATAAGGATATATTCATCGGTTATTACCTAATATACTTTAATTTTGTAGTAACCTAACCTAACCTAATCTGGCCTCGATATAGTATTAGAGATTCAGTAAGATATCAGGTAAGGAACCAATCAAAGTATTATCCTGGCCTCATTCTAGAAAAAGGTTAAAATTTAACAATCAAATATTAGAATATTTAAAATGCAGGTATAAAAATCATGGAAAAAAGAGATTAAGACATAAATGTCCAACGCCCGAAATGGGAATTAACAGGTACCAATTTTAATCCGGCCCACGAAATGAGAAGGAATTAAGGTAGTTTTTCATTACGCCTGAAATGAGAATCCCCGAGTTGATAAAACACGGGAAGATTTATTGTGGTACACACCCATGGAATAGAGATGATGCCCAAATTAATTGATAATTAGTCTCTCGATAGTTGCACAAAATATTCCGCCATTTTATACTTATAAAATATGTAGCCCGCACTACCTGTCAGTTCAATTGCCTTCATTGGCAACTTTGTCCAATCAGTAGTCCTATTACAATTTTTGCTGATATTCTTGAGATTCTTTCTAGAAATATTTCTTACAAATCCCTTTGTTTGTCTTAAATCATCCAGAATGTCCAACATAAAATATTGCATCGTTCAATAAGTCCCGGGACTAACCCAGAGATGGCGTGATCAACCTTATTTTTTAAAATTACCAACCTTCAAGTGACATGTGGCAAAATTTCATGTCAATCTAACCATAAACAACAAAGCTACTGGTGGTGAGAGTGACGCTCCTTTTGTATTTGTTCACAAAATAGAAAAAAAAACAAATATCGTGTGTTAATAAAACATTGCTATTTAATGGGAAAAAATACAGTGCAAGCTCAGAAATTACTTAAAAAGTATTATCCAGGCTCTGCTCCATCGAAAACAACCATTTGTCGGTGGTATGCTGATTTCAAACGCGGTCGAACTGATAAAAGTGATGCAGAAAGCTCGGGGAGACCAAAAATGAAGCAAGTTTTGAAAATAATGATAGATGACCGCAAAACAAAAGTTTCTAGGATTGCTGAGATCGTGAACATGTCGACTAGAAGTGCTTTTACGATTTTACATGAAAAAGGTATTTTCCAAGTGGGTGCCGCGCTTGCTCACAGTTGAACAAAAGCAACAACGAATAGATGATTCAGAGACCTGTTTGGCACGGTTTACTGACAATAAACAGGATTTTCTTGCATCGGTTTGTGACAATGCACGAAACATGGATCCACCATTACACTCCAGAGTCAAATCGGTCAGCTGAGTGGCGTGCAGCCGGTGAGAGTCGTCCGAAGCGTCCGAAAACGCAACAGGCAGCTGGCAAAGTCATGGCGTCAGTTTTTTGGGACGCGAACGGTATAATTTTTATCGACTACCTTGAAAAGGGAAGAACCATCAATAGCGACTATTACATTGAGTTATTGGTGCGTTTGAAGGACGAAATCGTGAAAAAACGACCCCACATGAAGAAGAAAAAAATCATCTTTCATCAAGACAATGCACCGTGCCACAAATCAATGAAAACAATGGCCAAATTGAACGAGTTGGGCTTCGATTTGCTTCCCCACCCACCATACTCTCCAGATCTGGCCCCCAGCGACTACTGGCTCTTTGCTGATCTCAAAAGGATGCTCCAGGGAAGAAGATTTGGCTCGAATGAGGAAGTAATAGCTGAGACTGAAGCTTATTTTGAAGCCAAGGAGAAATCCTTCTACAAGCATGGTATCGAAAAGTTAGAAAAGCGTTGGAATGATTGTATCGCACTTAAAGGTGATTATGTTGATGAATAAAAAAGAATTTTTCGAAAATAACGTGTTTTTCCTAGTTAGTCCCGGGACTTATTGAACGATGTGTTATTTATTTATAGTCCTCCTACTTACAATATAAATTACATATAACATTAATAATCTACCGCACAAGCTATTCCAGCAGTGATTATAAATAGTCTGTTACTTCATTTATCATAGTTTTCCTATATTTGCTGGTTGATATTTTGGCTAAAACATGTACTCTTAACATGTCCAGAATGAACCTCTCTTCAAAGTCTATCCCACTAAGAATAAGAACTAGTCTGGTCAAAAATTATTATTTAAAAGATGATCCATTAAATTTTGGATTTGAAATTTTTTTCTAACCACATTTTCTCTTGTTTCAGGTTGTTTGGTACAAAGTGCGACAAATGCGGTTTATCGTTCAGCAAAAGTGACTTCGTTATGCGGGCGAAAAGTAAAATCTATCATATAGACTGTTTTAGGTGTCGCGCGTGTACTAGGCAACTGGTACCCGGAGACGAGTTCGCGTTACGTGACGGCGGGATACTGTACTGCAAAGAAGATCACGACGCCATGGAGAAAACGTCCACGCCGTCGATGGGACACACACCGGGCCCCGAAAGTAATAACAACACTAGTTTGAGTAATAATAATCACAACAGTAACTCCACGGAGTTGGGGTGTATGTCAGGTAAGTTTGGTTATGTTTTAAATGTTTAACCGAATAATGGGTAATAGAAACAAATCTTACCCTGAGTGTACCACACAAATCGGGGTTACTCAGTTGTACCAAAAGATAGCAGGTAGAAAATTTGCGATAGCTCAGTTGTACCAAAAAATTTCTAGAGGGGATTAAAGGATTAATATGAAGGTAATTTAATGCAGGATGTATTCTTATAAAATAAGAAATATAAAAATAGTTAATAAAAATTTTTATTTTAAAAATAAACATTAAAACTAAAAGTTTCATTACAATTAACTATACCTTATTTTGGTAAATAATAGGTTAGGTTTAGGTTAGGTTAGGTTAGGTTAGGTTAGGTTAGGTTAGGTTAGGTTAGGTTAGGTTAGGTTAGGTTAGGTTAGGTTAGGTTAGGTTAGGTTAGGTTAGGTTAGGTTAGGTTAGGTTAGGTTAGGTTAGGTTAGGTTAGGTTAGGTTAGGTTAGGTTTTCCCTTAATCCTATACTTAAGAAAAATTTAAATCCGTTTATTTTCTAAAAATTCAGAAATTAATTGGAATTATCTACCTGGAATATTTTGGTACAACTGAACCCTCAAAAAGGGATAACCTTTTACGCTACCGGATTAAGTCAGGTAAAATTGGTACAACTGAGTAGTCCCCACACAAATATCTAGTTCTTCATCTTTTGATTATCCATTCGTAAGTTTATAGTTCATTTGTTTGGAATTGGCAGCTAAAAAAAGTCATTAAATCGTAAAATATTGTGAACAAGAACCTAAATCAGTAGGGCACGTACCTACTTATTTATATCGGTATAAAGAAATTTCTTTTAATCATCATATTTTAATCTTCTTTGGAAAGGGACAACGACAATAATTGTGGTCGTTAGGGGTGTTAAGGGATTAAGGTAACCCTATGTGTATAATTGCAAAAACAGGTACCTACGTTATTAGTCTATAAATTGAGGATTTGTTTACATCCTAATACATAAGAATATAGATGAAACATGGTCGAATGAAGGACACACTGTTTTTAAAGCATGGGTATGTATGTATGAATTAGGGGTGATAAGTACACTACGACCTATAGGATCTATTGTGTCCCCCCTTACTTGCCAAGTTCTGATGTTTTCTCAGATTTATAGCAGCTCTTCAAGTCCTATTTTCCTGAGGAAGTTTAGGACATCGTCGGGCTTCAAATCAGGTAGATCCCCCTCTTCTATTTCATGTGCTCCTTGGTATCTGGCCCTAGAATTACGCAAGGCAGGGCATTCTGAGAGTATGTTGAGAGTATATTGAGGTTTCATATTGAGGTTTCATCCTCTTCCTCACAGAATCTGCACTTTGATTCCTCTGCTAACCCTAGTTTCTTCATGTGGCTTTTTAACCGGCAATGCCCGGTTAGTATTCCCGTTACAATAAAGCATGGGTGGAGTATTGATATCAATATTGAAGAACTGTTCGAACCCATTGTAATTCCTATCGGACCAGGCAACGAATCTGACTCATCGTCGGATTTGTATATGCCATATTCCTTACACTTAATGTTGGATTTTGATCAACTAAATTTAAAATAATATTTTCTTTATTAATTGTTCTTGTTGTTCTTGGTCTACCTGAATTTATTTTCTTTGGTCTTACATTTCCAGTTTCTCGACAACGTCGTTCAACTGCTCTAAATGTTTTTTTACTTGGTAAGTTTCTTCTAGGAAACTTTTCTGCATAACGCGTAAAAGCTGCACTAGAGTTTCCTAAACACTCGCCTAAAGTTAATAACATGTCGGTGTATTCAACATTTGAGTACATTTTGTTTAACAATAGGGACTTAAAGCAATTCTAAAAATTTATCACGTATCCTTATCCGTATACGTAACGTAAAGGAGATACGTAACTAAGCAAAAAGAAGCATAAAGCAAATGCGTTTGTAACGTAACGTAACCATTGATGTGTTTTAATTTTTAACGTAAAAAATAAGCCCCGATATCTACCTTAACAAAATAATGTCGTCATTGCCACTGTAAAATAATCTTTTTCTTTTTAAATCCATTATAGCATGTCACACAAATGTTTGTTATGATTGATGAACAGAAAATAAGGTTATGATTTTTGAGCATACAACATCACTTTTATCGCTAAATTATTGAAAAACGCGATCATGGAACACAATAATGTGATACGTTACGTTAGATACGTGTGACGGATTGATACGTTTCACGTAACGTAACTAAACCCACGTATCGCTTCTGCACATGCGCATTGCGATACGTATACGGATACGTAGTGATTTTTAGAACTGCTTTAAGTCCCTAATATCTAATTTTACAAATAACAAGGTTTCAAAACTCTATTTATTGTTGACTTATTGTCATAACAATCAATAAATGTCAATTTTACATGGCAAACTTAGAGAAAAGCGAACTTTATCATTAGTTTATACCAGGAGCGATTATTACTTCATAATTTTCAAATCAAAATATTCCGAAAACGGTACATAATATCGAGTTTTACCAAGAGTACCCTTTTGATGCAGAATTAAACGATGTTTATGTTCACTTGGAGTTTTGACTAATAATTCTACCCTAAAAAAAGTTATGTTGAGTAATACGTTGTATGAATCATGTAACTAGCGCCCTCTATGAGAGTTAGTTATAAAAACAAATTCATGGGATATATCAGCTTCCAAAACATATTCGTATAAAATTTCATTGCAATGGTGCCAGTAGTTTCGGCAAAATCGTAAGAAATGTGTAATTTTTTATTTTCTTCAACGCCCTTTATCTTGAAAACGGATGGCGTTAGAAAAAAATTTTACTAAGCAAACCCCAATTATTTTTCAGTTTTTTACCTATCCTAGAGACGGTGTTACCTTTTTTTGAAACACCCTGTATATAAAAAAATTATAATTTCATGAATATTAGGGGTGTCTGGCAAGGGGTTGCCACGATGTTAAGTGTCTGGCAATCAATAACGTGATTTTTAATATTTTGATGGTAATAC
Organism: Ophraella communa; assembly: GCA_035357415.1. Lineage (NCBI taxonomy): Eukaryota > Metazoa > Arthropoda > Insecta > Coleoptera > Chrysomelidae > Ophraella > Ophraella communa. The sequence goes on along the minus strand of CM068988.1, from coordinate 22,502,176 downwards.
CAAAAAATCACACTTTATTATTTGATGAATTTAGATCGGTATTTTACACACCTTTAGTACCGTTTACCTGCCAAAGCCACGGTGACCCAAACTTCACAATAGTCCATCGTTCTTACCTATTTTGGGAGCATGCGCTGACAAACTTTCAGCTTTTATAAAATAACGAAGGTCTGGGGTTCACGGGCTCTTAGACTATAAGTGCTTTTTGCATTAATTTATATTTAATTCTTACTTTTTAATATGTACTATCGGCTTCAGAATTGCATATACATTTTCAAACTAAAATCGTTTACATTGAATAGACAGCCTTTTTTTGTGTAACCAATCACGGTTTAAATAATAATAAATTTGAAATCAGTTAAACAGTTGTCCACGCCCACATCTTCACTTAGTTTGGAACCCTCGATAATAAATGTTTGTTTAGGATTATAATTCCTTTTTTTTTATTATATCAGTACAAAAATGCGAAAAAAACCTATTTATTCGGGACATGACCGACCATTGTAAATACACTTAATCTCCCAAAACCATTTAATGAAGGCGTTTTAAAAATTGCCATTCCTTTGTTGTATAAGAAGGGCGTTTTTATAACTTCGGTAGGTAAACGAAATTCATCTTTAACATGTATATGCTATTCTAAAGCCGACTGTACCTAGCATATTTTTATTTTACTTTTAATTTTTATTTTTATTTGAATTATGCTTTAAAAAAACTTCTGTTCTACGGTCATGGGATCTATTCAGCTACCTGTTGTGACAATATTTTCTAGGGTTTCTATTGTGTTTGGGTTATTTAATCCCTAATTACAGGGTGGACCCACTGTGCTTTCAACTTCAAACAAATGAACTATAAAAAAAATAGTTACCCATTTTAGAACACAAACTAACCAAAAAATGACAATTTTTAACATCAAAATAATAAATATCTAGTGCCATAAACCAACTAGATCAAAAAGTTATCTTTAGATGTTTCAAAAATTGTTGGTGTTGGATCCACTGTTTAAAATGCAGTTTTCTTAGTTGTCAATAATAGCTGGTAAATAATAAATCTACCGGACATTATAAGTATTGGCATTATTTTTTCTCATGTCTAATTCAGTAGTAAGCTTCCTAGTTATGAGTAATAATTCGTATCGCTTTGATATATTATGCACAAAAGACTTCTCGTCCATTTAATCCCGAATGACCAACCATTTCACACTTCCGGTAATCCTCTGGATTGGTAGTTTTAATCCCCCGAATCAAGTGGACACGACAAAGTGCGTGTTTCATCCCTTATTCCGTGTGCGCTAGATTAACAGAGGGATAATTATTGTTGGTAGCTATTATAATCATAATACGTCTTAAGGGACAAAGCCAAAATTCGTTTTTCAAAAAATTTTCGTGTAAAACATCAATACACGAAGCTGAAAATGCGGTTACATGTCGCAGAGGTTAAAGACATAATTCTAGAGTTGTAGGGTCTATTAAAACTACCAAGAGATCTGATAATTTTGTATTTAAAAAATTGTTTTCTCCATTCACATTTCCGTTTTTTTTTAGTTGATGTTCTTTCACTTCTCTGCTGTATTTCTGTATTTACAGGTTTCTGTTATATGAAAACATATTTTATTTTAAAGATACTGATACCTTTTATTAAAAAATATTTTTCCTTTTCCCCTGTACGAAAGTGTAACTATCTATCTTGATAACAGAAGTGAAACAAGGCAGGTTGCTAGGTGTTGCTAGGTACTATCGTCAACGAAAGTGGCCTGACATGGCTAGGGCGAGTTTTCGTTGATACAATAAGTTACATATTACCACTCACATCAGATATTGAGAATATTAACCTACAAGACAGATTCTACATCTGTCTCTCTTGCTATGATAAAGCAATCACTATTATCAATACACGCATATTTTCTACACTGTAAAAAACGTTATTTACATCTGTCCATTTGCCCAATAGACATAATGTACATAATTTTAGAATATCCATTTAAATCGCATTCAAACAACTTTTTTAAATTACTTCTCATATTTTTTATGTAAAATTTGATTACTCCGCTTTGAGCTGATTTCAAAAATGTTTAATACTTGTTGTTAGCACAAATTTTACTTATTTTTTACTTTCACCTTATATTTGCCTGTAATAAAATGGGTTGTACAGTCGGCTCTAGAATAGCATATACATGTTAAATGTGAATTTCGTTTACCTACCGAAGTTATAAAAACGCCCTTCTTGAACAACAAAGGAATGGCAATTTTTAAAACGCCTACAAGGGTAGGTCATGTCCCGAATAAATAAGTTTTTTTTTGCATTTTTGCACTGATATAATAAAAAAAAAGGGATTTTAATCCTAAACAAACATTTATTATCGAGGGTTCCAAACTAAGTGAAGATGTGGGCGTGGACAACTGTTTAACTGATTTCAAATTTATTATTATTTAAACCGTGATTGGTTACACAAAATAAAAAGGCTGTCTATTCAATGTAAACGATTTTAGTTTGAAAATGTATATGCTATTCTGAAGCCGATAGTACAACAGTTCAAACTATTTAATCTTTTTAACTGTGCTATTTATGATGAAGTTACAATAAGTGTTCAAAAAGAGTACAATTTACTTCCATATAATGGTATAATTCTATTTTGAAATGCCTCTCTGACATTGCTTAATACGGCTGTATTTAATTGTCGACATTCATTTTCTATCCTTTCTCGTAAATCATCCAGAGATTCTGGTTGGGTAACATAAATTTTGTTTTTTTAAAGAAGTCTAGGGGTGTTAAATCCGGTGACCTAGGTGGCCACTCCATCATCTGCGCTCTTCTACCTATCCAACGAGCGGGGAATGTTTCGTTTAAAAATTGACGGACAGGCATAGCATAGTGTGGGGGAGCCCCGTCCTGTTGAAATACTGTAATAAGTAAAACTACCATTTAATTGATAAATATTTCTTTCTATTTGTCCGGCAACAAACTTTTACAATTTTTTTTGAAGAATCTTCAATTGAAATCATTTTTAAATTTTCAAATTGTTTGAGAAGTGTCAATCAAGGAACACCTTAGTAGTTGAGGACTGCAGCGTTGCCGGAGGAACACAGTTTATCTTTACTCATTGTGGAATGTTCCCCTTCACCTGGAGAGGTACCAGAGCGAACTTTTATACCAAAACCTAGACAGGAGACGGCTAAAGTCTGAGACAAATCAGTCTCATTCATTCGTAGGTACTAAAGACTCTGGAAAAATTTATCAACACACATATTAGGGACGGCAGTCAGGCAGGCAAATCCAAAGAGACAACGCTTGTCGAAAGAACTGAAAATGCGCTAGATAATAAAGAGGCTTTTTTAGACATAGAGGAACCGTTTGATAACACCTCCTATAAATTAATAGCTAAGGTCACTAAAGAAACGGAATTCATGCAAAAAGCTGCAAATGGATAGACTGTATGCTTGAAAACAGGCTAGTAGAAACAACTCTCATGGATGGAACAATGATAGTTCATAAAACCAGGGGATGTCCACAGGGAGTATTGTCATATCTGTTGTGGAATCTGGTTTTGGATGAAATCATCAGAACCCTACACATAGGTGGACAAAATACCATATGATACGCTGATGACCTGATAATCCTATCCAAAGGTAAATTCAATAGTACAACCAGAGATCGACTGCAGATTTAAAAGAGTGACACAGTGGACATATGAAGAGGACCAAAGTGCCTTGGAGTTATTCTTTACAGAACGTTAACCTGGAACCATAGGCTTATTCTGTAAAAACAGCAACTACTTTGCAACTAGCAACCATTGCACAACGGTCGCGCAATCAGTCTCAAAATTTGGTATTTATTAAGGTAATCGCATCGCAGTTGCTGGTTGCTGTCAGGATGCACTTTTACGTCATAAAACTAGCGTCACTTGCAATCGGGTAGCAATCAACGTAACTAAATAGTCTGCAAAATCAGCTGATGAACAAAACAAATTTAAAAAATATATATTATATATAAATCACACCATAGCGTAAACAAAAATTAACTCTTAGTGATTATTTATGGTAACATAATAAAGATAAGTGGGTACCTATCTACAGCATCTGCCTTCGGAAAGGAAAGAATGTTTATTTCCTTCTCGCATTTTTAAATAGTGCATTATCGAGTGAACACATAAGTATTTAATTGTTGTGTCCTTTGTAGTAGTACTTAGCCTTTTATTTAGTAGGTGAGTAAAATAATTTGAGAATATGTACTGCTACTATTAGTTGTTTTTAACGTATATACAAAAAATGGGAGAACACAGAGTTTCCAATAGCCAGTTGGAAGAGTTGCTGGACTATTTAGTCATCCTAATCTGGCCAGAGGGGTAGATTTTAGAGCAAGATCTAAGGAGACCATTGAACAAGAATGGAATGATCTTGCCAAGAAATTAAATGCTCATGGATCGGGCAAATATTCCAACGGCAGTAAGCCCTTTAATTTACTATTTGTAAATAATAAAAACATGTTTATTATTGACGATATACTATAATTTATAACTTAGGTACCTTTTATTTCTATCACCAAAACTTAATTAAATTATCAAACAACTACAACTACCACAATAATTGTAATTGCTATTTGACAGTTGCAATCGCGTTGTAATTGATAAAAAATTGCTGACAAAATACGATTTTTTACATAAAACAACTGAAAAATGCATTCAGTTAACCAATTGCTCACCTGAGGCAGTTAGTAAATAATTTGCGATCGCGGTCGCAGTTGCTGCTTCGAGAATACGAAACTCGCGTTTGACAGCGACAATTGCGCAATTATCGGCGGTCGCAAAATAGGACTGCCGAACAAAGCGGAGGCCAAGCCTTAAAACTTTGTAACAGATATTGGAACAATGGAAACCAGATACAAATTGTAATTATAAGACTGATGTTTCTCCGGGGAAAATTCAGTTTCTTCGCGATTTTTTTACCTCTATAAATGGATAGCCTAAGAAGGAAAAAAGAGTGTTATGCCAAAACGTTTTATTTTTAGACCTTGCGGTTTCAGGGAAAACATATGACTGGCTACATTAATTTTTGTGTGAATGTCTTGTAAAAATAATATAAGAACCTCTCTTTTAAGATCTTAATAGAAGTACAATTTTCTGGCCGGTTTTGCAAGTAGGCAAACGTAATAAAAAATGTCAAAATGTACAGTAATATCAACAGAAATATCTAATCTTAAAATTCAACATACACGTCCATCGAATGGCATACATAGCATCACCAGAGGCCATCGGTATTATAAGAATAACATCTACAACGTAAGCACATATAGTTACTCCCCGATCGGTCAGCTTTACAAATCAAAGAAAACAAAACGGGAGAAAACAAAGACGAAAGAAAAGACACCAAAAGCACACCTATAAGTATAAAACAAACAACAGAGAATCGCCAGAGATAGAGAGCCCCGGCCACTTGTACAGTCTCGCCCGTTTAGTATAGGTGGTCCGAAAAAGGCAAAAAGAAAAAACAAACTGCGTCTTCGGCATCCATTGTAGTGTTTATATTGCAGGACCGTCTTCAACAGAAATTCATTAGGTTTAAATGGTCATTGAGATAAGTTTTCTGCACATGATAGATTGTCACTTTGTATGAACTGTTATAAAACGCTTCGTACGACAGACTTCTACTTCTAACAAAGATTCTTCAAATTTTGTTTGAAACTAGTAACTCAAAAAACAAAAACTTGCTGTTTTCTGAAAATGACCTTATTGGATTTTTATTATTTATATAAAATGCCATTTATTGGTTTAATGATTTCTTATTCTTCTTTGCACATTCTTGTTTAGGTATCTATCATATTCTTCTTGAAACCTTGTATCCCCTTACATTGTCTGATATTCAGCAACAGTGAAAGCTTCCTTCTGTCTAGATAGAATATGACATTTCCTCAATGAGCATGGGCGTGCTTAAATTTTATTTTTTTGGGATTTAAAAGTTGTATAGACTAAACATTCATTACATCTTCATCATAAATGTGATCACCCAAATAATATATTAGGATGTCTTGCACCGTTTTATTATTCAAAAAGGTAGGTACACCTATGAATGACAGTTTTTAAATGTAAACAAACAATTTCCTCATCTTCTATATACTGTAATGTTTATACGTCCATGGTCCTAAGTATAGTATTTTTCTACCTCTTATTATTTGGAAAAGCTCACGATATTCTATTTGTGTTCTTCGAAAAACTTCTTCATTTTTTTATGTGGTCAACCAATGATATCCTCAGCATTCTTCTCAAGCACCACATCTGGAATGCTTCCAATTTATTTAAAATTTAAAGTTTAAGTAAGCCTTTTTAAGATCTGTTTTTAAGATATACTGTTTACACTCAAATACCTTTATCATATAAAATAGATTGGATTGAGAAAAAAACATCAAAATTCTAATTCGTCTTCGTATTCGTAAATACCTAACTTTACTTTTGCTTTAGTTTTATTTGAGAAGCTACCTAATCCTTAATATTTAATCTCAAATTTTGTGACCATCCAGAGATAATAAATTGGGAATATACACCTATCTCTGTGCCAGTAACTCTAGAAGAATGGTTGGCACTATATGTTTTAAGCCACCTTCTAGCTCGTTAACCAACTTACTTGTTTAAAGTAGGTGATAACGTCGCCAGCAGGCAGCTTCCCAAGTTGGCATGTGTCGGCCAAATCTTATTAGAGCGAATGCCGGGTATTTACAAAGGACGTGTTCAACTCACATCTTCTTGTTTACATCCTCTACATAACTGGGTGTCAGATAACCCCAACCTGTGAAGTTATTTTCGTAGGTGACAATAGCCAGTAAGGATGCCTGTAGCCATATGCAGCTCCTTTCTGATCAAGGCCACGTATTTCTTGGCTGTTCTGCCATCCGGATACTTCAGAAGCTCCTTGGATAGCTTACAATCTTAAATTTGTCAAGAGAGCGTGTTTCTTTACTAGGTCAACCACCGCTGATGCTGGTAAGCTGATACGAGTACCGGAATATATCTAAAATATCTAAGTTTTTATACGCTAGTAAAGCATAAAAGAAAGAGGAATTCAAAAAACGTAGTAATGTTGTTTAAGTATTAAATTGATTGTACTAACCCTTACTTTTTGGAAGTCCATCTTATTAAGGATAATAAAAAACTCTTCGTTTTAACAAAACTTCCAATATTGTCATTGAGTCTTTTAAAAAAGCAATTTTTAAATAAATATTGGAAGTTTTGTTAAAACGAAGAGTTTTTTATTATCCTTGTTTAAGTATGGTAAAAATGAAAATAGTATATTGATATATCAAAAATGGAAAAATATTTCTACTTGCACCCTCTCAGGTATAGAAACCATGAATCGTTTCCAACCAGGCTTGACCGTTTTCTGAATGAAAAACAACTACTTCCTGGGCTATATGTTCAAATAACGGACATTGGATTACATTTCAATAGAAAACGTGACCGATCAAGTCGATACTTAAAACCATCTCTGTCGTTTTGCAATTAAAAGGGAAGAAAACTACTCGTACACCGGTTTCGACATTATTGTGTCATCATCAGTACGAGGTCATCACGCTATCTATTGAAATGTAGTATTTTTTCTTTATCAATCGAAGATTCGTTTGATTTTTTGCATTCATTCACTCGAAAAAATAAATTATATCTATCTTACTTCCCAAAATTGACAGAAGTATAGGTTAAGTCAAATAAGAAGAGAAGTATGTGAAAAATGAATGAGCTTACTCATAATTTCATAATTTCAAAACAACTGACTGTTAATGTTATTTTATATCATATGTTTTCTAATGCACTAAATTGAACCATCGAAATTTCGATATGAGTAGACTTTCATCCGGTCCTGACATAAACGAGTTTCAAGTCGACCATTGAAGTGTTTAAATAGTGGTGCACATTACTCGAAGAGTTTGATGCGGTAAGGCCTTTTTTTATTTAATTTAAAGCAACAGAAGAACCATGACGTTTTCTATTGATCAAATATTTACAATGGGTTTAACATCAAAGGCATAGAGAACGGAATAGGCAACAAGAACCGAACGATCTATATTAAACTGAAAAGTTGTTCATTTCCCAAATAATTACTGGTAATTATACACTCAAAAAGTTGTAGAGTATAGAGTATCTAATAAAATCACTAAACTAAAGGACTATAGGATAAACCGTCAATAAATTTTGACACTTCCGCAGTTTGCATTGCAAATTTCTTTCGTTATATTGTTATCCACCGAAAAACACTGCGCCAGATGCAGATAGGATAATTGAGAAAAGAATATGCATTCATGAATTTTTTTTAAAGAAAAAAAAAATTCATGCAAGGAGAAAAATAATACATAACAGTTTTGTAAAAAAATTAAAATAGGTAACAATATAGCAATTATGCTCCAAGGTAGAAAAAACAATAATACACTTTTCTACCGTTGCTCATATAGCATTTTTTCACTACTGGCATTCTATTTTTTAAATATTAGTTTCTAAAACTAATAAAACATTTTGGACGGGTCACCAGTCACTCCCGTTTCAAATGACATGACAGTTGTGCACAGCAACATCTCTCTCCAATAATTTTTGTTTTGATTTGACAATAAGTAGGTATTGTGTTGTAAAAATCGCTATGAAAATACATGAAAAAGTCAATTGAATTTCTGTTTTGAACTATTTGATGGACTAAATGAGTAAGGAAATAGTAATTTACGTCATAAGTTCGGGAAACGCATTTTTACAGTACGAGTTTGAGACGAGTTACTGTAAAAGTTTCCCGGTCGTATGTCGTAATGCGTTTTATTTTATACTGCAGACCCGTTTTATTTCATACTGCAGACACTAAATCTTACATTAATAAAACATAAATTGAAAATATGATCATCCATGATGGAAACGCTAGTTTCTAAGGTTACTGAGTTTCTGGTGTTTGTTTTGTTGACTTTTGTGAAACGAAATGTCAACAGACAACATCCCGAAGATGTTTTTCGTAAATATATTCCCACAATATCATCAGAAATGTACCATAGCCAATATAAATAGTTTTGCGACTAAAAAAGGGTAAACGCAGTCAGTGAAATCAATGAGGAAATAATGCTGGCGTATCTATTTGATCTGGTAAGTTGCACTTAATATTCTTTTGAAGGAATCATTATTGTTGATTTTCTAGTCGAAGAAAATGTCTAATTCTTAACTCTGGTCAAAGTATTCGATGGTTAAAGCCAAGAAATTATCATTACAAGTGCTTGCTCGAGTTCCACTCTCCACGATGGTTTACAATATTTTTATTTCTAGCTTACATATAACTACATATAACTTTATTGACTTTTGTTGGGGTATAGTAAATATGTTCATTATTAACCAAGGTAGAAAAATACAGGGACTAGGTACTTGATTATAATTAAATCTTAATCCATTTGACAGAATGTGAGGTTAACTGATGCACAGACAAAACAGAGTAGATTAACAAAACTCAATCATTAAATAAGTATAAATATGCAGTTATATAAATTACTATTTTATTGTGATTCAATTCACAGGTGAAGATATGTATTTCTTTGGTTATTGTACTTAAAGATATATTTTATATTATTAAAATCCATTTGTGTTTTTTACAGATTCCGGTTCGGAGAGTGGTTCCCACAAAGGTGGTAACGGTGTACGTAAATCTGGAAGTGGTACGGGAACGACAGGGGGTACTGGAAGTGACGGTAAACCGACGCGAGTTCGTACAGTGCTCAACGAAAAACAACTTCACACACTTCGCACGTGTTATGCGGCAAATCCTCGACCTGACGCTCTGATGAAAGAACAACTAGTAGAAATGACATCACTATCTCCGAGAGTCATCAGGGTATGGTTCCAGAATAAAAGGTGCAAAGACAAGAAGAAGACGCTTGCTATGAAACAGCAAATGCAACAGGAAAAGGTTGGTATTTTCTTTATCTCGCATCTCGTAAACATTATAAGTTTTTTAAGTTCGACAAAAGCAAAAGCAAAACATCTATTAGTTTTTTATTAATAATAATTGATATTGACGAAGAAAATGAATGTGAATTTTTGAAAATAAATACCTATGATTCTTTATAAACATAATGTAAAAGATTTATATACTGTTGGTACGCTAGATTTTATGTTTATGTGATGAAGCAATATTTGTTTATGTATTAGGTAATAATTTACCTTAGACTTACTTTATACTTGGATTGTAGTAAAACTGACAATTTCAATATGGCGGCTCTGGTCCCTTTCACCCCATTGTATGGAACCAGAAGGTCCACTGGTCCTTTTTACCCCAATTAAAGTAGGGATGTTAAATAATACAAGCCCAATTTCAAGTAATGAACATATTCCAAAAGAAACATTTATATTTATAACATTTGTGTATTATTAATAAAATTATTATTCCATCCAAATAATACACTCAAAATTTTCTTCCTCCTCTTCTATTACAGCGCATGCATCATTAGCTCACATCATTATTATCATCGTACACAGATGTATACCTCAAATTTGGATTCAGTGAATTTACTGTGACAGTACAGACATTTGACATGCTTAACTTTCTTCTTTTGTTCTTTATTTTTAGTTAAACTAGCCTCCAACTCCTCTTTGAATGGCGTGCTTGGGTCTCTTCCACTTTTTCTTTCTTTTGAGGTTGTGGGTTTAGGACAAAAAAATTTAATGGCCCCTGCAAATGTCGAGTTCTCTTTGGAGCAACTTGGAATTGGGTCAGGTTATTTAAAGCAACATGATTTTGGCTCAGGCTCTTTAGAGCAACTTGGTGTTGGTTCTGGGAAAATGGAATCATTTCATTTGACCGTTCAATATTAAATACTTGAGCAGGGAGAAAATCCTGGTCTCATGTGAGTGACAACATGGTGAGTCCGACAAAGCAAGCAAGTTTTCGGAATATTAAATTGTTGACTTGCTTTTCTAATTGATACAGAGTTTATTTTTATGGCTTGTAGAGCGGCCTGCATATCTTGAGAAGTCTATAAATCTGGCAGAGGTTTAAAGACCTTTTTCGCAGTCTATTCGTCTTTTGCTGAGCTTAAAATAAATGAAAACAAAACTATGTACTACCTGAAGAGAACAAAAGTTATATTTAATAATAGAGTTACAAATTGGAGCTGGTACAGATGACATTTGTAAAGTCGAAAAAATTGACCTTTACCCTGACGTCATATACCCACAAACCTCACTAAATGAATCGGAGTCAAATATGGCTACTGTTACTTTGTCGTGTGCATAAATATTTTCACCGTCATTCCCGTACTCTACTATAGAAAATAAATAAAACCTGTCTTGGCCGGCAATCCAACCCGGAACCACGCGGTCAGTAGACTGCTACACCAATGACGAGACCAAGTTACAATTGATTCTGATCAGTAAAAAATATAAACTTTTCAGTAATAATTAGGTATTATAAGTGGTAAGATATGTAGTTTGAAGTTGAATGAATATATTTTTAATTTGATCGTAGAAAAAGTATAGTGTGTTACTCTTGCAAAAAACCTATTCCACATTCGCGCGATTGCACACATCGTGTGGAATTGATTAATTTCTGCACTTGTGACACAATATACTATTTCAGGATCAATCCTGATACAGTTGGGTACACATTAAGAATTTCTTTACTATTGGTTTTGATTACTTTTTTTTCTTGTAAAGATTGCTTTAAGTATTTTTTGTTTTATAACAGAAATAATATTTTTCATTAAAGGACAGCATATAAAACATTTCCAGTAGGTACGAATAAAATATAAAGTTTTATATTCTGAAAACGCGGTTGTTTGCAAGAACGATGTTAAAAATAATCACACAATACTAATACGGATTCGGTGTATATACCCGACCAGGAAAAAACACCCCTTTTGTACTTCTCTCTCCCTCAATGCTCTCGGTATTCCTCCGGGAACCGACGAGCTGATGAATCTCGAATTTACGCCGCCTGTTCGTGCGTCACATACGTAAAAAAACGGTAGACGATTTCAAAAAGAGATAGAAAGTTATTTCTCGGACGGTATTTTGGAACGAATAAATAAATTTACAAATAAAATTTTGTATCTAGGTTTTTATTTTCAATTGAGATGTTTTATCTTTTAAACAATGACATTCGAGATTAGCATCAGTTAAAATAGAACTACAAATTTTGTAGCATCTTAAATGTAAGTGAACCGGGTTCCTTTTAAGGCAGATTTAATCTTCGGAAACAGGAAAAAGTCACAGGGTGCTAAATCAGGCGAGTACGGCGCGTGTTCGAGCACTGGAATGCCTCTAGCGGCTAAATAACGCTTCACAGACAGCGCGTTATGGGCAGGTGCGTTGTCCTGGTGCAAGATCCACGATTTGTTTTTCCACAACTCCGGCCGTTTCTTACGAACTCGCTCTCGCAGCGTTGCCAAAACTTTCAAATAGTAAGTTTGTTTCACAGTTTAACCCTCTGGAACCCTTTCAGTCTTCACGATGCCGTTGGCATTGAAAAAACGATTAGTATGGTTTTAAATTTTGATTTCGACATCCTTGCTTTTTTCATTCTCGGCGATGCAGGAGTTTTCCAGTGCATGAATTACCGCTTAGTTTCAACATCGTATTGGAAAACACAGGTTTCATCGCAAGTGATGGTGTTTTCCATTAATTCATATAACCTCTGAAGAAAATCTGAGCAGATCTGTTGACGGACGAGCTTTTGGCCAGGGGTCAAATGTTTTGGGACCAACTTCGCACAGACTTTCTTCATGTTCAATTCGTCATGTAAAATTTTTCTGACAGTTTCTTTATCGGCGTTTACAGTCTCAGCAATCATCCTAATATACTGATACGACGATCTCCACGAACAATTTTATTTATTTTGGTCACTGTTTGCAGAGTTGAAACAGAGACAGGTCGACCTGGACGTTGGTCATCTTCGGTGCTCTCTCGACCTTCAGAAAACCTTTTATACCATTCGAAAAGACGCGCACGAGATAGAGAATTCTCTTTCAACAACTTATACCACTCAGTCGGAGTTTTTTTTAATTTAACGAGAAATTTCACATTGATCCATACATTGTTATCGTCACGAGAAAAAAAACACGTTCGTTTCTGACCTCTACAGAAAAAATACTACTACAGCGACAAAAACGTGTTTTCGTACTGGAATAGTAGACCCTTCCAGCTATCTAACGCTGCATTCGTTTCCCACCCTACCCCTCTAGGACGCCGTCTGCGCGCGCAGTCTCGTTATTTAATAGCCAGACCTCGTATTATTGTTTTAAAATAATAATTATACAATTCTTCATCGGGGGCCAAGTCTAGTGCGAAGCAATCACTGCCGTACCACCCTTTACTGGAACCATGTCGCCCCTCTTTGAGAACCTTGACCAATCTTCATGCGTTAGTGGGTATAAGCCAATTTTGTTGACACGTAATAGTATATCTGATGTAACTACCTATATTTGTTAAGTATGTTGTATGACTTGTAGGTACTCTATGTTAATTTTTGCAATAAATTTAAAAACAATAACATTTTTGGATGCCTATATTATATATTGTCACACAAAGGGTGTTCCTTCAATAGCTTAAATTAACTTTAAGTATTTTTTTACTCACCGGTTTTTGATGATCAAAAATTAATATTCGTCCAATTTTTAAAATGGTAGGGTTAGGAAGGATAAGAAAAGCAATAAGGAATTAGGAATACCAATAGAAACAAAAAAAAACTATAATCGAAGGACCATACTCTAAATTGGTTTCCGACTAACTCAGCTATTAAAACTTGTCTACTTCTCACAAATCTAAAACTAATAATAATTCAAACTAACAAAAAACTTCAGCAAGCTAAAAAAGCACTGTTGTCAAACTGATTTTAATATTCTAACAATTTGAATAAAAACTAAGCCAGAACAAAGGGGGTTGAAGGTAGGGATCAATTGTTTACTTTAAAGAATGTCAATTTACAGTTAAAATTTGACGTGGTTCGGGATTTTCTATAAATACGTAGAGTAAACGAAATAATGAATTTCTTCAATTTGGCTTTTTCACACTGTATATTTTTTATTACGTATAGGAACTGAATTTTCTATGTTTCTGCGATATAACCATAACTCAAAAAGCATTTTACTGTTTAAACTATTTAAGGATATTTCTCTAGTTTTATTTGTTTGTCGTCCAATGCCCAATCCTTGAATACCTATCGTGGGTATACTGCGAAAAGTGACCAAGTCACGTTTTCTTAAATTCGACTTATTGTTACCAAATGACTTCAAAAGATCATATCTTTATCAAGAAAATTTACCAAAATCAAATTTTAATACATATTAATACACATTATTTATTAAAATTGGACTTGATCAATATTTCTTGATAAAGATATGATCTTTTGAAGTCATTTGGTAACAATAAGTCGAATTTAAGAAAACATGACTTGGTCACTTTTCGCAATATACCGAGTGCTATGTTCCTATACATGTTTGAATTTATCTACTCTTTCAAAGAAAACTAGAATACCATCAAATGGTATTCTGGAATTGTGGAGATGACCACAAACTTTGTCTATCTGGTATTGATTTTTAAACCCATGTTTGGGCAACAAGAATACATCTGGCTAACTAATCGCTTAATTCAAATCTATGTGTTCCAACTACTTATTATTATTTATAGTGGCTATACATTTAGGAACATGCCAAATATCGATCTACCAAAATGTAATAGATTCTTTAGAATACTGAAAACCAGCTTCATATTTTAAGGTGATAATAATGTTAGCGCAGACTTGATTTTATAAATATTGTATCCTAGCGATTTCAGTGTAAATATTATTAAAATCAGTTCCTCAAGTATCAGGTTCGCGGTCATCTCTATGCCAGTCAAGTCTGATCGATGGGATGCGTGCGTCACGTGTCAGCGCAGCGCCCCGCGGGATTGGTTGTGGTGCGGTAGGCGGGACTTCGCATCAGCTGACGACACGCCCCAAGAGAGTTGATGAGGAGAACGCGAAAAAAGGAGGGGGAGAGTAGGGGCGGTGTTGATCGATAGGGCTAGGGGGGTTATTAGCCGAGGCGATGTGCGGTATTTTTAAGGGGTTGAAAAGTTGGAGAAAGGATTTGGCTTGAGGTTACGAAAAGTTTGCGAGGTGTTATTACGGTTTTTGGGTTTGAAAAGTAGTTGAAACATGAATGGTTCTTTAATATTTAATAATACAAGTTTTGTTGTTTAGTTAGAGAGATGTAACTCGGTTAATAAAAGCTAAAAGCGAAGGATATGTTCGTTTACGAGCAGAGACATCGCAACCCTTAAACGTACTTCTATAAATATAATTAATTAAATAAAGTAACAAAGGAGTTTATGCCACTTGGGACAAAGTATAAAGTTTTTGTCTGTTTGCAGATGTAGGTAGTTATTTAAGAAACAATATTCTGTATTTTTCCATATAATACAATTTACCTCAAAATATGATTTGTCTATAGTTTTATGACCATTTCAAGGTTATATTTCGCATTTCGACTTTTTTATGGTAAAATTTTATTTAAAATGAATGTTTATAAAATGATCGATGATATAAACCTAACCTAACATAGTATTATTCACAGGACGGACGTAAGATGGGTTACGGGGCGATGCAGGGTATTCCTATGGTAGCCTCTTCACCGGTACGTCACGATTCTCCCATAGGCGTTCATCCTTTGGAAGTACAGGCGTATCAACCACCATGGAAAGCTCTTTCCGACTTCGCTCTGCACGCTGACCTCGAACAACCTCACCAACCCGCCTTCCAACATCTAGTCAATCAGGTAATAATAATATCCACCTTTCTTTAATAGTTTAATGTATTATTTATCATTAATAAAACATAGAGGAGGCGAATTAACCAAGGGTATACTTACCTAGATCAATACCTATAATAATTTAGACGCTATTCACACGTCAAGTAAATTGGGAAACAGTTATTAAGAAATTTAAACTCTACTACTCCTTGATTCAATAAAAAGACCAAAACAGTGGGAAAACTATATATTGATTAAGGATTATTAGTGTTAAATTTATTGTACTAACCCTTACTTTTTGGAAGTCCATCTTATTAAGAATAATAAAAAAACCTAATTTTTTCAAATAAACTTGGAAGTTACGTTAAACCGAAGAGTTTTTTTTATTATTCTTAATTATTAGTGTTTTCCAGCATTATGGTGCACCAGCACCAGCACATTTTGCACAGATATTTTTATATTTGGTGTCATATTAAATCAATGGTTTATAAGGCACCTGCTAATACACAAGAAGAGTCAGTTGAGCAACGTTAAAATTTATGTATTAGGCTGGTACCAAAACCAATTTTTAACGTCAAAAATAAAATAAAAATAGCAGGCAAACATCTAAAATTTTTGTACAGAACACTGTTCAACATAACCCTCAAATTAACCGTCAAAATTGAGAAAAACCGATTTTTTAGTATTTAATTTTTATTTATCGCGTAAAAATAAGCATGATTTTTTTTACAGTTCAAAAGGCGAAAAAAAACACCCCATGCTCTTTGCTTTAAATTGGTCTATGTAAGATATTGGTGTTTTATTTATCGTTAAACTGCACAAAATTGCAAAATCTGAATCATGATTTTCTCCATATTGTTTCATAATTTTCGATTTTCTTTATTATTTTTATAACAAAAACTAGTGTATACTTAATGATTTACATTTAAATATTTGAATTACATAATTACACTAAAAACATGTATTTTTACCATTTTTATTATATTTTTTACAACTACTTGTTCTGTCTTCAAACGTATACAGGGTGTTTCAAAAAAAGGTAACACCGTGTCTCTAGGATAGGTAAAAAACTGAAAAATAATTGGGGTTTGCTTAGTAAAATTTTTTTCTAACGCCATCCGTTTCCGAGTTATAGACCTCTAAAGTTTCGAAATAAAAAATTACACATTTCTTATGATTTTGCCGAAACTACTAGCACCATTGCAATTAAATTTTATACGAATATGTTTTGGAAGCTGATTATATCCCATGAACTGTGTTTGACGGTATAAATGAATCTACATAGAGGGCGCTAGTTACACGATTCATACAAGGCTTGTGCCCATTGGTTAATAATCCGTAATTTTAATAGGGACCATCTGAATAATATTAGTCAAATTTCAAGTGAACATAAATTTTCCAATCCATTTACACCAAAAAGGTACTCTTGGTAAAACTCGATATTATGTACCGTTTTCGGAATATTTTGATTTGAAAATTATGAAGTAATAATCGCTCCTGGTATAAACTAATGATAAAGTTCGCTTTTCTCTAAGTTTGCCATGTAAAATTGACATCTATTGATTGTTATGACAATAAGTCAACAAAATATTTTTTTGAAACAAGCCATTTTACAAAAATTTTCGAAATTCCAATTAAATTTAAATTTTTTTCGTCTATGTTGTTCTTCTTCATCGTCAATCACAGTTAAAATTTCAGAAGCATCTTCAAAATCTTTGACATCCTCGGCGTCTTCAATTTCGATGTTAAGATTCCTTGCTGACACTTCATCGAAAGTCTTCTTTGAATCACTTATTTCTTCTAATATTATTGGGTCTCTATTAGAAAAGTTCGCATGACAATTAGTGCATAAATTTGAACATTTTTAGCAGTGTTTTCGACAGCAACATCTTTGTTTATCACATCCACTTTCACAGTTACAACTACTTTTTAATAATGTTTCGGGAATTAAGTCTGTGTCAATGCCATAAAAGAGGTACTACTACTACTTAAAATTTAATTGTCAATTAATAAGTACTTGTCGATAGTTACTTTGTTGCTTTTCAATCAAAAAATAAGTCACCACTTGCTCTTCTAAATAGTACTCTTTATTTTAACCTCTTTCTCGTGAAGTAGAACCGCAGAGTCGCGCGCGTGGGTCCCTCAACTAAACCAAGAGTATCCTAGAGTTTACTACTTCCCGTTCTCCTCTGCTCTTTATTCGCTTAGGCATTGCTCTCCTTCTATATCTTACTTTTCTACTTGCTAGGAGTGATTTTATGTAACCAAAGACATTGTTTAATATATCAATAAAACAGTAAGTCAAGCCACAATAAATTTAATGGTAAAACTATAAAAATGTGCGACTACATTTGTAAATATATTGACTTTTACATGATAGGCAAGCTTTTCTTTATTACTTTTGTGCCTCACTTAATTTTACTATGATGTCCAACTTTATATTTATTATTGATGTTATTGTTCTTATTTTATTCCTTACCTTACTGTATCTTTTGATTTTTAGCCTGATGATGGTGTAAGACCGAAATTAGTCGCACATTTTTATAGTTTTACCATTAAATTTATTGTGGTTTGAATTAGTGTTTTATTGATATTTGATATCAGCCACATTTGAGTAATTGATCATTCCTTCGATTAAAGATATTATTTATTTAAGCTTTTCAATGGGGTTTGCGCTACTTACTGTAATTAAATGTTTTTAACTGTAATCAATTTACATAAAAGAAACATATTTGTTAAATCGAAAATGGTGAAAAAATATTGAGAAAATCATGATTAACAAAGACGTTTTTTCGGGTTCTCGCAATTTTAAGCAGTTTTACGATAAATCAATTTCAAAGATTAAAATGATCACTTATAGAACTACCAAAAACATTAAGACAATTGTTCGTGGAAGATAAGGGTGTTTTTTTCGAAAACTGTAACTCAGAAAATAGATACCTACTAAAAAATCGGTTTTTCTCCATATTGAGGGTATTTCCTGCTTCAAATTAGTAAGTAGCCATTCTTTCACGTTGGATAGAGATTCATTTTTAAATATTTCTAGTTATCTTGACACCAAGCCATTACCGACCACTAGTTTGTAGATAAAAAATGTTCTTAACAGTAGGAATAGTTATTCTGAGACACTCTGTATAATAAGGAGGACGATATTATCTGGAGGAACGTAACTATGGAAATGATATTTTGCAGAAGCTTTAACTGCATTACGGTAGAATCGACAAAAGGTATTAATTTCATTCAACGGTCGCTTAGACTGTGAAATGTTGTTGGAGTTATTATTTATGTAAATGTATGCAAACCTAACCTTTATTTTGTATATATATCTATGGTCCCAACTATGGTCTATCGGGTGGAAGAACAGAAGGAAGCAGATAAAAAAGACCTGACTTTGGTTTAGAACCGAATAATTTGCTACTTATGACGACAGGTCCTTCTCATAGGAAGATCTATTGTGGCTCACCCCTAGGCTATAGTCGCTCTATCAGCCTTTGCCCCTAATAAAGCTTATTGGAGTAATTGGCGACACTTCAATCAAATGCGTAGGCTCGAGTTGATGCGGACCAAATTTATTGAACCGTAGTCCCTCAAACATTTGCACAAGATATGCTCCACCGTTTCATCCTCGGCCTTATACAATCTGCAGTCCCCACTCTCTGCCAATCCAATGGTTTTCATATGTTCATTAAGGTGACTGTATCCAGTCCGGTCAATAGTCCTATCACAATTCGTAGGTTCTCTCTGCACATATTCAGCAGCTCTTGAGAATTCTTTTTAGAGAGATCTCTTATAAATGCCTCTAGCTCTAACCAGTAAGAACGTCTCCTACGATCTACCCAGTTTGATATTGTTCCTCCCCATATAGCACATGTACGACCTACGGACGTACTGGGGACGTACGAAACGGACGTATCGTTCGTCCTGGGGACGTACGGATTAGGGACAGTGTACGTCCTATGGACGTACCGGGTACGTCCTGATTCCGCGTAAATGGACGTCCCAGGTACGTACATTTTTGGTCCAAACTGTGCCTAATGTGGACAAATCTGGGACGTACCTGGTACGTCCAAATTTTTCGCAAATGGACGTCCTTGGTACGTACTCTTTTGGCTCAAACTGTGGACAGTTCTAAGACGTATCCAGGAAATAGGTGAAAAATAATCTCAATATTTTAATTAAATAAAACAATTTTTAATAACCATTTTTATTTCACAATGATTTATAAAATTTAAAATATAGCTAGGTAATAGGTAATAACAAAATAAAATAAAAATCATAAAATCAAAAGTAATAAAGAATTCTGTTAAAAAATACCTAAATAATACTTCCTTGATCTTCAATTAAATAAAATAAAAGCTTTAATGCTTGTTTCATGGACCTTTCCTTCGCCCTCTTTAGCCATGATTTGAGAGCCAGTTCTGTCTCTCTGAACGAACCAGACGACTTTCCTTCATCAGCAGCATCTATTAACTATCTATTAAATCCATCAACGCTATCCCTGTCACTACTATGTGAACCATCAACTAATAGCAATCGCTCGAATAATGGAACTCTTTGCCGGGCATACTTTAGATGTTTACTTATATTTGATCGATTCATTATAATATTAAAAGATAGCTTACCTTCTACAATTTCACTATTAACAGTTCACTATCAATCACAAATATGGTATGGTAATCTGTATTGTCTGTGTAGGTATGTATTTAGTGCCAAAGCAAATATTCCTCCTTTTACATATCACACACACACACTCATAGAATATAGGTTAGAATAACATATTGTCAAAACCCAACCCAAACTTTGGCGCGTAATTTAAAAACATTATAGGCGCTTTTTCTCTAGCTAAACAGTTAGGTCTGCTGATTAACACGGTTAGGATTGGTTTTTCTTTTGTACTGTTTAGTATTTACACTTTTTCTGTAACAAACATGTTTACAAACATTGAAATCATTGTAATACCTACGTCTATTTAGGTGCGTACTGAATACGTCCAGAAACGTACGTACTAGGTACGTACATTTTAGTACGAACTAGGTACGTCCAGAAATGTACGTACTCAGAACGTATCCAATTGGCTTTAGGAATAAATATCTGAAATGGACCCAATATGTATGTACTGAAAACGTCCATTTGCGGACGTACCAAGTAAGTCCAGATATGTACGTACTCAGAACGTCCCCTCTGGTCCGGGGACGTAAAGACCCAAATCGGACCTAATATGTACGTCCCCAGTACGTCGTGTGCTATATGGGTCTATGCCTAGGAACGGCTCTTGGCCTATAAAAATTCCTTCAGCATCATCTTTTCTGGCTAGAGGGTCCGCTTCTTGTAGCTGTAGGTATATGAAGCATCAGGATTTGTTAATAAATAAAAGAAATAAAATAAGAGTAATAATAATAATAATTTTTGTTTTAGATGCACGGTTACGACCTTCCGCCACCTTCGATGGGCCCGTCACCTGGCGGCGGTCCGCCGCATCCGTTAATGGGACCCGGAGGGGTACCTGTTGCACCCCCTTCGGATTCTATGACACATCCAGACAGCACCGACAGCTACGTAACATATCTGGATAGTGACGAAAGTCTACCAGCCAGCCCCTAACATCCCAATCCAATGGGAATTGACTAGCGCTTCGCGCCCTGGGCAGCCTGTTGGGGAGCGCTGCTAGTCAGACATTTGGCCGCCTACATGCCTTCTTCATAGGGGTTAGAGTTAAAAGATTTTAGCGGTAGCGTTCAGTAAGTGCAGTTATTGAATTACTACCTACAGGGGTCTTAATTGTTTATTTTCAATTCGCTGTATCTTACAGAAACAATGTAATCTAGAATATTGAATACCCCTGTATGTATCACTATTGTTTTGAAAGGTCATTTAAACATTTTATGATTGATTTGATTGATTTATCATAACCGGAAAACTTATTTCAAAAAGTAGGTTTTATGCATATTATTCAATAAGGATATTTCAAGAACAATAAAAAATAAAAATTATAACAACTGTAATAATCCGATAATCCCATACACGTTTTTTAACTTTAATTAAGACAATCTTTAAAAAATTTCATATTCAAGTTATCGATACACCTGAAATTATATTCGGAATGTTCCTATGTAGGTATCCACTACAGATTATTTTAAAAATAACTCCCAATTTCTTAAATGTGTTTACCTATCTTTTTAAAAATAAAAAGTGGTAATTGTGTTACATATTCTACTTTGGATCTTGCACAGCTCTTTTTTTATTGGTACCAACACACTGTATAATATTTTAGTAGATGGACTGATTCTAATGGTACGTTCACACGATACCAACTTCACACAGACTATAGAATTTTCTCTGCGCAACCATTCAGTGCAAATCACATACATTTCGTTATCATATTCATATTTACATGTATTTTTACTCCGACGTTAAGTCTGTATTGTGTGGATCTACCACAACTCTATTACCAGCTAATTCCTACTGTAAGGTACAATTTTGAGAATAAACGTTTTGTTATAAGTTCTACGTCAATTTGAGTTCCTCTCAATGTACGAGATTGCGAAAAGAATCTTCCAGAATTCGATGCATCCCTAATTTTAAAGTTATCTAACCAAATATATCACTGACTCATTTGTTAAAATTAAAAAAGCTGACTGATAAACATTTATTATGATTAATTAATAATTTCCAATCAGTTAAGGCATACTCGCGGTTTGTTGGAACTAGGTAGGTACCTACTAATAACTGTACAAGGTGTTTTAAATTTTATGTATTTTTATGTTAATCAATTGTTTCAATGACCTTTTTAAATTGCGGATGACTTGCTTACTGGACGCACAGTTTCGTTGTTTTCAAGCTTAATGTTTATATATTATATTATATATATTTTTTTTAATTTTTCATATTGTTAATTTTACTCAATAATAGCTATCTTTATTTTATTTTCCATTTAATCATAAAGATATTGTGATCTATTTATATAAATATAAAAAAAGTTAATTTATAAATAACAAGAATTTTAAAACTGACAAAAATTTTAAACTTTTAATGCAAATTTATACAGCGTAACTCAAAGAAAATGAAAAACAGTCCTTATCAATTTAAAATGCTAAAAAGAAAAACTTGTGGTATTTTGACTATAACCTCCAAAATCTTTTATAGGATGAAAAATATAATTAAACAGTATCTATTTCATAACCTTATATTACCTAAGAATTGCCAAGAAATATTCTGTGTCTTTAAAGATTCTATTCAACTATAGAGGTACCTACTGATTTTAATCAGATTTAAAAATATCATAATATATAGATAAATATTTCAAAACGTAGAATCGACATTGTGTAAACATCTTCTCTATTAAGTATATCACAAACCAAATACCAACACAAAAATATCCTCTGCATTACAACGTTCAAAAGTTATTCATTTTAAAAAATTAAATGCAATTCTAAAAATTATCATGAATTCGACATATCTGAAACTTTGTACATCAGAAAAACACAATCAGTAACAGAATTAATTTCTAAGCAGTGGCGGATCACCGCACAGGCGCATGAGGCGCTCGCCTCGGGCCTCGCTTCAGGGGGGCCTCAGAATTGATAAAACTAATAGGTTTTGATGATAATATAATTTAAAAAAAAAAGGTAAATTAAACATAAAAACTAAAAAAAAATAAATGGCGTTAAAAGTCGCTAATATAAACAACCCTGCTTTACTCTTGTATCTAATTACAACAATATGCCAACAATAAAAAAATACAATTTTCCATCCCTTTCTTGGCACGGCCAATGGGGGGGCCTCCAAATGAAGTTGCGCCTGGGGCCTCGGAAAGCCATGATCCGCCACTGTTTCTAAGATCTAGTTAAAAATAAAATATTAGAATACAAGACTATATTGAGGTTATGGATAAAAAGATAATTAAATATCCCAAAAGGTAAAAAGTTCATTAACTTAAAACACGGTTTGAGCGTCTTTTTGCTTTTTTCCAGCAATTAATAAGGACTCTTTCTTCGTTTTCTTTAAGTAATGCTTTTTTATTTGATTATGTCTACCTATAAGAAAAAATAAAATATTCCAAATACTTTATTTGGACAAATCCATACTTGACTCTCCCCCGAAGCGTTTTGATTACCTCATATTAATAAAACTCGAAAAGAAAAAAATGATATTTTTGTTACCGCTGTATCAAGAAAATTTATTATTGTTATTTTAGTACAATCTTAACTGTCACATTATCCTAACCTTTCTTTAAAACAAAATACAAACAATTTTCCGGCTTACCTAATGTGCCAAAATCCAAAAATAAACAATTTTTTTCTTGGTTAATATTTTAAGTATTATACATTATCCTTGTGCTTATTGTACAAAAATCTTCCCTCAAAGATGTCAATAAGACATTAAATAATGTTAATTTCATTTTGAAAAAAAAAATTATAGATAGTGTTGACAAAAATAAATTTAGGTTATCCTACTAACCTATAATATTTAAAGTACTTCAATACTTCTGTTATATTTTACTGTTTCACGCTGAAATAATCTATAATAAATTTGAAGATACAGCAAATTAATTGTTATCGATGATGTTTTGTTCTTAAATTCTAATATTATTGGATCATTTTTTTAGAAAAGGTACGTAATAGTTAACATGCATGGAGATAGGAAGATATTTTTATATTTTACTATAAACTTTAATTGTTTTTAGATATGTTTTACTTAATAGATCCTGCTAGATTCTCCAGAAAAGTCACTTCACATAATCAATTCTATCTACAATATATACCTATCTTAAGTAAATAATAGCAATCTACAGTAGGTGTTTATTTCAGTAATAACTACCTATATTTTTTAAGAAAGTGATAAAGGTATTTTAATATTTATTTTAATTGTATTCAAAACTAGGTATATTCATCATGTCATACGTTTTAAGTTTTATGGACATTATTGTGAAATAGCAAATTTCAAAAAAAGCTTCTACTATGAAGAATTAACAGCTTATAATTATTCTGAATATAATTTATTAATAAAATGTTAAGTAAACTAGACGAAAGTTTGCAGAAATTTCAACTGTCAACACAAACAAAATTAACATATTATTCACTTACAACTGAACATAAAACAACAATGAAACACGCAACCATATTTTTATTAATAACAGTAACAAGTCAACATCTGAATAAATAGAAAAGTCACCTTGGCAAAACAAGTATTACTACACAAGTACAAATTGTTGAAACAAGGAAAAAATGTTAAAAACATTTTTTGTGAATTTGGACATGGCGTAATATGACTGAAATAAACAGGCAGTATTTGCAAATACCAGCTAAGAGGTGCTAATGCTTTTATGAACGTGTGACACACAACTATTTCCTCCTACCTTTATGACTATTGAGATTCGAACCCGAGCTCTCTGCGTGAGAGTCAAGCGCGTATTCCTCTGAGCCACGATCATGTTGATATCGTGAGATTTATACTATTACGTATTTGATCACCTTCATCATGAGGTATTCAGAATCGGATGCTTC
The DNA here is from genome assembly GCA_035357415.1 of Ophraella communa. Taxonomy (NCBI): domain Eukaryota; kingdom Metazoa; phylum Arthropoda; class Insecta; order Coleoptera; family Chrysomelidae; genus Ophraella; species Ophraella communa. The sequence goes on along the minus strand of CM068988.1, from coordinate 22,476,950 downwards.
TGTTAAAAATTCCCTCTTCTTGTGATAGTGTTTTAGATTTCTTTTGCTTTATAAATTATAGAATTTTGTTTGAGAAAAGCTCTCACTTTGTAGAAATGGTCAAAATTTATATTATTTCTAATTTAAAAATGTTAAATCCAAGACACACTTTTTAATTGCTACTGTAATGAATTTTCCACCCGCTTGGTTTGATAAACAATACTTTCCGTCCTATTTTTGGTGTTCATATGATTGGTTTTCCGGTAAGGTAGGCGGAAAGTAACTATTTCATCAATGGCAGCTGTTTCGAAATTTACTGTCATCGTCAAATCTCATCTGTCAATTTCATTGTGCAAAACTTTTTATAACAATCATCTGTAATAAAGAAGTATAAAATTGATAAAATATATTATGATTATCGAATGTTGATTGCTATTATTGATTAAATTATATATAAAAATTCAATGCTGACAATGTCTCCACTCCATTGTGACTTAAAGTACCTTTTTCAATGAAATTATCATGTATATATTAAAAAAATCGACTCAATTACAATATAGAAAATAAAAACTAACATCCTGTATTATAATGTAATTTAAACTTGTATTTGTAATAAAATAATATGTTATTTGTATAATTTGTTGCTCATGTCTTCATAATTTATTAGGCAGGATGTATACAAGATATTTCGACAAAATTTGAATGTTTGGTAAAAAATACCGATTTTCCAAACTTGATAGAACATATGTATTTAAACAATTCAGGAATTATTTAAAAAATACATTTTAACATTTTCCTAAACAAAAATTTTGCCAAAAATCATTAATATAGAAAAGAAAATTTCATGAAAATCGGAGGCCAAAAATAAATCTTAAAAAAAGATGCGCCCAAATGTAGTTTATTGAAGTATCTCGTTATAATCCTGTAGCTAAATGTTGCTGATAGTTTTTTTTTAATATCTTGTTCGAAAATATGTTTTTTACGACACAAAATACATGCAATGAATTTGTTAAACACGTATTTGATATAAAAAAATAATAATTCTATCTGTATGTAAATAACATGACATGATTTGTAAATAAATCCATTAAATAAATTAGTACTGACCAGTGTTTTATTAAAAAAAAACACCATCAAAGTTATATCAACGTATTCATTTTAGTTACTTGTTAAAAAAAATATAAAATTTTCACTCTCTGTCCAGCTCTCATTAAATAAAGTTTTGTTAATTCTGTGGTTTTAAAAGACGATATTTCTTAAAGGAAATTATAATTGGCGCAGTCGATAGGATTCAAAAGCAAAAAGTTTATTTACAGAAACTTGCATGAAACCTGTTATTTTGCAAAGTGCCTTTTCGCGCCTTTCCTAAACTCTGGAGGAAAGATGGCAATTATAAAGTTTAGCAAAATATTAATTATTACTGATGAGTGAATTTGAAAATAAGTTTTTCTTTATTGAAATAAAACACAAATAAAATTTGGTACATGTAATTTCCATTTTTATACATACACAAAAAATGCATACCTCGGATCCATAATATAAAACATTACATCCCGAATATTGTACGTATGGACTTTTTATATCTTGACATCTGTGCTACAAATATATTGTAGTATTCCTAATCATTTTACGTATATGCTTAATTAACAATAACAAATTTTTAGCTATCAAATCAGAGCCAAAAACTAATTACAAATTTGAGTATTTTTCTTTTAATTGAGCACGGATTTTTAATCCAAAATACTATTCGTATTTAAATAAGTTTAAATCAGAATAATACAATTTTTATGAAGAATTTAAAAATTATACAGTATATATCAAAATACATCGAAAACTGTTTTAATCTGCTTATTTGAATTTTTTAAATAGAGTTTACTTCAAAAAATATATTAAACCCAATAGGTCCCTCCAAATCCATTCATTTGAGTTGATATTTTTCGCCCTTTCTAAATTCACAGATATTGCAGTAAGATGTTTAATTACTTTACTTAAAACAATTATCATATTCACTGCTTTAATATAGAATTTAAACAATATTTGTGATTTTATATAAATTACCCAAACTAGATATCTTACTGAGCTAAATCATACGAAGATTGATTGGAAACTGGAAATTAAAAGAATATATGAAAAATAGAGAAAAAGCCATATGCATCCAAATGGAAACATTAAAAAACTGGTTTAGATGCTTGGAGAGAAAAAAAAAACCTATAAAAAAGGATTGAATGTGGTAGGCGAATTATATAGCCACAACTCCAGCAAGATGTCCAGGCCCTGTTTCACCTAAAGATTATCTCAAAGGAATTATTCGAGAATAGGGTCAGAAGTTATATTCTGTTTTATCCCAATCAACTCTTCTGTATCGCCGTACGATCCTAAATCACCACTTGACTCTACATAATTACAAACAATTTTCCTATACTATCCTCTTCTGCACATTATTATATCCACACTGACAATCTCCAACTCTCCTTTCCTGTAGAGGATTTTAAATCCTACATCTGGACGCAACTCATTAGTTTCCCATCTATTAGAAAAAGGAGTTGAACAGATAATTACCATTATGGAACATAAATATACAAACATTTATCTTAGAAACTAAACAAATTTTTAAAAAAAGTTTATTGGCAATATTGAGACTAATTTTATGATACGTTTTAAATATTGCTGATTTAAAACAAATATATTTTAATGGAAGACAAATGTAAATACCTTTTGTAATTATTGATTAAAAATTAATATAATTTTAAAATTGAAATACGAATTATATTTTTTTATCTGGCCTTAAAATTACAATATATACCTACATACACAACCATTGTAATACAAAAAAACTAAAGCTTATTCCGCAAAGATTAGTACAAAATATAATTGATTTAATATCAGTCACTTTATTTACAAGGACGAATTAGATATTTTGTTAGTTTTTTACCAAACTAAAAATCCTATCGAACCACATTTTGCCAAGACCAAATCATTAAAAATCAATGTTATTGCATTTCTATTATTGGACGGCCTGACAATGAAAAATCGATATATTTTCCATGTTAACATATTTTTGTGGTTCATGTAGTTATCTTTTACACGATAGCTAGTTAAAACAGTTCAAAAAGATATTGGGCAATAATAAACAATAAAGAAATTAAATATTAACCTCAAAATTTACAACAATTGCCCAAAAATGGCACAGGTCACAGCAATTAATATTATAACAGTAGTGAAAGCTTTACAAAACGCACATCAAAAAGTAAAAACAATTCTTCAAAGGCATAAAAATGAATCATCAATTAATTATAAATAATCGTATTCTTTTATATAATTTCAGTGGAAGAATATTTGTTTGTAAATGTTTAAATATTTTAAATGGTGCTATCAATTATGACGCATTATCAATCATGGTTTTTTTTTACTTTTTGACACGCATTCGACATAATTGACAGAACTGACTGATCTGATTAACATTTCACAAAAACAATGATATGTTTTTTATGTTATTAAACTACAGTTCTTCAGTGGGTGGTAGAGCTGATTCATCAGCATTGTGTTCAAGAAGCACAGCTTTTTCGTCTTTAACACTACTGGGCCCATTGTACACAGACTCGTATACTGGATTTGCAAAGTTTCCAGCCTAAATAAAAAAAAAGAGGTTTTTAAAAACAAATTAACAGAAATAAAGGAATTTGATTCAACGGCAAAAATACTATTTTAAAAGTTAGCTGTCTATGATTCTGTCGTTGCTGACTTAGAGCAAAATCGAAAAGAGATAGATATTTAGAATGTAGCTCTTATTCCATCAACAAAAAAAGATGTAACCAAATGCAATATTAACCAAATAAAAAAAAGAATGGCCAAATCACAATCAACAACCTATATGTATACTAGTTAAAAAATAGTTCTTAAAAAATAATCTTACTTTGTCAGCTTCGAGCGTAAAAGGTTCTGCATCCCTCTCTTGATAAGTCGCATTATTAAAATCGTTTTCCTCTAATCTTTCATGCGAGAAAATATGTCGTTTCTTCACATAATATTCGTATACTAGAAAACCTGCTATTATTACTACCCCAATTACCGCTAGTACGGCTAGTACGGGTATTACTATCGACCTGGAATCTCCATTCCTTGCTTCATTACCGAGACTGTCCAATTCGCACCTTAATTAAATAATTTAGTTAGTAAAAATAAAAGAGCCCGGATTGTGCTGGTTAATTACAGCTCAAATGTTGAGTATAAAAAAAAAAGAAAAAATATTAGCTTACCTAACGCCCGAGTATCCGGTTGGACAGGTACAATACGGTACGTTATCACTAACAGAACAATTTCCTAAGTTTTGACAATAATTTTCACATACTACAGGTCTGTCGCAATATGTTCCTGTCCAACGTTTTGTGCAATGACATACTGGAGGTTGGTCGGTACTGGAAAGGACGCATATGCCTCCATTTAGGCAGCGGTTAACGCACGGATTGTCTCCTAATAGATATTTCTAAAATGAAAACAAACATAAGGTTAGCTTTACAAAAAAAAAATAAGTAGGTTTCGAGTCGAACCAACACCCTGCATATCAATATTTTAAAATTTAATTTACAAATTTGGAAAGTAAAGAGAAAAATAACTGAGAGTAAAAGTGTTTGGTATTTCCGCATACAATTTTTACTCATTAATTTGAGTCAAATCTGGATGTTTTATTAATAAGGTGCCAAGAAAAAATTGATTATTTCTACACCAAATGGTACTTTTCCAGCTAAAATCCAAAAATTATCATCTATTTCTTATTCTCCTTATTCCTGGATCCCCAACGTTATTCAAAAACGAGACATGTCATCTCTGAGTGAGAATTACTTTTCTTAATTCCAAATGAATTCTAACTACCTTGCATTTCATTGCCCAATTATCTTAATTAGCAGCTGTTCTTTAAAACCTGATTTAACAACCTTGGTACTGCTTTTATAGTGCTCCTACTTAGCATGCTATTCAAACGAAATTATATAAAACAATGTCTTTCAATAAATAAATAAAAGAAAGACTGTAAACTTTGTACACACTTTCTCCTATATTGTTTATGTTTCTCTTGACAAATTTTGCAGTAACATTCCACATAGTAGTAATTAGCTTTTAAAATTACTTCCAGTTCTTACCAAAATTGATTTTTGGCGATTAACAGTACTTATTGGGTCTAAAATTTTTATTATGTCAAATTTTACTTCGAGAATTTGTTTCTAAACAAGCTTATATCAACCATTGAGTACTCAACTAGGCTAACCTTGATATTACATAATATCAGTTTAGCATATATTAATCGTTAAAAAATGAACCTCTAAATAAAATAATCAAATGTATTTTGTATTAATTATCCAACAAAATTTTGATACAAATCTGAGACCACACTTTGGGAGCACAGTGCCCCCTATTGTAAAAGCTTTAAGTAGTTGTGCATATATTTATGTCACTTTTAAGATTTTTATAATGACAGATACATTGAAAATAAATATTGATACTTACGTCACAATTATATCCGTAATAATTCTCTGGACATTCGCAAACCACTTCATCTTCATCTTCGTTGGGTTTAACGCATACTCCTGCATTTTTACAATTACATTTATCAGAGCACCCTTTAGGCGGATATCTCGCCAAACACAGATCTACTTCGCACCTTCTTCCACTATAAAATTTACTACAAACGCATTCAGGTTGTTTAGCACCTTGTCGACAGGTGCCGCCGTTTAGGCAATGATTATCGCAAACGCTATGATCACATGCATCGCCCGTGTATCCTGGCGCGCACACGCATTTTGACCCATCGCTAGACGGTTTGCCGTGTTTACCGCATATCGAAATTTCGCAAGAACGACCTTTAAAGTAACAAAAATAGAATTAATTAATATTTTGTATAAAATTTTTTATATAAACAATTACCTCTGTAGCCTGGTGAACATGCACATGATTCTTGTTTATTGTTATCTAATCGGCAAACACCACCGTTGTGGCACATTAATTTAGTGCAGTGTTGACAACGATTTCCAGAAAATTCAGTAGGGCAGTTGCAAAGGGGAACGCCAGTTTCTAAAGTTATGCAAGTACCGTGATTATGACATCTTCCTGTAAATTCATTAAACATTTATAATACTGGAAACACTATGGGTTATCAATGCATAAAGTACTTGAAGTTTAACAACATTAAGCAATGAAACTTTCTGCCATTTGTCTCATATACCTAACCTAACCTAACCTAACCAGTATTTTCTAAGGTTTGCAGGACATTATCATATCAGAGTGTCATATGCTTTGGCGAGATCCAGAAATACACATAAGTGAACTTTGTTATTATTTAAGTATTCATAAACTTTTGTGGTCAAATTTAATATTGCATCTTCAGTACATTTATCTTCTGTAAAGTCAAATTGGTTCTTAGAAAGTAAATCGTATTTGTTTAGATATTTTGTGTTTTTTAACAATTTTTCGAATATTGACATATATGTGAAATAAGCAATAAACAGCCATAGTCTTATCTTCATTTTTGTAAATTCCTTTCTCTATGTTCATGTTTCATGTTGATAATATGTCCCAGAGAATCAAGTATAAAAGGTGAAATTTTAGTTTAACTTACCTTCGCATATATCTACTGGAATTTCACACCTTTCCCCTGTCCACTGCGGAGGACAATTACATTTCAGGGGTGGTTTAGTATCAGTAGCTTTTGCAGGATGTATATCAACGTAACACATGCCGTGGTTCTTACAATATTGAGAACATCTATAGTGCTCACATCGCGGACCTGTATATTGTGGAGGGCAGATACATTTGGGGCCTTGTCCTGGAACGATTCTACAACTACCCGTGTGACAATTCAAATAACAATCATTTGGTTTTGTGGAAGCTGCCTTACACGTCTGAAATAGTTATTAACATTAACAAAGGATGCGTTAAAACTAAACGGTAGTACTTACTAAGTTATCTTTGACGTATCCATCGGGACAAGTGCACGTAGCACCTCTAGGCGTTAAAAGACAAAATTCGCTATCGTTGCAAAAATCATAACAAGTATTATTTAATTTGATATGTTTATGTTCGTGTAATATTAATATGTCCGATATTCTTGTTAGCCCACGTACTAAATATGTAATATTCCCTTTACCGAATTTGTTCATTCTAAATATGTCGTGTTTATTATAAGTTGAAACGAAAAGGTTCTCTTCAAATATTTCTATCTTAAATGGACGGATATCTGCAATTTACACAGAAACACATATTTAAAACTATGAATAAAAACATATTAAAAGATTTTCATAGATATCTATTTACTCACTTCTAATAAATAAATCGTAATAATAATTACCTTTGTCAAAATGTCGGATGACATGTCTATCACTGCCATCAAACAACACCGTTTCGATAGTCATTGTTTTTGGATCAGCCCAATACAGCCTTGCTGTACCATAATCTATGGCCAGACCTGTAGGCCATAAAATATCTGTACTCACTAGAATACTCCTTTTAAAACCATCCATATCGGCTCTCTCTATTCTTGCAGCTGGTCCCCAGTCGGCCCAAAACATCAAACCGTGATCTGAAGCTACGACTATGTCTCTAAAAAAATAAATTTACGCATGGTTAAATACAAATACATACTTCATAAAATGAATAAATAAAATGGAGATTTGAAGCATTTCCTTAAAATTGGACTAATTTATATAGAAAATCATTAACTACACCTAAGTGCGCTGCAAGGAAACTGTTTTTCAAAAGTAGTAGAAAACCAATAAAATTAACTGTTGCAAACTCCTTAGAATTAAAAAAAATATGATTTATACTAACCTTGGAGTATCAGCTTTTAACAAAGTGTAAAAATAGTTGCCATCCACAGTAGCTGCCAGCAGTCTGTTACCATCGGTTATATAAAGTCTTCTCGCCACCCAATCTATACTTATACCTCTAGGATCTTGCAAATTTGATAAAATAGTTTTAGCTACGTCAGCGTCTCTATTGGATCTTCCATCTTTATCGATGTGAAGAACTATAGATTGTACCCGTTTCGATTGAAGATCAGTCCAATACGCGATTGCTTGTCTTCCGCTAGACAGTATATCTACAGCATCTACTTTGTAGCCTGGAGCTGTAGCTAAAGTTTTCCTATAAGATATAATAAATAATTTCATTTGAATGTAAATATTATATGCCTTACTTACCGTTGGCTACTATCATCATCTCCACTCTTGTAAGGAGACATCAGTCTAAGTTCAGCTTCAGCAGCCAACACCAATTGTGCTAAATCTCCCACAGCTTGGCATTCTCCGTTATCGGTGTGCCTATACCCAGGCATACATTTACAAACTGTCCAGTTCTGTCTAACTTCAGCACAAATTTGTGAACAACTGTCCCACTTGCAAGCCGACGTTTGGCATTCCATTTCGTCAGATCCATCTTCGCAATCATCAGAACCGTCACAACGCATAGATGCATCGATACATCGGTGGCCATGCTTGCAAGAAAACAGAGTAGCAGGACAGAGACCATACCTACAATGTAATTCAATACAATACAGGGCAATATATCGAAATTGATAATAAAACAAAAGCTGCAAAAAAAGTAAAATAAGATGCGAATAACTAAGATTGTGGAAAGAAGGAAATTGATAAAATTCCAGTGATTTGATATGTTGATTATAGATTAATTTCAACAAAAGCCTACAATGAGTTGAAATGTACAACATCCTACTACAACTAGGTACCTACATCCAAAAAAATAATAAACCTGATAAAAGCATGCATGACAAATAAATACAAACAAGGCCGCACACCATTGGGGATGACTGCAAAAGTTCGAAACTGTGAGTGGAGTAAAACAAGGAGATGGACTATCACCCAAAATAATATTTGAAGACAACAGCCGAGAAATCAAAATTTGTCTTAAAACACTAGAGGAAGAATGTGGAAAACTGGGTCTTGAAATCAGCATAAATAATACTGAGTACATTATAGTGGAGAGAGAAAATATACACCATCCAACCATAAAACTTAACAACAATGAATACAAGACAGTAAAACTATTCAAATACCTTGGAACAATTATAACCGAAGCATATCCATTGAACAAGAAATCTACACAAGAATAAAAAATGCCAACAAATTTATTTATTTCGCACTCCAAAACATTGAAGTCTAGATCATTCTCAAGAAAATCCAAGATAAGAACGTACAAAGCAATAATCCTGTTGCGTGGGAGTGAAGTATGGCCAGTAATCAAAGAAACAGGAAAAATTTGAGAACAAAGTGCTACGAAGATCATTTGGACCCATTAGATGCGGAGTATCAGGTGCCTAGAGGATCAGAAATAATTCAAAAATGAGACAATTATACAACAAACCCCTGATCAAAGGCACGCTGAAATCTAGGATACTAGGTTGGGCGCGATATCTAGCAAGGGCACCAGAAGAAACTATGTTATCCTGAATGCTCTACCTCAACTATGATACACCAAGAATGAATGGAAGAAGACCGAGGAAAATATGAATAGATGGCGTCGAAACTTGATTAAACTTGAGGAAACCTAGAGCCACCACAGAGGACTGAACCTGATACGCACAAAATAGATTGGAATGGAGGAACCTGGTCAATAGAAGTCAAGGGCCAACTGGGCCTGTCAGAACTCGATGGGAAGGTAAATTCAGTTAAAGGAACTTTGAAAAATTGAAATGTAAAGTACTAACGTTAACCAAACTCGACATAGTAGTTGTATTAACAATTCTTACCTCCTGCAAATATGCCTATCTTCATCACTGCCGTCACCACATTGGTTTTTACCATCACATAAAGCACTTGTAGGTACACATCTGTGGTTTTTACACCTGAATCTTCCGGGAGGACAAACTGTGGAGAAACAATTCTGCTCGTCAGAACCGTCATCGCAATCGCTTTGACCGTCACAACGCCAGTGTTCGTAGATACAAAAACCGTTTTTGCAACGGAAACCGTTGTGAGGACAAGTGTCAGAACAATTAGCTTCGTCCGATCCATCTGGACAGTCGACTTCTCCATCGCATTTCCATGATCTGAAAATTTACAAGTCTTAAAAACTTAAACATAAAATAAATTATTCAGATAGCTCATTCTCTTTCTCTAAATTGTACTTACAAAAATATACAAATGTTGGGATTAGTACACTGAAATTCGTTATTTTTGCATTGAATATGGCAATCAGCCTCATCCGATCTATCCTCACATTGAAATTCTCCGTCGCATTTCATGTCTCCTCTAATACATTTCAAATCTTTACACCTGAATTCTGATTCAGAGCAATTTCGTGGAACGCAACCTTAAAAAAACAGTTTAAGTTAATATTATCTTTACAAATGAAATAGTGCATACCTTCTTCATCGGAATGGTCCCCACAATCTTCTTCATAATCGCACCTCCATCTTCCTGGTATGCATTTATTGTTTTTGCATTTAAAATACGTCGGTTCGCAGTTATGATATTCGGGATGACTACAAGATTTCGGTTCATCTTCGCCTTCAGAACAATCAGGATCTCCATCGCACAACCATGCCTGAGGAATGCACCTAAAACGATAAAACAAAGATGAATTTTACAATTCATACAATATCTACGTTTAGCATTGAAAATTTGTTTATCAATAAATTTTACCAAAATTTTTAATGTATATCAGTCTTACCAATCTTTGAGTTTTTATAGTTATCCCCCTAATAAAACAATAATACGCTATTGGTATATGTAAATAAAGATTTCATCTATTTGATAATCAAAAACATCTTTTTACAAAACATAAGTATCAAAATCGCAAAGTCGTGTAGCATTGACGAATGGGCTGAGAAAGTAGTGACGTAAGTGTCAAACCAAATGATTCCAAACAACTTTTTTTATGGTATGTTTTATAGGTGTTATTGACCATTTTATTGTATTTTCTTGATTTTTGGGAGTTAATTACTGTTTTTTCATTGGTAAGTGTTCATTCATATGATTTACATATCACTAAAGAAGATAGACGAACAATTTCCGTAAAAATATTATAACATAACCTTCAAAGTTGTGCATTGTCATAAATTTTAAGAATACTTACAAAAATGGTAGGTACTTTAAAAATCGAATTTGGAAAGATTTTGCTTATATATATTTAATTATGATACTTCCGTTATATTTCAAAGTATAATAATAAGAAAATAACTCAAACAAAAGTTATTTCTGGAGATTTATAATATTGCCGTTTGGAATCATTTCGTTGACATTTCCCAGTTCAACAGCATAGAACACAAATTTTGACGTCATACTTTCCCAGTCCATTCACGTAAAAGTTTGATTGAAATAGACTGAAAAAGTCGAAACGTCAACTGTCAGGTTGGTAGTTACCAATGAAATTGGACTTAATATTATAAATGAGTTATTAATAAAAACATTAGAAACAGTTATATAATTTGAATAAGTACGTATTAGAGTAAAGTGAGGTATGTCATTAGATTTATAACGATATTTTTACTTTTAGTGGACTGAACTTCCCACCATGGTTATGTGCTTTGTACCTGATATATTATATCTTCAATTCCAACTACAATATCCTCAGTAATTTCATCAGGTTCGTTTCACAGCACCATTAAGTATTTTCAATTTGGCTTTGAATCCTTCAAACTCCTATGCAGTCGTCTCTGTCTGTTGATCTATGTACCTTTGGAGGTACAATTGAGGCATTCTTTTCACATCGGATGTTGTAGGGTAGATCTTGTTTACTGCTCCTAGTGAAAACTTTGTGTTACAGACACATTATGGTGTCCAAATTTAGACAAAGCTGCCATGTGATGGCACACGAACTTCTTTGGTCAGTTACAATCAGCGTTTTCAATAATCCTCTAGTGATTCCAATTCAATACTAGCATCAACAGAGCCGTTCAAACCCTAATCCCAGAATGGAGTATCTTTTTTTCAAAATAGCCCGATTCCACTGCATGTTCTCCTTTTGATATTTTCCTCGTCCTTGAAATAGCGTAAAATAGTTGAAAACTTGATAATGTGGTCTACACTCATTTTTTTGGTACAAAAGTAAATCAAAAAGAAGAGTTAATCTCAAATACACAACTAAACACTAAAATCACATTCTTAATTATTGTCTAAAAACCGGACAGTTGACGTCACAACTAAAATAAACATGTGCATGCAATTTCATTGCATCTAATTTAATGAAATCTAATAGAAATATATTACCTTCCAGAATTACACCTAAAATGTTGAGGTCCACAAGTTCTTGCATCGCAATCTTGTTCTTCATCCGAATTATCATTGCAATCGTTATCTTTATCACATACCCATACAGCGGGGATGCATTTATCATTTTTACATTTGAACTGATTCGGCGGACAAACTACTGGCGGACAATTTTTTTCGTCATCGCCTCCAGGGCAATCGACATGTTTGTTACAACGTTGTTTTGATGAGATACACCGCGGAGGGTGAGTAGCATTACCTTCACATCTAAAAGTAAACAGGAATTAATTTAAAGATTAAATCTATTACAGGACAAAATTTAAACTACCTGTATTGAGTGTTAAGGCAAGTGTAATTATGACAATCATTTTCGTCTGAGGCGTCTTTACAATCGTTTTTTCCATTGCAAAGGTCGGCTGGGTGGATACATTGTTCGTTTTTGCATTGAAATTGCCCTGGCATGCATTTAAAATCAGGACAATCAGCCGGTTCATCACTACCGTCTCCACAATCGTCTTGTGTATCACATTTCCACCAAAACGGTATGCATTTGTAGCTGGTTTTACATTCAAAATGTGCCGTTGTACAGTTTGCTACGCAGGAACGACCGTCAGAATCTAAAATGAATAATTTAACAATAAATTACAAACGAATTTATAAACCAGAAATGGAAAGATGTTATCCAAAAATGATTTTACAGAAAACTAATCAACAAAGCTATCAAAAAGATAAGATTATGTTAATAAAACAGCTTTCAAACAATAAATTAATTAAGCCAAAACTGAAAAAAGGACAACTTACGCAAGACATAGTTTTCTGGGCATTCACAAACGTAATACGGTGGATTTGGAGATAACAGGCATAAAGTTGAGCAGTTTGCTGTTCGACATGGATTATTTTTTACCTCTGGTTGTCGCAAGGGATGAACAACCCTAATATCCATTGGACGGTGAACAGTAGATAAAATAGATTTACAGTCTTTTCCCGAGTATTTATTACACCTTAAAGAAAAAAAAACTTACAAAACCATAATAATAAATAGGTACATATATTCATAGTTTTTACAATATACATGGTTATCGACATTAAGAATAAAAAATAAAATAGAAATATGTAAAGTGGATAAACAATTCTAAGCACAGAAGTACAAAAATCACTTGTATATGTGCTGATGCATTCAGAACTTTCAACAGAGTCAGAAAATATATTATTATGAAAATTTATTATACATATATTCTAGGATTGAAAAATTGAAAGTTATTTCTACTTGCATCCTCTGAGGTTTAGAAATACTAAATCGTTTCTAAACCAGGCTTGAAGTGTTACACGTCTTAATTGTGATATTGCCATATTTAAAAACCAATCAGATAAGTCTGAATTTATTAAGTTTAATAATAGTTTTTTTTGTATTTCTTATTATCAAATATCCTAATTTATATAAGACTGACAGTCGACAATGACTTGTATTGGCAAAACCTTTTAAATACATTTATTAAATTCTGAAAGCATTAAGAATTCGGCAGATAATCTTAAAGAATACAGATAATAAAGAAAACTTACGCCACCAATATTACTAACTTTCCTTTTCTTAACATACTTTATTTTTACTTAAAAAATAATACTTTACCTTTCAACAGTTTTGGTCTCCCAGTCTGTCCAATATATGTATTCCTCCCAAATGTCAATGGCAAATACATGATGTAGCCGCAACTTCGGATTCTTATCCCTACTTGTGATAATCTTTACGTTATTGCCATTCAAATCAGCCACAGCTATATAATCTTCTTTAGCATCGGCCCAAAATATTTCCTGAGTTTCATAAGACACCGTTAAAGCATTAGGCCATCCCAAGTTGTCTTTTATGATTATCATCGGATTCGAACCATCCATACCAACTTTTCCTATATGAACACTGGTACCCCAATCTGACCAATATAAGTAACCTTTTGTAGGATCTAAAGCTAGAGCACGGGGCTCTTCCAAACCTTTTGCATGCAGTATACGACGAAATTTGCCGTCCAAGCTTGAAACTTCGATAGTGTCCAAGCCCTAAAAAATGTAATTGTAGCGAACGAAGGCACCAAATTTTTAAGTTAGCATAAAAAAGAGTTGTTCGAATCATCGTACCTTGTCACACCAATATAAATTCCTTCCTACCCAATCTACAGCTATACCGTCGGGATTTTGTAGGGTGGGCGAATGTAATATCTCTACCTCTGTCGAATTTTCTTTATAATTACAAAGCCTTTTTATAGAAGATCCCAACTGAGTAACGTCAGACCAATAGATACACTGACTGGACCAATCGTAGTCTAAACCCACTGCATTGGTTAAGTTATGAGCTATAAGGCTACTGTGGCCCATAAGATCCAATTCTCGAATGTAATATCTAAAACAAGTTTAATGTATATTTGAGTGGTTTTTTGACCATTGGTTATACAGCCAGTCCCGATAGTTTTAAGATATATTTAGAAACAAAAACAAAAGGACTAAGACACCTAAACATACAATTTTTTAACCTAAGGGTATCAAGACTTGAATAAAATAAATAGGATAAAACATGGGTGCAAATTCTTAACCTAACTTAATATCCATCTGCATAATATGTATATGACATGTTAAAAAAATATATTATTATTACTTTAAGAATATGAATTTATATATTTACCTGTTGGCGAGAATAAGATTGACTCTTATATTGGTATCAGCCCTACAAGAAACTTTGTCATAACTTAAAATATAGTTTTCAGCACAGCTACATTGAAATGATCCTTTTGTATTATTACAAAATTGGCTACAAGGTTTCTGTTGGCACTCGTCGATATCAACGCACAAAGAAGGTTCTTTTGAGTTGACTGTAAAGCCTTTTTGACACTCACACTCATACCCAACAGGTTTATCGACGCATATATGCGAACAAGGTGGTGGAATAGCTAAACATTCGTTTATCTCTACAAAATATAAAAAAAATGTCACCAAAAAGAGATAAAATATTAAGCTAAAGAAAAACTTTCTTTGTTAACTTACTTTATAAAATTGCAAGCTATAAAATATTTTAAATGAACAATAATCGCTACTTACTACACTTATTTTCATCTGAAAAATCACCACAATTGTTCTCGCCATTACAAAGCAAGGTTTCATTAATACAAACTCCATTGTTGCAATGGAACCATCCTTTTCCTTTACAATATCCGTCTCCGCTTGAGGTATCTTCGCACATCGAACCTTCGTCACTACCATCGCCACAGTCATCTTTTCCGTTGCATTTTGCTTCTTCTGGTATACATCTATCATTATCACATTTAAATTCATCACTTTCGCACGTTTGGTAACAATTTTGTAATTCGTCAGAACCATCTATGCAATCTCGATCTCCGTCACAGTAATAAATCTCGCCAATGCATTGACCATTTGAGCAACGGAACTGATCTTTACTACAGCTGGCCATCTCACACTAAATAAATTAAATATACTATTTGTCATAAAAATGGTACACCCAGAAGCAATAAAGTTATTTTATTTACTAAGAACATTAAAAATAGAACTTTTTAAACAAAACTTCCACTATTTATTTAAAAAAACTGCTTTTCTAAACTCAATGACATCTGTTTCGCAAAACCCTAGCATCGTCAGATTGACATACATTTTGTTTGTTTGTTTGGTCTAGCCTTTGATAAAGCTACTGTGTTAGCAAAACAAGCCTAAGTGGAACATAGATTGAAATATAGTAAAGACTTAAATTAAATTGTATGAATCTTCATCGAGTAAAAGTCTCATTAATTCAATTAAAAAGAAAAAATAATTTTTACGCTTCTTCTGAAATTCTTTTTAAAATTATAATCACTCATGTGAAACGCATCTAAATAATTTGTCTGGAAGTTTTATCTTTCATGTTCTCTATTTGCATTAAAAATATATCAAATTAATAAATAAATGAATGCATTCTTGCCTGTGATGGGTGTTCATCCGCCTTGTCTTGGCAATCAGCCTCTCCATCACAAATCCAAGATATAGGGATACATCGTCCTGTGGTATTACACCTAAACTCGTATTTTGCACATGTTGTTGTTTGACAGTGTTCACTTTCATCCGATTGATCGTTACAATCTGGATTGCCATCACATTGCCAGGATTTTGGAATACATTCGTTGTTAGCGCATTGGAACTGATCAGATCGACAATATTGCTCTGAAAATTTAAAGTGAAAGTGACTCTTTGGCTCGTTTTGTATCAATTGGGAAAAGAGTAGAATTCCGTAGATGGCGCTCTGAAATTTCAACGAGTAAATCAAATCAGCTACCGTATAACCCCTTTGGTATATAAGTGGTTTTATTTTACTGTTTTAGTTATTTTCAGTGTTTGTTTTGTTAAAATTTTTCTTTTCTTTTATTGTGTTTTAGTATTTTGTGTTGTTACCATAGACATATAATTTAAATAGACCCAACTGTTTACATTTTAAAGCGATCACACATCTTTATCGACAAAAACACCCGTTGCCGAACTTGAGTTACGGTCCCTAGATTTACTGACGATGTTTGAAAACAAACAATATGACTTACATAAAAATAAGAGTATTTTTACGTTTAAAGTTGTGTAAACTACAATTATTAAATATTTTCTTTTTAAATCAAGCATCTTCTTTTATCTTTTGGCTTCAAACATTGTTTTTTAGTACATTATTACAAACTTTTAAAATTTCTTAGGAAAAGCGTTGGCTACGCTGTGGGGTTGGAATTACTACAAGTTTATTATTTCATACCATTTTTGGATTTACAGTGTTGTGGTGCGGTGGTTTAGTATTCATTAGTGTTTCTTAGTGTTATTCGGTGTTTTTTTTTAAATAAACTGTTAAACTTTATTAAAAATGGTTCGTCAGTGGGTAGTTTGTAAAAAAATGGATTCTTTCAACCCAAACTTAATATTTCGGTGGTGACATTACGATATGTAAACAAAGTTGTTGATTATCCAGTGGTACAGTTAAAATTTTTAGTAAACAAATTTGTATGTCTATAAAAACTTAAACTTTTCAGTTTGAGTTACAAATCTTATTACGTGTATTTTTATGAGTATAGATTTATTTTGTATTATTTTAGTTTTCCACTAAACAACGAACGCAGTGGTGGCTAAATATTTTAAATTTAAATAACCAAAATGTTTTTAAATATGCCTCAATTTACTCAGACCATTTTGATGAAAGCGATATTATAATTACTGAGATATCAGGTCGAAAACAACTTAAACCCAAAGCTGAGCCACATTTGTATATGCCCATGATTACGGAAGAAGTGTCTTGCAGGTAAAAAATTTTCCTACAAAATCTTCCAGGTAAATACATAATACATTAATACATTTTTACCTATTACAATGGGGTATTATTTTATTACTATTATGGAAACAATAAAACATTAAAGGATCATTATATAACTTATAATATACTATTGAAAATAATTTTTTATTGCCTACCTCAGTAATGAATATCTGGTTTAAAATAAACTTTGGTAAAATTTTAAAAGTAAGGGTTGATGCAATAACTTTTATTAAAATATTATAGAATTTTTAAATAAAACAAACATTTTAGGTCTCTTGATACAGATTGTGAAGACTTTTTTAACAATCCAGGGAATCCAAATATTTCCCAGTTAAATTTTGAATAAAATCAAGCTGGTCCTTCAAATTTGTAAGCATTTTGATTATATATTAATATGTTTAATAAACAAAAATTGCAGCGAAATATCTGAGATTAAGATCCATCTCTTCATCTTCAGAAAAGACAGAGACTGCCTCAGAATCTGAAGTAATAATAAAGAGGTAGTTCATAATTTCTTATGTTTTCTTTGCAGTCCAATGCAGCAACAACTATCAAATATTACTGCATTTAAAAACTTAACAGAACAAGGAAAAAGATTACAAGTTAAAAAAGGTTTTTATAAAAAATATATATTATTTATAACAAAGTAATTTTGTTCAAATTTTAGGAAAAGGTATATTGGAGATTTGGCAAGCAGTGATTTTTCAACCCCCAAAAAAAGAAGGAGAAATCTGGAACTGGTTAAATTAATTGCTAATTATTTTATCTTTACAATTAACTGGTATTTGGTTTGTAATAATTGATTGTCTGAATAAATGTGTTGAAAAACAAAAGGAGATAAAGATAGAATTGTTTTAAATATTGTATTTAATTTTTTGGCTATACCTTTTCTGTTTTATATTAATTGGCTTGGTTTGTGAGTTTGAACTCAAATAACATAAATGGTAAGTATATAGATAATACATGAAAAATATTCGATTTTACCTCTATCAACTATTATTTCTCCAACTTGCTTATTAACATGCATAATATGTGTTACTATTTAAAAAAATTGTAATAAAAATATATTTGAATTTAAAATAAATATTTTTTTTACTTTCATTACACAGTAACCCACGCCCATGGCGAAGGTAAGATAAGGTGTTTGAATTTTATCTAGGGTTTCGAAGGAACATCGTTGCCGATATGATCGTCAAGCTATCTCTCTTACACTTATTATGCGGGAGCGAGGCATGTATGATTGTAAACAAATGCGGTTTTATAAAGGGAATGTTGTGTCTATCTTTTATTCTTAGTCTGAGGTTGTTACTAACTAAATTTTTGACTCCTTACAAATAATAAGTACATTATTTGTATTGAGTAATATTTTAAATATTTAATATCGTATAACATAATATAATTATATAAGAATATTTCCTCAGAAATGATTAATAGAAAAAACACAGTTTTAAGTTTATCACTGTCACTGATACAAAATTAAACAAATAAAGTAAGAATTTACGGCAATTACGCTGATTTGCATAAAATTCACAAACAATGCAATATTAATTATTTTACTCGTTGAGACATTTACAATTTGTTCCGCCAGAGGTCTCATTGAATTCTACTCAGCCCAATAAAACTTACGGCAATTTTCTTCATCGCTTTGATCCAAACAGTCAGGGACACCATTACAACGCCAAGATAGAGGTATGCAGATCTGACCATTTTCACATTGGAATTGGTCATATCTACACTGGTTATCTAAAAGAATACATTAATTAATTATTTTACATAAAATTAAAAATTAAGAGCTGTATAAAACAAATAATAAAAATTACGTATTGAAATTAATGATTTTTAAAGATATTTATTTAAAGAAAACAATTTTTTAAATAGAGAAGATCCAATGAAACGCCAAGTTAAAACCACCGACTTTTATTCAAGTAATGTACAATTATTGCAACTAGTTTCGGTCTAAATTAGACCATCATCAGGCTGTAAAGAACACAATAAATTGGTAAGCAAGAAAATGCAATACAGTTAACGGTGCTAGAAAATAATATTAAACAGATTAAACAGTAACAATAAAAGTCCGAGGTTCTTTGGATATTTTCTATTGGATTCAACCACATTTGAGAAGGATGACCTATCTAATTTAATTTTATAAATAATCATCACAGCCTCATCCTGAAAGGTTGGTTTTTGGCATGATGTTTATAACATACATTGTTATCACTTTCAGCTGATAATAAAAAGAAAAATATCAAAAAAAATATTATATTAATACTGGAAATTTGCATCCCTTGTTTATTAAACAAAACTACTAATTATCTTTTTATAGTATTTTTACAACTTAATGAAGGTAATTGAGATTTGTAATTTTTGTTCTAAAAATACCTTTTTAATAATGCATTCGACATTAACGTAATAGGCAATGGATAGGTAATGAACTAATAAATTCAGTAGCATTAAGTAAATATTTCAAATTAAATTACCTAATCCACAATTGACCTCGTCTACAGCAACTCCGCTGGCATCGTCATCCAAGCAATCTGGAATACCGTTGCATCTCAATTTTAAGTCGATACAGAAGCCATTTAAGCATGGAAATTGGTCTTTATCGCAAGTTGGTCTAGCGAATGTACAGTTCTCTTCATCTGAATTATCCCAACAATCGTCATCTCCGTCACAGAACCAATCTTTGTGTATGCAAGTAGTAGTAATTTTACAATTAACAAAGTCTTTTCCATGTTTTTCAACGCAATTAGGCATTTCTAAAAAATAATTAGTTCTGAGATCAGATTAATCCAATGTGTGGTTTAATAGCTATTTTTTTAAGTAAATATATATGTTACATCTTAATGAAATTCTTTTATAACCTTACCGCAACCAATTTCGTCTGTTTTATCTTGACAATCCGGTTCGTTGTCACATCTATGTGCAATATCAATACATTCCCCATTTTTGCACTTGAAGTGAGTTGTTTCTGGACAAGAACAGTTCTGTTCATCTGTTGAATCGCCACAATCATCCACACCGTTACATGTCAAATTGAGAGAAATGCACATCTTATTCTGACATGGGAACCAACCTAAAATAACAAAAAATAATTAATTTGATCAATCATTTTGGATAACAATAGCTTGTTCAAATTCAAACTAAATTATAAAGATTAATGAGTACCTAATCGCGAACAAGTGAAACAACTATTGTTGCAGGTACCATTTATTATTAATTGCCCTGATATTTGCGAATTTTAAAATACCTAAATAATACAGCAACACTATGTATATATCATCTTAATTTAATTCAAATAATGTGCTCCAATATTTTTCTACATGTCTACCAATTTGTATGAATTTAAAGATAGTATTAGTATTACTAGTATCATTTTCCAAACGAGTGGGAAATATTAAGGAGTAAACCCAGTGTAAAAAATTAATTTCACACAAGCTATGTACACTATTTCTTCCAAGACCACCTATTGTATTAAATAATTGTAAAAATCTGATCGTGTATATTAATTTGTCTGACCAATCTTACACGTTTTATTTGTGACGATCCATGTTTGTATTAAATTAGGTACCGAGATCAACAAATCAACAGTTTAAAGCTTTCGTTGCAAAATACCTAAATTTTATTTGAATAAAATGAAAATACAAGAAATATTATAATATAAACTGAGCGTTTGACCGCATGGTTGTAAGTTTCTGTTTATTTTTTTAAACAGCAGAGTGAAATAACTTTGTGAGTGAGAAAGGTCACTTTCCGAGAGTGTGATATGTGATACTTTCCTATGTCACATAGGCTATGTGGTACGAATACAATATTTTAATTTAGTTATGAGTTGCTTTTATCAACAAGGTTGGTAAGATATAGAAACACATTACACAGCAGTGTAATGAATTAACCCTCTTAATATTTACAATCTAGCTGTACCAACGCAGAACGTCAGAAACTTTTAGATCTAAAATATATCAAGAAATTTCCAAAATTTCCTTTCATGCATACTTTTTAATAAAATGACTTACCTAATGGACAGGAACGATAACCACAGTAGCCGGGTTCTTCGTCTGATCTATCAGCACAGTGAGGAATACCGTCACATGTGAGATGGAATGGTACACATCCGCCATCTGAACATCTGAAGGAATCGCCGTCGTTGGTACAATTAGTTATAATTTTTGCCCTGCAACGGCCTTGTTCCGACAAAATACGTCCTTCCTCACAAGAACATTCCACCTATATATTAAAAATCATTTGAATTAATGGATGCGTCTTTCAGCAGTTTAGTTGATATATAAATATAGAGGAGTTATTTGAACAAACTTTTATTTATATTGTTTTTAATATTTCTTTTTACCTGACCAGAAGCTGACAGCTCGCATATTTCTTCGCAAAAACCATTTTGTATCAAACAAGGGTTTGAAAAACAATCTTCGGTGTCATTAGCCACTGTTACTATACCCATAGGTCTAGCTACGTCTCTTCTAAGAAGAACGATGTATTGCCCAGTGAATTTATCAGCTCTTATTACAGCGTGCAGCATCCAGTCCGTCCAGTAAATGAAATCACCGTAGACTGCCAGGGCAAATGGATGTTGCGGAGTTACCTAAAATAATTCGATGGAGACTTTAAAAGTTGCATTATAGAATTAAATAACTTTGGAATTAACAATTTTCACTTAGAGAAAGTTATTTTTTAGATAAATAATATTAGAAAAAAAATAACTAAATCTTTTGCAAAAAGGAAACGTAATCAAGAATATGAATGGTGACAAAAACTTACCTTTGCTAAAACAACTCTTTTGCTCCCATCATATTCACATCTTTCTATTTTATCCAACCTAGCATCGCCCCAATAAAGCTTTTGTGCCTTGTGATCTAATGTTATTGCATTCGGCATTCGTATATCAGTTTTAATAATACTCTCTCTACCAAATCCGGTCAAAAAGGCCCTTTCTATGGTAGGTTGTTGTGGATTCCAATTGGACCAATAAACACGACTACCACAACTGTCAACAGCTATACCCCGTGGTTTATCCTGTGCTCGCATACGTACAATGGTTTCTACAACACTAGAATTGGTTATTTGATCGGTTAAGTTGACTCTATTGATTGTGGCATCGTTATTGCAAGTCCAGTATAGAGAACTATAAACTTGCTCATAAGCTAAACCTTCGACGGAACCTTGTCTCTCTACAACGATTCTATGGTCACTGCCGTTAAAGTAAACGGCATTAATAGAACCTTTTTGTATATCTGAGTAGAATAATCGTTGATGTTTGTAACTGAATGATAAACCTATAGCGTTTTTCAACATTGTGCTATTTCTTATAGTAGGTTGAGGTGAGTTTTGCAGATTCTTATCTCCTACTATTTGTATAGAATCTATGCTTGTTACTCTGGAATACATAACGAAGCTTTCGAAAGGTTCACAAGTCTTCCCGTTCGACGAAATTCTTCCGTGAGAACAAACGCAAATCGGATGAGTACCGTTAAATAAACAGAGTTGTTCGCAACCACCGTTATTGATACCGCAAGGATTGGTACCTTTTTGTTTTTCTTTTGAGAATACGTGTATATCTTTTAGGGACTCCCCTAAATCGTTCAGTAGTACTTTGAAATTTGACACATTAGAAATTGAAACAGAAGATATACTTCCTTTTTCAAAAGTAGTATCTAGCCAGTAAATTGTGTCATTAAAGACTGTGAGGGCAATGGGATTCTCTATGGATTGATTGAACAAAATGGATCTCTTCATACCATAGTAACTAACTCTTTCTATGGTGTTTGCTTGCATATCAGTAAAATACACAAACTCATGTAAAGTGTCTAAAGTAACGTCGGAGACAAATTTAGCATCTGTGACCAATAACCTTCTATTTTGTCCGTCTAATGTTGCTATTTCTATCTTAGAGCCGCCAGCCCACACCAAGTAACCTCGAAGGGGATCTACTGCCATCGAATTTGGTTTTCCTATTTCGTATGATAATAAAACGTTTTGCTTAGAACCATCTAATCGCGCCACCTCGATAGTTCCTCTCTTTGCGTCGCACCAGTAGATGTTTCTTGCAATCCAATCCACAGCCATGCTTGTTAACCAATCTACAGGAGTGTTTTCTAGTATTTCAGGTTGTTCTAATACAAAATGTCGGGAAGTACCGTCTCTTCGTACTTGGCTGATAGTGCCGTGATCGCTATCCGCCCAAAATACTATATCGTCATCAGCCAAGAAATCGATTGTGGTTGCGCTGGCTATTCTAGATATCGGTCCCAAAACTTGCGTATCGTTCCTTCCATCTAAAGATAAACCATGCAGTTCCCAATTTATTGAATAAAATAAAAATTCCTGCTCTCCTATACATTTAAAGGAATTTTTGGGATCTTTATTGTATCCAGTCGCGCATTTGCAAGTAAAAGTACTAGCAGAAGTTGGTAAACATAAATGTTGACATCCTGCTTTGTTATTTTCGCAAATATGAGTGCCCGTTTGCTCATCGGGGTCGTATATTCTTAGAGCCAATACTCCTCCTGTGCTATTTCTTAAAATTGAATCATTTTCAGATGTTAATTTATCTACCGAATGGATGGATTGGTCGTTATCGTCAGCGAAATAAAGCTTATTGTGGTAAACGGCAATAGCAGAGACGGAAATTTGTTCAGATAGATTTAACTTCTTAACATCCGAACCATCGACGTTACTGTAGTATACCTCAAAGGCGCTAATCCAGAATAATTTAGAAGATCTCACGTCGATTGTGAGACTCTTAGAATTCGTTTTTAGGTTAGGCACTATTGTTTTTCGCAACGTACCATCCATAGCACTGCTTTCTATCATCTCTGTATTGTTTACGGAAGAAATCCAATATAATTGTCCAACTACAGGGTTTAAACACACCGATAGAACATTAGTATTATCTATAATTATGGTTACGTATTCCCCTTTTAAGTTTGAAGCCATAATACCCACTTTGGAAGAGACGTACAATAGATTCGATATCCAATCGACTGCTAGACCAGATGGGTTTTGTAAATTAGTGTCTAACAGTGTTTCCGATGGTCCGTGAGTTAAACTAGTACGTTTTATTTCATTTATTTGATAATCCGCCCAATATAACGTTTTATTTTTAGCCAAATATTCAATTTGAACAGGAGTCAACACCTGCGGAATACTGATTGTTGGGATCGTGTGATAATATGGCTGCAAAATATCCACTCCTCGAATTTCGTTGTTTCTCGATATTAATAAAACTTTGTCATTCACGACGCACGTTTTATTGTCTTCGCTTAATCGCATCACGTGAGGACAATCGCATTTATAGACTTTATTGAAGTGAATTAGACATAAATGCGAACATCCTCCGTTATTGTTACCACAAGGGTTTACACCGTCTCTGGGCTGTCGACTAGGGTGTAAAATTTTCACATCGAAAGGTTGAGAGAGAGTTCTTTGGATTATTCGTACGTCACCTCCTGTAAATTTATTTGCACGCACGACGCTGTTTGCACGCCAATCTGAAAAGACAACAATTATTTACTCAATAAATTTTTCAGTACTATATTTTTACAGCTTTCCATTTTATGAAATAAAATAATCGTTTACTAACCAGTCCAGTATACATAATTTTCGAAGACTGTGATGGCAAATGGGTGTGACAACATCTCGTGATTCCTCATTACTTCATGTAAATCTCCACCATCGTAGTTGGTAGTATGTATTGTATCCGACTTAGCATCTATCCAATAAATCCGTCTAATGGAATAATCAAGAGTTAAACCGTTAGGCCAACCGTTATTGCCGATTTTAACGACTATTTTTCTGTCTAAACCTGCTAATGAGCTTCTTTCTATTCTTGGCAACTGAGTATCCCAATCAGTCCAAAATAAGTAACCATCTCTTGGATCTAAGGCAATGGCTCGGGGACTTTCCATATCTCCAGCTATGAGAGTACGCCGAAAACTGCCGTTTAGTTTAGCTACTTCTATTTGGTCCAGGTTACTCTCCACCCAATATAAATTTTGTCCTTAAAAATAATTCAAATTATTGTACCAATACGAGTTATAAAAAAAATTAATTACTAACCTAGCCAATCAACGGCTAATCCTTCCGCTGTGGTAAGTCCATTCTGGACTACAACCTCGATATTTCCCAGTGATCCCCCCACAACAGTTCCTCTATATATTTTATCGTCAATAACGTCCGTCCAAAAGATCATGTTTGTCTCATTTGCATAATAAAAATCTAGCGTAATTGTATTTTTTAGACTGGCTATAAACGATTTTAGGCCGAACGTATGTAAGTCTACGCCTCTAAGTTCGTGACGATTACTGAAAATGACATAAGGTCTTCCGCTATCAGTACTTTTACATGTAAAACCGTCGTCCTGAATGACGTAACCATCTTGACAGGTACATTTAAATCTTGAACCTGAAAAGACCGACATTGAAAATACATTTTATATAAAGTAGAAGTTGTTTCTTGAAGAGCTCTCCAAACATCTAAACAACTAAATTTCAAGGTTTTTCTCAGAAAATAAATATTTTATTATAGTGGTTACCTCTTGGAATACAAAGCTGCGAACAAGTTCCCCATGCTTCGCATGGATGAGTTGCCAGACAGTTAGTTTTATCGGCTTGTAGATGTAAATTTTTTGGACAAGTACATATCAATCCTTCGGGTGCATTGTGACAATCGTGAGAACAAACAAAACTATGTTCGCAAAGTCTGTCAGGGCATCTTAATCCTTCGTCTGATCCATCAATGCAATCATTTTTATCATCACAAAGTTTATCTACTTGAATGCATTTAGTTCCGTTGTCACACAATCTGGATGGATATTCGCAGGAAGATAAGTATTTTAGGTCTGTTGAGTTGAAACCTAAAATAAATAAGAAAATTAAAATATTGCAATAGCATTGGAGCTGGAGCCATATTCCATAGTTACTAGTATATGCTTTAACTTGAACAGTCAAATTTAGAAGACCATGGGGTGTGATGGTCTCTCACACCCCATGAGATAACTTTTCCAAAGATTAAAAATTTTAAGGATAAATACGTGTTTTATATGTGCTCCATCAAATACAAAATATACCAGGGGAGCAGTTTAAAGTTTGGACTGAAATTTAACAAATGAGTTTATATGAGAGCAATGGACCAGGGAAATTGTACGATTTTGGTGTTGCTTTACTTCGGAAGAGCATTTGATAAAATAATTATGATCTGATGTTGGAAATTTTAAAATTTTAGGTCTTTCTAAACCCGTCGTAGATCTTTTGAAGTAATACCTTCGTGGTCGAAAACAATGGGTAGTTATTGATGGAAAATTATCGCATTATATGGATTTAAAATGTGAAGCCCTCAGGGTTCTTTTGTAGGACCTCTTTTGGTTACTCTGTATACTTCAAATCTTGTCTAATATCTTAGTTTTTGGTACCGAAAGCAAACTAGATGAAATTGATAATAATGTACTAATTGTTGTAAAAAATGATACTCACAGAAAGTGAATGAAGCTAAAAGTGTAGGAATAGTATTGGAATCTAACTTCTAAACAAGTTTAAGTATTTATGGGATAAGGTTTAAATAAATAATATTAAAACTTTGATATTATGGTGATATTTTAAGGTTAAGTGGAAGAAGTAGTTTTAAAAGGGGTCCACTTAACCTAAAAATTGAACTTTGCCTTTTGTTTATGTTAATTATTTACTTATTAGTGAATTACAACTATATAATGAAACCAATAAAGTTTATAACTATTATTATGTCTGCAATGACTGCATTTTAAAATTCCAATAAATGATACCCATTGCTTTTTTGCCTACCGTAAATGATAGGAGAATTTTTGTCAGAGAGAGACTTTAATCTGAAAATAAGTGTGAAACAAATGAAAAAAGGCAATAAAAAGATAATTGATAGCTTGTCAGATAACTTCAAAAAAAATCAACATCTTGAACAGAAACAAGTTTCTGTAAATTAGCTTCCTCGAATTGTACAATTCTGCAGAAAAGATAATATTTTTATTTATGGATTGAATGTGTGACACCATGAGGGGGTCAATACAATTTACCAATTCTAAACTGCTGAAACTTCTACAAGTAATTCAACATTTTGTCTGACCATCCTTTAAACACTTAAATTAATAGTTTTTTTTTCACTATTACTAAAATATATATCTTGTTTCAATTGTTCTGCAATTTGCAAAGTTTTAGATATTTGATTTCGTTACTTACGCGTACACATTTCATCCACTTCGTCTGAACCGTCGGCACAATCTTGTCTATTGTCACACAATTTGTTAGGTGAGATACATTTGGTATTGTCATCACATGATTTATGATAAGGTTCGCAGAAAAAAGTATGAGTTTTAGAAGCTGTAGCATTTTTTATCCTTCCTGGATCGCAGTTCATTTCGTCGCTGCCATCAATACAATCCAAATCAGAATCACATACAAAATCCTAAAAAAAGAAAATAAGTTAATTACATCTAACCCTTATAACGATTAAAAAAAACATCTTACTTTTGGTATGCATTCTGAATTGGTGCATTTAAATTCGTCAGCTTCACATTCGACCCTAAGCTCGCAGTCTTTTTCATCCGAACCATCTGGACAATTCATTTTTTTGTCACACACAAACGATTTCGAAAGGCATTCGTTTTTGGGTTTACAGGGGATTTCGGTAATTGGATCACAAACTAGACAGCTTAATTCATCACTGCCGTCATCGCAATCTTTTAAGCCATCACAGTAATATTTCAAATCGATACATTGACCATTCTTACACGAAAATTCGTTAACTTCACAATTCAAAACTTCTACAACAGCAATAAAATTGTTCGTCACATTAGTCAATTAAAAATATATCATTCTGAAATGATTAAATGCTTTAGCTACTGTCTGAGAAATAAAGTAAAACGTGATATTCGTCAGGCCAAATTTTGGAAACAAAATTGACATATTTTTTCACTTACTGCAATCAACTTCATCGCTATTATCTTCGAATCCACAATCATGAACGCCATCACATTGCCAAACTTTCGGTATACACCTTCTGGATTTTTTACATTTGAATTGATCTGGAGAACATACTTTTGAACAAGTAAGTGGATCTTCATCGGTTCCGTCCAAACAATCTTTTTCTCCGTCACATACCCAGTGCTTAGCTATACAGGTTGTCTTGTCACACTTAAATACAAAAATACAAATAAATGTCGTCACTGTTATAATTAAACTGTCTTAATTTTACCTTCATTTGGCTTTCTCCGCAAGAAACATTCTCACAAGGACCACCTGCATCAGCCGATTCATCTGAACCATCTCCACAGTTATCTGCTCCATCGCACAGATACGTATTGGGTATACAGTGCTTTTTCTGGACACACTGGAACATTTGTGGGGGACAATAAGTTGGTATAGTTGATTTTGCTTCTTTAACACATGTGTCGTTATTC
This sequence comes from Ophraella communa, assembly GCA_035357415.1. Lineage (NCBI taxonomy): Eukaryota > Metazoa > Arthropoda > Insecta > Coleoptera > Chrysomelidae > Ophraella > Ophraella communa. The sequence goes on along the minus strand of CM068988.1, from coordinate 22,448,020 downwards.
CATTGATATCCGTTAGAGCATACGCATACCGACTTGTGTTCCGGCAAGGGTATACAGAGTTGAGGACAAGTTGTTACCGCACAATTGTTTTCTCCTACAAAAATGATAAAAATAGATATAAATCTATATCAAATAACTAAAAAGACGAGTTATTTGTTCGCAAATCTTTAAAAAATATACAATATAATGTTATAATATAACGAGCGAGTAATCCCAAGAAACACAGACCAGTTACATATTAGTCGCAGTAATGTATATATAACTTTGTTTAAAACTGGCTAACTTATGTATAAACGTGGTAAATCACTACAGCACTACGTTTAAAACCACCAATTTGGGGAAAAATTTGTAATTGTTAAAAACGATGTATAAGTGTATATACAACTATATACTATAGTCTAATATAACTGTCGGGTTATTTTTACTATGATAATGATGGCAATAAAACCATATGTCCAGACCTTTTAACATAACAATTTTTTGTAATATATTTTTTATTATAAATATTATATAAAAACAAAAAAGGACAACATTGGAATAATATGTTTAAAGAACTTATATTTTTAATAATGCATAGATACCGCATACTAAAAATAGGAATTATAACCTTTTGCATACACAAATTTAGAAAGCCATTAACTTTTTACTGTAAATGTGTTGATTCTACCTAGTGAAAAAGTGATACCCCACATAATTAAAGCATATTAAGAAAAAAAATAATTAATAATCAAAATATTCATATTTTGATTTCACTTTAATTAATCTTCAAATGAAAAAAAAACACATTTTGCAACAATGTCTTAAAATGTTAAGTTGCAATACCCTACAAAATATACTATAGCAACTACTAAAGTAGACATATACGAAAATTGAAATTACGTAATATTTTCTGTAATTATACAATTGTTAGAATTATACAGTTATTAAAAGGTCGCAAAATACTACAATATAACCAATTTAAGTATGATGTATTTAATGGTCTCATTTCAGTTGTAATGACAATATTACAACTTTTTAATTGTCACTCAGGAACGCAGCTATTGAAATGTCAGTCACTCATAACCTTAAAATAAAATAAACAAATTGATAGGTAGTAATAGGTACTTGATGTAACAAATAACTGTATAGATACGTAATCTGTTGTAAAAACGGTCGAGGATGGAAATCCCATAATCTTAAGTTATCACGGAAAGAGCTTTCGCTCAATTTTTCATCACACTTTTTTGTTTCTTCAAAATCTTGTAAAATCTCATCATCGCTCTCGACATCATCGATGATGGTACTCTTTTCTGAAGCTAAAAGAAATTGACTTATTGCACCATTAGGAATTTAAAACAGATTGATTGATATCATTTACTAACTGCTGCTATGAGGCTGATGCACCAATGATGCAGCTGAGTGGGTTTTTAAAACAATGTTTTGTGTTTTAACTGGTTGGTTAACATAATTTTTTAACTGCTTACAAAACTATAACCTATAACCTATATTTGTAAGGATTTTTGTTCTTATTTATTTCCAATTTTTTGGACATAATATTAAATCATATAGTTTTATTAAGTATAAAACAAACTTTAAAAAAAATGTAAACTTAACCACAAAACACAATTTTTACAATATAAAACTCTATTGAATAAAACAAACAGTTGACTCTTTCACGACAGTCATAATTGGTACAATTATTATATATAATTTATAAAAATTATATAGTTTAACAACCAACATAATTAAAGTCTAAAAGTAGTCTTATAGTCATCACTAAATCGTAAAATTATAACAGTTTTAAATTTCAAACATATAACCTTATTAAGACATGATTAGGACTAATTATAAATGTATTACATTTAAGCATTATATAAAATGGTTTTTAAAACTAAATAAAGTTTTAAAAGACACTCTAGATATTAGTCTTAATAAGTTACTTATGTATAAGTCTTGACAACGTTTTTTGAAGTTTTAATATCTTTCTTGTAACTTTGTGTTTGTTGGGATGATTGCTGCTGTTTTAAACATTGTCTGCAATTTAAAATAAATTCTCACCTTTTTGTCCTTCGCTATCAAACATTTTGACATCGTATAAAGGTAAATTTCCTTCGTAAACTTTTCGTAATCCTGTTTCATTTCTATAGGCCATAATGGCACCTTTCTCCATTTCAATGAAATATAAATGTTTCTTTAGTCCCACTCCCACTGCAAGACTAACAGGAGATTGTAATGCTTCAATAGTTTCTGTCCTTCTCTCTTTACCATTAAAATTAACGCTTTGTATGATCTTTAAATGTTTGTCACCCCAAAAGATTCTCTTAGATTGGTGATCGATAGCTAGACCGCTGGGCCAATGAATATTCTCACTGAGAAAAGTCCGCTTGTTAGTACCGTCCATATTGGCAGTGTCTATTCGACCATTTTTCGGAGATAAATTAGACCAATCGGCCCAGTACATCACACCATTGTAGGGATCCACTGCTATAGAATTAGGACTGTAGTTGCTGCTTTCTATTAAAGTTCTAGTTATGGAAGTATTCGATAATTTAGTAACACTAATACTCCCGTTTTCTGAACTGGTCCAGTATAAGTTTTTCGATATCCAATCAAAAGCCAAACCGTCAACCATAACGTTCTTCATAATAATTCTGCGATCTGTAGTATTATCTACAGAAACTACATTTACTGTCATACTGTGTTCATCAGCAAAAAATATAGATCTGTTTTTAATGTCAAAATCTAACCCTTTAGGCCTACCAATATTCATAATAGGAACTATAATTTCTCTTCCAGTATCCAAATCGACACCTCGTATTGAAAAAGGACGGCTTTTCGATACAATCAAAAAAGTTGAAGGCATTTTTTTTAAGCATTTAGTTGTGTTAACCAACGTGTAGCCCGTCGCACAAACGCACCTTTTAATCGCTATTGCGTCGTTCCAGCTCGGGATACAGAGATGATCACAGTCGTTCATCGTTTTGCAAGGATGGGCAACTGAAAATTAATTTAATACAGTTTATCTTCTACAATATTGAAAACAAATAATAAATCATATATACATAAGGCATTTGGACCTCGTTGATCCATATAAATATTCATATCTTCTGAGGGTCCACCAGCGTATCAGGAAGGAACATCAACAGAAACAGTACTGGGCCAAATAGTTCACAAGATAAATCATGGATAATGGAGACATTGCGCTACCTACCTTCTTTGATATAGAGGCATTTAATAATGCACACCTAATTCTTTTTATGAGGGTGCTGCATCTATAAGGATAGATACCATATATACCAAAGGGATGCTTCAGAATGGGCTGATCCATATCACTGGATGGTGAAGAGATGTAGGCGAAAGCTTCTGTGGACTGCCCGCAGAGGGAGAGTTTTCTCCCTTCCTGTGGTCGCTACTCGTGAACAACCTGATCTCGGATCCAGAAAAGTAGGGGATAGAAGAACAAGCCTGCGCAGATAATCTGATGTAATAACAGAAAAACAGGAAAAGATTATCTCTTAAGGGACTCAGTGGTGTTGCTAGCATTTGTGAGAAAGAACAACTCGGTAAACCTTATCAAAACAACAAGTGAGGGAAGCTAAATATCAAGGGGTTGCGATTGAAAATTTACATGGAACGTTCTTTTGGAGTACATTTTCCTTTTGACAAATAGGACATGCTGTAATAATTGGGGTCATGGAAACCCAAACAAATCTATTGGCTATATCTGATAGTGATAAGGCAGCAAAAGACTACCACAGAGAAGCTGAATAAGTGCCTTCTTAGGAAGATACTGGCATTAAAAGGTTTAACAATCACACAATACGGATATAAGTAATAGAAAATCTCAACTACAGGCAGCCAACAACTACAGTAATATATGTGGATGTGGAACATCGGTGGCTGAGAAAAGCTCTCAAAGAGATTGACATATAAGAAGATCAAGATCACACAGCGTAAATAGTGCAGAGGTGTACTTAAGATCGATTATCAGAGAATTCTGATGGGAGTTAATGAAAAGCTAAGCCGTGGAAGAAGTATGACAAGATCCTTTTCAATGATATACTGCTTGATTAACCGCCCATATGCGATGATTTCAAAGAGTCTAGTTCAAACATCGCAGATGAAATAAGACAAGACATTAAGCTACAAAAAGAAACAATAAAACTTGATTTAGGAATGAAATTAGTACCATTAAGTTGTATTGGAACTAAAGGGAGAGTAGAGGAATCAGACAGATGTGCTATGCCCTCCTCTTTTTAATTTCTACTCTGAAACGTTTTTCCAAGTCCTCACATAATTGCCAGTAAGTCTAAAATGTTTCTGTTCTATGAAGAATAGGCACAACTCTTGGACCAAATATCAGAGTTGATGGATATAGAAATATTTCAGTCTCACGCACTATTATAGCCAGAAGAGCCGCAACCTGAGAGGTTCCAACTTCCCTAAGGTAGCTGAGGATCTTACTGAACTTTATAATGTGTGAAATCCACTATACCAACTTACCGTCAGGTTGTCGTTGCCTATGAAAAACATAAACATTAAAAGGCCTGCTAATATTAACAACGACATTTTTTTCTTGTTGTTTATACTTGTGTAGTTCTAATATACTATTATTGTACCACGAAGACACAAACAAACGGCTCTCAAAAACAGTAATGCCATACAAATTTTGAACTTTGGTGCCTCTCAATACCGTTTTTCTATTATTTCCATCATAATCCACTTTTTCAACATAATCTGAAAATAAAAATACATTTATATTAAAAGTTTATGTAGAGAGACATTATCTACGTACCAAGGTAAGTATCAACCCAATACACCCTTTTAGTAGGGAAATCTACGGTTACACCGTATGGATATACTATTGTGTGATCTACGATGGGTTTTCTACCAGAACCGTCCATGTTGATTCGCTCCAACATAGGCGAGGAATGACCCCATTTGGTGAAAAATAAATAACCACTTGTTGGATCCAGTGCTATGGCTCGAGGTTTACTTAAATCGTATTCCACCAAAATATTACACCACCTAGAAATACATATTGTGAACATAGATTACTTAAAATATAAATGTTTTGAAAAAAAATTACTTTAAATTGTGCGTACAGACTAGAATGATTTCCCTGTGATCGTCCATGAAGTACCAATTTTCTGTAATCCAGTCTAAAGCGAGCTGTTGAACTAAATCGATTTCTAAAAGTGGTGATTCTACGTTGTTAACCCAGCGTTGATTCAAGTCGTTGATATTAGCGCACATAAAATGAGCCTTTGAAAAAATATGGAAATTAATACATTTACTATGAAATTCTTTTCAATAAATGAATACTTAATTTTTTGTAGGATGTATAACAACCAGTACAGTTTTAGTTCCTATGATATCCCATGGTATGGGACTGTCTATGGAAACTTAACAAGACAGGTAAGAAGAAAACAATTATTTTTTAAAAGGTGCCAGAACTTAAAAAGACAATGAAGATATCAATAGCCTGATAAAGAGCAAGATGTACATAACTACTACAAGTTAAATACAAGAGGAGAAATTCAGTTAAATAGGTCTCTAAAACGTATAGTAAGTTTAAGTACAACTAGTTTAAGAATTCTTAGATGGTTCCTAAGAAGAGAATATGTGATATCTTTTATTAAATCTCTTTTGCTACATTTTAAGGAAGAAGGGAGGTGAATATCTTGAAAATTTGTCATTATTTATTATTTGTTTCCATGCAATATTTTTATAAATACCCATTCTTCTTCTATAGACCCACTTAACATAATTAATTGTTAACATTAATATTACTTTACCAGCAAATTGAATTGTTAGGGTTTTTGAGAGTTTTATTAGTCTAGTAATCTATTATTTTTTAAATAACTCGTTGTCTCATACTATATTATCATTGTTCACTATTCAACTGTTTAACTTTACATGTTGTTACTTCATTAAACTTAACTACAAGTATAATCCTTTTTATAATTGTTTTCGTTGTAACTTTTTGAATGATACGACTGTGTCTCTATGTAAACAAGGATGAAAATAAATTTTATAGTCTATTTATCACTTTTAATCATAAATTAGAAAATGTATTTATGTATATTAGTAATGTAATTACTAACTTTAAGTGTTCTTAGAGAATTATTACTTCATTCAGAAACAATGTAACACAATATTGCACACCAAATAAATTGATCATGGAATTCCTTAATTACATCTAATACACCCACCATACAATTTGTTTTAATTACATTTTGATTTGTGGCAACAACTTGATTTGATTCCTAAAATTGAGCATTATGTTTTAACTTACTTTAGTAATGTTGCGATGTACGTAACAAACAGTGTGATTCCTGTGGATAAATTCCAAAGCATTACTGTTCAGGAGATGCAACGTAGAATTGCCAGGGAAAGGTTTTCCTTCTAATGTCACCCTACGGATTTCGGTTTGGGTTGAAAAAATTAAAGATGGAGGTTCTGCAGCTGGAACTACAAACAAAACATAAATAGATTTGTCCATAATATGATCGAACAATTTCATATGCTCCCATAAGGTAAACACATTCTCGAATGTCATCATATAGGGGGAGAACCATTAATTTCTATGGTGTCATTTCATTAGTCATTAACATTTGAAATAGTCATTTGGGCCAAAATGCAGTTTACAGGGCGGACCTTGAATTTTATTTTAAACTTCAAAAAAGGATATTTTTAGTGTTTCTAATTAATTCCCTTAAGGATTAAAGGCGCGGAACCTAACCAAATCTAACCTAACCTAACCAAAACTAAACTAACCAAATCTAACCTAACCAAAACTAACCTAACCAAATCTAACCTAACCAAAACTAACCTAACCAAATCTAACCTAACCAAAACTAACCTAACCAAATCTAACCTAACCAAAACTAACCTAACCAAATCTAACCTAACCAAAACTAACCTAACCAAATCTAACCTAACCAAAACTAACCTAACCAAAACTAACCTAACCAAATCTAACCTAACCAAAACTAACCTAACCAAATCTAACCTAACCAAATCTAACCTAACCAAAACTAACCTAACCAAAACTAACCTAACCAAATCTAACCTAACCAAAACTAACCTAACCAAATCTAACCTAACCAAAACTAACCTAACCAAATCTAACCTGCTGTTTGAGTGAATTTTAAGTTTAAGTTTGGTTAGGTTCCGCGCCTTTAATCCTTAAGGGAATTAATTAGAAACACTAAAAATATCCTTTTTTGAAGTTTAAAATAAAATTCAAGGTCCGCCCTGCAAAGTGCATTTTAGCCGTTATGGGTAAAATTATTGACAAAATAACCACTTATAGCCTTTGCAAAGCTGCACTCGCGTTACAAATTGAGTCATTTTATCAATCGTTTTACAAATAACTATTTCATTATTCTATACTATATCTGTAATGTATTGATATAATTATTTATTTTTGTAGTGTTACTTACAATTGACGGCTGTACAATCTGTTCCATTAAGTTTGTAACCAGAAACGCAAGAACATAAATATGAACCCATTGTGTTTGTACACAACTGTGCACACGTTTCTTCCAGCTCGCATTCGTCAGCATCTTCGCATTTGTTGCCAGAAGCTTTCTTTCCATCTGGACAGTAACACTGAGCACCTTTTGGAGTTGGTTTACAGCCAAATGAGCATTGTAACCTAAAAAAAGACTTTCCTTAATAACATCTACTATTTAAAAAATTGTTACTAACAAAAACCATAGAGAAATATGGTCAAAATAGCAGATTTCCTTTTTTTATTTAAATTATGCTAAATATTAAATTAAGAAAAATTTAAGATTATGTATTTTCATTAGGCTTTCCAACGACCTGTCAAAAATTATTTAATATGGCGATTGTAGGCAAATAATAGTATTGTTTTGTAATATTGTCATAGTGTTTTCTTTATTTAAGTTGGTGTAGAAGTTTTTATTGTTGTGAGAATATAGTTTTTGTGACTTTATAAAACAGATTTTATATATTATTTGGTCTTGTTATCGTTATAAGTTGAAAAAATGCCTGTTACATGCCTTGTGGTTGATGGTGAAACTTTGATTATATGTGGTCTGTGACTTTGACAGTGTTATGTTCTAAGGTTTGCCCACAGACGCCATCTTTTATGTATATTTAACCTAACCTAACCTAACATAACCTAATCTAACCTTAATATAATAAATAAGTAATAATTCAGTTTACCTGTTACACGCTTCAGTGAAATTTTGACAGAAGTTCCATTCATCACTGTTTCCTTCACAATCACCATGTCCATCGCAAAACTTTTTGATCGGTATACATTCTATTCCTTCCCCACATAACGCCTCGTTCCACTTGCACTTTGCTTCTTTTGTGCATCGCTTTGGATCCTCATCGGAGATGTCGGGACCCAGATCGGGGGAAACTCCACAGTCCTTCTCTTCATCGCATACCCACCCTAAAAAAATAAAACTCTTGATAATATAAAACAGAGGTAGGTAAGTCATTTTTGAAAGAAAAACACCAAGGCAGTATAACCAATGGTACATCGCGATGTTTTACACACTTTCCATCGTTAAAAAAAGTGTTGAATCCTGGGGTAGAAAACTTGTCAAGATGTGTGTTTGGTAAGTAGAGCAAATAATATTGAAATGTGGTGAAGTGATGTTGAAAATATTCTCTTCAAATTACTAAATTTATAAATTATTAAATTTCACTTATTTAATGTAATTGAGATGTTCAAAAAATGAAGTCTTGGGTTTTAACTTTATTAATGGAGGAATTGAAAAAACATTTGGGAAACCTAATTATATTTAGAAAATTACTTATGTCTTAGCGAAGGAAAGAGAAGTCTATAGAAAAATCACAAAATCTTACCGGGAGCTGTCAGACAATTAATAATAAATTACGTAATTCGCACCGGGACGTAATTGTCCTTATCCTCGAGGAGCGTACTATACTTTTTCTACGACTGGCGGTAGAAAGGAATGGAAAAATATATCTGCTTGAGATTATGGCTTTGCAAAACAAACTCATTCAGTCAGACAGAAAAAATTTCCTAGAAATTATTTTATTAAGGCAGAATATCTGATGAGGTACCACAAATTTCGTAACCGGTATCGCTCATACTGAATTTTTATTAAGATGCTGAAAGACAACTTTCAATTGTTTTCGATTCACGGATATAATTACAAAGAATTTGAAAGAATTTTAGTAGAATATATTCATTAGATCATATTTATTAGAATAATTATAAAGTATCTCAAAATTTAAATTATTTTTATAATTATTTTTACAAAACTTAATAAGAAGTTTGTCCATTTTAAAGCAAGCACTTTAAAAATGAACGGTCAATATTTTATCTGGTTAATGTTGGCTGCATTGCAAAAATCTTTGGGTTGGCGTTACTTTAACCAAACCACGGACTTCATATTCGCGGAAATTTTTCCGATAGTCGGCGCTGCAGTATCTGTCAGTGGAATGGGGAAAACATTGATACCAGCCATTTAATTCAATAATAATTTAACTATTTCTATTTTGAATTTTGTGTGGTAAAGATCGTTAGTGGAAGATAGACGTGTGGTGATTAATTTATATATAGAAGTAAATTATTTCAATAAATAGTAGAAGTGTAGTACCTAGTTATACATTTATTTGTTTGGTTTTGAGTTAAATTACCTTTATAATCTGTTTCCAAGAAGTACTTGCTACACACAGACATGTATTTGGAAATAGGTATCCCAATCTTTAAAACGTTCTTCTACACTTTTCGCAATTTTACATCTGCGGGAAATCTGTGTATTGATATGTTTGAATCTTTGTACTGGTTACTCTGTGGCACCGAGCAATACCTCTTACACTTGCTACTCATTAGTCCAATCTAACTAACTATTTTAAAACAAAAACTTCACCAAACTTATTCAAAAACTAAAAAATTTAATCAAAAACACTACTCACAAATAATATGCGAACAAATGGAGAATGGGTTTGTTTTCCCCATTCTAGTAGTTCAGATAGAGGGCGCACCCTTTGCTCGTTTTCGCGAATTGTTTTATGACTTATATGACACATTTGTTTGTTCTGTGAGAAAAAATCCAACTCCAAAGTTAAATGGAGAATAGTTGCCAGGTTGCCACGCCACGGGAAATAACTCTACTAACATTCTCCTAAAAAGTTGGTCTGATTTTTTAATAAATCCAAATATATTTTAACTTTGAAAGATCATTTTGCATTTGATTGTGCTGTGGACGATAAAAATAATTTAAAAAAACTTATGAAACATTTTTTTAAAACGGATAGATGAAATAATTTATCAAATGTACATATAAAATTTCCACAATAACTTTTTTTTTGTAAGATTACTTAAAATAACAGTTTATTTTAACATTTTTATTATTCAAATGCATAATGATAAATTTTAATGCATTCATTTCTAATGTACCTGCGTAGTCATCCTACTGTATCCTCTAGGATCATTGTTATAAAGGATTTCAGTTATGTTGTTATATCGCAATTTCAACAAAAGTACTGAATTTCGGGGTTTTGACAAAATGAGATTTTCTGAAAATAAACATATCGTGATTTTATACCTTAACTCACGCACGGTCTAATTTAATATTTTTATAATCTATATGATAATAAGAATTCTATTTTAGTTATTTAGGTTTGTCCACCCCTTAGTTTGGCCCTGATATTTTATCATGGCGGCCACCATCGTTCGACAATTTTGAGATTCTATACTAGTCCTATTTGTTTTATGAAGTCCGTGATTAAATTACAGAAAATGTACGTTCGATGTGAAGAAAATTGTGAAAAAGTAAATTCTTAGTATTACAAAAAGTGGAGGTTAAAATTGAGATGGTTGTACCTGTTGGTATGCATTTTTTCGTCAGAGAACATTGAAACTGATCTGCTAGACAGTTGTGTTTCTTTTGACAATCTTTCGGTTCATCGCTGCTGTCATCACAATCTTTACTGGAATCACAAACCCAGCTGGCTGGAATACATTTACCATCGGCACATCTGAATTGATTACTTGCACATGAGGCAACTGAAAAAAAAAAACAAAAAAATTACAATACTACGGTTATATTTTCGAAATGTCTTTAACAGGAATGTCATATACCGGGTTAAAAACCCCTTACATGGAATAAAATTCATTTTTTGCTCTTATTTTACGGAATTATAAAAAACGATGAGACAAGCTATTTGAAATAAAACATGAATATATAGGGTGATTAACTTGAGTCCATCATAGCCCGTGTACGTGTCCTTTTCTTCAATGGGACTGTATCATATTATATTTTTGAAAGCTCCTTGATAAATTCCTAAATACGGGGTAAAATTGTTCGAAATGAGAGATAAACTATTTACATAATATATAACTGTTAAAATTAATAAAACCTGGTTTTAAAAAACACTCATTGTATGAAAAACGATACGGTCATGTATACGGAAAAAATCAAAAACATAAATAATAGGTTTTATTATCTGTAAATTCTTTTAGTTTGATATTTAAATGAGACCTTTGAGATTGAAATTTTAATCATGATCGGTTCATTGTAGAAGTCAAGTAGAAGTGGCTGACTTTAGTCAAACTTATCCTCAATAGACAAGTATATTACAAGGTACTGTTACAAACTCGCCAAGCTCAAGCGCTGCCACTGACTAATCTAAGCTCTAAATAGGGGCGAATGCCCCGGGTCTAATAAGCCGGTTTTATCGGCATTGTACTCGATTGTTCCGGAACACTATGTCTACTAGAATCATCTGGAAGTTCTTGGCGTAATCCGAACGGATTGGACGGGTATAGCGAAGCGTAATAAATTCATAAATCTATATAAATATTGTTTTATTATAGTAGTATAAATAAATTAGGATTGATATACCGAGTGTACATAAATTAAGTAGAAATTAGGTGTGTGTGAATAGATAGTAGTTAGCTATAGTGTATATAATTTATCGCACCTACAAAAACAGAACAAAATAAATAAGAAATACTGTACTGTATTTAAAAATACAGTACAGATTTTAAATACAATACTGTATTTAAAATCCATGCATAGTTCAGATATATCAAAGGAAAATCATGTGAAAGTTTATGTTTTGTTGAGTGTTCATTAGAATCCTACGACTAGTGTACGCCAAATTGCCCGCCAGAATAAGAATTCTTCACAAAGCAAAACTCACTCCCTATAAAATAACTTTTTGTCAGGTAAATAGGCTTGTTGGTTTTTGCCATTTTTAACATTTAGTCTAATGTCATATAATATAATAATTCAAGCAGGTATTTATGTTTATTTATATTTCTTAGTAAAATGATAATATTTCACCCTGTATATAATAAATTAGGTTTTAAGATTTAAAGGTCGATGAATTTAGTTCATCAAGGAGCTTTTAATAATATAAATAAAAATAAATAAGTAATGTTATTGCTCTCTAGTATAACAATAATAGATAGAAATTGATTAGGGTGTGCCTAAAGTACATGAGAGAGTGACAAGATAGAAAATAAGGATAATTGATAAAAAACAACCGAAATGAAAAAAAAATTCCATAATAAAATATGATTCCATTAAACGGCACGGGCCGACTCACGTGAATCACCCTGTATACATGTATGTTTTATTTGAAATGGCATAGAATTGAAAATAAAAACAAACAATATAAGTTAAACTAAAGAATACTGTGAAATAGTTAAAGCAAACTGTATTTCTTATACATATTTGACATATTTTATCAATTAATAGTTCAAGGTAAAAATATATAGTATATTCTGCAACAAGGTTAGAATGAAAATTCGTGATCGAATTTTCATTCTAGCCGAGTTGCCGAGTAGCAGACTATACTTTGTCTACGTTAAATCCATTTTTTTGTAGTAAATTTTCCATTAGCGGGCTGCTAATACCCACTTTCCGCTCTTGTGACACAATATACTATTAAATTGTATGGGGGCAGAGATATTGCAGAATATTTTTACAATCTCATGAGAGGACTTCCAGCATTCGGTAATCAAATTTGATTTTAGAATTGGTAAATTCTGTGATAATCGTGAAGAAAAATATTTACGTTGATAGGTACACAAAAAGTTCTATTATTATACGTTCAGAATTTCTCTGCAGGTACGCCATTTAAAGAAAATAGGGGTTATAAATAATGTTTGACTGCTTTCAGAGGCGGGCGTAAAAAATTATTATAGGCGTATGTTTCTCCTTTTATTTTTAAAAAGCCAATTAGTACAATAAATACATTTTTTCTCAATATCCTGTTCGTTCTGACAAATTCTTTTCTCTCATTGTATGTGGTTAAAAAATAGAGATAAATATTTTTTGCGTTTTTAATTCATTATAAGAAACCGCATTTTATGCGAGATTATTGTGATAAAGGTTTTAGATTTAGTTTTATGCAGGAAGTTTTAACACCGTATTGTAGAGAAAGTTTATCATACTATACCTATTGACTGTATTTTCATTGAAAAATTAAAAAGTGTTTATGGGCTAGATGATAAAATACTTAATGATACAAAAATATTATGGTTGATTATGCAAAAAATGTACGTTAACAATATACATCCTGCTAATACATAATAGTAATACCATATTTATTTAAATACAATTTTTTGCCCATACAAAAATCTTAATTAAACAAAAATAAATATTTAGTATAAAGAATGACCTCGAAGTTGATTTATTAAGGAATATTGTGCAAACTTAAAATAAGTGGTCGAGGTCTTGTTAAAGTATGTTTGTCCTTTTTTTAACAAAAAACTGCTATGTTTTGTTTCAAAAAGGTATAAAGTACATAAATAAATAAAAAAAGGGTAAACCGGGCACCTCCAAAGTGAGCATTGCAATATTCTTTCGTATTATAAATGTGAGGCAGTATCACCTTGTTTTGGGTCGATATTATGGGTTTCGCCTTATAAAAAATGAGCCAGAGGCACGCAGGTGGGATAATTGAGAAAAGAATATCCAAGTGTGCCTTGTATTTGAGATTTTTAAATCAGACATAATATATTTCAACCAATTCCACAAAGTGAAAGCTTTTCTCAAACAAAATTCTATAAATTATAAAGCCAAAACATCTAAAACACTATCACAAGAATAGTGCTTTTGCTTTTTAAAGGAAGCTTCCGATTCTGAATACCTCGTGATGAAGGTGAGCAAATACATAATAGTATAAATTCTGCAATACGAGCATTCTTTAATAAATCGCCTACTGGCGCAGCGGTATACGTGCTTGCCTCTCACGCAGACGGCTGGCGTTCAATTCTCAACCACAATTTTTTAAATTTTCTTATAGTTATAAAAGTAGGCGGAAAACAGTTGTGTGTCACACATGCATAAAAGCATTAGCACCCCTTAGCTGGTATTTGCTGCCCTCGTTATTTTTCGGTAGGCGCAGCCCAGTTACTTAGTACTTTTCTGTTATATCTTTAACAACGGTATATTTTATAAAGCAAGGTTTATGTTAATTTGCTATAGCTAGTAGTTTCTTCTTTATTGAATTATTCTCAAACTAAATCCATTTATTTGATAGCCAGTTGCTTTCTTCAAGCTGAAACAACGACCGTCTTGAAATAGAGTACAACTACTTTTTTATATTTTGCACTTATAAAAATCTTCATTATAAAACGCATTTGCGTATCGTAATGTAACTTTTACGCACGCAAATTTTTGTTTTAAATGGTTGGCGACATGAGTGAAGTATCTAATGACAAGATTATTGACAGTGACATTTGTGGCTATAATAGCAATTTATTAATTTTATATTGTTCTTTAAGAAAGTTTTTATGAGTATGAATATCATCTTTTACTTATATAATATATTATTATTCGTGTATTAGTTATTTTAAAATATTTGAAACCATTAACATTTCATAATTTAAATGTCAAAACTGTCAAATGTTATAAATTACACAGTGCTGCCGACATACTTTTTAAAATCAAAATTTTCGTAATTACATAAAAATAATAAATTAATTTAAAAAATGATAAAATGGCAAAATATAAAAAATATTATAAACAACTTATTTCATATGGCTGTTGTGGCACTCGTTCTTTAAAAAACTCATCGCTTCGCGATTCGTTTTTTAAACTTGAACTCGTGTCATAACAGAATTCCATATGAAATGCGTTGTTTAATATACTATTAAAACACTACTATGATTAACAAAATAATAAGCCGTGCGTTAATTTTTTCCATGGGTTTATTTATCCAAAAATAGGTACTAAAGTTCAACTAGACCAATTAAACTCTACAATTAATATACTGTTATTAAAGAGATACTTTTTATCTCGGTCATTGTTTTCTAATAAAAAAAATACGCCTTGGGAAATGGAACATTTTTTTCATGTACTGCAGTACCAATCCGTAGATAAAAAGCGGTACGGGATTGAAGTTAAATCCTTATTACACATTACAGTATTTAGCAGGATGTACGGTAACGCGAATTGAAAGAATAAAAATGTGTATAATGAGGTTGCGTCGAAAATATGCAATTTAACGTTGTGTCAAATATCATTAGCTTTGATTGGTCGGAATGTAAAACACTCGGCTTATAACGCTCGTTGCAAAATAATTCAAACAAACCTCTGTCTATTTCTGTCTTTAATAACTTTGTAATAACTAGAACCGCATTTTCGAAGATTTATTTAGTTGATATTTTGTCTAGAATCTAGACTCTAGCCAAAATCTATATTATAATTTATACAATGTAATATAAATGCTCTGGTAATATAACTTAAAACCGTTATACACGGCAATGAATTGTGACGAAATTTACTCCGAAAATTTTCATAAGAATTTTATCACAAAATTCTTATAAACTCTGAATTACACGGCTAATAATTCTTTCGAAAATTTATAAGAAGCGCTTGCGCAATGTTATTTTAGTAGCAGCTGTTTTATCCATAACTTTAATACATGACTAGGTACTTTTACGTTTACTTGGGCAAATTAATAGTTATTTACGTTACAAGTCCGGGAAGTCACTTATTACGGTACGAGATAGATGTTTATGGACGAGGCGACGCAGGAGCCGAGTCAAGAATATCTAATCAAGTAACGTAATAATCACTTTACGGATGTGTATCGTACTATATTTTTTTTCATACTGCCTTTGGTTTTAAACGCAATAAAATATGAAACTGAAATGACATATTTGATCATTTTATTAGGAAGTTATGTAGACTGCAGTGAAAAAATTATGTTACTTGATTTATTCTTAACATGGTTGATTTGCTTTATAAATAAAAAATGAACCAAATAACAATGTATATAAAGGCAGACATATTGAATTTTTTTGCACACACGAAATATCTGCGGAGAAAATGGATCTGAAATTAGATGAAATTGCTGAGAAAACTGTGGAAGCGATAGGGCAAATCATTCCAGTTAAGTCTGCGAAAAGATATGAAAAAGAATATGCGCTGTTTTGCAACTGGCGTGAACAACACAATTTGAAAAGTTGTGCTGATAAAAATGTGATATTGGCTGGCTTACTTTTTGGATGTGGTAAGAACAGTTTTTTTAAAGAATATTCTTTTCAACAGTTTCAATTTTCAGTCAAAAACATTCAACCCTTCTTCATTATGGTCCAAACACTCAATGGTAAAATCAATGATTATGGTTAATGAGAATGTCAACATATCAAGTTTCCCAAAGTTGATAGCTTTTTTGAAAAAACAAAATGTAGACCATCAACCAAACCAGTCGAAGGTCCTGCAAAGGAACAAATTGAAAGCTTCATGAGGGAAGCTCCAGATAAAAAATATCTATTACTCAAAGTGATAGCATTACTTGGAGTTGCTGGAGGTTGCCGAAGGGAAGAGATCTATAATTTAGAAGTTAGTGATGTGGAGGATACGGGTACTCACCTAGTAGCTAAGATTAACCAGACAAAAACGCATAGTCGACGAGCTTTCACCGTGATTAATAGTGATAAGGTTCACTATTTGGATGTGTCCCTGAAAGCTCTTTTGGTGGGTTATAGACAAGGAAAATGTCTGTCTCAAAGAGCTGATATACATCCTATTGGCGGAGCACCTAAGAAAATAGCTGAGTTCTTAAAACCAGACCAACCAGAAAAGTTTACAGGTCATTGCTTCAGGAGGACATCCTCAACGTTGTTAGTCAATGCTGGAGCTGACCTTAAAGTTCTAAAACAGCACGGTGGATGGAAGAGTTCTTCAGTTGCAGAAAAGTATATAGAAGAATCGATTGAAGACAAAAACAAGATTGCAAGAATGATCCAAAGTGGCGAAACTTTTGTTGAAGTGCTACATCACAGCCACACGTCTTCCGCGATTACAGAAAACACTGTAAATCCATCAACAACTCCATTAATACATATTGCTGGCAACAGTCCGGGAAATGGCACTTTACCGTACAGTATGAAAAAAATATTTTTTGTAATTTTCTTTTTATACTAATACATTATTTTATTATTATTTTCGATCTGAGAAAAAAAAATAAAAATAATTTATGATATTTTTATATTCACAGAACTCAATATGTTTTGTAGTATAAACATATTATATTAGTGTTCCGTGGGTTACAAAACGGTTCTTAGATAGTAAGCAGAAACCATTACATAAAAATGTCAAGCTAAACCATTTAAATAATCTGTCTATATCCCAAGAAAGTCTAGTTCAGAATGGGGTTAAATGGACATAGGTATTATACAATTTATCACAAAAAATGATACATCAAGAAGAACTAAATTTATTTTAGTGAAATTCAGCATAAACGTTTATTTAGTGCCTCTGTGTAATTGATGAAAATTCCAAGCAGAACAAAAAACAGGATGAGTATTTTTTTAGTATTTCTGGAATAAGACCATTTCTTATCAATTTATTTTGTATTAGTAGTATTATTATAATATTTGCGTTTGTTGCTTTGGTTAAGCTAACCTAGTTTGAAAAAGTCGGTATAGTGGGACTACGTGAAGCTGGACTTACAGAGATAAACCGTAGTGTTGACTGACCCTGTTGTATACAAACTCCGGATTCGAGAACATCGAACACTAAGAATTCGGGGCTCTGGACGAAGGAGAAATACCAATCCACGCCAAGACTGGTACCCAAGAATTCTAGCCTTTAGAAATAGTTTCGAATCAATCACGACCGTAGGTGATGAATGGTTTCGGGTAGCTGGAGGAGTCATCTGTTTATCGAAGAATAAGGGCTTTTGGGCTACATTCTTACCCCCTCATTGGTGCCGCCAAAAAGCCAACTTGAAATAAGAATGGCATTCGGTAATCTCTCAGATGAATCTAGGTTCTGTCTTTGGATACACGATGGTTGACAACGAGTTAAAGGGATGTGTGGAGAAAGACGAAATTTGGCTTTTCTGTTGACCATCAGTAGCAAGAACAGTAGGAGTTGTAGTGTGGGGTGTGCAATTAGTATATTCCCAATGGTATTTTCCAACAAGATAATGGACGTCCGCATATACCCAAGTTAAGATAGATTTCTTTTTCGATATCAACCTTCCATGGCCTCCCGACCTATCATCACCTATAGAACATGTTTGGTACATGATAGGCAGAAGGCTAAGCAGATTACACAACCCTCCACGCACACTAGATGAGTTAAGGCATCAAGTGCAAGTGGCCTGGGATGCTATTCCTCAAGAAGACCCTCTCATTTTTAGCATGCCAAGACATTATTAATAAAAGTAAGGTTTTAATGTTTGATATAAGTCTGAAATGCATGCTTAATTTCAATAAAGCAACTTTATTGCTTTTCAGTGTATCAATTTTATGATAAATAGTATATTATTAGCAAAATTACGTAGTTTGCCTCATTCGATCTGGAATGATCGTTGTGATAAAAAGGCGAATTAATGAATAAGAAATTCTAAAATTTATTAACAATTACACAACCCAAAAAAATAGTGTTTAGTTCTTTACTTATGGTACGTAAATTATAACTATTTTTGAAAATTTACTAAAAAAATTCATTTTCCAAAAATATGTCTCCATTATTTATATTTTTAATTTATCGTCGAAAATAGCCTTTCCTGAGCCATTGTTAGATTGCCTTCAAAGCGAGAAGGTAATTTGAAAAAAACAGTTTTAAGGCACTTAAAATAAATTGAAATATATAAAAAAATATGCTGTAATCTAATTTCCCGTGGAAATTTTAGTATGTTTCTTAATAATCTAGACCAGCGGTTGCCAAAGTGTGGGTTGCGACTCACTGGTGGGTCAGAATAATGTTTTTCCCTTTCAGATAATAGATGACGCACTTATAGAACTGTCCTGCGAATCGGAGATGAACATTGTATTAAAGGAGAAAAAGAGCTTAGTGTCCTTCTAGATTGAAACAAGAAAAGAAAGAACAGAACAAAGAGCTTATAAACACTAGAGGTAGTTATTAAGATAAAACGTAAACATTTACTATTTAAAATTATAATATACAAATATTATACCCATGATTATAGTATACGTTTGTAAACACTGTTAAATTGAACACTATTATACAGAACAATTAATAACTGCACAGTTAAACTAAACTTCCACTATTTATTTGAAAAATTCGCTTTAAAATCAATTACAGCTGTTTCGCTATCACTAGCATCGTCAGATTGACATATTGAAATTACATGTTTGTTTGTAACTAGGTGCTTGATGTTGATTAGGAGTTAAGGCTAGACCAAGTAAGGAAGTAATAAGACATAACAATATTAAAGCCTAGATGTTATTAGCCCTAAGGGATTATCCTGGATGTATTTCCCTCTAAGATCAGTATAACTGTGCAATGATATAGAAAAACCAGGAAAAAACTATATCATGCTGATCTTTACAATAACTTAATATATTTATGTTATAATAATGTCTTATCTATGTATAAAATGAAGACTCAATCAAAGTAAACAGTTTAATAGTGGAGAACTTCCAAGATTTATTTGTTCATTAACTACTTTAAACTGTTGATCTGCTAGATGTCTTTTAATTTCAAGTTCTTCTAGAAAATCTAAATTTTGTTTTTTATCACAAATGTGTAGTATATGAATGTCATTGGTGTGTATAAGTGAGTTTGGATGTTCCAGTAGGTGTTTTGCATAGTTCGACTTATCTGGTTGTTGTAATCTATATGCTCTTAAGTGTTCATTAAATCTTACTTCAAAATTTCTTTGTGTTTGACCTATATATACTGCATTACATTTTGGACAATTAATTTTGTAAACACCAGATTTTTTTAATTTTGGTAGTTTTGTTTTTACATTTAACAATTTTGTTCCAATACTATTTTGTGTTTTAAATGATATTAATGTTGATGTTGCCGAAGATATTATTTTTGAAATTGCATTGGAAATATTTCCACAATATGTAATACTTTTATAGCTTTTAATTTCTTTAGTTTGTTTTGGATATATTAGTTCTAGTGACATTTTTTGTTCTTTCTTATTAATTAATTTATTTATCAAATGTATTGGATAGCCATTAGATGTAGCTATTTGTTTTATGATCTCAATTTCTTTATTAAAATTACTTTTGTTCATTGGAAAATAAATAAATAAATAGTGGAAGTTTAGTTTAACTGTGCAGTTATTAATTGTTCTTAGTAAGATGAACTTCCAAAAAGTAGAGGTTAACACAATCAATTTTACTATTATACAGATCTACTTTCTTTTAATTATAACTTAATCTTTTTTGTAAGATATAACGTGTAAATACAAATAGGTACAATGTGTAAAAATTTAGAAATAAAAAAGTTTCAACTACGCCATTGTAATTTCGACGCTACTGTCAAAAAGCAAAGTTTCGTTATGCTGGTTATACAGGACGTTGATACAGATTACCCATAAGTCTCTCTCATGCGGCGTCTAGTGTTTATAAAAGCTCTTTGATCCAGGACTTTCCAAAGAAGCCATGAAGACTTTCTTCTCTGCTTGTTCTTGTCTTGTGTATTTTCTTATTAGTTTTAGTTTCCCAGATCTTTCAATGAATTATTGTAGTTTTTCAATATAAAGTTTTCATTCTATATTATTACTTTATTAAACTGGGGTTTCTTGCTTATTTTTTATAAAAAAAAAATGCTTCAAAATATCAGTTTTTTGTAATGACTCTGCGACGGTTTAACGTGATGATGGACGCGGAATTTTGTGATATATCTATTTCAGTGTATGATTTTTTATACATGTGTGCTATGCTATACAGGTTACTTCTCTGACGTTTTTATGTTTCTTCTTTTTTTCGGCGAGAATTATAGACGACTCCAAACGTATCTTATGGGTTTCAAGTTAAACAACTGATAAATTATAAACGCTAATGTACAACGCATTTCGATTCATAATTGGTCGAACTAAAGTTGTTTCGACCTCGGTAAGGTCAACTTTTTATAGGGTATAACAACTTGTGACGAATACGTTTACACAGATAAATCCGACTAACTAATACATGAAGACATGAAGGTAGTAGTGCTTCTGGAAGTTAATTGGAAAATTGAATTTTATACAATGCACCTCTCCCCTAATGTGTACTTTACACAGCCCCGTAGGACAATCAGAACAACTGAATAATGAATATTCATTCAGTAGAAACACTTATACCATACAAGCGGAGCAAAAGTTTAATAATAGAAGTACAGATATGGGGAAAATCATAAAATATCAAAAAGGGCTATATAGGATGTAGATGGAACAACAAAATCTTCAAGTTGATAATTCTGGAAACCTTTACAGATATTTACATAAATTTATTACTAAATTTTGTGAATGTTTTACATATTTAGAATACAGTAGAAGCTACAGTTTATTCACTGAAAAAAAAATATATCCATCCAAGATTAATAAAAGATGTAATTTTTTTATTGATGTGTAGGTATATTAATCACAATTATTTTACTTTTGATACCAAAGTATATGTTCAAAATGAAAATCCTCCAACGGTAAGTTCCATATTTAGTAAATATTTTTATGGATAATTTAGAAAACAATATCTTTACTTCTAGTTATTCATAAAATATATTGTTTTTTATATAGCTATGTTGATTATGTTTTTTGTAGATAGTGAAAGACAATAATTGTCTTTTAATTATTAGATAAACATAGATAATTATTAGATATACATAAAGAAGAGTAAAGCCAAAAAGACACACAGGATGTGCTTGACGGTCTCCTTTTCTTGTTCACATCCTATGTACAGAGATGTGTTACTTACTTTCATTCAAATTCTATATAGGTGTCTTTGGAGACCCCAAATTAAGTCTTAAACCAAACATAGGGAAACGTTGTAGTGTCATCAGCGCCCTCTTTGACAAATATAGCCAAGCGTTTGAGAAAGTTAATTTCACAATCTACGGTAAGCAATTATGCTCCATTTTTTAAACGAAACTTCCATAATTTTGTATAGGAAGAAGGAGATCAGTGTAATGGCCCCTTAGAGCCCCTGATCTAATCCCATTATATTTCTTTTTAAGGGATTATTTACAAACAGACCTGGTAAAAACCGTCCACCACAATGCCAAATTAGACAGTAATAAATACTGAATATAACACCTACTAACAGTTATGTTTAGTGCTCTTACAAATAAAGATTTATTTGTTTGGTTTTCTTAAAATAAATAAGGAAAAAAATCGAATTTCGCAAAAATACTGTAATCAAACATTAGCCAAAATATTTTTTATGGAATTCCTTAAAATTATACTTTGCGTGCATAACAATATAATTCCAAATAAATTTAAAAATAGGATAAAAAGAATATAAGCAAAATAACTAGCGATTAAACAAATTCTTCCCTAAGATGTTAAAGTACTGTTACAAACTCGCCAAGGTCAAGCGCCGACACTGATTAACTAAACCCTAAATATTAGCAAATTCGCCGGTTGTTCGGATGTCGACTGGAATCATCTAGAATAATATCTCGGCGGATTGGGTGGATATATAAAAGCGCGATATCCGCATGAAGGAGTCAACACTTACCGAATGGCTGACAGGAAGGAAAAAATACAGCCACAGTTCTGTACCCGAATCCCCACGATGTCCGATCGCCGCCCAAATTTGGGCCCGTTCTCTGCGAGTTCTTCGAGTCAAAAGCCAAACCCCAGCCTCGCTACACCCACCGGCACTCTTCTGCCACACCGAGCCATTATCTATCCCCCAACCACACTCAAACCACCCAGGGCAACGCGACTTCCACACAAAAACGCCACCCCAGCCCTGTAGAGGATCTTAAATCCTAATCTGGGCTCTTCTATTTATTCTTTAACCCCCGTATACATGATCAAATCTCCACCAAATTTATTTCGCTTATTCATTCATTCATACGAAGGAGTCAGTCAGATTTAGCTAACAGTCTTAGAAAGAGAGAGCGGAATAGAATAAAAGTGTATATAAATTAGTGTTGCAATTAAGAAGTATAAATAAATTAGAACTGATATACCGGTTGTATTTATATTAAGTAAAATTAAGTATGTATAATTTACCCCACATACAAAAACAGTACAAATAAATAAGAAAAACCATTACAGTACCATTATCCACTCGATTATCCATTATCAATGTCAAAAAACAAAATATTGAAATAAATGTTTTAGGTAAGCAGTTCACGCCCTTTTTTTAAAACGTTTTGTGTTGTCTTTGTTATAAACTTTTATAATAATTATAATTCTGTAACCAACGGACAATACATTAACTATCAAAGGTCAGCGAACATTCATAGATAGACAGATGATAATTAACACTAACAATAAATTATTTCTTAAAGATCACAGAACTTTTTTTAAATCAATTTCACGCTCGTATTCAATATCAAGGTGGTAAGCAATATATACCTATTTATTACTGCATATACCTACCTACCTTAAAAAATTATAAACCATTTTATACGGGTATTTTCGGAAAAAAAGCTGCTACATTTTTGCTGCCAACTTCACATCGGTAATAAAACTGTACATTGTATTTAAATTTGATCTTATTTTAATTTATTAATACGTGTTCCAAAATAAAACAACATAAATGATTTGGTGATTTATTGTTGGCTGAACTTTCCACATTCATTATGACAAATAAATTAATAATTGCTTTAAATTAATGGCTACATTTGTTTTTTAAATTATTGTCGAGCGGCAATTGTGTAGTTTGATTTTAGTACGGTCCGAAAGTCTAGATAGAGTCTGAATATTTATAATTTAATTTTTAACCTCTATAATCCATCACAGAAAGGGTTTGTATTGTTAACTTACAAATTTTGGCGATTGCCCCGTAGCAAAGCCATAAATCAAAAGAACTTACAAATTTAAAAAAATAATTAATTAAGCATAATTAATTGAAAATTTAAGATATTACCCTTAAAATCGTGTAAAAATTAAAACTCGTCGAGTTCCTCAAGGGACAGTGTTAGAGTCGATTTTATTTTGTTGATTATTTAGGTTAGGTTAGGTTAGGTTAAACAGTGTATTAAACAGTTAATGTCTTTTGCTGATGATACACTCTTATAATCAGAAACACCTTCAGGACACTCGGATGAAAATATGAATTAAAACAAATAACTACTTTGTTATATGAGAGAATCATTTTCGTCTGTATTTTTAGTTACCGTATTCAAATTTGTTTTCCTTTGTCTGCTTGTCTGCTTTATTAAAAGTTAAACTTGTGAACAAGACTAAAATATTAAAATAGCAATACATTGTATTATAAACTGCAGTTGTAAATAATAAACGTGGAGTTGGGAGTAAATGGTTAAAAATGTTATGCGATTGCAAATAAAATAACAATATACCGATTTAATGATTAATCGAATGCTAAAAATATAATTCTACGCACAACATGCAAATTATTTTATGCTTGTTGGAATACCTATTTCAGAAATTAAATGCATTATTTTCTTATATTCCCATCAACATTACACACTTTATCCAATTATAAAATTATAATACAACACACAAGCCGGAGGTGATAATTATTAAACTTAATTAAAACTAATTTTTGACCTTGAAAAATACACTTAATCATGTATTTTGGTATAATCTTTACATTTAATATACCTATCATAAATAGTTATTTCGAGACAAAATAATTATTGCTATTATAAACTTTTGAATATATTAGAAGCACCAACAATTTATAGATTTATATGTTTACAAAGAAATTAGTCAATAGTAATTGATAAAATTTCAAACTTATTCTTTAAATTGGTATTGTTATATACAAAACACTTGGATATTTTAAGTCATAAAATGACGCTGGTTACTGTACAGTACAACAACACTGGACCAAACACAGATTTTTTACATTAACTATAATGAAATCTGTAAAGGATTTATATTTAGAATACAGAATAAACAACAGTTTATTAATGATAGTTCATGACCTTGACATAGACACAGTTGTTTCTTCAGTCTATTCAAGACGCATATTTTCAGCTTAATGAATGAACACGTGTTCAAAATGTAACTGCTTTTCTTATGGTGAATTACTCGTTAGTCCTTGCAGTTTTAGATATAATATTGCACGAAAAATGCATAATATACAAATGGCTTTAGCGAACGATCAGGTTATCTACCTACGTACAATTTTTTATGCAATTTTAATTTGACTATTGTTGATGCATTTATCACGTATTTTCCATTTTTATGTGAAATCATTATTATTTGAACATCTAACTTGGCTCTCTGTATTGTACTCGGTTATTTAGTTATAGAATATTGCAATCAAATTCTAAAGTATTGTAACAACTCACCTACTAAAATTTTGTGTCCATAGGAAGTTTTAAGTTAAAAAAAAATCAAAAAACGTTACCCCAATGTGAGTAACTAAACAATTAATATACTATTATAATTAGTATGAAACATTAGTTTTCTATGCAACTAAATTATTGATAATTTCATCAACTAACTATTAAATAACTATTTATTGATTACATTTAAATAATTTTTAGATAAATGGAAATTACTGCTGATTATATTATCATTAGGTATCTTATTAAATAACATGTCCAGGGTGGTCACATTATTTTTTTTAATTTTGGTGGACATTTAGATTTGATTACCAATTAATCAAAAACTTTGGATATTTGAACGACACTTTTAGATTCTTCTTGTAGTTTCAAAATTTTGTTAAGCCAAAAAACCTATCGCTTCTCGATATTTAATGGACCTCGACAATAATAACTCACTTTTCTACCTTGGCCCTTAATTACTATTTTTGAAATGAAGTAAAAAAGTTGAAAAAAAAATAATTTAATGTGAATTAAATCGAACAGAAAGAGTTCAGATGAGAATTAGAATAGTAAAGCTGTAGCAGTTTGATGGGAAAGAGGTTTTGATGTTTGGTGAAAAATTTTGAAGAATAGAAAATTTAAAGAGAAAAATAATAATTTTTATTAATTGAAAGTTAATTAATTTAAGGATGAATGGTCAGAATAAAAGTAAACAGAAGAGAAAAGTATTTGGAGTAGGTGATTTGGTGTAAGTACCAGGTAGAAGAAAGAATAGAAAAGGAAAAGACCATTTAAAAACGAACTGTGCGGTAGTTAAGGTTAGTTAAGATTGAATTAGTTAGAAAAAAAAATGGATTAGTTAGATTGGAATTAATTAGAAAGGCATTAGTTAGATAAAATTTGTTTTTCGGATATTTATTCTAAATTCTATGTCTACCCTAATTAAATTAAGAAAATTTAAAAATTAAAATTCTGTATTGAGTAAAAACATTTCAATATTTTTGTTGTGTATATTATTAATATTTACTTAATGATAACTGTAATTTTCCATAGTATATCATCAATGATTATTGAATCTAGACTGGTTAGAAATGTTTACAATATTTTTGGCTTATTTATATAAAAATTTATCTTTATTTGTTTACTTTCAGTTTTATAAAATATCATGTATGTTTTGGTTGTTTTACTTGGATGTTTTAACTGTTCAATATACGGTATGCTTTGATATACACTCTCCAATTTTAAAGTTGGCTTCCTTGCGAATCCCTCATTGGATTTTGACGTTTTTTTTAAATTGTAGAATAACTTCTGATCAGTAACGTCGCCGAGAACATTGAACATTTACGGGGTGCAATAATGATTTAAGTAATTTTGCAAAGAGTGCAAAGTCCAATGTTTTGTTATTTGGTCCTAAATCAAAAATCGATATCGTCAGTCCAAATTTTTATATTTCAATTAATGGTAAATCCATTTCAAGTAAGAGAGAAAGCAAAAAGTCTTGGAGTTATGCTAGATCGTAATCTTAATTTTGAGGCTCATGTAAATGTGGAACACATAGCATCCAAACGTACTTAATTTAAAAAGAAATTTAAAACATTTTTATTAAATATCCATCATCTATGAGGGGGTTGTCAAGATAAACATATTTTGTTATACCTTCATTTCACTTATTGTAAATTTTTCCTTGGTTTTTTGTAGTAGTTTACCTTTGTTTTTTTATGGTGGTAGAGCAAGTTAACAGTTAGATTTACCTAGCCGTTAAATTTAACTTTCGCCATTTGCTCTTGTTTAAATATATTGTTAATTTTGTAATTATTTTTTCGTGGAGCAACAAAGACGATAATAATAATATCGAGAATAATATTAATGATAATAATGAGACGAAGTTTATTTTCCGAAATTTGTAACACCCCGTGGTAGCTATAGTAACTGGAATGACAACGAACCCTGATATTTTCTGAAGATTTTGTTTTTTTTTTTCATTCACGACATTCAGGCCAATTCTCTATGCTATTTCTTCTTCTCTCAATAGCTACCAGTAAGCAAGATTCAATCTTACTCTTGCTAGCCCAAGGGTTTTGTGCTAGTAGGCAAGAATTGCTGTAATTCATATTCTGCAAGTACATTGTTATGAGTAAGCACGGTGGAATCTTTTTAAGGAGTTCTATAACCAACGGACAGTGAGTGGTGTCAGGAGGCGTGTGAACATATCAATGTTTTAAGTACAATGGACCCAAATTGCGGCAAATTTAGAACTTCTTGAGTCCGTATTCTCGAATCATTCCTACGAGAGAATAATTTCTCAATTCTACAAAAACCTATCAATCTATCTATGTCACACTTATGTATCCATCTCTTTATTTTCGTTAGAGAGAATTATTCGAGAATACGGGTCTTGGAGGGCGGTTTGACCATGCGGTAAAGTGACCGTCACAGCTGATTATGGGCGCCATTATCGCACTTTGTGGGTCGTTCATGCGCCGTAGTAATTTTCGTAGCAAGAAGATTTATTTATATTTTTAGCAATCTTGCTAGGATAAAAGTTGGAGAATATCGGCCATTTTATCGGCCATAGCTACGTATTAATGCACGAGACTGCGCGACCGCACGTGGTACGAGTAGTTTACGAATATTTGGACGAAGTGGGTATTGCACGAATGGTTTGGCCAGCTTGCAGTCCTGATCTCAATCCAATTGAGCATCTCTGGGACGCATTCGTCGCCGGCCTGCTTTACCCGATATCCTTCATGATCTGCGAATTGCACTTCAAGAAGAATTTGATGCCATTCCAAGTGCCATTCTGACAAGAATTTCTTACAAACCTTCCGACATCTACTGATACAAATTTCGGGAAATAAACTTTGCCTCATTATTGGACCCCGTACTTATATGCTCAAATTCAAATCTGAATAAACATTTCTTACATAGCATCATTACTCAGAAGTCAATCCACAATAAAAATAAAACATTAAAATCAAATGAGAGGTTCATGAGAAACCCAACTTTAAAATTGGGGCCAGTTTTCAGATGTCGTTTTTTTGCCGGGGAGTGTATTTAGCAACATAATCATCAATTGAAATGTGTTGATATCATTCAACAGTTAAACATGTAAGCTGCTACAAGCAAGAAATGTCCAAGAATATACCTATATTTAGCCAAGAAACATACGTGACGCCCATGTGAACAATAAAGAAAATCTATCAATGCCCTAAATCTGGTGTACGTATGGAAATAAAGTAGGTACCTACCTAATATATGAAGTTAAGGCGAACATTTATATTAGATAGTATAAAATAAAAAAAGTAACAATCATAACGCGATATGTTCTACTATTATTAAAAAACTGCTAGAGTTATTGTATTTTCTTAACGAAATGAATTAATTTCGTAAATATTTTTGAACAGAAAACAAAATAATACTCCGAAGTTTAATAGTTTGAAAAATACCGAACGCCGAAAATAGTTTTCTATGTAAACCCAAAATTAAATTTTCAAATGTTATGTATAAATGAAATCGAGAATTTGGTATTTTTTTAAATTGTTTGTTTAGAACTAAGCTTAATACGTTGTAGATATTTTTGTTCAGTAAGAAATCTCATCTGAATGTAATCAAACTTTCTTAATTAAATTTAAATTTTAACTACGCCTCTGCGCCATTCAACATTTTTCTAACAAATCTGAAGTTCCATAATATACACACTACACTGTTTCCAAATCTAGTAAATTGTTAGATTTGAGAAATAAAATAATTATCTTTTTAATATAACATAAATGAAAATACCTGTTTCTATACCAAAAGAGTCCGTAGAGTCTTGAATATAATGAGAATTCGCGAAAATTGCAAAAAGCACAACAAATACTATCACATTCAACATATTGGGGGTAAAAGCGATGTAAACAACCCCTTATATTATAGTTCCTATCATTATTCAACAAAAAACACAAAGTTTATTAATGAACATAGTAACTTCTATAGTAGTTTTAATTTTCTTTTTGTTCAAAACACAGTCACGGCTTCACACAAAAGAGTGTTTCTCAGGGTAGCATCTTAGGACGGGCACAATTTCTTTTAAAGGTAGCTGGGTTTCAGGGTGAACAACAACAAAAACACAAAACAATAACAAATCGAGCAGGTACCTACGATCTCGGATGCTATGCTCGTCTACCGCAAAAAAATACAGAGTGCACATTGACCCATTCAATAATTTTATGTAGAGGTGGGCAGGGGATTTGAAACAGTTGCTGCATGCATGTAGTGGAGCTGTTAAGAAACGGTCGTTGAACTACAGGCATTATACATTATACAACCATCATGACAGTATTACTAGGTAATTCTAATTTAACTTGAATGTATTAAAAAGTATAATATTCAATAAAAAATTGATTGTATGGTACCTACATAGTTTTTTCGTCAGATGAATTTCGACTCTGCGTTACCTGGTTTAAATATTTTCAATCCTATATGTGTACTTTGTACAATTAATTTAAAAGATATAGTTAAGCATTGCTTAAAAAGTTTTATAACAATGACAATAACATATATTTACATAACAAATAAAAATTTAAAATATATTTAATTTTTGTAAATTCTAATATTTTTGACACCAAAGCTAGGTAGGACATGGTACCTACCTACCGGTTATGAAAAGTTGACGAAAAGTTAATCCTTCTATTAACAAGATGGAATCCGTCATTAATTTTACAAAGACAGTTAGATTTTTTAAACATTTAGTGTTGTTGGGTGCAGTAAAAAATATTTTATTTGATAAATCTCCAATTTATTTTTATTTACTTCTTGTACATATACATATAAATAATGAACACCACTTTGCCACCTCTAATCCGATGCTGTGTTTCTATCTCTTTCTTTAGTTTCTTTATACTTATGAGATCTTCTCTCACATTGGTCCTTGAGTACCTAGTTAAAGCAGTAGGTATCTGTAATGATATTTTAGCTACTGTATAGTACTTACTTATATGACAACAAAAAGAAGTTCTTTTAATTAAAATCGAAATAGATCATAGATTCATTTTACTAATGAAGTTTTGTGTAAGGGATCAAATTAAATAAATGTAATTATAATAATCTTAATATAGTTAGGTACTTTTAAAGAGCTGGCATCATAGCATAACTGGTTATTGGTACTTTTACAAAGGACAGTACATTAATTTAAAAAATCTCAAAACGATCATGATACAAATATACATGTATATTTGTATCATGCTAAATGGAATTACCTACTCTTATTTCTCTTAAATTTATTTTGTACTCCGCTAGGAAACAATTTTGAAGCATTACCACGAAGAAGCATCAATGTAGTCACTAGACAGAATCATGTTATGTTTCTGTTTACTATAATACATAACCTAAAAAACTTTATTTAAAACCATTTCAATAAATAACGTATATTTTTTAAAAATGTCGAAGCCTTGGTTTAAAAAGAATTATAAAAAAGTTAGTAAATATGCTGGTAACGATCCTAGTGATGTAAATAATTTACCAAATTATGGATATAGTGGGTTCAGGCTTTATTTTCCTGATGGGGGTAAGTTTTGCTGTAAAAATTAAGATTGTTTGGTTAACAGTTATATATTATTTTAGATGATATAAATGAAGATTTACTAAAGAAGCACGTAAATACATTCAAAAATTTTTTTCAACAAAATCAAATGTTATATTCTTTCGCAGACATAGGAAACAATAAATTGCTTACCTTGAATTTTAAAGAAATATTTGAAAACGAAGAAATACTTGCACAATGGTCCGAATTTAAAGAGGAATTATCGGTTAATTCGGAATATTGTCTTAAATGTATAGGACTTGCAATGCATTGTTTAATCACAAAATATTATGAAGAACAAAATGAACCCAATTCAGTATTATTTGAACCAATAGCGGTTAGAATTTATTATGTAGAGCCTACCTTGCATTTGAGAGAGCTTAGGTTTCAATATATTGGTAAGCAATAAATATTAACAAATTTATATAGGTGGTATATATAATAATATTTTTAGGTAAAATGGTAACAGTAAAAGGCACTGTAATAAAAACTAGTGATGTTAAATTAACTAATCAGTATTTAACTTTTACATGTAGTAACTGTTATGGCACACAAATAGTAAAACAACCTGACAATGTTTATACTCTTCCACTTAAATGTAAAACTAAAGATTGTAAAGCTAAGACTAATTTTAGTGTAGAACTTGATTCTCCTTATGATAAATTTGTCAGTTGGCAATCTGTAAAGATTCAAGAGCCACATTGGGCTGATCAAGTAAGACCAAATATTGTTATTTGCATGTGTATATTATATTCTGCCAAATTGTCATTAGTTATTTTTAATAAAATAACTAGGTACCTAAAAATTTAAGTAACTATTCCAGTAAAAATATGTTTAATTTATTTTAGTATGATCATGCAAGAACCCCACGAACACTTGATTGTGAATTAACAGAGGATTTAGTTAATACTTGTTTTCCTGGAGATGATGTTACTATTTCAGGTATTATTAAAGTACGTATAAAAAATTATGTTTGAGTTTTATAATTTTATTCCAATGTAGATCTTGTATTTTGTGCCTTTGCACCTAGTATAAGAGTAGAGCTTTTAGTGTTTTCACCCCAACTATTTCCTCAAAATATTGGGAAAAGTAAAAAATCTTTTCTATACATTAATAGTTGCATTAGATCCAAATAAAATTATTATTGTCAGGAAATTCTCCTAGCTACCCGTGCCTTCCTTCAAGCTTTTGACATATATTCTAGGATAAGACTGGTTTTGTAATAGCCCTCTTAAGCCTTCTGCTTAGTTTTCAGTGTATTCTTCTCCATTTGCCAAGTATTTTGTGAGTACTTTTTGTTTGTTCTGTGGTGGAGCTAATTCAGTTATTCCCTTGCACTTTCTGAGTTGTTTATTATACCCAGTCTAGAAGTTTTTTAGTGTTCTCAAGTTCCTAGCATTTCAGCTCTGTTCATGATTCCTCTGAGTTTGGCTAGCTCTTTATTGGTTGCTTTTTACGTTAAATCTATCTTCATTATTGAGCAGTAATTATAGTTCTTCAATCTCCATTTCTAGATAACTTTCTTCAATGATCAGAAATCAAATCTGATGTGTTAATGACATGACATCAAAACATTCTTAATAAGTAGTATGTAATTAATTAAGTAACACAATTTTATTATTTAATTTGATCAACTCATATTTTAATGTGTTAATGATATTTATAGAGTTTAGTTAACCAAAGTATATGTATTTCAGGTAAGGGATGTAAACAGCAATAATGGTAAAAATAAGCAAAACTCTATTTTTAATATTTATTTGGAAGCAGTATCCACTTTTAATAATAAAAAACAATGTAAGGGAGATTATAACAATGGCATTTCATTTAATCAACATGATTATTTTGATATTCAGGTAAGTATTAGTTTTACTGTTCAGCTATTTTGGTCTGCTCCTTTAGAACCCTACAAATATATAAACATTAAATTGATTATTAGCAGCACAACCAGATAAAGTGTAATATGGTTTAAATTGATTGTACTAACCCTTACTTTTTGGAAGTCCATTTTATTAAGAATAATAAAAAACTCTTCGTTTTAACAAAACTTCCAATATTTATTTAAAAAATTGCTTTTTTAACTTTAATGAATCTGACGATGCTAAGTCTAGCGAAACGGCTGTAATTAAAGTTAAAAAAGCAATTTTTTAAATAAATATTGGAAGTTTTGTTAAAATGAAGAGTTTTTTATTATTCTTAGTAATATGGTTTCTTTCTAAGGTAGATTACTGATTATATTTCAAGAAAGATGTAGAGAGAATCGGCATAAATACTTTTTTTTTGTTTTTTGCAGAAAATTCATTGCGCTTCCAATCCTTTTGCGCTTTTAGTCAACTCGTTATGTCCAAATATTTACGGCCACGAGATGGTTAAAGCAGGACTTCTCTTAGCGTTATTTGGAGGTACCAAGTCAGATTCTTTCCGAGGAGAATCTCATGTACTTGTAGTAGGGGATCCAGGCTTGGGAAAAAGTCAGATGTTACAAGCATGTACAAATGTTGCACCGCGAGGTAATTATTGATGTTATAAAAAATAATCCAAAAATGTGATTTTAAGTAGGGGAGACCTAGGACAAAAGTAACAATTTTCAGGTTTTATTTTTATTACCCTAGAGCCTAGAGTATATTTAGTTAAAAGAGTGAAACCCAAATAGATTAAATGACTCACATTTAGTCCATCAAGTTCAGTAAAAAACTTAATAATTTTTGAATAAAAGTATAAACAAATTAAGGCTACAGACTACAATGATTCCATCTAGAGGGGATAAAAGTAACATATAGCTTTAAATGAATTATTCATTCTCGCACTTGTGACAAACATAAAATCTATCGCCCTTGGTATATTCAACTCATTTTATGGATAAATGAGACTCGTGGTTATCTAGTAACAAAAGTGTCTTATTTTCTGGCGAGCAATGGGTATATTTTTTAAAATCTTGCTCAAGTAATAGCACCGACCTGTCCTATGCCCTTAGGAATGACCAGTATTTGCTGTTGACAAATTTCCTATCTTACCTGCTCCTGGTAAAGATGGAATTAAAACTGAAGTTATTTAATTAATAAATCAACAATTCGCAAAACCACTAGCTCATAATATAAATCTAATTTTTATTTTGGAACAAGTACCATCATACTTTAAACAATCAGTAGTTACTCCAATATATAAAGCTGGACAAAAGAACAACATTGAAAACTATTGTCCAATTAGCATAATAAATAACTACAAATTTTTTTGAGAAATGCTTGAAAGATAGACTTACTCATTTTTTAAAATCTAATAATTTGTTGTCAGAAAACCAATTCGGATTTACCGAAGGAAAGAGTACAACAGATACGATTTATAGTCTTACAACTGAAATTACACAACATCTTAATGATAATAGAAAAGCAATAGTAGTTTTTATTGATCTGGCAAAGGCTTTCGATACCGTGCCTCACCAAAAGCTTAATTTATTTAATAAATCTTGTAAGCTATCCATAACTCAAACTATATCCACTATATCCCCTATTTCTCCCTCCGGGAGTTAGACTTAAAAGTAACATTATTTTGTTCCCACTTTTTCCATATCGGTCTCTATATATTGAGATGTTATAACAAATTCATTATTACCTCCTAATTATGTTTTAATCTTCTGTGTTTTCTTTTATCTCATGACATTTTATGGTAAGTTTTGTTTACTTATTATATTACTTTCGATAATGAAGTTTTCTCACTATTTTGTCTTGAATAGCATTTTAGTATTAGATTGTTTTGCGAAAAGTTTTGACTCTCTTTCATCCTGTCAGTATTATCTATAATTTCCATAGTTATTTTTAAAACTTATGAATTTCTATTTCTTATAATATGAATTAATGTAAGTTCAACTTTAACTTTGTTAAACTTATTATATTTTTTGATTTTTTATTATTTAAACAATATATTTGCAGTTTTATAGTATTATTATCAATGTTTATTCTTATAATATTGTTTGACATTTGATTGTTAAAAATTTTTCTATTCTCTGTATTATCAACTTGTCATTTTTATCAATTTGTAAGGAATTGGTATTGTATTGTAACTTGATATTGTACTTTTCAAGATCCTCTTTCTATTTTCTTGTAATTCTTTCAGCCTGATGATGGTCCTATAGGACCGAAACTAGTTGCAACGTTTAATAAATAGTTGTGGGATAGACTTTGAGTTTCCTTTGAACCTTTGCTTAATTTATTGCCTTATTATAGCGTGAGAGGCATAGTTTTGGAAGTTTTTAGAAATTATTTAATAATTAGAGAGCAATATTTGCGAATTAATGGCACCACAAGTTCGCCACTGAAAATAGAAACTAGTGTACCTCAAGGTACGATTCTCGGACCAATTCTTTTCTTAATATACATCATTTCAATACTTGACATTAATATGGTTGCTAAAACGATTTCATTTGCGGACGATACAGCTATAGAATTTAATGGAAACACTTGGGAAAAAGTCAAAAACAATGTAAAAATTGGCATGATAAAAATTAGAAATTGGCTTCAAACATATAAATTAACAATTAATACTAAAAAAACCAACTACATTGCCTTTTCATTAACAAATGCAAATCGACCCGATTACAGTAAAATTTTAACAGAGGAAAACACAAATTTTGAAATAGCTTCAGTTACTATCTTGGTGTGATAATTGTCCAGCATTTAAAATGGCCAGATCACTTCAAATACCTAACTGGTAAAATAAGAAAATTAATAAAAAAATGTTACATACTAACTATATACAAACCTCTAGTAGAGTCACTACTTAGATATGGTATGGTAATATGGGAGGAGGCACCTATAAAACCAAATTAAGACCCCCACAAATAATTCAAAATTATATTCTTAAAATAATATGCAATAAAAACAGATTATATCCTTCTAATTTACTATACAATGAAAGCATCTGCGATGTGAACACTCTTAATTTAAAATTTATTATCTCGCACCTAAATACTATAATCTACTCCCCTAAACATTAGACTCGAGTCTAAGTTCCACAAGTTTAAAAAAGAATGTAAGGCATATATTAATAATAATTTGCGAAATGCTGTTTTCTAACACCTCTCAGATAATTAAGATGATTTAGCAAAAGCATTGTGAACATCAGTATTACTCACATTATTTCCTTGAGTAAAAGTGAAATTAAGTTAAAGACAAATAAAGTTAGATTCTTTAAATGGATCTCTAAGGCACATACAGATGTTCTTTCACATCTAGGTGCCATCAACTTCTTTCTCAAGATTTATTTATTCATTAAGTTTTGTTTTTTTAGATGAAACAAGGTATGCTTTAGAATTAATACTGTATTTATCTTAACATTCACGTTTTATATTGTATAAAATTGACGAAATTTAATTTTTTTTAAACGAAGTAAATCATCCATCTCTCAAAAGTGACTTGGTAGTTGAAGAAAGGAAAAAACCAATGTCAATGTCACCAATCAATTTATTCATAAAAATAGTACTGTTGTTACAAAGCTACTAGTTTAATTCAGACCGAAACTAGTACTATTTTTATGAATAAATTGATTGGTGACATTGACATTGGTTTTTTCCTTTCTTCTTATTTTTTTTTTTATTTCCACTTAAGCTAATATATATGTACCGAATATATTATAACAATAATTTATGAAGATTGTATTATTGTATTTTAAAGTTTTGTTTTCGGTAACTTTGGTTGTTACAATTGTACCCTGTTACTTTTTTGCCCGTCTACCCTACATATTTATCTTACTATTTATCTTTCTGTTATTTAAGGTGTTTATGTATGTGGAAACACTAGTACAAGCTCTGGATTGACTGTCACAATGACCAGAGATGGTGAAGGGGAGTTTTCGCTTGAAGCAGGAGCTTTAATGTTGGCCGATCAAGGATGTTGTTGCATAGACGAATTTGATAAAATGCCAACCCAACATGCAGTAGGTTTATTTTTATAAACTAGGCTGAATGGTGAAAAGTATTGAATAAACAAAAGTACAATATTTTTTTTTAGGCTCTATTGGAAGCAATGGAACAACAAACCATTAGCATCGCAAAAGCTGGAACGATTTGTTCGATTCCTACACGTGCCAGTATTCTAGCTGCAGCTAATCCTGTTGGTGGCCATTACAATAAAGCCAAAACTGTAGCAGAAAATTTAAAAATGAATTCTCCCATGTTGTCAAGATTCGATTTAATTTTTATTTTACTTGATAAAGTGAACGAAGTAAGTATAGAACTTTTTAAAATAATATAATTCTTAAGTTTTAATGTAACTGATATTCCAGTTTTGACATCAATTAGTTCAACACTCTCTAGTCTAGTCTTTTCACCTAAAATCCAAACATAAAGAGATAGTATAATTAAATGTTTTCATATTTTATGATAATCTACATAATTTATAATAATTATAAAAGAAAAGAATAATAACTAAACGGTTAAATTAAACTTTCACAATTTATTCGCAAATACGTTTTTAAATGCAATGACGGCCGTTTCGCTATATTAATAGCATCGTCAGATTGACATATTGAATTTACATTTTGTTTATGACGATGCTATTTCCATAGCGAAACAGCTGAATTTGAATTTAAAACGTATTTTACGAATAAATAGTGAAAGTTTAATTCAACCGTTTAGTTGTTTATTGTTCTTAATAAGATGGACTTTCACATAGTAAGGGTTAGTACAATAAATTTAATTATAAAAGACTTAAATAGTACTAATAACGGTACATTCAGTGTGGTATGGTCGTTGCCTATAAATTATGAAATTTTATATCAATTTATATTGGTAATCTAATTAATTTATAAAGAATTATAAATAATCAAAAAGGCAACGACATACGATGTTCCCAAGCGGTCACCCATCCAAGTACTAACCGCACCCGACACTGCTTGACTGCGGTGATCGGACGAGAACCGGTATATTCAGTGTGGTATGGTCGTTGCCTATAAATTATGAAATTTTATATCAATTTATATTGGTAATCTAATTAATTTATAAAGAATTAAAAATAATCAAAAAGGCAACGACATGCGGTGTTCCCAAGCGGTCACCCATCCAAGTACTAACCGCACCCGACACTGCTTGACTGCGGTGATCGGACGAGAACCGGTATATTCAGTGTGGTATGGTCGTTGCCTATAAATTATGAAATTTTATATCAATTTATATTGGTAATCTAATTAATTTATAAAGAATTAAAAATAATCAAAAAGGCAACGACATGCGGTGTTCCCAAGCGGTCACCCATCCAAGTACTAACCGCACCCGACACTGCTTGACTGCGGTGATCGGACGAGAACCGGTATATTCAGTGTGGTATGGTCGTTGCCTATAAATTATGAAATTTTATATCAATTTATATTGGTAATCTAATTAATTTATAAAGAATTAAAAATAATCAAAAAGGCAACGACATGCGGTGTTCCCAAGCGGTCACCCATCCAAGTACTAACCGCACCCGACACTGCTTGACTGCGGTGATCGGACGAGAACCGGTATATTCAGTGTGGTATGGTCGTTGCCTATAAATTATGAAATTTTATATCAATTTATATTGGTAATCTAATTAATTTATAAAGAATTAAAAATAATCAAAAAGGCAACGACATGCGGTGTTCCCAAGCGGTCACCCATCCAAGTACTAACCGCACCCGACACTGCTTGACTGCGGTGATCGGACGAGAACCGGTATATATTCAGTGTGGTATGGTCGTTGCCTATAAATTATGAAATTTTATATCAATTTATATTGGTAATCTAATTAATTTATAAAGAATTAAAAATAATCAAAAAGGCAACGACATGCGGTGTTCCCAAGCGGTCACCCATCCAAGTACTAACCGCACCCGACACTGCTTGACTGCGGTGATCGGACGAGAACCGGTATATTCAGTGTGGTATGGTCGTTGCCTATAAATTATGAAATTTTATATCAATTTATATTGGTAATCTAATTAATTTATAAAGAATTAAAAATAATCAAAAAGGCAACGACATGCGGTGTTCCCAAGCGGTCACCCATCCAAGTACTAACCGCACCCGACACTGCTTGACTGCGGTGATCGGACGAGAACCGGTATATTCAGTGTGGTATGGTCGTTGCCTATAAATTATGAAATTTTATATCAATTTATATTAATAATCTAATTAATTTATAAAGAATTAAAAATGATCAAAAAGGCAACGACATGCGGTGTTCCCAAGCGGTCACCCATCCAAGTACTAACCGCACCCGACACTGCTTGACTGCGGTGATCGGACGAGAACCGGTATATTCAGTGTGGTATGGTCGTTGCCTATAAATTATGAAATTTTATATCAATTTATATTGGTAATCTAATTAATTTATAAAGAATTAAAAATAATCAAAAAGGCAACGACATGCGGTGTTCCCAAGCGGTCACCCATCCAAGTACTAACCACACCCGACACTGCTTGACTGCGGTGATCGGACGAGAACCGGTATATTCAGTGTGGTATGGTCGTTGCCTATAAATTATGAAATTTTATATCAATTTATATTGGTAATCTAATTAATTTATAAAGAATTATAAATAATCAAAAAGGCAACGACATGCGGTGTTCCCAAGCGGTCACCCATCCAAGTACTAACCGCACCCGACACTGCTTGACTGCGGTGATCGGACGAGAACCAAATCCAAATCCAAATCCAAAGTAACTTTATTTAACAAATTACAATTTTTCAATTTCCAAACAATAATTTTTTTTTTTTTTTAAAATAACAGTATTCACAAATTATTTACAAATAGGTCTCTCTTGCTGTACAAGAGGGCTGCCTACCTGCCTGGGTAGATGTTGTTCCCAGAAAAAGAAGAAAAATATTGTTTGGTTATGCTTTTGAAGTTACATGTCACTGTCTCCCGGCGACAGGAGCCTTATTTTAAGTCCCCATCGTCAGTCGCCAGCGACATTCGGCCACTCCTTGACAGAACTGCCATCATTGGCCAACACAAGTGGATATCAATGAACGAAAATTGAGTCTGATAATGATCAAGATCACCTCCAATAGCTTTTACCTTATGTATAGATTCCCTGAAAAAGCAATATGGAAA
Source organism: Ophraella communa (assembly GCA_035357415.1). NCBI lineage: Eukaryota > Metazoa > Arthropoda > Insecta > Coleoptera > Chrysomelidae > Ophraella > Ophraella communa. The sequence goes on along the minus strand of CM068988.1, from coordinate 22,407,772 downwards.
AAACAGGGTTGCATTTTGTTAAGAACAAAAATAAAACAAAAAGATGACAAAAAGCATACAAAACATTTTTTTAATTTTGGGTGGGCCTCAGAAAAAACCACGAAAAAAAAAACTGAGATTTGGCTAGATATATATGGATCTATATAATTTATTTTTTTTTTTTTATTCCTGGAAAATCGGCAACCTTTCATGCAAATACCCATGCTTCATGTTGGGATGATTTCGTGCTCTCGCTCTGGTTACATCTGCAACCAGAGGATTTCCCAATTTATTTTTGTAGAATTTATTGGATATTCTTCGCACGAAATCTCCCACCATTTCCACTCGAGCATCTGCATGCAGGTTGGCGATTCTAGTGAACCTGTCCCTCCCCAAGGCTAGTCGGAGACACTTATTTTGTATCCTCTGCAATTTAAGCAGAGGAGAATCTTTGAGCGAACAAAAAGCTTGACATCCATACGTCAGAGTAGGTCTCACGAGCTGCTTGTACAACAAAAGCTTGTTATCTCTGTTTAGGACTGAGTCTTTGCAAAGCAAAGAATACACAGCCTTTATTGCACATCCAGCCCGCGACACCAACATCGACAGATGTGAATGAAGGTTGAGTCTCCTATCTAGAGAGAAACCCAGATATTTTATTTGTGTTTTAGGTTTTATTATTTTATTCTTGATTTTAAGGTTATTGAAGATTTTAATGTTTGTGTATTTTCTAGTCAAATTTATTTGTTCTGTTTTATCTGGGTTAATCCTCATTTTGTTTCTCTCCAGATAGGGCACCACGACCCTATTCAGATGGATGTCAATCTGCCTGTTCGCGATCTCCGATATAAACGAGGCTTTATACATGTTGATATCATCCGCGTACATGGAATGCTGTATACTATCATGTCTCGGGAAGTCGTGAGTCATGATAGTGTACAGATGAGGAGACAGCGACGAGCCTTGGGGAACGCCAGCCTCGGCCAGGAAAGGCCCTGAAACAGAATTATTAATTTTAATAAAAAACTTCCTGTTTTTTAAATAAGAATAGATAATCTTTACGATATGAACGGGGTAACCAGCCCTGTACATTTTGTATGTCAATCCTTCTATCCAGACCCTATCGAAGGCCTTTTCCAAGTCCAATGACACTACTACCGTACTCCAATTTTTTCTAAAGTTTTCTTTTGCGTAATGAACGAGTCTGATAATCGGAGTAACAGCAGAGTGTCCCTCTCGGAATCCAAACTGCTCGTTAGGAATTATGTTAAGTCTATCCCCCCATTCTGTAACCCTGCTCAACAATACCTTATCTACTATCTTGGCCAATATGTTAATGAGAGAGATGGGGCGGTATCCATCAATCCTTGTTCGATTTTTTCCAGGCTTTGGCACCGGCACTATGTTGGAAACTTTCAAGTGTTCTGGGTAAACTTGAAGAGCAAATATCCCATTAATAAGATACATTATTTGCACAAAAATCTTCATAGGAAGATTCTTGTACAGATTGGTATCTAAACCGTCTGGGCCGGGGGCCTTGTTGTTGGGCAGACCCTGCGTTATGCCCTGAACCTCACGAGGAGAGGTGATTAACTGAGCTAATTCTTCGCTGGCGGCAGCGGTCCGTGTCTGCACCAGTCTGTGTATTACGTCCGTGACGTAACGTTGTTCTGGGTCTTTGTCTTCGTCTGTTTTAAAAATGGTCTGTAAGTATTCTCCAAATACATTACCCTTCTCTGAATCCTCAAAACATGCTCGACCATCATGCTGGATTGTCGGCATGGGTTCGTATTTCCTCTTTAGATGTCTTGTGATTTTCCACAGATTATTGTCGCCAGGTTTTAGGTCCGTCAGTATATCCTTCCACTTGTCGTTCTTATGGTCTCGTATTCTGTCGTTGATTTGTCGTCCCAGATCCATCAGTCTGTCTTTGTCTTGTGCTTGTCTATGTCTCTGCCATAGTTTTCGAGTCCTGTTCTTGTCCTTTATAAGGTCTACTATGTCTTGCGGCAGCTTGTCTCTGTGCTTCAAGATTTTTACTTTTTTGAAAGTTTTGTCGCGTCCCTGTCTGATTGCGTCTGTAAGTCTGGCAAATTCTTCTTCAAGCTCCTGTGCATTATCAATCCTCGTTTTGAGCTGAAAGGAATTCAGAGTGTTTCTGAATTGCTTCCAGCTCCCCGAGGTGTAATCATAAATCTGACGTGTTGTCAGATCCCGAACACATCCCTGACCAAGGATCTCAAAAAACACAGGGACGTGGTCCGAAGTGCCCTCGTCTATCGTCCGTATATTGTGAATGTTGGTAAAGTTCTTGGCAACAATGAGGTCGAGCCTGCTCGGTGTAGTTCCATCGAACGGGTAATATGTTGGAGAGTCAGTATGGTGGAGACACAAACCGTTGTCGTCAACAAAGTTCTTCAGTGTCACACCATTCCTGTTCGGTTTGATACATTCCCACTCGCGATGTCTTCCATTGAAGTCTCCCAATAGCAAAACCCGATTGGCAGGAGCTGTCAGATTGAACAAGTCCATCTGTGTCATCTGGTTCAACGGTTTGTTGTATACAGAGACCAGCTGGAGATTGTTCTTCAGACGCACTCTGATGTGCTCAATGCTACTGTCAACCTGATCCAGCAGCTGATGCGGGATATCGTTCCGGATAATGACGGCAACCCCTCCACCTCTCTGATTACCACGCTGGTTATCCGGTCTATCTCTCCTGTAAATCGAATATCCTTTTAAATTAAAATTGTGATGTGCCTTCAATTGGGTCTCCGATAGCAGGATGACATCCAACCTGTGAAAGTTTACAAAGTTAACAAACCAAGGGTATTTGTTGTTAATTCCGTTTATATTGTAAAAACAGATTCTCAATTTATTTTGTCGCAAGGAATCGAAAACCATTAGAAGTGATATTGATCAATACCAGAAACGAACTTCTGGTACGCCTGAAATTTCGCTAGGTTGTCCGTGGCCCCAGCCATAAGGCGGTTGAGATCACGGACTGCCCGCAAAATCTCACTTGAGTTGACCAATGAGTCCAGGATTCTAAACTCTTTTGTAATTTCATTCAATTCAGTTACTCCTGTGCAAGGAGCGGCCGAAGATGGCATTGTAGGCAGCCCCCTTGGAGGCAGAAGAGGAGATTCCTTATTGTTTGCAGTAGGGGTTACAGCGCCAACTCCATTTTTTCTTGCACTCCATGCATTTGTCACCGGTAATGGTGCAGGCACATATTTTGGTTTTTGAGGAGCCTTCAATTGTCTCCTCTCGTTAAGGACCTCAACCTTTTTTAGGTAGACCGGGCATTGTCTGAAGTTTGCAGGGTGATCACCCCCACAATTTGCACAAGTGGCTGGCACTTCTAGAGATTTTTCGCAAGTATGCGTGAAGTGGTCACCCGCACACTTCAGGCACTTTGGAGATCTACCACAGTTCGAAGTAGAGTGGCCCCAGATTTGACATCTGTGACACTGGGCTATCTCGGACTGTGGCTTCCTCAACTCCCAGTCGACCTTGCAGTGCGACAGGTATCTGACATTGTGTCTTAGAAATGACAGATTGATCGCTGGTCCAGTGACCAACATATAGAGATGAACTTTCTTGGTGTTCATCTTGTGAATGCTGACCACGGGAACAGCGAAATCCTCTATCAATTCACGTTTGACGGCCTCAACAGAGGAGCCAGCGTGAAGCCCCCTCAAGACAAACGCATGCGTCTTATTTGACTTTGGAGTGTAGGAGTGGAACTGCAGCCCCTCCTCCAAACAAATTTCCTTAAAGGAATTGTAATCTGACTCCTCGTAGCAGAACACGAGAGTGCAATTGGCTGTGTATCTTAAATAAAATTTACCTTTTAGCGTATTTTTTAAATCTTTTATAAAATCTTCATGATTATCCGCCTTGCAGCTTAGCACTATAGGCGGATACGGTTTTTTATTGGCAACATTCTCGTTCCTCTGCTGCGAAGAGTCAGATACACTTATTGATACACTTGTATCAATATTGTCTTTGGAATTTTTTAATTCTTCTATCGGCAATTTACCAAATTTGTTTTTAATTATTAAATTTAAGTTTTTACTTGTGAGACTTGGAATTTTGCATGTTTTCCTTGGCGATATAAACTCGGTATTTTCCATATCTCCGTTTGTTTCACTGTCACTTTGTTCCAAAGTCTTTTTCTTCTTCATGGATGGACCTTTATCCATTTCTATCTGGCTAGTAGCAACATGGTGCACATCGGCATCTACTGTAATGGGTTCTACCTGCGTGCTTTGAGTTATGTCCAATTTACTTTTTGTTACTCTATCAACGCTTTCTATGCAACGTTTATACCTTGGGGGTCCCGAGCCCCCTCCGCTGGCCATTAACTACTTAAATACACTGAGTCTTTTCTCACTATAACTTAGATCACTACTATTTACAATTATTAATACTTTTACACTTAAAACTACTTGAATATTATACGAAAACTTTAAATTTGTAGGAGCAAAATTTTTTGTGTCTGACGTCTATTTGACAGTTGGACGAGGGGGGGACGAGAACCGGTATATTCAGTGTGGTATGGTCGTTGCCTATAAATTATGAAATTTTATATCAATTCATATTGATAATCTAATTAATTTATAAAGAATTAAAAATAATCAAAAAGGCAACGACATGCGGTGTTCCCAAGCGGTCACCCATCCAAGTACTAACCGCACCCGACACTGCTTGACTGCGGTGATCGGACGAGAACCGGTATATTCAGTGTGGTATGGTCGTTGCCTATAAATTATGAAATTTTATATCAATTTATATTAATAATCTAATTAATTTATAAAGAATTAAAAATAATCAAAAAGGCAACGACATGCGGTGTTCCCAAGCGGTCACCCATCCAAGTACTAACCGCACCCGACACTGCTTGACTGCGGTGATCGGACGAGAACCGGTATATTCAGTGTGGTATGGTCGTTGCCTGTAAATTATGAAATTTTATATCAATTTATATTGATAATCTAATTAATTTATAAAGAATTAAAAATAATCAAAAAGGCAACGACATGCGGTGTTCCCAAGCGGTCAGCCATCCAAGTACTAACCGCACCCAACAATGTTTTTAAAAATATTTTTTTTAAATTTTTTAAAATGCATTAAAAAAGTTAACACATAATTTTGAAATATGGCAACGCTGTTTTTGCTTACAAGGCTTCAGGTCCATCTTATATTATTTGTCCAAAGTTTTATCCCTGAAGTATTTTATGTGTTGCCATGCTAACCTTTTAGATAGATAGATAGATGTTTAAGAGGTGGCCAGAAGCCTATTCCACTGCGACCTTTTCAGATCTATTGTGGTCCTCGAAAAACTAGATTACATCCCCCAGTCCGACTCTCTTAACGAAGTCTATAAGCTTTGAGACTGTAACCTTCATGTAGTCCCTTGCCAATGGATATTCTTCTCCTAAAGTCAGGAACCGCATATTTACCAGTCCGTCGCACTGACATAAGATGTGCTCTGGTGTTTCCTCTTCTAGGTGACAGAATCTGCACAGATCCGTCTCTGTCAACCCCATCAGCTTAAGATGCCTGTTTAGCTTACAGTGCCCCGTCAATAGACTTACTACAGTTTTGACCGTTTTCCTGTCTTTACTCAATAAGTCTGACGTAAACTTTTGCGAATGTTCCATTATGAACTGTTTCGCTTGCCTTTGTCCTGGTGAATTCCACCACCATTCCCGTGATTTTTGTGCCACCCATGTTTTCATGGCCGTCTTTATTATATTTTTTGCAATGCCGCAGAAGGGTTCCGGTCCAATAAAAGGCATTGATGAGCCTAGTTTAGCCATTTCATCTGCCTTTTCATTGCCTTTTAGACCCCTATGCCCTGGTACCCAAGCTACCGTAACCTTGCTACGATCCCCCAGAGTATTCAGAGCATGCACACAGTCCCATACTAGCCTAGAATTGACCTCTACAGAATCTAGTGCCCTTAGCACCGCCTGACTGTCTGTGAAGATGGCTATTGAACGGTACGTCCTATCCAGCCTTTTAATTTCTTCTACACAGTAGTGAATTGCCGTGATTTCTGCTTGAAAAATCGTGGCATTTTGGGATAGACTTACTGGGAATGTTATCCCTTGTTTCCTTCCGACTACGCCGGCTCCCACGCCATACGGCGTCTTTGAGCCGTCCGTGTACCAGGTTGACTCCGCCTCTACGGGTACACCTTTTTCCCAGTCTTCCCTACCTGGTATAACTATTTTAAATTTATTGGCAAAGCTATATCTCGTGACTGTTGCGTCAATGGGTTGCCCCAAAATGTTATCCGCTTTTAGTTCCTTGATTAGCTTACCATTATCAGCCCCATGCGATTGGCTTATGTGCTGCTGATTATGTATTAATCTGTGCATGGCTGCTCTCGCTTCGCCCTGTATATATATATGTAGTGGTGGAATGTTTAACAAGACTTCCAGTGCAGCTAAAGGAGTAGTTTTTATGGCCCCCGTAACGCACAGGCAAGCTAACCTTTGTATGTTACTTAATAGCCTTACTGCTCCTGTTTGCTGTGTCTTTGTCCACCATACCACTGACCCGTAGGTTATTATGGGTCTAATAACCCTTGTATATAACCATATGGTCATTTTGGGGTTAAGCCCACAATTTTTTCCACACATTCGTCTACATCTGCCCAATGACAATATAGCTTTCTGCGTGGTTTTTGTATGTGTGTGTTCCATGAGAGTCTTTGATCCAGGAATACTCCTAGGTATTTTATTTCTTTGACTACTGGAATCACTGTTCCCCCCAATGTTAGTGGTTTTAGACCGGCCAATGTTGTCTTTTTTGTGAAGTTGATAATTTGTGTTTTTTGAGCATTGACTGTTAGTCTCTCTTGCTTACACCAATTTTCAACCGTGTTTAGGGCTATCTGCATTCTGTCAGATAATACCCCGGCAAATTTGCCTCTGATGACAATCGCTATGTCATCTGCATATCCTAGACACTGAAAGTCTTTTTTGGATAATTCGTTGAGGAGATCGTCTACTAGGGTTGCCCAAAGTAGTGGTGACAGAACTCCTCCTTGTGGACAACCTCCACCTGCTTTCGCTTTGATGGTAGCTTGCCCTAGTGAGGATATTACAATCCTATTCTCTAGAGCTGCCTTTATCCATCTGCTTATCACTTGAGGTGTGCCCCGTCTACTCATTGCATCTATCAATGAGTTCGTTGTAACATTGTTAAACGCTCCTTCGATGTCCAGAAAGGCAGCCATTGCAATCTCTTTGTCCTCTATAGACTTAGAGACCAACCTATTTAGGTCATCTAATGCCGTTTCCGTTGATTTACCTGGTTGGTATGCATATTGACGATTGCTTAGAGGGTGCTCTTTTAGCACTTCGTCTCTTATGTACCTGTCCAAAAGCCTCTCTAAAGTCTTTAGTAGAAAGGATGACAGGCTTATTGGTCTGTATGATTTTGGTGTTAGGTCCGATACTTTACCAACCTTTGGTAAGTAGATGACTTTAACCTTTTGCCATACTTCTGGTAAGATACCCCATGCCAAACAAGCTTTTAGTATCCTACTTAAATGTGGTAGCCCCCATCTGTAATAGAATGGGGTGTATACCATCCATCCCTGGGGACTTAAATGGTTTAAATTTTTTGATTGCCCATCTGATTCTGTTAGGTCTTGTGACTTCTGTAGCCATTTTCCAATCTGTCGAACTTGGCCTGGTCAGCTTTTGTTCCAGATTGGTTAGCCTTATTGAGTCATCCAGAATTGTTGCGGCAGGAAAGTGTGTATATACCAGTTCTTTAAGACTTTCCTCTTTGGTTTCTGTGTAAGTGCCATTAGCTTTCTTTAAGAAACCCACCTCTTTACTGGTTGTTCCATCTTTAGCCAGGACTTTGTGGATTCTGGAACATGCCGGAGTGTCTGAAATCTCCTCGCAGAACTTCCTCCACGTTTCCCTTTTGGCTTTACGTATTTCTTTATTGTATTGCGTGAGCTTATACCTATAGGCATCCCAGTCCTGGCTGCTTTTGGCTTTATTAAAGAGGCTTCGGACCTCCGCCCTAAGCTTCCTTAAGCCGTTGTTCCACCAGACTGTATTAGTGCCTTTGTTTTTCCTTGTTTTTTCAGGGCAATTTTCATGGTATGCCGCCAATATAGCTTCACTTACCATTTTTGCCGCCGCGTTTATAGTTTTGGTACTATTAAGTGGTTCAATACCTTCCTTGAGATTATTACTGAGGGCTTCTTTATAACCCGTCCAGTTCGTATCTCTTGGGTTACGGTATTTTGTTTCCGACGGAAAAATGTTTAGATCAAATCTTATGTGTCTGTGGTCTGAACTCGAAGGTTCTTCAGACACATGCCAGTTTATGATGTTATCACCAATTTTATTCGTGCAGAGTGTTAGATCTAAAACTTCTTTGCGCGTTTTGGTGACAAATGTAGGTTTATTTCCTATATTGGAGATAATTAAACCATCGGATAAGATAAAGTTCAAAATAGACTCACCTCTTTTATTGATGTCCGTGCTGCCCCATATTGTATGGTGTGCGTTCGCATCACATCCTATTATTAACTGCAATCCTTTTCCCACACAGTATGCAACAATGTCGCTTATTATGTGTGGTGGACTTTCAGTCTCATCTCCAGGGAAATAGGCGGAGCATACTACCAAGCTTCTTTCCCCTCGTCCGTGGATACTGTTAGGATACCTGTAACAACATCACCAGTGCAGAGCACTGGTATTAAAGTACATTGTATTCTATTACTGTAAATTATACAAGCCCTTGGCCTTACGGCCTTAGGGGTTTGTAATATCTTACCTGATTTGGTGGATAGGCCGGCTACCTTATCGCCTATCCTCCAGGGTTCTTGCAAGAGGGCCACATCGATGCCTTCTTGCTCCACTCTTCTACACACTGTTGCCGATGCAGCTTTAGCGTGTTGAAGATTGGCTTGCAAGAACCTTACTTCTCTTCTTGCGAAGAGCTCTCCATTTCTTCCTCAGGAGGTCTTCCTTGAGCGGAGTCTTCCTTCTCGTGGACTGACGTCCTTTTGAGCGGGCTGACTCCACTCTCGGGAGCTTCCTCCTCCTGAGCCTCCATGGGTGTTTCCCTTGTCTCCGTGGTGGACGTTGCTGTTAGCTTCTCCTTTTTGGCTCTGAAGGTTACCCTTCCTAAGCCAAAGTACGGGGTCATTTTGAGCCTCTGGATCTCCTCCTTGGATTCCTGATCCATCGAGAATGTCCAGAGTACTCCTTTTCTGTAGGCTTGCTGCCCCAGACCGTCCATAGGTCCGTTCTGAGTCCATGGTTACTTATCCTTAACCTATTAAGGACCCTTTTGGACTCTAGCCTTTCGCCGTCTTCGTCTGGTATAAATACCACACTTGCAAAGGGTTTGGGCATGTCCTTTCCCTCCAGTGCCATCAGGGATGCGCCATCCCACGGCTTTAGAGTTGGGGAGACCTCCTTAACCCAGTTTGCCGTTGTGTCGTCCACACAAGTGAGTTCCAGATATCCCGGTCTAAAAGTGCTCTTCAGGAAGCGGACCTGCGGTCCTCCCTCCGGAATCGACTCATAGGCGGCCATGACGGATTTTTGGACTGCCTTCAGCTTATCCTGATCCATCTTGGCCTCCGGGAAACCTGTACTTACCACAGCTACTTTTATAGAAGCTGCGGCTTCACTAAAGGTTAGACCTTCAGTCTTTGGTTTCTTCCCTTTGCGCTGGCTTTCGGGTGGTGTATTACCGTGTGACCTTGGCCTTTTTGAGCCTGTGGCTGGTACGGTTTTTTGCTTAGGGTTCACTGCCTTTGCCTTTGTCGGCTTTGGCTGTTCCTCCTTTGCTTTCTCCAAGGATTTGGTAAAATTGGCTTTAATTACGGCCCTTTTGGCTTGGATGTAATTTTGGCCTTGTTTTACCAATTTCTCTATCTTGGCTTTGGAGATGCCAGATAGTCTTGCAAATTTAATTTCCTCGTCTGTCATAAGATCAACCTCCTCCAAGGTATTGACCCTGACAGCCTTTGAAATTTTTTGCCTTTCGGCTTTGGAAGATCCGGGCCTTTCAGCCTGAGGATTTTTCGAGGAGGTACTTGGCTCTGCAGCTTTAGTATCCTCCTTAGTTTTTGATTGCCCCGGCTTCTTAGCCTTGGGCTCTCGTTTTGGTTTTTTTTGAGAATCCATAAGAGTCCCACGAGTAGCTAGGGAAAGGTGGTCCACTCCTGCAGAGCCCCGCATGCAGGAGTAAGGTCTGCCTACGATGGGGTGCGACCCTGTGCCCCAAAGGAACCGTTTGCGACACTATCACCCCAGTGCCATTCAGTCATCGTCACGGTATCTAACAACTTGGACTTGGGGAATGTTTTTCGACCTTCCGGTCTAGATCCGCTGGATTCAGTTTCAACAGGGTCACCACGAGTAGGTTGCAATCAGAGATCACAAACTCCCAATCTAGTTGAGAGTACCCAGCGGTCTTGGAATGGTTTAATACCAATACCCTGAGATAGTTCGTTTTTCCGTTCAGCTTTACGCCGATTAGAAAGGGAACCAGAGCCCTCGACCCCATGCTAACCTTTTATCGGGTACTTTTTTTTATTTTTTTAATGTATCAATGATACACATATAACATCCTTTTAAAATATTTTAAATATTTTAGGAGACAGATTGGCTTTTATCAAAACATGTAGTAAGTATACACTTGGAAAAAGGCGAAACCAGTAGAATTCAGGAAAATTCAACATTTCTCCAACACGATTCCCATAATCAAACTTTAAGGTGAGGATGTAGATTTTTTATTTAAACAATTCGTGTTTTTGCATTCAAAACGATACCAATTGATTGCTTGGAATTTTCACTTATTTGACGAAATAGTCTGGAATAAGCAAATTCAACCCACCTTGCGGAAAACGAATTATTTTTAAGTATTTATCTCAGTACCATGTCGTTTTAATATGGTTAGTTTATGAAAAATATAAATTTCTGATTCTGATTAAACAGCATCTCCCGCGAGAACACTGAATCCAGGGTATTCTTCCTTGATCTACTTCTTAATCTCTTATTTTATGGTAGCTTTCATCAACCTTAATCTGGTTCTAAACAAACAAAAGTAGTTGAAGATCCTTTTTGCATAGCTACGATCTCTCATCGTGTTGGATCTATTTTTAGTAATAAGAGTTTGAAAATCTTAAGGCTTATACTTTGCCATATCTTACCAAATTTGATTTTAGAGACCGATTGAAATTGGATACTTCCAAGGTTGATTTAGTGCCTCATAAATTATTTAGAAAATATATAGCATATGCACAAAAATATGTCAAACCACAGCTGTCAGATGATGCAAAAGCTGTAATAAAACAGTATTATCTATCATTACGAAAACATTTTCAGACTGGGGATTGTACACCTGTGACTACAAGGCAAGCAAATTCGTTAATTCGTTTGACTCAGGTAATATTTATATCACTTGTTAGAAAACATAAAAAGTACATATGCAAAAAAAACTATTGTAAACATTTTTTTAGGCGAGAGCTAAAGCAGAATTACGAGAGGTAGCAACAAAAGAAGATGCTGAAGATGTGGTGGAAATTATGAAATGGAGTTTAAACGACATTTTTACTGACTCTATGGGAGTTCTAGATAAAACACGTTCTCAAAATGGCACAGGAACAAGTACTAAAGCACAAGTTAGATTTTCTATTTGTTTTTTTTTATTATTATTTTGATACAACTAATTTTTTTAGATTACAAGACTGATGAGGGTGGTTCAGAGAATTTCCGAAATAGAAACCAGATCCATCTTCAGTACAACCGAATTGAAGCAATTAGGAGAACAAGCGGGCATCGCTAAGCACAAATTCGTTGAAGTTTTAGAAAATTTAAATTTGCAAGGATTTATGCTTAATAAAGGCCAAGGAAAATATCAATTAGTTACAGCTGGTTTTTAAATTAATTAAACTTGTATGTTTTTTATTTATAGCTCATATGATTGTTAAATTGATGCATTAAATGATTTAAATTTTAAGTATTTAAAACCAGTTTCAATTTAATTATGGATTACTTATATTTGACAGACATGAAAAGCATCTGGAATAACTCCTGTTTTGATTTGGCAATCAAGCAATGATATTGAGGTAGAAAATGATACACATACACGTTTTGATATTATATATAAAATAACCCTGTGAACATTTAAATAACATATTTATTTTAATTACAATAAATATTGACCAATTTGTAAAGATATTGACTTACAATTTAGGGTTTTTAAAATACCAATACAGTGTTTATTTTATAATACGGACTAGAAAACAATACAATAATATTTCAGTGTAAAAGTGGTAGGAAACACAGTTTTTGCAATATCAAACTATCTAGCATTTCCAAAAAACAATTGAATATACATTATTGTGATAAGAAACTACCCACAACATTTAGAGGCATTCTAGTACATGTATATATCAGTAAAAAACAAGTAAAACAAAATAAAGTATCTAGGGTTTGACGAGTGCAATATCATAGAACAGTAAAGAACTTCTGCACACGATAATTATTTCTCGCCTAATAAAGTTATAAATGTACTGATCTCCTTTTTAATTTAAAAAATACCACAGCGCATTGTCAATAAAATGTACACATTATAAAAAGTTATAGTACAACAGATGATAAAGAGAATCACTTAACAGATCAAGATAATCTCGATCACTTAATTAAAAGTGAAACGAACTCAAATAATCAAACATTATTACTTAATGAGTCAATCCTAACGCTGAATTTAATGTTAATACTCGATATATACATATCCTAACACTTCTTGTGCCTTTTTAGAAAAATTAGTGATATTTAACAGAACATTTTATTTTTTTACTTAAACAAATTTCTTTTCTAACATTTCAGTAGCACCAAATCAAGAAATCAGTAAAATAAATGATTATTTTGCGACGATTTCTTAAATTTCAGCAGTGAAGCTTTTTTCATATAGAAAAAATTGAAAAATCTTTATTTTTGCATAATGTTTATTTGCATCCGATTTGAGAACTATAGAATATTTTAGGTTCCCATTTCAAACTATTAGTCCACACTTTGATCTTATTTTAAATTATTGAATAATTAAAAAAACGAATATTTTTTGCACTTTTGAAAAAATTGGTAAGTAATACTCCTAAAATATTAGATAAAAAAAATTTATAGAGTAACTACATTTCAATAGTAAAGTTTTTACATTTATCTACAATAAAATTGGACAGACGTATACGTATTGAGAGTGAATTAGTAAAAAGTTACAAAAAATATTAATTTGTATGTATATATGTCGATTTTTAGGTTAAAATATTGCGCTAAAAAAATTAAAATAAGATTTGAGTTAACAATGTATGAAACAAACGAAAATTGCTTTCTATTTACTTGCAAGTTGTTTCTTTGCTAACTACATACTTAATTTTTTTCTTTTTTTCCTCTTTAATTCAAATTTTTTGGGCTTTTTTAACTACTTTTTGCGCTTCTTTTGATTGAGTGTTACATTTAATGTTTACATAATTTGGTATTAAATTCTGCTTTAGACATTCTTGGTTAAACCAGATGTTTTGGGATGCCTTGAGCTACGCATTTTAAGAATCCGTTTGCTTCCGTATATAAAACGGATCCGTTTAGAATGAAAGCCTATAATTGAATCAATGTGAATTATGCAGGCTTTCATTCTAAACGGATCCGTTTTATATACGGAAGCAAACGGATTCTTAAAATGCGTAGCTTTACACCTTTTCTCATATATAAATTTAATTAAAACATCTTCGAGAGAAGAATTTAATACCAAATTATGTAAACATTAAATGTAACACTTAATTTTTTTCATTTATTGGTAGGTAAATTTTTCTTTAATGAGCTTTTTATGAATCTCATAATGCATAGCTCATATTCATTTAAGTTCTAACATCAATGGAATTATCCATACCTCAAATGTGGCTGATGCCAAATATATTGACAAAACACTAAGTCAAACCACACTATTTATTGTTGTATATATATTGGCTTAACACCCTGTAGGAGTTGCTTTCCAAGCTTTCCGATTTTTGAGGTGGATTAATCCTCTTGTTCTCATTTATACTTTTTCAGCCGTCAACTGCCATTGTTTCCTGTTTCCTCCATTTTTTTATTCCTATACTGTTAAGATCGTATACCACTTACTGCAACCATGTTGTTTTAGGTCTTCCTCTTCTGCGCTTACTGCAAGGGTTCCACTCGATCATTGAAACTATAGTAGAGTTTGAATCTGCTCTCCATATGTGTCCTAGCCATTTTATTATTTGCTCTTTAATTTTTCTTACTATATCCTTTTCTAATTCAAGTGATAATTTTGCGTTTGTCCGTCTGATATAATCATCTATTTTTTTTGGTCCTAGAATTGTTCTCAATATTTTGCGTTCTTGTATTCTCAAATCTTCCTGCTGTTTTTTTGTCATTGTCAATGTTTCTGCTCCATACAACATTACTGGCCTGATTATTGTTTTGTATATCCTTAATTTAGTTCTTTTGCTAAGAAAGTTACTTTCTTGTTAGCCTGTAATACTTTATTTGTCGTTGCTATTCTTTCTTTGATTTCAGTCTCTTTGTCGCCATTGCTGGATATAGTTACCCCTAAGTATTTTATTTTGTTAACTTCTTGAAATGTTTGGTTCCCAATCTTTATAAATTTGTTTTCGCATTTTTTTCCTATTTATTGTTAATTTAGATTAAAAATGGAACTTTGGGTCATCATCAAAATCTAAATTATTAAATATTGTAGTTAGACTTGGTGTTTTATTGACAAACTTCTAATAAATTTAAAGTCTAGAAATCTCAACATTATTAAGAATAAAGTTAATTTTTCAAGTAAAATAGTGGAATAAATCGATAAGCTTTTTATTCTGTATTCTAAATATGTACTACTTTCACAAAGTAAGGGTTAGCACAATAAATTTCATTATACCTAACTGAACTTCTGCAGAATTGAATTCAACTCCAATCCAATGCGTTTCAAAACATAGATATCCATCTCAATGTTTATTATCTATTATAATCTACTATAAAAGAAATGATATAAAAAGCCTCTAATTCAAGCCTTAGAAGAAATATAAAATAACAAAACGGCGTTAGATCCGAAACATACACTTTTTTATTAAGTCAATGACGACATTGCAGTTTGAGATGGATGTTCTAATAGGAAGGTATTCCTAATCCTATAAGCAATATCATTGAAGGGTGATTATCGAAAAGAAGCCAGTCATTTACGACACAGTTCTTTTTTGTCTATCTAAAATTATGTACAATGCCATAAATTATAAAAATTGAAAGTTGAAAGCTACCGAACCGCTTAGCTAAGACCACAATTGGTAAAAATTAAAAATATAACATGTCTTTTTGAAATCCTCCTATGATGTCAGAATGGAGTGTTAAACCGATATCCGGTTTCTGGTTTTTTATTAAAGTATATTAGCACTACTTTGCAAAAATATATTTAAAAATTTTTTGAATAAAATATTTTGGGGAGAAAATTGGAAATTAAGAATTCCTAAATGTTTGCAACTTTCACTAGAGATACGTCACTAACTCATATAAGTAAGCCACTTTCTGATTTAGACGTTTTATGAACTTATAGCTAATAGCCAGTTACAAAAAGGCCAATCTAATTTGAAGTTTGAAAAACTTTTAAAATATATGAGTGTTCTGTATCTTACATTTGTCTACAGTTTATAGGAGCTTGACGTTTCAATAAAATATAAGCATTGTGTTAAATTTTTTTTAGCTTAGTTAGCTTTTCTCTACATTTTTTTTTCAAATTTGAATAATGTCAATATCATATAAATCTTGCATTACTGCACTAACACAACAGTTAGAACTCCTCATAAAAAATTTGTAACCGTACCTGCAGTAAAATTGTGGTTTGAGGATCAGAATTTTAAAAAAGAAGACGACAGAATTTCGGTTCTATGTCGACCCTTATGTAGCTAACTTTACTTTTGAGTTATCTACGTCACAACTCGAATGGCGGACTATTTAAATCATCCAAAAGTTGAATTTTCAAAGCGACATAAAAACCGTGTGATAATAAATACAATAAAATTAATTGATTTCCTAGTATTTCCTAACTATTAACATTGAGAAAACATTATATTTTTGTTAAGTTTAACACCCCATTGTTGCATTTACGTCTAAATTAGGAATAAAGTATTTTAATACTTTGGTGTACGCCTACTTATAAAGAAAACAACAGTCAAACAATTGAAACTACTCCAAGTACAAAAGACAGTTGGTACTGTATATACTGCCTAAAGTGAACAACATTGGTACTTCCAGTATAATTGTAGAATTATTACTGTTATGGGCGAATGTTGTTTGATTGTTATTCGCCGAATATTTTTGTTTATGTTTATAAAGTCTTTTAACCAGTTTAGACGGACGGTGTGCCAGTTGACGTTGACGGTCGTAATCGTACGGTAACAGGAATTCCGGCTTTTGTTTGTAGCTTAGCTCGAACCAGTTCAGCAGCTCAGGGCGTCATAAATCTGGAAATCTACGAATAACAATTGATTTATTAAAATTAAATATACAAAGTAGATTATTTTTTTTTTGTATTATCTAAATATTCCCTTTATTTTTAATAATTATAGTTATTAGCTGTTCTAATGTAGACACAGTCCTGAAAATGCTTCAAGTAACAAAAAATCATATTCATAAACTTCACTTTATTTGCTAAATAAAAGCAGATACTTAGCATTGAGAGATAGTGTGAAAATTTAGGAACAAAACAAAGTCTTAAGAAAAAATTATGGAACACTTGGCTATAACACTTTTGAAGTAGCTAATTTTCTTGCTAGTACATTTTTTTACAACTACAGTTAGTGACACCGAGTTTTAAACTGATATTATTAACCATTATTTACAAAAATTAAAAAACTCATCTCCTGGGTTGGATCTAATTACACCATTATTTTTGAAAATTTGTTCTGAAGCTCTTGCCTTTCCATTATCACTAATAATGACTTCATCTTTTAACGCCCATATATTACCACAAATATGGAAAATTGCTGCTCTTACTCTCAAATCAAGAAAGGGAACAAGCTTGATCCCAATAATTATGGTCAGATTATATGTAAAATAGTGGAATTTATTATTACCGAATCTACATCTGGCAGCTTTAAAGGCTCTGAGTTGTTTTATTTATGAGTCAAAGCTAAACAATCCCTTAAGAAACTGGCAGGAAACAAGGTCACCTTGATGTGCTCAGACTTAGTTCGCGATAGAAATGCGTTGGAAAATATTCAGGGTTAAGTTGCAAATAAGACCTCATTATTCTCAGAGGTTGGTTATGGCTAGATTAATCACCTTTGAAGATCGTCGATTCCGAGTGATCACTGAAAATTTTAAGATACAAACAACTTCGGCATCTTAAAATACTTGTTTAAGCTGAACAGTGATGTAAAACTTCAGGGGAATGCATTCAAGTTAAAAAAGTAACAGTCTTTTTCAGTGAAAACGCATTTTTGATGAATGGAACAGATTATAACCTCTCAGTCCATAAAAATATATTTAAAAACAGACTCGAAACTTAAGTTGTTTTCTCTTGTTTGTAGATACTTTATCTTGATTGTGTATTGCACAAATTATTTAATTACTGTATTTAATGTTTAATTAATGTAGTTAATTTAGTCATAATGGTGTTTGCAAACCCCAGCCCTTATTTATTTGTCATAATAATTTTTATTTGATATACTAATTTGATTATACTTAAAAAACCTTACCTTGTTGGATCTTCAACATAGTTTTTTGGTATTGTAAACATATGTTTGGGTATATCGTCTCTAAATTCGAAATGTTGAAATGTTATTTTAGCTGTAATAGTAGGCAAAATAGGAATTTCAACTTTCACAGGAAAACCATTAGGCAGTTTGAAGGTTATAAAGTCTCTTAATTTTGAAAAGTGTTTAAAAGGTGCTATCACTTCTAATACATTTAGAAGCATTTCTACTGATAATGGAAATTCGGAACTCTGTAAAACAATATAAATCAAAACAAATTTAATTATTAAATGTTAATATTGTTTACCATTGCTATAGTGGCCTTAAAACTTTTTGTAGACTCCTTATATACTAAATCTCTTCCTAATCTAGGATAGCTATTTACATCTGCGTTTATATAATCCTGCCAGGTAACTTTTTTATCAGGTGGTGGTATTAGGCTATTTCTTCTTACGGGCTAAAAAATTCATAAAATTTCATATACAATGGTATAAAACAACAGAAAAGTTTTGTGTTAAATTAAACCACATTTGACTGATCTATAAATTCTACCCACTTTATATAAAACAAATAATACATACAGCACCATCTTGGTCTAAATTGTGAAGGTTTCCGCCTTTTGTTAAGCTTTCCAAAATAGCTTTATTTTTTTGAAGATCATCAGATGATAAATGCTCCCGTCTTTTGCGACTTTCTAGTTGCAATCCATGTACAGTATACAAATCACTTTCATACTGGCCTGCTACCACTTCCTGAAAAACAAAACAATTTGTATAATTCGACAGGTCCTTACATAAATAATATTTTTTATTTAAATCCAAAATTTTACCTTTCGATCCTCTCTAAATATCCAACCCGATTGGGCCCTAGTAAAAGATATGCTTTTGGTTGAAATCTGTGCTGCCATTATATCAGTTGACATTAGTAAATCTACTTCATCTTCAATTTCCATTTCGCTCTCCTACAAGCACAAAAATATTATAAATACTCTTAAGCATTTGTTATTCCATTTATTTATTAACATTAGAGAACATTGCTATTAAGTTTATCAAGATAAAATAAAAATTGCTTATTTGAAATCTGTCAAAACAAACGATTTTCCTATATTTTTTTTATTGTGGTTTAATCTTAGTAATTAATATTGAATATTCAGTTGACTTTTAGTGGAAAAATATATATTTAGATTCCTTTGGCAATTTTATTTTAAAACTAAAAGTATCCAGCCAAAACTTTTAATATCCTATCCAGGAAATTGTTGTGATAAGCTATTCTTATGACAAAATACATTAGATTGTTTTTCATTGCCATAACATATTTTGATAAGAACCTAGATTAGATTCCTTTTTTTAGTAAAACATAATATTCAATACAAACTCCTACAATATAGTCCCAATTAAAAAAAATTAAATGTAATATTCAATAAATCTACCAAAGTACTAGATCTTTATACAATATTTATTTTGCTATTTATTCTATATACTAACTAATAAATACTCCATTTATTAACTTGGTCAAAGCCTGATGACTTTAAGTATGCAGACCTATAAATATTAAACACTATTCTTAATTTATAAATACTTTTTAAGTATAACAATTTTCTTATATTTTGAGTATATACAGTCCACTTTTAAAAAATAAATGTTTTGTTCAATTTTTATCACATCTTATCAAACAATTGGTTTTTGGATATAATTGTTTGTTTTAGTAATTTCAATAGAAATAATAGTATGAGTCATATGCTTACTTCATGCCTAACTTTTTGATAAACCTTAGCTATATTATCTAAAACAGTAAGACTTTCATTTGGTTTAGCACTTCCATTAAAAATAAATGATATATCACCATGTTCCCACCTCATATCTGAAAAATCCACCAAAGTAGTATCTAATCTTATATTTGCTCCACTTTTGTATATTTTACAAATGTCTGATGGCAATATTCTTGATACCAAGGGCACTGAAAAAGTATTATATGTGTTACATTTGACAGTCTATAAAAAATCATTGTTGATTTAAAAAAACTAAATAAATCATCTGTAAATTGAGAAGAGCTTCATTTACACTTAGACCTCATCAAGGGCACCCATAAGATTTATTCTAGAGGGGAATACTACAAGAAACCATGTTATTTCTCAGTTTTTTTAAACTAACTTTTCTCTGTAGTAAGAAGTAGTTTTTTCGGGGGGCTAAGGCCCATATATGCCCCTGAATATGGACACCCTTGGAACTCATCAGGTTTATTGTTTAAATAGATTATATGAAATTTAAATACCATAAATTTATTAATTTGTTTTGGAGTACTTTCTTACTAGATACATATGAAGAAATATTAAAAACATTAGATCAAATGTAATTTAGCAGAAATAATGATATAACTCTTTAGGGCTACTAAGATTTAATATTAATTTAAATTGTAGTGATGCAATTGTAAGAAATAGCAATCAAAAAAAACATGTGTCATAGTAAAAAGGGCTAGTTTTAAAGCTAAGAAAGAAAATTAACCTAACCAAATATAATGCATCAAATGATAAACAGGCAAATTCTTATTTAACAAATACCACAGCTTAATGAGTTGAATGACTTGAAACAGTTATCATTGAGATAAAAAATGTTAATCTTTTAAATAAACAATAGAAGTTTTGTTGCAAAAGTTATTTGTTTAGTATTTTTAATATGATGCAACTTTCACAAAGTAAGGATTGGTATACTAAATTTCATTTGAGCATGTGTAAGCCATAAGCAGTTTTGTGGCCCATACTATTTACTATTACTGAGTAAAATAATTACAAAGTATTAATAACACTTACCCCATGACTGAAAATCCCATTTTAATTCCATATAAAAATCATTAATTTTATTTAAAGCTTTTACAAGATTCGGTCTTCTTTCTTCCATTTGTTCCATAGATTGTTGCCTAAACTTTCTTACCAAACAAGATACTAAAATAAAATCCAAAAAATTAAAAACAGCATATTATACAAAATTCTTCTGAAAGTACACAAAAGCAATAATATTCTTTTTTAAATTTCTTATTATAATTTGAACTACAAAAAAAGTGTGTGTAGATATAAATGTACAAAATAAGTCTTACTGGTATGTGGCAAAATTAAGATTGTTTTAAATTAAAGGTAATTACTTGTAGGACGATTTCCATAACTAACAGCTTCTGCAAGAACAGTCCAGCCTAGGCCATTTTTTACCTTTACAGGTGCGTCATGTTTTAAAAGTAATTGTACACACTCTATAACAAAGAAACAATTAATCTTTTGATTAAAATAAACAACAAAATGTACCAACCTTTTCTTCCCAGCATAACAGCCAGATGTAAGGCGGTATTTCCTAAAATAAAGATAAACAAATTTTATTATCGAATAACCTCAATATTTAATTGTAGTTGTATTAATAGATTGAGAGAATAATAGTTACCATGCTTATCCTTTAAAGCTACATCATGTTTTCTTATTAATCGGGAAAGTTTTGGTAAGTCATTTTCGAAAACTGCTCTATGAAGTGGAAATCCATCACTTTCATCCGCCATCACAAAAATAATTAAATTAAATATGACGTTTAATCAAATGTCAAAATCATCTTCTTTTTTTAGATGCCTTTTACATAAAAGTATTAATTGGATGGTCGAGGCCGAATAAAACAAATTATAGTAGTAGAAATATATGATCTTATTAAATTAAATAATTAACGTGTAGTTAGAATGTACAGCATTATGTAACAAATAACAATGTATATTTACATAATTTTAAAAGCTAGAGTAGGATAAAATTATTAGTAAAATTACATATATATTTTTTTCTATATTAAATTTGGATTTTTAGAAAGCCAACAAAAATACCAAAAAATTGACTGGTAGTTATACTAAAATTAAAAATAATCAAATTTCGGTATTTTATATCGCTTTGTACAAATGATTGATATTTTTTACAATAGTACAGTAACAGTCGAGATACTCCAAATTTTGAAAAATATTCTTAAATAAAATATAAAGATAAATGTTTTTGGATACCATATCAATAGTTATACTAAAACATAGACTAGATGTGCAAAATAAAAAAAAATACGTGTAAACACAATAAAAACTCGCAACAACAACTGACTTTCAAGTTTACAACTACATATTTTGAAAATTAATGTTAAAATGTAATTTATTAGAACTATTGTTGGTTTAAAGGGGCATTTGGTACTTCTTAATTCAAAAAATGTTGTAAGAAAGAAGAAAACAATTTTAGTATCTGTTGAAAAATATAAACAGTTTTAAACGAAAAAAAAATAACAATAGTTGCACCCTCAGAGTAATAAGTAAACATAGAGTAGGCATATTCCCTACTACTTGTCGTCGAGACAGATTTGTTTACAAGCAGAGCATTGCCAGACGTTGTGTTTTGTAAGTACAAAGTAGGAAACATAATATCCTTTTAGATTTCCTTCCGATAAAAATATGTTAGAAGTATGGTGCCATGCCATAAGTGTAGATATAAATTCCTTACCAAAATATGCGTATTAAATTATTTAACTAACATTTATATAGGTATTACGGTGAACTCTAATCAATTACACGCCACTGTACGGCTGTGTTTACCTACACCACTAAATTTTCCATCTCTCTCAATTATAGGTTCATTGCAATTGACTACAAACTGTATGTTATTGTGTTGTTGTGGCATCTCTATGTTTACTTATTACTCTGAGGTTGCACCATTTATGACTTTGGTGACATGGAAAAATTGAATTTGGGATAAAAACTATTGAAAGAAGAACAAGACATTGAAAAATGTTTAGTAATTTAGCCATAGCTGTATAGTAACACCTTGGATTGTCCAACTACTCACGAACTTTTGATTGGACTCAACTACAAACATGAATTTTTGATAAAATAATACAATAATAAAAACATATTTAAAAAAAAGGATCAATGGACATTGGTTTTAAAAATTTGTATTATTTTTGAAATAAAGACAATATTAAGAAATGCTTTCAAAATATTTTTGATTTGTTTTGTTTATATAGAATGTAAATAAGTCCTAATTATCAAGTTACAGTAACAAGTCTTATTTGGATCACAATATTTATCATCCATTAAACTATTGCACCTTTTTATGAAATAAAAATTACTGTATAGAAAAATTAAGCGAAATACAGTGTTGTCGCAAATTTTTGACGTAAAATGTGGTCAATACTGTTCATTATTAAAAAAATAATTAAACAAATGCAGTAAACGAATAAATGTAATGCTGCCTAAACATGTGCGATTATATAAAGCAAAAAATACTACTAAATTAATGATTAAAAATATAAAATAAAATTGTACTCTATTTAATACTGGAAAATGTAAAATTTTGAGTTATCCATAAAATCCTATTGAACGCTCGTGAGTTTCTGATTAATTACAACTTCACTTATCAAACATCCCTAAGATAACCTCACTACAAATTAAAATGGGTGTGTGTTCAGTTTAAAAAAATCGGATTCATAGATTTGATTTTTAACTTAAAACAGATTAAAATTTCAGTCAACAAATTTGAGAAAATAATTGACATATTAAGAGCAAAACTAACTCAACTTATATAGAAAGGAATCTAGTAAATAGAAAAATGCAATAATCAAAAAGTGTAATACGGCTGATAACGATAATAAAATAAAATTAAGATACACGCTTATACTGGTGTAAACATTTAACTTGTAAAAATGATGTATGAGGTTTATGAATTGTAATTGAGAAAATCAACGAGCGTAGTGGTAGATATTAAATAGAATATAACAGAAGTGTTCAATAAATAGAAATAATATAAGCAAATAAAATTTCAGTTAAAATAGAGTCAATATTTTATATGTTCTATGGTCCTTTAGAATATTTTTAGATTAGTTAGGCCACTGACGTTTCAGATCAATAACCGTCACATTTTTACAATTTTAAGTGAACAAAATATATGGAAACGATACTATTAAGCTACTTTTTCTTTACCAAACTAATGATTGTTTAAAACGTAAATAATAGTTAGCCTTTTTTAACCATAAAAGTATGGATAGTCTACAAATAGGTCAGTTAAAATTTCTGATAAAGTTTGTTGTTCTGGAATAGACCATCAATTAAGAAAAGTTTTAAATTCCAATAACAAAAAATATTATAATACACATAATGCAATAAAAAATAATTTAATTTCCTCAGAAATTCGTTCAATGACTTAAAATAATGAAACAGAAATCAAAATTGTCGAATGGTAACTGCGTGAAAAACGAATCTAACTTGTGGATACACCAGAGATATGTTGAAATTTAAAACTGTTCAATTTATAATAGTCCAATCTATAATTTAACAATATTCTTGTTTCTTTTTTTAACTAATAGTTCTTGTGATGGATACAAATAAGCATAAATTGGTATACTGATTAATATACAAGATTATTGTAGATAATAATTTCAAACATTAAGAATTCGGAATACTAGTTCTAGAATTATACAATTTTCACCAAGATTATTGGATGTTAATCTATGTAAAACTGGAATTAACTCGTTGTCCAAACTTTTCATGTATATCGGAGGTAACTTCATATTATTACTACCACCACAATATGACACCTATAAATAATAACGAATTAGCACATTTGTGTAAAAACTTGTAAGAAAATAACTAGTTTTAATTAAAATTTGCCTTGTTTCGCTTTTATTCAAATAATAATTCTATAAAAATTGATTAAATATAATAATGTTTCATGTTGGTTAAGAAAAATATGCAGCTGATTTTAAATAGAAAAAAGAAATTCGTCATAAAAAAAATCTCTTTTGTCAAGCTTTAATAAAAGCTACATATTTATCCCAAAATTGCTTGAATCTATTCCCAAATATTGTAAATTTAACTTACGTTGTCTACTTGTAAATTAGTCCTTATTCCAATCTTATGGAAGTTGTTCGTCACTAACAAATCTAGATAATTAACTAAAGC
Organism: Ophraella communa; assembly: GCA_035357415.1. Lineage (NCBI taxonomy): Eukaryota > Metazoa > Arthropoda > Insecta > Coleoptera > Chrysomelidae > Ophraella > Ophraella communa. The sequence goes on along the minus strand of CM068988.1, from coordinate 22,383,072 downwards.
ATCGCATACGGCTTTAGCTATTCCTTCGGATAATCTGGATATGTCTATAGGGTCTTGATTTTTTCTACCTTCGTCGTCATTTTGAATTATGAACACCTCGGTCCACCTTATTATTCGATTTCCGTTAGCGCAGTAATTTTGGCCACTGTGTACCCTAATGGATGGCACGCCGTTTAAGGGCATCCCGTCGATAGCGGAAGTTATTCTAAAACATCAATATTCTATCAAGTTAAGAAAATGGAATATAATTATTTAAATTAAAGTCATTTTTCCAATCGGTAGTTTGTTTTGGGCATTGGAATACTACTTCAAAGTTATTCGATTTGTTTATCAAAATAAGAAATTAAAAGTTTACGCTCGTACCTGAAGAAGACAACTTGGTTATCAAAACGTGCAATAGACGGTTTAAAGTGTGTGTTGGTCTAAACTGTGTTTAGATTATATTTTGTTTATCAATCGTTTAAATAATTTACTAAACATATTTAGGTTAAGAAAAATATTAAGCTGATTTTGAATACAAAAAGAAATTGGTTGTTAAAAAAATTCAAAGCGTGAAAAAATATCTAAGAAGTTACCCTAAATTAAAATTGACATCGTTTTCTCCCCATACTATATTAACAGTTTCGTCCGAATCGGTATTAATGCACCCACAAGAAATTGTGTGATTCTTCATAGCTCTCAGATTGTCCCTGATTTGTTGCATGTTTTCAGGCAATACTTGAATCATTAATCCATCTTCTACTATGTTAGATTTTGCCGTAAGTCCGCTGGAAGACTTCAACGCGCCGTTGAATACTATAAAACTTGCACCAGTTACTGAAAAAAATATAAAAATTAATTAATTTAATTTATCAATATAGATGTTCCTTCTCTGATAAGTCACTTATTCAGTTGCTTTTCATATCAACAACGAATATTAATATTAATATTGATGCATTAGTATTAGCAAACCAGCATCCTCAAATGTCCCACTGATTTTTTTTATTTTGACATTTTTTTAATAAATAAAAATAATGAAGATTTTATAATGCCGCCTCAAACTGCATTTTATTTAAACTTGAATTTAGGATAAAGATGAAAGTTTGCTAAGCAGACTCGCATACCTGGCTTATTCAAAAGTTTTCGAGTTAACAAAGAAAAATATTTTATTTAAGGATTTCTTTTAAGAATAGGTGGCAGAAGTATAATTGGATAGGAAATTTGTTCTGCATCTTTTAGCAAACAAGAAACAAATTAATTGATTTGAAAAGACTTCTAAGTTTAATTTTAACTTGGTTAAATCATGTCTTTTCGACCTTCTAGCTGGTAAAAAGACTTTTCTTAATTCAATTCTCAAAAATATAATCTTTATAAAAATCTGTGGTTGTTAAAAATAAACAAAAAAAAATAAAAAAAACATTTTAAATAATATAGGAATAAATCCAAAATAATTATATTTGGCAGCCTCTCAAAACACCACCCACAGTTTTTAAATTATAATACAATATGTTGTTTCAACTTACCCTTTCTTGGTTTGTTCTGAATATTAATAGCGTGCGTTGAATAACAATTTTCATTCCCTTGTGTATCTTGAATGCAGACCAAATGAGAGTCTGCTGTTTCACTAAAAGTTCCTCCAAATGCCAAAATGTGATCACTTGAATTATTTATCGACTTGATCACCTGAAATATTTATCATAATACATCACATTATATACAGAACAAATTTATTAAAATAATTTACTAAACATTAACAAACTTACTTGATCATATCTATTTATTGGAATGGTTACTGTAGTATTTTTGTCTTCCATGTGTATGGTCAAGCCGTTAATTTGTGGAAGAGAATAAGTGAAATTTCTAAAATCTGCCAACAGATTTATTATTGTGTGTCCAATTTCTACAAAGACGCTGTCTCGGTGTCTAGTTGATATCACAGGGCTAGGGTAATATCTAAAAAAATATACAAATGTTATACCTGAATTTGGTTATTTAATAAGTACAAAATTAAAATGTAATATTTTATTATTACTGAGTATTTTGCCACCTACCCGCCCATAAAAAGTTTGTGTATATTACTTGATTGTAATATCCACAATTTCTTATATACTTCACATATTTTATGTAATTTTACATAAATTAATGATTTCCATATTTGGCAATATATAGTGTAGTCTGAAAATATGTTTTCCTACGACCACATATGAAAGTGCTAGATTGCACACTTATTTGTACTTAAGAAAGTAGCTAATATCAATACACGTATTGAAAAGTAAATATCAATACACGTATTGAAAAGTAAAAAAATATAGTTCTATGATCTTTGACATTTACGTCAAATTTATCAATAGTAAAAACACATAAATGTCAAAACAGGGACCATTTAATTTTTTTTAAATCTTCCTTCTGTCAAATATTGTATTGTAATTGCCAATACAATTTTTTAAATTTTAAAAAAATAAATATATTTTTATTCAGTATTATTATTTTTATAAAAACACTTTTAGAAAGAACAGTTTATTCTTCTTTTTTATATTGTGTTTATGTTCCGTGCATGTGTCGAATGTGGATTTTTGAAGTTATGTTTGTGTTTCTGTTCACAATTATCTTTGTGTCTATTATTATTACATTACTTTTCAAGTAATTTCACCGACTGACCATTTTACTTTTAGTTTTTATAGAGCCCACAAAAAAAATTAAAATGTCATTTAGCTAATAAAGAATTTTTATGTGAATTCCTGAGAAAGGTGGTTATTTGATTTTAATTAATTATATTAATAATTATGCAATATATAAACTCGTTTAAATCCTAATTTTTAACATGATTAACAATTAAAATAAATTTTATAAATAAATTTAAAATATTTATTATAATAAGAAATATTGGGGTCGTAGGAAAAATCGTGTACACAACGCGTTGGAAAGTGTATTTCTTGCACTCGTTACGTTTCCGCACTCGCCACTACGCGGCTCGTGCTAAACTTCACTCGTGCGTAATACTTCACTTTCCACACTCGTTATGTAATATACTAATACTGTTCTTTTGAGCCAATCAAATAGTTGAACAGAAATAGAAAAACAAACGCCCTCAGCTACCCAAAGTACTATAGTATTAATATTTGAGAGAATTTTGTTTAACTAGTTTTTATATTTGTATTCATAATAAACTCACCTATATTCTGCCCCTAATCTTAAAATCAGTCGTAGTGGAAACAACTTAGCCCAAGGCGTTTCCCATCTATGTATTAAAATGCCAATCAGATATGGTTCTTTGGGCTTTATCACATTTTCTAAACATTGGAAGGTAGGACGGATATAAACGAATCCAGCATGGTTTTTAGAATCCAAAAAATTCGAGGTGTTGTGTAAGGAAATACCCAGTTCTTTAATCGATGTACCTACAAATATCCCTTTATGATAATTTCAACATTTCAGTAGTAAAATTTATTGTACTAACCCTTACTACGTGAGAGTCCATCTTATTAAGAACAGTAAACAACTTAAAGGTTGAATTAAACTTTCAGTATTTATTCGTAAAATATGAAAAGCAATGACGGCCATTTCGCTATAGAATTAGCATTGCCAGATTGACATATGTAATTGATTGTCATGTGTAATATGTCATATGACATATGTCAATCTGACGATGCTAATTCTATAGCGAAACGGCCGTCATTGCATTTCATATTTTATGAATAAATAGTGAAAGTTTAATTCAACCTTTTAGTTGTCTACTGTTCTTAATTTCAGTAGTAGTTAATAAATAAACAAAAATTGTTTGTCTTTTTAAATTCATTTTAAAATTATAAAAAATCATATGAATATACCAAATGGATTTTCATGTTAAATTATATAATAACAAGTTATAGAAACAAAAAAGAAAAACTCACCTTTGACTGCTTCATTGTAAATTTGGTTAATGTGATAAAAAACATCCTTAGGTACAAAAGATTCTTCGTCAATATATTCCAAAATTATAACAATCTCGTCTTGACCAACATTTATTAATCCTTCAGTGGAAAAACACCAAGCCATTTTATTTATACAACAATTCATATTTATGATTTTCAGTTGAACATACAAATTTAACAAAAGGGCAAAAGTAAGTTGATTTTCTTTTAACATTTCTACTACAGTTGGATTGTTTTGACAATCTGTGTATGTTATATCTACAAATACCAATAAGCAGAATTAATTAATGTATTTATTTTTTTATTGTAAAAACAGATTTGCAAAAAAAGACCAAAAGATATTTTATTGGAAATAAACATACCTGATTTATTTATTGTTATTAATGGCGGTAAACTGTTTTCACTTTTTGGTATAAACGAATTTGTCTCAGAATCTATGATTGGTAGATGTCTGTTAATTTTGCCTGCTGTTGTACTGGTTTTCTCCAGTTTTTTGGTTTTAGTGTTATTGTAGTTAAAATCATTATCTAAATTTGTTAAATCACTGCCAGGTCGTATCCCATCACAAAACATGACGCTTTTGTTAGATTTTGCTTTGTTGCTACCTAAATAAAAAAACATGGTCCATACATTCAAATTGATATAACAAAATTTTTCACTTCAAGTCGCACTACTAAATCCAGTACATATTCCATTAAAAAATTTAAAACCATGTACCACTGAAGATATTAACACATTACTTCCCAATTTTAATATTTTTCAAAAGAAAAATCTAGACAATATTTTAGGCACAAATCACAGACAGAATATTAAATTAAATATGCAATACCTTTTCTTTTTAACACTCCTACAGGTACCATCACAGCTGGAACAGGATTTCCTACAGTGACACCAACTTGTTGCAGAGGAGATATAGTGGAACAGTATTCCAGAGGATTATTTGGATTGGGGCGTCGAAGTGGAGAACCTCCATGATCTGGTGATAAATCAGAACTGGAGCTACTATTTGTATCTTTGTTTAAGATATTGTGACATTTGTTGCAGACTCTGGCTTCTGCATCTAAATACTCCAACTTAAATCGAAGATGACAACATTTTGAACAAAGTACCTGTTAAACAATTATATTTTGTGAACTGTAAACTATGGGACATTTAAAAATCCAGTAACTTTCAATCTCCAATCATGTAATTGGGAATTAATTATGTAATTTTTTGGATGTGACAGTGTTTCCTCACTTCTTGTTCAGTTAAAAATCAATGTAAATCGTAATATATAATTGAAAAAGGATTTTTTTGTTACACAGGCATTAGAAAAGTATGTTGTTAGTACATTGTGTTTTACTGAATTTTTAATAAGTTGTAGTTATTATTTACTTTCTTACAATACTTACCAATCCGCAAGCTCTACAATGATGGCGCCTTTTCAAAACAGTAAACTTCATATCACAATGCAAGCAACTAGCAGTATTTGAATCTGGTATCCATAGGGGCGCTTCTTTTCCTAACCACTCTTTCTCTGGATTATTAGAACTTGCAGTTGCTTCTTCAGATGTTCCATCTTTACTTTCTTCCCTTCCACTTAATTCTGAAGCTTCTTCAACTAGATCTCCACCACTTGTAACATTATCAGAAAGCTCCACAGTGTCTTTTCCTACATTTTCATTAGTAACCGTGGGATTTTCTTTATTGTTTATGTTGACTACATCATGATCATCTCTCATTTCTTCAGTAGAAGCTGTAGAAGCAGTACTTCCAGTGTCAGAATATGAATTAGAAGATGCAGAAGATATGGATACATTATCTTTATCTTTTTTGCTAATTTCCTCATTTACATAAACATTATTATATGGAGTAGAGCCTGGATTACCTACAGTAAACAAATTTTAGTCAACTATTTAATGGATGGTTTTTAAGAGATTGAACATTGTAAAACATTTACAAGTATGTTAAACTTACCAATAAGATTTATTTCTCTTTGTTTTTCATCATCTTCTTCTTTGAGATGTAAATGTTGAGGTCTGGAGGCACTATCTTGACGCTCAAGTTTTTTCTCCTTGTTTATAATTTCAGTTTTACATAAATCTTCTTGTAGTTCAACACATTGAATAGATTCTACTTTTGTCTCTTCAGTAAGGGTTTCTTCAATTACTGATTGTGTTTTAGAGTTTGATTTTATCATTTCTTCATTAACAGAGCTTTCTGAAGAATTTTCTATTTTATTGATTAAAGCATCATTCTTAGTTTTATCAATTGTGGACTCTGTTTCTATGCTCTCTTCTGTAAGAGGCTCTGTACCACTTGGAATTGCTGTTTCCAATTCATTAGATAATTTAGGATTAACAAGAGTAGTTTCTTCTATAGTTATATTTTCTTCTTTTTTTTCCTCCTCATTTATTGTTGAATTTGTCTCTAAATTTATAAAAAAAAGGTTAGTAAATTATGATCTAAATAAAAATTAATGACCTAATATACCTTTAACCAAATCATCCTGTAGATTAGTTTGAGCACATTTCTCTTTTACTTCTGTCTGTTGTTCTTTTACATTTGTATCCATAATTTGAGATTCTTGCTGGTTTAGATCACTTACACCTTCTAGTTCAGCTAATAAATCTTCTATCTCATCTTCATCTACATCAGTCACAGTTTCAAAACCTACTATATTTACATCTTTATCTACATTATTTTTAAGTTTTTCATTTATATCACTTTTTTCTATTAAATTAGTATAATCTACAAGTTTATCATCCTGAATATCAGATTCATTTATTGTTATAATATCACTGTTAGTTACTGTAGCATCTTGGATATCTTCAGATTCAGCTCTTAATTTTTCTGAAACATCTATTAAAACATTTTCTTCTGTTGAAATTTCATTTGGATTTTTTGGTAAAGTAACAGGAATATTGTCTGTTTCTAAAAATTGAATACTATTGCCTTCTTCAATTTCTGTTTTGTTGGTTCTGGCCTGTTTTTCTGAAGGTATTTCATTAGTTACAGTATTTATTATAGCTGGTACCTCTGTTACAACTTTAATGATGTTATCTTCTTTTATTGAGATTAAATTATCATTGTCTCTGGCATCATTTTCTACTATATATTTGCTTTCATTATAGCCTTCTGTAAATAATTAAAACTTGTATATGAGATTTTGCCATATACTAATACATACCTGGAGTTATTTTATAACAAGATTCAGTATCTCCTACTGCTTCTTGATTATCTGCTTTATTGTTTTCAGATGTTTTAGAAGGTACATCAACATTAGTATTCAAATACTCATTTAAACTATGAAATACATTGTTGATTGAATGTTTAGTAACATTTTGTTGTACAGAAGAAGATGCATCTATGGAATTTCTTACTGTATTGCTGTAATGATCTGTTAATTCACTGTATTCAAAATCATTAAGAACTTGGTCTAAATCAACAGCAAATTTGTCCATCTAAAAAGAAGAAATTGATATTAAGCTTAAGGCGGAATTTCCACTATAGACAGCAAAATGTATTTGACTTATGCCTTTGAAACCTAATCGCTGATTAAAAAAAATATATGTAAATAAAAACAAAATTTAATACTGTGTTGCGATAGCTAATATTATTTTTAAATTACGTTACTTGCCTTTGCAGTTTTTTGATAAAAATAAACACATTCATCTCATTTGCACACCTATAATTATCAATATTCTAGTAATCTCTGTTTTTTTTTATTTTATTATCCTGTTGGTTTTTTTGTTAATTAACCAAACTGTCAAATTGATGACATTTACCATTGACATAACTGTCAAAATATTCATCTTCTTTTTGAATAGTACTTTGATATTTTTTTAGTTGCTGCTTCGTTCCATCCACGAAAAAAGGTTAGAATCGACTGGTTAATTAAAAAAACAAAGTTGGAATCAACCTTAAATTAGAAATCAACTTTACTTTTTTGACATCTACCCACAACACAAGAAACCAATCAATTCCCACTTATTTTTTATTTTATTTTGGATCTTCTCATTTGGTTACATGTGTTGTATATCTATGGTTATATTTATATGTAACAGTCCGATTACAAGTTACAAGATAGATACCTACTTTGCATTGAAGTAATCTTTTTAAGTGCCTTAATCAGGGTATCAAAACCAGATAAATTGTCGTGGACAAACATTTACGAAATGTACTCTCCCGTAAACTACTAGGGGTCCAACTAATCCACTTTGGGACTCAGTGGTTTGGAATAATTAGAAGCTAGCCTAAAGCTTGGGTTTCCTAGGATAGCGGCATTATACAAAAATACATGTATCATGGGATAGCGGTACGATTATCTAGCGGCCGTAATATAGCATTGAGTGACGGTCAAAAAAACTAGATACGGCACTGGAAATTGTTATTGTCCCCGAGTCAACATTGCAATTTTGTAAGAAATTCTAATATTTCAAATTGGCAACATCGCGGCCATACCGAGTTAAAGGCCCAAGGTCATTGACAAGGGATTTTAAAATCCTTTGAAATTTGGCTACATTCGTATTTGTTCTAATCATTAATCTGTGACATGACTAACGATCGGTCCGATTTGTGTTAGCACGCTCACGCCCTTAGATTAGGTAAAATCTTTCTCTTTCCTTGTCCAAGCTCACGCCCAACGCCGATTTGTGCATAGTTATCTACTAGAGGCAACGCCATTGTGCAGTTTACTAATCTACTAATTAATCTTCTATTCTGTGCTTCAATCTATGATTTAGTTCCCGCACTTTTATTTAAATATTAATATGATCTGTCAAAAGTGTCAAGTTCGCTGTAATTATGAAGGTAGATGCTCTATGGGCTTTAGTTTAAATTGTAAAATTTTTATTATCATAACCATTGTAAGAAAATAATGGCCAACTAAATACACTATTTTATGTTAGATATGTTAGAATCAATGAAGTATTTAATTTTCAATGATTATAAATCTACTGCCAAAGGTATAGAGCTAGAGTAACCTAGATAAATAAATAAGCTATAAGCAGAATATTTAAATGGCTGAAATAACATTTACTTCGTCAATATCTGGTAAAAATTCTCATTCAAATTCAAAACATTTTGCAAGCCTCAAAACATGTTTTCAGGCACTTGTAGATCGAAAACAAGTTAACCTAGATATAGGAGTCTTAGAAATAATACTTAAATATGAATTTCAAATAAATCTAGATAATCTACAACCAAATTTATCATCAGTATTACCATACATGTTGGTGTTTTATATTAAAAATTGGCCAGGATGGCAAAAAAGTAAAGAATACTACAGTGGTAAAGTAAATTATAGAGAATGGTTTTTAAAATTCAGGCAGTTCATTTCATTAAGATTAACTTATATTATTCAACATGGGTATACATCTATTATAGCTAAAGAGCAAGAAGATAAATTAAAACATAACCAGGATGAGGGAACACAAACTGAGTCACAAACAGATAAAATAGATATAGCTCCATTTGCAATTTCTATTAAGTGTCCTCCAAAAATGTTAAGCTCTTTAATTTTTTCAGCTTGTGATGGTGAGTTTTTTTTATTTCTTTGATAAATGAATATTTATTGATAATTGTAGGTAATATAGTACTAAGTCGTCACCAAGACTACCATTGGCCTTCTATAAACATATTTGATCTTGTTAACTGGCCTCATGTAGGGGTTGAATTTGTTAATTCTGAATTATCATTCAAAAGAAATAATAAAAGTGAGTACAGAAGATATATCAATTTTGTTAATTGTGTTTTGGATACAGACACCATTCCCCCTGTGGAAAATGTTGAAATTATTGATCCTAATGTAGAAAGACAATGTTTTACTTTAGACTTGTTACTGGTCTATGTTCAACAGTATTATGAATTATTACAAAAACTACCAAATGTAAGTAAAACTTTTTATATATAGATTTTATTCATAAATACAATTTTTTCTTTTAGATTTCTAAATCCAAACTTATTGCTGTAAAAGTTTTTGTGGAAGCTTTTTTACAAGATATACATGAAATAGGCATATTATTAGGTCAAAAAAATTCAAACATAACTATAGCTACAAACACTTCTATTTTGTTCAATATAGGACAATCTTCTTTTGTGAGGAATAAAAAATTACTCAAAAAGTAAGTTATGTCATATAAGTACAGTACAATTTTATGTTGAATAAAATGTAGGTTTTTTTGTCATAATTTGAATAGGTTTGATGTATTTTAATTACACTAGCATAATTTTATACCTTACTTTCAATAACTATTTATTTTTTTTCGTGCTCTTGTGCCAAAAGATTTATTGTTATAAATTGGACTGCTGAACAGTGCTTTATGTATATAATATAATATATATTTTGTATTCTTTTAGTTTTACTTCATAATGGTATATAAGGAAAAGTATTTTAAGACTATCATTTTTTTTCATTAATCTGTAATGTACAAATCTGTATTTTCTATTTACATTTTTTTAGTTTTTTTATCATATTAGTATTTAAAGTCTTTTTACATTAAATAAATTTCAAATTAAGTAAAATGCCAGTCATGAACAAAAGTGATTTTAAGAAAGTTATAACTCAATATTTTATTATTTTAGATCCTTACCAAACACTATACACAATAGAGAAGTGGGTTTTTCTGAAACTTTCATCCCTAAAATTGAACTCCAACTGGATTTTTTTAAAGATTCTCAAGATACCACCAGTTCAAATATTAGTTTTGTATGTTTAAACCAAATGAAGACTAAAATTGAATCAAAAAGTGATTTAAATATTTTTATACCTGTAATCATATTTAAGTGTTTATTTTGTGATGTAAAGTTTGACCAACATGAAACACTGATAAGTCATTTTTTGACATTACATGGAATGGAAGCTAATTTTAAATGTGTAAAATGCCGCAAGTCTTTAAGTACAAATGTTTTGTCAAGAGTTAGATGGAAGCATAATTGTGAAAAAACAACTGCATAGGATCAAATGCTCATTACCTTTTTTTATATACACATATTTTAAGGTTTTTATCTAACAATTCTGTGGATAGATTTCTTTGTGTCTAGGGATGTTAAAAAATAATATTATTATTATTATTTTTATTGATCACTTCTACAAATTGTAATACAACTATGATTAAATAATTCATACATTTATATCTGCCAATAAATAACTTTTTGTTGGTATTTTGAATGAAATAGACAGTACATGTTTTTTAAATCCCCTTATGCAACATTAAAATCCTGATATAAGCTCTTAAACTTCACTAAACTGAAGTAATATTGATAGTATGATCAAAACTCATTCTACTTGTTGAAAACTAGTTTCATCTAATTGTCAACTTATGTGTATTATTAGATAAAACACCTTGAGCAACATGTGTAGGAGTTGTTGAATACAATTTTATTGGCAAACTCCAAACCATAGTTTCCACTGTTACTTCTGATGGCGCTTGCCAGTCTGTATCTTTTTTGGTTGGTAATAATAAGCCTTTATTAGTGCTTGTCACAAATTCAAAGTGTAATCTCCATGTTAGGCTAACTAAAATAATCAATATGTTTATGAATCAATTATTTTAAAACTATCTACTAGATTTTTTTAAAGTAAAAAATAAATTTATTCCTATCACTGATGCTACTTACCTAATTTAGTAGCAAAATCAGGAGTTACATGGAGAGGTATGGGCAAAATAAGTTGTGTGTAATCGTAACCCAAACAAACTTCATGATAATTTCCAAAAGTAATGATTCTAGTTTTAAAATTTTCTTCACTATTTTTTAGATTAGTTCTTTCTTCACATTGTAGTGAAACAGATACTTGTATGCAACTAACAGTTGCAACTGTAAAGTCAAAGGTACCAATAATATCTTCCCCTAGCTTATAAGCTGGTTTGAAAAGGCAAAACCTGGCTACTCTTCCCCAAGTATTAGTTATCATATATGAATTTGGGTTTCTTCTGGCAGTGATATTCTAAAATATTTACTTTTAAATTAAAATGTAAAAAGCATTTCAATTTTGTTTACCTGTAAACTCTGTAAAGCCATCTCTAATGGATTTTCTTTTTTCCTAATTTCTAAAAATGGATTAGCTGGAGCTAGTTCCTCAGTAGTATCATTACATAAAGTTACAGTATCATTTAATAAAGTTTCAGAAAGTGGTAAGACTCTTATAGGCACTCTCAATAATTTTATAGGGCTGTTAACCCTTTGTGTTCCTATAGTTATTTTATAAGAATATTTAACCAATTGACCCCTATAAGATGGTGGGGAATCATTTGGTACCTTCTCTCGATAAATATCTAAAATTAATCTCAAAAATCACTATAACTAATTAAATAATCACATACTTACAAGTTTTAGATTGTCCAGGGGACAATCTAAGATCACAAAAAAGTATTTTAGGTTTAGTTGTTACTTCCACTCTGGCATTTTCATTCGTGCTGACGCTTAGAGCAGTACCAGCAAAATTAGAAATATTTTCATCTCCTCTTTCTTTTGAAACTTTAGAATCTGTAAAACAATGACAGTGTATCTGAGCTGAAGCCCAAGCTAAACTTTCAAAAACATCTGTGTGGCTCTGAGACACTGTATGATTGGGAGATGGAGGATGAATAAAAGTAACATTACATTCTAGAGTTTCGCCTGATAAAAAAACATGTCCATGGGGAAGTTTTGCAACTACTTCAATCATTATTCAAATTATTTTTTTTAACTAAATGTCAAATATTTCTAAAATCGTCAACAAATACATCACATAACCATAAAAAAATGTCTGTCAACAATAAAAAAGAAGAATACGTCATCACTTTCTTAACTGATGCCTAACTGTAAATAAATATTTCTCTAGAAAAGAAGAATTATTTGATTTATGTGACGTTAGTTCACAAGTTGTTGAAATGTCATATTTATAAACTATCTGTCACTTAAGAATTTAGATATGTCAGGTTTGTGGTTAAAGTTGTGTTAAGAAATTATAATGTTTATTAATTTTATTCTGTTGCATTTAGAAACATTTTCACTAAAAACTTGTGGATAAAAGTTGTTTTTACAATTACTACATCCGTATTTTACGATCTGACGAACAAATAAGAGGAAAGTATTAAAAATGTAACAGAGTGTATATAACGGTACCAGTAGATCTTGTTATATTGAACCCAGATCAGGTATTTCCTAAAGGATGAAATAAATTAAACCGGTTTTGCACATTTGCACGACATAAATTAATACTAAATATTATTTGAGTATTTAGGTAGTATTAGAAAAAAACGTGATATAATACATACAACAAAAATGGATAACCAAAAGCCAGAGGTTACCTTTTTATTTCAGTTTGGGCTCATTAGGGACGCTATTACAGTTCCCCAAGCATCTTTAAATCTCAAAACCATTAAGAATCTCGCCGTTAGTTTCCTTAATTCCAAGGTAAATATTTCCACAAAATTATGCTCTTGTAAAGTATGTAAAATATATTTTTTAGATTCCTGATCACGGAGTTAACAAATTAGAAGACCGAATTTTATTATTTAGACATGCATATAACTCAAATAATATTCTACAATTAATTAATTCAGCTTCAGAAATAATGGATGAAACTTTGGTGGAAATAGTTCTGACAGGCAAAGGTATAGTATTTATATTTATAAATGTATGTCTCAATTTATGTTTAATATACATTCTTGCCATTTTCATTGCATCAAAAAGTGTTAAAATTTGGTTATTATGTAATAGTAAATTTTGAAATTGTGGTATTTCATGCATATATTTATTATTTTAGCAATGACAAGTTCATCAGTTCCAGATATAACTATAGTTAGACCTCATGCATTGTCTGTACATTCTTATAAAACTCCTACATTTTGTGATTTTTGTGGAGAGATGCTCTTTGGCTTAGTTAGACAGGGACTTAAATGTGAAGGTAAGACTTGGTGTTTTTCAAAAAAAAAAAACTAAATAAAGATTCATTTTTTCAGAACCAGTAAGAAATAATTAAAGTTTATATTAAATAAATGTATTTTTAATTTACAAATTATGAAATAATTTATGTTTTTTTAAGGTTGTGGTCAAAACTATCACAAGAGATGTGTTGTGAAAGTTCCAAACAATTGTTCATATACTCTCTTAGATGACCAGGAGAAACAACGTCGTCGTTCGACATCAGCAAACCTTCAGGTGCCTAGGAGCCCTTCTGGAGGTTCAAATACTTCACTAGCATCAGCAAGCTCAAATCAAACAGAAGACAGTGGCTTGGTAAGGCTTGCTAATTTTTTCACAGGAGTAACGTTAGACTAAAGTTAGTATAGATGAATATAAACACCAAAATAATTTAGTTTTTCAAAATGATACATAGTGCATTCCTTCTACACCATATTGTTTAATTTAAAGTTTATTATGATAGTAAAACATTATTTTATAGATTTAAAAAAAATTGACCATGTTGTAAAGAAAACAAATACACTTCAGTTTATTTATTTCCCTTATAATTTATTTGTTTAAATTATATATATAATTATATATCTAATTAATAGAGTTTTAGTAAAACAATTGACATGTTTGTGGTATTATATTTTATATTTATGGATATATGTTGGTGATGGCTTAATTTTTATATACAAATATTTTATGTATTTTTTATTTTCTGTTTTTTTTTATTAAACTTTTATTTTATTTATTTTGTTTTATTCCAAAAAAAGAGTTAGGTGAATTCCTTTTCCTTTCACTACTTTAATTAGTTTTTGTTATTTGTCATTTTATTTCAACTATTTTATTATTTATCAGTTATAAGTATGTGTTCACCAAAAAAGCAAAAACATAGGAGATGATAGGAAATGGAATTGAAAACTTTTACAACTTTTTTGGAATAATATTTTAAAAACACTACTACTACTACTACTGTTTTTCAAATATTTTCTATCATCTCTTAATTACCCAAGAAATGCATCTATATATTCTTTGAAATACTGATAAATTATAGTATTTGTAGGAGCATGGGTTATCCTAACATCATGGATAAGAGTGAAAATAATCGTTGATAACTTTAGTGCTTTAAAACTAAATTATTTTATGTATTAAAATTTATTTATTGTAGATAGGTTGAAATTTTCTGATTAAAATTTAATTTAATGGGTGATAAAAAAATAAACAATTGACTCTGTAAAGAGTCACTGAGTGCTTTTGAAAGTGTACCTAATGTAGTTGCATGACCAACAATGGACTAGTAAACCTTTGGAAATTTTTGAAAAAATAAGTTAACAGTTTGCTTAATTAAACTGGCTTCTGGTACTCGTCGAAATTTTACAGTAAAATAAATGTGTAATTGTGATGGAGGGATTAGTCATAAATATATATTAGGGTAGGTGGGACGCTTCCCCGCCTCTACACTGTGGCCAAACTTGGGCCTAATGTGGCTCACCCCTAAGAGTTACAATTCGCCATCCAGGCTGCACTTCTTAATGAAGTTCAAGATGGATTTTGGCGATAGGCTCAAGCTATAGGAAACTAAACGAGCTGAGCCTGTTTATGTCCAAAGCAGGTAGTAACAAAGAATGTGCTCTGCCGATTCGTCTTTCACACTGCAGTAGCGACAAGTATAACTCAGACAAAGCTTCTTCAGGTGGTTCCTAGGACAACAGTGTCCATTTAGAATACGTAGGTGACTTCTACTCCATTCCAGGAGCTGTGTTTTGTTACTTACAACGGTTGATATATGAACGCTTTCGAGTGGATGAGCCCCGGTATTTTCTCCCAGTACCTACAGAAGGGTTTCTGGTGGTGTGTTTCACTGTTATGAAAACGCGGACTCGGTTCCCTTCTTTGTAAGAGTGTCGGCTATCTAATTGCTCTCCATTCCCGCATGCCCTGGAACCCAGAGTACCTTTAGCGGCCTTTTTTTGGCGCCTTACCGGACAACGGGGGTTTTCCTTTTTTATCCATAAGGGTCGGAAATGGATCCAACCGAAGCAGTAGAAGGGACGGAGGTTCAACTTCTCCAATCCTCGCATCGAATCATCATCGACTGCAAACGTCCACGTTTGACCAGGAACCGTAGGTTCTCTACGTAACACACTCCATTCCAGAGTGTTCAGTGTTCGTAGACGCTTTAGCAACACTTTCCCCTCCAATCTGGTTGCATCCTCATCGTCGGTGATATATAAGCCACATAGATGTGGGGTTTGGGACAAGGAGTATTCTGGTGGGTTAGAAATTATTGAATATAGAATAAGGCTTTAATAGTATTTTGAAATATTTCAAATATTTTATCGAAGATTAAAGATTGAAATATATTTGGGTACTTTACATTTTTTAAACCTATCAAAATATTTCTTGAGCCTACATATATTCAATGTTTCTAGAAATCATTTGATTAGGTAATTTTCTCAAAAAATATATTTAAGATTATGATCAGAATACTTACTTGGAATTTTATATTCTAGTAATTATTCATAAAATGTATAGTATTATTGTAGAACATTCCGAGAATAAGTTTTAAGAATGTCGTTAGAATAATGGTTTACAATATTCCATAAATATTTGGTACTGGAAAATTCTATAAATATTCATTAGAATATTACAATTTCACACCTTATTCGAATAGTCTGAGAACGTTTCTGCTATAGAATAATAATTAAAATGATTGAATATTGGGATTAAGAAAAACAAAGATATTAGACATTTTAGTGACGAAATAATATGTACGCCATGTTTTGCTTTGAACATTAAACATATGCATATGGGAAATGCTTCTTGTTTCTCTTTGGCGAGTTTCCAAGTAAAACTATCAAAAGCTGTAAAAGTATTGCTTGGTTATGAATAAGCTTGAAATCAGGGTCATCCAGGATGAAAGACTTTATTTTGGGATAATGTAAGGATCTGAAAAGTGAAGGTGAAAAACCTACCAAATTGTTGCATCCCAGATGTGACTTGATAAATAAATAAATATTGTATGTCATTCTTTGAGAAGATACACCTAGATACCTTTATACTATATGTCAATGCAACCATTAATTTACTGATGAATTATCTGGTTAACTATATGATTTTGTTAGAAAAATCAATCGTTTTATTTTCTAGTTCCAGAGTAACAATAGGTCGCCGTCGTTGGGTGGCAGGCCAGTTTGGGTTGAAAAGGAAATGTCCTCGAGGGTGAAAATTCCTCATACGTTCGTCCTCCATACATATACGCGACCTACCGTATGTCAATATTGTAAAAAATTACTCAAAGGGTTGTTCAAGCAAGGTTTACAATGCAAAGATTGTAATTACAATGCTCACAAAAAGTGTCTTCAAAAAGTACCTAAAGATTGCACTGGAGAGATACCTAGAGAAATATCAGGTAAGAGAATCGAAGTTTGTTGAAAAATTAAAACGAAAAATTGATTGCTTATTTACAGGGAATTTTGAGCATCCCAGTAGCTGTGCAAGTATAGATAGTCATTTAAATTCTGCCTTAGAAGAAGATACGGAAACCACGAAAGATTCATCTGTATCTTCCAATATTGATAATGATAGTAATAGATATATTGAGGTTATACCAGTTCATGACGATGACGACAACGATTTAACGCCATCCAGGTGTGTAAACGTTCTTCAGAAAAATTAACCTACTTTACTTTTAACCGGATGGTCAAATAACGTTCTTTATTTTAAACATAGGGTTATATTTTTTATATATTTATAAATGGTTTTTGTTTTATACCTGTAGAGTTTGGTTGACTATCAAAATGCTTGCTATCAGGCTTTGGTCAACACTAAGGTACCGCGATGGATAAAAATTGTTTCGAAACTTTTATTTCAGATATTCAACCATAGGTGGTCTGATTATTAAACTTGAAAAAACTCGACTAATATTACTAGTCTTAAAATATAGCAACAATACAATTATGACGTGAAACGCTTTTTGTTCTGCATTTTCTGTAACTCTTATAGTTAATTTCGAGACAAATTATAACTATTTCATTTTGACCATTCTACATAGGTCACAGTATGAACTGGTCTAATGTACTATCGAAAAATATTATCCTATCTAGTATGGGCTGACATAAATCTTAAGAAAACAAGTAAATTAAGAACAGATAGTAAGTTGCACTTAAAAAACTGTTTTATGTTTTAGTTCTTCTTCTTCTCCAAGTGCCAACATTCCTTTGCAACGAATAGTTCAATCTGTTAAACATACCAAACGAAGAGGGTCTAAAGTTATTAAGGAGGGCTGGTTAGTCCATTTTACAAACAAAGATAAAACGGTAATTATTTATGTTTTAATACAAAATGAATCAATAAATCGATAAAAAAGTTAGTTTTTTAAATGCAAACTTTATTTGTTTAGTGTTCTTACTTTTCTCTATTTTTTTAAATTTTGTGTACGAAAATATGATCACTTTTAGATTCGACGACATTTTTGGAGACTTGATACGAAATCCATAGTATTATTTCAAAGCGAACAAAGTTCCAAGTATTATAAAGAAATTCCTTTGTCAGAAATTTTAACTATAGATACAGCTAGGGTTAAACAAGGAGGTATTAGTTTATTTAACATTTTACGGGCATTACTGATGTTAACATTTTTCAGAATGTATGCATTGCTTTGAAATACGAACTGCTAACATTGACTATTTTGTTGGTCAAGATCCTCTTTTTAACCTACAAGAAGGTAATATAGTAAATTTACCACCACCTGATAGTGGTGTAGGAGCATACCTTGCCAAAAGCTGGGAGAGTTCTATCCGCCAAGCGATAGTACCAGTGCAAGCCAACCAAAGTAAGTAATATTAAAGTATATTAAGTATTATGTAAGATTTATCAGAAAAACTTTGGATTATCTTATTTTGTTTACCAGAACATGAAGAAACTGGAGCCAGTGAAGAAGACATAACGGATATGAGTCAACTGTATCAAATTTATCCAGATGAAGTGCTTGGTTCAGGTCAATTTGGTATAGTTTATGGAGGAGCACATCGAAAAACAACCAGACCTGTTGCTATAAAGGTGGGCTTTTAATTTATTTTTATTTTATTTAAAAGTTATTCCACCTTTATCTCAAGTAAAGGAATACAATAAATTTCATTAAATTGAACCAATTATGTTAGAAAACCATATATGTATGTGTTAAATACATTTTGGCAGTTTTAGTATCGGTATAAAAACCAAATAAATTATGTAATTACAACTTTTAACTTTATTATCATTTTTTTTATTCCAAAGGTTATTGACAAATTAAGATTTCCTACTAAGCAAGAAGCTCAGTTGAAGAACGAAGTTGCTATCTTACAAAATTTGTCTCATCCTGGTGTTGTGAATCTTGAAAGGATGTTTGAAACTCCAGAAAGAATTTTTGTTGTAATGGAAAAACTTAAAGGTGATATGTTGGAGATGATTTTGTCACATGACAAAGGAAGATTGACGGAAAGAGTTACTAAATTTATCATCACACAAGTAAGTTTAGAAATTAACTGTAAACCATATATAAAATGGAAAATGAGTCTAGAAATTTCGTTAACTTTTATTCATTATCTTGCCATCATCCTTATGAATGTTATTTCAATCTTAATGTCCTAAACATATTGGTAAGAAGGACTTGATCATTTTAACACAGAACAATATCTACCTAAATTTTTCCAAAGAGATAAAATATCTAGGAGTGATCTTGGATCAAAAACTGACTTGACTTGCTCTCATTCCCGTTTAATTTGCACTCGAACCATTGTCATTCTAAAGTAGATTAAGATATACACAAAAGTTTTCTGTAGTTTAAAGTGCAGAGAAACCCGAGTGGCATATACGACTTTAGACAAACTAAAGGTAGAATTCCTTGTGTTCTTTTACTAGGGATGCCTAGGATATTGTTTTAGAGAAATTTATATCACACTATAAGATTAATTTTTTCTTGTATGAATCACTGTATGTCTTATTAGCTTTGTTCGGGTTTCACCAGGTATAATCAGAAGCCTGCGCACAAGGAAAACAAAATATTTTGGTACGCAGGCTTCTGACGATTTGAGAACGGTAAGTGGCGAAACCCGAACCAACCTTTAATATAATTAAGTAGCACTTCCACAACTTTCCATTATAATTCTTAAAAGTTAAACGAATGTTTGTAGTAGATAAATTTTGTGAAAAAGATTTGACTATATTTTTTTGTATATTTATTTGTAGATACTTGTAGCTTTAAAGCACTTACATAGTAAGAATATTGTACACTGTGATTTAAAACCAGAAAATGTTCTTCTGAGCTCCGATGCTGAGTATCCACAAGTAAAATTGTGCGATTTCGGCTTCGCCAGAATCATTGGAGAAAAATCGTTTCGTAGATCAGTAGTTGGCACTCCTGCTTATTTAGGTAAATACGCTATACATTTTTTGTAAATATTGCAGTCAATTATTTTGTAATTATAAAACATATTGTTGTATCCTATGTACAGATTAAATAATCAAAATATTCGAAAACTGTAGAACTTTAATTTCTTGCAACTTCACAAACTTTAACTCCATGTTACAGTAACACAATTTTTGATTTAATAATCCGTGATGTTTCAGCACCCGAAGTACTTCGTAATAAGGGTTATAACAGATCTTTAGATATGTGGAGTGTAGGAGTTATAATCTACGTCAGTTTAAGTGGTACATTTCCATTTAATGAAGACGAAGATATTAATGAACAAATCCAAAATGCTGCTTTCATGTATCCGCCCAATCCTTGGAAAGAGATATCTTCAGATGGTAAGCATAATGTAATTTTAACAAAATATTTTATATTTCGCAAGATGGCGTTATTGTGAAAATTGTCATTTAATAACTTGTATAAATAGTTATTATTCATGCATATTTAATTTTTTATTCATATAAACTAGAATTTTATTTGCTCGATGCCTAATTTAATATTTTATTTTTGTGTTTCAGCAATTAATTTGATAAATAATCTACTTCAAGTAAAACAAAGAAAGAGATACACAGTCGACAAGTCTCTGGTTCATATCTGGTTACAGGTAAAATTTATATTTATATTAAAACTATGGAGACATATTATATGCAGGAGAAAAGTTACATTTTATTACATCACTCCTAAATAGTTAAGATTCATTTTTTTGTTGCTTACATTAGTTGCTTAATTGAGCTTACATTGGTAGTATGGCACCGTAATGCAGATACAAATCAGCAAGTAAATACATGATGTTGCATATTACTAGAGGAGTAGTAGTTCTAAATTATTCAAAATATTATTTTTGTACTAATGTTTAGTTTTTTAAGGATTACCAAACATGGTGTGATCTACGAACTTTAGAAAACCAGGTAGGTGTGAGATATTTGACTCACGAGTCAGATGATCAACGATGGGAACAATATAGAGCCGAAGTATGACCCGAAAAAGGATGGTTACATTCTATTAAAAAGTGCCTTCGGAGTATGCGCACTTAAATATTAACGTTTAAAGAAGAAGAAGAACAGATTATTTGACATAATATGTTATATTAGCTAATAGAAAGTTTGGCTTGGCCTACAGAAAAAATGTTTGTTTCACTATGAAAACGTATATTGGATTTCAATTTCTTGACAAAAATTGTTGATTAATATACACCTGTTGCAAATTAGGTGCTCTTAGATGTAATTTTTAATAGGAAATTCAACTTTACGCCTAGAGTTGAATTTTTGGAACAAGTTTTTTTTCATTTTTTCTTTGGTCAATTCAAATTGTAACAAAAGTTGTACTTCCATATTGCTTGTTAATACTCAAATAAAAAAATGATATGCGTCTTTAATTATATTAAGAGGATTAATTTAATTTAAAACAATTCATTCCCCTCTTTTTAAAATTATTTATTTTAATTTTAAGTATACAAAGTATATATTTTTTAACTTTTATTTATACATTTTTAGCAATAAAAAAATAACATTTTAAAACTCTTTGAATTATTGTAATAGTGAATTGAAAAATAAAGTTTTCTATAAGAAACAACTTCCTGCGTTTTAACTAAAATTAATGTGGGTAGTCATAATTGAATTGTACAAATTTAAAACTTAACCCTTTTATTAATTTACTATCTAAAATTTGGTGGTATTAAAAAAATATGAAGAGAACAGAAGTATTAAAACAATGCTCTAAATAAAGTGCGTAATCTGGTGTATTAATATAAATTGAGTTGGATCGGTTTGTTTGACATTTATTCTATGAAGATAGCTTGTCTGTTCAAATTACATTCTTAATAGAGTTCATAATTGCATATCACTATAAATACTTCAAATTAAATCATTGAAAAGTATTATGAAATTCCCACTGATGTAAGGTCCAAGTTTGTTGGTGAAGTGGATAATATAAATAAAACAATTTTCTAAGCCAATATAAATTTTAGTTAAAACACTCTTTGAGTTACTGAATTACAATGCCTTGCAGCATCTTTCAGTTTATAAATAAGGTCTAATAGCTCTACAGAATTACAAGTGAAGTGATAACTTTTTAACACCTTATCATCTAATTCTGAATCATATTGCTGACCCACTAAGCATATTCTAAAAAGTGGTCCCTCAGATGCATCAATTACACTTGACTATAACAAAAATTAAATGATTAAAAACTATTAAAAAATAATTAGTATATTATCTTACTTTAACTATATAGTCTATTTTCCATTTAACATCTATTAAATGAGGCAGATGGTTTCCTATACTTAACAAAGATATTTCTAATTTTTGTTTATTCTTTTCAAAATCTTCACAATAAATGTTAGCTCTTTGGAGAGACAAACCACATTCGTCTTTGAGAAATGTAAGTATATCTTCTTTATTACTACCTTGACGTGCAAATTCAGTCGTTAATGATAGTAAAGATGTATATAATTCTGTTATTAAATCTGGTTTGGAATTATGTAAACTACTTGCAGCTAAAAAAAAAATACTGTATATAAAATTAATAGTTTCACAATCTACTAAAAATGTTTTAAGCATTTTAAGTAATCACTTACAGTGTATTTCCTTTTTTTTCGTCAATATATGAAAGCAATTTTCAAGTAACTTTTTATAAACATCATCACTAACTACTGTTGAATTTTTAGCAATACTTATGGAAGATTTGTACTTTTGTAAATTCATCATATTATGATATTATTAAATATCCCCTGTCTCATAACAGATAATTTGTTGTCACTGCTGACACAGTGTTTTATAAACAAATACAAATTTGAAACTACTGTCAGAATAAATAATAAATGTAATTATTTTCGTTCTATGTTTTTTTTCCATTGCCGTAATGGTCCGGCTACACACAACGTTTTACCTGCAGTGCAAAACCGTGCAGGTATGACGGAACATCGTACGTTGGCTACACGCGAAAGCTTAAAGTGAAAACTGGACTGCGCAAATTTTAGTGTCAAGAGCTCGCAAGTCATACAGAATGAGGAGTACAGCAGAGGTTTTTTTAACGAAAGTGTTCTTTTATTGTTTATTAATAAAAAAGACTTAATTTTTCTTGTTTCTGTCAGAATATTCCTTACTTTTCACCTTTCACAATGCCGGCAAAGATTTGTATAGGTCTATAAATTCATTAAAAATTGTTTTGAAAGGCTTCTTATATCGCTAATTTCCTCTATTTGGCTAGAAAACTTTTGCTGGACTGAAGAACGGATTGAATGACCGGCCACACATTGCAAGTAAAATCGTAGAACCTATAACCTCAGAAAAAATCTTCAGCAACTCGACGAGAGTACAGGCCGCGCTTGGAAGCCTACGCGCGATACCGTCTTGCCGTCTATATGCATGCTGTTACCTGCGCAAACGAGTCTTTGCAGGCATGCTCTCAGGCAAAACGTACTGTGTAGCCGGACCATAAAGCCAAAGCCCGAAGTGGTTTTGACAGTTGACACTGACCTCTTACAATATGCTCTGTGGTTCATAAGCAGGGCGATTATAGAAAATACCTTTTATAGGCGTTTTCGGAAACCTACTCGGGTTGGCCCGATCCCTAACCTACGCGTTCGTTTACCTAACCCGAACTACCTACCCGTGTTCGTAAACCATAGAGCTGTTAACTCGATCACCGACTCAGGTTGATCTACAGTAACCCTATCGAAAAGTAGGGTCGTTCCTTAGACCATATACAAATAGACTGGCTGTGACGTCATTTTTCTGAACAACATACTGAAGCCAATATTATCTTTCTTTGTCGCATGAAGTTCGTGGAGCTACGGGATGAGGTGTGTGGGCGGTACTGTTTACAAACAACAAATACCAGCGGCGCAAATGTATTTGAATAGGTACCTAACAAGGTTTTAACTCTAATCAAAATTCTTAAATCATAACTTTAACCCAAAATTAATACAACGAAAACAATACCACAATTAGTTTATGAACAGGGTAAGATTAATGTTTACATATGATTCGCAATGTTCCATGCTATTAGAGACAGTGCAGTCGAAGATATACGAAAACAACCGAAGAAGTTTTATTCAAACGTGGATTTGTTTGTAAACATTAGTTATAGAACACAACATAAAGTTACTTTGGCTTCACAACAAGGACAGAAAATTGACGTCTATTTGTATATGGTCTAAGGGTCGTTCATATCGCTTCAGACACCGCATGCGCATTTCGAACCATTTTTAAATTTTGTCATTCTCTAAAAGCGCGGGAATTCAGCATTCAGCAATTTTTTTCTAATAATTGTTTCACTTTGATGAATAAATAACCAAAATAACAGAAAAGATTTGAAAAACACCAAAAAAAGCAACAACATCTAAGAACAAGATAAAAAAAAGTAAATAATTGAAAATAGTTGGGTTGGGGTTGATAATTTGAATGACTTATGGTATGACAGCGTATTGAATACTCCGTTCTGAAACCTGTGATGTTCGTAAACATGGTTGGTGGGTAAGTGATCCATGGTGATCCGTCACGTGACCTCAGTAGATCGAGTTGGCACCCGGAGTAGGTTTCCGAAAATGCCTTATGTTAATAAATATAGTTTGTAATCCGAAACAGCCTTTTTGTCGATTAATCTTAACATAACTTTCTTAAAGTTAATCTACCTACCTAGAAATTTCTTAGGTATAATCCCAACATTTTAATAGTAATTTTAATTTTTATCTTAAGAACCAATAATAATTAAATAATTCATTTATATAATATGAAATATTACAAAATAATATTTTTAAACTAAATTGTAAAAATGTTTGCACCGACTTTTTTTTAAGGGACATTTAACTAATTGACCTTTAATTTTAATGGTTACTTAAGTTCCAAATGCTTTAATCGATGTTTAAGGGTCCCTTAAAGTTGGTGCAATGAACAAAAACCGTTAAGAGGGGCGTTTCTAATTTGGTAAGCCTGTCTGAATTTAGTGAAAAATCTGGTTATTTTTAAATTACAAGAATGAAAAGTAGATGGCGATAGTGGTTTCAAATTAGTATTTTTGTTATAAATTTGAATATTTTTAGAGCTTGTTGACTTTCTTTGTCTAAGACAGAGATGAAAATATGAATTTTGCTTCGTAAATCTTTGAATATTTTCACGACATACACATACATTTGACCTTGAGACCATAAACAGATGAAAAATACCTGTATAATTTTTATTAAATATCCTATTTGAATATGTTTTCGAAGTTTTGTTGTGATATTGTTGTGTCATAGGCGTAACAAATTAATTGTTTTTAGGATTTAAAATATGGATATATAAAAAATAAAATAAAATAAGATTTCGGCATTCCTAACAAATAATTAATTAATGAAATTTATTGTACTAACCACCCAACAAACAATCATGTGCTGGGAAACTGATGGGCCAGTGTCGGAAAGGTCGGCTAAGTGGCTGTTACCTGTAAATTAACAAAAGGCCAGTGTTGGCCCATTTGATTGTGGGCCAACAATGACGAAATGCTGTTGGCCCATGGTTGGTTAATAGTTACTTACCCGATTGTCTGGTAAATTAACGGAAGGCCAGTGTTGGCCCGTTTGATTGTGGGCCAGCAATGAAGAAATTGTGCTGGCCCATTAATGGTTAGTAGTTACTTATCCGATTGTTATGTTCAGTGTGGTATTATTGTATTAGTAAATGTTATGATAACATTTATTAATAACAACAATAGACAACTATTTTTAACAGAAATTATTTTTTGTCTTAAAAAACTGGCACCAGATTTCTCTTAATTTTTTAACCAAAATTTGCTATCGATAATATCGATTTAATGATTTTTACATATTTATTTCGTTCTTTTCAATAAAAAATATGCATTTAAATATGTATTTAAACATTATAAGATTTTATATAAAAAGTACTATTACTTTTCAATGCTTTCTTAATATATTTTTCAAATTTAAATTTGGCGCTTCTGTCATAGCAGTAGTCACTGTGTCAGAAGAGAGAGACGCAAGAGGGCAACAAGTGAACAGGCAACATAACCCCATTTTTGCATTTTTAAGTTTAGTGAGTGTTTGTGAATTGTTTATTCATAATTTTACTTGATTGTTGTAAAGAAACCCAAAAAGATGTCCCAGACCGAGTTTTTAAACGACAATAAGTAAGTAAATAATTATATAATTCTTGATTTAATGATTACAGTGCATGAATTGTTATTGGCGGTAAAAATGATCTGCATTGTTTTGTAGTAATAACGAACTTTTTGTAATAAGAAGTACAGTTTAGGTACAGTGCAGTGCATGCAGTGCAAATTTCGTATTTTAATATGTCTTTTCCGAAAAAAAATAGTTATAATTATAAAAGAATTAAAAGAGAAATTGAAGAATGTGTAGCATTGTCTGATCTCGATGTTATGGTCGATATGCCACAAAAAAAATATTTCTGCTAGCAATTCGAATTCGTTATTTGCCGAACCCTAAAAAAATTGCTGGATCATGAATTAGTGTTATCAATAAATTGGTCTGGCAGAAATAACAAGCCTGCATTTCAATGTTTTGAAATGGTTTTGAAAATGATAGTTGGTATGTAGTGAACTTTTGCTTAAGTTTAGCTTTTTTGAGTCGTTTTGGACAAAATATTTAAACTGTGACATTCTGCAAATCGAGTTTTAACCAGTGGGAGAATACTTTTCAATAGTAACTCTATTTCACGCAGCTATGATCTTTCTCACTGGCTAGAAGCTAGAACCTGATCTGTCTGTCCTTTGAAGTGTATATTATATGAACAGAGAAAGAAATTTGTTGAAAAATGGTAGCTCGTGACTTGGTTAATAGTAATGTTTCTCTTTTTGGTTAACACTCATTTGTAATTTTGACAACGTATTCAAAATAATCTGTAAAGTTACATTGTATATTTCATAGTTACATCACTATTGTATTTTTTATAGCTATTGCAAGAAAAAATGTTTATTCTAGAGACATATCCCAGAAAGAAGTGGAAGGGATTATTAAAGCCTGGATTTCGGTCTGCAGGAGACAGAATGGGTGGAAGAGATAAACGAAGGAAATCTTTAAAGTGAAGTGATATTGTTTACAAAAATATTTGTGATTTTTTTATTTTTTTTTGTGATTTTGATTTTCTTCTGATTTATATTTAATTTTCTTTTTTTTTGTCTAGTCTGTTTTTTAATTTTGTGATAACTTAAAGATATTTTTTAAGTATGTTATATATTTTTGACTGATATTTTTTTAGGATTTTATATTTTTGTTTGTGTTAGATAGATTTTTTGTGTTTTATATAATTGGAACACTAAAATTTTATATTTAAAATAAAAAAGATTGATTTTTAAAAGGTTTTTTATTTAGAGAATATTCTATGACAAGTATGGTATTGGGCCATTGATTAACCAACATGAAGAGCCATTAAACAACCACTGAAGGGCCATTGAACAGCCACTGAAGGGCCAATGATGGGCTACTGACGTTTCCCCTTAATAAATAAGTGTTGGCAGGCCAATCCGGGCCGACTGTGGGCCATTGCTGGTTACCCATTAAAAAAGTGCTGGCCAGCCAGTCCGGGGACAGCTGTAGGCCGTTTCGGACGTGCCCATGCTGTTACCGGTCTGGCAAACCATGCAAAGGACCATCAGCGACAAATAGGCCAAAACAGTACTGGGCCATTGATGCGCCAACAGTTACTGTTTGTTGGGCAGAGTTGGGTCGGATATTGAAAAAAAGTATCCGGATACCGGATACTCAAAATGCATCCTGATACTTTTTTAAAAAGTTCGAATACTTTCATTTAAAAATGTATTCGGATACAAGTATCCGGATACTTCCTAGGATACTTTGAAGGATACTTTTTTTAAAAAGGACATAAATTATTAGTATTAAAACTATGTGATGTGCAGGTATTTTTAATGTAATATATAATAATAAAAATACATTTAACTAACGAAAAATTTTTCGTGTCACTGCCTGAACTTTTGATATTGAATTTGGCCAGCGTCGGACCAGCCGAGTTTCCAAACTTTTTAGGGGGTGTACTTATTTGTACTTGTAGGTACACTAAAATAAAAATATAAATATTAGGATGTCCTTTATTATAATATCCGAAAAATAATTTCTTCTAATAATTTTAAATACAGGGTACAAAGGGGTTCTTGAAAAGAGAGATATAGAAAATATAAAAAATAAATAACGTAGGTACTTATAAAACTAATTTATAGGTAAAAACAAAGCTCCATTAGAATATAATAATATATTATAACGGTGACCAGTACGAAAAATGGAATTTAACATGTTAGACACATCTGAATTAAAGGAATAAGGGCAGTGTTGTGCCTACATTAGGTGCATTATCGGAGGGCGATAAATAATGTTTAAAAGTATCCCAATATTAAAAACAGTATCCGGATATCGGATACTTTAAAATTTGGTAACGGATACGGATACCGGGTACAAAATTTAAAAGAGCTTTCGGATACATAAAAAGTATCCAGATATTGTATCCGTATACAGAAGTATCCGGATACTACCCAGCTCTGGTACTAACCCTTACTAATTAAGGTATTTATTAGAATAAATATGTTAATTATAATAAAAACACATTACGGTTTCTGAATATACACACATCAACATGGTCTAAAGAAAAATTGAAATAAAGTGGAAAATATGTAATTATACCTTTTTTAAAATTGAGATTGAAATGTATTGGCAACAATGCAAAATTAAACGAGGTTAGTTGTTAGTTTGATCCTTAGACTAGGAAAGAGAGAGGACAGCGCATGGCAATGAAAACCTTATTCGTGTGTGAGAAGCCAAGTTTCAAACGTTTGACATATGTTTGGTGGTAAACAAATTTGGAACGTCGAATTGTATTTTTTTAGTTTTTTTATTAATTTTTCATCTTTTTTAATTACCTGAATAGACATTTTAAAATGGTTAATTGTGCAGTTTATAAGTGCAACAGTCAGAGTGCTAAAAAAGAGGAAGGAATTTCATTTCATAGGTAAAAAGTATTTTAAAACTATTTCCTTGAAATTTATTTTTATTAATATTACAGCTTTCAGGTAATAGATGTTTAACTAAATCACATATGTTATGTATGATAATTTAAATTAATAGTAAATACTTTTTGAAAATTGTTTTCATTCAGTTTAAAATATTATTTTTCAATTAATTGTTATTATTTTCTTATAGATGTAATAGTTTTGCAGTGGCGTGAAACAAAAACATATATTTAAAATAGATTAAAATTGTAATATTTATTAAATAAATATGTTTTAAAATGATTGTTGTTTTTTTTTGGAGCCGTACATATTTAAAGACTTTTTTAAATTAGATTTGTAATACGAAATAATGAAAATGATTATTTAATAATCGTATGATACGCCTATGTCAATATTGTCCGCCATTAGTTTGGTGGTAAATGGGTTACATAAATTGATTCCAATGCGCAGTCCTCTCTCTTTCCTTGTCTAAGGTTTGATCAGAGATTAATTTATTTACTTTCTGATGGATGTATTATTTGAAGGTGTTGAAGTAGATGTAAATTTTTAGAATATATTTTATGGGGGAAAATTTAAATACTTTTCCAAAACGTTTGATGATTATTGCAAAAGTGTTACTATAATGTTTGTAAACATTAACAGGTTAGTCTGTCTTCAATATGACTTCAAGTAAGTAGGTACCTTGCTAATTATTTACTGCCTAAATAAATAAATATCACTTATTTTTTAGAGAGTATTGGACATTCCTAAATTACCACCCAGATCCATGATTTAATGAAAAATGGAGTACAAAGTAAAGCACACACTACAATAAAGCTTACCTATAGTTTATTTTTATTTTGAGAATGTGGCACAAGAAAAAAATAATATTTTCAATAACCTACGATATTTACTAACCAATCTAGTATCTATAAAAATACACTTTGTGCACCTGTTTTCAAGATACCTAAAGAAGTGGGATAAGCTGACTATCAGCGATTGGCCAACAATACTCTTGCAAGTACTAAACATAATTGTTAATATGGGTATATCTTAATAAAACTAATTGTATCATTAAATTATGGCTATTAATTATATTCCAAAAATGTCAACCCCATACTTTGTGGAATCAATTGAAATTAAAATGTATCCAATAAGATTGTAACTGAATTTTTTAACTGGTATCTTTCACAAAAATGAAAAAATTTTATTTATTTTATTAAGATCCATATTTTATTTACATTTGAAAGCACTCTCCATCTAGTAATCAGAAGTGATAAGAGGTAAGTTTTAATTTGTTTATTTACTGGTTTAAATTTTTTACAATTAAAAGGTAGGTATTATATTTATTTTATTATCTATGATTCAGATCTAAATATCAAATTTAGTTTTAAAAGATGTATTGATATAGATATTTTGCATATTAGATACATGAATTTTCTTCTTTTTGAGTACCTACCAATAGTATTTGCCCATGTTGAAGTATTTTCTTTGGAAAATTGAAATCAGTGGTATTTTGTGTACTACTGCTACTGTGTGCTTTTTCCCCTGTGAATTTGCCTCTTGATACTAAATAATTAGCATTATCTGGATGGCATATTTCTTTGGTTTCATGTAAGAGTCTTTACTAGGGCATCTCAGAGAAGTGTTAATGCTACTCGTCCTTTAAGCCATCCTTTGTGTACTTTAAATACTAGGATAGACCAGGAAGAATATTAGTATCATTTTCTAAGTCAAAACTATTTGATTAATTTTTGATTTTATTAGGTGGAATATGGAAAACAAAATATTTCTATAAGATTCAATAGGTTACTACTTTTCTAAAGTATTTCAAAAATGCCCTGAAAATACTATTTTTAGCAATATACTTTTTCTGGCAACCATATATGTTATTTCATCTATGTTTAGATAATTAAATTGTATAAATCAATGGTTTTCAAAATATATGCTACTGTTTCCTCAAAATCTTTGGACCTCAAGTAACTGCCTACACAGGGTTTATTCTATTTATAGTAAATAATTCATAATTTTTACTGTTAATTCTAATCTTTTATATTTTAGAACTCTTTCTTCAAAAACATTGAATCTGGACCCTTATAGAACCCATGGCTACATCAATATGAAACCTATTGTGGGCTACTATGTGTTTTAAAATACAAATGTTTATTTTAGGGTTCAATTACATTTTAAACATTAGCAAATAACATCTGCATATTAATAGTAAATAACAAGTAAATGTTTTATGTTTTTCTTTTTTAGGACTTATTTTCTCAATTATATGTACCCAGTTCATTCTGACATGAATATGGAACCCTTTGGTCTGTTTTATCATTTACCAACAAACTTTTAATGGTGAGGGGGATATATATCTAAAGATAACAGACGTATTCAGTATCCAACCCAAATTTGTAAAACTGTTTATTAAAAATATTACATATTTGACTGTAAATTTTCATTCTTCACATTATCTAAAGAGAAAGCTATTATATTTATGCATATTGAACATGTAAATAAATATTGTAGAAACCTTTACTTTGTGGACATTATCCTGCCTATTTAGAAAAATAGTTTAACACTTAGCTATTAATATTTACATATGTAGTTTTAATTTATAAATGTAAATCCCTTAGGTTGGGTTTATGTTATTTAACAAATAAAGATATAAGGTAACTTAAAGATTAAAAAAGTATAAAGAAAAATCAGGTCTCTCAAAACTCACATTTTTACCAATTCGACTAAAATAAGACAACTGTGTTTAAGTAAAAAGTAATTTAGGAAATAACAACGGTTCACAACACTAAACTCCTTGCACATATCACAGTTGGATAATGCTATAAACTATGTAAAAACCAACGCAAATTGTGAAAATATACTTTAAATTTATTTTTTTTAACTTTTGGCAAATTATAAACAAATATTAATATAGACAATTATATATTTAAAAGCAAAACACTAAAATTAATATATTTTGACGTTATAAACGAGAAATAAGGTTAGGTTGGTTATGTTAAGTGAAGTTTGGATTTGGAGAATTAGAATCGACATACGTCTTTAAAAAAAGCGCCACCAAAACTGTTGAACTAAATTGACAGATTAGTGCAATGTTCAAATTTTGCGTGCAACAAATCTCAAAAAATATACCTTTCTTTAACTTCATATTTTGCTAGTCGCATTCTCTATGCTTTCTTTAGGAGTTAAGCTTCTGGCGTTAAAATTCGTGATCACAAATTGTCAAACTTTTTTAAAACATACCATCACTTAGACACCAATATCTCTTTTATTACAATATAAAACTTAACTAAAAAACCTTATCTCCTAGAGAAAGGTCTAAGCTATATCCTGTTAAAATTTGAATACGTAATTTAAAGGCGTTCTTTAGATTTGTTGTTTACAAAATGATTGAAATTTTGGGTACAATTCAGGCTTGCCACCCGTTTTCAGCTGTCACATTTTTGACGCCCCTCTTAAGTGTACTTTAAAGGTCCGTTAGTTTAATTGTCCCTTAAAAAAAAGTCGGTGCAAACGGCCGTAAACCTACAATTGGGTAAATGTTACAGCGCAAAATTAAAATTCGTAAATTCTTTCTAACTTTTTCATTTAAAATTATTGTTTAATGTATTTATAGTATTTATAATTAATAAATAGAAAACAACACACATGCCACTATTAAAGAAATTTCGTAGCTTGGTCGATTTTTTTAACTATTGCATTTTGTTAAGAATAATAAAAAAAACTCTTCGATTGAACCTATTTCATGTTCTAAGGATTGAACGTAACTTCCAAGTTTATTTGGAAAGCTTCAAACTGTTGTTAATTTATAATTATTTTCAAATGCTTTTAGTAGTTTAATACAAAATACACACTGTCACAAATAAAACGTAAGATTAATCCGGCAACTCGATATACACGATCTGGTATTTACAATTTGTTTAATAAAATAAGTGGCGTAAGAAAAATATTGTACATTACTTGTGCGAAATTGATCACACTCGTGTATTGTCCCATATTATTTCCCACTTATGTGAATAATGCCACTTTCCGGGCTATTAATGTAATACGTGTTGCCTAGAATGCGGCTTTGATTTCTTACGTAATGATTGTGCTTGTACTAAGTGGGGTTAGAAACTTCGGTTTTTTCCGATATTCTGTCACTTCTTTCTAACTTGTGAGGCAGTACCATTTATCTAGGGAAGATACCCAGTTTCAAGAGCAAAAGGTCAAATTTTAAAAAAAGTTTTTAATCTAATATAAGTACAAACATGTTCTCTAGACTTGTAAGGCCTACTTTGGTATCGTCAAGACATTTTAGCACATCCAAACAGGTTGGTAAAATACATATTCAACAAATTCTTAATTTTTGTCTTAACATACTTAGGACTATTTGTAGCGTGTTCTTTTCACGTTTTTTTAAACATATTATAAATCATTTCAAATAATGAGGTACATTTTTCTAAAAATGTTACTTATTCATAACCAAACCTGTTACATAATTTTTTTCAGAATAACTATAAAGTAGCAGTATGTGGAGCTTCAGGTGGAATTGGTCAACCTCTTTCTCTGCTTTTGAAAATAAATCCATTGGTTACTCAGTTGTCTTTGTATGATCTTGTACATACACCCGGTGTTGCTGCTGATTTATCTCACATTGAAACAATTGCCAAAGTTAAGGGGTAAGCACCATTGCACCAATTATTAATGTAAATATTGTGACATCTACATGTCTCATTTTTATAAAGGATATTCAAATACATGGTTTTACTGATTGGATCTTGTCATCAAAACAAGAACCAATCGATATGTTGAGCTTATTAATATAATCATAGGGATAAATAAAAAAATTTATTGTAGAGTTTATCCATAATTTTAAACCATTTTTGAGTTGAAACTTGTCAAATTATGTACAAAATATGGTCACAATGAAAAAAACTGACAAACATTCATTGACACTAGATAATGAAATATTTTTTTTAATTTTTTGATGTTGGTAAAGTAAATCAATTTATTTTAAAGATTTAATGGACCTGAAAACCTTAAGGAAGCATTGAAAGATGCAGATGTTATTATTATTCCAGCTGGAGTACCAAGAAAGCCAGGTAAAAATGAGTTAATGAGGCATAGTTTATTATCACATAATAAATAATTATTTTTAAGGAATGACTAGAGATGATCTTTTCAACACAAATGCTGGTATTGTAAAAGCTTTGGCTGAATGTGCTGCTGAAGTTGCACCAAAAGCACTTATTGGTATAATTACAAACCCAGTTAATTCAGCTGTTCCTATTGCATGTGAAGTACTAAAAAAGGTAATCTCATTTTTTAAAGAAACGTTTTATATTTCTTGTTTTTTTTTTATTTAGGCTGGTAAATTGGACCCTAGACGTGTATTTGGTATCTCTACCTTGGACATTGTTCGTGCTAATACATTTATTGCTGAAGCTAAAGGGCTTAACCCCAAAGATGTCAATGTTCCAGTTATTGGAGGTCACTCAGGTGTGACTATCATTCCTCTGATTTCAAGAGCTACCCCTTCAGTATCATTCCCTGCTGATCAACTTACAGCTTTGACAACTAGAATTCAAGAAGCTGGAACTGAGGTAAATTCATTTAAATATTTCTCTATTTACTTGAATTTTGCTTGTTCTTATCATTGAGAGTGTAGATACATAAATATCACTTTACATTTAGTGTATTTGGCTCTACAAATGCTTATTTGTTTTAGGTTGTGAAAGCCAAAGCTGGAGCTGGTTCAGCTACTCTTTCTATGGCCTATGCTGGGGCTCGTTTTGCAAACTCACTTCTAAGAGGACTCAAAGGAGAACCAAATGTAATTGAAGCAGCATATGTTATTTCAGATGTAACAGAAGCATCATACTTCTCAACTCCTCTTGTTTTGGGTAAAAATGGAATTGAAAAGAATTTGGGCCTAGGAAAACTCAATGACTTTGAACAAGATTTACTAAAAAAGGCACTTCCCGAACTTAAGAAAAATATTGAAGCTGGAATCAAGTTTGCAAATCAATAAAAAGGATGTGTAGCATATTTTAACTTTTTTTATTATTTTTATTGTGTATCTAGTCCCCTCTACGAGGCGAGAAACTACAAATTATTTTAATATAGATAGAATCTATCAGTTATATTTCAAAAATATACATCTGTTTTAACATCCTTTTTTTATTACATCATTTTATTGAAATTCTCAATTTTGTTTATAAATTAATTTTTTTACAAGCGCAAAAATAATAATTTTAATTATTAATAAATGGTTTATTACTTGTTTATTTAAAAAATTGGTTGATTCATTAAAAACTATTTCAGATTAATCTCTTGTGTTTTACTAATAACTGCCCTCATTAGCAGTAAAAAAAGACTAATGGTTAGTTCAGTGGAGTTTTTACATAAAATATTATTTAATGAAAGGTTTGTGTTTTTAAACACATTCTAAGAATACGCCAAACCATAAATAAATTTTTATTAAAAAAATGAATACAACAATACCGAATAAATTTTGCAAGTATTGCTTCCAAAAATTCAGTCATTTTTCAACTTAACAAAAGAAAACGCAGAAACTTCTACAACAAAGCTTAGAATATAAAATTTCCATCGAAAGTATAGTTTGATGGTTAAAAAATAAAAGTTTCATTCATTTTGGTAACAAGTTTTTACGTTTAGAAAAATATATCGATAAACAGAAATATTTTAACTTTACAAAAATAAATTTTTAGTTCCTTTTACTTCAAAAGCGATAGAATAATAAAAAAATGATTTGTACAGAAAGTGTACTCAATTTTTTAACAACTCGTCTTTCCTGAACCACAGTATAAAACGTTCCTCAATTTATATTAACAACATAGTTTTTTTTTATTTTTGTTTACAATATTTGCTTGAAAAATATTAGTCGAATAAAAAAATTCTGGGCAGAATGTAAAGTAACTCTAAAAATGACTTTCATTAATATTGCTATTAAAACCCGATATTCCTCTGGTTGATGAAAATATTTGATTGTAACAACTTATTTATGTGCTTCTGCATTAAACATAATATAACAGATATAAGCAAATATATTGGTAGTAGTAAAAGGATGTACCAAATCTGGAATATTTGGTCATACTGATACCGAACAAAGTTTACTTTACACAAACTTTTAACAGTCTAACGAGCGTTTCGATAACAAAGTTATCTTCTTCAGAGGTCAAAGGTAAGAAACACACGTTAGATGGTTTAGGGCTATCATAAACTGTGTTCAGTAAGTAGTTTGTATCACTGGATTACTGATATTCATTCACTGTTTTTAAATAAGAATAATATAAAAGCGTATCTATAATATATTAGGGCTAATCTTTTGTAATAATAATGCGTTACAGGGAAGCCACAGGTTAAGTAAACTTTGAACCAGATATAGCTCCCAGCATAAGAATACTTGCTTGGTAAATAATCTAATAGAATGCAGTAAATCATAAAACATTGACGGAACAAATACCACTTATTTTTATTAACTATGGTTCATCAGACTATGCAAAAACAGCGCATTCATTAAACATAATGGTAACATAAAAAAACAGCACCAAAAATCATAAGATATAACATTAAAATTTGAATAAATAGCCTAGCAAGGTGTAATTTTGCAAACTTACGGTAAACTATATCTTATTTGAAAACACTTAAGGGAAACTAAAAATGGTTACTTTAACATTTTACAAATTGGAGCTATAACAATTTAAAAGTTTAGTTACAACAGAAAACAGGATATTTTATGGACTAGACTAGGTTCTTGTCTTATTGAGGTTCTTATAAAAATAAGAGCATAATAACAAATAACATTATTGAACAAATATTGAATACATTGACATTCCAAACGTTTTGATTATTGGACTATAGGGCGCTATTTTGTTACTACAACATACTGAATGAGTGTTTACTTAAAAAATTAGTCATAGATTAAATATGTAATGTAGATGTACTGATATTTAAATAAGTGCATTACTCACATTTAAATAAATAACAACAGAACGAGATTCTTATTTCTAAATAAATTTTTGGATAAGAAACATTAATATATATTTTTTGTACAAATCGTATCCGTAAAGCATTTAAAAGAATACAAGTACAACAAAAATATAAATTATTTGCCGAATAACAAGGACACTACACCGAACAGGACGAGTCAGATTTCCTGCATTCAACCACTAATGCGATATTATTATTTAATTTTAATCAATGGTCAGATTATGTATCTGAAATAAAAATCTGATTACGAATTACACGAAAAAAGTAAAAGTAGAATGTACCATTTTAAATTTAAATTAAACTCGCTAGTTTTGTTTCTATGTGAATATGTACTTAACAATAAAATAATAAAAGCCTATGTCTTAAAAACTAGGAATTAATATATCAATGGAAAAATTGCATTAAAATCCTGTTGGGTGTAATATAGTTTAACTGACAAGTTTGTAGTCGATTTAGCACGTCACAGAATTACATCTTTCAAATTATTAGAAAATTTTAATTTGAAACAAATTTATAAAAATATAAAAACTTTAGAAACAATTAAATTTGTTAACTCAATTGCTTTGAATGATGAATTTCTTTTGTGCGTAATAGCTTTATATTTATAACATATAAATCATAGTTATTACTTAGGATGAAGATTGTATAGTTTTTTATTTATATTTAAGAACGACTTAATGGTCGTTTAATTTCTTTTTTTGCCGTCAACAGCTATGCCTCTATTAATTAATTCAGTACCAATATAAATATCTTTATCTTCAGATGACGTATCTATGAGCATCAGATCCAAAACCAAATCAGAGTCGTATAGTTGATCTTTGGCTACATTTAATAAAATGGAATAAAAGTGTTTTCGTTCTACCATCTCCTTAAATTCGTCGCAATGTTCCATTGTCCAGTTCGAATGCTTCGGTTTAATATCTAAGACAAATAAAGCTTTTAATCAATTATTTAAATATAAAATGAAATCGATCATTGGGTACTTGCATATATAACTCGTTCAGTATAAATGAGTTTGCACGTCACGGCTGTCAGAACGGGACTATGTTGCCAAAGCATTTAAAATAGTATTAGAATGTAGTAAATGTCAAACGAACTTTCGCTAATACCCTTCTTTTTATTTGACAACTTATTTTATTGTGATTTTAGTTAACAAAAGAGTTTCATTTTGATGAACCTAACCTAACCACAGCACTGAATTATAATTTTATATTTTAACGATTCTGAAGTATTTAAGTATTAATAAGGTAGGTATGTATGGAATAGTAGTTAATAAGGAAAATATATAAAATGGTACACTTATTTGTTAAAAAATGTTTCATAAACATTAAATATATTTTTTATCTAAAATAGCTTTTACCTGATTTTCAACAAGCAATCTTGCCAATATATAATATGATCCCAATAAAAGGAAATTGCTCAATAAGCAATCAACACACCTTAATCCAGAATGTCAAAATTTCACCTGGTAAACCATGTTTGAACGCGGCAACAGAGCGCTATTTTGCCAATATGTAAAATATTTAGCATGACTAATGTTAGTTTGAATTTGATATTTTAGTAGCCCACGAGTTGTATTCGATATAAAATTAATAACCAGACCTTTCTTAAAGCATTTATTTATTTTTTTTAATATCTTACTGCGTATGAAATTCAATATTTGCCAAGTTTACAGTGAAAAAGATATTGATTGACAGTAGCAAACGAATGAAGTTAGTCAAACGAACAGAGTGATTTTTGTTCACTTTGATGAAGTACAACCACATTTATGCTGAAATATGGAGGGTGGAAGGAAGGAGAAACAACTCAATGTATTAAAAAGTGTCCATCGAAAGGGAACAAATTGGTGGCGCCACATTAACAAAAGTAAGGATTTTAACAGTGCCATGAACTATAAGAGTAAGAACCGAAATTAAAAAAAGAAAGAAATTCTTCCAGTTTTTACGATTTAATTTTTTTAAAGAATAAAAAATTGTTATATATCGGTTAAATTCAATATCATAATAAAGTAATAAATAGTAATTTATTGTACATACTGTCAGTAGAAAAAAATACAGAGGTTGAGACGCATCAATTTTTTTACTTTTTAATTTTCGCTCACTTGGACAACTTTTCACAAAACAAAGCTTTCCTATTCTTTTAATATGTTCTCTTCTTGTATTAACAACAACAAATTCGTTAATATAACAAAAATGTGTCATAAAATTTTTATAAAAATCCATCACTATTGACAATATTTCAGGAGTTTTATAGGTTAGTACATATATTAAATTACATTTGACTACGAAAATAGTGGAGATTTTAAATACTGCATAATTTTTACCTGCAAAAATCAAGAAAAATATTAAGTTTTTCAACCCAGCTCACTTCACTCTTTTTATAACCTAGGGAAGGTTACTGACTCACATAGTCCTTTTACCCTTTTGCTACTCTCTCGCCATCTACTATTTGGTCCTTACCGCTGAACAGTTTTTCGACATTATTCCTATACAAGTTGGTCCTCCTTACCTCTACCCTCCATATACTGAATGAAGTATATTCATTCAGAATAAAACATGAAGTATGAGAGTATAGAAAGTTTTTGAGACCACTTGGTCTTTTTGATGTGCTTTCAACATTAACAGTGCAAAAAATATTAAATGCTATCAGTTTTAACTATGTAACATATGTGTGAGGTTAAATTTAATTAAATCCACGAGATACTTCATACGGATTTGAAGCTCTACTATCAGAGTCAAGTAATAAAATTTAATATGTTGCTAGTTTATTTTAGCATTTAAATACATTTTTTTATTCGTTACTCATACTCATAGCTCGAATTAATGATTACAGCAAGAACTCTATTAAACATTAGGCATAGTATGTAGTATATTAAAAATTTAACATACCTGAAAGTCTAGCTTTGAGTGCTTGGTAAGGTAATTCTAGGTATTCTACATCTAAGGGAATCAACTGTTGTACAGTCAAATTGGCATAATATCCAAAATCACAGTAAAATACTGATATGGATCCATTGTTTATCACCTTTATAACACTGGTCCTACAAAAAAAAACAGCCATATATAATATTTGAAGCAGTGGTTTTTAAATTACGTTAATACTTGACAAGATACATACAGGCTTTTAATCATATAAAAATAAATACAGAAAAGTGAGAATGTCTACTTTTAAATTACCTGTACCAATTTCCATCGTCAAACTTTGAAGCGTATATATCTCCGGGTTTAATTTGATCAATAGTTAGAGGACTATGTAAGACTTTTCTATACCTTTCTTGCAACTGTTCCATCATTTTGTGTAATTTCGGTCTAGATTT
This sequence comes from Ophraella communa, assembly GCA_035357415.1. Classification (NCBI taxonomy): domain Eukaryota; kingdom Metazoa; phylum Arthropoda; class Insecta; order Coleoptera; family Chrysomelidae; genus Ophraella; species Ophraella communa. Next base: position 22,342,583 of record CM068988.1, on the reverse strand, counting down.
CAATGGTTGAATAAAGAAATTATAAGGATTAACAGCGAAAGGAACATGTACTTCGAAAGGTTCGTTTATATTAGGCAGGGAGGGAGATTTGAGTTTACCGGTGGATGGTACATTTTCTAAAAAAAAATTCATAGAATTAAATTATTACCATAGAGATGTTGACCGTATTCAAATAATATAATTTTGATGTAAAGTTATAATATTTTTCATGAAAATCGTTTTAAAAATTTAAAGAATTAATGTATACTACAGAAGAGACAGTGCTCAAAGTGGCAATATTTTGCCTCAGTGTATGATCTAAACGTTGTTTAGTTTTGACGATAACGTAAAGCAGCGGTTCCCAAACTTTTTCACCCGGCGACCCACCACCGTGAATTTGAGACGTTTTGCGATCCACTATATATAGTTAAGCCTATGGCAAATAACATTTTCAAACTGTATTTAAAAAAACATTTAATTAAGGATACAACCATCTTAACAATTAGGTGAACTATGACAAATACAGCAGGTTCACTAAGCCCATTAATACGAATTATGGCATTGTTTGGCGTTACTGACAATGGCCTGGATATCAGGATTGAAGGTTGACAATTTTAAACGCAAGTCATTCTCAACACATAGTTTGTTTCTGTACTTATTTTTAAGGAAAACCAAACTTGAGAAGGCTCGTTCGCATAAGTAAGTTGTTGTGAATTCCATGAGTTCCATCAGTCTTTACTTTGATCTAGAAAGAGATCGGGCTTGAATCTTTAAATGCACTCTTTAAAGCCGAATCACACGAAAGTTCCATCAATGCGTCTTCTTGAGCAGGTGTCAATGCTATTTGTTTTAAATTGTCCTCGTCAAATGGGTTACAATATCGGAATATTGTCCTCGAAATAAAGTCCGCGACCCACAGTTTGGGAACCGCTGACGTAAAGAATTCGCGTTATCGTTACTATGAAATTCTACAGATAAAACTTACTAGAATTAATTATTCTATTCATAATTAGGCCACTCATAATATATGAACATTTAAACGATGCGATTGATACTAAGAACATTAAAAATAAAACTTTTCAAATAAACTTCCACTTTCTATTCAAAAAATTTCTCTAAGCTTTGACATATTGAAGTTACATTTTGTTTTTCTAATGTACCTACCTGATGTTGATTAAGTAATGTTAAGACTAGACTTGGAGGGCCTATATACATGATTTAAAATATTTTTCCAAAAAGAACACCTCTATTTTTAATCAATACTTACTGATTAATCCTTCTGTAGGTTTCTTTCTAGTAGTTTTTATATAGTTGTCATCACTTTTTCTAAAACACAAAATGCGTTAAAAAATATCTATTATAGTTTAATCATTAAATCAATTTTATTTGGGAAATTTTGTTAGGGCAAAAGGCTTCCCATAATTAGATAAAAAAAGACATAAAATGACTACAGATCTCACTGGAGACTGTCTTTTGTGGTATCACCAAAAAAAGGGTAAATCAATAACCGAGAACTTTAGTGGCTTTAGCCTTAGCACTTGGTAGATTAAACTAGACAAAATATCTCGTTATGTCAAAGTGCAGAGAAGTGCAATCTAATTTTTAAGGATAACAAAGTTAGTATTTTTTCTTGGTTTAAAAAAGTAAAATGCCAGATTGCTTAAACTTACTTAATCTCATTTTGCATTATTATCGATTTGTTAATACAGAAAAGTCCTCCTTCGGGTGTTCTACTGAAAAATTCTGCCAAAGGCACTCCATCGTTATTATATTCAATTATTTTGATAATCACTGGTTCCTCGGTGGGTAGTACTTGTTTTGCAACCGTTAAGAAGTCGCTTGGCATCACATCCAATAACATTCTCGTCTAAAAATATAGAACGACAAATAACTTAAATGCGAGAATAAATTATTAAAAAAATACCTTAACAGCTTGAGGTGGATACATGTTAGCTATATCATCAATTTTGTCCAACGGGTATAGCACCGTTTCTTTCACCTTAATCACATCAGTGTTACCATAGTCTATGTAGTATATTTGGGCCATGTCTTCTTTAGGCGACCAGTCAATTATTTTTACCCTAAACAATGTAATAATAATAGTTGAAGATGTGAGTCACTAGAAACATTTTTGTATGGTAACTAACCTGCACCAATGGCCACTCAAATTATGTTTGCCCATATAAATTTTGTCTCCACTGGATTTTTTGTTGAGAGATTGTATAATATCCGTGGGAGGATTGCTAATTATTTGATTTTCGATCTCGGTGAGCAATTGTAGCAATCTATCATAACCGAGAGAGTGGATTTGAACGTAAATATCACCATTTGAAGCTATATTTGAGACGTACACCTCTGTAATGGTATCCTACAATATTGCTTTTATTAGGTCGAAATTTAAAAACATTAATACTGATGCTTATTATTTTTAACTATTTCTTTTATTTAATCATTATCTCTGTTCATTTTTGTTGAAAAATTACTTATACTGGTACTTATACAAGTAGAAAACAAATAATTAGTTATAAACCAAATATTCACTTCTGGCATGCATTCCAATGTTCACATTATACGATCGGACTCCAGTCAAGGTTCAGTCAAATTGTACAATCTATTCAGGATTCAGTTTCCCACCATCATCAATAGCCAGCCGTATATAGTTCGCTGATAATTTAATGTTTATTATAACATTTGCATGTAATTAGATTTTTCTATTGGAAACCTAGCTATTACAGCCCTTCTTCTTGTCGAAGAAAATAATATAAACACAAAAAGAGTGTGCATGGGAAGAATAAGAATGTGGGTACCTTCAATTTTGTTAAACAAGAAAACGGAATGGGAATACCATACGCTCTATCTGTATTTAATTGATGACGAAGAAAAGAGTATGCACTACTTTTGAATCACCAAACTGCTAAACTGACTGGGCCGGAAACACAAGAGGACTGGGCTCGAAACGATAGTATAAATTAGTGGTGGGTTGCTATTTCACGAACTGTTACTTTGTCACTGCTACAACGCTGTCACAGTCTGCTCCAGATTGAATAAAATAGCAGTGACAATTAGTCACGTTTTGATTTTGAGATTTTGTAGTTCCTGTACCACATCGGTTCCATTTGTTATTGTCAGGGACGTTATCGTGTTCGCGACAGTAACTTTTAACATCGTTTGAGACGAAGCAGTGATAACTGATAATGGTGGTGTACCGTTATTTTGCGGCCAAAACTCTTACTACATAATAAACGGATAAATGTATTGAGGATCAAAAATATGTATAATTTCTAGTAACTAAAGGACTAAACTTTTATGATATGAATACAATAATACAGCAACCAACATGTTCGGTCGCGATTACCCTTTATAATATTTGTAAATAGCAGATTCATTTTTATGTGTAACAATATGGCCAAGCTAAACTGCTCCAGAAAATCACTGCTTTTTGTCACCGTGACAATACTGGAGCAGTAACGTCTTGTCACAGCTACACTAAAATAGCAGGTTGGCCCACCTCTAGTATAAATGCTCTTTTTGTTTCTCAGGTAATACTTTAACAGACAGATGAAGGACTATGATCGGCACTAACCTAAAGTAAGAGAAAAATACAGCCACAGCTCTGTACTCCACCTTTCATAGAATACGATTAAACACATTGTAATAAACTCTGACGCAATGGACTGGGAAAGTGTGACGTCAAAATTTGTGTTCTATGCTGTTGAACTGGGAAATGTCAACGAAATGATTCCAAACGGCAATATTATAAATCTCCAGAAATAACTTTTGTTTGGGTTATTTTCTTATTATTATACTTTGAAATATAACGGAAAATACAATAAAATAGTTAATAACACCTGTAAAACATACCATAAAAAAAGTTGTTTGGAATCATTTGGTTCGACACTTACGTCACTACTTTCCCAGTCCATTACAAGTATCTCTCCCGCTACTATTTCATCACTCCATTTCACTAGGCCGAAGTGAGACATCCCTTTTTCACACTTGACAATCAGCACCGCAGAAGACCAAATCCTTCGTCAATATCAACTTTCCAAACATACCCACAACAAATTTTCGATTAAACAACAACTGACGTAACAACGCAATTTAAAAAAATTACTGAATCAAGCTTTTCATTGCAGTACAACAATTAAAAATTTTTCGAAACTTACAATATACCAAACAAATGTAGGTTTTATTGATTATTATTATTTGATTACTTACGTTTACAATATTTGGTGCTGCAGACTCTAGAGTTAATTCTGGAATTAACTCTTTATTTATACATGAGCCAGTGTCCAAACAATACATATACACAGGTAAACTAACATCTTTTTCATCAGTAGCTAAAATGTATAAACAAAGTTTTATACTAATAAATATACTAGATAGTACTCAATATAGTGGAAACCATTTTTTTTGCATTTTTAACTTACTGACATCGACAGCTACTTCTACCATTACATGTTTGTATAACAGATTTTGCAAAGTCTTAGAACCTAGGGAAATTTCGTACAGATCTTCAAGACCAGCTAAGCGACACACGAATGCCTAGAAAATTAAATAGTTTTCATTCTTTCAAAATTTTTTTTTTTTACTTTTTAGTTACCTGGGCTTGGCAAACGGCAAATTCTCTTTTCAGTTGATAAATGTCATGAATTGGAAGCGTAATTTCATCTCCGAAGTCGATATAGAAACACAAAACGGTGTTGTCGTTTACTTCTACCGCTCTTATTCTGTACCATCCGAATTCGTAATAAGCTACGTAATAACCATTACGATTAACAACTGGTGCATGCAAGCTTTCTTTGTTTTTGGCATAGTATACATCCATTTTTGCTACCATGTTTATGTATTTATCCTAAAAGATTATTCACACAGTAACATTAGTGGCTGACAAATTAAAACGAAGAAAAACTTACACTTTCTGTTGTATTTGATTGTCGACACCAAATTTCATTAGCAGAAAGTAAGAAAGTGACTTCTGCTAATAATTTGTTTTCTTCCAACTCTATGGTGTTTGATGGTACAGATACGTCGGTCAAAGTCATCGATTTCATCCACATCTGACCTTTCTGTAATACCTGAGAGGTTAGAAATGGCAACTATGTTAAATTAGGTTAGCCCAAAGCAAACTAAAGCAAGTTAGATAGTTGTAAGTATGAAGAATATGCTGATTATTTGGATAAGCAACAGGTCCTTTTTAGCAGTGGTTCAGCTGACAAAATAGAATATTGAAAGCCTCGGTGATGAATCCTGTTCCATTAATAGTTATTTTTTTTTATTTAGTCAAATAGTTCTTGTGGACTATGTTGACTAAATAATGCAGGATAGTATACAGTAGAAAAAATTGATCTTTACCCTGACGTCACTAACAGCGAACAGTAGTAGACACAAACTTTATATACCTCATCCTTTTCTACTACTAGTAGAAACACATTAAACAATTATGTAAACTTATCTACCAAGCAATGTCATACGTTCTTTAGAACTCTAATTGCGACCTCCGTATGTTGTTTATTAGAATTTATTTTAACCTCATGACAGAATTTTGTTCAAAGCGTTCTATCATTTGCATTCAAATAAATTCTATAAAATCGTTTTTTTTTTCAAAACTTCTTTGTTTTTAATTTTTATTTTACGGTAAGTACAAGATTAACTTCAAACGACAGCTATATTAAGTTATACAAAAAATACTGACAAGATAAACAAACAATGAAAATATTTACGCACACGACAAAGTAACAGTAGCCATTTTTGACTCAGATTCATTTCGTGAGGTTTGCAGGTGTGACGTCAGGGTAAAGATCAATTTTCTCGACTATATCTAATTATGTGAAAACCATTTCACGTAGGCGTAGGAATAATTGAGGTCGGGTAAACACAACTTGTAGACAAATGTAATATTTTGCTGAATTATCAAACCACATGAGCAATAATAGTATTTAGATTGGGTACATGTTAAGATTAATTAGTGCACAATTAAGTATTTCATTAAGGCTGTTTTATCGGTGCACTCTTTCAGCGTGTTCCTAATACTTCGGTTTTTATAAATAAAATCGTTTCATTTTTTGCAGAGACATTCAAAAGAAAACTCCGAACAGAATAAAAAAAATTTAAACAATTAATTTTGTCAACTTTCAAAAATCAAAATTTGCAAACCTACATATTGCTCCTTATTCTTATTCCAATTTTTTTATGTTAATTATTGGTTCATCCTCATAAAATATTGATAAATAAGAAAAATTCAAGAAAATCATATCAATTTTATGGAAAATATCACTCGACGAAAAATCGGTAGAACAGCCTTAATAAAAGCAATTATGAATACTGATGGATTTAAATTTAGTAAGAAAGAAGAGCTATATATATTTTTATAAAATGCACATTCAAATTAACACAGTAAATGCACCATTACCCAATGTTGTAATTTACAAAGTTAATATTTCAGAATGGCACAAGATAAACTAATACATACCTCCTCAGGTTTACAATGTTTTAAAGTATAATTATTGACAACTTTTTGGACGTGTATACAAGGACTGCTGTCAATAATCTTTAACCAATCGGCTGGCAGATTTTCGTTATATTTTTCGGCATAGTCCTGTTCAACTTGCCATTCCCATAGACCTAAAAGTACGATTACATTAGATTCTACACCCAAAAGAAGAAATAATAAAAAAAATCTTCGAGTATTATAATGCTTATAATATGTTTACTTCTTACCTCCTGTATGTTTTTTTAACATTTTTGGTATTCTATCGAGTATATCTATATCGCTAGCTAAAAATAAGGACTTTCTTTTGCCATATTTTGCTGAAAGTTCTTTAAAAGCTTGTTCGTAGCAATATGCTTCGGCATCATTGGCATTTTTAAATTCTTCAGGATAACTTGTAAAATTATGATTTCCAATCTAAAAAAAATATATGCATTTAAAAAAAAGTATCTGTTAGTTTTGACATAATACTAGAACTTACCTTAATTTTACAAGTGTAAATGTTTATTCTTTTTCCTATATTTTTTACACTGACGTCTATTTCACCCAATTTGTGGACTTCAACTAAGTTTTTTAAATCTGTTTTGATATCTCCAGTAGAAACAAAATCAGGAATCTGAAAAAATGCAGAACATGTAACTTCTATTGGCTAAACCGATCTTTTTATGTTCTCAATATGATGAACTTCCACAAAAGTTTGCTTGAAATCGGAATACCTACAGAGGTTCATCCAGGACGTGGATTTACAGAGATTGGAACTAATTAATTTTATGCGTACCCATAATTTAATTTTATTTATAAAAATATTCTTACTATGGGTGTGTGTATAAACTATGTACTGATTCTCATAGCTTACCTTTGGTGGTATAAATGTAACTACATCATTGATAGGACTGCTGTTGCCGCTGTCTCTATCCAAACTAATCTCTGACATTAATTTTGTGATTTTCATTCGTCTACTAACGCCAGGCGAACAATCTTCGATTACATCTTTCTGAATTTGTTTAATACCATTTCCCCCATTTTCCTTAAAAACGAAATATTATTAATATATATTGAATGCTAGTTCCCATGGAAGTTAAGGAAATATCACCGAAAAGATATAAGCAATATGTTATTCTACAAAGCCTTATTACACTACTGAAAATTTTCTAGTTTAAAAATTTGTAAGAAATATAACATTTTGTGTGTTGAGAATCATACCAAAAACGATTAATATTACTTGGTTAGATAAGCATTTATCCTGTTACATAGATGGCGCCGCTAAAATTAAATCCACATGATTTTCAGCTACTACCAACCTTCAAAAGAAACGTGTAAACATTTGACCGGTTTTGGAGGATCGTTATAATCGCTATATATAGCCCTCGAATAATAATAATAAAATGGAATTTTGCCAAAAATAGTTTTCTTAGTTAGAATAAAGACTTATCTACCCAATTGTTAGGTCATGTTCCCAAAACACAGTTGCCATATGCTATTTCATATCGATTTAATTCAAGTCAATGAGAGGTTAGAATGCTATTGAAGTTATTTTCGAACTACGCTTAACCGATTGAAAAAATTCTTACTTGGTAAGTTTTACTGGAGAAATTTAGCCTACTACTAGATAAACTTGACTGTTTTTGTAACCTAGGTGGTGGTTCACGGGTGTTACGTAATGTAGAATACTCCGGTATTACTACTTTAGAAGCCACAGTCGGTTGCGAGTAATCGACAAATTGGCTATGAGACACTGCTACAACTCTTGAGGATGCAGCATACTTTCTTCTAGATTTTGATGAATGTTTCGGTCTCCACAAATTCGGTGCTTTTGAAGAAAACTGCACGTGTTTCGGTGGCCTTTTTGGTCTGTAAAAAACGTTAACATTGTCGTAGAATGTTTATAGATTTATTTGCTTAGCTTTTCTAGTATAGAAATTGACATTTTTTTGTTATTACTAAAAATAAAGCAAGCCTTTTATGTATTGAAACCATCACATTAATAAAACAATTTAACAACAGATTTAAATATTTAATATTTATCCAATTATACAAATATTAAAAATAAAAATACTTACGCCTTCTGTTTCTGAACCATGTTCACAATATGTGCTGATTGTGCACTGCTTTCAGCTTGTACTAGAGTATCTCCTTTACTGTTTTGGTACACATTTAGACTTTGAGCAGATTTCAAAAATTCTTCTAGAGATCTATACCCTAACTTACTGTATGGTATTTTTTCACCCATTATAAGTTTATAATCACCTAGGAATACAACACATTGTAGTTAGCAAAAACCACAGTTTAGAAATTCAAGAATTAACATCTATTATTTAAAAGTGATTTTTTACTGTGGATAATCAGTTGGAATAGTTCACAATTTGACGGTTTACTAAGGACAGATTATAAACTAACAAAAAATGCATTAAATTGTAAATGGCTTGGTTCAGTTCACAATTTTTCGAGCGATTACAATCTCGCGAGTTATATGGAATACTAACGATGTTTATAATCTTACAGTGACATATATATTAATAAATTTTAAACATAGGACCAGCTACTAACATATTAACCAATGACAAAGTATGTTTAAAAGTTAACATAGCCAGACTTTAGCTTGATTTGATTATAGTATTTTTTAAGAAACAAAGTAACCATTAATCTTGAAATATTTTAAAATAGCAGATCACCAATCAAATTATATACATACTAACAAGATCAAATTAATCCTGGAAATATATTTCCTTTAATATGTTTTTAAACAGAAATTGGAAACAATATCTAAAATATATAAAATATTTACTGGCCTAAGTATTATCCCATAAAATAATCACTTGAAGAAAACAATCTTTAAGACAAAAAAACTTACTATCTAACTGCCTTAGTGTCATAGGATACTTTGAGGCAATTATCAGGCCTCTTAACCTCTTAACTAAATTTTCCTTCTCCATTTTTTTTTATGTAACTCACAGCCTTATTTTGAACTCTGCAAAATATTTAAATATTATATAAGATTAAGTAAGAATAAAAAACATTTTACCTATTGTTTACAATATTATATTAGGAGAGAACTTCTTCACAATTAATGTACAGAATTTGCTGAAATAAAATACAATTTTTTAAAGTATAACATTAGTTAATCACTAAATAAATGTTTACCATGTTCAAAACATAGACACAATAATAGGATAAAATTTGGATAAGTTTTTATTTGTGTGTAATTATATATTTAAATTTGAAAAATGCCAAGAAAATAATTTATAACCATTATACTAATTATTTGGCATTAAAAACTTTTCTGAAAGATTATACAAAATAAGTACTTCTTTATTGAAAAGTTGAAAGAGAGTATCTTCAATTTTACAACTCTTAACTATTTTTGAACTGTAACAAAAATAATTGTTAACGTTTTTATTTCAAAAATTCACAAATAAATTTTAGCTTAATTTAAAATAATTTTAAATTATCGATAACTTTCATTTTCTCACTATATATTTTTATTAATAAATAATAATATACTAATATTAAAAAAAATTACTGTATTAAATTTATTTCTACTTTAAAATTACCATACAAAAAATATAAATATGTTGCAAAATACCTACATGTAGTAGAAGTAAACTAAAAACCTACTTTCAATTGTACTGTAAAAATACTGATTTAAATTCAACTACTATTCACAATGAGTCAGTTGTGTGCACTAAATTGATATGTTTATCTTCCTGTCTCTGTACTTTACACAGACTTTATGATTATATATTTAAAAATTCTGATAAAAAATATCAGGATGCAAGCATATATGAAGCTGTAATTGACTTTATAGCTAATGCTGTAAAACAATAAATTTAACTTGTTACTAAAAATTGCCAATCATCACAAAATTAAGAAAATGTAGCACAAGGATCCAATATCTTATTTTTTTTGTAAAAAAGTAATGGTAGTATTAATTAGAATTATAAGAGTGTAAGTGCTGAATGCTATTTTAAAATTGTCTTAAATATAACCTTTTTCCTGAAGAGATAATTGTAAATGTAAATTTCTACATGTAGGTATTTTCAACAAAAATAAAATCTCTTGGTATTGTCAACACAAGATGTTTATTGTATCTGTAAGCTTATATTTTTTGGACCTTTGACAAAGACCTAAGTAATTATATGCTGAAGTAACAAAATTGTTTATGTATAATTCTCTTCAAATTCATTACCTAACCATATTTTATATATTGTAGTGTCTATAGTATTATTTATAATAAGCTATTAAAGTAGTTATATTTATCTTTAGTTCTTAAGTAGAGTGTTCTGTAATAAAATTGCACATCTTCCAACAGAAATGTATAAAATAAAATTATTTATAGAACAAGTGAATTTTATTTTAAAGTCCATAACCTTATTCCAATACTAAAGCAGTATATAATTAATATATTAATAATTATGGAAAGCAAATAAGCATAAACACCACTAGAAGATCTCTCAAAATATTTTCACCAATATGGGAAATTTGGAGAGACTTGCTGGTCAGTAAAGATACATAAACAATTTCTTAAAAAGTCAAATTTAATCAGTTATACATGACTATCTAAAATAGGTACTGCATTTTTGGTAATTGATCTATCAAATTTATTTTTAAATTACTGAACCCCAAATGTAAAAATAAACAACTACTGTTATATTTTATAAATGTAGTATGTTCTATTGCAGAGAATTAAAATAAAAGGTTGACCCAAAGTTAAAAACAATGTTAAAACCTGTTCACATAAGTTCAACAAACCATGAAAAAGAAAGTATATTTTTAAGAGTGATTGTCTAGTGCTCCATTTGAAAGATAATTACAAGAATGATGGAAATCTTTTGATTTAACATTTTAGGAATTCAGGGAAAAAATATATAATTATTATTTGTGGTAGATTATTGATAAAGTGTTTTATCAAAAACGTAATGATTTTGATACTATTTCTCTCTATATAATATAAGAATTTGAATACACTGGAGATAATTATAATGCTAAATGCATTATTCTCCACTTTCTTTAATAAGTACCTACTGTCAAACGATTTACTTATTTACCGGTTATCTAGTAAATATGTTGCAAAAACTTGGATTGACAAAAAATAGGTTACTAGGTTTGTTATTTCTTTTTTCCCTTTAACGCATTATATAAACAATATAAAAATGAGGCGAAAGTTCAGCTAAAATGAAAATGTTTATACGCACTTTTCAAAATTCACTATTTTAAAACAACTCATCACTCAAAAACTGCTGCAAAACCATTGTGGCAAAACTAGAAAATCTCAAAATGTATAAAAAAAGTGACAAATGACAAAAGATAGAATACTATAGAACAAAACTTTTAAATGACAAATTGTTTTATGATTCCATCCAACCGAAATTCCCTATTTTCCTCTGTGATTCCCAGAAAGAATGTCTATAATCCATAGATTAATATTTTTATATGTATTTACCATAGATGAATATAGTATTTACGTAATGTATTGTTATATTCTATGGTATAATCCAATGTAGGTAAATGATATTTCTTAATTTCTTCTATATTTGGTATTTTTACCTGCTTGGGGAACAAGCACAGCAGCATACTAGGAACGAGTATACTTCACCTGAAGACCGTACTTAAAAGGGAAAATCAACAAATATAAAATGAATTATTATATATTCTCCTAGAAATTTATTACCAATACAGAACGTAGAGTATACATAAATATATTTAAATGAAAGATTGAAACCATTTTACTGACATTTTGCTTCTGTCATAAAAACTCTGAAAAGCTGCCAGCCTGTGCCTGTATTGTAGTTGCCTGTATTTGTATTTGTGTAGTTCTGTAGTTAGGTTAGCTGTCAGAAATGGCAATGGCAGCAGCTATGATGAATATTGTTTTGAAAAAATCGGTAGAATTATTACCTTCAAAATTACTGTTAAAAAATGGAGCCGCTTTCATGCACACAGGGTAAAATAATTTAATATATTTATACATTATGAATTTAATGATAAGATTATTAAATTATTATATAATTGGGAAGGTTAGGTGCACCAACCTAATATTTTACTTCATAAATTATAAAATTGGTGGTTTAGTAACAAATATATTGACATTTTATTCTTTAGTCAAACTTTAAATGCTGATAAATGGTATCCAGATGCAGAATGGCTAAATCAGTTTTCTGGTCCAGTTATGTATCCAGATGAAACCACCAAGAACTGGGCTATGCAGCCCTGGAATGCAAAAAGAGCACCTGTTGAAAAAGGAGTTAAGAATATTACTTTAAATTTCGGACCACAACATCCTGCTGCCCATGGTGTGTTAAGACTTGTACTAGAATTGGATGGGGAGGTAAGTTAAAAATTATAGTTATAATACGATAAAATTGAATTGAACTTTTATAATTAGGTTGTAAAGAGATCCGATCCACATATTGGACTGCTACACAGGGGTACTGAAAAGCTTATAGAATATAAAACTTACACTCAAGCCTTGCCATATTTTGATAGATTGGATTATGTATCTATGATGTGTAATGAACAATGTTACAGTCTTGCAATTGAAAAATTACTCAACATTGATGTTCCACTTAGAGCCAAATATATTAGAGGTAATGAAATACTTTTTTAACCTCAATGATCAATAATAAAATATTTTATTTATTAGTTCTTTTTGCTGAAATTACTAGAATTTTGAATCATATTATGGGTATTGGTACACATGCTCTTGATGTTGGAGCTTTAACCCCATTTTTCTGGCTGTTTGAGGAACGTGAAAAGCTAATGGAGTTCTATGAGAGAGTTTCAGGAGCTCGTATGCATGCTGCATATATTCGACCTGGAGGAGTTTCATTAGTAAGTATATTAATTTTCAGTTTATTGATTTAGTTTGAGGGATAGGTATAGTTTTTTACCACAGCTATATTTAGAAAAAATACACATACTTGTATTGAGTAATGTAACTTATTATATTTTTTTATTGTGAAAAATTTTATATTTTCAAATAAATTAAAAACACCAATGAAATGCAGATTGTTTCTCTTATCAGGATCTTCCTTTGGGTTTGATGGATGACATTTATGAGTTTGCTTCTAAATTTAATGAAAGATTGGATGAAGTTGAAGATGTTTTAACTACAAATAGAATTTGGGTGCAAAGAACTAAGGATATTGGGGTTATTTCAGCTGAAGATGCATTGAATTATGGTTTCAGGTAAATAATATATAGTAAAACAATTTATTTTGTTATTTATAGAGATACAGGGATTTTCTTTAACTATAGGTATTTTTGGGTGTGGAATTTTTTAGTAGACAAAAAACTTCACAACCATTTTTATCTTATGGATTTAAAGGTATCTAAAATTACACTAACCTTAACTGCTGCACCATTTGTTGTTAAATTGCCCTTTTCTATACAATATTCTTTTTTTCACATTCTTATACTTCTACCAGATGACCAGTCACCTTCTCCAATGTCCTACCTTTTTTTATATCCTTTCTTTTGTATAAATTATATATTCAACTTTGTTTTACTAATACGTACAATGTTTCTAATCTTCCATAGATATAAATATTGTTCTCTGATTTTTTTATTGTCAAAATTTTTTAAATGAACCAAAATGTCCAATTTTTCTTCTCCTAGCAACCTATACTTAGATAAATGTATTCATATTTAAGAACCAATTATTATATTCAATATTATTTTAATGACTGAATTGTCAAATTGTGTTGTTATGAACTTTCTTATTTGTGTTTAATTTTCCTTATTGTTTGTCCCCAGTGGTGTCATGTTGAGAGGATCAGGAATCAAATGGGATTTGCGTAAAACGCAGCCATATGACGCTTACAACTTAGTCGAGTTTGATGTACCGATTGGTACACATGGAGACTGTTATGATCGTTATCTTTGCCGCTTGGAAGAAATGAGACAGTCTTTGTCAATTATCCACCAGTGTCTTAATCAAATGCCAGCTGGTGAAATTAAAACAGATGATGCTAAGCTAACGCCTCCTAGCAGAGCTGAGATGAAGGTAAGATAAAAATAATACTATGCAGTAAAAATAATCACTAACTATACATGATGTCTATTTATTTTTTTAGAGTTCTATGGAAGCTTTAATTCATCATTTCAAGCTGTTTACTCAAGGCTACCAGGTACCACCTGGTGAAACTTATACAGCTATTGAAGCACCCAAGGGGGAATTTGGTGTATACCTTGTTTCAGATGGTAGTTCTAGACCATACAGATGTAAAATTAAAGCTCCCGGTTTTGCTCATTTGGCCGCACTGGATAAGTTGGGCAAGAATCACATGTTGGCTGATATTGTTGCTATTATTGGTACTCTAGATGTTGTTTTCGGTGAAATTGATCGATAGATTAAGGATAAAAAAGCTGTTTTTTTTTAATTGAATAAAATAACTGTAAATAAATGTAAGTTTTAAAGTTTCTAGTATTTTTACTTTGCTTCGCTTTTAAATGTTAACAGTCTGTTGGTATATTAACTTGGTTTAGGTTCATTTGGAAACAGATGACTATGTGTTAGTTTGTTATTGCTTAAGAGTACTAGAGTTAATAGCACTTCATGGCATTGCTTTTTCAACGGTTTCCCCAGCACTGATAAAATAATTATGATAATAAAAATCGTGGTTTTGACTTTACTTAGGTCCGTAACACATTTTTAAATAAGTAAATTTGATTTGTGGCACCAGGGAATTTCAAATTAAGCATAATTTGTTTGTACAGATCACCTAAGTTAAATATACAATCTTTTCTTGACAGCCATCTTAATTTATTTGACACACCACATAAAGGAATGGAAAATTTGATACATTTTGCAAATGTATGTGCCTTTTAGAAGTCAAGTAAATATTTTGAAATCATTTGCCTTGATTCACAAACCAGAATTTAGAATTCTAGATAACAGGTCAATAAATATGTGACCTGAACAAGTAAAGGGCAACAAAGATGTAAAGCTCTCAATGGGACACTGAGGACTGTCACAGATTATGTGATTGTGTAGTATTGTTAATAAGCTCAATTTCCTAAAAGGAAGTTACTGTGACTCCTTATGAAATTAGGAATATGCCCTCTAGAGAGCTGCTCAGCCTTGCTAGAATTATTAGTGTTCTAAAGTTTAAGTAGACTAGGGTAGACACAAAAGTGTAGGTCAAAGTGCAGAGAAGCCTAAAGTTGTATGAGAATCTAATCTATGGTCAAAACTTCATCTTGTTGGGATTTCCTCTCATTTTTGGCGAACCACTTCTAAAGTGCTATTTGCATCGTAATTTTCACAAAACTTTTTTTACTACTTCATACGTTTCCTATACTATAATATTCTCAACATAATAACTTAAATGTCTGATATTCAGTACTAAATAAAACGCGTGTAAGTACGCGTGTAGCAACGTAGCTGATAATCGATTTGAAGGAGTCGATTGTATGTCCACGAATGAACGAAACCAACGATGTCACAAATGCGCGTTCCATAACCGAGTATAGAGTATTCTCATGTAGACATACGATTGAAGCAATTTTAATTGATTCGATTTTCTAGTTTCCACCACCTTTTGAATTGGATACTGATATAATATGGATTTGAGTGTAGTATACCTTATGTATTTATGAGCAAAGTGTTTTGTAGCCGTTCTTTTCTAGCTGATGGTCTGAATTTTTGTCAGAACTCTTAATTTACATTCAGTAATGTGCATACCAATTTTTATCATTTTATGTCAATGCAATTTCATTATATCGTCAATTAAATAAATTCTTACTGTTGGGCGTTGTGCTGAATATGCTTATGCATATACACATGAATCATCATTAGCGCATTAGGAAACCAAGAGGGAATCCAATTCATATTCCATCATGCACCATACGACTCATACAATGAAGACTACGGTAATAGTATAGTCGAATTATGTCACACAAGAACGATTTCAATGCGTCATCTTATAAATTTTGACATTTGTAAATTGAATTATACCAGAGTCAACTAGAGCATAAATTACTCCAGTAGGTAATCACAGTAATTTTATAGGGAAGAATTGATCGAAGTTTCCATTTGTTAGTGATTTGAAAGTTGTTTCCATTAGTTAGTGATTTTAACCAGTGTCTCCGACGCTTTTTGGCTGAACTTTTGTGTGGACACTAACTAGACATCAAATAACATCTGTACAAAGAATCATCAATTTTTGTCTTGTAGAATTAATTTTATAGTCAATTAACTAAAGTCATTTTTGGCTTGTAGAATTTTACAATGCATAGATGCCCGTACACATGAAATTTGAGTCTTCATACCCTGGCTAATTTATGAGCATATACACACTGAATATATGGTAAAAGGTATCTTGGTACTTGACAATTACTTTAATCGATGATAAAACAAAAATGCATTGACATGATATGATGAAAATTGGCATACATGGTACTTGACAATTATTTAGAATTGTGACGAAAAATCAGACCTTCAGCTAGGAAGCTTCGACGGGAATATCTTTGAAAAGTTGTGCATTACTTTATGCGTAATATCTTTGCTCACCTAGCCTAAAGCTTTCGGCTGTTATACCTCTTGACAAACGTTAAAATTTGAAAAACTAGTGATTTTGACCTTTGACCTAGGGTCAAACAATATATAAGTAATATTTGTAGTCAGGACGAATGTGCCTTTTGATTGAAATAACACATGATACACGTTAAAAAGTAATGATTTTGACCTTTGACCCCCTTAGGGTCAAACGATGTAGGGAATATTCGTAGTCACGGTGAGATTAGCTTTCGATTGATATGCTACACCATGTACGTAGGAATTTGAAAAAATTCGATTTTGAGCTTTAACCCGCGTAGGATTAACAATTTAGGTAATATATGTAGTCAGGACGAAGGTACCTTTTGATTGATATGCCCAATGACGTACGTTACCATTTGAAAAAGTTTTTGACATTGACCTTTGACCCGCTTAGGGTCAACCGATTAGGCCCAAAGTTATTCCTAGAGATGCCTTAGATGAGTACTACGTACATACCAAGTTTGAAGTCTGTACGTCAAAGCGTTCTCGAGTTAACGTGCGGACAGACAGACAGACGGACAGACAGACAGACGGACAGACAGACAGACGGACACGTTTAGCATGTTATAACTACGCTGATGATAGATCAGCTACGTAATAAATTATAAAAAATATACCAGGCATAAAACGTTCTTTAGCAAAAATTCTCTAGAACTAAATTATGGTGCACTGCTTAATTAACTCCTACCTTACTGCCTTATTTTACAAGTGGATCCAAAACTGCTCCGATTATCAAATATTTAAATTTGTTAAATTGATCCCAATATATAACAGGCATGCCATGAACAACTTTATTATTTTAAAATCAAAAACCGTGTATATAATCGCATTTTTAGAAGCTGCATAAAATTCTAGATACAAGAAAAGTACCTAAGTAGGTAGGTACCAAAGGTACTGTCAGTGCATATAAAAATATTTTACACATTCTTCTTCATAACGTGTATACATAATTATACCTCAAAAACCAATTTTCATAAATACCTACCTCGTGAGTAGTTTCCGATATATAGGTAGCGTAAGTTCGTTGTTAAACATCCTATTTGGTTTACTTGTATTTATATTTACATTTTACATTCTGTAGTGTAATTTTACTAATATTGTGTTTACCATGTTCTATTGGAATGTTACCTTATACCTATAACGTGATTCGTATGATTACTTCATTCTGACACTTTATGTTCTTCTCTTAAAGCCTGATGATGGTCTGTTGACCGAAACATGTGGCTGATGTAACATTTACCATTAAATTATATAATGTAGGTTGACTTCGAGTTTTATTGCTACTATTATCATTATAACTTCTACAATTGTAATTTATTTTCTTTTAATCTTGTTTATCTAATTACAAGTTGTTAATGGTTATAATCCATTTTTTCCTCATCATGCCAAGGTCTCTCAAAAGTATTCACTATACCTACAAAGGTATAACCCTAAACTATCCAATAATCCCATTCATTGCAATACAGATTCTAACATATCGACGGTTTTACTGGTTTGACTACCGGATTATAAGTAATAATTTATTAATTTTTAATGTTTGCTATGTAGGCGTTTCTAATTAGTTTTTTAATTTTTATTGTTTCCTCTGTAGGTTTTTATGATTTCCGGATTATATTTGTATATTTATTTTTAATGTTTGCTCTGTAGGTTTTTATAATTTCCTGATTATATTTGTTTATTTATTTTTAATGTTTGCTATGTAGGTTTTTCTAAACATGCATTAAATTATTTAATGATTTATGTAGAATATAATGCATGTTTATAAAATTGCGTTTTAGATATTTTACATTTTTCTTTAAGAAACATTACTTTTTATACTTGGTTTAGTTGACATAAACTACCTACCCTATTTTTTTGTGGTTGTTACGCTACTGTGTAGAATATCGTCAATAGAGGACGCCACCATATTCTACTAACTTTGCAATAATTCCCCTGCTGTAGTGTACATGTACATTCATTCTCATTCATTATCTGTTCATTATAAAGAGAAGTATCTTACATTATTTACGTGTGCTGGTAAGTGATTTATACTCATATTAACATATTTTAGTTGTATCATATTTTACCTATTATATTTTTATTTAGGTAAATATTTTACTTATTTATTGTTTTCTTGGGCTTTGAGTTATGTAGCCATTAAAAGAAATCTGTAAAGTATATTGTAAATTAGGTAGAATTTGCTCTTTTTGAATAAAATGTGTTAATCGTATAGTATACAAGACTACACAAATGGAAAATCCAAAATGGTTGTCCTTATAATGCATATTTGCTTCCAACAACGAATTATTGCAACTTATAATATTTATACAAATTGTTTGGATTTTAAAATTATATTTGTACTATCCAATACTTTATCAAAAAAAGTAAAGAGCAGTTAGTCTTAACTGCATTGAATCGTTAATTTAATCGAAAAATGTATTAGTTTTGTTGTTTAACGGCTATTTGTTTGAGATTACGTCTGTTCAAGCAGCAGTTACAGTTACTACCTACGCCTACGTATCAAACCGTTTGAAACGTCCTGAGTAAATATAGAATTGATTATTAGCTTGTCGCGCACGTGTCCAACCGTTTTACAAGATTGACTGTTGCTTGTTGCTTGAATAGGCCATTTATTGTGAATTAAATTAAACATCCCTTAAATATAACTTTCTGCATAAAGTTCTCTACCTATTGGGGTGTGGCACTAGACTAGATAAATAAAATTAGTGTGATATTACTGGTGCGGCAACCTAATCAGTTTTTCGAGTAATCTGCTCTTTTTTTCTGTACGCGGTATATCAACTCTAACCGTATTAAAAAGTTTTACCTACATTGTTTATCTGGGCAGATAGAGGGATGACCTCGATGTCTCTAAATCAGGCAACTAACTATAAAAATGTAGTTTTTATAATTCGCGTTTACAGTAGACTTTATTGTAACACTCAAACGAAGTGTGGAAATGTCTTTCCACACTCGTCTAGTTATTTTTTGTCACAGTTCATTGTATGCATTTTATTAGACAATTTTTATTTGCTATTTCATGCAATTCAGGGGAAGTTCACGATTCTTTCATTTTCCTTTAGATTGGTTATATTTATATCTGATATATTTTCTTAGATTATTTATCACTCCAATTTAATATCCAAATCAAATTTAAATTTAAAACTTGATATATCTGACATGTCATTTTAATAATTACCAACATAATTTAATGAACACAAAAAGTACTAATTGTTGAATAATTTTATTTAAAAAATATAAATAAATGCGTATTATAAAAAATATTGTGTTAAACTTTTGCCAAAATGACCATTTGTAGAACTCGTTTTACAAATAACTATTATATCAACTAAGGTAAAAGTCTGTTAATGATTAATCATAATATATTTATTTTTAAAATAAAAATATCAATTTCTGTTGGGTTAGAAAGTTTATCAGTATAAACAGTCTTTCAAGTTTTGCTTATGCCGATTTTTCTTAATCTGCTGATGCTGTTTTTCTTGAATATTATGCTGATGGTTTTATAATACAGGCCGTCCACACTTGACAGATGATGGATCTTTAACTTTAGAAAATTAAGCTCTATGTGAATCTTTCTTCTATATCATTGATCCATATTTTTAACTTATTGAAAACTATATAGGGTGTTAAATTTTTAGCTCGTTTATTTTAGATGGTTTCATGTGGGTAATAGTTATGTGTCCATTGACTTATTGTGCACTTTTCTTAGACAAATTGTTGGATTAAAATAATAATGAACCATGAAATGAATCACATTTCGCAATATGCAAATGTAATTACGTCAAACTGATCAAATAAACTAAAAACAACAATACTCTTCTATCTAAATACCTAATCTCTCACCGATAATCTATATCTATCTCATCTATATGCATTTTTAGATATATTTGCATTTTATATTTGTTAAATAGATGAATAATTTAAGTTTCGTATTATTAAGTTGTATTAATGATCAATTTTCAATTTGATTAGATTCGTATTCTTAAAAAAGACAGATACAGGCCAAATATACATTTTTTAAAAAATACCTTTCTTTTAAAAAAAGAGTTAAAAGTGTATTTATTTTCTTGCTTATAAATATTTTTTACAATATTTCAGAAATTACTTGGTTAATTGCGAATATTATCTTATCGCAATATTAGGTTGGAATAATTAATAACCCATTGTTTGAAAATGTTGTAATTCTGAAAACAATAATGTAGCTATACGGGTGCTTCCCCGACTTAAAATGTATTAGTTGTGATATTATTATAAAAATAATATTACTGCACTTAACTTCATCAGCTATACGCTTGGAGAGCAAACGTTTTTATTTTCCTTACTACGTTTACTAATTTTATGTATTATTTCTCTTTCTATTATATACCGAGTATATTATATGTTTTTTGTATTGTCACGTAATCTACTAGGGGTTCGAGAGACTGGCCTCGAGACCTTGTCACGGTCTCCAAAACCGAGACCTAAGAATCTCTGTTGAGACCGAGACTAACCTATCAAGACCAAGGCTGAGACCGACTGATGTTACAAGACTCTCGGTCTCTTTTCTGATAAAATAATATTTAATCGTAGTAATAAAACTCAAAGTCTATCCACAACGTTTAATAGTAAGGTTCACAAGTTAATGCGCAACATGTTTCGGTCTTCAGATGGTCTGAAGACCGAAACATGTTGCGCATTAACTTGTGAACCTTACTATTAAACGTTGTGGATAGACTTTGAGTTTTATTACTACGATTATCTACATCATCCACATTTGAGAGATGGATTTCCTTTTCAAAATAATATTTATTAAGTTTGGTAATAAAAAAAATGATTCTAACTTTTCTAAACAACCACGAGATAAAGGGTTGCAAATTTTGCCAATCTGTATTCATTTAAACTAGAAAAAATATTTTTATAAGACATCTCTCCTAATTCGTATAATTGTAAAATAAGGGTAAAGTGGAATCTTACCAAAAAGTTATTTAGTTCTTTTTAACGACTAATACCTAGGTACATTAGTCATCTACAGAAATTAAAAAGATTATGGATTATTGATCTTTAGGCAGCTTGAATTGCCTTCTTCTCACAAACTAGCTGCCTATACATCAAAGATCCATAAATAAAGTTGATGTTTAAAATTTATTTAATTTAATAATCAGTCAATTTTAAATCACTTCTTATCATTTTACTTCGGATTAGGTACCTACATCTTAATAAAAATAGCCAATTTTATTACTTATTAACCAAACTAATAATACAGGGGCTCTATGTAGGAGTAAAAGTTTGTTAAAATATTTTATTCAAAAACACCCCTCTAAAAACATAATAAGTCTGTTCCTTACAACACAACAGAAAACCTTAGATGTATCGGTTCCATTCGTTCAATTGTTTGATATTTGTAACGTAGCACAGCAGTTAGAATTAAACAACTGGTCGATTGGAAATAATCGATACATATGTACCGTTTTCTGTTGTGTTGAAAGAAACAGACCTAAAAATAAAGGTGTCAAATAGAAACGGCAAATCGCCCGGCCCATCTTAATTTTAATTTATTCCATTGTGCAGTAAAATAAAACCAATGAATTAAAAATAATACACCCATATTAGTGACAATTTATTCTCATAATAATGGTTAAATAAAGCTATTAAACTCCAAGAATAGTGTAAATGCAGTATTTGTTCTACTGTAGCAGTTTCAAGCACGTATATTTTATTATTTATAAAATGGGAGACACGTGGATGAATAAAAGGATAAAAATTTCATTTATAATCAAACTATCAAAGATATTAATAGTGGCAAACATTCTTGTAATATCAGTGTTTTCAAATAATAATAAAATCAACGCATTCAATCCAATTTAAAAAAGGGAATAATAGTATATTGTGTTACTAGGGCGGAAAGTGGATATTTACAGCCTGCGGCTGTATTTGTTACCCGAGTGTAACGAGGGCAGCTAATACCAGCTAAAGGGTGCTATTGCATTTATGCATTTATGCACTTGAGACACTTGTTTTCCTCCTACCTTTATGACTATTAAAAAAATATAATTAACTAAGACATTATGACATTAAGACTGGTTAAATAATTTATATTTAATATTTGAATAACAAAAGGTTGGAAAAATATCATTATTTAATTTTTTTCAGGTATTCTGGCATTTATTCTAGCAAACCTAAACTTTCAGATGGATCCAAAAAAACCTAATGATGTAAGTACCAAGAATGATATGTTGTTTTATGTGAAATACACCACAAAAACGTTTTAAGTATGATAACATTTTAAAACTACCCACTAATAAAATAACTTTCTTTAACGTAGTTGTTGGAATTATTTTTATTATTTCTGGTATATTTTGTCTCGTTTTCAACAGTTGTTCTTGTCGAAAGGATATGATATTCATTTATAGAATTATAATTAAGTTTAACAGAAGATTTGAAATTGCCACCATTGCAGACCCTCATATCAAGATATTGTTGCGTACGTGCTTTTCTTACATCCATAAGATGTCCTATTTCTTTGTGCCTTCGGTATAAATTGTATACAAATATAATAAATGCTTAATAGTCGTATAACTTATATGCAAATATAATTAATGCTTAATGGACCAGTAAACGACAAATAGAACAAATAGTACTAATAGCATTGTATACACACATCTACTTAAACAATGCTTATAGATATGGTACCTTAATGATCAAGGTTTTTAAATCTAATTAAAAATGAAAAAAATCCTAATATTTATGGTTATTGTCTATTCATTGACATTTTGCAAGCTCATATAGTTGATATACAATTCAAATAATCATAAAATGGATGAAGAGATTTAATTGAATCATATGCAAGACTGTCAAAATTAAATAATCTATTTCTGTGTAAACTGTAAAATGCACGTAAAATCAAGATATTAACGTGTGAAGGTTTTAGAATATGTACGTGCATAATGTGACCAGTTTGTTTTGGAAGCTACGATATCCTAAACATACATTGTAGATTATTTAAACTTATTTATTTTATTTTAACATGAGAGCAACGTTTTAGCTGATTTTTTCATATACGTATCATTTCCCTTTGCTTTCAAACACTGATACATAGTACCTATTTGAAATAACCCTCTGACACTGAATGTGAAAATCTTTATTGCAAAATTCGCTACTAACCTCACCTGTTGGCGATATCATATCTTCTGAATTTTAATTTTGATCTGGATTTCCATTTTCTGATTCAAAAGGTCTCCAAAACGCTGCCATAATATATGTAACTAATTTAAGGTTATCAATTAATATGGGCAAAGATATATCTAAAGTTAATACTTAACTGCCCCTAACCTAACCTAACCAAAAATAACAGATAAATTATTTATTTTTTTGATTTATAAAAAATAGCACCTGGCATCAGCTGTCTTAAAATTCTTTCTTGAAAACGTTGCCTAGCTCTTAGATTCTTTTTTTTTCTATCATGCGATTATTACAATTATCTTTTTATTTTTACCAACATTGTTTTATTGCTTTTATATTTTGAATATTAACACTTTTCTGTTATTTAGAAAAAATCTGCATCCACTAGCGGACTTTCTTGGATAAAGAGTCCAGAAAAAATATTTTCGTCTCCTGATAATAACGCTTCCGTCATGCCCATTCGAAAAAGGAGGAATCGAAAAGGAAAAGGGGAATGTCCAATACCGCTAATAGAGCCAGATGATTCTCGGTCGGAACCTGCACCCAAAGAACAAGAACCTATACACAAAGTACAAGAACCTGTACCCAAAGAACAAAAACCAGTAGCCAAAGAACAAAAACCTGTAGCCAAAGAACAAAAACCTGTAGCCAAAGAACAAAAACCTGTACCCGAAGAACAAAAACCTGCTCCTTCGAAATCATCCCAAAGGGACACAGAGAATGTTGAAAAATCATGCAGCGATGCAGCGAAAAAACAAAAGGCAAGTTTGGAGCTCATCGAAGCCGTAATAAAAAAGTTTAAAGCTGACGATAAAAATTTTATCCAAATCCTTGATAAAATGTTAAATATATATAATCAAGAAAACTCCGAGAATAGGTAGGTAACTTTAGTTTGAGATATTTAAGAAACTCTTAATGAAATAACATTCTGATATTACATTACACATTGTCATACTGTTTTGTGTTCAAATAAATCTGGTGGAGTATCCAAGTTGATGGGAGTAAACATTTCCACAAATACTTTAAAAATCCCATTCTTCATTAATTAAAGCATTTTCCAGCTCGTCAAAGGTTTCTGGATAAATGTTGCTGACTAATAAAATTTTTTTAGGTAGTCCCAAATGCCAAAAACTTATGTTTAATTTGATTTTAGGACCAGACAAACTACTGGCTATCGAAACATTCAACGCCAACCTCTTAATGTTTATTCTGTTGTTACTTTGGCAACTTGCTTGCTGTCTTTGAGCTAAAAATTGAATTTTTTTCAATAAAGCATAAAAGTTTTATTAAAAGTTCTTTGTTTTGTTTTATGCGATACTTTTTGTGACGAAGAATTCATAAATATGCATTTACAAAAAATTATTTTATGAATAATTGTTTTAGGGAAAAAAATATGAATTTGTTGGATTTATTAATAAATAATCTACTAAAAACCAATTCAAACGAATTAGAAACATTAAAAAAAGAAATTAAAAGTAAGTAAATATATTGATTTATCAGTTTGTAATCATTATTGCAATAAATTAAATTATCATTTTTGTTTTAGATGCGTTACTCGTCACCAAGTTAACCAAATACTTTGTCAGTTCGAATCAGATTATAGTTAACCATGAAGAAATCTTACGTAAGTTAAGTCATTCAAGAATTAGTCTATCTGTATCATCGTATTCTTTTAATGTTAATTTGTTGAATATTTACAGAGGAACACCAATTCAATAAACTTTATATGGGAAAACTTTTACAACCTAAGAATAAAAAACTGGTTACTGTAAAAATGGCAACGTTTCGAAAAATGATATATGAAGAAGCTCTATTGTTGTCACAACTTGAACATCCCAATGTAATAAAAATGTTGGCAATCGATTCACAGATGTCTAAACTAGTTTTGGAGTATATGGATTGTGATAACTTGATGGTAGCTATTATAAATCATGTAAGTATAAAAGATTTTACACATTAATTGTATAGATTCAGCTGCATAGGCGCAACTAGAGTCGTTTTTTTGGGGGGGCTTAAGCCCCAAGGCTATATATGGATTAAAATTAGAACCCAAACAGCCCGCCATTTTTTCAGGTGGCAAATTTTTGTTTAGGTGCCACGCCCAAACTACCCCAAAATCACTAAAAAAATTAACCACATAGCTTTTCGTATGAAAACATTGTCACCCACTACTTCTAACCAGCCACCATACTAATCTCAGATCTCAGTAGAGTTTTGAAAAAAAAATACCAATGACATGCATGTTACATTTTTAGTAAAGGATTACATAGTGTAATTATTATATTAAGTTAATTAATAAAAATAATAAGAGTCTAGACATGACACTTTGTCCCGTTTCATTGCGAATCACCCCAATAAAAAAATGTCGAAACTAAATTTGTTTTAATTAATATTTTAACAAAAATAAGACTAGTTATCAGTGCAAAATTGAACAAATTTTATTTTATTTTATGTAAAGTTAACTTTAACTTTTTTTGTTTCTTTGAAAAGTCGTCTACAACTAAATCTAAACAAATGTCTCTTTCAATATACAACATAGCCAGATTGGAAAATCAAATTATTAAAACTGCGACATCGATATTCACATAGATTGAGCATTCGTGCCGGTGATAGTGTATGTAAGCGCCGGGCCGTGCCAGCGCTGAAGTCGCGGGATGGCCGGCTGATAGAAATGTCCAAATTTCAGTACATTGTGGCGCCAATATCTGGTAGCAATTTCGTAGTATCAGATATTGGCGGATGATACTGCTTGATTTCTATTCTAAAGTTTAATTTTATATTTTTAAAATGATTTCAACACAATATTTAGCTGTACAATCTGGTCAAAAAATTTAAAATTTCAAGGGGGGGCTAATGGGGAGCTAGGGGGGGCTAAGCCCCCCCTAGCCCCCCCCTAGTTGCGCCTATGTTCAGCTGTTATAATTACAAAAAAAATATTTTTAGGACATTAATGTAAGCTCATCAAATTTGATGAAATTATTGGTGGATGTGGCTAGTGGTATGGAATATCTGCATTCTAAAAACATATTACATCGGAATTTGGGATGCAATTGTGTTTTTGTCAATAAAAAGAATGAATGTAAAATTGGTGAATTCACTTACTCTGTTTACGTAGGTGACACTAATGGAGAATATATTGATGATGAGGTAGGTGCAAAATGATTGTAACTATATATACAATTTTATAATTATAATTTTTATTTAAAAGTCATCTTAAGGAGATTGAGGTTTCATAATGTTGGAGGTAGGCCATTATTACTTTACTAGACAACAGGGAGAGGGGGGGGGCACACCGGATATTGCATTTTTGATTTCGTTCCAATTTCAAATTCTGATAATAATTTTTTTATCCAATATTTTTCATTTAAATTTTTTTCTTCTTCATTTAAAATTTAATTTAGCGAATTTACATTGAATGCATATACAAATTAATATTACTAAGAATAATAAAAAACTGTTCGCTTTAACTCAACCAAGTTTAATTGAAAAATTCGGTTTAAAATCACAATTACAGCTGTTTTGCTAAAAAACTAGCATCGTCAGATGGACTTCCAAAAAGTAAGGGTTAGTACAATAAAATTAAATTAATATTATTTTGAAATACACTTCTTGACTTAAAATAATTGAGTCTCATTTTGACAACCATAAGGGGGTTCAAGAATTTTGGCTATTTAAGCAAAAATGGAAACTCTAATAGTCTTCAAAAAAGTAGATTTGATATGGTACCCTTAATCAAGTTATTAAGTAATTATAAGTAATTGGTAAGAGCAGAATTGTTTTCCAACGGTTTCCTGCTTACTGTGATTGCCCAGTGATATTCTAATATATTCCGCACTATTGTAATTTCAAATAATTTCAATTAAATATAGGTGTAGGTACCTATAAGTTGTAGAATATTATTAATTTATTTTAAAATTTAAATTTTAATGACATTAAATTAAAAAATTTATCTTTGCGTTATTTCAAATTGCAGGTAGAACTTCCGTATACAATGGCCCCTGAAGTAAACAATTCCAATAAGTACACCTTTAAATCTGATGTATGGTCTATGGGAATTTTGTGTTGGGAAACCTTCAAGTTAATTACTGATCCTCGTTTCGCAATAGCGCCTTATTTTTTAAAATGTGTGCTTATGCATCAAGTTCGTTGTGGAAAAGATACGTAAGTATTTTATTTTACTAACACCATTGTATAAAGATTTATATTTTTATAATGCTAATACTATAACGGAAAATATATAAACCCTTAAATCTAATATTAACAAAATAGGGGATCTAAACCTGATTAAATGCATACGTATGCTTAAATTTGTATTTTCCATCATTGGTTAATCATAGGCATTTAAAAAAAGGTCAAAGATTATTTGCCTAGAGAGTCACAATTAGTATAAATAATTTAACACTTCTTGGAAACGTTAAACCCTAAAAGGGAAAAAGATAAATCGTTTCCTCAATAGGCACTGTATATAAGGCCCTAATGGCATATTGTAACAAATATCCTCGACCTGCCCTCTTTCCATTTCGAAAACATCCTGTAGAATGGAGAAGGGGTATTATAATGTGGACTAATACACTTTTTTCTTTCTGCCTGAATAGATGTTTTTGATAACAAAGATCTACACAATTCTACAATATCTGAAAATAATAACTTTGTATTATGTAATATATTTAAATCATTCTATTTGTGCAGTTAAATTATAGAAACATTGTTTAGTCCTTTAAAAAAGTGTTAGCAGACCTGGTTTACTATTTAATTCATTCATATTATTTTATGTTTTTTTGTAGGCTTACATTCTCACCAGTTAGTCCTCCGGGTTTATATCTGTACACAACAAACTGTTTATTACAGAGGGATCCATCTAAAAGACCAACTTTCTCAGAAATAAAAACTGTATTAAAAAGTATTCAAAATTAGTATTTTTTATTTTAAAAGTTATTTTTTTATTTTTATAAGCTGTTTTTTAAAAGATTTTTTTGTGTTTTAAAAGCCATTTTTTTATTTACTGTTGTGCTTTTTATATTAAGTATTTTAAATAGATGATTTACTTTGTTAGTTATTTATTTTGAAATGATGTTCAGTTCATGTTTACGTTCTGTTAATTTTTTTATTTTTACTTTTGTTTACCGATACCTACCTAATACATATTTTACTTGTTAAGTATTTAAAATGGTTAATGCACTTTTATGTACTTTTTGTGTTTTAAAATAATTTTGAGTTTATAACCACCAATATATATTAGTTTATAAGTTAAAATTTTACTTTTTAAAAATTATTTTGATTCTCATTCCACTTTTGACTAGTTTTTATAGAAACTACTTTATAAAATAAATATATTTGTTTACCACATTCTTTTCATTCATAACGTATAAAACAAATTTAAAAATATAATCTATTTGTATAAAAATAAATAATAATAACATTTCTATTAAGTTCTTTAGCGTTCCTTTTGTAAAAGGTTCACATCATTTTTATTATCATTGGTGTCTTCATCTTTAATTTCTTTGTCACTGATTTCTTCAGTTACTGTTTTATTAATGTCTTTCTTTCTTAAAGCGATTTCATGTGAACTGGCGGAATAATGGGGCCATGTGTGAATTTCTTTATAAAGTCTGTCTCCTGGACACTCTGTACCTTCTCTAACTTGTTTATGCCCTACCAGTTCGTAATTTTCTTGAATGTAACCTTCTCTAACACCTTTTTCTATTAACTGGTGAACTGTCACTAGTTGTTGTTCGGGAGGAAGTTCCACTAAAATTAACACAAGTATACATTTATTAATTATCTCTCCTTGATAAACAACATGTTAAAAATGCTTTATTTACTGATTTACTGATATTATGCCGTTGCGAAATATTAGAGAAATATGTGGAAGTTATTGAAAAAATATGAATAGTTTTGTTATATTAATTATAACACGGACCAAGTGAAATTAAATATTACCTTCCCAATCTCCAATTATGCAAATTCCGATACTTCTGTTGTTGTAGAGAGGTGCATGAGCTCCGACACGTGACCATCCTCTTCCTTCATAAACTCTTCCATCACTTCCTACTGCAAAACTGTAACCTATGTCTGCCCAACCGTTGGTTATCTGATGGAGATCTTGCATCCATTTCATTGCTTTTATGCAGTCTTCTAGGTTATAACATGCTGATGGTTGGTAGCTGTGGTGGATTACAACGTAAGGTACTGGATTTACCATGGTTTCGATATATTTTGGTAATCTGGCTTGCCATTCATCGCGTCTAACTATTATTGGATCAGAGGATGACGATACCACTAAAAAATAATTTAAAAATTATTATCAAAAGATTTTCCTAGCAAAAACACCTCATGAAGGTTTTCCAAAGTCTCATATTACAACTAAAAATGTATTCACAAAAAATTGCACTTACAGTCAATTTGCAACGTCGATTTATATTATAAATAAAAGATAAGATATTGAAACTTTATTTTGGGTGGATATATTTAAATCTTAACAATGCATTGTGAATTATGTTTTGAATAGGGTGTTTAATCATATAATCAAATTATATAACTTTATATCATCTAAGATTAAGTACCTACTTAACAATATGTCTTCAGTGAAGTTTATTGTACTAACCCTTACTTTATGGTAAGTCATACATATTTAGGATGCAGAATGACAGTAACAAGATTTTACTGAAAAAATTACTTAAATATATATAAATAAAAAATTATAAATTTCTGTTCAAAAACCTAATGTGTAGACTAGTAGGAATAAGACAAAAGTCTAGGTATTATTAGCCTTAAAGCATATTATCTTGGATATATTTTTCTCTAGATTAGTTTACTGTTCAATGATCTAAAAAATTATATGGTGCTGATACAATAACTTAAAGTGGTAAAACTTTGTCCTATCAATGGAAACAAAATGAAGACTGATCTATGAAGGCATTGAACAATTGTGCACAATCAGTTGGACATCAAGAATAACAAACGAAGTGGTACTTAGAGAAGATTCCCAACTTCCTTTGTGTTATTTATTTTGTTTGCTGCTATGGTTATACCAGTCAGCTCCGTCTGAATTACACTTGTTTTTCTGTAGCCCATTGAATTTGTATATGTCCAGGGATTCTGATTATACTCCACATCCTGTACCATACTTTATTTTAGATTCGTCCGTGTGATATCTATTATACTTGCTAGGTTCGTTTCTTATGCGTTCTCTAGTGATATAGTGTTGGGATTGTTAAATTTAAGTCTGGCTGCCTCACTGTACATATTCGCATGCAGAAGTAGAGTTTTTTATCCACAGCTGCATTTCAGCACTACATTTCCATGACTCCTAATATATAGGTAGGTAATATTTGAATTTATGATGTCAATTTTTGAGAAACTTTTGTCTGATATGCTTTCGATATTAGCACAACATCTCCATATGTTAGAATATGTTGTGTTACTCAATGATTTTTTTGTCAATAACCTAAGACTATTTGTTTTACGTACCCATTTTCATATATTTGATAAAAAACTGATAAGTTAACACGGAAGAGTTCACGTCACAGAATTTAGACAATCAACGTGTATTGCCGACGATACTGATATTATTTTAAAAAATACTAAAAGGTTGACTTAGTCAGGTTGAAATTATCTATCTGGTCACATTATGCGCAATGTGAATGTAATTCCCCATGTTTTAGTAATCGCATAATAAATTCATCGATGGCTGGCGATCTACGGGGTTAAAGCTATATTTAAAGTAAATATTTAAACTACTGTTTGTTTCAATATAAAAAGTCATTGATAAATTATTAATCATTTGCGACTGGAAAAACTTGTTTGACTTGAAATTTTACTTCATGTTACATCATTTTAAATTGGTTTTTTAATATTATTGATTTGGTCTACAAGGGTTTTAAAAAATAAATATAAAAGGCATTATAGTTCGTTACTACTTTTGTTACGTGAAAGCAAGATCATGAATGTGAAGATACTTGGTGCAAAATGTATCTTCGAGATAATTAGAATAACATAACATAATTGGATAAAAGGAAATAAATAAAGATCGGTTATATTCAATAACAATACATTTTTTTCACTACTAATCTCTGAACTTAACTTTATTGACTTTTATTGAGGTAGTAATAACGTTGTTCATTTTTAACCAAGATAGAAAAATACAGGGACTACTTGATTAGAACTAAATCTCAATCCATTTGTGAGAATGTGAGGTTAACTGATGCAAAGACTAGATCTTCAAAGCGATTTTTACAACACAATACTTTAAATCAAAACAAAAATTATTGTGTATGTTATTGTTACCTTGTCATGTCATGTGAAACGAGAGTGAATGGTGACCCGTCAAAAATTTTTATTAGTTTCGGAAACTAATATTTAAAAAAATATAATACCAGTAGTAAAAAAAATGCTACATGAGCCAAGGTAGAAAAGTGTATATTGTCTTTATTAAAGACCTCAAAGCTTCGACCCTCGGTATTTAATGGACCTCGACAATAATAAATCACTTTTGGCATATATAAAATTAAAGTCTGACTCATTGCAATATACGCAGAAAAAAATATTTTTGGAGATAAAAGAATTTAAAAATAAAATTAAGGAAGGGGTAGGTAGGAAGAAAAATTTTGTTAATAAGTAAAATACTAGAGCCAAGATATCAAACGAAGAAGGATCAAGACTGTGGAGTACAAGAATTGATATCGCTACAGGGAAGCCGAATATGCAATGGAAGAAGCAATTACCTAGAAGAAGACAGGGAAGATGAAGATAAATAGATTTAATAAAAGAAAGAAATTGAGAAAAGTGACTTTTAAGAGATATTTCAAATATTAATGTAGGAGCTCATTCAACAAAAACATTTTGAAATGAAAACAGCTTAACACTTTCAACGTTTCTTTTTCTCACAGATTAGCATATTCTTTATACTTTGTGGGATATTATTGTTAATGTGATATTCTTATAATATGCTGAATGCTTTTAAAACATGTTTTAATTTTCTTGTTAGGACTAAAATACGAGGAGCGTTCATAAAGTAAGGGCCGTTTGCTTATATTTAAGTATTGGCTATTCAGAGCACAGTTTTACTATTACTGACTCGTTGCGAAACTACAGCTTCATTTGTTTTGATTCAGAACTTCTAGTAGTGTTGTCCGTGAGAGCAAAGAACAATGGCCACGAATATCTTTCATCCTGCCAACAGTGAGGTGCGCTCTGTGACCAGTTTCTTATATGCAAAAGAATTATCAGCTACTGAAAAGCATCGTGAGTTATGCGGAAAGGCACGCTTGGTATCCAGACAAATAGTTTGACAAGTGGACCAAACACCGATCTAATAGTCAATTGAAGATTAGTGACCTGTTTGAAAAATTTCCTCAACTTGGACGCACTACTATTTACAATATTGTCAAGGAAAATTATGTGTAAGGTAGGTGGGTACCAAAAATGCTCACCGACCACCAAAAAGAGAATGTCTAGTGGACGAAAGTTTTTGTCTTGTTATCGACAAAATGGAGATGATTTGTTTTCTCGCATTGTTACTGAGAACGACACGTGGGTATCCTACTCCAACCTAAAAACAAAACTGCAATCGATGCAGTGGCTACACTCAACTTCTCAAAACCAAAACCTTTACGGTGTTCTTTTGCTTGATTTAATGGAACGTGGGACAACAATTACAGCTGACGTGTAATGCGAAACGCTCAACAAATCGAGACCTGCGATCCAAACTGTCATCTGGCATAATCCTCCTCCACGATAACGTTTCTTCCTCACACTGCTGCCAAAACCAAGGAGAAAATTTAATATTTTCGTAGGGAGCTTTTTGACCACCCACGTACAGTCCCGACCTTGCACCTAGCGACTTTTTCCTTTTCTTGCATTTTAAACAGTGGCTCGATGGACAACGTTTTGAACCCGAAGAGGGATACAAAAACACCAATGTCAACTGATTCAACTCTCAGGGGCAAGCTTTTATGCAGAGAACTTAAATAAGTTGGTGCAGCGGTACTTTTATATTATGTATTTTCTTGTTTATGAGTTATTATAGTGCTAAATAGACACATTATTATCGTTAAGGAATATTTCGAGTCGTATTTAAAGAAGTTTTATTTTGTTTTATGTAAAAAAGTTTGCTTTTGAGGTTAAGTAATATTATTTTAATTTTTTCTCACCTTAGAACAAAATAAAACTTCTTTAAATATAACTCAAACTATTCCTTGATGATAATAATGTTTTTATATAGCACTATAATGTCAAAAATTCTACAAAAAACAAGAAAATCCACAATACAAAAAACTTCAATGCAAACTAACTACCATAAGGCATAAGGCCACAGTTTGTTTGGATATAATGCTATGACTTATGTCAAGTAATGGTGACAGTGACGTCACAATAATGTGGGGTATTGATAGATAAAAAAAACAAGCGAATATAAGAAAATTCGTTTAAAGGAGCTATCTGAAATTAACAAAAATCAATATAATGCTAGGACTCCAAAAAAGTATTTTTTTGCCCCAACAAAGCAGAACGATTTTAATATCGTAAGTTAAATATGTTCCTTAAATTTGAAATTAGTTATTTTCTTTTTTAAAAATTTTCACATTTTGGTTACTAAATTTGTTTATAATTTCTCTATGTCTTAGGTTGGTTTACATAAGACGTGAGCCACGAGCGTATGTCATGATGGCATAAGTTGTGACTCACGAGCATGGTTTCAAAAAGCGTCACACGAATCGTGAAGTTGTTTACTCGTTAACATGATTTTAGGTCAGTAAGATGGAATCTTTAGTGACTGAAATATCTATCATGGTTAGAGTTGTGTCACGAGTCGTGACAGGTTCGTGGACGATATACGACGAACGTGAAGTACGAATTGTCTGTTTACACTTATTTTGACTGTGAGCCACGCTTCTAAAGACTACGATCGCGGCTGACGACTCGTGTAAACCTACCATTAGAAGCCCTTTCAGTCAGTGCTTTTAGAAAACTGGCAAAAAACTACAAGCTCTTCTTAGTATTAAGCCACCAAGGAATATTAGGCAACTATATGGTCTCAGAGCTTCCAGAATAGCAGATAATTCAGCAGCAGGTTATAGGTGCATAATTATTCAAGTTATATTCAGCTTCTTTGATTTTTGCAAATAATTCTAATACATTTTCAAAATATGGAAGTTGTGTTGTTTAAATTGTTTATAAACAAATATCAAACATAAACATAACGCTCTTTTCAAAATAAATTAATAGCAAGGTATTGTATAAAAAAAACTCACCGGTGATCACATGACACAATAAAAAAATCCCCTGGAAAACGGTAAAATAACTGAACCACATATTTCTCTGAAATTAGCAAAACTTAAAATCGACTTCGAAAACCACCGTCAAGTTTCTATAGATATTTGATAAAAACAAATTAAAATAAATTATACACAAACATTTTTTGTTCGGCGCATAAAACAAAGTGATTGTGTGAAATCTGATCACAATTTTAAACAAAATTGTTAAAATGAGATAAAACGTATTATATAGCAATGATAGTAGGACACTGTCGGCCTGGCCCAGTCAAGAGGGGAGTCCCAGGTAAAGGAGAAGTATTTCTAAACTTTTTAATCAAAAAACATTAAAGCAGAGAGTAAGGTGTAATTAGAAAAAAAAATGTACAATTTACCAGATTGATACAGTGATTAGAATAAATAATCTATTCTATTGAGAAAAAGTAACAAGCGAAAATCAAAAGAAAAATGCATTGAAGATTTTAAAACTAAATTAAAAATATTTTTTCAGTGGCTGTGATCAAATTTATACTTGTTTTTGGCCAGTTTAAAAAATTTTTACAGATATGGTTTAAAGCTTTCTTCGACACTGTCCGATGCTCATTTGCCACTGCTTCGCGTTTGCGCAGTCCTGGTTTGTAAGTCCTCTTTCACTCATGGTTCTTCTTATTTCCTCTTTCCCCGTTTTCTTGGGTCTGCCTTTTTTCTTTATTTCTTGTGGTGTACAGTTCATTATTTTTTCGGTAATCTTTCATCATTCATTCATTGGATGTTTCCAAACCAAGTAAGTTGTTTCTTTTCTATATATTCTGAAATTGTTTCTTGTATTCCCATTGTTTCTTTAATGATGTCATTTCGTACCTTCTCCCGTCTTGATTTCTTGCCGATCTCCGTAAGGAATCCATTTCTGCCGCTTCTAGTTTTCTTCTCAAATTCTCCTTCAGAACAGTTTTGTCAACAAAAAAATTCCACTAAAAATCTTTAAATTAGTTTGCCAACGATTCCAAATTTTAAACATTTTTCAAATATAGAAATATGGAAAGGATATAAATATCAAGAAAATGTTAAGACTGAAGATTTTTCTTACATTTGTTACATAAGTTGCAAAAACCCAATGTACGTAGAACAGCAAATTTTAGATTGAAAAATTTAGATTTGTCATAAGGAGTTCACCGATATATTAATAGCTTAGGTTAGGTTACTTGAGGTACAGTATTATATTAGAAAAAACTTTTCTAATTTAATTAAAAACCGGTCCTGATTCAAAACCAACTTAAAAAAGCTTAATTGCAGATAATATACGGATATCATTGCTTAACATAATTTTGTTTATCGTTGTCGGAGTTCATGTATTTTACATTTTGATATTTCAATATAAAATAATTATATCTACACTCAGAGACAAAAATCTATTTATTTTTTATCTTCAAATCTATTTATTAATACTGTGTTTATGAATTGTTTGATACCGAAATATTTTAGATATTAAAGTAAATTTCTTTCAAGTAAACTAACGTAATGATAATTTTTGAATAATTAAGGAAAATTTCATAAACTCAAAAGTTTAATCTGCAAGGTAAAAGTTCTTTGAGTATAATTAAACTAGGACTCGGGTCATGTAAGCTACGAAAAATGGCAACGAGAGTGTATGAGCAACCCCCGGAACATGATTTTTGTATAATATAATTTTTATTATCGTTCAATTTCAGTAAAATATTTTTTTTACTACTAGCATCTGAATCTATCTTTATTCACATTTTTTGAGGTAGGAAAGTTGTTTATTATTTACCAAGGTGGAAAAATATAAGAATTACTTGACAATTTTAAAAACTACTATTTAAAAAAAATATAATGTCAGTAGCGAAAAAAATGCTATATGAGCCAGGGTAGAAAATTGTATTGTTCTCTCGGAACTCAAACTTATTTTCATATCTGACAGTAGGACTATTAATATAAATAAATATCACAGATTTGGTATTTTTTTTATCCATGTATTATGACATTTCAATATTATATATAAATATGTATTCAACAACTATTATTCACATACTATAATTATCGATTTATTTATCGAGGAAATTATATAACATTTTCCTGATTTAAATAATAAAACTACATTAAAACTACTTATTACGTTCAGGTTTGTATCATTTTAACTGGAGTTAGGTAATAATAATAGCATGTATTTGTGGCCAATTGAACATTATTTATTAAATGTGGAAAAGGTACCCACCCACAATATTTGATAAACGAAACCTTGCCGGGAAACCAAAAATAGGACGGAAAGTATTGTTTATCAACCCAAGGGCGAAAAATTCATGACGCTACGATTTTTTTAATTTTTTTAAATTTAGTTTAGGAAGTCCTAGGTTTCGGCCAATAAGTATTGGATTAAAAAATATAAACAATAATAAAACTGACTGTTGTGACGTTTCGATTTATTTAAAAATCATCATCAGACATTATTCCTGGTTAAGTCCAATAGCAAAACATACTTATTTTTTGTATTAAGTAGGTTGTTAATTATTCTTTATAATCAATTTAAATTTTTATAGATAACATATTGATGTTTCGCTTTGAGATCTTTATTTCTCTTTATTTTTTAATATCATGAAGGTAGGCGGAAAGTGTCACACGTGGCTAAATGCATTAGTACCCCTTAGCTGGTATAAAGCCGCGGGTTGCTAATGCCCACTTTCCGCCCTTGTGTCACAATATACTATTAAAAACAAACAAAACAGTAATACAATAAAAACCAAAGTAAAAATAATATTAAAATTAAACAACTTGATGACGGAAATTTATTTATTTAGATATCGAACGTGCTATCTGTTGTCAAATCTTGGGCTTGCCTCAGTCAGCTTCAAGTTGTTAAAGCATTATAATAGGTTATTTTTCAGCAATTTCCAACTTTTACATCAATTAACATTAATTGTAGTGTTTTGGATGATTTAAAAACACCAAACAAAATATATTTGTAGAACCGGAATTAAAATTTTTTCGGAATTATTTACAAAAATATTTACCAAAATTGGAGATATAATATATACTTTACGTACGACCACCCCTGTAAGTCCTTAATAACATACAGTCCACAATAAATGTAAGATATGTCTTATAAACACACCTGTGAAGTAAATCGCACTGCTTCCCTAGCGACCACTTAGCAACTGTCAATAGATGTCGCCATTGTATTCAAAATTCATTTGGTAGACAAAGTATAGTAGGTAAACCGTGCTGTAAAGCGTTTTACGCACTCTACTAATCCAAATGCGAGTGCTGAAATAACTTCGACGTGCACCATACCTGCCCAAAATATAAAGGATAGGTGGAATTAGCAGGTTAAAGGTATGTTAATTTTGTTTTGCCGCCTGTAGACAGGCTTTTTTCTATTTATTCAAGATAATACACCTCCATGGACCAGTAGAACTGCAGAATTTTTTTACAAATGGAAGGTGTGGCCTTCTTCCTAAATTAATCTTTATTCTGTGGAGGACGTATGTAATAAAATTTAAAATAATTAGGCCTCGTTAAAATAATCCGGGTAACTTAGTGTAGTTTGAGAGTAATGGGAAAATATTTTTCAAGAAGAAATTAATATATAGTATGTTTTGCTAAATACTACCATAATTTCTTGATAAATTGTCATTTTATCTAACTCGTTTTGTTTTGTTCTATTAAGAAAATGATCTCCTGATTATACTGGGTGATATACGTTTTGTTTTGGTCACCCACAAACATTTGAATAAAACACTGTTTACTTTTCTACAATGAATGGTGGAAATAACAAAAATAATTTAAGTAAACATCTTGCGTTACATACCAAATA
Source organism: Ophraella communa (assembly GCA_035357415.1). Lineage (NCBI taxonomy): Eukaryota > Metazoa > Arthropoda > Insecta > Coleoptera > Chrysomelidae > Ophraella > Ophraella communa. Next base: position 22,303,341 of record CM068988.1, on the reverse strand, counting down.
AAATTTAGAAACATCAGTATTGTTTTCTAACCAGCTTATGGCACTTAGTAGCAAAATGTTCCTTTGTGTATCTTTGGTGTGGAAATACCTTAAGAATTTTCTTGTTCCTTTCAAAAAAAATCCTTTTTATGACAGGGATGTGCCACATTAGTCGTTATTTTGAAAGAGAAGAAAACAAAAATAACATACTCTAAATGTAGATAATATTATTGTTTATTGTCATATTTTTTATAAATTAGTGTTATTAAAGATTATTGACAATCAAGATTAAACAACAATTACCTTTTTTTGAATTTGTATATTACTTTTTTAATAGAAAAAATTAACAAAAGATTAATAAAGATAAATACCCAATTATCAAAACTGCGGTTTTCCCAGTACCTGTCGATGTTTTATTAGTTGTAACTACTTCTAATTTTGATTTCAAAATATCTAACCAGTGGCAGTATTTGCCAAAAATTAAAGTAGGGAAAGACAAAATAAAATAGCATTTTTAAATATAATAAGTTGATCGTTTGAGTTATTTTGACGTGTATATAGTTGAAATGGAATTTTGGAGATTCGCATTTTAGTATAATTAATCAACTAATTCGTACAGTTACGAAATATCCTTTTACAGAAACATCCCCTTTTTTGTGCTAGTTAATTATTTCAGTTGATTTCTTGATAGCACCTAATCTATTTAAATATTACCTATATGCTTTTATTGCTTTTATTAAAATCTCGATGGAGTTTTGTTAATTGATAGTGGTTGACACACGTTAAATATAGCAAAAAATTATCAACATTCACTTTCGAAAGCCGTAAAATGTAAATAGTATTTTTGTTTAAAGAACTTGATACTTGTATTACCACAGAAAAACATTAGAGAAAACATAACCTAACTTTTATTTATTTCAAAGAAATGTTGTACTTTTTACATTTTTCTCTTTTATTATTTGTATGTATGTATATGTATGTATGTATGTATAAGTTTGGGGTGATAATTACACTGCGACCTATAGGATCTATTGTGTCCCCCCTTACTTGCCATGTTCTGATATTTTCTCAGACTTATAGCAGCTCTTCGAGTCCTATTTTCCTGAAGAAGTTTAGGACATCGTCGGGCTTCAAGTCAGGTAGATCCCCTTCCTCTATTCCATGTGCTCCTAGGTATCTAGCCCTAGAATTTTGCAAGGCAGGGCATTCTGCGAGTATGTGTATTGAGGTTTCATCCCCTTCCTCACAGAATCTGCACTTTGCTTCATCTGCTAACCCTAGTTTCTTCATATGGCTTCTTAACCGGCAATGCCGGTTAATATTCCCGTTAAAATTCGGAGCCTTTTTTTACTGAGGTTGAGGCAGCTAAGAGATCTCTTCTGGTCATAGTTTCCCAGTAGTATCTTAGATTGCCTCAGTCCTTCCAGCTGATTCCAGTACTTGGATTTTTATTTCTCCATTTCTTCCCTTAGTTTTCCTAAGATTACTCTACTGCTGATCCCACAAGATGGTTCTGGTCCCAAATGTGGGGTTTCAGCTCCTTTTTTTGCCAGCTTATCTGCTGTTTCGTTCCCCTCTATTCCTATGTGTCCCGGAACCCATAGGAGGGTGACAGTGTTCTTCTGGCCCAGTTCATTTAGTTTGTCTAGGCATTCCCAAACCATCTTCGAACTGATTATATTTGAACTCAGCGCTTTGATGGCTGCTTGACTATCCGACATGATCACAATCTCTTGTCTGCGGTAGTTTCTTTCAATATTGAATTCCACACATCTTTCGATGGCGCGGACTTCTGCTTGAAAGATGCTCGGGTATGTGCCCAAGCTTTCTGAGTATTTGGCTTTTATTATTTACATACTTACCAAAACTTAAAAACATATTTTTGCATCATATTTTCGTTGTGTAAATTTACTTCTTATACAAGTCAATGAAATTGCAATACCGATGTTTAGTTCCTATGATAGATACGACCGTACAAAGCTCCAAATACCTAACCTTAGGTAAATTTTTATAAGAACATATTTTTGAACATGAGATAGTAGCGATATTTTTCTCCTGTTTAATTAATTTTTATTTTTAATGAATATCAAATCACATTTTGTTAAAGTAATAGTAATTGAAGAAATAAGATATGACAGTATTAAAACTTGGATATTATCAGTCCTAAGAGACTGTATTTGAAAAACAATAGGTCTGTTCCAACCAAGCAGCGAACCGTTCTAAAATAGTAATATTTGTGCGCAGTGGTGTACTGAGTTGCGCAGTGCACTAATTTGGTCTCGTGAGTGGTAATATTACCGTTCTAGAACGGTTCTTTGCTTGGTTGGAACAAACCTTATATTATATTGATCTTTACACTATTACCTAATTATATTTGTATCTTTTCTATACCTATCCCGTCTGCAATATTGCATCCCCAATTTCATTTTCTAAAACTGTAAATAAACTACTGTTTTCTTTAATCCTATAGAAACCCATTTTGCATCTTCATTTTGATGGAGATTTCATGGAATTGTAAGAAAAGGAGTATTGACTGCCATTGTTTAACGAAAAATAATTGTAAAATTATTTAATTTTACGTATAATAATTATTTTTTAAATGTCTATAAAGACGTAAACACAGTTTAGATCTGGAAGCAACCACATAAAATTTCTTAGTCCTTAGTGGAACAGTGAAATGTTTTTCTATCAAGAGATTTCACTTTAATAAAAAAATAGTGTTTGATGCATTTTACATTATGTTGATATAAATTTGCCCCTTTTCAAGACAACCTTGATCTACTTCTATGTCAATATAAAAAAAAAGTTTTATATATAGTTCGCAACAAAATACTTCAAGGCTGTAGCATTTTTATTTCTAATGTTACCGACCTCTAAGAAAAATATAAAATGTATATAAAATATGTCTATATAGCCATTGATTTTGACCTACGCTGCCTGGTCCACCAGTGGAAAAATACCGCCTTTTAAGTTTATATTGGTTTGTCAGAAGGTATATAATAAGGTTACCTTAAATACCTGCATAGTTATGTATTTTTTTTTTATTTTGAGGGGAATTACAATGTTTTATTATAAAAAAGTATGTATTATGGTAATTAGAACAGCCTTGGATTTTTCTGTAGCTGTATTGAAGAGTAATATTTTTACCCACTGTTTCATTAATTTTTTAAAAAATATGTTTTATTTCGGGTGACTATTAATATTTTTATACTAGAATTCAGATGACTTTGCTATTAATCTGTTTAAAAATAACACAGTTTGTTTCTAATTATGGAGGATTAAAAATTCTACTTGTCACACGTAAAGTTTTAAAAACATTTAGTTTATTCACAAAGTAGGTACCTATACAACAGTTTTTTTTATATAAAGGGGCATGTAAAGTATGAATATTATTTTAACTTAGATAATATACATAAAATACATCTATTTTTAATTATTTTACATATTATACACATTATTATGCCTTCTAATGTTCTAATGAATATTTAAGAATTTAGTTGTGGATCTAAATCACTACCTACCTATTTTCCTCAAACAAATTACAATGGATGTTCTAATATAATATAGCCCCTATATAGTAGATTCCAGATTTTGCAGATATCTTCCTTCTTATACTCTGGAATTTACAGAAAAACACTTTCGGCTAGTTACATAAACGCTTGTTAAACCTATGTTAATATCTTGTTTGCTAGCGTGATGTTAACTCTATGTTGTATCATTTTTTTAGTGGAATATTTTAGTGATATCTAGGTTGGCAAAAAATAAGCCAATAATATATTTTGTTCAAGATTATTCTGCCCTGTTAAGAATAGAAGTCGTATCTGCAATGTTGAGTTTTTTTAAGTTATAACGCCAACACATTGATAGCCAATTAATCTACATATATGTTAAGAATGAAAGTCCTATCTGCTGTTTCGAAATAAGTTATTCCACTTTAAAATTTTGTCGGATCTGCATTTTTACAGTTTATGTTAAGCCAATTTGTCGAATCTCCATTTGTTAACATTTTTAGTCGTATCTTCACAAGACGATTTGCAGTTACGACAAATTTGCTTAACAATTGTGTAGTTCCGACAAAATATTTTAACAATAGGAAGATCTAACCTAATCATAGTGTTCCCGCCTTTTTATAGTTTCTTAACCTAAAAATTAAACGGTTGTAAGCGTTATTCGGCGTATCTGATTTTCAGTTATTTACTAGTATTAATCTTATTGTTATAGTGTTTTTAAGTGTGTTTACATTAAAGTTTATTAACTGAACCAGTAACAATGGACAGAAATAGCAGAGCATTTAAAATGCTGCATATTTTAAATAACTAACAAAGGGAGAAAATACATAATTTACAACGACGTGTCGTGAAGAAACCTAAACTTCAGCATGATAATGACCCCGATTTTATTTTGTCAGAATCAGAGACGGAAGAAATTGAGGAACCGAAATTAAACAGAAAAGGTTTAAATAAAGTGAATATTATTAGTGATATAACTTTGAGAGCTGCAAATGTTGTTCCTGAAGAATCTGATTCCAAAGGTAAAGAAGAAGGTAAGGAAGACTGTTTCCCTTTTATTCAAGCAATCTTGGTAGATATAATATATGTATCTGTTGAAAGGGCGGAAAAAGACAGTTTAACTAAAACAGGGGAAATCCGTAAGCGAAAGAAATTTAAAGAGAGCCTAGCAATGAAAAAAAAAAGAAAATTAACAACCACAATTGCTAAGCACGGTGTAAAACCATCTTGTATATCTTGCAAGAGAAGGTGTTCAGAAAAAATTACACAAGCGAGACGAACAGAAATAAATGGAAAATTTTGGAAATTGCAAAAAGACGAACAGAAAAATTTTATTTTTAATAACGTATCTGAAAAAGTAACCAAACGGAAAACCACAGCTAGTGTTGTGTCTAGAAGGTCGAAAAGTTTTTTTTTATTTTCTTAAAGACAATGACGGATGCAAACAAAGTGTTTGCAAAATATTTTTTATGAAAAGAAAAATGACAGAGTTATTAGAGATGCCCTTATTAAAACAAATTCAAAAGTGACGGTCAAGAGGAATAAACAAGGAAAGACAGGAAAAATTAAAATAGATCGAAATATTATTAAAGAACATATAGAATCTTTCAAACCCACAGAACCACACTACCGTCGGGAACACGCACCAGAGCGACGTTATCTTCCCAGTGACATCACAATAAAAATGATGTACCAGAATTTTATTGAAAAATATTCAAATATCAAGTTTTCGTATTATTTATATCGAGAAGTTGTCGCAACTTTAAATATTTCATTTGTAAAATTAGGACACGAAGAGTGCTGGTTGTGTGAATCATTTGACTTGCATTCAAAATCCACGTCTCACAAAAAGGATGCATTGGTGGATAATTGTAAGGAATGCACCAACTTTGGTGTACATCAAAATAAATACACTGCTGCCAGATCAGAATATCAAACTGACTCGTCTGCAAAAAGTAACTGGGACGATACATTAATGGTAGTTTCAGAGGATTTGCAAAAGGTAATAAAATATTATATTAATTATAAATATGTTTTATTTTGTTGTAATATTCTAGGTCATAATGCTTCCGAGGATGGATATGTTTAAGGAGATTATTTTTACCCCTAGAATAATTGCTTTTAATGAAAGTTTTGTCGTCACTGCTAGAAAGCCAACAGTACCAACCGCAATTTTATGGCACGAAGGAATAGCCGGACGGAGTAAGTCGGATATTGCCAGCACATTCTACAAATTTTTTTTGTCTCACCGAGACGCTAAAAATGTTATAATGTGGCTTGACAATTGCTCTGCTCAAAATAAAAACTGGGCTTTGTTTACTTTCTTTACGTTTATAGTAAACTCTGAGGATATCGCACTTGAAAAATTAATTATTAAGTATTTTGAGCCTGGCCATACCTTCATGGCTGCGGACTCATTCCACCACCAAGTGGAACGTTCCATGAAGCAAATGGGTAAAGTATACGATTTTAAAGACTTTTCGAATGCAGTAGCAAATGGAGCAAGTAATGCTAAAGTAATTATTATGGAATTAGCTGACTTTTTTGATTGGCAAGATGGTACTTCTGCATATAAACTAAATAAAATTAATCCCAGGCCATACCTAAATAAAATGGTTCAAGTAAATTTTTCTAGAGGTAAATATACTTTTTCGTACAAAACCAGCTTCACCTCAGAGACAGAAAGTGAAGTAAACTTTCTAAATGCAAAGATTGCAAAACAGGGAATGACAAAACCTTCACCCAAGTCCATTCCTAGAGGCATAACGACTGAAAGAAAACAACTAATTATATCGAAACTGTGTGGACACATGCCTAAAAGCAGACAAACGTTTTGGAATAATTTACCAACTTCAATGGAACCTGGAGCTTTAGATGATTAAAAAAACTGATTATGACTTTATGTTATTTTGTTTACCTAATAAACTATAACTTTGATTAAGATAAGACTTTTTACTTTACCTTATTTTTATGATTTGTTAGGATTAAATGTCGTATCTATCAAAAGTCTGATTTCAAATACTCTGAAAGAAAATTGCAAGCACTCATTAAATTTGTACTCAAAAAATATATTGCTATATTGTAACAAGATTTTTAATGAGTCATTACAGTTGATGGCAATTAATCAAATCTAAAACATCGGATATCTCAAAATAGGGATTTTGTCAGTTACGACTTCTATTCTTAACAGGGCAGTATTATTATTTAAATACTCATAAATTATAGGTACGTCTTAGTATCTAATCAATGGAAATTTAAATGGAAATTTTTTAAAATCTGTATTGTTTAATTAAAAAAAAAACACTTAATGTTTGTGAGTTTTTAAGATAAGTAACTAGTTACGTATTTTACTTTGGAGTCCATAGGATATTTATGGACTTATCAAATTAAAAACAAATATACACTTTTCTGTAATTATTAATTTATTTATATACATATTTATTCAATTATTTATTCATTAATTATATAGTTAAACCACCCCCTTCAAATTTTGATATAATTTGATATTAAATTTTAACAGTTAAAAATTGTTCTGATTGTTGGTTACTTAATTTTATCTCTTTCCGAATTATCTATTTCAGGATTAATTTCATTTTTGTATGTGGTTTGTACAGGCCATATTGTAGGAGTATAAGATTATTTTACTTGGCAAAAAATTATATGGGAAGTACCTAAAATTAAAAGCCAAATTAAACCAAAAAAGGAAGAAGTTGAAGGTGGCATTAATTAAATTACGCAAAAAATGGAATTGACAAAACCAGTATTTGGCATAATCGGATTTAGTCTATAAGAGTAATTATTGTATATGAAATTTAAAGGACAAACTATATCTTCTTCCCTAACATGCATGTATTGATCAAGAATAAAGGTAGGACATTATGGTAGTGGCTAGCAGGTAAAAGTCAATAAAAAAGAAGAATGGAAGAATATTTATACAGGGTGGTCCTTAAGTAATTGTACAAAAAGAAACAGTAGATTCTACACTCTAAAATATTACGATTTAACCCAACTTACTTTAATAAAATGTTGATATTAAGAAAGATACAGGGTGGTAAAGTTGAAATTTAAAATTTAATTTTTCGCCATAACTTTCATGTTTATGGAGATTTATTTACAAAAATTTATAAGTAGAGGTTTTGAGTATGAGGAATTATAATTTGATGCATAATTTTGATGTATCTCATAGAGGACGCCACATATGCCACATATTTGACATAAATTTGCGCTTAACTTTTTTGCTCTTCGACTTAACAATATTTTTCTGATAAAATATGAAAGATACGATATTTCAACAAAAAAAGGTGTACTTGTTCATAACTTCAAAACTGAACAGTTTTCGAGATAATCGCATTTTACAAATCAGCTGCATAACTCCGTGTAACGCAATTATTCCAGGCAACGAATGAAAAATAAAAAAAAAACATCAATAATTATAAATTTTGGTATGGAATATTTTCAACTAAAGTTGATAGTTTCCAAAACATTAAAGAAAAAATAGTACAGGCTATTATTTTTTTACATACATCATTAAGATAATTAATAATCTGTTATTGGATTTGACATCAAACATTTTACATTTGATATTAAATTAAAGTCATAATATTATCATATTTTATTTTCAATTAAAATTAAGAAATAGTTTAACTGAATAACATAAAACTTTTTATCAAAGTAAGTGTTCCATATGTCCACCATTTTCTTCAATGCATTTATCAATGCGTTCCATAAAATATCGTCTCATATTAAATAGCATCATTGGTTAAAAAGAAACAGTTGCAGCATTTATTTCTTCCCAAAGTTGGTTGCGAGTGTTTATGACATTTTTGTAGACATGTTGTTTCATTGCTCTCCATACACCAAAATCGAGCGGATTAAATTCTGGGCTACGTGGTGGCCAAGGACTACCACGACCAATCCAGCGTTCAGGAAAGTTGTTATCTAGGTATGTTTTCACTGCTCTCGTATAATGTGGTGGTGCACCATCTTGCATATACCACATATTTTGCCTTAAGTTTAATGGCAAATCTGTAGCTGATTCTAATAACAGATTATTAATTATCTTAATGATGTATGTAAAAAAATAATAGCCTATACTATTTTTTCTTTAATGTTTTGGAAACTATCAACTTTAGTTGAAAATATTCCATACCAAAATTTATAATTATTGATGTTTTTTTCTATTTTTCATTCGTTGCCTGGATTAATTGCGTTACACGGAGTTATGCAGCTGATTTGTAAAATGCGATTATCTCGAAAACTGTTCAGTTTTGAAGTTATTAACAAGTACACCTTTTTTTTGTTGAAATATCGTATCTTTCATATTTTATCAGAAAAATATTGTTAAGTCGAAGAGCAAAAAAGTTAAGCGCAAATTTATGTCAAATATGTGGCATATGTGGTGTCCTCTATGAGATACATCAAAATTATGCAACAAATTATAATTCCTCATACTCAAAACCTCTACTTATAAATTTTTGTAAATAAATCTCCATAAACATGAAAGTTATGGCGAAAAATTAAATTTTAAATTTCAACTTTACCACCCTGTATCTTTCTTAATATCATCATTTTATTAAAGTAAGTTGGGTTAAATCGTAATATTTTAGAGTGTAGAATCTACTGTTTCTTTTTGTACAATTACTTAAGGACCACCTTGTATATGTACGGATCAAATTTCAATGGCAAACATTTTGAACTATGCAGTAGACTTTAATGTTAAATATTATGAATTGGGCTCTCCATTTTGGAGAACAAAGTTATCTCAAGAAAATACCTTGTAAATTTATTTCTTAACATCTAGTTTATACAAATAAAGAGTAGTTTACGATCTTCATTTTGTTTTATTTCACAAAAAAGTTTTATTTCGAAATCTAACTGGTACATCTGTTTGGGTGTCCCTCTCTATAAAAATAAAATAGAAAAATAAATCTGCCATCCGAAACTCTGATAAAACTTTTCGACTGAACGAAATATTCGAAATCAGTTGCTGAGTCCACTGGCAAGAAAAACGCGTCATCGTTTACAAAAATAGTTTCAGCTATTTCGGACTGGCACTTTGAAAATGTCTGCCGTACTGAAAATCAGGAATCGCGAAAATATCTACTAATATTAAAACTAACAAAAAATATACATCTTTTGAAGTAGAAAAGTGATAAGTAGTGAGTGCATTCTTTTGAATTTTGTGGATTTAGTGGTTGTTTGGACATTGTTGGAAAGTTTTGGATTATTGAAATTTTTAAGGTAAGCTATTATAATGTGTTATATGTTTAAAAAATTTAGTGCAGACACTGTAGGAATTTTTTATTGTAATACATAAATTTGATACTAAGTGAATTACGTAAAATTAATACTTAATAAGAATGAGGATTTTACGGATTCAATTATTATATAGTTGGGCATATTAAGTTTTTTTAAGTACGGTTTTCTAAAAACAATAAAAATCCAAAAGGGGAATTACAGGGAATTTTAATTTCTTTATATTTATCATGAAGTTGGTAAAAATTTCACTGAATAAAAACACACACATATCAACAACTGTACTACAATGTTTCAAGTTTCAACAATATTCCAGACTATCGTCGTTTGACGCATTCCTAATTCTTATGTCTAGCTAGGAATGCTCAGAAAATCAACAAAAAATATTTCAGTAGACATTGAAATTTACGAAGATTTAAACGGCGCTTTTTAGAAAACAATCAAAAATAAAAGCAATAGTAGTTAAATTAAAATTGCGTTCTGCGATTTAAGAAGTAACGGTTATTGCAGCATAAACCACAAAGTTTTTTATTATCCCATCAGAGTTATTTATATATAAATATACACAAATAATAGACAGCTTAAAAATTAAATTTAAGAAAATATATTCTTACCTTTTCCGTTTAAGAATTTCAACGTTTGCTTCTCAGAACTTGATATAGAATCCATTTGGTACTAGAAAGAAATATATAAAAAACGTTAAAAAGAATAGGTAAGCTGTCTCTGAGAAAAAGTCATTTTCCATATTGTTGTAGTTTACTCTTAATACTTTACTGGAGTTTTGTACGTGTACATTTTGTTTGTTTATGTAAAATATAGAATATTTTCTTTTCCTTTTAGTATTTGTGTTAATTTCTGGAGACATCAATATTTATTTCTTCTTTGATAATTGTTTTTTATAATTTCATCTTGAGTTATTCAAATTTTAGTGGGTCTAAATTAAAACGAATTAGAACATCATCATTAACCTGTATAACATAACTTATAAAATTATTTGTAATGTCCTAATCGCCCAGAATACAATTTCATATTTTTTAATATTTTAGATATAAACGAGCCGGTGAAATAGATGTAGTGTACAGTGAAAGAACAAATGCAGAATGAATTTCTTGTTACTCTTTCTTGCATTTCTAGGTGAAAGGTTCATGAACCTCTTGAACTGGTCTTGAATCAGTTGATATTAGGTATCTTATACTAGGGTACTCTTTTTGTTTCCTTCACTATGGTAGGCTTCCTTAATCTTAACATTTGTATCCAACTTAATCGGCCTCACATTTTGCTTTTCGTCCTCCTTTTAGTGTGCCTGAATATCGTAATTTAGATTTTGCTCTACGATTCAATCAGGCATTGCAGTTGAGACCTGGCAGTTTTTGCTTGTGTTATTACCGATTGGACATGCTTTCTGAAAGTTAGCTCTTTGTCAAGGACCTTGACTCAAGGATACTGCGCTGTAGGCCTCCATCTGGGACTTCAACTCTCTGCTCACTGAACCTCAACAAAATCAAATATCGAACATAGGATAAGATTTAATGAGGCAACACATAAAATTGAATGAATACATTGGGAGATTAATAAAAAAGATGGACTTCCAAAAATTAAGGGTTAGGAAATAAATTTTTTAGATTGGGAGAATTTATTCTCAGAGCAACAATCTTAATTAAAACTGTTATATCAAGGCAATTTAAAAATTGGTTTCACGATTGGGTGGTTGATGAAAATATATGTCGAAAAGCTGTTTACGCGGAATATATTGTCCAAGAAAAGCTGTAGTGGGCTACAAATTCAGTATTCATAAAGATGATGCTGGAAGTTGGTAAACATAACTTTTTATTATTGTATTGTATAAAATTTTGTGATGGTTTTTAACTTTATAGATAGAGTATACAAACAAGATTACCAGGACTAATAGAAAAATTAATTCTATTCATGTAACAAAACTAATTATCTCGAGCTATTTCAGCAGTTGCACAATATATTTTGTCTTCAGCCTGACAGAGTTTGCCTGGTAAGAAGACTGTGTCCAGTATTCCTGCCACAGTTTGTAGGTCCTGTCTTGAGATCTCATTTTAGAAAGATCGCTTACGATTGCCTATGAGATCGCCTTATACCTGTTAATATTTCTTTGTCTTCTTTCTTAACACCATTCCTGATTAAATATAAAGTCCGCTTTTTCGTCCCTTCAGTAGGTATTTACACGCACCCAAAGTAAGGTTACTTTGCTGTTTTCCCCTAAACCTAAATGAATTAGATCCTGAAAGCATTTCCACCCATAATTTAAAACGGTTTGATTTCGGTGTCTTAAGCGCAGCCTTGTTCCTTAAGTAGGTTAGGTTAGGTTAGGTTCAATGTGAGTGGGGCGCTCAACCACCCCTCCACTGCGACCACTGTTGGGTCTATTGTGGCTCACCCCTAAGGTCATAAATCGCCATACAAGCCAATCCTCTTTGCAAAGTCAATGGTTGTCTGCGGCGTGATCTGATTAAAGGCGTTAGGCTCCAATTTTGGGAAACCAAGAATGCGGTGCCTAGTAATTTTCAGGGCGGAGCGTTCTGCAGTCTCGTCTTCCACACTGCAGAAGCGGCAGTCTGAAATTTGACTCAGAGACTCAGACCTATTTTCTTCAGGTGGTATCTTAGACGACAATCCTGTAAGAATGCGTAGGTCTTTCCTATCCCACTCCAGAATCTGCTAAGTTATATTTTTCGAGGGTTTGTAAATGAAATCCTTCGAATGGATTAGTCCTGGGATATCATTCCAGTACATGAGGATTTTCCTCTCTATCAAGCCGGAGATAATATCTTTTGGTAATGCCAAAGATTGCTTCAGGTCCTATAAATCTAGACTCTGTTCCTTTTTTGGCAAGAGTGTCTACTTTTTTGTTACCCACCACTCTGCTATGTCCTGGTGCCCAGAGAAAAGTTACCCTGTTATTTGTTCCTTAAGTAAGTCATTGCATTGCCCAAAAATTAATTTTTGTAATTAAATTGTGGGAATTTTTTTACAAAGTAACTAGGTACTTGATGTTGATAAGTAGTTAAGGCTAGTAAGACATAACAATATTAAATAAGCCTAGATGTTATTAACCCCAAGGGATTATCCTGGATGTATTTCCCTCTAAGATCAGTATAAATGAGCAATGATATAGAAAAACCAGGAAAAAACTATATCATGCTGATCTTTACAATAACTTAATATATTTATGTTACAATAATGTCTTATCTATGATAAAACGAAGACTCAATCAAAGTAAACAGTTTAATAGTAGAGAACTTCCAAGATTTATTTGTTTATTAACTACTTTAAACTGTTGATCTGCTAGATGTCTTTTAATTTCAAGTTCTTCTAGGAAATCTAAATTTTGTTTTTATCACAAATGTGTAGTATATGAATGTCATTGATGTGTATAAGTGAGTTTGGATGTTCCAGTAGGTGTTTTGCATAGTTCGACTTATCTGGTTGTTGTAATCTATATGCTCTTAAGTGTTCATTAAATCTTACTTCAAAATTTCTTTGTGTTTGACCTATATATACTGCATTACATTTTGGACAATTAATTTTGTAAACACCAGATTTTTTTAAATTTGGTAATTTTGTTTTCACATTTAACAATTTTGTTCCAATATTATTTTGTGTTTTAAATTATATTAATGCTGATGTTGCCGAAGATATTATTTTTAAAATTGCATTTTTTTAAATTGTTTACAATTTTTTAAATAATTTAAAGTGTCCTAAAATTTTTGGAACAGCAGTGTACATTGTTTTATTAAACTTTTTTAGTTTGTGAATGTATATGTGAATAAATATTATTATTACGTTTAAATAAGTTTAAACATATGTATGTTTTCATTGAACATCAATAAGAAGACATTTTTGCGTATCGGTCGCTGCGTTGCCGTTGTTATGATTTTAAAGCATACTTATTTTTACGTTTTTATTACAAGTGGGACGACGTGTACTGATCACTAGCTATTTTTGTGAAAAAAAACATACTACCTACGTGGGCAACTGATTCTCGATTGAATAAATAAATGTAGCATTATTTTTTTCAATGAAAAATATCTTTTGTCATCTTTTAACCCAATACTGTTATAATTTGTTAGTTTAGCGGACTAATATAAAGCAATACGTTTATAAGAATTAATAAATGGTTTCTGTTTCTAACAAAATTGTTATGCAGTTAGAAGAATTAATTCAAAACAGAGTAAAAAATTCAATTGCATATATACCTAATTGAAATAAGTAACAGTAGGTAGATACATATAAAACTAATTTCACATTTTCGCATGTAATTACTTCAATTCAGCCAAAACGGTCAAAGTTTCGTTTTAAATTGAGAAAATTTTAAAGCCTTGAGTAGGCGTAGTTGTTTGTGGTATAGCTAATATTGCAATTCATGAAAGTACTAAAACCAGCACGTGTTCATTTTTTTATGCATTTGATTTTCACTAAAATAAAAACTGATACATTCTACTATAAATATATACATGTATATTCAAACATTGTATTGGTGAAGTTTTGTATATTTTGTATAATGATGCATTATTGAAAAATCGCATGTGATAAATTATAAATTAATTTATAGATGGTCATAGCAGAGCAAAGAAATGTGATATAAACAGGAGAATAATTGACTGTGTATATTTATGATTATATAGGTAGGTGGGGTAAATGTCAGTAGAAGCTTCAGCAATAATACTACCCCTACTGCTATCATTTCCTTAAAAGGGGGTTCATTGAAAGGGGGAGGTTGACTCAGAGTATAAACGCTTTCATGTTTGAGGAAAATCAAAACATCAATGTAGCCAATTAATTTTTACTTGTTTTTTAAGACCCACATCGATACAAGAAATTGTTGATCAGAGCTATTAGAATTTGATATGTTCTAATTTAAAACTTCTACATAGACTTTTTAATTATATAATAACAACTGTTTTATTTTTTTTAAATAACTTCTGAATAAACAATATTAATTAATCTGTCAGTCTAGTATTGAGTACAAAATGTTTATTAATACACTTTATCTTTTTTCTAAAAAAATATATTACTTACCCGTTGTAGATTGTTGTATATTATTGTACCTAGATACTTTAAATTTTTTGTAAAAAGGATTTCATTTCAGTTTTATCAATAAGAGCCTTTTTTGATTAAAATTACGATAACGACATTGTGGATCTACGTATGTCTATATTATTTCAAATAACTAGTACATAGGCAACGTACAATAGCGATAGATGTTGTTTGTGTCATATACTTATGTGGTACTAAATAATAATAAAATTGTTTTAAAATACGATTACAAATGAATGTGTTATAATCATTTGGTTTGGATCCAATTATGACCTAATTAAAAAAGTTTTTTAAATGAAAACTGAAATTTCTCTTACTAGCCTATAATAAATTAATTAAAGCAATTGCTGGTAGATATGTAGGTACTTTCTTATTTTTGAAAGACATCTTACCTCTATATTTTTTATTACATTTGTTTAAAGGCAAATAAAGGCATTAAAATGAATTGAGGTTATTTTATTTTAAAAATAATGACGGTTTTAATTCCAATTTTTGGTTTGAAAGAATTGTAAACAACATTCTAAACAATAATAATCCTTTTGCTGGCAGACAAAACTGTGTAACACTTATTTCATACTTCATGGACACACCTATAAATTTAAAATATATATAAAAATAACATAAATATTTCTTGATTATTACAATATTGTCATACTGTTCAGAATATTTGCTTTATGAAATTTTATATTACAGAATATTTTTTTATGCTTTAGAATTCCCTGGAGTTATGCCGGCAGGTAAGGAAAGTGATAGTGATACAGGTACAGTAAAAAGAACTACGTTTAGACCACCATGGGTTAAGGAAGGTCCTACACCGTTACCTACACCAACTGCCCCATGGACTCTTAAAACGTCTTCTAGAAAGGATAGTAATGTGAGTACAGATGGGATAGAGAAACAGGATTACAATCCCTTAGGTAAGTTCTGCTTTGGAGCCGTTAAAAGATTTTTATTTAAGAATAAATTGGCACAATCAAATAAAATCCATATATGTTAATATACGCAGATGGTATACGAGAATCACTTTTAAATTTTCTTCTTTATTGAAAAATAATTGTTAATAAAACCATAATTTATAGATGTTTAAACAATTAGTAGTAAAAAACCACAGTTATATAGTATGTACCATTTAAAAGAGACAAATATAGAGAATTGTGAATAATTTTTTACTGTTGTTTTCATAAGTGGGCAATTATTATAATCGAGAAAAAATAATTTTTATGACTGACCAAGAAAACATTTAAATTTAAAATATATAATTTTTCTAATGCCCTTATATTTATCCTGGCATCTCTGACTGTAGAATTGTAACGTTTGGTCGTCTTATTATCAGCAAGTTATTTTCAAAAATTGTCAAAGATGGAACTCATTTTGATTTTCTCTCGACTTTATCCATAAATTTTAGAATTATCATACTTAAAGATTTGAATTTTAAAAATAAATAATCGAGGGAACAATTAAAGTGAGGAAAGTTGTGAAAAATTCTGCTAGGTGGAGTAAAAAACCAAAAGCAAAAAGGAGTAGATGAAGAAAAATAATTTTTTTAATTGATAATGATAAAGTACAGATTATTGGGTCTTGAAAAATAAATTTATAAAATAAGAGTCATAGAGGTTAAGGTTAAATGCCGGTTAAATGCAAAAAATTCGTTAAGCTGTCTCTATAACTGATGTTGTGGATAATGTCCTTAATACAGCAAAATCCACCAATAGTTTAATCAAGGCCAATTATTAGGACTAGATTTCATATATGAAAATATTTTTTATTTGGACTGCGAAAGTTTTTTTTTATACATTAAACAAAGTAATTGGTACAACAAGAGCTTCCAATATAAAATATAAGCCACCTACAATTACACTGGAGCTGCTTAACATTTGATGATTCCTATTATTAGTTTAAATTGGAGTAATATGTTTCACATTATTTAATCTCGAAGAAATTTAAGGTAAATAAAACATTGAAATCTGGAACAGAAACTTATAAATAAGCACTGGTTGTATTATTTAAAGAACTAAAAATTTTATTTATAAATTAACATATGGCTTACGAGGTGCTGAAACGCGTGAAATATCGACACTATTGATTAGAATTTAAAAATCAAGGAAAACAAAAATACTACTGCAAGGATTGCGACAAAAACAAGCGTCTTGCCAGATTTCATGTGCATTTCAACTATTTAAAGTAGGAGACGAAGACAAGGTAGTAACGAACATAAATCTAAGAAATAAACTGATCCAGTGATATTTTTAACTTGGCATCCTGAGTTATTCAAATTCAAAAGATAATGCGACGATAATTAAATGGAACCTAAAGCTTATTGACATTTTTGTTGATGTTTCTTGAAAACTATTGGTTCATCAATGGTTTTATAATTTGTGAATTGTTTTTATACCATTTGTTTTCTTGTTTTGGGTTACGCTAAAGAATTTAGTTTCAAGATTAGACCATGTTTTAATTGTTTTCTTTGTACAATATATCAGAAAATTGGGGTATACAGTATACTTTCCATTCATATTTTTATTGAATTTATTAAATTTAATTGTGAAATAAATTGAGTAATCTACCTATTAGTATAGTACAAGGTGTGTAATAATATTTCTCTGTGTTATTTGTTACTATTCTTTTTTTTATTATGGTGTATCTAAGCGAAGGAAATCGACATTTTAATTATGGAACGAAGAGCTTCCCTATAAGGACGTTTTAAACCTATTCAATAAACTCAATCAATAAAAGAATCAACGAAAAAACAACTAAATAAAAATTTAGACTCCGGTAAAAATAAAATGACTCTTGTAAAGTACAAATTGGCATATTTTCTATGGTTTTTAACACAGGCACTTTGGATAAGAATCAATTTTCATAGAACAATATTTCCTAATTCAATTTTTTGTAATCCGAAGACATAATTGAGTTTTACATTGTTTAGTTTTGAGATGTGTACAGAGTGAATACCTTGTGTTTCACACCTTATAACATTTTGACTCCTATCTGTTTTGTCTAAGAATATTCACTTTAAATAATTTCTAAGTTAAAATTAGTTCATAAATAGACCATGTAAATTTATAAAATCGAGTTAAAGTCAAAGGAACACGTAATCATAAAATGAATAGGTATACTCTGTAATTTGGCAGAACAAACGAAGTGCGTAGTATGTCATCATCACCAGATAGTGTAGTTAATTGCCACCATTGGCGAAGTAGAAACGCAACGATTCCACTGGTATTTATTTAACTATAACCAGTCTACAACACATATTCTTAACCTCAATCGAAGAGGGATTTGTTGTTCTTGAAGATACAATAAAATAAAAAACTTTTTTTCACTACTAGCCTCTGAACCTAACTTTATCGACTTTTGTTGAGGTAGTAAAGTTGTTCATTATTAACCAAGATAGAAAAATACAGAGACTACTTGATTAGAACTAAATCTCAATCAATTTGACATAAAAATCATTACTTATTTAAAAGTCATATCCATGTATCTATTCAATAATTAATTGACTTATCCATACATTTTCAAACCTACCTTGGCGCATACTTACAATTTTTATAGTTTTTATTTTTTAGGTAGTTAGTTTTAGTATAGTATTGTTGATTCATTGCTTTTCATTAGTTTCCATACAAATTACACATACATTTAAACACAAAACTAAATTTCTAGCCGAGGTTCAGTTGAAACCGACCAAAATTAATAAAAAACCCCCAAAGGCAGAAGAAAATGGCGAAGAAGGGGTCAGAAAACACAAACTATTAGGTAAGGGCATGGCCATGATATTGTAAATAATTTTATTGATCATTCTTTCATTGTAAAGATGTAAAAGTAAAACTGTTGATGCTTTGTTTAAACGTTGGAAGCTAATATAAAAAAAATTACAAAAAACTTATTAGTTCACACCGTAAAAGTAGCTTTTATATTTAAAAAATAATTTTTGTGAACAAGTAAGATGATTGTCAGTTTGAATGCTTTTAAAATTATTTGAATATTTTAATTTCAACCAAACTATAAAAGAAGTACAGGTTGCTGTTTAAATTGAAAAAATTTAAATATAAGCTTTATGATAAGGTTTATATATTAGAACTTTAGTTCTTACTCCAGGTTGGATTAAGGAGAGTC
This sequence comes from Ophraella communa, assembly GCA_035357415.1. Taxonomy (NCBI): domain Eukaryota; kingdom Metazoa; phylum Arthropoda; class Insecta; order Coleoptera; family Chrysomelidae; genus Ophraella; species Ophraella communa. The sequence goes on along the minus strand of CM068988.1, from coordinate 22,284,418 downwards.
GCGATGCAAAAATGGTGACCGTTAAATTCAATGGGTGACGCGTCAAATGGAATGCTACTTTACCTACTTCCACATAAATGGCGCCAGGAGGTTGTTTTATAATTTTATTTTTAAATATTGAAATCGACTGAAGAAACTATCAATGCTGAGAGATATTGGGGCCACAAAACCATCGTAAGACCAACTGTGGTTCACCGGAAAGAAAGATGGCGCCTTGCAGCTGGATATTACGCACAGCCACTGGGAAAACAGCCAAAGTTTATGGGGATATAAAAGCTACAGAAAAATTTCGTTTCACCTCCATTAAACACTTGATACTAGTGAATGGTAAGGACGTTATCCTGGGTATGGATGCAATGAAAAAGTTTGGCTTTCTTTTGGACCTTCGTCATTGGATCCTTTCATACCAAGGAATTAGTTTTGCATCAAAAAGGAAAAGCATTTGTTCTAAAACTGCTAGCAGACGACGTTAAACTGACAGCAAACAAAATTAAAAATGTTTGTACTTACGTAGGGCTGCCTTTGCATAAATTTGGGCACTACGTTATTTCGGACATTAGAGTAGATTTCCAGCTGCGGAGAAATATTTTAGTGATAAAACTTAATCAAAACTAATAGTTTTTAGACCTTTGTTTTTAAAATGATTGATTTTATTAATTTTTGCTTCGATTTATGAATGAATCTTGCAGTTTTCATGCGCATCTTTTGAAAGAATGATCAAGCTTTCTAAAATGGTTATTTGATGGCACATGTAAATTTATATTGGCTTAACTCTTGTAAACATTTTACATATACATTTAAAATTTATATGTATATTTATTTACACAGTTTCATTTACATTTTAACTGCTTATACTTGAAGTTATAAAACTAATGATTATTAAAATAAATAACATTAATGCTAATGCTGTTCCAAAATATGCTCTACCATTTAGAAAACACTAATATCAAGGAAGCTATTCTATTAACATTTATGGTGCTAACCCCAAATTTGTGGAGTTTATCCACTATTTATTAAAATTAATACGCATAATAGAAGTTTTCTTCTAAAAATGTTCATTAATAGTAAAAATAAAAAAAAAATGTTTAATAATACAAAGTACTAATTATCAAATATGAAAATAAGTAATTCACAGAGTCATCTCCATTGTTGTCATAGTTGATGTTGCACCCACAGTAGTTATACCTGCTAATTTCTGAAATCCAGACAGTTTGGCCAATGAATCAGTCGTTTTGTCCACCAGGATACCGCACCCTACGTGACCATTGGTTTTATAACGGTTTGATACATACTGTTAATCAATTTGCCACACACCCTTGTGCTATTCCAGACAGGTGTCCTAGCGCGTAGTTTTATTTCAGATGAAAGTTACAAGTCTCCCTACCTACTGTTGTCGTCCACATAATGCCAGCATCCATCCCTCGCCGAGCGACCACCCCAGAATGACCTTCAATATTGAGGAAATCTGCCAGTGAAATTTCTTTTGGGGCCCATTTTGTCTCGATTTTGCCTCTTAGAAACAGTTTTCCATTAAATAAAAACATATGGAAAAATATATACTACCTGGACAAGAAGAAAACCAATAACATTTCACTTATTATGAATATGCGGTAAATTTGGTTTTTACTTAATCCTAAGATTACTGTCAATTATTTAAAAATTTATTATACTGAGGTTAGGTTAGGTTAGGCTCTATGTAAGTTGTCGTTCAACGTCCCTTCCACTGCGACCTGAAAGATCTATGGTGGCTCACCCCTAGGTTATAGTCGTTCTCTCAGCTCTATGCCACTGATGAAGCTCATCAGGGTCGTTGATGGAGACCAAATTTACTGATCCTAAGTCCCTCGTTCTGTCGACAGTTCGCAAGGTATGCTCCGTCATTTCATCATCAGCCTGATAGAATCTGCAGTCCGCACTCTCTGCCAGTCTAATTGTTTTCATATACCCATTAAGACGACTATGTGTCCAGTCAGTAGTCCTATCATAATTCGTAAGTCTCGTCTGCTCATATCCAGTAGCTCTTGAGACCTCTTTTTAGATAGATCTCCTACAAATACCTTAAACCCTCTAGGTCAAACCAGTAAGAGCGTCCTCCGATTTACCCAGTTCTTCAGTATTTCTTCAGCATCTTTTCTGGCTAGAAGGTCCGCTTTTTCGTTCCCTTTGATGCTGGAACACCCAGGTGCTAGATGTATTAGATCCCGAAGGCAATTCCAAACTAGCTTGGAGTCGATCCGATTTAATTCCAGTTACTTTAGCGCCACCTGGCTATCGGAAATGATTTTTATAGTTTTGTTCCTGGAGTCAAGATTAAAGCATCTCCTGTAGAAACATCTGCATTACAAAAACCTCTGGCTGCAAAATTATGGATCTGGCTTTGGCTTCCCTTCATGTACCCCTGAAGAAATTCTGAAAAATTCTGTTCCAACCGGTTTGGAGGGTTGGATGGAAAAAAATTAAAATTAATTTTCATACAATAAAATTTATAATTTCTAACCTATTTTTTGGTTACTTTTTAACAAAATTAAATCAAAATTTTCTCTTAAGAAATACATAACTGAAAACACAATAGATTTCTAAATTTCTATTTGTTTATTAAGTAACTATTAATTGTCACATTCGATATGATTGTTCAGCTTCATAAAGTACAGAGGATGATTAAATGGTAGGATATTAAGTCAACATATCATTAATTTTAACATCATGCACAAGCCACGCTTTCAATGTGAAACGTTATATAATTGATATGTTATTGTTTTCGTTTTTGTGTTGTTATTCGATTAATAATGTTTATGTTATTCCGAAAGTGCCAAAAAATTATTATTCATTGAAATATTTTAAATGACACAAAAAAGTGTTTGTGCTGTCAGCATATGTATTATATACAGGGTGTTTCAAAAAAAGGTAACACCGTCTCTAGGATAGGTAAAAAACTGAAAAATAATTGGGGTTTGCTTAGTAAAATTTTTTTCTAACGCCATCCGTTTTCAAGATAAAGGGCGTTGAAGAAAATAAAAAATTACACATTTCTTACGATTTTGCCGAAGCTACTGGCACCATTGCAATGAAATTTTATACGAATATGTTTTGGAAGCTGATATATCCCATGAATTTGTTTTTATAACTAACTCTCATAGAGGGCGCTAGTTACACGATTCATACAAAGTATTAATCAACATAACTTTTTTTAGGGTAGATTTATTAGTCAAAACTCCAAGTGAACATAAACATCATTTAATTCTACACCAAAAAGGTACTCTTGGTAAAACTCGATATTATGTACCGTTTTCGGAATATTTGGATTTGAAAATTATGAAGTAATAACCGCTGCTGGTATAAACTAATGATAAAGTTCGCTTTTCTCTAAGTTTGCCATGTAAAATTGACATTTATTGATTGTTATGACAATAAGTCCACAATAAATAGAGTTTTGAAACCTTGTTATTTGTTTTTAATATCGTAAGTTTTTTTAATTAATACATTTATCATTAACTTATACGAGGAGCCGTTATTACTTCATAATTTTCAAATCAAAATATTCCGAAAACGGTACATAATATCGAGTTTTACCAAGAGTACCTTTTTGGTGTAGAATTAAACGATGTTTATGTTCACTTGGAGTTTTGACTAATAATTCTACCCTAAAAAAAGTTATGTTGAATAATACGTTGTATGAATCGTGTAACTAGCGCCCTCTATGAGAGTTAGTTATAAAAACAAATTCATGGGATATATCAGCTTCCAAAACATATTCGTATAAAATTTCATTGCAATGGTGCCAGTAGCTTCGGCAAAATCGTAAGAAATGTGTAATTTTTTATTTTCTTCAACGCCCTTTATCTTGAAAACGGATGGCGTTAGAAAAAAATTTTACTAAGCAAACCCCAATTATTTTTCAGTTTTTTACCTATCCTAGAGACGGTGTTACCTTTTTTTGAAACACCCTGTATATATAAAAAAGGAACATGAAAAAGATTTGGTTTAATTTTAAAATAGAAATTACTTCAAAAAATTTTAAAAATTCATAACGGACATAAGAAACATCCAGGAGATAAACTGCTACTCCGGAAGTGGATAACCCCTGGAGATAATGCATAAGGTGAGAAACCAGATCCTGAAAAACCTGACTTGGGGTTAACTCTGGGAAAAATCCAAGTAGTAAGAAATGAAAACACATTTCTCGGAAAGTATTTCAGCACGTTTCAGACGGCTGTAAAATAAAATCAAGAAAATCTCCTGACGGTCGTGAAAAAAGAAGATCTAAAAGTTAGTTTAATGATTATTGATTCTTGGAATTTATTACAATAACAACTCAGAGTAATGATGGGGATACTAACTGTATAGGTTAATTTGAGTCAGAACTTGGGTAGTATAATTTTCCAACAGGAGTTCATGGATGTACGAACAAAATCATAAAAATTACAACTTTACTTTTGGTGACTGGACATACTGGGATTAAAGGTAACGAAAAAGTGGATCTTCTAGCAAGTCCATTTGTAATAAATTCTTGTGAGTCGAAATCCTTAAATGGCGATCTTCAAGTTGCATTTGAGCTACTACTTACTACCCGAAACCCAAAGATAAATTTTGTATGGGTTGTTAGTATACAGTAAAATGTCAGTAGGAATCGATGAGGATAAAGTTCTTCATCAAATGCTATTACTTTATAAAGAAGTTGTAAGGGGGTTATTATTCTGGTAAAAATTCTGGCAAATATTATCCATAATGTTACCTATCCAAAAATTGTGATTTAACCGATTTGCCCAATGTTTCTCCATATTTACTCAATAAGAAATACCTTGACTGTATTTTGGACAACGTTAAATATGAAATTGTTACTTCAACAAATATATTTTAAATATTTTTCACGGTTTTATTGAAACTACCTATAATATATAAATAAAAATGTATAGTTATAACAAGTATTATCAATAAAAAATAAAAAGGAGGTGTTTTATTAAAAATTTTATATCATGTTTTCTAGCTGGTGTACAATTGAAAAAAGTAAAAAAGTCAGAGCCAAAGGAACCACAAGAGAATGGCGCTAAAGAAAGTTTTTTTCAAAAACCTGCCCTCAAACCTGTTCCACAACGAGAAAAATCCCCTCCCAAAAAAGATTATAAACTACACAATCTTCCAACTCTACAAAAAGCTTCGGAGAGAGTTTTAAAAAGCCCGCCAAGAAAACCATCTTTGAGCAGAAGTGATACGTTAACTTCAGACGATGATGATGATGATGAGGAAGAAGAAGTCGAAATAGACAAAGTAAGCAGATAAGAACAATATTTGCAATATTAGGTTTTGTATCCACTTTACTTTGCTAGAACTTCCAGGTTCAGTTGAAGCTGATACTGCAGATTATTTTAATGTAACATAAGAAAAATTATGTTATTTTTTTTAAAAAACTAATTCACAGACAGTTTATAAATTTTTATGTTTTTATTTTTATTGTTTGCTAAGTTTATGTCTTATGAGTATTCATTAAGCAATATTTTACTGTAACGAGCTTAAAAGTGAAATGGATCTATTTTAATAAATTTTACTGCTCCACTTAAACTTTCCTTGACCTTTGTCAATGATTCACGTTCGAAAATTTTTAATTCCTGATGCCGTTAACCAATCAATCGCCTTTTGAGTTTCGATTGCCAAAGTCTCTAATTTTAAATCGACATTCAACATTCAATACTGGACCGTATGACTATAAACGTTCAATATTTCGAAAATTTGTTTTCTTTTTGTATAAAATTGTGTTAGAAAATACTGTAAGAAATCCTGTGAGTAGCTGTAATAATTGTAAATGATGATTATTAAAAATAACTACAATTTATGTGAAAAAAAGTTTTTTTAATATAAAGTTTAAATTCAATAACAGGAAGTTCCTAAAAAACGCAATGCTCTGGTTCGAGAGGCGTCTATGAGAAAATTGTCATTATCGAATATTCCTCCACCACCTCCACCTCAACCAGGTATGCCACCACCTCCGCCTGCTATGCCGGGTGCGATACCCGTGAAACCTTTGACAGATAAGCAGAAATCCAAACTAAATAAGTTAAGGTAAGCAATATATTTAATGCCAGTTATTCTATACAAAACAGTTTATGAAAGATTTCATAAAAGTAAATAGATAGATCTTTATATACACTGGACAAACAAAAAATAAGTGTTGAAGGGATTCTAAAGCAAGGCAGTTACAAATTGTACATAATTCATTGCATTTTATTGTGAATGCTTTGTTATTAACATACATGTATATTATATTACTATTGTGAGTGCGTATCTGTGAAATTAAGCGTTTTATATGTAGAGGAATGGAAAGATCTAAGTGATTTGTACAATGGAAAGGATTTTTGCCTTGTAGGATTTGCTTATACATCGGGCAATATGTACTTAAAAGAATTTTGTTCCAATCTTCTATTTGACTATACTGCTCAAATCTGTCTAAAATAATGCTTATTGTGTCCGAGTCAAAAGTTTCAATATTAAGTTCTGAGGCTCCAATTTTATGTAGGATATCATTTAATTGACTAATCCAATTATATTTTGATACTATTTTATTCTGCTGGTTTAGTTGAAAGATTCTCTTTAGTGCTATCTTGGGAAATCTATTTACAGGTAACTTTTTAGTCTTTAATAAATATTCTAGGGCTTGCTTTATAATAAAATATCCAACTTTTACCAATTTTATTTCAGCTCTCAGAATGTAACTGGGCGTAGTTTTCTGTAAATACAGAAAATTTTTCCAGAAGTGATTTTGAATTATTTCTCCTTCACTCATATACCGAAGTCCCCATATTCCACTGGCGTACGAGTAGGTTGGAACTACGATACCTAAATTAAAAAAATCTGGTGTTTACAAAATTAATTGTCCAAAGTGTAATGCTGTATATATAGGTCTAACACAAAGAAATTTTGAAGTAAGATTTAACGAACATTTAAGAGCATATAGATTAAAACAACCAGATAAGTCAAATTATGCAAAACACCTACTTGAACATCCAACCTCACTCTTACACATCAATGAGATCCAAATACTACACACTTGTAATAAAAAACAAAATTTAGATTTCCTTGAAGAACTTGAAATAAAAAGACATCTAGCAGATCCACAATTTAAAGTTGTTAATGAACAAATAAATCTGGGAAGTTCTCCACTTTTAAAGTGTTTGCTTTGATTGAGTCTTCATTTTATACATAGATAAGACGTAATTGTAACACAAATATATTAAGTTATTGTAAAGATCAGCATGATATAGTTTTTTCCTGGTTTTTCTATATCATTGCACAGTTATACTGATCTTAGAGGGAAGTACATCCAGGATCATCCCTTAGGGCTCATAACATCTAGGCTTTAATATTGTTATGTCTTATTACTTCCATACTTGGTCTAGCCTTATAACTACCTAATAAACATCAGGTACCTAGCTACAAACAAACAAAATGTAACTTCAATATGTCAATCTGACGATGCTAAGTCTAGCGAAACGGCTGTCATTAAAGTTAATAAAGCAATTTTTTAAATAAATATTGGAAGTTTTGGTAAAACGAAGAGTTTTTCATTATTCTTAATAGAGAAACTTTTTATATCGGTCATGTGTGAAGATTTAATTACATTCTGAATTGCGTTTTGTGTTATTTTAGCTTTCTTTATCCGCGATTTTGAATTTTCTGAAAATGTACCATTAAATGAGAAAATCACCCCTAAATAATTGTACTTATTTACTTGCTCAATTAGTGTATTTTTATACCAAAATTTAGGTTTATGTCCGATATTAGCACTTTTCCTGAATATAACTAGATTTGCAAGTGCAAAAACCTTTCTCCCAGGTAGTCGCAGGTGATTACTTATTAAGGAGTACAAAACAAATATATTATCTTCTGTGCTTCTTTGCTTTCGGAAGCCAGCCTGACATTCTGGTAGCACATCAATGGATTCAATATATGTTTGGAGTCTTTGATTTATTAGCTGTGTAAATAGTTTTGTTTTGTGATTGAGTAAAGCAATGCCCCGAAAATTTAATGGATCATTTTCAGGTCCTTTTTTATGAAAGTGAATCATATTAATATTTGTCCAATTACATGGTAGGTGTTCTTCCATATATATTTTATTAAATAAATCTTTTAGGTATATGATCCAGTCAATAGGTAAATTTTTGTAAAATTCATTTGATATTCTATCCTCGCCTGCAGCCCTATTATTTTTTGATAATGTTAATACCTTATATATCTCTTGGGTTGTAAAGGGTGTATCTATAGATATGGATGTCTGGCATCAGTTATAAATTATATAAATTATAAATTAATATTTACAGAGCTATAAAATTGTGTATAGAAATTTTCCCATTGTGTAATGGTTATAGGGTATAAAAGTAAATATTAAAAACCAACTTTGAATTTAATTATTTATTCGGTTTGTCATCAGATTTCGATTTAAATTGTTTCCGAATAATAAAATAAAATGGTAAAATGCCAAAAGTTCGATTTTTGGAGTTTGCATGAACAATATGTCCAAAAGTTTGGAATATTGAAATATTTTATCTTTTTATTATATTTTAACATATATATTTTTTGAATAGTTAAACATAATCTTGCTAGAACTCTAACCAATACTTAACTAAATCTCAAACCCATGTAAAACAATTTACATACAAATGATGTATTCTTTTAAGTGAAAAATGTACAATGCATTACTTACTCTTGAACAATGAATTAGTAAGAAAAAAATTAAATAAAATGATTAATCAGTATTTCTTCCTCTGCGGCCTGCAAGCATGCCCGTGGGCGATTTGGCATGCTATCAATTAAATGGACAAGCTTGGCTTGCGAAATCGTCTCCCATTCTTCATGAGCAGCATCTTTTAGTTCTCGAATTGTAATGGAGGGATGTTTCAATGACGTTTTTGTCAGGAGAATTCGATGGCCATCTTAATGCGGATACTTTTTCTCTTATCAGTTAGCTTCCTTTTTTCCTGTTATATCTTTGTTACCTGACTAGTTCTACTAGTTTGTTAGTGCGTGTCATCTTTTTCATCTGTCCGGTGGTTTCCCATAACCATTTCATAGTCAACTCTAGATGAAATAGTGTCGAAAAGTTGATTTTTCCTGACAGGTTTAAGATTTGGTGTATATTTCTATCGTAAATACCAGCGGCTGCCTCTCTCAGTATGCAATGCTACAACTATAGGAGATGTAGTACTGCATCTGGTACTAGAAAGGCGTCTTTATTTCCTTTTCCCTCTATGTCAAAGAAAGCCCTATCGGTTATATATTGTAGAGTACCTATAGCAAAAGCCTACTAGGGTTATAACTTGAAAAACCACATTCTTCTACTTTAATCTAAGTTTTCATTTATTTTTAGATCCAGGGCCAAAAATAGGCCAGACTGGAACAATCTCTTACAAGAAATCGAATCCAAAAAAACCTTGAAGCATGTGGTATGTAACGACAGATCTAGTCCTCTCTTACCAGAAGCCAAGACAGCAGACGAGCATTTGATTTATAAAAGTGAAGAGCCCAACGTACACAATGAGCTTCTCAAACAGGTAAATCACTTAATTTAATATAGAGATTAAGTTAAATTGAGATAATTATTTTTTACAGATCGAGAAAGGTATTTGCCTTAAAAAGGTTAAGACGAACGACAGAAGTAAACCTTGTCTTGACGGATTGAGGAAATTTAGAAGACAGATGACGATAGAGGAACAAATTCAAAAATCTATGTCGATGGCTAGCATACATCCAGTGAGTAAGATGTATTTTATTTTTGATAGATTTAAGTCGAATGTCTGCTTGTTTATAGGATGAAATAGCAACTGATGAAATAGACGAAATGGATGATATAGATAAGGTTAGAGATGATCTCCAAAGTACCAAACAAATGCTGGCGTTAGAGTTGAGAAATAAAGAAGCACAAGAGAGAGAAAACAAGAGATTATTAGCAAGGATTATGAATTTACAAGCTGAATTGGAAAAAGAGATAAGTAAAAATGCATCGAGTGGTAATCAGACTTCAAACGGAGCTGCAGACGAGAAGGTAATTTTGTAATTTTATAAATTTAACTGGCTTTAGTTAGTTAAAGTTATGTAAAACAGTATTTTTAAATTCTTTAAAGCATATTTATATCGTATAAGATTACTAAGAATACTTTTTAAAACAAAACTAGTTTTTAGCGAAACCGTTGTCATTGAGTTTAAAAAATGAATAGTGGAAGTTATTTTTTAAATAGTTCCATTTTTAATGTTCTTAGTAAGAACAAGTTACAACAATCAATTTCGTATAAGATTATTTTTTATTTCGTTTTACACGTTTTGCAGAAAGTTATTTTTAAATATATAATAATTTTTGATAAATTGATTAAAAAATAATTGGTATTCGTACATTTATATTCACACAACGTTGCAAATACTTTAGGTTATACAAGGATTAAAACAAGAAGTAGAGGAAGCTAGAAAGACTTCACAAGAGTTAGAAGTGAAATATACGCAAGCTGCCGAAGAACTAGATACTACGAAGTCAAAAATGGAAGAACTAAAACGACAAAATCAAATGTTAGAAAGAAAATTACAAGACGCCATGATGGGTGAGTCAATAATATTTTTGATGTACACATATTTTTTAACAGGCCAACAAAGTATAAATATATAGTAATAGTTATATAACGACTTTTATTAAGATTAGATCTAACAAAATCCATTGCATTTATCCGTTTTTAACAAATTAAATAATTAGGTATATATTAATCTATCTAGATGTTGCTTAACTTTTTTTTTGTTATATCATGAAATTTAAGAAATAAATTAAAGACAATTATCGTATAATTTCATTACATTTTTGAGGAACGATTTTATTGAGTAATATTGTTGTTGACGAATAGGGGCTAGAAATACCAGTTCTTCCAGCAGATTTTGGTTTGAATCTGATGATGAATATGGGAATGCAGGCGAGTAAGATACATTTTTAAATGTTCTCTATTATTTGTCACTCCTATCGCAATTTGGTACTTGTTTCTTTGTTGTTAATTGTATATCATTTATTTATATAATGAGAAAAACTATTTGCATATCTATAGATTTTATCTAATTAAACTTTTTAAATGTTTAAACAATTAATTGCATCTGTTGGATCCGGAATGAGCTGTGATTTACACTTATAGAGATTTAAACTTTTAAAATATGTTTTTTTTACTTCTGACAATACAATATATATTTATCAAAAATGTTGTCAAAACAAATTTACGATGTTGTGATAAAACCAACAATAATATATATAAATTAGTATAATTCACAACAACACTAAAACTAGTCCCAACATCCTCCAGCCCCCGGAATTTACATATGAAGCCTTTCCGGCTGTTTGATGGTTCTTCCGTAGCGAGACCTTTGTTCTTTACCATGTGTTTCATTTTCAAGATTTTGCCTTACTTCTTTTTCCATCTTCTTTTGTTGTATTCCCATTTCAATTTCTTCTTTTACTACTCTTTCTTTCATTCATTGTTCATCATCATCTTTTCCTGATGACATCTCCAATGTGTAAAGACGTTGGAATGCCCAGTAGCAGTTTTTACTTTGGTCACTCGATTTATCTTGTCTTTTTCCTGGTACACTTCCATTACTCTACCCGGTGGCCATTCTGTTCTTTTTGTATTGTTATTTCCGATCAATACAACGTCCCCCACGTTTAAAGACTGAGCATTTAATTCTTGGCCAGCACGTACCAGTTCTGCACGGTACTCACTTTTAAATATTTTCCTTAAAGCTTCCCTAACACTTTGTAAATAATAAAATCTACCCGTTCAAGTTTGTGACTATGATATCTAAATCAACAATTTCATTAGAATCTCCCTGTACTGGCTTTAAAAATCTAGATGGGCTTCAATTTCCAATTATAATCGGAAACAGGTTATTGGTCTCTACATAGTATAAAGAAGCTTGATCTAGAACACGTCTCAACAGTTTTTTTACTTACTACTAGCCTCTCCCACCACCCGCCAGCATTAAAAATCCACTTTCTGAACAATTTTCAATTTCATTCCAATTTAATTTTGAAAAATGATTGTTAGCCCCATGAAAATGAATATTTTCCTTTATTTCGATTTATCCTGTTTTTAATATGAAAATAGAATCCAAGGTAGTATTCTTTTTGTCTTTGAATACTTTGAAAAATATCTAAATTCTTGTGAAAACTACACATTATTTTCTGTTACATTAACACTTATTTTACTTTCTTCTGTTAAACATTCTTTAGCAAGTTTTAACACAGCTACATAATATGTTATTCTAGATATAAAATTTGATATTTGAGTATTGAACAGAGTTGACTAATCCGTTAGTACAATATGATATGATATAAAACCTAAATTTGGAAAGAAATTTGAATTTATACAATAACTTGAAATTACAAGGTGATCGCAATTTTTTGTTTTATTTCACTATAAGTAATATTCAAATTATTTAACCTTTTATTCATCAATAAATCCAACCACATCGACTGTTTTATTTTTAAATCGATAAGATATTTAAATTTAAACCTGACGATAAAAACCAATGATTTGAATGAATGATTTTATCTCTTTTCTATAAATGCTATATTGATTTATGATTGTACAACTAATTTATTAATGAGTATATTAAAATAACTAATAAAGCAGCCACTTGGTTTTGAATAATTTACTTAAAATGTGTTTATGTTTATTTTTTCTTATAGAAAATTGTTAAACTGTTAATCCGAATTCTCGTGGTCAAGTAACAGATTCCATTGCCAAGCTTAATCAGTAAATAAAACATTTTCAAAACTCTTGTTCCAAATGCTCGACTAAATTGAATCTTTGAATCTGAATTGAATCTCTGGAATCTTACGTGGGATTTTTTCTAGCCACAGAACACTCAAATCATACAGAAGCATAAGCTTTGTCGGTTTTTTAAACTTTTTGCTTACAATTTTTATGACAAGTGACATCAAGTCCGTTTATTACACTGTACCTACAACGATTTTGGAGCCATTCGTCATTCGTGGCGCTAGCCTTTGAACCCCACCAAGGTTCTGGTCAAATATTAAATCTAGGTATATAGCCTGACTTGCAAATGGAATTCCTATTCCTTTGATCGCTGATGGCTTTAAGCCTTGTAGTGATCTTCTCCTGGTGAAGGCGACCACTGCTGTTTTATGAGCATTGACCGAAAGGCCCTCATCTTCACACCACTTGGCCACTTCCTTCAGAGCTTCCTGCGTGAGCCCTGAAAGTACGCTAGCAAATCGTCCTTTTACTACGACTGCGGTCATATGCATATCTGAGACAGTAAAACCCTTTCCTTGTTCTCTATGGACTTTAGCAGGTATTAAGGTAGTCCAGCGCCAAGTCCGTTAAGCACTTCTTCCTTGATATAACTGTCCACTGTTTTAACCGGGGAAAAAAGAGACTTATTGGTCGGTATGATTTGGGCGTCTAGTCAGTTACCCTACTTACTTTGGGTATGTAGATAACCTTACGATAATACTTTCCCTAGTCACTAAGTTGACATACATCAACTTCTGGTATAACCGCAAGTCATCTAAAACCGAGCATATTTTCAGTCAACTCCTTATATCAAATCACCCTACCCTGTACATGCTTGATAGATGGTAGATATTTCTTGGGTATACATTAATATTTATAAATAATTAATCTTATTATATGTTAAATGATACCTCGTTATCGCAAAACATTTGCCTGCCGAACATTATAGATTAATATTTGATAAGCGTGCTAATGAGTAAAGGAAGTACTTAGACACGCTTTATAGTTTTCTAGAAACTTTATTTATTTGATATTTACCTAGTTTTACTGTACTACTGCATTGTGCAGAGTATTTTAGTCCAGGAAAATGAGAGATTAGTGGCTTGACACTTGATTAAAATTTTACAAACTAAAAGTTCTTATACTCATAAACTTTAAAGTATGGAACTAACTAAAAATTATTAAGATATAATTCAAGTAGTACGCCCTCTCATATAAACAATTGTATATAATGTTTAAACAATTAATGCTTTCTCAGTCACAAAACATTTTTTATTTTCCATAATAACAAAACTAAATTTAAACTATATATAATTAAATAAAACATTAAAGTGGTTTTTCTTATTATTATAATCATTTGGTGTTAAACATTTGAAATCCGAGTCTGTCCCTAATGATGTTTTTGTATAATTTTGTATTTTTAAATACCTGTTCGAAGTCATGCGTTATTGTTATTTATAACAATTAATTATTTCTGTTGTTGCCAGGAAAACTATAAATGAATGTTTTATGTTCATAACGAATTTTCATTAGTTTGGAGTTTGTTGAAACACAGGAGCAAGTGACATTGTAAACCATTGTGTTGAACTGGACAGTAAAATAATGCATACCTACAGGACACACTCTTGTTGTTTTAATAATTTCCAATTGTTCAGTCGATTTGAAGAAACTGCATATAAATTAGCCTAAAATTACGCGAATACAAATAAAATATTTAATTTCGGAACAATGTTTACAAGTTTTCTTTGCAACTTTTTTCTATTTTAAATTATCTAGCGTTAATAAACTTGCTGCTTGGAAAAATACTTAAAAAAAATTAATAGTACAATAAATGAACGTCAAAAAAGGTAAAACCCCTCGTAATTCTTTGATCCTGCATGGATTTATTTGAAACTTTAATAGAAGGTAGGTAATAGTACACAGATCAAAATCTATATAGAACGGAAGGGCGTCAAAGCCTTGGGGGTGGTTGCCACCCCATTCCGGGGTGGATATTTTTAATTACATTTTAACCACAGCAATCGATTAAAAAAGTGATTCTAAGCAAAAAATGTTTTATACATTTTTTTTGTAAAACTAATATTTTTCATGTTATTCGTTATTGAAAGTAACAGTTTTTAGGCGAACACGGTTTATCGCGAATAACGAATATTTCCTTCATTTTTAATGATAGAATGTTTTTCCAAAAACAATTTTGTAGGGTGTTTCAAGAAATACAAGGATCTGTAAGTAAAATTCCTCAGGATCCGTTGCTTTTTAAACGAGATGAGTTGAAAGGGCTCGGACAATGGGGTTTGGTTTGGAAACTATCAAATTTAGCATCTGAATAAAAAAGTCAATCATTAACACGCCGTATTTCGATTTCCACCTCCGAGATGGGCTGGCAATCATTCCCAAGGGTTCTCACCCTTTGGTTCTATAGATTTTGATCATTGTGCTATCACCTACCTACCTTTAAAATTTCAATTCAATCCAAGCAAGACCAAAGTGAAGTCCTTTATTTGATATGTTAAACATTTTCTTAGCAACAAAACTGTAGTAATTGCCAAGGGTTTGTTGTTGCTTTTGTATCGCTATTGTAATGGGAAAATTTATTTATATACTAAGTGACATGAAAATCCGAACACCCAGTTTAAATGATTTTATTTTTATAAAATTTTGTATAAGTACTTACTGAAATATAATAAGTAAATGATAAAAATGTCAAAATGATTGCATTGCTTTAAAGCCCTTGTACCTTTAATAATGTGTGGATGCACCCCGATGTGTTACGCATTCTCCAACGCGCCTAGGCATGCTTCTGATCAGGTGGTCAATGTCCTCCTCTGGTATCTCATTCTAGGCAACCACCAACTCCTCTCGAAGTTCTCTTCTGGTCGGAATGAAAACAGGCCAAAACGTCTTATTCGTCGGTAAACACTTCACATGCCAATAGGTCTTCCGTGTTCGGCAAACCATTCATTTGCAATGGACTTGGTAGTGAAGAAACGGTCCCCTAAGGCCAATAATCATAGGCGGCGATTTTCACGGTCTGTTGTTCTACGGGGGCGTTCAGAGCCCCTTGCTCTTTGCGTACGGCCTTCTCGAAGCCATGCCTGATTACACCTAACCACGGTGTCTACACTTCTTTGCACTCTAACTGCAATTTCCCGAAAAGAAAATCCAGCTTCCCAAAGTCCCACTATACGACCCCTATCAAACTCACTAAGTTGACGAAATCGTACAGGTCTCCGTACCCTAGGCATTGTAACCAATCGTAAAGAATGTCAAAAACCAAAATCCGCAAAATTTGGATCTTTCCTACGGCTACAATATTCATTTTTGGATTATTAGTGGATTTCAAAAAAAGCAGTATAAAAACCGGAATTTTCACCGATAAGGCTGAAAATTTGATCAATTATCTATGTCATTATTTAAACTGGTTGTTTTTTATGGATTTTTATGTCACTTAGTATACATAAAAATAGGTGTCATTAAATAATTAAATCGTCTATTAAATATAAGCACTGCTTACTTATTAACGCTTTATAATATAAATAGTTATATATCCACTTCTATACTTCAAAAAATTCAAAAAAGTATTTTTTCGTTATTTTAGGCAAGGGAGTTTCGTTAACAGATCGAAAACAAAGTGCTGCCGGTCAAGGCAGTGACGAAGAATTCGAGGAAGAAGAACCGGAAGAAGAGAGCGATGGAGAGGACACCGAAGAAAAGAAGGAAAAGAGGCTGGTGAAAGAAGTGAAGATGCTAAGGAAGAAATTACAGAGCTTAAAGACTAAAGAGGATAATGCCAAGAAGGAGAGAATAGCTCTAAGGGAAATTATTAAGAAACACCAAGCAGAAATGAAAGAGGAAAAGAAGAAGTACAAACAATTGAAGAAAGAGGTAATTAATAAGTGATTAATTTGATTGATTTCGAATAATACTTTCTAATTTTTAGGTTGACAAAATGGCGGCTTTAATGAAAGATACAGATGAGGACGAAGAAGACGAGGAAGAAGAGGAAAAAGATGAGGAAGAGGAGGAATCCGAAGAAGAGGAAGAATCTACGGAAGAAGAAGAATCGGAAAGTGAAAGCGAAGATACAGATTCGGAAAAGAGTCAAAGCGAAGATGAAGATGCTCCGAACGATAAAAAGAAATCGAATTTGATGGCTAGATCCAAACGGCACGAAAACATATTAAATGCTTTGAAGAAAGGAAACTTTTTACTGAAAACCAACGCCGAAAGGTTACAAGACGATTTGAATAAACAGAAAGAAATGACAGCTGGTTTACAGGAAGACTTAGATTCAGTTTTATCGGAATTGGGTTAAAGTGATCTATTTATTATGAATAAATTTTTAATAATTTTGTAAATTATTATAAATGTATATTAATATTATGTATATAGTACGTGCACGGCTCAAGGTTGATTTTTAGTCCATATTGCAGAGCTTTTTATTTAAAATTGATTTTTTGGATGACTTTATAAAAATAACATCCATATATAAATATTGTATAACATGAAATAGATTAAGATCCGGTTGCATAAACGTTTGTTAAAGCTCTGTTAGTTAACAAGTTGTTATCTTTTGACAAGTGTTTGTGCAACGATAGTGCTTGCGCTGGAATGTCAAATTTATTGATTTTTAGATGAAGTTGACGGTGCGGTGTTATCAGTTTAAATAATATTTAATTTGTTTACAAAAAAACGAACCTAAATATTTATAAATTAATGGATTTTTACTGCCAAAATCTGTAAATAATAAATGATTCTCTTGTTTTGATGGTAATCTGTGATTTTAATTTCTTAATATGGTTTCAAATTAATAAAAAATATAAACTTCTCGAGTAAATACATAGGGAATGAAAATACAGTATTTAAAATAGAAATAAAAGAGGTTTGTTTTTGCTATTCAAATTATATACTTAGTAAATATTAAAAACTCTTGTGTTACCAGTAATCTGTAATTTTGATGAACTATCATTTATTTATAAAATCAAAACCAATAAAACATTAAAATAATTAAAAATATCTCTTTAAATATCATTATTAATCAATTTTTACATGTCTCTTCGACTAAACAAATTATTCTTAAAAATTCAATAGGTGCATGCGGCTCAAGGGGATGTAACCTTTACCAACTTAACTTAGACTTACGTGGTTGAGTAACAGAGGTTTACCAAGCGTTTATGCAACTGGCCCTAAATATATTTTACTCTGTTTTGGACTCTAAAGCAAATTTATAAGTTATAGGTATGCTGCATATATTGCAACAATAAAAAAAGCTTTTTTACTAGTTTTATGAAAATGTTATGAAAATGTTTTTAACTGATTTTAACAAAGTTCGTTTGTAATGCTTAAATTTCTGAGCTAGGTGTTTTTTTATTTTAGGCAAAATAAAGATTAAAGCTACCAGTATTTTTTTTGGCACGACACCCAAGTACATTTTAAATTTTTGTTCTACAGTACTTAATTGGTTCACTAAAACCGTAATAAGTGAGTTGTGATGGCGCTCGCGCTTCTCAGAAAATTTAAAAAATCGCCCGCAAACCTTTCTTGTTTATTTTTTTATTTATTTCATTAAAAATAAAACACAAATCTAAAAAAACATACTTTATTGAAAAATACAAAAAGTGAGTATATATACAACATAAATGATGTAAACAATATATTGTTAAAGTTATTATATAAACATTATTGTGGTTCCGATACCGAATCAAGTCAAACTTCAATAGCTATCGTTACTCGCTGCAGTTGTGTCAAACATGCCATGCTCCTAGTGCCATCTGCGCTTACTTTGCAAAAGACAGAGATGTGACATGTCTTAAACTTATGAGCTAAACAAGGACAGGGCTAGCAGGACTATTTTATTTATCAATCAAACAAAAATGCTAATATACTTGACCGTGTCTTTGGTGGTCTCTGTTGAGATTTATAGATACTTCATACCAAAAACAAAAGGGGTAAACAAGGACACATGTTTCTCTCCTAGGGACCCGGCAAGGCATTTTCGTATTCACATACAAAAGTAGGCCACGGTTATTAGGTAAGATCACATAGGTAACAAATTTTTACTTGGATGAATTCAGAATGGAACCAACCTAAACCTAACATAAATCTGCTTCATAAGTACTAATTGACTTCTTTTAAAAATTTATTATCGCATTATATCTTTTACGAGAGTTAATAGAAAGTAGGTTTTGTACATTCCATGGTGCTCATGGGCATTATGTTTTAACAGATTATTACAAAGAACAACCGTATGATTTTCTGTTTCTTTGCAAACAAAAAAAAATGTGATCTAAACTTCTCTCTTCGTTACATGTATCACATAGGAAAGAATTGTTTATATCATGCCAGTACCTATGGGAATTGATAACTGTAGTTGGGTGTAATTTGTTGGGTTGCAATATTCTTTCCACATTTGCTGCCATTTTGTATAGATTTATAAAATTAAACTTTTTCAACTGATTTTATATTTATTAAAATTATTAAAAAAATAACACAAAGCCAAATGAAATAAATTCATTATTTCGATTACTGTACCTACATATTTATAGAAAATCCCGAAACACGTCAAATTTGAATTAAAAATTTACATTCTTTAAAGTGAAAATGTGATCCCTACCTTCAATCTCCTTTGAGTGACAGTTACAACCCCCAACTTTTTAAATGGGAAGTATTGGCTTATGATATATCCTTTGAAAGGTCTTTTCATTCTCTATCCAAAAATGTTATCTGATGTATTTTTTTGAATAAATATAGAATAATCAGAATATCAATTTGTATTTCTTTTTTCTAAAATGCTTTTTTTATTTATTTATTTTAGTTTTCAGTTCTCCCAGAATCTACTAACTGATCTTACACTGATAGGCTCTTAATCAATGCAAATATCTTAGATATCTATTTATTAGTGTTTAGAACAATACATTTCATTAACACTGAAATATACTGTAGGTGATACGAAAATATAAAAGGTGTGCCCATCTATGACATCGCTTTATGCTTATACCACAGGTAACTTTAAATGTTGTCAAGATAAAATCATCATTTAAATATTTAAAATACATGATAAATTATAATTTAACCATAAACATAAAAAAAGCATCTGGATTCGTTTATTGGAAAATGTTCGCGAACAAAGATAACAAACATGAGAAACACAATTTATGCATTTACAATGAATTCTGGCATTTTAGAACAATAAACAACTAAAAGGTTGTATTAACTTTCACTATTTATTCTATAAATTGCAATTACAGCTGTTTCGCTATAACTAGCATCGTCAGATTGACATATTGAAATTACATGTTTGTTTGTAACTAGGTACTTGATGTTGCTAAGTAGTTAAGGCTAGACCAAGTAAGGAAGTAATAAGACATAACAATATTAAAGCCTAGATGTTATTAGCCCTAAGGGATTATCCTGGATGTATTTCCCTCTAAGATCAGTATAACTGTGCAATGATATAGAAAAACCAGGAAAAAACTATATCCTGCTGATCTTTACAATAACTTAATATATTTGTGTTATAATTACGTCTTATCTATGTATAAAATGAAGACTCAATCAAAGTAAACAGTTTAATAGTGGTGAACTTCCAAGATTTATTTGTTCATTAACTACTTTATATTGTTGATCTGCTAGATGTCTTTTGATTTCAAGTTCTTCGAGGAAATCTAAATTTTGTTTTTTATCACAGGTGTGTAATATTTGAATGTCATTAGTGTGTATGAGTGAGTGTGGATGTTCAAGAACGTGTTTGGCATAGTTTGACTTATCTGGTTGTTGTAATCTATATGCTCTTAAATGTTCATTGAATCTTATTTCAAAATTTCTTTGTGTTTGACCTATATATACAGCATTACATTTTGGACAATTAATTTTATAAACACCAGATTTTTTTAATTTAGGTAATTTTGTTTTTACATTTAACAATTTTGTACCAACATTATTGTGTGATTTGAATGAAATTATTGCAGATGTTGCAGAAGATATTATTTTTGAAATTGTATTAGAAATATTTCCACAATATGTAATACTTTTATAACTTTTAATTTCTTTTGGTTGTTGAGGGAATATTAGTTGTAGTGACACTTTCTGTTCTTTCTTATTAATTAATTTATTTATCAAATGTATTGGATAGCCATTAGATATTGCTATTTGTTTTATAATCTCAATTTCTTTATTAAAATTATTTTTGTTCATTGGAATTGAAAATGCTCTATGTATCATAGAATTATAAGCTGCTAATTTATGTGATATAGGATGATTTGAATGATATGGTATGGTTACATCTGTTTGTGTTGGTTTTCTGTATATTGAATAGTTTAATGAATTATTAACTTTTTCTATTCTCAAATCTAGAAAATTAATTGAATTATTTTCTTCAACTTCTAAAGTAAAATTAATTTTAGGATGCAAGGTATTTATATAATTAAAAAATATATCTAGCTGTCGTTCGCTACCTACAAATCCTGCTAACACATCATCAACATATCTATACCAAAATACAATATTGTTTTTATAAGTAGAATTAAAGATTTTGCTTTCTAAATTATCCATAAAAATATTTGCTAAAATTGGAGAAATGGGACTTCCCATTGGAAGACCTTCATTTTGAATATATACTTTCTGATCAAAAGTAAAATAATTTTGGCTAATGCATACATTAAATAGGTCAATTATATCTGATATTATACCTGGATGGATATTTCTTTCATCTAATAGCTTTTTAACTAGAACTATACATTCTTTAGGAGGTATTTTAGAGAACATATTAGTTACATCAAACGATACTAATTTAGTATTATTTTGTAAATTACATTTATTTTCTTCTCAACACTTTTTTTTGTTAGTTAAATCCTATTTAAAAAACACAAGTCTAGTTAACATTGTTTATTAATTAAAACTACCAGAGTGATTGTTGTGATTGCCTTAGTAACATTACCTGTACTTAAAACAACTAAACGACTAAAAACACTTTTCTAAATTTGACAAACAAGTTATTTCCATTTTCTTGTCCGACATTTTAGTTATTATTATAATTGAGACTATATGAGGAGGAGTGGTTAAAACAATTTGAAATGATCCCCAACCTTGTACCTTAGCCATTGATAATAAAAATTAACTTGTTTTTTAAACAATTGATTTCTGTCTTCAATTGTCAGCCGGTTGCATCGAAAATATCCAAAATCGAACCGGGTAAAAAAACGGAAATTTTTTTGAAATCGAAACGAATTTAAAGTTGTGTGTTGTGGATATATTCTAATAAAACTGGTTTGAAAAAGTGCCATTAATTTTAATTAATTTGTTTTTTTTGCCAAAGTTTACATAAATTTAATATAAGGTAAGTTTTTTATTATTCCAGTGATTTTCCTTTAAAGAATATTTTTTATTTACTTATTGATAGTCCGGTAGTTTTAGACTAAAATTTACCAAAATTAGCATATTAAGACTAAACTGTCATATAAGGCATAGCTGGTGTTTTCTTTAAAATTCATATTTTTAATTATAAATTAATATCTTAATTATTCATAAATAATTCTGTTATATTTATGAGTATATAAGTATAAATTTTACACTAAATTGTCCCAGAAGTTTCTGACCCAAATATATTGGAACTGGAAAACCATAAAGAGGTGCGGTTTTCGAGGAACAATTTCTTTTTATATAAAGTTTTTTTCAGTATACATATTTAATTGGTAAAATCTTATATAAGGTGTTTTAAAAGGTCTCTTTTAAATGCAAATA
Source organism: Ophraella communa (assembly GCA_035357415.1). NCBI lineage: Eukaryota > Metazoa > Arthropoda > Insecta > Coleoptera > Chrysomelidae > Ophraella > Ophraella communa. Next base: position 22,261,910 of record CM068988.1, on the reverse strand, counting down.
TCGTCGATTTTTTTAATCGAACACCCTATATATTTTTATTCTATCTGAAAGACGAATTCTTTCCCTTTGAGGAAATGTATAATTTGTTAAAGTTTTGAAGAAAAATGAGTGAATTATTTGATTTTTTAGGATAGGCTGTTCAATGTAAAAGTAGGCTTTTGGATTTTTATAGATTCAACAAACTGAGACAACTAACTGTCAAAGTAATTCATTGCGATTTGTTTTCGACTTATTTTTAATAATGGTGCGATTTAGTTCACGTGAAAAATAAAAAACTTGTTATTGTATGCTAAGTATGAATCAGTTGTTACTACTAAAAGAAGATTTCGTCAGGTATTTAGGAAAAAAGGTAGTAATACATTAATTATGCTAATATTTTTTTAAAAAAGAAAGATTTTTTATAATTACTGGTAAATTAAAATTATAAAGTCGTGGACAAATTGTAGTATTCTACTTGCATATAATGGCTAATGTCAAAGCTCACCAGTGTGAGACTGTTATTTTATTAAAAGAGAAAGAATAATATTTAAATTGCAGATAATTACAGCATTCTGTAATCAAATTTGAGTTAAGAATTGTCAAATGCTGCAATGGTTATGATGAAAAATAGTTCATATATTCGGACATTTTTTGTTATGGGACATTCCAAACCACGTGACAAAATCAATATGGCGGCGTAGGGCAAACAAAAACAGATGTTTTTTGTTGACAAATTATTTAAATTTTTGGTGTTTTGGAGTAATCTTTTTCGTGTGTCGAAGTGATTTTTTTCGTGAATGTTTATTTATAGTTTATTTTGTTTTTGTCATGTTTTCATGACCCGTTACATATATAATAACAATCAAAAGGTAATAAAAACAAAATTTGACTCACCAGTAATAAAATGTTAACTACTGAACTTTGACTTATCGCTTTTAATCTCAGGGAATCGTATAATAATAGTTCTGCGCTTTTCGGTTAATTCATTTTACAAAACGATTAGTTGTAATAACAATAGGTTATAAATTAAATTCCACCTTATTCTCTGTTAAACGTCTTACAACACAATAATGCATGTAACTGGCATTACTATCAATAAATAAAAAGCACAAAGTAAAAATCAAATAAAATAGGAAATAATGAAAAAACGAAGATAAACAACACAATAATGACAATAATGTTTGCCCTACGACACTTTTTCTGTTAGTTTGAATTTAGATTGTATGAATTGTAGCTCCATTATATTGGATATTTAAATTAATTAAAATATAAGAGAAAATAACGTTACAATTAATATTTTCGAAACAAACCAGAGAAAATAAAGGTTACCTATATAGTTTGGATTTACTGCTTTTTATCACACCTTTTTTTTAAATTGCTTTATTGTACGTACATAATTTACTAATTTTATTTACGGTTTAAAAATAGTTCATATATGCAAGAATTTTTTGTTTCCGGGCGACACGTCTTTGTTAATGTTCGGTGGTATAGGTAACCTCACTTTTTTAAACATTGTCATGTGGGTCGAGATTTTGAGATTTAAATTGTATCAAGTGTAGATCCACTATGTTATTAAATTAATTAAAATGACAGAAAAAATAACATTACAATTAATATACTCGAAACAAATAGAGAAATTAAAGGTTATAAGGTTTGGCAATATGAAAATATTTTTCCTGCTCTAAAGAAAATTATGAAACTGTGAAATTCTGATTCTTACAGATATATACGTATATTGTGAGAACCTATATAGTCCAACTAAAACTGTTGAATGGTTTTATGTAAGAACATAATATACGGGGTTGGGATAAAGTATGGAACCAAGTAAATATCTTTTAAACGAAAAGAACGATATTTATGAAAATGTTATTTTGAATTCATACATACTGAGTTTAATGTAAACAAATTTGTAAAACGAGGAATAACTCACTGTTAGTAGTACAATAGATGTACATTTCATTATTTTAGAATAATGAGAAACAAAATTACTTCAAATGTTCAAAATGCTCGCCGTTTACTTGCTGACAATATGCCATCCTATTAACAAATTCTTGAGTCACTCTTTCCAAGACTTCTCCACGTATTAGTTCACATTCATCAATAATTCTTTGTCTCAATTCTTGTAAGTTTTTTGGTCGTCTAACGTAAACACGTGATTTTAGATAACCCCAGAGAAAAAAATCTAATGGGCTAAGATCCGGAGAACGAGCAGGCCACTCTATGAATCCTCTACATCCAATCCATCGATTTGGAAAATTCGCAACCAGAAAATCCCTAACCCAGACGGGTTAGGGAAGGTGCTCCATCTTGTTGAAACCAAATATTTTGTGGTAATTGCCCATTCTGTTGAAGTGCAGGAATAATTTCGTTATTTAGTAGATCCAAATACTTGTCACCATTCAAGTTTCCGTCGATAAAAAATGGGCCTATAAGCTTATTTTCGACAATTCCCATCCAAACATTTAACTTCTGTGGATGCTGGGTATGTGCTTCATGAATCCAATATGAGCATTCTCATTTGACCAATACCTTGAGTTATTGCGATTAACTGTTCCATTTAAACAAAAAGTTGCCTCATCGGAAAAAACTATGCTAGAAGCAAAATTTTCGTCGACATTACAGATGTCCATTAGCCGTTCGCAAAATTCCAGCCGTCGCGTCGGTCAAAATCATCGTATGACAATTCTTGAACCAACTGTACCTTATACGGATGATACTTTTCACTTTTTAATATCTTTCCTACAGAACGTCGACTGATACCTTGGCTTAGTGCCAAATTTGTGGTGGAAGTTTGAGGTGATTCTTCTAAATCGATTGCAATATTTTGTTTAACAGTTTCGTTCGTTGCAGTACGCGGTCTTCCAGGTTTTAGCAAATTTTTTACCATCCCAGTAGTATTAAAACGTTGTAATGTTTTAGTTACTGTTGAGCGTGATATAGGATTTCTCTCCGGATGCAAATTATTAAAAATATGACACACTTCTTCATGAGTTCTAACACGATCACCATAACCGATCATCATTAAAATTTCAATACGCTCTTTTTCACTTAATTGAACCATTCTAAATTGTGCAATTTATTTCCGTCAATTAGAATTTGACACTTGAAGAACAAAAGACGTACTAAACAGTACTTGTTTATTTATTACTATGCATACAAACAACATCAATTAGTTTATCTAAATAGTTTTTTGCTCTAATGCAAAAAACTCAAAGGAGGTTAGTTAAAGTGCTATATTCCTCGTTTTTACAAATTTTTTTACACTAAACTCAGTATGTATGAATTCAAAATAACAAGAAATAACATTTCTGGTTAAACCGGAAGTAGATTATTATCAAAAAAATGTACATCAGATGCGTTTTGTTCCATTGCACTTACCTGCACATTTTCATAAATATCGTTCTTTTCGTTTAAAAGATATTTACTTGGTTCCATACTTTATCCCAACCCCGTATTTACAACAAATATTGGTACTTTTTGTAGCTGCTTGATTCAAATATAGCTTTTTCATCTTAAATTATTTAGCAATAAAAAAAGCCTTTTAATAATAATTAGTATGGATCTGCAATTTTTATTTTTTTAATGCACAGTAGAATAACAATAAAAAACTACGATTTGTGATCCTTTTTTATGGTAAACTCTATTATTTACGTAGGTATTGACATAAACACAGTCTAATGACTACTCGTTTTCATGTTTCTTGTGCCATGTTTTATGGGTTTGTATCTGGTCTATTAAATTAATGGGTTGTTTCCTCCCTCAATTTTCTCTGCACGAGTTTCCTGTAAAAGTAGTTCGATTTTTCAATAACTCGTCAAGTTTAATGTAAACATGACACAAACTGAAAATATTGAAAATGCTCAATATAGAAATGCTTTTGAAGAATACTTTAGCAATTCTAGTTTAGCTGGCTTTAATTATCTTAATTCTACTGGAACATTCGATAGGTATGCTTTAATCAATTTATTTAATAATTTATTATTTTATTTATTTATTTAAAAATTTATTATTTATAATAATAATGCTTTTAGCTTAAACGGGCCATAATGTTGATAACTTATTGCTACCTGTTATTGTAAGTCAAGTCATTTTTAGAACAGTTGTACTTACTAAAACATTTTAACCAAAAGAAAACAATATAATTACAGTCAGTCTCGCCGTCGATACGAAAATTAGAAATATTCGTAAATGAATATACGAGCAGACCAAAAAATGGACAAATTTTTTTCAAAAAAAAATGATAATGGTGGAATGTAGTGGGATTTATTATTAAGTCATCCGTTTAAGTCGAGATGTAAAATTTTAAATGCTCTATTCTATGGACTCTATTCTGTAACCATTTCGTTCAATTTTAGAGGGCGTTAAGATTTTAACGGACGTTAATATTATTTCGGTATTCACTAACTAAATTTCCGTTAAAATTTTAAAGGATTCCGTTAAAACAATTCGTTATTATTTACAGGCATGTTAAAACAATGCTTTAAAAATCTGTATTGTAATGTAATGTATTTCAGTATGATAGATTTTTGGGTCTCATTATAAGTAGGTGTAGTATCAGACTCAATATTTATAAATATAACCTGTCTGGTATTTCTTCAGCTGAATTATTTAAATTATAAGAGATTCCAGATTCCTAGTTAAAATGAGGGCCAGTAGTCTTTCTTCTAAGTCAAAGGTTTAACTGGACCACCTACTCCTGTGCCTTGGGGACCATATTTGATGTCCCTTGTCGGTCTTTTAATATTTCCCTCCCTTCACTTAAAGTCTAAAATAACATTTAAGTTATAAAATGGTCCTAAATATTATAATAGTAGTATTTGGTTATCTTCCAGTTTAACCATCCGCTTGAAAAATTCTCTGCGCATGTACAAAATTATTCGGAATTGACAGCGGGACAACCGCACAGTGTTGTCAGTTCAAATATTTTTTTCCTGAAACTGAATAGTTTTGATTTAGTAAATTTCATTATAAAAAAGACACGCGTTAATATGGAGCGTTAGTGCTAAACTTCGTAAGTAATAAATTAGATGCTAAGAACAGCAATTAAAAATATAAATAATAATGTAGGTATATATTTTATATAATGATAGCCATTAACACAGATAGCTTAGTTTTTTAAAGGTTTAAAAATCTGTGTTGTAATGTAATGTATTTCAGTATGATACAGATTTTTCGCCTTGATTAAGTGTATTATACAACAGAAGTATAGTGTTTTTTTAAATACTTACATCTTTCCACTGTTTTATTGTTTTAGGTGAACACAGACTGTTTAATTTCGTTGTAATTCATCTACACAGTTCATTTAATTTAAATAAATCCATAAGTTTTATCTTGCTGCCCATCAAAATTTTCTTTCTTGTTATTCTTTTAGCTCTAGACAAATTCAATTAATTGTTTGAACACAAAAATATTAAAATAAACCACAAAATTAACTATATTTCACTATTATAGGTTGGAACTTCTTTTTTGCTGTGTTTGCTTTCTTTGATTAACAAAGCTAACTTATATCAATGTTGTCAAATGTTGTACCCTATTTTTAACGGACCTTTAAAATATATATTTTTAACGGCCTTTAAAATTTAACGGAACAGTTACAGAATATATCCCGATGTCCTCTAATTTCCCAGACAGTTATCAATATACAATATTTTTAAAGTGATCACTTATGTTGGTATTTTCCATTCAAAATTTAGCTAAAACAAATTTATGCACGACTTGGATGGTCATAATTAACGAGAGATATTCGTGTTTTTATTAAAAAAGTAATGTATTGGAATTTGATAATCCTTGGGCTTTAAACTATTAGTTTATTATAACAAACAAATAAATAAAATGTAGGCACGCATAAAAGCCGTATACTTTTGACATTCAAATATTAAACAAAAAAAAATTCTTGTTTTTTACTTTAATTATCATACTAGTAATGTATTTTTGAATAATCATCAAATTATTTAAAGTGATAATTAATTATTTTGTTCTATTAGTACGTCGTACGTCAAAAATAGCAATCAACTTTTTTTTATTTATGGACAAGCATCTAAGTGATTAATCCATTGGGAGAAACTACAACAATATTTTTAACTAATTTATGACTACGTTTTATAATTATTATTTTTACAAAGCAGGAAATAAGCAATGCAGCAATAGTAGTAAAATAAAAATAAAAAAAAATCAACGTTTTTGATACCTGAACCCTCCGACATAACCTTAAACTAGTAGAATTCACTTGTTTTTTTTTAATATGAATGTATTTCCTGTGGTAACTAAGTTAGTGCACAAAATAAGTAATTTGAGCTTTACATTTACATTGGTTGCATTAATATTTTGTTTCAGGGTGATTTGGTACATAATTCATATATTCAGTTTCGGTTATACATGCTTTTTAATTAGTTATACTTGGGAAAGTTTTATGACAAATCCTACAGTGACCACCGTAGAGATTGCGGAACCAAATGTGAACGAAATTCCTATGCCTGGAATTTCTATCTGTAATATTAACAAGATTAGTAAATGGAGAGCTACGTTGTATGCTGAAGAACTGTAGGTTAAAATTCTGCTTAATATTTAGTAACGTTCTTCATGTATTAAAATATAATAATGGTTAATCACAAGTGGACACTTTAGCTTGATGACAATTTAACATTTGGAGATGTATAACTGGATTGATTACATTTTATATTTTCTTTCTTTTATTCTCCATATTGTATTTACCTAATTACTTTCTTATTTTTCTTTTTGTTTAAATGTTTCTTCTGTATTGGACCACAATGCACTGTGGATTGCTATTTATATTTTAAAAACAAATAATAAATAAACAAAATAATAATAACAGTAAATAATTGAAACTATAGATTGTCTCAATATTATTCAGAAATATCAAAGTCCAGTTACTAAAGTTAAAAAGCATTTTTATTTAACTGGCAAAGTACCACGAGCTAAGAATACTATTTTCTAATAAAATTCTAATAAATTTACCCATCCTTGGAAATACTTAAACAAGTGTATGTTCATGGATGAGTTCTATACAAGGGAAATGCTGCCAACAAAACGAACAATAAAATCTGAATTTTGCCACAATTAACAAAACCATTTATATTTGCAGTGACCATTTTGTAAATTTTCTTGTAACATTGCCGCAGTTACATCTGTCGGTAAAAGCACAATAGAATCCATGTCCAACTGAAATCTAAAACTAGACTAGATAGGCTGTAAAATGTCCAACTTTTCTCAAGGATATTTGCAATAATAAAAGCAGATCAGAGTAACACAAATCACTAACAGATAAAGTAGAATAATAAAAATCAGTAACTCAGAAACACAAACAAAGCCAAACAAACGAAGCTGTATATATAAATAATACCACTACAATACCTTAACGATACGTTTATGTGTTGACAGCTGACATTTAGTTTTTCGTCAACTGTAAGATGTAAAATACACAAAATTAAAAATACCTTAAAAGACTTCCATACTTTTCGGGTTCAACATGGGTGATAAAGGGGCCCAAAATCTTTAAGAAAAATCAAAAATGTATTGGAAAAACCGCTTCCTTATGGGACTAACATTTTTCAGTATTTTTTTTTCGTTTTGTTGGCAGCATTTCCCTTGTATAGAACTCATCCATCGACTGCGCTTTAATAAATCCCTAAATACCCACTTGGGCTCCTCTACTATATCTTTTGTAATTATTAAAATGGCAGAACAGAGTTAATGTACCCGATAATAGATTATACTCAACGATTTCAAGGCGAGTGAACTTATACTAAACCCAATTTTGAATATATAATGAGTTGGAATTTTACAGGTACCTAGTACATTAACAGGTTTCATGTAGGGAATCTCAGGGTTAATCAATTATACGACAAGACAAGACAAAACACCTTTAATGAATCGATAAAAAATATATTCCGAGAATTATTTTACAGCTATTCTTGAGTTTAATGAAAATTTATAGCGAAAAAAATACGATGTAATCAACAACCTTTATTTATTGAATTAAATTATTTGTATAAGCATAATTTGATTTTTGGTTAACCACTGAAAAATATTTACTTCAAATACTATTAAAAAGTTGTCGCTTATGGATAATTTAAGAGATATCTTTTAAATATCTAATTAAATTTCCATGAATGTTATTGTCCAAATTTGAAGAAAAAAAATTTTATATATGTACTATAAATTAAAAAGTAAATAAGACTAAGAATAATAAAAAACTCTTCGTTTTAACAAAACTTCCAATATTGATTTAAAAAATTGCTTTTTTAACCTCAATGACAGCCGTTTCGCTAGAATTAGCATCGTCAGATTGACATATTGAAGTTACATTTTGTTTGTTTGTAGCTAGGTACCTGATGTTGATTAGGTAGTATTAAGGCTAGACCAAGTATGGAAGAAATAATACGTGACAGTATTAAAGCCTAGATGTTATTAGCCCTAAGGGATTATCCTGGATGTATTTCCCTCTAAGATTATAACTGTGCAATGATAAAGAAAAACCAGGAAAAAACTAAATCATGCTGATCTTTACAATAACTTAATATGTGTTACAATTACGTCTTATCTATGTATAAAATGAAAAATCAATTGAGTTTGTAACGCAAAAAATGAATAGCCAAAATATAATTCGTATTGGTACATATTTTATTTTTTCTATTATTTTATTTTGCTTTAACTTATAGGTCTGCAAAATCTAAAGTTGATGTGGCTTCTATTATGAAAAATATTTCTCTGTTCGGATATTTATACGAGTACAATTTACCACACGAAGCAGACACTTTAATATATTTTCAAAATTTTTTGGAAAGATGGGATTATACTTCTGATGGACATTTTGACACGTCAGATCGTTTAAAAAAAGTATGTAGTTGTTGTTACAATGTACTTACATTTTTAAAGGTACTCGTACATTTCAGCCTTTTGCTCGCAATTCTATTGCTAGCTTTTTTTGTGAGACAACTGCGCATGCGTTTCAGACTTTTGGCTGCAACCTTAGCTGCAACAAAAAGGCGCACAAAAGTATAGAACCATTTCTACTTATTCAAGGTCAAATCCGCGCAATCTCGCCTGTTTTTAAGGAATTTTGATAGAACAACCCAAAATCTATGTTGGCAGAAATGTCAGTTTACGTCAGCTGATTCTATCCTGTTGTCCTATAAGCATAATAAACATTGAAGTATTTTATGATAATATCTATATGTTTATTCCGAAGTTCGTGTGAACTTACAGTTTGTATTTGTATGAAAACCCATGTTTTAAATTAAAGGTAACGTAACCTCAAATATTCAGAAACTGACAACACTTGTCAAATGACGAAAAAAAATCTCAAAAGTTGCGGAAATGTACGAAGGCATGGTCAAAATTTGCTAGCAATTCAAAATAGACTTGCAGGAAAAAGGCTGAAATGTAGAGTACCTTAACTTTTGTAGTAGTAGCTTTGTTGGTAGTTGTTTTTCTTTTATATAAATTGAAAAAATATAATCTATAAGAAAATGTTTAAATTATGAACAATAACCCAACGTTTTATATATGAGACAATTTAATTCATGCATAAAAAATGATAGCAAAACCTATCTGTTGAAAGCAGGATAAACAACATTATAAAAGAAACTTTTGATGACGTAATGTCAATATTTCTCAAACTTGCGTTGTCAGAAAAGTATCTAAAGTTTTAATTTCATGCTGACAAAACAAGCGTAGAGTCGAAATTCCAGCTATTCGGTAAATTACTCCATCAAAACTCCAAGGGATGACGTCCAGAGTACTAGGTTCCCCGGAGTTTGTTGCCGATATCAAACTCGTGACGAGCGACCTGTAAAACTCCCAGGAAAGTTTTTCTTATTTTTTCCATAAGTTAAATGGAGACTGCTGGTGCCATGCTGATATCCGGGTGTACTGGGGGTAAGCTTGGCAAGGATATTCAGCGACTTAAAAAATCCCGGGTGCAAAATTATGTATAGTTTGGTTGTTTTTTAGAGCAGATATGAATTACTTGAAAAAATGTACTTGGAAGAATGCACTTTTTGATGCACAAATGCAGTTTCGAGGCACAAACTTCTTATGAGCAAACGAAGCAAATGCAAAAACCCAAACCAACAAATTTCCTGGTTTTGTGCAAAATTTACACTTGGAATAACAAGCTGCAGCCTGACGAGCACGCATCTGGCCTGTCGTCACCAATCATGGAATCCAACGTGCAGAAATGTTTTCAAAGTTTTTCATAGAAATACCATAACCTTAACTGTAATTCTTCTGCAATTTCATACCATAACATGTATTCAATTCACACTTTCATTGACCACCATAATTTTGGGTGCAGAGAACGGTCACTCTGGGATCAGGAATGGAACAGTATTGTCTTTAGTGACGAGGGTTAGACGACGTGGTTAAAGGAGAAATCCACGGGTTTTTGTTGAAAGGCATGTTCATTAACCTGTTATGGTTTGGGGTGCTATAGCTTATGGTTCAAGATCACCATCAGAGGTAACATGAACGCGCAGCGTTATATCTAAGAAGTTTTAGAACCCCATCTTGCCACCCTGTCAAATCCAACTTTACAACAAGATAATGCCCGACCACATGTCGCAAGAGTCACAATAGACTTCTTTCAACAGAATGATGTCACATTGTTACCTTGGCCACCAAGAACTTCGAGGTTGGTGGTTGCCTGGAATGAGATACCACAGGAGGACATTGACCACCTGATCAGAAGCACGCCTAGGCGCGTTGGAGAATGCGTAACACATCGGGGTGCATCCACACATTATTAAAGGTAAAAGGGCTTTAAAGCAATGCAATCATTTTAAAATTTTTATCATTTTCTCATTATTATGCTTCAGTAAGTACTTATACAAAATTTTATAAAAATAAAATCATTTAAACTGGGTGTTCGGATTTTTATGTCACTTAGTATAGATGAATATTATTGTCACAAATTTGATTTTTTACACGACAAATACATAAAGAAATAAAATAACCTCTCATATCTTTAAACTTTTATGGGCTAAACTCCATAAATTGTTTCGATGAAATACAAATGAAATAGTCGCATTACAAAATAAAACTATACTTTAATAAAATAACATGCCTTAGAAACTAACAGCAAAGCATCACATTTTGACGCTATCTATCTATAAACTTAAACTTCGAAGTGCATAATTTAATAATTAACTTCAATGTATACCTACCTAAATACCTGATTTCTGCGGCCTCTCATTAAATAAAAACATTGTAATCCTGTTAAAAAAATATGTTTATGTTATGGTAACCTAACTCAAGGTGTCGTTATTAAATGTAGGTCATTACCATGTTGCATTTTAATTTTATATGTAAATATTAAGTATTTAAGTTAAGAGTTGTAATTGCTTCACTGCTACTACTTTTGGCTTTAAAACTCCCTTTATGCTTTCTGATTTTGTAAAGTCATCTTGTTGAGGTGAAACAATCATGTTATTAGTAATAAATAAAGTTAATCATTTTTTGCTGTGCTATAGTTAAGTTAAAACTTAACAATGCTAAATAGAAATATACTAAGTTTGAACAATTATACATGAAGTGTAAATAAATAATATTCTGGTCTATCCAAATTGATATTTTATGATAAATCTAATTATTGTAGACTAACCTATTATCAATTATTTTCTAGTTGCAACCTTCGTGTGAGGAAGTTGTACAAAAATGTAAGTGGAGAGGTCGCTATCGCCCTTGTTCCGACATTTTTGTTACCGAATTAACTATGGAAGGTTACTGTTGTGTTTTTAATTATGTAGCAAGTCAAACAGTTTCAAATTCCGCCCCAATTATGTATGTCTCCTTAACTCACATTATTAAAGTAGAAAGTTATATTCATTATTAATGAAGTTTAATTTTCTGTTTTTACGTTAAAAAATATGTTTTTAGTGTCGAAAACGGCTATAGACCAATATCTTTTGGAAAATCAGACGGTTTACAGTTTAGTATTTCGTCGAATTCTTCAGATACGTTTTTCACTACAATAGCAACGGAAGCTCCTGTAAAAGTATGTACAAGGGAAAAAATTATATGTATTATATCTGCGCAATTTTGAGTACTTTAAAAGTAGAGGAGTAGTAAAATTTATTATTATTATTTATAGTGGAAAAGTAGTATATTGATGCACGTTATTCCGTTTGACAAGGAACCGTTTGCCACTAAATTTGCGTGCTACAAGCAAATTGTACATTGCGCACTCAAATCAGCTTAAGTCACTCGTAGATATTAGAAACGTCACATTTTTTAAAAATTTTTTATTTTCTTGTACCTACATTTGTGATACAAAATAGTATGTGCGCCGTTGTCCAATGACCAGCTTCGGTTTCGATTTAATACACCTATCTCTTTATTGAATACTCATGCGCAAATATTTTTGAATTTTCCCCTTCCACTGCTAAAATATGACTACTTCTTACCATAGAACACAACGTATTGCTACCCAGGAATACCACAATTTAAATGAAAATAAACCTTTTAGCTGTCAAAAAGGAGAAGTTTTAATTTTTATTTCGTTCGTGTACGCCGCTTGCTAGTTGTTATTGTGTTTTTCTTGTCTTTGTGTATTTAATATTAACGACTTGTGTGTGTACCTAGACTTTGGATTTACTTTACTTTGGATTACTGATTACTTTTGCATGCCATACCAACACAATTTTATAAGGGGCACGAATATTTAGGGGGAACTACGAGAGTGGGAGTTAGTTCGCGCAGGAGTATTCAATTTGTGCCATTAACGAGATGGGTCTATACGGTATGCGCCAAAACAAAATACACTGAAATCAGGAACTCTATGAAATATAATCGCGTCATATGAAGCAAGTGACAATAATAGTTGTGGTCATGGTATTTTTAAACAATTTTTATTCTGAAAAACTGTCAAAAAGATTCGAAATGGTGCTTACAACGCAAGAAACAATATTTATTATAGAGTATTATTTCCGCTCATACGGAAATGGACGATCAAATTTCACATCCATCTGAATGGATTTATCAATCGACAGACAAATCGTTTTCTTGGTTTTTAATGACGACATCATCTTAGACGAAGATGAAGACACGAATTTTCCTTACCCTTCACCTGATTTACTCTTGAACTCTTGATGCTTACGTATGGGGTATGCTGAAACTAGCCATTTTTACAGAAAACCCATTGGCAAGTATTGATGAACTCCGTGAACAAATTTTGACCTGCTGAGTCTTGCTTGGAACGCAATGGGAGCACTTTGAACATATTTTGTATAGAAGCAAAAATTCGCATTATTTGAAATGTTATTTAATTTTTAATGTTTAATAAAGCTTTAGTTTTTCAGTGTCGTTTGTTTTGGCGTACAATTTATAGGTAATGGCCAACAATATATTGAGAAATACCAGTTGTGGTTTGTAAGAACTAGATAAATCCAAAAACACAATGGACTTCTAGTTTTCAACATAAAATTATAGTAATATATCAATAGCATCGTCTGCTTACGTTTAACACTAAGATTTGCTAAAAATATATATAGGTTTGAAAAAAAAAGAAAAATATTTAGGTGATTTTCCGACAATAACACCTGAGAGGTTTTTTACATTGAAACGCTTGCCAGGGATGTTTGCAAGTACTATAAAGGACATATGGATTGGAGAGGATTTAGGTTAGGACATGAGTACCTCCCAGAATGGGTGAGAAGGATACTTCAAGGCTCGCATGGACAGGGTTGCTTCCCTGAAGCTGATTTTTTTCTGTCGTGTACACAGGGGTGTCCATAGGCTATCCCAAATAAACAAATTCAGGAATGGAGATCATGGAGAGGAAAATGATCCAGAGGAAGACCACAAACTGATAGAAAGATGATCTAAAACGACAGCCGGCCTAGAATGGATAAGAAAACGTCAAAATCGAGCAACCTTGAGAGGGAAGGCATTTATGTCCGTCAATGGATGGAAGAAGGCTAAAATAAATGATGAAAACCTTATCTTGATGAAAAAAGAACCGGTCCTCAGAAAACAATAAAGTATTTAAAAAAGGTTTTATATTCTGTAAATTCTGTTACTTTTCACATTCTATGTTGGTTTCAATATTAAAAGTTAATGATGAATTGTTTAAATGAGACTCATCAGATTGAAATTTTAAAGATGATCGGTTATGGAGATCATTGCAAAAGTCAAGAAGAAATGGTTACTCTATCTAAAATTCATGCATAGTTCAGAAAACTGGAACATGTCAACCTTTATAAAGAAAACCACACTTCATAGAAGATGACGTGAAAGTTGATGTTCAAGAGAATCCTAGGATTAGTGCACACCAAATTGTATGTCACACAACTCTTTGAACTGGCCCTAAGAAGTTTTCGCACGAAAACACTCACTGTCTACAAAATGACTTTTTATCAGGAGGTGATAGAAGATGACCCTGATCGTAGTATGAAGTCCTGCAAAGAATAAATGAAAAAAATAGATAGAAATGAGATAGCACTTGGCAGTATTCTTTTTTCAGACGAATTAACTTTCATGTTGAACGTCGAAGTTAATCAGCAAAATTGTAGGTATTGGTCAGCAGAGAAATCTCATTGGATGCAAGAAAGTGATCCTCAAAAATTTAACATTTGGGTAGGCAGAAAAAGGTGACCAAATTATTGGTCTCATTTCATTAAATTATATAATTTCACCCTGTATTTATTAAATAAGGCCCTAACTATTAAGGGCCGTTAAATTTAGTTTATCAAGGAGCTTTTAAAAATAACCTATGATACAGGGTGTTTCACTGAAAAAAAAATAAACATGGGCTGTGTTGGAAATACGGGAATAGTGTAGAATTGAAAATAAAAATCGAAGTGTCTCAGCGTTTTTTATAAACTAAAAGCATAATTGATTTTATTCCGTAAGTGGTTTTCAAGCTTTACATGTAATGTATAATGTTATATGACGATATTTTTTGATTTAATGACTAGAAAAAATAGCCTCACATGATAGAAAAAACTAAACACAGTTTTGAAATCCGCGCTACACAATCACTAATGTAATAATAAAACAATAACAATTGTTGATATCCGTGAACGTTTGCCCAGGATTGATTTTTTTTAAATTTCAATTAAAATCATTATAACGATAAAAAAATATCGATCCTGGGCAAACGTTCACGGAGAACGACAAATTAGTACCGCAACCCGGGATTAAACTTAACAAGCGAGACTCTTCATCCATTAAGAATCAATTCGCTGGCCAAGTGGCACTTTTTAAAAGTACAAATTATAACCGAAATTATACCATTTTAGATTTTAATATCCCTTCCCACCGATTTTCCTGATACTACTTCTGGTGGTTTAATAGAAAAGATAATTAAGAAAAGTACCGAAACATTTTTGGAAGTTAGATCTATAAGTAAAGTGGCTACAACTGAAATTAAAAAATACTCAGTTGCTAAGGTAAGATATCAACTCATTTTTTTATGTATTTCTTGTCATCTAAGTCCAAGAATAACCAACATAGAAATGATAGCTTTTATAAATTGATAGCAAAAGTAATAATACAAATTTGCCCCTGCGTCTTTTTTATTTTACACGTCACGTTTGTTCCACAATATTAGCCGGCTACGCAAAGAAATTGAAACAAAGAAACAGAGTAAACAACAGTTGATTACGTTCTCCACTGTTTCGAGTTACCTAAACCATAATTAGATTGACAGATCTAGATATAGGGGGTTACTGTCCCAAAAGAGGGACGTGTAACCTTGTACATATACGAGGGTTACCTTTTATATTTCGGGAATCCTAAGCTCACTTGGAACAGTGAATTTTAAGTATCCTTTTCGAGGATTTTGTCACCCTTTTTAATAATATTCATTTATGTGTTGGTTATACTTTTGCATATTTTTGACATTTGCATGTTCCCTTTTTAGAGAGGATGCAAATTTAGTGATGAAGTAAAAACTATATTCGGAGATTATACTTACAGTGACTGCCTAATGGACTGCAAAATACGAAGTATATTAGCTCTTTGCCAATGTGTACCTTTTAATTTCATTAAAGTTATGAAAAAGGCTAACGAATATATACAGTGTAATTTGGGCCATTTATCTTGTTTAAATACTTATTCAAGTAAGTCTGTCTGGAGTTCTTTAGTATCAATATATTATGGGACCAGTTACAGGTTTGTCTTTGCAACAACTGTCATATTCGATATGAACAGTTAAATTAAAAATTATGAAGATCAGTTTTAGAGCTCTTAAATTTAACATTTTTTAAGGGAAGTGGAGGACACTTTATCCTGTCGATTATAAGGGATCCGATTTGGACAGAGAAAAACAAGACTCTATACATTGTAATGAATGTGTACCAAGTTGTTCAGATACCAGATATGAAGTTTCCACTGATGCTGCTGATATTTCTTTAAATGGGCAAGTACAATATTTAGTGTGGATTTAAACGGTTCAATAAAATGAATAAATTTATTGCGCAGATTTTTAGTTACATTATTTTTAGTTTTTAAGAATTTCTTTCGATAAACTCACAACTCAACTGCTTATATAAGTTGAGCCGATCGAATACCTCTACACTTTATCGTACATTAATAAGATCGAAACTAGACTACGGGTCTATTGCCTACAGCTTTACGAATTATAACGGGAGCATTTCGGACCACGCCAGTCGAAAGTCTATACAGTGAAGTCAATGAACCATCACTAGAGTGGTTGTCTCTGCTAGAATACAGAAGAATGTATCTGAGCTTAGCGTATGCGGCTAAAATAAACTAAGAAGTATCCAACCCAACCCGTAATAATTGTATCATTGAAAACTTTCCTAATCTGTTCCTAAATCCCAGAACCCCTAAACCATTTTACGCAAGAATACAAAACCGTTTAACAATGCTTAACTATATACTCAATACCACCATGCTACTCCAACACTTCTACTTCCGCTCCACCCTGGCAAATAAAAATACCGAATTGTATAACGAGCCTTTCATCATTTGACAAACATTCTGTAAATAGCAACGTCATAAAAACCAAATTAAGGTGTATATTAGAAAAGTTTCCCAATTACCTTCATTTTTATACTGATGCTTCAAAAACTTCTAATAAGATCGGCGCAGCTGTGGTAACAACGACTACGACCTGTTTCTTTAAACTTCCACCAACTTACTCTATCTTCTCAGCAGAACTCTATGCTATATTCCAAGCTCTAGTCCTCATAAATATATCAAACAATAATTGCAATCACCTTAATCTCTCAGATTCTCTCAGTTCCATAACTATTTACTCGGACCATCCCCTTATAAATAAAATTAAAGAAGAACTTTATATTGCCCAACAAAACCACAAGAACTATTAAAGGTCGTTAAATTTAGTTTATCAAGCAGCTTTTAAAAATAACCTATGATACAGGGTGTTTCATTGAAAAAAAACATGGGCTGTGTTGGAAATACGTGAATAGTGTGAGTGTGATTCTCTCAGTTCCATAACTATTTACTCGGAACATCCCCTTGTAAATAAAATTAAAGAAGAACTTTATATTGCCCAACAAAACCACAAGAACGTTTGTTTCATTTGGATACCATCCCAGATAGGAATTCACGGTAACGAAAAAGCTGACAAATACGCAAAACAAGCTGCAGATAGTGACTTGACGGAATCCATCCGAATATCAGTAAGTGTGGACATAAAAGCGGAAAGTAAATCGAAAATAAATAGTGCGTGGGAAACCCAGTGGCAAAGTGTATTTACCAAACTAAACGAAGTAAAAAAATCAATAAAACCATGGACTACATAAGGTACCTCAAAACGGTCGCGACCAAGTTTAGGTCACACCAGATTAACACACAGTTATTTAAGAATAATAAAAAACTCTTCGTTTTAACAAAACTTCCTCTATTTATTTAAAAAATTCCTTTTTTAAACTCAATAACAGCCGTTTCGTTAGAATTAGCATCGTCAGATTGACATAACTGTGCAATGATATAGAAAAACAAGGAAAAAACTATATCTTGCTGATCTTTACAATAACTTAATATATTTGTGTTACAGTTATCTATGTATAAAATGAAGATTCAATCAAAGCAAACACTTTAAAAGTGGAGAACTTCCCAGATTTATTTGTTCATTAACAACTTTAAATTGTAGTTCTTCAAGAAAATCTAAATTTTGTTTTTTATTACAAGTGTGTAGTATTTCAAGTAGGTGTTTTGCATAATTTGACTTATCTGGTTGTTTTAATCTATACCTATGCTCTTAAATGTTTAAATCTTACTTCAAAATTTGTTTGTGTTTGACCTATAAATACAGCATTACACTTTGGACAATTAATTTTGTAAACACCAGATTTTTTTAATTTGGGTAATTTTGTTTTTACATTTAACAATTTTGTTTAAAATATTGATAAAAAAATCGCAGATTTAAAAAATTTTCCTATAGGTACACTAATGAACAAAATTTATTTTTTCACAAACTTATTGGTGACATTTGGATTTTTTTATATTTATATTGGGTTCACACATATTCACAAAATCAAAATTATTATGTTTAAATATTATAAAGAACATAAAAAAAAATCAGCTAAAAATGATTTGGAATTTTATTGAACCGTCTTAATGATATTCCCATTAGTTTGTTTATACAAATACCTAATTGGATGCGTTGGTTTTTCAGCAATATAGTAAACTTTAGTATTGTTCACGTTCTTTATAAAAACCGAATGACGATAAATAATAAACAGGACGCATTTTTTTATTGGTACGACATGATAAGTAAGTATATTAAAAATTAGAAATTTCTAAGAGGTGTTAAATAAACTATAAAAAGTGTCCTAATATAAAGACTGACGATTTGGACGTGACCCAAAGTTTATAATCGATACAATTTTGATACAGGCTGCTTAGCGCGATATTTCAGTGATGCCAACTTCTAATCTGACGATTTTGTAAAGGAATTTTTTTTATCTGACCATTAAAAATATTTTTCTACTAATGGTACAAAAACCCCCCCATTTTGTAACAGTTTTGTATGACTGAAAATCGAACTTTTAAAAAACTGTTATAAATAGTAGGTGTTACAAAATGGGGGGGTTTTTGTAACAGTTTTGAATTTATAAAGTTGGCATCAATCCTTATTTTATCAAATACTTGCAAACATGCAATGAACACAGACAAACACGGACGTATTATTGTGATCAGCTGTGATGACAGCAAAATGAAGGCAATAAGTAGTGCCGGGCAGTGTGAGAGAGTAAGATAAAGAGAAAGAGTGAGAAAAGAAGAGAGGCATAGAGTGGGAAATACATAATAATTCTCAGTAGTTGTACATACTACACTTTATCGATAACTTTAGATACTTCGGATTATGAAAATCGGCATGAAAATGTTATCTATAATTTTGAAACAATTTCCTTTGAAATTCGCGCTCGAGTAATTCAAGATGACGATTTATTTTTACAACTTAGTGACTCGATCAATTTTTTATGTCACACTCAAAACGTCAGATTATTAAAGGGGTCAAGTTTTACATAATCAACTACTATTAATCTCCATATTTTTTGCTGATCTCGATTTTTAGTAGCAAAGGAGAAATAAATGTGAGATAAATGTTTTTTGTATCTTTCAGGTATTTTTGGAGGTATTTGCAGTGTAACCATGGGTTTAAGTTTTATTTCAGTTGTGGAAATCATATATTTTTTGGTGTTTGTTACATTGAAGAATAAAATCAAGAAGAACTTGACCAACAAAATAACTAATACTGCAAACTTAGAGGAAATAAACTAACATATTATTAAAGCTCTGTTCGATGACACATTATTGTTAGCAATTTTTAAAAAATACAGTTAACAATGTTTTTCAAACTACAGACATTTCCAAATTGGTTTTAGGTGAAACATTCTTCTTAGAAATAAATTCTTATTGAAATATTAGGTTTTTTTTTTAATTATATTTCTTTGTTATCTGCAGGAAGATCTTGCCTTTAATGTCCATGCTGTTTGATCGATGTTTATTCTCCAAAAAACGGTTATACAATATCTGCATGGGGTCAGTGTTGATGTTTCATGCAAAACCACTATTGTTAACACATAAAATTAACCCACTTTCATCATCATCATCTCTGGTGCAGGACGTTCTAATCAGCTGCACCAATTTTTATGTAATCCTCGGAAACTTCGTCTTTCCATCTCAGCCTTAGGTTAGGTTCTATGTGATAAGATATGCTCCGCTGTTTCATCCTCAGCCTGATAGATTTAGCCCACCAGATAATACATTTATTTGGGTTTCATTCCCCCTGACTTACCGCGTATTCCACGGCATTTCAGCAGTCTCCCTCTGCTTTTACTGCCAGTTGGCACGTTGTTATCATAGCTTGCTGTATGTCCTGCTCAGCCTAACCTGCCAATCTTGATTGTTGTTATTATGTCTCTGTTTTCTGACCTCTGTTTAATTTATAAAGCTCAAAGATATCATTATATGAAATTGATTGTAGTAACCTTTACTTTTTGGAAGTTATCTTTAATATTTTAATCTGACTATGCTAGTTTTTAGCGAAAAAGCTGTCATTGAGCATAAAAAAGCAATTTTTTAAATAAATAGTGTAAGTTTTGTTTATAAAGTTCTATTATTAATATTCTTAATATCATTATATCGTTAGATTACATCTTTCTCAAAAGTTATAAAGGTTTCTTTTACTTTTCGAAGTCAGGTCCATGTCGTCTTCACCTGTAATATTTTGAACGGATGTTTCGACTGAATCTGAGGATTTATTTTGTATCTACTATTACAACTTTTACAATAGTCATTTTTGTCGGTTCAATTAAGGTTTTTGGGAAGTTTAACTCATTTATGGCTTGGTATAGTTTTCGTCTAAGGATCCTATCAAGTGCTGCCTTAAACTCAATGAAAAGTTGAAACGTATCGACTTTTTAAACCCTTTTATATATTTTTCTTTCAGAAATTTGCTTGCTTAACATTTAACAGATCTAGAAATATTATTAGTCCCTTTTCTTTTTATGGTACTTAAATAGTTTCTCTTCCAATTCGACATTCTTTTACTTATCCTGGGTAAAAAAAAATCTTGAATCACTTATTCATGAAAATTAGACAGCGTAGCTCCGTAAACATGTGCAAGTAATTATTGCTTTCGAAAGCCTCTTATAGTGTAGTGTAGACTTTTTTATGGATATTTTTATGTGTGTATTAGTTTAAATTTATTTGTATTAGTTATTTTTAAGTTATTTTATTTTAATCAACATGATTTTGTAACCAAGATTGTTTGATTGTTATACAATAAAGCATTTTTTTAAATAATTGTTTAATACAATTTACAATACACTTTTATCATCGAGACATCAGAAACAGATTTATTAATCATTATTACTGTCATTAAATTGTCACATATGTTAAAATTAAAAATATATTACTTGAAAATTTATACTCAATAAACTTAATAAATAAATTACTTTTTAACAATTCTAATCTGACTTTTGTACTTATTTTGTACTACTACTGCATTAAATCCTAAACTTGTAAAACTAACGAATGTAACAATTTAAAAACGTAATAATAAACCTAAAACGGTTGGTAAATTATATAGTTAAATTAAAACACCACCTGTAAGTACATATATGTTGATCAGCTTAACATGTTTTTAACAATGATCATTATTTGACTTTAATAAAAGATCTGGTAAGTTAAATTATTTGTACTAAGAATAGTAAACAACTAAACATTTGAATTCGTGAAGTTTAAAAAATTTGCTAATGTCCAGATTTTCTTTAATCGAAAAAGTGGATTGCAGCATTGAATAGTAAGACCACAACGTCGATGATTTGCAATTTTTGCCTTTAAATGAGAAGTACGCCAAAAATATATTTTTCACCTTGTGTCCTTGACACCACTTTAAAAACACTTCATGTTGTTTTTCATAAAGTACGCTAGACTTTTGAGGTAATAAATCTAAATAAACTTCATTTGCAATTTCTTGCAATTGCGGAGGTGTATTATTAAAACAACATCGCTTTCGGAATGAACCTCCATTTTCTTAATTTTAAATTGTTTCATAAGTTTAAACTGCAAAATGTCAAAATCAGATACGTGACAGCAACGGTTAACTAGATGTCAATTTTTATTTAATCGCCTCTTATTGACCAATTTGCTACATAAAAACAGTTAAATTCTGCGACGTATTCAGTGCGGACGAAAAAGGTTTGAATACGAAAAATGTAGATGTTAAATAATACGCCATTTTTCGTTCTAAAATTGGTACGAAAAATGTTATTTTTTGTAGAGGTCGACGGAAAAATACATTTTTAGTTACATTATGTTTGTTTGTAGCTACCTGATATTGATTCCATACTTGATCTAGCCTTAATACTACTACCCTAATTTTTTGTCAGATTGACAATCTGACGATGCTATTTCGATAGCGAAACGGCTGTCATTACATTTAAAGTATTTAAAGAATAAATAGTGGAAGTTAATTCAACCCTTTAGTTGTTTATTGTTCTGAATAAGATGAACTTTCACATAGTAAGGGTTAGTACAATAAATTTCGCTAAATATGATGTTTGACTTATATATAACTTCTTACTTTTTTAAGAATTCAAATACAGTTTCCTATTAAGTACCAAAAAACAGTTGAAGATTTATGTATTTTAATTTATTTTGATTATCATATTGGGTCGAAAGAATAAAGATGTGTAGTAATTCATACCTTATTTACGTAAGATCGTGTATTATATTTATTCGCCAATTCATAAAATATTATCCCTGTGGTCATACATTTTTTAATTTATTATCAATTAACGTCGCCATAAAAAAATATTAATGATGGCAAATTTTATTTACCAAAATTCTAGATATTTGTTGCGTATTGGTGTTTTTAACCAATTATTGGAAATCCTTGAAATATACATATAAAAATAATTCGTATTATTCCCCCTGTCATCGATGAGGCATAAAAATAAGGGATTAAATTGTGTTTTATTGTTTTAAATCTATTGATGAATAATAAATCCGACGGAAAACCAAACTGACATAGACTAATTTCGTGACTATCACGTTTAATAAAACGTTCTTATTACAAATTAAAATGTGATTTTAACAACAAAACTAGATATTCCCGGAACTAAAAACTATTAAAGTCATTGACGTTTTTAATTGCAAACCGTTGTTGTGTATATATATAAATTAATTAAAAGTTATTTACAAGGAATAATTACCTTCAAAATATTGACGTATCTTTCTATTTCTATTAAAATAATTTTTTAATTTTCCTAGATATCGCATACCGCAAACTCAATTAGGCATATAATAAATTATTGTCTTTTCAATACAATAATTACAATTAATTAATAATTACTAAGGAAACATAGTTGTTGAACTATGGATAGTGACAGGTGGAAACCACCGACCAGTCAACGATGCAGTTTATAACATGCTACCTTACTTTAGACTACCGTCATTACGAACCCTAATCCCCCCAAGAACATTGACAGTCCTAATTTATAAATTACAACGCTCCTAATACACCCCCTTTTTCTTGCCGAAAGCTCTTCTTACCGTAATTTACCGTATCTCTTTGGCTGATGAAAGACAGCTAGGTTAAAGTCAAGATACATCCAGCAAAGTTAGGATATAGCTAGGCTACAGTTAATATAAAACTAGGCTACAGCAAAGTCAGGATAAATCAAATATACATATGCTGTAAACAGAGAAATTCAATAGCCCTAGGATACCAAAAACCACTCGAGGCCCTTTGGAACCTCAAGAAACCTGATGTGGCAAAGATAAGTACCTACCTTTAGCTTTAAATTAGGACTTATCCATCCAAATTTTCAGCCTTCCGGTTTTTATACTACTTTTTGCTTTTTTTGAAATCCACTAACAATCCAAAAATGAATATTGTAGACGTAGTAAAGATCCAAATTTTGCGAATTTTGGTTCTTGACATTCTTTACGATTGGTTACGGCCTAGGGTACGGAGACCTGTACGATTTCATCAACTTAGTGAGTTTGATGGGGTCGTATAGTGGGATTTCGGGAAGCTGGATTTTCTTTTCGGGAAATTGCAGTTAGAGTGCAAAGAAGTGAAGACACCGTGGTTAGGTGTTGTCAGGCATGGCTTCGAGAAGGCCGTACGCAAAGAGCAAGGGGCTCTGGATGCCCCCGTAGAACAACAGACCGTGAAGATCGTCGCCTAAGATTATTGGCCTTAGGGGACCGTTTTTCCACTACCAGGTCCATTGCAAATGAATGGTTTGCAGAACACGGAAGACCTATTGGCATGCGAAGTGTTTACCGACGAATAAGACGTTTTGGCCTGTTTTCATACCGACTACACTGGGCCTTCCCTTTAACTCCATAGAACACCGACGTAATTGCCTTGAGTGGTGCAGAGAACGGTCACTCTGGGATCGGGAATGGAACAGTATTGTCTTAAGTGCGAGGGTTAGAAGACGACGTGATGAAAGGCGAAATCCACTGTTGGAGTTATGGTTTGCTATAGGAAATAG
Organism: Ophraella communa; assembly: GCA_035357415.1. Taxonomy (NCBI): domain Eukaryota; kingdom Metazoa; phylum Arthropoda; class Insecta; order Coleoptera; family Chrysomelidae; genus Ophraella; species Ophraella communa. The sequence continues at coordinate 22,237,464 of CM068988.1, read as the reverse complement.
GGTTCTATAGCTTATGGTTCGAGATCACCTTTAATCTTCATCAGAGGTAACATGAACGCACAGCGTTATATCCAGGCAAATTCAACTTTCCAACAAGATAATGCCCGACCACATGTCGCAAGAGTCACAATAGACTTCTTTCAACATAATGATGTCACAGTGTTACCTTGGCACCAAGATCTCCTGACTTATCCCCAATTGAGCACGTGTGGGATATGATGGGTAGGAGATTGCTCAATTTGCAATGTCCTCCTTAGACTCTAGAAGAACTTCGAGAGGAGTTGGTGGTTGCCTGGAATGAGATACCACAGGAGGACATTGACCACCTGATCAGAAGCATGCCTAGGCGCGTTGGAAAATGCGTGATACATCGGGGTTCATCCACACATTATTAAAGGTAAAAGGGCTTTAAAGCAATGCAATCATTTTGAAATTTTTATCATTTACCTATTACGCTTCAGTAAGTACTTATACAAAATGTTATAAAAATGAAATCATTTAAAGTTCGGATTTTTATGTCACTTAGATTATTATTATTATTATTATTATTATTCGCGAATCCCTTTTCTGCAACATTATGAAACGTCATTGTTTTCTCCTCCAAAACTTGGGATTTGTTTACACGTTTATGCTCCAAATTATAAATTCTATTCAAACACGCACCTTCTCTACCTAGGTTTATGTTGATGCATTCCTTGCAAACTTTTTACTTCTAGGTTATATAGGTGATATGGAAATAAGTATTTTATTTATTTGTGCAAAAATTGAAATTTTCTGCTTTTTAATATAGAAAATAGTGATTAAGATTCCAAGGTTATTAATTACATTAAATGGTCAAGAGTTTGGCTAGAAATAGAGGGACATTGAACAGTACAAGCTTGATTGTCAAAGAGTGATTTATACTTATTTTGTTGTTGTATTCTTTCATATTTTATAATAATAACTATCATGTGAATTAACATCACAAGTTTTAATTTGTTACAAGCAGTTTTTATCATCTTTGTCTGGGTAATTATTATTGTGAGTTCTAAATCCACTTAGGTGTACTAAAACTTTTCCTAAGTTAACTTTTTAAACTTACTGGTGTATTTAAATACCCAGATTATTTAAGATAATCAGTTCCCAATACTATACAGAGTTTTATTGAGCTAACAAAAAATTTTATTATTTATAAATACAAATACAACATTATAAAAATTCAATTTTAATTGTTTGTTACTAATTTCAAATGGAATTATATACTTAAATAAATATTTTTATGGAACCGTTAAAAAAATACATTAAGCAAAGTAATTTTTGAACAAAGTGTGTTTGGCTTTGGCTTTTATTATTACTGAGAGGTCATTTGAAAGTTCAATCCCGAAATTTGTTTAACATTTGGTACTGTAATCCATTTTTAGCGAAGTTTATTAGTTGTTCTCTTTCATTCAGTGATAGGCCATGAGGTCTATTATCAAATGGATTACTATCACAATTCCAATTGGACAAATTGATATATTCTTCTGCAAAAAAGTATCGTCCGAAATTCGAACTCAGGTTTTCTAAATGATCCTCCATAGATTTTAACATTAGAATTTTATGATTCTTTTCTAATGGGAAATCCTGGATTTTTTTACACAATGTGGGAAACATATCAAAGCAGTTTTCTTTTAAAGTGTTTTTTTAGAAATCCATTTTTTACGAAAAATTTAATCTGTTCACTCCTCAAATCAAATACTTTCAAGCACAAATGAATATACCAGTAAAGATAAAAACAAACAACTCTGTCATCTTCAAATTGGTACTTCATTTTATTATAAACATCTTGGGTTTCCAAATCTAGTCAGTTTTTATATAAATAAAATTACCGAATAATTATTAAAAGAACAAACTAGTTTCTACAAAAAGTTAAAATTATGATGAAGGTGCCGAGTCAAACAACTATAATGATTTATGATATAGTCTTTCCAATATTAATTGCTAAAATCCATTTAAAAGTGTCATACAGAAATAGCCATCAAATTTAACTTAAAATAGTAGAAAAAATTGACCTTTATCCTGATATCATACCTACAAACCTCGCGAAATTTAATAAATCAAAAATGGCTACTGTTACTTTGTCGTGTGCGTAAATATTTTCATTATTCGTATCTTGTCAGTATTTTTTTTGTGTTATACATACCTAAATATTGCTGTTGGTTGAAGTAAATAAGTATTACTGTTTTGAAATAGAACATTTATAATATAAAATTCACTCAAAATGATTTTGCCTGCTACTAATACTAAAAAAAAACTATCAACCATTAACTCCGCCATTAACGAGGGTAGAGATTTTTGCAAATTTTACATTTGAATAGGTTTATTCAAATTTCCAACAGCAAATAATTTGCGGTAGCTAACAAAAGATATTGGCTAGCTTAATAATAAAATATCAAATAATTGGTACCTAATGAAGGTTTGTTTTTAATGTGTACTATTCATGAATATATTGTTGTCCCTAAATTTATAATCAAGATATATTAAGTAAGTATATTAAATATTATCATCAGAATCTGAAGAGGAACTCGTTGCATAAAAGTTTGGCCACTGTCTAAAAAGTAAGGTTATGTTAAATATATTTGTTAAACACAAAACAGGAACTTTTGGGCTTACCGTAAAATAAAAATAAGAAATTAGAGGTTTTGAAAGGAACCGATTTTATAAGGTTTGTTCCAACCAAGCAAAGAACCGTTCTAGAACGGTAATATTACCACTCACGAGACCAAATTAGTGCACTGCGCAACTCAGTACACCACTGCGCACAAAAACTACTATTTTAGAACAGTTCTCTGCTTGGTTGGAACAGACCTATTGAATTTATTTGAATACAAAAGATAAAAGGATTTGAACAAAATAATCCATTATAATAATACAGATTTTAAAAATAATTGAGTTATAATTTTGTTTAGATTGATTTGCTTAAAAGACAAGTGTACATAATAATTGTTTGGGGTGTTTCTACTACCAGTAGAAAAGTATGAGGTATATAAAGTTTGTATTTACTATTGCCCGCTGTTAGTGACTTCAAGGTAAAGGTCAATTTTTTCTATTACTGTATGTCGATAATCCAGACACATGCTGTCCAAATTAAGTGTAACAGAAGAATATTTATTTTCCTATCTAGAACTAGACTGTTGTTGAGCAAACATTCGTGTACGGGGAAGATACTTTACGCTCGTCATAATAACAATATTTTTTCTACAACCGTATTAAGTATAAAACGCCTGTAATTCACACCTGGCGAATTTTTAGCATTGATATAATAAATGTTTGTATGTATGTAAACAATCCACTTGAAAGAAGGTTTCTGTGTTCGTACGACCAATTATTGAAGGGTGCAGATTGTACCGGGATTACCGAGATGTACTCCATAAATTTATCAAAGAATTTTTTACACCGTAGGTACTAAAACTACTACTTTACTCCTACATTACTTTACTAAAGAGCCGCTTTTAATTCAAAGTAACTAAAGTAAAACATCTGAATTAGATTGACAGTTTTTAACTAAGAAAGCTCAAGTGTACTACGTACACATTAAATAACTTTTTAAATTTTTGTTGTAAATGTGTATTTCAACTTGTTTTTTTATTATTTGCCCATTATAATTGTTTTTTTTATACTTTTATGGTCAATACTTATTGAAATTTTAGGTCTTGGGCCCTACGATGTAAAAAATAGCTTATATAGCGCAGGACTAAAGTCGCTTATCTAGTACTACAGAGACGTAATTGTCATTTTACAAATTTTACAGGAGCTCGATTTAAAGATCGTTTCAAAGTTCTTTCTTGTTTTAAAAGTGCAGTTTATAATATTTTTAAATGCAACTAGGATATTTTGGCCATTTTTTACCTTAAATCTTTCTTGTTGAAGCTAAATTCTGTATTGGCCTACATTTGCAACTGTGTTATTATTTACCAATATTAAAAAAAAATCTTTCTTGATCCAGGGGGGGGCCAAGGCCCCCCCTGCCCCTCTCTGCCGGCGCCCATGTCCTCAGGTGATTGTTGTCCTCGCTTTACTCGTGCAAACAATCATTTGGGATAAAAAGGTGCACTTTACTCCCTCAGTATATAAAATATACTATATTAGTCTATCATTAAAAAAATATATCATAAATAAAGCACTGTTATAATTATTAGTTCTTCGGATTTTTATTATTAAATTATTAACAATTTTCTTAGTTATAAGAAATGCGTCAATACGATTCATTTTAATTATAGTCCTACCTTACAACCAAAAAAACACTTTTTTTGGCGAGCTTATAACAGGTTCTCATGAATTTAATCAATCGTAAAATACGTTGTTAACGCAACTGAAAATATTAAAAAATACCTTGTGACGTTAATCTTGTTTTCATTGGTAACCCATACGGAAAATTACAGAAAGAATAACAAATAATTATAAATAGTAAATGATATCAATGTGTCCTTTAAAACTTATTCACTAAGGATCTATTATTGTGCCTCTGCTAATTTCATACAGTTCTACTTTATAACCTTGATGAAAGCTAGCAGCAGTAAGGGTTCTAATGGTGACAGATAGATCCATCTTCTGCACGTTTATTATGGCTTCCTTGTAAAGTTATTGGCTTTTTCATTACTCGTATGCCTGTTTGCCTAGGAGTATATAACAAAGTAAGGTTAGGTTATGTCATGTCTGGTTGGAAAAGATTTATGTTTTCCATATCTGAGAGAGTGCAAGTGGAAATATTTTCCTATTTTTCAATTTTTAAACTCATGGTTATTTTTCTTTCTGTTTTGTTAAAATTTTCATCAACTTCTCTCGAAGTTCTTCTAGAGTGTAAAAGGACGTTGCAAATTGAGCAATCTCCTACCCATCATATCCCACACATGCTCAAATGGGAATAAGTCGGGAGATCTTGGTGGCCAAGGTAACAATGTAACATCATTATCTTGAAAAAAGTCTATTGTGACTTTTGCGACATGTGGTCGAGCATTATCTTGTTGGAAAGTTGGATTTGCCAGGGTGTCAAGATAGGGTAAAAGATGGGGTTCTAAAACTTCTTGGATATAACGCTGCGCGTTCATGTTACCTCTGATGCCTTTCAACAAAAAACCGTGGATTTCTCCTTTCTTCTAAACCTTGCTCGACCATCGTACATGCCTAAACAAAATCGAGACTCGTCACTAAAGACAATACTGTTCCATTTCTGATCCCAGAGTGACCGTTCTCTGCACCACTCAAGGCGATTAGTCGGTGTTCTAGAGTTAAAGGGAGGACCCAGTGTGGTCGGTATGAAAACAGGCCAAAACGTCTTATTCGTCGGTAAACACCTGGTAGTGGAGAAACGGTCCCCTAAGAACTAAAATCCGCAAAATTTGGATCTTTACTACGGCTACAATATTCATTTAATTGGGTCTTGTAATAAACGAGAGCATGGTTTGCCTTTTGTGTTGCTATTAATTTGTGTATTTTTTAAATATTTCCTTATTTTTATTCCTTATTTTAAAGGGTATTTATAATTATTTTTTTTTAAAGTAAAGTTACTGTAGTTTCATTTGAGCGTACCCCGTAGTTCGAATAACAAACTTAATGGTTTTCAGCTTTTTTACAAAGCGTCTCCATACACCAATCATGCCACAACTTTCGTCCAGTTAGACATAGCACCTTACGAAATTTTTATTCGTTCTACATATTAGTACCGAACTGTCCCCACTTGAATATTATTAAAGTTGTTGTGGTACCTTATCAAAGTGATAGAGAGTACCGACTTTTGCCAATCGTTCTCCAGTACTTTCTTGGTTTTCTTCGCGGTTTTAACATTCTTTCACAAGACCTTGTAAGACCATGGAAATTGCACCTAACAATTTTTGGCAAAAGTTTATCGCGGAATAATATTTTTAAGACTTTAGGAACAGATACATTTTTTTTAATTGTGAAACATTTATTTTGAGAATTTTTTTAGTGCTCAGTGGCACTTTTTTCAGTGAAGTGATTCTTTTGGAATTTTTTATTTATGGATTTTTAATGATACAAAGATACGTGTGAGGTTAGTATGTTCTCAATCAATAATATAGATTTGATTAAAAAAAAACTGAAACTATGTTTTTCGAGATTAATAAAATCTCAAAAAAAATATCTTGAGTTCATTTTTGATTATTGCAAATTTAAAAATTTATTTATCGAAAAAAGATAAAAGTTTTTTTTAAATATACAATAAAAACTATTTAAAACACTTAATTTTACTTTGTGTGACAAAAATGTTTATATTTTATTAAATGTAACTGTTAATTATATCGTTAGTTCATTCACATTTATTTACTTTAATTTAGTCCTTGACTGACAAATATCATCAAACAATTTTGCCTATAAGCTTATAATTTTAAATAATTGGATAAATGCATTTTGAAAATATAAATTTATCTGATTAAGTAACAACCTATTCATTTAGATACGTTAGAAATTATTTATACTCATGTATTCTTTTATGTTTTATATCATTTTGGGGGGTTGTTTCTTATTTCATATTTTATCCCACCCAAAGAAATTGATTTACAAACCAATAATTAACCAGTAGTTCATTAATATACATGTTATTAGTTTTGCTTAAAATCTTCCAAGTAAATTTAGAGTTTTGATAAAATACCTAGGTAGGTAAAGATTTTTCTCAATTATTGTCCGTTTTCCAACTCAATTTTAAAATTTCCAAAAAGGTGACGTTTTCAATAATTAACTTTTCAGAATATGAACTAAACTTGTTAAAAAAGCAACATAATAATAATTTTTGCGATGATTGGTGTGATTTGTTTAATCGGTGTACCTATTTTATTTATAATTTTGCGAAAATATTTTAACTATGTTTAAATATAATAAAATTTACAAATGAACCATTGAAGATTAACCGTATTTAATTTTTAGTCCAGTAAATAAAGAAACAAAGTTTGTTTTCTTAGTTTTCCTTTTGGTATATTTCTTAGGTCTTCGGGGATGTTTTAGACTGAAAAAAAATTAGAGATACAAATGAAAATGTCCCCCAAGGCCCCCAAGGTTCGAATTGGAGAATTTTTCTTTAGATAAAAATGAAGATCGCCTTGAGATGTACAAAAATGGTACATTTTTTTTCGACAATTAGATGGTTTTTGAGATAACGGAACCCAAAAGTCCTCTTATATCAGCTACCGCTCTACTGCTAGAGTGTCGCTATTTTCGTGGATTTATGTACATTTTTCAATCACTTAAAGCTCATCGGATACCATTCAATGCCATTCATTGTATATGACTTTTGGCTTATCCTGAGTTTTCTAGAATATTAAAAAATGTGATCAAAGTATTTTTTCACGGTATTTTGACACGAAATCCTTAATTTATTAATATTTTTTGAAAAAATTATTGACATTTCTTTTTTTTTATGAGACCTAAGCAAGTGTTCACTGATCCCAGCAAATTTCCTTCTCCGTCTTTCTTGCCTTTTGATGAGAAATTGATTTGCCGATCAGCATTTTTGAGCCACTTTTATCCTGCTGGGAATTTTATGAATTTTCTCACTGCCGTTTTTGCGAAAATTACTGGTGTTGCGAAAAAATTTGGTAAGGACAATTTTTGTAGATTTCTAAGTGTTCTTTTTTTGCCATAACAAAAATCCCCTAATCAGCATATTTTGGCAGATATTCGCGAAAAAATAACCACGAATCGTGATGAACTTTTCCTCCACGACGAAATAAGAATTGCGCCACAAATTAAAACTCTAAGATTTATTTACAGGTTTGGATACTTTCACAATAGCAATTATTTATCAAACTTTTATTTTTAAATGGCCTGATAAACATTTTTTTCTATACAGTTCATAATAAATTCTTATATTCATACAATATAATGATTTTTCGTCTGCAACCGAATTATGTCCATATTTTTCCTAAAATGTTAAGGACGGTCCCAGTTGCTGTGTGTGGGTCCAAAGGTTAAAATAGTTATTCTAACGTGAAAAAGTTTTATTTTTGTTATTTTTTTTTCAGTCTCACAATCGGCGAAATAATTAACTATTTAAATTTCATTTTGAAAATAAAGAATACACAACAGTATTTTAAAATTATCTTTTTATCTAATAACTGCTGATTCTACTAAAGTATCATCATAAAATTTGAAAATTGTACGAATTCAATATGCGTCGAGTCTAAAAAGTAAACGTATTCATAAATGAATTAAAGGTGGAAAATTTATTATTCCCAAATATCGAGTATATTATTTACTAATATTCAATATACTTAGTAGTTTTAGTTTCAACATTGTTTGTTGAAATTTATAGCTTATTTTGATGAACTATGAAAATTTTTATCCAAAATCAAAATTATACATTAATATAAACATTGAACATGATAGCAGTAAAAAATATAAGGTAAAATGGTGATTTATTAATTTTTATATATCACCTTTGAGGTAAGTTTACCTAAATCTAAATCTTTTTGGAATAGAAATCTAGATATTAATTTGGCTCATTGCTTTAGGAACATATTTGTTAGTTAGTTGATACAATAAAGGGAATTTTATGTTTTATATGTTTGGAAAGTCGATTTGTCGACAATTTTCTTTATTGTGAGTGCCCATTTCCTTGAAGCATGCTAACATTCAGCTACTAAAATTTTTCGTTTGCAAAAAAGCCTTTACAGGACATTTCACTCCACGTGATAAATCAATATGGTGACAAACAACTTGACAGTTGTTATATATTGACAGATTTATATTTAGACTGTGTTGCAGTGAATTTTTTCGTCTGTGGTAATTTTTAAAATTGAATCATATTTTGTAGGTACACTTTATGTGTACAATTATTTCTTTTTTTATTGGTTCTTATCCACTTCTCAATTATTAAGTTTTAATTTTGTATATTTTGGTGAGACACTATATCAGTATCGTGGTGATTTTGTTTGTTTGGATTGCAGATTTACGTAAATTAAAACATAATTTCATAACATATTACATAAATAGTAACAACCAAAAGGTACTCGCCAATAATAAAATGTATACCACACACTTTTTCATACTTAAGCACCGATTTGGTGAGATCATCTCTTGTAATCCCAGAAAGCCCTCAAGTTCAGTGCTTTTCGGTTACTGAATAAAATCCCAATATATCTCAATAAAAAAGGACTTACTCACAAGCAACAATAATACAAGTAGAAATAAATCAAAAACACAAAGTAAAAACAAAATAAAATATTAAATGCATCCAAAATTTAATATTTTTTTGATCCAGTTGTTTTAACAACAGAACTTATGATAACACATCAAACCTAAATGGCTGTCAAATGCAAAGTGGAAACTGTATGCAGTAGAAAATTTAATCAAAGTTTATTGTATCAACACCAGTATTCTTTCGTACCAATCCAAAAACCCAAACCAATCTAGGATTACTTCAACTCAACCAATCTAGAGGATGAGTTGGATTAGTTTAAGTTTTTAACGAAAGAACAAAATTAAAAAGTCAGCTGTCACTGCTGTCAGAAAGGTCAAATTGAGAGTGTAAACATACATGGTGTAAACAACCATTTTATTTCACTTTTAACAACATTTATGCCGGTATTCATAGTCAACCCTCAACTTGAGCACTGAGGGAGACTTGGGTAAGGGTCACTTAGCACTCAACCTCTTACTTGTTTCATAAACGTCACTTAACCAGCCCTTAAGTGAGTAAACACGTTTTCGGGGTTTTTAATGCATTTGTGTTGGTTGTGCTGGCTTATCTTACCGTTCTATGGTTGTGAGCATGCGCCAAATAATAACATACTTTTTGATATCTTCATTATTGAATTTGTCGATTGCTATGGGTATGTTCGGGGATCACGCTTTCGAGCTATGTAGCGCCAAGAGCCATATAACGCAAACAAGGAATAGTAGTAGATAGCGGCAAATGGCGCAAATAACGTGCTCCCCGAACACACCCTATGTCTAATCAGATGTTGTAGTACAAGTGGCAGTAAAACATTGGTGACACAGTTTTTGCTAAATCTAAATCATCTTTGGAATTCTCGTTCCTCAAACGTTTCCAAAGGATTCTGCATGTCCCTAATATATTTTTTAGGCAAACGATTTACTTCTTAAAATTCCTCATCACTCTCAAAAAGTTCATCAAATTCTTCCATTTTCAAAAAAAATGTATGCAAACTGTCTATAAATATAATAACTATTCTTCCTTAATAAAAAACTACCTAAACATAAATAACTATTTCTTATTATATATGTAATACCTATTTACTACCATAAAAAATGTCAATATGTAATATAATAACCTATACAGAGCATAAGATATGTCAAATCTGTCGAATATAAAACTCTCAAGGTGCCCTCAAGGGTAGTCACGTCTTCACTTGAGTTAAGGGTGACTTGAGGGACCCTTAGGTCTTGAGGGTTGTTTATGAAACACCCAAGTGCCCTCAACCTACCCTTACCCTCACATTCATACTTAAGGGATGACTATGAATACGGCCATTATTATCCTTACCATAAACAATGAAAACAAACCATAAAACTAAATCAGAATCAATGAAGTCTGTCACTTAAAAATTTGAGGTTAGGAAAGTCTAATTAACCAATCCAACTAATCTTGCTCTTAATTTAGATAAGTTAGATGAGAAAGATGAGATGTCAAATCAAAATTTGTCAGATGGTGGGGAACTCAAAGAATTAGTCAAGGATTACTTGAATTTATTTAGATGAGTTAGATTGGTACAGCCTCAAGTACACGGGGCGAGTTTACAAGCTAACAAGCCGGCTTGTAAAAAAGCCGGCGAGTCGGCGAGTGCGCTAGTAGTCGAGTACACACAAAATTTCTCACTTGCTCGGTAGCCAACTAGCTGGCGTGTGGAAACTCCTCCGACATCTTCAGGACCAATGCTACTAGCCACTTGTGCACAAGCTACTGTGAGTACACGTGGCTAGTTTACAAGCTAGCTCGCTCAAAAGCCGGCGAGTGGCGTGTAAAGTCGCCGGCAGTTCAACTTTTTCCAGAGCGTTTTTACAAGCAGCTAACGGAGCGAGTGCATCGAGTACACTGGACTAGTTTACGAGCTGCTTGTAAAAAGCCGGCTTGTTAGCTTGTAAACTCGCCCCGTGTACTTGGGCCTTAACGCATAAAGTAACGCATAAATTCATTATTGGCTGAATGAACAATAAAATTATAAACTCCCGAAGCAGGCCGATTTTTTATTTCAATTTACTATTGTTTCAAGTCATAATCTAATATACAGGGTGAACCACTTTCGTGTAATGACGTCATCACCAATTTTTTCAAATGGAACCCCCCCTTTTTTCAATTTCCAAATTGCCTTTGCTGAGCTGATTCCAAAAATGTATAATATGTTGCTTCAAATTGGTACAGGGTGGGCATTATATGTAATAAATATTTTCAAAATGAAAGATAAAGATACGTCACTGTTTTCAGGAAATAGTTACAAATGTGTGCTGAGGACAAATAATTTTCCTCAATGTCTCCAGTACCTACAGTTTAAAAGTAAAAACGTCAGAGGATCAGCTTAAGTCAGTTTTAAATTGACGTTGATTAAATTATTGAACATATAAAAATATTTTTAGGTGGTATTAGTCACCTAGGAACCGGGTTTTCTAATGCGCATGACAAGCGTCATAATAATTCCGGAAAAACAACTATCGATAATATTTTGTTATCAGAACTCTTTAAAAAACAATTAAAAGAACTTGGTATTATTATAAAACATTTACATTAATATAGAAACAGAACGACAATAATTTTTTACGTGTTTAAATGTATTGTTAATAGTTTAATAATTTTAATTAATTTGAATATTAATTCCATTAAATGTTGTTTACATCCTGGTCGATGTTTATTTGACATTTGCGCACTTATGTCGATTATTATTAATTTATGATGTTACTAACCGCCAATTTTCCTTATATAAATAAAAATATTTCTAAGCTTTTAATCAATTCCCAAAATTATTCCATGACCTTGTTATTAATAATTAAAAATACAGGCAAAAATTAAGCATATATTGAAATTAATTTGTCTGACCAGATATAATTTTGAATTTTAAATTTTACTTTATATTAATTTTAATTATTAAAGGGTAAGGTTCAAAAACAACATTTATTTTACCTTACCTATTTTTTTGTATATCTTCTTTTTAATTTTTGTTTAATTTATACTGGTTATTAATGTTGCTTTTTAATATTAATTCATTTTATTATCCCTATTTTTTCTTGTATTAAAAACAATTTTTGATATTTTGCAATTATAAAAATCTTCAATATAAAACGCATTTGCGTATCGTAATGTAACTTTTACGCTCGCAAATTTTTAGTTTAAATGGTTGGCAACATGAGTGAAGTATCTAATGGCAAGACTATTGACAATGACATTTGAGGCAAATAGCAATTTATTAATTATATATTGTTCTTTAAAAAAGTATTTGTGAATATGAATATCATCTTTTACTTCTATAATATATTATTATCGGTGTATTAGTCATTTTTAAATGTTTGAAAACATTAATATTTCATAATTTAAATGTCAAAATTGTCAAATGTTATAAATTACTCAGTGCTACCGACATACTTTTTAAAATCAAAATTTTCGTAATTACATCAAAATAATAAATTAATTTAAAAACTGATAAAATGGCAAAATATAAAAAATATTATAAACAACTTATTTCATATGGCTGTTGTGACACTTGTTCTTTAAAAAACTCATCGCTTCGCGATTCGTTTTTTAAACTTGAACTCGTGTCATAACAGAATTCCATATGAAATGCGTTGTTTAATATACTATTTTAAAATCCAAATTTTCGTCATTTACATCCAAAAAATAAATTAATTTAACAAATGGCAAAGTATAAAAAATATTATAAACAACGCATTTCATATAGCGAGAATATACTATTTTATTTGAATTTGAATTTTTTTCGGCACTATACTAGTTTACAATTTAGAACAATACAGGAATTTTTCTTGATATACTAATTTTTTTTTAAGACTTTATATTCTTATTTATATTTTCTAATTAGATACTTTGTTTTTGAAAACTTTACATTTGTCATTAAAAGAATGTTGGTTTTATATTTTATTCGATTAATGCACAAGCAGTCAAATATTGGTATTTACATACAGAATCAAAACAATATTGCAATATTTTCAACAAAAAACAATTCATAAGCAATAATATCCTCGTAAATTTGCTGATATATTTATTTGCCTTGTATACTTAGAAAATTCCAAAGAAAGAAATATGTATTATTTAAGTTAATCTCGCAGTTTAAAAATGTGGTCAAATTAAACAATTTCCAACAATACCAACCCAGACATTCACAGAGAATTGGTATTGATGATGGCATTCACTAATGTCATGGGGATTTTCATCACTCCGTACAAGAATGTTTTGCAAATTTCTAATTTCTTCTCGGGAAAAGTTTGGTTCATCAATAAACAACACATTTGATAAAAAATTTTCATTTTCTGCAATTGGAAAAAGTTTTTGTACATGTTGCAAGTGATATGGATATAATTGTTGTTCGCGCCAAATACGTGACATTGAACCCTGACTGGTATGAAGTTACCAGCATTCTTCCTGGTATACGTGTTTCAGGATGTTCTTCAATTATATCAAGAACAGCTTCTTCTAACGCCACTGTCCTGACTTAGCAATGACGACCACAATCTCTTTATCAAAGAAATCAAAGAGACAAATTATTTTTTAAAAACATTGAGGATAATAATACATATTTTTTATTTTCAAATTGTGTTCTGTAAAAAGAATTGTTAAGGGCTATAAGTTTCAACCCCTTAGATAATTATAAAGCGATTAAAAAAAATACCTGTAGGAATAGCCCATATTAGAGAAAAAAACATATAATTTATTTTCCTCCACTTTAAATGGATGACACTTCTTGGGGAAGCATGCAGACCTATTTTATTAAGAAAATACTTACTAATGACTGTTTTGTAATTATTTTGACTCACCCTATGTAAATATGTAATTTATACTGACAAATCTTAATTTGTTTTCTTAACTAGGTTAATTTAGTTTAGGTTTTGTTTCTATAAAAGCTAAATAAATGTACAAAGAAGATAGACATACTATCTGAGATGTAGGTTAATACTTTTTTAACTAATTAATTAGACATGTAAATAAAGTTTTCTACCAATATGCATATATTTCTTATACAAAATTTATTAATATATGTAGGTAATTTTACATAACATTTTAAAACATCAATATATTGTTGAAATATACTGTTTCGCACTAAATTAAATGGTTTTTTGGGCAATCCGGTATCTACAATAACATTCTGTAACAGTTAACGAAAAACAACCTGACCTTCACCAACTAAAAATAAGTTATGCAATTTATAAAAATGAAATAAAAGCAGTTTTAAGTCATCACTAAACGGAGATGAAGCTACTTACTTGTTGGCAATTGTTGTATGCATTTATACATACCTTTACTTTTAAAGCAGTTTCTTATACAACATTTCATAATATCGTTACGTTGCAATAGTAGTTTGACTTTTAATATTTTACCTGTTATAATGTAGAAGTATTTTTAAAGTTTCACTATAATCCTGCCTATACTTATGTACACACATCGGAAAAGTCTGGGAACTCAGAAGCAGTTATTGTTGGTTGCCTCCTATAGCTGTTAAAATTAAAAATTGAGTTGCTGTTGTAGAGCGTCCCCGTCCTAGATTACCATCAGACCAAAGTGCAACTTATGGAAAGGGACAATCAAAAACCAAAAAGGTGGGAGATGACATTCTCAAAATGTCAATATACCATGAAAAAATACCAGAAATTTCGAAATTGTTATCAAAAATCAAAAGAAATGATTTGGCACACAGATAGATCAAAGAATAAGCTCGGTACTGGAGCGGAAGTATACAGCAATTGGTATCCCTGCTTATCAAAGCAGAAGTGTAAGCTATACTTGTGTGTGCGAGAGAAAATTATATGAGAGCCCACAAAAGAAGGCATATCAGAATTTACAGAATGTACAGCTTTAAGGTGTCATCCAGGTTGATATGGAGTTGCGGCAAAGAACTTAAAAGACTGACGAACTAGCAGGCAGAGGTTCGTGAACTCCACTTAACAGGCCCGAAGTGGCCTTAGGCACTCCTAAATTCTCTATCAAGTCATGGTCAAAAGGGTAGGTTAAATACAGGAACAAACTGCGCATGACTACAGGACTACTCTACTTCCCCACTATAAAACACTTGCATATAGGACTTTACAACCAACCAAAGAAAAACCTTATGTGATTATACAGGGAATTTAGTTACTGGACAGGAGAATCCACATTAAACTTTAAAAAGTCCACAGCCATCCGAATTAGGTCAATCATTGCAGCCTTTGTTGAGATATGGAGGGATCAGGTCCGAAAACCAAGGACTGGGCAGCTCTGGTTTTGTCTTAGCTGGACATCGGTTTTATTTTAGTATTGGCCCCAAAATATTTTTAAAACTTACCCCCAGATACCTTATATCCTTACTGGGACTTACCCTTGTTCCGTCACCGTTTAATACCAGTCCTTCTCTGTTCCTCGGTCCTTTTAGTATTACCAACTCCGTCTTCTCTTTTGCCATACTAAGTTCATTTCTACTGATCCAGTCACTGGTAATTGATAAGGCTTCGTTTGCTTTATATTCTAAGTCTTCTCTCCCTTCTGCTTCAATCACCAGTGCCAGATCATTGGCGAATCCAATTGTAGTTACTCCTGGTATCTTGACCGCAGTCATTATCCCATTATACATGACATTCCACAGGGTAGGTCCCGGAACTAAACCCTGTGGTACTCCTGCGTCCACTGGTATCTGTTCTTTGCCAATCGAACCTAACCTAACCTAACCTAACCTAACCTAACCTAACCTAACCTAACCTAACCTAACCTAACCTAACCTAACCTAACCTAACCTAACCTAACCAAATTTTATTAAAATAAAATCATTTAAACTGGGTGTTCGGATTTGTATGTCACTTAGTATAGTTTTACAATACGAAAGGATAATTACAAATACAAATGTGAATGGATACTGAACATCATATCTAGTATCTGAGTGTAACTAACCATAAACCAATTAGTAATTTTAAAACTCTTTCTAAAACGAAATACTGCACTTGATATTATTTTGAACCTAGAAATTTTAAATGATTCAAGAGCAGTGAAAGGACGCCATCTGGTATGTGTATATTGCAAAAAGTGTGTTAGAATAAAGAAAAACATTTGATAGCATTAAGAAACTTACATGGTTAAGAGAGAAAAATTTCAATTATCTTCATTGTCAACTGATTCATTAGTGAAAGTTTGGTAAATTGAAAAATACAATAGTGATGGATCAAACGAGAAATGTTTATACAAATTTTTACTTTTAGTTACATTGGATTATTCCTGGTGGAAAGAGAAATGAAATATTTTATGTCTACTACGGGACATCGGCATTCTCTGTTTGAATTCAGATTCAAAAATACTGGATACATTTTCTGTTTGCATCAGTTATTATTTTTAAATTCTGAAGATAAATATTTTTTATTTACCAAATAAAGTGGGTATTATTAATGTATACTTTTTATTTTACAAAGAATGCTGGTAAATAAAACTAGTAGTTTAGTTGTTTCTACCACCCAAGCATGACGTCCAAGTGAAAATGAACCTTTATAAAAAAAAGAAAAAGCATAATAATGTCAGTTCATCAAATACAATTATTGGTCGAATGCACATTAGCCTACTTTGTGTATTTAACTAAAAACAAACAAAACCAATGAGCGTTGTACGATTTGTTGATGAGGGATCAATATTTATTCTACTAAAAAACTACAATGAACAAAATATTGTTAAATAGAAACGATTGTCAAGAAAAATTAAGTTTCATACAAATGGTAAATTTTAGTTAAGGTAATTTTTTGCAATTGAATTTGATTAATCTGAACGACGACTTTATGGTAATTACTCATCGTGAATCCCACAGCTAAATAGCAGCAGATTCATGAAGTGGTGTTAGAAGAAAATTTAAATTGGACGAACAATTTTCTGTTAGAAAACAGTTTTTTTGGCACCAAGATAGTCGATAGATTTGAGTTTTAAATTTGTAGAACTGCTTCTTCTTTAAGTGCCATCTTTGTTCCGAAGGTTGGCAATTATTAATGCTCTGAATAGATTACTGTTAGTGCAGTCGTACCAAGCGTGCCCCACTGCTGCAATGGAGGTGATTTTAAACTTAACCCCACTGCACATTCTGCTAGAAAGTGTAAGGAAGAAAACAATATATAGAATGATCAAAGAAGGAATTATCAGGGAAAACCTCGATCAGTTCAATTTGATCAAACTTGGAAAATGCCCCAAGATGATATGCCAAAGAAATTCAACTTTGTGAGAAAATTCATCACAAAGTTGAGTAATAAATCTGAATGGGATGAAGACACCATACAGAATTTAAACCAGAATGCCATAAAATGGTATACGGACGGTTCCAAGCTAGACGAGGGAACTGGGTTAGGAGTTTTTGGACCGAGAGCCAAATACTCAGAAAGCTTGGGCACATACCCGAGTATCTTTCAAGCAGAAGTCCGTGCCATCGAAAGATGTGTGGAATTCAATATTGGAAGAAACTACCGCAAACAAGAGATTGTGATCATGTCGGATGGTCAAGCAGCCATCAAAGCGCTGAGCTCAAATATAATCAGTTCGAAGATGGTTTGGGCCAGAAGAACACTGTCACCCTCCTATGGGTCCCGGGACACATAGGAATAGAGGGGAATGAAACAGCAGATAAGCTGGCAAAAAAAGGAGCTGAAACCCCACATTTGGGACCAGAACCATCTTGTGGGATCAGCAGTAAAGTAATCTTAGGAAAACTAAGGGAAAAAATGGAGAAGGAAAAATCCAAGTACTGGAATCAGCTGGAAGGACTGAGGTAATCTCAGATACTACTGGGGAACTATGACCAGAAGAGATCTCTTAGCTACCTCAACCTCAGTAAAAAAAGGCTCCGAATTCTAACGGGAATATTAACCGGGCATTGCCGGTTAAGAAGCCACATGAAGAAACTAGGGTTAGCAGATGAAGCAAAGTGCAGATTCTGTGAGGAAGAGGATGAAACCTCAATACACATACTCTCAGAATGCCCTGCCTTGCAAAATTCTAGGGCTAGATACCTAGGAGCACATGAAATAGAGGAAGAGGATCTGCCTGAATTGAAGCCCGACGATGTCCTAAACTTCCTCAGGAAAATAGGACTCGAAGAGCTGCTATAGGTCTGAGGAAATATTAGAACATGGCAAGTAAGGGGGGACACAATAGATCCTATAGGTCGCAGTGTAATTATCACCCCTAACTCATACATACATACAAGCGTGTAAATTATTTTGCCAAAATGGTTTTCTTCTTTTTCCTACATTATATTTTGAATCATCTGATACCTCTCTTCTCATTGGCCCAGATATAGTAGTTTACGTTGTTTAATAGTCAGTATCACTTTATCTTTTTTCATTCGCCTCAATACTTCGATGTTCATCACGCTTTCTTTCCAGAAGAATTTCAATATTAGGCGATATAGTCTCATTTTAAAGGCCTCTATTTTCTTAATGTCGTTTTTTTTATTGCCTATGACTCCAGTATAGAAGACAGGATATAACCCCTGATATAAGTATAATTTTGAGTTCAAGGCTTAAGTCCTTGCTACAAAATAGTCTTCCCATTTTCGCAAATTGTTATTAACATTGTTCCTAATAATGTAGGAATGAAATTGATTGTACTAACCCTTACTTTTTGGAAGTCCATCTTATTAAGAATAATAAAAAACTCTTCGTTTTACCAAAACTTTACTGTAACACAAATATATTAAGTTATTGTAAAAATCAGCATGATATAGTTTTTTCCTGGTTTTTCTATATCATTGCACAGTTATACTGTTCTTAGAGGGAAGTACATCCAGGATAATCCCTTAGGGCTCATAACATCTAGGCTTTAATATTGTTATGTCTTATTACTTCCATACTTGGTCTAGACTTATAACTACCTAATAAACATCAGGTACCTAGCTACAAACAAACAAAATGTAACTTCAATATGTCAATCTAACGATGCTAAGTCTAGCGAAACGGCTGTCATTAAAGTTAAGAAAGCAATTTTTTAAATAAATATTGGAAGTTTTGGTAAAACGAAGAGTTTTTTATTATTCTTATTATTCTTAATGTAGGAATGATTTACATATACACGAAATGATTTTTTAATAAGCATCTATAAAATAATAATGTACAATACTTTTTTTTAAATGATTGAGTAGCAATTGGAAACACCTAAATTTTCTCCACTGCACTGACTAATTTTTTACTACTTAACCTACAATAACGACAAAACAAACTGATACTTTCTTCGATAGGTAATTTTATTTTGTTTAAAGAGAATCGTTTGATCCTTATCTTTTTAATAAACCATGATTATGATTACTACTATAGACTGTATGTTAAATTACACCTTGTAACAATTCTGTTTACAGTATTATTACAATTAATAGTTATATTTCTTTTAAATATTCTATAATTGATTGAAAATCATTGTTTTTATCTATCAAGAACATCAAACAAAACTTCTACGTTTTGATTAAAATATACTGATTTTTTAGCACAATAACTTAATCGATATGTGCTTAACGCAAATTGGTTAGTTGTTTTGCTGAATAGAAAAGAATAATAATAAAAATAGTAATAATTTCACTTACTTTTTGTTTCTTCATCTTCCTTAGATGTTACAATACAAAGTACATTACAATGACAAGTAAAAACTGCAAACACTCCTCTGCCAATTAGTATCGTTATTTTATTACTACGCCTATGTGTTAAAAAACCCAATTTATTCAAACGGCAAGTTTTTACAATAAGCTATCAAGGATGTATTGTCTATAATAAAATTACAAACCAATTAACAGGGGATTATTTGTTAAAATGGAAAATTCTTTTTTGCTCTACTAAATATATGAATAATTGGGTAGGTAAAGAAGAAAGTTAAGAATACATTAAAATCACAGTTTCGAAATTAAATAGAACGCTAAGTCTAGTCTAATAGTTTAATGGTTCCTGCTAAAATCCTGACCTACACAAGAATAACGTTACCGATTTTGGATATATACAATATAGCCCGGTATAATGGCAGGCTGTCTGATTTTTTCTCACGGTAGGGAGTGTGGAATGAACCCAACCTCAAATTATTTTACTAGAAACGAACATTTATAGATGAGTATTTTATTGAAACTTTATTAATTAATACATAAACCGATGAAGTATTTCTTTATATTTTCAGATTAGAAGCATACGACCCTATAATAATTTCATTATGAAAAAATTTTAATAATAAAAAATAGCTTTGACAACAGCGCCAGAGGAGTCTCAGCACCGTGTGCTTCCTCCTGAGCCTACCTCTTTAGTTATTCGACCAGGCTACTGATTTCGGGCTCCTTCTTCAGAGGAGTCTCATCTGAACTTGTACCTTGTGCTTCTTCCTAAGCCTATCTTTGTAGTTAGTCGTCCAAGCTAATGATTTCAGGATCCTCCTTCACAGGAGTCTCACCGGAACTTGAACCTTGTGCTTCCTCCTGAGCCTATCTTTGTAGCTAGTCGTCCAAGCTAATGATTTCAGGATCCTCCTTCAGAGGAGTGTCTTCGGAACTTGAACCTTGTGCTTCCTCCTGAGCCTACCTCTTTAGTTAGTCCTTTAGGCTACTGATTTCAGACACCTCCTTCAGATGAGTCTCTTTTATATTGGCTAGTGTTGGCCAGTACTCGTTTAGATAGGATTACCGTTCAGTTGAGAGGGCTTCTTATTCGCATCCTCTGCATAGAGGTGTGTTACTTACCTTCATCCTGAGAGGCGTTTTTTGGGATGTGTACCCGTTTGGATAGCTAAGTAAGTCCTTTAAAAGTCTACAGACTTCTTTGTCTTCCCATCTCTCTTTCTAAATAATGGATGGGACTGTGAAATGGACCTAATTTCGAATATTGCTCTGATGTCTGAGGAATTATGTGTACATCTCATAGCTAACTACAAACTAACCTTATTTTCCCGACACTATGCTTTTCTGTTTCGCTAATTTTCACTAGAATGCTCCAAGGATATCTCCAGCAAGCTTAAGGATCAGCAAAAAGTCTTCCTACTTTTAGGAGAAGATTAAGGGAACAAAGATTAACAGCCTGCTGTCCAGCAACAGGCCCCTTACTTTCCGCAGCTCACAAAAGACGCAGACTTGATTTTGCTCGTGAGCACATCAGTTGGACAATCAATGATTGGAAAAAGATATTGTATTGTTTATAGATAAGTGTAGAATGTCCATTTATGACAAAGACGGTCGAAATGAAGTGTATAGACGGGTTAGAGAACGTTGTGCTGACTGAACTCGGGCCCCACGAGTTGCCTTTGGTGATGGTGCAGTAGTTTTGGGCAGGGATTTCTTTTTAAGCATACACGGATCTAGTGTTGATCGATTCGTTAACCGCAGAAAGATAAGTAATGGAGATCCTACAACCTCATGTGAACCTGAATCCGATTGAGCTGTTATGGAGTCTGCTAAAACGTCAAGTAAGATGTCATGTACCTTCTCCAACAACATGTGAAGAGCTTTAAATGGTCCTTATTGAGAAATGGGACATTTTTCCAAAATAGACATTCAAAACATGTGATCAATTCCATGCCAAGATGAATGAGTGTCATCCAGAAGCGAGGTGGTAATACCCACTACTAAAACTGATACCAGCTTTGTCTTGAATAAAATTAATTAATAAAAAAGTATAAAAAGTTTTCTATGACGCGCAGTGTATTTTGCTATGACGGAATTAAAATAAATGTCTTAATGGATTTTTTAATACAAATTTGAATAGAATAGAATTTTTATTGAAATATTAATAAACAGCTAAAAAGAGAGTTCATATTTTTATTTCTTAATTTGTTTAAAAAATACATATAATATTTTTGATTTTGGATGTTATATGTAGCACGTGATCTACATGATTATCAAACAATATGAATTTTAATTTGATGTTTTTTGAAGATAATTATTGCTACTCATTTCACGCACGATGCTAACGATTAAAATCTAATTTTTGAGTAATAAGTTTGGAAAATACACTTAAAAAAATTGAACAAACATAGATTAAATCCAGTTCCTACATAATGTCGAAACAAATTACCAAAAATAACGAGCGGTGTAAATTTACAAATTACCGAAGTGTAAAAGTAAAATTTACTTGTTTTAATATTTGACACAATCTGTTGCTTAAGTAAATTCGGTACCTTATGAAATATTAAAAAAGATTCATTTTACTATCCTTGAACATACTTACTTTCATTTTCATATTGCTGATTTTTACCCAGTTTTGGGTTAGTTATATCACATTTTTGTGATTTCTACATGATAATGCATATGCAGATATGCATCGCTTACAAATTAGCGTCGTTGAACTTTAATCGGCGACGTAACAAATACGTTGTTTAAATGGAATTCTGCACAATGATAAGATCTCTTTCTTTTGCCAAAAAAAACAAGAAATTGTAGGATATTTCCTATTATTTCTTTTTATTATGTATTTATGACCAGATTTTTTTTCGGATTTGTTGAAAATTGCTTTTGTATTGGTTAAAAAATTTTTATTCCTTTATTAAGATTACAAGTATCTTGAAAAAATGATACAATAATATAATTTACCGATTTTGCTATTTTAAAATAAGTTTAAACTTTAAAGTTTACCGAAATACGTTTACAAAATTACTTACAATGACGCATAAATGTTGTTTACTTGACTAAAATACATCAGATTAATTTTTATTCTTATACTTATGCTGATAAAAGCGCCCTCATAGAGATTAACTCCTGTAATATTTAATTCCCGTAAATTAATTTACTTTAATTATTAACTTTTAATATCGAGATTTACCTACGCCTATGGATGACACCTTAATTTAGCTAAATTTTATGGTACTTCGCATTTTTGTTACTTTAAATCCCTTTGAAACAGAGTTATAGCTCGAATATTTCATCTCGGATAATTTGGACAATGTAGAAAAAAATAATTGAGGTTATTCCAGTCAAGATGAATGGAGGTTAGTAAAATTAAATTCTTTTTATATTTGAAAAATCAAAACGATTACTCATTATTAAGAGATTGTGTTCCTAATTTAATAAGCAGGTTCTAATTGCTCTTGCTTTTGTCAATTAGCCAATAATATTTAGTACTTTCTAATTCTAGTGTGGAGAACTTTGTTACAGTGCTAATTGATTCAATTTTATTGTTAGTCAAGCTGTTTAATCTATCTGTTGGTCATTTTTATACTAATTATAGAAAAAGAGATAGATGTAGTTAGGAAATTATCCACTTAGTGGTTATTGATAATGGCATTTTAACTGTATATCCTTCATAAGTCAGTCACTATAATATTTAATGTAAATAAAACTTTCATAATAATTTTTAATAGTCGTTTAGTGGCATTTTTTTAAATACGAACTAAGTTGATTTGGTAAAACTACTTTGTAAATTCATTTATTTCACACAGTACCCTAAAACATATCTTTACGTACTTTTCAATCCGGAAAAAGAATTTTGACGGATAGTATCACAATAGTCTTAAACTATTTATAAAAAGTATCAGTAGTATAGTAAAAAATACTTAATCTTGCTCTGGTTTTTCTGGGCTTAGACCACGGATCTGTACGTTTTATTTTTTTTTTAATATGTCACCCGTTATCAAAGTATATTTTTATAACTGATACTAGTATTTATGTTTCTCCCTTTACCACTATATCAGTTACTAACTCGATTAGATTGGTTGATAAATTTGGAAACTATTTTAAAAATATTTTACGTGGGCATTCAGATCTCGCCATCCAATAGACCATTCAGTGGTTTTCTGTAAAACTAAATACCAAAGAGAAAGTGTTATGCAATAGTAGTTACTAGATATCGATATAATTCAGGTTATAGATAATCAGTTGACGATTCTGCAATATTGATTTATATATGTTTTTTGAGGTAAGCTACCAAATATAAAAAGGAAATTAAGAAAAACTCTGTATAATCGTGAACATTCAAAACTATAAATATTACTACCTAAGAAGTAGGCAAAGTAGAAGCCGTGGATTCTGAGTAGACCCGTGACGTCGTAAATAGTTGCGCACAACTGAATGGCAGCGGTGCATTAAAATACACTAAACTAAATAATATAATTTAAAAATAAGCAAAATTTACTGCGCTATTCAAAGAGACAATACGACGTAAACGGCGGACTGACCAGAATGAATCAGTAAGGGCTGCAATTATTAGTATATACTAAAATTCCATAATAGTAGGCACTAAATTCTCAGAAATATTATTGAATTAAAACGTAAACATTGTTGTCAGGTTGGGTTTCTATATATTTTATCATCTTCTATTTAAATCATACACACGCAACTAAATGGTCATAGAATAACGGACAACGTGTTTTATTCATTAAATACTAAATACTAAAAAATATTAAATATTAAAGAAACTTCCTGCTAATGAAATATATTCAACAACATCAATGTTTATTAAATATAAAAAAAATTTGAATTATATTCTGGGACTAAAATTTATAAATGGCAACGTTGCGTACACAGAGACGTTTGTGGGGCGGAAAAAAGAGAGGTAGATTAAATTTGCCGTAAGATAGAGAGAGATATAAATATTGCTTCATCAGCTGAGCACGGTTAGGTTAACATTCATGAGCGTAACATTCGTTGAATAATACGTAATGTAAATATTTTTTTTTTCTTTGATCTGTTATTATAATACAGTTATAACGAATTAGGTCTGTTTCAACACTGATGACAGTTTTGGAATTTCTGTTGTAAAAATTCTAAAATTGGAAATACCCTTTTTCAATAATATAATAAATAATGATATTTTTGTATAATACCTACCTAGATAAACATAAAAGAGGAATAATACACTTTCTATACAGTTAATCCATTTAATCCATTCGTAAGAAGTAATAATGTAGTAGACGTCAAATAATTAGGCAGGTACATTTCTAGGAAAACGATTAACAGTAAAAAAAAAGGTAATTTCATATCAGATCAGGTAAAAACCAAGGGATTTGTTTAAGGACTGAAACAAGGGAAATATCATTATAAATCAGTTTAATTTTGTGCTGTGAACTGTGAGCAATATGGAAAGTGAAAGCAGTCAAAGTAAACGCAGACGTCCAAATTTATCCGAAGGAGAAAAAACTATTATATACAATGTGTATTGTGGGCTCCGTGAACGGAATGAGAATATGTTGCCTAATGACGTAGTTAATCTGTGTAGTGATTTAACTAAAGTGTCGACGAGAAGTGTTCACAGAATTCTTAAAACATTTAAAGAAAATGAAGGTAAATGTGATAATGTATCTAAAGACATTGAAACTAGAGGAAGAAAACAAATTCAGCTTGATGATTGCACCAAATATGCTATTCGTAGGAAATTCCATTCGTTCTTTTTCCGAAATGAAATCCCAACTTTAAAAAAAGTCGCAGCCGAAATAAGTTCCGATGAATCGATGCCCAAAATATCACGACGTGTTTTATTGCGCACATTAAAGCAAATGAACATTAAATTTATGAAAAGAGGTAGGAAAAGTGCTCTTATAGAAAGAGAAGAAATTGTTTTGTGGCGGAGAAATTACTTGAAAAAAATCCGAGAGTATCGTCGTGAAGGTAAAAAGATTTACTATTTAGATGAGACTTGGTTGAATCAAGTTTTCTTCAGATGATAATGAATAATACAATACTGTAAGTAATTTTAAACTTTTTGTGATGGTAGTGGTTTTAGTCCAATAAACGTAGGTCTGAAATCGAAATCTCATGCACACGGCTGCATTAATAATAATAATGGTGCCTACTTTTCTCATGAAACATTTTCACGTTTTATTACTTTGCTAACACCCTGTACATCCGATCTCAGATTTTTTTATGTCAATCTTATTTCCAAAGGATGCAAATTTTTTATAACAATAACTTTGTCATAAAATTAATAATAAAGGTTTTTCTCCTCTTAGCAACTCCATCCGTGGACACAGTGTATATTTTTTTTATATAATTAATATAATGTAATTTAATTCTTATTTGTGGATATAGTTTTTAAATAATTAATTTTTCCACATCTGTTTAGTATAATTTCCGTACGCCACTGCAAGAGGCAGATTAAGGCAAAAACGTCACAGTCATTTCTGAGAATTTAGTGCCTACTATTTTGGAATTTTAGTTTAGTTAATAGGACAATTTTCAAACACAAATTTGTGTACTGCGCCGGTTGACGTCACAGGTCTACTCAGAATCCACGGCCTCTAAGCAGGTAGTTCTTAGGTAAAACTTTAATAAAAGCTTAACTTTCTTCTTACAGAAGAAAAAATTGATTACATCCCAAAGCCTAATAACAAGTTTTTTATTAACATTTGCGATCACATTTTCTTGAACTGTCCATATTTAAAATTTAAGTATCACTCACAATAATTTACCAAAATACAAACAATGATTATAACATGTCAATAAAGGGAACATCAACAATGTTGATTAAAATATAATTGGGGTGGTTGTTATAATAGTCCAAGGTGGGCATGATAACCGAAGTAAGGAGCTTTTTAATATTACCAAATTCATAAAAAAAAACAATTAGCAATATGTGTTTCTTTATTAAGATAAGAAAATATTAAATTTATTGTTGTATCGTAAGTTAATGTTGTTTAAACCGGTCCTGACTTTCTTTTGTTGTAAATTACATCGATTAGACACCTCAAAGTAAATTAAATATTACAAAATTATTTAGGTTTAAGAAATTTATTTATTATTAAGTTTTCAATAAAATCATCAGCTCTTTTTCTAACTAAAGGAAGCAGTTTTTGGAGGGACCGGGTTTGTCGATACAGCAATCACTATTCACTATACATGTCTGCCCAGAATATTTTTATTAGCCCCTCAGTTGTTTTCGATAGTTTTCAAATACAGAAAATTTTTCCACGACGATGACAAAACTATTTGCTGATACAATTCACAAATGATATGTGACGTCTCAATGATTATTTGATTATTTTTTTTATTTTACTTAATGGCAATTTAGTTATTTTCATTATATTAGTATTCATTATGATATTTTCGCAGAAGATATCTACATTATTATTTGGCAATAGGCGACTGAACTCATATTGAATATTGGACTTTGAACTACATCATCGTATTTTTGCAGACCCTAATTAATTTTTGCATCCCATCAAAACTATTATGAATGCCTATTCGTTGTTCGAAATCATGACATTTCATAACCTAGGAATGATTCTAGAATACGGGCCAAGTATTATTCTGCACTGTATACCCCCCAAATGTTTTTAGATTGAGGTTTATTTTAGTATCTTATGTTTAATATAATTACGTTTTAGTCTCCAATAGATACTTTTTTTGCTGCTGTATTGCTTAAAGTACCTCTCATATCTGCTTTTTAGTTAAAGGGTTACTTTATTGTTTTTAACTTTGGCTATTTCTTTCTGCCCCTTTGGGAAGCTTTCCTTAAATGATCTACATAATATTCTGGATCAAATGACAGCTTGTTCGTAATTTTCGGTGAATATTCGAAATATTTATGAAAAATCGTACATGTGAACCAGACTAACAGTTCAAAAGGGGTACTGTAGTTATTTGTTATATCTGTGCAAAATAAAGTGGAAAATGCAAATTTTTATGAAAACATTACGGTGGTCGGTAGCATCTAGCCCTTTCTTCTACCACTACCGAATAATTCTGAAATTAGGCGATGTTGCTCGTTTTCATATAATATACGATGTCTTAGATGATTTTTACTAACTTTCAAACAAGAAGTGATGACGCGCTACCGTTTGCTCTAGCGTTTATGTGGTCCGTCTAGAATTAGCCTAAAGGTTTATTAATCAAGGTTAATTTTCAGAGGGAGTCGAGAGCCATCTTGATGCTTTCATTTCTTGAAACTCGTTCTTGCGTAGCTCCTGCCCTTGTTTGATTTTTAAACCGGAACAATGTTAGCTTCCTTAAGTAGTAGTAAGTGAATGTGAATAAAATAATTTTACAATAAATTATTAATTGGTAGATTAATTTATTCGATAGATTTTTTAAAAGTGTATTACAACGAACAATTTTTATTTTGGGATTACCTATATTATTTTGTAAATTTCATATTGGACTTTTCTTTTTATTTCCAATAACTTATTAAGAACAGTTCACATCTAGTTATTTTGTTTCTTTTCCATGATATTTATGTTTTTCTGGATATGATCAGAGAATCAGAGATAAAAGAAACACAAATAGATAAAAGTAGAATCATAAAAATCAGTAACTTAGAAACAACAACAAAGCCAAACAAATGATGCTGTATAATGTATAATGATTAATACTACCTTAATACCATAACGATACATTTATGTGTTGACAGCTGACATTTAGTTTTTCGTCTGCAAGATGGAAAATACTCAAAATTAAAAATATCTTAAAATACTTCTCGGGTACAACATGGGTGGTAAAGGGGCCCAAAATATATAAGAAAAACCAAAATTTTATTGGAAAAAACGCTTCCTTATGGAATTAACCTTCTTCAGTATTTTTTTGTTCGTTTGGTTGGCAGCATTTCGTTGTATAGAACTCATCCATTGCAATTTTCCTTTGCAAATATATGTAATAGCAATCAAACTATTTTAAAATGCTAGAATTGTTGAAACACTTAACTTAGACTTACATACTTCTTATATACTTACAGACTATAAGTAATATTGGAAGAAAGTTTATTATTAATGTCGGATGTTTGCAATTTTTTACAATCTCTTGTGTACTATTGGTAGATAATACTACTCACATCCAATAAATTTCTCTGAATACTTTTAACTTTTTTTGACTTTGCCGTCACCTACTTTTAAATTTATACAAAAAAAATATTAATGAAGTGTTTGATACTTCTCAGTTACCACTGGCTATAAATTTTATTTCTGGTTTAATTATAGTTCGACGACGAACAAGTTTTTTCTTTAGTCAAAATGAAATCACTTTTACTGCTTGCAAGAGTAGACATATTTTAATCGACTGTTATCTTTATGATAATCTTGATGTGTTGTAATTTTTATTTTATTATTTGTTTCGTTCTGCAAATCTACTGCATCAGCATCCTGACGCCAGGCCCATAATACAATTTTTCCATCTGGCTTCTCTTGGTCAACCAATCCTGTTGGGCAATACCGTCTTTCCAATTCAGATAAGGTTTCTTCATCACTCTGCAGGAAATTATACAGTACAATACATGCCTGCATCTGCATTTAATCTTCCTTTAAGAATAATTTCCAACGTTGAACAGGAATTCCAAAACTATTCCCAATTGTCTTGAAAGGTCTCGATATTCTATAATTAAATAGTGATTGTTCTTTTCTGAGGATATCTCTACCATAGGGTCTTATAATTTTTTTTAGTGAAAATGTAATTATAATATAATTATAATGATCGTTGTACGAACCGGCCTTAAGAAACAAAAAGGAAGAACTAGAGTCTAGTCTAGTCACTAGACTATTAGGTAAACATTTAAGGGTTCAATATCGACAGTCCCTTACCCATTTACATCCTATTATCCATAAAATAACTATTTTGGATATAGTACACAAACGCCTGGCACTATATATGGACGTAAGTAGGCCATATGATAATTTAAAAGACCTCACATCTACTAGGAAACGTTTCGTTGATATTAAGAAAGGATATTTCGTCAACAGAATCGGCTATTACGAAGTTTTTATAAAAATTTTAATAATTATATGACCATATGAATAGTATATTCGATAGTTAACTAATAACATAGTGTTTAATATTTGATAGATATGTGAAGAATTGAGTAAGTAGAAAATAAGTCATAAATCAATTTTTACACAATTGATTATATAAAACATCTCACTTAAACGTAGGTACCTGCTAAATGCCGAGAAAATCTTATCTAACAGAGTTCGAGAAGTTGATCAAATACCTAATAGAATGTTGCTCCACTTATTTATTAAAATAAATTATTTAAAGGTTTAAATGACATTTAAATATTAAATATTGTATAAAAACACTTTGAGTTCAAAAAAAAATTATTGAAAATAAATCAACAATTGTTTTTTTTACTCTTTTATTTAAACACTTTGGTTATTGCTTGCCAAGGAAAGGTACGAGGTATAGTTTTTATGTCCATTTATCCACATAAATTAAATAAGAGTTATTTTTTTAAAGATGTCCTGTTAAAAATTCTATAAAATTAATATTTAACAACATATTATGGTAGTTCTTGGAATTCTTTGAAATTTGCGGAAATCATGTAAAAGTAGTTGCATTCATGCCAATTGTTATGTATGTTCTCGGTGAATATACTGCCCAGTATATAGAATGGTTACTAAATAGAATAATACTAGTTATTAGCACAGTTAATAACTTTATTTTACGTCTGATCTCACAACAAGACTTATCGTTGACAACTCACATGCCAGACTGCCGGAAGAGAAGTGCAGTGCTGCTAACCACAAGGTTGAATACACAACACCAATGTGACTGCAGTCAAGAAGAAATCTTTTCAACATCCCGAAATTTATAAAATCTTAGTGAATTCCGCAATACGTACACATATAAGTTTTTCACATAGTATCCCCTCGACTCATAATATACCTTTGTATATTATTTATTATTAGCTTTATTTATAACTATAAATATTTTTTAATAAATAAATAAATCCGTTCCTTTTATTATTTTAAGCATCCCTATATAAATAGACAATGTGTTCGTAATTTCATTGATTTCATTTATTTGCTCATCATATTTTTTTGCTTCAAAAATGAATCATCTTAAAGATGAAATGCCAGAAGAAGAAAATAATGTATGATTAGGTTAGGGGTATAAAAACTATAGTTGAAAGAATAATACTACTACTACATACTACATTGATTTAGTTTTTGTGAACTTAAATTTATCTTTTTTTAAGTTAAAGTATTTTTCTTAGTGTATAATTCTGTAAATTATGTTAAACGTCAAATATTCCGGTCTCCGCAACATCAAAGGGACCACAATGCCAGTAAGATTCGCTTCTGAATCGTATATTTTTCTGTGCTTATGCCTGCCACACAACAAAAACCAAATTAAAGTAGGTTATGCTTTGACTGACACTTCACCTGAACTTTGTTTGAACTGTGACCTCAACAACCGGGCCTGAATGAATTTGGGTAAATTTTAACGATTAGTCTGGAGTCTATGATCCAAACAAAATATAAGCATGAAAAAATACCCTCTTGAATTAAAATTGCTCTATAAAATCTATAAATAAAAACATATAATATGTTCTCAACTAAAAAAATCCAAATGATTTTCTTAAAAGAGCCTACAACATCTACCAAAATAAACCTAAGTTTATTTTAAACTATTTTAACAGCAAATTTAAATCATTAGTTGAAAGTCCATCTTCAATATGGAATCATAGTATGGGATGCAGAGTTTATATTAAAATACATATTCTTTTTTAAATAAAAGTGAAAGTTTTGTTAAAAAGTTTAATTTTTTAATGTTCTTAGTAACATAACAAGTTGATCAATATCCAAAGCCATCCCTTTAATTTCAGCACCGTTGCTTGGTGACATTAACCTCGCTAACTTTTCACCGACCATCTCCCACGATCCCTCCTTGGTCTACACCCATTCCCAAGTTTAATACATAACTTATGAGATAAATATTATATTATCCGCTTTTAATGATATTATTACAGTCTGTCAGAGCTGTAAAAAAATTTGAAAATTAAACAATTTTAATTGAATGTCACCAATATTCTCCTAAACGATTAAATTACAACCTTAAAGGCAACCCAAAAGAAACCCATATTAAATCAAGAACATCTTGGATGTTCTCAAATGAGTGCAAGTTTATCATAAAATGTGATCTACTTATTTTATTCTCTAACAAACATAATAATAAGCTTAATTGTTTATGTGTAAATGGCCATAGTTTCAGAGCAATTTTTAAAATAAATAAAAAAAATGTCCAATTCATCTACAATTTGATTACCCCACTTATGTATAAAAGCATCACACAAAAATCGTAAATCCCAATGAATACAAAATTACACAATACCCTTCCAGAGTATATTTTAGTTTATAGCCAGGGTTTCAAAAAGCACGATATGCCAATCGGCTTGTACCACAGAAATATATAATAATTATATATTTCTGTGGCTTGTACACATTTATATATTATCTCGTGTGACGTCAGAACTAGCAATAAATAATTTATTAACATTTATAGGGTCATTCTGTACAAATATTCGTAACAGATGTAAACTTAACATCGATGTTACTAACATCGCGATGTTAAATCAAATTTAACAGCGCGGTTAAAAATCGTATTCTGAACAATATTAAATTTTAACAGCGAAAATGTTAAAATACATCGATGTAAATTACAGTAAGAGCGTACAGAATAGCATTTTCATAACATCTCTCGACCTTGAAAATTTACAGCGCTGTTACCGCTAACATTTTTGTACAGAATAAGCCCATTAATCAGTCTTATTAAATGTTAATAAACCTTTCTATCAAAATTAATTATTATAAGAGGTAAATTGTTGAAATTTAATTTGCAAAAACTGTTATTATTAATGATGTTAATAATTTTTAATTAATATTAATTATGTAGAAGTCATTTCAAATTTTAAAAAATTGCGCCAAATATACGGTTGGTATTAGGTGCGTTATTTTTGACTGAGAGCTCAGCTCACTTAAATTGAGGTGATCTGATATAAAGTGATGTGAGTAAGCACCAAAAAGAACGACAAACTCAATTGAAACGCGCGACCTGCCAACGCATGCTTAATTATACAAATATACCTACGAAATAAGAGAAATAATAATGCAGATAATTATTATTATTTGTTATACCTTCCTTCGCCGTCTGTGCATCTTCAAGGGAAAGATTTAAAATATACTCTACATTTGTATTAGCATCTAATAACGTTATTGTTTCCATTTTATTTTCAAAAAAAGTTAGGTTATTATGTTGTTTTTAAAACCCAAACAAATAAAATATTTCTTGCTCCCCACCACTTTATTTCCGACTCAAGTCTAATTGATACCCCCGCATAACACATTCAGCATCGGTTAAGGGGGAGGAAAATCTCAGCTCACTTCGAAGTGAGTGAATCGAAAAGAACGCGCACATTACCGATGTTAGCTGAAATTAACTGAGATCTCAGTCAAAAAGAACGCACCTAATGTTACACTTTCCGACAGCTCGAAAAAGCGCGCGGAATCTCGAACGGGATCGAGTTCTGTGAACGCGGAACGTTGGGAACTTCCCAGAGGTTAAAATTTAAGTCGGACTTATGTTACGACTGTGAATTTTATGTACTTTTGTAGTGGAATTACATTTAAATTACGTAAGACAATCATAATTTTTCTCCCTGAACCCTCTTCTACAATCATTAATTGGTTAGATAATTAATATTGATTAAAAATAATGTTTCTTTATTACGTTACCCCGTAAAACTATCGCCTGTAAAACAATTTGTTCATAAATAATTTATTTGTGCTTAAAAACTTTTTTTTGTAAATACTATCTCTTTATTAGAATAATAAATATAAAACATTGTCCTAATTAGACTCAAAAACATTCGAGATATATTATTAGATCAAATTATGTCTTTATTAAACATCAATTTCTTTGTTTATTTTACGACAAAAATGTTTCGCAGTTAACGTGATATTTTCACCTTTACTCTTATTAAGTGTGAAATGTTTAAGTAATTTACGTTGATAGCTAGATGAATAGCGTTTTACCGCAGTAATTTATGTCTTTAGCCATATTTAATTATGATGGAAGAAAAAAGAATAGTTAATAATGTAATAGTTTCATATTTATTGTCTCAATAAGTTATTTTTTTTAAGAAATTACTTTTAAAAAAATGTAACATAATAAATATAATGATATTAATAGTATATTAAACAACGCATTTCATATGGAATTCTGTTATGACACGAGTTCAAGTTTAAAAAACGAATCGCGAAGCGATGAGTTTTTTAAAGAACGAGTGTCACAGCAGCCATATGAAATAAGTTGTTTATAATATTTTTTATATTTTGCTCTTTTTACCATTTTTTAAATTAATTTTTTATTTTTATCTAATTACGAAAATTTTTATTTTAAAAAGTGTGTCGGCAGCACTGTGTAATTTATAAAATTTGACAGTTGTGACATTTAAATTATCAAATGTTAATGTTTTAAAATATTTTAAAAAGAATAATATACCAATAATAATATATTATATAAGTAAAATATTATATTCATATTCACAGATACTTTCTTAAAGAACAATATAATATTAATAAATTGTTATTAGCCACAAATGTCATTGTCAATAGTCTTGCCTTTAGATACTTCACTCATGTCGCCAACCATTTAAAACAAAAATTTGCGTGC
This sequence comes from Ophraella communa, assembly GCA_035357415.1. Lineage (NCBI taxonomy): Eukaryota > Metazoa > Arthropoda > Insecta > Coleoptera > Chrysomelidae > Ophraella > Ophraella communa. The sequence goes on along the minus strand of CM068988.1, from coordinate 22,203,001 downwards.
GTAAAAGTTACATTACGATACGCAAATGCGTTTTATAATGAAGATTTTTATAAGTGCAAAATATAAAAAAATATGTATTAAGTGCCATAAATCAGCTGTAGCATTTTTCTTAATAGTTGACCAAGCTGTAAATCATAAAATTACTTTAAAAAAAGATTTATTGAGGATTTATAATTAAGATTTTTTTAGTAGGTTAGGTTAGGTTAGGTTAGGAATAGGAATAAATATTTATATTTATTTGGGTATTTCATATTAAAATCAAATTCAGATTGTAACTCGCTTTATTCTTGTTTGTATGGTTTAAAAATAATAAACGAGAGTATAAAAAGTAAATACCATAGACCTATTATCAGAGGAGACGGAACGTTCCATTCATAAAACTCTATTTTGTCGGAATTATTAGAAGAGAGTGTCTAGCTAAAGAGCTGGCAATGCTGTATCATTATTTAGCAGTTATTCTGACACTTGTAAATCAAAAGCATGCTTTTTGCTAAAAATGGGAATATCTATATCGGGTAATATTTAGTTATTTTTATCGGATTATATTTATGAATAGTTAATACTCAGTTAAATAATTATCGATTAAAATATTATACTCAGGGTTTCGTGACTTCTTGTTTTCTGGATTGGATTAAATTTGAGGGGATGTATAGAATAGTTGACTCTAGCTTGGAGCCGTCCGTATACCACATTATGGCATTTTGGTTTAAATTCTCTATAGTGTCTTCATCTCTGGTCACATTTACTACTCAACCTTTTACGAACTTATCTTAAATCAGCAAGGCGGCTTTTAGTAGAATAGGACGTATCTGCTTGGTATACTATGTTATATAACAGATACGCCTTTTCATTCTAATAATTACAGTTACGATCTTTGGCTCTAACAAATGTGAGTCCTGGCCAATGTTAACTAACAGGACAATATAGACAAAATTTGTAGAGGTTAGATTACATTATTATTATTTTCCAAGAGTCTACACTCTTCTGTTTCTTGATTATTAAGATGATAGATTCTTTGAATTGGGTAGCAGATCTATGAAAAACCACTAAATCTAGTAGTTTATATTTCCGAAGCATAATAAAAAATGCTAAAACAAATTAGAAAGCCTCAGTAAAATAAAACAAGTACTACAAAACCCATTAGAAAAGCAATCATATAAAAACAGTTAGGTAAATAAAAAATCATATAAAATACGTACATGCGGAATGCTATTATTATTAAGAATGGCTTGATGGTTTTTTAAATATTCTCCTTAACAATCTTTACAATCGAATTTCGAGCAGGTTATCTTCAGTTGTGGTACTTAAAATATTAATCAAGGTCGAGTATAAGAAATGAGACAAAATCAAGACTACGAACGGCTGATGGAATGTTTTTATGCACAATAATAATTAAACATTATTATGTAAATAACACGTGGACGAATATTTCAAGTAAATACACCAAAAGTAACGAGAATTTAATAGCAATTGAAAATTTACTGTGACCGGTTATAGACAAAAAGAAAAATGGTTTAGAGAAAAAAAAATAATTAAAATCCGTACCTACCTCGTTTGTGTTACGCGTTACATTAAACTCAATAAAGAATTTATTTATTTTTTAAGTAGGTTTTGAGAGCTTAAATGGGTTATGTAATACTTTCTCGAGATGTTATATGTGCAACATGTTTGTCTCCGTCTGTATCTGAACAGCTCGCGTTTTTCTTATGTAATTTTCCTTGAATCGTCTATAAGCGTATTATATATTTTAAAGTAACACATATAGAGTGTCCCCAAAGAGTGTAAAAATTTGTGCAATTTGATAAGTACTTTCTATTTTTCATGTTTCTTAATTTTCTTTATATAAATGACATAACTAGAGTTAGAGAGGAAAATATTAGGGCAAAAAATACGGTATGAGATTTAAAAAAAGGAATGTTTAATTAACCTTCTGATCAATTGTGCAGTGTATTCTAAAAATTGGTAATCAGAAATTAGAAACATTGGTCGCGTAACATGAAGATTAAAGGTGATCTCGAACCATAGCACCCCAAACCATAACTCCAACAGTTTGATGAACATGCCTTTCCACAAAAAACCGTGGATTTCCCCTTTCGCCACGTCATCTTCTAACCCTCGCTCAACCATCGTGCATGCCTAAACAAAATCGAGACTCGTCACTAAAGACAATACTGTTCCATTCCTGATCCCAGAGTGACCGTTCTCTGCACCACTCAAGGCGATTACGTCGGTGTTCTGTAGTTAAAGGGAGGACCCAGTGTGGTCGGTATGAAAACAGGCCAAAACGTCTTATTCGCATGCCAATAGTTCTTCAAACTATTCATTTGCAATGGACCTGGTAGTGGAGAAACGGTCGCTTAAGGCCAATAATCTTAGGCGACGATCTTCACGGTCTGTTATTCTACGGGGGCGTCCAGAGTCCCTTGCTCTTTGCGTATATACGGCCTTCTCGAAGCTATGCCTGACAACACCTAACCACGGTGTCTACACTTCTTTGCACTCTAACTGCAATTTCCCGAAAAGAAAATCTAGCTTCCCGAAGTCCCACTATACGACCCCTATCAAACTCACTAAGTTGACGAAATCGTACAGGTGTCCGTACCCTAGGCATCGTAACCAATCGTAAAAAATGTCAAGAACTAAAATCCGCAAAATTTGGATCTTTACTACGGCTACAATATTCATTTTTGGATTGTTAGTGAATTTCAAATAAGGCTGAAACTGATAAGACTGAAAATTTTTTCAACTGTTTATTTCAGTAAAATAAATAAATTCACCCAATTAATATTTTTTATGAAAACAAGTTCCCTCATTAAAATATACTAAATACAAAATTCAAAACATATCTGAAAAAAAATAAACATTTTAACAAGTACATAATTGCATTGTAAATTACTTTCGATCACCAAAATGTTGGTATAATAAATGATCATCAAATTTTCGTGAGTGCTTAAGTATCCAAATAAACCACCATGATTACTGTAAAATATAGGCACATTATAAAATAAACCATAATTTACGACAAATTGCTTTAACTTTTGTGGTTTCGTTATTGATTAATTTATTTAGAAATACAAACTGAGACTAAGCTTAATATTTTTATTGGTAGGTAGTTAATTTATTAGTTTTGATTTATTAGATATTTACTTTTACGGGATGACTGATGTTAAATATTATTATTAAAATTTTTGAAGTTAAAAAAAGATTATATAGTGGTTGGCTTAAAACTATTGTAGATTTTATATTTAGAACTCAGTAGATGGATATATATTTTCAAGTGTATCACAAAACTACCAACTAGTTCAAAAAAAGTAGTATCTAAGTAACCAAGAAGTATCCAAGAAATCAAAAGGATGAAAAGAACATACCGGTCAATAGCCATCTTCACGTACAACTAAGTTAAAGGCATCTGACATCTGAAAACAAAATTCAGTTCTAGCTGTTACCTTTTTAAAGATTCGTTTCTAGGCATGATTGTATGATCACATTTTGTTCCATATAATTGGAGGCGTTCGTTGAATTAACGATTTTTTAATATTAGTAAAGTAAATCGTGACGTCCTTCTGAAAATTTGCAAATTTGTTTCCTAGGAATTGGCAAAGAGGTAATTTATCGTAATTATAATTCTGTATCGTTAATTCGACATAAATTATTAAACAAGTTGTTTGTTAAGATATTTGTTTGTTGAATTTATGGAAAAAATTTGGTGTTCAGGTAAATTATAGCAATAAAATACGTCAAAGACTAGATTTTTTATTGCTGAATAAAGTTTCATACTAATGTCAAAATATATTTAAATATTGTTATTATCATAGACCTTGAATCCTAGTTCCGGGAATTATAAGATTCAACATCAAAATTGAAAAACCGTAATGATGTATAAATTAGTTTTTTGCAAGTACATTAAATTCTGCGTAGTTTTGTTCCAAGTATTTAATAGTTTTATCAGATCCTCTGCAATAATATTTTTGGTAAAATATCCCGATCTAAACCATTTCTCTCTTTCCTTTATTTTAGGGCTGTCAGAAACGAGTACAGAGGTACCTCTACCAAATAAGAATTAGAATTAGTAGTAAAAGTTTGGCAACCTTTAAATTAGTACTCTTATATGTACAATAATTATACTTACAATAATTAGTACTTTGCAGTGTCCAAACTTTTGCCACTAATTCTACTGTGAAATGTCAAAATTCTCAATTAACCTAACCGCAAATGTATTGAACGACACAAATAACAGAAAATATTAAAGCAAATAGCAAATTATAGAAAATAACCGCGGTACACAATATACATAACCTAATTGTCAATATAAATTAATACTAGAGTTTAGCGTTTTTTTATAATACAGCCTATTTCTAAGGTTGTAAGTTTATCCGATATGTGGACGTGACCTAGAGCGTTAAGTAATTTTGAACTAATTGGACATTGTGATTGAACAGCAAGGTAATTGGACAATTAAGTTTCTAGCCTTAACAATACTCTTTTTAAAAATTGTCAATTCCGCTGTATCTGTTGGAGTATCCATCTAGTAATTCTTTCTGCTCCAAAATAAGGTTCAGGTACCATCAAACAGCTTAACATTTAAAACAAAATTGTCAGTTGATGTTGCCATGCTGCTTCACTGATAAATTTTCAAATACAAATGATTTTTTAACACTAAAGTATCTAGGCCCATAACCTAATATCATTGTTGCAGAATAGTTGTTACTTGAAGAATATCAAACATTACAATCTGCTATCAACTACTAAAAACTCGTGTGTATACGACAAGGGACATTATTGACAGATTTCGGTTAGATATAAGAAAATAGAATAATAGAATAAGTTATGGAATTAATGTTAAGTTAAACTTCAACATTTAGTATAACTAAATCATCTCTACGAGTTGTTGTTTCAGTTTAAAATAGTAAGAATTTTAAACAAACAAAGTGTAACTTATAGCGTTTTCTTTTGAGATTAGTAGAAAGTGAACTGAGTGCGCCTTCGGTGCGCACTGAAATTGCTCTTGCACTGCCCCAGTTTTTACTGTGCACTGGCAACGGACGTTTTCAGGGCGAACTGTGTGTTTTTGACATTTCAAAAGAATGCATTTGATATAGTGCACTTTTTTGGTTATTATTAGTACTAGAAATTTTTTTCTGAAATTACCGAAGGCGATTATACGTTGAAGGAGAACTTAAAGTATAGAGCTGTTTTGATGAATATGAGATTACAGGCGTGCTAAAATAAAATAAAATAAAAGAAGCGTTTTATATATTCTGCACAAACTTTATGTTCTAAGCGTTAAACGCTTGAACCTAACCTATTCGGATTGTCCTGTCCTGTAAATTTGTTGTACCATGGTATTGCCCTGAGTCGAATAGTCAGAGCAGTTTTTAGTGCCCTCAGGTCACATCGAGCGCGAGCAGTCTATTCAAAAGAAAAAGTGTGACAGATTGCTCTTCCTAATGACATTTCAATAGAACACACAACTCGCTCGCAGTGTGCACTCAGAGCGTTGCTCTGGTCTCAAAAGAAAACGCTATTAGTAAAGTCCGATTTTCCTCTCACTTGCGTACTCTTTTGGTATGATCTTAGACTAGGAAAGAGAGAGGACAGCACATGGCAATGAAAACCTTATGCGTGTGAGTGAAGCCAAGTTTCAAACGTTTGGTGGTAAACAAACTTGGAACGTCGAATTGTATTTTTTTAGTTTTTTATTAATTTTCACCTTTTTTAATTACCTGAATAGACATTTTAAAATGGTTAATTGTGCAGTTTATAAGTGCAACAGTCAGAGTACTAAAAAAGAGGAAGGTGTTTCATTTCATAGGCAAAAAGTATTTTAAAACTATTTCCTTGAAATTTATTTTTATTAATATTACAGCTTTCAGGTAATAGATGTTTAACTAAATCACATATGTTATGTATGATAACTTAAATTAATAGTACATACATTTTGAAAACTGTTTTTATTCAGTTTTAAAGATTATTTTTCAATTAATTGTTATTATTTTCTCATAGATGTAATAGTTTTGCAGTGGCGTGGAACAAAAATATATATTTAAAATAGATAAAATTGATTAAAATTGTAATATTTATTAAAAAATATGTTTTAAAATGATTGTTCTTTTTTTTGGAGCAGTACATATTTAAAGACTTTTTTAAATTAGATTTGCAATACGAAATAATGAAAATGATTATTTAATAATCGTATAAGAAAAATCGTATGATACGCCTATGTAAATATTGTCCGCCATTAGTTTGGTGGTAAATGGGTTACATAAATTGATTCCAATGCGCAGTTCTCTCTCTTTCCTTGTCTAAGGGTATGATGCTCGTGGCGTTTTTATCTTTAAATCGGACTGTAGTTGGGGACACTGCAGCGTTGCCAGAGCAACACAGCAAAATGTACTAAATTGATACTAGATGTACTTTATTGACATATAAAGGAGAGAATGAAAAGTTAGCTTTCGGATCTTATAATATAAATAACTATTATTTTTTTTGTTCTTTGATTATTTTAAAATGTGTTATTTTTGAGCCTAATGCTATTTGCATTTCCAATGGGTGAATAATCCGTTTTTTATTGTCTAAAAACAAAAAAAAACTTTAAAACTAGAGGGCGTTGCAGTAGAAATAAGTTGTGCCGGCTGGCCGATCATCATTAATGCATCAAAAACTATAATCACTTTTTACTAATTAAACACGTTATAGATTACAATCTGCTTGTATATATAACGTTTAAAAACGAAGGTTAGAGAACTGCATGCTAACACCAAGAAAGTTTATTATGTACATTTTGAGAATTAAATCTGCGTTTAGATAAACAAAATGAAAGGTATGCCATAATGAGAACCTACTTTCATTTAAAAGAGTTTAAAAATCGAGAACCTATTTATTTATTAAATTCGTATTAATTTACTACAAAAACTTCTTTAAATGAAATTTATACCGATAGAAAGCAATGTTTTATTAACGATAAAAATAAAATAAATAAAATAAAAATAAAAAGTAAAATCTTCAATAAAAGAATAAGCTATAAAAACCCGTTATGAATACGTCAAAACGATTTATAAAAAGTGTAAGCATAATTAACAAATCCGATAAATCATCACTTTTTTTCAGGTCAACGACAGCAGAATCTGAAACGTTAGATACACTATGTGTAATGATTTTTTACTAGTTTTATTCGCTATTTTTATTGTAATATTGCTTAATAGAAATAGTTGATTGCAGCACTTTTTGCAACCATAAAAATTCTACAGATAAAACAATAATGAACAGCTACTTAGAAGTTTGTATCAATTTCTACTATTTAATTTTTTTCGTTTTTTTTTGTCGTTATATTTTTTTAAAATACTACTAATATACCTACACATAGTTCTGTAAAGTTGAAGACTTACAGTATTTTTTTTTAAATTTAACTGCAAAATAAAACCATTAGTGATTGTTGAAGGTTTATAAAAGCTCTTTAACCTGTCAAAATATCACAGTTTTGTGATTTCTGCCAATAAACATAACAATATTATTACTTCCAGGCTTGGTCTAGCCTTATAACTACCTAATAAGCATCAGGTACCTAGCTACAAACAAACAAAATGTAACTTCAATGTCAATCTGACGATGCTGTTTCGATATCGAAACGGCTGTCATTACATTTAAAGTATTTAAAGAATAAATAGTGAAAGTTAATTCAACCTTTTAGTTGTTTATTGTTCTGAATAAGATGAACTTTCACATAAGGGTTGGTACAATAAATTTAATATGGGGGGGTTCGCTTCTTAATACGTGTTTTAAGAATGTCCCAGGCATGTTCAATGACGTTCATGTCAGGGGAATTTGATTGGTCATCTTAATGTGGATATTCCTTCTTCTTCCAAAAAACCTAACCTAACCTAACCTAACCTAACCTAACCTAACCTAACCTAACCTAACCTAACCTAACCTAACCTAACCTAACCTAACCTAACCTAACCTAACCTAACCTAACCTAACCTAACCTAACCTAACCTAACCATAAAATTTTGTACTGCAGCTGTTCGATGTGGAGGTGCATTGTCATGCATAAACACAAATCCATCACCTATCGCCTCCCGGGATAGACGCACAACAGGATTTACAACTTCCTCGATGTACACAGCACCAGTGATTCTTCTCTCCAAAACCAGGAGAGGCGTCCGTGTACCCCTCATAATACCACTCCAAACCATAATACTCCCAACTTCAAATGGAACACGTGGTTGGGCTGTTTCTAATCGGGCTTGTCGTCCTGGGGCCCTCCAAAATAGCGTTTTTCGCGAATCAGAAACCAAGCCAATTCTTGATTCATCAGAGAACATCACACAATTCCAGTTAGGACCATGGTGTAACATTTCTTGAGCCCATCGCAACCTTACAATTTTTTGTTGATAGGTTAGTTTGAGAACACGTAAAGGTCTTCTGCGATACAAATTTACCGCATTTAATTTTTGTGTAATTGTTTGCCTTAAGATATTCAGTCCTTCAAGTCTAGCAATTTCTCTGGATATGCCACTAGTAGATTCCTGCCGATTTCTTCGAGCTATCAATGTTATCTGCCGGTCTTGGGCTGCTGTTGTACATCGACTTCTGCCACTTCTGGGACAATCCTTCACATCATTTGTGTCTTGGAATTTTTGTTGTAACAAAGCATTTTTAAACAGCTCAAATGAAATTTAAACAAGAATTGGAAAAATGTGAAAGCACCCAAATCAATTAAATATGACCAAATTAATACAAAAACGAATCAAATTTAGTATTATTTTGATTTAAAAACGCTTTAAAATAAATATCAACAAGAGTTTTTAAAAAAGCATAGGCGTAGATATATTATTTCTAAATATTCCAAACTTTTGGACATATGTGTACATTTTATATTATCTAAATATTCTAAAATATATTTTGTTAATATTATTACAATTTAAATAGATATGCCTAATAATTTTTATTTTGGCAATTTTCTCTTAATCTATTTATGTGAATAGGTATAAAAATAACTATTTATTCAACTCACGACAACTGACAACTGTCAATACTGCTAAGCCGTAACCTTGAGAAGATATTATTACATCAAAATATTATGAGTATTTTCTCTAAAAAACAATGTATTTATTAAATATTATTAAGTGTAAACCTTTTTGTTTCTTGATTTTTGATGTTTTAATAAATTGAAATTTGACATTTTGTTCAGAAGTTATTTGTTTATTGTTCATTAAAGTAAAGTTTTCATATCCTTAGATATTTTCAATTGACAGCGAGCGACTTGCATAAAAAAGTTTTTATTTAGCATAATTTGTACTTATTATTATTTTTAAATCCAATAAATAGTTTAACGATTGAATTTTAATTTTATACATTTAGTTGATAAACGAAACATTATAAATATTGACCAATCATTGCAATTACAAATCAGCTAAAGGCGGACTGTTATATGAATAATTGTCGCGGTCTAATAACAAAAACGGTTCAAACAACAACTATCTAGGTACTCAGGGTTGTGCTGGGAACGCTCGTTAAAAATTTTAATGTGTTTATTATAAAAATACAGCTGAAGCAAGAATTTTATGATTGTACGTATAATTGAAATTCGAAATTGGAATATGCCACATTAATCAGTAATTGAATAATAAAAGTATTCGGATATTTTAACACCGTATTATAAAATCCTACTAACAATAAATACTAGTATCTATTTAATTAACTAAAAATTGATGTGTTTTGCATAAACATTTTATCTTTTTTTGATGTTGTTTTATGTTAATTCGAATAGATTTGCTGGACGGAAAGTGAAAAAGCTTTTTATTTATTTATTTATTCTAATATGTAGTACGTATTTATCAACTGGGTAAAACCCAATATTCAGCATTAAACGTAGTAGGTACAATATTTAAATTATCCTATTAAAAAACTTCATAATTTTCTATATATATTTATAATATTAACGGTATTGTCTATAAATATTACTAATTACTCATCAGATAAAGAGGAAAACATTTGTACCTACTCATAAATTGTGTGATGGTGTTGATAAAATAATTAGTTTAGTCAACAATTACTTAATAAATTATTTACAATAATCTTTAATTTATGGATTATAATTTTACACAATAACCGTGTTTATATAGTATAGGTAACAATAATTAAATTTATTTTAAACATTTTTTATAAATGTGCTGCACATAGGTATTTAAAAACAAGTTCAAAACGCTTCATTTTTTCTCGTCAGCATAAGGTTTGTTTTCACATTGGTTTGAAACGCTTCTAACGTTTGGAGTGTGCGAATTCGATATTTTATGTTAGCGCATTAGTTTTAAAATTGAATTGCAATCACTAGTCGGATGTTTTCACATAGTTTCCTGTCAGTTTGGTGACAGTCCAAGCAGTCTGAGAATTAATTTCCCGCAAATTGTTGCCACATGCGCGTATTAAACCTTATGTCAAATAGTTTCTATATTATTTGTGGTTTTTTTCTCCTGTTTCCTTTTTAATATTATTATAAATCTACGTAATCTAAAAATACATGTATTCTGATGAATCTGTCTTTTAAATCTTCTTTCAAGGTAATACCTTAAGGATTATTTAGGGATCAGTTCGGAATTTATTTCAAACGTGACTTGCGCACTCGAATAGTTTGAAAGTTGTAAGAAATAAGTTTGTTGTTTGATATATCGAATAACTGTACATATAAGGTTTGTTCTTTATAGCTGAACTTTCTGCACTAGTGTATACTAGTGACACCGAAGCATTCGTTATTGCAGTGCAACAAAGCTCAGTGCAATAATTCAGTGTACTCGTTGTCCTGGGTATGAGCAGGGTCAGGAAGTGCAATGCAAGGATAGAAATATAAATAATCACAACAAATTATAAATATTAAATTAAATGTGGATTCATGTACCCAAAATTTAAAACAAAGATTAATGTAAAACTAAAACTAAGAACATCAAACCATGTAATGTATTGTAGATGTTTATGCAAAAAAGTAAGAAATGGCATATTTATTAGTTTCACTTTAAATCTTAGCTTTAATGTTTGCATAAATCCACCATAACTTATTAAATATTAAGGTACTCATACAATATTAGAAAAAAGGAAATAATAATCTATTTAAGTAGAGTTAGGTAGTTACACTTGAAACGCTGAAAGATTACCCGTGCGTCATTGTATGTAAGCATACGAATAGGATAGAGAAGACAACAGTTTATAATTTAATATTATCGTTTGATATTTATAGAAAAGGACAGCACAAAGAAAAGGTGTCGGTGATATGGTCGTTGAATCGTGACGCACGGGTAATCTTTCAACGATTCAAGTGTAGGTATATTTATTGTTTGTAAATATAAAATAACCTATTAAATATTAAACTAATGTATTCATTGCATAAAATTGTATTTATTATCAAAACAGTGTGAATTATTTACATTATACAGAATATAAAAGAATTTTTATAACTAATAGATCAGCTGAAAGCAAAGTCATGTTGCTTATTACCATTTTATTGCACAGACGCGTTCTATATACTTGTTGACAAATGACTAGTCCACCTTGCACTAGTTTCGTTCAGTGCAGTATGAACTCAGTACAGCAATAAAGAACAAACCTTTAATAAATAGGTCAAGAAGTATATAGCTAGAGCTAGGGCAAAGTCGGATCAGATAAGCATAGTAGTGGGTTAGCGAGACTATACATTGTCTCGGTCTCTAGATTTTTGATTGTTATTTGTAAAAATTCTTCATAGCACCTCAAACTTAAAACGCCTTAACATTTGATGATAGAAAACAAACTTGCAAGGATACAAATTTGCGATTTTTACCGGCACTGATTCCATTCAACACTAGTTTATGTACCGTAATTTGAATAATAGTCGTCACAAAAGTGAACTATAGAAGAGATAGTTAAAACTTGAGACCAATAAGTAAAACAATAATAATATTTAAAAAATTTTTAACTAAAAAATAACTAAAATAAAAACCAATAGATGATAAATAAATATTACTGTCAGAAATAAAACATTTTTTGCAAAATCTGAACAAAATAATTAGCATTATTATATAAATATTTGAATAATGAATATTTGCTTTTTTAAAAATTCAATCATTTTACAGAATGTAAAAGATTCGTTGAAGTTGAAAATCTTTTTATTCATAATAACCACAAGATCCCTGATTTATTGCATGCGACCCAGATATCTAGATCTAGGATCTTCTTTCAGACATCAAGTAATCTAGAATCCATCACCTGTATATTTCTGCAACACTCCAAATTTTATATTTTCCGCAATTTCTTTAACCTTAATTTAAGAGACGAAATACCCACACTTTCACTTAAATTGATGCACCTTAAAGATGATGCAGTAAAACATCTTTTTATAGCCTGTTGATTGTTAAAACAGTGCTATATCAAAATTATTACAAGCTGGGATATTTAAAAAATAATTAATATGAGTATATAAATATGTGGGCAACTCAGCTAGGCAACGCACTTTGGTTTTAACATACACACCTAAGTAAATTAGATTGAAGATATTGTTAAACGATAGAAACCTTTTTCGTGATGGTTGTCCATAACCTAGAATTTGTTGTAGGTTTGAAGCCTTTATTCATATTGGTGAATTCTTGAGCGAATTCCATTATATAGCAAGATAATTTGTTTTCTATTTTCTAATAGGATATTATCAGTCAAGCTACAGTGGCGACGCCTGGTTGCAACACTACGCAGTTTTGTTTCCCATTACTAGGTTAAATTCTTCTAGGTTAAATTGGTCTTTACCCCTTGGGTTGTGTCGAGAAAATTCTAGAAGTTGGGGGAAATGAACAGAATTATAGAGGTAAAATTTAAGTTGGCCGGCTATTTCCTTGTATTTTCATTAATAAACTATTGAAAATTTCATATCATTATTTTTAGTTTCTCGTAATAAAACATTTATCACCTACAAATATTTTTATAGTGTCGTATTTAAGTAATTCTATCAGCTTTAAATATTCTTTAAACAAAAACTAACAAACAAATAAAATTAACATTTTGATTGGAATATAATATGTGTAAATAATGATTTAAATTATTGTAATAATAGAAACTTAAAAAATATATTTTGGGGAATATAAATAACCGATAATATGTTAAATGGCCCAATCTTAAGCTACAAGTAAATAATATATAATTGTATAAATTTTCTAACATTGCTTTGCAAATACTTTAATGATTTTTTTTCGTACTTGGACTTTTATAATTTGGTTGCTAATGGCTATGGTATAAATTTCGTTTAAAATTTAAACAAGATGAATTAATTATTCTACAGCTAAATGAATTATTCATTTTATAGTTGTATATTTTAAAAGCACACACCTTTAGCTGAAATATAATAATCTGGACTTTGAATGAAATAGTTTTATTGATTCAGCCGTAGGCACTACTGTAAGTAAATACATAATCAAAACAAAATATTCTAATATATACAATCGGTATATTAAGTGTTAGTTTAGTTTTTTAAGTGAGTATAGTGTTTTTTATGTTGTGTTTATGTAAATGCCTAATAAGCTAACAAAAAAGTATTTCCTAATTTAAAGCATCAACATAAAAACTAATACTTACTTTATGAAGATTTAAAATTCATAATTCAAAAAGAGGAAACATCTTTAACTGTCAAAATTTGCTTCCAACATTTTAGAACATAAATAGACGAAATATATAAATAATCTATTTTTATTGTGTAATTTTATTGTTGCAATTTCCAATAAAATAATGAACCCAGTCTTTAAACTTTTATTTAAATTCTAATTTTTTTTGTTTTATCATTAGAATGTCTACAAATGTGTATTATACATTGGTTCAATAAAACAATGTTAAAATGAGTATCAAAGTAAAGAGCAGACAAAATAAAGATAATGTTTTTATTTTGTAGTAAGTCTACTAACAGGACATTATAAGATAAATAGGCATCTTAAGCTAATGGTCTAAAAGATAAATAGGCATCTTAATCTAATAGGATTAACAGAGACAGACATGCGCAGATTTTCTAACCTAAAAGAAGAAACCTATAAGCAAATTTTATGTACTTAGTATTAGTAGTAAGAGAGGAAAATCCATAGGTAAGGAACTTTATGAAATATCATAGACTCTCAACTGATAGACTTTGTTCAGACATATCAAACATGTAGAATATATATGACAAACAAAACCAGGTACAACCTATACTCTACGAATATATAGAAAAAAACCAGTAAATATAATAACATTAAAAAGTATAAAAAAGCTCTAAAATTATGAAAAAATAAAAGATAAAACGTTCATTGTAAATGCAAAAACTCAGATCATGGGAAAGGGTATCAAAATATTGTCGAAGTTGGGAATTATTTTCCGCTAAAGAGACAAAAGTTTCATAAATTTGACCATTGCTGTTGCTGAGGCCATTTGGCGATTTACGTTATTCTACATTCTATCTATTCATAAACTTGTTGCTGAAGCATATATTATAACCTAACATTTTATTTTGTTTGCTTGTACTGCTTTGATTTTCATATTTTTATGCATTTGTTTTATTGCTTTTTGACTTTTGTACTGTTTTTTGTGTTTATGATATAATTATTAATTTTATCAAAAGACTTACGCACTTACTTAGCATTTGCTGGTAATATTCACCTATCCCGAGAGTAAACGCAAGTGGGATTAGGCTCAAAAATTACTTGTTTAAGAATTTAAGAACAATGACATGTATTTAAAATTGCTGCTTTTTGTAAGTCAATAAAAGGGTTTTTATGAAGAATGAGTTTTTTAAGACTGTATTCAACACTTCTGGGGACGACTCCAGATGATGATATGATGATCAGTACCTCTTCCACTTTTTCTGTACTCCACATCACCCTTACTTCTAAAGCAAAATCGGTGTACTTTGCTATCTTTTCATTATATTTGTCTAAAATATTGTTATTGTTTGGAACTGCAACATCGACTAGCAGCACTGATTTACCTATTTTATCCACTACCACGATATCGGGTCGATTATTCGTCACCTGTCTATTATTATTTTCATCGTAACAAAACATCCAAGCCTAACAATATGTCAACACAAAAAAGAGAAAATTAACCACCGAATTCAGTTGTTAAAATCATGTAACAAGTGGAAAAAAAAACAAAAAGGTAAAATTCGTTTATGCTGGGCATCACCAACAGCAGACCGAGCAGCAAATACCATCGTCAACGGCAACTATGAATGTTCTTATAATGTAATGTTTCTAATTTTGAACGACCAACAGGAAAGCGTTGTGTCTCATACCAGAAAATACCTACCCAGCAACTTAATTAATTTTTATAAATAATTATTGTTAACTATACTATGAATAGCAATAGCTTCTGATACCAACCCACTGAGCATCGGATAGGCTAAAATCGGGCCGTTTCAGAGCAGAAAATTTATCTGGACAGCTTCTACATCAGAAGTCATAATTTTGTAGGATTTCCCTACGTCTAGCATGGCACCCTCCAAGTCAGTGTCTAGTAATGGAAAGGGATAAAATGTCTTTGGGGCGTCGAAGGTGAAGCTTTGGTCATCTTTCTTGGCGAGGTTCTACCACCACCTAAGGTTGGTTTGGCACGGTACTTCCTCAAGAGGGAGCAGCCTTCATTTAGTGATATATACTCCTGGTCTAGTATTAGAGCATCATACCAGCTCCTGCTAACTCTTCGGCTATACGATTGCCTACTATGTCCCTGTGGCCAGATTGCCAGAAAATATTGACCCTTGCTTATTTTCTGGCATTATATAGCCATCTTTGAGGTTAGGTAGACTGAGTTTAGAGATTTGGTGGCTGTCGCTTAGAATAGATATCTCATTTTACCCACAAGTCCAGTTTGAAGTACCCATTTGGCTTTTTTATTAACAAATATGTGAATTAAAACAATAGAAGCTGAAAGAGTTCAACGTTAAAAATATTTGGACTGAAACTGTAGGAATTTAAACTCTTGTACAAGGCACTCAAGGAATAAAGTTAGTAGCCACTTACTCATAAGAAATTAATTATAGGAGATTTAGTTTCAATTAGGTCTTCAAGAATTAGTCTATTTTTTTTACAAATATCTTTTACATATTTATTCTCATAAATTTATTATTGTGATTCTAAGGTATTGAATAGTTGCTTGTCGTGAGACATATTAAATATTCTTTTTTTTTCTTTTTATATTAACAATTAAGTAAATTATTCCGTACATAATGATGAAATGATAACATTAATAACAAGGAAGCGTTTGGTCTAAGAAAAAATGAATTAATCGATAACATCAGTGCGACAAAGAATGTCATTATTTTATTTAATGTGTTTTTCATACGCGTGACCTTACTGCTATTAGTTTTTTTTTAATAATTTTTATTTACGAATTATTATGATAATAAATGATATTATTATTTGTAAACAATTAGCCAATAACAACAAAAATGTAAAAAAACTGTCATTCAGGGATTTTAGTTTTTATTTAGGTTAATGTCACCGTCAAAGATCTCCCCGCAAAAATAATAACAATTGCGTGATGTGCCTTTATTAAAGATTACAATATAATTACCGTTTATTTTGAAATCAAGTTTTTGCCATGACATATGCAATTTAAGACGAATGAAAGTTAACGACAAATTGAAAAAGAAAAACAAGTAAATTTCTAATTGGTATCTAATAATTGAACGGCAACTGATGCATTTCTTTTTATACTAATCTAGAATGAAAAGAAAATTTCTAATCAATTACTAACGATACTTGTACAATACAAACCGACTATGTACATATTTTTAGATATTTTATATTTTTATTTTATTTGAAAGTTTAAATAACAAGGTGTAGGCAGCACTTCCCAACCGGGGCACAAAAAAAATAACTAGTGGATAAATAAGGAATACGCATTTGATTCAAATATAAATTAATTTTAGAGTCTTTATGGCTAAATAAAGATACTTTTAACATTATATTATACTGTTCAAAGATATACAATTTCAATTGAAGTTGGCCTGTGATCATATTCAAGGTTTCATATCAAAACTTAAACTTTGGAAAGAAAATATATCAGATGAAAATGTATCTACTTTCTTTTTCACGGCTGTCCGAAGCAATTCATAATGAAAAACAGGACAATGTTGAAATCTGAAATAGAAACTCATTTGGAAGCAGTGGAAAATGAATTTACTATCAAGATATCAACTCCGAGTCACCAATATGGCACATGACCAGAATCCAATTGGTTGTTGATGTCTTACAGTTACCTGAAGAAGTTAAAGAAGAATTTCTAGACATGAAGGCTGACTCGTCTATGAAAGATGACTTTCATCTCTTCACTTTAGAAAAATGTTTATATCAAATGATTCGTTGTTCATCCGAAAGTTCACTTAATCATGAGAGACGGTTTTTTAGCTCTAGTTGTAATAAAAACTAAGCAGCGAAATCGCCTTGCCGTTGATAGCGATTTAACCATAGCCATTGTGAAGACTGAACCCAGAATCGACCAGCAGGTAGAGAGCATGCAAGCTCAAGTATCTCATTAGCTAGTATTTTAAAAGAATCTATTTATTTGTGGTAAAATTACTTTAAAATACAGCGCAATTGTGACCTGTGACACAAAAACCCGATTTGTATTGTGTCAGAGAAAATGCCGATTATTTGTAACAGGTCGGCTGAAAAGTCCCCGGTCTCACCTATAGATGACGACACTAGAATTAAATCCATTTCATTTTTAGATAGTATCAACCTTCAAAAGATTCGTGTAAAAATTTGACAGTTGTCGGACTATTAGTTTGTGAGATATTGCATTTTTAGTGAAGCAACTTTTGTTATTTTCAAAAAGATGGAAAAAAAGAATTTCGTGTGCTTATTAAATATTGTTATTTGAAGGGAAAAAATACAGTTGAAGCAAAAGCTTGGCTTGATAATGAGTTTCCGGACTCTGCGCCAGGAAAATCAACAATCATTGACTGGTACGCAAAATTCAAGCGTGGTGAAATGAGCACCGAAGACGGTGAACGCAGTGGACGCCCAAAAGAGGTGGTTACCGACGAAAATATCAAAAAAATCCACAAAATGATTTTGAGTGACCGTAAAGTGAATATGATCGAGATAGCTGACACTCTAAAGATATCTAAGGAACGTGTTGGACATATCGTTCACGAATATTTGGGTATGCGGAAGCTCTGTGCGAAATGGGTGCCGCGCGTGCTCACAATCGACCAAAAACAGCAACGAATTGATGATTCTGAGCAGTGTTTGCAGCTGTTAAATCGTAATAAACCCGATTTTTTGCGTCGATATGTGACTATGGATGAAACTTGGCTCCATCACTACACGCCTGAGTCCAATCGACAGTCAGCTGAGTGGACTGCGGCTGGTGAACCGCCACCAAAGCGTGGAAAGACTCAACAGTCAGCTGGCAAAGTTATGGCCTCAGTTTTTTGGGATACACATTGTATATTGTTCATCGACTATTTGGAAAAGGGAAAAACAATCAACAGCGACTATTACTGTGCATTATTGGAGCGATTGAAGACCGAAATCGCGAAAAAACGGCCCCATATGAAGAAGAAAAAAGTGTTGTTTCATCAAGACAATGCACCGTGTCACAAATCAATGAAAACGAAGGCAAAATTGCATAATTTGGGCTACGAATTGCTTCCTCACCCACCGTATTCTCCAGATCGAGCCCCCAGCGACTTTTTCCTTTTCTTTGACTTGAAGAGAATGCTCGCGGGAAAAATTTTGGCTCTGATACTGAGGTAATCGCCGAAACTGAAGTCTATTTTGAGGACAAACCGAAGGAGTACTACAAAAATGGTATCGAAAAGTTGGAAGGTCGCTATAATCGCTGTATCGCCCTTGAAGGCAACTATGTTGAATAAAAAAAATGAATTTTGTCAAAATATTGTGTTTTACTATGGTAGACCGGGGACTTTTCAGCCGACCTGTTAGTTGTAATAAAAACTAAGCAGCGAAATCGCCTTGCCGTTGATAGCGATTTAACCATAGCCATTGTGAAGACTGAACCCAGAATCGACCAGCTGGTAGAGAGCATGCAAGCTCAAGTATCTCATTAGCTAGTATTTTAAAAGAATCTATTTATTTGTGGTAAAATTACTTTAAAATACAGCGCAATTGTGACCTGTGACATAAAAACCCAATTTGTATTGTGTCAGAGAAAATGCCGATTATTTGTAAGTACTCAATAATTCAAATACATTCTTTCGTTCACTATCCTTATTAAATATTTTGTTACTGTATTTAACCTATTTAAAACATCTGAAAGTAAATAATTTAATTAATAAAAAATATTTGCGCTTCTTATTTTTGTTAAAATATTATTTTTAGCTCGGGGAAGCTCGGCAAAAGGTTGGGAAACCCTGGTATCGGGTATTTGATATAAAATAAATTTTGTATTCCTTCTATTTGAAAGCTAAATACTTTATTATCGGTAATAGGAACAAACATTAATAAAACTAGTTGGCGCAATGAATTTGAAAGCTCATAAAAATTATAACCACGACAAACTAATATATATTCATAACTTTTGGGGCAGTTTTTTTGAATCAAAACATGGCGATGGGACCAAATATACCTCAATAAAATATTGCTGTGGTAAAAGCTAAAATTTCATGTATATTCATCGATTGGTATCAAAATAATCAAAATAGTTTAAAACAGGCAACATTATTTTATGTCAGCCGTTTCGCTATCGAAATAGCATTTTGCTACGTGGCGAGCCTATAGTGATGGATGTCTGATGATGAAATCGACTGGTAACATTTTATGACGAAACTTTTTATTGATTTTTATTAGAAAATATAATATACGTAATATTGGAACTCTTGTTTATACACGATATTGTCGAGAAAAACTTTAAATATTTGAAAAGTGTGTTCTATAATGGCAGGCTTTCTGATTTTTTCTCACGCCAGAGGGTGCTAGTTGACGAGGAGATCTATTTAGTTGATTTTTATTAAAGATTTGAACAACTGAATAAATTTAAAATATCTGATAAATACGGTGAATGGACAGTTCGCCAGTTAAAAACCGAACCTATAAAAAGAGTTTACAAGCAAAAAAGATGTTCTTATACATAGGTAAATGATGTGAATTGAACCTAACCTTAAATTATTTTATTAGGAACGAACATTTATAAATAGTACCTACATACGACTCTGGAAGTAACCATCAATTAAAAAAATATGTATCAGTTTGTAGTCTAAGATACCACAGAAACCCAATTATTTGTACCTATTTGTATTTAAACGTTTGTTTTGTTACAGGTCACGCCCTTTAAGGGTAGGAAAGTATGGGGCTTTACAAACAGTACTTTAGGCTATCGAGACTTGCGAAAAATAATTTCATTGGAGTTAATCCACAAAAACTTGGTCAGGATGGAGTTCCACTTCAGATGCTCATATCACAAAACTTTAGTCACAGTAAGTTAAACCTAATATCAGTTTACTATTGATAAAAATAAAGAATACCCCAACAGGAAAGTGGGCAAAAATCCTTTGTTGATCGTAGACAGAAGCAGAGAGTTTCGCTTATTGTTAGTTAAGGTATTCTTTGGTATGATAAAAGCTTTTAGCTATAATTGTTATTAATTGTTTGTATAGTTACATATTATTCTGACTTAAAATCGTAATAATTGGCGACCAGAGGGTGGAATACAACAGTTAGGTTTATACACGAGCTGTACACAACATTTTTTTCTATAACTGCGTAAAATGTTTACACCTCTTTACGGAAAATTAATTAATAGCTAATTGATTAATAGCTAATATTAAAAATTGCTTACATAGTCATAAAAGATCTGAATAGGTAGTACTACGAAGACAAGATGTCCAATTGTCAGCTGGTTCAAAAAAACTATTAAAAGAGCCGCAAAAAACATTCTTGGAGAGATCTCACTTCATACTTTGAACATTGTTAATGCTTTTTGTATTTAGGTGAACTATGGAAACTAAACAAAATATTCTACCCTAAAATAATTTCCATCTATATTGTCACATACCGTACAACCAATTTTCGAAAACGTCCATCCTCATTGACATCGTTCGCATTAATTTGTCTTTGGCTCTAGATGCTTCTTTTATTTTATGAATAAATCTAAATAATTGGAAACAAGATCAAGACTGTAAGGTGGATCATCAATGATCCACCTTCGAAGGTTACTTCCACCATATTCCTAATGACCCTGGTTGCTCTCTATCTAGTTAGTTTCTTTACGTTAGATTCTAGCACATGGTCTCGAAGACCATGTAGTGCTTGCCACACATTTTGGTAGGTGGATCAATCTTAAATTTTGTCCTTCTTTACCAGGTAGAAGAAGAACTTGTGTTTGAGTATCAGTGTCTTGCCAGGGGCTGGAGTCTGCGTTGCAAGTTCTTCTAACTGCCCAAACTTCTTTCGGAAGACGGTGGCCAAACCTGGTGCGTCTTTAATATTGGCTGAGATGTTGTGTACCAGTGAATATTCTTCCGGGAGCGTTAGCAAATCGTTGTTCTGTAGTGACTCCAAATCTTGCTCTACCGGTTCCTCCAAATGCTCCCATGAAGGTAGGGTCTGGATCTTCTCGGATATGGTTCACTCTTTCTTTATTATGGTCTGCTTCGTATGGCGCTAGTCGGTTTTGTTGGACCACTTTCGGTTTTCCATTGGGGATCCTACTTATACGATATAAACGTTATTGATCCTCTTCTTTATCAAATACGGACCCTCCCAAGATTTTTGTAACTTTGGAGAAAGCCCTTTCCTCCTCGTCGGGTTGTGCAGCATTACTTTGTTTCATTCGTTGAAACTACCTTCTGTGACCTGCATGTCGTACAGTTTCTTCATTCTGTCGCTGGCAACTTGAAGATTCGTCCGGATCAATTCGTGTATCCTTTCGTCCATCCTTTTCTCAATTGGATCTCAATCTAATGATCGAATCACTTCTGGAGTTTTATTTGCCGCGATAGACCTTCCTTGCCATCCTATCGCTTATAATATTTTCTAATCTACACATCCTCAATTTTATGATAAAAATAGCTGTTACCTCTCAACAGATACCAGCACAAAGTGCGGATGCACTAATTGCCGATCACAGTGTTGCAATTACAAAAATGTTTTGTACTAGGTGATCAGCAACATGGTTTATTATAATCTATATGGGATGTATTGTCTTCCTTTAAATACAAAAAAGAATTAAAGGATGGAGGAAGACCTTACTTTCCTAGTAATAGAGCAATAATTTAGATTTTACGATAATTCTGGCTTGTTTTACTTGCTCTTTTAGATATAGAGAAGTAACCATAAGAAGAATATAGATATTATACAATCTCTTTAGTATTTCATACAGAAATAAGTATAAATATATGCGTATTCGACCCAAAATAAGCAATTTTATGAGTCGACACGTAACATTTATTTGTATACCAAACCTATCTGTTAGCACAATTTGGTTAATATTACTTCATAATTGACAGACAAAACTTTAATATTGGATGGGTCATTGCTATATTAATACCAGAATATCATTTCACAATATTTTCTTTCAAATCTCTTAAATATATAAAAATGTTATCGCGTAATCATATTAGATAATCGACCATTAATAACGATCCGTAGCCGTAGATTAATTAGAAATTATTGGATCTGTTCTATAGAAAATTGCCTAAGGTTTCAACTTCTTTATATTTTGGGTACAACATTATTTAGAATGAAGACGTTCGAGTAGAACTAACAAATGGTAGACAGTCTAACACAAAGGATTTTTACTCTAAGACTGAGGACAAATGAAAAAAAAACAGCAGTTACCAACGGCGCACTTTAATTTAGTATAAAATTTTATTGGAGTGTGACTGGTTTATTAGTTTAGGTTAATTACAAAAAAAAGGTTATACTATCTATCGGTATTTCAAATAATGTGGACTCTACCAAGAACTTTCACTCGCACACAGCACAAAATACCTACGAGGTCGTAGCTTAAGGATTTTACAAGGGTTACATTCATAAATATATATTTTCTAAGTATTTAATGTCATACTAAAGATGACTAGTTTGAGTGAATTTTACAGCGAAAAAATGTTAGTCATTAATTGCGTCAATGAATATGTAAAATAGGAGGTCTTCGGGAAGTCCTCAAGAACAACAACGTTCATGGTCTTTTATTTTTACTTTGAACCTTACAGATTTAAAAAAATTATATTAATTAATAGAAAAGACAACATGGTGTAAAATAAATTTAAAGTGAATGGTGGTCTAAGAAAGAGGAGTATTAAGACCATTGCTATTCAACATAATACTAGATGATGTGATGAAAGACACAAGGACACATACTAAACAATTGTATATTGGACACAGACATCTACAGCCCGTTTATCTATGGAATGTGCTTTTGAAGAGTTTGGATATTTGGAACGCTGAACTGGAAAATAAAAACTAAAAATAATTGAAGAGAAGACAAAAGTTATGGTTATGGGAAAAGAAAATATTCAGATGAATGTAAATCTTAACGGGAAACATATAGAACAAGTGGAAAATTTCAAATACCTGGGAGTAAACATCAATAATAAATGGAACCATGACATAGAAATAAATACAATAATAAAAAATGCATCAGAGGTGTACAATGGCCTTAAAAACTCGTTCATTGGTAAAGAAGAAATTTCTGTTAAAACGAAAATGACTGTATATAGAACATATTAACTTTTGGACGCGAGAGTTGGGTACTGACCAAGAGGATAGAAAGCAAATTACAGAGTATGGAGAAATACAGATAGTACAGGATCGACAATTAAAATGGTTTGGACACTTATGTATGTATGGAATTAGAGGTGGTAACCTATGAGATCTATTGTGTCCCCTTTACTTGCCATTAGCTCTCCTAAGAAAGTTTAGGACATCGTCAGGCTTTAAATTAGGTAGATCCTCCTCCTATATTTCGTGTGCTCCCAGGTATCTAACCCTAGAATTTTGCAAGACAGAGTATGTGTATGGAGGTTTCATCCTCTTCCTCACAGAATCTGCACTTCATCTTCTAACCCTAGTTTCTTAACCGGCAATGCCCGGTTAATATTCCCGTTAAAACCCGGGACTTTTTTTACTGAGGTTAAGGCAGGCCCGAGATCTCTTCTGGTTGTAGTTTCCCAGAAGTATCTTAGCCTGTCTCAGACCTTCCAGTTGATTCCAGTACTTAGATTTATCTTTCTCCATTTCTTTGGACACTTAACTAGATTAAGCAACAAAAAGCTAGTAAAACAGGTATGGGAGAAGAAATCAGAAAAACCAACTGCCGAAGACGGATCACTCTTCACGATAATGCGAGCTCTCATACATCGTCTCAAACAACTGCATTTTTGAGCACCCAAAACATCGATTTGATGAGTCATCTGCCGTATAGTCCTGGCTTGGTACCGAATGACTTATTTTTATTCCCGTACAAACAAACAAACAACGTTTTTCAACACCTGAAGAAGCGGTTGCTGCAATCAGAATGCATGTTTTGGAAATACCTCAATCAGAGTGGCAAAAGTGCTTCGACAATTGGTTCAAACGCATGCAAAAGTGTATAGATCTTCATGAGGAAGATTTTGAAAAACAATAAAGTGATTTTCGATTATTAATATTTCTTTTTGTTCTCTACTCCCGAAATATAAAAGGCAACCCTCTTGTAGTTATCTCATAAAAGCAAAATGTTTATTCAACATGTTTCCAATCAAATTAACATATTTTACAATCAAAAACAATTTTTATGAAATAAAAGCCAAAAATAGAGATAAAAACTTGAGAATCAATTTTTCTTTTGAAATTAAAAAAAATCTTGATACATAATAACTCAATATAAGAAAGAAGAGAAAATGTCACTGCAACTAATATTTCCTAAACTAACTAAATAAGATAAAAGTTATAAAAACATTACGTATTGTGAAAATATTTCTAATAAAAGTTTAAATTCTACATCTGCATTAATTTCATTTTAAACACAAAATAACATTTGGTACAAATTTGTTAAATATAAAATTACCTAAATTAAAAAAATCAGCAATTAAAAGTAATAAATGATCATATAAATTTCTCCACTAATAAGCTATTTACTTTGATTGAGTTTTCATTTTTAAGTAGAAAAATTTATGTCAGCACGGTATACCTAGTTTTTTTTAATTTTTTCCATATTATTACACTGATCTTAGAGGAACATATATCCATATTACTTCAACACTTAATCACCTATAGATTATCCCATAAAACAAAATATAACTTAAATCTATCAAAGGGAGAGTGTAATTTAGAAATAGCTGTCATTGGTGAAATTTTTTTTAATAAAGTAATTTTTCAGATAAATAAAATACAAACTATTGATTTTAAAAATTTTTACCAAGTACTTATGGTTTTAAACCAGTCTCTTTTATTTAGAGAAATCATTTTTGTCTTGTGTAGCAAACTTCGTAAAATTTAAATTCATTTTTTTCAGTACAAAATAAAACACTAAAATCATTATAGTTTAATTATGAAACAACTTTTATTAGACTGCATTTAAACCAAAATGTAGCAATGAATAAATAAATATTGCTTCTAGTAACAAACTTTAATGTTAAATTTAGACTATAAATATATAAAAATAACTAGCAAACTTTCGATGTTCAATTGAACTGGCGGCAAGGCTATATTATCAGGGGAAAGTAATTTTTTATAAAAATAAAATATTCATAGTTAAATGAAATTGTTCATAAATCATTAAACTGATTTCTCTTTAATAAACATTACAATCTTTAATACTATCTATCTACGCCTCTGAACGTTTGTATGTGTCGCTTTATATCGGCCAATGAACGTCCTTGGTTCAGCTTGCACATTTTTCCTCTTAACTCTACTACTGTATTAGTCCATAACATCTATTTTACTGAGAGGTATTTTCTTGTTATGTAAATACCTGTTTTAATACCATTGATTCGAAATGCTGTTGCAATAATTTTTGGTTACATTTTTATGAAAACTTAACAGATAATGAATAAGGACACATTTTGGTAGCGCCTAATTCAAATATTTCAAACAAAAAATAACCTAATACATTGCAGATACATTAGGGTCAGCAAAAAAAGTTTTTAAACGCTGTACAGTATAATCCATATCAAATTTATTCTACTAATCCTTACTATGTGGGTCAGTTAAACGAGGGTTTAACAAAACTTTTACAATTTATTGTGAAAATGACAGCTGTTTCGAAAAATCATCGTCAATCTCACAAAAATTCGAAAAACAATTCGAATTCTTCAGCACTCTTTTATGGGCTATAAAGTAGCATTACAGATGGACTGGAAAATTGGTATAACACCAGCGACATACAAGATGGCATAATTTTATATGAAAGCGTGACAGAGAACCATAAAAAATGAGAGAGATGGGTGGACATACCCAATTAAATGTCCATTGACGTATGTCAACTTCATTCGAGCTGCTTCGCGAAATATTTTAACAGGGTTATCAAATTTGGGAAATACTTACCATCATTTACGATTAAGATCATAGGTCAAATATTTTATAAGCACTATTTCTAATCGCGATAGTTATACAGATACAATTATTCAGAAATTAGTTGTTTTTTAATTCTGTATTGTCCATACAGAGACTGTCCAAATAAATTTTATTCAGAAATAGAAATTAAGTTTTCTCTTTATTGAAATGATTAAATTTTTCTAAAAAACCAAGTACGGCACTGGAAATTGTTATTGAGTCCAAGTCAACATTGCAATTTTGTAAGAAATTCTGATAACATTTCAAATTGGCAACATCGCGGACATAAGGAGTTAAAGGTCCAAGGTCATTGACGACGATACTGTGGCGATACTTCAACTTTTCGATACCATTTTTCTAGTATGATTTGTATTTGGCTTCAAAATAGGCCTCCATTTTGACGATTACTTCTTTATTGGTCCTAAATATCTTTCCAGAGACAATCCTTGAGGTCTTCGAACAGAAGTTAGTCGCTGAGATCTAGATATGGAGAATACGGTGGATGGGGAAGTTATTCGAAATCCAATTCATGCTATTTTGCCAACGTTTTCATTAATTTGTGACATGGTGCATTGTCTTGGTGGAAGAAGATTTTTTTCTTCTACATATGGGACCATTTTAAGTGCGATTTAATTCTTCAATCGGTCCAATAATGCACAATAACAAATTGCTGTTGAGTGTTTTTCCTTTTTCCAAAAAGTCATTGAACAATATACCATGTGGATCCTAGAATACAGAGGCCAAAACCTTGCTAGGCGATTGTTTAGGTTAGGTTAGGTTAGGTTAGGTTAGGTTAGGTTAGGTTAGGTTAGGTTAGGTTAGGTTAGGTTAGGTTAGGTTAGGTTAGGTTAGGTTAGGTTAGGTTAGGTTAGGTTAGGTTAGGTTAGGTTAGGTTAGGTTAGGTTAGGTTAGGTTAGGTTAGGTTAGGTTAGGTTAGGTTAGGTTAGGTTAGGTTAGGTTAGGTTAGGTTAGGTTAGGTTAGGTTAGGTTAGGTTAGGTTAGGTTAGGTTAGGTTAGGTTAGGTTAGGTTAGGTTAGGTTAGGTTAGGTTAGGTTAGGTTAGGTTAGGTTAGGTTAGGTTAGGTTAGGTTATCGCTCAGCTTCATTTTCGGGTAATTAAAAAATTATTTTGATTTTGTCGATGTTTTCTTTGGCTTACCCGCCTTAATCATCTGTTAATCATCTACCACAATTTTCTATTTTTATGTACAGAGAAATCTGTCTGAAATACAGGGTGTCCCGAAAAGAACGGTCATAAATCATACCACAGATTCTCGGGTCAAAAATATGTTGATTGAACGCCACTTACAATATATGCAATAGTGCACACAACAAAAGTTACAGGGTGCTAAAGTTAAAAATTTAAATAATTTTTACTCTAAAACGGTTTAACGTTAATGTATGAAAATTTATAGGAAATACTAGTAGAGAATACCCATTAAATTGTAAACAGTTGCATTCAATTATTTTGATTTATTATGGATTTTCAGAGGGGATCACCCCCCAACTTTTTTAGGGCTATAATTTAACAAAATATGCACGGCCACTGGAATCAAACGTCTATTCTTAAACTTTTGTATCTCTCTGTATTTCTTTGTAAATATTTTATTATGGAAGATACAGCCACCCTTTAAAATGCCAATTTCAATATTGAATATTTAAACTACATTTTCACAAATATTAAAATAGTATATTAAACAACGCATTTCATAAATATGGAATTCTGTTATGACACGAGTTCAAGTTTAAAAAACGAATCGCGAAGCGATGAGTTTTTTAAAGAACGAGTGTCACAACAGCCATATGAAATAAGTTGTTTATAATATTTTTTATATTTTGCCCTTTTTACCATTTTTTAAATTAATTTTTTATTTTTATGTAATTACGAAAATTTTTATTTTAAAAAGTATGTCGGCAGCACTGTGTAATTTATAAAATTTGACAGTTGTGACATTTAAATTATCAAATGTTAATGTTTTAAAATATTTTAAAATGAATAATATACCATTAATAATATATTATATAACTAAAAGATGATATAGATATTCACAAATACTTTTTTAAAGAACAATATAAAATTAATAAATTGCTATTAGCCTCAAACGTCATTGTCAATAGTCTTGCCTTTAGATACTTCAGTCATGTCGCCAACCATTTAAAACAAAAATTTGCGTACGTAAAAGTTACATTACGATACGCAAATGCGTTTTATAATGAAGATTTTTATAAGTTCAAAATATAAAAACATCTTTATTATTAAATTAAAATTTATAAAATAATAAATAGGAGATCTAATGTAATACATAATTTTAATTAATGTTATTTACAAGTTATTTCAAATCTGCTACGTATGTAGAATAATACACTACCTATTATTACATGTAATAATTCCTAACCAAAATCTGTGGTATAATTTATAACCATTCTTTTCGGGACATCCTGTATATTTTTGTAAAAAAATTGTTATGATTTAATCCATAATATACGTTTATAAATAACATATCTTTCATGAAATTTAAAGTAATCTAAAAGTTGTGTTTATATAACCATGTTCAATATCTATACGTCTATAATATGGAAAGTTCATTGGAATGTTGGAAGCAGAAAAAGAAACAATTAAGGTCGCTACTCTAGTTATTTTCTACAAATCATGAACACGAAATTTATCAATGAAGCATTTTTTTATATTTTTTTCTTTCTTTTTCAGGTCGACTGGCTGTTATATTAATAGGATTATTTACATTAGCTATAGGAGTAATTTTATCGTCAATTCCATGGGTAGACTATATACTTTTAAAGGTAAGTCTCAAACAAATGTTGGGAATAGAAAAGTGTGGCAATACTAATGGAAAATAATATTATACGTAAAGTAATTTCTATTAAATATTTTTTATAAACCAGAAACTAACGTTGTTCAATTCTTTTGATCTTATAATAAAGTATTTTTACATTCTTAAAATACTTCCGTAGTTAGATAAACTAGCATACTCCTTCTACATGGTTAATTTAGAACATAAGCAGCTCTGTCTAGATAAAATACGTCATTAAAGACTTGTTTTAGTTATTAATATATATTACACAATAGAAAATTGACTTGCAAGGTTTTTGGATAAATTTTTCTATACTATAGAGCGGGTCACAGTTATTATGCAGCGTGGCCGGCATAGGCCAATGTAAATCTTATGGGCGAATATTCAACACTGTTGCCGCTTTGGTTACGGCTTGAACCACAATTAACTCAGCCAATTTATTTTCGTAGAAACGTTTTATTATGAATTTTGCAAAACAGATGTATTCTATATAATAAATATTATTAAAAAATGGAATTCAAATCTATTTATGTAGATTGTAATCAGTATATACCTGATCACTTGATGGATTATTTAGGTCTCTACTAAATCTTTCAGACAAATCCTAATCCTATTGCCAGTGAAAATATTATTTCGCCTTGAGTGGTGCAGAGAACGGTCACTCTGGTATCAAGAATAGAACAGTATTGTCTTTAGTGACGAGGTGGTCTTAAGTATCGACACAGTAAATATTCTCAAACCAGAGAACCAGAGGTTGTAATTAGAAAACCCATCATCTCATATAACAGTCTTGTTATAATTTCCGAAGAAAAATACAATCATAAAATATCAAATCCTATGGTAGGGGTCAATATTAACTAAATATGATTTTTGTTTGTTTTAGAACTTACGATTATCCGATGGTTCTTTAAGTTTTCACTACTGGCAGAGACCAGGAGTGATCAGACTAACCAAAGTGTATATATTTAATGTAACTAATCCAGAGAAATTTCTTTCTAATGGGGAGAAACCAAAACTACAAGAAGTAGGTCCTTTTGTCTACAGGTGAGTCATAATCCCATGTTAATTTCTTATTTTTACTACTATAGACTTAAACCTACCTCTGATCCATATCAAACATCGCATAAATCTTTATTTTTTTATTAAAAAAGCGTGTAAATTCACTGTCCAATATTTAATCATTGATCTTATTTATCGGTCACGAAAATTTTTATCAAATTATTTAATTTATTTTTTCGGTAGCAGGATATCCGGTGATATAATAATTTGGATAATTTAAGGAAAATTTAGTTCAGATTTTGTTCATTGTACACGTTAGTTCAATAACCGGACGTACATTTATACTCTGGAATATAAAATTAGTTTCGATATCTGATAAAACATTTAAATAGAATTTTCCAGCAAATGATCTGGTCAATTAAATTTATTGTACTAAACCTTACTCTGTGGAAGAAGAACATTAAATAAAGATTTTTTATAAAAGTGCAACTGATTATTTAAACTTTTCATCTCATTGACAGCTGTTTCGATATATTATTGATATAAAAATGGAAACTGTACCCTTACTGTCAAGAATTCAATTAAGATAAGAATTAAATTCTTATGTTTTATTTTATCTACATCTGGATTGGGTTGAATATAGTCAAACACAACTAGTATACCATACATTTATAGTGGTTGTAAGAATATTCTTACAGCAAAAATAAGTTCTAAAGCTGCGTAATAAAATCTCATAAAAGTTCTTAAATTAAGATGAACTTCCACAGAGTAAGAGTTAGTACAACAAATTTAGTTTTTAAATTAGCTATAAGTTTCCTATAAGTGCAAAAGAGGCACCATATTAAAGAGCACAATCACTGTATAAGTCCCTTAATAATGTTGTATTAGTGTAGCTCAGTGAATAATAAAGCAAACTGATGTCTAGCTATACAACCTCTATAAGTCATGTTTATAGAACATTAATAAATCATTGACTAATTAACTAAACACCCTCAATGCCAATAAAATGCCAAACCTCTTTTGTTGCCGAGATGGATATTTACGAAACAAATCTTGCTTATATATAGTTGTAATTTAGAACTAGTTTATTCTCTTCAAAATGTGAAAATGAAATAGTAGAACGTTTTTTATTATCTTTTTTGATAAAATAATCTCAAATTTTAAAAGATTTAGTAAATCATAATATAATTTTATTAATATGTGTAATAATCTGAATATTGTAAAAGGCAATTACAAATGGCGTCGGGCATGAAAATAAATTTTGTTATTTAAGAAGCATTTACAAGACTTATTTGCTGCATAATAAGCCACTACAACACCAATACACTTAGAGAGAGCATTTAAACAACAGTTACAAAACACTCCAATAACTATTAAGAATCTTTTCTGAATGCCATCAGGGCGTTCAAACCCAAAAAATGGTTAATCCAAAATTAAATCCATAAAATTAAATCTATAATTCCCCCTTGCATTAAGGTTTATGAATCGGTTTAATGAACTCCATCTTTAGATACATTCAGTCTGGATTAATGACTATGTCGATGCTAAAAAAATATTTAAATATAATATAATATATTATGAACTTTAACTTATAAGACAACTTAAAATAAATAATGTACCTTCAAAAATCATGACTACTTATAACGGTAAATCATAGTAAATAGAAATTAATCCATGCAGCTTTACCAATGTCAAGGTCAGTAATGGTACTCTAACGGAATGTTCATTAGATACAAAGTAAGAGGAACTTGTTATACCGTGAATAACGAATATTTTGGTCAAGATATAAAGAGTTTCTACGACTAAGGTATGATTTAAATTTAAATTGAAAATATGTAAGTGGATCAAGATGGTTATTAATTAAATAAAAAGCAGGTAAACTGTGGTTACCTTTTGACCAATCACAATGAAAGTTGGCCTGTATGCAAAATTAGCATTCAGTTTTTAGTATTATTGCTGTGATTGATTTGTATAATTTACAATTATTAACAAACACCAGTTTACAAATTATTTCTGGCTACAGCTGGAAGTTATTTTGTTTTTTGATTTTTATCATCGATGACGGAGATCATCTTAATATTTACATCTGAAGTTTTAAATGACAAGTTTTAAAAATCAAAATTATTTTTGCTACAACGGGGAAGTATCCTATTATTTTAATTCTTTTAAATAATCCCTAATAGTTGATAAACTAATTAATTTATGAAGTTATTTATTATTAAAAATAGCTTGAGTTGACAGGGCTATCCAGCCAAGTTTCTTGTCTCAGTAGGAGACCATTTGATATTAATCAAAGCAATTAAACAATAAATTTAATTATATTGTAGACAGAAAGCGTTCCACATTATAACAAAAATGCAATATTAGTAAGTTGATTTTAATGTTTTGAAACATAAATAAAGTAAATATTAGATGCGCTGTTGCCACTTTTGAAAACACGAACAAATCAGTTTAAAAATTAAATACCCCAATTAAATTATCAAATAAACATATTAATTTTATAGAAAATCGTAATTTATTATGAGAAATGCCATAATTTTTTCATTAAAATTCTTAATAACCTTCTGCCATTGTATAAAAAAAACTTGGCATAATGGAACAATTTAATTAGTTTTTAGACAAAAACGGGGCTTCATTTTCCAGATTCGTCAAATATTTACTCAGCTGATTATTTCCAAAATTGATAATTTGCTAAATATTCAAAAAAATTATAGTTAACTTGACCGTTTTTACAATAAAAAAATTTGCTATGTAATATATACAAATATAAAAATCCTCTTTCTCTATAACCACCTGGTTTTTTGGAAAATTTAATATGTGAGTCAGAGGATTTGAAAGAAAATGCACTAATATTGGCTATTGGACAATTGAATGTATTCATGTTATCAAAATAAATGTTCCATCTCTCATTTGTTAAAATTTCTTACGGAAGTATTCACCATTAATTTAGGAAAAAATAGTATTCTCAATGAGCCATTACACACCTGCTGTCAAACACGTCATGAATAGTTTAAAATAGAGGGAAAAAAATATTTATAAATGCTAATTAATCCCAATTAAAGGTGAAACATTTTTCGTACTAAAAAAATCTATGGTAAGAAGTGTCCATTTAAAAGTATAATATCTGTCCAATTTTAATTTTATGATAATTAAATCAAATAATTAATTAAGTGACGCTGTAGTTTTGGTTCGATATTCTTTAATAATAACCTAAAAAAAATATATAAAAAAGTGGTTAGCATCGCCTAGTTATACGTTTATTTATTAATAATATTGAAATTAGAAAACTGTCCATGATAATTTACAACACTTTATCAAAGGTTGGTGGTTTATTTCTAATGAAAAATTCACAGATCAAGAGATAAAAACCGAAATTAAATAAAGTGTACAAACGTGGTACAAACCAAATGATGATCTTATACAAAGGTAAATGATGTGAAATGAACCTAACCTCAAATTATTTTATTAGAAACGAACATACATAAGTATTTTATTGAAAGCTTATTAATAAATAAACCGATGAAGTATTTCTTTATATTTTCAGCTTAGAAACATACGACCCTAATAATAATTTTAGTATGAAAAATTTGAATATAAAGATTATTCTTAATATATGGTGTATCTACTTTCATAAGGTAAGGGTTAGTACAACCAATTTTAAAACATATTTGTTAATTTGTTTACTCAATTCTTAAGGAACGTATTTTTTATTCAAACCATCCCAATATACCTAAACATTTTGTCTTAAATTTTTCCATACGGAAAACAATTCATTTGAGTACTAGATCTTAAAATATATTTCTATTTTGAATTAATAAAAATATCTTGATTTAATGTGAGCTTTTAAAAATTCTTATCTCCCTAAAACCAATTAAAACTCTCTTTTATCCATTACCTGATCTCATTTAACAGGAATTTTATTAATAACAATTACCTGTTACACTGGTTTGTTAAAATTGCTTCAAATTTTCGTTTAATTGTCATGCCAGGCTGGGGCAACGCAACAACGAATGTGTTCAGTTTCGAATAAATCTCTAATTGGTTATACTGAGAACTAAATTAATATTGTGAAACAAATTATATCATTTTTCTTGTTACGACAATATGTTTGATTTCATTGACTGTTTAAATAGCAAAATAAATTAAAACTGCAAACCGATTACATAACTTTAATAAAGTGTGTCAGAGAATTTTTTGAAGCAAGTGTACCAATGTTAATTCTCAGAACTTTCCAAGTTCATTATCAGATTATTTCTATTTTCGTATATTGTATTTAAAAATCTCACATAATAATTAGTACCTATCAATAAAAAAAATTTTAATGCTATATATATAATTTGTCGTAGGCATTTAGTTTTTCTTTTCTTTTGTATAATTTATTCGAAATTAATGGAACCACATTCACCAACGTGTAAAAGAAATTTTGAGAAAGGTAATTGTCAACTGGACATCAGTAAACTGGCTCATTGAATCGAATATTTAAAAAGTATAGAAAATACAAAATATTTAATCTTATTGCTTATTGGGAAACCGAAAAAATTAAAACCTGTTATCTTAAAACATAACTATTCAAAAGTGTAATTACATTTATTGTACTAACCCTTACTATGTGGAAGTACATATTACTATGAATAATAAACAAACAATCGTTTAAAATAAGCTTCCATATTTTATTTAAAAAATATCTTATTAAATGCAATGACAGCTGTTTCGCTACAACAACCATCGTCAGATTGACATATTGAAGTTACATTTTGTTTGTTTGTAACTACTTGATGATGATTAAGTAGTATTAATACAAGACCAAGTATGGAAGTACTCAGACATAACAATATTAAAGCCTTGATGAACAAATAAATCTTGGAAGTTCTCCACTATTAAACTGTTTACTGTGATTGAGTCTTCATTTTATACATTTAGATAAGACGTAATTGTGACACAAATATATTGAGTTATTGTAAAGATCAGCATGATATAGTTTTTTCCTGGTTTTTCTATATTATTGCACAGTTTGCACAGTTATACTCATCCTAGAGGGAAATACATCCAGGATAACCCCTTAGGGCTAATAATATCTAGGCTTGTTATGTATTGGTTTATTATTCTTAGTAAGATAGACTTCCAAAAAGTAAGGGTTGGTACAGTAAATTTAATCAAAAATAATGTGTTCTTATTATTTATTGATAGTATAAATTCAACTTAATTTTTCTCTATTTTGATTCATTTTCATTTTGTTAATATTTAATCATTAATTTTATTATTTCTACTTACTTGTTTCCTGTTTCTTATTAAATCATGTGTAATATTAAATTAGACAGTTTTGAATGAAATTATATTATCCAAGGAGACTGATATTAATTTTTTTAACTTGTGGTCCTAAAACATTTTAGTCTCTTGGGATAAAAAAAATGTAATCACTAGGGAGTGGCGCTTTAAATTTATATTTCAAAAGTAAATCTTGTTGGATGCAGTAGTAACTTTCCGTTTCGTCATGGAATTTTTAAGACGTGATTATTTTATGCCAATATACCTGTTATAGTTAGCGAGTCTTAATCAAGACTGGTTGATTCAAAAATAAAAAAAAAACTTAAAAGTTGTTTAAAATATTCCACTGAATATGACAAAAGTAGAAGGCCTTGATGAACACTTCTTTCAATATGTTTTATTTTGGATTAAACCCCTTTACGGAAGTAAATTATTATTAAAGTAATTGGTATTTTAAAATTATCATATTTTTGTCATAAGCTGACATTGATAAATATCAAAAATTAATTTGTATCTGTAAATCTGTTGGGGCAATTGATAGCTGGTCGTTAGAAGATGATACCCACCCAGCATAAACGGTACTTGCTATACGTTCTCACTCTCCATTCGGTGACCTTTGAATCATTCGAATAAATGGGTTAAGTAAGAAAGTAAATATAAACAGAGACGATTAGACATAGCCGGAAAACATAGTGTGACACACAAACGTGTCTTTTAATCAAGAAGCACTTTAGTTTTTTATTTGTTATTACTATATCATAAAAAATAACAGGTGCCTACATAGTTTTGCAGCTTAGTTTCGTGGTTCAATTCGGCAAAAATAAAAATGATTGTGAGTTTAGAATACCGAATAAGTAATAGTTTATTATATATTTTACTGAAATAACTAACTTTTTTCTTTGTCTGGAGTAGAACTCCGAGATTTATTCGAATATTCAAATACTTTGAATATTTATTCTCGACTACCTATTTGTATCATTCAACTAATTGACAATATTCGTGCTTTTTGGTCAAGTTTTTTTATTGAACAACTACATTTTCTGTGCATTTAATGCAACAACCCTCTTGGGTTGTCTGTCTGGAGACATACGTTGTATGGGGTGCGTAATGAAAACTTTTTAAATCTGTTCTTAAATTTTTAAATGTTTATATATTTTTCTATGTCCTAAATGTTTTTAATGTATGCAGCCAATATTAACACGTTTTATATTAGCTTGGGTTATAATTAAGTATGTTTCTAGTCTAATTAATTTGAAAACTTATCACTCTTTAATGATGTCAAAGAGCCTATGACCTTGAAAACGACAAACCGTAATATCCATAGGAATTGTTAGGTTTGCTTCTCTGGTTTTTGACTTTTGAGTAATTGTGACAACTCTACATCTTATCTAACCTCGAAATCGATATTGGTATTCGCGAAAATCAATGACCACTAGATGGCACT
The DNA here is from genome assembly GCA_035357415.1 of Ophraella communa. Taxonomy (NCBI): domain Eukaryota; kingdom Metazoa; phylum Arthropoda; class Insecta; order Coleoptera; family Chrysomelidae; genus Ophraella; species Ophraella communa. Next base: position 22,166,007 of record CM068988.1, on the reverse strand, counting down.
GTCAATTTGCAATATGACCTTCAGGTACGAGGGTGAACAACAAAATTTTAGTTCATGCTTTGCATCTATCGTTGTTTCTGTGTACGTGTGAACTTCCTATTTTTTGTTATTTTTCTTGTCTTAATACATTACACATGAGTTTTTCCATCTTAGCTCGAAAAAAAAAACAAAAAAATACATTAAACTACAAGGTTAACAGCACACTGATGTGTTGTTCACCCTCATTTAAGCTTTTATATTATCCCAATAGATGTCGGCCACTTTGAAGTTTTCGCCAATCATCTTTGTTATGGCTGTTGTTTGGATTATTTGTTTTTGTTCCTCTTTCTTGTTTCTAAAATGTTCAAAAAGTCCTTTTGTACCAACTTTTATAAATAATAACGTACACAAACAAATTATTGGCTGATGTTTGGGCCTCGGTTGTAGCGACTGTAGCAGCAATTGGCCAGCCACTTTGAAGTCACTTGCCTCAAGGTCAAACGAGTATTCCAATTACCCTAATATCTGTTAACTTTTTTATTAAACTTTATGACATTTATTTTCGAAACAAAGCTGCATAAGGTGAAAAATTATTCGTAATATTTCAAGTAAACATATCTGTTTTGAGATTTAAGCATCTGCTGAAAAGACCCATTTAAAAACGAAAATGTTTTCTTACTGGACAAATCATGTTTTCGAAATTGTACTTCTAGTCAATAAATCAAATACAGATGTAGAAATTAAGTTAATGCTTAATATTATATCCGCAATTCGTAATAAACATGAAATAGGACAATTGGTGCATGCAAGAAAATGAAACTTGTGATTATTTCTAATGTTATATCATTTTAATATCCACCGTATTTTCTTTTACACTTCACAGTACAGAGACCGAGGAAGCCATGGCTGATAATCGCACATGCATTTTTAGTTCTTGTACTTTCAATTTTTTCGTTATATAAATAGTACGCACTAATACATGGTCGTTGCAATAATAGGGCATTAAATAGGAAACTATAACTGTACTATATGAATACTATCTTATTTATTTTGAAATTAAAGCTTTCGTAAATCGGTTTCATAAAAAAAACTCATTACATTTTATTTTTATGCTACAATTCCATTTTGAAATGGGTAGTTATATTAATATTTGTCACATTTAAACTAGGTAAGTTTTTATTGGAAAAATGTTTATATAATGAGAAATTACCAAGAACTATATGGTATTTTTATAAAGTGTTCGATAAGGTGTTTACAAATGAATTCAACTTCAAGTTACGTCAATTAACTAATTAATAAGAAATAACTAATTAATAAGTAATATTGTTTAATAACTGGAAATTTTCAATAAAACTTCCGGTATTTTACAGCGGAAAATAAGATATTTTTTACGCTTATATTTTAAAGGGTGTAGAAAAATGTTTTATTGATACGCTTTATATTTATACCTTTTCCAGTATAAATATAGGTGCACGTCATCAAAGTGATCAAATATTTTATATGTTGTCAAAATTGTGCCATGTTGCCGCGTTCAAACATGGCGTAGTATTGTAGTCAAATAAAAAGAAGAATATTAGAGAAATTTCGTTTGACATTTACTAAATTCTAATACAATTTTAAATGCTTGGCAACATAGTCCCGTTCTGACAGCTGTGACGTGCACCTATATTTATACTGGACAAGGTATACTATATATTACCAATAATATAATTAAAATCAGTAACTGATAAATAATAGCTGAGGTACATCCGAAAATATTTTCCTGTGATTCCCACCCTTTTGTATGAATGACTGAATATATGAGTATATTGTTCTTTTAGAAAATTTTCTTGCGCTAATATGTCAGACATAATAGTTTGATGATCAAAGTTAAACAATTTTTTGTCTCGATAATATAGCAGTAATTTTTTAGTTTTTTTTTATAAATAATGGTAAATTGTAAATTTTTTTAAATAAAGTTTCATAGATAAAAATGTATTCAAAATTAATGTTTCTGAAAAAGTTTTCTAAATTATCGAAAATATTAATAAAATCCCACAGCAGAAGACTTTTAATTGGAAAAATCAATAGATTAATATGACAAATAGTAATCATAACTTTTATTTCTTATATTTTTGATAAAAACAGGTAATTTTAAAAAAATCACCAGAATAATAGACTGGAGTGAGAATTTTTTATTCGAAATACTGTAAGGTGGGTATATAAAAAATATTAATTGATTACCAAAAATGTATTTATTCTGGGTTATACCTACAGTTTTTCGTTGTTGAAACAATAATGTCAAAGGATATCTTTTGTGAATGAATGCGCCGCTATGCACTGGTCTGTTTTAAAAAACTTCGTAGAGCAGCATTGGTTTATTTAGTGGGCGGGGTCTAGAATATTATAAGTAGATAGCCAACAATTACTTTTATAGTGAAAATATTTCAGTTTTGCATGAAAAAGCACACTCCCTTTATTTCATAATACATGTTTTTTATTGCAATAAAAGTGAACAAAACTCATTATAAAAATTCTGGGGCACAATTTTATTTTTCCGTTCCCACTCTTAGTAAAGTTATATAGTCCAGGAAATATATATCTAAAATTATCATTTTACATTTTATTTCTTCGGTTGGATGATTTTTTTTAAATCACATTGCAATTTATATCGTCTGCTTTGTACATTTTCGGATATAATATCATAAGAGAAAATATTGCTAGCAAAATTATGGACTGTTGAACACAAAACTAAACTCCAGTTTAAAATCAATTGTGTATTATATTTAGTATCGGAGAGTAGAATGGCCAAATTTCTGGAACATATTTTTTAATAATCATGTAGACTTTGACAGACTGCAGAGTTCTTAAAAATTAAATTTTCTAATAAGTGTATATCTATCGAGGTCTGAACCAGTTTCAAATTGAATTTTCTCTTTTTTTATTCAAAATTAGCTGCAATGCAATGGGAAAGAAAACGCAAAGCTAATTGTAGAGGGCGCCCCTATAGCTCGACTCTTAACAACAGTTTATTTGCTAGGATTGAAATTTTATAAGAAACAAAAACTTGCATGGTATTTTTGTGACTGGACGGTAAAAATGTTCAAATGGGAGTTAGGAAAAAGGGGAGGCTCTTCAAGAGAACGAAAAGTGGATCTGGTTAACAGGTATAATTTAGTGCCAAGTTATCTCAAAAATTTGATGATTCTTATGCCTTTGAACATAACCTTAAAAGCAATGTTATTTGCCTATTCCAGACTTGAGCGTGTTTACCGAAATTTTACTTCGGGATACCTCAAGAACAAAATGAAACCGATGACGCTAAAATGGTTTTGCTTTCACTTGATTTATATCGTGACATCAACAGCAGCACAAGTCTGCTACCTGTTAAGTTAAGAAGTTGTACTACAGGTATAATCATAATCACGAGATGTACATTAAGAGGCAAAAGGCAGCAAACCATACCTGTATAATAACTATTTTCTTTAAAATCTGCTATACAACTGGTGATTCTAGTAATATAGGATTTTCTTTTGAGTCAAGTTACAGAGGTGACGCCTAATTTGCAAAAATATGCAGTAATTTTTTAGGAATATTCAAGACAAACATAAGTATAAAATACATTAGGCCATATAACTCTCTTCCTTATAAATTAGCTTAAATAATGATTATCATATATCAAAAGAATAACAGTCATTATACTCGAGTAGAATACTATGTTTTATCCACGACTACTACATATTTTTATTGGGAAATTTTGTTACATAACATACAGTTTTTGGAAACAATATTATTTTATTCTAACAAATATTTCATGCAATCCATTATTGTTCATTTATGCAAAGTACATTTATGAAAAATTATCTAAAAATCGCCAATTGTATAAAATCTCAAAATACTAAAAATCTAAATATTTAGGTTAACAATTAGCACGTATCTGATTTATAGGATGATACTATTTATTTATAGTTATTAATTTGGGGAAACTAAAATGACATTTTTAATAAGCTGATTAAACCTTAAATCTGCTATAGGAAATTCACATTTTGGATTTTGTATATGTACCGGGTGTCCGAATAAGAACGGCTCTCGGCCATATATCAGTAACCATTGATAGTACAGCTTCGGGAAAAAAAAATTTTATAATAAAAATGGCCTCGAGAAACACCTGGAAATTATTTACAGACTCGTAGGTCTACCGCTAGAGGGAGTAATTTAATACTAAGAATTAAGAAATCAAAATTTTACAAAAATTGCCTTATTAAAGGGCATTTTTAATGCGATAATCAAATTCTACGAACAATTCTGCGTATTTTTGGTTTCAAAAGTTTTAGTCTATCTTTTCAAATATAAGGTGGGGGAGAGTGGGAACATTATTTTAGAAAAAGCTCTGTAAGTCCGGTCCTGTTTAACCGATCTTTGCAAACTTGGTCTTGTTGATAACAGCTTTCTTCCACCAATATTATAGTTATCATTTCCAAACAACCTAATAAGTGACGTGCCCGCTAGAGGGCGAAACTTTTTTTTCTTTTTTTAATCTAGTTCTCTTTGAAAAATATTAAATAGAAGCATGCAATTTTAACCATGAATTATAAAATTAGACCAAATTAGCAACAAAATGGTGAAAACTGCATGTCAATATCTTTTTCCTATCCCGAGATATCTTAAGAAACGTGTAAATTTTAAGTATTTTCCTTTGAATCTTAGAGTACTCTGGTTATACTGAACGGCATTTAATAATTTTGGACTTCCTAAAATTGAATGTTCTTGTCCTCTTTATGATGTATTTAAATATTTCAATATCACTGTTACTGTCACCGGTAAACGCCTGTAAGGTAGTTGAAATGGAAAAAATATAAAAATAGTAGTGGGCCATGGAAAACAAAGCACGCAGACATGTGTCAAATTATTAAACAAAGTAAAGTAAAATTATTAAATGCCGTTCAGTATAACCAGAGTATTCTAATTCAAAGGAAAATACTTAAAATTTACACGTTTCTGATATCTCAGGATAGGAAAAAGATATTGACATGCCCTTTTCACCATTTTGTTGCTAATTTGGTCTAATTTTATAATTCATGGTTAAAATTGCATGCTTCTATTTAATATTTTTCAAAGAGAACTAGATTAAAAAAAGAAAAAAAGTTTCGCCCTCTAGTGGGCACGTCACTTATTAGGTTGTTTGGAAATGATAACTATAATATTGGTGGAAGAAAGCTGTTATCAACAAGACCAAGTTTGCAAAGATCGGTTAAACAGGACCGGACTTACAGAGCTTTTTCTAAAATAATGTTCCCACTCTCCCCCACCTTATATTTGAAAAGATAGACTAAAACTTTTGAAACCAAAAATACGCAGAATTGTTCGTAGAATTTGATTATCGCATTAAAAATGCCCTTTAATAAGGCAATTTTTGTAAAATTTTGATTTCTTAATTCTTAGTATTAAATTACGCCCTCTAGCGGTAGACCTACGAGTCTGTAAATAATTTCCAGGTGTTTCTCGAGGCCATTTTTATCATAAAAATTTTTTTCCTGAAGCTGTACTATCAATGGTTACTGATAAATGGCCGAGAGCCGTTCTTATTCGGACACCCGGTACAAAACTGAATTCAAAATACTCAGTAGTTTACCGGATAAAATTTTAATAAACAATTTTGTGCAGCAAAACCGTATATTGTATTATAGAATGTATAATAACATAAAATTCATCTACAGAATTAAAATAGAAATGAGATGCACTTTACTATTAACTAATAATTTATATTCATTGTTAATGTCAATGTAGAAGTTGCATCAAGTCTATACTGTTGAACCTTCCCATTAAAATATTTAAATGCAATTTTTTGTTACTTTTTTATGGCTTACTTCATAGAACATTTATAATTAGTTAAAGGTAAACAGTTTTGTAAGTAATTTTTAATTATTCTTTTATGAATTAGTTGATGTATAATGATTGTTTCAAGAATTAATTATTAAAAAATAACATTATTATTTAATTATCTTTTTATTGACAATGAGCATATTGTACATTCAGTTTTGCCTGAATCAGCATAGAACCGAGTAAAAAAATACATAAAACAACGAGAACTGTCGTTTCTGCAAAACGCTAATAACAACACAGATTTTTCAAATGTGTAGCATTATTCTACAAAGGGCTTAAGTTCCTAGAGAGAGTTGCCATCACTCCCTTTGAAATTTGGAAAGTGTGTTCTAGAAATTTGTTTAACTTCGCCAGAAGCATTATCTTGATGGGCGCAAACAAATAGTAGTAATTGAGCGATAGGGAAAACAGTACCATTCAGAATAAAGTGTAGTGAGGCTAGGTATACCACAGGGTAGCATTATGGGTCCTTTGTTGTTTGTGTTTTATGATAATGACCTAGCAATAGAAATTGCAGGAAACAATAATGATCATCTTGTAAATTATGCAGATGAAACAAACTTATTAGTGGTTGGAAACTCATTAAATGTTATCTTAGATATAACTACGGAATATATAGAAAGATCGCAAATATGGTTAATTAAAAACAGACCGATTCTAAACAATGAGAAAACTAAATACTTATGTTGCACTACAAAAACAAGGAATCATCTCATTCCTCCTACTATAAAAATTCAAGATCGGGATTTAACTTTGGCTCGTGACACGAAATTTCTTAGTATACACATTGATAAAAACCTAGATTTCGGAGTAACAAGAAAGTGAGGCTATACGAACTGTATATTTCGCAAACTTCCACTCAGTTATGAGATTTGGTATTATGTTCTGGGGAGGTAGCAGTTTAACTGAGCAAATCTTTGTCTTACAAAAAAAGCAATAAGGATATTATTGGGCTTAAATTATAGGGATTCATCAATCTGCCTACTCCACTAGTCGTACTACACCTGCTAGCTGCCGCTGAGGTCTCAATCTGTGCCTACTCCTCAGGGACAACTGAGGAATGTAGGTCATAGGTAACAAAACATGTAGGTGTAGGGTTTATAGGCTTAGGAGCGGTGGAGGGAGGGATAACGGAAGGCGGGAAACTATTGGTGGTAATCGTTGTCCGTCATCCCGTTTGTTGATCCAGTTTGGGGCCTTTTCGATTTCTATTGCTTCTCTAATTATTCGATGTTTTAAGGAACGAATATTAGCTAAGGTTCGGGTATTAGGAAAGTCAATAGTACGACCTGTTTGAATTTTATGTTGGGCTAGAGCATTGTTTGAGTCTAAATGTTTTACGGATAGAGAGGACAATCACTACAGGGGATCTCATATACACCATAACTTTCATTTGGAAATTGGTTTTTTACAGACCGGTCCAATTGGGAGATTTTTTGTGAGTTGTGAAGATGGTTTGGATATTGGCAGTTCTGAGAACCTTACTAATTTTGTCAGTCACAATCATATTGCATGCAATTTATAAATATCCCTGTGTATTAGAAATATTGTTTACCAAATAAATTCGTCAAGTTGAATTATTTAATTAGACAAATTTTTCAGGAAAAACCCATTTATAGGTAATAGATAGAAATTACATATGATTACACATTAAACATACTTTATGAAAGTGAAATCGTTTTAGCATTTAACCAGTATTTAGCGATGTTTGAAAATAATAAACTTGTGCTTGTTATTCATATTTTATTTTTAATCACGTCCCAGATTATTCAAGTGAAATCCCATTGGGTAAATTATATACATACATAAATTGGAATTATCTAGGAATAATTTTTCAAAGGAACAAATTTATTTTGGACAATTAATCATCGATTTATATCCCACTTTAAAATGAAATGTTCAAGAATAAATTACATCGACCAGTAGTCAGATTTCAAAAATGCTAAAGTATCACCAAATGTGGTGATAAATCACCAGCCTCGGCAACACTGTTGTGGGTTTTTTTATATAGCTTAATTTATAAAAATCGGTTTTGAGCTGCAGTTGTAATGCGCCTACGCCCGGAAAGTATAGTTAGTTGGCCTACCAGAAAGCCCATTCTCAACAAAAGTTAAATTTTATCATTACGCTAAACAGTAACTGGATAGCATAGCCGTTTTTTGGGTTTCCGTATCTTCTGTGAGCAATAGACCCATCTCGTTAATGGACCAAATTTAATACTCATGCGCGAACCAACTCCTACTCTCGTAGTTTCCCCTAAATGTTCGTGCCCCTTACAAAATTGTGTTGGCAAGCCTATCAATCCGTAGGGGAGCGGCGGGTATTACCGTACACCTAACTTAAATAAAGGATAATTTGAAATTGAGATGACACAGAAATGTTTTTCATTAAGTCTCGGGCTGATATTCTAATCTACTTTTATTATCAAAAACATTATAAAGATATATTTAACATGTAAAAAATTATTCGACCATTTTCACAAACAATGCAGGTACGGAATTACCCGAACCTTGAGTGAAATATCGTACAGTGGTCGGCTAATTTCGTACATTTAACAAAAATTAATTTTGACAATAGCCACAACAGTAATTTTCTGCAGAGTCTTCACCACTGCATAAAGCGTGCGCCCATTGTCCACAGATAACACACCTGTACCATAATTCCTTATTTTTCCCATATTCCCCGCATATAACGCAAATGTCATCAATCCTTTTGTCTCCGAAATGTTCCCAATTTTCATCGCATTCTTCTTCGTCATCGCATATTATTATGTCTTCATCGTCAGATGAGGAGCTCTCGTGTTTTCTTTTTTTATTAACTTTCTTAACTTTTTTGTTTACAGGTTTTGTTTTTTTCTCACTTCTCGTTTCTGCTTTTCTTTGTTGTACGAATGGCAATGTACGAAATTACCCGAAATAGTGGTTTCAAATTCAATATTTCGTAACTCTCGTCAAATGTGTGAAATAAGTTTAAAAATAACGTAATCTAAAAATTTAAAGCCTTTTCTTCATGATGAAATAGATACAATATCAAAAATACTTCCTTAAATCTACTTACAGCTTATTGTGTATTCCCAGGAACTTATATCGCAAGACGTAAAATGACTCTATACTCATTCACTTCGACAACGGTTATGCTACTGACTAGATAGCTTGCGCAAAGTGAATTCTCTCTTTAACAAAGCACAGATGTCAAGGACACACGATGAAAGCTCTGTTGTTTTAGTCAAAACAGTACTGTACGGTATTAGCCTCCGTACGATAATACCCGCCGCTCCCCTATATTATTATGCATAAGATCATAAGAGGTTAGTTCATTGTTTATTTTATTTGAGTGTATCTGTATTTTATGTTTTTGGACCATCGCAGTATTTTTATTGTTATACGCACTAATAAAAATAAACAAAATAAAAATTGGAACTTCTTCTTTGTGGTTTATGACCTGAGCTGCCGGGTCTATCGGGCAAATAGAAGTTAGCTTTTGACAGCTACAGGGTTTTTTTTCATTTAAGTAGTGGTATTCCTGGGTAACAATAAGTTGTGTTCCATGAAAGAACTACTCATAAATTAGCAGTGGAAGGGGAAAATTTAAAAATATTTCCGCATAAGTATTAAATAAAGATGTGGGTCTATTATACCATTAAAATTTTAATTAACCTTTCGCAAAATTTTATTCTTATTAATTATTTTTATAAAAATATCCCTAGCCTTTTCCAAAAAAATATGTTCTGTTAAAAATTTAATGAGTTCCACCAGTCGTTTGAAGTCGTTAAATTAATGATAAAAAAATCAGTAAGTTATTTTAAATACCATTGAAAATAAACACCTACTAATGGCGTACTTACATGTTTTGTATACATTAGAAAATTGTGAAATAATATTTTTTTTAAATTGCAATTAAATTACTATGTTGTGAATGAAAATACCTGTAAAATAAAATATTTAATATTGTATACTAAAAGAAAACAACAACTTTGGTTTTAATTTTAAAGCTATAAGCAATTCCTTTAATTGATTGTTTGGGATAATGCTATGGAAACAATAAATAAGTATTGTTTCTAATATTTTCACATCTACGTGTAGAGAATTCTAAAACTAGTTCTCTTAAGACTTTTTTAAACTCCTCAAACCAGCAACTTTTTGCTTGTTTTAATCTAAAGATTTTTAAATCGCAAACTCGATTGTTTTTACATTTACTCTCTTCGAAAACTGATAATAGAGACATACAGCAATTCTAAAAATTTATCACGTATACTAACTATAATATAATAATATAACTAATCAAAAAGAAGTATAAAGCAAATGTGTTTGTAACGCAACGTAACCATTCATGTGTTTTAATTTTTAACCTAACCACTGTAAAATAATCTTTTTCTTTTTAAATCCATTATCGCATAAAATTTAAGATTTTAATTTAGTCAAAGTAACAACAAAATAAATAAATATCATAAATTAACCTTCCAGTGCGTGAGATGGTCCCAAATATTTTATGTAAAAAAGTTGTCAACTGCATACAAAGCTCTCTCTAGCTCTTCGCCACAATCTCATATCAGCTTGGATGGCAGCTTAGAGCTTTCTAGGGCTTTAAGAACAGCTTGGTACACCAGCAGGTATACCATGGTTAAATGAAGTTAGGTTATGTTAGGTAGCAAAGATTTGAATGTTGAGATTCACTTATAAGGTTAGCAACATTATTAGAAAATATGACATCAATTTGACAAATATAAAATTCTCTTTTGTTGTAAAAACTAAACCTAGGCCGTTTTTTGATTTTGATGTCAACCATGACTGATTTTTTTACAAACCAGTTCCCATATAAAAGCGTGACCCATTTATCAATACGTAGCTATTCAAGTGCGTACGCAGCTTTTTTTCTAAGGGGTGGCAGTTTTCATTGGGGGGTTGAGGTGAAAAGAAAACCCATTATAAAATAAACGTATAATTTATTATTATTATTTTTTATCAATAGACTTAAGCACTTATTACTCAGCCTTTGCTGGTAATATTTACCTATCCCGAGTGTAAACGCAAATGGGACATGTATTTAAAATTCTCTTCAAGAGTTCTGGGGATGAGTCCAGTTGATGATACGATGATCGGTACCACTTCCACTTTTTCTGCATGCCTGTCCTCTGTAGCAAGATCGATGCCCTGAAGGCTTGTTCGCCATTGTTTCATCAAAGCTTCAAGAAAAGTAAAAGTAACTGTTATTCAAGGGCGTAGCCAGGATTCTATATAGGGGGGGGGCAGATGAAACAAATCCTAGACTACATTGTTTTAATCGTGGTTTATAACATATAAGTATCTCACATTAGTAGTGGAGTTGAGGAAAAAATTAAAAACAAAATATAATAACCAGAAAAATAGCTTTATTACTTGACGAGTAATCTGCGCGGTTGTTCACAAAATCTTTCTAAAACTTCTCTTACTATTTCTTCTTTTTTTTCTTGGACAATTTTCCGGTGTACGCTTAACATGCATAGTCCGTTTAACCGGTTTTCTGTCATCGTAGATCTCAGCCACGTTTTAACACGTCGCAGGGTAGAAAAGGACCTTTCTATATTACTTGGGCATTGCCGGTTAAGAAGACACATGAAGAAACTAGGGTTAGCAGATGAAGCAAAGTGCAGATTCTGTGAGGAATAGGATGAAACCTCAATACACATACTCGCAGAATGCCCTGCCTTGCAGAATTCTAGGGCTAGATACCTAGGAGCACATGAAATAGAGAAAGGGGATCTACCTGATTTAAAGCCCGACGATGTCCTAAACTTCCTCAGGAAAATAGGACTCGAAGAGCTGCTATAGGTCTGAGAGAATATCAGAACATGGCAAGTAAGGGGGGACACAATAGATCCTATGGGTCGCAGTGTGATTATCACCCCTGACACATACATACATACATACATACATACATACATACATACATACATATATTACTTGTCGTACAGGGTTGTGCCCATGAAATAAGTATGGCTTTCCTGGTTGTCGGGAAGAAAGTGTCCGCCTCCTTTAGCACATCAATAAAGTCTAATTTTTCTAGATCTTCCTTTTTCGTACCTTTATCCTTCCATAGTTTGTACCATACTTCCGCTTCATGCTCAAAAAGAGGAAGATCATAGTACTGGCAGAAATCTTGCGACTTTTCTTTAAAATCGACCAGTGACATATTTAACATCGAACATGGATGTATTGACATTAAACTAAAAGCTGGTAAATGTTCAATTGAAAAACGCTGTTCGAGGGAGGATATCAGGGAATCTAAATAAGGAATGACAACTGAGCATATTACAGTTTACCAGCTAGCGATCGCTCTTCTAGGGGGGGGGCAGCTGCCCCCCCCTGCCCGTACCTCGCTACGCCCATGCTGTTATTATTATTAATAATGTGTCGCCTGTCTCGTCTGGGTCCCAACGTGCGCCCGGGTTAACTGACTTGAGAAGCAAGGTGTTGCGAAATACATATACATATATGAAAACCAACGCCAAAGACTCTACAAAATTGTAGAAGGTTCTAGGCTCTATTGTTTACACATACACATGTAGTATTCTTTATTTAGTTCTTCAATTCTATAACAAAAAATAACAATTGTTAGCGAAAACCGACAGCACTAAAAAAAGAACGGCAAGGCACAGAATTCAATCTCTGTAATGCGATTTGTTGTTCTTTTTGTTTTATTATAATTTTATTCTTTCAATGACGTTTTATCTAGTGTAAGTTCGATTTTCTATTTTCCACGGTGAGTACGCCCTTGTACATATCGATACTTTTTTGTTAAAACATTTGTTCACCAAATTACTAACCCACAATTTCTCTACTAATTGTTTATGCCCTTCAATAACAAATTATACTAATTTTTAAAACCAATAACTAAATAATACTAGTTATTAACATTTTTACACTTATATTACTACTAAATATAGCGGTAAATAATTTTAAATAATTACAAACTAATAAAAAATCAATTATTTTAGTCAGTCGACAAACAGAAGCAGTTTGACTTGCGTAATTATATAGTTAATAGTCTATAAACAAACAAATATTTTATTATAGATTGAAGTATAAAAACAATAAGTATAAATTTATTATACAATCATAAATTTTTTTTTAATTAAATGCATAATTTATAGGATGGTTTATTTGTTTATATTACTAAAGTTCTTTAAAATGACGAAATAAGATGCATACAGTCGTTGATTTGAAGGCCAATTAAATAAATCGTACCCAACGAGAGTAAGACAAAAAATGTATAAACCTCGGAATTTGCATTTGCTTAAACAATAGCAATAAATATGTCTTTAAAACTAATGCTTACTGTTTGTTTATTTCATAATAACAAATTAGTGCCAAATTATTTTAAGATAAATATATCAAATGTAACCAAGACTAACAATTTTATGAACTTCAAACCAGAATTTAAATAAGTAAAAATAAACAAGTAAAAAACATGTTTGGGAGGTTCTTAAAAAGCTAATCGTTCATAGGTGACGATATAAGCGGTTTTAACAAATCAAAATCTCATTGATTAAACTTAATATAAAGTGTAGCCTAAACAAACAAACACATTTCAAAAATCTTTCAGGAAACAACATAAACAGTTTATTTTTTTGTTTTTTTTTACATTTTGACAACAATTACAACTAAGTTTCCAAGAAAAGAATGAAAAGTTTTATATACGTATTCTAAAATTTATTATACTAACCCTTACTAACAAACTAAGAACAGAAAATTTTGTTTAAAAGTTTTCTCTGGTAATACTTTAGTACATTTTAGTATTTAGTACAAAGTAAATACCTATTCAACAAAATTGGTGTTAAAAACTTCGAGGGAAAATAACCTTTTAACCTTTATATTCAAGTAGGTATTCTTAAAATTTAACCGATGAAACTTTCTTCTTGTATATCTTTTCTCGTTAAACTTTCGTATTCTACCTATATAGCTTGCAGCAGAAGTGAAATTATTTTTCTACAGGATATCCTATAATCTATAAATATTGATTTAACACCAAACAATTGTATTAAATACAAAAGAAAAAACATACAACGAGAATGTTGTGTGACAGGCAATCATTAGATATGCTTTTAACTATTTAATAAAATATATTTAAATAATTTAAGCATTGCAACTTTTTTTATCTGGGTTTTGCAGAGTTAATTTTTTACAAAACAACAAATAATCTTTTTTTTAATCCTCTTCTGGTTTTAGAAAGATATTTTTACATAGGTATTTTGCGTATTTGATAAACATTAACATTTACCACTACATGGTAAAAATAAGTAAAAATACTTTTAAAAAATCAAATCTTGGAGAACATGTCGTACCTATTTTACTCAAGATATACTAAAGTAATTCTTAACTATTTGGTCTCTTAAATACTATCTTCTACTACCCTCTTTCCCTTTAAGTTGAATGTTAGTTCGTTGTCAGTTTGCTAATTAGTTAGATTCTTCTTTCCCTTTAAATTGGTCTGTTCCCATTGGGTTATGCAGTCTAGAGTTTTTGAGAACATTCCATGTCCATGACGTTCGAGAAAAAGATATATAAGTGAAAAAAGTAAAGTTGTAAATTATACCTCTGTATTCTTGCCGCGACTTTTTATATCAGCAACTGATAACATTACACACATTTGAAGTAATACGTCCAACAGTCTGATCCGTTGAGAGTCAAGGTCAAGTAGTCAAGTTTAAACAAGTAGTGACTTGTCAGTCGACTTGCAGAGCTAGAATTTTTGTTTTAAGTTACAATAAAGTTCTAAAAAAGCTCATGAAATGTTAAAATCAGTATATGTCGATAATTTGGTGAATCTGAAGACGGATGAGAGATTTGAAAGTGGAAATGAGGCGGTTGAAGACGAGCAAAGATCGGAAAGTCCTTCAAACTATAAAACAGACGAAAACGTGCAAAAAGTGGTAAAAATAGTTCATTCAAACAGGCAATTGACTATTCGAGAGCATTCCGCAGAACTGAGCATTTCGTATGGGTTTTAGTTTGTTCCCAGACTTTTGACAGGTGAACAGAAAGAAAATCGTTTGACAATTTGCATGGAATTGAAGGATCATCTTGATGCAGATCAGGACTTCATGGGCAAAATTATAACTGGAGATGAAAGTTGTATAGCTATGACCCTAAGACAATAATGTAGAGTGGCCAGTGGTCAGACAGAGTCGAACGTCAAGGTCATGCTCATTGTTTTTTTATAGTGAGGGCATAGTGCGATCAAAGTTCGTTCCAAGAGAAACAAGTATAAACTCTGAATATTACAAGAGCTTACTGTAACGTTTGCGTCTTGCAACATGAATTTTTGGCTGTAAAAAAGGTTACTGTCTGTCCACATCCGACTTACTGTCCGGATTTAGCACCATGCGCCTTACGGCTCTTCCCAAAAATTAAAGATGAACATTTTGACACCATTCCCTACATTGAGAGGGCCACGATAGTACAGCTGAAGGCCCTTCCAAAAGAAGCCTTGCAGAAATGCTTCCAATCATGGATTTAACGCTGGGATAAGTGCATCGCTAGCTAAGGAGAGTACTTTGAGGGAGATTAATTCAAATTTCATGTAAGCTTATTATTTTGTTCGTAAAAAAGTATTCCCCTTATTCACTACGTACGTAATATGTTAAGAACACAAAATAATAACAGTTCTACAAAATATAAGCAAACTCTAAGTAATTAGTAACAAATTAAAACTGTGGATTTTTGGTGCAAACGCTTACTGCTTGGGTACGAATAGCAGTGTATCACCAATAGGGTTTGCTTGTTCTACAACCCACTAAAATTTAATCCAAATCCATGTTTACCAAATCACACTGACCAGCGGTCAACCAAGATTGGATCATGATATCACAGACAGCGACATAGCATAAGAAAAGATAAATTGGGGAATTTTAGTGTGATGTACTAAAAAAACTACTAGTTTCGGTCTAACATGGTGGCTATCATCAGGCAACAAAAAACAGTAATGTGTTGTAAAGAATTTTACAAAAATACAGTACATACAACAATACTGACTTCTTTTTGTAAAATAGTTTACGTTAACACATTACTGGTTTTTATATCCTGATGATGTCCGTCATGCCTAAACTAGTAGCTTTATCTCTACCCACATTTAATTTATAATAGAATTCTGTGACATTGACTGGATTTTTTTCTTTGGTTTTCCCATGTCACATTTGAGGTATGGATGATTTACTTCATTTTTATAATAAGTAAAATTAGTCACGTATATCAGATAATGAATTTTTCTACCAAGAAAATAGTTTAAAAATATCTCGTAGTCGTAAAATTGGAAAAATAATACATAATGAAATACAGAATGTTAAGTTAAAATCTACCCATAAAAAACTCGGTGTCACTCAGGGTAGCGCACATTTAACACTAGAGTGATAAACCAGTAATTTGTTTATAAATCGCAATTTAAAAATTAGAATTTCCTGAAAAAAACTACGACCTAACTGACGTTTAAAGGTCATCATCAGGATTATTTCTAGTAAATCGAATTAAATCGTAAATATATTTCGATTTCAAGAAGACTTAAAAGCGTATATTGTTTGTGGCGACATCGCACATACATTAAATGATTTATTACGTTTCAAGAAAACACATAAAACCGTTTGTTCGATCTTCTTCAGTCACGGATTATTTTTTATATCCCACGCCTTTTAAACCTTTTAATCTACCCAAATCTTTAGCGAATATTTTTTCTTCGGAAATATCCATTTAACGATCTTAGAATTACTGGCAGAGACGAATATATCTTTAATTTGCACATTTTTAATTCTTTATTTAACCAAATATTTATTTGTTTTGCAGAGAAGACATGGAAAAAATAAATATTCAATTTCATGATAATGGTACGGTGTCTTTCCAACATAAAAAAATATTACAATTTGTCCCCGAGCTGTCAGTAGACAAAAATGAAAAACTTGTAGTACCCAACATTCCACTTTTGGTAAGTACGACCCAAACATTTTAAACAATTTTATGTAAATAGTGAATCGAATAAAAAATTTAATAAAAGCTTGTCGAAAGTTACCGGCAGAGTACGTGTTGCAGTCATTCCTAGGTTTAGTTAGACAAAGTCCGCATTGCAGGGCCTACTTTAAGCAAAGTCCGAAATTATTCGATATTTCGGACATTGCCTACACTGTAGTACGAAAGTCTTAGGTTTGCCAAATGTGTAGCAGGCAAACTAAGAAACAACCTGCCGCATTACTATCATACTGTCAATTTTCTATGTAGGAGTACGAGGCCCAGTTTGCGATAGAAGAAAAACATTAATAAACTAATTATTAGAAACGCAATTTTATTTTTTACATTTTTATCTTTAATTTTTGCTGTTTTGCTAAGACTATTTTTATAAAAGTATCTAACCGAACCTAACCTAACCTAACCCAAACTTAACCTACTACTTTTAGAAAATGTTTAATTTTCTAACAATAGCAAATCTCTATCACGATCATTTTTAATTATACTCATTTTAACAAAACAACATCAAAACTCACAATTATAAACAAAACTTTACACAGAATGAGAATTCAGTTGTTACGTCGCCCCCCACCTTCATATGTGAACACGTAGCGACAAGTTTCGACCACCTGCAATCGGGTTATCAGTTTATTTCTACGAATAAATAATAAAAAGGAAGGAATATAATACGATTTGACGATGTCCGCAATGGTTCTTGCATATGGCTGACTTGAAGTTTCCGGTTACCAGTGGTGTCACACACAGGGTATTATAAACTTATGTCTCGTATTAATTATTAAAAAAAATAACTGTTTTCCGCTTGTAATTATCTGTACAGTAATATACATTGTCATAAAGTGGTAGGAATATAAATTTAGATTAAAAACTTCTAAGCAGGTAATTATAAATAGTTGACTTAGTTGGTCTATATAAAAAATAAAGGAACGTCTATGATAACTATGTGCATGGTTCCATGGTTGTCATTAAAATATTTAGTTAATATTTAATAATTCAGATGAATAGAACCCTGCAGATGAAAAGTATTTCCCATTCAAGAGTTGAGTTAACTACTTAAATCAGAAAATAATATATAAAACAGCATGAAAAAACTATTTATGTCAAATGTCACGATTCGAATGAGTCATATTTGGTTCTTCAATATGGCCGAATATTCCTTCCTTTGTATTCTTTATTCGTAGGTTTATTTAGGAGTTTGCATGCTACACACTTGGCAAACCTAAGATTGTCTTACTACTGTGTAGGAAATGTCCGAAATATCGAATAATTTCGGACTTTGCTTAAAGTAGGTCGGCAATGCATAATGTACTTTGCCTGAGCGTGCAATCAAGAACGTGGAACAAACGATAAAGAACCACGATCGGCCCAAGCGTCGGTTTGTACACATTAGTATCTAGTATGAATCTCTATCACGTAATACTATCATCAGTAAACCGACTTTACTTACTAGTGACAACCATTTGTTACTGACAACTGAACAGCACAATTAACAGCCCGCCCAATGTTTTATTATTTACTTGGAGATATGTGTAATTTTGATTTTTTTTACATTTAAAATTATAAGTACCTCTTGAAAAAGCAAATAAACACCAATCAAATGAAAGTTTTTGTTTAATTTTAGAAAATAAAAGAAAAACAGTTTTTAAAAAATTTTGAACTTTTTGAATAAGATGACATTTACCTTTTGCCCTGATCCTGCGTTGGATCTTGAATCTCAGCTTGTGGGATGTTTTCCCATTCTTCCACCGCAGCAGTTTTCAGCTCTCCAATAGTGGTTGGAGCTGGTCTTTGTGCCCAAATACGATTTTTTAGGTTGTCCCAAATGTGTTCAATTGGATTGAGGTCTGAACTTTGTGCTGGTCATGGCAAAGTTCTGATACCAACTACATTAAAGTAGTTGGCAGTCATCTGTACATGTTAAAGCAATTCTGCTCTCGTCAGAGAATAAAACACCCTTCCACTAATCCATATTCCACGTAATGTATTCACATACATAACGGAGTCTAGCTGTTTTGTGATGCGGGCCAAGCTGGGGGGCTCGGTTAGAGCGTTTCGCTATGATTTCTTTCTGCCAACCTCCTTATAGTTATCTCGCTGACCTCTGTAGTTCTCACCTCAGCAAGCGAGTATCGTCTTCAATAGCGCTACAGAATCAATCTCTTAAGATAGTGCTCACAACAAAACGATCGTCCCTCGTTGAAGTGCAGGCTTTCTGGTGTAAGAACATGTCTCTCGAAAATGCCTTATGGCATCTCTGACTGTTTCACGAGCAGCAAAAATAGTTGACTATAACCTTCATCACATAGAATTACAGCCTTGGCTGTCAAAAAAATGGCACAAATAAATTATGATAACTGTGATAGTCCTTGAAAAACAACTTTTCTCTACCATGATGTGGCCATAGCCATCCAGAGTATGAAATGGACTGCAGAAAGACCATCTTGTCGTTGGCTAATCACATTCTTTCTTGGCAGAATATACCTATTTTCAAAAAAATCCATTGCACCAAATAAGCCTCAACGAATGGGTTCAATACCATTTCAACTTAACGGTGAAATATTCTAAATTCTAAAAATGATTAGTTGTGAGATTTTGACAAAAAAAGAAAGAAATATTTATAATTTACAAGACAATTCAATAGATACTGATTTTACAAAGCTCTTAAGCTAATGTCCTTGGTCCACTATTAACACCACAAATTGGAAGACGACCAAAATGTTTCTAAAAATGATGGATAATGATAATGATAATTATTTTTGTACATTTGCTTTAGTAAAATCCTCAAATTTTTTTCAGACATTAGCCACGCAATCAAACAATTTAGGTTATTTTGTTCAGAAGGCCATATCAGTGATGCTTAGCATGGGTAGTTTTCAGCCCTTTGTCAGTATTACAGCAGACGAACTAATATTTGGATACGATGATAAATTGGTAGCACTTGCCCATAAATTCTATCCAAAGTATAAAAGACCTGCAGAAAAAATGGGTCTACTAATTAAGGTGAGCCAAATAATGCTTGTATAATTTTCTTAATTATTCAATGAGGATTATTTTATAAGTGGATGTTTTGTTTTAAATTTAGCGTAATGGTACTTTGCCAGAAGTTCATAACATTTACACCGGTGCAACTGGGATGCACGAATTCGGAATAATTGACAAACTTAACGGGAAAGAAACTCTTTCGTATTGGCCAGAAGCTCCATGTAATAAACTGAAGTCCAGTGAAGGTTCTTTCTTTCCACCAAGATATTTTACTAACGAAGATTTTGTATATCTTTATGACAAAGACGTTTGCAGAACACTTCCCTTTCAATATAGAGAATCGGGTTCTAAACATGGTAAGCCTTGTTTCAAGTTTCTAATCTATATTTCAAGACGTTTTACATTCTTTATACCTTTACTTATCAACATAAATAACATAAATATCAACAAATAAAGTTATTTTGACATTTTTATTAATTTTTAGGCATATCTGTCGATTTATATACCCCACCAGACAACGTATTTGATCCAGTTGAAAAAAATCCAGATAATAAGTGTTTTTGCACCGGAAATGAGTTTTGTCCTCCTAAAGGCTTGCAAAATATTAGTCCGTGTCAATTTGGTAAGTAATTCTTAATTCAGTTACTACTTCACTAAACTTCACGTTATAAAATTTATTTTGAGGACTTTTTTATTTCTATGTGATAGATTTCTTTATTAGAAATGATTTTTTTGTTCTTGTTAAAATAGGTAGAAATGATAAAATTCTTTAACAGAAATTGAGTTTTAATATTCTTTTAATGGGCTTTTACACTTTTAATATTAACATGATAGCAGAACGTATTTATCCAACCTTTTAAAGAATGTCCGAATAAAGAATCCAATCTTTAGAGTTTAAATTATAATAGATACAACATCTAAAATAATAGTATATTATGTAACGTGTATGGTAAGAAGCATTTTACGTACTATACTTTAGAATATACATGTTAAATGTGAATTTCCTTTACCTACCGACGTTATAAAAACGCCCTGCTTCAACAACATAGGAGTGGCAATTTTTAAAACGCCTACAATTACTTACTTCACTAAGGAATAAAAAATAATAATAAGAAAAAACACTTGGAAGAGGTGGTGGAGTAACATGTTCTGTGGTGTTGTTCCGAAATAATTGTTTTTAAAAAAAGAAATAGATATCAGTTTTAAACAAAAATTGACAAAAACATTTATAAGATCAATGCTTTTTATTTTTTAATATATTAAACTCCTTGGCTTATGTTAAGGGGGTGTTTAAGGGTTTTAAAAAATCATTAAAAATAAACGAATAAACTAATTGTAATAAAATTTTATATACAGGGTTTCCCACTAAGGTCTGCGAGGTAGTTTATTGCAACATAAAGAAAAAAAAATTATAACAAAATCGATCATGAAAAATTGCTGGAAATATTTGTCAAGTTTGAAAGTCGACCGCTACGGGGTGCAACGAACACTCAAAAACATAATGTCATATAACTTTTTTTTTGTTTTTTAACCGATTTCAATAATTTTGGCGTCATTTAAAAGAGTTTCTTCTGTTTAATCAAATGCATAACAAAAATACTAAAATTAAACAATTTTGTCTCCGCTAGGGAGTTTTACGTAAAAATGTCGATTATTTTTTTATTTTTCTATGAAATTTCAAATGTAATGATGCTTTCATTCTTAATTTAGGTGAAAAGAGGATAAAAAAATAAAGAAATTAGTGAAAAGCGCAAGTCTACATCTTAATATTTTATTTGATATCTTAAAATTAAAATATCACAATAGTTAAATAGAAAACCAAAATCCGTCGTAGATTAAGAAAATCCAGTAGTCACAATCAAAAGACAAAATTTTAAATCCGTGTCAATAGCCAAAGTTCGTCGTAATAAAAAATCACTAAACAATATTCAAAATCCGTGTAAATAGCCAAGGTTGTCACAAAAAAGGAATCAGTAAAGAGGTTGCAATAAAAAACAAATAAAACCGTGCTGTATAATACACAGGCAATTTGTCAATAGAATACCTTATGCTGCAATCTTCCCTCACTCAATATCATCCCTCTCTGTGTAACATTAAAGATGTGGGCGTGGACAACTGTTTGACTGATTTCAAATTTATTATTATTTAAACCGTGATTGGTTATACACAATAAATAGGCCATCCTTAAAATGAATTCAATGCAAGCAATATGAGTTTGAAAATGTATATGCTATTCAGAAGCCGATACTACTTGTATTAATAATGTTATTAATATTAATTGAACAGCAAACATAGATATTTTTGATACTTTTATTAATAAGATATTAAGACCGTTTTTTTCTTTTCAGATTCGCCAGTATATATTTCTTTCCCACATTTCATGGATGCCGATCCTAGCTTATCCGAACCTTTTGAAGGGCTGGCCCCGAACAAAGAAAAGCATGAGTCATTTTTTAAAATACAAACAGTAAGTAACTTAAACACCATGTAAAATATTTCTTCATCCATACTTAGGACTCATTAGGCCCATTGTGCATTCTTCTGAGCCGACTTCATCAGTTCCTCATCCAGCCTCCTGATTAAAAATTATGGATAACATTATTCAGGGGTATATCACCTATGTTGATCAAATTCATTTAGGTAGGGTTTGCTTTTAGCTAAAAAAACTATCAATATCACTTTGCTCGACTATTTTCATATGTTTCATACTTTTTTGTAGGACATTTTTATAAGAATAACGCATGTATTACTCTAGGTAGTAATAAATAAAGACGAGCATAAATTTATAAAGAAAAAATCCATTTATTATTTTTAGAAACTTGGTGTACCGCTGGAAGGTCAAATTAGAGTGCAGTTGAATCTTAAAGTAGATAAAGCACCGTATATAACAATAGTTAAAGATTTTCCCAGTATTATTTTCCCAATAATGTGGATTGAAGAGGTAAGTCTGTTTATTATAAGTTATTTTTAAAACAAACAAATATAGTTAAACAAAATCATCATAATATTACGGTATGCGCCAAAACAAAGGACACTGAAATCAGGAAGCCTGTGAAATATAATCACGTCATATGAAACAAGTGGCAATAGTTGTCATGTTATTGTTATACAATTTTTATTCTAACAAACTGTCAAAAAGATTCGAAATACGGAAATGGACGATAAAATGGACCTAGTTTGCTAATGGTTGCCTATCAATTTCGGGAGTTTCATGCAGAAGACTGCACCGACGGAGAATGTTTAAGAAGATTGG
Organism: Ophraella communa; assembly: GCA_035357415.1. NCBI lineage: Eukaryota > Metazoa > Arthropoda > Insecta > Coleoptera > Chrysomelidae > Ophraella > Ophraella communa. The sequence goes on along the minus strand of CM068988.1, from coordinate 22,142,946 downwards.
TGGTTTCCCCTATAAAACTATAAAATATAGATTGGGCAACACTTGAAAAGACAAGACAAGACAAGAAATCAAGAGTTGTTTATTGTGTGGTTTACAGACGAATGTCACATCCATCTGTAAAGAAATTTGTGGAAGAATTGAACTATATAAAAATATTTAAATTTGTTTTGCCTCAATGCTTAATTATTTATTAAGTTGCTTGGGCGTGGTTCTCTAAAATGGCGGATTGTAACTCCTCCGGAATCAGTCTCCGATATTAATTGTGTTCTGCTGGTTCAGGTTGCAGTTGGGAAAGTACCATAAAACATCCACTCTTAATTATTATTGTTTTATTATACTCGAAGGACCACCCTTACGGGAATTGAATTTATAATTACAATGGCGATGCTTCATCCAAGTATTATAATTATTATCAAAACATTTACCTTGTTTGGATAACATAAAAAATGCACAACACAATTTTCTTACTAACTTTACGTAACCACGCCTCGAATCTTACTCTCCATTCCATCGTCCCCGTTAAAAGCGAAATTCAACAGGTCGCTTCATCCCTGTCATGCGCTCTGTTTTATATATTTGTTTTTGAGGAATTTAACCATGAGCGTAGTGGTAAATAAAAAGGGTTGAAATCCCAACAATCTGAATGGATTTAGTTTTTTAGTTTTTCAGTGTCATTTGTTTTGGCGATTTCTTCATATCTACACTGCTCGTACAAATGGCAAAACCTTTTACTTATTGTCTGATAGTAATTTTATATTAAGTGTATTTGAATTTGTAATTAATTAAAAGCTTTCCGATGTGTGAGATGTAACACATTGCATGTTTAAATAGGTAAATATTTTAAATTAGAAATGAAAGAAAGATTTTATTACGTGGATAAATGTGTCGATCCATAGTTTGGGTGGAACACTCTATTAACACTTATAGCAGTTTTATTGCTAGTTGTGCTTTATGCTTAAACAATAAATATGATGTTTTATTAAAAAAAATTTACAAAAATATTGTCAAACATACGCTATTTTTGTTTTGAAAATATAAATTAACAAGTTAATAAACATGCAGTATTAAACTTGTTTACCAAATAAACAAGAATTATGTTATTACCAAAAACAGTCGATCAGAGATATTTGAAAAATAACATACCTAAAGGCAAGGTGGACTACTCAATCTAATGGTTGGTCCACACGATACAGACAGACTATTCTATATACAGACTTAGAGTATGCTTAAAAATGTTCATGAAAATATGATGACGAAATATATGTGCAAACTTTTGCACTGCTTTGTTGCGCAGATAATATAGAAGCCTGTGTGCACTTACAATAATAATAGTGAACGTAGTTTTTGAGAATTAAATTAAATTATGTGACAGAATGCTGGTAGCTGTAAACATAAAATGAACTACAAACTAACCTGAATAAATGAAATATTAAACTGAACAAATAAGTATAAAAAGATACAATAAGTTTAAAAATAAAAGTCCAGGTAATAAGCAAGCAAATGAGATAATCAGTGAGGAGCTAAATATCTAATACATCTTAAAGTTCGTCGAAAATAAACAAAATAAAATATTAAGGACATCTATTCCGGATGAAGTATTAAATAAAAAAATGGTTGTACCGATCTGTACCTACTTTGTAGAAGTTCATCGTATTAAGAACCCTAAACAAAGAAGTTATGTTAACAAAACTTTAAAATTCAAAAAATCAACTTTTTTATCTCAACGACAGCTATTTCAAGTCATTCATCTATCTCATCATCAGATTGAGATATCGAAGATAAATATTTGCAAGTAGGTAATAAAACATGATTTTAAAACCTAGATAATATTAGCCCTAAGGGTATATTTTCCTCTAAGAATCAATATACAACCTAACTGTGCAATGATATAGAAAAACGAGGAAAAAACTATATGGAGTCGATCTTGATCTTTACACCAACTTAATGTGTTTGTGGTACATTTATACCTTACCATTTATATATGTCGTAGGCGTATTTGAAAACCAGGCTTTTTATAAAATGCCTAGGCTTTTTCAAAATGACTTGGCATATTGTAAAACCATTATATTTCTACAATCTGACTACAATTTTAAGGTATATTAAACGCCGATGAGATTTTAGGCATATTGAAAAAATTAAAACATTTTACAATTCACCTAGTTTGAGTTAGGCGTTTCGTAATACACCTCTGCCTTGCTTCGGCTCAAAAACTGTTACGGCGGATACAATGTTACAAGAGGCTGACGATATTGTCGAAAGGAGGGAGAGAAATAATTATTACATAGTTGAGGTTTCAAAAGTAGACAGGGGACCTCTAGATCCTAAAAATATAATTGGATCAATTTTGGATTTTAAAAATGGAGTGTATCAAATTGGTACGAAGTACGGTCTGTTAAATCGATGGTTCTCCAGAGATGAGATCAGTGGAATAGAGAGTAACGAACGAATTGAAGTTCCAAGTGAAAAAACTATTTCTTTAAGAGAAGCAATGGGAATGTTTTCCAAGTTTGGAAAGCAAGGTTTTAAAAAATGTATGTGCAAACCCAACAAAAACCAATGTAGAATAAATAAGTGCTTTTGTTTCAAGGCCCACATGAAGTGTACAAGCAAATGTCACTTTAGTGGCTCCTGCGGGAATAAATAATCACTATCTGGCGTTGATCCTTCAGTTTTATAAGTTCCTTAATACATTTTTAGTTTATGTCTAAGTTATATTGTAACAGCAATAAAAGAGTTATGTTAATACTTACTATTATTATTATTTTACTGGCGAATAGTCACTGAGTATGTGTACCCTACCTATTTTTAAATAAGCCAAGGCATAGGCGTATTACGAAACGCCTAACTTAAACTAGGTGAATTATAAAATGTTTTAATTTTTTCAATATGCCTAAAATCTCATCGGCGTTTTATAATATGCCTTAAAATTGTAGAAATATAATGGTTTTACAATATGCCAAGTCATTTTGAAAAAGCTTAGGCATTTTATAAAAAGCCTGGTTTTCATATACGCCTATGACATATATAAGATGAAGTCTTAATCAAAGCAAACAGTTAAATAGTGGAGAAATATCTATCCAGATATAATAACAGATATACGAGTAGTTGACCTATTTAATGAATATATTGGTCAAAATTAGTTTACTTCTTATAAAAGAGTAAGAGGGTCCAATATCACCAAATTTGGTAAATATTTTTATGAATAATTTAGAAATCAAAATCTTTAATTTCAGTTATATAAACAATAATTTATTTTGGTATAGACATATTTATGTTGATGATGTGTTAGTTGGTTTTGTAGGTAATGAACGATAGTTAGATATTTTTCATAATTATAATAATACCTTTTGCAGCCTAACATTAATTTTTACATTAGAAATTTATTTTTACCTGGATTTAAAAACTGCAAAATTTAAAAATTCACAAAAAATCAACACAAACAGATGTAACCATACCATATAATCCAAATCATCATAAAACACGTAAAGTAACAGCTTATAATTCTATAATAAATACATAGAGGATTTTCAGTTCCTTTGAACAAAAATAAAAAAAAAATTTGCTTGTCATAGCTATTATTGTACATTTTTGAAATATTACATCTAATTTATCGTATAATTGGTATATTTTTTTATAAAATGTATGTTTTAGGGTATAGATGATTTAACGCCATCTATAAGAAGATGGATATACCTAGCGACAACTTTTGCCGATATCGCTTGCCCTGTCATGACGTACGGATGTATATTTATAGGCACGTGCATTATTCTTGGTGTTTTTGTGAATGCATACAAATCGTTGGTGTTTACCAAAGAAACTATTGAAATCGGTATGTTACAGATTTATGGAAAAATATTTAATGTTCATTTATTTAAATTATGACCTGTAAATAACAAAGCAAGTTTTCTTATTGTTTTGCGCTTGCTTGCTATTTTCTTTGCTATCTATAATATTTTCTTGAATCTCATCTTGTTTTTCCTAATGTTGTTGTTTTTAATAAATTGATTTATGTTTTCTTTTTCAGGTATGAAAAAGTTGCACAGACGAGGTAGTGCATACATATACAGTTCCTCAAACCGCTTCCTACATAGAAGAGACACTTACACATTGCTCAAGTTGAACGACGATGGAGCTGAAGTCGAAGGAGAAGTCTGATATTGGTACAATTTCAACGACACCCCTGTATATTTTATTTCTGTAGTATTTTGTTTACTTGCCACTTGGTCTTTTCTACATATTATTCAATTACCAATTTTGGGTGTAGTTGATATTTTTTGTACTTTTCACAAAGGTGTTAAATAGGAAATGTCAGTTGCAGAACACAAATTACCTTACATAAATTTGATTTTTGAATTGGAGGAAACTATACTTGCTTAATTTCTGTAACAGTAAAAAAAATCAGAGTTCGAAATAATATTTTTTTTAAAATTCAGATATGTTCACTAAAACCATGACCTGTACCCTGTAAATAATTTTACATTTTATGAAAGTAAGTTTTAAATATTATTTATTGCAATTTTTTGTACAACAAAGAAAGTTTGAAATATCCTGTAAGTATATTGATATTAATAAAAAACCCTTTTCAAAGTAGCGCTATTGACTACCATGTTTCTATAGATACTGTAATGTGTACTGTAAAATGTACTACGTCGTTATTTTATCAAAGGGCACATTTTTATTCGCACCTTTGGGAATTGATATATTCATCAATTGAAACATGATTAGTCCTACTTTTTAAATCGGATATCGAGAAATAAGCTCAATGTATGTCTTTAAATATTTTGATTGCGAAAAGCCAAAGTAGAAATAAATCAAATTGGATAACCACATTTACATTAACTGACATTTACAAAAAATTAAATAATGTAAACGCCATATTATAAATTGTTAAAACATAAAAATAAACAGTATGTATCAAGCCACACAATAACGATTGTGAAAAATAATAACACTTCAAACTTTAACAGAGCTGTACTTTTTTGTGCTAAAAAAGTCTGTTTTTTTATTCAAATTCTGTATTTGCAATTTTATTAACTTTTTCTTCGAAAAACTATAGGTAGTAATATTTGTTCACTCATCTCTACAAAATCTGAATTCATACTAGAATAGCATACTAGTTAACTATACTGTTTCCAATTAGGGATACTATTTAAAAAAATATATTTTAGATTAGCTGGAAAATTGCTAAAAAGGGTTTATTTTGTATAAATAACATCATTCATTTTACAGAAAATGTTTACGGTTATTTAAGGTTATAGTGATATTAAGCTTATAGCAAGAATTTGGAGTACTATATTGGTAAGCTGTGCTAGCAGTCTGCTGATTTATTGGTATTTGTTAAATAAAAACTTTACGGTTTACCTATATTTAAGAAAAGCTTCTTTTTCATCAAATCGTATATTTCTGCTAACCTGCTCCTGCTTGAACAATTTGGGATGGAAACAATTGTATGTCAATTAAACTTCAACCCATAGTTAATGTAATAAAGTTTAACAATAATCTATTGACAATTTCTGTTTTCTATCAAAGTTTTTTATACTTGATTGTGATTTTTGTTGTAATTTAAGCTCTGTCTATACTAATTGAAATATTTTACTAGGTACTTAGGGTTTTTTGTAAAACTGACATACATTTAAAGTTGCTCTCTGAAATATAAAATCTTTGAATGTTTCATTTTTTATTCATGTATTTAGATGTATAGTCATGCATAAAAGTCGGTTTTTAGTGTTGATAGAGATGAGTGAGCGAAACTCATTTTCAATTATTCTTAAGGTCTATTTATAAACTTGCAGTTGCCGTTGCTGTTGCCGTTACCGTTCCCGTTGCTGTTTGACGTTGCAGTTGCCGTTCGTAGTGTCAATTTATAAACTAGATGTTTGATGCGATGACTGAAGTTCGACCAATACTTCGAAAAAGAAAAAAAAGAGAGTTGAGCGATTTTTTTTATTGTGTTTATTATTAAAGTTTGAATTTTCGTGAAGTTTTATTAAGGATTTTTGTTACTATAATGTTAGTAACTTGTTGATATAATGGATGACGATATCTATTTAGGTCATCTGGGAATACTTCTACAATTGCTATAAGTTAAATTAAGCAAAGATGTATAATACATGCACATTCACAGACAGAGTTGAATAAATAAAACATCTTCTTGGGTTTTGATTGGTTAATACGCGAACGGCGAACTGCAAAAGTTAAAACTTCGTTATGTCTGAACGTCAGGGAACGTCAAGCTCAGCGGCGAACGGTAACGGCAACGGTGAATATAAATGTGCAAATGAGAAAGCAGCTTTTTAACTTTCAACGGGAACGGCAACTGCGAGCGGCAACGGCAACTGCAAGTTTATAAATAGACCTTTATGTTTATTACTACTTTACTACAACTACTTTATTAAAATGTGTGGTTAATTTTTTCAAAAAGTAGTTTTATGGTTTCTGTAAATATCTTTAAGGATATTTTGTGAAATAAAAGTTGTATGAATGAACCAACATATTACCAACAGTTGCTCAATGTCGAAAAAGAAATGTGATAAAAGAGGTGCATCTCTTGCATTTTATAGATACGTTTTAATAGGAAATAAAATATATATTTATATTTTCTTCAGCGTTTTTATTTAACGATTATAACTACCCGATATCATACATATATGAACTAACTTTCATTTGCAGCAAAATGTAAGCGTTGATTATCAAATGTTGGTTGCAAATTTATAAACTAAGGTCACTATGAATATTTAATATTGTAGAAATAAAGGCGATGGCAAACAGAGTTATTAGCACAGAAGCGAAGATATTATGACTCTCATATAGACTCTTAGGGAAGCCACCATTTCCCAAGACATCCCACAAAGAAACATATCTCGTACGCACCAAAGATAAATAGACAAACAGGCTGGAACAATGTAAGCTTGCAATGGTATACTGACTGCTTCAAGACCAGTTCTGAGTTAGGATGTGGAATATATGGAAAGAACCCTAAAAAGGCAATACGCCTAAATATGGGAAAGTTCTCCTCATTTTTCCAGGTGGAGATGTACGCCATTCTTGATTGGGTGGTAGTCAGAGATCGAAGCTGGTCGCACTGAACACTACTAAAGACACCTTTGTGTTCCGGGACCACTTTTTGGAGTACCTAAAATACTAATTCAACTTATCCTTTTTTGGTGAGGGGGAAACCGCTTGGCACCCGACCACTATCAATCGGGTAGTATGGGTCGCTAACCCCTCCAAAACCCTCCTAGCTCCGCAAACCTTGGACCCGTCCGTTAGACATTACATCAAGGTTTGGCAGCTGTCTTCAATACTGCAGCCTCTCTTTGCTCTGGAAATGTCTTTCCTCCTATTATTTTTTTGATCACTTCTGTAATGTACGAAAACCCCTTGTTCCAATGTGCCTTGCTACTAATCATCCTACTTATGAATTCTTCAGGGTCCTTCTCGATCCTTCTGGTATAGGTCCTAAATCTCCCATGCCCGCTGAGGAAATGGGCGAACCAGCAATTGGTTGATTTATATTTACACATCAGCCAGCTACGCAGATCCGAAATTAAAACCTTTTTCCACTTTTCCATGTGTGCTCATCTGCCACACCAGCGCTGGATTGTCACATCTCTATCACTCTCACGTTTCTTATTAGCTTTGGAGACCCTAGTGTAGTCTAGTGTAGTCTTCTTTCATTCAAAGGATATTATTTTCATAAAGGATAATAATGATTTAACCAATATTTATACAAAATATTTCATTAATATTAATTAATTATCCAAATTTAAAAAATAATAAACAAATGTTAGTTATTGAATATTCTGTGACGTCCATCTTCAACGCAATAGATACAAATTTCAAAAACCATTCTGCAAAACTGCAACATGTTGTCTACTGTGGCCAACTGTACCGCGAAGAACTTTGATTTTATGATAACACTCTCGCAAATATTTACAACAAAATCCATTTTGCACACAGATTAGGAAAAAATTATTATCAGTGAATAAAAACAATATTAAAATGTCAAGTTTTTAATTGCACAATATTAAAATTATATGACTATTAAAATTTTTTCTCATTTTTATTAACGTCTTCATAAGTAGGTAACCCTTCCGGATCAGAATCTCCGTAAACATGTACATCTGCAACGTCTCTAGTATTTTTGGGCATGCTTAAAGCTTCTTCATACTTTGGAAGAGCTTTCTGGTGGTCATATTTTTCTGTAAAAATGTTAAATTTACTGATTTTCACCTAGAGTCTAATTCAGGAATCAGACCCTCTAGTGAAAGAGACAAGTAAAGTTTTAAATAAATGCTAATTTCCAGGTTGTTCGGCAGTCATTTTCAGTGCCATGGTCTCAGTATATATTCATCCTAAAATCGGAAACTGAAATTGTTGATTTTACTGAAGATGACTGTCGCATATCAGTTGAAAATTTCGGGAGAAATTGCTAAGAAAGACTACACATCTACAAAGCTGAGAAATTGATTATTATTATCATTAAATTACCGTCTTTATCAACACCATGTTCTACATCAATCAGACAAATCGTATCGCTTATCGCTCTCGGCGAAACAGATGGAGATCTCGATATAAATCGACGTCTACTTATTAATAATTCTTCTCTTTGTCTTTTTTTTCTCAATGCATCCAATCTTTGGCAATACCAAGCACAAGAATACAAAATTACAAAAATAATGGTTATCATTACCCTAAAAAATATAATAGTAGGTACCTGGATGACAAAATATGTTCAATAAAACATAAAATTAAATTATCATTAAATTTTTTTTCAAAAAACATGCGTTTATCTGAGGCCATTTTTATCTAGCAAAAGTTTCCATAAATTGTAAAGTGTATAATTTTTAAACATTTACCAGAAATACCATGTTTTGAAATGGGGATATGCATCACTGGAACAACAACCTGTCTTACAACAGGTTTCTGTGACGTAACAAACGTATGGTAATTTTAGGGAACCTACTGATGAAGTTGGACACAATTTCCAACCAGAAATTGGCTAAAATTAATTTTAATTCATATACTTTTTAAATAATTTATAAAAATTCGATCAACACTTACTTCTGAATTATTCATTTTATAGATATTTTGAAGTACATCATTGTAGTGTCTCTGGAATACAAATATTTTTAACATAAATGATTATTTTTAAACTTGACAAATTTAATTTCTTTAAACGTCAGTTTAATCATATGCTAAATGTAACCGGTGTCCGAAAGTGCAGAATTTACATATGGCTTGCTAGGATTAAAAAGGAGATGACCGAGTCAAAGCTTAAGTAGTTAACATTACCTTTGTTCGTAGAACGATCATCAACCGTTTTCAACTGACTCGAATGTCAAATAATCAGCAATCATTTACTTAATCATTAGTTTACCCACGAAGTATAGTTCTATACTTCGTGAGTTTACCTATAATATGAAAAGGTGTTGGAAATGGACTGAGAAAGTAGTGACGTAAGTGTCAAACCAAATGATTCCAAACAACTTTTCTTATGGTTAGGTCTTATGGCATGTTATTAACTATTTTATTATTGTTATGTATTAACTATTTTATTATATTTTTTTGATTTTTGGGAGTTAATTCCTATTTTTTCATTGGTAAGTGTTCATTCATATGATTTACATATCACTAAAGTAGATAGACGAACAATTTTCGTAAAAATATAACATAACCTTCAAAGTTGTGCTTTGTCATAAATTTTAAGTACTTTAAAAATCGAATTTGGAAAGATTTTGCTTATATGTATTTAATTATAATACTTTCATTATATTTCAAAGTATAATAATAAGAAAATAACTCAAACAAAAGTTATTTCTGGAGATTTAAAATATTGCCGTTTGGAATCATTTCGTTGAAATTTCCCAGTTCAACAGCATAGAACACAAATTTTGACGTCACACTTTCCCAGTCCATTGAGTGTGGAAAGGTAACCCCTCTGACTTTTTTATTTTTGACATACTAAGGGTGTGTTCGGGGAGCACGCTTTCGAGCTATGTAGCGCCAAGAGCCATATAACGCAAACGAGGAATAGTACTAGATAGCGCCAAATGGCGCAAATAGCGTGCTCCCCGAACACAGCCTTAGTACTACAGAAAATAACAGGTATTACCAACTTATTTTTTCATGTTCTGATGTAACCATAGTTAATATGTTGTGCACAATGTTACTCTAAAAATGTAACTCTAAAATGATGCTTTCCAACTCCAGCTGATACACTTTCATTTAAATAAAAGTTAAAAAAAGAACAATAATTTAGCTATAATTGTTTATTTATTCTTTAATTTACATTCTCAAATGAGCTCCAGATACAGACTGCCCAATTACCCTCAACAGGTATTTCCCCTTTTCTAATTATGACAATGTTGTTGGTTTGGATTACACTTATTATAAATTATTATTTACCACAAACTCAGATGAATCAAATTAGAAATTTTAAGACTTAAAAAATAAATATTTATTGTTGATCTAAAACTAAAACATATGTATTTTTAGTACTTAAAAATGGTATTTCTATCATTTATTGTTTATACCTCCTGTGTGTGTTGCTAACTACATTAATTTTGTATTTAAAAAATTACAAAAACAACACTGGCTATACTTTATTTGATTTTTTTATACCATATCCATTAATTTCGTGTAAATTGGTATTTTTAAACTTTACCAAAATATCTCCTTTTATTAAGTGTTTATAAGATTTTCTTGCACCAACAGACTGCATCATGTAATATGGTGTTTTGGTATCCAAATTAGCATATTTGAATTTTAACTTGGTCCCATCCTTTGTCTGTTCATTTTCACCATCAAGATTCCCTACTTCTCCTACCATAAAATCTTCAGTAGTAGTAACTTTGATTTTTTCTTCATTTATGTCATTTTCTACCTCAGCTTGGTAATTATCCAAAGTTTTAGCCATTGTATCAATGTTTTCATCTAAACTGATTTTCTGACTATCAAAATTAATGTTTACTAAACCTTTATTTTTCTTTTTAATTTTATCTTTCTTCCCATACATTTCTTTGAGGTCATCATTGTTTGGAATTATTAATTCTTGAGTTGTATTACTAAATCTAACACTTTTTCTTTTTTTAACACTGTCTGTTTTACTTATAGAACCTACTGAGCTAGTATTATTTTGTTCTTGTTGTACTGGAGTGCATACTATATTTAACATGAGATCACAGTCTTCTATAACTGTATTTTCTTCATCTTTTGTATTGTTTAGATCCAATGCAGGATTAGTTATTCCAGTTTCCTCTTTTTTTCTCTTCTTTTTTTTGGGTTTTACTTCATAAGGATTAATGGTCTCCAATGTATTATTTTCAAAAGTAGATTCACTCAAAGATCCCTTGTCTTTTTTCTTCTTCTTCTTCTTTTCAGTTGATTTGACCTCATAGGGATTTTCATGCATTTGTGATACATCTATTGAGGTTTCCTCAGTGTCATCAAAATTTGGATTAATAATTTCAAATGTTTTTAATTTTTTGGCATTGACTTCAATAGAACTTTCCACCGATATTTGTGAATTTGAAAATGTATCTACAGTTGAATTAAATACTGGATTATCTATATTTTTTTCACCTTTGGTTTTGATTTTTTTCTTTTTTAGTTTCTTGCAAGGAACTTCATAAGGATTTTCTTCAATTTGACTAATATTTATTGAGACATCCTCAGTACCATCAAAGACTGGATTATCTATGCTCTTTTCTATTTTATTTGTGCCTTTTTCAAATTGATCTGTTTCATAGTAGTTTGTCTCTATTGCTGGATTTTCTTCACAACCAACATCTTCTGTTACTTTTTTTCTCTTACTCTTCTTTTTCTTTTTAATCCTATCAGTAGATACCTCAGGGGTATTTTCTTCAGCTTGTGAATATTCTCCAGTAGATTTTTTCTTTTTATTACTTTCAGATAATTCAAGGCTATCAGACATATTCAATTTGTTATTTTTCTTATTCAAAGTTTCACACATACTTTCATCTACATCTTCAGTAATATTTTCTTCAATTGTATCCAAGACATGTTTTTGAATTTTTACAGGTGTACTCATTGGATTAAAAGCTGGATTGGAAATGCCACTATTTTCTTCTATTTTTAGTTTTTTATTTTTCTTTACTTTCTTTTTTGGGGATAAAACTGAATCTTCAATATCATCACCAGGTCTTTTATTAGATGAATCTTCAGATATGTATGACACAAAAGATTGTTTACTACTTTCCTTTTTAGTAACATTTTCAGTTACTGGATTTTCTTTATGAGCTTTTGAATTAGATAAATTGAACCCAAATCCAAAAGATGTTTTTACATCATTTTCTGATTCAGAATTGTTTTCATCTTGTGCTTTAAAACCAAAACCAAAAGAAGGTTTAATTTCACTTTCTGAATCTGAATTACTTTTTTGTAGAACTCCATTATTTCCAACATGGTATCCATTTGTTTTTCCTAATTTAGGAAGTTTCTTTTTAAAATAATCCATCATTGAGCCTCCATTTACTAAAAATTCACTAGCCTGTCCTTCTTCTTTAGAATCTACTTGTGGTTCTTTATCTAATTCTTTTTCTTTTGTCTCTTGAAGAGTTTTTCTACCAAATATATTAGCTAAATCTTTCTCAGAATATCTGCTTAAATCTTTACCTCTAGTAAATTTGTGATAATGAACCCTTGCTCTTGAAGCTTGTGATTTTTGTTCTAATGAGCTAACTTTTTTACTAGTAGTTATATTTTCATCTCCTGTTAATGATTCTAAAAGAGCACTAAAATTAGTCTCATGTTCTGTCCACTGATCATTTGTGTCTTTATAACCCATACCTTAAAATAAATAGAATTAATAATGGATACACATTTCTATTATTAAAAAGTACCTTTGCTATCATTTTTAAAAGAAACTTTGATATGTTCTGTTATTCCATTTTCTTTTAAACCCAATCCTTTACCACTTTGCCAACCCATTTTTTCCAGCATTTTTTGTCCGAATTTGTTTGCATCTAAAATATAAGTTATAAATTTTTAAGTTCAATTTAAAAGCATTTCATATTTTACCTTGGCTCCACTCTTTTCCTCTTGGATTAAGTGACCACTTCTGTTTACGTTTTCTTTCTGCTAACATGGACATTTTGAAAGAATTGTTGTCAAATTATGATTACTGAAAAATATACCTAAGCAATTAAATCATTGTGTACTAATTTTTGTTACTTTTACACATTTATGTAATATTAAAACGAATAAATAACTTCTTTCAAACCATAACCTTAAAACTAGTTACACTTACACATGGCTTTTGTCGGTTATTTGGTACTCGATATACATCGAAAAATTTTTCGAATCATTTTTATCGAATGGTTATTTCTGTCAATGGTTTTATTAAATGCATCGAATTAAAACTTCTGATTAATAATATGAAAATTCTACTCGGTTTTTTTTTATTTTTGCATGGAAAACATTGTTTATCCGTACATCCTAACTAAATGATACATCAGTGCTGCCAGAACGAAAATGCAATAATGTACTAAATTAGAAAACAAAAAGTACTAAGTCCGGAGAAAATGTACTAAAAAGAAATATGTACCAAAACCTTAGACAAGGAACTAATCTGAGACCAAAACGGACTAAAAAACACCAACAACGAACGTAAAAAGTACTAAATAAGTGGTGGAAATTTTAAATTAATGATTTATTTATAGTAACAAATGTTCTTAATTTTAATTTCTGCTTACATGAATCCACCTTTTTTGCCGTGGTTACAGATGTTTACAATTCAAATATGGCAATTGACAGTTACAATTGACGATTTTAACAAGAGTTTCTCATTTGTACTAAAAATTGTACTAAATATAAGTTATTTGTTAAAATGTACTAGATATGTTAAATGTAACACTAACGTACTAAACATTGGCCAAAATCACCAGATCTAGTACGAAAACACTAGTTCTGGCAGCCCTGTGATACATTTCAAAAAGATCGATTTTTTTATATGAATGAATTTCAGATATTCTTTTTTATTGAAAACTGAACCTATATGTTACAGGAATTCAGCCACATAAATTCAAAGTAAAAAAGAAGAAATGTTTGTCATTGCGACATCGACATGTTACAATCACAATACAATTGTCAATAAGACGAAGACAGAGCCTCGCCTCTTGTAGTTTTTGACGTACTGTTGCTTAAAAACATATTATTTTAATAATTTTATAGTTCGTGTTTAAAATTATTAGTAATGCGATTGAAGCACTACAATTTCCAATAATAACAACAGAAAATAATTGAACAATTTCACTTAAATTAATTAAGGAATTAAAAACATATTGGTAAGTAAATATCTTGTGTATTTATATTTACTGTAAATATTAGTGTAGGTGTTATATTGCTGTTTGGAACAATAAAAAACATTAATGAAAAAACAGGTCAGTTGAATTGTTAAAAAGTTATAAACATACGAAGAGAAGAGTAGTTTTTAAAGCTGTGGGATTTTATATATACATAATGATTCAATAGAAATTGCATATTGTGGTGATTACTAAATCTCATAGAATAATTAAATGTGTGGTATTTAGCATTTGTATTCTCAACCATTAGCTTATGTAAGTGGTACCAGAAATACAAAAAAAATGATTTTACTATTTGAAAAATTGCCTATTAAAAATGCAGGAATTTTATTATAAGAGCAAGTAGTTAAAGGTAAGTACCTAATAATATGAGTGACTATTTAATTACTTTTTACAATGATACTGTATATTCTAAAAATTTTAAAATGTCTTATGTTGTCTTAGTTTTAAAGTTACAAAATTTAATCAGTTTTCTATTAGCTGAAGTTTAAAACATCTGACAACATTGGAATCTGGTGCAAGAAAAATATTTACATAAGGCATGTTTACATTTGTACATTATTGGTAAAAGGATTAATTTCATACATAATTCTTTTACTTATAATTTCTGTTTTATCTATTCAATCCTAATTTGATAAATAAATTTCTTTAATGAAATATATATGTAGGTATGTTTCTAAAATAGCACCATTTATAATTAAATAACATAGTTATCCAATATTTAAAACTTGAAATTGATGTAGTGCAGATGTGGTTTAATTAACATAGATTAATCATTTTTTGGAGGTAAAAAATAGTTAATCATCTCCCACTTAAAGTTGTGAATATTTATTTTATTTTGGGTTGGCCTTTTCTTATAGTCCTTCTAAATTCATCTAATTCATATTACTTAACAAGCTTACATATATTACTAATTAATCATTGTTGTAATAACTTAATCTGAATGTCATAGCCTTTTGTGGTAAAAAAATTAAGAAATTATTCATTGAATCCCACCACTTTGACAAAGGTATTAGCTAAGACATCATAGATTTGATAGAAGCTACAGTAAATGCTTCTCTTGATTGCAATTACTGCATTTATTTGATAAAATTGTTGCAAATCTTGCATTTGAATCATAAACTAAGATATTTTCCTAAAATTTTTAAACTGGTTGCCTAATATCTAATGGATTATTGAATGTTCTGAAGGAACAGAAATACATTTTTTGGATTTTAATCATTGATATGATGTTTTCGTTATGTTAAAATATAGTGTATTTTATATAAAACAATAATAAAGTGGAGATTAATATGTTAATTGATATTGACTCATTTTGTTTTTCTTGGGTTTTCCTCATTCAACATTGTGCTGGTTTATTCTCACAAATTATTAAAATGCTTTTATTTTATTCCACTTTTTTCATTTAACTAAAGATAATTTGAGTTTTTTGTCAATTGTATATTTACTTTATTATTTAGTATGGTACTAAAAGAAATGTGATAAAATGTTGTTTGTCTTTAAACAAATTGTTTTTGTTTAAATATATTATTTATTCAGTGTAGGTATCTTAGGTGCAAGATCTGACATAATAATGTATGTAATCATCCTCCAGTTGTTTACAGAAAATGGGTGTATTAATTTTAATTTATTCTTTTGTTTCTAACATTTACATTATCATTTGCTTTCTACAATGCACAAATAATAAAATTACACTTAAAACAACAATGTGTCTAGTGGATGCATCTATAATCTAATATGTTTTAAATAATTGGATCTGAAATTTTTCGTCGTATTTTTTATTTACCAAAAAAAAGGAAGACTCAATATAGTTCCCTTACTTTTAGACACATTAGCTATTACACTAATTTAATAACAACTTTACTCCATCATACAAATATTTGTTGCTCTTGTCCACAAAATTGTAGTTTCCTCTTCTTAACGATTTGTTTTGCCCAGATTTAGGAGAGGAATGTAAGAATAGGGGCTAGGCGATTTTGGGATGTTGTGGGTGTAGTAGTTAAGATAGAGCATAGGCGATAGGATATATTCTTGAGGCACCCCAGACTGTGGTGAGAATGGTTGTGAGAGAGTTTGGCCGATTTTGATACTGATTGTGCGGTTTTTTGGATCCTCATGAGCTTCCTGACTAGACCACTATGCCAGACCTGTAAAAAGCTTTCTGAACACAACAGTGTTTGGAGTTGAGGGCATTTGTGACTGTTTTATGGAGTAATGGACTATTCATATCTAAAGCCCTATTGTTTGGAGGGATTGATGTTGTTGTCAGATCAGAAGAACTTTACTGAGCAGCTGTAAGTCTTCTATCATTGTTAAATACTCTTTCCAATAGAGTTTTTTGGAATTTGGAAACAAAAAATAATCGCAGAGGACCAGATCTGGACTATAAGACGGATTATCTATTTCTATAAAACCACATTTAGCAATCTCAGTTTTTGAAAATCTCGACTTATGCAATGGATGCGTGGAACAACCGCACTTCCTTCTTCAATTTTCTTGATTGTTTCGGAAAATGGTTGCAAATAATAGCATTACTAAAACCACTATAATGAACGTTTGAAAGATGACAGTACAAATAATAACTATTTTCTATTTATACTGGCCACTCTTACTATATCTAAAACTTCAGCCTTGTAATAGACTATTGCGATCATACTTGACTAGGTATTTGATCCATTAAAAATATAAAACTTTTCACTATCGATTTGGGTTTGTGGTGAGTGGGTCTATATAAGGCCCTCCACTGCGAATTGCAATAATTGTGACTATTCATTTACTGCACATTTTTTTATATAAAAAATATGCCTTAGGGCGGACCTGTTTGCGACTAATGATAAAAAATACTCTATTTAATTGTAATCAAGTTTTATTCTGCAATGTTTACTAAAAGTGATAACAAAATCCAATATTACATCATTGTTAAAAAAATAAGAACATAACTACATTTTACATAATTGAAATATGTGAGTTGTAAGATGCACGAGAATTGGATCAAAAAACAATAATAAATACATTAAATTGAATTTAATGGGCGTGTAAAAAAACATAATGACTTATAAAAGAGGCAGGTATTTAAATTTTCCGTCATGCAACACGTGTTTTCTGACACCTGTACATGTAAGTTAATGTTTTTTTTTATTCAGATTCCAAAGATGTCTCACGATCGGTAATAATAATTCCCGGCAATATGACTTCAGCGGATACAGTTTCTATATGTTCAGAAGCGTCTACCCTTATTGATGGAAGTGTCATCTCTACTGTACCCGATCGTCACGGATTCTTGGGGGGTGCTCAGTACTCTCCCGAACCCAGGAACGGTCCACCGGCCGAAACTGTACTGAGAAGAGAAAGAAAATGGTTGAAGATGTTGTCACAGTGGAACTTCTACATGGAAAATAATTACAGAAAAGTCAAGGAGAGATGTAGGAAAGGTAAATGAACTAAAATTCGTGACTGTATATAAGCAACGATATTCACGCTTAGTGCATTGTCTGAAATTATTTCGTTCCCCCAAATATTTCAATTTTCTTTAATTGACATAATCGCCACAGTATTTTATCCGTTACGATTGAATAGTTACTTCATAATAACGTGTAGAGTTTGTAGTGGTTTCTCATTGTTAAATAAAATAAATTAATATGTTTAATTCTAGCCATGTTACCTTGTCAATTTCTTCCTAAATTTGTTGGTGAATATACTTATTCACCAATGAATTGCCAAAATTCTTTACAATAATTTTTTGTTGTACACTGACATGAAATTTAGTTCTTTGTCTTACCAATCGTTGAGTTTTTAGGTTATTTTGACTAATAAAAAAATAATCATTTTATTGGCACAAAAAAAATTAGATTTATTGTACTAATTCTTACTTTGTGGAAGTTTATCATATTAAGAACAAACAAGAAACAACTTTGTAACAAAACTTCCAATTATTCTTTAATCAACAACTCTGTTCTGTCCATAAAATTTATAGATCTCTTTTTTATTTAGGGAAGATTTCTGGTAACATATCTCTAATGTTTCCTGTTTAAGCATTTCATTTAAAAGTCAGAATAAAATTAAATCACTTTTCTCTAAAGATAAACATATTATTATTTCTAAAAATGGTGTCTACAAACTGTAATGTGATGATTGTCTTGTTTCCTATGATGGCAGAACAACCAAGGCTTTAAAGATTAGATTTCAAGAACATTTGGATAGATCCAATACATTTCATTCAGTGGCCACAATTTCTCTCCCAATAAAAATAGTACTCTTCTTCATAGCATACCTTACAAAAATTATAATAACATTAACCTATTGGAGGATTTGGAGATTTGCATAGAAATGAATATGAATCTCATTAATTTTGTTAATACCCAAGTACATCTTAATTAGGGCTTGTCCTTGTACTTCTACATTATCTCTTTCTTATAGCACATTTTCAGGTGTTAGCGAATAATATTTGAAATAACCTTCCAAAAACCGTGGTCCACAATGTATCTGAGGTATTTGGTCATAAATTATACTGGTGAAATGTTGTTTAATTTATTAAAAATATTTGAAAATCGAGCAGAAATTAAAAATGTATGTAAGATAAAAATATGTTAACAAATTAGTATTTTATGCACCTGCACATATTTTGATTAGATATTGTAAAGAAGTCAAAGTTCAAATCCAAAGTAGCCTAGAAAATATAGTATCTTCGACATTGTTCACTTCGGAATTTTTTTTAAATGATATTTTGCGTTTTTTTATATTTATTTTCACACTCGGATTTAATTTGTATGTATACGAGGTGTGTTCATAAAATAACAAGACATTTCGTTTTTTGATAAAAATAGTCATCATTAAATATTATAGACATTCGTAAAATCAAGGCTCTATAAGGTTCTCTTTATTTTTTGAAAATTTCAGGTGTATAATATTACCCACCTGTTCCGCCGGCCCTGTAGCGCGAATTTTAAAAATTCCCGTTTTTTAGTAATAGAATTTAATTATTCAAATACCTTTTCTTTGTTACATTATGTTTATGCATCATGTTTATCTGCTGGGAAAGACCAGTAAAAAGATGTACCTATTACATATCTAAATAAGAAACAGTTAAATTTTTGTAGGAAAGTGTTATTTAGAGAAAAAATCTTTCTAGCTTGCCAAAGAAAATTTAATCAGATTCCAATAATGCAATGATTTAAAGGAATTTTTATTTCCTTATCTCCTTGTATTGCAACTTTGGATAGTTTCATTTTCCTCCTGGTAAAATGTTATTGGCTTGCATCCACTATATTTGTTTTAGCCATTTAGAATTATCTTATCGGGCAATCCTCTATCGGTAAACATCCTTATTTTTATGTAGAAAAATCATTTAGTCATAGTACTTGGTTAACTTTGTTCATTTCCTATTATTTTTACTGTATATTTTTAATTGAAAATCATAGGAAAATTAATGTACTTGGTTTAAACAAAATGCGGTAACTTCACAAATTTTAAGTGAATAGTCATCCACTTAAAAATTAACTCAAAGATGATTTCATATATTTAAAAACTACAGATTATTATCTCTCCAAAAGATAAAAATATCTTAACTGATACTAGGAGTATTATTTTTCTTATTACACACAAATACATGATTTTGTGTAGGAACATTTTAAATACAAACAATAAAATTTGTTCTTAACAAAGTTTACTAGAAAATAGTAAATGGAAATAAATATACAATCAAAAGATAAATGTTTTTTTTATTTTTATTAAAATTAAGAACTTTCTTTCATATACCACCCTCGTAGTCAAAGTTTTAAAATCTAAATTCGCATAATTCAACACCTATATGTAAACGGTATCAAAAAGGTGCACTCTATTAATAAACATTTTAAAGTTGCATTTAAATAATAAATTAAATTTTTGTATACTTAAGCGTATAAAAGGTGCCCAACAAACCGAAAAAGTTTTTAAAATTCGTTATTATCAGGTTAACGCTAAAGCTGTAAAGTGCTATTAAATCAATTAGTGACGGAGAACAAGTGTTAATCAACTCGATGATTAGCGTGTGATTAACAATTCAGGGATTTCAAGGTGAAATAATTTGTCATAAAGTGTAATCAAAATAAAACTACAGCAGGATAGGCGACATGCATTTAAAGTATTAATTTTATCATCCATATTTGGTCTAAATATTTGAAAATTCAAAAGAGAGTGGTTAGACTTATGACGTGATCTGCATACATATTTGTTTCAGGTATACCCCAGTCTATGAGACCCAGCGCATGGTTACACTTATGCGGTGGCAAAGTTCTTCTGGACAAACAACCAAACAAATATGAAGAATTTTTAATGTCGGAACCGGATGCTAAAAGCATTGAAGACATAAGAAAAGATATTCATAGACAGTTTCCCCATCATGAAATGTTTTCTTCAGAAGACAAACCAGGGTAGATCATTTTGAATTTTAATTATGTTATAATGTAATGAAAGTCAACTTGGAACAATATCTTAAATCTGATAAGCTCAAGGCTATGTTGGAAAAAAATTATTCTTCATTCATTTAAAATAACTTTTAATCTTATGGTGTTTTGAACTATCAATTAATTTAAAAAAATTAATAATTAAATCAGCAGAACACTGTGAATTTTTGCAGTGTTTAAGTGTTGTTTGGTATAAACCCATCTTTGGCAAGCATCAGTCAATACAGTTTTCATTCATGTACGGATTGTGCAAAATTTCTTCCTATTTATTGCTGTTTTTCTTCTATGTACCTAGAGCAACAATTCCCTGAAGTCCTCAGTGAGAGTAATTAAAATCATAAAAAGGAGTAATATGTTATGAGTACAATTTTAAAAAATTCCTAAATCAATTACTTGTGTCTATTTAGTAGAAAAAAGAAATTCCAAATTTTATTATCAAGTTCAAGTTTTAGATTGGGTTGTTATCTGTTCTGTACTTATCTTTTTGGTAAGTGTATGTTGAAAATCCTTTCTCACATAGGTATAGAATAGTAATACAAATTTTAAGTCTTTTCCTGCTAAAAAGAGGTTATTAAAAACAGCTTTTAGAGAATTGTCGGAGGATAAATCAATGAGCATTAGCAATAAAGATAAAAAAGTATTGGAAAATATATCTCCTTGAAAGAGATTGCTTATCCAGTTGTTGGATCCGGGTTTATTAGAAAAGTACTCTTTGAACATTAATTGAACACGTTTGAGATGTTCAGTAATATTTTTTTAATGTTTTCGTTAAGTTAAATTTTATTTTCTGATAAAAAGTTACTAAGAGGACAAAAACAATCATACTCATTCATCTGCAGACATTGATTCTAAAAGTACAGAAGTATCTGTAGTCACAGGGTCTGATGGTCAAAAAATGCTGGATATTCAGACAATTAAAACTAGCAAGCAACAGGAAACAATCTTACTTGTATATGAAATAATAAAGAGACGTGAATAGTCCTCATAAAGTTTATGAAATAGAGGAGAATTTGTTGCACAAGACTTTGTAAATGTATGTTATTTATTGTCTTTAAAAAATATGTAATTTGAACTGTAAAACCTTTATATGATCCTCTTAAATGTTTATTATATTGCCATAACCTTATACACTTTTAAAATATTCATTTTTGAATAATAGTGCGGAAAATTAAATTCTCATTTATTTTTAATTTTTTTACTTCAAATCTTGTTATTTATAGCATTACAACTAAAGCAATTTATAATTGATTGTTGCTAAACCGTTTATAATTTTTCTTGTTACTAATTTATTTTTGGAAAATTCTTTTCAGCCAACAAGAATTGTTTAACGTATTAAAAGCATATACCGTCCGTTTTCCCGATATTGGTTATTGCCAAGCGCAGGCACCAGTAGCAGCTTTTCTTTTAATGCACATGCCTGCAGTACAGGCGTTTTGGTGTCTTGTATCTATTTCTAATAAATACCTCGAGGATTATTATTCGCCTTCAATGGAAGTAGTCCAAAGGGATGGATTAATATTACAAGGCAAGTTAATTAATGGTAGTTAGACTAGTTTATATGTTATTTTGTTAAAAAAATTGGATTTCATTGTTTTTGATTTTACAGGTTTGTTAAAAAAAGTGAGTCCTTCCGTATATAGACATTTAAAAAAAGTAAATGCAGAGCCGATGTTTTATTGTACAGAATGGTTTTTATGCGCATTTACTAGGACGTTACCATGGGATACTCTACTGAGGGTGTGGGATGTATTTTTATGCGAAGGAGTTAAGGTTCTTTTTAAAACCTCTTTAGTCATTCTCATTGGTAAGTTTATTTTAGATCAACTTAGTAATTTGTTGGCAAAACATTTAATTCTGTGTAATACAGACCAAAATACAAAAGCTTTAACAAGTAAATTAGATTAGTAATGTAATTAACGGAAATTAAAAACACAATAGGATCTGCCATGCTATCCACAGATCCATACAAGTTTCCCTGAATTAGTATGCTGTATGTTTGTGTTCTGTTAGACAACTATCATTTAAATCACTTGTCACTTCATACTTGGCAAGTAACTTATGATAAAGGCAGTCATAGGCTTTTGACAAATCAAGAAAAATACCTACCATGTAGTTCTTCTTCATTTCTAATGCTATTATTTATACTGCAACCTTTTGGTCAATGCATTATGTCCCTTTTCGTTCTTATATTTTCCTTTTTCAAGGCTCTTCTAATTCTATTCCTTTAAGGAAGCTGAGAATGCTAAGTAGCTTTGATGACCTCATCTTCTATCTCATAAGATGAGGTCCTCTGGGTTGCGTTCATAAAGTTTACTCTTTAACTCAGAGTTAACTCTATAGCGTTCAGAAATATGAGTATGATCGGGAGTACATTCAGAGTACGGCGTTCATAAATTTAACATAGTTAACTCTAGAGTTAACTCTGTTAACTCATATCAAAGAGGTGAGTAGAAATTAACTCGACATGCGCAGTGATGAGTATCTACTTATTTTAACGAAAACATTTGTGTTCTGTGAGTGTGAGGTATGAGATAACCTATATATAAATAGTAAACGTAAACAATAAAAATACTTTTCGCCACATCTTTTGTATTTTAATATTACAACTTAAAAATGGAAAATTATGTAATAGTGACGGACGAAACAGGAGGAAGAATTGTGAATGAAAATGGCCTAACAATAGTACAAAATGTTGCAGGTAATTTATTTTCTATTTTTAGTGAAATAATTTTTAACAAACCAATTATTATTTAACTTTATGATCTATAGTTATATATATTTTAGTGTTTTTGTTGGTTTATAATTACATCTATCCATAATTTTTGTAATTTGTTTTATAAAAAGCGTAAATGCAATATTAGATTGTACCAATAACATTTTATTTTCAGATAAAAGTTTGATCTATGCTGAAATTGCTGCAGAAAACATATTCGACACTAATGAAAGCTGTTTAAGTTCTTCATCTCAAAAAATTAGTATTGATGAAAAAAACAGTAAATGGATGCCTAATGCAATAGTGGCATTAATACATGAATACAAAAATAAAATGAGTATGTTTCAATCATCTACAATACGCAAAGAAGCGGTATGGAAAATCATTTCGACGAATTTGGGACAGCAAAATTTTAATTACACACCTAAGCAGTGTGAATTTAAATTTAAGAATTTAAAAAAGAAATATCATGCAAAAATTGATAATATGAAAGCAACAGCAAGTGGTGCAGCTCCTATAAAATTTGAATATTTTGATTTATTCAATGATATGTTTGGACACAAACCCAATGTTATTCCCCTCACAACTGCATCATCCTCTAGAGGCCAAGGAATAGAGTTGGATACTGATTTACATGCAGAAGATGTTTTGCAGGATAATAATGAAGAAAAAAAAGAGAATACCCAAATCAGAAAACGTACCTCTGAAGAAATAGCAAAGAAACATACTCCCAAAAAAACCAAATTAGATCAAATATTTCTGCAATTAGATCATATTAATCACAAAAGAGAGGAAGAAAAGTATAAAAGACACAAAGAACTCATTGCAGTCCAAGAAAATGCTATAAAAGTTTTCAGTGAAAAAATGGACAAATTAATTGAGAAATTATAATATTTCTTTTGTAATAGGCAGGCTTTATCACATTTTCAAATATGTTTACTTTGTTATAGGAAAGTTCAACAATTTTTATATCTACTATACCCTTAAGTTTAATACGTTGATGCAAACCTTTTTAAGTTTATTTGTTTTTTAGTGTTAATGCACAAGGAGTGCAAAAATGTGATAATTAGGGTAGTAACAATAAGTCTGATCCTGTTATCTATATTTTTGTTTTATTAGTTTATTTTGTTTTTTTAGTATTAATGCACAAGGAGTGCAAAACTGTGATAATTAGGGTAGGAACAATAAGTCTGATCCTATTATCTACCTATATTTTTGTTTTATTAGTTTATTTGTTTTTTTTTTAGTATTAATGCACAAGGAGTGCAAAACTGTGATAATTAGGGTAGGAACAATAAGTCTGATCCTATTATCTATATTTTTGTTTTATTAGTTTATTTTGTTTTAGTATTAATGCACAAGGAGTGCAAAACTGTGATAATTAGGGTAGGACCAATAGTCTGATCCTATTATCTATATTTGTTTTGTTTTATTAGTTTATTTGTTTTTTTTTTAGTATTAATGCAAAACTGTAATACCTAGTCTGATCCTATTATCTATATCTATTTTAAGTTTCTTTGTTTTGTTTACATTAAACTGCTTAAAGTTAATAATATTATATTGGTATTATTAGCTGATAGTGGTAGTTTATTATAATATGTATGTCAAAATATTCTGACAAATAAAATGCAAATTTAAACAATAGGATTTATTATTATTATTCAGTTAACATATTTTCACAAAATTATTAAAAAATATCTCACATATTACCCTCTGCAGTTAAGAAAAATTAAATAATTTTCAAACCAGAGGTTTTTTAATGAAAAAACAACTACTATAGGTACTTTGGAAAATTTATGTATATTTACACTCTGCGATAAAGGTGTTCGGCAAGATCATCTCTTTTCTGACTTCCACTAATTTCTTCATGACAATTTTGAACTATGTCTCTAAAATTTTCATCCATGTTGTCATCAACTTCCATTCCTTCTTTCATGTATTCCTCAATATTTGCATCTTTCATATCTATGCAAATATTGTGTATGACACATGTAGCCAAAATTGTTGCTGGTATTAAATCTGTACGATTCATATCCAAGTATTTAAGCCTTCTAAATCGTCCTTTTAAAAGGGCAAATGCTCTTTCAATGACTTGTCTACTTTTTGATAAAGTTTCATTAAATTGTCTCTTAACGGCATTTAAATTTCCTCTATCAATATAAGGAGGGATAAGCCATTGTAAAACAGGATAAGCTTTATCTCCCAATAAAAATTCATTTCCAGGGAAGTAGTAATTTGTATTTGATATTATATTGGTATATATATCAGAATTTCTAAAAACTCTTACATCGCTTACAGAACTTGGATATCCTGCAAAGCAATCAATAAATTTCAATGATGAATCACATATAGCTTGCAATGTTATAGCATAGAAGCATTTTCTATTTATATAACTGTCTGCATCAACTTTTGGAGCTTTGATTGGAATGTATGATCCATCAATTGCACCAATAATGTTGGGAATATTTGAGAGTTTTTTAAATTTATCTTTAATTGCATTAATTTCTCTCCCTTGTGGCCACTTTATTATTCTAGGTGCAATAATACATAGAGCATTAATTATTCGCACAAAACATATTGATAATGATGACTTTGCTATGTCAAATCTATCACCAATAGATCTAAAAAATTATAAAGACATTAATCATATACTTTAATATTCCAACAAATAAATACCTGTATGAATCAGGAGTAGCTAATATCCAAATTACTGTAAGTAATTACTTTCTTGGGTTTATTTGCGGACGGCCAGTTTGATTATTTCCATCTCTAGGGTTTAATAGCGGAGCAACTTGTCCCAATAAATACTCAAAAGCTTCATAGGATAATCTGAAATGTCGTTGAAACTCCACACTTGCATAGTTTGTTATGGTTTCCATATATCCAACAATACGATTAGGTTCCTCTTTCACATTTGTCCCAATTAATAACATAATTTCATTATCTTCGTCATCAGATTCTTCCTAATAATACGTAGAATTTAGAATATAAATATTAAATATAAACAATTTTTTTAAATATGTTAAGATATGGAAATTATTAAATTGAAAATCTTGTCAATAATGATAGCTCGTTCAAATTTTCTACTTAAAAAAGAAAGATTCATTATGATATTAAGCACAGATATTGTATATCTGCATTATACAATACTTACCTCAATATTCAGCAATAAGCTTTTGGCAAAAGAAAAAATAGAAAAATAAATTGCTTTCTTCACGTTCTCTGCCATTTTTCTAAAATTACGTTTTTATAGTTTTAACTTTTTAGGTTATAATTTTAAATAATAGTGGTCAATTCAACTGTTTACTACTCCGATCGTTCATAAAGCCACCCAAAGTAGTAAACTCATAGAGTTAACTCTTACTTAACCCGACTCTCCTTAACTCTACTCGGAGTAAAACTTTATGAACGCAACCCTGGGGTTTTTTAGGGTACACGTTTGCAGGTGCAGTAACTACTGCAGTAACTAACCACTAGGAAAAATTATTCCAAGTCTGTTCGGAGCCTGAAGTGTACTTAGATTGGCATATATTTTAGTGCCATCAGCATAAAATGATATTTAACTGGAAAGGCAATAAGGAACTTCGCTTTGAATAGCGTGGACCAAGGACAGAGCCCTGTGGCACTCCACTTTCTGCTGTAACTTCTGACTCTATGACTAGGAAAATGATGAAGGCTTTTGAAAAGTTGAACACCTAATACAGACTGCGAGCTTTTAAGAGATGATGTCATTAATACAGACTAGATAAAGTAGGAGGACTAGAAACAAATCCATGCTGTTGAGTTGGAATAATATGGTCATCTCCTCTGAAATGGCTAGCTAGAGAGAATTTGATAACTTTCTTTTAAGTGAGAGTGACAGTTGATAATTTCCAGCTAGGCATTTAAGAATTTTGGACAATAGAAGTATAAATAACTAATAATGAAGGTATTGCAACCGAATCTGTGCATCTTTTGAATAGTTTTGGTGTAAACCCATTCAAATCAGATGGAATGTGGAATGTTTGTGTGTAGTTGTAAAGAGATACATTGAAATTGGGAAAAGAATGAAGAAAGATATGTTTAGTTTACTTTGTTATAAATTTAAGTCTTTTTAATAAATTTTACCTTAATTATTAAACAAAAAAACTTAACTTTGAATTTTTAATATACGGAAATTTGAATTTATTTTCTATAGGGTGTTTAGGAACGCCAAAAAGTAGAAGACAATGCCCGGGACTTTGTGAAACATTAGCTAGAATACGAAATCCTCCGGAAAATATTTTAGCGGAGGAGAATCTTATATATAATGTAAGTTATTAATAACTGGAAATTAAAATTGATCCAATACTAAAACGATTTAACTCAAAAAATTGTCTTTGTGCTTGTTTTTCTATAGATAAACAGACTAGACTTGACAGAAAAAGACTTTCAAGAGCAGCACCAAAAACAAACGAAACGACTAAGGATTGAAAAAGCAAATGCAAAAACGCCTGGGATAAGATAAGGTAAAAAGAAACTTGCATTTATTTTAGAATTAAAGCTTCTTTCCATGCTTTATTTATACTTGTTTTTCTTCTTTTTTTCAGGCTACATCATTTGTACGTCATCATACAAAGTATCAGTATTTTTAGTGCCGAATATAAAATGATCGGCAGAAAACCAAACTCGTACCTATGTTTACTTAATATTATTTATCAATGAATACTCTACTTTTTTCATTTCAAGTGATATTTTTTAACATAAATATTGAAAGATTGTAAAGAAAATGTACTTTACTGACATATATTTAATTTTCTTTTAATTGGGACAGATAAAGTATGTGAATTGGATTAATTTATTTTTTTTTCGGTACTTTAATCGCAATAACATTCTTGTTTTGCTTCAGCTTTGTGTCTGGGTGTTTAAAGTCGTCATCTTTTTCTAGGTAAGATTCAGTTTAGGATTTTACAATTTTTTTATATACTCATCATAATAATTTTATCCTGTAAAGTACATTTGTTCCAAAAAAATCTAGTTTTTTTACATTATCGTGCAATTATTTTGAGAATTTAAAATTTTAATTTGTTATAATAAAATTTTGTTTTCTGTGTTTATTGGAAATCCTATTTAATTTCTGTTGTTTTAAGTATTTGGTAAAAACGTCCATATTTTGGGATCAAAAATAACCAAATTCAATATTTTTGTTGAACTAGAATAAATATTGGTCAAAATATTTCATACAAATCGTCAAATTTACCTAGTAGTACTATTCTATTAGTACAATGTTAAGCTAAAAAGGTGCAAGCACAATGTTTATATATTTATATTTTTACAAAATAGAACAGGGAGATTAGTATTTTTAAATAATATATTTCGGAAAGAGAAATTTTTTACATGGGATTATTGCAATATAAAATTAATTTAAACTGGGAATACAACTAATGATGGCAATTTACAAAAGTATATTTAATTTAGCTGATAATTAAAATTATTTATGAATAGTTTAGTTCTTGTTTTTTCGTTATGTAATTTGAAAATATCCAATACAACTCGTCAAAGTTACCTGGTCGTAAGTGGTATTATTTTATTAAGTCTATTTGTTTGCAACTTGCAGTAAAACTTAACTAAATACACAAATCAAAGTAATTTTAATTTTGAATGAACTAATAATTGTTTCTTGATGGTCACTCTTTAGTGCATAAAAACGAAAATACCCAATTATGTTTTAAACAAATAGACTATGGTAAGAAGCTATAAAAATGTTTATTTTAAATTTATATATTTATATTTCTACAAAAACATTACAAAAAGAGATTAATAAATCATTTAAATAATATATTTTGTAAACAGATTTGTTTTATTTGTTATATAATGGGATTATTGCAATCCTTAAAATAAATTGAGTGTGAACACAAAAACCAAATGATTCTAGAATATCTTATTTTAATCAAATTTATAGTTTTGGTTTTTACATATTTTTGTATATTTATACAATTGAACGGTTGTGCAGATGGTTGTCATGATTTCAATCCATAATGTGATATGGACCCATTAATTTCATCCTTTACTATTTTGTGTTCACACTTTTTACCTGACTGTTATTATTTCACACCGAAAGTTGATTTGTTTTACGATTTCATATTTGTTTATCAGGGTGTTGTTGATCAGAAATATGGTTTGAGAACTGCTGGACCATTTGTTGTTATTGCACAATTTTCAGCTATTAAAAGTTAAGTTAAAAGAAAATCACAGAAAACCTGCATCACCGGTGGGAATTTTTTATGATACAGATGACTAGAGTATATTTTTTAACTTGCAGTCTTAGTAGTCATTATATTTTATGAAGATTTATTTGCATGTTATGAATTATCAGTTTTTATAAAACTTAACAATAGCTGATAGTTTTTTGTATTAGTTATTTAAGGTATTCTTAATCACTCTTCACTTCACCCCTATTTATTTATACATTGACCTGCAAAAAACCTGCATTGACCTCAAAATTGTTTATATTACGAATTGATATATATTTTTATTAAAACGAGAAAGAATTATTGTTTCCATTATGGGCGTTTCTATGGTTTTGTAGCAGGTTAGTGGATAATTTTGTTTTGCACTTTTTATTTATACTTTGTCTATTTTTTTGATAACAATTTTCAGGTGTGATTATTTTTCTATGTATATTTCGATCATCATTTGGTATTAACTACTCTGTAGTTTATGTATATAAAGTTAAAAATTTAATATATTATTCCACAAAGTTTTAAGTGTTTTATATTCTGATATAAATATACGATTCGTTTTCTCTATGGACAACGATAAGATGTTTAATAGTTTAGTATATTACATAACAAGAGTTGTGAATAAACTCATTACGCACAAAGCCGCGAATGCTTAAATTTCCAGAAAGGGATTACTCTGTTAATCTAAAAGATATTTCAGTAATACTAAAAACTATTTTATGTTTTTTTATTGACTAAAAGTATGTAAATAGACCAAATAAATTAGTAAGTAGTAAAAAATTTCATTGCAATTTCATTAAAGAAAGAAATTTAAGTTTTATTATCTAAATGCACGTGTATGTTATGATACCTCATTACGTGCATATTATTTACTTTTGATTCAATGAATGTTTTGTTAACCAATCTCTGTGTACCTTATGGTAACCTTAATTTTTCCGCCTCAAAATATCCAGGTGCCGTTTTTGAGATGCTATTGCTGAATACCTTTTATCTGCAAGAATTATTATTGCTCTCTGGGAGAGCATGTTGTATATCCATCCATTTACTGTCTGGGGAATGCCCCTTTCAGTAATAGTATTGGTTATTCTAGGGAAGGTGGTTTTGTCAAACGCACCTTCGATATCTATAAATACGCCCAAGGTGGACTCTTTCTTGTCCAGCGATCTTTCGATGCAGCCGGTCACAAGGTGGAGGGCCGAATCTGTACATTTCCCTGGGGTGTATGCATGCTAAAGTGCATACTGTTTTGAAATCATGGTATTTTTCCTACCAGTATCAGTACTTCAAATTGCAATTTCTATATAAAAGTAGGGGAAATATACATTTACATAGATGGGCTAAAACCATAAGAATAAAGAATGTGGAATGTATGTGTAAAACATTTTTGTTGGAAAGTATGAAAATAGAGTCCATTACTCAAGCACACACTCTCAAGGTACCTGCTGTTTGGCTTATTAGTATAGGTACCCTACAAATAAAAAAATTAGAGCTGATTAGAATTACCACTCAGTAGTAAACCAGCACTAGAAAACTCATTTTTTAAAATAACAGTCGAAAATGTTATAAGCAAAAAACTATATTTAAGTATAAAAAAAAGTAACAAAATGTCTTTTAACGTACGTATGTTATTTTTAAATCATAGGATTTATCTAATTATGTACTTTTTTCTCAATTGACAATAGATACTATACTTAATACACATTATTAATAATAAATAAACTTCTTATATTATTAAAAATAAATCCAATTGTTCATGTTTGTTTGTTATTAATTCGCTAAAAACATTTGTAAAACACTCTATATTTTATCTTAAATTTAATATAATTAAAAATTGAAGTAACAGTAGGTATTAATATAACAGTCGAAAAATCTATCACACTTCTTGTAAATGCTTAGAAACAGCTAATGATTTGAATGGTTCTGACCACATTCGTCGTAAGTCACCCTAAAAAATAGAACAAAATTATTAAACATTTCATTTAAAATAATTAAAGAACATGAATCAAAGAGTTTTCTAGGTAAATACGTATTTTATGAAATTTAGTAAAAATTCATTTTAAGAAAATTAACTTTGGGATATGTATGGAGAGTTTTATGCACTTTTTTTATCTAAAATTAAATCCATCTGCTTGAACTTCACCTTATTCTTCGTGTATTTATCTATTTGAGTTGACAATTTCAAATTTGAAAATAGATAAGAGGAAAATAATTAATTTTACTCTTGGACATAATCTTATCAGTCCAGTATGTCAAACCTTGTCAAAAGTCCTCTGAACATCCAAAATTGCCTTGAATACAACAGTATGAAAGTTTATTAAAGAAATGATGTATTACAAAGGATTTTACCTACAAATCTGATTCAGGTTTTGTATGTATACTTTCCTTGGTTTAGAAATTATGATAGTTATAATAGTTTTCCAAGACTTGGAAAAGAGAAGATAAGACTAGGGTTTAATAGCATGATAGGGAAAAGAAAAAACATTTGGTTAGATATTGGTACCAAACTAAGTTAATTTATTTTATTGTAGTTTAAATCGCATCACTGATTGTGGTGTTACCTAAACAATCATGCAAAGTCTAGTTGTGTTCCTAAATATTGCTCTTTATTGCATATAGATTAAATTACATATTATTATTATGTGACTTACCTTGAGGTACGCCATGGTTAGTAAAGGTAATAACGTGAATGGAACTAAATATAAAAGAGCTGGTTGGGCGGCTTTGAACAATTCGGAAGTGACTGTTGCTGTTAATAAGCCTAGGAAATATCCTAAGAGAGAACAATGAAAATAAGTCAGTCTGGAGCCGGATAAACCTTGAGATTTCCTATAAGCGTCATAACGTAATACAAAACACAACAGCAAACCTGGCATTACAATATCTCCCAAACCTAAAAATCCAAAATATATTTAAGCTAAGTTACCAACATATTTTTAAATTATCTAATATATTATCTGATCAAATTTGAATTGTTTATTACTTTTGAAAACAATATTTACAGCAAAGTTTGTACAATGTAATAATTAAATAGGTTATCAATATCACTCATTTTAGAAAAAGCATAAACATTATTTAAAAGTATTTTTAATCTTTTCTTTGATAATAAATAAACCATTTACCTTACCTTAAATAAGTTTATTATAAACATTTCAAATTATTTTAATAAATCTACACTCCATCCTACCTAACATGCTAAAATGTCCTGAATTATGAATACTGGGAAATACTAGTTTTCCTGGGAGGCTCAATTTTGGCGCTTCTTTGGCAACCCCTCCAATGTGCAATTTTCTAGCTACAACCCCTACAGGGTTTTCTGCAGGTCTAGTGGCAACCTGAAAAGTAAACAAAATAACATATTATACAACCAAAACAAATTAGTTTTAGTATTGGAATGACACCTTGTTTAAAATACCATATTCATGGAATTATTGGACAACAAAATTGTATAAGAACATGGGTTTAAAGTTCAAATTATTCTTATAATAATTTTAAACTACATTCATGACTACAAAAATCTGTTTTGCAATTAACAATGGTTTACCTACAAATAAGTTTAATTGAAAAAAACAACATTGTTAGAAAAATTAATAAGTAAAATGAAGCTAAAAATGAAGTTAAGTTACTTTTTAAATTGGATTTAATTTCTATGTATTATTGTTTAAATTATTTTCCACTCCATGTTCCAAAATTTTTAATTTTTTAAAACATTTAGTTTGATTAATTGCAAGAATGCAATAATAATTTCACAACAGTATATTGATAACTATAATCAAACATTATTGTTTCATACAGGGTAAGCACAGGTGTATTTATACATGCTTACATACAGGAAGTAATTATGTATTTATTTTTGTATTGAATATTGCTTTTATTATTAGTTGATAACCTTGCATATCATAATTACTTTCCTAGTAAAGTTTTAGTTTTGTGATACTTATGATCATCAATAAAAAAATTAATTATCCATTATTACTTTAAACGAATGTTAACTATTCATGTAATTCTAAATTAGAACAGAAAATACTTACCTTCACCATGACATTAGTGCTGAAAATATATGAGGAGAAAAATACCCAAAACACATCATAAATCAGAAGCCCAGTCAAAAGTAATGTAGATACTTTTAAGCTAGGTAATCTCACAAAGGCAATAAAAGCTACACACAATCCCATGCCCATTGCGTCCATAAGCAACCAATGACCTAAAATGTTTTTAAGTTCTCATTTATGACTTTTATATATTTAAGTTGGTTATTTTTAAAGTGTAAATTTTTTAACAAAAATATAAATTTAAAATTGCTCTAAAATGCTATTTCTTGTTTTGGATGTTTTCTTTTTAATATTTATTTATGATTTTATTAAAACAAGTATGTTTGCTAATAAGTTTAGCCACTTACCTGTTAATACCCAAATGCATACAATAAATACAGACAATGAAAATGAGAACAATTCAGCAGCAGTAAATCTTCCACAAATTCCAAAGGAAATTTTTTTGCCATCTGAACATGGGCCCATAATATACTGACACATAGGTAACAAAAGAAAGGCAAGAGCAACTGTTGCAATCACTATAATAAAATTTATCATTACTAGGTTGTCATATTATTCTATCTTATTACCTACCAGCTGTACATATTGCAAACAACATTTGCATAGAATCAAAGAAAAAAAACATAACCAGTAATGAGACACTAGCTCCCAAAGGCAAGCACAATGCCTGCATAGTATCTAATGTCTGAACATTGTTCTCAGCAGGAACAGTTTGTGGAGGATTTAGCAGAGAGTTCGTTGTACCATTTGCACGTTCCCTGGCTTCCTGTTCCATGTTAAGACTACGGAAAGAGCCATAGACAATGAGCAACATTGAAATTAGGAATGTGGATACCCGGCTTGAATCCATTATGGAGTAGGCCCATTGATATTCAACTGTTTGACTTTGGCTATCTGCCATGATGGCAGTTGTTTACTATCTAAAAATATTAAATAGAATAAAAAATACTACCTATTAAAAGTATTACATTACATGCTAAAAATATCCATATGAATTAATCATTAAATTTTTATTTAAATTTTTACTTTAGGGATTTATTAACTTTAATTGGTATATATTTTATCTTTAGATAAAACTAAGAACAGAATTTTAATTTAAACTACCACTAGTAGGAACCACTACCTATATTTTCATATTTGCAATAATAATTAAGAGCATCCAGTGTTCTACTTTTGCAAACAGCGAAGATTTCGTGAACATGAACAAGAAATTAACAAATTAAATAAAATACAGTAATTAAATCCATCTTATATAACAGTATATTCTGTTGAATAGCTCATTTCCAACAAAAAGAAATAGAACAAATGAATTTTTCTTACCTTATTAACAATAAAGCTGAATTAAAGTCAGTTGCGTTGATAATCATCACTACTTTTTTATAAGGGCCATTAATTTAAATGGACTAATAGACGAAATATGATATTTTAGTGTCTAGACCACTATCAACAAATAATATTGTTGTTCAACATCGCCATTTTCAACAAAAAAATTATAAAAATGCACAAACACATACAAATCACAAAACGTAACAAACCTGTAAACATCATGTGTCATTTTCTACAAAATTTATAAAACCCAAAACCCTTCACTTATTAAATTTTATTACTTTTAATGAATACAATTAACAATATATAAATATAATTTCATTCAATTCGATAGTTAATATATTAAAAAAATAAATTAATACATTTATAGAAATTAGAAAGCCGATGTTCTAAGCTTCTAAGATAAACTATGCCACTTATTGAGACAACACATGATAGAATGAGAAAGACAATGAAAAATCAAAACAAATGTGGGTTAGGTTAATTTTTTGTTTGGGCCCCAGTTTTTTCATTCCTTTTTTCTTAAATTTTGTCATTTACTTTTAAATTTATTTCATTTATGATAGTAGCCCCGAAGTGAAAACAGTTTAAAAATAATGGCAATTTTACCACCCGATCCAGTATTCTGCTTTAGGGAAGATATGGGGCACATTCACAGTTTAAATTTTTGTGTTCGGGGCGAAAATTTTGTTTCACAGCTTTTAGCAGGGACAGAAAAAGGTACCGTATATTTTTGGGATCTGGAGGTAAGCAAAAACACATTTATATTTATAGATAAGATACACTTCATTGCGTTGTTATATATTTTTGTATACAAATACTATAAATTATTCGATACTACTTAATGGTCAGTTAAAATTGTTACTTGTTACTAGTATCAAATTTTAATGCAAGGATTTGATTTTTTTTAATCCATAAAAAGTTGTTAATCTAGTAAAACTGTTTTTAGTTTACCCATTCTTAGTTTCAAATATATAAGTGATGAATAAACTGAATTAATTTACTACTACATATTTTAAAAAATATCATTTTGATGAAGAGTATATCTTTTGTTTATTTTGTTAATATGCCACTCTTGTTTCTTGTTATTGTTAAATTTCTAAAGGTTAAGAGAATTTTTCTATCTATTAGATAGGCAATACAATATACACAAACCACTTACTAGAGAGAACACACTTTACAGTAAATTTAAATATACCTTTACTTTAAATAAACCTATAATATTTCAGACAAATAGAGTGCAACATAAACAAGATATGGGTAAATCAATACAATCCCTTCATAGTTTTGATTTTAAAATTATAACACAGGAAAAAGAAGGATTAATAAAACTTTGGTCAGTTAAAAAAAGCAACTATCAAGTGGAATGTGGGGCTGCATGTGGTATGGGCTTCTGCAAAAGTATTTTAATTAATGAAGCACTAATGGTACCTCAGGAAAAGGGTTGTGTTGATATATTAAATATGCATGATTTAACAAAAATAAATCAACTGGATCCTGGAAAGGAAAATCTAGGATCAATTATGGCATTACAAGAGGTTAATTTGGGTAATAACTGTTGCATTATGGCTGGATATGAAACAGGTAAGAAAATAAATACACTTTGTACCCAATATTATTGGTTATTCTTTAAGGTGATGTAATTTTATGGGACCTGAATACATTTCAACCTTGTGGGCACATTAAACTTCAAGACCAATTAACTTCATTAACTTTTGATCCCATCTCTAAACGGGGTGTTTGTGGATCTGCTTCCAATGTTCTTCAGCTGTTTACAATAAATTCTTCTTATGAAATGGACCTTAAAAGTGAAGTTACCATGACAAATGAGGTATTAAATATTAATTAGAAATGAGTAACGATTTCCATTAAATCTTGTTACATGTCTTTGGTAATCACTTGTTGATATGAAACAGTTAAATTACAAATGTGTTTGTCCTTGGTGTGAATAAAAATGTATCTACAATTAAACTATTAATAGTACTGAGTCTCAGTTTAAGTATGTTATAAAGTTTGATGAAAATTATCACCTTATATAATGTTATTCTTTATTTCAGGGTTGTAGTATAGTAAAAGTTAGATCTGATGCAAAAGTCCTAGTGTCTGGTGGGTGGGATCGCAGAATCAGAATATATTCTTGGAGAACATTAAGAGTATTGACTGTTTTGGATAACCATGAAGGATCTATCACTGACATTCAATTCTCGCCTTTTCCTGTAAACTATTGGAAATCCAATGTAATGGCTGTTAGTGGCACAGATGGGCTTATAACTCTGTGGAATTTGTACAACCAGTAGCTCTAGTTGTGATTCTTGTTTTAATCCGAAAATATTCAATGAAAAGAAATGGAAGTGAACTGATTGCAAGATCTAAAATGAATGTGTGAATTTTTATTAAAGAAACTTAATTTTTAAATTGTTTAACATTTTTACATTAATTTTCTTTATTTTGATTAAAATTCATGTATGTATTTAAATGTCCCTTTACAAATTATGGAACTTATAGCTGAGGGTAAAAATTGATATTGTTCAGAAAGTGTTTCATTTTGCAGCAAATCCTTTGTTTATAAATAATGAACCATAAATAATTTGTTAAACACATCTACATAAATACTTTCAAAGGTAAATGTATAGCAAAAAATTATTTTATTTAAAGGTTATACTTACATATAGGTCCAATATAAATTACTGTTAATTATAAAACTTAATCTAAATATATTACTGAAGGATTTGTAGCAAATAGCTTGAAGTAACAATAACCTGACTGCCTGACTGTCCAGAAACTCTTCTGCCTCTTACCCAGATAGTGGACATGTTTTTAGGTCTTGATTACTAAAGCAAATAACAAAATTTACTGATTTGTTAAAGCCAACTTGGTATTGGTGTTTAGCAGAAGAGTTTTGTCCACTATTTATTGACTATGAGTACTTCACATTAAATCAAGACACAGTTCACTTTCTTTTTTATCAAAACAATGAATTTTTAAGAATTATTTGACCTACATTAATTAAAATGTTCAAAATTATACTGAATTGTAATTATTTGTATCATTGTGATTTATCTTAACGATTTTAAACTATCTGACGAGACATACAATTTAACGTTTAAAACGGAAATGCTTCATTGGGATCAATATTTTACAAAATTTTTAACTCAAATTATTTTTAAGTGTGTAAATGATTTACAAAAACTTCAGATGTTAAGGAATCACTTAAAATCAGTATTAATAAACCATATATTATCAAATTCAATATTTTTTTTATGAAATTCACTTAATTTTGGAATGATAATTATAAAAATTGAAGTATTTCCATTTTAAATAGTTCTGTTATTTAATTTTTATCATTATTAATTGAAATATATTTCTTCATAAAGAAAATCTTATTTGAAATACTGTTTTTATAAAATTATGTAACTGTATCATTTATTCCACAATGACCTTATACTGTATAGGATAAAAATACCCTCTCTATACACAATAAGTACATTGTATATATGTTTTAGTAAGAGTTACTCTGTAAAGAGCTGTATCTGTTTATACTAGATTCCCTCTTTAATTTATTTGAAATTCTTTGTGGCATCTTTTATTGCTATTTTATTAAAAACCCAATAATTTTAAAAGCGTTTCCAAAAATATGTACCTAATTAAATGCCATAGGAATTTATTTTAAACCATGTTTAATTCATGTTATAAAACATATTTTTCTACAAATACTGTAGTTTTATTATATATACGAAAAAGTAGTTTTAAAGTTTCAGCCCACTGATCAGAGTTGATAGTACCTACATAGAATCATTTAAATACTTGGAAGCAATGTTAGATGGCCTTCCAAACAACTTTTATGTTATGTATGCTGCCTTTCTGGGAAAGTTCTTCCCATATATTGAACATATTTATGTTATAGAAAAAAATAAGGTTTCTAATTGGCTCACACTACAGCTCAAAGTACTAATTTGAATCTATTGGAATCATCCTTACTATGCCTTTATATTTACAATGATAACATTTAATTTAAAAAGAAAATAAGTCTCCTATCTTAAAAATAAAATTCACAAATTTGACACACAAAGCGGTTTTTAATATTATTAGTCATTTATTAGGTTAATATTACTGAAAACATTTTTTAAAAGATAAATCAATATTATTATCAAGTAATATGAGACTCCTTTTGGCTTAGTACTACTTTACTACAAAAAAATACTTGTCTAAATTAAACTATTTATTGTATAAACACTTAAATGCAACAGTCGTGAATACATAAGTAACTAATTAGCATTATAATAGAGATTACTTATATAATATTCCTTTTACAATTCGATAAATACTCATCAAATGTAGAATACACGTACTCTAGATGTGGTAATCAGACGGTCATCATCATAAAATTTTGTTTCAATAACTATGTTTCCGCTACAAAAACAAACCTAATTAACAATGTTATATAAAATAGACTGCTACAATCATAGCAGCAATAATGTACAAAGAAAACCTTACTGGTATTAAAGGAAATTAAAATGCAGACTTTCTAGCCAAAAAAGGGACAAAAGGAGTATTATTTTATATATTATAGTATTCAAAGGATTGACTATTAACTATTTTATTTTACAAATTAAATAAGACAAAACTGTTAATTTTCCATAAAAAAACAGAGACCCTTTTATGTTGGTGAAAACTTTCTAAAATAAATTTAGCAACCATTATCAAAATATTTAAACATGGCACACTTACTGTAGACTGAACATAAACAAATAGTTTTCATTTAATATGATGTCATACTTTTCTACTATGGAAATAACAAAGTATAAAAAGAGAATCATTTAAAATAAAATGCTAATTGATATTTCTTACTTGAGAACAGATGCAGGCATCATCTGTGATTCTGGTGCGGCCTCCATAATTGATTGCCATGTATTTGTCGACTCTGACATAACAAAACCAAATTCAAAGTACCATTCTTCAAGACATCTTCCTTTAAATAATACTTTTTGTTCCAACCTGAATTTTTCCATTTGCTCTTTGGAGCTAAAATTAAACTCTCTAGATACTGCACGACATTTGAGGATTGTTTTAGGTACTCTAGCTTCATGTTCAACTTCTGGGTGACTTAAATCTTCAGAACCTTGCCAAAATATTTTTCCACCATCAGCGTCTCTGAGACACATCCAATTGCTGTACAAAATAACTGTTTAGCTTGCGTACTAATTGATAATAATTACATTAAAAACTACTGCTAATCTAACCATAATATGTAAATAATGGTTTAAAGAAAAATATAATATTTTATTTATTTTCTCATGTGTATTAGTCTTTATGTATCATGTAAATATAATTTTTATAAAACGAAAACATGCTAATTAAAATATTAAAAACCTTACATTTGAAAACCTTTTAAAATGTCTGGATTCTTAACTTCTGCTGTCATTATATTTCCATAACAACAAAAAGCTCGACTTAGTAGTCATAAGAACTCTACACAATATACTTTGCAAATTAATACAATAGGTTGATAAATAGAACAACTTAGCAAACTGCAACGACTGCAACTAAAACAATTCGGTTTCTGGGTTTGATACGTTTGATTCATAAAATTTTATTATCTTTGGTTTGATTTTGATGATGCGTTTGATATTTGACGACTCACGTCACGGTCATGTTAATGTTATGCACAGAACACAGAACAGATGTATTTTTATGCCACACAGCACACAAAACGAATATAAAGGATTTACTCACAGAACAAAAGTAGCACAAATTTGTATTATTACTCTGTGCACATACTTAAAAACAAGTATGTGACTCTGTGGCTGAGTTTACACAGGGTGTGTTCGGGGAGCACGCTATTTGCGCCAGTTGGCGCTATCTAGTACTATTCTTCGTTTGTGTTATATGGCGCTTGGCGCTACATAGCTCGAAAGCGTGCTCCCCGAACACACACCATGGGTGTGTTCAGGGAGCACGCTATTTGCGCCATTTGGCGCTATCTAGTACTATTCCTCGTTTGCGTTATATGGCTCTTGGCGCTACATAGCTCGAAAGCGTGCTCCCCGAACACACCCCATGTGTTATATGAATGAATGTAGATTGTTTTTAAGTTCACAGCATGATACAACAACCTCACGAAATTTTATGAAAAAACGAAAAAAATAATTATTTGTTAGAAAATAATATTCCCGTAAAAGAGATCAGTTAAGACTAATAACTTTTGTGGTGCCACTTTGAATTAGGCTGTTATTTTAAAAATTATTTCAAATTTATTTTTACTTTATTTTTCAATGTTCAGTAACAAAATAGACTCAGTTTTTTAACATGAATATGTTTTATGAAATACATTTATGTCTAATCTACCATTTCAAAAAACAAAAATTTAGAACATTTTGGATATATAGGTATTATATTTATTGCAGTAGCTGTAAGGTTAATGTTATATTAGAACAATCGTTCATTTAATAGAAATATACGCAAAATAACAATTCTGCAGATGAATAATTGAGGCTATCAGCGCAAAAGTGGTGTAACCCACTATTTGTGTTGGTTGCAGTTTTGGTGTAAACTACATTCCATACATTATTAACTTTGAATACAAAAGTGGAGTAAGCCACCTTTTGTTATCAAAACAACAGTTGGCGCTAAATAAAAAATAAATTAATAAAAACAAATCTATCTTAGCAAATTTTAAATCCTATTTTTCCTAAGTGCAGTGCCGGGGGTTACACCACTTTTGCGCTGATAGCCTCAATTATGGAGATAACATACCACCTCGCCCAGCATATACTTTACCTCAACCCCCTTCTTTGACTCAATTTTCACCTTGTTCCTTGAAATTCTCTGTCTATCGACCCACTCCCCTTTCATCTCCCCCATCTCCTTCTTAAGGTACCGCCTCATTATCTCCTCTCTTATCTGTATATATAATAACCCTTATCCCCCCTCTCAGCCACGCCACCATCTTCCTTAATATATCCCTTATTTTTTGTCCATTTCCTTTCTGTCGTCTGTATTTCACTATTCAATTTCCTATCCTTTTTCACACCAGTATCGGGAACCTTTCTCGAAACAGCCTCTATACTCCGTTCTCCATTTTCATATCTTCTTTATCTACCCACACCACCTAAATGCTATCTCCCCCTGTCACTGGATTACCCCCTTTCCCACTTCCTATCCCTAACCTCCCTCCACCCTTTCAACTCCCTATGTCTCACCTCCCATCTGGGTTGTATCATCTCCTTTCTTTCCTCCAATCTCTACAACCCTTTGACTCTCGCCTCTGCAGCCAACTTCTGCTTCTCTAGCTTTTTTGCCTCTCCTTCAGGTCCTTTACAGTT
Organism: Ophraella communa; assembly: GCA_035357415.1. Taxonomy (NCBI): domain Eukaryota; kingdom Metazoa; phylum Arthropoda; class Insecta; order Coleoptera; family Chrysomelidae; genus Ophraella; species Ophraella communa. The sequence continues at coordinate 22,100,572 of CM068988.1, read as the reverse complement.
TCCTATAGATCCTGAACATACTCCCTATGTTCCTCTTTAAATCTCTTCAGCATCTAGCTCTTTCTGCTTTAGCTTCTGTACTCTATCCCCCAGTGGCGACACCTTCTTTCTCTTTACCAGCTACTTCTCTGCCCCTCTTGATTTTTCCGGCGTTCTTCTTACTTCATCATACTCCATAACACATCCCACGAGTAGCTGGGAATTAAATGTCCACCGCTGAATACTCCTGGAGGTTATTTTGTGGAAGGTAGTTTTGTCGAACGCACATTTGATATCTATAAATAGACCCAAGGTGGAGAATAAACGATTATGAGGTTTCTATAACAATTAGGGTTAGGTATAGAACATTGTATTCACAAACAATACAAAAATAATTATGTAATAAGGTGCTTTATTTGGAATTACAAAGTTGGTGAGGACCAGTGTTATAGGATACACTCTATACAAAATATTTTTAATGGGAAAAAACATAAATTAGTGCTGATGTGTCCAAGCGTTCTTATAGTGTTTTACCGATTTGAATTTACTCCATTTCGCCGGTCCACACTGTATATATGAATATTCTAAGCCAGACCAGTATTCAAAACAGTGTGTAGTTCGAAGTGGGCGTGGTTATCAAGGCAAAGTAGGCGTCGGGACGGCAGATTTAAACTTTGCCGCTGGTTTGAAATCGCTCTTTGGTGCGCAGAAGCGCCATAATTGATTGTTTTTCAAGGTAGACGAACGTAAAGAAACATTATGGTTGCGGTTTTGGGAGAAATTCTTTAATTACCAACATATTCTTACGAACTTCCAAGATAACATTCATTTAATCTTATCGACTGCTTCCGGAATTTTTATTATTTTAGAGTAACACTTTTCTCGGATCAGAAGTGATTCTTGGTGAATTCTTGCTGAAAATGTCGCAAAGCGGTAAGTTTTCAGACTAGAACAATGTTAAGTACAGGTTAAAATAACTGAAAATAAGGTTAATCAATATACTTTAAATGTATTACAGTTTTTATAGTGTTTATATTAATGATACTTTAGGGATTATTGCATTTTGTCAATGTGAATAATCACTTTTCGCGAACTAGGACGAGGCAATAACAGTTTTAATTTCAATTCTGTTCGTAAAATTTAATATTTTTCTTTTGTTAAAACATCTCGACCAATTAAAAATCTTTTGCTATATAAAACTCTTTAATTTCTTATTATTAAAAACATCTTGATTAAGACATGCGATTTACTAATCTTTAAGTACCTATAGTTAATTTTTAATACCGTTAATACTATGTACATCTTATTTTTTTTCATCAAATAAATAAAATATGCTATGGGTTTTTTGGTACTTAGGTACACCAATTGAATCAAGTCTCTTGTTGTACTACATTCCAGATGGTACTGTTTTGCAAACCAATATTAGTTAGTTTTTGTTTGTTTTAGAAGATTATAAAGAACGGTTGATAGCAACGGTAAAAAAAGAAGTTAAACAAGTTATGGAAGAATCAGTAACTAAGAAATTTGTCCATGAAGAAAGCGGCTGCGTAACATCTTTGTGTGGAGCTGTTGAAGTCTGTTTATCACAGGGTACGACTTTATTCCAAAAATTTTAAATAATTTTTCATATGATTATAATATGAATATCAGAAGGATAGTGGTAAGCAGACGATCAAAATTTGAATCCATTTTATTTATTATAAACCATTTTTTTAATAATAATTCTCAATAATGAGTCGATGTGTCTTACAACGTCTATGCATATTTCTAAGGTGATCAATATCCTCCTGGTGTATCTCATTCCATGCCACCTCAACTTCGTATACATTTTATTACGTCTCTTTAGGTTTAAGAAGAAGAGCTCTCGGTCTTTTTAAAACGTCTTCCACTACAGCTCTTTTGCACAAAATAGCCAAACATTGTCCTGAAGCAGCAAATATTTCCAAAAAAGTTGAAGAACTGGAAAATGTTGATCCAGCCAGGAGATCTTCTAGTAGCAGCGATAGTTTAACAAAATCTACTTTAAAGAAAAATAATTCCCTACCTAGCAACCCCTTACCAAAATATCTGTGGATCAGGTAAATAAATATATATTTTTTATATAAAAAACTTTTGATATAGTATTTTTTGTTATATTTTTAATTTTTAAAATATAGATTAGCGTTATTTGAAAAACTGTTAGCCAAAATAATAGACTACTTAGTATCAAACGCTCACAAGTATTACGATAAAGACGCTTTGGTAGCAGATCCAGAATATGGCACTATCCTAAGTTCTCTTCTAATGGGCCCTTGCGCTTTGGATTATTCTAGAATGAAAAACCACGATCACTTTTGGACAGATCCACCCGCTGATGAATTGGTTAGTAATTATAGCTTATATAATATCTGCAATTTGTTTAAATATATTGACAATATAGAATTTAACTTAAATAAAAAAAAATTGACTTTTAAATAAATATCATTAGAAGACATATTGCCATATTAATCACTAACTTTTTATTATTTAAAAACCTATGTAAGAAAATTATAAAAAATATGTTTTAGGTGCAGCGTCATCGAATATCTAGTGCTCATTCTACGCCACCATCGGCTCGTAGACCAATATTAAACTTCAAGAGATCTCTGAATACAAGCTCTGACGATGTTATTACAAATAGGTCTTCCACGCAACAGATAGCGAAAGATTATGTAGAAACCCTACATCAAAATTCAAAAGCAACTTTACTCTTTGGTAAAAATAATGTTCTAGTCTTGCCTGTGAATTCGGATCTTTCAAAACCTATTCCAGGGTAAGGATATTTTCAGAATGAAAGTAATCGTATTCTATAAGTCTGTATAAAGTTTTGCCCGGATTAAAAAAATACTTATGTGCCTTTTAGATATTTAAGTTTACATCAGATGCCATCAGGATTGGCTATAAAATGGACACCTAATCAATTGATGAATGGCTTTGTTGAAGAAGTCCAAGAACAAAGGTACATAACCAACAATTGACTATGTTTCCGTTAACTTTTTAGTTTCAGTATATATTGGGACTACGCTTTAAGTGTTGGACTAGATGATATAGTTTATGTTCATTGTCATCAGGATAGTGAAACAGGTGGCACTGTTATATTAGTCGGCCAAGATGGTGTACAAAGACCACCTATACATTTTCCAAAAGGAGGACACATGTTAGCATTTTTAAGTTGCATAGAAACAGGATTATTACCCCACGGTAGACTGGATCCACCATTATGGTCTCAAAGATCAGGAAAAAACTACACAAAGCGTAGAAGACCTTTACCAGCTTTAACTGAATCACAAGAAACCAGTAAAGACTATGTCTTTAGAATTGTTGATAATACAACCCACAAAGACATTCGTAAGTTTTATGAATTTATTTTATTATTTTTATATTATATCATATTGTTGATTTTCAAGTAAAACGAAACCAACTGTTGGATACACACGCCTCCTTGCCCACAAAAGTTAGAGTTCAACTAGGTAGTACCAGTACAAGTTCAGAAAGTTCATCCAAGAGCTTCAGCCTCGACCAAAATGTCCCCGACAGTCCTCCAAGTGTGTGCATCCAAGCAGTATGCGATTCCATGAAAAGACAAATTATATCCAGGTTCGTTTTGTTACAGTAAGCATAAGAATCTTTAGTTTTTGATATTAACCATCTCATCCACGAAGTTGTTTTAAGATTTGTCTGTCTGTTTTTGTATATTGATTGTGCACGGGAATTAGATCATTTTGCACCAATTACAATAAAACAGTTACCAAAAATATAGTACAAACGATGAATATTGAATTCGAGTTGGTATAATAGAGTGTTTAACTCCAAATTTAATCCTATTTGTTTTGTTTACTTAATTGTTTTCCATATAATTGCATGATTTTTATTTTTTATTTGCTTAATTTGCCAAAAAATTAACAAGAAAATTTTTACGATTTTATGCAATCTGCAATACAGATACGTCACTGATGCTGGGCTCCTAGTATGACTCAATGTTTATGTTTACAGTATACTGTCAAAGCAATATTTGCATATAAATGTCAAAAATGAACACTAATTGTATTCATACACTTGATTGGTTGAAATTTTTATTAAAAATAAAAACCTTGATTTAATTTTTATTTTTTTTGGTACGTCAATGAAAACTGAAATTAAAATTGACAATTGGACGCCATATGCAAGCTCTTTCTGGACTCAAGGTCATTTTGCATATACTCCTTTCTGTATATTTTTGTTCTAAGAACTTTACGATAGAGCTGTCAATGGACTGGGAAAGTGTGACGTCAAAATTTGTGTTCTATGCTATTGAAATGTTAAATGTCAACAAAATGATTCCAAACCGCAACATTATAAATCTCCAGAAATAACTTTTGTTTGAGTTATTTTGTTGTTATTATACTTTGAAATATAACGGAAGTATCATAATTAAATATATATAAGCAAAATCTTTCCAAATTCGATTTTTAAAGTGCTACTGTAGTAAGTATTCTTAAAATTTATGACAATGTACAACTTTGAAGGTTATGTTATAATATTTTTACGGAAATTGTTCGTATCTACTTTAGTGATTTGTAAATCATATGAATGAACACTTACCAATGTAAAAACAGTAATTAACTCCCAAAAATCAAGAAAATACAACAAAATAGTCAATAACGTCTATAAAACATACCATAAAAAAGTTGTTTGGAATCTGTTGGTTTGACACTTACGTCACTACTTTACCAGTCCATTGCCAGATTGCAACATCAGGGTTGCCAAATCCCGAAATATAAACCCTCGTAGTCCGAGATGGTGCTTCAAAACTACGAATAAATAATAAAAAGGAAGGAGTATAATACGATTTGATGATGTCCGCAATGGTTCTTGTATATGGCTGACTTGAAGTTTCCGGTTACCAGTGGTGTCACACACAGGATATTATATACTTATGCCTCGTATTAAATGTTAAAAAAAATAACTGTTTTCCGCTTGTAATTATCTGTACAGTAATATACATTGTCATAAGGTTGTAGGAATATAAATTTAGATTAAAAACTTCTAAGTAGGTAATTATAATAGGTGACTTAGTTGATATGATTGATATGATAACAATGTGGTTGTCATTAAAATATTTTGTTAATTTTTAATAATTCAGATAAATAGAACCCTGCAGATGAAAAGTAATTCCCATTTAAGAGTTGGGTTAACTACTTAAATCAGAAAATAATATATAAAACAGCATGAAAAAACGATTTATGTCAAATGTCACGATTCGAATGAGTCATATTTGGTTCTTCAATATGGCCGACTTCCGTCGCAATTATTTGCTTGATTAAAATATGACAACATTCCTTCCTTTCTATTCTTTATTCGTAGCTTCAAAATGATCATGACAAAATAAATAACAATTTTAAAATAGGGGTTGATCGTAGAGGGATGTAAAATTGAGAGTAATATTCCAAATCATTACCAAATAAAAAGCAAATTTTTAAATTAACAAATAAAATATAAGGGTTGATCGTAAAGGGATGAAAATTTAGGGATGTATGTATTTTTGCATGCTGTATCGTAAAAAAAATTATAAAAAATGTTGTCCACAATGGATAGAATTTGTAGCGTGATGGATGATAGGGTCGGATGAATTTGGCAAGAATTGATTTAGATGTAGAAGAGAGTTGCTGCCACGCATGATACATATTTTGTTTTATTGAGCAGTTGTTGTCATTGTCATTTTTAAAACAAAAAATAATGGAATATTTTTCTCTAATTATGGAATATTTCAATACCAAACTCCTAACACTAAATCTTAAAAAAAAATTATTGCATTTAAAAATTACTTATACTGTCATTGATGTTGTTTCGAAAAAAAAAGTTGTTCATTTAAAAAAAATATTGAAAAACAGGTAGAAATGTTCAATTTAGGTACATATGAAAAAAAGTTAGATGTATGTACTTCTAGAGATTGAGGAAAATCCGAACGAGACAACTCGAGAACTTGATATATAATATTTTGAGAATTTTGCTTAATGAAAAATACCACCCTTACAAAGTTCAATTGGTTCAGGAGTTAAATGAAGATGATTTTGATGGAAGGCAAAAATTCTCTGCATGGATGATGAACGGAATGAAAGCAGATATGCAGTTCATAAACAAAATAGTTTTTTTCTGATACGAAACGATTAACAAACAGAACTGTAGATATTGTTGCAGAGAAAGTTCTCACTGGATGTTTGACTCACACTCAATAGAATTCCTCATCTCTTCCACTTCCACTATTATACATAGTGGAAGTTTTATTTAAAAAGTTCTATTTTTAATATTCTTAGTAAGATGGACTTCCACACAGTACAGAGGTTACTGCAATCAATTTCATTTTATAGTAGATGTCGTGTTTTTCTTTTACCATATAAAGATATTTTTGAAGACCCTACTACATAGTTTTCTGACAATCTTCAAGGCCAGTATTCTTGACTAAGGGAGTGAAGCTTCCCGAAAGAAGATATATATTGTCTTTGTCACTGCAATGACAAAGTAACCAAGCAAAATAAAGATAAAACATATCTCTCGTGAAACTCTACTCCCTCAGTCAAGAATAAAGGCCCTGGAATCTCTTAGCTGCATTATTTGCCGTAATTTTTCTATTGTGGTCTCATTTTTAGGGCATTCTACGGTTGGTTAGCATACTGTAGACACCTTTCTACAGTTCGAACACATTTAAGTGGACTGGTAAACACAAAAATAGTGAGTGGTGAAGGAGCTAGTGGTGGTATTACTCCGGAAAAATGGGAAGAGTTGTGTGTAGACGGTGTAGTGTCTGATTACGCTGAAGTTTACCGATTGACTTATTTTGGCGGGATATCACAGGAGTTGAGACACAAAATTTGGCCATACCTGCTGGGTCACTATAAATTTGGAAGTACTTTGGAACAAAGAAATGAATTAAGTGAAGAGACTAGACAAGCGTAAGTTAAAATTTCTTAGAGTCATATCAATACATTAATAAATTATATACGTTTAGATATGAAAATACAATGTCGGAATGGCTAGCGGTAGAAGCTATAGTCAAGCAAAGAGATAAGGAAAAACAAGCACATGCTATAGCTAAACTAAGTAGTGAAAGCACTTCTGCGGAACAAGTTCCGCCCCAAGTACAAGGGGAACTTTGTAATGAAGTAAAAACTGATAGCTTTCAGTAGACTATTTTATTGTTTCATATTTTTTCATAGGTATTTGAAGATGACGTTATTACTGACGATGAAGAAGAATCGCTAGAAGAGGATAAGGAGGGAATAAAGAAAAAGCCGAGGCAAACAAAACAAAATACTATTAAATATGTAAGTGACGAAGAAGATTCAGGTGGAGGGAAAGAAGAACTGAAAGAAGTTGATGAAGTAGATTGCACAAATTCAAACGTACAAATTGATGAAGCTTTACATGAGGAAATTGAAACCGAAGAAGTTAAAGCAAATGGCAGTATAGGTAACATTGTCAGCTTTTACTGGTTTATTAAGTGATATTATTTGCAGCTTATGCTTAGCCATTTTATAGAAGCACTTTCGGTGCTGATAGAGAATATAATAAAGCTGCATAAATCATGTAAATTATACAAAATTATTTGTTTTGCAGAATTTGTAGGAGTACAAGAAACAAATGAAGTAGAGGTTCAAGAAAAAACTGAAGAATCCTTGGTAAAAATAAACGAAGAATTAAAAGACTTTATTCATAATGTCATTGTGATAAACGCAAGTGTTGATATATGTAGTTTAGGTGAGTACTTAAATCTTTGTTCGTTTGTTGTATTTTAGTATTTTGATATTCTCAGGCAACGAAAGCCCAAGGATGTCTAACTTAGATGCGGTAACAGAAGAAAATAATTCTTCTTTAGATACATGTATAGAAACACATGGACTAGCATCACCTGCCAGGTCTACTTGTGCATCACCTGCAAGTTCGAACGGAGGCGTGTACAGTGTAAGTTTAAACAAAAGTAATATGTCACGTCAAATAAAAATAAAATACTATTTACATAAAAACATGCTTAGATGGGAAAATTTATTTTTGGATTCTCTTTTTTGGGTTGATCAATGATCTTTGGATCCGAATCAATCATAGGTCTAACAAAGTCAACGATAACTAGCCTACAATCTACAGAATCAAATTAAGTAACACACCTCTATGCAGAGAATGTGAACAAGAAGCTCTCTCAACTAAACGTAAATCCTACCTTAACCAGTATTGGCCAACACTAGCCAACATACGAGAGACTTTCCCTAAGGACCTGGACCTAATAAGATCTCTTTTTCATTGGAATTAGACCTACGTATTTCATCACCTTTTTTACATTTTTTTGTGATGAAATTTGTTGAGGAGCCCATTATCCAAAAACCTTCCAAGCGCCGACTCGAGGGCTGCATGCATGGGATTGGGACATTGGGAACATTGGGAACGAGCCCCGAAAGGAATTCTTAAAACCGACCTCGTTGATATGTCGTATTTTGTCGTACGTTTAAGTTCAATGTATTCGCGACAATCATTATATTTTATAAAACATGGTTTGTGAAATAAAGCATGAAAAAGTCAAAAAATTTATTTAAGAACCAGTATATCGTTAATACGTACACGCCACAAAATTATACAGTAGTGAATATCTAGCTAGCAATGAAACGTTAATGTTGATTGTTTCTGTTTTTAGCAAGAACTTTTAGAAACATTTGGTCTAAACCTACATCGAATAGAGAAAGATGTACAAAGATGTGATAGAAATTTTTGGTATTTCATGGAAAAGGAAAATTTAGATAAGCTGAGAAATGTTATGTGCACGTAAGTCAGTTTCACAATTAATATATTTAATAAAAACTCGTGGAAAAAATTAACGCAGAACATGCCATACCTTCACCATGTCTACAGTCCATACAATCGTCGGAAAAGTTACGTTAGATCTTTGTTGATTTGTCCAACCTAGATGTTATCTAGCAAATGCCACTCTTGTTCTTCGATGGTGTCAAAGGAGGAGCTGTAGCTGGCAGACCCCTCTTTCCCACTGGGCACTCTGAGCAAGTGCCCAGGGCCCCGTGATCGATAGGGGCCCCCTCGTCCCTGCCAGATCACTAAACGATAACCGATTTTTATTGCCGAAAAACTTTTTTGATTCGAATACAACGAACCTAAATTACGGACTACAATACCAATTTGCTTACAGCTTTTGCATGTGCGAAGCTAATCTACTCCTACCCAAAAATTAGGCTTTTTGATTTCAGCATGCTTAGATAAATTCAAATATATAAAAATAGAATTCAATGGTATACTAAGTACGTAAAATTCTCTAAAAGTTATATGCATCATGTCTCGATTTCTGATGCGTTGTTCTCGGGATATTTAATCAACAAAATATAAAAAAAGTTAATTTTTTACAAACGAAAAAAAATATGTACGCTTTTGTTTACAAATAATAGATAGCGGTAAATTTCTAAAAAACGATTCCACTGGCCTAATAGCTGTAGAGAATTTTTTTAAGCATGATGGTAACTAACTGCAGTGGAAAACGCTCCTTCTCCAAATTGAAAAGAATAAAAAATGAATTAAGAAGTACAATGCTTCAGGAGAGATTAACCAGCTTGTCGCTGATGTCCATAGAATGTGATGTGCTCAAAAACATTGATTTTGAAGAAGTGATTAACGACTTTGCTCATCTCAAATCGAGAAGGGTTCCTCTTCAATCAACATAGATTCTTAAGTACTAACCTGTGAATGTTAAATGAGTTACTTTTGTGGATTATATTACATTATCTATTCATTTAATGTGACTGTCAATAAAAATAAATCTAGAAGCTTGCTTATCTACTTTCTTTGTTTATTCTAACAAAATAGTGTTCTGTCAAAGTTATAGGGGCCCCATTATCCTAATATGCCCAGAGCCTCCAATAAGTTAAAGACAGCTTTGGTAGCTGGCAGCCTAGTATTCAAATTTGATACGCGAGTTGTCTTCGTACAGTGTCGCTGCTAATTGGGAATTTATACCGTTTTTTAAACTCTTGTTGTAGCAAAGGTAAAGAATCTTGTCAGGATTTGAGGTCATACAAAACGGTCTTGGTTGACATTTGTAATTCGTCTACGCCCTTGTCCTGGTCGCCTTTCGTTGAACCCAGTTTGACGAAATCTTCATTGAGTGCGAGACATTGAGCCACATGAAATCTTTTAGCCACTTGAACCTGGGTCCAACCTTCTTTAAAAAAGACAACACTTTTCTTGATAATTATGGGGCTCATTTTTAAATTTAATAGACAAGATTACCAATTGATAACACACTTGCTTTTGTAAGAAACGGAGTTTAATTTTTTAAATAAGTAATTTTGAGTAAACCGACTATCAATTTTTAAAATTATATCCACATCGAAAGACATAGAGTAAGTCTAGAATTCCATGCATTAAACTGAGCTAATGTAGACATATCAGCACTAGATATTTTGTAGTTTTTAATGTTAATAAATCATGTTTTCGAAATAATGATAAAAACAAAAATAATACATCCAAATAGTTGTATGTGCTGTCCAAAGAACTTTTATGACTGTTAAATAAAAAACGATGCTTGGAAAAACATACTATTCTGAACTTGGCATTATTTACAATTAGATTATTGGTCTCAATACATTTTTCAATTAAGGTCAATCTCTGAAAGGGAAAGAAATTTTTGTCCCTTTAGATGTTTCATAATTAAAAGTAAATGAAATAAATAGTTTAATTGTTTAGCTGCTCTTTAATTTGGGTTCTTTATTTATTGAGCTGTATATCATTATCTTTCAGGTATGTTTGGGAACATTTAGATATTGGATACATGCAAGGCATGTGTGACCTAGTAGCTCCACTTTTAGTAATTTTCAATGAAGAATCATTAACTTATGCATGTTTTTGTCATTTGATGGAAAGAATGGTGGAGAATTTTCCAAACGGAAACACTATGGATTGTCATTTTGCGAATATGAGATCGCTGATACAAATTTTGGATTCAGAAATGTATGAATTAATGCAATCTCATGGAGACTATACGCATTTTTATTTTTGTTATAGGTAAGATCTTTAAACTAATATCAAAATAAATATTTAATAAAAAATATTATTTTTAGATGGTTTTTATTGGATTTTAAAAGAGAATTAATGTATCCAGATGTAAATGCAACGTGGGAGATTATTTGGGCTGCTCAACAAGTAGCTTCTTCCCACTTTGTTCTATTTTTAGCTCTTTCTCTATTGGAAACGTACAGAGATATTATCATTTCCAATGGGATGGATTTTACTGATATTATAAAATTTTTTAATGGTAAGTTAAGACATATCTTCTTTATCTTTAAATGTATTTAATGAAACGTATATATTTATTTTAGAAATGGCCGAAAGACACAACGTACAAGCAGTATTAAAATTAGCCAGAGACCTTGTTCTTCAAATACAAATACTTATAGAAAACAAATAAATATATGTTGATAAAATATAAGAAATTATCTAGATTTAAATTTAAAGAAACGCAAGGTGGGCACTGTACAACACAAAACATAAATGTGTTAAATATGGGCGAACGCAAAAGAAGTATAATCGGTTTTGAATAGTTTTCTCTATAATGGTAAATACCTCTTTTATGATACGTTGGTCGCCTATATTTATAAACTGTCTAGAGTTAGAATGTAGATTTTCTAGTAAAAAAATCAATGGAACGATGTGATTTGATGTGAATTTTTATTTTTGTACGAAAATTTTATTGATTTTATTTAATCAGTATAAATATGAAATATTAAATAAATATAGAAAGAAAGAAATATAAAAAAAATGTTTATATTTTGTTATACTATAATGAATATATAGTATTTATTTTATACGTTTGATGTTACTAGTTAAGTATATACATAGGCAAAATGCCAAGACATTATCTACCATAAACATTGTGTACCTACTCATATATCAATACACCTATCTCTTTATTGAATACTCATGCGCAAATATTTTTGAATTTTCCCCTTCCACTGCTAAAATATGACTACTTCTTACCATAGAACACAACGTATTGCTACCCAGGAATACCACAATTTAAATGAAAAAAAAACCTTTTAGCTGTCAAAAGCTAGCTTCTATTTGCCGTATAGCCGCGGCAGTCCAGGCCATAAACCACAAAAAGGAGAAGTTTTAATTTTTATTTCGTTCGTGTACGCTACTTGCTAGTTGTTATTGTGTTTTTCTTGTCTTTGTGTATTTAATATTAACGACTTGTGTGTGTACCTAGACTTCTCTTTGGATTTACTTTACTTTGGATTACTGATTACTTTTGCATGTCATACCAACACAATTTTATAAGGGGCACGAATATTTAGGGGGAACTACGAGAGTGGGAGTTGGTTCGCGCACGAGTATTCAATTTGTGCCATTAACGAGATGGGTCTATTGAATGCAAAAAATTCAAAAATATGATTTTAAACTATAGAGAACCCTTTCCAAGTAAAGATCTGACAAATTAAGCTCTGTATAACAAATATAAGCAATTCAAAAGTTATATCAATAAAAAATGACGGGTTAAATAAACACTGATACTGTGTGGTCTCCCAACGAAAGTTTGGGACAGCCACGTGATAGTCGGCGCAGGTAGGTGGAGGCTTTCTATCAGTGGCGGATGGAAATAAAAGTATATTAAGAATAATTACCGAAATTCGCTACAATAAAATAAAAATATAATGCAAATCTTCATATTTTATCATCATTTTTTAATTAACAAATATATAAGTTCAGTCTTATTTGCTCTAATAGGATGTTTATAGGTAGATGTGTCTTAAAATATCGAAATGTATAGATTGTTATCATAGAATAAAATTTAATTAACTATAGTTGGAAAAATTAATTAATCATTAGCACTTCCAAGACATATAGCGTTATTTTAAGTAGGTAAATTGGAAATTGTATCAAAAATTAGAAAACACTTGTGAAACGATTATATTTATGTAGTGAAATTGTTTAGAAAATTGCTTAATTGGGCACCACTACATATAGACTTTAATATAAGCAATTAGGTAAAAATACATGTCTCCATTTTTATCTAAAAGGGGTTGGATTTTTTTTAAATAAAACTAGCAAAACTTATTTTAAGGGAGTATTTTGAAATAAAAACTGTAAATCTAATTAAATCCACCAACTACCTACCTCTATGAACAATTTTTTATCAATGAAATAAAAAAGTTTAATAGAAATATAAGGATATACGAATCATTGTGCCAAATATATTCTTAAAGTTAACATTAAGCAAATTAGATAATATATTGTAGAACTGTTTTTGGAGTTCTCAATAAAGAGAAACTTTAAATGTTTATCGTTAAAACTATTGCTGGGGATATAACTAAACTAACAATTAGGAATTAACAACTAATAATTAAGAAGGTGTTTATACATACAACTATTAATTAAAATTTTAGATTTGAAATGTTCCGTTATTGACGCTTATAAAATGGCGTTACGTTCTTTTATTCACCGGTGGTTCCATCAATCCACCAACCACGTTCATATATTCTTTGGTGAAATCTAGTTTGACGTAACCCCGCGTTCATTTATTACTGTGTTGTGCACCAAAATTGCAAACCTCAGAGTAATAAGTCTTTTGCTTACTTATTACTCCGAGTTGCAAACCCATTCCATCGATGTATGGAGATGGATCACTGGTGACTCCAACAATTCAGTCATCAAAGAGTGACGTCACTTCCATAATTGATGAATACATGGTGTGAAAAAGAACGTACTTAAAGTGTTAAAAACGCAAAACCGGAAAACATCTGAACCTCACCAAATCTCACTTTTCATAGCAAAATTTACATTGATAATTAAGTTATTATGATACGTTCTGTCTCTGCAGTTTCCTAATTCTTAAGCTTCATTCACAAGTACTAATTGTAATTGTAATTTGCTAGTTGTGAATGAAGCTTTAGTTGTAAAGTTGAAAGTAGGTAGGCCAACTTTTAAATTCTTAATTTAATTGACATATGTGAATGTATAAACCCACATAGACATTCCCTTATATTCAACATTTTAAATTCTTAATTGTTAGTTTAATTCTTAGTTTAGTTGAATCTATAAACCCAGCATTAGTACCTAGTTATCAATAAAATATCATTTGATAAAAATTTTAAAAGGGCAAAAAATAAATTAAGTGAATGTAATTTATTTTCAAAGTGATTTTTTTCTTTCTTATAAATAAAATATATGTAATATTAGTATTAGTATATTATATTTTTGTGCCAAACAATTCAATAATTGTATATATTGTATGCATACAATATTAAGACCACTAAATAGATGTATTGTTAACAAAAGCAATTTAAGCAAATAAAGACAAAATATTATACACAACTCATATAATACAAGACATAAATTACAAAAAGTACTACAACGTAATAAAAAGCAAAAGGTCACACAACACAAAATACAAAATATAGCAATCGCTGGTTCAAAATAATATATAGGACGAGGGCTATGTAGGTATGAATCAGATATTTTTTTATGAAATAAAAATACTACTTTGAAATTTTTACCATTTTTTAAGGTAGAAAATTAATTTTTCAAACGTTTCCGAATTCCAAAAAATTTACAATAACAATTCGAACACTAGGGAGTTTACAGGCTAAAATTGTAATCTACTTATAGGTACTAATTATGAATTTGCGTTGGATATTGAATTATTACTTTGGAAAATCTGAATCGTATTTGAAATAATTTATATTCACTTATTTATTTGAAATACTCAATTATAATACTTGTCAATTTCAAATAATTCGTGCTCGAGTCAAGATAATAAATTTCGATAAGAATGACAAATATTTTCATTCCAATGCTAATAATTATTTAATTTAGACCTCACTACATTTTTAAACACCTACTATGTATTTCTGGTACACAAGATATCTATTTGATTACCTTAATTGATTACTATAAACGTTGTATTGATCATTTTCAATAGGTAACAAATTTTGTTTATTTCGCAATGCACTGTGCTTCTTGTAATACGAGGATAGCTTACAAATTATTGTATAGAAGAACATAGGTAGGTACAATGCACATCAGAAAAATTCAACTAATTTACTTTTGAATATGGTCACCTGTAACGTTTGAACAATTTGTATATAGGAGTTAATTATTTTGAAAACAAATTGAGAACTTTTAAAATTTTAATTTTGAGAATAAGGAGGTTGGTTAATAGGTATCAATTGTAAATAGAACATGGCGCCCATTGCAATTTAGCTTTTGAGGGACGAAGACATACTTAGTCACTTCCATTTTATTTATAGTTTTTATAATTTTAATTAGGTAGTTTTTATTTCACATTCATGTATTGTTTTTAAAATGTTCTGAACGTTAACTGTTTAAACTTTATTACTTTATTTATATTAAAATATTTTTAATGTATTGTAATGTTCCGTTCTGAAGAGGTTTTATCTATCTATTTCAAACAAGTTTTACTTACACGTCTGTGACGAAACGCTCCGTGCGCAGAATGCCTTAGATTTATATTTGCCATTTCTTTTAGGAGATGAGTTAACTCTGGTGATGTTCTTGTAAGCCAAAAGTGCTTAGTTATACCGATGAAACTAAAAAATTACACCAATTTTACATTCGTTGTTTGAAGTAAAAATTTCCCTTCCTTCTTTTATTACCCTAATTGATTAGTGTCTAGTCCTGTTTTTCTGTTATAACTATGACTGATGGTTTTTGCATCTATTAGAATGGAATTTTGGAAAAATCTTTTAGTTTGCCTTTGCTCTGTACACGAACCGTTGGGCAGATAAGGCAGATGTTGATTGATTTGGTAAACACTATACTTTAGTCAAATAATTAATTTTAGCTGACGCACTGTCTTTGCAGTTGTTATTAAACGCCAACTAAAGGTATGTTAGGAAAAATAATTCGTGAACCATCCTCGTATATATATATTTCATGAATAAGTAAGAAAGGTTTAATACCGTGTTCAATGTAGGTACTCAAATTGTTACTGTGTACTTCGGCAAACTCAACGACTATTAAGGTGCTATATAAAAAAATAAAAAATTGTAAAATATATCAAATCATTCACAATCTAAAAGTATAGTATATATCTTTTGCAGCACTTTACTGATATACCTACCTAAGTATTGTAAAAACCTCAGTGAGTGCTACCACTACTTATTTATTGACTTAAATATTTTTTTCGACGATCGTTAAAAAAAGTCCACTTTTTTTCACAGTTATTAGTTCATAAAGTACCACTTTTTTTCACGTGTTAAAAAAAGTTACTTTTTTTAACATGTTAAAAAAGTAAAATGACAGCTTACAGTCTAGTTATAAGAAGTTTTGTCATCAATTTAGTGGTCTGTCACGATAGCGTATGAGCAAGCACAAGGTCCTACTAAGCAAGAGGTCGTCGGTTCGAATCCCGCGTCGGAACTATTTTTTTTATTTATTAAATACTTATACCTATCCAGGGATAGGTTATCAAAACTGGGAAGTATTTAAAATTATTCCTGTTAACCAAATTATAGAAAATTTCATTATAAAACACATAGAATCGGCCAATCACGTCACCTATGGAAAACCAAATAAGAGTTGACATTTTAGAAACGCTAAGTAATTTGTTTGTGATTTGACAGTTAGTATTTCGTGTACTGAGTAAAATGGAAGAAAATAATTCGAATTTCGAGAAAGAAACATATATTTGTTATATTTGTTCTCTCTGTTTATTTATCTACAAATTAATAGGCTACATTCTGTTACTAATTCTGCAACAAAACGGAAAATAAAGTAAGTATGGGACAAAATTTCTTACGATCGTCGAAAAAATATTGTATGCAACACATGCATAAAGTGCCTTTTTTTCACTCTTGGGATTGCGGCACTCACCTTCGGTTCGTGCGCGCAAATTTCCCAATCGTGAAAAAAAGTACCACTTTATGCACTTGTTGCATAAATTACTATTATATTCCTACCCACCTACCTACACAGAGATTTTTATTTTACTAATGTTAATGTGGTCGTATTTTAAGCTGCTTCTTTCTGAAGAATTATTTTACAAACATGTTTGAACAATTAAATTTGCATACATATTATGATAAAGTAAATTAAAAATATTTGCGATGTGTTTAAAATTATTTTTGGCGAATTATAAAACAAATTATCAGGATCTCCTTGAAATACAATAATAGGTCCTACCTACTTGGCAATTCAATTATTTACGGCTAGAAAATATCACGAAAAATAATGTTATTCGTTATTAATAAATGATTTTATACTAAATTAGGTATAATACCTATTAGGTATGTGATGCGTTTTTATAAAGGTAAATTATTCTTTATAAGAATCAGATATTTTTATTAAAAAGAAACCTTTTATTTACCTATATCATATTCTAATTGTTTTATAGATACCTATACCGTGTCAGTTAAAATTTAGGATACAAATTCAAAATATTATGTTTATTCATATAGGTACTTTTTAATTATTTTTCGATTTCTTTTCTATTCCCGTTTAAATGAGAATCTCATCTCTATTATCATTACTTTCATTTTCTTCCTCAAATGAATGGATTACTTTCTAACTGCAAAAACAGACAAAAAACTGAAAATAACGGTTAGAGTATTACTTATAGTATATACCTAATATACTTTAATCAATACATATATTTATAATTTTGTATACAAAATTATGACTGATACTGTAATTATCTATATTTATACTGTAATGTTACACTTTCCTATATTTTATGTAAAAAACTTATTAAAATAAATTAAATGTACATCGGTTATTCAATTTTATTTACTTATCTACAGTCTACGTCTACAAGAAGTAACTGCTTAGGTATAATAAACAGGACATTGCAATATAACCTATAAACAGTACAAACAGAAGAAGAATGGTGAAAGGGCTAAGTTTGTTCCAATTAAATCGTAGAACATTTTCTACGGAAATATTTAAATTTGTTCCTAAACACGAAGAAGTTAGATCAGATCAAATTGAGGCATTAAAAAATTTTATAAATGAATCAGAGAAAATTTTAGTTCTTACGGGTGCTGGAATATCAACTGAGTCTGGTGTGTGGAAATAATTTTAAGTTTTTCTTATGAGATACACTAATAATTAAATATATCTTTGAATAATAGTCTATGAAATATTATTTATAATGATTTATAAAAATTATATTTACGATAATATAGTTGTGTTATACCAAATCAAACATCAAAGTGTTTTCTAGGAATTCCTGACTATCGTTCAGAGGAAGTTGGTTTGTATGCTAGAACCAATCATAAACCAATTCAATATCAAGAATTCTTAAAAAATAGTAATGCCAGAAAACGATATTGGGCCAGGAATTTTGTAGGATGGGATACATTTTCAAAAAGACAACCCAACGATATACACTTTTCCATCAAGAACTTAGAACATAGGTTAAATAAAGTAAGGACATTGTTTAAAAAATGTCCAAGCTTAGTTAACTTTAAAAGTTTATATTGGGTCATATTAATATATATTATCCCTTCTTTGAAGTAACAAGCTGTTCTGGATTTACTTATATTTCACACAAGTCTTTTATTACTAACAAAAACCTTTTAGTGAATGTTAATCCAAAGAAGTATTAATTTGTTGGTTTTTTTTTTGTTAATTTAAGGTAACATCTGTTGTCACCCAAAATGTTGACAATCTACATTTTAAGGCAGGCAGTAATAAAGTAATTGAACTACATGGCAGTGCCTATAGGGTAATTTGTCTACAATGTAATTCCAGTTACAATAGACATTATATTCAGGAAGAACTAAAAAAATCAAATCCTTTAATGCCAGAAGCTGTAACTTTAATGAGACCAGATGGTGATGTAGATATTCCATTGGTAAGAAATGTGGATTAGTTGCTAGAAATGGTTAATTTATTTCTTGTTTTGAACTGGTAAAAAACTTGCCTTTATGATGTGCATATTAAGTTATTGTATAGGTAGTACAAAAAAATAAATTTCAAACAGAAACAAACAATTCAATGATTTTCTGTTGGGATCACTAAATAGGTCAATATAATTAAAACTATACTTACATTTATAGTAGTTCTCTTGAATTGATTTTTGATTAATATTATCAATTTTAAGCAAGTACTAATTTATTTTCAATTTTTTAAATGTAATTTAAATAGTATATGTGTGCAAATTTCAGATATAATGTTTAATTGGCACTATCTATTTCAGGATGCCATAAACACATTTAATCCTCCATTTTGTAAAGCCTGTAATGGAATACTCAAACCTGATATTATTTTTTTTGGTGATAATGTACCAAAAGCAAGAGTAGAAAATGTCAAAACAGCTGTGAGCAATAGTGATTCTGTTTTAATTCTTGGTACCAGTTTAACAGTATTTTCCAGTTATCGAATTGTTTTACAAGCTGTAGAAGAAAATAAAAAGATAGCTATGGTTAACATTGGTCCTACCAGAGGTGATAAATTAGTTCATTTAAAAATATCGGCTAGATGTGGAGATATATTACCAAGGATTTGTTAATATTTTGACATGTTGAGGAAATTTTGTACAAATAGTTATTCAGATTTTTATTAACCATAGACAATTATTTTATTATTCACAATAAATTAAACGTGGTTTGTTTTTTATATTTTATTATTCCACCAGTAATCAAATTACATATTTTTAATGAAGTCATTGATCTTAACCTGTGTGTATAAATAATATAAAAGTGCATTTAAATATTTGGAAGAAAATATTAATTTTATCTTATCACAAAACATTTTTAATAAAAATATTTTTTTCTGGCAATATATACTGGTATGCAGGTTGAGTATTCTCTATAATCCAGAAACTTCCATTTGGTGCTTTTTCTATAACTTTTATAGTCTCTTCTGCTACAACTTCCGGGCTAAAACAACAAAAGAAAATGTAAGGTAAAAGTAAGGGTTAGTACAATAAATTTTACCATATATACACCTTGTCCAGTATAAATTTAGGTACACGTCATCAAACTGAACAAATCCCTCTGTTCGTTTGCTACTGTCAATCAGTATGTTTGTTCACTGTAAATATTGAAATTCGTAGGCCGTAAGTTATTACAAAAAATAAATAAATGTTTTAAGAAAGGTTTCGTAATTAATTTTATATCAAATACAACTCGTGGTCTTATAAAATATAAACATCAAGCAAACGTAACTATGTCAAAGTATTTTATATGTTGGCAAAATTGCGCTATGCTGCCACGTTCAAACAAGGCATAGTATTGTATTTAAAAAAAAAGAAGAATTCTGGAGAAACTTCTTTTGACATTTACTAGATTTTAATACAACATAGTCCGTTATGACAGCTGTGACGTGCAACCAGATTTATACTGGACAAGGTATATGTACCTTTGAACTAATAGTGGATCAAAGTTTCCATATGCTTTTTCTACAAGTGATTCATATTCTTCATTCATCAGTACATTATCTCCAGTACTCGTAAGTGCAGTTACTGTTGGTCCAGGGCAAATTGCTATTACTTTTACTTTGGTTCTTTCATAATGAGTATCACTACCCAATTCTTTTGTCAACCCTAGTATGCCAAATTTAGTAGAAACGTACACAGGAAAAATCATTGTATTGTCTACAAGACATGTAGATGAAGTATTTATAATCACCGCTTCATCACCTTGCTTGAAGTTTCTTAAATATGTTTCTAAGCCAAGAAAAGTACCATACACAGTTCCTTTCTAAAACAAATCCAAAAATTGTGTATTAGATGATTGTTAATTTTGAGTTACTTTCTTTAAATTCCCTTTTTTGGTTTTACAACTTTTTTTAAATACCTACCTACTACTGTGTTGTCCTTTTTAGGGCTATAGTTCAGATTCTCTCATTTTTTAGAAATGAAGTGCCCTTAATCAAAGGCTACTTCCCGTCAAGAAGACCTGTAATAATTATTATGCTCATTTTTTTTGGGATGTAGACCCAGGTTAACTCTATGGCTGCTATTGGTGATTATTCCGTGTCTTTGTGATCCCCAGACAAGACAGTCGTTGCATTTTAAGTATCTTGTTGAATTTTTGGCTTAGACAAGGAAAGAGAGAGGACTGCCCATTGGAATCAATTTATGTAACCCATTTACCACCAAACTAATGGCGGACAATATTGACATAAGCGTATCATACGATTTTTCTTATACGATTATTAAATAATCATTTTCATTGTTTCGTATTACAAAACGGAAATTAAAATTGACAATTGGCCGCCACATGCAAGCTCCTTTCTGGACTCAAGGTCATCATTGTACATATACTCCTTCCTGTTTCTTTTTTTCTAAGAGTATGAAGAAGTTCAGCTATATAAAGAACAAACCTTAGGTTGTAAGTACAATGTGCAAATAGGGTTCGAATATTTTTTATCATTTTCGTTTGCTACTTCTGTCTCTGTTTTTTAAAATTCATTAATACATGGTTTTTAATGAATTAGTATCACTGGGCAGTCGTGGAAATTATAGAAGCTCATCCAAATTTGAAGAATACACCTGAAAATTTAAGTAGCAATACGAAAAAACTATTCAATATTTTCTAATATACAATGTGAAAAAGCTAAATGGAATAAAATTGTTTGTGGGATTAGTTTAGAAGATTATAAAAAACGCTGGGACCCTTCAACTTTTAAATTCAAATGTGAGCATTTTAAACATAAATTTAATTGTATAGGTGATACACGCAAGTCTGGCATCTACATTTTTAATGAAACACCCTGTATATTTTTATGATTTTAAAAGCTCCTTAACAATACGATCTCAACGAACTATACCATGTAGGGTCTATTATGCATTGTACAGGGTGAAATTTTGAAATTCATTTTTTTAGCGGACGCGGCCACTAATGTATGCTCTTAATTATGTATCAGTTCTTCAATAAAAATAGGAAGTGATTACTTACTAAATTTATGTCTATTTCCTTTTCCCAAATACGGTCGTTACAAATTCCAGCATTATTAATTAGAATGTCAATATTTCCAAAATGTTGTATGGTTATTTTGAAAGCATCTAAAACCAGTACTTTATTATATTTCTGGAAATATAAATACAAAGTTCGCTTACTTTCAAAACTATTGTAATCCGACGTATCAGTTCTTACAAAAAATACTTTGTTTTCACCAAATTCTTTTTTTAAATCATTTGTTTGTTGTTCTCCGAATTTTTCATTTTTATCGGCTATAACCACTCCCTTAAAAAATCTCTAAGTTAATACAGTCAATTATATTGAAATAGCCAGAAAAATACCTTAGCTCCTTGTTTAAGTAATTCTTTAACATGACTAAGTCCAATACCCTGAGCTCCTCCTGTTACTAAAGCTACTTTATTCTTTACTTTAAACACCATGTTATGTAATATGTATTGGCGATCTCGGTAGTAGGTATGTTAGATATATAATAGTAATTTTAATTCTACTTACTCGTTAATCATACAAATGTTTATTTTTCTACAAAATACTTTAAAAACGTTCTTTTTGAGATAACACAAAAATAGGAATATTTATATATTTTTTGAAAAAGGTAATAGGTTAATATTAGAATTAAAAAACTGGGTAACCTTGTTAACAGAATAATTATGAAAAAGTGCAAGACAGTGATGACGCGTAACAGTATGGTGGACAATTTAAAAAATGTGTGCAGGTAAAACGCTGGAGGCGTAAATTTTTCTGGGTGGCACAAAAAAGCTTGATAAGGAGTTAAGATAAAAATAATCTCTCCAGCTGAATGAGTAGGTATTATTCGCTTCAACTTCCTGCGGACTTATTTTAATAGCTATTTAAGCCAACACCAATAAATAAAATAACAACACTAAGTAATAAGAATTCCATGAAAATATTAAACCCAAACCTGTAAAGGTCAAAACCAGGTAAGTTCAATAGCTGGGAAAAATAATGTTCAAAAACATCAGGTGTTCAAACAATTTAGTAATAGGGTATTACACTCATTTTTAAAAAGTGTCTCAATTAGATCCTACAATGCTAACAAACTACTAAAAATTTTCTATTCAATTGCTAAGTTCCCTAAAAATGCATTTAAAATTTACGTTTTCAAATTTCGCGCGCAATTTGACGAAAATTATGTACTCTGTGGTCGTGACGTCAGTTCGCTGTGTAAACAAGTAATCTAATTGGTTTTTTTTTATAAATGTAAGAGAAATACCGAGCACTACTATTGTTTTAACATTCCGTAATTCGGCAGAACAAAAATCTGGATTCGCAGCAGAGAATTTACCGACCATCAAAGAACTTATTCTTGGTAAATTTGTATTGTCTCCCTTTACGAATCCGCCTTCCATGTTTTTAATTAGTTTTAAGTTAATAAAATTATGTAGGTTCCAAAACTAATAATGCAACAAATAGCATACAGATTACTGACACCGAACAATTGACAGTTGAAAACTGTCACTTTCTAAACATTAGGAAAGCATTTTGGACTGTCACTTTAGTTTACACAGCCGAATGACGTACTAACATGGCGGCTACTATTTCATCGTGATAAAGAACAGATATAAAAAAATGAAAACTTTTGAATTGAATTTTAAAATTTATTTTATTATTTTATGAACTAAAAATAACACTTACTGACTGTCTTTTGCCTGAGCTATCTCAATAATATATTTTTAGATTTTTTCTCTTATAGATGAAAATATTACATGATAGTATCACTAAATAGGTATTAGCATATTACATAACACGTTGGTTAAAGAGTCAATTACGCATGAGCGACAAAATTGTAAGCACGAGGCGAAACCGAGTGCGATAACGTTTCGAGGGTGCAATTGACCTTAACCTACGAGTAACGTAATATACTTTATCTACGACATATTAAAAACTGAGAAGGGGCTTGTGTACACGTTTATTTTTAACAATTTATAAAAACTTTATAAATATACCTTTACCCAAATTAAGAATTTATAAAAACTATTTTGTATAATGTTAATGGTAAAATGAGAATAATTAAAACTCTCATTCAAAAATCTCATTATACACTCGTATAAATAGTCGTAATCTAACGTACATTTTTTGGACAAATGCATCACTAGTTGCAGATATCTTCTTTTAAAACAATTCTGGTGAAAGCGTATTTCCTATACCTTTTGAACGGCAAACGTTCCTCCGTAAGGTGCCCCCATTGAATGTCGCAATCAATATGCACTTTCTCGATAAAAAGAGACAGCAAACGAACGTCCAACATAGCGACGCAAGGCGCCTATTTTCCACAGGGCGTCGACATTCAATGCCGAAGAAAACAACCGGTTGTCGGTTGTTTTCAATGTGAAAATTCTTGTTTTATAAACCATCAACAAGTCCACCAAATTGACGTCGATATCCAGTTACTATGAGTGTCAAGGTAAGTTATTTACGTTAAAATAATATTTGCAAATAGCTACTTATAGACGTCAAATAATTGTAGGCCAGTAAATGTATCTGTATAAGGATTCACTTTTGCAGTTGAATAAGTACCAATAATTCATTACATTATATACAGACATGATTATGTAAACGGTTAAATACCCGTAGGCCATGATACATCCTTAATTAATATTAAAAATTCAATAGTGGCGCGATTATTTACGTAAATCAAAGAAAAACCCGGCTTCTGATCATAATATCGAAATCCGAAATAATAATGAAAAAACCATCAAAGTTTTATTGTTGTTATTAATTTTTTAATTTTGAATATGCAGTTACTTCTTTATTTATAAATATATCGAGTGTATTAACAAATATATAATTTTTCCTTAGGCCACTATTTGGAACATACCATCAACAAAGCTATTAATAAATCAAAAAGAATATGAGAAATTGGTAAATACATTTATTTGAAGTCTACTGTGAAAAAGAAATATATACTAAGTTGTATCTACAAAAAATTAGGGTTATAAAACCTTTTTGTTTATTTAAATTAGTTTTACCATTAGACATTAGTAAATCATATGATTTTTTAGAAGCAATAATTAGCATTTACAATCAGTGGAACATGTTGTATCTTGTGATTTAATAGATATACCTAGTTAAATCAATTATTTATTATTACACACAAAACGTATTCAAACGTTTTGTTTTGCCAATATGTCTAATTATTCATCTTTAATAAAAACTGTTACTTATATTACCTAGCTAATATCACTATTCTACTACAATACTAGGCACTAGCTACTACTGTCACAAGTTCAATCGCACCGGAAATCGAACTATATTCGTTTAGGACTTTCTGCAGTATTTAATTTTTATTCAGCACCAGAGACAAGTGGTTTTACAGATGCATTTGAGTTCTAATCATTGGTTTTAGAACTATTATTTATTGTTTATTTGGATTTATTAGGTACTGTCTTCGCAATCCATTGAATTATCATGATGAATATTTTTACCCAGGATGCTATTTGAATTTGACATTCCTGTGAATTCTGACTTTTCCGGATATTATCAGTCATACTAAATTCCCTTGAATTATCAGCTGAATTAAATTCCTCTGGATCATGGTTATAACCATTTTCAGAAATAACACAAATGCAGCAATGTGAATAGAATTTCTATAATGAAATAAGTATCTGTTTAAAATCGTCAATGATTCAAACTGGGGCAAAACGTTACAATTTTTACCACATAAAAAATTCTGAACAATGAAAATTCTGTGGAACAGAACTGTGAACCCTTGTAAGTCACTAACTTGGCAACCCTAATCTTGCAAAGCATTAATGAAACTTAGCGTAGAACCTATGGTATGGTATGGTAGGTAGAGTTAGTTGAATTCATTAAAAATACTTCGGGCCATTGCTAAAGTATATCCCCAATAACTAGTATCATTTTCTCTTTTATTAATCTTAAAAAATCCGCATGTACCGAGCATGGAAAGTAAAAGACTTTTCGCCAGATATATCTACTGTTTTTTGAGTTTAGGAAACGAAGGGGACAAGTACAATAGATATCCAGACGGACGGATCTAACACAAAATGTAAAAAGGGATGTAGAGTTTACTCAAAATCCCTGGACATACTGGACTATAGGGAAACATGACAGTCAAGTTCAGATTGGCATAACTATAGTAGCAAATGAAATAAACAACAAGAAGTTTCAAAATAACTTCGGGAACAGTGCTAGATTATTACCGAGCCAAGACAACTGGATACAATAAAGTCAAGTTTAGCTGGATGAAGGCGCACGCTAGCTCAGAAGGTAACCACATCGCTGACTCTCTGATCAGAGAGGCTGCTCGATCCATGACATTGGAGCCGGACCCTCCGTAGGCCTAACAAAGTCAACAACTAACCTTTTAGTATCACTCCCATCTGTCATTCAGAGAACAACACAGAAGTCTGCAGACTTTCAAATGAGTTACTTACTCAAAGAAGACTCCAACCGGTCACTGGAGTCTCCAAAAACATCTATACAGGATGAAATGAAGTAACAGTCAAGCACATCCTGCGTGACTGTTCGGCTCTCTCAACTAACGAGCACTGACCAACACTAGCCAATATAAGAGAGAGGGACCTGACCGATGTCGTCTACTACTTGAAATCAGTAGACTGGACGACGAACTAAAGGGGCAGGCCCAGGAGGAAGCACAATGGACCTAATAAGGTCCAAGTGTATAAGTCTTTTGACTTCATCCTCCTAAATTAACAATTTAGGTTCAGGTTACATTGACATGCATATATCACAATTGACTTTAATTATACTCGGTAAAATGAATCAATAATTATTACCAACGCACAAAACGTACTGAAGTTTTAATTAAAAAAAAGTTCTAATAATTATTAATATTTAATAACAACTTCGCTAGGCAATATTGCCTCGCGAATATCATTACTACTACCAGATGAGGAGTTTTTATTTACATAAAAATATTAGTTAGTCATTCAAGTAGCTCTTGTTTGATTACTGGCCTTATTTAATTTGACATTTAAAAACTTAAACCAATTCCAAAATGTAATTTCTTGTGTTGAATATTGATGAAGTTAACTATCATGTGTCAGTTGTACATTATTGTCTAAACGTAGTAGAAGTACGTATCTATTCATTAGTGGGAGACAAATTAAAGGTGGATTCATGCAACATCAACTGAACTAAAACTAAATTAAGATTAAGATTAAATTTAAACTAAGAATGTTCAGTTGTTCATGCAACATAAATTAAGAAAATTAATAAACTGGCCGGAGATCCACATTTCGTTTAATAATTTATAATTTTTCTGTAATTTGTCAGAAGTCAAAATAAGACTAGCTAACCTCAAATTATTTTTTAGTATTTAGAAGCGATTTTTTTATTAAGAACATTAAAAAATAAAACTTTTTAACAAAGCTTTCACTTTATATTTAACAATTAGCTTTTATGACTCAAAGACAGCTAGTTTTAGTCGAATTTATGTAAGAAATTAATTTCTTAGTTGAAAGTTGGACATCTTTTTTAGTTTTAATTTAAATCTTAATTTATTAGTTTCTTGTATGAACATCTACATTCCATTAGATGGTTTTATGTTCTTACTTTGAGTTTTAAATTAATCTTAGTTTTAATTTTGCTTGTATATATTATATACCGTAAGGCCTAGGAATAAAAATAAGTAATGAGATTTCTTTATCAATATTTATACAAAATATTCGATTAATATTCGTCTGACGTTATAAATAAGAATAATTGAATATTTCATAAAGGATAATAACATTTTATTTATAAATATTTACACCTACAAAATATTCACTTATTAGGTATTATTAATTATCCAAATTTATTGTACCCTTACTTTTTGAAAGTCCATCTTATTAAGAATAATAAATCTTCGTTTTGAAAAAATTAGGATTTAAATCACAATATGACAGCCGTTTCGCTAAGATTAGCATCGTCATATTGACATATTTAAGTTACATTTTGTTTGTTTCTAGCTACAAACGAAAAGTTTTTTATTATTCTTAATTAATTATCTAATTATTATTATTATTAATTATCTAAATTGAAAAAAGTCATGAAATATAATAAACAATGGTTAGT
The DNA here is from genome assembly GCA_035357415.1 of Ophraella communa. NCBI lineage: Eukaryota > Metazoa > Arthropoda > Insecta > Coleoptera > Chrysomelidae > Ophraella > Ophraella communa. Next base: position 22,072,604 of record CM068988.1, on the reverse strand, counting down.
TATTGAATATTCTATGCCGTCCAGCGCTATCGATACTAATGTCAAAAACACCAAGATGGCCGGCAAGTATTCCAAAATTATTTAAATGAGTTTACGTTTAAATTTCATTTACTCAACTAAAGACTCAACGAAGCTGAGGTGGGAAGGACGCTTCCTTGGAAAAAAGGACTTAACACAAAAAAAATACTTCTACTCCTAGTGGTATAATCTACTATTTTACTAGTCACTTTCGAACTCTCAAAATCTTTTTAGCGAAGAGCCCTACTATAGGTACCTTTTTATCACACGATTGTTGCTGTAATAAACATATTTTTTATTGATGTAGTATTGATGAAACTTTAATTAACCAATTAAATGCTACTTTCGATAAATTAGCGCCAACTGAGTGATTGCTTTCATCATAGGGAGTAATTGCCGTTTCTCTAAAGAGACCAGAGAATACAAAGGTCTTCCCTAAATAAACAACTGTTTGACGAAGCAATTAACAGTAACTGTATAGTTTGTTCAACCATCCTTTGCCGTTACGTCATAATCGGTGCCGTATTCTGCCGTTTTACGTTTGTCGAATATTAGTTGAATGTTGTTTTACACTCAACCTCAATCAATATTATGATGCAAAATATGACAACTGAACTATCAAAAGTAAAAAATAAGAATCCCATCGAGATTAAATATCACCGCGAGCATGATTTTCGAAGTAGGATTCAATGTTAGAAATAAATAAAGCAAAATATAGTGGAATCAAAGAATCCCATACTGCAAAACTTCAGCCGATACATCAAAAGAACGCCTTTGAAATAAAGCTGTAAGATTTTATTACACGGATATTTTAAAGGATACTCAAATTTCAAACAACTTTTTCCAAGGTATTGACTAACAAAAATAAGTGTGAAATAGACAAATATCACAAACACTGGTACGGACAAAAACGCTAGCAGTTGTGGTTCCGAATTTAACTTGATTTTTCTGCACATTGAATTGCTTGATGTTGAGACCTACTGGGCTTTCGGATACCCATATAGTAGCACATTCTCAACATTCAAAAGTTTTAAGTTCTTGTTTCTTTTTGGTTGGTGAGTTTTCCCGATAGAGGGAACTTGGGCAAATTGGTGCTTTGGTCTATTATAAGTCTTTTTTCTAACTTTACTTAGTCTCTTGTGAAATGTTTCTTCCCAGATAGCACAGAAATATTATTAGAATACTCCTAGAAGCATCTGCTGGAACGTTTGAATATTCTTATAATCTTACCACAGCATATCTTATATATTACTGGAACGTTCTATGAACATCCAAAGTGGACTGACTTCCACATTCTATTACCTTTCCTGGAATATTCTGAGAGCACATTCTAGTAATACATATTGAATGTTCTGAGAATAAGTATCAAATGTTATGAGAACGTGTATCAAATGCTCTCAATGTTTTTAATTTTCTCAGAATCTCAGAATCATAAATATGCTATGAATATTCTAACAATATTCCCACATCATACTTTATATATATTGGAACGTTCTATGGACATTCTAAGTGGATTAAGCTCCACATTCTATTCACGTTTTAAAAATATTCTGATTAGAATTTTCTTTAGATATTCTTTTAACCATAAAAATATTTCATCTTATTATTATATTCTAGTAATATTATTCATAAAATGTTTTAATAATATTATCGGAGAACATTCTAAGAATAAGTTTTAAGAATGTCATCTTTGAAACTCCTGTGGATATAATTTTAACCATAAAGATATTATTTTATCATATTATTATATTCTAGGAATATTATTCATACAATTTTATTGTAGAACATTCTGAGAATAATTTTTAAAAATATCATTATAATATTCGTTCAGAATGTTCATGAATATTTGGTATATTACCAGAACATCCTATAAATATTCTTAAGAATATTCCAAAATATTCAACTTTCGCACCTTATTGTAATATTCTGAGAACGTTTGTGCTATCTGGGTTATTTCTGTTGTTATCCTTTCTCGGAGATCTGTGTTGCGTATACTTTACTCTTAGGATAAACTAAAAAAAATTTAGCGGTGTTAGGCCTGGCGATCGGGCTGGCCCCTCAATAGTGCCTCTTCCCCAGATCCATTTATTTGGAAAGGGGAAAACATTTTTATTGGGCAGCCTTCTATTACTACTTTTGAAAAAAAGTTGGCCAAATCTGGAACAAAAAATCTGCAGTGATATCCTCATTCATTAATTATAAGATATAATTATTACTTTTAAATACGACGTGTAAAAAATTTAGAAATAAAAAAGTTTTAACTACGCCATTAAGAATTCGACGCTACTGTAACAAAGTTTTGTTATGTTGGTCACAGGACGTTTATACAGATTCCCTATAAGTCTATTTCTCTTATACTCCCTCTAGTGTTTTTTGGGGTGACAGATTCTAGCTTGAATCTACAGGGTGTTTCATTAAGAATTATCCATATAGTAACTGGAGAAACCTTAGCACTAAATATGAAGATTTAAGCCAAAACACTTAAGTAAAATTTTTCTCCTAACAGAGATATAGGGTGTTTTATTTTAACTATTCTAAATGATTGTATCCCATATTTTTGACACCTTCAAATATTTTCTGTTCATACTTGACAAAGAGTTTATACATATTAGGTTACTTTAAACAGTGGCAAAAGATATTTTTTCTCGATTACCAGAGGCGTGCGGTAGGGATGGATACTTTCTTTTATCCCCCTACAATTTACGCCACTGTCGTAATAATTGTTTCTGCATGTTTTTTTGATTCTCCGTCACTTTCTACGTAAATATCATCCTTTTGTCTCAATACGATAGAGTGAGTAGTTTTAGAGTTATTTGCATTTAAAGGTAATGTTTAAAATATCCATTTTATTCCAATAATTCCTTAATAATTTAATCAACCCAACATATTTCTAAAGGTTAGGAGAAATTTTTCCAAAAGGATTAATAAATGTATTGAAGTCAATGGAGGCCACTTCGAAAATTTACTATAATGTTAACTAACTAGAATTTTTTTTACAGTAGTCTAAATAAATAATTGTTTCAGTACGTTTATTTTATGTATTCATCATGTTATTTCGTAATGAAAATCATAGTTCTATTTTGTTATAAATTTAAAACTGAAATTTTGATAAATATTAATATGAAAAAATCATTTGAAACTAATAAATTTTATTTATTCAGTGAAATAGTTATTGACTCATGTGAATTTACGATTAGAATTAACAAATTTTGTTGTCAAGGTGGTTAGATTATTAAGGAATCTCATGTTAAATATGCAATAAAACAAACATGGATATTTTAAACATTACCTTTAAATGCAAATAACTCGAAAACTACTCACTCTATCGTATTGAGACAAAAGGATGATATTTACGTAGAAAGTGACATGCAGAAACAATTATTACGACAGTGGTGTAAATTGTAGGGGGATAAAAGAAAGTATCCATCCCTACCGCACGCCTCTGGTAATCGAGAAAAAATATCATTTACCACTGTTTAAAGTAACCTAATATGTGTAAACTTTTTGCCAAGTATGAACAAAAAATATTAGAAGGTGTCAAAAATATGGGATACAATTATTTAGAATAGTTAAAATAAAACACCCTATATCTCGGTTAGGAGGAATATTTTATTTAAGTGTTTTGGCCTAAATCTTCATATTTAGTGCTGAGGTTTCTCCAATTACTATATGGATAATTCTTAATGAAACACCCTGTATAAGTGGAAACAGTTCTGGGCTATTAATAGATATCTAGATTTAAATTTTATTGACTGTTTATACTGTTTGATTCAGATTCACTTTGGGCTTAGAGGTTTCTTATTGTGTGTATAATCTACTTAAGCTGCGTATCTACTAAATTTCAGATAAATTGGTCAATAGAAAAGTAATTCAGTTTCAATTACACAAACTCAAGTCGAGTTTAATGAAACTGTCAACTGTCACAGCTGCATCAAGGAAACTATTTAATTAAAGAACTCTAATGAGAATGAAAACTAAATATGGAAATAAGTTGAATTTAACAATTCAGGATTAACAAAAGCCGCAGAATGTTACTGTACACACTATGTATAAAATTAACATAAATATTAAATTTACTTCGTATTCAAATAATTGGTATTCATTACATGACCCAAAAATATAACAAATACGTTTATCTGATCGGCCTAAAACGTTGTTGTTCTCTTGTTCAATCTAAAATTATTAGTAGGTTGCGGGATGATTCAATTGAGAGCATCTAGGAGTTTGATTCGATTTTAATTGTGTTATATTATGTATAATATAATGACGCAGTCTCTTTTAGAGTGATGTTATAGGTGAATAACATACGTATTGGTTTATATTAACGAGTATAGCTATCGGTATGGGATTTATGTGATTGGAATATAATAATATAACCAATGGATAGAAGTGGAGGATCTAATTTAAATTCTTCCCCTTCACAGGTACATATTTTTACATACATCCGTTGCAATTTAATGATTTTTATTTTATATCTTCAAATCATTTATATTTTATTTATTTTATTTCTTTTAAAAAATACTACCTAGTGTAAGTGGAAAAAAGTTTTTTATGATATAAGTGCTAAAAGTGATATTCTATTTTGTGAGAAGGGAAGTTTGGGACACTTTTACCCATATAGCACACGACGTACTGGGGACGTACATATTAGGTCCGATTTGGGTCTTTACGTCCCCGGACCAGAGGGGACGTTCTGAGTACGTACATATCTGGACTTACTTGGTACGTCCGCAAATGGACGTTTTCAGTACGTACATATTGGGTCCATTTCAGATATTTATTCCTAAAGCCAATCGGATACGTTCTGAGTACGTACATTTCTGGACGTACCTAGTTCGTACTAAAATGTACGTACCTAGTACGTACGTTTCTGGACGTATTCAGTACGCACCTAAATAGACGTAGTTATTACAATGATTTCAATGTTTGTAAACATGTTTGTTACAGAAAAGTGTAAATACTAAACAGTACAAAAGAAAAACCAATCCTAACCGTGTTAATCAGCAGACCTAACTGTTTAGCTAGAGAAAAAGCGCCTATAATGTTTTTAAATTACGCGCCAAAGTTTGGGTTGGGTTTTGACAATATGTTATTCTAACCTATATTCTATGAGTGTGTGTGTGATATGTAAAAGGAGGAATATTTGCTTTGGCACTAAAATAATACATACCTACACAGTAGTACACAGACAATACAGATTACCATACCATATTTGTGATTGATAGTGAACTGTTAATAGTGAAATTGTAGAAGGTAAGCTATCTTTTAATATTATAATTAATCGATCAAATATAAGTAAACATCTAAAGTATGCCCGGCAAAGAGTTCCATTATTCGAGCGATTGCTAGTAGTTGATGGTTCACATAATAGTGACAGGGATAGCGTTGATGGATTTAATAGATAGTTAATAGATGCTATTTGATTAAAGATGCTGCTGATGAAGGAAAGTCGTCTGGTTCGTTCAGAAAGACAGAACTAGCTCTCAAATCATGGCTAAAGAGGGCGAAGGAAAGGTCCATGAAACAAGAATTAAAGCTTTTATTTAATTTAATTGAAGATCAAGGAAGTATTATTTAGGTATTTTTTAACAGAATTCTTTATTACTTTTGATTTTATGATTTTTATTTTATTTTGTTATTACCTATTACCTAGTTTTATTTTAAATTTTATAAATAATTGTGAAATAAAAATGGTTATTAAAAATTGTTTTATTTAATTAAAATATTGAGATTATTTTTCACCTATTTCCTGGATACGTCCCAGAACTGTCCACAGTTTGAGCCAAAAGAGTACGTACCAAGGACGTCCATTTGCGAAAAATTTGGACGTACCAGGTACGTCCCAGATTTGTCCACATTAGGCACAGTTTGGACCAAAAGTGTACGTACCTGGGACGTCCATTTACGCGGAATCAGGACGTACCCAGTACGTCCATAGGACGTACTCTGTCCCTAATCCGTACGTCCCCAGGACGACCAACACGTCCGTTTCGTACGTCCCCAGTACGTCCGTAGGTCGTACATGTGCTATATGGGTAGTACACTATTTTTTCTACAAACACCATTAAAAGTCCAAATTAATGCATACCTATTTTATATTTTATATTAATTAATTGATAATATAATAGCCTCAAGATTATCAGTTTTGAATCCTATTTCATAAAACAAGTTGCCAGGGTAATCAAAAACAGAATTTGTTTATTTGTCTTTTTTAACAACTAACGTCAATAAATCACGAATTATTCTAATTATTCTTTCTCGTTTCTTCGTTCCTCGATGGAAAGTGATCCTGAAAATGGATTGCTCACTTATATGTCTGTGGAATTTCTACAGCCGAAAATTGAAGAAGCTGTCAATAAAGCTGATTTTGAATTATTGCCTTGTATGTCAAAGAGACAGTACGAGTTTTCATACTATGGTATAATCATGACACTTTTAGTGCTAAAAATTATTTACATCAGTGTCATAAAATGGTATTTTAGACACTGACAGCATGCGTTAAAAATTATACTTTTACTGACAGTTCTAGAAAAAGAAAATTATTTGACTTATTAAGATACATTATTTGCTGACATATAATGAGAGAGAAAAGTTATTTCAGAATCATGTAAGAACTATTTAGCAACAAAGTTGAACTCTAAAGAAGGAAAAGAAGAAACAAAATCATAATATTATCCAAAAAAGATTGAATATAACAATATACGGTTAACGACTATCAGGATTGAACAGCTATGTGCTTTTTGGAATGCGGTGTGTTTACAGAAATATGTCGTCACTAGCGATTATTATTATTAATTGATATTATTGTTATTCCGACAGAAAAATAAAAATACAGAGATAATTTTTTAATGAATGTCAAATCAACATAGTTGCCTCTTGTGATAAACATGGGCCATTACCCCAATGCCTGGATTTACAATGTTTAAAATTTGCAAGAGGTAAATTTTTATAATAAAGAATATATTAAAATCACTTTTTAACCAATAAGATGCCTTAATTTTGTCTACTTACCATGGCAACTAAAAAAATTCCCAGAATTCTATCGTGCCGCCTCGATATTTAAGTGGATATTTTTTGACAGCTGAAACCATAGATGAGAACGCTGAAACTTCAACGTACATACCATATAGACAAATAAAAATATATTATATTTCTCTATGGTTCAGAAGTTTAAACTAATAATTATTAACATTTGTGACGGATATAAGATATTTTTTGCAAATTATGGTGTGAAATTGTTTTATCGAATACCACTCAAGCTTACCTAAATTATTAAATTTTCTTTCGGGCTAGAATATTTAGGAATATTATTTTCAAAATATTCGTGCCCTCAAAAAAATTTCCTGAAATAAATTAAGCTCTTGTGTAGGCATTATAAGTGATAATAAAATATTAATATTATGATAAATAATATACAGTGCTTTTAGGATTTTATATGTTAAATTTTGTCCCCCTTATTAATCCCTTAAAGTTTGAGAGATTTCAATTAACATTTTTTGGAGGAATATTTATAATTAATGTGTTGCGAATCTCCGATTAAAATATTGAGAACGCTGCCACTGGAGGTTTATTACACTGCGAACTGTCGGACCGCTTCTAGAATCGATGGAAACAACGCGAATACTCTGGGCGGGGATACGTTCGAGACGTTCTCGAATACACAAGAAGCAGTGGCGGATGTGTAAATACTGTTGTGTGGAGAAGAAGTTTTAGTTCAGACGCTGTACAAACAAATTATAAGTGTTTATATAAATCAGTTAAGCTAAGAAAGAAAATTAAAATTGAATAAAACATATAAAATATACAATATACTCAAACACATTTAAATAAAACCAAACATAAAAACTTGAAAATCAGCCCATAAAATTTTTTGATGTAAATAAGAAATAAAAAACATATACCTAAAACTTACCACGCCAAAGAGGATGTTTACAAAGTTATTGTTATAAGAGAACTCTAGGAATTTTATTAACAATAACTTTGTAAACATCGTGTCATGAAAAATTTAGTAAAACATTTTTTTATTTAGTAAATTAGAAAATACAAGTAAGTTTGAGTAAACAGAAAAGGTTGGATACTAAAGTTTGGATACTAAATTTTTCTCAACCTAATATTTAAATGTGATAATACTTGTATGTACTTTTTTTGCATAAATATAAATATGTATAATTTTATATTTGCTGAAAAATGTCAACTAATCTTATTTGAAGGAGGATTTATATTTAGAATATTATTTAAACACAGAAATAATTCCATTAGCTTCATAAAACCAAGAGTTTGAAGTGGCAGTTATTTAATACTAAAAGCCAATTATTTCTTCTATTTCAAAAAAATTTAAATATTTCATAACACTCAGATTTTCTAAGTCACTTTTATTATTGTGTTTAATATTTTTATGCAAAAGAAAGATGTAGGTAGTCAAAAACTAACTTTTTCACCCATTCCTTGTAATAAATGAATTCAACTTACTTTTTACAATTTAAATTTTTACATGAATCTCAGCATCCTGTATACACCGAATCTAACTAAAATCAACATCTGGTAACCCAAATGTTTAATGTCTACATTAATGAATATCCTATAAACAGTAGCAATGTTTATATTAAATTATAAAAGCAGGTCTATCCATTTACAATATATTAGCTGTAGTGTTTGGATTATTTGGTAATACCGCGTCTATTTACCGTGATAAGATATCATTGATAACGAACGATAGTGTCAACAGGAGTGTCTAAATCCAGATCAATTTTTTGTCCGTATATTTAGCAGTTGAATTATAAACATAAAACTAAAATGAATTTTTTGAGAACGTTATGGAAAAATGATGATACTCGTACAGTAAGTTATTTGGTGTTTGAGTTAAAATGTTGCCAGGAATGTGCTTCTAAAATGCTTTTAAGTAAAGTACTCTTAAGTAACTAAAGATTAATATTTCTTTTAAAAAATATCTGCGCTCTCGTATGCGAATAAGTAGAGACCTTCAAGACTGGAATTAAAAAATAGTGAGCTTAAATTTAAATTTTGATGTGCGCAAACTTAACAATTTATGTTTACAGAGAAAATGCTTTAGATGAAATAAGATTAATAACACCTATAAATATCTATCTGTTTAGCTTTTATTTAGTATTAAAACCGTTATTATCACTGATATAAGTTTCATTACAGTAACGCTCGTTTTTTTAAGTATTTTTAATAGTTCCGAATAAATTTGCTTATATTTTTTTTACAAATAAACATGATCACTAATTGATCTTAGGTAACTTCCAAAGCGATTACTAAAATTTTAAAAATATATAAAACCTTTTTAAATAAAAATGCTGTACAAAAAGTAATGTAAATAATGTTTTCCTGCTAAAGTACTCCAAGTTCGATAACCTAGCAAAAATATTTTTTCCAACCGCTTGTTTGTTGACATCAATATCAGTTTATTGTGTTTACTTTTTCTCTATAAAACTAGTATATTTTCGGCAGGTAGAAAAATACAAGGACTACTTGATTAGAACTAAATCTCAATCCATTTAACAAAATGTGAGGTTAACTGATGCAAAGATAAAATGAAAATATATTTTCCTTATTTAATAGTCTCTTAAGTGAAGCTCTTATGCAGTTAAAAGTCATTCTGAACGAATTTGACACGAATTATACATTAAAATGGTTATTAAAAACTAATAAATAACGAAAACAAAGTTCCATTGAGAATTTTTTGCGCATATAACTGAACATATTTTAATGTACTGAATAAACAATGGGAGTTTTAATAGAAGTTTCCTTCCAATTTGTGGAATAAAAAACAGCTCACGGTCGGTAAAATTGTTTCTATTGAACAATCGTCGTTTTTCAAACTGTTTTATTACCTACTGACAATATAAAGTTTGTGAAACATAACTAAACTCTTTTAATTGCTATATAAACAACTGTTTGATAATCAACATATGTATAAACAATTTATAGTTAATTTTGCTATCTTATCTAAAATTTGGAAATTGAAAAAATGTCTTTGACAATTAGAGCACCACTTGTTGAAGGTTTTTTGCCAACCAATCTTATGTAAACAAAAGTTTAATGTAGGGTTTTAGAGATGCTATTGTTCCAACGTTGTGGAAAATTACCTTTTACGCATGAGAGGGCTTTCCTTGTCATCGATTTGCACTTGTTTGTTTTCATAATTAATTATTTTTCCATCAATTCCTCATGTCGTTTATATTCATAAAACCGCTTTGTTTTTTGGTTTTACGCGACGAATAACATTTACCGATAGCGTTCGATGCATAATCTGACGAGATTGCCAAATCAATAAGTCTTATAATTTCGTTATTCTTGATTAGGCAACGTCGTGAGATTTTCCATCGCAAGCTACATCTATTCAACAGTAAGGTTATCCCTAGTTATATAAACAGTTTACACCCGATTGTACGACTATTAGCAAGTCGTGTTTTATCGCGAATATCGGTATTTATCTAAATATTCTTAGTTTATACAAAATTCTAAGAAAAAATTTATTAACAATAAAATTTAACGACTTTTAGAACCAAACATTACGACAAGCTTTATTTATTACATTTTTAACAATGTTTGCTTCTACAACATTTTTCGTTATAAGAGTCAAAATTCCTTAATAAAACTATTGTTTATAGAATAAAACTTTACGAATTTTTTTTGAATTTATATGTTTCTCAACGTTAAACTGTTTTAATATGGAGAACTGGTCAACGAAATATAAAAATATAGTGATGGATATATTAAAAGCTTCTCCAGTAAGTATCGGTCCACCTCAACTTCTTAACGTAACACTCTATTCATTCTGTATTTACAAGATTCTTTCAAAACAAGAAAAAACTCTTGGTTTCAATAAATCTTTCGCTTTGACTAACTGTAATTCTGCTTATAAAGATTAATTTCACATACATACTATCTCTCTATAATATTTCTATAATTGTTTGCAATTTTTATCTACAACATGTAAACCCAACATTTTTAGTTACGAAAGAACATAATACCTTAAGAAACTAACCGTTGCGTTGGTTTTAGACCCCAAAAGGGTAGTGTTTTTAAAATAATAAATATTTCACATTTACTATAAATGCTAATAATAATAATAATTAGTTTATACCTTCTTTCGTTAATTAACAATATTTTAATCATAAATCTTTAAAATGATGTTGTTGTTTCCTCTAGCTTGTAGAAAAAAATATTGTTCCTAATACTTACCGAAATAATTTGTCCGCTCTTGCTCTTGGCTGCTCACCAAAACTCCACTGCGCGTCGTTGGTGTAACGGCACCTCTAGAATTTGTATATATACTTCTATGCTATTATAATTTTTATACTTTTTCTTAAAGACTCCCTTCTTTATTCATATTTTGGTAATTTTTGAAAAAACTAGTATATATATCAAGAAACTACCATTGTTGAATTTTTGGTTAGTTGCATATCGACCACACTACAGAATGTTTTACTATTTATAGCCTTAAATATAGTATCTTTATTCAACATAGTGGTCAACTTACAATTTATCTCTTCATCGGCACTATATTTTTTTCAAGTCAGCATGCTCATGAGGTGTATGGACGGGAAAAAGTCGTTGAAGCAAGATCTGGAAAATATAATAGATACGCTAGTTATCCTAAGACTACTTCATACAATTTTGCAATTGTTTTCATCGATTGGTGACAAGGTGCATTGCCTTCCTGAAATAACACTTTTTCTTCTTCAAATCCGTTTCTTAGGATTTCTTCCTTCAATACGAGCAATAGCGCTATATAATTGTTGATTGGTTTTAGGCATTTTAAGATAATCAATAAATGCGCATCCCAAAATACGGACTGTCAACTCCTTCCAAGCTTTGGATTCGCTCCATGGCGTGCAGTCCACTCAGCTTCAAGTACTGCTCAGAACCATCATCGATTTTAGTTGAATTTGAACTTGCGGGCACCTATTATGCACAGCAGTTTCTATGAATTTTCCGATTTCTTGAGATCTTTACCTTTGATCAAATCAGCTTCATTTTGCTAACATTAATGTTCTTAAAAACGTCTCTCTATTGCATATTTGATTCTTTCTAGAAAGCTCTTCAACACATGTATGATGGATAACCCTGATCTTTAGCATCTTTCATAATTTAAATGTCCAGCATTTTGGCATGCAAAAATTTTGCTCTGTAAAGTTATTCAACGAATGAACGAGTGTTCATTTCCCCCGTTCACTGGTTATTAGATACAGAAGGTAGTTTTCTGCAATTGTTTTTGGGATTGGATCCTCCGAGTTGCACAGGGTTGAGAGTTCTTCTCACTGGATGAAGAAGGTTGCTTTTAGGTAAAGGTTCTTTTTGAAGGTGTTAAGGAATTATTTCATCCCATTTTCAGAGGAAGAATGTTTCTATCGAATCTATTAGTTGGATTAACCTGCCAATAAAACTTTTCGTTGATTTTAGTCTTCATTTAATGGTTTTTTTTCTTTCACTTATTTGTTGAAGTTTATTGTACTAACCTTTAGAAAGTAATTTCGAAACACCTACCATTGTTTTTACTTTTAGTGCTTCAGTCACTGTTTTCTCCACTCCAGTAAAAGTTTTTGCTTATGTAACAATAGCCGTATCATTTACGTATGTAAAAAGCTCTTGCATTGTCTGGTATTGGTTAATCATTGGTGTATGTAAAAGTTTTGCTTTCTCCTGTGATGTTATACAGCTTCTGGATTAGCTGCAAACAATACTTTGTCCTTCTTCGGGTGATATTTAATTATTGAGATGTGCAGGGTCTTCAGGTTTGAAGCCATTTTGTTATATTCTTTGGGTGTTTTGGGTCTTTGTCAGGTTTACATAATACTATTTTGGCTTGTCACCAAACTTTATTAATGTGTGTAGATTGAACACAGTTGCTAATAATTTTTGTGTATGTATAAACTTTTCACTATGCTCTGAACGTACTTCATTTGATGTCAGATTTGTCATTTTTTACAGCATAGATGGCAAATCTCAGCTTATTGAAGTTGGTTTAGAGCAACTCTTGGCTGGTGGTTTTGCTACTCAGGCATAATAGAATGCTACTGACAGCTCATTTATAGTAGAACAATACTCTGTGAAATATTGACACTATGAACGTTTTTTCTTATAATTATAAATTTATAAACAGATCTGTTTATTATTTTTTTAGATGACGAGGTATACCAATGCAGATTTTGCAGATGATGATAGCGTTAACAGCGTTCAATTGAACGAGGGTATCAGTAGCAGCACCACACATATACGCTACCATGCGGGTAGTACCATTTGGAAGCTGAGATCACCATTAGAAAAAGTTTTGTTAATTTTAATTGGCATATTGCTCTTCACTATATTTATATTAGCAATTATTTTACATGTGACAGAACATAAATTAGAGAAAACCAAGGTAAGTTAATTACATTTTAAATTAACTTTTGCTAAAGTAAAAAAACTCATGAAATTTATTGTACACACCCTTTCTTTTTGAAAGAATATTATATTAAGAATAAACAATGTTGAAAGTGGTATCAGGTCTCCTTAAATTGTGAACCAAGGAACAAATACCAAACAATGGAGAGAAGCCCTTCTATATTCCCCATAGGCAAAAAATGAAATCTAACAGAATGTAGAAACAACAAAGCTATAGCGTTAAAAGACACAACGTTGACCAAACAGATCAGTAATCGACCAATTTGTTCTTCTATACTTTTCTAAGTGTCTTTTGCTCCCATCCATCTAACCTAAAATCAATATATTTGGCAAAGATCCAGGTTTCACTAGCATAAAGTACCTTCGGTAGGACAACTATGTCTTTTTTCTTCTCTACATTGTATTTTCTTTGATCGTAAAATTTCATAAACTTTCAGTATTTTTACTACCATTAGCCATCCTTTTTTCGATTTGTTGTATCTCCAAAATTTGCAAACTTTGTAAAAATCTATAAATTAAGATGGCTTGGAAAGAGTCATCAATGCATTATTAAATTCTGAAGTTAGAATAAAAAAAGATGGCGAACAAAATGGATGAAATTCGTAAACGATGACTTACGGGTTCACTAGGAATTCAAAACTAGAAAAAATTAGTACACGACGGGATGAAATGAAGAAAAACGATTTGTTTTGGTGTTATATGATTTGATTTGTTGATTTGTTGAGGTGTTATATATACAAAATAAACAAATGTAACAGATTCTTTTACTAACTAACTGTGCAAAGATATAAAAAACCCAAAAAAAACATCGTGCTAAGCAAAAATAAATGACACCTTATTCAAAATATTCAACTTACCGTAGGAGAACTTTCCATTGCCATTCTGCTAGATGTCTATTAATTTTAGCATTGTAACGATACTTCAAAATAGTTAAATTTGTCTAATTATATATATTTATATTATAATTATATATTAGATCTTTAATTATAAGTTGTGACAATTATTGATAGTTCTCTTCAGAATGTCTGTCTTTACAAAATATGGCGATCAGATCTAAAAGTTCAAATTTCTCCTAAACCCTTAATTTTATCGAGTTCAAACAAGAGTACATTTTCATTAGTACATGGATTGCAAAAATTTATTTTTGAAATTTAAATATTATTCAGATGGTCCCTATTAAAATTACGGATTATTAACCAATGGGCACAAGCCGTCTCTGCTTATCTGTACGTAATGTAGATTCATTTATACCGTCAAACACAGGACATGGATGTATGCAATCCGTCACTGGAATTTTATAGTATTCCAATGTATAGTTTAGAAATTATGACAAAACAAAGGTTTTTATTTCGAAACTTTAGAGACAAAAAATTATTTGAACTTCTAATATTATTTTGACCTCTTCTATTTGCTCCCGAATTTTTGGCATTAAGTTCCTGGACACCCTGTATAAATTAGAATATTTTTTGCTCTTAATAATATACATTGCATACATTATATGCTGCCTTTTATTTTGTTTTACAGATATTCATTATTAAGACGCTTACACACTGTTACTTATGTAACGAAGCTTTTATGCATCATTCCAATACATTTGCCAAATTACTTTTGCACTTAATCACTGATTTATCTGAGATTGTAACCAATTATACAGATGTGTAATGTGATTTAGATCATGTATATATATCTACTCTCTTGGCTGGATAGATAAAATTTGACTAGAAGCCTAACTGACTTGTAAAAAGTTCTTTAATGTTCTTAATATAATTATATTCTAGAACACCAATACTTCTAATTTGGTATAAAGGCAGAGCAACTTCTTCTTTTTATGAGGTAAATTCCTCAAAGAGTAGTGCCCAGTAAGAATATCTGCTGTCAGTTTTGTGTCTTTTTTAGTCATTTCGAGAAGGTTTTACGCCCTTTCCAGTGACATATTTACAATCCCTTTAGCTTGCTCCAATCTTGGTGAAATTGTAGATTGTAGCCTGTCATGTTGCCTAGAAACGAGCATTTTTAAAATATTATGTTCATTTGATAAATTGCACTTAGCGAATATGTGGCGATTAAAGGTTTTGATACATTTTTGGAGCTTCAATGCTAGATGTCTTATAATTTCACAAAAAGCTCCGCGAGAAAATACTGGTGGATAAAGGCAAAACCTTAAATAAGTGCTAAAATTTAGGGGTACATAGCATTTAGAAGCATTGGTATAGATATTAATATAGCTCGTTTTATTTTAGAGGATATAGAGTTTGATAAAAGATGGCTTGGTTTTTATAACATTTGATTAGTTAAATGTTTAGAAAACTTATATATAGCTCAGTACATCTAAAATAACGCATAATTGTTTTTTAAAGAAAACCATAAGGTGTAAACGAGCGACAGATGTTCATGACCAAGTTTCTCTCTTGCGAAAACTTGTAAAACGGTTCATAAAGCCAGTAACCACTCTGTGGATTGGTTGCGTAGTAGTAACCTTCCATGTACCCAAAAACGCTCTTTTATTTGCTGCCACGTTTCCCCTTTCTTTTTCCTTCATCCTTTTTTTATAGTTTAGTATACCAATTTTTTCTTTGGTCTTTCCTTTACCATGTCATTTTGAGTGACAGTTACACCCCCCATTTTTTTTGGGCTTGTATATATCGTTTGAAAGGTCTCTTCATTCTCTATCCAAAAATGTTTTTAAATTTATCGCAAAAATTAACCTCAAAAAATATCTGACATCTGTTCATAACATAAAAAATATGAATGTCAATGAAGTATAGATGTTCAAAATCCTCACCGCGAACAACCTAAACTTAAATAAAAATGTCTTCTAACAATTAACATATCAGGCGTGATCGATTTAATTTGGTTCTAATGCGGTTTATATTTTTGAAATAGACCCATACAAAAAAGTCGAATGGGGTAAGATCAGATAATCTTGCTGGCTATTATAGCCCCATAAAAAGTCCAATGGGGGTAAGATCAAGTGCCTGTAGACAAAGCTGCCTGTAGACAAAAAGCTAATCTGCCCACAACGAGTAAAAACCTCTCTGAAGATTATCAACGTCAGCAATGGACAGAATGTCCAAGAAGCTGAACTTTAAAAAAAATCACTGTAATGTTGAATAAGAAATGTCAATGGAACCACACAGTAATATAGGCAACAAACTACCTTATGGTACCCTGTTGGGTCAAAAAGACAAAGAGGCATAGAAATAGTGGTGGATGGGTCTAGATCAAAGCACCTCTGTAATCTTAGTTCATATCCGACCATTTTTGAAATATATATTTAGGTCGATTCTGTTTAAACATTGTTATAGTAGCCATATTGTTAAATCTTTTGAACAATAAAAATATGGTAGTTTAAATTCATATTCTCTTTGGACCATGACAGCAATATTTGCTATTCACAACAATATTGTTTTTACAATGCTAAATGTTTCTAATTTTAAAGTTGACAACACTGGAATTATTATTGTTTCGTGTCATTTTGGGATCAAAAAGAAGAATTTGTGGTTAGTTTTCAAGAATGATAAAAAATTTACCAGGATTGCTTAATCCCATAAGACGTACGTTCGCCAAAAAATCGATCGCACGTGACGTCACTGCAGTTCTCGGCCGTATTAAAACGATTTTATGGGAATATTTATTATAAATTATAAGTGTTTAATCTTAAAAATCCAAATAGTGGTACGTTAGTATTACAGAAATCATAAAAATACTGTCTAATTCCTATTATATCCATGCATTTATATGGTAAACGTTATAATGAAGGACTGCAGTGACGTCACACAGCTGGCGGACAAATCAGCCCGATTAGGCAATCCTGGTAAATGTTTATCGTTCTTGGTTAGTTTTTGCAGGATAACCTAACAAAATGAGTAGTAACCTAGAACAAATCTTTTTGTTCTAAGGTAGTAACATTTAAATAAAAAATAAGAAAACGTCTAAAAAACAAATAATGTAGTTATGAGTAAACTGTTGAGGAAAAATAATAGTTTTAACACAGCAAAATGCACCCACAAAACCGTATAGGGATAGAACAAGCCATTTTGTTATAAATTATTTCTTTTACATATAGTACCAAAATACAAAACACAAAAGCAGAAATGAAGTGGCTAGTACAATTTCCTTCATATCATTTTATTTATAATTATCACTCATTTTTAATTAATGGTTTGTTTAGTTTTTGTTGTTCCGACTGTTTTTTTAACTTTTTCTTCCCAAATATCTAGTTCATAATCAGCAGTCATTCAAAAAATCAATATTTTAATAAAAATTGGAAGTTTAGTTTTAAAAACTTTTATTTTTAATGTTTTCAATAAAATGAACTTCCACAATCAACTTAAAATACTATTTTTAATATTTTTATACTCATTTAAAAAATCGACTCAAAAAATAATGGGAACGCCATTTTCACAATATTGTCACCTTGTTGTGGTAATAACCAGTATAAAAAGTACCTCGCTAAGATAGCCTGCTTTTTAGCAAGATCTATTAATAAATGATAGATCATATTGCTTAAAACTAACGATTCGAATATCGTTTTTGGCTATGAAAGCAATATCTTTTTAATAATCATGTTGTTATTGCAAACAGAATCGACCTGAATGTGTGCAATTCAATATTAAAAGGGAATATTTCAGACAGAACATGATTATTGCATCTGAAAGCCCAGCAGCAATCAAAGATTTCAACTGGAACGTAATAACATTTAAGTTGGTCTGGCAGTGTTTAGTAAGACTAAACGAATTGGACAAGAACAATAGTTATTCTTTTTGGCTGAACATTCGAGATTAAACGGGAATGAAATAGCGGCTGTTCTAGCCAAAAAGGCAGCTAATGAAACCTGAACTATTCTGTGGCATAGCCAACAATTTCATTCTCAATGAACTTAGCTGCATTAAAATAAGAAAAAAAAAGAAAAAGAGACAGACAAAGGCCTTGTTGGGTAGTTACATTCTAAAAAAGTCCCTACAGCCCCTAAAATCTAAATTGAGAGGCCACCTACATAGATTAGGGATAGAGGAGAATACAGATATTGTGGGACAGGATGGAAACTCAGTTCTTGCAAAATGTACTGTCTTAGAGCTCTGTATTTTGGAACATATCATAGAAAAGAGAGAAGTTGTATCCTGTATCTCATAGGTCGCAGCCATAGAACCTCTTTTCTACTACAAACTTTACATAACACATTGTGTTTTAATATTTTACGTTTTATCATTTATCGTATTATTTGGTTAATAGTAGTTCTTTGCTATTAACTGTAGTAGAAAAACAATAATTGAATTGTAAATAAAGATATATGGAAAAACGAAAAGAAAAAAAAGAAAACTAAATCATAGATACGAAAAACTCTGCGATATTCCTTTCATTTTGAGACCGTTCCGTCCAGCTGTCTTACCTTGTTTTATATCAAATATTAGCACTTAACAAAAGTATTTATTTAAAAAATTAACACAATTCTAAATACCCGAAACCTAATGATTGCTAAGAATCCGCCAGAAAAATACAATGTGTAGTCTTCGGCAAAGCCCGGCGATGATAATGAATTGAAAAAATATTTTTTAAGTTTACCTTTTATTAATGTTGTTAACGAATATTGGATATTATGGCATAAGGTCATGGTCGTAAACAAAACAGCGTTTTCAATATTTTGACGTCGATCGTTGGGGGTCAATGTTATTCATATAATTACGTTTTGAAATGACGATACACAATTTGCTAACAAATTATTTTTAAAAATAAATGTGACATACCTAAACAATTCATCGTACATAGATTAACTAAAAATCGGTTTTCAGATAATACCAACGGATACACCCGGACCTTGTCTTAACAAGTCCTGTATTCATATAGCGAATAACATATTAGAGGCAATGGATACTTCTGTGGATCCGTGCGAAGACTTTTATTCGTATTCTTGTAAAGGATGGGTTAAATCCAATCCTATACCAGACGCTAAGAGTACTTGGGGTACTTTTATGAAACTAGAACAACAAAATCAACTAATTATCAAAAGAGTGCTAGGTAAGTTTGTCCACCTTCTACTATCCCTCAGCTACTGTGCTTTATGACGTTGTATTGTTAACAAATCTTTCAATACTTTGTCCGATGTAATCTTCAAGATTATCTAATTTTAAAAACAAAAACAAAGCTCTGTTCTTTGGCAACCTTCCAAAAATATTAATACATTTTTCCTGCTGGTATAATGGACGATATCCAACATTAGGACGAGTGATCTCGACGATATTTATATTATCGATGTTTACAAATGTCACTAATAGGTTTCTGAAGTGTTTGGAAAAAAGTATTGACTTTGTAGGTGTTGATGAAAAAAACCAGGTTTAGATTTTTTGCATGTAAAGTTTACTAGTAATTATTAAATAAAATGCAATTTGTGGTTAAAAGGAAAAAAAATCGTATTTAATTGAGCATATAGGGTGCTTTATCTTAGACGAGTCACTCCAACGGATAATTTTCTTTGGGAGACATCTCTTGACGTATATTTGAACGAGCAACCCTCTACGAGAGGGCGCTTCAGCCATTCAAAATTGAATAGAGAAGAGGGATTGAAAGATAGTTCATTTGTAAGTTTTTGGAAGAATCACATTCTTAAAAAGAATTGATTGTTTTTTATGCTTATCAAAGCTGCGTTTTTAAATCAAATGTTCAATTTGTCCTCCATTTTCGATTTTGCTTTCATTTTTTGTTCTTAGCAGGTGTTTATCAAGTTTCTTCGATCCTATAATTATTAAAAATCCATTTGTGGATAACTACTTTGCTAAGTTGATTTGTTTACTATTTTAAAAATAATTATGGTGCACACATAGCAAAAATCTGTTGAGCTGGTTAGGCTGTAGTATCAAAATGATGCCCGAGCCACTGCAAGGATATAACCGTAATCCTTGAGTAGCATTCGCAAATTTCTTGTACAACGTTTGCTTTTCTGACGAATGCACTTTTTTACTTAACGATGAGGTTAACTGTAGAATTTGGAGCGATACAAATCCTCTTCTATTTCGAGAAGCTCACACTCAACATCCGGAAAAGCCAAACGATTGGGTAGGAATTTTGGGAGACCAACTAATTAGACCTCTGTTTAATCCTGGCAATTTAACCGCTGAAATGAATTTGTATATGCTGGAAAATGCGATTGATCCGTTAATAGCTGAAAAATTAGAAAACGATCCAACAATTACATTTCCAACAAGACGTAGCTCTTCGTCAATACACCGCATTAGTTCGCCAATACCCTTTACAATAACCTGGTCCTTGGATTAGCAGAAGACGTAGATTTCTTCTTGAGTCTTTTGACATTTGTGACAAACGTTGTCCTCCTAGCCAGCGTTTCATGTGAGCAAAGAGGTGAAAATCTGATAGGGCCAAGTCCGGACTGTATGCTGTATGTATCTAAAAAGTCCCACTGTAAACGTGGTGGCAGTATGCAGCTGCAGTGATGGTGGAACCACGTTCCATGAATTTCACGAACAGAACTCCTTTCCGGTGCTAGAATACAGTAGCCATACACTTTCTGTTGAAGACTGTTCGCTTGAATTTCTTTGGCTTAGTCGAGGAGTGCTAATCCATCAACTGTTTGGATTGCTGTTTTGTTTACGGTTCTTCATAATGGTAGAGCTGGAGAAACGCTAAAGCAGTGTCCATTCGCTGTGTTTTGTGACTGTCAGATAATATCTTCGAAACCCATCTCGTACAAAGTTTGCAGTACTGAAGTTTCTCACTCACAATTGTGTAGAGAGCAGACCTGGAAATTTCAGGAAACGTATCACTCAACACAGAAATTGTGAACCGATGACTTTTCTCTAACTGCCTGATCCACACGCTGAACAAGATCATCGGTTGATACAAGTTTCTTTCCCTGTCCGCCTGCATCATAGACTTCTGTACGCCCTGCTGTAAAGTTCTTGCACCATTGTCGCACTTTGCTGTCGCTCATGAACAAGACTTATTCGGCGATTAATTTTAGCTGCATTGCACCCCTCAGGCTGAAGCTACTGTTGGAGCCATGTTTATCCTGGATGTATTTCCCTCTTAATATCTTCGTGACAATTAAAGCAAACATTTTAGTAGTGGAGTAACTATATAACAATCTTTGAGTTGTGACGGTGTTCCTCCAAACTTATTTACCATTAAATACATCAAATTAGTGGAAATATCAGTATAATACAGTTTTTCCTCTTTTTCTTCTCTTTTAGTACATTTCATCTTAGTATGTGGCAAATGTATATAATTAGCTTCGCAATTTCTTACCAATATCGCCTAACCTAACCTAACCTAACCTAACCTAACCTAACCTAACCTAACCTAACCTAACCTAACCTAACCTAACCTAACCTAAGCTAACCTAACCTAACCTAACCTAACCTAACCTAACCTAACCTAACCTAACCTAACCTAACCTAACCTAACCTAACCTAACCTAACCTAACCTAACCTAACCTAACCTAACCTAACCTAACCTAACCTAACCTAACCTAACCTAACCTAACCTAACCTAACCTAACTTAACCTAACCTAACCTAACCTAACCTAACCTAACCTAACCTAACCATTGAAGCCGTATCAAAGTTTGTTAACATTTATTACTTGGTCTAATAAATCCGTGGTACTGTTGTTTACATACGGTTTTTATAATTAACATTTGGTGATTATTAATTTCAGAACAATCAATGGATACGCTAAAATCAAAAGCCGAACAAAAAGCGAAAATGTATTACGAATCTTGTTTGGACGTAAACGAGACTATGGAAAGCCTCGGAGCTAAGCCGATGCTGGAACTGTTAAAAAAATTGGGCGGATGGAACATTACCAACAGCGGTTTCGACGTTAACACTTGGACTCTCCAGAACATCACGCAAATCATACAAAATAAATATAACATAGGTATGAGTTTACATTTTTTTCTGTTAAAATCGTTTAATATTAACCTTTTTGATTGGGACGTTTTAAGGTGGTCTATTTTCGTATGCAGTTGGTGAAGATGATAGAAATTCAACTAGACACGTTATACAAATCGATCAAAGTGGATTAACGTTACCAACTAGAGAAAACTATTTAAATAAATCCAAAGAACACGATAAAGTCCTCGCTGCATATTTGGATTACATGACAAAGGTAATAACACATTTATATAACAAAAATGAACTAATTACGTAATATAATATAGTTAACTCATCCAATCTGTCAGCAAAAAAGTCAAATACTCTCTAGAAATATAATGTCATTGTAATACTTAAGTTTATTCGCCTTTTCGAAAGTCTAGAAGCCCTCTGGAGGATAAATAATAAACCTACTTTGTGAGTAATCGCAAATTATTTTTAATTTTATTTTGGATTGTTATGTGGAGGTTGATGTTTGATTTTTTTATTTGTATTTGTAAAATTACCACCAAACAATTAAAACACACAACTCAACCACTAAGTTCGACACCTCAAACAAAAAGATTACTCACAATCCTCCATATTTGTTTACGTTTCTTAGCGCCCTCAACGGTAGCCGAAATCGCGAATAGCTTTTAAATGCTTCACAAAACACAAAATTACCGCCATTTCATTTGCCTGTCAAACTTCTTTACATTTCGCATGGATGTGCCAAATAAAAGGTCCCATCCCACTGTAAAAAGTTATGAAACTTATCTTACTTGTTTATGATGTTAATAAGTTAACAAAAAATGAAAAATCCGGAATTTTTGCTTACTTAGAAAAATGGTTACAAACAAATAACACTTTCGTAAATTTTGACAGCGGAATCTTGTTGACTGTGTAAATAAGAATAGGCTACCAGAGAAAAAACTTAGGTACATTATTTAAATTATAATAACAGATTTTATTTAAGCTTAAGTAAGTAAACAATAAATTAACAATAACAAATAATGAATAACAAAAATCAACTTCAAGATAAGGTTGGCAATCATCATGGCTACTTTGACCTTCGAGACCGCTGCTCTAAACAGCCTTCCTATTTTTCTTTTGCCCTCTATTTTTCCTTGAATAATGAGTCTTATGATGCTGTATCTCTCGCCTTTCATCACATGTTCTAAATATTGTAAGTTCCTTTCTTTTATTGTACTTTCCATTTTCCTCTCTTTGCCTATTCTCCTAAGCATAAGATCCTTATACCCTTCTGTATATCCACATTTCAAACGCGTTGATTTATTGCTTTCTTGTTTTAATGTCCATGATTCAATTCCATAGCATAGAACGTTGTATACATAACATTAATTTAACCTTATTCTGAGGGCCAGCGTCAAATATTTGCTACATAGAATCTTTTTCATCTTCACAAAGTTGGCACGTGCTTTCTCAATTCTAGCTCTTATTTCTATAGTGTAATCATTGTTCTCTGTTATTATCGTTCCCAGATAGGTGTATTTCTTTACTCTTTCAATTTGCTGACCCCTTACCGATAATATTTTATTGGTGTTGTTGTTCTTGTTGATTTTCATAAATTTGGTCACACCTAACCTAACCTAACCCTATTTTCAACGTAAAATTAAAAGTATAAATAATAGAGCTACAACTTCGGTGATCAAGACTTTTTGTGAAATTTACTCCTCTTTTAGAATATTCTTAAGTATTGGCGCTAACTTTAGTAGTTTCATAGTTACTGTGAGAGCAGTTTACCCTACTAGGAGGGAGTGGAAGAAGAAAATGATTGATATACTAAAATTCTAAAATAGTAGGCACTAAATTCTCAGAAATGACTGTGACGTTTTTGCCTTAATCTGCCTCTTGCAGTGGCGTACGGAAATTATACTAAACAGATGTGGAAAAATTAATTATTTAAAAACTATATCCACAAATAAGAATTAAATTACATTATATTAATTATATAAAAAAAATATACACTGTGTCCACGGATGGAGTTGCTAAGAGGAGAAAAACCTTTATTATTAATTTTATGACAAAGTTATTGTTATAAAAAATTTGCATCCTTTGGAAATAAGATTGACATAAAAAAATCTGAGATCGGATGTACAGGGTGTTAGCAAAGTAATAAAACGTGAAAATGTTTCATGAGAAAAGTAGGCACCATTATTATTATTAATGCAGCCGTGTGCATGAGATTTCGATTTCAGACCTACGTTTATTGGACTAAAACCACTACCACCACAAAAAGTTTAAAATTACTTACAGTATTGTATTATTCATTATCATCTGAAGAAAACTCGTCGGATGATGAGCAACTATCTCTTTCTATAAGAGCACTTTTCCTTCCTCTTTTCATAAATTTAATGTTCATTTGCTTTAATGTGCGCAATAAAACACGTCGTGATATTTTGGGCATCGATTCATCGGAACTTATTTCGGCTGCGACTTTTTTTAAAGTTGGGATTTCATTTCGGAAAAAGAACGAATGGAATTTCCTACGAATAGCATATTTGGTGCAATCATCAAGCTGAATTTGTTTTCTTCCTCTAGTTTCAATGTCTTTAGATACATTATCACATTTACCTTCATTTTCTTTAAATGTTTTAAGAATTCTGTGAACACTTCTCGTCGACACTTTAGTTAAATCACTACACAGATTAACTACGTCATTATGCAACAAATTCTCATTCCGTTCACGGAGCCCACAATACACATTGTATATAATAGTTTTTTCTCCTTCGGATAAATTTGGACGTCTGCGTTTACTTTGACTGCTTTCACTTTCCATATTGCTCACAGTTCACAGCACAAAATTAAACTGATTTATAATGATATTTCCCTTGTTTCAGTCCTTAAACAAATCCCTTGGTTTTTACCTGATCTGATATGAAATTACCTTTTTTTACTGTTAATCGTTTTCCTAGAAATGTACCTGCCTAATTATTTGACGTCTACTACATTATTACTTCTTACGAATGGATTAAATGGATTAACTGTATAGAAAGTGTATTATTCCTCTTTTATGTTTATCTAGGGTAGGTATTATACAAAAATATCATTATTTATTATATTATTGAAAAGGGTATTTCCAATTTTAGAATTTTTACAACAGAAATTCCAAAACTGTCATCAGTGTTGAAACAGACCTAATTCGTTATAACTGTATTATAATAACAGATCAAAGAAAAAAAAAATAATATTTACATTACGTATTATTCAACGAATGTTACGCTCATGAATGTTAACCTAACCGTGCTCAGCTGATGAAGCAATATTTATATCTCTCTCTATCTTACGGCAAATTTAATCTACCTCTCTTTTTTCCGCCCCACAAACCTCTCTGTGTACGCAACGTTGCCATTTATAAATTTTAGTCCCAGAATATAATTCAAATTTTTTTATATTTAATAAACATTGATGTTGTTGAATATATTTCATTAGCAGGAAGTTTCTTTAATATTTAATATTTTTTAGTATTTAGTATTTAATGAATAAAACACGTTGTCCGTTATTCTATGACCATTTAGTTGCGTGTGTATGATTTAAATAGAAGATGATAAAATATATAGAAACCCAACCTGACAACAATGTTTACGTTTTAATTCAATAATATTTCTGAGAATTTAGTGCCTACTATTATGGAATTTTAGTATAGGACTGTTGAGCATGGAATGCTGCATGGCGTGGAAGCGTTGGAAGCTAAGAAAAATTCCCTGCGGGTATAGAGAGGGATTTTGCTGAGGATGGTGCAGGAAAACAGGACAGATAGAAAACGCTGGAGGGGTGCGACAAGTGAGGAAGTTTAGGAATGGATGGAGGAGAAAATGAAGAGAAACTAGGTGGAGTTGAAAAGGGTAATTAGAAGAGATTGGATGAAAAGAAAACTAGTTGAAAAAGGTAAACTATTCCACAAGTGGAAGGTATCTCTCAAGTTTTGGAAAAAAAACTGTTGGAGAAGTGTAAAGGATAATGTGGGACACCTGTTTATATGCTGGGAAAACGTGGATATGTTGGAGTTGAAGAAGAAATTTGTTGCAGTGTGTTGGGAGAACATGTTGGGAAGGGAAAAGGAATGGATGAAAGATCATTCAGCTATGTATTTAAACTATTTTGGTTTTTCGTCTGTCATTACATTAATTTTAAAATTAGATTCTTCTTGTTAACATAATACGTTTTGTTGAAGGTGGCGATTTTGTTAGGAAGCGACCCGAATACAACAAAAGAACAAATGCAGGCTATAATAGACTTCGAAACAAAACTAGCAAACATCACCACGCCCAATGAACTCCGTAGAGACGAGGAAAAACTTTATCATTTGATGAAGATCGGTGATTTGCAGGTTAAAGCGCCATTTGTAAGCACTTAATTGACATTTTTCAAACGCCAAACTTGATTCCTTTTTTTACAGATAGATTGGAGAAAGTTTTTCGAAGATGCTATGCGAATAGTGGGTAAAAAAATTAATAATAAAGAAGAAGTAGTGGTCTACGCGCCGGAATATTTAGGAAACCTAACTCAACTTATTAGAGAATACAACAAAACTAGAGAAGGTAAAATGTAAGTACTGCTGTTCATCAACAGAACCAACCATCGAACCAACTATATCTGTAATATTTTAATTTACAGTATACTCAACAATTATATGGTATGGCAAACAGTGAGGGTGTTTACGGTGTGTCTTTCTAAAGCATTCAGAGATGCTTATAAAGGACTAAGAACGGCGTTAATGGGAACAGAAGGAGGCGAAGAACCACAATGGAGATACTGCATACAGGATACTAATTCCGTGTTAGGTAAATATTATTAGGAACAGTGACAAACTGAAGCTGATTTTTCCGCAGGCTAGTAGAAAAAATAGTGTACCTAACAAGGGCGTAAAGTGACTTTTCCGCACTTGTTAGTTAAACAACCAAGTTACTCTAATGAATCTCATTTTGTAACAAAACTGGGAATAATTCTTTGTCAAAAATCTAACTCTGCACCCAGTGGAAAGTCTCAAGAAAATTACACAAAAATTTTTATTGTGTATGTGATTCAGATAATTAATTTAGCTTAATGGTCTCATTTCATTAAAGTATTATTCAACGTAAAACATGTTTTATTAATTTTTGTATACAGAGTGAGTTTTATATATGGAACGCCTCAATTATTTAGGAAACGGCTTGCACGATTTTAATAAATTTTCAGTTTTTCTGGAAATCCAATGAACTTTGTTATTTCAAACGGATCACTCTGTATATACTCGTATTTTTTTTTTTAAATCCTTGAAAAATACTGGATATTTTTCATGTAATATTCTCTATACCTAAATGTCATAATTGATATAATTCATAAAGTTATAACATTTTCCAATTGGTCTTTGATTTATTTAATTCTGGTAACTACCTATAGCTACTAAAATGATGATCTTTTTTAATGAATTGTTTATAATATGTACAATCCTCACTTAAAATAACTTAAATCCACTTAAATTTTTCAAAATTTTATTTTTAACATTGGGAAATTATAAGCATTGTTCTCTAAGTCAAAACTTATCCATAGACGAATATAAATTCATAACTGTCTATTCTCTATAAAAATTAAACTTGTATTCTTTTAGGATTTGCTATTGGGGCCATTTTTGTACGAGAAGTGTTCGATCAAAACTCCAAAGCTCAAGCCGAAGAGATGATCAACAACGTAAGGAATGCCTTCAAAACGAACTTTAAAAATTTGAATTGGATGGACGAAGATACAAGGAAAGTGGCCATTGATAAAGCAGACGCCATTTCGGATATGATCGGTTAGTTTAAAAAATCGAACTTTTCCAGATTGTTACAGACCAAATAAATAATATTATTATACGTTACAAGGTCGGTAGGTGACTTATTACAGTACGAGTTAGTTTACGGAAATAAAAACGAGTACTGTAATAACACCTAACGACCATGTATCGTATTATATTTTATTTTGTCATGTTTTTACAAATTAATAAAATATTTTAAAAAATAGTTCGTAACTTGACTAGTTAAGTCAAATTTGCTTAAAAACTATGTGTCACTGTAAAATACGCGAAGTTACTTCGTGGTCAAATAGTTAATGAAACAGGCGTATAACCAAATTTGTGTCAACATTAAAACTAAATTTATAGACAATAGTGTAATGTAACAAAATTTAATTTAAAAAAGAGAAAAAGCAGCGCTATGCCAAAGTAAAGATATGCATTAACATTATCGCATTTCCTAGGCCGCATAGCCTTAGTAGCTGACGCCTTTAAACGATGAGAAAAAGAAGAAGAAAAATTTCTTTATCATTAAGCAGAGACAATATCTCTGTTATTACGATTTAATTGTTAATATAAAATTGAATAACATTGACTTTTTTTAAATATGGCAGTAAAAGTAAGTAATTAATTATTTTATTTTTATATAAGGCGATTTCGTTCCGCTTTGGTTGGTAGGGACTTTGGTTAACCAATTGGTATGTCCTACGTCACCGGTATGACGTAAAGTACCAATTACAGGCGAAATTGTTTGGTTCTCAGTTGATACTATACCAAACTACCTGACTTTGCTGTCCTTCGCAAATAATCAATTGCACACTGATCATCTACAATTTCAAATGAATGAGACAAATGGACAAACCTACTGAACCTAGATATCAAAAAGAAATATTTACCTTTGAGTAACCTATTGGCTAACTCGGCGTTTTCTGTAAATGTAAAGCTTATTCCATTTAGTAAAAAAGTTACCCCATATCTATCGTTTAAAGCCATTTTTCAAGTTATCCTTAGAATTTACAAAAAAACAGGAAGATGAAGGCGAAAAAACAAACATTGTTTACAAATTTTAAATTCTAACCTAACGAACTTCAGAGCACGACAAGGACAAAACGAAATTAGACGTAGGGTGTGTTCGGGGAGCA
The DNA here is from genome assembly GCA_035357415.1 of Ophraella communa. NCBI lineage: Eukaryota > Metazoa > Arthropoda > Insecta > Coleoptera > Chrysomelidae > Ophraella > Ophraella communa. The sequence goes on along the minus strand of CM068988.1, from coordinate 22,043,397 downwards.
CGCTATTTGCGCCATTTGGCGCTATCTAGTACTATTCCTCGTTTGCGTTATATGGCTCTTGGCGCTACATAGCTCGAAAGCGTGCTCCCCGAACACACCCGTAGATAGCACTATACCGAAGAGAAGAACCGTGCTGCGGACCACGGTATCCTATTTGACAGACCAAAAAGGATACCAAAGTCACGGTGACGTCACAATTTCTGTTTCCGAAATTGGTTGGTATGCATTTGACAGACCAAACAGGGTACCAAACCGTGTACCAAAGCTTTCCGAAATCGCCTTTAGTATTTTTAAATGTCAAAAATGAAAAGTTATTAAGCAATCAGAGCAGCGTTGCTAGGCAACACATTACAGTACCTGATCTCGTAATGTTCTACTTACCGGCGCCAAATTGTTTATAGGGAAGTGTATTTACTGGACAGGATGAAATAAATATTAATTTGTTTAACTTATACATAAAAATGGTGGTTTTTAGTTTTTGAAATTAGTCAAAAGGTGGCAAGATAAAATAAAGCGGGATTATATTTACTTATTCATTGATAAATATCTATAGACTAACTCTTATTTTTTTAGGTTATCCGGAATTCGTAAAAGATTTCAAATTATTAGATGAGAGATTTGACAAATTAACCATTAGATCGAACGCCTACTTTGACAATAACATACAAATCAGTTTTTTCAACTTAAAAAAGAATTTGGAAAAGATCAACGAACCTGTCAACAAAACTACTTGGAGTAAGTACATGTTTTTAAAATATAAATAATTTAAATTCGGGGAAGGTTGGTGAATTGTGCTCGTCAAGCCTCGTCATCCTTCTCTTCTGATTCTCTCTCATATACCTTTATTTTGACTCTTTTCTGTTTAGCAACTTTAGGCTGTATCAGCGGCGGTTTCTTTTCTTTACCTTCGTTTTATTCTAGTTTCTTTTTTCGTAATTCCCTTCTTGATTCTACCTCTTAGAGTTTCTCCTTATTTGGAGTGTGTTCGATAAGGTGTGTGGGGTAGTATGAGTAGAAGGATGCGAGATTACTGTGTATGCGGACTATGTATGTTTAGGTGGTACAGCAAAGGGAGAGGCAGAAATAGAAAGCAAAGCAGAGATGTCTAGGAAGATTGTGCAGAACTACTTTTTAACTCAGGTTATCACTGGACATGGGTCACGAGTAGGGTATCTCCATAAGATTGGGAAGAGGGAGACAGGAATGGGCGAAAGGTGTGAAGATGAGGATGATTTGGAACACGTCTATAGATATGGGAAGAATGAGGGAGTATTAAAGAGGTTGGAGAGTAAACTTGGGGATGCAGTGTATTGGGAAAACATGGTGGACATAATGTTGAGGGGGAAAGAAGACTGGGAGGAGGTAAGCGGAGTAGTTAAGAGCATGGTTAGGGGAAGGGTAGGTGGGTTTGGTTGGTAGACATCCCTTACAGGATCCATTCAAACATGAGTTTCCCATCTTAGCCCAAAAAAGTTGTCTTATCCATAATAGCTCGATGTATTTTACTTTTAACATATCTAAAAATGTGGGTATTTGGATTATAAAATGATTATTATCAAGTAAATATTTTTAAGTGTTTAATATTTTCAGGTATGCCTCCATCCACCGTAAACGCTTACTATACTCCAACGAAGAATCAAATGGTATTTCCAGCGGGTATTTTACAAAGTCCTTTTTACGATTCCTCTTTTCCACCTAGTTTGAATTATGGTGGTATGGGTGTGGTAATGGGGCATGAACTGACTCACGGATTCGATGACCAAGGTAGACAATTTGACAAATATGGAAACTTGAATCATTGGTGGAAAAACAAAACCATCGAAAAGTTTAAGCAGAGAACCAAATGTGTCGTTCAACAGTATGGTAAGTTTTTATCTACCAAAAATAACTAATATATAATAAAACTTTATAACTTGATATGAAATACACTGTAGAGATTTGAGAGAAAATTGTTGGTTGCAATAGGATTTGGGCCCAGATTTCGGTCTCGTATTGCTTTGATATTTACAACATCCCAGGATTTTTAATTTGATGACAGCAGAGCAATAAAACTTTATCGTCGTATTATGCCCATCTTGGCGTTAAACCATATACAGTTGACAGAAGCAAACATGAACCCTGGGTGGGCGTGTCCTTGCCGCTGTAGTTGTATTTTCATCTCACTTATGCAGCCACTAAAATTGATATTATCGTTAACATTGGCTCGTGATTGGCTGATTGTGATAACCTTGAAATTAGTTGGCATATTTTCCGCGGACCATGTTTGCTTCTGTCGACTGTAGATAATTATGGACGACAAATTACACAGAAAATAAACAAGTAACTGTCGTTAAGGCACAGAATATTCAAGTATTATGTGGTTAATGTGCGTTCTGCCATCATAAATAATAAAATTCTGTGATATTGACTTTGGATATTTCATTTGGTTGTTTTCCATCAGTCACATTTGAGATGGGGATGATTTATTTCGTTTAAATTTAAGAAAGGTAAAAAAATAAAATTGACCAATTGTTGGCAGCCACACTCTGTAAAACGAGTTGTAATATCACCAATGGGGTGTTAAACTTAACAAAAATATGATGTTTTCTCAATGTTAATAGTTAGGGGTGTATAAAATCATACTGGGCAATCAATTAATTTTATTGTATTTATTTTCACACGGTTTTTATGTCGATTTGAAAATTCAACTTTTGGATGCACGCTTTCGAGCTATGTAGCGCCAAGCGCCATATAACGCAAACGAAGAATAGTACTAGATAGCGCCAACTTTAAATAGTCCGCCATTCGTTCTGTGTTTAAAATTTTGATCCTCAAACCGTCTAACTTTTACTGCAGGCACGGTTACACATTTTTTATGAGGAGTTTTAACTGTTGTGTTCGTGCAGTATGATACAAAATAAGATTTATATGATATTAACATTATTCAAATTTTAAGACAATGCTTATATTTTATTGAAACGTCAAGCTCTTATAAACTGTAGACGAATGAATCTAATTAGATTGGCCTTTTTGTAACTGGCTATTAGCTATATGTTCATAAAACATCTAAATCAGAAAGTGGCTTACTTCATATATGACGTATCTGTAGTGAAAGTTGCAAACATTTAGGAATTCTCAATTTCCAGTTTTCTCCCAAATTATTTGATTCAAAAATTTTTTAAATATATTTTTGCAAACTAGTGCTAATATACTTTACTAAAATACCAGTTTAACATCCCATTGTCACACATTATTATTCCTAATATACTATTTAGCAATAGTTTATTATATTTTTGGTTTTTTTCAGACAAATATACTATTAATGGTAAAAATATCAACGGAAATCAAACCTTAGGTGAAAATATTGCTGATAATGGAGGTCTCAAAGCAGCATATCACGCTTACTTAAATTTGATGAAAAACAAACCAGAACCTCCACGACTTCCAGGAATTCCTCTTAATCATAAACAACTATTTTTCGTAGCATTTGCTCAGGTAAATTAAATTTACTCACAGGTTTAGGAACAATAAAATTATAAAGAGGGTCAGGGTATCAATGGTTTACATATTTTATTAATCACTTTAATAGTTCATGTCATCTGAGATTTTTATTTATTTTATTCAAAACTTTTAAATATTCTTTAACGCAAGCTTATGAGCTTATGATATTTGAGAAATAAATTGTATTTTCAAATATGAATGCACTTGGAATCTTGTATTCATTGCGTAGGTATTGGAGTAAAGCTTGAAACAAAAAGAAACAGGAAAGAGTCTGTCATATATTAACTTTAATAAAAATTTGCGACGGAAGTCGGCCATCTTGAAGCTCCTTGTATGACTCATTGTTTATGTTTACAGTATGCTGTCAAAGCAATATTTGCATATAAATGTCAAAAATTAGCGCATAGGCGTATCATTCGGTTTTCACAAACACAAAATGATTTACAACACTAAATGTATTCACATACTTGATTGGTTGGAATTTAATAAAAATAAAGACCCTAATGTAAATTTAATTTTTTTACGGTACGGCATTGGAAACGGAAATTAAAATTGACATTTGGCCGCCATATATGCAAGCTCCTTTCTGGACTCAAGGTCATTTTGCATATACTCCTTCCTGTTTCTTTTTGTTCTAAGGAGTAAAGAGTCTTAGTGCATCCTGCTTTGCAGGATTTGAAGAAGACGACACAAATATGTCGAAAGCAGTTTGTGTATACAGCCCAGGAGCTCATTGTTTTTTCTTTAGAAAACGATCAGCTCGGTCTGGAATTTATTCTAAACCTCAGAGAGGCAAGAAGAAATACTTGCCTGCCTTTTTTTAAATTTTGTAATTATAGACCCCTCATATTTTGAAATTTATTTTCCTTATTAATTGGTCAATAAATGATTTAGGTATCTTGTTTTTACCTTTATTGTGCCATGCTTCTTATTATTTTTATTTTTTGATTATCTGTTGGGATATTGGATCTATCTCGGGGCAATACATTGTTGTTATTTGAAATACTGATAAATAAATATTACTTAGAAACTTCAAAATTACAGTTCTATTTAAGGGCTAACTAAAATTAAGTACATCAAAGACATGGATTTGGTAAATAACTTGATTATTTAAATACCTAATACCTTTTATATTCCCAGAACCAACAGGTAGGTATATTTTTGTGCAATGCCAATTAACATTTTTCCTACATTATTAAAAAGTAAATCAGTTCTAAAGTAAAATAATTTTGTTGCTGTAAAGAATTTAAAAAAAACTAGTACGAGGATACAACTAATGAAGGAAAGTTATTAAAATATTAAATACTTGACACCAAAAATAAATGTGTACCTAGATAAGTACCTGTATGAAGTTTTGAAGAAAAAAATTAAGGTTCTTAAAGATTACCTCTTGACATTTAATTAATAACCTATAAAAACATAAATAATGCAATGGCTAACTATTTTTAAACCTTAAACATGATTTTCTAATGCTTTATAATACTGACAGACACTAATATAACACCTATATAACCAGCAATACTAAATGTTATACTGATTGTCTACCCTCAATTGTTCTTTCCAAATGGTCAATATTGTAGAATGGTATTTTTTTAATATTTAATTTGAAATTGAAGTGGTTAAAATATTATACGGTGTTTTCTCTTATGACTATTATACTACCAAAAGCGAATAGTTTCTTTATGACTTTATTTGTATTGCAGGTGTGGTGTTCAACTGTAACCAAAGAAGCTACAACGTTGCAAATAGAAAAAGATTCTCATTCCCCTGCTCCGTTTAGAGTAATAGGTGCCCTAAGCAATCTTAAGGAATTCAGCGACGAATTTCAATGCAAACCAGGATCAAAAATGAATCCAGTTAACAAATGTGAAGTTTGGTAAACAATTCAATTACAAAGAAAGCAAAAGGAAATGACTATTTTTTGAGTAAAAAAAGGTTATGTGGATTTTTATGCGAGGAATAGAAGGGCTTATCTACCTATAACATGTATATCTACTTATATTTCTGCCAAAACACGAAGTTTCAACAACAAAACATTCAAATCTACTCACCTGTTGTTATGTGATCTTCCAGATCGGTTATAAGGCTTGTAATAAACATTTAGCAGGTTAAATTAATATTTTTTTAACTGTGGACACAAAGCTTACCTCAATTTGGATTACTGATTTATTAGTATTCTTAGGTAAGCCTTAAACTTTCTAAGATCTAAAACATACAAATTTAAAACAATCACTTAGATTTTAGATGGTATATTAGTTTTTTTTTGACATACATAGTTTACATCTAAATATTATCCATCCATAATAAACTCAATTTTTTATCGAACAAGATTGGTAAAATTATTGTTTAATTATGTAGATATTTGGATCTTGGTTGTGATGGGTAATAGAAAGAAGTAAACATACAATAATTATTATTAAACGTTTTTCAAATTTGACCAAATTTAATACAGTTTCATCAAACTCATGAGTAGAAAAATAAAATTCGTATAGAGAATGTAACGAAAAATTAGCGAAATTGCTAAACATTTCAATAAGATCGTCAGTATTATTCTTTACCGCAGCCTTAGATGCTTAAAAAATACTTACCTTACACTTTTTTTGAATTTATTCCAACATTTTCGACAAATTTTCAATTTTACATTAACTTTTTTTAAACATACCTGTTTAAATGTTTGGTACAGTACTGAAATTAAAAATCCTCTTGTTTACCTACTTTCTGGCTCTATTTATTGCTCAATAGTAATATATTCCTAATTATATTCATTTTTTAATAACAAAACTACATAATTTATAGTAACTTCAATATGTCAATCGCTAGTTGTCTAGCGAAACGGCTGTCATTGAGTTTAAAAAAGCAGTTTTTTAAATAAATAGTGGAAGTTTTGTTAAAACAAAGAGTTTTTTATTATTCTTATCTCAGTACTGTTAATACAGTTCCAGAATTTCAAACTTATTGTAACTTTTAAATAGGTGTGTATATGCAGTGTGTCTCTTAAACTTTAAATTATTTGAAATATTTTGTTTGGCCTAAATATACCTAAATGGGGACATGCTGTATAATCAAACTTTCACTGCTCAATAGCGTCTACCAAAAACTAGTAAATGTCTTCTTAAACTATTCCGGGTTTTCTGTTCGTTAAATATTGTTAATTATGCATATGAAACAATCTCATATCAGCTGTTATGTTTTACCTACAATTAGAAACATATTTTTCTTTTTAAATCGTTAAACATAAAGAACATTTGTGTAAAACTGTGTATATTTTTTACTGTGATACAATATATATGTAAATATTTAGAATCAACTGAGTTTTATTTGCCAAAAACCTAAATTTAAACCTGCTTAGATAGTTCTTCACGTAAACTCATTAATGCAGCTAAGTGTGTTATTTTATCTCTTTCAGCATCAATAGAGGTACCTACCAAAGAATATTAACATGTAGAAGCGAAAACCTATCAGTGGCTGTCCCTATAATATTTTGGTGACCGAAATATTTAACTAATATTTAATATACAGAAATATAAAATGAGACTCAAGTATTTTTATTTAGACGGGACTATATAAACGTGTGGATGTTCACTTAATAAATGTTAATTTTTTTTTCTCCTAATTTACTCTATACATCATTATAAAATTGATATTAAAAACACATTTTCTAATGATTTAGGGAAGCTAAGGAAATTATTTACTTATCAATTGAAAAATATTTGTAATTATAAATAAAAGAAATAAAAAATATACCAAAACATAAAGCATCAAATCATAAAAATTATATTAAGAATTCAATCATATTCTACGGGGTCGATGTAGATGCCCTAGACTATTTTCATGCAAAATAATATTTAATACATAATAGGATTAAAAAAGTTTTTTGATAAAAAGCAAAGGCCAACATTTATATACTTTCTTCCTTCGTTTTTCAAAAAAAAACTGTTTGTAAGAATAAAGAGTGGCGATCCAGCCTAGTGAGTTTTTCGTGAAACTACCGATAATTTTGCAATTCTACGGGGTCGATTTAGTGGAAATGGACTATTTTTATCTAAATTATGACGTAAAAAATTTTTCGCAGAATCGACTGGTGCAATCAGTTTCTTGATAGCCAGTCTAGAACCATGTTAAATCTGCATTCGGGGAGAAGTGGTGCCGTAAAACTCTATGGATGTCCTTTTTGCTGAAAACTATAGGTAATTCTGCAATTTTAACGTTATTTTCGTATTTTACGTGGTCGAATTAGTGGTTCTAGACCATTTTTACCAAAAATAACATAATTTAAATTTTGACCAAATTTTGAAGACACCAAAATCAAAGGTCTTTAGCCTTGCCAATTTCTTAAGCCAAAAATTTTTTTCCCTTAAAATGCTTGAAAATATGGAAACTAGGGTTTTTTTAGTCGCAGAATCAATTGGTGCAGTCAGTTTCTTGATAGCAAGTCTAGAACCATGTTAAATCTGCATTCGGGGAGAAGTGGTGCCGTAAAACTCTATGGATGTCACTTTTGCTGAAAACTATAGGTAATTCTGCAAGTTTAACGTTATTTTCGTATTCAACGTGATCGAATTAGTGGTTCTAGACCATTTTTGCCAAAAATAACATAGGTTAGATTTTGACCAAATTTTGAAGACACTAAATTCAAAGGTATTAGCCTTGCCATTTTCTAAGTGAAAATTTTGTTTTCTTTAATATTCTTAAAAATATGGAAAACAGGGTTTTTTAGTCGCTGAATCGACTGGTGTAGTCAGTTTTCCGATAGCAAGTCTAGAACCATGTTTAATCTGCATTCGGGGGGAAGTGGTGCAATAAAACCATATGGATGCCATTTTTACTGAAAACTATCGGTAATCCTGCAATTTTAACGCTATTTTCGTATTCTACGTGGTCAAATTAGTGGGTCTACACCATTTTTACCAAAAATAACATAATTTAGATTTTGACCAAATTTTGAAGACACCAAAGTCAAATGTCTTAGCCTTGTCAACTTCTTTAGTGAAATTTTTTTTCTTGAAAATGCTTGAAAATATGGAAACTAGGGTTTTTTTAGTCGCAGAATCGATTGGTGAAGTCAGTTTCTTGATAGCAAGTCTAGATCCATGTTAAATCTGCATTCGGGGAGAAGTGGTGCCGTAAAACTCTATGGATGTCATTTTTGCTGAAAACTATAGGTAATTCTGCAATTTTAACGCCATTTTCGTATTCTACGAGGTCGAATTAGTGGTTCTAGACCATTTTTACCAAAAATAACATAGGTTAGATTTTGACCAAATTTTGAAGACACCAAAGTCAAAGGTCTTAGCCTTGCCAATTTCTTAAGTGAAATTTTTTTTTTCCTTAAAATGCTTGAAAATATGGAAACTAGGGTTTTTTTAGTCGCAAAATCGACTGGTGCAGTCAGTTTCTTGATAGCAAGTCTAGAACCATGTTAAATCTGCATTCGGGGAGAAGTGGTGCCGTAAAACTCTATGGATGTCCTTTTTGCTGAAAACTATAGGTAATTCTGCAATTTTATCGCCATTTTCGTATTCTACGAGGTCGAATTAGTGGTTCTAGACCATTTTTACCAAAAATAACATAGGTTAGATTTTGACCAAATTTTAAAGCACCAAAGTCAAAGGTCTTTGCCTTACCAATCTCTTAAGTGAAATTTTTTTTTTCCTTAAAATGCTTGAAAATATGGAAACTAGGGTTTTTTTAGTCGCAAAATCGACTGGTGCAGTCAGTTTCTTGATAGCAAGTCTAGAACCATGTTAAATCTGCATTCGGGGAGAAGTGGTGCCGTAAAACTCTATGGATGTCCTTTTTGCTGAAAACTATAGGTAATTCTGCAATTTTAACGCCATTTTCGTATTCTACGAGGTCGAATTAGTGGTTCTAGACCATTTTTACCAAAAATAACATAGGTTAGATTTTGACCAAATTTTGAAGACACCAAAGTCAAAGGTATTAGCCTTGCCAATTTCTTAAGCGAAAATTTTTTTTTCCTTAAAATACTTGAAAATATGGAAACTAGGACTTTTTTAGTCGCAGAATCGACTGGTGCAGTCAGTTTCTTGATAGCAAGTCTAGAACCATGTTAAATCTGCATTCGGGGAGAAGTGGTGCCGTAAAACTCTATGGATGTCCTTTTTGCTGAAAACTATAGGTAATTCTGCAATTTTAACGCCATTTTCGTATTCTACGAGGTCGAATTAGTGGTTCTAGACCATTTTTACCAAAAATAACATAGGTTAGATTTTGACCAAATTTTGAAGACACCAAAATCAAAGGTCTTAGCCTTGCCAATTTCTTAAGCCAAAAATTTTTTTTTCCTTAAAATGCTTGAAAATATGGAAACTAGGGTTTTTTTAGCCGCAGAATCAATTGGTGCAGTCAGTTTCTTGATAGCCAGTCTAGAACCATGTTAAATCTGCATTCGGGGAGAAATGGTGCCGTAAAACTATATGGATGTCCTTTTTGCTGAAAACTATAGGTAATTCTGCAATTTTAACGCCATATTCGTATTCTACGTAGTCGAATTAGTGGTTCTATACCATTTTTACCAAAAATAAAATAGGTTATATTTTTACCAAAATTTTAAGACACCAAAGTAAAAGGTATTAGCCATGCCAATTTATTAATCGAAAAATTTTTTTTACTTAAAATTATTGAAAATATGGAAACTAGGACTTTTTTAGTCGCAGAATCGACTGGTGCAGTCAGTTTCTTGATAGCCAGTCTAGAACCATGTTAAATCTGCATTCGGGGAGTAGTGGTGCCGTAAAACTATATGGATGTCATTTTTGCTAAAAACTATAGGTAATTCTGCAATTTTAACGCCTTTTTGGTATTCTACGAGGTCGAATTAGTGGTTCTAGACCATTTTTACCAAAAATAACATAATTTAAATTTTGACCAAATTTTGAAGACACCAAAATCAAAGGTCTTAGCCTTGCCAATTTCTTAAGCCAAAAATTTTTTTTCCTTAAAATGCTTGAAAATATGGAAACTAGGGTTTTTTTAGTCGCAGAATCGACTGGTGCAGTCAGTTTCTTGATAGCAAGTCTAGAACCATGTTAAATCTGCATTCGGGGAGAAGTGGTGCCGTAAAACTCTATGGATGTCATTTTTGCTGAAAACTATAGGTAATTCTGCAATTTTAACGCTATATTCGTATTCTACGTGGTCGAATTAGTGGTTCTAGACCATTTTTACCAAAAATAACATAGGTTAGATTTTGACCAAATTTTGAAGACACCAAAATCAAAGGTATTAGCCTTGCCAATTTCTTAAGCGAAAAAATTTTTTTCCTTAAAATGCTTGAAAATATGGAAACTAGGGTTTTTTTAGTCGCAGAATCGACTGGTGCAGTCAGTTTCTTGATAGCAAGTCTAGAACCATGTTAAATCTGCATTCGGGGAGAAGTGGTGCCGTAAAACTCTATGGATGTCATTTTTGCTGAAAACTATAGGTAATTCTGCAATTTTAACGCTATATTCGTTTTCTACGTGGTCGAATTAGTGGTTCTAGACCATTTTTACCAAAAATAACATAGGTTAGATTTTGACCAAATTTTGAAGACACCAAAATCAAAGGTATTAGCCTTGCCAATCTCTTAAGTGAAAATTTTTTTTTCCTTAAAATGCTTGAAAATATGGAAACTAGGGTTTTTTAGTTGCAGAATCGACTGGTGCAGTCAGTTTCTTGATAGCAAGTCTAGAACCATGTTAAATCTGCATTCGGGGAGAAGTGGTGCCGTAAAACTCTATGGATGTCCTTTTTGCTGAAAACTATAGGTAATTCTGCAATTTTAACGCCATTTTCGTATTCTACGAGGTCGAATTAGTGGTTCTAGACCATTTTTACCAAAAATAACATAGGTTAGATTTTGACCAAATTTTGAAGACACCAAAGTCAAAGGTCTTAGCCTTGCCAATTTCTTAAGTGAAAATTTTTTTTTTCCTTAAAATGCTTGAAAATATGGAAACTAGGGTTTTTTAGTTGCAGAATCGACTGGTGCAGTCAGTTTCTTGATAGCAAGTCTAGAACCATGTTAAATCTGCATTCGGGGAGAAGTGGTGCCGTAAAACTCTATGGATGTCCTTTTTGCTGAAAACTATAGGTAATTCTGCAATTTTAACGCCATTTTCGTATTCTACGAGGTCGAATTAGTGGTTCTAGACCATTTTTACCAAAAATAACATAGGTTAGATTTTGACCAAATTTTGAAGACACCAAAGTCAAAGGTCTTAGCCTTGCCAATTTCTTAAGCGAAAAAATTTTTTTCCTTAAAATGCTTGAAAATATGGAAACTAGGGTTTTTAGTAGCAGAATCGATTGGTGAAGTCAGTTTCTTGATAGCAAGTCTAGAACCATGTTAAATCTGCATTCGGGGAGAAGTGGTGCCGTATAACTCTATGGATGTCATTTTGCTGAAAACTATAGGTAATTCTGCAATTTTAACGCTATATTCGTATTCTACGTTGTCGATTTAGTGGTTCTAGACCATTTTTACCAAAAATAACATAGGTTAGATTTTGACCAAATTTTGAAGACACCAAAATCAAAGGTATTAGCCTTGCCAATTTCTTAAGCGAAAAAAATTTTTTCCTTAAAATGCTTGAAAATATGGAAACTAGGGTTTTTTTAGTCGCAGAATCGATTGGTGAAGTCAGTTTCTTGATAGCAAGTCTAGATCCATGTTAAATCTGCATTCGGGGAGAAGTGGTGCCGTAAAACTCTATGGATGTCATTTTTGCTGAAAACTATAGGTAATTCTGCAATTTTAACGCTATATTCGTATTCTACGTAGTCGAATTAGTGGTTCTAGACCATTTTTACCAAAAATAACATTGGTTAGATTTTGACCAAATTTTAAAGACACCAAAGTCAACGGTCTTAGCCTTGCCAATTTCTTAAGTAAAAATTTTTTTTCCTTAAAATGCTTGAAAATATGGAAACTAGGGTTTTTTTAGTCGCAGAATCGACTGGTGCAGTCAGTTTCTTGATAGCAAGTCTAGAACCATGTTAAATCTGCATTCGGGAGAAGTGGTGCCGTAAAACTCTATGGATGTCATTTTTGCTGAAAACTATAGGTAATTCTGCAATTTTAACGCTATATTCGTATTCTACGTAGTCGAATTAGTGGTTCTAGACCATTTTTACCAAAAATAACATAGGTTAGATTTTGACCAAATTTTGAAGACACCAAAGTCAAAGGTCTTAGCCTTGCCAATTTCTTAAGTAAAAATTTTTTTTCCTTAAAATGCTTGAAAATATGGAAACTAGGGTTTTTTTAGTCGCAGAATCGACTGGTGCAGTCAGTTTCTTGATAGCAAGTCTAGAACCATGTTAAATCTGCATTCGGGGAGAAGTGGTGCCGTAAAACTCTATGGATGTCCTTTTTGCTGAAAACTATAGGTAATTCTGCAATTTTAACGCCATTTTCGTATTCTACGAGGTCGAATTAGTGGTTCTAGACCATTTTTACCAAAAATAACATAGGTTAGATTTTGACCAAATTTTGAAGACACCAAAGTCAAAGGTCTTAGCCTTGCCAATTACTTAAGTAAAAAATTTTGTTTCCTTAAATTGCTTGAAAATATGGAAACTAGGGTTTTTTTAGTCGGAAAATCGACTGGTGCAGTCAGTTTCTTGATAGCAAGTCTAGAACCATGTTAAATCTGCATTCGGGGAGAAGTGGTGCCGTAAAACTCTATGGATGTCCTTTTTGCTGAAAACTATAGGTAATTCTGCAATTTTAACGCCATTTTCGTATTCTACGAGGTCGATTTTGTGGTTCTAGACCATTTTTACCAAAAATAACATAATTTAGATTTTGACCAAATTTTGAAGACACCAAAATCAAAGGTCTTAGCCTTGCCAATTACTCAAGTAAAAAATTTTGTTTCCCTAAATTGCTTGAAAATATGGAAACAAGGGTTTTTTAGTCGCAGAATCGACTGGTGCAATCAGTTTCTTGATAGCCAGTCTAGAACCATGTTAAATCTGCATTCGGGGAGAAGTGGTGCCGTAAAACTCTATGGATGTCCTTTTTGCTGAAAACTATAGGTAATTCTGCAATTTTAACGCCATTTTCGTATTCTACGAGGTCGAATTAGTGGTTCTAGACCATTTTTACCAAAAATAACATAGGTTAGATTTTGACCAAATTTTGAAGACACCAAAGTCAAAGGTCTTAGCCTTGCCAATTTCTTAAGTGAAATTTTTTTTTCCTTAAAATGCTTGAAAATATGGAAACTAGGGTTTTTTTAGTCGCAAAATCGACTGGTGCAGTCAGTTTCTTGATAGCAAGTCTAGAACCATGTTAAATCTGCATTCGGGGAGAAGTGGTGCCGTAAAACTCTATGGATGTCCTTTTTGCTGAAAACTATAGGTAATTCTGCAATTTTATCGCCATTTTCGTATTCTACGAGGTCGAATTAGTGGTTCTAGACCATTTTTACCAAAAATAACATAGGTTAGATTTTGACCAAATTTTGAAGACACCAAAATCAAAGGTCTTAGCCTTGCAAATTTCTTAAGTGAAAATCTTTTTTTTTCCTTAAAATGCTTGAAAATATGGAAACTAGGTTTTTTTTTAGTCGCAAAATCGACTGGTGCAGTCAGTTTCTTGATAGCAAGTCTAGAACCATGTTAAATCTGCATTCGGGGAGAAGTGGTGCCGTAAAACTCTATGGATGTCCTTTTTGCTGAAAACTATAGGTAATTCTGCAATTTTATCGCCATTTTCGTATTCTACGAGGTCGAATTAGTGGTTCTAGACCATTTTTACCAAAAATAACATAGGTTAGATTTTGACCAAATTTTGAAGACACCAAAGTCAAAGGTCTTAGCCTTGCCAATTTCTTAAGTGAAATTTTTTTCCTTAAAATGCTTGAAAATATGGAAACTAGGGTTTTTTAGTCGCAAAATCGACTGGTGCAGTCAGTTTCTTGATAGCAAGTCTAGAACCATGTTAAATCTGCATTCGGGGAGAAGTGGTGCCGTAAAACTCTATGGATGTCCTTTTTGCTGAAAACTATAGGTAATTCTGCAATTTTAACGCTATATTCGTATTCTACGTAGTCGAATTAGTGGTTCTAGACCATTTTTACCAAAAATAACATAGGTTAGATTTTGACCAAACTTTGAAGACACCAAAATCAAAGGTATTAGCCTTGCCAATTTCTTAAGCGAAAAAATTTTTTCCTTAAAATGCTTGAAAATATGGAAACTAGGGTTTTTTTAGTAGCAGAATCGATTGGTGAAGTCAGTTTCTTGATAGCAAGTCTAGAACCATGTTAAATCTGCATTCGGGGAGAAGTGGTGCCGTAAAACTCTATGGATGTCCTTTTTGCTGAAAATTATAGGTAATTCTGCAATTTTAACGCCATTTTCGTATTCTACGAGGTCAAATTAGTGGTTCTAGACCATTTTTACCAAAAATAACATAGGTTAGATTTTGACCAAATTTTGAAGACACCAAAATCAAAGGTCTTAGCCTTGCCAATTTCTTAAGTGAAATTTTTTTTTCCTTAAAATGCTTGAAAATATGGAAACTAGGGTTTTTTTAGTCGCAAAATCGACTGGTGCAGTCAGTTTCTTGATAGCAAGTCTAGAACCATGTTAAATCTGCATTCGGGGAGAAGTGGTGCCGTAAAACTCTATGGATGTCCTTTTTGCTGAAAACTATAGGTAATTCTGCAATTTTATCGCCATTTTCGTATTTAACGTTTTCATATTAGTGGTTCTAGACCATTTTTACCACAAATAACATAAGTTAGATTTTGACCAAATTTTGAAGAAACCAAAATCAAAGGTATTAGCCTTGCCAATTTCTTAAGCGAAAAAATTTTTTTCCTTAAAATGCTTGAAAATATGGAAACTAGGGTTTTTTTTAGTAGCAGAATCGATTGGTGCAGTCAGTTTCTTGATAGCCAGTCTAGAACCATGTTAAATCTGCATTCGGGGAGTAGTGGTGCCGTAAAACTATATGGATGTCATTTTTGCTGAAAACTATAGGTAATTCTGCAATTTTAACGCCTTTTTGGTATTCTACAAGGTCGAATTAGTGGTTATTGACCATTTTTGCCAAAAATAACATAATTTAGTTTTTGACCAAATTTTGAAGACACCAAAGTCAAAGGTATTAGCCTTGCCAATTTCTTAAGCGAAAATTTTTTTTTCCTTAAAATGCTTGAAAATATGGAAACTAGGGTTTTTTTAGCCGCAGAATCAATTGGTGCAGTCAGTTTCTTGATAGCCAGTCTAGAACCATGTTAAATCTGCATTCGGGGAGAAGTGGTGCCGTAAAACTCTATGGATGTCATTTTTGCTGAAAACTATAGGTAATTCTGCAATTTTAACGTTATTTTCGTATTCTACGTGGTCGAATTAGTGGTTATTGACCATTTTTGCCAAAAATAACATAGGTTAGATTTTGACCAAACTTTGAAGACATCAAATTCAAAGGTATTGGCCTTGCCATTTTCTTAAGTAAAAATTTTTGTTCCTAAAAATGCTTGAAAATATGGAAACTAGGGTTTTTTAGTAGCAGAATCGATTGGTGAAGTCAGTTTCTTGATAGCAAGTCTAGAACCATGTTAAATCTGCATTCGGGGAGAAGTGGTGCCGTAAAACTCTATGGATGTCCTTTTTGCTGAAAACTATAGGTAATTCTGGAATTATAACGCTATTTTCGTATTCTACGTGGTCGATTTAGTGGTTCTATACCATTTTAACCAAAAATAACATAATTTAGATTTTGACCAAAATTTGAAGACACCAAAGTCAAAGGTATTAGCCTTGCCAATCTCTTAAGTAAAAATTTTTTTCCTTAAAATGCTTGAAAATATGGAAACTAGGGTTTTTTAGTAGCAGAATCGATTGGTGAAGTCAGTTTCTTGATAGCAAGTCTAGAACCATGTGAAATCTGCATACGGGGCGAAGCGGTGTCGTAAAACTCCATTGATGCCATTTTTGTTGTGAACTATCTGTAATTCTACAATTTTAACGCTATTTTCGTATTCTACGTGATCAATTTAGTAGTTCTATACCATTTTTACCAAAAATAACATAGGTTAGATTTTGACCAAATTTTGAAGACACCAAAGTCAAAGGTCTTAGCCTTGCCAATTTCTTAAGCCAAAAATTTTTTTTTCCTTAAAATGCTTGAAAATATGGAAACTAGGGTTTTTTTAGCCGCAGAATCAATTTGTGCAGTCAGTTTCTTGATAGCCAGTCTAGAACCATGTTAAATCTGCATTCGGGGAGTAGTGGTGCCGTAAAACTATATGGATGTCATTTTTGCTGAAAACTATAGGTAATTCTGCAATTTAAACGTTATTATCGTATTCTACGTGGTCGCATTAGTGGTTATTGACCATTTTTGCCAAAAATAACATAGGTTAGATTTTGACCAAATTTTGAAGACACCAAAGTCAAAGGTCTTAGCCTTGCCAATTTCTTAAGTGAAATTTTTTTTTCCTTAAAATGCTTGAAAATATGGAAACTAGGGTTTTTTTAGTCGCAAAATCGACTGGTGCAGTCAGTTTCTTGATAGCAAGTCTAGAACCATGTTAAATCTGCATTCGGGGAGAAGTGGTGCCGTAAAACTCTATGGATGTCCTTTTTGCTGAAAACTATAGGTAATTCTGCAATTTTAACGCCATTTTCGTATTCTACGAGGTCGAATTAGTGGTTCTAGACCATTTTTACCAAAAATAACATAGGTTAGATTTTGACCAAATTTTGAAGACACCAAAGTCAAAGGTCTTAGCCTTACAAATTTCTTAAGTGAAAATTTTTTTTTCCTTAAAATGCTTGAAAATATGGAAACTAGGGTTTTTTTAGTCGCAAAATCGACTGGTGCAGTCAGTTTCTTGATAGCAAGTCTAGAACCATGTTAAATCTGCATTCGGGGAGAAGTGGTGCCGTAAAACTCTATGGATGTCCTTTTTGCTGAAAACTATAGGTAATTCTGCAATTTTAACGCCATTTTCGTATTCTACGAGGTCGAATTAGTGGTTCTAGACCATTTTTACCAAAAATAACATAGGTTAGATTTTGACCAAATTTTGAAGACACCAAAGTCAAAGGTCTTAGCCTTGCCAATTTCTTAAGTGAAAATTTTTTTTTTCCTTAAAATGCTTGAAAATATGGAAACTAGGGTTTTTTAGTCGCAAAATCGACTGGTGCAGTCAGTTTCTTGATAGCAAGTCTAGAACCATGTTAAATCTGCATTCGGGGAGAAGTGGTGCCGTAAAACTCTATGGATGTCACTTTTGCTGAAAACTATAGGTAATTTTGCAATTTTAACGTTATTTTCGTATTTTACGTGGTCGAATTAGTGGTTCTAGACCATTTTTACCAAAAATAACATAGGTTAGATTTTGACCAAATTTTGAAGACACCAAAGTCAAAGGTCTTAGCCTTGCCAATTTCTTAAGTGAAAATTTTTTTTTTCCTTAAAATGCTTGAAAATATGGAAACTAGGGTTTTTTAGTCGCAAAATCGACTGGTGCAGTCAGTTTCTTGATAGCAAGTCTAGAACCATGTTAAATCTGCATTCGGGGAGAAGTGGTGCCGTAAAACTCTATGGATGTCCTTTTTGCTGAAAACTATAGGTAATTCTGCAATTTTATCGCCATTTTCGTATTCTACGAGGTCGAATTAGTTGTTCTAGACCATTTTTACCAAAAATAACATAGGTTAGATTTTGACCAAACTTTGAAGACACCAAAGTCAAAGGTATTAGCCTTGCCAATCTCTTAAGAAAAAATTTTTTTTTCCTTAAAATGCTTGAAAATATGTAAGCAAGGGATTATTTTAGTAGCAGAATCGATTGGTGAAGTCAGTTTCTTGATAGCAAGTCTAGAACCATGTTAAATCTGCATTCGGGGAGAAGTGGTGCCGTAAAACTCTATGGATGTCCTTTTTGCTGAAAACTATAGGTAATTCTGCAATTTTAACGCTATTTTCGTATTCTACGTGATCGAATTAGTGGTTCTATACCATTTTTGCCAAAAATAACATAGGTTAGATTTTGACCAAACTTTGAAGACACCAAAGTCAAAGGTATTAGCCTTGCCAATTTCTTAAGCGAAAAAATTTTTTTCCTTAAAATGCTTGAAAATATGGAAACTAGGGTTTTTTTAGTAGCAGAATCGATTGGTGAAGTCAGTTTCTTGATAGCCAGTCTAGAACCATGTTAAATCTGCATTCGGGGAGAAGTGGTGCCGTAAAACTCTTTGGATGTCATTTTTGCTGAAAACTATAGGTAATTCTGCAATTTTAACGCTATTTTCGTATTCTACGTGATCGAATTAGTGGTTCTATACCATTTTTGCCAAAAATAAAAAAGGATAGATTTTTACCAAAAATTGAAGAAACCACAGTCAAAGGTATTAGCCTTGCCAATTTCTTAAGTGAAAAATTTTTTTCCTTAAAATGCTTGAAAATATGGAAACTAGGGTTTTTTTAGTAGCAGAATCGATTGGTGAAGTCAGTTTCTTGATAGCAAGTCTAGAACCATGTTAAATCTGCATTCGGGGAGAAGTGGTGCCGTAAAACTCTATGGATGTCATTTTTGCTGAAAACTATAGGTAATTCTGCAATTTTAACGCTATTTTCGTATTCTACGTGATCGAATTAGTGGTTCTATACCATTTTTGCCAAAAATAACATAGGTTAGATTTTGACCAAACTTTGAAGACACCAAAGTCAAAGGTATTAGCCTTGCCAATTTCTTAAGCGAAAAAAATTTTTTCCTTAAAATGCTTGAAAATATGGAAACTAGTGTATTTTTAGTATCTGAATCTCTTTGTTCAGACATTTTCTTGATAGCAAGTCTAGATCCATGTTAAATCTGCATTCGGGGAGAAGTGGTGCCGTAAAACTCTATGGATGTCACTGTTGCTGAAAACTATAGGTAATTCTGCAATTTTAACGCTATATTCGTTTTCTACGTGGTCGAATTAGTGGTTATTGACCATTTTTGCCAAAAAAACCATAGGTTAGATTTTGACCAAATTTTGAAGACACCAAAATCAAAGGTCTTAGCCTTGCCAATTTCTTAAGCAAATATTTTTTTTCCTTAAAGCTTAAAAATATGGAAACTAGGGTTTTTTTAGTCGCAGAATCGATTGGTGCAGTCAGTTTCTTGATAGCAAGTCTAGAACCATGTTAAATCTGCATTCGGGGAGAAGTGGTGCCGTAAAACTGTATGCTTGTCACTTTTGTTGAAAACTATAGGTAATTCTGCAATTTTAACGTTATTTTCGTATTCTACGTGGCCGAACTAGTGGTTCTAGACCATTTTTGCCAAAAATAACATAGGTTAGATTTTGACCAAATTTTGAAGAAACCAAAAGCAAAGGTATTAGCCTTGCCAATTTCTTAAGCGAAAAAATTTTTTTCCTTAAAATGCTTGAAAATATGGAAACTAAGGTTTTTTTAGTCGCAGAATCGACTGGTGCAGTCAGTTTCTTGATAGCAAGTCTAGAACCATGTTAAATCTGCATTCGGGGAGAAGTGGTGCCGTAAAACTCTATGGATGTCATTTTTGCTGAAAACTATAGGTAATTCTGCAATTTTAACGCTATATTCGTATTCTACGTAGTCGAATTAGTGGTTCTAGACCATTTTTACCAAAAATAACATAGGTTAGATTTTGACCAAATTTTGAAGAAACCAAAATCAAAGGTATTAGCCTTGCCAATTTCTTAAGCGAAAAAATTTTTTTCCTTAAAATGCTTGAAAATATGGAAACTAGGGTTTTTTTTAGTAGCAGAATCGATTGGTGAAGTCAGTTTCTTGATAGCAAGTCTAGATCCATGTTAAATCTGCATTCGGGGAGAAGTGGTGCCGTAAAACTCTATGGATGTCATTTTTGCTGAAAACTATAGGTAATTCTGCAATTTTAACGCTATATTCGTATTCTACGTAGTCGAATTAGTGGTTCTAGACCATTTTTACCAAAAATAACATAGGTTAGATTTTGACCAAATTTTGAAGACACCAAAGTCAAAGGTATTAGCCTTGCCAATTTCTTAAGCGAAAAAATTTTTTTCCTTAAAATGCTTGAAAATATGGAAACTAGGGTTTTTTAGTAGCAGAATCGATTGGTGAAGTCAGTTTCTTGATAGCAAGTCTAGATCCATGTTAAATCTGCATTCGGGGAGAAGTGGTGCCGTAAAACTCTATGGATGTCCTTTTTGCTGAAAACTATAGGTCATTCTGCAATTTTAACGCCATATTCGTATTCTACGTAGTCGAATTAGTGGTTCTAGACCATTTTTACCAAAAATAACATAGGTTAGATTTTGACCAAACTTTGAAGACACCAAAGTCAAAGGTATTAGCCTTGCCAATTTCTTAAGTGAAAAAATTTTTTTCCTTAAAATGCTTGAAAATATGGAAACTAGGGTTTTTTAGTAGCAGAAGCGATTGGTGCAGTCAGTTTCTTGATAGCAAGTCTAGAACCATGTTAAATCTGCATTCGGGGAGAAGTGGTGCCGTAAAACTCTATGGATGTCCTTTTTGCTGAAAACTATAGGTAATTCTGCAATTTTATCGCCATTTTCGTATTCTACGAGGTCGAATTAGTGGTTCTAGACCATTTTTACCAAAAATAACATATGTTAGATTTTGACCAAATTTTGAAGACACCAAAGTCAAAGGTCTTAGCCTTGCCAATTTCTTAAGTGAAAATTTTTTTTTCCTTAAAATGCTTGAAAATATGGAAACTAGGGTTTTTTAGTTGCAGAATCGACTGGTGCAGTCAGTTTCTTGATAGCAAGTCTAGAACCATGTTAAATCTGCATTCGGGGAGAAGTGGTGCCGTAAAACTCTATGGATGTCACTTTTGCTGAAAACTATAAGTTATTCTGCAATTTTAACGTTATTTTCGTATTTTACGTGGTCAAATTAGTGGTTATTGACCATTTTTGCCAAAAATAACATAGGTTAGATTTTGACCAAATTTTGAAGACACCAAAGTCAAAGGTCTTTAGCCTTGCCAATTTCTTAAGCGAAAATTTTTTTTTTCCTTAAAATGCTTGAAAATATGGAAACTAGGTTTTTTTTTAGTCGCAAAATCGACTGGTGCAGTCAGTTTCTTGATAGCAAGTCTAGAACCATGTTAAATCTGCATTCGGGGAGAAGTGGTGCCGTAAAACTCTATGGATGTCCTTTTTGCTGAAAACTATAGGTAATTCTGCAATTTTAACGCCATTTTCGTATTCTACGAGGTCGAATTAGTGGTTCTAGACCATTTTTACCAAAAATAACATAGGTTAGATTTTGACCAAATTTTGAAGACACCAAAGTCAAAGGTCTTAGCCTTGCCAATTTCTTAAGTGAAAATTTTTTTTTCCTTAAAATGCTTGAAAATATGGAAACTAGGGTTTTTTAGTCGCAAAATCGACTGGTGCAGTCAGTTTCTTGATAGCAAGTCTAGAACCATGTTAAATCTGCATTCGGGGAGAAGTGGTGCCGTAAAACTCTATGGATGTCCTTTTTGCTGAAAACTATAGGTAATTCTGCAATTTTAACGCCATTTTCGTATTCTACGAGGTCGAATTAGTGGTTCTAGACCATTTTTACCAAAAATAACATAGGTTAGATTTTGACCAAATTTTGAAGACACCAAAGTCAAAGGTATTAGCCTTGCCAATTTCTTAAGCGAAAAAATTTTTTTCCTTAAAATGCTTGAAAATATGGAAACTAGGGTTTTTTTTTAGTAGCAGAATCGATTGGTGAAGTCAGTTTCTTGATAGCAAGTCTAGATCCATGTTAAATCTGCATTCGGGGAGAAGTGGTGCCGTAAAACTCTATGGATGTCATTTTTGCTGAAAACTATAGGTAATTCTGCAATTTTAACGCTATTTTCGTATTCTACGTGATCGAATTAGTGGTTCTATACCATTTTTGCCAAAAATAACATAGGTTAGATTTTGACCAAACTTTGAAGACACCAAAGTAAAAGGTAATAGCCTTGCCAAATTCTTAAGCGAAAATTTTTTTTACTTAAAATAATTTAAAAAATTGAAACTAGGACTTTTTTAGTAGCAGAATAGAATGGTGCAGTCAGTTTCTTGATAGCAAGTCTAGAACCATGTTAAATCTGCATTCGGGGAGTAGTGGTGCCGAAAAACTATATGGATGTCATTTTTGCTGAAAACTATAGGTAATTCTGCAATTTTAACGTTATTTTCGTATTCTACGTGGTCGAATTAGTGGTTATTGACCATTTTTGCCAAAAATAACATAGGTTAGATTTTGACCAAATTTTGAAGACACCAAAGTCAAAGGTCTTAGCCTTGCCAATTTCTTAAGCCAAAAATTTTTTTCCCTTAAAATGCTTGAAAATATGGAAACTAGGGTTTTTTTAGCCGCAGAATCAATTGGTGCAGTCAGTTTCTTGATAGCCAGTCTAGAACCATGTTAAATCTGCATTCGGGGAGAAGTGGTGCCGTAAAACTATATGGATGTCATTTTTGCTGAAAACTATAGGTAATTCTGCAATTTTAACGCCTTTTTGGTATTCTACGATGTCGAATTAGTGGTTCTATACCATTTTTGCCAAAAATAACATAGGTTAGATTTTGACCAAACTTTGAAGACACCAAAGTCAAAGGTATTAGCCTTGCCAATTTCTTAAGCGAAAAAATTTTTTTCCTTAAAATGCTTGAAAATATGGAAACTAGGGTTTTTTTTAGTAGCAGAATCGATTGGTGAAGTCAGTTTCTTGATAGCAAGTCTAGAACCATGTTAAATCTGCATTCGGGGAGAAGTGGTGCCGTAAAACTCTATGGATGTCATTTTTGCTGAAAACTATAGGTAATTCTGCAATTTTAACGCTATTTTCGTATTCTACGTGATCGAATTAGTGGTTCTATACCATTTTTGCCAAAAATAACATAGGTTAGATTTTGACCAAACTTTGAAGACACCAAAGTCAAAGGTATTAGCCTTGCCAATTTCTTAAGCGAAAAAATTTTTTTCCTTAAAATGCTTGAAAATATGGAAACTAGGGTTTTTTTTTAGTAGCAGAATCGATTGGTGAAGTCAGTTTCTTGATAGCAAGTCTAGATCCATGTTAAATCTGCATTCGGGGAGAAGTGGTGCCGTAAAACTCTATGGATGTCATTTTTGCTGAAAACTATAGGTAATTCTGCAATTTTAACGCTATTTTCGTATTCTACGTGGTCGAATTAGTGGTTCTATACCATTTTTACCAAAAATAACATAGGTTAGATTTTGACCAAATTTTGAAGACACCAAAGTCAAAGGTATTAGCCTTGCCAATTTCTTAAGTGAAAATTTTTTTTCCTTAAAATGCTTGAAAATATGGAAACTAGGGTTTTTTAGTAGCAGAATCGATTGGTGAAGTCAGTTTCTTGATAGCAAGTCTAGATCCATGTTAAATCTGCATTCGGGGAGAAGTGGTGCCGTAAAACTCTATGGATGTCATTTTTGCTGAAAACTATAGGTAATTCTGCAATTTTAACGCTATATTCGTTTTCTACGTGGTCGAATTAGTGGTTCTAGACCATTTTTACCAAAAATAACATAGGTTAGATTTTGACCAAATTTTGAAGACACCAAAATCAAAGGTATTAGCCTTGCCAATCTCTTAAGTAAAAATTTTTTTTTCCTTAAAATGCTTGAAAATATGGAAACTAGGGTTTTTTTTAGTCGCAGAATCGATTGGTGAAGTCAGTTTCTTGATAGCAAGTCTAGAACCATGTTAAATCTGCATTCGGGGAGAAGTGGTGCCGTAAAACTCTATGGATGTCATTTTTGCTGAAAACTATAGGTAATTCTGCAATTTTAACGCTATATTCGTATTCTACGTAGTCGAATTAGTGGTTCTAGACTATTTTTACCAAAAATAACATAGGTTAGATTTTGACCAAACTTTGAAGACACCAAAGTCAAAGGTATTAGCCTTGCCAATTTCTTAAGCGAAAAAATTTTTTTCCTTAAAATGCTTGAAAATATGGAAACTAGGGTTTTTTAGTAGCAGAATCGATTGGTGAAGTCAGTTTCTTGATAGCAAGTCTAGATCCATGTTAAATCTGCATTCGGGGAGAAGTGGTGCCGTAAAACTCTATGGATGTCATTTTTGCTGAAAACTATAGGTAATTCTGCAATTTTAACGCTATTTTCGTATTCTACGTGATCGAATTAGTGGTTCTAGACCATTTTTGCCAAAAATAACATAGGTTAGATTTTGACCAAATTTTGAAGACACCAAAGTCAAAGGTATTAGCCTTGCCAATCTCTTAAGTAAAAATTTTTTTTTCCTTAAAATGCTTGAAAATATGGAAACTAGGGTTTTTTAGACGCAAAATCGAGTGGTGAAGTCAGTTTCTTGATAGCAAGTCTAGAACCATGTTAAATCTGCATTCGGGGAGAAGTGGTGCCGTAAAACTCTATGGATGTCATTTTTGCTGAAAACTATAGGTAATTCTGCAATTTTAACGCTATTTTCGTATTCTACGTGATCGAATTAGTGGTTCTAGACCATTTTGCCAAAAATAACATAGGTTAGATTTTGACCAAACTTTGAAGACACCAAAGTCAAAGGTATTAGCCTTGCCAATCTCTTAAGTAAAAATTTTTTTTTCCTTAAAATGCTTGAAAATATGGAAACTAGGGTTTTTTTTAGTCGCAGAATCGATTGGTGAAGTCAGTTTCTTGATAGCAAGTCTAGAACCATGTTAAATCTGCATTCGGGGAGAAGTGGTGCCGTAAAACTCTATGGATGTCATTTTTGCTGAAAACTATAGGTAATTCTGCAATTTTAACGCTATTTTCGTATTCTACGTGATCGAATTAGTGGTTCTAGACCATTTTTGCCAAAAATAACATAGGTTAGATTTTGACCAAATTTTGAAGACACCAAAGTCAAAGGTATTAGCCTTGCCAATCTCTTAAGTAAAAATTTTTTTTTCCTTAAAATGCTTGAAAATATGGAAACTAGGGTTTTTTTAGTCGCAAAATCGACTGGTGCAGTCAGTTTCTTGATAGCAAGTCTAGAACCATGTTAAATCTGCATTCGGGGAGAAGTGGTGCCGTAAAACTCTTTGGATGTCATTTTTGCTGAAAATTATAGGTAATTCTGCAATTTTAACGCCATTTTCGTATTCTACGAGGTCGAATTAGTGGTTCTAGACCATTTTTACCAAAAATAACATAGGTTAGATTTTGACCAAATTTTGAAGACACCATAATCAAAGGTCTTAACCTTGCCAATTTCTTAAGTGAAAATTTTTTTTTTCCTTAAAATGCTTGAAAATATGGAAACTAGGGTTTTTTTAGTCGCAGAATCGACTGGTGCAGTCAGTTTCTTGATAGCAAGTCTAGAACTATGTTAAATCTGCATTCGGGGAGAAGTGGTGCCGTAAAACTCTATGGATGTCATTTTTGCTGAAAACTATAGGTAATTCTGCAATTAACGCCATTTTCGTATTCTACGTGATCGAATTAGTGGTTCTAGACCATTTTTACCAAAAATAACATAATTTAGATTTTGACCTAATTTTGAAGACACCAAAGTCAAAGGTATAAGCCTTGCCAATTTCTTAAGCGAAAATTTTTTTTTCCTTAAAATGCTTGAAAATATGGAAACTAGGATTTTTTTAGGCGCAGAATCGATTGGTGCAATCAGTTTCTTGATAGCAAGTGTAGAACCATGTTAAATCTGCATTCGGGGAGAAGTGGTGCCGTAAAACTATATGGATGTCATTTTTGCTGAAAACTATAGGTAATTCTGCAATTTAAACGTTATTATCGTATTCTACGTGGTCGCATTAGTGGTTATTGACCATTTTTGCCAAAAATAACATAGGTTAGATTTTGACCAAATTTTGAAGACACCAAAGTCAAAGGTATTAGCCTTGCCAATCTCTTAAGAGAATTTTTTTTTTCCTTAAAATGCTTGAAAATATGGAGACTAAGGTTTTTTTAGTCGCAGAATCGATTGGTGCAGTCAGTTTCTTGATAGCAAGTCTAGAACCATGTTAAATCTGCATTCGGGGAGAAGTGGTGCCGTAAAACTATATGGATGTCATTTTTGCTGAAAACTATAGGTAATTCTGCAATTTAAACGTTATTATCGTATTCTACGTGGTCGCATTAGTGGTTCTAGACCATTTTTACCAAAAATAACATAATTTAAATTTTGACCAAATTTTGAAGACACCAAAATCAAAGGTCTTTAGCCTTGCCAATTTCTTAAGCCAAAAATTTTTTTCCCTTAAAATGCTTGAAAATATGGAAACTAGGGTTTTTTAGTAGCAGAATCGATTGGTGAAGTCAGTTTCTTGATAGCAAGTCTAGATCCATGTTAAATCTGCATTCGGGGAGAAGTGGTGCCGTAAAACTCTATGGATGTCATTTTTGCTGAAAACTATAGGTAATTCTGCAATTTTAACGCTATTTTCGTATTCTACGTGATCGAATTAGTGGTTCTATACCATTTTTGCCAAAAATAACATAGGTTAGATTTTGACCAAACTTTGAAGACACCAAAGTCAAAGGTATTAGCCTTGCCAATCTCTTAAGTAAAAATTTTTTTTTCCTTAAAATGCTTGAAAATATGGAAACTAGGGTTTTTTTTAGTAGCAGAATCGATTGGTGAAGTCAGTTTCTTGATAGCAAGTCTAGATCCATGTTAAATCTGCATTCGGGGAGAAGTGGTGCCGTAAAACTCTATGGATGTCATTTTTGCTGAAAACTATCTGTAATTCTACAATTTTAACGCTATTTTCGTATTCTACGTGATCAATTTAGTGGTTCTAGACCATTTTTACCAAAAATAACATAATTTAGTTTTTGACCAAATTTTGAAGACACCAAAGTTAAAGGTATTAGCCTTGCCAATCTCTTAAGTGAAAAATTTTTTTTCCTTAAAATGCTTGAAAATATGGAAACTAGGGTTTTTTTAGCCGCAGAATCAATTGGTGCAGTCAGTTTCTTGATAGCCAGTCTAGAACCATGTTAAATCTGCATTCGGGGAGAAGTGGTGCCGTAAAACTATATGGATGTCATTTTTGCTGAAAACTATAGGTAATTCTGCAATTTAAACGTTATTATCGTATTCTACGTGGTCGCATTAGTGGTTATTGACCATTTTTGCCAAAAATAACATAGGTTAGATTTTGACCAAATTTTGAAGACACCAAAGTCAAAGGTATTAGCCTTGCCAATCTCTTAAGAGAATTTTTTTTTTCCTTAAAATGCTTGAAAATATGGAGACTAGGGTTTTTTTAGTCGCAGAATCAACTGGTGCAGTCAGTTTCTTGATAGCAAGTCTAGAACCATGTTAAATCTGCATTCGGGGAGAAATGGTGCCGTAAAACTCTATGGATGTCACTTTTGCTGAAAACTATAGGTAATTTTGCAATTTTAACGTTATTTTCGTATTTTACGTGGTCGAATTAGTGGTTCTAGACCATTTTTACCAAAAATAACATAATTTAAATTTTGACCAAATTTTGAAGACACCAAAGTTAAAGGTATTAGACTTGACAATTTATTAAGAGAAACAATTTTTTTCATTAAAATTGTTGAAAATATGGAAACTAGGGTTTTTTTAGTCGCATATTCTTTTGGTGTTGTCAGTTTCTTGATAGCAAGTCTAGAACCATGTTAAATCTGCATTCGGGGAGAAGTGGTGCCGTAAAACTATATGGATGTCATTTTTGCTGAAAACTATAGGTAATTCTGCAATTTAAACGTTATTATCGTATTCTACGTGGTCGCATTAGTGGTTATTGACCATTTTTGCCAAAAATAACATAGGTTAGATTTTGACCAAATTTTGAAGACACCAAAGTTAAAGGTATTAGCCTTGCCAATCTCTTAAGTGAAAAATTTTTTTTCCTTAAAATGCTTGAAAATATGGAAACTAGGGTTTTTTTAGCCGCAGAATCAATTTGTGCAGTCAGTTTCTTGATAGCCAGTCTAGAACCATGTTAAATCTGCATTCGGGGAGTAGTGGTGCCGTAAAACTATATGGATGTCATTTTTGCTGAAAACTATAGGTAATTCTGCAATTTAAACGTTATTATCGTATTCTACGTGGTCGCATTAGTGGTTATTGACCATTTTTGCCAAAAATAACATAGGTTAGATTTTGACCAAATTTTGAAGACACCAAAGTCAAAGGTATTAGCCTTGCCAATCTCTTAAGTGAAAAATTTTTTTTCCTTAAAATGCTTGAAAATATGGAAACTAGGGTTTTTTTAGTCGCAGAATCGATTGGTGCAGTCAGTTTCTTGATAGCAAGTCTAGAACCATGTTAAATCTGCATTCGGGGAGAAGTGGTGCCGTAAAACTATATGGATGTCATTTTTGCTGAAAACTATAGGTAATTCTGCAATTTAAACGTTATTATCGTATTCTACGTGGTCGCATTAGTGGTTATTGACCATTTTTGCCAAAAATAACATAGGTTAGATTTTGACCAAATTTTGAAGACACCAAAGTTAAAGGTATTAGCCTTGCCAATCTCTTAAGTGAAAAATTTTTTTTCCTTAAAATGCTTGAAAATATGGAAACTAGGGTTTTTTTAGCCGCAGAATCAATTTGTGCAGTCAGTTTCTTGATAGCCAGTCTAGAACCATGTTAAATCTGCATTCGGGGAGAAGTGGTGCCGTAAAACTATATGGATGTCATTTTTGCTGAAAACTATAGGTAATTCTGCAATTTCAACGTTATTTTCGTATTCTACGTGGTCGAACTAGTGGTTCTAGAACATTTTTGCCAAAAATAACATAGGTTAGATTTTGACCAAATTTTGAAGACACCAAAGTCAAAGGTATTAGCCTTGCCAATCTCTTAAGTGAACAATTTTTTTTCCTTAAAATGCTTGAAAATATGGAAACTAGGGTTTTTTTAGTCGCAGAATCGACTGGTGCAGTCAGTTTCTTGATAGCAAGTCTAGAACCATGTTAAATCTGCATTCGGGGAGAAGTGGTGCCGTAAAACTCTATGGATGTCATTTTTGCTGAAAACTATAGGTAATTCTGCAATTTTAACGCTATATTCGTATTCTACGAGGTCGAATTAGTGGTTCTAGACCATTTTTACCAAAAATAACATAGGTTAGATTTTGACCAAATTTTGAAGACACCAAAGTCAAAGGTCTTAGCCTTACAAATTTCTTAAGTGAAAATTTTTTTTTCCTTAAAATGCTTGAAACTATGGAAACTAGGGTTTTTTTAGTCGCAAAATCGACTGGTGCAGTCAGTTTCTTGATAGCAAGTCTAGAACCATGTTAAATCTGCATTCGGGGAGAAGTGGTGCCGTAAAACTCTATGGATGTCCTTTTTGCTGAAAACTATAGGTAATTCTGCAATTTTAACGCCATTTTCGTATTCTACGAGGTCGAATTAGTGGTTCTAGACCATTTTTACCAAAAATAACATAATTTAGTTTTTGACCAAATTTTGAAGACACCAAAGTCAACGGTCTTAGCCTTGCCAATCTCTTAAGTGAAATTTTTTTTTTCTTAAAATTTTTGAAAATATGGAAACTAGGGTTTTTTAGTTGCAGAATCGACTGGTGCAGTCAGTTTCTTGATAGCAAGTCTAGAACCATGTTAAATCTGCATTCGGGGAGAAGTGGTGCCGTAAAACTCTATGGATGTCCTTTTTGCTGAAAACTATAGGTAATTCTGCAATTTTAACGCCATTTTCGTATTCTACGAGGTCGAATTAGTGGTTCTAGACCATTTTTACCAAAAATAACATAATTTAGATTTTGACCAAATTTTGAAGACACCAAAGTCAAAGGTCTTAGCCTTGCCAATTTCTTAAGTGAAAATTTTTTTTTTCCTTAAAATGCTTGAAAATATGGAAACTAGGGTTTTTTTAGTCGCAAAATCGACTGGTGCAGTCAGTTTCTTGATAGCAAGTCTAGAACCATGTTAAATCTGCATTCGGGGAGAAGTGGTGCCGTAAAACTCTATGGATGTCCTTTTTGCTGAAAACTATAGGTAATTCTGCAATTTTAACGCCATTTTCGTATTCTACGAGGTCGAATTAGTGGTTCTAGACCATTTTTACCAAAAATAACATAATTTAGATTTTGACCAAATTTTGAAGACACCAAAGTCAAAGGTCTTAGCCTTGCCAATTTCTTAAGTGAAAATTTTTTTTTTCCTTAAAATGCTTGAAAATATGGAAACTAGGGTTTTTTAGTCGCAAAATCGACTGGTGCAGTCAGTTTCTTGATA
Source organism: Ophraella communa (assembly GCA_035357415.1). Lineage (NCBI taxonomy): Eukaryota > Metazoa > Arthropoda > Insecta > Coleoptera > Chrysomelidae > Ophraella > Ophraella communa. The sequence continues at coordinate 22,012,694 of CM068988.1, read as the reverse complement.
GCAAGTCTAGAACCATGTTAAATCTGCATTAGGGGAGAAGTGGTGCCGTAAAAGTCTATGGATGTCATTTTTGCTGAAAACTATAGGTAATTCTGCAATTTTAACGCTATTTTCGTATTCTACGTGGTCGAATTAGTGGTTCTAGACCATTTTTACCAAAAATAACATAGGTTAGATTTTGACCAAATTTTGAAGGCGTTTTTTTTGAGACGCTGAATCGACTGGTGAAAATATGCTAACTTCTAGGAACATGCAATAAATTATTAAATTGCTTCTATTTTACTGTTGTATTTTTTTTTCTTGTAGTAAAATCTTAACCGACACACCTGAATCTTTGCTCACCTAGTTAAATGCACAGGAAAAACAAAGTTCAAGCGTACCGATAAAAGACGGACTCACTATTCATTTTGATCAGATTATTCATGGATCTGAAGATATTATCCATCGGGTGACCTGAAAAAAAAAATAGGAATAAAAAGAACTTATCACTTATCCATTTTTTATTAAACTAAGCATAGTTTATGTGAAAAGAAAACTCGAGTTTTCACCCAAATAGTTGAAAGAAAAAATCCTATTATGCAAGAAAGGTGGTCACCTGGATGTACACCTCAATAATTAGACCCTTGATAATATTATTTGAAACCAAGCCTTTTTCTGAGTCCCCAAATTGTTTAGAGTAACGGTAATGTTTATCAAAGACAGCACACGGTAAATCAACAAACGGCCGTCATTACATTTTAAGTATTTAACGAATAAATAGTGAAAGTTAATTCAACCTTTTAGTTGTTTATTGTTCTGAACAAGATGAACTTTCACATAGTAAGGGTTAGTACAATAAATTTCATATATTAGACAGATTGAATTTTTATTTCTTCCAAAACTGATTTTTCAAACATAAAATTCCAGAACTACAAACCATTTCTGTGCCAATTTCGATCACAGACGAAATAAAATCCGATACCACTTCTAACAAGACCGTCTAGCAAGTCCCTCTTCTTTTTTATTTACGTTTATTTTTATAGGTCGATTGCCAGCCGCAATTTCCAGTCTCCTACTTTTGTTATTTATCAGCGGCGCATCCAATAGCTCCTAATTTAAATTTTAAAAAGGAAAATAATAGAATATAATTCTTTGTTCAATAATTGATTCCAAACAAGTTCCTATACAACATCAGTTTTACAATTTAAGAAGGTATATTCAGAATTTTACTTTGTATAGGGGCTATTTATATTTTGCTCTTTTTTACACAGAAACAACAGTTCTCGTTCTCTGATTTGTGTATTTTTAAGACCATTCTTCGGAGAACTGTGTTTACTAAAATTTACTCATTTTCACAAGGTATGTTTCAGGTGAAATTACAAATTTGAAATAAAACCCTAAACACTTAGGAAGTCTTTCAATATTAACAGAAGTTTGCTTCAGAAGAAACAAGAAAGCAAAGCATCGGAGATTACCAGCGAAGATATGCATAATAGAAATCAATAGTATCAAATGAAAATTAGATGAAAATGTGAAGACAAAATGGCACAGGAAAAGGAATTAAGGCATAAGTAAATTAACGAAACAAAAATTAACAATAGAGAGAATTAATCAACAATTAAACTGGTAAAATCACATAATCCGGATAAAACTAAATAATACAAGTTATATTAAAGTAAATTATATTAAATTAAGGAGATGAAGCCATACGTAGCTTTCGATTTTTGCATAATTTAAAAAAGCAATTAGGGGGCGAAGATAAGACTATATTTGTATTTATATTGTATTTAAATTTAAAAAGGTATATAATAAATAGTGCAACTATATCCACTTGGCATATTATTTCTACATATCTTATCAACAAGAATGGCTGAAAAGACTGTCCAATCTACTAGAGGCCAGCGCCAACAACTATGCAACCATTATAACATTAAACATAGAAAAGTAACAAATATACTTCAGATTAAGTAATAAAAGTCTTATACCTAATATAAAAAAACTTATTAGTTTTAGTCACGTAACAAAGATATTGAAAATGGACTAAAGTTTAAAGGTAGTTCCAGACGATATCAACTTTTACACAGACTCCTATAGATTTTTTTGCAGATAGATACTCAGACAAGTTTGTGCAAACAAAAGTCTGTGTCGTGTGGATCCAGCCTAAGTTTAATAAAATATTTATGTACCAGTATTTAGAGAGACGCTACTGGCGTCCTTATCCCCCTCCCATTACCTCTTTATTTGCTTTTATTCTCCGGACGTGACTGAAAATGAAAACTACAAATTATCGGTCGAATATTTCATTAGAATTTTTGAGTAATGGGCCATGTATAAATTGTAAAAGCCTAGAAAAGAGAGATACCTACAGAAAGAAAAAAGAAAGAGATTAATAGAGAAATAACGGCAGAAAAGAAGCAACAGTAAGTGTGTTTCGAGGAAATTGGGTGTCTGAGGGGGTTCGATCGATTTTTGAGACGACGGCGGTTGGGATGAAACACCGATATAATTCTCCGAAGTTACGTAATAACGTACCTAATGCGGTTTTAGGATTATTTTAAACTCAGATAAGTTATGTGATTCGCAATAACAGTACATATTAGGTATATATTTAGGTAGGTATAATAATTTTTTAAATATTTATTTTTGAATAAAATTATTACATATTTCCTACATGAATTCCAAACGATAAGCGTATCTATTATAATATTTTTATTTAATTTATTATTTAAGTTTGATTAAATATTTGTTTGATTTAATTTGAATTTTATTTTAATTGGCTAGCGCAGTAATTTATCTTTTTATTTTAGTGTTGTTGTATTTAATTTTAATTTATGTGAGTCGGGAGCATGAAACTCGTTTTTCTCTTTGAGTCCTGGCTTTTACGATTTAAATAAAAGAAACACATTGATTTTAAAACAATTTAATTTTTAAAGAAATTTAATTTTTTATTATTCAAAATATTATTACCAATGCCCATATACTATATTAGAATTAATTCCTATTCATACTCTCCAGTGCGCATGCGTTATAGAGAGTCGTACGTTCTCGTACAGACCGAACAATTTGACAAAATGAATACTTATCCGATACGACAAGCAACATATGTTTTCTATTGATTCACACAGAAAGTTCAATACATAGAAGAATTTGGTTTAAATATACACATAAAAATTGCATAAATAACTGTGGAAAAATATTAGATTATAAAGAATTATATATATACACATGGAAACAATAAAAATTTTATATACAGAGATGAATAGGTTACATGGATGAAAATTCTAAAATCACCTTATGACATTGAAATTGACGTAAGTACATAATTTTATATCGATATTGAATTAAGCCTTTTTATTAATTCATTCCAATTAGTATTATCAATTATTTAAACAGTCATTACATAAAATTCTTTCTTTTTATTTTCTAGATTATATATTTCTGCAGAGTTTATAAATTTATGGAAAATTGTTCACTAATCTGAGCTCATGAGTTTTTAACACTGATTCTTGTTATTATTGGCCAATAATAATTTAAACACACTGACCTGATGTTCTGGACACGGGATGACCTCTTCTGGACTCGGAATGCTTCCTTGAAGTTCTAACACTATTATTCTGGAGAATTCTCAAAACATTTGACGGCAGACTAGTTATAAACACTGGCAAGTACAACTCTAATTATTTTTAATTGTAATTTAAACGTTTTCTTAAGAAAATTGGGAATTTACTAAATTTTTGGGAACACACTAATATAAGCTCCTGCTTCCACCATATCAAATTCCAACTAACTAACGCTTTCTCTGCTATGTTCAACTTTTTTCAATAAACAAACTTTTTGTTTGTTTCCAACTTACTATCTCAAAAAGTTGTTTCTATATTTGTTACAATTGACACTTTTCATTTAAAACAGTCCATATACAATATTGTTATTATCAATCTTATTGTTACAATATCCTTGATTGATAAACATAGATTCTTCTATGTATTCTTTCTATCATATTTTATAATAAATTATTTTTACTCATACATTAACAAATTTATTATTTATCGAATCTATGTCTAATCTTCTTAATACTATATAAAAATTTATCTAACCATCTATTGAAATATATTCTCCTTATTCTACTAACTGTGTGTTGTTTTTTTTTTTTAATTTTAATTATTTAAATTGATAAGTATGCAGAATTAACTACTAAGATTATTTTTATTTTAGATGAACAGCTGATTGAATGCTGAACAATGATCCATGGGCTTGGTGTATTAACTATCCTACAATATGTTTACTAGACAATGTTTTATATTTACTATTATTAAGGTACTTTCTTTATTTATTAAATTGTATTATATTACTTATTTAATATATTTTTACTTCAAATATTTTTTATATTAAGAATAGTGTTTCCTTTTTTTTTTTAAATTATTTCTCATAAGATATCATTTTTAATCATTTTCATCTTATCAAAATATTCATTCAGAACTAAATTCTTTTAAGAAATATGATATCTGGTTCAATTCCCCTCAAATTTAAATTTAAATGATATCCATACCTTGGATATTTATTTAAATTTTAATTTTCTTACTATTAATAATCGATATTATTTAATTTAAAATTTTTCTTTATAACTTTATGGCATAATCTCAACTTTCTTTAACTTATTTCTCAAATATCTGTTCACATATTTCCTATTACAATCCCTACAAGTATTTCTTTCTATACCTATATCATTATTCTTTCCTAAAATACACTTGATTAAAATCTATGTCAATTTCTATTCTTACTATTACTTCATATAATACTTCTCTACTCTCATTTTCATACTAACATCCCCTTATATATTAACTTATTTCTTTTTAATTTCATTATATTTTAGTCAACTATATACTCCTCATATCATATTTGTTTTCAATATTCTTTATTCAATATAATTAATTATTTCTTAAATTCATATATATATCAAAATCAATTTCCCTATTCCTTCATGTATTTTCAAGTAATCTATAAGCTTCTAATTGACATCAAAGATTATCTCCTATATTTTTAATCAATATTATTCATTATTATCCTTTCCTAACCTTTATTACTCACATCTTATTTCCTTATTTAAAATTTGTGAACTTCTATCTGAGATTTGAGTTATTTTAATTTTTTTATCCCCTCTATCTTATATTTTAATATTTTCCTTCAATGTAAAGCCAGTATCTCATATAAATTATTTTCTTTATTTACTATTTATTGATTTGCCATATTCAAATTTTCAAATCTGTTTTTTAATTATCAGTTTTTTTTTTTAATAATTTTCTTTATATTGTATTATATTGATTCATTCATTTATTTATTTTTAGGTACTCAAGAAAAATGTGACGGATTTAATTGGATCATCAGCTGCCAAATAAAAAAACAAAACTCTGTCTATTACCTAATTTATCTATGTACACTACCTAATATTAAATTTAAAAACTATAATTCTGACTATTATTTTATTCTTTTAACTATTGTTCGTAGCATAACATCATCTATTCATAATATCTATATACATGTTCTACGTTGAACACTCCCCTTTCTGTTTGTGTACCTGGATAGAATAAACGATAACTGTTTTGAGCATCACTATTGTCAACTACATATGGGCCTTCAAATGGTGATAATAATTTTTTACACTGGTTTTCACCTTTCTTTGGTGTTCTTAATGATCTTACTATAACTAAATCTCCTTTTTCAAATCTAATCTTCTTGTTATTTTTGTTTCCTTTTCTTTTAATAAATCTCATAGCACTTCTCTCCAAATTCTTGCTTACTTTATTTAAAACTTGCGACATATCCCATTCTCTCTGTATTATCCAATCACGCTCTGGATGTATTCCTTTCAAAATAAATTGTGGACATTCTTCAGTAACTCCATTAGGTAATTGATTTAAAAATTTCTCTACTTGATTCAGATTTTCTTCCCATACATTGTGCCCATTATTACATAAAATCCTTAAATACTTTACAACTTCTTTAATGTACCTCTCTGCAGGATTAGATGAAGGTCTTCTTATGCTTATGAAATTCATTTTAATATTATGATTTCTACAAATACGTTTGACTTTTTTACTAACAAAGTAAGTAGCATGATCCAATATTAAAATTTCAGGAGTTCCTATTTCTTCTATAAAATTTTTCAGACAAGATATCACTGTAATTGCATTGGTGCGTTGACAAGGAAAAGTTTTTACAAATTTTGAAAAAATATCTACCATGACTAAAATATGTTTATTGCCTTGTTTGCTAGGTATTAACTGTGATATAAAATCAATAGCTACTATATGTAAAGGCTTGAGTGCTATTATAGGTTTTGGTCCACTAATATGATGAAAATTCCTTTCCTTCGCCAACTGACAAATTTTACAAGTTTTACAGATTTCCTTTACTAATGATATGTCCTTCTTTGCAATGTAGTTTTCTCTAAACAACATCCATAGTTTTCGAGATCCTATATGTCCATATTCCTCATGTAATTGTTTGAGAATTTCTTTTGCATATTCAGGTGTTATTAAATAAATTTCCCTATCTTCCATTTTCTTATACCAAATTCCCTCATTTTGAAATGCTCTTCTCTTACAAAATGCTTGCAAATTCCTCTGATCCTCCATTATTTTCTCCAGAGTAAACAAACCTTCAGTTTTTTTTTAACCTATTGATACCAATTTGGAATTGTTGATCCTTCTTCTTCATTTCAGTTTCACGGCTAAGAGCATCCGCTACTATATTTGTTTTTCCAGGAATAAATTTTATTTCAAATTCATATTCCTGTAATAGAAGTATCCATCGATGTATTCTATTATTTGCATAACGATTTTTAAACATTGCTGTTAATGCTGAGTGATCTGTTTCAAATAAAATTTTGCTCCTAATAGATAAAAACGTAATTTAGTTATGCAAAATACAATGCTTGCCATCTCCAATTCCGTAACTGAATATTTTCTTTCAAAGTTCTTTGTTACTCGGGAAATAAAACTGATTGGTACTTCTCCTTCCTCTTGTTCTTGCAATAAAACTCCTGCCAACCTATCTATGGATGCATCCGTTCTTAAAATAAATGGCTTGTCATATTGAGGATGATAAACCTGCAAATTTTGTACAAATATTTCCTTGAGTTCTTGGAAAGCTTGTTCTCTCCTAGCATCCCATTTCCATTTCGTTTCCTTCTTGAGTAATTCAATTAGAGGAATTTCTTTATTACTGAGGTCTGGTATCAGTCGTTTAAAGTAATTGAGAATTCCCAAGAATCCTCGAAGAGTTTTCAGATTAGTCGGTGTCTTATATTCCCTTATAATTCTGATTCGTTCAGGATTCATTCTCACTCCAGTAGAATTCAAAATATATCCCAAATACTGCACTTCTTTTTGGTAAAATTGACATTTTTCCATGTTCAATTTTAATCCTGCTTTTTCCAATTCTGCCAATATAGTCTTCAAATGTTCGTGATGTTGTTCTTCATTTTCTGAATATATTAATATATCGTCTATATAATGCAGTGTAAAATGTTCATGCTGATTAAGAACAGTATGAAGTGTTCTTACCAATGCTGCACACGAACTCTGTAATCCAAATGGAACAACACAAAATTGGTATACTACCCCATCAATCATAAATGCTGTATATGGACGACTTCTTTTATCTAATGGAATCAACCAAAAACTATGCTTTAAATCCAATTTGGTGAATATATTAGCTATTGTTATCCTCCCAAATATCCCTTCTACATTTAAAGGACTCTCATACTGTTTTTTAGTATATGAGTTGATATTTCTGGCATCCAGACATAATCTAATCTCACCAGACTTTTTCCGAACACATGTTATCGCACTTATATATGGAGAGTTGGATCTTTCTATAATACCATCTTGTATCATCTTTTCTAACTCCTGGTATACTTCATTTTTTAGCTTATAAGGAATGGGATAGGTTTTAATCTTGAAATTAGTAATATCCTTATTCATTTCCAACTTATGTACATATTTTGCTGCTATGCATACTTCTTTGTTGAAGAGTCTTCCATGCTTTGTTAATAATTCATCAATCTCTCTTCGATATTGTATGGGACAAAATTGTTCTTGTAAATCTTCCACAGTTTCTATCTCATTTAACTGATATTGTCCTTCCTCTATCTCTTGTTCTTCCTTTTTGTCAAAATTTATTATATTACCTCCACATACCATGTACCCTTGTTTATAATCAATTATCATTTTGTGATTGCTCAATTCGTCATTTCCCAAAATTACATCATATTTTAAATTCTTAACTACTAATAATTGTATTTTATAAGCTATATTTCTTAAATAAAAATCAGTGATTATGGTACTATTTGTATAATATAAATTTTTATCATTCGCCCCTACTAATGATAGTTTCTTTGTATTTATCATCATAATATCATCTTTATTTAAATTATCTACTATATCTTGTTTAATTAATGTTACCTCTGAACCCGTATCTATTAAAATTCTACAAATAATATTTTGTACTCTACCCTGGATAAATATTAAATTAGGTTTTTCTACTTTTTTATTAATATTTTCATAATCTATAATGAATTCTCGAGGATGTTCATATCGTGATGAATAGATGATATTATGCACGTAAGGACGATTTAAGCAAAATTCGCTGCATTGTCCTGTCCAGGAATACATTCTTCTACTTGTATCTCCTGCCTGACCATATTTACCTGTCTCCTATTTTCTTCATCCCTATTTCTGTTTTGGTCGGGATTATTTTTGATTTCCTCTACCATTTTGTCCATCTCTTCCTCTATTATAGGTATTATTCCCATAATGATTTCTCCTTTCATCATAATTTTGATTTCTTTGATTTTCCTGATATCTATTTCCATTATTCCTCTCTCGATTCCTATTTGGTTCTCCATTTCCTTGATAGCGCCTATCATCATAGTTCCTATTTCCATAACCTCTATTTCCATTACCTTCATAATAATCTCTCCTAAAATTACCATTTCCAGTATCTCTTCGGGTATCATTTCTTATGTTTCCAATTCCATTTTCTCTTCGTACATCATTCCTGGTATTTCCATTTCCTTGTTGGTATCTGGAAACCATTTCCGTTTTGTACACTTCTTTCCATTCTCTGTAAATACCTGGATAAATTGTCCATTGTTTTGATGTTATGTAGGGCAATTGTTTCCGAAACTTCGGAATTGAAGTGTCTCCCGACATATAGAACTAATTCCTCCTCCTTCATAACAGGTTCCAGATATTGTGCCATGTTATAAAAGTTGCATAGCATATGCATTTAAATTTTGTTTCTATTATAATCAAATTTCCCGAAGTACAGTCGTTCCCTGAAATTTGCCTGATGGATTTCACCCCAGAAATAGTCAATAAATTGTTTTCAAATTCCTCTATGTTGTTTATCCCTTCTTCCTTGTTACAAAACCATAATAGGGCATGTCCCGATAACATCCCTCTAATAATGATCTTCTTCTCCATTATATCTCTGATTCCTTTGAGTTTACTTGTAATTATTTTGATAAACACCTTCGGATGAATGGTATTTATATTCCCATCAAACTTAACTCCGATATCCATGTTTCCCGTGTATATAACTCCACCTCCATTTCTCCTAATGTTAAATTCCATTTCTTCCATGCTTTCTTGCCATTTTCTATTCATTTCTTCTATTTCCTTGTTTATTTGTATTCCCATAACTTCACTTCTTGTGATACATATTCCTGTTTTTTCTTCAACTCGACAATCTAAATCCTTAAGTTGTTTATTTACATTTTCTTTAATACTTTCTACTTCCTTTGTTATATGATTCGCCTGTTTTGAGACTTCTACTTGAATGGTTTCTGGTAATTTTTCTTCCATGTATCTTCCTAATTCCTGTACTTCTTCCAATACTTGCTTTTCTATTTCTTCTCTGATTTTTATTCCATTTTTTGTATTTCTATTCGCAAATTTTTATTTTGATCCTCCATATCTTCTTTCACCTTGTCAATTTTCTTTCCAAATTCTTCATTGGTCTTCTTAAGTTCCTTGATTTCCTTCAAACTTTCTATTTTGACTTCATCTATTTTCTTTTCTAATCTGTTCATATTACCATTGATGTTGTTTATATCCCCTCTAATTTCTTCTCTCATACTATTCATGTTTCCATTCAGATTATCCTCCATAGTGTCCATTTTTTTATCCATTTTGTTCATATCTCCCTCATTGTATTCATATTTCCATTCAAATTATTAATATCTTCTTTTATACTGATCAAGAATTGCATCATGTCCATCTGATCATCTCTACTTCTTCTTCTTTGCATTTTCTGTCGCCTATCTTCTTGTTCTACAGCTTCCCCATCTCCTGTCATACTTTCTTCTTGTGCATCACTTTCCACTTGTTGTCCTTGCTCCAAATATACCGCTTGATAATCTCCCATACCATGACTTCGTTCTTCCCTTTCCTCTTCCGAACCACTGTCTGCTCCTACCTGCCTACCATCTCTCAATGTCATCCGTTTTGCCATTGTAATTGTGTTTAAAAATTTTAAATGCTTACTAAATTTTTAATAAACCGCCCCACGTTTTGCGCCAATTATAATATTTTTATTTAATTTATTATTTAAGTTTGATTAAATATTTGTTTGATTTAATTTGAATTTTATTTTAATTGGCTAGCTCAGTAATTTACCTTTTTATTTTAGTGTTGTTGTATTTAATTTTTAATTTATGTGAGTCGGGAGCATGAAACTCGTTTTTCTCTTTGAGTCCTGGCTTTTACGATTTAAATAAAAGAAACACATTGATTTTAAAACAATTTAATTTTTAAAGAAATTTAATTTTTTATTATTCAAAATATTATTACCAATGCCCATATACTATATTAGAATTAATTCCTATTCATACTCTCCAGTGCGCATGCGTTATAGAGAGTCGTACGTTCTCGTCAGTGTTGCCAGATACACCTCTTTTCCGCTTTTTACACCGCGTTTTCGCCACTGGTCCCACGTTCCGCGTTATGCTAACGCGGATCCGCTTTTTTAAAATATAATCAGACCATTTTTAAATTTTACCCCTTGCTCGTGAAAAAAAAGGAATCGGCTCATAACGAGTACCGTAAACGGGGTGTTACTGGCCGATCAAGCGGTGCGAAAAAACGATGGCTGCTGCGTGAAAAGTATGATGTCGAGAATGACTGCAAACATAGGCGCAACTAGGGGGGGGCTAGGGGGGGCTTAGCCCCCCCTAGCTCACCATTAGCCCCCCCTTGAAATTTTAAATTTTTTGACCAGATTGCTAAATATTGTGTTGAAATCATTTTAAAAATATAAAATTAAACTTTAGAATAGAAATCAAGCAGTATCATCCGCCAATATCTGATACTACGAAATTGCTACCAGATATTGGCGCCACAATGTACTGAAATTTGGACATTTCTATCAGCCGGCCATCCCGCGACTTCAGCGCTGGCACAGCGCGGCGCTTATATACACTATCACCGGCACGAATGCTCAATCTATGTGAATATCGGTGTCGCAGTTTTAATAATTTGATTTTCCAATCTGGCTATGTTGTATATTGAAAGAGACATTTGTTTAGATTTAGTTGTAGACGACTTTTCAAAGAAACAAAGAAAGTTAAAGTTAACTTTAAATTAAAAAAAAATACATGTATTCGAGTCCCCCTGAATAAAATTTGTTCAATTTTGCACTGATAACTAGTCTTATTTTTGTTAAAATATTAATTAAAACAAATTTAGTTTCGACATTTTTTTATTGGGGTATTTCTCAATGAAACGGGACAAAGTGCCATGTCTAGACTCTTATTATTTTTATTAATCAACTTAATATAATAATTACACTATGTAATCCTTTACTGAAAATGTAACATGCATGTCATTGGTATTTTTTTTTCAAAACTCTACTGAGATCTGAGATTAGTATGTTGGCTGGTTAGACGTAGTGGGTGACAATGTTTTTTATACGATGGTTAATTTTTTTAGTGAGTTTGGGGTAGTTTGGGCGTGGCACCTAAACAAAAATTTGCCACCTGAAAAAATGGCGGGCTGTTTGGGTTCTATTTTTATTCCATATATAGCCTTGGGGCTTAAGCCCCCCCAAAAAAACGACTCTAGTTGCGCCTATGACTGCAAACGTCATTTATAACTTTCCCAAAGCGGATGTCGGAGAAGCAGATGACGATGTTGGGGACATTTTTTCGATTTAGTATATAATAGTTGTATAGTGAATAATTTCTTATTTAATACATTTGTTATTTCTAAATACAGAGGTCAAAATATTTTTTTTTTCGAGTTTAATATTGTACTGAGAATCTTTGTAGTGGATCGATAATTACTTCGTTTTGGGGCTTGAAGGAAAGGGAATGGCATTTTAATACGTGTTATAGAGGATTTCGTCTTATCGAGGTACGTGTTATAGAGGCTCCACTGTATATATATATAAAACTTATTATGATTATACTTATTATTCCACAAATCCGCTTTTTCATTAAAAAATCCGCGTTTTCAAAGCGCAGCTCCCGCTTTTTGTATTGCGCCATCTGGCAACACTGGTTCTCGTACAGACCGAACAATTTGACAAAATGAATACTTATCCGATACGACAAGCAACATATGTTTTCTATTGATTCACACAGAAAGTTCAATACATAGAAGAATTTGGTTTAAATATACACATAAAAAATTGCATAAATAACTGTGGAAAAATATTAGATTATAAAGAATTATATATATACACATGGAAACAATAAAAATTTTATATACAGAGATGAATAGGTTACATGGATGAAAATTCTAAAATCACCTTATGACATTGAAATTGACGTAAGTACATAATTTTATATCGATATTGAATTAAGCCTTTTTATTAATTCATTCCAATTAGTATTATCAATTATTTAAACAGTCATTACATAAAATTCTTTCTTTTATTTTCTAGATTATATATTTCTGCAGAGTTTATAAATTTATGGAAAATTGTTCACTAATCTGAGCTCATGAGTTTTTAACACTGATTCTTGTTATTATTGGCCAATAATAATTTAAACACACTGACCTGATGTTCTGGACACGGGATGACCTCTTCTGGACTCGGAATGCTTCCTTGAAGTTCTAACACTATTATTCTGGAGAATTCTCAAAACATTTGACGGCAGACTAGTTATAAACACTGGCAAGTACAACTCTAATTATTTTTAATTGTAATTTAAACGTTTTCTTAAGAAAATTGGGAATTTACTAAATTTTTGGGAACACACTAATATAAGCTCCTGCTTCCACCATATCAAATTCCAACTAACTAACGCTTTCTCTGCTATGTTCAACTTTTTTCAATAAACAAACTTTTGTTTGTTTCCAACTTACTATCTCAAAAGTTGTTTCTATATTTGTTACAATTGACACTTTTTCATTTAAAACAGTCCATATACAATATTGTTATTATCAATCTTATTGTTACAATATCCTTGATTGATAAACATAGATTCTTCTATGTATTCTTTCTATCATATTTTATATTAAATTATTTTTACTCATACATTAACAAATTTATTATTTATCGAATCTATGTCTAATCTTCTTAATACTATATAAAAATTTCTCTAACCATCTATTGAAATATATTCTCCTTATTCTACTAACTGTGTGTTGTTTTTTTTTTTAATTTTAATTATTTAAATTGATAAGTATGCAGAATTAACTACTAAGATTATTTTTATTTTAGATGAACAGCTGATTGAATGCTGAACAATGATCCATGGGCTTGGTGTATTAACTATCCTACAATATGTTTACTAGACAATGTTTTATATTTACTATTATTAAGGTACTTTCTTTATTTATTAAATTGTATTATATTACTTATTTTAATATATTTTTACTTCAAATATTTTTTATATTAAGAATAGTGTTTCCTTTTTTTTTTTTTTAAATTATTTCTCATAAGATATCATTTTTAATCATTTTCATCTTATCAAAATATTCATTCAGAACTAAATTCTTTTAAGAAATATGATATCTGGTTCACTATATATACAATTTACCTAATAGCAAATAACTAGGTATATAAGTAAAGTTACAATATAAAATACCTAGTAACAACTAAAAATTACCAGAATAAAGTTTATGTACTGATATCAGTATTTCGTGCATAAACTTAAAGAATTTAAAGTATTTTTTCCTACGAACAATTTTAAAACATGACAATTGATAGCAACAAGTTTAGAATATTAATTTCTCGATACAAATAGAACAATTAATTATTTTTAAAAAATTGTAACTAAACAGCTGATTGACCAGTCATACTTGTTCCATCCATATATTTAATACTGCTGTTTTTGGACAATCCGTAAACCAATCTGGAATCTGGAATTGCGCCGAACTATAGTCTGGTTCACAGTTATTATGCAGCATTACGTTTATGGACGACGGCGTTGCCATATCGGCATGTTCTTCGAATTTGGTTTCATCTGGCGCGGGAATATAACTTGCCATTGTGTTACTATTATGATTTCAATGTTGACTAAATTATTCATTTGAAAATTGTTTAGTGAGTAATTAAGAATATTTATAATTATGCTTTTAGATAAATTTTACCAATAAATTTAACCAAAGCGGCAACAGTGTTGAATATTCGCCCATAATATTTACATTGGCCTATGCCGGCCACGCTGCATAATAACTGTGATCCGGAGTATAGCTGCTAGCTGCATACTTTATTCAGTTCTAAGAACTGTTCTAGGACGGTTTGAAACTGGAAATAGTTGGAAAAAACCCGAACATCCCTCGTGGTCTATAGAACTGTACGTACTAACCTAACTAATTAGACAATTGGCTTTTTTCTTTCGCTTAGATTATGTCTGCATTTTGTGCAATTTTTTGGTGATAGTATAAAAGTATAGTATAAAATAGTAACCACTGCCTAATATGTCCTTTATATAAAACAAGTTTTTCGTTGTAACAGTCGAGCATTTTTTCGCCAATATTAAACCACAACTTCAACAAATCAATCAGTCCCATTTTCTATAGGATTAAAAAGCATTTATCCATCATACACTAATATTCAAATGGGTAAATATTGAAAATAATCAATCATTTTCCGGGGTTTCATAAAATGATTGATGAATGCCCGATAAGAACAATGGAGCATCCTCCTGATGTATTATATACTCATATACATGTATATAGGAGTACATACATTGTTGAATCTCCAGGTTACGTCATAATCTTTTAACGGATGATGTTCCTCATTGATGATAGAAATTTATGCTGAAACAAGATACACATTAATGAATAGGTCTCTCACACAGTTTACATTGGAAAATGTTAACGAAATGAACGAGGAATTATTAGTTATATCGCGAGACGTCTAGAGATTATGTACTTCAGTTTACAAATAAAGACAAATATTGTACTCTAACCATCCGTTAAGGCATTCTTAGACTCGCTGAAACTAACATATACGACGAATTAGCGAGGTTTCAATAACAAAATAGGGTAAATAGCGACTGTCGAACTTATGAAAATCACATAAGCTATTTTTTATTTAACTAACACTCGTCTGTATCCCAATGAAATGAAACAAAGGGTTTTAAGGATGTCTAGAATAATTAGTAATCTATATTGGGGCCAAAAAGCATGCAATTTCATGTGAATGTAAATATTTTACCAAATTAGATAGGTAGGTCATCCATCCAAATGTGGTTTAATCCAATAGAAAAGATCCAATGAAACGCAAAGTTAAAACCACAGACTTTTATTCAAGTAATGTACAATTATTGCAACTAGTTTCGGTCTAAATTAGACCATCATCAGGCTGTAAAGAACACAATAAATTGGTATGAAAGAAAAAACAAAACAGTTAACGGTGGTAGAAAATAACTTGATTGCTCAACCTATTTAAGAATGTATTACTGGAAATTGGAATATATCAATAACAAATATATACACACAGATAAAAGTTGGTAAGATGCTTCATTGAAATTGGTTCATTAGGTTTATGGTTGCCCGCAAAATCCAAAAAGATATAAAATGAAACAGACATAACGAATTCTTACTTTGTGGAAATTGTGTTGCAGAGTTATTTGTTTAGTGATAATTTTACTAATACAGTTTCGTACAAACATTCATTACATTGATTAAAACATGAAGCTGGTTTTAAAAAAGTTAATTTAAGCAAAACTTTTGATGAAAGGATAAACATATTTTCGCTGAAAATAAATCACAGTGTAAACAAATATTAGTCAAAGTTTTTAATTACTGGGATAATTGATAATGTGTAAACAGGTCAATATTTCATTTTCCAATTATATATTTAGCCAAAGAAATCAAGTAAAAATAATAACAACGAAAAACGTAACTTCTTAACCTTTAATTTTTGTTTGAAAGATCGAGAAAGACATTAGAAAATGTATGTTGTATTTTGCATATTATTTATACTAGGTACATCGAGAGGTACATGCATACCTTTATATTATTTTTTATTTTTATCAAAAAGTAACAGATTGTTCATATTGTTAAGAATAATAAACAAATATTCGTTTAAACTTAACTTCCACGTTTTATTAAAAAATCAGTTTTTAAATTACAATGACAGCTGTTTCGCTAGAATTATCATCGTCAGATTGACATTTTTGTTTCTATTTTAATTATATGAATTATTATTATTATTATTATTAATTAGAGGAGACCTATATTGAGAAATGGATTAAAAATAGTTGACAAAGAAGAATACCTCATGGTTCCATTTGGAATTATTACTGTTTTTACTTTTTATTGATGATTTATATGAGACTAGTAGAATTAATCGTTTATGTTATGCAGATTATATGAAAATGGCATTGAAGATTGTCAACATCTTCAGAGTCAATGTTTTTATAAGGCTAGTGATCGATTTGGTTAAAACTTTTGGTTGCAAACTAACTTTCAATCGACAATCAATAAAAGTTTCGGAAGAAATGAAATTATATAGTTAGAAACAATAGAAACCTGTAAATGGATAACTGTTTTACATTAAAGCTGCTATTATTATTATTACTATTAATTTAATTAGACGAGTGTCCACCGTACAGCCCTGATTTGACCTGGAATGACTCCCAATCAATTACGTGATCAACGATTTTCAACGCAAAAAGACGCTATTAAAGCATTGAGAGGCATGCTAATCGATCTTCATGGAGAATATTTTAATAATCAAACATCTGTTTTTGTCCTCTATTTCCGAAATATAAATAGAATCGAATAATCACGCTCGATGCTTCGTAATAGATACCCCGTAAATCAAAGTCAACGACCTAAAATCAAAACAAATGAAATGCTGTCTTAAAAATCTCAACGGGATGATTAAATCATTGTTGTTTTTTGGTGTTCCCGGTAAAGTAACTGTTTGCAGTTGATTTGCGGTAAGTCGTCTATACAAAAACCGTTTAGAAAAAAAAACAATTTGTAAATCGAAATCGAGTTCCGAGTACCGTGAAATAAATACTGAACAAAAACAACGGAAATTCACACGAGAACGACTCTGCTACACTGGGGACACCAAAGAACTAAAAATATTAAATTAAACGGCAATTTCATTAGATAGTTAAAATACAATTTAGTATATTAACAATACAAAAATTTAACTGTATACCTACTTGTATATTATATAATATATAATATCATAGGTAGGTGAATTACGAACCTAGTTCTTATAGAAAAGTCATCAACAAATATTTTCGTGGTTTCAGACCACGGTATATATCGACTCTTATGCCCGGTTTTATAAACAGGTGTTAACTTTAATCTGAGATTTAATCTAGGATTAGTATGAAGATGATTCGTTTTATAAACCGAGGTAAGTGTTAACCCTACCCCACCGTTCTAGCCGGGGTAACTCGAGAATCCGGTGTTGGATCATGCGCAAAATGGTCATCAGGGCATTTTTGTTGACAAATCAAAAAGTGTTCGAACTTCGAAGTGTCTTTGAACTTTGTTATTATGCTTGTTAATTTTACTATTTTATTAGTGTGTAGTTTTGAATTTAAAAAAGGATATAAATATGGATGAAGATATTCTGTACTTATTTGAAGAACTTTTAACAGACGATGATGAAGATATTATTCAAATAATTGAGGCACCCCGGCAGCCTCGAGTTTTTGCAGACCGAATAACAACATTGGACCAATGGATAACCGATAACCTAATAAATATTTCAAAAAAGTAGGGTTAAGTCAACGGTAATTCTTCTTCTTCCTCTTTTTTTGATAACCAAATCAACGATTTTGCTACATTCGTATGACAGCCTAATCCCAGTGTTAACACTAGAGTTACCCCAAGATTCTTAACACCAGCTTATAAAACCGGGCATTACCGTCAAGGTCAAACACAGTTTTTAATTGTTACCCCAACCGACATCGGGCCAAGTACTTCTACCCCTAGTCCCACCACTGAGAGAAATAGATGTTTTAACTAGTAATTCATGAAACTCAATTCCTTGGGGTTAACCTGATTTAATATAAGTGTTATCTTGAGTACCAATTGATGTTAAAACAATTTAATTGGTTTTTTTGTTTGTTGTTTAGTGCACCTTTGCTTCAAATTGCTGTCGGTTGTTACGAGTACGAGTCCATCCATATATCTTTTCTTGTCTAAGCATTCTTCCCTGTCATTCTTCTTTTTTTTAAAGAGTCTTTAATAATAATAATACAAGGGTGTGTTCGGGGAGCACGCTTTCGAGCTATGTAGCGCCAAGAGCCATATAACGCAAACGAGGAATAGTACTAGATAGCGCCAAATGGCGCAAATAGCGTGCTCCCCGAACACAGCCTAAATAGGTACCTACTTGTACGCAACACACAATACATGTAAGTCAAATATTTCAATTATTAGTTATTAAATCTCCACTTGCCTGTTCTCAGGAATAGAACACTAAATATCATATGATTGGATTATCTGTTGTAACAACTAACACATTATGATAACTAGGTAAGCTATCCAAATTACACTGTATTACCATTGTACCTATAGATATAGAATATACATGACTTATATTTCAGTAAGGAAAGGATTTACAGAAAATCCGGCAACCCTGTTCCAAACAGTGTATGAAATTCATCAAAATGAAGTAGAAATCTGTAAAGAAATAATTTTTTTCAGGAGAACTCTGCAAATACGGTTTATAATAGAGACGTTGATATCAATCAACTATAGAGGTCAGATTATACTGGGCAATATATTCCTAAAATAAATAATATCCCTCCCATATATACGCTGACCAACTAGATAGGTACACTTAATGAAATTACGGTTCCGTTTTATTTTTATAAAGTATTAAAGCTTTACAGATCTCTACCTTTTAAAGCTTTAAAGCAAATATTTCAAGTAGGTACGTTTTTTAAAATGGAGAAAATAGTTTGAAAAATAACTGAAAAAATAGAACTACAGTCTTCATACCTACCTACCATGCTTTTAATTTTAAACCAATAAAATGTGTAAAGTCCTCTATACAGCTTTTTGAGAAATCGTTTGAAATTCAAGTTCTAATTATGAAAAATCATAAACCATATGGTATCCTTGTTCAATTCTAATTACCCTATCTTGTTTTAAGTTCCTTGTCCTCGGTTGCCCAATATAGGTAACAGTTCCTATGCCAATCAACTCATCTGCTCCGATGGAACTGTTCCAATCAAATACCGCTCCAAAATAACAGTATTCAAATACCGACCGATACCTACTATTTCCTATTTAAGAATTAATAATTAATAATCTATTCAGTAAATAAATTAAATTTCACAATGAATAATCCTCGGGTTTCCGAGTAAGCCTCTACTCTATTTTGAGTTAATTAGGTACATCAATTGTTTTGTAAACCTTTATTCTTCGGTCAGTAATAAACTCTAAAAATAAAACTATTTTTAGTAATATTAGTAAGAAAAATATGAAAGTAGTTTTGAATTTTTTAATAATAATGGTCTAGATACCTGTTATAATATTTTTCTTGGTTGTGCATTCAATGCATAGACCTTTAACACACCTGAAACTTTGCTCACCCTGTTAAAAATTACGGGAGGGCAAAATTTCAAGCTCGTCAAAAATCCACATTCTGGCCGATGATTTTTCTAATCGACGCGTAACAAATTGGCGTCGACAGCGCATCCGTTTTCCTAAAGCGTCGTTTTTCATCGGGAGCTGAATATTTTTTTTATAGAATCTTTCGTTATTGCCACTTCTAATTGGATGCGGTTTCGGCGGCACCTGAAACAACAAATGAGAAAGCTAATTACAAATTACAATTTTATGGTAACGAGAGAATGATCGATGCTTCGTAAGACATATTTTCGTCTAATTTATCATTTAGCAGTGTAACAAAAAATTAATTGGGATTATTTTAGATTTTTGTTGTTGGAATAGAAAGTATTTTTCAAGTTGTTTGTTTAAAATTTCAGTCAGATTTTAACATGCCTGACTTTGTGACAGACTGTAACGGTTAAAAAATAAACATAACTTTTAAATTATTACAATTTAAAATGTTTAAAAAATCTGAGTTTTTAGTAAATAAAACCAAAGACTTCTTGATCTAAAAATATTCATTCAAATATTAATCAGCAATCATAAATATGTTTTACCTACGACCACCCCTCTAAACCGTCAATAACACACAATCTACTGCCTATGTAATGTATCTCTTTACGTACGTAAAATAAACGCACGTCGTCCCTAGCAACCACTTAGCAACAATAGACGTCGCTATTTTATTCAAAATTTCCTATTTACATATTTGAAGGTGAATTTTATACTACATATAAATGACAGATAACATTTATTAGATATAAGATTGCATTTAATATGTATACTTAGAGTTATGTGAAAATATATATTTGATTCGTTTCCATTAACCCTACTTTCTGTCTGTATAAATGGATCATAATATAAATGTACTTAATTACATTTCCCAGATTAATTTACGTTATTTTTATGTAATTAAGTTAATTATTTTAAGATTTATAAAATTATTATTACCGAGATACTTTTTAAAAATACTTACAAAGCTGTTTCAACTTGTGGATACAATCGTAACATATAAAAGACACTTTTTACTCGTTTTGTGCTATAACTTCACTTCAGTTACTATACGAAACCGTTTTAAAAATTAAAGAATGCACTAAATGTTAATATTACCGATCAGTAACACTAAATTATTCACTCAAAAATGACGAAAATGAGTTTTACTACAATAAGGAGTACATTGAATCGCCATATTTAAAATCTTTTACACATTGAGTGTCTGCGCATGCGTCTGACGTATAACCGCATGCGCACACGTTATTATTTATCAAACAACGATTATCAAAAAATATCCCATTTTTTATTGTTCTTATAACTTGTTTGTATGCGTGAAGTTTTATACAATTATTAAAAAATGTCAGGTGATAGTGAAATGAATTTAACTCCACCCAATATAACTAATGTTAAGTATTTAATTATTATACAATAAAATGATTAAAAACATCTATTGTTGCTCTTGTTAAATTATTATTAATAAAATGATTATTAATGCAGGTAAAAGTAGGTCGTAGGTAAAGTATAGTACGTAACTATTGCTGTAAAGCATTTTACGCACTCACGGAATTACGCACTCGCCGCTACGCGGCATCGTGCGCAACTATTCCATTCGTGCGTAAAATGCTATTTACCACACACGTTACGTAATATACTATTAAATATGTCTGTTTTATTTTCAATTATTAATGGTCACTGGCGTGACGACTAAAGAATCATCTTGAGCATGAACTGTGAATCTTTCAATACTTTAAGCGCCACTGAAATCGAATGAATAGGTAGCTAAGAAGAGCCAGTAGAAAAACCTGCAACCCTAGATTACACCTTAACTAACTGGTTGGGGGGTGAAACTCTTATAAAAAGATAAAAAGAAATCTTGTCAATATTTAACCTTAAACATTTTTTATTGCAATTCTTTTAGGAATATATTTGAAGACAAAATTAAATAGACTCTGCAAAAGCAGCATCGAAAGTTGACAAATATAAATCCCAGTTTTACCTATTTACTTTTTGATGGTTTAAATAGTTTATAAACAAATACATATGTATCCAGTTTGTAACAATATATTAAAAGTTACAAACAAAGAGTATGTACAGTTACCTATATTTTCTAAATGGTCATTTTCCCATGACGACTACACATTGTACTATGTACGTACGGTAATATTATCTTTTAAGGTAAACACAAATTAACACGCGTGTACCTACCTACCCACCTAAGCAGACATTTTATTCTATTTATATTACTGTGTATGTGAGATAACTCATAATTTTTTGTAATATACGGGCTGAATCACTAATATTAATTTAATAAAATAATAAATTTAAATGCAGAATTTAATTTAAAATATTATTATGCTCTTATAGACAGACAAAATGTTTAGTTAGAAAAATGGTTTTAAAAAGAAATGTTATAATGACACAGTAGGTACAGATTTAGTTTTGTTATTTTTTGCTTTTGCTTAGCTAAACCACAGAGTATATAGTACAAACCAGAGTATCGACTCTATATGGAGGGGGTAAGCATCCATTTGCAGGTATCGCCATGACACTTTGGGAGTATCCATAGCCGTCGCCGTTAGTTTTGGTTAAAGTAGGCAGTTGGTTGTATGTGAATAAATCAGTGGTGGCGTTTGTATTGTGTGGAAAAGTGCATTAAACTATTTAATTCAGGTACAGAAAACTGCGAAGGAGATGCGGAACAAATGTTACTTACTTTAAATGACATTAAAATAAATACTACTGATGCATGTACTCCTTCTCAGTGTTCTGTATCTGATAAAGATACAGATTGATGTGTGTTTTTTAATTATTGATATCCTTCCTTACTAACGAGGAAAATTGCGTGCAAGACATACATATTCGGTCATTTATTTTGCGTAGAAATTATATTTATATAATTATTTAACCTAAAAAACCAATTTTACTTTTTTTAAAAACAAATAAATCAACGTTTAGTTATTCCATGTTTCTAAAATAACAATTATCTCAACAATAAAGAAAAATTTCAAGTAGGGGTCTTATTTATAATAACAATTTTTTAGTACTACCCTGAGCTTATACCACAAAACAGAATATTGGTTACCACAAAACAGACTAATCAATTTTCTGTTTTGTGGTTTATACTCCCAAAAAATGGCCGCTCTTGTCTTATAAACATCAAAGGTGCCGACAGCGAGTCGATACTCTGGTTTGTGTTATATACTCTGTGGCTAAACAAAACAGCATTGTCAAATTTCAATATTTTTAGCTTCTAGATACATACCTAATAAATCACCGGCCAATTTCTATAATGAAAACTAGGATAGTTCCAGACATGACTGTCTAACTTTAAAGGACTTAATTTTAATAATAAATAGGTATTTAGTATACCTACAAAAATGTAGCTTTTTATTATTAACTTTATGCATTCAAAAAATATTAAATTACAAAAATTTTAATAGGACAATTGAGGATAGGTATTTGTTTTCTAATATTAGTGAATCATTGGTCGCGTTCATCGGCACAAGTCAAAGATCGCTCCGAAAGTAGCGCTCCATGATCAGTAGCGGATCGTAAAATAAATGTGATCTTTTAAATGGCCGCCGATCAGTGAGCGATCAGCAAAATGAACCGTTTATGCACGCAACTCGGGATCGCTACCTGATCGATCAGGTAGCGAGTGTGCCGATGAACGCGACCATTATTAACATTAATATTTTTTGTGGTTGATAAAAGTAAAGCAACTGAGTAAGGAAGGTTATCAGAGATGGACTATCTATATTTTGACCTGATAAACACTCCAAACAAAAAGGTTTCTTTGCTTTGAGAAATTCCAAATCTACTTCGTAAGATAACGGCAACACTGCACTTTTGCTTATATACGGGCGCATGGCTTTTCGAATATTCGGGAATGATCGAGCCAGATCGGTCGTCACAGGCATCACATGTAAATTCATTTTTATTTAATCACCAATCCAATGCAAGAATAATAGTGCATAATATTCAGTATTTTAGAGTACCAAATTTATACATTTTTGAGTTAGTGGGTAGTGACGTACAAAATTATTTTGTGTTCTGTGTTGAGTACACGCAGGTACCTATTTGGTAATAGTCACAATACACTTCTTAAAAAAGAAGAATGAGAGGGAACAAGGTATGTCAATATATATAGTATTGTATTCTGTGATCGAATGTAAAAGGTGAATGCCAATTAAGTTTGTTTGGTTTGTTAATAAATTATTAAAATATTTGTTAAGTTTATTTACACTGGAAAGTATATTTAATACTCCTACTGGTATCCTGACCAATAAAGAAACTACACGAGAAGTGTACGACAGTAGGTAGACAGCACTGCCCGGTTTGAAATTATTAAATATAAATTTAGATTTTGACTGTTTGATTCAGTTTTTAAGAAAGCATGCCCAGCTTGTTACCTACAAATATTGGTAGGTATAGTTATTTATCAGTACCTACCTAAAAGAACTATACAGGACTTTACAGAGAGAATGTCATTAAATTATTTCTGACATATTACAGCATTGACATCGACCAATCATGTTTTTTATATTAGTTTTAAAGATCCAAAATGATGATTTGATTTACCTATCTGAATTAAAATCCGTTTTGCAGATTTCTATAATGAAATTTAAAAGATAATGAGAGGGGCTAGAACCGGAAAATTGAAGGACTTAGGTGTGCAGACACGACATAGTTACCTAGTTTTATTTGAAAATTTTAAGTTAAAAGGGAAATTAACGTTTCTAGTAAAAAATCAATTTTAAGAGTAAGTAGGTACCTACATGGGAAATATTAGTTCTTTAGTTGTAAGAAATTGGTATACATTTTTTTAATAACTTTTTTGTTTCTGAAAAGACAACACTTTTAAATTCACGTCTTGCATTATGAACGTCAATTTTCATTGTATTTTCACGTTTCTCGTGGCCGATGCATTTAAAATATTCAAACCAAATATTCGTCACTTTAAATAGATAGGTATCTGACAGCTCCTGTGAATATAAAAATGATTGTAGTTGCAATTTTCACCAGTCAATTTAGCATTTTTGTATAAAAGATGATTTAAATTTAAAACTGCATGCAACATAGACAAGAAACTGATGTATGGATAAGAAACATTACTTATTCAATGTAAATACCTATGAGTTATTTACATATTTTCGTTAAATTTTAGTAGGTACCTACAAAAGCAAGAGAAGTGCCTACTAACATTTTCTTTTAGGCCTAAAATTAACAGCCCATATATATATAATATAACTAAGGCCTCAATAGGTATGCATATTATTATTCCGTGCCATTCTAAAACTACCATAAGTCACATTGTTTTTCAGTTGTCGGATTTTTTTTTTAGTCATTTTTAATGGCGGAGGAGTAGCACCAATCGTTGCAAACGCCATCTATGAGTAGAGGTAATGTTTTAAGAAAAAGTTAAAAGACAAAGTTAATAAATTAGACACACCCTTTGTACATATAAAATAAAATACCTAGTATAAACTCAAAAGTTTTAATTAAGTATTTGAATTAACAAAATATGTGAGACATTATTTACCGAAAAAAAATAATTATTTCTTAAAATTCACATAGGTACATGTATTTTTTTTAAATTATATTACCTACCTGTTAATTCAACATTTTAGTAATATTTAATAGATGGTCAAAAAATGGCGATGCCCCTTAGTATATAAAAATATACAAGAAACATTTTCACCGAAACATATATTATGAATGTTTTTAAAATCCACCTAAATGTATTTTTATTTATTAGGTAGTTACCTTTTAATTTAACATTCTATTAGTATTTAATTTATGGACAAAAGATGGCGCCGCTCTTACGGCGTATTACTGTAGCGAACGTATTGAATATTATAAACATAATATAGCAGATATTCTTGTATCAAAATATTATTAATGTTTCTTAAAATCAACATAAATACATCTCTTTTAATTATTTACCTTTTAATCTAACATTTAAATATTTAATTTTTGGACAAAAAATGGCGACGCTCCTAAGACGTAAAACCATATCCTAAGACGTATTGTCAAACGTATTGAATATTATAAACAAATTTAAATAAACTCTACATAATATTTTTATTATGGGACTGCTTTGCGGCTGTTTTCTTTAATCTATGTTTGCACGGTGTCATAAATCTGGGATCGAATATAACCTCATTATATCTGCCTCTAAAAATAGTCCCACAGCAAATTTTTTCAATAGTCCAATACTTGAGATCGATAAAACCACTTAATTCTGTTCCATTTTCAGCGTATTTCGTCAGCTCTTGTTTAGTGGTTACACTTTTTTTTCTTCTGAATGTTCTACCCTCCCTATCGATGTCAGAGTGCATGACGGTTCTATTTGATTCGGTCGTTTCATAATATATTTCGTTAAAGTCGATATCACTAAGATCCGATTCCATGCTTTCACTACAGTCTGTCCCCTGCTGGATTGATATTTCGTCATCAGAATTTCGTTTCGGATACCAAAGCTGCATTTTAGTTCTTGAATACATGTTAATAACGAATTTACTTCACAACTTGACAGATCTTTTTTGATGTTTAATTTATTGTCACAGATCACTCTAATTAAATCAGTGAAAATTGTGCATCCGGGTATATATAGGTAATAGAGTCTACTAACTGTCATTAGTTAAATATACTTAATGATTATTTCGAATTATTAAATTTTAATTTGTGTGGACAAACTTATAAGATTTTAGAAACAGTTTAAGATTAAAAACAGTTTAAGAAAGTTACTACAAAAGTAGGTAAGGTAGAGGTATATAAAAATTGCTCTTGAGAGTAAGTAATATATTAAAAATTAATTTTAAGATAGGTATGTAAAAAATGTACAAGAAGGGTATTAAATTTGTTTAACATTTAACACAATTTCACAATTATGCTGAAAAATGAAATTGCCTGTCCAAAAATAAAAAATGATAAATTTCAGAATAATTTATATAATGCGCTTGCGCAGTTGTAGACTAGAATCGTCAATAATTATTGCGACTGATATTAAAAGCTTTCTTGAGTGCAATATAACGATAATGAAATTTTTTAGAACTGCATTGCTGCATTTTAAGAAGCTTTCTTGTGTTATTTCAATATTTGACACATATATAAAGTAGCTAACATAGTTATTATCGTGTTGTATTTTATGATTATATGTTAATACTAGTTCTTAGATGTGGCTTAACCCACGCTGCTTTTTAAACTATGTCAAAGAGACGTTTTAAGATTTATTATTTATTATTATTTATTTTTGTTTTTATAAAATATACTTAACTCCAACTATTATACAGGGTGTCCCGAAAAGAATGGTCAAAAATTATACCACAGATTCTGGGGTCAAAAATATGTTGATTGAACCCCACTTACCTATAATATGAAATAGTGCACACAAAAAAGTTACAGGGTGCTACAGGGTGCATACAATAATTGAACATTGTAATTATAATAAATCCATATACCGGATGGTAAATTAGTGAGACATAACTCAGTGTTTCCGTTATAGCGTAATTGTAAAAAGTGTTTATTTAAATAAAGTTGAGGGAGGAAACGTAAATAATTTTTCATTAAAGGAAACATCAACTTTAGCCGGCATTTCTGAAAGTACAATATGGAAAATTGTAAATAATGCTGTAAACGTACGAAAGACAGTGGTGGAACTAAATCTGTTGATTTATACAATGAAGATTTAATCCGTCGGAAAGCTTATTAGTATCGCTAAGTATCGATTTTTTGGCAATACATCATCCATTTTAAAATTTTATTATATCTTATTATGGAGGGTAGAAGGAATATGGTGGAAAAGTTGAAAAAGTGTCTACTTGTAAGGAGAAAATTATAACTCAAAAAATCACCCTGTAGCTAATGGAAATGATATAAATTTCGCGGTTAGAGTGAAGTGAGCAGGGTTGAAAAATTTAATATTTTTCGTGACTTGTGTAGTTAAAAATTATGCAGTATTTAAAATCTCAACTATTTACGTAGTTAAATGCAAAAAATAATAAACAACTATCTCGTTTAATTAAAAAATTAGCTTTTAAATTACATTGACAGCTGTTTAGCTACAACTACCTTATATTGATTATGTGCTAAGATATAATATAAATTATTAAGTTTTTATTTTACATCAGGTCATCAGGTATAGTGCGGCCCTGCATGGTAAAAATTTTTATGGTTATATTGCATCTCAAAATCACATACATATGGTTTCAAAGTTCAAATCGATTTTATTTTGTTTTAGGAACCTGATCACGTTAAGTTATTTTATTTTTTTAAGTGGATTAACAAATATAATGGTTTTTTTGGTCATTTATTTTAACTACCCTGTACTATTTCAAATGATCGTCGACTCGTTAAATCCTCCCTTTCTTCTATAATAAAATTTTATTAGAATTTTAATCGCATTTTTCTCGTTTAAAACTGTCACAAATGTACGTAAATTCAATTTCCGTTTAATTTCTTCAAACCATAAAATTTTATAGTAGTTTATTCAGTTGATATTTTCATTTTCTTGTGGCTTTATTCGTTATTAACCGATATAAAGATTGATTAAAGATTCCGCACTTCATGTAGAAGTTACAAACATTTTATTACGAAAATAATTAGAAAAAAGAATCAGAACAAATTGATCGCACACTATAGGCAACACGTTATACACATCTGGTATAAATTGGATAAAATTCTTTCTCACGTCTTGTAGAATATTCTTCAAAACAACTGTTAAACACTCCCTAAAGAAATTAGAGCACGAAGATGAAAAAATCTAAGGATAATTAATTGAAATTTAAGCAGCCACCTGTGGGATACGTAGAAATAAACATTCTTCGAAAATACTTTTTCTAAAAGTTTTTTAAAGCTTTCCTAACAAGCTCCGAAAATGTTACTGATGGGTTTAGTTTAGAGAAACATCGTTTGTGCCAGTAACAGACAACTTAATTAAATATCCTCAAGCTTAAATACCATTTTTAAACAAGATTTTCACTGAA
Organism: Ophraella communa; assembly: GCA_035357415.1. Classification (NCBI taxonomy): domain Eukaryota; kingdom Metazoa; phylum Arthropoda; class Insecta; order Coleoptera; family Chrysomelidae; genus Ophraella; species Ophraella communa. The sequence goes on along the minus strand of CM068988.1, from coordinate 21,983,683 downwards.
ATTTTCCTTAACTGTATTAAAGTTAGCACAGACAGACGACAATCAAAAGGGTAAGATGCAATTATAAATATAATTACACTCAGATGGTTGAAGTTAATGGTTTTAGATGTGACTGAAATTCTCGGTTACATCTGATGTACCATAGGGTTCGCATTTAGGGCCGTTATTGTGTTTCATCTTCATTAATGATTCAAGAAGCTGATTTAAATTTGCCAATAAGTATCATATAACATTTTTACAAAAAAATCACAATCCAATAAATTTTATCATAGCATGTGCTAGTTTCCATAATTTATGTTCGACGGTTGAAACATTTAATTTTAAAGTAAAATAGGTGAGGAAATTGTTGAACTGTTTTGTTTATTTCGTATTCTTAAAAATCTTCAAATTTTTTTGGCAAATCTAAAAAAAAACGAATTTGTTTATGTCAATAAACTATATATCCTTTAAACTGCTAAAAAATGAATTCCTATTGATACTAGACAAAGAAACCTGGCGTTGAAAAACTCTAACAAGATTTAATCTATTTACATGTAAATTTATAGTATTTATCTCATCTATGCTAATAATGACCTGAATGCGATTTTGTGAATATTTCAACGGTTTTTTGTTCTATTTTCGAAATTTACGATGCCATTGTAAAAAAAATACCGTTTAAAATAACAATAGATGATTTATATCTAAGGAAACAAACGTGTTAACTAGGATCTTCTTAATCTTTGACCTTGTTAATTTTTTGGACATTAGTCAATAATTATAGTTACAGTTAACAGAGTTTTTTTGGTAATATTTTCAGTTTTATGGATATAAAGACAAATCTTTTTTAATTATAATATATAATATATAAAATAAAATTTGAAAAAGGACTAAGAATGTTTTTTCTAACCAATCATTATTTTTATTATTACTAAACTGATTGAAAAATATACAGCTAGATTACTACAGTAGAAAAAATTACCCTGACCTCACTAACAGCGAACAGTAGTAAACACAAACTTTATATACCTCATCCTTTTCTACTGCTAGTAGAAACACCCCAAACAATTATGTACACCTGTCAATCAAGCATTAACTTACGTTCTTTTCAACTCTAACTATGTCCTTCGAATGATAGAAAGAAATAGCGCCAAGAACGTTTATTCATATGAATTTATTTTGACCTCTTATGACAACTGTCATTATTTTGATACATTGGATTTTGTTCAACATAAAGGGGTTTGAAGGTAGGGATGAAATTTTCACTTTAAAGGATGTCAATTTATAATTCAAATTTAACGTGTTTCGGGATTTTGTATAAATATGTACAGTCGGTTTTAGAATAGCATATATAAATGTGAATTTCGTTTACCTACCGAAGTTATAAAAACGCCCTTTAAACGCCTACATTAAATGGTTTTTGGGGATTAAGTTTATTTACAAGGGACAGAGGACAGGCAATTTGTCAATAAAATACCTTATGCTGCAAACATTAAAGATGTGGGCGTGGACAACTGTTTAACTGATTTCAAATTTATTATTATTTAAACCGTGATTGGTTATACACAATAAATAGGCCGTCCTTAAAATTAAGGCCGTCCTTAAAATTAATTCATTGTAAGCGATTTGAGTTTGAAAATGTATATGCTATTCTGAAGCCGATAGTACAGTAACCGGAATGATGAATTTATTCTAGTTGGCTTTTCCACACAGTTCAAAATGTATTTTTGTGCTTACATTCAACCCCAATGAATATTTAATTAAAAATTATTAAACCACCAAGTGGATTGAGTTTAAAACTTGTTTTCAGCACGTTTAAAGTGGATTAAGAAAAAGAGTGTTTTAATGAAAAACATTTTGCTGGCTCATTTTCGCGAGAAGTTTAATAGAGAATAATATTTAGCAGTACCTTTTTCTAAATACCAAATTACACGGGCAAGATAACAAGTTTATAAAAGGGTCTCTTGGGGAGTCGAGGGGTAGATTACTTCCAAGTTTTGATAAGACCTACATTATATACCTCCTCCGAACGACGACCAACTTGCAATCGATATCAGACGTTACACGACGACGAAAATTATTTTCGTTTTTTTTTTGCTTTGCAGTTGTCGAGTGAAATGAAAGAGGAAAATGTGGAGGGTAAGTGCCTATCTACGACAGTGCAAAAGTTAAATTTACAACGTGTAGAAATGCGAAGGCAGTAAAAGAATTTTTGATAATGGGTTTATTATTTAAGCGAAAATGGCTGACTTAATAACCACATTCTTTCGTGAAAAATGTAACACTATCAAAATAGCTTGCATAGTTCGGGTATTTACAGTGTTTTTTTAATAAATACTTGTAAATTTAACAGAAACCTATATGTTTTAATTGTAATTGTATTTATCTCAATTTTAACCTAACCTTTGCACCAAAAAATATGAACTTTTTACTGCACTCACCGACTGAAAATTTGATCCATTCAAAATATGGATTTTTTCAAAAATGCTCTAACTTTTGAACGCGGAGGCTGATTTCTTTGAATTTTTTTGCAACTTGTAGATAAAAAACTGTACTTTTGTATGAATGTATGAATGAGTTAGGGGTGATGATTACACTGCGACCCATAGGATCTATTGTGTCCCCCCTTACTTGCCATGTTCTGATGTTTTCTCAGATTTATAGCAGCTCTTCGAGTCCTATTTTCCTGAGGAAGTTTAGGACATCGTCGGGCTTCAAATCAGGTAGATCCCCTTCCTCTATTTCATGTGCTCCTAGGTATCTAGCCCTAGAATTTTGCAAGGCAGGACATTCTGAGAGTATATGTATTGAGGTTTCATCCTCTTCCTCACAGAATCTGCACTTTGCTTCATCTGCTAACCCTAGTTTCTTCATGTGGCTTCTTAACCGGCAATGCCCGGTTAATATTCCCGTTAGAATACGGAGCCTTTTTTACTGAGGTTGAGGCAGCTAAGAGATCTCTTCTGGTCATAGTTCCCCAGTAGTATCTTAGATTGCCTCAGTCCTTCCAGCTGATTCCAGTACTCGGATTTTTCTTTCTCCATTTCCTCCCTTAGTTTTCCTAAGATTACTAACTGTACTTTTAAGTTTATTATTTTGACGTCTCAAAATAATTTCATACTTCCCTCACATACAGGCGAGAAAAGAAAACAATGTTTTCCTCTATTTTTGACTCACCCTGTAGGTTAATTCTGCTAGTAGATCTGCTCAGATTGAACTTTATCAAGATGTCTGATTTGTTTCCAACACTTCGTTTTTTTACTTACCCAGATATTTATTACTTGTCAATTGCAGTTTAATTGTCTACATAACAAATATTTATTTTTTGGCAATAATGGACTAGTTTAGTAGGATCATATTAATCAAAATGATAGCAATATATATTTAGGATAAGATACCTACTTACTTATATTGGTATTCATTTTGCAATTAATTTTTCTCATTTCGTAAAATTTAGCAATAAATAATTAGTAAGTTTTAAACGTAGCGCCAACTAATAACCAATAATGAAGTGTGTTTAAAAGTCAACGTTGTCACATTTTAGCTACGTTCGTTTCAAGTATTCTCAAAGAACTGGCGGCACAAAACACCGTGTTCTGTGACTAACTGATTGTACCAGTTGACAAGATATATGACAGGAGAGAAAATCGTGTTTATCTGTAATAAACAAACAAGACCCCTATTCTTGACGGTGATAGAATAGAACAGCCAATAGAAAGTAGGCGTGGTTCTATTGAAAATGCCAAAACCGTATTCTTGAGATTCGTTCTCTCACTGTACCGATAGAAGGGTTGCTCCCCGAGAGAACAATTACTTCTATTGGTTATTTTTGAAGGAACCGCTATAACACCAAGAAAAGGTGTTAGGGATTTTTATTTTCGAACCAAAAATAGTATAGAAGTAATTTCTTTCATAAACCAAACACAACCAAACAACAAATTAAACTAACGAAAATGACAGAATATTTTGTTTAGTGTTTTACTCCTTATTTGATAAAGTGTCAATCAGAGAACAAAAATATCGATATGTTTATCTCTTTTTAATGACAACAAATAAGAGATAGAGATAAGTTTCTCGGTTAATATTAAAGCATATCGACAACATCCCAAATTTTCTACCAATCTTATTGAAACACGTCACTTACCATTTATGACGTATGTAACCATTAAATTTAAATTTCAAAAGCCGATTATGGCTAGAGGATTAATTTTATAAAAATTTTATTTGTACAGTTGAACCACTAAAAACCTATTTTATAGGATGCAAACATAAAAAAAATCACTAAACTAGTCCATTGCTGTTTGAACTATCACCATATCATGGTTTTAACGGCTACTGATACAGCACGAGCAGTTGCTCTAGTACAAGAAGGTAGATCTCAATATTATGCTGTTGAATAGGTGTTACAAGGTGTAGCGTCCAGAGAGCTGTAAAACGTTTCAATAAAACCAAAGAGGATCTGGCAGACGACGAGCTAGGTACAAGTGCTCGAGATGATCGTTTTGTAACATTAAGGCGCGTTACACATATAGGCAACGGACATGATACTACTGACATTTTTTTGTCCTAGTTGCATGTCTTTTAAAAACCAACCTGTGTTATCAAATGTTACGTTACACACTTATGTTACTGGCCCTGTGCGACTGACAGGAGTTAGAAGCAAATGCCTCTTCGAACCAATTTGCCAGCTGTTAAAACACACTCACTGTGTCCCTAAAATCTCGGAGCATGTGATTGTTTTGAAAATTTATTTAAAAAAGAAAAAAACGTCGAAACACATCAACTGTATTACTTTTCTGTTATTTTATATCTTATGTATTTATTTTAAGATATGCTGTAATAACAACCAGTGTATTACATTGCATAGGTTAAAAAAATTTTTAAAATTTATCGGGGAATTCAAGTGTAAGAATGTACTGGTTACTTTTCACATTACTTTTCCAGTTGGGATGTGTCCAAAAATTGCGTTGTCTTCTCCTAACAACACTGAATAACAGGAGTAGGTACTTCATCTTCTTCAGACGACATTTTTCACTTAACTACTTGAAAAAATGATCCTGCCACTTTTTATCGACTGTCATGTGCAGCTAGCATGGCTAAGAAACAAAATGATTCTTACACACTTATGTAACTAACATTGTGTCAGCGACATTAAAAATACCATAGCACCAAGTCCGTCGCATATATGTGTAACGCGCCTAAATGTTTTGTGAGAAAGACATACTACTGCTATTATGGCTCGAAATCGTTTAGAAGAAGTACGTCAAGTAGCTGTAAACAAAATAACTATCCGAAGGCGATTAAAGGAAAATGGATTATGCTCCAGAAGACCTGCAACTGGTCCGGAATTGCTTAGAAATCACAGTACATCGCGTCTCCGATTTGCCAGGGAGCATCAATATTGGAATTTAGATGACTGGAGTAAGTTTTTATTTTCTGACGAGTCAAGGTTGTGTTTACGTTCACCTGATGGCCGTGAAATAATATACCGAATAAAAGGCGAACGGTTTGATCATGCAAATTTTTCTAAAAGACTTAGTTATGCAGGAGGATCGGTAATGGTATGGGGCGGCGTAAGCATGGACGCTCGTACTGATTTAGTCATTGTTGGAGGCAGATCAATGACAGCTGACCGATATATTCGTGATGTCATTCCATTTGCACCATTTGTAGGAAATGTTTATGCATGACAATGCTCGTCCATAAATTACAAGGACTGTATTTCTATATTTGGACGAAATAGAAATTCAAAGGAAGAACTGGCCATCACGTAGCCCAGACCTCAATCCAATTGAACACGTCTGGGATATGATGGGTAGACAGTTCGTAACCGAGTTCCTACTCCAACTAATTTAACTCAATTGCAAGATGCTTTGTCCATGAATGGAATCAGATTGATCAGATGGAGATTCGACATTTAATAGAGGGTATGCCACGACGTATTGAGGCGGTTATTCGCGCTCGTGGGGGACATACTTGGTATTAATCTTAGAATTTCTAGTTTTTGTTAATTATTTGCTTATTATTTTTAATGATTTTTTTATAAAATTATTTATTACTCTGTTTAAATTGAATAAAAAAATTAAACATGTTTTTTTTCTTTAAACCATCACATTTCACTAACTAGTCAATATATCTGGGGAAATAAAAAAACGAAGTGTTGGAAAGAAATCAGACATCTTGATAAAGTTCAACATGTGCACATCTACTACCAGAAATAACCTACAGGGTGAGTCAAAAGTAGAGGAAAACATTGTTTTCTTTTCTCCCCTGTATATGAGGGGAGTATGAAGTTATTTTGAGACGTCAGAATAATAAAGTTAAAAGTAGAGTTGCAAAAAAATTTTGAGCATTTTTAAATAAATCAATATTTTGAATGGATCAAATTTTAAGTCGGTGAGTGTATTTTACATTCATCTTATAAACAATCCTTTAAATTAAGTTTAAATTTAAAGTCTTAACAACTTCCTGTGTTTATTTATAATCTAACTTAAAAGTTAGAGCAAGACTTTATGAGTTTTTTTAACAATTATGTGAAAAGTTTCAGTTTTATCATAATTAGAGTTGGTAGCTTTTTGCATAACATCGTCCACATGTGAGTAAATTACTATTTAAATGAAGCAAATCATCCATCTCTCGAATCTGACTCTTGGGGGGGTTGGTACTCGATAGTTAGTTTGATGCTTTTGTTGTATTTGACATTATGTTGTACTAACTCTCTTTCTTAATTTAACTTGGTTATATCCATTGATTGATTTATATCTTGTTTCCTGAATGATTGCAGTATTGTCGTTGATTTGTTCTTTTCCTTAACTACTTCGATAACAGTTCCATTGATCATAGATACTACTCTGTTTTCTCTTGTCCTGTGACTTTTCTTAACTTTACCTTCCATGTTGTTTGCCTATGTTCTATGATTCCACTATATACTTGTCTATCCCCTTTAGTCTAAGTTCGCGTGCTCTTTGTAAAGAGTAAAAGTAATAGTTTTACCTAAGTGCATTTATTAAGTGCTTTTCGTTGCAATTCAATGCATTTAATCTTTTTATTATTATGGACAATGTTTTTAATGTTTTGTTTGACCATGCATCTTATTGTTTATAATTTGGTGCTAATATTAATACCTCTCCTAATTTTGTTTTCCATAATTTGTGGTAATCAGTTCCATTTGTGCTTGAGAAAGCTTTCTTTAAGACACAATGGGTATGTCTTTTGGTTTTTTGGACCTATTTTATATGGGTTAAAAACAAAGTTTCGCAATCTTTTTCACATCATTTTCAACTATATAGATCTCTCCTTTTTGGATACATCTATACCGGGTGTTCTTCAACTCTCCTTAAAGCCTCCAAACCTACTACATAATATCTACATTGAGCTCTAGGCTTCTCCTTTTGCTCTTTCAACCTTTCTTTTCCATTTTCTCCTTTCTTTCTTTTTTCTTTTTGTTTTTCAATGTCCAAAACTTAAAAATTTTTTTTGACTCCCATTACAATTTAACTTCATCTACAGCCATTTACCTTGGATTTGATCATCGGTGGTCACCATATTTTGTATAAGTGCTTTTAAACCAAACAAAGTTGAAATTAAACTTAATTTCATATTTCAAACCTTCAACTGCAATGCTTGCAATCTTTTTGGAATTTGTTCTTTAACAATATATATTGTATTGACTCAATAGGTAAGGATTGTTTGTAAATTACTACACTATCAGCTTTGTAATGTATTATTTCTTTGTAGCCTGATGATGGCCGTATTGCAGGCCGAAACTAGTCGCCCCCCCTTTTTTACAACAAATTCATATAACAATAAATAAATATTTGTGACATTGACATTGGTGTTTCCTTTCTTCAATTAAATTACTATTTAATTTGTTTAACAGTCAGTTGCTTGAATTGATTGAAGACATAAGACATCAATTTACTACTAAAAATGGTAGTCAATTTCAAGATCTTTAAATATTTCATAACATAACGGAGCTACAATAAAATGTTAAAAACAAATAATAATTTAAAAAACCGAAATAAAAATTAATTTTCGACATTACATATAAATTGGATCTGCCAGAATATTTTCTACGCCCCTGTTTAACGACCTCACAAGTTTCTTTCTCTCTTTCCTTCTCTCAATCTCTCTCAATTCGTTCGAAGTTCTTCGATCGCGAAAAGTCTTGTTAACAGCCACTTAGACACGATCCTCAATTTCGCAACAGGTACCGTCTTAAAACGATTCTTGGCAATAGAACGAGGGAAAATTACTTTCCGGGTGCTTAGAACTTTTAGCAAGTACTTATGTACCAACAAAATACTTTAAATTTATATTAAATGTTTTTACTGGGACTCAAGAAAATCCAATTTAGTTGTTTTGTGGTCTGGGGTAGAAAAACGATGACTTTTAATACACGAGTTTGGTCAAATTTTCAAATTCATATACCACCAGAAACTAATATTTTATACAATTTATTCAAGTAAACAGATGCTTATTGAAAATATAGAAAAAAATATAACGTATTTATAGATTGGCATAAGCATTTATTGCCCAACATTATTTGCTTCAATATACATATGTACCTACATTTGGTAAGAAGTTGGTCTTGAAACCGAAAATGATCTGGTTATATCAAAAATTGTGCCCAAAAATTTAATAATCAACGGCATGTTCTAAGTTGCAGAATAACAGGGACAATAACAACGTACTTCACAGCAGGCCCAAAGGCTATACAATATTGCATTATGAGAGGCACAGCTGGTTTCTTATGACTGCTACAGATACAAGCTCTGGTCATCTAAGGATCCTGGAAAAAACTCCAGTAGTATCCTTCTATCAACCATTGGATATCATGTCAGTTAGGTTTGACTTTGAGATGTTTGAAGTGGTTATAGGTTAAAGGTAAATAAGTCGAACCAGAGCTAAAAAAGGCCTTGAATGTATGAATGAGTTAGGGGTGATGATTACACTGCGACCCATAGGATCTATTGTGTCCCCCCTTACTTGCCATGTTCTGATGTTTTCTCAGATCTATAGCAGCTCCTCGAGTCCTATTTTCCTGAGGAAGTTTAGGACATCGTCGGGCTTCAAATGAGGTAGATCCCCTTCCCCTATTTCATGTGCTCCTAGGTATCTAGCCCTAGAATTTTGCAAGGCAGGACATTCTGAGAGTATATGTATTGAGGTTTCATCCTCTTCCTCACAGAATCTGCATTTTGCTTCATCTGCTAACCCTAGTTTCTTCATGTGGCTTCTTAACCGGCAATGCCCGGTTAATATTCCCGTTAGAATACGGAGCCTTTTTTTACTGAGGTTGAGGAAGCTAAGAGATCTCTTGTGGTCATAGTTCCCCAGTAGTATCTTAGATTGCCTCAGTCCTTCCAGCTGATTCCAGTACTTGGATTTTTCTTTCTCCATTTCCTCCCTTAGTTTTCCTAAGATTACTCTACTGCTGATCCCACAAGATGGTTCTGATCCCACATGTGGGATTTCAGCTTCTTTTTTTTGCCAGCTTATCTGCTGCTTCATTCCCCTCTATTCCTATGTGTTCCGGGACCCATAGGAGGGTGACAGTGTTCTTCTGGCCTAGTTCATTTAGTTTGCCTAGGCATTCCCAAACCATCTTCGAACTGATTATATTTAAACTCAGCGCTTTGATGGCTGCTTGACTATCCGACATGATCACAATCTCTTGTCTGCGGTAGTTTCTTCCAATATTGAATTCCACACATCTTTTGATGGCGCGGACTTCAGCTTAAAAGATGCTCGAGTATGTGCCCAAGCTTTCTGAGTATTTGGCTCTCGGTCCAAAAACTCCTATCCCAGTTCCCTCGTCTAGCTTGGAACCGTTCGTATACCACTTTATGGTATTCTGGTTTAAATTCTGTATGGTGTCTTCATCCCATTCAGATTTATTACTCAACTTTGTGATGAATTTTCTCACAAAGTTGAATTTCTTTGGCATTTCTTTGGGGCATTTCCCAAGTTTGATCAAAGTGAAGTGATCGAGGTTTTTCCCTGATAATTCCTTCTTTGATCATTCTATATATTGTTTTCTTCCTTACACTTTCTAGCAGAATGTGCAGTGGGGTCAAGTTTAAAATCACCTCCAAAAAGGCCTTAATGATGTGGTATAGATGAGTATTGGGACCGAATTTTCACTCGAACAATTTTTCGGGTGGAAATACACACCAGGAGTGTCTCCGTATACAAACATCTACACTTATTCTTACAGACAGCCAGGCATATTTAAAGGCTCTAAGTTCTTTTACTTATGAGTCAAAGCTAGTCTGGAAATGTAAAGAATGCCTTAAGGAACTGGCAAGAAACAATAAGGTCACCTTGCGGGTGGGTACCAGGTCAAAAAGGGATAATAGATAATGAGTAAGCTTGAGGACTCGCAAAAGAATCTCCTTTGCCCGGAGATTTGTGGTCTCGCAAAAAGCCACATCAAAAAGGAACTATGTTCCTGGGAACAGGATCAACTACGATCTTGAAATATACCAGGATTGGGGATAGCCAAAAGGTTTGTAGACAGAAAGTGTAAAGTGCCTTCTCAAAATGAGCAAAAAAGATAAAATTGACCGTAGTCTTCACACTGGATACTGTCCTTTGAGACGTCATCTCAAAATAATTGACAAATCGGAAAATAAGAATTGTCGTTACTGCGAAAGCGCTAAAAAAAACGTAGGAATATATATACTGTGCGAAGTTCATAGAAGAAGTTGCTCTCCTTATCAAATTAAGAATTTGCCGTCTAAACACCTGGCTTGTAATATTTATCTAACCTAACCTGCATATATTTAGACACATGTGGATAAACATTACAAAGGATAGAAAAAATTAAAAAAAAAATAATTAAAAAACAATTCCTACTGTAAATGTAAACCAACGATTTTCATTTTACCTCTGTTTACAGTGAGTTAAGAAAAATAGTTTGGCCAAAAAATGAAAGTTTGAAGAGAACTGGATTATATATCTCAACATGAACATCTCGAGGAACTCAGTCAATAAAAACACTCTAAAATACCACGGTATATTGCTGGTACTATAGTGAAATTAATCGTCGTCGTATAGTTCGTTGGCCGACGAATTCCGCGCAGGTCGTCCAAATTCCGTTGTGCTGCAAAACAGTACATGACATATTGTGAAATATAGACATAACCTTGCAGCTTTAATTCATTTGATTTTGCACCAAAACTTACTTTTAAAAAAATTGTTCTTATTGAAGACCATTATTCAAGGGGTATAATGGACTAGTTTAGTAGGATTATATTAATCAAAATGATAGCAATATATATTTAGGATAAGATACCTACTTACTTATATTGGTATTCATTTTGCAATTAATTTTTCTCATTTCGTAAAATTTAGCAATAAATAATTAGTAAGTTTTAAACGTAGCGCCAACGCCGCCAACTAATAACCAATAATGAAGTGTGTTTAAAAGTCAACGTTGTCACATTTTAGCTACGTTCGTTTCAAGTATTCTCAAAGAACTGGCGGCACAAAACACCGTGTTCTGTGACTAACTGATTGTACCAGTTGACAAGATATATGACAGGAGAGAAAATCGTGTTTATCTGTAATAAACAAACAAGACCCCTATTCTTGACGGTGATAGAATAGAACAGCCAATAGAAAGTGGGCGTGGTTCTATTGAAAATGCCAAAACGATATTCTTGAAATTCGTTCTCACACTGTACTGTTGCTCCCCGAGAGAACAATTACTTATATTGGTTATTTTTGAAGGAACCGCTATAACACCAAGAGAAGGTGTTAGGGATTTTTATTTTCGAACCAAAAATAGTATAGAAGTAATTTCTTTCAAACACCAAACACAACCAAACAACAAATTAAACTAACGAAAATGACAGAATATTTTGTTTAGTGTTTTACTCCTTATTTGATAAAGTGTCAATCAGAGAACAAAAATATCAATATGTTTATCTCTTTTTAATGACAACAAATAAGAGAGAGAGATAAGTTTCTCGGTTAATATTAAAGCATATCGACAACATCGCAAATTTTCTACCAATCTTATTGAAATACGTCACTTACCACTTATGACGTATGTAACCATTAAATTTAAATTTCAAAAGCCGATTATGGCTAGAGGATTAATTTTATAAAAATTTTATTTGTACAGTTGAACCACTAAAAACCTATTTTATAAGATGCAAATATAAAAAAAAATCACTAAACTAGTCCATTAAATACTTTTAATAGTATCCTATGTATAATCTTCAGATTTGTTTCAAAGATGGAAGAATTAGAATAAAGACGCTTGATGAAGACAAACATAACACAAACGTATGAAAATGACAAAATTTTGTGGAGTGTTATTGATTGATAGCATATGGATTATATAGTATTGCTGTTTTATTGCGGCGATAACTTAACATTCGTTGATTAATATTTGAATGTTAATTCCCAAACCTCCTTGCTTTGGCAAAGTTACACCATAATGTAGCAGTAAGGCTTTCGAAGTAGGCACATGAAATATATTTTTCCATTATGATGACTATGACTATTGATAAGATCACGTAGGGAATCTATAGCTACACGCCTTTCTCAGATCTATTGTGGTAGTCCTTGTACTATACATAATCTGGTCCAGTCTGGCCTTTTCTAAAAGACTCTTTACACTGTACAGTGATTCCTTCTCGCAACTTTTTTTCGCCTATGGTTAGAAATCTCTGTCTTGAAAGACCTTCACATTCACAAATAATGTGTCCCCTGACAAAATCTGCATAAGTTACTAGAATTATACAAGATTTTGTAAAACTCTGCATTGAATAAAGTATTTAATACCCAAGTGTATTCGTCATATAGTCATTATCAAATGTAAATGTTCTTACAACAAAAAACATAAAAACTTAATGTCTGAATTTCATCCTTGACGTTTCAGTTATAAGAAAATAGAGAAATAAGTTAAGAAGAAATATATTTACATAATGGAGTTACTGTTCAGCTATGGGATATTATTTTAAACCAGTGTCGGGGTTAATACAGTAAGAAATAGAGTAAGGTCTATGTTTTAATCACCGTTTTTCATAAAATGGTTTTCTTTATAAGGCATATTAATCAAATGTCTGGCCGAAGCAACCCAATTTTCAACATAAACGAACTAGAAAACTCCTTATATAACAAAGCTGAAAATGTCACAGATTAAAGCTAATAATAAAAGAAATGAAGAAAGGAAAAACCAATGTCAATGTCACAATGCCACATTAATATAGATATGCTAGTATAATGCTACTTTAGTTTCGGAATTTTAGAGGGAATTAGCACTAACTAAACAAAGGAGCTTGGAGCTTGAATGGAATAAAATTCAAGCAAATTACCAACATCAGCCACAGGATGTTCATATTTGAGTCAAGTAACAGGAACTGAATGTTAATGGCAGAAAACGATAAGGAAATAGAATAGAAAGAGACAATTGACAGTAGGAAATAGTGTTCTATGATTGAATTTATAAAATGAAAAATTAAACAAAATTAATATTGATGCATAAAGTTATATTTACATAATCTTTACAATAGTAAATAGTAATTCATTTTATCAAGAAATATCAAGAAATCAAATTTAAAAAAGAGAGCAATTGTAAGTAGTGTAACATCAAGAATAGGAAAAAGAAAGCATTAGAGCAAAGCTATTTAATAATATCAAAAGGTAAATTCAAGAAAATATAGTTTTCATTTTCCAATCTCCAGCGATTCCAGCAAATTACAAACATAATACGAGTCAAAAACATTTTATAACCCTATATACCCGTTTTAAACCCCCTCCATGCATCTCTACCTTGACGTAGCAGGAGCTGTAAAGCAATTGTGGTGAGGGGGCTTGAGAACTTCAAGGAATCTTTGGGCTATGCGGGCAGTAGATTGCTACTAGTAGGGTCTCCCATGTCGGACAGGTCAAAGAGGAGAAGTCAGACTAAAGGAGATGCACGAGAAGTAAACTGCGTTAAAAATCCCCAATCTAAGGTCTTATCCGTACTGTGCTGATAGATGGATGGCTGGATGTCATGCGGGTCTCTGACCGAGTGGACTTCTCTTCCCTAGCTGCTTGTGGGATCTATATGGACCAATTAACAAAAAAATGAAGACAATGAGGGTGTTGATTAAACACATGGTGGTTCAGGAGACGGTAGAACGAACTCCTGAAAGAGAAATGTCTCAGGAGGTGGAGGATAAATTCAGCTCTCCGATGGAAAAAACAGAGGGGAAAAGAATGAGGCTAAGTGGGGCGGGGCGTAAGCAGCTGCAACGGTTGCTGCAGAAGCCCTTAAGGTGCTCCGGTCTGGTGGGCTAAATGTCAGCAAAAGACCACCAGGGAGAAGCTTCAACGGCAAGCATGCTTAATCATAACGGGAGCTATGTCTATCACTCCCACCGCTGCCATCGAAATTTTAATAGATCTTCCTCCACATCTGGATGGAAAGAGAGGCGATGGCTGGTGCATACAGAAAACTATTGAAATGTCAGGATGCAGGGCAGAGCAGTGTCAGATACAGGGCCAGAGAGATAATAAAAAAATCATCCGATTCTGGAGATGGTACCAGATGCAATGCTACCTAAATACAATTACCACAAGCCCTTTTACCCTCTTATTCCCAGGAAGGGACGAATGGAAGATGAATAGATCGATCTTATAATGGCTGACCAGTATTGGTACATGGATGGCTCTAAGACTCAGAGAGGTGTTGGAGCGGGGGTATATGGAGGGAAACCAAAGGTGGACCTGAGCCAGAACTTGGGTAACCTATCCACAATTTTCCAAGCGGAGGTTTTTGCAGAAGATGCTTAAGCGTGACTGCAGGAACTAAACTATAAAAATTATTTACGATAGCCAGGCGGCGCTTAAGTCACTGGAATCAAATCGGATCGACTCCAAGTTAGTTTGGAAATACCTTCAGGATCTAATACATCTAGGGGAAGTTAACAAAGTAACCCAATGACTTATAGGGCTAATAGGGGACTCATAGGGCTGATAGAACGACTATAACCTAGGGGTGAGCCACAATAGATCTTTCAGGTCGCAACCACTCACATATAACCTAACCTAACCTAACCTAACCGGTTTTAAAAAAAATCCACTTAATCGGAAAAATATATGCGTGCGCCTATGTTCGACACAAGGTCCGTGGTGTCGGTGTTTTATTGGTTTTAGTAACTTCTACTGAAAGACTTTACTGTATTTTTGAAAAGAAAAAGAAAGAACCCAATATGTAGGGGGAAAGTATACATTTTTCATAACTACAATTGTTTCGAATAAAACATGATTTATGTATTTTAGTTGGAAAAGAAAGAAACATTACTGTTGCCAAAATTATAGACTAAAAAAAGGTTGTGTAATTCTAGTTAATAATTGATTATTTATGTAGTTGAGTGGGTTGAAATATGTTTCAAAATTTACCTATGCAAATCAATGCAGATTTCATTCGTTTCAAACTACCGTTTTTTTGTAGCATTTTTTCACACTTATGAAACATAAATTTCCAATTTAAATACTTTTTTTCGGAAACGAATAGCCACACAGTTTATACTGGACTCAAAAATCTACATGGTAGTTAGAATACTAAGCAGCTGATTTTATTAACACTTGAATTTTTAGAACATTTCTGAACAAAATTTTAAACATACAGATTGACGATTTATAAAGTAAATCATCCATGTTTTAAAAAGTGATTGAGCAATAGAAAAGTAAAACTCCAAGTCAATATGTATATAAGAGATCTTGTATAAAATGCCAACGTCTATTGACAGTTACTAAGTGGTTGCTAGGGGAGCCGTGCGATTTACTTTACAACTGTGCGTTTTCTTTACCGTGCATTATAAAGCATCTTACATTGATTGAGAACTGTGTTATTGACCACTTACAGAGGTGATCGTAGGTAAAAACATTAAACATACAACTGTTTAACAAAACTACCACAAAGTAAGGGTTGTTCTCGAACCCCATGCTCTATAAACAATTCAAAAGTTTAAAGGAAGTTTAAGGAAGAAGGAACAGTTTTTGAGCAAACTATCAAAATTGTCAAAAGCATAATTTATTGAAAATACATAATGTTTATCTGAATTGATTAACATTACCCCTTGGTAGTTATTTTTTCTATATATTGAATGAATTGCAAAAACAATTTTTTTAATACACTTTTCTATAAAAATGTACTTTTGCCATTGCTGTTTTTCAAAATGCAAAATATTTTAATCTAAAAATAAACTAGTATATCACTTAAATAAATAACTAATTGTATCACAAGAGGAAAATACAGTATCTCACAGAACTAGTTACAAATAATGCTTAACATAGAGTGTAGGTAGATCATAAAAGAAAGTACATAAAATATGCATATTTAATAACACAAATAAAAAGTAGTATTAGGTTACCTAATAAAATTATTGTGTTTTGTAAAGAAATATTGTTATATTTGGTGACACTTACCTAAAAGATTTATTCAGCCGTTAAACAGTCAACCTGAAATGAAAAAATGATCATGAAGTTTCGATTGGATACAAAAAACAAAGTGAGGTATTTTAGGAAACGTTAAAAATAGCAAAACTTTTTAATCGGAAGCTTTTAAACCGGTTGAAAAGTTTCAATTACAGCTATACTCTTTTCTAGAGATCTGTGAGAATGTCGGTTGTTAAAAGTTTTTATGTCCATGGGTAATTCCGTAACAAATTACATTTTATTTAAGTAGTTTTTGTTGATTATCTAGATCAATTGGGAATTTTTAAGTTGCACAGCATTTAAATATCATTTTTGTATAAACTCTCCACACAGAAGTAGTAGAGGAGTTCTGACTACGAGTAAAATAACATACCTTAAGCCTTTTGGCTCGTAGAGCGCAGAAAATTTGTTGTAAGTTCCTATTTTCACACCATTGTTTAAATATCAAATCAAGAAATGACATAATATTATGTAATAAGTAAAAACAAGGTGAAATGTGACATTAATCATTTATTCTCTGAGAAATAAGGTAAAAAAAATTAAAAAGAAAGAGACTAACGACAAAAAACACATATATGAAGATTTTACCAACTGCTGAAACATCGGCACACTCGCGTAGGCCCAATGTTCAAATTTGGTGCTTTTAATCTAGTGTTCTCTACTTCTGGATTTTGAGAATAATGAGTTGCAATAGAGAAAATGCTTTATCTTCATCGTCATTACTGTCGACTTTTAACGGATCTTTTTCAAGACTGCATGGAACCATCTTCAGAATTGTACTGGATAACTATCTACTTATGCTGTCTAGTTGTACGTTTGACACAACTTTTAACGTCGGCTTCTTGCTGATATGTTATTCTTAGTTTCTCTTACTTTACGTCGTAATTCTATGGCACTTTCTTTTTCACATTTTTCCAATTGCTTTTCCTTAAGTTCATCCGGGTGCCTGTTGTTGGGGAATAAAGCCTTTACGTTTTCTTGCTTGTTGGTAATGCTTCCAACTTCCAACCATCTAAACGACAAAATTCAATTTATGTTCTGTCATACCTCGATCAATTAGTTATCAGGCCAAAATGACATGGTATGTCATTTTACCTTCAGGAGTAGTATGCCTTTTTTCCCCAAATGCAACAAATGCAAATAACATAAAATAATTTAAATTGAATGTAGGATAAATTTATCCAGAAAATGAATAATAATGAACGTCCCAACACTAGCGACTAACGCAGCTCCAATACAGCACCACGTTTTAAGATTATTTTGATTAAATCTAATCTTAAATAATACACTGGATACTGACAATTTAATTGAACCAACATTCAATTAACGATGAAACCATGAATATCAGAGAAACACCATTAGGTACAACGAATACTATCATTTACGTGTCTAGTTTTATACAACGCGCCAAATTCAAAAAAAGGTCCTTATGTAATTTTACCCAAGTTTGTAATTTTAGACAGAACTCACTTTCTGCTAGATCTCCCAGGGGTCTTATTTTTAATTTATATTTGTATATAGTATATATACCTAATATTATTAGAATTAAAATAAAACAAACCCATTTAGTACCATGATATTATAAAGAAACAATTCCCACATATGGCATTTTTGTAAATACTTACATAATTTGGATTAAAAAAAAAGGATTCACAGGATTTAAAATAAAGCAAGAGAAAACGTGGGATAAATTAATCCTGTCTATTCTTTTGGATGAAAAAAGTGTTAAAACTAATGACTCAAACATATTTAACATTTACAAATAAATTTTGAACTGTGTAGATAATGACACACTTATTTGCAGAGTCCATAAAAAAACGCTTTGATCTCAAACCGCAATTATCTGGCAGTGTTATTCATTTAAATGATTTATGTACACATTCAATTAATAAATTTCACTTTTGAATATTATTTATATCGATTTATCAAAAAAGATTTCTAAATATTTAAAATTAGAAGCGATAAATAACATCTAGTACTTTCGCCAGAATTCAGAGTCGATATTTTGGCGGAGGATGTTTTTCTATTTATTATTTTTTTCACCTGTCGTAATATCACAGTTTTGTGGTTTAGTCCAATGAAAACGCTTAATATTCAATGTTCTGTGCTAAATGCTATCCAAACATTCCATTTTATACTGAAACAAATATTCTAAAATGTTAGATTTGTGGGTGGATAAATAAATATAATTCACTATTCAAATTATAACTGTTTATTATCGAATTAAAGTTAAAACATTTCTACGTTAGACAATACATTTTCTGTTATCCGTCAAAACTAATGACAGTTATCGTTGTCATGTTTTCTTGTTTATTAAATACATAACATTTCCTTCCTCGCTTAAATAGAACATGTATCCATATTAGGGTATAAATCGTAGAGGTGCGCGATGTGTTCGAGTAGATCTGCGTGGTATGACAGGTTCTAAAAGGACCGGCGGTGGAACGTTGTTTTCTGGAGTAGCTGGTGAGGTCGGTGTAGCTGAAGTAGCTGATGAGGTTGGTGTAGCTGGTGCTGGTACTGGTGCTTCAAAGAATCGAACACGTCGTGGCACTGGTGGCGATTCAGCAAATTTGTTTTCATTGGATCTTGACGAAGTCGTTGCTTTCGGAAACAACTTTATTTGATCAATGTGGCGTTTGATCGTCTTTCCTTCATACCTAATCTCATGGTGGAGGTCTCCAATCCTTGCTGCAATTGTACCAGGAAACTATCTGTTTTGGAGTTATTTTAGAGGAGGATTGTTTTACATCAAGGGTACGAATGTAGAGTCCATCCTAACTCGTTGTTTTTCAGAAACTCTAATGCGAACATCGTCAGGTCTCACCAGGTTGAGACGTGTTCGAAGTTCGCGTCCCAAGAAAAGTTGAGCTGGAGATTGGCCAGTGGTGGAGTGAGGAGCCTTGCGGAATTGTCGAAGAAACTCGTTCAGGTTCATCTGCAAAGTCTCCTTCGTGGTGTTCATAGTGTAGAGGGCATCCTTCACGGTTTGGACGTATCGTTCTGCTTGACCATTAGTTGAAGGGTGGTATGGCGCTGTAAGTTTGTGGTACTTGACACCACTTCGTAAAAGAAAAGCTTTAAATTCTTCCGCTACAAACTGTCTTCCGTTATCTGATACTACGGTGACTGGAGTGCCGTGTGCAGTAAAGAGGTCATCTAATAACTCAATAGTCATAGCTGCTGTTGTGGAGGTAGTTGGTTTAACTTCGAGCCACTTGCTATAAGCGTCAACAACAACTAAGAGCATGGTACCTGCTACTGGGCCCGCATAGTCGATGTGGATTCGTTCCCAAGGTGCTTTCGGGTACTCCCAGTGATGCTCCCGAAACTTAGGCGGCGCGTGCGCGTTGGTTGCGCATGTTGGGCAGGATTTGGCCATCTTCTCAATGTCTGAATCAATGCCTGGCCAAAAGACAAAAGAACGTGCCATTCCTTTCATTTTGACAATGCCTAGGTGGGCTGCATGGAGGTCGTTGAGAATTATGTCTCGTAACTTAGGTGGTATGACGACTCGGTGCTCGAACATAAGACAGCCAGCAGCGAGCATGTATTTTGATTCTGGTGCCTTGAAGTCGTGGCGGGTAAGATCTTGGCCTCCTTCTAAAAGTTTAACTATTCTGCCAAGATGCTGGTCCTTTCTCGTCTCTCTTGCAATTGTTTCAGCCGTCGCAGGTAGCTGTTGGATTTGATGGACTGTAAACAAATTAAAGTCATCGAAATTATCTGACTTCTCCCTCCGTGTATAAATTCCGCTAGTAACTTCGTTGACAACTGATGGAAGAGGTAATCTAGAGCAATAGTCTGCGTTTGCGTTCTGCTTAGACGTTTTAAACACTACGTCATAATCAAAATGAGCTAAATAATCAGCGTAATTGGCCATTCGGCTTATGCACAATACAGGAAGAGATTTTTCAGGGTGAAGGATCTGCGTTAAAGGTTTGTGATCAGTTATCAAGGTAAAGTGACGAGCATAGAGGTAATTGAAAAATTTCTGTACCGCCCAGACGATAGCGAGAGCTTCCTTGTCAATCTGGGGGTACCTTTGTTCTGTTGACGACATGGTCCGGCTGGCATACGCAATAGGGCGTTCTTGTCCATTGTTGAGTCGATGTGACAGCACTGCGCCTAGTCCGGTCTTACTTGCATCCGTTGCAAGCAAAAGCGGAAGAGCAGGATCGTATTGCATTAGAACTTGTGGCGAGATGAGAGCGTTCTTAATGTCCTGGTAGGCACGATCGCCTTCTGGGGTCCAGACGAAAGGATCCTGCAGTAGCATGTCTCTCAGCGGACGGTCTCTCGTTGACAGGTTATATATGAATGCGCTGTAGTAAGTCGCCTTGCCCAAAAACAGTTGCAGTTCTTCTGGCGTCGAAGGTTTTGGTGCATCTTGCACAGCTCGAATATGTGCGTTAGATTTATGGACACCAGATGCGTCAACCTTGTGGCCAAGAGCTTCCAGAATCGGTTCTGCAAAACTGCACTTCGCTCGGTTGAGTTTGAGACCGTGTTGGCGAAAGCGTTCCAGTGTAGTGGTCAGGGCTAGCATCAGATGATCGAAATCTTCTGCAAAAACAATGGTATCGTCAAAAAAACTTACAACATTAGGGAGGTCTCGCAACACCGTGTCCATACGCCTCTGCCAGATAGCGGGAAAGTTGTCGGCGCCATACACTGCATGGGATGGACGAATTAGACCATGCGTCGGGGTGTTAAGTGTCAAAGCGTGGCTAAACTCTTCATCAACTTCTAGATGGGTGTACGCATCTGTAACGTCCAAATAACAGAAGAGGGCAGCAGCATGCATCTTATTAAACAATTGATCAACTTTTGGAATTGGATGTTCGTCGATGATGAGTCTTGGGTTGAGATTGGGCTAACAGTTTCCCGTGATTCTCAATTTTCTTAACGACTACATGTGTTGTTGATGCCCATTCCGAA
The DNA here is from genome assembly GCA_035357415.1 of Ophraella communa. NCBI lineage: Eukaryota > Metazoa > Arthropoda > Insecta > Coleoptera > Chrysomelidae > Ophraella > Ophraella communa. Next base: position 21,962,323 of record CM068988.1, on the reverse strand, counting down.
TATTCGACTTTCTTATAAAATCCAGTTGCAATTTTTGCATCAATTTCCCTTGCATAAGCCTCTCGCAGAGCCACAGGAACGTCTCGGGCTCGGGAAAAGACAGTCTTGACGCCATCTTTTAAGTGCATTCTGGCAGGTGGACCTGATAGTTTTCCTGGAACATCACTGAACAAATCTTTGTAGCGATCGATAGTGGCCTCCAATTGATTCTGCTGTTCCGAGGATAATGGTTGTGTCGAGGTCATCTTGTGCACCAAGCTGGGCTTGCCAAAAAGCTTACCGAAATCGATTTCATTGACAAACTCGGAGATCCACTCACGTCCAAGGAGAGTTTCAAATTCATCGTCGACGATGTAGAGGTCTAGGTTCTTGGAGGTGGAACCAATGGAAGCGGTAACTATAAGTTTTCCAATGCAGTTGATGTGATGACCAGTATAGCTCGCAAAATAACGGTTACTTGGCTGTAAAGTAGAGTTTGGTATAATCTTATCTAACCTTACTTTACTCATCATTGAGCAGGGAGCGCCGGTGTCAAGCTCCATGTTGACGGTGGTGCCTTCTACGATGACGTCAACCAGCTGTTTTCCCGGTGATTGGATGGTCCCAATAACCTCAATTTTGCTGAATTGGTCGGTCGATGAATCTTCTTGGGTTACGTGATGTGTGCGTCGTTGGTTTGATTTTGATCGACACACCTTAGAGATGTGACCCTTTTTACCACAGGTCCTGCATTCGGCGTTGAGGAATCTACATTGGCTTCGTGGATGATCACCACCGCATCCGGCGCACTTTGTCTGGCTCGTAGATGTTCCCTGATTCTTTGGACGTGGTTGGTCGGTCTGCTGACGGTTGCGGGATTTCTTGCGTTGTCGTTGGTCGCTCTTCCTTGCTACTGGTTTTTCATAACCTATCTGATTGGTCGAGTCGGATTTTGACGTCGCACTTTTCAGTGTGTCACTAGCTTGTCTAGTGGCTTCAAGTGTGCTTGCAATCTCACATGCAATTGTAAAAGTATTTGGTTTTTTACTTACAATTTCGTCGCACATCTCTTTTGATTCCAAACCTTTAAGCATCTGTTCTATTAGCATGCGATCCAAAAATTCTCCATATTCGCAATGCGTGGCTCCTTGTCTCAGTCTTAGGCTAAAACTTGCGATTGATTCACCTGTTCTTTGTCGAATAGTAGAAAATTTTATGCTCTCCGCGTACATGTTGCGGCTCGCGTCGAAATGTTTGATCAAATTCGATTGAATATCATTGTAAGCGAGTGTCTCTGGGTTGACAGGGCTTACTAGGAATTTCAGGGCAGCATTTAGCTCGACCCCCATGTATACTCGTGCGTAAGTGGCATGTTCGCTTACCGGAATTTTACTCAATCCAAGTGCCCAGTTAAACTGTGTAAAATAATCCGCTACGGTGATTCCATCAGTGGAGCGGTACGGCTGCATCGAAAACTTCGGTGGTGAGGCTGAGATTGGTGCTGCTGGGGCCGCATCCGTACGAGAAGTTGAATTGGACTCACGAACAGCGTTTGCAATCATCGCTGGAAGGGCCTGGAGTAGATTTGCAAGTGTTGCCTCTGCCATGATGAAGAGAATAATGCACTTGTTCACTAACACGCGTCGTGTTAAGGTTCACCAAGTTTTTCTTTTTTGAATTTCGATTTTTCTTCGAACAAAGACCACGTTATTTATTTATCCCACTTCTGACACCAATGTTAGATTTGTGGGTGGATAAATAAATATAATTCACTATTCAAATTATAACTGTTTATTATCGAATTAAAGTTAAAACATTTCTACGTTAGACAATACATTTTCTGTTATCCGTCAAAACTAATGACAGTTTAATGTTTTCTTGTTTATTAAATACATAACATAAAATATATTTGGTTATTATTATCACAATTCAATTAATTTAAACGTAAATAAAAATTCAAATAGGTAGGTACTTTAAAACTAACCTGGTTATGTATACACTTAAAAAATTTAGATAGGTTGTAACCATATTATAACGTTGGGCGTCAATTTGTGATATGATTTACATGTTGAGAGTGAATTTATAAAAATATTTAGTTAACTTTTAAAAAAAATAACAATATACCAAAAGAAAAAAATGTAATTTACAATAAAACAACCATTAATCTTAATTTCGTCTTTAATTAGTTGTAAAAGATATTTCAATAATTAACAAAATTTATAGGTTCGTTCCAACAAGAGTCCGAAACTATCAGAGATTGTTATGCGCATGCGTATATGCATTTTAGCGTTCCAACAACAATCTCTGACAGTTTGGTGACTGATAGTAAGCTGTTCCAACGTTACATGCAAACGGTTTGAAAACTGTCATAAAAGTTTGTGAATTTGTTAGGAACTATAAATCAGACGCATGCGCAAAGGACATTTGATTATTTGAAACCACGTGTTTGTCCATTTAATTCAACTTTTAACCTTTTTCGCGTATTATATATTTATATTATTAGACGAAAGTATTGGTGCATTTCACAGTTAAGACGAATCCAGTCACGTTCTCGAGTACCTAAATAATTGAGAAAATTGGTGTTCGCCCGAAAATTTTGGAATGGGAAAATATTTTCCACTTGTTGCACTGTCATGTGTTAAATGTCAAACTAGTACTACAGTGTTCCAACAGAACAGTTGTAGACTAGTTTCAAATTTCATCAAATGCGCGCATGCTTAGAAACAAATTTGAAAACAATCCGAAACGCATCCCTGATTGTTTGTTGGAACGAACCTTATAAATGTTTATCACAGCAAAAATTATAATAGTTAAATACCTCGGCTAGGGGTGAGTAAGTTCATTAGCTCTGACTATAGTACAATATTTGTTTCTTTAAGAAATTATAAGGGCGCCACTGAAATCTTTTTATTTTTTATGATACTACTGAAGAAAGTTGTTTTAAACTGAGTTATTTAAATAAGTATCATAAGATGACAGAAATATGTCAGAAAAAACTGTCTATGAAGATAAAAAAATGATATGTAGAGATGATCCAGTTAAAAATGCTCGTGCATACTAGAGTTTAAAGTTTACCGAATCTTCAAATTAAAGAGATGCTTCTAGTTCACTGAATCTTCAAATTAAAGAGATGCTTCTAGTTCATTGTATTATATTCCAACTTTCTGTATATGACAGTAAACCAATACAAGAAAAAGAGACTGGGAATAATTATTAAAACTTCTTGAACTCGATAATGGCAACTCATTAGTACACCTCGTAGCGTAGCTACTTTGAACTTCCAATTATAATTATAGAGACCGTATTCATTATTTTAGTATTAAAAATTCTTTAGGAAGATGGAGCTAGCAGTACTAATTTAATTTAATATTTAGGATACCAGGTGCTTAAAATGTAAACAGGTACTGTTACAAGGTACCTAGAGATAAATGTGGTCTTGTAGGTAAACTTCAAATAGATATGCCTAATAATTTTCATTTTGGCAATTTTATCTGAATATAATTGTGTGAATAGGTATAAAAATAAATATTTATTCATATTATAACTGTGTTTTTACGGTGCTCACGACAATTGACAACTGTCAATACTATCTAGTGAACAGGTAAATAATATAACAAAACATAGATCACAAATTTAGGTACGAATGGTATAAAGAAACTTTAAACAGAAACTAAGGGAAAAACAAACAAAGAAATCAAAGGACAATAAAAAAGCTTTATCTGTGTGTGGACAATATTAATAAATTTTTATAGGGTCGTCAGGATCGTTTCTGTATAATTATATTTATGATTATTGTTAAATTAATAATTTGAATTAATTTGATTTAAAAATTTATTCGAAAACTTTTTATAAAGGTAACATTTTACAGATGTTAACATTTCCCAATGTTTTAAATTTAATACACTATAACCATAGAAAATAATGATAGAATATAGTTAATGTGCGTCAAAAGTTAGATTTTTAAAACGAGATTGAAACAAATACCTACTGCTTTTTGTCAGCCTACTAACAACACTCCGCTTTTATCAATGATGTAATTTTCTCCGATCCAGATGGAAATTTCTCAATTACTTATATCGGGGAAACTGTTTTTAAGTTTTCTTTGAAATAAAGTGGAACGCATATCTAGAACCGTTTTTGCACTTTATCAATTATTTAATTGAAAGAGAAGTTTTTAAGCAGAAGGTAAGTAACAAGACAAATTTACTAATCTAATAGTAGGGGAGCCCACGATGCAAATGGGGATTTACTGGAGCGTCATAGACCTATTAGGTTGCAAAGCTTCGATGATAAAAAGAAAATATGTTATATAATGTATAACTTTTCATCGGTGAGGAAAGCAGCTAGAGATTTGTAAAAAACAACATGGACATACTCGAGCGCTTCAGAGATATTAATTTTGGTTTTTCTCACTGCATATATTAGTTTAATTCTCGACTTTAGTATTATATTTTTGTTACTGCCACTTTCTAAATTCCAACCAGAAGATAGTTAAAGTAATATGGTAGCTGACTGCTAAGACAATTATTAAGAAATTAACGACGATTCTCAAAAACTTTATTTTTTTATTACCAGGTTTCTGACAGCTATTAAATTCAATCTTTCATTAAAATTACATGCTAAAAAAATACATGTAAATAATATAAAAAGCTAACAACCAACAAATATGTTTTTTTGTGCTCTTGTATTACACTTATTAGTAGGTAGGTACTTCCAGAATTCTGCAACCTTGTAACAACTATACATATATTTTGTAAACTCACTTCATTATCTCCTAATATTGCTTGCAATCTGAAGACCCTCTTTTAGCACATAGGTCCATCAAATAAACGTTTGCTTGCTCAGTACTTTCTCCAATAGTTTTTACTCCTAAAGCAGGGTTTTGTTCCTCTTTTGACTGGTCCATCAACCTGCTTATTAAAAATTCCTCGATGGTCTGGCAGACATACGAGGGTTGTCTGAAAAGTTTCCGACCTAACAAAAATTCAAATAGTACTCGGCGTCTTTCTCTGCAAAATAGTTGTTTACGAAGGTGATGGCCTCCTCATTCGACGAAAATCTCTGTCCTCCGAGCGCAACTTTTAGCTTAGGGAACAAAAAAGTCGCTTGGGGCTAGATCTGGTGAGTAAGGAGGGTGGTCAAGCAGTTCAAACCGTAATTCGTGGATTTTCGCCATGGCAACCGCTGAGGTGTGAGACGGCGCATTGTCTTGGTGAAACAAAATTCTTTTTTTCTGCAAATGTGGCCGTTTTTCCGCAATTTCTGCCTTTAGCTTGTCAAGTAATGATGCGTAGTATGCTCCTGTAATGGTTTTTCCTTTTTGAAGATAATCGATTAAGATAACTCTATGAATATCCCAGAAAACAGTTACCATCACTTTCGCAGTCGAAGGAACAACCTTTACTTTTTTTGGAACCGATTCCCCTTTTGCAGTCCATTGTTTTGACTGTGTTTTTGTTTCTGGAGTATTATGGTGTATCCAAGTTTTATCTACAGTAATTAATCGGCGTCAAAACTCTGTTTTATTGCGCCAACAGAGAGTTGGAAATGTTCATTCGAACACGTTTTTGGTCCAAAGTGAGCAAACGCGGCACTCAACGCGCGGACAGCTTTCTCATGCCTAAATCTTGATTCAATATGTGACAAACACGTTCTTTGGACATGTTTATAGCCTCTGCTATCTCTCTAATTTTAATTCGACGGTTGTCTAGCACCATTTGGTGAACTTGAGCGATATTATCGCTATTATTGCGGTTTTTGGACGTCCCGAACGTTCATCGTCACCCAAGCTGGTACGACCACGTTTAAATTCAGCAGCCCAAAATTTCACGGTGGCAAATGATGGTGCAGAGTCCCCGTACACAGCGTCCAACTCGTCTTTGATTTGCGTAGGCGTATTGCCTTTCAAAAACAAATATTTAGTGACAGCTCGATACTCGATTTTTCCATTTTCAAAAAAACACTCACATCGACTCACTCAAATGTTTGTCAAACAACAACGGCGCGTCCAAAATGGCTGAAATTTTAGTGGATACCTTTCAAAGCATGCGCTTAGTCTCAAAGTTATTTTACTGTTTCTATAAGAGCCCTTATAGTCCCTAGACTGTCTGTGCATATTTTGATCGCTTAGATTTATAATCCCTTAGGTTCTTCTCGTTTGGAAATTGGCAAATTTCTCCTTCTGTTAAATTCCATTATTTTGGATTTATGAAGACTCCTGCGTTTGACGTTAATCCAGCCAGTGGCATTCCAACATTGACATTGTTGTTGTATTTCTTGTGTGCTAGGTGCTAGGATAACGAGGTAGGTACAGTCTGCCTAGGGAATCGTGTATACCATAATTGAAGGTGGTAATCAAACCATCCATAATCAAATTCTTTTTTAATTTTAATTATACTTAATATTTATGCTAAAATAGGCAGAATTCTATCAGGAAAATGGGAAAACCTCTAAACACAGTATTTGCGAATGGGAAGGACTTTCAAGACAGAAATTTGTAACTATAGATGAAAAAAGGGCGTGAATAGAAGCTACTTTGGGTAATCTGAAATAACTATAGGTAACACATCCTAACTGATTTCGTAAGTATTTTTAAATATGTCATTAAAAGTTTAATCTAACGTATATTATCTAACATCATCTTTAAAAGCCCACAATGTACATTCAAGTCAGGTATTATTTGCCGAATTACGTTTATGAAATAATCATAGTGTTGTACGTATATCGTCCAAGCTACTATTTACGATGAGCAAATATTATGTTTCTAATGACTAAAATAACTATTTTTACTACGAGTTAACTATCAGTGTATGTTGTTATTATTTTTTTTTTGTTCAGAGTAACTTCGCCTGAGAACTGGGCTAATACCGTATACACTAATTCTATTGTGAACAAAAAAATACCTATTACATTAATGTACCTATTGCTGCATATAGCAAATAAATAAACTGAAAAACCTGTTTTTGTAACTATTAATGCATTTTATGATTTCCTATATCACTGATTTTAGAGGCAAATATATTTAAGCAAATAATTAGGCTTTAATATTGGTGTTTTTCTTATCCTTCAATACTTGGCATAGTCTAAATATGTTTTTACCTACCTAGCTACAAACAAAATATGTCAATCTGACGATGCTAATTCTAGCGCAACAGCGTTAAATAATCCTGTGGAAACGCTTGAACAGTTAAGTAAAGCTGTATTTCACATATTATGGATAAACTTAGATCAAAATTTTTTGAATACCTTGATTGAGAGTATGCCTTCTAGAGTAACAAGTTTGAAAAATAATTTCTCCAGCAAAACTTTGTAAGGGATGAAAAATTTCAAGGGGTCCATTTTATAAAGAATTTAATAAGGAATCGATTGGTGGTGGTCCGATTTCGATCGCATCAATAGTTTAGCCATCATCAGATTTCAAAGTTGAACAATGATGTAAAATTTAGAGGTCGAAATTTTGAAATTTTTCAATTGTTTCGATTATAAAGGGGATAAAATGAAAAATTAAAAAAAAAAACAATTACATCCTCTGAAAGCCCATCTAATAACGAAGAAATCATTTTAGATTTCATTAAATTGTAGTTCTTCGTTTTCGTACAGGACCGGATTTAGTAAAAAAATATACCTTCGAATTTTTTTTTTAAATTCACGACGATTCCAAAAAGTCCTTAATTAAAAAAAAGTTAAGGCAGTTTCTAATAGATCTCGATGAGCCGAAGATGATGGTTTTTGATTCATTTCGATATGTAGAAGGGTGCACCTTTTATAACACTGATTTAAAAAAAAAAGAGCAAAACATGGGGGTTGAAAAAATGGAATCATTCGATAAAGGATGATGATATCAACAAATTTCAACCACAGTTTTCTTTGAAATCAAACCCCGAATCTAACGATATGAAAAATTTTAAATTTCATTAAAAATTGAGCGAGCTAGGGGGGGAAAAAAGGGATTTTTACAAAAGAAGATCATCCCCTCGTTACGAGTAGCCAAAATTGAAAAAAAAAATAGCCAAAAGAACCATTTCAACCCACTCTACAAGCAAGGAAAATTTTATAAAAATCCATCAGAAAACAAAGAAAAAAATGGTAAAAATCCCCACAAACACTCTGTTCACGAGGAGGTACAAGAAAATAGAATTTTTAATTTAACTTTTGTACGACAATTCTCTCATTATTTTGGATTTTGTAGGGAAAATTTTCTGTAACATTTCAATAAATATTTCCTCTTCAAATCATTTTTTTTGTTTTTGTTTTTGTTGATTCCTATTTCAAACAAAAGTATTCTAACCATTCTTACTATATCCAATGAAAAAAGGCTCTAACGTTTTAACAAAATTTTAAGATATATTAAAAAAAAAACATTAAAATTCGATTGGAAAATCTAACAAAGAATATTATCAAGGACACCTTTTAACTGAGGTTCAACTACTTAACGCCATTGTTATTATAGAAGTGTTTCAGCAGCAATTCATTTTAATATTTCTATAACATTAAAGGTGGGTATATTTCAAATGAACCCACAGTATATTATAAATCTAAACCCTGTGATAATTAGAACTTGTTTCTTTAGATACAATAAATCTATCAATTAAGAAGTGTGAACACTTTTAAGTAAAATGACTTTATTTGCCAAGTAAAGGATTTTTTATGCAATTAAAGCCGAATGTTCATGTGTTCCTAGACTGTAATAAATATCTTACGCCAACTCAGGTGAAAAGTTCGAGTGTGCGTGTTCTCAATTTCAAATAATTATAATCGATGATACTTTGTATCAACTATACGCGATTGTGGGAAGAAGTTCAACGGGGAAATTATGTAAGCGGAATATTATGAAATATTATAAACGAAATTCTTTAATTAAAACAGACAACTGTGTATGAATTAAAATGCGCACACAATAACAACAACTTCGATAGAAATGAAGAGACATTTCAAACGATATATCACAAGCATATAATTCCCATTTCAAAAATAAGGAGAGAGCGAGTTGTAATGCAACAAACTGAATCATTTTTCTATGTAGATTTTTAAAATAATGTATAATTTCGGCGTATTTCGAATCATATAGTCTATATAGAAAGGACAAGGAGTAATAAATAATTCATTTAAGTAGATTTCATAGACGTACCAAAATATATTTTAAGAGGGTATACCGTAAGGTACATTTTGTATTGAACGAAGAGTTGCAGCTATGCTAAAGAATATACGATTTAGGTCAGAGCTAACGGGATGTACTAATTTTAATAAAAAAAGTGATAGAGGTACATAAATTTCAGTAAGTTTGATAAAGAAAGGCAACACAGTTTATTCATAATAGAAAACAAACCAATCTGTAACAATAATTATTTTATATATTTTTGTTCTTTTTGTAAGAAGATTAATTCAAACCTTGAATATTGTCACAAATAAATTACAATGAAATATATATTTAAAAAATTAATTCAATTAATTCAAATAAGTCAAGATAGCAAGATATCGTTTTTTTTTATTAAATTCAAAGAAGCAAAATGAATATTTTTTATTTGTATTACTCCTATACGTAGTTTTCGGGGAATTTTTCTTAGAAATTTTAAATGGCAAGTGGCCTACTGTAATCGGCTTAATACGATTACACCTATTTTCAGATTATTCGATTATTGAGAGGGATTTTCCAAACAACCCAGTTTTCTTAGAAACATTATCGGGAATATTATTTTAAAAGAAAGTAGGTACCTACATTAAATCAGTACTTAGTATTAGTTCTTTGAGTAAAGTTGTATGAAGTTGTATGGTTTTCATAATATTGTAAACGGTTGCAATATATTTAAAACTTTTGTTGAATGTTAATTGTGCAAGTATCAAAAAATGTCGATAAGCCAAGGACCATCTAAACGACCAAAAACAGGTCCATTATCTTTAAATGAAAAAACTCTAATATTGAATTGTTATACATCATTGAAAAACAAGGATCCAAGTGCAAGTGTTGATGATATTGTGAAATTAACGGCTGCTATGTTGTGTGTTGCTAAATGAACAATTTATAGATTACTAAAAGAAAGCAAGAACTCTTCAACCCCCTAAAACTCCTTCAGGCCGAAAACCAATTTAGATCGATGAGTCATTAAAACAAAGACTAAGACGTAAAGTCCATGGACTTTTCTTACGAAAGGAAATTCCAACACTTGACAAAATGATGACATCAGTGCAAGAAGATACGGACTATACAAAATTCTCCAGAATGACATTATGCAAACTTTTGAAAGATGTGGGTTTCAGATATACAAAACATAATAGAAAATCTCTCTTGATAGATAAACCGGAAATAGTTTTTTGGAGAAGAGAACAAAATTTGAAAATATTCTACTAAGACGAAACATGGATAAATGCTGGATATACAGTTTCCAAATCTTGGCAAGATGAAAACATTAAGAGCGGAAGGCAGGCATTCGTGCAAGGTTTGTCGTTAGGTTTGCAGCCACCATCTGGAAAAGAAAAAAGACTTATCATTGTCCATGTTGAAAGTTCTGAAGGTTTTGTAGATGGTGGATTATAAACTTTTATTTTAAAACGCACGGGGGACTATCACGAAGATATGAATGGGGATGTCTTCGAGGAATGGTTTGTTCAAATGTTGGATCTGATTCCAAAAGGGGCTGTTATTGTTATGGACAACGCAAGTTACCATTCACGGTTACGAAAAGCATTGCCCACAAGTCGTTGGCGTAAATCAGAGCTTTTGGAGTGGCTTATTTCGAAAAATATTAAGTTTCCAAAAGATCCACTAAGGAAAGAACTTTACAGAACTGCAAAAATGAACAAGAATAAATATAAAACCTACATTGTAGAAGAAATGGCTTCTTCTCGTGGTATATCAGTTCTTCGACTTCCCCCTTATCATTGTGAACTTAATCCCATGGAATTAATATGGGCTCAGGTACAGGGGGAAGTTGAAAAAAAAATACTACTTTTAAAATAAACGATGTTGTGAAATTGTTTGAGAGTGCTGTAAGTCATGTTAGTAAGGAAAATTGGACAAACTGTATCGAGCATGTTATCAAAGTAGAGGCAAATATGTGGAAAATTGACAATATTTGTGACGATTTAATCGACCCTATTATTATTAATGTCAACAACGATTCTTCCTCTTCCGAGTCGGATATACATAGAATAAAATGTAAGTAATAAATGTATTCCAATAATTATTTCTTTTCATATTTTATTATATTATAATTTAAAACGTATGTTTTTCCCAAAGTACACACCACTGCATTGCGTTATTGCTTACCTGCTAATCCTTTAACAATGAAGAAACCCTAATCTTTGCTATAACTAAAACAAATACGGGGTCGATCTACCTGGTTTTTAGATTTACGGAAGAAATGTAATTTAAAGTAAGAGATTTATCAAAAATTTTATGGTGCTCCCTGTAAAGGTTTTGCATACTTAATTAGGGTTTATTACTCCTCGTACTGTTTGTACATACTATAGAATTTAGTTATTTCTGTTCATAAATTCCGATATCCTACATCGTCTATTATCTCGTGGCAACATCGTACAAAATAAGAGTGAATCCTCAATTCTCATACATAGTCTGGTTTCCAAATACTTATATACTAAGTTACATAAAAATCCGAACACCCAGTTTAAATGATTGTCACTCAGTATATATTTATTTAATAAAAGTCTGTGGTTTGACTGTGTTTTATTTAATCTTCTTTAAATAATATATTAATGAAATTTATCTTGCGACATCAAACTTAACAAATCCAAATTAATGTCTAAAATTCTAATTGAATGTTCTCAACTTTTTAAACAGTATTGTTGGTTAATTGTATATAAATACAATATGACGGTTTTTATCTCTGTAAATTAATAGCAGCCCTTAAAATGTCTCTAACGAGGCAGGATGATTGATGTGAGAGTTAAATGGTGGTTGGAAAATATCACTGAAATTAAAAGGAAAACAAAGAGATACTTAGGTATTTACGCAAAGAAGAATTTAAAGACTACAGTTCGTCAACTTCATTCTCGTTCAAGTGTAAAAACAAAAGTTACCGGTAATTATTTTTCCTTTTTACTTTATTTTTTTAATCATAATTACTTATTTAATATTTTATGATTTATTAACATTATAATCAAGAGATTAGTATTTTGTGTTTTATTCAAAACATAAATAAGTAATATTCATAGTTTTTAACTTAAATAAGAGAAAGAATAATAAAAAACTCTTCGTTTTAACAAAACTTCCAATATTTATTTAAAAAATTGATTTTTTAACTTTAATAACAGCCGTTTCGCTAGCATCGTCAGATTGACATAGTCTAGCGAAACGGCTGTCATTAAAGTTAAAAAATCAATTTTTTAAATAAATATTGGAAGTTTTGTTAAAACGAAGAGTTTTTTATTATTCTTAATAAAATGAACTTCCAAAAAGTAAGGGTTAGTACAATCAATTTAAATAATAGAAGTTTTCAAGCATTATTTTATTTAAGAAGAAAGTAGGTAGGTAGTCAATATTTTGGATTTGTTAGAGATATTAATGCCATCAATGGTACTGAAAATAAATACTAAAAAACAATATAGGTATGCTGTCTATTTAAAAAAACAAGACTGATATGAACACTAAGAATATTTTTGTCAGTAAATTTAATCCAAAATTACGAAACACACTGTATAACATGACACTGATCGGGCATTTGAAAATGTATCGGTGACATGCCATTGTGAATTTATTGTGTAAACATTAAGCTAGTAAAACCCTTCTACGTGAAACGATAGCCGTCAAAATCTCTGACGGAAAGTCATTAAAAGTTGGGTTAGGCATGCCAAGAAAAATTTTCAAATCCATTTAATCCTAAAACAATATCAACGATCCCGTGTGATGGAATTCGGACAACGAGGTCATAGTCATTAATAACAAGTATGACACAAGGAACAGCACCATCAATCACGTATTGCATATTAATGATTAGATTGCTTAGAGACATTTCTCATTCTAAGACAACTGAGAAACCGAAATTGGTTTCGAATTTCGAATTAATTCAAGGGACGCGTTATTTTATGCAAACTAATATAATTAATAAAATATTCTTTTTTAATGAAATGTAATTTATTTAGATAGAACTGTAACCTAAAGATAATTACATCGTCCAATAAGTCCCGGGACTAACTAGTCCTTATTTTTTAAATGAATGCTTAATACTTTAAGAATATTGTCTCAAAATTTCAAGTGGATCGAAGTAAAATTGACCAAGTTACGAATATTTTTATACCTGTCGGATTTTAATCCCTACTCGACCCGAGCGCTCTATTGTTGCCTGGCAGATGTTTAGCTCTCTACTATACTTTTTCTTTCCCCCCAGTTCTATTTATAGAAATTCCGACTTAAGTACAAACGTCCTTATGCCTGAACTGTATATTTTGTATACCATATACTATATATCTGAGCAAAGATGCTTCACTCAGTACAACAATGAGAGCTTGAACCAACTTATTTGGAAAATCTCACCAAAGCACTTGAGTGGAACCTCTGTAATCGTTGAAATTGCAGCTTATACGGCAGCCAGTGTCTTCAATAAAGGTTCTTTTGCTTTACTAACCTTCATGGAAGGCATGGGAATTAGTAGTGGACCAAGTGCTTATGACTGGGCGCGATCAACTGACTCCATACGTATAAGCCGAGCCGATCAGGAAGCTCAGAGACAAACCAAAGAAGGCAGGATTCTTCGTAGACAGGCGCAAAAAGATGCTTTAGACATCATGGATGATAGCAACATCCTTTATGGACCTGGCATTGAAGATTCAGTGTGAGGTAAGCCTATAAAATTTGCTTATAAACGTTTTATACAAGATTTTTTAGTGTTCAAAACTTTAAAGCGTTTTTCTCACAAGTCGGTGGACATTATAACTTCAAAACTACTGCACCGATCGTTTTGAAATTTTGAACACTATTTCTGTCCATCATTTAAGAGGCCCTGACGAAAAGTTTTTTTCAAATTTGTTGATAATTGTTATTTTACAATAACAAATTAGGAGGTTTATTTCACGAAAAATCGCGTTTTTTCCTTCAAAGTACTCCAAAAAAGTGAAAAATTTAAATTTCGAAAAAACCTCACGTCACCTCCTGAGGAAAACTAACGAATGAACTTTGATTTTTTGATTTCAGATGACCCAGCACCAAGTTATGATGTCCACCGCAACTCTCCTTTTTTTCGAGGCACGTCGGAATACTTGCTGCCATTACCGTATTTGTTAATATTTTTTTGTGAAAATTTTACAGAACATTCTTCAACTGTGTTACTTCAATGTATCATTGGATTTAATAAAGAAATTTCAACTGGTTCCTCACAAAAAATTCATAAAAACATGCCTTTTTTCAACGAATTAACTTCACCCCCCCCTTAAGAATAATGCTGGATGTTCTTGATAGTTTATCAAAGTAGTTGTATAACAATACGTAATTTCATTTAATGTGTTTATTAAGTTTATTCGTTATTTTCATTACTTTGTAAGTAAATTTTTGCCCACCCTGTACCAATTTGAAGCAATATATTATACATTTTTGGAATCAGCTCAGCAAAGGCAATTTGGAAATTGAAAAAAAGGGGGGATTCCATTTGAAAAAAATGGTGATGACGCCATTACACGAAAGTGGTTCACCCTGTATATTAGATTATCATTTGAAATAATAGTAAATTGAAATCAATAATCGACTTGTTTCGGGAATTTTTAATTTTATTGGTTATTCAGCCAATAATGAATTTATGCTTTACTTTATGGACGCACTGTATAAACAAGTTATTTACGTTTTGGTTTTAATTTAGACCATTCCATCAAAAAATGTTTACGGTATAGTCAAAGTTCTTTTTTAAGATTTTAATATTGGCTAGGAGAGTTAGAATTGTTGAAAAGAAAGTTTACTATTGATCCCATAAAACCTAAATTAGTTTTGTAGACTCTTATTAACTAACTTAGACTAAGTAATAAACAGCTTGTTTCATTATAGATGGATTATAAAAAATCTTTTAACTTTTGTTTTATCCCCTCTCAAGTCGAATATTAAAAACTTTTTTCTTTAGTTAACAATGAAAATTATAAAAGTAGCTCTTGCTACTTTTAAAAAATGTTAGTGGTTGCAATTAATTTAGAATAAACGTGTAGGTACTCTAAATGAGCCATTACCTACCTACTGTCAAATACGTAATGATCAGTTTTAAATGGAGGGAGTAGAAAAAAATATTGCAAATATTGAGTTTCTGAACATCTCCTGACACGGCTGGTCTGAACACAAGCAAATTAATTAAAAAACAATGTCTTTCTGTAACCATATCTATACTTCAATCTGGTACTCTTGTTTCGTTCCATGTGAGTGAATCGATGTTTTTATAGAAATCTGAAAATCATTCGTCCGGGTAGTAACAGCTTACTAATTTCCGCTGTTCGCTTATTCCCGTGTTCCAATCTCTCTACTCGACCGTTTTGATTTCCAGTCAATTACTTTTCTCTCTCGATGTACACAACAAAAAAAAAGAACAAAAACAGCAACATCGTTCTTTTTTAACTTCCATTTCGTAGAATCATCCCTCTCTATTTCGGATATTACATTAGATAAATTTCAGCTTTCGAATAAAGCTTTTTTATCAAGACGTTAGTCGTTGCTCATGAACACCCCAACTTCGTTTATAGTAGAAAAGAATATATGTAAGAATGAGAAAACCTGGGCATCAAGGCATCAAGACATTCGGTAAAGAGAAAAATGATGCAGAGGCACAAAATTCAAATTACAAGTACAAACGGGTCTACGACTCTAGGTATTAGGTCTAATAATATACAGTGGGGATGTAAATTTAAGTACTTCACATAGCCCATGACCAGATGAGAGAAGAGACCCGAAAGCAACATAATCACGACTGGAAAAATGCCCTGGACAACCACATGACTAAGAGTTTTTTGGACGAACTCAGCTAAAGAACCACAGAGAACAAACGAGGATGACAGGATCCACTCCAAGATCCAAGATACTACGTAAGGGTTTGATAATAAACGCCTTGGAGTGAATACACCCGGAATACAATCGACCTGAGCCTTTTTTTGAGCTATTGACAAATAGTGTAGGATCCAACGCGAACAAATTTTTTTGACCGTCAAATATTTATGAAATATTGAATGTATGCTGTTTCCACTAATGCCTAAGGTTGTCTCAATCTCACGATAGCTCACACGACGATCTTGCAATATCAGTTCGCGCACAGCATCAATGGTTTTCGGAACAACAACCGATGTACGAAATTTGTCTTGGAGTGAACTACGGCCACGATTGAATTCACCAAACCATCGATAAACACTGGTCCTTGATGGAGCTTCATCGGATAAAATTGAATTAAGTTCATCCATGCATTGTTGCTGTCCAACTTTACGATAGAGCTGTCAGTTGCCAGATTGCAACACCAGGGTTGCCAAATCGCGAAATATAAAAGGCAACCCTCGTATAAGCTTCCACTGTTTCGTTAGTTCCAATTTAATTTTCAGAATTAAATAAAAACTAAATAATTAATCCTTGCTCCAAACCTGAAGATTTTAAGGCTTAATGCAAATTATACAGGGTATAAATAAAAATTTAAGGATTAAGATAACGAATTAATTGCTAGATATCAAATTAATACGTTTCGAATTAATCTGCAAGCTTTATCCGCAAGCAGTAAACACCTACGATTGAATTGAATCCACACGTGTACATAATTTTTCAATTGCCATGGCAGCAAAGCTCCTTTACGTCGGCTTATCTTTATAACGCGATATATAATCCCGTTTCAGATGTGGTCGGGCGATTAAATATCAAAGGGTATCTCCGTTTAACTAAAATAAACATCAACAACATACCGAGCACTGTTTAAATTTTGAAATATGAAATTACTGCGGCATTTAAACGTTTCGGGTCTTTGTTGTTGAACGCATAATAAAATAATATGCCTCATTTTCGGTAAATTTATCTAAGTCAATTAAAATTTTATTTATTTAATTTATCGTTAGTTTGGATAATATGTAATAACTAAAGTACTATTAAAGAAAATACAATCGTCACAAAAAGTATGGCATAATTTTAAAAATTGAATTTCAGATTATTTTAATATGAGTGTATGGTATCCTTTATAGTGTATTTGAAAATCAAGAGAGAGTAAATTCCCAGAAATGTTTTGCAGTTATCAGTGTTAAAGGCAGTAAACCATAGACGTGCGTTTTCAAAATTAAATTAATATGGAAATAGAAATATTTAATTTGTTTTAGTTATTTATACCTAGATTACCAATTTTAGATAGATAAACATAATTCGTAAGTAGTAATTTAAATTGGGTAAAATGAAGAAAAAGTCAATATTATTTTAGGCATTTTGTTTTAGGCATATGTTTATTTACAAAATATGTATATAATATGTACAGATAATTACAATTACTTATAAATTAATATGAGAAGCTAAAAAAACAATTAAGTAGGTATATGAAAAAAAAACCAACCGCAAGGATAAAATTTGACGAGCAACATGCAAAAAATACGACAATATTAAATCTTAAAAAATAAAAATCTAAAAATAAAATTAAAGTACATAAATTAATAATTTTAAAGTTATGGTTCCTCGCACTCTGTGTCAGAAGATTCACCATCTGATTCTAGAGAAATTACAATGAGCTCTATAGTAATATCAATTATGGTATCTATAGCTCCCACATTTTTTTTTTCTATTTCTGTAACGTGTCTAATACATTTTTGCCAATTTTCATTTGTTACTTCAGATATTGCCTTATTGAAGAGATTTTTAACATCTGATAATTTAAAAGTAGTGTTATTTCTGGCAACATAACCTTTAACTTGAGCCCATATCAATTCTATCGGATTCAGCTCACAATGGTAAGGTGGTAAACGAAGGATTTCAATTTCTCGTTTTTTGGCTATCTCCTCAATATTATATTTTTTATAATTTTGCTTATGTTTTTTAGCAATAGTTAACAATTCTGCCCTCAGCATTGTATTGTCAAAGGCTAAATTTTTGGAAGATAACCATTTTGCAATTTCATCCTTTTTCCATTTAGTGGTTGGTAAAGGTTCAAGTAATCTGGAGTGGTAACTTGCATTGTCCATTACAATAACCGATCCTTTTGGTATGAATTGAATTATCTGTTCAAAATATTCCTCAAACACGTCTCCATTCATTTCTTCGTGATAATCAACGGTTTTTTTTTTGATTCAAATAAGAGTAAACCATTCTCAAGAAAACCGTTTGTATTGCCTATATGACAAATAATTAATCTTTTACCTTTTCCTATAGGTTCCTTAAAACCAGTTGTATATCCTTCTAGAAAAGCTTGATGGGATGATTTTATATTTTTGTCTTTCCAAACTCTTCCTACACAATGTCCTTCATTAACCCATGTTTCATCTAAATAATAAATGTTTTTATTTTGAGCTTTAACTTGTTGTATTCTTTTGAGGTACAACATACAATTTCTTCAGAATCAATTAGCATTGAGTGTCTGCCCATTTTTTCAAATTTAAAGTTTAACTCATGTAACGTTTTCCATAGTTTATCCCGGCTTATTGTGGGTAAATCAACATAATTCGTAATGGCTTGCAAAACTTTATTTAAAGTTGGTATTTGCTTGTTTATAAAAAATGAATGAAAAAGCTTACGAATAGCATTTTTAAAAAACTCGTCCACGTTGACTTTTAATAGTTTTTGTCTACCTGGTTTCGGCTTTGGTGAGGTTACTCCACCTGATTTTTCTTCCTTTAGAAATGAGTAATTTAACCCCAGAACAAGCAGCTCAAATTGTGGCTTTAGTTGAAGATGGACGATCTCAGTAATATGTTGCTAAAGTCATGGCAATCAACCAATACAGCGTTTCTAGAGTCTTAAGAAGGATTAGAGAAATTGGAAGTTATAATAGAAGACCAGTTCTAGGACGTCCCAGGTGTACTAATCCTGCAGATGACCGTTATTTAAGAATTCAGACTTTGCGAACTCGTCATGTTACAGCCAGACAACTGCAAAATGTTCTCTCTGGAGATCGTAATGTTAGAATATCTGTCAATACGGTTAAAAACAGATTAAGGAATTTTGGAATCAGACTTAGAATGCCTGTTACTGCTCCATTGTTAACCAGAGCACACCGTGTAGCACGTTAAAGGTTCGCAATATAGTACAGGTAATAATACAAAAATTGGGAATTTGCAAATTTGGAAAGAGTGTTACACCATAGTTTAGAGTTTAGGTTTCTTAAAGAAGTTTAGTTTAAATATAAATAATGTTGTTTAATTGGAAAACATAGTATTAATAACGTACCTTTTGATAAACGATAACCCATTAATATGAAATATTGTTGCTTTCCTATTTCATAAAAAATGTGTGCTCTTATTATTTTGCAATTTTTCTTTGCAAACAAAAAAAACACGGAACAGTTGTGCATTATAATTAATAATAATAATAGTTTGTTTACTTAAACATTTAACAAATCATTACATAAACTAATTTTTACTGAATAAACTGCTAGAAGCAGAGAAGTAGCAGTAAAGCCACTTGTACATGTGCACATACTAAACATAAACAAATTAGAACCAAAATTTAAATAAAAAAAAAACATTCAACATAATTGAAATGATGAAAAAAAGCAGTTAAAATAATAATTTAAAAATATTTGACATTACCGTAATAAAAATTATAAGCTAAAACCACAATTTTAAAAAAATCTTTTTTTTCTTTTATTTTACATAATTTGAGTACCTAATTTGTTTTATAATATTTAAAAATATGATTAAATTTCGTGATTAACTAGTTTTGTAAACAATTTTCTATCTTAAGCAAAATCCATTTTTTAAATTCTTTTCTAAATTTGGTTTTATTTTTTAATTTTTTTATTTCTTCGGGAAGCCGTGAATAAATACGTGGAACTAAATATATCAACGTGGTTGATATATTTTATTTGAATTTCTAGTACAATAAGGGTTTGAAAACAAAGTCAACTGTATTTTGTGATTCTTTATAAAGATTATCTGATGGGTAGGTAATTTTTTTTTATACATAATTTTAATAATGAATTTTTAAATAACAATAATACTTTTAAAAAAATTGTTATTAATTCCTCCACATCCTAATATGCCATAGGTAAGTTGTGATTCAATCAATGCATAATAAATTGTTTTCAAATAATGTGACATAAAATCTTTTAAATATTTAAATTTTGGTATTATGCCTCTGAACGTCGCTACTAACTGGTTTTTGTGCAGATCCCAACGTAAGTGACGGTAATCGTAATTCCAAGATATTTAGTACAATCTGCCTCAGATTTGCTAATTGCTTATTTTAAAACTTCCCAAATTCGGCAAGTTTCTGCCATACGAAGTAAATTTTAACAAACACCTGAATTTATTGGATTAGTTTTAGATTAAAATAACAATATTTTTAAAAATGTATAAAACATTTAAGTTTACAATGATTAGATTTAAACGCATCTAGTTTTGCGTTTGTTAAAAGACAACCTATCGCCCGCCTTCACGTGCGTTCATCACCAAAAACAAGGTCTCCTACTCCCTTGGAGAGTATCGTAATAAACGGCTTCGGTTTGCACGCCTAAATTAACGTGTCAACTTTTTAAGCCTTAATTGTATTTTGATAAATCCGTCGGGAATATGCCGCGTATCGATATGCGATTCGCCTATTTTGGCGGTTAACCCTCGACAATTTTAACAGAAAAATCGATAGAACATAATGTCATAGATTAAATACATTTTTCGAGGGTCTTTATTGGATTAAAAAATTCGAATAACGACAGGGTTTTATTTAAAACAACGTCGAACAGGGGAAAAAATAAAATTAAGAGAGAAAATTGGAAAAAAACGTATTAATTAATCATAAGTGATTAAGCACTTCATTTAATAAAATTCTGACACAAACAGTTTTAAAAATTTCTTTATTCTTTATGTATAAAAACCGAAAAGCTGTTTTAAAGAGAATTGAATATTACAAAATAAACAAAACATATGAAGTATGTACTTCAAGTACATACGTGCGTCATAAATAACTATTAAAACATTAACATTTCATAATCTAAATGTCAAAACTGTCAATTTTATAAATTACACAGTGCTACCGACATACTTTTTAAAATCAAAATTTTCGTAATTACATAAAAATAATAAATTAATTAAAAAAATGATAAAATGGCAGAATATAAAAAATATTGAACTCGTGTCATAACAGAATTCCATATGAAATGCGTTGTCTAATATACTATAAGTTAAGCGGAAAATCAAGTTTTTGGGAAGGTTTCTTCCCTACGAATAAAGAATAGAAAGGAAGGAATGTTGTCATATTTTAATCTAGCAAATAATCGCGACGGAAGTCGGCCATATTGAAGAACCAAATATGACTCATTCGAATCGTGACATTTGACATAAATAGTTTTTTCATGCTGTTTTATATATTATTTTCTGATTTAAGTAGTTAACCCAACTCTTGAATGGGAATTACTTTTCATCTGCAGGGTTCTATTTATCTGAATTTTTAAAAATTAACAAAATATTTTAATGACAACCACATTGTTATCATAGACGTTTCTTTATTTTTTATACAGACCAACTAAGTCAACTATTTGTAATTACCTACTTAGGAAGTTTTTAATCTAAATTTATATTCCTACAACCTTATGACAATGTATATTACTGTACAGATAATTACAAGCGGAAAACAGTTATTTTTTTTAACATTTAATACGAGGCATAAGTATATAATACCCTGTGTGTGACACCACTGGTAACCGGAAACTTCAAGTCAGCCATATGCAAGAACCAACGCGGACATCGTCAAATCGTATTATACTCCTTCCTTTTGTATTCTTTATTCGTAGGTTCTTCCAACCTAAAAATTGAACTTTTGCCTTTTGTTTCTGTTAATCTTTGATTTTTTTTACTGTATCACAACTAAATTATTGAAACAATAAATTCGTTTATTATTATTATTATTATTAGAGCTTAAATTATTTCCGGGAATCATTTAAGCTTGCGTGGTATTTGGTAAGAAAATTTCACGCCGAAAATAATATTAATCCAATCTGACGTCTGTCACAAATGTGGTGTCATCGTATATTTCGTATTTTTAATTAAATTGTTTATTAGAAATATCGATGGCCTAGACAACCGTAGTAGGTTCAATGTCGCATCGTGTCTTCAACTAAGTAAGAACAATTAATAACTGCACAGTTAAACTAAACTTCCACTATTTATTTGAAAAATTCGCTTTAAAATCAATTACAGCTTTACAGATTTATTTGTTCATTAACTACTTTAAACTGTTGATCTTGCAAGTTCTCTACTATTAAACTATTTACTTTGATTAAGTCTTCATTTTATACATAGTTAAGACATTGTTATAACATAAATATATTAAGTTATTGTAAAGATCAGCATAATATCATTGCACAGTTATACTAATCTTAGAGGGACATACATCCAGGATAATCCCTTAGGGCTAATAACATCTAGGCTTTAATATTGTTATGTCTTATTACTTCCTTACTTGGTCTAGCCTTAACTCCTTATCAATATCAAGCACCTAGTTACAAACAAACAACATGTAATTTCAATATGTCAATCTGACGATGCTAGTGATAGCGAAACAGCTGTAATTGATTTTAAAGCGAATTTTTCAAATAAATAGTGGAAGTTTAGTTTAACTGTGCAGTTATTAATTGTTCTTAGTAAGATGAACTTCCAAAAAGTAGAGGTTAACACAATCAATTTCTTCAACTAAGGTTGAATAAACAAAAGATAAACATAAATACACAGCAAGGCATAGACGACAGGTTTAATGTATAATATTCATGATCAAGTTCACTATGTTGCTGATACAGCATTAATATAATTTATTTATAATAATTAAGTGTTGTACTCTAAGCCAGTCATTGTAAATATAGTTTAATGTCTTTAGTGTAAAAGTGTTTATTCCATACGACCCCCAATATTAAATATTACACAAAGCCTCATAATTACTAGTTTAACTGTCACAGAAAAACCTTCTAGCTAAGGCATATACAATATATTTTTTTCTTACTGCTACAGTATCAATTTTTTTTGGTGAATATTTTGAAGCTTTTAAGGAATTTATTCAATAAACCCAAAGTGATAACCGGTATTACAATGACTGTTCCTTTTGGAATACACTTTGTCATTTCACCAAAAAAAAATCCAACACATCTGAGTTTATGTCTTCATAACAGTTTCCCGTTTTTTAAACAAATATTAGACTGCACAAATCTTTTGAAATTGTCACTATAGTCCAGGCGTACTGCACCAAAAAAATAAAAAATACGGAATATCTGATACCTGGAATGTAACAGTTGGAGGTGGTAAAGGGGCTTATAACACATGAAAAAAACATACATTAACTATTTCAATTATGATCATAAACTTTTTAGGGGTGAAAAAGGGGTAAAAAACTGAAATATTGCTGTTTGCGGCTAAAATTGACGTCAAAATGAAAAGTGCCCAATAGAAAAGTTGTAGATAATGTAAAAATCTAAAACTTTTCTCTGGGTAATTTTCTCACATAACCTCAATTTTTCGAGGAAAATGGAAAAAAAAAACGATTTTTCGTTTTTAATTTTTAATTTTCCAACGGATTCGTCAATCTTGATGAAACTTGGTGAAAACTTACCTTTTTATGTCGAAAATAACCTGGAATTTTCTCAACCTTGTAACATAATAATTTTCCGAGAAATTTGATTTTTCTGGAAAAATCTCTTTTTTTTCAACTGTAAAGTTTGCTCGGAAAATATTATTGGAAAAGATTTTCCTGGGGCTCATTTTTTTCGTTTTTACGTCTACTTTCACATGAAATAAAAAAATACACCTCTCATTTAAAAATGTGCTCAAAAATGAAAAAAAGCCAAAAATGAATTTTGCAACAGCTAAATTTGCAATAATTGTTAAATTTTTGTTATAAAATATTAAAAAACGCAATAGCCGACTCTTGCATTACATTCTACAGGAAAAATTACAAAAGAAAATGTATTTCATTATTTTTTTAGTTCATTTACAATATTATTATAAACACTCAAGTCTATTAATGAAATTAATAATCCGAGCGGGGATTTCATGGTTTTTACTATTGTTGTATGCTGATTTGTTTATATTATAAGGTTTTTCATGAGATAAATCGATTTGTTGATAATTACAAGGCCCAAATACCCTTCCATCAGAACCCTATAGCCCAATTTTCATCAAAATTTCAATTTTCTTTGACTTTTTGGAATAATTTGTTTATTTTTAATATAATAATCGTTCGGTTTTAAGTAATTCGTAATTGTAATTAAAAAATATATTGAAAATACAATATTTTGTTTGTTACGAATGATAGTATATTTTGTATACTGAAATGTTGCAAGGTCAAAGAGAAAACAAAAGGCCTAGGCCCCTAGGCTAGTTAGAGTTGTCATGTCTACACTTTGTCACTTATGAAAGGTGGCTATAGGGCTATAGGGCACTTTTCATTTTGACGTAAATTTTAGCCGCAAAAAGCAATACTTCAGTTTTTTATCCCTTTTTCACCCCTAAAAAGTTTATGATCATAATTGAAATAGTTAATGTATTTTTTTTTCATGTGTTATAAGCCCCTTTACCACCTCCAACTGTTACATTCCAGGTATCAGAATTTCCGTCTAAAAGTACAGCACGCCTGGACTACTATTGTCAGATTTATTTATCGAAGGAATGATCCATAACTCAAATGTGGCTGATACCTATAAAATATCAATAAAACAAATTTAATGGTAAAAATATAAAAATCGCGACTAGTTTCGGTCTTAGACCATCATCAGGCTAAAAATAAAAACATACAATAAGGTAAGGACAAGAACTATAACAGTAATAAATATAAAGTTGGACAACATACTTAGTAAAATGAGTAGGCATAAAAGTAATAAAGAAAAGCTTACCTAAAGTAAATACACTCGTACAAAATTAAAAATTACATCAGTAAAATATATAGGTTGTTTAAAATAAAATAAGATTTATTTATGTTCTGCGGATAAATATTTGATCCACCCAGTATTATAGACCGTCTGTCTTTTTTGGTCGTAATCCGATTTTCTGACCAACCTACCCAACTGAAAACAGCTTGTCAGCGAAAAATTATTCCAGTCTCCACTTACCGTAATGGAACTGCCGTAATTTGAAAACTAAATTGGAAACAGTAGATTAATTTATGTCTAAAAATTGATAGAAATCGAGTTACGGCAAAAAGCAGTTAAGCAAAAAAAATTGCGTGTAAACAAAGAAGTCCTCATCTAGATCCTCATCTTTTTATTACCGTCATATAGATGGTTTTATTGTTCTAATAAAACTCGTGTTCATCGAAAGCGAGGGAGTTTGAAAAAGAATCGAAAAGACGACTGCAAAATACGGAAGAAAGAATATTTAACAATACCGGGCCGTGTTTATCGGCCCTTTTCACTGGACCGGCTTTTTCTTTGTTTCTTCGAGTGGCCGAGAGTTGCGTTGGAAATTTTCTGCGGTCTCGAGAGGATTTTTCAGGAGTTCTTTTTTATTTTTTCATTCGGGCTTAAAAGCATTCTTGGAGGCTGCACAATGGAGATTAAAAACAAACTTTGCAAGATTTTCTCGGGTTTTTATTGTAGTTTTAAATGAGAAAAGATGAATATTAAATAGGTTGGCATTAATTAAATCGTTTTCAAAGTTAGATGAATGATTATGGTCAAATCAATTAATAATAATGAAGTTTGGAGTTTATACATAACGGAATTCCATTTATCTTTAGATAAGATAATAAAACAAAGTACTTTTGAACACAACTTATTTTCTTACTAACACAAATTACGATTTTACCTAAAAAAATTACGGAAAAGTTAATTTTTCTAATAAAATAGTTTAGCTGCAAAGCAATTTGTTTAGTATTTTTTTATGTTTATGTTTATGCAAAAAATAATGGTAAATTATGTATATATTAAAGTATATAGTATTACACAATTGCTTTTCATATTATTGTTGCAATATCCATTTAAATAACGACGGTTGTCTAATAACAATTAAAAAAATAATTACTAATAAAAAATAAAATATAATATTTTTTAATGAACTTACCATTGAAAATATTTGAGAGACTTGGCTTCTAAGGAGACAGCACCTAAAAATAAAATAAAACTAGTTAAATAAAAGTATTTATCCACAACTATTAATTAATATATCTGTTAAATATACAATTTTTATCAAGTAATGTCATGCATTACCATATAGAATTGAATAATAATGACAGTTCGATGGAATAATATTACTCAATCGTTACGTCAAATTTGACAATTTGTGCCATCAACCGAAAAAATCTAAAACTTTTACCCTCGAAGAAATCAGTAAATTTATTAAAAAAGCGCCAGACAAAGGTATTCTTACAATAACGTAATTTTCAGCTTAGAACTTTCCAATTAAATCAAATTATTTTTAGGTAACCTTAATCATGGGGCTAATGAATTATGTTCTATGAAAGCTGAAGATATAGAAGATTACAATGGAGCTCTTACAGTGAAAATACCTTTCACAAAAACAAAGATTCCTAGATCATTTACTGTATCAGGTGAATTTTACGATATTTGCAAAAAGTATATAAATCTTCGCCCATCTCATGCTAAATGCCTATCATTATTTTTATATTATCAGAATGACAAATGTACTACTCAGAGAGTAGGTATTAACAAATTAGTTTCTATGGGAAAGCACATTGCTACGTTTTTAAAATTAAAGAATCCCAAATTGTACACAGGTACAAAAATCATCTGCAACCATTTGCGTTAACGCAGGCTGTGACATTACAGCAGTAAAGCAGTTAGGGGGATGGAAATCAACCACAGTTGCCGAAGGTTATATAGATGACAACATAACCAATAAAATAGAGGAAATCAGATTTCAAACAAAATTAACAAACATACTAGCTCTTATTACAATTAAAAACCTTGTACTAGCTCTAGTGCCAGTCTAAGCACCATGATTTTCAATCAGACTAAGATGGCAGACAAAGTTATCCCTGGCATGAATTTTAACAATTGTAAATTTATTGTGTATTAATACCATTGCCATTAATAAAAAAATATTGTTCATTTAAAACATATTTTGCTTTTTTTATAAACTTCTATACATAGTTATGGATAAAGTGTAGTATTCAACACGCGCATAATGGCTATTACACACTCAGATGTTACAGCAATTTCATCTTCGTGTGTAATAGCCATCATTTAACGCTTGTTGAATAATATACTATTATTTATAGAGACAATTGACAAAGCCATATTATACACATAGATTAAAAGTTTAGCATCACCCTATATGTCGGTGACTAATTTTTTCTTTGCCAAGAATTGACTAATTAAATGAAATTGATTGATTGATTTTAAATTGATTTGGGCATATACGTAGACTCTATACTATACTACAAAAAATTATATTTTTTCTACTGTTTTGCTTCTTGTTTCCAGATACGTTTAAATAGTTATGTTTTCGTATTTAGCATTATTTCAAAAAACATCAACAAAAAATACTGACATCGATGTTTCTCCAATTTCATAAAGCAGTACAAAAAATTGCTGTTCTCCATTCAGAGATTACATTTTTTTCACAAAACAAACATGCTATTTCCCTGTTGTAAATCCTATAACCACACTCAGTCAGTGGAAATGCATATCAATAGTTTCATTTTGCTATTACATAATTTCCTGCTTGTTAACATCAATTTATCTACCTAAAAAAGTACAACTTTATCTGTAATAATTATCGTTAGTACGGCTCGTTCGTTGTACGATAATAAAAATGTAAAATAAAAAAGTTTTTTTTAATTAAACGGATATTACAAACAACATATATGACGCTAGCGCGACTGGTAGTCACTTATTTAACGGTTTAATCAATGTGACTAGTCGTTATACAGTTTTATTTTGAAATTCGGTCTGTACATAAAGCATTCTAATTGTTTTAGATAGTAACAGATCAGGGTCTTCACCATAAAATGTCAAAAAGTTTCTAGCAATTTTGCTGAAATTGTCTAAACAATAATTCTTAAATTAACCAGCTCGTTTCTACCCAAACTACTAGACTAAAGGTTTATTAGAATATTTGTTTTAAGAATAATAAAAAAAAACTCTTCGTTTTAACGCATCTGACGATGCTAATTCTAGCGAAACGGCTGTCACTGTGATTTAAAACCCAATTTTTTCAATTAAACTTGGAAGTTGCCTTAAAACGAAGAGTTTTTTTATTATTTTTATTAAGGCTCATCCTTCAAACGGTTGCGAACTTAAAATATTAGGGGGGTGCGAGCGGTTAAAAATTTCAAAGCTGACGAAGGCGTGTCAGTTGAGTATCTATCCCTTTCCCACTTATTTTGCCGTAAGAGTGAGAAACTATTCGGATTCTGGGGTAACACATCACAGGTCAGGATAATCTAGAAACCTTTGAGATCAAAAATGTTTTCTGTATCGAGTTTGAATAACACCCAAAAAGGCCTAGAAAATGTCTGACATTTTAGACCTGAAAATTTTGTAGTGGCAACGCTTACTGGAATCATCTATTCTTTGGTCCTACGAAGATTGACCCGAAATTTTAAAAAAAAGGTAGGTGATAGCCCAATGATCAAAATCTATATGAACTAAAGGGTGCCAAAGCCTTGGGAGTGGTTACGACCCCATTTCTGGGGGGTGGAAATCTTTTATTTCAATTTAACCACAAAAACCGATTAAAAAAGTGATTCTCAGCCAAAAATGTGCTAAGTATACATTTTTTTTTGTAAACTCAATATTTTTCAAATTATTCGTTATTGAACGTAACAATCAGTTTTTCGCGAATAAAAAACTGTAGAAAGCAAAATTGTAGCATTTAAAAAAAAACAATATTCTTTTTAATTCTATTCTACTGTTGATCCCTTTAAACTCATCCCATTTAAAAACTAAGTGATCTTTAGGAATCTAATTTACAGGTTCTTGTAGCTCTTGAAAAATCCTACAAAATTGATTTTGGAAAAACTCTATATTTTTAAAATTGAAGAAAATACGTTAAAAAACCGAAAAACCGGTTCAAAACTTCGATTTTTACCAAATTAACCAAGTTTAAGTACATATTTTAAATTATAAAAGAATCATGCATCTGTCTAATACTAAGCCCTATTTTATTCATAAATCTTTAAGATTATGTTGATTTTTCCTCTCACTTGTAGAAAAAATATTGTTCGTAACACTTGCAAAAAGTAAATTTTCCGCTCTTGGCTGCTTACCCGTGTATCGGAAAAGTGTCAAAACGAGTGTGGAAAGTGAAGTATTACGCACAAGTGAAGTTTAGCACGAGCCGCGTAGTGGCGAGTGCGGAAACGTAACGAGTGCAAGAAATACACTTTCCAACGCGTTGTGTACACGATTTTTCCTACGACCCCAATATTTCTTATTATAATAAATATTTTAAATTTATTTATAAAATTTATTTTAATTGTTAGTCATGTTAAAAATTAGGATTTAAACGAGTTTATATATTGCATGGAAATATAATTAATTAAAATCAAATAACCACCTTTCCCAGGAATTCACATCAAAATTCTTTATTAGATAAATGACATTTTAATTTTTTTTGTGGCTCTATAAAAATTAAAAGTAAAATGGTCAGTTGGTGAAATTAATTGAAGAGTAATGTAATAATAATAGACACAAAGTTAATTGTAAACAAAAACACAAACATAACTTCAAAAATCCACATTCGACACATGCACGGAACATAAACACAATATAAAAAAGAAGAATAAACTGTTCTTCTTTCTAAAAGTGTTTTTATAAAAATAATAATACTGAATAAAAATATGTTTATTTTTTAAAAATTTAAAAACCTATAAGAAACTTTATTCTTACTTTATACAGAAAAATTTGTATTGGCAATTACAATACAATATTTGACACAATGAAGATTTAAAAAAAATTAAATGGTCCTTGCTTTGACATTCATGTGTTTTTACTATTGATAAATTTGACGTAAATGTCACAGATCATAGAACTATATTTTTTTACTTTTCAATACATGTATTGATATTTACTTTTCAATACGTGTATTGATATTAGCTACTTTCTTAAGTACAAGTAAGTGTGCAAACTAGCACTTTCATATGTGGTCGTAGGAAAACAATTATTTACTTAATATGTCGATATTGAGTGTTCCACAAAATATGTTTAACTGAGAACGAAATCTTTAATACCATGGCAACATCTACAATTCTTTTGTTGCGGTTACCTGCTTGTTTTCTGTCGCTCATCTACAAAACCCGGTAAGTCACCATGCGCAGTTATTCTCCGTCCCTTTCTTTTGCTTCATTTCTTCCGCATAAAGAGATGCAGAGTAGGCTGTGGAGTGTTGCAAAGGTGAATGTTTCGCTCTGAACTTGCTCCAGCTGTTGCCGGCGCTTTTTATTATATAAGAATAATAGTAATAAATAAAGAATAATCATTTTGTAACAGATAATAAAATAAAATAATAAATAAATAATAAATAAATAATAAAATAATAAATAAAATAATAAAATAAAAGAAATAAAGGACGATTCCAGTATGATGACAAATTTAGTACTTTAAGTACCGGTGGTTTGGGGGAAACTAGAATTAAATATTTGCCATTGTGTTTTTACCCAGGATTAAAAAGTAGTTGCAGTTGCATAAAAGCACATTAAAAAGCGACAGCAACTGACAATAAGAATTTGATAGAAAATTTTCCTAGGAAAGCTACTAGAATTCCATTTGGGTTATGTATGTATGTATGTATGAGTTAGGGGTGATAATTACACTGCGACCTATAGGATCTATTGTGTCCCCCCTTACTTGCCATGTTCTGATATTTTCTCAGACCTATAGCAACTCTTCGAGTCCTATTTTCCTGAGGAAGTTTAGGACATTGTCGGGCTTCAAATCAGGTAGATCCCCTTCCTCTATTTCATGTGCTCCTAGGTATCTAGCCCTAGAATTTTGCAAGGCAGGGCATTCTGAGAGTATGTGTATTGAGGTTTCATCCTCTTCCTCACAGAATCTGCACTTTGCTTCATCTGCTAACCCTAGTCTCTTCATGTAGCTTCTTAACCGGCAATGCCCGGTTAATATTCCAGTTAAAATTCGAAGCCTTTTTTTACTGAGGTTGAGGCAGCTAAGAGATCTCTTCTGGTCATAGTTCCCCAGTAGTATCTTAGATTGCCTCAGTCCTTCCAGCTGATTCCAGTACTTGGATTTTTCCTTCTTCATTTCTTCCATTAGTTTTCCTAAGATTACTCTACTGCTGATCCCACAAGATGCTTCTGGTCCCAAATGTGGGGTTTCAGCTCCTTTTTTTTCCAGCTTATCTGCTGTTTCATTCCCCTCTATTCCTATGTGTCCCGGGACCCATAGGAAGGTAACAGTGTTCTTCTGGCCTAGTTCATTTAGTTTGCCTGGGCATTCCCAAACCATCTTCGAACTGATTATATTTTAGCTCAGCGCTTTGATGGCTGCTTGACTATCCGACATGATCACAATCTCTTGTCGGTGGTAGTTTCTTCCAATATTGAATTCCACACATCTGCTTGAAAGATGCTCGGGTATGTGCCCAAGCTTTCTGAGTATTTGGCTCTCGGTCCAAAAACTCCTATCCCAGTTCCCTCGTCTAGCTTGGAACCGTCCGTATACCACTTTATGGTATTCTGGTTTAAATTCTGTATGGTGTCTTCATCCCATTCACATTTATTACTCAACTTTGTGATGAATTTCCTCACAAAGTTGAATTTCTTTGGCATATCATCTTGGGGCATTTCCCAAGTTTGATCAAAATGAAGTGATCGGGGTTTTTCCCTGATAATTCCTTCCTTGATCATTCTATATATCGTTTTCTTCCTTACACTTTCTAACAGAATGTGCAGTGAGGTCAAGTTTAAAATCACCTCCATTGCAGCAGTGAGGCAAGTTCCCATTGCTCCAGTGATACATAAACAGGTTAGTCTCTGAATCTTCGAGAGGTTTTTCCTCGTCGTATTCAGATTAGCCCTTACGCCCCAAGCCACTGCCCCAAATGTGATTAATGGTCTCACTATCTAGGTTTAGCCCTAGATATTTTACCTCTGTTTTCCACTCGACGATGTTCCATTTGGGTTAAGAAGACTTTCTTATGAAGAACGACTTAGTTTGGCCAACCTAACCCTTCTTTGAAGACAACTTTTAAGCGAAACGGCCGTCATTGTAATTTAAAACCTAATTTTTCAAACAAACTTGGAAGTTATACGTTGAAACGAAGAGTTTTTTATTATTCTTAATAAGATGGACTTCCAAAAAGTAAGGGTTAGTACAATAAAATTAAGTAGGCTACAAATAAAACAGTTACATTGTACCACAGTATACTCTAAACATTTACAGCTGGCAACGTTGAAAAGGAAACAAAAGAACAACGTCTCTAGAGAGCCACCTCAGCGACGATGACTTGACCCAGTGACTCCTAAAGCGCTCAGGCCTCGGGGTAATGTGCGAGAATATCAAATTAAAGTCAGATTATGGATTAAATTGAACTCAGGCTGAATACAATTAACGTTTATGAAGGAAATTTAATTTAAAGATTATGCAACTTTGTAGCGATTGAAATTTAAAATTCAAGACGAATTATTAATTTTTCATTCAATAAATATGCAGGTACGTACTTATAAGAAAATAAATGTCTAATTTGAGATGATATTCAAAAAAAAACAACAGTATGTTCAATATCTTCCAAGAATATTTAAGTTAAAAATAGTAGGCTAAAAAAACTGTGATTTTCTAATTATTCCCGTATATTTATGGTTCCTTAGTTTCGTGAGCAAAACACATTTTTAAAATTTTTATTAACGTTTTCTGTAAATATTTATCAATTTATCGGTTGAGTTGCAATTCACAGAAGATCGGATCCAATGCAAATATTTGTTTCCTCACATATTCCGCTAGACGAAAGATAATACAGTTTATTCCTTCAGGATATCTGATTTAAATGCGGTTAAAAATTTGGTTATGTGAATTTAAATGGAATGGAAACGTCTGAGATAATATTATAACACTAAAAGTATAAAATAGTTATTTGTATGCTAAGGCCGCGAAATACCTCTTTAACGTACCGAAAGAACAGTTATCGCCGAGGCCGCTTGCGGCCGAGGCAAGATAATCTTGAGGTCGTTAAAAAGTTTCGCGGCCATGGCATACACACTATTTTTCGTGCAATCGTTAAAATTATTAAAATAGATAGTTGTAAATAAATATATTATTGCTCTAAAATCAACAGCATTTCAATTCATTTAACAATATCACCGTGTGCTATGGAAATGATATGTTTCAATATATATTTTGACAGTTCTTGTCAAAACGCAAAATGTCTGATACTGATAGCGATATTTCAGTACCTTCCACTCCTCCGGAACTCAAAAGCGTTGTAAATTCGGCGCTTTCCGTTTTAATACCCGAAAAATCTAAACGGCAGTACGAAAAATGTTACGGCGAGTTTAAAGATTGGTGTGACAAACAGAATGTTAAGACGATGTCTGAAAACATTTTATTGGCTTATTTGATTCAGAAATCAAATGTTGTAAAAAGTTCAACTTTATGGAGCATTTATTCCATGCTGAAGTGTATGCTGAACATACGAGACAATATCGACATCAAGCAGTTTTCAAAATTAGTACCATTTCTGAAAAGAAAAGCAGTAGGTTATCGAGCAAAAAAGTCTAAAATATTAACGCGTGAGCAAATTGATACATTCCTGAAAGAAGCTAATGATGAAAAATACTTATTGTTGAAGGTAAGTGTTAAGAGATGTTATTTACAATTGTTTTATTTATTGTACTGATTTTTGTAGGTAGTTTTGATAATGGGAATATCTGGTGCCTTGCGACGAGATGAGTTAGTAAAAATGGCCATTGAAGATATTCAGGAAGAGAATGCTGTATTAATAGTAACCGTTCCTGATACCAAGACGGATAAGAAGCGTGTTTTCACTGTTACTAATATTGATTTCATAAAAATTTATCGTAAATATGCAGCTCTTCGACCAAAACATATTGTTAATAATCGTCGTATATTCTTGAGATACGTAAACGGAAAGTGCACCGCACAAGTTGTTGGAGTGCATACCATTGCGAAAATGCCTAGTATGATTGCTAAGTATCTCAGATTACCAAATCCTGAAACATACACGGGTCACTGTTTTCGGAGAAGTTCTGCCACGCTGCTTGCCAATACTGGGGCTGATATGTCAATTCTTAAACGTCACGGTGGATGGAAGTCCACAACAGTAGCGGAAGGATATGTAGAAGACTCTATCGAAAATAAGAAGCAAATTTCCAACTCAATTTCTGGCGATATGGTATCTGGTTTGAATGTAGGCAATAACCATTATTCAGAAACACTAGATGTAGTTGCTTCAACTTCTGGAGTAAATATAAGTAATAATACAAACTGTACAATTAATGTAAATATTCATCCTAAATAATATAACTTATGTATTTGTTGGTATTCAATAAAAAATAATCCTTGTCTTTGTAGTATTTTAGAAATGTCAAATTTGGAAGTGACGTTTGGTTTCGCGGCCGTTGCTATGGGTAACGGCCGCGAAATTAAATTTCGCGGACTGTGCTGAGAACGCGAAATACTGACTTCGCGTGCGATTGCACGAAAAGTATATTTTATCAAGGCGTAAAGAATAAGAAAACTTATACAATTAATACTTGGGACTTTATTATGTAATTTGCATTATTTTACAAATGTAGAATGTTATAATTTCAGTTTGAATTTCGCGCGAACAGCTCGTATAAAACATTGTCGTGTTCCGTGCCAATGAGAGTGACAGTTGACGCATTTCGCGCGGGAATAAGGGAAGTGAGGTTAGACCTGATTATTAGTTTCATCTCTTATGGTTATGTTCACGACAAATTGTACTGGTGTGCATACAATATTATAATTTTAGTAGGGTGCTGCTTACAATGTTATACCTGAGTCGAAACAGCGAACCTTAACTAACCTAACCAACAAACTGTTTTAGTATTTTTCAAGAGAAATGGTTGACTGCAGTTGTTACCCGAGGCGATCTCATTATGTAGGCCAAATTCGGCCATAAACATTAAGGGAATTATAATAATTTGAAATAAGCGTAGCAGGTAAAATTTTAAGCTTTTTTGGTTAAATTTGTCAGTTTTTATTTCTAGCGAAGTCTTCAGTTGTATTTTATAATACCTAATACGCTGCTATTACTCGTAACGATGTGCCTGAATGAACTCCTCTGAAACGGCTGTTACGATTTTCGTGAATTTTAGCGTGCATATCGGCTAGGGTGGAGAATCGGACAACATCCCCTTAAATGTTGAGGATGGCTTAATTTTTTTTGACAAAATTTTTGTTTTTATTTTTTTATGATACAGCATATAAAAATACTAACAACCCTAAATTTTCACCCCTATAAAAATTTCATATTACTCTCATACAACCCCTATTTTTTCATTTGACATAGAATTGACAGAATGCAAATATCATCAAAGTTTATAGGCGCTTTATTTCGTGCTAAACATTTGCACACATACGAGGGTTGGCAGATGACGAAAGGATACTTTTTAACAAAAATATAATACGAGGGTATATCAAAAGGTTGGTAGATAACGACAGGACTTAACAAAAATTTCATACAAGGGAATACTATTTAACAAAACTGTAATAGGGGGGTATATGAAAACTTGATAGATGGCGAAAGGATAATATTCAGTTGATGATTCCGATTTTTATATTACTTTTTTTGAAATCCACAAACAAAAAATGAATATTTTATCCGTAGTTAAGATCCAAATTTTTCGGATATTATTTAATAAAAATATAATACGAGGGTACATCTATCTTGAGAATTGGTCAGGTGTTGTCAGGCATGGCTTCAAGAAGGCCGTACGCAAAGAGCTCTGGACGCACCCGTAGAACAACAGACCGTGAAGATCGCCGCCTAAGATTATTGGCCTTAGGGAACCGTTTCTCCACTACCAGGTCCATTGCAAATGAATGGTTTGCAGAACACGGAAGATCTATTGGCACGCGAAGTGTTTACCGACGAATAAGACGTTTTGGCCTGTTTTCATACCAACCAAACTGGGTCCTCCCTTTAACTCCAGAACACCGACGTAATCGCCTTGAGTGGCGCAGAGAACGGTCACTCTGGAATCAGGAATGAAACAGTATTGTCTTTAGTGACGAGACTCGATTTTATTTAGACATGCACGATGGTCGAGCGAGGGTTAGAAGACGAAGTGGTGAAAGGAGAAATCCACGGTTTTTTGTTGAAAGGCATGTTTATCAAACGGTTGGAGTTATGGTTTGGGGTGCTATAGCTTATGGTTCGAGATCACCTTTAATCTTCATGAACGCACAGCGTTATATCTAAGAAGTTTTAGAACCCCATCTTTTACTCTATCTTGACACCCTGGCAAATCCAACTTTCCAACAAGATAATGCCCGACCACATGTCGCAAGAGTCACAATAGACTTCTTTCAACATAATGATGTCACATTGTTACCTTGGCCACCAAGATCTCCCGACTTATCCCCAATTGAGCACGTGTGGGATATGATGGGTAGGAGATTGCTCAATTTGCAACTTCTTCCTCAGACTCTAGAAGAACTTCGAGAGGAGTTGGTGGTTGCCTGGAATGAGATACCACAGGAGGAAATTGACCGTGGATTCGTGGATCTTGCACCAGGACAACGCACCTGCCCATAACGCGCTGTCTTGAAACGTTATTTAGCCACTAGAGGCATTCCAGTGCTCGAACACGCGCCGTACTCGCCTGATTTAGCAACCCGGTGCGAGTCGATGGAAGAGGTGAAGCGAAAATCGGCGCCAGCGGAGCTCCTAAATGCTCTTACAAAAGAAGACTTCCAGCATTGGCGAGGGAAGGGGAATATATTGAAGGGGAGCATTCGATTGTAGAATAATTTTTACCAGACCTCGTAACCACCCGCAATAATAAATTGTCCTCTCCATATCTAATAACTGGAGGAATGAAACTATCAAAGTTCAAGATTATAAGTAGATGTTAGGTTAGAATCGACAGAAGGTATTGATTTCATTCAGCTTACACTGTGAACTGTATCTTTCTTTTTTATACATCTTTGTGGATTTTTATTTGACTATCAATAATATAAAAATAGAACATTAATACTATCATAATATCATCATCGTATATTTGGATATTACTTCAATGCTATTCCCATATGATTTTTATCACGAAAACACATTTTAAATAAAATATGAGATTCAATGGCGTACGTCCGGTAATAAATTACGAACATGTTAACATTGTTTGAAAATGCATATTTCACTATTAAATAAAAATAAATACATGGTATTTTTTAGTATTTCCTTTAGTGTA
Organism: Ophraella communa; assembly: GCA_035357415.1. Lineage (NCBI taxonomy): Eukaryota > Metazoa > Arthropoda > Insecta > Coleoptera > Chrysomelidae > Ophraella > Ophraella communa. The sequence goes on along the minus strand of CM068988.1, from coordinate 21,924,915 downwards.
TGTCAAAAAATAACAATTATAAGAGGAGGATAAAAAGAACATTGTCAAATTGCAGCAGTTAATTTTCTGCGAAATGAAAATCACATTTAACTTGCTCGATAGTTAATAAATAACAGATATTTACAATTGGTCACAGACAATGGATTATGCAAATTGGAAACACCTGATCGGTTAATTATGATGGTGTTGTACAGAATGTGATTAAAAATATTTGTTTCTGATCACTATTTTTAATGCAATTAGATAAAATTTTAAGTAAACATCGCATTTCTTCAATAAATTTAATTGAGAACATTAAAAATAAAACTTTTTAACAAAACTATAAAAAAAAAGTTTTTTTAATCAATGACAGCTGTTTTCAGCAGTTTTGTTGAAAATTTTTATCATAAATGTTCTTGGTAAGATGAACTTCCACAAAGTAAAGGTTAATACAATAAATTTAATATTTTATTTTTCTATTTTCGAATGCCTACACCTATGGTATACGCCATCAAGGCTGGCTCGTAGGTAGTCATCAGTCGAGTGTAGGTGAATTGAAGATTAATCTCTTATTCAGTAAAATAACTAAAAAGGTATATCGGCGTAGGATTTTCATTAAAACAGAAAACTTAAAAGTAAAATTGCAATTTTTTATACAACATGTATCGTATCATAGATAATTAACAACATATTACTCAATAAACGTATAAACTTTCTAAACAAACATCTAACAAAACTTCCACTTTTATTAAAAACCAAGCGCATCGAAGTAAAACAAAACAATATAAAGCCAGTATTAATGATTTTATTTTAATAAAATTTTGTATAAGTACTTACTGAAGCACAATAAGTAAATGATAAAAATTTCAAAATGATTGCATTTCTTTAAAGCCCTTTTACCTTTAATAATGTGTGGATGCACCCCGATGTGTTACCTATTCTCCAACGCGCCTAGGCATGCTTCTGATCAGGTGGTCAATGTCTTCCTGTGATATCTTATTCCAGGCAACTACCAACTCCTCTCGAAGTTCTTCTAGAGTCTGAGGAAGAAGTTGCAAATTGAGCAATCTCCTACCCATTAGGACGTGCTCAATTGGGGATAAGTCGGGAGATCTTGGTGCCAAGGTAACACTGTGACATCATTATGTTGAAAGAAGTCTATTGTGACTCTTGCGACACGTGGTCGGGCATTATCTTGTTGGAAAGTTGGATTTGCCAGGGTGTCAAGATAGGGTAAAAGATGGGGTTCTAAAACTTCTTGGATATAACGCTGCGCGTTCATGTTATCTCTAATGAAGATTAAAGGTGATCTCGAACCTTAATCTATAGCACCCCAAACCATAACTCCAACAGTTTGATGAACATGCCTTTCAACAAAAAATCGTGGATTTCTCCTTTCACCACGTTGTCTTCTAACCCTCGCTCGACCATCGTGCATGCCTATACAAAATCGAGACTCGTCACTAAAGACTATACTGTTCCATTCCTAATCCCAGAATGACCGTTCTCTGTAACACTTAATGCGATTACGTTGGTGTTCTGGAGTTAAAGGGAGGACCCAGTGTGGTCGGTATGAAAACAGGCCAAAACGTCTTATTCATCGGTAAACACTTCGTATGCCAATAGGTCTTCCGTGTTCTGCAAACCATTCATTTGCAATGGACCTGGTAGTGGAGAAACGTTCTCCTGAGGCCAATAATCTTAGGCAGCGATCTTCACGATCTATTGTTCTACGGGGGCGTCCAGAGCCCCTTGCTCTTTGCTTACGGCCTTCTCGAAGCCATGCCTGACAACACCTAACCACGGTGTCTACACTTCTTTGTATTCTAACTGCAATTTCCCGAAATCCCACTATACGACCCCTATCAAACTCACTAAATTGACGAAATCGTACAGGTCTCCGTACCCTAGGCATCGTAACCAATCATAAAGAATGTCAAGAACCAAAATCCGCAAATCTTTACTAGGGCTACAATATTCATTTTTAGATTGTTAGAGGATTTCAAAAAAAAGCAGTATAAAAACCGCAATCTTCAACTGATAAGGCTGAAAATTTTATCAATTGTTTATTTCAGTAAAATAAATAAATTCACCAAATTTTATTAAACTGGGTGTTCGGATTTTTATGTCACTTAGTATAATTTTGACTTATCAATGTGATAATTAGTTGCTCAAAACAGGCCATTACATAAATAAAAGTAAATATAGTGGAATTAATTAAGTAATAAATTGTTATTTCATTTATTATCTTTTTTATGTTGATTGCGGGTAGTTTATATTCATTTTATATAAAATCAGTCGTAAACTGTTTCATATGTTAGACGTTAGGATGCATTTAATATCTTTACATAAACAAACATATGTTTTCACCTACATTTATGTGAAATTACATTTGTTTGTTAAAACCATTATGGGGTTTTTAGAAACCTTGTAAGAAAAAAATGAAAGTGATGGTAAAATATATAAAATAATTTTAATAAAATGTTTTTTTTTGTTTTTTGAAGATAAATTCAATTTATACGAAAGTAATAGTTTAGAGCCGCCTCTGTATTAATAATTATTCCTTTCAAGAAATATTTGTCGACTCACCCTGTAATTAGACACGGTTTGTACGTAGGCAACGAGAGTCTTAACCACAGGTCATTTTACTGATTTATCTTATTTACTCTCACATTGGCTATGGTGCTCCTAGTTTGGTGTACTTGTCCAATTTAGAGAAGAGATCAAGGCTCACAACACTAAAAGGTTAACTCCCAATTGACTTTTGACATATCGTAGACAACGATCATAATTGAAAGGAACGAATTCCACTTAACGTGTCAGGTGGTACGACGAAAATACCGTCACTAGTTTTTAGATATTATCAAATCAATTTTTTAAATGTTAGGTTAAAAATTGCAAATACAGGTGGAAACCACTTATAAAACAAAATTATTTGCGGGGTTAATTTAGAAGATTGTTTAAAAAGCTCAATATTTTGTGGAAATCTAACTTAATGAGAACAAAATATCAACAACAATTTAACAAAACTTGCACAACTTAAATTAATAAATTAACTTCTTTTTGTAAATGACAGCTAGATCGAAAAGTATGACCCCTTTAATCAACATAATATGACGCAAAACCCATATTGTAGCTGATTTGGTTTTCTGGGATTGAAAGTATTACTTTTTTTAAGCAGAAAATATGACGCAAACCCCATTTTCGGCGACAGTCTTCATTGAAAAGACAGATAACGCGTCTGATTATGCTATTAAAGCTAGATCTTGTGGGTAAATGGCTCTAGAGAGGGTTTCCAGGTTCCAAAAAAACCCTTTTCGTAAATTTCGTGGTTGCCGAGATAGTGACACCAAGATTAATTAATTATTTGGCAAATATTGCGCTGTACAGTCCTATGTGAGAGGTCGATTTCACTGTGACGTGAACTATCGTTTGCGGCTTACCCCTAGATTATAGTCGTTCTATCAACCTTCTGATGCCAAGTTTAACAGACTCGACAGTTCACAATCTCTGTCAGTCCCATTGTTTTCATATACCCATAAAGACGACTGGCCCAGTCAGAAGTTCAATTACAATTCGTAGATCTTGCCGCCTCATATCCAATAACTCTTGAGATCCATTTTTAAAAAGATTGCTTACAAATACCTCTAACCAATAAGAACGTCCTATCCGATCTACCCAGTACACAGTTTCTCTGGCTACACTATTCACTTTGGCCTACAAATACTCCTTAACCATTTTTCCTGGCTAGAAAGTCAGCTTTCTCGTTCCCTTCAATGCCAGTATCTCCAGGTGCTCATAGTAAAGTTTTTTTTCCACTAGACTTATTAGATTCTGATGCATTTCCATTCGGCCCTTCATTAAAATAGGACGATATTGCATCTGGTATCATCTCCAGTATTGAAATGGCATGCAACCAAATGTCAAGTGGAAGAAAATCTATTAAAACCTCTATGGCAGCGATAGGAGTGGTAGACAAAGATAATTAAGCTCACCAGATCGTAGCACCACACGTTATACCATAGTCCTTATTACAGTCAGATATAGCTAAAACATTTGTTTGGGTTTCATTCCCCATATTCTAAGACATGTCCATAGGGAGAGCATATTCAAATACATGTCCAGAGGGAGAGCTATGCTGTGGTATCCATGGTTTCCCCTAGATATTAAATTTCATTACGATTCCGACAAAATTAATTTTTGTTTAAAAAATTAGCAATAAAAAGGTCTATTACGAAATATGGCTTATAAAATGGCTTAATGCATTTACCATAGGATGGACTTTTTGAGGCCATAAGGAACTGAGGCGAAAGTGCACAAGCCTGTGAAGGTTTTATTCAATGCTAGAAATGTTGGTATAAAAATTATGTCCGCGTGTAACAGATATTCCATTGGAAGTAAGGTGATCAGTGTATCTGTGGATTTACTAAAAGAAAATTGTTTGCCACAATTTAAGGCTTTTATTTAGTTCATCTGCTTGGATGCTGGTAGTAACAGAAAATCTGCCTTTTAGGTTTTGTTTTGTTTTTAAACATCTTTATAAGGACTCTTGAATAAGATTACCATAGTATGGTTACAAAATCGCTAAAAAATGATCTTGCCGCTAAAATCGTAAATAAAATTTCTCCTCCTAAACGGAGAAAATGGAGAATAAGATCAGTGGACGACAAAATGGAGACTAAAATTACAACAATAGACAAGACGATTCAGGAACTAGAGACAAAGATTGCAGATTTAAGGACACATGGCAAGTCAACAGAAGTAAAGAAGGCCGAGCAAATAATAACCTTCAAGCCAGAAATACAACCGAAGACAAAAGAAATTGCGTGAGTCAAGACCCCAGTGAATTTAAGGCAGCGAACTTAATCATCGCGCTTAGGGGAGATGCCTTAGACGGTACCACTTGAAGAAACAATTGATTTCGAGCAGCTGAAGAAGAGGTTGGACATGCAATATGGTCAAGAAAACCTGGAGCAGTTGTACCAATCCCAGCTGAAGAATCGAAAGCAGAAACGTGAAGAAACTCTTCAGAGTTTGAAGTGGATATCGCCCGAATAGTACGATTTGCATATTCATCATCACCAGAAAACATGCTGGAATGTCTGGGCACTTTAAAACACTGGGCGATGCAGCCACGAAGGCTTCAGAATATACCAAGGTTAGGGCCATTGAACAAGATGGTGACTAAGATATATTGGACCAGAACAACTTAATAAACAGCGTGGTAGACAGGAAGAAGAATAAGATTAGATGCTGGAATTGTGGCTAGCTAGGACATGAACGCATTCTTGTAAGTGTCCTAGGACTCCAGGAAACCAAGAACCCCCAGTCTCAGGAAAACTAGAACGGGTCGACCACTGGACTGGTGTGAGCTATCGAAATGTCGACTCTATCTAGACGACGTGCCCAGCAGAATAGTCACCCGCCAGCATCAGAGAAGATCAGGAGAAAGATCCCAACTTTTGTAAAAAAAAATTGGAATACTAACAAAAAAATTTACCAGATTTTTAGCTGTTTTAAAAGACAGTTCAAATATCTACCTTGTTTGATATAGAATTATAGTTCATCACGAGACGAACACAATTAAATTAGCAAAATCCATCAGACTGATTTGTAATTTAAATTATCCGCCACCTGCAGAACGATCGATTTCGAATTGCAGCTCATTAGAACATAGAAGGTGCAAATCTAATATCTCCAAACTGAAGTGTAGTCTACAGACTTTATTTGTAATGCATACGCTGTTACTGCAACAAACTGATTCAGTTGTTCTCGAGTACAACGTACGATTTAGATTCTGCAACATTCATGTAACCAGATTAATGATCAAAGTAGTAATGCACGTATTATTATCGAACATGCAAAGCAATAAATCTAAACTACACACAAATCATTATTCATACTAGTTTGTCTATATCGGATATAATAATCGAGGTTATTAAGCGCAAGTTAACTGCTAAAGTTACCCTCATGTGCCCTAATATACATTCACATACGGAGTAATTAAATTTGTGTATTGTATAACTCCGCAACAAGTTGGTGTGTGTGTGCTATGGCATACAATTTGTAAACTCCCCCACCGCATCATTATCCCCGAAACCTAGTGATTCGAATAATTTGTTTGACAAATAAAATTACGCGATTATATTAAGTTTACAACGGCGACGTGACGACTTCAAGAAGACGTCTCGACGACCGCAACTTTATTCAAGCCATTTATTTGAAAATTGTTCAGTGGAATTCGGGATAATTTAATTACAGCGAGATGTACAAAGTGGATTTCAAAAAGGTTCGAGGACAAAAAGTGAAACAGAACAAAGAGAAGTTAAAATTGTAATGTTGTAAGTATATTACCTATTTTATGCACACTTTACTGAATGTATATGTAGCAAATATCGGTCAGCTGTACGGATATGAATTCATATCCATTCTCGTGCGGATATTATGTTGACCAATTGGAGTTTATAATTTAATATTTGCTCTTTTATTTAATAATAATAATAATAAATCGTCTTTTATTTCCAAAAAAAAACTACAATGTTAAATAAATCTAATGTTCAGGGCGAAGTTTATCGTTGTTGCATACAGGACACAACAAAAATATTCCTCCACATAACCCCAAGAGAAGTAGCTTCGAGTATTACATATAATCATAGCACTAATATAAAATAATATAATAAATATAACAATAAATAAACATTAAAAACCAATAGCTAAAAAAAATGCACTAACGGGAAAGGTGTACCTTATTGCTAATATTATAGGATTAAGGAGCCCGTATCCCATGCAATCTGAAACGAAAATGTGTCAATGATTTTTTTAGCCATGAAGTGCAGACATCTCTTAGTAATAGGATAACCTAACAGAAATAATAATAGAATCCTTTCACTAAATTGCTCTATTCATCGGAAAAAATTTTACCTGCTAAAAAACACATGTTTTAGGGCTAAAAACCAGTTATGTAATTCTCATTTCTAGACCTTGCCAGCCAACAAAATAAATTTTGTATTTTATCTCGGGAAAGAACGAGGGTAGATTAACATTTAGTAATATAAATAGGTGCTCTAGTAATTAATCACCGGTAAGATAAGTTTATTATTTTTATAAGTTTATAGTTGTGTGTGATTCTTTTTAGATCAGCTCTAGGTAAGTGTCAAAAAATTATTAAAATATTATTAACTTAGAGGCGATGCATTTACAAATGACACATTAAAGTGGTCAACATATTTTAATTTTGTAATACCTATTTACTTGCGTTGAAAATTCGGAGACTAGATATGTACTTATGAAGAATAATGATGTTTTCTAGAACGTTGCTGGATTTAAACTAATGTTTTAAAATTTGATGAAGTGCTGTAAACTACCCACTATTACTACCCGAATGTTAACCCTTCAGGATTATTTGTTGACTTGAAATACGGTTTATTAGGTGCATCGCCTGATAGTAAACGAATTATTGTAATTATTATATACATATCAGAGTTTAATAACTTATTATGTTTTAGGTTTAATTGATTCAGATGAACTTGTTGAAGTAAAATGTTTTTTAAAAGTAGCCACATCAAAAATGTCATTGAGAGAGGCCGTAGAAAAGCGTATGGTTCCTTGCTTAAAAATTGAAAATAGTGAAATTCACTTTAAGGAAAATCACAATTATTATTATCAGGTAAGATTTGTTACTGGCTTTTCATTTTTCTAATTTTTTTAGAATATTACAAATTATTGTTTTTAGATACAAGGACAACTCGTCATCACAAGAAGAAAAACATGCTATTTTATTATTTATACAGGAGATGATAATCCACTTTTTACCGAAAACATAAATTTCAACGAAACTTTTTTTAACAATATGGTAGAAAAGTTGAGACGATTCTATGAGGATTGCGTTGGGCGAAGTTATTTTAAACAGGAGAGGCAAAAGATTAAAATGTAAAGATCCACCAGAAAATATTTAAATGTAAAAATAATAAAAGTATATTTTTAAATAAAATATTTTGATGCCAGTTTTTCTTTTTACTTAATTCAGAATACCACGTATACAAAATTTACGCTAACATTTTTTTCTCTCAGAAACCTGTGACCAGATTTCTTCCAAAATTTGACCAAGAAGTGTCTATATGGCCACCAATAATTGGTATTTTTTCAAGAATTTTGAATTTACAGTTTTTTGTTAGTAACAATTTTATAGTTTTTATATTTATTTACAACGATGTTTATTCTGTGTCTAATGTTTTTCTAATTGTGCTGGGAAAATGGAATAATAAACACTTATTCTGTAAGCGATCGCTCGGCACTAACAATAATTTTATTTACCCTCATATATAACTATAGATGGCCAGCCGTACGCTGGGCATATTATAATTAAAATTTCTTCAAGATATAACAATGATATAACTGGTCTACTGAAAATCAATATCCGCAAATCAGTATTCTTTTTTCATTTTACTAATTCGTTTTATGGAATAATTGTTTTGTAAATATCGCAAAATATTTAAAAACGTTACATTAATGTATAATACAAAAATTTGTTTGACTTCGTTAATAAAAAAAGAAAAAATATAAAGTGCCTAGTTCCATCTATGATAAAAGTTATAAACTAAAGTACAATTATTTCGTCATTAACTACGTCCATTTTTGATCCAAAGTGAAAAAATAAAAATAAAATGCAGCATGATTTTAGTTTCTAACTATTTCTTAGGTCTGATCTCTTTAGAAAATTCTGATTGGGCTATTTGATAGAAAAATGTTCAACTTAGGAAAGGTTTAGTTTCATTTTAAGAAAATTTATTTAGATTGTTGTTTATTTATACAAATGTAAAGGTCTAAAATAGTTCGCATTCAACAGCTCTTTTTCAATATTGAACAATTAATTAACAAAAAATAAATGCAATCCTTACCTAAGTTAGACCTTTATATGCAATTTAGTGAAAAAAATAAAACGATTTGAGTTGTAATAACGGAGAAAGTTAGAATAAACTTTTGGTCTGTAGGTGCCATTCTGATGTACAGCGATACCCCGTCCTTAAGAAACCAAAGAAAAAAAGTTATGACGGATCATTTTGAGCATTTAGGAGATGTCTTTTAAGAGCGTATTTAAATTTTGACACATTAAACGCTTTCAATGTATGTGGAATACTATTATATAAATTGCTGATTTGATAAGTATAAGATCGTCGATAAAGCTCGGTTGAAAAGATGGGTATAGTCAAGAGTCCTCTGTTTCTAATATTTATATTATGAGTATCGCAACGGTAAGTTATTTTTCTATGTAAATAGGATGGTTTTTTATCTACAATTATTTTGTGACAAAGCGTGAGAAAGTGAAGCTTTCTCCTATTCTCCATATTTAACCATTTTATTTCTTTAAATTTAAACGACACTCTGTTCCGCCTTTTACACCAAAAAGCATACTAAGACAGGAATTTTGTACCTTTTGAACTTTATTCTTGTAAACAACGGTTAAGTTTGGTCTATATACCGCATCTGCGTAATTAAATAAGGATAGCACAAGTGTTTCAAATAACTGTTTCATATATGTTAAAAGGTAGCAGATTACGATTTCCATAAATCATTTTAATATTACAGTAAGCTCGCTGTAATAAAGTATTAATGTGTTTTTCAAACCTTAAATCAGTATCTAGAGTAACACCCAAATTTTTTGCATCTCTTATCACTTCAAGTTTCTTGTCATCAATATAAATATTAATCAAAGGCAACAAACTCTGATGATGATATTTACTACCAAATACCATGACTTTTGATTTTATTGGATTAATCAATAGACAATGTGCACTTGCGTAGTCACTAAATGCTTTTAAATTTTTATTTACCGTAGTGCAGGCGTTTACCACATCAGTTGGCTTAAAGTGTAGGTACAGCTGAGTATCATCGGCATACAAATGCACCTTGCAGTTTTCAATTTTAGTAATGAGCTGAGAAGTATATATAGAAAATAATAAGGGTCCCAAGATCGAACCTTGTGGAACACCCGATGTAAGGGGAAGAAAGTCTGATTTTGAACGATTTATAGAAACTTGCTGTTGTCTAGATTTAAGAAAACTTTCCATCAAAGAGCAAGCACTGTTAGAACATCCTATATATTTTAATATGTTAATCATAAGCTCGACCAATAACATGCCTTATTTAATAGTTCACCAACTATTCCTTACTAAAAATTAAGCTGTCACTTCTGTCAAAATACTTGTCAAAAACTTTAAAATTTTGCGGCATTTAATAATATAGGTTTTTTAATAAATATGAGTGATAGTGATGAAGAAGCAATAAATGGTACTCCACCATTTATTAAAATTGTTGCAAAAGAAACATACGAATCGTTATTACCGCAAAAATCTAAAGAAAAATATGAACATGGTTCTGGAATGGTTCTTGAAAAATAAAATAAAAAGCGTATCCGAAAACGTTTTAATAGCTTATTTTAAACAATTATCAACAGAAATTAAACACTCTCTGGACAACATATTCAATGCTAAAAACAATGATAAATATAAAAAATAACATTGACATATCTTCTTATCCTAAGATACGAAGCTTTTTAAAATTACAATCTTCAAATTATAAATCGAAAAAGTCAAAAACACTATCGCCAGAACAAATAAAAGAATTTCTTTTAAAAGCTCCGGATGAAGTATATTTATTTACAAAAGTTAGTTAAAATTCCAGTAAGTAGGTACCAAATACAAATTTTTAATTTTTCTTCAAATATTAGATAGTACTAATATTTGGTATATCTGGTGGGTGCAGACCGACGTCAAGATTTAAAAAATTTAAAAATAAATCATATAAGAGACTTAGGAGATGAATATCAAGTAAAATTAGTGGACACAAAAACAAAAACCGATAGATCCTTTGTAATTCCCGGAACATTCTACAAATTAGCAAAAAAGTACAGACATACTTTTTAGACCGCCTAATATGGAGCCATTTTTTTAAATTATCAAAAGGGGAAATGTACAAAACAAGTTGTTGGAATCAACAAAATTGAAAACCAGCCCAAAATAGTTGCTAACTTTTTAAAATTACCTCATGCTAACTTATATACCGGGCATTGTTTTCGCCGTTCAGGTGCCACTATTCTTGCTGATGCTGGAGGTGATGCGTTAACAGTAAAAAATTTTGGAGGCTGGAAATCAACTGCCGTAATGGAAACTTACATAGAAAATTCCATAAAGAAAAAAAAAAGAAATAGCTAATACCTTGACAAACAGTATGAACACAACAAACATAATTCCAGAAATTGAGCCATTAAATTCAAGACATATTGACCAAAATTTTATCGAGACAATGGATAACTACTACAAACCCAGAAAATCAGCCATCAACTTTAAAACAAAATTTCCACCAAAATTTTATTGAAGCAAGATCTTCTAAAGTTACTGATAATTTTGTCAGGGAAAACATATTCAAATTGTACTTTTCACAATTGTAATTTTATTGTTAAAAATCAATAATTTAAATTAAATTAGTTTTATTTTTGTTAACTGCAAATTTAAATAAAATCATTAATATTTTATTATTATTTTCTTAGTGAATCGTAGAAAAAATATTCTGTCCAACTCGTGTGGATTGTCCATATCGCACGCGAATGATTGTAAATGAATAAGTAAATGATAAAAATTTCAAAATTATTGCTTTAAAGCCCTTTTACCTTTAATAATGTGTGGATGCACCCCGATGTGTTACCTATTCTCCAACGCACCTAGGCATGCTTCTGATCAGGTGATCAATGTTTTCCTGTGGTATCTCATTCCAGGCAATCACCAACTCCTCTCGAAGTTCTTCTAGAATCTGAGGAGGACATTGCAAATTGAGCAATCTCCTACCCTCCTACACGTGCTCAATTGGGGATAAGTCGGGATATCTTGGTGGCCAAGGTAACAATGTGAGATCATTATGTTGAAAGAAGTCTATTGTGACTCTTGCGACATGTGGTCGGGCATTATCTTGTTAGAAAGTTGGATTTGCCAGGTGTCAAGATAGGGTAAAAGATGGGGTTCTAAAACTTCTTGGATATAATGCTGCGTGTTCCTCTGATGAAGATTAAAGGTGATCTCGAATCATAAACTATAGCAACCCAAACCAAAATCCGCAAAATTTGGATCTTTACTACGCCTACAATATTTATTTTTGGATTCAAAACTTCAACTGACAAGGGAGAAAATTTTATTAAAATAAAATCATTTAAACTGTCACTTAGTATAAATAGACAAATTTTTCCTCAGACCATAATATATCAAGTGCAGATATTTAACCATGAAAAAGAAGAACTGTTAACTAAGTGAAATCAAATTTCTGTTAGGTAGCTACTTTGAAAAAACACAATGTCAATCTGACGATGCTAGTTTTAGCGAAACGGCTGTCATTGGGTTTAAAAAATGGAAGTTTTGTTAAAAAGTTTTATTTTTTAATGTTTTTACCAATTATATTTAATTATTTCTATAACTATCATTGTTTTATTTGATCTACAAATACTATATAATTACGTTATACGCATTTTCAATAAATTGCAATTCTGTGGTTTGACATGCCGACATGTCCGACAATTAACGATGCTGAAAATAAATAAAAACTAAATGATACGTAAATAATTGACGTGTGTCCGTCCAAAACATCAAAACAAACATGTCGTTATGTTAGTTGTCATCATTTGTATTCCTATTTTTAGTTGTTTCTGATGCGTTTTATTTTGTGTGATGCTCTTTTTATTTAAAGATAATTTCTGTTGTCTCAGTACGCATTGCCTACCAATTAGTAAATTGTCACATTAGTAACTGTTAAAATAGATTATTTAAACTTGTGTTGCTCATTATCAATGCTAAATTCAGATCAAAATATTTGTTTGGCAAAAATGTTAAATTTTTATCAATAATAATAATAATAAATATTTTTTCTTGCGTTGTAAGCACCACGTTGAATCTTTTTGACAGTTTGTTAGAATAAACAATTTTTAAAAATACCACAACAACTATTGTCACTTGTTTCATACGACGCGATTATATTTCACAGACTTCCTGATTTCATTGTCCTTTGTTTTAGCGCATATCGTAGATATAATCTACGAATAAAGAATAGAAAGGAAGGAAAGGTGACATTTGACATAAATAGTTTTTTCATGCTGTTTTATATACTATTTTCTGATTTAAGTAGTTAATCCAACTCTTGAATGGGAATTACTTTTCATCTGTAGGGTTCTATTTATCTGAATTATTAAAAATTAACAAAATATTATAATGACAACCACATTGTTATCATAGACATTCCTTTATTTTTTAAATAGACCAACTAAGTCAAGTATTTATAATTACCTGCTTAGAAGTTTTTAATCTAAATTTATATTCCTACAACTTTATGACAATGTATATTACTGTACAGATAATTACAAGCGGAAAACAGTTATTTTTTTAATAATTAATACGAGACATAAGTTTATAATACCCTGTGTGTGACACCACTGGTAACCGGAAACTTCAAGTCAGCCATATGCAAGAACCATTGCGGACATCGTCAAATCGTATTATACTCCTTCCTTTTTATTATTTATTCGTAGGATATAATTTATATCTGACAAGCAACAAGAAATTTATGTTAATATGATAGATAAAATAAAGGTAAATAATGTTCTAATTCAATTAAAAAGGTTAACCTAATGATCTCTATAAAACATAAAAATCTAAAAATACCTGTTTCGTATAATTTTTATCTTCATAGTATTAATTACAGCTGGATACTTCCTTTACGTACTCGAAATTAAACTATCAATTTTGTCGTTCTCCCCGAGCGTTTGCCCAGATTCATATTTTAATATGATGAAAGTTATAAATTCTGTTACGACTGTTAAAATATCCAGTTCGGCCAGGGATCGTAAAATGTACAGATGACAGATGATATTTAATTATTAAAAATTATGTCGCATCGTGAACTTTGGCTAAATTAATTTTTATTACCAAATTTTACTACCCAAATTTTACGGATAAGCTATACAGTGAGGTCGCAAAGGTTTGCATAAATTCAATATTTTTGTATTAAGAACTACTGTTTACTGTTCTTAATATCCTGTGACAGGTCGATTTATATTTTGAATTGCGCATCGAAATACTTGAGGCGTTGCCATTTTCATGTACCGGGTGTCCGAATAAGAACGACTCTCGGCCATATATCAGTAACCATTGATAGTACAGCTTCGGGAAAAAAAATTTATGATAAAAATGGCCTCGAGAAACACCTGGAAATTATTTACAGACTCGTAGGTCTACCGCTAGAGGGCGTAATTTAATACTAAGAATTAAGAAATCAAAATTTTACAAAAATTGCCTTATTAAAGGGCATTTTTAATGCGATAATCAAATTCTACGAACAATTCTGCGTATTTTTGGTTTCAAAAGTTTTAATCTATATTTTCAAATATAAGGTGGGGGAGAGTGGGAACATTATTTTAGAAAAAGGTCTGTAAGTCCGGTCCTGTTTAACCGATCTTTGCAAACTTTTTTTCTTTTTTTAATCTAGTTCTCTTTGAAAAATAAATAGAAGCATGCAATTTTAACCATGAATTATAAAATAAGACCAAATTAGCAACAAAATGATGAAAACGGCATGTCAATATCTTATTCCTATCCCGAAATATCTTAAGAAACGTGTAAATTTCAAGTATTTTTCTTTGAATATTAGAGTACTCTGGTTATACTGAACGGCATTTAATAATTTTGGACTTCCTAAAATTGAATGTTCTTGTCCTCTTTATGATGTTTTTAAATATTTCAATATCACTGTTACTGTCACCGGTAAACGCCTGTAAGGTAGTTGAAATGGAAAAAATATAAAAATAGTAGTGGGCCATGGAAAACAAAGCACGCAGACATGTGTCAAATTATTAAACAAAGTAAAATAAAATTATTAAATGCCGTTCAGTATAACCAGAGCATTCTAATATTCAAAGGAAAATAATTAAAATTTACACGTTTCTTAAGATATCTCGGGATAGGAAAAAGATATTGACATGCGGTTTTCACCATTTTTTTGCTAATTTGGTCTAATTTTATAATTCATGGTTAAAATTGCATGCTTCTATTTAATATTTTTCAAAGAGGACTAGATTAAACAAAGAAAAAAAGTTTCGCCCTCTAGCGGGCACGTCACTTATTAGTTTGTATGGAAATGATAACTATAATATTGGTGGAAGAAAGCTGTCATCAACAAGACCAAGTTTGCAAAGATCGGTTAAACAGGACCGGACTTACAGACCTTTTTCTAAAATAATGTTCCCACTCTCCCCCACCTTATATTTGAAAAGATAGATTAAAACTTTTGAAACCAAAAATACGCAGAATTGTTCGTAGAATTTGATTATCGCATTAAAAATGCCCTTTAATAAGGCAATTTTTGTAAAATTTTGATTTCTTAATTCTTAGTATTAAATTACGCCCTCTAGCGGTAGACCTACGAGTCTGTAAATAATTTCCAGGTGTTTCTCGAGGCCATTTTTATCATAAAATTTTTTTCCCGAAGCTGTACTATCAATGGTTACTGATATATGGCCGAGAGTCGTTCTTATTCGGACACCCGGTACATAAATCATCGAATGGAACGCCCATTTTCGTTTTGAATTCTGTCCTGCGATGCATATAGCCCAGGAAGTAGTTGTTTTTCCTTTAGAAAACGGTCAAGTCTGGTTTAGAACGTCCTCCTCAGACTCTAGAAGAACTTCGAGAGGAGTTGGTGGTTGCCTGGAATGAGATACCACAAGAGGACATTGAGGATATTTAAAGCAATGCAATCATTTTGAAATTTTTATCATTTACTTATTATGCTTCAGTAAGTACTTATACAAAATTTTATAAAAATAAAATCATTTAAACTGGGTGTTCGGATTTTTATGTCACTTAGTATATATGATGACCAATATGATGTTTCCTTATAAATATGCATTGGTTCTGTATTAAAATCCAATGTTATCTCAAATATATTGATACATTCTGGCGTAGTCAAGTGATTGTGAAAGCATTTTGGTAATTTTCACTTATTTTAACTAGTAAGTAGACTTTAATATTTTTCCAAACACTCAAAAACTATTTTAATATCTTTACTTCCTCCAAGAAGTCCCAGCTACTCTATTACTTTGGTAATTGGTCTGCAAAGTGCCCCTCTTCAAGATTTGTAACCACAATACTTCTGCAGCTCGCGTAAGGTTACAAAATTATTCTGAATGAATGAATGAAATATTATTTTAGTTCTCAACAGGGCGGTAGAAATTACATCAGTTATCTACACTAATATGAAATAATAAAAGTGTGAAAACAATACAAGAAATAAATTTCTATACCAAGCTTGACCGTTATCTATCAAAAAACAACTACTTCCTGGGCTAAATGCCCAACGGACATTGAATTACATTCCAATAGAAAACGGGATGGCGACCGACTTCGTCGATACTTGCAACCATCTCTATCGATTTGCAAATTAACAGGAAGAACACTACTCGTAGACCGGTTTCGACATTATTGTGTCTCATCAGTACAAGGTAAGTAGTTCCTCTCATCCCGCAGAGCAGGATGATTCTTTTACGCCAATTAATTTGCAGATCGATAGAGATTTTTGTTAACCACAGCTATTACAATCTCACCACATTCAGATAAATACCGAATAAAGTCCTATTAATAATGAATATCTTATTTTTAAAGTGATAAGTACCAATAAGTAGGTACGGGTATTTCTTTTGTTAACCACAACAATCGTAATACAGATTTCCTGATCCTCACGCACAGCCTATTTTATGAGAAAATTTGTTTGTGGCATTATAATCTTTGTTGTCTTTTGCAAAAGAAGATATGATTAAGATTCCACTTGAGCTGCATCAAAAAAGCTAACGAACAGATAATTATGTACTAAAATCGATGAAAAAAGTACGCACAAAAAGCGAAAATCTTCATAAGAAAACACGACTTAAGGAGCCCGTATCCCATGCAATCTGAAACGAAAATGTGTCAATGATTTTTTTAGCCATGAAGTGCAGACATCTCTTAGTAATAGGATAAACTAACAGAAATAATAATAGAATCCTTTCACTAAATTGCTCTATTCATCGGAAAAAATTTTACCTGCTAAAAACACATGTTTTAGGGCTAAAAACCATTTATATATTTCTCATTTCTAGACCTTGCCAGCCAACAAAATATATTTTGTATTTTATCTCGGGAAAGAACGAGGGTAGATCAACATTTAGTAATATAAATAGGTGCTCTAGTAATTATTACTTTTATCTTTATTTTTTACCATTTACCATTTTTTATTTGTATTTTTAATTCTATTATACCTAATCACCGGTAGGATAAGTTTATTATTTTTATAAGTTTATAGTTGTGTGTGATTCTTTTTAGATCAGCTCTAGGTAAGTGTCAAAAAATTATTAAAATATTATTAACTTAGAGGCGATGCATTTACAAATGACACATTAAAGTGGTCAACATATTTATTTTAATTTTGTAATACCTATTTATTTGCGTCGAAAATTCGGAGACTAGATACTTATGAAGAATAATGATGTTTTCTAGAACGTTGCTGGATTTAAACTAATGTTTTAAAATTTGATGAAGTGCTGTAAACTACCCACTATTACTACCCGAATGTTAACCCTTCAGGATTATTTGTTGACTTGAAATACGGTTTATTAGGTGCATCGCCTGATGGTAAACGAATTATTGTAACTATTATATACATATCAGAGTTTAATAACTTATTTTGTTTATAACTTATTTTGTTTTGGGTTTAATTGATTCAGATGAACTTGTTGAAGTAAAATGTTTTTTAAAAGTAGCCACATCAAAAATGTCATTGAGGCCGTAGAAAAGCGTATGGTTCCTTGCTTAAAAATTGAAAATAGTGAAATTCACTTGAAGGAAAATCACAATTATTATTATCAGGTAAGATTTGTTACTGGCTTTTCATTTTTCTAATTTTTTTAGAATATTACAAATTATTGTTTTTAGATACAAGGACAACTCGTCATCACAAGAAGAAAAACATGCCATTTTATTATTTATACAGGAGATGATAATCCACTTTTTACCGAAAACATAAATTTCAACGAAACTTTTTTTAACAATATGGTAGAAAAGTTGAGACGATTCTATGAGGATTGCGTTGGGCCGGAAGTTATTTTAAACAGGAGAGGCAAAAGATTAAAATGTAAAGATCCACCAGAAAATATTTAAATGTAAAAATAATTTAAGTATATTTTTAAATAAAATATTTTGATGCCAGTTTTTCTTTTTACTTAATTCAGAATACCACGTATACAAAATTTACGCTAACATTTTTTTCTCTCAGAAACCTGTGACCAGATTTCTTCCAAAATTTGACCAAGAAGTGTCTATATGGCCACCAATAATTGGTATTTTTTTCAAGAATTTTGAATTTACAGTTTTTTGTTATTAACAATTTTATAGTTTTTATATTTATTTACAACGATGTTTATTCTGTGTCTAATGTTTTTCTAATTGTGCTGGGAAAATGGAATAATAAACACTTATTCTGTAAGCGATCGCTCGGCACTAACAATAATTTTATTTACCCTCATATATAACTATAGATGGCCAGCCGTACGCTGGGCATATTATAATTAAAATTTCTTCAAGATATAACAATGATATAACTGGTCTACTGAAAATCAATATCCGCAAATCAGTATTCTTTTTTCATTTTACTAATTTGTTTTATGGAATAATTGTTTTGTAAATATCGCAAAATATTTAAAAACGTTACATTGATTTATAATACAAAAATTTGTTTTGACTTCGTTAATAAAAAAAGAAAAAAATATATAGTGCCTAGTTCCATCTATGATAAAAGTTATAAACTAAAGTACAATTATTTCGTCATTAACTACGTCCATTTTTGATCCAAAGTGAAAAAATAAAAATAAAATGCAGCATGATTTTAGTTTCTAACTATTTCTTAGGTCTGATCTCTTTAGAAAATTCTGATTGGGCTATTTGATAGAAAAATGTTCAACTTAGGAAAGGTTTAGTTTCATTTTAAGAAAATTTATTTAGATTGTTGTTTATTTATACAAATGTAAAGGTCTAAAATAGTTCGCATTCAACAGCTCTTTTTCAATATTAAACAATTAATTAACAAAAAATAAATGCAATCCTTACCTAAGTTAGACCTTTATATGCAATTTAGTGAAAAAATAAAACGATTTGAGTTGTAATAACGGAGAAAGTTAGAATAAACTTTTGGTCTGTAGGTGCCATTCTGATGTACAGCGATACCCCGTCCTTAAAAGCTCACTAGCGTGAATCGTAAAATAATTGCCGCAGGGTTTAAAGTAAATACAAACAGCGGTGCATTTAAATTCATTCAATAAAATATTTAGGGAGAACAATATTGTAGATGTTTGGCTTAGTAGGTACAAAAATTGTATTTTTTGAGAGTTAGGGTATATTATTGTTGACATTTAGTTGATTATTCATGTCAAACTTAGATGATCCTGCAATATTTAGGGGAGTCGAGGCAAATGCACGGTCAGGGACGCTTTTGTAGTTCGTTGTGACCACCTGTAGAGGTCTCTAAAAGGTATATATCACAGAACAACAGGATTTCAGTGATAAAAAAGAAGAAAATAAGGATTTGACCATTCCAGAACACGTGACTTTGACACTTCTTTGACAAGATCCGCCATTTTCTCTGGGTGGCACACAGTCTTATATATTGCTTATAAAAGTATTGCTTATAAAAGCACCCAAGCTTATAAACAATATGAAGCTGGGTCTATTCAAGAAATTGCAAAAAGTGCAAAACTCTGTATAAACAAATGGAATTAATGAGTTTGTATGCCACCCAGCCGACCGTCAATGACGTCATTCTGGAATGGTCATTTGTGAGAAAGAATGTTGACATTTTTGCTTTAAAAGGATTTTGAAATGTATTTTTATTAGTGTTCTTCGATAAGTTAGTTTGTTTCTCATATAAACATATTTAACCAGTGTTATTACATTGTACAACTTCGTTTACAACTACGTCATATAGGAAATGCAGCATTTTAAACTATTCAGCATCTGCATCTCTACACAAATTTCCAAATCCTGAAAAGTGTCATATTTGACAATGGCAAAGGACCAAGTCTTATAATGCTCATACTGCCTATGTAAGAAATATCAATATAATTTATAAAGAAATGAAGAAAAACTAATATTACAAACTAAAATATACATTGAAATAAGTAAGAGTCCAATTTGATTTTGAAACTGTTGATGCTTTCAGCTTCGATTATTTCATTGGGTAAGCTATTCCAAACATCAAAAAATTCTGTTGCTCAGAAAGCCCTGTATGTTACGGGTTCGAAATGCTTTCTTCTTCAGTTTGAGTAAGTATCCTCGCAGTCGACCTCGCTTGTAGATTGCCCAGGTCGTATTTTATGATTCGGTAGGAGAAAATTAAGTCACCCCGGAGGCGTCTCTTCTTAAATGTTCTTTGCACCTTTTCTAACATTTCCTGATGACGAACTATAAAAAAGGCGTATGAAGATATAGAGCTGGACAGACAGTGTTGGAGATAGCTGGAATAGGTTAGGAACAGTAAAGGTCCTAAAACGGAACCTTGTGGAACATCATTTGTAACAATTCTTTCCTCGCTGAATTCTCGGCCAACTCTGACATCAAAAAATCGGTTTGTAAGGAATTCTGCGATCCATTTATTAGGCTTTCCAACTACCTGTCAAAAATTATTCAATATGGCGGCTGTAAGCAAACAATAGTATTGTTTTGTATTGTTGTCATTGCGCTTTCTTTATTTAAGTTGGTGTAGAAGTTTTTATTGTTGTGAGAATATAGTTTTTGTGACTGAAAATATATTTTATATATTACTTGGACTTGTTAACGTTATAAGTTGAAAAGAAAAAATGCCTGTTACATGCCTTGTGGTTGATTGTGGAAGTAGATCAAACAGGTATGACTGACAACAACCACGAATAGAATGGTTTATGAAACTTTGATTATATGTGGTCTGTGACTGACAGTGTTATGTTCTAAGGTTTGCCCACAGACGCCATCTTTATGTCACGTGATTTGGAAAGCCTTATTAAGCGTAATTCTTATACCGAGATGTTCTAACTTTAAAAAAAGCCTACGCTTCGGTACTTTGTTGAAGGCTTTAGAGAAATCGAGGTACCTAAATAATATCGATGGGATGAAAAATATCTCAGAACCATTAATAGAATATGTTTCAGAACAATCAAACAAATTTGTCGATTTTGCGCTAACCGAGAAAAACACTGGATAACATACGATGAATGATGACATCTTCAATAATCTTATGAGGATCAATTAGTTCAATTTTCAAAATGAATCAAATTAACTAATCCAGATATTACGTTTGTTGGCTAAGATATTGAAAATCAACCACCAAAAACAACGTCCGTGCAGAGGACTGGAATGGGACTCGAGAGCATCAACATTATCAATTAGAGAAGAGCATAGCGAAGTTTCAGAGAGACAAGTTGGTCGCCTTATTGAAGAACTTTAAGAAGGAGGAATGCTGTGACTTCAAGCATTTATGTACACTGTGCTATTAGCTTTATATTGAGGTGTTTCAAGGATTGTTATTGCTAAGATTTAGCTAGTAATCTGCCGTTATATTTGACAGAACATCATTTTATAATAATTATTAGAAATAAAGTATTAAATTCATAGCAGTAAGTCATCTAGAAAAAGTTTTAATGGTTGAGCCTTTCTGCTTTTTTGGTTAGTTGCGATTGCTGCGACCTCTATAGGTGGTCACAGTCAGAAAGAACTACAAAAGCATCTTCCATCATTACTATTTTCGTGAAGCGTCTATAGAGTAAGTGGTTTGTGAATCGAAGAAGACTGCCATTAAAAAATACAAGATAAACCTAAAATAAAGATTCTGTATTATCATATCAGAGGCCTCATGCAAAAAAACCTAAAAATAATAATTAATATTATAAAAGAGGCTGTTGAACTAATACTGTTAGAGGGAAGGGTCGGGTACTGGTTCGAGCTAGAGGGTTTGTTTGTTTGTTTGTCAGTTTGTTTTCGTATTTTTGCCAAATAAAATAGTTTTCGTCGATACTAAGAATTTATCGATAAAATTTTAAGGACTCCTGCTATTACCTTTGATAAATAATATTGTGGGATAGCTCCACAACTTCAAAACTCATTAAAATCAGCAATGCAATTTCAGCACTAGTTCAATAAAAAATATTGTGAAAGTAGAAGAAAAAGAGAATAATGAACATTGAGTCGCTAACTTCATTGCATTTTAAATTACAACAATATAAATATGATGGAAGTGATGGACTTAACAACCCATACTTATTCTGGAACTTTTTAATATGAATTTAAACTACAAATAAAAACTTTTAGTTTGAATATCTTATTTATTCGCTTTCAAAAATGATATACAAAAACCAAGAAAAAACTATATCGTGTTTTACAATAAATTAATATTTTTGTGATAGGAAAAATTATGTTTTATCTATATATAAAGTGAAGACTTAATCAAAATAAACAGTTTAATAGTGTAGAACTACCAAAATGTATAAAATATGCTAATTTTAATTGCCGATCTGATAGTTCTTTGTCTTTCTTTTCTAGTTCCTCAAGAAACTATTTTATGTTCTCTGTATAATGGACTTTCAAAGAGTAAAGGTTCATAGGAAAAATATTGTTCTTAAAAATTAATATTAAAAGGCACAAACAATAAACTTACCAGTTGTGAGTCATTTGATTGAGAAACCTTTGCTCTGATACTGTGTATTATCTGCAATAAAGAAAGATTTGTTTAGTATTTTCCGTAATAGATAGAATCTCTTCAGTAGAGACCATTACAACACATAAAAAATTTATTTATTTATTTATTTACGGGCAAGTCCAATTCAGAAATATTATTACAAAAGCAAAACCATAAACAGTGTCAACACAAGGAACAAACATTATAATATGTATTGGATAACAAAGCTAATAAGTTAAAGGAAAAAAAAGAACATTACGATATAAAGCAAACAAAGTTTAACTATAAAAATTGCTGATAGAAATTATATCTCTAACATTGTTCAACAAAAAATGGTTTTTAAATCTATCCCAGAAATTGCAGAATATATTTAAGTCATTTAGAGAATTCGTAAGTCTAAGTGTTCATGGTAAAAAATTGTTATAAGTATAGTTACATCTATGAAAGCATATGTGAAAAGTTTGAGTTTGTCTT
This sequence comes from Ophraella communa, assembly GCA_035357415.1. Taxonomy (NCBI): domain Eukaryota; kingdom Metazoa; phylum Arthropoda; class Insecta; order Coleoptera; family Chrysomelidae; genus Ophraella; species Ophraella communa. Next base: position 21,901,701 of record CM068988.1, on the reverse strand, counting down.
GTTGACCGAGTAGGTACAAAAAGACCAATACCAATACCAGTACACCTGGGAAAGGTGTACTGAACTCTATTATCAAGTTTATTTTTATGAACTAGATATATGGAGACCACACAGAGGAACAATAATCAAGGTGAGATCTATTGAATTTATATCTGTGAAATCACGAGATGTTCTTTTAATGAAACCAAGCATTTTCATAGACTTTTGGGCAATAGTACTATTGTGGCGTTTAAAGCTGAGTGAAGAGTCTCTGATTTGTGTGCATGATTGCAATGCTTGTTCGTTAATAGTATAGTCATGTGTTAGCAAATGGTGATTCCTACAGAAACGCAAACTATAACACTTACCAACATTTAATTCCATACCATAAAGAGAGCACCACTGGGATAATTTATTAATATATGATTGTAGGCCAAGAATATCATCATGAGATCTTATTATAGTAAAGCACTGAAGGTCATCAGCAAAAAGGAGAGCTTTTGTATGGGAAAAGCAAGTGATAATATCATTGATAAACAGATTAAATAGTAGCGGTCCCAGGTGCGAACCTTGAGGAACACCTAAAGAACCATTTGAGTTCTGTTTTCTAAATAACTACATAACCAGCTAAATATCTGATCATCAATACCATAAGAACGTAATTTATGTAATAGAAGGTCATGGTTTATCTTATCAAAGGCTTTAGAGAAGTCAGTGTACAATGAATCAACTTGCAAGCCTTGCTCCAGGGCTTCAGATAGGTAGTCAGTATAACTGAGTAGACTTAGCTCAGCAGATTTACCGGAAGAAAATGCAAACAGTTAGTAAAAACACTAGAGCAGTTGTAAGTAAGAGATTCAGTTTTAATGCTTTCAAATACTTTAGGTATAGTGCTTAAAATAGGGGCGATAGTTCTTAATATCTGATTTAATACCTGATTTATAGGAGTTACATAAAAGCAAAAATGTAAATATAATGTAAAATTAAACATTTATTAATTGGATTGGAGTTTCTGTATCTTCAATATGATTTTCTATGCACTTATTTATATTGTCAACCAAAAGTCAGTTAATATGAAACATTTTTTATCCAAAAGAATTAACATTCAAATCTAACTAATTCTGGAATGGTACGCCTATGTGTACATACGCTATTAAACAACTGTCAACGAGTACAACCAGTTGAATCACGTCTATTTGAGCAAAAAACAATGTCGTAATGGAACCGTGGATGAAAACAAAAGACGACCGCTCCAGTGATTCAACAAGTTGTAACTGAATTAATTTAACGATAAGAAATGTGCAGCTCATCTGTGTTAGTGGCATGAAAAGCAACATTTTAATATGTAATTTACTACAATATAAACAAAAAATATATTATAAGCTCGAAGAACAAAAGACAGCGGAAATATTAAAAAAATATGTTTTAACTTTTATGTTATTGTTTAAATATAGGAAAGATTTACAACATCCGAATGTATAATGAAGGGATATAACATGCGATTTTATTTTTTATGAAATTGTGTAGGTATCTAACTATTTACTTATTTAAAAGGTAAGTACTATAAGTGATTCTGTTAAAATTCCTGTAGGATTTATGCTGAAATGTTTTCTCATTTTAAAGGATTATATAACAGAGAAAAAATAAATACTGCATTTGCTTTTAAGTATAAAGACCGAAGTTGATATTTTTTAAAAAATCCTACAATTCTGATGTCTGGGACAACGAACTTTAAGAAACATCAAGGTTGTCAGATTTCTTTTGATGCCCATTAAAGGATAATAATTAAGGGTAAGATTAAGTCGTTTGGTTAGTGTTATTAATATGATGGACTTGCACACAGTAAGGGTAAGATTTATCGGAGTCCAAATTTAAAACTTTAAATAATCCGTCACACCCTTTATATTTTGCTTGCTTGCTACCAGTGTTGCCAGGTGTCCCGATTTGCGCGGGACGTGCCGATTTTTAAGTCTGTGGACGCGTTCCAATTTATATCTAATCGGCAAGCTAAATGTCTCGATAAAACAAATATTTAAAAAAAAATCGGGAATCATTAAAATTACGGTAAATTATTACTAATCATGTTAAAAATTTCAAATCAACATTATTATTTTTCCCTTAAATAAAAGAAGCCATGAAACATTGTTTCGTAACTGTGGAAACGAAATACATATTTGGAAAATATTCAACAAAATAATGCTATTAGTTCCCATGAAAAATTTTGACCATTTTTTGTTCTAATACCGATAAAGGCCGAAATATATTTGCAGAGAATTATTTCCATTTTTCAAATAATGAAAAACGAACGTATCTGACGGATTAAGTAAGATATCTCGTCCAAGGTATAATTTTTTTGTAATTTTCTTCGACAACCACAATATTTCCGACACTAAAACCGTTTTACCCTTGGTCGTTTCGTCCTGAAAGGATATTTAACGACAAAATAATAAGTTTGTGCCACATATGTGACGAGAAACGCCGCATTTGACATTTATTTTATCTACGCCGACCGTATGGAACGCTCTTTCGAAGAGAGCGAATGTTGGAACCGTTATTTTGGAACATATTTTCAAATTTAAGTAAAAACTTCAAGATGTTTATCATGCAAATGAGAAAAAACTAAACGTGAAAAAATTAACGAAAAATCCAATTAATGCTAAAGAAAAATGAACACCATTGTACAAACAAGCTACAATTCGTTTATAATTAGGAATTATTTTATCGGATTGAATTTTAATAGACTTTTGGAGGGTGTAACTTTAGCAAAGATAATAAGTTAAAAGATCGGTTCGAAATTCTAAAAAGCTAATTAAGTGTAAAAAGCTTGATATTTTATTCTATTGAGATGCCAATTTAAAGCAAAAAAGAGCTTATAAAAATAAAATAACGAATTTACAATAATTATAAGTATTTAACAAAATTAACAGAAAGAAAGAAAATAAATTTACGAATACAGTGGTATGTGTTTTGAGCCCAACATTTAGTAGGTAATTTTTTCAATCTCTGGTCACTCGTTTGTCTTTTATTTGCTGTAAATTTCCCGTTCTAAATTCTGCTTGTTCTTGTTCTAAGATTTTTCCCCATATTTATTGTCCATTTCTTTTAGTTAGAAATATCACTACTGTCTACATTTATAATCAATTTATTTACATTAGAAAATGCCTGTAAGTATTTTACTTCTACTTGTTCTATCAACTTTATCACAGATGCACTTAGTTTTGGAGATTGGCAATGTTCTTTTTCAACTGGCCCCAAAGTAGCTCTATAGGATTCAGGAGGCAGTTATAGGGAGGTAGCCTTAGTACTTCATGACCTGCTTGTTTTGCCAAACAGTCAATGACATACTCTTTTTTGAACGTTTTGGTACGAACACTTCTAATGTGTATCGCTCTTCGTCGTAAAGATCATTCTGTTCCAAAAAAAATTTCAGCTCATCTTTCGTAGAACTTGATGTGGGTACTCTTACCCTCACCCTTTAATGATAGGGCGCGTTACCTCTAGCAATAATTTTCATTTAGTTTCAGAAATCAGATTTCAGAAAACCATTTCTCATAAAGAAGCCTATCCATATTTTGATGGTAATTTAGAAAATAATTTTTTATGTTTTTAGCGGAGAGAAGAAGCGCTCCTTCAACCCAACCGCCAGAGCTGCCGCAATGTAGAATGCTAATTCTTTTTCCTTTGATTGAAGAAAGGTCTACACTGCATTTTTGCTGGTTTTGATCAGCCATCCTTTCTTCACCGTTGCATGTGTGTCGTACCAGGTTTCATCCAGATAATAAATTGGTCTGCCGTATATATTCTCTATATTTTGTGAGGGTTTGTAAATATCCGGAGATGAGATTCTAGCCCGGGTTTCGGTGCACCAGGTGCCAGTGGGGTGTACGCCGATGCCACATTTAGATTCAGCGGGCCAAAAAACCCCCAAAATGATTTTTGGTTAACCTTCTTTGATTGTGTCAGGAAAACCCCCGGAGATGATGTTTAGGGTCAGGTTCTGGTGCACCAGACGTTAGGAGGTTAATTTGAACATTATATTCGTGATCAACAGAAGAAGAGAGAAAATGAAAGGTTCGAGTTATCCTCCACCCTGTATACAAAAGGGAAAATAATTAATATTTAATAGAATACGGTGATATTGTATCATATTTCGAAACTCTGTTAGGCAAAATATTTTTTTTTCTTCAACGTACAATAAGATACAGAGCGTTGATTTAACTACTATTTTCACACAAACGTGTCCATAACTGAAGGACTCTGTATAACGTATCAAAACATTATATCAAAATCTTCATGTGAGCAGTGCGAATTTGGTATAATATACAGGAGTTCCCATTTAAAAAATCATATGTTTGGTTTGTAACTCTGTATAGTTTAAGGTAATTGCAAAATATGGACCCCAAAGACATATACTATTTTTGTTAATAACATTTTTTTATATCTTCTAAAACAACCCAAATACCGAACTTTGTCGTAAGGTTGGTACACCCTGTATATTTTACAGTTTACTTCTATAAAAAACTAAAAACAAATACAAAATTTGAAATGATTTATTTTTAAATACATTTTTGGTAAATTATTAAATAGAGAGTATCGCTGTGTACATCAGCATCCACCTCTACCATATTCAACTTATTTCACAGAATGGCGTGGGTGGAAGCGCGGGGGAAGATGATCCGTAAATCATATACCGTTGTATCTTCCGCTCGCGTGGAAGTAAGCGATGCTCTCGCTTGCCTTTTCGACATCTTTTATGATTCGTTGGATTCTTCTTCGACCAACTATCTATCTCTAAATTCGGTCGGGAGAATAACGGGATAAAATCAAAAGCGCGCTCGTTTTGGTTCCTTGTATTCTACTACTCGAATTAAATTCTACCAAATGTATATATAATGAGGACGACATGTAAGAACATGGCAATTTCTTCGAGATGGGTCATTAAAACAGTTTCAAAGTGCCTCGCAAAAGACTTTTGTAAAAGACTATAACTACGAGGCATGACTAAGTTGGTTTTAAGTTATGGCGCAATTATGAATATACGCTCCAAGTTACATCTACTTTAGAACAACACAACATTAACAATCATCTGCCGTTTATTGTCTAATAAACTTCTAAAATAACCGTCATATATTACTCCGTAAATACAACTTTGCTATACTAGTAAATAACGTAATAAGAATTATAAGTAACCCATTACGCACAAAGTGAAAAAGTTTCAAGAGTGTAACTTTCGTGTAAAGGTACTCGTACATTTCAGCCTTTTTCCTGCAAGTCTATTTTGAATTGCTAGCAAATTTTGACCATGCCTTCGTACATTGCCGCAACTTTTGAGATTTTTTTTTCGTCATTTGACAAGTGTTGTCAGTTTCTGAATATTTGAGGTTACGTTACTTTTAATTTAAAACATGGATTTTCATACAAATACAAACTGTAAGTTCACACGAACTTCGGAATAAACATATAGATATTATCATAAAATACTTCAATGTTTATTATGCTTATAGGACAACAGGATAGAATCAGCTGACGTAAACTGACATTTCTGCCAACATAGATTTTGGGTTGTTCCATCAAAATTCCCTAAAAACAAGCGAGATTGCGCGGATTTGACCTTGAATAAATAGAAATGGTTCTATACTTTTGTGCGCCTTTTTGTTGCAGTCAAAAGTCTGAAACGCATGCGCAGTTGTTTCACAAAAAAAGCTAGCAATAGAATTGCGAGCAAAAGGCTGAAATGTACAAGTACTTTAACGTACTGTACTTTTTTTACGCCTAATACTTTTATCACTTTCACTACTTAATTGTATAATGTGTTGCCGACATTTAGGGGCATTACATTTTTAATCTGAAAGGTATTTCTGTAAAACTAAAAGATGTTTTATGTTTTTTAATTGACTAAAAGTATGTAAATGGACCAGATAAAGTAGTATGTAGATAAAGATTCGACCAAATTGCAAATTGCTTTTTTTAAATCTGAATAAGTCATCTATGTAGTTTCTTTTCTTTAAATAACTAAATTACATGAACAAATATTTTTCCAGTTTCTACTAATTAAAAACTGTTCTTTTGTGATTCTTTATAGCCATCTTTATTTTGTTTCAACATGTTGTAAGCGCACTTTTTAGGTGGAGTATATTTTTTATTTCAGTGCTATCAATAAAAAACGAAAATTTGTCACTAAATAAAACTTTAATTTATGCCTTGAAGATTTCTCTACACTTATTTCTGTCTCAAAAATCACTAATTTAAAAAAAAAAACTATGCTCCAAGGTTCCATGAAAAGAAATAACAATTATAGCTTTCGAAGATAGCTTATACCTGATGTTGATTAAATAGTGTTAATACTAGACCAATAATGGAAGTAATTACACATAACAATATTAAAACATATCTCAATATGTAAACTCAAAAATTAGTCAAAATTATTGTTATTAAACATAAAATAGTCTGTAAATTGACAGACAATAGATAGTTTTCGCTAAGGTGCATATTACATTGAATTGGCATTCCTCAACAAAAACGAAATATAACAAAATGTATTCAAATTTTAAATATAACAACTCATTATTTTGATTATACTACAAAATTAAATAGATCTTTAAGATGAATAATTTATTCACACTTGAATATTATGAACACGGTCTAAATTTCGTAAATAATTGACAGTTATTTCTACAGGCGCCTATGTTTTTATTAAATCGTACATTTATGAAAATGATTCAATTGTCACTGTGGCATCGTGCCGTATCCATAGTAACAACGGTGGACAAAAAGAGTTTGCAGACGTTAATAATGTTTGTGATTGTGAACAAAATATATTTGTCTTCAAAAATAGTCGATTTCTCGTTAAAAAAATTAGTGCAATTGGTTGAAGGTTGAAGAAAATAGAAATGTATTAAAAGCTTCTTTTAATTATTGATTGTAGGAGCTCCGCCTTTCACCGGCTTTGCTTTTTATGATATTTTATTGCGAAATATGAAAAAAACATAAATAGCCATTTTTTTAGGCTTCTTATATTTCGCGGGACTGTTTATCAGGCTCAACATTGAACGGCTTACAAGAAAACTTCAGATCGCCAAATTGTAATTATGACTGATTCAAAAGTTGCGTGGTCTGCTTTGAAAAAAAAAATACCCTCAGAAACACAGAAATGAGCGTTGGCATTCCTGATAATATTGAAACAAAACTTTTACAATTTATTGTATTTCGTCAACACAACTGTTTCAGAAATTAATGTAATTTCTTTTTTTTTATTTAATTAATTTTTAATTTAATTTGTTTTTTGTTTTGTTTTATTTATTTAATGATTTTACATTTTAATATTTTTACAACTCAATGTTTTACTAAAATAATTTATCTGTTGATTAACATTTTATGATAACTTCTATTTTCTTTTTTGTTTTTATAATAGTAATTAGTTTTTAATTCATATTCATATATTATTGTCCTTATGATGTTTTAATGTTAAAACTGTTTTATTTTTAAAAATTTACCTAATTTATATGATTTATATTTTAATGTGTTGTAATGTCTCTTCTGAAGAGGTTTTATCTTTTATGTTTAACACCTTTTAGGAAGTAACTCTGATGATGGCCTTATAAGCCGAAAGCGCTCAGTTACCGAATTAATAAAACTTTACACACTTAACCTACGGCTTTTAATATACAAAAAAATGTTCTTTCCTTTATTATTTCATCAGGTGTGTACAAAGTCTACAATCTTTCATTTATTTAATAATTTCATCGTCAGATTTACATATTGATTAAAATTTATGTCTTATTTATATATAAAATGAAGACTTAATCAAATTAAAAAGATTTATCTGTTCATTGACTGTAAATTTTCAAAAATTTTATCAAAGGTAATACCACGAGTCTTAAAAATTTAATCGATAAATGAAAAATAAAATTTTTTAGGAAGGGTGGTATTTGAGAAGATTATTTTTTGAACTATTCTGTACAAAAACCACTTTATTTAAAATTTCATGGATATTTTTTCACTAATTTTACTGTTAGACTGCATTTTTAATTATAAAAAGTAAAGATGACAGAAGATTTAAATTCAAATTACGTGTATTTTATGTTGCCTACCTATGATCTAATTTATTAAAACATTAATAATCAAGAGGCAAAAAGAAAGTGTAAATTTGATAGTCGTAGCAAAATACCAATCCAATAAGAGCTCCAAGTAAGAATGATGAATAATTTTTCAATGACCGAGATTTAAATTCTCAATAAGTGCTTTCTGTACCACTGAAGAGAAATAATTATTATTTTATCTAATCAAAATAATTAATAAAACATTTTATTATTCCAATTTTACATGGCCATGCTAATTTTATATACGTAATAAAAATTATTTGGAATATTTATTTAGATTTATTGTATGCGAATAACATTCACGTCTGTTTCTAGTTTGTAAAAATATTTAATTTTAATAATTATTGGAAATACCTGTTTATAATATGTATAATTTGTACGATTGCTAATGACATGTAACTAAACAAGGTGAATTATTATCTTCTAGAAAATTCGTTCAAAAATTTCCCACCTGTCGGAATTTCCGCATTTGCTTGGCCAACTCAAAATAAAAAAAATAGTTAGCAATCAGTAACAAACAATCATTATGACAATTATCAATGAAAATCTACAGATCGCATCATAGGAAATTCCTAACAAAAGTAGTATTAAATCTACAAGGCATACATGTATGTTTTCAAAATATTTCTTTTTTTAATAGTTATCTATAAATAAATAGTTTTGGTTATGAAATTTATTGTACAGACTCTTACTTTGTAAAAGTCCATCTAATTTTGTAGTAAACTAAAAACTTTTATTGTATTTATTGTAGTTGCATTTTGTTTCAATAAATATATAGCTTCTTCAGGTGTCGAAAAATGTTGACCTCTCAGTTTGTTTTTTACGTTCGGAAATAAAACGAAGTCATTCAGTGCCAAGCTCCCAACAACTTTTGTTGGATTGGGCTCATATTGAAACACCCATACAGTCGACTGCTGTTTACTTTTGGGCTCATACGCGATCGTATTTTTTGAGCATTTCCTTCGACCAATCGACACGAGCCTTTTTTTGAGCGATTGACAAATTGTGTGAGAACGCAACGCGAACAAATTATTTTGACCTTCAAATATTTATGATATATTAAGGGTGCGTTCGGGGAGCACGCTATTTGCGCCATTTGGCGCTATCTAGTACTATTCCTCGTTTGTGTTGTATGGCTCTTGGCGCTACATAGCTCGAAAGCGTGCTCCCCGAACACACCCTAAATGTATGTAAAGAAAATGTATTCCTTTAGTTAAGTAGTTATCTTTAAGTATCCTTAAATTTAATATTTTGATTGTAATTGTCAAAAAGACAGTTCTCTACAAATTGCATTGTATGAACATTAAATGTTGTTTCTCTTTTTTTAGGTAAGATTACTTTATAATTGTATATCCAGTTTTGTAAATAAAAACTCTTTTTGTAGAGAAACTCAAGTTTTGTTCTGCGTGTTAATTTCTGTGATAGAAGATTTATCAGGAATGTCAGCAAGCATTCGAAGAAATGAAGCAAATATTATGTACTTACCCAACCAGTTTTAACTATATTTTATCCAAATTTACCAATATACATTTACACAGACGCAAGTTTGCAGGGAATTGGAGCAGTATTAAAACAGCCTCAAGAAAATGGAGAAGAAAAGCCTGTTGCTTATTTTTCAAAAAAATTAAATATTGTTCAAAAAAGGAAAAAATCCATGTACTTGGAATGCCTAGCTATCAAAGAATGTGTAAAGTATTGGCAACATCTGTTAATAGGGAAAGAATTTACTGTTTTTTCGGACCACAAACCATTAGAAAACATGAACATTAAATCAAGAACAGATGAGGAACTGGGAGAATTGACCTATTATTTATCTCAATATGATTTTAAAGTTAAATACTCCTCAGGGAAAAATAACTTAGAAGCTGATTGTCTGAGTAGAAACCCAGTTTTGGAACCAAATGAAAATTCTGAAGAACAAGTGAAGTTTGTAAATTTAATAAAAATAGAAGATATCTTAAAAGTCCAAAAAAGAAACAATGAGATTCATAACAGACAAAAAAATATTATAGTAAGAAATGATGTTTACTGCAAAAGAATAAAAAAAGGAATAAAATTATCCTATCCGAAAAATTTAGCATAGAATTTTTAAAAAACACACGAAAATTTATTTCATATAGGAATAACTTAGATGAAAAGAAAGATTGGTCCATTCTATACTGCAAAGAACCTAACAAGGAATATAAACAATGTTTGTAAAAGCTGCATTGTGTGTATTAAAAATAAATCAAGAGGACAAAATAAGGTCGGTCTAATGTCTCAATTAGGACCAGCCACAAAGGCTTTCGAAATCATTTCAATTGATACAATAGGAGGTTTTGGAGGTTCCCGATCTACAAAGAGATACTTACATCTTCTAGTGGACCATTATACTAGATACGCGTGGATTCTAACATCGAAAACGCAAAATGCAAATGATTTTATTAGACTTGTAAAAAAAATTGGTGAAACTGAAGATATTTGTATGATTCTTTCGCATCAATATCCAAGTATTACTTTATAATTGTATATCCAGTTTTGTAAATAAAAACTCTTTTTGTAGAGAAACTCAAGTTTTGTTCTGCGTGTTAATTTCTGTGATAGAAGAAATATCATTATATGTATTCTGGTCCCACTAATGCCGAAGGTTGTCTTAATCTCACAATGTCACATGACAATCTTGCAATATCAGTTCGCGCACAGCATCAATGGTTTTCGGAACAACAACTGATGTTGGACGACCTGAACGAAATTCATCTTGGAGTGAATTACGACCACGATTGAATTCACCATACCATCGATAAACACTGGTCCTTGATGGAGCTTCCTCGGTAAAAATTGAACTAAGTTCATCCATGTACTGTTGTTGAGTTAATCCACGTCGAAAGTTGTAAAAAATAATCGCACGAAACACGATTTAATTCCATTTTTGGGCCGAGATGAATCTTTTAAGTTACTGTAAACAACACAAATAGCGCTCGTATGTCAAAACGTTCTGAGTACGTATAACCTCAAAAATGTCCAACTTTACGATAGAGCTGTCAGTTGCCAGATTGCAACACCAGGGTTGCCAAATCCCGAAATATAAAAGGCAACCCTCGTATTACCATATATATACTTTTTATAAATCTTATGTGACGCTACAATCATTACTAAATCTGTACAAACTCACAAAATACTTGAAACTGTTTACTTTTCTGATAATTACCGGAATTAAGGTACCGTAAGAAATGTTGCTTTATTTCTACAATTATTCAGTTTATAAAGAACTATGTGCTTTCAAATAACGACACAGTGATGATTTTCTTGTTCGTGTACTACACTACTACAACATTAAAAATTAAACGCTCAAATTACTACGAACGCATTAACTTTTCGGCTACTTTTTCACAAAGTTATAATTTCTCATTTTTATTGTGTTCACTGAGTGAAACAAAGTGGTCTAAGGTTTCGAAACTTTTAGTTAAACATCCTAACTGTAATCGACCGAATTATTCACGATCGTGACTTTCGAAATAGAAGAAGAGAAAGAATAACGAACAACACAAAGAAAAAAAGTATTACGCAGCCACAAACTAACAACTAACAGTAAGTCATCAAAGATAACGATAAAATATAAAAGCCCGTGTTCACATTCGGTCGTATATCATGAGAAAATCAAGTGCTCTGCGATCATGACGAATGATATACACTTTTCTTTGTCGAGAGAATCTTGGAAAACTTTTTAAGCACCGAAAATATTTATTAGTTTTAATTGTAATCCGTATTTAAATAAAACACCTGGTGAAGTAATAAGTGGAAGAATATTTGTTTGTATGTATTCAGTAAAGTTCCATTTTTATTTCGAACTAAAGAGAATAAAAAATGAAAAAATAAGGTACTTTTGTATATTACAAATTATATTGTAGGTCTAAAATTTCCTAAAACTAGTAAGTTTTTAGCGAAACATCTGTCATTGAATTTAAAACGTATTTTTGAATAAATAGTGGAAGTTTTTTCAACCGTTTAATTGTTTACTGTTATTAATATTTAATAATAACAACAAATCAAATAAAAACTTAAATACTGGATACCAAAATAAATTATTCAACTATCGGCCAGTTTCACAATACATCTGTAACCAGTAGGTATAGTAGTTTTCACAATAAATGGTATTGACTGAAGGATTATAATAAAACCAATTAGACCGAGGGGCCGACACGCTCTATTTTGGTTAGGTTAGGTTAGGTTAGGTTCAAATATTTCAAATATTTCAAAAATATTTCAAATATTTCAAAAATATTTCAAATATTTCAAATATTTCAAAAATATTTCAAATATTTCAAAAACATTTCAAATATTTCAATAATATTTCAAAAACATTTCAAAAATATTTCAGTAATATTTCAAAAATATTTCAAAAATAAATATTAAATTATTCAGAACGGAAACAATATTGAATTGAAGACGTTCAGAAAGCCAAAAAATGTAGAAAAGGCTAAGATTACAGTTTACACTCTTTGAGCTTTGACTGTAAGCTAATAAGTAGTTGACTTGAATCTTTTGCAAGATTTATAGAGAATTAGTTGATGAAAACAAATAAAAGTCTTTCATGGGGTGGTAATCAATAGAAAACGCTTTCTAAACATTGGGCGCGTTCAGCCAAGCTAGCGTTACACAAGCGTTGAGTAAGCGGAGGGCGAATTTGACCGCTTAGTGACAGCGAATTTTCCAGCGAATTTATTTTCCGGTTCGATATGTCAACAACAACAATCAACAATTATAATAACCATTAAGTTAGGTGAAAATTTCTATATTTGATTTTTATTAGTGTATAAAATTTAAATATCCGAGAATACATATGCAACTGTAGAATTTAATGTTGGGGGAAACATAATAGGTAGAAATTAACTTTATATGATGTATCATACAAAGACGTTCAGCCACCTTCAAGCGCCTTCACAGAGCGCCACTGCCAGCGCTAACTTTGTGCTAGAGTGGCTGAACAATCATTTTCTTTGGAACAAAAGCCTACAATAATTTAAAAAGTAAGAAACACAGACATTTTTTGTAAATTGTGCTTAAGTAAAATATAAAATAAAAAATATTTTTTCTAAAAAAAACAATATTACTTAGTAAATCTTTATCGAGATTTTTATAACTTTAACTAATATACTGATAAATAATACTGTAAAAGTAAATCAGGTAATCTGAGTAATTATTTTTTCAATGTTTTGTACTTTTTAATTATATTAACTCTATCACACCTTTTCAAATGGATGTGTACCAATAAGCTGAATTGGTCCATAAAAAATATACTTTCGATCCACCACTTGAATGTCATCATAATATATTGTAAGAATTTTATTTTGATTCCTTCCTTCATGAGTTCATCATTTTGAATAGCTATCATACGCATCCTAAGTACCAGTTCTTCATGTAGTAAACGGCATAATATCTTTGATTTTCTATTTTGATGACTGATTCTCGATCATATTCTGAGTTCTCAGAATTGAACTGTTCTGTGTCAGTATCATCCATTAGAGCAATACTGTTATCGTTTTCCGAGGTCGAATCAGAACCAGAAGTACTAGGAGCAGTGCTGGAAATACTTTCAATTTTTTGAAAAGTATCCGCTGAAATTGTTATCTTTCTATTAAATGTATACAGTACAATAAAATTCGATATCCAAAAACGTATACTAGATATTAGCCAGTACTAGCTTCGTTTTACTTCCTTTTTGTAGCTCGTAAAAAGTGCCTAGACATCCTTACATTCAGAACATTTCTACCGGCAAGCATGGCACAGCTAGACGCTTGTAAAAGTCGCGCGCTGTTGCCAAATTATTTATAAAATAAACAGTAATACAAGAATATTTCAAATAGTTCAACAATATTTCAACAATATTTTAAAAATATTTAAAATATTTCAAAAATATTTCAAATATTTCAAAAATATTTCAAATATTTCAAAAATATTTCAAATATTTCAAAAATATTTCAAATATTTCAAATATTTTGAAATAATTTCAAGTGGGGAGTACATTATTTCAATGTATTTCAACCCGTGTCGGCCCCCTCGAATTAGAACCTTAAGTTGTAAAATCCGAGATGCACATCATAAATGTAAAAGAACCTGATTCAGGTAATTTTGTTTCTCAGAGAGGGATTGTAAAGGATTACAGCTTACACTTCTTGTTCATTTTAGTGCTTGTATTTCATTGGAAGTGTTCACTTGTGTTACAGCGTGCAATAATTTTATAACATTTATTTGTTTTTACAGAAATTAATAGCAAATATTTTATACCCCAACGTACAGAGTAGGCAGTATGTGGCGTCCGTGGATAAAAAGTAATAGTGCTTCTTCCAGTGGTTCGTTAAAGAAGAATCACTTATCTTGTGACGAGAAAATCATTATAAAAAATGTGTATAGTTCCTTACTTCAGCAAGTATATAACGCGGGTGCTGCAGCAAGAGTAACCAGTAATTAGACGAAGGTGCCTCTTACTTCAGTTAGACGAATTGTTGAAAATTCCATGGAATCAAGAAAAAAGCGTTAAGATTCCGGTGTCACAAAAAGTCTAGACGACTGGGAAAAAGAAAATCTACACTATGTACGATGAGCAGCGTGTCCCTACAATCAAAAGTCTGAAACAGCGGCTCATCAACAACGAAACTCACCATCAACTGTGGCCTCACTACTCTTTGGCGAGCTCTGTCTGCAATGGGCTTTAAATATCGCAAAATTGACAAGAGACAAGTAATAATGGAATATATAACGTCAATAAGAAAATACCGGTCTGAAAATCGGCCAATACTCTACTTCGACGAGACGTGGTTTGACTCGCATGACACCCCTTCCAAAGGATGGTTTGATTCCTCTGATAAGTGTAAAACAAAAGCACCATCAAATAAAGGGAAGAGAATCACAATATTACACGCAGGATCAGAAAATGGTTGGATCCCAAACGCTATGTGGCTTTCAGCCAAAAATATTACGGACTCTTGTGTTGATTATCACGAAGATACGACAGCAGAGCTTTTTGAAGATTGGTTTAAAAATTGTCTGTTACCCAACATTCCGCCAAACAGCGTTATAGTAACGGACAACGCAAGCTATCATAGTTGACAATTGCAAAAAATTCCTGGCTCAAAAAATACGAAATTGGAGATTTAAAACTTCATGGCTGCAGTCATTTTCTTTAAAAAAAAACGTATGTTTGGGATACAATTGCAAAAGAATTGGGACATACAGTGTTACGACTACCTCCCTACTAATGCGTGTTCAATCCCATAGAGCTTGTGTGCGCGGAAAAAATACTTCTCCGACTTTAAGTGGTAGTGTAGTAGAATTAATTAGGAACTGTATGAATGACATTCCTACAGAGAGTTGGAAAAGTTCTGTTAGTCATGTTGTAAATGTTGAAAACTCGTTCCTTTCTGTAAAATCAATTGCGCCAATTATAATTAATTTAGATGAGGATAGCGATAGCGACTCTGAACTAAATATAGAACAGAATTGTAACATTTTAATAAATTACTTGTATATCTCCTATATTATGCAAAATACAAATTTCTTAAGTTCGACGCTGTAGCATATTTGCATATTTTACCTGATGATTTTCTACACAATAAGATTAAATCGGGTAGTTTATTGCAGTTAATAAGCCAATACCATTTACTGTGAAAAATACTATAACCAGATGTTTTTAATTTTTATTGAGTTGAAAGTTTCAAAGGAAACTCAAAGTCTATCCTACAACTGTTTGAGTTTCCTTTGAACCTTTTGTGTTTCAACCCACATCTAAAAGATAGATAGCTTACAAGATTTTTATAGAGCTGGTAAGAAATAATGTTCTTTCTTTGGTTTATTTGATCACGATGTCAAAAAGAAGATTATAAAGTTTTATTATTTTGTTATTTGAATTATTGAATGTTATTTGGAATTGTTACTGTTTATGGGATCATTTATGGGATTTAGTCTGTTCTGGTTAACTTCTTCCACATTTGGAACATCAACATTATCAACAAAATTTATGACAATTTCTGGTTCTTCATTGATAGGAGGGACATTTTCATTTGCATCACATGCACTATTGTGTAGCACTGCAGTATCAACAATTACGGGTTGTACTGTTTGTAGTTTTAGACGTAAACTTGTGGCTGAAACTGAAAATCTCCTTTTCCATATACCATACTGGCGTTCCGCTACATTCCGTATTCATCCACTCTAGTAGTGACATTTCTTAGTGGTTTTATTATATAGTTTTTGATTGCATAACCACTATCACCAACTAAAACATTGTCACCAAAAAAGCCTTGTTCAAGCCTTGCATACAATGCCGAGTTTTCAAAAATGTAGGAGTCATGAATAGAACCTGGCCATCTAGCTACTATGTCCTTAATTTTAAGGGAAGGATCAGCCACCTAAATTTTTGTTTAACCGGGGGTTATCTCTTAACCTGAAGGTAACCATATATTGTGAAACTGGCCGTATGAAAACCTCCTAAACATTTTTAATTTTTGTTAATATCTACGTAGTTATTTAACGAATAAAAATAATTCTTCTAGGAAGAATTGTTTTCTAATTTTTTTATCTAGTTAATACTATTGGCAGATTTCAATGGTCGGTGATTATTCAATTGTAAAAAATCTATCTATATTGGACAAACTACATGAAATATATCCAATCAAGTAGATCTGTTATAAATTTAACTTTTTTTTTCTGTAAATTGCTTTTTTAACAAATATTAAATCCTGTTGAACTAGCTTTGTCTTCACAATTGAGGGATCCTCTAATTTACACCTTAGCACAATGGTCTGATCGAAACGCAGGCAGCATCTAAGCTGACCGTTCTCATGAATCTAATGAATGGGGACTATGAGATCCGCATTATTTACTACTGCTAGCTTTATCCCTCGAGACCCTTTAGCATCAATCTATTAATCAATTAGGGAGTCGTTTTGTTGGAACATTCTCTGGGAATAATAGGATGTGGTGTTGTACGAGTATGCATAAAAACTTGGAATGGGTTAATGATAAAATAGGGTTTGTGCATTTCGTATGTGGGTTTATATTCGGTCGAGGGGGAGTAAATAAAATATTTTAGTTAAAATTAAATAAAGAGTTAATTTTTTTATTGTAATAAATAAAGACTGAAAATTCCTCAAAATGTATCATAGAAAAAATCATTTTAATAAAATTAAATATAAAATAATAAATAATAAAAATAATTTATATATATATTGAGGTAAAAATTTAAATAGGTATAAAGTTAAAATATAAAAATCAAAACATTAACAAGTTTACAAAAATTACTAGTTAACATTCACAAATCCATAAAAACAGAATTAGGAAAATAAAAGCACATAATACATGTAGAATTTCTTCAATACTGTTTGGTTTTCAGAATGTTATTTAAGTAGAAAAAGATTGTTTGTTCAACCCTCTATTATTTTACGTATATCGGTTTGCTTACTTTGCTTTATAAACATTATAAGTTCTTTTTTAAAGCGTTTGAATGAAGTTTCATCTTTTATTTTTTTGTGATTAATCATTAAAGAGTTCAGTGCCCAAATAACAGTGATTTATTTGCCAAATTGTTTTGTTGGTACACGTTTTACGATGAAGGTGTTTCGTTCTCCTCGGGTATGGATGATTTGGGGTTTCTAGATATGATACATTTTTAAATTGTTGGCACCCTAACTGGATACTATACAATTGTCTAGTATCTAATGTCTCAGATTCATAATTATTCTTAATTAATCTTTATTCTTTCACGTTACAATATACCCAAAAAAATAAAATAAACAGATTTTTCATGAAAAAAAGAACAGTTACAATAAAACAGAAATTGATTTTATTGTACTTTAGATTCTTTTTTATAATATAATAATGATAACTAACTATCTGATTGAATTGTTTGCAATATTAACCTAACCTAAACCTTTAAACATTAATTAGAAAACGGAAAAATCAGCTTTTAAAATTCATTAAATACTAGATTGCGTCATTACATTTTGAAAAGTATTTCGTTCAAAACAAAGTAAAAAGAAAAACATAACTCGTACTGTAATTGTCTCAAAGACCATATCGTATTTCTAGTGCCCGTGCGTCGTCGAGAGAATTTAAGTTTTTACGAGTTTAAAATGAACGTCAGCTAAGCCGAAACACAAATTTCCCTTAAGATTTCCCGGTGTGCTTTTCCAATTAACGGAAAAAAACCCGGAAACGAATCGAATACGATCTCGATGATAATCAAAAGAAAAAGGAACGTTTCTAATGCCGCTCGATCCAAGCTTGCGCTTCAATAGCGAGATCCATAATCCGGGAGCTGTGGCTTAAATATAAAAAAGTAAAACCGAATATCCAATTTGTTTTTCCTTAAATTGTGTATCCTTTGAAATATTGAGTTTTCCATTTCTCGAAAATGAATTTTTTCTAGTCTGTACTGTCAATCAAATGTAATTAAATAGCCCCAAAAACGTCAAGTATGAACTACCAAAACTAAAAACATGAAATTTTGCTCTTTCTCTCATGCATCCCCAAAAAGAGTTGCTGAAAGGTTTTGAAACACCGAAATTGAAAGCACTAGGACAACTGCAACCAAACTGAAATGCTTCGCAAAAGAGCTCTAACAATCCTTTATTCTGTTTTTTATGAAATGAAAAATAAAATTCAATTCTTTAGCTGTATTTTTTAATATATAAAAATACACCCTGTGCGAGAGAAAAACAAACAAGGAACAATAAAAATCAGAAGATATGAATGCGGAAAAAAAACTGGGTTGTATGATAATCATGACAGTGAACAATCTAAATATACTCCTCCTGTGGTATCTCATTCCAGGCAACCATCATCTCTTCTCGAAGTTCTTCTAGAGTCTAAGGAGGACGTTGCAAATTGAGCAATCTCCTACCCATCATATCCCACACGTGCTCAATTGGGGATAAGTCGGGAGATCTTGGTGGCCAAAGTAATAATGTGACATCATTATATTGAAAGAAGTCTATTGTGACTCTTACGACATGGGGTCGGGCATTATCTTGTGGGAAAGTTGGATTTGCTACTGTCTCAAGATTGGGGGTTCTAAAACTTCTTGGATATAACGCTGCGCGTTCATGTTACCTCTGATGAAGATTAAAGGTGATCTTGAACCATAAGCTATAGCACCCCAAACCATAACTCCAACAGTTTGATGAACATGCCTTTCAACAAAAAACCGTGGATTTCTCCTTTCACCACGTCGTCTTATAACCCTCGCTCGACCATCGTGCATGCCTAAATAAAATCGAGACTTGTCACTAAAGACTGTTCCATTTGTGATCCCGGAGTGACCGTTCTCTGCACCACTCAAGGCGATTACGTCGGTGTTCTGGAGGCCACACTGGAGGACCCAGTGTGGCCGTTATGAAAACAGGCCAAACTGTCTTATTCGTCGGTAAACACTTCGCATGCCAATAGATCTTCCGTGTTCTGCAAACCATTCATTTGCAATGGACCTGGTAGTGGAGAAACGGTCCCTTAAGGCCAATAATCTTAGGCGGCGATCTTCACGGTCTGTTATTCTACGGGGGTGTCCAGAGCCCCTTGCTCTTTGCGTACGGTCTTCTCGAAGTCATGCCTGACAACACCTAACCACGGTGTCTACACTTCTTTGCACTCTAACTGCAATTTCCTGAAAAGAAAATATAGCTTCCTGAAGTTCCACTATACGACCCCTATCAAACTCACTAAGTTGACGAAATCGTACAGGTCTCCGTACCCTAGGCATTGTAACCAATCGTAAAGGATGTCAAGAACCAAAATGTATACTAATATAGTCTCGTATGTAGTACTGGCTTCAAGCCGAAATGTCCTGGAATATTTCTAGCTTCAACTATTGGATTTTCAAATTTGGAGATGGCATTCCTAGTCCAAATAAAATGTTTTAATTTGCTTTTAAATAAAAACATATTAAATGTTGTAACCGTTCGGGTAATATATATATTTTCCGATCAAAGTTTATTTTTTTATTTTGGAGACTCAACAGAAAGATAAATTATAAGAATATAAAACAATAAATCAATGTTATTTTATTATCAAATTCAAGTTACGAATAACAGGAACTGTCACCAAATATGTTAAACGCATATTTTGTAAGACGAAAAGATAATGCGATAAAGCAGGAAATTTCATTGGATGATATTAAGCGATTGCTTAACAGGATTTGTCATTTTATTGATTTTAGTAGATGAAACAAATAAGAGTTTCTCATAATTTGTAAAGTTCTGATAAAGAAAATACGTTCCTAGATTAGCACTCAACCATACGGTTATATAACTAAACAATTATTGGTTCAGTTAACAAAATATATAAAACTAAAGTTCTTTGTGATACAATTAAGCTCCTCAACTAATTTTATATACAACTCGAAATTCAGTGGGAATAGGAGTGAATTCAACAAGTGCAGAAGGATGTTTTTTTTTTCTTTTTTCCCTACTGTTACCGTTCATTTCTCTTCGACGTTTCAGGGATAAAACAGAGTAGACAAGCAGAGAGAAGGCTATGTAATCCAGTCAATAAATTAATAATTAGGGCTCTTTCGAGTTACTTTCTAAAACAAAAATGTTTAGTGGTAAGAACAATAAATAATTGAACGGTATTCGCAAAATACGTTTTTAAATGCAATTACAGCACAGCAGCTGTTTCTCTAAAAACTAGCATCTGACGATACTTGTTCTTAGTAAGATGGACTTCCACAAAGTAAAGTTTACCACAATCAATTTTCTTTAGTGGTAGGTTAAGATGAATATAGCATTTATATGAGTTTCATTATAATCAATATACCCTTCTTTGAAAGTAATATTGGGATTCTGAGCACATCTGCAAGGTTTGTAAGCAAAAATCTGTAGAAAATAACATGATAAACCACTATACCTTACAGATTCTGTAGCTTATAAGAAATTCTCAGAATTCCACCTTTAATAACGGAATTAATATACTTATAAAGCAGTCACAATTATTCCAGATTACGGAAAACGCAAATTTTGTTTTTGGATAATTCAGATCTAATGCAGTTCTTGTAATAGAGCTACCACCTGCTTAGTTAAAATTTTAAGTATTATTAGAGCTTTTTAGTAAATTAACATTGATTTGATTGTGAGAGATTATGATACAATACATCAAGAAGCAGTAGCTATTTTTGACAACAGACATGGATTAAAAGTAGTACAACATCCCAATGGAAATCTTTAGCAACAAGAATTGTAAATATATTTAAAAACTGTGGATTGCCCATAAAGACATGGAATTAAAAGTCGTACAACATCCTAAAATGAAAAAAAGAAGGTTTTTTATTCAAAATAATGCACAATGATAAATATTTTAAAAAGCAACAAATATGATCCATACAAAGCACAGTTTGTTCATACATGTGAAGGTAGAAGACTATCCATTTTCCATAATTTTTTGACAAACTTCGTGTACGACTTGAAAACATCGATATCTGTTGATTGTGTTACAAGTTTTAGACTATGTAGAGCTTACCTAACAATTTTTCACAAAAATAAGAACAAAATAGATTCCTACATGAAGCCGACTTGATACTACTACTATTTTGATAAACTTTATCCATCCTTATTACGGAAAAATTTGATAGTTTACTAAAGAATAACCTAACTTTATTATATTGTTTTTTCAAATATTTATCATAACTTGCGGCCACCTGTGCTAACGGTCAGTTTCAAAATTCCCCAAACCGATTATATGGAAATTCCTATGGTATTTACGGACACCTTTATAATGCGGCCGCGGCCAAATAATCTCAAATTTTTAAAGCCCATTTCATAGGAATTTACCTGTTAATATCGGCCAAAATATTTTAGTCTTTTTGTTGATGGAAATACCCAATATTATTAGATATTTAAATAGGTATCTACCTATCTACAAAACGGATGAAATTATCTGCATTACTAGTAGCTCGGTCTTTTTGTTACATACCTATTTCGTTAGTTTAAAACTTTCTCCGTGTTCGAGGGGTTCTTAAGTTGCTATAAAAATATGTCGCAAAAGAGGAAACGTTTGTCGCAAACAACGTTTGACTATTTTGCTATGTGCAAATATGGAAGGTGAGAAAGAAGATCCATTAATAATTGGAACAAGTAAAAATCCCCGCTGTTTTAAGGGTAGTCATGTTGATAAATTACCCTTAGAATGGGTTTCTAACAAAAAGGCTTTGATGACAACAGAAATTATGACAAGATGGCTGCATACATTTGACAATAGAATGAAAAAACAGAATAGAAAAGTGCTTCTGTTCCTGGATAATGCCACGTCACATCATAAAGTTCCATTAGAAAATGTTAAAATAATCTTCCTGCCACCCAACACCACATCACATTGCCAGCCTTAGATCAAGGAATAATTCAGAATTTCAAATTGATTTACCCAAATTTTTTCATCAGAAGACTTCTAGCGTTTATTGACAGTGGATGTGATTTCGAGAATTGCGAAAAAAACATAAATTTATTCAATGCACTTATCTAGATTACAGCTGCTTGGAAAAAAGTGTTTGCAGCTACAGTTAAGAAATGTTTTTCAAAAGCCGGCTTCTCCGATATTATCCAAGAAGATCCACATTTTGATGATAAGGATAATATGCCCCTTGCCCATGTATTCCCTACAGTCCGTAAAGAAATTTTAGATTTGGATGAATATTGCTTCCTTTGATATACCTACAGAGAGCCCTAACTTCAGTATTACGGACATTATTGAAGAACTCTGCGATAAAGATGAAATGACAATAGTGATGTGGACGAATGTGAAACTCCAAAATCCACTTTATCTAATATGAGCGAAGTGTGTGAAAAATGGACCAGTTTAGTGATTTTTTTTATATTTGCATCTTATAAAATAGGTTTTTAGTGGTTCAACTGTACAAATAAAATTTTTATAAAATTAATCCTCTAGCCATAATCGGCTTTTGAAATTTAAATTTAATGGTTACGTACGTCATAAGTGGTAAGTGACGTGTTTCAATAAGATTGGTAGAAAATTTGCGATGTTGTCGATATGCTTTAATATTAACCGAGAAACTTATCTCTCTATCTTACTTGTTGTCATTAAAAAGAGATAAACATATTGATATTTTTGTTTTCTGATTGACACTTTATCAAATAAGGAGTAAAACACTAAACAAAATATTCTGTCATTTTCGTTAGTTTAATTTGTTGTTTGGTTGTGTTTGGTTTATGAAAGAAATTACTTCTATACTATTTTTGGTTCGAAAATAAAAATCCCTAACACTTTCTCTTGTTGTTATAGCGGTTCCTTCAAAAATAACCAATAGAAGTACTTAATTGTTCTCTCGGGGAGCAACCCTTCTATCGGTACAGTGAGAGAACGAATTTCAAGAATACGGTTTTGGCATATTCAATAGAACCACGCCCACTTTCTATTGGCTGTTCTATTCTATCACCGTCAAGAATAGGGGTCTTGTTTGTTTATTACAGATAAACACGATTTTCTCTCCTGTCATATATCTTGTCAACTGGTACAATCAGTTAGTCACAGAACACGGTGTTTTGTGCCGCCAGTTCTTTGAGAATACTTGAAACGAACGTAGCTAAAATGTGACAACGTTGACTTTTAAACACACTTCATTATTGGTTATTAGTTGGCCCTACGTTTAAAACTTACTAATTATTTATTGCTAAATTTTACGAAATGAGAAAAATTACTTGCAAAATTAATACCAACATAAGTAAGTAGGTGTCTTATCCTAAATATATATTGCTATCATATTGATTAATATGATCCTACTAAACTAGTCCATTGAAGGCAGAGAAAATTATTTATTGTCCAAAAATAATGGTGAAATATTTATGGATGTGTCTCGAATTTTATTTAAATGTGAAGCTGAGGTTCTTAAATCAACGCTAAAAAATCTAAAACAAACAAAAATTGACACCTACTTTAAAAAAGTTTAACATCTGTTTTTCCTAGTATAGTATTATGTAGTTTTATGATAAGTAGATTTAGTAGTTTTCTGTTTATGTATAGAATTATATTTGCTTTAATTAATAAAATAAACAAAAATCCAAATATTTTTTATTTGTCGACTGCAAAACCTGACAATAGCGGCCACCTTTATATAAATAACGGCTAATAGTTCTTTAATTTTTAGTGTCCGTTATTGACAGGTTTTACTGTAATTACATTTAGAAATTGAATTTAAGATTTGTATTTATGTATATTTAATAAACTACATTATAATTCGGATAATTTAATTAATATAAGTGGATTATTTCCGTACATTTTTCAGAGGACGAAATTCCTCGAAAAAACTATTTGACATAAACTGGTACATCTACGAGGTAGAAACTATTTGGTGTATTTATTTGACAATGTCAATTTTCGCACAACAGCTATAATTGCATTTTAAAAACCTATTATATAATTGTTGATGTAGATAGTTTACTACATTGACTAGCTTTGTTTTTAACAGGTCTGTTCCATCCAAGCAAAGAACCGTTCTAAAATAGTAATTTTTGTGCGCAGTGGTGTACTGAGTTGCGCAGTGCACTAATTTGGTCTCGTGAGTGGTAATATTACCGTTCTAGAACGGTTCTTTGCTTGGTTGGAACAAACCTATTGTAGTTAGTTTTTTGTTAATTTATAGGTACATATAATTTGTATGTGTCATATTTTGATTAATAAAACGTCAAGTATATTAGAAATTCTTTTTAAATAATATATTGTAAATCCACCACTGCTGTGTTAACTCTTAACAATAATAAAAAATATGAAAAATTTCGTTCAATTGTTTAGTTATTTATTGTTCTTAATATAATATTTTTGTTTTCTTGTTTTTTCTTTTGTACACATGTATTTTATACATAATCCACTTTATATTTTGTTATTGGGCATTAATGTATTATGTCACTTTTTGATAAATTGTTCACGTGGTTCGAGGTTTAAATTATACCCAATATACCTATATTAAAATTATCCGGATTACGTACTGATAGATTATTTCAAATATATTTCATATTTTGAATAGTGTGCTAATAGAAATATTTTTTTAACTTTTTGGTGAAAACGTAAAACATTGTTCTATTTTGACTGGTCTAATAAAAAAGAATTTTATTGGAGACAGTTGGGAAGTTGTTACTCGAATTCAGAAACTCTTGCATGGTCCTTGGTTGCTCGAGAATGCTTTGTCTGTCTATTTCTTTATTTGCCGTATTTTATCCTCTAGAGAAATGAGTTAATTTGGTGGAAAATGTGACAAGTCCGTAGGTAAATTTTGTTTAGATTAAAGTTTAGACACAAGATGCGACAAAAGTACAAGAAAAAACAATATTTTTAGGATTATGTTGTAGATACCGTGAAATTGCATTCCGGTCGAAAATGGGATGTATTTGTATATGAATTGTTTCAAAAAACAATGCATAATTTGGTCGCGATAGAATCTTATAATGTTATTTTGTTGATTTAAAACGTATATATTCAGTATGTAAAATTTTTAAGGATTCTATTAATCTGTCCTATAATTGAATATAGTGAAATTAAACACTCTTTCTATGTTTATAAGAGTTCGGCTATATAATCATTTGGTCGGAAATTGATACCTTATGATAAATACGATACTGTGTTATTTATATTGCCGGAATTGGGGACATAGTATGTGATATTTTTAGCATAAGCAACTTTATATTAATTTTCATCTAAATATTTAAGTAGCATTTCCCATTTGTGAAAACATATTATTATCTTACTCATATACAACATTAAGTTGAATTTAATTTAATTGATTGTACGAACCCTTGGTCTGTGGAAGTCCATCTTACTGAAAACAATAAACAAAGAAACGTTTCACCAAATCTTCCACTTCCAAATTAGCTGTCATCGAATAAAAAAAGCTATTTTTTGTAATTTAGTTACGAAATATCATAATTTTGACACTCATGTTCATTTTGTCATTCATTTTATCAAAGATTTTATTTTTAAATATATACTAAGTGACATAAAAATCTGAACACCCAGTTTAAATGATTTTTTATGTCACTTAGTCCAATTTTAAAGGATATACCCAATTAGAACACTAAATTTAAGTTGGTAAATTACACAATATAAGCGAATACATGTCTAATTTGTTATAGGAAATCACTTATATAATTAATTAAGTCTCGCATACCAAAATTCATTTCGTTTTCAAATTGTTTGGTTACAGTTTCCTTTGTTGAAATTAGGTTTGCATAACAAACTGTCAAAATAATAATTTATGAACTTTTACATTCCCGGGTACATAGAATTCTCGTAAATTTCTAGTAAATCCTGTTATAAATAACTGCGATCAAGTTACTAAAACTAAATTATTACCTTTTAAAAGTTTTTCGTGCAAGCCCATGGACGTGCAGCCGTTTAAAAGTTCTTTAAATAAAACTGATGGTGTATATAAACTTATAATTCATAGTTCGAATGTTTTGAGAAATTGAATAATATCTGGTGTTCGATGTATTTTTAGATTCTCTCTTTCTGGTTGGAAGTAAATGATGTTTTTCATTAAAAATTTCTCCGATAAAAATGTTTTTCTCTCGATCAAAAATTCCATGGTTTTGGCTCAAATTTATTATGCGTCTAATAAATTAATGACCTATACAGGGTGTTTCTTAAGTAATCTAAAATATTATATGGGGCACTTCGTTACTCAATTTTAAGACGAAAAGTTCATATAAACATGTGTGATAGGTGTTGTCGTTTATGAGATACAGGGTGTTGTACGTGAAATTAATTTTTCTTGGTGACGCTACTGATTTATATTTTTTTATTATTTTATCACAAGCAACATGTGTTAAACATAAAGAAAAAATAATACATTTCAGAGCAAATGTTCAAAATGTCCACCTCCAGCTAAAATGCAAGAATCCGCTCGATGTCTAATGGATTGTCGAATACGTTCGAAGATACCAGGATTGTTACGAATAACATTACAGCCGTCTATGATACGATTTTGAAGATCTTGTACGTTTAATATCAGTGTTGTGTAAACAAGCGATTTCAAATATCCCCACACACAAAAATCCAGAGGATTGTGTCCAGGTGATCTAGGGGGCCACGGGTGTGGAGATCCTCGTCCGATCCAATGGCCTGGAAAAACATTATTTAAAAACTCGCGTACAATCACTGAAAAATGTGGAGGAGCTCCGTCATGCATGAACCACATGCGCCTTCTAATAATAATAGGTACATCTTCCAAAAGAAGTGGAAGTTCATTTTCTAGAAAATGTTGGTATGTCTCACCGGTTAACCGTACAGGAAGGAAAAATGGTCCAATTAAATAATCATCGATGATGCCAAGCCAAACATTGACCGAAAATGTTTGTTGAAATCGTTTTACACTTATGGTATGTGGATTTATATCTGCCCATATGTGGTCATTATGAAAATTCATAATCCCATGTCTAGAAAAGTTGGCTTCATCCGTAAATAGAATATTGGCCACAAAATTCGGATTGTTCGCGATTTCACGTAAAATCCATTGACAATACTGTATGCGTAATGGATAGTCAGTAGGTAACAAATGTTGAACACGTTGAACGTGATATGGACACAATAAATTATCTTTTAGAATATTCCAAACCGTTTAAAGAAACTGGTTTTCCAATTGGGGATTTCTCACAGTTCTGGGTCGTCCAATAATATTCTTCGATTTAGCAAAATTTCCAGTTTCTTGTAAACGAATATGTAACTTAGTAAACGTATCTGAACATGGTAAACGATTATTTGGATAACGCTGGGCATACGTACGTCTAACTTCTAAGACATTACCATTCGCTAATCCGTACAAAAAATGCATATTAGCCATTTCAACATTAGTTAACACTGGCATAGTTATTAACTAAACACAGAGTCAATCAAATAAAAATCACACATGTTTATATGAACTTTTCGTCTTAAAATTGAGTAACGAAGCGCCCCATATAATATTTTAGATTACCTACTTAAGAAACACCCTGTATGTCTTTTATTTCTAAACTCAACTGAGTGGCTTAAAGAAAACATGCTACTTAGTTTAGTTTAGAAGACTCAGACTTATAGCGAAAATTCAATGGTATTACTACTGAAAAATATATTTTTACCAGCCCTGGTACTTGTAGAAGGGTAAATAGCTTATTGAGGTATAATATAAAAACGATTTGACAGATTTGTAGTATTATTTGTGACTGAATGCTAACCAGAAATGAGGATACTTTAAATCATAAAAATAGATAATCTTAAATGGATTTACCTTTTTTCTATATTTCTATGGCGCAGGTCGCACTGTAACAGAAGAAAATGAACATTAGTACATATTTGATTACGTGACATTCTTATTTTATAAATTTTAATTAAGTTGTTAATCCACGTCGAAATCGCACAAAATTGTTCACGATTTAATGCCATTTTTGGTCCGAGATGAATCTTTTAAGTTGCTGTAAACAACACAAATAGCGCTTGTATGTCAAAATGTTCTGAGTACGTATAACCTCAAAAATGTCAGATGTCAGTTGCCAGATTGCAACACCAGGGTTGCCAAATTCCGAAATATAAAAGGCAACCCTCCTACTATTTTATTTATTTTTAGTAACGCTGTTTCTGTTTAACAAAATACACCTGTAATGTATACCAAACTAACAATAACTAACTAAACAATAACTAACAGCAACTACAATTATTCCAAAAAAATATACTAAACAACTTAAAGAAAAACGTGGTTATTTTTAAATGAACGTAAACAATAAATGATCATACGAATTCAAAATAAAAAGAATTCCCTCTATGTCATCTGTCAAAAGTACGAATAGAATTTTCTTGTGGCGCCATCCATTGACTCGGCCGGCGAACTGAAAAACAATATGACCTTGGCCAATTCTAGTTCGTTTATATATTCCAATAAATGTATTGATTTTTCTGGTAAATAGCAACGGTTTCCAAAAAATTAAAAACAAAAAATAAAATAATATGATGAAGGAGCTAAACAAAGATTGTATAGTTCAAAATTGGATTGAAAATTGGCTCTACATATCAAATGGACAAAAATAAATCTGCCATTCATTCTATGAAAAATCCAGCCCACCAGATATTTAGAAATAAGCTCGGAAATAAGTCACATAAACCCCATACATTTAAATAAAAAATAAATTATGGTTGCCATCAGAACTTGTGTGAGAAGTGTTAAAATTAAGTGTCAGGGGCAATACATCGTAGTTGGTGACTGCAACAGGTCGTATATGTAGTTTAAAGAATACGTTTTCAGGAGACAGAAAAATATATATTGCTTTTTCCATTTAACTTTATTTACGAACAGTGAAATTATCTTGTCAGGTGTTCTGATCAAACAATCGACATACGAACATTTGAATTGTACTGATAGTTAAATTGGAGCGATTTTTATTGTAAAACCATATAACATTATGTTATGGTTAAGTAAATCTTAACGATTTACAAAAATATTCTCTGTCGCTAAAAAGCGAGCTAAAAAGTAGCACCAATTCAATATAAAATGTTCTTGCAATGCTATCCGTAATCAATAAACAAAAAAATAAAATCTTGTTAAGCTCGGTGGACAATTTTATGCATGAATGGTATTTTATGCTAAATAAAATAAGGTTTTCCTTCACCTTTTATAAGTACTCAATATACTGCTTCCTATCGGAGGTCATTAGTCTGCACTTCTCAAGCAGTTTGATGCAAATACTTAATATCGAATAAATTTTATTCATTCAGGAGTGTAAACCGAAATATCAAATTTAATTTTATTATAGATATGGACGAGATAAAAGCCATACAAATTTACATAAAGTTACATAGATACAGGTTGTTTTAAAAAACCTCGTTTCTAGGATAGGTAAAAAAGGGTTTGCATATAGTAAAAATTTTTTTAGTTGACCATCGATTATATATTAAATTAAGATACAAAATTAAAACATGGACTCTTAAGACCTCGTCAAATGTTTAAAATATCATGGGTTGAGAGAGTCAGAAAAGAAGTCATTAGAAGAGCAAAACTAAGAGACAGAGAATTGTTTGATATCAGAGAAAGATCGCATAGTTTGGACATATTATGAGAACTGACAGATATGAGTTTCAGCGGTTGATGTTGAAGGGGAAGATTGAAAGTAAAACCGGTATATGGAGCAAGAAATTGTCCTAAGGGTTTGGACAGGAATTCACGACTTCAGTTCACTTAGGAACGCTGTAAACGACAGATTTATGTTTAGGAAGACGCCTACGTAGTAAACTGTAAAGCACCTTAAGAAGAAGAAGATGTTGATGAAGTTTTTGGTGTAACAATGAAAAAAAGTTCAGTGGAAAATGGAAGACCTAGGCAAAAAAAGAAGAACGTGTTTGTAGGAATCCCTCAAGAGGAAAACAAGAAGGAATACATAGAATTTGTACATTAATAACAAACAAAATGAATATTCTACACCATGGTATGGTAATTGGAATTACAATTTTTACAAAGTAAAAAAAATAAACATCAGTTTTGGCAGCGTCCATTCCCAATAGTGTATTTATTCTAAGAATTTTTTGGTATTACAAATTATTTTAAGATCTTTTAGTTCTCACAAGCCACGTTTACACATGTTGTGCAACAATTCTAATAAGTAATATAATGTTTGTGTACCAACCAGCTTTTATTAGACACTTCTAAGTTTATGAACCAAGTGAAAATTTAATTTTCGTCCGTTTGAAGTATCCATGTTTATTTTGGTAATAATATCGCTGCAATTAGGTTTTTATTACTCATGTATTTGTATGCCATAAGGAAAACAGCTAATTCCTACATACACACTAACTAACTAATTAATGCTGTAATTTTGTTGTATAAGTTTCTGAATCTATAGCGTCAGAGAAAAACGTTTTATATATAGGTACTAAACTGCTTGGAAATCCAGGAAATCTTCATAACGTTATTTCTCTATAAAATTGTTAGAAATTATTAATTTTCAATATTCAGAGCCTTTTTTTTCTTTTGATATGTTTTATGCAATAATTTTGGTCACCATGGTTTGTCATATGTCAAAAGCGCAGGTAGAATTTACCGCCATAGTTGTTTTAATGATACAGTCAAGAGAGCCTTTAATTCTGCAGGGATTTCATGCATATTGGAACCACCAAGGCTATTCCGCGATGATAGAAAATGTCCAGACGGAATTACCGTTATGGCAAAAGGGTGGATGTCTTGTCTGGGACGTCACATGCGCAGACACTATGGCCCCCTGCCATCTTCACGGCACGAAATTGTTAAAAAAATTCTTTGAGGTTAGGATATTTTAAAAACAACTAGGTACTATTCGTGGGCTATATGACCAAACGAACATTGGATTATATGTCAATAGAAAACGTGATGGCAATCGACGAAGTCGACACTAAAGACTATCTCTACCGTTTTGCAAGTAAAAGGGAAGTCATACTACTCGCAGACCGGTATATTATAATAAATTAATTCCAAAAGGTTTTCTAAAGAAAAAACAACTACTTCCTGGGCTGTATGCCCCACCGGACAGAGGATGTATTTTTTTAATTATTGACTGCTCCTTGTATTCTTAAATTTATTTTCATTACTTAATTGGATTCAAAAATGTGAGATAATAAAAACCTCTATAAAAATTGTCACATTATATTAATAATAAATACAGAAATTTGAGAGTATTAATACCAGAAGTAAATTATATTTGCATGAATACATCAAATGAACCAACTGTTTAATAAAACTGCTGAAGATATTATGTTATGTAATAGTATTAAATATTTGTCCATAATAATATGTAATATTTTCAACTTTCAATTTCTTGAGTTTGAAAATTCATTGTGGTAACCTTTACTTTGTGGAAGTCCATCTGACTAAGAACATTATATAAGTAAAAGGTAAATATAAATATAAAAACAAAATAAAACAATCTGACGATGCTAGCCAAACAGATGTCATTGAGTTTAAAGGCAATAGGTATTGCAAATAAATAGTGGAAGTTTTGTTCAAAAAGTTTTACTTTTAATGTTCTTAGTCTTAACTTTGATTAAAAAAATGAGTTGTAGTAATATTTTCACTTCTTTATTAATTATTGTATTTATAAAATGAAATGGAGAGCCATTGGATGTATCTATTTGTTTTTGTGATATTAATTTTTCTAGCAAAGCTATAGTTGTTTAAAGGAATTCAAAATGCTGACGTATCATAGAATTATAAGCTATAATTTATGTGTTATAGGATGATTTAAATTATATAGTAAGGTTAGATACATATGTTTGTGTTGGTTTTTAGTATAACTAATTAAAAGGTATTAATACAACTCAAAAATATATCTGTCGATCAATATCTACAAAACCAGCTAAAACATATTCTATGTTATATATCTATACTAAAATAAAATATTGTTTCGAGTATTGTCTGTATAAATTGTTTTTTAAATTATCCATAAAAACAATGGAGACATAGGACTCATTGGAAGAGCTTATAATTTTGAATAAAAAATGTTTATTATCAAAAAAAGTACAATAATATTGACTAATGTAACAGATCCATTATATCTGATATCATATATGGATGGATATTTTTTTATTTAATAGCTTTTTAACAAGAACTATGTATTCTTTAGGAGGAATTTTAGAGAACATGGAAGTATATTAAATGACACTAATTTAGTATAATTTTGTAAATTTCATTTATAAAATACATTTATTACTAAATATTTAGATATGTAACAATACTTTGCATCATATAAATAGTGGAAAGCAATAAAAATTACAGAATAAAAATTATTTCTATTCACATTCATTCATTGTAAATGAAATTAATTGTATCAATCCTAACTGAAATAGTGGAAAAATTTGTAAAATTATTATTTATAAGAAACCCAAGATTTTAACTGGTCTTGCTAGCAATAAGCTTTCAAAACGACTCATTATAATAAAAACATTTACTTTCCAAGTTGATGCTTTGTGTAGAAATTTCTACTACTTTTGTAAAAGGTATTACTATTAACATAAAGTATCATTCCAATGTGTTTTACTCTTCTATACTGTTATCTTCCAAAAAGCACTGTCCAAATAGTTTTGGTAATATCTGGAATATTATAAATGTTTTTTAGAGGAAATAACGAAAGATCAAATAGTTTTATAGTACGTTTGAAAAATAAGGCGGAGTAAATTCTCAGAAAAAAAAACTAATTTGTTATGCATATTGTATAGTACGTGTGCTTTTCGTACAATGTCAATATTTTAGCTTATTCTACATTGGGTTCTACTATTTAGATAGAAAATTTGCCACATCATACGGACTATCGTAAAATTTAGTTAACTGCTATTGTTATAACAATAGGCTAGGAATTATTCAGCTGGTCATAGACGTACTTATTTGTTTCGGTTTTTTAGATATTTATAAATAAACTATTTTTAAAGCATTTTATATTTATATAAATCTGTTTATGAATAGTAACCTTATTTATGGTTATTTTTGTCGTTATAATAATGACTCATTAAATAACAAGAAATAAAGAAACTGTCAAAATTAATAGTTTAGTAAGCAAAAGTCGATTAACGAAAGATGGTTTCCGATAAATGTGAAAGCTATTTTAAATAGTATAAAAACCAATTATTAATAAAATGGTTAATTGTCTTTAAATAGTCATTCATTAATATCAGAATATTTTTGTTCAGTCGATTATAAGAGAGTGAAGAGATCTGACACAGTTGTTTCTTGAAAGAGTGAATAGAATATGGAATTAAAAAAAATAACGTGTAAAAAAAAAGTTAAAAAATTAAAGGTGGATCATGTATCACTTAACGAAAAGAGTGTTATACTGAATGTCTACAATTATTTTAAGCAACAGAACCCCTCCACTACTGTTGACAGTATAATTAAAATTTAACGTAAACTTTTCTTTTAAGATTACGTGTTAGTTAGAAGTTGTGCACGCCTATGTATGTCGAGGCTTCGGAGATTAGTATTCTGAGAATTTACTCCAGCTTATTCTTCAAACGTACTATAAAAACATTGGTCAATTTGCCTTACTGCCCCCTAATGCAAATAAAAAATAACAAATCAAATAATATATTGCTAAAACTATATTGCATTTTAGTTTTTTAATTTGAAATACTTATTATTGTTGAGAAGAAGCAATATCCATTTAAAAAATATTTTTCTGGATTAAGTTTAATTTATTAATAATGTATCAAATTAATAACTACTAATTATGTATATGATGGATCTCCCAATAATCCTATGAATGTCTAATCTTGCTCACCGGTCACAGGTTTTGCTATAATTTGTCTTTGTTTCCACATGTTTGATTTATGACTGAATGGATGATTGACAAAGGAAATGAAAAAATAATGTAAAGCTTTCGAAAATTGTTACACCAATTACGAATACTGAAAGGAAGCTGCCAATGAATATTCAGTTTTGTACTTATCTAAAATTGTCAACGACCAATAATTTTGTATTTATCAGAAGTAGGTAACTACTGAAATGACTAGGAATGTAATAGAATCCGTTAAGCCGTTTAGGCTTGCACAAAAGCGTTTTAGATTCACCTTGCTTGCGAAGGGTTTTTGTTACTGTTCGCTTTTCGAGATTTGGGTCGTTGTAAGTCCGGGGGTTAAATTAATTTTAATCGGACCGACTTTAGTGGGACACTTCACATCCGCATTTCTATTGGTTTGAAAACTGGGGAGCAGGTGCGATTACAGAAAATGTAAATATGTAGAAGACAGTTGTTTGAAGTAAGTATTCGTATTTCTTGAAGGAACATCTGTCCAAATCATTTCAACATAGAAACCAGTACATATGCGAACTACAAAAGGTTGTTATAATTATAGTATCTACTAAAATTCTAGTATAATTTGTGTATTTAAAGAAAATAACTTTTTTTAGAAACGATTTAATAAAATACCTACAAATATTTCTTTGTTTTTGTTCTAATTAAAATTTTAACGATTTGATTTAGTAGAGATAACGTATGAAAGTGTTTGAAATTTTCTCGATTTCATTTAAAATTGACACATACTCAATGAACTAAAGTATAATTTTATTTAAATAACACATTTTTAAATGCAATGACAGCTGTTTCGCCAGAATCAGCATCGTCAGATTCTAGGTGGAAGTTTAGTTCAAACGTTTAGTTATTTATTATTCTTAGTAAGATGGACTTCCACAGAGTAAGGGTTAGTACAATAAATTTACTATATTTGCAGATCTTACTGTGTGTTATTCCTAAATATTTTGCCTCTTCGTCCATAAAATATTATATTAAATGTTTCGAGTGGGTAAATATACAGGAAAGACCATTAATAAACAATGAAAATAATAATGGTCCTAAATTAGATCCCTGTGGCACACCAGAGAAATTTATCAGATTTATTTTCATTGTGCCTTACAATGAAACATATCTCTTTTAAATACATTTTTATTGATTGTAAGAAGTTGTCCGGCCCATTTTTTTTTCAATAAAATATCTTTGTCAAAAGCTTTACGGAAGTCTGCATAAAAGAAGTGTAATTGGGATTTCGATTAAAATATTTTAGAAACAACACTTTTGAAGGGTCAATCATAATGGGAACTCCCCTGTAATTTTCAACTTCTATTTGATTTCCCAACTTAAGAATTGGTACAGCTATAGAAACTTTCCATAAATCAAGAAAACTATTTGAGAGTAAGTATAACTAAATAAAAAAAATATACAATGACAACTACAACCATTCAGAACACCCTTTTAATGCATAGGGAGGAATACCATCAGTTCCAGAAGCTTTTTTAGATTTTAGAAAAGATCTAATAAAACTAAAAAGTCAAAACCACAGACTTTTATTCAATTAATGTACAATTATTGCAGCTAGTTTCGGTCTAGATCAGACCATCATCAGGCTGTAAAGAACACAATAAATGGTAAAAGCAAGAAGTGCAAATAGTAATCGGTGGTAGAAAATAATATTAAAACAGGTTAAACAGCAATACCAAAGATAACAATTTTAGTACAAAATGAGAATGTGTCAACAGAACAGGAGTTATTTCAAATAACAATGAAGTAAAACAATAAAATGTTGTAGCTACATGAACATGCTAAATAGATAATTGACAAACAAATACTTACCAGAGTCACAAGAGTAGAAGTGGAGGGTGTTAACACAACGTAGATAGGTGAAGATTTGTAATGTTACATTCCATTAAGGGGTGGTTTTGAATATTGTGTGTGGTTTTAAAAAATTTTCTTTTTTAATAAATAATAAAATTTGTCAAGAAATAATAAGATATGGGGATTTTTTTGGGGGGAAGTCTACTAAATGAAGTAAGAGGGGAATTTAATATGTCCCTACTTGATGGAATAAAAAACCATAGGAGTTAAGGGGTCGAAGGGGAGGAGGGAATTAGGGATTATGGGATTTAGTAGACTTCCCCCCCCCCCCCAAAAAAATCCCCATATTTTTAGATTTTAGTTAGATCAAATATGTTGAAAATGTGCCATCAGCAATAGCAATACCAAGCAATAAACTTTTTTAGTAATTACATGTTAATGTTTTGTAATAAAAATCTACTACATCTACTTCTTAATATTCAATAATCTACTCAATAAACTACTTTCTCTCTTGAGAGTAAAATAGTAGAGCTTGCAAATTTTTTAAATTAAACTTTGTAGCATTGCCTAATGATCCGGTTTCCATTCATTGTTTAAGTTTAAATTGATGAAGTTCTATAAATATACGAACTTAAACAATTAAAACGTACCTCGTATATTAAAACACTTGTTCGGTAACACTTTATTACGCAAATAACGACAACTCAAATCTTGCGTTAAGTTTACAATACCTTTTATGTTGTAAACAACCTTTCTAGAAAAGCTTTTCATCGTCAAAAGTAAAATTAAATTAGTCGATGTACTTCCCATCAGACAATTAATACTGTAAACATTCTCGTTTCCAGATAAAAGCTTTCTTAGTATTGCAACTAATTTCCGGCAAACAAATAGTAACCTATCCAGTGTAAGTTGATACGATTGAGGAAAACTTTTGTAGTTCAGTTGGTTCACTTCTTGTTTATGCAAATTTTAATATTCATACGGAAAGCACAAGTTGCCCTAGCGCAGTGAAGTGTATACTTTGAGTGGATTAATTTGCAATTCATGGAAAACTCCGGGAGTTACCTCTTATCTGTGCCCTGAACTGTGGATGTTCTCGATCGCTGGTGTGCTGATGCCAAAAGTGCTTGTTTGTCTAGATGCATTTTTTAACGTTTTAAAACGACAGCGTGATTTCATCTAACAGTTTTTAATTTTGTTTCACTCTTTCAGGGCGATTCAGTTGATAAAATAAATATACAGGGTGAAATACCATTTGAAATAGGTTCATTATTGGCTTCTCTTTTTAGTTGAGAGTCACATGAAGTTGTCATACTGACATTTAATACTTAATTTCTATTATCAGCCATGAACTACATGACTGAAGTGAAAGTGTTGATGATTAAAAGGATTTATTAAGGAAATACACTGCTCAACAATTGAAGTGGAGATTTTTTTGAATTCCACAAAAGTTCTTCTTTGAATAATTTTCCTCAAAATATACGTCATTTGCAGCCAATACCAATTTTGTATTCTTTGAGCCAGGAATTTTTTGCAATTGCTTGCGTTGTCCATTAATATAACGCTGTTTGGAGGAATGTTGGGTAACAGACAATTTTTAAATCAATCCTCATGATAATCAACACAAGAATCCTTAATATTTTTGGCAGAAAGCCACATAGCGTTTGGGATCCAACCATTTTCTGATCCTGCATGTAATATTGTAATTCTCTTCCCTTTATTTGATGGTGCTGTTGTTTTACACTTATCAGAGGAATCAGATCATCCTTTGGGTGTTATGCGTGTCAAACCACGAATATTGGCCGATTTTCAGACCGGTATTTTCTTATTGACATTATATATTCAGAACGCTAGTTTATTAAACGTGTGGATTCCATTATTACTTGTCTCTTGTCAATTTTGCGATATTTAAAGCCCATTGCAAACAGAGCTCGCCAAAGAGTAGTGAGGCCACAGTTGATGTGAGTTTTGTCATTGATGAGCCGCTGTTTCAGACTTTTGATTGTACATAGTGTAGATTTTTCGCCTTGTCAAATCTTTTTCCCAGTCGTCTAGACTTTTTGTGACACCGGAATCTTTACGCTTTTTTCTTGATTCCATGGAATTTTCAACAATTCGTCTAACTGAAGTAAGAAGCACCTTCGTCAAATTACTGGTTACTCTTGCTGCAGCACCAGCGTTATATCCTTGAAGTAAGGAACTATACACATTTTTTAAAATCTCTCTGAGAAATAAAATTACCTGAATCAGGTCCTTTTACATTTATGATGTGCATCTCGGATTTTACAACTTAAGGATCTACTATACTGCTTCTTTAGGCATGCTACCAGAAGAGTCAAACTGTTAGAAGAAGGTTGCATGTATGTAATTTAAGAGCCAGAAGGCTAGTTGACTGCGGATCAGCGTGCATGCAAATATCGGTAGGCGAGAGTACAAAGTCGTTTGAGTTTTTAGAACTGGAGGTACTGTATGTTTACGGATGAGTCCAGATTTCGGCTGAATATGTGTGATGGTCGAATATTGGTGTGGAGGGAAAGAGGACAGCGATACAATGAACGTTTAATGGCGCCAACCACTCTTTTTGGTGGTGGCTCAGTTTGCATGTAGGGAGTCATATATTATGATGGCAGCACTGATTTAGCGGTGTTAATTAATATGACAATGACGGCTGTACGATATAGGGACATGCCAATAATTGTACCATTCTTTGGTACAATAGGCGAAAAATTTGTCTTTATCAACGATTCATTGTTTATATTTCATCGAGTGCATTTCATATTTCAGATCAATAATTTGTCTGTTATTTTAAACATTTTAAAAATGAATATAAATATTATTCGTCGTGTACTTCAAGAGAATCTGCCATCAACCATTACAACAAATGACGTAGCAAATATCTTTTAGGTTAGGTTAGGTTAGGTTAGGAATTTTTAAATCCTAAACTGTATACCTTTACAATAATATTTCAATGTAATATATAAAATTTTTAAATTAGTTTTATTATCTGTTTTTCATTTGGTTTACCAACAGGTGGCTGGGACCGAATCCATACATTATTATTCAGGTTGGACAAAAGTTCGGGACCCAATAACCACCTTATTTTTGAACTACCTGCCACTTGGCACCCAATAAGCATATGCCCGCAGAGAATATGGGAAAACATACCTCAGCAATTTATTAATAATTTCATAAGGACCATGCCAAATAGAGTGACAGCACTAAGGCAAGCTAGAAGTGGACCCACACGATATTAATTTTCGTGAAAGGTCTTTATGACCTGCGCAGTAACTGAAATAACATTTTTCAATTTTCTGTTTTTATAACTGTTTTTTTTTTCATGAAAAGGTAATATCCACTTTAATTGTTGAGCAGTCTAGTTAAAGACAAGACTTAGGCATGTTTGCTACTACCCTCAAATCAACAGTCGATAAGAATATAAAAAAGTTAAATATAATGAGTCGAATAGCACATTAGATAAAATAACTGTAGTTTTGTGAGATTGAAAGATCCAAGGAAATACATTCTAAATGATGACTTTTACAATTCCGGTATTGTTTATGTTCAGTCATATTGTGGGCTTTAAAAATAACATATAATAAAACGAATGATTGAATGTAATCTTCGAGAAACATGAGTTATTTACGCTAATAAGCACTAAGACAAAATTTACCACAACAATAAATTAGATATGAAAAGGAAATGTTTACAATAACAAAAATAAACCTTTTTAACGGCATTATATTTAAAAATCTATTTCACCAGATGCTTCAACCGACAACACACATTATAACCAACACAATTTATCTTTTGGCACAATAATTATTCCAGCAGCTCAATAAATTTAACGCGTACCGAAAAATGTTAAGTGAATGTTTTTCATACACTCGTCGGCACGCCAATGAGCGTGATGTAAAACAGGTGCATAGTAACAGCAAGTGGTTTCAATCAGAGAATTCTAAAAGTATTATGAATTCAAATTGAATCTTCTAAAAATTAAATGCTTGTGTATGTAGATATTTATTATTAGAAATATTCTTTGTTTGGTCCAACCTACCTTTTCGAGAAGAACTTCAAATGGAGATTTTAAAGGATATTGTAAATACTCGTTGGTAGATGATTGTTAACGATAAGAAATGTGTTAATTGTACAATGTACAAAAAAGTAGAGAGTATAATTGTAGTTTGTTTACCCAAAAGTTAACAACCGTACATCAAATTTAAAAAGGAATAAGAAAAGGGGCTAGGCTGTGGGCTTGGATATCGATATTTCTATAAAGCTTTCCTAAAATCCTAAAATCAGATACTCTTACCATTTTATATACAGTGCTTTTCAGATAAAAGTATCCACCTATAATAACTTTAGCAATACTGGTATTTAGGAAAAATCCAAAAACACGTCAATTTTTGTTGGAAGGGGCAAGCATTATGGCTTATTTAAATTTACTGGAAAAGCCTCCCCTCACCCCTAGCAGCATCCTTTTTTTTTAAATTACTTCTCATATTTTTTATGTAAAATTTGGATACTCCTCTTTGAGCTGATTTCTAAAATGTATAATACTTGTAGGTTAAAGTGGTTAGTTTATGAGATAAATAATTTTTTTTAATAGCACAAATTTTACTGTTTTACTTATTTGCCTGTAATAAAATGGGTTGTACAACAGTTCAAACTCTTTAATCTTTTTAACTGTGCTATTTATGAATATTACTTGGTGTAGAATAATGATGGGTTAAGGAGTCCAGAATAATGATGTTTTCTAGAACGTTACTGGATTTAAACTAATGTTTTAAAATTTGATGAAGTGCTGTAAACTACCCACTATTACTACCCGAATGTTAACCCTTCAGGATTATTTGTTGACTTGAAATACGGTTTATTAGGTGCATCGCCTGATGGTAAACGAATTATTGTAACTATTATATACATATCAGAGTTTAATAACTTATTATGTTTTAGGTTTAATTGAGTCAGATGACCTTGTGGAAGTAAAATGTTTTTTAAAAGTAGCCACTTCAAAAATGTCATTGAGAGAGGCCGTAGAAAAGCGTATGGTTCCTTGCTTAAAAGTTGAAAATAGTGAAATTCACTTGAAGGAAAATCACAATTATTATTATCAGGTAAGATTTGTTACTGGCTTTTCATTTTTCTAATTTTTTTAGAATATTACAAATTATTGTTTTAAGATATAAGGACAACTCGTCATCACAAAAAGAAAAACATGCCATTTTATTATTTATACAGGAGATGATAATCCACTTTTTACCGAAAACATAAATTTCAACGAAACTTTTTTAACAATATGGTAGAAAAGTTGAGACGATTCTATGAGGATTGCGTTGGGCCGGAAGTTATTTTAAACAGGAGAGGCAAAAGATTAAAATGTAAAGATCCACCAGAAAATATTTAAATGTAAAAATAATAAAAGTATATTTTTAAATAAAATATTTTGTTGCCAGTTTTTCTTTTTACTTAATTCAGAATACCACGTATACAAAATTTACCGAAATTTACGCTAACATTTTTTCTCTCAGAAACCTGTGACCAGATTTCTTCCAAAATTTGACCAAGAAGTGTCTATATGGCCACCAATAATTGGTATTTTTTTCAAGAATTTTGAATTTACAGTTTTTTGTTATTAACAATTTTATAGTTTTTACTTATATTTATTTACAACGATGTTTATTCTGTGTTTAATGTTTTTCTAATTGTGCTGGGAAAATGGAATAATAAACACTTATTCTGTAAGCGATCGCTCGGCACTAACAATAATTTTATTTACCCTCATATATAACTATAGATGGCCAGCCGTACGCTGGGCATATTATAATTAAAATTTCTTCAAGATATAACAATGATATAACTGGTCTACTGAAAATCAATATCCGCAAATCAATATTCTTTTTTCATTTTACTAATTTGTTTGATTGAATAATTGTTTTGTAAATATCGCAAAATATTTAAAAAACGTTACATTAATTTATAATACAAAAATTTGTTTTGACTTCGTTAATAAAAAAAAGAAAAAAATGTATAGTGCCTAGTTCCATCTATGATAAAAGTTATAAACTAAAATACAATTATTTCGTCATTAACTACGTCCATTTTTGATCCAAAGTGAAAAAATAAAAATAAAATGCAGCATGATTTTAGTTTCTAACTATTTCTTAGGTCTGATCTCTTTAGAAAATTCTGATTGGGCTATTTGATAGAAAAATGTTCAACTTAGGAAAGGTTTAGTTTCATTTTAAGAAAATTTATTTAGATTGTTGTTTATTTATACAAATTTAAAGGTCTAAAATAGTTCGCATTCAACATCTCTTTTTCAATATTAAACAATAAATTAACAAAAAATCAATGCAATCCTTACCTAAGTTAGACCTTTATATGCAATTTAGTGAAAAAAATAAAACGATTTGAGTTGTAATAACGGAGAAAGTTAGAATAAACTTTTGGTCTGTAGGTGCCATTCTGATGTACAGCGATACCCCGTCCTTAACTGCAGAAATTACTGAAGAATGCCATGCCTTTGTTTTGAAAGAGTTTTGACTTTCTTAAAGAAGAAAAATGAATCCTTTTTTAGCTTCAAAGAATTTCACATTGGCCCAATGAACAATGAATTGATCATTGATTAATGTACAGATTTATTAAGTGATGAATAACTATTTATTGACTTCGGAGTGAATTTAACGTACTGGTTTCTTGTCCCAATTCAACTTTCAATCAGTGCGAATTTTTGCAAATTGGTGATTAAAAAACAATAATTTTCAGTTTCTTTTTTTCTAATTGTGTTGGAAGCCTGACATCTGTGGTACCTTTTTTATGTAAACAGAAAGTTAAAAAGAGAATGTAAAGTGACTGGTTAACACAACAAATAGATCACGAGATTATTCACGAACAGTGTTAACCCGTTAAGTCTTTGTCTACTGAAACTACGGAAATGATTATATCAGATCTTGCCATTTTACACGATCACGTGTATGTCAGGAGCTATGGGTTGATCGTCGACGATTTTCTATAAAATTTAAATAAATACCGCAAAACGGCAAATCATTGTTCGCCATGACAAAGCAAGCTTTTGTAGGAGGACAATGAACTGTCGAGTTTTCGACCACTCACAATATCCAATCAACGACTCAATGCCGGCATTTGCCCCGTTTATCGCTCAATTACTTTTTCTTAAAAAATAAAGTATTTGGCAATCGTTTATTGATTACCCGAAAAAAAAAATAACAGGCGAAGCCACTTAGCTTCGGAATTTGCTCGATTAAAACGATGAAAAAGAGGTATTGAAGTATAGTAAAATACTATTAACCTTAAAGACATTTATTTTTCTTTATCCATTGGATAGGTTCTTCGTTTCATTTCATTTCATTTGAATATAGCCTTTTCTTCCTAATTTTATTCTTTATTTCTTCTCCTCCAGTTACGCATTGCAGCTGTTTGTTTTGTATTTTGTTCCTTATTCTCTTTGTTGGTATTTTTTCTCTGGAACTAGTTTCGACTGTGTCCCAGTTTATCGTATTTCTTTTTGTGGTTTTCCAGGCTTTTTCCTGGATTTTCTAGGTTTTTCCACTGCTTTGTTTTTCTAGATTCCTCTAAGTTTTATATTTGCTCTGTGATGTATTAGTTTGTATTTGGCCCTCCATCCTATTTGTCCTGCTGTTTCTTTTCCCATTCTCCTTGTTAGTGGGTTTCTGTTCACTGTTTTCTTATAGAAGTGCTCTGCTTTGTTTTTTATTTTTTCTGCTATCGGCGTGTATTCGTACTTTTCTCGTATTTCTGCATTCATTGTGTATCTTTCTGCTCCTTCTATTATTCTGTATATTTTTCTCGATATTTTTCGTCCCAGTGATTTTATGTTTGCGTCTGATGCGAGGGTTAATGTTTGGGCAGGAATTGTTGAAAACCATATTATTGGTCCCTATTTTTTGTGTGAAAGCGAGTTAGTTTCCCCGCACAGACGTTAATTAAGGATCAGGTATATATGCCTTAATTTACACCTTTATAAAGTAATGTTTTAAATGACGGACTCATTCATCATAGCACTTAATTTAAAACATCAAATTTGAAGAATGATTTATGGCGTAAGAATGTATTAAAAAGGATATTTGATTATCCTCGTTTTTGTTTGGGCTGTATTTTACAAATGTAGTAAAAATTCTTTCATAATTTACATGGTTGAGATCTTCCTGTAATATCTACCTATAAATTTTGCTTCAGTGAAACAGTTTAAGGTAATTATCTGTTTAAATAAAATTAACAATCTTAAATGGTTAGGTTATCTTTCATCGTTATAATTATTAACAAACGTATAATAAGTAAGAATTATGGGTTAAATGTATATATACTAAGTGACATAAAAATCCCAGTTTAAATGATTTTATTTTTACAAAATTTTGTATAGGTACTTACTGAAGCATAATAAGTAAATGATACAAATTTC
Organism: Ophraella communa; assembly: GCA_035357415.1. Lineage (NCBI taxonomy): Eukaryota > Metazoa > Arthropoda > Insecta > Coleoptera > Chrysomelidae > Ophraella > Ophraella communa. Next base: position 21,857,128 of record CM068988.1, on the reverse strand, counting down.
AAAATAATTGCTTTAAAGCCCTTTTACCTTTAATAATGTGTGGATGCACCTCGATGTGTTACGCGCCTATAGGCATACTTCTGATCAAGTGGTCAATATCTTCCTGTCCAGGCAACCACCAACTCCTCTCGAAGTTCTTCTAGAGTATGAGGACAACGTTGCATCTTGAACAATCTCCCACACATCATATCCCACACGTGCTCAATTGGGGATCAGTCAGGAGTTATTGGAGGCCAAGGTAACAATCTGACATCATTATGTGGTCGGGCATTATCTTGTTGGAAAGTTGGATTTTCCAGGGTGTCAAGATAGGGTAAAAGATGGGGTTCTAAAACTTCTTGGATATAACGCTACGCGTGACCGTTCTCTGCACCACTCAAGGCGATTACGTCGGTGTTCTAGAGTTAAAGGGAGGACCCAGTGTGGTTGGTATGAAAACAGGCCAAAACGTCTTATTCGTCAGTAAACACTACGCATGCCAATAGGTCTTCCGTGTTCTGGAAACCATTCATTTGCAATGGACATAGTAGTGGAGAAACGGTCCCCTAAGGCACTCTAACTGAAATTTCCCGAAAAGAAAATCCAGCTTTCCGAAATCCCACTATACGACCCCTATCAAACTCACTAAGTTGACGAAATCGTACAGGTCTCCGTACCCTAGGCATCGTAACCAATCGTAAAGAATGTCAAAAACCAAAATGCGCAAAATTTGTATCTTTACTTCGGCTACAATATTAATTTTTGGATTGTATGTGATTTCAAAAAAAGCAGTATAAAAACCGGAATCTTCTACTGATAAGGCTGAAAATTTTATCAATTGTTTATTTCAGTAAAATAAATAAATTCACCAAATTTTATTAAAATAAAATCATTTAAACTGGGTGTTTGGATTTGTCTGTCACTGTAGGTATATGTGTATTAAAAAAAGTATTTCAATATTTTCCCTTGAAAGCCTTTTCATTTGGTAGATTTAATCTTAATCAAATGGATAAATGAAAACAAAAAAGTGCAAAGTTATAATAAATATTATATAAATTTAGCGGAAATGTTTCATAAACAATGAGAACACTCTAAAAACATTACAAACTGAAGTACATAAAAATAGTTTAGCGTCAGAATGCATTCTTTTATTACTAATTAGCAAAAATTGAAAGATGAAATTGCGAGTAAAATTGGCACTAACTTGTTTTTAATTTGAGAAATTTTATGCCATTGTGATTTGTAACAATAGAAACTTCGTGAGCAGTGATTAGATGTTTTACAGAAAACAAAAAATGTTTTTTTACAATGGACCACAGCAAAATTCTTACTGTGAAATTTTTAAGAGAATAATAATGAATCCGCTGAGAATAGTTTTATTTAATTGATGGATCCGGATAGATCGACAAGTACAAGAGTATCAGATTAGCACAGGTAATCAATCAAAACAGATAAAGTTTGGAAATTAGCAAGCCAAATTTACTTTTAAAACAGTAGGTACTTATTGACGGAAATTTCGTTAATCCGGTCCTGTACCTTTAATTACACTATTTAATGGGAACTATACAAACAAAAATAAAACTATTACTCAACAGGAAGTTTGTTTATTGCTTAGTTTTTTGCATAAACGATTAGTTTTGAGTCTCTAGATTGAACACTCTTTAAAATGTTTATTTTTACTAGCCGGATACCGCAACTCTCTCTTTATTTTTGCAAAAATTATTTGTATTGAAACATAATTTCCTTTAAAATACTACAAAAAATATTGGAAAGAAGTCGTAGGAATGTAAGTTAAATTAGAAAATATGTAGGTACGCCCTTTCAACCTCCAGATCTATTGTGGTAGTTCTTTTTACTCTTTAATATCTTGTCGAATTTGATCTTTTCTAATAAACATATTAAACTTTTCAGTGATTCCCACGCAAAGTTTCAACTGTGGGCTGTTACCGTAATGAATTTTTACTCAAGTAAATTTAATTTCATGGAAATATAATGAAATTTACTTATCTGTCAATGGAGATAAAATTTTTCCCATCACAGAAAAAAACAACCACAAAACAATTTGCAAAAATAACATTAAACATACTGCAATTCACGCAATTATTTATTGACTCCTAGTAAACTTGCTATTTTATTATTCGTTATTTTTATTAAAAAAACGTAAATTCTACGTAAAATTAAAAATAATCATGCGATACATTAAAAACTATAAATTCCATGTAGGTATAACCATGAAATTTTGTTTACAAATTAAATACGGAATTTGTATGGGAAACAATTTAGGTTTTTTTTGTTAAAATTACTAAAATTCTTTTAATCTCTTCTTCGGCATAAAAATTGTATTTATATAAAGCTCTCGAGGCAAGATACTATACTAAAGTATGCATGTTTAAAATGTTTAAATTAGACTAGTACTACAGAGAATAATGAACAAACATTTAGAGGATATGTCCAAATACAAAACACTACTACTATATTGATATTTATTATGACTATATCATAAATATATCTATTACCAAGTATATAATTGTTCATGAACTATTTTTAAAAATATTGCTCACAAATTGAATACATAAATAGTGGGATTTACCTTTTTATGTAATTGTACATAAGTATAAGCATTTTATTTGTGAATTCCACCGTGATAAATGATTAACCTTAATATTATTCAATTCAAGAGGAAAATAAATAAATGCTTACAAGATACATCTCTTCTTAACAAAGAAATAAAGATATTAAGGTACTATCAATCTATGATTGCTATGTTTTGCTGACACCACAGTTACTGAAAGAACCACTGAAATGTAAACTAAAGATACTATCAATATTACTGAACTATCTAGAAATAGAGCTACCAAGTTATGGGACTGGTGTGAAGTTAGCGGCCAATTCCTAGCAGCCGTTTTCGCTAACTTCACACCAGTAGTCATAGTGATCGAGATGGGGATGTTGAAAAGATCTTACAACAAATTAATAAGGATAAACGGTACCATCTGGCGCAATAAAGACTTCAACATGGATACAAAGACAAGAATATGCAAGAACACAATCCGACCAATCGTGACATATACCGCCGAAACCAGCACGGTTACTTTCAACTTTCAAGACACAAAAAACTACTAGAAACAGCAGAGATGAAAGTGTTTTGAAGAATTGCTGGTAAGAGTTTAACTTTTAGTTAAACATTATGGGACATAGAAAGGAGATAGTATATAAGGAAATAAGTGAGGTGCAATATATTGGATAATGGACAATCTACAGATTAAATGCATTATGAATGAAGCATAATAGATCAGTAGGAATAACGAGGGATAAACACCCTAAGGAGAAAGAAGTGTTGGATACTCTAGACCTAAACCAAGATGGAGTGACAACAGGCGCGAGCTAAGTGGAAGAAAGAAGAAGATTAAAGGTAAAAAAAGAAAATAAGAAGGATCAGGATAATTCTTTTTGAGTATAGATACAGATGCAATTGAAGTAGATAATCAAGAGCTTTTTGTTCTAGTGTATATTACATAAGCACAGATTTTGCAATTCGTGATTATATACTTTTGTTATCTTGAATCAAAAGTTTTTAAAGATTTCGTTATAGATTTTGTCATTAGATCTTCTTTCAATTGATGAAAAAAGAATATTCATTTACCTTGAATCTGGCGAGGAATCTGGGCAATACTTTGTTAAGTTCTTGGTTAAGTTTAATACAAAATGTATAAATTAAAATCCTCTACAATTAAAAATGAAGAGATAAAAACAAACAATAATCTTGGAACAAATTTGGTATATACATAAAATGAACATGCTTAAGATTTTTAGCTACTTCAAGAGAACATTTACACAATAGGTTTAAAAAGCAATAATTGAATGAAAATTAGATTCTTCAAAATAAAACATGTTATCAAATTGTCTACTTTATAGATTTATAGACCAAGTCTTCTATAAGGAGACGATACAAGCAACTCGAGTAGGTATAAATAGCACTCAAACAGAAAAAAGTACTAGTGAACTTTAATAAAGGAAACTGGAGAAAGAATCGGTGAAATAAAAATGCAAATTGAAAATTCTAAGGCAACTTTCATTAAGAATTTCCACGTGCTATGTATTTAAAATTGGAAAGAGAAAATAATCCAGGCCGCATAATAACCGTTGGGGAATTTAAGAAAGTGGTTTCAGTGCACCAGGAATGGTCTCTTATCAGCTGCAAATCAGGACGACTTACAATGAAATGGCACAACAAAAAGGAAGGAAATTGCACATTTACTAAATACAAAAGATAAAATTAATTTACCTTGGATCTAATCGATGCATTAAGTTATTTTCCAAAATTATTAATATAGCAGTTGTAAAAGTAATGTCGAAATATTGGGCACGTATACATAAAAAATTTTGTTTCTAAAGTAAAAGTCTAGGACCAATAGAAAACTACACATAATATGCTTAATTAAATAGTTAAAATACTTTTTTATTAAAAAATACAAGGTTTTTCAATGCAATGATACTTAGATTTTCTAAATGAAAACTTAAAGTAGGTACTTAAGCTCGTACTTAGGTTGGTTTTATTAATTTTTATCCTTACAAAGAACAAGAAGATTTTTGCAGTTGCGTAGCATTAAGGAATGGATTATCTACCTATCTATACCTTGTCCTTCGGCATCTGGTGTAGTCAGATATGTACTTTTTTATATATATGTATATAAATTGATATGTAAATATATAACGTATCGGCGAAAATGAAATTTATTTAAAAAGTATAGTTCTAATAGATTTTATTTTGTTAAAACATTTTGTGATATTTCAAAAGAAAAATGTTTGCATTAAACTTAAAATTAGTTAAATAATGTTGCTATTGTATAAAGCATGTTGAAATCGTGGGAAACTCGAGAAACTTGCCGGCTAACCCTAAATATACCTATATGCCCTCTAAAAAAATGTTCACCCATTTCCTCTACATTCATGCTTACCTCTCTTGAAAAGTTTGACAATACCAACAAAAAGCTCGTTCCGTCTGTTCCTCGTCAAAAAAAGGCTCAATATTTCAGTATGTACAGCAAAAAATAAGAAAAAAAATGAATCCAATGTTAAAATAAAAAAATAACTTCTACTAGGCACAGCTAAATAATCCAAATAAAAAAAATAATAATAAAAGCACTATACACTTAAAAATATCGCACAAGTCTTTACCATTCGTAGCCGAGAGGAACCGATGCATACGACACTACGATTTAAAACTGACTGACTGAGAAAATCACAAAAGCATGTAAAATATAGTGCCCGAAGAGCATCGGAATCGGTCGCGAGAAACCGTAAGCTTCCGCTATTTCGTCAATAGATGTTCCGTCTTGCTTCCACCCCCGCAATCGCTTATAGGGAATGCTCGTGAGGTATCGAGTTCAAGTCGGAAAGTCGTACGCGCGGCAACGCAACGGGGTAAACTGGAAATTGTGCCTCTACTGGATGGAGTTGGTCGAAGAGATTGGGCAGGTGGGATGAAGAGGAAGAAGAACGCGTCATTGCCGCATTTAGAAAATCGGAAATATCCGGAAATTGTTCCATTAAAATTAAATAATAATCTTTAACGTTTACAGAATACTAAAAATAAAATATAGCATGTCTGTTTATTGATTGTATTTTTATACAATGTGTAAGTAGTACCATTTGAAATTAATCAAGAATAATTTTACTTTAAAATTTAACAAATATACAAAGTCTGATAGCTATTAACTTAAATTCGGAATCAGAAACCTAAAAAGTGTTTGTAATATTAGTGAAAATGTTATCGATATAGAGGAAAAAATTCAATCAAATAATTATAGACGTTCAAAAGGTAAGAAGTTTGAAAGTTTTGAATCTATTTTGGAAGAATTTCATTATAATAATATGATATAATAATAATCTTTATTGCTTAAAAAGATATATAGTTTTAAAGCAAGGGTTTGAAGAGTCTAGTGCTCTTCATTGAATAATAAAAAATAAAAATAAGTTATTGTTATAACTACAAGAACACACAAAAATATTGACCGAGATAAATTTAAATATAAGAATATTATATAATAATACGAGTATATTACTCAATAAGCGTATAATAATGTTAAGACTTTACAGATACACATTTCATCATCGTATATAATAGCCATTATGCGCGTTTTGAATACTATAGTTTATCTACAACTATAAGTTGAAAAAATGCAAAATTTATTCCAGATGAATGATTAATACACAAAAAAATTATGCCAAGAATAACTTTGTCATCTGTGTCTAATTGAGTATCATGGCACTAGATTTTTTTTTAAATTAGAGCTAGTTTGTTTGTTAATTTAGTTTGGATTTGATTTTCTCATTTTATTTTATGGATTATGTTGTCATCTATATAACCTTCGGCAACTGTGGTTCAGTAATAAATATTATTCCATCCAACTGGCATTATTATTCAATTCTACAGTGTGGAAAAGCCAAATGGAATAAATTCATTATTATAGAAAATCCAGAAACACATCAAATTTAAAATATGTAATCTAAATAATGGATTTATTTCATTTGGATTTTTCACACTGTATATGGTAATGTATGGCACTTCTTTATAAAAATTGCATATTTAACAGATATATTAATTGGTTGTACTCCCAGTAAAAAAATTAAAAATTATGCGTATTAACAGAAAGAAATCCTAAAAAAATTGTTTCTAAATCAACAATAAGCCTGTCCACATAAATTGATGGAATTAAGCCACATAGTTGTGGAAATCGGGCAGTCGAGGAGAATATGTTCAATCGTTTCAAACTCATGCCGACTACATACTGAGCATATTTCAGTTGGAATAATTTGAGCGAAATTCCATTCAATATAAATTTTAAACGATATCTTTTAGAAAGTCGTAATTAACAAAATAGAGCAGCTGGTTTCTAATAACTTGTAAGGCCCAGTTAAATTTTTCGTCATGAGAGACTACCTGTCTTGGTTGGTTAAAATATGTGTTGAATAATCTGTTATATTTCATTGCAAGAATTTTCCTTAGCTAATTTAGTGTAATTTTTAAGATGTTAGTTGTATGTAGTAATATAGAAATAATATAGAAAAACTTGAAATCGACGTTTCCTGATAACGAACATCAATACTAAATAATGCAGCATATAATTTGGAACCCATTTCACAGATGCAATTGTTAAATGGACCTTTTCAATAGATGCTTAAATCTCAAAAGAAATATGTTTACTTGAAAGCTTACTGATAATTTTTCACCGTGTGCAACTTTGTTTAGAAAATAAATGCCATAAAATTTAATAAAAAAGTTAACAAATATTGGGGTAATTTGAACACTCGTTTCACCATGTGGTAAGTCACGTAATAAGGTCTGGAATTATGTTGGCAGTATTTGTCAATGGCTGGCCAATAGCCGAGGCCAAAACATCCAACGAAGAAGAACCTCAACGAACAATTTTTGTACTTGTTCTGTATTGTGTTAATTAATGTAGATTTACTTTTCAATTATTGTACTCTTTAGTTATTTGTGTATACTATTGGAAGAAAAAACAAATAATCCAAACAACAACAACAATAACATATCAATATTGATTTCGAGGTTAGATGAGATGCAAAGTTGTCACAACTAGTCAAAAGTCAAAAACCAGGGAAGCAAACCTTAACAATTTCAAGGTCGTTGTTGTTTCTTCACCTTCATCCATCACAATCTTTGATACTCTGTTATTACTTCTTTAAATGAGTTGAGTATGTTGTATAGTGTTTTAGAACAATGTTTATTTTTATAGATTTCATTTTCCGAATAGTCTTGTTCTACGTTTTTAAAAATTTTATTTAATTGACTTCTGTAGTTTAAGTAGTCCAGCCTCAAGTAAGCATTTATTGGATTTTTGACATGTTTGAAAAACGTTTATTAGGTACAACGATAACAATGGTGATACATGTTTTAATGGATGAGGTCACTATTAATTATCTGCGCGATATACTGTTATAATTAACTGTCAATTAATCGAAATAAATGATTAATTCATTATTAAATCAAATGATACATATACGTAGATTATATAATGAATAGGATGCATGTGGCGTCCATGGATAAAAAGTAATAGTGCTTCTTCCAGTGGTTCGTTAAAGAAGAATCACTTATCTTGTGAAGCAAAAATCATTATAAAAAATGTGTATCTATAGTTCCTTACTTCAGCAAGGATATAACGCGGGTGCTGCAGCAAGAGTAACCAGTAATTTGACGATGGTGCCTCTTAATTCAGTTAGACGAATTGTTGAAAATTCCATGGAATCAAGAAAAAAACTTAAAGAATCCGGTGTCACAAAAAGTCTAGACGACGGGGAAAAATATTTGATAAGGCGAAAAATCTACACTATGCACGATGAGCAGCGTGTCCCTACAATCAAAAGTCTGAAACAGCGGCTCATCAAATGACGAAACTCACATCAACTGTGGCCTCACTACTCTTTCTGCAATGGGCTTTAAATATCGCAAAATTGACAAGAGACAAGTAATAATGGAATCCACACGTTTAATAAACTGGCGTTCTGAATATATAACGTCAATAAAAAAATACCGGTCTGAAAATCGGCCAATACTCTACCTCGACGAGACGTGGTTTGACACGCATGACACCCCTTCCAAAGGATGGTCTGATTCCTCTGATAAGTGTAAAACAAAAGCACCATCAAATAAAGGGAAGAGAATCACAATATTACACGCAGGATCAGAAAATGGTTGGATCCCAAACGCTATGTGGCTTTCTGCCAAAAATATTAAGGACTCTTGTGTTGATTATCACGAAGATACGACAGCAGAGCTTTTTGAAGATTGGTTTAAAAATTGTCTGTTACCCAACATTCCGCCAAACAGCGTTATAGTAATGGACAACGCAAGCTATCATAGTCGACAATTGCAAAAAATTCCTGGCTCAAAAAATACGAAATTGGAGATTTAAAACTTCATGGCTGCAGTCATTTTCTTTAAAAAAAAACGTATGTTTGGGATACAATTGCAAAAGAATTGGGACATACAGTGGGACATAGAGCTTATGTGGCACCAACTTAAATGGAGTGTGCGCGGAAAAAATACTTCTCCGACTTTAAGTGACATTTAAAAATTGTCTTTTACCCAACATTCCGCCAAACAGCATTATAGTAATGGACAACGCAAGCTATCCTAGTCGACAATTGCAAAAAATGCCTGCCTCAAATTATACGAAATTGGAGATTCAAAACTTCATGGCTTCAAATGATATATATATTTTGAGGAAAATTATACAAAAAAGAAAAATTAGGAGTCTTAAGACTTTCGAAGGAATTTGGAAGCCTCAACCGAAAATGAATACAAGTGACGAGTATAAAGAGGATACTGAAATACTAAGGGGCCATAATTCTAAAACACAACAGAATCACAGGAAGAAGTATTGATGGTTAGTAACAGGTGGTGTGGAAAAAATAATTCCAAATAGTCAAAAACAGCTGATACTAGAGGTAGAATATCCGCTCAGAATTTGGTTATTATCTTGCTGGGCCTGAAGATCCTTCTTTAATACAAAAATGTATCGATAAAGTAAATTTTATGGAAGACGGTTTAACATTATCTTACATTTACAACAATTCTTTTTATTAGACTTGTAACACTTCCAAGACGTCTCACTTTGATAAAACTAATTTCTAAACTGGTATGTTTGTATAAACCGTTTACAGTCAAGTTATTGAAACCTTGTCGTTGTAATTTCGTCAACAAAATCAACATATGAAGCAAGAAATCAGACCGCGACGGAGCATAAACCTACGTACGATCCCAATAAAGCTGAATTATGTCGGGAGAATGTAATTTAATTGAAAATAGGGCTCCAAAAGGGCGGGTAATTAAACCTGCACCTTAGCCAGGACCGCAGCAGACCTTAACGATGACAACCAAAAAAGTAACATCTATAGAATCATATATTTATTTTATAATTTAGGACATATTTTTAATAAACGTTTTATTGTAAAATTAAATTCTTTTTAACTAGGTTGATGAAAATAGTATGTTCATGTTGCTTATTCAAAACTTTCTCTAATACATTTTATTTTTGTTTAAAATTAATATTTTATGGCCTTTGGTATTGTCCTTAGTTTTGGAAATATGATTGGATGTCAAATTTATTTTATCTTGCCACTGTCCAAAATTATTCAGAATGGTCCGGTTGCATAAACGACTGTTAAAGCTGTGTTAGTTAACATTCTTAAATAATTGTTCCCTTAAACTTAAATGGTTAGATTTTAATTTACTTAATTGGTTTATAAAAAAACTAACCTTAATATTTATAAATTAATGGAATTTTGCTGCCAAAATCTAAAAATAATAAATGATTCTCTTGTTTTGATGATAATCTTTGATTTTAATTTTTTAATGTGGTTTCATAGTAATAAAAAATATAAACTACTAGATTAAATACATAGGGAATTAAAAAACAGGATTAAAAATAGAAATGAAGAGGTTTATTTTTGCTATTTAAATTATATATTTTGTTAAATAATATTAAAATCTCTTGTTTTAGTAATTCGTAATTTTCATAAAGTAACTATCATTTACTCAAAAAATCAAAACCAATAAAAAGTTAAAATAATTAAAAATATCTCTTTAAATATCATTATGTCAAGGATCTAGTTATGACTAGATCTAGTTTCGTCTTTCCAAAGTCTAGTCTACTTTTTCACTCTAAGAAATGTGACAACGTAGCCGAAGAATCAATTTTTATATCTCTCTTCGACTAACCAAATTATTCTTTAAAATTCCCTCAGAGGGATGTAACATTTACCCATTTAACATAGATTTAACACGTTGTTTAGTAACAGAGGTTTGAAAAGCGTTTATGCAACCGGCCCAATATCTTCGCCGATTGCTACGGCCCTGGTCTTTCGCAGCCCTTTAGTTGCAAAAGATCGTGTTTGTATTGTAATAAAAAGAAAATTTATGTTCAAAGATAATGTTTAACGACTGTTATATTCCTTCAGTCATAAATCGATTGCAAACACTTTTAATGAAAAAGTTTATTTTCGCAATTTTATCGATTCTTGTCTAAAAGCAGGAGGTTTTCCATGGATAGTCGTCAAAGTGGAAATGTGGCGTTTGTTTTTATGTTTATTGAACGCTTAAGGTGGGGTTGATTCGCAACATTTGCGTCAATCAGATTATGGAAATAAGATTGCTGCAGCGGCTTCAATCGGCAATATTTAATTTTAAAGCGAAATTGGAAATTCTTAAAGAAGATCTCGGTGTAAGAAATAGTTTAAGTAAAAGATTAAGAAAACAAATTAATGGTACACATTTAGTTCTTAGTATATTACAATTTACATGTGAGACTTACAAGGAATGTTTGACATGTTTAGAAGATATCTTTGTCAACCGTATAAACAGAATTTTGACATATTGTAAAAAATTCTTAATAATAATGAAATATTATTATAATTGTTAGGTTTATTGTTTTAGAAATATTTTCTGCTAGCACAATACCAATTTTAATTATTTGAATAAATTGAGGGAATTATATTCACATTGATAAAATATAGGTGTGCATTTTGTTATTATATTTATGTGTACTACTTCGGGAATGTAAAATTTCAAATTATGACAAAAAAAATATGTTACGACCCAATACATGCATATTATAATGCATATTATATGCATAATATGCATATTATAAAAAATATTCTACTGTGATAATTTTATGAAAATGATTTACCATAAAACGTAATGATAAATTATGTTTTATTTATTTGAAAAAAGCTTCTGTTTTAAAATAATGATGACAAATTTGTGATTAAAAATTATATGAAAAATTAAAATATTTTTAACTAGAGGAGATGTAAGACAAAATGGAGGTGTGAGCTCACTATTATTTAACATATTTATAGATTATATATATTGTAATATTGAAATATTTGACAATAGTATAATGATTATAATATCAACAGAAGTTGTTTAATTTAACTAAATCCAATAATTTTTATTATATTGTATTATTTTGTGTGTATTTGTAAGAGAATTTTAAGTTAGAAATAATTTTTTGTTATGTAATGTATCAATATTATATCTTGTACATAAATATGTTATTTAAAACTTACTAGAACCTTCGCGAAAATTGATTATATAATATGTAAAAAAGATAGATAATGTGTAAAAAGGTAACAGATATATTTTTACTATATTTTGTTCTGGAATGATCGATGATAGACGAAGTCTATCAAACAATCATTAAATCATAATATTCATTCCAATATTTATATATATACACCCTTTTGATAGCGTGACGTCGCCTGCCGGTCTTCCGGATTTTACCTCAAAATTCGTCTTCAGCATTCTCAGACACTTTGACAGTTAAGGGTATAAAAATGAAAGGTAATTGCAAAACATATGTTCCACAAAGTAACCTTAAAACTTTCATTAAAATCTATTTTTATATTTTACACTTAAAAATCTTCATTATAAAACGCATTTGCGTATCGTAATGTAACTTTTACGCACGCAAATTTTTGTTTTAAATGGTTGGCAACATGAGTGAAGTATCTAATGACAATGACATACATAAATAAATATAAAACATGCAGCCAAAAAAGTTATTAGAGAACTTAAACAATATTATCATTTTGGCTGAATGTTTTATATTTCTATGCGGTTATCTCTTTGGAGATTTTCATATGTATTAATATAATTTGAGGTTGTCTCTTTTATGAGTTGTAGGTTGATAATTCACTTACAACTATTTTACTGTAGTCTTGATTTTTGTTTCCATCACATTAAGTCTTACTACTGTCTTCCTTTCAAAATTGACATTGTATTGTATTTTTAGCCTGATGATGGTCCTCTGGACAGAAACTAGTTGCAAGTAACTTTCATTATTAAATTAAAATTGTGGGATCGACTTTGTGTTTTTCTTTGAACCTTTTGGATTCTACCCACATTAGAGAATGGATGACTTACATGATTTAATTTAAAACTAACTTATTTCATATGGCTGTTGTTTATTTATTATTTAAATATTAGATATTATGTTTTTGTAGTATTTTAACAAAGTATAATTATAGAAAATTATAATATATTATTTTACCTGCTTTCCTCAGCACAAAATACTTATTAGATTAAAAGGACCCTTGAAACCTTTTGCCCCAACTACCTGTACTGATTTCGACCCAAATTACATGCGCCCGGAAGCTCTAAGGTCTTCTACTCTACTTTTTTTGGTGAAGAGGACCATTTCCGTCTTGTTGAGGTTGACAGTGAGAGGTTCTCACACCATGCCTCTGTGATTTTTAGGGTCTCCTTTCGAGCTGATGGGCCAGTTGAATTATTTTATTGGAAAAGTGAATTTTCAAATATAAAAATTAACCTATTTCAAGATTTTTAATTTTCATTCATTCATACTACGTAAAATAATGTTATGTTAGGTTTTTAAATATTGTAGTAAGGCTGTGCAGTAATAAATCAGTACACTATGTACACTACACTTTCAACCCAAGCAACATTATTAGTAAAATAAACTATTTTTTAAGTATTTACTACTTAAAAAGTAAGAATTACGGTTTAATGCCCCAAAATATTACGTTGTCAGTAAAAAAAAACTTTTAGGTAAAAAATAAAGTAATAAATATTACAACTTTACATGCTTAAATTACCTATAAGTAAAAACACCGATTGGTAGAATAATAAAGTTAAAATAACGTAATGGTTACGAATCAGTATTACCTATTTGTTTTAACTACTAAAAAGTTATTTTAACCATAAATTTTACGTTAATATTGAAACTAACAAGTAATTATGTCTAATAGGTCATATTACCAAGTTGTCAAAACAGCTTTTTTACCGTAAATTTGTTTAATTTACTTCGTAATTTTTAAAGGAATATATTCGTAAAACAGACTATATAAATAACTTATAAGTTTTATTTACCCAAACTAAAAACAAAACTTTACTTTAAAGTAACACTTACGAATTAAAATTACTGAAAAGTTAAGTTTACCATATCGAAAATTTGAGGTTGGCGGTTGACTCTAGAAACAAACATCCAGACCATCCAGTCTTTGTAAGCCATATTTATTTCTATAAAGCGTGTGCGATAAAAAGTTCAACAAACTAAATATGGAAAATCCTTCTGCATCTATGTCAATGTTTTACAAAAAACGAAAGTAATACTATTATTCTACAACTTTTTATAGAAAATTGAAATTAAAAAGGAGTGAAAATACTGAAAATTCAGTAAGTGGTCAACTTCGGAATAGAAATGTAGATGAGTGTTTTAATGAAGCTGGTAATATTCAAGAATCTACATTACACGGAAAAGAATCTGGTGAAGATATTGATAGTTTTAATAATTATTTAAGTGACCAAGAATATTTGAGTGACCAAAAAAATAATGATGATGTGAAAATTTTTTACAATGAAAATTTATTAAAAAACGAACTACGTCAGTGGGCTCTTATACATAGAGTAACACAATCATCAGTAAACCATCTTCTAAAAAATTTTACGAGAAAATGCTAATATATCTTCTCTACCGCTCGATTGTCGCACATTACTTGAAACACCCAAACAAGTAGATATTATAAAAATGGGAAATTATTTTTGGTATAACGGTCTTACTAGAAATTTTTTGAATGTATTTTCTGATATAAATATTAATATTTAATGTAGTATTTAATATGTATTAAATAAAATAATTACAAGAACCGGCAAAGCATCACATGTTATTTCTTGACATATCTAACCACACTTCTTCTTTTTTAAAATATATCTTATGGTTTTAAGTAAAAAAGTCAACTTCACCACCCAATTTTTACTAACAGGTAGAACTATATTCTTTAAAGTTAAAATTTGGAGTTTTAAATACTAAACAATTACTAAATAGTCATAAATTTAAAGTAAATAATATTACTTACAAGTTAAACAGAGTCTATAGTAATTTAATGTAGTGATTTTTACTAATATAATAAAAAAAAATTAACTATGGACGGAAATTCATAACTTTTAGGGATATTTTTAGAAGCCACCATATTTATTTTCTTACAGATAGAATAAAAAAAATTAAAAAGTAGAAATATGAGAAAAAATAAAATATCATAGAAAATACTACTGAAAAATTATATTGCCTTATATAATTTATGCTTCTAAGAATATTTCATGAATATTTGATTAATTTTTTAAACAAAAATGAAAATAAAATTATGAACAATTTTCCGTAATTTGGCGAATTCAGGAGGCGCATCATTTTTAAATAAGTATTGTAACTACTTTTATCAGAAAAACATGTTGCGCAAGTGTTTCTGTTATAAAGGCAATCTTAATTAAGTACCAAATTTTTGAAATCACTTATAAGTAGAACCTTTATAGGTACCTATAAGTTTAAGTTGCACTCCGACATTTTGGTGATAAAGTTAAAAGAATAAATATATATGTTCAACGGGAAAGACGAAGGATGTAATACTAAAGTAATATTAACTTATTTATAACGTTTTAATACCGTAAGAATAACGTAATAATGTAGTATCTTTCTAAAGTTAGTTTGTGGTCATAAAAACGAAATAAACTATTCCCCAAATTAGTAAAATAATGGTATTTCTGTAGTTATTTTTAGGTTATAGCAACTAGTAAATATTACTTAATAGTCAACTGTTAAGTTAAAGTTTAGTTATTTTACCTATAAATGTTGCTTGGGAATTATCCTTAGTGAGGGTTCCCCAAAGATTATTTTTAATTCTAACAGAGGGCACACTTTATGTTGACTATATTTTTTCAACATAATAATTATTATGTTAACTAAAGGAAGGTAATTAAAGCTCAAATTCAATGTGAAACGAACTTGCAAATAACTTCTAGTTGTCATCGTTAACAACTTGATGTCTAAAAAGCTAACTTCCTCCGAAAAGTTTCGCCTTACGATTATGCCACGTCATACGCCATCCGACATTTTACTTCACAATCGTTTCCAATTTCCTATCATTTGGTAGCATAAAAGCCCATCAAAATTACGTTTTAGAGCGATCCGATTCCCACAAAGCTTTACAATAATAAAGCTGCTATGATATATGAAAGCAGCGTCCCTTTTTTTAGCTTTTCTTTTTTTTTCGTTTTTTTTGCCTCTCTCTGCCCAGTTCGTTTGTAAACCGGTGGAATTGTATGGATTTGTTTAGGTGGTTTTATTCCTGATAATGGGTTACACTACCCTAAAGCGCTGTTTTAAAATGATTTTGAATTCATTTTTTATGGTATAATTTCGATATATTTTTCTGGAATTATTCGTATCGCAATGTAAAAAACAAATTCTATTACTAAGGTGACAGTTCCTCAAATATTTATTTGAGTGCGAGGCCTAATTGATCTCAACCTACGAGTAACGTACTATACTTTATTTACGACATTAAAAACTAAGGTATGAAATTTATTGTACTGACCCTTACTGTGTGAAAGTCCATCGTATAAGGAACAGTAAACAACTAAACGGTTGAATGAAACCTAGCTCTAGCTAGGTACCTAGCTACAAATAAACAAAATCTAACTAACGATGCTAGTTTTTAGCGAAACAGCTGCAATTGAATTTAAAACGTATTTTACGAATAAATAGTGGAAGTTTCATTCAACCGTTTAGTTGTTTACTGTTCTTAACTATAGTATGGACAAAAAGTACGAGGAGTAATAAACCCTAATTAAGTATGCAAAACCTTTACAGGGAGCACCATGAAATTTTTGATAAATCTCTTACTTTAAATTACATTTCTTCCGTAAATCTAAAAACCAGGTAAAATATTAGCAGATAAGCAATAACGCAATGCAGTGGTGTGTATTTTGGGAAAAAAATACGTTTTAAATTATAATATAATAAAAAATAAAAAGAAATAATTATTGGAATACATTTATTACTTACAGTTTATTCTATATCCGACTCGGAAGACGAAGAATCGTTGTTGACATTAATAATAATAGGGTCGATTAAATCATCACAAATATTGTTAACTTTCCACATATTTGCCTCTACTTTGATAACATGCTCGATACAGTTTGTCCAATTTTCCTTACTAACATGACTTACAGCACAAACTATTTCACAACATCGTTAATTTTAAAAGTAGTATTTTTTTCCAACTTCCCACTTTACCTGAGCCCATATTAATTCTATTGAATTAAGTTCACAATGATAAGGGGGAAGTCGAAGAACTGATATACCACGAGAAGAAGCCATTTCTTCTACAATGTAGGTTTTGTATTTATTCTTGTTCATTTTTGCAATTCTGTAAAGTTCTTTCCTTAGTGGATCTTTTGGAAACTTAATATTTTTTGAAATAAGCCACTCCAAAAGCTCTGCTTTACGCCAACGACTTGTGGGTAATGCTTCTCGTAACCATGAATGGTAACTTGTGTTGTCCATAACAATAAAAGCCCCTTTTGGAATCAGATCCAACATTTGAATAAACCATTCCTCGAAGACATCCCCATTCATATCTTCGTGATAGTCCCCCGTGCGTTTTGAAATAAAAGTTAATAATCCACCATCAACAAAACTTTCAGAACTTCCAACATGGACAATGATATTTTTTTTTCCTTTTCCAGATGGTGACTGCAAACCTAACGACAAACCTTCCACGAATGCCTGCCTTCCGCTTTTAATGTTTTCATGTTGCCAAGATTTGGAAACTGTATATCCAGCATTTATCCATGTTTCGTCTAAGTAAAAGATTTTCAAATTTTGTTCTCTGGCATGTTGAATGCTTCTTAAATAGTCTCTTCTCCAAAAAACTATTTCCGGTTTATCTATCAAGAGAGATTTTCTATTATGTTTTGTATATCTGAAATCCACATCTTTCAAAAGTTTGCATAATGTCATTCTGCACTGATGTCATAATTTTGTCAAGTGTTGGAATTTCCTTTCGTAAGTAAAATCTATGGACTTTACGCCTTAGTCTTTGTTTTAATGACTCATCAATCTCAATTGGTTTTCGGCCTGAAGGAGTTTTAAGGGGTTGAAGAGTTCCATTCTTGCTTTCTTTTAGTAATCTATAAATTGTTGATTCAGCAACACACAACATAGCAGCCGTTAATTCCATAATATAATCAACACTTGCACTTGGATCCTTGTTTTTCAATTATATATAACAATTCAATATCAGTTTTTTCATTTAAAGATAATGGACCTCTTTTTGGTCGTTTAGATGGTCCTTGGCTTATGGACATTGTTTGGTACTTGCACAATTAACATTCAACAAATGTTTTAAATATATTCCAACTGTTTACAATATTATGAAAACCATACAACTTCATACAACTTTACTCAAAGAACTAATACTAAGTACTGATTTAATGTACCTACTTTCTTTTAAAACAATATTCCCGATAATGTTTCTAAGAAAACTGGGTTGTTTGGAAAATCCCTCTCAATAATCGAATAATCTGTAATGTGTATTCGTATTAAGCCGATTACAGTAGGCCACTTGCCATTTAAAATTTATGAGAAAAATTCCCCAAACACTACATATTACAAATAAAAAATATTCATTTTGCTTCTTTGAATTTAATAAAAATTGTAACGATATCTTGCTATGTTGACTTTAATTAATTTTTTTAATATATTTCATTGTAATTTATTTGTGACAATATTCAAAGTTTGAAAAACATATAAAATAATTATTGTTACAGATTGGTTTGTTTTCTATTATGAATAAACTGTGTTGCCTTTCTTTATCAAATTTACTAAAATTTATGTACCTCTATCACTTTTTTTATTTAAAATTAGTACATTCGGTTACCTCTAACCTAAATCGTATATTCTTTAACATAGCTGCAACTCATTCGTTCAACACA
Source organism: Ophraella communa (assembly GCA_035357415.1). Taxonomy (NCBI): domain Eukaryota; kingdom Metazoa; phylum Arthropoda; class Insecta; order Coleoptera; family Chrysomelidae; genus Ophraella; species Ophraella communa. The sequence goes on along the minus strand of CM068988.1, from coordinate 21,838,335 downwards.
AAATGTACCTTACGGTATACTTAAATGAATGATTTAATACTCCTTGTCCTTTCTATATAGACTATAAGAAGGTGTTTATGTAAACGTTTATTTTTAACAATTTATAGAAACTTTATAATTATTTGCCTAATTTAATAACCGAGAAGAAAAATGCCTCGTTGCTTAAACTTTTGTCAGTAATCAAAGAATTTGTTAAAAATTTCAGGAAAGTTAGTGTTGGTATCTAAACAGCAGTATTGCTGCATACCCCCTTTTCTTGGATAATTTTAATTTTTGAAAGATTAAAGCATTATGATTATGAGTAAATTTACTCCTAGTTATTGTATATTCCACGAACTTCACCACTCTCCAATGTATCTTGCTTGCAAAATGAAAATAGGTTTGCCTGCAATAAGTAAACCACAACCATGTGAACTATATCGAAACTGCCATCATATAAAATATAGTTGTTTTCGATATTGCCATGGTAATTCCAGTTGAAGCCGTAAATGTGCGGTTAGCCCTTGTGTTGACTCCGTTTGTGTGTTTTATGTTTTTCCATGTTTCAGTGTTTTTTTGGTATTTATAAAATTTTATTTCAAGTATAACAATTGACATGTTTTATGATTTTTCATTTACAATCATAATTACGTAGAAAAATAATGTATCCTTTATTTTAAACCGCACTGTATAAATAATGCCATTATAAAAGTATTCAGATATTTTAATCTTAATATAACTAAATAAAGACTAAAAATTGCTCATTGGAAACAATTTGCAGCTTTTTGGTGTAGGTAATTTAAATATAAACGAGATTTAACAACTTTGATGACTTTGTATTGAAATTCATTGAAATTTAATTAAATCTGCATGAGTTTTAGACCACCATAAACACCATTTTTTATTTTTAAATTTAATATCAAGTTTAAGCGGCAGGTCTCATAAACTCGTATTTTACTCTTTGAAGTCAAATACGGTACGAGAAGAGAGAAATAATAAACGCCAAAGGATAGCAAAGGTTCATTATTTATAGTGCGAAACATTTTATAAAGGTAATTTAGAACATCTAGAAGAAATAAAGACACCCCAAAAAACTTATTTACGAAGATCAGGAGCCAAAAAGAATATAAAACGAATCTAAAAAAAATCATTAGATGTGCGAATCAAATAACAGCAGAGGAGCAAAGTCTGTGGTTGTATAAAAAAATCTGTTACCTCATATGGAAAACAGGACAGTGGCCTAAAGATCGAGCAGAGTCGATACTCAAAAAAAGCTCCACTCTAAAAAGCAGCAACTACAGAATATTAAAAAATTTCTTCTGTCACAGCTTGCACAGAAGCAAGCAGGTTTTGTGCCAGAAAAAGGCAACAAAGAACACATATTAAATGCAACGCAACTTTTTATAAACGCCCTGTGTTTCTGCTTTGTAGATAACTAAAAAGGGATTGACAAGTGGAGCTACCTACGGACCATAATGAAGAAAATAGGAACACCAAAACACCTGGTTTGACTACGTTATGCCGAATCATGAGAAGATTGTCTGTTATTAGAAAATAATATGGCTTAAAAATGAACAAATACAAAATTAAAATGATGATAGTTAATAGACAAGTCATCAATTCCCACAAATATCTGAAACTGCAGGCTATGAAGTGAAATACACTATTGTAAGATCAACGACTAGCAAGCTAAATAAAATATGGAAAAACGAATCAATCACTTGCAAAAGGAATCGTTTCGCTATATAAAATTGGTTGGCTAAGCTTAGTTAGCTCACTCCTTTTTGTAAAAGGAACAATAACAGTCTTGCGGGGGTTAACAGACAACTGCTCCACCTCACACCAACTTTTAACCATATTTAGGGCATCCTGAAGGATCTCCGAGATAACCTCTTCAAATTTGCCTTTAACTATTATAACCAGATCGTCTTCATAGCACTGAAAATCCACCCCCTGCCGAGAGAGGTTGTTCAGAAGGGAGTCAACCAGGAGAGACCACAGGAGGGGAGAAAGAACTCCTCCCTTACCAGAATAAACCGCATGTAGCTGCAATACCATGGATATAGGTATGGATAGAGGAACAATGGGACATAGAAGGGAAAGTAGAAGGCAAACGCCCAAGAGAAAGATCTCCAACCAAATGTGTAGAGCAAAGTAAACCCTTAATAAATATTAAACTACTGAATTAAATATCAATGGTGTTACTTCATCCTTTTGAGAATAATAGTGATATGAGGAAGATGCTTACATTATAACACTGCATTTTCTTGTGTTTTTCATCAGTATTCTAATTATATAAAACGTCCAATTAAGTGTTTAATTGATGTTTGGTGTTTAAGGGTTCGCTTTGTCTATGAATTTTTTTTAATTAAAAAATAACAAATTTCTCTTTGTTTTGTATTTTTGTTTTTCCCTGTATGTATACGCTTCTCCTCCATATTAAATGAATAAATTTGAATGAAAATATTTACTTAGCGTGTAATTACTTTTAACTGCCATAAATATTTACCGAGTTCATTTTGAATTACTGCCCTGTTAAAAATCTTAAATTTAAACCTGACAAAAACCAAAGAAGATTGACTAAAATAAACAAAGATCCACTCGAGATTTTTTTATTGAAAAGTTGATTGATACTGGAGAAATAAATATTTTTAATGATGCTACTTCAATGATAGAGAGTAGTCATCTAGACATGTATTTTAAAAATAGTGTGTTATTAGAAAAATTAAAAATATTCAGAAGAAGGTATTTACTTGAATTGTTAAGACAGTTTTTCAATATACCGAGTGACTGATTAGTGATAAAACTTATAGATCAGCTAGAATGATAGCAGAAAAATTAATGACAAAAGTTGTAGGTAACTTTGAGGTTTACATCATAATTATCATTAGAAAATTATAGTATTAGAGAATATGTTATAACATAAAGGCATGTGTTTTTAATGGAACACTCTTTTATTATTTCATATTCAAAGTAATAACCCATTTTCATTACAAGGAGTTTAACCTCCTTATAATTGGAAAGAAATGCAATAACAATGATTTACTGCTGCCATATTTTTTATTATTTGACTAAACTTTCAAAAATATTGCTAATTTTCTTGATATCAAATACAGGGTAAGTCAAAAGACAAGTACATTATTTTCACAGTAATTACAAATGGTATTTTGTGTCACTAACGACAATATAATATGTTTTTGATATATTTTCATTTTTGGAAACAAATTATTATGTATAATGTAAATATAAAAGTACTTTATTTCATATTTTTATAACATATCAACCTCTATCATAACTCAAATAGATAATAAAAGTGCACTATGCAAAATTCTACAATTCTTTTCTAAATTTTGACAAGACTAAAAATCACTTTACAAAATATCAATATCAATTAAAAGAAGGCTATAGGAGTCATAGATAGTTAAAATACCAGATTGTTAAAATACCAGATTGTTTATATACCTACCAATAATCCAATAATTTTAATTACTTAAGTTGTTTAATATATCCTTTTTAAATGTGTGATATTTAAAAAAAATGAACTCATAAAATACAGAATAACTAGAAAATTTTAACTATTTTAAAAGCTAATGTATTCTTGTATTTCTTTCAGCAAGGTTCCTGTCCTATATCCGATATGGAAATCGAGAATAAGTCTGTATTTTTATTTAATTATCCAGTCTTATATTTTTGATGATCACTGGTAAGTTCCCTCATTTCTCTTTTCTTTTTGGCTTTTCTGTTTCAAAATTTCCTTGAAGAACTCCAAATAAAAAGACATCTAGTAGATAAACAATTTAAAGTTGTTAATAAAAAAATAAATCTTAGAAGCCCTTCATTTTTTATTAATAGTGGAGACATAAATTTAACATAAGTATAGTTATTGTAAAAATCAGTATAATATAGTTTTTTCCTGGGTTTTCTATATTATTACACAGTTTTACTGATCTTAGAGGGAAATACATCCAGGATAATCCCTTATGGCTAATAATCTCAGGGCTTTAATATTGTTATGTCTTATTACTTCCATACTTAATCAACATCAGGTAGCTACCTTGAAAAAACAAAATGTAATTTCAATATGTCAATCTGACAATGCTCGTCGTAGCGAAACAGCTGTCATTGAATTTTTAAAATAAAAGCTTTGTTAAAAAGTTTGGTTGTTTTTATAAAAAATTCTTGTAACAATCCTGTAACTACATTGCAACTATATTGTAACTATATTGTAACTATATTGTAAGCAACCTACAAATTAGCCTCAGCCTTAACTCAAATAATTAATTTAAAAAGTTCTATTTATATTCTATATATAAAGCAGCATTAAATAATTTTATTTCAAGTTCTTGTATTTTTTTATTCTCCCTGCAAATTAAATCTGTTAAACTAACCCTCCAAATTGGCAAAAATCTGAATCACAGTTACAGCATCTCGGTGCCTACTTTGCAGGTTAAGTTACTTCTTCAAAATGCTGGCAGCAATGTACTTTCCGGAAAACTTCGAATGGGATTAATTGTCGGTAGGAAATGCGATTAATTGAATCCCCAACTCCGTAAACTTCCTAAAGTTTTAGTGTGCAGGAATTCGGCACGCATTTTAAAGTCTCGACATCATTACAAGGTGCTACTAAATTTTCTCTCCCTGCCTGTGTCGTGAAACTTTATCCGTTAATAAAATTATGACATATACGAAATGTAAATAGTTTTTGCCGAGTTTGAAATTTCAAATTTATAGACAAACCAAAATTAATGATTAAGAAAGAAAACAAAGAGAAATCCAATACAAACAGAAAGCTATTCATATTACCCAGGAATTGATAACACTGCCAAGTAAATTTTGGCGTTTGTTGAAGTTGAAATTTACTCTTTTACTATCGAATAAAAAAGGTATTTTTAACCTTTCAGAATACTTTTATATTTCGTCGGGTACAAAACTGGCATTGGAGCTGATCCATATTGTAGACATTGTCGCCCCATCGGAAATGGGGCCATTATAAGGTGACCGCCGCCACAGAACGATAAGTTAATGAGGTAGCACGTTGATGCCGCTCCCAGTGCCGCTCCCAGGTCCGTTTCCGCGCTCTAGGGCCGCACCCACCATTAGCTAAATGCCCTGCGAAGGGCCAAGCCCTATACGATAGCAGAACACATAATCCTGCCACGTTTCTGCTATCTGAGGTCACACTTATGAATCTACACAATCAATACAGGGTGTTTTTAAAAAAATAATAATTTCACTGCAAGATAAATATTTATTACATTAATTTTGCAAGGAATCTTTCACTTTTTTCTTAACTTTCATAAAATTAAAAATATAATCTTGATAGATACTGTCCCTTTACTTTTTAAAATATTGGTAAATTATGAAAAAATCAATAATCAATTTATTGCTCCAACCCTTACTCGTGGAAGTCCATCCTATTAAGATTACAACGAAACTTTTGAACAAAACTTTTATGTTTATTTTAAAAAAAATATCTAATTTAGTCCAATGACAGCTGTTTTGATATACACAGTATCACCCTCAGATTGACATATTCCAGTTACATATTCAGATAGCTATCACATCGAATAAATGGCTGTAATTTGACTAAAAAAGACAATTTTTAAAAGTTTCGTATTTTAATGTTCTTAACATTTAAATTAATTCATCTTATATACCTAAAAATTCCTTCTGCACAGCAAAACATTCATAGATATCTGACTTTGCTATTAGTATTTTATTTTTTAATATTTTATTTTTATTGACAAGTCTAACAAAAAATCTTTGGTATATTTAAGCAGGTATAATAAAGTAGGGGTTATTTCAGCAGCGTTCACATTAATAGTTCAAAAGGGAGTCAGGTAAAATTTTAGTTTATATAAAATTTAAAAAAATATTTTATCCGGCCATCACTTATGTTCTTAAATTAATGATAAAAATTTTAAAATTAATGTAAACGAATTTTAAAACAATTAAAACAGACGATTGAAACATATACTAGTTTTTGCCTAAATTAAGATCCATCATCAGACTTAAAAACTAGTTGTTTATATCTGTCTTAGTTCAATCATATAGAAAAATCTTATTAAAATCCTTAGTGGTTTTATATATACTTCACTTTTATGGTGGTCAGCCAGCATATTAAGAAACAACTCACGTTACAGCAAGTACAATGTCTGTCCCAAAGCAGCCTAAGAGACAGTACTGGGACTCTCCCCTACAATATTGCAGCAGCGGTGCAGAAGCAGGTACTTTAAGACTGAAACCAACATAAATTTTAAATCCTGATGATTTGGTTGACCGTATAATGATTATTTTCTTCTTTATCATTAGATACAGTACCGATTGAAAGAACACTCACTCATTAGGTATGCAGATTGGTCCAAGCTATGGGAGACGGCTGGATAGGGAGTGATGAAACCAAGTTTTTTTATTACCAAATTTCCTGGGTATATTCTACATACCTTTTAGGTAGAAATACACCCTATACTACAGATATTCAGACAGCTTTACGACTTAGTTTGGAAATGCAAACAATATCTTAAGTAACAGCTAGTAAAACAAGAATGTTGTATGGATACCTTACCAGCAGTCTTCTTAAAAGAATATTCTCCTGACTGCATTACTAAAATGCCTTTTTCTTATTCATGTACTAGGTTATTTGCTCCATTAAAGTATTTTTTCCAAAAAGTTAGCCAAGTTAGACAAAAAAATTTGTTTTATAAAAAAGGAAACATATTTATCCTCCAAATATGGAGACAACTAACCTTGAATAGTCGAAATCGTTGAACAGGTTCAAACAAAATGATCTACGGCAGAGATCCTCTTCTTTCTTTAAATTATCCTAGAATTACATGGCCTATACTACTTCGTAATATCTTCTAAGAGATTAACAAGGACATAGCTACAGCTACAGCTACAGCTTCTAAATAAAAGTTATAGTAGGTATTTTAGAATAGATCTGCAGTTATATAGAGATACATCTAGGTAAACATCTTTAAAACTAGCTCTAATATTATTTGTAATCTCCTCATCCGTTTATCTTAATCTTTTTACAAAGCAATTAACCAATTAATAAATTAGTTTCATTATTCGTTTACCAAATTCTTGTCTATTTACCTGTTGTTTACAAACCAAATTTTATTTATTTTTTCTGTTATTTGGTATTTTTCAAACATCAAATTTCTAACCCTGTAACATCCCTTGATGTACGTTCTTTCGCAGCTTATTGACGGCTTTATCGGTGGCACGAGCTGAAAATAAAGCAGGTGCTCGATACATCTGCCTCCCTTTTCGATGCTCAGCTGTTTCATTATTTCCGGACGTTCATACATACGATCGCCGACGTTTGTCTGCTGTTTTTGTTGCACGAGAAAGACCTTCTGCGATCCATCTCTCCAATTGTTTTGTTTTTCAATATAGATACATACTTTTTAAAATTTAGTCTCCTATTTAAAGAATAAATTTATTCAAAAATAAATAAATTAGTAAGGTGTTAAATAATGCGGTTTTTCACAAAGCAGATTTACAATAATTTTGTATACCTATCTACCTTAAGGAGCCCGTATCCCATGCAATCTTGAACGAAAATGTGTTAATTATTTTTTTTGGCCATGAAGTGCAGACATCTCTTAGTAACAGGATAAACTAACAGAAATAATAATAGAATCCTTTCACTAAATTGCTCTATTCATCGGAAAACATTTTACCTGCTAAAAACACATGTTTTATGGCTAAAAACCAGTTATATAATTCTCATTTCTAAACCTTGCCAGCAAACCAAATATATTTTGTATTTTATCTCGGGAAAGAACGAGGGTAGGTCAACATTTAGTAATATCAATAGGTGCTTTAGAATTATTACTTTTATCTTTAGTTTTTATTAAAAACATTTTTTATTTGTATTTTTAATTCTATATATACCTAATCACCGGTAGGGTAAGTTTATTATTTTTATAACTTTATAGTTGTGTGTGATTCTTTTTAGATCAGTTCTAGGTAAGTGTCAAAAAATTATTAAAATATTATTACGATGCATTTACAAATGACACATTAAAGTGATCAACATATTTTAATTTTGTAATACCTATTTTCTTGCGTCGACTAGATACTTATGAAGAATAATGATGTTTTCTAGAACGTTGCTGGATTTAAACTAATGTTTTAAAATTTGATGAAGTGCTGCAAACTACCCACTATTACTACCCGAATGATATTTTAATTACATATTTTCGAAGAATTCCATTAAATCGATTAGGAAATAAAATTTTATCGTGGTCGAATTGAAGGGTGGGCTTTACTTGACCTTTTTCAAAAAAGGATTAATGCAGGTACTCGTGGTCGAAGTAACCTGTCCCCAAAATTTTATGAAAGCTGGAAATTCCCAGAACAGGTAGGATCCCTTAGACATTTTTTACCTCTATCTAATAACTGCACAATCTAGTCTAACCTTGTTGACAAGTTACCAAGAGTATAGTTAGTTGAGATACAGTTTTTGTCCAGTGCGAGTGTAATCTAAGTTTATTGAGAATACTTTGTTTTAAGTTTTGTGTCCACTTGTTTAAGTATTGTTTTATTTCTTCGAGATATTTATATATTATATAAATTATTTTGCGGTAAGTAAAATGTAATAAGGTTTATTTATTTTTAATTAACAAAGTTGGTTTAGAACGTTTAGTTAGATGGAGATTCTCTTTTCGAGGAATTAAAATCATTGGAATGTTTTTTGAACAAAAACTAATACTAGGAATTAATTTGCTACTTTCATCATACTGTTGCTTCTGCAGAAGGAATAGAAAAATTTGCTATAGTGCAGTATAAAATGGGGAAAAAGTCGCTTCTTTCTCGATATATTTTTAAGGTATAACCAACCACACGTAACCTTTATGAACTGATAGACTAGGTAGTTGGCTATCTGAAATGAGCAATTTCAAAAATTTTTAGTCGTTACGAAATTTATTTATTTAATAAGATTTTAATCTTGTGATGAATATTTTGTGATAACAGGTAATAATATTAATAAGAATGATATTTATAATAAATATCTTATGTTGTTGATCTAAAAACTAAAGTAGTAGATATTATGTTATTGTAAACTTCGTCGCAAGTCCAGGGGCCGCAGTCTGCTGTGATGTCATGCTTATGTAGACACGCTCAAATGTTCAACTTTACCTCATCCCTAATCGAAAACTATAAGACTTGGAACAGTGATTCTGGTTTCGTACGTAGATACTAAGTATATCAAAATTTTTTAAAACAAAAAAGTTTCTCTTTTACTTAAAAGAGCACTGCAAAAAAGTAAATATTTAGGTTTTTTGATTTAAAAAAAACTAGATTTTTGCTAGAAATTAAATTAACGCAGCCATCTGCGCTTAAGTTTCATCTGCCGAATAAAAAAAAAAAAGTTGTTAATATCTTTTTCTACAAGAGTGCGGAAGAGTATACTTTTCCGCACGCATTTGAGAACGGAAAGTGGTACTTTTCCGCATTGATTTTATAAATGCTAAAAATGATTAAATCTGCGTTGAATATCTTGACTTAATGTTTCTGATAGACTTACACATCTATAAAGCCTTCCTCTTTAAGACATATGTTCTTGACACCTCCTTTTTTGTATCAGCTTGTAAAGGTCTCAAATTCTTTTTTCTACGACTGTTAAGAAAAATACATTTTTCATACGCAACTTTGATTAAGAAACATGCGTAATTACCACCGAGTTTTTTTATACGGCCAAGTTGCATGGAAATAATTGTTTCCCACTGGTTTCATAAGCTACTTAGATAAAGAGCATCATTTGTTTAGTTTCGAGATACGGGATGATGTTGTGTGTCCGTTTTATTTTGAGGTTAGATGTCAAAAATAAATGGTATAAATACTTAAAAAAATAAACAGTGGTAGAAAAATTATAGTGTATAACTCGCATGAAATGGGCATTTCCTGCTCGTTATACAATATACTATTTCATATCTTAGTTTATATTGCGAAAAAAGTATAACTTTCCGCACTTGTTAGTAAAATAACTATATTTACTTTCAAAATTATTGCGAGGTATACGTGAAAAAGTAATAAAACATAATTTTGACAAATTTCATAATGTTGTCACAAATAAAAAATGATGTAGGTAATTACTGATTTCAAACGGTCAGAGACGCTATATCATTTTGTAAAGGTCTCATGTGGTTATATCACAAACTTTTTTTAAAAACATTTTTGCACTGCACTACCAGTATAAAGGCTAGAAAGGGCTCATTTTAAAAACCTACGATGTCTAGTTATTAAATTTTGATTTGTGGTACTGTTTTCTTTTGATAAAAGTTTGTTTTAAAAAAAGTTCTGCAGAAATATAAACCGCATAGAGTTTGATAATTTTTGGGGGAATATCCTAAGTATATAAATAAAAATCTATAAGATAACAACCCCTAATTTTTTTTAAAATTTAAATAAAGTCTCCGACCTGATATAAACTTTTTTTTCAGTTGAGTTAATTTTGACTAGAATGCCACGTTCAGTCAAATCTAAACATAGATCTCATCGAAAGCTTCAACAAATAAAAAAAGATAGATACCTGCGAAAAGATGTAGAAACAACATTAGAAAAAATTTTAAGCCAGGTCGACTATCTTTCCAAGGAATCGACAATAAATTGTCAACATATTATTAATGATATTTTAAAGAATACTTTAGAAAAAATAAGCTCTCTGTCTTCGTCATCATCATCATCATCATCTGAAGATATAAATTATTTGTCCAACAAAGAAAATATTAAACCTTCAACTTCTAGAACCCAAATTCTGGAAGAGCCAGAAGAAGGTAATGAGGATGACGAGTATGATTTTACATGGGGTTCTCTTGAGGAATATGAAGCGTAAATAATATTGCTATTATTAAAATAACATCATCTCAACCCATTTTTTTACATTTTAGGATCAAAAATATTCAGCTCGAAGTTGAACCAGATACCTGTACGAAAAAACTTGAAGGGTATCGCATAGTTGATATACATTTTTTTTTAGAACAGACTATTTTTATGCAGTATAACCATAGTAAAAAATGTACTGCCGGTCTTCTTCAATTTTGTAATGAAACACGTAGAGGGTTGGCAAGCACCATTAAATTTAAATGCAATCAGTGTGATAAAATGTTCAATATTCTTACTGAACAGCCATGTAATTATAAACATATTAACGAGAGAGTAGTTTGGGGAACATTAGCTAGCGGCGGTACTTTTGCACATTTAATAGAACTTCTTTCAGTAATGGACATACCTCATTTATCGAGAAAATTATTTTTTTCCATACAGAATAAATTGGCAAAGGTAAGCTTTTTTTATTAACAATTCATAGCAAATATCCAAAAACAATCTAAAAACCATTTAAGAATCTTAAAATATTAAGATACAAAAATTTATAAATATGGTTCATGAAGCTTGTTTTATTTATTTATAGGGTTGGAAAGAATGTTTTGAACATGATAGAATTGAAAATATAGAGCTAGAAAAGAAAATAGCTGCCGAAAACAGAAATATTGAAAATGGTGTACCGTTTACTACTGTGTATGTGGACGGTGGGTGGTCAAAGCGTAGCTATGGACACAGTTTTAATGCAGCTTCAGGAGTTGTAAGTAAACTTTTTATCAATTATTTATTAAATATTCTACTATAATTATGCATTTGTTGAAGGGTGTTATCATAGGAAAAAATACGGGCAAAGTGTTATACATGGACGTCAGAAATAAATTCTGCATAATATGTCAAAAAGCAGATAATCAACAAAAGAATGCAAAGCCTCACTCATGCTATAAGAATTGGACAGGGTCGTCGAGCGCAATGGAGGCCAGTATTATTGTTGAGGGATTTAACGAAAGTATGAGAATGCATAGCATAAAATATAAATATTTTGTGGCAGATGGTGACTCAACTGTTTTTTCGCGAATAAAAGAACAAGTTACCTACGGCACAGAAGTAAAAACTTGATATTTAACTAGTTTTCGTTATTTTAATTCTTTTTGTATTCTAGGTAAGAAAATCGGAATGCACGAATCATTGCATTAAAAATTACAGCAAACATCTTTACAACATAAAGAAAAACACTAAAACGGTATCGTTAAAGGCTAGGAAACAGTTAACAGGAGATATCATAGAAAAATTAGTAAAGGCAGCACAATTCGCAGTTTACAGCAATAAAGAAGGAAGCGTTGCACAACTTAAGCAAGACTTAAGGAATAGCATAGCACATGTTTTTGGCAATCATATAAATTGTAGAAAGGAAATATGTGACGCTAGAAATGATGCCAACAAAATGTCTGAATTTACAACATCAGGAGCACACCACCACGTTTTTGCTGCATTAAATTTGTTATTAACAAAAGCACACCTCTTGCTAGCAAATGAAACAACGAACAAAGCCGAATCCTTTATGAATGTAATTGCTCGTTTCAACATGGGAAAACGGTTAAATCTAATTCAGAGGAACTCTTTCCAAACAAGATGTATTTTGAGCGCTCTTCGTTACAATAATGGGGTAAATTGGCACATCAAAATTTGGAGGCAAAGCTTTAATAGAGACCCACCCATTTTTTTAAGAAAATTTGTTTGTAATGAAGAACGGGAGAAAATTAAAAGAAAACCCATTAGTGTGAAAAGGAAAAAAGCAAATAAAAAAACTAAAGTAATGCCAAGCACAGAGTACGGATCTAATATATCAGAAGTAGACATCAGCGATGAATGTCTTAAAGAAGAGGTTACTAAATTAATCAATCGATTAAAGGTATTATATGTAACATCAACATTCCATTTTTACATATTTTTAAACCCATATATTTTTTAGGTAACGCCAAAGCTACAAGAACAAATTGCAGAAGACACTATAGGTCAGTTTAACAACACTAGGTATATAGAGGAAAGGCTTTATCGGTTAACAGCCTCACATTTTGGTGAAGTTGCTAAACGACGGGCCCGTACTCCGTGCGATGCTTTAGTGAAAAAAATTTTATCTGATAAACAAGGAATTAGCACTCCGGCAATTGAGTATGGAATTCAAAATGAAGGTGTTGCTATCAACAAGTTTCAGGAAGAAACTGGCAAAATAGTTAACCCTTCAGGATTATTTGTTGACTTGAAATACGGTTTCTTAGGTGCATCGCCTGATGGTAAACGAATTATTGTAACTATTATATACATATCAGAGTTTAATAACTTATTATGTTTTAGGTTTAATTGATTCAGATGAACTTGTTGAAGTTAAATGTTTTTAAAAGTAGCCACATCAAAAATTTCATTGAGAGAGGCCGTAGAAAAGCGTATGGTTCCTTGTTTAAAAATTGAAAATAGTGAAATTCACTTGAAGGAAAATCATAATTATTATTATCAGGTAAGATTTGTTACTGGCTTTTCATTTTTCTAATTTTTTTAGAATATTACAAATTATTGTTTTTAGATACAAGGACAACTCGGCATCACAAGAAGGAAAACATGCCATTTTATTATTTATACAGGAGATGATAATCCACTTTTTACCGAAAAGATAAATTTTAACGAAACTTTTTTTAATAATATGGTAGAAAAGTTGAAACGATTCTATGAGGATTGCGTTGGGCCGGAAGTTATTTTAAATAGGAGAGGCAAAAGATTAAAATGTAAAGATCCACCAGAAAAAATTTAAATCTGTAAATAATAAAAGTATATTTTTTAAATAAAATATTTTTTTTATTTAATTCAGAACCACGTATACAAAATTTACGCTAACATTTTTTTCTCTCAGAAACCTGTGACCAGATTTCTTCCAAAATTTGACCAATAATTGATATTTTTTCAAGAATTTTGAATTTACAGTTTTTGTTATTAACAATTTTATAATTTTTATATTTATTTACAACGATGTTTATTCTGTGTCTAATGTTTTTTTAATTGTGCTGAGAAAATGGAATAATAAACACTTATTCTGTAAGCGATCGCTCGGCACACACAATAATTTTATTTACCCTCATATATAACTATAGATGGCCAGCCGTACGCTGGGCATATTATAATTAAAATTTCTTCAAGATATAACAATGATATAACTGGTCTGCTGACAATCAATATCCGCAAATCAGTATTCTTTTTTTCATTTTACTAATTTGTTTTATTGAATAATTGTTTTGTAAATATCGTAAAATATTTAAAAAACGTTACATTAATTTATAATACAAAACTTCGTTAATAAAAAAAAGAAAAAAATACATAGTGCCTAGTTCCATCTATGATAAAAGTTATAAACTAAAGTACAATTATTTCGTCATTAACTACGTCCATTTTTGATCCAAAGTGAAAAAATAAAAATAAAATGCAGCATGATTTTAGTTTCTAACTATTTCTTAGGTCTGATCTCTTTAGAAAATTCTGATTGGGCTATTTGATAGAAAAATGTTCAACTTAGGAAAGGTTTAGTTTCATTTTAAGAAAATTTATTTAGATTGTTGTTTATTTATACAAATGTAAAGGTCTAAAATAGTTCGCATTCAACAGCTCTTTTTCAATATTAAACCATTAATTAACAAAAAATAAATGTAATCCTTACCTAAGTTAGACCTTTATATGCAATTTAGTGAAAAAAATAAAACGATTTGAGTTATAATAACGGAGAAAGTTAGAATAAACTTTTGGTCTGCAGGTGCCATTCTGATGTACAGCGATACCCCGTCCTTAATTCATTAAAACTACGCCATAAGAAAAGACATAGTCTAAAGCACGTAAACAGCAGTATTAGGTCTGTTCAAGCAGCAATAAAACAATTTTGCACAGTGAAAAATATTGAGAACGATTTACTCACTTACAACTCTCTTCTAACTACTTTATGGGCATTTTTTTGACATTGATCATCATCATCATCAATGCCGTTTAATCCCGAGGGATTCTGGCTTGCGCAAAACGCTTTTTTAAATCCCTTTGGTGGATTACTCATCTTGTAACAGTTCGTCTACAATCTTTTATCTGTCCTGGCCCTTTCTATTATGATTTTCCATTTTTTTCTGTGTCTGCATAGGGTTTTCCAGTCTTTGATCCTCAACAGTTTTACATCTTCTTTAACTTGATCCCACCATCTACTTGTCGGTCTTCCTCTAGTCTTTAAAGGTGTCCAGGTCGTTATTTTCTTTAGGGTTTCTGTCAGTGCTATGTCCTATCCATTCTAGCCCTCTTGCATTTATATATCTGACTATAGTTTCTCTCCATAATTATTTTTCTATTTCTGTATTTTTTCTTTGTTTTATTTGTCCATCCCTTGTTATGCCTTGTTATGCATAAGTATTGATCTTAAAATTTTCCTTTCCAATATTTTTAAGCGGTCTTCTTCTTTTTTATGAATAGTTTTACTGCATAAGTAATAACTGGTCTGATTAGGGTGTGTCATTGACATTGATACATCTTACAAATCTATTTTCTATTTCAAATTAAACCGTAACTACTATCACAAATATATACTGGCAGGCTGACTGATTTTTTCTCACGCCATGGGGTGCTTGTTGACGAGGAGTGAATGAATGAGTTTACCAGTTAAAAAACAACAAAAACAACTCAAAAATAGACTAGAAGCAAAACCGATATTCTTAAACAAAAGAAAATGATGTGTATTGAACCTAACCTCAAATTATATTATTAGAAACGAACATTGATAGATGAGTATTTTATTGAAAATAGACCGATGAAGTATTTCCTTATATTTTCAGATTAGAAGCATACGACCGAGGTAATAATTTTTAAAATAAAGAACAGGTTGATAGATCTACTTTGACAACAGCGTCACCGTTTGGAACTACGCAAATAATCCTGCCATTAAGTCTAACCGACCACTGGATGAAAATCATTCTAACCAGTGGGGTATCTACATACGATTAGACAGTTGGACAGGAAACTTGGAGAGGCAGTGTAATGGAAGAACGTGGTGGAGATAATGTTGAGAGGGGAGGAAGGGTGGAGGTTAGCGAAGCAGTGGAGAAAATTGTTAGGCGAAGGGATGTGAGTGGTATGACGAGAGTGTGTGAGAAGATAAGATAGATGCAGCTGCGATGGTTTGGACATGTAAAAAGAATGGAATGAGAGAACCTAGTCAGACCGGTTTTAAAAGCAACAGCAGTTAGAAAAGGAGGAAGAGGATGGCCAAAGAGAACGTGGTTAGCCTACATAAGTCTACCTCTGTCTGGTTTATAAGACTCATGTGACCATTGCATTGCAGTGTCCACTTAACAGTCATACTATCATCTTTACTGGCATTCGTCCGTACGGGAGTAGGTTTGTTTGAACTGTTTGGCCTTTCTCTGTATAGGGATACCCTTCCACTATTCAAGAAACTTTCTCAGAACCCATTTTGTTCAAACAACAGTTTGAACAGAGTATTTACTTTTCATGCGAAGACGCCCATGGTTACACTATAGCATAATTCGCCCTTGTTCAGAAAACCATTCGCCTTAGAGCGCGAGGCTGACTACCCCCTAATTCCTCTGTTCTATGAAGTTGTGTAAAAATAGTTAGCAGTTAGTAAGTTGAGCTATAAGGGAGTGGTCGCTCTCTACATCGATAAAATGTCGATAGCATCGATTTTTATATTTTTCTTATTATTGTGTTAAGTGCAAATTTGTTCTTGATATATGTTGGTCGCGAAAGAAGCGTTAGTGAAAGGTCGTAAGTCAAAACCTTTTTTATTAACTATTTATAAACTTTATATGACGGCATCCGCAATGTTGCCCAATTGCTCTACCAAGCTTATATGACTATTTTATATTAATTTGCTTGTAACCGTTGCAAATCTAAGACAACACTTGAGTTACCAAATTTGCTTTGTATGTTCTTTCTGTTTTTGTATGCCCTTTCCTATACGTAATATAAGGTATAACCGGAAGTGTATACTTTCTAGCCTGTTCCGCAATCCTAATCAGATGGTTGTTCCCAGATCTCTGGTATTGTAAAACGTATACAGTCTCTAGCTGTTTAACTAGAGTGGTCCTTCGAGAAATTTTAGTTTTGACCCGCTCAAAATTATGTAAGGAAACCCGCTCAAAGCAAACAGCTTTGAATTTCTGTTTGAGACCAGCAAGTGATAACTCCGTTTTCTTACACATTTGCTGATTGTTGCTTAGAAATATTACAAATATAATAAATACAAATAGAAGGATCATTATTTAGAAAAAAAAATCCATAAATGTATGTCATGAACGCAGAAATATAACAAAATAATACCTGATATACTGCTGTGAAATGGATGATACTTAATTCCGCTAAAAAATGAACGAATTTTTTTTTTTTTTTTGAAAACTCGATAATCAATATTTTAATTAAAGGTATTGGCTTTTGATCGACACCTTTTAATTATGAATATTTGTAAAAATTTGAATTTGATGAATGTAGTGATTTTCCCGTATAGGTATAAACAATTTTTAAGTATTGTTTAATTTTTATTGTAACATTTTTCTTTACATAAATTATAAAAGCAAAAAGTTCTCCGCCGCGTCCGTCTGTTGGCAATAAACTCAAAAACTGCTTTTCACGAATTTTCATGTGAAAAGTCTCATTACCTGAGTAAAACTTTTTTGGAAGGTATAACGTTGGTATAGCATCAGGTCTCAAATTTTTCCCCTCGTTAGAAGGTAATTTAACAACTCATTTGAAGATTCCTTTAAAATGAATATTCTGGAGAATGTCTAGCACATTCCTGTCGTATTTAAATTAAAAGTGTCTGAACGCAGCAGGCATTTTGCTACAATTATTTCTTAAAAACATCGTCTTTAGGAAACGTGGAAAAGAATATAATTTTGTTAAAATCCTTTGCTTAATTGGCCCTATTATTACAGCCAAATATTGAACACCCCATATTAATAAAAAATAAAAAAAATAAAAATTTTACTAATATTTCGAACGTGCAATTCGAATTAGTAAAATTCGATTTTCTCGATTGTATTTTGGTTGAATATCTAGTAGGATTTCTTATTTTTATTTATTGTAACCTGGCGTCTATGTGCAAAATATTCCATCAGATTCACAATTAATTTTTATTTAACCTTCTGCTCCACGTCCAAATTAAATAAACTTGTCACAAAAAGTATAGTATTAAGAACAGTAAACAACAAAACGGTTGAATGAAACTTCCACTATTTCTTCATAGAATACGTTTTATATTAATTACAGCTGTTTTTCTAAAAACTAGCATCGTCAGATTAGAGATGCATTCAAGTCAAACTAGTTTGATTTTACTCACAAACTTGACTTGACTTGAAAATCAAACTTCTTCAAACAGCTTGAAGTTTGAATATCATATTGCAGTAGGACTAACTGGATGTATTGTACCGTTTTGATTTTGGATCCTCGTCATAAAATTAAAACGTTTTCTTTAACGACATGGGGACAATCCTTAAAAGATGAAGCCATCAAGAAATTTGAAGAAATTTATAAACCTCAAACCCAAACTGAATGTACAGTCAGTGTGTTCGAAAAAAAGTCTGATGAAATTACTAATTTTGATATAGACTTGTTTGGACTTTCTCAATCATCTCCAAAAATAAATAGAAACGAAAATTCATGGAGATACGAAATCGACAAATACGCAGCTGAATCACGAGCTGACAGTACCGAGGACATACTAAAGTGGTGAAAACGGCACGAAACTGCATTTCCAAATTTATCAAAAATGGCGAGAGACTTTCTTGCCACCCCAGCAACATCAGTCTGCATAGAACGCTATTTTTCGAGAGCTTCTTTGACAGTCACAAAAAAACGAAACCGATTAAATGAACAGTCTATTAGAACATTAATGTATTTAAATTCGTGGCTTCAACAAAAATCCTTAACAAATATCACACAAGGACCGCAGGAAGAGGTTTTTTCTAAGATATTGTTGCTTTCACTTAATTTGTAAGAACTTTACTTTTCACTAAGAATTTTGAGGTGACAACTTGTGTTGATTAAAAAAAAATGTTTAAAATAATGTATTTTGTTTTCGTTTTAAATAAATGTGTTTGTTGTACCTACTTACTATATTTAACATAAATACTTTACTCATTTAAGGTATATCTACTAAATAAATTATCTTTCAAACTAGTTTGACAAAGAGTTTGAATTTTCAAACCTGTAACCATTGTCCAGTTTGATTTGACTTTGATTTCAAGTCAAACTCAAGTCAATCTCAAACATTCAAGTCAAACTTGTGCAACTCTACGTCAGATTGACATATTGAAGTTACATTTTGTTTGTTTGTAGCTAGGTACCTAATGTTGATTAAGTAGTTAAGGCTAGACCAAGTATGGAAGTAATAAGACATAACATTATTAAAGCCTAGATGTTATTAGCCCTAAGGGATTATCCTGGATGTATTTTCCTCTAAGATCAGTACAACTGCGCAATGATATAGAAAAACCAGGAAAAAACTATATCATGCTGATCTTTACAATAACTTAATATCACCTTAAACCTGCTCCACGGTGAGCTCTGGTTTACAATGGAGCAGTAACAGGCATTCTGATTCCGAAATTCCTTATTCCGTTTCTAACCGTATTGACAGATATTCTAACATTACGGACTTCAGAGAAAACATTTTGCAGTTGCCTGGCTGTAACATGACGAGTTCGCAAAGTCTGAATTCTTAAATAACGGTCACCTGCAGAATTAGTACACCTGGGACGTCCTGGAACTTGATTTCCTTTGAAAAAGGTATTTTCACTTCCTTACAACCAAACCTCGTATTGAATTGGTCCATTTTATCATTTTGATTATCATTTCATTTATTATTTACTTATGTAATAGAAATAGTTGAATTCGAAGCCAACTTAAATTGTTAGTTACTGTAAATTAGTCTGTTTAATAACAACCGTCGAATTGTGTAGGGTTGTTGAATTTGACACTTTATTAACAGACTGTTAAATTAACTAATCTTACGGTGAGTTAACAACCCGATAAAGTACATAATGGGTATTGTTAGAGGATTAATTTACCTGAAATACCAACCAGGAGTCGAATAATACAAAACATCATTTGGTAAAAGAGATGTCCTAACAGAAAACCAGAGAATTATTCAGCGTTATTTTAATGGTATAATTTAACTGTCAAATATTAACATTATAATTTATTCCAAAGAATTATTACTTGAATAAAAGAAAATAATTGTTGATTTGTGGATTTTAAAAAAATAGATTTAGAAAGAATTTCAGATATTTCATAAAACATTTTGATCAGTTTAATGAGTTGTAAATTAATTTTTATATACGCCTGCTTTCAGGGCATCGCTCGTCCTTAATTTTTCCTTGTAGGATTAATTGTAGAAGTTGTTACTTACACAACCCTATTTAGATAGGTCAAAAAGTTTGGCAAGCAGCAAATGGTTGGTAAGAAATTCATCAAACAAAAATTTATGCCCAGTTAGACTATTCTTGAAATTAATAGAAAAAAGAGGACCAAATATTTTATGAGACAGACTCTTTCTTACCGTTTACCTTAATTGGAAGAATGGATCTTGGTTCAAAAACGGTCCACTTGGAATAAACACCGTCTCTAAGTGGACAAAAATTTCCGCTCAAAAACTTAGAATAGACACAAAAAAACATAAAATAACAAACCATTCTCATCGATCTTAAGCTGTGACAGCCTTGTTTAAGCAAGGTGTTGCTGAACAAGATTTAATTAACTAAAGGGGCACTCAAATGCAAGCTCGTTAAAACCTTATCTGCAGCTGGATTCCAGTCACCACGAGAAGTTGATCGAGAATCTCAGGACAACAAATGAAGCTGGACCTTCGAGTTCCCAAATGTTACATGTCAATAATACACAAAATCAATCTTTAGTAGAAAAGAACAGGCAAACTACTATAACTTATAATAATTGTACAATTAATATTTTTAACAAATAAACAAATATTATGTTTCGTTGATATTGTCTTGTTTTTCTCCTGAAATAGTCTTGTCGAATACCATTCGAGAGAAAAATTTTTCCCGGCCTAATTTTCTTCTGGTTTTATTAAAGTTTGTTGCTTTTTGGCAATTTACGCTCATGAAATTTTGACAAAATCACGAGACGTCAGTCGAGATTTTGTCAAAATTTCATTCGCGTAAATTGCCAAGCAACAAACTTTCATACCATTTGAAAATTTTGCCGGCAAAATTTTCTCTCTTATGGTAGCCATAGACTACCAATTTTTTCACGATTTCAACGTAGTATTTAGAACCCTTTGTTATAACAAAACCGCCGTCACTGCTGATGACTGTATCCATTTTCCACTTACTTCATGTAATAACACTAATCGGCGAGCCTTAATTTCTTAATGAATCCTAATTAAACGACTTTCAATGGATTCCTATTTAAGTATATTGTCTACTCTTCTTTTAAACAATGGATCAATTCAACATTATAACAGATTTAACTTAACAGCCTTACTTTTCGTGTTTGACTTGTAATTAGAGAATAATACAAGTCGTTCTAACGGTTTTGTATCAACTCGAAAAGGGCAAATAGCTCGCAGAAAAGCTACAGAAAAATTTTATTACGAATAGGAAAAACTTATAAACAGCAATTCCTCTCGTCGGGATAAGCTATCCACTTAAATAAAAAAGAAAAGTAAAAATAATAACGCTTTAGTCATTTGTTTATCTAGGCTTACTTTAGGATTTTCTTCAGGGCAATATAAGAAGAAAATTTTTAATAGTTGAATCCTAACTAATAAAAAAGGGAATACTTTCTTGGAAGGATTTTGACATTGAGGTGTATTGTTTTCTAGTAAGAGGTACCTACTTAAAAATAGATCAAAATTAACTAAAATTTGATCATCTTTTTTTCACGGCTTGAATTTTTTTTGATTATATACATTAGTGATATTTTTGGAAACACATACACTACTAGCAATTAACTATATACACTGTGTCCGTAAAGTATGGAACAAATTCATTATTAGTTATACAAAAAAGGAATAAGTAATTCTAAAAGACGTCCATTTTTTGTTTTTATTTAAAGCTGCAAAACAAGTTAAAGAACTACTAGCAGAAAAATCATTGGAAGCAGCGAAAGCCGCTGAGGCTTTAGTTGAAGAAATACATGAAGAAATTAATTTTCCGTATTTAAAAAAAATGCAGAGAAAATTACTTTCTAGTAATGACTTCACCATCATTTTTTTTTAAATGGAACACCCCCATTTTATCTCAATTTTGGGATTACTCTGGCTGAGCTGATTATCTACCTTTGATATTAAGTGAGAACAGCCTACTTAGATTTTTACCAAAAATGTGTTTTTTTCAAATAACTTTCAAATCTTTTGCCTTTTGTACATTGGTAATTAGAAAGCTTTATCTTTAAATCCTATAAAGTCGCGGTTTTGTAAAAAGAGATATGCAAATTCAAATTTTTTGGGAAAAAGGTGGATTCTCCGAGATGGCTGGGACTTTTACAAAACAAATTTGGGAGTGTATAGTACTAACTATTTCGGTTATAAAAATATGGAATAAAGTATGGCATTCCAATTTGAAAAGAATTAAGTCAATTGCCTAG
Source organism: Ophraella communa (assembly GCA_035357415.1). Taxonomy (NCBI): domain Eukaryota; kingdom Metazoa; phylum Arthropoda; class Insecta; order Coleoptera; family Chrysomelidae; genus Ophraella; species Ophraella communa. The sequence continues at coordinate 21,815,886 of CM068988.1, read as the reverse complement.
ATTACTAATGGACCACCCTGTATAAATGAATATAATTTTAAAATTTTAGATTTTAATTACCCCTTACACATACCTTATAAATAGATATGTAAGTTATATACAATAAGAGTTATAGAACTACGACAGAGGTTTTCCGGACCCTGTACATACAAAGTCTGACTATTAAATAACGAGACTGCGCCCGCAAAAGACGTCCCTGAGGGGTAGGGTGGGAAACGAATGCAGCGTTAGATAGCTGGAAGTGTCTACTATTCCAGTACGAAAACATGTTTTTGTCGCTGTAGTAAGGTTTTCTGAATGTCGAGAGAGCACCGAAGATGACCAATGCCCAGGTCGACCTGTCTCTGTTTCAACTTTGCAAACAGTGACCAAAATAAATGAAATTGTGCACGGATATCGTCGTACGACAATTCAGATGATTGCTGAGACTGTAAACGCCGATAAAGAAACTGTCAATTTTACATGACTAATTGAACATGAAGAAAGTCTGTCCGAAGTTGGTTCCAAAACATTTGACAACTGACCAAAAGCTCGTCCGTTAACAGATCTGCTCAGATTTTTTCCAGAGGTTAGATGAAGAGCCTGAATTGATGGAAAGCATCATCACTTGCGATGAAACGATGTTGAAACTAAGCGGTAATCCATGCACTGGAAAACTCCTGCATCGCCGAGAATGAAAAATGCAAGAATGTTAAAATCAAAATTTTAAGCCTGCTAATTGTTTTTTTCGATATCAACGGCATGGTGATTACTGAATGGGTTCCAGAGGGTCAAACTGTAAACCAAACTTACTATTTGAAAGTTTTGGCAACGCTGCGGAAGCGAGTTCGTAAGAAACGGCCAGAGTTGTGGAAAAACAAATCGTGGATCTTGCACCAGGACAACGCATCTGCCCATAACCATAACGTTCTGTCTGTGGAGCGTTATTTAGTCGCTAGAAGCATTCCAGTGCTCGAATACGCGCCGTACTCTTCTGATTTAGCACCCTGTGACTTTTTCCTGTTTGCGAAGATCAAATTTGCCTTAAAAGGATCCCGGTTTGAGTCGATGGAAGAGGTAAAGCGAAAATCGGCGGAGCTCCTAAATGCTCTTACAAAAGATTACTTCCAGCATTGCTTTGACCAATGGAAAAAACTAATGGAACGGTGTGTGGCGAGGGAAGGGGAGTATATTGAAGGGGAGCATCCGATTGTAGACTAATTTTTAAAATAAAACTCTTTTTCATAAGCAGTCTCGTTATTTAATAGCCAGACCTCGTATACATGTTCTAAACACCAATGTATCATTTGAAGGTGTCCAGCTAGAGCACGGCCTTAGAAAAACTTAATCTAAACAGAAAAATCGGGTTATGATGGAACAGGGCATCAAGAATTATGTCCCTAACTGAACCATAAGATATTAAACACTTGTTACAGTGAAGATAATAACAAATATTTAGTAAAACTGGCAAGTTCTAGTCACAATAACAATGGATGAAGAAAATTCTGGAATAGAGCACCAGAGAACAAGCATATCGTAGCCAGGGGTCGTCGCGGCCTTAGAAAAACTTAATCTAAACAGAAAAATCGGGTTATGATGGAACAGGGCATCAAAAATTATGTCCCTAACTGAACCATAAGATATTAAACACTTGTTACAGTGAAGATAATAACAAATATTTAGTAAATCTCGCAAGTTCTAGTCACAATAACAATGGATGAAGAAAATTCTGGAATAGAGCACCAGAGAACAAGCATATCGTAGCCAGGGGTCGTCGCGGCCTTAGAAAAACTTAATCTAAACAAAAAAATCGGATTATGATGGAACAGGGCATCAAAAATTATGTCCCTAATTGATCATAAGATATTATACACTTGTTACAGTGAAGATAATAACAAATATTTAGTAAAACTGGCAAGTTCTAGTCACAATAACAATGGATGAAGAAAATTCTGGAATAGAGCACCAGAGAACAAGCATATCGTAGCCAGGGGTCGTCGCGGCCTTAGAAAAACTTAATCTAAACAGAAAAATCGGGTTATGATGGAAGAGGGCATCAAAAATTATGTCCCTAACTGAACCATAAGATGTTAAACACTTGTTACAGTGAAGATAATAACAAATATTTAGTAAAACTGGCAAGTTCTAGTCACAATAACAATGGATGGAGAAAATTCTGGAATAGAGCACCAGAGAACAAGCATATCGTAGCCAGGGGTCGTCGCCCTATATACGAGGTAGTAACACCTGTGGAATTGAATGTGAGTAGCTCATAACAGTGAGAAAAAAAATATGAAGGAAGGAAACTATGGTTGCTGAAGGACTGTAGTATAAATAAGAAGAAACAGTAACTTTGAGAAGCAATTAAACAGAAAATATATTGAACTTCCCTATGGTAGTATCCTTCACATACTTGTTTAATTACATTCATCAACTGTTGCAATTAACACTAACTTCTTTTTTGATAATTTTAAACAAGAAAATAAATCATTCGGTATTTTTAGCAAATAAATAGTAATAAAATGTTCAGTGTTTATATAATTTTCTCCTCAATTTAAAAATGCATATATACTGGTTGGAAAAAACCAGCTGATTTAAAAAAAAAACAAGAGGAAATTACCTTTTATTGTCGATCAACATGTAAACAAACTTTGCCATATATCCAGATCATAAAATATAATTTGTAAGTGGGAATGATACATGATCACAAATAAATAACTTATCTTGGTGTGCTAAATCCTCGCACCTAGATCGTAAAAAACTAGATGAACACACCGAAAAACACAATAAAATTCAAAAGATTTCTCAAGAAATGGCTTGAAAAATTTGTATAGCTTAGCTCACACTACATTTCCACAAGGCTTTAGAGAAAAATACGTGCTGAAACCACGTACTTTAAAACAGAAACATAACGTAGACACAGAAACATAAAAAAAATAAAGCGACTTACCGATAGAACGTTTTTTATATTTCTATTCCAACATCTAACTGTACTAAAAGTATATTTATGATAACATAAAAATATACCTAGTCGTTTTTGTAAAAACGTCGATTTTAAACATCGTTTTATCATTTGAATCGCGGCGATACTTGCAGGACTGTTACTTTCATTATAATAGGTACTCGTATATTGTGATACGCATGATTGTATATAATTGTGTTTCCCATTCTGTTCGCTATTGTTAGCGAGAAACTTATCAAATTAAAGCTGTAGAAAAATAATATGCAATTAATTTATTTGTTTGGATAAATATGTTCAATTGTAATGAAACAAATTCGTCAATATTTCCGTTATATAAAACTAATTTAAAATTAAATTTATTATACTTAACCTTATTTTATGGAAATTTATCATAAAATAGTTATTTGTTTTACTAGGCATAAAAGCACAAGATTTAATGCCGCGGCTGGTGTTACCGATAAAACCAGCCAAGGCATTAAATCTGCTTTTCTGCCGTGTGAAACATATAATTTTTTCTTCAAATTTGTTCCAATTCCACGCATTCCATTATCAATATCCAAATAACTAAGTTATTTTATCAAAGGTAACTGGGCTCTGTGTTACTATGTTTACCGCCGATGACGTTTGTTGAATATGTTTGTCTACTGTTTACTTTGCCATTGTCAATTTTGAAAAGTTGTCATGTTAGAAATGGATTTGCCGTAAAGTGAGGATGAATTGATGCAATTAACACCACCTGAGATAAGATACCAGGCGCGAGATGTGGAATTTAACCTTTTACCGGAAAACTCAAGAATTGTATATGAACTCACATACAGCAGATTCATGGAATATAGACAGAAGAAAAATAAAGGTTGCATAGCAACGAAATTTGTCTGCCTAGGCAGAAAAAGTGGACTTTTTCTGCCTAGGCATTAAAAGTACAACTTCTAAGCCTGCCAAGTGTCATTAAAAGGCCGCTTTTAATGTCATTTGGAGAAAAATTAACTTTTTGTCCCAATGTCAAAATTACATTCATCGTCAGAATCTGACGTCCTCATCATTAATTAAGGATTCAAGAGGATAACACAGATAAATACTGTTATAGTCTTTCCAATATTAATTGCTAAAATCCATTTAAAAGTGTCATACAGAGTGAGTTAGTTTACTAGGCTTCAAAGTAGAAAGAATGGCATTAAAATGACATATTTGTCCCGTTAAACATCCACTCTGTATCGTCGGAACCCAGCTCTCTCTAGACTGGTAGTTGTACAGCGCGAAAACAAGTGGGATACGCACGCGACGTGTATTCTGTTGCGTGCAGGGGTCTCGGGTTGGTTTTTAGCTCCAGTTTTTTATGTAGCTCATAAAGTCGGTGTCTAGTGCGGTGGCGGAGAGTGTACCGGAGAGTGTACCGACTTTAGAAATCGTTCAAGAGAAATTACGAGATTATCCTGATTATAATTAGAAAAGCTTAGAAACACACAGTATACTATTAAAATGCGGTTTTAATTATAAGGAATTAGATAAACGAATGGTTATAATGGAATCGCGGCGTATTTTTGTACTCCATGAAGAATATTTAGATAAAATAAGGAAGTTGAAGTTCAGTATGGCTGGGTAGATCACTTTCTTCACGCCGGAAGTGAAAACTTTTTTGTACCAAATGCGTTACTACTGTCTGCGAAAAATATTAAGCAATGTTCAACCGACTATCATAGGGATATGACTGCCGATTTATTCGAACATATTATATAAAATTCCAAATTCTAGTTCAAAGAAGGCAGATATTTTAGAATAAAAGCACTTAATTTAAAAAACGATTATGTGATCGACAATATTTGTAATATACATGGACATACGGAGACAATGTTTCGACAAAGGAAAATTTTCCGCTAGGCTGTACCCTTTGTAGCAACTTATTTTAGTTATACTATAACTGCAAACGCATAATATGTATTTACTAATAAGTAACAATACATGGACACATTTGCAGATAAATAATTCTTGCACTGCGGCACTGAACAAAAATTGCTTTTTTTGCATTAAATCACAAAAATTATTAAATATACAACAAACAAAAGACAGAGAAATAATCAGCACTTTATCAACACAGAATCTTATGACAAAATGTTTGTATTCCCGAAGTTATTCGTACAAATTTCGAAACATAGATGGGGTTTGCGAATAAGTATCCTTTCTGAACTTGGTTATAAAAGTATAAAAAAATAAATAAAACCAAATATCAATGTTGAGAACATAAATATTCGTTCATAATAAAATCTTAATAGAGACAACACTGTATTTTGTATATCTGGCAACACCCCGGATAGTTTGCGGTAATTAGTCAAATTAGTATATATTATATAAAAAGATGTAGTTACTGTCGTTTGAAAAACTGTAAATTTAGTTAAACTATTCTATAATAAATTGTTATTATTCGTTCACACAAGTGCCTTTTTTATCAACAAGAAGATTCACGATGGATATCATTTTTTTAACAATTAATCGTCCATTCAAGCAGAACCTTCTCTTGAAGAGATTCGTCATATTTTTGAACCATCTTAACTTGGGAAACAAATTTTTTGGGATATAATGCCAGTAGTTGACTTATTAAATCTAGATATTTTTAATAGGGTAGTTGACAATAAGACAAATGTTTGTTAAGTGATTTTTGTGTTGAAAATCTTTAATATCAATATTATCGCTTTAGTGCTAAACATAAAGGGTTAAAAACTGTATATCTGTATGGAATAAACGTATTACTTCAGTAATTGTTCAGTTTAGAATAAGCATTGTGTTGTTCCATAATTCACGTAATCAGTATATCATCAAAATCATTGAGAATTCATTATTTGGACGACCAACAAAAACATCTAATTTATGTAGCAGAAAATTGAGTTCTAAATTTTAAATCGTGTTTATAAAAAAACTTTTAATTTTCCGGTTATTAATACTTAAGTACACTACTTTTTTTCTACGTTTTATTTTGGCACAGGCGGAGATAACAGCCCAGCTATATTTTGTCGAAAAATATCTTGAATTACTGCATAAAAATAACGTGTCTCATGCTTTGAGATGCTATGAAAGAAAATCAAACATTTTACAGTAAGTGATACTTAAATAGGAAGAAAGTTATATTTATTGTATCAGATTTTCGTTATACAGAGAACACGAAATAAACAACAGTTGAACAAAACTTCTACTATTTTGTCATTGTCAAAAAAGTCATTTTAATAGTGGAAGTTTTGTTATAATGCCTTTATGTTCCCAGCTGGAAAGTTATTGCTGCCATTTTAAATTATACGAAACCAATATAATTAATTAATTCATTTTTTCCGATGTATTTGAATTATATTTTTAACAATTTTTTAACATGTTAAGTAGAGGAAACGAACGTGGCAGCTACAACAGATATGTACACGGACGGATCTGAAACAACATATAGGTACCAATTAACCAACAGAAATGTTACAGGTAAATAATTGTCATTCATACTGACAGTAGACAACCACTACTACTCCTCAGAAGGTTTAAAAAAAATCGGGTAACGTGCTAGAATATCACCGAGCCCTAACTAAGGCCGCTGGGGACAATAAAGTCACAGTTAGCAGGCTCAGAAGGTAACGACATCGCTGACTCTCTAGTCAGAGAGGCTTCCGATTCATGACCTTTAGACCGAAACCCTCCATTGGCCTAACACAAAGTCAACAATAACTAACCTCTATAATTTTTAGAGAGATGGGACGACGCAGAAAGTATAGTATTTTTCACAGTAAATGGTATTGGCTTCTAAACTGCAATAAACTACCCGATTTAATCTCATTGTGTAGAATTTTGCATAATATAGGAGATATACAAGTAATTTATTTAAATGTTACAATAGGCATGATGACTGATTTTTAAAAACTGATCCACGATGTTTTCACGTATATACTTTATCTAAAATAAATGTTATTTTTGCAAAAAAAAGTTTTTTAATGAGAAATTTACTTTTTAAAAATGCATTTTAAATTTTCCGCCCAAAACGCTAGAATAGTAATGGCGTCTATCTATGACATCATCGATTCGTAAATACCATTTATACTACACTGCGACCCGTGTCATCTGTGGATTCTGTGGTAAAAACGTCAAACTTCAAACATTTTGCAGGTTAAAAGAGGGTGGTTAAAAAAGTTTATTTTGTTTTTACTTATTTTGTGCGATTATAATAGTTATCATAGTCATGAATCCTAATGTGTATCGATGGTGTGCGGTTCCACAATGTAAGAATATATCAATAAAAACTCCGAACAAGATATTTGTTTACGTTTCAATGTCAATGTCAACAATATTTACGAAAGTAAGACGTCACGCTCTTCTGATTGGTGTTTCAGCTGATATGGCGGATTGTTAAACTTAGTGCTTATATTTTTACTAAAATAAATGGAATCACACACATGTAATATACAAATGAGTAAATTCTTTGGAATCTCCGTATCTTATATAATTATAACAAATCAATATTTTAGTGATTCTTATTTACTGTCATCATGCCTATTCTATTCTATATTTAGTACAGTGTCGCTATCGCTATCCTCATCTTAGTAAGATGGACTTCCACAAAGTAAAGGTTACCACAATAAATTTCATTAAATTATTTATAATTGGCACAATTGATTTTACAGAAAGGTACGAGTTTTCAATATTTATACCATGACTAACAGAACTTTTCCAACTCTCGGTAGACATGTCATTCATACAGTTCCTAATTAATTCTACCACACTACCACTTAAAGTAGGAGAAGTATTTTTTTCGCGCACACTCGATTTAAGTTGGGGCCACATACGCTCTATGGGATTGAACACGCAGTAGTAGTCGTAACAGTATATGTCCCAATTCTTATGCAATTGTATCACAAACATACGTTTTTTTTTAAAGAAAATGACTGCAGCACTTGTAAAAGTTCTTTTTTTGTATAATTATCCTTAAAATATATGTCATTTGCTGCCATGAAGTTTTAAATCTCCAATTTCGTATTCTTTGGGCCAGGAATTTTTTGCAATTGTAGACTATCACAGCTTGCGTTGTTCATTACTACAACGCTGTTTGTCGGAATGTTGGGTAACAGACAACTTTTAAACCAATCTTCAAAAAGCTCTGCTATCGTATCTTCGTGATAATCAACACAAGAGTCCTTAATATTTTTGGCAGAAACCCACATAGCGTTTGGGATCCAACCATTTTCTGATCCTGCGTGTAATATTGTGATTCTCTTCCCTTTATTTGATGGTGCTTTTGTTTCACACTTCAGAGGAATCAGAGGAATCAGACCATCCTTCGGATGGGGTGTCATGCATGTCAAACCACGTCTCTTCGAGGTAGAGTATTGACCGATTTTCAGACCGGTATTTTCTTATTGACGTTATATATTCAGAACGCCAGTTTATTAAACGTGTGGATTCCATAATTACTTGTCTCTTTTGCGATCTTTAAAGCCCATTACAGACAGAGCTCGCCAAAGAGTAGCCACAGTTGATGTGAGTTTCGTCATTGATGATCCGCTGTTTCAGACTTTTGATTGTAGGGACACGCTGCTCATCGTACATAGTGTAGATTTTTCGCCTTATCAAATCTTTTTCCCAGTCGTCTAGACTTTTTGTAACACCGGAATCTTTACGCTTTTTTCTTTATTCCATGGAATTTTCAACAATTCGTCTAACTAAAGTAAGAGGCACCTTCGTCAAATTACTGGTTACTCTTGCTGCAGCACCCGCGTTATATTCTTGCTGAAGGAACTGTACACATTTTGGCCTACACTAGCCAATATAAGAGAGTGTCCCACTCAAGGATGTCGTCGACTACTTCAAATCAGTAGGCTGGACGACGAACTAAGCGGACAGGCTCAGGTGGTAGGACATTGAGCTAAATAAGATCTAAGTGCAGATGAAGCTTTTTTTACGGATATAGATCTTAAGTATTCATAAAATTACTAGGGAGAACATTGGTACTGATATAGCACAGTCGATATTCCATTAAATGCCCATATATTTAAAAAATGCAAAAGGATATACCTACCCCTCTACTGTAAGATAAACCACAAGAAAAAGAAAGTTGCCGGAACTCCTTCACACTTGATTGAAAGCAAATGAAAAAATAACATAGAACCAGCAATAAAAAGCTTCAAGGACAACTTTTGAATAGATCGAACAGATCAACTCAAGAAAAAAATCGTGTTCGATGAAATCTTAACCCTCCCGGAACCGTGCTACAAAAAGTTACGTTTTAGGCCATGTGGGGTAACTAGGATACAATGAAATAATTTAAGAACTTGTATAAGTTAAACAGCATTATTTCCAAAGGTATACAGAAAGACATAAATAATTCAAAAAGTTTATTTATGGTTAAATTTTTTTTTTATTTTTTATGATAAATTATTATTTTTCTTTATTCAATATTTTTACATTCAGGACATAAAATTTTTTTAATTTCATTACGATGTATATTGCAAATGGGGTTTTGGCATGAACTACATGATATTTTAGTTTTTCTATCCCGTGATCTGGCACACAAGCTGCATCTTCGACTTGTATTATGTTGGATTTGTCCTGCAGGATGCAGGAATTTCTAGAACTATGGCATTACTGTTCGCAAGAAAAATATCTATTGAAGTTTTTACAGTTTTGTGGAAATCATTACTGTTTTGTTTTCTGTTCAGAACATTTGGGAGTGCAAGTTCTTGTGCCAAGTTTTGTAAAAAAATTCTTCGCCTACTTCGGTCATTAGATTTCCAATTAGGAAACTTTTTGCTAAATATGCATAAATATGCATTGAGTGCAGCCATGTCAATAATTTCCATAAAAATCCTAAATGGCCATCATCTAGTTGAACGGACACATGTATATTGTGTCAACAGCTCCTTTGGTTTAGTTATAATGTAAAATAATTTCAGGCTTACATTTTGCATTTTCATTTGATGATATCTCATTGCTGTGCAATTTTTGCAACTTTTGAAGGAAAATCAATATTAAATTAACTATTTTTATTCAAAAAGAGCGTGTTAATATATTTTTTAGGATTACCTGAAGGGAAAAAAATAAAAAAAAATATTTGGAATGTTGTTGCTAAAAAACCATATCTAGAGACAGATTCAGAAAGTCATAGAATTCAACAGATTATAAAAATATAATCAGAAAAAAAACATGTGAAGCTAATGAAGAAAATGACGATTTTATATGAAGACATCAATGAAACAACCTAAGAGTTAAATATCCAAAAGAAGTACTAGAACACTATTTCTGAGCGCTGTGTACAGTGTGGCCAGAGCGCTGTGTACAGCCTTGCCAGATCAGAATAAACTAAGATAAAGAAGTTGGAAATCGATAAGAAATTAATATTTTAAGTTAAATATCTTTAAAAAAGCGGTAATATGGGATTTTTATTTTTTTTAATTTATTCTGCAAACACTAATACGCACTCTTCTATTTTTTTTCCGATTCTGTGGAGAGAATAATAAGAATGAATCAATAAGAAACCAGACAATCATTCTTCAATCCTGTTTTACTTATATAATTTTAATTATACAATAATTTTTAATTTAATGACATTAAATAAAATTAAATGACGAATTCGTATTATTTTAGTAAAGTAAAAATATAAATAAGAAAAAAGCTATCAGTAGAAAAAAGCTGTATAAAGAAATCAATATTTTCCACAGCTTCTTTTCCATTTTATAACAACCTACTTAAACGATTATTACACTAAATAACAAAACAAATCTATTAGTTTGATTATGCATTTTTATATAATCTGACCTCCAAAACCATATAATAGTATTAAACTGAACACACGCTGCATCTAAATAGATTCAAGTAATAATAATCCACGCCTAACAATAACATTTTTAACCTTGACTGTAGCATACAGCATGGAAATGAAAAAAAAAATATAATAAAAAGATCGTTTTCTCTGTCATCGCATGGAGGTACGACTTGCATGAACCCACAGATGACTAACATCTAACACGGTTTAAGGAATATCATCTGATAATGATGTCATTCTAAACTATGTATAAGAATTGTGGTAATGGCTATCAAACCAATAGCACTATAAATATTTTGCCCATAGATTCAAGATCATTAACATTTATTTAAAAATATATTTATAATAGAATATTTATAAATAATTGGAGATTAAATTAGGAGGATATATTTCAAAAAAGGATCATAACATTTTGAGTTTCATTTTCATGGATGCCCATTACTTAATAAATCTTTGGCATTGTGCGTTTTTTGCCTTAGATAATAAGATATTATAAAGAAGAAGAGAAAGCTTATAGGTATTTTAAATATTTAAAGATATTATGGTTTTAGTGCTACCACTACCAATTATTTTAAATCCTCATAATTGGTAGTTTAAATCCAATCCAAGCAACATTTGGACCAGTGTATTGGATAAAAATAAGTATAGACCTTGAGATCATGACATGAATACTCTAGGTTAGGTTTCGTGTACATGGTTGATGAACATTCATTCCTCTAGGACCTTGGTTACAGTCTTTCTCTCAGCTATATGATTCTAGTGAAGCTCATTAGGGTCTTCTTGCGATTTCAATTGATGCCAAATATGTTCTATAGGGTTAAAAATGCAGTGATATTATATTAATGTATATTTCCTTAAAAATTCAAATTGTAATAAAATTTACGTAGTACCCAAAATTATGTTCGAATAAGGTATAAGTAACATAACCTATTATATCTGTAGAAAAAGTAATGAATGCAACCAGACATACAAATAGATATGTATATCTGGTTGCATATATTTATTTTCTTATTTTTGATAAAATATGATAGGTATTATTTGATAATATTTCATTTCATTAGATTATTAATTTTCGAACTGCAAAAGTGTGTTGAGTGTTGTTTTCAAAGGAGTTCGTGGGAAGAAACATTTGTGTAGTTTGTAAATAAAATTTTCTTTCAAATTTATTATGATTAATGTTTTATAACTAGATTTATTTTTCTCCACAACTAGAAGTATATTCAAAAGAAAAGTGATTGATTAAAAGACAAACGAGGTGCTGAAATTTAAAATTAACAGCAAAAGCATATCTGACAAATATCCGAACATTACCTATATTGATTTATGGAAAACGAAATTTAGAATTTTCGTACCTATTCAATGTATAATAATTATCATTGAATTTATATATTTCTTTTAAAACTACGAAAGCAAAATGATTAACTAACCAGATTACAATACTCTTTAAATTAATGTGAATTTGTGATAATTAAGAGAATTACATTTGTTTTTTTTTGCAGTAGTAACTCGTTCTTGTCCAAACAGCACAATTTTATGTTCGTGTTATATTAGTTAGTCAATTTAGAGATACACAAAGATATAGAGGCTTTACATTTTGTTATTTTTAAATTAAAATTGATTTGCAGTAATATATTTAATTGGAACTTGATTGTTTCTTTTCTTTGAAGATATATATTCTTCGAAAAACTTTTAGTGAACACATTTTAATGACTCAAAGAGAGTTTTCCAAGGAAATATGGTGCGAGTTTGAAAATGGTTAAAAAGATTTGGGGCAAAAAAATAAGAACAGGGAGACTTGTTAGTTCTATAAAAAACGTACCTATACAGGAAGTTACAAAATAAAAAAAAATATATCGTACAATCGCTGTAAATGTTTGTTTTATCCTTTAATCATATTATATGTGTTATTATTGATTATCTCAGTACTATAAGTACCTTTCAAAGAAGGAACAATTTTGGCCTATTATTGTAGTGAACATTTGTTATAGATAAGTCACGTAATAATAATATTTTTTTATTATTTACAAAATGATTCTTTTCGCTTGATGAATGCGCTCCTTAAAAGCTCACTAATATGCATCAGTGATTTTTTTATATCCCGTGACACAAGCTAAACAAAAAAGATCGCGGTACTGTGCATTATATAATTTCTAATGACAGAGAAATGCTTCTGTAATTCAACAACCATAAAACATGGAGTGAATCCACGGTAAATTTAATGGCAGATTTTATTTGCTCATTGGAAGTGTATATGCGTCCGAACTTCCGATGACTTAGTGTAATTTATTTAAGACAAAGCTTTTCCAAAAAAACACAACCTTTAAGATCGTGTAACTGTGAAATGATATAGAAAAACCAGAAAAAACTATGCCGTGCTTAGACGGCGATCTTCACGGTCTGTTGTTCTACGGGGGCGTCCAGAGCCCCTTGCTTTTTGCGTACGGTCGTATCGAAGCCATGCCTGACAACACACCAAACCACGGTGTCTACACTTCTTTACACTCTAACTGCAATTTCCCGAAAAGAAAATTCAGCTTCCAGAAGTCCCACTATACGGCCCCCATAAAACTCACTATGTTGACGAAATCGTACAGGTCTCCGTACCCTAGGCATCATAACCAATCGTAAAGAATGTCAAGAACCAAAATCCGCAAAATTTGTATCTTTACTACGGCTACAATATTCATTTTTGGATTGTTAGTGGATTTCAAAAAAAGCAGTATAAAAACCGAAATCTTCAACTGATAATACTGAAAATTTTATAAATTCTTTATTTCTTTAAAATAAATAACTTCACCAAAATTTTATTAAAATAAAATTATTTAAACTGGGTGTTTGGATTTTTATGTCACTTAGTATATAAAATGAAGACTCAGTCAAAGTAAACAGTTTAATGTTGCAGAAGAATGTATGAAGGTTTAAGTTGAGAATAGTAGATTCTACTTTGGTATGGATAAAATTGTCATAATTACAATTATTTGTTTATTTTCATTTGTATAAGTTTGCCATATTTACATACGGGGTGATTTTTGAGCTAAATCAGCCCGAATTGAATATTGAAAATTTGAAATAATAACATTGTTATTTTATTTTATTTCATTTCAAACGCATTCTTATGACAAGGTAAAATATCTCTAGTAGTTTACGAAATAAATGTTTTAGAAACTTCTGTATGTTCCTAGTGGTGTATTTATTTTATTTTGAAAATTGGTTTGGGAAATTTAACCACAATCCTTTTTTATGTTTTTATTTCAACGTTTCTGTAGCTTTCAACTACCGTTATCAAGAACAATTTAGTTTTTAAATTTTCTGGTACCTATCTGACACTTCGGAAAAGTTCAATTAGTACTTTGCAATGTCCAAACTTCTACCACTAATTGTAATTATGAAATATCAAAATTCTTAAATAACCTTACTTTAGAGGATGGGATAATATTGTTTATACATATATATCGTGGGTATTCTTCAAAAAATGACCAACTATTATTTTCGTCATTTGGAGAAAACGCATTTAAAAGATTTACTCTTTAAAATTAAGCATTTAACATTTCTTTGTAAAAAAATACCTGTGCCTTTCTCGTAGCTTGTTTTTTTTGTTTATAATTATTCTTCGCGACGAAGATTGGCAATCATAATGGCTATCTTCGCTTTCGAAGCGGTTGCTCGGAAGAGTTGTTTCTAGCTGCATCCATACCATTGTCTTCGATTCCTCAGCCATGAAATTCGTTCCTAAATGTTGTAGTTTTCTCTCTTTAACTGTTCGTTCTACTACTTTTTCTATGCCAATTCTCCTTAGTACTTCGATATTAGTGGCAGACAGGCAGATTTTTTGTTCTTCATAGACTTAAGTATTTGTTCGACCTCCGATTTGGTTATCTTAGGTCCTGCAACTCTTGTTGATAGTCGACAGCCGTGTTCTATTGCCTTTGGTCGTGGAATAATTCCTCTATGTATTCTTTCCATCGTCTTAGTTTTTGGTCAGTCTCCACTATAGCATTCCCCTCTTTATCCAACAGTATATGTGAGCCTTTACTTTTTACAGCTCCAGCTAATTCCTTGACTTTTTTGTGTAAATTACAGCTGTCATATTTCTGCTGTAAGGAATATTTATAAAATTGTTTTATATGTGTAAAGGAAAAATTATGTACCTAAATGAGGTGCTTGAGTGTTAAAAAATTTGAAACTAATTAGACATTGTGAATGATCATAATTCTTTAATTTAAATTTTACTACTAACTCTAAGTACTAATTGTAATGGACTAGTTTAGTAGGATCATATTAATCAAAATGATAGCAATATATTGTAATGGATCATTATTACTGATAAAAACAAAACTTACCTTTTAAGCATCCATCATAGCCATTACACTAATGGATTAATTAAAAAAAAGGATATGCATAATGAAACACACTTTTCTTCTTAAACCATGTAATTACCCAAAAAGAAGTATTGTTTTGACTACAGTATGAACTTGATTATATCATAAATTTGGTCATAACAGGTTTTCATTTGGACTTAGTGGATACATCTTATTAGAAAATGAGATGAATTTCCATGACCTAAAAATAATACATATAATTAGTGTGAATTTGTATAAACAAACAGTATCTCTACAGTTACACTAAAACAAAGTAGTATAACTTACATATCTGATAATAATAAACAAACATTATAAGATAAAAGCCAATATAGGGTAGTTAGTCATATTGGAAAGTCAACATGTAAAAATAAACAATACACATTAGTAAATGAACAAAATAGAATTAAAGTTACTTACCACAATAATTTACAAAAAAGGGATATCTTAATAAGTTTAATTGAATCTGCAGTTACTTTTTCTTTAGTACATCTTAAATTTTCAATATTTACTCTTCAATTACAAACATTCAAATAAGTAAAGAATGTATTGACATCTTATCTTGTATAGGATCCATATTCAATTATAGTATCACAATCAAAATTTTCTAATCCATAATGAATGCATTTTCACATAACAATTCACTTTTCACCTAGTTCTTTTCAAAATTCTCAGTTTAACCTGAAACAATAAAAAAGAAAATAAAAATCAAGAAGTATTAATGGTTTCCACATGTTTAAGAAATCAACATGTAATTTTAGTTAGTGAAATATTTAAATTAATAGTATAAAAAGGAAGTACTTACAAAATCATGGTCTTCGATTTGTACAAACAAATATGCAAATAGATTGTGAGTACCTAAAAAGGACACAAGATTAATTATAAACATTAATAAATGACAATTTATGTAAAAAAAAAGTATGTAGGATAATTAAGGAAGTTGTTTATATAAAATTTAAAATGTTAACCTATGATAACACAGAAAATATCAGCTTATATAAGGTATAAGTAATACAAATAACAAAATGTTTTAAAAGTTTAAATTGTAGTTGTTAGAGTTAAAATGGTAAGTAATCAGTTTAAATAGTACTAGTTAAGTGGATTTAGAGTAATTTTAAATATAATAGCTAGTGATAATTCAAAATTTGAAAGTCTAAAATAAGTTGACAGCTCAATGAAGTTATGTATTTTGAATCTAAAATTTCATAGGAAAAAGTACTTAGAAAATTATACAAACAGAATTTAAGCAAAAATAAGGATGAGATTTATCTGTACGTTATCAAAGGTATTATCAGAATTGTGAATTTATTACCTGGATTTTCGGAAATGTAGGTTATTTTTTCTGAAATTCGAACAGTTGAAATCCGATGACGTAGTATTTTTGTTTTGTTTCAAGAAGCTATAAAAGGCTGGAGAATTCATGATTAAGCTCTCTTATGTTTTTGGTAGCAGAATAGTTAACATTTACGCTCTTATATTCCTGGTCGCAGAGCAATTGATATCGTATGTATTAATTGATTATCAACTAGAAGAAAATTTTAATAATTAAAAGCTGTTTATATTAAAATAATACGTGTAACATTAAAAATACATACAGAAAAGTAATCAGCTATTATTAAATTACTTACCAAAGTGATAAACTGCATAAAGCAAGTGCAGATTCCATAGAATTTTAAAGATTAAATTCGAGAGACGCTTCCAAAACGGAACCATAGTAGCCATCTTGTCGATTTGAATACGCTGCCGTCCCTGTTCCATTTGCGGGAGTAAACGAAGCACAAGCCGATCTCAGTTTTGTTACGTTGCGCATGACAAGGACAATATTTGAAAACCTCTGTTATACAAGGTACGTCCGATAATTAAGGATTTGTATTTTTGTTTTTAATTATTTGCAATTGTAAATTAATATTTTATTTATCATCTCCATTTTGTCATATCTGAATATTTGTTATCAATTTGTATAGAACGTGTGAAAACCAATTAATAATCTTTTTGAAGTACTTGACATTAAATTTATTGCGTATTGGTTATTAAACAATATTTAATTTGAACCCTACCCAAGATAAGAGTCAGACTTTAAATTTCTACTTTAAAATTGAGTAAACTGAGCTAGTTTGAACTTCTAATAAGGCGCCCAAACTTAAAAATAAAAAGAAAAAAGTGGATTGTATATAAAATCAAATAATATTAAATTATAAACATTACAAATAATATCAAATCATTAAAATTTATAATTGAGGGTAAACATTAATAAAAACCCAACTGATTAAGTAAAACAAATCATAACACAACAAAATCAAAATAATTAAAATATATTAAAACAATAGAAGTAACTCAATAAAAAAAACATATCAATTATAACAATTGTCGCAACCAACGTGGGGCTCGCAAAATTGCATTTTCAGAAATAAAATAAACAAATAAAATAAATTAAATTAATAACTTAATAAATCTATAAATTAAACAACAACATGGCGGACAAGAAGATGACATTGAGAGATGGTAAACAAGTAGGGAGAAGGCAGGAGAAGAAGTAGGGACCCAGATAGATGAAGAAAGGAATCAGGGATCTGGAGATCATGAAGCACGGGATGAAAGAAGTGAAGAAGTTCAAGAGGAGACAGTACAACAAACAAGGAGTGCAGATAGAAAAGAAGATCAGAGTGAAGTGATGAAGATGTTGATAAATTTAGCCAAAATGAATGAAGATTTAAGGAAAGACATGAACAAAAATAATGAAGATTTAAAAAAGAGACATGAAAGAAGATATGAAGAAACTAGACAAAAATAATGAAGATTTGCGAAGAGATATAAACAAGAAATTGGATCAAACTAAAGAAGACATGAACAAGATGGATAAAAAGTTAGAGAAGAAATTTGATGAGATGAAAGAAGAAATGGGGGAACAAAACAGAACATTGCGAGAAGAGATACAAAATACAAAACAAGAAATAAGAGAAGAGATGATAGAAAGAATAATGGAAGTGGAAGACAGACAGTCTAAAGAAATAAATGAATTAAAGAAGAATGAGAAAGAGCTTGAAGATAAAATCAAAGAAAACTCCAAGAAGATGGATCGTGAAGTAATAAAAATGAACAAGAGCATCAAAAACACTTAGAAATAGCACTTAAAAGTTTAGACGAAGCAGGACTTAAACTAAATAAAGATAAATGTCAATTTTTTAAAAATAATATAATTTACTTAGGTTATAAAATAGATGAAAGTGGTATTGAAATGGATCCTGACAGAATTAAACTAATAAGAGAATTTAAATCACCTAACAATTTAAAAATGTTAAGAGGGTTTTTAGGAACAATAAATTATTTTAAGAGATTAGTACCAAATATAAGCGAAATAGAATTACCGTTAATAGAGTTGCTTAAGAAGGGAGTGAAATGGAAATGGGATGATGAAAAAGAATATGCATTTAATAGAATTAAAGAAGTTTTTGAGAATAAATTAAAAATATTTTATCCAAATTATAATTTACCATTCATTCTTAAGACTGATGCCTCAATTAATAGGTATGCAGGCGTTTTGATACAGAAACAGGCAGAAAAAGAGATTCCAATAGGTTTCATATCACGAACAACGAAAAAACATGAAAGAAAATATGGTGTTAGTGAATTAGAGTTAGGGAGTATAATTTTTTGTGTCACAAAATTCAGATTTTATTTATTAGGTAATAAATTTACAATAGAGACAGACAATCAATCTTTAACTTCAATTTTAGAGAACAAATTTGGCAATAATAGAATACATAGATGGGCGTTATTACTACAAGAATATTCATTTGAAATAAAGTATGTAACTGGGAAAACAAATATTGTGGCAGATTATTTAAGTAGGTTAGATGGGGAAAATATTAATAACAAAAATATAGTAAAAGTAGGATTAAATATTTTAAAAAACCAAAATGGTATATTTTCATTAAAAAGAATAAGAGAAGATCAAATAAACTTACAAAATATGGAGAAAAAGAAGAGCATTAGAAAAAGAAGGTTTTATTATAAGAAGATAGAGGATAAGGAGCTGTACATTACAACTAACAAGTTTGCAAATGAGTTAATCACTGAATTACATGAACAATATGGACATTGTGGTGTAAGAAGAACTTGGTTATTATGGAGAGAAAATTATATCAGCAAAAAGGACTTATCGATAACTAAGAAAATAATAAAAACATGTAAGGTATGTCAGCTGTCCAAGGAGAAAAACTTCCATAATGAAAATATTCCTAAAACAATATTAGCAACCAAACCATTAGAAATAATATCAATAGATTTCATGTCCAATTTAGTTGAAAGTTTTCAGGGTAACAAACATATTCTAGTAGTAGTAGATATATTTTCAAAATTTGTTTCAATAAAGCCAACAGCAAAAACTAACACTAAAGTTATTTGTGAAAATTTATTACAATATTTTCATGAAGTAGGTAAACCAAAACGATGCATAGTTGATAATGCTACTTATTTTAACAATCAAAGATTTAGGAATTTTATGATTAAAAACGATATAACACTAACTTTCACTAGCATAAGACACCCAGCTTCCAACCCTACCGAAAGATATATTAGAGAAATTATCAAATATCTTAGAATTTTGACTAGTGAAGAACATAGGAATTGGCAAAACAACATAAGGAAAATTGAATATTTTATTAATAATACCCCAAATACAACGACACAGGAAACACCAATTCAATTATTGAAAAATATCGAACCTGATAGACCATGGATTCAAGAAGAACAAAAGAAATATGATCTATTAATTGAAAAAGTCAATCGTAGATTACAAAGAAGTGCAGATAGATACATTAAAAGAAGAAATAAAATTATTAAAAACCCAGTTAAATTTAAAGTAGGTGAATGGGTGATAGAAAGATCATTGCAAGTTGCAAATAAAAAGGAGAATGAATGTGCAAAATTAAAACTTCCTTTTAATGGACCATTTATAGTAGACAAAGCTTATGAAAATAGTTACATTTTAAAGAATCCTTATAACCAACAATTACGGGGAATGGTGAATGTGCAAAACCTGTATCGATACTATGAATAGCAACATTTTAAAAATCTATGACATTTCTATGTGAATAAGTATTAATTTATGTAAATATTAATTAAGGTTTGGAATAAAATAATAATAGATAGGTATATAGAGATTAGAGAAACATAAGTAAAAATTTCAAATTAATTAAATTTTAAAAATTATTAGTGTAAAATAATTTATTAAAATTAAATTGGGAGAAATTGTAATGGATCATTATTACTGATAAAAACAAAACTTACCTTTTAAGCATCCATCATAGCCATTACACTAATGGATTAATTAAAAAAGGATATGCATAATGAAACACACTTTTCTTCTTAAACCATGTAATTACCCAAAAAGAAGTATTGTTTTGACTACAGTATGAACTTGATTATATCATAAATTTGGTCATAACAGGTTTTCATTTGGACTTAGTGGATACATCTTATTAGAAAATGAGATGAATTTCCATGACCTAAAAATAATACATATAATTAGTGTGAATTTGTATAAACAAACAGTATCTCTACAGTTACACTAAAACAAAGTAGTATAACTTACATATCTGATAATAATAAACAAACATTATAAGATAAAAGCCAATATAGGGTAGTTAGTCATATTGGAAAGTCAACATGTAAAAATAAACAATACACATTAGTAAATGAACAAAATAGAATTAAAGTTACTTACCACAATAATTTACAAAAAAGGGATATCTTAATAAGTTTAATTGAATCTGCAGTTACTTTTTCTTTAGTACATCTTAAATTTTCAATATTTACTCTTCAATTACAAACATTCAAATAAGTAAAGAATGTATTGACATCTTATCTTGTATAGGATCCATATTCAATTATAGTATCACAATCAAAATTTTCTAATCCATAATGAATGCATTTTCACATAACAATTCACTTTTCACCTAGTTCTTTTTCAAAATTCTCAGTTTAACCTGAAACAATAAAAAGAAAATAAAAATCAAGAAGTATTAATGGTTTCCACATGTTTAAGAAATCAACATGTAATTTTAGTTAGTGAAATATTTAAATTAATAGTATAAAAAGGAAGTACTTACAAAATCATGGTCTTCGATTTGTACAAACAAATATGCAAATAGATTGTGAGTACCTAAAAGGACACAAGATTAATTATAAACATTAATAAATGACAATTTATGTAAAAAAAAAGTATGTAGGATAATTAAGGAAGTTGTTTATATAAAATTTAAAATGTTAACCTATGATAACACAGAAAATATCAGCTTATATAAGGTATAAGTAATACAAATAACAAAATGTTTTAAAAGTTTAAATTGTAGTTGTTAGAGTTAAAATGGTAAGTAATCAGTTTAAATAGTACTAGTTAAGTGGATTTAGAGTAATTTTAAATATAATAGCTAGTGATAATTCAAAATTTGAAAGTCTAAAATAAGTTGACAGCTCAATGAAGTTATGTATTTTGAATCTAAAATTTCATAGGAAAAAGTACTTAGAAAATTATACAAACAGAATTTAAGCAAAAATAAGGATGAGATTTATCTGTACGTTATCAAAGGTATTATCAGAATTGTGAATTTATTACCTGGATTTTCGGAAATGTAGGTTATTTTTTTCTGAAATTCGAACAGTTGAAATCCGATGACGTAGTATTTTTGTTTTGTTTCAAGAAGCTATAAAAGGCTGGAGAATTCATGATTAAGCTCTCTTATGTTTTTGGTAGCAGAATAGTTAACATTTACGCTCTTATATTCCTGGTCGCAGAGCAATTGATATCGTATGTATTAATTGATTATCAACTAGAAGAAAATTTTAATAATTAAAAGCTGTTTATATTAAAATAATACGTGTAACATTAAAAATACATACAGAAAAGTAATCAGCTATTATTAAATTACTTACCAAAGTGATAAACTGCATAAAGCAAGTGCAGATTCCATAGAATTTTAAAGATTAAATTCGAGAGACGCTTCCAAAACGGAACCATAGTAGCCATCTTGTCGATTTGAATACGCTGCCGTCCCTGTTCCATTTGCGGGAGTAAACGAAGCACAAGCCGATCTCAGTTTTGTTACGTTGCGCATGACAAGGACAATATTTGAAAACCTCTGTTATACAAGGTACGTCCGATAATTAAGGATTTGTATTTTTGTTTTTAATTATTTGCAATTGTAAATTAATATTTTATTTATCATCTCCATTTTGTCATATCTGAATATTTGTTATCAATTTGTATAGAACGTGTGAAAACCAATTAATAATCTTTTTGAAGTACTTGACATTAAATTTATTGCGTATTGGTTATTAAACAATATTTAATTTGAACCCTACCCAAGATAAGAGTCAGACTTTAAAATTTAACTTTAAAATTGAGTAAACTGAGCTAGTTTGAACTTCTAATCCGGCGCCCAAACTTAAAAATAAAAAGAAAAAGTGGATTGTATATAAAATCAAATAATATTAAATTATAAACATTACAAATAATATCAAATCATTAAAATCTATAATTGAAGGTAAACATTAATAAGAACCCAACTAATTAAGTAAAACAAATCATAACACAACAAAATCAAAATAATTAAAATATATTAAAACAATAGAAGTAACTCAATATAAAAAAAAAACATATCAATCATAGCAATATATTTAGGATAAGATACCTACTTACTTATATTGGTATTCATTTTGCAAGTAATTTTTCTCATTTCGTAAAATTTAGCAATAAATAATTAGTAAGTTTTAAACGTAGCGCCAACTAATAACCAATAATGAAGTGTCTTTAAAAGTCAATGTTGTCACAGTTTAGCTACGTTCGTTTCAAGAATTCTCAAAGAACTAGCGGCACAAAACACCGTGTTCTGTGACTAACTGATTGTACCAGTTGACAAGATATATGACAGGAGAGAAAATCGTGTTTATCTGTAATAAATAAACAAGAAACCTATTCTTGACGGTGATAGAATAAATCAGCCAATAGAAAGTGGGCGTGGTTCTATTGAAAATGCCAAAACCGTATTCTTGAAATTCGTTCTCTCACTGTACCGATAGAAGGGTTGCTCCTCGAGAGTACAATTACTTCTATTGGTTATTTTTGAAGGAACCGCTATAACACCAAAAAAGGGTGTTAGAGATTTTTACCAAAAATAGTATAGAAGTAATTTCTTTCATAAACCAAACACAACCAAACAACAAATTAAACTAACGAAAATGACAGAATATTTGGTTTAGTGTTTTACTCCTTATTTGATAAAGTGTCAATCAGAGAACAAAAATATCGATATATTTATCTCTTTTTAATGACAACAAATAAGAGAGAGAGATAAGTTTCTCGGTTAATATTAAGGCATATCGACAACATCGCAAATTTTCTACCAATCTTATTGAAACACGTCACTTACCACTTATGACGTATGTAACCATTAAATTTAAATTTCAAAAGCCGATTATGGCTAAAGGATTAATTTTATAAAAAATTAATTTTTACAGTTGAATCACTAAAAACCTATTATATAAGATGCAAATATAAAAAAAAATCACTAAACTAGTCCATTGTAATTTGCTGGTTGTGAATGAAGCTTTCGTGGCCCAATTTAGGATTCAGAAAAGCAACGAAATTAGGAGCTTTTAATCACAATGTGCTAATTTAGTTTCTAAATCAGTTGCCTGCTGAAGCGGACGTGTTAAATGCAATAAATAAAACGGCTCCGGCAATGCTCCGACAAAACATCGTAGCTCTGAATGAATCAAAATAAAGGAAATAAAAAGAAATACATGGGTCAAGGAATATTTATTAGGTCTGTTCCAACTCAACAGAAAACCGTACATGTATCGATCATTTTATTTCGTTCAATTGTTTAGAATTTGTAACGTAGCACAGCAGTTAGAATTAAACAACTGGTCGATTGGAAATAATCGAAACATGTGCCGATTTCTTTTGTGATGTAACAGACCCAATATCGCACGACTTTCAATACTTTTATTCACATAATTTCTAAAATATGGTATGTTTTTATAAGACCTTATATTTATTTTTCTCTGGTTGTTCACTTAAAAAGTTATCGAGTGAAGTATCAGAAAAATAAGGTAATAAGGACGTTTTAATTACCACAAATCCTCTACAGAAAGTGAAATAAACAAATTTAACCAAAAAAAAATTAAAATTTTCCACGCGATGCCTAATTCAGATTATTATAATCCTGCCCCTTGGCTAATCGGGGAAAGTGGTGAAAATATTCACAGGTGAAAAATATCACTACTTAATTTTCACCTCCCTCACTTGTTTTGTATTCTTGAGTCATCAGTGAATCTATTTGAGGTGAATTTAAAAATACAGTTTGGCAACATCGAAATATAGTATTTTTAAGAAGAAAATTAACCTTACTTTTTTGTTGTGTCTTCTTTGCAACAAAATAAAGTGTCTGTTTTGTGATAAGTATCAAGTGGATTTCTGGTATTAATTAATCTGTTTGCAATGGAATTTGCTAAGAGTGCTAAGAAAACGCAAAAATAAAAGTAATATGCATTAATTTTTCAAAGGTTAAGGTGATACAAAATTAAAAATTTAAACTTACTTTTGTAGTTTTACCCAAAGCTGACATTCTTGTTGGAGCTTCAAGAAAAGGATCTAAAATTTCCAAAAGAAGCCGAACAAGGAGTTTGGTTAACCTAAATAATTTTTTGAACAGAAAATCACTTAATTCAAAAGGATTTTCTCTTCTAAGTCTAATTCTATTTTCTCCGCCAACCGCTGCTTCATCCATTAAGATTTCTTCAAATTCGATTAAGTTCACTAATAGAAGTTCGTTTTCCATAATATAATATTTTTAAAAACACAAACCAAAACTAATTAAAAATACAAAATACAAAGAAAGTGAGGTTAGAAATTCACGTTTTCGCCGAAATTTGTAAAATTCATCACCTATTTCGGTAGTGAATCTATTCACCCAAAACAAAGTGGAAATTTTCACCCTTTCATATTCAAGAATATGATTTATGTACATTTTTGGTGAAATCCAAGCAATTTCACCCGGTGAATATTATCACCACTTTCAAGAATTAGGGCCCAGGTATCTTTACTGCAGTCAACCATTTTTCTTGAAAAACACTATATCTGTTGAGGTTTACGAGTAAGTAACATTTTGTCACACCATTTTAGAAACAACTTGCCAATGGCCGTTACGATTTTAATTGAAATTAATAATGTAAAATTGACACACTAGTTACTATAGTATCTTGAATTCAAATTTTTGTTTGCAAATTTTATTAGATATAGTTGAATAAATTAACCTGTTGGTAAGGCTATATAAACCGATTTGATATTTTCAACATCATGTTTATTAAAATATTTTTTCGAGAGTATTAAATTCCGATGATCATAAATAACTGTTTGTAGCACACGTGACATTCCACTATTGATCGCCCCTCCCACCCCTTCCCAAAAGGTGCGCCACCTCGTAACACAGTCCCATCAGTGCAGTGGGTGGTTGGGTGGGTAAACGGGTAAACCACCACCGACGCATCTAGATTTACAGGATGATTCCTATAAAATAATAATCAAATTATAAAATACTCAGTTGTTTGTAGAATTATAAAAAAGAACTTGTAAATTTATACATTTTCGTTATAATAATTACTGTTGGCTAAGAGAAGTTTGAAGATTTTTTTTTTAAATTAAGGTGTCTTAATAACATGACCATATTCACAAATACAATAGTTAGTATACAGTCATAAGTTTAGATAACAAACAAGTAATATAATATACAAAATATACAAATGATTAACTCTTCAAATAATTAAAATATTGAATCTGGTACCGTTGGCGAAACTGACACCGACACCCTTTACACTACTACGTTTAACTGCCTGACGCGAGTTTCCATAACCGAAGGTAAACTCAGTTTAGAGTCAGGCAGTTTAAAGTATGTGTAGGTGTAGTGGTAGTGTAAATAGTTTCGTTATCTTCAAATAAAAATCATCATTATGAGTATCACTATGAGAAATGAAACGTAAATAAATCAGGAAATTGTATGAAGTTTGAATATAGTGATGAGCGAGACTGGTCTTGGTCTTGCAAGACCTAGACCAAGACCAAGACCAACTTCAGGCTGCAAGATCAAGACCAAGACCGAGCAGTGCAAGACCAAGACTTAGCATTGCAAGATATACGCAAGACCAAGACCAAGCCTGCAAGAGTCTTGCGGTCTTGCGTCTTTTAAACATATAAACCGAAAAATAAAGCAGCCATGGATTATTTTAAACTCTAAAGCTTTGGTTTCCAATGATAGCGGTGCCGCAATAAAACGGCCGTAATTTGACGACCGTTCAAGACGGCCGCTATCGGTGAGCACAGATATAAAGTAAGAGTTTATCGTTATTGATCGCCTAAATCCATTTTTGTATTTGCTTTCGTTTTGTGTGTTTGTTTTATATTTTATGTTCAGTTTCATTATTTGACAATAATTAGAGTGTTTCTGTGTTAAAAGCAAAAAATGGATGATTTGGACTTGGCAATGATAATATTTTTTGAAGACAAGCCTTCATCGGAAGAAGAAACAAAAAGGTCAGAAAAAAGCAAGATTTTTAAGTAACGGAAAACTGAAGGCGTCTACGAAATCTTAATATGTCGTATATGTCGTCACCTTCAAACAAATGATGAAAAATTTATCTTGGCAAAAATGGCACGTGATGTTTTGTCTGGTTACTGTGTATCAATTGTTGGGCAAAGAAACTAAAATAGATTTTACCTATATCTATTCGAAGCATTTGTTCTATTTTTGTTTTTCATTATTTGAATCAAAAGAAAAAAATATTTTATAATATTTATACATATAGTAGATACTTATTTCTAACAGCTGTGAAAACTTAGTATTTAGTTGTTGTTAAAATATATCTTTCTAAAATATTGGCATAAGCTTTATTATTGGTAATGTATTCTACCTATTGTTTTTATTCATCAACACCAAACATAGTTTTAGTTTATTTCAAATCCCAGGTAATAGGCCTGCAAAGCAAAATTTTTTATAGAGAGACGCAAAATTCAGTGACTTTAATATTCATATATATTTCCAAACTCATAAATAAAATTATTAAATTATAGATTTCACGTCTGATTCTGTATATTATTATTATTGACACATTATAAAACTATATTCTAAAAAAATTGTCAAAATGAATAAAAAATAAA
Source organism: Ophraella communa (assembly GCA_035357415.1). Lineage (NCBI taxonomy): Eukaryota > Metazoa > Arthropoda > Insecta > Coleoptera > Chrysomelidae > Ophraella > Ophraella communa. The sequence goes on along the minus strand of CM068988.1, from coordinate 21,788,593 downwards.
AAAAATTTTCAACAAGCATGCGTAAAACAACATTTTAATTCAGACAATATCTCTTTCCCGCATGCAGTTTTTTTTATTAATTAGAGATGTTTTCCGATAACCTTTTTGACAAATTATTATCTTTATCTTGTTGGACTACATACAAATAGTAAAAAAATTAAGTTTATTTTACATGAAAATAGGTATTTTTAACATGTTTGTTTTAAAAAAACTCATAATTTATTAAATCACCCCTGTAAACCTTACTCAAAGCAACAACAAACTCACCTGTTTAAGTAGGGTTGCTATAGCTACAGTCGTGTATTTATTGACACTATGATTTAATTGTCACAATCACAATCTTTTCAAGTATCTAAATAATTTTCGAGGTGATTTTGCTTTTAAAAAAAATTGTGATCCTAACTCTTGTGAAGATTAATTTTTCCGCACTTGTTAGGATAATAACTATTTCATACTTTATTTATCGCTACAATTTAATATAAAGAAACAAAATTTTTATAGTGAAAAATACTATCCCTTTCATTTAATCTTTCTTTACTTGTAATGATTTTAAAAACTATTTTTCCTTTTTTTTTGTAAAAATGGACCCCAGCAAATCTAAAAAAAAAGTGCAAGTCTTGCAAGAGTCTTGGTGTAAAACCAAAACCAAGACCAAGACCAAGACCAAGACTGGGCCCTGCAAGAACAAGACCAAGACCAAGACCAAGATTGCTTATTTGACTGCAAGACCAAGACTAACCCGGTCTTGGTCTTGGTATTGCATTTGCTCATCACTATTTGAATAGTCTTAACATAAAAACTACTAGCCATACAAAAGTAAAAATTTGATTATAACTTCATCATCAGGTACGTATAACAGAAGTCCTAAATTATAAATAATCCTAGAAACAAATAATTAAATTATTATTACTATTTATACTAAAAGCCCGTTTGTAGCTAATTACTCCCAGCTGCAGCTCTACCTTCTTGTGTCCAGGCACCCAGAGCAATATGCTCCAGCGTTTCATTACAATTCTACAACAGTTTGGAATCCTAGGGAAATCCTTAAATCATTCATTAATGTGGCAAGTTTTCCTTAACCTATAAATTCCATTCGATATTTAATGGACCTCGACAATAATAACTCACTGTTCTACCTTGGACCATAATTACTATTTTTTACCTTTTCCTGTTGTACCTTCGTTTTCTTGCATTGAATTTCTTTCATATAGTTTAGTTAGATGAACTATTAAAAAATAAATGTGATGGATTTCAAATTTTAGTGATTACAAACTTGAAATCCCACCAAATGCAGTTTTCAAAAACCTCTTTCAAGATGAACTCAAGAAATATCAAAATTATTACCTGGTATACAAAGATGCATCCAAGTCAGCGGACGATGTGGGAGCAGCTTTCAAAACTTCAAATATATCATGTCAATACAAACTCCCATTAATTAGTTCAATTTACTCTGCTGAATTGTTTGCAATACTACAAGCACTTATCCACGTTAAAAACTCTTTGCAGCCATATACACTAATAATTGATGGACATTTTTGAGGTTATACATACTCAGAACGTTTTGACATACGAGCGCTATTTGTGTTGTTTACAGTAATTTAAAAGATTCATCTCGGCCCAAAAATGGAATTAAATCGTGAACATTTTCGTGCGATTATTTTTACAACTTTCGCCTTGGATTAACTCAGCAACAGTTTATAGATGAACTTAATTCAATTTTTGCCGATTAAGCTCCATCAAAGACCAGTGTGTATCGATGGTATGGTGAATTCAATCGTGGCCGTAGTTCACTCCAAGACGAATTTCGTGCAGGTCGTCCACCATCAGTTGTTGTTTCGAAAACCATTGATGCTGTGGGCGAACTGACATTGTAAGATCGTCATGTGACCTGGTGAGATTGAGACAACCTTAGGCATTAATAGGACCAGCATACATTCAATATCGCATAAATATTTGACGGTCAAAAAAATTTGTTCGCGTTGGATCCCACACATTGTGGCAATCGCTCAAAAAAAGGCTTGTGTCGATTGGTCGAAGGAAATGCTCAAAAAATACGATCGCGGTGCTTCGAAACACGTCTATGACATCGTGACAGGTGATAAATCGTGGATTTATACGTATAAGCCCGAAAGTAAACAGCAGTCGACTGTATGGGTGTTTCAAGATGAGCCCAATCCAACTCTTCACCACGACAATGCGATCTCCCACACATCGGCTCAAACAACCGCATTTTTGAGCACCCAAAACATCGATCTGATGAGTCATCCGCCGTATAGTCCTGACTTGGCACCGAATAACTTCTACGTAAAAAACAAACTGAGAGGTCAACGTTTTTCGACACCTGAAGAAAAGGTTGCTGCTTGCTTTGGAGATACCTCAGTTAGAGTGGCAAAAGTGCTTCGACAATTGATTCAAACGCATGCAAAATTGTATAGATAGATCTTCATGGGGAATATTTTGAAAAACAATAAAGTGATTTTCGATTATTAATAGTTATTTTTTTTTCTAATCCCGAAATATAAAAGGCAAACCTCGTAATAAAAATAATCCCAATGCCAGATATGTCATCTTGTGACATTTTTTATTGCCACTAAAAAAGTTACAAGTACAGTCGGCTTTAGAATTTCGTTTACCTACCGAAGTTATGAAAACGCCCTTCTTAAACAACAAAGGAATGGCAATTTTTAAAACGCCTACAAGGGTCGGTCATGTCCCGAATAAATAGGTTTTTTTCGCATTTTTACACTGATATAATAAAAAAAAGGGATTTTAATCCCAAACAAACATTTATTCTCGAGGGTTCCAAATTAAGTGAAGATGTGGGCGTGGACAACTGTTTAACTGATTTTAAATTTATTATTATTTAAACCGTGATTGGTTACACAAAATAAAAAGGCTGTCTATTCAATGTAAGCGATTTGAGTTTGAAAATGTATATGCAATTCTGAAGCCGATAGTACCTAAGTCGAGACCTAAGTGGCTTGTTAATTTTTTTTTTATAATTATTAAAGCAGTTAGATAATGTTATTCACGATTTTAATGAACTGAAATAAAACCATGGATACACGTTGATTTATTTAAAAGAGGTTACATTTCATTTTTGTTTTTGTTTTTCAATAGAATATTTTTTCGGCATTTGACCTAAAAGGGGTCACCGTGTATCAATGAATAAAGGGTCGAAGGGAGTGAGTAGAGGGAGTCACAGCAAGCGACGCGCAACGAGTGGTATTAACATATGTGGGCAACAGGTGTTTCGGAATTTAGACTGGTACACCGGCAGTGAATCGCAGATGAAATTTCCTATTTTGCGTGAGACATTTTGCAGGTGGAGATTTGCATACGAATGATATCAAATCGCAGTTCAATTTATATGTATGGCAGATATTTATATGATTTAATATGAATATTTAGTCATTGGTAAATTTGACACCTGTCAATTGCACCGAAATTTATGGTTTTTTTTAAAGAATCCGGAGATAAATATTAACCCTAGTTAAAGAAATAAAAGAGAACAAAATTTGTTTATAAATTTAGAATACAGAATAAGCATGTTATTAATCTATTTTACAAATTAATTGAAAATGGTTATTTTAATCGACAATTGCAGCTGTACTAAGTAAAGTTAAAGTTATTAAGTACTAAGTTAGATTTGCTTACTAGTGAAATGCAAGCTAGGGCCGGACAGATAATAAAAAATCATCCTATACTGGAGATGGTACCAGATAAAATGCAACCTAAATATAATTACCACAAGCCATTTACCGTCCTATTCCCAGGAAAGGACTAATGGGAGACGATCGAATCTTAAAATGGCTGACCAGTGTTGGTTCAATGACGGCTCTAACACCAAGAGAGGTGTTGGTACTGCGGTACATGGAGGAAAGCCAAGGTGGATCTGGGCCATAACTTGGTAATCTATCTACAATTTTCCATTATTTGCAATAATGTAGAAAAATAAGATAAAACTATCTTTCAAAAGATTCCCATTTCTGATTCGCTAGTAGTTTCCTAATTTGAAAACCTTTAAGAAAATTCAATTTATCAATGTGTATTTCGTATGAGTGGTAGGTCTAAATATTTTTGACTATTGCGTCTGTTTTTAGTCTCCTCTTATCGAATTACTAAATTTTTAGCTCATATCCGCTTATTCTGTACAAAAATGTTATCGGTAACAGCGCTGTAAATTTTCAAGGTCGAGAGATGTTATGAAAATGCTATTCTGAACGCCTTTATTGTATTTTACATCGATACATTTTCGCTGTTAAAATAACGCCGACCAAAACATTCGACGTTAGGAGTGTTGAAACTGTGTTTGTGATATATGAATTGTAATTTTTCAAGAAATAAATCATCATGAACAAATATCATCCCATTCTTGGCATACGGTTTACATGAGGAAGATTACCGGAGTGTATTTGTGTATCATAAAAGCAAAAAAGTGTCAAATTTGAGGTTATAATTTGAAATATTTTTTTTTGAAATTATAGGTATGCTAAGACAAAGAAAAATATTACGTGATTCACAAAATCCGTTTGATATACCGGAAGACGTGTTCATGGACTATTACAGGCTACATAAAGAAATTGTTGGGGAATTAATTCATTACCTAGAACCACATGCAAAAAATCCAGGAAATGCTTTATCATTTGTATTGAAGGTGTTATCTATACTAATATATAAACTATAAATAAGGTTTACGTTTAGTTTGTGGTTAATATTTAATCTTATTATTTATAACTAATGATTTTTAAATTAATTTAGATTAATTTGGTGCTGCGAACCTCGCTGCGCTCGGCACGCGTGATTCATTTATATTGATAGATGGAACCCATGTGGAAATTGTTGCACCACCAAGTACTAACTGATATACGCTATCTTCCTTTTGTATTTATAAATAGAAAAAGCAAATATTGTATAAATGGGATGTAAATTCATCCATTTTTATAATAATAATTATAAAAATAAATATATAATAATAACTAATAATAAATATCATTCAATAAATGTAACGATAACCTTAAAAGACAATTTATATTAGCTAACATAATATACGTGAAGTTAGCCGCAATCCAATAATGCGCTGTCAGTAACTTTTTTTACATCAGATTGTTCAGAATACGTTTATTAACCGCGCTGTTAAATTCGATTTAACATCGCAATTTTAATAACATCGATGTTAAATTTACAACTGTTGCGAATATTTGTACAGAATTACCTATCCCATTAATTTGCATATTTTCTGTAATTAAGTACTCGAGTATTTTATTTTTCGCAAGTGGCAACAGCGCATTTAATTTTTACTTTATATTTGAGAATCAAAACCTTAAAATCAAGTCTACGTATTCAAAAACAAGATAATTGGGAAAGGAAATTCATGGAGTTGAGCTTTTGATCACATAAATATATTCATACAAACATATTTATCAGAACAAATGTTACATGTTTCATAATTTTTTTTAATTTCTTAGGGAATATACTCGACGTCTAAATGAGCCATTCCCTACCTGCTGGCAAATACGTAATGATGATTAGTTTAAAATTTAGGGAGTAGAAAAGCAGTTCGTACCCACCATTATAAAGTGTGCCAAATGAGTATCATTAAAACAATATTATTTCATTAAAATAAAACAACGTGCAACGATTTATCAACCACGAAATTCATAAAACACCTGAAAATTAAAATTTAATTATGGTATTTACTCCCACAGGTAGGTATAATAATTTGCTTAAAATACTTAAATGGCAAAAGATAAATTAAATATTTATATAACATATAAATAAGAACTTAACGATTTTGTCTAGCATTTATTAACCATATTCACTAATCAGGTGGGTGAAGATTGGAACATTATGTTGGTATTTAAATATTTTGAATGGATCAGACAGATAAATATTCACCTACAGTAAAAAATATAGAATTATTTTAAAAATTTTTAAATTATTTATTTTAATATACATGCTTATTTACTAAATTTACGTGCGTAAAACTGCAGATGGAAAGCTGAAAGCTAGTCAGTTATAATTATTAGGATGTCAAAGTATTTCATTAAATTTATTGTTAAAAAAGCAATTTTTTAAATAAGAATAATAAAAAACTCTTCGTATTAACTCAACTTTCAAGTTTAATTGAAAAAATTAGGTTTAAAATCACAATTACAGCAGTTTCGCTAAAAACTAGCATCGTCAGATTGACATATTGTTACATTTTGTTTGTTTATTAGGTAGTATTAAGACTAGACCAAGTATGGAAGTAATAAGACATAACAATATTAAAGCCTAGATGTTATTAGCTCTAAGGGATTATCCTGGATGTATTTCCCTCTAAGATCAATATAACTGAGCAATGATATAAAAAAAACCAGGAAAAAACTATATCATGCTGATCTTTATAATAACTTATATAAGTATAAAACGAAAACTCAATCAAAGTAAACAGTTTAATAGTGGAAAACTTCTAAAATTTGTTTGTTCATTCACTACTTCAAATTGTTGATCTGTTAGATGTCTTTTTATTTCAAATTCTTGGAGGAAATATAAATTTTGTTTTTTATCACAAATATGTAGTATTTGAATGTCATTGGTGTGTATGAGTGTGGATGTTCAAGAACGTGTTCTGTATAGTTTGACTTATCTGGTTATTGTCATCTATATGCTCTTAAGTGTTCATTGAATCTTATTTCAAAATTTCTTTGGGTTAGTACAATAAATTTAAATAGTGAAAGTTTTGTTAAAACGAAGAGTTTTTTATTATTCAAAGTATTTCTCTTCAATTCTTTTTACAGCTTGACAATTTACGTAAATTGGACTAACTCCAATAAGTTTTCTTTCTGCTCAGAGGTGTTTCTGGTTCATTATTAGTTATTCTAATTAATTAAATTTCAGTTGGATTTCAAAATAAGCTAAGCAAATAATTACATCATCCCTTTAAAATAAAAGCTTTAGAGGAAACAATAACTATAGTAAATACAAGAGAAATTCTTAGTAAATAACTTTACCCGATAGTTCTAAAATATAAATAGAATTGAAAGGTAGGAAAGGTTGTTTATTATTCTTTAAAATAAAAAGATAACTACACTTTTTAGAACAATAAAATATTATAACATATAATTATAATAGTACTTATATAGGAAAAGTGACCCATGTACCTATCTTATCAAACTGGATAGCCCATAAGATGGGTCTAAAGAAGATTATGGAAAATCTACCAGACAGAAGCTTCAAGAGAACTATATCAACTACTCTCACTTCTGTGATGATCGATTTAACACCACCAAAAAATCGAGATCTTATGTAGCCATAATTTAATAAATAGCTCTTTAAACAAAACTTTTTCTTCCTCCAGCATTTAGTTGTCCACTCCTGCCTCGTCTTCTTTGTTCCACTTGATTTTATCGTGTGCTACTTCCAGTACTTGCCAACCTTCTCCTTTATATAATCCAATTATCTTCTTGGTGGTCTTCCGATACTGCGTTTGTGTTATCTTGCTTCCATTTAACAATACTATTTGTACATATTACAGTTTCTTATCTGGCTATATGTCCTGTCCATATTCATTTATTCTTTGCCACTCTTTCCATTGCGTCTTCCGCCTGCAGTTTGATTGAAAAAAATTTAAAAATAAGGAAAGAGATCAAAGGAATATTTATAGGTCCAAAATAATTCATTCATATAGCTAATAGCATCACCAAAAGCACAATAATCAACTGGTTGGATGGGTGAGAGGGCCTAAGAAACTACTGCTGAATGAAAGCAGCTACAACCTACGAATTTTGGTGGTACTAAAGTCGGCTTAATGGGCAGGTGCTGAGGAAGGAAGCAGACAGGGTACAACAGGGCCATTAATTTGCTGTCTTGTATGAGATAATTGATAAAGAAAATAATAAAGGTTAGGAATTAGGAAGAAGTAAGACGATATGGAGGTTTAAGGGATCTCAGCCACAAAAAAATAAAATAAAAATGCATCTAAGCCCACTATATGAGCTTCAGTCTAGATCTCTGTGAAAAGGAAGTTTATAGCCTAATTAAAACGTGTGATTTGATCGTTTTGTGATAAAAATACTGAAAATTTAAAATCGTTTCTATTGAATTTTGAATAAAATGATCATTGAACACTGAAAACACTGGTCTATTAATGTAATATACCCTTTTAAAGTAACACATAACACGTTCATTTAAATAAAATTAGCATTAAATATTTTAGTATATTATATAATCAACACATCATTAAAGCCAAAAATCACTGGCAGATTTATTTTCATAATTTATTCCACCAAATAACAGCAAGTAAATGTCAGTAGATTGTTATTGTTTCTCCATGACTGTTATTTGTTAGTTAGTTGTTAGCTTTTTATATTTTTTGTCAGATGTCAGATGAAGTTTAATTGTCAGAAGCCTGTTTTAATAAAATAAAGTTTTTGAGAATCATCTTTTGCCGTCGGCTACATTGTTGTTGTATACGAACACGGAACGATAAACTATCCTGTAATCCTACCGACAACGCTGCCAAATTTAATAAAAACACGTCCGTCTACCTTAACAGTACTCCGATACATCTCTATATTTATCATCGGTAGACTTTTCCAACAGGGGAATCACCGATAGGAACAGTAAAATCACGGTAGTGAATAAAGAAGATATTATAGCCACCTATTCGACGCCTTCTACGACGTACAAAGATATTATGAATATCCCCCACCAGATCTCCGAAGTAATTAGGCTGCCTCGACAGAAGCCACAGCCCGTTAAACCATTTACCTTGATTATTGACTTCTTGCCTGAAAGAAAATTTCTGCAAATCAGCGTAAGTCTCCGCTAACAACACCTGATGGTGTTGCTTCTTTTGTCGTCGAATGGTTGGTCATTGCAGATATTGATTATACTGTAGAGCAGGTAGCCGGATAGCCTCAAACGTCTCAAAAACTTTATTTTTTTTTTAAACCAGGCTTCTGATAATTAAATTCCATCTGACATTAAAATTATCCTACATACATGTAGTACTTACATGCACAAAAAATATAAAAAGCTATAACAACTAAGAATGTATTGTAGTATTGGAATAGTTAATAGATTTTAGCTAAGCTAGCATTAGCTAGGAAAATTTCTTTAGCAATTAATGTTTTATTTTTGATATTTTGAAGCATTTAAGTATTTCCAACAAGGTTTTAAACCTAAACACATTTATTTATAGCCTAAAATTTAATGAAAGGACTTGTTGTTGCAGAATCAACTTTGGTTTTAATACGTGATTTTAAAAATCAATAAAACAACAAATAATAGTTTAATTATTTTTAGCATCACACAGCATTCCTAAATATTTAATTTAATCTAGATTGAATAAACAGCAATTAAAATGGGAGTTTCATGGATAATATTTATAAAAAAAGCGTATAGTCTAATATCGACAACGATTTGTTTATGCAAATATTACCTATAATTAAACAGTTGTTTCTATTAACTATGGCTGCGTCATCCTCATCACACTCGTTACGCCACAACGATTTAAACAATCAAGCTGCCAATCGACGGAAACAAAAGCGTCCAATTAAAGAATTATGACCGTCCCAAGAACTTAAGAAATTTGCCAATTTGACGGTAAATGAATTCCAGTGGCACGGCAACCGCGCTGTAGAAAGGATACTCAGATATAAAAAATATTAATAAAACTTATTGACAAAAAAAAGTTCTAATCAATATCATGAATCTTCCAGAATGCATCTATTGAGACTAAACCAGGGAACATTTTTCCAGACACATAAAATATTTGTATTGCTAAGCCTTTCGTTTTCCACTATATGTGTAATGTTCGGCTCTCTTTTTGTTAGTTTGTAGTGCGTTTTTTCTTTTGGTTTTTCTATTGGATTTTTCTATACTTTATCTTAAAAATGTCACTATATATTTATCGATTGTTAACCAAATCGGCACAGAGGCATAATAGAGAGTTTGCGGTAAGGTATTTTACGTTATAAAAATTTCCGTTATAATGTATAACGTAAAAATGTAGTCAAAATTATACCGTATAAAGCTTATTTGTACGATATTTTAAAAAATAACGTTAACCAATCAGATATTAATTCTTATAATTTACTTCCATGGTACAACAAATTTACATTGTAAATTGTTGTATCATGCATGTTTATCATTAGTTTCAATCCTGTTAGGTATTTGCAAAACTTTATCGAGTTCAATAATGTCTTGTTTTTTAAAACGAAACAAGAAACTACTTATATGTCTGTGACTTTCACGTAGTAAGGGTTTGTACAATATATTTCATGTAGAATAAAGTCTTTTATTTCTTTCTTCGACTGCTTTCTGTAAAGCAGTAAATAGAAGGAATTATTTTTATTAATTTTGTTAATTATTTTTAGTTTTTTTTTAACTTGCACTAGTGACATATCATATGTCATCTGTAACCTTGATTTTTAAGGTACGATAACCGCAAGCTATGTTTACAAATTTTACGATACACTACAGTATAACGTAAAATAAGAGTCTAACGTAACGTAAAACGACTTACCGCAAACTCTCTAATGTTATACAGGAAATATTGTTTTATGTATTAGGATTTAAGATTTTATTACATAATTTAAAATTATGGAGCATACAAAGAAAAAATTCGAATTAAATGGTCCAGAGATCGTATCATTGGCATATATTAAGGGCTTCATATGTTCTCAAACATAAAATAAAGGGGATTATACTCAAGACTTCTTGGTGCTCATTCAAAATCACTTTCTCTACCAATCCATAGTTGAGGAAATTTGTCACGTCACTTATATGATTTCTAACATCTAAAGGAAAATTAGGTGGAGCTCCATGCTGCATACATTTTCAGAATAGCTAGTAACAGATTATCCAAGAAAATCAATTCATTCTTGGGAACCAAAATATTACCGTTAATACTGATATAGGCAATAAGTAAATTCTGTTTATTGTTTTGCTGTTGTATTTTAATAAATGTATATTCATACTTAACTGCGTTTTTAATGGAAGCCTTTGAAATTTCAGTACAGGATATTAGAACGTAATGAAAAATATAACTTGCTAATATCCGGTAATATTCTAATTTCCTCATTGAAATTTGAAATCAAGTAGGTAAAGTTACGTTCTAGGGTACAATATGAAATAATTGATTTTCAATCGAAAAATTCAATAACTGACAGTCCAAAGTACACTTTTCATAAATGAAATAATATTATTATAAATATTTGGAATCTTCTTCAAAGATTGTCAACGAGACTGCTACTCTTGTTCAAGATAAATGTGGGATTTGACATTTCCACGAAAGTCAAGTCTAAGTACATCTCAAGAAATTTTAGTTTATTTTTTACAAATTCTATGGGTTTAATGATAAAAGTATTCTCTTCTTAAAAAGCTATTGCTAATATTTGTTTTATATTTATAAACGGAAACAGCAGAGTTCTGTGGAATGCGACCAACTAGAATATTTCATTCTTATTCGACAGACTGCTACTCAAAATTATCTTAAAGAATGCATTCTTTGAAAAGGTTGTCCTTCTTTTTGTCTCAATGGTATTCATCAATTTAGTCTAGAAGTTTTAGAAAAAGTTGTTTAGTTCTTGTATCTATGCTAAAAAGACCCTTATAATCTTGAAGATGTTTTGTTGGTCATACTGTTATTTTGGTTTAGTTACGAGTAATTTTTTCATAGTTTACTATTGCTATTGGTTCAGTAGGTTTCCGTTTTGGAATTTTCGAATGTTGGCTCTGGTAGGTTACACCAATAGCTAGCTTGTTTTTTGTTTCTTGGTATTAAAGATTAAAAAAGTTCAACCAATTAAGAAATTAAAAATTACCCTTGCACTCACAAAGTAACCTCACACAAGTGGTTAGATTTATAATAAGGGTGTATGCCAATCTTTAACATTATTCGACAAGTTGTTTAATTAAAGTAATGAAATGGCAGGAAATATTTTAGTTTCTGCTTGAATACCAATATAACAATCCTCTAAGTGATTTGTTTTTATATTCAGGGATGTACATTAACCTTGAAAGGTTTTACAATTTAAGTTTGCTTAAAAATTGTTAAATATATCCCTAAAATGATGTACAAAAAGCATTGCCATTACCATATATTGTAAGAATTACTAGAAAAGTCTTTTTACGGTGAATCTTACTTTATGTTCAAAGCTTTATACTCGTAAAGTTTCAAGACAAACTAAATTTAACTCGAACTGTTCGTGCAGGAAACCATTTGGCAACTTTACCAATAAACTATGCAGCATATTTTGAACGGTGAAAATCTTTTTGTATAATTGAAATGATCGTCGCCCTTTGTAAGTCTCTTTGATTCTCTTTAAAAACTTTTTTTATTGCTTTCGTTACTGCATGTTTTACATCCATAGAAAACATATTTCCTCGAAATCATTATTGTTACTATCCTAAATGTCTTTCTGAGCTCTTACTTGTAATGAGTAAACCAAGCTTTCGGACAAAGGACATATATGTAGCAGAAGTGGGAAGTGGGAAAGAATTGATCAGCCATAAATAGAACACTTCCTGAAAGAACTGGAATGAAAAAAAGCCTACCAAGATCAAGACAATACTCGATCTGTATGAAATCTGTTCTAAAATCAGGAGAAGATATGTAATCCTTCTACTGAGTTCTCCATGCAAAATCTTATTTAAAGTATTAGGTATTCATACAAATGTAATTCAGGCACTATTCCTAAAGAACGACAGTCAGGATTTGTAAAAGGTGGCACACCCAAAGATCAAATATTTGTAGTAAATACTGGGAGTATGAAAGATAATATATCTCCTGTAGATTTTCATAAAATTTACGACAATGTCTATAAGAACTTTCTTTTGACTGTTAACGTCCTTCTGAAAAGTGTAGTTCTTTTTCACTTTTTTTTATATGCCTGTCCTCATAGCGTGAAAAAGGTCTATAAGAACTTTTAGTATGTAAATAAAAAACTTTGATCTTCTAAACATCTATTCCACTACTAAAAAACACTTTCACAACACCATTATTAATGTACGGCTCGAAAAATTAGATACTACAAAGACTGAAACAAAATTCCTAAATCTTTAGGAAAAAACCATGACATTGTCGAATCAAATACAATAAGAGAATGAGGAACCTCTACAAATAACCATATACATAAAATGATTATAGGATGAGGAAAAATGAGTTATCAAGATCAACAACACGACCACCAGATATACGACACTAGAAGCTGGTATCTAGATATCCACAAGAAGCAGCTACCCTTGTAGAAAGATGGTGTACAAAATGGAAAATAAAAATCAACGCAGACAAGACGCAAGGCATACTTCGTCAAAAAAGAAGACAACCAACATCAGAAGACAACCAGACAACCAGAAGACAACCAACACCAGAAGCGAGTAGAGAGTTCCATGGACTCCCATGGCGAAGTACCTGGGAGCTATCCTCGACAGAGGGCTAAATTTCAAACAGTATGTCCAGACGGTAGTGGCCATAGCAAAAACAGCAAGGTCTGCACCGCATGGTACAATTTTAGCAAAACATATGTATCCGTCAGACAGTGAACGCACCTTGGTACCTACGTTCGCAACCAGGATATCTTCAGAGATCTGGAGACAGTGAACGCACCTTGGTACCTACGTTCGCAACCAGGATATCTTCAGAGATCTGGAGATCAAAAGAGTTCTAGATCTTATGAACGACAGGGCCGATAGACTTGATGACCATCTAAATGCGGAACTCAGGAACCTGCTGAATTACGACCAGGGCGATGAGCAGTGGAAGTACGTCAGACCGAAGAACCAGCTTCTTTATCACTAATCACAACTTCTGTATTACAGGTAAATCACTAAGAGGACCCAAAGAAAAAGACGAAGCCTACCAGAACCAAGAAGACAACAAGAAGAGGATACCAGAACAAGATGGTGGTTCAATGTGCAAGACAACAAGCGAGCTTCTCGTTTTTTTCGAGTCGACTGCAATTTGTGCAATTAGGTGGGCATGGCCTTCTAGAAAGTACATAGGTGTTACGGTGCTTAGTTCCAGGTCTGTGTTCGATTTCAAAAGCGTATTCCTGGAGTTTTTCCAACCATCTCGCTCTGGATTTCTAAAGATCAGTAGCCACTTTAAACTGGCATGGTCTGTTCTAATTAGGAATCTTTTGCCATATAAGTATTTGTAGAAATGTTCCACAGACTTCACAACTGCGAGGAGTTCACGTCTCGTTACACAATAGTTGATTTCGGCTTTTGACGGTGGGCTCCTTAAAAGGATAGTTGAAAACCCTGAAGGCTCAGAAATCAAGAAACAAATTGTAGTCCCAAGAAGTACGGTACCGAAAATTTTAAAACAACTTGATGATGACATATCTGGAGGACACCTAGGTATTACAAAGACGCTGCAAAAAGTCCGGGATAGATTTTATTGGGTTAATTGCTTCAACGATGTTAAATATTGGTGCCACAAATGCACATGTGCTGCTAGCAATGGACCTAATCGTAAACCTAAAGCAGACATGCATACCTTGTCGGAAGTCCATTCGAAAGAATCGCTGTAGATGTGTTGGGGCCACTACCAACTAGTGAGGTTGGAAATAAATACATCTTCGTTGTGATTGACTATTTTTCTAAATGGGTGGAGGCCTACCCTGTTCCCAACCAAGAAGCCCCTACCTTGGCCGATATTCTGATCAACGAGTTCATTAGCCGTTTTGGGGTACCGTTGGAGCTGCACGCAGATCAGGGAAGAAATTTTGAAAGCAAACTATTTCAAGAAGTCTGCAAAAGATTAGCTATCCATAAAACTAGAACTACAGCGATGCATTCACAGTCCGATGGAATGGTGGAACGAATGAACCGAACCATTGCAAATTATTTATCGAAAATGGTTTCAGAACATCAGAAAGATTGGGATAAATATATTCCGCTATTTTTAATGGCTATCCGATCGGCTGTTAACGAATCTACGGGTCAGACACAAGTCTGTTCTTTGAACCGAAGAATGGAAATTTGCACCGACTAGTTCAGGAGGACCGGGGGTGGATGGCAAAGGGGTGCGGTGGTCGATATCCTAAAGTCTGGATATGAATCCCTCGCCTCGGCCTTGTACAAATAGGTAGGTAGTTAAAAATGAGTTGGTAGAGGAGAAATGGTACTTTGAAACCAAATAGTAATATTTATTGAATTTGGACCTTAAAACAGTTTGTTATCGTTTTACAACTAAAATTTGCTTATTTTAAATTTGTATGCGCCTCTTTAAAAATATCGAGGTGCCCTCCTTGATCAATAGATATATATAATAACGATCTTCCAATTATTATTTCTAATAGAAATAGTAAATTAAGGTATTATTAGTTGAAGGCGTAGGTACAATAGTAGGTTGGTATATAAAAGATGGGAAGAAAAAATGGTGATACATATTATGTGGCACGAATTTGACATGATGGGTGAAAACGACGACGATAACAGCGAGCTGAACGAACACAGATTTTTAACAAAAGGTAAGTCCACCAATCATTAAAATATTTAACTGTTTTGTTGAAATTTATTGTACTAACCCTTATTATGTGGAAGTCGTACTAAGCTGAAAAATAAAAAACACTATATTATTGCCTTTCGCCACTTTTATTTCAAAAATTTACTTAAAACTAAAAGCTGTTTCGAATTAAACTCAACTTCAGTTTGACAGATGGAAGCGACAAAGCCAATTCGCCTTGTATATATAAAATTTTTTCCAAAGGATATATAGTACTAGTTAAAAAGCTAGTGTAAGAAAGTAATATCTATTCAGATTTAATAATAATCTCAAGCTGTTTTATGTATGTAAGGAGTAAGATCAATTTCACAAAGTATATTTTTAAAAATTACTGTCTTGCACACCATTTTACTTTACCAGTGAAAAAAATTATTCAAATCATTTTCCTGATGTAAAAACCCAAAGAGTTAATACTATACTTTATTTAATGTATATAAAAGCAACAGAACCAGATTTATCTACACTATACAAATCATCTTCAGTCACACAAACTACCAGCTTACAATTCAATTAAAAAGGTTTTTCAAGTATTATAAACAAAATAATTGTAAAATAAATAATTACAACTAATAGCTATTCGTTACATTTAATAAGTAAAATAATTTAAAAAAATATCACAAGTAACATTTCCATAAAACATTACACGCAATGTGCATATACAGGGTGTTTCAAAAAAAGGTAACACCGTCTCTAGGATAGGTAAAAAACAGAAAAATAATTGGGGTTTGCTTAGTAAAATTTTTTTCTAACGCCATCCGTTTTCAAGATAAAGGGCGTTGAAGAAAATGAAAAATTACACATTTCTTACGATTTTGCCGAAACTACTGGCACCATTGCAATGAAATTTTATACGAATATGTTTTGGAAGCATCAAAAACTTTTTCTATTGGAGCAAAACTCTATTTATTGTTGACTTATTGTCATAACAATCAATAAATTTCAATTTTACATGGCAAACTTAGTTTATACCAGGAGCGATTATTACTTCATAATTTTCAAATCAAAATATTCCGAAAACGGTACATAATATCGAGTTTTACCAAGAGTACCCTTTTGGTGTAGAATTAAACGATGTTTATGTTCACTTGGAGTTTTGACTAATAATTCTACCCTAAAAAAAGTTATGTTGAATAATACGTTGTATGAATCGTGTAACTAGCGCCCTCTATGAGAGTTAGTTATAAAAACAAATTCATGGGATATATCAGCTTCCAAAACATATTCGTATAAAATTTCATTGCAATGGTGCCAGTAGTTTCGGCAAAATCATAAGAAATGTGTAATTTTTCATTTTCTTCAACGCCCTTTATCTTGTAAACGGATGGCGTTAGAAAAAAATTTTACTAAGCAAACCCCAATTATTTTTCTGTTTTTTACCTATCTTAGAGACGGTGTTACCTTTTTTTGAAACACCCTGTATACACTCCACAAAAATTATCGCATCAGTACTATTTTAGGACATTTTTAATATTTCATTTTAGTTTTTGTATATATTCCAACTTAAAAGGTATTTGTGGTTTCTTATCATGGACAAAAAACGATTGGAATTTCTTACAGAGTTTTTTTTAAGATAATTGCTCGACAGTAGATTATTTCTGTCCTAGTATGCATTGGGATCGAAACGTCGTTAAGCGAAGAGTGTTACTGTTAAGCGAAAATTTAAATTTATTTTGTTAATATGGATGTGCCTGAACGTTTAACAAGACATGTGACTAATGAAGAAGCCACTAGAATAATTGAGCTCATAGAAGATGGTCGCAGTCAAAGATACGTCGCTGGCGTTATGGGCGTTCAACAAAGGACCATCTCCAGAATCAATCGCTACCAAGAAACCGTACAGCTATCCAGAAGACTAGGTCATGGCCGCAGAAGGGTAACTTGGCTATAGATGACCGTTATTTGAGGTTAACGGGGTTGAGAATTAGGTATACCCAGCGGCGGCCTTAGGGGGTGGCGAACAGGGCAATCGCCCAGGGCCTCGCTCTTGCAGGGGCCTCGCCTAACAAACCAAGCAAATTTTAAAAAATATAGATTTTTTTAACTATATTTTTTTTATTTAAAACTTTCGATTTTGATGCTGAATTACTTATTAAGGTTATAACATAACGGTAATTTAAAATTAAGTTAGTTAACTAATTCATTCATTCAAAACATAATTGAAAAATTCATTATGTAGTACTTGAATATCATGCCTGAAAACACTTGAAGATCGGTTTTTTAATCGCATAGCACTTGGGTCAGCTCGGCAGTCGGGACAAAATGCTCTGCTCCTCTATCGTTTGAAGAATTCCTGTGCTTTATTTCGTTGTCACTCTTGTCACCTTGGAATTATTTTGCTTGCAGTATGAGTTACAAAATTGTTACTGTACCGTAAAATAAATATTTTTATATTTTATCTTTCATTTTATGGAATGTTATTTATTATTTCTAACAACCTACCTAAAAGAAGGAAAAAAATGTTTTGAAAAGGGATTTTAATCCCAAACAAACATTTATTATCGAGGGTTCCAAACTAAGTGAAGTAAAAAAGGAATCAGTAGAGAGGTTGCAATAAAAAACAAATAAAACCGTACTGTATAATACACAGGCTATGCAGCATCGTATTATGTCCAAACAAAACCCTTTTTTGGTTTGCTACTAAGGTTGTACACTCTGTTTGCCGGCTCAAGTCAGAGGTGGGCTATTTTAAATGCTCATGTAAAATCGTTATCGCTAAAACCACTTTCTGAAACTAGATGGGAGTGCAGGGTAGCATCGGTGAAGGCCGTTAAATACCAACTAAGCGATATATGTGCTGCTTTAAAGGATTTACCAGAAAATACAACAGATTGTCAGTTAGTCAGTGAATGCTATTCAATAGAAAAGGAAATAACTACCTACGAATTTGTAGTTTCACTTGTCATATGGTATGACATTCTTATAAGGATAAATTTTATAAGTAAAATGTGGCAAAGCGAAAACATTCACTTAGATGTGGCTATACAACACCTAGACGCATTCACAAATTGGCTCGATAATTATCGAGAAAATGGTTTTCAGTTCAAAGACGTCAGAAGACGACGTATAAAAAGCATTTTGATTATGAAGGGGAAGATGAAGCTCATGAATTGAATGCGGAAGAAATTTTCAAAATAAACTATTTTTATGTAATTGTCGACAATGTGCGCGCAACCTGCCATCCTAGGTTTGAGACTCTTAAACATCATAAGAGCATATTTGGTTTCATGTATATCTAATATAAAAAGATTAAAGGAAATTAGTGATTTTGAACTTTTGAAGCAATGCAGCGACTTGCAAATACTATGACAGTAGGAGAATCATGTGATATTGATGGACATTAATTGTACAAAGAATTGGATAATGTTCATCCGTGTGTATGAAGGAAACGACGACATTATCTCGCTGATGAAATACATAATAGAAAAAAAATTTAATTGAAGTTTACCTCACTATCGAAATAGTCCTGAGAATTATTGCTACCACACCTGTTACAGTTGCGTCTGCTGAAAGGAGTTTTTCGAGGCTTAAAATTATTAAAACATATTTGAGGAATTCGATGACACAAGATCGGCTTTCAGCCCTTGCTATTCTTTCAATCGAAAATGACGTAGCTCATTCGTTAGATTATTGTGCTTTAATTAAAGACTTTAGTCTTCAGAAAAGACTAAACATCAATTTTAAAATTTATCATCTCTGATTTGTTAATTTTGTAAATCTTTCAATGTAAAATACCTACTTATTTTAAAACTGAAATTATATTTATTTGTATAACTTTAGTATTTCTCCTCAAACATGACAAATACCTAAACCAAACAACCAGACCTACTTTCGCATTACATACTTTTCACGAAGGACAAAGGGCCTCGCAAAGACCTGCCGCCCAGAGCCTCGCAATGGGTAAGGCCGCCTCTGGGTATACCACCGCTAGAACGCTGCAAGCAGATCTATTGGCTGTCCTTAATGTTCGAATAAGCTTACAAACAGTTAGAAACAGGCTTAAAAAGGCAGGTTTACGAGCCAGAGTGCTAGCTAGAGGGCCACGCCTTAACAGGCAACATCGAGTAGCACTTAAACAACTATAAAAGGTTGAATTAAACTTTCACTATTTATTCTCAAATATGAATGACGGCCGTTTCGCTATAGAAATAGCATCATCAGATTCTATTCATCTTACTTACAACTCTAGTTACGTAATATACTATTATAGATCAATTATCACAACACTTCTAGCTCATATTCATCTTATATAAATACTTAATTCTAAGAAGTTTTGTTTTATTAATAACGCAAACATTTATCTCTGTTGCCAAAATAAACTATTTTATGTCACTGGGTTTCTAGTGATTAGGCCACATTTGCTGCAAAAACATCGCTTCCGAAAATGTTCTAATAAAACTTTTAAACGTGAATAATAAAGAAGTTTGTTTGAGAAAACGTCTCCAACATCTTTTGACGTATTCATAGAAATATTCTCAGAAAAAAAAATGTTATAAAAAACTTTCATAAACTATTTCGATCAAATTTTGTTGTGTTTTTTCTTTGTAGGAGCATTTCTTCTCACCCCATCTCACGATCTAAGTTTAGACAAAGCTGCCAACATTTGCGACAAACTGAACTTCCGGGGAAGTTTCAGTTTGACGAAGACGGCCACTGGCATATTGTTTAAATTTTCGGAACCCGAAGACTATCAGCAAGTTTTCAGGAAGGGATTTCATAAGGTAAATTTTTGGTAGCTTCAATGTTTCGATATTCAATAAACGTAAATGGGAAACTGTTTCGTTAGAAAGTTTTTAGCGCTCAGTTAGAAAATTCGTTTTTATCCAAAAAACGAAAAACTTTTAGTTTGATACTTTCTAGCGGCTAGCTGATTAAAATTAAATATTGAGGTTAAATAGATTCATGATTTTTCGAATGTTATTCAGCCTTTACGATGAATATTGAATTCGAATTGGTATAATTAATAAAAAAAGTGTGTTTATTATTCTGTTTATGATATCGCACCCAGGCAAGAAAAGAGTCATAACACACATTGTGTACAAAATGACATAAATACAGCATTAAATAGCGCGCACATTTGTTCGGCTGAATTAACGTCATTATTATGTGGCGCATGGTTACCGCTAGATGGTACTAAGTACTCTTTTTTACGGAGCCATTTTGCTCTGATCACCGGCGTGAACAGTGTCACATTTGTGTTAGTACGGGGTAGGTTTGTATTGTGCCGCCAGAAAAGTGTTTTATTGTGTGATGTGACTTTTTATCGGTAAGTTTTACGTTAAAGAATTAGTTTTTTTACGAAAAAGGCGACACAATCCGTGTTATGACTGTTTTGTTGACGAAAAAGCATTGTAGATATTGCCACGTCATATAAAAAACAGACATAACCTGTAAAGGCTCTCTTTTTTCGACTATTTCTGATCTATATTCGTGTATTATGGAATATTATAAAGACGCAATACATTAATGCCTTTTTTTACAAAATATTTTAGCAAAATAGTCAGCACGAAACCGAAGATCAGATACTAACGCATACGCAATGTACAAGTCCAAGCATTATTGCGGATATTATAGCACCTTTTTGTACAGGTATGATGATATTTAACTTATATTTAAATTTTACTTTTACGTTAAGGTTTGATAAATCAAATTACTCTTATTGTTTTAGACGGAAATACCTCGGATAAAGAAAATGTTTATTTCGAAGATAGTGATGATAGCGTCAAAGATCCGAATTTTAAAATTCACTGTGGATATAAGAGTTCAACCTCAGACAGTAGCGTTGGTCCGCCGACTATAACAAAGCGTGTTAAACGGAGTTCACTAATTTTGTCGGAACAGGAGCTTTAAACCCAACCTTGCGCAAATACTGGTGCATCAGAAAATTTGGTTGTGACTTCTTCTACGTCTAAGAATATTCCACAGCGCAATAGGTCCATGTCTTCTGATTCTTCTTCATCGACTTCCTCGTCGAATAGTAGTAGCAGCAACAGCAGAAGAAAGTAACGTACTTCACAATAATGTTCCTGAGCAAATCTTGAGTCCAATACCACGAATGGAATCTCACTACATAAGAAAAAATTCATCAAGGGAATACATTGATGGAGGAAAGTCGCTCAGTGATGTCTATAGAGATTATAAAACCTTCTGTGAATCTACTAACGTGCCCTTTGCCAATGAAACATTGTACTCAAGAATATTTAATGGTGAATTTAATAGCAGCTTTTTCAAGCCGAAAAAAGACAGGTGTGAACTTTGTGTACGTTATGAGAATGCTCTAGGTGATACAAAGATATAGAAATCCAGTATCTTAAACACATGGAAGAAAGGGATCTTTCTCGACTTGAAAAAGACGCTGATAAAAAAAGCTCAGGTCCAAATAAAATTATTGCAATTTATGATTTGCAAGAAGTCCTGCAACTTCCACGAGGCAATACCTCTATTTTTTATTATAAGTCAAAACTCAATACCTTCAATTTTACAGTGTCTCACTTGGATCTTCTGTATTTAAGTTTATTGAAAGTAGTGTGGTAAATTACGATGGACCAGTGTGATTGTTAATAAGCCAAAGCTAGTAATTTACACTAAGAAGTTCGAGTTTTTTGTTTGTTTGTTATATTTTGATAAGAAGTTTATAATTTGTTTACGTTACCTTTATTTTTAATTGATATTAAATACTTTTGTAATAAAAGAAATGGTGTATTATTTAAAAAAATTACAGACGTTTCAATCGAAAAAAGAGTCATAATATACATCTAATCAAAATTGTCTTAAAAGTTAGTTTGAAAAAAATACGATTTTGCTGTTGAATTTTATGTTTTATAATAAACATATAAATAACCTATTTACACGCAAAATTTCAGTAATCTGACTATTATAGTTTTTAAATTATTGACGTTTGTCTGAACAAAAAACTATAAAAGTAGCAATTTCTCGAAACAGGTATTTTTGTATTGTGACACTTTTCTTGCCGGGGTGCGATATACAATATTCTTATAGTTCATTTGTTTGGAGTTGGCAGCTAAGAAAAGTCATTAAATCGTAAAATGTAAACAAGACCCTAAATCAGTAGCGCACGTATTTATTTATATCGGTATATTTTAATCTTCTTAGGTAAGGGATAAGTAGTCATAATACGATATTTAGAATATTTTGTTTTTCGATTTTAACGAGAATAATTGTGGTCGTTAAGAATGTTAAGGGATTAAGGTAACTGTAGCATACAAAGCACCTAACCGGTGATTCAATACGCCTCAAGGTTCGAAGTTGAGAATATATAAAAAATTGATGATATCTTTTAAAAACTTATATTTTTCAATCTACATTAACAATCTATATCAAAATTAAAATGACAGTTATTGACAACTGCTTTCTTTGAAATAAAATACAAAGTGTCAGAAAAAAATAAATAAACACTAGCATTTTCCAACACACTCCCACCTTGTTCCATACTTCCAAATGGCACAACTTCTCAGGAAAATTTATGACTCAAATCTCGATGGGGGTTTCACTTGTCTTCCATATCTGGTTACAATTGGAGTTTTGCTTTCCTTAACGGTAGTTACTTCTCCTTTATCTATCGTTGAGTCTTCTTCAGAAATATTATACTTAGGCTGTTCTTTCTTAATATCTAACTTTTCTAAGTGTTTTTTCTGCAGCTCACATCTCACAGAAGTATCTTCTTCGGTTTCGATTTCAAGGGGGTAAAGTCTTTGAATGGGTCTCATCAAAGAACCCGTTGAAGTTCGAACTTTCACCAGACGAATTTTTCCATCCTTTCCGGGAAAAATATCTTCTACTATACCCAAAGGCCAATCAAGTCTCTTCAAACGTTCGTTTTCGATTATCACAATTTCTCCTTTATTAACTTCTCTGGACGATTTTCTTTTCATGTGTAATACTAGCTGGCTTAGGTATTCTTCTTTGAATCTTTTTCTTAAATTCATTCTTATTTTCTGAATGTATCTCAGATGCCTATTAAGAGACGTAGCATCAATTTCGTCCATACAAGGTGTTCCGATTTCCTTGACATCTTGAAGAAACATAGACGGGGTTAGAACAACTAATTCATCTTTCATGTCTGTAATATAGGTAAGCGGCCGTGAATTTATTACAGATTCACATTCGCATATAACTGAAGAGAGCTCTTCATAGGTCAGGCAAGCTTTTCCAAGTTGTTTCTTCAACAGCTGTTTCAATAGGCCTATCAGACGCTCCCACCATCCGCTCCACCAAGGAGATCCAGGAGGGTTAAATTTCCATTTTATTCTTTGAGCAATACTTTTCTCTTTCACTTTATTAATCAAAGTGTGCTCCCACCCTCTAAGATCAAATTTTCCTTCTAGCATCAGCTGAGTGGATTCCAAAATGAATTCGTTAAGATCTTTTTCATTATCAACACTGGTCACGCAGTTATCTACATAAAAACTATTTATCAATGTTATCACCCAATTAGAAAATTTTAAATATCCTTCCGGCTGAAGAAGAGCCTTTTCCAAATGATATTTTATTACTGCTCCAAATAGAAAAGGACTAGAAGTTACTCCAAAAACAATTTTTGTATGACGATAACATTTTAAAATACCTTCTTTATCAAACCATAAGAATCTCAAGAAATCACGATCGTTTTCATTCAAACTTATTTGCAAGCAAGCTTTTCTGATGTCAGACACAACACCAATCTTATGGAGTCTAAATAGAGTAAGAATCGATGGAATAAGTTCGATAAAATTTATTCCTTTTTTAAACAATTATTCAAGGAAACCTGATTTCTATCCCTAGCAGATGCATCGAAAACAGGTCTTAATTTAGTAGTGGCACTATTTAATTTGATTACATGTCGGTGTGGAAAATAGAAACCACTCTCCTTATCAATTGGAAATATTTCTTTAATTATACCTTCGTCACTCCAGTCACGTAAAGTATGGTCATATGTATCATAATATCCATCTTTTTCCAATTTCTTATCCAGTCGTTTTTTGGCCATATCAAAATTATTAACAATTGGAGGATGTCCATCAATCCAGGGTAAACCTACTTCATATCTTCCTTCTCTATTAATACAAATCGACTCTGGAAACTTTTCCATTGTATCTTCTTCTATCTTTTTTTGCTGATTTTGTTTCTTAGGATCCGAAATACCCAACGTTTTCAAGTCCCTCAAATGTGAGATATCATTATTGCAAAAAAAAGTAGAAACCAACATTGAAGAAGCATATGATTTTCTATAATGATCTCTGGGAATTTTTCCCATCACAACCCAACCTAAAAGAGTTTCCATTGCAACTAATCCACATTGCAGAGAATATCGTTTCCCGGTAAAAAGTTTTCCTGCAATATCGGCTCCTATTAAAATTTCTATTGGACCGTCGTTTGTATCTGAGATCGTAATGCCTAATTGATGAAGTTCGCTCATCCACGCACCTTCTGATATGGAAGCAACGTTACTACAAATTAATGGTTGATCAAGAGCATCAAAGTTACAAATATACTTTTCGTTCAAATTTTTCAGAGTAATTCGATATCGATTATGATGACTAGTTTCCGAATTTGTTCCTCCAAATAGAGCGTGAATTAATTGTTCTGAACCCAAAATTTCGTATCCCATTTCAATCGCAACATGTTTCACAATATATGATCGTTGTGACCCAGTATCAATTATTGCTCTAACCAATCGATTTTTACAATTACTACTTAGCTGCACCACAAGTGTTTGAAGGATAATTTCATTGTAATACGTGGTGTTTGATAAATTATCAACAATCGCAGAAACATCATTAGTGGTTATACTATTTGATTCTAAAAAAGGTTCCTTCTTAGAGCACATTAAAGTAGCATGTTTTCCATTACATTTAGAACATCTAATATCTACTTTACATTTTCTAGCTAGGTGTCCAAATCTCAAGCATAAATAACATCTACCATGATCAATCAATACCTTCCTTTTTTCATCAATTGATAGCTTTTTCATTTCATCATCGTCACAATCTGAAGAAAGATGGAATTTCTTGCAAAAAATACATTTGGGAGATTTATTTTTGTTAAATAATCCAGAAGCAGTAGGTACAGAAAGTAATTTTGATTGAGTTTCTTCTTGTTTTCTATTTTCTTTGCCAAAACCAGATATCGCCAGTGAAATTCTTTCTTCGTTTTCAACTTCTTTTTTGAGAAAATTCATTAATAAATCTAATCGATTTTTCGAAAGTAATGATACATCATAATTTCCACTGCGATGCCATACCCGTAGTAAACTTTCTGGTAAACATGATTCCACAAGTGGATAAAGCATTGCTGCGCAGGTATCGGAATTGACTCCCAAAGTCTCCAGTGATCGTAATTGTGATTCGATTTGATCATACAGATAACTGAGTTTCGATTTCGAATTGATATTATTTAAAATCAGTTTTAAAAGTTGTCTAACGTAAAATTCTACCAATAAATCGTCCCTACCAAAGCGGGATTTCAAACACTCGATGACCTTTGGGTAATTTTCTTTGGTTGGAGGATAACTTTCAACAAGTTGACGAGCCCGTGATTTTATAGAAGTTGCTTGAATAAGATATTGAAATTTGTCCTCGGTAGGTATAAACTCATCTTCATGTATACGTTTAAATTGGCTCCAGAATGATAGCCAGTCTTTTATATCACCATCAAATTTTTTAAGTTCTATCAATGGCAATTTTACTCTATGTTTACTACACGAATGATTTGATTTAGAAAAGTCAGATAAAGCATCATCCTTATTCAAGTTTCTTTCTGCTTTAGCCTTAAGTATATTATACTTCTCTAAAATTTCATCTGCTCTAGAAGTTTCTGCATCTATGTCCTCGGTTGGCGTATCATCTTCTAACATCAGGTTTAACATTTGTCTATCAAGTTCTGTAATGGCTTCTATCTTTTGATCCAAAACTTTAATCTTTCCATGTAGACTATCAACGTCATGATTCGGGTCCAGTAATAGTTTCATCGACTCTTCATATAATCGTTCGAAGGAAGTTCGGTATGTGGTTAAAGTTTTCAAAACCTTCTCCATAGTCCTGTCACGGTCGCCAAAATGTGTAGCATACAAAGCACCTAACCGGTGATTCAATACGCCTCAAGGTTCGAAGTTGAGAACATATAAAAAATTGATGATATCTTTTAAAAACTTATATTTTTCAATCTACATTGACAATCTATATCAAAATTAATATGACAGTTATTGACAACTACTTTCTTTGAAATAAAATACAAAGTGTCAGAAAAAATAAATAAACACTAGCATTTTCCAACAGTAACCCTATATGTATAATTGCAAAAAAAGATACGTTATTAGTCTATAAATTGAGGATTTGTTTATATCCTAATATATAAGAAATGGTGGATTATATTGAGATCCATATTTTTATTATTTTACTCCAAGAACATTTTTGTTAGTGAAAATGGCGTCAAGTTCGTGTTTTGTTCCAGTACAAGTGGCTCATTTTAAACAAAGTGCGTTTTCTCAAAGATAAAACTATTGTTTTGAATGTTCATGATGCACTAATATACTTATCAAGATGCATCAGCAACTGTTCGTGATGTGGTGACTAGGTGCTCCAAAATGACCGGTGTTAGTGAACGAAGTATCTATCGATTTTTAAGTGAGAGAAAACAGGGAAATGTTAGTAAACCAAAAAAACACATAGGAAATAAGTCCATTATAGTCGATAACTTTGATAGAGATATCATTAGAAGTCCATTCTTTGTACTTAAATAAAAAGATTCCAACTTTGGACAAAGTAATGACTGTTATAGCAGAAGTAGATACGATGCCCTAATTTGGACAAAATACGTTATGGAAAAAGAATTTGTTTTTAAGTATGAGTTGCGTAAAAAACAAAAATTTTTGAATGAGAGAAAAGAAATTATTTGCTGGAGAACACAATACTTAAGAAGTATTAAAAAATTTCGGGGCGAGGGAAAAACTATCTTTTATTTAGATGAAATTAGGGTTTTGCAAGACTAAGTCTGAAACCGAGCGTAGGTCTTATCTCGGTCTAGAGATATTTGGTTGTTAATATTTAGAAAATTCTGTATTCGAATTTCTAACCTTAAATACATACATCTTTGTTGACATTTTAAAACAAGACTGAAGGGATACAAGATTTTTATACTGACGGTAACACTCCATCCCACACTAACGTCAACGAAAGTGGCCTGACATGAATAGGGCGTGTTTTCGTTGATACTACAAACCGATTCTACATCTGTTTCTCTCGCGCTGATAACGCAATAACTCCTATTTTGTACGCTGTAAAATACGTATTTATTCGTCAGGTGCTGGTACTTTGTTTACTATTTTGTTTATGCCCTGTCTGTTCAGTTCTTCTAGGTACTCTCCCAATTTCTATGCTTCCGTGTTATGTTCTTCTCGTCCCTTTATTGTTTTTGGAATGTTTGGAAGTCTTCTATTTTCATCACTCCGTTTGCCTGCGTCATTTTCGAGTTGGGCGGTTTTTCTGTTCTTCTAATTGAACTAGGGCTCCTTGATCTGGTTTCTTTGTCTTTCTGCTTTCTCCTTTGATTTGATTTTTCGTCAATCAGTTCTTCAATTCAAGCTCTTAAATTGTTTTCTTATTGTTTTCATTTTCTTTCCTAAGTTTTTCGTTGGCTTTCTTAGTTTCTTCCAATAGTTTCCGTGTTTCTTCCATTTGTTTTCCCTCTCGAATTTGGCTTTAAAATCCTTTAAGCCTTTGAAATCTGTAAGTTGATTTTAAAGGATGTTCTCTGCTTCCGATTCTGAGTCATGATTAAAACGATTAAAAGTAAATGATTTAAAGACGAAACTTATTAACCCCTATCGGTTATCGATAACTCAGCTGACCCTGGCCACAATATTTTAGGTTCATTCAATTCTTCTTCCTAAATTTGTCAGACCAGTTTTGTTGACAATAGTACTATACTGAGTAGCATAGCTGTACAGAGTGAAACATAAATACAGTGTTTATTTGTGTATATTATGGGTTATAAATATGAAATATTTATGAGAAACATGAGCCAACCAAATAATTTCATGTAAACTTTGCAAAAATTTTGGCTATTTTGTATTATTATGTACAGGTAGCTTTTAAAAATAGCTGTCTAAAGATGAACCATCCAAAACTTTTTAATGAAGAAATATTTTCTTTCGACACCGAGAGTTTCGTAATATCTGTCTCATTATCGATAGGTTAGTATCGGAAGAAATTTTTTAATCTCCAACAACTCTCATTGAGATTGAAAAGTAATGTTTGCAAGTTGAAAATGCCAAAGGGTGCTTAATTCTTTTTAATGAATTTAAATTGAGAGAATAAATTAAAAATTAAAAGAAGAATTTCTTAGGTTCAATTTGAAGTTTACAGTATTACTCATACATCTTTTTCATAAACACTGTCAAAAAATAATCAAAATAAAATTTCAAAAAATTATTATTAAACAGTAATTTAGTAAGATGATTTATTATGTAAGTTGTTCTTTTATGTTTCTATCCTTAGATAGTAAATAAAAATAAATATCACTGAGATTTTTTTGAGCACTCTTTTTATTAATGATTTTTTCTTCTTGAGATTAAGAAATTCTGCTTTTGTAAACAACAAATTTTATATCCTTAAATACATTCCTTGAAAATGGGAATAAATTTTCTGAAAGCTTGGAAAAAAGTATAAAGAGCTTACTTTTATTAATTGCTGCATACCCCAATATTACTGGTTTTATATAAATGTGTATTGCATGAGTTTAATACTTTTGTCCAATAATAATTTAAAATATACATATTAATATCAAAATATTAGTAGACTAATTATCAAATAGGAATAAAACGAAACATATTAATATATTTTGCACACATTTCTATAACAAATAAAATAGAATAAAAATGTTTTGACATGAGGATGTAAATATATTGATATATATGAAATGGATAAGGCAATTATTTTAGTATTATTATTTCGGTATCAGTTGTTTGGGATTTTAAATGCAGTTTTGAAATGGGTGCACAAAATATATATATGAATAAATATCACTGAGAGCTTTTAAACGTACAGATGAAAGTTGTGTACAAATTATTATCGGTACTGATAGTTTAATTTACAAAAAAATGCAAATCTATTAAATAAGAATGAAGTAAATCACCCATAACACAAATAGGACTCAACACTGAATAAAGGAAAATACCGAAATCAATGTCACATATTTTTATTAACACAACTAAAGAACAGCGACTAGTTTCGGCCTATAAGCAGGCCATCATCAGGCTAGAAAAAACATATGGATGAGGTAAAACAATGCAGATTACATTAAATTATCAATAAACCTACCTTAAAATTAGTTTCATTCAATATCAAATTGAAATGATAATTGCTCGAACCAACCAGCTTGCATATTTTATCAAGGTATATGGTGAAACTAATGGACAAAAAGATGTGACATCAAATTAAAAGTTAAGATCTAAGGAAAATTATGTAAGGTAAGACAAAAGACTATAGACTAAATATGGGAAAGACCAAAATATGAAGAATGTGAGTTCTTCAGAAAACAAAATAGGTCTTTATTGTAAAGGCAAGCACATTGAGGATGAAAACTTCTTATCCAAATCAGAGATAAAAGTGAAAGTCTTAAATAGACCCATAAATGGTAGAAAAACAGAATAAGTTGTTAAGTAGCTTAAAAGAGAGCTTAGCTTGAATGTAAGCTCTTGATTAGGACCAATTAACTTAGGAAGTATATTTGTTGGCCATTCATAAGGACCACAATTCATAAATACCATATGAGCAGTATCATTTTTAAAGTTTTAAAAGACATTTTAAAGTTGTGTACAATATTGTCCATAACACTAAACTAAAATATAATGATGAGACACAAATAAAACTCAAAATCAGAAACCACACTATGTATGAAATGGCGGCGATCAGATTATCGACGTTTCAAACGAAATACGTGGAACCTAAAATCATAGAACTTAAAATAAGTGAAATACAATACAGTCATGAAATAATAATGTCTGTGAATGAAATTAGCAGTATGATAAAGAACTCATTATTAGAGAAATAAGGAATAATGGCAAGCAAGTTGGGTCGAACAACCATATGTAACAACAATAAATCATCCATTAGTTTCACCATATACCTTGATACAATATGCAAGCTTGTTGGTTCGAGCAATTATCATTTCAATTTGATAATGAACGAAACTAATTTTAAGGTAGGTTTATTGATAATTGAATGTAATCTGCATTGTTTTACCTCATCCATGTTTTTTCTAGCATGATGATGTCCTGTTTATATGCCGAAACTAGTCACTGTTCTTTAGTTGGGTTAA
The DNA here is from genome assembly GCA_035357415.1 of Ophraella communa. Lineage (NCBI taxonomy): Eukaryota > Metazoa > Arthropoda > Insecta > Coleoptera > Chrysomelidae > Ophraella > Ophraella communa. Next base: position 21,757,779 of record CM068988.1, on the reverse strand, counting down.
TAAAAATCTGTGACATTGATTTTGGTATTTTCCTTTATTTATTAATAAATAAGATATTACAGGAAATATTGACAAATAAAATTAATGCAGTAACAAGCATCTTTCACGATAAAGGTTGCTGGTTGCCTATAATACAAGATATTAAACTTTAGTTTAGAGTTATTTTAATATTATTTTTACAATAATCATGTTATATTCATATTACATAACTCCAATCTTGAAATAACAAAACCGTACATGTTTTACGTCAGATACTGTATCTGTTCTCTAGATCTCAATAGGATCGTTTTCAGAAAAGGGCTTTTAAAATTTCTACAATATCTTTCAGAAGTAGTTTTTAAAAATATTGTAATAATGTAAAATATCTTTTGTATTTTACCTAGCCAGATATTTTATTTTACTTTTAATGTGTATTAGTTTTGTCTTAGAAATCATGGACAATTGAATAGTTCCACTGTTTAAGACGATGCATGCATGACTACTTGCCATGTCATTGTAATCCCAAACAATTGGATATCACCAACGATGGACATCCGTATCTGAATCGCTTTAATAACGAAACTTTGGTCGAATCAAGCTGTAACACAAACCTAAAGACTATTCATGTTTAGTTTGTTTATGTTTTGATAAATATACTGTATTTTATACACTGAGTTAGTCTAAAAAATGGAGTTTCTTATGCCTTCTTAATAGTGGTATAATTTTAAAATATTTTTTCCATCCGGTGACACGTGAATAGTTAATTACAAATTCAAAATGGACTTCAATATACCAGTTCTATAATATCAAACTTATTACAAAAAAGGCAACAAATACTGAAATTATTTAGAAAAGAGAAAAATCAAACAAAGGAGGGTATCGTTTTAAAAAACTGTTTTGGGTTAATCCGGAAAAATAGTTTTTTATGTAAAAAACTTAAGGGTAATGGGTTTAAAATTCATTTCTATTATTTAAAAACCTACTTTATGATAATTAACATGTAGGAGAATTATTAAAAAAAAAATTGTTTAATGCAAGAGAGAATTATTCGACTGGCAAAAAACTTTTATTTACATCGGTTATTAGCAAAAAGCCGATACCTTCCTTTAAAGTTAATGAAGGACAAATTAATCAGCTATCTAGGTTTATTTTCAATATTGTAATAAAACTAATTGTCAAAAAATGTAAGATTAGATATTGGCACTGGCAAAAGTAAAAAGAGATTGATTTAAAAATAAAAAAAGAAAGAAAAATACAATGAAAAATATATTACTGTACAAATAAAGGAGGATCACGCATAAAGGCATTAGAGATTAAATGCATGTATATATTTAGAGTATTTCAATATTTTAACACTTGCTACTGCTGTTTTTTGACAAAGTTTATTTGAAAGTGTGTCAGAGAGTATGGTATAAAAATGAATAATTTCCAGGGCTGTATTGGTGCCTCAGTCCGTCCCTGGAAGTATTAATCTTCAATCTGTATTTCAGGTTACTGGTGGTAGACTGTATCGAAAAGTGGCCATTCCTTGCAGACCCCAAAAAACGTTTTCTTTGCTCGTCTATGAAGTACCGTCTGACCTTCCCGAAGACGATATCCGAGCCAGTCTTTACAGATATGGTTCGGTGGTAAGTACCTATATTATTAAATTTTATTGTACTTACCCTTACTTTTTGGATGTCCTTCTTATTAAGAATACTAAAAAACTCTTCGTTTTAACTCGACTTCCTAGTTTAATTGAAAAAATTAGGTTTAAAGTGACAATTACGGCATCGTCAGATTGACATACTCCGTGTAATATATACTAATTTTTCTTCAAGCTCGTGAAATAATAAAATTTGAACATGAACTCATTTATACAATTCTGGAATACTTCAGCGTCTAAACAAACCCTATTTTATATATTTTCAAGCATTTTTGTGCGAAAAAATTTTTACTTATGAAAATGGCTGAGCAAATACCTTTGAATTTGATGGCTTCGATTTTAGTCAAAAACCAAGTTTTGTTATTTTTGATAAAAATAGTGTAAAAACACTAAATCGACAACCTAGAATAAGAAAATGCAGTCAGAGTTTTAAAATTCCTAATAATTTCCAACAAAATAGACTACTTTTGAGTTGTGCTGTAGTTCTTCCCCCCGATACTTTCACACCCAGATCTAACAGTGTTCTTCACATTCTATCGAAAAACTAATTACACCAGTGGATTCAGCGTCTAAAAAAACCCCATTTCACATATTTTCGGTCGGCCATTTTGCCTTTTTTAACATTTTTATCGATGGAGCTGTAGATGGACAGCACATAATATTCAATAACTAACTAACGGTAAAGGCGTGGACGAATTGCACTAATGACATTAAAATTGATCTATTTTAATATTTTTAACAAAGTTTCTATTTTATTATTATTTAGTTAATTATTAATTATTGCGTCAAGTTACTATCATTTTAGAAAATTGCATCAAATAAGCATATCTATTTAAAACATTGAAGGATGGCGGCAATACTGAAAATGACGACGTCGTACAAACTTGAATTATTTTGGAAAAAATGCAGAATATAATGACAATTAGTATCCCAAAATTTTATAATTTTAAGTTTATTAATTTTAGAGATAAAATCTTGTTGCCAGATTTTTTCGCAATTAAAGATTAAACAGTAAAAAATTGCAAATAAATGAAATAAAATGTGACAAAAAGCACTTTTCAATTCTCATGTTATTTGTTTAATTAAATTGATTGTACTAACCCTTACTTTTTGGAAGTCCATCTTATTAAGAATAATGAAAAACTCTTCGTTTTACCAAAACTTCCAATATTTATTTAAAAATTGCTTTAACTATAATGACAGCCGTTTCGCTAGACTTAGCATCGTCAGATTGACATATTGAAGTTACATTTTGTTTATTTGTAGCTAGGTACCTGATGTTTATTAGGTAGTTATAAGGCTAGACCAAGTATGGAAGTAATAAGACATAACAATATTAAAGCCTAGATGTTATGAGCCCTAAGGGATTATCCTGGATGTACTTCCCTCTAAGATCAGTATAACTGTGCAATGATATAGAAAAACCAGGAAAAAACTATATCATGCTGATCTTTACAATAACTTAATATATTTGTGTTACAATTACGTCTTATCTATGTATAAAATGAAGACTCAATCAAAGCAAACACTTTAAAAGTGGAGAACTTCCCAGATTTATTTGTTCATTAACAACTTTAAATTGTGGATCTGCTAGATGTCTTTTTATTTCGAGTTCTTCAAGGAAATCTAAATTTTGTTTTTTATTACAAGTGTGTAGTATTTGGATGTCATTGATGTGTAAGAGTGAGGTTGGATGTTCAAGTAGGTGTTTTGCATAATTTGACTTATCTGGTTGTTTTAATCTATATGCTCTTAAATGTTCGTTCAATCTTACTTCAAAATTTCTTTGTGTTTGATCTACATATACAGCATTACACTTTGGACAAATAATTTTGTAAACACCAGATTTTCTTAATTTAGGTAATTTTGTTTTTACATTTAACAATTTTGTACCAATATTATTTTGTGTTTTAAATGATATTAATGCTGATGTTGCCGAAGGTATTATTTTTGAAATTTTATTGGAAATAGTTCCACAATATGTAATATTTTTATAACTTTTAATTTCTTTAGTTTGTTTAGGAAATATTAGGTTTAGTGACACTTTCTGTTCTTTCTTATTAATTAATTTATTTATCAAATGAATTGGGTAGCCATCAGATGTAGCTATTTGTTTTATGATATCAATTTCTTTATCAAAGTTAATTTTGTTCATTGGAATTGAAAATGCCCTATGTATCATAGAATTATAAGCTGCTAATTTATGTGTTAACACTAAACCTAATATTTCCTAAACAAACTAAAGAAATTAAAAGTTATAAAAATATTACATATTGTGGAACTATTTCCAATAAAATTTCAAAAATAATATCTTTGGCAACATCAGCATTAATATCATTTAAAACACAAAATAATATTGGTACAAAATTGTTAAATGTAAAAACAAAATTACCTAAATTAAAAAAATCTGGTGTTTACAAAATTAATTGTCCAAAGTGTAATGCTGTATTTATAGGTCAAACACAAAGAAATTTTGAAGTAAGATTTAACGAACATTTAAGAGCATATAGATTAAAACAACCAGATAAGTCAAATTATGCAAAACACCTACTTGAACATCAACCTACTCTTACACATCAATGACATCCAAATACTACACTTGTAATAAAACAAAATTTAGATTTCACTTGAAGAACTCGAAATAAAGACATCTAGCAGATCCACAATTTGTTGTTAATGAACAAATAAATCTGGGAGGATTCTCCACTTTTAAAGTGTTTGCTTTGATTAGTCTTTAGTCTTCATTTTTATGCATAGATGGACGTAATTTGTAACACAAATATATTAAGTTATTGTAAGATCAGCATGATATAGTTTTTTCCTGGTTTTCTATATCATTGCGCAGTTATACTGATCTTAGAGGAAGTACATCCAGGATAATCAGGAGCTCATAACATCTAGGCTTTAATATTGTTATGTCTTTATTACTTCCATGCTGATCTAGCTGTATAACTACACAATAAACATCAGGTACCTAGCTACAAATAGAGCAAATGTAACTTCAATATGTCAATCTGACGATGCTAAGTCTAGCGAAACGGCTGTCATTATAGTTAAAGCAATTTTTGTAAATAGATATTGGAAGTTTTGAAACGAAGGAGTTTTTCATTATTCTTAATAGATGGACTTCAAAGTAAGGGTTAGTACAATCAATTTAATTAAACAAATAACATGAGAATTGAAAGTGCTGTCGCATTTATTTCATTTATTTGCTGTTTAATCTTTGGTGCGAAAAATCTGGCAACAAGATTTTATCTCTAAAATTAATAAACTTAAAATTATAAAATTTTGGGATACTAATTGTCATTATATTCTGCATTTTTTCCAAAATAATTCAAGTTTGTACGACGTGCAGTATTGCCGCCATCCTTCAATGTTTTAAATAGATATGCTTATTTGATGCAATTTTCTAAAATGATAGTAACTTGACGCAATAATAAATAATTAGCTAAATGTAATAAAACAGAAACTTTATTTAAAATATTAAAATAGATCAATTTAATGTCATTAGTGCAATTCGTCCACGCCTTTACCGTTAGTTAGTTATTAATATTATGTGCTGTCCATCTACAGCTCCATCGATAAAAATGTTAAAAAGGCAAATGTAATGACCGAAAATATATTAATGGGTTTTTTAGACGCTGAATCCACTGGTGTAATTAGTTTTTCGATAGAATGTGAACAACACTGTTAGATCTGGGTGTGAAAGTATCGGGGGGAAGAACTAAAGTGTTTGCTTTGATTGAGTCTTCATTTTATACAAGGATAAGACGTAATTGTAACACAAATATATTAAGTTATTGTAAAGATCAGCATGATATAGTTTTTTCCTGGTTTTTCTATATCATTGCACAGTTATACTGATCTTAGAGGGAAGTACATGTCAATCTGACGATGCTAAGTCTAGCGAAACGGCTGTCATTATAGTTAAAGCAATTTTTAAATAAATATTGGAAGTTTTGGTAAAACGAAGAGTTTTTCATTATTCTTAATTTGTTTAATTGCTCAAAAAATAGTTTAATACATCCAAAAGTATTCTACATACATTTATATACATTTAGTACCAATTATTTATTTGTTTGTTAGTTATCTTCTTCAAATTATGGTTTAGAATATCTATTTAATTTATTCCAAGCCTTTTTCTCTTTTATTTTATTAGAATAACTGTTTCGTTCTTATTTGATGTAATAAAATATGTCGGTACGAACGATTTGAATGCTTCGAGTATGGTCGTTATGACATAATTGAATATTGCGGTATGTAACACGTGTCTCTATGTATATACGGTCACGTGCAAGTACGTGCGAAATGTGTTTGTGACAACACCTATAAATATACTACTAAACATTTAATACGATGCATCATTTATGAGTCAAAGCAATGTTTTATTATTGTAGTACGTAGTATAGAAGTGTCGAATTCAAAAGCAAAACTGGTTGTAAAGATTATTCGATGCAAAAATCTTGTACTATTTTTACAATTTATATCTCTATCCTAAATTAGATTCTAATTTCAGCGTTTTACTATGATTTAAATTATTTTTATTACTACACAACTATATTACTATTTTATTACTACATTGCAACCAAAAACGAGTAAGGGTTCACCCGAGTTCAACTCATTTATTTTTTTGTGGCTCACAAGTTCAATAATTCTGTGCACACATTTGCTTTTATATGAATAGTTATGAAATTTCTACTTGTAGAACCATTGTTAGGACGCATTTGTGTTTTTAAGGTTTGATTTTATATGAAGTAGAAAGTCCTTATTTATCTTAATTAAGATAAATTTAAACCAATTTAATAGCTTTTTGGGTTGCTGTAAAAGCAGAATTTTTATTATTGGATAGGAAAGTTTTATTTGGCATTTGTTCCAAAATAAGACAGTTTCATCTGCATTAAAGACTTGTTTAGATTTGTTTTGCAACAATTTTATTGTTTTTTTTATGTTAGACCTTAAACTTATTGAATCGACCTTCTCAAGCTTGAAATCATCCATCTGTAACTTCTTCACCAGACTCTTAGAAAAACACTTGATAAATTTCATCCCCGCATTTTTCTCGTGGTCAGAGCTGTCAGAAAAAAGTATTTTAGTTACTTTAGAGTAACTTATTAAGTTACTGTATCTTAGTTAATTTATTTTTCTGAGAAAAGTAACTAGTATCTTATATACTTTCTTAAAAGGAACTGTATGAATGTATGAATGAGTTAGGGGTGATGATTACACTGCGACCCATAGGATCTATTGTGTCCCCCTTACTTGCCATGTTCTGATGTTTTCTCAGATTTATAGCAGCTCTTCGAGTCCTATTTTCCTGAGGAAGTTTAGGACATCGTCGGGCTTCAAATCAGGTAGATCCCCTTCCTCTATTTCATGTGCTCCTAGGTATCTAGCCCTAGAATTTTGCAAGGCAGGACAGTCTGAGAGTATATGTATTGAGGTTTCATCGTCTTCCTCACAGAATCTGCACTTTGCTTCATCTGCTAACCCTAGTTTCTTCATGTGGCTTCTTAACCGGCAATGCCCGGTTAATATTCCCGTTAGAATACGGAGCCTTTTTTTACTGAGGTTGAGGCAGCTAAGAGATCTCTTCTGGTCATAGTTCCCCAGTAGTATCTTAGATTGCCTCAGTCCTTCCAGCTGATTCCAGTACTCGGATTTTTCTTTCTCCATTTCCTCCCTTAGTTTTCCTAAGATTACTCTACTGCTGATCCCACAAGATGGTTCTGGTCCCAAATGTAAGGTTTCAGCTCCTTTTTTTGCCAGCTTATCTGCTGTTTCATTCCCCTCTATTCCTATGTGTAAAAGGAACTGTATCTTGTAACTTAAAGAAGTATCTTAGATATCGAAAAGTAACTTAAATGCCAAAAAGTATCTAAGAAGTGATAAATGTAAACATAAGTGAGTCGATAGTTGGGAGGTGACTTCACATTGCTGTTTTATCTTGTCGAACTAGAGCTGTTGGACCCATGCTTTCTCGTGCTCACTGGGTTGCTAGGTCGAATTTTGCACAAGAATACTTGGCTTGGACAATAGCCGATTGGAGTGGCCTATTGTTTTCTGAAAAAGGTTTAGATGGACGTGTAAGAGTGTGGCGACGACAAGTTGTGTATTGCTGAACGACTTCCATTTGGTTTAGGATCAGTTATGGCATGGAGAGGCATATCCAGCTCTACAAGACCATGTTTTACCGTTCATGGTTATTCTTAGAGAGGAATAGTTACTGCGTCTCTTGACGATTTGTTTGGCCTGCCCTAAATCCAAATTTAAATCCAATAGAACATGTGTGGGATGAGCTAGAGAGGCATTTGCGTAGACATGGCTCCCAGACATTCTTGAGAGCTTGGCTATATAGTGGTGCATGAATGGGTCAAAATCTGATCCAAAGCATGCCTTGTCGATTGCAGGCTGTTATCACTGCCAGAAGGAATTCATAGTTACTGAAATTCTAAAAATTCTTCTGTATTAAAATTTTTTATGTTATTACTTTCAATAAACTTTAAGCTACAAGCAAAACCTGTTTTTATTCAAGCAATTTGTTAGTCAACTGTATTATGACCGAGGAAAATCCGAATAAAATAAAAATGTCTACAATATCTTCAAATTACTGGGTGACCACAATTTTATACTCGGCAGTAGGTATATAAAAGTATCTTGTTTAGTATCTAAAAAAGTAACTTATACGTATTTAAGTTCTTTTTTTTCTTGTATCTAGATACTTTTCCAAAGTGAATTTTGTAGATTCATTAACATCAAGACTTGCCAAGGGATAATCGATTGCTAATTTTAATTTTAATTTTAGGCGGTAAATATAGATTTTTGCAACTAAGACACGCCCTAATCAATTAAAACTATTACAATTTAAAATAACTGGCTAGTGTTAGTTAATTTAAAACACTAACAGTGACTGTAGAGCTTCAGGTCGTCATAATATTGTTCATCATTTTCATCATGTTCAATGTAAGAACGTGAGGTGACATGCCGGGCAAATCATAGGGAAGGAGAGGGAAGAATTCAGTTGTATAGTTTGCAACTTCGTCTGGATTTACTACAGTATTGCTGTTTTTGGTCGCTAATATAGGACGCGTACTAAGCAATTGATTATTAGTGTAGTTCTGCGCAATGTTTAGGAAATTTGCACCAATTCGTTTTGCTTTCTGTGATTTTACAGAACTGATATATTGTGTAGATTCATCAATTTGCATTCACCAATTTCCAGTACCCTTTATTTGATTGACAACATTTCCAGCCGATGAATTACGTTGTAGTTGTACACACATTTGGTTTTCAAAGTCAATTTCTGCAAATGACGCCGTAAAACTGATGATTTAAGACATGTATTAAGTTCATCAGAAGGTGTCAAAGGGGGTATAACTGGCAATATAATGACTGCGGCACCGAAGATCCGTACGTTTTCTCTCAAATCCGAAAGAGATCAATCACTTCCAAAACTTTGTAACACGTTGGGCGCCAAATTTGTAACTTTATTATCACTCTAAGCAGGTACCGGCTAGAGACTACTCTTCGGGAATTATTTTTAAGGTTCGTAATGACGGTAATCTAAAGAAAAGTGATAGGGCCATAGACATGTTACAGCTTTCTTGTGATACATTGTACATTTGTACAGATTGTTTTGTTATCGTATAGTTGCCAAAATGAGTGAAAAATAATGTTTATGTTTTGTTTAAATAAACAAATTAAATTAAAAAATTAAAGATATAATTAAAGTGGCGCCATCTGTCGAAAATCGAGTATCGAGTTAGAGCTGTTCTTTGATCATCACAGATAAACATTAGTTAATATATATTGAGATTTACTTCGCAGTTTTTATTTTCTTTCATTAAATATTTCTTGTATCTATTCAAGTTAAAATGTTTAGGTATGTGAATTATTTGATTAAATTTAATTTACCTTTAATATTCAAATCCGCTCCTGTTTACATTAATTAAAATAGGTACTTAGCCCGGAAATTGTTTATATTTGTATTAAATTTTTTTGGTCATTTCTTCCAGTATGATTACATGATTTTATTTTGTGGTTACATCAAGTTTATTTTTAAATGACTCACTTTTCACAAATTATCTGTAAAATTTTTATGGTCGTAATTTCTATTTAAAACGTGCGTTTAAATTTATTCATATTTACACACACGGCGAATTTTGATTATATAAATCAGTATTAAAATTTCGACGTTTGTATACTAAGGGAGATAAAAATCTGAACACCCAGTTTCAATGATTTTATTTTAATAAAATTTGGTAAATTTATTTATTTTACTGAAATAAACAATAAACAATAAAAAATTGATAATTTTAAGCCTTATCAGTTGAAGATTACGGTTTTTATACTGCTTTTTTTGAAATCCACTAATAATCCAAAAATGAATATTGTAGCCGTAGTAAAGATCCAAAATTTGCGGATTTTCAATACAGTTATTTAAAGGGAAGTGAAGCTGGCGAGTCTAGACATGCGCAAAAAAAATTAAATTGACAGAGGCTGGGGGTTTCGCTTCTTGTTAGTTGGGATATTCTTTGGTTCAATCACAGATTGAAATATGTATAATGATAAGATAATGACTTAATCGTTATTCTTCTATTACCATACAAGAAAAAGATATTTTTAGATAGTTACCAAAATTTGATCAAAATCGGTTGAACTACATCATCGTATTGTTACAGACCCTAATTAATTTTTGCATACCATCAAAACTATAATAAATGCGATTTATGAGCCTTTTCGTTGTTCGAAATCATGAAATTTCATAACCTATTTTAAACAATCCATGACAGGACGCCAATTTGTATTCATGATGACGTCACTTGTTAAAGGGTGTTCTTATTGGTCTGTTGATGTTCCATTTCCACTTGACATCCAATGTTGCCAAACCACCTATTAAAAGCAAGTTAACCGGAAATTTGTCTTCATAAAATAGTGATTGATGTCAAAAACTTCGAAATAAATACTTCATCTCATCAATAGACATAGGACACGTTCCTGATGATTATCTCAGAATTAGCAGCGTGATAAAACCACGAAATCGATTTTTGACCCTCATTTAAAACGTTCTCTTAATATTCGTTAGAAATTTGGCAACATCAATATTTGAGAATCAATTGTGATTATTTCCTGAAACTTAATGAAATTTGCTGATTCATTTAGACAAGTGGCAACGATGTTGTTCTCTTGCCCTTCAAATTAAATCGTGACGTCACTTGCTATGTGTGGCAAAATTTCGAATATTTGAACGTTATTTGACTTTGAATATTATTTTGACTTTATTGGTGATTTAGAGTTAGTATGATCAATTAAAAAAATATATTAAATCGCCTAATATTCATGTATATTATTTAAATATAAATTAAACCAATTTCAGTTGGTAAACTACTATTTTATCTTAATAACAATTATTTCTGAAGCAGTTTAAATAGCCAAAGCTATTACATATATTCTCATGTTAGAATCATATTAAATATAAGTTCAATAAAAACACAAAATAAATTTCTTCTAACAAACCGTCATTATTTTAACAACAAATGTCCCACCAGAGTTTATTAAATTCGAATGCACGAAATCCTTTGTGTCTTGTTTACACCACTTGTTTATAATGTCATTTTGTCTTGTTTCTTGTTTCTCGTCGTGCCCGTGACAACAAACTTTTAATGCATCTAGTAGACAACCGAGGGCTATGTGCAAGTTCGTTACGCTAATTAGATTTACGAAGATTTGCTATACAAAAAATTGTTCTATAATGCATGTGCATTTCCTCTACCAGAAAAGGTTTAAATTCTCTGTTATTTTTTTCGTTGCTTCACCGAGAAAATGTTTCAAATCGCATTTTAAACGACTTCTATAATAGCAAATATTTATCTATTTAGTTTTTAATTAGTTTATAAAACCGTTGCAACAATCAAAGTTTTTAGTTTCTTAAACAGTTTTTTTGCCAATTTACAGCTTCCTTCAACAGACAATTAACCAAATTTGACTATTTTGTCCATTATCTAAAATATGCTCCAGATAATATTAATTAAGTGCTGTTGGTGAATGCCCAAATTTACTAATTTTATGAACTAATTTGAAATTGCATTTGATCTACGTACAGTTTGTTATTGCTGGTAATAATCTAAGATCTTAAATAAAATACTTATCTGGGAACCTACTATTTAATGTGTGGTCCCGTGGAAGTAAAAAGAGAACTTTAGTACTGTAAATGTGGGACTGAAGTACTAGTTTTACTACCCATGATGCAAAAAAAATATTTAACTTATGTTAACGTGTGCTATCGTCAACGAAAGTGGCCTGACATGGCTAGGGCGAGTTTTTTTTGATAGTACAAATTCCATGTTGTCATCCACATTAGACATCAGGTTAGTTTACACCGTGTGGAGCAATTTGGTCCGAGGACCAAATCGGTTTAGAACATCAAGTGTACACTGACTGTTTTGATGGATTAAAATAGTCCAGGATTAAAGCCTGGGACCAAAATTGACATTTGACATTTTCATATTAAAATGACATAATCTTGAATCTTTAGGTAATTTGATGGTAGATTTTTTTTGAAAATGAATACAAAAATAGTAGCTGTGGTAATAGAGTTTCTGAGAAAGAAAAAAATATTGAAAGAATCAAAAGATTTAAATTAGAGTTGTCGGAGTCTCCATATTTAAGAAGCAATTTAGCTTATTCGCTCTTGAGTAGCAGTAACTTTGTTGGATTGTTAAGTAATCAAAGAATGTGGATGAAACCTAGGAGTAACGAAAATTGGTTAGGTTATTTTGACCATATTTTGACACGATCTTACGTGACAGCTGACTTATTTTTACTCTGTGATTTTAGCCAACCGTCACTTTGGTACACGAATTATAATGCGCCGTGTTTACACCGTTAAAAGTTGAATTTAATCCACCCTAGTTGAGACGGATCAAATTCGAGTACCAAATTTTACTCCTTGGGTGTTTACACCGAAAATAAAGTACACGTGACGTCATTTAGACCTCGGACTAAAAATTTGGTACGCCCGGTGTAAACGTACTTATTGAGAATATTAACCTACTAGACAGATTCTACATCTTCTGTCTCTCTCGCTGTAAAATACGTATTTATTCTTCAGCTGCTGGTTTTTTTATTACTATTTTGGCGATCCTCTCCGTTGGCTCCTTATACTAGTTTATGCCCTGTCTGTTCAGTTTTTCTAGGTACTTTGTCAATTTCCAATATTCGCTTCCGGTTTGTAGATTTACATTCACTCCTAATTTTTCATTGTATTTGTAGGTCAAATTAATTTCTCTCGCTTGTGCTCCTTTTCCGATTCTGGGCATCGTTTTTATGAAAATAGGGGGTGTCCTTTTTGCTATTCTTGGTTCTTTAGTTGCTTCCATGTTGTTTTTTCCTTTGATTGGCTTTTTCGTCTCTCATTTTTTTCCTGTTTTAAATTGTTTTCTTGTTGTCTTAATTTTATTTTGCGAAACGCGAAAGAACTTACCAGTATCGACACATGTAGGACTTTATTTTTATCTCTCGTTGTCCCTAAACTAGATTATGCTTCGACGGTTTGGTCTCCAATATATCAGAACCACCTTAATTATTTAGAATCATTACAGAGAGGGTTTCTAAAAAGTATTAAATCCACTGGTATTTATTCTTCCAGGGGATTTCCTGATGAGATGCTTCTCTATAGATTCAAGATGCAAGTAAATACCTCTGAGTTATTGCAACTTATTAATCTTCACGTCCCTCGTGTAGCTTCTTGTAATTCACCTACGTGTTATGTTAGTAGGGCTAGAACAAATATTTTGGTACAATCACCTCTTAAACAAATGCAAACCCATTACAATACTTATTCTGATTTGTTTGATATTTTTAATACCAGTTTGCGCATTCTCTAGTTTTTTTTAAATTATTTGTTCCTTTGTCTAAAATTTGCAAACTTTTAATTAATCAAATATTGTAAAACTCAACCCAGATTGTAATTAGTCTTGTACCGTTATTTGGGTCTCTAAATAAATAAAAAAAAAATTAAAAATAAATCTTCTTAGTTTTTCGTTGGCTTTCTAAGTTTCTTCCAATAGATTCCGTGTTTCTTCCATTTGTTTTTGTATTTCTTTCTCGAATTTGGCTTTAAAGTCCTTTGAGAATTTGAACTCTTTAAGTTGACTTTTAAGCACGATCTCTGTTTTTGATTCTGAGTCATGATTTAAAACAGAAAGTAAATTATTTAAGATTCATTTCACAAGAAGCAAATTATATACGATTTTTTATTTCAATCTTTTTAAAAACGATTCTATGTCCAAAAGGAAAATATTTGAAAGATTTCAGCAAAAAAGTACCTAAGAAAAATAAAAAACTCTTCGTTTTAACTCAACTTACACGTTTAGTTGAAAAAATTAGGTTTTAAATAACAATGGCAGCCGTTTCGCTAGAGTTAGCATCGTCAGATTGACATATTTAACTTGATATGATATATAGGGCATTTTCAATTCCAATGGACAAAATTAACTTTGATAAAAAAATTGATATCATAAAACAAATAGCTACATGTAATGGCTATCCACTTCATTTGATAAATAAATTAATTAATAAAAAAGAACAGAAAGTGTCACTCTAAGTAATATTTCCTAAACAAACTAAAGAAATTAAAAGTTATAAAAATATTACATATTGTGGAAATATTTCCAATACAATTTCAAAAATAATACCTTCGGCAACATCATCATTAATATCATTCAAAACACAAAATGTTGGTAAAAAATTGTTAAATGTAAAAACAAAATTACCCAAATTAAAAAAATCTGGTGTTTACAAAATTAATTGTCCAAAATGAAATGCTGTATATATAGGACTTCATTATATCAATCTGACCATGCTAAATCTAACAAAACGGCTGTCATTGCATTTAAAAACGTATTTTGCGAATAAATAGTGGAAGTTTAGTTCACCATTTAGTTGTTTACTGTTCTTGTTTTCTTGTTGTCTTCATTTTCTCTTCTAAGTTTTTCATTGGCTTTCTTAGTTTCTTCCAATAGTTTCCGTGTTTCTTCCATTTGTTTTCGTTTTCCTTCTCGAATTTGGCTTTAAAATCCCTTGAGTTTTTGAACTCTTTAAGTTGACTTTTAAGGACGATGTCTGTTTTTGATTCTGATATATGATTTGGAACAGAAAGTAAATGATGTAAGATTTTTGATATACAGTCGACAGAAGCAAACATGGTCCGCGGAAAATATGCCAACTAATTTCAAGGTTATCACAATCAGCCAATCACGAGCCAATGTTAACGATAATATCAATTTTAGTGGCTGCATAAGTGAGATGAAAATACAACTACAGCGACAAGGACACGCCCACCCAGGGTTCATGTTTGCTTCTGTCAACTGTAAATATTTTTTATAGAAACCTAAACTCTAATTGTCGTAGTGTTTTTTAAATTTCAAAGCTTGATAATGAGTTAAAAATTTGATTCATGAAATTAGTTTTCAAAATTTTTTACATTTCAACAAATTCTCTCTTGCTTAAACTGAAATTTTTTACAAAATGTTTGTTCTTTTAGGTTGAAGTAATAAGACTTCCGCTTCGCCTGGATCAAACACCAGGAACCCCTCCTCCAATCCGTATTACTGTTGCCGATTTGGATGAATACAACGCTCTCTTGCAACAAGGACTTGATTTTTATGGTGCTACCTATTTTCCAACTGAGACGATCAAAAAGGACCAACTAAACCAACTTAAAGGAAGTAAGGAGAAACTACTTCCGGTTTTCGATTCGGCAGGATTCACGAGAATTCCCCCACCACCGACAAGAACGCTAAAACCTATACGGTCATGAGAATTACAGAAAAACTGGCTGGTCGAAATCGTTTATAGAAAGGTCCATAAGAAATAGGGGAATTTAAAGAGATTTGGTAACGCTACTGATATTTTGATATATAATCCATAATTTCATAAAATTTGTTTATAAGTTTGCATGTAGGTATATTAAAATTTCATTGTTTGTTTAAAGTTGCCGTATTTCTATAAATTTCTTTGTTTTTCTATTAAATTTTTTGCAAATAATAAATGATGTTGTGGTATCAGTTTTACGAGTTCTATTAATTTGATTTATTTCTGGAATGTGTATAAATATTATAAATTTCAGTGAACGATCGGTTTGTAATTTGAAAAAAAAAGATTTTTTTTTGTTGAATTTGTTAGTTTTTTTTAATTTGTACGAAAAACATGCGAACTTTAATAATTTTTTTATAATTATTTTTATAATATGTAAATGTAGCACATTTTATAATTCTGCAATAAAATAGTTTGATTTATATTGATTCTTTTTTATTTTGTCCAAGAAAAAATATCTATACTACGTGACATAAAATTCCCAGTTTAAATGATTTTATTTTAATAAAATTTTGTATAAGTACTTACTGAAGCATAATAAGTAAATGATTGCAATGCTTTAAAGCCCTTTTACCTTTAATAATGTGTGGATGCACCCCGATGTGTTACGCATTATCCAACGCGCCTAGGCATGGTTCTGATCAGCTGGTCAATGCCCTCTTCTAGAGTCTAAGGAGGACGTTGCAAATTGAGCAATCTCCTACCCATCATATCCAACACGTGCTCAAAGCAAGCAAAAATTAAAACTAAGATTAATTTAAAACTAAAACATAAAACCTTATAATTTAATGTGGATGTTCATGCAAGAAACTAAGAAATTAAGATTTAAATTAAATTTCAAAAAGATGCTAAACTTTCAACTAGGAAATTAATTTCTTACATGAATTCTACATTACGCATGCGTCAATTCCTGAATTTCTTGAACGAACAAACTGTTTCGCTAAAACAGCTGTCATTGAGTCGTCAAAGCTAATTTTTAAACAAAAAGAAGAAATTTTATTAAAATGTTTTATTTTACTTAATAAAAATAGCTACTAAAAAATAATTTGAGGTTAGCTAGTCCAGTTTTGACAAATTATAAATTCTTAAACGAAATGGGCATGTCCAGTCAGTTTATTAATTTTCTTTATGTTGCATGAACAACTGAATATTCTTAATTTTACATTTAATCTAAATCTTAAATTAGTTTTAGTTTAATTGATGTTGCATGAATTCACCTTTTTAAGGTCGAAGGTTAATTGCAAAATACTTGAAATTTCTAAACGAACTGCGGTACACCGGGCATGGCTATCGACGCACGCCTGCAACACTTTTGGTCAATTTCCGCGCTGATATTCCGTCATCAAAACAGCTCGGAGGGTGGAAATCCTCAACAAATGTCGAAGGATACGTTGAGCATTCCATTCCCAATAAAATAAACGTATCAAAAAGCATTTTTAACAGGTGAAGCGCTGCAAGAAAAGTTTTTTAAATCCCAAAACTTGTCTCTTGAGGCTTCGAAAGTAGGAATTCATATTAATAATACAACATGCAGCCGAGGCCTATTGTGGCTTGTCAAAGTAAATGATCGATATGTCCACCATTTTTTCCAATGCATTAATCACTACGTTCCATAAAAGATCGTCAAATATTAAACAGCGAATGTGTATGGGATCCATGTAAACACGTTGTTTCGTTACACATATAAATAAACGAAATTTTGCCTAAATTAAACCGACATTACAAATTTTTCCATTGAGAAGGTTATAGGTTTTCCTTTTCTATTGTTGCAAATCTAGTCTTTATAGATCTTCACAGTAGCATGGTACTTGTACTGCGGATGCCGCATTCTCTTGGCGGAACCTGCATAGGTTGTATCTGCCAGTTCAATTTTGTTCATATGTTTGTTGAGTCTACGTTGTAGAGTAGTATAAGATTTCAGAAATAGAAAATGTTTTCCAATGATATTTAGAATATTAAAGATAGTTTTTATGTAAAAATTATTTAGATTTAAGATATATTTGCTCACGATTGTAATAAATTTCATTATAAAACTATAGGTGACAGCCATTAAATCGCTCGGATTCAATGATTATTTTAGTAGGGAAAAAGTGCATTTTAATTAGGGAAAGTTGTTTTATTAATAATAAAAATATCTTAATTTTAATTATCAGTCAAATAATTAAGCATTAAGGTAAAAATAATTAAATTAATGTATTTAAACAATTCTAAAAATTGGCTTAAAAAACAATTGAATTTCAATTTTTTATGTAATTTATGTCATTTCTGAGGTAAGGGTATAAATACCGAGAATTTTCGAATCCTCTTGGCGGAACCTGCATAGGTTGTATCTGCCAGTTCAATGTTGTTCATATGTTTGTTGAGTCTACAATGTCGTCTCAATAGCCCAACCAGAATTGTAAATGATCGTCTAGTCTGACTTAGCAGATACTCCGTGAATTTTGGCGACGTCAACTCTTTGGCCTGTCTCATACCCGGCACGTCATTCTAGCCAAAAAGACAACGAGTGCAAGAAATACACGTTTCAACGCGTTGTGTACCCAATATTTTCACCGACCCCAATAGAATTTAAACGAATTTAAATATTGCATTAATTAAAATCAAACAATCACCTTTCTCAGGAGTTCTGTATCTGTAATTCTGGAAGGGTGGGTCGCCCCACTGCATTTAGGCCACATTTGGCCCATTGTGCGTCCTTCTGAGATTGAGCCTACCTATTAGCTCGTCAACCGTCCTATCTTTTTAAAGGAGGTGATAACGTCGCCAGTAGAGAGCTCCCTCAAGTTGGCATTTGTTAGCCAGTTCTCGCCGAATACAGAAAGTCTTATTAGAGAGAGTGCCAGACAACCACAAGAGATGTGCTCAACTGTCTCATCCTCTTGTTCACATCCTCTGCATAGTGGGATGTCAGATAAACCCAACCTGTTCAGATGTTTTCGTGACAATGGCCAGTAAGTATACCTGTGACCAAACGCAGGTTCTTTCTAGTCATGGCCACGTATTTTTTGGCTGCTCTGCTATTCGGACACTTCAGAAGTTCCTTGGATAGTCTGCAACCTTTTTCTTCGTCCCATCCTCCCCTGAATTTGTCAAAAGAGCGTTCCTTTACTAGGTCAACCACCGCTGATGCCGGCAAGCTGACAAGACTGCCAAGTCCCAAGATCCTTTGGGACGCCGCTTTTCTAGCCAATGGTTCACCCTTTTGAAATTCCATGACCTTTTATCCAGCCTAGGTAAGGCTGAATCTACTTTTGTTTTAGATCCATCTGTGAAGATACAGATAGTACCTGTCGCCAATGCAGTTTGAGCGTTGTCATTAATAATTATTATCTTGTAGTGCCTTTCTCAGGAGTTAACATCAAAATTCTTTATTAGCTAGGTAAATGACGTTTTCATTTTTTCGCAGGCTTCATAAAAACTAAAAGTAAAATGGTTATTGGAACAATTGGTGAAATTAATTGGATCTTATTGTGTTCGTAATGTGTTTTGAAAATTTTCATTTAACTCCCGTAATTTTCAATTTTTTGTTGTTTCTGTTATACTACTTATTGAAATTTCAAAGCAATTTTTATGAAAATAATAAGGCATAACACACCTAAAATACACTTCCATAAGTGATCAACTGAAACTGCTAAATGCATACCTATGTGTATATATGGTTACATAGACAATGCAACTTATACAATATTTTTTATAAAAGTATTAATTTGACATTTACGTTACCGAAAAATAATATTTCTTGATCAAATTGAACAAACCAAAGTGATTAATTCACAAAAATTAATAGCTTTTTATATATTAATATTAAGGATAATAAAAAACTCTTCGTTTTAACAAAACTTCCAATATTTATTTAAAAATTGCTTTTTTAAAAGACTCAATGACAGCTGTTTCGCTATGAAGCATCGTCAGATTGACATTTAAGTTACATTTTGTTTGTTTGTAGCTAGGTACCTGATGTTTAGGTAGTATTAAGGCTAGACCAAGTATGGAAGTAATAAATAAATCTGGGAAGTTCTCCACTTTTAAAGTGTTTGCTTTGATTGAGTCTTCATTTTATACATAGATAAGACGTAATTGTAACACAAATATATTAAGTTATTGTAAAGATCAGCATGATATAGTTTTTTCCTGGTTTTTCTATATCATTGCACAGTTATACTGATCTTAGAGGGAAATACATCCAGGATAATCCCTTAGGGCTAATAACATCTAGGCATTAATATTGTTATGTCTTATTACTTCCATACTTGGTCTAGCCTTAATACTACCTAAACATCAGGTACCTAGCTACAAACAAACAAAATGTAATGTCAATCTGACGATGCTTTATAGCGAAACAGCTGTCATTGAGTCTTTTAAAAAAGCAATTTTTAAATAAATATTGGAAGTTTTGTTAAAACGAAGAGTTTTTTATTATCCTTAATAAGATGGACTTCCAAAAAGTAAGGGTTAGTACAATCAATTTATATTAATATTGCTTAAATTATTACGTTCTGTGCGTTTTTAAAATATATCACACGTGTGTGACATTGCTTCTTCTTTTCTTAATTTTCCGAGCAAGTATATTACTAATTTTCGATGTGTCAAAACTGTGTGTTAGGTGGTGTTTCCATAAGAGGTGGTAGGAAAACAAAATTACCACTTTTATTTAATCTCTTTTAGTTACACTCTTCGTGCAACAATGTAACATTCGCCATATTAAAAGTGAAAAAACTGTAATGGCCTTATTCGACAAAAACGTAAAGATTTCTATCTTCCAACATAATTTTCGGGGATAGCTCTTTTGAATAGACAGATTTTGTGCTTTAGAAGTTATAGAACCGCGGCAAAACTTTAACCACGACATTATTCAAAGTTATCGACCACCACAGAGAGAATATTAAATTCCTGTAATAAGGACAAATAAAAGAATTTGCTAGAGGGTGAAATCCTCTTTTAGCAAACAACATCAATGGAAAATAAGAACAAAAATGTATAAGGACAACGAGGATAATGTTCTATTTTGTCTGAAGGATATTGTGATCAAGATTTGTTGCTTTATCGTTAAAGAATTAATTAAAATATTTGTCATTTTAAACCAAGTTTTTAATTAATTTGACAAAAAAGTTAGTTTTGAATGAGATTTTGTATCGATAATTTGTCAAAATAGTAAGAATATTTATTCTATTAATGAATACAGATCAAAGTTAGGCCTTAATTTCAAAAACAACATAAAGCCAAAAATTAACATTTGTGAATTAAAAAAAAATCTCCAGTCATGGGCAAACATCATTAAATAATTAAATAAATTTCGGCTAAGCAGGTCTCTGTTTTTTAAATAAACCTTTTTTGGTCTTACCCACAAATATGATATGTGAAAATATTTGTTTTGCGTCTACTTTACGTTAATAGTAGTTCATTTTCTGCTTAAATTGTAAATATCTGAAATAAAACTTTTGCACCCCATTTCATTCGCAATACTAATATTTAATAGCTTATATCATAAATGAAATTATTTTTTCCTTGCACATTTTGTAAGTCAAAATCGTTACCAAACTACTAGCTTTAACGACCGAATCTCAGAAGCCATTAAGACCTTCCATTTTCCATCTCGAACGCTCGTTCTCCATTACGTTTTCGTCCCCTATCCTACTACTAAGATACATTACCCGATATTTTCTCGCCCAATTACTTTAATTACAAAATATTAAATATTAAATTTCTCTCACAGACTTCTGCGGTTACTTGCCCGGAAAAAACTGATGCCAGAGACGTTCACTCGAGGATAATAAGGATTATTTAAACTCTCATGAGTATGCAAAAAACTGCAGACAACAATTTTAAAATTTAGACCATTTAGGGTATTAATTATTTAACTAAGAACTTCCAAAAAGTAAAGGTTAACACAATCAATTTTATTAATTATTTAAAAGAGAAATAGACAAAATATCCTTTCTCCTAGTTTTTATCCTATAGAAATATGATCTGCCTAATACTCAACACGATGATCTGTATTTAATGAGTAATTTTATTATGCTCTTATTTGATTCTACATTAATTAGTATGGTTTTCACTTTTAGCTCCTTTAATTAAATGTTTTTCAATATTAATACAATGCAAGATGCTATTTTATTGAAATAAATTGTCAGTTTGATAATTATTAGGTTAGATTCTTCTTTCTCTTTGAATTGATCTGTCCTTTACAGTTGTCCTAGAGTTTTCGAGAACGTTCGAGAGAATGCATTCGAGAAAAGGATAGAACATCTAAAAATGATAATATATAAAGGGGGCAAGTCAAGTTAGTTAGTTCTTTCTCGAAAGATGACAAAATAGTTAGTGGCAAAAGTCCAAAAACTGTGTTACCTTGGGTAGGATTCAAGAAAACTCAATCTGAATACTCTATAAAACACTAAATTATAATTGAAAAACTGTTTGATACATCTATTTTGCAGGAAGGTATGAACCAGCTGATCCTCTATCTGTTGACCCCGTTCGGCAAAAGCTTAACTAGTGGGAACACAAAAGAAATACCTTGACAAATTATATTATCCAACCTGGATTTACACCCCATTCAGGAAAAGTTCAGGATGTCTAACGCAGTGCCCAACGCCCAAGAATAACCAACACAATAAGCCTGACACCTGAATACCACGGAGAAAATGATAGACAGGTACCTAAAGGACTTAGTACTAAGATACCCTTTCTTACACGTAAATCAATCTGGCGAATCCTGCGAAATAGTTCTGCAGGATTGAGAAAGCTATTGGAAAAAAAAGATGTAGGTGAATTTTCTGGATATAGAATGTTCTTTTGATAACACAATACTCACTCAATAGTGTTAAAGTCAGTATCAAGGGGGGAAGAAAATACCATCTTGAGTTGGATAGAAAATATGTTCACCAGCAGAAGAGTACAAGCAATCCTGTGCGAGATTGTTAGAGGATGCCCACAACATTGTTTTTCGTCACCGAGTCTGTAGAACGTGGTTTTGGAGGAACTAAATTACCAGGGAGTATTGCAATTGTGGAAAACTGGTACAAGAGGGAGGGTTTAATAAACTGTCTCAAAAAAATAAAGGTGGCATTCACAAGAAAGACAGAAATAGAAAAGTTGATATTGTCAGGAATCCAACTCTCTTTGGAGGTGAAGAAATAAGTAGGTATCTAGGGGTAAGATAAATTTCCTTCGGTGGAACAGAACCAACGTGTGGGATGGCTTACTGCGTTGCACCAATAAATGTTCACCAGTGGGTGGAAAAAGAACACCGTAAGCGCTGGGAAGAAACAGGGGGAAATATTCAATTTAAATTTAAGAGAAGAGTGGTGGGTTTTATTACAGGTTACTTGCATTTCAGAAGTCATCTGAATAAGATGGGAATACCAGCCCCGGAAATGTGGTGAAGATGAAGAAACCTGTTTTTTTGATATTTTCAATGGAATAACAGTTTTGGCATTTGGTACGAGTTCGAAACTTAACAGTAAATAAAAGATGGCCACATTAACTTCTAATAAAGCGAATCTGGATCCAATACAGTTTCTCGGTCCATCACCAAAAGGTAGGTAATTATAGGGATTTATCTTTCCCTTATTAGTGTCATTAACAGGTCGGCTGAAAAGTCCCCGGTCTACCATAGTAAAACACAATATTTTGACAAAATTCATTTTTTTTATTCAAAATAGTTGCCTTCAAGGGCGATACAGCCATTATAGCGACCTTCCAACTTTTCAATACCATTTTTGTAGGACTCCTTCGGTTTGTCCTCAAAATAGGCTTCAGTTTCGGCGATTACCTCAGTATCAGAGCCAAATTTTTTTCCCGCGAGCATTCTCTTCAGGTCAAAGAAAAGGAAAAAGTCGCTGGGTGCTAGATCTCGAGAATACGGTGGGTAAGGAAGCAATTCGAAGCCCAATTCATGCAATTTTGCCATCGTTTTCGATGATTTGTGATACGGTGCATTGTCTTGACGAAACAACACTTTTTTCTTCTTCATATGGGGCCGTTTTTTCGCGATTTCGGTCTTCAATCGCTCCAATAATGCACAGTAATAGTCGCTGTTGATTGTTTTTCCCTTTTCCAAATAGTCGATGAACAATATACCGTGTGTATCCCAAAAAACTGAGGCCATAACTTTGCCAGCTGACTGTTGAGTCTTTCCACGCTTTGGTGGCGGTTCACCGGCCGCAGTCCACTCAGCTGACTGTCGATTGGACTCAGGCGTGTAGTGATCAATTCGTTGCTGTTTTTGGTCGATTGTGAGCACGCGCGGCACCCATTTCGCACAGAGCTTCCGCATACCCAAATATTCGTGAACGATATGTCCAACACGTTCCTTAGATATCTTTAGAGTGTCAGCTATCTCGATCATATTCACTTTACGGTCACTCAAAATCATTTTGTGGATTTTTTTGATATATTCCTCAGTAACCACCTCTTTTGGGCGTCCACTGCGTTCACCGTCTTCGGTGCTCATTTCACCACGCTTGAATTTTGCGTACCAGTCAATGATTGTTGATTTTCCTGGTGCAGAGTCCGGAAACTCATTATCAAGCCAAGCTTTTGCTTCAACTGTGTTTTTTGTTCAACTACTGGATCAGTTAAATAATTATTCGTTGATTAATTTACTTTATATGACTTTTATTTTACATAAAAGATTGTACAGTCATAAAACCAAAAAAACATTCATTACAATCAACATGTTACTATGACTACAACTACTATTATTGTCCATAGAAAATGTGATAAAACCATTCAGAATTGCTAACATTAATCGATATTCTCAATACTCCCTCCCAATTCTGCAATAGTTAAAATATAACACAATATAGTAACTCTAGTAAATCATTAAAATTACTTATGATAACATACATCAATACATTTAGATTCAAATTTCTACAACATTCATGTTATTTCTAAAATATTCAAATTTCACTAAAGGTAAAGCCTTTGTTAAAATGTCTGCACATTGTTCTTGAGTAGATATATATTGCAATTTTATAGTTCCATCTAAAATACAATTTCTCACAAAGTGATGACGAATGTCAATGTGCTTGGATCTTTTTGTCTCCAATGTTGATGCCATCCTTATACAGGATTGATTGTCCTCATTAATCAAAATAGGAGAAATTTTATAATCATTCATATGTTCTAACAATTGTTTTACAAATAAGCATTCAGTTACACAGTTTGAAAGAGCAACATACTCAGCTTCTGAGCTTGACAGAGCAACTACTGATTGTTTCTTTGATTTCCAAAAAATGGTATTGTTATTTAGCTTTAAAATGAATCCTGTAATACTCTTCCGGTCATTGATATTATTAGCAAAATCAGAATCTACATAAGCACTCAAGGATAATTTCGAATTTTTTTCTTTTGAAAACTTTAAACCAAAATTTTGGGTATGTTTCAAATACCTCAAACAATTTTTCAAGCACTTCCAATGTGTGATTCCATATGAGTTCTGAAATTGACTGAAATACATGACAGAAAAACATATATCTGGCCTTGTGCCTAGCATTATGTACATCAAGCTACCGATTAATTCTTTATATGGAACGTTAGGGTTATCATTATCTTCATTCAGCAAATTCAGTTTTGGTTGCATTGGTACACTGGATTCTTTGCAATCTAGCATATTGAAATGTTGTATAACTTTTCTAATAAGATTCTTCTGTGAAATGAACAAATTATCTCCAGATTTTTCTATCTCTAATCCCAGAAACTTAATTTTATAGTCTGATAAATCCTTCATATCAAATTCAGTACATAACAAATTTTTGACAAAAGACAATTCTTCAAAATTATTAGAAATTAAAATCAAATCATCTACCCAGACCAACAGGTAAGTTTGAAATTTTACATATAAACAAGGGTCAACTTGAGACCTCTCAAATTTAATTTTGTGAAGAAAATTATCCAATCTTTCATACCAACATCTTGGGCTTTGTTGTAAACCATACAGGGCTTTCTTTAACTTACATACATAGTCTGAAGAATATTCATCTAGTCCCTGTGGTAAGTACATGTAAACTGGTGTTCTCAAATCTCCATTTAAAAATGCCGATTTTACATCCATCTGGTGGATGTAACTGTTGTTTTCAACAGCTAGTGATAAAATAACTCTTAGAGTTACCATCCGGGCTACTGGTGTGTAAACCTCTTCTTGCAATGATTTTCCTTGTTGAAATCCTCTTGCAACAAGCCTTGCCTTCTTGACAATTTTTCCGTTCACCTCTTTCTGTGTAAAAATCCACTTTGAATCAACAATGATTTCCTTTTCAGGACGTGGAACTACTTCCCAGGTTTCATTCTGCTTTATTCTTGAAAATTCCTCTTGAATGGCCTCCTTCCATGTTTTATCTTGTATAGCTTCTTCATATGTAGATGGATTTTCTGAAGGAAGACATCCTGTTGATAAAGCAGCCATATAATTCATTTCATAATCTTCCAATCTCCTAGGTATTCTCTTCTCTCTTCTACTTCGTCTTTCTGGTCTTTCTTCTTCATTTATTTGTTCTTCTGAAACTTCATTTCTAATTTCTTCTTCATCTTGTTCTTGATTAATAATCAGCTGTGGTCTTACTTCTTCCATAGTTTGTTGTTTTTCCTTGTTTTCGTCGAAGATAACACTCTTTGCAGCAACTATTTTCTTATTCACAGGATCCCACATACGATAACCATTTGGAGAATATCCTACCAATTTCATAGCCTTACTGTGATCTTCCAGTTTGCCTCTGGTTTCCTTTGGAATATGTACATAGCCTGTACATCCAAAAATTCTTATATTATCCAAATTCAACTTTGTCTTGTACCATAATTCTGCTGGTACCTGTGATTTTATGGAGGATGTGGGAAGTCTGTTTATTGTATATGCAGCAGTTCTCACTGCTTCCCCCCATAGAGTTTTTTCCATGTTTGACTCTATTAACAGACAGCGTGCCATATTCATTATAGTTCTATTATACCTTTCACTAACCCCATTTTGCTCTGGGTTGTGGGGTATGGTATACTGTATTTGAATTCCTTTCTCACGGCAAAATTTCTTGAATTCATGTGAGCTGTATTCGCCTCCATTGTCACAGCGAAGTCTAGAAATTTTATTTTCAAATTTTGTGCTCACCATAGCTTCATATTCCTTGAATTTTTCAATTACCTCACTTTTACTTTTCATTAGATACACAAAAGCAAAGTGTGAGTAATGATCAATAAAAGTTACATAGTACCTCATTCCATCATATGTAGTGGGTGTTATTGGACCTGCAACATCTGAGGATACTACTTCTAAGATTCTTTTAGCCTTTTTCTCCTCATCTATGCTTTTGAAAATACCACGGGTTTGCTTTCCTCTGGCACATGTATCACAAATTGTTTTTGATGGATAAACAGAGGAATGTCCCATTCTTTTGTGCATCACATTCATACTGGTCTGTGTCAAATTCAGTTGGAAATTTATTGGTTTCAAGGTAATTGCATAAAGATTTCCAATTATCCTACCTTCTATTAAACATTTTGAATTTTTGTCCAATATTTTCACCTTTTCCTTTTCAAAAATCACTTTAAATCCTTCTTTTTCGATTTTTTGTACAGACAGAAGGTTATGGTTCAATTCATTGCACTGAAGAACTTCCTTGATTACAATTTTTCTTCCTGCTTCATTGGTTACATGCAGATTTCCACTTCTGTGAGCCTTGATGAATTCCCCCTTCTTAGCAACATTTATTGAAAATTCAACTGCTTTTTCATCTACTAGGAAGTGTCCTGTTGTTTCATTTATAATATGGTTTGTTGCTCCAGAGTCAACAATGAATATTATTTCATTTTCTGATGTTTTGTTTAGAATTTTTACAGTCTCATTGGTACCTCCTGCCATAAATGCAATTTCTTCTTCCTCTTTTTCTACCACTTGAGCATTTTTTGTATCCAGGCCAGGACAATCATTTCTTTTATGCCCACGTTTTCCACATTTGTAGCATTTGTATGGAAATAGAAATTGACTGTTACTTCCATTATGACTATTTCCTCTTCCTCTGCCCCTGCTCCTTGGAAACCGTCCTCTTCCAGAAATTCCTTCATTCCTAACTGTGAAAGCCACTGAGTCAGTTTTATTTTGTTCACCCAAACCATTTTGACGTATTTCTTCTTGAAGTAGTCTATTTTTGACAAATTGAAACGTCATGTCCTCTGGCTTCTGTGAGAAGATTACATCTATTGCAGTTGTTATGTTTTGGTATTGTTCAGGCATTGCAGAGAGTAATTGTGAGATTATTTCATCATTTTGTATAGATCCACCACTGCTTCTCAGATCGCTCACTGTCTTTTCAAATTCTATGATGAAATCAACCAGTTTTCCATTTGTATACCTCATACTGCGAAGTTTCCTCTGCAAAATGACTTGTGCAGAAATTCCTGTTTTTGTATATGTGGCCTGTAGTGTCTTATACATTTCGAAGGACCACGTTGTTACTTATTTTAGTAAACGGATACGGTTTTTCAGAGAAAAGTAAAATAACTTTTAGAACTTTTATGACTTTTTATATTTTATTAATTGTCACACACCAACTGACGTTTTAATCAATAACTATAACTAAGTGTACTAATTAGGGAGGTAGTGTCCATTCCAAAGAGAATTATTGAACATGCACGTTGTTCATTTCATTGTTGTCTACAGGTATAGCGTAGTTTTTCTCTAGTAACTTTCGCATTTCTAATTTGTAATATTCGGCTAGATCTTTGTGTTTGGCTAATCTTCTTTCAAGGCATAGAAGTCTTTGTATGGCCATACTTTTAGATTCTGGCAATTCTTCATTGTCTTTTTTCCACGGTAATTTAACCTCGTACTGACCATTTACCAATTTTATAGAATTTTGAGCTAAAGCTAAGGCTCTTTCTTCTTCTTTGGTATATTTTAGATTTCTGTTGCTGTGCGCCACCCCAAAACTTTCAAGTTTCATGTAGGATTTTACCATTTCATGGACCTTTCCATCGCATGGTTCGCAACATACTACCACCACTTCATCAGTTTGCTCATTTGTAGCTAATCCCGTGCAACCATGTAATGTCCAACCGATTGCTGTATTGGACAATATTGGCCGTTGGGATCTGGTTGAATGGTTTGTCTTGAAATTATGAGATTGGCGTTATTTTGTCCAATTAATAAATATGGCTTCATTGTAGTTTCCAAATTTAAATTTACATTTTTGATAAAAGGATATTTTGTAGCTAAAGTTTTGAAGTTACATTTTTGCTGCGGTAAGTTTAAATCGGCTTATCTTTTACTGTTTCTAGTACATTGTCCGCCAACCACTGAACTATTATATTTCGTGCCTTGATGTCTTTCTTCTTAAATTCCTGTTCTTGAGATCTTGTTTCTGTCACTTCCTCAAGAGCTTCCTCGACACCATATTGTTCCATGACTAATTTCAAACGGAACTCCCAGTTGGAAAATCCAGTTCCATCGAAAGGTTTCAGGTTAGCTATCTGATGAATTCCCGCTGACGCCATGTTTGATCTGCTGAATTCCAATCAACTTTCCAATATTTAACAATCACTGTTATTTCCGGTTATTTATTCCAACACCAAATTGCAACTAGCAATATCTGGGCCCATAACCTGTTCAACTACTGGATCAGTTAAATAATTATTCGTTGATTAATTTACTTTATATGACTTTTATTTTACATAAAAGATTGTACCTACACTCATAAAACCAAAAACAATTCATTCGAATTAACATGTTACTATGACTACAACTACTATTATTGTCCATAGAAAATGTGATAAAATCATTCAGAATTGCTAACATTAATCGATATTCTCAATATTTTTTCCTTTCCATCTTTTTGAAAATAACAAAAGTTGCTTCACTAAAAATGCAATATCTCACAAACTAATAGTCCGACAGCTGTCAAATTTTTACACGAATCTTTTGAAGGTTGATACTATCTAAAAATGAAATGGATTTAATTCTAGTGTCGTCATCTATAGGTCAGACCGGGGACTTTTCAGCCGACCTGTTAAATCTTTCAGGATCAAATTTTTCCGGATTGAGGGTCACGATGGATTGAAAAAATTGGAATATTAATTTGTGCACCAACATCTATGTGAAGTGTTATTTCTTCAGCTTCAATTGTGTACGGTTTGGTGCATACTCTGTCTGCTAATATAGCTACTGGCCATTTTCTTAAACTTTCTATAAAAATAAATAAAAATTTCAGCCTTAATTTTATTTATTCCTAACACATTGCTTGTATGAAAAAAAATTATAACTAATGATTTTTAAGTCAGTTTAGATTGATTTGACCAGCAGGAATGCATCATTAAGAAGATTTCATGGTTTAGTAAGAATCTGGGATTTTGTGGAGATGACATCCTAGAAAGGATGGTCCACAATAAAGTCGGTCTTATTTTAATAATAAAAAAGATTAAAATATATAGTGGCATAATAAATATCTCGATTTCGGTACATAGATATTTTATTTTTTCATAAATTACAGACAAGTCTCAAAAATACGATAGTCAAAAGTGACATCCATCATTCTGTATATAACTATAACTAAACCTAACAGGACAACTAGTAAATATCTAATATGGCAAGAGTCAAGTTTTAAATTGTAGCATCTAGCATCTATCCAATCTATCAGTACCATATTTAGTCAACACCCTCTGGTGCAGAAGATTCAAGATTCAGCCGACCTCCTTATTTCTTCTGGGGTGTCAATAACATTTATTTGGATCCCATCCCACGTCGGTATCCCCGGAAACGAAAGAACTGACAAAGCCGCTAAAGAAGCCCTATCATTACAGCTGCCTTGCGAACCTGTCCAAATTAACAAAGACTTACAAATATTTTTTAAAAAACAATCTCTTAAGCACTGGCAAGACGACTGTAACCATACACATACTAAATTACATGAAATACAACCCACTGTTCCATCTATCCACCTTCCAGAGATGTATAGAAGAAACACTGTTATACTTCGAAGATTACGAATAGGTCACTCGAGGTTAACTCATAGTTTTTTGATGGCATCACAAAGTCCACCCAAATGTGATCACTGTAATGTTCCTCTAACTGTGAAACATATTCTGATAGACTGTTTATACTATTCAAAAAAGCACCAGAAACATCAACTTAAACACACCATCAAAGAAATCCTAGGCTCACCTCTTCAATTTCCTCATCTCTTCAGATATTTACGAGATACTCAACTGCATGACAAAATATAAAACTTGGACTTGCCTATAGTGATATAGTAGTGATCAAAAACTGTTAATTATCTGTGTATCTTATCATATATGTAACTAACTAAAGATATTATTATATTGTATTTGTGTCAATGATCTTGTAATCGAGACACGTTAATTGTAATAAAAAAAATGTAGCCTTGTATCTTTGTATTTATATAATAAACTATTGAAAATTATGTGTTACAATATGATATCTATATTTATGCTCTCATATATGTTGATATTCGGGTGAAACTTCGAATTGAAGTGGCCATAGAAGATATCGAGTCAACAACAATAGGAGCAACTGGTATACAATTAAATACTTCACGTATTTTTATTTTATTAGGTATGCATTTTACTGAGAATAATAGAGAATAGTTTAATAAACAAAAATCTATAATTCCAAAAGAAAAAAACTCGTTTGGCAAAAATGAAATATGAAAAGCTGCAGTGTAGTTAACTAATTTTTAATATGTAGGTACCTATATTTAAAGTGAAATGCACTATTTTTAGCAAACGACAAGGCCGTATATATTACATAGGTACTTATAATGTTTCTGAGAAACTGGTTGTTTAATAATTTATTTCCAGAAATGTAACTTTTCATTTCACCATCCATTTCAGTTAGTTAAGATTGACTTTTCCTCCTTTTTTTGTGAATTATTGAGAGGCGCCTCTGCCGGAAAAGGCGCCATTAGTTATGGCCTCATTATTTTTAATATGTCTGCTGATATCCAGAGAAAAATATCCCATCCGGCTCTACACTGTCGGGTTAAGAGCGAAGAAAAAAAAAGTGTGAACGTGAGTGAGTAAATTGAAAAAAGAAACTTAGCGCGAGAAAACAGAAAATTGAAAAAAATCTGCGATGGTTGATTATTTTTGAAATTACTCGTTTTCGGGAATATAGCGGCAAGAAAAAATAAAAGGACAATTTTCTTGGAATTTCAAAGAAAAATCACTTTTAGCAAAAAGGAAAAAAGAAAACTGTAATACCAACAAATAAAGCAGATATAAATACGTGTATGTTTTGTAGAAATTTTCAGCTTGTTTTATGTGAATTACGCTCACAAACATGCTGGGTTGTTAATGAGTGCTTTCCAAGTGTCCATTGGCGTGCATCGCCATTATGTCATCTTTTATAAATGAAGGTACAACTTCAGCATAATATTTAATATTGAGAACACAGACCAACACCCGTTTAACGATTCTTCCACTATTTAACCTCATAATGGAGAAAATTTGTAAATAGGTGAATTTTGACCCTGAAGAATCACTTTTTCATTCAACAATTATAATAATTTTAGTGTATTAAATGTGTATTAATGTATTAAGGACCGGTTCCATAAACGCTTATCAAACCTCTGTTACTTAACAACATGTTTACTCTAAGTTAAATTGGTAAACATTTACTGAGGCGCAGTATTTACTGAATTTTTAAAAATAATTTGATTAGTCGACGAGAGAGGTGAAATTTGATTCTTAGGCTACGTTGTCATATTTCGTAGAGTGACTAAGTAGACTAAACTTCAAACGGACTTCGTTACTTATGTTTTGGTACTGAATTGTCTAGACCCTTGACATAATGATATTAAAAGAGATATTTTAAATTATTTTAACGGTATATTGGTTTTCATCTCATGAGTAAATGACAGTTAGTATATCAAAATTACAGATTAACATTAAAACGAGAGATTTTAATATTTACTAAAAGTCCATTCTTTATAAATATTAAGTTTTGTTTTAATTATTTAAGCCGTCAACTTCATCTAAAATTCAATAAATTTGAAATGCCTGCGCAACCGCTATCGTTGCACATTCACTAGTCAAAAGATAACAGAATGTTAGCTAACAGAGGTTTGACAAGCATTTATGCAACCGGCCCTAAATTAGTCAGTAGTAGTCAAATCTTAAAAATAAGAATATAAAAAAATATTTTCATTAAAACAGAGGATTCAAGAACAAAATTATTAAAATAAAAAGAAATTTCTTCTAATAGCAAATAGTGAAAACATGTTTTAACTTTGATAAAAACTTTTGGAAGGCCCATTTTGAAGAAATTTTTCAGCTGTCCATGTTATTTGGTGGGTTGTCAGTGTTTACAAGTATGAGATCCAATTCATCATCATCTAGTAGGTCCACCACATTAGCGGCATACAATAGAACACTTCAAACTGATGTTTAAAACTGCATGCATTGCTACATTACCACACATCTTATTAAAATTGCAGGAGATCATCTGCATAAGGTATGAAGGAGCCGCATCCTTTGACATCGTCCTTGGAGAAAAGTCGTGTGCTATTAGAACCCACTCCCATTCAAGATAATCGATATCAATACGAAGCTACTTCTGCACCTGGTGGTAGTTACTAAGTGAGCGGAACCTCTGGCAGTTTCTTGAGACGGAGAAAACTCGGAAACTATTACGCCTATAATAAAAATTTTCGTCTTGAATTGTAGGTAATTTAATATACTTTTAAACTGATGATGGTTGGTTTTTTATAAATTTCTTCCCATGTATTTGTCTGGGCGTGTTCATCCAGTGATTTTATGTTTATTTCTAAATTTGTGATAGAGTATATTTAAGAATGCCAACAGTCGGTTAGGGTCCGTTAAGTGGAATTGACGATTCTGGTCTTGCTAGCCTTTTCATTGCGGAAGATTCCTTGATGCCCTGGTACCCACTCCAGTGTAACCCTGTTCGCCAGTCTTCGCCACAATCTCACATATCAATATGGAAGACACCTTCAAGCTTTCTAGGGCTTTAAAGACAGCTTGGCTGTCGTTTTAGATTTTGATATGCCTTCTGGTAGTTCAAGTAAACAAACACATTACATTTTGCTTATTTTCTTTATACTGTATGTAAATAATTTAGGTTAAAAATTTAAACTTAGTCGAATATTTAGGTTACCAAATACCCTTCGTAAGGTTGGTATACACGAACAGGGTTTTTAAATTTTGAAAGAGAAATCTACAAAAAAGATTTAATCTCTATTTTCCATAATGAAAATGTTTTCAAAACATGCAGTGAGAACCGTTTATTTTGTTAAAACGTGGGTTTATTTTAATTATGATTTTTCTTGATAAATAATTAGTTATTAGTGTATGGCAAATTGAAAAATGTCTGGTAGGTATATCTACGTCGTAAAATACAGTAAACTAGGAATATACAATATGTATACAGCTAAACATTGGTTAAAAAACCAATAATATATCCTCTTTTACCAATCTAAATTTTAGTAACTTGATAAATATAATTTATTCGCAAATTGCATATCAAATTACTTTTTTAAATAATAGATGCCTACATTTTCATATAAATTGTGCACACAAAAGAAATAAAATCAACTCTCGATATTCGTATTCCAATATAATTGTCCCAATATCTGGTTACCTTATATATAATTAGCTTTGTTTAAAATTTTCCAATTTTTTTATTTAATAATTTTTAAAATGTGAGGTTGGTCCTTGTATTGACTTAGTTTGTGTTGTTTCAATGTTTTTCCTCATTTAGAGTTTTTAGTACCTACTGTTCTCCTCAGCTATGCAGCACTGATGAAGTCTAAGGAGACAGTAACACGTGTCTACAGCTGCATATGCAAACTTCACTAAATATTTTTAATTTTTAATTTAATTATTTCTCGAAAAATTATTTTGACTTTATAAATTTCTTTAGAAACAGTGAATACTTTGATAAGTGTACAAAATAATACCCACTAATTGATAGATCACTAATATTTAATACAAAATAATTATTATCATGTAAAGATCTATTCTTTTGATAAATCTTGGGTATTTGGTAGTATTGTCCAATCAAAATCGATACATCGATTGTCGCCACTGTTAGTAGTACAGTCACTGTAGGTCTTCTCGTCAACCAGCACCCCCAGCGTGAGAAAAATCAGACAGCCTGTCATTAGGCAATGGCGGGAAAATACGATTTGAAATCGATGGAAATGTGAAACACAAAAAGATTAAAAAAATGGGTATAAGAGATATGGGCGGTATGAAACTATTACGCACTTAAGAAGAAAAGAAGAACACGAAAAGAATTGAAGCAAGGTGCTCACTAGACCTAATAATGCTAATATATGTAAATTCAGCTGGTGTTAAAACATAAATGTTTTTCAGCCCCTAAAACCATCCCTGAGTTAAAAGCTCAAAAACTCGGACGAATATTGCACACTTGTAGTTAATATATTAAAAGACTGATTGTACTAACCCTTACTTTTTGGAAGTCCATCTTATTAAACTGTTTAATTTGATTGAGTCTTCATTTTATACATAGATAAGACGTAATTATAACACAAATATATTAAGTTATTGTAAAGATCATGCAGGATATAGTTTTTTCCTGGTTTGCCTATATCATTGCACAGTTATACTGATCTTAGAGGGAAATACATCCAGGATAGATCCCTTAGGGCTAATAACATCTAGGCTTTAATATTGTTATGTCTTATTACTTCCATACTTGGTCTAGCCTTATAACTACCTATATAAACATCAGGTACCTAGCTACAAAAATAAATAGTAACTTCAATATGTCAATCTGACGATACTATGTTGTCTAGCGAAACGGCTTTCATTGAGTTTTTTAAAAAAGCAGTTTTTAAATAAATATTGGAAGTTTTGTTAAAACGAAGAGTTTTTTGATTATCCTTAATATTAAAAGACGGTTAACGTTTCAGTTTCAACGCTACAATAAAAAATATGTCAACATTGTTGCCTTTGCAATTCGAAAATGACACGAAATTTCAACTCACTACTCAAGAATCTGAATGAAAACGATGTAAAAGTGTAGATGCCAAACCGTTTCCTCTCGTATAATATTATGAATTAATATGAGTAACTCATTTTTTAAATGAAGAACGAATTGTATCTAAAAAAAATCTTCATTCAATGTTGACAACCCTACTTTTCCTATCCGGGATTATTGGCATTATTGTAATATCTGGATAATGAAATTGATTGTGTTAACCTCTACTTTTGGAAGTTCATCTTACTAAGAACAATAAATAACTGCACAGTTAAACTAAACTTCCACTATTTATTTGAAAAATTCGCTTTAAAATCAATTACAGCTGTTTAGCTATAACTAGCATCGTCAGATTGACATATTGAAATTACATGTTGTTTGTTTGTAACTAGGTGCTTGATGTTGATAAGGAGTTAAGGCTAGACCAAGTAAGGAAGTAATAAGACATAACAATATTAAAGCCTAGATGTTATTAAGGGATTATCCTGGATGTATTTCCCTCTAAGATCCGTACAACTGTGCAATGATATAAAAAAACCAGGAAAAAACTATATCATGCTGATCTTTACAATAACTTAATATATTTATGTTACAATAATGTCTTATCTATGTATAAAATGAAGACTCAATCAAAGTAAACAGTTTAATAGTGGAGAACTTCCAAGATTTATTTGTTCATTAACTACTTTAAACTGTTTACTTTGATTGAGTCTTCATTTTATACATAGATAAGACATTATTGTAACATAAATATATTAAGTTATTGTAAAGATCAGCATGATATAGTTTTTTCCTGGTTTTTCTATATCATTGCACAGTTATACTGATCTTAGAGGGAAATACATCCAGGATAATCCCTTAGGGCTAATAACATCTAGGCTTTAATATTGTTATGTCTTATTACTTCCTTACTTGGTCTAGCCTTAACTCCTTATCAACATCAAGCACCTAGTTACAAACAAACAACATGTAATTTCAATATGTCAATCTGACGATGCTAGTTATAGCGAAACAGCTGTAATTGATTTTAAAGCGAATTTTTCAAATAAATAGTGGAAGTTTAGTTTAACTGTGCAGTTATTTATTGTTCTTAATATCTGGATAAATTAATTATCTTACAGCATAATGTACAGTCGGCTTTAGAATAGCATATACATGTTTAATTTGAATTTTGTTTACCTACCGAAGTTATAAAAACGCCTATATTAAATGGTTTTGAGGGATTTAGTTTATTTACAAGGGACAGAGAGACAGGCAATTTGTCAATAAAATACCTTATGCTGCAAACATTAAAGATGTGGGCGTGGACAACTGTTTAACTGATTTCAAATTTATTATTATTTAAACCGTGATTGGTTATACATAATAAATAGGCCGTCCTTAAAATTAATTCATTGTAAGCGATTTGAGTTTGAAAATGT
Source organism: Ophraella communa (assembly GCA_035357415.1). Lineage (NCBI taxonomy): Eukaryota > Metazoa > Arthropoda > Insecta > Coleoptera > Chrysomelidae > Ophraella > Ophraella communa. The sequence continues at coordinate 21,720,899 of CM068988.1, read as the reverse complement.
ATATGCTATTCTGAAGCGGATAGTACATTTCTATTATCGAGGTGGATGTTCAAATTTTTTATCATTTCTTTTTAATAAAATATCCTTACTACAGTTTCCTTCAATTTACCTATACATTGCTATTTTTGTCTATTTCATGCTTTCACTTTCTTTAATCCGTTAGAGAAACCCATTCTTATGATAAATCCTCAACGAATTTTTGCCTACATAAAAGCCACTTAATATTAAAATATTTATTAAGAAATCTCTTGCATCGTTTGTAAAACTAGACCAAATAATTAATAAGGCATAACAATATTAAAGCTTAGATGTTATTAGCCCTAAGGGATTATCCTGGATGCTGAAATATATAGATAGTCAGTATTTAAATTCGTCAAAGAACAAATAAATATGAGTTTGTAAAAGAAACCAATTATAAATAAATATAAATTCAAATAAAACAATTGTATTTTGTTTTATTTTATTCGTACATATCTATGTTTTTAAATAAATATTTCATTTTTATTAATCATAGTAAGTATGATCATAATATTACATACATCCATGTAAAGTATAAAACTTAATATTGAAATATTAAACCTCGGTCAATTGAAATGGCTTCAAAACAGTGTATTGATATATATATTTTTTATTAACATTAATTGGATTAGAGGGACCTAAATATTCTTATCTAATTAACAGAATCCAGTCGATTTTTAATCTTCATCAAATAAATTTAAGTGCTTTTTATCAACTTCTATAGCAAAAATTGCAAATTTTATTATCTCCGGCATGGAAAAAAATGGTATCTTGAATAATTTCTTTGTTAATTACATTATTTTTTTAGTAAATTACTTATAAGTAAATTCTAAATTTTATTTTGTTAATAATTTATTTCCTTGATTAATAAACTACAAGTTGCATAAATTATGTATACTTATTCTCTTATTTGCATATTTTTGAAGCCGATGCAATTTAAAGCAAAATACAAGCTTCGCTAAACAATATAATCAAATTTAAATGCAATTCCTTGGCATTTAACACTGCCATTACGAGTTCCCTTTCTGTCGTCCAACAAAATTAAAGTCAAATGCAGAGTAGACCTTTCTCTAACGATTTTCTCATTTTCATCATAAAACGTAACCTTTAAATTGCTCTTTCGCCTCCCCTGTTTTAGTGTGAACTTTGGCTAAACAAATATCAAGTCAACCATGCAAAGCATCAGCAAAAGTGACTCACTCACCTTTTTTGGAAAACGTAAAAAATATCGAAGCGAGACCAGGAAAATGTGGAAAATACCGATAGAAAACGCGTTGGGCACACAAGTAGCGAGACGCGACAAGTTTGGATCTTTGGATCAGAGTCAGCTGTGAATCTACAGCCGGCGTTGTCAGATTGTGGTAAAAAATATAATATCAGTATTTAAGAGCATTGTAGAAATATTTTATTTACAGAAATAACATTTTTACACGTTAGTTAGTTACCATAAAATTTCCGAAATTTAATTTATATAAGAATCATTTGATTTAAATAAAAAAATAGTAGTAAAAATAAAAATAATAGCTTTTATAAACTATTTATAACTTGATTTTTAAAACGTTGCACTATCAGGACCAAATTAATTAAAATATTGAATACACACATCGGAAAAGTTAATTTAGAAAAAAGAAGTAGAAGTAATGGATTTTGAGATGAGCTATGACCTTGAATATAGTTGCGCGATATAATGCAAGGCAACAACGCACTAAATTCATAAAGTGAAAACTAAAAACATCGGTTTGGTTTTATGACAGGGCGATAGTATATTTATAGTCCAGTCAAATTGTGTTAAAAATAACATAACAATAACAATAACGTATGTTTTTTGAATGAGGCTTGTGCATTTTTATAATTGTAAATAATTCTGTTTTTGTCGACATTGCTGGATAAAAGATAATTCTTTCAGTAACCCACTTTAACATGGCGTCTTTTTTCCATGAATAATTTGGAATGGGATTTAACAATGTGTTATGGTAAGACGCATTATCTAACACCAATACGCTTTTTAGGAGCATTATGAATAAATGTTTCGATCAACTACTTGACAAAATTAGTATTATTCATTTATCAGTTGCAAATCCTTCTTCACCTCCAGCGTGTACAATAATCAGACGTTGACCTTTGGCCAAGGATGCTTTTAAACATTTGTTTGTACCAGCGTCCCATGCCTCATGTGCGAATATATGTTTCGTCGCAGTACAATCGGAGGTCCCTCTTTGATATAGTATTGTAAAGTATAACTAAAATAAGCTGCTACAAAGGGTACCGCCTAGCGGCAAAATATCCTTTGTCGGAACATTGTCTCCATAGGCGTACAAGAAAACTTTTAAAACAAAAGGACATATGTCCAAAAGTTTGGAATAATGGAATATTTCATCTTTTTATTAATTTTCATAAATAATTTTTTTGATATAAGTAAACATCATTTTGCTACAACTCTAAACAATACTAAATAAATCTCGAAGTCAGATAAACATACAAAAAAAATGATTAAAGTATTCTTTTGAGGTGAAAAATGTACAATGTATTACAATTTTTTTAAATAAATTAATGAGCAAAAAAAGGTTTTTAAATAAAATTAATAATCAGTATTTCCTCCATGGACCTGTATGGATGACTGTAGGCGATGTGGCATGCTATCGATTAAATGGTGGAGCTGGGTTTACGGAATTCTCTCCCATTATTCACGAGCAGCATCTTTCAGTTCTCGTAGAGTAATTGGGGGAGGGTTTCGTTTCTTAATGCGTGTTTTAAGATTGTCCCAGGCATGTACAATGACGTTGATGTTAGGGGAATTTGATGGCCATCTTAATGTGGATATTCCTTCTTCTTCCAAAACATTTTGTACTGCAGCTGTTCGATGTGGAGGTGCATTGTCATGCATAAACACCCCCCCCCCCCCGGAATAGACGCACAACAGGATTTAAAACTTCCTCGATGTACACAGCACCAGTGATTCTTCTCTCCAAAACCAGGAGAGACGTCCGTGTACCCCTCATAATACCACTCCAAACCATAATACTCCCACCTTCTAATGGAACACGTGGTTGGGCTGTTTCTAATCGGGCTTGTCGTCCTGGGGCCCTCCAAACTAGCGTTCTTCGAGAATCAGAAACCAAGCCAATTCTTGATTCATCAGAGAACATCATGTAATTCTAGTTAGGACCATGGTGAAGCATTTCTTGAGCCCATTGCAACCTTACAATTTTTTGTTGATAGGTTAGTTTGGGAATACGTAGAGGTCTTCTGCGATACAAATTTACCGCATTTAATTTTCGTGTAATTGTTTGCCTTGAGATATTCAGTCCTTCAAGTCCAGCAATGTTATCTGCCGGTCTTGTGTTGCTGTTGTACATCGACTTCTGCCACTTCTGGGACGATCCTTCACATCATTTGTGTCTTGGAATTTTTTTTTAATTTTTGATACAGCACCCTGAGTAACACCAACAATATTCGCGATATCACTTTGACTAAAGCCCTAAATTAATACAAAAACGAATTAAACTTAGTATTATTTTGATTTAAAAACGCTTTAAAATAAATATCAATAAAAGTTTTTAAAAAACCATAGGCGTAGATATATTATTTCCAAATATACCAAACCTAAACGAGAGACAGTCAAAGAATAAAATTTTAGGGCTAACTTTATTAGCCCTAAATCCCTTTACATTACCTTTTTAATGTTAATTAGTGTTTATTCCTATAAATACCAAAATATTTTATTTCAAAGACATGATCTTTGTAGTTAAGATCTTTGTAAAATCTTTCCAAAACGTGAAAAATCCAAATTAAAACAATGTGTAACCTTCACGTTGGTTTATTACTTCTCTACATCTTTGGTTCATAGACAAAATAAGATTATCAATATCACTTTGAGGTATATTCGCTCACTCATCTGCTCTCAGTAGCTCTCGAAATTGAACAGGTCCATAGATATCCCATGCATGCTCCAAAGATTGTGCTGGTCAAGGTAAAACTTCAATTTCCTAGCGTATTTTACATCTAATGAGAAGTTTAGTTTGGTATTAGGGTGTGTATAAGCTGCAAGATTCTTTGCTCTCCTTTTATTGGCGAAGAGAACCATTTTCGTCTTGTAGGTATTTACTAACAGTGAGTCATTCTTACACCATGCTTCTGTGATATTTAGGACCTCCTGCATAATGTGACAGCCTATTACTAAAATGACCCAGTCATCAGCCTAGGCTATTGTGTATAAGTTATGTCTGTTTATAGATCTGATAAGGCTGTCCAGCACAATGTTCCACTGCAGAGGTGATAATAGCCCATATCCCTGTAGACAGCCTTTCACTGTGTTACCTTAAATCATTGACACTTATTTCAGTTTCTCTTTAAAAAAGCATATTTATAATATATCCTATCCTATACATCGACTTAGTAGTCCTGAAAGATCCTTTTCTGTTAGGGAGGATAGGATCTTAGGGAAGGTAGTTTTGTCAAAAGCAAGGCGAACTCTACTGATGTTTGCTAATTTAAAAGTTGCTCCGAAAGTGATTATATTTTTTTAAAGTATATACATATATGTGATAAAAACGTGGAAACTTATAGAAACAAATTATGATAAAGTATATATGCACAAGGAATGCTGTCAATCACAAAGCGAAAAGAGTTTTTACTTATTTATTTTGTTTGCTTGCTTTTGCTATTTATTTCTCTTTTTATTAACGATTTTTTAAACTCTCATACATTATTTTTCTCTTGATAGTCTTGATTTATCACCAAATATATTAATTACGCCAAGACATCCCGTTGAAAATACTTTTTAGCTCTTCATCTTCATGCCAAAATAGTGTTTTTTGTTTCAATAAATAACAACCCTTTACTCAAGACAAAAAACGTTCTGCCTGTTGCTTGGATACTTATGGTCACGTATGGATCGTGCACACGGAAAATTAACTACGTACGCGGAAAACTTTTAACCTTAAAATCAAAAAGAAAACTATTATTTTCTACTAAGAATAATAAAAAACTCTTCGTTTTAACGCACGTTTCCACATTTAATTAAAAAATAAGGTTTTTAATTATGATTTAAAACAGAAAGTAAATTATACAAAATTTTTGATGTAAATCATTTCACTATCATTTATATTTTTTTATTTAAATCTTTTTGAAACGATTCGTTACACCTCTGTGTCCAAAATGAAAATATTAGGAAGATTTCAGCAAAAAAGTACCTACTACTATAATTTAAAAACAGCATTAAAATATTGGTAGACTTCCAAAATTATTTTAACACAATGTAGTCCGATTTTGCTAAAATATTTGTAATATTTAAACTAATTTTTTACAGTGTAGGACAAACTTATAAACCCTTATTGGTTATCGATAACGCAGCTCACCTTGCCTACAATCTTTTAGGTTCATTCAATTCAATTCATTCAGGCCACTTTCGTTGACGATAGTACATTAAAAAGCATTAATAATAATCCGCCATTTTGTTGTGGTTGCTCACAATAATATATGATTAGTAATCAAAGCTAAGGAAGTAAATTTTTTATTGTACTAACCCTTACTTTGTGAAAGTTCATCTTATTCAGAACAATAAACAACTAAAAGGTTGAATCAACTTTCACTATTTATTCGTAAAATACTTTAAATGTTATGACGGCCGTTTCGCTATAGAAATAGCATCGTCAGATTGACATATATATATATAAGTTACATTTTGTTTGTTTGTAGTACCTGATGTTGATTAGGTAGTATTAAGGCTATACCAAGCATGGAAGTACTAAGACATAACAATATTAAAGCCTAGATGTTATTAGCCCTAAGGGATTATCCTGGATGTATTTCCCTCTAAGATCAGTATAACTGTGCAATGAATGACTCAGCAAGACATCTCGCCGAGAGTGTGGAGGAGGCATAAGGTTGACTTTTAACGCACCTTCGTATTATTTTAATTCTAAAATACCAAATCTTATTCTATTCTTCTGGGGTGCGTTTCGTGCATTTATTTGAGCTCTAGGCTCATTGTACCCCCCTGAAGTGATCATACCAGGTTTGCTTTCTTCATGTATTCTAGAATGTCCCTGATATTCGCTTTCACGATTTCCTCTGGCTCAGGAAACTGAATGCCAAAGTGTCTCTGTCTAAGCAACTTAAGGCTTGGACAGTGACATATTATGTGAAGAGGAGTTTCATCTTCCTCACCACATTTTCTGCATAACGGGTCCTCGGCAAGTCCCATTATGTTCATGTGTTTTCGTAAGCAATCCCACTGCCTTTCTTAGTTGGGTTCTACTTAGTCTGAGTAGTTGTGTAGTTTTCTTCCTGGATGGACCTGTTATGAATAATCTGGATTGCCTGAGTCCAGGCAGTTCCATCCAGAGTGTCTTATGTTGTTCCCCTTATGTTGTTCCTCTATTATTCCCTTTACATGTCGGTATGAGACCCCACATGTGGGGAGATGTCCGATCAGGGTTCCTTCTGAAGCTTCCCTGGCTAGGAGGTCAGCTTTTTCGTTTCCAAGGATCCCTGTGTGTCCTGGTACACAAGGATAACCTTGTGGCGTTGTGCCAGTTCAGCTACAGTTCTTAGGCAGTGCTTCACTGATTGTGACGTAGTGTGTACGCTCTCTATTGCTTTGAGACCCGCTTGGCTATCACTTCTGATCCTGACAGTCCTGTTAGGGACTGTCTCGTTCAGGATGATTTCCGAGCAAGTTTTGATGGCAACCACTTCAGCTTTCAGGATAGTATCTACTGAGCCCAGGTTGAGACTATACGTCTTCCCTGGATTTTCATTGTAGATCCCAATCCCAGTGCTGGTGCTTGTTTTAGATCCGTCTGTGTACCAGACGGATTCATGTTGTTTCCTAATCTTGGTGCGAGCCTCGTCCCTATCCGGAATATGAACCGTATATTATGGTTTCGTAAGGTCGTAGCAAATAGGTATTCTGTCTGATGGCATGCTCAGTAATTGGTTGTGTTCAAGATCTTTCGAGATTGTGGAATGGTACCTAGGGATCGCCCTGCCCCATTCGTTGTTTATTTTCAGCCTGTAAGCAGCTGCCAGTGCTTCCCTTTCCACAATAAGATGTAGTGTAGGTAGTCCCAGCATAACTTCCAGGGCTGCCGTAGAATAGAAATATTCTAACCCGTGAATAATGCAAAATTATTATAATTAATATAATAATTAACATTATTATGCATTATTCGCAATAAAGAACACAAAAATCCGTTTAATTATTATGCATTGACTATAATTTATATTTCAAAAAACGTACGTTCTACAATCATTCTAAAGGAAGACATAATTCGGTGTTTTCCATTTTTTTCAAAATCATGCAGGAAGACAGAGCAGCAATCAATTACCCCAAAAACAAAAAAAAACTTAAATTAAAAAAATTTTGTAGCATAGTTATTCCATCCTCAAATTCAAATTCAAAAATTTGCCGCTTAAACGACTGTTGACGTCACTACTCATATGTGTCATTGAAAGCGCCATCATTTTATTGTAAACAGTGTATCTGCGAGATTGTGCGAAGTTTTTTATTTATATTTATTCATCTCTTTTCTTTATTTTTTGTTGATTTTCATAAAAATAAGTCAGTTAGACATTTTTAATGCAAAAAGCACAATATAAGTATTTACGCTGTTGCTTTTACATTTCGAAATTCAGCTGCATTGAAACCTAACCTAACCCAACCTAACCTAACCATGAAAATGTCTAAGGATGGTAAATTGTTTGACAATGCTTTCACAAACCCTACTGACGACATTTTATGATTGCATAACACAAATAAAACCAATAATTCACAATAAAATCAGAAATAAAAGCCGGTTCATGCAACGAACATTATAATTCCATTAACATTACATTATAATTACACTTTCACTAAAAAAATGTTGTCGTTCATGCAAGACTTCATTACATTATAAATTCTGTATTAGCGCATGCGTATATTGTCCACTATTGACACTTGAAACTTATGTTATGTTGTATACATCTGCTACAATATTCAAAAAGTTTAAGTTGTTATACTACTATTCTATTCTTGATTTTGTTAAAATATTTTTTATTGCTTGTAAAACTGGCCTTCAATATCAACATAACCTAAACATAGGAATTTTGACATAAATCCGAATTCACATTTCCATGCTATCGTACTGCGCATGCGCTTTTACTGTTTCCACTAAGAATATAATGTAATGTAAATGAAAAGTTGAAAGTTCCCAACTTCTTAGTGGGCTTAATGTAATTGTAATGCCTTAATGTGTTGCATGAACGCCTCCACTATAAATTCGGTGCTCAACTTTTCTTAATGATAATGTAATTATAATGAACGTTGCATGAACCGGCCTTTAAAGTCCAACTCTCTCAATTACCACACATTAAATGTAAACAAACTGTCATCGATATGAGTTTTGACGTCACGACCGTTTCGACTTCTCTATTTGAATTTATCGATTTTAACTTACTTTCAATTTGATATTATATAAAAAATAACCAGAATTGTTGCGTTGTAATGAGTTTAGGATTAAATATTTATAATTTACTATATGATTACAAAGGAATTTCATTGATTTATTTCTAATGAAAACACCGAATTGTTGCTTGCTAAGTTAAGTTAATAGGAAGGAGGCGAATTAATATTTTTTTACAAAATTTGATGTGAAAGTTTGTTACCGAATATCACGCAAGCTTAAATTTTTCTTGGAGATTTTTCTTGCTTGCCACGAATATTTTAAGAAAATTCTCGGAAATAATTTTTGCTCTTATGATATTAAAAGTGAAAATATTTTAGCCTAAATATAACCGTATATTAACTGGTGAAGAGTAGTTCTTGTTGTGCCCCGACGAGAAGACGTCACGGTGGCGTCGACCGACCAGCCTGAGCGCTCAACAATTTGGGGCCACAGTCATCGGTCGAAGGGGCCGGCATATTGATCGCCTGTTGCATCCGCATCATTACGCGTGCGCAACGGCCGCATGTCCTACTCCCGCAATACCAACTAGGGCACGATACAAAGTTGCCAAATCAATACGAAATGTCGTAAAGTTTTATTTTTTTAGCTAACTAGCTAGCATTCGAAAGAACTATAAGAAAACGCTTTTAATCTAAAAAGTACTTCACCCTTCTCTAAGATACATTATTATTTCCTTTTTTTTTTAACCATTAATCCTATAGTAGACGATCTGTTCCTGTCTACTTTTTATTAAGAATACTTTAAATTTAAAAGTATCTACAATGTTTTTCTTTTTTAAAGAATTTGGAAATTAAAAGAGTTAAATTGTTTATAACAGATATAAGCTATAATAAAAATAATTGATGTAGATTAGAAAACACTTCATTTCTAATTATACAGAACATTCGTAAGGAAAAAGGAAATATCAAGAAAAACAAAATATATTATATAAAAAACAATATTCAGACCAACTTAAAGTTATGGATGTGAAAATTGGATATTGACAAAAAGACAGAAACGGAAAATGCAAGCAATTGAAATGAAGTACCTTAGCAGTTAAAGGTTTAGCAAAAATGGCCAGAACACGAAATTACACTATAGATATGAGTTTGGACATATGATTAGTATGAAGGACGACTAACAAAAAAAAAGAGTTTGACAAGCAAAGAGTACAGCAAAAAGAAACAGAGGAAGACCACCAAAAACTTGTGACGATATGACAGCGGAAAATTTGATGAACTAGGGATGGTCTGAATAGAAGCAAAAAGCTTGCAAAAAATAAAAAACATAGTTTAGCGTTGAATAGTTATCTAAACCTTGACACCTATCAGTCTGCTGTGTGGTATGGGTAAAGAGATGAAAGGAATAATAAAGGTAATTATTGAGGAAGACGTAAGGAGAAATGAAGGTTTTAGAGAAAAGCAGCATGGGTTCACGAAGGAGAAATTGTGTATCTCTGCGCTAGGTAGGGTGGTAGATTTGGCGAAAAAGACTAGGCAGGGCAGCTAGAGAAACAAGAACCTGGCACTACTAGTGTTCTTCGATGTGGGGAACGGATTTAATAGTGTCAGCAAATAAGCGGTGTTGACCGCGATGTTGAGACTCGGAGTGGGTGAGGGACTGGGTGCCCCAGGGATCGGTACTAGGACCGACGCTCTGGAAGTGTGTGTTTGACAGGGTTTGTGGGATTGTATTCGAAAAGGAATGTGAGATTACGGTATATGCGGATGATGTGTGCCTGGTGAGTATGGCAAAGGGAGAGATGAAGATAAAGAAAGGCGGAGAAGATGTGTAGGAAGATTGTGGGGAAGATAAGATGGTGGGATTGCTCGTAAAGGGACGAAGCAAAACGAGGGAAGTTAGGGTGATGGTGAAGGGAAAGAAAATTCGCACGGAGGAGTCGGTTAAATTATCTAGGTGTTTGATTGGATAGCCAACTATCCTTCAAGCACCATATGTTGAAGGCAGCAGGAAAGGCGAGAGCAGCATAGTTGGGAAGATTGATGTGTAATATGAAAGGGCGATATTGGTGGCTGATACAATCCTGGGTATGGATGTGGTTTCCGCTTGGATCTGCGACGACGGATTCTTCATACTGGAAAGGAAGAATTGCTTCTACATAGGAATCATAAAGCCATCGCTCCATTTAAATGACATTGAAATGTTGTCGACAGTAACGAAAGATAAAACTAGATAGGACTGAAATTACTTCCTAAAAGTTGGAGTACCACTAAAGCTACATTCCGATCCAGAAAATATATTTGAAAGCAACTTGTTCCGAGAAGTTTGCCAAAGATTTGGTGTTATAAAAACCAGAACGATGGCAATCTAAAGGCTATGAAACGGAGGTGGTGTCGGAGTATCAGAAAGATTGGGATGGACATCTGCCATTCTTCCCAATGACTATTCGATCAGCTCTTTTGGTGAGACTGTCATACGACTGCAAACCTGGTAAAGTTGTAACTAGCGAAGAAGATATCTATAGGAAGATAGGAGGAGACCCATGAAATGAAACCAAAATTTTAACGACGTAACTTATCGGGTCGTCTAAGTTACTAAAAAAATGTCCATCATAATCCACCATAAACGTCTGTCATGATTTAAGGGTAACCATTTTGTAAACGGGCATGTTCAACAACTGAAAAATGAAGATGAGCCAGAATACAAAGTCAGCATCATTCCAGGGTGAATATTCTTGACGGCGATAAAATAGGACGTTCCCTACTTATTTCTACATCTTTGTTTGAAAACGAGATGTCGGTATTCTTAAGAGTCAGGCCAAAGGTTTTAACCAATCAGATAGAACTATTTTTTAACAGATATTATTACAGTTTTATTTTGACGCTAATAGAAGAGTTTGTTGCCTTGTTAGAGCTTTCGTTAGTCGAAACATTTTTATGAATTTTTCAACAGGCAGCTCGAAAAGATTTTGTTTGAGAAGCACATCTACACCTATTGGGTTTTGTATTCTCTCATCCTCAACATCCTCATTTATTTGGTACCATATATTATAGTATTCGCGTGTTTATTTTCAAAAATAGATAAGGGTTATCAAAGATCCCAAAACTGAATGCCAAACAGATCAAAGCAATATCAGACGATAGGTCACCAAGACTGAAAGCGGGACAAAAATCTGTTCAAAGTTAAAAATTTCTAGCTCTTATACAAGAAAATACCTTACTAAGTAAACACTCTTCAAACCAATCGAATTCAAATAAGTGAAGAATAAGTAAGAAAATAGACTAAAATATCATCCAAAATTTCAACATAAACAGAAATAGGAAAACATAACCTAAAAAGAGCGTTCCCTGCATTCTATCACAAATTCTAAGAGACGTATTAATTGCTCCCTGAGGAGCGGTGGTCTACTGTAATTCGGTTCAAGAATGTGGTTTTCGTGGACAAGTCTATACTTTCTCTCATTTATTCTACTCTCTGGTTTTCAAAAATCGTGGCCCAGGAGAAATTAGGAGGGAGCAGGGCATTTTACTGATAGTTACTGGTTTAGATTCGTATTTTCTTTAAGTGGATTGTTAGTTGTCGTTTTGATAATTGTTAAGGTAGATTTTTCTCTTTCTTTGAGTTGGTCTCCTTTCAGCTATGAGGTCCAACGTCTAGTTTACGATTACATTCGAAGCATCGAAAAATGATATATAGGGAGAGCATATGAACTTACAGTAACTTAGTTCGCAAAATTTGACAGAATGGTTAGTGAGAAAGCAAAGTTATCCATTACACCGATGTATCCTTGTGTTTATGTGAATAAACTACTAAAAATATTCTCAAGTGTGTTAAAATATGCTTAATAACAACGTTCTAAATCCGAAACAGCTTAAAAGTTCATGACTTTATTTCTTCAGTACTGCTAGTGCCGTTTTTCTGTTGTTTCTTCGTCTTGTAAAATTTATCCATTCGATATAATGATTTTTAGAGAAAAGTTGTTTCTATAGATTTCAAATCTAGACTGGCTTTGTGGCATTCTGACTCGAACCAAAGTTTAGTTTTAAGGCTTGTACACAGTCGGTTCAAATATTAAACCTAATTCGCTTGATATAGTTCGTATCTATATATGGTCATCGTTAATATGTATTCATCTTTATCCAAAAATGTACTAACATTTTAATTTGACTCAATATTGCAATTGATTTTATGTTAAAGTCACATAAAACAGGAATTACTAAAAAACAAATGTGCTGTATTCGTCAGGACAGATCTTTTCCCCTATTTTGTTTAGGTCAAATGGTTCCGAATCACGAATTCCAACAATATTTTCTCCGACATTCCTGAAAAATTGGAATATGGTGTGTATAAATTAAGGGTGTGGTTGACATAATTCCATTTAAATTGATTGTCAGTGACGTAACAGTTAGGAAAGGAAAAAAATTATACTTGACAATCGATGATTAAGTGGAAATATATAATTTATTTAATTTATTTATTGTGTTACATAACACAACAACTTTATTAATTATTTGGGACAAATATGTTCAGTTTAAATTATAGATGAATAAAAGTAAGCAATATGCCATTGTAAACGTAAATTGGGTAGATATGTCTTTGCCCTAAATAAAAACAAAAAGTTATGTTAAAACCAAGCAATTCTTACAGCTTTTCAATGCCATTTTTGTTGGAAGATTTGTCTTTGGCTTCATAATAAGCCTCTGGTTCGGTGATCGCTTCTTAATTTTCTTAAATTTCTATCCAGAAAGCATCCTCTTGAGGTCTGATATACTCTCAGTGTTGCCTATAACGCTCAACTTCACTTTACGGTCATAAAAATTGTTTTGTGGATGTTTTTTGGCATAACCGCCTCTTTTGTTTGAGTCCAGTACGTAGTGCAACGTCTTTGTCTGCATAACCACGTTTGAAACCTAATCTAACCTAACCTAACCTAACCTAACCTAACCTAACCTAACCTAACCTAACCTAACCTAACCACGTTTGAATTCACGAACCTATTTTTATATTTTCACAAACTAATGGTCCGACAGCTGTCAAATTGTTACACATATCTTTTGAAGGTTAGTATAGTAACTGAAAATCATGTGGATTTAATTCTAGTGGCGCCATCTATGTGAGAAAACAAAGTCCTGTCTACCCAATATTTGACATATGTAGTGAATCCTAGGTTATTTTATCAAAATACTGTTTAAGTTTACACCTTGTTATATTATATATAATATGTACCTATATAAAAACTGAGAAAGAGAAATTGGTAAATTGTTTTAAAGGATCTACACAAAATCAAAAATTTACGATAGTTCTATCAACTGATTTTTTCTGGATCGTTTTCATTTTTCAAAAATTGACTCAAAGTTACCGTCCTATAATTTGTAGTTACATTTTTACATCTAAATGTTTCAATGATTTTTAAAATGTTACAGTGGAAGTATTGGGTTTCGCTAACTCGTTAAATAAGCTTTCAAGTGCTGCACTTTATCGTCTCATAAAAAGTAACAAGGTTGATAGTGTTTTATTTGATAAAACGTCATAAAAAGGGGAAATTTATAATATAAATAGGGTATAATAAAGATTATTGATGTTCATACTGAAATGAATTGTACAGATACGAAATCAGTTTAACGTTTTCAACTAACTTGTGGCAAAATATCAAAAGCTGATTTTGAGCTCTTAAGCTTAAATAAAAGACAAGGAATTGTTTGCCAATTAATAAAAAATTGTTGTTATGGAAAAAGTTTCAAGACTATTAATTTATAGAAGTGGGGAACGCAGCCAGATATAAAATAATCTAGAACGAAAGAAATAACCAACAGAAATGCTCACTACTTCTCCTAAAATAGTTTCAAATAACTTCATTAAGATGGACGAAAGCGACAGCTAATTCAGAAAGTTAGGTTAGGTTAAGTTAAGGTACTCGTACATTTCAGCCTTTTTCCTGCAAGTCTATTTTGAATTGCTAGCAAATTTTGACCATGCCTTCGTACATTGCCGCAACTTTTGAGATTTTTTTTCGTCATTTGACAAGTGTTGTCAGTTTCTGAATATTTGAGGTTACGTTACCTTTAATTTAAAACATGGATTTTCATACAAATACAAACTGTAAGTACACACGAACCACACGAACTTCGGAATAAACATATAGATATTATCATAAAATACTTCAATGTTTATTATGCTTATAGGACAACAGGATAGAATCAGCTGACGTAAACTGACATTTCTGCCAACATAGATTTTGGGTTGTTCGATCAAAATTCCCTAAAAACAGGCGAGATTGCGCGAATTTGACCTTGAATAAATAGAAATGGTTCTTTACTTTTGTGCGCCTTTTTGTTGCAGTCAAAAGTCTGAAACGCATGCGCAGCTTTCACAAAAAAGCTAGCAATAGAATTGCGAGCAAAAGGCTGAAATGTACGAGTACCTTTAGGTTTCCTTCAACTGCGACCTGAAAGATCTATTGTGGTAGGTTACAGTTTGGTTTATAAGTCTAGCAATGGTAGCGATCACTTTCCTAATTCAAGAACAATTCAGTTCACCCTTCAGGGGGACACATGGACTTTTAAAGGAGTAAGATAGCTACCTAAACAAGAAAAAAAAATATTCCTTGAAATTACCTACATATAACTGAAACTGATAACCGTTCTTCGTTTTCCCTAAAAAAAACTTATACAGAATGAAAGTAAGCAAACACCCCTCTAGACAGAGGATGTTAAAAAGAAAGAGAAACCGTGTGTGACTGCTCGACTCAACTAAATAGATATATTACCTAAACTGACCAATACTAGCGAACATAAAAAGGACTTCCCTTAAGGACTACATCTTCTTCTTCTTCAGCCTCTAAATATCCAATTCTGGATAAAGGTATCTTCCAGTGATTCCCATGCCGATCAATCTTTTGCGGCTTGAATCCAGTTTTTCCCAGCATGTTTATGGATGTCGGCTGAAGACGTCCGACACTTCTTCATCAGTTTCTTGGACAACATTGCATAAATCCATTTTACATTGTTCCTAGCAACGTGCCCTGTCCAACGCTACTTCGTTTGTAATCCTCACTCCAGCATAGCTCTCTCTATTGCTCTTTGATAGACCTGGAGACGATGGCACTTCCTAGTGTAAGTGTCACCTTCTCGAGTCCGTATGTTGTCACTGGGAGGATACATACATCGTAAATCTTCCTCTTTAAATTGATTGCATTGATCGAGTTTCGAAAGACTTGGCTAAGCTTTCCAAATGCCATCCAGGTGACATTCATTCTTTGGATGATCTCTTATGTATGATTTTCTTTTCCAAGTTGGATGTTCTGTCCTTTTTTTTTTTTTTTAGAAGGTGGGAAAATGCAGTTACGCACGTTACCCGGCTGATGTTTGTCGCCGGGCCTGTGTGGGACTCAGGTTCCACTACCCACTAAAAACCCACCTTCTTTCGCCCTGGTCCACCCCGGAATCGCCTTAAGTGGCATATCTTCAGGGTGGGGGCTTTAGTTGTCTTCCTTACGTTTCGTGTTCTCTTTCTTCCCTTTCTTTATCTTTCATTTTTTTAGGTTGTCATATATTTTCTCGTAGTTTTCTTTGCATCTCATCATCTCTATTATCATATTTTCCTCCTTCAACTCTGTGCCAATTTGCTCGTTCAGTTCGTTCCTGGTCTGTGCCCATCTGCCACACTTGTATAGTGTATGGGAGACGTTGTCGATCTCTCCGCAGTATATACATTCTTCATCCTCTGTTTTTCCTATACGGTGGGTATAGGATCTGAAGGATCCGTGTCCACTTAGGGCTTGCGTAAAAGTAGTCGGTCTTGCGGAACGGGCATTTAACCCATTTTATGACATTTGGTATAAGCATCTTCGTCCACTGTGCCACATTCTCCGTCGTTTCCCATTCTCTCTGCCACATTACCAATGAGATTTCTCTCTCTTCTGCTCTGGCTGCGCTCTTCGTTCCGTCGTCTCTTTGGTAAAGCCGTCTTCTTTCATCTATTTTTAAGTGAATGGGTATGATCCCGGCTATCACTTGTGCCGCCTTGCTGGAAACTGTTCTATAAGCACTGGTGATTCTTAATATTGCTTTTCGTTGTGCTCCCGTTAGCAAGTCCTTATACCTTTTAATCGCTGTAGCTCCGTGCCATATTGGTGCAGCGTAGAGTAGCGTGGAGTCTATTGTAGCTCCTATTATCTCCCTCTTTCTGCTACTGGGTCCATTAATATTTGGCATGAGTCGGCTCAGGGCCGCGGCCCTTGCCTCTGCTTTTTGATTGTGTACATCACGTGTTCGCCGAATGTGCCCTGCTGATCTATCATTACACCGAGGTATTTTATAGCTTTCTTGGGTTCTATGTGTACGTTTCCAATTTTGAATCTAACCAGATTTCTGTCTTTCCTCTTATACTTTAGAAGTACTGCTTCCGTCTTCTCCGGCGCCAGCTCTAGGTTGTTTTCCTTTATCCATTTTTCGATGGTTTCCAGTGCATCGTTTACTTTGTCAACTAGTATTTGTGGCCTGTTTGCACCCGCTATGACAGCCAGGTCGTCCGCGTATGCCACAGCCTTGACTCCCTCTGGCAGCGCTATCCTTAAGATTCCGTCATACAGTACATTCCACAGGGTGGGTCCAAGGACTGAACCTTGTGGGACCCCTGCCGTTACCTGCATCTCCTGTCCCTCTCCTATTTTTATTTTCCTATCCGTCAGGTAGTCCTTGATGATGTTCCTTAGATATTTTGAAATTTCCAGTCTTTCCAGATTTCCCATGATTCCTGGCCATGACGCGGTGTTGAAGGCGTTCTTGACGTCTATAGTGACCAGGGTGACCCATTCTCTTCCTCTGTGCTCCTTCACCGTATTGAGTACTCTCTCAATCGCAGTTATTGTCGATCTACCCTTTCTGAAACCGAATTGGAGGTCTGAGATACCTCCTTTCTCCTGTAGTTCACTTTCTAGTCGGCTTTTAACTAGCGACTCAAGGGTTTTACTAATGGTGTCAAGTAAGCAGATCGGCCGATACTTTCCGGTATTTATTCCACCTTTAGGTATTAGATTGGATGTTCTGTCCTAGATATATGTAATCTTTGACGGTTTCCAGATACTGGTATTGCCAGTGCTCATGGACGTTCATTTGAAGGCCTACAGCTTGGGAAGCAGTCTTGAGTTCCTGGATCGCAGATAATTGAGTCCTTCCTGTCTATATTCTTACCTTTTCCTTCCCAGTAAATATTTATAGACATCGTCCAAAGCTAAGTAGCTTAGGTAAGATTCTGTCACTCTTGCCTCTTTTCAAAGGAATATTTCCAGTGATCATTCATTAATTTTTACCTGTAGAGAGAAATTTTCGTATAGGTATGCACTTGAGTAAGTTGACATACCTATAATCCGTTTATTGCTCTCATCACTGCCCAGATTTCTATCGAGTCGAATGCCTTCTAGACACATCAGTAGATTTGATGACGAACTAAATGAAGCTGGTTTTGAAAGAAGTATATTGAACTTAGTGAGCCTAGTTTCGATGAAGCTTAAGCATTTCACCCTCCTCAATATACTTATACACATAGAAGTAAAGCAGCATCAGTTTTTCAATTGTAAATCTTCTAACTATAGACTTATTTATTCCAAAATAATTATTTAAAATTATTCTAGTTCAATATTATTCTTTAAAACTATCATTATTTTTCTATGAAACCACCTAGTTAACAAGGACCTAGTTATATAATTTTGTTCTTTTTATCATTTGATTAAAACGTATTTTTAAGCTATCAAGCTGTTTAGTTGCTTTTGACATTTTAAATTAATTTTTTAATAAATATGACCTGAATCATTTTTTTCTCACTTAGGTATTTCAGAATTAATGAAATTTCTGATTAATTAATTTTTTCAAAAGTTATATAATGCAGTTTTAATATGGGTTACATATAGTTGGTTTTAAACCAAGATTTCCCAGTCTATTGAAAAACCTTCATGCTCTCTACATGTACAACAAAACAACATAATTTAAAAAAGTTAAGATCAATATTTTAATTTATGACACTTAAATATATTCTAGAAGAACTTGAAATAAAAAGTCATCTAGCAGATCAACAAATGAACAAATAAATCTTGGAAGATCTCCACTATTAAACTGTTTACTTTGATTGAGTCTTCATTTTATACATAGATAAGACATTATTGTAACATACATTTATATACATATACATGAATTTTATTAAATATGGGACATTAATGTTGGAAAGCTTTTAAGTATAAAGTAACTTTTTGAGGTAAAGCATTTGCCGTCCTTTTTGACCTAAAAGCGAACCAACATCAACACCCATAACATTTTACATCCTTCTGATCCACTTTACGACTTTTAGGAGGATACAGCCCGCTACGCTACCGCTAGGCTAGTAGAGAGCAATATACCCGCTAGCATGAAATATAGCCCATAGTAGCAGTCCTTTTTATGGAGAAATATAGCCCATAGTAGCAGTCCTTTTTATGGAGAAATATAGTCCACAGTAGCAGTCCCTTTGATGAAGAACCAACCACCAACAGCCAATACTCCAACTACAACATCAGTGGATTAACCGACTCCACCGGATCACCGAAATACCAAAGATAAGTCAAGTCCGTTTATATACATTTCCACTTATAATTCCTGTGGCAATTTACAATTTATTATCAATAAACCAATATTCTTTATTCACAGTGTGATTTATATACCCATGGACTATAAGTCTTAAGAGTGTAGCGTGTTCGGTTGATATTAAATGTAGTTTATTTTCTTGTGTATTTTCTGTTGTTTATTCGTAACGCTTAAAAGATAGTGGCGCCCTTAACCCTTATATACCACCAATCCTTTCTATAGTGAGCATTAACTTGGAGTCGATCCACTCCTTGAGAGAGTCTCTTAGCCGGGATCTCTTTTTGGAACTAGTAGTGTTACAAATTGGCGCCCCTGCCTCTTTGGAAGGTTATTGTTACAAATTGGCGCCTTTGAGGAACAAAATTTTACTTCAATATGTCAATCTGACGATGCTAGTTTTTAGCGAAACAGCTGTAATTGGATTTAAAAACGTATTTTTCGAATAAATAGTGAAAGTTTCGTTCAACTGTTTAGTTGTTTACTGTTCTATAATAAGAAATTATTTTCTAAAAGCCTGCTAGGGCTTGCCTAGGTATAAATGCTTGCCCCTCACGCAGGCGGTTCTGGTTCAATTCTCGTTGACTACAATTTTTTATTTTTTTATTGTGGTAAAGGACTACACTCGGACAGCAAACACAGCCGCGGGTTGTTAATGCCGACTTTCCGCCCCTGTGACACAATATACTATAGCTCACCCCGGTTTGGTTTATTCGCCCCTTCCTTTGCGGTTTTTAACTTTTTTATTCCCTATTTTGTGATCTGCACACACATCAAGCTAACCTTTTTATTTTGTTCCAGAGTTTCTTAAGGAAGAAATAAGTAGTTTTTATTGTTAATTATGCAATTTAAGAACTAGTCTTTTAAATAAATAACTTATGAATACGATTGTAAGAAACAAAAGTTTCTTCGGGATATTTATTATTCCTTTTGTGTAGTTTTTATTAACATATTCATGTTTCCGACATAAGAATACCCGAAAAGATAATAATGCTAATAAAAATGAAGATGAAATAATTATTTGTACTAACCCCATGAGCCCGAGTTGAGCAAGGAGGAGTCGAAAAGGACCAATAACGTAAATCCGTATAAATCCTTAAAAAGGCATTGTTATTGAGCCAGAGATATAAAGTAGGTTCACGTATTGTACATTTCATACACTTTACGTAGAATAAGAGATTGCGGCCATAATTGCAAAACGATAATGCATGCTGACAAAAAACCTGTTGTAGGTTAGATTCCGGTAATGACGGCTGGCGCTATGCAGGGAATGGCGGCCGGCCGTCACTACCCACCTGCAAATTGTTTTAGTTATTTTGACAATATACCGCGTATTTTTAACAGTACCTTATTAGATACATTTAAAATCTAGATGCCAAGTAAATATATCAGGAAAACAGCAAAAGCAGCATGGTCTTCGGGACAAATGCAGGTTGCGTTGAATGCCATCCACAATGGTAGAAGCAGTATCAAGAACCTTTGGTATTACAAGAAGTACGCTGCAAGATATAATGAAACATAATAATGACGCCTCGGAGCCTTCAATGGGCTTCATCCAGTATTTTCCAAAGATTATGAAAAGCTTTTCGCAACTCAAATTATCAAACTTTCCAAATTATTTTATGGAATATCACCTATTGAAATTAAACGATGCGCATTTAACTACGCAAAAGAATGGCTTAAAGGGGTTTCCTAAAAGAAATCCAAATATTTGTTTAAGAAAACCTGAAGCGACTAGCATCAACCGAGTAACCGCGATGAGGTTTCCCGCTTGACCAGTGTGATGGACAAATATCAGTTTCCACCAACAAGAATTTATAACGCCGATGAAACCGGCATCACAACAGTGCAGAAACCTGTTAAAGTGTATGCAGAAAAAGGACAACGAAGAGTTCTTTGCACCACACGGCCCCAGACCTAACGCAGCGAGTACACTGAAATATTGCACTGAACTTGGTCAAACTGCAATAAAGAACGCTTCTGTGTCACTAGTACAAAAAGTTCAGCAATAAAGGACATCAAACGGCACCTGTGAACTAGAAGAATATACAATATTTATAGAGGAATCAGTAAAAGCTGCTTATGAAAAGACTTGCCACCTAAGGATGATCCAGTACGGTAGCAAAAATGCAATATGGTGGTGTGATGAACTGCCTTAGAAAAACAGCAAGGAAGGCGAAAAATATAAAACTCAATGAGGCATTGGCTGTTTTTCTGCGAGAGGAGTCTTGAACCTTATAGAAGGTTGGGAGTATTGATCTCGTATGGCTTATGCCGCCCGCGTTTTGAATAGTGATCTGTTGAGATAAATCTTTGTACCTATTGACGCCCGCACCGGTTCACAAATTGATCAATTTTATTACAGACTGGCCTTACTTTCATCCAAGGAGACCAGTTACAGTATCAATAATTTACTTGCGAATATAGCTGTTTTTAATCATTAGTTAGGTTATTGTTAAGGGTTAAAGGCGACTACGATAAATAAACTCTAGTTACATAACCTATTTTTATCTTACCCCAGTGGCAAAATAACTTCGATAAGACTGTAATAATTACATTTATTGTACTAACCCTGACTTTTTGGAAGCCCATCTTACTAAGAATAATAAAAAACTCTTCGCTTTAACAAAACTTCCAATATTTATTTAAAAAACTGCTTTTTTAAAACTCAATGACAGCCGTTTCGCTAGACAACTAGCATCGTCAGATTGACATATTGAAGTTACTATTTATTTGTTTGTAGCTAGGTACCTGATGTTTATTAGGTAGTTATAAGGCTAGACCAAGTATGGAAGTAATAAGACATAACAATATTAAAGCCTAGATGTTATTAGCCCTAAGGGATTATCCTGGATGTATTTCCCTATAAGATCAGTATAACTGTGCAATGATATAGAAAAACCAGGAAAAAACTATATCGTGCTGATCTTTACAATAACTTAATATATTTGTGTTACAATTACGTCTTATCTATGTATAAAATGAAGACTCAATCAAAGCAAACACTTTAAAAGTGGAGAACTTCCCAGATTTATTTGTTCATTAACAACTTTAAATTGTGGATCTGCTAGATGTCTTTATTTCAAGTTCTTCAAGGAAATCTAAATTTTGTTTTTTATTACAAATGTGTAGTATTTGGATGTCATTGGTGTGTAAGAGTGAGGTTGGATGTTCAAGTAGGTGTTTTGCATAATTTGACTTATCCGGTTGTTTTAATCTATATGCTCTTAAATGTTCGTTAAATCTTACTTCAAAATTTCTTTGTGTTTGACCTATATATACAGCATTAGACTTTGGACAATTAATTTTGTAAACACCAGATTTTTTAATTTAGGTAATTTTGTTTTTACATTTAACAATTTTGTACCATCATTATTTTGTGTTTTAAATATTATTGCTGATGTTGTCGAAAATATTATTTTTGAAATTTTATTGGAAATACTTCCACAATATAGTCATAGTCATTTAATAGATAATTTGAATCGTTTACATGTTCTCTTATTTGGTTAGAAAATTTTTGATAAATACATTAATTAATAAAAAAGAACACAAAGTGTCACTACAACTAATATTACCAAAACAAGCTAAAGAAATTAAAAGTTATAAAAATATTACATATTGTGGAAGTATCACCAATAAAATTACAAAAATAATATTTTCGACAACATCAGCAATAATATCATTTAAAACACAAAATAATGATGGTACAAAATTGTTAAATGTAAAAACAAAATTACCTAAATTAAAAAATCTAGTGTTTACAAAATTAATTGTCCAAAGTCTAATGCTGTATATATAGGTCAAACACAAAGAAATTTTGAAGTAAGATTTAACGAACATTTAAGAGCATATAGATTAAAACAACCGGATAAGTCAAATTATGCAAAACACCTACTTGAACATCCAACCTCACTCTTTCACACCAATGACATCCAAATACTACACATTTGTAATAAAAAACAAAATTTAGATTTCCTTGAAGAACTTGAAATAAAAAGACATCTAGCAGATCCACAATTTAAAGTTGTTAATGAACAAATAAATCTGGGAAGTTCTCCACTTTTAAAGTGTTTGCTTTGATTGAGTCTTCATTTTATACATAGATAAGACGTAATTGTAACACAAATATATTAAGTTATTGTAAAGATCAGCATGATATAGTTTTTTCCTGGTTTTTCTATATCATTGCACAGTTATACTGATCTTATAGGGAAATACATCCAGGATAATCCCTTAGGGCTCTAGGCTTTAATATTGTTATGTCTTATTACTTCCATACTTGGTCTAGCCTTATAACTACCTAATAAACATCAGGTACCTAGCTACAAACAAATAAATAGTAACTTCAATATGTCAATCTGACGATGCTAGTTGTCTAGCGAAACGGCTGTCATTGAGTCTTTTAAAAAAGCAGTTTTTAAATAAATATTGGAAGTTTTGTTAAAGCAAAGAGTTTTTTTTTAATCTTAACTCTAATAAGTCTCAGAAGAGCGTACAACGTGGTCGCACACCAAATCCAAACCAGTATAGAGAAAAACTATCTAAATGTGTTGGAGCTACCAAAATATTAGCCTATTTCATTGTCAGTTGTAATGGATAACATTTTTACATAGTTTACTTTTTATTAATATTTTTTTAACTTCATTAGGTTCTTTGTTTTTATATTTTTGTGACCACGCTACCCCAAAGAAAAAGTGCCCCGTTTATGATTTCATGCTTAGGGAGCGGCAATTCTAGTGAAGTTGCATCGGTTGCGTGAAAAGCATCCCGCTGGGATTCCCCATTAGCTAATAGGATGCCCGGTGAACAGACGGGAAAGGGGAGAAAAACTATACCCCGCCTCTCTTTTAATACAACCCAGAAAAAAACAACAACTAAAATGTAATTTCTGCCCCCTTCCGAGCGTAAATGATCTAATCAAACTGATTGAGACGTAAATGATGGGTTCCATTCCGGTCCCTTAAGGTAAACACAAAGCTAACCCACATCGGCCAGTATTTATATCGCTATCGAATAAAATATTTACCTTGGCTAGAAATAGTCTTATATTGAACACTTTTTTTTGTTTTTTTTCCGCTTGTAAATGAAGAGAGTATGTTTATTAAAAAACAGTTTTAGCTTAGATTAGTTCTGCTTACAGGGGTACAAACCTAACTGCACTTTACAAAAAACCAAAGTATAATACAAATTATATTGTGAATTGCAAGCTAAACTTGCTATTTTTTAGGGAATCTTATCTAATATTTTGAGAAAATATGGATTGGATAATTTTTCGGTGCCTAATTTTTATAGGCACATGACATAATAGGTAAAGTTATGTGAGTGGTCGTTCAACGTCCCTTTCAGTGTCACCTATACAATCTATTGTGACTTATCCCTAGGTTATAGTCGTTTTATCAGCCCTATGCCTCTTATTAAGCTCATCATGCCCAAAGGGAGAGCTTTGGTTTGTTGCAATGTTCTCCAAATGAGCGTTTCATATGTCTTTTATCTAGAGTAACCCCTAGATATTTAACCCCATTTGCTTTCTCAATAGTTTTTCCATAGAGGGCGACTATTTGGAGTTTGCCCAGTTTCCGGCTCTTGGTGAAATTAACTACTGCTTTGCTAGGGTTAACCGATAGTTCTTTGTCACCACATAACAAAGTTAAGTGCTCGTTGAACCACTTAGATGACCTTTTCATGCTTTTCTCTTACCAATATCATCAGATCATCTACGTAGGCTCATCTGTTTGTCGAGGTCCAAGATCAGTGATCAGTCTGTGGCATCGCTTTTGATCCAGTTATCTATTGTAAAAGATATCTCTCTAGATAGATGCAACAGTATCATAGAGGGAATTGGGTAGTGCATTATTAAAAGCTGCTTCGAGAGGTTTTGGAGAAAGGTACTACTTCGTAGCGCCGATTCTGTTAATTTTCCATCCTCATATGCCTGCTGGTAGGTACTGAAAGGATGTTCCCTCAGTGATCATGAACAACATTTAGGACACATACAATTATTAGTATTAAAAAGTTTGTTGGAATAGTGATTTAAATTAAATATAAAAAAGTAATAGCTAGGCTAACTCAATTTGTATAAAAGATTTTACAGTGCCAAAATGAAGAGAGCAAATTATTACGCCAATTTTTAGCTAAAATAAATTTTTATTTAGAAAATATTCGGAATAGCACTGTGTTGTTATAATCTTTTAATAAATTAATAAGAAAACATGCGAAGTTTGAATGGTCAGAAACGAGTATAAACAATTTTATAAAAGGGAAAAGTTACTTATGTTTGCTTAAATTTTTGATCCAATACATACTAGTATAAAATGAACAGTACTGAAACAACCATAGGTAGTTTTAAATAAATTTAAATAAATGAATCACAAAAGAAAAAAAGAGAGACTTATACTGAATGCTTAGCAATTATTATAGAGACAATAATGGATTGTCAAAAGCTAAAAATTTTGACTTTGAAGAAAACTTGACAAAACTACAACCAAAACATGTAAAGATCCTTAATTATTGCAATTTCTATATTATATTTCTAAATTTTATTTTCAAATTATTTAGAAACCAAGAAAAAATAATACAGTTTGTTTGTCTGGCAATCCATTAATAAAAGAGAAAAAAATTACCATGGTTCCGAATTAGCGATGCAGATAGTAAATTTTGTGAAAATTGACGGAAATAAAAACAATTAAAAACATTATTATTGATGTTCCGATTATTAGTAAAGTAATTAATAAAAATTTGGCTTAGATACTGAAAAATTTGATATTTCCAGATTCTGGCGTTTTTGGATCTTTTTGGATATTTTAGCATTTACAAGATGTTCTTTGCAATTGGACACTTTTTTGCAATCTCTATTCTTGTTCTTATATCTGAAGTGCATCTTGTTTTAAGTCTGCCTAAATATTTGAAAGGTTTAGCCTGTTCTATTAAAAAATAAAGAATTTTCTATTTGTACCCCCGGATGTCTCGAAACATTAAATTATTTCCAAACCAGACTTGACCATTTTCTAGGAAAACGTGATAGATCATCTCTGTCATTTTGCATATGAAAGGGAAGCAATACTACTCGCAGACCGATTTTGACATTACTACACTTACCGACTTAAAATTCGATCCATTCAAAATATTGATTTATTTAAAAATGCTCGAGTGCCCACTCCAACTAATTTAACTCAATTAAAAGATGCTTTGGAATCAGATTGACCAGATGGAGATTCGACATTTAATAGAGGGTATGCCACGACGTATTGAGGCGGTTATTCGCGCTCGTGGGGGACATACTTGGTATTAATCTTAGAATTTCTAGTTTTTATTAATGATTTGCTTATTATTGTTAATAATTTGTTTATAAAAGTATATATTACCCTGTTAAAATGATTAAAAAAATTAAAAATGTTTCATTTTCTTTAAACCGTCACATTTCACAAACAAATCAAGATATCTGGGTAAATAAAAAAACGAAGTGTTGGAAACAAATCAGACATCTGATAAAATTCAATATGTGCACATCTACTAGCAGAATTAACCTACAGGGTGAGTCAGAAGTAGAGGAAAACATTGTTTTCTTTTCTCCCCTGTATATGAGGGGAGTGTGAAATTACTTTGAGACGTCAGAATAATAAACTTAAAAGTACAGTTTTTTATCCACAAGTTGCAAAAAAATTCAAAGAAATCAGCCTCCGCGTTCGGAAGTTATAGCATTTTTAAATAAATCAATATTTTGAATGGATCTAATTTTAAGTCGGTGAGTGTATTATTTGAATTGCACAATCAATAATAATATTAAAAATTAAAGGTAAAGAGCTGTGTCTAACTCTTTTCTGAACTTATCCAATGCCAATTGGCTTCCTATTCGTATATACGATCCTGTCTCTATAATATAAATCTGTTTCTATAAAAAATTTTTGATAATTTTGGTTCGGTCTATTTTACTGAAGGGCATTTTTCAAATCTACTAAAGCGATGGATGTTTAGAATCCTAAATCCATGCGTGTGTCTATTATTTGTCCAAGAGAGAAATTGCCTTCCGTGCTCCTTTCTCTGAATTAATGTATTAACCAAATTAATCAATACCCTAAAGATATTCAGGTTTATGTTTTATTCTTTGTTGAATTTGCTTTAGTAGAATTTTGCAAATATGTTTCACATTTTTAAGTATTTTTTTAGATAAAGTGATTGTTGCAGTAACTTAAAAGTATTTTTTAACATTTTTATATCTGTTTCGGTGCTGTGCGCAGCTTACAATATTAGGATACCGAACATGGAAAAACTACAAGAAATCGAACTAATGTAAAAAAACGTGAATATTATATTTTTATGGATAATTTAGAAAACAAAATCTTTAATTCTAGTTATAAAAACAATAGTGTATGTTGGTATGGATATGTTGATGTGTTAGCAGGATTTGTAGGTAGCGAACGACAATTAGATATATTTTTTAATTATATTAATACCTTGCATCCTAAAATTAATTTTACTTTAGAAGTTGAAGAAAATAATTCAATTAATTTTCTAGATTTAAAAATTGAAAAAGTTAATAATTTACTAAATTATTCAATATACAGAAAACCAACACAAACAGATGTAACCATACCATATAATTCAAATCATCCTATAACACATAAATTAGCAGCTTATAATTCTATGATACATAGGGCATTTTCAATTCCAATGGACAAAATTAACTTTGATAAAGAAATTTATATCATAAAACAAATAGCTACATCTAATGGCTACCCAATTCATTTGATAAATACATTAATAAATAAAAAAGAACAGAAAGTGGCACTAAAACTAATATTTCCTAAACAAACTAAAGAAATTAAAAGTTATAAAAATATTACATATTGTGGAATTATTTCCAATAAAATTTCAAAAATAATATCTTCGGCAACATCAGCAATAATATCATTTAAAACACAAAATAATGTTGGTACAAAATTGTTAAATGTAAAAACAAAATTACCTAAATTAAAAAAATCTGGTGTTTACAAAATTAATTGTCCAATGTGTAATGCTGTATATATAGGTCAAACATAAAGAAATTTTAAACTAAGATTCAATGAACATTTAAGAGCATAATATATTAAAACAACCAGATAACAAATTATGCAAAACACCTACTTGAACATCCAACCTCACTCTTTCACACCAAATATTATCCAAATACTACACACTTGTGATAAAAAACAAAATTTAGATTTCCTTGAAGAACTTGAAATAAAAAGACATCTAGCAGATCAACAATTTAAAGTTGTTAATGAACAAATAAATCTTGGAAGTTCTCTACTATTAAACTGTTTACAAATATGTTTCACATTTTTAAGTATTTTTTTAGATAAAGTGATTGTTGCAGTAACTGAAAGTATTTTTTTAACTGCTGTAAGCTGCTGTACTGTAAGCTGCTCTATTCGGATACCGAACAACGTAAAACAACGTGAATATTATAGAGATGGAAAAAAGGGTAAATATATAGGGCGGTTATTACGCAAGAACAGAAATAAAGCAAAACAGGAATAGCTTTAGTTATGAAGTAGAATGTCTAAAAACTGAAGAATAAGTTTGTCGCAAAAGTTGAAAAAGGAAAGAGAACTCCTAACATTAATAAAAATCAGGAAAACCAGTTATTTTGGTCATCTGCTAAGACAAGGAAAATATTATATCCCACAATTGATAATAAAAGGTAAAATAGAGGGAAGGCGCGGCATTGGAAGAAAAAAGTTGTCCTGGATGAGAAACATCAGAAGATGGACGGGACTAGGGTTCGAAGAACTCATCAGAACAGCAGAAGATAGAGACAGTTCTGCCATGGTAATCGCTAACCTCCATTGATGGAGATGGCACTCGAAGAAGAAGAAGTTTGTCGATTTATCAAGGTTTTCTTTATATTTTACTGAGTTATAGTTGCATCATGTAAAGAGAAGTCATTTTCTTTACTAACCTCTAATTTA
The DNA here is from genome assembly GCA_035357415.1 of Ophraella communa. NCBI lineage: Eukaryota > Metazoa > Arthropoda > Insecta > Coleoptera > Chrysomelidae > Ophraella > Ophraella communa. Next base: position 21,691,937 of record CM068988.1, on the reverse strand, counting down.
GGAATACCAAGTTTCTGTCATCGCAACTTATGTACAATTTTCATAGGATCAATAAAATAAAGGAATAAAGCCATTTTGACAACTTCAATTATTTTATACGTGTTCGTTGATGCTAAACTTTCCCACAAACACTAATTTAAAACGTCTTAAATTTCTCTCGGCAGTAGCATTATTGTTTTGTTTCTAGCTTTAGAGGCTTATCCTCTTTCTTTATGTCATCAATCCTTGTTGGCAAATAGGCCATTTCTATTCATCTACCCGAGTATATTTCCTTCCGCTTGTCCGAATGAATTTTCAAAGGCGGAGACTCTCTTAAACCGAGCAGTCAACTAGAAAAGAAAAACATTCACTGATTATAAGATTTCAAAAAACTAATATACCATTTTCACTATAACAATTAAAATTTATTAGAATTCCAGATAGAATGTAGAATAACAAAATTGACAAATTATTTCGATTTTAAACTTTATTTACAAAACAATTTTATACATCGATAAAGATATTTTTGTGACTCAGAAAATTTACCGAAATTAATTCGATCATTAATATCGATATTCAAGATTTTCAGTGCAAAATCAAGAATATAATATTATTCTTACTGTCAACTACTCTATACTGAAAATTATCTCCCAATATTCATATTTTTCAACTTGAACTTTGTGGTTTGAGGAAAAATATATACTGAGATAAATATCTAATAGTTAAAAATTTAATAAGTAGAACTTACCTCATAATATACAATAAAAGGATATATTAATAAGTTTCATAGAATCAGCATTTACTTTTTCTTTAGTACATCTAAAGTTTTCAAGTTTATAATTTTCACAAGACATACATTCAATATAAACAAAGAATGTAATGGACATCTTATCTTGAATAGGATCCATATTTTGCTATTTTATCACAATCAAATATTTCCAATCCATAATAAGTACATTTTCACATAACAATTCATCTTTGTCCTAGTTCTCTTTTAAAATTCTAAGTTTAATCTGAAACAATAAAAAGAAAATAAAAATCAAAAGTATTAATGGTTTTCACATGTTTAAGAAATCAACATGTAATTTTAGTTAGTTAAGTATTTAAATTAGTATTATAAAAAGGAAGTACTTACAAAAGTATAAAAAGACAAATTGTAGTCTTCGATATTGTACAAATAAGTATTCCAATAGATCATGAGTACCTAAAAAAAAGACACAAGAACAATTAAAAACATGTAGCAGGTGTGGTGAAATATAGTAAACTAATTCCCATATCAATAGTGTTGGACTTAATCACATCAACTTTTGATAGAACACTTAAATAGTGCATAGTGAAATAACTATTGAAAAACTTAGTTTATAAACATTAACAAAGACATTTTATGTAACAAAATGTATGTAGGATAGTTAAGTAAATTTTTTATATAAATTTTAAGTTGTGAGTCTTTTATAACACAGAGAATCTTATCTTATATAATGTATAAGTGATACCTACAAATAACAGAATCTTTTAAATGTTCAAATTTTAGTTGTTAGAGTTTAAAATAGTAGTTATCAGTTAAATTAGGATTAGTTTAATTGATTTATAGTAATTTTAAATACAAATGATAGTTTTAATTCAAATTTTGAAAGTCTTAAAAAAATGACAGCTTAAGAAACTCTTTCAAATCCAAAATTTCATATGAAAAATTCCATTAAAAATTATATTAATAGAATTTTAGTAAACATAAGGATGAGAGTTCACTGTAAGTTATAAAGGATACTATTAGATTTTGTAATTTAATTACCTTGATTTTCCAGAATTTTGCTAAATTTTGTATGTAAAAACAATTGAAATCCGTTTTCTTATGTCATTTTTGTCATTTTCCTGGAAGTCTATAAAAAGGCCGAAAAATCGATGATTCACTCTCTTGTCATCCTGGTAGCAGCTCCATCAACATCGTATGTATTAATTGATTACTAAAAACAATTTGGATTATTAAAAAAATTCAGTTCATGTCAACATAATACATGTAATATCAAAAATACATGCAAAAAGTAGTCTATCATTATTTAATTACTTACCAAAGTAATAAATTGTAGAAAATACATCAAGATTTTCCAATAGAATTTAAAGGATTAGTTTCAAGCGTCCTGTCCATAACGTTAGCGCAGTAGACATCTTGGTTTTGGCAAGCTGTTCCTGTTCCGAGAGAAGACGAGGAGAAGCCGATCTTAGTGTTCGCGCCGTTCCATTTTGACAATAACAATTTTTAGAGAACGAACTTTATGATAAAAGGTACGTGTCATAGTTAAGGATTTGTATTTTTATATTTATTGTTTTGTAACGGTAAACTAATTTATTTGTGTGTATCATCTCCATTCTTTTCATATAAGGTTATTCATTGATTTATTTGTATTAAGCATATGAAAACCATTTAATAGTGTTTTTTTTATTTTATTTGTAAAATTTCTTTTGAAACATTTGATATTAAATTTATTGTATGTTAATAATTAAATAATATTTTAATTTGAATCCTACCCTGATAAGAGTCACAATCTAAATCTCAATTTCATAAAAAGTAGATTGAGCTAGTTAAAATTTTAAAAGGCGCCCAACTATAGAATTATAAAGAAAAAGTAAAAAGTGATAGAAGCTAACTAACCAAACAAAACATAACCAATAAAACAAAACACATTTCTAAATTATAATAAATTTATAAATTAAACAAATAAAACATATCAAATTAATAGAACTACGTGGGGATATTGATAAATTAAACTAAACAAATTAAATTTAACAAAAAATCTATTAAAATAAAAATCATTATAATTTATATCAAAATAATTGATTGCAACTCTGTCCAATTTATTGGGTATTCTCTACTAGTATTTCCTAGTATTTTCATACATTAACGTTAAACCGTTTAAAAGAAATTTTTAGAAAAATTATTTAAATTTTTAAATTTAGCACCCTGTAACTTTTTCTGTGTGCACTATTGCCTTTATAGGTAAGTGGGGTTCAATCAACATATTTTTGAAACCAGAATCTGTGGTATAATTTATGACCATTCTTTTCGGGACACCCTGTATATCTATATATCTACAATATATTAATTTTATTGCCTTAAGGAAAATAGTTAACAAAAATAAAGTTATCTAATCTTTTGATAAAATAATCTTATTAATCCTGTTGCTTCACAAAATTTCCTGCAAGATCGACAGCCGACTAATCTGTTGTATTTTAGGAGGTTTATTATCTCTCCGTCTTATTATCAACCTCAACGTTTTCATTTTCGCCATTCTCAGAAAGGTGATTTATGGTCTATTTTATCTCAAAAGATCGTTAGACAAGGTAAACACGTTTTATGCATCCCTTGTTGATCTTCCATGTGGGTAGTTTTATATGTATTGTTACTAAATTCAGTGGGTTTGAATGAAAATTGCAATTTTTTGTTATAACTGGCGGTGATCTAAACAGTATAACAGTTTAAAATGATTCCATTCACCATCCGTAGCGCAGCAGGTCAAATAATCAAAATCAATTAATTATCATCTTCCATGCTTTATATTAACCAAGGAAATGCGAAAATTTTTGAAATTTAGACCAATCGGGGTAAACTATACTATTTCACTAGACCTGATAACAGCCACTATATCTCCCTAGAGGAGTAGTTACTTCAAAACATCACATAAAAATGTCAAATACTACTGTTAGTTTTGTTCTAATTTACTTATATGAAATTAATTTAATTAATAAGGGGAATAAGCTTCCTAAATATAACACGACGTTGATTAATACTCTGCTATTTTTGTTGTTGCTAAATTTCTGGAATATTTTACAATTTGATAAAACATACATTAAATATGCCATATACAGGCCTATTCTGTATCTAAGTGGAAGTGAAACAACTTTATAGCAACTGACTGACAAGCAATTGTAGATAGTAACTTTTTAACAACTTTCAATAGTTGCTATTTCGGTGACTACTAGTGGTTAAGAAGAATGATTAGCCACTTTTATAGTGTAAATCGACCTTACTTTTCCACCCAAGTCTGACAACTGAGAAAATTGAGAATAGTTTATTTTTCTATATAAACTGTGACACCTATGTTGATATAGGTTTTTTATTGTACCTAATATGTTTGTATTAGAAATGGAAAATCTGTTGCTAGTAATTTACTTTTCCTTCCACAAGTTTTAAGCTTGATACCCTTTAGGATAGTAACTTTCGTAACCACTGCCTGCTTCTACAGAATACCATTTGAAGATAAGTAGCAACCTAACCACTGACCTTGCTCTAAACCACTTGCTCGGTAGCAACTTTGCGATACAGAAAAAAGTATTAGACTTAGTACAATTATTACATCATTGAACTTTTTCTGTTGCCATGGAAAACCAATAAAACCTTAGAATATCTGTTGGCTTATGAAATTCGTGGCCTGTAATTGGTCAAAATACCGTTGGCCTAATGGGCGCCGGCAGAAAGGGGCAGGGGGCCTTTCCCCCTGGTTCAGGAAAGATATATTTTTTTAATATTGTTTGCAAATGTAGGCCAATACAGAATTTAGCCTCAACAAGAAAGATGTAAGGTAAAAAATGTCCAAAATCGTGAGTTTGATATACAAAAATATGAAAAATTTTCCGGTCCCCCCTGACCACCGGTATGTCGCCCCCCCTGTCAAAATTTCTGCCGGCGCCCTTGGTTGGCTTATGGTTCATCGTAAAATGCACACAATTACCAACTGTGACATAAAAAATAACTAGACGAGTGTGGAAAGAGATTTCATTTCCACACTCCGTTGAATGTTAGAATGAAGCCTATTGTAAACGCGAATTATAAAAATATATTTTGTAGCATTCTTCTACATAATTACTGAATAAATTTACTTCTAATAACCATTGTGGAAAAACGTTAATACCTTTAAAAATATTTTGGTGGTTGCGCTTGTGAAAGCGTGTAGGGTAAATGGGTAATAAAAAAGGGATGGGTTTAGAATTTTGCCCTATTTGTACTTATTATTATTAAAAGAGTGTGTGTAGGAGAATTATCCGGATGTTTAGCATGGTATAACCATGGTGGTTTGAGTTGTAAAAAGTTGAAACTGCTGAATAATGAATAACCATGTTACTAAAAATATGTAATCTATCATAATACGATTATAAATAATAACAATGTCAAAAAATTATGTAATTCATTATACTAACCTATGGAGATGTTGAAGAAGAAGTACGACAACAAAGTCTAAAAGCAAGCAAAGTGGCGGGATCACTCAATGATTCAATCTGGAAGAACAAACGCCTAAAACAAGACACAAAAGTAAGAATCTATAAAACAGTAATTTATTTATTTATTTATTTATTTGGGATACAGACAGGACAGACCCATAAGAGTATCCACACATTACAGTTAAATTACAATTTTTTACAAGTTTAACAACCAGAAATATAATTAAAAATACAAAAAGAAGAGACATCTAAGTTAATGGTATTAAAAAATGGTTCCTCAATAGTTTTTTAACCGCAGTTGCATTATGAAAGAATATATCTACTTCCACGATATTAGATAATTTGTTGTAAGTGTTAGTTATTCTATGTACTGGTGAATTAAGGAAATAATTAGTACATGCTTGGTCTGTAAAAAAGGTGTAATTATTTCTAGTAGCATAGGTGGGAGTATGGAGATTTATGGAATTCGTAATTTCGATACAATCAATATTATTGTTTAAAATTTTATGAGCAAACATGACATCCGCAATTTGCCTACTGTGCTCAAGGGTAATTATTCTTAAAAAGGAACAAATACGTTGTCTATCTGTTTCCGGATAAAACTTTCTTTTACAATATGAAATGAATTTATTTTGAATAGATTCTAATTTTGAAATGTACACCAAGTAACGTGGATTCCAAATGACTGAACCGAACATTAAGATGCTATGGACATATGCCATATACAAAGTTCTAATGGTAAAAGGGTTTCGCAATTCGAAACAAGTTCTGTAAATGAAGCCTAATTGTCTATTTGCTTTTTGGGTAATATGATAAATGTGTTTGTCAAAAAGGAGTTTTGAGTCCAAAATTATTCCAAGATCTTTTATACTATCTACCGGATGGAGTACACAATTAGAGATTTCATATGTGTTGTGATTTAATTCAGGACTGCTACGAGAAAATTGTATGTAGTTGCACTTAGAGACATTTAACAACAGCTTATTTTTTACACAATAATCAAATAGATTATTTAAGTCTTGTTGAAATCTAAACCGGTCATTAGGACATGAAATGGAATGATAAATTTTTAAATCGTCTGCATACATAATAAAATATACAAATTTAAAACAGGTAGAAATATCACTAACATATAAATTAAATAGTAAAGGACCCAAATGGGACCCTTGAGGTACCCCTGACGTGCTGACTTCTACGTTAGATTTAAAGGTTCCTAAGATTACTTGTTGAGATCTATTTCTGACGTATGAGTCGAACCAACGCAATAAACTACCATGTATACCGACCTCAGCAAGTTTCGAAATAAGGATCGAATGATCGATTTTATCGAAAGCCTTACTAAAATCAGTATAAACAGAATCGACATTCTTTCTATCATTTAGACTTTTTAGTATGTATTCAATGTAAATAAATAAGTTTGTGTCAACTGAACGTTTTTTCATGAAACCGTGCTGTTCAATATTAAGTACGTTTTTGACATCGTAATAAAGAAAATCAAATATTATACTTTCAAACATTTTACTAAAAATGTTTAATTTCAAAATGGGTCTATAATTCTCGACTTTATTTTTATTTCCGGATTTATGAATTGGGATAATAAAAGCTGTTTTCCATTTATCAGGAAATAGACCGGCAGTAAGAGATTTATTAAATAGTAGAAATAGAGGCTCTACTAGAGATTCTTTACAGTTTTTAATAAAATCTGTTGATAGCTCATCTGGTCCAGGACCTTTGTTAGGTAAATTTACAATTTTTTGTGCAATTATCTCGCGGGTGATAGTATAATTCGAGATATTTAGTGGCGTGTTAATATTAGTGGTATTAAAGTTACTAGCATCACTATTCACAAAAACAGAAGCAAAATAATCAGAAAACATGTTACATATTTTTTTCAAATCAGTAATTGGTTTAATTAATAAGCAAATTGTTTGGAAAATTTTTGGCGTTTCTTTTATTTTTACAAATTGCCAAAAGTATTTAGGACTTTGAGTGATATTAGTTTCGACATTTATCAAATAGTTTTTATAATCTTCATTTATCAAAAATTTAGATCTCCCTCGTAAGATTTTAAATGTTAAATAATCTAGATCATTGTTGTGTTTCTTCCATCGAGTGTGAAATTTAAGTTTTTCTTTAATTACTTTTATTGTAGAGGCAGAAAACCAAAGAGGATATTTTTATAATAATTGGGATATTTAGGCACATGCAAGTCAATGATTTTATCGATAATACTATAAAACAAGTTCAATCGATTGAAATTTATCAGTCCAATTGACGGCACTCAAAAGGCGGTTAATTTCTATAAAGTTTGACAGCTTAAAGTTCCATCGAGATTGGTTACCAACCCTAGTAGGTATATGTGTTAAAGGAATATCAACGTCAAAGTCCAAGGTATTGTGAGAATGATCCTCGGGAACTAGTGGATTAGTAGATAAACGTACATTTTTGGTTAAAAAACTATTGTTGAATATAAGGTCTAAAGTATTTCCTGAATTATTGACATTTGCATTATACTGAGACATACCAACCAGAGACATGGTGTCAACCAGTAAGCTTGATCTAGGATCATTGTAATTACATGGTTTGCAGTAGTCGTCGTTAGCACACAGTGTCCATTTAATTTCAGGGAGATTGAAGTCTCCACAGATGATAAAAATATCATTGATATTATTTAAATAGATATCGATAAGCTTGTCACAGAAAAACTGTAAGGCAGCCAAGTCTCTGGGTGGTATGTAAACACATCCTATATGCACTTTTTGATGTCTACTTTGAGGAATAATAGTCACCCAAACATCTTCTGCTTCAGACCGCCAAGAATCTTCAGGGTAACTAATAAGCTCTTCGGATACAGCTATCAGAACGCCGCCTCCCGTAAGTTTGGTAGAAGAGCTCGTTTCTCTGTCTCGTCGATATACTTTATACGATGAAAAAATTTCTTCACTTAATACTGAAGAGTTAAGCCAAGTTTCAGTTAAACATTAATTAGACCTATAATGGCATACACGGCAGAGACGAGACCCGACACATCCAAAACGAGACGAATATTGGAAACAACAGAGATGAAAATACTTAGAAGGATATCAGGGAAAAGTTTGCTAGATAGGGAGAGAAGCGAAAACATAAGGAGGGCATGCAATGTGGAAGACATAAATGAATGGGTGACAAAACGGAAACAGGAATGGAACGAACACATTAGTCGAATGGCAGAAGATAGGATAGTAAGAGTAGCACGAGACAAGTCACCAAATGGACGAAGAAGTGTTGGTAGGCCAAGGAGAAGATGGTGTGATAGTTTAAACAATGCAGGAGGCTGATATTGAAGAAGAAACAGGCTTAAAGCCTCTATACAAGAAGGAAGAAGAAGAAGAAGAAGATTATACTAACCTTTAATTTATGACAGATAGGGTAGAGACCTTAAAAGGAGAAGAATCTGACAGTAGTGTGACTATGGAGGGTAGAACGAAGGAGAACCGTCTTATTTGGGGAACAATTGAAAAAGTGCCCACCTGTAAGCAGCAAATTATAAGGGTGAACACTTTGAACATTTAGTTTAATATTATGGTTAGAATTATACTTTTGGAGACTTGTTTTATTTAGAATAAATTGTTTATTAAAATTTATTATTTTTAAGGATTGTTTGTTACATTCAACGTTTATTCCTTTCACATAATAGGTTAATAATTATGGTTTACAATAAATATTACAAAATATCAATCTGACGATGCTAGTTGTCTAGCGAAACGGCTGTCATTGAGTTTTTTTTTTTAAATAAATAGTGGAAGTTTTGTTAAAACGAAGAGTTTTTTATTATTCTTAATAACTTCAATACATTTAATCTAAACTTCAAATAGTTATATAAAACAAAATTAAACTTCGATATGTTAATCTGCGACGAGTTAAATGACCTGAAGCTGCTGTCATTGATTTAAAAAAGTTAATTTTTGTCGATGACTTAAAAAAGTATTTTTTTTTAAATAAATTGTTCATAAGTTATTTATTTAGTGTTCGTAATGATAGGGACCTGCACCAAGTAAGAATTGTTATAGTAAATTCCTCTTGTGTCTGTTTTTTTTCTATTAAACATTTTGCCTATTTTATAATATGAATTTAATATTAACTTCAATGCGTTGAATCCTCTGTTCTCCATAGCAACTTCAAGATAATATTACGTTTGACCGAGAACAAAAATAAATGCCAGATTTACCTCTTTCGCATCATATTTTCATAGCTTGTTTGTTTTTATTTACCTTCCAAATGAATAGTAATCAGCATAAATAATGTAAAATATTTAAATTTTATTCAGTTTTCTGAATTCTCATATAATTTCCCCTGTATTTGCATACCTTTTATTGAATAATTTTTACAACCTTCAATCTCGGTATACAAACCTTTTTCCCCCGTACGTCTTGGGAAGGAAATAAAACAAAGAGCAAATAAAAAAGCAGGTGTCCGACTTTCCTTTCATAGTCGCTTCATTCAGGTGCATAATACACCGTGCCTTTTGTTTCCAGAGGGAGAAGTTTCGTTAGCTGTGTCCTAGAGATTTGTTTTATTAGAAAGGAAGCGACGCGCCCTACAAAGCGCCACGACGACGGCAAAAGGAGTTCCAGCAAATGAAGTTTTTGGGAGAGGTCCGCCGAGTCTATTCAAAACGCACAACTGGAGAAATTAGACGACAAGGATCGGTTACAAGGTGAACTTAAGAAAGCAGAAATTTAGAGGTGAATACAAAAGAAGACCATCAAAAAGTATATCATAAAACAATTTTCTGGTGTATAAAAGTTAAAAATGGTTTAGTGTATATTTGAATAAAAAGCTACGAGGAAGTTGTTATTAACCCAAATTTAGGAAATGGACAGACTAACCTTAAGATGAAAGTTTAAAAAGTGACATGTGCAGAAAACTAATGAACACAAAGTGTAACTAATTTAGACGAACAAAGATGACCAAAATTTATTTAAAACATGAAATAAGAAAATTCTTGGAAATAGAGACGTTCCACAGCAACAAATTGGATAAAAGTAGTATTAATTGTTTTTTTTAATACTTTCTCGTTTGAGAGTACTTTACAGTACTCTTCAATTCTGCCAACGTTGTTTGAAATAATAAGTGAATCAACATAACTAAGCTTTTTAGTTTTTGAAGATTGACATTAATTGTACAACTCCTGTATTAGTGGAGTTGTTGATGGTTTTACAGTGTTTTCTGTAATCGCGGAAGACATGTGGCTGTGATGTAGCACTTCAACAAAAATTTCGCCCCTTTGGATCATTTTTGCAATTTTGTTTTTGCCTTAAATCTATTTTTCTATAAACTTTTCTGCAACTAAAGAACTATTCCATCCACCGTGCTGTTTTAGAACTTTAAGGTCAGCTCCAGCATTGGCCAACAACGTTAAGGATGTCCTCCTGAAGCAATGACCTGTAAACTTTTCTGGTTGGTCTAGTTTTAAGAACTCAGCTATTTTCTTAGGTGCTCCGCCAACAGTATGTATACCAGCTCTTTGAGACAGACATTTTCCTTATCTATAACCCACCAAAAGAGTTTTCAAGGAGACGCGTTGCCGTAAATTCATGTATTTTCTAAACACATCCAAATAGTGAACCTCACCACTGTTAGTCACAGTGAAAGCTCGTCGAATATGCGTTTTTGTCTGGTTAATCTTAACTACTAGCTGAGTACCCGTATCCTCCACATCAGTAACTTCTAAATTATAGATCTCTTCCCTTCGGCAACCTCCAGCAACTCCAAGTAATGCTATCACTTTGAGTAATAAATATTCTTTATCTGGAGCGTCCCTCATGAAGCTTTCAATTTGTTCCTTTGTCAGCACCTTCGACTTTGGCTGATGGTCTACATTTTGTTTTTTCAAAAAAGCTATCAACTTTGGGAAACTTTATATGTTGACATTCTCATTAACGAGTTGTAAGTATTACAACTCGTGTAACGTACTATACTTTTTCTACGCCCTTCTCTTTTCTTCTGTTACATGTTCATTGACATGTTCCGAGCGTAAAATTAATTTAATCACACGTATAATTAAATCCTGCACTTAATCATAAATGATAAACATTTTTCACTATTCCACGACTTCAAACCATTAAAAAAATACCTTTCGGACGACCAATAGACACAACCGTTTTTGAACGTTGAGAACCCGTTAAAAACTAACCAATCAGAAAGCTCGAATTCCTCCCCTAACGAAAACAAACCTAATATAATTGTAACGCAGAGAGAACTCCTTCCTTTAGCATTCTGCCTTCAAAGAATGAACATCATTTTGCGTATTAACGAATTCTTACCTTAGCCGTTATTTATACGGCCCCAAGTTACCGTCAAATGTAACTCAAGATTACCTCAAAAATATCGCAAATTATTAATCCCAAGTTACCGTCAAATGTAACTCCAGATTACCTCAAAAATAATTCCAAGTTACCGTTGAAACTATCGCAAACTATTAGCTCCAAGTTACCGTTGAAACTATCGCAAACTATTAGCTCCAAGTTACCGTTGAAACTATCGCAAATTATTAGCAAGTTACCGATAAAGCACCGATCCAGCTGACTACACCTGAAGTTCTAACTCTCCGGAGAAGTCCCCCAGGTCTGCCTTCCTATAGAAGTCGCCAACATCTGTAACCAACCGAATCCGTACATATACCGCTGTGGGAGAAATTCGAAACCCTAAGCTAAGTACTTAACCTTTTGTGGCAAAATAAATTTGAATTCTTTACTTGAGTGTTTGTTTTAAACCCACAGATTTGCTGTGTGTGGTTGCCTATCGGTATCAGTATTTTAGTTTTTTATTGTTGTGTTAAAGTAGTCAAAATATTTTTAATATTCATTTTTTCTTTCTAGTTAAACTTTAAATTAAATAAGGTGTTCTGCTTTACACCTAGTTATTAAATTTTGTCGAATTTAAAGCAGTGGCGCCCTCACCCATCAATCATATCCTATATACAGAGTGTCGCTAAGCTGGAGCGTACCCACTCCTGAGTTAAAAGGTCTCATAAGCCGGGACAGCTCTCGAGGGAGTAATTAGTGTTACAAATTGGCTTCCTGGTTTTTTGGGACATATATTGCTACAAATTGGCGCCCTGCCTTTTTGGAGGAATATGGTCACAAATCGGCTTCCTGCCTTTTTGGGACCAATTATGGTTACACTTCTATGAAATAAAGTAAATCGCAATTAAAAGGTTAAAAGAAAATTCGATCCCACATTGTTTAATTTAAGATTGTAAAGCTGCAACTATTTTCGGGTTCATCAGACCATTGTCAGGAGGTAAAATACAATAAATTGCCAGTAGAAAAAGAAAACAGAGAAAACTTAAATTAAACATTGTGGGATCGACTTTGAGTTTTTCTTTGCACCTTTTGGATTCTACCCACATTAGAGAATGTATAAATTGTATAATGTGTTGCCGACATTAAGAGGCATTACTATTTTAATCTAAAAGGTTATTCTCTAATACTAAAATCTTGACAAACAGTTGTTAAATAGACCAAATAAAGTACTACGTATAGATAAAAGTTTCGTGCGATTTGATTAAACAAAGAAATTTAAGTTTTCTTATCTAAACGCACGTGTATGTTATTAGACCTCATTTCGTGCATGTTATTGTTAAATGTCACTTGTTGCGATTTTGACGTTTACAGACATTGGCGTAGAAAAAATAATATAGGAGCAGTTTTTTTTACCAACAGTGTCATTTTTCTAGTGGTGTAAAGATTTTGGCTCATTTAAAAAAAAAGTTGTTACTGACACTCAAAGGGGTTGAAGGTAGGGATCAAATTTTCACTTTAAAGTATGTCAATTTATAATTTAAATTGAACGTGTTTCGGGATTTTGTATAATTATGTACAGTAATTAATAATAATGAATTTATTCAATTTGGATTTTCCACACTGTATAATTTAAAATTAACACAAGCTATTGACATATTAAATAAATAAAACAACAAAGAAATCTATAAGAAAAAGCGAGGAAGGATAGTCAGTTTGTAGTGTATTAGTTAAAACATGAAACATTTATTTTTCTAATTACTCTAACGGAACTTTAACGAACGCTAAGATAATTAAACAAATTCATTTCTCGTTAATTAAAGACAACTCTTTCATTTGTAATGCCTTAAAAACAAATGATTATGTAAATTTAAAAGTTTTCTAAGATATCGACAATGTAGATGCTTAGTTCCACGTTTATTCTGTTGTTTTCACTGCATTCGTTGTTTTTATTAATTGATTATCGTCTTCTTCATTTTTAAGTGGCAACAACGGAGTCCGACATGAAACTTTTATTTAATTATTCGTTCAGATCTCGTATCTAGAACAGCCTCCCTGAAGGCATGACATTTAACACCGTACAAAAATCCTCTGAGCTTATTCTACTTCAACTCCATTCATTTTCATGTTCTTTTTCCGCGATAATTAGCACTAGAGTTTACATCTACAGTGTAAGCAACTATAGCGGATCGATTGGGTCCAGCAGAAGGAGTCTAAGCTAAATACTTTCTAATAATGAATAAGTTAGATGGACTTCCACAAAGTAAAGGTTACTACAATCAATTTAATAAATAATTGATATTACTTTTTATATTACACTCCGCCAAAAAAGTATGACATCACTTATAAAATTACAAATATTTATTACCGCATTTGGTTAATTTAAATTATTTTTTTATGGCCCTTAAGAATATTAAGGCTATAATAAATATTAAAATAAAATTTGTAAATACAGCTTACTGTTTAAGAAAAAAAAGTGATAATTGCTATTTTGTCTGGTTTTTATATTATCAGTCTTTATTTTACTTTGGTAAAGAGTATACAGTTTGCGTTTAAATTAAAATTTTGTATTAAATATCGAGTATGGAAGGTCGTGACAATATAAATTTAAATTTAACGAGGGATCAAGTGGTTAGAATAATTTCCCTCATTGAAGATGGAAGGAGTCAGAGATATGTGGCAAATTTAGTGGGTGTAAATCAGTCGACAGTATCACGAGTGGTAGTAAGGTACCGAGAGACTGGTCTTTATGAAAGACGAGCTGTAACAGGTCGGCCAAGAGCAACTACGCATGCAGACAATAGATTTTTAGTCCTTCAGGCTTTGCGTCGAAGACATGTGACTGCAAGTCAACTTCAACATGACTTAGCCGAGACTCGAAATGTACGTGTGTCTTTAAAAACTGTTAGGCACATCTTAAGACAGTCTGGAATTAGGGCCAGAGTAGCTGCCACTGCCCCGAGACTTACAAGGGAACACCGTATAGCACGACTAACATTTGCAAGAGAGCACGTAAACTGGAATATCGACGATTGGGGTAACATACTCTTTACGGATGAGTCAAGATTTTGTTTATACACTTCGGATCGAAGAATACCAGTTTATAGACGAGATGGCGAGCGTTATTTTCAATGCAACCTAAGACCGGCGACAAACTTTGGAGGAGGATCTATTATGCTCTGGGGCGGAATATCTTTAAGGTGTCGAACCGAATTGGTACAGCTAGATGGAGGATCCTTAACTGCTGATAGGTACATAAGAGAAATTTTGGAGATGCATGTTGTTCCTTACGCCCCTTTTATTGGCAATGACTTCGTTTTAATGCATGACAATGCACGCCCACACGTCGCAAGAATCATTACTGAGTACCTTCAAGAGGTAAATTTACAAGTTTTAGATTGGCCAGCGCGCAGCCCGGACTTAATCCAATAGAACATGTTTGGGACTATCTTTACAGAAGGGTGAGATCCGGTAATGTGACGCCAGCTAATCTTCAGGACCTGCAACGGTTGTTAACCATAGAATGGGATAATATTGATCAAGATTATCTGAGAAGATTAATTGGATGTATGCCACAACGTTGTCTAGATGTTATAAGAGCTAGAGGAGGCAATACGTCTTACTAAATTACCATTACTTTTGATTTTTATTTATTTTAAATCAATGCTGTTTATGCGCTTACTTCTAATTTATAAAAAAAATAAATAAACCCTCTGTTTTTCGTACATTCTGCATTTTTCTTTAGATACTTATTGCTTACTTAAAAAACCAAAAGAAACAACGGTAAAAAAAATCATATTTTAAATTATTTTTAATACAATATTTGTAGTTTTATAGGTGATGCGATACTTTTTGGCGGAGATTAGGCCCTTGGAGTCTTCTAAAATATTTTTATACTATATGCACCCTTTAGGATAAAATAAGCTTAAGAAAAATAAAAAGTGACAAACTTAAATTGATAAAACATTTTGTGAAAATAGTTGTTTTCTGGGGGATACTTCATTATCTTCTAAAACATAAAGTTAAATATCCTAATTTGTAAATTATTCATAACTACAAACTTCTACTACTTACTGCTTCTCCCCATGTCTTTTTTTTTTCATCTGAAGTAAATTACCTATGACTTTATTTCATGTGTTCCTCTTTCCTTTTTTTAGGTCATTTTGCTTCAATTAAGTTGACACTTTTACATTAGTATCAATATTACATATTAGTAATCAAATGCAAACTTAGTAAAAAAGCATAAGCGAAAACCAAAAGTAAAACATAATCAAAAATAAAATCAATAACAAAGATGACACAAAAATACCTATAAGACAGAGAGAAGTTATGAACGTAATGAAAGATTAATTGCATGCGACCCCTTGAAAATACGCGATTAACTTTGTGAAGGTTTGTTTTAGTGCAAGAGATTGTGATCATGTCGGATAGTCAAGCAGCCATCAAAGCGCTGAGCTCAAATATAATCAGTTCGAAGATGGTTTGGGAATGCCTAGGCAAACTAAATGAACTAGGCCAGAAGAACACTGTCACCCTCCTATGGGTCCCAGGACACATAGGAATAGAGGGGAACGAAACAGCAGATAAGCTGGCAAAAAAAGGAGCTGAAACCCCACATTTGGGACCAGAACCATCTTGTGGGATCAGCAGTAGAGTAATCTTAGGAAAACTAAGGGAAGAAATGGAGAAGGAAAAATCCAAGTACTGGAATCAGCTGGAAGGACTGAGGTAATCTAAGATACTACTGGGGAACTATGACCAGAAGAGATCTCTTAGCTGCCTCAACCTCAGTAAAAAAGGCTCCGAATTCTAACGGGAATATTAACCGGGCATTGCCGGTTAAGAAGCCACATGAAGAAACTAGGGTTAGCAGATGAAGCAAAGTGCAGATTCTGTGAGGAAGAGGATGAAACCTCAATACACATACTCTCAGAATGCCCTGCCTTGCAGAATTCTAGGGCTAGATACCTAGGAGCACATGAAATAGAAGAGGGGGATCTACCTGATTTAAAGCCCGACGATGTCCTAAACTTCCTCAGGAAAATAGGACTCGAGGAGCTGCTATAAATCTGAGAAAACATCAGAACATGGCAAGTAAGGGGGGACACAATAGATCCTATAGGTCGCAGTGTACTTATCACGCCTAATTTATACATACATGCATAGTGCAAAGTTCGGAACAGTTCGCACATGCGTAGATGGTTTTTTAAGGGGTACTTTTTTAAACACCGTTTTAATCCCTCTATAATTGAATAGGATAGGGTTAACGTGATTTCGACAGAAATATGGAGCACTTTCCTATAGGAATATTCATATCCACTGGATGAGAATAAGGGCCCAGGAATAATTCTATCAGTACAAACTTGATTACTCCATATCTCTTTTATAATTTTAAGTGTAATATATGTATTTTATTTCTGCAGGTTTTTATAGGACGTCTATGGTTGCTAAATACTGCATGAAATAGTATTGACGGGTAATACCGTATATGAAAGAGTCGGTGTAATATGTTTAGTTAGTAGATAATTTTTATATCTGCGGTTCCCATTTCTTCGTGTTCTTCGTGTGTTAGTTTCTTCGCGCCTGACGCCGATTGTCTGTTTAGATGACGCACGCCCAACCACGGTTTTCAAGCAGAGACGAACTTAATCAAAAATTGTTTGATTTTTTAAGTATTTGCATAAAGTTAGTAATTAGGACACCACCACACTAGTGAGGGAAAAACAGTGATAGGTACGTTGTTCAAAATCATCCAATAAAGAAATATTGAAAAATAAAAATGTATTTTTATGACTATTTCACTAGACTATTTTTAACTGATTATTTTTTTCACCTGTCAAAATATCACAGTTTTGTGATTTCGTCCAATGAAAATGCTTATTCTTCAATGTTCTGTGCTAAATGCTAGCCAATCATTAAGATTTATAGTGATAAAAGCACTAGTCATTTTACCAATATTGATAAAATTATAGAACTATCAAAAATTCAATAACAATATTGCACAATTGAGTGAAAAGTAAAATTGTGAAAATTAGTGAAAAGATAACGATGAATTATTAAATAAAGTGGTTGCAAACTAAGGACTCAACACAAAAAGAATCACTTCTACTCCTAGTGATATAATTTACTATTACCTTTGCTCATTTGAACTTGCTTGGAGAGGCAATGAGGCCGTAAACTGCAAGATTAACTTTTTCCAGAAGGAAATTGATATTATGGGAGAATTTACGGGTCGAATTGAATACAACAGCATTTTTTCGAAAACAACTCAAGGCGGGTCAAAAAGTCAAGCAGCAAATGGTTGGTAAGAAATTCATCAAACGAAAATTTATGCCCAGTTAGACTATTCTTGAAATTAATGGAAAAAAGAGGACCAAAGATTTTATCAGACAGACTCTTTCTTACCGTTCACCCTAATTAGAAGAATGGGTATTGGATCAAAAACTGTCCACTTGGAATAAACACCGTCTCTAAGTGGAAAAAATGTCAGCTGAAAAAATTGGAATAGACACAAAAAAACAGAATATAACAAACCATTCTAATCGATCCTAAGCCTTGTTTAAGCGAAGTGTTGCTGAACAGGAGTTAATTAAATTAACGGGTCACTCAAATGCAAGCTCGTTAAAACCTTATCTGCAGCTGGATTCCAGTCATCACGAGAAGGACAACATCATCTAAGGACAACAAATGAAGCTGGACCTTCGAGTTTCCAAATGTTACATATTGTTAATATTGTTAATATTGTTAACAAATAAACAAAGATTGTGTTTCGTTGATATTGTTTTGTTTTTCCCGTGAAAGAAAATTTTTTCCCTGCCAAATTTTCTTCTGGTTTTATTCAAGTTTGTTGCTTTTTGGCAATTTTCGCTCATGAAATTTTGATAAAAGTTTATTAGCGTAAATTGCCAAGCAACAAACTTTCATACCAGTCGAAAATTTTGCCGGCAAAATGTTATCTCATGATATTATACATGAAAATCCCCCTATATAGACTTAGATTGATCTGATGTTGTCATGGTAAACAAAACACAAATTTGTTTTAATCTGATGCAGGTAAACATTGTTGTCACGCCGTACAAACCACAAAATTGTTTGTAATTGTCAGAGTGACAGACAAAGCGTAAATAAATAAATAAAGAGTTGAAAAAATTAATTTATATATTCTGTGCTTGTAGAAAAAGTATTGTTTCTAACTCATGCGAAAAGTGTCTTTCTTACTATTTTTTATTTTCAACTGGATTAAAAATAACCAAATAATTAAGGTTTATTTTTAAATGACACAAGACAACTGATTGAACTGAAACAAATATGCCATCACCACTGACACCGCATCAATCAAATCCTGGAACTGTATGTAATTATTTGTGTTCTATGGTATAATTATGAACTTAATAAATCCCGAGTTTTCTTACTAGTTTTGTTATATGGCAACATCACAATTCACAATTATGACGTGCAACGCTTTTTGTTTTAATTTTACTATACAGGTAAGTATTGTAATGGATCATTATTACTAATAAAAACAAAACTTACCTTTTAAGCATCCATCATAGCCATTACACTAATGGATTAATAAAAAAAAAAAGGATATGCATAATGAAATACACTTTTCTTCTTAAACCATGTAATTACCCAAAAAGAAGTATTGTCTTGAGTACAGTATAAACTTGATTATATCATAAATTTGGTCATAATATCACAGTAAAAGCCACAAAATAAACAATATTCTCTGGTCACAACAGGTTTTCATTTGGACTTAGTAGATACATCTTGTTAGAAAATGAGATGAATCTTCTGACCTAAAAATAATATAATTAGTATGAATTTGTATAAACAAACAGTATCTCTACAGTTACACTAAAACAAAGTAGTATAACTTACATATCTGATAATAATAAACAAACATTATAAGATAAAAGCCAATATAGGGTAGTTAGTCATATTGGAAAGTCAACATGTAAAAATAAACAATACACATTAGTAAATGAACAAAATAGAATTAAAGTTACTTACCACAATAATTTACAAAAAAGGGATATCTTAATAAGTTTAATTGAATCTGCAGTTACTTTTTCTTTAGTACATCTTAAATTTTCAATATTTACTCTTCAATTACAAACATTCAAATAAATAAAGAGTGTATTTGACATCTTATCTTGTATAGGATCCATATTCAATTATTGTATCACAATCAAAATTTTCAATCCATAATGAATGCATTTTTATTATAACAATTCACTTTTCACATAGTTCTTTTTCAAAATTCTCAGTTTAATCTGAAACAATAAAAAGAAAATAAAAATCAAAAAGTGTTAATGGTTTCCACATGTTTAAGAAATCAACATGTAATTTTAGTTAGTAAAATATTTAAATTAATATTGTAAAAAGGAAGTACTTACAAAATCAAAGTCTTCGATATTGTACAAACAAATATACCAATAGATTGTGAGTACCTAAAAAAGACATAAGATTAATTATAAACATGTAGCAGGTGTGGTGAAATACATTAAACTAATTCCCATATCGACAGTGTTGAATATAATCACATAAACTTTTGATTGAACATTTTAAGAATATATAGTGAAGTAGATATTGAAAAACTTAGTTTATAAACATTAACAAATGACAATTTATGTAACAAAAAGTATGTAGAATAATTGAGGAAGTTTTTTATATAAATTTTAAAATGTTAACCTTTGATAACACAGAAAATATCAGCTTATATAAGGTATAGGTAATACAAATAACAAAATCTTTTAAAAGTTTAAATTGTAGTTGTTAGGGTTAAAATAGTAAGTTATCAGTTAAAATAGTACTAGTTAAGTGGATTTAGAGTAATTTTAAATATAATAGCTAGTGTTAATTCAAAATTTGAAAGTCTAAAATAAGTTGACAGCTCAAGGAAGTTGTGTATTTTGAATCTAAAATTTCCTAGGAAAAAGTACTTAGAAAATTATACAAACAGAATTTAAGCAAATATAAGGATGAGATCTATCTGTACGTTATCAAAGGTATTATCAGAATTGTGAATTTATTACCTGGATTTTCGGAAATGTAGGTTATTTTTTTCTGAAATTCGAACAGTTGAAATCCGATGACGTCATTTTTTTTTTTTCCAAGAAGCTATAAAAGGCCGGAGAATCCATGATTAATCTCTCTTATGTTTTTGGTAGTAGAGCAGTTAACATCTATTCACTCTCTTATGTTCCTGGTCGCAGAGCAATTGACATCGTATGTATTAATTGATTATCAACTAGAAGAAATTTTTTTAATTAATTAAAAGCTGTTTATATTAAAGTAATACATGTAATATTAAAAATACATACAGAAAAGTAATCAGCTATTATTAAATTACTTACCAAAGTAATAAACTGCATAAAGCAAGTGCAGATTCCATAGAATTTTAAAGATTAAATTCGAGAGACGTTTCCAAAACGGAACCATAGTAGCCATCTTGTCAATTTGAATACGTTGTTCCATTTGTGGGAGTAAACGAAGCAGAAGCCGATCTCAGTTTTGTTACGTTGCGCATGACAAGGACAATATTTGAAAAACTCTGTTATACAAGGTACGTCCGATAATTAAGGATTTGTATTTTTGTTTTTAATTATTTGCAATTGTAAATTAATATTTTGTATATCATCTCCATTTTTTCATATCCGAATATTTGTTATTTATTTGTACTGAACGTGTGAAAACCAATTAATAATAATTTTTTTTGAAGTACTTGACATTAAATTTATTGTGAACTTAAAAGTAAAAAGAAAAAGTAAACTGTATATAAAATTAAATAATATTAAATTATCAAATTCAATTAAAATATTTAAAAACCAATAAAACAAACAAAAATTTTTAATTATCATAATCAAACAAATAAAAACATATCTAAATAATAAACTTCTTTAGCTGTTAGGTTTCAGTACTGTCCTGGTGCTGTATAAAATCTACATCTTCAAAAAACACTCGCAGAACTATTAATGGTTTATTTAAATTGGCCGTTGGAGGATTGGCAGCGATGCAAAATTGCATTGCAACATAATCCATTATTAACTGAAAATTGATTTATTACTTTTAATGTATTGAAATCGGTGCAAAACGTATTAGTATTGTAACGTTGCCTCGTCGCGCACCCTTTATTCTGAGAGTGGCTAAGGCGTTGAGTTACTTTTGCCGCTTAGGGTAGCTATGGTAGAACAAAGATACGGGTTGTGTTACTAGATATTTATTGTCCGGTACAAAACAAACACAGATTTATACAATTATATACATATATAATATCTTCGAGAGTCTTCTTTTACCAGCCGAAACCATCTCCCGTCATTGGCCGTATGGACATCCGTTGATTCTGTAATAAATGGTTAGCATATGTACAATCGACGTAAAGGTATTTAGGTATGGGGGTTATCCCTCCATTTTTTCATATCCGAATATTTGTTATTTATTTGTACTGAACGTGTGAAAACCAATTAATAATAATTTTTTTGAAGTACTTGACATTAAATTTATTGTGAACTTAAAAGTAAAAAGAAAAAAGTAAACTGTATATAAAATTAAATAATATTAAATTATCAAATTCAATTAAAATATTTAAAAAACCAATAAAACAAACAAAAATTTTTAATTATCATAATCAAACAAATAAAAACATATCTAAATAATAAACTTCTTTAGCTGTTAGGTAAAATAAACTATAGCCAAATTTAAATCAGTATAGACAAAATTTAAAACATTATAAATTGACAATACCAACGTGGGATATAAAAAAAATAAAGAATAAAATAAATCTAAATCAGTATACCCAAATTGAAAATCATTATAGTATATTTCAGACAACAATCAATATAAATTGATAATTTACCAATGCATTTATTGTATTTTGAATATGACTCCATACTTTTTAATTCCTAAATTTCAACCCGTAGGTACTGTTTTTCTATTTTCCTATCCCTCCTTTATTTTTATGTGGTGTGAATAGTGAAGTATATTGTGTATACTTAATTAAATTGTTTATTAGAAATATCGATGGCCTAGACCACCGTAGTTTGTTTATAGTATAGCAAGTTCAATGTCGCATCGTGTCTTCAACTAAGGTTGAATAAACAAAAGATAAACATAAATACACAGCAATGCTCGGACGACGAGTTCAATATTATAATATTCACGATCAAGTTCACTATGTTGCTGATATAGCATTATTTAATTTATTTATAGTAATTAAATGTTGTACTCAGATTAATTCATAGAAAATATAGTTATAATGTCTTTAGTGTGAAAAGTGTTTATTCCATACTACCTCACATATTAAATATTACATTTATAGGTTTTCTTATAGTTTCAGTACTGTCCTGGTGCTGTATAAAATCTACATCTTCAAAAAACACTCGCAGAACTATTAATGGTTTATTTAAATTGGCCGTTGGAGGATTGGCAGCGATGCAAAATTGCATTGCAACATAATCCATTATTAACTGAAAATTGATTTATTACTTTTAATGTATTGAAATCGGTGCAAAACGTATTAGTATTGTAACGTTGCCTCGTCGCGCACCCTTTATTCTGAGAGTGGCTAAGGCGTTAAGTTACTTTTGCCGCTTAGGGTAGCTATGGTAGAACAAAGATACGGGTTGTGTTACTAGATATTTATTGTCCGGTACAAAACAAACACAGATTTATACAATTATATACATATATAATATCTTCGAGAGTCTTCTTTTACCAGCCGAAACCATCTCCCGTCATTGGCCGTATGGACATCCGTTGATTCTGTAATAAATGGTTAGCATATGTACAATCGACGTAAAGGTATTTAGGTATGGGGGTTATCCCTCCGGATCAATACTCCGGAGAAATATCGTGTTGTAAAGGGCAATATCCTTTACAGGGTTAAGATAAGTCACACGAGATCAATACTCCCGTGGACCCGGTATACGGATAAATCGGAGAGGATCAGTACTCCTTCCGATTGGGTAACGGTGAAGGTCAATACCCTTCACCAGGTAGGGAGCGGTGTCGTCGACGATCAATACTCGTCTAAGACCCCGTCGAGGAAACTAGACAGTCAATACCTGTCTAAGGTAGGTCGAAATTGGTGTGCCACCACCAGTGAGAGTTCCTGTTTGCGAGCGCTAGTCGATGCGACTTACTTGCATGTCGGAGTAACTCTGCCGATTGCTTCGCCTGCGTTGACCTATGTATCGAATCATTCATACCGAGTCGGTAGCATATAAAACTGCCATCTTTCTGCCGGTGTTCCAACTGTCCGTCGTATCTTCTCATAATTTCTTTTCCCGTTGATAACTCGTATGTACATATAACGACATTGTCGTTACACCCCCCTCAGTTCAAAATAAAAAATAATTCTTGAATGAAATGAAAAGCAATTTTTTTTTTTAGATAAAAAAGTAAAACAAAACTAAAATCCTGAGTTAACTAAACTTAACGATCATATGTGAGAAAAAAAAATGGTTTTAATATTTTATTTTCAACTTCTTCCCATCTGTTAATGTTATTCTATATTTGCGTATTTTGCTCGTTGGCTTATTCCTTAGTTCCACCGGCACCAGATCTATTAACTTTATCTTTGTTCGGAGGGACGGTGTTTGTTTTATTGCCTGAAGATACTCTTCCAATCCTCTTCCCGGTGTCGGCGGACGGCTTCTCTCTTCCCCTTCGGAGAGGTCATAATTTTCACTTACTAATAATATGTCTTCCATTGGTCGACTTACTATGCTATCGGAACTTATCGTATGCCATGGTTTTTCCGGTATTGGTGTTGCTTGCATTTTTCCGGGTGGCAACTGTTGCGATGGTTTACAATGCTGGCAGTTTTTGCAGTTCCTGATAAACTTCGCTGTGTCTCGAAACATGCCAGGCCAGTAATATTTTCTTGCTAATTTTTCTTTGGTTTTTTCTATTCCTAAATGTCCTGCTTTTGTCGAACAGTGGTTCTCTTCAATAAGAGCCTTTTGTTTATCACTTGGAATGCACAATTTCCATGGCGTTGACATTTCTGCTTTTTTCAAATCGTGTCTGTCCCAGAAATGTCTATGTAATCTACCGTTCATAATAGCATAATCTGGGAATTTTTGAGGTTGAGCTTCTACTTTCTTTCTTTTTGTACTATACCAGTCATGTGTTATCTCGTTGGTTAGCGAGCTGATCAAATCGACTGGGTTGCGTGATAAAGAGTCGGTTAGTGTATTCTGCGCACCTTTTTCTTTTTCGGGCAGCTCGTTGTTTATATTATAAAAACTTACGTCTTTATTGGTTCGGTTCTCTGGACCAATGGTTAATGCAATTTGGTTTTTGTTTTCGTAGCGTAATTTTTCGAAACGTCTTCGTAATTCTAAATCTGTCTCTCCTGTGGAGACCGGTTCCGTAATTTCTTTTACGTTTGTTTCAAGTTTTGCGTCTTTTTGCCTGTTCACCTGACTGAGGTCTATGTGTATCAATTTGTTATAAATTTCTAGTTCCTCTAGCTCTGTTTGCTCGCTCCGAAATAACGTTTCCCAAGGTATTTTCCTATATGAAATATCTTTTACTCCTAAAATTGCTTCGGATTGTAGGTTTGGTATGTAGAAAAACTTGGTTTTGCCGTAGTTCCCGGCTATTGTGCATGGGATGATGATACTCTTTTTTATCTTCACTTTACTACCATTCGCTAATACTACTGAGGTTGTTTCCGATGAACCTCCGTTTATGGACATGTTTAATTTCTTTAGTCCAGTTTTCCCTATATAAGAATAGTGCGAACCAGTATCTATTAAGGTGTTTAATGTAAGTCCATTATTTGTGGAAATTTTAATATGCGGTCTTTCGTCCGTTGGTTTCGAATCTGTTTTAATGGCCTTTATTGAGGGCTTCGTCTTGCCTCCTGAAGAGTCTGCCCTTTTTCCGTTTCCCTGCTTCTGACAGTGGCAGTTGATAGCAGTTATTCCTATCATTCCGCAATGACTGCAGAATCGTATCGGTTTTGCGTAGCATTTATCACGGCTGTGTCCTCTTTTCCCGCATTTCCAGCAGCAGCTTTGTCTGTCGTAATTTAGTATTTTATTTGTTTTGTGGGTGTCCCGTCCGGTATAATAATTGGCCGTGTTTTCGAACTTCGGTCTCCCTCCGTCTTTAATTTCCTTTTTTATCTCTTCAATTTCTTCTACCAGTCGTGTCAGCTGTCTAATTGAGTAAATTTCATTCCTACGAATGTGTAACTTGTATTTTGCGTTCATATTTCTATATATTCTTTCCAATTGTTGGCTGTCGTTAAAACCGGTGTGTCGTCTCATTAGTGTCTGTATGTCTGTGACAAATTGTTTGAACGGTTCGTTGTCTTTATGCTTTCTTTCTATAATTTTCTCTTCTAAGTGCGTCGATAAATCTATCGGTATATAGAAAGAACTAAAATCTTCTATGAAGTCTTGCCAACACTCCCATAGGTGCCTGTTATTCAGATACCACAGGATCGCTTTTCCTCGTAATATTTCGGGTAATGCCCTTAATAAAGTCTCGTCTCCTAATTGATACATTTCTTTTAATTCCTGAATTCTTTCTATAAATTCTATAGGGTCTTTATGCTCGTTAAATTGTAAGTTCCATCTTCTGATTTTTTCAACTTCTGCGCAGTCTATTTGCGGGTTTACTGGATTTCTTTGTGTGTCATCTGCCTCTTTATGTTCCGACGAATCGTGTGCAGTTTGTTGTTCTTCTTGTTGTTGATTTTCTAGTTGATCTTTTCCGTTGTCGTCATGTAGTTTTCTTACAAATTTAGACATCCTTGCCCGTAATGTGTCTAAGTTCCCTGTTGCGTTTAAATTAAATTTTTCTAATTCCTTTATAAGGTCCTCTTTTCTTAATTTGTAAATCCATCCTACTTTTGTGTCGGCGATTTCTAAACCAGCGGTAGCCCCTTCTTCCTGAACTGACATTTTTGTATCTGTACAAACTATTTTAAATCGGTAAAAAAAATATATACGAATTAAACAACCCTTCGTCGTCTAGGTACCCTTTATTAGAACTCTTTGTTCTTTTATCTATGCGGCCTAACGTATCTAGTATTTTTACTCGGGCGCCAGTTTATGTAACGTTGCCTCGTCGCGCACCCTTTATTCTGAGAGTGGCTAAGGCGTTAAGTTACTTTTGCCGCTTAGGGTAGCTATGGTAGAACAAAGATACGGGTTGTGTTACTAGATATTTATTGTCCGGTACAAAACAAACACAGATTTATACAATTATATACATATATAATATCTTCGAGAGTCTTCTTTTACCAGCCGAAACCATCTCCCGTCATTGGCCGTATGGACATCCGTTGATTCTGTAATAAATGGTTAGCATATGTACAATCGACGTAAAGGTATTTAGGTATGGGGGTTATCCCTCCGGATCAATACTCCGGAGAAATATCGTGTTGTAAAGGGCAATATCCTTTACAGGGTTAAGATAAGTCACACGAGATCAATACTCCCGTGGACCCGGTATACGGATAAATCGGAGAGGATCAGTACTCCTTCCGATTGGGTAACGGTGAAGGTCAATACCCTTCACCAGGTAGGAGCGGTGTCGTCGACGATCAATACTCGTCTAAGACCCCGTCGAGGAAACTAGACAGTCAATACCTGTCTAAGGTAGGTCGAAATTGGTGTGCCACCACCAGTGAGAGTTCCTGTTTGCGAGCGCTAGTCGATGCGACTTACTTGCATGTCGGAGTAACTCTGCCGATTGCTTCGCCTGCGTTGACCTATGTATCGAATCATTCATACCGAGTCGGTAGCATATAAAACTGCCATCTTTCTGCCGGTGTTCCAACTGTCCGTCGTATCTTCTCATAATTTCTTTTCCCGTTGATAACTCGTATGTACATATAACGACATTGTCGTTACAGTATAGATTACGAAAAAATTTGTTAATGATGGTATCTCGGTTTGTAAATTGCGAAGCTATTACATCGATATTTCAAAATACTGCAGGACGCTCATCTTGAACGAGAGCGCCTCTCTTTAATCTTATTCGTTTTACGCCTTCGATGAAGCGTCCCACTAGATTTTAGAGAATTAGTAAAAGTTTTCATACGGAAAGTTTACGAAAACATTAATCAAGCGAGGAATTTATCTGGATTTGTCTGTCCCGACCACATTATTGATTTTTTCTTCAACTTAATTATACGTTTCACCAAAAGTTCAATCTCGTCTCAAAAACGGTTGATGTGACAAAAAACATGCATGCCTCGCACGAGGATGAAAGATCCTGTGATTTTCTCCAAGATTAAGGCTTCCTTGAATAAATTTAGGAAAAACATGGAACATATTACATGAACTTTTGACCCTGAAAAAAAGTCATTTGCGAAAAGGAATTTCCAATAACAGGAATCGTTTACCGGGTGCTCTAAATTCGGAATTAATAAAATAGTAAAAATACAAAGATAAACCCTAAATAAAGTAATTTAAAAAAATCGATAAAAAAGTAACAAATAAAGCATTCTATTTATAAACTCTAGCACAAACAAGATTTTCAGCTAATTTTAACTGATAGATCTAACAATAAAGATGAAACAGTCAAACTGTGAGTTTCTGACAAACTAATCAGGGCCAACTCACAAATAATTAATGGATAAAATACCTATTTACCAAATAAATACTTTGATAAAAAAATAAAAATATCTAGAAAACTGATAACTTTAAGTATAGGGGATACTTTATAAAATTTGAAGTATAACATTAGTACTCTTCAATAGTAATATAAAATACAGGGTGATCTATTTAAAATTACCAAGAAAATAATGTACTAGCATTTTGACTTACCCTGTATTTGATTTAACGAATATTATGAAAACGAATATGTTTTATAATTTTTAACAATTATTAACAAACTATGGTTGCAATAGATTAATGTTCCCATTCTCCTTTTAAATTATACAGGGGGTTAAACTTGATACGATTTTCAGGTAATATTGGTTATAACTTTTTAAATACCCGGTATAACATAATAAAACTTTACATTGTTGTGATGTGGAAGTTAAATAGATTTAAAATTTAAAATAAGCACACATTGTTTGAATGTCAGAGGTGGTATACACAAAGGAAAAATTTAAACATCCAAGAAGGAAATCTGACTATTGACACCATAGTTCAAAAAATGATTAATAACAAAAAAAGTTGGAGAGATATACACGAATTTATCAGAGGAATAATAAAAACCAAAGAAATTGAAGAAAGACAATAAAGTAAAAGGAAACAAAAAGTTTTTCCTTGGCTTCGATAAAAAAAATCCTTACATATTAAGCATTTATTATCAACCAAAAATTCGAAGAATGACCACCACTAACAATGAATGAGTGATGAATGAATGACTACATATAAATGAATTGTGCAAGGAGTGTAAATATTGCTAAGAATAATAAGCAACTAACCTTTTGATTAAAAAATAGCTGTTAAGTGAGTAAGTAAGGGTTAGTACAATATAACATACATATCGAGCGAATGGGTCGATCGATTGTAGAACATGAATTTGTAATGTTGGACAATGCAGTTGCATGTAACCATAATAAGTCTAAATAGAAAATGGACATTGGGGGAATAATCATGCAGACCAACGAAATTTCCACTGGGATAGACCCATTAACACAAAGAGTAAGTTTAACTACACTCGTCACAAACTTTATGAATAAAGTTTTTTTTGCGAAATGATAGAAAATGAATTTGGAATTATGTTTCAAAGTAGTTTATTTAATTAAAATTAAAAATCAAAAAATAATGGGCATGAATAATGAAAACAACAATTATAGTATAAATCAAATAATACAAAGTAACAAAATAAAAAATGTAAACATTTAACATTTTAGTATCTGGTATTGCCACCTCTGGCTCTAATAACATCTCTCATTCTCCGTGGAAGGCTTCTTATCAGGTCACTTACGTAATTCAAATCCAAATTTTCCCATTCTTCTATTAAAACATTTTCCAGCTCATCAAGGTTGTCTGGAGCTATCTTATACGAGTTCTTATGCGCCTGTCCAGGTAGTCCCAAACTTATTCAATTGGGTTTAGGTTTGTACTAACTGCTGACCAATCTAAAACTTGGATACCAACCTCTTGAAGGTATTCCATTGTTATTCTGGCAACGTACGGGTGAGCGTTATCATGCATTAGAATAAAATTCTCTCCAATGATTGGAACAGATGGCACTACATTTTCCTCAAGAACCTCCCTTACATACCGATCAGCTGTCACGAAAGACAATTAACTCTTATGTTACACTGAGCAAATCGCTAACCTGCGCGTCTATAAACTGGAATACGTCTATCGGATCCAAAAAGTGAAAATCTTGATTCATCCGTAAAAAGAATATTAGCCCAATCGTTAATATCCCAATTAACATGTTCTCTTGCGAACCTTAAACGTGCTACACGGTGTGCTCTGGTTAACAAAGGAGCAGTAACAGGAATTCTGGGTCTGATTCCAAAATTCCTTAATCTGTTTCTAATCGTATTGACAGATATTCTAACATTATATACGAACTCCAGAGAGAAAATTTTGCAATTGCCTGGCTGTAACATGACGATTTCGCAAAGTCTGAATTCTTAAATAAAGGTCATCTGCAGGATTAGTACACCTGGGACGTCCTGGAACTTGTCTTTATTATAACTTCCAGTTTCTCTAAACCTTCTTAAGACTCTAGAAACTATTTGAGCTGCTTGTTCTGAAATAAAATTACTCATTTTTACTCAAAATGTTTCTGGACACTTACAAATGAAAAATTAAACAAACGTACTGCACACAAGAAATTCTAAAATGTAAATAATGCAAATAGGATTTATCAGAATTTATTAATTTTTTTGTTTTTCGACAAAAATGCGATTTAATCTATGAATATTTTGGACTTTTATACATCTAAAGGATACCATACACTCATTTAAAAATATTCTGAAAAATGTGATTTTATTTTACACCATAATTCAATTTTTAAAATTATGCGCGGTACTTTTTGTGACGAGTGTTTTTCACAATGTTTCCGTTAGAATTTGTTGGTATTTTTCAGAAATTTTATTTTGTTGTAATTTGTATGATTTCATTGATCTTCTTCTACTATATAAGTGTGTGAGAGTTTGTATTCTGTTCAATACATGGTAATTCGTCGATCTGGAAGTCCAGTACCTATCCGACACTACATCCACATTTCAAATGCATTAAGCCTCTTTATATCTTCTTGTTTTAATATCCACGTTTCGCAACTGTTTAAAACTAAGGACCATTCTTAACATTTCAATGTCAGTTACATTATTGGTATTGGTAATTTCGTATTATTCAGGAGCTTCCGAATATTATGAAGGAACCATACCGTTCTATTTCAATTCTTATTTTAATTTTCTTAAAGTAGTCTAACTGGCTGTTTACGTCTCTGCCACCATTACTTCTGCGTATTTTACGTGGTTTATGGCTATTTCATTTACCTTAACCCTCTCTTAACAATTCTAAAGAGTTTTGTCTACTGCCTATATAAATGACAATCCATTTTTAGTCTTTCCAATATTAATTGCTAAAATCCATTTAAAAGTGTCATACAGAGTAAGTTAGAGTACAAGGCTTCAAAGTAGAAAGAATGGCATGAAAACGACATATTTGTCCCGTTAAACATCCTCTCTGTATCGTCGGAACCCTAGACTAGTAGTTGTACAGCGCGAAAACAAGTGGGGCACGCACGCGACTTGTTGACGGCTTTTATTGGTCCGCTGTATTCTGTTGCGTACAGTTTTTTGTAGCTCATAAAGTCTAGTGCGGAGGCGGAGGGTCCAGATTTTTATTTTGGGGCAGTTAAGTATTAACTTTAGATATATCTTTGTTTCGATAATTCCTTTTTATTAATTGGTTTACGTATTATAATTTTTGCCCATATTAATTGATAACCTTAAATTAGTTGCATGTATTATGACAGCGTTTAGGATACCTTTTGAATCAGAAAATGGAAATCCAGATCAAAATTTAAATTCAGAAGATATTATATAGCAACAGGTTAGGTAAGTAGCAAATTTTGCAATAAAAATTTACACATTCAGTGTCTGAGGGTTATTTTAATTATGTATCAGTGTTTGAAAAATGAAGAGAATAAAAAATCAGATGCGGTAATAAAGCGAATAAATACGTTAACTAAAATTTCTATTTGCACAATTTCTCGGGTTATTAAGCGCGGTGACGTTATAGATCATTCGCAGGTGCGGAAAAACAAAAAAACAAAATTTGCAAAAGTTGACGATGCTACAAAAGATGTTATAAAGCGAACGGTTTATAATTTATATCGAGAAAATATTGTACCGACTTTAGAAATCGTTCAAGAGAAATTACGAGATTATCCTGATTATAATTATTATAAAAGCTTAGAAACTTTACGCGGTATACTATTAGAATGCGGTTTTAATTATAAGAAATTAGATAAACGAATGGTTATAATGGAATCGCGGCGTATTGTTGTACTCCGTGAAGAGTATTTAGATAAAATAAGGAAGTATCGTGAATTAAAAAGGCATATAGTATACCTAGATGAGACTTGGTTTGACACACATGATACTGTTCAGTATGGCTGGGTAGATCAGTCTCAAAAGTGTAGTTTAAATGCGCCATGTTCGAGAGGAAAGCGTATAACAATTCTTCACGCCGGAAGTGAAAACGGTTTTGTACCAAATGCGTTACTACTGTCTGCGAAAAATATTAAGCAATGTTCAGCCGACTATCATGAGGATATGACTGCAGATTTATTCGAAAAATGGTTTCAAGAGCAGCTTCTTCCTAACTTTCCTCCAAATTCAGTAGTCGTTATGGACAATGCTTCCTATCATTCGCGGATATTAAATAAAATTCCAAATTCTAGTTCAAAGAAGGCAGATACACTCTTACGATTACCTCAAAAGTGACTCACACCTCCCCGTTGGTTTTTGCCGGACAGACGCAATTTCTATAAATAGTTATGCAGATTTTGTACATCTATAGTGTAATGAATATTATGATTTGAGAGAAAGTTTATTGATTTATTTATTATATTTATATTACTTATTTAAATGTACTAATAGCAACAAGATCTTTTTCTCAGGGGTTGTTTGGTTATGCTAGTTTCTATTGGGTTATTAGGTAGAAGGTATCTGAATAAAATTGATTAATTATAGTTATAAATTTATTATAAAATAGTTAAATTAAAACAGTAATGTTGAAAGTTTAATAATGAAACTAATTAGAAAAAATATTAAAAAGAAAGGCCTTTAGTAATTATAAAAGAACTTACTTGATGTGAATTAAGTTAAACTAACCAATGTTGTTTATGTAATGGCAAGTAAGATTATCAAATACACTAATTATTAAATATCAAGTAAATTCCTTTGTTTTTTTTTTAAATTATAAAATTCAACTAACTACTACAAATTTTTTTTTTTTTAAATTACAATTTTATCTGACCTTGATATGTAAAGTCCTGTTTCCTGATTGGTGGAAAAATCTGTAGTTGATTTATGAAAAACGGAGACGAACGAAGTGATACGTAGTATTTGCGATTTTGGTAAACTGAAGTGTTGTTAGACGATTAGTTTCTTGTGTAATTATTGTTCTTTGTTCCTCAAATTTTAGTGTTGATGGATTATAGTTCCTTTAGTTGTATTTATAATAGTAAGAACTCTTCTTTTTTTACATGAACCGAAAATATTTTAATTTCACTTTTGTTTAGTTTTCAACGTCACTTATGGCACTTTGTTTTACTTTATAATTGTTTTACTTTGTATTTTTAACGTCACTTTATTATAAGTACTTTAAAAACTGTTTGTTCACTTTTTAACTGACTGTTCACACTCACTGATCTTCTCTCTTTCACTTCCAATAATAAACTTTTTTAAAAACTGTTTGTTCAAATTGACTATTCACACTCAGATCTTCACTGTTTGACTTCCAATAATCAACTTCCCCAAAAACTGTTTGTTCAAATTGACTATTCACACTCAGATCTTCAATGTTTGACTACCAATTATATACTTCCTCTTAACGACCTCTGTTCAGTCTTTTATAGGTTTCAAACTTCTAGAAGCTTCGTTTTTTTTTTGTTCTAGAGATTAGTCATTTCTGGGAAAAAATATGTGTATCTCTTTCTTTCATATTTATGACTAGACATTCTTACTTCGTCTATCATCGATCATTCCAGAATAAAATATAGTAAAATATATCTGTCTCCTTTTTACACATTATCTGTCCTTTTTTTACACATTATATAATCAATTTTCGCGAAGTTTCTACTAAGTACTAGATATAATATCGATACATTATATAATAAAATAATTTCCAACTTAAAATTTTCTTACAAATACACAAAATATACAATAAAATAATACAATATGATTAAAATTATTTGATTTTGTTACATTAAACAACTTCTGTTGATATTATACTATTATAGAATATCTAAACGTTACAATAGAAAATGTATCTGACTAAGTGAGTTCTACTGGATTTTAGCTAATTTCCTGTAATATTTTTTCTTATAAAGGTATTTAACAATTTTTAAAAACTGCAATCCTTTTGTTTTAAAAGTTTTCCTGTACGCCTATGGAGACAATGTTCCGACAAAGGATATTTTGCCGCTAGGCGGTACCCTTTGTAGCAACTTATTTTAGTTATACTATACCTGTAACATTTCGCTTGCTGGTGCAGTTACACCATTCAGAGCAATTTAGACTGAAGAAAGTAGCAGGCCACTATCTAAAATCTGAAGGATGTGAACAAGAGAACTACCAACCATATTTTATATGACTACTCGGTTAACTTGTCTAAAGGAATGAGTACTAGCCAACGTTATTTATATTTAAAAAAAAAATCAGCACGTGAATCTGTAGAAAACTACTTTAAATTAGTAATCTGGATAACAAACAAATAAATTGGCTTAAGAAGAAGCCAATCGCCATTATAACAAATTGTGGTTTGCTGGTAAGAG
The DNA here is from genome assembly GCA_035357415.1 of Ophraella communa. Classification (NCBI taxonomy): domain Eukaryota; kingdom Metazoa; phylum Arthropoda; class Insecta; order Coleoptera; family Chrysomelidae; genus Ophraella; species Ophraella communa. The sequence continues at coordinate 21,657,513 of CM068988.1, read as the reverse complement.
ACATTTTAAGCTAATGTTGATTTAATAAATAAATTTTTGTCCACGTAACCTAAGGGAGCATGGACTTTTTAATATATCCGGCGCGTTTTTCATCATCTATCATCGCCGTACATGCCTCGGATAAAGAATAAAGTCTCAAAAACCTTTCATGCAATGTCCATTAAAAAGGGTAGCCAAAAGGGCGATCGGGCAGCCGGGCGGCCGACGAACGACACCGTCGCCGACAGGCACACTGTTGATTCTGTCATTAGGCTGTGTTTGCTGAATTAATGGCGTCGAGACGATGACTGACGCCATGCAGAGACGCATTCGGCGCCGATAGACGATTTAAATAGAGATGGCAGATATTTTGCAGCTTATGTACCAACGACCCGAGATAATTGTCATTAAAACGTAGCGAGCAGGATGAATATGTAGTTAAGTTTATTCTTTTTTACCCATCCATCCTTCGTCTAATTTAAAAATCATTAATGTCCGTCATGTGTGAAAATAATATGGAAAAATCGTATTAATAAATACTTAGCACTCGGTATCTATGTTCAATTTCTTTTGGGGAGCGATAAAAGATATTGTTTATCAATCAAAACTGCAAAATGTAGAAAAATTAAAAGAAAATCTAAGACAAGCATGTCGCCAAATTCTTAATGCTTCAAGCCACATGTCCAAGAAATCTTCTGGCAAGATTCGAAATGTGAGTGGCAGCAGGTGGACTACAATTCGAATATCTAATGTAAATATTAATTAGTGAATAGTAGATTTATTATATTTATTTTTATTGTTCCTTTAAGCTTAAAGGCTTTCTTGATTAATTTAACAGAAATAAAAAATAAACTGATATTTTCATGATTACCTACGAAACCATTTTATTTTTGAAAAATTTGTTGAATAGATGATGGAAGACCAAATCCAAAATTATAAAAAATTATACAGGGTGCCATTAAGAAATTTAAAGTTAGGGGTTGTAACTAAGGAATGAATATTTAGGGGTTAATGTTTTCTACGCTGTATTGGAAATGGAAAATTAATTGGAAATTGGAAATTAATTAATTAAATAAATTAGTCTGGGACACCCGGTATATGAAGATTGATATAAAACATTTTATAAAACTAACTATTGATAAAATTTAGTTTAGAAAAGTGAGGTTAAGGTTAAGATGACGGATTGGCGATATGGCTAAAAATCCGTTGGTCAGTTCATAAGTGGCGGAATGTAGTAGCTGTAATGTAAAAATATGACGTTAAATTCAGCGTTTGACAATGCTTTGGCCAGATTAATTTAGAAAAGCAGAATTAATAGACTATTTTAAGGTTTTAATAGATCCTCCTCTATTTCACATCTGGAGATGGTACCAGATACAATGCAACTTAAGAAAAACTACGTCAAGCCATTTACCGTCCTATTCCTAGGAAGGAGCGAATGGGAGAGATTAAAACACAATTTAATAAGGGCTGACCAAGGTTGGTACACGGACGGCTCAAAGGCAGAGAGCGGGGCTGGAGCTGGGATCTATGGAGAAAAACCAAGGGTGAATCTGAACCAGAACCAGAATGTTCCAAGCTGGGTTATTTGCAATGAGATGTGTCTGAAGGAGCACTTTAAAGGAACAATGCCAGCCGTCGCTTAAGTCACTGGAATTAAATTGGATCCACTCCAAATTGATTTGGAAATGCACTCAGGATATAGTTGGTCTAGGGTATAAATAACAAAGTATTAATACTTTGGGCATCTGCACAGACTGGCATTGAAGGGAACGAGAAAGCGGACCTTCTGGCCAGGAAAACTGGTAAAGGAATATTTATAGATACGGAACCATTACTAGGTAGTAACTGATTTGAGCTAGATGGTCGCAACAATTGGAATGCTTCAAAGCCACGGACTTTATAGAAGTGTCGCCAATTAAACTCATCATTAGACGCATAGGTTTGATAGAATGACTGTAAGTAGGTAAGGGTAAGGGTAAGCCACAACAAATCTTTCAGATAGCAGTTGATAGCAGATAGATGTTGATGGATGGTTTATCTGACTGCAGCACATTCTGCCATTGATCCAAACCCCAATTGAACAATAAATGGATCTTGATTAGGGGTTGTAATGCGATAGCGACTTGCTCTTGGACGGTTTTCTAGACTTCCGAGTTCTAAATACCGCTGGTAGGTTCTCGATACATCACTTTGGTTGACCCCAATAATTGCAGCAACCTCTCTTTGAGAATGAACCATTTCAATAAGGGAGTGTCACTATACGACCCCTACCTATCGTTGAAACTTCTTGGAAAGGCATTTAAAATAAAAAGTACAAAAATAAAAGTAGTAGGTAAAGGACACAGCTGACTATAGGATTTTTACGATAAGTTGACAATGACGTCAGAGCATAAAATTTTGCGGTGTTGTCACGCAGAGTTGTTTTTCCTTCATCTAGGTTAACTGGTAGTGCTGTGCTAATTCTAAATGTCAAACTTGTACAATACAATAATGACGCGTGGCAATTGACTCGTGGCAACAGCGCGAATTGTTACCAATCTGTACACGTTTAATTTTCCTAGCTCTTACAAGTAAATCTCATCTACTGTCAGTTATTTTTAAGTTACTTTGTTGGCAATATAATTAACTAGGAATGACGTCATGGTCAACTCATCGTAAAAATCCTATAAACAATATTTTCAAAACTATAGGGTGATGTTGGTGAGATTACATGATGACATTTACAGCTTTAGAAATTTTCTTAAGAATAAATAAAAGAAAGAACTAAAATAAGGCAAAAAATAAAAACATGAAAAAGATAGACAACTGAACTGAGTTTAATCAAATAGGAAGGGTAAAAATAAAAAGTATTTGACCAATCAAAAACTAACTAACTAAAACGGTAAAAAGACAAACCAAATAAACAGTTGCTGAAGAAGTAAGTGAGCAGAAGAAGAGGATAAATAATTATTTATCTAAACAGATAAAAACAAAAGAAACGCATAATTAATTCGATGCAGAGAGAAATAAGCAAGAAAATGTCAAAACTATAGAAAAATCTTGAGGAATCTATTTATTTTCATATTTTTTCTAGGAAATAGTAGTCGATTATACTCAGAAACCAATAATTATTTCCTTATAAAAAATGTCATTATTAATTTTTGCTTTTTAAAATGATAGGGCAACTTCTAGAGCTGGTTTAAAATTTTAAATTGTTTTATAAAAACATATCAACTATTCACAGATATTTGTATTTTAAAATATATCATCGTGATACGTAAGAATATATAAAGCAATGTTTTAATTATAAAGGGTGAAAGTTACCTACATGATGAATTTAAAGGATCAAAAAGTAAATCCCTGTGATACTGTTAATTCCCATCTCTATTAAGGGGGATTCTGCGGGCGAATTGGGATTGAAACCCGTGAAAACTGGGGCAAAGATAGAGAAAAGATGCTGTGGGGGATCGAGTACATGCAAGTAGGGTAGGAAATCTTTAGAAATTTAGTACAAAAAGTCGGTATATAGGATCCGGCAATTTTTAACGATTATGTAAAAGATTGTTGTTTGTTGAAATTTATAAATTAAACTATGGAAAGAAGAAAGAATATATTTAGTAAACAAAAGTAAAATGTTACGTAACCAACAAGAGTTGTAAGTAACCCATTACGCACGAACTGAAAAAGTGCATAAAATTTCACGAATGCGTAATGGGATTACAAGTAGTGTAATAAACTATACTTTTTCTACGCCCATCTATTTTCTTCTAGTAAATAAAGAAAAGGATGATAATTTGAATTGTATAATGTTTTGCCGACATTTAAGGGCATTACTCTTTTAATATAAAAGATATTTCTCCAGTACTTAAAGCTTTTATATTTTTCAATTGACGAAAAGTGTAAATAGACTATATAAAGTAGTACATAGATAAAATTGTCATTGCAGTTTGTTTAAACATAGAAAAATTCAAGTGTTCTTATCTAAACGTACGTGTATGTTATGAGATCTCATTGCGTGCATGTTTTTGTTAAATATCACTTGCAAGGAATGTCGACAGTGCGATTTTTGATGTTTACAGACATGGGCGTACAAAAAAGAAATTAGAAGCTCTTATTGTCAGTACTACAACTTTCCATTGTTTTAAGAACAATATTTTAACAATAAGCATTTATAGATATAAATAATATAAATTTAACTGAACTTACCCTTACTTTGTGGAAGTTCATTATATCAAGAACATTAAACAAACAACTTTTAATAAACCGAGAAAGTTTGGTTGCTGCAAAGTTATTTATTTAGTGTTTTTAATAAATAATGCCATTATAAATATTTATTAAATGAAAATATACATTTAAAAGGGCACATTTAAAACATCGTTTCTATTTATTTTGAATTTAAAGTATATGTTTTACAAATACCTGTAAATCTACATATTTTATCTCCCCTTTTGTGTTCTTTCTTTTGTGTTAGTATTAATCGATTTTATTCTTGTTTAATTTACAATGTGATGGATTTTGTGAGCGATTTTAATTTAGGTAAGTTCTTTTGCTTAAGTATATTTGTTGGAATTTAATTTTTACGACGAAATAATTTTTAATAAAAAGATTATTGCTCGGTTTTTGAATCCGTCAATTAAACTTCAGTTAGTTATTGGTTCGATAAGTTATGTAAGTCTGTCATATATTAACTTTAAGAAAAATTTGCGACGGAAGTCGGCCATCTTGAAGCTCCTTGTATGACTCATTGTTTATGGGTACATTCAGGAGGTCCCAGCGGCTGAGATCGCTTTGTAAGGAGTCTCCCTGAATGTAGCGCTGCTTGAAAGCTATTCAACAGCGGCTGACTGTTTTGCTCAGCGTAGAAATTTGTCGCTTTCTAAAAAGCGCATCCCGATTTTGACATTAATGACATATCGAAATTGGGTTATGTAGGTTTGTGTTGATCTTAATTATATTCTAAGGTGTTGATTGTTGGGATAAGATTTATCCAATTGATAATTGAAGATAATTATTGTAGTTTTGTACATGAACACAATAGACATATAAAAACCAAAATAAAAATTGGGTTATGTTTTCAAATGTTTTGACTTTTGTTCCGCTGTCAGTGAGCCACGCATTCAGGCGAAACGAAGGCGCTTATTAACAGCGGCCACAGCATGCTGCGTGGCTAGATCTAGCCGCTGGGACCTCCTGAATGTACCCAGTTTACAGTATGCTGTCAAAGCAATATTTGCATATAAATGTCAAAAATGAGAGCATAGGCGTATCATTCGGTTTTTATGAACACAAAATGATTTACAACACTAAATGTATTCATATATTTGATTGGTTGGAATTTAATCAAAATAAAGACCCTAATATAAATTTAATTTTTTTACGGTACGGCATTGGAAACGGAAATTAAAATTGACATTTGGCCGCCATATGCAAGCTCCTTTCTGGACTCAAGGTCATTTTGCATATACTCCTTCCTGCTTCTTTTTGTTCTAAGGTATGACCGATAATAATTTAATTATCCTACCGCTAGATGGCGCCCATTAATAATTCAAATTAATATTTTCCAACTATTTTATGTTTTAGATGAATTTAGGAACTCCGAGAATTGGTTCCAAATAGAGCCTCTGGAGCGTGTTCAATGGGACATTTTCCGAAATCAATTTTCTTATTTCTTCTTGATATTGCGTCTCGATTCATTATTTCTTTTCAAAATTATGAAGATGCTTCAATGACCTTTGTGAAACTGACAACTATAGAAATACCAGACACCTTAGTAACGGATCTGTCATAATTTTGTCGCTGAGATATTACGTATTGTCAATATGAAAGGTGCCGTTGGTATTCAGTTTTGTCAGTTAAAAATAGTCTAGTGAAATAGTCGGATTAATAATCTGATTAAAGTCCAAGAGCTTTAGCTTGATTTGCTCATGGCAGTTCGATTGGAAAATGGACATTCCAAGCGTGTTGTGCACTATTCTTTTCCCACGACCATATACTGAAATATTTATAAAGAGAATGAGGTTTTTATTTACTAACAGCTAGGTTGATATTAATATAAGTAAATAACGTGATCAAACATTCATATTCGAATCAAAGTTCATTTACTTATTAACAACATTGATTTTAAAAAGTACTCCAGTTATTAAATGTCATTCTTGAAGAATTGCTTAACTGTTGTAAGTGTTCAAAAATTTCGGTTCTTGAAGTAGATGCTTGGTTTGTTAAATTTTCAATCGATCCTATTTAAATTGATGGTTTGTTGGTTAAATTTTCAATCGATCCTTTTTTATTCTTACTCCCAAACTATATAATTTTTTTCAATCACATTTAAATAATTTAGTGAAATTTATTGTGCTAACCCTTACTGTTTTTAGCGTAATAGCTGTAATTGAATTTAAAACGTCTTTTACGAATAAATAGTGGAAGTTTCATTCAACCGTTTAGTTGTTTCCTGTTCTAAATAATTTAGCTTTTGACAGTAAAAAAAGAAAATTAAAAAAAAAATTATGTCAAATCAGATGGATTGAGAGACAAGATAGAATTTGGACATTTTTAGAGCTTCAGGTATCATAGATTCAAACCTGGAGAGACTCAACTTCATCAAATGAAGCATTTTCATTAGTAAAAACTATTGAAACAGAAGAATTTCAAGTAACTTTACTTAATCTGCCAAAAATATTTCCATATCACCCTTCTTCCGTTATCAAAACTTATTGTGTATTCTCCTATGTCTGACTACGACCTGTCCAGAAATTCAGTTCCCTGTATGAGCTCTTACAGGTTCTTTGTCTTCTGGGGTCATTTGAGGTTTCCCATATATAGTATCTACCTTCTGTGATCCAGGCTATGGTTAGTTTATACATTTTTTCCCATGTATTTGTCTGGGCGAGTTCATCCAGTGAATGTTATGTTTCTTTTTAAGTTACAGGCAACACACATAAACCTCGGTAAAGCCTCAATTTTGACAGGTGATGTGTATTATCGTCTAGTTTTTATCAGAGAAAATGCTCACAATGAATTTACCTTGGTGTTTGTGAAGGTTACTTCATTTTGTGCTAGCAATAATATTGATATTGTTCATAAACCTAATATCAGAGAATTACTTGCTAATTACCATAAAAATCAGGTGAACTATTCCTATGCACAATTGATAAAATTATAATAAAAAATTAACTGATAACTAAGAAAACAGTCCATAAAGAATAAATATTTACTTGTAGGTACATGGGTTTAACAAACTTGTACAGAGTAAATCATTCTGATTTGTAAGTAAAAATGTCATATTGCTGTGTCAACACTTTATTTACATAAAATTTTATTTTGGAGTATAAATTTCTACCCGTTGTGACTCATCGTAATGGATCGAAAGGAAAAAGATTAAACACTCCCTCCATTAATGGCAATATCCTCGCTCTAGCCAAAAATAACTTGTAACGACGTCAAACGATCAAACTCGTAACAGTTTAATCGTCTTAATTATATTTTATTAGCGACGTTTAATCGAAGGTACGGTCACACCATAAAGTCTCCTTAGATAGCATTTAATTAATTAATTATCTAAATTGACAGAAGGGGGCGCGTTATACGGATGAAACTTTATTAAAAGAAGAGGGTAATCATATTTTACTGATAATTGTCATTACATTTTAAATATATTGTTACAAATTCCAGCTAAATATTAAATATTATAAATACAAAATGTATTATTTAGTTAGTTTCTAGGCTTATAGGTATTATTTATTAACAAACCAAAACGTGGCATAGTCTCAGTGGCGGCTCGTGACATCTGCTATAGGGTGTTCTGCATGAACCAGAGATAATATAAAATAATAGATATAGAATAACATACGAAATCAAAATCAATAATATTAGCTTTAATACTAATTAATAGTAACTAATAACGACATATTTATTTACACCTAATTTAAATTGAAACTCCATTGTTTTAAACACGCTCGAACAAAACAAATTAAACAAAATTGTAACCTAAGAATTTCTAAACACGGCACAGATGCAACGGTCACGAATAACTGTCGTGAATTGCAGCTCATTTCCGAGGCCGTTAATCAGTGGCCCAGCCGATTGCCGAAGCACATCGGCTAAGATCGCCGTTTGCCTAATAAATGCATTTTACCGCTGCCAGTGTTTCGGTTGTTATCGACGCGGCTTCACTGGAGCAGCAAATACGTAAAAAGATTGCTTCACTGGAGCACCAAATACGTAAAAAAATTATACGGTTTCACTAGAGGAGTAAATACGTAAAAAAAATAATATTAATCATCGTTGTTGGTGAATTATTATTAACAGTTGATGTTTAATATGATAATATGGCAGATTTGAAATTATTCTTTAATAATTAAGATTTGCTTTGGTTGTTTGGTAGTTCTGCAGCTCAGCAGCACATAAAGAAAAGCCGCCACTGGTCATTATTACTATTATTGTTAATAATAAATATTTTAATTAAACTAAAATGTTATACACATGCTTGTAATTTGAAACACCTGCATTTTTTCAAAAACCTGAATTGAAATTCGCCTTTTTTCTTACAGATCTTCAATTTAAGGACTTACGTCCAATTAGTATTTTGCCTACTCTATAATAGTCCGGTCAATTTAGACTAAAAAATGAGGGTGAAGTTACATAAAGTCCCAACAAGCTGAATTTCTGTGAAGTTGTTCAAAACATAATTATAAACAATGTCTCCAAGTTCCCCATCATTCCCGTTTAAGGAAAAAATTTTATTCAAGGTCAAAGGTCAAAAAAATGAGTTTTTCGCGATTTTCAGCCAAACGGTAAGTTTTATCATAAAAGTACATCAGACAAAAATTGTAGATCATAAAATTATCTATAAAAAATGTATCAATACTTTTTTTTATGAGCCACCGTTTCTGAGATATAACGATTCAAAAAGTTATAAAAGTTGTTATCGTCATAATATGCACACGCTTCCACGCCACCTATGAGGTAGTGTACTTAGCGCGTTTTTTTTAACGTGGTTTCCAATAAAATCCAATTGTTGAGCAGTGTATTTAAAATTTATTGTACTTTACTACTTTTTTTATTACTAGACTAAAACCTTTGTTACAAAATTATTCTTTATTCAAACATGTTTAAAGTCTTTAATGTATAAAAAAAAATTCAAAAGTATCAATATTTGTTTTATACACTGAACATCAACAATTTTTTTAGGAATAACATCAACTTCTTTTTCTGAGCATCCTGTAATTGTAGCCATTACTCGCGCTGTATGGAATACAGTCAACATTGTAATAGATCCACATCGGAAATATAGAGGTTTGAAGCAGTTAAAATATTTTCCGCTTATTGACGCGTTAGCAATAGCCCAATGCCGCACCTCTTTGTTTCCGTTCTTTCCAATTAGTTAATTCAGCTTGGTTATTTTTTATTTGCTACTAGAATAATTTTGATAAATTTTTTTTTTTCGTCTCAATTCGAAAAACAACATGACAAAAACCATAAGGTAAATATTCGGCAATCAAGAAAAGAAAAAGATACCACGTTTTAATTTTTGTCTTCGAATTAAAACGAGAGGATGAAAATTGGTGATTTTTATCAAGCTTAGCAGATCCAATGCTGTATCTCAGCATCCAAAAGAGCTACGAAATCGAGGATTGCACCATAATTACCTTAGAACATAAAATAGTAAGGAAGTATTGCTCGTTCAAGGACAGTTGACCGGGATGGTTATCCAAAATGGCTACCGGAAGTTAACAGTGGCGTCCTATATTTTTATTAATAGAAAAATAATGTCCTTATTGAAACATATCTATTATTCAGTATGGACACTAATCATTGCATATTAAAATAACCATTTTAATAAGGAAAGTAAAGGAAAAAAATTGTATAACATTGCCTAAAATGGGGGTACTAGATTTAAGGAAATAAAACCAATTACTACACAATTGTTATTAAAATTTTTCATTCTACCACTATTGGTCCTTAAATGGAATTTTGTGTAAACATGTCTAATTTTTTCTACATTATTTATTTTACTTTTACATATATAATAAATTCTTGTTTTAAAATATACTTCACAGATGCTTTTATAAGTTGTTTCCTACGAGGACTTTCAGAAGTAGATGGTAGAGTTTCAGGAACAGGAACTGGTGAAATAGTTTCACTGCTAGTAGTTATTATCTCTTCTGCATAAGGGTCGTTAGTACTTACCTGCATAGAAAAGGTATATATTAGTGAAATATATGTTTAAGTAAAATATCTGTAAATAGATTTGAGAAAAAATATTGATTTTTTCAATGTTATTAAAACAATTTGTGGGTGTAATAATTACTTACATATTTCATTCTTGCGATTTTAATTGTAGGTATAGCATTTGGTACTAGTATAACAATTACTGAAGAAGTTTTATCAAATGATTGTTCTGTAAAATGTTGTGAGCATAAAAACCTATTCTTGCCTGGACTCCAGTTATCTTTATGCACAATATTTAACCATTTCCGTCTAATATTTTCATCCCGTGGGAAACTATGAATGTAATAATGTGTTAATTAATACACAAATACATTTATTGTACAACGTTGCTTTAGAATACTCCATAGACATAAAAATAATTGACATATACAGTTATGAGATTAACCAAAAAATTGTAAATTAATGATAATTAAAATAAAATATCCTTTTTCCTATGTCGTTTTAAATAGATAGGTTAGGGATCAATACAAAGTATTAATTTCATTTAAACATAAAAATATAGTTTACGTATATATAATGTATATTTATTATAATAATAGCTACTTCCGCTGTCAGTGAGCCACGCATTCAGGCGAAACGAAGGCGCTTATTAACAGCGGCCACAGCATGCTGCGTGGCTAGATCTAGCCGCTGGGACCTCCTGAATGTACCCAGTTTACAGTATGCTGTCAAAGCAATATTTGCATATAAATGTCAAAAATGAGAGCATAGGCGTATCATTCGGTTTTTATGAACACAAAATGATTTACAACACTAAATGTATTCATATATTTGATTGGTTGGAATTTAATCAAAATAAAGACCCTAATATAAATTTAATTTTTTTACGGTACGGCATTGGAAACGGAAATTAAAATTGACATTTGGCCGCCATATGCAAGCTCCTTTCTGGACTCAAGGTCATTTTGCATATACTCCTTCCTGTTTCTTTTTGTTCTAAGGTATGACCGATAATAATTTAATTATCCTACCGCTAGATGGCGCCCATTAATAATTCAAATTAATATTTTCCAACTATTTTATGTTTTAGATGAATTTAGGAACTCCGAGAATTGGTTCCAAATAGAGCCTCTGGAGCGTGTTCAATGGGACATTTTCCGAAATCAATTTTCTTATTTCTTCTTGATATTGCGTCTCGATTCATTATTTCTTTTCAAAATTATGAAGATGCTTCAATGACCTTTGTGAAACTGACAACTATAGAAATACCAGACACCTTAGTAACGGATCTGTCATAATTTTGTCGCTGAGATATTACGTATTGTCAATATGAAAGGTGCCGTTGGTATTCAGTTTTGTCAGTTAAAAATAGTCTAGTGAAATAGTCGGATTAATAATCTGATTAAAGTCCAAGAGCTTTAGCTTGATTTGCTCATGGCAGTTCGATTGGAAAATGGACATTCCAAGCGTGTTGTGCACTATTCTTTTCCCACGACCATATACTGAAATATTTATAAAGAGAATGAGGTTTTTATTTACTAACAGCTAGGTTGATATTAATATAAGTAAATAACGTGATCAAACATTCATATTCGAATCAAAGTTCATTTACTTATTAACAACATTGATTTTAAAAGTACTAAGTGTCATTCTTGAAGAATTGCTTAACTGTTGTAAGTGTTCAAAAATTTCGGTTCTTGAAGTAGATGCTTGGTTTGTTAAATTTTCAATCGATCCTATTTAAATTGATGGTTTGTTGGTTAAATTTTCAATCGATCCTTTTTTTATTCTTACTCCCAAACTATATAATTTTTTTCAATCACATTTAAATAATTTAGTGAAATTTATTGTGCTAACCCTTACTGTTTTTAGCGTAATAGCTGTAATTGAATTTAAAACGTCTTTTACGAATAAATAGTGGAAGTTTCATTCAACCGTTTAGTTGTTTCCTGTTCTAAATAATTTAGCTTTTGACAGTAAAAAAAGAAAATTAAAAAAAAAATTATGTCAAATCAGATGGATTGAGAGACAAGATAGAATTTGGACATTTTTAGAGCTTCAGGTATCATAGATTCAAACCTGGAGAGACTCAACTTCATCAAATGAAGCATTTTCATTAGTAAAAACTATTGAAACAGAAGAATTTCAAGTAACTTTACTTAATCTGCCAAAAATATTTCCATATCACCCTTCTTCCGTTATCAAAACTTATTGTGTATTCTCCTATGTCTGACTACGACCTGTCCAGAAATTCAGTTCCCTGTATGAGCTCTTACAGGTTCTTTGTCTTCTGGGGTCATTTGAGGTTTCCCATATATAGTATCTACCTTCTGTGATCCAGGCTATGGTTAGTTTATACATTTTTTCCCATGTATTTGTCTGGGCGAGTTCATCCAGTGAATGTTATGTTTCTTTTTAAGTTACAGGCAACACACATAAACCTCGGTAAAGCCTCAATTTTGACAGGTGATGTGTATTATCGTCTAGTTTTTATCAGAGAAAATGCTCACAATGAATTTACCTTGGTGTTTGTGAAGGTTACTTCATTTTGTGCTAGCAATAATATTGATATTGTTCATAAACCTAATATTAGAGGAGACTTACTTGCTAATTACCATAAAAAATCAGGTGAACTATTCCTATGCACAATTGATAAAATTATAATAAAAAATTAACTGATAACTAAGAAAACAGTCCATAAAGAATAAATATTTACTTGTAGGTACATGGGTTTAACAAACTTGTACAGAGTAAATCATTCTGATTTGTAAGTAAAAATGTCATATTGCTGTGTCAACACTTTATTTACATAAAATTTTATTTTGGAGTATAAATTTCTACCCGTTGTGACTCATCGTAATGGATCGAAAGGAAAAAGATTAAACACTCCCTCCATTAATGGCAATATCCTCGCTCTAGCCAAAAATAACTTGTAACGACGTCAAACGATCAAACTCGTAACAGTTTAATCGTCTTAATTATATTTTATTAGCGACGTTTAATCGAAGGTACGGTCACACCATAAAGTCTCCTTAGATAGCATTTAATTAATTAATTATCTAAATTGACAGAAGGGGGCGCGTTATACGGATGAAACTTTATTAAAAGAAGAGGGTAATCATATTTTACTGATAATTGTCATTACATTTTAAATATATTGTTACAAATTCCAGCTAAATATTAAATATTATAAATACAAAATGTATTATTTAGTTAGTTTCTAGGCTTATAGGTATTATTTATTAACAAACCAAAACGTGGCATAGTCTCAGTGGCGGCTCGTGACATCTGCTATAGGGTGTGCTGCATGAACCACAGCCAATATAAAATAATAGAAATAGAATAACATACGAAAACAAAAACAATAAAATTAGCTTTAATACTAATTAATTGTAACTAATAACGACAAATTTATTTACACCTAATTTAAATTGAAACTCCATTGTTTTAAACACGCTCGAACAAAACAAATTAAACAAAATTGTAACCTAAGCATTTTTAAACACGGCACAGATGCACGAATAACTGTCGTGAATTGCAGCTCATTTCCGAGGCCGTTAATCAGTGGCCCAGCCGATTGCCGAAGCACATCGGCTAAGATCGCCGTTTGCCTAATAAATGCATTTTACCGCTGCCAGTGTTTCGGTTGTTATCGACGCGGCTTCACTGGAGCAGCAAATACGTAAAAAGATTGCTTCACTGGAGCACCAAATACGTAAAAAATTATACGGTTTCACTAGAGGAGTAAATACGTAAAAAAAATAATATTAATCATCGTTGTTGGTGAATTATTATTAACAGTTGATGTTTAATATGATAATATGGCAGATTTGAAATTATTCTTTAATAATTAAGATTTGCTTTGGTTGTTTGGTAGTTCTGCAGCTCAGCAGCACATAAAGAAAAGCCGCCACTGGTCATTATTACTATTATTGTTAATAATAAATATTTTAATTAAACTAAAATGTTATACACATGCTTGTAATTTGAAACACCTGCATTTTTTCAAAAACCTGAATTGAAATTCGCCTTTTTTCTTACAGATCTTCAATTTAAGGACTTACGTCCAATTAGTATTTTGCCTACTCTATAATAGTCCGGTCAATTTAGACTAAAAAATGAGGGTGAAGTTACATAAAGTCCCAACAAGCTGAATTTCTGTGAAGTTGTTCAAAACATAATTATAAACAATGTCCCCATCATTCCCGTTTAAGGAAAAAATTTTATTCAAGGTCAAAGGTCAAAAAATGAGTTTTTCGCGATTTTCAGCAAAACGGTAAGTTTTATCATAAAAATAGCTGAGACAAAAATTGTAGATCATAAAATTATCTATAAAAAATGTATCAATACTTTTTTTCTTACGAGCCACCGTTTCTGAGATATAACGATTCAAAAAGTTATAAAAGTTGTTATCGTCATAATATGCACACGTTTTCACGCCACCTATGAGGTAGTGTAATTAGCGCGTTTTTTTTAACGTGGTTTCCACTAAAATCCAATTGTTGAGCAGTGTATTTAAAATTTATTGTACTTTACTACTTTTTTTATTACTAGACTAAAACCTTTGTTACAAAATTATTCTTTATTCAAACATGTTTAAAGTCTTTAATGTATAAAAAAAAATTCAAAAGTATCAATATTTGTTTTATACACTGAACATCAACAATTTTTTTAGGAATAACATCAACTTCTTTTTCTGAGCATCCTGTAATTGTAGCCATTACTCGCGCTGTATGGAATACAGTCAACATTGTAATAGATCCACATCGGAAATATAGAGGTTTGAAGCAGTTAAAATATTTTCCGCTTATTGACGCGTTAGCAATAGCCCAATGCCGCACCTCTTTGTTTCCGTTCTTTCCAATTAGTTAATTCAGCTTGGTTATTTTTTATTTGCTACTAGAATAATTTTGATAAATTTTTTTTTTTCGTCTCAATTCGAAAAACAACATGACAAAAACCATAAGGTAAATATTCGGCAATCAAGAAAAGAAAAAGATACCACGTTTTAATTTTTGTCTTCGAATTAAAACGAGAGGATGAAAATTGGTGATTTTTATCAAGCTGGCAGATCCAATGCTGTATCTCAGCATCCAAAAGAGCTACGAAATCGAGGATTGCACCATAATTACCTTAGAACATAAAATAGTAAGGAAGTATTGCTCGTTTAAAGACAGTTGACCGGGATGGTTATCCAAGATGGCTACCGGAAGTTAACAGTGGCGTCCTATATTTTTATTAATAAAAAATTTAATTTCCTTATTAAAACATAATATCTATTATTCAGTATGAACACTAACCATTATATATTAAAATAACCATTTTAATAAGGAAAGTAGAGGAAAAAAACATTGCCTAAAACGGGGGTACTAGATAAGGAAATAAAACCAGTTATATACTACACAATTTTTAATAAAATTTTTCATTCTACCACTATTGGCCCTTAAATTGAATTTTGTTTAAACATGTCTAATTTTTCTACATTATTTATATTACTTTTACATATATAATAAATTTTTGTTTTTAAATATACTTCACAGATGCTTTTTATAAGTTGTTTCCTACGAGGACTTTCAGAAGTAGATGCTAGAGTTTCAGGAACAGGAACTGGTGAAATAGTTTCACTGCTAGTAGTTATTATCTCTTCAGCATAAGGGTAATTAGTCCTTACCTGCATAGAAAAGGTATCTCTTAGTGAAATATATGTTTATATAAAATATCTGTAAATAGATTTGAGAAAAAATATAGATTCAATGTTATTAAAGCAATTTGTGGATGTAATAATTACTTACATTTTTCATTCTTGCGATTTTAATTGTAGGTATAGCATTTGGTACTAGTATAACAATTACTGAAGAAGTTCTATCAACTGATTGTTCTGTAAAATGTTGTGAGCATAAAAAGATATTCTTGCCTGGACTCCAGTAATCTTTATCCACAATATTTAACCATTGCCGTCTAATATTTTCATCCCGTGGGAAACTGTGAATGTAGTAATGTTTTAATTATAATACGTTTATTGTACAACGTTACTTTAGATTACTCCATAGACATAAAAATAATTGACATAAACATTTATGAAATTAACCAAAAAATTGTAAATTAATGATTCCATTATTGATACGCCTATGTCACTTTAAAAAGATAGGTTAGTGATCAATACAAAGTATGAATTTCATTTAAACATCAAAATATAGTTTACGTATATATAATGAATATTTATTATAATAATAGCTACTTACCAATAAATAATTAATCCAAATTTTTAACAGAAAACTAAATTTTTATAACTTGTAAACAAAGTATGAGTCATAAATGGTTATCCAATATGGCCGACTTCCGTCGCCAGATTTTAACATTATAGATATAACACAAACTCCTTCCTTACTATTTTATGTTCTAAGATAATTACTCATTGGGTGATTGATAAAATAATACAATTGACCATTCCAGAATAACGTCATTGACGGTCGGCCATGTTTGCTGGGTGGCATACAAACTCATTAATTCAATTTGTTTATACAGAGTTTTGCACTTTTTGCAATTTCTTGAATAGACCCAGCTTCATATTGTTTATAAGCTTGGTTGCTTTTATAAGCCTTAAACTGCTGTCCAGTATAAAAGCTGTGCGACAATATTAAATAGTTCATTGTAATATTTGGCACTAACATTATATCTAACTTGCAATCTATGAGATGGATTGCGTATGGGTCGATATTATCAACAATTTTAATTTTTTCGTCATACCGGCTCTTTACATCGCCACTAAGGGATGTATATGTAGTCACTACGAGACATTTTAACAAAAAAATATCACTACTAATTGAAAACAGACAAAACACACGTAAGCAATACGGAGAAAGTCAGACTGTGTGCCACCCAGAGAAAATGGCGGATCTTGTCAAAGTCACGTGTTCTGGAATGGTCAATTAAAACAATATAAATAACCTATGTTTTTAAGGTACATCCTCAATCAATCTGCTAGCGAAGTGGCACTTCGGCACGCGTGCTGCAAAACGGATACCCATCCTCAATCACTCAATCCTGTCAAGTCAATTGTCAATTCAGTCTGGAATGTAATCGCCGACATTGTTATTATTACACATTTTCTAGGTTATTTGTGGTTTAAATAGAGTAGAGTATATAGATATAGATATATTAAATGATTGTTTACAAAAATAATAAAACAG
The DNA here is from genome assembly GCA_035357415.1 of Ophraella communa. Taxonomy (NCBI): domain Eukaryota; kingdom Metazoa; phylum Arthropoda; class Insecta; order Coleoptera; family Chrysomelidae; genus Ophraella; species Ophraella communa. The sequence continues at coordinate 21,640,195 of CM068988.1, read as the reverse complement.
AAAATAGGGTTAGGTACCAAAATGCGCATGTCACAATTCGGCACGCACCGAAAAAGCTTGCAACTTGCAAGCTTGCACTTTAGAGTCGGCGCGCATGTCAGCACGAAATTGAATTGAGGATACTTACGTTCAAACGTCATTGTCCTAGCACGCGTGCCGAAGTGTCACTTAGCCATTGAATTGATTGGGGATGGACCTTTAGAGTAAATAATTTAACTCATTTTTGTTCAAGAACTTTGAGGTTACAATTATTTTTTTATAAAAATTGATATAGTTGAGTCCAAATAATAGTCAATCTCAAGCGCTGTCATTGTTCTGGATGTCAAACAAAACGATTTCCCATAAGATTACATGATAGCTTTTATTTGTATTTTATTGTTTTAAGTATTTTTATTGTGGTTTTCGTGCCTTTTTAAAGTTTTATATTTTGTATTAGTTCTTTTCTTAGCCAAGATATAGTTATAAGTATAGTATTTATTAATTTAGAGACCCAAAACCCTGAAGCTGTTAGCGGTAGTTATGTAGTTGATTTTATTATTTTAATCATTTCAATATTTTATAATATCTTTTATTTTAGTGGAATTGCATGGCTAGTAACAATATTTATTGTTATTTAGTTTATTTTGTTCAATATGCCTTGGAATTGCTTAGTGGTAAATTGTGGTAGTAAGAGTAACAGGGACAAGCTAAAATTTTTTAGGGTTCCTGCAGTTTTAAATAAAAAAGGTAAAAATCATTTAAATGAACTTTCTCGAATAAGAAGAGATCAATGGATCGCCGCATTAAACAGAATAGACCTAACAAATGAAAAAATTAAAAATGGTAGAGTATGTTCGAAACACTTTTTAACGGGTAAATTATCAACCTATATTTATTAATATGAAAGTAAATTATAAATTTAGGTCAACCAGCGAATTTAAATGACGATTTACATCCTGATTGGGTACCATCCATTCGGTGTTAAGGCTTTGCAAATTCTTAAAATATTCACTAAATGTTTGTGACATAACTAAACTTTATATAAGAACTTATAAAAAAAACTAATAAAAAACACTTAATAACTATAAAAATGTACAAAAAACGCAATAAAACTAAGAAAAACACAAAAATGCTAACACGTATTCTTATGGAAAAATGCTTTGTTTGACCACCAGAACAATGACAGCGCTTGACATTGACAATTAATTGGACCGACCTATTGGCCTTGTCTAGTGAAGTTTGTTAGGTTAAGTTAGATTTTTACTAGTCATCAATTTCCATCAGTCTAGCAGAATATGAACTCTGAAATCTCTAATTGTTTTCTTATGTCCATAAAGACAACTATGTCCAGTTAGTCTTCCTATTATAATTCGTTAGTCCTCTCTGTCATATCCAGCAGCATTTTAGATTCCTTTAGAGAGTTTACCCAGATCAATTGTGTTCTTCTGGCTTCTGGAAACATTATCATTATCAGATATCCCTAAACCACAAAATAGTTCCTGACCTATATTTTGTAGGGCATTGGTGGTTTAAAGAAATACTAATTATTTGTGAATAAAAATGAATTTTATTAATCTAAAAACATAAAAGACATACATCGCTGTACATCTCTTCACTAACTTAAGAAAACTAAAAACCGCTAAAACCAAAGAACCGAAACCCTACTTCCCTCTCTGTCACTTGTCAACATTCTTCTCTTTTCTGGTCTCAACCGATAGTGGCCAGCCAGTCGCTTGGATAACGTAACGAGTTAATTACTGCAATGCCAGTATGTAGAGGCATTCAAAGTGAAGACATTTCTATTCTACAATAGTATATTAAACAACGCATTTCATATGGCTTTCTGTTATGACTCGAGTTCAAGTTTAAAAAAAGAATCGCGAAGCGAAGAGCGAGTGTTACAACAGCCATATGAAATAAGTTGTTTATAATATTTTTTATATTTTGCCATTTTATCATTTTTTAAATTAATTTATTATTTGTATGTAAATTACGGAAATTTTCAGTTTAAAAAGTATGTTGGTAGCACAATGTAATTTATAACATTTGACAGTTTTGAAATTTAAATTATCAAATGTTAATGATTTAAAATATTTTAAAATGAATAATACACCAATAATAATATATTATATAAGTAAAAGATGATATTCATATTCACAAATACTTTCTTGAAGAATTAATAAATTGCTATTAGCCACAAATGTCATTGTCAATATAGTCTTGTCATTAGATACTTCACTCATGTCGCCAACCATTTAAAACAAAAATTTGCGTGCGTAAAAGTTACATTACGATACGCAAATGCGTTTTATAATGAAGATTTTTATAAGTGCGAAATATAAAATAGTTATTTGAGCGTCGTCTGATTACCAGAAATAAATTTTATTGTTCTGCATCTGTAGTGCAGCTGCTCCTGCAGACATATATTTTTTACAAATATTTCTGCTTGAAAAAATGAAGATAGATTACCCAAGTTCTTAGTCAAAGTCATCCTTTATTGCCTATTCGTGATTTCCTTCTGGTAGCTGTACTTTGAATGTATTTTATATGGAGATATCTACAGTACCGTCTAAATATTTCTTACCGGGTTTTTTGCCCTGACTCTTCTGCCCAGGCATTTCACAAAATTTTTTATATACCTGCCATATGTCACAAATGCAAAGCGGAGGTACATCATTGAGGTTTGATTTTAATGAAAAGGTATCTACAAACAATGGTGCGTATGTCATATATGTTGAACATTGAATAAATGGTATTTAGGAAAGTTTCGTGTTGCTCTTTCGTAAGTTTCAAAAGAAGACATCTGTATTAGTTTCTATATCTGTATTTGTAAATTAAGGAGGGTAAAGACCAACAGCTTCATCCGTAATTAGGTACATTGTGGTTCCTGCCTTCATTTGGGTATAAACCTGCTCCAGGCTGCAGGTATTTGTTCTACCTTTTCCCAGTTGTGAAGGAAAGTGCTGTCTCCCTCGTAAGAGTCGACCTCACCAAAACCATTCCGGTTTCCAACCCCCGGATGTTTGGCCCGGTGAATATATCGTCCCTCTATTTTTCAGATAATCTAACCATTACTACAGATCCTATCCTTGTCCTACCATTTCCATCATCATCATGCTCACTTTCGCCTCTTTTCTTTTTCCCACCCACATAGGACAGTTAAATACAGTGAGTGTACAACCTAAAACAACCTGACAATGCCTGGGTAATAAAATGGCTCATATTCCTAGGTGTATAACCACCCATCTCGACATCCCTATCAATATCCTCGTCCATTCTCCCTTATCACGCTGTTTTTATTTAATCATCTGTTGTCCCAGAAAGTCCATTTCAATCTCTTCCCTAAACCCAATTCCTCTTCCCCCTACACCTTACGCAGAAGTATCCTTCGCTGTGCATGTCTCATCGTTTCCCTGTACTTTCCCATTACCATAATCTTCTTCCATACCGATGCATGGTACAATAGGATGGACTTTGCTACCCTCAATTCACTTCCTCTGCATAGAGGTTATTTATTTGCGTCCTGTGTAGGTGTTTTTGGAGATCCTGAGTTGTTTTCTGGTCTACTGCCTTCTGTATTTTAGATATCATTCTGAAGAATATCTTTCAATACATAGAATTTCGTCACTGTTGGCACCTGTTTGAAACACCTACACTTGGACTCTTTCCTTATATATAAATTTATAATTTAAATCATCAACTCATTGTTACAGCGACGCTACACAACGCACCTAATAATACAACGTAAAAAACATAGCATATGCAGCCATTGTTTTAAAGAAACAAACACAACGTTTTAGTCGTTTTATCATTCTAACAAAATAACGAACAATATCTGCATGGCACTCCCAAGAGGCACCACATGGAGCGTCGCCCCCCTTTGTCCCCGATCTGATTACTTCCAATCAATATCGTATCTAAATTGATGAGCTGTCAACGGTGTCGTTGTCTTCTCTATCTCCTTCTACTCTCCTCTTGTATTGCAATTGACATCTCCGCATCGCCTTCTACACGCTTTCGCCAACTGCCAAGCCCAGACAATTTTATCAGACTTTTTGTTTTGGAATACGGGGTAGTTGGTAAACATTGCAAGTAAACCGGAAGAGATTTTAACTTGTTATCAAGTCGATTGATGCACGGAGAAATTTTATACTTATGTAAAATGTAAAGTGTTTCGATAAACGTGTTTTTAGCAATAGATATTAGGATCGTAAACAACATGTTATGTAATATTTTATTAAGTGACTATTTCACTAGACTATTTTTAACTGACAAAACTGCATAGCAACGGCACGTTTCATATTGACAAAGAAATAATGAATCCAGACGAAATATCAATATTCGGGTGCCGGTCAGGCAAAGAAATCAGAAAATTGGTTTCGAAAAATGTCCCATTGAACACGCAGAAGTCCAGAAGCTCTATTTGGAACCAATTCTCGAAGTTCCTACGGGTGAGAAATTTTACACTTGAAAAATGTACTATCATAACGGAACTAGCAAAAATTCTCGAGGATTACGCCTTTAATATGAAAAAAGGCAATGGCCAAGACTATAAAGAGTCGTCTGTAAAGTCAATATGGAATACAACAGCAAAAATGGTATAAGAAAAATATTTTACGGAATACGGCATAAAAATCGACCCTTTCACGGATATATCTTTCAAATGTGCAACATTGGCCAGAGACATCAAGCGAAGGCAGCTTCAAAGTTGTCACCTCTGCTCATTTGAACTTGCTTGGAGAGGCAATGAGGCCGTAAATTGCAAGATTAACTTTTTCCAGAAGGAAATTGATATTATGGGAGAATTTACGGGTTTTTCGAAAACAACTCAAGGCGGGTCAAAAAGTTTATGGTTGGTAAGAAATTCATCAAACGAAAATGTATGCCCAGTTAGACTATTCTTGAAATTAATGGAAAAAGACGACCAAATGTATTAGCAGACAGACTCTTTCTTACCGTTCACCCCAATTGAAAGAATGGATCTTGGTTCAAAAGCTGTCCACTTGCAATAAACACCGTCTCTAAGTGGACAAAAATGTCATCTAAAAAAATTGGAATAGACACAAAAAAACATAAAACAAACCATTCTCATCGATCTTCAGCTGTGACAGCCTTGTTTAAGCAAGGTGTTGCTGAACAGGAGCTAATTAAATTAACGGGTCACTCAAATGCAAGCTCGTTAAAACCTTATCTGCAGCTGGATTCCAGTCACCACGAGAAGTTGATCGAGAAACTCAGGAAAACAAAAGCTGGACCTTCGAGTTCCCAAATGTTACATGTCAATAATACACAAAATCAATCTTTAGTAGAAAAGAACGGGCAAACTACTAAAACTTATAATAATTGTACCGGGTGTCCGAATAAGAACGGCTCTCGGCCATATATCAGTAACCATTGATAGTACAGCTTCGGGAAAAAAAATTTTATGATAAAAATGGCCTCGAGAAACACCTGGAAATTATTTACAGACTCGTAGGTCTACCGCTAGAGGGCGTAATTTAATACTAAGAATTAAGAAATCAAAATTTTACAAAAATTGCCTTATTAAAGGGCATTTTTAATGCGATAATCAAATTCTACGAACAATTCTGCGTATTTTTGGTTTCAAAAGTTTTAGTCTATCTTTTCAAATATAAGGTGTGGGAGAGTGGGAACATTATTTTAGAAAAAGGTCTGTAAGTCCGGTCCTGTTTAACCGATCTTTGCAAACTTGGTCTTGTTGATAACAGCTTTCTTCCACCAATATTATAGTTATCATTTCCAAACAACCTAATAAGTGACGTGCCCGCTAGAGGGCGAAACTTTTTTTCTTTTTTTAATCTAGTTCTCTTTGAAAAATATTAAATAGAAGCATGCAATTTTAACCATGAATTATAAAATTAGACCAAATTAGCAACAAAATGGTGAAAACCGCATGTCAATATCTTTTTCCTATCCCGAGATATCTTAAGAAACGTGTAAATTTTAAGTATTTTCCTTTGAATATTAGAGTACTCTGGTTATACTGAACGGCATTTAATAATTTTGGACTTCCTAAAATTGAATGTTCTTGTCCTCTTTATGATGTTTTTAAATATTTCAATACTGTTACTGTCACCGGTAAACGCCTGTAAGGTAGTTGAAATGGAAAAAATATAAAAATAGTAGTGGGCCATGGAAAACAAAGCACGCAGACATGTGTCAAATTATTAAACAAAGTAAAGTAAAATTATTAAATGCCGTTCAGTATAACCAGAGTATTCTAATATTCAAAGGAAAATACTTAAAATTTACACGTTTCTGATATCTCGGGATAGGAAAAAGATATTGACATGCCGTTTTCACCATTTTGTTGCTAATTTGGTCTAATTTTATAATTCATGGTTAAAATTGCATGCTTCTATTTAATATTTTTCAAAGAGAACTAGATAAAAAAAAGAAAAAAAGTTTCGCCCTCTAGCGGGCATGTCACTTATTAGGTTGTTTGGAAATGATAACTATAATATTGGTGGAAGAAAGGTGTTATCAACAAGACCAAGTTTGCAAAGATCGGTTAAACAGGACCGGACTTACAGACCTTTTTCTAAAATAATGTTCCCACTCTCCCACACCTTATATTTGAAAAGATAGACTAAAACTTTTGAAACCAAAAATACGCAGAATTGTTCGTAGAATTTGATTATCGCATTAAAAATGCCCTTTAATAAGGCAATTTTTGTAAAATTTTGATTTCTTAATTCTTAGTATTAAATTACGCCCTCTAGCGGTAGACCTACGAGTCTGTAAATAATTTCCAGGTGTTTCTCGAGGCCATTTTTATTATAAATTTTTTTTCCCGAAGCTGTACTATCAATGGTTACTGATATATGGCCGAGAGCCGTTCTTATTCGGACACCCGGTACATTTAATATTGTTAACAATTAATCAAAGATTATGTTTCGTTGATATTGTCTTGTTTTTCTCGTGAAATAGTCTTGTCGAATACCATTCGAGAGAAAAATTTTTCCCCGCCAAATTTTCTCCTGGTTTTATTCAAGTTTGTTGCTTTTTGGCAACAAACTTTCATACCAATTGCAGGCAAAATTTTCTCTCTTATAATATATACGAAAATTTCACACCTCTACTCTTTAACCAATAAAATGCCTTGACTCGTTACCACGGCTATTTAAAAAATTTCTGGAAATATTTTTGTGGCGCCACGATATTTAAGTGGAAATTTTTTGACAGCTGAAACGACATAGAACGCTAAAACCAAACGTACGGACCATAGACATATATATTATATTTCTCTATGGTACATACATCGTTATGTATATTTTTTATGCTTTACATTTGCAAGTAGCTACTCAATTTCACTTCAAAGGTTATGGGCACGAATACATATAACAAGGATATGAAACTCCTATGCCGAGCTATACGCGCCCTTGGCTGAATTTACGGCTCCTATCTGGGCGGAGTCCAGTCTACGGTCGTTGCGTACTTCGTACTGCGCATCAGGGCTGTCTCTCTCGAACGAGAGATGTTTACACGAATCCATATGCGATTGGTTATCTCGCTCGCACAAAGAAAAAGACAGCCTGTTGCGCAGTACGGAGTACGCAACGACTGAGAATTTAACCCCGCCCAGATAGACGCCTTTTTCTCCTGCTACCCTCTCCACTCGAGTTTGACATCCTTGTTATATGTATTCGTGGTTATGGGTTTTATTAACAGAGATAAAAATTAATCATAGACCTAGTATTATGGAAATAATATTTTTTTCTAAAATATGATATGAAATTTTCTTACCGAATGCCATGCAAGCTTAAACTATTCCTGGAAATTTTCATTCGGGCACGAATATTTTAAGAAAATTATCGTGCCCTCAAAACAATTTCCGGAAATAATTTAAGCTCTTGTAATATTATAAGTGTAGGTATTAGTAATAAAACTAAAATATAGAATGTCTCTTTTTTTAAGGGCGCTCCACAAATTATTAAGAATGTTCTCAAGTGATTTATATGTAGCGTGTCGCAAAGGATTTGATTTGAGATAATATGCCAAAAAATGTAAAGTATCCCCAAAAAAAAAAAGTCAAAAATATTTTTACAATTTGTCCCAGTAACTTCTAAATGTTACAACATGTATACAGAGTGACACAAACAAAGTTAAAATTACTTAAAAAAAGGGTTGAAGTAATTTATCTACATACTGTCCTAAAAGATTTGAAAATGTTTAAAAAATAAATGCATCATGTCCCATAAAGAAAATTTATAAAACAAAGATTATATACAAAGTGCCCCAAGAGACAAAATTACTAAAAAATATAATCAGAATGTCCCTAAAATATGATAATTTAAAAACAATCATACAAAAGTGTCTCATTTTCTTAAAATACTAAATATTATAGACAAAATATACCAAAACACTAAGATTCTAAAAAATATAAACAGGATGTCCCAAAAGTATGATATTTGTTTATAAAAATTATAAATGGTGGTTTGATTTTATTAAAATATCAAAGATTATATATATTATAAAGTGTCCTAAGAAGAAAAAATACTAAAAAACATACCTATGAATTAATAACTAAAATTATAGTGTCTCGCTTTTTTCAAATTCTAAGAATGATGTTCTCGTATAATGTGATATATAAAATACTAAAATATATGATCAGGATATCTCATGAACATGAAAATCAATATTCAAAATCATTAAGGGTCAGTTTATCAATTGCCAATATTATCCATCAGTTAGTTATCCGGCAGATAAAACTAACTAGCAGATAAAGTTCCAGTTTTTTGTTTATGCAAAAGTTTGTGTTTTTACTTTTTGAAGAGTTTTTGATTGTTGGTGAACATGCATTTTTTGGATGATTATATTCTGGATAGGGACGAAGATATTGTGCAAGTTCTTTAGTACGGAAGAAGGCCTAATACAGTTAGGGAAAGAGTAGACAACTTCGAAAAGTGGGATGACCAGGAATTTCTTCCAAGATTTAGGATGACAAAACAGACTGTTCTGTCAATATTAGAACTCATTGAGGATTCACTTGAGTTTTGTACTGATAGGTAAACTATTGAATTTGTGTGTTGACACTATTTTCAATGATTTCAATGATTATTTTTGACTAGCAGATCTCATAGTCAAGCTACTATTATCCGTCAATATCAGAATACGATGATTGTTTTTAAAAAAAGATGATTATTATTAACAGCAAAAAAACAATTGCAAATAAAACCATTATGGCACATGAAATTTTGTTACAATTTGCTTTTTGTTTCAATACAATACAAGACAATAGCGTTATTTTATTAAAAGCCGATACTGAATAACGTCATTTAATTTTCCTAGCACGCAATACGCCATTTTGTGTATTGGACGAATCCTTTTCCTCTTTTAATTAAATTACGTTTTGGTTGCGATTGACGATGTAAGCCACCCATGGGGTCATCGATGGGGCGCTACTAGAAATTGTTATCGGAAAGATACACAGAAATGGGTAAATGGGAAATAAACTAAGTGAAATGGACGTCGACTTTATCTTTATGTTTTCTTATTAAGATATTTAAACGTAAATTATGGCGATGTAATGAAAACGTCTTAATGGAATGATGATGATAAACATTATCACCTATAGGTGGGATATACATACACATATGTTCAAAAGTTTGGAATATTTAGAAATTAAAGCGTTTTTAAATCAAAATAATACTAAATTTGATTCGTTTTTGTATTAATTTGGTCATATTTAATTGATTTGGGTGCTTTCACATTATTCCAATTCTTGTTTAAATTTCATTTGAGCTGTTTAAAAATGCCCAGAGACATGATATCATATTTTAATAGGTCTAGAGTAATTGCTTTGTTACAACAGGGCTTTAGTCAAAGTGATATCGCAAATATTGTTGGTGTTACTCAGGGTGCTGTATCAAAGATTCCAAAAAAAAATCCAAGACACAAATGATGTGAAGGATCGTCCCAGAAGTGGCAGAAGTCGATGTACAACAGCAGCACAAGACCGGCAGATAACATTGATAGCTCGAAGAAATCGACAGGAATCTACAAGTGGCATATCCAGAGAAATTGCTAGACTTGAAGGACTGAATATCTCAAGGCAAACAATTACACGAAGATTAAATGCGGTAAATTTGTATCGCAGAAGACCTCTACGTGTTCCCAAACTAACCTATCAACAAAAAATTGTAAGGTTGCAATGGGCTCAAGAAATGTTACACCATGGTCCTAACTGGAATTACGTGATGTTCTCTGATGAATCAAGAATTGGCTTGGTTTCTGATTCGCGAAGAACGCTAGTTTGGAGGGCCCCAGGACGACAAGCCCGATTAGAAACAGCCCAACCACGTGTTCCATTTGAAGGTGGGAGTATTATGGTTTGGAGTGGTATTATGAGGGGTACACGGACGCCTCTCCTGGTTTTGGAGAGAAGAATCACTGGTGCTGTGTACATCGAGGAAGTTTTAAATCCTGTTGTGCGTCTATTCCGGGGGGCGGTAGGTGATGGATTTGTGTTTATGCATGACAATACACCTCCACATCGAACAGCTGCAGTACAAAATTTTTTGGAAGAAGAAGGAATATCCACATTATAATGGCCATCAAATTCTCCTGACATGAACGTCATTGAACATGCCTGGGACATTCTTAAAACACGCATTAAGAAGCGACACCCTCCTCCAATATCTCTACGACAACTGAAAGATGCTGATCGTGATGAATGGGAGAAAATTCCGCAAGCCCAGCTCGACCATTTAATCGATATTTAAATCACTCAGCGTAAAACAACTTTCTTCAGTAGTATCATAAAAAATAAAAAAGATTTCAGTGGCGCCCTTATAATTTCTTAAAGAAACAAATATTGTACTATAGTCAGAGCTAATGAACTTACTCACCCCTAGCCGAGGTACTTAACTATCATAATTTTTGCTGTGATAAACATTTATAAATTTTGTTATTATTATTATTGAAATATCTTTTACAACTAATTAAAGACGAAATTAAGATTCATGGTTGTTTTATTGTAGATTACATTTTTTCTTTTGGTATATTGTTATTTTTTAAAAGTTATCTAAATATTTTTATAAATTCACTCTCAACATTTAAATCATATCACAAATCGACGCCTAACGTCATAAAATGGTTACAGACTCTATATAACGTATCAAAACCGTATATCAAAAGCTTTAAAAAAATGTGAGCAGTGCGAATCTGGTATAATATACAGGGGTTCCCATTTAAAAAATCATATGTTTGGTTTGTAACGGAGTTATACAACACTCTGTATGGTTTAAGGTAATTTCAAAATATGGGCCCTAAAGACATCTACTATTTTTGTTGATAACATTTTATGATATCCCCTAAAACAACCCATATACCGAACTTTGTCGTAAGATTGGTACACCCTGTATATTCACAGTTAAGTACATTGCGGAAACGATTTGCAAAAGTTTTGTAAAAAAATCTATTTTCATTCTAGTTTTAGTGAGTTATATTGATTGGTGCCCTAGCCTCCCACAATATTTTTTAGATTAAGTTACTAGAACTGAAAATAATTCAGTTGGATTATACATGTAATTTTAACTATAAAAAAATGCAACCAAATATATTTTCAAGTTACATCTGTTACGGACCTGTTTCTATTGATTTACGATTTATCAATAAACAGAACAAAACAATCTATACAATAACTATCGCAGAACAAACAAAAACGACATAGTATTACGAAATAATTTGTGCGTGTAACAACTGTTTGGATCCATTTTAATTTCTATGGATAATACAGTTGTGACTGGGCGTATGTTTTACTACAAACAAAATGTCAACAACCATTTCTAACATTAATATTGGAATTGGTATTTTAAGGTTGGTAAATGTTGCGAAACTAGGTCGTGAAGCTCTATATGAAACCTTTAGTTGTACATGTTCACTGGTGGTATACATTATTTTCACTCATATTACTATACCAGGATATATATTTTGTTATACGAGGATTGTTCGATAACATCACAGATAATAGTATATTATTCAACGAGTACATAATGGTGATTGTAGCCGTAGGCGAGTGTTATAAATCATCTGAGTGAATAATAGACATTATAGGCGGGTAGAATACTATACTTTCTCCACGACTTTCAAATAAAATTTACTAGTAGTTATAAAAAATCTGTATGATAGCACCGGTAGCATAATATTATATACACCAATACACACGTAGGTAATATGTGTTGTCTATACAGAATATAATGGTGAGGAAAGCTGTCTCACACACAAACGAACATGGAACTCGGTTTATTTACAATATTTTATTTGATCTCTGATTTATATGCTATTCAATCAATTATTCTTTATATTTATTGTACAGAACCTTACTTTTTGGAAGTTCGTCTTATTAAGAATAATAAAAAACTCTTCGATTGAACGTAACTTCCAAGTTTATTTGAATAAATTATGTTTTATATTACAATGACGGCCGTTTCGCTGATTAGCATCGTCAGATTTACATTTAAGTTCTTAAATGCATTGAATATCACGGATTTATAAGAATGAACTGGCCACCTTGTTCACCCGTGCATTGGGCATCTCTGGGCCGAAATGTCTAGACAATTGAACCGACTCAAACAGCCCCCCATAACCCTAGAACAGCTCGCCAATGCCTTGCAGAGAATATGGGAAAACATACCTCAGCAATTTATTAATAATTTAATAAGGATCATGCCAAATAGAGTGACAGCTCTAAGGCAAGCGCAATTTTTTTGTTTTATTGTAACTGTTTTTTTTTCGTGAAAAATTTGTTTATTTTATTTTTTTGGTATATTGTTGCGCAGTGTATTTATTATTCAGTGTAGGATCGCCAGGTTCTGGAAATCACAGAAAGATTTGGAGGAACAGTTAAATCTGTGGATAAGATTATTTGGAACATTTGATAATACAGTATTATTAAATCAAAGATCTGGATAAAAAATGATTAATGATCCATTTAGAGAAACAAGAACTGCAGAAACAGAAAAACCCATTAAAAAAAAAGATTAATTATTGAAATATGCTTTGGACAATCAAAAAAGCGATTTTCTTGACTGTAAAATACAATTAAAATATCAGAGGTTTTTTTTTTGTTTATTATTTTTAATAATACAGTTTGCAATTGAGGGCCCTGGAATAAAAGTGGTATACTTCTTACCAAACCCTTCTTTCAATTCGTCATAGTTTGTGACGTCATACACTATTTTGGGAATGTTGAGTATTATTGCATGTAATTCTATGCAAATCTGACAGTTGCCAGGATCGTATTCAGCTAATTATGAAACTAACTTTTATTGCACCTTGGATTTAAAAAACAAAACATTAGTATTTATGAGATTCTTAAAAATGGAAAAGTTATCAAATAATTGCCAAAAAGTTGATACTTTTACACTATATAAACTATTTTAGATTGTTTAAATATAATGAATATAAAATTAATTTTTTCACTTTATAGCGTGTTTAACACATAAAATAACGTAAAATACTGACCTGAACGACAATTGTGACACTTCAGTGTTTGACACTGTAAAGGGGCATTTGCATTACAGTATTCTGCTACAAAATATTTTAATGATTGATTGGTTAGAAGTTGGGAGCATTCAAAATACGCGAATATACGTTAATTACTCATAAGCTCTGCATTGTTTTGATATTGTTTGAGAAATAATCACGGAACTACCGTTTTTTCTGTCGGCTACAACTTAATGTGTTAGAAAGAAATGAATAAACTATGACGAACTGAAAGAAGGGCGTGGTAAGAAGTATATAAGCGCATTTTTCAACTTTCTGGGATAGTGATGTTCAAAGTACAGTGAATTTTAAAAATTCCAGCAAAAAGTTGTTACTAAATTAACTGTTTTATTCAATATTATATTTGATCTGCTTGAGAATTCAAAAAAATGCGAAAATTTTTCGAAAAATGTACTTATACCTCTTCAATTATAAATGTTTCTATAATTTTAGTGCATCATAATGAAACCATACCTATTTCAAAATATTTATTCATTGATAATAAACATTAAAAATTTATCATAATCAGAATACAGTACAAAGTCGATATCCTCATTATTGTCCTCAGTTTCTTCATCACATTCAGCTGCTTGGAGGCCGCTGTCTCTTTTTTTACCACCAGCTGCTTTTATTGTCGTATTTTTCAGACTTCTGGTACAAGCTTTGGCTTTAACTTTTGGCTCTTTTGTTTCGTATGGAATACTATTATAAAAGTCATGGTATACTGGAGGAATATAAGCTAAAGGGGATTGTAAGTTCTTCCACTTAAGCTCATTGATTTTCAATCCTTCTTCATTCAACCGTGTAAATGTATTCTGAAAAGTAAGTTTAGGACCACCAATCACGTTTGTATGGCATATACATTTAGAGAATGGAAAACTGAGATCCAATGTTTGTTCATAATAAAAGCAAAATGACTCTTGTGATTTGTTGAAAAAAAATACTGAATATTCCTCCATCTAATAACGTGTTTCTCAGTATCTCTTTTAGGGTCGCTTATTAAGTCAAAAGTTTTCCCTAGACATATTATGTACAGAAGATTTCTGAATAACGTCAGTCCAGTGCTCTGGTACGAACACTTGGGGGATTTTTCTTTTAGCTTTCTCTATTATCCCGAAGAGCTTGCTGAAGATCGAAGCAAATAACACATGTATCTGGTGAATTTTCATGCTGTTTTGCGTCTTCTTTCTTAGAGTTTATTGCTTTTTGCGCATTTCTGTGATACATACTCTCCATACTCACTTAAATATCGAAAATGATAATATTATAAACCTTGTTACACAGAACTCTGTTTAAAAACTTTTTCTTTTTGGTACAACACCTGCTCACGAACCAGCTAGGCTGATAGCACTGTACGAAAATTTACGTTAAAATCGCTCTATGAGTGTTTGCTTCATAGTATTTAGAATAAAAGGGGTACAAGTGCTACTTATACCTCTTATTCACTGAATGAAACTTGACATTTATTTACATGATATTCTTACTAGGCAATATACAGTGGACGGCTAATTTATGGAATATTATCATTATGCTAGAACCGTCGAGTTTTGAGGGTAATCCCGAAACAGGTCGATTTTTGTTATAAAATACCCATCTTATAACGTACATGGAGTAAGGATGACGTCACCGGTGTGCGTGTAGTGACGTAATCGTTAATTTTTTTAAATAGAAATCGGTAAAATGCGACACCTCATTTGAAGGAGAATTTAATTCTCTATTTAACGACATTCCATTTGTAACTAAAATATTTTTAAAGGGTACAAAAACATTTTTTTTATTTAAATTCATCCAAATTACAACTAATGATTTAATTCATAACGTCCTTTAAAGTAACCAAATTATGCATAATGATTATTTTAAATTAAATGTTCCAAATGCCATCCATCGGTTCCTGCCATGACTTTCTGAAATAAATACTTAAAAAGCAAAAATAAGTAAAAATAATAATGGACACAAAAATTTATCTCATAAACACTGAAACTTTTTGTCAAATGTTAAATCAAGCAAGTGATATTGGCATAGTCACTGTAATATTTATTGTCGTAAATATTTTTTGGTTTTGTGAATTGTCATCAGTTGTCAATTGTAATTTTTACTTTTGAATACTTAATTATGGCTCACCTAAATGAAACTCAACGCATAGAAATATTAATTCTTAGCGGATGTGGAGATAAAAAAAGAACACAGAACGAGGTATGCAATTTATTCAACGCAAAATATCGAGACAGACCCATCAGCCAATCAACAGTAAGTAAAATAGTCCGAAAATTTGGAGAAACTGGGCACGTTAATCATATTCCAAATGCTGGGCGTCCTAAAATTGAAGACAATATGAAACTTGATGTTTTATTAAATGTCCATGACAATCCTCACAGTAGTTCAACACAAATGGATGAATATGCTGGAGTTTCCCAACGATCGGTATTACGTATTTTAAAAAAAGAAAAATACCATCCCTAAAAAATTCAACTACACCAGAAATTAAACGACGACGATCCCGATTGCCGGCTTCAATTTTCTGAAATTATGCAGGATTTATGTATCGGCAATCCACGTTTCATCAATCAAATCCTCTTTTCCGATGAAGCCACATTTTTTTTACATGGTACCGTGAATCGTCAAAATTGCAGGTATTGGAGTCAAGAAAACCCACATTGGATGACTGAGGCACACACGCAATATCCTTAGAAAGTGAATGTATGGGCAAGGATCATCGATGACAGAATCATTGGCCCTTTTTTCTTTAAAGAAAATCTAACAAGAGAACGTTATTTAACTTTTTTGAGAAATCAACTTATACCTGTCCTTGCTAACATGTATCCAAATGCCAATAATGCAAATTTACCTAGTGACAATATCTGGTTTCAACAAGATGAAGCCCCTCCGCATTACGCACATGAAGTGCGTCAATTTTTAAATAATTGCTTTCCCAGGAGATGGATCGGAAGACGAGGTTTTATAGAGTGCACTTATACAACTTTTATTCCAGGACCCTCAATTGTTGTTTTATGCAATGTTTTTTATTTTTTTATAACATTACTTTTAGAAGATGTTTTATAAAAAATTGGCCGATACTTATAGAACATTAAATTTATATACGTGAAATTGAACGTAATTCAAATCCAGGATATGAAGTTAGCTGGATATCTATGTGTAGTAACAAGCATTTATTTTGTATAATCAGCTCCCTTGAGAAATATTTATCTATAAAAGTATAATCAAACAAATCTCGAATAAATCTTTATTGTCTACAAACAGCTTTATATTATACAACCCACATTCGACAGATATCACATTGCCCACTTTATACTTTTCACAATTTTCCAGCTTATCAAATCCATCCCTTCGAGCGACCAACAAAATCTCATCCTATAAAATAACACCCCTCGAAAGGCAACTGAAAAAAAAATACAGAAAAATAAGAGGAATAACAAGCTGTCACATAATAGGGTGTCTTCTTTCCATATATCTGTTATTATTCTGTTGCTATAAAATATAGGACGGATTTATCACGGGCCAGAGGTTTGATTACAGGGTGTTTTATTAAATTGTGGATCAGTTACAATAGGACTAACGAGAACAAATTGTAGGTTGCATTGGAGGGGCAATAAATGTGTAAGAAAAGGGATACGTATAGATTAAAACGTAAATTGATCAACTTTTCCAACAATACAAACAAACTTAGACGATAAGATCTTGTAAAGAAGGTGATAAATTGAATAATTTGATGCATTAATGAATTTAAACTATGGCGCGGGAGATAAAACGACGAATATCAGGTTTTGCATAATAGCATCTCTTCTTTGTTGATTCCTTCGGAATCCTAGACAGCAGATGACTTTTTTGAGAGACGAAATTACTTAAAATTCGTGCTTTGAATGTAAAACACGTTTCTCGTTGTTGATGAAAAGGAGCGCATGAAGTTTAACTTGGTTTGTATAATTGGATTATGTTTTTCTGAGCTTGAAATAGTAAATAACAAGATTGTAGTAAAGAAAATGTTTAACGAAATTTATTTAAATTAAAATACTGTTTATTTCGGAAATAGTAATAACTATTTGTAAATAAAAACTGTTTTAAATCATTTTTATGTCACTTAGTATATCTTGTTAAATTTGTTAACAATACTTTTCTAATCAAAAAAAGAATAAATGTAATATTCCATTTAAAAAAGTGAAGTTGATGCTATAAATTTGAAAATATTTTAGTTGAATTCAGAAGTATCTAAAACCCCCGTATACCTAATTTCATTCATCTAGGATAATCTGTTCCCCATAAACTTCCAGGTGAAGGTCGATATTTCGATTATGTATCTGTATTTTATTTTATATATATATTTACCTTTTTTAAAAGAAATTTTATATTCTTAAACAATAAAATTTGATTGATTGATATAAATCTAACACTTCTAATTTACCCCAGCATATTTCGCTCAGTCCCTTCACTGGAGAGCCAATCATTTACTTTGCAAAAAAATTTTCACTTTACGGTCTAATTTGACACTCGAGTTGCTCGAAGCAGCCAAGTTGTGTATTCATATAGCAATGATTGGTAATACCCTTAACTTAGTCCAAGAGAAAAATTGTTTAAAAGCTAAGTGTAAAAAGGTATCGAACGTAAATGATGACACTCATATTTTTTACAAGGAAAAATGGTTAGCTTGTTAGTCATACAAGAGTCTCTCACATGAAAATCATTATATTATATTTTTTTATAGCGTTAAAAATGGTTTTTGAGGTTATTTTCTTACTCTAATAAGATGAACGATGATGTATGTGCATCCATCTTTTTATTTTCTTTGCTACTTTTATCATTAGCTTGAGGAAAATATTGTTTTTTCACTACTAGCAGTAGAACCTAATTTTATTAACTTTTGTTAAGGTAGTAAAATTGTTCATTATTAACCAAGGCATAAAAATCTATTTAATAAAAACTAAATATCAATTTATTTGACAGAATGTGAGGTTAACTGATTCAAAGCCAAAATGAAAAATTATTTTTATATTTTGCACTTATAAAAATCTTCATTATAAAACGCATTTGCGTATCGTAATGTAACTTTTACGCACGCAAATTTTTGTTTTAAATGGTTGGCGACATGAGTGAAGTATCTAATGACAAGACTATTGACAATGACATTTGTGGCTAATAGCAATTTATTAATTTTATATTGCTCTTTAAGAAACTATTTGTGAATATGAATATCATCTTTTACTTATATAATATATTATTATTGGTGTATTAGTCATTTTAAAATATTTGAAAACACTAACATTTCATAATTTAAATGTCAAAACTGTCAAATGTTATAAATTACACAGTGCTACCGACATACTTTTTAAAATCAAAATTATGGTAATTACATAAAAATAATAAATTAATTTAAAAAATGATAAAATGGCAAAATATAAAAAATATTATAAACAACTTATTTCATATGGCTGTTGTGACACTCGTTCTTTAAAAAACTCATCGCTTCGCGATTCGTTTTTTAAACTTGAACTCGTGTCATAACAGAATTCCATATGAAATGCGTTGTTTAATATACTATTTCCTTACTTATTTAATAGTCATATCCACCTACCTATTCAAAGTTACTCATATTATTTTTTTTTAAGATATTTCACTCGATTTGACCCTGTCATAAATACACGGTTATGTAAAAAAATGGAAATTTCAAGGTTAATCTGAAATTCATCATGAAATTATGAATGGAAATTTACAATTTAAGCACTAAAATCTTCTTTAACCATAGGTTACACACCACTGAGTTATAAATTTGAAAATCTAAACATTTACATACATAGTTTTTACATAATATCAATTGTTTCAAAACGTACTGATATTTTCTTACCTGTGAAAAGATATACCAGTTTCCTTTTTCCCGCTATTCTACATTTGTAAGATGAGCACTTTACCATGTTTATATTTAAACACAAAATAGTTCAAAATTCTCTTAATAATTGCACAAAATCGAACAAGCACCAAAACAAATGTTTTGAACCAACAAAATGGCGACCACTCGGAAATAGGTCACAAGTCGATTCATACGCATAGGTTGGCGTTATTTATCCCCTCTTTTACCTAATCTAAGAATAGGATGGATTAATTACAGTATTTAGCAAATTTAAGAAACTTGGAAATGACACATAAACCAATACATCGACATAATCGGTTTGATAATTTCGATCGTTTTGACGCTTCAAGTTTTTTAGAATAACTAATTCGGGTAAAAAAAACAGATAAACTAGACATTAAATAGTATATTAAACAACGCATTTCATATGGAATTCTGTTATGACACGAGTTCAAGTTTAAAAAACGAATCGCAGAGCGATGAGTTTTTTAAAGAACGAGTGTCACAACAGCCATATGAAATAAGTTGTATATAATATTTTTTATATTTTTGTCCTTTTTACCATTTTTTAAATTAATTTTTTATTTTTATGTAATTACGAAAATTTTTATTTTAAAAAGTATGTCGGCAGCACTGTGTAATTTATAAAATTTGACAGTTGTGACATTTAGATTATCAAATGTTAATGTTTTAAAATATTTTAAAATGAATAATATACCAATAATAATATATTATATAAGTAAAATATTATATTCATATTCACAGATACTTTCTTAAAGAACAATATAAAATTAATTAATTGCTATTAGCCACAAATGTCATTGGCAAAATAGTCTTGCCTTTAGAAACTTCACTCATGTCACCAACCATTTAAAACAAAAATTTGCGTGCGTAAAAGTTACATTACGATACGCAAATGCGTTTTATAATGAAGATTTTTATAAGTGCAAAATATAAAAAAGTAATTTTTTATCTGTAAGGTTCTTTTTATGAATTTACCGCGCCAGAGAGATGATGGTTGAACGCACCTTAACGGCAGTTACTTGTTCATGTTCTGTGTTACTTGTCACTAATGCTACTTGCCGTCTGTCATTTATGTTTGGTTATGTTTTCGCTCCATAATTGTTACAGACGCTAATTTTTTGTACCAAATTATTATGTACAATTAAGCGATATAATTAAATACTTTACAGAAGAAGTTTTATTATTGTTCTGCGGTCATCTTATTACATAGCTAAAAATTGGAACAATATTTGAACAAGAGCTTAGTTTTTAGTTACCATAGAGCAATCAGAACATATATATTTAGGCCTTGATTTAGGTTAGATTTTTACCAATGTGCTGTTGCCAAATGTGTTTTACCTTACGAATGATTAACTTCTTTTACATTGCGAACGGTGGTGGTGCGAGTGATCGTAGCCTTCCTAAATGGATGTACTGTCCAACACAAAACTTATTCGCTTAAATGATAATTAGTAAGAGCTTGGCTTTGTTTGTAAAATGTTTATAATTATTTAATGAAAAAAAAAGTTTCGGCTTAATGAAATAGTGGTGCTACACGCGATGATTTTCCCAACGTAATAAACGCTAAAACAAAAAGAGCTTGACATATAAGGGCTATAAAGTAATCGCGGATCCGGAACTTTCTCCTTAAGTCCTTTCGGGCGAACTTCTCTCCAACACTCCTGACATTTTGCATGCAGTTACAGACTCACCGGAGCGAAATGAGTTGACATTTCGCTGTAAAAATGTCACCGGCGGAAGCGACAAATTACTAAAGGGCCATGATATTTCTGGGTAGAATGATTTAAAGGCAAACGACAAAAGGCTTTTGAAAGATTAGGTCACGTCGGGAAAGTTCACTAAACACATTTTAATCATCTTGTTAAAACTTATAATAAAGATTTATGGACATGAAAAATTATGTGTAAATTAATTTAAAAAGAAAGTTAAATATGTTTTAAGAACATTAAGAAAAGATACTTTAGAATAAAACTTCCACTTTTATTTTAAAAAATTTGCTTTTTTACTGGACAAGGTATACGTATTATTGTATTCTTTGGTATTATAGACTGGGGGAGTAGTGGCGTAAGTGACGTCACGTTTTTCGAACTGTCAAATCAAATGTTGGCAAACAAATGTAGTTGATGGTATGTTTTATATGTGTTATTGACTATATTGTTGTATTTTCTTGATTCTTGGGAGTTAATTACTATTTATTTATTGGCAAGTGTTCATCTGTTACATATCACTAAAGTAAATAATATACGAATAATTTCCGTAAAAACATTATGACATAACCTTCAAAGGTGTAAAACAAAATGATGAATTTTAAAACATCAAAAATTGGTTCTGAAGATTTATAATAGGTCTGTTCCAACCAAGCAGAGAACCGTTCTAAAATGGTAATTTTTGTGCGCAGTGGTATACTGCGTTGCGCAGTGCACTAATTTGGTCTCGTGAGTGATAATATTACCGTTCTAGAACGGTTCTTTGCTTGGTTGGAACAAACCTAATGTTGCAATGGACTGGGAAAGTGTGACGTCAAAATTTGTGTTCTATGCTGTTAAAATGTGAAATGTCAACGAAATGATTCCAAACAGCAACATTATAAATCTCCAGAAATAACTTTTGTTTGAGTTATCTTGGTATTATTATACTTTAAAATATAGCGCAAGTATGATAATTAAATACATATAAGCAAAATCTTTCCAAATTCGATTTTTAAAGTACCCTTTTAGTAAGTATTCTCAAAATTTATGACAATGCACAACTTTGAAGGTTATGTTATAATATTTTTACGGAAATTTTCATCTACCTACTTTAGTGATAATGTAAAGCATATGAATGAACACTTACCAATGAGAAAACAGTAATTAACTCCGGAAAATCAAGAAAATACAATAAAATGCTCAATAACACCTATAAAACATACCACAAAAAAAGTTGTTTGGAGTCATTTGGTTTGACACTTACGTCACTACTTTCCCAGTCCATTTGGAAACCTTTTCGTTGACATTTCATAGTTTGACAGCTTGGAACACAAATTGTGACACTCGTCCTGTCCATTGTGAAGATTTGACACTGACATTATCGATAAATTGTATCATATGCCTACATTGCCTACTATGTACAAGGCACAGAATTATAACCTAGGTTATAATTCTGTGGTACAAGGCCATTGTAACATTGGTAGCGTAAGTTTTATTCTATTCTGTTTCGAAATTATCAATTATCTCGTTGGTTCTATTTGTTTTTCTAAACGCATGATTCAAATCTTTAAGTAAAAGTAGTGAAATTAAAGTCAATTGCGACTTCCAATTAGTTTTTGTTTTAATAAAACAAGCAACATTATTATGATTTTTGAGCTCGAAGATTATGATCAACACTGTTTAAAGCCTACACAAAGTCGGAATAGACAACAGGAAATAGTTTTTATGTGAATTGGCACCGAGACTAGGGCGTTACTAGTAGATTTGCTTATCCATTTATAAAGAATGAATCAATGAAGTTTGAGTATGAATTAATAGTATATTATTTAACGAGCGGTAATGTAGGTCATAACTCACGTAGATGAAGTTTGCAGCACGAGCCGCAGGCGAGTGCTGTAATTCATCAAGTGAGTTATGACCATTACCGCAAGTTGAATACTATACTTTATCTACGACTTTAACAATAAATAGATGATTAAAACGTTTGAATCATTGTGAAATCTATTAGATAGGTACCTTTGTCGCCAGATATTTTTCATGAAATTATTAAGTTGTTCTGGTGTAAATGTTTTTGCCTTTTTAGCTACATGATTATCTGATTGACGTTTAAGAAACGCAAGTAATTTCCAATAATTTTCTATATTTATTTCGAATAATAAAAAACTCTTCGTTTGAATGCAACTTCCAAGTTTATTTGAAAAATTATGGTTTAAATTACAATGACGGACGTTTCAAACGAAGAGTTTTTTATTATTCTTAATAAGATGGACTTCCAAAAAGTAAGGGTTAGTAACAATAAATTTATATTTATTTCATCATTTAAATTGAGTGTGCTTCTCAGCATAGAGTATAAAGTTCACAGAGATGCTTTATACTTACTGCTCAGTTCTTTAAAATATACCTAAAGAACAATTCTGGAGGTGTACATAATAATCCATCTTCACTCTCTGAATTCATCTTTCTTAACACCTTTATAATTTTTAACAGATTTGAAAACGTCAAAATATCTTTTTAAAAATATCAACTGACATTACTCCCCTCAATTACAATAATGGACTATACCTTTGGTATTCAGTTCTTAAATTGTGATTTAGGTATTAATTCTATGGATTGAGTAGACATTTATGTAAAAATGAACACAATGAACAAAATTAAAAAAAGGTTTGGTAGGCAAAGGGATCGAACCGCAATTAATTCCGTGGCAGTATATAGTTACTGTGATAGTTTGGTGTAATAATTCACTCTAGAGAGTTATTATAACTCACGCTTTTTGTTTATGGATACTATTAATTCCTCAAAAGCAGTTGAATAATTAATGTATAGTTTAATAGGAGTAGATAAAATTAATATACTCATCTATTAATAACGTTAGTCGGCGATGAAATAAAACCATTAACAATAAATTTTAATAAAGTCTAAACTGTAGTAATATTAAATAGAGACGTTATAAAATATGAACTCTTAAACACCAAGAAGGCGGATAACAATTACGATCTGGAAATTTATAAGATTGGCTCTTTGAAACTATTTAGTACAAGGGAGCAAGTCAACTACACAAAATGCATGTAGAAGGATTTCCAGTTACGTATCGTCTAGATGTTATATTTTAAAACCTCTTTTATACGACACAAGTTTATTGCCCATCAAATTGCCGATTGAATTGGTTCCGCTCATTTTAAGTATTTCTAAAAATATATTAAATTATTATTTTGGCTAGAGATTTTGAAATATTTTTCCACGCAATATAAAACTTTTAAATTAATGTCATTATTATCTCATACACTTTATTACACATGTATTTCATAAAACAACATTACAGAAATGTGTGTATTTCAAATACCTATGGCTTGTCCAATATAAATATAATTGCACGTCACAGCTGTCAGAACAGGACTATGTTGCCAAGCATTTAAAATAGTATTAGAATCTAATAAATGTCAAACGAAGTTTCTCTAATATTCTCTTAGAACAAAAAGATACAGGAAGGAGTATATGCAAAATGACCTTGAGTCCAGAAAGGAGCTTGCATATGGCGGCCAATTGTCAAATTTTAATTTCCGTTTCCATTGACGTACCGAAAAAAAATAAAAATTATATCAAGGGTTTTATTTTTAATAAATTTCAACCAATCAAGTGTGTGAATACAATTAGTGTTCTAAATAATTTAGTATTTATAAGAAACGAATGATACGCCTATGTGCTCATTTTTGACATTTCTATGCAAATATTGCTTTGACAGTACAATAAAAACATAAACAATGAGTCATAAAAGGAGCTTCAAGATGGCCGACTTCCGTCGCAAATTTTCCTTAAAGTTAATATATGACAGACTCCTTCCTGTTTCTTTTTGTTCTAAGAATATTCTTCTTTTTATTTGACTACAATACTACACCATTTTTGAACGCGGCAACAGAGCGCAATTTTGCCAACATCTAAAACATTTTAGCACGAGGTATGTTCGTTTAAAGTTTATATTTTATTAGTCCAGGAGTTGTATTTGATATAAGATTAATTACGTAACCTTCCTTTAAGCATTTATTTATTATTTCTAATAACTTGCCGCCTACGAATTTAAATATTTAGCAAATTTACAGTGAAAAAAGATCCTGATTGACAGTAGCAAACGAAAAGCAAAAAATATTAGCTAACGATATAGAATGGAAACTGCAATATTATAAATAAAAAATGGAATTTTAGTGACCGGCCGAACCGTTAGATGTCGCCGTATCTGAGGAGGCCCGAAATTTTTGAGTATACTATTCAAATGTTTATATTATATATTATTATTGCGATTTACTTTGGAAAAGAAACACAATTATTATTTATACAATAGAAAGTAGTTTGCAGTTTTACAATTAACATTATTTTTTTAAACAGTACATTAACATTTTATTATTTCTGCTAACAAGGCATACAATTTATGCCAGGCAGTCTAAAATAAATCATAACAGTTCATCAAAATACAAGATTTTAAAACGTACTTTGTTTTATAATGGTTAAGCTAATTGGTAAAAGCAAACTTGGAACCGGATTTTTTTAAAGTTATGGTCTGCCACAGCTTCTAGCATAGTCATACTACAAACCCTTAGATTTTTATACAGTATCTGCACCACCAGACACAAAACATTTTTTTTCAACTCATAATGTATATTTAGATTTAATATATTTTCTCGACAAAAGTATTGCTATGAAGATTTGTACTTTTTCAATATTACATACATGACGTACATATGACTTGTGGCGCCATCTATTGACTCGATCGGCAAACTGAAAAATAATATGACCTTGGCCGTTCAATAGTTCGTTATTATATTGTGGAGCCAGTTAAAAGGGAATAGCCCAAGAATGATAAGGTAAATATTTATCATTCTTGGGAATAGCCCTATTAAACAGTGTTGCTAATATGGAGGGTAGAAGGAAGGAAGACCAACTTGTATAGGAATAATGTCGAAAACCTGTCCAGCGGTAAGGAGTAGATAGCGCGAGAGTAGCAAAAGGGTAAAAAGACAACGTGAAGTCACTCCATAGGTTATAAACCTTAGAACAAAAAGAAACAGGAAGGAGTCTGTCATATATTACCTTTAAGGAAAATTTGCGACGGAAGTCGGCCATCTTGAAGCTCCTTGTATGACTCATTGTTTATATTTATAGTATGCTGTCAAAGCAATTTTTGCATATAAATGTCAAAAATGAGCACATAGGCGTATCATTCAGTTTTTATAAATACAAAATAATTTAAAACACTAAATTTATTCACATATTGGATTGGTTGGAATTTAATCAAAATAAAAACCCTAATATAAATTTTATTTTTTTACGGTACGTCATTGGAAACGGAAATTAAAATTGACAATTGGCCGCCATATGCAAGCTCCTTTCTCGACTCAAGGTCATTTTGCATATACTCCTTCCTGTTTCTTTTTGTTCTAAGTTATAAACAGAGTGAAGTGGGTTGAAAAATTTAATATTTTTCGTGACTTGTGTAATTAAAAACTATGTAGTATTTAAAATTTCAACTATTTACTTAGTCAAATTTAATTTAATTTAATTTTGTTTCTTAATCTAACAATTAATTTTGACCACAGAACAAATTCTTCTTTTCTACTATTTGCAACGTCCTTTGACACTTACTCTTGCTACTGTGGCGCCACCAATTTGTTTTCTTTTGATGGACCACATACTTAAGTATGTGCGATGGACATTTTTTAATACATTGAGTTGGTTCTCCTTTCTTCTACCCTCCATAATTTACGGTTACGTTACGTCCATTGTATAATGGCCTAAAATGAACATCTAGTCATAGACACATAGGACACAACTAATAATTTTATGGATAACCTTAAAAACGGTGGCAAGGTCACAGAACAGAATAAAACAAAAATGTCACTCATCTAACGAATTAACCTCAAAATCACTTGATATCAAATTTTTTTTTATAATTTCCTGAGGGATACGAAAATATCGATAATGGATCATTAAACCAGAAGATGCTAAAATATATAGAATCACAACCTGTCAACACTGTTTTTGGTTTAATGCAATAATATTTCTGAGAATTTACTACTATTTTGATCCTTGAATGTTTATCGGAAAAAAATAGATTTGATAAAAAATTTAAAACTGACAGAAAACTACTAGAGAGTATTACAAATTAAATCAACAGTTTACGTATTAAATTCATCTAATTCGTGCAATTACACCGATCTCCGCTATTTATCAATCCATATGATATCATGAGATGAGGTATTTTATCTCTCTACATTCAAGCTCGAACCATGTCGTTGTAGATAGTGGTGCCCCTTAGGCGGGTCAATAGCGCCAATATTCGCCACAGGCAGAGTCGACTGCCAGTTTCGAATACATCTTCCATTCCTACTCGTTCTATTTTCTCCATGTCTGCCTATTTCGTACACTAGACGAAACGAAATAGAAAAAAATATTTAATTACGGACCAGATTAATGTGAGAAATCGTTCGTTGTAGACAATGGCGTACATCAAACGCCTTAATATGATTTGGAAAATACCTAATAAAGAAGAACCTTATAATATAAAACGAAAAATGCCAAAGTAGCTCACAAATTTTACCACTGTCTGTCAAAATGTCTGAGACTTTCCTTTATAAACTAAATTGAGTTTTGTGTATTCTGGAAATTTAAAAATAAATATTAAACCTACATTTTATCATTGGTAGAGACAGATTGTGAAAACTTTATTGCTGTTCGTGAATTTTTGGTCAAAAATAATACTATAATGATATCCCGCCTCCATATTCATTAGATATATGGCTCCTTGTATCTTTTTTCCGTTTCCAAAAATAGAACCATATAGGGCCGTCGTTTTACAAACATATGAAATCACATATAGCTGAAAGACCTGAAAGCTATCGTAAAGATCTAATTTGAGAAATGATTCCAGCATTGGAAGAACCGCTGTCATTGCATTTAAAAACGTATTTTGCGAATAAATAGTAGAAGTTTAGTTCAACCGTTTAGTTATTTATTACTCTTTATTCATTAACTACTTTAATTTGTTGATCTGCTAGATGTCTTTTTATTTCAAGTTCTTCGAGGAAATCTAAATTTTGTTTTTTATCACAAATATGTAGTATTTGAATGTCATTGGTGTGTATGAGTGAGTGTGGATGTTCAAGAACGTGTTTTGCAAAGTTTGACTTATATGGTTGTTGTCATCTATATGCTCTTGAGTGTTCATTGAATCTCATTTCAAAATTTCTTTGTGTTTGACCCACATATCTGGAGATTTTAAAGAATTTTGAGATTTTGTAAGCAAATTCTGTCAAATCGGGGCCGTTGCCATTTGTAAATAAGAGTCTCTAAATTGTCTGGTTTGCTAAAATACCGGCCAAATAGCCTTGGTACCTGAGGCATTTTCACAAAAAAGAAGAAGAACGCTGGTTTTTATCACAGAATACTCAAAACATATGGTTTGTAGATCTGTGGTTTTTAGCTTTAATTAACATGAAAAGCCTGATCTTTAAAAAAGAAACAGAAGGTGAAGAATTTTGACAGTTTTTGATGCACATTTAGCAGGGTATCCTCTAACTCAATATAATTTATACATCACTGCCATCCTTAGAACAAAAAGAAACAGGAAGGAGTCTGTCATATATTAACTTTAAGGAAAATTTGCGACGGAAGTCGGCCATCTTGAAGCTCCTTTTATGACTCATTGTTTATGTTTACAGTGTACTGTCAAAGCAAAATGTGCACATAAATGTCAAAAATGAGCGCATAGGCGTATCATTCGGTTCTTATAAATACTAAATTATTTAAAACACTAATGGTATTCACACATTTGATTGGTTGAAATTTATTAAAAATGAAAACCTTGATATAATTTTTATTTTTTTGCGGTACGTCAATGGAAACGGAAATTAAAATTGACAATTGGCCGCCATATGCAAGCTCCTTTCTGGACTCAAGGTCATTTTGCATATACTCCTTCCTGTATCTTTTTGTTCTAAGCTGCCATCACACAGATTTTAAAGTTCAGTTCAGGAAATATTTCGTTGAACTTTAATCATAGTAACAACTGTCAAAACTTAAAACATTTAACTTTCCTTGTGTTTTGTGTTCCAGCCATCAGGTTATAAAATCTGGGGATTTTATTTTTCTCTACCTGGCAACCCTGTTTCTATTTCAGGATACTTCTAGAACATTCCATTTAACATTTATTTTATATATAGGTTATAATTTACAGCTGAGAGTCAGTATAGGCAGAGATGGAGGGCTCTTGCAAACTATTTTAATATACAGCACAATAATTATTCCTAGAACATAATATACGAAACAATCGTATTTAACATTTTATTAGGCAACAAATTGATGTAGTCGATGTTGGTTAGGGCAACTCTAGTACCGGGTGCACCGTTTTGCAACGTGGAAAGTTTCATTTTTATTTTATAGATTGATTTTTCACTTAACTTGTTTTCGGAGAAAATAACTTTAAAAAATTCAACAAACTCCGAAAGCAAATTAAGTGAAAAATCAATCAATAAAATTAAACTTTCTACGTTGCAAAACGATGAACCCGGTAGTAGTGTCGCTCTAACCAACATCGACTACAGCAATTTGTTGCCTAATGCAATTTTATTTGGAATTGATTCGTATATATCCCAGGAAGGATTGTTCTGTATAATTAAGAGTTTGCAAGAGATGGAGGGACCTTTCTTGTGCACGGAGCCTTTGGAAGAAGCTGATTATTAATAAAAACACCCCACACCTGACACAAAATGAAAGACTTGAGGAGAATTTAACACAATTTATTCATAAACCGTGACGATTTAAAAAGAATTCAGTTAGAAACTATTTACAACTGTCAACTTGACAAATTGTTCCATTCGGAGACTGAACCCATAGCCTGCGCTGTTTAAGATGCTTTAAATGTGCCTCGATCCACTAGAGGCAGCAGCATCTTTGACGTCCCGTGAACAGACGCCTAATTTGTGACACAGTGACAATTTTTGTGTTTTATTTATTCAGTTAAATTTTCACCACAATGTCTTGGTTATCTTCCAGTTTAACCAGAACCATCCTCTTGAAAAATTCTCTGCGCATGACCAAAATGATTCGAAATTGACAGCGGGACAGCCACACAGTGTCAGTTCAAATATTTTTTCCTGAAACCGAATAGTTTAGTTTTGATTTAGGAGCGTTACTGCTAAACTTCATAAGTAATAAATAAGATGCTAAGAAAAGCAATTGAAAATATAAATAAGTAATAAATTAGATGCTAAGAACAGCAATTAAAAATATAAATAATAACGTAGGTACTTCCCTTCGTTATTTGGAATTAAATGTATTGTAATATGCGAATACAACAATCTCACGTTTTCCTGGTATTCTGAGGTTTTCATTTTTAGAGCAATGGGGCAAGGAGTTCAGCTATAAAGAACAAACCGTATATAACAATGGTTTAAAATATTGAAGTAAAACAGATGTTACTTTTTAGTTAATTCAGAAATAATATCTATAATTTTCGTCTTTCCGATGTCTACTCACTTTATTTATTCATACATATGTGGCAACATAGCTCTAGATTTAAAATTTGCCACTCCTTATCGACCAATAAAATTATTCTTGAAAATTCAAATTTCGTACATGCGCAGAGAATTTTTCAAGCGGATGGTTTAACTGGAATATAACCTTTGTGTTTTGTTTTCCTTACGGTAAGTGCTACTGTTAATCAAATTAATAAAATTTTGAAATGGTTAGATCTAAAATTGTCACTGTGTCACAAATTAGGCGTCTGTTCACGGGACGTCAAAGATGCTGCTGCCTCTAGTGGATCGAGGCACATTTAAAGCATCTTAAACAACTAATGAAACAGCGCAAGCTATGGGACAATTTGTCAAGTTGACAGTTGTAAATAGTTTCTAGCTCAATTCTTTTTAAATCATGACGGTTTATCAATAAATTGTGTTAAATTCTCCTCAAGTCTTTCATTTGGTGTCAGGTGCGGGGTGTTTTTGTTAATAATCAGCTTCTTCCAAAGGCTCTGTACACAAGAAAGGTCCCTCCACCTCTTGCAAACTCTTAATTATACAGAACAATTCTTTCTGGGATATATTATACGAATCAATCCCAATTAAAATTGCATTAGGCAACAAATTGCTGTAGTCGATGTTGGTTAGAGCGACACTACTACCGGGTTCATCGTTTTGCAAAGTAGAAAGTTTAATTTTATTGATTGATTTTTCACTTAATTTGCTTTCGGAGTTTGTTGAATTTTTTAAGTTATTTTCTCCGAAAACAAGTTAAGTGAAAAATCAATCTATAAAATAAAAATGAAACTTTCCACGTTGCAAAACGGTGCACCCGGTACTAGAGTTGCCCTAACCAACATCGACTACATCAATTTGTTGCCTAATAAAATTTTAAATTCGATTTTTTCGTATAAATATGTTCTAGGAATAATTATTATGCTGTATATTAAAAGTTTGCAAGAGATGGAAGGACGTGTCTTGTACATCAAGCCTTTGGAGAAAGATGATTACTAACAAAAATACCCCATACCTGACAACAAAATGAAAGACTTGTGGGGACTTTAACACAGTTTATCTATAAATTGCCACGATTTAAAAAGAATTCCGTTGGAAACTATTTGCAACTGTAAAGTATACAACTTTTCCATTAGAAAACTATCGATGTAAATTACAGTAAGAGCGTACAGAATAGCATTTTCATAACATCTCATCTCTCGACCTTGAAAATTTACAGCGCTGGGACCGCTAACATTTTTGTGCAGAATAAGCCCATAAAACTGATTCTTAACTTAGAACAATATGGAATGTTCTAGAATTATCGAGAAAAGAAAAATAGAAACAGGGTTTCTCCAGGTGGAGAAAAATAAAATCCCCAAAAATCCTCATATTTTGTCAATGATATACTAATAACAAGTTACTAGATGCGCCCTTGGCAATCCGTCGTGTACTGAACATTGACTCAAACATTAGAGAGAGTAAGAACTATAGGAGAAATTATACGCGCGACAAAAATAGACACATTTTGGTCACGTGTTTTACGGCAACAATTTGAATTATTATAAGGAATTATATGGGGAAATCAGAAGGAAATTGAAAAAATAATAATTTGCTCAAATGCTACGAGAAAAATTTGAGTGAAATTTTAAAATATTGGATTAATATTATATTAAAACTACATTGCAGTTTATTTTAATGTGATTATTAGTTGCGTTCTTTTTGACTGAGATCTCAGCTCACTTCAATTGAAGTGATCTGATATAAAGTGATGTGAGTAAGCACCAAAAAGAACGACAAACGCGCGACCTACGATTTCTTGCTCCCCACCACTTTATTTCCGACTCAATTCTAATTGATACCCCCGCATAGCACATTCAGCATCGGTAAAGGGGGAGGAAAAATCTCAGCTCACTTCGAAGTGATTGAATCGCTCATAACCGATGTGAGCTGAGATTAACTGAGATCTCAGTCAAAAAGAACGGGTGTGTTCGGGGAGCACGCTTTCGAGCTATGTAGCGCTAAGAGCCATATAACGCAAACGAGGAATAGTACTAGATAGCGCCAAATGGCGCAAATAGCGTGCTCCCCGAACACAGCCATTGTATTTTGT
This sequence comes from Ophraella communa, assembly GCA_035357415.1. NCBI lineage: Eukaryota > Metazoa > Arthropoda > Insecta > Coleoptera > Chrysomelidae > Ophraella > Ophraella communa. The sequence continues at coordinate 21,607,525 of CM068988.1, read as the reverse complement.
AACCTAACGGATGGAACACAAAACACAAGGGAAGTTTTAAGTTTTGACAGTTGTTGCTATGGTTAAAGATCTTAGATTAGGAAAGCATATGGATACCGCACTTCGCTTTATTTTGAGCTTGCGTTCTGAGACACATTTTTAGCAGCCGCCATTATTTCTGTGGCAAACAAAGCGAATACAGCGTGTGCTTTATTTGTGAATTTTTAAGTGAAAATTATTGAGATTGTGATTTGATTTTGAACTGAATAATGGTGAATTGTTGTGCTTACGGATACCGAAGTCGCAGCGAGAAAAGGAGATAGGAATTTCATTTTACAGGTAAACAAACGATTGTATATACAATGACCTTTGTAGATTTTTCTATTTTAAAAGATAAAAGAGTTATCTCTGAGTAATTATATTTAAGTATGTAATTATTCAGTCTTTAATTCATCTAATTATAGTGTTTGGATAACGCGGTTTATTAATATTCATTCTAAATCTGCATAAATAATATATTTTCTTGCTTCAAAACAGCCATTTTACCAATGGCGTAGGTAACCAATTTTTAATTAAGTTTCTCCAAATAAATCTAGCTATTCATTTCAATAGGAGATTAATGCAAAAAGGACTGACTCAAAACGACAAAAGAATTATTCACTGTAAAATAGGAGAATTTTCACCAGAAAAACATGTAGGTATTTTATGAACTTTTTATTTTTTGTTACAGCCTTCCTATGGATGTAGAAAAACGCAAAGTATGGATAGGTAACACCAAAATTAAGGATTTGGGAACCAACTAAAAATTATAGGCTTTGGTCAAAACACTTTGAGGAATGTTGGTTATATGAAACTGATGTAAATTCAAGACTACATTTGCTCCATGAAGCTGTTCCAATAATTTTTCATCAGTTGCCCACATACCTGCAACCCAGGAAGGTATGTACCTACATAACTAATAACAATAAAACACCTTGGCAGTTCTAAGTAAAACATAATTTAAATTTTTTGTGAATTGGAAGTATTTATATAAAAATATTGTTTTTCTAGGCAAATAGAGAGCACCATTCGAATATATTCAGAGTACATAACCTGGTCCTTCTACTTCCTCAACACAGTCATTAAACCCAACAGCTGACTGTCCTGGTTAAAAATACTGAAATGGAAGTTACTTCTAGAAACTATTAGAAGAGAAGACTAGAAAAATTAGGGTATTAAAACAATCTATAAACAGGCTAAAAAGAAAAGTTGTTTCCCTTAAACAATTAATAACCAGTTTGAAAAATAAGAACTTGATTGATAATGAAAGATCTATTTTATTAGAAAATGTGAGTAGTGTAAATAAGCAATTGTTACAAAGAATGCAATGTATAAAAATAAAAAATACCCACCTGAATTACAAAAATTTGCATTGACTTAAAATTTTTTCTCTCCTACAAAGCTTACAAGTATATCAGGACAGTATTTGAAAGGTGTTTGCCCCATAGAAGCACTATTGGGAAATGGCTGCAAACTATGCAGCTCCTGGTTTCATAATTGAATCATTCAATACTCTGAGTAAACTTATAGAAAATTCAAATAAACCATTACTTTGTTCTCTTATCATTGATGAGATGTCAATTCGGCAGCACTTGGTATGGAATGGTAAAAGTTTCCACGGTTAGTCAATTATGGGGTTGATTTGGATGATGATTCAAATGAATTAGCCAAAGAAGCTGTTGTTTTAATGATAGTTGCAATTAATGACACATGGGCTGTGTTCGGGGAGCACGCTATTTGCGCCATTTGGCGCTATCTAGTACTATTCCTCGTTTGAGTTATATGGCTCTTGGCGCTACATAGCTCGAAAGCGTGCTCCCCGAACACACCCATGGAAGCTTCCACTTGGCTATTTTTTGTCTAATGGTTTAAATGGTGAACAAAAATGTTCTATAGTCAAACATCACTATTAATATCAGCAAATAAACAGTTTTAATTTAAGTATTTATTTAATATTATGGTAGTTATAGATTAATTATGTTAATATTTTCATAACAAATAAAGATTTTTTATAATTACTAGTAAATTTTATTTGTTATTTATATACTCCTTGATTAATATAATATAGTTAGTATTTTATAATATAAATATTATGATTTTTTTGTTTTATCATACCTATTAAATGTACCTATATGTACCATTGCTGAATTTTATTCACTTCCTTCCTTTGATACCAACCTATTATTTGTATCTAAGAAACATACAATTATTACCTATTATGTGGGAAAAATGTATTGTAAACATTATGTTACGCCACTGACCACATCGATTATGTGGCAAGTGGTAACAGTTTCACGACTCGGGTTACGCGTCCTCTCTCTTTCCTTGTCTAAGTTAAAGATCAACGAAATATTCCATGAACTGAACTTTAAAATCTATTTTTATTCTATTTTATTTGTCTTGCAGTTCATTTTTTGTTGCATGTGTATTTCATTTAAATTTCATTATATGTGCCAATCAATATAAGTATTTATGTTTAAAATAAATATTTTTGCATTTCCAGAACATACTTCTATTTTCAAAGTAACCTTTAAAACTCTTAAAATGCTGTTTTAATAAAATTGTTGATAAAACTAGCCAGTTAGTATTTATTCATTGAAAATTGTGGAATTGGCGTTTTAAAGTATTTTTATTTTTAACTGTATTAAAAATAACCAAATAATTAAGGTTTTTAAAATAACACAGCGGAACTGTATGTAATTGTTTCTGTTTTATAGTATAATTATTCTCTGATTATTTAATTTGATACTTTTTTTACTAGTTTTTCAACTTTTGGATCATTTAAATAGTCCGCCATTCGAGCTGTGATGTAGATAACCCAAAAGTAAAGTTAGCTACATAAGGGTCGACATAGAACCGCATTTCTGTCGTCTTCTTTTTTAAAATTTTAATCCTCAAACCACAATTTTACTGCAGGTACGGTTACAAATTTTTATGAGGAGTTGTAACTGTTGGGTTCGTGCAGTATGACACAAAAGAAGATTTATATGATATTGACATTATTCAAATTTCAAAACACAAATGTGGATAAAAGCTAACTAAACTTAACTAAAAAAAATTTAACACAATGCTTATTATTTTATTGAAACGTCAAGCTCCTATAAACTGTAGACAAATGTAAGATACAGAACACTCATAATATTTTGAAAGTTTTTCAAACTTCTAATTAGATTGCCCTTTTTGTAACTGGCTATTAGCTATAAGTTCATAAAACGTCTAAATCAGAAAGTGGCTTACTTCATATATGAGTTAGTGACGTATCTGTAGTGAAAGTTGCAAACATTTAGGAATTCTCAGTTTCCAATTTTCTCCCAAAATATTTGATTCAAAAAATTTGTAAATATATTTTTGCAAAGTAGTTCTAATATAGTAATATACTTTAATAAAATACCAGAAACCGGATACCGGTTTAACACTCCATTTTACTATATTGAAATACATAATTATAAAATACTCGTACAGGCGTCACGCATTGAAATAGATGGCTCTCAAAATCGACATAAATTTACTTATAGGCAGTGTCTATTAATAAGAGAGTGTCCTTTACCATACAAATAACTGGCCTACGCCCCTGGAAAACTATCAACCAAGGGGGGTCTGCAGTTTCAAACTCTATTTTTTCGTAGGATGGGTGCTTAAGATGGTGCATGTGATGCGATCGACCTTTGACTGGTTTCCCATGAAAGTGGAGTAAAGCGGATCACCCATTATGGGCAATCATGGTAATTTAAATTGTCAATAGGAAATAGTAGAGGAAGATCGAAATCGACCAAGTCGATTACCGAAGCTTGAGTCCGTGTATTTTTTTCTAGTATTTTTATCGAATTAGGTAAAATCAACGGATAACAATTTCGATTTGAAGGATTAACTTTGTAAATGTATAATTTCAACCAAGTGGAAATAATTCACACAGAAACATATTAAAGACAGGTAGGTATCTTAGTAAAAAAATCATTTAGTATATTCTTTCACTTAGGTTAAGTACCTACAAATAATTAGAAATAAAAAATAAAGTCAAACATGCAAAGAAAAATGAGAAAATATAATGCATTATTTAACAACTCTCGATTCCACTAATTAACTATTTTAAGTAAACAGAAATAAATTATAATTACATTTTAATATTTTACAGATGATATCTGTAGCGTCATCTAGGATTTAATAACAAGAAACTTTTTCTTTTTATTATAGGAGTCTTCTTTAAAGAGTTGTTTTCATAAAAGTTATTTTTCACTCTTTTACTGCATTTATATCCATAAACACTGATTCAACCTACTTATGTTTAAGAAAATATAGGTATGTGAAATTTGAAAATTTCTCTATTTTCACACAGACTACAAGAAAGTAGTAAAAATAAATTCAACGCTTTTTAAAATTTTGTCAAATATTCCGATTTAAAATATACAATATTTTAACATTTTCTTGATCCTATTATATTTTTATATTATATTTTCATAAAAAATATAAATATAAATGTATTTCCAATACTGGCTATTTTATGGAAGGCGTGCAAGGCAACCCTCCTAGGGCAACACTGCTCTGAAAACATCATAACCTCAAATTTGCAGAGTTTGACGTACACATAAAAAATGATTGTTGATACTTAATATTTAAAAGTTAAATGAACAGTTATAACAAGTTAGTGTTCCGGTAGTAATAGTGTCGATAAAGTCGAATTATTTCAGTACCTAACGGCGCGTTAACAGAAAAAATTAGCATTATGCCAACAATGCACCTCTTATAAAAAATTTAACAAACAAAATATGTTTTTAAATAGGGTATGTTCAAAATAGAAATAAACGAAAAATATGTTATTAAAATGTATCCGGTTAAAGAAAATATACGCAAGATGTATTTTTATACTTATTGTAGTAATTTGTTTAGTTATACTTATATCACAATTTATACCAAAAGGTACTTTTAACAACAGTTATAGCCGTAGCAAAATAGATAGTAACTTAAGCCAAATTTTTGAAAAAAAATTAAGGGACTACGAAAGTCGAATTATACCTAATTTAGGAGATAATGGAGAAGCTGCGTTTTTAGATGGAAAAGATGCATTAGATGGGGAAGCAGCTTTAAAAAAATTCGCTTTAAATACGGTTTTAAGTGATAGAATGCCTTTGAATAGAAAACTTAGGGACCCACGAAATAAAAAGTAAGTATTAAAATGAATATCTACATTTTTCAGTTTTCATAAGTTTGGTTTCATTACCTTTTCCAATTTTGAAATTATTTGATAAAAACCTTGCACAATAATTTAAGTAAAATATTATTTTCGTAAATATTAATTTGTTTTTACATTTTTTTTGGACTCTTAATATTTTGTTATAATATGTTAAATAAAAACTAAATTATTCAAGCTTAATCACCAGATAGTTGTCCAGAATATTAAATAAAATTTAAATTAAGATAATATATAACATTACCACACTGCATAATGAACATTAAATTGTTTGATCAATTGTGCAACAAATAATACATGAGACTAACTAATTATGTGCCTAATGTGGGGAACATAATTTAATTAATTTAAAGAATAACAGCTGGAAATATATAACTCATAACTTAAAATTTTATAATTATTTACATTATCTATTAGTTACAGTAATCTTTATTATAACATGTTTATATATCCATCTGATTAACTAAAACAAAAATTAATTTAATGTATAGTAGTTATCGGTGAAATAAAATTATTATTTAAAATTTCAGGCATAATATAATATATATTTATTTTTATTGTTTAAATATTTTATGCTTTTAAAAAATTCCTTTACTTTTGTTAAATAATATATATTAATATTGATATGTTTTTCCATGAATAAATAATTTACAGATATAAATGTTTAATGCAAATATACAAGTAAATTTCTAACAGATTTCTTCACAAGGTAAACATTTAAGTAATAACAGTTATAAATTATTTTAACAAATGTTAAAGATTTAAACACTTGTTATTTGTCAAAGACTTCTTACATAAGCAAATAAATCATTTAGCAATTGTTTATTATTCAAGTTTCATCAACTAAATAACTTTCTAAGCTGCTTGAACATATACGTTTTTTTACCCATCTTTGTATTAAAATATAATTTTATATTTTATGTCCTTTAATTAGTTATATTTTCAATAATGATATAACATTTCATTAGTGATATTGAGAAGAATATCAGAACCAAACCAGAGACTAAACCTCATTCTAGTTTACATAAAGCAAAATATTTATTTAAACATAATAAAAATATACAAGATGGAAAGGTTGTAAAATTTAATTAATAATTTGTGTTGAGAGCAACATTTTATGTCCTACTCATAATATTGAGGATATCTTTTATGTGATTAGAAAGTCAAAATATCAATTGTTCAATGTTATTTAACTTTTAATCCTTTAATGTTATATTCATTTCATCAACATTGCCTTTCTAAAACTTTATTATAGTGAAATTAGTTATAGAAAATTATTAAATTTACTTATTTATAATATACAATCATTTTACACATACCTTTAATTAATCACATACTAAATGTTAATAATTAATAGTTAAATTAAAAAGTTCACTATATTCTATCATTATGATTGTTTCATTTCAGGTGTAAAGATTTTACCTACAATCCAAAACTTAAAGCATCAGTAATTGTGATATTTTATAATGAGTTACTTAGTGTCATTTTAAGGACAATATGGAGTGTCATTTTACAAACACCCAGTGAGTTATTGGAAGAAATTATACTAGTAGATGATGCAAGCACTGAAGGTGAATATTTTACAAAATTGATTAAATGGAGATTATTCAATCAATTTTTGTAAATTACCAAGTGTACCATATTATATATGTTTTAGATTCATTAAAAGGACTGTTGGACCATTATGTAGAAACACGTTTAAAAGAGCATAAAATCAAAATAGTCCGCCTCAAACATCGCTTGGGCCTTATCCGCGCACGTCTTCAAGGAGCTAGGGTTGCTCAAGGTGATGTCTTAATCTTTCTAGATGCTCATTGTGAAGCCACCATTGGTTGGGCTGAACCTCTACTATCTAGAATAGAAGAAGACCGTACGGCAGTACTAGTACCAATTATAGATGTTATAGAAGCGACCAATATGGCCTATTCCACAAATGGTGAGCACTATGAGAAGTTATTATAATTTGTACTTTGGCATTCCATTTTTTTATTTAGGTGACACAAGTTTTCAAGTAGGAGGTTTCTCTTGGTCCGGACATTTTACTTGGATAGATATACAAGAAGAAAAGGACAAGAACAAATTAACACCAGTAAAATCACCAACAATGGCTGGCGGATTATTCGCTATCGAAAAAAACTTTTTCTGGGAAATAGGATCGTATGACGAGCAAATGGACGGTTGGGGAGGAGAGAATTTAGAAATGTCTTTCAGGATTTGGCAGTGTGGAGGTCGCTTGGAAACGGTAAACTCATTCTATACGTTTCAGTTTGTATTCATACATTGACCATTTTTAATTTTAGGTACCGTGTTCGAGAGTGGGTCACGTTTTCCGTGATTTTCATCCTTACTCTTTTCCTGACAACAAAGATACTCATGGAATTAACACTGCTCGTCTCGCACATGTTTGGATGGATGATTACAAAAGATTTTTCTTTATGCATCAACCAGGACTGGAAAATAATCCAATTGTAGGAGATTTGACGCATAGGAAACAGCTAAGACGAAAGTTGAGGTGTAAACCATTTAAATGGTAAATTTAAATAAATATTTTACATATTTCTTTCAATGTACATCATCCCTTAACAACTTTTTTTTAATTTCTGTGAAATATGCTGATTTCTTCAAACTTTGGTACACTTTTGTTACACTATTGACTTCTTTTTGATATGACCAATATCCTGACCAACATGAAGAACAGAATTTCATTCCTTCTTGATCATAGTTCTTCTTTAACTTTCTCCTGAAGCTAGTTATAATAAATTAATTTAATATTTTTTAGGTACTTAGACAATGTATATCCAGAAAAATTCATTCCAGATGAAAATGTTTTTGCTTGGGGTCAAGCTCGTACTGAATTTGACATGTGCTTGGATGATCTTCAATTAGGAGATGATAAAGTAGGACCATTGGGTCTCTATCAATGTCATCCATTTTTGGCAATGTCTCAATTCTTTTCTCTGAGTAAAAAAGGAGAGTTGAGGAAAGAAAACACATGTGCCGAGGTTGGTTTCTTAACAAATTACTTTTGCTTTGCAATAATTTACAATCAATTGATTGGAAGTATTTTTATGCTTGAACATTACTTACATTACCATTAATGCAATCTTTATATTCCAAGCATTTCATAAAGTCTCATACAAGGGTTTTTTTGACCTTCAATGGGTTACATTATATAAACAGGTTGAATTTACCCTAATGATTTGATTATCAAAAATTATATACTATTAAGGTTGCAGCATGATTTAAATCTTAATGTACACTAGAAAATAATCTAAAATAATGTGATACAGGTGCAGAAAATTTAAATTCCAAAGGTATTTCATTAGAATATATGAGTACAAAGAAAATTACAAAATGCGTTTGTCTAGTAGACTATTGTATGAATGTTTTAATGTCTTAAACAATATAATTACTTACGATATCAAAATAAGCTATTAATATTTAGAAGCTTCTATTTCCCATTTAAATAACATGATAATACAATTTTACCACTAGAATTTACTAAAGCACTGTACAAATGTGTCAAAAACAAGATTATTTAGAAAATTTAATGCTGTGCAAAAAACGTGCTTAAGTTAAGCCCTTTCAAAGATGTTGTTTTTCTTAACTTTGGCTTGTTTGAAATTATGAGAATAATATTTTCTCTTAAACTCCAGAAAAATAAATTTATTTCACTTAAACAACCAAAACAACTTCAAAATATTCCTTAAAAGATCTTAATTAGTAGATAAATGCATTATTAATGAATAATATACAGTGCGTTCATAAAGTAACTCATAAATTCATTGTTGGCTAAATGAACACTAAAATTAGAAATTCCCAAAACAGGTCGATTTTTGATTTCAATTTACTATTGTTTCAAAGCATAATCTAATATACAGGGTGAACCACTTTTGTGTAATGACGTCATCACCTTTTTTTTTCAAATGGAACCCCCCTTTTTTTTCAATTTCCAAATTGCCTGTGCTGAGCTTATTCCAAAAATGTATAATATGTTGCTTCAAATTGGTAGCATTAGATATTGCATATAAGCAGTGTTAAAGTGTTGTGGTTTAATTGCATCTTAAGCTTAAGTCAAGTCAGTTTCTTAGATCGTGAAAGGAAAAAGGATCTATACGTATACTAGGTGGGAGCGAGGCGTCCTAATGTTTTTATGAATCTCATAATCTTATATTTTTATTTATTTTTTAGGTTTTTAATGGTTACGATGTACAGTTAACGATGTGTCATGGGCACAAACGAGAACAGTACTGGATTCTGTTTAAGAATGGTACGATATACAATCCAACAGTAAAAAAATGTTTGAGTAGTGAAGGTGTCGATAATGGTAAAGGAGTTAAAGTAGAAGACTGCAAAGATAGTGTTTATCAAAGATGGACTTTTACAAATAACGTTTGAATATATATTTTTGTTATTATGTAACTCGTGGCGATTCACAAAAAATGATTTTTAAATGAAGAAGCTCTTATAAAAAATATCAAGTTAGTTTTAATATTGGAAATTTTTGTGAAATGCCCAATGAACAGGGGTAGTGTGACGTTACAGTTTGTGTTCTATGCTGTCGAACTGTGAAATGTCAAAAGGTTTCCAGAAGTAACTTATTTTGTTACTATTATACATTAAAATATAAAGTTAGTATCATAATTAAATACATATAAGCAAAATCTTTTAGAATTAAATTTTTTAAGTACTATTTTTTAGTAAGTATTCTAAAAATTTATAAAAAAGCACAACTTTGAAGGTTATGTCATAATGTTTTTATGGAAATTGTTCGTATATCTACTTTAGTGACATGCAAACATTTGAATGAAAACTTACTAATGAAAAAACAGTAATTAATTCCCGATAAAAATCAAGAAAATACAATAAAATAGTCAATAACACACTATCAGCTAAAGTTGTTTGGAAACATTTGGTTTGACAGTTCGAAAAACATGGCGTCACTTACGTCACTGCTCCCCTAGTCTATTACATTACCTGTTCTACTCCGTAGTTGTCAACATTTACAGGGTAAATACATTTTGTAATACAGGTAAATGTATTTAAACTACAAAACTAAGGAGTTAAATATCGATTTTTTATTAATTCCATACAATTTTGGCATCCACAATGGAGCTTTTTTTCTAAAATGAACAATAATTACAAAAAGCTTTAAAAGAAAATAATCAAACTGTACTCCTAGTGTGATTTGATGATTATAACAAAAAAAACATGTTTGTAAAATGTTCGTCATTTTAATCAATATTTTGTTGATAGTTATTTTTATAGTATAAATGTTTAACACATATCGCCAAAAAATTCAATAACAAATTCGTGTCATGGTTAATGCTCAATTTAGGAATTATATTATTATATGTTTTATGCACTTGTCACAAAAAGTATCTTTAAACAACAAGTAGTCCAAATAGTGCGAGAACTCAATGCAGCTAATATTTAAAGCAAAGTTCTTAAACTTATTATAAAACCAAAAAAAGTTCTGTCTTCCATACGCAGAATGCCTTCCATTACCTATATTTCTATTGAACATTAAAGACTGCAATCAAAAATAGTAGATTTAAATAATTTTAGAGAATAAAAATAATTTCTTTTATTTAATCACAACCAATATAATTATGTCATAATATTCAAAACATTGATTTATTCTGGTTCTCCTGTCAGTGATTTTCTTAATTCAAGCTTCAGTCTACTTTGAACTAATTCCGCTACAATCTCAATTTTTGAACAGATCTCAATTATACTTTATTTATTTAGGGGCACAGGTAAAATTGTACCTATTTTGAGGTGATAACGTCCTGCAAATCATTAAGAATAATAAAAAAACTCTTCGTTTTAACAAAACTTCCACTATTTATTTAAAAAATTGCTTTTTTAACCTCAATGACAGCAATTTTTTAAATAAATAGTGGAAGTTTTGTTAAGACGAAGAGTTTTTTATTATTCTTAATAAGTAAGGCTTAGTACAATCAATTTAGTCTTGCAAATCGATTAACTACGGCTGCACGCCTGAGCTTGAGCGTGCAAGCGAGAGGACGGAACAAGCGATAGAGATGCACAATAGGCCCAAGCGTCGGATATTTCTGCGACTTGAACTCCATCCCGAGATTAGAGACACTATTTTGTCCTAAAATACTTCGTTGTAGATTATACAGTACGGTCCTAGTGAAATTACACTTTTTTAATGAAATTATCCAACTGTCCAATCAATACTCGAGGGTTATTAGTGCTTCTATCAAATAACTTGTTGAAGAGGGTTTTTAATTCTCTATTCAGATATATTATGGCATTTTTTTTAATTTTAGAAGGAAATAATCATGAATACATTAATTTTATTTAATACAAACAGATCTTCATTGAGACAAATATCTGACACAATTGACTTAATTTATATAATGAAATTTATAAAAACAAGAAACAACTTAGTAAGATGGACTTCCACAGAGTAAGGGTTAGTACAATAAATTTCATAAATGAAAGTAGTGTTTTACTTTCAGTATCTTTAAGATGTCATTCAGATTAATATTTCGATTATGCGAATATCTTCAATTTCTCTCAGTTTTCATTACTTGAGCAGCAAAGGTTTGGTATTTAGGCAACATGATAGTTCAGCTTATTTTTTCAATGGCATGAATTTGGCACCTTCTTTACATGGACTAATAACAAATGTATTTAATAAAAATAAAATAATGGACCTAGATAGAAACTTATACACCTTTTTACAAGTCGGTTATTTTATTTATAGATAATTTTAAAATGAACTGCCAAATAAATTATATTTTTTGTGACAATATTATTGTTAATGGTTGTGTTAATGAACAAAGAATGCATATATATCAATCACATTTTTTATACTTTTATTTTGTATTGTTCACTATTTGTACTTGTATTATATTTTTTCCTGTTATAACAATATGTTGTTAAAATAAATCCAATTTTTTAAATAAAACCTTGTTTTTACTAAATATGTATATTTCTCTAATGAAAACTAAACTGTATTGTTTATTGTGTGTGACGTTAAGCTATATTAACATACTTGGTTATTAAAAAAATGAATAATTTTAATGTATCTACGTCAGAAGTCGGTAGCGTGTTATGATTTTTAAAAACGCCTATAAAAATATAATTCATACAATGTGAATGGACAAATATTCAAAAAATGTATTTCAATATTCTGCTCATAAAAAATTTGTTACGGTTAGGGGAAGAAATCCTGTAAATACGATTACTTTTCAAAATTAGAGGTTTCAAAAGCGAATAAAATTAAAACAAGAAAACGAACAAATGAACCCATCGTGCATTCTCGCTAAATGACCTGCCCAGGAGATGGTCAAGCGAAAAAACTTATTGCGGTCCCATCACAAAATTTGTTTATCTATTACTTATTGTAGTAGAAATAATGTCCTATCAACTTCCAGGAGAGTAGTAGATATTGAAACTGAAAACAATCTGCCTTTTGAGGATAAAGAAGATCGAAAAGCAGCTCTAACTCTACTATCTCTGCTAAATTCTCCTGGTCTACAATATAAACAAATAAATAATGGCAATTAGTTATAACTCTGTGGTTTTAATTAGAAAATCCTACATATAGTGGCACTTTTGTAAATATTGTGGATAAGTTCGCTGTACCTACGCTCAATCCTGCTGTCATTCATTGCTTCTATACGGCTATCTATTTATATGGTGTCAAACGCTTTATGAAAATCTATAAAACGGAACGAAATCTAGTTTTGTCTCCAACCGTGTCGTCACAATCATAGAAAAGAGCTTGTATATGTGATTCAACAGGCTAAATTATTTTCCAAGTCCAACTTGTATCCTTTTTTATGCAGAAAGACGGTTATAGCATTGTTCCATTCTTTGGGCATCTCAGTCTACAAGTTACCTTTTTAATTATTATTATTTTCTCCTGCATTATGATGTCTGATTCTATCTTCTCCTGGGACTTTGGTGTTAATTTTTCTTAGTATCTGTCGGATCTTATTTGACTTTGTCTCTGGCATTGGTTCGGAACCTTGATTCATGATTTTCTTTGAAATGGGTGTTTCTATACCTATTTTGGTCTTCTTGACTTCCTCTATAATTCCTTGTTAAACTCATCAACGACCTGTATTGTCGTCTGTATTTGATATAATTTGTTTGTTTCTTAATTTATCTATTTCGCATTTTTAATTGGCTAGTTTTAGAATATTTTCTGATTGCCTTTGAAACTATTTAATACATTTTCCTAGGGTGTGACTCAGTATTCTTATCTCTCCTCATTTGTCTGCTTTGGTCCATAAGCGTGAGAGCATATGGACTTATTTTACTATCCATTTTTCTTCTGGGATAATGATCACCTTGGTACTCTTATATGGCGTTTATGATGCTGTTATTTACGTCTTAAATTATTGTGGCTTATTTTTAGGTTAACGTCTACAAAATTTAGGTACACCAAATAAAACTGTCGTCGCCCGCCTATTTGGGTAGTTCCACAAAATATTCTCCCTTTGTTTCATGTTTAGTAGGCATACTTCGTTGTTTTTCTCTCAACTGCGCATTTCCTCACTAATTTGACTTAAAATTACTTTGTCAACCCCTCGATTGCAAACATTTCTCTAACTCATCCTTGGTTTCCCTTCAAATGCCCCAATTCCAACGCATTCCCTGGTATTAGGCTGACAATGGTCGTCTCCCATCTGTCCTTTCCTGGTAATTAAAATAGTAAATTTGGTACTTAGTTGTACTTTACTTTGCATTTGGCACCAAATTATAATTATAGCAATAACATCAGACTTATGCCATGCTTTGATTCCAATATGCACAAAAACAAATCTAACTAACTTTTGTTTTATATTTTACAACATTAAATAAACAACAAACATTTCAAATATTTATTATATTCATTAAATTGAATTTAAAAATTTTAAAGCAAATTATTGTGTGAATTTTGTTTTAATTTATCGATCCACTCTACTATATAATACCAGTAATTGATCAGTAATATTCAATATCGATCGCAGTTGCTGGTATATAGAGGAATACCCTAGAATACAGTATTTTCGTTATCTCTATATATACGAGGACACTATTATTTTGGTATATTAATAGGGACACGGTAAGAATATATTCAGTTACGTTTAGGATATTATAGCATTATTTTTCTTACTTATAAAAAATAAATATGTTAAAAAACAGTATCGAAATACAAAGTTAATTTTACATCATTTGATCGTGCTAATCGATTACAAATAACAAAATGGTATTACAATCGTTAAAAGTTAGTTCCAGATTTTTATTTAGAATTAGTTCTCATTACAAAAATAGTTAAGCTAACACTGCTGTGAATACATTCCAAGTCATTCAAAAATAAATAGGTAAGAATTTTAGTTAATCAACTATTTATTATAGATAACAAAAGGCTTTTACACTTTTACCTTTATTTTTGAGGTTATCTAATTTGATTGTGACTAAGATTACGAACGCCGTTCATTTATTTACATTTCAGTTGTGAAGTTTATACGTAATCGCAACATCAGAAAAAAATATTAGGTATGGGTATGATGGATTAAGTACCATATACTTGTTATATATTGTTCTTTAGACTATTTATAAACACAGCGTGCCAATACCTATTAAGATAAAGTAAAGACATTTAAACATATTTAGTCAACAATTGTAATAATTAATTTCTACTGGATCGTTGTAAAAAATAACGACATGGATAATAAGCTTAAAGGTATACGGGACTCGTCTAAAATCATTACATTATTTTTACAATTATTACAGTTGTGCTCATTAAACTACCTATACATAAGTTTTTATAATCCTTGCCAAGGTTTTAGGCAAATTACGCAAAAATGCAAACATATTTAATTTTTGAATAAATCGTTATCAGTATTTAATTGTAAGACAACCTTGGTTTTTTCAACTTTATGTGATTTCTTAAGAAATGGTTTAAACTACAGATAAAATTTAGCAAATTTAAGTAAGCTATTTACTTTAACACATAAGTTATTTTTCTATGTCTATTCAGTTAATTTTTTTGTTTCATCACTATTCTAAATATGTCTTGGTAAGATTATTTAGGTAATCAAAAAATAATTATTTTTAAACAGCTAAATTAAAACTTGCCATTGAGTATCCATTATTTTTATCGTACACTGTAAATACCTTAATTTTTAAAAAAATTTATAGTATCACCATGAACCATAAAACGGTTATAAATATTAGGGTATGTACCTAATACCTAGTATTTTCGTTAAAGAAAATATCTCTTAATTACGTCAAACCATTTTGTGTAATTATTAACTTTGTTTACCAAATCATTATTGTTTGCGTAATTGATAATACTTTTGAAAATTATTGCTTATTTATAAAAATTCATAATATCATTCTATATACTTATTATTCTATTACTTGTAGTTCTTAATTTTAAATCACCATGGAGTTTGTGGTTGCAGCGTCAGCTGCAATGGGTGCATGCATTTTCACGAACCCTTTAGAAGTATTAAAAACTAGAATGCAACTTCAAGGAGAATTAAAGGCTAAAGGTCAACATACTGTCCACTATAGAAATGTTATTCATGCCAGTTACACAATTATCAAGAATGATGGAGTTTTAGCTTTACAAAAAGGTTTGGTTCCTGCCTTATGGGTGCAACTGTTTCTCAATGGAATGAGATTAGGTAATTTTATACATAACTACATAAATATGTTAGGTATACATAGAATACATGACTCTCTAAAATTATTTTTGGTCTATTACTGAATATCTATATAAAGACAAAGTTATCTTTTCTCTTTAAAATTCCCTTTATTAGTGTTATTCATATCGAAGAATAACATAACACTGTATATTCTTATTATATTTTTTTCATTATTATTTTCCTTTATTTATTTACACGAATAGGTATATAGTTCTCACCAATATGATTTCTAAATCATATATTTCATTTTTAGGAACATACCAAGTGGCGGCGAATAATAATTTAATTCACGATAAAAATGGAAATTTAATATTTCTGAATTCCGTTGTGATAGCCGGCATTGGTGGTACTTTGGGGCAAATTATGTGTAGTCCTTTCTTTCTAATAAAAACTCATCTTCAGACACAAGCTGTTGACACTATTGCAGTGGGATACCAACATCATCATCGGGGAACTTTGAATGCAGCAAAAACGATTTTTCAGAGAAATGGAGTAAGTTTATTCATATATACTAATATTAAAAAATAATTACCACATATATAGCAGACTGCTGGAATTATTCAAATTTTTTGTATTTATTGTGCTACTTTTGTGTCCTTGTTAATATTATGAAAACTCATCTGTTTAATATTTTTCATTACTCTTCTATATACTTCTTTTATTATAAAATGCAAAACAAAGAATTTAGTCTCCATACCTATATCTGTAGATTGAGGGGCCATAAACTCCATCTCTTTTCTTTATTCGTCGCTACTGATTTGAAGTACATAACGTCCCCTAGGGGAGACTAACATTCAGAATAAATGTTTTTGGAGACCCCCGTGACCAGGTAAAAGCAATCACTAGTCTTATAGTTGTTTTCTGGCCATTTCTAAGAAACTAATGGTTGCATTCTTGTCAGTGATTACTACCTTTGTAAGGGCTGTATAGAGATTGAAACAACATGATCTGATCAGGAAGTCAGAGATGTAACAGAACAAGCTTTTATCAAATAATCTAGAATCCACAAATACTTGGTCAGTATTGTGTTGACCCGTTTTTTGTGGAAAGCAGGTCATTGCAAAATATCCTTCTAAGGAAAGAAATCATTACCTTGTACCTGCAAACTTAGATATCTTAAAAATGTACATTTTTAGGTAAGAGGCCTCTTCCAAGGTGTCTCAGCTTCGATGCCAAGAGGATGTATAGGATCAGTATCTCAATTAATTTCATTTGATTATTCCAAACAGTATTTATTGAAATATGATTATTTTAAAGACAAAAAGCTTTTAACAGCTTTCTTAGGAAGTATGGTAGGAGGTGTAGCTATTAGTTTTGCTATGACACCGTTTGATCTTATAATGACGAGGTTGTACAATCAACGTAAGTAGAAATGTTTACAATATTTTTTCAAATAAAAAAACTTTACCTTTAACCGTTATTTTGTAGCTACTGATTCTCGAGGTAAAGGAGTCCTCTACAAGAATTATTTGGACTGTGTTGCGAAAATATATAAAACAGAAGGCCTTTCCGCTTTTTATAAAGGTGTAGGTCCGATGTATCTCAGATTAGGGCCACATTCTGTTTTATGTCTTGTATTTTGGGATGAATTGAATGGGTTATATAATAAATTTCAGAAATTAGAACATTAACTAAATTTTCTAGTTTATAGTATATATTTGTAAATAATTTTTATTTAATTGAATTTTTAATGTTAAATAAACATAGTTATAATTTAAAATATGAAAGAAAATATTATTATTAAACGGCTACATTAATAAGTAATGTAAATACCTACTAAATATTTTTTAATGTTAATGAACTATTTAAATATTTAATACCAAGTTTTTGTAATTATATATTTTATTGTATTGTTAATTTATGTAATAAAGTATAGTACTATTATGACTTTGGTGTTTTATTTTTTTTTATTTATTCGCATCACTGACAACCTCTATAACTAACGGATAACGGTAACATTTCAATTTATTATAGTAGGTAAATTAATTAAGTACAAAAAAACTAAATAAAAACTCCGTATTTTAAAAGTAAGTTTTTCACATATAGGGGGATTATCCCTATTTGTATATTGTTTGTACGAGATACATTTTTTGGATATATTTCCCTACGAGATCAATAATTATGTTCAATTATATATATTATAAATCACACAAAACAAAAAATGTGTTGAACATAACCAGGGTTGAACATCAGAAAATTAGAAGACATCTAGCGGATCAGCAGGGAAGTTAACGAGAAGAAAAATTTTGGTTCTCTTTCTTGTTGAACTGTTAACTTTGTTGATTAATGCTTCATTTTATATTTGCATAAATAAGAAACTTTGCTACACAATTATAAAGTTATTGTAAATAGCAGCCCGATATTGTAGTTTTTGTAATGTTTTAAATAAAATAGTGTAAGAAATTAATATACTGCTGTTTATAAATGTCACTGATTTGATTTTTATCAGCTATTTGGTATCTAATTGTTCTAAAAAACAGAGGTATATTCGGAATATACCAAATTTAGAAGAAGTGATTGATAGTTAATAATAAATAACGCTCCCAAAGAAAGGAGGGAATGAAAAATGAGCTTTATTGTCCATGGGGATCTTTACAGTTTAGGATGGGGATCACTGGTTATATTCAACTTTGAAGTCATGAACAGAAATAAATTTTTTACATTCCTGTAGGAAAACATTAATTTTTAAGAGGCTGACACATTTGGGGTTATGTCCTTATAGGGTTGCGGTTTTAGGACGGTCACATATTGTGGTTATTTCCAAGGTACATGCAAAGATCTAATTAAATTTCGTGGATACGATATTTCCCCTTAAAGGTGGCTACCCACTACAACGTATCCATATTATGACCTTTCTAGGAACGTGTTGGGTAAAAAAATATAGGGACATTTTGGGATGCCATTTTTAATTGTATCTTTTTCAATGATTACGTATTTTCTAATATAACTCGGAAGTTTCTGGTTTAAAAAAAAAATATTGACCAGGTGTAAGATACCCCCTTTAATAATATTCCTATATATTTTGTTTAATAATTCCACATTTGAATCTAGGTCATTTAAATTGGCAGATGAATATCTATATACCTAATATTTTATTGGATATGGTGGAACAGTCATCTGTCAAACCTAAGATCCGAGACGCGACAGCTCTTCAACAGAGCCAAACGTAATGGAGATTGGCAGAGCTACACCGAGAAACTTACATCATATAACAAGGAGATTAGAAAAGCTAAAAGAAACGGCTTCAGAAAATTCTGCGAAGAAATAGACGCTACACCCTCTGCAGCAAGGCTACACAAAGTCTTGGCAAAAGGAAAAGTAGACACTGTAATGGCACTACGGAAGCCAGACGGAAGCTTCACAGAAAGCGAAGAAGAACGAGCTCTGCTCCTATTAGAAACTCACTTTCCCGGAGGAATTGTCCCTTCGGGAACAACAAGTGAGACAACTAAAAGACCTACCAGGGAAGACACTGCAATGGCAAAACACATATGCAGTGAGGAACGGCTGAGATGGGCTATGAACACCTTCCAGCCGTTCAAAACCCCTGGAACGGACGGAATATTTCCTGCCCTACTCCAACAGGGCCAAGAGGCAATAATTCCACACTTGATCCGAATTAGTCGGAGCAGTCTTGAACTGGGATACATACCAGAAGCGTGGAGAAGGGCCAAAATCACCTTCATCCCAAAAGTAAGGAAACGGGACACTACGCACCCCAAATCCCTTAGACCGATCAGCCTCACATCGTTTGTTCTAAAAACGATGGAAAAAGCTGTAGACAACTACATTAGAACAGAAATCTTGGAACAGGTGCCATTGCACTGCCGTCAACATGCGTACCAAGCGGGAAAGTCCACGGAAACCGCTTTAACACAGTTGACGGACGAAATCCAAGACGCACTGAACAAAAAAGAGACCGTGGTATGTGCCTTTCTAGACATAGAAGGGGCCTTTGACAATACGCCACATGAGGCAGTCAAAAGAGCATTGATTGAGAAAGGAGTAGATAGAACGACTTCCAGTTGGATGTCGCAACTGCTATCTACAAGAATCGCAGAAATGGAGGCAGGACAAGACACTATCTCCATTAATGTGACCAGAGGCTGTCCACAGGGGGGAGTTGCATCCCCGCTTATGTGGAGTCTCACTGTGGACAGTCTGCTCTGTCAATTGACTAGGGAAGGCATACCATGTCAAGGGTATTCCGACGACATGGTTATCCTGGCAAAAGGGAAGTATGAAAAAGTCCTCTGTGATATTGTTCAAAGAGGATTGAACATTGCGGAACAATGGTGTGACTCGGTGGGACTCAGCATCAACCCCACCAAAACCACACTAGTAGCCTTTACAAGGAAAAAGAAACCTAATCTAAAAATCATAAAAATAGGGGAGAACATCGTCGAGTGGAAAACAGAGGTAAAATATCTAGGGCTAATCCTAGATAGCAGGTTACTCTGGAACAAACACGAAGACGAAGTAATACACAAAGCAACCAAGGCCCTCATGGTGTGTAGGAACATTGCAGGGAAGAACTGGGGATGTAACCCACGTATCCTGCAATGGATGTACACAGCAATAGTAAGACCATTAATCACATATGGGGCAGTGGCTTGGGGCGTAAGGGCTAATCTGAATACGACGAGGAAAAACCTCTCGAAAATTCAGAGACTAGCCTGTTCATGTATCACTGGAGCAATGGGAACTTGCCCCACTGCTGCAATGGAGGTGATTTTAAACTTGACCCCACTGCACATTCTGCTAGAAAGTGTAAGGAAGAAAACAATATATAGAATGATCAAAGAAGGAATCATCAGGGAAAAACCTCGATCACTTCACTTTGATCAAACTTGGGAAATGCCCCAAGATGATATGCCAAAGAAATTCAACTTTGTGAGAAAATTCATCACAAAGTTGAGTAATAAATCTGAATGGGATGAAGACACCATACAGAATTTAAACCAGAATACCATAAAGTGGTATACGGACGGTTCCAAGCTAGACGAGGGAACTGGGATAGGAGTTTTTGGACCGAGAGCCAAATACTCAGAAAGCTTGGGCACATACCCGAGCATCTTTCAAGCAGAAGTCCGCGCCATAGAAAGATGTGTGGAATTCAATATTGGAAGAAACTATCGCAGACAAGAGATTGTGATCATGTCGGATAGTCAAGCAGCCATCAAAGCGCTGAGTTCAAATATAATCAGTTCGAAGATGGTTTGGGAATGCCTAGGCAAACTAAATGAACTAGGCCAGAAGAACACTGTCACCCTCCTATGGGTCCCGGGACACATAGGAATAGAGGGGAATGAAACAGCAGATAAGCTGGCAAAAAAGGAGCTGAAACCCCACATTTGGGACCAGAACCATCTTGTGGGATCAGCAGTAGAGTAATCTTAGGAAAACTAAGGGAGGAAATGGAGAAAGAAAAATCCGAGTACTGGAATCAGCTGGAAGGATTGAGGCAATCTAAGATACTACTGGGGAACTATGACCAGAAGAGATCTCTTAGCTGCCTCAACCTCAGTAAAAAAGGCTCCGTATTCTAACGGGAATATTAACCGGGCATTGCCGGTTAAGAAGCCACATGAAGAAACTAGGGTTAGCAGATGAAGCAAAGTGCAGATTCTGTGAGGAAGAGGATGAAACCTCAATACATATACTCTCAGAATGTCCTGCCTTGCAAAATTCTAGGGATAGATACCTAGGAGCACATGAAATAGAGGAAGGGGATCTACCTGATTTGAAGCCCGACGATGTCCTAAACTTCCTCAGGAAAATAGGACTCGAAGAGCTGCTATAAATCTGAGAAAACATCAGAACATGGCAAGTAAAGGGGGACACAATAGATCCTATGGGTCGCAGTGTAATCATCACCCCTAACTCATTCATT
This sequence comes from Ophraella communa, assembly GCA_035357415.1. Lineage (NCBI taxonomy): Eukaryota > Metazoa > Arthropoda > Insecta > Coleoptera > Chrysomelidae > Ophraella > Ophraella communa. The sequence continues at coordinate 21,585,747 of CM068988.1, read as the reverse complement.
CATTCATTCATTCAATATTTTATTTTCCATTTTTAAACTAACGCAGGTGCTAGAATAGATATATACCTATATTAATTGCATTCCGACAATTTATACCATTAATTTACCCTCGTACATCTAGTTTTATGATAACATAATTAATTGGTATCTATAGTGTTGACGACGCCGACGATCACATGTTTTTGTTAAAATCCAAAAATGTGTTATGTAAAAATTATAGGTACTGTTTGTTTTGCCAAAAACCATTTAAGATCTTCGTCAATAGTTACAAACTTCACGCGTCAACTAAATTATGCTGAGAGTAGGCTGTTTAAAAATATTTTTTTAGGTTAAAAAATTCTATACTCGTTTTAAATTTACTGCAATATGAAATAATTCAAGTATTAACCATGCACACTATGTTCATAAGGTAAGATAAAAATTTTACATTGCAAGCTTTATTTTATAATTTTGCTTCTTTTCTGTGTAACGCAATGTTTAATATTTATAACGAAAGTTTCAACAACTATATTCTGTAAAACTTAAAAACGGTTTATTACGTCACGATTTAAAACGGACTGTGGTTAAAAATTTCTATTTTCAGATTTAATTAAATTATTGAAAAAATAAATACAATAGGTAATAGACAGAAAGGTCTATTTATTTCACTAGAAATAAATATTTTTCTAAGCAAAAGATAAATTACAAAATATTACGCAACAGTTTTTACCTGAGTATATTCATTTAAAATAAATAGGTATTCCTTTACATAGAACAATACTTATCCTTTAACAAAATATACTGTACAATTTATTTTATTTTATAAACATTACTTCAAAAAAAGACAGTCATGTGTGTTTGTGTTTGTTTGTCATGATTTATGTCAAACATAAAATGAAAATGGCTATTATTCCGATAGCCTTACAAATAAAACCCACAAACAATCTATTATAAACAATAAAACAAAAAATTATAATTTCTTTCCAATATACGATAACCAAATTTTAAAATATCTTAGAGAAAATAGTAACATACAAATAAGAGATGAATACAAGCAGCTTATTATTAATAAAAAAAAATAATTTACTAATGAACGTGTCTTTGTATAGGTCCTATATAATATTTTCCACTTTAATCTATGTACTTACAACAAAATTGTATAACCATTATATTTTATTTCTTGTCAGGTTTACCTATTTAATAAAGTATAGTTCAAAACAATGGATTTCGTTATTGGAGGATTAGCAGCATGCGGAGCTTCATTTTTCAGCAACCCATTTGATGTAGTGAAGACTCGTATGCAATTACAGGGAGAGTTACAAGCTAGAGGCAAACATCAAATTGTTTATAAAAATGTCCTGCACGCCAGTTACGCTATAGCAAAAAATGAAGGTTTAAGAGGACTCCAAAAAGGTCTTGGCACTGCCTTGTTGATGCATTCTGTTAGAAACAGTACTAGATTAGGTAATTAAAATATTAGTTGTAACTATTATTTAAAAAAAATATCACTCAAGAATAATTTTCCAGTGTTGGATGACTTTATATTTGAAACATAGGTGGCACTGGAGTAGTTTTTGCGCGTAAATTATAAAATTAAATACAGGATTTGTGACACCAAATTTTATTTTTAGGATGCTTCTATTGAGACAAAATATATTCTTGTTACACAAAAGATTTACAAGTGTGATAGATTTTAAAATATGTATATTTAAGTTTACAATGCGGTGTTAAACTGATATCCGGTTTCTGGTATTTTATTAAAGTATATTAACACTACTTTGCAAAAATATATTTAAAAATTTTTTGAATCAAATATTTTGGGAGAAAATTGGACATTGAAAATTCCTAAATGTTTGCAACTTTCACTACAGATACGTCACTAACTCATATATGAAGTAAGCCACTTTCTGATTTAGACGTTTTATGAACTTATAGCTAATAGCCAGTTACAAAAAGGCCAATCTAATTAGAAGTTTGAAAAACTTTCAAAATATATGAGTGTTCTGTATCTTACATTTGTCTACAGTTTATAGGAGCTTGGCGTTTCAATAAAATATAAGCATTAAATGTTAAAACTTTTTTTAGCTAGGTTTAGTTAGCTTTTCTCCACATTTTTTTTTCAAATTTGAATGTCAATATCATATAAATCTTGTTTTGTAGCATGTTGCACGAACACAACAGTTAGAACTCCTCATAAAAAATTTGTAACCGTACCTGCAGTAAAATTGTGGTTTGAGGATCAAAATTTTAGAAAAGAAGACGACAGAATTGCGGTTCTATCAAGAATGATAAAAAATTTACCAGGATTGCTTAATCCCATAAGACGTACGTTCGCCAAAAAATCGATCGCACGTGACGTCACTGCAGTCCTCGGCCGTATTAAAACGATTTTATGAGAATATTTATTATAAATTATAAGTGTTTAATCTTAAAAATCCAAATAGTGGTACGTTAGTATTACAGAAATCATAAATCATACTGTCTAATTCCTATTATTTCCATGCATTTATATGGTAAACGTTATAATGAAGGACTGCAGTGACGTCACACAGCTGGCGGACAAATCAGCACGATTAGTCAAACCTGGTAAATGTTTATCGTTCTTGTTCTATGTCAACCCTTATGTAGCTAACTTTACTTTTGGGTTATCTACGTCACAGCTCGAATGGCGGACTATTTAAATCATCCAAAAGTTGAATTTTCAAATCGACATCAAACACCTTGTGAGAATAAATACAATAAAATTAATTGATTTCCTAGTATGATTTTGTACACCCCTAACTAGTAACATTGAGAAAACATATTTTTGTTAAGTTTAACACCCCATTAAATTTACAAGTAAAGGTATAATTTGATTTTAGGTGTTTATCAGTGGTTGACAAAAAAAGGTTACTTAACAGATCCTAATGGGAAGACTATATTTTACAAAAGCGCTTTAGCGAGTGCTTTTGCAGGAGCTGCGGGTGCATTTTTGGGAAGCCCACTTTTCTTGGTAAAAACACAAATTCAAGCACAAGCTGCGAAAAATATATCCGTCGGCACCCAGCATGGACATAAAGGCGCTATAGCTGCTTTTAAAAGTATTTATAAGAGAGAAGGAGTATGTAGTGACATTCTACGCACATTTTTGGTTATTAGATTATTTTTTTTTTTACTTTTTGTAGATATTTGGTTTGTGGAGAGGAGGAAATGCTGTAGTATTACGAGCGGTGGTAGGCTCGTCTGCACAACTATCATCTTTTGCTATAACCAAAGATTATTTAAAGGACTATAATAGTGCGTTTGCTAGAAATCCTGTACTGACATCTTTGCTTGCAAGTATTATAGGTGGTGTAGCCCAATGCCTTCTGATGAATCCATTCGATTTGGTGTCTGTACGATTGTATAATCAAGGTAATTAAATAGATTTTCAATTAATGATCATCAAATACATGCGGAATTTCCACATTACCTTTATTTTAGGTGTAGACCAGCATGGTAGAGGTCTGTTATATGACGGAATCATAGACGCATTTATAAAAATCGCCAAAAATGAAGGATTCCTAGGATTTTATAAAGGAGTAACTGCCAGCTATATAAGGTTGGCTCCACACGGTGCTTTATGTTTAGTCTTCTGGGATATTTTAAAAGATCTTCAAGAAAAACATATTAATGCAGAACCTGTTGCATTGAAAAGTATTCAATCCAAAAAAGAGTTTTAATAAGCATCACTTACCGTTGATTAGTATTTATTGCGGGTATCTGTGCATTTGTTAGTACTAAATTTGTCGTTGTAATCTTTAATTAAATAATCAATAGAAATGAAACTTTGGGACAATTTTTAACAAAATTTGTTAAGTTGGAATGATAAGAATTTATCAACTTATAATAACTATAAACAATTTGTATCCAAAAGTAATATGTAACTCTAGTATCCAAGCAGTATGAAATAAAACTTCTTTTAATAATAATTCAACTAAGCATAAAAGAAATTTAAAAAAATATATTTTTATATAATGCGAATTTTTTGTCACATATTAATTGCAAACCAAATTTATTTAATCACAATAATTTATTACTGTTCAAGATTTTCCAAAGCATTTCATTAAACTATTGGTTTGAGAAAATATAACAGTATTTATTAATATTTATTTGTGTACATATTGTATTTAAAAATTAAAATTTCATTAAATAAATGTATATTTTGTACTCACTGTACTCAACCACAGGAATACTCAAAGTATTCGATACCTCAACTAGAACAAATACCGCCAGTTACTCAAACTCATGGTTCCCGATTCTCCTTCTGTATTTGTTATTTACCCTTATTTTAATTTATATTTTTTTGCCTTTGTGTCATTTTTTCATTACAGTTTTAAAGTAAGTTTTCACTTTTTCTTCTTCTCAGCCATCTTTTATTAATTGTGTCGCGACAAAACCTAAGATATTTAGTTAAATATTGAAAATATGTTAAGAAACACTATCTTTGTTAATAATAAACAAAAATAACTGACCACAAATATCTTCTTATAACAGTAATCTGAATAATATGTGATCCATCTCACCCACCCTTGTATCACTCGAAATAGTACATGTATCCGGCACTAGATGCTGTCCTGCGTAAATGGACTTCCCCTGAGTCGTTTAAATCTGTCATTACGTCAGCGCAGACCAAACTATCTTTATTTTTTAGTGGCCACAAAATTATTTACCAATGAAAAGAAATATTTTGTTTGTTAGTTACTCAAGCAACAATAATATTTGTGAATATATTCGGCAGAAATTTGATCCATATTTTATCCATGTATATCCTGTTGTGTTTTATACTGACACAACTTTAGAATTTAGGGCAACGCCCCTCCAGAAGGGGTGGATAGCTTAAAATTTATCAAATAATAGTACAAATAACAAAAATTCTAGAAAATTTTATGAACAATATATTGAATATGGATATTACTGGAAAGTATAATTAAAACTAAATTTAATTGAGATACCATATATTTGTTATTATCCTGATTATCCATAATATATATTCTTCGAAAATAACTTAGGTTGGAATGTTTTCCTACAAACTAATCTTTGATAAAGTAGCCCAAGAGAAAGTACCTTACATTTTAGTAATAAATACGGAGTTCTAGCTGTTATAAGTAATAACATTATTTCCCCATATACGAGTAATTTCTTTCTAAACTGTGAAGATAAGCCCCCCAAAAATCAAAGAGCCAACCTTATTATTCTGAAGAATTGGCATAGCATTTAGATGAATTAAAATCTAGATTTATAGTTTGATTTTTTCAACCCTTATTACTTGGTAACTATGGACATGAGAAAAAAATTTTTGTAAAAAAAACAATTAATTAAAATATAAGTACACAATTGTTCAAAATTCAGTTTTTATTATTAAAATGTAAGTTAAACTGGTTTTTCCAGTTAATTCTCCGAGACTAATATCACATCTTCAAGATGCTTCTTATATAAACTTACAAAAGAATGAACACATTCTTCTACTTTTTTAATCAGCAGCATTGTAAGTACTAACTAGAGTCCACAAAGATCATGCTTTTTCAATGAATTATGTTTTAAAGAAATATTTACTGCTATCTATTTCTTATCATTAATAAAGTCGTTCCGAATTACATTTACAGCGTATAAGAAACCAGTTAATGAATTTGTGGTAAGTACCGATATGACAAACTTATATTTGGTAGTAGCTACCTTATTTGATCTATTAGGACTCTAGGTAGAATATTAATCTCATAACGAGCCAACATATATAAGTATTAACAGTGCATAAATATTTTATTCAACTTATATAACAATAATAAAGTAAAAATATTGACACCTTAAAAAATTTTAAATACAGAGATTATGATAAACTATCCACATAAGATCAGAAGAATTTGTTTCTGATTAGTTATAAATACAAGTGCAACACTTTTAAAGAAAAAATAGTTATAAAAAACTTATTCAACTGATCTATTATCCAAACTTTTTGTTCGACAATGAAAATGTTTCACAGAACAATGTCATTTTATTTTTGAAATTTAAATCACATTTTTTTTTATTTTCTATTTAAAGTAATTGGTTTATATTAAATTTCCTCTTTCATATTAGTAATATGTACCCCCAGCTTAATATTCAAAGTTAGGTTGACACTAATTATAAGTGAAATTAAATTTGTAATAAGATAGCAGTTTTGGATAATAAAGCAAAGCACCCTGTACAAAGCAGCATATAAATAACATGTAAAATAATAAAAGTAATAGATTGCCCACTGATATTGTGCTTAAATATAATAAAATTTGTGAAAACAAATTTGAATTTTTTACATAAAAAACATGCATACAAATGCTTGTGATATGTATTTTGTAGCATATAAATTAATAAAGTTTAGGAACTAAAAATTAAGTAAATATTTGCAAAATTGGAATTCCCTGACTTCCGTCACATTCAAAGTCCTTACCTATTAAGACAAAAACATTATATGTGTTTTTACTCACAAGAAATTGCACACCTTAAACATAAAAATAATTTGTTAAAAAATACTTAAATATAAAAATCCAATTCTTCTTCTTTGTCATTTACCAAACACCAGTCATGAGCAATTCTAAGTATAACATTACAAAAAATCACTACAACTACAATTTTTATAAATAAATCTGTTATACAAGTACATAATGATGATCCTCATCAAGAATGACCTTATGACCCTTTATAAAACTTGCAAAATTGACCTGTCAGAAAACTAGCTTTAAACTTGAGATAAAGCAGTGATAATAGATGATTTAAACTTTTACTCTTCCCATTATATATCAGTAATTGATTCAAATGTTGCATTGGGACAGAATATACTTATAATATTTCATCCTATAGGATAAATAAGCAATAAAATCCTACATAATTTACTGAAATTTTCAAATAAATGTGTTTATTATTTTTAAACTTTGTTTATTATCATTAAAACTCCTAAACTTAAATATTTTATGAGAAAAGTACATAAATTAAATTCCTATTGTCATTTATGAGGAGAATCCTCATTTGTATGCAATTTATTTACATGCAGCTGTTATATATGTTACTTAACATGATCTCTGTTCTATATATAAGTATTTGTTTTAGAATAACCCCTTGTCAAATGCTATATTGAAATCATTAAAATTGTACCCAGTTGCTATTTCTTGCTGGTTGATTTCCAGTGTCACTACAAAAATGTATTAACATTAAATGTGAAAACAATACACTTAAATAAAATGGAATTATTTATATTGTAAGATACTCACTCAGATTCAGCAGATTTAAAATCACTCCAAGAATCACCAGTAGCATTATTAGCAGAGGGAGCATGTGAAGGAGATATTGCAGGTGAACTTCCAGGAGGAGGTGGAAGTTTGCCACTGGGTGGAGGTGGTAAGATTCCCAATCCTCCCCCAGCAGCTTGAGCTCTTGACCTTGAACTGCTTTCTGAACCATCTTTCTTAGTTATTTTCATATTAATTTTAATTGTTTCTCCTTCTTTGAAACCCAAATCTAAACCAGGACCACTGGGTTCTTCATTAATTTGTTTTTCTTTTTTAACCCATTTGAAGTGATCTTGAAGGGCCACATTTAAATCAAATGAGTCTGATCTGTCTCCAAACCCTATACCAATAAATGCTGTTCGGCCTACAAAAGAACAAAAATATTATTAAATTAAAATATCCAATTTTGTAATGAAAATTACCATTATCATCCATAATACGTAGCACAAAATATCTGGAAGAATCACTAACGGGTTCGATGGCTATTCCTGGATAATTGTCGATAGGGCACTTGGCAAAAAGTTCTCCAGAGTTTTTATCTTCCAATTTAATAAACAATTCGTTGCCTTTTGAAATTAACCTCATTCGTCCTGTCCATGATGGCTCTGCCAAGTTCCAGTCGGCAGCTCTAAAATAAATTTTTACATTTTATACTTTGTTTTAACAAATATCGGAAGTGGGTGGATTGAATATTTTTGATAATCAATTTACCTGTAATTTCTGTTGGATGCTCTTGGTGGAATGTTAAATACAAATACTTCAGGTTTAACTAATAACACGCTTTCATATGTATCCATTTTAAATATTTAAAATAACAATTTTAAATTATATTTATTATTTTTTACCTTCTCTAGCAAAACACTTTCAAAACGATACGTCATTAATGTCATTGTTTTTATCAGTCAAAATTTCTTCTTTTTATTTATTTCATCTTTAATTTATGTTTTGATAGCAACAAAACATTCCACAATCTTAATTGTGGGAAGTTGATAATAGATCACATATTATTTTATACAATATTTGGAATGTAAATGTCTGATTATTTTTATGGATGGGAAACATGTAATGTGAAAGGTCACAACACAAGTCAAAACTGGAAGAAATTTCACCTGACGTTTGTCTCTGTCACAATTTTTTGGATTGACGGCCGACGTGTACAAAAATGGATTAGTTAGTGGTAAAAAATTCAATTATTGGTTTTTTGATATTTTACTTGAGTCACAATAGGTTAGTAAGAACTTTAATTGTGAACGATTTTTAATAATAAGACTACACATTTCTTTCAAAGAAGAATTACTTCAATTAAAAATTTATATCAAAGGTTTGCAGTTTGTATGAGAGAGAACTGTTTTTTCTAGGATAAGATATATCGTTAAACATGGAAGATGAATTACTAAGTTCAAATAACAAGAAAAATGTATTCTCACAGTTGTGTACGAGGATATCACAAGTAAGTACCAAAACCAAATAATTTATTAATACTTATTAATATACTCAGGTTTTAAATTTCTTTCCATTATTATAGTCTCTTGAATAAATATTTAAATGGATAGGAAATATCTTAAATGGTATCTTAAAAAATGAATATGTTTATGTTAGTGTTTAAATATTTCTTTATTAAATAACTAGATACATCAGAGTCTCTTGGATTCCTGGACACCTCACACAAGAGCTAGATGGGGAGGCAGTCTCATTCTTCTCATACTGTTTGGCTTACGTATAATTACTAAACAGGTACTATTAACAATTTTATCTGTTTTTCTAGTGGTACCAAGGAGTGGTGGACAGGACAGTACCATGGCGGAAAGGTAGATGGTTAGCTGCCATACTTCTTGTTATTGGGTTTTTGGCAAGAGTGCTATATGCACAGGTATATAAAACAATATTTTTTTCATCTGGAATTTGCTTTTGGGTACAGATTGGTATAAAGAAGGGATGATGCTTAGAATTCTTTTTTGTTCAATTATTTGCTATTTAAAAATAAATCTCTGCTTTTACTAAAAATGTAGAGATTTGCAATTTGGTCTAGTAGAGTATTAATGTTTAATTCTATAGATAAGAAGTTGAAAATTAAATATTTACAAAATATTACTTATCATTGTAAAAACCAATTTAATTATATCAAAATCCAAAAATATTTTATATTAAAATATAATTTGATAGAAATTGTTATATAAGTATTACAAAACTGTTAATATCATAGCTATTACAAGTAATTAATATTTTTCATTAATCTCTCTTTGTACTATATATTATTTAAATCAATCCCACAAATTCTTTGTTTATTTTTGTTGCTTTTCAGAAAAATACCTATTATCAGGTAAAATTGCACCCCAAGATTTGTTTTGAATGAGGTATTTGATATGTATTGAAAATCAGCAGCATATTAGTTTTACTCTAAATGTTTGTAAAAATGATCAGCCAAATGTATCATTAAGTACAAGAAGGAATTATTGATAATACTGTGTAGTATTTTAAAAGTAATTTTATTTATATTAATAGGAACAGAAATATGTAACAAAATCATCTCTTATTAAATACCTCCTCCAAAATGAGCAAGCCCTCAGAATAATATATACCTACTTTTCAATTTTTATATAGGAATATAATAAAAAAATTAGTATTTACTTTGTATCATCCATCTTAGACTAATCTGTTTTATATTGGTTTTCTAGTTGCAATATTTTAGATAGTCAAAACAAAACTACAATTTTTGTTATTAGTAAATATATTTTTACTTTCATTGGTATAAAATTAAAAAGCTTAAATTTTTTCGGTTTTCTATATTAAATACTCTCTGGTTGAAATATTTGGCTTATGTTAAAAATAAAATAGTTAATTACAGTATTTTAGTTTTTGCCAAAGACATTCAAATTATTTGGGTTTGGTTAATGGTGATTTTAAATTTGATAAATAACTACCAGTGGTCTAGTTTTATCAGCATTATCTATTTTTCATAATACCTTATTTTGAAAGATAATTCTACCTGCAATATAACATTATAAGGCTGACATTTGAAAAAAATATGGAATTGGGTATTCCTATGTTGCATGTGACTTAAAATAATATGAAAGTAATTTTGTGAATTGGGAAAGTGCATTTGATTAAGTTTAAGTAGTGGGATTTCCATTCTTATTCTGCCTTTTCCACCACTTCAAATTAGTTTTTCTTTTCTTTCAATATGATTGTGGCTGTAGTCTTAATCAAAATAGATACTGTTGGAAAGAAAGAATAATTTCCATAAAAAACATTTTAAAAATTAGCTTCTCTAGTATCATAGAAAAACTGTTCTACCTGCATGTATCATGTTTCATTTCATTTAGTTCCTCATTAGATAAAACCATAAAAATAATTATTTATAAGGAGTATAAATTCTAGAGAGAATAAAACCATCTTTTTCATACAAGACGTTTATGTACACACTAAAAAAAATTGAGAATTATTTTTTCATTGCCTGATTTCCTTATTGTTAGGAAAAATCACCATAAAGAGTAATATATATAAAACATTGTGTACAAAAACATGCAACAGTATGTCAAATTTTAGGAAATGTTTTTAATTATATGTGAGTGTTGGTAGTTAAGAATTTAGTGGTTTTCACGGTTTGGAACTTAATCTTTCTTTTTTACACAAATGGAAAACTGTGTACCTAAATTAAATTATTTATTTCAGGGATGGTACATAGTAACATATGCATTAGGTATATATCATTTAAATCTGTTTATAGCATTTCTTACACCAAAAATTGATCCAGCAATGGATTTTGATGGTAAGTTTTTTAAAAACCATAAACAGTAAATTAATGGATTATATTATGTTTATTTTGTTCTACATCTCAATTTAATTTAAACAAATATTGTAATGATTTTTCCTGTCTAAGATGCATCTTTCTTATATTACAGCAGACGAAGGTGGTCCTGAACTGCCAACGAGAGCCAACGAAGAATTCCGACCGTTCATAAGGAGGTTACCAGAATTTAAGTTTTGGTACTCAATTACAAAGAGTACTCTTATTGGTTTTATATGCACATTCTTTGATTGCTTTAACATCCCAGTGTTTTGGCCAATTTTAGTTATGTACTTCATTACATTATTCTGTATTACTATGAAGAGACAAATTAGGGTAAGAAATTATTTTAATTTTGGGTGTGTCAATATTTTACTTGTTGAAAATGTTTCATTATTGGAAACCTTCTTGCTTTTCGCTGGTTCTTTAAGAGAATTGTGACAGTCCCATACAAGTAGTGACTTTATAACTGATAGGGGAGCTTAACAATTTGAGGTTGCTGATTGCTGTACTTTTGACAGCTTTCTAGTAGTTTCTGTTTATGACTAGTGTACAGGTTGTGTACTTAGTCCCAAAAAATAGTCATCTTAAATATGGTCTGAGATCTTGTCCTTATTTTGTCTATATGCTTATTCCAAATTAGCTTATCATTCAACTATACTGCAAGGTTTTTACATGCTAATCAAACAAGAGGGGTGTCGCAAAACGTCTACTAGGACTTGTAGTAAACAATTTTAATTGCTTCAATAGAATTCCACTAATCCATGGTTAAAAATTAAATAGCACAATTGCAATAAGGTAGACAAAAGGTTGCATGCTGATCAGAGATACTGGTCAGACCAAACATTGAGCTTGAACCTTTTACTCTCATCTTTAGAGAGAGTTGAGATAACACAGAAAACTGAATATGTACTTTCAAAAGAGCTGCTCAGCAAATTAAACAAGAATGCAATAAAAAAACTACCAGAAAACCACTTGGAAGAATGATTAAAAATAAAATCCTAACTAAAAGAGTACTAAAGCATGGGTTATGGTGGAGCTGAAGTTTGTTTTCAGCCTCCTCAATTTACAGACCAGATTGAAAGTAATTTTCATAGTGTGTTCACTTTAGATTAAGCATTTATTTCATTTTTTTACCAATCAAAATATTTTGATTTATTTTTTTTATTTCAGCATATGATAAAATACAGGTATTTGCCCTTCACTCATGGAAAACCAAAATATCAGGGTCATGAAGAGTCGACGGGAAAAGTTATTATATCCCCAAAGTGACAGATCATTTAATTTATTTAATTATGTCTTAAAAAATTTTTGCAATTTGTATACAAATAAAATAAAAAAAAATTAGTTCGTTACTAAATTCCAGGACGTAGTAACACATTTTGTACGAATAATCAAAGTTGTGAAATATTTAGATTTTTAATATGTGTAAGGTGTTAATCGAAATTATGCAACAGTTTTTTTTTAATGCCATAACAATAAATTGTTTTGAAATGTTTGACATTTCTAAAATATTCCTATACTAAGAGGGGTGTAAAAAATATATTTTTTGTTCAAATGAAACATTTGTAAAATTGTTACATAAATTCGACAATTACTGTCGGTAATAAGAACGTAAATTTTATAATCAAACTTCATTTTACTTGATGCTTGTAACGTTGCGAACAAGTTACATGTATATTTTAAAGCTATTTTATTAAAATTCTCCAACTTGTTTACGAAATGAGGCTTGGAACTTGAAACCAAACAGTTTAATTATTATCAAATTAATAAATGCCGTTGTAAATAAAACTTTCCTACCAACAGAACTACCGGTCGGAATATTTAGTTCTGATTGTAAGCAAACATAATAGTTCTTATAGATTTAGGGATAAATGACATCATTTCTTGACTATATTGTGCGTTAGTGGGCAAATTACTACATATAGTTAGTAATTTACAAGTCGAAGTTTTAGTATTTCTTTTCATGTAGTATACAAAAGAGGTTATTCATTTCATACAAACTAGTATTATTCAGTCATAATTTTAGTGTAATATTATCAGTCAATGTACATAATAGAAATTTTGAGAACTTTTTGTGCATGTCTGTTTTAAGGATTTTAGCACTTTGTTGGCAAATAACGGGTTCATAATCTATTTAGAATTCAAACCAAATTTTAAATGCGTTGTATTCACCATGACATTTTCTATACCACTGTTGGCACATTGCACAAGTATATTTACTGTTTATTTGGGTAACTACAGACTTTCAGTAAATTTTCATATATACTAAAAGCTAACTTAACTTTTTTGAATCTCTGGTCTAAATTTTATTTTGCTTTTAATTACATATATGTAGGATTTGTCTTTCTATACTTGATTTCGCGAAAATAAACGCGTTTTGCCGACAGTAATGGTAGGTATTTAATCTGTACAAAGAAAGCTATTATATAATAATTTTTGTTAATTTGTTTATACAAACGAATTTAAAATAAAAACTTATTTGCTCCTTTATTACTAATTAACATGGAACTCTCTTCTAGAAAATAGAGTTAAAAAAGGATATATTGCCTATGAACAGTGTAAAAGAACTATCGGCCGTACCTGAGGATTGTCACCCAGGGTTATGGAGTGGATCTACACTGCAATCATAAGACCTATGCTAACCTACTGCGTGATTGCCTGGGGAGTTAAAACAAACAAGCTGACAGTCGTCCGCAAACTGGACCATTTACAAAGAATAGCATGCCTTAACATAACAGGAGGCATAAGAACTACACCAACTAGAGCAATGGAGGTGATCCTCGGTCTCACCCCTCTTGATATCCTATATATCAAGGAGTTGGTTTTTATGACCATGTTACGGCTCCGCTCTACTGGAACACAACTTAAAGTAGAATGTGGTGAGTCGAGGTATGGTTTGTGGCGCGAAGCTATAAACGAGCTTCCAGTGCTGCAAGCAAATACAGAATCGATTTCATCAAGATAAGTCTTTCACAGGCCCTACAAGAAAATCTTTAATGACGACGCTCAAAAGAAGGTTCAGGATGTGCAATTTACTCTAGACCCCCTAAACTTAAATATAAAATGGGCAATGGGTTTTAATGCCAGTATAGCTTCGACTGCCGTCTCCATAGCCGCAAAAGAGATCACCAAAAGAGAAATCACTGGTAAAAACATCCGTAGCCTTACGGATAGCATGGACAGATCAGGTCTAGTATTGGAATGTCACATGGCCCTTACCAAAGCCTGTAACAACAATGTGTGTTACCCTAGGCTGGGTAAAACGTTATGGAATTTCAAAATGCAACCGCATAGCTGACTTGATGGCTAGGAAAGCTGCCTCCCAAAGGATATTGGGACCTGGCAGTCTTGTCAGCTTGCTGGCATCAGTGGTGGTTGATCTAGTAAAGGAACGCTCCCTTGACAAATTCAAGGGAAGATGGGATGAAGAAAAAGGTTGCAGACTATCCAAGGAACTTCTAAAGTATCCGAATAGAAATACGTGGCCAAGACCAGAAAGGACCTGTGTTTGGTCACAGGTATACTTACTACCCATTGTCACTTACAAAAACATCTGAACTATGCATAGGATGTGAACAAGAAGGTAAGACAGTTGAGCACGTCCTTTGTGATTGTCCTACATTCTTTCTAATAAGCATTTCTGTATTCGGCGAGAACTGGCTAACACATGCAAACTTACTACTTTAAACAGGTAGGATTGTTGACGAGCTAATAGGTATGCTCAATCTCAGAAGATCGCACAACGGGCCAAATGTGGCCTAAGTGTAGTGGGGCAACCCAACTTTCAAGAATTACAGATACAGATTGCTCCTTTATTATACAAAAAAAAGTTATCCAATTAGATGGTGTACTATATTACTAAAGAAATAACAAAATACTTAATATATAATAAATTTTTTATTGTAACACAAAAATAATAAAATATTTTCGCTACTACTGTATACCGAACCTTGGTTATGAAACGTTAATTACAAATTTTAAAACAAATTCAGACTGTAATCTCTTATTCAGCGATTATTTCTATATAAAAACATTTTTGCAACAATTCACTTTAAGCTAACATTAAAATCACTTTAAAAAATTAACAAAAAAAAAAACAGGAGATACTGCTTTTATAATATACCATAGTTAAGCTAATAAAAATCTTTTACCTTAATGAATTATTGGGAAATATTAATGGAACTTCTTCAAATTTGATAATTGGTCATTCAAAATTGAAAGAACTAAAAATTATGAAATAGATCAATGGGTGGTTATTATATTGAACCTTTGATATTGGCAATTAAATATTTATTTTTACATCTAAAAACTAACTTAAACCAGTTTTCCTTTCAATAGCCAAATAATGTTATATTATATTTTTGAATTTTAACCATATGATTATGCCAACATTTAAAAAGCTGAAATTTCTGTGCATCCCTTAAGTTCCTAACATCTGGGTATAATTTTTTGAACTGTTATATCATGCAAAATGATAAATTTACAGGTTAACATTTTAAAATTAAGATTATCCATTAAATTTAGGCAAATAGTTGTAATGGATAATTGTTCCCAGACTACTTACATTAGTTAGTAAAAAATGAGTACTTATTACAATTTAATGTATTTTCGTTCAAAAAATAAATGAACAGGATATTTTCAATTAAAAGTTTTCAAATGTTTCTGATTTCTAGTCTTTTCTAGCTATATGACTTATATTTACCTTGATAAATATTCTTTTTCTTCCACGCTAAAATATTACAAATAATAACTTTATAAGTAATATTAAACAATTAATGAAATAATCAAAAAGCTCTAGTATGAGGTAAATTAATTTTTAACACTATACATATACAAAGTATGTATTTAACTTTGTCATTTTATTTAAGAGAAATATTAAAGTTTCTATGTCAAGACTATAACAATCATATACATGAACAATTCCAGTGTGCTTTTATACCTTGACAGTTTTATGGCTGGCAGTAAACAAGCTAACATACTTTTTCATGTAATGTGTATATAAACCCCAATCACACAAAATTTTATCTGTAATCGTATTAGACCTTAAATTAAAATCAGCAAGTCAATTAAACAGAACTGCCCAAAAATGGGTAATGTTAGTATTCTCATAATTTCAAGTTTGAAATAATGCATTATGTTTCCAGAGGATTTTTTGATATTTTATAAAGGAAAATTATAGATTAATTACAATGCCAATCATATATTCATTCAATTGTTTCAAGTAACTTTACTGCTGATTCATAAAACAGATGCAATAACATTCTTGAAAATAGTTGTTTCAAATAATGCATCAGACACAGACAAATTAGCATTAAATATTTAACCTAATCTAATTATGATCGCTGTTGATCTTTTAATAAATATATTCGAACAAATTTGGATAACCCCCAAAAAATTTCAAAAAAATACAAATTGCACAAAATATTTACTGTGCTTGAATTTTTTCATCTTGTTTTGGAATATAGATGCTTTCTGCTCTTTGGTCATGTTTGGCAGCTATTCTAGAGGCTGTAAATAGGAAATCTGACAAGCGATTTAAATAAATTAGAGCTTCTTTATCTAGGGAACCATTTCGAACCAATGGCACAATTACTCTTTCAGTTTTTCTACAGATTGCTCTAGCTACATGTAAAGAGGCACTAGCAACACCTCCACCCTAAAAATATATGTTAACATATTAAAATAACCTTAATAATTCATACTTACAGGAATTATATATCTCTCAGGTGGTGGTAATTTTTTAGAATACTCATGAATCCAATCTTCTAATTCTTTTGTATAGACACCAGGAATGGCAGTTTTACAAGTTGTTGACTTAGATATTGCTGTACTAATGTCAATAATTATTGTTTGAATTCTTTTTAATTTGTCTGTATATTGCTGCTCCGATTCATGAGCATGTTCTCTAGCTAAGCTGCAACAAATATGCAATAAAAATATTCACAAAAACTTATTGACATACCCTAAATAACTTAATAGTTCTTCAGCAGCTCCAATTGCATTAAAAACGTCACAGTCTTTGTTCATTACATCTCCATTTAAAGTCTTAGACGTACCATTGTCACCTTGTCTACTGAAAGTTTCTGGAATAGTAAGAATTGGTACGTCCTTGTCTTGTGATTTTGGTCTACAAAATAAATGTTAAACTACGAATTAAAGGCGTATGTTCACTTACTCATTCTTTTTACAATATGTTCGAGCATAATTTAAATGACGAAACTGTAATATTCTTCTTAACACCATGTCTTTAATAAAACAATATAAAATATAACCTAACTATTCAATGATATTTACGTAATTCACGTCAAAATTAAACTTCAGTCAAAATTCTTCTTTTATAACCAACTAGTGTTAGTAGTGTTTACACTATGGAGGGTAGAAGGATGGAGAACCAACTCAGTGTACTAAAAAATGTTCATCGGAAGGGAACGAATTGGTGGCTCCACAGTAGCAAGAGTAATTGTCACAGGACGTTACAAATAGTAGAAAAGAAGAATTTGTCGTGTGATCGGCTATGTCAAAATGAATCATTAGGGTAAGAAACGAAATTAAATTACATTTGACTACGTAAATATTTGAGATTTTTAATACTGCATAATTTTTAACTGCACAAGTCATGAAAAATATTAAATTTTTTAGACCAGGGCCCTGATTCTAAGTGACAATTCGACTCGAAATAATTTCGACCGTCATGGCGGAGTCGAAATGCGACTGTGTGCACCTAGCGAAATTATTGCAAAGTGAGCGTATGACGTCAGGAAATTGCGACAAGTCGAAATTAATTTCGACTAGACCATTTAGGTCGAAATGAGGATATCGATTCGAAATTATGAATCAGCACCCAGGGCTCTGATTCTAAGTGAAAATTTCGACTCGAAATAATTTCGACTCGAAATTGTCGGCCATGACAGTCGAAATCTTTAGCGATTCCAAGTCATTTCGACTTTTGGTAATATCTGGGGATAATTAATTTATGTCATTGGCATCGCATAAATATATGATTGGCACACATTTTTATATTTTGATCAGCTGTTTGTAGAGTACGTATGTTGTATTAAGGTTAAATTAGTATGTTTTGTTCGGGTTGTTTAAATTTTATTTATTATTATAATAATCAAAATGAATTATTTGGAAGACGAAGGTGATGGTGTAACCAAAAAGTGTCCTTTCAGCTAAAGGAAATGATCTTGTATTTTATATAAGAGCATCTGGATTTTATAAACAATATTCTGGGAGAGAAAAGCACCCTGTTAAACGGGATGAATAGGGCAAGGAAAAACAAGCCAAAAATGGCAGCGAGTAAGTACCTACAACTATTTTACATGTATAAAGCAATATTTTGATATAGATTTGTAATATAATGCCATTACCTGCTTAAAGGTATAATAATATAGTTAACATTTTAGGTATGTATTATTGGTTTGAAAAATAATGTTAAAAGGAAAGACAAACAGCAAGGGGCATCCATTAAAAATTATATTAACAAAAAACAACAAAAATTATTGATTAGCAAGCACTAGCAGTCAGCCAATTTGGACCACTTTGTCATCTGGCATAAATTTATGCCCCTATTTTACTACAATAATGATTCTCTGGAAGATCAATACTATTATTATGTAAGTTTTCACATTAATTTCTTTATTTTGAATTTATTGTTAAAGCAAAGAGATAGGTTATATTATTTATTTTTATTGACAACAGTTTCAAAAAGAAGTTTAAATATTATTGGTGATATCTTTAAGCACCATCTTTTTAATTTTCATAAATTTACAAACTTAAGCTTTCATATTCATTTTATTTATATTTTTTAGTTGGGTGACAAATATCAGTTTCATCAATGGCAGGAAGATTTGACAAAAGTTACAATACCCTGAACATGGAAAGGGAATCCATAAATTCAAAACTGTACATACTAACTCAGGAGAAGCAAGAAACAAACAGCATTCTCAAAATTTTTTTAAAATAATGGTTATAGTATCTAGGTTAACCCTAGGATACTTTTAGGTTTTCTATGAAAAAATTCTTTAATAAAACATGCCATAAAATGCTATGCTCTTTTAATTTTTTACCTGATGCAGAGATAAATTAGGTATGTTATATAAACTTAATTTATATATTGAACATGCCATGCCACCAACTACATCTAAGTATATGTTGGAATTATAAGGGTACACCTATTTGAATCAAAATCCGTTTACTTATTTATGTGGGTGGTGGGGTACATATTTAGCTATTATAGCATTAGGTAAGAGTTTTAAGTATTAAGAAAATTATTAATCAAAGATAGACTTTATTGATTTGAGACTATTTTTTATTAAAAGTCAAATTTCTGTGCAACAGAAATATTGTTTGATAAAATTTATTAATAAAATAAAACAAATAGTTATTTAGCAGTGTTAGCACAGGAAAAACATCACGATACTATAACTAATGGCAGGATCAACCAGGGAGCTGCTGTTGTGTACTAGTGTACACTAGTTTCATTGAAAAAGAATACATATTGCCCAAACTGGCTATCATGCAATGTAGAATGTATTTTGAGTGTCCCGTAAAATTCCGGTTTTCCTCTGATTCCAACTCCGCTGTTATATTACTACTTGTTCAAATAATGCAACCATTATTTATAATAGAACCTAATTAATGTACAGATAAAGATAAATGCTCGATATAATTGATATATTCACAAATTAACACCACTAAAAAATGTACATATCTTACTGATACTAACTAAACAGACGGGTAACCTCAAAAACAGATATAAATGTAATTGCTAAATGTCATAATTTCGAGTCGAAATCCTCATTTCGACCTAAATGGTCTAGTCGAAATTAATTTCGACTTGTCGCGATTTCATGTCGTCATACGCTCATTTCGCAATAGGTCCGCTAGGTGCGCACAGTCGCATTTCGACTCCGCCATGACGGTCGAAATTATTTCGAGTCGAAATTGTGACTTAGAATCAGCACCCTGCTCACTTCATTCTGTTTTTTCTTACTGACTTCACGTTGTCTTTTTACCCTTCTGCTACTCTCGCGCCATCTACTATTTGGTGCTTAACGCTGGACCTTCGACCTTCCCTCTGAGTTTTTAAGTATGTGGTCTTGAAAGTAAGAAATAAAGAAGAAGAAACGTAAATAGAAAGAAGAGTTTAACCAAATAATTTTGAATTCCACATTACATTAATCATTGCAATCGGTATGAATTTTATTACATTCAATTGCAGATATTCAACAAATGTAAATAGTAATTCAAAACAATTATATAAACATTTAATACGACTTTGCCAGAAACTACCTAGTGGTCCTAGAGAACATTACAAGTTTATGACAAGACAAGTATATTTATATTAAATACTTAGTATGTAATTAAATTATGAAACATTGCTTTTTATTTTAGAGTTTCAAGCAACATGTTTATGAACAAGATAAAGACAGAATAAAACAAATTATAAATAGAGCCCATGAAGATGCTGAGTGGATATTGAATAAGGTAGTCTAATGAAAGTTGTCTAATTAGAACTAATATTTAGTTATATTTTAGTATTTGGGCAAAAAATAATTAGAAAAATGTTTTCTGTGCCTTTAGTAACAAGTAGTGGAGGTTTTACATGTCCATTATTTTGGGAAATAGTAATGCTTTATATCAACAGACCATTTTTGGTAAATAAGCTAGTTACTGCAACTACAAAGATTGGTTTATTTAAAATAGAATGTAAAGGTAGCTTTAACCATATTAGTGAATTATTTACAAAACCAGCAATTTTGTATGAACGTAGAAAAATAAAGAATTTATCAGAAGTTACAGTATCTGAACAGATTATCAACAATTTAGTGGAATGTTATGATAAATATTCAAATATCAAAAAAGTAGATGAGGAATATTTTTCTAATTCTGCTGCTGGGATTTTTATTTCAATGCAATTACTTATTTCTAGAAAATATACCAATCATAAAGTTTTAGAAATAGTTATTTTGGATAAAGATAAAAATTCTGTGATATTTACCAATTCTTATGAAGCCTCTGAAGAAACTTTGACACCAAACTTTGTATATGAGTTTGAATTATGTGGATGCAATTTTAGGTGAGAAATTATTATTATGATGAATTAAATCTTATATTTCTAATTTTAGAATTAATTTGCAAGAGTTTGAAGATGCAGAAACATCTGGGGCAGAGTGGTTGGCTGATGTATTATTTCCAAAACTTCTTAAATGGTCTCAGTGTGATGGAAAAAAAAATTCAGTACAATCCATATCCTTGGTACCTTTGGATAAATATTGCATATTATATGAGAGATTAAAAAAAACATATGTAAAAGGCTTAATAAAGGTAAGGATGTAATCTATTTCTAATCCAGATTCAACTACCATAGTATTCTAAAGTTTAAAAATATGTAAATTTTAGAATTGGCTAGAAAAAGCAAATACTGATCCTCAGAAGTATATATTTGAAGATTTAGCTATAGCTAGTTACCTAATTTGCTTATGGTCAGTATATGCAAAAGATGAAATTAATTTTGTTGATTGTGGTTGTGGAAATGGTTTACTGGTGTATATATTAAAACAAGAAGGGTTTGAAGGCTATGGTATAGATGTTAGAAAAAGGTCTATTTGGGATATATATCCAAAAGAGACTAGATTAGAGGTATGTAATACTTTTACATGTTCTAGTTGCTGTTTGTTATATTATTTAACCTTAATATGAGTATTTTTATTTAGGTGGGTACAGTGACCCCAACATCAACTTTTCCCACATCTACATGGCTTATAGGCAATCACTCAGATGAATTAACACCTTGGATACCATTTATAGCACTAAAAAGTTCAATGAAAACCAATTTTTTTGTGCTCCCTTGTTGTTCATATGATTTTAGTGGTGAAAAGTATATAAGAACTAATACTTCAGTTAGTACATACACAGATTATTTGAACTATATTGAAAACATTTCTAAAAAGTGTAATTTTCAAGTTAATATTGACAGATTACGAATACCTTCAACCAAAAAAGTTTGTTTAGTTGGGTTAAGCAAGTTTTCAACAGAAGAACAAGTCTCCCTAGCTATTGGTAATATTCAACCACTAATAGATGCTAAAATGACAAGAAGTTTTAAACCAAGAGTTGAAGTAGAACCAGTAAGAAATTGCACACAGCTAAAAAGAGAAACAACTGATAGAATAATAAATCTTATTGTAAGTTTATTGCTGAAAGAAGAAAAATTATTAGTAAAAAAAGATGGTTCCTTTTGGAATATGGGGTCAACTTACATGATTGCAGACTTATCAAAAAGTATCCCTCAAGAATGTTTAAACAATTTAAAATTACAATGTGGTGGATTGCAAACTTTGATGAAAAATTTCAGATACATATTTGAAGTAAAAAAAGGAACAGTATGTTTAAGGAAACCTACATTGTATAAAGACACTGCAGAAAAGTATAGAGAAAAACCTTGTTGGTTTCAGAAGAATCATCCACAAGGTTGTTATAACTCTGCAAATGATTGTAGCTACCTTCATGTTTAATTGTAAAAAATAATGCAAGTTTTTTTACATTTAGGGATCAAATATTTTTGTTAGTTATTACATGATATTATTGATTGTAACTAATATGGACGGCTTTTAGCTGAAAGGAACCAACCCCAAAAAAAAGTTATTGAGTAATTAAGTGAAAAAGTTTTGACAATTATAAAAAATTCATTATAATAAAGATAATTTTAATCGATTGCATACTTGCGCATAAAATATGCACATAGAATATGAATTATTGCAAATTAAAAAAATAAAATACTTCCCTGGAAATTTTTGATTTTTGTGGGTTGGTTCCTTTCTGTAAAATAAATTTTAGCATTTTTTTGTTCAAGATACTTTATTGCTATAAACAAGTAGGTGAAAAATACATGTACTTTTTAATTTATTCATCCATAAAGGGGTCCACTTCAAAATCAGGTGGTCCACTGAAGCCATCCACATCATCTACGATGTCCGTCGTGCCGGTTATATTTTCGTAAAACCACTTGCAATCGTTCGGAATTAAGTGCATCACAGATTTTATGTCTTCTACCTTTGGTTGTGATATTTTTTTCCCTTCAGGCCACATTGGTATCAACAAATCTTTAAATAATGCCGGACGACCTATTTGTTTTTTTCTAATATCTATTTCAGCATAAGAGTTGTCTTCAAAATTTGCTTTTAGAAAAATTGAAAATGGTTTTTCTTTATCAAGAAGTATTTCACGTGTTTTTAACCAGCTAACTTTTTGATTCTGAACATCCACTTTTCTATTTACTATTTGTTTTTCTATCTCAGTGGTCCCATAAAACTCAGAAGAAAGCATTCGAGAAACTTTGAATTTATTTTTTGGTTCGACAGTCTTTCATGATTTTTATATAATCATCTGGTAGGTAAAGGCGCTGTTGATGTTTTAGTCCACATTCGACATCAGAAAAATCAGAATCGTTTGGCAGAAAACTATGCCCAGATACAAGAAAACGCAAACGAATTGTTTTTAAAGAGGCGTGTGATTGCAGCAAAGTTTTAAGCATGAGTGTCATCTTAATGTTGCGGTTTTGTCCGCCACAGGAATCAGACCATAAAATTAACTCATTAATATCAAAGAGGTTTTCTTTAACATGTTTTAATAAACATGATCCAATCTCTTGAGCTCCACGACCTGCCTCGTTTTCTGTCCAGATATAAAAATGACCCTTATTGGTTGAACCAGAATGAACTCCCAAATTGTAAAGCCAAATTTGTCTCTTGTAAAACAATATTCCAGTTGCTAATCGTGGTAGTGGCAGTGTTTTTCAAGATCGAATGTTAAACATTCTATTTTTTTGTTTTCTTTAGCTTTTTTCATATCATTCTTCATCTGGTTTCTGGCTTCTTGCCAATTCTTAATATGGTTGTCGTGTTCTTCTTTGATTTTTTCCTTTTCGTCAGCTGATAGGGTATTTTGGAATCGGCTGTGATATGTGTCGCATGTATTGCAGGTATCCTTTTTGATTTTTATAAATTTTAAATTAAATTTAGTTAAAAGATACGTCTATAAGTCGAAAAACTAACCGGATTTTCTGCTTCGTCTTTATATGTTCTGTAAATCAAAGACAAAGTCATTTCTGGGGGTAGAAACTTCGGCATCAGAACACTGAGTTCTACGATAATGACTTTTGTACTTCGGTATTCTCTTTATTTGGTTTACGACTTCTTGCTCTCTTCTTTCATCTACCTTATTTTTTCCTCCTTGTGCTTTTACTCGCTTATCTATTATACTGTCAGATCTTAGCTTCATTAATGCTGAATTAAATCTTTTTTTAGAAATTTGCAAAGTACCTATTGATAAATGTTTCACGGCATACTATGACCCCACATAATTGATAAATTCTAAAATACTTTTTTGGCTTTCGTCCTAGCCCATAAGTTCTTTTCTTGTCATATTCTTTTACTAAGGCACCTATATAAGCTGTTTGTGCGTTGTAACTACCAAGCTCCCAAAACTTTTTAAAACAATTTTGACGTTGTGTCAAACTTAATGTTGTATTGCATTTTTTAGAACAGGAACACTGAAAAGCTTCATTAAATGTCTTTTCTTCTACTGTTCTCTTCTTATAATCATAATGAGTTTTGTTTTCATTCTTAGCTTTTTTATTTTGTGCTCTTGTCATGTTTAGAGATCCCCTTTTTCTTCCTTTTTTTGGTCTTACAAATTTTATAGCTTCGAAGCCGTCGCTATCGTTGCTCTCATTTTCGCCTAGATGATCACTACCTTCTTGCTCTGATGAAGCGTCATTTTCTGCTTCGGTTACAACAAACTCCGGATCTTTATCAGAATCATATCCATCACTTAATACTTCTATGTCATTAAAGTTGTAGCAATTTTCGGTATTTGTTTTATTTTTATCCTCCTTCAAGACCTAAAAAATATATCAGTAGTTAGAACACAGCATAAGGTTTTAAAATCTAAAAATCCAAGTACCTTACTACAGCTGGGCTTTTCGTCAGTCTTGATAAGTTCTGCATTACAGGTTGGTTTATCAAGTTTACCCACTTCTTCAGAGATCTAAAAAAATGGTCCAAAATAAGTTTAAACATCGCCAAGCTTTGCTTAAAACAACAAAATAAATTTCAAACGACTGTTTTTCATTCTGTAGAAAAGAACCAACCCCATTTTGGTTATTATAAAGTAACTTAAAATAGCGTGTGCTATTTAAAATACTTTTTTGATGTCTAAAGTCATTTGTAATGCTTTACTTGGCACCTGTACCATTGTATATACAATGCCTGTACTATTGCATTTCTAGAATAAAAATAGAAACTGAACCTACAAAATACATAAATGCAGTATTTACCTGAACAAAGCTCTTCTGTGCGATATCTTTTGCTATTGCAAGAATTCTTTGAGATCTGCTCTTGTTAACATTCATAATGGATTACAAAAATATTCATTTATCAGTTTTACTGCACTTGTACTTCACACTATTCACATTACTTTCCCAGAAAACAGAAAACTGCAGAGAACCAAATAACGTACTGTCACCTGTCACAAACTCTCTTTTATTATGCAGAAAGGAACCAAGCCGCTTGGATCGCTTCTGCAGGTAGGTTTCTTGCTTAATCAATTTTGTGGGTTGGTTCATTGATCAAGAGATGGCGCTAGAAACCACAATGTGGCTTGGATCTTTTTACAGTAAAGGTTAGAGCTCTTATTGCAATATTGTGTAAAAATCTAAACATGACGAATTTGTGGGTTGGTTCCTTTTAGCTAAAAGCCGTCCATTTTTCATTACCACTAAACCACCAAATTCTTCACTAAGAAAAATGTTAAAACTTTAATAAATAATTAGTATAAAATAGTAGTTTTTAATTATTATTATAGTTTTTCCAAAAAAATAACAGACATTTATAAATGTTCATCTCCTAAAATCATTTCTTTATATGCCAAAACCTCCAATAAAGCACTGCCTTTGCTTTCTGATTTAACCATTTCATCAATTAATCTAAAATGTCCTGGATCAATTAAAAATACCATTGTAATTTCATCTTCCTGTCGATCTTCAGTTTCAATTTCTATATTTTCAATTTTCATTAACTTTTCTTTAATTTTTTTAGCTGCTTTACCTAAAAATTTTAGAATATAAGGTATTGGAGATATTTAAAGACAAATAGGAAACTACCACTTTTAATGTTTTTGTAGAATGATTGATTATATAGAGTGATTTCAAGTTAGGTACCTTTGAAATTAACTTTTAACCTCATTTTAGCTCTCTCTAATGGAATATGTTCCTTTATTAATTTAATAACTTGTAAAGCCTGCTGTTTAGCTGATTGATTTGGTTTTACAGAATAATGCACATCTTTCATGACTTTCTCTATAATGGTTGCAGGATATGGTCTTTTTATTTCTGGATTTATACATTTATCTGCTACTGTTGTTGCAATATCTTTAAATAGCTGATCTATATGACTTTGCCTTTCCTTATCAGATACTTGCAATTCTCCTTTAGCCAATATTTCTTTAGCAATTTGAGTTTGGTCATCTGTTCCAAAAGCCTTTATAAGATCTTCCTTTTTAGCTATTTGTCCCTTAGAAACATTGGTAAACACAGAATGGGTTTGTAATACTTCATCAATATCCTTCTCCCTGAAATAAATTAACAGCATGACACCAAATAAAAATGTGAATGCTTTTTAAAGTATTTTTAAATTACATACTACTTACACTTGATTTCTCCATGATACAACTTTATTTCTATAACAGGCTATTTCAAACCTTTTTCCTGCCTTTTTTATTCTGACCACGGCGACGTTTGTTAATCGAATTTGGTTTGTTGGTGTAAATATTTTGTTCATTTTGATTCATTGACCTAATACGTCCTACCACAAATAAGGTGAAATAAGTCAAATTTTTAGGTTATGATGTTCTGTCGGTTCATTTCTATTTTTAGGGTTTTTGTTTGTTCATTTATTGACATATTTTAAGTAGGTTTCACATGCAATTTACTGAGATGTAATTTTAAAAATTGTGTAACACTTTTCAAAATTTAAAACACCATTTAGATCTTTTAGAAACGAAATGAGTAAACAACTAAGGTTATACGATTTAAAATTCTCTAGTTTTGTACAATAGTACAGTCTAAAATAGTCAACTACATTTCTGAATTAATAACTTAAAATTAATGAAGACCAATGCTTAGTAATGGTTTCAATAGTTTACGGTAGATGGCAGCACAATATTAAAACAGGTGAGATGAAAAGTGGTTTTTGTTTGTTGTCCAGTTTCCCCAATAATGTACAAAAAATTAAATAAACTGTTTTTCTCATAACTTTCTATTTCATAATTTTTAATCAATTTATATCAAAAGTAATGTAGTGTGTTTGTGCATATTTCATAAATCCGTTCGGAGTGCTATTATCCTAAAAATCAGTGTTAAACGTGACGTTTTCAGTAATATGGCATTGGTGACTGTGCAACGAAGTCCTAGCACCAACAATTCTCCTAGTCATGTAAGTACTAGTTTTCTTAACCCATAATGTGTATACGAGATTGTTTTCATAGATAATTTAAAATGTGCAGCAATTAAATTTAAAATATTTTAATACATTTCCATGAAGTTTGTAGAATTTAAATACATTTACATAAACTGTTACATTATTAATCTTGTCTACTAGGATAACCCTAAACTATTTTTTGTCATTATAAATGCATATTATTATTTGTGTCCTAGATCAAGCTTATTTATTACATTGTTTACGAAAACAGATAAAACTTAAATGCATGCTTGGTTTTTAATTATAGTATAAGTATGTCTAATATAAATGATCAAGAAATTAAAGCTATTTATATATTTTAATTTTCTCTATTGACAAAATGTAATAACTAATAACAATCTAAAATATATTAGGGACTTTGGTATTTAGAGTTGGTCTGAATCATTGATCTTTTGTTTTTTAAATAGTGTCTACTGCTACGATGACAAACTGTAATTATATTTCTTAGAAGTTATTCAAAATAATATATTAATTTTAAAATCTATTATCATATTTTTTTTAGATCAGATGAATTACATCTGAAATCATATATTTAAACTATAGTAATATGTTTATCTGTGAATTAAAATTTGTTAATTTAAAGATAATAAACATACTGTTACAATGTTTTTCCAAATATTATTTTATATACAATCGTAATTGACATTTGTAATTTACTGTGTAAAGCAAGCTTTTGTTTTACAATGCTTTAGAATTACCCAAGCTTCCTTTTTTTTGTTGTAATTAGTAAATATTTATTTATTTATCGTTTAAACTATTGCAGAATTCTTAAAAACTGATTATAGTTTGGACTCCGTCGATTGTAGGTCTAGTCACTCCCGTTATTATGCATTCACCACCAACAGCTGCTCTTCTGTCATTTCTGTCAGTTTATATTCAACTTTATAGTCGTGAGGTCATTCCAAACAAGTAAATCTTTCGGTTTCCGATGTTAAAGGACGTTCTTACAAACATTTTACGATTAAAATGACTTAAAAACTTGTCAATATGAATTAAGTTGATATTTATTGTTTGTTTTGAGTGAACTATTTAAGTTTTGTTTCCGTCATGCTGTATGTTTTACCACCCCTAAGGACTCAAAATTCTTCAACAAATTGGAGTAACTTTTGCGCTAGTAAAAATACCTCTTCTGAAATTGAGAGCTCCTCGTGGAAAGAACAAAAACCTCCCAGGGTTCAACTTAGAAACATTCAAATTATTACTATTAAAGTAAGTTATTTTCAAATAATTTTAAAATGTTTGTACCTATATCAAAGTTATTGGTTATGAATTTGCATAATTTAAAGAGAATATTTAAGGAAATTAAAATAATTTCATAATTTTGGTAGACAAATACAATTAGGATTACCTATACATTTTCAAGGGTAGGTAAAAGATAAATCAATGATTTTTTTGTGCCCTTGAACTTATGTAAATTAAGATGATGAAAGGATGCTGTAAAGGTTTTTTTTTTAATTTTGGATAAAATGTAAGCTTAAATTCGTTAAGGAAATAAAAAAAATCAAGTGAATTTGAATAATAGACAAATATTTTTTCCATAAATGTTGACTTTCAAAACTAATATTTAAACTACAAATAATGTATGTATAATTGGAGGTTTAAGAATTAAATTGATCTTCATATTTCCTAAAATTTGTACAAAAGTGTATCACAGATTATAAAGGTTAAAAGATTATCGATAGGGCTTTTAAGGTATTTTTTAAATGCTCTCCATGAACTACATAATTGCATTTTAATGTTATTGGTTAATTTAAAATGTTAATATTAAAATATTTTACAAATATACTTATAAATGTAATAAATTTATTTTTCAAATTATTTTTAAGGCATTTTAAAATTAGGCATCAATTTACAGTTTTTTTTAAATACCTCCGTTTTTCCGTCTAAAATTTTTGGAGGTGTATACAAAGTCTGCTGTTTTCATTTATTTGTATATCAATGTATAATATAATAAAAATGAAACGAAATTCAGTAAAAATTCTTTATTTTGGCAAAATAATCTCATTACAAGCAAAGATTTTATTGTCAATAGAAAATCTTCCTCTTACACTTTGTTTTGTCATTCTTAACTGACACATCGAATAAAAATTAAGTGAAATCCTGCAAATAAAATTATTGTTTTTTTCATGGGCTTATAGTTAGGATACTTTTTGTTCACCTTAGTCTTAATTAAATCCTATAGGTAATTAATTTATAGGTATATATTCCTAGCTTACAATAATTAATGCATTAAAAAGGAAAACATAATAAGCAAAAAGTATTTAAAGCTAGATTTAAATTGTTTGTCGAAAATCCAAAGAAAAATGCCAAATAAGTTAGACATAGATGGATAGCTAATATAGATCCATTTCTTATGACAATCAAGCTAGCACCCCCACACTGACTAAATTAAAAAAAAAGTAGCCCATAATTAAGTGCTAATTAAAGGCTAATTTGTACCACAAAAATTAAAATTTGTACCACCGCGATAATCGAGAAAAATCGACTTGAAAATGGGGGGTGCTAGGTTGAGATCAAGGCAGCACCCCCACTTTGATCGAATTCCAATTCAATTACATCAAAATAAAGGGCATATTAAAGGCTAATTTGTACCACAAAAAGTTAATCCATATTATTATTTATAATGTCAAAAAATAAAATCGAACGCTGTAAATATCGCTGCTCTATAATTTTAGCACCCCCACTTTCGTCTATTCAAAAAGTGAACACACAATATTATAAAACTAATTAAAGGCAAATTTGTACCACACAAGAAATTTTTATACTTTTCAATATAAAGCCGCCAATTGAATTTAACTCTTTGCGGTCGTATTAAATGGTGGCGGATGCGCTGAAATCTTTTATTTTTGTCATCATTCTAAAACATGTGGCACTTTGATTTGTTGGTAGTTTCCAATCGTTTGTCGCCTCTTAAATACCTTTTGCCGCATATTTCACTCGATATTTCAGTATTGCCAATTTTGGATATAAACATGACACTTCTCCTTTCATAGACAAAATTTCCCCTCTCAAAGCATTACATTTTCCTTGAAATTTAGCAGTATCTGCTGTAGGATATATTTTGTGAGTTTAAAACTGAAACCCACATTTCATACCATTCTCGTCTAATTTTTCTGTTATTAGAGATTGCCATTTGTTTTCTTCGAATTTTTAATACTTTCTATTCGTTAGGTGTTTTCTGATTGACTCTGATCTAAATATTTCAAAAATCATGATGAAATACCTCTAGTACTATGCGGGTTTTAAATTTGATTACTAAATGTCAACACCGCTTAAAGGAATATACAGGATATAAACAAAAGAATAGAGGTCAAAACAAAGCAAAAGTTCAAATGACTTTTTCGCAGGAGTAAACGGGTCTTAGTTCTCATAAAAAAATAGTTATTTTATCTCACAAAATCTAATGAATGAACAATTATCTTACCTTTTATGTCTGTGTGTATTTTCAATAAACTATCAAATTTCTGTTTACTTAAGTAAATACAAATTTCTTCTTCGATAATTGATTAATAAGCGGTGTTTACACTTGAATCTAAATCATTGTTTATTATCTCGTCGTCATCTTCAAATTTGTCCATAGGTTTATGCGTTTCGAGGCCGAGAATTTCACTTTTAATATTGTTTTTATTATTAGAAATGTATGCATACAGGGCAGTGTTTTTCATGTCCAAAATTTTACCTAATTCCACCCACACTTTGTTTGCTCGCGTTATTAATTTACCATTATTAATTAGTAATTCCTTATTTTGTAAAACGACTGCAGCAATATGTTCATAATTTAAAAAACGTTTCCTTCCAACCGAACTCATTTTATTACACACTATTCTCAAAGACAGGATTACGATTAAAGCATCTACCTAGCACTTGTTTAACTGGACATTTGTAAACTGTTGTTATAGGTTATCGGGTAAATAAGATCCCGTTCATTCGACACCGAATAAGTACTTTTCCCGAATTGGCCAAGTGTTTACTTGTTATTGAGAATTTCTATCGATTTAGGGATTGTAAATCATTACAGTAGTACAGAGATGGCCTATTGGCAGGAAAGCAATTGTGCAATGTGCACCATAATAGAAATATAATTATAATATAATTAGAAACCATAGGTTTAATTTGTTTTAGAATATTGACAAAAATAAAAGATTTCAGCGCATCCGCCACCATTCAATACGACCGCAAAGAGTTAAATTCAATTGGCGGCTTTATATTGAAAAGTATAAAAATTTCTTGTGTGGTACAAATTTGCCTTTAATTAGTTTTATAATATTGTGTGTTCACTTTTTGAATAGTCGAAAGTGGGGGTGCTAAAATTATAGAGCAACGATATTTACAGCGTTCGATTTTATTTTTTGACATTATAAATAATAATATGGATTAACTTTTTGTGGTACAAATTAGCCTTTAATATGCCCTTTATTTTGATGTAATTGAATTGGAATTCGATCAAAGTGGGGGTGCTGCCTTGATCTCAACCTAGCACCCCCCATTTTCAAGTCGATTTTTCTCGATTATCGCGGTGGTACAAATTTTAATTTTTGTGGTACAAATTAGCCTTTAATTAGCACTTAATTATGGGCTATTTTTTTAATTTAGTCAGTGTGGGGGTGCTAGCTTGATTGTCATCCATTTCTTTGGCAACCATAAACCCCACAATTGTCACGTTAGATTATATTTGGGGATATATCAAAAATAAGGTGAACTTGTCCTAGGAACTCGTGATTTTATCACATTTCAGACTGTTCTCGTATTTTTGCCAAATAAAAAAGTTGTCGTGGAAATTAAAAACTTATCATTTATCGATAAAATTTTAAGGACCTTTGAAGAAAAATACTGACTGACAGTAGCAAACGAACAGAGCGATTTTTTCACTTTGATGACGTGCAATCAAATTTATACTGAACGAGGTATACATGCTAAAACTTTTCATTAAAAAATTGATGTGTGTAGCTTTAAAAATGCAACTAGTAAGATACTAAAATTGTACTTTATTCCGAAAACAATGTTTGGTGCATTCATTTATAAGCAACACGTTTTCACTATTATAAATACCACACTGTCTGCTATTTGCGTTTCATATCGTACCCATATTAATATTCAAGTCTTGTAAATCTATACCTTGGAACGTATATTTTGATATGCGCCAGTGCACAGGATACACGTGGCATCCGCTAAATATAAGCATAAAGGTACATTTAGGCATCCATTTTTTTCATGCAATCACGTATTTTTAACAAAACGCAAGCGTTTTTAACTATTGTGAATTGGTTAATTTTAACGGAGCTGCCAAATAAGGATAGATGCTCGTCCTTAATCTTTAAAAGGAAATATAAATACAAAATCAACCTCTCATTTTAACTTCGCAATTCTTTTCAATCTACTATATGTTTGACAAAAAATTTGAAATTTTCATAAATGAATTTTATTTACGGCATCGGCCTTAACCAGAGGACTCGACACAAAGAGTCTTCTCTTTGGGCCTGTATCAGATGTTATAAGTTCAAGTTCAAGTGAACTGTTTGTCAAAGATGAACCTAGTTCAATTTGGTTTTCATTGTAGGAAATAAAATCAGCATAAGTTCAATTGAACTCCGCTTAGGTCACGTAGGCTGCACTGAAATCTTTTTTTTGTCAAATATTTTATGTTTCGTGTCCAAAATTTAAATAGTTATTTGAACATTTATTTATTTAACCCTTAAACGCCCAGCGTAACCATAAGGTTACGATTACAAGTCCCTTTTAAATTTTCTGTTCTGAGCAAGTACCGGCTTCTAACATATAGTTGGCAGCATTAGTTCATTGGAAATAAGTTAAATTCTTTACTTTTTAGAGCAAAATCATTTTGTTGTGTTTACATTTTGAGTGAAGTGCCGTAAATTATAATTTTGTTTTCCACTGATAAAAAAAGTGATGGAGCCGAACTTTGTGTAAGTATATCTTTTCTGTGGTTTGTTTGTTCAAAACGCAAATTAGTTTTATGTCACATAATGCTTCAAAGTAACTAAGCAAAAAATAAAATCTGCTAATTTTTATAAAGCCTCATATCTACCAGGCGTTTTTCTGTGCTGTTACTAAATGGTAACGCTGGGCGCTTGGGGTACTGTAAAATATGAAATGTCTAAAAACTTTATTTGCTTACATTAGGGGGTTTACGCTGCAGGAAGCTCTTGAAATGGTGTATAATGATAATGTTCAGGACATTTTTATGGAGCCACCCGATTCAAATATACTAACGGATGAAGATTCAGGGGATGAGGATGAGGGTGGTCTTATTGACAATCTACCTGGCTCACAACTGAGAGCTCCAGCAGAATTAGTTATGATAAATAATGAGCGCATAGGAGATTTCAGTGACGAATTCAGTAACAATGCTATTTTGAATAGTGAATCAGATGAAACTGTTACGTCTAATAATTTTACTTTTACGGGGCGGGTTTCAGCAATTAGCTTTTCGCAGAGATATTGTTGAATGCTACCTAAAAACCTACGGCTCTGCTCCTAAACATGTCGGAAGACCTGCAGCATCGCAATCTAGTGTGAGTTTCAATCGAGTTTCAGATAATTTGCGATACGACCGACTGGACCATCTAGTTATAAACTGCCCCCAAAATAAAAGAAGGCGATGTGCAGGTGAGGGATGCGCATCGCATGTACGCACCATGTGTAAAAAATGTGACGTGGGACTATGCATTTCTTGTTTTGTTATTTTTCATAACAAATAATACATTTATTGATAAATTAGTTTTATTTTTTAGAATTATTAATATTTGTGTAGTGTAAGCGCCCAGTGTTACCATAATATGGTAACGGCTATTTTTTTTAATAAAATTTTGTTTTTTTTCTCAAATTTCAAGTATTATTAGTTTTACCATTTTAAATCTAAAACACCTGCTAAAAAACAAAAATTAAGAAAAACCTTAATTTGGGCGTTTAAGGGTTAATCAACAGGGAAGAACCCCATACAATAAAAATTTATTATACAGGGTGTTTCAAAAAAAGGTAACACCGTCTCTAGGATAGGTAAAAAACTGAAAAATAATTGGGGTTTGCTTAGTAAAATTTTTTTCTAACGCCATCCGTTTTCAAGATAAAGGGCGTTGAAGAAAATAAAAAATTACACATGTCTTACGATTTTGCCGAAACTACTGGCACCATTGCAATGAAATTTTATACGAATATGTTTTGGAAGCTGATATATCCCATGAATTTGTTTTTATAACTAACTCTCATAGAGGGCGCTAGTTACACGATTCATACAACGTATTATTCAACATAACTTTTTTTAGGGTAGAATTATTAGTCAAAACTCCAAGTGAACATAAACATCGTTTAATTCTACACCAAAAAGGTACTCTTGGTAAAATTCGATATTATGTACCGTTTTCGGAATATTTTGATTTGAAAATTATGAAGTAATAATCGCTCCTGGTATAAACTAATGATAAAGTTCGCTTTTCTCTAAGTTTGCCATGTAAAATTGACATTTATTGATTGTTATGGCAATAAGTCATAAGTTACTTCATAATTTTCAAATCAAAATATTCCGCAAACGGTACATAATATCGAGTTTTACCAAGAGTACCTTTTTGGTGTAGAATTAAACGATGTTTATGTTCACTTGGAGTTTTGACTAATAATTCTACCCTAAAAAAAGTTATGTTGAATAATACGTTGTATGAATCGTGTAACTAGCGCCCTCTATGAGAGTTAGTTATAAAAACAAATTCATGGGATATATCAGCTTCCAAAACATATTCGTATAAAATTTCATTGCAATGGTGCCAGTAGTTTCGGCAAAATCGTAAGACATGTGTAATTTTTTATTTTCTTCAACGCCCTTTATCTTGAAAACGGATGGCGTTAGAAAAAAATTTTACTAAGCAAACCCCAATTATTTTTCAGTTTTTTACCTATCCTAGAGACGGTGTTACCTTTTTTTGAAACACCCTGTATAACAAAAATAAAATAGTTAAACCCTTGTACATTATTCAAGTAATTTTTAAAAATTAACCATATTTAAATAATATTTTTGATTTATTTTTAACAGAATATATTGTAGTCACAATTTTTTGATAATCTGTTAATAATAGATTCAAATTGACCTGGTCTTATTGTGTCAATAAAAAATGTTTGATTATGACGTGCGTAAATATCTTGGTGGAAGATATAATTTTCATTTACTTAAGAGTTCAGGCACACTTACATAATTTGACATCAGTTTGAATATAAAAATAATATCAGCTCCGTCCATGGGTGATTCAAAGGTAGCTAACAGTCATCGTAGAGATGACTCAAGTCATGATCAAAGTATGGAACAAAATTTTCATTTTTAAATGCCGCAAATCTTAAGAATTTTTTATTCAGAGATTCAATTTTATTTTTTAATCCAATTTCATTACTTCTCCTAACAATTGAAGCATATATAACTTTGGAAAATATAAATGAGAAATATTATGATCTTCTACTGAATGAACAAGAGAATCTTTTGATGAAGTAGATAATTTTAGATGCTGCATGGTAGATATATTCTATATGCAGTTTAAAAGAAAGTTTGGAATCAAAATCACTCTCAAATCTTTGATAGAGTCATAAAGGGAAACAACATTTTCATTTAATGAGTATGGCAAAATATGAATATTATTAGAATGGCCAAATCTGACATGATGACATTTGCTTATGTTTATTATTAATCGCTTTAATTTATACCATTGTTGAAATAACATTAAATCTCTTTGAAGTAGATACATATCCTCATATGAATAAATAGCATCATCCATCAGCAGTCAATAATATTTTACAGATTTTTAAATTTTGTACCAACTCATTAATAAAAGCAATAAATAATAATGGTCCTAGGTGAAGACCCTGTCCTACACTAGAGAAGACAGAAAAAATGCAAAAATAACAATTGCCTATTTTAACTAACTGTTTTTTATTTGTTAAGTAAGATTCAAGCCATTTTAACTTTAACAAACTACCATGCCATATGCATACCATTTCTTAATCAATAGTTGAGTATTAACTACATCAAAAGCTCTAGATTGGTCACTATATATATGGAATCAACTACAGCACCTTTGTTTAAATTAGAAACAATGTATTCATGATAAATAATTAAATTTGTTACTGTAGATTTACCTTTCATAAAACCATGTTGTTGATAAACAATAAATCTATTAAGATTTACTTGTAGATGATTGTAAACTAATTTATCAAATATCTTAGCCAAAATGTTATATTTACTTATAGGTCTATATTTTTCTTTATTTTCGATGTTTCATTCTTAGGAAGTGATGTTTTTTCAAAGGTACCAGGAGTCTTTAAAATTTTATTGATACATTTTAAGTTTCGACGAAAACTTTTTTATTTGGCAAAAATACGGAAACAAACTGAAATGTGATTTTATCTTATTCAATTTGTTTGAGTAGTTTTCCAGTGCGCCCATTTATTTATATATTTTTGAGTTTATTTTTACAATTAGGTATTTAGGCATTATATTTTTGGAATTTGATATGTACTAATGTCAATAAATAAAAGTTTATTTTGTACGCTATCGAATACCTACCACCAATAAAACATTCAAGGCATCGACTAATTGTTTTAAAAAAATCTTTCAATTCATTCATTAAGTTAAAGTTTGTAGCTGTTATACCATTTTTTTGTTTATATTCGAAGAATCCCAGATGTAAAATTATATTTTTTAAACTAGGGTTTCTTTCCGGTTTCAGATACTTATTCTTTTCAACAAGGTTTTCTTACCTGTCGTTTATATGCGTGTGTATTCTGTTTATGACACATACTTAGTCAATATTATTCTTTGTCGTTTTCTTTTTTCGGTTTGATCTTCCTGTTTACGCCAGCCCATATCGATGGCTTAAACTGTAAACCAGCTAACTCCAAAAATGTAATATACAAATATATATATAATATATATATGTAGTATGCAAATATATTAAAAAATATGGTATAATTTTATTATAATACAAGTTTCCAATTGTAATATTAATATTAATATATGGCATTCGAGTAGAAGCAACCATGTACTTTTTGGTGCTTATTGAAATCTAAAAAGGAACAATATATATATATAAAGTATTTTCTAAGATATTAGGGAGTTTCCCTTATATTGACAGTTACACTTGCGTACAAAGATCTTCTTTTTCTGTGGTGTAACTTAAGTAATATTACGATTTATCAAAATCTATAGTGTCTAAACTATTAGAGATAAATAATTAACGTTAATTAATAACGTTTTTTACCAACATAAAGTATAGTTACAGTATAAATTTATAAAATTTATTAGATAATAACAGAGACAGCACTGTCTGGTAATAGTTAGTAACAAAAATAACAACTTTTATTTAGATTAAAACTACAACTCGAACTACAACCTATTTTTAAAATCTTTGATCGTGGAGAAAGTATAGTCTGCTACTCGGTTAGAATGAAAATTCGTGATGCTCTTGGTTCCTTTTCAGTTGCATCGAATTTTCATTTTACAAAATATATTTTTAGCCAAGATTCTACGTTCCTAAAAGATAAGAATTGTCTTCCTAGGATTACCGAATGGCTGGTATAGTGTTTTTCAAGAAAAATGGTTGGCTGCAGTTAAGCTATCTGAAGCAATCTCATTATGTATTCCAAATTTAGCCATAAACAATCCAGATTAGCCGACATCAGTTGATGGGACCGTATTATTAGAATTTGAAATAGGCAAAGCAGGTAAATTTTCAAGTTTTTTTTTTTGGTCAAATTTGTCAGTTTTAATTTCTCGCGAAGTCTTCAGTTGTATTTAATGCCTAATAAGCTCTATCATTCTAATAAATACGAATATATATCTATAAAATATTAAATTGTATAAATTTAATACATAAATATCTAAAATCTGCCCCTTAATACTTTCCATGTTTATTGACAAGCTCATTCCTGCACAATATAAAGCACGTAGTTTTACTGCAGTCAACCATTTTTCTTGAAAAACACTTTACATACGGGAACACAACAAATTCAGCTTTGGCATTTTAACTTCAGTTTTGGTAATTCTGGAAATCGATATCAAATATTTATCTGAAATTAAAAATATAATATATACTAAGTAACATAAAAATCTGAACACCCAGTTAAAATGATTTTATTTTAATAAATTTTGGTGAATTGATACAATTTTCAGCCTTATCAGTGGAAGATTCCGGATTTTATACTGCTTTTTTTTGAAATCCACTAACAATCCAAAAATGAATATTGTAGCCGTAGTAAAGATCGAAATTTTGCGGATTTTGGTTCTTGACATTCTTTACGATTGGTTATGATGCCTAGGGTACGGAGACCTGTACGATTTAGTCAACTTGTGAGTTTGATAGAGGTCGTATAGTGGGACTTAGGGAAGCTGGATTTTCTTTTCGGGAAATTGCAGTTAGAGTGCAAAGAAATGTAGATACCGTGGTTAGGTGTTGTCAGGTATGGATTCGAGAAGGCCGTACGCAAAGAGCAAGGGGCTCTGGACGCCCCCGTAGAACAACAGACCGTGAAGATCGCCGCCTAAGATGATTGGCCTTAGGGGACCGTTTTTCCACTACCAGGTCCATTGCAAATGAATGGTTTGCAGAACAAGGAAGACCTATTGGCATGCGAAGTGTTTACCGACGAATAAGACGTTTTGGTCTGTTTTCATACCGATCTCACTGGGTCCTCCCTTTAACTCTAGAACACCGACGTAATCCCCTCGAGTGGTGCAGAGAACGGTCGCTCTGGGATTAGGAATGGAACAGTATTGTCTTTAGTGATGAGCCTCGATTTTGTTTAGGTATGCACGATGGTCGAGCGAGGGTTAGAAGACGACGTGGTGAAAGGAGAAATCCACGGTTTTTTGTTGAAAGGCATGTTTATCAAACTGTTGGAGTTATGGTTTGGGGTGCTATAGCTTATGGTTCGAGATCACCTTTAATCTTCATCAGAGGTAACATGAACACGCAGCGTTATATCCAAGAAGTTTTAGAACCCCATCTTTTACTCTATCTTGACACCCTAACAAATCCAACTTTCCAACAAGATAATGCCCGACCACATGTCGCAAGAGTCACAATAGACTTCTTTCAACATAATGAATTTTTGTTTTTTTGTTACCTTGGCCACCAAGATCTCCTGACTTATCCTCAATTGAGCATGTGTGGGATATGATGGGTAGGAGATTGCTCAATTTGCAACGTCCTCCTCAGACTCTAGAAGAACTTCGAGAGCAGTTGGTGGTTGCCTGGAATGAGATACCACAGGAGGATATTGACCACCTGATCAGAAGCATGCCTAGGCGCGTTAGTAAAGGTAAAAGAGCTTTAAAGCAATGCCATCATTTTGAAATTGTTATCATTTACTTATTATGCTTCAGTAAGTACTTATACAACATTTTATAAAAATAAAATCATTTAAACTACGTGTTCGGATTTTTATGTCACTTAGTATATATGCTGTTAAGTGCCAATATTTAACAAATAACAGGTCGGCTGAAAAGTCCCCGGTCTACCATAGTAATACACAATATTTTGACAAAATTAATTTTTTTTATTCAACGTAGTTGCCTTCAAGGGCGATACAGGGATTATAGCGACCTTCCAACTTTTCGATACCATTTTTGTAGTATACTCCTTCGGTTTGTCCTCAAAATAGGCTTCAGTTTCGGCGATTACCTCAGTATCAGAGCCAAATTTTTTTCCCGCGAGCATTCTCTTCAGGTCAGAGAAAAGGAAAAAGTCGCTGGGGGCTAGATCTGGAGAATACGGTGGGTGAGGAAGCAATTCGAAGCTCAATTCATGCAATTTTGCCATCGTTTTCGATGATTTGTGACATGGTGCATTGTCTTGATGAAACAACACTTTTTTCTTCATATGGGGCCGTTTTTTCGCGATTTCGGTCTTCAATCGCTCCAATAATGCACAGTAATAGTCGCTGTTGATTGTTTTTCCCTTTTCCAAATAGTCGATGAACAATATACCATGTGTATTCCAAAAAACTGAGGCCATAACTTTGCCAGCTGACTGTTGAGTCTTTCCACGCTTTGGTGGCAGTTCACCGGCCGCAGTCCACTCAGCTGACTGTCGATTGGACTCAGGCGTGTAGTGATGAAGCCAAGTTTCATCCATAGTCACATATCGACGCAAAAAATCGGGTTTATTACGACTTAACAGCTGCAAACACTGCTCAGAATCATCAATTCGTTGCTGTTTTTGGTCGATTGTAAGCACGCGCGGCACCCATTTCGCACAGAGCTTCCGCATACCCAAATATTCGTGAACGATATGTCCAACACGTTCCTTAGATATCTTTAGAGTGTCAGCTATCTCGATCATATTCACTTTACGGTCACTCAAAATCATTTTGTGGATTTTTTTGATATTTTCGTCGGTAACCATCTCTTTTGGGCGTCCACTGCGTTCACCGTCTTCGGTGCTCATTTCACCACGCTTGAATTTTGCGTACCAGTCAATGATTGTTGATTTTCCTGGCGCAAAGTCCGGAAAGTCATTATCAAGCCAAGCTTTTGCTTCAACTGTATTTTTTCCTTTCAAATAACAATATTTAATAAGCACACGAAATTCTTTTTTTTCCATCTTTTTGAAAATAACAAAAGTTGCTTCACTAAAAATGCAATATCTCACAAACTAATAGTCCGACAGCTGTCAAATTTTTACACGAATCTTTTGAAGGTTGATACTATCTAATAATGAAATGGATTTAATTCTAGTGTCGTCATCTATAGGTCAGACCGGGGACTTTTCAGCCGACCTGTTACTTATCTAGATTCTATAACTATTTAAATTCAAATAAAATGAACTACGATACTTTACATTTGAAGAAATATACCTAAAACAATCTGTGAATGCCGTAATAACGGAATCTATAATTTTTTCCTGTTTTGTGGAAGGCTGCATGTTTCCTGCTTAGAACATTAAAATAAACATACAACTTTAGTTTAGTGTTGTCATCACGGAGTCTCAGGACCCCGAATATGCAAACATTAACAAATGGCTGATAAAAGTGTAAAAATCAAATGAAAATTTTGTAATTCATTAAATGATTCATGATTATGCGATTTCTAAAAATGAGTGGACTCCCTCATTTTCTAAATAACATAAATACGGACTAAAACTGAAGATCTATTGATATTTTATTTACAAATAATCAGAAAAAGGAGATTTATATTATGAATTTGTTCACGCGTCGGTTTTTCTCTCGACTTGTTTGTAGTATATATACATTACAAGAGGGAATTTCTTCTGTATACTACATAAATTCGACGAGCAGATGTCTCCGAATGATTATTACCTACCTACCGACCAACAACACCGGACAGAAACAGTTAAAAGATAAAATTAATAGATCTGATTCACGAGACGTGAATTTCGTATCGTCTTGTTTTGTTTGGAAAGGTTAACGGACTCCGTCATGATGCTTTGTTTTCGCGTTTCTATGGAGATTTTTAGACAGAGTTGTAAACAAACTGTCGAAGTTTTGTTTTGATGTGTGTGCATTTATACAAACTAATGTTTAGAGATTGCCTTATCGTGGCCTAATGGAAAAGCGAGTCCATTTATGTCGTTATTTGAGGTTTTGTTAGCAGGAACGTTGAATAATGTAGGTATTATTGATTTTGTATGTATTTAAAGTCGTTGAATTTGTTTTTGGATCTTTGCATTTAGGGGTCGTCTATATACCATAAAAGTTTTTCATTCACATTTTTTTGTAGTCTCTCCCCATTTAGACAGTTATAGTTCATTTGTTTGAAGTTGGCAGCCCAAACAAGGGTGGTTCATGAAAAATAACTAAAAGTAGTATACATTTCTATTGAAACATATTCATAGTTCTTGTTTTTCAAAGAGTCCATCCTGTAATTAGGGATTAACTAACCCCAACACAATAGAAACCCTAGATAATATTGTCACAAAAGGTTACTGAATAGATCCCATGACCGTAGAACCAAAGTTGTTTTAACCCTTTAATTGATAATGTATCTTTAAAGATACGTATCAATAAAAAATTTGTATTAGCATGTTTTCTTCAAAAGAATGCCAGTTTTTGACAATGTTTCTTTAAATACACTCTTCCTTTATTACTTGTTACGAGCCGCCATCTATACGGTCTATTACAAACTTTCTACAGAGGACGTGAATTTAGCATGTTGAAATTTTTAGGTTTACAACTAACTGATCGCATGTAAACAGTGTTTATAGAAAAGTTTTTAGAGATTTTAGGTTGATACCAATATATATTGATAAAGGTAAGTACACTGAGATATAATATCAAGTTGTTTGTCCCATATATTCTATAATTTTTGCATGAAGTCCCATTTAAAAATATGTATCTTTAAAGATACATTGCCTAATAAAGTGGTATGAATAAATTAACTTATTATTTTTTGTTTTTCAGATGACAAGTCGTGAATTAGGGATTTATTTTAAACAAACACTGAATATAATTGCAATGTTACCACCAATAGACTCTGATGATTCCGATGTTTCAGATACAGAGGATGTTTTGGAAAAAAATAATGACCTAAATAATATCGAAATTGAAATGATACTTGACAACAATACTATGTATTTCAATTTCATTCAGAATGAGAATGATTGTGCCACAGAATCTGTTTAAAGATCAGAAAGAGTTTAAAACAATTCTTTGACTCCCTTAGAACCAAATATTCCGGATTCATTACCACCTTTATGTGCCAAAAATGTAATGCACGACTATGTATTGTCTCTGAAAGGAACTGTTTTATGAGTTACCATAAAACTAAATTATAATGTATTTTTTAATAAAGCGTTTATTAATAGAAATCTTTTATTTTTTTAAATCCTATTGATATTTTATAATTTGAGCAAAGTGTAAAATTCAAAATTAACTAAACATTATGCCTTGAGTTTTTGACAATGTATCCTGTAGGATACAATCTGTAAAAAAAAGTATGACATGAAATACAAAAAATAACTTGAAATTATTTCGAGCTGATTATTTTATACTATATATTTGAACAACATTTAATTTTTTAGTAAGTATTTATACCCTTGCCAATTAAAGGGTTAAAGCATAATTGAAATTAAAATAAA
This sequence comes from Ophraella communa, assembly GCA_035357415.1. Lineage (NCBI taxonomy): Eukaryota > Metazoa > Arthropoda > Insecta > Coleoptera > Chrysomelidae > Ophraella > Ophraella communa. The sequence goes on along the minus strand of CM068988.1, from coordinate 21,542,069 downwards.
ATTATACTACATATTAAAAAGTAAGAATTAAATATAAGTTAATGCAAAAAGCACTTACTCCTTTAATTGTCGGCTTCCATTTCCTTCTTCACATGGTTCATAGCATTGGTCCAATTTTCCCGTGTTACGTTTCCTAAAGAATTTATCAAAATAGAGTTTTTCCTTTTTCCTTCGCCATTTCGTCAATAACATATCTTTTATATTGTAATTTGTGGCGCTTTACAATTTACAGTAATTCCGTTTTCAGCATGGGTTTAATATCTCCTTGGTAACTTTTCTACCAGTTTTGAATGATAACTGGCGTTATCTAAGACAATCACTGCAGCACTTGGCAAAAAGTCCAATAGCTGGTAAAAATAATCTTCAAAAACATCAGAGGTCATTTCCTCGTGGTAATCTTTGGTTGAATTTGATACCAAGTCTAATAACCCATTTTCTACAATGTTCACTGCCAATGTGTGCGATTATTAGTGTGCGATATTGGTGTCCATCCATGCTTTAGTTGTACTATGTGATTGTAAAGAAAGTTCTTTCACTCTTGAAAATGGCAGAGGAATTAATTTTATTCCACGAGAATGTGGGTTAATGAATTTAATAAAGACTACAAGACAAAGTAGATACTATGATTCCAAGATAGTACGTACTAGATTCTCGGAAGCAATTGAAACGTCTAAAACGATCTCTGCCAATGATTTTAGGAAAATATAGTACTACATAGTACATGTAGGTTGAAAAATATTGCTCAGCCTTTTGAGCCCTCGTCTGTTATGCAGAATACGCTCGGCCACTCCAGCTTGTGCCTGGTCAGTAGTCCCAACACAATTGAGATTTTACATTTTACTGTAAACAGTAAAACGAACATCTATAATCATCCTTAGATTTTTTTATTAAGTAAATGTTCGTTACAAAGTTAAAATATCGTGCAATTATTTGTACTTTTAAAAATCAACAACTCTCGTTATATTTTTACGATTAGTTGAAGTTATTAGTAACACGTAGAGTATACGAAAGTGTTATAAAGAACAATTTTAAAATTGTTGTTCTCACTACCTTCAGAAAACTAACTAAAGACACGACGCGCAATTTCGATAATAATAGGTTACGGGAAAACGACGAGGTCGACTCAGCATTTTTATTTTTTTCTCTTCCAACTGCACGTCTGTCGGAGGACGCAAGTAAAAATTACATCCATGGACGTGCATTACAAATTGATTTTGTTACATATCACTTTTATTTGCTCCCTGAACTACATACAATATATTCAAACAATTGTTAAATAAAACTAAATAGAATGTTTTCTTTCTTTTTCCCATATCGATTTTTACTTTGACTTCCATTCTGACAAAACCTTTGCCTTTTATATTTCGGGATTTGGCAACCCTGGTGTTGCAATCTGGCAACTGACTGCTTTATCGTAAAGTTGGGCATTTTTGAGGTTATCCGTCGCACCTCCGGAGAAACAATGTCGTAAGTGTAATTTTTTTAAAATGGAGGTTTCATTCGATGTTTTCATTGGAAATAAATCAATGAAATTCCTTTGTAATCATATAGTAAATTATAAATATTTAATCCTAAACTTATTACAACGCAACAATTCTGGTTATTTTTTATATAATATCAAATTGAAAGTAAGTTAAAATCGATAAATTCAAATAGAAGTCGAAAGGCACCTTCATTGGTCGTGACGTCAAAACTCATATCGATGACAGTTTGTTTACATTTAATGTGAGAGAGTTGGACTTTTATTTTATTGTGAATTATTGGTTTTATTTGTGTTATGCAATCATAAAATGTCGTCAGTAGGGTTTGTGAAAGCATTGTCAAACAATTTACCATCCTTAGACATTTTCATGGTTAGGTTAGGTTGGGTTAGGTTAGGTTTCAATGCAGCTGAATTTCGAAATGTAAAAGTAACAGCGTAAATACTTATTTTGTGCTTTTTGCATTAAAAAATGTCTAGCTGACTTATTTTTATGAAAATCAACAAAAAATAAAGCAAAGAGATGAATAAATATAAATAAAAAACTTCGCACAATCTCGCAGATACACTGTTTACAATAAAATGATGGCGCTTTCAATGACACATATGAGTAGTGACGTAGGCCACCCGCCAACAGTCGTATACGCGGCAAATTTCTGAATTTGAATTTGAGGATGGAATAACTATGCTACAAAATTTTTTTAATTTAAGTTTTTTTGGTTTTTGGGGTGGGCGTATGAATTCTCGACGCAAGAAAACAGGTAAATTTTTGGGACAGGAACTTTCGACGCACGGTTAGAAATATTATGTTTTTATTACAGGAATTTTCGACGCAAGAATTACTTTCAGATAGGTAAGTAGGTAATAAAATCATTCGTTCTAGAAACGCAATTTTATTTTTTATATTTTTGTCTTTAATTTTTGCTGTTTTGCTAAGACTATTTATTTTTATATAAGTATCTAACCTAACCTAACCTACTACTTTTAGAAAATGTATAATTTTCTAACAATAGCAAATCTCTATTACGACAACTTTTAATTATACTCATTTTAACAAAACAACATTAAAACTCACAATTATTAACAAAACTGATGAGAAATTTGTGTAAGAAATTTACCTGTTAATTATAAAAATATCAAATTGGAAGGTGCAGATTTTATTGCTAATAAAGGGATTAAGGAAATACGTTTTCTGAACATTCTGTATCGAATATTCATGTTGGATTATGAACCTTTTTCGTTCTAGCAGGTAGTTGGGGTAAAATGCGAGTATTCGCCCGCCGTTTGGGGTAATTGATTGCTGCTCTGTCTTACTGCATGATTTTGAAAAAAGTGGAAAACACCGAATTACCAATATTACTAAAAATGTATAATTTATCTGTGGCAACAAAGTCAGAATTGTATTTTAATAATTTACCCCTATATATCGCTTATGCCTTTGTGGAAATAAACGATCGATCGACGTGTGTGGAGCTATGTTGTCACAAAGGTAAATATGACAAAACAAATTAACTTATTTTGGGGAAACAACGACTGAAATGCATGTTTAAATTTTGGTAGCTAGATTTTATTGTCATTATTGGGTCAACAAAGACGTAAGTGTATTTTCTGACTTTGTTTCAGGAAGAAAGAAAGATGATCTGTTGAAGTTATTAAATAGTAATATTGTGCCTAAGTACCTGTAACGAAACTGTTTATAGATCTTTGTTTTAGTATTTTATTAAATATTAATAAGAAATAAAGCTGTTTTATTTAATATTTTCTTGTCATTAAACATTAATTTTTTTATTTGAAAGTAAATTTTTTAGATAGTTCTAGAGCAAAAAAGACACATTTGTGGTAATCTAGTCCCCTAAATGCCACTAGCAATAGCAAAACACAAAACGCTTTAAAATAACAACGCAAACATTATGAAGTAAGAGCTACAGAACCCCTGGAATCATTCAAATCCCTTGCAAAGAGGTTGAAATTGTGTTTTATCATGTATTCAATATTTAAAAATCTTTAAAAGGCTCTCCTCAATATTTTATAAATTTGCACTTATACGGCATTGTTTCTCCGGAGGTGCGACGTACTCAGAACGTTTTGCATGACATACTAGCGCTATTTGTGTTGTTTATAGTAACTTAAAGGATTCATCTCTGACTAAAAATATAATTATATTTTCGTGCCATTATTTTTTACAACTTTCGACATGGATTAACTCAGCAACAGTGCATGGATAAACTTAATTCAATTTTTGCCGATGAAGCTCCATCAAGGACCAGTGTGTATCGATGGTATGGTGAATTCAATAGTGGTTCACTCCAAGTCGAATTTCGTGCAGGCCGTCCAACATCAGTTGTTCCGAAAACCATTGATGAGGTGCGCGAACTGATATTGCAAGATCGTCATGTGACCTATCGTGAGATTGAGACAACCTTAGGCATTAGTAGGACCAGCATACATTCAATATTGCATTAATATTTGACGGTCAAAAAAATTTGTTCGCGTTGGATCCCACATAATTTGTCAATCGTTCAAAAAAAGTCTCGTGTCGATTGGTCGAAGGAAATGCTCAAAAAATACGATCGCGGTGCTTCGAATCACGTCTATGACATTGTGACAGGTGAGGAATCGTGAATTTATGCGTATGAGTGTTACAGGTTTAATATTATCTTTATCGATTTTCATCATATTCTTCATATTGGTGAAGAACCTAGAAATAAAGTGGCTAGTAAAGTGATATTGGAGTTCTTTTATAAGAAAAACTTACTGTTTGGATTGACTTTGTTTTCTGTCAGTACCTTCATATCACAATTAGTCTTATATAGTAGATAGTATAGCTTGTTATTTGTTCATATTGGTGAAGAACTTAGAAATAAAGTAGTTAGTAAAGTGATATTGGAGTTCTTTTATAAGAAAAACTTACTGTTATAGTTTGGGTTGACTTTGTCTTCTGTCAGTTAGTACCTTCATAGCACAATTAGTCATATATAGTAGGTAGTATAGCTTGTTATTTGTTCTTGCAATTGTTTTCTTCATCTAAACTGTCACATGTTAAGTTAAGAGCATGATTTATTAACCTTGAGTGACATGACATTTGACCTCTTCTAAATGCTATAAGCCACCTTAATTGTTCATGGAACTCAAAGTTGGGCTGTTGGTCTTAAGGTCTTAATAGGTTGGAGACATAGTCCTGAAATCACTTCCGTTACCAGTTGACCACTTTTTTTTTGAAAAAAAGTTGAGATTGTTGGGTGCACGTGTGCCAAGGGTACCAAATACAGGATTTTTCTGGATATAGAAAAAAAGTGTACACCTAAGGTATATATATACGCTGGGGTTATCCATTCACTGTTCATTTTTATAATAATAAGATTTACCAAACATTTAGATTAGACAAACTCTTGAAAATAATATATATTTTATTGTTCATCTCACCACAACCTCACCTTTGTTTAGCCAGAAGCCAGAGTTCCACAGAACGTAAAATTAAGTCATAGATTTTAAGGGCTTGACAGTTGATAGTTTGGGTTATGGTTTATGGTTAATGGTCCGATACGCGGATTAACCAAATTTGTATCTACCCCACTCTACGAATATAAGAGCTAGTCCACGCAAATTAATATATTTTTTTTTGTTTAATAATTAATTGCACTTTGAAAGAAAAGTGTAACATGAGCTCGAAAGTAAACAGCAGTCGACTGTTTGGGTGTTTCAAGATGAGCTCAATCCAACAAAAGTTGTTCGCGCACGAAGCACTTACAAGCAATTAGTCGCCTGTTTTTTCGGAAAAACTGGACATGTCGTAACCGTACCACTAGAACAACGCAAAACAGTCAATTCTGAGTGGTACACAACCATTTATTTGCCAGTTGTCTTCCTAGAAATCAGGAAAACCAACCGCCGCAGACCGATCACTCTTCACCACGACAATGCGAGCTCCCACACACCGGCTCAAACACTTGCATATTTGAGCACCCAAAACATCAATTTAATGAGTAATCCGCCGTATAGTCCTGACTTGACACCGAATGACATCTTTTTATTCCCGTACGTAAAAAACCAACGTTTTTCGACACCTGAAGAAGCGGTTGCTGCATTCAGAATGCATGTTTTGGATATACCTCAATCAGAATGGCAAAAGTGCTTGGACAATTGGTTCAAACGCATGCAAAAGTGTATAGATAGATCTTCATGGGGAATATTTTGGCGCAAATGGACAAGAATGACAAAATGATCCTGCGAAAATTCGAAAATATTTGTTTAAATATTTGTTTTTGTTCTCTAATCCCGAAATATAAAAGGCAACCCTCATAGTAGTTAGTAGTTAGTCCCTCATTAAAGAATAATTTATTTATTTTACCTTATTCATCGTTTGCTGTACGTTTATTTATGTTTGTTGGTATTATTAACAATTCTTTAAAAAGACCGATTACTTCTTACATTATGTAGGTCATCATTCTGTTTCATCATCGTATTAAATATTTGTTCCTTTTATCTCCAAAACGTTTTAAGTAATTTTCAACCGTAACCTTTTGTGGGTACACACACACACATTCATAATGGGAATACTACAAAGATCCATTAAATTCCGGTATTATTAAACTTCAATTTTTATCAATAGGAAATGTCGAGGGAACAAAAGCAAACTAAATAATTATTCCGTCAAGATGCGGGTTTAGTGAACTTGGTATGCCTACGTCTACAAAACCGATTGTCCTTTTTATTATTTGATTCGCAACCGCTAATTATGCGGATAACTTGAGTCTTATCTCCTGCAAACAGCATGGTTCTTTATTAAAATTCGAATCAATGAGTTTCATTACCTACTTGGTGTATAATTTTCATTTTTTAAATGTGCTTCTGAATTTATATTCTTCTTTTTATTGTTTCGTTTATCGTAATTGTCGAAGCTGGGTAACCCAATTTATTTACAAGAAACAAGTTACGGTGTATGGTTTGAAAAAGTCAAATTATAGTTCATTTGTTTGGAGTTGGCAGCTAAGAAAAGTCATTAAATCGTAAAATGTTGTAAACAAGACCCTAAATCAAGATGTGGTGTGGTGTGATGTGGTGACTAGGTGCCCCAATATGACCGGTGTTAGTGAATGAAGTATCTATCAATTTTTAAGTGAGAGAAAACAGGGAAATATTAGTGAACCAGAAAAACACGTAGAAAAAAGTCCTTTATGGTCGATAACTTTAATAGGGATATCATTATAAGACAAGTCTATTCTTTGTACTTAAATAAAGAGATTCCGACTTTTGACAAAGTAATGTCTGTTATAGCAGAAGTAGACACGATTCTCAAATTTGGACGAAATACGTTATGGAAAATCCTAAAAGAAATTAGTTTTAAGTATGAGTCGCATAAAAAACGAAAATTTTTAAATGAGACAGAAGAAAGGAGGTTAGAGGATAAAGAAAGAATCACGGTAGACAAAATAACAAGTAATGGGCAGGAAATCTGTACCAGTGGAGGAAGTTTGACTTATATGCTGATGATATCACACTAATATTTGCAAAGGAAGATGATCTTCAATGGAATCCATTTAACTAAATAAAATATGCCGACAGTTTGACATCAAAATCTCTCCTCAAAAATCAAAAACTATGGCATTTATTGACAAAGATGTAATAAGAACCAAAATCGTAGTCAATGATGCTGTTTTAGAACAGCTCAGCCAATTTAATTATTTAGCATGCGAAATTTCAGATATAATTATGACAAAGACGTTGTAACAATACTAGTCCCAAGGATTGGTGGTATATAAGGGTTAAGGGCGCCACTATCTTTTTATACGTTACGAATAAACAACAGAAAAAACAAAAAACTCAAATACGGGCTACCGAGATGAAATTTCTTCGAAGTGCACAAGGCTGGATAGAATTCGAAATTTAGATATTAGTAGAGATATATAATATGAACTAAAAAATAAAAGAAAATAGGACGAAATGGAGAAACCATCTGGAAATATCGCTTACCTGTAAAAATAAAGAAATCTAGACCTAGAGGCAGACGTAGTGTGGGCCGACCAAGGCAAAGATGGGAGGAGTCCTAACAAGGAAAATGAAGAAGAACTTGATTTACTCTAGGCTGTAGTGAAGGATAAAAACTATCCAACAGTTTTAATCAAAAACAAAAAGCTTTCAATCACAGATAGGTTTGTTAAACTAGCTAGCGGGACACAAACTCAAAAGAAAGTATTGTTTTATCATGATTAATAACTATTAAGTACTTAATTCATTAATATTAATTGTTATTTGTTGGATTTCCGAAGGCCCCCTAATATTTTAAACGCCGAAAATAAATACGAAATGTCAAAGTCATTCTGCTTCTGGCCTATTGCCCAACGTTCAATATCATCCGTTCTAATCGATACATACATATAGTTACAACGAGCGTCAAATCGGCAAATGCCACGATCTGATATAATCATTTCAAAATTCTTAACCTAAAAGATGCACTTTAGTTCGAGAGACACGATCCACGTTTTTTGTTAGATATCTATAACGTAGGGTGAGGATCGTGAAGAATTTCGTGTTCATACATTATTTTTTGTAAGCAATATAAGTAAAGGTAATAAAATCGAAAACGTTATAGGGTTATGAAATTGTGTTATTTTCTAGTTCCTTGTACTCACCTAGTTAGTAAACCTATATTTCTTTGACGGTTATTAAAAGCAGTGATAAATACAAACATTACAGTTTTTTTCTTGATTATCCCGTTTTGTAAACCTGCACCATACCGCGGGTGTTTGGCCTACCTTTCCCCAGAGGGGGGCCTAAGACCACTCAGGGAAATACCGTACTAATACCATCCCATCTCTTGTACCCTTTCGGGCGTTTGGTTCTGGAACTCATTTCGTTGAAAATACTATCAGGGCCAACTTCTCTTCTACCTCTTTTCCTGTATTCTTACTAATGTATAACTTCCTACCTCCTCTTTCAGCATCGTTACCTTTATCCACCTTTTTTTTTCCATGATGCTCATTACCATATAAACCCCGCCATCCAGTTTCTTTCATTTCTTCAGATTTTTCTATCCTCGTAAATTTTCGGAAAGATCCGCGTTGCTGGACAGCACCTTCGTAATATGATACCCTTATGTTTTTTATATTACGGCTTAATTTTTCCCTTTTCCTTGCTAACTTATAGCTCCACACCTTGTAGACAGATCTGGGATAGATACCAAGATATTTTGTGCTATCTTAATCTAAACTACTAAAAACTAAAAAGGAGCCACTACTTCATTGAACGTCATTGAACGAAAATATTTTAAGGTCACAAATTGTGACTCACAATGTATAGACTTCAACCTTATAATATTTTTTACAGTAAATGGTATTGGCTTATTAACTGCAATAAACTACCCGATTTAATCTCATTGTGTAGAAAATCATCAGGTAAAAGATGCAAATGTGCTACAGGGTCGAACTTAAGAAATTTGAATTTTGCATAATATAGGAGATATACAAGTAATTTATTTAAATGTTACAATTCTATTCTATATTTAGTTCAGTGTCGCTATCGCTATCCTTATCGAAAGTAATTATAATTGGCGCAATTGATTTTACAGAAAGGTACGAGTTTTCAACATTTATAACATGACTTTTCCAACTCTCATAGGAATATTGCCATTCTACCACACTACCACTTATAGTCGGAGAAGTATTTTTTCGCGTGTAATATTGTGATTCTCTTCCCTTTATTTGATGGTGACAATTTTTAAACCATCTTCAAAAAGCTCTGCCGTCGTATCTTTGTGATAATCAACACGAGTCCTTAATATTTTTGGCAGAAAGCCACATAGCGTTTGGGATCCAACCATTTTCTGATCCTGCGTGTAATATTGTGATTCTCTTCCCTTTATTTGATGGTGCTTTTGTTTTACACTTATCAGAGGAATCAGACCACCCTTTGGAAGGGGTGTCATACGTGTCAAACCACGTCTCGTCGAGGTGGAGTATTGGCCGATTTTCAGACCGGTATTTTCTTATTGACGTTAGGTATATAGGGTGAGTCATAACTATTGGGACATAGACTAAGGACAGGTTATTTGGACCAAAATATGGCTATTGGGCCAAATATGTCTTAATATAATGTTGCTGAGAAAAAAGATACAGGGTGTTAAAGTTAATTTTTGTTTTTCGTTTTTTGCTAATAGTTTCCCTGTATATTTATAAATTAATATCAAAATTGGCACAGGGGCATAATCTTAGACAAGAAATAGTATTTTATTAACAATTCCACTATCAAATACCAAACTAATAAACAAAGTTGCAACTAACGTAAGGTTTTCGTTTTGACGATAAATCAAAACTAAACACAATTTAACTTAAAAGAACTCACAAAAACTCAAACTAAATGTTCTACATGGTCTCCTCCGATTTCTATGCCTTTTCTAATTCATTTTATAAAGGATTTTCGGACGTTAAAAAAAATGTTATTCTGTCCCCTTATAAGATTAGCTGCATTTTGAATGTATCTCCAAAGTTCGTCTCGTGTATTAATTTCATTGGCATAAACTAAGGACTTCATATGTCCCCAAAAATAAAAATCTAGCGGGTTGTACTCAGGACTTCTTGGTGGCCATTGAAAATCACTGGCTCTGCCAATCCATCGTTGAGGAAATACGTCATTAAAATGATTTCTAACTGCTAATGAAAAATGAGGTGGCGCTCCATCCTGCATAAACCACATTTTTCTTCTTACATCCAGTGACAGATCATCTAAAATATCACTAAGAGTATTTTCCAAAAAGAATAAATAAGAATCTCCATTTAAATTCGGAGGAAGAACATAAGGCTCTAGTAGTTGGTCGCCTATAATGCCACACCAAATATTCAATTTAAAATGTCTAGCTTTAATAGCATGCGGGTTTTCTTCTTCTCAATAATGACTATTTTGCCAATTAAAAATCCCTCGTCTGGTAAAAGTTGCTTCGTCGGTGAACATAATATTCTTGTGTCTGTCATTGCGATGTTTATTCAGAATACGTTGGCAAAACTGTAACCGTCGTGGAAGATCTGTTGGAAGTAAATTTTGAACAGGAGTGAAATGATAAGGATGGAGGTTCTCTATTTTTAGAATTCTAATTATAGACGACTGACTTACTCCTGTTGCTGCTGATAGATGTCGTGAACTTATTTCAGGATTTTCATCTACTCGAACCAAAAGTTCATCTTCTTAATTAGGTGTGATTTGTTTCGGTCGACCACCCCGATTTTTAGTGTGAAATGACCCAGTTTCACCTAAACTACGATATAATGTTGGAAAAGTTTTGTGATTTGGTTGCCTTCTGTTTGCGTATAACATTCCATACCTTCTGGCTGCCGAGCGACCGCAAAAATTTTCTTGTGCGTATACGCAAATCATATTTCGCATTTCTTCAATAGTAAAATGATTGTGACGAGGCATTTCAATCAAAAAAAGTAATGATTACTTTTAAAAAATGCAACATCAAAAATAATTTACTCTGAACAAATGACATTCACCAACAACAATTATCTGACAGTCCAAAGCATACTTTTCATAAATGAATTAATATTTGAAATCCTTTTTTAAGACTCTAAGCAGTTCGACTGCGTTTTTATCGAAAACGGTTGAAATTATCATGTTTAAACAAGAGTACCAATTTTACGTAAAAATGATGTTTACGTCATATTTTCTAATAAAAATTACTAAAAAATTTCATCAGAAAAAGTTTAGACTCAATTTGATCATTAGGAATGATCCACGTGGCGCCCTCTATGACAAAAGGTAAAATTGTAAATAAAATACTATTTCTTGTCTAAGATTATGCCTCTGTGCCAATTTTGATATCAATTTATAAGTATACAGGGAAACTATTAGCAAAAAACGAAAAACAAAAATTAACTTTAACACCCTGTATCTTTTTTCTCAGCAACATTATATTAAGGCATATTTGGTCCAATAGCCATATTTTGGTCCAAATAACCTGTCCTTAGTCTATGTCCCAATAGTTATGACTCACCCTGTATATTCAGAACGCCAGTTTATTACACGTGTGGATTCCATTATTACTTGTCTTTTGTCAATTTTGCGATATTTAAAGCCCATTGCAGACAGAGCTCGCCAAAGAGTAGTGAGGCCTCAGTTGATGTGAGTTTCGTCATTGATGAGCCGCTGTTTCAGACTTTTGATTGTAGGGACACGCTGCTCATCGTACATAGTGTAGATTATTCGCCTTATCAAATCTTTTTCCCGGTCGTCTAGAATTTTTGTGACACCGGAATCTTTACGCTTTTTTCTTGATTCCATGGGATTTTCAACAATTCATCTAACTGAATTAAGAGGCACCGTCGTAAAATTACTGATCACTCTTTGCTGCAGCAAACGTGTTATTCCTTGCTGAAGTAATGAACTATACACTTTTTTTCGCGTCACAAGATAAGTGAGTCTTTTTTAACGAACCACTGGAAAAAGCACTATTACTTTTTATCCACGGATGCCACATACTGCCTATTCTGTACGTTTTCAAACAATCTGTCAAATTATTTTCAATTTATTCTCACTCTCTTTTTATATTATTACTAAAAATACAGCAACAAGCTATATTTTCACTGTAGTTTAAATTCTATTAGCTGAATTTAAAAATTTGAAATCCACTGATTGGTCGTTATCAAGGAGATGTATTGACGTGATAATACCAGCTGTCTTTGGCTTGTGATTGGTCAGATTAGGTAAATATTTCGATATGAATGATATATTCTAGTATACACAGTGTTCCATGGAAATATATTAACTCTTATGTCGCCTCTTATTAAATGCTGGGGTAGCATCTACAAATTTTCTTTAAACTGTTTTATTTTATTTATTTTTATTAAGTCAACCATATACATCTTACAGAAACTGTAAAAATATAAAGAAAACTTTGAAATATCTATCAAGGTTTTTACTGACAGGAAAAATTATACATCAAAAAATATTAATGTCTAATATATAATATAAGACTACTATTGGAGCTTTAACAAAGTGTATAAACTAAACTCTAATTCTTAACATCTTCTCTATTTGTCAAGATCAAATTTCTTGTGTTCCTAATAAGCCAAAGCGTTGACAAATCGAATGTAACCTTGGTTTGTACAAAGGTTTGGTCATCACGTCAGCTAGCTGAAATTCTGAAGATACTTTTCTTACTTCTAGAGTGCCATCTGAAACGCATTCTCTTGAAGTTATTTTGAATCTAATTTTAAGTTCATCCAAAAATAATTCAGCATCTCTTGTCCGCGTTGTTGCCATGAGCCCATCATCTACATAAAGAGCAAGAATTAGCCTACTTGCTCCTCTTTGTCTTATGAACAAACACGGATCTGCTTCGCTTTGTTTGAAGTCTGCTTCTAATAAAATTTTTTTAACACAATTGTTCCAGCATCTAGGTGCCTGCTTAAGACCATACAAACTCTTTCTCAGCTTGCATACCTTTCCGGTCATGTCGTTATCACCCTCTGGTGGCTTCATATATATATCTCTTCGTCCAGTGTACCATTGAGAAATGCTGTTGACACATCAAACTGTGTCATAGACATGTCTTCTTTTGCTGCAATACGTAACACAGCTCTAATGGTACTTTTTTTGCTACAGGACCAAACGTATCATAATAATCTATGCCCTGTTTCTGAGAATATCCTTTAACCACCAAGCGGGCCTTATAACGATCTACTGTTCCGTCTGGATTGGTCTTAATTTTAAAAACCCATTTGCATGGAATCGCTTTTCTATTCTTTGGCAATTCTACCATTTCCCACGTACCATTTTCTTTTAATGATGTCATTTCGCTTTCCATAGCTTCTTTCCATTTTTCCCTTTCTTTGCTTTGGACAGCTTCTTCGTAGGTCATTGGTTCTTTTGTGTTGTTTATTTCATCCACTGCAGTCATCACAAAATAATTAAATCTGTTAGGAGGTCTTAGTGTTGAACGATCTCTTAACGTCATTCTAGCTTCTTCTTCTATTTCTTCCGGTGTTATTTCATCTATATTTTCTGTTGTTTTAGGATCATCCTCAATGAAGACATCTTCTTCCCAGTCTGATTCAATTGATTTTTCATCTAACTCTCTTTTTTCTGTTAGACTTAATGGGAATGACTGTGATGTGATGTAAAAATATAAAGAAAACTTTGAAATATCTATCGAGGTTTTTACTGACAGGAAAAATTGTTCATCAAAAAAATATTAATGGCAATATAATATAAGGCTACTATTTGAGCTTGAACAAAGTGTACTAAATCAAAATTAAACTTTCAACGATGATAACTCAAAACCACTAAAACTTTTAGCTGTGCCAAACAGAACTAATGACGCAAATAATAATCGAACAGCTCTATAAATCTAAAGCATGACCAAATACAAAATTTCACGAATCATTTAATTTTCCGATAAAAACAATCTCTAATGGTTCGCGATGAAAAGGCTTATTGATTTTGCACTAGTTGAGGGAATTACAAAAAAAATACAGAAGGGGATAGATTATAATCTAAACACACGAGGGTGAATGCAAATAGAAAATGCAGATTCAATTTTTGTATGTAAATTGGATCGCCTTATAGAATACTGAACATAGCAAAAAGTTGGTAAAAAAAAACCAACTTAAATTCAAAATATTCTAGTGGAAAAGCTCTTTGTGAAAGTCAAATTAGTTTTGACTTAACTTGTATGGTTAAATTTATTGTTATATGTAAAGTCAGAGTTGAGGTGAAGTGAGGAAAAGGAGTATTGATAAATCAGAAAGAGAGAATTGTCATCCTGGCTGGAAAGAGATAAAGAAACGTCAAAACATGTGTGGCAAGGCAGACGTTACTCTAACTCCCTACTAAATTAGAAATGTGGTCTCTAAAAAGTTGCTCAGTTTCGTTCTAGAATTTAACCAACCTACTCAAAAGAAAAAGGAACCACTTAAAAAAATTTAAATAAATTCTTGTGGTACGGTTGCGACATGTCCAGTTTTTCCGAAAAAACAGTAATATATGTCTGTAATAACAAATAAATGTTATAAAATTATTGCACGCCGTAACACAAGTGAACACTTCTAATAAAATACAAAGACTAAAATGAACAAGAAGTGTAAGCTGTAATCCTCTACAATCCGTCTCTGAGAAACAAAATTACCTGAATCAGGTCCTTTTACATTTATGATGTGCATCTCGGATTTTACAACTTAAGGTTCTAATTGGTTTTATTATAATCCTTCAGTCAATAGCATTTATTGTAAAAACTACTATATAAAGATGAAGCGTACCTATATTATATCTTTGTTTAAATTATTGATAAGTTGCTTCAAATTTATAAATATTTTCTAACCGCTTGTTAATAGCCAACACGATTTTCTTGATACGATATAATTATTAGCTAGATGTCTCCAAATTACTTACGTCGCTTTGTTACTTACTCCTACTTAAAACTTTCTCCTCTCTTTTTTTTCGTGTGTTTCGTGTGGTTATTAATAAATTTTGACGTGTAATTGTTGACATCGACCGAACGTCGTCATCAATTATATACTGTACCGTCAAGAATACAAAAATTATGTCTATTTTCTAGAGTTCATGAGAACGGAAATAACATTGAATAATAGTAAAATTAAAAATGAATTGGAAAGTAATTGAATCACATTGTATCTGTTCTAGATATTAATTACAGATTCCGTAATTTATGTCTATCATGCTAACGGAATGATATGATCGATTGAAACGTTAAATATATGTCGGAGAGTTTAAATATCGTCAAGTATTACTTATTAAATCCGCAGGGGGATATTTAATGATTTTTTTATTGATCGTTATTAAAAAATATTTTCTTACACAGCTGGACAATAGACAATTATTTTTTTATTAAACTGTATTGAATTGCCTTTTCATTCCCTTGGGATTAAAAGTGCCACTTAGACCCTGTAATGTAGGACTAAAGTCTGAGCAAAAATATTTTTTAAAAACCACTAAACAAGGGTTTTGGCTGTTTACAGGGTATTTCAGTAATTTCACTTAATATTACACGAAATATTAAATATTTATTTATTTTTCGCTAAAAAAACAGTTTGGTCAATTTTCACAGCGTTGTGGATCAACTCCCAATAACCAAAACTTGTTTACTCGGATACTAGACACCTTTATTGACAAATTTCAAAAAATTTCAAGTTGTTCTAATTTGCTTCATTGTCAGTTGTCGTGAGCACCGTAAAAACACAGTTATAATTTGAATAAATATTTTTATTTTTATTTACATAATTATACTAAGAGAAAATTGCCAAAATGAATATTAGTAGGCATATCTATTTGAAGTTTACCTACAAGACCACATTTATCTGTAGGTACTATCGGCTTCAGAATTGCATATACATTTTCAAACTCAAATCGCTTACATTGAATAGACAGCCTTTTTATTTTGTGTAACCAATCACGGTTTAAATAATAATAAATTTGAAATCAGTTAAACAGTTGTCCACGCCCATATCTTCACTTAGTTTGGAACCCTTGATAATAAATATTTGTTTGGGATTAAAATCCCTTTTTTTTATTATATCAGTGCAAAAATGCGAAAAAAACTTATTTATTCGGGACATGACCTACCCTTGTAAATAAACTTAATACCCCAAAACCATTAATGTAGGCGTTTTAAAAATTGCCATTCCTTTGTTGTTTAAGAAGGGCGTTTTTATAACTTCGGTAGGTAAACGAAATTCACATTTAACATGTATATGCTATTCTAGAGCCGACTGTACCTATCTAAATGTTTTAAATGCACATTTATAGAACCAGGTTAGTTGTGAAGTATCTATCTATTTGAATTTTTATTGTCGTTTAGATGATTTGAACTGTAATAAAATTAACAAAATATATTTTTTCTACAAACGTCAAAAAATTACAAGGTTCGGGCATTGGCAAGAATATGCGAAGTGTCCTTTTTTCATTTTTCTTTGTTACTTCGCACACTGCATGTAAACTATGGGATTTTTATATTTTAACCTTTAAGTTCCTCAATCCTAATAAAACTAATACTTTCTTCCCACACGTTTGTAAGCAAATTGCACAAATATTTATTGTAAATGTTTTTCTAGGAAAAAAAAACAAAAAAAAATGAAATCAAAATAACATAAAAAAGAAGTATATACAATATAACAAAAAAGAAAAGAAAAAATAAAAAAAAATAAACAAAAAAAAAATATATATCAAATCAAATCCAATTTTACTAACAACTCACTAATCATAGGTATCTGACTATGAATTGTAATGTAACATAATATTTTTCCAAATTCTCTACCAGAAAATAGTCTGGTCAATTGGTTATCCCAAGGCCATAAATTTAAGAAAAAAAAAGTTCCTCAATCAAGCAAAAATCCAAGAAATCATTCATTAATGTATAACAATAATTATAAAGGCTTTCAAATTGTGAGAAAATTGAACACTACCTAATACCAAATAGGTTTCATCAGCTGCCTCTTTTATAAATTCTTCAACTTCCTCTCTAGTCAACACCTTAGATTTCTTAGGATGGTTTCCAACTGACAATTTTTTCAAATATGGAACCAACTTGGTAAATTTCTTGAAATCCACGTTTTCTTTAACATTGAGTGTTGCTTTCAACATAGAATGTATTGCCCATAACGTGGAAGACATCAGCTTCTTAGACTTCTCTGCAAAATATGCCAACAGCACATTTTCGAATACTTTTCTGGCTTTATTTGCTTCACACCACTCTTTAAATTGCTGATATGTATTTTTCCTACGACCACATATGAAAGTGCTAGTTTGCTCACTTATTTGTACTTAAGAAAGTAGCTAATATCAATACACGTATTGAAAAGTAAATATCAATACACGTATTGAAAAGTAAAAAAAAATATAGTTTTATGATCTGTGACATTTACGTCAAATTTATCAATAGTAAAAACACATGAATGTCAAAGCAAGGACCATTTAATTTTTTTTTTAAATATTCCTTGTGCCAAATATTGTATTGTAATTGCCAATACAAGTTCTATTGTTATGTTTTCTGTTATAATAAATATTTTATAATTATTCTTTTAGTTCATGTCATCCTGTTAAAAATAAAAATAAATTGTTTTGAAGGATTTTTCACTTTTCAATACATGTGTTGATATACTTTTCAGTACGTGTGTTGATAATCTTTTCAGTGTGTGTCATATTGTTTAATTGATTTTATGCTTTAAAAAATACTTTTGTTGAAGGATTTTTTATGTGATCGTAGGAAAAATAGCGTACATAACTCGTTGGAAAGTGTATTTCTTGCACTCGTTTAGCCGCTACGCGGCTAAACTTTAACTCGTGCAAAATGTTACACTTTCCACACTTGTTATGTGATATACTATTTTATACTGGCGCCTCGATTTCTCCGGTAAGAGATTTGAAATTACTGAATGCCGTTTTATTTCCATAGTTACAGTACCTAATTACTTGATTTGGAAAAACAGTTCAAACCAGTCAATACATTTTTTCATATTGAGCTAAGCGTTTGTAGAAAAAGTTGTCTTTGCATCTCATGCGCGAAATACGGCTGCGCCTCGTTACCCTGTATTTAATTTAACGAATATTATGAAAACGAATATGTTTTATAATTTTAAACAATTATTAAAAAACTATGGTTGCAATAGATCAATGCTCCTATAATACTGCTTTTGAATTATACAGTGAGTTAAACTTGATACGATTTTCAGGTAATATTGGTCATAATTTTTTAAATACCCGGTATAACATGATAAAACTTTACATTGTTGTGATGTGGAAGTGATGCAGATTTCGAATTTAAAATAAAGTACAGGGTGTTACATTTAAAAAAAAACATAAGTTTGGTGTGCCACCATCTTATGGAACAACCCTGTAAGATTGTAACTTATTTTAAAATGAGACGTTTAAAGTTGCCTACAATTTTTGTCAATAACTTTTTTTTGTAAATTTTACTATAACAGATCTACTGAGCTTCCTCACACTAATCAATCACCCTATATAGTTATATGATGCCGAAATTTTAAAATAATTATTACCCTATAAATATAGTCGCAAACTTTTTGAGTGTTTTATAAATAAACTCTCCTAACTACTTGGTTCATTTCGAAACTTAATAGTAATTGATTAAACAAATATTTGTCATTAATATAGAAGTACTTTAATTTATCTTTAATAATCCGTCTAGTGATAAAAACAAAAACCGACTACTGCATACACTTTCACAAACAAATATTGCCATTCATGGAAACGTTTACTTTCTTAGATATATATCTGATTAAAAATTAAAATTTTTCAAAAAAAGTGTGTTTTATTATCCGTACACGACTTGTAATTTGCTATCGTTCGTGAAATACGATTACACGGAATGTCTTATTGAATAATGGTATGAAATTTCCCTTTTTTTATACCGATATATCTGAATGTTGTTTTTATCTAAACCGCAAGATGATTTAGAGTGACCGAGGAACATGTTGCAATGTACACTTTTATAATAAATGCACTAGATTTAATATTTCATTTTTTTCAACTCCACCTGTACATAATAATTTCATCCTATGTTTCAAAACGGTGTAGAGTACATAAAAGTACCATCAAAATTGGCTGAATTTGGATGTCGTTCATAGCCTAAGTAAATATTATGATCATAGAAATTAATAATTACATTAAATTAAAAGTCAGGCTTATATAAGTATTAACAATATGTTTAGTGATTTTTGGAAACTTCAATTTGGGTTCTTCATTGAAGTATAATTTTTTAAAAAAGATGAACTTAAGCTCCACAGGCACCATGTCATTGGTGACCGGAAAAATGCACACAGATAAAATTGCCGCAAGAAAAATGCCCACCGGAAAAATGCCCACAGAAAAATGCCCACACGGAAAAATGCTCACACGGAAAAAAACCCACATGGAAAAATGCTCACACGAAAAATAAAATAATATATTTCATTATGCATAGCTACTGCATTGACCATTTATTATTCTCTAAAAGTATAAATGTTGTAGGTGGATTGTAAAATCCGTCATAATATGATGATATTCCTAGGCATATCATTCCAATATTATGACTAGGCATACTGCTCGACGAACGAATAAATTGTGTTTATTGATATGCTTGACGTATGATCATAAGCCTAGGCCTCGGCCTAGGCATATGATCATATGACGGATTTCAAGTTATGGGAATCCTGACGTGTTCAAATATTATTAAATTTGTTTTTGTAACCTTATTATACTTGATAACACAAACAGTATAAAATTATAAAATAATTTAGAATTATTCATTATTATTTATATTTATTATTAATTATTTTTGGTAAAATATTGCTTTTCTACATTATTATGTCTTTATTGTTAGCAATTTTCCGTGTGAGCATTTTTCCGTGTAGGCATTTTCTGTGTGGCCATTTTTTCCGTGTGGGCATTTTTCCGTTTGGGCATTTTTCCTGTGGGCATTTTTCCTGTGGGCATTTTTCCCGTGGGTACTTTTCCTGTCGGCATTTTTCCTAGAAACCATGTCATAATAAAATTCCTTTGACTCTTAAGAAAATTGATTAAAATTTAAGAAACAAAAAAATTATACATTACCTGTTAAAGAAAGGTAATTATTAAGAAAAACGTTATAAATATGTGGCAATGGTGTCTTCAACAAGTTAAGTTAGTTTTTCCTACCACAGGAATATTGCAAAAAATTATAATTTACTCCAAAGTAAAGAGGTGTAAAGAATGATTTAATTGTAGTGTAAATATTGTTAATAATTTTTAATTTAGGAAGTAAGTTTTAAATTGAATTTTAATATGTGTGGGTACGCCAATTTAAAAGGTATTTTAATTTTTTTGAATTTTTTAAAATTTGATTTGAATTAACAAATATTTGAAATTGATTGAAAAATATTTGATTTTATATCAATGAATGTTTCTAATTTATCTCAAGTAGGCTTAATCGAAAAATTTCTGTTAGATGAATAGCTAAATCAAGAAGTAATTTGATCATGAAAGATTTCAAAATTTATATAAAGAATAAACTTAATTAAAAAAAACTGTTAATATAAAGGCCTTTTATGAAAAAAATTAGATTTTATTTGGTCCGCAAAAATTATATAAAACAAAATCATTATTAAATGTATAGGTAACCACAATATTAAATATTATTTAATATTAAAAACCAAATAAATTCCTTGTTTGTTGATTAATTAAACTTACCATGTACCACAATAAATGCAATATTTTAAAAAAATTATCTACCCTGCTTTTAACGCTTGTAAATCTTCTTCCTAATTGGATGAAAGGAATGTGAAGTTGATCTATAGTTTTCTACCCTTCAATAGGAAAATATATCCGTTGTTGGAATAATGTTTAAAAATTGAAGTCTGCTTATGAGTTGGGTTGTTTTCTTTAAATCCAATTGTTTTTTTCAATTATATTTTAAACACGTTATAGTTTAGTGTTTTTTGTGTGTTTTTAATTTAATTTTAGTTGTTGAGTACACTTCTATGTCTTCAACACATATTGTTTAACTTTGCACTGTCACAATTTATATTTTACTTTTTTAATATCACTGTATTTTTCATGTAATCTGTAATCTCAAATTATTACTGCCTGTACTTTATATACTTTTAATGATTGATGATAACTCAAAGAATGGTTAAAACTGACTGACTCTTGAATTATCTTACTTGAATTGATACCCCGCCCTCTCGCCAAAGATCCTTTTATAGTGTTCACCTGTTTCTGGAAACATCTCGGTCTTTTCTGAACAACGCAAAATTTGTTTTCTTTTGTTAATTTTATGGGGGAATTAAACCACAATTCTTTTTATTTGAATTTTTTTTATTGTATATCAAATTCTTTCGAGAATATTCTTTTATATAATATCCCTATCGTTGTCTTACTCACTACACATAATTAATTACTCTACTCTAATTAATTACTCTAGAGTTCTAGCAGAGACAACCAAGAGACGCCCAAGTACATGTTAAATTTTTGTTCTACAGTAATGAATTGGTCCACCAGAACCGGAAAGTGAGTTGAGATGGCGCTCGCGCTTCTCAGGAAATTTAAAAAAGCGCGGGCAAACCCTTTTTCGTTTATTTTCTATTTCTTATATTAAAAATTAAATACAAAACTAAAAAAACATACTTTATTGAAAAATTATTTATTATTATTATATACATAAACATTATTGTGGTCCTCGACATAATATATGGCCTATTGGACAAATTACAGGAGCAATGGAAATATGGAAGTGATTCTTAACGACAAGATATAGACTAAAAAGATGCATAAAAAAACAACGTTTTTTAACTATCGTTACACACAAACTAATCACCAAACAAAAGTCTAAAATAATTGTTCTACAACCCACTGTTACACAGTTTATAAATAAGAACCCTAATTATTGAAATAACGCCACAAAAACACAGTTAATACAACTTGTCAAGACAATAATGGCGACTGAATACTTTGGCAGTTGGCACGTCACATTTCACATTTACCACAGAATATCAAACAAACTTTATGTTCTAAGGTTTGCCGTTGTGTCAAAAATTCCATGCTCCTGGTGCCATCTGCGCTAACTTTCCAAAAATATGACAGAGATGTGACATTTCATAAACTTGTGAACTAAACAAGGATAGAGCTAGCAGGACTATTTTATTGGACAATCGAACAAAAATGCTCATGTACTTGACCGTCTCTTTGGTTGTCTCTGGTTCTAGTTCCTTTTTTTGGAATTTACTAGAACATTTTAAGTACATAATAAAATTAGGGTTTCTAATAATCTGAAATCTGAAATTTCCAATTTAAATTATCTACATAACAAATAATAAATGATGTTGATAAATTTATACAATAAATGACCAAATTAATGAACGAATAGAAAATATCGTTCAAACTAAGTCTTTCTTTTTGTTTTTAATAAAAAGTCAGGCACATGATAATTTTTTACTCTCATTTGCTTGGATAATTAGGCATTTGGAGACAAAACATGTTAATGTTTGATATAATTTGGTATTTTCTAGTAAAAAGTAGGAAACTTCTTTATAGAAAATTTAATGCATAGCCTATTTCAATACTGAACTACAGCAGCTGTATTATTTATTCCGTTTTAAATTAAAATGAAAATTTATTATATAAAATTGACATTGATAGGAAGGTTATTTAAACTGCCACACTAAATTTTTTTAAAAAACTGGACATTTGAAAAATAATACCAAACTATCGGGTTGCTGGTTAACAATGCTATTGAAATGTCGACTTTCATTAAAAATAAAAAAAATAAACTGACGGTTGGCAGACGTGTTGAATTCTCATTATTTGTATAATTGAAAGTAATGTAATAGAAATACAAAACAAAACATCAGGAAGTTGTTGATCGTGATTATGAAATAGTTTTCTTTTATTTTGAATTAGTGCAGAATATGTCGAATATGTCCGCATTGAATTAGTAAAGTTAAACGCACTTTACTAATTTGTTCTTGATTCAATCTTGATGGTACATGAAAGAAACCAAAACACTAATTTGGTATCTTGATTGATTTTAGATATTAGCAGAGTATTTTAGAAATAACAATAACATTTTTTGCGATTTTATTGTAACTTCATTCAAACATTTTGGATACCTTAATATCTCTTTGAAATTACTAGAGCATAGAACAAAATTCAAACTATAAAACATGCCTATCCTAACCGTTCTAGCTTGTTTTTATCTTTATTCCTCATCTCTTTATTCCTTAAAAAATTCGAGTCCATTTTCAGTTTCTATACCAATCATGTGATCCAAGATAATTTTGTTTGATCTTTCCATTCATTTTTTATCATATCCCACATTAATAATGTTTTTCTTAATCTTTGGGATTCCATTCTATATTTTGTCGCTTTCTTCTTCACTTATTGCTTTCAGTGATGAGCTACAAAGAGGCATTGTCCAGATGCAGAAGGTTAAAATGGATCCATAGTATTGTTACAATCTCGCCAAGCTCAAGCACCGACATTGACTAACTAAATAATGACAAATGCGCCGGGTCTAATTCACTGGTTTTATCGGCATTGTTACTCGAATGTTCCTGAGCACTAGAATCATCTGGAAGTTCTCGGCTGATTGGACGGGTATATAAAAGAGCGATACCCTCGCGAAGGAGTCAGTTTAGTTAACAGTCTTAACAGGAACACAGCGCGAAGAATAAAATAATGAATAAATTAGAACTGATATAGCGGGTGTATATAAATTAAGTAGATATTAAGTGTCTATATAAATTAATTATTATGAGCGTGTATTTTAGTAAATAAATATGTAGTAGTTGGCCATAGTGCGTATAATTTATTCCACCCACAAAAACAGTATAAATAAATAAGAAAAAACATTACAGCATGAAAAGTATTAGTTGATTTTTAGTACTTATCGAAATAATGCTTAAGAAGAGCATCGATAGCTGTATATTATTTAGTATTAATATAATTCTGCAAAAGTTTGCTTATATTAATTATAGCTTTTCCGTTTTCAGGAAGGAAATTCTGGTTTTCAAGATGAAACAGACGCAAACAAGAACCCAAAAAGGTAAGACTTTGGCACGCTTTTATTTAATGATAGGATTTTTAGCAACAAAGTAATGCCATGATCGTGTCAAGTGTACTTGAGAATATAAAAAAAAACACTTACAATGAATACTAAAAAATATAACATAAATCGTCTAAACTATTAATTAAAATAACATCGGAGCCTTCTGTGAAAAAACGTTTCATAAAACATTAGTATACTTATTTAATTTTTTTCTGTTTGATTATTTGCAGGTCAATTTATTTTTTATGGTGAATAAAAATAGCGTTCATACCACAAGATTAAAGTGTCTGGTAATTCCTGGGTTGATCGTGATTAAAATATGCACTTTACTACCTTGGTTTGGTACCTATATAATGTACTATTTTATATATAAAAAATTGAACGATTAAGGTCAATTTGGGCTGAATATGTGTCCTTTAGGACAAACTTTAATTCAATTTTATTATTCAGTTGTATTAAAGCTTTTGAAACATCGATAAATTTATTAGAAATAATAATTAGATCCAAAATTCACATCAGCTATCGAAATTTTCAACCTGTAAAATTATTTGTGGGGTTAGTTTAGAATATTATGAATGGTAGTGTCAGTGTGTCTACTTCAGATACCTATAGTTTTTAAAACTTTTTGAAATCTTCTGGCATCCCTTTGGTTTAATGGACCAATATTATGGTTTTCATACTTATCATTTCTCTATTTGTTTTTAGTGGGATATTTTCCTGTTTGGAAGTTCGTTCTACGAAATTCCATCCACATGGGAATAATGGGTTTCTACCCTTGGAACTTCGTTTATCCCCTAAAGTTTCCACTTTAAAATATGTTTCATGCACTCCTCTCATTCTCTTTTCTTCAAAAGCTTTTTTCTACAATAGCTAAATTGTATAAGCTGCTCTCATTCTTGGGAATAGCTATTACTTCAAAATGTATCTATACAAATTTTAACTTTTTTGATATTTTCCATTATATTCCCTACTTTTTCTATTGGGGTTTAAATTTTAAAAAGAATATTACATTTTCCCACTATTTCCATATCGGTCTCTACATTTTGAGATGTTATAAAAAGTAAACTATTATCCCTAAAAAATTTTAATCTACTGTGTTTTCTTTTGTCTCACGACTTTTTACGCTTGATGATGGTCTTATAGGACCGAAACTAGTTGCAACAATTAATAAAACAATTGTGGGATAGACTTTGAGTTTCCTTTGAACCTTTTGTGTTTCAACCCACATTTGAGATATGGATAGCTTACAAGAAATACATAAAATACTTGACGTAATTGATTTTTTACATTAAAACAAATACTCAAAATGTTGGCAATAACAAAGTCTATGAAAGTCGACTCGAATGTTTAAAGTTTGAGGTGAAATAGCCCGTATTTATGTAGTTATCCTTTCTTTGAGTTCTGCAACGCTAGTTGGCATATATTTTGTTCTTGAGATAACCCCACAGAAAAAAATCCAAGGGCGTAAGGTCCGGCGATCCAGCTGGCCACTCGATAGTACCTCTTCGTCCAATCCATTTATTGAGGAAAATTTAATTCAAGTAATTTCTTACAATAAAAGCATAATGGGGTGTTGCTCCGTCCTGCTGGAATCAGATCCAGTTTCTGGACTATACTGTAGGTTCGGATCTATTGCGTTGTGATATAAGTTGGCCAACTCAGAAACAACTTCGTCTCTAATCATGCTTAAATATTTTTCGGTTGCCAAATTTCCATCTACAAAAATAGGACCAATAATATGATCACCTATGATACCTGCCCAAACGTTCAACTTTTGAGGATACTGAGTACCTATGTATCTCACGTATCCAATGAGGATTCTCCTTTGACCAATATCTACAGTTTTGTCTATTTACTTCCCCGTTCAATATGAATGATGATTCATCGAAAAAAATAATTTTACCAATAGCTATTTCATTCCTGTTCAACTTAATCATAATTCTTTCGCAGAAATCCATTCTACGATCTGGATCGTCTTCTATTAGTTCTTGCACAAAAGTCAATTTATATGGATGAAGTTTTTCTTTATGGAAACACCTTAGGACAGTTGTGTGACTCATATTATTTTGACGTGGAATTTGACGTTAACTTGACGTTGGATTCTCCACATAATATCCACTTTCACATCATCTTTAACGAAGTGCGGTTTTCTCTTTAATGGTTTGACATGTCCAAGTTCTCTGAATTGTGCATGAATTTTAGACACAGTACCTTGTGAAATATTAGGCAACTGAGGATGATACTTCTGATTAAATAAGTTTGCCACTTCAACTTGACTTCTGCAATTATTGCCGTAATCATCATAAAAATTTCAATCCGGTGATTCTCAGTTAAATATTTTATTATTACTTCGCAAGATATTAGGTTTTGATTAAGAATTGACAACTACGATATTTAAATGTCAACACATCAACAACTGACAGACATTATTTACCGATTTAGTTTAATTATATTGGCATCACATACTTAAAAACAATATACCGCCCAAGAGAGAGGTCCGACAGCCGGAATATAGGGCGCCGCCATAGTAGACTACCTTTAAGTACCGGCTTGGCCCAGAAGTATCCAAATTAAAATTTTTATGTTTAAATTTTTACTTCCAAAAAATAGCGAAAAAATATTTATTATTTAAAGAGGAAAATAATAGGGAACCACAAAATTTAATTACATGTAGTATAAAATTAATTACACTTACAAAGTGTTTGTTAAAAATAGGAATTATATATTATTCTAAATAAAAAGTACAATTAAAGGAAGGGTTGTGTTTAGTGTTGTTAAATAATTTAAATTAATACCCAAAAGAATTAAATCCAAATACATAATTAAATAATATATAATTTCACTACCAGTTAATTAATTAATGAGTGTTAAAAAAAATGTTAATAAAAACGGAATAGGTAACTTAATCAATATGTTTGCTTTTTAAAAGTTTATTAAACTTGACAACATTTAATATTTTTAAGGTAATGACAGCTGTTTCAATCAAAATCATCGTCAGGTTGATATATTAAAGCTACATTTTGTTTTGATTTATTAAATAGTGTCAAGACTAGACCAACTATTGAAGTAACCATAATGTAATATCAAGTTGACAACTAATGACAAGTATACCAACTATAATAAATGCAACTTGCGTGCGTAATTTCACAACTTAAATTACTCCAATACAAAATACTTAAAGTACAATTATAATTACAGGAAATAAAAAGTAATTGGAATTCTTAATTATTTTTTACATAGGACAGCTATATAATTAAAAAGTATAGTGAACATTTTTCTATTTCCATTTTTAATCTTAACTAGTTCTTGTTAATTTCTACTGGTGCCAAAAAAGAATTAATTTGCTAAGCTGTTTCCTAATTAAATTAGTTTGTCCTAAAGCTGTAAACTGCTTTGCCAAATTATTTAATCTAATTTTACAATAACACCTTAAAATCTGCTTTATTAAAATAAATGAATGTTCTTCGTGTTTAGAAAATATATTTCTTCCTAAGTTAGGCTTTATTCTTCCTGCCACATTAATAATAAGGTTTTGGGAGCAAATCAACAGATTGTAGTTTATTATCAGTGATGAACATAAACTTCCTTATGAATATCTCACTCTCATAACAAATCTTCACTAAACTATCGGAAGGAAATAGATATGGTCCTAAAATAACTTTTAGTACTCTTACACTGTTTCACTAAACAACTCATTATCGTATCTAATCTCTGTTATTAAAACACAACACAAACCGAATTTTCGCAATAAGTACAAAATCACTATAAGCTGCTATAATCATATAAGCACGATGGTCAATGATCACAATTGGATAAGCCGGACCTGAACCTAGATAAATTGTCAAAATTACTACTTTGTTTGAGGTTAAAGCAAGCAAACCCCAGAACAAGTTTGCTCAATTATCATTGGCTGACACAAGCAAGAGTGTTACACAGATTACTCTGATCTACACTAAAAAACAAACTAGTCGCGTTGTCTATCTGCTTTTATTCCATGTGCAGTAAAATGCGCAGTAGGACTTTACTCGGTATATTGTTTTTAAGTATGTGATTGGCATAGTTATCTATACAGTTTTTACCTATTCGTGACAAAAATTGTTATTTTCACAATTTTATGTATTTACTATCTTGAAGAAAATAAAAAAAAAATTTCAAAATTTCACCCTGTACAAATCATCCCAGCGTTTTTTATAATATTCTAAACTAACCCCACAAATAATTTTGTTCTATAAGTGGTTTCTACACTGTATACAGGGTGTTTCAAAAAAAGGTAACACCGTCTCTAGGATAGGTAAAAAACTGAAAAATAATTGGGGTTTGCTTAGTAAAATTTTTTTCTAACGCCATCCGTTTTCAAGATAAAGGGCGTTGAAGAAAATAAAAAATTACACATTTCTTACGATTTTGCCGAAACTACTGGCACCATTGCAATTAAATTTTATACGAATATGTTTTGGAAGCTGATATATCCCATGAATTTGTTTTTATAACTAACTCTCATAGAGGGCGTTAGTTACACGATTCATACAACGTATTATTCAACATAACTTTTTTTAGGGTAGAATTATTAGTCAAAATATAAACATCGTTTAATTCTACACCAAAAAGGTACTCTTGGTAAAACTCGATATTATGTACCGTTTTCGGAATATTTTGATTTGAAAATTATGAAACTAGGAAACTTTTCTGCATAACGCGTAAAAGCTGCACTAGAGTTTCCTAAACACTCGCCTAAAGTTAATAACATGTCGGTGTATTCAACATTTGAGTACATTTTGTTTAACAATATCTAATCTTACAAATAACAAGGTTTCAAAACTCTATTTATTGTTGACTTATTGTCATAACAATCAATATGTCAATTTTACATGGCAAACTTAGAGAAAAGCGATTATTACTTCATAATTTTCAAATCAAAATATTCCGAAAACGGTACATAATATCGAGTTTTACCAAGAGTACCTTTTTGGTGTAGAATTAAACGATGTTTATGTTCACTTGGAGTTTTGACTAATAATTCTACCCTAAAAAAAGTTATGTTGAATAATACGTTGTATGATTCGTGTAACTAGCGCCCTCTATGAGAGTTAGTTATAAAAACAAATTCATGGGATATATCAGCTTCCAAAACATATTCGTATAAAATTTCATTGCAATGGTGCCAGTAGTTTCGGCAAAATCGTAAGAAATGTGTAATTTTTTATTTTCTTCAACGCCCTTTATTTTGAAAACGGATGACGTTAGAAAAAAATTTTACTAAGCAAACCCCAATTATTTTTCAGTTTTTTACTTATCCTAGAGACGGTGTTACCTTTTTTTGAAACACCCTGTATATACTTTATTATAAATTGTGGGTTTAAATTCTGATCAATACCGCAACTCGTGGGTTCGTGGAGTGTTCGTTGAGGAGCTTGACGGGTTTATTGCTTTATCTTTTGAGCATATCCCACACGTTCTCAATTAGATTAAGATCGAAGGCTAGAATATGGAACAACTCAAATATTTCCTCTTTCTGTCTGCTCTTATTATTATAGGAGACTGTAGTTGCGTGGATGTTGCGCGTTTATCTATGTAGTTTCTTAATTTTTTTCTGGAGTCGACACGTTTTTACGCTTCGAAACGTAATTTTGTTTTAACGAAAAAAAAAAGTGAAAAACGTGGTTTGATTCGGTAACAATAACATTTAAAAACAATGCAAATCTCGAAAGAAAAAAAATATAGTGTAATTGTCTAGTAAGAAAGTTTAAAACACAACAGGAGATTATGTCACATAACTCGAAGTAAAAAAAAATGAAATAAAAGAAACAATCACCACACCGTGACGATTGATTTTGTCGTTATTCTGTTCACTGAATTCGAAATAAATAATATTTGGTGATGTATATTAGGTACCGATGAAGATAGAGAAAGTGTATGTATTAGATGCTAAGCACTAATTCTTGAGTAAATTTGATGAAACACATTTTATTTATTTATAAAATTATATTATCTTTATTTTTGTGTTAGTACCATATTATTACAACTGTCCAAGTCGGTTATCAAAAACATTAGTGACTTTTTCATTAGATTTATTTACAAAACCCACTGGGCTGTAATAACTGTTGTGTATCGTGTTCGGTTTAACTGCTCATTTACGAGGGTTGTCTGAAAAGTTTCCGATCTAACAAAGATACTACACATGTTTTCTTCAAATTAATTTTTATTTTTCTACATAGTCTCCTTGTAAGTCTATACACTTCTTCCAGCGATGCTCCCAACTCTTCAACCCGTCCAAATAGTACTCGGCGTCTTTCTCTGCAAAATAGTTGTTTACGAAGCCTCTTCATTCGACGAAAATCTCTGTCCTCCGAGCGCAACTTTTAGCTTAGGGAACAAAAAAAAGTCGCTTGGGGCTAGATCTGGTGAGTAAGGAGGGTGGTCCAGCAGTTCAAACCGTAATTCGTGGATTTTCGCCATGGCAACCGCTGAGGTGTGAGACGGCGCATTGTCTTGGTGAAACATTTCTGCAAATGTGGCCGTTTTTCCGCAATTTCTGCCTTCAGCTTGTCAAGTAATGATGCGTAGTATGCTCCTGTAATGGTTTTTCCTTTTTGAAGATAATCGATTAAGATAACTCCATGACTATCCCAGAAAACAGTTGCCATCACTTTCCCAGCCGTAGGAACAACCTTTGTTTTTTTTTTGGAGCCGATTCCCCCTTCGCAGTCCATTGTTTTGACTGTGTTTTTGATTTTGGAGTATAATGGTGTATCCAAGTTTAATTTACAGTAATTAATCGGCGCCAAAACTCTGATTTATTGCGCCTAAACTGCGCCAACAGAGAGTTGGAAATGTTTATTCGGACACGTTTTTGATCTAAAGTGAGCAAACGCGGCACCCAACGTGCGGACAGCTTTCTCATGCCTAAATCTTGATTCAATATGTGACAAATACGTTCTTTGTACATGTTTATAGCCTCTGCTATCTCTCTAATTTTAATTCGACGGTTGTCTAGCACCATTTGGTGAACTTTAGCGATATTATCGTCAGTGGTTGCAGTTTTTGGACGTCCCAAACGTTCATCGGCACCCAAGCTGGTACGGCCACGTTTAATTTCAGCAGCCCAAAATTTCACGGTGGTAAATGATGGTGCAGAGTCCCCGTACACAGCGTCCAACTCGTCTTTGATTTGCGTAGGCGTGTTGCCTTTCAAAAACAAATATTTAATGACAGCTCGATACTCGATTTTTTCCATTTTCATAAAAACACTCACATCGACTCACTCAAATGATTGTCAAACAACAACTGCGCGTCCAAAATGGCTGAAGTTTTATTGGGTACCTTTCAAAGCATGCGCAAACACATTCCCCAACTTTTGTTTACGAGTGCTGCCATCTTCATGTTGAGGTCGGAAACTTTTCAGACAACCCTCGTAGTTAACTTTAATATTTACTGATAAATTCAATAATTTATACTTATTTTCCAATTCTACAAGGTATTTCTATCTTACTCGCCTTAGTTCCCTTTTGTTTATATTTATTTTTGTTTTTCCGTAAACGGATAAAAAGATAGTAGCGCCCTTGAACTCTTATAACGCTAAACCTGACCAATAGTGAAACATTAACTTGATGCAGAATCACTCCTTGAGAGAGTCTCTAGCCGGGATTTGCTCAGAGTGAGTAATACCGTTATAAAATTGGCGCCTTTAAGGGTGTTTTAGCGTTACAAATTTGGCGCCCTGCGCTAGTAGCTTTTTAGTGTTACAGAACATAGCTAGTCGCGCAGTGTATTCCGTATACTGTGGAGAGTTAACGATAATTTGATGATAGGAAACAAAGATATATGGTATTTTTTTAAATTTATTAAATAAATAATACGCAACAGTTAACAAAAAATTATTAAATAATAGTTATTTAATAAACAATACTAAACATAAGTAATTTATGAACATAATCTTAGTAGCAACTAAAGGAACATCGAGGAAAACGGAATATATTTTATATAAGGTATTCTAACTACTCAACTTAAATATCAAAAACTATTGAAATAAGCCCAATTACACCAAGTGTTAAAAAAGTAAACTAGAAAGAGTCCTAAATTCCACACAAAGTTGTTCAAGTCCTTTTTTTTTATTCTTTCATATAAAAGGTGGGGGAAAATTGGAAAGTATTTGTGTATAAATACCTATAACTTTGGTTTGGATCAACGGATTTTAACGAAATTAGTGTCTTAGGTAGAGGGTATTTATCCACAAATACTTTCCAATTTTCCCCCACCTTTTATATGAAAGAATAATAAAAAAGTACTTTAAGAACTTTGTGCGGAATTTAGGACGCTTTCTAGTTTACTTTTTAAACACTTGGTATAGTTGGGCATATTCCACGAAAAAACTCTTTTTTAAACTTACTCCCGCTAGCGGTTAAAATAGAAGCTTGAAAGCTATTTCCGGTGATTTCTCTTGGCCACTTTTACCAAGATATTTTTTCTCCTAAAGTTATAACATGAACAGACTGAATTCCAGTTGGTTTTTGATATTACCTATGAAACATAAGTATTGGCCTGCATCTTCACTTCCAAATTTTTGCCTATCTTTATTCTCTTCAATTTACTCGCCTTCTCCCGAATCGGTATTATGATCTTCCCTCGAAGCATCGTCTTCTACATCACCAACTACATCTTCTTCTACTGCTTCTTCCATAATATCCTGTTATAAGAAAAGAACTAAAGTCGAGTTTAAGAAGAGAATATAGAAGTTATTTAAAGGAAATTGAAAATGCCTGCGTTGCAGATGTTAATGTATTTTGGAATTTTGTAAAGGGAAAAAAAATGATAAAACTAAAATTTCCTCATTTACTTTAAGTGGAAACCAGGTACCAGAAAAAAATGTTGCTGAGAATTTTGCTCAATTCTTTTTCTCTATGTACTCTTCTGAAAAATCTACGTATAATTTTAGTAATTATTTAAATAACTGTGACAATTATTGTTTGTGTTTATTATCCGAAATAAATGAAGATGAGTTTAATAAAGCAGCGCAAAAGTTAAAACCGAAAAAAGCAGCAGGTATTGATAATATTCCTCCGTATGTGTTAAAAGGATGTAGTCATTTGTTAAAAGTACCATTAATACATATTTATAATTTAATAATTAACAGTACTGTATTCCCGACCCAGTGGAAAATATCTTACTGTACACCTATTCATAAAGCAGGAAAATTGTCAGAAATTGAAAACTATAGAGGAATTGCAATAAATTGCTCTGCCTCGAAGCTATTTGAACAAATTATTTACAATAAGTTAATAGATCATGTACAAAACATAATAGTTGATGAACAGCATGGTTTTATCCGAGGTAGATCAGTTGATAGTAATTTGCTCATATTTAGTGAAAGTGCAAGTAGAGCTTTAGAAGATAAAGTACAGTTGGACGTTATATACACTGATTTTAAGAAGGCGTTTGATCAAATCCATCATGATATATTATTACAAAAATTAATTAACTATGGGCTCTCTGTCGGTTTTGTGACTTTAATTAAAAATTATTTGGAAAATAGGTACTTCATTGTAAGATTCGGTGGGAACACGTCAGGAAAGTATCATGCTAATTCTGGGGTGCCACAAGGATCCAACCTGGGCCCTCTATTATTCACGCTTTTCATAATTGATGTAGGACTCCGTATTCGCAGTTCTGAATTTTTATTATTCACTGATGATTTTAAATTTTATAGACGAGTGGAAACAGTTAGAGATTGTGTGGAACTCCAGAAAGATATCAACAACATTCTATCATGGACTAAGTCTAATAAGTTATTTTTCAATATCAAAAAGTGTTCCATACTTTCTATTACCCGAAAAAAATATCCAATAGTATTTGATTATACTATGGATCAAGAAATCTTGGACAGAAAATTAGACATTAAAGATCTTGGAGTATATTATAACCATCAAATGTCATTTGTACCACATATAAAAAAAATAGCTATTAATGCAAATCGAGCATTGGGATTTATTATCAGACAAACAGCGGATTTTACAAATTTAAAAGTAATAAAACATATGTATTTTTCTTTAGTTAGAACAAAGCTGGAATTTGCTTCGGTATTATGGGCGCAGCAACCCCAGATACACTTGGACTTGCTGGAGAAAGTACAGAATAAATTTTTAAGATACTTATATTACAAAAAACATCATTCATGGCCTGATTTTATGGAAATAAGAACTTCAATGCTAAGAAAAGAATTCGTAATACCCTCACTAATTGATAGACGTAAGCTATCTATGGTTTTGTTCTTATATAAAATACTTAATAACAACACCAAGTCTATACAATTATTATCATTGGTACCATTTAATGTTCCGTCAAGGCGTATTAGATCATCATTACTATTTAATATTTCAGGATCCACCCCACAATCTCCTCTAACTTATATTATTAGACTTGCTAATAATTTCGATGCTATGAGTAATATTGACTGGATTGAAATTAATCAAAATCGATTTAAGAAAATTTTAAATGAATATTTAAATACTTTGAGTCTTTAAATATTATAAAACATAAAATGTATTCGTTTGACATATCCCTCTGTATACTGCGGTTTTGGTTTTTGATCCCCTAAAACCATTGCATTACATCTTTATTGTATTATTATAGTTACTATTATATTAAAATAAAAATATGTTTGTTTATATTATAGTTAATAAGAACTACTCATGTAAAAAGGTCAATAGGCCTGTTTGAGTTTTGATAAATAAATAAATAAATAATGCGAAATCTTGGCCTGATGTCAAATGATCCTCCATGAACGGCACTAAGTATCTTTCTGAAATGTCATTCAATAAAATAAGTTAAAACTAAATTCACCTTCACATAAAAACTTGTTATTGAAATGTTTTCAAAATTGGTGGTTGAATTAGGAATGAAATTACCTTTAAAACGAGGTGCCGCTCTTTCCATAAGAAAAAAATATTTAAAATGGCGCCCAACTGTCATTATAAAAGTTTCTGTCGTTATCTTTCAAAAAATAGTGTTTTGACTCCAATATTTACACTCCAAATTGTTTTGTAAAAAGTCTTAGCATTCAAAAGTTAAAGGGGGACCGAGGCACTTTTGGTCCTCACCGTATATCCTGGCAATTGAGTTTTTTGGTTTGAATAAAATTTTTCAAACCACAAATGGGTTTCATTAACAAACCAAAAAACTTTTTAATTTTTCGCTAGATATTGTAAAGGAAAATTTTAATAGTTGGCATCATTTACTGTCTAATCTAGTCAAATTCCTAGCAGTTACTCATTCTTTAAAAAAACGTGTCTTAGCGGAAGGTACATTTTTAGACTTTTGATGTTTAAAATCATCAGATTTTAGTTTAGAAAAAGTTCTAAGAATGTCTCTCAATAAAGATGGAAATCACGTTTTCGCCGAAGGTCTTTGATAATGAAATGACGTCTTTTTATAGAGGGTTGTAGGAAAAAGTTACTTCTTCAATTTTGTCCTATTCTAATAAAAAAAGGTTTCTAGAAAAAAGTTACTTCTTTAAATATAATACTTTTATAGCAGAGATTAAAGAGCAGAAATTATTTATAAATTATATCCAGGAGAATGCATTATATACTCGTGAGAATTAGAACAAACGCATTTTTTTGTATCTGTTTTCGCAATACGTATTTGAAGTAATCATGTAATCAATCTTTAACTATATATACGCACTTAGATAGTTGCACAAGATACGTTTTAAAATACATTAAGGCCGCTGCGTTGTTGCTGAGATGTTACTTTGAAATAAAAATCATTTCAAGCGAAATGTGAATGTTGAAAATACGATGTTGATTATAGTATATCCAACAAAACAATATTTAAAAAATATATTTTTCGACAATACAAATTTAAAACCATTTATTGATGATCTGTTAAAATGTTTTGTTAATCAATCCTTATCAATTATAAAGAAAAACTCTTAGTTTTTTAAAAGTACCTACATTCGTTTTTCCACCGACAATAAAAAATGTATTGTATTTGCATATTCTGTAGCTCAGTTATAAACATTTCCCTGGATCCCACGTACTTCTTGATGTCATCTCTACTTCGTTTATATTCCCACGGTCTCCAATTTATAAGGATTTTGGTCCATCTGCCTTCTTTTTGTGTATATTGTGTATGGCAAATCTCCCTTTCCATTTTTCAACGTCTTGTCTAACATTTACTTTATACTTTTGTTTTCTCTCTTATCCACTTCGTTCCTCTTTTTATCCACTAGTCTTATATGCAGTATCTGTATTTCCATTGTTCTTTGTGTTTTTATGATTTTGTCCATGTTTGCTTTTGTAAATGTCCATGTTTGGGAACCATAAGGGAGAGCATTGATTATATATCTTGGTCTTAAGGATATCTTTTGTTTTTAAGGATGTAGCTTAGTTTGCCAAATGCCGCCCATGCCAATCTAACTCTTTTTTGATCTCTGCTGTTTGGTTTTCCTTTGCTTAGTTTTATAATTTGACCCAGATATACAGGGATGGGCATAAGTCAGTTAACCAATTTGCATACGAAATAAAAAAAAAACTAAACAGAAAACTAATTTATTGATTTGATTAATTATTAAACTAATTATGGTTTTAAAGTTACTGTTTGTATTCAAACTGCAGACCACTTTCCTCAATGCACCTATGACACCGCTTATATACGCTGTTGCAGGTTTTATCAAAGAATTCTGAGTTGTTGCGGAGTGCATCGAATTCCTCTTGAATTCTTGTTTTCAAATGTTCAATATCACGTAATGGGTTGGCGAACACTTTGTTTTTGAGTACTCCCCACAGAGCAAAATCGCATGTCGGGTGACCGTGATGGCCACGAAGTCAACAGACAGACTCGTTCTTCTGTAGTGTACTTTACACGGGCTTGGCCTGCCATGGCGACGTGAACTCGGTGACCGACAATCTGGAACTAACGACAAGCGCCACACTCCTTCTGTCATCGCCCCAATTCGGTACGACAAGCACCGTTGCCGCGTTCTTACTATTTTTGAACCGCGTCAGACAGAGTTAACTGACTTATGCCCAACCCGGTATATAATCGTGAACTTGTTTTATTTTGTCTTGTCCGATTCTGATATTGATGATCTCATCTGTATTTGTCATGATTTTGGTCTTACTGTAATTCATATTAAAGCATATCTTTCCAGCTTCTATGTCCAGTTCTTCCAACATTTCAATTAATTCTTCTTCTTTATCGGTGATCTTTGCGATGCCATCAGCGTACCTTAGATGGTTTAAGTGTTGTCCACAAATTTTTATACCTTTTTCTTCCCATTCTAATCTTTTAAAAATATCTTCCAGAAACTGGTTGAAAAGTTTTGGTGATATTGTGTCACCCTGTCTCACTCCTCTATGTATGGGTATTGATTTCGTTCCTTTATATATTTTAATTGTTGTTTTGGCTTCTTTGTCTGTATATCTGTGGTAAATTCTGCTGTTAATCAATGAACTTTTTACTGCCCAATGTTCGAGGGACATCTAGATTCCAAAAGCACACCTTGATGTAGATTTAATCTAATAAAACTTCAGAAACTAATAAGTTTAAGTAGAAAAGCTCAAATGTAAAAGACCTTTACACATGTATTAGTAGAACAAATATACAACTTGATATGTGAACATTTACATGACTCACACTCTTAAATGTAGCTGTGAAAATATTTGCTGTAATCATAAAAGAAAAACTAACAAAGAAAATTTAAGAATAAAAAAAATCAGATAGTTTTCCGAAAGGAAGGAACGCAGTAACAAATTTCAAACAAGATTATGAACAATTGAAAGTGTTACAAGACATTAATGCTAGTGAAAAATGTTGATTAAATAAACAACCCTTGGAAATCCATGCAACTAATATCATCCCTTTAATGTGATAAATTTTTGGTAAATTCTTTAGAATGCTACTTCTAACAAATTAAGAGGTATACTTCAAACTGTTCTTTCTTCAATATGCCTTAACTGTAATGTTCCGATTATCGTCAAACATTTACTTCTTGATTGCAAACATATTTAATGAGAGAAGAATATACAATTGCCAGCATAAATTCCATACTTACCTCACATCTATTTAATTTTTAATGTTTAACTGTACTATTGTATATTGACTTCAAGTTGACATGTCCTCCTATATATAATAGTTTTTCGATATTTTCGAACGCCACCGAATGTTATCGAAAACCATAGAACCTTTCAATAATCTCTAAACTCCAGCCATTAAACTACATAATCGAAAGAGAACAGACTAACTCAAAGAAACTAACAATCATCTTAGAGGGAAAGAATAATCTAATATCTGTCAAAGTGAAAACTAAAATGAGATCCATTGACATAATCCATCTTTTGTTTTTGTCAGATTTTCGGCAGGATGATTGGTGTCTAAAATATTTTTTGTACGTTATGTTTTTTGTCAACAAGTTAAGATGATCGATGTAAATAATAAAACATTGATAACGTTTTGAAGTCTATTTACATTGGAAACTAATTTTATTTACGACAATACAAGAAGGTGGGCTCATATTGTCTTCCTCGTAAAGACAAGTATTTAATATTAAAGTATGAACTTAAATAACAAATTATAAGAAGAAATAATGAATTTAAAGCTGACAAATTTTAATACCCCGGAGTAATATTCAGTTGGAGGCTGAGCAATACGGCAGATAATATTCAGTAAATTTATTAAAACATCGACAATATTCGGAGGTATAAATCCGTGAGCTAGACATAGTAGATATAGATGGGAAGAAAATATAGAAATGATTAATGCACAGCTGCTCAAACGAAGCAAACATCTTTCGATATCTCTATTGAATGGAAAAAACACATTGGATTAAAGGTGTTTTACATTATGAACAGTTGAAAGAAGAATACAATAAATAGCATAAAAATGTATTTTTAATGAATAGTCAAATGATAGTCAAAAAGTCTAACTAAAAGTAATGTTTGGTCAATGCTTTATAACTGGTATACAAAAACAAGCTTTTATTTAGTTAAAAAAATATTAAATACAAAAATAAGTTAAATATTCACCTTAAATAATAACAGTGACGGTCCCAAGTAAGTTAATAAAAATGACAATATCTAGAAATAAAATTAACATTTATAACTGTGTATTGTATAAACTATTCGTCGTTGAATTTCTGTAAAATGTCACATAAAACAGTTGGTCGAGAACATAAATTAGAAATCTGACATATTCTAAGGAAATTGCTAAACGTAATGAGTCGAAATAAAAAAAGTAAAATATCCAATCGTTACTAAATTTATACTTAGATGGAAATCGTTCAATGATTCTTATTCAATAAATTATTTTAAATTGCATAAAATGGTTGTCTTAAATGTTTGTTATGTAATTCTTATTACTGATCTTTCTTCTACGTCGTCCATAAGCTATTAAACTAACGAACTATGGATGTTTATAAAAAAAGGGTTTGAAACAAAATTGGATCACGAAAAATGTAATCACATTTTATTGGAGTAAATAATTTTGTTTAAAAATAGTTATTTATGATATAAGTGCTAATAGTAATATTTTATTTTGTGAAAATTATTAATTAATTGATAAAATAATAGCCTCGAGATGATAATTTTTGAATCCAATTTCATCTAATCTATTCATAAAACCAGTTGCTATGGTAATCAACAGTAAATGGAGTGGGGTTAGATCCAGGATGATCTCCATTGCTGCTGTCTGGGTAGTGGCCATTGCCTCTGCTAACCCTAGTTTCTTCATGTGGCTTCTTAACCGGCAATGCCCGGTTAATATTCCCGTTAAAATTCGGAGCCTTTTTTTACTGAGGTTGAGGCAGCTAAGAGATCTCTTCTGGTCATAGTTCCCCAGTAGTATCTTAGATTGCCTCAGTCCTTCCAGCTGATTCCAGTACTTGGATTTTTCTTTCTCCATTTCTTCCCTTAGTTTTCCTAAGATTACTCTACTGCTGATCCCACAAGATGGTTCTGGTCCCAAATGTGGGGTTTCAGCTCCTTTTTTTGCCAGCTTATCTGCTGTTTCGTTCCCCTCTATTCCTATGGGTCCCGGGACCCATAGGAGGGTGACAGTGTTCTTCTGGCCCAGTTCATTTAGTTTGCCTAGGCATTCCCAAACCATCTTCGAACTGATTATATTTGAACTCAGCGCTTTGATGGCTGCTTGACTATCCGACATG
Organism: Ophraella communa; assembly: GCA_035357415.1. Classification (NCBI taxonomy): domain Eukaryota; kingdom Metazoa; phylum Arthropoda; class Insecta; order Coleoptera; family Chrysomelidae; genus Ophraella; species Ophraella communa. Next base: position 21,501,911 of record CM068988.1, on the reverse strand, counting down.
ATCACAATCTCTTGTCTGCGGTAGTTTCTTCCAATATTGAATTCCACACATCTTTCGATGGCGCGGACTTCTGCTTGAAATATGCTCGGGTATGTGCCCAAGCTTTCTGAGTATTTGGCTCTCGGTCCAAAAACACCTATCCCAGTTCCCTCGTCTAGCTTGGAACCGTCCGTATACCACTTTATGGTATTCTGATTTAAATTCTGTATGGTGTCTTCGTCCCATTCAGATTTATTACTCAACCTTGTGATAAATTTTCTCACAAAGTTGAATTTCTTTGGCATATCATCTTGGAGCATTTCCCAAGTTTGATCAAAATGAAGTGATCGGGGTTTTTCCCTGATAATTCCTTCCTTGATCATTCCATATATCGTTTTCTTCCTTACACTTTCTAACAGAATGTGCAGTGGGGTTAAGTTTAAAATCACCTCCATTGCAGCAGTGGGGCAAGTTCCCATTGCTCCAGTGATACATGAACAGGCTAGTCTCTGAATCTTCGAGAGATTTTTCCTCGTCGTACTCAGATTAGCCCTTGCTCCCCAAGCCACTGCCCAATATGTGATTATTGGTCTCACTATTGCTGTGTACATCCATTGCATCCCCAGTTCTTTCCTGCAATGTTCCTGCACACCATGAGGGCCTTGGTTGCTTTGTGTATTACTTCGTCTTCGTGTTTATTCCAGAGTAACCTACTATCTAGGATTAGCCCTAGATATTTGACCTCTGTTTTCCACTCGACGATGTTCTCCCCTATTCTTATGATTTTTAGATTAGGTTTCTTTTTCCTTGTAAAGGCTACTAGTGTGGTTTTGGTGGGGTTGATGTTAAGTCCCACCGAGTCACACCATTGTTTCGCAATGTTCAGTCCTCTTTGAACAATATCACAGAGGACATTTTCATACTTCCCTTTTGCCAGAATAACCATGTCGTCGGAATACCCTTGACATGGTATGCCTTCCCTGGTCAATTGACTAAGTAGACTGTCCACAGTGAGACTCCACATAAGCGGGGATGCAACTCCTCCCTGTGGACAGCCTCTGGTCACATTAATGAAGATAGTGTCTTGTCCTGCCTCCATTTCTGCGATTCTTGTAGATAGCAGTTGCGACATCCAGATGGAAGTCGTTCTATCTACTCCTTTCTCAATCAGTGCTCTTTTGACTGCCTCATGTGGCGTATTGTCAAAGGCCCCTTCTATGTCTAGAAAGGCACATACCACGGTCTCTTTTTTATTCAGAGCGTCTTGGATTTCGTCAGTCAATTGTATTAAAGCGGTTTCCGTGGACTTTCCCGCTTGGTACGCATGCTGACGGGGGTGCAGTGGCACCTGTTTCAAGATTTCTGTTCTAATGTAATTGTCTACAGCTTTTTCCATCGTTTTGAGAACAAGCGATGTGAGGCTGATCGGTCTAAGGGATTTGGGGTGCGTAGTGTCCCGTTCCAGGGGTTTTGAACGGCTGGAAGGTGTTTATAGCCCATCTCAGCCGTTCCTCACTGCATATGTGCTTTGCCATTGCAGTGTCTTCCCTGGTAGGTCTTTTAGCTTTCTCATTTATTTTTCCGGAAGGGACTATTCCTCCGGGAAAGTGAGTTTCTAACAGGAGCAGAGCTCTTTCTTTTTCGCTTTCTGTGAAGCTTCCATCTGGCTTCCGTAATGCCATTACAGTGTCTACTTTCCCTTTTGTCAAGACTTTGTGTAGCCTTGCTGCAGAGGGTGTAGCATCTATTTCTTCGCAGAATTTTCTGAAGCTGTTTCTTTTAGCTTTTCTAATCTCCTTATTATATGTTGTAAGTTTCTCGGTGTAGCTCTGCCAATCTCCGTTACGTTTGGCTCTATTGAAGAGCTGTCGCGTTTCGGATCTTAAGTTTGACAGATGACTGTTCCACCATATCGCATCTTTTGCTTTTCTAGTCCTTTGGAGAGGACAACTGGATTCATAGGCATCGATTATTGCCTCGTTCAGCTCTATGAGATCGTTTTCTAATGCCAGGTGATTCCTGGCATTTCTTTTAGTCTTGAGATTTGCAAGAACCAGTTATGGTTCCGTGATTTTGAGGATGTATGGGACCTTATTGTATTGTTACTCTAAAGAAATCTTCTATAACAAAGCACATTTTGAATCTATTTTTCCCGGACTAAACTTGGCTACGAATTCAAGACACACTGTTTACATTTTTAATTAATTCTAATTGGACAAAATTTGCATCGCATGTCGAGTAAAAAAATGATAAATTTGGTTCAACGCCCTCGTTAAAATTGTTACTGTGTCATTGGTTAATCCGAAATAGACAATCCGCATTGTTGTATACCATACAACTATTGTGTAAAAAAATACGGTGGCTCCAATTTTCGTACATGGCATGACTCACGAACTGAGTCTTTTTGCATATCCGAAACTAGGTCACCGTTTGTCTGGTTCAGTATATCTTTTGCTTAATTATTTTAATTTTTAGGGGCAAACTGATAACTGTTGAAAAAATGGTATATATTTGAAAAGCGAGTTAATTAAAGATTGTCGTATTTAGCTGAGGTATTTTCGTACGTATACTTTTTCGGTGTTTTAAGATTTTCCCGGAAGCATAAAATTTCCGTCGGGATTTGCCAACACAAGTTTCGCAGTTTGTGAAAGTTCAAGGATGTTTTCAGTTTTGTGTTTAAAAATATAATAACGTCTTGTGATTGAGGTCAGTATTTTCTGTAAGGTTCTTTGTTTTAATTTTTAATTGGGGATAGTTATTTTGAAGGTGTAAAGAAATTTTTAAATATAGTCTAATATTTCTTTCAGAGGTGAAAAATAGGGACAGTTTGTGAAGCAGAATACACGAATTGTTGTAGACTTATGATATTTAGATTTACGTAGAAGTTTGGGAGAGAAAGTATAATACTTTAGTTAAAATAAACTTAATTCGACAGATATTTGAGAAAATCTAATATAAAAATATCTAATCATTGTCTCAAAATGAAAATTAACTAGTGGCTACAGCTCTACAAAAGTCCATCTTCCATAATCCTTGTCTCCAAATTAAAATTAACTGTACTATATTTGTTTGTAGTTGACAGTACAGTGAATTCATTATAAATGCAAATTTTTCAAAGCCCAAGCAAGGGTGGTTCATGAAAAATGACTATTTCTATTGAAACATAGGCATAGTTGTTATTTGTCAGAGTCTACCCTGTAATTAGGGATTAACTAACCCAAACACAATAGAAACCCTAGATAATATTGTCACAACAGGTAGCTTTTAAAGCAAAATTCAAATTAAAATAAAAATTAAAAGTAAAATAAAAATATGCTACATATTAAAATGTAAGAATTAAATATAAATTAATGCAAAAAGCACTTACTCCTTTAATTGTCGGCTTTCATTTCGTCGTATTCATTCGACGATGAGTCAGATTCGTTGCCTGGTCCGATAGGAATTACAATGGTGTTACAGGTCTAATTATCTTTATTGATTTTCATCATATTTGTTCATATTGGTGAAGAACCTAGAAATAAAGTAGTTAGTAAAGTGATATTGGAGTTCTTTTATAAGAAAAACTTACTGTTATAGTTTGGGTTGACTTTGTCTTCTGTCAGTTAGTACCTTCATATCACAATTAGTCTTATACCGTAGATAGTATAGCTTGTTATTTGTTCATATTGGTGAAGAACCTAGAAATAAAGTAGTTAGTAAAGTGATATTGGAGTTCTTTTATAAGAAAACCTTACTGTTATAGTTTGGGTTGACTTTGTCTTCTGTCAGTTAGTACCTTCATATCACAATTAGTCTTATATAGTAGGTAGTATAGCTTGTTATTTGTTCTTGCAATTGTTTTCTTCATCTAAACTGTCACATGTTAGGTTAAGAGCATGTTTTATTAACCTTGAGTGACATGACATTTGACCCCTTCTAAATGCTATAAGCCACCTTAATTGTTCATGGAACTCAAAGTTGGGCTGTTGGTCTTAATAGGTTGGAGACATAGTCCTGAAATCACTTCCGTTACCAGTTGACCACTTTTTTTAAAAAAAAAAGTTGAGATTGTTGGGTGCATGTGTGCCAAGGGTACCAAATACAGGATTTTTCTGGATATAAACCCCAATATTACCTCAACTAATCAAGAATAATTTCTATTTAGTTAAATAGGTGCATATAGCGTTTTCAATTCTTGATTGACACAAATATTTTACCTTAAGGTCACCTTACACGAACGATCTTTTATTTTTGGTTTTGTCTTATACCTACTTGTTACTGTCTTCTACTTTGTTCATCTCTTCTCTGGTGTATATTATTTGAATATATAGTGAGCTGTTCCCCCTGTGATTTGGAAGCCAGCTACAGGGCACGAAGAAAGCCAAGCTGTCCTATTACTTCCAGCAAGGAAGTTTAATAACAATTTGGTGAGATTTAACCATTTTATACTGTTTCTTCCCAACATACTACTGATAGACCTTCTTTGCCACCAGGATTTGAGACTATCTAGTGGTGTAAAATCTAAAAGAAAGTATTAGAGTAAATAGTTGAGTTGAATTACATTATTAGTTAGTAATTAGGTATAGATAGTTAATCTAGTTATAAGTAAAAATAGGTTAGTCTAATTAAACTAGTAGTTACTAATTATGTACAAATGGTTAATTTTATTCTAAGTGAGGATAGTTTTGTTTAACTAAGTTGTTAGTTCTAATTAAGTAGGTATGGATAGTTTATTTAGTGAGGTATAGGTAGTTTAGTTATTTAATTTATTAGTTACCAATGAGGGATAGTTACCTCATTTAGTTAGTTATAGGTAAAAGTAGTTTAGTTTATTCATTAATTACTAATTAGTTAAAGTTTAAACACTCTAGTTGTTAAGTTTATTTATTTAGGTAGTTAAATCCTTCCAATTTAATTTAAGTTGATAATATAACTGAAATAATACCACTTAGTATATTTATACAATATTTAGAAATGGTACTTACCATCAATCTCAAAGAAAAAAAAGTGTACACCTAAGGTATATATATACGCTGGGCTGGGGTTATCCATTCACTGTTCATTGTTATAATAACAAGATTTACCAAACATTTAGATTAGACAAACTCTTGAAACTAATATATATTTTATTTTTCATCTTATCACAACCTCACCGTTGTTCAACCAGAAGCCAGAGTTGCACAAAACATAAATTTAAGTCATAGATTTTAAGGGTTTGACAGTTGATAGTTTGGGTTATGGTTAATGGTCCGATACGCGGATTAACCAAATTTGTACCTACCCCACTCTACGAATATAAGAGCTAGCCCACGCAAATTAATATATTTTTTTTGTTTAACAATTAATTACACTTTGAAAGAAAAGGGTAACAATGGGTTCGAACAGTTCTTCAATATTGATATCAACACTCCACAATCGTTCTTCTTCCTTCTTCACATGTTTTAAGGCATTGGTCCAATTTTCCCGTGTTACATTTCCAAAAGAATTTATCAAAAGTTGTCTAACGGCATTCAATTTAAAAGTTGTATTCTTTCTTGCTACCTTACCTTTTACCTGTGCCCATTTTAATCCTATTGGGTTTAATTGACAGTGATAAGGTGGCAAACGTAATACAGTTATTTCTTTTTCCTTCGCCATTTCGTCAATTACATATCTTTTATATTGTAATTTGTGGCGCTTTGCAATTTGCAGTAATTACGTTTTCAGCATGGTGTCGTCAAAAGAAATATTCTTGCTATGGAGTCAGTGCTAGCAAACAAAGGAGCAGAGTAGTTCATCTAGAAATTCATCCTTTTTGCTTTCCTTTTAAAAATGAAAAATGTAGTTATAAATATCTCTGCAGCGTTAAAGCATGTCGGTATATTGATTGTTTTCAGAATTTTGTTTTCTCCTGAACTAATTAGAAGTTCAGAGTTCGATCTTTTTTCTGATTGTATATATTTAGCTTTACTACTAAGTTCAAGGCTTGTTTCACCCGCATTATTCACGTTACTAGGTTTTTATGTAAATCATTTTCTTAACTTAAAATTTAAATGGGTCTTAAAACATCGGCAGTACATTTCTACCCTAACGAATTACAATACAGCAAAGTTATTTTTGGTCTTGATTCATCTTAACAATTTTAACAATATTAAAGCTTTGTAAGGTTTTATTAAACCTTCTTTACGCTCCGCTTCAAATAAATTGGATTTAGTCCATTCGCTCTTGCGAGGAGCCCAAAGTTTCCTTTTATACCTACTAAGCATAGTGGACAAATTAAAATAATTAAATTATGGATCAACTGTCCTCCACACTATTCTCATCTAATAGGAAAAATTACATACATTTTACATACATTTTTTCCACTTCATTCACAATCTATGTTGCCCAAAAAAACGAAGTATATTTTCGAAGATTTTAAAGTTTTTTTCCATAATTTTGGCACTCTGTATTCTTGTTGTATTACAATAGACCCTCTCTATAACTCATCGTTAGGTTTCCTGAGAACAGTTCATAGTCGTTAGCTTTAAAAGAAGACGTGTTCTAAATAGGATAATTTTTTACATTTACCTGATAGTAACAACAAATTGTGTGCGTCGACACAGACGGCTCACTTAATCGCACTACTTAATCTATTATTCTATTTGTCGGACCACAGTAGTGTTCTTCATTTGGAATTGGTAGCTATAAAAGAAACAGCCAAATTGATACTTCAAACTGGTACTACGCTCACAGCTATATCCGCTAATACTAGATTAGGGGCACCTATCGCTGAAAGAAGGTTGCTCTTACAAAAGAAAGTACTCTAATCAACCTTGGATGGCGAGAGGAGTCCTCCTGTACCTCGTCAAGGCAAATATGTCCAGTGCTTCACCTGCGTCGAGCCAAAGATATTTGATTCCTGTCAAGGAACTCAATTGGAAACGTGATTGCGGTCATCACTGAACACTGGCTTGGAGGATGGCATGCCACACGAATCGGAATCCTACAACACAATGATTTCTGTAGAAGATTGTAACCATATTAGTCCCAAAAAGGCAGGAAGCCAATTTGCAACAATATTCTTCCAAAGAGGCAGGGCGCCAATTTGTAACACTAATTACTCCCTCGAGAGCTGTCCCGGCTTATGAGACCTTTTAACTCAGGAGTGGGTACGCTCCAGCTTAGCGACACTCTGTATATAGGATATGATTGATGGGTGAGGGCGCCACTGCTTTAAATTCGACAAAATTTAATAACTAGGTGTAAAGCAGAACACCTTATTTAATTTAGAGTTTAACTAGAAAGAAAAAATGAGTATTAAAAATATTTTGACTACTTTAACACAACAATAAAAAACTAAAATACTGATACCGATAGGCAACCACACACAGCAAATCTGTGGGTTTAAAACAAACACTCAAGTAAGAAATTCAAATTTATTTTGCCACAAAAGGTTAGGTACTTGGCTTAGGGTTTCGGATTTCTCCCACAGCGGTATGTGTACGGCTTCGGTTGGTTACAGATGTTGACGACTTCTACAGGAAGGCAGATCTGGGGGACTTCTCCGGAGAATTCGAACTTCAGGTGTAGTCAGCTGGATCGGTGCTTAATCGGTAACTTGCTAATAATTTGCGATATTTTCAACGGTAATTTGGAGGTACTTTTGAGGTAACCTGGAGGTACATTGGACGGTAACTTCAACGGCAACCTGACGGTAACTTAGTGCTAATAATTTGCGGTATTTTCAACGGTAACTTGGGGCTAATAGTTTGCGATGTTTTCAACGGTAACTTGGAGCCGTATAAATCTGTGAGAGAATAGTGTATCAGGAAAAGGAATATCAAGAAATTATGGAATATGAAAATTGTTGGAGAACGGACGGCAATTGAATTTGATTCCTTACTATCATTTTATTTGCCGGGCACTCAACAATGTTCATATTTTTATTATTTAACAAATGATATGAAATAAAATAAAATATATGTGATAATGGTTAAACTAAAAAAATTAGGAATGATTAATAGTGAGTCGTTACTAATCAAAACTTGGTTCAATTTATTATAATCTATGTTCTGAAACGTGTGTTCTTAGTTTCTAATTAAAAAGTCTTATTTTTAATAAAAATATTATAAATTATATATGTCAAAAGTTACGTTATTGATTGTTAATTTGTTTGAAAGTATTAAATACTATCGATCACTGAATATATTGAAAATACATGCATTTCGGCATGCCAGCACGTGGCTGAATAGCAAAAAGGTTAAATTAATGAAAAGTATTATAAAATATATATATTAAACGTTAAGTTATTAATTATTAGTTCATTTAAAAATATTGAATAATGTCGATTATTGATTGTATTAAAAATACATGCATATTAACATGAATTGCCACGTGGCTAAATAAAAAAGGTTCAATTATGGCTTTGGTTATCTATAAAAATATGTAGAAATTATTATTTTGAAATGCTATTAATATCTGTGTTCAACTGAGTAATAAAGATAAATTGATAAATGAATTAAAATGTCTAATAATAAAAATTTTGTACTTACAACGGCTAAGGTAAGAATTCGTTAATACGCAAAATGATGCTCATTCTTTGAAGGCAGAAGGCGAAGAGAAAGAGTCCTCTCCGCGCTACGGTGATTTTAACGGTTCATTTCAGTTAGGGGAGGAATTCGAGCGTTCTGATTGGTTAGTTTTTAACGGGTTCTCAACGTTCAAAAACGGTTGTGTCTATTGGTCGTCCTAAAGGTATTTTTTAATGGTTTGAAGTCGTGAGATAGTGAAAAATGTTTATCATTTATGATTAAGTGCAGGATTTAATTATACGTGTGATTAAATTAATTTTACGCTCGGAACATGTCAATGAACATGTTACAAGATGTCTGGACGATGGTCCACCTACTCCGTCACTGTCCTGCCCTATCCGGAAAAAGATCTGCTCTGGGACAGTCCCACTTGGGCAGTCTATCCGATCTGCAGTCGGTTGGCGTAAAAAGCCTTATGCTGTTCATCAACCGCACCTAATGGTTCTCACAACTGTCCCTCTGGCCTACGTGGGTTCCATCCCGAACCATCGTGTTAACCTAACCTAACTCAACACTAAATTTTATTATTTTCATCTCTTAAAAGTTTGGGTATTAATATTACAGTTACAATGTATGATTTGTGTTCTTATATAAGTATACAATTGCTGACGAAAAAATCCCCCCCAAAAAATGGTTTTTCTTTCCCCATGTTTGTAGTTGTGATTAAAAATAAAATCAATGAATTTCTGTATCGTATTTCGCGGTTAAAAGGGATATTTGATACTTTTTTCGATTGATGAAAGTTGATAGCATCCTCAAGGATGCCGGCAGTTATATAAAAAATTTTTATATATATACCGATTGCATCAATGCCAACGGGGTGGAGGTTTAGAATGCCTATAGTTAATAATAGTAGGTGCATAAACAGGTGAGCTACTTATACAGGATGTTTGCGAAGAACTGTGGACTTTCTAAGTTATTGAAGTGCCAGATTCATCCAATAATTGTACAGGGTTATTCATTATAAATTACCCACCCCTTATAATCGTTATTATTACCTAGAGGAAAAAAGTTTTCAATAAAAGTTGTGAGGTTGTGACTGAATTTTTTTAAAATGCTATTAATTGTACAGTAGCGTGCAGATTTCAGGGAATACAAAAAAATAATAAATTTTTTTAAATGGGATACCCTGTATATTATTATATTTTTGGAATGATCGTTTCTTCCTGATTTCAAAAATATACCATATGATGCCCCTACCATATACCGGTTTTGAGTTATTGAACGTCGAATATCTTAGTTAAATTACTTATTGTAAATATGGAAAAGTTAACATTATCAAAGTGAGCTATGAAAATGACAACTAATATTTTTGATAAGTGATATTTCTTTAATGAATTAAGCAAAATGGTTTATAGTGAGGAAGAAAAAGTCCAAATATTTACTTGTTATATACAAAATAACAAAAATAAACGTGCCGCAAAAATAGTATATAGGGTGTTGTATCCAAATTGTCCAACACCATCAGAAAATACGTTCAAAAATATTTAACAGGTCGGCTGAAAAGTCCCCGGTCTACCATAGTAAAACACAATATTTTGACAAAATTCATTTTTTTTTTATTGAACATAGTTGCCTTCAAGGGCGATACAGCGATTATAGCGACCTTCCAACTTTTCGATACCATTTTTGTAGTACTCCTTCGGTTTGTCCTCAAAATAGGCTTCAGTTTCGGCGATTACCTCAGTATCAGAGCCAAATTTTTTTCCCGCGAGAATTCTCTTCAGGTCAGAGAAAAGGAAAAAGTCGCTGGGGGCTAGATCTGGAGAATACGGTGGGTGAGGAAGCAATTCGAAGCCCAATTCATGCAATTTTGCCATCGTTTTCGATGATTTGTGACACGGTGCATTGTCTTGATGAAACAACACTTTTTTCTTCTTCACATGGGGCCGTTTTTTCGCGATTTCGGTCTTCAATTGCTCCAATAATGCACAGTAATAGTCGCTGTTGATTGTTTTTCCCTTTTCCAAATAGTCGAAGAACAATATACCGTGTGTATCCCAAAAAACTGAGGCCATAACTTTGCCAGCTGACTGTTGCGTCTTTCCACGCTTTGGTGGCGGTTCACCGGCCGCAGTCCACTCAGCTGACTGTCGATTGGACTCAGGCGTAGTGATGGAGCCAAGTTTCATCCATAGTCACATATCGACGCAAAAAATCGGGTTTATTACGACTTAACAGCTGCAAACACTGCTCAGAATCATCAATTCGTTGCTGTTTTTGGTCGATTGTGAGCACGCGCGGCACCCATTTGGCACAGAGCTTCCGCATACCCAAATATTCGTGAACGATATGTCCAACACGTTCCTTAGATATCTTTAGAGTGTCAGCTATCTCGACCATATTTACTTTACGGTCACTCAAAATCATTTTGTGGATTTTTTTGATATTTTCGTCGGTAACCACCTCTTTTGGGCGTCCACTGCGTTCACCGTCTTCGGTGCTCATTTCACCACGCTTGAATTTGGCGTACCAGTCAATAATTGTTGATTTTCCTGGCGCAAAGTCCGGAAACTCATTATCAAGCCAAGCTTTTGCTTCAACTGTATTTTTTCCTTTCAAATAACAATATTTAATAAGCACACGAAATTCTTTTTTTTCCATCTTTTTGAAAATAACAAAAGTTGCTTCACTAAAAATGCAATATCTCACAAACTAATAGTCCGACAGCTGTCAAATTTTCACACGAATCTTTTGAAGGTTGATACTATCTAAAAATGAAATGGATTTAATTCTAGTGTCGTCATCTATAGGTCAGACCGGGGACTTTTCAGCCGACCTGTTACCGACAGGTGAATAATACCTCCAGAAAAAAGCGTGTAGTTCAAGCAAACCAGGAAGAAATGCTAGATATACTGCTTTATTTCGAAGGTAAGCCCATCCATATGTATTCGCGAATAGACTTTTTTCAAACGTTGTATTATTTTGATGTTATCTGGTTGTGGTAACCTATATGCTCTCCAGTGTTCATTGAATCTCACTTACTACCACAAAGGAATTTTAAATAATAAATAAATAATACATTTTTTATTATAAATAGTTACTTACGTCCAAACTTTGGCAGCATCCTGTGTATTCGCGTGGACACTACAAAATTTTGATTAATGGCAGTTGTACAAAAAGTTCCGCTGGGTTCGTTTTTGATCATTACATAAATAAACAATATGGTAAACCTTGAAATCTCAGGAATACATTATCAACGTGTATATATATAGTATATAATTAAGTTGAATAAAATGCAAATGGTCTTGCAAATGATTGATTGTTTGCTTTAATTACTAAAACTATTGAGAAACTGAGAAAATTAGCGTGTTGTAGAATTTTAGGTGCGGAGTCGAGTAAATTAACAGCTGATCAAAATAGAAATGAATATTATAAGACATTGCAATGCTATGAGCTATTAGAAAAATACAAACCTTTTTTTTAGTTTGAATAAAGCTTTAATTTGTAAATAGAAATAACTTTAATCCAGTAAAATTAGAAGACAAATATGATTAATTATGCAATCAAGCGGAAAAGAATGTATTCCGGAAATTAGGTTTTTTTGTAATTTTGATTTCCTTTCTTTATTATTGTTGATTTTTTATTAGTTTATTACACAACATAAAATAAAATACTTTCGTTGTAGTTTTTAATGAATTTCTTAAGATAAGTACTAAATACAACTAAATACAAATATCATAACGAGAAAGATCCAAAGCGTTATTCGATATAGAAAAATAATAAATGAGAAGGGCAAAAAAAATTCGTGTTACGCGGTCTTCAAAATTTTCTCGAATCAGATCTAAGGATGCTGTCGTGGTATGACAAGTAGCCACATGCTGTTGGAACCATTGGGTATTCAACTGTATGTTTCTGGCACGACAGTATTGTCTGGAAAGTTGTTCGCGCACGAAGCACTTCCAAGCAAATGGTCGCCTTTTGTTAGCCAGTTCTCTTCCAAGAAATCAAGAAAACCAACCGCCGAAGACGGATTACACCACTACAATGCGAGCTCCCACACATCGGCTCAAACAACTGCATTTTTGAGCTCCCAAAATATCGATTTGATGAGTCATCCGCCGTATAGTCCTGACTTGGTACCGAATGACTTCTTTTTATTCCCGTAGGTAAAAAACAAACTGAGAGGTCAACGTTTTCGGCTCTTCTGTTCTCTTTCTTATATCTTCATTTCTCATGTGTTCTCTTAAAGGAATCCAAAGCATAATTCTTTCAATAACTCTTCACGTCGATCTTAGTTGGTTGGCTGATTTTACAGTTAGTGTCATTGTTTCCACACCATAGATAGGTCATCGGGTATCTGTCCACTAGGAAGAGTGGTGGGTTTGGCGTAAAGGACTAGGGAAGGCAGCTGGTGGAACAAGAAGCTGGAACTACTAGTGTTCTTCGATGAACGCGTTTTGTAGCGTCAGCAAGGGGGTGGTGTTAAGCGCGTTGTTGAGGCTCGAAGTGGATGAGGGGTTGGTTCATTTAGTAGAGGATTGCCTAACAGCTCGGATGTGGTGTGTACAGCGGCTGTGATAGAAAAAACGGGAACTGGAAGTGGCGGAAGATAAGAAGTAAAGGGACAAAGCAAGACGAGGGAAGGTAGGGTGATGGTGAGGGGTAAGAAAATGCGCATGGAGGAATCGCTGAAACATTTAGGTATGTGGTTGGATAGCCAACTATCCTTAAAGCACTATATGTTGAAGGCGCAGCACAGAAGGCAAAGTGTGGGGTGACAGAGCAGGAATACATGTAAGGGTGAAGTCACTACTGCAGGTGCAGAAAGGGATTTTTCCGAGGGTGGTGCAGAGGTAAAGGACAGTAGGGGCAATAGCAGCAACTGTGCTGTCAAAGTCCTATAATATACATAGGAGTGAGTGGATGGACAGGAAAATTGGGGAGGTGATGCAGGTGCTCACTGGACATGGGTCAAGAGTAGGGTCAAGATTGGGAATAGAGGGCCAGTCGTTTTTGCCGTTGTTTAATCCTTAAAAGATTGTCCATAATTCTATGGAATAAAACGCTTTAGAGTAGTCCACGAAGGCTATATTATGCAGGGGTACATTATGTTCACTGCATTTCTCGATCAGTGGTTTTATTGACTGCCGCAGAAATAGGGATGTTGTTGATTTCTCATAACATGGACTTGTTCTTAAGCCTTCTACCAGGACCGGTTTTTCCTGCGAAATTTACATTATCAGGTTACGCCTGATACTTTTCATGGTTATATAATTTTTGTTTACATTTGGTATTTATATTATTTTTGCAATGCGATCATTCATGCAAGCTGCGGCAGAACTGGCAACTAAGCCATAAGATCTTTCCACAATAGGCAGATGCAAGCTGAAGTCTATCTGAATTGCACTTATTTCAGTAGTTCTGCTAAGAGAAAAATTCTAAATAGTAGTAGAGTTCGAAATCTTAAAACCCCTGGTGGCCTCATCAATTCTCAGTTCGATAATGTTTTAACGGTACAAAGATAGAAGTCTTTGAATTTATTTTCCGCTGCTAGGTACACAGAAAGCAATGAATTTCCACTTTTAAACAATAATGCAGTTTTTGGACACCTGAAGAAGCGGTGGCTGCATTCAGAATGCATGCATGTTTTGGAGATACCTCAGAGTGCTTCGACAATTGGTTTAAACGCATGCAAAAGTGTATAGATTTTCATGGGGAATATTTTGGTGCAAATGGACAAGAATGACAAAATGATCATGCGAAAATTCGCAAAATCTTAAAGTTATTTCAACATTCTGCGACATCACAAATTACGTACGAATATTTCTTGCCATTAAACTTCAAATTTTACTGCCATTAGGATAATTTCTGCTTTTCGGAATTTCGCAGTTCCGGATGCATAGGGATTAGCCTTTAGACTCATCCTTAATCCACTTAAATTCCGTCTTTCCCACTCTAATCGCATAATCAAATCTTAATTTAACTTTACTACTTCGATTACATCAAAAGCCAAACATGTCTTAATAAACATAGAAATTATTTCTGTGAAGAACTTTCAGGACAGTGTTGACAAGGTGTCATGTTATTTAGCAATTGGCTAATTTATAAAAGAATTTTATCGTATATAATATAATGTATCTTGCTTTAGTAGTTTAAGCTGAATTAGTTAGTCAGCCTTTTGATAGTTTAGATTAATGTAGGCGGTTTTCAGATGTAGATATGGTTTATCAGCTATTAAAATGTGTACTGATTAAATAAAATTACTCATAATCGATGTGGCAATGCAGAACTTAAATCTGCAGAGATAAGAAATTTCAACAACGGTATAAAAATTTTCTATCGGGATGATAAAAACATAAAGTTACTAGGAAAACAGGAGGTGGGTAATCGTAAAGAAACTAACAGTTTCCACTAAACTGGAAATGATAAAATAATAGAAATAAAAGCTGATACAACTTTTTTTCAATTAAAATCAGGTTTCTTTTGAAAATCCGAATAATGCCTCCAAACATTGGAAATAAAATAATTTACTCGTCTTAAGGTAATGCTATGGCTAAAGTGTTTTTCAAGAAAAACTGCATTCAAGCTACCTGATTTAATCCCATTGTACAGGAATAGTCCAGGCGTGCTGTACCAAAAAAATAAAAAATACGAAATTTCTGAGACCTGGAGGTGGGGCTTATAATGCATGAAAAAAAATACAGTAACTATTTCAATTATGATCATAAACTTTTTAGGGGTGAAAGGGGGTGAAAAATATTGCTGTTTGGGGCTAAAATTGACGTCAAAATGAAAAGTGCCCAATAGAAAAGTTGTAGATCATGTAAAAATCTTGGTAATTTTCTCACATAACCTCAATTTTTCGAAGAAAATGAAAAAAACGATTTTTCGTTTTTAATTTTCCAACGGATTCGTCAATCTTGATGAAACTTGGTGAAAACTTACCTTTTTATGTCCAAAATAACCTCGAATTTTCTCAACCTTGTAACATAATAATTTTCCGAGAAATTTGATTTTTCTGGAAAAATATCTTTTTTTTTCAACTGTAAAGTTTGCATGGAAAATATTATTGGAAAAGGTTTATCTGGGGCTCATTTTTTTCGTTTTTACGTTTACTTTCACATGAAATAAAAGAACAATACACCTCTCATTTAAACATGTGTTCAAAAATGAAAAAAAGAAGCAAAAAATGAATTTTGCAACAGCTAAATTTGCAATAATTGTTAAATTTTTGTTATGAAATATTAAAAAATGCAAAAGCCGACTTGCCACCATCTTATGGAGCTCCCTGTAAGGTTGTAACTATTTTTAAAATGTGAAGTTTAAAGCTGCCTACCATTTTTGTTAATAATTTTTTTCTTGTAATTTTTACTATAACAGGTCGGCTGAAAAGTCCCCGGTCTACCATAGTAAAACACAATATTTTGACAAAATTCATTTTTTTTATTCAACATAGTTGCCTTCAAGGGCGATACAGCAATTATAGCGACCTTCCAACCATTTTTGTAGTACTCCTTCGGTTTGTCCTCAAAATAGGCTTCAGTTTCGGCGATTACCTCAGTATCAGAGCCAAATTTTTTTCCCGCGAGTATTCTCTTCAGGTCAGAGAAAAGGAAAAAGTCGCTGGGGGCTAGATCTGAAGAATACGGTGGGTGAGCAAGCAATTCGAAGTCCAATTCATGCAATTTTCCCATCGTTTTCGATGATTTGTGACACGGTGCATTGTCTTGATGAAACAACACTTTTTTCTTCTTCATATGGGGCCGTTTTTTCGCGATTTCGGTCTTCAATCGCTCCAATAATGCACAGTAATAGTCGCTGTTGATTGTTTTTCCCTTTTCCAAATAGTCGATGAACAATATATCGTGTGTATCCCAAAAAACTGAAGCCATAACTTTGCCAGCTGACTGTTGAGTCTTTCCACGCTTTGGTGGCGGTTCACCGGCCGCAGTTCACTCAGCTGACTGTCGATTGGACTCAGGCGTGTAGTGATGGAGCCAAGTTTCATCCATAGTCACGTATCGACGCAAAAAATCGGGTTTATTACGACTTAACGGCCGCAAACACTGCTCAGAATCATCAATTCGTTGCTGTTTTTGGTCGATTGTGAGCACGCGCGGCACCCATTTCGCACAGAGCTTCCGCATATCAAAATATTCGAGAACGATATGTCCAACACGTTCCTTAGATATCTTTAGAGTGTCAGCTATCTCGATCATATTCACTTTACGGTCACTCAAAATCATTTTGTGGATTTTTTTGATATTTTCGTCGGTAACCACCTCTTTTGGGCGTCCACTGCGTTCACCGTCTTCGGTGCTCATTTCACCACGCTTGAATTTGGCGTACCAGTCAATAATTGTTGATTTTCCTGGCGCAAAGTCCGGAAACTCATTATCAAGCCAAGCTTTTGCTTCAACTGTATTTTTTCCTTTCAAATAACAATATTTAATAAGCACACGAAATTCTTTTTTTCCATCTTTTTGAAAATAACAAAAGTTGCTTCACTAAAAATGCAATATCTCACAAACTAATAGTCCGACAGCTGTCAAATTTTTACACGAATCTTTTGAAGGTTGATACTATCTAAAAATGAAATGGATTTAATTCTAGTGTCGTCATCTATAGGTCAGACCGGGGACTTTTCAGCCGACCTGTTATCCTGAGCTTCCTCACACTAATCAATCACCCTATTAAAAATAAACAAATTATTTCAAAAAGTCAAAGAAAATTGAAATTTTTATGAAAATTGGACTATAGGGCCCTGATGGAAGGGTATTTGGGCCTTGTAATATCAAAAAATCGATTTATCGCATGAAAAACCTTAAAATACAAATCAGCATACAACAATAGTAAAAACCGTGAAATCCCCGCTCGGATTATTAACTTCATTAATATACTTGATTGTTTATAATAAATAATATTGCAAATAAGCTAAAGATCGGACTAAATAATGAAATACATTTTCTTTTGTAATTTTTCCCGTAGAATGTAATGCAAGAGTCGGCTTCTGCATTTTTTAATATTCTATAACGAAAATTTAACAATTATTGCAAATTTAGCTGTTGCTAAATTCATTTTTTTTTTCATTTTTGAACACATTTTTGATTGAGAGTTGTATTTTTTTATTTCATTTGAAAGTAGACGTACAAACGAAAAAAATGAGCTCCAGATAAACCTTTTTCAATAATATTTTCCGTGCAAACTTTACTTTTGAAAAAAAGAGATTTTTCCAGAAGAATCAAATTTCTCGGAAAATTATTATGTTACAAGGTTGAGAAAATTCGAGGATATTTTGGATCTAAAAAGGTAAGTTTTCACCAAGATTGACGAATCCGTTGGAAAATTAAAAATTAAAAAAGTAAAATCGTTTTTTTCCGTTTTCCTAGAAAAATTGAGGTTATGTGAGAAAATTACCAAGAGAAAGTTTTAGATTTTTACATGATCTACAACTTTTCTATTGGACACTTTTCATTTTGACGTGAATTTTAGCCGCAAACAGCAATACTTCAGTTTTTTACCCCTTTTTCACCCCTAAAAAGTTTATGATCATAATTCAAATAGTTATTGTATTATTTTTCATGTATTATAAGCCCATTTACCACCTCCAACTGTTACATTCTAGGTCTAGAAAGAGCTTGTCAGTAAACATGGAAAGTGTTTGATATTTATGTATTAAATTTATGTAATTTAATATTTTATAGATATAGGTATACTCGTATTTATTAGAATGATAGAGTGTACCATCAACGTATTACTTATTAAATACAACTGAAAACTTTGCGAGAAATGAAAACTGACAAATATGACCAAAAAAGCGTAAAATTTTACCTGCTATGCCTATTTCAAATTATAATAATCCGGTCCCAACAACTGATGGCTAATCTGGGATGTTTCTTGCCGGGGAATTATCAACTGCGCCCAAACCCGCAATAAAACATAGGATAATCTGCCTTTTCGAATTTTACCTGAAAAGGGTCTGCATCGATTGCGCCCCTAGTGAGACAGTACAGCTTCGTCATTAGTTATCTACCTACGCATGAGTGAGCACCTACTAGCTGCTACCAGTGAAAAAATATGAGTTCTATAATTTTCACGCGAATAGAAAGCGAACGTGGGGGAAATTTACTTTTGGTAAAAAATTATACTTTTCGAAAACATCGAGATATAATCAACGGGGTATCGTTTCGTTGCACTAATAAAATATGCAAAGCGCGGATTTTAATGGACAAAACGGAAAGTGTTATATTAGAAGAATTCAACACTCACAATCACGATGTTGTCAAAAACGTTGATCGAAAGGTAAGGATTTAATTAATTGTTATTTAAAACTTTTCACCTTCGGGTAAAATAACGTTTCTTATTATGTATGTACAGTCTGTTCGGTGTATCTTTGCACATGTATGAAAATATTTACGAACTATTTTTAAATGTTGTCTCATTTCTACTCACAGAATATAAAATGTTGAAATTAAGCCGCATGTCCAACATTTAATAATACATCAGAAAAAGACAGTAATATAACAACAGTCTGTGATAAATTGTCATCAATGAACCTGCTTAATTGTCAAGTTGACTGCGTTTTGGTGTTTACAAAAATGGCAGGGAGTCAATTTGTAACTACAAAACTCTCCAAAAGAGATCTCGGCTAAGAGACCCTCTCCAGGGGGTGGTGATTGAGATGTATAAGTAATAAGGGCGCCACTATCTTTTGAACGCTATCGATTAAGCAAACAAACTACACAAAACTAAGGTGAGAAAGATAGAAACACCTTGTAATTACTTTAATTAAACAACAAATAAAGAAGCTACTTGAAATAAAGACCGACCTCGCTACACCCTTAAGACTTATAGTCTAAGGTATATAAATGAAACGGTTTTTAAAAATTGATTATTTATTGAAACTGTAAGTACTTGCTGTTATGGACTGGAGTTGTAAAAAGAGGACTTAACTTTGAGTTTCTGTGCTGTCTAGGAGGGCGGCTTCAGCCTCTTCGTAGATAAATGAAAGTTTCTGGATGTTTCTTTAATGGTTCTTGAGATGTAGTAGTTTTCTTAACGGCTCAGAAGTGGTTTGAAGGACTGTCTTCACAAAGGGACCTTCCAAAAGATGCTTTCTACTTAACGGTAACTGGGCTCTAAATTAGCAGGAGCTTAGAGGTATCTTAGCGGTAACCTAGCGATAATTTGACTCCAACTTAGCGGGTTGTATCTTCCTAAAAGTTTTATGTGTGTGAGAAGGAATCATGGAGGTATGGGCGTTAGCGTTGGACAGACTCTTCAGATAGGACAGCAAATTACTAAATTTCAACAAATAAATTGTCTTATCTTCAAGTTTTCCAACAAAGCGTCCATAAATATAATAAACAAATGAGCAAGATTGAATGATGTTTTTTGTTTAATAGTTATTATTTATTGTTTGACTCTAAAGCAAGTTTTAAGTGGTTGAAGACTACGCTCTAACTTTTTATGAACTTAAAATTTGTCAATAATTATGTTTTTTATCTTACGGAAACTATAATGTCTAGATGTTTACTGATCAATTGTTATATTTTGTCTAAAAGTAATAGTTTACCTTGAACAATTATTGAAGCCACGTGTTCGAAAGAACGCTTCTGATACATTGTATTAATTTTCAAATAGTATGTATACAAATTGTGTGTGTAATTGTGTGGAAAATATTTTTATTATAATTAAAGCATGATTATGTAACTAATAACGAAAAGAATAGAAAAAAGTCTACATACCAACAACCAAAAGGGAAAATTTCACAAGATGAGTAACTTGAACGTTTTTCCGACTTTTCAGTCGGCCTGTTAGATCAGAAAAGGAAATAGAATTGTCTTACGAGTCTATAAATAGTCTTGCTCAAAACGAAAATAGTGTTTGTCATAAAAGATGCGTTCGTTACATTCAGTTGCAGCCGAGAGGCGTGTTCTTTGATAGGCCTCGTTCAAACGGATAAATAGTTAGCGTCTATAAGGGGTGTCTTGTGTACATTAGCATTAACAGTGATTCGGGGTCTGTTTTGACATGTTTAGACATGTTACAATGTGCAAAGATACACCGAACAGACTGTATGTCTTTAAACTGTAACTAAGCCATTTTCTTCTTAATAGATAGTTGTTGCTGCTATAAAAAGAAAAGCTAAAGAAGACATCAACGAGAAACCATCTAAAATTTTGCATGCTGCACTGACGAGTACGCCAACAGATAACTTTAATGCAAGGGATTTATACAATTGCAGACAAAGTTTATATAGAGAAAAACGTAAGTTTATTACACATATTTAATACGGGCAATATAAAAGTATCGTGAATTTGAAAATAACAGTACGTTTTCAAATTCTAAGGTAAGTATTTTGTGCGCAATCGATGCACCTCATTCCATCTTAGTTTTACACCTGGGTGCAATCTATAACTGGGACTAGAAGGATTACTTAAGCAGGTAATAAAATGTGCGCAATCGATATATGCCCTTATAGCCGAATTTGTCATACATAATGAGATTGTCTCAGGTAGCTTAACTGAAGTCAACCATTCTTCTTGAAAAACACTGTACCATAA
Source organism: Ophraella communa (assembly GCA_035357415.1). Classification (NCBI taxonomy): domain Eukaryota; kingdom Metazoa; phylum Arthropoda; class Insecta; order Coleoptera; family Chrysomelidae; genus Ophraella; species Ophraella communa. The sequence goes on along the minus strand of CM068988.1, from coordinate 21,480,892 downwards.
ATTTATATAGCTTCTTTTTATTTAATTCATGGTATAGTTGTTGGTTCTACCCAACACATGCGGTATTGGGTAATTGTTTCAAGAAAATGTGGGTAGGATTATTGCTCTTATTACATGTGGCTTTGGCTTTGTCTTTATTTTTATTTGTAGCTTATTGCCCATATGTCATTCCCTAGCAAAAAATTGTTTTTTTTTCATGTTTTAACCGACTCAAATATTATGATGTCCAACAACCGTATCGCATGTCGATAATTGCTCTAGAATTAACTACACACACAGATGTAACGTCGGTTTTTGCAGGAAATTGAAGATCTCTACAACGATTAAAACATTTTAATATTCACGTAGTTAGAGTAATTCCTAAGACCCTTAATTATAGTACGTTATTTATTGAAATAATTCAGTTTTTAAGAATATTTCAACCTATACCAAATACAGTACTTTAATTGTTCCTCTTACTTAATTGTCCGTTGACCCAGATAATAATTACAGCATTTCATTGCATTTAAGAGATATATTACATAAACTTAAGAAGTGTCTAATTCTCATTAATATCTAGAAATGAAAGTAATGCAGTTAGAAATATAAAACAAAACTTCAGGAAGCTGTTAATATGATCGTGTGATTACGAAGTATGAAAAAGGTGGGGAATTTACCATTTTTTCCGCGTTAGACCGGGTAGAGCATAAACAATACACAATTTAAATCTTTATTATACATAAAGCTATCGTAATTCATAGTTTATTTTGCTAAAACGGACTGTAAACGGATCTAGGGGAACCAGGTGTAATGAGATGGCTGATAAGTTGGCTCGGGGACGTTCAAAAACTCCATTAATAGGACCTGAACTTGTCCTTGGAATCGCAAATGCACTTAAAAAAGCAGTCATCAGTCTCACACGAACGAAAATCTGTAGGACTGTTAACAGTACACTGAACGCTCAGTAGACATCGCAAGTCGTTAGGAGAAGTACCAGAATGTAGCCGATCTTTGGCCAAGGCTGATCCAGATAGTCCCAGTAATCAGAATTTAGATGAGAATAAAAAGCTGATGGAATTATTTGCCAGAAAATTATTAATATTCCATCAATTCGAGCGCGAAGCAATCTCTGCAGTACCATTCTTAACTGAAACAATTTCGCCTCATTTTCAGGCCCCTTATTGAGAACCTCTGGTCATTTATTTCCAAGGTTAAGCGAAAGCATTTATGACACTCACTCATGATCATTAGAATAGAATTAGTACTTCCCATAAATTCAAAAAGATGAAATTTGGTACAGGGTTAGGGATTAATAGCCACATGAAGGGAAAACTATGGGTTTGTTCAAGCAGTAGTCAAATTTGGTACCAAACTGTTTGAAACGTACGCATGGAACGTTTGATTGCTGCTTGAATAAGCCTTATAAAAACTAGCATAATCGAGGATTTAATTTTTTAATGTTGGTGATAGGATTCAGTCTAGAATTATTCAAACGCAAACAAATGGAGATATGACAATAGATTCTAGAGAAAATGTGTTGCCGTCAGAAGAGGCAACGACTTGAACTGCGAAGATCCACTAGAATAAAGAAACCTGTTTAAAGGTTACAATATTGAAGGGTATTAAAGTGTGGTTAGAGATATGCTGTTGGCTTTTGCTACCATAAATCAATCAGAGCTTTAATACCCATTGTGTAATAAGGTCCGACCTTTTCAAGGGGCCATAAACGGGACAGGGTCAGCTTGAGAATGAGATTAATTAAAACTTACTATATTATCTTATTATTTTACATTATATAGTCGACATAGGTCATACATTTGGTTTAAGCCTCTTAAACTAAAGTAAAAGAAGATTTGCTTAAAGTTTATCACACATAACCAAAGAAAATGGTACCACCTCATTACGTATTATTTTTCTTTGAGTTCATTGATATTTTTTGGTTTGTTCCTACTCAATAATGAATGGATTTTTTTTATTGGCTGTATGTTGTGTGGCTGAATTCTTATGATTTTAGCTTTAAATCTTGAAACTTGAAAAATATGTAAAAATCTAACGTTTTCCCTTCAGTATTTAAACTAATTTTTAAGGGAATTTATTAATCTTGGTTCATCAAATCTTCCGGTATCTAGATGAACCTTCCAAATTATTCGCTTATTTATTACAAATATTTGAATATACTGGCAACTAACAATTTATGTCAAGGAAAAAACATTTCAACAACATTTAAACAAAATCTCTTTTATGGAAATAAATTTTATTGCTTAAAATTGCTTTAATTATTTGTTGTAAAATTAATAGATGTAAAAATATACAGGATATTCCGTTGTAAAATAAAATCTGTTTATGTTATTTGTTAACAAACAAATTGGATTGCACATTTTGAATACATCCTGAAAAAAGGTTGGTTCAATATTAATGTTTATTAGGCAAATGCAAACGTTATGAGACTAGTTGATTTCGAGATAAGAAATCAAAGAAAAATAATCCATTTAGAAACAATAATTTAATTCATGCAAATAAATAATTACATCTAGAAGACCGATACATTTTATTTACACTGGTTTGTCTGGAAATGAATTCATTCGTTCATTGTTTTGTTAGGTTAGGTTAGGTTAGGTGCGTAAAAGTTACATTACGATACGCAAATGCGTTTTATAATGAAGATTTTTATAAGTGCAAAATATAAAAATAAATTTTTAGTTTGATCGTAGAAAAAGTATAGTGTGTTACTCTTGTAGAAAATTTATTCCAAACTCGTGTGATTGCGGCGCTCGCCCGATTGCAGCACAATCTGTGCCACAACTTTAACACATTGTGTAAAATAAATTACTTTCTGCACTTGTGACACAATGTAGTATTTTGTATTTTATTACTAGGAATTTTTGTATTCGAAAATCAAATTGTTGCAATTCGAATTTCTTATTTTAACCTAAACAAGCGACGAATTGAATCGTGATTACGGGAATACCATTTTGGAAGCTAAGGTCGTTTACTCACACAATGTTCGTATTCAAAACTCGGTTCACGTATATATAATAAAATTCCTTCCAATAAAATAAATAAACGAAAAATAAAAATAAAAAGTTCATCGCAAACCAGGCCACAAAGCATTATTATTCCGTATTGGATTATTGTCTGTGGGCACAGACATCTGCCTGTCCATTCATGGATTGCTGGTTTCAATCAATTGATTTATTCCCTATAGGCGTTTATCAACGTATATGGTATGGTGCATGTATGAAGTTTGCGGTAGGTTTTCGAATTTGATACAGTGTCGGCTTCAGCACCAACATAATCACCTATAATTGTTAAATATTATAATTAAACTATACAAAAAAAGTTTAATTTTTAAATTTACATTATTCAAATTGTGTTATATAGTCTGTGCTATCCTCTTCAGAATAGCATATACATTCTCAACCTCAAATGGCTTGCATTGAATTCATTTTAAGGATGGCCTATTTATTGTGTATAACCAGTCACGTCTTAAATAATAATAAATTTGAAATCAGTCAAACAGTTGTCCACGCGCACATCTTTAATGTTACACAGAGGGGGATGATATTGAATGAGGGAAGATTGCAGCATAAGGAATTTTATTGACAAATTGCCTGTGTATTATACAGTACGGTTTTAACAGGTCGGCTGAAAAGTCCCCGGTCTACCATAGTAAAACACAATATTTTGACAAAATTCATTTTTTTATTCAACATAGTTGCCTTCAAGGGCGATACAGCGATTATAGCGACCTTCCAACTTTTCGATACCATTTTTGTAGTACTCCTTCGGTTTGTCCTCAAAATAGGCTTCAGTTTCGGCGATAACTCAATATCAGAGCCAAATTTTTTCCCGCGAGCATTCTCTTCAGGTCAGAGAAAAGGAAAAAGTCGCTGGGGGCTAGACCTGGAGAATACGGTGGGTGAGGAAGCAATTCGAAGTCCAATTCATGCAATTTTGCCATCGTTTTTGATGATTTGTGACACGGTGCATTGTCTTGATGAAACAACACTTTTTTCTTCTTCATATGGGGCCGTTTTTTCGCGATTTCGGTCTTCAATCGCTCCAATAATGCACAGCAATAGTCGCTGTTGATTGTTTTTCCCTTTTCCAAATAGTCGATGAACAATATACCATGTGTATCCCAAAAAACTGAGGCCATAACTTTGCCAGCTGACTGTTGAGTCTATCCACGCTTTGGTGGCGGTTCACCGGCCTCAGTCCACTCAGCTTAGTGTCGATTGGATCAGACGTATAGTGATGGAGCCAAGTTTCATCCATAGTCACATATCGACGCAAAAAATCGGGTTTATTACGACAACATCTGCAAACACTGCTCAGAATCATCAATTCGTTGCTGTTTTTGGTCGATTGTGAGCACGCGCGGCACCCATTTCGCACAGAGCTTCCACATACCCAAATATTCGTGAACGATATGTCCAACACGTTCCTTAGATATCTTTAGAGTGTCAGCTATCTCGATCATATTCACTTTACGGTCACTCAAAATCATTTTGTGGATTTTTTTGACATTTTCGTCGGTAACCACCTCTTTTGGGCGTCCACTGCGTTCACCGTCTTCGGTGCTTATTTCACCACGCTTGAATTTTGCGTACCAGTCAATGATTGTTGATTTTCCTGTCCGGAAACTCATTATCAAGCCAAGCTTTTGCTTCAACTGTATTTTTTCCTTTCAAATAACAATATTTAATAAGCACATGAAATTCTTTTTTTTCCATCTTTTTGAAGATAACAAAAGTTGCTTCACTAGAAATGCAATATCTCACAAACTAATAGTCCGACAGCTGTCAAATTTTTACACGAATCTTTTGAAGGTTGATACTATCTAAAAATGAAATGGATTTAATTCTAGTGTCGTCATCTATAGGTCAGACCGGGGACTTTTCAGCCGATCTGTTATTTGTTTTTTATTGTAACCTCTTTACTGATTCCTTTTTTTGACAACGTTGGCTATGTCAAAAAGTCGACTATTTTCCCATTTTTCTAGAAAATTTCAAATATAATGTCTAAATTTTTAACTTAATATTAAGATATCAAATAAAATATTAAGACTTAGACTTGCGCTTTTCTTTATTTTTTTATCCTCTTGTAAATTTTTGTTTAAATCTGTTTCTTTTTCTAAAAACAATTATTTCATAACAACACCACAGAACTGGTTACGCCACCACCCCTTTCAAGTGTTTTTTCCTATTATTATTTTTTATTCGCTAGTGAAGTAAGTAATTGTAGGCGTTTTAAAAATCACCTCCTATCTTGTTGAAGCAAGGCGTTTTTATAACTTCGGTAGTTACACAGTTAACATGTATATGCCATTCTAAAGCCGACTGTACATATTTATAGAAAATCCCGAAGCACGTCAAATATAAATTGTACGGGGTTGGGATAAAGTATGGAACCAAGTAAATATCTTTTAAACGAAAACAAAGATATTTATGAATATTTGCAGGTAAGTGCAATGGAACAAAACGCATCTGATGTACATTTTTTTGATAATATACTTCCGGTTTAACCGGGAAATGCCATCAACTTCTTTAATTTAAATGGGTGTGTGCTACTAGTTTCGGTAAGGTATTACCACCATCAGGCTATAAAATAGAAATGGTAGACTGAACAGTTGGAAAAGCGTTCCAGCATTTCGTCTTGTGAACTTTCCTTTTGGTTGTTGGAAGACACAGCCGGCCAAGTTAGAGGCCAAGCTAGAATCCAAGTTAGGGGCAAAGTTCGAGCCAAGCTTAGGCTAAGTTGGAAGATAACGCCCTTGTTGAAAGCATCATTTGGAAGATCCCCATATGGAGATAGTCCTTCAAACCATTTGGAGCTGATGTTGAGGCCGCTGAAGTCTGAACATCAGCCTGGATATACACCCAGAAACTTTCATCCTCAATTCTCTACTAAGAAGCTGAAGCGACCACCTTCTAGACAGTACAGAAACCTAAAGTTAAGTCCACTTTTTACAATTCCTTTTTGATCATTATCGACAAGTACAGTTTCGATAAATAATGAAAATTTTGAAAAACTGTTTCATTTATATACCTTAAACTATAAGTCTTAAGGTTGTAGCGTGGTTAGTCTTTTGTTTTAAGTAGCTTCCCTATTTGTTTGTTTAATCAAACTAATTACAAGGTGTTTCTATCTTTTTCACCTTAGTTTTTGTGTAGTTTGTTTGCTTAATCGTAAACGTACAAAAAGATAGTGGCGCCCTTATTACTTATACATCCCAATCCTTTCTATAGTAAGCATTAACTTGGAGTCGAACTACTCCCTAGAGGGGGTCTCGTAGCCGGGATCTCTTTTGGGAGAGTTCTGTAGTTACAAATTGGCTGCCTGCCTTTTTGGGAACTATTAAGGTTACAATTTTCTCACAACCCACAAGTGGACATTTTATTGTTTAGGTAAATATTTATTAATAATTTGTGTAGTTCTTATTGTAATAATAATTTTTACTGTCATCAATTAGTTTAAATAGTAATAATTTTCCATTTTTGTTAACATTAATTTATTCCATTCTTCAATATCAATATTGTATTGCCCAGCTTTGTATTGAATTAGTCTTTTAATTTTATATTGCTATTAGCTGAACCTTTTATTTAGTCTATTTCTATTTTATAGTCTGACGAAGGTAATATCTTACCGAAACTAGTAGCACACAGAAATTTCTTGGTCCAGCTTTGGTTAATAAAACATTGGAACATGGAATTTTATTGAACCCTTTTTAAACCACATTCGAGATATGGATGGGATGAACTAATTAGAGTTTTTGATAAATTTATTCGGCCATGCACCGGCTGATAACGTAATTCCATATTCCAAATGGATTTCGACCTATTTCATTTTGTATTGATGTTTACTCGTTTTTCATCCTCAAATTTTTCAGTTCCTTTTTTTGTGTTTCAGTTTATTTTTTGTTTCTGCATTTTGGTGTATCCTGTTCGGAGGATTTCGAGCATGAAATTCCGAACTTTTTCAATTTATTACGAATTAATGTCAACGCACATCAATCATGTATCGAATTAATCCACAACATAGCGGTACCGAAAAAGATTTCAGCAGGATCAGTATATGTCTTATGCTTTGGTTTTTCTACAAACAATTTTCTCAACATTCTATAAAAATAAAGTTTTTAGTGGGATTAGTATATGCCTTATGTTTTATTTTTTTCACAAGTATTTAAAGGCCGTATAGGTATTAATAGTTCTTATTTAAGTCGTCCTAAATCCTTAAGTTTACCCTAAGTACAAATGGCATTTTGTAGTCAACAAAGTCCTTCAAGTACAAGGACCCTAGAAGGTCACTTGAGCATTCCTTAACATCATTTTAGGAGTGTTATATGTTATTGACAAGTAAGGGTTTATTGTATTATGGAATATTACGATAATTTTATTGACTTTGATGAACTAGTGGAGGAAAATTGTGTAGAGAGGATACTTAAAAGGTATATGGGAGAGAATTTTGTAAAAAACGTCCTTTTAAGATGTAGGTTTTCATAAGAAACTATAATTCCTGGTAAGAATTGTGCAAAAAGTGTATAGGTTAACTTTTTTATTAATTATTATATTTTTAGATTGTTGGTGGGGACCTTCGAGGGGTGTCACAGTCTAGTGTTTAAATAATTCTGTATTATTTGCAAAGACAACTCTCAGAAGCTACATTAAATTTCCTCACAATAATCAAACAAATATACCTAAGGGAATTTTTTGAAATGGCACACAAAAAAGAATCACTTCTTACAATTGTTCTAATTTCTTCTTCTTTTAGTTTTTTCATGACATCTGTTGTTAGATACTTTTTTTATTCAAGGATTCCTTCTTGATTATGAATAGAAATCTTTAGATAAACCTTAAGGCATCTCCATATAAGACACCCTTAAGTACACCTTCAAGTACCGACTATGAATACAGCCCTAAATATATCAGCAGGATCAGTATAGGTTTTTTTAATATCTAAATATTTAAATGCAAGATATCTTCTAATTATTATTAACAATATTAATATACAAATAATCTATATCTTTAAATGTTTGGCTTACGCGCTACTGTCTTGCGTATATCAACTATGAATATAATTAAAGCATTAAAAATAAACAAGAAACAATAATGAACATATTATTAGGAACACACCTTGAGGCAATGGTCTAATTTTAGTATAGACGAGTTTGTTAGCTTGTAGGTTTTGAGGTTTGGCTCGATATATCTGAAGAGAACGCAATTCACTTTTGTTTCATTGCTTATTTGTCAATTAAGATTGTCTAAATATTTATGGTTTAGCTAAGTAACCATGTGCAGTCAATAAAATAACGAAATGTTCGTTAAATAAACCTGCAATTTATTGTATTAAATATAAACTATACGGTGTAACCGACTTTTAGCCGAACATAAAGTAGTAAACAAGGATTGTATGCTATAATTTAATATTAAAATTTCATGACGGAAGTCGAATATTTCAGGTGATTATTTCCATTTTTGATTCTTAGTTTGTTTACGAGTTATCAGAAATTGGTTTCTGTTACGGATTTGAGTTAGATTTTTAAGTTTCAGGCCTAACCTAAATATTCACTTCCTCTGAATATTGAGTACGGTACTCTTGCATCCAGTGTGGATTTTCGGTAGTCCAATACCGAGAAATCTGACGATTCTAACCATATCATGACGTTGGGCGTCAATTTGTGATATGATTTACATGTTGAGAGTGAATTTATAAAAATACTTAGTTAACTTTTAAAACAATATACCAAAAGAAAAAAATGTAATTTACAATAAAACAAACATTAATCTTAATTTCGTCTTTAATTAGTTGTAATAGATATTTCAATAATTAACAAAATTTATAAATGTTTATCACAGCAAAAATTATGATAGTTAAATACCTCGGCTAGGGGTGAGTAAGTTCATTAGCTCTGACTATAGTACAATATTTGTTTCTTTAAGAAATTATAAGGGCGCCACTGAAATCTTTTTATTTTTTATGATACTACTGAAGAAAGTTGTTTTAAGCTGAGTTATTTAAATAAGTATCATAAGATGACAGAAAGATGTCAGAAAAAACTGTCTATAAAGATAAAAAAAATGATATGAAAATGTACAAACAGATAAAAGATAAATAGATTTCCTTGGTGCTAAAATGAATGAAGTTGAGAATACGTTACAAAAAAATAATCCGCAAACAGTTCTTTAAAAATACTTATTCTAATACAGTTGACGATATAGATAGAGATAAACGGAAATAAAAGAGAAAAAATATGGGAACAGTAAACTTGATATACCACAATAAACTTATCTGTTAACAATAGTAGACGATCCTTCGCCGCACCTTGGGGTCGCTACGGCACTGTCTAGGTGGTTCCAAATGTCTATGGAAGATCACGAGTGGAGGGATGATCTGCCCAAGTTGTAGAGTTGATCCAGTTAAAAATCTTCGTGCATACGAGAGCTTAAAGTTTACAAGCTGTTCAAGTTTACTGAATCTTCAAATTAAAGAGATGCTTCTAGTTTACTGTATTATATTCCAACTTTCTGTATATGACAGTAAACCAATACAAGAAATCAGACTGGAAATAATTATTAAAACCTCTTGAACTCGATAATGGCAACTCATTAGTACACCTCGTAGCGTAGCTACTTTGAACTTCCAATTATAATTATAGAGACCGTACTCATTATTTTATTATTAAAAATTCTTTAGGAAAGATGGAGCTAGCGGTACTAATTTAATTTAATATTTAGGATACCAGGTGCTTAAAATGTAAACAGGTACTGTTACACGATTGACATGACCGTTAATAAAAAAGTAGCTTCATCAAAAAAGAGTACATTTTTCAAAAACATTTCTGTTGTTTTTGTCCATTATAATTTCACAAAATTCAACCCGTTTATCAAATTCATCTTTCATACGTTCTTGTACTAAAGTGACTGTTAAATTATTTTTATTAGTAATTATTTTTCATTTATTATTATTGTGTTTCCAAATAAAATAAAGTTTATGTGTCTGATTTTTAAATAACCTTTATATGATATGTCAATGTCAGTGTCAAACACATCTTTTAATTCGTCTTCTAATTTACCACCGAAAAGTAGCGCTTTATTGGCTTTTTGCTAAACTTGTTTAAAACCGCTCAAAAACAATGTAGGTTTGAAAATTCATATTTGCAAAATTCATAGTTTCCAATCCGACTCAGAATCAACCTCAACTGGTGTGACAAGAAGAAGTACTCATCTTGGAAGATACTTTAGTCCTCGTCCTCAATAAAAATATCAACTGCAACGTTGATGTCACTTTTGAATCTGAAGAATCAAGAATGTTCGATTTGTTCAGAACCTAGATGATTCAAGAATAACTGCGGTTTAAGTATACATATTCACAGGAAAATCCATCTACACCTCAAGCTATAGAATTTAAAGATGTCAAAGAACAAATTTCTGAACTGTAATCAACTAATCATTGTTTTTGGGGGCCTGGTATTCGTGTAGTTTAGGACGTTACCCTTCCAGCTTTTTAATCCTCTATTCATGGTTACTTAACTCTGATTCATTCGATACTCACCCCTTGAGATTGAGTACTTGAAAGAGGCCGAGGATTTTTGGTTGGGCAAATTCCTATGCACAGATGCCAAAATTGACAAATTTTCAAAAAAATTGTGATATTTTGTTTGTGCCGTTTAAATATGACTCACTTTTATGCGACTCATATTTAAAACCAATTTCTTTTAGGAGTTTCCTTAACGTATTTCGTCCAAATTTGGGAATCGTATCTACTACTGCTATAACAGTCATTACTTGTCCAAAGTCGGAATCTCCTTATTTAAGAACAAAGAATGGACTTGTCTTCTACGAAATCGAAAAACAAAAATATTCTAAATATCGTATTAGGTTCGTTCCAACAAGAGTCCGAAACTATCAGAGATTGTTATGAGCATGCGTATATGAATTTTAGCGTTCCAACAACAATCTGTGACAGTTTGGTGATTGATAGTAAGCTGTTCCAACGTCACATGCAAACGGTTTGAAAACTGTCATAAGAGTTTGTGAATTTGTTAGGAACTATAAATCGCAAGCGCAAAGGAGATTTGATCATTCGAAACCACGTGTTTTGTCCATTTAATTCAACTTAACCTTTTTCGCGTATTGTTTATTTATCGTAAGATCTATTTAATATAAGTATGAGTGACAGTGGCTCAGATGAAAATATTGGTAACAGCGATTTATCAGACGAAGATATTGGTGCATTTAACAGTGAAGACGAATCCAGCGATGATCTCGAGGAAATAATTGAGGAAATTGGCGTTCGCCCGAAAAATTTGGAATATTGTGAAGAGACAGTGCCACAATACACAGACCAAATATTTCTAGAACATTTCAGGGTAACAAGAGACATAGCCAATTCCATTGCCGAACAATTCGAATTAAGTATTCATTTTAGACATCAGGCAGGAGCATATGGAAAACTTAGCTCTCAGAAAATAATTTATATTTACCTTTGGTTTGTTGGCCATCAGACAGCAAGTTTCAGAGATGTGGCTGATAGATTTGATATTACCCTGAGCAGTTTACATCGAATTATTATTAAAGTGACTTATTTTCTCAGTAACTTGTCTCCTCAAATTATTAAGTGGCCGTTGCCCGAAGAACAACTTACCATTGAAAGAAGTTTCCGGATGGATGGATTTCCTGGCGTCATTGGGGTGATCGATGGGTCACACATAAAGATCGACAAACCTTCAAACGATCCTGAATCATATATAAATCGAAAAGGTTTTTACTCTATTCAGGTAAAAGAAACATTTTGATAAAATGAATGATTTTAAAAAAAAAATGTTATTTCAGCTTCAAGTAGTTTGTGATCACCGGCTTCAAATTAGAGATATATTTGTGGGGTACCCAGGATCAGTTCATGACAGTCGAGTGTTCAGGGCTTCACCTTTGTTTGCAACACTAGAAGAAAAATGTGGAGATTTATATATATTGGGTGATAGTGGCTATCCTCTCCTACCACATGTAATGACTCCATTCAGGGATCACGGACAGCTTACTAGAGCTCAGTCCAACTACAATGTTAAACTGGCCAAAAACCGATACCGTGTTGAACATTGTTTTGGCCTATTAAAACAAAAGTTTAGGCAGTTGTTTCACATTAAATTGAGAAAAATGCCAGATATTGTACATATGATCCGAGCTTGTTTTGTTTTGCATAATTTAGCATTAAATAATGATTTTCATTTGGATATCAATTTGGGAGAAAATAATGTACAAAATATTTTGGAAATTGATGATAATGATGAAGATAACAGAAATGGAACTGAAGTTAGAAATAGGGTTGTAAATATGTTGGCCAGACAGTAAACATTAATAAAATAATTATGTATATTTGTGCAGGCTTCAATAGTGTATATTTGTTATAAAATAAAATAAAATTTTATATTTTTTTAATTTTTATTTCATAACTACTAAATATTTCACAGTCAATACAGGTAATGAAACACAAATAAATACCTTAAACTGAACTCAATCAAAAGTAAAAATAATTCTGAGAGATATTTTGGAACAAACACTCTATTTAAATTGTGAGCACCTACATAGAAAGTATAAAAAATAACTCTGAAACAACAAAAACTAAATATTTCATGAATAATGTATAAAACAAAACACAAATAAATATTCTAAGCTAAATTAAAAATAAAAACAAATCCGATAAATGACGCTCTAAATAGTAACATAAAAAAATACAGTCTAAATAAACATGAATACATAAGTATCACAGACTTGATCACAATTGGCAGTCATAATATTTGCATGTGTGCTTCAAGAAATCTGCAACAGAATAAAAAAAATTTTTTATTAAACACATAATATAAAACTTATTAGAATTGGGGTAAAATGACAGGAATAGGATCAGAGACAAGATAAGTGGCTGTAAATGAATAAGTTCTCTGGTAATTGTGGTTCCACCAAAATAGAATATATTTACCTAAGTTTGATTGGATAACCCAAAAGCTTATGTATAATTTAAATAAATGTAAAATATGATAATACTTACATGATTTTTCGATTTCAGCAACCTGTTTCTTTCCTCGATTAATTTATTCCTCTCCTGCATTGCTTCCAATTTGGCATTTTCTATATTTAATTTCTGCCTCTCAATTTCTAGGCGGCGAGCGTGATATGTTTGTCTTTCTTCATAAATTTTGTTTAGAATCCCATTTCTTATTTCAATTGCTCGCCTCTTTTTCGGAGTTTTTAAGGAAATCGGCTCTTCTTTCTCCAGGTTTTCCGTTGTTTTCTCAATTTTGGCCTCCGGAGATAAAATATCGGATGCCAACACAAGCTCTGGGTGAATATTTCTTTTTTTGGCAAACATCCTGTCAAACTCTTCACTAAACTCAAAATATTTTCGTCCCCTGCCTGTTTTATTCTTATTGTCTACATATTTTTTGTAGCCGCGCTCTAAGACCCGCCACTTGTTCTCACAGTTGTAACTATTTACTTTTAATTGTAGAGATGAGTTCAGCTCGGCAGCAATAATCTCCCAGAGCTTTTTCATATTTCTAATTTGCAATGTCCCCACTCTATTTTTATATTTTTCATATAAATCTAGCAATGCTCTAGTCTGGTTTGCTGACCATGACACATAATTGCTTTCAGCCTTCACTTCATCCAGAGCCGAAACATTCTGTTCCTGTATAGATGATGCCGATTGTGGGGCGTTAATCACAATGAATTCTTGCATTTCTGTAAGAAAATATATTCGCTTAGTTTGGCATATAAATCGTTATAGCATGTTCTTACCTGAGAAATCCATATCTTTACACTATAACTAATCGCCTTTTCTGTCTAGATAAATTAAGATTAAACAAAACGTAATTTTCAGATTTCAGGTTAGTACACATAAACAAACCAAACAATGACAAAATATTTTCCACTCGTTGCACTGTCACGTGTTAAATGTCAAACTAGTGCTACAGTGTTCCAACAGAACAGTTGTAGACTAGTTTCAAATTTCATCAAATGCGCGCATGCGTAGAAACAAATTTGAAAACAATCCGAAACGCATCCCTGATTGTTTGTTGGAACGAACCTATTATTACTACTTATCCCTTAACTAAGAAGATTAAAATATGATGATTAAAAGAAATTTCTTACTCCAAACAAATGAACTATAGGAGATTTTATGGTGGAACCAGGATTCGATCGACGTTCTGCACTGAAATCGGTTGGACGTATCTATATCAATGAACATGTATGACGAAATTCAGTGTAGCGCTGATAAACTGATACTCTTGTACAGCTACGTCGCGCGTACGGCAACCGTCGGTCGAGCTCGTCGGTTGACAGGCCCGGGTGGTGGCCGTATACTCGTACAAACGTTCAGTGCAACGTTGACCGAGTGACTGACTGATTGTACGCGCGTACGTATCATCTCACAAAAAAAATGAATACCAAAATCGATACGGAAAGGTTAATCGCTGAAGTACGTCTTCGTCCATCACTGTGGGACTTTTCTTGTGAACAATACAAAGACCGTGATGCAAAATTACAAGCTTGGTTTGAAGTTTGTCAAGAAATAATTCCAAAATTCGTCGATCTTCCTAACAAAGACAAGAAACTTGCGGGTAAGTGAATAAAATAACGTTATTTTGTTTGTATACTTCGAATTCTCTATTATTATATTTCTTTTTTTTTACAAATGGATAGTTAAAAATCACACATGGCCAATAAAACAAGAGAATAATATTTTTGTAGTTTGTAAACAAACATCCATTATGTTCAGGGGCATATATCGATTGCGCACCTGCCTAAGTAATCCTTCTATTTCCGGTTATCGATTGTGCTCCGGTTTAAAACGAAGATGGAATGATGTGTATCGATTGCGCACAAAATACTTACCTTAAAATATGAAAACGTACTGTTATTTTCAAATTCACGATACTTTTATATTGTCAATTTTATTAATTATACATAAGAACAATAAACAACTAAACGGTTGAATTAAACTTTCACTATTTATTCGCAAAATATGAAATGCAATGACGGCCGTTTCGCTATAGAATTAGCATCGTCAGATTGACATATTGAAGTAGTTAATACTAGACCAAGTGTGGAAGTAATAAGTCATAACAATATTAAAGCCTAGATGTTATTATCTGAAACAAATAAATATATTTCATTGTTTTACAGAAAAGCAAGTACAACAGCGATGGAAAACTGCTCGAGACGCATATGTAAGGTGCAAAACTTCAATGAAGAATACAAAGTCTGGATCTAAAGGTGGCATTATAAAGAAATACATATTTTTCGACCATATGCACTTTCTAGACAAGAATAAAGTAGTAGATACTGAAGATTCAATTCCAACAAGTCAAAACACGAATAATGAATCCCAATCAAATAGTGAACAAGCTACTATCAAATCAAAAGAATATTCTCTTACAACTCCTTCATCAAACCAAACAGGAACTTGTGATGATGCACCAACTTCATCCCTTTCTTGTTCAACGTTCAGAAATCCAAATACGTCTCAATCGAACCAAATCGCTGCTGGTTCTACCTATCAAAGTGGTCGGAAAATTGTGTCAAAGCGTAAAAGAACATTTGTAGAAGATGATCAGTTTGAAAGAGAAATGTTAAACTTGTTTAAAGAGAATACCAAAATGATGCAGAACGATGACATGTCATTTTTTTATTCACTTTTGCCGATACTGCAAACTTTTTCTACACGCCAAAAATTGATTTTCCGTTCTGAAATGCTGCAAAAGGCTATCGAAATGTCAGCGAACAATGAGAATTTTAATGAAAACAGGCCTGGAACTTCTCATACTTTTACATCTTCGGAGTTACAGGATGCAGATTTAGCTCTATACTCCACATTGGAATCCGATAATTCTCAAGACATACAGGAAGAACCCTCAACGCCTTGAAACAATTCCTTAACTTTAATTAATATACATTTAGTAACTGGTACTTTTATTTGATTAAAAATACATAATATGTATGGTGCTGTTTTTTTTCTATTCTTTCTCTCAACCAGGCTTCTTATCACTACACTTTATAAAGTACAAAATACTGATAGAGTCAAAACACGCCAGTGGAGAGCGGCCATAACTCTTCCAAGGAACTTTGATAGTTCATTTGTTTGAAAGGATGAGCATGGTTTTACTCTAGGTCAGGGGTTCTCAACGGGATGGGTCTGGGGGGTCGCGAGATAGGTGATAAATGAAAAAAAACTCAGGCCATATATATCATATGAGCGGCGAATATCAAAAGGACCATATAAAATGAAAAGGGTGATACCTAACAAGTGGGAAACTATGGTGTATAAATTTGTACCTCTAATAACTCCCATGATGTAATTTAATAGCACGTTTGAAATAAGGCCACTGACCCAATTTGGATAGTTACTCTTAACCGTATTTAAATTACTTTGCCTAGTCCCATCTCTAACTTAATTCCAATATTAATGCTCGCAGATGGTTATTACAGTATTTCGAAATTCGTAATTAGCATCTTATGCAATTATTGTATATATAGTTGTATACTTCGTTGCAAGATGTTTTTTTAACTATTCTTCTTTATATAATAAATCATAATAACGGTATTATCAGATATTCGCAACCAATGTGAATGTAATTTGTTTTTCTTTCAAATTGATTTTGTCTGTCCACATTTATCAAATTTATTAACCAAACATTTTTAATTTCGGAAATAATAGAGTCGCGACTGGTTTGCCGCGAGATTTAAAATGCCAAAATAGTTAATTCTGCAACCAGTTGAGAAAAGCATAATTTTTCCTAATGAGCGTATTTCTGCGCAACAAGTGAAGCGCGTTGCGCAAAAGAACGCGAGTTCTTTTGCGTATGGCTGTGATGTAGCACTTCAACAAAAATTTCGCCCCTTTAGATCATTCCTGCAATCTTGTTTTTGCCTTCAATCGATTCTTCTATATACTTTTCTGCAACTGAAGAACTCTTCCATGCACCGTGTTGTTTTAAACTTTAAAGTCAGCCCCAGCATTGGCCAACAACGTTGAGGATGTCCTCCTGAAGCAATGACCTGTATACTTTTCTGGTTGGTCTAGTTTTAAGAACTCAGCTATTTTCTTAGGTGCTCCGCCAACAGTATGTATTCCAACTTTTTGAGACAGACATTTTCCTTGTCTATAACCCACGCCAGTACCCGTATCCTCAACATCACTAACTTCTAAATTATAGATATCTTCCCTTCGGCAACCTCCAGCAACTCCAAGTAATGCTATCACTTTGAGTAATAGATATTCTTTATCTGGAGCGTGCCTCATAAAGCTTTTAATTTGTTCCTTTGTCAGCACCTTCGACTGGTTTGGCTGATGGTCTACATTTTGTTTTTTCAAAAAAGCTATCAACGTTGGGAAACTTGATATGTTGACATTCTCATTAACCATAATCATTAATTTTACCATCGAGTGTTTGGACCATAATGAAGAAGGGTTGAATGTTTTTGACTGAAAATTTAAACTAAAATTTAAAGGCAGTATGAAAAAAAATATAGTACGATACACGTCCGTGAAGTGATTATTATGGTACTCGATTAGATATTCTTGACTCGGCTCTTTCGTCGCCTCCTCCATAAACATCTATCTCGTTCCGTAATAAGTCACTTCGCAGAGTTCCCAAACTATTGTATATTTTTTAAAATATTTGTTATGAATATTGTATAATGTATTTGCTTACTTGTATTTCATTCCTTTAATATGATGAACATAATTGCAGATATAAACAAAGGATAATAGTATACCATTACTTATATTAAATAGTAAATAAATTAAACAAGTATCGTAATAATTATGATAAATGTTAAATTTGATGGAACAAATGTTTGTGAACACAGCGTAAGAAAAATGTTCCTTCCTTGGTTCTATGTATGACAGGTGGCTTAAAAACATATACGTAAAAGGCCACAGATACGAAAAGGTAGAACATGGAGGTACAAGTATCAAAAATGTTAAGGTAAATCGCCATCATACGAAAAGCATTAATACATATGTGAGTTGATTTGAAATTGAACAAAAAATTTACCTACCATTAATTCTGTTAACGTTATTTGAAAATCCAAGCCGTCAGATGGCAGCGTTGCTGTGTTATGACAATATGTAAAATTTTTTTTTCCAATAATTTTCTATATTTTTTTTTTAATAAGTAAACAATTTTATCATTAAATAATTAGTTACAAATATAAATGACAAAAACTAAAAAATAAAATATAATGTCCAAGTAGGTTTAAAAGTTTGTATATATTATATAATATCACTTAATTTTAAATTACATAAAAAACCTCCTCTAATCTGGTAGGGTCCCAAGAATGGATGCAGAATTACCACGTTGAATAGCTAAACTAATCAACTGGGTAATAAATGTCTTTGTCAGTGAACTTCCACAAGATTTTTAAGCTTAACAGATATTTCACCTACTAGTCTCTTTGCAGCTTCTCCGCAAGTGTCTCAACACTAAAGGGAACAAAAATGTATTTATCCAAAAGTTGTTTATATTTTGCCCTTTTTTTATTGCTCTCCAGAGAGAGCAGCTTCTCCGACCTTTACAGAAGTTTTGAAAATATAAGAAGTAGCTAAAGTATCGCGGCAAGTGGCATCCCAAATTAATTGTTTACCCTTCCTCCAATAAGACAATCCATCAGCTTTCCGTCACTTCTACAGATTCCAACCGGTTCTAAAATACTTTTGGAACAACTTAAGCCATGATGGCCCAAAATATCAACAGTTTATCCGCAAGTTCACACCGGCTGACCACCCTGAATTTGAAAATCAAGAGAGAGTAAATTCCCAGAAATGTTTTGCAGTTATCAGTGTTAAAGGCAGTAAACCATAGACGTGCGTTTTCAAAATTAAATTAATATTGAAATAGAAATATTTAATTTGTTTTAGTTATTTATACCTAGATTACCAATTTTAGATAGATAAACATAATTCGTAAGTAGTAATTTAATTTGGGTAAAATGAAGAAAAAGTCAATATTATTTTAGGCATTTTGTTTTAGGCATATGTTTAGTTACAAAATATGTATATAATATGTACAGATAATTACAATTAATTATAAATTAATATGAGGAGCTAAAAAAACAATTAAGTAGGTATATGAGAAAAAAAACCAACCGCAAGGATAAAATTTGACGAGCAACAAGCAAAAAATACGATAATATTAAATCTTAAAAAATAAAAATCTAAAAATAAAATTAAAGTACATAAATTAATAATTTTAAAGTTATGGTTCCTCGCACTCTGTGTCAGAAGATTCACCATCTGATTCTAGAGAAATTACAATTTTTCAAATTTTTTCAAATTTAAAGTTTAACTCATGTAAGGTTTTCCATAGTTTATCCCGGCTTATTGTGGGTAAATCAACATCATTCGTAATGGCTTGCAAAACTTTATCTAAAGTTGGTATTTGCTTGTTTATAAAAAATGAGTGAACAAGCTTACGAATAGCATTTTTAAAAAACTCGTCCACATTGACTTTTAATAGTTTTTGTCTACCTGGTTTCGGCTTTGGTGAGGTTATTCCACCCGATTTTTCCTCCTTTAGAACTCTATATATTGTAGATTTTCCATATCCCATTGCCTTAGATGTTGTTTCAACTACACTGTCAATAGTGTTTGAGGGATTTTGATGTTTAAAATAGTGGTACACATTCACTACAGCACTCTTTTCATTGAGCGATAAATGGTCTAGTTTTAATTTTTTCACTGGCGTATACTCACAAACAGCTTCCATTTTTAGTCACTACTATTTGTCACGTTTATCGAAAATCAAATAACTGCATTTCTAGAAACTTAAGCACTATTTAAGTCAAAATATCTGTCATTAGAAGCTGTTGCCATTCGGAGGTCGTTAAATAACAATTATCCCTTTCTAATCTGGTTACGCCTATGACGCACGTTAATCCTCTTAGGCCTACTGTAGTAACAATGAAAGATCATAAAATAATGTGATAGTCCAAGAAATTTAATAAATTTTGTATTTAAATTAACAAAAAAAATTTAGAATGCATTACAAATATTGAAGTTTTACCGCACGTACTGTACTATAGTTTTGCATACCGAATTAGTTTTTATTCTGGGAATTTACTCTCTCTTGATTTTCAAATACAGTATAAACGAAGAGCAACGGAAATACGAAAGGTTGTATCTTCTAGAAGAGTTCCCGCAGTGGAGGAGAAGGTAAAGCATTAAGAAAAGGAATTTATACCCTCTGGATCGTTTTTATAAAAGTGTAGTAGTCACATATAGGTGACCTTCAAATATGTTTCGCTGCTCACGAAATTGCATCGACAAATTGCAGTTCGACAAACCCCTGCGTAACTAACGATCAAATCGATTTCTTTGCTTAACAACCTGAACGGTTTATATCATTTGTTAAACAAATAATTGCGCATCGTTTTTCATTGCAAAATGACCAAGAAATGATTATTTGTTGAATAGAAAGTCAAATAATACTGTAATATATGGGAAATGTTAATTGACTCGTAACCAAGAAATAAATTATGGAAGTAGTTACTCGCATGTTGAATGTGTCGATCATTCCATAGAGGAAGTCGTGTTTTTTTATATCAATGTCAAATTGATAAGAAACATGATATGTAGATAGATTATTTTAGCTTATTTGAATATTTTCGTGGTCCAATTCTGTAAAATTTTTTTTTTAATTTTTAATACATTCCGGAGCATTTTTTGTGTTTTCTAATACGATATTTCTTCTGTAGTTTGAGGAGGTTCAAGATAATATACTGAGTTCAATCCTTGTGCGTTTTTTTTTAGTGATCAAGACCCGGATTCTCGAATCATTCTTATGTCAAGTCAGTTTCTTGAATAGTGGAAAATGCTATACTTTATTTTATTGTTAAATTGTCGTTCATTATCAAAAACAAAATAAAAAAGTTATCTAACATATATAATAATTCTCCGGGCTGTAGTAAAAAAGTCAATGATAGGATAAACGATCAGGTGGTCTTCGGGGTCTTGAAGATCTCCTTGGGCCTGTTTGTGGATTTAAAATATGATTGTTCTGTTGCTGCTCAGTGCTCTGCTCTGTAGGACTCGTATTATATGGATATGGAAAGCTATTACATACAGTTGTTGACGTACATGGCTTATTAACATATTCATCGAAATCATCATGACTTGTTGTAATATCTTCGTTCTCTTGGACCGCAGTGGTACTTGTCGAATTTCGAGTCGATACTTCTGAGGATCGGTTGTCATATTCAAAATTTTGAGAAATCACAGTGGGTCTAAAAACTCTACCCTGTCTTCTGAGTGGTAGTGGATATGGTTGTTGATTGTTTTGCTGTCTTGTTTGATTTTCCATATTTTTTTATTGTGTTAATTCGGTTTTAGTTACAGGCTTCCTAATTTTGCAGGATCGAAGTTGGTTGAAATGTCGTTTTATTTTGTAGCCATCGTCCAATTCAATTATGTAATGTAATTTCCCCAAGCGATTTATAACAGTTCCATACTTTCAATAAATGTTTCCATGATAATTTCGTGACTGTACTCTTGTTGCGATTAAATAAAATTGATCAAAATTTCGTTGAATTGCATTATTTTTATCTGGTTTTTGAGGTAAAATAAGATCTAATTTTGTACGAATATTCTGACCAAACAACAAACAAACATTACCTTTGAACGAACAGTAGAGATTGCACTAGCTATTGAAGCTTCAAAAAAAAAACAAAATAAAAAAAGTTATCTAGCATATATAATAGGTTCTCAACTTTTTTAACGCTGCGACCCCCTTTTTAGGTTGATAATTCTGGCGACCCCCTTCTTCTAACATCATAAAGTAAGCCTTTGTATGCAAAAAGACAGCAATAACAATAAGTAGTTTAAAAAAACATAAAAAACACTATTCAAAACTATATAAAAACGTTAGTGAGAACTAATATCTTAATAATTATCAAACGATCCGGTAATAAATGTAACGAAAGTAATTTTAATCATTTTCAATTCTTCAATATCAAAGCAGGCAAAGACTGTGTGCAGTGTATTTACAGAACTGATGCGTGTATTTAAAGCCGCGGAGACAGCCTTTTTGTTAATTATAGTTGTATTTTAAAATAGTATTGAGTAATAATTGTAAATTGATTAAATATTCTTATTGTTTTTAACAACTCAGTTTCTAAATAAGTACATGGTCGCTTCATTTGATATTCGCCGCTCATATGGCCTGAGTTTTTTTTTCATTTATCACCTATCTCGCGACCCCCCCCCCCCAGACCCATCCCTCGACCCCCCTGGGGGGTCCCGACCCACCGGTTGAGAATTCCTGAAATTTTACAATCAACATTATTAGCAATGTCTATTTTTGGAACTTGTACTCGTTTTCTTAAACATATGATTCCAGGTACTGGATTGATTTTCCGCCAAGTCCGCCAAGTATACACTTGGATACAGCAATCTTATTGCTAATTGACTCTTCTACAACGGACGACGATTTCCATCCACCTAAACGTTTAAATTTTACTAGATCAGCTCTAGAATTGGCGAACATAGTAGCAGAAGAACGACGGAAACAATGCCCCGTGTACATTTCTGAATTTGCAAGTTTCAAAAATCTGCAATCTTCTCGAGGATTTTATATACAGGGTGGTCCAGAATTATATACATTAATTTCTAGAGCTGATAGAACATCACAAAATAAGGGTACTTCTTCATGTATATTTTTTTTCAAAACCGAATAATAAGGGAGATTTAGCCCTTTAAAGGGGTTAATTAAAAATCATATTATTTTAAATAACAACCAAGCAGTTTTGATTACAAAGTTCAAACTTGGGAATCAATTATAAGGCATAAGAATAATTAATTTTATAATATAATCCACCCCACCCACCTTTCATGTAGGGTAGTTTTGGGGATTAGGTACGGTTTTTTACTTTGTTTTTACGCCAATTTTTTTAATATCTAAATATTTTAAAAAAATATTTAAAATTAAAATTCCTTAGACATTTTTACGCAAAAAAGGTCGTCTTGGTACAATTCGCTAGATATTACCGTTTTCGATTTATTTAAATTTAAAGGTCTGCATGAACACCACTTTGATCAAAAAATTTTTTCCATAAAATTAGTAGTATTTAGAATTGACACTTTTTTTGGTAAAAGTAATTGTTATTGGTGTTTATCCTTCATTTTTTAAAATTTTTGTCTTAATTATGGCGAAGTATTGAAATTCTGAAATTATAGACGTGCTTTTACTGCTTGTGTAGTATAAGTATGTATACCTTTGAGTTTAAATAAATTGAAAAGGGTAATATCTAGCGAATTGTTACAAGATGATCTTTTTTGCGTAAAAATTTCTAAGAAATTTAAATTTTAAAATTTATTTAAATATTAAAAAAAATTTGGCGTAAAAACCCTCACCTACCCCCCAAAACTACCCTACATGAAAGTTGGGTGGGGTGGATTATATTATAAAATTAATTATTCTTATGCCTTATAATTGATTCCCAAGTTTGAACTTTGTAATCAAAACTGCTTGGTTGTTATTTAAAAAAATATGATTTTTAATTAACCCGTTTAAAGGGCTAAATCTCCCTTATTATTCGGTTTTGAGAAAAGTATACATGAAGAAGTACCCTTCTATCAGCTCTAGAAATTATTGTACATAATTTTGGACCACCCTGTATAGTGTTAATCCCTACCGGTTGAGTAGTGCACTTTTGCTGTCGGCAATTCACAAAAAAACTTACTGCGAGGTACGTTTTTGGGGTGCAAGGCAATATACTTTCTCACAATTTCCAAGAAACTCACTCCCCTTTTCTTGTCAGTAATACAAAACGACCTATCCTGCTTGGTTTTAGTATCAGATAATGAAACGATTATCACTGATTTTGTGTGGTCCACATTAGACACTTCTAATTTGTACAATTCATCGGACCTAGTCGCTCCATGCACACCAAAAATAGCAATAACCTTTATCAACAAATAGACGTCATCAGGAGCTTTTGTAAGAAATTTAATAATGTCACAATTTTCATTCACCAACAAAGTACGCTTCAACATCGAATAATATTGACGATGGCATCGCTTTCTTCGACTTTTCAGAAAAATACGCCAGAAGTATTTTTTCACTGACGCCATTGATATTCTTAATGCTTTTCTACTTTTTAAAAGACTGGTATTCTTTCTCATACATCATCCTAGATTTTTGTGGCAACAATAAACTTTCTGCTTCCAACGCTGCATTTTCTACATCTGGTGACAAGTTTTCCGTTTCTTGTGTCAATTCATCTCCGTCCATTTTTTATTTATGCACTTTGTACACTAAACACAACAATATTCCCTGCAAAAACTAAAACTTAACATTTGTTGACAGAGTAATTCATATCCCTAGCAACGGAGCAACACAATTGCGATTGTTGTGTCCAAAATTACAATTTTCTTTGAAATTCTATTTTTCACCTGAACTTGAAGTCTTGCTATAGAAAAAATGTTGTATTGCACACGACGATAAAATTGCATTATCTTCTCGAGCATAATTTTATCATCTTGTACAATAAATAATTATTCTCGGTTTTTTGTTTGAGCTAAAATTCAATGCTTTTTTTCCTTGTATAATAAATAACTATCATTTTTTTAATTAGGATGCCTAATTTTGAATTTTTTAATTCCACACGGATTAAAAATTCAAATACCGTACCTTAATATCTATCTACTTCTCTAAGACTTTCACCGATTTGCAGTGCATACATATCTAATGAGTAAGATCATTTTTGATTGATAACACATATATTAATAGTTTTGAAAGTTTCAATGCAGATTTATTGACTGTGGGAGTAAAGTTCATTCACAATAACATTGAACTGCATAAAATCAGGACCGGGTTCCCGGTAATCAAACTGATGCTGGTTATTGGTGTCAACTGGTAAATATATTAAAAACCAGGTTAATTAACTGGTTGTAACTGTAAATATGTTTTTTCACTACTGGCGTTTGTTGAGGTAGTAAAGTTGTTCATTATTAACCAAAGTAGAAAAATACAGAGATCACTTGATTGGAACTAAATCTCAATGCATTTGGCAGAATATGAGCTTAACTGATACAAAGACAAATTTAAAAAATATATTTTTC
This sequence comes from Ophraella communa, assembly GCA_035357415.1. NCBI lineage: Eukaryota > Metazoa > Arthropoda > Insecta > Coleoptera > Chrysomelidae > Ophraella > Ophraella communa. The sequence continues at coordinate 21,455,797 of CM068988.1, read as the reverse complement.
CTTACTTATTTAATAGTCCACCTATTTATTAATGGATGTCATTCATTTTCATTCAAAATTCAAGGATTTTGACATTAAAAGGGACCTTTTAATGACACTTGGCAGGCTTATAAGTTGTACTTTTAATGCCTAGGTAGAAAAAGTCCACTTTTACTGCCTAGGCAGAAAAAGTTCGTTGCTAGGCAACTTTCCAAGTAAATTAGTTCTTTAATCCATAATAGATCATTTTCAGTATATTCCTACCTTCGTACACAAATACAGTTCATCTGGGGCATCTGATAAAAATTTCTCGATTTCTTCCCTTTGAAAAACTCGGGATTTTTTTGTATGGAAAGCAAACCCGTAACTTCAGGTAATTTGCCAAATCAATGTTATTTTTTATGTTCAGGGTAGCTTTCAACATCGAATAGGTAGACCATAACGTTGAAGGCTTTATTTTCTTTGAAAGATCGGAAAAATAGACAATCAGCACATCTTCAGAGAAAGATCCTATATTTTTCTTCTGTCTATATTCCATGAATCTTGGCTGGTTTCATAGCCTCGCTATTAAATCTTGTGCTTTTATGCCTAGTGAAACAAATAACTATTATTTCAAATTGAATATTCCACTGCTCAATGAATACTTTTTTTGTACGTTCAAATAAATTGTTTTATCCTTCGATTGGTATTCGATTCAAACACAAAATCCAAAGAATGAAATAAAACCATGACTAAAAACCAAATATTTAAATGTATGAGTAAAAAATTATTAATATACTTTCGCTCATTGCGAACGTTGAGGAATTCTGTTTATTAGCCAAATGTTCGAAACAAAATAACTACAAAGTGAAATAATTCGAGTAAAAATGTTTTTAAATCATTCGGTACATTAACAAAAGCCACACGTCTGTTAAATTCAACTGCAGTGTTTTCCATGTATCAGGTGTTTCTTTTTTAGTACAGCGATAACATAGATTAGTAATACACGAGCAACCCTTTCCTGTCACCCTTACAAATAAAACCCCTCAATTTGAATGACATATCCATTTCTCTTTTTCCCCTTTTAGTGTTCATTAATCATGATGTGCGACGTAACATTTGCAGTGTTTCAAAAATAACATTTATTGATTTTAATTCCTAAGTACCGCAATTAAAAAAATTGATTTCCTTTGAAAAAGAATTCAGCGCGTCCTCCCAACAATAAAATAGGATTTTTCTTATTTCTCCGGTAGTAATTTATATACAAAAATGAAAATGTTTTATTCTCTTTGTTACTATTTTCTGATGTCATTTATTTTCCCCATTAATACGTTTTAAAAATATTTTTAAAAATGCCTACGAAAAAAATTCGTTCTCCACATCAAATATTACAATAAATTTATTTTACAATCTAAAAATACACTAAAATAGATTGAACAATATTTTAATTAACATGGATAAGAAGTTCAGTTTTAGACGAGTAACATTTTCCTTGAAACTTCACCATCGGAAGGATGCACTTTGCTCCTTTTGGTTAGGTTCTATGTGATTGGTCGTTCAACTTCCATTCCACTGTGAGCTAAAATATCTATCATGGCTCATCCTTAGGTTATAGTAGTTCTTTCAGCCCTATATGCGTCTAATGCTCATCAGGGTCGTTAGGGACATTTCCACAGAGTCTTAGTTCCGTCCTCAAACATCCCTCGACTCAAACTCGTTCGAGGTCTCCTTGAGTAATCCCTCAAAACAAGCTCGAGAATGGTATTCTTAGTTGACATTTTTAGCGTACTTGAGAATTCCTCCACAGAGGACGAGTCAAAACCTGCTAGCTGATGAAATTTTCTCCTAATGGAAGGCCATTTGGTATAATGTGGAAATTTAATAAATTGACCTAGTTTCAGTGTCAGCTGTTTCAATATTCTAGCCACTATCTTAGAAACTAGCTTGACTTAATTTGTGAAGGTCTCCACAGTCAATCTAGAAAGAAAATAAAATTTTGCTTAAAATAAAGTTCAGACCAAAATTATTGATTGAACTCAAATATACATAATAAACTTACCTGAAATAATCCTGTAGCGTAAAACTTCAGAGCCACTAGTAGTTGTATCATGGTTTGTACAGGAAGTCCTTTGTTATTTGCATTTCGAGGTATTGTTAACAAAGGAAATATTTCGTTAATTATTGTTTGTTTTTTAAATCGAAATCTTTTCTCAAAAGCTTCATCATCGTAAAACTCCAGAGGATTTGTCGCATCTCTCAAATATCGTCTTGCCGGATAATAATATGGATTTTCATAAACATAATCAATAAAATCCTCCAAATCCGACATTTTTTTAGAAAATAATATTGCAATAATCGTTTTCTTATCTCGAGGAATCCTTAAGGTACGTTGCGATCTACCTTGAGTTTGACAGTTCTCCACTCGACTCAATCTCCACTCGAATGAGTAAATTCTCAATTGAAGGTCATTTATAACGACTAAGTCGAGTCGAGGAAATCTGGAGGAAACAACTAAGAATATGGCTGTATATGTCTCTCGAGCCCTTGACAGTTTCACAAAATATGCTTGTCCGTTTCATCCTCATCCTGACATATAATCTGCAGTCCACACTCTGCCAGTCCATTTATTTTCATATGCCCATTTAGAAGGCATTTCCAAACTAGATTGTAGATTGTAGATAAATTCTCTGAGAAGGGGGTGTTACAACATGTGTAAGCCCCAAGCACGGAAGCTTATGTGGCTTATTATTGTGCTCCCCAGAGGGCCCAGCATTTAGTCAAACAAGCCTATTCCCTTAATGAGGGTCGTTAGGTCTTTGACCAGTCGTTCGCAGGGAAAGGCCCTCATCCAAACTTGGAGTCGATCCGATTTGATTCCAATGACTTTAGCGCCGTCAATTAGGTTTGGTTCCTGCAGTTACGTTTTAGCATCTCCTACAGACACATCTTTATTGCAACAACCTCTGCTTGGAGGATTATGGATAGGTTACCCAAATTCTGATACATATTTACCTTTGTCCTCCAAGCACCTCAGCTACAACACCGCTTCCGTTCATAGAACCATCGGTGTACAAATACTGGTTTCTCTCATTCGCTCCTTCCTGGCAGTAGGAAGGTAAATGGCTTGTGGTAGTTGTGTTTAGGTTGCATTGCATCTGGTACCTATGTGCCCTGCACCCTGACATTTCAATAGTCTTCTGTTTGCGCTAGCCATCGCCTCCCTTTCCAGCTAGATGTGAAGTAGAGGAAGATCTATTAAAATGCTTGCCTTGCATTGTTGTAGGAATAGGTATGTCCTGCTTCATCTCCAAAGATAGCAAACTGAATCTACGACACAAACTAACACTGTACCAAACATGCACTACCACAAACTACGTACGCATCGACAGTTTGGGGACAGAGAGCCATTCACTTTTACAAACTAGAGACAATAAAAAACAAGAGATTTAAACTGATTACTAAGGCCACCAAATCCGATGAAGAAACCCTCAGAAGATTACTGAATTCACTAACCATACAAACCCACTATTGAGGAGGGCACTAAACTACGACTAGGACTAAGAGGCCCAAATTAGTTCTCCGAAACCCACTTGTAGTCTAGTTTCTCCTTGCACATTCAAAATTCACCAAAATTCAGCTGGACAGCACAATTTAAAAAAAGGGCAATATTTTTCTTTTGAATTAACCCAATCAAAATTATTAGTAGTATAGTAATATCCCAAGGACAGTGATAATCACGAAATAATTTTATTTTTCTTTCCGAAAGCACGGTATAGGTTACGTAATGAAGATGTCCTAAAAAATGTAACACTTGCAGAACAAGATAGTTTCAAAAATATTTTTAATGATAAATAAGGTTTAAATAAACATTCTTATTTCTCTCTAAAGTAAAGTCTTTGTATATTTATGTCTTTTACGAAACAAGAAAGTAACTTTCAGAAGTAGAACATAGGAAAAATATTTACTAATCATTGAGTTATATATAACGTTTAAGTGTTTCAAAGGATGTTCAAAGGCATATTGGAAAGGTCATAGTTTGACATTTAATGGGATGTCTGGCGTGTTGTATCGACGGTTCTATAATAAATTCTGCATCAATGGTTAATGCAACCGTAGGAGTGCCTAAAATAAGAATGCTACAAAAATAAATCGCTTGTAATGTGACTTAATTGCTCTTTTAAATGTATTTCACTTACAATTTTATTATTAATTAATATTTCGTCGATTTCTTATTTCATTTAAGTATTTTTCCGTCGACCTCTACAAAAAATAACATTTTTTGTACTAAATTTTGTTTACTATCAATGATTTTTTAATATTATTGTTAAATATTTTTATGACTTCCAACCTTTTTTAGTAATACAAAATATTTAAACTAAGAATTATTAGTATAAAGTTATAATACCTTTTAAATATTATGATAACTTAAACCGGCGGACGAAATATATAGCGGAGCGGAGTTGCCAAATCGATTTTACCGTTGGAGCCACTAGCCCACTTTTCCCTCGTTAATATTAAAGAATATTTACTTAAATTTTGTTCGTTTTATTAAAAATAAAACATAACATTACAAAAGATAGCTATAAAGGTATTTATACTTATGAATTTCTCAAATGGCTTTAACTAGTGAGGTCGACGGAAAAATTTAATATGTACACTTCGCGTCATATAAAACTGGTACACCTTTATTTTCCCTATGTAAATCAAAATGACAAACAGTCGCATGTGTCAAATTTGTCAAAGCGCATTATCCACGATGCCAGTCCATTTAAGGGAATTTGATAAAATGCGAATAATTTCCAAAATAGAGGATGGTTGGTCCATTAGACGAATTGCCCAAACGTTTAATAGAAGCAAAACCACGATTCAAAACATTAAAAAAAGGTGGGATAACGACCAAACTATTTGCAGAAAAAGAGGAACTGGAAGACCATTTATAACTACAGCGGAGCAAGACGAAGCATTAACTGATTACTTAAGGGAAAATCCATTTCATACGGCAAGATATGCAAAAGTTGCAGTAAACTTTAATGCTTCAATAACAACCGCATTAAGAAGAATTAGAAAAACTAATTTAAAGAATTGTGCGGCCACCCGGAAATGCAAACTCAATGAAGAACATAAATAATGTTGATTAATTTTTGCCTTAAATTATGTTTTAAACGATACATTAAATTTTTGGGGAAGGGTAATTTTTTCCGATGAAAAAGTATTCCAATCACATAGTGACGGCCATATTAGAGTTTATAGACCGCCTGGAAGTAGGTTTAATGAAAATTATATTTCTTCTAATGATAAGTCTGGACGATTTTCTGTAAATGTTTGGGCTTGGATGTATAGATGAGGTTTAGGAATGTGCTGGAGAATCGAAGGAAGATTAAATGCCAGAAACTATTTGGATATTTTAGATAGGGTAATGTTACCATCGGTTAGGGAAATTTTTCCCAATGATAATTTTATTTTTCAACATGACAATTGCTCAGTGCACACTGCTAGCAGCGTGGCAATTATATTGCTGAAAATACTATTGAAACGCTTCCATGGGTCGCTAAAAGTCCAGACCTTAATCCAATAGAGAATGTTTGGGGGCTTATGGTAAAAAAATTGAAAAATTTATTTACAATTCCACGAAACAAAGAACACTTATGGATGCTAATAGAAGAAACCTGGGAGAGCTTGACAGAAGATGAAAATTTAACATTAAATTTAATTGACTCAATGCCTACAAGATTACAAGAACTTATCAATAATAATGGAGGTATGACACGTTATTAATTATTGAATGTAAACTTTCATGGCTTCTATGCTACCATGATCTATAATCTATTTGTTAGTTCATTTAATTATTTATGTATGAATGATAATAGATTTTTATTTTTTCCAATTTGTTTTATTGCTTTATAAAATTTAATTTCATCATTACATCTACTAACATTTTTATTGAGCTGGCAACACTGCCATAGAAATTATACCATAACAGCTGATTTAGCTTTGACACTTTTTAAAAGATCAATTTACACAACTACAAAAACACTATTTTTGATTATAATAGTTGTACCAGTTTTATATGACGCGGAGTGTACCTAGGAAAAAAGCGTCGATAGAAAATAAACAACTATTTGTTTACAATAGCTATAACTTTATTTGCCACAATAAAAAAATTAAAATGCCTGCTAAATTACCAGATATTAAGAGGCCTGAATACTTCGTGACGTCATGAGAAACTGTCAAATTAAAAATGTTTCATTTGGTTTGATAATTAAATTCTGACAACGCTGTATTGATTTGTCAGTCCATGCATAAATCCAGTAAAGAAACCTGTAAGAAATGATTTATAAATAAAACGCGCGCAAACTAAAAGTTTGAAACGACAAAAGAATAAATCAGTTTATCCTATAGATTTATTTGAATTTTCAAGTTATTTACCATATTTTAGACAGAAAAATACAATTGTTATTTGCTTTATAATAATAAATACCTTTATTTCAATTTGTATACAATGCAAAAACTATATCACTTTATCACAACTCACAGAACATACATCACAACTATAATGGTGTACACATCTAGTGGCAATACATTTATTTTAAGTCTTCTAAACTGTATGGTTCCTAGTCAATTAAAATGTTTTATTTCGAACGTTTTTTGGGAGCTAATTATTTTAATTCTATCTGGTAGTGAATAAAAAAACTACACATATATTCGGGACGTTTTTCGGTAAAAGCTAACCATTATATTGGGTAGCTAGTATTATTACTTCTAGTTTTATAGTCATGGTGTTAGTAAAAAAGATCTTTATGTTTGCAAAAAAAAACAAAAAATGTACATATGATAAAGTCATTATTTTTAATGCTTTAGAATCATTTTTACAAGCATTCCAAAATGTATACTTTTAATTATCCTTACTACACGTTTTTGAACTGTAAATATACTTTGAGCTAGACTGTGTTTTCCCTAAAAAATAACCCTATACTTTCCATTATAATCCCATAATTATTGATTCAGAACATAGGAATGACTTTTTTTAATAATTTCTAATTTTTAAAATAAGTTCAGAAAAATATTTTAATTTTGAAAAGTGTAAAACATTAATGAGACAAGAATTATGTTACTTATTTTATTAGAGGGAGAGAAACGTGAATGTGAATAATGGAACAGAGGATAAAAAAAGTCAAGAGTAAAAAAATATATTTTATTCAATTTTAATATCCCGAATTGGTAATCCTTTGGTATACTGTGGATCTACCAATTCAGGCAAAATACAATTAAAATAAAAATTTTTAAGTTTTGGTAACATTTCTTCCCAGAAGTTGTCGTCTCTATAGATCTGAAATGAAAAAAATATATATAAAAATAAATTGCATAGATGAAATAAATTAAGCACCTTTACCTTTTCTGTTATAAAACCAAGTGGAGTCCAGATGCAGAAAATACACCACTGTCTATTTGTAATAGCTAACTGTCCCTGCACCTGGTAATAATAGTTGTGGTTTTTCTTAATTTTTAAATGTCCATCAACAATGGTGCAAAATTTAAGTTTTTTTTCATTAATAGCATCTAGTGGGTGCAACTTTGATATCGATGCTGGGCATTTTATTTCAACTATCCCATTCTCTCCAATTAGACCATCAGGACTAGCTCCTAAATAATATTCAGTTGGGTGAATATAAAAACCACATTGACAAATAGAAAGACTTAGTTTTTCTTGAAGCTGTCTTCTTGCCAAAGGCTCATTATCATTGCCATATTTAGTGGCTTTTGTACCCAAAAAATTGCTATATAGTAAACTCTTAACTAATGTCGCTGTTGATGATGTTTTACGTCTCTTGCTTACTGTTCCAAAGTTTGATGCAGTAAGTCTAAGAGATCTTTCTTGGATCCACTGTGGGTTTGTACTTTGTCCCACAGTTTCCATAGCAATTTTTTGGATGTCATCCTTCGTTTTTTTAAGGGACATCAAAAACTTTGTCTTTCTCTCAATATAGTCTTTGTCATCCAGAGACAGAACTAAAGAATTAGCCTCTGGACCGTAGTCCTTGTCTGCTCTTCCCCAATGCCCAGCTTTGGGTTTGAAAAGCCGTTTCTTTTTTAACATTCTCCTTTTCTTCATTTTTTCTATATATTTTTTTGTAAAATTCTTTGGACTTGACTTGGCTAGATTTTTGTGTAAAGTGCCATAATAATCACCTCCAACATTAAACGACAATGCTGCAGCTTCACATCTGGTTTTGTATGAACCTCTCAAGCTAAAATTAACTCTTTTGCCACCTACAAACTTACAAACTATGCTGTTAAACTGTTCTGCTACGTTATTTTTCATGTTCAAAAGTAAACTGCTGCAATTGTCCATAAGCCTCTGTAGAGGTACTCGAATATCTTGGTCAAGTCCACATTCTCGCATTAGAGGCATTAAATTCTTTTCTTCTAATGCAGGTTTGCAATTAAAATAGCCAATTTCACTGCATCTGGAGTGTTCGCCAAAAATATGCGATGGTATATTTTCTAGATCACTTTGTAGAAGTCGAACTTTCTCCATAAATTCATAAGGTTGTTGCCCTCTGTGTTCAGTAGCCTTTGAAATAGCTGTTCTAAACCTTAATAATCTATTAAGTAGAGCTTTTCTCAAAAACGGATGCACAGGTAAATTTTTAGTTTGGCTTCTTTTGCGGTCTAAAAAAATATTTATTACTTTTTATTCAGATAGCTACATATGGGAAAAATTTTTGTTATTTATTATAGGAAAAAGGAAGACTTTATAAAAAGTTCTGCAGGTTATAAAACCTAAACTAAAGCCATCAGATATTAAAATCTTTTGGTTATATAAAAGCAAGGAATGGGAATTGACCCAACAGTAAAAGGCAATAAATATATTCTCAAAATTCACGGAAATGCAATTCCATACCAATTTTTAATAAAAATGTTCTGTGATGTAGGTATTTTGTTCTTTATGATGAACTAAAAAGTGAGTTACAGGGATGTATAAAAAATGTTGAAAACAATTTTTTTTTATAATCAAATATAATATGTATTCATAAACAAGTTTTTCAAATGAATTTTGTTAATACTCTAAAAATGACATTCGTTCAACTCTTGATCTGTATTCATATCCTTTTACTGAAAAATTTTAATGTAAGATGATAACTGCATTTTAGGTATTACACCAAGCATTCTTTTTTATAAAGAATAACTTTTTTTTATAAACACTTGATGTAGAGAATAAAAGTGGGTATAGAAACCCATTGTAACAAATTTCATAATAAAATATAAAATAATATAATGAAGTGTTATTACTTCTTGTTGTTATTTTTTATCATAAAATATTAAATAATGGCAAATTTTTAATTTAAATGAACTTTTTATAAATACAAAACAAACCAAAAAATTGTAATTTATATGATTTAAAATCAAAATCACAATAACTTACTGCTAATTTCCCTCAGCCTTTTTGAAAAATTTCGCAACAAATGGTTTATGCACTCTATTTTTTGAACTAATTTGTTCCCATATGGTTTTGTTTCCAACAATCTCTTGTACACAGAAGAGTCTCCATCTCCCACCATTTTTAAAAATTTTAAACCATGGATCTGCAAACTGGTACGAAATCCCTCAACAATAATATCAGATTCCATTGCTGTTGAGGAATCACTCCAATTTTTGTAACAAGTGTGGGGAATCTCTTCTCCACCTGGCCTTCGAAAACACACTGAGCAATATTTGTTTCGTATGCCCAAAAATAATAATTTTCCAGTATATAGGCCAATAATACATGCCTGAAACAAATTACAAGATGTTGCAAACCCAATCAAAAATATGAAAATACAAAAAAGAATATGTATAAACTTACCACTCCAGAAGAAGCATTGTAATTTAAATTATAAGAACGTTTTGCCCAAGCTCCATCTGTAACCACTGTAATATAGGGAATACCATCTTCATCCACATTACCAATATTTCGTGCATGCTCAGCTTCTTCACGTGCAGCTTTAGTCATGGTTTCCCATGCAGAAGACAAAATAACCTCTGACATCTTTTTCATGTTGGCTGCTGTAAGTCTTCATTGCCATGCATGGCATATTTAAAACAGCACATAATTCCTCAACTTGAGAATAACCTATTCCTGTTGAAATGGCTCCTAATGTTAATGCTGCATTTATGTCAATATTGTCATCACCACATTCTTCATTAGTAATTTTTTTTACAATATTGCACATCTTACACTTTAAAAAAAATGTACTATGCATTCCACTCCTAGTCTCTTGTATTAAGGTCATATTAATTATGCTGCAGTCAAATGGTTTATGTGTCTCTTCATTTAAAATTTGTTTAAAAAGATATTGAACATTAAATATCCTTCGACCTGATATATCTGGTTGAGAAATAGTTGGTTGACTGTAAAAAAAAACAAAACGTGTTAGCAATAAAAATACAAAATTTTATTAAAAATTGATAAAATCAAATTCTGTAGAATGTAATAAAAAAATAAATGTTTTACCTCACAGATGTGGAAGTCTTGAAATATGTATGATCATAAAGGGACAAAGAGCAATCTGGTACAACAGGTGCTGTACTGCAACCAGGCTGAGATTCAATCTCGGATTCAATTTGCATTACATTTTCCTCAATAACATTTGGATTGAGGTTCTCTTTCTGGTCTTCATGAAGAGGAACTATAAGTTCTTTTTTGCCTTTACGTAAAGCCCTAAAAAATTAAATAACAATTTTGAGTCTAACTAAAATATTATCAATTTTGTGATTTTAAATGAAACACCTGATGCATAATATTTATAGTTTTAGATTCTGCCTAATGAGTCCATTTTAACAATATAACATACTTATAAGTGCTAAATGTAGTATCAGTATTTAAAAATCAGAATGTTTTCTAACCAGCCCTGTAGTTTCAAAATGAAAACTATTAAAAATTGATAAATTCGGCTTACATGTCCTTATCTTACTTTTTAAAATAGTATTCTCTTCCCATTCCTTATATATAAAAACGGTCCCCAGAGTCGAAACCCAACCTTTTAGTCATGTAATCAAATATTTGAAGAAAAAGTATGAGAGGGGTTTGATTTGCCTTTAATTTTTTATATCTCAAAAACACTTTCAAATTTATTGGTTCACTCTATAGAAATATAATCTTATTAAAAAAATCTACTGATCTATAAATTCTTAAAATTGCACACATTAAATTTTTAGAGTTAGCAATTGCAAAAAAAATTAAACAAAGTTTTAATCAGCAATCGGTATTCTCTACAACATTGCTATATCAACTTTTTCAAATAATACAATAAGTAAAATTTAACACAAAACTGTTTTCAAAGCAAAAGTGAATAGGAGTAATATATTTAAAAATTGAAAAACAATAAACTCACCTGAGGGCTGCAAGTCTCGTGTTTTTTCTAAAAGCACATAGTGTCCTTTGATTAACTACACTTCTTCGTCGATCCATATTTTAACAAACTATCACAAATAATATAACTAATAATAATATACTATACAATTAAATTACTAATACTCAAAAAGAACACGCACTGAAGAAAAAATTATCCAAACACCTAATTATTATTCACAATATGTATCACAATCCTTAATCGACCAAGGTTTGAACAAAACAGATAGATAAATTATTATGGTACCTGAGATAAATGTACCCATAATGTACCGTAATAACATCCAAATCCTAAATAAATACACAGAATTATGTGCCTAATATAAACATTGTTGCCACGTTTAGTCATCTAGTCCAGATGGCAGCACCCTCCAATAAAATAAATTTCATGACTGCGGTTAGGAATTTTGAAAAATCTAGAGATTTTTATAGTAAAGTTATATAGTAAAAAATAATGCATTTAATGTCCCTCGTGAAGGATGCTCAAAATTATTTAATAAAACTTATTCTAGAAAAATATGTCATTATGACATACTGTCTATCATTATATTTTTGAGATTCCTGCACTCAGAATTATTATTAAAAGTGTTCCACAAAAGCAATACGATTAATTTTATTTAATAAAGCCAGGAATCGGAACCTAAGAATTTCCAATATGGCGGCATGTACTCAGGACTCTTAAAAACACACATAATTCCACAATCTATTCTTCTAGATGTAATACGAGCTTAGGGGGATGTGAACGAGGGATTTGAAAGCGACGCGGTGCTGCTGAGCTTATTAAAGTCCCTCTTGATACGATGGCGTAGCGGGAGAACAATGCGATTTTGCGTGTGACATCGTTAGAAGTGACGCAAGCGACGAATCTGTGTCTGGAAATGAATCGGTAACAATACGCTTACGATACAAGCTGAATGACGAATTGTACTCTGAGGGTGTGAGTTAATTTTATAATTAATGGAAACAGTGACTAATTAGTAGATGGAATTACACCACAAAAACTGAAAAAACTTTAAGTTTAATGTTTAAATAGCTGAGAAGAGGATGCTGTAGGATATTAGAATTCAAAAAATGTTGTTTTTTATAATTTTAGAGGTTACTCAAATGTGGATGCTACAAATTAAGAGGAGAAAAAAAAGTGTCAGAAGGAAATATTAAGAAAATTTAAGCTATATAAGATAAGAGATAAATTGATTTAAATATGGTAAAAATATTACCAAATTAAACTTTTACAATGATTGCTGTAATACAGAATTAACGTCAAACATTATAAAAACTTCAAAAGAGAATCAGCTATAATAATATGGTAGACTGAAGTATTATTATAATTCTTATACAGAGTGGAAAGTTTAACTGGAACAAATTCTATAATTTAATAAATAAAGGTTTCTCGCAAAATTCCTGAAACACGTCAACTTTTATTTTCTATGGGACATAAAATAAAGAGGTTTTTTTATTTTCTTAACTATATTAAGGGTTGTAGCGACCCCCTACTTTTTTTTAATGAAAGGGTAGGTTGATCTTTTTTTTTATTTTAAAGCTTTTTCAATTGCAAATACAAGTAGGTATTTTTTTTTGCTTTTTTTTCCAGGAATGTGTTAGAAAAAAATAAAATACCGAAATGTTTTTTAATACTACTTTAATGCAATAAATGTTCAAAATGCCCTCCATTTTGTTGCTGACAATATCCCAATCGATCATAAAAACTATTCCTAACATTTTGTAATACTTCCGGCGTTATTTGAATAATTTCGTCTCTGATTCTTTGCTGAAGCTCGGCTATGTCGTTAGGTTTAATAGTATAAATCTTACTTTTTAAATATCCCCATAAAAAAATCTAATAGGGTGAGATCGGGTGATCTTGCTGACCACTCAATTGGGCCCCTTCTTCCAATCCACCTATTCGGAAACACTTCGTTGAGATAGATCCGTACAATTTGAGCAAAATGTGGTGGTGCCCCGTCTTGTTGAAACCACATCTGTTGGTCAAATAAATTGGGATCCAAATTATCGGGGAATAAAATCCTTAAAGTAGGAACCAATTCATTTTGAAGCATAGTTAGGTATGTTTCTCCAGTTACATTTTCATCGAAGAAAAAAGGACCCACTATGCGATTCCCAATAATTCCAGCCCAGACGTTTGTTTTTTGAGGCCTTTGGGTATGGGATTCACGCATCTAATGGGGATTTTCGTCATCGATAAATGCCATAAATCGTTCGCAAAAATCAAGTCTACGATCAGGATCGTCTTCGTTAAGCTCGTGAAGGTTTTGCATCTTATATGGGTACTTTTTGGCATCTTTGAAAACTTTTAAAACGCTTGTGTGACTGACACCATGAACGCGAGCTACTTCCCTAACTGGAGTAACAGGATTTTCTTCAACTTCCAACAACATGTTCAACCGGGTTTCTTCGTCGATTTGTAAAGGCCTTTTTCGAGAAATATCTCTTACATGGCCCAACTCTCGATATCGACTTTCAATTTTGCTAATCGTACTTCGATTAATTGGAGGCAATTCTGGATGAACTTCAGCAAACAAACGAGCAACTTCAGCCTGTGTTCGACTTCTGTTCCCATATCCGATCATCTGTAAAATTTCGATACAGTGCGTTTCGGTTAAATAAGACATTTTCTTATTTTATTGGCTTATAAATTTGTTGTAGAAATTTAAAACAAATACCTGAACACAACTCAATCACATTACGTTTTAATTAGTGAAATACCTGATAGCAGGTTAGAAAAAGGAAGAATTTCTTATTGTGGCTTATCAAGTAGTAAAAACAAAGTGTAAGTACATGGAAAATATTCGGGATAATTTTTATATTCGATTAGGATATTGTGAACCTACCCTTTCATTAAAAAAAAAAGTTGGGGGTCGCTACAACCCTTAATATAATTAAGAAAATAAACAAACCTCTTTATTTTATGCCCCATAGGAAATAAAAGTTGACGTGTTTCAGGAATTTTGCGACAAACCTTTATTTATTAAATTATAGAATTTGTTCCAGTTAAACTTTCCACTCTGTATATGATGTTAATTATAGGAAGGTAGAAAGAGGAATGTATTTTTTTAAAATAGTTAATGTAGTAGGAGAGAAAATATTAATCAATATTTGGAGTTGAAAAGACAAGAAGAACAGAAAAAGAAAAAAAGGAAATTTTTTTAAGAGAAACCATATGGGAAAAGTCAAAAAATGAAAAATAAATTCAATTAAAAAAAAATAGTAAGCATTTAAAAATGAGTTCACTGGATGATACTAAAACAAGATGCACTTGTTTTAAAAAGAGGGAGAATTTCAAAAATAGGAGCTCGATCTTCTTACTTGGATAGATCCAAAACTTTTAAGTAGAAAACACTTCACTATACAAAACACATCTATAAAATTAATCCGGAAAAGGATAATTTGGAGACAGACGTTATCAATAAAAGTTAGAAACTGTAAGGTAACGGTTTGATTAAAACATTTTATTTAATTTGCTACATATCACTATGAAATATATAGGTACTAAATTAATAAAATTAATGCGTTTTCTTTTACTTCTTGTAAATGTCTTAAAAAAAACTTTAATAATGAAGAGAACGCAATTAAAATTCGTCCTTTAACGGCGCGATATAATGGTAGAAGAAGAAAGGATATTATTAACTAATGAGACCTCGAAATCTTAATTTATTGCATTAAAAAAACGTATCTATTTTTTATGTGGCAATATTTGTTTGGCAATGTCCTGGATTTATATAAAAAAAAGAAACATAAAGAAAGATCCTGTTACTATAACGTTAATTGGAATGTATTAACTTGGAAAAAAATCTTAGTAAAATAGTTAATTACCGTAATTCGATAATAAAAAATGACATTTTTGAACTAAACAGAAAGAACATGTGATCCTGAACACCTTATAATATTTTTCAAAATAATTAAATAATAAAACATTTAGTCAAAAGGCTACTGCTAAGGCTTTAAACTTAAGTAAGTACTTAAGTAACCATCTTGGCACATTGGTAAGGGCACTGACTGAGCATTGTGATTTTTGTGTTAAAAGCTAAAGAAATTTTTGGATTGCATTCAAAGAAGAGCTAAGCTTTTTTCGATAAGATTAAAATTCCAGTAACAAATTACTTCAACACAACACCTAACCTAACCTTACCTAACCTAACCTAACCTAACCTAACCTAAACTAACCTAACCAAATTACTTCAACACAATTGGTAAAAAACTTTTTAAGGAGTGCATTTAAAAATTATAAAATCTAGATTTTTTTTACATTCATTTTTGGGTTAGAATTACAAAAGTACATTCCCCTACGTTTTAGAAAAAGTATTCTTGATTTTTTTTCTTACTATAAGTTTGTAATTAATTACCATATTTATGGACTTAGTATTGAGATGGTTTACTTTGTACAAATAAGTTTTATTTTAAATATTACACAACTAAACATTATTTTTTTACTACTTATGTAAAATGCTGGAGTTCTTTGACACATTTTGTTAAAGGATTGTTAATGACTCCTTATAACCGCGTGAGAAAATTTCATTCCATTGATCGTGCATGGAATACACCACAAAATATGTAAATGTCATTCATTATGTATATTTTTAACAATTCATCAAAATATCTGACACATTTGATTGTAACTGCAACCGCAGATATGCATATTTAAATAAAATATTGTCAAACGACTACAATTTTATATTCCTCCATTATAAATAAGAAAAATTGCTTTTGAGAGCAAATAACCTTTCACCAGAAATATTTCATCATTTATATTTGAAATGCAGTAAAGTTACAAAGTGCTGCTACAAATATTTCCACTTACTATATATTATTAACAATAAAAATATTTTTTCTTGAACTTATTCGTAGAAAAAATATAGTTCTTGATAGACCGAAGATAGTTGCAACATTTTTATGTCTTTAACAATAAAAACTTGAATTGGTGCATTTTTATTAAATCCTTCTACCACATTTAAGGAATGAATGAATTTAATTATTTGATAATATATTAATGAAAGAACTGTACATCTTACCTTTGCCGCTACCCGGATTTAGATCTTCACCTCGTTCTATCCTTCCAAGCGTTTTCCTCTCTCTATACCATAGACCTATTATCGGAGGAGACGTAACGTTTCATTAATAAAAATCTGTATATTTTGTCGATGATTACAAGAGAGTGTCTATGAGTATGACAAAGAATACCAATCGATTCTCTTTGTTCCGTCCTCATGCTGGCAACGCAGAAATAGATGTATGAGCAAGTAAAAAAAATAGTTTCTGACGATGTCTTGCGAGATGTCTTGTTTTGCTTTCCTCTTTTGCTTATGTTGTGAAGGCATGAAAAGATTGCTTTTTATAGACTTTGGAGAGGAAAAACCAGAAGCAACAGGCTACATGAAATGATTTCTATCAAGGCTTATAAATTTTATCAGAAGGACAATGATAGATAAGTTATTTAAAAATATAAAGGGCAGAGACGGATCCGCAAAAGTTACAGTATATCAGGCTGTTTTCTCCACTTGTATATGGCTACACCAAACTAACTGTTAGGTTTTTATCCTTTCTAATGTTGTATTTATTCCATTATTTTCGGTCTAATTCCACTGTTAGCTTTATATGCGATAGGCTCCATTTTTCCATTTTATTTTGTCAATGGTCTGTACTTTAACTGATTATTAAAAAGCATCAAAAATTCTTTTGGAAAAAATCTAAACCATAACATTTAGTATCTACCTCGTATGCGAAATTCATTTAAAACATCGGCAGACAAGAATTCGTTTTAAAATTCCAAAACCGTTTAGAAAAAGAAACACTTCCTGATATCGACGGCGAGCATTATAAAACACGAGAAATATTTGTTTTATCATTTATTCTAAATAATCTAAGTTCCATTCCAATAACATAGTCCCCATGAAGATAAAATATTGTTTTCATTTTATACAGATTAACCTGCCGTAATGGTATTCGAAATTATTTAACATTCGTATCAACATGAAATTTTTCCACGTCCTGTGTCGAGAGACAATGTTATCTACACGAATCTAAAGTACAATTATTATTATTATTATTAATGTAGCGTATAAATAAAATATGTAAATGGGAATATTTGTAATGTTAAAATACAAAATTATTTGAATTCCTGCGATAGGAATTAAATTATAAAATTTACTATGTAATAACGTGATTAAACAAGCTACAAAGTAAAAGATTAAAGAACATTTTTTTATTATCTTGTTAGTAATTAGCAGCACAGTTTGATATAGAATGAATGAAAATATACTCAATTAATACTCAGTTGTTACTTAGAGTAGGTACTTTTTATACGAGGATTTCCTTTTGTATTTAGATAAAAATGGCTTTTATTGTTTTCCAAAATGTTTTTGATGATTAATACACTTTTGCATTCGGTTATTAAACCTCCAACTGCTTTTTCTGTGCTTTCAAATCTTTAAAATTAATTTTTTGATTAAATGTGTGAGTCTTTTGACCAACAAATGATCGTGTTCAGAATGGACCATGATCAAACGGAACAGTGTCTACATGGCTCATTAAATCGAAGAAATAGACTACCATTTTTTTGGATTAGGCTCATCTTGGAACTCCAACACGGAAGGTGTATTATGATCTATGCCACTTACCTGCCTAAATATCTATGGTTTCATTTATAACAAGCAAAATATTAAGGTGTGTACCGCTTCCTAAATTCCTTCTGGTGTTTTTAATGTATGTTATCTGTCTGGTTATTGCTATAAGACCCATGCTCCACAATCTTCAAGTCTACATCAAGTCCCGTTAGTTGAAGAACTGTAGTAATCTTAAGATAACATCTGTTTGTTCTCATGTTCTCATTTTTCGTCTATTACAATTTAAAACTTTGTGTGATTTTGCTAAAGTCTTTGACTAAAATTTTGATCATTTTCTTGCGTTTTTTCATATATCGCTTTTCTATACAGGGTGTCCAGGAACTTAATGCCAAAAATTCGGGAGCAAATAGAAGAGGTCAAAATAATGTTAGAAGTTCAAATAAATTTTTGTCTTACGAGCCTTCGTTTTCGAGTTATAGACCTCTAAAGTTTCGAAATAAAAACCTTTGTTTTGTCATAATTTCTAAACTATACATTGGAATACTATAAAATTCCAGTGACAGATTGCATACATCCATGTCCTGTGTTTGACGGTATAAATGAATCTACATTACGTACAGATAAGCAGAGACGGCTTGTGCCCATTGGTTAATAATCCGTAATTTTAATAGGGACCATCTGAATAATATTTAAATTTCAAAAATAAATTTTCCAATCCATTTACTAATGAAAATGTACTCTTGTTTGAACTCGATAAAATTAAGGGTTTAGGAGAAATTTGAACATTTAGATCTGATCGCCATATGTGCTAGTTCTCTTCAGAATGTCTGTCTTTACAACTAGGATGACGCCTACCAACCAAAGCCTGTCAATCCAATTTATTTTATTAACAACCTATTTTTCCCCAGTCTCATCTAAGGTATGGATTACCTTTCAAAGATTTTTGTGCTGTACAAAATACATAACTCTGACCCCTCTTGTTATATGTTTGCATAGTTCGTAAATATATCCCAAACCTAACTTCTTTCGTCTCCAACACATACCGTACTAATAGCTGAATTATGTGTTGTACCTTAGACTTATGAATATTTGTATGTTTTATAAAGCATTTCATAATAAATAGTATGTTGTATCTTAAGTTAACATGCCTTTGGAACCTCAGAAGAGTTTATGGCAAATCGTGGGGGATGAACCCCAAAGAGATTCACTGAATTTACCAAGGCGATAAAAGCTAAGTTGTGTGGACTTCATAGGTTAGCTTGTGTGGACATTACGGGCCGGTGCTATGTCAAAACGTTGTTAATGGAGATAAGATGGGATGACTCTGGGTCTTACTGTAGAAGGAGAATAGTTAAATTAAAGGCTCCCCCAAACCAACGCGGAAAATTCGCATTACCTGCGGAATTCCGTACCGCATACGATTCGCATTGAATTGTTTCCACAATCTAGGCCAACAATAGCCATTAATACTGTAAAAAACTTATTCAAATAACACCAATAATTAGATCCTGTTTTGTCTGGACACTTGATAGTAACATGCTTGCCATCGATGCTACCAATATAATTTGGGAATCGCCAGGTATTTCTAAAACCTTCATCAGATTTTTTCCATATTTCTGTAGTTGGTTCGGGCAAGTAAATATGTTGCAAATTTCTACATAAAGCTACACAAACTTTCACAACTATGGCACTTACAGTCGAAAACCCGACTCTAAAACTATGGCCTATTGTATAAAATGTATCTCCGGTAGCCAGATACCTAAAAAAAGAGTATTTTGTTTCAGGGGATGAGATTTAAAAAAAACTGGAGGAATCTGCGCGATACGTACGCTAAGTACATAAGAACTAATAAAAATAAAAATGGACAAGCGGCAAGCGATAAAAAAAATGGATATGGGCAGATCATATGGAATCGTTCAAACCGTTCCTAAATTTTGCTAAGACTGCATCCAATGTCACAGATGTTGATACACAAGAATCTGAAGCATTCCCAAATATAGAATCACCCGAAAATATATTAACGGATGAAAATTCCGCAGTACAGAAACCAACGTGTAGTAAAAATCTACAGACAGATGATTCCCAGAATAAGATTCAACCCTCCATATCGAAACCTACTCGAAATGAAGCTCCTAGGGTTACTCTTTCAAATGAAACTCCTTCTACAGGCAGAACAAACAGAAAACGCAATTCTGACCCATCCACATCTGTGAAAGATATGATCAGTTATTTTGAGAGCAAAAAGAGAGTAGTGCATGATGCTACCGATCAACTGTTTTTGGCTCATGCTTCTACGGTAAAATCTTTCTCTCCTAGAAGGCAAATTAAAACAAAAATGAAGATTGCGCAAGTTATCATGGAGCAGGAGTTGCTTCAACTGGAGGAAAGTTCTTTGAATAGCCATCAATCTAGAGCTGAAAGTACAGACACCTATCAAAACCCCTCTTCCGTGGGAAGTATTTCGGTTGTATCCCTACCTTACCTACCTTTCAGTCTTTCTAGATTGATATCATGAACCCATTTTCTTCTTTTCCTGAGATTAAATTCATAATATAGTCCATATTGTTGTTTTAGGATAACTATAGATAATAATTTTACCTTGAATTGTCGTCCTCCATTGCTAACATTACAAGAGCTTCTTCTTCATCTGATGATGTATATATTTTTTGTGAAGAATTGAGATCACTGAGTAGTATTCTTTGTTTTTCGTTGTCACCAACTCTTCTCAATACTAGACACATACGAGTATGACGCGAACATATTCGCTTCAATATGAAGTTCTTTACGAATTCCGTTAGGAATTCGACTGCGAACTTTCCGTCACGAATCCGCTGCGAATAATTCGCGTTGGTTTGGGGGAGCCTTAAGGGTGAGAAAATACGGAACCTACGAGAGATGTGTACTAACCATACTCTTGCAGTGGTCCCAGATATCCTCATCTCCAGGATATATTTACAGAAGTTCTTTTGCCGAATATGGAATAATGGGAAGAAGGAGAATTTCCTTGACTTTGCCTCGTGCTTACAATTTTATCGCTCGTGCGTTATTGAATCCTTAACCAACGCATTACGTAATATACTATTATTTTTAAAAATCAATTATTTTATAACTAATATGAAGTACTTAAACATTTAGCTTTGTCTATCAAATTTATATAATTTTTGATTTACAGTAAAGTATATTTCTTTTTGTCTTTCTCTGTCGGTCAAATTGCCTAAGTTTTCATCTTTAGTCACACAACATTACAAATGCATTCGTTCTCAACAATTTTTTGGTTCTTCAAAAACCGATAGGAAAGAAATGAGAAAGTGTCATTGAAGTGAAAGTGGTATATGCACGCACGGGCGGTTGTTGTGACACACACACAGTAAAAGAGACAACAAAATAATTTAACCAACGATTCGAATCAAGTTCAAAAGGGCAGTTTCAGCCTACGTGATTATATTGACGCACCGTATCATTACAAAACAATTGAAAGCCGACTCGCTAAATTTAAATTGTAAAATCATTTCGAATTGTATTTGTTTTCGGTTGCGTGTCTTAAGATGTGACGAAACGTTGTTACACTATGAACT
Source organism: Ophraella communa (assembly GCA_035357415.1). Lineage (NCBI taxonomy): Eukaryota > Metazoa > Arthropoda > Insecta > Coleoptera > Chrysomelidae > Ophraella > Ophraella communa. The sequence continues at coordinate 21,434,297 of CM068988.1, read as the reverse complement.
TTACTTGTACGTAATTTGTTATAGAAAGTTTATTATTACAGGATTTAATAGGATTCCCATTGCCTACTGATCATTTTACTATATTTTAAAATCTCCTAATTTGCTTTTTTCCATAATTTTTAACAATGTCCATCAAAATTTTACAACAAATAAATATTATATTTTTTGTCAGCAATGTCAGCTCATACCAAATAAAACAAATAAAAATTAATCTATTTATATACTTATGTACTATCGGCTTCAGAATAGCATATACATTTTCAAACTCAAATCGCTTACAATGAATTAATTTTAAGGACGGCCTATTTATTGTGTACAACCAATCACGGTTTAAATAATAATAAATTTGAAATTAGTTAAACAGTTGTCCACGCCCACTTCTTTAATGTTTGCAGCATAATGTATTTTATTGACAAATTGCCTGTCCCTTGTAAATAAACTTAATCCCCAAAAACCATTTAATGTAGGCGTTTAAGGGGCGTTTTTATAACTTCGGTAGATAAACGAAATTCACATTTAACATGTATATGCTATTCTAAAGCCGACTGTACATATCTTTGATTACATACTATAATAATGTAGATGCTCTGAAATCTTTAAATTGTTGGATCAATTATTAATTGCATAATTTATTTGTTTATTTACATACAAACCCAATTCACATAAAGTATACAGTGTTAATATGCTCGAAAAAGAACATGCACAATTAATAATTTATTAAAAAATGACAAATATTAAATTTATGCATAAATTAGTAAAAGCATAAAACCTTAAATACAGGAAAGATCACAATGTTAAAAATGTTTAAAAAGTAGTTAGATTGATAATACTATAATTTCGAACAACAATCAAAAAGTACATTGAAAAGCTGTAGATCTTTTGTAACAGTATCTGCTAACATTTTAAGCACCTGGTATCCTAAATATTAAATTAAATTAGTACCGCTAGCTCCATCTTTCCTAAAGAATTCTTTAACTTGATCATCTCTAAGATTTGATCATTCCTCAACTCTAGATCATCCATGGATATTTTGAACCACCTAGACAGTGCCGTAGCGACCCCAAGGTTACTGTCAATTGAAAAAGCGATGAAACAATTAGAAGAGAATCCTTGTTTCTTTGTTTTATTAACAATAGGATTCTGATATCCTAGAGTACTTAAAAATGTTTTAAAAGTATACGTTTTTGCATAATATTTGGTTTTACAGATTTTTATAGTAATTGAAGAGGCTTTAAGGTAATTGGGTTATATCTGTATCTGTAATTCTTGAAGGTTATGGGTCGCCCTATTTCGCCTTAGGCTACTTTTGGACCATTGCGTGCCCTTCTGAGATTGAGCCTACCTACTAGTTCGTCAATTAACCCACCTGTTTGAAGTAGGTGATAACGTCGCCAGTATACAGCTCCCCTGATAGTTGATTCAACTGTTAGCTTTTTGTTGAAATCTCCTCTATATAGTGGGCTTTCTGATAATCCCGACCTGTTCAGATGTTTTCGTTGATGGCAATGGCCCGTTAGGGTGCCTATATCCATACGCAGGTTCTTTCTGGTCATGTCCACGTATTTCTTGACTGTTCTTCAGAAGTTACTAGGATAGCATGCAATAAGTTTCTTCGTGCTATCAACTTTTGAATTTGTCAACAGAGCTTTCCTTTACTAGGTGATAGCTAATAGGAGTGTCAGGTTCCAAAATTTGGGCCTTGTGACAATTATGTGATCTGTGACCTATTCACGGTTAATACTACTTGTCTGCTGTCCGTAAGAATACTGATGTTTTTACCAACGATTTCTCTTTTGGTAATCTCTTTTCGGTTATGAAGATAGCAGTGACCTTTGTTTCAGCTACACTGGAACAACAATCCAGTGCACATTTTAGATTCAAATTGAGGGGACTGGAATAAATTCCACATTCTGAGCCTTCTTCTGTTTTAGATCCATCTGCGTAGATACAAATAGTACCTGCCACCAAAGCATCTTGATCGTTGTTGTTAATGATTACCTTGAAGGACCTGTGAAAGTCTTTATTCAGACCATTCAGAATCCAATGGATTTCATTGAAAACATTTACTTTTTAATGTTGAAAAACCCAGCGGAGGAATTCTACAGGGTGTTTCTTAAGTAATCTAAAATATTATATGAGGCGCTTCGTTACTCAATTTTAAGACGAAAAGTTCATATAAACATGTGTGATAGGTGTTGTCGTTTATGAGATACAGGGTGTTGTACGTGAAATTAATTTTTCTTGGTGACGCTACTGATTTATATTTTTTTATTATTTTATTACAAGCAACATGTGTTAAACATAAAGAAAAAATAATACATTTCAGAGCCAATGTTCAAAATGTCCACCTCCAGCTAAAATGCAAGAATCCGCTCGATGTCTAATGGATTGTCGAATACGTTCGAAGATACCAGGATTGTTACGAATAACATTACAGCCGTCTATGATACGATTTTGAAGATCTTGTACGTTTAATATCAGTGTTGTGTAAACAAGCGCTTTCAAATATCCCCACACACAAAAATCCAGAGGATTGTGTTCAGGTGATCTAGGGGGCCACGTGTGTGGAGATCCTAGTCCGATCCAATGGCCTGGAAAAACATTATTTAAAAACTCGCCTACAATCACTGAAAAATGTGGAGGAGCTCCGTCATGCATGAACCACATGCGCCTTCTAATAATAATAGGTACATCTTCCAAAAGAAGTGGAAGTTCATTTTCTAGAAAATGTTGGTATGTCTCACCGGTTAACCGTACAGGAAGGAAAAATGGTCCAATTAAATAATCATCGATGATGCCAAGCCAAACATTGACCGAAAATGTTTGTTGAAATCGTTTTACACTTATGGTATGTGGATTTACATCTGCCCATATGTGGTCATTATGAAAATTCATAATCCCATGTCTAGAAAAGTTGGCTTCATCCGTAAATGAATATTGGCCACAAAATTCGGATTGTTCGCGATTTCACGTAAAATCCATTGACAATACTGTATGCGTAATGGATAGTCAGTAGGTAACAAATGTTGAACATGTTGAACGTGATATGGATACAATAAATTATCTTTTAGAATATTCCAAACAGTTTTGTTACTAACATTTACTTCATCTGCAACTTTTCTTGTACTCGTTTCTGGATGTTGGTCAATAATTTGAAGAATCTGGTTTTCCAATTGGGGATTTCTCACAGTTCTGGGTCGTCCAATAATATTCTTCGATTTAGCAAAAGTTCCAGTTTCTTGTAAACGAATATGTAACTTAGTAAACGTATCTGAACATGGTAAACGATTATTTGGATAACGCTGGGCATACGTACGTCTAGCTTCTAAGGCATTACCATTCGCTAATCCGTACAAAAATGCATATTAGCCATTTCAACATTAGTAAACACTGGCATAGTTATTAACTAAACACAGAGTCAATCAAATAAAAATGTACGATTTTTGCGTTGGTTTTCAAATTTGACACTTGTCAACATTATTTCAAATGCCACTTAGAATAAGCATGTTTTTGCGTATTACTTCTAAAAACCAGTAGCGTCACCGGGATAAATTAATTTCACGTACAATCAGAACTGACTTATTACAATAAATTCAACACCCTGTATCTCATAAACGACAACACCTATCACACATGTTTATATGAAATTTTCGTCTTAAAATTGAGTAACGAAGCGCCCCATATAATATTTTAGATTACTTAAGAAACACCCTGTATAACAACCATTTTGCTATTATTATCTCAGGAGGTATGGAAGAAGCAGTTTTTACTGCTCGTGCTTCTCGTGCAAAGGACTTAAACAGAAACAATTAACCAAAACATAAAATTAAATTTCCATATATATTTAATATTTTTTACGTACTGCATTTAAGATTGTTTTTTCTATTTAACTTATCACTAACTTTAGATTGTTTACAATCTTTATTGGTTTTGAGTGGCAAAAGGATTTTACAAGAGTCAAGGACTTTTCGGTAAAAATAATAGTTGGGCAGCTAGTCACAAATAATGTCGAAATATAAATGATTGTTGGCGTTAATTTAAAAAAACTGATTGTCTGTATATTTTAAAAGCTATTTTTAATATTACCTATAATTAATCAACTTTCTTTGTTTCAGGTAATATATAAGAATAAAGACATTTATTGGCGATTGCGTAAGTAATTTTTTGTTACTGATTTAAATAATTTTATAATTTTTATCTAGTGTTTACGGATAATCGATTGATTGAATTGATTTAATTAACAACCAAGCATTTGAGAGATAATAGCAAGACATACAGTGTGTAAAAGCCAAATGGAATAAATTCATTATTTCGGTTACTGTACATATTTATAAAAAATCCCGAAACACGTCAAATTTAAATTATAACTTGACATTCTTTAACGTGAAAATGCAACCCCTACCTTCAACCCCCTTAGAATGACAGGTACAACCCCCAATTTTTTAAATGGGAAGTATAGGCTTGTGATATATCATTTGAAAGGTCTCTTCATTCTCTATTCAAAAATGTTATTGTTTTTAAATTTGATGCAAAAATTAACATAAAAAAAATTAAAATCATGTTGTTACCGAAATTCGCTAAAATATACTCGAAACTTATTACAATATACTTAAAACTTATTTCCCGTTTAGGTCTTGATAATGAGAAAGTGAACAAAAACCATAGCAATGTGGTTTTTAGATGGTAACCATTAAAAAACTTTAAAGAATTTCCGTGGCAACGCTATTTTAACAAGCAGTAGTAAATGTTTTATTTAAGTTGTCATTGTTGTAATTTAAGTATAAAGTTTGTTCAATTCAATTATGAAAAATGGTTAGATTAACGGAAATGCATAAAATAACAGTTTTACAAATGATTGGTTACGGAGATATCCGAACACAACAGGAAGTAACTCGCCTATTTCATGAGAAATTTCCTAATTTACCGCCTATATCCCAAGGAACAATAAGTAAAATAGAAAAGCAGTTTCGCGAGTTTGGTCATGTAAGGCAGATAAAAAAAGCAGCTGCCAATGCACTGAGTGATGAACTCAAATTAGATGTGTTGCTTGAGTTTCAGGAAAACCCACATACATCGAGTAGACAGGCATCCACTACATTCAATGCTAGCCATACATCGATAGCAAACATTAAAAGAAAATAAATTGCATCCGTATAAGATGATACCTACTCAGGAGCTCATGGAAGACGATTTTGATAGGAGAACTTTTTTTTGTGAGCAAATGATGGACATGTTGGATAACAATATTATCCAATTAGAAGACGTTATGTTTTCTGATGAGTGTACTTTTTTACTTAACGTTCATGTTAATCGGCAAAATTGGCGCTACTGGTCCACGGAAAATCCTCACTGGATGAGAGAAGGTTAATGTTTGGGCAGGGATTGTAGGGAACAATATCATTGGTCCCTTTTTTATTGAGGGCAACTTGAATGACAACAATTATTTGGCACTACTTCAAAATGATGTCAATCCAACGTTGACAAATTTATATCCTGATCCAGGTAACCCTCAAGTTCCAGCGAATACGATATGGTTTTAGCAGGATGGAGCACCACCACATTACCAACTTAATGTCCGGCAGTACCTCGATACAATATTTCCCAATCGGTGGATAGGGAGGAGAGGATCGATTGAATGGCCAGCGCGATCACCTGATCTTACATTATTAGATTTCTTTTTATGGGGATATGTGAAGAGCCATGTGCACAAAACTAAACCTTCTGATTTAAATGACTTAAAAGAACGAATAACGCTTGCGATTAGGTCGATCACGCCTGATATGTTAAAAAATGTTAGAAGACAGTTTTATTTGAGATTAGGATGTTGCCAAGACGTTCACGGATAACATTTTGAACATCTACTTCATACTTGATACTACTATTTTTTATAAATATGTACAGTAACCGAAATAATGAATTTATTTCATTTGGCTTTTACACACTGTATAGCACCTAATTTTGAATGTGGCATAGGAAATATGGAACATATAATTTTTTTCTAGAATAGACCACGGGTATAATACAAAAATTACAATATTATTTTATTGTCAAAAATCGCAGTTTCAAACTTGACAATATAAATTTTCACACAAAAAATAATGATATCGTCTATAGAAAATTTCTGGGTTTTATAACATCTGGGATAAAAATTTCCTACCATTCTAGATTGTGTGAAAAAGTTTACACACGATTGGCCGTCATAACGGTTGGAGTTTCTTTTAAACGTCCTGTTGGCGAGATTATAACGGCCATTCGGTTTCTATATCGAAACCAGTCTTTTTTTCCAAGTTCACTTATCCATAATAATTATTCAGTTAGTCACGTTTGCTTTTAGTTATTGAACGAGTTTTTTTTTTTTTCTCTTTACTAGTCAAACGTTGTGCTTACCCACTGTGTAATTGCGAACTTTTCTGATTAAAATATTAAAAATTTATTTTGTATTATGAAAGTCTATGAAAGTGATCGCGTTTTTGCTACCAAAAGAAACAAAATGTTTATACATATATAAAGGAGTATTTGTGTTTGCTGTTGAAGTTCTCCTTTTACTAATAATTTGTGAAAATTACCTAAGTGATTGAGAGAAATAATAAATAGTTTAAAAAATACACGGTTTTATAAAATTCAAATTAATAATTAAATCTAAGTGTAGTGTTACAATTCGGTGTTTCCCATTTTTTTCAAAATCATGCAGGAAGACAGAGCAGCAATCAATTACCCCAAAACCCAAAAAAACTTAAATTAAAAAAATTTTGTGGCATAGTTATTCCATCCTCAAAATCAAATTTAAAAATTTGCCCCGTAAACGACTGTTGACGTCACTACTCATATGTGTCATTGAAAGCGCCATCATTTTATTGTAAACAGTGTAACTGCGAGATTGTGCAAAGTTTTTTATTTATATTTATTGTCTCTTTTCTTTATTTTTTGTTGATTTTCATAAAAATAAGTCAGTTAGACATTTTTTTATGCAAAAAGCACAATATAAGTATTTACGCTGTTGCTTTTACATTTCGAAATTCAGCTGCATTGAAACCTAACCTAACCTAACCATGAAAATGTCTAAGGATGGTAAATTGTTTGACAATGCTTTCACAAACCTTACTGACGACATTTTATGATTGCATAACACAAATAAAACCAATAATTCACAATAAAATCAGAAATAAAGGCCGGTTCATGCAACGAACATTACAATTCCATTAACATTACATTATAATTACACTTTCACTAAAAAAATGTTGTCGTTCATGCAAGACCTCATTACATTATAAATTCTGTATTAGCGCATGCGTATATTGTCCACTATTGACACTTGAAACTTATGTTATGTTCTATACATCTGCTACAATATTCAAAAAGCTCAAGTTGTAATGTACTATTCTATTTTTGATTTTGTTAAAATATTTTTTATTGCTTGTAAAACCGGCCTTCAATATCAACATAACCTAAACATAGGAATTTTGACATAAATACGAATTCACATTTCCATGCTATCGTACTGCGCATGCGCTTTTACTGTTTCCACTAAGAATATAATGTAATGTAAATGAAAAGTTGAAAGTTCCCAACTTCTTAGTGGGCTTAATGTAATTGTAATGCCTTAATGTGTTGCATGAACGCCTCCACTATAAATTGGGTGCTCAACTTTTCTTAATGATAATGTAATTATAATGAACGTTGGATGAACCGGCCTTTAAAGTCCAACTCTCTCAATTACCACACATTAAATGTAAACAAACTGTCATCGATATGAGTTTTGACGTCACGACCGTTTCGACTTCTCTATTTGAATTTATCGATTTTAACTTACTTTCAATTTGATATTATATAAAAAATAACCAGAATTGTTACGTTGTAATGAGATTAGGATTAAATATTTGTAATTTACTATATGATTACAAAGGAATTTCATTGATTTATTTCTAATGAAAACACCGAATTTTGAATAAATTTAAATTAAGAATTGTATAGACAATAAAAACTGTTATGGATCCTCAAAACTATGGTGCGCTTATTAAGGTACCTATGACCTATGAACTCCCTATATCGTAACCACTGCATCAGTTGCATGCATCAACATCAACAACATACAATCATTGCACGAACCCAACAAAAATATCGTTAATTCTGAAGGTTCTGGTAAAGATGGCCGATATATTATATTTAATTTAAGTATTTTACATGTTTTAACAATTTAATTTTTCTATCCAATTTAATGAATGGGAGGCTTCGCGATTAGAGTTGAATATTCCGCCGAGAATGTTCTGGGCTTTCTCCGAATTCGACTAGAAGCAGTGGTGTGTATAAAATACTCTTGTGCGGAGAAGCAGTTTAGGACATGTTCAGACGTTAAACAAATAAATTATAATTATTTTATACATAGGTTAAGCTGTTTTAGTGCAGAAATATTTCAATATTAGATTGTAAAAATAAAAAAAAAACGTTAAAATTATAATACGATATATTTTAACAGCAAATAATATAGTTAATTGTTGTTATCCATTCAACCAGATTACTCTTGTCATGTTAGTGTCAGATAGGTTTATTTTTAAATTTTAAATGCAATTTTCATCAACAATTACGTTAGATAATTTGCAGATAATACGGTCTATTGAATAGCGTCCTCACTAATCACTTTTTCGATAAGGGCTTAGTTTTAAGCTATTTGAGCCCACTGTTTTGCAAAACATACTACAATAAAATAAATATATTATTCAAATGGAAAAATGCAAAAAAACTATTGTGTTTAAAACTCTCCGATTTTAATAAAAATTTGATCTAGTGTCTATACTGTATTTGAAAATCAAGAGAGAGTAAATTCCCAGAATAAAAACTAATTCGGTATGCAAAACTATAGTACAGTACGTGCGGTAAAACTTCAATATTTGTAATGCATTCTAAATTGTTTTTGTTAATTTCAATACAAAATTTATTAAATTTCTTGGACTATCACATTATTTTATGATCTTTCATTGTTACTACAGTAGGCCTAAGGGGATTAACGTGCGTCATAGGCGTAACCAGATTAGAAAGGGATAATTGTTATTTAACGACCTCCGAATGGCAACAGCTTCTAATGACAGATATTTTGACTTAAATAGTGTTTAAGTTTCTAGAAATGCAGTTATTTGATTTTTGATAAACGTGACAAATAGTAGTGACTAAAAATGGAAGCAGTTTGTGAGTATACGCCAGTGAAAAAATTAAAACTAGGCCATTTATCGCTCAATGAAAAGAGTGCTGTAGTGAATGTGTACCACTATTTTAAACATCAAAATCCCTCAAACACTATTGACAGTGTAGTTGAAACAACATCTAAGGCAATGGGATATGGAAAATCTACAATATATAGAGTTCTAAAGGAGGAAAAATCAGGTAGAGTAACCTCACCAAAGCCGAAACCAGGTAGACAAAGACTATTAAAAGTCAACGTGGACGAGTTTTTAAAAAATGCTATTCGTAAGCTTGTTCACTCAATTTTTTATAAACAAGCAAATACCAACTTTAGATAAAGTTTTGCAAGCCATTACGAATGATGTTGATTTACCCACAATAAGCCGGGATAAACTATGGAAAACGTTACATGAGTTAAACTTTAAATTTGAAAAAATGGGCAGACACTTAATGCTTATTGATTCTGAAGAAATTGTATGTTGGAGAACTAATAATTAATAATTTAACGTTTAATATATATATTTTATAATACTTTTCATTAATTTAACCTTTTTGCTATTCACGTGCTGGCATGCCGAAATGCATGTATTTTCAATATATTCAGTGATCGATAGTATTTAATACTTTCAAACAAATTAATCAATAACGCAACTTTTGACATATACAATTTATAATATTTTTATTAAAAATAAGACTTTTTAATTAGAAACTAAGAACACACGTTTCAGAACATAGATTATAATAAATTGAACCAAGTTTTGATTAGTAACGACTCACTATTAATTATTCCTAAATTTTTTAGTTTAACCATTATCACACATATTTTATTTTATTTCATATCATTTGTTAAATAATAAAATATGAACATTGTTGAGTGCCCGGCAAATAAAATGATAGTAAGGAATCAAATTCAATTGCCGTCCGTTCTCCAACAATTTTCATATTCCATAATTTCTTGATACTCCTTTTCCTGATACACTATTCTCTCACAGATTTATACGGCTCCAAGTTACCGTTGAAAATATCGCAAATTATTAGCTCCAAGTTACCGTTGAAAATATCGCAAATTATTAGCTTCAAGTTACCGTTGAAAACATCGCAAATTATTAGCTCCAAGTTACCGGCAGGCTGTCGTTGAAGTTACCGTCCAATGTACCTCCAGGTTACCTCAAAAGTACCTCCAAATTACCGTTGAAAATATCGCAAATTATTAGCAAGTTACCGATAAAGCACCGATCCAGCTGACTACACCTGAAGTTCGAACTCTCCGGAGAAGTCCCCCAGGTCTGCCTTCCTGTAGAAGTCGTCAACATCTGTAACCAACCGAAGCCATACACATACCGCTGTGGGAGAAATCCGAAACCCTAAGCTAAGTACCTAACCTTTTGTGGCAAAATAAATTTGAATTTCTTACTTGAGTGTTTGTTTTAAACCCACAGATTTGCTGTGTGTGGTTGCCTATCGGTATCAGTATTTTAGTTTTTTATTGTTGTGTTAAAGTAGTCAAAATATTTTTAATATTCATTTTTTCTTTCTAGTTAAACTTTAAATTAAATAAGGTGTTGTGCTTTACACCTAGTTATTAAATTTTGTCGAATTTAAAGCAGTGGCGCCCTCACCCATCAATCATATCCTATATACAGAGTGTCGCTAAGCTGGAGCGTACCCACTCCTGAGTTAAAAGGTCTCATAAGCCGGGACAGCTCTCGAGGGAGTAATTAGTGTTACAATACCTACTCAAATCGCCCTTATCGATGTACTCAGAATCTCACTATTTAATTATAAAATAGTGTGTGTACCTATTTTAGACAAAGCTACGCCAGAAATACAATTTTCAGAAGTATAATTATATTTTAGTAGGTGAAAATTACACGTGCAGCCTTTATAATTTATGATGAATAAATATTTCGAAATGTTATGTTTTCCGTATTTATTTATTTATATTAATATTGTGACAACGTCTAAAAATACTAAAACACTTCCCATAAAATTTTATGTAAAAAACGATTTGTAGTATCCTAGAGAGATAAGATAAACGACACTTTTAAGACTTGCTAATCGATGGACCGTTTAGAAACGACAAACCAGAACAACAACAAAAGTTAACGCCATAAAATAAAATTCTGACAGAAACTATTGTCATTGATCGTTGGAGCGAACCCAAGCTTGGACGCTCGTTTTCGATAATATTATTTACAACTACCGATTTTTAAAATCGTTCTTGAACTGTTTCTCTGTCCACGCGTAAATATTATTAGGTGACCATTGTGTATAACTCGTAAGTGGAGCGTGAAAAAAAATTGTGTGTACCGGCCTATTGCGATTATTATTCACTATCACTGGCGTACGATTTAAAGAAAATAGTAATACTAAAATTTACATAAGTTGTACCTCGGTGATGATGTTGTGTAAAGGTGTATAGTTAAATTTTATTATCTAAAAAGTGGAAGTCTAAGGTCCAGGCTTAACGAATTTACTCTGCGCAAGATGTCGTAATTATGGTAGAAAATTAATGCTGAAAATGGACAAGATCAAATTAATGATAATCGGGAAAGGAACCGATGTACCATAAAAACGTAGTATTTTTCTTCTTTAAGAGCGTAGGCGACCCCTCGCAATTATCTGTGATGTGCGTATTTCAGGAATTCTTGACACAGATAATTGGGACCCGGATGGCAAAAGAGTCCTGGGTAGAATACTTTCGGTGGTTTGCCATTGCCTTACGAAAGGTAGCGGCCGTACTAAATTTTTAGATATTTTCACCGGTACTGAGGATCGAACCCAGAACCTTCCGCATGCCAGCTAAACCACGGCGACCAAGTATTTTTTTCCAGGGGAAACCGCTTGGCACCAGTTGCTGGTTCCTTGCAACAGGTAGTGTTGCGCTCCATGGAACTGCCGGGAAGCATAACATCATGGCTCCGTTCTTATTTTTCCACCTTACTGTTCCCCTTTTCTGTGATCTTCCTGCTCCTCCCGTTTTATATCTTCCATAATCGTTTTTATCATTCCCGCTATCACCTCCCAAGTTTCCTTAGATTCAATTATTAATTTCACCATGTTTTCTACCTGTACCCGAGTCTTCAGGGTCCCCTCTGTGATTTCTCTTATTCCTTTCCATCTGTCACAACCGAATATTGTATGTTCTGCATCATGCACAGTATGATGCAAATGTATGGAATAATTTCATTATTTCAGAAACAGACGACTTTGAAAAAAATCTTAAAACACGTCAATTTTAATTTTTGAATTGCCATCAACTGCTATAGATGTGTTGGACATTACGTCATTAGTGATGGCGTAATGACGTCATCTCCTTATTGCCTTTGCAACAATGTAATGTAATTTGAATATTTATTTCTGCAGGGTTAACCAAAACTGTTGGTTTATTAATACAATTAACTTAAATAAATGTTAAATAAATGTTTACTCAAATCCAATTAAACTACAACAAATGTTCAAATTGCCGACCTTCAGTCAAATCTGGAGACCTTGGTGGCCATTCGATAGGCCCCCTTCTACCTATCCACTTTCCTGGGAAAACGTTATTAAGGTAATTTCGTACCTCAACGCCATAGTATGGGGAACCCCATCCTGTTGGTAGGTTTGTGGTGAGTGGGTTAGGTTAGGTTAGGTAAGGTTAGGTTAGGCCACAGAAGGTTCTTAACTTAATAACCCTTACATTATTATCTTTTCCAAGAATCGTTTCTTCAGCTAGTGCTAATGGCAAATGTAATATTTTTCATCATCCTTTTCCATTGGAACAAGATCTCCAACTCTATCTGGTTTACTGATTTTCTTCTTATCTCGTCCCAAAATTAATTGACCCAAATATTCTTTTCGAAAATGTTTTTGAAAGTACACTTTTTATTTATTTTTATAACAAATAAGTGATGAACAATATAGTAGTCAAATGTACGGAACCTTAAATGCAGTTTTTGAGAAAAACAGAAAATATTTTATTATTATTTCGAATCTCAGCGAAGAACCGTGTTATTAAGAAAAAACTGAATTTAATCCAATTGAATGCAAGATGGCCGATTTTCCACAAGCTAATTCTAGTCGACAATTCGAAGTTAAGCTTTTCAAGCACCCTGTATATATTATCCAAATTCAGCTTCGTTGGTTCACTTGCATTTTCCAAAGTAATGACTGGACTGTATGCGCAAGCGACTGTGCGCATGGTTGAAATGTGAACGTTCAAATTATACACGTGTGTATTTTGTATTTTATTAAATGTAAAAAATCAACTTTTCAAGATTACAACTTACACAATTTTTATTATATGCACTATACAGTCTGTTCTGTGTATCTTTTCCCATAAACGGAGTTATTTACGAATTACTTTGTATAGTGTATCTCTTTCTTATACACAGAAACCAAAACCCCAAAAGTAGACCGTTTATTGGACAACAGAATACTTTGAAAAAGGACAGAAAATAAGAAATTACTTGTATTAATACAACTTACATAGTACGAATTTGAACAAGTGTAACCATGGAACACAAATAAATAAGATGAATCTGTTTTTCGTTTTGTGCGTGTCATTTTTGTAAATATTGTTTTTACAAACGACATTCGTATTTATGCTTTTGATTTTAATTTGTGTCATAAATTTGTATATTTCTCAATTTTGATGTGAGTTTAAATATTATTTTAGTTAGGTAATTTTTAATTTTTTAAGAAATTATAATATCGTTATAACAATATGAACCAAACGCTCATCGGAATGTTCATTTTCTTATATTGACGTTGAATTATATCTCGACCTACGTTTTACTTAATCTTTTGATTAGGTTAGGTTAGGTTTAATTCTTATTAAGTTAAACAATACGCCACATTATTAGAAACTTTCACAATTTTTATTCAAATAAACTTTGGCTTTTGACATTGACGATTTTTGTATCCAAGAATAATAAACAACAAAACATTTAAACTGAACTTTCACCTTTTATTTAAAAAAATATATTGCATTTAAAAATATATTTTTCAAATAAAAGGTGTATGTTTAGTCCAAACATTTAGCTGTTTAAAATACTTAGAAAGTAAGGGTTGGTACAATAAATTTGATTTTTCTATCGTCTATTTGATCTGAGACATAATTCATTTAGACACATTACTAGTTAAAGAATAAAATTTACTTATCTGACGATGCTAATCTTAGTGAAACGGCTGTCATTGTGATTTAAAACCTAATTTTTTCATTTAAACTACGTTAAAACGAAGAGTTTTTTATTATTCTTAGGGCCGATTGTTCAATCTTCAGATAAACAGATAGATAACTTTTATTCGATGGATAGCAAGGTTTTGAATTTTTCAACAGTTGGATAAGACTTAACTGTCGAATAACTCTGCTAACTGAGGGATAAATATATCTGCCGCTTCAACCATCAGATAACAGCGTTATTCGATTAATAAAAGTTATTACGCTGAATCCCACTAATACCTATTATAAATGTGAATGTTTTTGAGGATGGATGTTTATTACTGGTTCACGCAACAACTACTGGATGCATTTTTTAGAGTAATGATTTAACTTATACTTACTCAAGATAGTGTCACTGTCGTTACGCGCATCAAGTTCTTTTATGTTCGAGCAAATGCTCAGCACCTTTTCCTCTATTTCGTTGAATTCGGGAGCATTTGAAGGTCCTCCACTAGTTCTGTACATGTCTTGCCTTTGCAGAGAAGATTTCTTTTTTGTTATTTTTTTTAATCCTTCGTACTTAAGTTTTAAAGTTTTCCACGAGCGGACACTCGTGGAAATCCCACAGGAGTTAAAAGAATTTTCTATTTTCTTCCATGCTGCCTCTTTATCTTTTTGTTTTCAATTATGGCTTTGAATTTACCTACTAAACTGACAAGTAGTTGGATTTCTGCGGTATTAAAATTTGCTGAACTCTCTCTTTTCTTAGATTCCATTATTTCCGTACACTTTCGCAACATTTTCGCACCAAAAAACAAACATCAAGCATCAAAGTATGACATAACCTCAAAAGTGAAGTGACACTTGTTTGACAGAAATATTTTGTCCTTCTCTAACCCATAAGTTTCCAATATATTTGTTTCACCACTTTGAAGTTCGTGTTGCCAGAGTTCAAATATTCCTTCAGATAACTATTCAATGAATAAAAAGACATTGAAAAATAGGGGACTAATAATTATACGTCGAATAAACAGACAGATAACTTTATCCGCTGGATAGTTAATAGACTTTTTATTTGAAGATTGAACAATCGGCCCTTAATTAGTTAAAGAATAGTTTTTATGTTTAAAATAATTTTATTTTGTTTTAAGGCGAGAACAAATTAAAATAAATTACTAGCTTCAAAATCTTTTAACCAAATACATACGTTTTTTCTCATTTGTTTTTAATATATGCTGTTATTTTATGCATATAACTTATACGAAAACAATTCACGTCTGCCAGACGTCCCGTGAAGACTCGCACATTTTTTAAAAAAGCTATCTCGAGGACTGGTGTATCTCATATGCACGCTAAAAATTAATGTCGCTCAAAATTAGACAAATTTGCAAATTCACGCTGGCTTTTTAAAAACACATAAGATAGGTTTTCAGAAAAAATATGAGTAAAAAAATATTGAATTTTATCTCTTTGTTCTGGCAGTCAACTATATATTTTAAAGTGTATAAATTATGTTTTAAGTTTTTATAAGTTTATTTGATGATCAAAAACTAAAATTATGCTATATTTTTAAGAATTTATAATTAACCAAATGATAATTTCTAATTGTTTTAGTAAAACTTTTAGCGATGCTAATATTTAAAGTTTAAGTGACAAAATAAAAACAATCAAACTGTCCAGTATTTAATTGCCGAAATAAACTTTTATTCAAGGACAAATCAAATGTTTGGTCGTTATACGATATCGCAACAAATAATCTTTGTATCACGAATGACGTTTGCTCACGTTTTTCTTTTAATTACAGCGTATTCTATATGCTTTTTTGTTAAAGTATAACAATGGTATACTGTTTTAAATTGGGTATGGTCATAATTTAATTACCATTTTTAGTAGTCGATTGTTAATCACGTTTTTAACTCGTTAGATTATTCGAATTAACATAATTATTATATGAGTGGGTCTAGATATTAATCTGAGACCCATTGTATAGTTCAAACCAAACCCTTCATTCAGTGCGTCATTAAATTTGACGTCATAGAGGATTTTAAGAATGTCGCGAATTAATTGCTTGACCTTTTAGCTAAAAATCTGAGATATGCCAGAATCGTAATTAGCAAAAATTTGAAAAAGTTGACATTTTTGACATTGTGAACGTACTGTCACTATTAAACTATCTTATGCCAGTATTCATAGTCAACCATCAAGTTGAGCACTGAGGGATATAGTTGGGTAAGGGTCGCTCAGCACTCAATCTTACTTGTTTCAGAAACAATACTTAAGCCCATAAGCGAGCAAACACGTTTTTAATGCATTTCTGTTGATTCTGCTGGCTTTTCTTAGCGTTCTATGGTTGTGAGCGTGCTCCAACTAACAAACACACTTTGTTCTGTGTTTGATATCGTCATTTTGTTGAAATGGATTGTGGTAACTTTTACAGTTATTTATTGTTCTTAGTACGTTGTATTTTGTTTAAAATAAAGTTTATATTTTGATATTATAAAAAAGGGAGCAGAAGATGGTCTATAGCTAACACGAAAAGCTATTTTTATATATATTTTTTTATTTTACTTAATATAAATCTTGGAATTCTCGTTTCCCAAACATTTCCAAAGGATTCTTCATGTCTCTTATATATTTTTTAGTCAAACGGTTTACTTCTTCAAATTGATAACAAACTATAAAACTATAGAGTGAGCATAATTATAAATATTCTTAATTACTCACTAAACGATTTTCAAATGAATAATTTAGTCAACATTTAAATCATAATAGTAACACAATGGTAAGTTATATTCCCGCGCCAGTTGGAACCAAATTCGAAGAACATGCCGTCGTCCATAAACGCAATGCTGCATAATAACTGTGACCCGCTCTATACCTAAACATTAATAACTGTTTCTTATTATAAGTAATACCTATCTACTACCATAAACAAAGTCAATAATGTAATACAATCACCTAAAACAGAGCATAAAATTAAAAACTAATGATTACCGTGGGTGCTATAACCTACAGATGATTTGTTTGGAGTTGACATCACAGTGAATTCATTGTAAATGCAAATCCTTCAAAGCCCAAGCAAGGGTGAAAAATAACTAAAAGTAGTATACATTTCTATATTGAAACATAGTCATAGTTGTTATTTTCCAAAGAATCCACCCTGTAATTAGGGATTAACTAACCCAAATACAATTGAAACCCTAGATAATATTGTCACAACAGGTAGCAGAATAGATTAGACTTGTTTTTTTGGTTCACTAATAACATTTCCCTGTTTTCTCTCAATTAAAAATCGATAGATACTTCGTTCACTAACAACGGTCATACTGGAGCATCTAGTCACCACATCACGAACAGTTGCTGATGCATAATGATATATTAGTGCATCATGAACATTTAAAACAATAGTTTTTTCTCTTTAAGAAAACGCACTTTGTTTTAAATGTACCACTTGTACTGGAACAAAACTCGAACTTGACGCCATTTTCACTACCGAAAATGTTCTTGGAGTAAAATAATAAAAATATAGGTCACAATATAAACTACCAACAATAACTAGTACCTATATTCTTATGTATTAGGATATCAAATCCTCAATTTATAGACTATATAACGTGGTACCTGTTTTTGCAATTATACACTTAGGGTTACCTTAATCCCTTAACACCCCTAACGACCACAATTATTCTCCTTAAAATCGAAATTCAAAATATTCTAAACATCGTATTATGACTACTTATCCCTTACTTGATAAGATTAAAATATGATGATTAAAAGAAATTTCATAATACCGATATAAATAAGTACGTGCGCTACTGATTTCGGGTCTTGTTTACAACATTTTACGATTTAATGCCTTTTCTTAGCTGCCAACTCCAAACAAATGAACTATAAGAGATGTCAAAACTGTCGATTATAAAACACTCAGGATTTCCCTCAAGTGTTAAGGGTTAAGTTAAGTGTTACCTGAGCGACCCTTAGATCTTGAGAGTTATTTACGAAACATCTAAGTGCCCTTAACCTACCCTTATCCTCATCAAATCATCAAAATCAAGATATAACCGCTTTGGACAAATGTATCAAATTTTTGGTGGCCGGATTGTTTTGACGACTAGAAAGAAACTATAGTTTAGAGTTTAACATTTGTTGCTCTTCACCCTGAAATTGGCTTTAACACATTTCATGGCGTCTCGCCATTTTCCAAATACTTTTGTGCATAAACAAAGTAAATCATTTCAGTTTACCACGCAAATTTGTGATTAACAACGTCGACGTCGGTAACGAACGATGTCGGCGTCGGTTCAGTGCACTCTCAACTCGACGACAAATATTGAAATCTCCATATCGACATGCCCGTTCGTAAACCTCCACTCGTACATAAATAAATGAGACACTGTACAATGTCACCGATTAAATGAATTGCTTTTGATACATTTATCTAAATTATACATTAAGTATTGAACGATACATATATTAAGCGACCATAAAAAATTAAGGTCGCAAGATGACTACAAAGTTTAACCAATGAGATATGTCGTCAACATCGCCTCGGGCAATTCATGTGGTGTTCTTTTAATAAATTGACTGTTCGGAAGGAAGATAGTCTGTTTATGCTTGTTATATAGGAAATGTCGAATCGAATGTAAGACAAGGGGTAGAGAGGATTTTTAAAAGAATGGACTAGTTTAGTAGGATCATATTAATCAAAATGATAGCAATATATATTTAGGATAAGATACCTACTTACTTATATTGGTATTCATTTTGCAAGTAATTTTTCTCATTTCGTAAAATTTAGCAATAAATAATTAGTAAGTTTTAAACGTAGCGCCAACTAATAACCAATAATGAAGTGTGTTTAAAAGTCAAAGTTGTCACATTTTAGCTACGTTCGTTTCAAGTATTCTCAAAGAACTGGCGGCACAAAACACCGTGTTCTGTGACTAACTGATTGTACCAGTTGACAAGATATATGACAGGAGAGAAAATCGTGTTTATCTGTAATAAACAAACAAGACCCCTATTCTTGACCGTGATAGAATAGAACGGCCAATAGAAAGTGGGCATGGTTCTATTGAAAATGCCAAAACCGTATTCTTAAAATTCGTTCTCTCACTGTACCGACAGAAGGGTTGCTCCTCGAGAGAACAATTACTTCTATTGGTTATTTTTGAAGGAACCGCTATAACACCAAGAGAAGGTGTTAGGGATTTTTATTTTCGAGCCAAAAATAGTATAGAAGTAATTTCTTTCATAAACCAAACACAACCAAACAACAAATTAAACTAACGAAAATGACAGAATATTTTGTTTAGTGTTTTACTCCTTATTTGATAAAGTGTCAATCAGAGAACAAAAATATCGATATGTTTATCTCTTTTTAATGACAACAAATAAGAGAGAGAGATAAGTTTCTCGGTTAATATTAAAGCATATCGACAACATCGCAAATTTTCTACCAATCTTATTGAAATACGTCACTTACCACTTATGACGTATGTAACCATTAAATTTAAATTTCAAAAGCCGATTATGGCTAGAGGATTAATTTTATAAAAATTTTATTTGTACATTTGAACCACTTAAAAACCTATTTTATAAGATGCAGATGTAAAAAAAATCACTAAACTAGTCCATTGACTTTTTTGTTTTATATTCAACTGGAAAAATAAGTGATGAGTGCCGTAAATACTGTAAATTTTGATTCAAAATTCATTGTTGAATAAAATCTCCATTTTTTACATCGAGCAATGTGTCTGAAGGTTGCTTGTTTACGACAGGGACCTCTTCATTTTATTTATGTATTTATTTATTTAAATTTATTGTAGGTACTATCCCTTACTTTTTGGAAGTCCATCTTACTACGAATAATAAAAAAACTCTTCATTTTAACGGAACTTCCAATATTTATTTAAAAAATTAGGTTTTTAATCTTTAAAAATGACAAATAAAAGTTCTGAAAATGACAGTTGGTAGACTTTGATTGCCGTATAATGTGTACTAACGTCAACGAAAGTGGCCTGTCAAATTTAAACTGGAATTGAATGAACCTAAAATATGTTGAGTCAGCTGCGTAAGTTTGTGGGAGCGCCTACGATTTCATTCTACACTGTAAAAAATTAGTTTAAATACTACAAATACTTAAGCAAAATCGTATTACATTGTATTAAAATAATTTTTGGAGTTTACCAACATTTTAATGCTGTTTCTAAATTATCGTAGTAGATACTTTTTTACTGAAATCTTGCTAATATTTTTTAATGTTGTTTTCCAAACAATACAAAAACAACAAAGGAACGAAAAGAACAAAAATAACAACACTGAAGCAAATAAAGAATCAAGAATAGCAAAAAGGCCATCTTCTATTTTCATAAAAACGACGAAAGCATTTCCCAGAATCAGGAAAGAAGCATAAGCAAGAGGAATTAATATGACCTACAATTTCAATGAAAAATTAGGAGTGAAAGTAAATTTTTTTCATACTGTACGGTAAAGTGCCATTTCCCGGACTATTCTAGTTTTTAAATATTGACATTAATTGTAGAACTGCTGTTGCCAGCAATATGTATTAATGGAGTTGTTGATGGATGTTTTCTGTAATCGCGGAAGACGTGTGGCTGTGATGTAGCACTTCAACAAAAGTTTCGCCCCTTTGAATCATTCTTGCAATCTTATTTTTGCCTTCAATCGATTCTTCTATATACTTTTCTGCAACTGAAGAACTCTTCCATCCACCATGTTGTTTTAGAACTTAGGTCAGCTCCAGCATTGGCCAACAACGTTGAGGATGTCCTCCTGAAGCAATGACCTGTATACTTTTCTGGTAGGTCTAGTTTTAAGAACTAGCTATTTTCTTAGGTGCTTAATTAACATATTTTGATAATACAAATATTTATTTTCATATCGGAAAACGATTATTTAGCACCAGGAAACAAACTGGTAAAGTCTTAATGGTTTACCAAATATTTGATTGTGTAAACAAACTTAATTTACTGGCGACGCCAAACATTACCATTTATTGGTTTACTAATAAAGATTTTTGGTTCTGGTAAGTGGGGGAGAAAGAAATTATCAAGTAACAAATATACGGGGTTCTTAATTAGTCGAGTAAATTCAATAGATCTGTTAGTTGGACTAAACCACCGCTGCCATCGAAATTTCAATAGATCTTCCTCCACTTCACATCTGATTGGATCCAATGCAGTGCAGATCCGTGTACTAACACGGACGGCTCTAAGACCGAGAGAGGTGCTGGAGCTGGGCTAGCCAAAGATGGATCTGAGCCAGAACTTGGGTAACCTATCCACAATTTTCCGAGCAGAGGTTTTTTACAATGGAGATGAGTCTGCAGGAGATGCTTAAGCCTTCAGGATCTAATACGTCTAAGGGAAAATAACAAAGTAACTTTACTTTGGACACCTAGACATTCCGGCATTGAAGGGAAAGAAAAAGCGGACTTTCCAGAGCCATTCCTTAGCATATAGCGAATAGATCATAGGAAACGTTTGTACTAGAGCTAGAGCTAGAGGGTACAAGACACTCAAAGGCATTTGTAAGAGAACTATCAAAAATAGTTATTTTGTTAACCTTGAAGATAGCTCACGATAGTGAATAATTCAGTAAATTTTCGATTGAAAGAGTTTTTTAAAAGTGGGGGAAACAATGTTTTTAGTTATTAACCACCCCTCAAACCTTAGGGGTCGGTGCTACGGCGGGCGTAATTTCGGCCGGTAATCCCTTGGCCTACCTGCATAAATCAAGGGGTACCATTTATGACAGGGGTAATTTCGGCCGAGGGGTTGATGTTTACGATGCGATTAAAATATTGGTAATTACGCTTAATAGTATCTGTAAAATATTAATTGTGTATTTATTTGGAAATACCTAATCCTGTGTACCTGCCGTAAAATTCACAAATAACAGGTATAAAATTATTATAGCTAGTCAGTATTATAACTTATCTTGAAGCTACTAGTCGAAAG
Source organism: Ophraella communa (assembly GCA_035357415.1). NCBI lineage: Eukaryota > Metazoa > Arthropoda > Insecta > Coleoptera > Chrysomelidae > Ophraella > Ophraella communa. Next base: position 21,411,995 of record CM068988.1, on the reverse strand, counting down.
AAAGCATAAAATATATTATTTGTATACGATGGCATCTGTTTCAGTAATTAAGAGTTCACGCGGTTGTGACTTACTAGTTGTAGAAAAATTTCAGTTTTGTAAACAGGACGTATTAAAAAGTGGTGAAGTACGTTGGAGGTGTATAAAGAAAAATTTAAGATGTTTAGCCAAACTGTACACTGTTGGTGCGGAATACACAGTTACTAGAAGTGAATTAATCCACAACCACGAGTCCGATGAAACTACGTTGGAGAGAAAAATAGTGACGACTTCATGCAAGCGCAAAGCTGAGGAAGACATATCGGAGAAACCTTCAAAAATTATTAAAAGCGTTCTTTCAAATAATTTGCCAGAGAATTTGTCATCGATAGATGTCAGTCTAATAAGAAGAAATTTGTACAACAGCCGCCGTAAGCTCTTACCAGCCCTGCCTAAGGATATTCACGATGTACATTCTGTACTCGCTAGTTATGGACTGAAAACCACAACAGGTGAAAATTTTTTGTTTATTAACAGCACAGCTGATAATATTATTGTTTTTTCTTGCCATACAAATATAATAAGTTTATGTAAAATGAAAGATTTTTACATGGATGGCACATTTTCTTATTGTACAAAATATTTTTATCAGTTATTTACCATCCATGGACTGGAAAATGGGCATTATGTTCCTCTTTTGTATTGTCTGTTGCCCAATAAGACCAGTGACACATATATGAGACTTTTTATGTTGGTAAAATCTAAAATTTTTGAACTTTATAATATTGTTTTTGAACCGAAGGAGGTATTTGTGGATTTTGAAATCGCAATTCATAACGCATTAAAAGTTGTCTTTCCCCAAACCAAACTAAATGGTTGTAGATTCCACTTGCACCAGGCGTGGTATAGGAAAATACAATCATTAGGGTTAACCCAAATGTATAAAGATAAAAACTGCGAGGAAAGCAAATGGCTTACTCATACTTTTGGGCTAACTTATTTAGACCCCTCTGAAGTTGAAGATTGTTTCATATTTGATCTCATGTCATACAAACCGGACCATAAACTTATAGATAAATACGCAGACTATTTATTAGAAAACTACATAGCGCCAGAATCTCATTTTCCACCAAATTTATGGGCATATGAAAATCCATCAATTAAAAGAACCACAAATGCCTGCGAATCATTCCATTCGCACTTTAATTCTAGTTTTTATTCAAGTCACCCTTCTGTATTTATTTTTATAGAAAAATTAAAAATTATTTTATTTGATTTGCGGCCGAAAATACCAACCGGCTTTTAGTACCTGCCCTTTTTCCGGCCGAAATTACATCCGCCCTCGGTGCTAAAGTTGCATTGTTACATTTAATTTGACTTTTTCGAAATATCACATCGTCCTCTATAACAAAAATCAATCATTAGAAAAGGCAAAATACTACAGAAAACTATCTTCGACAATCTGTGTGTTTGGTTGTATTTTATAAATTTAAAAATCACACTATCAGGAAGATGTAAATTAGTGACCTTTTTGTCTTTGAAAACAATTTTTTGGAAATCCCTGTCTCAAATAAATGGGCAGTTTCTGATAAATACCGACCGTCTGTAATAAACAGTCAACAAATCATAAAAATACTTGGTATTATAAAATCTTTCGTCCTCAACGATAATACCTTTTGTTACCCTTATTGTAGGTACAGGTATATAACAATAGTTTACAAAACACGGTAACACTTTATCAAACTGACATTCCTCAGCTTACCGCTATTATAACTAAGATCTTTTGTGTTTTGTATTTCAAGTATTTTCTTGTCGTTGAAATATTCGTGAAGAATATGTCGTCCGGTGCAGCTGAACGGTGAGTAAACCTATTCGTTTTGCTTGATAGGTAAATTTCTTAAAGGAACTTCATAAAAATTGTTTTATATATTATCAAAATTTTTAAATAAGCACGTGGCGGCTGGAAGTATTAATTTAGATATGAATTGTATGCCAGAAGCGTTGTCAATGTAATGAATTTTCCGTTTCATTAGAAAACTTTTAATGCAGTGAAAAATTCTATATACATATCGGTTTCAGAACGTCTTTCGACGCTCTCCGATGTCCAACTTCTTTCTTCTCCATTGGTTCTCTCTCAGATCTCTTGATCTCATTGCCTTCGCTATTCCCTCTCTCCAGGTTTTACTGGGTCTTCCACGTTTACGACGGTTAGGTGGTATCCAATTCATGACTTTCTTTGGCAGTCTTGACTCTTCCATTCTTTGAACATGCCCATACCAAATTAGCTGTTTTCTTTCTATGTCTCTTCCTAAGGAGCATTCAATTCCCATTTAATGTCGAACGTCGTCATTTCGAACTCGTTGCCTTCTACTGATTCCTAATGTTCTTCTGAAAACGTCCATTTCTACTGCTTCCAATCTTCTTATATTGTTCTCTGTTACTCGCCATGTTTTTGCCCCATATAATAAGCTGCTCTTTATGAGGCTATCGTAGATAGAAATAAAATGCTTGCCGATGACTTCAGATTTTATACTGCAATTCAGTGGATATCCAAAAGTAAGAGACAGACGTTTTAGAAGCATGGATAAAATTAAATTAAAAGATATCCCAAATATGGAGTTTTGTTAGTTTGAGAAATATTTTTTCAAAAGACAAAAATTGCCGTTATCTTGTAAACACACCTCGTAAATTGCTTTTCTTTCCACTGAAAATAACAACGTGTTTATGGACAATGGGATAAAACACTCATAATTGATAAATCTCAAAAATACAATTATTAAAACCAATGAAAACATGTTTCTCATTTATTTAACAGTCACAGTAGTTTAATTACGTCACAAATTAAATAGAAATTTAGAAATCGTTTAAAAATATTCTTATTTATAATTTTACTTCTGTCTTTAGAAAAATAGGTCAAAGGAAGTACAAAACACACTAATGTAACCTATATCTGACTTAAAGATAGTAGAATGAAAGGTTTAACTTGTGTCAACTTGCTGAATATGCGTTGGCGTGTAATTGTAGAAAACAGACATGAAAAGAAACAAAAATAAAAGAAATTTTAGTTGTCAGCTTTTCGGCTTCGACAGATATTTCTATGTGCTAACGCAGAAGATATAAAATTATAGTAGACGATTTGTTATTTCTTTTATAACCATAAAATCAGTGCGTCAACACTATAATTTATATTAACAAATCAACAACAAATTGTAATTATTTTATTGTAGACTATTTTAGTATTAACAGTTCTAAGGAATTAACCCGGATATATTCCCCTAAAACATCATTACCTATAACTATTCACATAAATATATATTTTGACAAGTTTTTTACGGCTGTCGCCGTTTCTCGCGTCCTAGATTCCATCGCCTATGATCCTTCCAGTCCTCTACCTGCAGTCCCCAGTCTTCAATCGTACCTCTTGCCTCCAAGATTTTCTAGATCTTCCTCTTCTTCTACGATTGGTGGGTTTCCACTGTACACATTTGTTTCGACCATCGTTGATCATTCATCCTCTCTATATGGCCATACCATTTCAGCCTTTTGCTATCTATGGTCTATTTTCCTTTCTATGCAGGATTGTGATTTCTTTCTTCGTCCCGCGCTTTCGGACCGGAGTGTCTTTTTCTTTGTTGTGCTGAGTTTCTTCTATTTGTTTTCTTTGACCTCCTTTTTTGTGGCATTAGGTTGATTTGCTTGAGTTTATTTGTTTTTAGTTTTTCTTGGATTTTCCCCTCATGATTTTCTCTATATTCTCTATATTTTAGGCTCGTGTTTTCTAGGATTTGTCCTTTGTGTCTTGTTGGTCTTATTTTTCCGACTTTTTCTCCGTAAAATTGTTTTTACCTTGATTTTATTGTTTCTGTTATGTTTATGACGTTATATTTGTTATAGTTCTTTGTTTGTGATCTGTAGTTTATTTTTTCCTGCTATTAGTTAGTCTATAGCAGGCGTTTTCCGTTGCTTGGAGTTTTTCTATATCGCCATACTGTGCATCCGTATAATAATATGAGCCTGACGGATGTTTTGTATAGAGTAACTGTTAGGTATTCTTTTAGTTGGCTCGTAGATGAACGGTTGGATTATTCTCTTGCTTCCTAATGCTATCTTTCTGGTTTCGCCTATATGTGTTTTTTGAATTTTAATATTTTGTCTAGGTATTTTCCCAGGTATTTTAGCTCTTTTTCTTCTTCCATTTCATTATTATTAAATCTTATTTATTATTAATTGAGTTTTTTATTTTCCATCTGTTACAGTATTGGTTTATTTCTTGTATGTGGTTTTCTAGGTTTTCTGTTATTATTTTTCTATATTAAGACATGGTGTATGTGGCTGTGTCGTCTGCAAATAAGGCTATTTCCGTTTTTCCGTTTTTAGTATTCCTCACCTTGTGCATTTTCGTGAGCTGGCAACATTTACTCTTACAATTCATTTCCATTGCTTCGATTTTGGAGGCGTTCCTTTTATATGTGTGTATGTAGCAATACTTATGCATCTGTAATTCTGGAAGAGTGGGTCTTCCCACTGCACTGAGATTGAGCCTACCTATATATAGCTCGTCAACCATCCTACCTGTTTAAAGTAGATAGTTCCCTCAGATTGGCATGTATTAGCCAGTTCTCGCGAATACAGAAAGTCTTATTAAAGAAAGTGCCGGAAAATCACAAATGGCATGCTCAACTATCTTATCCTCTTGTTCACATCCTCTGCATAGTGGGGTGTCAGATAAATCCAACCTATTCAGATGTTTTCGTAAATGACAATGGCCAGTAAGTATACCTATGACCAAACGCAGGTCCTTTCCGGTCATGGCTACGTATTTCTTGGCTGCTTTGCTATTCGGATATTTCAGAAGTGCCTTGGATAGTCTGCAACCTTTTTCTTCGTTCCATCTTCCCCTGAATTTGTCAAGGGAGCGTTTCTTTACTAGGTCAATCACCGCTGATCACCGAGGATCACCTCCATCGCTCTATTTGGTGTAGTTCTCATGCCTCCTGTTTAAGGCATGTTGTTCTTTGTAAATGGTCCAGTTTGCGGACGACTATCAGCTGGTGTGTTTTGACTTCCAGGCAATCGCGCCGTAGATTAGCATAGGTCTTATGATTGCAGTGTAGATCCACTCCGTGACCCTTGGTGACTATCTCAAGTTACGAGCGATGGTTCTTCTACACTGTTCATAGGCATTATATGCTTTTTAACTCCATTTTCTAGATGGGAGTTCCATGTTAACTGGCTGTCAAAGGTGATCCCTATATATTTCACCTTTGCAGAAAAGTTTAATTCAGTTTTTAGGAGTTTTGGAGCCCGAAGGTTCACAAGCCTCTTTTTACTCGTGAAAAGGACCATTTCTCTCTTGTTTGGGTTTAATGACTGTGAGTGATCCTTGCACCAGCGTTCTATGATATTGAGGGCCTCTTGCATTCTAGCACAGAGTGTTTCTTCAAACCTTTCTGTTTGCAGAATCACTAGGTCATATGCGCAAGCTATAGTGTAGAAGTTCTCACTGCTTAGGTGGTTGAGTAAGGAGTCTAAGACCAAGTTTCACAGTAGAGGTGAGAGCAACCCTCCCTGTGGACATCCTTTGACAACCAGGCCTCTTATAGTGACATCTTCCACACTGATTTGTATTGCTCTCTGGGAGCATGTTGTATATCCATCCATTTACTGTCTGGGGAAAGCCCTTTAAGGAATAGCATTGATTATTTTGGGGAAGGTGGTTTTGTTAAACGCATCTTCGATATCTGTAAGTACGCCCAAGGTGGTCCCTTTTTTCTCCAGCGATCTTTTGTTGCGGCCGGCCACAAGGTGGAGGGCCAAATCTGTAGATTTCCCTGGGGTGTATGCATGCTGATTTGAATGTAGTGGATTCCGCGTGATCAATACATTTCTTATGTACCTTTCACATAGTCTCTTCAGTTTTCATTGTGAACGATGTGCGAGTGATGGGTCTGTATGCTTTTGGGTTGGAATGATCCAAACTTCCTGGTTTTGGTATAAAGACTACCTTGACTCTCCAACCTTTAGGAATCTACCTCAGTGCCAAGGAGGATCTGAGGATTCCTACCAGGTGCGGAATCAACACCTTCAGGCAATACTTTCAATTATACTCTTGTATATTCGAATTTTTGTGGTTATTCCAAAATATACCAAAAAGATGGCGTATAGCTGCATTTTCCTGTCCAATTCTAGTTGTTATTTCATGTGTATCGCGAGCATAATCTGTGATACTTACACCTAGTTATTTGTATCCCTTAGTTCTGAAATGCTCCCTTCACCCTCTACCACTACATACTCTATTTTTGTTGGTTTAATTATTAATCCCCACTCTCCATATTCCTCAGCATGTAGTGGACATCATCGTGATCTTCCGCAAATATTACTTGGTCATCTGCAATCAATTCTATCTTTTCTGACTTTGCTATATTTAACTAATAATACGGAGCTCTAGCTAATATTTATTTTTAGCATACATATAACTATTTATTCAATCTATACTAATAATAATGCTACTTTATTGATTTTTTTACAGGGAATGAAACTAAGTTTTATTTTAGATGCTACCTGTAGAATTATGGTGGAAAGAAAAACTCTATCCAGGAGATTTGTTTATTTTACACAACATGAATTTGTGATTTGAATGTTTAATTTTGCTCTATTTAGGCGATTGTTAGACTCTATCTTAATAACTTTGACCCACTCTATCTCAATATATTCACCTATTTGAGAACACTTTATTCTATTTCTTGAACTATCTTTTTTACATCAAAAACCATAATGTATTTACTTATTTTTAAAATTTACAAAAATGCCTGCATAGAACGTTGTGCGTTGTCCGTCTCAAAATCGATGCTGTTTTTTGGGATATTTCTCTACCCACCCATTCATTTCAGATGCGAACCGTTCAGTCTCACTATTCTTCTCGATTAACAGCTGTCTTGGGTGTTTTTCTCATCGTAGTCTAGTCGACGTCGTCGACCAAAACGATTAGTTGGTGTATGGAATACGTAACGGTAACGTCAACGTCAGGCTGTCCCGCGTCTATATTCAATCTCCGTATTTTTATATTTAAATTTCGAACGTAGATGCATAAGGTCTACATCATCACTATGCGCTTACAGAGTCGTGAATTTGTTGTTAATTTGAATTGTGAATTTAAGTGACTGTTTTGTTTGTTGTTTATTTGTCATGGAATTAGTTTTGGGGTATTATATGGCTTGTCCGGGGTAAGTAATATTTTATTTTTAACAAAAAAAGTACAGTTTTTGTATGCAATCAGTAATTGTGACATTTTTTTAATCGGTTCAATTAACAACACATTTTTATTGGGGTATTAATGTTTCTGTTTTCTTATTATTAATAGTATTGAAATAGATTCGGATTAAAGAATCATATTTATTTTAAATAGTTTAAAAATAATCTTTTTTTTATCTAAGAAACAAAATTACCGGAAGGTTTATTGTAGGTATTGTTTTTCCTAAATTATTTTTTGAACTTTTTCTTGAAATTACAGTTCAATTTTTCAAATTTATTTTACCTACTGATTTTAGTTCTATATTTTTTTAATACCACAAATAATGGGAAGTCAAATAGAGGGTAGAAGAACTAAAATAATTATTTTTAATTTTGTCCCTAATGTAAACAAGTTATTCTTTTTTCAAATTTGATCAATGTTTTTAGTAATTATTCAAAGTCAATAATTTTATTTGTAATGATATGTGCCAGTAATATTTAGTGTTTGAAAAAATAACGACTAGTTTCGTTTAAATGCATTTTTAAACGTTTACATTGCCATGAGCTAATACACTGTTTTAATTGTTGAATTTAAAGCAATTTTACATTGAGTTTATGTTCTTTATATATTAACTATAGTAACACAATTTACTAAAGTAAGAAGTAGGTAATTTCTAATTACCGAAAAACGATTTTTAATAACTATTTATTTCTATTTTATGGTGTAAACAGGTAAAGAAGAAATTATTGAATTGTGTTATTAGAAATAATATATTAAAAGAATTAAATGGACTTTATCCAAATGAGAATAATGTATTAAATGTGTTTCTACAATTATAAACAAATTAGCAATTTTAAATGGATACAGTGGTTAAAATGTCATTGCACCACATATTAAGATACCAAATATAAATTCACTATTCTCAAAAAGTTGTAGGTATGTATAATCTATACAAAAAGTACGAGGAGTAATAAACCCTAATTAAGTATGCTAAACCTTTACAGGGAGCTCCATGAAATTTTTGATAAATCTCTTACTTTAAATTACATTTCTTCCGTAAATCTAAAAACCAGGTAGATCGACCCCGTATTTGTTTCAGTTGTAGCAAAGTTTAGGGTTTCTTCATTGTTAAAGGATTAGCACATAAGCAATAACGCAATGCAGTGGTGTATATTTTGGGAAAAAAATACTTTTTAAATTATAATATAATAAAAAATGAAAAGAAATAATTATTGGAATACATTTATTACTTACATTTTATTCTATATCCGACTCGGAAGAGGAAGAATCGTTGATGACATTAATAATAATAGGGTCGATTAAATCATCACAAATATTGTCAATTTTCCACATATATTTGCCTCTACTTTGATAACATGCTCGATACAGTTTGTCCAATTTTCCTTACTAACATGACTTACAGCACTCTCAAACAATTTCACAACATCATCTATTTTAAAAGTAGTATTTTTTTTCCAACTTCCCACTTTACCTGAGCCCATATTAATTCTATGGGATTAAGTTCACAATGATAAGGGGGAAGTCGAAGAACTGATATACCACGAGAAGAAGTCATTTCTTCTACAATGTAGGTTTTGTATTTACTCTTGTTCATTTTTGTAAATCTGTAAAGTTCTTTCCTTAGTTCCTTAGTGGATCTTTTGGAAACTTGATATTCTTCGAAATAAGCCACTCCAAAAGCTATGCTTTACGCCAACGACTTGTGAGCAATGCTTCTCGTAACCGTGAATGGTAACTTGCGTTGTCCATAACAATAACAGTCCCTTTTGGAATCAGATCCAACATTTGAACAAACCATTCCTCGAAGACATCCCCATTCATATCTTCGTAATAGTCCCCCGTGCGTTTTGAAATAAAAGTTAATAATCCACCATCAACAAAACCTTCAGAACTTCCAACATGGACAATGATAAGTCTTTTTCCTTTTCCAGATGGTGGCTGCAAACCTAACGACAAACCTTCCACGAATGCCTGCCTTCCGCTTTTAATGTTTTCATCTTGCCAAGATTTGGAAACTGTATATCCAGCATTTATCCATGTTTCGTTCAAGTAGAAGATTTGCAAATTTTCTTCTCTGGCATGTCGAATGCTTCTTAAATAGTCTCTTCTCCAAAAAACTATTTCCGGTTTATCTATCAAGAGAGATTTTCTATTATGTTTTGTATATCTGAAACCCACATCTTTCAAAAGTTTGCATAAGGTCATTCTGGAGAATTTTGTATAGTCCGTATCTTCTTGCACTGATGTCATAATTTTGTCAAGTGTTGGAATTTCCTTTCGTAAGTAAAATCCATGGACTTTACGTCTTAGTCTTTGTTTTAATGACTCATCGATCTCAATTGGTTTTCGGCCTGAAGGAGTTTTAGGGGGTTGAAGATTTCCATTCTTGCTTTCTTTTAGTAATCTATAAATTGTTCATTTAGCAACACACAACATAGCAGTCGTTAATTCCACAATATCATCAACACTTGCATCAACACGGTATACCCTCTTGAAATATATTTTGGTACGTCTATGAAATCTACTTAAATGAATGATTTATTACTCCTTGTCCTTTCTATATAGACTATAATAGGTAAATACCATTTTTTTAGAATATTTTAATATCAGTGTATGATCTTTAATTGTTTAAAATCCCAAAATATTGCAATTTTGTTCCGTTTTAACATCTTAACTATTTGTTTCTAAATCTTATTTTGAAAATGTTTTGTGTAGAATACATTTGTTGGATTTTTCATTAAGAAGGTGTATTGGAGTAGTTTGAACAAGTAGCCAATTATGATGGCTCGATTATGATATGGTCATTCCAATTATAAAATTATTCTTTTGCAGTAACATATAATATAATAAATTCAAGAGGTTGGTATTTCGGGTGGAGTTCTGCAACAATTTAGTCTTGACTTGAACGTTATTGAGAGTATTTAGGAAGGTGCACAAGAACTCGTTTCAAAACAATTAGAATATAATATTTTGCAGTTAGCAAGTTTCGATGTTTTTATACTGAAATGCCCAAAACAATGAGGAAAACACGTTTTCTTTAATATGCATTATGAAAACACTTGGAGCGGTTAGTGAAACAATAAGACATTTTATTGTTCAGTTGACTATAATTGAGTCTGGCCATCTATTATACTACCTGCAGGACATAAAAAGCCGTAATCAGTAATCAGAACTATCTCATTGACATAGATACAAACCAAAGCAACTTCTACTTTTGATTCATATTGAATTATGGAAAATTTTTACGAAAAATAGTGTTAAAAATGAACTATAAAACATTGTATGCACCGCGGGTGTAATTTGATGTTACCAAACCTCGGGCAATTTACAAAATCGAGAAAAATGAGGAAAAAACGTTTTCTTTAATATGTATTATGGTTAGGTTAGGTTAGGTTAGGTTAATGGTATCCATTGGGACTTTGTTTCATTTTTCTTAAGTCGCAAATGTGAGTTTCTCAAAATTTGTCTTTGGCTGTTATTTCTGTATTTGTTGACTATCGAGGCCCACATTTTGAAAAGGTACTTATAAAAATATTTTTACTTTTTCACTAATAAACATTTTGAGTATTTTCAAATTGTAGGGCAGTCAAATTATACCTGCTTCGACGTATACATTCGATTATGTTAAAAATTGTCAATGTTAGATTTCACACATCTGGAATGTTTTACTAGTTCTCTTTCCAAAGCAATATAAATATTAAAATACACAAATCATTTAATAACGTAATGCTCACAGCTGACTTTTTTATTTAAATAAGACTGCTGACAACCTAAAAAAATCATACATGTTATAAAAATAATAACATGCTTGATCTCCTCTAAATGATGTTGCTACAAATTAGACAATACTTCCTTCACAAGGGTCTTTTGTCCGTGAGGTACTTTATTGAAGCAAAGATCTCACGCAGGTATTTTACTAGGAAGGGCTGGCTAGAACAACAGATGTTGATTTGGTTGTTCGGTTTCGTATGAGGGACAAAAATTGTCCTCCATATAGACAAAATTAGTGTCTACTTTGTTTTATATAGTTTTGTTACAGTAAATTATTGAGTTTGTTAGAAAAACATCTTGTATTTATTTTTTTCTAACAATACCTGTATTCCTAGAACGATTAGTAACCATAAATAAATCCTACCGACTGCGCCATGCTTGCAATTTTAAAGTATTTAATCTATTGTTTGTTTGTGGTTTGTTTTTATGATATTAATAATAAAATATTAATAATAAAAATATTTGTTTGCTTGTAAATGGTACAGTAAACAGTTTAACATAAATGAAAATTTCCCAATAGGTGTAATGAACGACTTTCTTCCCAGTGCTTATTTAATTCAAGGTGTTTGGATTGTGTTCTGTTAATTATTTTAAATTATCCTATACAAAAAAAACTGTTTTATTATTACCAAAAATTAATAATGTATTATCAATCACGTTTTTTTTTATTATCAATCTAAAAACTCTCGCAATAGTCTAGTTAACCAATCAGTAACAAGGACAAATATATCTTAATTACCAGTTTTAAAATAAATTAACTGTATTAGTCAATTTCGGTGTTTGTAATGATTCATTTTTTTTGTTTACATACCAGTGTGTATATTACATCTATTCAGGCATCCTTCAATTACCAAATAATGTAAATATATTTAGAACGTTTGCGTTAGTTTTAACGTTTCTGGTTATTTTCTGCTAATTATACATCCAAGGATGTGGTAATCGTAGAGAGATCGACAGGTATAGTTTTTGATTTCGAAATTTTGTATACCTACAGTTTCGAAATTGAAAAATGCTTCAGTTTGGACGATATGTGGACAATTTTTTACATCCAGTATACCTACTTAGTCTATTTGGTAAAGTGCTCATACTGTTGTCCGAAATAATGTGAACAAAAATGATAAATAATTTGAGAATATAATAAATTAACTTTGATAACATCTTGTATACGATTGATTCTAGTCCTATCGTAATTGCGGTAATTGGTGTAGACGTCTGGGAAAGGCGAAAAATCTACACTATGTATGATGAGCAGCGTGTCCCTACAATCAAAAGTCTGAAACAGCGGCTCATCAATGACGAAACTCACATCAACTGTGGCCTCACTACTCTTTGGCGAGCTCTATCTGTAATGGGCTTTAAATATCGCATAATAATAATGGAATCCACACGTTTAATAAACTGGCGTTCTGAATATATAACGTCAATAAGAAAATATCGGTCTGAGAATCGGCCAATACTCTACCTCGACGAGACGTGGGTTTGACACGCATGACACCCCTTCCAAAGGATGGTCTGATTCCTCTGATAAGTGTAAAACAAAAGCACCATCAAATAAAGGGAAGAGAATCACAATATTACACGCAGGATCAGAAAATGGTTGGATCCCAAACGATATGTGGCTTTCTAGCAAAAATATTAAGGACTCGTGTTGATTATCACAAAGATACGACAGCAGAGCTTTTTGAAGATGGTCTAAAAATTGTCTGTTACCCAACATTCCGCCAAACAGCTTTATAGACAATTGCAAAAAATTCCTGGTTCAAAGAATACGAAATTGGAGATTCAAAACTTCATGGCTGAAATTGATATATATTTTGAAGAAAATTATACAAAAAAAGAAGGAATTGAGAACGCAGACTCGCTTTCAAGGGAGGGTGCTGCACGTACTTCTATGATACCAGAACCTTCAATTGCCATTGCGATTTTGCCCAGCAAAGATTACATACCTGGACAGATTAGACTTCTGCCATAATTTAGGTTTAGTTCATTCAAAGGCCTTTATACATCTTTTGAAGAATGTCTCCAAACAAATGGGAAAAAACCTTTTTTTTACTGCTGCTCGAAGCTTTGTTCATTGATTGTTGAAAAATTTAGAATATTTTATGAGTTTGATTAGGTTACAAAAAAAGTTATGGTTAATATGACTGATTTTAAAAAGAGTAAACTTAATTGCTACTTAAGTATGCAAAAACTAGTTTTTAATTGTTTTAAAATGAGCTTCTAAAAAGAATTAATACTGGTTGTTTGTATTTAACATGGTCTCAGTCGTATGTTTTTATGTTAAAATGTATATTTCTGTTTTTGATACTTAGATTGATTGTTTTACAATAAAAAAAAAATGATATTTTGGAAAAAAAATGATATATATTTCACATTGATTGACTATATTATAGAATTGCTTGCAAGATTTTGTTTTAAAAACTATTTAATACAAACCTTGCCATGTGGCTAAGTGCAAAAGTTGTTGATTCGTTTGTAAAAAAATGAGATTAATATGCACAATTATTTCCAGCGAGGCGTTTAATAATCGTAAGATGGAACTTCTAGTAATTAATGTCGTAAAAAGGAAATCAACAAAAAAGATGCACTCGTTTGAGGGTGCATTCAGCTATGGTGGATAAAAGTGTCTAATATGCCGGTGGGTCAGTAATTCATTTTAAAGTTGTATTGACAGTAATCTAAATCAAGTGACAGGGAGATGGACATGTTATACTATAGCAGGTACTATCTGGAAGATGATGAAACAGCAGAGCTGTGCCTGTCTGTCGCGGCTCTCTGATATTTGGCAGGGTCTCTCTCTCGCCCTCGGCCCTTAAAATCATTCACCAAACAATCGGCTTTGCTAAGAAGCTGAATCTGTTTAGTGAAATCTGAATAGGTCTGAGCCACAATAGACTCTTGTGAGTCGCAGTGTAGGGTCTTATAGACCCACTTAACACACTGACACTTTCCAAAAACCTTCCCAATATTATTTATCGGTCAAACCATCTGAATTTCTCCATTTCTTGCCAATCCCTGTAAGTGACCTAAGGATTATTTTACCAGTTTGCTTTATTTTTGAACATTGAAATAAAAAGTAGTAGGAATATAACAAAACATTTTAAAAGCAACTGTGTGTTATCAAATTCTTTACTCTCCTATGAACGAGCCATTGTCGCTATTCAATTAATGTTTGTGCAACTTCTTCCAAAAATTTCCTACATGATTCAGTCTATTACACTTCTTATTTTACAACGAGTTTTACAATAACCAAAATCAATTTTCGAGAATTATAACATTTTCCACTATTTTTAAGGGCAGTTTAAAAATGTATCAGTATAGCACTGCTAAATGAATGCTCATTATTTTTTTTCATTGCTTTAAATAACTACTTAAATATTAATTTTTTTTGCTAGTACCATTAATCTTCTTGTTTGTGAATCTCCTAATTGACATTTGTTAAACTTTTAGTGGTATGGGAAGTAAGTCAAGGCGACGTATTCATATCTACTAGTTAACAAATTTTTTATTTAATGTTTTGTTGCGACAATGTCAAGATTTGCTTTCGAAATACCTACCTAGAGGTATGTTGAGAAAAAATTATTAAGTAGTTTAATAGTAGTTCATGTTACCAGTCATATTTGCTGCTAGTCTCCTCTTTTTTTGCCTCTCTTGCTGTTTGGTAGGTTTGTGCATCTTCTCGTGGTTGTTCGATGACATTGGTCTCATTTTCTTCATGTTTTGTCTTGTTTTTGGAAGTCTATTTTTGCCTCATCCTTCTGGAGATCTATGTTTTTATAGAATTTTTAGGATTTGTAGATATCTAAAGTTTTGATTTCTAGTGTTGACGGCAAGGCTCATGTCTACTTCAACTTGGACCATATTACTGGGGGTCAATTTTAGAATTAAGTATTAGTGATATCCGAAAAGTAATTAGTGAAGTCAAACAATATTTTCGGTGTGTGTAAAAGACATAAAAGTGTACTTACCATTTGAAATTAAGTCAAAACTATAAAAAAAAAACAAAATCATGTTTTAAAACATAATTGGATAAACAATTGGATCTAAAACGTAACCCAACTGATATTAAATAATTAAAATCTTGTTATGCCTTTACAGTATCACCAATATTATTACGGTTCATCGTAATAGTTTTATAAAATAGACATACATTTATGGATTTGAGGTTTTTTAACCTTACGACTTAATTTTACCAAAACAAAATTAGTCTACTAATGTGAATCGTGTTAAGTTTTATAATATATTAATAATGATAGTATGATATAATAAAACCGTTAACTCAACTTAACAGAATGTTAATTAAAATCAAGCAATTTTAATAATGATGTGCGAAGAACTCTGTAAGGAGTGATAAATATTTGTTGAAGTATTACATGTTCAGAATGAACAACAATTTATTAACTTTGAAATATGCTCGAAGAAATTAATAAACAGCTATTTATTCTAAATTCTAGGTACTGCAACAATTACTTTTCAATGTAAAATGTCGTGTTATACGTCGGTTTTAATTATAACTTTTGCAAATAGGCATATGTGTATGCATCGTCTGTTATTATCTTATAATATATTTATTCAATTTTGATCATTACAATAGACACATTATTATAAACATATTGTACATCCGTGTATTGTGTATGTTTATATTTTCAAAGTTTTCGGTACAATTTTATTAGAGACAGTCCATTGTTGTTCATCAGTGAATTAATTTTGGTTTGGTATAGTATTAACTGGTTTATAATTGTTACCTATAGTTAAAGAATTAAGTAAGAAAATGTTTTGTGAAGATTATTTCTTTCACCTGTCAAAATATCACTTTTGTAATTTCTGTGTTTTTACGGTGCTCGCGACAACTGACAACTGTCAATGCTATCTAGTGTACAGGTTGAATCAATAGGAGAGGTAATGGCATTGATTACGTCAATAAAGTAGCGCCTGTAAAGAATGAGACAAATTGATAAAACTGTTTTAAAAAGAAAAACATTCAAAATGGTTGCGAGTTCTAATACCAGCTTCCTATAACTTTTTTGTTTCTCTTACCTCAGTTGTTTTAAAAATTTCCTAATTTCTTGACTATAACGTTATGACTATTTGTATGTATATAATGCATTTGTAGAAAAATAAAAAATATGAAAACAGTTCCATATTAAGTTAATAGGTAATTATATTTACTTATACCCCACTTAGCCCTTCGTGTCATTTAGCAACAGTATATTTTAAATTATTTAATTTTTAACTTAGTCTCTCTCGTAAGCTATTTTTTTGTATTATATTTCTATACTAACAAAATTGTTTTTAGCTATATAAAATCGTGGAAAATAAAAGAAGATGAAAAAGTCCATAGTATCAGTTTTTGTTACGTGAACCTCAGAGTTATCGCACTAATCAATCACACCCTGTATATATTGTAGTAGATTACAATATACAATGTTTATAGTAACGACTTAAAATATGTAAATTTTCAATCATAAATTTTGTTTTTGTCGCTCATAAACATATCCACATTCAATTAGGAATGGTAATAAATCTTCAACTGCGGAACAAATTCCTATCGTTAAATGTTAAATCCTAAAGTGATGTTTGTATTATTTGCAGTGTGTAAATAATGTGTTTGATTAGCAGACATTTCTAGCATTTGGAAAGAAAATAGCTAATAGCAACCGGAGTTGAATTTTTAGAAAATTGGCAAAAATATATAGAAAAACAAAATGTTAATATGGTTAAAATATTTTCATTAACCACTATTTGTTTAAAAGAATTATTGTAAGCGAAAAAATAGTTATTTATTGTACAAGACGATAAAATTTATCTTCGAGAACGTTTTTTAGCGCCGAACGCTATTACCTGAAAGCTGTAATATTAATAGAAATAAATTTCAAGGAAATAGCTTTAAAATACTTCTTACCTATGAAATGAAATTCCTTCCTCTTTTTTAGCACTCTGACTGTTGCACTTATAAGCTGCACAATTAACCATTTTAAAATGTCTATTCAGGTAATTAAAAAAGGTGAAAATTAATAAAAAAACTAAAGAAATACAATACGACGTTCCAAATTTGTTTACCACCAAACATATTATGTCAAACGTTTGAAACTTTGTTTCAATCAAACGCATAAGGTTTTCATTGACATGCGCTGTCCTCTCTCTTTCCTAGTCTAAGATGCCACTTCTGTTACTATAATATTAGCAAGATTTCGGGATCACTTTTGGAACTTGTTATGTAAATACCGAGGTAAATACTATTGTTTATTATTTATATAAGCCTAATTAAAGGTTTGATTGTAACTGATCTAAATTATTTGAAGTATTTATTTGCAGTGTTAAAACATTTTTGTTTGTGGTCTGTTGATCTTTCATTGTTGTGACATAATAACAATTATATTTATTTGAAGAATTTTATAACTTATTACGTACTTTTTGCCCATTCATTACAGTATCACACCACACACTTTTCTTACATCGTATGTTCGACCCTTTGTGTTCTTTTGTTTGTAAAAATGATTTCATGTTGCTTGGAGCAAAATTGGGGATTAAGAAAGATTGGATTATAAACTCCGGTTGGGGTCTCTATTGGGGTTAATTCAAACCCACATTGTAAATGTTTTATAATTCTGAAGGATTTTGTGGGCAATGTAGTAAACAGAGACGTATAACTAATTCTTAAAACCGCCATTTTATTGAACAGTTTGTTTTAATGAGGTTTTAATTGAAAAACTTCTTTCTGATAACACTATATCATCAACCAAATCGATAACAATAAATTAGTCTTAATTTATCAAGATGCAAGATATTCAGATGATTAAAAATTGAAAAATAGAAAAATATTTCTACATGCATACAGAAACTCTTAGTAGTTTCCAAACCAAGGTTGACCGTTTTCTAAAGAAAAAACAACTACTTCCTGGGTTGTATACCCCACCAGATTACATTTTAATAGAAAACGTGATGACGATCGACCAAGTCAATACTTAAGAACAGGTTGTTTCCAACATCGGGTTGCTTCAAAGAAATGTCATGAACTAGGAAGTATTAGTATATATTAGTATTTGGTCAGTGTTTTGGTACTTGAAGACAAACATTTGACTTACTAAAAAGTGTCATACCGGTTTAACACTGAACTTTTTCTCTAATAAAATCTATTTAACACTTAACACTTTCTTTAAACAAACAGTTTATAAATGATCTTAATATTTTTTTTTCTACGGGAAAAGGAGTATCACTATGGTATTCCAATCCTCTGATAAACAGAAATTGAAAACAAATTTGTAATGAGAACTACAAAAAATAAACTGTTAAAATTTAAATGTTATTTTGCCAAATTAAAACTTTTTGGGCCTGCGAAAACATCGAAAACAGACTATACCACCAGTACCCATTTAACAAAGGTGGTTATTTGCCGAGTTATTTGCATTTTGGTGTCATATATCCACTGACAAGTAAACGAAGAAGGAGCAGTTTTTAATTATACTTTGGTGAACACAGAGGATATTTATGTAAATGATTTTGATTTATTGTTTAATTCAAGAATGGCAATATATCTAATGGAAATTGGACAATTTATTTTTCTTTTATATTACATATCACCATATTAATAACAAGATACAAATAAAACCTTTGTTTAATTAAAAAATTAATAATACTTTTAATTTGACGCGTTGCTATTTGCTGTCGTTACAGCAATTTTTCTCAATTCTTTATACATTTTCTAGAATTTCATTATTTATATTGTATTTAATGTAATATACATTAAACGCTACCAAAAAGCATTTTGAATACTTTAAACAAAAACTTAATTTGGATATTTCAAATATCAGGTATCTCTAAGGTTTTAAAATATTATTTCAGGTAATTAACGGAATAATTAGTGTTCACATATATTTATTATTAACAATCAGTGTTTAGAAGAAATACAAGAACTGCATTCATTCTTACAAATAGCTTTTAATCAGTCATCAAACGTAAGCAACTATAAATAATCATAGTATGTCATTCAGTTTTCCGCGTAGTAAAGTTTTTGATGTATAAACGTGAGTAAACTTTAGTTCCTATTTAAATCCATCCCAAAAAAATTGTTCTAACCCATTTCGAAAATTATTTTAGCTATTGACTTACACGATTTGCGTACTACCTATTTGACTAGCAAAGGAACACTTTTAGAACCAATATTATTGTGTTTGTTCAAGCAACATACAAAAATGGTATTCAATGTTTATGTTAAGCTGAGGAGGGTGAAGCCATAAAGCTTCATATACCCTTAGACCTTAGATCCGTCGGGTTCCTCCTGAGTCTGTCCTTTTGATTTGTCGTCCAACCTATTGATTTAAAGTTTTCGTTGGTTAGTACTTTTTAAGGTATTATTTCTGTTTAAGAACTGAGTAGAAACAGAGCTCTTTTTTATTTTAATATTTGATATAAAATAACAAAGTAATAGACTTTCCCGTTTATTCCATTCTCCTTTTCTTCGATTACCGTTCCAATGCACCTTGCCGAAGTATCATCGAATGACAGACTGTTTGTTTGATTTATAAACGTATTATACTTTAACCTATATTTTAATATATTGCATAAAGTTGCCGGCAATGACTAGGTCGACCATTTAAATCTTGTTTTTCTTTTATTTAACACGAATGACTCATATACACACATATATACAAATTAGACCCCGATTTGCATCCGGATGTACTTTTTGTACGTATTCGTTTATATTCATGACCTACTTTATATCGATGTCGGTAGAGTATTCAAAAGTCGTTAAAAAGTTTTACGACCACCAGGCACTAAAACACAAACGGCCGATGTAACTTACATTTGAATAAATCATATTATGCGGAAAGGAACAGTTTCAAAATATGTTTTAATCGTAGAAAACATATTGCATTAGATATCCCAAGATTTTTTACAATAAAAATTTAGTTTAAGTTGGCAAATATATTTCATTTTATTTTTGTAAACCATTTTACTACTCCTATGTAGAAATCTTATATAAATTTTTGCCTTAAGGATCTTCAAATGAAATCTCTGGAGCATCTATTATTTTAAACCACTTTCTACATTCCTCTTTTATCCACATTTTTTGTGCCTTTTTAACTACTTTTAAATAAATGGAAGTTTTCTTAATAAGATGGACTTCCAAAAAGTAAGGGTTAGTACAATAAATGTAATTAAAACATCTTCGAGAGAAGAATTAACCCGATTATATAAGAAGTTACAAGAAAAAAGGTGTAAGGCATCCCAAAACATCTGGTTTAACCAAGAATTTAAAAAGAAGAATTTAATACCCAATTATGTAAACATAAAATGTAAAACTCAATCAAAAGAAGCACAAAAAGTAGTTAAGTTGCTTAGGTTTGTTGTTATTAGCAATAATGGTTTTTGTTAAAGTTTATACTATGTTATTAAGGAACAGTGTACTATAGTTACTCTATATAAAATTTAAATAAAGTATCATTATTCTAAGTGTCCACTTGAGACAAAATCTCGAGATATGTCTCAGGATGATGTCCATTTGAGATCAATTGGGTCTTGAGACAGGCATAGGAGACTTGATGGTGACTTTTAGTCTCGAGACCAAGACAATTACGTAGCGTAGAGTCAACACACACAGTCTACACTGTGCAGTGTCCAAGTGTCGAATTCTTCAAAATGGATTCACTCGAGCTTTTGAAGGATGCACAGCAGAATGTCTGCTGTGCAGTTTGAATTGCTTTAAGATTTAGTAAAACACCAGATAGTTAAGAAAGATACAAAGATATAATTTTTAATAATTTTAGTAACGTTTTTAATATTTTAAAAACAATCACCGCAATATCACAAGACTAGTCTGAGCTCTTCCGGCACATACAAAAGACTGTAAACTAGATCTCATGTACTATCGGCTTCAGAATAGCATATACATTTTCAAACTCAAATCGCTTACAATGAATTAATTTTAAGGGCGGCCTTAATTTTAAGGACGGCCTATTTATTGTGTATAACCAATCACGGTTTAAATAATAATAAATTTGAAATTAGTTTAACAGTTGTCCACGCCCACATCTTTAATGTTTGCAGCATAAGGTATTTTATTGACAAATTGCCTGCCCTTCTGTTCCTTGTAAATAAACTTAATCCCCAAAAACCATTTAATGTAGGCGTTTAAAGGTCGTTTTTATAACTTTGGTAGGTAAACGAAATTCACATTTAACATGTATATGCTATTCTAAAGCCAACTGTCCAGGAATTAGCATGTTCACTTGTAACAAGCTCAGTCTCGGAGACAGAACTTGTCTCTGAGACTTCTCTCAGACCCGTATACATTTGTGAGTGCAGTCTCGAGACTGATCTCGAGACTATTTTGTCTCAAGTGGACACTTACACTTATACATATAGTACTGGAATAATTTTTTAGTCAATTTATCTGATCTTGTAACGGTCTTACCACTATATTATTAGTGCAGGGTTCTTACTATTATATAATAAGTCTAGTGTTCGGCCAACAACAATATAAATACGACCCTTTTATGGATTTATTGCCATTTATCCCATCTTAGGTCAGGTCAGTTTCTTAGATTGTGAAAAGAACTTTACTATTACAAATACAGTTTGACGAAAAATATACTTTTGGTTCATCTTTCTCGTAAACTCGAATGTCATAACAAAAGAAACTAAGGAAATAGTTAAATAAGATTTATATAATCGGAAAATTATAGCAAGCCGAAGAAAGACAATAATTATCTTGTATAAAATATATAAAACTATACATGGAAGGAGCAAATTATAAAAAGTGACCTACTATGAAACCGACACACGTGTTAGCAGATAATAATTATTAAGTCATGAAAATAATTTGTTAGTTTCAGTTGAATGCTCGTAACCGAGATTTAAATATTTCGTGTTGCCGTTTTGTTTTTTCATTACCAAAACAGTTACGCAAATCTCCGATTTAGATCACTTTTTAGTGCATTATTTAATGCGGTAATTATGCAAGTAACCGTTTTGTGCTATCATTTCCTTTACGATGTGTTACAGGCTTGGGTCGAAAAATTTGTAATCGTCGATAAAGGCCAAAGTGTAAAGGGTCACAATAAATATTGGTAATCTCAAAGCAGGAAGCAGACATGCTTATTGTTTACTTAATCAAACTAAATGTGTGGAAATAATATAAACAAGAATGCGAAGTTTGTTCAGAAAATAATTGAAATTTTTGTATTCCGCGGGTTGTGAAATAATTTTTTTTAAGAACAGTAAACAACTAAACGGTTGAATGAAACTTCCACTATTTATTCAAAAACACGTTACTGTTGGAACTTTTTGAAACGTTCTACTGAAGTTTTCAAAAGCAAAATATGGTAGTTTAGAGTTTTGGTTTAGAATTTTTGTTTATTTGGGCAGATAGCAAAAAATTTAGAATAGCGGCTTGTAACATGTCTTGAGGGAACTTCGTATGTGGGGCCAAACGCTAAAGTTTAAAGGGGAAGTCAAATACCTAGGGGTAACCCTAGATAGCAAACTAACCCTTTCCAACCACATTAGAAACACAACAGATAAAGGCCTAAGAGCTCTCTGGGCATGCAGAAGAGCTGTGGGCAATACGTGGGGGCTTAAACCCAGTATGATGCACTGGCTTTATACGAGGGTGGTGGCACCTATCATAACCTATTGTTCTGTTGTGTGGTGGCATAAAGCGAGATGCTCAGTAGCATCTAGACAGCTAGGCAGGGTACAGAGAGTAGCCTGTCTAGCCATAACCGGGGCGATGAGAACAACGCCCACGGCGGCCCTGGAAGCTATGCTGGGACTACCTCCACTACATCTTATTGTGGAAAGGGAAGCACTGGCAGCTGCTTACAGGCTGAAAATAAACAACGAATGGGGCAGGGCGATCCCTAGGTACCATTCCACAATCTCGAAAGAGATTGAACATAATCAATTACTGAGCATACCCTCAGATAGAACACCTATCTGCTACGACCTTTCCAAACCATATACGGTTCACATTCCGGATAGGGACGAGGCTCGTACCAAGATTAGGAAACAACATGAATCCGTTTGGTACACAGACGGATCCAAAACAAGCACCAGCACTGGGATTGGAATCTACAATGAAAATACAGGAAGACGTATAGTCTCAACCTGGGTTCAGTAGAGACTATCCTGCAAGCTGAAGTGGTTGCCATCAATACATGCTCGGAAATCATCCTGAGCGAGACAGTCCCTAACAGGACTGTCAGGATCAGAAGTGATAGCCAAGCAGCTCTCAAAGCAATAGAGAGCGTGCACACTGCGTCACGAACAGTGAAGCACTGCCAAGGAACTGTAGCTGAACTGGCAAAACACCACAAGGTTATCCTTGAATGGGTACCAGGACACACAGGGATTCTTGGAAATGAAAAAGCTGACCTCCTAGCCAGGGAGGCTTCAGAAGGAACCCTGATCGGACCTCTTCCCACATGTGGGGTCTCATACCAACATGTAAGGGAAACAATAGAGGAACGACTAAGGGAACAACATAAGAAACTCTGGATGGAACTGCCTGGACTCAGGCAATCCAGATTATTCATAACAGGTCCATCCAGGGAGAAAACTACAGAACTACTCAGCCTAAGTAGAACCCAATTGAGAAAGGCAGTGGGACTGCTTACAGGACACTGCCATCTCCGAAAACACATGAACATAATAGGACTCGCTGAGGACCCATTATGCAGAAAATGTGGTGAGGAAGACGAAACTCCTCTTCACGTAATATGTCACTGTCCGAGCCTTAAGTGGCTTAGACAGAGACACTTTGGCATTCAGTTTCCTGAGCCAGAGGAAATCGTGAAAGCGAATATCAGGGACATTCTAGAATACATGAAGGAAACGAACCTGGTATGATTACTTCAGGGGGGTACAATGAGCCTAGAGCTCCAGTACATGCATGAAACGCACCCCAGAAGAATAGAATAGAACATGTCTATCGTCATGTCACCTTGCACTATTATCGACCGTAAACGATACCGCTATTATTACCGTTAAAACCGACCCCTATTCACTGTTAATGCTACTGTATACAAGACACCCCTTGTAGACCGTAACTATTTATCTGTTTGAACGAGGCCAAATAAAGAACGCATTCCTTCTGACAAATGACACAAAACACGATTCCTGTTTTGAGCAAGACTATTTAAACGACCCGCAAGGCAACGATAGCTCCTTTTATGATCCAACAGTCGAAAGAAAAACGTTCCAGTATTTCATCTTGTGAAATTGGTTGTTGAAAGATACAACCCTCCAAGTTGGAACCAAGCTACAGTTAAATTACCCCTAAGCTGGAGCCTGACATCTCTAAGTTGGAGCCGAGTTACAGTCAAGATACCTCTAAGTTTGAGTCGAGTTACAGTCAAGATACCCCTAAATTTAGAGCCCAGTTACCGCTTATGTATAGACAGTCCTTCCAACCACTTCTGCACTGTTAAGAAATACTATCACATCCCGAGCAGCCAGAACCATTAAAGAACATTCCATCTCTCCACGAAGAAGCTGAAGCCGCCCTCCTAGACAGCACAGAAACTCAAAGTTAAGTCCTCTTTTTACAACTCCAGTTCATTATCAGCAAGTACTTACATTTTCAATAAATAAACAATAGTTTTAAAAAACAGTTTCATTTGTATACCTTAGACTATAAGTCTTAAGGGTGTAGCGTGGTCGGTATTTTATTTCAAGTAGCTTCTTTATTTGTTTAATTAAAGTAATTACAAGGTGTTTCTATCTTTCTCACCTTAGTTTTTGTGTAGTTTGTTTGCTTAATCGATAGCGTTCAAAAGATAGTGGCGCCCTTTTTACTTATACATCACAATCCTTCCTATAGTGAGCATTAACTTGGAGTCGAACCACCCCCTGGAGAGGGTCTCTTAGCCGGGATCTCTTTTGGAGAGTAATTTAGTTACAAATTGGCTCCCTGCCTTTTTGGGACTAATTTAGAATACCAGCTTGTTGAAACGTTCTACTGAAGTTTTCAACAGATAAGATGAACTTTCAAGGGTTAGTACAATAAATTTCACTAATTTCTTTTTAATATGCACATGTTTCTGAAGTAATAAATTAGCTGATGCGTTTCTTTTAGGGTTCGAAAACAGTAGCCATTTGAGAATAAAATCTGAAAAATACGGTATGCGCCCAAACAAAGGACACTGAAATCAGGAAGCCTGCGTGAAATATAATCGCATCATAAGAAGCAAGTGATAATAGTTGTCATAGTATCTTTAAACATTGTTTATTCTAAACTGTCAAAAAGATTCGAAATGATGCTTAGAACGCAAGAAAAAATATTATTATTGAGAATTATTTCCGCTCATACAGGAATGGACTATCAAATGTACCTAGTTTGTCAATGGTTGCCAATCAATTTCGGGAAGAGTTTCAGAAGCCTGTACCGACTAATAAGGACTTGTTAAGATGAACAGGAAGAGTTCTAATTAGAGGCGAAAGCTGTACTGGTCGTCCACTTACCGTGACAAAAAATGAGAATCAAGGAAGGCTATTTCATCAATTTTAGTGAAACGTCTACTCTAAGAATTTTTAAGAAAATTGATGGTTTTCCCTCTTAAATACAGTTTGGGCAACAGTTGACAAGACAAGATAAGAAATCAAGAGTTGTTTATTGTGCTTCAGTCTTGGCAATGGTTTATGAATGACTTCTATTTGTTTGGTTTACAGTCGAATGTCACATCCATCTAAATGGGTTTATCAATCGACAGACAAATCGTTTTCTTGGTTTTGATCCACCAGACATCATCGTAGAGAAACCTCTTCGTAGTGACCGTGTAACTATTTGGTGTGCAATGTCTGGTAATAGATTATTGAGCCCCCACTTCGTGGAAGACCCATTATACTAAATCAAGTGCGATATAGAGAACAAATTCTGACACCATTTTTTATTGATCTCAGGGAATATCGAAAAGATCTTTAATTCTTTATGTTAAACCCTACTTTAAAAACACCTTTCACATACCTAAAAGGCCAGGCGAAATTTCAGTCTAGGATCGTTTTAGTTATTTTTTGTTTAATATAGATTGGCATATTTAAATGATTGAATTTATTGTACTAACCCTTACTTTTTGGAAGTCCATCTTACTAAGAATCATAAAGACTCTTCGTTTTAACACAACTTCCACGTTTAATTAAAAATAGTAGGTTTTAATTGCAATTACAGCTGTTTCGCTAGAATTAGCATCGTCAGATTGACATATTAAAGAGTTTTTTATTAAAAAGTAATTTTTGTATAAAGTGCTGAAAGTTTTCTTACAAAATTATTTTTTTCCTGTTCTTGATATGACTAACTTCCATAAAGTAAGGATCAGTACAAAAAATAGTATATTATTACACGAGCAAGTAAAGAAGGTTTTTATCCACGAAAATGAAATTTGCATGTAATCACTTGAGTGGATAAAAACTTTTGCTTGCGAGTATCTAGGATCAAGTAAGTATATAAAAAATATATTAGTTCGTTTATTTTTACTTTTCATAAACATAAACTTGTGCCGTGATTTTTGTGGTAAAAGATTTTCTATTGCAGTCGTTGTAATATTGCGAATGTCAGGTGGCGTACAGGACACCTCGGTCTCTTCTGTCGGCATTTTCTTCAGTCACAGTCACAAAAAACTACTTTCAAACCTACGAATTTCACCCCACCCACGTACGTTTTTGCTGTCAATCGTGTGATTTTGTTTGTTTGAATTTTTGGTTATGTCACCGTAGTAGCTGAAAGCTGTTGCCAACGTAATAATGGGGAAAATATAAAAATACCAATATGTCCGGTCCTCATTTCAGTGGATAAAATTTCCTGTCAATTTTACCCACAGCTGAGAACCAATCAAAGCTCTCCTTTGGGTTATCGATGGGGTTTTCACATCAATAAAGTTTGTATTATTATCATCCTTCTCATATAAACGATCATAATTTTCCAAATGAGATAAGTTTTAATAGTCTTAAATAATGTAATAAACAGCATTTAACCTCATCTGTTAAAAGAATAATCGTG
The DNA here is from genome assembly GCA_035357415.1 of Ophraella communa. Classification (NCBI taxonomy): domain Eukaryota; kingdom Metazoa; phylum Arthropoda; class Insecta; order Coleoptera; family Chrysomelidae; genus Ophraella; species Ophraella communa. Next base: position 21,384,999 of record CM068988.1, on the reverse strand, counting down.
TTAAATTGAAACAGCCATTAAATTATATCTGCAGTACTATAGACCAATAGATGTGCTTGTAAATAATATGAATATTACTACAAAAAATGAGGTCTTCATTATGATGTATTTGTATGTATTATTATGTAAAACAATAAGAACATTAAAAGTTCATATCGCCGAGTAATTAAGAAGACCAAATAAGGTTTTGATCGACTTAAATAATAATTCTGTAATCTCCAATGTTTACACAAACAATTAGCCTACTAGGATATCTAGAAATTTTGAAATAACTAAAATGTAACAATAGTGTGAAAATTTAAGTTAAAATTAAAATGTTCTTTTTTGGTATGTAAACATATACTTGTATCACCTATTTAATAATAATAATTTGCTTTGTTAAATAACAGTAAGTATTATTTGATATTTTACAATAAAATTTATTGTTAATGAGTTCACATATACATTTCTTTTAATGTTCAGATAATAAAATTTACTTGATTAGTACATATATGGATTCTATAACAGTTTACTTCACTATATACAGTGTGTAAAAGCCAAATGGAATAAATTCATTATTTCGGTTACTGTACATATTTATAAAAAATCCCGAAACACGTCAAATTTAAATTATAACTTGACATTATTTAACGTGAAAATGCAACCCCTACCTTCAACCCCCTTAGAATGACAGGTACAACCCCCAATTTTTTAAATGGGAAGTATAGGCTTGTGATATATCATTTGAAAGGTCTCTATTCAAAAATGTTATTGTTTTTAAATTTAATGCAAAAATTAACATAAAAAAAATTAATATCATGTTATTACCGAAATTCGCTACAATACAATCAAAAACTAAAATGTAATGCAAAACGTAATAAAATGTAGAACACGAAAAAGAACTATGAATGTTAATGAAGTAGATGTTCAAAATGTTCTGTTTACAATGTAAAATAAGCGAACAAGCTAAACCTATAAATTATTCACCTTTTTCTGAGCTATTGAACTACTACTCTCTGAACACTTTATCAAAGGAAGGTCTGCGATTATTTACAGCTATCACATTGTCTGTGGTGTTAACCTGGTTTATTATTTAAAAATAAAGATAACTGTCAAAACACATAAATTTGACATTTATATTTATTTAAATCATTATTTTTAATTGACAGTTATACAAAAACTAAGCAGGTTTATCACCGTGAACCTACAGCGATAAGCTATATTTTCACTGTAGTTCTGATTCTATTGGCTGAATTTCGAAATTTAAAATCCACTGATTGGTGGTTAAGCAAGGAGATTTATATTCTATATATTTATTCTTTTTAAGATGGTATTTCTAAATTTTTCCGTTTACCTCAGGCTTAACCAAATAATTGCGGTGAGGTCATTTTTTGTCTATCTGATTTAATGAAACGCTCGCCTTTCTTTTGTTTGACGTGGTAATATAAGGAAGTAAATATGGCGCCTACTCTAATCAAACATTTTAATGAAACAAAGCCGACTTGACGACCACAAAGAGTGCATGGTTATTATAGTCGAATGTGTGTCGCTGGGTGTACGATAAAGGGCAACGTCCTTTTAAGTGCATTTACGCCAATCTACCCTGTATAAGTTATTACGGTTGCGTGTTCTGTTGTCTTCAACCCCCGCACAACGGCCCAACAACTCATTATTGCTTCGAACTATCGGAAAATTACGGTGTTGCGCCATTGATAAATGATATTATCTACATACAGAGAATTTTATCTAAATTTAATTTACAATAATTAGTGGATTAGACAGATACATAATAATATAAACGATAGTTGTATGATCAATTAAGTTGAATGAAAGTTTGTAAAATATTTTTTTTTGGTCAAAATACCATATAACGTTTTAGTAAAGTGAAAGTTTAAATTTTTAATTTGTCAACAGATACCCACGCCCTGTATGATAATAAAATAGCAAAAAATTAAATAAAATGTATCTCCGTTTATTAAGAGAAAATTAAACAATGTTTGTTAATATCAATAAATCCTATATATACCATAAATATATGATAATTAAACTATATTAATTAGTCTATACTCATTTAAAAATAAATTAAACTACGATGATAGGATCGTATATTTTTCTGGCCATCTTTGGTATTAGTAAGCATATTCCCCACTACTTGTCGTTGAGACAGATTTGTTTACCAGCAGACCATTGCCAGACTTTATGTTTTGTAAGTACAAAGTAGGAAACAAAAATATAATAGTATAATTTACAAAAATTTAATTTGGTGATAATCTAACCAATTACACGCCACTGTACGGCTGTGTTTACCTACACCTACACCTCTAGATGTCAATTTTATTTTCCATCTTCCTCAATTATAGGTTCATTGGTATTGACTACAAACTGTATGTTATTATGTTGTTGTGGCACCTCTTTGTTTACTTATTACTCTGAGTATTAGATCTTTTTTATTTTAAATAAATGAATTTTATCCTTGCTTAGACCTTGCTCTATTTTTAAGTTCCTGTAAAGGTTTTTCATATCTAGTTGATATGGCTGCAAAATGGTCAAGAGAGGCTGTCAACTTCAGGAAAACTGCATTTGTACTTTTTTGAAATTTCTTAATAATTTGATTATTATCCTCGACTCCAGATTGTGGTCTGAATATTTCTGAACATTTTAAATTTTAGATATTGTTTTTTTTGGAAAAGGACAGCCAACATTTTTAGTAGATAAAAAAACAATTTTAAAATATGAAGCGGCATTGTACATTATCAAGTTTATTTGTTATTTATTGTTAAGTACACATCTACATTTTACTTTCTATTTTTTCATTAACATCTGAGTACTTGTAGTAAAAATTAAATATTTTCTAGGGATATTTTAATAAATCTCTTGAACTTCCTTTCTGCATTTTTCTCAGTATTCCCTTATTGTTACCCAAATAGTTTAGTTTTATATTCCACGTCAACTTAGCTCAAATTTTTATTGTTTCCTCTCTATTTCTTTTGAGAAAAAAAGATTCTACCTAATTTTTTATATAGATAAATTTGGAAAAATCGTATGAAATTTTTCAACTAACTTTTAAAATTATAAGGATAACAATATAAGAATACTTTTTTGTAATTACTAAAGATGTTTTTTGGCGACAGATACGCAAGATACTTGAGTATCATGCACTAATGACGTCATAAGTATCAGTTTGACATTGGGCAGATACTCAAGTTCGGCAAGTGACAGTTGCTCTAACCTCGAAATCTTTTCAAATTCAGTGCATTTAACAACACGTTGTTTTCTTATAGCCCTCCATACGTTGTTTCAAGCACGTAGTTTAGGAAAATTTGACCAATCAGGTTACATCAGAGAGAGAGATAGAAAGTTAACGCGTGAGTTTACCACTCTCATTCATGGGTAAACGTTTTGACAGATTAATGTATTATGCGTATCAGATATGACGTCATAGCTAAGTCGCTCGAATGCAACATTTCAGATACTCGTGATACTCAAGTATCTTGCGTATCAGCATGTATCAGTCGCCAAAAAACATCTAATGTTTCACACTTTTTGAGTGATAATGCTTCGGATATGCCTGTCCATCCTAAAATTGGATTTCAGTAAGATTGAGAATGAATGACTCATTGTATCTATATTTTACTTGTTTTGATATTACGAATTAATAAAAAAAAAATTTAATTTTACCACGTTTTTCCCAAATTTATTTTATTTTTATGTTTTATATTGTATAATCTCTGGATTAAACATTGTAGCTATTTTATTGGTTAAATAGTATATTGTGAAACAAGTGGGAAAAGTGCTCTTCCCACGTGTTACACACTATACTTTTTCTACGACCACAACTAATAAATGTAGTAATACTTTATTCTAAATTATAAATAGTGAATGTAAAAAAAATCCTAAAAATTAATTAATTTTATAGTTAATTGTAATGTTTGAACAATTTTTTAATACAATTCCAGGAGTACCACTAGAACCAGACAAGGTGGATGGTTCAACAATTGTAGTAACTAGTTTTAGTAGTATTATTAGTCTCATCGGTGATCTCTGTACTCAAAAAATGTAAATTCTTCATTTAAATGTATATATCGTGGGATAAATGATTAAAGTCGTGTGATAGATTCATTTATACCAGGGCTTTGGAAAAGTCTAACATTGTAGCATCGAAAAATGTGAGAATAGAACTATATTGTATAGCAGTCGTAGAAAAACTATTTTTCTACTGCCCCATGTTGGAAAATACTACAACAATTTCTGTCTGTTAACGTCCATAATAAATGAACCATAAAATTTTGTTTATATATGGGCATATACAATTATTGTTGTAATATGGCCCTTTTGATTACATCTTACTTCTTAAAAGTTTGTTCAAAGCAAAGAGGTTATGATTGCCAACCATAATTCTATTGAATTTTTTCCCTTACCAAGAATTTTACTCGTGTCCGTTATTACCTGGCCCCGAAAATCACTGACCAACTCGTGCCCCTTCAAAAACCAGGTAGAAAATTAATACACCAACTCGTGCCCGGGTGCATCGGAACTGCGGTTTTTAATTCTTATTTATTATAATTAAATATTCAAGACCTACAATTACAGTTGTCATTTATTTGAAATAAAACTACTATAAAACGTATTAATTAAATATATTGCACATAAAAAACTTAGAACTACCTACATATTATTAATACTATTATACCAAGATACTGTTTTAACGAAAGTAAATGTTGATATCTTAGATTAGGTTATGTTATGTTATGTTAGGTTAGGTTAGGTTAGGTTAGGTTAGGTTAGGAATCACCGATTGTACGAAAATATGCGTTACACTTTCTATTCACATACACCCACTTAATTTCTCCAGATGTTAACTTTTTGCTGTTTTGATTAAATTTGTGTTGTTCTACAATTAATAATATTTTCCCACGTTGACTTGATACTTCGCGAATCGACATGTTTATAGAGCTGTTCTTAACCCTCCCAATCACGAAATAAAACTAACTCATTCATAAATATCAAACCCGAAACAAAATCCTTTCTAGTAAGTACTTCAGGAAAACCCAATTTAACAATAATACCTGTTCCTATAGAGTTTAGACTAAATTTTTCAATCGAGCACGAGTTAGGTATACAGATTATTGAGACCTTTAGCATAGATACGCGATTGAAATAATTTATAATAATAAAAAAAAATACATAATACACTGCTTAAGACTTTTTATTTAATTCTTATGCAGACAATCATATTTTATATTTAATCCGTTTTCAAGATGTTCAGAGTTTAATCAGGTCGTTGGTACATTTTTGACTTAAGTATTTTATCTTTAATAGTATTTTAGTGGACATAAATTCTGATTTATTTATTTCAACTCTCTTACAATCTTTTAAAAAATAAAGTTATTGAATAACTGCGGCGCCAGTAGATCTTCACATCAGACGAAACAATACAATTTAGTTTTTCAAACATATAATTCTTTAAAAACTCATTGTAAAGCGTTGAGGGAGTGAAGAAATTATTCAAACTTAGTTATCAACACACGTGTTGCTCACCAAACCCAATAATGTTTGTACAGGTCTAGTGCTATAGACACCGATGGTGATTGAATTCAAGTTCATTGGTTATTTTGATTTAATTAAAGATAGTAATATTACTTCATCGACAAGTAAAATTTACTGTGTAGTTAATTAAAGGCTATAAAACACTTTACATAGTTATTCTGATAATAAATATAATATCGTTAATATTTCCGGATTACCTGATTCCCCGAAAGATAAGGATATCTTCAGAAAAAAGGGAAAAAAGTAGTATTAATAGATACATACCTGTATTAGTTGGTGTTTTTCAAGAAAAATGGTTGACTGCATTTAAGCTACCTGCTTTAATCCCATTGTGTAGGAAAGAGCTGCTTGTCAATACACATGAAAAGTATTAAGGGCCAGATTTTAGATATTTATGTATTAAATTTTTGAATTAAATATGATTTTAAGTAAAACAGGTGCTAACCTTTGTACCGCATAATTTTATTGCTATAATCAACTGAAAAATATCATTAACACAAGAATAATAAAAAAAACTCTTCGTTTTAACAAAACTTCCACTATTTATTTGAAAAATTGCTTTTTTAAATTCAGCCGTTCGCCGTTTCGCTAGAATTAGCATCGTCAGATTGACATATTGAAGTTACATTTTTTTAAATTGATTGTAGTAACCCTTACTTTTTGGAAGTCCATCTTATTAAGAATAATAAAAAACTCTTCGTTTTTAACAAAACTTCCAATATTTATTAAGTTTTTTATTATTCTTAATTACATTTTTTTTGTTTGTAACTAGGTACCTGGTATGGAAGTAATATGACATAACAATATTAAAGCCTAGATGTTATTAGCCCTAAGGGATTATCCTGAATGTACTTCCCTTTGTGCAATGATATAGAAAAACCAGAAAAAAACAATATCATGCTGATCTTTACAATAACTTAATATATTTGTGTTTTACAATTACGTCTTATCTATGTATAAAATGAAGATTAAATCAGAGTAAATAGTTTAATAGTGGATAAGAATTATTTGTTCATTAACAACTTTAAATTGTGGGTCTGCTAGATGTCTTTTTATTTCAAGTTCTTTAAGGAAATCTAAATTTTGTTTTTTATTACAAGTGTGTAGTATTTGGATGTCATTAATGTGTAAGAGTGAGGTTGGATATCCAATTAGGTGTTTTGCATAATTTGACTTATATGTTTTTTTTTATATTTAGCTCTTAAATGTTTATTAAATCCTACTTACAAAAATTCTTTGTGTTTTATAGATATATTGAGTATTAGATACATCTAAAGACATTTCGAGAAATGAAAACTGACAAATTTGACCAAAAAACTTAACATTTTACCTGCAATGCCTTTTTCAAATTATTATAATCCGGTCCCCTCAATGTTTTTGGCCGAATTTGGCTTACATACTGAGATCAGGTAGCAGTAAACCATTTTTCTTGAAAATCACTAATCCATTTAACATTTTTAACCACTAATCCTACAGAAAAATGTCCCTTAGACATCCTCTTCAATTCTCTTCATGATGGTATTCTAGCAAACTTTATACATATTTTTTGATACAGCTACTATTTTAGAGAAATTAAACATTGAAAACGCTCACCTGCTAGGTAAGTTGTTTGGGACACGTTCCTGCGCTAACTTTTAGAACTAAACCATTTTTTAGTCATTTTCATGCATTCTCTGCGCTATTATATGTTTTTATTCTTTGTGGATTGTACAAAATAATATTTTATTTGACGTTCTTGACGAGATAATTCAGTAACTTGGTTAATTGCCAAGGAACGTGTTAGATTTTAACGAGACAAAATAGTATCTATATTTTTTATTTAGAATTCTATGGAACTACGTAAAAAAATATTCGTACAGAAATATTCATGTACAATGCAATTATTGCTAGTTAACTAAATGATTTTGTTTGTTTTTTGAAATAAATTATTGCTCAATTATTTAACAAAAGCAGGAAGATGGTCAGCTGATATTTCGCCCTAAGGTTACTTTTGTTAACTCGTCAAAAAACTCTTAAATATTATAATCTACTTTTTAATTTTTATGACATAAGAATGAATTTGGCAACACGGCCGGCATATGGATATTAGGTTATTGTATTGCACACACTAGTAGTTCCGTGCCGTATCGGTTACTTTTGTTCTCGTGCTTTTTTTTAAGTGGTCTCGGGTCTCTTCCTGTCGATCAAGTGGCAGAACGTCGTTCCAACAAAATATCAAAGGAGACAGGTAATTTCCTTGAAAGCTTTTCTAACTCATATAAAGAATATTCAATAGGTTCATAGATTGGCTTATCCGTATTATTTTCAATAAAGGTATTAATATTGAAGAAGCTACAATTCGTTTTACCACGGAAGTCGATAGATTAAGTGGTTGGTATAGTGATTTGCTATTAATTTTTATAAAAACCGATATAAAAACGGTTGTTTATTATTGAAAATCGATTTATTGATGTTTTTTTTTTAGTAATATCCGTGAAGATCAATGCACCTTTAGGTTCACTTGAACTAATTTTTAAAACATTTTCTTACGGGTATTTAAATACCTTTTAAAACTGTTTTAACAAAAAAAATATTTTTAAATACCGTAGAGGTTCTTATAAACGAATGTAATTTAGAGTTTAAAAATTTTTTTTGGAGTAGCAAAAATTATATATTTTCTAGTATTTTTCATTTTTTTGTCAGTAAAAAACATAAGCAACATAAGCAATCTGACTCAAGACTGGAGAGTTTCCTGAGTTTTCTCTCGTATGGATCCACCCGAGCTGATCAGCAAAACAAATTGGGAAGAATACAACTTCAACTTAAGAAGTAATTAAAAAACGATGTCACAGAGCTAAATGCTTATGAGACAAGCTCTGTCCTCTACAAAGTAGCAAGAAAAACAATCAATGGTGTAATGATCATCTGTCAAAATTAAGATCCGTAGTACGCATACTTTTTAATAAAGCTCACCGCTAGAGCTATTCTGACAAGCTTACTCTCTCTACAGTTAAGTGGATCAGGAATGCATCCTGTAAGAAATCATGTAAAGAGATAGAAACAACATTTGCCGCAGCAAGGCTCCAAGCGCCTCACAGGCAAATTCTAGCACACTTTCTCTGGAATAGTGCAGAAAGGTCTTGAAAACTTCGTATTGGATAGAGATGGGGATGTGGATCTTGTGGAAGTTTTATAACTATTATATACAGTAAGGGAAGGAATGAACAAGATTTCAACTGAAGATTCAGTATGCAAAAAGAGACTGTGTATCGTCAATATTGGAAATTATTTAAGATTAAACTCGAACTGATGTGATGAATATATTTCTAATAGGGCCACTACTGCAACTGTTAAAACTTCTTTCTGTTTTTAATTTTTAACATTTTTTTTCTGTTTATTCGCGAGTTTTATCAGTACACTCCGCCACATATAAAACTGGTACACCTTTATTTTCCCTATGTAAATCAAACTTAACTAATCAAAATGACAAACAGTCGCATGTGTCAAATTTGTCAAAGCGCATTATCCACGATGCCAGTCCATTTAAGGGAATTTGATAAAATGCGAATAATTTCCAAAATAGAGGATGGTTGGTCCATTAGACGAATTGCCCAAATGTTTAATAGAAGCAAAACCACGATTCAAAACATTAAAAAAAGGTGGGATAACGACCAAACTATTTGCAGAAAAAGTGGAACTGGAAGACCATTTATAACTACAGCGGAGCAAGACGAAGCATTAACTGATTACTTAAGGGAAAATCCATTTCATACGGCAAGGCATGCAAAAGTTGCAGTAAACTTTAATGCTTCAATAACAACCGCATTAAGAAGAATTAGAAAAACTAATTAAAAGAATTGTGCGGCCGCCCGGAAATACAAACTCAATGAAGAACATAAACAAGGTAGATTAATTTTTGCCTTAAATTATGTTTTAAACGATACATTAAATTTTTGGGGGAGGGTAATTTTCTCCGATGAAAAAGTATTCCAATCACATAGTGACGGCCATATTAGAGTTTATAGACCGCCTGGAAGTAGGTTTAATGAAAATTATATTTCTTCTAATGATAACTCTGGACGATTTTCTGTAAATGTTTGGGCTTGGATGTATAGAGAAGATTTAGGTATGTGCTGGAGAATCGAAGGAAGATTAAATGCTAGAAACTGTTTGGATATTTTAGATGGGGTAATGTTACCATCGGTTAGGGAAATTTTTCCCAATGATAATTTTATTTTTCAACATGACAATTGCTCAGTGCACACTGCTCGCAGCGTACGCAATTATATTGCTGAAAAAAATATTGAAACGCTTCCATGGGTCGCTAAAAGTCCAGACCTTAATCCAATAGAGAATGTTTGGGGGCTTATGGTAAAAAAATTAAAAAATTTAAATACAATTCCACGAAACAAAGAACACTTATGGACGCTAATAGAAGAAACATGGAAGAGCTTGACAGAAGATGAAAATTTAACATTAAATTTAATTGACTCAATGCCTACAAGATTACAAGAACTTATCAATAATAATGGAGGTATGACACGTTATTAATTATTGAATGTAAACTTTCATGGCTTCTATGCTACCATGATCTATAATCTATTTGTTAGTTCATTTAATTGTTTATGTATGAATGATAATAGATTTTTATTTTTTCCAATTTGTTTTATTGCTTTATAAAATTTAATTTCGTCATTACATCTACTAACATTTTTATTGAGCTGGCAACACTGCCATAGAAATTATACCATAACAGTTGATTTAGCATTGACATTTTTTAAAAGATCAATTTACACAACTACAAAAACACTATTTTTGATTATAATAGTTGTACCAGTTTTATATCACGCAGAGTGTACCTAACATTTATCTTTTCAGGAGTGAAGTTGCTTCCTCTTTGCATTTTATTCGTATTCTTATCTTTCTTTCTTTGTTGTTGTTATTGTTGTTGTTGCTGTAATACAGTTCTTGCACAAATACAAAGAGAAAATGAAAAAAAAAATAAAAACAACAAAAAATGATAGATTTACAGATCCCTCAGAAAATAGTACTACCCGATCGTGATTTTCAGACATCTCGTATATCGTTTACATATCGTCAAATATGTTTAACTTTGTTTTTTCAAAGGTCTGTTTATCTAAACGATAATTCATTCCATCCTGAAACAACTTACCAACCTTCATCCCAAATATTTACAAGTAACATGATACCTAGTTTAGAAGAGGCGGTTTCAGATTAGAAAGTAAATTAAATGTTTCCAAAAATGTTTGACTATCATTAAAAATTTCTCTTAAATTGATTTGTCAATTTTCATTATGTATTTTTTTTTCGAAGTTAGTTTTAACGAACAAAATCCATTAAGCGAGTAAGTAGGAAATTTAATTATTTTTTTCACCAAAAAAACCAGTAAATTTAAATATCTGATTATACGTACCAGGCACATCGAAAACATCTTTTATTACTTTAGCTTATGAAACAGATGGAAGAACTATTTATATTTCCTTAATTGGTAAAATTCTTTTCAGAAACTGTCGTTGGCTTGTTATGCAATAAAAACAAATCTTTAGATTAGAAGGATTATAGATTTAAGTACTTTCTTTGAAAAATAGAAAAGGTATTTGTTTATTATTTATTAATGACCCAGCAATGGGTAAAGTATTTTTAAAGATTGTGGTCGTGGTGGTTTCAAAACTAATTTATGACATACTAAAAGGAAAATATTTTCATTCTCAAATTAATCTATATTTAGTAAGAGCTAGTCTTTAATTTTATCACAAGGATTTATATTTTCAATAGTTATTTTTATTACAGGGGAAAATTTATTCGATTTTAAATAGAGAGTAAAAATATAATATTTTTCACGTGATAACTCATGTAAAAAAATCGCGACAATGCAATTGTCACTTTGGCAATGATAAAAATTATCTGCAAATTTATCTGCAACATACTTACCTGGAACCTCCATGTGGAAAATACAATAAATAATACCAGGATTTTCCTGTGTAATCTTAGAAGAATCTAGGGAACGAGCTCCAAACAGATATACTGGATTTATCAAACAGTGATAAAACCAATGATCACGTATGGCTCGGTGGCCTGGTGGTCCAAGTGACTCCAGAAATCCACCAGAGCATGTTTGGATTTCAGCGAATGTCATGTTGGTCATTATGGGGGCAATGTCCACTACCCCGACAGCAGCAATGGAGATCATCCTGTATCTAACCCCACTCAATTTATTATTGGAGGAGGAGGCCAGGATGGTGTCCTATAGGCTTCTGTCAGTGGATAGTCAAGAAAAAGGAGAGAGGCTTTGGGACCACTCGGGCCTGATGCGTGAAATTAAAGATCACCACACCCTTGGGATGATCTCAGATATCCTAGCTACCCTGACGCACGTAGAACAGTCCTTTAAAGTCCTCTTTCCGAAGAGAGACGAATGGGAAAGGGGATCATCTCTTTCTCTGGGACTGACTACGTACTATACACTGATGGCTCCAAAACTCCAGGAGGAGTTGGAGCAGGAGTGTTTGGTAGCAAAGCGAGGTTTGAAATCGAAGTAAACCTCGGCACATATCCTACCATCTTTCAGGCAGAGGTTTTCGCCATTGAATTGTGTGCAAGAGAGCTGATAAATCACCCTCTTGTAAACAAAAACATACTTGCTGTATCAGATAGCCAGGCAGCTCTTAAGTCACTGAGCTCCAATTAATTCAAAGCTGGTATGGAACTGTATTAAATCCTTAGAACGTCTTGGTTCCAACAACAGGGTAACTTTGCTCTGGGCACCAGGACATAGCGGAGTGGTGGGTAACAAAAAAGCCGACACTCTTGCCAAAAAAGGAAAAGAGTCTAGATTTATAGGACCTTAACCGTTCTTTGACATTGCCAAAAGTACTGCCAAAGATATTATCTTCGGCTTGACAGAGAGGAAAATCCTCATGTACTGGAATGATATCCCAGGACTAATCGATTCGAAGGCTTTCATTTCCAAACCCTCGAAAATTATAACTAAGCAGATTCTGGAGTGGGATATGAAAGACCTACGCATTCTTATAGGAATGCTTACGAGACACTGTCGTCTAAGATACCACCTGAAGAAAATAGGTCTGAGTCAAACTTCGGACTGCCGCTTCTGCAGTGTGGAAGACGAGACTGCAGAACACATATTATTATGTTCTTGCTCCGCCCTGGAAATTACTAGGCACCGTATTAATTGCAGCCTAACGACTTTAGGTCTCGCCGCAGACAACCATTGACTTCGCAAAGAGGATTGTCTTGTATGGCGATTTATAACCTTAGGGATGAGCCACAATAGACCCAACCGTGGTCTCAGTGGAGGGGTGGTTGAGCGCCCCATTCACATTAAACCTAACCTAATCTATCTGCAGCATAATTTTATTAATTTCCTTAGTTACCTTGGAAGTAATTAACTACGGTCTCCGTTCATTGAAAACTCTCTTCTACTCCCTCTATTTTAAATTAACAATTACGTATTTGACACTAAGTAGGTAGTGGCTTATTTAGAATTTACATGTGCTCTAAATTAATTACTTAATTCTCTCAACAAATTCTTTGTCAAATCATAATAAACATCATATTTTCAATAAATCTATTGTTCAACAGTTTGTGGGTTGGTATTGAATCTAGTTAGATCCGTGAATCAACAACCATTCATTTTAATTATGAGCTGTCATTCAGTATAGTAATTTGTAAAAAACCGTAATAATGCAACTAAATATAAATGCAATTTTTTTTATTCAATCCCAGTAAAATAATTTGTAGGAAATACTGCCATAAATTTTTAAATTATTTGACTGAGTTTCTGATTGAATGAGTTTGTTACCCAAATCCAAAATTTCAAACAAATATATTCCTCTTTACAGTCAGTCGTAGAAAAAGTATAGTACTCAATTCGAGGATAAGGCCAATTATCGCTCTCGGCTAATACCTTGTGCTTACAATTTTTCGTTCGTGGGTAATTGGCTTCTTATCCTACGCTGTACTTAATATACTATGTTTAAAATTCTCTTCTATTGTTGTTTGACATTACCTACATTGTTTATCCATGCAAAATGTGCCATTGATTAACAGGTCGGCTGAAAAGTCCCCGGTCTACCATAGTAAAACACAATATTTTGACAAAATTCATTTTTTTTATTCAACATAGTTGCCTTCAAGGGCGATACAGCGATTATAGCGACCTTCCATCTTTTCGATACCATTTTTGTAGTACTCCTTCGGTTTGTCCTCAAAATAGGCTTCAGTTTCGGCGATTACCACAGTATCAGAGCCAAATTTTTTTCCCGCGAGCATTCTCTTCAGGTCAGAGAAAAGGAAAAAGTCGCTGGAGGCTAGATCTGGAGAATACGGTGGGTGAGGAAGCAATTCCTAGCCCAATTCATGCAATTTTGCCATCGTTTTCGATGATTTGTGACACGACGCATTGTCTTGATGAAACAACACTTTTTTCTTCTTCATATGGGGCCGTTTTTTCGCCATTTTGGTCTTTAATCGCTCCAATAATGCACAGTAATAGTCGCTGTTGATTGTTTTTCCCTTTTCCAAATAGTCGATGAACAATATACCGTGTGTATCCCAAAAAACTGAGGCCATAACTTTGCCAGCTGACTGTTGAGTCTTTCCACGCTTTGGTGGCGGATCACCGGCCGCAGTCCACTCAGCTGACTGTCGATTGGACTCAGGCGTGTAGTGATGGAGCCAAGTTTCATCCATAGTTACATATCGACGCAAAAAATCGGGTTTATTACGACTTAACAGCTGCAAAAACTGCTCAGAATCATCAATTTGTTGCTGTTTTTGGTCGATTGTGAGCACGCGCGGCACCCATTTCGCACAGAGCTTCCGCATACCCAAATATTCGTGAACGATATGTCCAACACGTTCCTTAGATATCTTTAGAGTGACAGCTATCTCGATCATATTCACTTTACGGTCACTCAAAATCATTTTGTGGATTTTTTTGATATTTTCGTCGGTAACCACCTCTTTTGGGCGTCCACTGCGTTCACCGTCTTCGGTGCTCATTTCACCACGCTTGAATTTGGCGTACGAGTCAATGATTGTTGATTTTCCTGGCGCAGAGTCCGGAAACTCATTATCAAGCCAAGCTTTTGCTTCAACTGTATTTTTTCCTTTCAAATAACAATATTTAATAAGCACACGAAATTCTTTTTTTTTCCATCTTTTTGAAAATAACAAAAGTTGCTTCACTAAAAATGCAATATCTCACAAACTAATAGTCCGACAGCTGTAAAATTTTTACACGAATCTTTTGAAGGTTGATGCTATCTAAAAATGAAATGGATTTAATTCTAGTGTCGTCATCTATATGTCAGACCGGGGACTTTTCAGCCGACCTGTTAGTTTATTATGAAGAAGATACCACCTTGTATATTTCCTTCCGTTTGTTTTTATGCGTTTGAATAGATACACATAAAGACCGCGTTCATTCAAGATTTCTGTGTCACACACTCGCACTCTGAATCATCTTTCAGCGAATTTCTCGATGTTTTTACTTTTTTTTTCTCTCTGTCGAGATGTAGGACGGCCAAGTAGAAAGATCCGGTTTTTGGCAACTACAAGCGAACATTTTATCTTTTATATATATATATATATATGGTCCGTTCTAAATTCGGTCAATGTGCTCAAATTGAAATGTGTTTTTTTTTTTCGAGAGGTCAATATTTGCGCACAATTTAATGTGACATTAATAAAATGGACATAATATATAAATGATTCCAAAAGATAACGGTTAAACTTTGGCAAAGAGATCCTACTTGAAAGTTTTGTATAATTTATTACCTGTCAGTATATTTAATGGATGTTTTGATGAAAAAACATGTTAATAATATACATTTATGTCAGATGTGAGTTTAAAATTTTGTGTGTAATTTATAAAGTAAATATAAAAGGTTGCATCGAACAAAATTGCAATAAAAAAACAACTTTGCTGCAAGACTAAGAAATTAAAATTTAGAAATCTTGTAAGCTATCCATGTCTCAAATGTGGGTTGAAACACAAAAGGTTCAAAGGAAACTCAAAGTCTATCCCACAACTGTTTTATTAATTGTTGCAACTAGTTTCGTTCTATAGGACAATCATCAGGCTGAAATAATTACAAAATAATAGAAAGAGGATCTTAAAAGTACTATATCAAGTTAAAAATTCAATACAATTTATCTTGAATAGCAGTTTAGCGAGGGGGCCGACACGCCCTATTTTGGTGTACATTATTTCAAAAATTTGAAATATATTTCAAGAATTTCAAAAATATTTCAATTATTTCAAATATTTCAAAAATATTTCAAATATTTCAAAAATATTTCAGTAATATTTCAAAAATAAATATTAAATTATTCAGAACGGAAACAATATTGAATTGAAGACGTTCAGAAAGCCAAAAAAATGTAGAAAAGGCTAAGATTACAGTTTACACTCTTTGAGCTTTGACTGTAAGCTGATAAGTAGCTGACTTGAATCTTTTGCAAGATTTATAGAGAATTAGTTGATGAAAACAAATAAAAGTCTTTCATGGGGTGGTAATCAATAGAAAACGCTTACTAAACATTGGGCGCGTTCATCCAAGCTAGCGTTACACAAGCGTTGAGTAAGCGATTCGATTTTTATTAGTGTATAAAATTTAAATTTCCGAGAATACATATGCAACTGTAGAATTTAATGTTGGGGGAAACATATTAAGTAGAAATTAACTTTATATGATGTATCATACAAAGACGTTCAGCCACCTTCAAGCGCCTTCACAGAGCGCCACTGCCAGCGCTAACTTTGTGCTAGAGTGGCTGAACAGTCATTTTCTTTGGAACAAAAGCCTACAGTAATTTAAAATGTAAGAAACACAGACATTTTTTTATAAATTGTGCTTAAGTAAAATATAAAATAAAAAATATTTTTTCTAAAAAAAACAATATTACTTAGTAAATCTTTATCGAGATCTTTATAACTTTAACTAATATACTGATAAATAATACTGTAAAAGTAAATCAGGTAATCATAGTAATTATTTTTTCAATGTTTTGTACTTTTTAATTATATTAACTCTATCACACCGTTTCAAATAAAATGGATGTGTACCAATAAGCTGAATTGGCCCTTAAAAAATATACTTTCGGTCCACCACTTGAATGTCATCATAATATATTGTAAGAATTTTATTTTGATTCCTTCCTTCATGAGTTCATCGTTTTGAATAGCTATCATACGCATCCTAAGTCCCAGTTCTTCATGTAATAAACGGCATAATATCTTTGATTTTCTATTTTGATGACTGATTCTCGATCATATTCTGAGTTCTCAGAATTGAACTGTTCTGTGTCAGTATCATCCATTAGAGCAATACTGTTATCGTTTTCCGAGGTCGAATCAGAACCAGAAGTACTAGGAGAGGTAGCAGCAGTGCTGGAAATACTTTCAATTTTTTGAAAAGCATCCGCTGAAATGGTTATCTTTCCATTAAATATATACAGCACAAATAAAATTCAATATCCAAAAACGTATACTAGATATTAGCCAGTAGCTCGTAAAAAGTGCCTAGACATCCTTACATTCAGAACATTCCTACCGGCAAGCATGGCACAGCTAGACGCTTGTAAAAGTCGCGCGCTGTTGCCAAATTATTTATAAAATAAAAAGTAATAAAAGAATATTTCAAATATTTCAAAAATATTTCGAAAATATTTCAAAAATATTTCAAATATTTCAAATATTTCAAAAATATTTCAAATATTTCAAATATTTTGAAATAATTTCAAGTGGGGTGTACATTATTTCAACGTATTTCAACCCGTGTCGGCCCCCTCGCAGTTTAGTGTTAGACGAGGTTTTTGTGAATTGTTTTTTGACATGGTCTCATCCTGTCAGTATTAATTATAAATTTATAAATTTATCATTTTCTAACTCTTAAAATGTTTTAATGTAAACTCAATTTTAACAATATTAACTTAATTATATTATTTCAGTTTACTTAAACTGCTATTCAAGATAAATTGTATTGAATTTTTAACTTGATATAGTACTTTTAAGATCCTCTTTCTATTATTTTGTAATTATTTCAGCCTGATGATGGTCCTATAGAACGAAACTAGTTGCAACAATTAATAAAACAGTTGTGGGATAGACTTTGAGTTTCCTTTGAACCTTTTAAAATTTAGAAAATTAATTAATTAAATGTTGTGTTAGATCTTTAAGTATGTCATAAATAATGTAATCCTGGGTGTTTTCAAAGTAATTGAAGCTATAATGGTGGGCGAGTCCTTATTTAATATTTGGATTAATATAATAAACTTTTGAACAATAAATTTAGTGATTTTTACTTCCATTTTACAGGTAATTTGGAGAAAATTTCGCTGATGAGGGCTGTTTAACAATTGAATGTATTCATAAGATCACATTTTTCAAATTAAATATTACACATCTCACCATTTTTTTAAATTTCTTACGGAACTGCCAATAATTTATAATATACGTGTATTGCTGTCAAACACGTACCTAAGTAATGATTTGTTTAAAATGTAGAGAGTAGAAAAAAAACTCATTTCACTATACTTTTCAGATGAAGACATTTAATGAAACTCAATAGCCAAATAATTATTTCCAACAACTATATATTATATAATAAAGAGCGATGCTTTCGGAAATGTAAAATTAAGATAACAAACATTATGTTGGGAAACTTGGTGTATAATCTTTCAATTTGATACTAATCTTTTGATTACAGTTGCACAACGAGAGTATTAAATTCCATAAAAACGTGTACGATTCTTAAGAAGATACTTATTATTTTATTATAATTTAATTTATTTCGAAGGCAATCGTCATATTTAATTATCTATACTTCCGCATTATTTTTAAATTAACTCGGTTATTCCATCGAGTAACCTTTTTTATTTTCATTCATAATTTGAAGGATACAGTTTTGTTAATTGTAGCTAATAATTGTTATTATAGAATTATTATATTGATATCTTTGAAATACTTTTAATACAGTGGTACAAGTTTTAAAATGTACATCCTGGTCGATATGTGTTAAGTATAAAGAAACTTTACTGCTTAAAAGTCCTTTTCAAACAACACTATTACTGTTATTAATTAACAAAGGTAATATCACGAAAAATACGAAATCAAACTATGTGAGCACCGTAAAAATACAGTTATAATTTGAAAAAAAAATTATTTTTATACTTATTCACATAATTATCTTAAGAGAAAATTGCTAAAATGAAAATTATTAGGCATATCTACTTGAAGTTTACCTAAATGATCACATTTATCTGTAGGTACCTATCTAAATGAACCAGGTTAGTTTTATAGGGCTTTTCTCCATGAAAAACTACTTTCTCATTTCGTGCGCCGGATTAAAATTGGTACCTGTTAATTCTCATTTCGGGCATTGGGGATTTATGTTTTAATCTCTATTTACCATGATATATCTGCATTTTGAATATTCTAATATTTTGATTGGTTTAAATTTTAAGCTTTTTCTAGAATGAGGCCAGGATAATCCGGTATTTCCTAATATTTTGATTGGTTCTTTACCTGTTCTCTTCCCGAAGCCTATATCGAGGCAAGGTTAGGTTAGGTTGAAGATAACGAAAAAGCGAATCTTTTTGACAGGAATGGTACTGAAGGAATATGGATCCGGAGAACCAAAAAGAATTAGACATTGGTAAATTTGATAAGACGTTCTTACTAGTAGGAGCTACTGGATTATCTAAGTCGCTTAAAGGCATTCATAAGAGATCTATTTAAGAAAAATCTGTTGCTGTTGCGACATCCCATCTTTTAAACCATATAGTTCAAAAATAGTTATTTACGTTACAAGTCCGGGAAGTGACTTATTACGGTACGAGATAGATGTTTATAGACGAGGGGACGAAGGACAATTTGACAATCCTAACAATCCAAAAATGGATCTGAAATTAGATGAAATTGCCGAGAAAACTGCGGAAGCGATAGAGCAAATCATTCCAGTTAAGTCTGCGAAAAGAATATGCGCTGTTTTGCAACTGGCGTGAACAACACAATTTAAAAAGTAGTGCTGATAAAAATGTGATTTACTTTTTGGATGTGGTAAGAACAGTATTTTTAAAGAATATTCTTTTCAACAGCTTAAATTTTCAGTCAAAAACATTCAACCCTTCTTGGTTAATAATAATGCCAACATATCAAGTTTCCCAAAGTTGATAGCTTTTTTGAAAAAACAAAATGTAGACCATCAGCCAAACCAGTCGAAGGTCCTGACAAAGGAACAAATTGAAAGCATCATTAGGGACGTTCCAGATAAAGAATATCTATAACTCAAAGTGATAGCATTACTTGGAGTTGCTGGAGGTTGTCGAAGAAAAGAGATCTATAATTTAGAAGTTAGTAGTTAAGATTACCCAGACAAAAACGCATATTCGACGAGCTTTCACTGTGATTAACAGTGATGAGGTTCACTATTTGGATGTGTTTAGAAAATACATGAATTTACGGCAACACGTCTCCCTAAAAGCTCTTTTGGTGGGTTATAGACGAGGAAAATGTCTGTCTAAAAGAGCTGGTATACATACTGTTGGCGGAGAAAATAGCTGAGTTCTTAAAACTAGACCAACTAGAAAAGTATACAGGTTATTGCTTCAGGAGGACTTCCTCAACGTTGTTGGCCAATACTGGACCTTACTGACCTTACTGGACCTTACTGACCTTAAAGTTCTAAAACAGTATGGTGGATGGAAGAGTTCTTCAGTTGCAGAAAGGTATATAGAAGAATCGATTGAAGGCAAAAACAAGATTGCAAGAATGATCCAAAGGGGCGAAACTTTTGTTGAAGTGCTACATCACACTCAAAAAAGATTATTTCTAAAACCAATGATAAAAAATCAAAGTCAATGTCATAGAATTTTATTATAATTATTTAAGATGGACGAAAAGCTACTAGTTTTGGCCTAACATGTAGTCCACCATCAGCCTTAAACGCTAAAATAAACACAAAATTGACATTGTGGTTTCTACCATGCACTTCACTTATAAATATTGTCATTCTAAAGAAAAGATATTTAGGATAAAATATAGGTAAAAAATTTCTCTTTTGACTTTTTTTTATTTCAGTCTGTTATCTGTGTGTTCATGATGAATGTGTAACATTTAAATTAAACTGATTAATATAACATATGCCTATATCTCTACACAGCTAATATTTAAGTCTTCAACTGTTTCTTATTTTAGTTGCTCGTACATTTAGCTGTCGTTTTTTATTTTGCGTCAAAAAATTATTTCGTTCGACCCAATGCCCCCCTTCGTGATTTAGCCATATAATTTCTAAATGTAAAGGTCGCATCCTCTGGTAAAAATTCAAACGCATACGAGTAAACAGTTAGATCCAACAGGTGAACGACCATTATCGGCACGGTTGCATGAGCAAATAAACGTACCTACATAATGTGGTTGGATCTTTTTTTTTGCTTTTCTTAAACTTTGTTTAAATTATGATGGGAAAGGAAGACACGTACAAGGTAGCAGAATGCACGATTCGAGATATAGACACTTATACCAAGAGAAAAAGTCAGCTACAAGTAATAGAAAAGTTCCGATTTCAAATCATAGATAGAGTAATAAAAATGTTTTGTGTGTAATGTTTAAAATATAGTGCTCCAGTAAAGATATTGCTGAAAATTGTAAATAAATTCCAATAAAATAAATTATTGGTGACCAGTTTACCACAAAATAGACCCACATATTTACTTATATTTATTTAATCGCCGCCTTATTGTTTCAATTGAAATACTGGTTCCTGTAGCATTAAAAAGGCACCGCGAAAGTTGTTTACACGTGGATAGATGCTATCTCCGGACACTTAGTGTAACAAATCTATCTTCTGCTGCTGTGGTTTTCCTGGGTCCACCAATCCTTGGTCTTTCTAACACAGAACCAGTTTCATTAAATCGATTATTTAATCTACTTATGACACTTTGCGATACATTAAACAAATTGGCAACTTCCTGTTGAACACTACCACTTTGGAACATGCCAATAGCTCGATTTACTTCTTCAATTATTAATTTACGTCGCACCGTTATATTGAAGAGATATGCACACTACAATATTGCCAAAGACATAATAAACCATACATTTTTCAACTTGTTTCATTTTGATAAAATAGCAAAAATGTTGTAAATAAACAAAAAATGCATTAAAAAAAATTGTTTACTAGAATACCAATGTAAGTAAATGGGTGGGTCTATTTTGTGGTAAACTGGTCACCAATAATTTATTTTATTGGAATTTATTTACAATTTTCAGCAATATTCTTAACTCTTGTGAAGCAGTTTAGATCTAGTAGCAATAAAACTCGAAGTCAACCCACAGTATATAATTAATTCAATGGTAAAAGTAACATCAGTGCTGCGACATGTTTCGGTCAACAGACCATCATCAGGCTCTATGAAGAGAACATATAGTGTCAAAATAAAGGTCACAATATACAGGGTGTTTCATTAAGAATTATCCATATAGTAACTGGAGAAACCTTAGCACTAAATATGAAGATTTAAGCCAAAACACTTAAATAAAATATTCCTCCTAACCGAGATATAGGGTGTTTTATTTTAACTATTTTAAATGATTGTATCCCATATTTTTGACACCTTCCAATATTTTTTCTTCATACTTGGCAAAAAGTTTACACATATTAGGTTACTTTAAACAGTGGCAAAAGATAGTTTTTCTCGATTACCAGAGGCGTGCGGTAGGGATGGATACTTTCTTGTATCCCCCTACAATTTACGCCACTGTCGTAATAATTGTTTCTGCATGTTTTTTTGATTCTCCGTCACTTTCTACGTAAATATCATCCTCTTGTCTCAATACCATAGAGTGAGTAGTTTTCGAATTATTTGCATTTAAAGGTAATGTTTAAAATATCCATTTTTGTTTTATTGCTTATTTAACATGAGTTTCCTTAATAATTTAACCACCTTGATTACAAAATTTGTTAATTCTAATCGTAAATCCACATGAGTCAATAACTATTTCACTAAATAAATAAAATTTATTAGTTTCAAATTATTTTTTCATATTAATATTTATCAAAATTTCAGTTTTAAATTTATAAAAAAATAGAACTATGATTTTTATTATGAAATAACATGATGAATACATAAAATAAACGTACTGAAACAATTATTTATTTGGACTACTGTAACAAAAAATTCTAGTTAGTTAACATTATAGTAAATTTTCGAAGTGGCTTCCATTGACTTCAATACAGTTATTAATCCTTTTGGAAAAATTTCTCCTAACCTTTAGAAATATGTTGGGTGGATTCCTAATAAAATTTGCAACATTTTCTATTTGTTGCCATAATTCCTGTCGGGTGTTAATTTCTTGAGCTTATACAAGTGTCTTCATATGTCCCCAAAAATAAAAGTCTAGGAGATTAAAATCGGGACTCCGAGTAGGCCATGGAAATTCACTCCCTCGCCCTATCCTTCTATGAGGAAATGTATTGTTTAGATAATTTCGAACCGCTAAAGGATAATGTGGTGGGGCGCCGTCTTGCATAAACCACAAACTTCTTCTTTGGTTTAATAGTAAGTTTTCCAGCTGGATTTTGAAGTAATTCCAGATATGAACGGCCATTTAAATTTGCAGGTAATTCAAAAGGACCTGCGAATTTGCTGCGAATTTTATCTTATTCATTAGTATCTGATAATAAAAATCAAATTTCTGAATTTTCATAAATTTAAAATTAAAAAACATTGATATGAAAAAATCTTTTGAAATGAAATTTACTGAAACTAATAAACTTTATTTATTTAGTGAAATAGTTATTGAGGCATGTGGATTTACGATTAGAATTAACAAATTTTGTTGTCAAGGTGGTTATATTATTAAGGAAACTCATGTTGAATAAGCAATAAAACAAAAATGGATATTTTAAACATTACCTTTAAATGTAAATAACTCGAAAACTACTCACTCTATCGTATTGAGACAAGAGGATAATATTTACGTAGAAAGTAACGGAGAATCAAAAAAACATGCAGAAACAATTATTACGACAGTGGCGTAAATTGTAGGGGGTTAAAAGAAAGTATCCATCCCTACTGCACGCCTCTGGTAATCGAGAAAAACTATCTTTTGCCACTGTTTAAAGTAACCTAATATGTGTAAACTTTTTGCCAAGTATGAAGAAAAAATATTGGAAGGTGTCAAAAATATGGGATACAATCATATAAAATAGTTAAAATAAAACACCCTATATCTCGGTTAGGAGGAATATTTTATTTAAGTGTTTTGGCTTAAATCTTCATATTTAGTGCTAAGGTTTCTCCAGTTACTATATGGATAATTCTTAATGAAACACCCTGTATATAATACTATCATGATTAAAAATGAAAGATAACAAGGTTAATTAAAAATATCAGCAAAATAGACCTCAAGTATAAGTGTCGTATTGTTGAAAATGCCTCGGGATATAAAAACAATTTTAATTAAAATTATTTAAGTTTAAAGAAACAAACGTTTTTGCAAATAATTATGGATAGTTTTTGTTTTTAGTGCCAAATAGTTATAAATGGAAGTAATACATTAGGTATATATATTTTGATCACGACCCTCGTAAGAAAATATGTTTTAAATCCTTATTGAATCGCTTTTCCTTTCGAATATGTCAAAGCATAAAAATAAAATAATTTTTACTTAAGCTTGCAAACTCTTCTATCAAATGTTATCCAACAATCATCCATTCTGCCATAACTGTCAAAAACATCTGACAATGAAACACAATCCTCAGCAACCTTGATCAAATCAAGAACGTTCTATTATTCCTTAAAACTGTATCATAGATTACGATAATAATACTTTATATTATAGTACTTTTTAAATTAAATACAAATAAAAAATAAGGATAAATAATGTGGTTTACACTCCTGATGATAAAATAAATATTAAAAATAATATACAGTAGCAATAAAACTCTAAAGTCAATCCACAATTTTAGTTAGCTTATAACTGTAAAAGCGACATGTTTCGGTCCTTAGACCATCATCAGGCTATAAAGAAAACAATGGTATCAGCGAAGAATCAAAAATGGTTACATAGAAGTTACAATTATTAAGATTAAAACTCTTCAAATTGAATTGACAAAGTAAAAGACCGTTAACAGTACATGAAATGTCTAAGTTACAATAAAACAAGCAAGATCAAAATATTACAAATTCATATTATTACTAAATCCGTATACAAACTCCCCTGTATGTGTAGAATTGCAGAAATTGCATTGTAATTTATGAAATTTTAAAATTTAAATTCAACGATCAAGAGAGTTATGGAGTAAAAAGAATAAGAAAACAGAAAATCAGACGCTATCAATGAAGATAGAGTCTAATAAGTGCGTAGGTTAAAATAATATGTGGAGTGAAATGAGGGAGAAACATAAAAAAGTAAGAATGTTTTATCCTAGAGGAAATATTATATATTTCAAGGGAAGTAAGCGTAGAAAAAGAAAACATGAAAAAGATAAAAGAGTTGATTGTAAAAAACAATCAACCATGATGGTAGCTCTCCTTGGAATCAAGAAGACAGGTCGATCCTAAACCGTAAGTAAAGGTTCTTGTTAGCCTTCTCGATATAAGCAGAAAGGCTATGTAACCTAATATTAATACCATAAAGAGCATTTCAATTTGGCAGGACAAAACAACTGTACAAGTGCACTTGAATATGAACTTTATACGTATGAAAAGTAAAGGGATTGTTAGAGTAGGAAAGTACAAAACTAGTCCAGTACCAACCTAAGTCAGGAAGAGTTACCAACAACTAGCATGTCAAAGAGGAACCTTAACTTTACAGGGTAACTAAAAGAAAAGTGTTTCTATAAAATTCAAAAAGACAAAACCATCATCTACACATATCGATGAAACAGCCCGAACATCGTAAAGCACAAAATGGATATAATCAGATTCTTAAGACTAGAAAAGAAGAGTATAAACTAAAATTAAAGCATAACATAACCTAAACTAAAATCTACAAAAGTGTCAAAAATTTAAATTTAGAAACAATTTTTATTAGGTTGAGAGAAATATCATTATAGCCTAATGGATGGTCTAAGGACCAAAATATGTCGCTTTTACAGTTATAAGCTTCTTTTTATAAAAAATGTGGATTGTCTTTGAGTTTTATTGCTACTGTATATGTGTATCATCCACATTTGAGAGATGGATTATCATTTTATATAAAAATAATGTTACACAGTAACATATTCGATACGCTTGATCAATTAAAAAAAATGATGTATTAAATTTTAAGACAATTAATTTAAATTAGAACTGATTGTTTAAATAAAATACACTTATGCAGCAAAGATTTCGTACACAAAATATGTTGCAAAAACCGTTCCCACGTAAGATAAACCTCAAATCGATTGCTACAAGGTATTACTAAACATACCGTTTTAGTAGAAATACGTATACGTTTTGTAAAATAAAACCGAAAAACCGGTCTTCAATTTAACTATAACGATGTTACAATGTCAGTACCTACATAAAACAATACTCGTGGTAGACTGGATCTGCTTCCAATTATAATAAGTCTGATGATACAAGCTTGTTAGTGTGTCTTGCAATTTCCTTAAGTGTAGTGTAGTTTTAATAGAATCTGTATTTAAACAATGTATTGTTCATTTTGATGTTGCATAAGAAAAAAATTAAAACAAGTATTAATTATTTTAAAAATAAAAAAATTCGCGGATATTTTGCCACCTTTGGCTATAATAACATCCATGTTGTAGGTCCAAAAAGAAAATTTCTAATTCTTCTATTACAGCATTTTCCATAACATTTCATAACGTTACGCGTCTTGTTAGGTAGTCCCAAACATGCTTAATTAGGTTTAGGTGTGATCAAATTGCTTGCCAATCTAAAACTTGAATATCTACCTCTTGATCGTATTTTATTGTTACTTTGAAAATGTGCTGGCAAGCGTAGTCTTGCATAAGAATAAAATAAAGAGATAGTTTTAGAGTTTAACTAAAGTAATTACCGTTATGAAAAGAAGGTACGAAAATAACCCGATTACCAACTGTTTATCTCTTATTTTACATATTTTCTTTAAAAAAATTGAAATTAAAACAATGCTGTTCGTGTTTTCAAAAGTAGCACTAGATCATTTATTTTATTTATGAATCAAAACAATAAATTCAACTAATGGTCTTAATAATATTCTATTATTATTATAACATATAACACTTTCTGTTTGCAATGTTTTTAAATTTATTATTTATTTGCTTTAATTATAATCATTGAGTCTCCTACTGAGACAAGAAACTTGGCCGGATAGCTCTAGTATCGGAGGCCACAAATTATACAGAAAGAAAGAAGATCTGATTGGTACTCTTGTTCTTGTTGACTCTGTTACCTTTGGTGTGATTATTATTTGAAATGAAGGCATTAATTGTAGAGTTCTACAATAAAGACTTTTGCATGTTTTAGAGGGTGTTTTGCACCCTAGAAGACCTTTAACTTTTGAACAAGCATCGCACGAAAAGAAAAAAATGTTCAAATGACAATAAAATTAGAATACGAAAAAAGGACTTCAGTGAAATTAACATGTCATGAACCTTCTTCTTTTTTAAACAGTGCCTCCTTGAATGCAGGTGTCTTCTAAACATCTTAATGTCTCCCTATCTTGTGTGTTTCCCTGCTATCTGCCTAATGTCTTCGATCATTAATGTGGGCGACCTACACTTTGCCTTATTTCTTTGGGTCTTTTTTTAATCTTATCACATGCCTGCCCATCGCCATTTCATCTTTCTCACTTTCTCAACGATATCTTTGACTTTGCTTCGTCTCCTGATATCATTTCGGATTTTATCTCGTTGACAGAATCCATATCGTTTGTTTTTCGGGATATGTCTTAGTTTGTCACATTAGACTGATTCTTCTGGTGATTTCTGCCTTCAAATTTGATCATGCGATCCTAGTATGTACTCGTTGATGATGTGGTTATTGTCTATGTATATATTAGTATCGCCAAGGATCATAATCTTTGTCTTGTCGTCGTTCATCTGTAGATTTATCTTTGCAGATGCTTCATTTAACGGTGATCTTGCCTTCCGCAACAAGAACCAAGTTGAACTAGGTTTAACTTTGACTGACAGTTCGGTTGAACTCAGTTTGAACTGTAATATCTACAACTTAAATAAAACATAATAAGATAAATAGAAACTGGTTTATTATGTGTTTTTGTTCAATAATAGTAAATAATTATTCACAATTTAATTTCGTTTTACTTCTTGTCTCTTAGTCAGAAGGTTTAAAATGTATAAAAAAGAGAAAGATTCATCATCGTTCACTTTACTTTAACAACATTTTTACCCATACAAAAATTGAGTGATAAAAGGAACAGAAAATTCCTGTCCATGTCCTACTTAAATGAAAATTTAGTTAAGATTCTTGAAAATGTGTTTTTATCGTTTAATTCATACAAATATGTTGGACACATTTAATATGTATACTCGTTAAGCAAATGGTTCCCAAAAATGTTCGGTTTCAATGCCGACAGAAATGTCTCATACGCAAGTAAGATCTTTCATTAAAAAGATAACCAAATATGGTAAAAACAAGCACCGTATTATGTGATATGTGTTATTGGTGTATGTGTAGTTGAACGCATTTGGAAGTGAAATTTCACCATATACATTTTTTATAGACTTATTGAAGTTTGTTTTGCAACGCTTTTTATGGTTGTTTGTGCAAGATGAAACGCACATAACGGGGACATTTCTTATTTCTACCGAATCTGTGTTAATTGCCCAGTTATTTTAGATGGACAATACTTTTTTTATATATCGGATGTGTGGGCGTGGAAGATGATCTAATGGTATACTTCTATCTACAATATTTTAATATTTTTTTTTGTTGTTTCAGCCTCAGCGAATGCTACTTCGCGGGCAAAGGTACGGCGTTGGTACTACCGGATGCGGAAGCCACGTCGAAATCCACCGGTATCGGGAATTGTGGTGAAAACAACGGGCAATCCGCTACCAACAGTCATACCAACGGAAGTAGCGGAAACGGTAGTAACTCACAAGGTAGCAATACCATACAGAAGCACCTGCAGTCCATGTTCTATTTGCTCAGACCAGAAGAAACGCTTAAAATGGTAAGTGCAATAGGAAAAAAAGGAAAAATAAGATTGCAGCGCCAATGTGGGCAGTCGTAGAACTCTTAATATTGACATTGAAATATTTACGTTGTATCTGTTTCAAATAATAAATATTTGTAAAAAATCACATAAAAACAAACACAAACCAAAGGAGAACCTGAGAACTATGTTAAGATTTTTTTTTAGTTATTCTGATTGTCACCAGGTGGCGTAGAGCTTATTTTGATTCGTCTATACGTTGATTCACATCATTTACACACCAAGTTTTAAAGTCTTCATTTATTGCAATAGTCTTGTATACAACAGTATGTATTACAAAAAAATTAATACATTAACCTACTTTATTTAGAATTTGCATTTAACTACCGTATGTTCACGGATGGGTTTTAGTGAAAAATGTCATCCTTGATAAAAAGTTTTGCTTGTTCTGAAACTCCATAAATTATACTATATTTGTTTGTAGTTGGCAGCACAGTGAATTTATTATAAATGCAAATCCTTCAAAGCCCAAGAAAGAGTGGTTCATGAAATATAAATAAAAGTAGTATATATATTTCTATTGAAACCTACTCATAGTTGTTATTTTTCGAAGAGTTCACCCTGTAATTAGGAATTAACTAACCCCAACACACTAGAAACCCTAGATAATATTGTCACAACAGGTAGCTGAATAGATCCCATGACCGTAGAACCGAAGTTTTTTTAAAGCACAATTCAAATTAAAATAAAAATTAAAAGTAAAATAAAAATATGCTACATATCAAAAAGTAAGAATTAAATATAAATTAATGCAAAAAGGACTTACTCCTTTAATTGTCGGCTTCCATAAATTATGATAAATATTTATAAATGTCTGAAAAAGATTTATTCTAATCTAAAACAAGAGAAACCGCATTTAGATTGTTTTCTCTTGGTGTACAAAAATGTTGTACTTGGTGCAGGGTAGCAATTTCCTTCGCACGCCAGTATAACATTTGTGTACACCTTATAAAAACAAACTAAAAAATATAACCTTCTAATACCAAAACAACATATTATATCAAAAAATTAAAAAAACAAATTTTGGCCTAGGGCATCCAAGAGCCGGTGTTCATTAATGTTACACTTGGCGGTAAGAGTGTTAACTGCCAACTCCAAACAAATGAACTATAACCATGTGGTTATTACAAACAGAATCTACCTGAATATATCCTTCCCAAGTTTTAAAACATGTCTCAATTCTCTTTCTAAATTCCTTTCGCAGCATTTCTGGGATAATTTCGCCCACCTATAAAATTTTGATACCATAAACTTTTATTAACTCCCTGAAATTTGGTAGTAATTTTTTAAATCGCTGAAAAAAATTTGAGAAAATTTTCCAAAACAGCAACGTATTTGAGCTGTATTTATTTCATGCAAAACGTAATTTATTAGTTTCTAGGAAAAATATGTTTTTGTCTATAAGTTCAAGGGTATTTCAATACTGCAACTACAAATGAAAAAGTAAACAAATCATTGCTTAAAAAAAACTTGTTATTTAATTAGTCGCAAACATCACGTAATGACATTTCCGAGATACTAAAATTTTATGGCGGCTCAAGAGTAATTTCTTATAGTGTAAATATTTAAGTGTGAAATAATTAAATAACAAAAAAATCCATACACTTGCTGGTAAAGAAAAATGTCATCGGTTTGTTTGTACGTTTTCAAGGAGTTATTTATATTTTTAAAAACGTAGAAATATCAATAGATTTCTAAGAGTTCAATGCCGGTCAACTGGACAATGTTTATTTTGTTTTGATTGAATAAATTAATCAAACAGAAAGTGAACTACTTTGGTTTACATAAAGTTGTTGTGTGTACGTAAATAATTGTGTTTCTTTCGAAAAAAATCAACTTTAGTTAGCTGTCAATTATGTATTATATATCTAAAAAGTATAAACCGTAAGTAATAATAGTTGTATATTTTGTGAATTATTGACATTTTTCTCTAAAACTAATATTTAAACATTTTTCACCTATAGGATACCCCATCCGTTGACACGCTGTATTAGGAAAAGTTTATTAGAGCTCATAAATGAAGATTTTTTTACAGTAACAATTTATAGATCTATTTATTATAACAATTATGCCCATCTATAAAAATATAACATTTTAAGAACTTGGTTTCTCTAGGTTTCGTAGAATTGCTATTTGATATTCCATGTATGTTTGTATGCAGGATATTAGGGGCGATAAATAACTATAAGATCTATTTTGTCCCACCTTACTTGCCATGGCTCTGATGCTTTCTTAGACTTTAGCAGCTCTTCTAGTTCAATTTTCCTGAGGAAGTTTAAAAGCTCGTCGGTCTTCAAACCAGATAGATCCTCCTCTTCTATTTCGTATGCTCCTAAGTATCTGACCCTAGAATTCTGCAAGGCAAGGCATTCCGAGAGTATGTGTATTGAGGTTTCTTCCTCTCCCTCATAGAATCTGCACTTTGTTTTATCTACTAACCGTAGTCTCTTTAAATGTCTTCTTAACTGGCAATTCCCGATTAATTTTGCCGTTAAAATCCGGGGTCTTTTTTACTTGGCTGAGGTAGCTAAGAGATCTCTTCTGGGCATAGTTCCCCAGAAGTATCTTAGCTAGTCTCAGTTCTTCCAGCTGGTTCCAGTACTTGGTTTTTTCCTTCTCAATTTATTTTCTTAGTAGATTGCGCTACTGCTGATCCCACAAGATGGTTCGGGTCCCAGATATGGGTTTGCGGCTCCTTTCGGCTATTCCTAAGTGTCCTTGAATCCATAGGAACGTGACAGTGTTCTCTTGGCTTAGTTTATTTAGCTTGCTTAGGCATTCCCAAACCATCTTCGTAATGATTGCATTTGAGCTCAGCGCTCAGCCTGACTATCCGACATGATCACATCTTTCGATGTGATTCTAGCTTGGAACCGTCCTTATACCACTTTATGGCTTTTTGATTTAAATTCCATATGTTGTCTTCATGCCATTCAGATTTATTACTTAACTTTGTGATGCATTTTCTCACATGGGTGAATTTCTTTGGCATATTATCTTGGAGCATTTCTGAAGTTGGATCAAATTAAAGCCATCAAGGTTTTTGTATGATAATTTCTTCTTTGATCTTTCTTCCTCCGTACATTTTCTTGCTGAATTTGCAGTGGGATCAAGTTTAGAATCATTTCAGCAGTGGGACAAGTTCCCATTGCTCCAGTGATACATGCACAGGCTAATATCTGAATCTTCGAGAGGTTTTCCTCGTATTACCTACTCAGAATAGCTCTTATTCCCCGAGGCACCACCCCAAATGTGATTAATTGGCTCACTATTGCCGTGTACATCCATTGCAGAATATGTGGGTTACATCCCCAGTTTTTTTGATATTCCATGTGTACAGAGTATAAAATGCAAGGTATCCCAGAATGGATAACCCATAACATGGATCACTAGTTGACAGGTCTCAATTTTTACAAGTAAAATTGCAAACCATAACATGCCGTCGATTAATTTTTCTAATGAATAAGTCGTAAAATTAGTTTCCTAGATATATGGAATGTTTACCATACATTAAGCATACTCACTGAACGTATAATCATTTCTAGGATACCTGTAATTATATTAAAAATCATTCTTACATCATCAGAACGTTAGTTCTAATTAATAAACAAGAAACAATTTATATTTATTTATGAATAGGTGAAATTGATTGTACATAATTGATACAAATTAATAAAATTTGTACTTGATTGACGGATATTAAAAATAAAATTACTCTTAATTTTAAATAATAATAGGCGAATAGACTGATTGAATATTGGACTTTGAACTACATCTTCGTATTGTTACTAATTAATTTTTGCTTCCCATCAAAACTAATATAAATGCGATTTATGAGCCTATTCGTTGTTCGAAATCATGAAATTTCATAACCCATTTTAAACAATCTATGACAGGACGCCAATTTGTATTCATGATGACGCCACTTGTTAAGGGGTGTCCTTATAGAACTGTAGACTTTTCATACCACTGCCTTAAGTTCTTTAGCCACGATGTTCTTCATCTTCCTGTGCTCTGCTTGCCCTCTAATATAATATTCTAATTTTCGCTGTTTGATTTGATTGTTTCCAAATCTTTTCTCTACTAAAATAATATCTAGACGTATATATACACTGAGTCTTCTTCTTCTAACTTCTATGATAGGTCCATGACCTGTTTCTTCTTCGATTTGTCTTCATCTTGGGCTTAGATCTAAATTGTCACTCCATCTTTTCCGAGTGTGGCCTCTGCTGCGTATACCACTGGGAAATTTATGATTGTGGACAGATTGCTATAACTAGTAATAAATTGTAGTATATATTTGGGGAAGTTTCAATTTTTATTCTTTGCCTGTTTACAAATAAAATTTATTCCCATG
Source organism: Ophraella communa (assembly GCA_035357415.1). Taxonomy (NCBI): domain Eukaryota; kingdom Metazoa; phylum Arthropoda; class Insecta; order Coleoptera; family Chrysomelidae; genus Ophraella; species Ophraella communa. The sequence continues at coordinate 21,351,919 of CM068988.1, read as the reverse complement.
TCTCTATGTTTCGCTACTACAAGTATTCTATTTACTAGTGAAATCAAACCAGACGATTCTGGTAATGTTAACCGATTTAAAGAATGAAATTATTGTTTAATTGGACACATATGTAAATATTCAAGCTATGCAGACGTTTAGAAATGGATGAAATTAACGTTGAAAGATTTGCTTACATTGATCGATGTATACACAGATCATGATAATAAAAGTAGGTATAGGCTAAAAATATTTAAGAAAGCTGGAGATAAAATAAACAGAAATATTTTGGGAAGGACCACTGGAAAAAACTACAGCATCTACGTGCTTTCTAATTGCTCATAGACTCGTGTCAACGACTAATCAACAACCGTTATGGAATTCAATAAAAACAAAGGTAAAGGAATGTACCGCCCTTGTTCGTGTTGGGTAATCATTACGACTAGATCAAATTATGCATTTCCATTACGGTAACTTACGAATATTATACCCGGTACTAGTTCGATACGCCGAACCGCCATCCATCGTCCGTGAGTAATTTCTAGAAATACAGGTAGTTAATTTTCTGTAATAACAAAGTTGTTTTCAGGTAATTTTCGTTGAATTATCGGTCATATCGGCACCGGGTTAATTATAATTCTGACGTCAGGAGCGGAGGAGTTTTTATATCGGCGAAAATTGAAATGTCATTTTTTTCCTTCAATCGTTTTAGATCGCATATAGTTGTTTCAAAGATGATTACTGCCCTGACTTAGGATAAAAAGTGCATTATAATTTCCAAAGAAACATTTGGATTAGACTGCTTTTTTTTGGGACCAATGTTTTTTGCTTTAATCCCGAAAATTTGTTAGAAATGCCCACAAAAAAATTTGAGCCCTCAATATTAATATTAAGTACTCTGTCAGTTCGCAATGGGTACTTTTGTAGGGCACTAAACATTGTATTTGTGGTATTAAAAATAAATTTAATCAATCAAAAAGAAGTGACATAATGTTAATTAGATTACAAACAATATAAAATACAGCTTTATTTACTTTAAAACTACCAATAAAATCAGAAATAAAAATATAGTATGAAGATGCTTATATTATAGGCCGAGATAATAAACAACAAAGAAAATGTACATCCTTTTTCTCTTTATGTAAATTGTTCGTTGTCTAGTAAATGCCAAGGTTTTGGTTTACAAACTCCTGTTAGATCACATTAAATGCCACGATTTCATAAATGTTGTTGGTGATTCAAATAAATAATCAAAGGGTAAGACGAACCTTAGCTATACCAGGAGGTGCTTGAAATACGAGCCCCTTTTCTTTTCGGTTGACTCATCTTATGTTTGAGAAATTTATCTCACATCTGTACGTATGCATAAAAACCGAAAAATGTATGCAAAAAAATAACAAACAGAGAATGTAAAGCAAAATAAAATATACAGAAAAAATTACTTAACCTTTAAGGTTACTACTGAATACCATTTACTTTTGATAACTATATATAGAAAATATTATATAGCAACTATTTACGGTGGGTGTCTTCACATCATTGGGGTGTAAACGAATCCCATATCTCTTGTAGCCTTTCTTTTCGTTTAGGGAATGTGTTGACAGGATATAAAATACATACAGGGTGTTTCAAAAAAAGGTAACACCGTCTCTAGGATAGGTAAAAAACTGAAAAATAATTGGGGTTTGCTTGGTAAAATTTTTTTCTAACGCCATCCGTTTTCAAGATAAAGGGCGTTGAAGAAAATAAAAAATTACACATTTCTTACGATTTTGCCGAAACTACTGGCACCATTGCAATGAAATTTTATACGAATATGTTTTGGAAGCTAATATATCCCATGAATTTGTTTTTATAACTAACTCTCATAGAGGGCGCTAGTTACACGATTCATACAACGTATTATTCAACATAACTTTTTTTAGGGTAGAATTATTAGTCAAAACTCCAAGTGAACATAAACATCGTTTAATTCTACACAAATCAAAATATTCCGAAAACGGTACATAATATCGAGTTTTACCAAGAGTACCTTGGGATATATCAGCTTCCAAAACATATTCGTATAAAATTTCATTGCAATGGTGCCAGTAGTTTCGGCAAAATCGTAAGAAATGTGTAATTTTTTATTTTCTTCAACGCCCTTTATCTTGAAAACGGATGGCGTTAGAAAAAAAATTTACTAAGCAAACCCCAATTATTTTTCAGTTTTTTGCCTATCCTAGAGACGGTGTTACCTTTTTTTGAAACACCTTGTATAACCTGATATTAAACCACGAATATTGGGGAATACAGCAATGAAAAAAGTAACATACTTTTTACAGAGCTTTTGGAAAAAGAACAGAAAAACAGAAATATAATTGTTTATAAAACAAAATGTACTTGCGTTAAATTAACAGAAGAAATGTTTAGATTAAATTAGAACTATGCCAAATAATATTTTTTTTATTAATTTATTCTACATAACAGTTTTATTTTTTATATTTACAAGTATAATATCAATATTTAACAATCTACTGACACAAAAGAACGCCTGTTACGAAAAATAGTGTTTCTCAACATGTTTCACACAAATATTTTTTCTAATTTTTAATAGGATTGAGTTTGAATTCAAATTAATAGTATCAAGCTTTTCGTAACCAGTTGCTAAAAATAAAATTTTGGCTGACATGCTGGCCCATACTACGAATGATGCTGGAAATATGCCATTTTTGTGCCAAACAGTCCGGATGGAAGGCTTCATGTTTTTTTGCGACTACCTCTGTTTTTGCTGTCCACTGTACTGTCCTAGATATCCAATCTTATCATATTTGTTATCTTGTGTCGCTTAAAGTTGTTTTTCTTTATTTTAAAACAAAATTCAAAAATCTTCTGTTACCTTTCCGGTGACATGTGGATGTCGAAGTGCGTTGCTCAAAAGCATGACTCCCTGGTAAAAATATACGGATCACATAAATATCACAAGGCCCTTACCGAAGCATGCAACAACAACGTAGTTACTCTAGGCTGGATCAGAAGTCATGAAAATTCAAAAGACTTAGGCATAGCTGAGCTGGTTAGCTAGCAAAGCTGCCTTGGCAGATTGGCAGCATTAGCGGTGGTTAATCTAGTAGAAAAACGTTCCATTGACAAATTCAACGGAAGATGGGACGAAGAAAAAGGTTTCAGACTATGCAAGGAACTTCTGATGTATTCGAATAGCAGAGCAGCCAAAAAATACGTGGGCATGACCAGAAAGAACCTGAGTTTGGCTACAGACATCGGTAATGGCCATTCTCACCTATGAAAACATCTGATCAGATTGGGTTAGCTGACGCCCCACTATGTAGAGGATGTAAACAAAAAGATGAGAGACTCCTCTGTAAATGTCCGGCTGACACATGCCAACTTGGGAGAGAAATATTAATAATCGAAAATCACTTAATTGTTTTTCAAAATATTCCCCATGAAGATCTATCTTTGGCATGTTTTGAACCAATTGTCGAAACACTTTTGCCATTCTGACTGAGGTATCTCCAAAACATGCATTCTGAATGCAGCAACCGCTTCTTCAGGTGTCGATAAACGTTGACCTCTCAGTTTGTTTTTTACGTACGGGAATAAAAAGAAGTCATTCGGTGTCAAGTCAGGACTATACTGCGGATGACTCATCAAATCGATGATTTGGGTGCTCAAAAATGCAGTTGTTTGAGCGGATGTGTGGGAGATCGCATTGTCGTGGTGAAGAATGATCCGTCTTCGGCGATTGATTTTCCTGATTTCTTGGAGGACAACTGGCAAACAAATGGTTGTGTACCACTCAGAATTGACTGTTCTACGTTGTTCTAGTGGTACGGAAAAACAACTGATGTTGGACGACCTGCACGAAATTCGTCTTGGAGTGAACTCCTGCCACGATTAAATTCACCCTACCATCGATAAATACTGGTCCTTGATGGAGCTTCATCGGCAAAAATTGAATTTTGTTCATCCATGCATTGTTGTTGAGTTAATCCACGTCGAAAGTGGTAAATATTTTCACGATTTAATTCCATTTTTGGGGCGAAATAAATCTTTTAAGTTACTGTAAACAACACAAATAGCGGTCGTATGTCAAAACGTTCTGAGTACGTATTACCTCAAAAATGTCCAACTTTATGATAGAATTGCCAGTTGCCAGTTTGCAACACCAGGGTTGCCAAATCCCGAAATATAAAAGCAACCCTCGTAGTTAGGCTCAATTTCGGAAGGATGCACAATGTGGTGAAATGTGGTGAAAGTGCAGTGGGGCGATCCACCCTTAAAGAATTATAGAAACAGATATCCCTAATTATTTCATATTGAACTAATTTGAGTACCTATAGTGCCAAATAATTGGAACGTAATTCTTCCCGATAAGTTTTCGTACAGCTCTTCTATTTACATCTGTAATACTGCTTTTTCTCCTATACATTACTGAACAGGAGTTTTATATTGTTATGTTCACACGATAAAAGAACTCTTAATCGGGAACACAAGTTTATTTTTGATCAGACAAAACCAAAGTGACAGGCAGAAAATCTAACTACACGAGGTTGTCAAAATAATCTAAAGCGTTGTCATGAAAAAACACAATTTTGAATTTAAAGTACATAACATTTCTCCCCTCTCTAATTTTTTAAAATTACAGTTACAATCAGTTTATATGAAATTAACAAAGCAAAATCATTTATAAGTCAGACGTTCAACCGGTCGTTTAGACCTAGCAGGTCTTGATCCCCCCTCAAAAATTTCCACCTCTCTGTTTCGCCTTGGGCCAACCGGAATCTCATCATAGTTTCTCGATCTTGGGGCTTGCTCTCGGGGAAAACCAGGAAAAGGTTGAACAATTGGGTTAGGCTGAACTTCCGGGACAGGCTGGATCTCTGGAATAGGCTGGAGGACAGGCTGGACCTCTGGAACAGGCTGGACCTCTGGGACAGGCTGGACCTCTGGGACGGGAACTGGTATGAGAGGCTGCTCAATAACAGGGACATCTGGAAGCTGAGCTTCCGGTTCTTGAGGAACACCCGGCTGGAACTGCAGACCACCTTGAACTTCATCTCGGAGCTGAGGGTGATTCCTGTTTTCTTGAGCAAGGAAATCATCTAAGAAAATGTCGTTGTAGCTTGGGTTGTATCTTGGATCCTGAGAAAGACGATGAGGCACCATTGTAGCTGGCTCAAGTTTGCACTCGATGATCTGATCAACGCTGCGAGCATGCAGAATATCATCTTCGTCTTGAACCGTGTACAGTCTGGAACCCAAGCGTTCTACTATTGTACCTCGAGACCATCGGGGTTTGCGTTGACGATAATCCCGGAATCGAACTGCTTCGCCAACAGCAAACTGACGGTTTGACGCTGGAGCTTCTGACGGTTGTCGAACTTCGCATGATGGTCGCATAGCATCAAAAGGGGTACGGCTCTTCAGGTTTGAGTAGAACAGGTCCATCGGAGTTCGATTCGTAACTGTGCACACAGCAGTACGCATAGCAAAGAGGACTCTGGCAAGACGAGTTGAAATGTCGCCGTCAAGGTGCTTCTTGAAGAGCTCCTTGAAACTGCGGACTCCCCTCTCAACCAGACCATTGGATGACGGATGAAATGGAGGCGTGTTCAGATACTTGACTCCGTTCTTGGAAAGAAACGAACGGAACTCCTGAGACGTCAGTTGTCTGCCATTATCTGAAACAATATATTCAGGAAGGCCGAAATCTGCAAACGTATCTCGAGTATGTTTAATGAGAACCGCTGCAGACATCGATGAAACCATCTTGACTACTGGAAATCGTGAAAAAGCATCCACCATAATCAGAAAGACGTGACCTTCCATCGGACCCAGGTAATCGATATGAACGCGTTCCCATGAACGATTCGCTGAAGGCCATGGTGCTGGAACCGCTGCTGGTGGATTTCTGCGAAGTTCTTGACATGTTGAGCAAAGTTGGACCGTCTTCTCGATGTCTTTGCTCAACCCGGGCCACCAAACGTATGAACGTGCTGCCGACTTTGTCCGAACAATACCGTGGTGAGATGCGTGAATTGCGTCTAGAACCTTCTGGCGTAAAGATGAAGGAACCACCACCTGATCTCCACGAAGTAGAACCCCTTGTAAGGTTGACAACTCGAGACTTCGTTGCCAATATGGTTTCAGGTGGGGCGGGATGTCGTTTGGCCAGCCATTGTTGACAAATTCAACAACCTGAGAAAGTTCCGCATCTCGTTCAGTTTCTTCTGCTACTTGCTTGGACTTGACAGGACCATCTCGAACTTCCAGAAGGTGAATACCAACTGGATCTGGGAACTCGCCTTCAGAAGTTGGTAATGGTAGCCGAGATAAGGCATCAGCATTACCATGAAGACGACCTGGTCTGTAGACGAACTCGTAGTCGTAGGCACCCAGCATCAAAGACCACCGGATCATGCGAGGAGATAAGTGCTCTGGAGTAGGAGCACCTTTCTTGAATATCCCCAGCAACGGTTTATGGTCTGTAATAAAAATGATGTTGGATCGCCCAAACAGGAACTTGTGGAACTTTGTGACACCAAAAATGAAAGAAAGAGCTTCTTTGTCGACCTGACCATAGTTCCGTTCTGTGGGACTCATGGTTCTTGACTTGAACGCTATAGGTCGCTCTTCTCCGTTGTCGTATTGATGCGAAAGAACTGCACCAACACCGTAAGCTGAAGCGTCACAAGCGAGGATCAGGGGACGATTGTCTTCGAAGTGGACCAGGACTCGATCACTTGTCAGAAATTTCCTAATCTCTTGAACCGCTCTGACTTGCTCTTCTTTCCAAATCCAATCAGCTTTGTTGTCCAGAAGACGATACAGTGGCTCGAAAATGTTGGCTCGATTCGGAAGGAATCTGTCGTAAAAATTGATAACTCCTAATAGAGCTTGGAGTTCGGTCTTGTTCGTAGGCGTCGGGAAGTTTTGGATTGCTTCGATCTTCTCTTCAGTGGGATGAATGCCATTCGCTGAGATCTTGTATCCAAGGAACTCGACCTCAGGAACTGAGATCTTACATTTCTTCTTTTTAGCTTCAACCCAAAAGTATGAAGGCGATCCAGTACTTCTTTCAGCCGTTCGTTGTGGATCTTGTCGGAGCTGCCGGCTACCAGTACGTCGTCCATGAGAATGGCAACGCCTGGTATACCAGCCAGAAGACTATCCATTGTACGTTGAAAAATACCTGGTGCCACAGATATCCCGAACGGAATTCGATGGACAGAGAACAGGCCCAAGATTGTGTTGATGGTGAGTAACAACGCTGATTCATCGTCTACCGTCAACTGTGTGAAGGCCTGATCCAGGTCAAGTTTGGAGAAAACTTTCCCACCAGACAGCTTCACGAAGAGATCTTCCAGAAACGGCAAAGGATACTTGTCCGGTGTAAGAACGGTGTTGATTGTAGCTTTGTAGTCTCCGCACATCCGAATGGAACCATCGCGTTTTGCAACCACGACCACCGGAGTTGCCCACTTGGAAAATGAGACAGGCCGCAAAACGTCTAGGTCCTGAAGTCTTCGGATTTCATCGACGACACGAGACTGCAAGGCGTAAGGCAGTGAACGAGCCTTGAGATACCTTGCTGGTTGATCAGAAGAGATGTCTAGATGGATAGGTGGACCCTTGAACTTTCCTAGTGCTGGACCAGAATCTGAGAGAGCTGGATGATCCGGGGCTGAAAATTTGTTAGTGAGCGAATGAATCCCACAAACAGAAATGCCAAGAGCCTGGAACCAGTTTCTTCCTAGAAGATTGTGACCTTTGCAGCCTTGGACTACGTACAAAGGCACAACCGCTTCATTGTTCTTGAATTGAACGCGGACCATCTTGACACCGAGAATTTTCACTGGATTGTCATGGTAATCGCCGAGAGACAGGTTATGAACTGGTAATAAAGTACCCGAAGAAGGCCAGAACGATTCGAAAATTTCTTGATGCATGACTGTAACTGCTGCGCCGGAATCCACCTCCATCACCACCGTACGACCGTCGACTTGAAGTGTGACCATGATGGCTTCTGGTATCTTCCGTGGCCCAGCTGCTTTTTCCTCCTTAGCCAGAGTGAAAAGCTGGAAATTGTTCGAAGAATGAGAACAACTGCACTGTTGAGATGAAGAACCAGCTGGTTGGGCAGTAACTTGATAGGTGTTTCCCTCGTGGTAACTTCGAACAGCTGACTCTTCATGTGCCTGTGAAGAATGAATGGCACTGTCTTGATAGCTCTGAAATTGCTTTGATTTACCTGGTTTCGACTTGAACTTCTGACGAGATCCCTGGCAAATCTTTGCGACATGACCTTGCTTGTTGCACGTTGTGCAAATCAGCGAACTTGGGTCCAGATGGCATTGCGAGACTTTGTGGCTCCCAGCGCAGCGAAAACAGGTGAAATTCTGCGATGACGATGGCTGAGGCTGCGGTGCAGGCTTCTCGGAAACGTGTTGCCTGGAACAGTCCTGGCGATCCGTGGATTTAGACACCAGACGAACGGCGCCGGTCTCATCAGTTATCTCTTTGATGTCGCCATGTGCTGATTCGGCTCGTAGAGCAATATCAATAGCCTGCTGAAGATTGAGGTCAGATATTTGCAGTAATCTCGAACGTACCTGTCCATCTCGAATGCCACAAACCAGCTGATTCATAATCATGTCGTTTCGAATCGTTCTGAAATTGCAATCAGTTGCCAGTCTTCGAAGTTCAGCAACATATTCATTGACTGGCTGATCAACCTTCTGATTGCAGTGGTGGAACCTGTGATAAGCTGCGACTACATTAACGAGAGGCTTGAAGTGGTCGGTGAGAGCTTGAATGATCTCAGGAAATTCGACCTCGTCAGGATCTCGTGGATGTAAAATGCCGCTCGCTAAAACGTAAAGAGGCTCACCGCAAATCGAGAAAAAGTGTGCACGTTTCATCTCATTGTCCTTGACTCGCATCGACGTGAAATTAAATTGTAGCAGCTTCGACCAATTTTTCCATTCTTGAGGGCGAGAGACATCAAATGGACGAATGTTGGACAAGTTCACCACTACCGAAGGTTGTTCCGCAGCTGCGTTGTTTTGCACGTCACCATTTTTATCAGGCATTTTGAATTGTCAGCTTGAAATCGCCGAAAAATATTGAAATCCTAGGTTGAAATCGCTAGGTCGCACGAATTCGAAATTCCTCGTCGCCAAAATGTTATGTTCACACGATAAAAGAACTCTTAATCGGGAACACAAGTTTATTTTTGATCAGACAAAACCAAAGTGACAGGCAGAAAATCTAACTACACGAGGTTGTCAAAATAATCTAAAGCGTTGTCATGAAAAAACACAATTTTGAATTTAAAGTACATAACATATATCTTTTAACCAAATTTCTACCAAATCTTAACAGATTGAAATAATGTAGTATATTTAAATTTAGCGTCAACGGCTATAAATGGAAAAAGTTAACAACGAAATTGTTCATCGCCGAAATTAAACTGCCAAATCAATCATATCAAACAATCTAATCATACTTATATCAGTCCATATACAGCTTTACTGTACCCTATTGTTATTTTCTTCTTATAATTTGTTACATGGTACAAAAATTCCTACACAATGTTTTTTTTTTTTTCGTTTTCAATACGCCTACCCATTTTACTTTGAAAGACATTCGTTAGTTGTTTTTTTTTTTCGTTTTTCGAACGTATTGCAGTTTAACGAACGTATCGAGTCTATACATTAGAGATAATTGTCTGTAGAAGCTGCAAATTGAAGTGCAAATATCTTGTAGTTGTCTACGGTACAACGGCACCCGAACTAAACACACATAATTCTGTAAGTAGAAGCTTGATTTGCCATACCAGGAGGAGGTTTCATAATTTACGTCAAACCAGCGGCGTACGGCAAAATGAAGAGTTCGTCCAAGAAGAATATACAGCGTGTCTCAGAAATGAGGGGCCAAAACTTGGGAATTAGTAGAAGGTGTTAAAATAATGTTGGTACTCCATATAACTTTTTTTCCACGAACCTCCTTTGTAGAGTTATAAGGCTTTTCATAACTCCCAAATTATATTTTCGAACTTGATGAAAATTTGGTGGATTATCAAGTACATCAATTAATTTATTTTTGTCCATATCAGTTATAAAGTTGTAGAGAGTCAGGATCGGACTTGGCTCACCGGATAAAATTTCAGAAGTGACAAGGCAACCATTTTTAAAATACTGTCAGTTTATTCTCCAAATATTTTTCTAAAAAAAACTGATACCGTTAACGATACCTATCTTAAACAGCTGATTTACGCTAATTTAAGATTTTTAGTCAATTTTTGTTCGTCTTGTAGCTTTAGTAGTTTGTGCTAACAAAATTGGCGAACGCACCAGAAGCAGTAGTGCCAGCGGACGTTTCGAGTACAATTTGAACAGTAACGTCTTCTGAATGCAATTTTATGTTGAATTCCCCAATTAAAAACGTTCTTCTTCAGAAACATATTTTTTACATATTTATTTTAATAACTGCAAAGTATTTCTGTGAATTTACAACGTAATTTAGTTTATTATGCTTTAAATATAAAGTACCTCTCTGCACCTGCAGTAGTAGCTCACATTTATCCTCACTCTTTCACCCCACAATTCCTCTCTGTACAGCATCTACTCAATCGTCCTACTAAAAACTCTCCTTTGTGATAATAGGAGTTCTTTGACCACTTTACACATAAATTTCCTCAGCCATGCTGCCTGTACTTTCGCCTTCTGTGTCAGCTTCAACATATATTCTTGAAGGATAGTTGGCTATCCAACCCCACATGCCTTAGTATTTTAACAATAACACTCCCAAAAAGGGGCGCCAATTTGTAACCTTACTAGTCCCAAATAGGCAGGGTGCCAATTTGTAACACTACTAGTTCCAAAAAGAGATCCCGGCTATGAGACCCTCTCAAGAAGTGGTTCGACTCCAAGTTAATGCTTACTATAGAAAGAATTGGTGGTATATAAGAGTTAAGGGCGCCACTATTTTTTTATACGTTACGAATAAACAACAGAAACTACACAAAAACTAAGGTGAAAAAGATAGAAACACCTTGTAATTAAACTGAATTTGAAAGCCAAAAAGAAACTATATTTAATGACAACCGAACACGCTACACCCTTAAGACTTATAGTCCATGGGTATATAAATCAAACGGTTTTTAATGAATATTTGTTTATTAATAAAAAATGGTGAATTGCCAAAGGAAGTACAAACGGAAATGTTGTAAATGGATTTGACTTATCTTTTTTTTGGTAGAATGATATGGTGGTCTCGGTATGTGGTGGTGGTTGCTTCTTCGTCAAAAGGAACGACTATGATACGGAAACTTGCTTTTTCGTCAAAAAGGAAATGTATTAGAGGGTATGCCTCTCTCTACTAGCGGATTATCTCTCCATACTAGCGGTTACCTCTCCATACTAGGGGGCTGTATCTTCTGTGATACAACCAGAGAAATGGATTGTCTAAATTTTGCAGACAACTTGTCACTAAGGGTTGCTTGGACGAAAAGGAATGAAGCGAGGTGATTGCCCTAATTTATAACAGTATTGACAGAGGTTTGCGGTTGCGTTCATGTTGGTAAGGGTTGTTTCGGGTGCGTTCTGTTGTAGGGGTTGGTTTGGTAACGATGATAAGGTTGTGTCTAATATACAGTGGGTCTGGGTTGATTTTAGGGTTCGGACGGTAAACTAAGGAAAGGTAGCATGGCGCTAGACATGTTACAGTATATGCATTACCGCGATAACAGATCGATACTTTAAGATAGAGAAACGTATTCTTTATCTACGGGGATCAATATTGAGAGAACATTCTGTACTTAGGTTGTAGTCGTCTATAAGTACCTGGAAGGCTATACGGACGAGACTGTGGCTACGATCCGTAAGCATCAAAATCCAGAGTTAGTCCTGGATTCCAGTAGGAAAGTAAAAGAGGCTGTCACTTGAGACAGTTAAAAATTAAATAAGAGTCTAATAAATATAAATAGCAACAGAAGTTGTTTTATACAATTTCAATCTAATAACTATTATTATATATTTTGAGTAAATGGTCACTATATTGTATCGATTAACATAAAAGTGACTATTCTGGTAGCAATTTGTAAAAACAGTGAAATAATTTCAATTGTAGATAATGAACAGACATCAATTTTAATACAAAACCAACTTTTATCATAATATTAAAGATAATATATGATTTTAGTGATATACGTAACTTGTTGAAGATATTTCCAGTCATTCAATAATTAGACTGTGAGAGAAATACTTCTAAAAATAATGTTCTTGAAACGGTTTTGATTTTACTGAGTTAAGATTACTTGAGAGACTTCTGGATATTTCTAGAATGAGTTGAAATGTAGAAAAAGACTTTAGAAGAGGTCATGTCAATCAGTCTATCATGGGAGATCATTCTAACAAGAGGACCAATCAATCATAGTCCACCATAAGCAGTCAGGGATAGTCCATCAGTTACTTGAAGTCAAAAGACAGTCTTCAAAAATAATTCCTAGTGAATTAAAGGAAAATAAAAAGTGACTTTACAAGACTATAAGTGGATTTAGGAACATTTTGGGATTGTACATAAAATATTAAGTGCTATAACTCCAGTAATAATTAAATTTGAACAATAATAGCCACCAAACACTAAACTTTATCCTTAATTCGTTGGAAAGAACAATTGTATCACATATCACCTTATGATAAGGAGCATTTATTAACGTGGTTGACAAGATTCCATACATAATCTGCACTAAAGTAAAAAAAAAATATAAATCAACTACATTGTGGAGAAGCATCCATTCTACAGATAATTTTGTAAAATACTTTTGTATTAGTTAGTTTAAGTTAAATAATTTAAAACCAAATAGTATATTTGGCAATTTGTGTATGTTTACTTCTAGATTAGCTTGTAATGTATCATTTTTTTGTAGCCTGATGATGGCCTTATTGTAGGACGAAATTAGTAGCTTTACTTAGGTACATCATTATAACAATAAAAGTTTGTGACATTGACATTGGTGTTTCCTTTCTTTATTTAAGAATCATAATATTCGTTACACACTTGGTAATTGTGACATCTCAACCATTACTGAGGTATCTAGAAGTTAAAATTTTTGCTGGATTGCGGTTTAAAAATCATCAACGAAAGGGCATCGGGCACAATATCAGCTCTCACAAGGCTTATGCCCAACATCGGAGGATCAAGAAAAAGTTGACGAACGCCCAGAGTATGAGGCATATCGCATGCAGAAGTTAATCTCTTGGTTAAAGTCATATGCTTAGACCAGGACCTTGTTAATGAAAAGATCAAGAAACATGATTAATTTTTAAATTTAAAAAGATTGGACTTAAAACGGTGGTTCACCACTATTTACAGCAATACTAAATACTAATGAACCGAATTAAATTTTAATACAAAACCAACTTTTATCATATTAAAGATAATATATGATTTTAGTGATATAAGTGTATAACTAGTAATAATTTTCTATAGTATTATATTTTAAAAGATCTATATTATAATGAAAATTTGTTAGAAATAATTTTGCTTATGTAATTTTACCAATGTTATTTATTTTGTATTTAAACAATTTTATAAATTTACTGATACGAAGTTATATTTAATCAAAACTTTTATTTGGACATTTGGTTTACGAATATTATATAACTATATAGTCTAGGTCTTCGTGTGTAATATATTTTCAAAATTTTAAAATACTTATTATAAATTTATTGGTTGAATTCAATTTTTATTCCAAGTTGGATGAGAACAGAACCGTTGAATTTGATCAACAAAAATAAATCCTTTATAACGAATTCGTCGTCTCTGACAACGTATTTTATTTTCGGAGTTGTCCATGTCGTACCATGACTCACGTGAAATCGTGCAGCTCGTTTTAATTGATTGTAACGTCCAGAAAAAGTGAAGTCATACGATAAGATTTTATTTATTGTCAATAATTCTTGTTGTTTTACAAACCCAACTAGTTCGCCAATGAATTTGTCCTTAAAACAAGATTAAAACAAACATCAATCATACATTTGAAGCGATAATTTTAATCGAAATTAATTTTTTATTATTTAATAGCCACCAAGCCATCGTAAATTTGTCATGGGCTTTTATCGTGGTAAACATTGTGTAATTGTGTATCTGATTTATTTTTGTTTTATAAACCTAAATGACACTTTCAGTAGAGATAAAAGTTTGATGCTTTATTTTTCTTTCTGTTGCAGTAATATTTGTTAGGTCTTCGATTCCCGAAAACTGGTGAGATCAGATGAATTCTCTCTTGTGTGATTTTCTCATCTCACTTTAAATCTCTCTTACTTCGAAAAACAGTATTCTTGAGTAGTCATCACATGAATTCACATCCCTTCTTTATGCACCTTGTTGCTAAACGTTTTATCCATGCTCAACCAATTAAATTACAGCTATTTGACATTTTTACAGTGATATATTATTTATTAAAGTCGAATCTTTTTATTGGTTATATTAGATAAACCATAATATTTCGAATGTTATTTATTATTTTACATTATGGAAAAACAGAAAAAAACAATTACAAATAGACAGAATGAAGTGCTTGTTCAGTTGATGAAACACAATGCAGGGGTTCTGGTAGGTTCCAAATTGGACGGAAGACATCTTGCGGAAGCTCTTGAGTAGAATTTCTAATAAAATAAATTCCATTCCGGGGGCAAATAAGGAATTGACGATCGGATAAATGAAAGCAGTTCTCTCTTAAAACTTTTCGATGAACTGCAGGAATAGCAGCCCGTTAGATTTTTTTTGGGGGTTATCTAAAATCACGTGTTTACGTTATACGACCAACTAACTTACAGGAATTGAGACAAGAAATGTTTGATGAATGTGAACTAATACGTGGAGAAGTCTTGGAAAGAGTGACTCAAGAATTTGTTAATAGGATGGCATATTGTCAGCAAGTAAACGGCGAGCATTTTGAACATTTGAAGTAATTTTGTTTCTCATTATTCTAAAATAATGAAATGTACATCACAATTTGTTTACATTAAACTCAGTATGTATGAATTCAAAATTACAAGCTCTTTCAAAATCTGTAAAAATATATAGGGTGTCCCATTTAAATTTAAGAAGTTGATGGCATTTCCGGAAGTATATTATTATCAAAAAAATGTACATCAGATGCGTTTTGTTCCATTGCACTTACCTGCAAATTTTCATAGATATCGTTCTTTTCGATTAAAAGATATTTACTTGGTTCCATACTTTATCCCAACCCCGTATATGTCAATATGACGACGATGGTTGTAGCGAAACAGCTGTCATTGAGTTTTTAAAAACCAATTCTTTAAATAGAAATTTTGGTAAAAAGTTTAATTTTTTAATGTTCTTAGTATTATTTTGTTAGCTTTGGGTCAAAAAGCATGACCAAATTTTGAAACATTGGCCTATAGACAGAATTATTGGAGATTTTAATATTGTGTAAGTTTTTATATACATTTGAAATATCGTTTATTTTATTATATTCGGTATACATTTGCATATACTCATATCACATACATATATTTTAAAATATTTGTAAGATCTTAACGCAATCTGTGTGTATGCGAGGTATTTCAAGACATATTTTTGACAATTAATTAATTAATAAGAAAATCTACATTGATAAACAATACCTTTTCAAAAAAACAAAATATAAGATCTGTTTACTAACTGGGAAATATTTTAATTTAAATTTAAAGTTTTCAGTCCAATTCAATGTTGAAAACTTCTATTTTCTCATAAAATCGACATTTTTAACTTATAGTAAATTTAACAAATAAAAAAAAACTACATTATTTGTTAAAGGTCAATATAAATTATGTTTTGGAACTGGAAGATTTCTTTACGTTATGTAAAACAAGGCCAGAAGGCTGGGACGAGATACGTCTCGTCTTTTGTGTATAGTTTGGGACGGACCCTGTTTAATAAGTGCAAGTAAAATGTCAAAAATTGGAGTATTTGCTTATACATTATCTTGGAATAAAATACATACACTTGAAAAGCTGAAAGATTACCCGTGCGTTATTGTTTGTAAGCATACGAATAGGATAGAGAAGACAACAGTTTATAATTTAATATTATCGTTTGATATTTATAGAAAAGGACAGCACATAGAAAAGGTGTCGGTGATATGATCGTTGAATCGTGACGCACGGGTAATCTTTCAGCGATTCAAGTGTATGTTTGCATTATAATATTTAAGATAGGATTGGAAACTTCTTAGCTATCAACTTTACTGTAATTAAAAGTAACCATATTTTTTTTTTTTTGATTTAGGCTACATTTAGTGGCTGAATCAGATTTATCACTATCGACGTTATAATGAATGAAATAGGTATTTGTTAATTTAAAAATATATTACATCTCCACTCAAGGGGTATTTAGTGGTAGTTCCTGAACTATGAAATTAGTCTTGATTTTTTGCTTCATTTGCCTTGTTCCTAAGGTATATTAACCACTAGAGGCGCTGAAACTCGTAATCTACTCTTTTTCATTAGGTTTACATTCAAATAATGCACTATTCGATATGCACACCGCACCGTATCAGTGAAAGTACGTAAGATAATTATTGTTGTTCGCTAACATAAAAATATTCATTCATTGTATTGTTTTAAACGTAGTACTTACTTGTTATGTAAAAAAAATCATAACGTTTGCATATAAATATGCTAATGATTCCCGGCGTTGCTGCGCCCATCGAATATCGTTTGCAGTTTACAATAAATTGTATATAATCGAGGTTATTGACATTATTGTTCTGTATTTTATACAGAGCGATGTAGACTTAAACGATGTGTTGCATAAAAAGGGTGCGCAAGTTGTAAAAAGTATTTTCTTTTAATTATAAGTATTGGAAGAGATGACAAGTATTCGTTTCGATCACTACGTGAGTTGTTTAAATATTTCAATTTTATGTTTGCTCTACGGTTTCTGCAAGGGCATTTTCACTTCTATAGGATTTAACAATCTTTAGTATTTAATACTCCCTTTTTCTTGGATTAAAGCTATTCACTTTCAATGTACCTCTTATTGGATTATTATACTTTTTTGTTTTGTTCTTTAATATTCATATTAAATTTCCTCGCTGTTGAGGTAAACTGAAGAGTATGCAATACATGTTATGCTCTAAGTATGACATAAGCTTATAATAAGGATAATATGTTTGTATCACTCGTAGTGGAAATGTAGTACTTTGACGTATGCTATTCCGTTTGACAAGGACCGTTTACTTACTCCGTGCGCAAAGTAAAAGTCACTAGCTGAAATTAGTCACATCAATTTTTTTTAACCTTTTATTAGTTTATATTTACATAAATCGCCGCATTTGTGATTCAAAATAGTATGTACAACTCGTGCGCCGTTCAACTTTATGCACTAGTTGCATAATGTGCTATGTTTTAATTTTCCGGATTCAGATATATTTCTTTGGATTATTGTTTATCAAATATAACACCAGTAGTCCTTAAAATTATGTAGATAAATTTTAATTTGGCAGAAATACGTTTGTTTGAGTAGTTTTGCCGGCTGCACTTTAGGATTCAGGAGGCTGTGCATATGGGTGGATAGCTTATGAAGAGATAAACATAGTGGTAGGGGTCCCACCGCGCCAAAACGCCCCCAAGCGGAGATATAGGAAAAAATCAGATAAGACATTTACCCATTGAAAATACATTATCTGAACCTAGCAACCTAATCTAACCCAACCTAACCTAACCTAACCCAACCTAACCCAACCTAACCCAACCTAACCTAACCTAACCCAACCTTAGGTCTCTATCCTGCAGAGTGGACAGCAGTCCTCGACCTCTGAGCCAGTTCAGACAATTCTCTCTGTCTTTCACAACTTCTTTTGCCAGTTTAATTAGATTGTACTCCATCTCTAAGTAGAATACACTCATTAGTACCCATATCAACACTCATTCATTACAATTAATGGTTGCAAATGTGAGTCACAACCAGGACTCGAACCTGTGACTACAGGCACCACAAGCCAGAGCTAGGCCACTGTCCTGTAGTGATAGAAAACTCCTTATTTCCTATATATTTTTTTAAGAACAGACCATCAAAATATCAGTTAAAAAGCTGAATTGAATCGATGGAAAATATTTTCCATACAAATTTTTTTGACTTCTCATTTCTTAAGGAAGGGTTCTTACGCTACCTGACACCCACTTAAAAATTCCCCTATTTATTAGCTTAAGTTGGAATCAGATAACCTGTTTGATAATGTATTTTCAATGGGTAAATGTGTTATCTGATTTTCCTTTCTATCTCCGCGCGGTAAGACCCCTAGCATTATGTTCCTCTACTCATAAGCTATCCATCCATCCGCCCCACCGGAGGAGGGGTTGCCCTAAATCCTAAAGTGGTGCCGTTTTGCCTAATATAAAAAAAAGATTGAGTATGGAAAATAAAAATTTATCTAGTAAAATTTTACAGGAGGAATAGCATTCGAGAAGATTTTTTTGAACCATTCTCTTCACTAAATCTATTTTCGCTGTTAGACTCTATTTCTAATTATAAAAAGCAAAGATTCAACAATAATTTAAATTCAAATTGCTTGTATTTTATGTTGCCTACCTATGATTTACTTTATTTAAACATTATTAATCAAGAGATAGAAAGGAAGTGGGTTTAGCACACTTGGATTGAAGATTAAGTGTTTTCATTGGACGAAATCACAAAACTGTGATATTTTGACAGGTGAAAAATATCACCAAAACATAATTTAACAATTTAAAAACCCTTATAAGAATATTTAAAACTCTAATCAGATGAAGAAACTCACATATTGATGTTGATGATGATAAGATATTTTGGTGAGAGTTCTTTTCACTGGTATGAATAACGCCATGTCACACTCAAAATAAATTGAAAAATACTAAGTACCCGATTATAATTATTGTATTTTTTAAGTGAAAAGCAATAATTACTACAATAACTAACACCCATTCTAGAAATTATAACAAATAATAAATCACAAAACAGGTAAAGCAAACTGCGGTTTTCAATGTTAATCTCCTACAGCAGAGGTTTTACCTTATGTGGAAACTGTATTTCTTACGTTTTAGGTATTGTATTTGTTTGATTTTTTTTTACTTACTTCCAGTTTTAACAGTTCTCGTCTTTTTTTTCATATGAAAATGTAGACTCGCCGTTTCCATTTTAAATCTCACCGGTACTACCTCACGTACTTCAATATCACCATGAAAATTTGTTCGAAACAACAAACATTATCGACAACTACGTAAAACGTCATTTATTTTTATTTATAACAGAAAGAAAAGCTGTTAAACTAGTCTTTACTGAACTACTTAAACAATTAAACAATCTGGCCTTAGCTATCAATAGATGGAAACATTAACTAGGACAAAACACTTTCGTAAATAAAAGATGATTCAAACTAATGTGAACAGTTTTGAAAGTTTCATAGATTTGTGGGTTTCTGTTTGAGTTTTTGCTTGTTTGTCTTTCTTGCGTAGATCCTTTGTTTGAAAATTTAAAGGTCTTTTGATAGATTCCCGTTCGGAACCAAGAATAATATCTGCCATGGTATTGACTAAGTTTTCTCAATATTAGGGTATAAGCAAATCCAAAATAACCAGAAGTTTTTCTTTTAGACACTCTTGTATTCGCAAAATTTGTTTAATTGGATGCCATTATGATTCGATAATAAGGCTTATGAGTCATGCTTTAAGTACTTCCAAATATTACTATAAGAAACTAAATCAGAACATCGCAAAAATACAGTTGGGCTTCCGAAACGGCATTGGCACAAAGAAATCTTTGTTCTGATACTAAGAGCAAGGAATGTTAACTGCGATGCTTTATCGACTTCGAAAAGGCGTTTGATAAAGTACAACATCAATAACTTATCAAGACGCTGACCGAAACTGAACTAGCCGATAAAGATATCTGCTTAATAGGAAATCTGTATGATGTTAAGAAGGCAAGAGTACAGATAGAGCAACAACTTTCTACAGAGGTGTCAGACAGGGGTGTATGCTCTCACCTCTATTATTCAACACATATTCGGAGGTGCTAATATCAGAGAGGTTTTACGAGATGCAACAGACGGTTTATCTATCAATATTAGATACGCAGATGACACAGTACTGTTGGCTGATGGAACCGAAAACAAAGATTATTAGATCGTGTGGTAACAGTATTGTATGAAACTTAACATCAATAAAGAAGTACATCTAAGATGCATGTTAAGCAAAGAATGGGATCACTCTCAGGAAATAAATAGAAATAGAAATTACAATAGGAGAAGCTATAAATGCATCCAACCACATGAAGAATATATTATGCAATTTGAAAATGAATATGAGAATATCCTGGTTGAAACAGCTGTTAAAAATATCATATGGACCAATGTGATAACTAACATCCAAAGAGGATGAAATGATTCCATAAAGGATAAATCGGGACCATAGAAACCTGTTTCAAAAGTTTTAATTTTGGATCTTCCACATATTTTATTGATTTTTTGGTGTGGTATGTTGTGGGATTTTCAGCCATCCTGTAAAGACACAAAATATTTCCCGGATGTCAAACACTTTTGCAGGGATTTACCTAAAATGTCTATTTTACTGTATCCACCATTTCTTCGATAAAATTGAGTTTTTATACCCTTTGATTGACATGTTTCCCTAGAAGGAGTAATCACTGTACATTTTAATGAGTTTCTTGGAAAATACTATACTGGAAAAGATCCTATATAGTAAAAAGAACTACCACAATAGATCTTTAGAAGATTGAGGTGGAAAAAAAACATGTAGCTGCATGTTGCGTTCTTCTTCTTCTAACGGTGCTGTCTCCATTTATTGGAGGTTAGCAAGCTCTTCTGTATCTTCTGCTTTTTCTTATGAGAGCCTCGAGTGTTAAGCTCATCCATTAGTTTCTCAACCAAGGAAGCTTTTTTCTTCCCAAACCACGTTTTGTAGTTTGTAACCCTGTCAGTCCATGGTATCTAAAGTAT
The DNA here is from genome assembly GCA_035357415.1 of Ophraella communa. Classification (NCBI taxonomy): domain Eukaryota; kingdom Metazoa; phylum Arthropoda; class Insecta; order Coleoptera; family Chrysomelidae; genus Ophraella; species Ophraella communa. Next base: position 21,330,927 of record CM068988.1, on the reverse strand, counting down.
CCTGCGATATCCTCGATTTCTTTATCAGGGTTTAGATTGCTGTCTATTAAACTGCCGAGGTATTGGAATTGATAGATAGCACGGTTCTTACATCTAATCTAAATCACGTTTTAATGCATCTTGTGCGATTGAACTTTGCAAAATGTTGTTGGTTTAGGTTACTAGGACGTCGACCATGTAAAACTTTGTGAAAAATCACTGATTATAATAATTATTTCTAAGACTTTATATAATTTTTCTTATTTTTTTTTATTGTTACAGGCTGTAAAATTGGAAAGTGTTCATCCAGCTAGGACAAGGTATTTAGTGGTCGTTTCAAGAATGGGTACAAGAGGTGAAGAATCGTGTCTTTTGGGCATCGATTGCAATGAAAAAACTACTGTCGGTCTAGTCCTAAGGGTTATGGCTAATACACACATCACGTTAGACGGAGATGGGTAAGTTTCATTTTTTGTTTGTAAATTTACATGACATTTAATGTTAATAACAACATTTCAGAACAAATCCACTAAAATTTTTTTCAACAGTAAATACACAAGAGCTTTTTTTTTACCGGAAAATTTTTCGATTCATCGAAAGATTTTGCCAAATTAGATAAAATCGCTCGACCTTCGGTCTCGCGATTTTATCATTTCAGTTTTTTTCGTAATATTACTGATGGAAAAATCTTGAGATGAAGAGAAAAATTTATCCATTAAAAAAAAGATCGCGTGTATTTTGCTAAGATAAATTAACGACTAATTATATAAAGAAACAATAAAATTTATTCATTCTAAAACAATTAAACTAGTTAAAAGAACAGTTGTTAAAAATACAATTATTAAATATTGGTTGGGGAGTACTGATTTTAATGTTTTCTTCTCGTGTTTCTACGTATGTTGAATATTCTGTTTCCGAGGGTCTCAAATTATTTATAAGTTGTTCATGGTGTTCGGGGTCAATTTGGAGGTATGGTTTAATCGATTGTGATGACGAGTGTCCTGTTATCTTAATAAGCTGTTGATCGCTAATTCCTGCTTTGGCTAATTGGGAAACTGCGCTGGCACGATTTGAATGGTTAGTAACTTTATTATTGATTATGTCCAATCCAATTTTTGCAGCAGAATTTTTTGTCCAAACAGATATGGTATTAATACCTAAAGGAACATTTTTGTACCAACCTTTAGAATTTTTATTTTTCCAAAAAGGATTTGGAGTTAAAAATAATCGGTCAGAAGTAATATGTTCATTTCTTTTTTCTACTAGCAAATGGAATAGTTTTACAGGGCAAATACTTTCGTCACTTTCATTTCTAGTCAACCATTTGCTGTCTGTTAACTTTTTCGAGCCGCCTTGTGCCGTTTTTGAAAATATGGTGTTATATTCAATCCTACCCGTAGGAAGACCATTTTGGTTCTTTTCTACTTTAAAGTAATAAATTTTGCAATTAACAGCTTCTCCTCCTCTCCAAGCCAATTCGTAAGAAGCCTTATGAAAGAATCTTTTTTGCAGCCCTTCAGGTTCATTTATACTCCATAGTGTTGCCATTTTTATTATATTTTCTTTGTCTATTGCTGAAGAACACGTCTTTCTTTTTGTTGGAATCAATTGAAGTTGTTTTCTTTTGGCATTTCTAGCATCCCGAGCTTCTTTAAAGGTTATGTCTGTAAAAGGATCAAATTTCAAACCATATTCGTTAAAATATTTCTGTTGTAACATTTTAGCAATCGTGTTCCATATTGTTTTGACCGCAAATTCTTTGTAATCTTCTCCATTCTTTTTTTTCATATTGAAAGCCCAATCTTTTAATATTTTTGCTAGATCTTGTATTGTAGTATTCTCTTCCAACTTATAATTTCGGCTTTGACAAAACTCCATGAATTGTTTCCATATTGATGACTTCGTATTTTTTGTTGACTTCGGTATTGACTCTTCAATATTTTTTGTAATTTGTTCATGTGAAACCTCTCCAAATCGGTTCATACTTTATGTTTTTTGCAAAGAAAAGGTAGTATTGTTTTATATTGTTAAATTTGACAATTAAATACCTGTCAACAATAATGCAAAATTGATACACACCTACTAGATTGAGGAACATGCGATAAAAAAAAGCGATAAAAAAGGATGCACCTTTTTTATCGATGTCAAAATGACAAAATAGTTTGTAGGTATATGACATTTTAACATTGGAGTTAATTTATCAAAGGTAATATCACGAGTCCTTAAAATTTTATCGATAAATTTTTAGTTACGGCGATAACATTTTAATTTGCAAAAATTCGAATTTTATCTTATTCAGTTTGTATGAGTGGTTTTGTCTAAAATAAAAATTGATTTAGGAAAATTTGAGAAGATTATTTTTTGAACCATTCTGTACTTTATTTAAATTTAAAAATTGTTCGATAACCTAAATTAGAGCTTTTGATAAACTTTTCCTTTTGTTGGACTTTTACTATCACTTCACATGGATGCAAAAACAATCATATGAGGTGAACCAAGGTCGGGCAATTGCAAAAATCGACGGTTATTAATAATTTATTATTAATTTATTTTATTAAAAGCTGTTTCGTCATTATCGCCAGCCACGGAGAGCTGGTAATTGTAAGTACCAGCGAGGTGAGACTCGGTTAGAAAATATTGAGGCACACCCTGCAAGGTGTGAAGACTTGCAAACTTATCTAATTCCGTTAAAGGAATTGTAGGTGTGTGCGTATATGTGGAAATGAAAGGGCTAAATGAAAAACAAATCTAATTTTTAAAATTTTTTGACCTAAAAAGTGACAAGAAAGTATAGAAAGTGTAGATAAATATAATAGTACCAAGATAGAATATTCGAGATAACAATACACTTTTCTACCGTGGCTCATATAGCATTTTTTTCACTACTGGCAATCTATTTTTTTTAAATATTAATTTACAAAACTAATAAAAATGTTGGACAGGTCGCCAGTCACTCCTGTTTCACATGACGTAACAATGACAAGTCAACAATAACATACCCAATAATTTTTGTTTTGATTGTGTTAAAAATTGCTTTGAAACGGCATGGATAAGTCAATTGATTTGTTAAAAAGGTACGTGAAAATGACTATTAAATAAGCAAGGACTTATTACGGTAGGAGATAGATGTTTATGCATGGACTAGGCGACGAAGGAGAGCCGAGTCAAGAATATGTCAATCTGACGATGCTAATTCTATAGCGAAACGGCCGTCATTGCATTTAAAATCATATTTGCGAATAAATAGTGAAAGTTTAATTCAACCTTTTAGTTGTTTACCGTTCTTAATAAGAAAAAAGTAAATGAGCAAACTAACACCCTTATAAAGAGAATTTTTAAATTTATTATTATGTCATTACCTGTGTGAAAAATTGCTTAGCACCGAGTGCAATTAATTTTCTCTTAAAACTATAAAGTTGACTATTTGCAATAGGTCCCTAGTTCTTGTTTAATATATTTTTACACTTACCCCAGCAATCACACAGGATGTGCTCGAGGGTTTGTGTACATCCTTTGCATAGGAGGTGTGCTACTTCGTTATTTTATCCTGTATAGATGTTTTTGTAGACCCCTGTAACCGGTTGGTATGCCTATTCACTAATCTGAGTTGTTTTCTGGTCACTTCAAGGAATCTTTTGGGTAGCGAAGTAACTCTTTTAAAAAACCTACAGCCTTCTTTCTCTCTCTCTCTCTCTCTCTAAATGATAGATGGTAGTTTGACTTAATTATATACTGAGACCTATGGAGGGTTTGTCTCTAAAGATCATGAATCGAGCACTCTCTCTGAGCACATAGTCTGCAATGTGGTTATACCTTCGTCCAGCTAAATGTTATTTCGCCAGAAATTCTGAGTAAACTTAACATCTATTAGTGGTGTTCCGTAAGCACCTAATTTAGAACCTTTTTTATATTTTTGATTTGGTATTTACCATGTTCTCAATGTTTGTGGTTTTTTTTTCGGGCTGAGATGGGAAACTCATGTTTGATGGGTTCTTAATCAGAACCCAACAGTGTTGGACTCATCTCCAAGATGACGTCTATCAACCAAACCCACCTCAAAGTTCGCCGTTACCCCCGCCTCGGAATCACTACCTTACTTCAAGAGGGGCGAGGGTCCCTCACACACTCCCTCCATACAATCATACCACTCACGCCATGTAATGTATTGTAGGGGTTGCCCAGTGCGACCTGTGAGATCTATTGTGTCCCTTACTTGCTTAGACGGTGGGTTTTCCCGTATTTAAAGCACCGCCTCTAATCCTATCTTCTTTATGAAGGTTGGGATGTCCATCGGCATCAATTTAGGTAAGTCATCTTCTTCTATTTCGTATGCTACAAGTTGTAGAGCTCTTGTATTTCCTAGGTGAGTACATGCTGTGAGTATATGTATTGAGTTTTCCTCCTACATTTCACAATATCTGCATTCTGCCTTTTTCTCAATCCCCAGTCTATGTAGGTGTCCTCTTAGTTTACAGTGTCCCGTTAAGATACCTGTAACAATTCTTAGGTTATTTTTGCTTAGCCCAAGATATTGCATGGACTTTTTGGGTTTGTCACTACCTAGCAAGTCTTATCCCTGGTAGGTTCTCCCAATGTTCGATCTTTTCCATATTCTCAATGCCACTGAGTTAATTGAGGATGGAACTGTAGGCTATGCAGGTCCCATTAGTGACATACTTGCTGCCCTTCAAGAATGTTCCCTTCCCCTAATTATAATCTTCACTGCCTCGCTTACCTCCATCCATTCTATCTCCCCTCTCAACATTACCCCCACCATGTTCTTCCAATACACTGCCTCTCCAATTTTCATCTCCAACCACTTTAACACTTCCTCGTTCTTCCAGCATCTAAACCCGTCTCCCTCATTCTGAGTACCTCATGATGAAGGCAAGCAAATACATAATAGTATAAATTCTACAATATAAGCGTTGGCTACAGCGCCTGATCGTGGCGCAGTGGTGTACGTGCTTGCCTCTCACGCAGAGGGCTCGAGTTCGATTCTTAACCATAACTATTTAATAACAAATCGAGCTGGAAAGAATTTTAAATTTACTAAACAAGAAACATGTAGGGTTTAGATTTTCTTTTATTGCAATTAGATCCACGAATCGACATTTGACTTTAAAGATACAAGACGAGTATAAAAGAAGGAACTAACTACAGATAGAACAACAAAAACATAATAAAAATTAAATTTGTTTCATATTCTCCCATTCTTTTGTTCCTAATTTTATTAGAACAAAAATGTCTTAAGTACTGGTCTGTATAGACTTGCCGTATAATATATAATTTATGTATAAAATATTATTTGGTAATAATAATATAAAACATTACTGGACATTCCATTCTCCACGCACTGTGTATTAAACCCATAAAAAACGAATCTTGGTATTTCTTAACGAAGGTCGTTATTTTTCTCCCACCTCTACACCAACCTTCCTTATTTATCATTTAACTGAGCAGACTGCCTGGCTACATTTAGCAATGTAAAGTTTCTGTTACGTTGACATCTTGATGACCTTTGATCTCGCAATCAAACGCGTCCATGTATCCTTAGCTGGTAATACGAGCGACGTTCTCGTTAAGACGTATACTTAAACAACAGATAAAATTGGAAGTGTGCCAGAGACACATTTAAAAAATGAATTTTTTTCGTACTCCTTTCGAAAATAGAAATAAATAAACCGATGAGTTGGATTAGTAAATTAAGTGTTTTACTGCTAGATTAGTCTGGAGTCTTTTCTCTATGGAATTGTTTTGCTAGTTTGGGCTAGACTTATTTTAATTGCTATTAGTTGTTATTTGTATTTGACTACATTACGTATTGTAGCGGATGGTAATACTGCTTCCTCGAGAAGGAAAATAATATTGAAGAGGTTTTATAATACTTTTTCAAGGTTATTAACAAGAGAAAGGAATTTTGTCAGCAAATGTTTTTCTGATTTAATTTAAGAATAAAAGAATTGTATAAAAATAAGTCTTACGAAATTATACTAAGTGACATAAAAATCCGAACACCCAGTTTAAATGATTTTATTTTTATAAAATTTTGTATAAGTACTTACTGAAGCATAATAAGTAAATGATAAAAATTTAAAAATGCATTGCTTTAGAGCGCTGCGCGTTCATGTTAGCTCTGATGATGATTAAAGGTGATCCCGAACCATAAGCTTTATCACTCTAAACCATAACTCCAACAGTTTGATAAACATGCCTCTCAACAAAAAACCGTGGATTTCTTCTTTCACCACGTCGTCTTCTAACCCTCTCTCGACCATTGTGCATGCTTAAACAAAATCGAGACTCGTCATAAAAGGCAATACTGTTCCATTTCTGATTCCAGAGTGACCGTTCTCTGCGCCACTCAAGGCGATTACGTCGGTGTTCTGCAGGACCCAATGTGGTCGGTATAAAAACAGGCCAAAACGTCTTATTCATCGGTAAACACTTCACATGCCAATAGGTCTTCCGTGTTCTGCAAACCATTTATTTGCAATGGTCCTGGCAGTGGAGAAACGGTCCCCCAAGGCCAATAATATTCACGGTCTGTTGTTCTACGAGGGCATCCGGAGCTCCTTGTTCTTTGCGTACGGCGTTCTCAAAGCCATGCCTGACAACACCTAACCACGGTGTCTACATTTCTTTGCACTCTAACTGCAATTTCCCGAATAGAAAATCCAGCTTCCCGAAGTCCCACTATACGACTCCTATCAAACTCACTAAGTTGACGAAATCGTACAGGTCTCCGTACCCTAGGCATCTTAACCATTCGTAAACCAAATCCGCAAAATTTGGATCTTTACTACGGCTCCAATTTTCATTTTTGGATTGTTAGTGGATTTCAAAAAAAGCAGTATAAAAAACCCTCCAATACACTTGAAAATATGGAAAAAAGGGTTTTTAAAGACGCTGAATCGATTGATGCCGTTCCTTCGTAAATAGGAAGTGTATATCAGATAAATCTGGTTGGGAAACTATTGAAGTTAAAGTAGTACAGCAAATCTCAAAAGAAGTCAATTTTGTTGGGAATTAAAAAGAGATTTGGCATTATAACGTTATTTTCCTATTTAACTTGTTTTATCTAATAGCTTTATTTATCACGCATAACCTAATTAAGAATTTCAGCAAAATTTGAAGCAAGGTATTTGCTTTGTTACTTTCTTAAGTAAAAAATTTTTCTCGGCCAATACACTTGAAAACATGGAAAAAGGGGTTTTTAAAGACGCTGAATCGATTGATGCCGTTCGTTCGTAAATAGGAATTGTATATCAGATAAATCTGGTTGGGAAACTATTGAAGTTAAAGTAGTACAGCAAAACTCAAAAGAAGTCAATTTTGTTGGGAATTATAAAGAGATTTGGCATTATGTCGTTATTTTCCTATTCAACATGTTTGATCTAATGGTTCTATTTATCACGCATATCCTAATTAAGAATTTTAGCTGAAAATTTTATCAATTGTTTATTTCAGTAAAATAAATAAATTCGCTAAATTTTATTAAAATAAAATCATTTAAACTGGGTGTTCGGATTTTTATGTCACTTAGTATAGTTTTAATCGGAATATAAAGCGTGGTTCAGTAGTAGTAGTCTCAAATGGATAATATAGAGAATTAGGAAGATCAGACTCGCAAAAGAAGAGTGCCTCCTCAAACTAGGCAAAAAAAGGTCTTCTTAGATTAGTTTAGATTATGTAAAGACTTTGTAGCTAAATGCGTTTTCCTACCTCGACCTTTTCAGATCTGATGTTGTAGTCCTTTTACTCTATAAAATCTAGTCCAGTCTGGTTTTATCTAAGAGACTCAGTAAACTGTACAGTGTTTTCCCCTCGGAGCTTCTAGATCTGGGCTTTTCATCGCCTACAGTTAGAAATCTCTTGAAATTCTGGAAAGACCTTCACGTTTACACAGTCACAGATATTTTATGCTTTAACAGATATTCTGTTACTTTTGACGTCGGACTTGTTATCAATTTCTTCGGCTGTCATTATTGGTGACCTTGTCCAACATTCCTGAGAGTTCTTTATTGTCCATTTATTCATGTGCAACTGCTGCAGGCTTCTGCCAAGGCTTCTAGACAGGCCCTGTTGCGTTCTTGATGACCTCTTGGCTAGCTGAGAAAATAGCAATAGTCCTTCCTTGTGCCTTTTGCCGGTTGATTTCAAGGGCTTCGCAGTGAATGGTAGCTATCTCTGCCTGAAACACTGTGGCATACCGCTCTAGATTAAGAGATATTTCACTATTTTCTTTTATCATGAATAGATCAGCTCCCACCTCCTTCTTACTGGACTCTGTCCTTCAAAATATCGCCTCAAAAATGGGCACATTTGAAAGTGATAATTATGTCGAACGCGCTAAATAAACAAACTTGAATGTGTAGAATTGTTCTGCACTCCTAAAAGAAGTTGCTCTGACTCCTTATGGAATTAGTAATATACCTTCTAGAAAGGTCCTTAGTTTCGCTAGAAGCATTGGCGTTCTTGAGGTAAGAAGAGTTAAAAATCTTAGTAAGACAATATGTAGAGGCGCCTAAATTGTTTCCACCACCTAAAACAATATAATCTAGATGTTTCAATAACTGATGAGAATGTTCATCCGTAAGATTCTTGATCTTGATAATTTCTTGTTTATTAAACCTTGTTTTTCAACAAAAAAATTATTGAACCTTCTTATATCTTACTTACTACTAAAAAGTTGCTATTATTTGGTATTTTTATATCATTTGGTAATTAAAATTATGCTTTTGAATTTTATTACGTGAATTTTTACTTTTTCTTAGGTTTAATTTGCATCTGACTGCTTCATTACCTCGTCAGGCAAATTTGAAAGAAAATAAGTGAAACATGATTTTTTTCTGTAGACCGATTTGGGGAAGGGAAAGGGGTATCGTCATGAACTTTGGTGAGCATTTGTACTTTTAAGGATTGTTGTTATCTTGAATTTGTTTTAATTGATATAAAATCCTTGGTAAGAATTAGATTAATTAAAAAAAAACTAAAGAAATAATGACGGCTATTATTCACGAAGTTTAGTTTACGGAAATCACTCAGAGAATAATAGCTTTTATATGCGAGTAGAATACTTTACTTTATCCACGGCCACTAAAAATGTTTGAATATTTTGTTTAATTACATAAATATTTTTAGAAACACTTCAACAAATATTTATTATCATAATTGTTGATTTACTCTCAGTAAATAGTTAACAAAAAATCTATATATATTTATTTAACTTATCAAATATCACGTAACATCTTACAAGGAGATGCTAATTATTTATAGTTATTAATAATTGTAGTGTATAAAGAATTGGGCAAGTTAATCTAAGGAACAAATCTAATATTTTGTTGACTTCTATTTATGAAAGTTTTTGACAAAATGGCATGTTGAGAAACAAATATACGACACGCACAATAGAAGTTTCTGGAATAGGAAAATTCACAAAACTGATGAATTGAAAAATTTTTAAATCTTAGAAACCGGAAGTGGATAAGTTATTTGATTCATACTTTAATACAGAAGTTACAGTAAGATTCATTTTTTATTATTTCAATAAATTTCGTATTAAAATTGTAGCTTACATTTACTTTTTGTTTAGTACCTTGTGACGAAGTTGTTTGTTGCGCTTTTCACTGGAAAGTTATTTTAAAACGTCCATAGATAATTAAAATCATAGACGCATGTATAATTAATGGCGAAAACAATCAACGTCCATTATTTGCTCCACTAGTTACAACCCGTCCAACACTAATGTAAACATCGTTTTCCATTTTCACTGGGGTTTTGATTTTAAGGCGGAAATTGATCGTGAGAGTAGAATTGAGTTCTATTTTATGCCTGTACATAAGTAAATATATAAATTTAACAGCGTTGCCAACTTGAAAATAAGGTGAACTTGAAGGTCTGGTCGCTTAAGTTGCCTTTAAGGTAGTCGAATTGATTAAAAATAAAATAAATTCAAGAATTTAATGATTATCAAAAGAATCACTTCTATAATTTAATTAGCTGGCACAGGAAAGGTTGTCTATTTGCCCTAGGTCTGCTTCTGTAATATGGCACTTTTAATTGCCGCATTAATTGGTCTTGGACATCCTTTCAAACAGAGATATTAATAAGTGTTGATAAATAATAGGTCGAGAGGAATTTGGGTTCAGGAGAGGCCTTGGAGCCAAATACTCCTTCAGTGTTGATGGGAAGTGAGAAAAAGCATAATACATTAATTACAGGATATTAATCGTATTACCAAACTCTACTGGTATGTACCGTTTTCGGAATATTTTGATTTGAAAATTATGAAGTAATAACCGCTCCTCGTATAAGTTATTGATAAAGTTCGCTTTTTTCTAAGTTTGCCATGTAAAATTGACATTTATTGATTGTTATGACAATAAGTCAACAATAAATAGAGTTACATAATATCGAGTTTTACCAAGAGTACCTTTTTGGTGCAGAATTAAACGATGTTTATGTTCACTTGGAGTTTTGACTAATAATTCTACCCTAAAAAAAAGTTATGTTGAATAATACGTTGTATGAATCGTGTAACTAGCGCCCTCTATGAGAGTTATTTATAAAAACAAATTCATGGGATATATTAGCTTCCAAAACATATTCGTATAAAATTTCATTGCAATGGTGCCAGTAGTTTCGGCAAAATCATAAGAAATGTGTAATTTTTTATTTTCTTCAACGCCCTTTATCTTGAAAGCGGATGGCGTTAGAAAAAAATTTTACTAAGCAAACCCCAATTATTTTTCAGTTTTTTACCTATCCTAGAGACAGTGTTACCTTTTTTTGAAACACCCTGTATAACAGGTCGGCTGAAAAGTCCCCGGTCTACCATAGTAAAACACAATATTTTGACAAAATTCATTTTACTTATTCAACATAGTTGCCTTCAAGGGCAATACAGCGATTATAGCGACCTTCCAACTTTTCGATACCATTTTTGTAGTACTCCTTCGGTTTGTCCTCAAAATAAGCTTCAGTTTCGGCGATTACCTCAGTATCAGAGCCAAAATTTTTTCCCGCGAGCATTCTCTTCAGGTCAGAGAAAAATAAAAAGTCGCTGGGGGCTAGATCTGGAGAATACGGTAGGTGAGGAAGCAATTCGAAGCCAAATTCATGCAATTTTGCCATCGTTTTCGATGATTTGTGACACGGTGCATTGTCTTGATGAAACAACACTTTTTTCTTTTTCATATGGGGCGGTTTTTTCGCGATTTCGGTCTTCAATCGCTCCAATAATGCACAGTAATAGTCGCTGTTGATTGTTTTTCCCTTTTCCAAATAGTCGATGAACAATATACCGTGTGTATCCCAAAAAACTGAGGCCATAACTTTGCCAGCTGACTGTTGAGTCTTTCCACGCTTTGGTGGCGGTTCACCGGCCGCAGTCCACTCAGCTGACTGTCGATTGGACTCAGGCGTGTAGTGATGGAGCCAAGTTTCATCCATAGTCACATATCGACGCAAAAAATCGGGTTTATTACGACTTAACAGCTGCAAACACTGCTCAGAATCATCAATTCGTTGCTGTTTTTGGTCGATCGTGAGCACGCGCGGCACCCATTTCGCACAGAGCTTTCGCATACCCAAATATTCGTGAACGATATGTCCAACACGTTCCTTAGATATCTTTAGAGTGTCAGCTATCTCGATCATATTCACTTTACGGTCACTCAAATTTTTTTTGATATTTTCGTCGATAACCACCTCTTTTGGGCGTCCACTGCGTTCACCGTCTGCGGTGCTCATTTCACCACGCTTGAATTTTGCGAACCAGTCAATGATTGTTGATTTTCCTGGCGCAGAGTCCGGAAACTCATTATCAAGCCAAGCTTTTGCTTCAACTGTATTTTTTCCTTTCAAATAACAATATTTAATAAGCACACGAAATTCTTTTTTTTTTCATCTTTTTGAAAATAACAAAAGTTGTTTCACTAAAAATGCAATATCTCACAAACTAATAGTCCGACAGTTGTCAAATTTTTACACGAATCTTTTGAAGGTTGATACTATCTAAAAATGAAATGGTTTTAATTCTAGTGTCGTCATCTATAGGTCAGACCGGGGACTTTTCAGCCGACCTGTTATAGAATAAGAATTTTAAAATGCTATGTACTCTCAACCCTCCTATATGGAGCAGAAGTGTGGATTCTTACCGAGGCCTCATGTAAGCGCATAGATGCATTTGAGATGTGGTGTTATCGCCGCATGCTCAAAAGCCCATGGATACACCACGTGTCAAATGATACGATATTACAACGCATCGATGATCAACTAGAATACCTACAAAACATCAAACGCAGAAAATTGGAATACCTCGGGCATATCATGCGAAGGACCACCTTCTTATCTTCAACTCATCCTACAGGGGAAAATAGAGGGCCGAAGGTCAGCGGGATGAAGACGAATTTGGGAACATGAACTGGAATTACATCGACAGCTCTATTTAGAGCGGCAGCGGACCAATGTGATAGCCAACATCCACAGAGGAAAGGCACTTCAAGGAGAAGAAAGATTGCGGTATCATCAGCATAAAGCGAGGGTTCCGAGGAGTGGGAACATCGTAGGTGTATATTAGGTAGAGATAGGATGGATCCTTGGGGGACTCCAGCTAGGGGAATGAAAGGTTGGGAAAGTGTGCTACCGGATCTCTGATAGTGCGGTTGGTAAGGTAGGAATAGATGAGTTTGACGAAAGGAAGAGGAAGGCGGATGCTCATGAGTTTTCTAACAAGTCCGGCGTGCCAGACTTGGTCAAAAGCCTTCTGAACATTCAGGAATACTGCGGCACTGCAGAAGCGTTGATTTTGAGACCTGGAAATGATTGTTTGAAAATTAACCAAAGGGGTGAGGGTGAAGTACTCTGGTCTAAATACTGATTGGAATGGTGGTGTGATGTTGTGGGTGTCCCAGAAGTTTCAGAGTCGGTTCTTGATTATTCTCTCAAGGACCTTCCCCAGAACGCTGATAAGAGAAATCGGGCTAAGTAGAGTCTTTTCTTGGCTTGGGGCCTTCACCAACATTTGGTGAAATCAGAGAGTGTGAGGCGAGAATTGAATAGATTTTGAAGGACCGGGAAGATTTTTGAGTGTTTGGTATGAGATAGCATCAGGGCCAGGAGCTGTGTTTTTTTTTCAGTCTGGCAAGAGTATTTGATGTCATCAATGGTGAATGGTGCGTGAAGAAAATTCTCTTCATTTACGGGGGTGGTGACATGCGGCCTTAGAGGGTCATGTTTCGGATTAAAATTTATTAATACAATCTTCAGTAGTAATATCCCAAGGACAATGATAATCACGAAATAATTTTATTAGTTTCCGAAACTTAACCTAACCTAACCTAACATCCCGACGCCTTTGGCGTGTCCGAGTGACATTCGGAAGAAAATTTTTGGTATTTTACATTAACTTATTTATTAATGTTAAGGTTAGATCTTCTACACTTCTATTTCCGTCTAGCACATATTTTCTCGAATTACAAAATTCCATAAAAAACTCGAGATTTAATTTCTCAAATCGCGTTTAAATTTCAAATTGTCAAAAGTTTGACATTTGACTTAACATCATGACATTAAGCCAGGTTTACCGTTCGAAATCGTTGTTCTTCAATTATGAAATGTGGAAAAGCATAGAATTCGTATTTCAATTGTGATTTTTTGTAAATAAATCATTAATTTTGTACTATATTATAAAATATTTATTAATATATAACCTCCAATATGATTTTTCCTTCTTAAAAGATAAAAATTAAGCTAAATAGTTCTTAAAAGTGTAAACCCTACCTACTGATAACTTCCCTAGGGATATTATGAATCTAATCAAGCATTGATTAGATTCAAAAAATAAATTGGTTTCATTGGTTTCATTTCGATGGCAAAATTTTTCTCAATAATCATGAGTATGGTTTGTACTAATTTTGTACAAACAAAACTGGTTACGTTTATCTTAGTGAAAGCCACATTTAATTATCGCCCTAAAGATGTTTTATATTCATTACTTTTAAAGACAATTATTCGAAAATATTTGAGACTTTTTTTAACAATGTGTATTTAATTTGTTTCAGAGGCTTCAGTATCACCGTCTGTGATAGACATCACATTTTCAAACCAGTTTCAGTACAAGCTATGTGGTAAGTACAATACGTTTATGTCAATAAATTTAAATGCCATTATTTTCTTTTCTCACTTTTACAAAATTTTACTACCAATATTTGATATTTTAACAAAATTTATTGTTTCTCCACAATTGTCCACTATTGTTAGAAATCGTAAAATTTTTTATTTCGTTGAAATTTAAATATTTCTCTTTATATTTATTAAAAACTTTAAAGGAATTTATATTCGTTGACACTTTTTTGTGTTAAATTTTGTGGCCGTTTGTGATCTTTAAAATGTTATTAATATCCTCATTTCTATTTATACCTTACGTGTTGTGTTAAATCTGTCTCTATCGATCGTCAACTTTGACATTTTTTATGTAACAACGTTTTCAGAACGTGTTTATAGATTTATTAAGACATTTATTTCATTTATTCGTTATAGGGCTTAATTGTTATTTTTACTACGAAATGGGTATTTCTTTATTTTAAACTAAATAATGAAAATAAATTTCAAAATACGAGGGGCAGTATTATTAAAAAAATAGAAATATCGCACCCTCTGAAGTTAAAAATGTTAAATAATTTCTGAACCAGGTTTTCTAAAGAAAAAACGACTACTTCCTGGGCTATAGGTATGCTTCACTGGAAGTTGAAATACATATCAATAGAAAACATGGTGACGATCGACCAAGTCGTTACTTACGACCATCCCTATCGTTTGGATAACGATAGCAAGATCATACTACTCAGACCGGTTTCAACATCATTGTGACATCATGCTTTTCCAATTTTTTAATTATTTTCTGCCCCTCGTATTGTGAAACTTATTTTCATTAATTAGTTGTCTTCGATTAGCAGTTACCTTTGATCTGTTGGTTTGAAAATGTACGGTAGGTTAGGTTAGGTTAACACGGTGGTTCGGGATGGAACCCACTTAGGCCAGAGGCCCGTTGTGATGCCGTATGGGGTGGTTGCCACCCCCACTACTATCGTGAGAACCAGTAGCTGCTGTCAATGAACAGCATGATGCTTTTGATACCAACCGACTGAAGATCGGATAAGTTGTCAAAATAGGGCTGTTCCAGAGCAGAAAATCTTTGCCTGTATAGGGCAGGGCAGTGACAGAGTAGGTGGACCATCGTCTCTTCCTCCTCTTCGTCTTGACAACTTCTGTAAAAGTCATTCCTTTGTGGAATTCCCATGCGTGCAGCATGGCATCCTCCAAGCCAGTGTCCAGTGATGGCCGCAATCGCGTTTCCGATGGATTTCCTGGAGAGAGATAGAATATCTTTGGTGCGTCGCAGGTTAAGCTCTGGCCATATCTGCCTTGACGAGTTGTAAGAAGGTTCTTCCCGCCAGCTCAGGTTGTTTTGGCGGAATATTTCTTTCCGGAGGAGCAATATTCGTTCAGCGATAGGAGCCCCTGGTCTTGTATTAGCGGATATAGTCGTGAGCGTCGTACCAGCTCAACATTAACGGTAGGATGGCGCTCTAACTCACTTTATCTGCGAGTCTTGTATTGAGTACGAGAAGAAAAATTTACCTCGTACTGAGTAAACCACAATAATGTCGAATGTTATAGTATTTCCAATATTAATTAATTGCTAAAATCTATTTAAAAGTGTCATACAGACTACCAGTCAAGAGAGAGCTGGGTTCCGACGATACAGAGTGGATGTTTAACGGGAGAAATATGTCGTTTTCATGCCATTCTTTCTACTTTGAAGCCTAGTAAACTAACTCACTCTGTATAACACTTTTAAATGGATTTTAGCAATTAATATTGGAAGGACTATACTTCAGAAAACTGTCACATTTCGTTTAGAAAAACAGATTTTTTTTATTGTTGGTTACATTTTTTTAATGATTAAATGGTATACTTAAGTTTAAAAAATCTAAGGGCGGGTTTGTCAATAGCAGTTTATCTGTCAGTTATAGCTTAACTAGCAGTTATTTTGGAAAGGTCGGTTTATCAACAACAGGTTAACTTTATCCGACAGCTAAAATGTTAAATATTATATTTACCTGTAACTTTCAACTGGCGGTGCTTAAATTTTGAAACAATACAGGAAATACGTACAACATATTAGATGCCAGAAATAACTTTCGTCGTAACAGGCGGGGCAGTACTGGTCACAAAATCCAATTTTTTTACGAAACTACCGGTTTTTGTAGAGCTACTTGTAATCAAAGCTACTTAAAGACTATAAAAGACAATCTTGAAATTTAATTTTCCTAATTTGTAAATATAAATTGTTAATTTGATAATTAACAAACATGGAATTAAAAAACATCTGTTTAAATTTTTTGTTTTCACATTGTAGTTTAAATTTTTTTAGTAATTCACTTTCTCCAAGATTTGCAAAGGAGCAAATGAATGATAATTTGAATGGCAATTAATAAAGCAACATCAACAATTTAGCTCAATAATGAATACAAATTCCATACTGCCTCAACTTAAAATCCCAATTTATCTATTTAGAGCTCTAGAACTTCTTTGCACTCAATTACGATCCTACAAGTTTCCCATCTAATTTTTTGTAACTCTTATAACGTACGAAAACCGTTTCTGTGCTCCAACTACATTGATTTGAAGTAGGTAAACATACTTCGTTCATGTATAAATATGTAGAAAATATTGTCAACTATGTTTTGGTAAGATATTTTCAATGATTCGATTTTTCCTAGTAGTTCAAGAAATGAACAAATTGTTTTTTCTGTTTTCTTAATAATATACAAATATTTAGCTGTTGGAAAATTACAATTTCAAACTATTTTAAAATTAAAATAAATATTTAAAAACAGTATTTCGACTTTTTCAGCATATCTGTTGCATGCAATATTCGATTATTCATTACATTATTAACATTTATTACAAAACCAAAGTTAATCTTCCGCGTTTTATTATACTTTAAAAAAAAACTTCAAAGCGATTTGTCGATAAACGTTCGACTTATGACTTACATGTCTGCCAAAACTCTCCAGTAGTACAGATGAGACCTTAAATGGAGACGCTTCGCGTCAGAATGTAGTGACTGGTGCCGGGCGTCTTTTTATAGAAGCGCCTCGACGGCTAGCAATCGCTACGTACAGTCGACACGCGTCTTAATTGGACTTTATGGATTCTATATCGACGATATTAGCAGACGGCCCAGTGGGGAGGAATGTTCCGATTGTTTTTATTCGCAATTTCTATAAGTAAAATTTATTTAAAAAAAAATAAAAATCGATGTACCCAAAATTAAAAATAGCTTTTAACGAACATGTAAAATAAATAATGATGAATTCAGTATATATAGAGAGGAACGTTTTAGATTAACCAACTGAAAAACCCTGCTAAACACCTTAGGACCGGTCGCATAAATGCTTGTTAAACCTATGTTACTTAATAACATGTTAACTCTACGTTAAATCGGTAAAGTTTACATCCTGTGAGTGTGAGTGATTTTTAGGCTACGTTGTCACATTTCTTTGAGTGAATAAGTAGACTAGACTTTGGAAAGTCGAAAATTGTATTGGTTTTGAAATTTAAGCGGACTTCGTAACTTATGTTTTGTTACTGAATTAACTAGAGATATTTTAAATTGTTTTAACAGCATATTGGTTTCGATCTTATGAGTAAATGACAATAACAAATATTTTTAATGCCATTTTTTAATTCCCTATGTATTTATTCCAGTAGTTTCTATTTTTTATGCATTTGAAATCATATTAAAAACTAAAAATCAATAAACGCATGCACTAAAATACACCTTTACCGTTAAATTTTCTATCTTTGCACATACACTTGTCAAAAGATAACATAATGTTAGCTAAACATAAGCTTAACAAGCGTTTATGCAACCAATCCTAAATCTGTTTCTTACCGTTCTGACACATATTCGAACAGAAAATGCAGATGCCTTTCTGTAATAACAAAGATGTAACGGTCATCTACAGGATTAGTACTCCTGGATTTTCATGAAACTGGTCTTCTTTTGTAACCTCCAGTTTTTGGTAAACATTCTTAAAACTCTGGAAACGCTGGGATAGTTGATTTTCATAGATTTAACTACATATTGCTAATATCATGAATCTTTAAGTAAGATTACGATTAGAGCTGCTTGATCTAGAATTATATCATGTTTTTCTTAAAATACTCAATACTCCTACTAAATTAAAAATCAAACAAACGTGTACCTACTCCACGCAAGAGATTTTAAAATGTAGATTATACAAATTAAGTTTATCTTCATTTAGTTCATATTTTGTTTATTTTCTTTCTGCCAAAAGTGGTTCAAATTTGGAATAAGTTTTACAACAATAAAATTTTCTAAAATAAGTTACTTTCAATTTTATTTCAATTTTCAAAGTATTGTTATACTTTTTGTGACATGGGCTAAACATCATCTGGAAAGGGCGAATAAACCTCACCATAGTCCGTAGTCCTCTTGTGGTCCTACAATAAGCCACACGAAAAAGAAAAAAGGATCCTTGGAAAAGGATTAACTACAATTTTACTGGATGAATAAGCCGGGTTTGAGGCTTAAGGGCTTGTAAATATATCACCAGAAAGGGCAAAGACTTAATTTTGACTCCAGGTCTTCTCATTGGACACTGTACTTTGAGGTGTCGCCTCAAAATGATAGGCAAATGAAAGTAGGCATAATATTTCTTTTGTATATAAACTTTTATAAAATAAATAAATCAAATTATTTTTGTCACATCTTTTGATATGTTAAATCGGAGAAATTTGAAGACAGCTTGTGACTGTAATCAAGATCAAATAATTAAATTAACATTTACATAGTTTGCCTCTCAAGTTAAATCTTTAGATAAAGAAGACAATTACCCTTTAATGAATGTCCAGTTAAAATAAATTGATTATTTTATCGTTTATTTACATAAACGTTTATACATATTTTTTTTCTTCTTAAATACATTTTAAAACTAGTTTATAAGAAAAAAGACAGCGCTCCCCAATCAAGTACTACAAAACTTTAAAAAAAATTGTTAAAACGACTTTCGAAGTGAAAAAAATGCAAACCTGTGTATATTTATTATAGTTGGCATACTGGGTGCTTAAGAACCACGTATACCTGACCAATTTGAAGGTTTCACGCAAGGCAGTATATCATATAATATTATTTTGTTTTGTTGCAATATGTTGTAAGGATATAACGAGAAAATAATGAATGAACAAGAGTGAACAAACGATCGACAAAATAATGATCGTACTTATTTGATATTCATTGAATAATCCACCTTGGGCAAATCGATCGAGATTTTATAAAAGAACAGCCAGAGGTGTACGAAACTGATTCTTCTGGAGAATCTAGTCTCTTAAAAGATCAAAACTGTATATATGAACAAGTAATTAAAAATAATAAAAATTCGATACCAAAATGTTACAAACTTCACAAAATAGAAAACATATTTGATTATATCGCAGGTTTTTTTCCATAATTAAGAGATATATTTCTCTATTGCTTTACCACGTCTTATTTTAGTTATTCAGTGAGAAAAGATCATCGAGAACCCGTAAACAAATTTAAGTATCTAGGTATTGTAATGGACTTAAATTTAAAATGGGGTTTTCACATAAAATATCGTATAAATAATTATAATTTCTACTGTATAAGTTCAAACACTTGAAAAAATTAATACTTACTAGATATCTTAGCACTAGTATAATGTCATCTCCTGAATGGTATTTGGATTTGGGGTTTGGGATTTAAAAGTCACATACTACAATTAGATTTTATTCAAAAAGGAATTTTAAAGATTATTTTATCTTATAAATACTCTTCAGCTGTACTTTTTCTATGATTCTATAAAATACAACATCGTAAAGGAAAAAAAAACTTACCTTCACATAAATATGGAACTAGAAACAGGAATCAAATTGTTAAGCAAATAATGATGAAATCTCTTCGCCAAAGATTATTCTCATATCTCTCCGCCAAAATTTACAATAGAGTACTTAAGAGACTCAAAATTATAAATAATGTTACTCTTTTCATGCCGAAATATAGCTTTAAGAAAACTTTTAAAATTCCGATCAAGAACAGGGAATCTTGGAAAAATGGACCGCCAATCCAAGCAGAGTTTGTCTACTGACTGCTCAAAAACCGAAAGGGAGCTGGGAGCTGGTCTATTCATAGTAAAAGAAATGCCACAGTGTTCCAGGCAGAGATAGCTGACATTTACTGCGGAGCCCTTGAAATTAACAGGCAAAAGGTACAAGGAAGGACTATTGCTATATTCTCAGACAGTCAAGCGGCGATAAAGGCGTTAAAAGCATTAGACAATAGTACATGGTCAAATCATCCTGGCTGTTTAAAATAGTTTAGAAATAGTAATACTCAAGCTAAGCACGAAAACCAAAAACAGTATGTTATTTAAATTGTAAGTGAACATAAAGAAAATCCAAATGTCTCCGAAGAATGTTTGATAAAATAAACTTTGTTCATTAATGTATTGGAGAATTTTTTAAATCTGATATTTTGATCAATAAATTTTACTATTTTAACCTAAACTGATACAAAGTAAATTAAAAAGTCATTTGCTGTTGAACTGTAACCTTGAGTAAATTGAAAGCAAGCGAATTTATCGAAAAAACTTATCAAAAACTTTTCGTAGGGTGTTCAATTAATTACAATAATAATCACTTGCCACAGCTTTACATGGAATGATTAAAAAAAATATAATTGCAAAAAGTACAAAAACCCCAAGTTATTTAAATGGGGAATAATTCGTCATTGTGGCACGGTTTAATCTGTCAAATGTCATTTTCAACTGTCAAATGTCATTTTTCAACTGTTAAATGTGATTTTTCAACTGTCAAATGTCATGTCAGATGTTAAATGTTATCTGTCCAATGTCAAATCTGGAATATTTGGCATTTAGGACATTTGATATTTGGGATATAAAACCACTGCGTGCCGAGCGAAGCGAGGTTCACATCACAACATTTAGGACATTAGGCATTTGGGACATTTGACGTTTAGGATATAAAACCACTGCGTTAACTGTCAAATATATTTTTCAATTGTCAATTATTTTTAACTACAAATGTTAAATGTTATCTGTCCAATGTCGAATCTGGAATATTTGGCACTTAGAACATTTGATATTTAGGATATAAAACCACTGCGTGCCGAGCGAAGCGAGGTTCGCAGCACAACATTTAGGACATTTTTAATTTAAGACATTAGGCATTTAGGACATTTGACATTTAGGACATTTGACATGTAGGACATATGACATTTAGGACATTGGCATGTAGGACATCTGACATGTAGGACATTTAAAATTTGGAATATTAAACATTTAGGACACTCGACATTTAATATTTAGAACATTTGATACTACTTGAAATAAAAATTAACATTATTTAAATTATTTATAAGTTATATATAAGGGGGAGAGGACAGGGCATAATATGCGTTAGCACTGCCATGCTTTATTAGTATTAGTAATAAGGGCCTATATGAGTTTTTTTTAACTGTTTTAACTTTTTCTATTTGTATCATTTTAGTGGATAAATTTTTATTATAATGTAATGGAAATGTCAGTGGTCAAAGAAATGCTGAACTCGCTACACCTGTTTATATAATTTAAAAAAAATATCGCTTACTAATTAAAGAAATGCATTTCGTTTGTAAATATTGTACGGAGTATTTAATGGAATTATTGGGTTGCGATAGAGATTTAATGGTGCACTTTCATTTAATAATAATAAACGACAAACTAGTCCACATGTTTAGATGATAAACGATACGAAGACCAGATGGTATATGAACATTACTGCAGAAAAAAAAGTGTATGGTTGCGTAACTTTTCGTATTATAACAATTATAATACTTGAGTACCGATGATGTAATATAAATTATATGAGGCAATAAAAGTGTTGTAGATTTTTTTTAAATAGAAGTTTACTGACTTGTCCGATTGTGTTACGTGCGATGAATATTCATGTGGAATATTATAGGCGAGGAGCCACCAATCCTGAAAGCTCCGTGATCACGGATTCTAATATTTTTAATAAAAAATAAAAGTTAACGTTTAGACGAACAAGATTTGCTTGGTCGGCGTGGATTTGATTGGCCGAAAATATTTTAATTGAATTTTTTTATTATTAAATTTCCATAATTTTTTTCCGTCATCACGGATTTTGATTAATCTTATATGGAATTGTGTGAAATATTATGTTTAACAAGAAAAAATCCGGCCGACCAATGATTTTTAGCCGGAAAGGTCACGCATACCTATTTGAATGGTGTGATAAGGGGTAAAATTTATCCATTATCACGGAAACCTTTTTTTTTTTAATTCACGCGTTTTAATGTCACATTTATGATTATCTTGGTATGCGTGCTTACAAACTGCCGAAAGTATCGCGCATACCAAATTTTATTGTGTGAGTGAGGATCATACTGTTATAGATTTCACTTACTTGATGACATTTCTTTTAGAGTCTTTCTTCTACCTCTGGTCTCTTCCTTAAGTTTTCAACTATTTATTATATATACTAATTAATATGAAAAAGAGGAAATACAGGAAAATTTTTATTTGGGTTGATTATATAAGAAATGAAGGTTGATACAAAAAATATGTTCAATTCAAGTTTATTAATTAATAATCATCTACATCATTATCATCAAAATTATCATTTCTCTCTTCTTCTGATTCTTCGCTTTCTTCCTCATTCTGTTGGCAACTTAATATTTCCTCAACCTTCAACGGTGCTGATGGGCCAATGTACCACAATGGTTCGAGTTTACTGGATTCATTTACTTGCCATCCACATTCTGTTGGATCATATAATGTACAAATGGGTTCAGTAGCATTTTGCCACATTGCGTTTACAAAAATGGTGCGTAATATTTTTTGCGTTAAAGTTTTCCAGCATGGTGGAATATTATTTGAATTGAAATTTATCATACCTTTGTAAAATTTTTCTTTGTCGGTTGTACTTGCAAAAAATTTTAAAAATAATTCAAATCTTGTCACATTAACATTATTATTTTTTACGTTATACATTTCATTTGTAAATCTTTGGACTAAATCTGTCTTTTCTTTATCATTTATGTCTTCCGGATTTGTCAAATGCTCGAACATGTTCTGATATTCTTCATTTTCTAACAGGAGGTTGTAGGCTTTAATTTTTCCTTTACGAACAAAAGCTGCTGTATAATCACAACCTGTAAAAGCATGGAAGCCCGGTAGAGCTCGACAGACTGATGAACCTAGCTTTTCTGCGAGTTGTGTACAATTTACGTAATTTATTTCGTTATTGGTTTTGGTTGTGATCCATACTTCTTGCTCTTTGAATTTATTTATGTTTCCGAGACAAATAATTAACACGTCAGTATCTAATGATTTTATGAGGATTTTTTGTTGAGGCGAACATTTATTCAAGTGGAAAAAAATTCTTGTATCAGCTTCTTTTGACAGCTAGGAAAACAGCAGACTAAAATGTCGGAATGATCTAAACCCCCAAAATGCTGTAGGACATCGTAGGTATGCTGTGACCTTTTCGGAGTAGGAGAGAAAGACCTATGGAACTTCAACATAAATCCGATGTTACTCTTATCTCACTTACTCTTGGAGCCGTCTTATGGACTTAAAAGAAATCGGAGTAAGAGAGTTAACACTATGCAGCCCTGTCATAAAACAACCTCACTTTACGGTATTGTGTATCTTTGAGGCAGGTAAATGTTAAATTCGTAGGGAATAGAAAGAGACGAACTCATGCAAGGTTTCAACTTGAACCAAAAATCTGTCTCACTCACTCTTTACAGAAATATAGAAACCGTTTAAAAGCGGAGAGTTAAAATTTGGTATGCGCGATACTTTCGGCAGTTTGTAAGCACGCATACCAAGATAATCATAAATGTGACATTAAAACGCGTGAATTAAAAAAAAGGTTTCCGTGATAATGGATCAATTTTACCCCTTATCACACCATTCAAATAGGTATGCGTGACCTTTCCGGCTAAAAATCATTGGTCGGCCGGATTTTTTCTTGTTAAACATAATATTTCACACAATTCCATATAAGATTAATCAAAATCCGTGATGACGGAAAAAAATTATGGAAATTTAATAATAAAAAAATTCAATTAAAATATTTTCGGCCAATCAAATCCACGCCGACCAAGCAAATCTTGTTCGTCTAAACGTTAACTTTTATTTTTTATTAAAAATATTAGAATCCGTGATCACGGAGCTTTCAGGATTGGTGGCTCCTGGACTATTAAGTTTAACAAAAAAAATCGTTTAAAAATAAGATAGATCGAGTTTTAATTATAATTATAAGAGTAAGGTATAAATTATTTACTTAAATATTTATAGAAAATCTCTTAAGCATTTTAATGATAATAATGGAATGGAAAATGTCACACATTAATAAAAATGTTGATTCTTTATATAAAATCTAGTCTTCTCATTCTTTTGACTTATTGTATTTTTGATCCGAAACTAGTTGCAACAATTCTATCTTAAATTAAAAAATTGTGGGATCGACTTTGTGTTTTTCTTAGAACCTTTTCTTTTTATTTTATTATATGCCAATTTAAAGTTTGTATGGACCTTTGGAAAATGTATCTAAAAGTCCAAAAAATTTTAGAAGGAATTACTTTGCCAAAATTGGATTCAGTTTGTATGATTTGTTTTCAAGAAAAATTGGAAAAACCACTTTTTTACCGGTATAAAGCAAAGAAACTAGAACTTAGGGAGTCGTAATTTATTCAAAAAATAAATTAGTTTAGATTCAGAAATATATTTGAATTTTTAAAAAAATTTTGAACTTGCAGAAATGACGCGATTAAAATAAATATTTTTTATTCCAAAACAATATACCTAAATCAAAAAATTGGATACATACATATGCCCAAAAGTTTGGAATATTTAGAAATTAAATATCTGAGCCCATGGTTTTTTAAAAACTCTTGTTGATATTTATTTTAAAGCGTTTTTAAATCAAAATAATAGTAAATTTAATTCGTTTTTGTAATAATTTGGTCATATTTAATTGATTTGGGTGCTTTCACATTATTCCAATTCTTGTTTAAATTTCATTTGAGCTGTTTAAAAATGCCCAGAGACATGATATCATATTTTAATAGGTCTAGAGTAATTGCTTTGTTACAATAAAATGAAAAAAAAAATTCCAAGACACAAATGATGTGAAGGATCGTCCCAGAAGTGGCAGAAGTCAATGTACAACAGTAGCACAAGACCAGCAAATAACATTGATAGCTCGAAGAAATCGACAGCAATCTACAAGTGGCATACCCAGAGAAATTGCTAGACTTGAAGGACTGAATATCTCAAGGCAAACAATTAGAAGAAGATTAAATGCGGTAAATTTGTATCGCAGAAGATCTCTACGTGTTCCCAAACTAACCTATCAACAAAAAATTGTAAGGTTGCAATGGGGTCAAGAAATGTTACATGATGTTCTCTGATGAATCAAGAATTGGCTTGGTTTCTGATTCGCGAAGAACGCTAGTTTGGAGGGCCCCAGGACGACAAGCCCGATTAGAAACAGCCCAATCACGTGTTCCATTTGAAGGTGGGAGTATTATGGTTTGGAGTGGTATTATGAGGGGTACACGGACGCCCCTCCTGGTTTTGGAGAGAAGTATCACTGGTGCATATGTGTATTAAGTAAATATACTTTAGGTAGTTATAATTAAATAAATTCATTGCAAAAAATTAATCATTTTTTAAAAGTTAGCGAGAAAAAGTCAATTTAACAGCTATTGCAATTTGAAATAATTTGTTGTCTTTGTGGTGCTGCCATCTAAGTCTGTACTTTTTAGAATATCATAAAGATAGCGCTGAATTTAATAAATATTCTGCGACAACAAGGATATACAGGGTGTTTCATTAAGAATTATCCATATAGTAACTAGAGAAACCTTAGCACTAAATATGAAGATTTAAGCCAAAACACTTAAATAAAATATTCCTCCTAACCGAGATATAGGGTGTTTTATTTTAACTATTCTAAATGATTGTATCCCATATTTTTGACACCTTCCAATATTTTTTGTTCATACTGGGCAAAGAGTTTACACATATTAGGTTACTTTAAACAGTGGCAAAAGATATTTTTTCTCGATTACCAGAGGCGTGCGGTAGGGATGGATACTTTCTTTTATCCCCCTAAAATTTACGCCACCTTCGTAATAATTGTTTCTGGATATTTTTTTGATTCTCCGTCACTTTCTACGTAAATATAATTCTCTTGTCTCAATATGATAGAGTGAGTAGTTTTCGAGTTATTTGCATTTAAAGGTAATGTTTAAAATATCCATTTTTGTTTTATTGATTATTTAACATGAATTTCCTTAATTATTTAACCACCTTGATAACAAAATTTGTTAATTCTAATTCTAATAAAACACCCTATATCTCGGTTAGGAGGAATATTTTATTTAAATGTTTTGGCTTAAATCTTCATATTTAGTGCTAAGGTTTCTCCAGTTACTATATGGATAATTCTTAATGAAACACCCTGTATTGTTGCCAGGTTTTTCTTAAGCTGAAAATATTAAAATCAAATGCCAACCCCTTGTCTAACAGAACCTGCTAACAAAATCTGGTTAAAATAGTTATTTGATTTCACTTGATATTTTTATTGGATATCTTTTATTTTTCTCTATATTCGAATAGTGAAATAAAATGTACTGAATTTTCAAATATACAAATGTAATACAATCAAAATAGTGTAAAACGCACAAATTGTTTTCTAAATATCGTTTCGTCATCGATATTATATTGTGAGCCCAGTTAAACTGACACATTTGTATTTCTACATCATGATCTATTTCTATACGGAAGGTTGAATTCATTATTTCCATGCGAATTTTGCAAGGCCGCTAATACAATCTATTGATGTCAGAAGTACAAATATTTCTTATTTACTAACATAAATAATTCAAATATCTTTTACTGATTGTCTATTATTAATGACATAATACAATATTTAAAGTAGCTTTATTTTTGTTCTGAACATTTAATGTTTCTAATGTGATGTTAGTACAGGGTGTTTCTTAAGTAATCTAAAATATTATATGGGGCGCTTCGTTACTCAATTTTAAGATGAAAAGTTCATATAAACATGTGTGATAGGTGTTGTCGTTTATGAGATACAGGGTGTTGTACGTGAAATTAATTTTTCTTGGTGACGCTACTGATTTATATTTTTTTATTATTTTATTAAAAGCAACATGTGTTAAACATAAAGAAAAAATAATACATTTCAGAGCAAATGTTCAAAATGTCCACCTCCAGCTAAAATGCAAGAATCCGCTCGATGTCTAATGGATTGTCGAATACGTTCGAAGATACCAGGATTGTTACGAATAACATTACAGCCGTCTATGATACGATTTTGAAGATCTTGTACGTTTAATATCAGCGTTGTGTAAACAAGCGATTTCAAATATCCCCACACACAAAAATCCAGAGGATTGTGTCCAGGTGTTCTAGGGGGCCACGGGTTTGGAGATCCTCGTCCGATCCAATGGCCTGGAAAAACATTATTTAAAAACTCGCGTACAATCACTGAAAAATGTGGAGGAGCTCCGTCATGCATGAACCACATGCGCCTTCTAATAATAATAGGTACATCTTCCAAAAGAAGTGGAAGTTCATTTTCTAGAAAATGTTGGTATGTCTCACCGGTTAACCGTACAGGAAGGAAAAATGGTCCAATTAAATAATCATCGATGATGCCAAGCCAAACATTGACCGAAAATGTTTGTTAAAATCGTTTTACACTTATGGTATGTGGATTTACATCTGCGCATATGTGGTCATTATGAAAATTCATAATCCCATGTCTAGAAAAGTTGGCTTCATCCGTAAATAGAATATTGGCCACAAAATTCGGATTGTTCGCGATTTCACGTAAAATCCATTGACAATACTGTATGCGTAATGGATAGTCAGTAGGTAACAAATGTTGAACACGTTGAACGTGATATGGATACAATAAATTATCTTTTAGAATATTCCAAACAGTTTTGTTACTAACATTTACTTCATCTGCAACTTTTCTTGTACTCGTTTCTGGATGTTGGTCAATAATTTGAAGAATCTGGTTTTCCAATTGGGGATTTCTCACAGTTCTGGGTCGTCCAATAATATTCTTCGATTTAGCAAAAGTTCCAGTTTCTTGTAAACGAATATGTAACTTAGTAAACGTATCTGAACATGGTAAACGATTATTGGATAACGCTGGGCATACGTACGTCTAGCTTCTAAGACATTACCATTCGCTAATCCGTACAAAAAATGCATATTAGCCATTTCAACATTAGTAAACACTGGCATAGTTATTAACTAAACACAGAGTCAATCAAATAAAAATGTACGATTTTTGCGTTGGTTTTCAAATTTGGCACTTGTCAACATTATTTCAAAGGCCACTTAGAATAAGCATGTTTTTGCGTATTACTTCTAAAAACCAGTAGCGTCACCGGGAAAAATTAATTTCACGTACAATCAGAACTGACTTATTACAATAAATTCAACACCCTGTATCTCATAAACGACAAAACCTATCACACATGTTTATATGAACTTTTCGTCTTAAAATTGAGTAACGAAGCGCCCCATATAATATTTTAGATTACTTAAGAAACACCCTGTATATAGGATGTGTATTTATCTGTTGGGAGTTGGGATTCTTGTCTTATATATCCTTATGTGTTTTATATATAGTTAAATACAATAAAAACATTTATTAAAGCTGAATAATTGTTAATTTGCTCAAGAACAAACTGACGATGTTTAAAAAAACAAAAAATAACAATAACTGATAAAATTTTAGCATAAAAAATTACAACAAAAATGATGAACAAGTGCAGAAAGTAATCTATTCCACAAGAGGTGTGAAAGTTGTTGCACGAGCGAATGCGAGTCATGCAATAACACGAGTGTGGAATAGAATTTCTGCAAGAGTGACATACTATACTTTTTCTACGATCAAATTAAAAATATATGTATATTCAACTTTAATTACATATTTTACAACTTAGCTAATTATGACTGCAAAAATGTATTTTGACAGTAGCGCAGTTGGCTATATTAATAGCAGGTAGATTTTCTTTTATTTTCACAGTCTTTTTTATTTTTTCAGAAATAGATGATAATTCTTTTGAACTGAGTTTTCTTTTTTCTGAACAACTTTGAAGCTGCCTTCGCTTGGTGTATCTGGCCAATCTTGTACATTTGAAAGATATACCCGTGAAAGGGTCGATTTTTATGCAGTATTCCATAAAATATTTTTCTTGTACCATTTTTGCTGTTGTATTCCATATTGACTTTACAGACGACTCTGTTTAGTCTTCGTCATAGCCTTTTTTCATATTAAAGGCGTAATCCTTTGTCACTTATAATTACACGAGAGCTTTTTTTTGTCGAAGTAAACTTGACATGTATCAATAAGAATTTTGTTGCCTGGCAATTTAACAAAAAAAAATGCTTCTGGAAAAATTACGAGTCCGTAGGACTTTAGTTTAAAAATATTAATTTTAAAAGATATAACCCATATAATTAAGCTAAATAAGCTTATTTGGATTAATAAATAAATATACTGCCTTCGTAGTACGTTTCCTACTAAAAAAATACATAATGTAAAATTTCGTTAACCAATATATGTAATTAAAATCTTTATACAAATACACTAATCATTAAATTTATTACATGCTTTATTGTTTACTTATAATAAAATCCATTTAACGACTAGAAAGATTATATATAATGTTATTAACTTTCTTGGAATAGCACGCAAACACATATTATTTAATAATTATAAAATCTTTAGTAACAATTTGTCAGAAGACCATTGACTCTTCTGCAATAATAATAAATATAAGATTTTTTGTTAAATCGATTTCCTAATAGTAATTAATCAGTTCCTATAGTTGATTAGTTTAAAATTAATTGACCGTATCTTTGTCCATACTTTTTAAAAATATTTTGCTATATCTAATGATGAATCTATAATACTTTTAGTGAGCAGTACTTCAAATAACTGTAAAATAATTCGATATGACTGGTGGCTAGTCAGCCAGCGCCGCCAACTCGTTCACCATCATCCGGTCTTTTATTGACGTTTCCCGCGTTTTTAAGATGTAAGAAAAAAATGCACCTGAATGAGCAAGCTTAATGTTTCTAGTTAATATGTGCATATCCATTAGTTTGTTACCGTTACTGGTTTGTCGTCTACAGGGTGACTCAAACATTATTTATATTCACAGATCCAGGTTCACACGGTAATTATGTTTTATTGGTTTTGTGGTCTTTTTAAAAAGTAAAACAACTTTAAAGCTTTATGAAAAATAAATAAAGTTCAAAGGAATGATTCGTATTGGTGTTTATAAAAATACACATTTCTTGCAACATTCTAAAACAGAAACCTGAATGCATGTTTAATATTTGTTTATAAATAGATTTTATGGTGTCATTTAAATTAACATATAGATTAAAATATCTTTGATTATTGCTAGATTATCCTACATCGATAATATATGCAAAATTACTGCAGCTAAACGAATTTAATGTTATACATGAATGTTGCGGTGGCAAACTTAAAAACGAAAAAAAGCAAATATAAAGTTTACAGGAAATTTAAATAGTCTACGTTCTTTGGCTTATGCTGTGACATAAAATAAAATATATACATTTACAGAAGCAAACTTTAACCCTAGGTGAGCGTGTCCATGTCGCTGTAGTTGTATTTTCGTAGTAACAATTTTGAATCGATAACCAAATATAAATCAAATATTGATATAGTGCCATCTGTCAAAAGATATGTAAACAAAGTCAAACTTACTAAAAATGAAACCATGAATATTAATAAATTCATCAAATCATCAATTTTATTTTATTCTATACAGCCTGGTGATGGTTTGCTTAAAATCGAAACTAGTTGCGCTATTTCATGTAACTACACTAAATGTGTCTACTTTGATGCTAAATTTTTTGTTCTCTACTTTAAACCTTAAACTTTATCACCTCCATGTATACATTCAATTACCTATGCAATTTTTTGTTTTCCTTATTTTTAAATTTTTAAATTTCTGTTTATTTGGTCTTACTTTTATTGATTTTTTAGCAGACCAGATTTGCTCTCTATTAACTCTTTGATTATGCCACATATTGTCGTTTAGTTCATTATAACCATGCATATGCTAGATGACGTTACAATAATTGTCTAATCTGTTTAATAAAATTATGTACGTCATACTTTTGACAAAATACTTTATTTGCGTGTTAAATTTTAGTGGGAGTTATATTTTAAAAACGTAAATCGTACTAAATTACATCTCTAAGCAGTGGTATCGATACAACATCCATTTTTTTGCTCTATCTAAATTACTTTACATAAAAAATGTTTTTTATTGCAAAAATGAGCTATCCTGTATGCAACACTATAACTGATCGCAAGAACGTTTCCATTTATGGTTGTTAACCTTCCTGGATAAGAAAATCGCCATATATATCTGTTATCATTCAGTTTTTCTTTGACCAAATGTATTTCGTGTCCGTGATTTGGAGGGAGGTAGAATATTTAGTGTTTTTTTTTTAAGTTTCAAGATCGTTTAATAGATTGTTACGAAACTTTTTTAAGAAAAAGTAACTGTAATGTGTTTTCGGTTGTCAGACATTTTAATCTCACTGTCAGGTGTGTTTATCTTTAAAATCTTTATACGAGGAACATTCTTAACGGGGAATCCTTCCATAATTGCTTTTTTTTGTAGAGTATTGCAAAGGAATTTGTGCTATGTGAAAGTAATAGATTGGTTTAAAAAAAAGTTGAGAAATACAACCTAAATATTTTTCAAGAAAATAAAATTAAAAATTTAGTTATTTTATTAAAAATGTCTATAATTTGATAGACTTTTTTCTTTGAAATGTATATGGAATGTATTGTAATGTTTTTTTCCTACGATCCCCTATGAAAATGACAACTAAATTTTACTCGTGCGTAATATTTCAATTTCCACACTTGGTGTGTTTATATATACAATTTTTATCATATATACAGTCTTCTGTCTATTTATTCCATCAAATACACACTTAATGTCTGCTTCATTTATGTTGAGATAGAAAGAACTATGAATAAAATCAAATAATCCCATAAATAATGTACAATTAAACTTTCACATTTCAAATTAATCATTTGGGATAAAATAAAACCAATAAACCAGAATTCCTAGGGTAGACTTCTTCGTTTCTACTGGTAGATCCTAAAATAAAATAAGTAAGAAATAATTTCATTCATAGTTAAATAATCGATAAATTACGATTAATATTAATTTAGATTAAGTAAGTACTTATATTTATAATAAAGTTGCAAAGTCAGTACAGATAGAATAGAAAATTTCTGCATAAGCATATGAAAATTTGGTATTAAACATTTGGCGCCCCACGTTGGGCCCCAGCGCCATAATACGAATGAGTTTTTAATATAAATGTTAAATATAAAATATTGATTTGATTGTTTGTATATAATATTTCATATGTAACATTTAAATTAAAATTAAACACAAAATCAATTCATATTATACAATAATATATATACCCGGTATATCGGTCCTAATTTATTTACATCACTCCCATGTAACACTATTTATATGCACTTATTTAACTTTTCACTTATTTTCCGTGGACTAATTGTTCGCTTTTAACTGAATGCCTCACGCGTGTATCGTCTTTTATAAATATTTCCAACACCTTTTCTAGAATAAGCGCCTTCGCCAGTATTTAAAGTTTTCGACGGGTTACCCAATATTAAAAAAATAGTTCGATATTTAGAAGCTGAGAGTGCTTTTTAAAACGCACAAGAAATGTTATCCTCACTATAACCCTCAACAAGTTGTCAAACGGACCTTTTACTTTAACAAGCTGTGAATGTCCTAGTTCTGCATAAATTCAATTTTTTTTCTTATTTTTTTTTTCATGGTTGTGTTTTTTAGTTTTCGAATGGCATATTTTGCTTTGTTTATAGTACAAAATGGCGGAGTTATTCTAAATGTTTATACAACAAACTGATTTTAAGTTCTTCTTAAAAGTCAGAAATTCCTAAGTTAGGAAGTACTCAAGTTGGATTCTTACCTAAATCGAATTTCACCTACCTAGAAAATTCCCTAAGTAGAAATTACCTACAAAAAAAATGGGATTTTGACAGTTGCATGTCAGCACTGCCAAATTTTAACTCGCAAACCGAATGATTATCATTGTATTTTTAATAAAGTTACAATAATCATAATTTCATACTATTGTTTTATGATGTAGTTATGTTTAAAATGAAGGAAAAACGGTCAAGAAGTGCTACTTTTACATTCTTTTGCAATGTCAACAAACAAGGACGAAAACAGACTATTTTTTAGGTTAAGCAAGGCATCCTAAGATTAGGAAGCTCCTAATGCCCTTAAGTATTACTTAGTGAATGATGAAATGCAAATTTCATTTACACAATCATAAATCTATATAGAAATACTAACTTTAAAACTTGGTGGCTTGATAAAGAGTCAGTCTAAATTGAAAATATGGTCATCAATTAGCTAGATTTAAAGAAATTTGAGTATGGCTTTATTTATAAAAATTAGAAGAAAGATTACAATTTTCCAATAACCGATCATTAGCACAAAAGCAATGGAAAGCAAAAAATTACGGGTTTTTGGCATATGTTTTTTTAGTCACGAGATAAGACGCTTCGTATACTTTCCCTACACAAATCAAAAATAAAATAGGCACGCAGTCATTTTCCATTATTTTAGTCTAAAAATAATTTTTTAACAGTTATCCTTACCTCTATATAATAAATTAACGCTATTTAGATGAACCAATGCGGTAATCACAATAAGAGACGGAACCTCACCTACATACGCCCAAGCAAATCTTTAAGTTTATGAATCACAAAAACTACATAATAATAAACAAAAAATGGAGCATTGTCATTTGAAACAGTCAATTCATTCGTGAGAATTTTTTTCGGTTCTTTACATTTACCGCATTTTTAACTTTAATACCGTAATAGTCTAGTTCACAAGTTCAATTTTATTTAAACAATTACAATTATTTTAATTGTTTACAGTATTCTTTCAACTTTTTTCGAACTGTTTGTATTGAATAGAATCATTGTGGACTATATAAGTAATATGTATTAATATAAAAACGGTTTTCTTTTGAAAAACGACTTTAGGGTTGCCTTCAATCTGTATTTGAACCATCAATTTTGGTTTACAAGATGCAGCAGAAGAACTGGCGAAAACAATAATAATTTGGTTTATCGAAAAATCTCCTTTAAAAATAATTAGATCAGAACCAGAATCCATGTATGAATCTCCTTTTGATATTGATATTTGACGATTTTTTAATACTCCCGAGCTTATGGTAGTGTTTACATTGTTGTCGGATTTACCTTTTCACTGGAAATATGATGAACTTTGTTATTTGAAACGGATCACCCTGTATATTATTGTTTTTGAAATCCTTTAAAAATACTGAATACTTTTCATGTAATATTTTCTATATTTTAATCTCATAATTTCGGAGTTATAGTTAACTTTTCAATTATTCGCTCAAAGTAAAATGGAATGGTTTTATCGAGTGGCCTCTTCTATCACCCGACATGAATCCTCTAGACTATTTGCTGTGAGGTCACTTAAAAATTACTCCGAAATTATTACATTAAAATCTAGAAAATATTACATGAAAAGTATTCAGTATTTCTCAAGGATTTCAAAAACCATAATATACAGGGTGATCCGTTTGAAATAACAAAGTTCATTAGATTATCAGAAAAACGGAAAATCCTACAACAATGTAAACACTACCATAACTATAAGTTGAGCCGTATTACAAAATCGTCAAATATCCAAATTTATAAAAATCGTGCAAAGCCATTTCTGAGATAATTGAGGAATTCCATACATAAAACTCACTCTGTTAATGTCCACGTTTTTACATTTACAGCGAAGTTTATTTTTTGGTTAAAAGTTTAAAGTAATTCCTTTTTTCCGCATTGTAGACATAAACCTCTCAACCCTATTTCTTATAAATAAATTTTGTTCTATTTTGTGTGTTGACCATTTCTTGGGTTTGCATTTTTCACAACTCCTCTGTTAAGCATTCATTCGGTTTATATGATTCGAATCCAAAGGTCTCAATAGATCAGGCTGGTTCTAAAGTTTTTATCAAATTACATGTTAGCAAGCTGAAGAATTCGTTCGCACAGATTGTAGTATCCATTATACCTCTGATAAATTAATCTCTAATCTTATGCTCCTATGTCGATAATCGATTGTGCACATTGTTGATTACTACATTCACTACCCCAACTAACAAAAAGCGAAATTCCCACTGGGCGAATTTCCCAGCATCTGTCAATTTCATTTTTGTTTGCGCATGTCTGAAATCACCATATATGTTGTCATTTTCCAGGACTGTCGTACTCACAGAACACAAAAAGTATTTTTCCGCCTACCTTACCAGAAAACCAATCATGTGAGCACTGAAGATAGGGCGGAAAGTATTGTTTATCAAACCAAGGGTGTGTTTTAGATTTGACGTTTTTAAATCAGATATAACATAAATTTATACCAATTTTTTAAAAGAATCGTCCAATTTTGAATACCTCTTGATGAAGGTGAGCAAATACTTAATAGTATAAACTCTCTAGGACACCTTCTGCGCGCGCAGTCTCGTTATTTAATAGCCAGACCTTGTATGTACTATTTTTTTCATATAATCCAAATATTATATTTCTCTCAGTGTATTTATTAAGTTATCTGTCACTCTAAGTTAATCAAGGTCATACATATTGGCCATACGAACATCAAAGAATTTTCGGCGGCTTTTGCTTCTTATTACTTGAGGTATTCTTTGATAAAACCAATACTTATAATCATTAAAATTCTTTGTATCAAGACCATACACATTTTTTTCCAGTTATGTTACCAACAAACTTAATATAATATGAATTGCTGTTTAAATATTTGAGCAATTTTATATACACATGCAGATTTTGTGTGTAATTATAGGTTTGTAACGAATAACATTCAAAAAGCATTTCTCGATAGTCATTGTTGTCGAACCGCGCGACTATAAAATTCCCACTGACGTGTAGGTATGACCATTTTTGTAACATTTTAAGACATCTGGCAGTTTCAAAAGTTAAAACGATTTTTTTTGCGAGAACCACCATCTCATCATAATCCGCGCCATAATATACACCTTACACGCCGACTAAGAAATATTTCGTGGTGTTTGTCAATCAAAACCGCTGCATATGGAATCGATCGTTTACAGGATGATTAAAATGCTATAGAACAAAAGGTTTACTTGGACTAATTGCCTTCGGTGATGCACTAGTTGATCTGATACTTATTGAAAACTTTATTGTTTTAAAAAGGTATAGATCATTAGGTAGGGGGGCTGTGCAAGATGCATTCAGGTGGTATATTTATAAAAATTATATTGAAAGAAGAATCAAGTTTTAAAAACAATAAATTTTTAATAATAATGTGTTAAACATATCTTTAATACTGACAATACGTAACAAGAATAGTATATTACGCATAACAAGTATTGTAATGATGCCTTTTACGGCCGAGTGGCATAATTGACACGAGGCCGTAAAAGGCATCATTATAACACGAGTTTTGTAGTATACTTTTTCTACTCTATTACAAAAGAAACAGTGTAGCTGCTACGCTCGTACCATAATTGACATGAGGCCGTAAAAGGCGTCATTATAACACGAGTTTTGTAGTGTACTTTTTCTACTACTGTTCCAAAAAAAAATAACGTAGCTACTGCCATTTCTAATATTGCTAGAGAAGTATTACTAAACTCCTCTTCAGAGTCTGACGAAATCTTGAAATTCTTTAAATTTATTCTTTATGGCTTATTATAATAAATTTTCAAGTACAGCCACTATAAATTCACACTATGCTAATGTCAAACTTGAATAATTTTCTTGTGACACTTTCGACAGTTCTGAATTCTTTTAATTTCAAAGCTCACTTTATAAATTCAAAACTGTTACAACCGCCCCTCCCCCTTTTTGTAACACCTACTTTTTATAACAGTTTTTGAAAAACTGTTATAAAAAGTAATAGAAAAACAAATAAAGTAATACCCTAGTCCTTTAAAATAAAAAAGTTAAAAATAAAAATAAAAGGAAGGGTGTTTTTGGTATTATTGCATTTATCATCCTATATAACAATTATTCCGTATAAAATTGTCTGCGCAAACTTGAAAGACAAATACAGTATGCTCCAGACAAAGACATTTTTTACAAATCCCTCATGCGTATCTTGTTTTCCGATTTTATGGAAGGCACATCTTTCACGTTTATTTTCAACTTTTTCCATACACTCCTTCATTTTCCTTATGTGATGGAACTTCTTTAAAACAACACATTCAATCGTTCAACTTCCTTCTCATAAGAACTCTATATTAGTCTGTACAAAATATTAGTTTTAATCATTAAAGTTTGGTTGTAGTAGAAAGTAACAATAGTTTTTCTTTGAAATCTAATAAATACTACTTACGTGAAGAAACGCGTTGGGTCTGTGACACAAAAATCTCCCTTAGAATCATTGTTAGTTTAGTTATAGTATTTTTCAAGAAAAATGGTTGACTGCAGTCCAGCTACCGGCTTTAATCCCATTGTGTCAATAAACATGAAGAGTATTAAGGGCCGGATTTTAGAACCTGTGCAACGTATTAGGCATTAAATACAACTGAAGACTTCGCGAGAAATTAAAACTTACAAATTTGACCAAAAAAGCTTTAAATTTTACCTGCTATGTCAATTTCAAATTATTATAATCCGGTCCTCTCGACTATTCGGGGATGTTTATGGCCGAATTTGGCATACATAATGAGATTGCCTCAGGTATCTTGACTACAGTCAACCATTTTTCTTCAAAAACACTATACTACACTGCGTTTCAACCACTGTGATAGCTGTCTAGCTAGAAGGTACTGCGACTGACAGAACCAAACGCGCCAGTAATGTTTGTATTCCTACTTCATAAAAAGTTGTCGCCTGTTGGAGTTGCAATAGAACAAGTAAGCTCTTTAGAAACGGTTTTTATGGCAAAACTCGCAGAAGATAATTTTTTTGTTAATATGCGTGGACCATATCTCATTCCTAAAAACTTGATCGAATTTTTTATTGGTATAAGTGTGTCATTTAAAGTAATGGGTTGTAAATTTGATTTAAGAGAGAACAATAGTTTTCTCGGCATTAAAACAGAGTTTATTAGAATCGGTAGGTATTAGAATGGTAAGAAGATACGTGCATACAGTTACATGTAAAGTTTTCATACACTCGCAACATCTGCAAATATAGTGATTTTACCATCAATCTTTATGTCAATAAACAACGCAAAAAAGTATTGGACTCACGGCAAATGCGTGGCAAATGTAGCAGTGACCACTGGTCAAGGTCTGTAAGGGCGCCAAAAAATAGAACCCAATTCTTCCATTTTTTAATAATTTCACTGTACCGCAGATGAAGGGCATCAAGAGCAGATATTATTTCTTTCCTTTTTGTCATAGACAAAATTATTTCTGTCATAATAAAAGCCCGGTCAATAAATCGGTACAGTAAAGATTTATTGACGTTTTATCCTTTTCTTATTTTAACTTTATTCAACAACCTAATCTATCAAATATTTTTCAAATAAATAAACAATCCATGGAAGCAAAGCTATGTGCATATCTATTACACGCGCACATTTGGCGCCCAACGTGAGGGAAAATGCACTATAAAGAATGTTTTACAGGCTTCATAAATGCTCGCGAAAAACAACCAAACAGGTGGCGCCACGGGCAATATACAATATACTAAAAACTAAATGAATCCAGAGTCAAAATAATTTCTTATCGGTCATAAATAATAAAGAGTCTCTTATAAATATGGTTATACTATAGTATCCTAGCCTTGCTAGTTAGCAAGGCATTTCTGCATTTTGCGATGCATTTCTGACCTGTGACTTTAAAAAGATCAAAGAATCTACCCGTCTCCTACCGATAATCACAATATATCGTTTATTGGCCGTTTACATCATAATAATAGCTATTACAATCACATGTGGTCGATATTTCCTTTTTTGAGTCTATAAAATTGCTTTTAAGATGCTCTTGATTTTACTGGTTGACCTTTAAACTGTTCAAGTCGTTCGACCTGTAATGCTAAACTACCATTTATCGCACATAAAATTAACTAAATGGATTTTTAAGTATTAAAATGAAATAATTAGTTGAATCATACCTTTTCCAATATAGGATCAGTTTTCGTAAAATTCTGCAACTTAAAGAATTTTAATTTATTCTTGTCGTTTTCTAAATTTGGATTTCTTGCAATAATCCGTCTTCGGCGGTTGATTTTTCTGATTTTTTGGAAGACAATTATTATAATTATTATGAATGGTTGTGTTCTAGTGGTACGGTTGAGACATGTCCAATTTTTTCGCAACCATTTGCTTGGAAGTGCATCGTGCGCGAATAACTTTTGTTGAATTGGTCTCATCTTGAAACATCCATACATTCGACTGCTGTTTACTTTCAGGCTCATACGCGTCAAATATTTATGCAATATTGAGTGTATGCTGGTCCCACTAATGCCTAAGGTTGTCTTAATCTCACGATAGGTCACATGACGATCTTGCAATATCAGTTCGCGCACAGCATCAATGGTTTTCGAAACAACAACTAATGTTGGACGACCTGCACGAAATTCGTCTTGGAGTAAACTACGGCCACGATTAAATTCACCATACCATCGATAAACACTGGTCCTTGATGAAGCTTCATCGGCAAAAATTGAATTAAGTTCATCCATGCTCTGTTGCTGAGTTAATCCATGTCGAAAGTTGTAAAAAATAATCGCACGAAAATGTTCACGATTTAATTCCATTTTTGGGCCGAGATAACAGGTCGGCTGAAAAGTCCCCGGTCTACCATTGTAAAACACAATATTTTGACAAAATTCATTTTTTTTATTCAACATAGTTGCCTTCAAGGGCGATACATCGATTATAGCGACCTTCCAAATTTTCGATACCATTTTTGTAGTACTCCTTCGGTTTGTCTTCAAAATAGGCTTCAGTTTCGGCGATTACCTCAGTATCAGAGCCAAATTTTTTTCCCGCGAGCATTCTCTTCAGGTCAGAGAAAAGGAAAAAGTCGCTGGGGGCTAGATCTGGAGAATACGGTGGGTGAGGAAGCAATTCGAAGCCCAATTCATGCAATTTTGCCATCGTTTTCGATGATTTGTGACACGGTGCATTGTCTTGATGAAACAACACTTTTTTCTTCTTCATATGGGGCCGTTTTTTCTCGATTTCGGTCTTCAATCGCTCCAATAATGCACAGTAATAGTCGCTGTAGATTGTTTTTCCCTTTTCCAAATAGTCGAAGAACAATATACCGTGTGTATCCCAAAAAACTGAGGCCATAAC
This sequence comes from Ophraella communa, assembly GCA_035357415.1. NCBI lineage: Eukaryota > Metazoa > Arthropoda > Insecta > Coleoptera > Chrysomelidae > Ophraella > Ophraella communa. The sequence continues at coordinate 21,290,360 of CM068988.1, read as the reverse complement.
TTTGCCAGCTGACTGTTGAGTCTTTCCACGCTTTGGTGGCGGTTCACCGGCCGCTCAGCTGACTGTCGATTGGACTCAGGCGTGTAGTGATGGAGCCAAGTTTTACCCATAGTCACATATCGACGCAAAAAATCGGGTTTATTACGACTTAACAGCTACAAACACTGCCCAGAATTATCAATTCGTTGCTGTTTTTGGTCGATTGTGAACACGCGCGGCACCCATTTCGCACAGAGCTTCCGCATACCCAAATATTCGTGAATGATATGTCCAACACGTTCCTTAGATATTTTTAGAGTGTCAGCTATCTCGATCATATTCACTTTACGGTCACTCAAAATCATTTTGTGGATTTTTTTGATATTTTCGTCGGTAACCACCTCTTTTGGGTGTCCACTGCGTTCACCGTCTGCGGTGCTCATTTCACCACGCTTGAATTTTGCGAACCAGTCAATGATTGTTGATTTTCCTGGCGCAGAGTCCGGAAACTCATTATCAAGTCAAGCTTTTGCTTCAACTGTATTTTTTCCTTTCAAATAACAATATTTAATAAGCATACGAAATTCTTTTTTTTCCATCTTTTTGAAAATAACAAAAGTTGCTTCACTAAAAATGCAATATCTCACAAACTAATAGTCCGACAGCTGTCAAATTTTTACACGAATCTTTTGAAGGTTGATACTATCTAAAAATGAAATGGATTTAATTCTAGTGTCGTCAACTATAGGTCAGACCGGGGACTATTCAGCCGACCTGTTAAGTTACTAAGGTAAAGAACACAAATAGCGCTCATATGTAAAAACGTTCTGAGTACGTATAACCTCAAAAATGTCCAACTTTACGATAGAGCTGTCAGTTGCCAGATTGCAACACCAGGGTTGCCAAATCCCGAAATATCAAAGGCAACCCTCGTACTGCTATGTGTTTTTTATACATAACACACAAATTTGCTAACAAATCCGAAACATCTCCTATTAATTTTTTTAGTACTTTTCATAATGTTTACTACATCCTAAATTATCTGTTTAAATATTGATAATTTATTGGTTATTAATTTCTAGTAATCACAAACGAGGAAATAGTAAAAACCAAGATGTTTAAATGAAACGAATAGGAGAATCCGTAAAGGAGTGGCAGCTAACTGCTAATCCGAGGTCAAAAGTGGAAGCCGTATTTAGACAAATACGGAATACACTTAGCCGTCTTGCCGTATTCCAGTATTCAAAATTTTGTTTTAAACTATATTTTTCGTTCATGGGCATATACAGTGTTGAACACTTTATTGGTAAACATCAATGACAAGTTAATAAAACTGTTCACAGCCTAAAAAATTGACAATTTAATATTTATCCTGAGAGTTAAAGGTAATTATGTACAAAACTTTAAAGCAGTAACTAGTAAGATAACGCATTTTTTGTTGACTTGTTTTTATTTTAGTTGCTTCACTTACATTTGGAATTGTTTCTCTGTAAATGACGTTGCAAAAATTTATACCTACATAAAAAATAAATAACTTAAATTGGTTCATCTATATGTTATAAAAACAGGATTTTGTGATGGTTATCTGGACCAAGTTTAAGGTTAAAAAATCCGTTTATTAGTTTCTGGCCAAGCTGAGGATCTTTTGTTTCTTCCCACCTTTTCCTATTAGGTTTTTCTTATTTAATTATACTGTTTTTGTAGGTGGGATAAATTATACACACTATGGCTAACTATCTATTTATTTTCTAAAACACACACTTAAATTCATTTCTACTTAATTTATGTACACTCGGTATATCAATCCTAATTTATTTATACTACTGTATAAAAACTTGTGGACAACCCTCAAACCATCTAAGGTACGCTGATGACATGGCATTGATCACCGATAAAAAAGAAGAATTAATCGAAAAGTTGGAAGAACTGGACATAGAAGCTGGAAAGATAGGCTTTAATATGAATTACAGTAAGACCAAAATCATGACAAATACAGATGAGAACATCAATATGAGAATCGGAAAAGACAGAATAAAACAAGATTATATATAAAATACTGAAAAAGTAGAAAATCTATGAAAAAACAACTACTTCCTGGGCTATATGTCCCAACGGACATTGAATTACATTCCAATAGAAAACGTGATGGCGACCGACTTCGTCGATACTTAAAACCATCTCGATTTGCAAATCGACGGAAAGAACACTACTCATAGACCGGTTTCGACATTATTGTGTCTCATCAGTACGAGGTAAGTAGTTATTCTCATCCCGCAGAACGAGATATTTTCAAAAGCAAACATGCACAAAATCATAAAATCACAAAGATCAGTGGAAATACAGATGCTGCACACTGGTGGATAAAAAGAGCAACGAGTGAATAAGAGAGAAAACAAGAGTAAGGGATGTTAGACAAGAAGTTGCAAAATTGAAATTGAGATTTGCCGGACACAATATAAGACAAAAAGAAGACAGATGGATCAAGGTAGCGACAGAGAGAGAAGAATGGAAAATATTTGGGAAGGCATATGTCCAAAGATGGACCGAAGAAGGCTAAATAGATAGATAGATAGACTGTATTATTATAAAACTAATCTACATACACTTGTACTTTATTCTTTGCTTTCTTTGCTCTTTCAGTGCTTCCTAGGATAGTTAGATTGCAACTCACTGATTCGCGCCACGAGTCGCTTATATGTAGCCTCTGGAACCGCATCGAACATTCGAGAAGAACATTATCTTATGTACTCGAATAGACCCGGCGTATGAAACTCACCGCATTCTCCATTATTTAAAACTTAGACTGGTCAGTGAGTTTCTCCTGTGTACCCGGGCTGGATACTTTGTCTTCTTCATTGAAACTGCCCTCTGTGGCCTTTTTTTATTTATTTTGTTTTGATGGGTGGAAACCTGCTCCAGGCTCCTGGTACTAGTTCTGCCATTCCCCGGAAGTGTGATTAGCCCGCTCGCGAACCAACATCGAGGGGTTGCCTCCCTCCAGAGCCGACCGCACTAAAACCACCCCGCTTCCCATCCCGTCCGGATATGTGACCCTGGTACCATCTTGTCAGATATTCGTCAGAGCCACCTTCCTTTACACCTCCGAGCTTCCCACCACATCCTGGTAGATTCCCTCTTCCTTCTCCTTCTGTTTTAATATCTCCCTAACCATTGTCCCTATATCCTCACACTTACCGTGCCCTGCCGTCATCAACCTAACCATGCTTCCCTCAGTGATTACCTCCCCCACTCTGTCTTTCGTCTTCCTCCTTTCCTTTACCCATATGGGGCATCTAAAGACTGTGTGCCCTGCATCGTCCCTCTTCCCACAGTAGATGCACTCGTCATCCCCAGCCTTGTCTATCCTGTACGTGTAGCCTCTGAAGCACCCATGTCCAGTTAGCCTTCTGTGGCCTAGAAAAGAACGAAAGTAATAGACGCTGTGGAAAACATAACAACATTGAGATAGAACTGGGCATCGCACGAACCACAGTGGAGACCTCGATTGGAGGCTTTCGGAAACAGGGAAACCTTCCTACCCGATGGGCCTACGATCTAAAACGCGTCGTTCCAAACTAGTTTCAAGCAGCAGAGGATAGAAAGGTGGCAAAACTTAAGAGAGGCCTATGTGCAACAGTGGATGCGACAGGCTGAATGATGATGATGATGATGATGATGATGATGATTAGATTACACGCGTAGCTGGGCATGGTGTCCTAAAGGAAGAGAGTCCTAAAGAGTTTTCGACCAAAGTATTTGATTCGCAAAACCTTTCTGGCCAGGGTTGCCTTCTGAAGAGGCGTGCGTTTTATAGGCAGATTGAATGCACACCTGCAGAATCGGGAATTATAATTTTTTCAAAAGATTAATGGTTGTCGTATTGTGGTGTTCGCATCTCGTACATAAAGTTGACGACCGAAAACTAATGATCACATTTAATTTTCATAAATAATGCGGGGTTTTTGTCTGCCAACGCGCAATAAAATAAAAATCAAATACGTTCAACACCCGAACGTGATAGACAGCGTATACATATATATATTTAAAAAAACAACATATCTGGTCCATACCCATTTTAAAGAACACCGTCGATGTGTTTATATGGTACCGTGTGTGCGGGTTTTTAGCGTCGGTGGAAAACACTGGGTGTCCGACTGGTTGGTATCACCATGTTGGGGATTCTCAATGACTGCGGTACATCTACGATACTAGTGGTACTGCATCAGTATCGATCGAACGTTGCCGCCGATAGGTAGTGCCGCAGTTTTTTGCGTTCATTTATTTATTTATTTATTTTTTTTGTTCACTTCGATCGTACATATGCGATCGTTGTAGTGAGTTTTTTTTCGAAAAAAAATTTTGATGTTCTTACGGATAATTCGCAAAGCTTGAATCATTTCGTAGTTGAGGCGAATAGATACAATCGTTTTGTGATATTTTGTGATAATGGTGGTGCATAGAAAATGCAGAGTTTACGATTGGGGATGGAAAAATGACAAGTAAAGTATTTTTTTTTATTCATAATGTACAGCCTTAAAATTTGGATGCTTATTTATGAAATCTTGAAGAAAACCCGATTTTATTTTTCGATATTATTTGCATGTATTACTTTCACTGAAAAATTAAAATTCTGAACCAAGAGCAATTTTCGAAGGAAAAGGTTTTGATTATATGGACCTGCTGAAAATTGATTCACATTATCATAATCATCATCAAACATTAAAAACAATTTGAAAACATACTAGTTAATTAGAGAATCATGCAAACACAATTTATAATATTTTCACAGTCCTCGTAACAACACTCACCTAATTTCGAGCCATGATTTATTAAAAAATTCTTGAATTTTCTGAAACTTGTAGATTAAAAACTGTACTTTTAAGGTTATTATTCTGACGTCTCCAAATAATTTAAAGTACAATGTTTTCCTATACTTTAGATTCACCCTGTAGGTTAATTCTGCTAGTAGATATGCAGGTCATGAAATTCATCTTCTTCTTTTTCTTTCCTGTGCTATCTGATGCCAAGCTTTACCCACCCTATCCTTGATGCCATCCAGCCAGCGTTTTTGCTGCCTGTCAGCACTTTTTTGTGTACTCGTGAGCTCCTTTTGGACGGGCGCCATGTCCAACCAGCTATACTGAGCTATACTTGCTGACATCTTCAGCTTTAGTCCTTTGCCTAATCTCATTAGGCTAATCGTTCTTCCTCCTGAGCCTGTCCTTTCAGTTCGTCGTCCAGTCTACTGATTTGAAGTAGTGGACGATGTCCTTCTAGGGAGTATCTTCTGCATAGCGCTGTGTTACTTACCTTCATCCTGTATAGGTGTTTTTGGAGACCCCAGTGACCGATTAGTTGTTTTCTGTTCTTTTCCAGGAATCTTTTGGCTGTGTATTGCTTTGGGTAGCTAAGTAACTCTTTTGAAAGTCTACACTCTTCTCTATATTCCCATATCTCTCTCTTAATAATAGATAAGAGTGTCTCTGACCAGGGAGTCAGCGATGTGGCTACCTTCTGAGCTAGCTTGTGCCTTCGTCCAGCTATAACAGTGACTTTATTGTTCCCAGTTTCCTTGGTAACATTCTAACAGTGTTAGGGAATACCTTACCGCACCCCACTCTACATTAGGTTGTAATGCCATCAGCTCCACCTCTTGACTCTTAATGAAATAAACTATTATTATTATTAATATGTCCAGGGTTGTTAGATTACTTCCATTGCTCTTCCATTGCCCTTCCATTCCATTGCATGGCTTCTGGTATGTTAAGACATGCCACTCTTAGTATCTGTTCCAATTTTTGTATGGATGTTGCCTCATTTGCTTTTGAAACCCATGCCAGAGCTGTGTGTGATTGCGTGTAGACCCTGATATCTGTATTGTTAATTAAAATTGACGGTTTAAATAAAATGCTGCATTTTACAATCGTTACAAAAATGACGAAGAGGGTAGAATTTCCGGAAGTGTGGAAGGTGGCCAGGGTGATACTAGTGATGGGAATATATTGTGTTGTATGGGTAAATTGTTGGATGGTATTATGAAAGTTAGGATTGAGGAGATTTCAGAAAAAATGGGTGTTTTAGGGAGAATCAGCATGGGTTTACCAAGGGAAAATCGTGTATCTCGGCGCTGGGAAGAGTAATGAACTTGGTGGAGAGGGCTAGGGAGTGAAATGAAGAAAAAGCTGCTCCTACTTATATTTTTCGACGTCGCAAGCGCGTTCAATATCGTCAGTAAGGGGGCGGTGTTGAGCTCATTGTCGAACCTTGGAGTGGGGAGGGGTTGGTTAATCTAGTGTAGGATTATCTGACGGGGCGGTTTGTTACTGATTCGAGAAGGAGGTGTATGCGACGTTGTGTGTTTAGTTTTTACAGCAAAGGGATGACTGGTAAAAGGACGAAGCAAGGCGAGGGACGTAGTGGTGATGGTGAATTCATATGGAGGACTCGGTTAAATACTTAGGTGTGTGGTTGGAGAGCCATATGTCCTTTAAATCACATGTTGAAGGCGGCGCACAAAGCAAGAGTACGGGCAGCATGGCTGGGGAGATTGATGGTTGGACGAATGAACTGTGGTGAAAGAGCGGGTGTTAACATGGAGATTAAACCTCTACTGCAGTTGCATAGAGAAAATACAGGACAGTGGGTGGCAGCGGCGGTATTGTCAAGGTCCTACCCATTGGACTTGATTGTTAGAACAAAGAGACAGCAGTGGAAAGGGGTGACGAGTGCAGAAGTACAGTAGTGGTTGGGGGAGGAAATGTAAAGCAGGTGGGAGAAGGATGAAGGGGCGTTAAAGGCGATTAGTAGTAGGAGAGATTGGATGGACTGGAAGATTGGCGAGGTAAACTACTTTTTGACTCAGGTACTCACTGGACATGGGTCAAGAGTAGGGTATCTTCATAATAGAGGGAAAAGAGAGACAGGAATGGCAGTCAGGCAGAAGTAAAAGGAGAGTGTGTGAGGGGCCGTCACCCGTCTTGAAGTATGCTAGGGTAGCGCTTCCAAAATGGGGTTAACGGCGAGTTTCGAAGTGGTTTTGGTTGGGGATGGGTCCAACTCTGTGTGGGTCCAGGTCAGAATTCATTCGAACATGAGTTTTCCATCTCATCCAAAACAAAAGAATGCTGTAACCAACTCATAATTTGACAACTGCTTAGTCAGTTGCCCAACAACTCATTCTCAATTATGCGGCAAGTAGCACAATTTTCAAAACATTCATTTTATAAATTTAATTTAGAAATGCTACCATTATTAATAATTAATTGGTCCTCGCATTTTCAGATTATCTGCAACAATAGTTAGTACTATAACTATAGCAGTTGCTTTGATCTTTAGGTTTATAAATGAAAGTGGCTCTCTAACCCAGTTTAGACATATTAAATAAACTAACATACATACCTTGCACTGATGATGACACATCTAAGTCGAAACCGGTCTGCAAATATTATAATTTCTTTCTCATTAGTAAAAAAATAAAGATGGTTGGATGGAAGTATCGACAAAGGTTACGTTTTCTAATTCATTGTCCAGTGGACAATGTAACCCGAGAAGTAGTTGTTTTTTTAATTCTCGACAATTTTTATAAAATATTGTTTTCTACTTTGCCACTATTTTCAGGCTATTCAGGACTAATTTCACTTAGTTTAATATTCGGTGGGCTCTTATATTAAAAGCTATTTAAAAGATCCTCTTATTAAAAGCATTACATAAATAAATATTTGTTTAAAAATTCTTTGTTATTTTTTTTTAATAACTGGCCTCCCCGACAGCGTCAGTATCACTTATATTCGGATTAAAATAAATATTTATTAAATTAAAATTAAAATGGATATACGTACTAGTAGAAGACACACATCATATATAAAGCACCGGTTATCCTTGGAGCAGAAAGAAAATGTTGAATGTTTCCTTTTCGGTTTTTGTATAAATACTCGAAGGTGCATAGTTTATTGTTATGGTAACAATTTTTATTTTGGAATTCCTCGAAAAGTCCAGTTTTTTTATGTATTAGAAGTAGGCAGTTGTTGTTGTAATGTTAATTATTATTTTTAATGTATTTTTCACTCCCACTTAAAGTAACAATTTCTATCGCAAATACTGCACTAAGATAAACCAAAGAGACTCTTAGATTCGCAGTAATATTCGATATTTGCAGATGTCAAACTTCTAAAAAATGCTAAAGGTCAATGTTTAGTAATAACGTGGCATAAAAAACATAAAAAGAAATTTAATTGTCAATCCATTATGTTAAATACTAATTTGTTGTTTAAGATATGAATAAAAGGAGAGGAACCCCAATTATCTCTACCGAATTTGAAGACTAGAAAGAGCTTAATTTTAATCATTATCTCGTATTAAAACATCTAGTTTTTTTTTTAAACACCAAATGGCTGGATGGTTTTTGTTTTTTTGTACCTAATAAGTCTCGTCTCATTTCAAATATAGACACAAGTTTGCATCCCACGAACTATTGTAATTTTTCTTGCAGTTTTCAAGATTGTACCATCGTTAAACCCAAGGCAATGAAATTATATGTAATTTAAATTTAATTATATTTAACGTGAAAGCAGAATAGCTGCAAATTGTTTTTCCCATCTTTTAAACCAGCAATTAATAATTGGTTGTCTTTAAATAAGCGTTTGTTATATCCAATCAAAAAGTTTCTATCCGGCAGATTAGATAGAATGACAATTATTGATGTATTACAATTGGTTAAATTAAAGAACATTTTATACTGTATGTATTTATTATCAACGAATTAGTCATACAACCAGTTTCAATATAGTAGATAGTATTGACAGTTTATTATCTTAAAATAATAGTATAATACATAATATTAGAATGATCAAAAAAGGAATAATCACAGAAAAACTTCGATCACTTCAATTTGTTCAAACTTGGAAAATGCCCCAAGATGATATGCCAAAGAAATTCAACTTTGTGAGAAAGTTCATCAAAAAGCTTAGTAATAAATTTGAATGGAATGAAGACACCATATAGAATTTAAATGCCATAAAGTGGTGTACGGTTCCAATCTAGAAGAGGGAATTGGAATAGCAAGTTTTGGGATACCCAAGCAGCTCACAAAGCGTTGAGCTCACAAGACAATTTGGGAATGCCTAGGCAAGTTAGATGAACTAGGCCAGAAGAACATTGTCACCTTCCCATGGCCCCAGGACAGATAGGAATAGGAGCGAACAAAACGGCAGATAAGCTGGCAAGAAGAGGAGCCGAAACCACACATCTGGGACCAGAACCATCTTGTGGGATCAGCAGTGGCGCAATCTTGGAAATACTAAGAAAATAAATGGAAAGGTAAAAGTCCAAGTACTGGAATCAGCTAGAAAGACTGAGACAAGCTAAGATACCTCCGGGAAACTACGGCCAGAAGAGATCTCTTAGCTAACTCATCCTTAGGCAAAAAAGGCGACGGATTTTAACGGGAATATTAATCGGGAATTGACGGTTAAGAAGTCACTTGTAGAAACTAGGGTTAGTAGATGGAACAATGCGCAGATTCTATGAGGAAGAGGAAGAAACCATACAGATACCTAGGAGCACACGAAATAGAAGAGGAGGATCTACCTTATTTGAACCCTGACGATGACCTCAACATTGTTAGGAAAATAGAACTAGAAGAGCTGCTATAAGTCTGGGGACTCAATAGATCTTATAGGTCCCCCTAACTTACATACTAATAAAAGGCATTTTTATAAAAGTTTAAATAAATGTGTGAGATAGGTCTCATTCTAATAATTGCGAAAATTTACTAAGAACTATAAAAAAAATACTATACACACTATATGAATATATAGAATGTCTTTTATCGCTGGCGCATTATTTTGACTACACAGAACAACAGACTTCATAGAACAACAGAAAACTATGAGTTAAACGTAAAATTGAAATATTGCAGAGCACCCAGAATTAATTTACAAAATTTAGATTATATGCTTAAATAATCGGTTTTGTCTTTGAATAAACAAAAGACTCATACATTGGTTTTCCGGTAGAAACCACAAAAGATTATGTTAACTCATTTACTTTGTCTTTATATAAACCATTTATTATTTCCAAATAGTTGCTAATATTGGTTTACTAACAAAACAAATTGTTTATCAAAATAAAATAGATTAATGGATTGTTTTAAAAAATTTTGGCATATGCTATACTTCTCTCTGTAAGTACTTACAAAAATTTGCTTATAGTTAGGTTAGGTTAGGTTAGGAAAAATTAAAATGGATAACGCTTGCTAAGTTATTATCATCAACACAAATTTCTATGTGTGTCTTGTGGACCAATTAGGTCATTGTACTTTTAATAGTCGGTATTCACACATATTTAAATTCACGTAACCCCTATACCTTGACCCAACCTTTAGCTGAGAAAAGATTAAGTAGATAATTTTAATTTGTTTTTGTTATTATGTCCATACTAAGATTAATCACATACTTGAACGGACTTACGAAATCTTGTATAATTTGAAGAAGGCTAAGAGTTTATGCAAATATTAACTTGTAGTTATGGACGATTGTTTTCTTAAATCCAAGGTCGAAATTGTACACAAATATGGTCCTATCTATCATCTAAATAATTTTTTTTTATTTTTAGGTCGACGCTCCAGACACTTCACAAAGTGAGCGCGAAAGCACGGGAACAGAACTATTTCCAAGGCGGTCTGACACACACTTGGGTTGAATACTATGAAAACAGAATTGAATCGGATCGTTCCTGTCTCAACGAATGGCACGCCATGGATAATTTGGAATCGAAACGACCACCCTCGCCTGACTCTATCAGAACCAAACCGACCGAAAGAGAGGAGACGGAGAAAGTCATTAGGGCCACTCTTAAAGAAATTATGATGTCGGTAGATCTGGATGAAGTCACCAGTAAGGTAAGACTTTCCTTATTGGCAGGCACTAGTAAATAGCAAAATCCTGGTATTCCTAATTGTAGTTTTTTTCATTAAAATATTTCACAAATACTTTGCTACTTTGCATGAGATATCAATAGTCATAACTTGATAGTTAGGTATATTGATATTTTTTATTATGTTTGCATTTGCTGATATTAATTATTTGAATGAAAAATATCCCTGTTGCTACAGATGTATATGACTATAAGATTCAATTAGAGTCTTTAACTAAGACAACCTTACAGCTTTCTTAAATTTTTTTAGCCTATGGTAGCATATTACATTTTTTTAAATGTCTGATAATACTGTCTAGAGGTTTTGATGCATATTTACTCAAATAGACTTAGCATCTAGTAAACAATAATAACTTTGTAGGTAGCATATATCAAATCCTTTTAGTTTATTTGTTTTGAGATAATTTTGGTATTTGATTAAATTAGAGTACCCACTGTTTATATTTTTATATTTATGAAATTTCAAATATCAGTAATTATGCCCAAATTGTTTATTCAATTTTATTCCTAATGTGATTTTATTACAAATTAATTTGCATTCTAAATAATCACTTATGTTTTTCCAATTCAGTTCCATTTTGTTGGAAAAGATTTTTTCCAGGTCTATGATACTATCTGAACTTATAAAGTTTAATGCATTTTACAATTGCTTAAATTTGTCTGCTTATCAAAGTAAACTAGTACATTTCATGTTATAACTACATATAAATTTTATGTAGTTATAAATCACTGGCCCAAGATAATTATAAAAAAATAGCCACATATTATTGAAATAATAACAATATATTTAATCTGAACCTTATTTTAAATATAGCTTTACACATTAGATACATAGGTATCTTTGGATGCTTTAAGTATATTTTAATATCCTTATTAAAAAAATGTTAAATGTTAAGAATTTATAAACTCTGTGTTGGCTACTGAAAACTAAAAGTTTTTATTTATTTGTAGGTGATTCGGAGTAGGCTTGAGGAAGAACTCGACATGGATTTGGGCGAGTACAAGTCATTCATCGATCAAGAAATGCTGGTCATTCTAGGTCAGATGGATGCACCAACGGAGATATTTGATCACGTCTATTTGGGTTCAGAATGGAATGCTTCCAATTATGAAGAATTACAAAGAAATGGGTAAGCATATACACATTTATAAAATTATTATCTGTCAAACTCACGAAATTGATTGTGTTAACCTCTACTTTTTGGAAGTTCATCTTACTAAGAACAATAAATAACTGCACAGTTAAACTAAACTTCCACTATTTATTTGAAAAATTCGCTTTAAAATCAATTACAGCAGATCAACAGTTTAAAGTAGTTAATGAACAAATAAATCTTGGAAGTTCTCCACTATTAAACTGTTTACTTTGATTGAGTCTTCATTTTATACATAGATAAGACATTATTATAACATAAATATATTAAGTTATTGTAAAGATCAGCATGATATAGTTTTTTCCTGGTTTTTCTATATCATTGCACAGTTATACTGATCTTAGAGGGAAATACATCCAGGATAATCCCTTAGGGCTAATAACATCTAGGCTTTAATATTGTTATGTCTTATTACTTCCTTACTTGGTCTAGCCTTAACTCCTTATCAACAACAAGCACCTAGTTACAAACAAACAACATGTAATTTCAATATGTCAATCTGACGATGCTAGTTATAGCGAAACAGCTGTAATTGATTTTAAAGCGAATTTTTCAAATAAATAGCGGAAGTTTAGTTTAACTGTGCAGTTATTTATTGTTCTTTGTCAAACTCACCATAAATATATTTGAGTAAAGGTGTTTTTTATTACCGTTTTTACTTTACATCTAGTTTGTCCAAACGGATAGAATTGTAACCTTAATGTTTTACGTTTGGAGGTAGTTAATATAAAAAATACCTTCTGTATCTTAAAAAGCTGATACTAATACTTCTCTTTTTAGAATCTTGTTGGTAGATTTACCATTTGGATACAAGTAATCCATTTCCCTAGCCCCTGCCTTGATCATGCGAATGGCCATATTTACCTCTACAACACTTAGGTATTGTTTTTATTTTCATACCTCTAGGCTCTAGGTACACTAAAAAACTTTGAGCTGCTGAGAAATTTTTATAATTCTAGAGTGCAGAAAGAGACTAATTACTTGGTAAATCGTTGGTATTAAAAATAAACAAATTTTGTCTTAATTTTGGACAAGCATCAGTTTATTTTTTAATTTCATTAAATAATACTTATGAAAAAGAAAATACAATTTTTTTATTTCAAAACAACCAAAACATTAGTCTTCCATGGTTCTTCCTTTTCGACAATATGATTTCCTACTTATTCCATTAAAAATCTCAAATGCTTTCGCCCTACAGGGGCTAAAAATTTCCAATCTTAGAGCAAAATTCACACTGGCCATTTTTAGTAAACCAAAATTATGACGATATAGTTTTTTCCGGGTTTTCTATACAATTGCACAATAGGCCCCTTGCATAGATTTTTATTTTTACCTGAAAACATCTTAATAGCCTCTTCAAATATAATAAATATCCCTCCATAATGTATTTTTCCAAAAATAACTTCTAATTATCCCATAACTGTTTGAGAAAATTCGACGAAACCCTTTAAATTTGACGTCACATAAAAAACGCAATGCCATTGATAGTGACGTCACGAGGTATGAAATGTCAAAGCTCAGTTTTTAAATATCCAGGATAATGCCTTAGCGCTAACAACATCTAGGCTTTAGTATTGTTATGTCTTATTACTTCAATATTTGATCTAGTATTAACACTACTCAATCAGCATCAGATAGCAATCTCATCAAACAAAATGTATTTTGTAACTATTCCTGTTGTTATTTAAAAATTTTAATATATTCTTGTTTTTTTTTCCAGAGTTGGTCATATCCTGAACGTAACCAGAGAAATAGACAACTTCTTTCCGGGAACGTTCGACTATTTGAACATCCGAGTGTATGACGATGAAAAAACCGATCTATTGAAGCATTGGGATGACACATACAAATACATCACAAAAGTAAAAGATCAAGGTTCCAAAGTACTAGTCCATTGCAAGATGGGCATCAGCCGATCGGCATCCGTAGTAATAGCGTATGCGATGAAAGCTTACAATTGGGACTTCGATACTGCAATGAAACATGTCAAATACAAAAGAACCTGCATCAAACCGAACACTAGTTTCGTCTTGCAACTAGAAACTTATCAAGGTATCTTGGATGCCATGAAAAATAAAGAAAAACTACAAAGGTCGAAGTCTGAAACGAATTTAAAGTCTCCCGGTTCTAATGGAAAAGCAAATGAAAAAGCAACTGATGGTGAACAACCACAAGATGTTAAAGCTCTATCGAAATCTTACAATATGGAAAGCACAATGTCTGGACAGGATTTGAGGAATATCGGATCTCGTCCGAAATCCTGGTCGCCCGATAATTTACTAACCAGAGAGATGGTAGAAGCAACCAAATCCCCTCTATCTATCTCTTTAGAAGACGTCAGTCAAAAATCAGCTTCCAAAGAATCGATGAAGAACGAGTCGAAGACGACTCTTGCCAGACACGTATTAATGCCTTGTGATAACGGAGAGACGTACAGTGTCTCTCCTAACCAAATCGTACACCTGCCAGATACGAACGTAACGCGAGTAGAAAAGAAAAATTTAGTCCTTGATCTCGCCAGCCAATTTGAACAAATATCGGGGGAAGAGTTAGTCAAAAGTAAAGTCAAAATGGAAACGTGGGATCCTGGCGAAACGATTCCCTGTTGTGAAACTTCAAGCGAAACCTGTGATCAAACAAATTTTAGTTGTGTAAGCGAAAATCAAACCGTATGGACTTCTTCCGCTGTTGTTAAAACTGAAAGTGCTGTGCCCCTTAGTTATAGTGATAGTGACTCTAGCAAAATTAAAACGGATCATTTTTCTAATCAAGTCGATCGCGTTTTTGATCGAGAAGAAAAAAAGCAGTTGAGGATGTCGATAATTCCCGTTGTTACATCACCCGAAGAGGAAAGGCAACGAGAGAGTCCCTCTAGACAAAGTTCGTGGAGCTCTTACGATTCCGCGGTAGCTTTGGGGTTTCAAAATGAAGCTTCCGAACTATCTAGACATAGTTCTTGGGGATCCGGGGATACGCGAGTACTGCCCAGCAGAAATAGCTCTTGGGGATCTTACGATATGCAACCGAGAGGACCAGTACATTACGTTAACGAAAAAGGAGAAAAAGTTGTACACACCAACACAGAAACGACAGAAAACGGATTTCCTTTCGATAAGAACGACGTTCCATGGCAAACTGGCACCGTGAAACGATGCAAACAAAGATTTCAAGAAAATGCATGTATTAAACCAATCAACAGTGGTGATAGTAGAACAAGTAGTTGTTTATCTTTAACGAAAACTCCAAGTTCGGAAACTTTGTTATACGACTTGGATATAGTAGAAGCTGTAAACAAAGTAATTATCGATGAACAGGTCGTTTCTAGTGCCATAGATATTCCCAAGGACGACAACAAACTAACAGTACTCGTCTCCAGGTTATCGAACAGTGCCCCCGAACCCTCCTCTATGGAATTAATAGCACAAAACGAGCCACTATCGCGATCAACTTCGAATGTTTCCTCGAAAGAAGCATCAAAGTCAGTGATAAGTACAGCACAGTGCTCGTCAGTGAAACAACATAGAACTTTCTTAGAGAATTTGCACAATACCCATGACATTAGCATAACAACAAAGAAACCGGAGATGGACAACAACGCAAACGGTTCAGGAAAAGTAAGGAATTTAAAAAAAGAATTCGAAGCCAAATCGAGCACAAGCAACACCGAGCAAATAGATATACCGGATAAAGTCGCCAGTTTGCCCTCTTCACTTCTAACAGTTCACGTAGCTATAGACAAAAAACCTTCCGAGAACAAGACTACCAGTGACGATAAGCTCAAAAACCTCATTGGGATGTTTGAAAACAATGCGGACAATGGTG
This sequence comes from Ophraella communa, assembly GCA_035357415.1. NCBI lineage: Eukaryota > Metazoa > Arthropoda > Insecta > Coleoptera > Chrysomelidae > Ophraella > Ophraella communa. The sequence continues at coordinate 21,274,473 of CM068988.1, read as the reverse complement.
GCGTCAATCGCAGACAAAAAGTCTCGAATATAAGACCTGTCGTACAAAATCGCAACGCGCGCTATTCTTGTATTGAAGTGTCTGTCGAAAAAACGCCACGTATTCTTCAAACGTCTTTGATTTCGAATATTAATAAAAATAGTTCTAACGCAGACAAAGACGACAAGCGACCTCCAATAGTACCAGTAGTGAGAACGTCGGCGGGGCTAGTGGCTACGACAGTCATAACGGCGGCTAAAAAGAAACAACAGCAACAGTACGGCAAAAGCCACCCTCTAGCAAGGTTAACTATTAGTAATAAACCCAGACACAACAATCCTGTTTACAACACTATGTAATGCTCAAATTACAGATATGGCTGTGACTGCACGTTTTTTATTTTTACTTGTTGATTTTCTAATTTTTTGTTCATTTTTCTTCTGCGTTATAATGTATTATTAAAATACTCCAACCACCTCCTAAATGGTATTGTTAATGAGCTATTTGCATCAATATTGTCTACAATTCTTTGACTTTTCACGTTTGACACATTTAATTATACAACCAATCCACCGATTATATACTTCAAAGGGTTTTCATACAAAAAAGTATTTATAAAATTTGTACAAATACTAATTATATCCATTTTAACACATTAACTTTAATATTACAAATTACATCACAAATAATTCAAAGTTATAGCCAAAGAATCCTATAAAGTGGTCATTGCTTACAATGAGCATATAAAAGTAAAAACATGATGATTAAGACGAAGCAATGTGGAAAAAATAACCAATGTATGAAATTGTGAACTGATTTATCCTTTGAAGTTGATAATCTGGTGGTATTTCGACTTCAATAATATATTTTCGGCAATTTGGATAAAACGGGTATAAAAAGTGTAAAATAAAAATTTTGTTTACTATAATTTGAGCACAATTTGTACATTCTTTCACAAAAGCTTGATGATAAATTTCAAAATAAAATATAGTGCAAAGTAAATATAAGAAAAAAGTATATAATAGTAATCTGTGTTGCTTCTTGTAAATATGCAAACGTATTTTTCGATATTGTTGAATATGTAAATTTTTTTATTGGTCTTTACAAAACCCGTAATTTTGTCTTTATAAATATGAATGTTTTTTTGTTCTCTAATAACTGCCAAATTACTGTGGACCACAAAACCGGGGTAATACTGTGTTTGGCCAAAACACGACAAAAAACAATATTTTACAATTAAACTTTAAAAAAAATCAAGTTGGAGTAAAGAGTATTGTCAAGAGATTGCAAATATATGTTTTTTCACTTCCATGTCACAAAAAACTACTGTAATCTGTGATTTAAATGTTTTTACATACCAAATGGAAACGTAAATATTATGTAATTTCAAATAAATTTGGAATGCCGAAAACTAAGCAACAACATTTAAAGAAAATATTTTTTTTTAAATAGGAATAGTTGTGGCAATTTACATAAAATTTTTGTATTTTTCTCTTTATTTAAATGAGTTCCTTATTGTGCTAAAATATTTTTTTGGTTTGGTTTTTAATATATTGTTATGGTATGCTCTTTAGATAACTTTTAAATTTTGAATTTATTTGAATTATTTCTCAGGACGTTAGGGTTCTGGATTTAAACTCAAATTTATTTTAATTTTTGTACTGGAAAATTATTTAAACAAATTTCTACCTAGACAAATACCTAACTACTTATCTAACCCTATTATCTTAACTACCTTAATTAACTTAACTAACCTTATCTACACTTATTGTCCTTCACTCTTGTTTTCTTTATATTTGTTCTTTCTCTTGTAATACAGTTATTGTCCTTTTTTCCTTTGTCGTCCAGTTGTTGTCCTCGTCCTTTATCCTCCAGTTGTTTATTCTAAATGGTTTTTATTTTATGTTATTACGTCCGTTGCACAACTAATCAGTAAAATGTATTAATTTTGCTTTATAAATTTTTGTTGCTGTTTGAATTTAATAATTTAACTGATTTCTTCTAATTTATAATTTCAATAAACTTTGCTTTTTGCCTTTTTATTTGTATAAATTAACTTTTTATCTTTGACTTTTCTTCTAATTCACTTTCTGTCAAAAAACTCTCATCACCTTGCAACGAATCTTCCTCATCACTATCTCCGACACTTCTTGTCTATACTTAAAACTAATACAATTTACAAAACATTACATAAATTTTATTAAAACTAGCATCCTATGTTTGACATAACTTTCAAATTTTGACGTTTCCGAGAAACTAACATTCTATGGTTGACATAAACTTCAAATTCTGATGTTTCCGAAAAACTAACATCCTATGTTTGACATAACTTTCAAATTTTGACGTTTCCGAAAAACTTCACTCAAAATAAATTTTGACACATAAAAATTATTATTATTATTTTTTTTTTAATAAAATAGAATTCACCAAATTAATAATTTCATAAATTTCATATTTAATTTTTTTTTTACTCGAAACAAACCATATCAATATATTTATATAATATTAACTACCAGTAAAGTTTTTGTTTGACAATTTAAGAAAATTTTGAATTCACAAATTGATATAATTTTAATTTATCTATTTATTTAAAGTTTGATTTTTGGTTAAACAAATTTTATCTAGAAAAATATTTTATTTATCAAACCGTTTCTATTTGATTTGTATTTCTATAACATCTCTAAAAATCTTAAATCTTAGATTTTTCCTACCCTTGGTAGAAATAAGACTTGTATTTAATTAGAAGAAACTGTTAATTAAATAAATGAATTAATAAATCATCTGAAAAAGTCAAATTTTGAACAAACAATGATGATAGTTTAAGGCTGTTAAGGCTGTCTTATTACTTGATGAGGCAATAAGAAGCTACAGCCCAAATGGCTCAAAACTGAAAACAACTTAGGTCTTAAGAAACATCCCACGTCTGGGCTATTCTTTAAGCGAGTTAACTGTTTCTGTATGAATCCTTTATTTTACTAGTAGCTAATATGGCGCTTAGTAATGCACGTGCACCGCCTTAAGCTCTAGTATTATTATTAGTATTGAGTCAACTTATTGTTATTACAGTTTTGTTCATAAATGAGACGAATGTGTACAATATTTTTAATTGTCATTATTTTTATCACACTTTGGCTCATTTGAGACAATTTGTTTGGCTCCTCAAATACTTTTAGCTTATTTTCTGTGCTGTGGTCATTTTACAGGTCCAAGAATAAAAAGTTATATCGCACCAGAAAAATCAAAAAAAAGTCTACATTGCTATTTAAAGAAGCATACAAATAATTTTTAATTTCAATCTTAGATCAATTATTGTTCTAAGTTAAACTCATTGTTATTGTTCGATTTAATTTGTAAAAATTTGATGTGTTTTTTGGAAAATGTAAACACTTTTGATTATTGTAACGGTTTTCCATATTAACAGTAGTTAACTGTTTGAAAACTGATGATCAAATTAAATTTGTTTTACCAACAAATTTGTCATATCTATTCACGATTTTAATTCATTTGTACCTATTGCACAGTTTTATTTCAGACATCAACTCAAATTGAAACATGAATTTAAAATTTAACTACTGTTGGTTATAATAAACTGTTTTTCTCGACATTTCTGCTTGTTTAGCTCTCCGCTACATTGGAAAATTATGTACATGGACTTTTTCAATACTTATATCTGTAAAAGATTTCATAGAACGCGATATATGTTACGTTAACATGCTGTTCTTATAGCTTTTGTGTGTATTTGTGTGATAGATTTTTTTTGTACAATAGATGTAATATATCATGTATCGCTTAAAAATGTTCTAAAAACAAACAAAAAAATGAAATATAGAAGCGATTATTTAATATAACTTGTACTTTTATTTAAAAATTCATTTTTGCGATGAAATTTATTAATACTATATTTAAAAAAAAATACAAATCAATAATTAAATAGATTTCCATTGGAATTCAGTTAAGTAAAGCAAGAATAAGGTTTCAAATATACTAACTAAATAGTGTATTTATTCAGATTTTATAATTTATTTATAATGATGAGATGATATTGGCCAATTTCTGTCGAAGAAACGGACCGTAGTACAACACAACCCTCTGAAAGATGATCCGTATTTTACTTTAAAATTTAACAAATATGATTAATTTTTAAATAGTTTTCTAATAAAAATCAACTTGATAGAGCTTTTTCGTTGTAACAAAAGCTATTTTCGGTACTGTTGATATATCACTTTTTACTCTCGTTGTTTCCTCGTCTTTTCTATCTCGATCAGTTACTTTTTTCTTGGCTGGACCGATATCCATGCCGTACACAGCTCCCGGCAAAAAGTTCACAGAAGCTGATGTCTACAAAATTTTAGTATTGAAAATCGGAACACGATACTGATCATAGAAAAGTGACAACTGATGCTGTCTTCTGTCATTTTGTTATAAATTAAGGTTAGGTAAGGTAAGTTTGATGTTTACTTCTGTTTTTAAAAGAATTAACTATAACTATAATTATAATGTCGAAAAAAGGGGTCAGTGCTGAAGAAAAAAGAAACCGTATGTTACAATTATTTTACGAAAGAGGAGAATGTTTTCAATTAAAAGAATTGGAAAAAATAGCACCAAGGGAAAAGGGAATTGTGGCAAATTCAGTTAAAGATGTAGTACAACAACTAGTAGAAGATGGACTGGTTGATACTGATAAAATAGGTACTTCAGTTTATTTTTGGGCTTTTCCTAGCAAAGCAGTAATAGCTTGCAAAGTACAACTTGAAAAGTTAAATTTAAAGTTAGAGGAAATGACCAAGAAATTACAAGTTGTTGACACTACATTAGAAGCTGCTAAAGGCAATGAAGACGATGAGGAGAAATGCCAAAAAGTTTTAGAAGATATAAATGATAAAGAAATAGAACTTCGCGCATTGAAGGAGGAGTTAAAAAATTTCCAAGAGAATGATCCTGAAAAATATGCCAATATTATTCAGAAAACCCAAGAACTTAAAGATGCTATTAACCGATGGACTGATAATATTTTTGCTATTAAATCTTGGTGTAAGAAAAAATTTATGCTAGAAGACAGTGTGTTCAATAAACAGTTTGGTTTACCAGATGATTTTGATTATATGGAATAGTATTAAATAGGTTTATTTTTTATTGTACGTTTTTATATTACTCAAAATAATCATACTCAATTTTTTTAAGAATTGAGTTTAGATAAAAGATTAAAATAATTATAGCAGATACTACAAATAAAAAGATTTAAATGCATATTAAAATTAACATTATTTGTATCTGATCACTTTCAGCAAGTACTTTTGTGGTATCTCAAATTGTCAATTTGACATTTTTAATTACTAATTGGTATCACAAAGTAAATTTTAATCCATGACATAATGCTATTACTTACAGCAGTAGTTTGAAGGTCAATTATTCTGAATAAATGAGGATCAGCACCACCAGTTGCAATGAAGTCTTTTGTTAAATACCTTCCACAATACAACTATAAACAGAATAAATTAGTTTAATAGAAAACTCATAGTTCTTTACTTACTTTAGTGGTAAAAATATCAGGTTCTAAAGATGCTATTCTCTTTCCAGTACCATAATCCCAAAGCTGTAAAGGATCTACAGTCTGGAAACCACATGTCAAGATCTAAAAACAGATTTAAACATTTTAAAAAGTTATAGATTTATTATAAATGTTCTTACTTCAGTTCCTCTGAAATTAATATCCAAACCCTCTCCACATATGTGAACATTGGAAAGATGCCTTGTAGCATATGGTTGCCTCAAATCCCAAAATTGGACAACATTGTCCCATCCACCAGTAATCAGCTCATAATTATTTTTTGGGTGAAAACAGGCAGCAAAAACTCTAGACATATGGCCATCATGTTGATCGGAAAATTCGCTATAAAACTTAAAATATATTTTAACTACTCACTTCTGTATAAAAAAGATCAATGAAAAAATATTTAAAGTAGAAATCCACAATACAGGAGCATTATTATTTCAAATAAAACTATAAAACCTACAATTTACCTAGGAAGTAAAACTCTTTCTTGGCTTCTAGTTTCTTCGTCATAAAAATGAATTTTAAGATCATCTCCAAATGTTACAAATTTTGGAAATCGTGGATGGTAAGTTATACCAAAGGTTTGACGCTTTTCTTTGATAGTATACAGACATTGACTAAAGTGATAGCTCCAGCATTTCACACAACCATTTGCATCTAAAACAATAAGTAAAATAAAGAGAAAATGACCATGAGATGCAGTGTGTAATTGTATGAAGTACCTGCTGAACTGTTTTGTAAAATTAAAATATTCTAGTAGTTTTATCTTAATTATAATTAATAACTCATTGTGACATTTGTTTATCCTTTAAATTTAAACTTGGCTATTTAAATTGAACAGAATTGTAGTTATAAATTGGAGAAAAAGATTATTCAACTTACATGTTCCTGTATAACAATTTGTAATGGGATAAACTTTTGATACTGGTCTATGTTTAATACAAGTACAGGGTGCTCTAACATTTTTGACTTCATCATCTGCTAAAGTGAAAACCTGTTTTCCAGTTTGAGATTGATATACACGTATTATCCCATCAGAATAACCCACTGCAATGTAATCAAATTCTTCATTATATTTACAACATAGAGCTTCCCTTGGTCCTTCACTAAAAATATATTGAGTAAATATTTTATTAATTATATTTTTCCATGGGAAACTTCAATTGAAAGCAAAAACAGTAAAAAGTATAGATATCTGTTATATTAATATGCATAACTTACTCAGAAAGTATGTAAGTAGTACAAGTATAAAATGTATCCCATTAACTAAATAGAATAAGGGAAAGAACAAATTTTGCATATTAGTTCAACATATCTAAATAGGTATTTATGGTTTAACATTTAAATTAATCTTGTGTGATGTACCAAAATACTGTAATTAAATCTATCTAAATGAGAAACAATTTTAAGCGACGACCTGTGTGATTTCAGAAAAGGATAAGTACCAATGCAATGCTAGTCCTAAGAATGGTTTTGTTGATTTATAAAAGGCATTTGATTTAACACATTAAAAGAGATTAAAAAAAAGTACAAAGAACTAAAAGGCAACGGAACATTGCCCCACGTGTGGATTAGCAGCCCCTGGCTGTATGCTAATATGTGCTAGCTAATGCACGTGCGACACAACTGTTTTCTCCTGCTGTTAAGACTATTAATAAAAAAATTAAAAAAGTCGTTGTGGATGAGAATTGAACCCCAGCCGTCTGCGTGAGAGGCAAGAACGTATATCACTGCACCATCAGGCATTTTACAATACGTTGCTCGTATTGTAGAATTTATATTACGTATTTGCTCACCTTCATCATGAAGTAGTCAGAATCGGACGCTTCCTTTAAAAATCGAATGCACTCGTGTGATTTGTTTTGTCACACGCGAGCACTATACTATTTCAATAATTACTTTACAAAAATTATAAATAAAATTAGACAGATTGGTAGGTACAATTTACAAATGTCAAATCCACAGCATACTTTTTCAATGCTAGAATAAAAACATTGTGGCGTTATGAATTTTCTGCCCTTGGAATACTTTCCGTCCTATTTTTGGTGTTCATATGTTTTGTTTTCCGGTGTAGGCGAAAAAATATTTAGTTCCAAATGTATTTTTAATTATTGTTTTTAGCATCTAAGTGAAAAGAATAACACCCATCTAGAGGAATACCAACAAGTACAAAGAAGATATAAATTGTGTTCAATATGGAAACAAACTATTTAAAACATCATACATATTGCTACCAACCAATCAAATTGAAACTAAAGATGATGATTATTAACTTGTTCTTACATTTGAGATGTAAGGACGATTCTACCTTCAAGATTAGTGGAATCTTTAAATTTTTTTGCTCTTGATTTCCTTATTGCTTCTCCTGTGCTATCCGAATCTTCATCTGCTTCATAAATCGTTGTTGTAGCTTCTTTAGTAGATGATGCTTCCTGAAAAATATTGAACTATTTTAATAAGGTCCAAGTTTGCATATAAATCTAAATTCTATCTAAATTATTTAATTTTTTTTTCTAATATATATATTTTTATTTTTACTTAAGTATGATTCATTTTGGTATTTACATTTTTGTTAATCAATCCTTTTGTTGAGGATGTGACAGGAGTGTGGAGATCTGCTGTTAGTTTTGGATAACTGTGTTTGGAACTGGTGAAACTAAAAAAATTTATATAAAATTATAACTAATATCTGTCTGGTGATATGTTAAGTTTAGGCCTGCTGATGATTAAACCAAGTTTAAGATACTATGGAGTTTAACTATTTTTACAAAATTGTCGGTACGGTTTATAAAACATTTTTAAAACTTTATTTGTTAGTTAATAATCTCGTTATATCACATTTGTATTAAGTGCAGGAACTCAAAACAAACATTCTTTTTAAGTTGTTACCTTATATCCACCCTTTAAATAAGTAAATGTAAAAAAATACTAACTTCATCGTTCATTATTTGTACTACTCCAAACTAGAGATTTGTTTGTTGTATTTTAATAAAAAAGATTAAACTATAGCGTAAAAAATACTAAAATATTTGCGTACATCCAGAAATAATAAAATTGACATTTAAATGTCAAATTTTTTGTGTGGTTTAATAATTACATATAAAGAAAAATCTGATGACATATAGATAAAAATATGTTTGTAAAATTTTGAATATTTCAGCATCTTGGCGGCATATTTTCCTTTACTTCTAACTATAGAGACAGGAAAATTAATAATCTCGAGTTTTACAATTTAAGAGTATAATTGAGGGGTCTAGAAGTAAAAGGGTTCAAGTGCAGTTTTTTTTTTAAATAAAAATATGATTTAAACGCGGAAAATGATACCTAAAGGATACTTTTACTTGGTGGTAAAATGATTTAAATTCATTTACGGTCTATACTGCCATCTCTGTTAGTGTTGAAGAACTTATCAAAATATTCTCTACCTTAGACTAGGAAAGAGAGAGAGGACTGGAATCAGTTTATGTAACCCACTTACCACCAAACTAATGGCGGACAATATTGACACAGGCGTATCATACGATTTTTCTTATTCGATTATTAAATGATCATTTTCATTATTTCGTATTACAAATCTAATTTAAAAAAGTCTTTAAATTTATACTGCTCCAAAAAAAAAGAACAATCATTTAAAAAAAATATTTATTTAATAAATATTAGAATTTTAATCTACGAACAGAAATGCATGAAAAAAGAAATATAAAATTGTTTTATTTATTGTCCTTTTGTAATTTGGGTTTGTAATTCCTTAATCACTTCTTTAACAGCAAAATGAATACCAATATAAGTAAGTATCTTATCCTAAATATATATTGCTATCATTTTGATTAATATGATCCTACTAAACTAGTCCATTGTTCGTTCCTTTCGTCTTATGGATTGCATAATTTTTTACCTTATCCTTATTTTTTTGAATTTCTTGAAGTTGCCTTTTTAATTTCTTTTTCCTTGGAGAATCTTCATTACGTTGGCACGATGTAGAGGCTTCAGGTTCAGTAATTTCCAAATTTTCAATTTTACGTTTTCTACTCTAAAACATAATATACAACCTATTAAAGTAATGATACATAAAATATCGAGGAAGGCTGGTAGCCAACCTAGAACGAACTCTGTCAAATACCAAAAACTTTAAAGGCGAATGTCTCAGCCTATGAAATGAAATTCCTTCCTCTTTTTTAGCACTCTAACTGTTGCACTTATAAACTGCACAATTAACCATTCAGGTAATTAAAAAAGGTGAAAATTAATAAAAAAACTAAAAAAATACAATTCGAAGTTCCAAATTTGTTTACCACCAAACATATGTCAAACAGGGCATTGAGAACGGTAGAGTCGATTCCATAAATAACGCGACAGCTGAAGTAAAATTCGGCAATGTGGGGGTATTCGCCGACGATCTCCGATCGGCGCGCGCCGCAGCGCAGTCGAAGAATTCTAGTAGAACAATTGCTAAGCGGATTCCGTGTGCGGTGTTTCTTATTCCCAGCGGCAGCTGGGCCACTGGAATCTATTTCTCGAACTGGGTAATCGCTAGCGTTCGAGTCGACGGTAAAGATAGGTGGGAAAACCGGAGATGTCGCTATAATTTTGGAATCAACTCTATCGGGTTTTTCATAGTATTCATGTACGCAATAAATATACCTAGATTATAGTTCTCTTTTCTGCCACTGGTAGCGCAAATATTCGGGACGTACCGTTAGTATTATTAATATTACATGTAAACATGTACCTGTACCATGAACTAGCACGCGAATACGGAAATTCCACATTTCTCAGAATATTTTTTCCACAGAGGTGTCTATAGCAACAAGATTTGCCGCGTAATAATTTAAATGAGTACTTCTTAAAGAGTGGCGCACCCTACTGGCAAAAAATCTGTCCCGTAAACTGAGGCCATTCGCTCAACATTACGTTCAGACTCCTGTGTTCTATACTTCGTGTGTGTGTCAAACCTTTGAAACTTGGCTTCAATCAAACGCATAAGGTTTTCATTGATATGCGCTGTCCTCTCTCTTTCCTAGGACGTGTTCGGGGTGCACCCTATTTGCGCCAGTTGGCGCTATCTAGTACTATTCCTCGTTTGCGTTATATGGCGCTACATAGCTCGAAAGCGTGCTCCCCGAACACCCCCCTAGTCTAAGAGTAATACCATTGTATTCGCGATTTCGACTACCGTTGAGGGCGCTAAGAAACGTAAACAAATATGGAGGATTGTGAGTAATCTTTTTGTTTGAGGTGTCGAACTTAGTGGTTGAGTTGTGTGTTTTAATTGTTTGGTGGTAATTTTACAAATACAAATAAAAGAATCAAACATCAACCTCCACATAATAATCCAAAATAAAATAATTTGCGCTTACTCACAAAGTAGGTTTATTATTTATCCTCCAGAGGGCGTCTAGACTTTCGAAAAGGCGAATAAAGACTATAATGTTGACTCCTAGCGTCATCTAGTACATCACTAGAAAGTATAGGTTCCAAAAAATAGCAATAGATGTCAGGCGCGAATGTCTCCAACTGAGATCAGGACCCCTATTTTCGAATATGTGATGTGATAGATCACTGGTGAGAAACCGGTGAACCGTATTTTTAGACTATATGATAGCTCACATCACACTTCGCTTGGTCAGACCCAGTCGAAGCAGTGAAACATGCGCATTATCGTTGTATTCAGGCGTCAGTGTATTGTCAAAATCATATGTTTATTAGAGTTGTTACCGTAGTTTTGTTTTGAAACTTGCGTCTTTCATAAAAATAAAAGAATATTGGCGAAAACGAGCAAAGGTAGAATGGGGAAAACAAACACATTCTCCATTTGTTTGCGTGTTATTTTTGAGCAGTGTTTTAGAATAAATGAATCACCACACGTACCATCTTTCACTAATGATCTTTACCACACACATTTCAAAATAGAAATAGTTGAATTAATATTGAATCAAATGGCTAATATTGTTGTTTTCCCCATTCCACTGACAGTTACTGTGGCGCCAACTATCGGAAAAATTTCCGCGAATAGTTGTAGTTATCATAAATAAAAGAATATAGTTATCAGTTTGAACTGCCTGAAACCCAATTTATCAAACGTTGCCAACTTTCTAGTATGTACGTTATACGTCAAAATTCTTTCATTTTTCATAAATATAACGAGGCAACGTTGTGATATCGAAAATACGACCCATGAAAGGTTTTGTCAGGGATCGATCACTTCCCTACTCACATCACACGTTCGAAAATAGGGGTTTTGAGATGATTTGTGTTACTGCCATTTATCTCAAATGCTAAAATGACACTTAAACCCTTTTACTTCTAAATTTTAAATTGTTATTAAAATAACTAATTTTTTTTAATACAAAATGCCTTTATTTACCAGAAAGTTAAGAAAAAAAGTAAGACTGAAGTTGAAAGTTCTGAAGAATATTTACTTATAATTAGAATGTTTTGCTAATCCGCACTACACTAGAGGAATTTAATATTTTAATTGCTTTGAAGTGCTGTTATTGAAGTTGTTTCTCGACCTTAAGGGTTTGGAACAAACTAGAAACATTTTAATTACATATAGGTACAAGGAGATATAGCAAAATATTTATGCTTTCAGTGCCAAAGAAAAATTGTGAATGCGAGGGGAGTGAAATTCACTGCCAAATCGATTCTCAATGAGTTAACAGAGTTAACTCTAGAGTTAACTATGTTAAATTTATGAACGCCGTACTCCGAATTACTTCCGATCATACTCAGATTTCTGAACGATATAGAGTTAACTCCGAGTTAAAGAGTAAACTTTATGAACGCAACCATGCCCTCTCCTCGCATGGATCGCTCCTGTTAAAGAGGAGTGCTTTATTTCACTCGCTTTCATGTGTACCAGTTGCTCGTGTCATAAATTTGTGAGCGGAGGGATACATGAGAATCTAGAAAAGCCATATCGCTGCCAATCAAATCACTCCCTTTTGTTATCGCTCGCTGTGAGAGGAGTGAGTTGAGAATACCGGCCCAGGTCTAAGAGTTGAGAGACTAGTTTAAACAAAATTGAACTTTTCTGTAGAAGTGAAGTGGTGGGTATCTCCTTTGACAGTAAAACAACCTGGAAATTAAACTTAAAGAACAAAAAGCATAATACAATATCCTCTGAACCTCTCAGGGCCGGTTTATGAGTACTTAGAGTCAGCTGACTAACGGCCGGTTTATGGTTTATCAATAAGTAGTTATAGTAAAGTTAGCTATAAGTTATCAGGTAACACACAGGCCCTGTCTGTCTTTTAGCTTAGTCAGCTTACTATAACATTTGACTATGCATTGGCAAATCGATCTTAAGAACTAAAGCATAGTCACTAGGTACCTAAGTACTCGCAGGCTATCAGATATTTCTATCCTATCACACATTAAAAAAAATTATACATACCTTCTTTATTTTTAAGGTCTAATTAGAGTGTTCTTATTGTTCGTTGTATGTACCTAACCCATAAATAATTGGTCAAATACCTAACTGTTTGTTTGATATTGATTAACTAGTATTTAGACTAGAACAGTGTTGAAGGAATTATACACTAATATTAAATCCAAGATATATTGTTACGGTTGCATTAGAAGTAGTATACAAATGAGCATGTTTATTTATAAATATTATGAAAAAGATACTGAATTGGTGTACAACATTCGGGGGGAAACAATAATTAAAAATCATTATAAGTCTTTGTTCGATTTTTTTATGCAACTAAATTAATAGAAAGAAAGATAATAGCAAAACTACAAGTTGAGTTTAATTTATTCCAGATAATTATTCCATAAATTTTATAAATTTCTTAAATTGTACCTTGAAAATAATTGATTAGTTTTAATTTCTAGATGTTAAGGACAAATTTGTGATCACTCCCAAAATCTGTAGGAATAATTTTAGAATTCCAAATCTCACTAAAATAAAATCACCCTGTACAACAAGGTTCCAATAAACATCATTTGAGCTTACCAGTCACCAACATAAAAAACTGATATTTTTTAGTAACTTTGCTTTCATTGCCAACATAAATTTATTTATTTTTGTTCAAAGGAAAGCTGGGAAAACAAAAGAATTTTCGGTAACCATGGTTCTGTTGAATCTAAAATCTCTCTTGTTTTTTGTTCCTGAAAGTTTAAAGGAGGGTAAGAAATTTGTCCTGATAAAATTAAAATTTTTATAAGTAAAATTAAACAATTAACGCATAATAATGCAAGATAAATACTTAAAACGATAAAGTGTGATATAAAAGTGTATTTCTAAAAAAAATTTAACATACCTGACAAGAAATTGGGGCCAAAAGTGTATTGGCATCCAATACCAGCAGTTCCAGGAGAGCAAGCAAGTTATTTAAGCCTTAAGGAACATATTCCTGTCCATTTGAAGGTGACAGCAGTTGTAAGGATTCTACATTTGAGGTATTTGGGGCCAATTTTGCTCCAACACATATTTAGCAAGAATTAAGTACCAGGACTCCACAACATCCACGTATGGACCAAATTCTGAACATTTTAAGGTGATGTCAATTATTATTGTTCTATTTTAATGTTAGACATTTTCGATGAACTGTAGAATTTCATACTAATTTTTTGTTTTATCACTAATTCATTTGTACAAGATCCATATTTATTGTCAAAATTTATTCGTATTATAAAGGTTTTATTTAAATTAGCACGTGCTACAACTTTGATGTAGTTTGTTCTTGGAAGAGAAAACAGGATATTCAGGAATTTTCACATCCATACATTTCAATTAAAGAATACGGTTTTATAACTAAGAACACACTATATATTTATTTAAGGTACATTTCATAGGAATAAAAGTATAAATTGTACTCACCAGTAAACCCAATTCATTTTGGAATATTTCTAATACATTTTCTTTTAGCGACATTGAACAATAAATATCTCTTTTGAATTTCTGTTTATTTCAAACATAAATTAATCTGGAAATTTATTTAACGAGAACGATCACTTCTTAATTTACTTCAATCAGCTGTAACGTCTCAGAACTTTAACCTCACAAAACACAGAATTTGACTAGAGGGAATAATCGCAGAACTTGAACCTACACCAGTAACCTGAGCGGGTGACGTCATACAGTGACCGGAGGAACTACTTAAGTATCTTTTTCGTTATTTGTTTTTAATCATAAGAATTTTTAAGAGTCTCATTGCTTTGAGCAGCTTGGTTTAATTTAATTTCATTGGCGTCATATTTTTTTTTAAGAAAATATTGTGGGAGAACATATTGTTGTCGTAGGCGTACCGCTATAGGCAACACGTTTCACACAAATACTTTAAGAAAATATAATTTTATAGATTTAACAAAAAATTAAACCCCACAATATTAATGGCGCCCAACGTGGGGCGTTATAAAATTAATCTAAATTTCATATCTAAAGACTTAGTTTATTAAATATTATTGTTGAACCGTGAGTTGATTTAAAAGTAACAATTTGAACATTTTGACCAAGTTTACATAAAATAAAAACAAGAGTAATAATTATAGATTGTTCCAGACTACTCAGAGACAATTAGAAGTTTAGTAAACAAATGCTCAGTTGTATTTTTCTTGAATCATATTAACATTGCTTGAGAAAAATAATTCTAAGATTTTCTTTGAAAAATTTTATATTTAACTATATACAAAAACTCAGTACAATTCCTGAAATAGGGAAACATCATTGTTATTGGGTGTGATATCTAGGTCTAATTACTTAAATTAAAACTTAAAAACTTAATCAAAATTGTCAAAATGAGTAAAATGAATATGAGTGATGAAGAATACTATGAAACAATGGAATTCATAATAGAATTTAGAAAGGAACTGAACAAAGATAATGAAGTTATAATTAAGGAATTAGATGAAGCTAATGAAGATTTGAAGAAAGAAGTTAAAGAAAATAAAGAAGATTTAAACGATAAATTTAATACGAAGTTTGATGAATCAAAGGAAGAAATGGGGGAAAAAAATAAGAAATCACAAGAAGAGATTAAAAATACAAAACAAGAAATTAAAGAAGAAATGAATAAGATGTTTGAAAAGAAATTTGATGAAAATGAGGAAGATTTGGATAAAATGGATAATGATTTTAATAATAAAAATAGAAATTTACAAGAAGAAAGTAGTGAAGAAGTACAGGAAGGACCAGAACAAATACATATCCCAGAAAAAAGAAGAGCAGAAGAAGTAGACAAACTCGCAGGTGGAGAAGCCACACCGGAAGCAAACAATCAAGACCAAAATTGGATGATGAATAATTTCTTCAGAGAAATGAGAGCAGACCTTAGAAAAATGATGGATGAACAAAAAGAAGATCTTCTTAAAATGATGGATGAACAAAAAGAAGAAATGAAGAAGGACATGATAGAGTTAAAAAAAGATCTTGTTAAGAAGATGGATGAACAAAAAGAAGAAAGGAAGCAGGACATGATAGATTTAAGAAAAGATCTTATTAAGATGAAGACAGAAATTACAAATGATATTGGAAGGAAATTACAGAAGATAGAAGAGAAACTTGACAAAAACATAGAGGATTTAAGTGAAAGACAGGACATTTTGGAAGTGGAGATGGAAAACCAGAAGGAGAAGATACATTTCATCCAAGAAAACATACAGGGAGAATTCTTAAAGAATGCAGAGGTACTTGTGAAGAAGGCTCAAGAAAAAATTGGTTGCAAGACAGAAAAGGATATTAAATCTTTAACAAGGATCACACAACAAAACATAAGGGAGATCAAGGAGTTGGAGACAGGAGTAAGAAAGGAGATTGGTTTGTACATTTCTCATGAACAATACAGAAACTTGTGTAATTCATATGGAGATTACACATTAAATTCAAATCTATTAAATATCAAAGAATTGTATAAAAAACACAACAAATTCAAATCGACATTAAAAATAGTAGAACCAAACAATGAATTTGAAGAACTAATAAGAAAACAAAAAGATACTAAACAAAAGTTTAGCCAATTCTTTCCACAGATTGAACAAAATTTAAAGAGAAGTTGTTTGGATAATAAAAAAGCCTTTGAAAGATCCGATCATATCAACTCTATGTGTGAAAAATTTAGTGTTGTAGGTGTTCATGGAAGTAATATTGGACCAGCTATGATCAAAGAAATAAATGAAACAAAATTTATCTTTCCAGAAAACACTGAATTCTACAGTAAAGATGTGTGCGAAATAAACAAATATTTAACTGAAAGAAAATTTGACCTAACTCTGCGAGATCCTCCTTGGTGGAATAAATATAATTGGAGAAAAAGAAAAAAAAACATCAGACGACTATAACATTATGTTTAATGAAGATTTAAAGAGTTTATCAATAGACAGCTTATTATCGGATGATGGTTTACTTGTAGTATGGTGTACAAATTCTAGACAAAATTTAAATGCACTTCTCAATAATATACTTCCACATTGGCAAGTACATTTTATTGCAAAATGGTACTGGTTAAAAATAACAAAAATTGGGGAACCAATTTTTGAGTTCTCTCAAACCCCTGGTAAACAACATTATAAAAAAATTATATTTGCTAGTAAAAAATGTTCAACACATAAAATTCAAGATGGTAAGATACTGGTCAGTATTCCAATTATTTTGCATTCACATAAAAATCCTTTGGTAAAAGTATTAGAGGAATTTTCAATGTTACACAGCTGTTCAGATATGTGAGTCCTTCTGATGAAAATTCGGTGTGTTTACCTAAAACATAAAATTTATTAATGGTTATTTAGTTATGTTACAATTACAATTTTGTTAATTACTCTGTTTAAAATTATTTTTAAGGAATTTCTGTTTTCTTTCATAATTTAAAATGATACAGGTGTCATGACTGGTGAAATGTGGGAACGTTATATTCTAATGAACTTAAAGAGATAAAGAGATTTTCAAAGTATTTGTCATTAAGGACATATTTTGAGATTTATAAATGTTGAGGAAGTACCTCAAATAAAATGAAGTAAATGTGATTTCACTATATTTGTTAAAGGCATATGGTGAGCTAAGGAAAAATTGTTTCTCTGAGAGAAAAGATCTCAGGAAAATTTTCAAGATATGAGAATAATAAGATAATTTAAATATTGTCACGTTTGTGTGTGGACACATAACGAAATATTAATGAGAATAGGAATCGTATGTAACGATTCTATTATGAATACTGATAGATAAATGAGTTTTAATGTAAAATGTTCAATAAAAAAGTAATACCCAGTCAAAGTGTACCAAAAATCATGAACAATACGGAAATTCTCGTGTTAAAGAAGGAAAACTAAGTTGTTTTATTTTAGAAAATGTTTTAGGTAAAGCAATGTTAATAATGTCTATTACTTTTGTCTGGTCTGTGAGAAAAACACACATTAATTAATTTTTGTTAACTTGATTTAATTTAAAATAAATTTAGGTTTGAATTTTCCTGAATTATTCTAGATTGACAAAGCCAATTATAATAATTACAAGAAAATTCAGGGAATTGTTACGGTTGCATTAGAAGTAGTATACAAATGAGCATGTTTATTTATAAATATTATGAAAAAGATACTGAATTGGTGTACAACATTGGGGGGAAACAATAATTAAAAATCATTATAAGTCTTTGTTCGATTTTTTTATGCAACTAAATTAATAGAAAGAAAGATAATAGCAAAACTACAAGTTGAGTTTAATTTATTCCAGATAATTATTCCATAAATTTTATAAATTTCTTAAATTGTACCTTAATTGATTAGTACCGTAATTGATTAGTTTTAATTTCTAGATGTTAAGGACAAATTTGTGATCACTCCCAAAATCTGTAGGAATAATTTTAGAATTCCAAATCTCACTAAAATAAAATCACCCTGTACAACAAGGTTCCAATAAACATCATTTGAGCTTACCAGTCACCAACATAAAAAACTGATATTTTTTTTAGTAACTTTGCTTTCATTGCCAACATAAATTTATTTATTTTTGTTCAAAAGGAAAGCTGGGAAAACAAAAGAATTTTCGGTAACCATGGTTCTGTTGAATCTAAAATCTCTCTCTGTTTTTTGTTCCTGAAAGCGAAAGGAGGGTAAGAAATTTGTCCTGATAAAATTAAAATTTTTATAAGTAAAATTAAACAATTAACGCATAATAATGCAAGATAAATACTTAAAACGATAAAGTGTGATATAAAAGTGTATTTCAAAAAAAAATTTAACATACCTGACAAGAAATTGGGGCCAAAGTGTATTGGCATCCAATACCAGCAGTTCCAGGAGAGCAAGCAAGTTATTTAAGCCTTAAGGAACATATTCCTGTCCATTTGAAGGTGACAGCAGTTGTAAGGATTCTACATTTGAGGTATTTGGGGCCAAGTTTTGCTCCAACACATATTTAGCAAGAATTAAGTACCAGGACTCCACAACATCCACGTATGGACCAAATTCTGAACATTTTTAAGGTGATGTCAATTATTATTGTTCTATTTTAATGTTAGACATTTTCGATGAACTGTAGAATTTCATACTAATTTTTTGTTTTATCACTAATTCATTTGTACAAGATCCATATTTATTGTCAAAATTTATTCGTATTATAAAGGTTTTATTTAAATTAGCACGTGCTACAACTTTGATGTAGTTTGTTCTTGGAAGAGAAAACAGGATATTCAGGAATTTTCACATCCATACATTTCAATTAAAGAATACGGTTTTATAACTAAGAACACACTATATATTTATTTAAGGTACATTTCATAGGAATAAAAGTATAAATTGTACTCACCAGTAAACCCAATTCATTTTGGAATATTTCTAATACATTTTCTTTTAGCGACATTGAACAATAAATATCTCTTTTGAATTTCTGTTTATTTCAAACATAAATTAATCTGGAAATTTATTTAACGAGAACGATCACTTCTTAATTTACTTCAATCAGCTGTAACGTCTCAGAACTTTAACCTCACAAAACACAGAATTTGACTAGAGGGAATAATCGCAGAACTTGAACCTACACCAGTAACCTGAGCGGGTGACGTCATACAGTGACCGGAGGAACTACTTAAGTATCTTTTTCGTTATTTGTTTTTAATCATAAGAATTTTTAAGAGTCTCATTGCTTTGAGCAGCTTGGTTTAATTTAATTTCATTGGCGTCATATTTTTTTTTAAGAAAATATTGTGGGAGAACATATTGTTGTCGTAGGCGTACCGCTATAGGCAACACGTTTCACACAAATACTTTAAGAAAATATAATTTTATAGATTTAACAAAAAATTAAACCCCACAATATATATTATTCATAATACAAGGATTGGCATCGTTTGAGAAACATTTTAATGTTTAGGCAACCCACTTAGCCGCATTCTGCTTTGAATGTGCATAATCTACAGAACTATTTTTATTATTTTATAATTATCCAATAAAATTAAGTCATTTACTACATATCGATTGACTCAAATCAATACCTCGTAAATCTAATCTGACAGTTTTTAGATAAGTGAAGTAGATTGTTTAGTTTTTAGCTAGGCGTGATTATTTACTTTATTTTTCATTATGAAATACTGCAATATTGTTATAAATAAATTACCTATACAATGTAATGTTCGTAAAAGTATTAAATTAATAATAAAGTGGAACTTACAAGTTATTGTATTTTATTTTTACTGTCAAATGGAGCAAAACTTAAACAAAATCTATTTTAATTTATTATGTAGCACCAAAATTTAGAAAACATACAACGCTTACCAGTTTCATTTTATGGATAAGACAAATTGTCATAAAACGCCCAGCAGTCTTATGGTAATACCATTTTGAGTTGTTGGAGACGGTCGAATTTAAATTTTTTTATTTCGTTGTGGAATTTAGAAGGAACGACAATATTCTGAAAAAAATGTTTTTTTTACTCTTTGTGGCAGTTCTTGATAGTCGTCATCAAATTTTATTGCAGCTTGTAAAAAATTACTCCATTGGGTGAATATTTGAGAGCTCTCAGATTATCAGCATTGGGTTCGCCTGTTTCTCTCCTAGGTCTTATGGAAGGATATATTTTTGGGATACCGTTGAAATTTGTAAAAAAATATAACTGAACATCTCTATATTATACTGTGCTGGAACTGATCTCGCTTCTTCACAAATTCGGCCATAAATCACTTGGAAAGAAAATTTTTCGGTTTTTTAACTTTTTTTCGATGGTGGCGTGGACGCTATCACATTCCATCTGCGTATGACCTTTTACAAGAAATTTTTGCTCGTTTGTGATGTTTAGTTCCATCGCCAAGTAAAGAAGGGAGTTTGACATTACATGACTTCGGTTTTGATAAGTGCATCCGTCCAAGTAGATGGTGATGAGTTTACCATAATTTAAATGTTTTTGAATATAATCAATTATGAATGAAACGAAAGTATATGCTTGAAGGTCGGTTTGACTTTCATCAAACCAATAACAGGTGCAATGTCTTGTTGCTAAGTTGTAGACAGTGAAATAATGAACACCAGAGTTTAGTTTTAAAGTGTATCGCACTAGCCATTATAGATGGGCAGACCATCACTGCTTGCAAATCCATAGCGACGACATGTCGAATTTCATTCAAACCTTCATTTTTGTCTTTTTCTTCTCTTGCCCTATCTTTTTCCATTTTATTATATTCCAGTCTTCTTCTGAAAATGTTTTTCTTTGTATTGACAGCAATGGTCACATTCGTCTTTCTTTAGCTGATAAAGAGCAATATTGAACTTCTTAATAATTTTGCATTTTTCTAATTAGACTCCATTAAGCTCTGTAATATTAGAGAATGACTGCTCCAGGTACATTTTACCAGTGTCTTTACGACAGTAGTGCGAAGGTAGCTTATTTAAATGATCTAAGAAAGATTTCATAAACATGTTCGGGAAGCGACTTGAAAAAATACTCTGTTTTGCAGATTTTTCGGATCTTCTTTCAAGGATACACACTTGCACACCTGCATGTTAATATTATTGGCATTAATTGTGGATTAGAGTGTTCCAATTGTTCGAAAATCTTAATTTTGTTGATAATTTCTTCTCTCCCTGGGCAATTCCTTCCTAACCAAACTGCAGACAAGAGTACTTCTCTGATCCCAAGTTAAGTGGCCCCAAAAGTTTTCAAAGAGTTCCTTTCGCACTGTCTCAGAAATTTTATTACATTTTTTCTTACTAGACTTCTGAAAAATTCTGAAATGCAAGTTGGTCCTAATGCTCTTTCTGATCTTTGAGTATCTTGGAAGATTTTCTTTTGATTTGGAGGACTTCTGTAACCAAAGTATTGTTTTCCCTTCATTCTTAATTGTTGATTTTTCTTTTTGATATTATCTCCTATTCAATGGTTTTTATTTGTGGATTCTTCTAAATTGATATTATTCTGATTCTCATTTTCTTCTTCACTCAAATTCTCAACAGCTTCACTGGTACTATTAATTGAGTGAGTTGATGGTTCATCACAATCAGTATCATTTTCTTGGCCAACTTCTTCATTAGTGTTAACAGATAAGGTTGTTTCTTGGGTATTTCTTTGCCTGTCACAATTTTCTTTATAGTCGTTTTGTACTACTGGTAAAGAAACTGGTAATACATTTTGAAAATCAGAGGAGTTGGATTTTAGCAAATCAAATTCATTATCAGCTTCACATTGATAATTCAAATTTGGTGGTAAATACCAGAATACTATTCACAGCCTGGGCTTCTTTGTAATGTATAGCATTATCATAAGTCAAAATGTCTACTGGCATCGTCAGTATATTAAAAAGAAATCCGCCATGATTTTCCTTATCACCTATAGTACCTTGTTAGGTACTAGTTTGTTCTTTGTCGAGTTCCTTGTTGTGACTTTCTTGTATATTGCACGTTTCAAGTAATCTTTTGGTCCTTGAATTCATCTTCAATAGATTTATTTAATCCTGAAATAACAAACAATTCCACGAGTCAAGTCAAAAGAAAATTTCAGTAACACGTAAGCCGGCAATTACCTACAATCAGTATAAAATTATTAAAATATTAACAATTATGCTAAATTCTTCTAAACATTAGT
The DNA here is from genome assembly GCA_035357415.1 of Ophraella communa. NCBI lineage: Eukaryota > Metazoa > Arthropoda > Insecta > Coleoptera > Chrysomelidae > Ophraella > Ophraella communa. Next base: position 21,251,935 of record CM068988.1, on the reverse strand, counting down.
TAATTAATTTAAAGTTCTAACTGTTAACGACTATTTATAAAAAATACTGCTAAACCTTTTACCTGGACCAAATACTTGAATCTTGTATTGGCAGAATGTACAGTGTACAGAACTACCTTTTTTATCTTTGAGATACGTTCTATTGTATCTGACAGACTAGTTCCGTTGTCATGCGATATGGCATAGAACACCGTCACGATTTGAATGGCGCGAATATCCGAAAATTTGAAATTTCGGACTTCGGACTTACAAGGTATTGATTTGATTGGATTTGATGCCATCCAAATCTTTTATGTCACTTTCTGGTTTCTGTCACAAGATGGTCACAAGTCCAAGAAAATCGGCCAATGTGGCAGTATCAACCAAAAATCATCTTACAGGGATGTAAGATGATTAAAATGACGAGCACATCGCGTCTGGAAAAGAAAGATTTCCCATTATTTGCATAACCATGAACATTCACAAGAGTTCAAGGAGAACAAACAAGAGAACAGAAGACAAACCTCTTGTTTTCTTAACGTTAGTACATAAACTAATAAATAGAATTATCTTTGCGTTAGTATTGTGTTATATTGAACTATAAATATTTTGCTGAATTAATAGATCTACGACTACATTGTTGTCGTTTTCCAAACCATCAGTCAATCACTTCTTTTTTCATACGAGCCACGAGCAGTCTATCCATTTGACGAATTCAAAATTGTCTCAATATGTAATTATTTATAAAAACATACACTATTAAACTGTTTTTAAAATACATGTTTTGTCGTTTCTATAGTAATTACAATGCCTCATTTACTGAAAGATATGCTGTATAACCTTTAACTTCGAGTAACACTGATTTTTGTGTAAGATCTTTACACCCTTTGGAAACATTTTACTTTTGAAAATTATTTTTTAAATTTCCCGCGGTAGTAATTCTTTATTAAAGTACCAACGTACAAAGATGAAATTCAAGTTTACAAGGTTAAAAATTATATTTTGTTGAAGCAAGCGAATATTTTGGTAAGTTTTCATGACAGGAAGCTTAAAAAACGCTTATTTGAAAAGTTTTTTTATTATTAACAACAAGTAAGATTTATTGAGAGTCTGATGTACTGTCATGGCTATATTTGAAGCATCAAATAGTCATGGGAAGGTACGTGTTTATAGAGTCGAAAAACGTTAATATAGAAAGATTTTTGTAAAGCTTTATTTGCCTATACAGCTTTTAAACTTTATCAAATGGTTCTGTACTTTTCCAACATTAAAAAATAAGTTACTAATAAAGTATGTGGAACTCCATTGTAAACAAAGAATATTACTCAATATTGTGAGTGATTTTTTTCTGGTACAATTGTTTAAGAGAGCAAATAGCTTAATTTTAGACGTGCCAAATGTATTTGAAACCTATAATTTCCTCTTCAATGTTACTAGATGTGTGCAGTTTAAATCTGAGAAGATATTTTCCAATATATCATTTTTTATTTTAACACTACTAGTTTAATATTATTGAATATTAAATATTATTAAATATCTATATAGAAACAGAAAAGTAAAATCTTCTTAAACATTAATCAAGCAAATACTTTGGTTAAATTTTCAATATATTTAATCCAAAACCTCATGTTTAATGTGATTTGGACCAAACTATATTAATTACTGAACAGAAATAAATATGTATAAGTTAAGTAAAAATTAATTATTCTTTTTTCAAGATTTTACACTAGTTTAGTATAGTAATATGCGACGTGGAAAACCTCACCAACAAATATACAGACCAGGAAGTGGCCCATTAAAAAAAACAAGTGCAATAGAAGAATCTGAGTCAGATACCAATATTTTTATCAATTCAAGACAGAAACAGGTTGATAATCTGCCTATAGATAATTCTAAATTCCATAGCGAAGGTAGTATACCAAGAGAAAGACCTAAAGATATTGATAGAGCTGCATCACAAGTGGGAGAACTATCTCCCAATAATGATGTAACTAGACGTCCAAAAAAACCAGATCAGGTAAAATAATATCTTAGTGAACCATTATAAGTAATTTTAAGAACATTAAACAAAAAAGTAATTTTTTTGCATTTATTTTCTAATTTTTTTTTTAATTTTTAAATAATTTAAGTAACATATTGAATTTGGTTCATTGTGTTAAAATTTCATATTCCCATCAAACTTTGTTTGATATTTTAGGAACGTTATGTGCCTAGGCCCCTTGCTCAATCTAGAGAATTAAATTCATCACAAGATATGAATCGTAATACATTTGCTCATATCAATGGTTCAGATAAGTCCTCAGATGGCAGTGATAGAGTAGGACATAAGAGAATGCCCTTTTTAGAGAGACACCAAATTGATCAACGGAATGATTGGAGGGAAGAAGCAGCTAGACAAAGGCAGCTAGTAGAAAATAGAGGTGAGCAAAATTAACAGTTTTGGACATATGTACATACAAAAAAAGTCATTTTGCAATATTTTTTATTTTAAAACTTAATATATTACCTATTTATGTACCAAAATTGTCTTGGTTTCTCTTTATTTAAGATAATTAGTAAAATTAACTTAATTTATTTGTTTAAAATACAGATAGCTTATTTGTATATTGATTATCTAATTAAATTTTCATTTTTGTGTCCAATTAAAGCATGCTTTAGTTAGGTACATAAAATTAAAACTGGGATTTTTATTGTCTATTGCTATGATTATTTATAAGTTGTATTTGTATTCTATATTTCTCCATACAAATCTTGTAACCGCACTGTTTGTATTTATACTAGAAGTAGAATTAGCATCAAAGAAGTTATTTTACAAGGATAACTGTGAAAAAGTTTTAAGCAGTCAGATCAACTTTTATCTTTGTAATTAAATCACTGTGTTCAAAATATTTAATAGTTATTAGAGTTAACAATATATTAAACATTTTATTAACAACAAAAATACTCTGATTATGATGACGAGATTCAGTCAACCACATGGTAACAACAGTTATAAACAATGATAAACAAATTAATATGATACTAAAATATTCAATTTTATTTATAATAAACTTTGTGGAAATTTTAAACGGCACATTTTTTAGTTCAGTTTGATTATTTGTGAAGGTGATTTTCTCCATTATAAATTACCTTTTACTTATATAGATCATTCAACTTTAAAATTCCAGTGTTTTGTAACTTTTGTAGGTGTATCTAAATGTCTTAAACTATCCTGGTAGTTTATCTATAATCAAAGTACTGAAAGATCAGTGACTCTGTTTATATTATAAAGATACACTTAATTTTTTATAGTTTTTATTTAAACATTACCCATTTGGCATGCTTCCAAATTTAAATGTCTACCGGGTCAAATTCAATGAATCACAACTAGTGTTAGTCAAGCAAAAATATTTCATTATATCCTTTGATACTTAAAGTGATTATTAAAATATTCAATTTCTTGTGATTTAAGGTAAGGTTATGTAAGAAATAAAATATTTAAAAATATATACACTGAGAAAATTTGATTCGTTTTTTAAATCACTAATCAATGATTCTGTTTTAATTTTTGTCAACAGTAGGTTTGGTTTTTTGAAGTAGATTTTAAACAGATAGATTTTAATTATATGTTTTGAAATTTGCATCAATATTTTATCATTGCATTCTATATCTATAGATATATATTTTACTTTAGGCATGAATGGTCCAAGTAATCCTAACTGGAATCGTCCACGGGACACCCGTAGCGTAGAACCTTCTGGACATCATAGCCGCAACTACAATACTGATAAAATTAAATCTAAACCTCCCAGTGGTAGACGTCACAGCACTGATATAGAATTGGAGAAATGGTATAGTTTACCACCAAGGTACATTATTTGTTTGGAAGTTAATTAAATTATATTTATATAAATAAATAATAATAAATAATATTTATTTCTGATAGATTACAAAAGAAAAAGTTGGAAGAATGTAGAATTCAACCACCGGCTCTTGCAGAAGAAAATGTTTGGGATGGAAGTAGCGTTACTTTTCAGAAAAATACAAATTATCAGCATGTAGGAGGAGCTTATTATACTTTGCCGATGTCTCCAGCGTCTCACCATCAAAATGTGAGTCGTGAATAAGTACTTTCTATAATTTGTGCAACATTATAATAAAATATTTTAGGTCCATTATAATACATTACCCGGTAAAGCACGCGGAAGGGGTAGATTGAATTATGAACAGGATATGCCACCACCACTAGGAGTGCCTTATGGTTCCTTAACGCCAGACAGTATAAGAAGCCCTGACAATTCGAGACCCTGCTCACCACCTATAGGAAGAAGTCCGCAAAGTAGACCACAAAGTAGACCACAAACTCCGGTTAACGAATATCCGGATAGTAGAAGAGGTTCAAGAAGATATGACGATCAAGGGCCAAAAGGATATGATCGCAGAGATAATAATCATAAGAAAGATTATGCATATAGAAGGTTAGTTAAAATACCATGATAAAATTGTGTATTTTAGAATAATACAAATTTGCTTTTCAGGGATGGTAAAAACTACAACAGGGACAATTTTAACCATTCTGACAACTACAACAATAGAGATAATTATAATAAGGATAATTATGGCAATAGAGATAATCATAGTAATAAGGAGCATTATAATCAAAGGTGGGAAGACGACTTTAGAGATTCTCGCAACAAAGATAGAAATAGAGATATTCAAAATAGAGATAATTACAACAGAAATGGTCACAATAGGGAAAATAATAACAGAGATGGATATAGTAAAAGAGATAGGGACGGAAGAGATAATAGGGATTACAGAAGAGGAGGAGGTGAAAAAATTTGTTAAAAATAATTTAAAAGATTTTTGAATTTATTTTTTATTAGGTGGTCATAACAGAGACAGACGAAGAGATAATCGTAGAGAAAGAGATAGAAGAAGTAGAAGTAAAGATAGTTTTAATCCTGTTACAACTACTGCTGCCGAAGAAAATTGGGATGAAGAGATTAGTAAATCTTCCATTAAAGGAAGTCAGGAGACGCTCAATCAGGAGACACTGAATCAGGAGGAGACATTAAATCAGCAAAAGTTGGAATCACGTCTTTGCATGGAAACTACTATGCCCTTTGTGGTATCTACCACTTTGGTAATTTTCTGTATAATAAAAAAAGAAAAATATTTTAATTATTTAAATTATAGGATTGGAGTGAAGAAGTAGAATTGTATGACAAATTAGAATCCGAATATTTAAGTGATGCATTAACTAGAAGTTCATCCATAGTTAGTTTACAAGAATCTTTACCGTGCAATGTTAATGACTCTTCTGGAATATCTAAAAAATCAAGAAGGTAATATCACAATCAACCAGTTTTTTAATTCTAAGTGTTTTTTTAGTGTTAAATTTTCGGTTATAACTGCACGGGTGCATAAAAATTACCAATAATTTTGGAAGAAACCCTGATATCTACAAATTGCAAGAGTTTAATTTCATATTTTGGCGACCCGAGTCCGAAGAACGAGGGCTATTTTACAAAATATGAATATAAGTGAATACAATTTGAATTATCTACTCATTTTTATGCAGGAATATGATTCATTTAAATATTTCTCCAATAAATAAAATCCAAAAACTGTCCATATATACTAGATTTGGTATTTTTTAGTTCACTTCAATTTATACTTTCCTCTACAGATTGTATGGAGCACTTACAAAACGCGAAATTTTTTTCTATTTTTGAAGTCTATCTGACATTTATTTGTGTTGTTTACTGGCGTCTAGTGACACGGTTTCAATTGTATTGTTATGGCGACTTGATGCTTTCGCAGTTCAATTTTCGCTCTGCAGTGCAATTACCGCTCTGAGTTTCGTATAATCTGGTACAAAAATCAGCTAAGTTAATTGGAATTTTATTTAATATAGAAATATAATAAGGAAATATTGCTCTAATAATCAATAGCTTTGTTAAATTTTCACTAAAATGTTGTTCTTAAAAAAAAACATGATTTTAATATTTTTTCTAATAACTTCAGTTCATTTTATAACATCTCGGAATTATCAACGAAACTGAAAGAACCTGAGGAAATAGAAGAAGAATGTTGTGAATATATCAGCTTATTACAAGAGCAACAAACACAAACACCAGACAGCAGAATAAGTTACAATCGCATCAGTAACAAGCTAAAATCAAAACTTCAAGAAATCAGAAACGAATCATTTACCAATTACATTACTAACCTATCAAGGCAAGACAACTCTATATGGAAACCCGTCAAAAGCAAGAGGAAGCCTGTGATACCATTACCTCCAATACGTAGAAACTCAACGCCCCCAGAGCCATGGGCAAAAAGCGATAAGGAGAAAGCCACACTCTGCCAAATATCTAGCAGATGTCTTTACACCCTATAATGACGACCAAGTACCTGATGTGGACCAGATACTAGCTGAACCTCTACAAACACAGCAGCGAATAAAATTAATCACTGCAAAATAAATCAACGACATATTTGCAACCTTAAACTTAAAAAAAGCATCGGGAAGGGATTTGATAACTGCGAAAATGCTGAAAGAATTGCCAAAAAAAGGTCAAGTAAACTACAATACTTATTTAATGCTATTCTCAGAACCAATTATTGGCCTCAATTTCTAAAAATTTGTCAGATAATGATTCTGAAGCCTGGCAAAAATCCATCTGACATCTCATCTTATAGACCCATCAGTTTACTACCAACCCGAAGTGGTCTGCGCCCAAACGTACCTGCGCCAGTACGGCCGCGCCAAATCGGTCGCGTCAGAACGTTCTAGACCGTAAAAAAAACATCTCGGAACTCAATACGGCAATTAAAAAATCAAACCAATAATTCCATTGTCCGCACTACCGGATCCATTCGTCTTTGCGTTGCCTCCCTCTTTTCTTTGTTGTGTACACTGTGGATTTCTTGATTTTCTTAGGTATCCCTTCTTCTTCCAAACTATCCGAATCTTTGTCATTTAATAAAAATACATATTACTAATTTATGAAGCCATGAAGTTAAACCTTGGTAGCACAGATAAAGTATGTTAACATAGAAGTCAATTATGATTTTATAGATTTGGTAAAATGTAGCTTTGAAAAATATTTAAACAATATTTTTCTTCTAGGCGAAATAGACGGAGGAGCAGGAATAGGTAAGATTTAAGCAAAAAATAATGCCTACTGTTTTGTTTTTATTTTACTAACTCTTCTGATTTTTTACCTACTACAATAGCATGACTTTTTCAGCAAATAGAATCGGTGGCAGTAACAAATTTAGAATGACCTAATCTACCCAGACTCGATTTCTATTTTTTTAACATTTCTAAATACACGTCGAATACATTAGTTATATATTATTATGTTTCAGAAGCAGACCCCGTGATAACAGCAATCCTAGAACAACAAATAATCGTACCAGACAAAATTCTACAACAAGTATCGATAGCCGCGATAGTTTTAAAGTACCCGGTGAAACTTACCCGAGTTCATCTAGAAGAAGTTCGCGAGATACTAGAGATACAAGCTATGATCGTTTTCATAATAGTTCAAGAAATGTTAGTAGGGATAGTAGTTGGGATAGACACAATCAAAGTGAGTATATTACAATGTATATATTGACAATCTATTCTAACAAGAAATTGCAGATACTGGAAATTGGAGGGATGAAATAGAAAGAAAAAGAAAAGAAAGTGAAAAAGATACCAAAGTAAACGATATAAATAATTTGGACGCAAACACCAAAAAAGCAGGAGTAATAGTATTACCTCAACAAAATAGCGAAGTCAAGATGATGCCACCAACTTTGTCTACACAAGATCATCCCAGGTACAAAGTTTTTTTTTTACTTTTTGTTAATGTTTAACTCCAACTCACACTTTGCTTAGATACCCTGATAGCCGACGAACTCCAGGCCAACAAAAGAGTCTATATGATCCCAACAATCCCAACAAGCCCATAATAGTAAAATCTTCAAGTGCCAGAGTAAGTGTACCCGGTTTTTCTGACAGTACTGAAACAACTCCTCCTCAAATGTTTACCACCGATCAATTTGGCAATTTACGTCCTCCTTGGTACGACGAAACGTCAGATTCCTTCAAATCTTGCCATTATCCTGATCTTCTGAAAGATATCAAGAGAGCTGATAATGAATTACAATATGTGATTGATAGAGGATTGCTTTTGGTACATTGGGATCAGGTCGATCAGTTGAGAAGTTTTTTGAAAGACGCTTTAGAGTACTTAATTTGCAAGGCTATTAAATTTTGCCAGACCGAAAAAGTCGAACAACATTTTTGGAATATACTCTATCATAATATAATAGAAGTTACTAGGAAGACTATCAAGAACGATCCGGAAAACAAGGAAAAATACAAAGGTTAGTGATTTTATTATTCAGAAAATTTCGGATATATTTATATAAATATTTATTGGATTCTAAATCGTTGTAATACACACAAAAGCATTTCTACAATAATATACATATACCACACAGCAAGGATTTTCTATTGTGAAATAATAAACTATCTTAATTTCAAAATACTATTCAGAAAATTACATAATGTTAGTTGAACTTACTACACTTTAGTTAAGATTTTATGTAAATCCAAGAGTTTATTCAAAGGATTTCTGTGAATCCCTTCTACTGTCCAACAATATTTTTTAGAAGAGTTAAACTAACAGATTTTTTGTTTTAGGATTTTTATTGTATTTGATAGACGAAGGCACCAAGTACTACGAACGATTGCTGTCTGTCCTCGAAAACACGTTCGATTTTAAATTGAGCAATTACCTGAAGGAAAACAATATGGTTTCACATAAAGGCTTGGGACTGGTGGGAATGGCGTTAATATCGTCCCAAAAGTTATTCTTGTTTTTGGGCGACTTGGGAAGATATCGGGAAGAAGTAAACGAAACGTGTAATTACGGCAAATGCAGACAGTGAGTCAATCAAAATTATTAATATACGATGTATTATTATAAACTAGTTAGTGTTTATTTTGTGTGCTCAATATGATGGACTTCAATAAAGTAAGGGTTGATAAAATACATTTCATTAATATATGTATTTTTTAAGGTGGTACATTAAATCACATGAAATAAATCCTAAAAACGGAAAACCTTATAATCAATTGGCGATTTTGGCAGTTTATGCTGTAAGTATATAATTATTATAAATATATAATTAAATATAAAATCATTCTGGGTTTTAAGAAATATGTTGTTAGGCTTAGTAATGGTTATTCTAAAAGATAAATTAGTTTAACAAAAAATCAAGAAAAATAATTTAATAAAGATAAAATATAAACATTGACATACTAATAAATTAGATGTAATCAATAGATATACAAGTATGAAGGATAGAAGTGAGTAGGACCATCTCTTGTTGTAGAAAGTGTCCCCCAAAACAGCTTTAAATAAATATGTCGCAGCTGTACTAAAGGACCACTTTTAAACTTAATTCCACCTCTTTCCACAACTAGCTGTTAAGCTGAAAATTATGTAGATTGATGTTGAAATAACATATTTTTAAATTGATCGTAGAAAAGTTATTGTGTTGTACTCGTGGAATAAGTTTTCTGCACAAGTAGTACATTATACTTTGATTGATCTCTTGTAGTGAACTTAATTTTAATTTTTAGAACTAAATAAAAGTTTTTAATGCGTTAAACATTATTTAAAAAAATCTAAGTAACCATGTTTATTCATGAAACATTGTTATTCATCATGTATGCAAGGTGTGGTGGTAAAGTGGAAAATATAGAAGTTTGTTGACGAAAGAGTTTAGGGTTCGAAAACGGGCTTAAAGTTTTTTTAAAATTTAATTACAAGATTTAGTAATTGATAACTGAATGACTTTAATATTGTCGTTATTATTTACGAGTATGTTAAGATGGATAGGGCCTTCTGAGTCAAATATATATATACCACCACTGGGATGTCTTTCTGAATTATATTTATAAAATGTAGTGGTCCTGTAGTTTAATTATTCAGTACCAAACTTCCTATATGATTTTTAATTTTTGAATTTCCTGTTAAAGATTGTTAGTTATATATCTGTTACAAACATACTATCTTAATTTGCTTTTTTTTGATTGATTATTCATGATAATAAATTAACTTTGAGCTAGGTTTAGCATTATTACTTATATTCTTTGGTTACAGAGAAGAAAATTGGATGCTGTTTATTACTACATGAGAAGTTTGATGTCTTCCAATCCGGTTCCTTCAGCCTGGGAAAATTTAATTTCATTGTTTGATGAAAACAGGAGAAAAGTGAGTTTACCCTATAAGTTGTAAATTAACGTGGAAAATAACATATTTATGTACCTATATAATACGTTATCTTCATAATTCTAAAAAAACCAGCGTTTTGTTGATGGTTTTCATTTAAATTCAACTTTATTCAATAAATATTATTCGCACATATTATTATTAAAGGATTTTGTGCTGTTACATACATACTAAAACCCGGCACCCTCAGTTAGTCTTATCTCATTAATTATTTATATTGCTACCTTTTGATTCCATACCGTTTAAGTCGGCACAATAAATTGCAGTAAACTCTCTTGTTAAATCTTTCAGATTGCTCTTTATTAGATATTTATTTTTAAAAATACAGCAACAAGTTAACTGAGAGATGACAAGTTCTAGATAGCGAATCTGTAGAATAGTTATCTCAAGGTTAAACCATATATATCTGGAGATGAAAATACTAAGATTTACATTGTACAATACTGGAAACTACGAGGGTTGTCTGAAAAGTTTCCGATCTAACAAAGATACTAGAAATTTTTTCTTCAAATTAATTTTTATTTTTCTACACGGTCTCCTTGTAAGTCTATACACTTCTCCTAGCGATGCTTCCATCTCTTCAACCCGTCCAAATAGTACTTGGCGTCTTTCTCTGCAAAATAGTTGTTTACGAAGGTGATGGCCTCCTCATTCGACGAAAATCTCTGTCCTCCGAGCGCAACTTTTAGCTTAGGGAACAAAAAAAAGTCGCTTGGGGCTAGATCTGGTGAGTAAGGAGGGTGGTCAAGCAGTTCAAACCGTATTTCGTGGATTTTCGCCATGGCAACCGCTGAGGTGTGAGACGGCGCATTGTCTTGGTGAAACAAAATTCTTTTTTTATGCAAATGTGGCCGTTTTTCTGCAATTTCTGCCTTCAGCTTGTCAAGTAATGATGCGTAGTATGCTCCTGTAATGGTTTTTCCTTTTTGAAGATAATCGATTAAGATAACTCCATGACTATCCCAGAAAACAGTTGCCATCACTTTTCCAGCCGAAGGAACAACCTTTGCTTTTTTTTGAGCCGATTCTCCCTTCGCAGTTCATTGTTTTGACTGTGTTTTTGTTTCTGGAGTATAATGGTGTATCCAAGTTTCATCTACAGTAAATAATCGGCGCCAAAACTCTGATTTATTGCGCCTAAACTGCGCCAACAGATAGTTGGAAATGTTCATTCAAACACGTTTTTGGTCCAAAGTGAGCAAACGCGGCACCCAACGCGCGGACAGCTTTCTCATGCCTAAATCTTCATTCAATATGTGACAAATACGTTCTTTGGACATGTTTATAGCCTCTGCTATCTCTCTAATTTTAATTCGACGGTTGTCTAGCACCATTTGGTGAACTTGAGCGATACTATCGTCAGTGGTTGCAGTTTTTGGACGTCCCGAACGTTCATCGTCACCCAAGCTGGTACGGCCACGTTTAAATTCAGCAGCCCAAAATTTCACGGTGGTAAATGATGGTGCAGAGTCCCCGTACACAACGTCCAACTCGTCTTTGATTTGCTTAGGCGTATTGCCTTTCAAAAACAAATATGTAATGACAGCTCGATACTCGATTTTTTCCATTTTCATAAAAACACTCACATCGACTCACTCAAATGATTGTCAAACAACAACTGCGCTTCCAAAATGGCTGACATTTTAAGGGGTACCTTTCAAAGCATGCGTAAACACATTCCCCAAATTTTGTTTATGAGTACTGCCATCTTTATGTTGAGGTCGGAAACTTTTCAGACAACCCTCGTATACTTTGTGTTCAACACATACTTTTAAACTACTAACTGATTTTCAATTTTCAAGAAGTTTACTTGTTATCCAATGAACTTTATGATTTCCTTCATATATGTGTGGTTTTTCCAAGTAAAAATATAAATCTGAATTTCTACCGATATAGTTGTCAAATTTATTGATATCAAATAAATGTATTGTCATAATTAACATTAAATACATTTTTCTTGATGAATTCAATGTTAGAACTACCCAAGCAACATTTATAGTATCAAAAACTATCGTTTTAGTATTCTTTACTTAGGTTAAGTGAATTTTACGTTTTAGTACCTTAAAATATTACATTGTTAGTAAAAAAAAGTTTAAAGTAAGAAATTAAGTATGTGATACTACATTTTTACCCGCCTAAATAACATAAAAGTAAGAAAACCGATTGGTAAAATAAAGAAGTTAAAATATCATAATTTTTACCAAAGAATATAACTTATTCTTATAAAATACTCAAAAGTTATTTTAACGGTAAACTTTACGTTAAAAATGGAACTTAAAAGTAATTTTTCCTAGAAGGTAATATTACGAAGTTGTCAAAACGGTTTTATTACCGTAAAATTGTCTAATTTACCTGGTAACTTTTAAAGGAATATATTAGTAAAATAAACTATATAAACGACTCTTAAGTTTTATTTACCAAAATTAAAAATTAAAAATTACTTTAAAGTACTAATTACGTATTAATATTACTGATAAGTTATATTTACCATTTATAAAATTAATGTTATAACACAACACCCGTTAACGCGTTAACCAGATGAATACCCAGAAAAACATTTTTGTTTATGCTATACTTTATACCTAACAAATCGTGCATTCTGCAAGTTAAAACGTTCGAAAACTAGTGCTAGTGCAATGGAAAATTCTTCTGTTTCGTTACAAAAGAAGCGGAAGTCTTACTTTTACTCAACAACTTTTTATAGAAAATTGAAATTAAAAAAGAGTGATATTGAAAATACAGCGGCCATTATTCAGCAACCTACTCAAAATCAGAATAGAAATGTAGATGTATGTTCTGATAGTGCTTTAGAAATTCAAGAACCTATACTCGAGCCTATAATTCAGGAGGAATTAGGTGAAGACAATGATAGTTTTGACAAGGAATATTTTAATGGGGAAGAAGACAATCATGATGTGAAAACATTTTACAAAGAAAGTTTATTAAAGACTGAATTACGCCAGTGGGCTCTAATACATAGAGCAACACAATCATCCGTAAACCATCTCCTTAAAATTTTACGAGAAAATGCTGGTATATCTTTTCTACCAGTTGATAGTCGTACATTACTTATTTATTTACTTAAAAAACAATTTAAAACCAAAATCCCAACCAACGAGAGTTTATGGTTACGACATCTAACCATATTTATTCTTCTCTTTTATATTATTTCGTCTAACAAAGTAGTTGAATTTGTCAGTTTATCTTTCTTCTCCTTTAGTATCATTTGGCCTCCACCATCAAGGGTATTAAGCCAGCTCACTACCAATTTATGTCACACTTTATAGTTACACAGCGAACTATAGGGTGCCTATATTTACTTTTAGGTAAAAATATTAACTTTTAAGTTTAAATTTAAGGTTTTATTACCAAATTAATACTGTGCAGTTACATTATTAAAGTAAATAAATTTACAGATAAGTTAAAAGGTGTTAATAGTATTTTATTATTGGTGTTTGTTACTAATACATAGGGAAAATTAACTTTTAAGGGGAATGAACAACTTTTAAGGATTTTTTTTACAATCCTCCATATTTATTTTGCTACAGATGAAGCATCCAAAAATTTAACAATACAAATATAAGAAAATTATTAAATATAGAAAATATTATGACACAAGTATACTCTGTCTTGAATACTTTGTACTTCTAAGAAGTTTTTTAATAAATATATATATATTTACTGGGTTTTTTGATAATTTTCAAATAATTTTTTTTAATTACTTTTTAGTGATCTAGCGAATTTAGGAGGCGCATCATTTTTAAATAAGTACAATAACTACTTTATTCAGAAAAATTTGCGGCGCAAGTGTTTTTGTTAGTTGCAATACCAATAATTCATCATTTAAAGTCGAATTGTGAAATTACTTAAAAGTAGAAATTGTATCAATTGAAGTAACACCCGACATTTTGGTTTATTAAATATTATATGAAATAATATATGTGTGTAAAAAAGAAATGTGTAGGTAAAATGAGAGATAAAAGATTCGAAGTAATATTAACGTAACCGTAACTTATTTATTATGTTTTTATACCGTAATAATGACGTAAAAATGTAGTAGCTTACCAAAGTTATTTTGTAGTAATAAAAACGTAATAAACTATTCCCCAAATTAGTAATATATTGGTGTTTACGTGGTTAATTTTATGTTATTGTTACCAGTAAAAATTACTTTAAAGTCAACTGTAAAGTAATAGTTTAGTTATTTTACCCATAAATGTTGCTTGGGTAAGCGCCCTCCATTACGAATTTAATTTTAAAGCAGGTAAATTAGAGACTGATTGAAAATGAATTTTATATAATAATTTTTGTTACATGCTGCTCTTTCCTTCAGTATCATCAGATGTGTGTATGTATTTTTTAAAACTGGTATTTTGCTTTTGTCTTAAATTAATAAGAGTAATTTTGCTTTGAGCTTATTTTATTTTAAGTTTTGGGTTTGTCAGTTTTCTCCAGGAAAGAAATTAGTATCGTGATAATTTATTTAAAAGTAAATGCTCTTTATTTTATTTTAATTTAATTTAAATTAGAGTTCTATAGAAAAATGCTCCTTAAACAATTTATATTTTATACATATTTTTAGTATGAGCAAGGTGAAAAGAAACGCAGAGAGGAGAGATTGGAAAAGCAACGTCTTCAGATGAAACAAAAAGAATCCGAGGATTCGAATAACACTCCTGGATCCTTGAGAAGAGAAACATGGATACATCCTGAAGGAGGTAGAAGAGTTTACAGAACTACGCAAGCCAATATCAAGCAAAACGATTCAGATGAAGAAGATTTAACATCGTTAAGTAGCGTAGAGGTAATGTTCTCTTAGAACCAAGTATAAAATAAATTTTCATCATAACATTTGTGTTATTTCAGGTGAATAAACGATTTGTTATTAGCTACTTGCACGTACACGGAAAGCTTATAACCAAGATTGGGTAAGTACTTAGGTGTCTTTTCACTTTTCAATTATTTCTCAAATTTAGAGTAAAATCGTTTTTCAGTATCTTTTCTATTCTAAGAAATATTGTTAAATTTATATGGAATTTATTCAATTTAAAACAAATGTTTTAGTTATTTATAATGTTTCTTACATTCTTCAAAATAGTCTGATCGACCTACCCAGATTTATCAACATTTCAAATTATTATTATTCTAAATGTCGCATATAAATCCATTTATTTTTTGTTACAGAATGGAAAGTTTCCAAGAGACGGCGATGCAAATGTTGAAAGAATTCCGCGCCCTTCTTCAACACACTCCAGTTCCCATCCCTTGCAACAGACTACTCCAATTACTTGCTCTTAATATGTACGCTATTGATACCACTCAGCTCAAGGGTGAGTCATTATTTCTTTACTTTTCTGCATGTTCTTACGTTTTGATTATGCTTTATACTGTATGTTGTATATAGAGATATACATGAATATTTCCATTAATAATTCATTATTAAACTGAATATTCGTATTTGTTTTAAATGGATTTTCTTTCTTTTATAAATATTTTTATAAGAATTTTAATAAGCATTAAACTACCATTTCTTGGTTAATGTTAACTTAAAAAAATGTTTATTATGACGTTTTAAAAATATTTTGCTGATCATCCTAAAAAAGGTGTACTCTACCTACACTAGTTTTGATAGAAGCAGCAAAATATGATGTCTGACTTCCAAAGTAAGCATTATAAAGAATTTATTATTATATGAAAGTACATCACATTTGGTTTTAAACCATTATATAAAAATGTCAAAAAACTACTTATTATGTGACAAAACAATTTAAAATTTTTATCTTTGAAAGTTCATAGTACTCAAGTAGTAAGATTCACTTCTATACTGATTTATTAATTCATAATGTATTTTGATTAATAAAGAATCAGAACGAAAACGTATGGCGAACAAAAGATAAATCAGGTTCCTTTATCAGGTATTTGCTAAGGTGGAGAATCGTATATTAAGCCAGGATATAGATGAAGGTCTGCTATACTTCCAGCTCTATATTATATAGGAAAACTAGAAGTTTACAATACTTGATCGTTCCTTTTAAGCCAATTAACAGTTTACTAAATTGATGAAGAAACCAAAAATCTAAAATTAGCAATTCTCTTTCTTAGATAGTTTAAGGTAGTCCAAGTCGACTACCATACTGTAGAGTGTAGTCGACTTAGGTAAATACCAACATAAAGTGATACCTACTTTTGCTTCTAAAAAATTTCCAATCAACACACCCATTAATAGTTTAACTTGTCACGCTTTTTCAATCAGATTACCTTATTGGTTCTCCTCCTCTGGTCAGTTTACAGTAAAAGCTGGCCAGGTCATCATCCTCATTATCCTTTTGCTGCACTATTTCTCCCCCATACTTTCCCAGCGAGATCAAAAAGTGCTCTTCACATCCTATTGAAAAACTGATTGTACCAGTGGATTAAGCGTCTAAATAAACCCTATTTTACATATTTTCAAGCATTTTTGGGCTAAAAAATTTTAATTATGTAAATGGCAGAGCAAATACCTTTGAACTTAATGACTTCGAATTTTAGTCAAAATCCAAGTTTTGTTTTGTTAAAAATTGTGTAAAATCACTAAATGCACTACCTAGAATACGATAACACAGTCAGAATTTTAAAACTTCAAAGAATTTCCAACAGAATTGACTACTTTTGAGTTTTGCTGTACTACTTCTCCCCAATACATTCTCACCCAGATCTAAAACTGATCACACCAGTCGATTCAGCGTCTATATATTCCCTATTTTACATATTATCAAGCATTATGGGCGAAAAAAATTTTTACTATTGAAAATGGCTGAGGCCTTTGATAACAATACAAGAAATAATTTCTATAAGGTGCAGTCAATAACAAAACTAAAACAGTTTAGTGGTTTTCCACTATTTTTATTAAAAATAACAAATTTTGGATTTTGACCAAAATTCGAAGTCATCAAGTTCAAAGGTATTTGAAAAAGTGGAAAATTGTTTCCACCTGCACCCAGGGTAAGGAAACTTAACAGTTTCTGTACCAAGCTTGACCGTTTTCTATGACATGGGCATATAGCCCAGTTGTTTTTTCATATGCAGTCAGAATTTTAAATTTCCAATTTCCAACAAATTTCCAACAAAATTAATTACTTTTGTGTTTTGCTGTACTACTCCTCTCTGATACATTTTCACCCAGATTTAACAGTGCAATTAAAAAATAAAAAGAGGTATATGTAACATATGTGGCGGCTCGTGACATCTGCTATAGGGTGTGCTGCATGAACCACGGCCAATATAAAATAATAGAAATAGAATAACATACGAAAACAAAAACAATAAAATTAGCTTTAATACTAATTAATAGTAACTAATAACGACAAATTTATTTACACCTAATTTAAATTGAAACTCCATTGTTTCACCCCTAACTTATACATACATATTATGTATGTATAAGTTAGGGGTGATAATTACACTGCGACCTATAGGATCTATTGTGTCCCCCCTTACTTGCCATGTTCTGATATTTTCTCAGACTTATAGCAGCTCTTCGAGTCCTATTTTCTTGAGGAAGTTTAGGACATCGTCGGGCTTCAAGTCAGGTAGATCCCCTTCCTCTATTCCATGTGCTCCTAGGTATCTAGCCCTAGAATTTTGCAAGGCAGGGCATTCTGCGAGTATATGTATTGAGGTTTCATCCTCTTCCTCACAGAATCTGCACTTTGCTTCATCTGCTAACCCTAGTTTCTTCATGTGGCTTCTTAACCGGCAATGCCCGGTTAATATTCCCGTTAAAATTCGGAGCCTTTTTTTACTGAGGTTGAGGCAGCTAAGAGATCTCTTCTGGTCATAGTTCCCCAGTAGTATCTTAGATTGCCTCAGTCCTTCCAGCTGATTCCAGTACTTGGATTTTTCTTTCTCCATTTCTTCCCTTAGTTTTCCTAAGATTACTCTACTGCTGATCCCACAAGATGGTTCATTTAGTTTGCCTAGGCATTCCCAAACCATCTTCGAACTGATTATATTTGAACTCAGCGCTTTGATGGCTGCTTGACTATCCGACATGATCACAATCTCTTGTCTGCGGTAGTTTCTTCCAATATTGAATTCCACACATCTTTCGATGGCGCGGACTTCTGCTTGAAAGATGCTCGGGTATGTGCCCAAGCTTTCTGAGTATTTGGCTCTCGGTCCAAAAACTCCTATCCCAGTTCCCTCGTCTAGCTTGGAACCGTCCGTATACCACTTTATGGTATTCTGATTTAAATTCTGTATGGTGTCTTCGTCCCATTCAGATTTATTACATGAACAGAGGTATGTTCCAGGCCGTTTTGGAGTCTAAAATTTTCCCAAAATATCCCAAAAACCGATACCCTCCTTTAATTGACATTATTAAAAACAAATAAAAGCACAAACAAGGCAAAAATCAATTAAAATCTTAAAATAAAGAAAAAACAAACACAAATTTTCAGAATACAATGTTTTTAAATTTGCAACTAACCCATATTTTGTTAGTTTGAAACATCGTTGGATTGCTCTATAAAACCTTAGTGATATTTTGAATATGGAAATATGACCTGAATTTATTAAATGTGATTACTACTTGTTTGGAAATATCCTATAAAAATTTTATTATAACATATTAATAATTATATGTTATCTTATAGCTGTTTTTGTATACATTGCCCATGCAAAACGTTATTTCAAGATTACATTCGTAACGGTTGTTGAGAAATAAATAAATTAATCAGTAATGATTGACAGTCGATGTAATTTGTTAATGAAGTTAATAAGTTAAATTTCCTTTAAAGAATAGACGATTCTTCATGTATCAAACAATAAACGCGTAACCTAGAAACTGCCTACGGGCATCATCTTCATCGCCATTATCATAATCTAATTCTCGATAGTGGCCTCCTACAATTTAAGTGAGCAGCCATCTCTGAAGCTGTTATTTTCCGGAACGCAGCGCGTCACAACCAACGCCATCTTGATTTATTAAACCACTTTATAGTCTCTTAAGTGTCTTATCCCATGACCGGTGTCTTGATACATAACTGCGTTCGGTCAATTTGCTTACATTTGCAATTTATATTTTGCCGATGCAAGATGCAGCATTTTCTTATACTTGACGTTTTCTCAACAGTAGCGGTTTAATGGTTTTTTGTCCTTTTTGGATATAACTTTGTTAAACAAAAATGATGAGATAGAAACGTTTTATTTTAAAATTAAAATTTCCGTTTATTTAGAATACAAATTCAATTATGCATTTCAATAAATACTAACTAATATCGTTTTCCATCCCGCGGGAGGTCTTCTAATTATTCCGTCGCAACACAAAGACGTTCCAAAAGAGTTCTCGGAAAGTCGACTGACAAAAGAAAAGAATTAAGATTGCTGTTACATATTATCAGGACCGTATTTATAGTTTTACTAAAACGTAGTCATATTGTTCATATTGCTTTGGAAACATTATAAGAAATTGTAATATAATGACTAAAAAAATATATATACATCTAACAAAAATAATTTTTATATTTAAATATTTATTTAACATGCATGCATAAAAATGAACATATTATGTATGTACAACTTATTTAGATAACGTTAAAAATTTAATTTAAAAATAAAAATCGACCTGTTTCAGGATTTGTCTGCTTAGTTGCTATTAGAATTACTTTATGAAGGAATAAATACATATATTTATAAATATAAGTATAAAATTTTATACAATATTAAAAAAATTGTTTTATTTTCTTCATCTTTATTTATTATATAATTTGAATGTGAATTGAAATTTATACTTTTACAAAACATGTGCATATAGACTACAAAATTAGTTATAAAATTTAATCATTGTTATACATACTGCAAAATATTTTGTTATATGAGTAGTCCACTTGCAAAGTGTGCTAAGTTATCAATACTTTTTTTGTTCAATTTTAATTTTCAAATAAAATTATAACCATTTAACTGACATTTTATTTTTTGATCATAAAATAACACAAAATAACTATAATTAAATATATGATAATCAACATATATATTTATTACTTAATTTTAGAAAAAAATATTTTAATTGATTTTCTTAAAGAAATGGTTGAACAGTATAGCGCACTTTGCAAGTGGACTACTCATATGTATAAATCTTTTCCAATATACTAATATTGGTTTCCAGAAAGCTTCTAATTAAAAGAGGTCACCTACTGTTGGCCTTTATTTTATAGATTAAACATGATTTTTAAAAACACCTACATTTTTAAATAATTACTCTTTTATGCAAAGAGGGGCACTAATATTTTCTTATCTCCACACAAATGAATGAAAATTGCAGAATAGTTATTCTGCTTTGTAAAAATGAGTCATTTTGGCAACAGTTTTACACAATATTTTTTATAATTTGCATTTATTTATGTTTTTTAAATACATTTATTTAACAATTAGTACTTTTTGTGTTCATTAAATTATTTTGGTACTTACTAAAATGACATCAGATATATCAAGTTTGAAATTTAAATAATTTTATTTGAATAATAAATTGGAGTGATAAATAATTTAGAAAATATAATATAAGATATAAATATAACCAATTTAAAGGAAAATGAATCTTAGTTAATTTCAAAATTTGTTAATAAAATGCATACAATTACCAACTGTGACACAAAAAATAATTAGACGAGTGTGGAAAGAGATTTCATTTCCACATTCCGTTGAGTGTTACAATGAAGTCTGTTGTTTATGCGATTTATAAAAAAATAATATAATACAATAAAAATATCTTTTCCTCTTGTTCGTTCTTGTTCTATATTAATAGTTTTGGCTTTACATTTAAAAATATTTCACCTTAATGATCTTGTCAAATTCGAAGTTTAAACAAACAAATGAAATTAATAGTATAATTATCAATGTTTTTTTTTGTCTAGGGGATTTAGGGATGTTTAGCAATCTTGTTCAGTAAATTATTTGTAGCCATATTTTATACCAACAGTTGGTAATTAGATTGTAGTTTATTATTATAATGGACTAGTTTAGTAGGATCATATTAATCAAAATGATAGCAATATATATTTAGGATAAGATACCTACTTACTTATATTGGTATTCATTTTGCAAGTAATTTTTCTGATTTCGTAAAATTTAGCAATAAATAATTAGTAAGTTTTAAACGTAGCGCCAACTAATAACCAATAATGAAGTGTGTTTAAAAGTTAACGTTGTCACAGTTTAGCTACGTTCGTTTCAAGTATTCTCAAAGAACTGGCGACACAAAACACCGTGTTCTGTGACTAACTGATTGTACCAGTTGACAAGATATATGACAGGAGAGAAAATCGTGTTTATCTGTAATAAACAAACAAGACCCCTATTCTTGACGGTGATAGAATAGAACAGCCAATAGAAAGTGGGCGTGTTTCTATTGAAAATGCCAAAACGGTATTCTTGAAATTTGTTCTCTCACTGTACCGATAGAAGGGTTGCTCCCCGAGAGAACAATTACTTCTATTGGTTATTTTTGAAGGAACCGCTATAATACCAAGAGAAGGTGTTAGGGATTTTTATTTTCGAACCAAAAATAGTATAGAAGTAATTTCTTTCATAAACCAAACACAACCAAACAACAAATTAAACTAACGAAAATGACAGAATATTTTGTTTAGTGTTTTACTCCTTATTTGATAAAGTGTCAATCAGAGAACAAAAATATCGATATGTTTATTTCTTTTTAATTACAACAAATAAGAGAGAGATATAAGTTTCTCGGTTAATATTAAAGCATATCGACAACATCGCAAATTTTCTACCAATCTTATTGAAACACGTCACTTAC
The DNA here is from genome assembly GCA_035357415.1 of Ophraella communa. Taxonomy (NCBI): domain Eukaryota; kingdom Metazoa; phylum Arthropoda; class Insecta; order Coleoptera; family Chrysomelidae; genus Ophraella; species Ophraella communa. The sequence goes on along the minus strand of CM068988.1, from coordinate 21,229,879 downwards.
CACTTATGACGTATGTAACCATTAAATTTAAATTTCAAAAGCCGATTATGGCTAGAGGATTAATTTTATAAAAATTTTATTTGAACCACTAAAAACCTATTTTATAAGATGCAAATATAAAAAAAAATCACTAAACTAGTCCAATGGTTATTTTATTTCATTTACATTACTCTTTAATTGTCAAAGTTATTATTAATACTCAAGATACCTCACAATACATGTATTGGCACATGCCTTTGAAGCGAAATACTATTTCTCATAAAGGGTGGGTTAGTTTTATTAAATAGTTCTAGTACAACATGTCAAAGCAAGATGAGTTTCTGCCTCTTAAATCGTAAGATTCGATTATAATCTCTCGCCTTCTGTTATACAATGTATCGAAACAGCTTTTGAAAGCCACACGTTACATATTTAACTTTACCGCAAAGTCTTCGCCAAAGATATATTATACAGGAACGTTTGTGTAACTACGACTTTTATTAAATAAATTTAACGGTACTGACTGATACTTGCGGATGAATCAGCCACTTTTGCTGTTCTTTCTCGATATTATACTACCCGGAAGAATTCACCATTTCTGACGTTTTTATCTTTATCTACATCACATCGGAAATATGAAAACATCTTGTTCTACTTTCAATGTTTTAAAGATATTTTACATTTTTAAATAATTTTTGTTGCAATATAATATTAATTATTAATAAACTACCTCATTTATATTATAAATATATTGTTAGGACATTTTGTTCGAGAAGTAGGTAGTTCTTTCTGAACCTACATATATGTATCTAATTATTAAGTTTTGTTGTAGAACCTGGAGAAAATTTGACAGTTAGTATGCAAAGTTATCATGACAAATATAATAAGGTGATTGTGAAATATTGAATACTTAAGTTGGATTAATACAAACAAATTAGACAATAATATAGGTAATAATACATTAGAATTAAATTTACCAGTTTTGTAGTCTTGTAAGATTTCTTAAATTAGTTGAATTCAAACCTACTTAAGTCTTTGGGGTTAGAGATTAGATTTGGATGTTTCCAAGACGTTCACTGTGAGCATTTTGAACTTCTACTTCATTAACATTAATATTTTTTACGTTATGAGCAATTAAATATTACTTATCAGATATTTTATGTTTTTATGTTAATTTTTGCAATTACATTTTTGAATAGAGAATGAAAAGACCTTTCAAACGATATATCACAAGCCCATACCCCATCTATATCTATAAATATGTACATTAATCGAAATCATGAATTTATTCCATTTTGGCTTTTCCACACTTTGTACCTACTTCTGAAATATTTTAGTACAAACTATTTGCATTTATATTCATGGAAACAACGAGAAGAACTCGAATCTAATAAATTCAAATATAAATTGCAAGTAACCTAAAAATGAATCAGATTATAAGAGTTCAAGCAGTATTAACCTTAAGAAGTTATAAAGAACTGCAATATTGTGGCCTAACTAGTTAAAAAACTAAATTTATTATAAACGATTTAAAAAAATGTAATTATCAGTTCAAATTTGGCTGGATGTACCTTATACTTTTTTAGTGCAGTATGGTCTCTAATTTCTATCATATTTTATTTCTACAGTCCCACTATTTACTAATATTATATTGGTCAATAAATCTCCATTTTGACAATGCAAACTACTCAATCAAAATTTTATTTATCAATGTAGTCTACTTCTAAGCTTTAATCGGTCCATAACAACATGTTTTTAATACTTTTTATCCAGAATTTAGAAAACTAGCAATAAACAAGGAAGAAGGCAAATATATATGTAAATTGTAACATTATTGTGACATTATGTAAAGAAATGCTGAAGTAAGTTGGGAGGGATGGTTATAATTATAATTATATTATATAAAGTTACAATTTTAGCTCAATTAAAAATGTAGATAGAGAGGAATTAAGACCAATGTCTCAATCAGTCATTACTTATATTTATATAAGTTAAATAGGTTACAAAAATAAGGATTATTCTAAGCAAAAGAAAAGTAGTAGGTATAGTGAATGCCCTGAAGCATGGACTGCGTACATTTTATTTTTATAGCCATGCAGCACGTTTTAGTGATTAACTTAAACATTTTATTTCATCGGATCTTAGTCTTGAAGATTATATTATCAACTGATTTACATTTTATAAAGAATGGGGTTTTTCAATCATTCAATAAATAATAACGATCGATCAAGTCGTTTAATCGAGGAATTTTAATCAAATTTGCAAAGTCGATAAAAATCTTTGGTTACAACGGTACATTGCTTAATTTTACAAGGGGTCGTGGAGATGTTCGTGAGAAATTAGGAACATCTAGAAAAATGGTTAATGTAAGAATAGGATTTAGAGACAGCACTACTGTAGATTGAGCTCTCTCTAGTATTTTATTGGTGGACAAAACACAGGTTATAACCATGGGAGAAATAATGATACTGTAGTGATAAAAGTAATGGGACAACTAGTAATTTTTTGATTTATGTTTAGGAATAATTTTGGATGTAGATGCATGCAACAGATGGGTATTACGAATCCTCTTATATTTATTGGTATCCAGTATTTTGGATTTTCTCTGATATATGTCAATAATCCTGTAAGATTTACAGATGTAATTATGAATTTGTTTTCCTACTTATAACTGAAGTTTATATACTGTAGTATAACTTACTCTGTTTGTAATTATTAATTTTAAATATACAGATAATACTGGTTACTATGGGGAATCATATTAAATAATACACAAAAACAAAAATACACTATTTATAATAATTGTTCTCATAGCACCATTCAAATAACAAAACTGTATACAACTCAAAAAACTATAATGGTTTAATAAATTAATGTTCTTTGAGACTTTAGAGATAACATGAATAGGGTTTTTCCATAATACTGACCACCAAACTACTGAAACATCTCACAAACAAACTAACACTTTATTTTTGAAATATAATGGCAAAAGTTTTCAAAGTGCTGACTGTAAATATATTTAATTTTTATGACACACTGGGATCAAACAAAACTGAAGAAGATTAGTTAGCCGATATAGTTGGAAGGTACTGAGGTCCTATACAGGAGGCTACCCAGCTATAGTTGTAGGGGCGGAAAGAATCTACTTCTTTTCATTTATTTCTTTTTTTTATGGTGGCAGAATCTTCTCCTCAAAGTTAGAAATTGTTAGATATACATTAAGGCCCTTTTAAACTTATAAAAATGAAATAAAGCACACATTAACTTATTATGGTAACATAATACTCAAAATTAGTCAGAATTATTATGGGAAAAGTTATAACAGAAGAGTTAATGATTAATATAAATCGAACAATTTATAATCAATTTCCATATAAAAAGTCTCAAACAACAAAATATACATGAGTTCATAAAAGAAAATGGCGAACATGAATACTTGTTAGTCAACAAGTAAATATAAGCAGATACATTACAAAAAAAAATAAGAGAACATACATTGAATGTTTAAATATTAGACAATAATAATAAAATTATTCAATTTATCTGAAATACAGGGACTAAACACTGATTTTGTGTTATTAACAAAGTTTTATGCGTCTTATCCAACCCCTAATACTACTATCCCATCTCGTTACCAAGTATAAAAATTATTTTGTACTGTATGCGGACTTTTATAATAAATAACGATTTTAAAACTAAATAGTGGCATATTTAAATTTGGTACCTAGAGATGGGGGTGTTAAGAATATAAAAATTAATTATAAACTACTATAATACAAACTAATTGTTTATAAAACATAAAGAAGAAAAATAATTATTGACGCCCAGTTAAGTATCAAAAGTGTTTATGCGATTGACCCAATTATCACATATGCCAACCCAATACCTATAGCATTTAGATAAGAGTCCATTTCTTCTTAATTATTTTTTCTTTTGGAAACAGTTACATCTTGATTATTGTTTTAGATGTCGGTTTGGCAATGTCCAAAAAATGGCTTTAATTAAAAAAGCACCGTTTTTAGAACCAGATGCATGCAAGTTGAAATTAAATAAAATAATTAAAACTCGAATTCTTGGGTGATAAGATCCCACTCATTAACGTGTTTATAGTGTCTGTACATTTAAAAAAATGTACAAGTTAAATGGATACTTTTACTGGGTGGTCTTTAAACCGTTTACTATTTGTACTCAAAGTGACACACATTGTAAAGTGCCCAGAAATATTATGTTTTAAAAATCATTTTTAAAATTTCCTTCAATTTACAATCATAGGTTAAATATTTTATAAACACTTTTTCTTTCTTGTCGTGATAGAAAGATAGAAATATTCGACATATACTTGTTTTTAATTAATTTCGTTAACATTAAAAGAAATATGCAATTAAAAAGATTGTAATGTTTAAAAATTATAATATAAATAAGTACTTTTTTCACAAACCATATCTTTGGTAACCATGCCCAATAACGTTGACGGCTTGGCTCAAAGGACTTGTCAAAATGAAATTTGACTAATCAATTAAGGTTAAGTATAAAATTAAAATGGTCTAGACCGTTATTATTATAAAATGAATAAACAGCACGATGGAGTGTCTTGTTCTTACAGAGACTGTCCAAATAAATTTTATTCAAAAAGAAAAAATTTATTTTTATTGAAATTGCTAAATTTTTGAAAAAAAAGTAGATTCGGTACTGGAAATTGTCATTGTTCCCGAGTCAACATTGGCCAAACCTAGTTACATAATACATAAACATAAACATACATAATCCTTTAACTAGGCCAAGTATTGAAAATTGTAGTTGGTGAAACAAGTTTCCAGTTGGATTATTAGGTAGGTATTTGAATAAAATTTGATTTAATTATAATTACAAATTTATTATAAAAAAAAATAAAATTAAAACAGTAATCTATTGAATGACTGATAAAATAATAAGTAGGAAAATAATAAAAAGGAAAGGCCTTTTAGTAACTATAAAAGAACTTACTTGATGTTGAATTAAGTTAAATTAACCAATGTTATTTATGTAATGGCAAGTAAGATTATCGAAATACACTAATTATTGAATATCAAGTAAATTCCTTTGTTTTTAAATTATAGAACTTAACTAACTACTACAAAAATTTTCAAAATGTTTACAATAGCCACCTATGGTTACCCTTTTGTAGTGCCATACGCCATTATAGAACAAAACTAATGCTACACTATGTTATATATTTGTAATCAGGAAAAGCAGGGCTACTCAAAACTTAAAAAACAAGATACCCCATTTAAAATATTGAAGATTAATTTTATTGGGAACTAACTTTATACAAAATTCGGTCTGTTGCTACATTTTTGGTCGGTACAGATAAAATAATACAACTTTTATTTGAAACTTCTTTTTGTATTCCCGAAATTAAGGAAAATAAGTGGGGGTCAAAATATAATGAGAAACCCTGCACTCTACTTACATTATTTAAAATGTAGTCAATAAATCATTTCAAAATTTATTTTCAATTATAAAATAATTATAATATCTTTATCATTATTATCGTCTTCACTTTTGTCAAAAACCCATTAGTGTTAATTAAATGAATATTTTTAAATTGACCGTTATCGGTTTGAACCCTCGTATTGTCTTTATGTTATGGTTTAGTGTTTCGTTATTTATTGACGCTCAGACATCCGATCGCTCGCAAGTCGTCATTACCTGGAGACTGGACTACGAGTTTTGTTCTGTTTTTTTTTATTTTGATATTTCTCTTTTGTGCATCTTCAACGGTTCGCTTGTTCGTTTTCAAATTTCTGCAGGATCGAATCCACCACCAAGACGTATAATTACCGGCATATCTTTCGACATGGCATTCAAAAATATCTCGAGAAAAAAAAGCAAGTAACCAAACAATCGATTTTGGTTCCCGGCCGCATTGGCATTTCGTGATTTTTCGATATTAAATTTTATACCCGATCATTCTCTCTGCGGTTAATTTGGCAGTTCGAGAAAAATTACATGCTAATACTTTGTTTCTAAATATTGCCTCTTGCAGGACTACGCACAAGTATACAGTCCGAGATGCCAAATTGTAAGTTGTTTCCAATGGAAGATGATACGTGATCACTAATATTAAGGGATTGCAAAAATTTATAGGGACGTTTAACTCGAGATAGGAAATTTCTTTTGTCGATCTACATTAAGGCCGGGCATTGGAAGTGTATTTAATATAGGCAAACGCGACGTCCTTTCAAAGAGCTTTTAGCAAAAACTTTAAGGCAATGAAAATTTAAAAAAATCAGTAGTATACTAGATATATAAAGTTATTCAATAAAGAATTTTGAAGCTTGAGAGTACAAGGAATCATCCAGAAAAAATTCCCGAAATATATCTATTTTTACATTTCATAAAATGATTAATATCTCACTTAAACGTGATATGATTTTAAAAATATTTCTTCTTTGAATAGATGATATATCTACTCATAAGTCAGTGTTTTTAAAAATTACAATAAATTCGTTTTTTTCCTTAAAAGCTCTTTGAAAGTAATTTTTAAGAAATCAGAAATGGTGCCATTTTTTTACAAATTTAGGCAACTCTTTTGTCACATATAAAAAGGAATCTTAAAAAATTATTTCCAAATTAGTGTGAGCATTGTCTAATTGAGGGCGTTGTGATAGAACATCTATTAAATCTTGTTTATCAGGTCCGCATTAGGAATTTAGCAAATTTTTATTTAATTTAATATACTATAATATTAATAATAATATACAGCGTGTCCACGGATGGGGTATCCTATAGGTGAAAAATGTTTAAATACCCATTAGTTTTAGTGAAAAATGTCATTCTTGATAAAAAGTCTTGCTTATTCTGAAACCCCATAAAATAAAACAAAATTCAAGTTTATCAAAATCCGTCTAATTTTATAGCCAGTATTATTTATGAAAATCGTATGAATTTTTGCACTAAGTTCTAAAATAATGTATTAATCTAGTGAGTGACGTTTACATGTCCCAAGTAACTGTCAACTTTTATAAACAATTTAGTTTGTTGCTGTTACTTCAAGTTAGTTGTCAGTTTGACATTTTGTAAAAAGCTTAGACGGAAGGCTTTTAGAGAGGTTGATATATTTTAGTTTTATTTTTAAAAAATGAGTGATTCAAGTTCTGAAGAGCTACCAGGCGATATTGAAGAGGCAGCTGGTAATGCTCTATTATCAGTAACAATCCCAACAAGTCAAAGTCAGTTTACGAATTCGTCGGGAATTAATTTGAATAATTGCAATAATTGTGTTATCAATATTTATAATAATTAATTAATTTATAATTTATGTTTTTAACTTGTATTATAACAGTTTAATAAATAGAATAATTCTTTTTGTCACTAATTTTGAAATACATTTTTCGTCACCAATTGCATAAAATTTTACTTTATGTAACTAGTTACAAAATTTAAGACATTTCATAATGCCAATCAGTTTTAAAGTGTCACTTTATATGTCAAAATTAGAAAAATACCATCAGGTATGTAGTATAAATATTTTCCTTCGTTGTTCGGTCCTTACTTACTCATTATTGTTTAGTTAAGATAAACAAATGATAACATTTTACACTTGAAAAAACTTGAATGATTGTCTTTTTAATAATAATACCCCAATAAATATTCTATTTATAATTTTGATTTGAGAAAAAAACATATATAAATAAAAATATTGTGTAAAATCTATAAATTAATATCGTTTAATGTAAATACAAATAGCCAATTCATATTTAACAAAATCAAACATGTTTGTTTTAAAATTAATCCAGCCCTGAAATTTTTAAAGGAAACTGATATACTCCAAGAATGAATATAATATTATTTCGTTTATCGCGTAAGGTCATTGCAAGAGGCAGCACCTCACGGGTACACTTATTCGCTCTCTTTTTAGGACGTTTCCTCACTCCCAATGCCCAGCCTTAACCACTCAACAATCTTTTCTTCGTCAGTAGTTCATCGTCGCGGCTTAGCTTTGTCTGAAGGATAGGGTTTAAAGTATTAAGGGTTTAGACATTTAGGGAACGTATGAGGGAGTAAATTATTTGTAAGACTTGTATTTTGTTGAAGGAGGTACTTGTTGTCTTTAGCTTCTATAGGATGAATGGAAACGTAAATTGCAAATAATTCCTTATCAAAAACTAAATATTTCAATTGAGACTTAGTTAAGTTCCAAGAGTAAAAAGCTATTGGCTTCGTCACATCATCGACATCATCTAAGACACTACCTATAGTAATGCTCGAAGCATCTGTTGTTAGAGAACTTCGCTTCTTCCGAAGGATGCGATAAAACCGATGCTTTAAATAAAAGATCTTTTGCTCCATTGAAACTCCGATCACAAGCTTCCGGCCATGAATCGAAAGATTACATCTTATTCTTGTTCAAATAAGCTACAAAATCATGTAGGGGGCGATTTCTTATTATTCATATGGATACCGTTAAAAATTTAGGCTAATTAACTATTAATGTTACAGCTGATGTAATTATTAAGGTTTTAATTGTTTAGTCACTCATGATAGGATAGGCAGTTTGCAACTCATACTTTTAAAGTTCTTATCAGTAGGTTAGAAATTAAGAGTGTTAAAACAACTCCGTAACATCCAGAAGCTAAAGGAAAAATTGAAAGATTTCATCGTACTCTTAAGTCAGCAATATTATAGAAGAAACAGAAACTGGAAAGATGATATTCCTTTAATCTTTAATAGGCTTTAGAGCGGCGATAAAAGAGGATCTTAAATGTTCTTCAATTGGTACATGGGCAACCTTTAAGACTTCCTGGGGAATTATTTTTAGATTCTTGTGAGGATATATACCATCATCCTATCCTTTGCAGATTACGCGAAACATTTGCGAATTTGACAGTTTATCAAGCTGTCCATCACGCTTTAGCTAAGACTTTTCATTTTTCAGAGCTTTATAAAGCGGAATTTGTTTTTGTTTAAGTACCTTATGAAAGCCTCTTCGAGGTAATCAAAACAAGTTATAAACGTTTTACTATCTTGAAGGAGAATAATAAAGAGGTTATTATAAATATTGACAAAGTTAAACCTGCCTTTTTTTTAATTGATGATAAGTAGCAGAAAGCCGTTGATATTTCAAAGAAAATTTGATTCATATTAAGTTGAACACTTTTTCTTTCGGGGGAAGATGTATAGTAACTTCGTTTTCGTTCATAGGTTTTTATCTCTTATTTGATTATTTCTGTTGGTTATTAAGTGTCAAATTTGATGGGTCAGAAATATTGTGAGAATATGAAGGATAGAAGGAAGGATAGTGGTAAGCAAAAAATATTAGATTGGGCGAAAGTCGCAGAAGTGAAAAAAGACAACGTGAAACAAGGGCGCCGGCAGAAATTTTGACAGGGGGGGCGACATACCAGGGATCAGGATATTTTTGTATATCAAACTCACAATTTTGGCCATTTTTTACCTTAAATCTTTCTTGTTGAAGCTAAAGTCTGTATTGGCCTACATTTGCAACTGTGTTATTATTTACCAATATTAAAAAAAAATCTTTTTTGATCCAGGGGGGGCCAAGACCATAACCCTTAGAACATAAAATAGTAAGGAAGTATTGCTCGTTCAAGGACAGGTGACCGGGATGGTTATCCAAGATGGCTACCGGAAGTTACTTTTTAACAGTGGCGTCCTATATTTTTATTTGTAGAAAAATAATGTCCTTATTGAAACATACCTATTCATCCATACTATTCAGTATGGACACTAATCATTATATATTAAAATAACCATTTTAATAAGGAAAGTAGAGGAAAAAAATAGTATAACATTGCCTAAAATGGGGGTACTAGATTTAAGGAAATAAAACCAGTTATATACTACACAATTTTTATTAAAATTTTTCATTCTACCACTATTGGCCCTTAAATTGAATTTTGTGTAAACATGTCTAATTTTTTGTACATTATTTATTTTACTTTTACATATATAATAAATTCTTGTTTTTAAATATACTACACTGATGCTTTTTATAAGTTGTTTCCTACGAGGACTTTCAGAAGTAGATGGTAGAGTTTCAGGAACAGGAACTGGTGGAATAGTTTCACTGCTAGTAGTTATTATCTCTTCAGCATAAGGGTCGTTAGTACTTACCTGCATAGAAAAGGTATATATTAGTGAAATATATGCTAAAGTAAAATATCTGTAAACAGATTTGAGAAAAAATATAGATTTGGTCAATGTTATTAAAGCAATTTGTGGATGTAATAATTACTTACATATTTCATTCTTGCGATTTTAATTGTAGGTATAGCATTTGGTACTAGTAAAACAATTACTGAAGAAATTCTATCAAATGATTGTTCTGTAAAATGTTGTGAGTCTAAAAAGCTATTCTTGTCTGGACTCCAGTTATCTTTATCCACAATATTTAACCATGTTCGTCTAATATTTTCATTCCGTGGGAAATTGTGAATGTAATAATGTGTTAATTAATACACAAATACATTTATTGTACAACGTTGCTTTAGAATACTCCATAGACATAAAAATAATTGACATATACAGTTATGAGATTAACCAAAAAATTGTAAATTAATGATAATTAAAATAAAATATTCTCTTTCCATTATTGATACGCCTATGTCAATTTAAGTAGATAGGTTAGGGATCAATACAAAGTATTAATTTAATTTAAACATAAAAATATAGTTTACGTATATATAATGTATATTTATTATAATAATAGCTACTTACTAATAAATAATTATTCCAAATTTTTAACAGAAAACTGAATTTTTATAAGTTGTAAACAAAGTATGAGTCATAAGTGGTTATCCAATATGGCCTACTTCCGTCGCCAGATTTTAACATTGTAGATATAACATAAACTCCTTCCTTACTATTTTATGTTCTAAGCCCTAACCTAACCTAACCTAACCTAACCTAACCTAACCTAACTCTCTCTGCCGGCGCCTATGACGTGAAATCAGTAACACTCCATAGATTATAAACAGAGTGAAGTTGAAAAATTTAATATTTTTGTGACTTGTGTAGTTAAAAATTATGCAGTATTTAAAATCTCAACTATTTACGTAGTCAAATGTAATTTAATTTCGTTTTTTACTCTAACAATTGATTTTGACATAACCGATTACAGGACAAATTCTTCTTTTCTACTATTTGTAACGTCTTGTGACACTTACTCTTGCTACTGTGGCGCCACCAATTTGTTTCCTTTCGATGGACATTTTTTGTTGTTGGTTCTCCTTCTACACTTCATATGCGAGAATATGACTTTCATGGCCTTAGTTTTTTTGTTTGAGCACGTCAGCCATGGTTTTGGAAGTTACGTCTGCTGTTGTTTGGTGGAATATGTTGGGTTTCCCAGGAGACGTTTCCATTTTAATTTATTGAATCAATTCTGTTTTATCATTACAAAGACAAATACCCAGAATTTTAAGTTTTACAATTAATAGTTTCAGACGACTCCATATTACGGTGGATCGATTATGTTGTGATCTAGCGGAAGATGTTGAAAGTTGGTACAAGGTAGAAAACTAGGAAATCAGAAACTGTAATTTTAATGTTAATGTTGCCATAGATATTTCATTGGTCTTCTGAAACCAACAATTAGTTTAACATTTGATGTTTCGTCCTACGCTTCGCAGGAACATAAATATCACAGATTTCATTTAGACCGAGTAATTAGAGAATGCTCTAATAAAGTATTGAGCATACATATACCAAAAATGGTTGGTAAACAAGATTGAACCTTAATTGGCACGAGCCAATACATATTTATAGAGTAAGATCTTAGTATATAGATTTACTTCTGCTTTATGGAGTTTGGAAATAATTTCCTTATGATCCAACACGAGAAACTGTTTGAATTCTTGAAAAGGATCGGAGTTGTTAAATATGTGTGACTACCTACTTAAAACGTTTTTAGGTTGTATCAATTTTTGTGTATTGCATGTCTAGATACTGCCAACAACTTCAACAAAAAAAGTAAACAACATACATCGTATAATAACGGCCCTGTTTCTATATTTTCCCGTTATAAATAGTACACACACACACTCATCTAAATAGCCTTGCCTATATTATAAATGACCAACGTAACCGTACTTTTTGGCGAAAGCGCTTCTAGGTACAAAAAAAAGGTACCGGAAAAAAAGCAACATTCTAAAATGTTAATTTCGGCTGTAATTGTGCATCCGCGGAACGGACAGTCCGAGAGGGGGGAAACTCCAAAGAAAAGATTATATCTTGCTGCTGTAACCTTGCCAAGGTTGTTACAATGGGTTGAATAACATTTCTAGATGACGGAATAGCGACGTTGCCAAAATTATAATGCGATTTAGTGTTTGTAAAATATTTTATTAAATATTGATGGAATTATGATCATTTAAAAATATCAAAATTATAAGTCAAATGGTCATAAAGTTATAGTCAAGAGATTAGGAAGTTTTTAAAACTAATGTTAAATGATAAATTTCTCCGAATTTTTGAAAGGTAATACCACTAGTCCTTAAAATTTAATGGATAAATTTTTAAGGACGTGTGGTATTTGAGGAGATTATTTTTTGAATCATTCTGTACAAACATTTTATTTAATAATTCATCGATATCTTTTCACTAAATCTATTTTTGCTGTTAGACTTTATTTTTAATTATAAAAAGTAAATATTCAACAATGACAGAAGATTTAAATTCAAATTGCGTGTATTTTATGTTGTCTACCTATGGTCTAATTTATTAAAACATTAATAATCGGGTTTACATTAAAAATTACAAAGAATAATACTCATAATCTTTTGATCTTTCAATAACTTTAACGAATAATATCTTCTCAAGGTTACGGTTACGGCGACACTAGCAGGATAAGTAAATGGGAGGGGTGGTATTATAGAGAAGTGGGCAACTAAGGTAAGGGAAAGGAAAAAGTCAAAGATAGCTGGCATTAGAACTTGTAATTGTTTTGAATGGGTTTCAATTTTCTTTTTATGACAGTTTTTTTAATCTATTTTATTCTTTACCAGGCGCTACTTTATTGACGTAATCAATGCCGTTACCCCTCCTATTGATTTTACCCTGTACACTAGATAGCATTGACAGTTGTCAGTTGTCGCGAGCACCGTAAAAACACAGAAATCACAATATTAATATTTTGACAGGTGAACAAATAATCAGATTTAAAAGCAATAAAAAAAATGTATGTCTTTACAAAATATTTTATTTTATTTAATTTTATAGTATTCCAATGTATAGTTTAGAAATTTTGACAAAGCAAAGGTTTTTATTTCGAAACTTTAGAGGTCTATAACTCGGAAACGAAGGCTCGTATGACAAAAATTTATTTGAACTTCTAACGTTATTTTGACTTCTTCTATTTGCTCCCGAATTTTTGGCATTAAGTTCCTGGACACCCTGTATATATAATCAGTATCCCCATTTACCAAAACAGGTGTAGGGGTAGATTTTTTTTTTCATCTAGTTTTTATCTGTTTACAAATTTTTCCAGTCTCTTCTATTTTGTGCCAGCACCTTTGATTCCTGCCAAGTGACTCCTCTGTTCTTAAATATTTTACATATATCTGCATTCCATGTTGCCCTTGGCCTTCCTCTCTTTCTTTTTATTGTGGTTCTCGTCTCCCATATTTTTTTAGCTTGTCTTTGATCGTCCATTTGATGTCCATTTTTGGACACACTTCGTACTCGTCTTAAATATTTCATTTCGGTGGCCTGAATCTTATTTTTTTGTCTTTGGCTTAATGTCCACGTTTCACACCCACAAGTTAATATTGAACGGTATATTGATTTATAAACATTGATTTTAGTTTTCCTGGAGATTTCCTTTTTGTTTATAAAGTTATTATTCATTGAATACAGCTTTATTGCATTTTCAATTCTCTTGTTTATCTCTGTTTCTACATCTCCGTTTTTATTTATCAATACTCCTAGGTATTTGTATTGGTTCACTTGTTCTATTTCTGTACCTTCAATGTTTATATCTATTTTTTCGTCTCAAGGTTTTTTTTATCTCTTCTTTACTTTCTGTTATCATCATTATGTCATCGGCAAAGCCACATTCTGAGATAGATACTTGTAGATTTCTATATCCCGATTGTATTTTCTTTCTTGTTTTATTACAGTTTTTGATGATTTTAACAAGGGATATGTTAAACAATGGGCTTAATCCTCCTCCCTGTCTCAGTCCATTATAAGTTTGAAATGATTGGGATTTATAATTTTTTCTGATAACATAGTTTATGATGTTCTTGTAGAGGCTTTTAATAGTTTTTATTAGTTTCTCGTCAACACCTATTTGTTTTAAGCTGTCCCATAATCTAACAGGTCGGCTGAAAAGTCCCCGGTCTACCATAGTAAAACAATATTTTGACAAAATTCATTTTTTTTTATTCAACATAGTTGCCTTCAAGGGCGATACAGCGATTATAGCGACCTTCCAACTTTTCGATACCATTTTTGTAGTACTCCTTCGGTTTGTCCTCAAAATAGGCTTCAGTTTCGGCGATTACCTCAGTATCAGAGCCAAATTTTTTTCCCGCGAGCATTCTCTTCAGGTCAGAGAAAAGGAAAAAGTCGCTGGGGGCTAGATCTGGAGAATACGGTGGGTGAGGAAGCAATTCGAAGCCCAATTCATGCAATTTTTCCATCGTTTTCGATGATTTGTGACACGGTGCATTGTCTTGATGAAACAACATTTTTTTCTTCTTCATATGGGGCCGTTTTTTCGCGATTTCGGTCTTCAATCGCTCCAATAATGTACAGTAATAGTCGCTGTTGATTGTTTTTCCCTTTTCCAAATAGTCGATGAACAATATACCGTGTGTATCCCAAAAAACTGAGGCCATAATTTTGCCAGCTGACTGTTGAGTCTTTCCACGCTTTGGTGGCGGTTCACCGGCCGCAGTCCACTCAGCTGACTGTCGATTGGACTTAGGCGTGTAGTGATGGAGCCAAGTTTCATCCATAGTCACATATCGACGCAAAAAATCGGGTTTATTACGACTTAACAGCTGCAAACACTGCTCAGAATCATCAATTCGTTGCTGTTTTTGGTCGATTGTGAGCACGCGCGGCACCCATTTCGCACAGAGCTTCCGCATACCCAAATATTCGTGAACGATATGTCCAACACGTTCCTTAGATATATTTAGAGTGTCAGCTATCTCGATCATATTCACTTTACCGTCACTCAAAATCATTTTGTGGATTTTTTTGATATTTTTGTCGGTAACCACCTCTTTTGGGCGTCCACTGAGTTCACCGTCTTCGGTGCTCATTTCACCACGCTTGAATTTTGCGTACCAGTCAATGAGTGTTGATTTTCCTGACGAAGAGTCCGGAAACTCAATATCAAGCCAAGTTTTTGCTTCAACTGTATTTTTTCCTTTCAAATAACAATATTTAATAAGCATACGAAATTTTTTTTTTTCCATCTTTTTGAAAATAACAAAAGTTGCTTCACTAAAAATGCAATATCTCACAAACTAATAGTCCGACAGCTATCAAATTTTTACACGAATCTTTTGAAGGTTGATACTATCTAAAAATGAAATGGATTTAATTCTAGTGTCGTCATCTATAGGTCAGACCGGGGACTTTTCAGCCGACCTGTTACTCCTTTGCACAGAATCAAAAGCTTTTTCCAAATCTAGAAATGCCAGGTAGATTTTTCTTCCGTAAAATTTTTTTTATTATTTCGAGTCCTATTTTCCTGAGGAAGTTTAGGACATCGTCGGGCTTCAAGTCAGGTAGATCCCCTTCCTCTATTCCATGTGCTCCTAGGTATCTAGCCCTAGAATTTTGCAAGGCAGGGCATTCTGGGAGTATGTGTATTGAGATTTCATCCTCTTCCTCACAGAATCTGCACTTTGCTTCGTCTGCTAACCCTAGTTTCTTCATGTGGCTTCTTAACCGGCAATGCCCGGTTAATATTCCCGTTAAAATTCGGAGCCTTTTTTTACTGAGGTTGAGGCAGCTAAGAGATCTCTTCTGGTCATAGTTCCCCAGTAGTATCTTAGATTGCCTCAGTCCTTCCAGCTGATTCCAGTACTTGGATTTTTCTTTTTTATCTGTTTTAGAACGAATATATTATCTTGTGTACTTCTACTTTCTCGAAAGCCATTCTGAGAATCTGACAATTTGGTCACCTTTTTTAAAAATAGGCAATATCCTATGAATAGATTAATTAGTAAAATAAACATTTCTCCATGACCCTTTTATATAGCTTATAAATTAATTTAAATTACTGAAGTGTCTTCTTGAGAAGGCCGTCATAAAAATGAACATTCCTCGCCGATAAAAGAGAATATTCCTTAATTAAAAGTTAATTTATTTACACTCTATTTAAAAGAATTCTCATATTAATATTACGATTCCGTTTATATGAAATTTTTTGAGATGATACAGCAAAACGACTACATCTTTTTTTTTGTTTGAGGTTGGAAAAGACCTATATTAAAACCATCATCTTTAATGGCAGTTGTAAAGTTTTATACAAAAACTAAGTGTTTTCGAATTCGTTTTTTAAATTAGCAAGAAAAAACCATTAGTCACAGGAAGCCCGTAATTATTTTCGACGAAAAAAAATTTGATTAAGACTTAATAATTGTTGGTATAAAACGATGTACAGATGTATTTATGAAGAAAAATATCCGTTTTAATAGCCGATACTTAGTTTGATAAATGTGTCCTATCTATATAAATAATATGCTTATAAAATTTATGTACAGGTCGAACATAAGGAAACCAGAATTGGGAAATAATTTGTTGCAAATTTATAGGTATTGTTAAAGATCGGTGTTTTCGAGTTTATTAACCAAAATTTTTTTCGTAAACTATTGGAAACCCATGTTTCACAAAAACTAACAAAAGTTGATACTACACCATTACCAACACACACCAAACAATTGAAAATTCGACTGTATGTTTGCCGTACTATCGTCATGCCGTACTATCGTCAACGAAAGTAGCCTGACAAATTTAAACTAGAATAGAATGAACCTAAAAGATTGTGGGCAAGGTTAGCTGAGTTATCGATAACCAATAAGGGTTAATAATAATAATTAGTGATGTGCCGAGTCGTTGTTTTGATGAATCCACACACACACACACACACACACGTGCGTGAGAAAACCCGTCCCACTAACCATATACTCCCAGAACTCATCATAAATGAGGAATCTGGGAGTCTATGCGAAGTAGAACATGCCCAGGTAATCACAAGTGCGGTAGGTTTTTTTTTTGTTCCTATTTTTTTTTGTGGGGCTTGTTCTGGTTTGCGCCTTATTGTTCTTCTATTTGTTGTCTTGGTCTTCTGTAGTCTTCGGCTGTATAGTCCGTCAGGTCTCTGAGCTCTGTGTTCGGATGAGTTCGTAGTTCTTCAAATAACTTTCTGGCTCTTGCGTCCATTATCTCTAGTACCTTCTCTGGTTTTATGTCTCTGTATATGTCATCGTTTCTCACATACCATGGAGCGTTCAGAGTTTACCTGATCGTGATATTTTGTTGCACTTCCAATTTCTTCCTGTTCTTATCACACGTATGTCCCCACGCCACCGAGGCTGATGTTCTGGAGTTTTCCATGGTTGAAAATTCTAACACGCTTTTATCTGGATGGCCCCATAAATTCTCACCTCTGAAGTTATCTGCTGGAAATCTGAAGATGAAGCTTCGAGACGTGAAATAGTTAACCAAACTCGTATACAAGACTCGAGTTCCTGGGACTCGCATAAATTAAATCGAGTTAGCGAGTACGAATCGATTCTTCCTGACTCGAGTACTGGAATCGAGTCCAGCGTACTTGAATCAAAATAAATTGGTATTCGAGTAAGCGAGTTCTAAAGCAGGAATCGATTCTGACTCGAGTCAACCCTTACTCGGCACATCACTAATAATAAAAAACTCAGCTGCCGTTGAATGTCACTTTGCGGACAAGAGTAACAATCTGGTTGTTTGGTTTGAAATTTTATTGAAACATTGTAACACTTGTAGAGGTTTGTTTAGGTGCTTTACAACTTGTTGAATATTAGGTCTGTTCTAACCCAGCAAAGAACCGTTCTAAAATAGTAATTTTTGTGCGCAGTGGTGTACTGAGTTGCGCAGTGCACTAATTTGTTCTCGTGAGTGGTAATATTACCGTTCTAGAACGGTTCTTTGCTTGGTTGGAACAAACCTATTAAAAAAGAAAAGAAGTAGATCATCCATATATCAAATGTGACAAACCAATGAATAAAGGAAAAATACCAAAATCAGTGTAACAGGTTTTTATTACAAATTTACAGGAACAGCGACTAGTTTCGGCCTATAAGTAGGCCATCATCAGGCTTAAAAATTAGTTACATGTAATGTTCACTAGATCATATGATCGATCGAACCAACCAACTTATATATTAAATATTAAATGGAGTATATGGTAAAACCAGTGACATAAATAAAATGTGACATTCTTACCTAATTTCTCTTAGTTTTAATTTTTAGTTAGCTATAGTGTGTAAAAATTATGCCACCTACAAAAACAGTATAAATAAATAAGAAAAACGGTTTATACTTTTTGGTCCCATTTTCATTTTTTTTTAATTGTGTAGTCTAGATAGAGCATTTTTTTTAATTCTAATATTTAGCTTTTCTAATTTTTGTTTTCTATTTTTTTCTTTAATCTTTTTTTGTCAGCAAATTAAGTTCTACTTGCATTCCACTTACGAGAAACTACTGTTTTAAGGAAAATATTAAAATTCATAGTGAATCGCATTATTTACATTTTACGTTAGATGCCAAAATCCATTTAAATCGTTGCATTTAAAAGTTTGTTGTACTCTTTTTTTTTCTGTTCTCGTTGTTTCGTTATTAAACGGTTCATGTTGACCTAGAAACCCGTTAAACAATAACCACTGGCATATGAATAAGAAAAAAAAAATGTATATTTTGCGAACTTGTTCGATTATCACGTTTTAATCTTTTGTCCAAACATTGTTTAATGTAATTTACTTTACGTACCGTTACGTTAATTAACATTTATAGCAAGAATGGTCGATTTATTTGGGAAAAACCATTTTACCATCTTAAGTTGACGTAATTTTCAGAAATCTTACGTTTTTAGTTCATGCTTAGTATACCAGTTCTGGGAAATTTGAAAAAAATTAACTCGTTTTTAGGGAAATGTTCCAAATTGATCTTTAAGCATTCTTATCTACTTAAAAGTGTATTTTGGAGACTACTCCATATAAGTAATATATGAGTTTTATTAAGAAAAAAGAAAACAGCAATAACTACATTAGCAAAAAAAGGCAAATCAATAAAAACTTAATAGAAAGCTTTAAACTTTGGAAGATAAATCAAAAAAACAGATCAAATAAAAGCCATGGAGATGGACTACTGTAGACGTTGCTACACACTTACTAGGCTTGAAAATAATAGCATCATGATCAACCCGATTGATGTCTAAATTGCTATAGGCACATGCAAAAATGCCATGAAATGGCCACCATCAAGAAGGAAAAGAGGAGGACCAAGCACTCTTGGAGAAAGGACAAGGAAGCAATAACTATAAGCTTGACAAGTAAGGAATGCTTCTATAGAAAAAGTTGTAAAATGCGTTTTTGTAATATGAAACAATTCATATACCAATTCTTTCACTCTTTTCCTCATTTTCATTGGTTGTTGGTTAGTTGAGGCTTTCAAAATCTTCACGGTCATTCTGTAATATTTTGTTTTACTTCTATCGGACTCACAAAAGGTCTTTAACACACTCCTTTAGGTAAAATTTGATACTGTAATATTTTTCTTATTTATTTATACAGTTTTTGTGGGTGGGATAAATTATACACACTATGGCTAACTATTGTCTATTTATTTTATTAAAAAGCACACTTAAGTTACTTCTACACTTAATGTCTACTAAATGTATATATACCCGGTATATCAGTCCTAATTTATTTATACCACTTCGATATAACACTATATGCACTTATTTCACTGTTCACATATTTTCCTCGCACTAATTGGTCACTGTTGACTAAGAACGTTCTAGCTGATAACTAGCTTCCTCCCGCGTGTATTGCCTTTTATATAACACCCTAACGCCTTCTCGAACCGTCCTGACCCAACGTTGTAGTCGATGTCATCTTCTAGAAATAGAAAACGGGGTTGTTCTAGAAGGAGCATTCGCCATTATTTAACACATCTTTTGATGAAAACTACTTGTTTGTGTCGCTTTCTTGATGAAAACCACTTGATTTGTTTTCAAAATATTCCCCTTGATGATTAATAAACTTTTGACTGATCAATTGACAATTTGTATCCAACGAGAACTATTTCGATATTCATTCACTGCATCAATATTTTGTGGCACAACCACCTATTTTGACCGAACTACGACCACGATCGAATTTACTATACCAGTGAGTTACTGTGGTAGTTTCGTCATACTATATGGTACTCATTGACACATTCTTTGGCGTGTTCTTAGTAAATTATCCAACAAAAAATTTCTCTTTTGTCCAAACTGATATTCTTAATTCACGTTTAGGCTGAAAATTGTCAAACTTTATTATGGAGTTGCCAGATTTTAGCTATTAAAATTAGCATTGTCAGTGCCCAAAATATAAATAATACTCTTCGGAATATTTCAAAATGCCCAAAATATCACAGAATATGTCAAACAGTAGTTTGGATGATAAACCTTTGACGACTTTCAAATGTTGGACAGAAAATGTTTACACCAAAATCTTATAAGTATTGTAGTAATTATGAAATATTAAATAAACTTATCAGATAAGTAGAAATAGTGGATGTTAAAATAAATGTTACCAAACACTAAACTATTGAAAATAAGAAAACAATTAAAAATAAAACCAATAAACTTGGAAATTTATGTTGGATGTGGAAAACTGTCTTAAAACTTTCTTCCCTTTTAAATTGGCCTGAGATATTTGTATTAATAAATTTATTGTTAATCTTCATTTAAATTTGGCAGGTTTTTTTACGATTAATATACGTGTATTCTAAGCGACAACGATATTTCTTAAATTTTTTAAATTAGACCAATTAACAGTCATTTATAATGAAAAATAGCTACCTAGTTTTCTTAATACAACTTCTCAGTACAACTTCTTAATACAACGTCGGTTCAAAATGACCAGATTTAGTAAAGAATCTTAGAAAATATCAAACTGCGCAGAATATTATTTCGAAAGGTACCGTAAATAATCAAAAGCCAATATGTAAAGAAAAACAGAAATATTTTTAAATGAGAAACATGAAAATAGTAGTCGTAATATGATATACTAAGTGACATAAAAATCCGAACACCCAGTTTAAATGATAAGTATTTACTGAAGCATAATAAGTAAATGATAAAAATTTCAAAATGATTGCATTGCTTTGAAGCTCTTTTACCTTTACATTATACACCCCGATGTGTTAAGCATTCTACAAAGCGCCTAGGCATGCTTCTGATCAGGTGGTCAATGTCCTCCTGTGGTATCTTAATCCAGGCAACTACCAACTCCTCTCTAAGTTCTTCTAGAGTCTGAGGAGGACGTTGCAAATTGAGCAATATCCTATCCATCATATCCCACACGTGCTCAATTGGGGATAAGTCGGGAGATCATGGTGGTCAAGGTAACAATGAGACATCATTATATGGTCGGGCATTATCTTGTTGGAAAGTTGGATGTGCCAGGGTATCAAGATAGGGTAAAAGATGGGGTTCTAAAACTTCTTGGATAGAACGCTGCGCGTTCATGTTACCTCTGATGAAGATTAAAGGTGATCTCGAACCATAAGCTATAGCACCCCAATCCATAACTTCAACAGTTTGATGAACATGTCTTTCAACAAAAAACCGTGGATTTCTCCTTTCACCACGTCGTCTTCTAACCCTCTTCGACCATCGTGGATGCCTAAACAAAATCAAGACTCGTCACTAAAGACAATACTGTTCCATTCCTGATCTCAGAGTGACCGTTCTCTGTACCACTCAAGGCGATTACGTCGGTGTTCTGGAGTTAAAGGGAGGACCCAGTGTGGTCGGTAGGAAAACAGGCCAGAACGTCTTATTCGTCGGTAAACACTTCGCATGCCAATAGGTCGTCCGTGTTCTGCAAACCATTCATTTGCAATGGATCTGGTAGTGGAGAAACGGTCCCTTAAGGCCAACAATCTTAGGCGGCGGTCTTCACGGTCTGTTGTTCTACGGGAGCGTCCAAAGACCCTTGCTCTTTGCGCACGGCCTTCTCGAAGCCACGCCTGTCAATACCTAACCACGGTGTCTACACTTCTTTACACTCTAACTGCAATTTCCCGAAAAGAAAATCCAGCTTCCCGAAGTTCCACTATACGACCCCTTTCAAACTCACTAAGTTGACGAAATCGTACAGTTCTCCCTACCCTAGACTTCGTAACCAATCGTAAAGAATGTCAAGAACCAAAATCCACAAAATTTGCTAATTTACTAATTTACTACGGCTACAATATTCATTTTTGGATTGTTAGTGGATTTCCAAAAAAGCAGTAAAAAACCGGAATCTTCAACTGATAAGGCTGAAAATTTTTCCAATTGTTTATTTCAGTAAAATAAATAAATTCAGAAATTTTATTAAAATAAAATAATTTAAACTGGGTGTTCGGATTTTTAAGTCACTTAGTATATTTTTATTATATATTTTTTTTAAATTTCCACAAACAACGTATCTATCTAGTTTAATTGGTTGATTTTAGTCTTGCCGTATACTATTAACGAACTAAAAAAATATCCCAAAATAGCGTTCAAAACAGTTTTCTTTTAAAATACAGCAATTCTCCGTTACGTATGCGCTTACACACATGGCTAGCGTTCAACAAAGACAAGCAGCATAGAGAGGTGTGTGTGTGTGTGTATTATGTGTAGATAGATAAGAGACTACAACTAAACGATTCTTTCTTCTACTAATCAAAAGAAACTAACATACCGTAAAGGAATAATGAGAGCAAAGTGAATAAATGGCCTCGTGAGATCGGCCAACGATCGGCCTTGAAACAGCCTTGCAAAGGTCAAGCGGGGACACTTGGCGGGACCCCAAGCCGAGGGCTGATAGTTTCTAGCGAAATTCTTACAGGGAGTAACTATTTGTTAGAATTATATTAAGTGCATCGGTAGGTGGATATTAAAATTTGGACCTTCCTTGAAACTAGATAGGAAAAATAAAAAGGGAAAACAAAACCACAGATCAATTCATAAATAAATAGATTTCTGTTCAGTAGTTGATACCTGAACGGAAAAATACTTGACTAATCGAGCTAGTTATTGTTCATAATATAAGTTCAATGTGTGTGTTCTAAAATATGAACCACATATATATTTTCAATAAGGTGTAATTTGGTTACTTTCGTATAGACGTTAGGATACAAGAAAAAAGAAATCTCTATCTTATCTTAGATAGCTATTGGTACATTTTTTAGACCTATGGTGGGTTCGAGTCCTAAAACCATGGACCCAGCAGCCTCTCGAACCAAAAAGTCAGAGATGTGGTTACCTTTTGATCTAGCGTGTGCCTTCGTCCAGTTTCAGAAGTCCACTTGTCCAGTGTTTATATGAATGAAAATTCATTTACGTCTCTAATATTTCTATTTGTTATTTCATCTGCTGATACAGTAATCCCAGCAATGTAAAGAAGAATGCATATACAGAATGATCAAAGAAGGAATTATCAGAGAAATACCTCGTTAACTTCAAATCAATCAAACCTGAGAAATGCCCCAAGATGATATGCCAAATAAATTCAACCTTGTGAGGAAATTCATCTCAAAGCTTAGTAATAAATCTGAATGGGATGAATACACCACACAGAATTTAAACCAAAATGCCATAAAGTTGGTGTTTCAAAACTCATCATATAAACAGAAATAAAACATCAAAAATCAAAGATGGATGGAGCCGTAGATGGAGTATTAGCATTGATGACATGTCTAGGTTATTGACATGATACAACAAAAAATGTACATGTTGTATCATGGATTATTGACGTGAAATCAGGTGCTCCAATAAATCTTTCAGCCAATCAGACATGACGTTTACAAATATCGATATTCATCAAATTTTCCAATTTAAAGAGCCAAGGCTCCGTTTACGCATTTTAATAAATAATAGTAACCGTCACATTACAAAA
The DNA here is from genome assembly GCA_035357415.1 of Ophraella communa. Taxonomy (NCBI): domain Eukaryota; kingdom Metazoa; phylum Arthropoda; class Insecta; order Coleoptera; family Chrysomelidae; genus Ophraella; species Ophraella communa. The sequence goes on along the minus strand of CM068988.1, from coordinate 21,205,760 downwards.
TCCTTTTGAAATTTCCCTTCCATAGTGGTAAAGAAAAATGAAATTTTTTTTGTGGATTGGCAACTTGGACCGAAGTCCCCTATTGAATCACTTGAGCGTATGTGATGTTTTAAAAAAGGAATTGGACACATTATTGGTAGCTAGATCAAGGACATTTTTAATATAACTAAAATTAAAAAAAAACAAAATCAAAATTTCATAAATGTTCATTCCATACATCTTACTATGGACTGGTTGATGATAAATTATTATTGAGAATATTTTACGTCCACTCTGTTTAAATCTATTTATGTGTATAATCTCCATTTGCCTTTTCTTTTATATTGTATGTCTTCTTGTGTTTTTTCCGTTGCGGTCTGATGACTAAGAGTCGCTTTGCGAAGTTAACCACTTACGAGGACCTTTTATTATTATTATTATTTTTTTTTTTCATCATGCTATTTGTATGAAATCACACACCTTTAGAAAACAAAAAAAATAAAAGAAGAACAAGAATAACGTTTATATTTATGTGACTCAGCAACTTGTGCATGCGAAGCACATCGTACTGTTGACAAATAACAAGAGTCTAAAAATTGTCTAATTAGTAACTGCGTCTTCTAATTTTGATTAAAATATTTAAAGTATTTCTATATTATAGGGGAAAGTTTTGTGTATTCCACGCATAGAAGACAAAACCTTGGGCGATTACTGGGAAGTCCTATAAGTCCTATATTTCGGGATTTGGCAACCCTGGTGTTGTAGTCTGGCAACTGACAGCTCTATTGTAAAGTTGGCAAAAGTGCTTCGACAATGGACTAGTTTAGTAGGATCATATTAATCAAAATATATATTTAGGATAAGATACTTACTTACTTATATTGGTATTCATTTTGCAAGTAATTTTTCTCATTTCGCAAAATTTAGCAATAAATAATTAGTAAGTTTTAAACGTAGCGCCAACTAATAACCAATAATGAAGTGTGTTTAAAAGTCAACGTTGTCACAGTTTAGCTACGTTCGTTTCAAGTATTATTCTCAAAGAACTGGCGGCACAAAACACCGTGTTCTGTGACCAACTGATTATACCAGTTGACAAGATATATGACAGGAGAGAAAATCGTGTTTATCTGTAATAAACAAACAAGACCCCTATTCTTGACGGTGATAGAATAGAACAGCCAATAGAAAGTGGGCGTGGTTCTATTGAAAATGCCAAAACCGTATTCTTGAAATTCGTTCTCTCACTGTACCGATAGAAGGGTTGCTCCCCGAGAGAACAATTACTTCTATTGGTTATTTTTGAAGGAACCGCTATAACACCAAGAGAAGGTATTAGGGATTTTTATTACGATCCAAAAATAGTATCGAAGTAATTTCTTTCATAAACCAAACATAACCAAACAACAAATTAAACTAACGAAAATGACAGAATATTTTGTTTAGTGTTTTACTCCTTATTTGATAAAGTGTCAATCAGAGAACAAAAATATCGATATGTTTATCTCTTTTTAATGACAACAAATAAGAGAGAGAGATAAGTTTCTCGGTTAATATTAAAGCATATCGACAACATCGCAAATTTTCTACCAATCTTATTGAAAAACGTCACTTACCACTTATGACGTATGTAACCATTAAATTTAAATTTCAAAAGCCGATTATGGCTAGAGGATTAATTTTATAAAAATTTTATTTGTACAGTTGAACCACTAAAAATCTATTTTATAAGATGCAAATTTAAAAAAAAATCACTAAACTAGTCCATTGGTTCAAACGCATGCAAGAGTGTATAGATATTCATGGGGAATATTTTAAAAAACAATAAAGTTATTCTTTAATACATTTTTTTATACCAGGTATTGTTTATTTTGGTGGATACTCCACTTATCTACTAGTATAGATTGTAAGAAAATTGCAATGAACAATTTGAGTTTTAGTTGACAACGTGTGTCCCATGCGATAGTACCTTCCGTCCCTGTACTATTAAATGATAAATATTATGTTTCTCTGAAAACACTGTGACGAAATAATGTTCTTCAGTAATCGATTATACTCAAACACATTATTTAAAATATAAATATCCACTGGCTTGGTAATTAGAGCACAGTAAGTGTAAATCCACACCCACAGTCGCTACAAAGAGTACAATTATTCTTAGATTAAATTCCAAATATCCAAACAAACGCGAGTTTAAATAATAGTAGTAGTTTTTGTTTGATGTTTTCAAACCTGTAACTAATTTTTGGTATTTTCCTATCGACCATTATATTTGTACAGGTATGCGGTCACACATCTCGGCGTTTTTACACCTCCAGTTAGAAATTAAATCCTTTGGATGCGTTTTAACAATTCGACACGGGTTATAAAAGAGAAACAACTCGGTAAAAAATATACTTTCTGGCGCATCAATACACAATGAACCGTAATGTTTCGCCTCAAGACATTCCGAGTTTTGTAAACACATGAAAATATTTTTAAATGATATGCTCCTAAAGGAAACGAACTTGATATAACAATTTACCAAACAGTTGCTGCACAGCCAGCATTCGGCAATATCGTTTTGGTGGTATGTTCTCCTTTTGGATTATTCGTTTTTGCACTTGCTGTCTTCCATTCTTTTTATATGTTTGTTTCAATATCTTCGTCTCTGTCTGACCCGAAATATAAAAGGCAACCCTTAATACGTTCCAATTGTGCACCATGGTTTTGCAAACAAGCCATAACGTTTCTGAAGTTCATTAATCATGTTTAAGACAGAAATAGTTTCTGGCGGATTTTCCGAGCGAAATATGGAATCCCTCATTATACCCTCCATATTTAGGAATCAGGCTGTTTTAAATTTTGCTATATTCTTATTCCAGTAATTCAGTAACTCATTTGAGAGTCTACTTTGTCATCCCATCTCTCACTCTGAAAAACTTAACCACGTTAAGATGGTCTCTGGTTGGCCAGCGTACACCTTCATCTAGCTCAATGTTGCCGGAATCAAAACTCTGTCAAGTTATTCTGAGATTTTTTACACGCAAAGCGAGACCAAATCAAAATATCATTTTCGTTTTAAATATAGGTGTCATTGTCTATCAAACGCAGCTTGTTTGCTAGAGAATTCCTAACTTGCAAAATTAGTAGAAACTTCCGAAAAATAATCTGTTAAAGCAAGCACCAACTTAGTTGTCTCATTCCCATTCACAATCACGGCTAATGTGTTCGACGTACCACTGGTTGGAAGGAATTAGCTCATACAACTTGAGTGACTGGTAATTTCATTTGATTATCGTCGTACTGGATATGAATTTTTAATAAATAATCAGCATTCTTAGATGTGATCTTGAATTTTTCCTATATTCTTCCTAAAAAAGTCAATGTTTCCACGATAACTTCTTGTTTGTATTCTTACGAGGGTTGTCTGAAAAGTTTCCGATCTAACAAAGATACTAGACATTTTTTCTTCAAATTAATTTTTATTTTTCTACATAGTCTACTCGTAAGTCTATACATTTCTCCCAGCGATGCTCCCTTCTCTTCAACCCGTCCAAATAGTACTCGGCGTCTTTCTATGCTTCCTCATTCGACGAAAATATCTCTCGCGCAACTTTTAGCTTAGGGAACAAAAAAAAGTCGCTTGGGGCTAGATCTGGTGAGTAAGGAGGGTGGTCAAGCAGTTCAAACCGTAATTCGTGGATTTTCGCCATGGCAACCGCTGAGGTGTGAGACGGCGCATTGTCTTGGTGAAACAAAATTCTTTTTTTCTGCAAATGTGGCCGTTTTTCCGCAATTTCTACCTTCAGCTTGTCAAGTAATGATGCGTAGTATGCTCCTGTAATGGCTTTTCTTTTTTGAAGATAATCGATTAAGATAACTCAATGACTATCCCAGAAAACAGTTGCCATCACTTTCCCAGCCGAAGGAACAACCTTTGCTTTTTTTGGAGCCGATTCCCCCTTCGCAGTCCATTGTTTTGACTGTGTTTTTGTTTCTGGACTATAATGAAGTATCCAAGTTTCATCTACAGTAATTAATCGGCGCCAAAACTCTGATTTATTACGCCTAAACTGCACCAACAGAGAGTTGGAAATGTTAATTCGGACACGTTTTTGGTCCAAAGTGAGCAAACGCGGCACCCAACGCGCGGACAGCTTTCTCGTGCCTAAATTTTGATTCAATATGTGACAAACACGTTCTTTGGACATGTTTATAGCCTCTGCTATCTCTCTAATTTTAATTCGACGGTTGTCTAGCATCATTTGGTGAACTTGAGCGATATTATCGTCAGTGGTTGCAGTTTTTGGACGTCCCGAACGTTCATCGTCACCCAAGTTGGTACGGCCACGTTTAAATTCAGCAGTCCAAAATTTCACGGTGGTAAATGATGGTCCCCTTACACAGCGTCCAACTAGTCTTTGATTTGCGTAGGCTTATTGCCTTTCAAAAACAAATATTTAATGACAGCTCGTTACTCGATTTTTTCCATTTTCATAAAAACACTGAGTTGATCACTCAAATGATTGACAAACAACAACTGCGCGTCCAAAATGGCTGAAATTTTAGTGGGTACCTTTCAAAGCATGCGCAAACACATTCCCCAACTTTTGTTTACGAGTGTTGCCATCTTCATGTTGAGGTCGGAAACTTTCAGACAACCCTCGTAGATATTATTATTTACTTAACCATTTTTTACTTGGCGTATTTTTATTTTATTAATAATATTCCCACCTTTCTGTGTACGGGGGTATGGTGCATATTTTGTATGTGGTATGTGTAGGTTAAAACCCTTCCGTATACATACACCGTACACCCGGATGTCAGTTTTCTTTTCCATACATTCCATAGTGCGATGTTTAATCAGTTTTTCATGAAGATTCCATTATCTTACTTCCCATGTTTGTACGATTATTTCATACCGTAGGTGTAGCCAGTTATTTATTTATATCATGAAAACGAGAGTATGAACGTTGGTAAGCAACTTGGTATATAATTTTATTTTAAACTGAACATGGGCGTAAATGTAACGAGGGTTGTTGATCGTTTCTTAATAGGAAGTAAAAGTTTTAATTTAAATTATATTTGATAGTTTGACATGGTTGAAACTATTAATTATAAAGGCAAATGGTATTTAAAAGTTAGAGAATCTAAAAAAAATTAATAATCAAATTGCATACAAATCAAAACAACTGTATCAGTGTATATTACCTAAGTTAGTAAAATTTGCTTCCTATAATTATTTTACGTTTTTCTTAAATATTCGTGTTAAAAAAATATTAGATTTTCTTCAAAAAGAAAAGACAAGTAAATGAGCAGATAAATCTTTGGAAGTATTTAAATTGATTGAGTTCTGATAAATATTATAAATATTATTATTTTTCCAATACCAATAAGATTCTTATTTACGGAAATCAAATGAGATAATATGAGAGAAAAAATGGGGAAGCAAACGCAAAGCTTTTTGTAGAGGGCGCCCCTACAGCTCGACTCATAACAACAGTTTATTTGCTAGAATCAAAATCTTTGATTTCGTGATTTTTGAGTTTTTATCAGAAACAAGTACCTGCATTGTAATTTTTTGACTTCTGTGAAACATGGACGATAAAAATGTTGAAAAAGAAGTTAAGAAAAGGGGAGGGGTAAAAGGACAAGCGTTTGGTTAACAGGTATAATATAATCCTCATTTTCATGTTATTTTTCTAACCAATTGTGTTGAAAAAGCTAGTCAAATAAGTAAAATGTCAAGATACATTGCTTTAATTAGGTGCAATTGCTTTAAAAATCGCCAAGTTCTCTCAAATATTTTATGATTCTTATGCATTTGAATATAATCTTAATAGCAATATTTTATTTGCCTATTTTAGGCTTGAGAATTTTGACAGAAATTTTAACTTGAGGTACCGCAAGAACAAAATGAAACCGATGACGTTAAAATGGTTTATATGAGTGTTGCCTTTTATATTTTGGGATTGGAGAATAAAATCACTTTGTTGTTTTTTAAAATATTCCCCACTCTGATTGAGGTATCGCCAAAACATGCATTCTGAATGCAGCAACCGCTTCTTCAGGTGTCGAAAAACGTTGACCTTTTCAGTTTGTTTTTTACGTACGGGAATAAAAAGAAGTCATTCGGTGCCAAGTCAGGACTATACGGCGGGTGACTCATCAAATCGATGTTTTGGGGTGATCAAAAATGCAGTTGTTTAAGCCGATGTGTGGGAGCTCGCATTGTCGTGGTGAAGAGTGATCCGTCTTCGGCGGTTGGTTTTCCTCAATTCTTGGAGGACAACTGACAAACAAATGGTTTTGTACCACTGATAATTGACTGTTCTGCGTATTTCTAGTGGTACGGTTGCGACATGTCCAGTTTTTCGAACAAAACAGGCGACCATTTGCTTGGAAGTGTTTCGTGCGCGAACAACTTTTGTTGGATTGGGCTCATCTTGAAACACACAGTCGACTGCTGTTTACTTTCGGGCTCATACGCGTAAATCCACGATTCATCACCTGTCACAATGTCATAGATGTGTTTTGAAGCACCGCGATCGTATTTTTTGGAATTTCCTTCGACCAATCGACACGAGCCTTTTTTTGAGCGATTGACGAATCTTTTGACCCTCAAATATTTATGCAATATTGAATGTATGCTGATCCTACTAATGCCTAAGGTTGTCTCAATCTCACGATAGGTCACATGACGATCTTGCAATATCAGTTCGCGCACAGCATCAATGGTTTTCGGAACAACTGATGTTGGACGACCTGCACGAAATTCGTCGTCGGCCACGGTATTGAATTCACTATACCATCGATAAACACTGGACCTTGATGGAATTTCATCGGCAAAACTTGAATTAAGTTCATCCATGCACTGTTGCTCAGTGAATCCACGTTAAAAGTTGTAAAAAATAATTGCACGAAAATATTCACGATTTAATTCCATTTTTGAGCCCAGATGAATCTTTTAAGTTACTGTAAACAACACAAATAGCGCTCGTATGTCAAAACGTATAACGTATAACCTCAATGTCCTCAATGTCCAACTTTACGAAGCCAGATTGCAACACCAGGGTTGCCAAATCTCGAAATATAAAAGGCAACCCTCTTATTGTGTATAATAATTATTTTCTTGAATATCTGCCCCGGTAAAGTGTTTTGAACATAACCTAGAATTTATTGTAGGTTTGAAGCCTTTATCCACAGTGTCTTTTTATTGTCGAATCCTTGGGAAATGAATAGTGCTGAAAAAGAAGCTATTTAGCCTTTACGAAAAACCGTTATCTCCGTCTGTGTATAGGGATCATTTCCTGACAGGGAAAATGATTCCCCAATAACATACATTAGAATGTTACCAGCCGATGCTTACTATAATCATCTACGAGCTTTTGGATTTAAAAGTGTACGTGCAACTTAGCTCTTTTAGTATAACGATAAAATTTCCTCTATATCGACTTAAATTGCCGGTGTAAAGTTTGTGTTTATTAAAAAAGGCGTAGGATAAGATAAACACGACATCGAGATTTCTGTTAAATTTATAAGTTATAATTAAAGAAATTGAAAGTAGATACGATGAATAACCAAAGGCGTGTAAAATAAAGAGTAACTAAATTGAATACGTCGTATAAATGAATGGTCCGTAGTGGTTTACGGAATATACATCAGTTGCTTTATTATTTATGGTTTAATCAATGGATATAAATCGATTGGTTTAATAGTGTACCCAATTTTTTTATATACGAAGATCAATAGTAACTAACACACGAATCCTATTAATACAGGATCGTTAAAATGTAAAAAAATAGTGGAAATATTTTAGATAATATGCTCCTTATACGTGGTGGGACCAAAAATAAAGTTCATTTTGTTACCCTTTCTACATAGATAGATGAATTGCTTGGCGTACCCGGTTTTGTAATATACTGTAAAAAATTTTTTTATGGATTTCCTCATGATAATCTCCACTTTTTGGTTTCATATAATTTCCTAATGCTCCAGGAACACACCCTCAGTCGCCTCGTTGTTGTTATTTAACATATTTGTTAATGATGTTGTTTCGTCACAAATATCTATTTTTGCAGACGATTTTAAAATTTTTCTTGCCATAAAAACCATTGAAGACGCCAGATCACTCAAGCTGATATAGATAACCTCGTCAGGTGGTGTAAAATAAATCCTCTTAAGCTAAACCCAAAGAAATGTCACCAAATTACATTCCATAGAAACTATATCCCAGTTCAATTCGACTACAAGTTAGACAATCATCCGTTTCATAAAGCTGATACCATAAAAGATCTGGGTGTAACATTGGATCCCAAATTATCATTCCAGTCTCATTACTCCTTAATTACATCTAAGGCATTGAAAATGTTAGGCTTCATTTTGAGATCTTCCAATCATTTTTCTATAAAATTAGTTAAATTATTATATTGTTCATTGGTGAAATCTAATGTTGAATATAATTGTATCCTACGGAATCCCTATCGTCAAAGAGATATAGATTTGATTGAAACTGTTCAACATCAATTTTTAAAGTTCGCGGCATATAAGATGGGTATTTCAGGAGGTAGTAACAATTACAATAATGTGGAACTATCTCTGTGCTTTCTTCATAAGCTGCTTAATGGTACAATTTGTTGTCCAGATTTGTTGAAGCTGGTGAACTTTAATACAAGCAGAAGGACTCGCATTTCAGAACAATTCACTATCTCATTTCACTCCACAGATTATGCACAGAATGAAACTAATTCAAAAATACTTAGACTTGCTAACAAACACAACTCTAGCATACAGTTATTTGACTCATCTTTATCGTCATTTAATCGCCAAATTAAGAACTTACATTTTTAAGAATTGTGAATTGTACCTACCTATTGTGTTAATATTTAAAAAATTTTTAATCTATATTTTAAATCTTTTTTTATCTGTTTTCACACATATTGTAATTTAGTTTTTTTTGTAAAATGGTATATATCCGTTAAATAAATAAATAATCATGCGTTCATGTGTGTGTCAAACTTAAACCAAAAATTTTATTTGTAACAGACCCATCTATTCCTCTTAGATTACCATAGAAAAAATTTCGTAGCGTTCATATCTCATATCTCCAATGTACCAAAATTTTCTTTATTTCATTGTTAATAGTTGGTTTCTTATTTTTTCTTTTGGATGGTTCTATGTTCTTTCTAGGAGACAGAGAACATTAGTGCATAGGCGTCAGGAATCCAACTTTCGCATGTTTACAAAAGAACAGAAAATATATAGCAGTGCATTAAACGAGTCTTTAATCTAAGATCAAAATTTTTGCTTACCAAAAGGGTTTTTCATGTTGACGAGAGCTTTCCTTGCCTCCAATCACGGAAACATTGGCATTCAAAATGGAATTCTTTTAGTTTCACCATTAAGGTCCAAGTCCAGTTTTGACTTTACCAAACTCGTCTCGTTCTCGTCTAGGTCTCGTCTCGTGCTCGTCTCGATCTTATCCCGTGCTCGTCTCGATCTCGTCCCGTGCTCGTTTCGATCTCGTCCCGTGCTCGTCTCGATCTCGTCCCGTGCTCGTTTCGATCTTGTCCCGTGCTCGCCTTGATCTCGTCCCGTGCTCATCTCGATCTCGTCTTGCTTTTACGCAAGAAAACTCTCACCCTCATTTGAATCCCTAGCTGTCATTACCAACAGAGCCGGAATTACACTTTATTAATTGATAAGTACATTTTGTTATTAAGTAATTTTTTATTAATATCAAATAAATATAACAATAACCAATAACATTAAAAAGAAATAATATAATATAAAAATTTTTATTGTATTGTATAAATTTATGTAGACATTTAGAATATCCGTAATTTATCCCAATAAAATCATTTTCAGTTTACAATCTGTGCGGACAATATTCAATATACCAATTAGTAACATTTTTCTTATTGTGGAATTTTTATCTCGACGAAAATCTCATACACACTATAAAAATAAAATGTAGGTACTGTAAACCAAAAAACTTTCATTGGTGTACACGAGATTATTTCTTGAAAAAAGAAAAGTTTCCATTTTAACAAAACAAAGTGATTTTCGCTGAGGCTTTTGCATGCTCTACGTAAATCAATTTCTTCTTTACAATTTATGTGGAAATACTGGTCTATATCAGCGACCTCTGCCACTACATAATAAATATTACCATCGAACATTCCGTAAGTTGTAAGTTGGTCGTACGCAACCATGGCGCCGGCAGACCTACCCATCACTTGATGTATCTACCGTCCATCGTGCGCCAACCTTCATTATCATTAGCCACTTTTATTTAATATGAGAAGCAGCACACGCGTCGAATTCTACATTTACTTTGCGTTTTAATACGCGTTTCCAACAGGGGCGGAACTAGAAAACTACAGAAAGCAACAATAAAACAACCGGTAGCAAACTTGAAATAATCTTTTGCTGCATTTGATGTAGAAATTTTGACTTGACTTCTTATAGCTCTGCAACCAACATAACATTTACCTTCGTTTTAAGGTTAAGAGTTTCATTTTTCTTTTAAATCTTTTTAAGAAGTTATTTCTTTAAATCTAATCAACGCTTATAAGTATAGTACCAAAAGAAGCTGTAAAAACCGTATGTAAAAACCAAAGTAATCTTACTATTCAATTTTTTTAAATAATATAGTAAAAATGGCAGGCAGTTCAAAGATTATTTTGAGTAAAACATAAGAAAATTATTTCACTATTGCTAAATGAAAAAACAGTTAAACCATATTTATAATTTGTAAGTTATAAATAATATAGTATATAACATTACTAGCAAGGTAACAGGGTTTTTACTGGCGAATGGAGCCCCTGCGAACAGGGGCATTTTCTTTCATTTCCAAACAGCTTTTCAGCATAGACCATATTGCCCATAAAGTATTAGGGCTGAATCTAGCTGATAGTTGATTCAAGTAGACCAACAAAACATCTTCAGTTACCCCAATCACACTAATGTAAATAATAAAAAGGTTCAAAGGAAACTCAAAGTCTATCCCACAACTATTTATTAAACGTTGCAACTAGTTTCGGTCCTATAGGACCATCATCAGGCTGAAAGAATTACAAGAAAATAGAAAGAGGATCTTGAAAGGTACAATATCAAGTTACAATACAATACCAATTCCTTACAAATTGATAAAAATGACAAGTTGTTAATACAGAGAATAGAAACATTTTTAACAATCAAACGTCAAACAATATTATAAGAATAAACATTGATAATAATACTATAAAACTGCAAATATATTGTTTGAATAATAAAAAATCAAAAAATATAATAAATTTAACAAAGTTAAAGTTGAACTTACATTAATTCATATTATAAGAAATAGAAATTCAAAGTTTTAAAAATAACTATGGAAATTATAGCTGACAGGATGAAAGAGAGTCAAAACTTTTCGCAAAACAATCTAATACTAAAATGCTATTCAAGACAAAATAGTGAGAAAACTTCATTATCAAAAGTAATATAATAAGTAAACAAAACTTACCATAAAATGTCATGAGATAAAAGAAAACACAGAAGATTAAAACATAATTAGGAGGTAATAATGAATTTGTTATAACATCTCAAAATATAGAGACCGATATGGAAAAAGTGGGAACAAAATAATGTTACTCTTAAGTCTAACTCCCGGAGGGAGAAATAGGGGATATAGTGGAATATATCAGGAAAAACTGAAATCGAGGAGATATTTGGAGTAATAGCAAATCCCAAAAATAAGAGTTGCTTATACGATTTAATCGTAGTGAAATTAATATTGTGAAGGAATTTTGAAAGAAAACTTCTAAAAGAAGTGAACATCTTACATTTTACAGTGAAAGTATTTGGAAGTAAATGAGGATCCAAAAGTGGAAACTCATCATTCCCATGTGGATGGAAATTCTTAAAAGGAACTTCCAACCAAGAAATTATTCCACAAAGAAATAATAGAGGAATAATTAGGGTAAAAATCATAATTAAATTCCATTAAAATAATGGGATGCAGGAAATTTTCAAAAAATTTTGATAACTATACTGAAATGGACAACACTGACCACTACCATTCAATACCAAAAGTCAACTAATCACAATACATATCATCTCAGATATAAAGCAGAAGTGCATGGAACTAAAGAAAAAACAGAAAAGATACTTAAACCAGGTACTGTATCATAGAACTATGAAGATCCTCTTTCTATTTTCTTGTAATTCTTTCAGCCTGTTGATGGTCCTATAGGACCGAAACTAGTTGCAACGTTTAATAAATAGTTGTGGGATAGACTTTGAGTTTCCTTTGAACCTTTGTGTTTCAACCCACATTTGAGTTATGGATAGCTTACAAGATTTTAATGTAAATAATACTACTAGCTTGTAAAAATTTTGCAAGTTAACTGTCAGTTTTACAAGTTAGTGACTTGATAAAATAAACATTCTTGATTAATATTGTGTTTTTGGAAACTGACGTTTACAAATGAGATACAAATAAAATAAATAAATAAATAAATAAATATGCTCTCATCAACAGTGGAATGTGACATCGACAATGAAGTGTGGGAAAAGCATCTATATACAAAAACGTCTGGAGTTCTTATTCCTCCAAAGCAACATGAGGACGTAAGAGAAAACAAGAATATTCGAAAGAATTTTATTTTAAGAAAGAAATACCAACAGTAGCAAATATTATGAATTCTTTAAAATCTGGCCCTAGTTTTCCGAACATTAGAAGAATGAACGCTGTCGATGCCTCTAAATGTCGGCAACACATTATACAATTTTTGTGAAATTAGTGAAAGTGATAAAATTATGAGGAGTCCGCCGCGCGTAGAAAAAGTCTAGTACGTTTTAATCCCATTATGCATTTCATTCCATATTTCCACAAAAAAATAAACGTGTATAAACGATCTTAATTTAAATATTAATGATATATATATATCTTTATTAAAAGTGCCTTCTTTAAGATATTTGGGATTGATTATTGATGAAAATTTAAACTGAGGACAACACATAGCCAGAATCTTAAAAAAAATTATTTCAACGATTTCTGCATTGTATAAGAATAGAAACTATTTACGAAAAAAAGTAGCTCCCACACATCGGCTCAAACAACTGCATTTTTGAGCAGCCAAAACATCGATTTGATGAGTTACCCGCCGTATAGTCCTGACTTGGCAGATTTGGAGATACCTCAATTAGAGTGGCAAAAGTGGTTCGACAATTGGTTCAAACGCTTGCAAAATTGTATAGATCTTCATGGGGAATATTTTGAAAAACCATAAATTGATTTTCGATGATTAATATTTGTTTTTTTCTCTAAGCCCGAAATATAAAAGGCAACCATCTTATAATGATTTTTTTCTTACACATTTTCGATATCTCCTGCCGGTTTCTAACCGGCCGGTCCAACCAATTTTAGTAAAGCACAAATATTACAAAATAAAATTGTAAAAATATTGTTTAACTTACTAATACCAGTAGAATTTATTTAGAATTAAATTTGCATAAGTTAGCACAAGTTTTAGAATTTGAATAATGTAAAATGATTTATAAGATTCTACATGGGCAGCAAAGAAGTAACATAAACATTAGATAAACAAATATTGAAAAGTCAAAGAAAAATCAAAGCCAATGTCACAAAATTTTTATTTAAATTATTGACAATTACTAGTTTCGGCCTATGTATAGGCCATCATCAGGCTAAATAAATATTGAAAATAATTTCAGATACAAGGTGCAGTCAATGGTAACATTAGATTTTACCAAACAAGGTCGCAAAAAACATTTATGTACTAAGCACTAAGACTAATATAGGTTTAAGAAATTCGATTATAGATACTAGTCAAATTTACAAAAATTTACCTAGATTTGTAAAAGATGTTAGTAATTAATAATATTTTTGTTACAAAGTTAAAAAACAACATTTAAAACAAAAAAGTAGAACAATTTGGCACAAAAAACAAGAATTCGGTTGCCTGGAATAGCTAAAATATAGAAGGCATTTATCGGGTGAGCAATAAGAAGCTGTCCGTTGATGTTCGCACTAATAAACAGTAGATGATTTCACGTACTTTCTAGCAACGGCCCTGCTTCTACGTACTTCAACCTGATGCGCAATTGTGAATAATCGGTTATTAATTCAAATTGACATTGGCATTTCGCTTATTATTTTCTAGATTATCTGACACTCTTTCAACTAGTTTAATTTTTCCTCCTCATTTAAATCGTGAATAATGTTAATGCTATAATGATTACATCGCCCGAGGGATGATACGCATCGTAAAAACCGTAAAAAGATTATCGTAAATAATATCAGTTTGAAAATAAATGGTTTAGTTTATTTATTGACTTTTGAGTTTAAATTACTATTTACTATGTGTTTGTTTTATATATTATTAATGTTGTTTGTAATTTTTTTTTAAATATTTATATAATACAATTTATATTTTGTATTCCAGATCCGCAGTTTCAATCTCAACCTGGTTACAGATCGGAACTTCAAGAACGCGCCTTAATTGTATCTCTACAAATGTTCAACCTTATCCTAGAACGTTGTGTCTCAATTTTACAGGACTACTTATCTTCCCAGAATGAAATTTGTCCTACTTCTTTTCCTCCAGATGCTAATGTTCTCTTGCCGGCTATTAAAATTTGGTGCGATTGGCTGTTATGTCATACAGGAGTTTGGAATCCACCACCATCCACTCAAGATTTTCGAGTTGGGTACGTATTTTATATATACACATATGTCCAAAAGTTTGGAATAATGGAATATTTCATCTTTTTAGTAATTTTTATAAATCATTTTTTTGATATAAGTAAACATCATTTTGCTAACTCTAACCAATAATAAATAAATCTCGAAGTCAGATAAACATACAAAAAAAATGATTTATTCTTTTGAGGTGAAAAATGCACAATGTACTACAAATTTTTTAAAATAAATTATTAAGCAAAAAAAGGTTTTTAAATAAAATGAATAATGAGTATTTCCTCCATGGGCCTGTATGCTATCGATTAAATGGTCGAGCTGGGCTTGCGGAATTTTCTCCCATTCTTCATGAGCAGCATCTTTCAGTTCTCGTAGAGTAATTGGGGGAGGGTTTCGCTTCTTAATGCATGTTTTAAGAATGTCCCAGGAATGTTCAATGACGTTCATGTCAGGGGAATTTTATGGCCATCTTAATGTGGGTATTCCTTCTTCCAAAAAATTTTGTACTGCAGCTGTTCGATGTGGAGGTGCATTGTCATGCATAAACAGAAATCCATCACCTACCGCCCCCCGGAATAGACGCACAACCCCAGATAGCACAGGAATATTATTAGAATATTCCTAGAAGTATCTGCTGGAACGTTTGAATATTCTTATAATATTACCACAACATACTTTATATATTACTAGAACGTTCTATGAACATTCAAAGAGGACTGACTTCCACATTCTATTAACTTTTATGGAATGTTCTGAGAGAACTGGAACATCCTATCTTCCCTTTTTGAATATTCCAGAATATTATTTAAAAGATTCACTTGGAATTTTCTTTAGATATTCTCTTTATCATAAAAATTATAATTTCATCTTCTTAGTTCAAATCCAGGAATATTATCTATTCATAAATTTTTTTATAACATCGATTCTGAAAATAGATTATAACAATATATTTAAAATATTCACTCTATAAATATTCTTTTTTCTACAAACGTGTTAAAAATGACATTAAAGCATTCCATAGAAGCCTTAAAAATGTCACCTTAAGGCACTAACTAAAAAACTAACTAAAAAACTAAAAAACTGTCCAAAGGAGATCCCGACTAAGAGACCCTCTCCAAGGGGTGGTTAGACTCCAAGTTAATGCTCACTATAGTAAGGATTAGGATGTATAAGTAATAAGGGCGCCACTATCTTTTGAACGCTATCGATTAAGCAAACAAACTACACAAAAACTAAGGTGAGAAAGATAGAAACACCTAGACTTATAGTTTAAGGTTTATAAATGAAACGGTTTTTAAAACTATTGTTTATTTATTGAAACTAAGTACTTGCTGATAATGAACTGGAGTTGTAAAAAGTGGACTTAACTTTAGGTTTCTGTGCTGTCTAGAAGGGCGGCTTCAGCTTCTTCCTGGAGAGATGAAAGTTTCTTTAATGGTTCTGGCTGCTCGGGATGTGATAGTATTCTTAACAGCTCAGAAGTGGTTTGAGGGACTGTCTTCACATAGGCGGTAACTGGGCTCTAAATTAGCAATAAGTTTACTCCAACTTAGCGATAACTTGGCTCCAACTTAGAGGTATCTTGGCAACTTAGAGAGTTGTATCTTTCAACAACCAAAAGGGTAAATCTCACAAAATGAGTACTTGAGGGTTTGTTCAAACTCTTCAGACGAGAGTATCACTTGAAAAGGATATAAAATTGCTTGGCGATTCATTAAATAGTCTAGCTCAAGACGGAAATTTTGTTTTGTGTCATTTGTCAGAAGAAATGCGTTCGTTATTCAATTGCAAGCGAGGGACGCGTTCTTTGATTGGCCTCGTTCAAACAGATAAATAGTTAGCGTCTATAAGGGGTGTCTTGTGTACATTAGCATTAACAGTGAATCGGGGTCGGTTTTAACGGTAATAATAGCGTTATCGTTTACGGTCGGTAATAGTGCAAGGTGACATGACGATAGACATGTTACAAATGTTTTAATAACATTATTGGAGAACATTCTGAGAATAACTTCTTTAGAATACTCCAAAATAATATTTAAAATATTTACTTGAGATCTTCTGTAGATATTCTTTTAACCATATAAATATTATTTTATCTTATCATTTTCCAGTAATATTATTCATAAAATGTTTTAATAATATGGGAAAACATTCTAAGAATAACTTTTAAAAATGTAATTAGAATACTAGCTCAGAATTTTCCATGAATATTTGGTATATTATTAGAATATCCTATAAATATTCTTTGGAATATTTTAGAATATTCTACTTTCGCACCTTTTTGTAATATTCTGAGAACGTTTGTGCTATCTGGGACAGGATTTAAAATTTCCTCAATGTACACAGCACCAGTGATTCTTCTCTCCAAAACCAGGAGAGGCGTCCGTGTACCCCTCATAATACCACTCCAAACCATAATAGTCCCATTTTCAAATGGAACACGTGGTTGGGCTGTTTCTAATCGGGCTTGTCGTCCTGGGGCCCTCCAAACTAGCGTTCTTCGCGAATCAGAAACCAAACCAATTCTTGATTCATCAGAGAATATCACGTAATTCCAGTTAGGACCATGGTGTAACATTTCTTGAGCCAATTGCAACCTTACAATTTTTTGTTGATAGGTTAGTTTGGTAACACGTAGAGGTCTTCTGCGATACAAATTTACCGCATTTAATTTTCGTGTAATTGTTTGCCTTGAGATATTCAGTCCTTCAAGTCTGGCAATTTCTCTGGATATGCCACTTGTAGATTCCTGCCGATTTCTTCGAGCTATCAATGTTATCTGCCGGTCTTGTGCTGCTGTTGTACATCGACTTCTGCCACTCCTGGGACGATCCTTCACATCATTTGTGTCTTGGATTTTTTTTTCATTTTTGATACAGCACCCTAAGTAACACCAACAATATTCGCGATATCACTTTAAGTAAAGCCCTGTTGTTACAATGCAATTACTCTAGACCTATTAAAATATGATATCATGTCTCTGGGCATTTTTAAACAGCTCAAATGAAATTTAAACAAGAATTGGAATAATGTGAAAGCACCCAAATCAATTAAATATGACCAAATTAATACAAAAACGAATCAAATTTAGTATTATTTTGATTTAAAAACGCTTTAAAATAAATATCAACCAGAGTTTTTAAAAAACCAAAGGCGTAGATATATTATTTCTAAATATTCCAAACTTTTGGACATATGTGTATATAGTTTGTTCAACCATCCTTTGCCGTTACGTCATAATCGGTGACGTATTCTGCTGTTTTACGTTTGTCTTATATTAGTTGATTGTAATTTTACACTCAATCTCAAAATTATAATCAATGACATATAATGATGCAAAATATGACACCTGAACTGTCAAAAAATAGGAAATACCTTAATGACGTCATAATTACGTCTTATCAATTTCATGAATTAGATGAAGTTGGACAATGTATGACGCAACGGCAATTGATGGTTGAACAAACTATACATCTTAATTTTTATAAGAAAAAACTGGAAAATTCTTGTAATTTTTTGATAAAAACAAGAACGTTTCAACTAGCTATCTATTTCTGTAAATTATCGGCAAAGAACCCTCTCCTGTTTATAGTCATCAATCACAAATAGTGTTATAACTTAACCTAACCAATAAATATTTCCTTTTATAAATGATTTTTAAACACAGGGGTTAATCACTCCATTATTCAAAATTATATTGTATACATATTTCACTAGGCATGTACCCGAACGTATATTAGTTGCGCTAGACTTAACAACAGAATCATTATAGAGGATTTTTTAGTTAAGTCTAAATATTCCACCAAAAGATTTAAGTAGACAGGATGTTACATAACATTTCCCACACAATATGTTCTTATTATGTAATTAAAAAACCTACTTGACGCTTAATTTTAATTAATTTTGATTTTTTGTGATTATTTATTTGAACAAATAAAGCCTTTGATGGACTTAATGGGGTTGAAATTATTCGATAGTGTGGTCACATGCTAAATTAATCCGAAATATTTGTTATAGTTAAAAGCATCCTTATCTTGCGGGTTGAAAGATCACTAACCATATGTATCAAATCAGAAAACAGATGTTTTTTTTAAATGTCACTATTTTTAGTCCATTTCGATTCATAGGGTCTCCACAAAAGGATTGTGCAATATTTTATTTGTGGCTAATGTTTTTCCTATATTTTTTTAAAACTGTGACCTATTCATATAGTTTTTTATACTCTGCTTCTTCCTTATTCCTCACGTAGATCCTCATTTGATAATTTGTCCAGCTCCCAGACATTGGCAGAAACGATTATAGAAACTATGTTCCCATGTTTTCAAATATGTTCACCGTTGTTTTAAAAAACAATATTTTGGGCTATATACTAGTGCCGTTTTTTCCCAACCTCCGATCTCATTTCTTTCGAAAAGTGTGCAAGCAGAAATCTATCGAAGATAGATAGTATACGGAGAAAACAAAAAAAAATAGGCATGCTGACGTTTGGAGTTGCAACCTACACTTTCTGATGAATATTTTGGAACACCCATCATACAGCCCCGACCTAGCACCGAATGACTTTCATCCTTTTCCTGAACTGAAGAAATAGCTAGATAAGCACCTCCCAACTATTGAGGAACTTCAAGACAGTGTCCAGGCTCACTGGAGGCCAATTTTATGAAGATATGATAATTGCCTTAATTTGCAAGGCGATATGCGAAGAAGTGAACATGAGTTGGCATAAAATAATTATTTGCTATGTATAAACTTGTATTGTATATATGCTCAGCCGAATATTGAAACGAAATCTTCATGACCATCGAAAAAGTCAGTCATTTTTAATGTTTTGAAAGATAACTCATACCGAAAGATTCGTTTTAATATTAACGTCTCATCTTCAGTACAAAGTAGATGTTACTTTCGCACAGAGTACCAGTACCACAGTATTTATGTCGATAACACACATGTACAAATCACGATGATGTCATTGTCATAATTGTTTTCATCTGCGAACCCAAACTGTCAACTAATTTGTCTTATGCAATATCTAAATGTGTTGATGGTATTTCTAGAGGAGAAACAACTACTTTCCGGGTTATATGTACCACCGAACATTGATATAGATCTATTAACACTAAACAAAACTTTTATTTTTTATTAGATAATTCTATCTATTTCTATGAAATTTAGACCAAAAATGTGGTATTAGGTGTTTACTAAACTTCTAAATTGTATAAATTCGGTTGATTTTCGGTGGAATAGTTGAGACAGTTCGTTGGTTATCAAAAATTCACTTATCAATGTTGATAGATCGCTAATAGATGATTCTGTTACAGGTCTCCCGGTGATTGCTGGAGCAGGTTAGCAACGTTGATGAATTTGTTAGAACAGATGGACCAAAGTCAGACTGTGAACTTCATCAAAGATCCACAAGAAGGTATGCCAACGTTTTAATTTGTTTAAATCAATTATAAATAGTTATTATATTGAATAACATAAATACTAAAATATTTCTTGATGCCGACTGTTGTTGGAAATATAATGAAAATATAAACATTCCTTTGGTATCGTTTAGTCGGGTAGTCATTAAAGCACATTCTCCGGTAATTACCCACTACGAATTACGTTACCGTTACGGTTTCGATATCAATCTGTCGCTTAAGGTTTCCGGTTCTCGCCTATACAATGAAAAATTCGTAGTAATGAACTGAGCTGTTTAAATAATTGGCTTATTTTTGTTATAAATGTAAACACTTCATTAAATCGTTCGAGGTTCGTTAGGAACGAAAATATCAAGTGAAATGCACACGATAAACATTTGTAAATTTATCACTTTATCAAATTTTTTAGTAACTAACGGGTTCTCACCAAAGAATTGAAGAATAACCTGTTAAAAAAGATTTTTCTTCACAAGACATTTATCAGTAATTCTTTTATGGCTTTATATTTTTGTATAGTATTTTTCACAGTAAATGGTATTGGCTTATTAACTGCAATAAACTTCTCGTTTTAATTTCATTGTGTAGAAAATCATCAGGTAAAAGATACAAATGTGCTACAGGGTCGAACTTAAGAAATTTGAATTTTGCATTATATAGGAGATACAAGGGTTGTCTGAAAAGTTTCCGACCTAACGAAGATACTAGACATTTTTTTCTTCAAATTAATTTTTATTTTTCTACATAGTCTCCTTGTAGGTCTATACACTTCTCCCAGCGATCCTCCTATCTCTTCAACCCGTCCAAATAGTACTCGGCGTCTTTCTCTGCAAAATAGTTGTTTACGAAGGTGATGGCCTCCTCATTCGACGAAAATCTCTGTCTTCCGAGCGCAACTTAGCTTAGGGAACAAAAAAAAAGTCGCTTGAGGCTAGATCTGGTGAGTAAGGGGGGTGGCCAAGCAGTTCAAACCGTAATTCGTGGATTTTCGCCATGGCAACCGCTGAGGTGTGAGACGGCGCATTGTCTTGTTGAAACAAAATTCTTTTTTTCAGCAAATGTGGCCGTTTTTCCGCAATTTCTGCCTTCAGCTTGTCAAGTAATGATGCGTAGTATGCTCCTGTAATGGTTTTTCCCTTTTGAAGATAATTAAGATAACTCCATGACTATCCAAGAAAACAGTTGCCATCACTTTCCCAGCCGAAGGAACAACCTTTGCTTTTTTTGGAGCCGATTCCCCCTTCGCAGTCCATTGTTTTGACTGTGTTTTTGTTTCTGGAGTACAATGGTGTATCCAAGTTTCATCTACAGTAATTAATCGACGCCAAAACTCTGATTTATTACGCCTAAACTGCACCAACACAAAACAAAAAATGTTCATTCGAACACGTTTTTGGTCCAAAGTGAGCAAACGCGGCACCTAACGCGCGGACAGCTTTCTCATGCTTAAATCTTGATTCAATATGTGTCAAATACGTTCTTTGGACATGTTTATATCCTCTGCTATCTCTCTAATTTTAATTCGACGGTTGTCTAGCACCATTTGGTGAACTTGAGCGATATTATCGTCAGTGGTTGCAGTTTTTGGACGTCCCGAACGTTCATCGTCACCCAAGCTGGTACGGCCACGTTTAAATTCAGCAGCCCAAAATTTCACTGTGGTAATGATGGTGCAGAGTCCCCGTACACAGCGTACAACTCGTCTTTGATTTGCGTAGGCGTATTGCCTCTCAAAAACAAATATTTAATGACAGCTCGATACTCGATTTTTTCCATTTTCATAAAAACACTCACATAGACTCACTCAAATGATTGTCAAACAACAACTGTGCGTCCAAATTGCTGAAATTTTAGTAGATACCTTTCAAGCATTCAAGCATGCGCAAACACATTCCCCAACTTTTGTTTACGAGTGCTGCCATCTTCATGTTGAGGTCGGAAACTTTTCTGACAACCCTCGTATAGATGAGGGCTGTCAATGTTCTCGCTGGTATCCGGTTAGGGGTTGCGATCAGTTAAGTTAAGTTTTATTACAGTTGCGTAAGCATGGCGATATACATCTTACAGGGAGCTTACCAATATTTGCCTGCAAGACGGGGAAATTCTAAGCAAATTGAACAACGCTATTTCCATTTTTCTATATAAAGGAGATTTAGAGATTTAGAAAATTATACGTCCAAAGCAACCTTCTCAAACTATTTACCAGTATAATAACTGTGACATTGGAAAACATACTCGATTTCTATCAACCTTTTGAACAAGCCGGCTTACGCCAGCGTTTTGGACGAATGGCTATCTACAATACCTCAAGATAATGAAATATCATGGATTAATCGAGAAATCAGTTGAATATACCAGACCACTAGTTCTAAAATTCGTAGACTTCTACAAAGCTTTTAACTTTTAACATAAAAACTGGTAGAGGAGATGTCGAACCCGTGCTGGAAGTTTGAACTGCGAAGTGTTCAGTAAAATTAATATCCGTACTAAAAAAAATCAAAGGATTTTATTCCCATGGTGACAAGTTATCGATACTCTTATCAAAAGTGTGAATCCTTTAAATGATTCTTACATTTTTGATGGGTCTAGAACCTCTAATTGGCTTTTAAACTTTGATTATAATCTGTTCAATATTATCGGTGGTCACTTTTGGCGTTTTTATGTACCTGTGTCGCCTGTATTACCCACATAAAATTACCCAAAGGAATTTGTTAATGACCTCTTCGACCAATCTTTAAAAATCAACTTGCTTCTGAAAATAATATTAAGAAAATGAAAAGTTTTGATTAAATTGATAAGTTGAAGTTTTATTATGCACTGTGGACAGCTTAGTTATGTGAAAAAGTCGTTCTTTTGACATTTTAATAACCTTTGCAATTTTTTCCCCTTTTTTTGTGGACAGTTTCGAGCGTAGCTTCCTTTTTTGGAGGTCCTGAAGGTTCTACGTTTCCCAAGCTCTCACAATCACCTTTAAATTCAGGTGCCCAATATATCACTGCGATAAATGATGATGCAGAGTCTCCTTACAAAGAATCCTACTCATCTTTGATTTTTCTTGGCGTAATCTTTTATATCTTTTCAATTTTTGCAAACAATTATTGTAGGTATTGGTTGTAAGTTTTTTATAACCAACATGAATTATTTCTTAACATCGTCCAATTTTATGTTGAAGAGTGTTGAACAATATCAAACACCTCCATGCCTTAATTCTTCCTTGGTTTTTAATTTTTACGTAATTTCATGTGTTCTTGTCAATAACCAATGAAATAAAGTCACAACGACTCATATTTGCCGGGAATGAGTCTTATCAAAAGGATTTGGGAGCAGTGTTTCACCAAGCCAAGTAGCTTGGCTTGAAAAGAAAAAGCTTGGCTTGACGTGATTTTGAAAAGTCTAGACTTGGCTTGTTTGTCAAGCTTTTTTAATCTGTATCCAGCTTTTTGAAGCTTTTTCTCCCACTTTGTCGATCAAGTGTTGTCTACTACTACTTTTTGTTTTTGTATATTAAATTCATTCACTGCTAATCTGTCAAAGCAAGTAGAGGGTTACAGTGAGCGACGCTCATAACAATATATCGGATATCGAGAAATTCCAGAGACCGTTTCATGACTGAGGATCTGAGGAAGGATTGTCTTCTATCAGTGTTCAAGAACATAATGTATAAATTCCGAAAAACCAATAAAGAACTTTTAAAATTAGCCAAGGACAGACCAAAAAAAAAACAGACAAATCAGCTGTACTTTGCCTATGGCTATTAATAGGAACAATGTTGTCGATGTATTAATATTATCACTTTAAGCAGTTCGCGACAAAATATCAAAACACTTTCACAAAAACAAAATGGATATATTACGTAGTTTTAATATTGGATTCGAGACATAAGGTAGAAACTTTTTCAGCAACTAATTGGAGAAAAAGTTTAGAAACGAAGGCCGTTGAACATTTTGAGAAAATATACAGGGTGTTTCAAAAAAAGGTAACACCGTCTCTAGGATAGGTAAAAAACTGAAAAATAATTGGGGTTTGCTTAGTAAAATTTTTTTCTAACGCCATCCGTTTTCAAGATAAAGGGCGTTGAAGAAAATAAAAAATTACACATTTCTTACGATTTTGCCGAGACTACTGGCACCATTGCAATGAAATTTTATACGAATATGTTTTGGAAGCTGATATATCCCATGAATTTGTTTTTATAACTAACTCTCATAGAGGGCGCTAGTTACACGATTCATACAACGTATTATTCAACATAACTTTTTTTAGGGTAGAATTATTAGTCAAAACTCCAAGTGAACATAAACATCGTTTAATTCTACACCAAAAAGGTAATCTTGGTAAAACTTGATATTATGTACCGTTTTCGGAATATTTTGATTTGAAAATTATGAAGTAATAACCGCAATGTTTCACAAAAATCGACTCTAACCGGTAGATCGTCCGGCAAGAGTTCTTGAACTTGTCTGTAATGGTAAGGATGTAGCTGCTGCTCTTTAAGTATCCGCCAAGTAGTTGAAGAAGATGTATTTGTTTGTCTTGCCATATTCCTTGCACTTAATGTTGGATTTTGATCAACTAAATTTAAAATAATATTTTCTTTATTAATTGTTCTTGTTGTTCTTGGTCTACCTGAATTTATTTTCTTTTGTCTTACATTCCCAGCTTCTCGACAACGTCGTTCAACTGCTCTAAATGTTTTTTTACTTGGTAAGTTTCTTCTAGGAAACTTTTCTGCATAACGCGTAAAAGCTGCACTAGAGTTTCCTAAACACTCGCCTAAAGTTAATAACATGTCGGTGTATTCAACATTTGAGTACATTTTGTTTAACAATATCTAATTTTACAAATAACAAGGTTTCAAAACTCTATTTATTGTTGACTTATTGTCATAACAATCAATAAATGTCAATTTTACATGGCAAACTTAGAGAAAAGCGAACTTTATCATTAGTTTATACCAGGACCGATTATTACTTCATAATTTTCAAATCAAAATATTCCGAAAACGGTACATAATATCGAGTTTTACCAAGAGTACCTTTTTGGTGTAGAATTAAACGATGTTTATGTTCACTTGGAGTTTTGACTAATAATTCTACCCTAAAAAAAGTTATGTTGAATAATACGTTGTATGAATCGTGTAACTAGCGCCCTCTATGAGAGTTAGTTATAAAAACAAATTCATGAGATATATCAGCTTCCAAAACATATTCGTCTAAAATTTTATTGCAATGGTGCCAGTAGTTTCGGCAAAATCGTAAGAAATGTGTAATTTTTTATTTTCTTCAACGCCCTTTATCTTGAAAACGGATGGCGTTAGAAAAAAATTTTACTAAGCAAACCCCAATTATTTTTCAGTTTTTTACCTATCCTAGAGACGGTGTTACCTTTTTTTGAAACACCCTGTATAAAACTGCTTAATACTACTGTGAAAATGACGGGTAGTTGGAAAAAAAATGAATTTATTAGTTACACTCAGGCTGAAAATGATGAATTCAATTCAAGTTTTTAAAATTATAGCTTGGTGGTATGAAATCGATAAATCTAGAGACACCACGGATTGGAGGCTCCGAAAATATTCTTAAATGGTGGTGATGTCATAAGAATGTTTTCCAAGATGTATCTAAACTACCAAAAGATTTTTTGTCCATTCCTGCAACCTCTGCATCCATAGAAAGATATTTTTCACGAGCATCCCTTTGTGTGCTCGATGTATCTAAATAGTTGGGTAGGGAAAGAACTATTTTCTTGTGTGTTGGGAAACTGCTTTTTGTCCTTTAAGTAATAGTAGTATAAAATCTTTTTTATTTTTCATTTATTTATTATATAAATTGTTTTTATTTTTAGAATTTATAATTTTTTATTTATTGTATTTATTATACTCATGTTAACTCTACAAGTTAAAAATGTTGTTGTGTTGAAAAGACTTATTGTTTTGGACCATGTGAGGGAACAATTCATTAAAAAGCTTGACTCGAACAAGATTGTTTCCTCAAGCTTTTTTAAAAAAAAATTTGGCTTGGCTTGGCTTTAAAAAAGTGGCTAGACTAGGCTTGGTATTTTTAAAAACTTGACTAGTAGTGCAGTCGAATTACGTGAAAAAGTGACCAATTTATGACTTAAGTCCGAATTGAGGTAGCTAAGTGGAAAGGGGTAGGTTTGATAATTACAAATCGAAAGGCGACCATCCAAGATCTTAGATGCGTACGAGGGGTGCGTGGTAGGGGTGGAAAGAGGATGAAAACGGTTTTTTGCAATTTGCAGCGTAAATACGCATTTTATTGAAAAAAGTTGAATGGAAAAGTTGTAGATAATAAAAAAATCGACAACTTTTGTCTAAAACATTTTTTCACATAACCTAAAAATAAAGACTAAAAAAGCGAAAAACCATAATTTTCGTTTTTTATTTTTTACTCAGCGAAAAATCAATTTTTTTGTTATGAAATTCAGTACAGTGATAGCTTTTTGTATCCCAAAAAAGTAGAATTTTTTTTTTCGACGTATTAACGATTTTCGAAAAAAGATCTCATTTTGTAACGGCTCCCAAGGTCCGAATTTTTATTTTAGACGCCTCTTGAAGGTCTCATTTTTTTCGTAATGACTTTAATTTTCATATGCAATAATAAAAAAATACTACTCCTAGCAAAAAAAATCGTTTAAAATCGAAAAAACTGAAAAATTCATAATGTTTCACGCGTATATTTTTCCTACCCTTCTACACGTTATATTACTCTCAAAAATATTTCAGTTAATTCCAGACAGTCTGCTTAAAAAAATTTCCTGCAGTTGCAAAAAAGGTTGCAGTTCTTCAAGATGCAGTTGTCGAAAACACGGTTTAAAGTGTACGAATTTATGCTCGAATTGCTACGGCGTTAATGATTGTACTAATATCGAGCAATCAATCATAGAAATTGCCGATGTACATGTACAGAACACGTTGACCAAAACGATGCATTTCAAGATGAGAATCGCATGCTAGAAGAGGAAGAAAATGTCGAATCTGACGAAGAAGAATCAGAAAATGATAATGAAGATGAACACGAACATGATAAAGATGAAGACGGAGATGATGAAAATGAAGACGAAAATGATGAAGATGACGATGAAGTAGAAGTACAATAGGAAGAAGAATGTAATTCCCAAGTCAAAAGGGCGAGATATAATTAAAAATAAGAAACAGTAAAATTGTACTTTCTTTGTATAATTCATCGTATGCACGTATAAAATAATTTTTTTTATTTTTTTAATCAACATAGACGTCCATAATTTCCTTTATTTTATTCCTACAAACTGCAATAAGGTGTGATAAATTAAATGCATGTACATTAAATATTTTTTTTATATTTTGCACTTATAAAAATCTTCATTATAAAACGCATTTGCGTATTGTAATGTAACTTTTAGGCACGCAAATTTTTGTTTTAAATGGTTGGCGACATGAGTGAAGTTTCTAAAGGCAAGACTATTGACAATGACATTTGTGGCTAATAGCAATTTATTAATTTTATATTGTTCTTTAAGAAAGTATCTGTGAATATGAATATAATATTTTACTTATATAATATATTATTATAGGTACATTATTCATTTTAAAATATTTTAAAACATTAACATTTGATAATCTAAATGTCACAACTGTCAAATTTTATAAATTACACAGTGCTGCCGACATACTTTTTAAAATAAAAATTTTCGTAATTACATAAAAATAAAAAATTAATTTAAAAAATGGTAAAAAGGGCAAAATATAAAAAATATTTTAAACAACTTATTTCATATGGCTGTTGTGACACTCGTTCTTTAAAAAACTCACCGCTTCGCGATTCGTTTTTTAAACTTGAACTCGTGTCATAACAGAATTCCATATGAAATGCGTTGTCTAATATACTATTAGAGTAATATAACGTGTAGAAGGGTAGGAAAAAGATACGCGTGAAAAATTATGAATTTTTCAGTTTTTTCGATTTTAAACGATTTTTTTTGCTAGGAGTAGTATTTTTTTATTATTGTATATGAAAATTAAAGTCATTACGAAAAAAATGAGACCTTCAAGAGGCGTCTAAAATAAAAATTCGGACCTTGGGAGCCGTTACAAAATAAGATCTTTTTTTTCGAAAATCGTTAATACGTCGAAAAAAAATTGAGTTATCGTAAAAAAAAATTCTACTTTTTTGGGATACAAAAAGCTATCACTGTACTGAATTTCATAACAAAATATTGATTTTTCGCTGAGTAAAAAATAAAAATCGAAAATTATGGTTTTTCGCTTTTTTAGTCTTTATTTTTAGGTTATGTGAAAAAATGTTATAGACAAAAGTTGTCGATTTTTTTATTATCTACAACTTTTCCATTTAACTTTTTTCAATAAAATGCGTATTTACGCTGCAAATTGCAAAAAACCGTTTTCACCCCCTTTCCACCCCCACCACGCACCCCTTGCGCACATTTAAGATCTTGGATGGTCGCCTTTCGATTTGTAATTATCAAACCTACCCCTTTCCACTTAGCTACCTCAATTCGGACTTAAGTCATGAAAAAAAGGTAATTCGACTGCACTATTGTTTTCAATCCAAATTCAAGCCTAGATTTTAAAAAACGAGGCAAATCTGTGAATGTCTGTATGGCAGGAAACCCCATCAGGAAAGACACATGTCGGAAGATACAGGAAGATCCACGATGGATTGTGACGATATAGAGAAATGAAGTTTCATGGTTTGATCTTCCTCAGTTTATAGATTCAGAAACAGCAATATAGTTGTTGGAATAGATAACACTATAGCATTAAACAGATTCTTGTGATTATTGGGATAAATAAAAGTGAATTAGTCATTCACCACATTTAGGAGCCATGCTTAAAAATGTAAATGTAATGGATCGTTTTATGGATCATCTGATAATTTAAATCATTATTTGAATGGGAATATTTAAAATATTCCAATATTAAAGGGTTCAGTTAAACTGCTTTGCATCGGTTTGTTCACCTTTCTACTACCTGTTAAACACCGGCAGTTTCAATATTTACGAAAAATAAAAAAGTTATCTTTAAAATCTTAATTACGACGCGTCAGACGAGACCAGCGAGTCTTATTAAAATGGAACAAAAAAGGAGTTATTAGTAGTTTTTTTTTGCTTAACCGCCAAATTGCAATTTTGATTACGTTCCTTGCAATTTCCCTATACGTGCATAATCTCGACAAAATTATATTTTGGCAATTTTCAACTTGGCAACCCGTAATTTATCTAATTGTTATTAGTCCGGTCGCGTAGGAAGTCGAGCCGAAGCTCGTTTTTCTCTTACGACGCGCCAGGGGAGAACTAGAGTATTTTAAGTTAAGAATTAAGAATTATTTTACAGCAACCATATGTGTCATACAATACAAATTGTAAATAAAGTATGAGCAAGAGCAAAAAAGCACAGCACGGAAATGAACAATGAAAATACAAATTTCAAACCGAATATTGTAAATTGTGCTTCAAAACTACGTAAGAATGAGAAAATTCGAAAAAAATTAGGTAATAAATAAAAATACCAAATACCACACTAAATAAAATTAGAACAATCCTAAAACAATAATGCTATATATTAAAGGCATATAATAGGCTATTTGGGCCTATTATTGAGCTTTCAAATATTGTTCTCGTATCTTATGTGTGCTTCCAGACACCTGGATATATGTTTTAAAACATTGTAAATTGTCGATTTGTTCAATCCCGTTCATTTTATAAATTCTGGCACTTTCCTAATGGCTTTTTTATATAAAAGATGAATTAGTTATTTTTACCTGCATCATTATCTTCAAGATTTTACTAGCCTTTAAACCTACTACAATGATGGTATGAAATCCATTAAAAATAATAAAAGAAATATTTCACATAGTTTGTAGACTTTCTATATATTTAAGTGTTTCTCAGATACTATATTACTCTTACTTTCAACCTTATCTTGCAATGAAGGCATTTCAATTTTTGTTTATAATCTTAAGTATGTTTCAAGATATGTCATTAACAGTTTTAAGTACTTTTACGCTAAGTATACCTACTGATTTTCCTGCACCTCCTGCATCAACGTCGAACAGTTACAGCGGTCTTACCAAATTTTAATAGTAATATCAATATATTCCAAACATTGCCGACAGTAATACCAAATAATATGGCCTTTTGGTTAAGAACTATTTCTGAACACATTTCTCTGTAAGTACGCACAAAATTATTTTTCAACAAGCCTTCCAAGATATTTTAAATAAAAACCATTTTGGTAAAATCCTTTATACGGATACTTCCAAAAATGACAATGGCACTGGCTGTGTCGTTATCACTTCCGACCAAGTACTACGACAACATCGACTTTCTAGCGAATGTAGTATACAGGGTGTTTCTTAAGTAATCTAAAATATTATATGGGGCGCTTCGTTACTCAATTTTAAGACGAAAAGTTCATATAAACATGTGTGATAGGTGTTGTCGTTTATGAGATAGGTACAGGGTGTTGTACGTGAAATTAATTTTTCTTGGTGACGCTACTGATTTATATTTTTTTATTATTTTATTACAAGCAACATGTGTTAAACATAAAGAAAAAATAATACATTTCAGAGCAAATGTTCAAAATGTCCACCTCCAGCTAAAATGCAAGAATCCGCTCGATGTCTAATGGATTGTCGAATACGTTCGAAGATACCAGGATTATTACGAATAACATTACAGCCGTCTATGATACGATTTTGAAGATCTTGTACGTTTAATATCAGTGTTGTGTAAACAAGCGATTTCAAATATCCCCACACACAAAAATCCAGAGGATTGTGTCCAGGTGATCTAGGGGGCCACGGGTGTGGAGATCCTCCTCCGATCCAATGGCCTGGAAAAACATTATTTAAAAACTCGCGTACAATCACTGAAAAATGTGGAGGAGCTCCGTCATGCATGAATCACATGCGCCTTCTAATAATAATAGGTACATCTTCCAAAAGAAGTGGAAGTTCATTTTCTAGAAAATGTTGGTATGTCTCACCGGTTAACCGTACAGGAAGGAAAAATGGTCCAATTAAAATGTTTGTTGAAATCGTTTTACATTTATGGTATGTGGATTTACATCTGCCCATATGTGGTCATTATGAAAATTCATAATCCCATGTCTAGAAAAGTTGGCTTCATCCGTAAATAGAATATTGGCCACAAAATTCGGATTGTTCGCGATTTCACGTAAAATCCATTGACAATACTGTATGCGTAATGGATAGTCAGTAGGTAACAAATGTTGAACACGTTGAACGTGATATGGATACAATAAATTATTTTTTAGAATATTCCAAACAGTTTTGTTACTAACATTTACTTCATCTGCAACTTTTCTTGTACTCTTTTCTGGATGTTGGTCAATAATTTGAAGAATCTGGTTTTCCAATTGGGGATTTCTCACAGTTCTGGGTCGTCGAATAATATTCTTCGATTTAGCAAAAGTTCCAGTTTCTTGTAAACGAATATGTAACTTAGTAAACGTATCTGAACATGGTAAACGATTATTTGGATAACGCTGGGCATACGTACGTCTAGCTTCTAAGGCATTACCATTCGCTAATCCGTACAAAAAATGCATATTAGCCATTTCAACATTAGTAAACACTGGCATAGTTATTAACTAAACACAGAGTCAATCAAATAAAAATGTACGATTTTTGCGTTGGTTTTCAAATTTGACACTTGTCAACATTATTTCAAAGGCCACTTAGAATAAGCATGTTTTTGCGTATTACTTCTAAAAACCAGTAGCGTCACCGGGAAAAATTAATTTCACGTACAATCAGAACTGACTTATTACAATAAATTCAACACCCTGTATCTCATAAACGACAACACCTATCACACATGTTTATATGAACTTTTCGTCTTAAAATTGAGTAACGAAGCGCCCCATATAATATTTTAGCATTCTAAAATCGGTATTTCAAATAATATCTTTATATACTGACTCCCTTTTATCAATCCGTTCTCTCAAAAACATCTATTCTCAACATTGTGCAAGATATCTTACAGATAGATTACAGATTGTTCATCATCAAGCATCCAGAAGCATTTCTGTAACAATAATTTGGGAATCCATAGTAATGAGATGGTTGACGTAGCGGCAAACAAGGTATTTACATTTGATTTAGCATTAGAAAATTCACAAACTCAAGAATATGTAAAAAGAACCACAAGACACAAGTGGTAGACACTGTGGTCTACAAAATCAATAAGATTGAGATATCTACAGTCTGATGTAAATAGTTTCAGCTGTTTTTCTTCCCTATCCAGAAAGGAGCGTTTAATCATACGGAGACTGAGAATTTGCCATTCTCATGTCCAACGAAAATCCACCTATATGCAGACATTGTACTGATGGTCGCCTCACTATTGATCATGTACTAAAAGAATGTCCACATCTCCAAGAGGCTCGAACGCAACACATAAAATACATAAAATATATAAAAATCTTTGTGATTCTGTATCACAAGTATTGTACTTATTATTATTATTATTGTATATTCTTATGAGTTTGTACCTGTCTCAATACCTATTGCTGTTGAGACACATTAATTTTAAATTTGAGAAAAAGTGGTCCAATTGTACAACATTTTTGGTTAAAAATTTAGATATCATTAGCAAGAAATGATAATATTATAAGCCGCACTCTTTGTTTGTCTTCAATGATAAGTGTCAATGCACAATCTTCAGTTAATATTATAATAATAATATTTATTCATACTTTATATGACAAATTACAATATATTATTTTAATTTAACCAATTGACCTTCATTTCTAACTACTCTTTGTTAATGATGTGAGTACAAAAATAAAGTTTGACGATTGTATCTAATCATTTTATTTTGTTTACATTTTTGCCTCTAGAAGGGCTTTTTTAAACGAACGGTAGTATTCACAATTTATAAAAAAAATTATTGAAGTTTATAGATCAAAATGATTTTAGCTAGATCATAAAGAAATATATTTTTAGTCAAAGTAACATTAAGGATAGTTTTAGTCATTCCGGTCCTGTAATAGAGGTTTTTCTTTTAAATATCGTGAGTTCACTTGATTGGCTGAATTTCGTACGTGAGTGACATGGAGGTGACTCTTAAATACGGTATTCGCTCGATGAAGTAAATTGGAAAATTTTCTAATTACGCCGTTTAAAATCAAAAAAGATCAACTGTAAAGGAATTTTGAACTTTGAGATATTTTATCTACCGTCAGTTTATTTTGTGACATAAACAATTAAATTAATGTGGTTTGTGTATCGTAAGTTACTGGTATTTAGTTTGATTACTGATATTGAGACAAATAAGGGTCAATTCGTTCTACTATTTCGTGACATTTAAGGGGTAACGCTAGTTTGCTTCCTAATGTCTTCTCTGAAACGAATATAGTCCCAAAAATATCCCAAAACGCTTACAACATCGTTTATCTACTGGAGTTAGGTTAGGTTTTTTCTGCATCTCTCTGTGGTAGTGATTCCATCACATCTGCAGAGCTTCCTTGCTGCTATTCCATCCTAGAGCTCCATTCATCCAGTTTTACTTGAACTTTTCTTTCTATTGTGCAACTAGGGCGTTATGGGAACCATCGGGTAGACACTGCCTAAAATAGAAAGTGCCTCAACATATCGGTGTCTTGTTCCAAACCTGTATTCCATTTTAAAGGAATATTCTTGAAGTTTTTCTAACCATCTTGTTACCCGACCCACTGGGTTCCTGAGGGCTTCTTCTAATAAGTAAAATCTTGCCAAAGTGATATTTTGTAGTGCTTCACAAACTTCACAGTCTGCATACATAGTAGTTCTTTTTGTCAGCATTCGATATAGTTTTGCTAAAATATCCGAGAAATCTTTTGTTGTTACCATCTAACTACTGATACTCTTAGAATGGCATAGTTAAACCATCCAGTAATCTTACAACAAATAAAACATGCATAACCTTTATTGAGCCATGTAGTAATTTTATTAAATGCTGGTCTGGGCATAGGCAAATGAAGATATCCCGTATATTTTATTTTTCTACTCTCTTTATTTTAATCTTAAATGGCTATTTTAGAATACATGTGTCTTTAAAATAAATGATTTATTAAAAAATACTGAGATCTGTTAGATTAGGTTTCGTTAGGTTAGGTTAGGTTAGGTTAGGTTAGGTTAGGTTAGGTTAGGTTAGGTTAGGTTAGGTTAGGTTAGGTTAGGTTAGGTTAGGTTAGGTTAGGTTAGGTTAGGTTAGGTTAGGTTAGGTTAGGTTAGGTTAGGTTAGGTTAGGTTAGGGTAGGTTAGGTTAGGGTAGGTTAGGTTAGGTTAGGTTAGGTTAGGTTAGGTTAGGTTAGGTTCTATTTGATTAATCGTTCGACGTCGCTTTCACTGCGACCTGAAATATCTACTGTGGCTCACCCCTAGGTTTAAGTCGTTCTATGCCTCTGATGAAGTTCATCAAAGTCGTTGGCGACAGTTCCATAAAGTCCTTTCTCTTTCAAGCTCGCCATTTTATCCTCAGCCTGAAAGAATCTGCAGTCCACACTCTCGGCCAGCCTAATCGTTTTTACAGATCTATAAGGACGAACTGTGAACAGTTAGTAGTCCTGTCACAATTCTGCTCATATTTAGCAGCTCTGGAGCCTCTTTTTAAGGACGGGGTATCGCTGTACATCAGAATGGCACCTGCAGACCAAAAGTTTATTCTAACTTTCTCCGTTATTACAACTCAAATCGTTTTATTTTTTTCACTAAATTGCATATATAAAGGTCTAACTTAGGTAAGGATTGCATTGATTTTTTGTTAATTTATTGTTTAATATTGAAAAAGAGATGTTGAATGCGAACTATTTTAGACCTTTACATTTGTATAAATAAACAACAATCTAAATAAATTTTCTTAAAATGAAACTAAACCTTTCCTAAGTTGAACATTTTTCTATCAAATAGCCCAATCAGAATTTTCTAAAGAGATCAGACCTAAGAAATAGTTAGAAACTAAAATCATGCTGCATTTTATTTTTATTTTTTCACTTTGGATCAAAAATGGACGTAGTTAATGACGAAATAATTGTACTTTAGTTTATAACTTTTATCATAGATGGAACTAGGCACTATGTATTTTTTTCTTTTTTTTATTAACGAAGTCAAAAAAAAATTTTGTATTATAAGTTAATGTAACGTTTTTTAAATATTTTGCGATATTTACAAAACAATTATTCAATAAAACAAATTAGTAAAATGAAAAAAAGAATACTGATTTGCGGATATTGATTGTCAGCAGACCAGCTTTATCATTGTTATTTCTTGAAGAAATTTTAATTATAATATGCCCAGCGTACGGCTGGCCATCTATAGTTAATATGAGGGTAAATAAAATTATTGTTTGTGTGCCGAGCGATCGCTTACAGAATAAGTGTTTACTATTCCATTTTCCCAGCACAACTAAAAAACCATTAGACACAGAATAAACATCGTTGTAAATAAATATAAAAATTATAAAATTGAGTAGTCCACTTGCAAAGTGCGCTATACTGTTCAACCATTTCTTTAAGAAAATTAATTAAAATATTTTTTTCTAAAATTAAGTAATAAATATATATGTTGATTGTCATATATTTAATTATTGTTGTTTTGTTTTATTTTATGATCAAAAAATAAAATGTCAGTTAAATGGTTATAATTTTATTTAAAAATTAAAATTGAACAAAAAGAGTTTTGCAAATGTATTGATAACTTAGCACACTTTGCAAGTGGACTACTCAATTGTTAATAACAAAAAACTGTAAATTCAAAATTCTTGAAAAAATACGAATTATTGGTGGCCATATAGACACTTCTTGGTCAAATTTTGGAAGAAATCTGGTCACAGGTTTCTGAGAGAAAAAAATGTTAGCGTAAATTTTGTATACGTGGTATTCTGAATTAAGTAAAAAGAAAAACTGGCATCAAAATATTTTATTTAAAAAATATACTTTTATTATTTTTACATTTAAATATTTTCTGGTGGATCTTTATATTTTAATCTTTGGCCTCTCCTGTTTAAAATAACTTCCGGCCCAACGCAATCCTCATAGAATCGTCTCAACTTTTCTACCATATTGTTAAAAAAAGTTTCGTTGAAATTTATATTTTCGGTAAAAAGTGGATTCATATCTCCTGTAGGTATAAATAATAAAATGGCATGTTTTTCTTCTTGTGATGCCGAGTTGTTCTTGTATCTAAAAACAATAATTTGTAATATTCTAAAAAAATTAGCAAAATGAAAAGCCAGTAACAAATCTTACCTGATAATAATAATTGTGGTTTTCCTTCAAGTGAATTTCACTATTTTCAATTTTTAAGCAAGGAACCATACGCTTTTCTACGGCCTCTCTCAATGATATTTTTGATGTGACTACTTTTAAAAAACATTTTACTTCAACAAGTTCATCTGAATCAATTAAACCTAAAATATAAGTTTTTAAACTCTGATATGTATATAATAGTTACAATAATTCGTTTACCATCAGGCGATGCACCTAAGAAACCGTATTTCAAGTCAACAAATAATCCTGAAGGGTTAACATTCGGGTAGTAATAGTGGGTAGTTTCCAGCACTTTATCAAATTTTAAAACATTAGTTTAAATCCAGCAACATTCTAGAAAACATCATTATTCTTCATAAGTACCTAGTCTCCGAATTTTCGACGCAAGTAAATAGGTATTACAAAATTAAAATATGTTGACCACTTTAATGTGTCATTTGTAAATGCATCGCCTCTAAGTTAATAATATTTTATTAATTTTTTGACACTTACCTAGAACTGATCTAAAAAGAATCACACACAACTATAAACTTATAAAAATAATTAACTTACCCTACCAGTGATTAGGTATATATATATATAGAATTAAAAATACAAATAAAAAATGTTTTTAATAAAAACTAAAGATAAAAGTAATAATTACTATAGAGCATCTATTGATATTACTAAATGTTGATCTACCCTCGTTCTTTCCCGAGATAAAATACAAAATATATTTTGTTGGCTGGCAAGGTCTAGAAATGAGAATTATATAACTGGTTTTTACCCTAAAACATGTGTTTTTAGCAGGTCAATTTTTTTCCGATGAATTGAGCAATTTAGTGAAAGGATTCTATTATTATTTCTGTTAGTTTATCCTATTACTAAGAGATGTCTGCACTTCATGGACAAAAAAATCATTGACACATTTTCGTTTCAGATTGCATGGGATACGGGCTCCTTAAGAGAGAAAGATATATCTCTTACAAATACCTTTGAGTGTCTTAAACCCTCTTGCTCAAAGCAATAAGATCTAGCTAATCGTGAAACAGTCTATATTCCGTTTTAATTTCCTTGTTTAACAGTTTATCTCAAAGATCTTAAGTTTCATTTTGGATGTTCTTTTTTTCTGTACCACTCATTTGTCAAATTAAACAGTTATTTAAAACCTTGTGAAATTATTTTAGTTTCAACTTTCTTAAGATATTTTTTAATATTTGTACTATATAAAAAATTTCCTAATGAAAGTTATTTTCCAGTTATCATTTGACAACCTTCCATCTCTACCGTAGATCTAGCACCTGTTTTTCATAATTGTTTGCACCAAATTGCTGTTTTTTTTTATATATCTGCTACTTAATAGCTTTGTACAAACCAAATCATCTTTACCGCTATATGTTTTATTCAATGTCAAACATTCAATTATTTAAATATACTTCTGTTATGTTCAAAAATTCCGCTATTTATTCGCGAAAAAGAATGTTATCAAAAATTTGATTGACAATTATCAGCAATTTCCGATGATAATGAACCCATTCTGATTATTATACGTTTGGCAGATTAATTTAAGATCTCTTTACATGCTTTATTAATAATATATGTTGGGCGAGAACCTGTTGTAAACTGTAATATTTGCATTTCGCACGACTTGTGGGTTAAGTAAATAATATCGAGAAGTGTTTTCTTTTGTTACGGGCAATGTTTAACTTTTTGTTTTACTGTAGTTCAAATATTTAGGTTGTCTCATCCGATTATTCGAGTTTGGGATTTTTTTACAGCCATTTACATTGTGCTTTGAAATGCATTTTAAATGTTTAATCGAAGGGTGTAATGAAAATCGTTTTGGCCTGGAAAGTTTTTAACGACTTTTAAATATTTAATAATAATATTTATAAAAATAATTAGGAGAAATAATAATATGACTGTTTAACACCGATATACGAACTGTTGCAGTTGGTTATGTATAAAAATTATTTTGTTTCATTCTTCTCATGTATGTTGGCTTCTGTGTCAGGTTCATCCTGGTCTAATAAACCTTATTTTAACTCATTTAAGTCCGTAATTTCCCTTTAAAGCCCGTAATTCCCCTTCAAAAATTTCTAATTCATATTTTAAATATAAAATTATAAATGCTTTCAAAGATAATTTCTGCCAAAAAAATATTATTTTTATACTCCAAGACCTTTCTTCCTGGCAACTATAGTTGCCACTGGAATAAACTGTAAAAAATTTAAAGTAAATGCAAAACAAGTTATATTTTATTTTTCACCCTACATTATGAAATCTTACAAAACAATTTTATGGATGTAATGCAATTTTACATTTTACACGCCTGAAGTTCAAGAGTGGAACATTATGTCCAAGTCTTCTATATAAAAGCCATCCTTGGACAAAAAATTCTCCAGGCAAAAAGAAGCCACCACCATTTTTTCCCTAACCTAGCCTAACTTAAACTAACCATTTTTTTGACCTTATTCTGCTGTGGTAGGAGGCTACGAACTGGTCTGATAGGTCGACACAACTTATGTGAAGATTGTACTGATAAATAAGTTGGGGTGTATCTACTGGAATTTTCGATTTTTAAATGCGAATGTATCTTGAGGATTTTTTCATGGGATGTACAGTGTGGAAACCAATTATGGAATAAAATTATTTGTGGGGTTAGTTTAGAAGATTTTAGAAAACGCTGGGACCCGTCAACATTAAAATTCAAATGTGAGCTTTTTAAACATAAATTTAAATGTACAGGGTGATACACGCAAGTATGGCATCGTCCATGATCTAAGTTTTTAATAAAACACCCTGTATGTTTTTATGATTTTAGAAGTTCCTTAATAATACGATCTCAACGAACTCTACCATGTAGGGTGTATTATGAATTGTATTTACCGATTTAGTTGGCATAGTTATGTATACAGTTTTTACCTATTCTTGACAAAAAATGTTAACAAAACCCAAAATATTGATACTTAGTGAAGAAATTTATTTGAGGTTTGAATTCAGCTAATTAAAAATAAAACCACTATTTAAAGTGTGAAACATTATTAAAATTGATTGTACTAACCCTTACCGTTCTTGAAACATTATTATTTTCACAATTTTATGAATTTACTATCTTGAACAAAATTATAAATAAATTCAAAAATTCACCCTGTACAAATCATAATACATGCTATAGTTCGTTTACATTGTATTGTTAAGGAGCTTTTAAAATCATAAAAACATACAGGGTGTTTCATTAAAAATATAGATCATGGACGATGCCACACTTGCGTGTATCACCCTGTAGATTTAAATTTATGTTTTGAATTTGAATTTCAAAGTTGACGGGTCCCAGCGTTTTTTATAGTCTTCTAAACTAACCTCACAAATTATTTTACTCCAATACATAGAACAAACGTACTGAAACAATTATTTATTTAGACTACTGTAACAAAAAATTCTAGTTAGTTAACATTATAGTAAATTTTCGAAGTGGCCTCTATTGACTTCAATACATTTATTAATCCTTTTGGAAAAATTTCTCCTAACCTTTAGAAATATGTTGGGTCGATTCCTAATAAAATTTGCAACATTTGTTGCCATAATTTCTGTCGGGTATTAATTTCTTGAGCGTACACAAGTGTCTTCATATGTCCCCAAAAATAAAAGTCTAGGGGATTAAAATCGGGACTCCGAGCGATAATTTCGAATCGCTAAAGGATAATGTGGTGGGGCGCCGTCTTGCATAAACTACATACTTCTTCTTTGGTTTAATGGTAAGTTTTCCAGCTCATCAAAAAGTGGATTTTGAAATAATATTTAAATTTGCAGGTAATTCAAAAGGACCTGCGAATTTGCTGCGAATTTTATGTTATTTATTAGTATCTGATAATAAAAATCATATTTCTGAATTTTCATAAATTTAAAATTGAAAAACATTGATATGAAAAAATCTTTTGAAATGAAATTTACTGAAACTAATAAACTTTATTTATTTAGTGAAATATTTATTGAGGCATGTGAATTTACGATTAGAATTAACAAATTTTGTTGTCAAGGTGGTTAGATTATTAAGAAAATTCATGTTAAGCAATAAAACAAAAATGGATATTTTAAACATTACCTTTAAATGTAAATAACTCGAAAACTACTCACTCTATCGTATTGAGATAAGAGGATAATATTTACGTAGAAAGTAACGGAGAATCAAAAAAACATGCAGAAACAATTATTACTACAGTGGCGTAAATTGTAGGGGGATAAAAGAAAGTATCCATCCCTACCGCACGCCTCTGGTAATCGAGAAAAACTATATTTTGCCACTGTTGCAAGTAACCTAATATGTGTAAACTTTTTGCCAAGTATAAAGAAAAAATATTGGGAGGTGTCAAAAATATGGGATACCTACAATCATTTAGAATAGTTAAAATAAAACACCCTCGGTTAGGAGGAATATTTTATTTAAGTGTTTTGGCTTAAATCTTCATATTTAGTGCTAAGGTTTCTTCAGTTACTATATGGATAATTCTTAATGAAACACCCTGTATACCTACCAACATAACAAACAGAAATCCGAAAATCATGTATTTGGCTGGGAAATTTGAAAATAACGTGTTTTTATCAATCTTCGTATAATATGAAATATTACATACGCTATTGTTAATTTTATTTGTTTCAGGCTATGAACCCGTACGTCTCCCAGAGGACAGCGTCTTGAATGGCTTCACTCCTCTCTTGTATACTGCGGATGATACTATTTATGTGACTAAAGACGTGGACGTTGAATCCGCACACTTTGTTCAGCGTCTCAACAAACTTCTCTTCTTCGGAACTGTGTATCTGTGCGGAGTTGATCCACCGGTATTAAAATTGGAGATCGAAGATGATGTTCGGGAGTACGTTTCTGTCGTTTGTACCAGCAACAGCAGGGATTCACCACCCCACACGGAATTGGTGAGAATTGGAAACGTTATCTAAAAGCTATTCGTCGATAATTATTTTGTCCCTCTTTATTTTCAGAGACAGAATAATGACATATTGTTGGAAAGCTTCAGTGACGATAACGACAGTGAACAACCAGAAGATAACATTACCACTGGTACTTCTAACGAGGTACGGGATCTGCTCACCAGGAAAGTCGAATTGGAGAAAAGAAAAAGGAGCCAGGAACTTCATATGCAACGTGTAAAGGTAAGTGTCAATGACATTGTTGAACTATATTATGTGAATCCATTTTTGATTGTTCTTTATTAAAGAATATCAGTTTCATAAAGAGAAGACATTTGGTAGACCACCAATTTGTTTTTTGATTCACTATAATATTAAAGAATCAGTAAAACTTCTGTGTAAAATTAATATTTAAATATCTGCAAGAGAACTAATGAAATAGATAAAAAAAATCAAGGAAACTCGATCTTTTCTACGATAACCTCGATAAATGTCCATTCTATTATCGTAACTTCAGTCATAAACAGGCAAATTTTGCACAGAATTTCATTTTTGCATCGGCTGCTAGGCAAGTTGCTGAGCTTCTTCTTCTTCGAGTGCCATCTCCATCAATGGAGGTTAGCGATTACCATGGCAAAACTGTCTCTATCTTCTGCTGTTCTGATGAGTTATTCGAACCCTAGTCCCGTCCATCTTCTGCTTCTCATCCAGGACAACTTTTTTCTTCCAATGCCGCGCCTTACCTCTATTTTACCTTTTATTATCAATTGTGGGATATAATATTTTCCTTGTCTTAGTAGATGACCAAAGTAACTGGTTTTCCTGGTTTTTATTAATGTTAGGAGTTCTCTTTCCTTTTTCAACCTTTGCAGGACTGCTTCATTTGTTATTCGTGCTGTCCAGGGAATTTTTAGAATTCGGCGATAAACCCATATCTCAAAGGCCTCCACTTTATTTATACTAGATGTTTTTAGTGTCCAAGCTTCCGCGCCATAGAGTAATACCGACCATATATAGCATTTAACAAGTTTCAGTCTCAATTGTAAACTGATATGTGTGTCAGTGAGCAGCCCCCGTATTTTCATAAAGCTACTTCTCGCTTGAGCAATCCTTGCTGTTATTTCTTGTTCAGGGTCAAGTTTGTTGTTAATCCAGCACCCTAGGTATTTGTACTTTGTCACCTGTTCAAGCATTCTGTTGTTTATTGCTATGGGTAGGGGAATGTTTTGATTTTTCTGGATCACCATTACTTTTGTCTTTTTCTCGTTGATCTTCATTCCGAATTCCTGACATATTTCATTCAGTTGGTCTAAGATATATTGTAAATCGATATCCGAGTCTGATATAAGTACCGTGTCATCTGCGTATCTGATGCTTGGTATTAGGACTCCGTTAACTTTTATTCCTTTTTTGATGTTTTTAAGTGCTTTTCTGAACAGCAATTCGGAATATAGATTAAATAGCATTGGGGACAGCACGCACCCCTGCCTTACACCTTTGTGAATGTTAATGCTATTGGAGACTTGGTCGTTTATTCTAATTTTAGCCTTCTGTTGCCAGTATACATTTTTTATTATACTGAGATCTTTGGAGTCCAACCCAATATTGTTGAGAGCATTCAGCATTTTATTGTGGTTTACGCGGTCAAACGCTTTCTCAAAATCCACGAAACACAGAAAGACATCTTTTCGTTGGTCTTGGCATTTTTGACATAGTACTTGGAGTGAGAAAAGAGCTTCTCTAGTCCCCATACCATGTCGGAACCCAAATTGATCGTTTCCTATTTCTTCTTCAGTTGCTGAGCAACAGATGCGAAATGGAATATTTCCT
Organism: Ophraella communa; assembly: GCA_035357415.1. NCBI lineage: Eukaryota > Metazoa > Arthropoda > Insecta > Coleoptera > Chrysomelidae > Ophraella > Ophraella communa. Next base: position 21,162,643 of record CM068988.1, on the reverse strand, counting down.
GTTAGGTCTAGGTTCACTCTAAAATCACGACAACTACGTCTACGGGTCAAATTATGACGTCCAGTTACAAATTGATGAAAAGTCAGCAGATCGTTTCTGTCAAAGTTTTAGTAGGTAACGAGTAATTTTATAGCTTCTTTTCTAGAAAAAATGTAATATGTAGCTCGCAACAAAATGGGCATCAGTTGGTGCTCATTGCATAACATACTATTTCTATATCGGTTATGTAAAATGCCTAATGGACTAGTTTAGTGATTTTTTTTTATATTTGCATCTTATAAAATAGGTTTTTAGTGGTTCAACTGTACAAATAAAATTTTTATAAAATTAATCCTCTAGCCATAATCGGCTTTTGAAATTTAATGGTTACATACGTCATAAGTGGTAAGTGACGTGTTTCAATAAGATTGGTAGAAAATTTGCGATGTTGTCGATATGCTTTAATATTAACCGAGAAACTTATCTCTCTCTCTTATTTGTTGTCATTAAAAAGAGATAAACATATCGATATTTTTGTTCTCTGATTGACACTTTATCAAATAAGGAGTAAAACACTAAACAAAATATTCTGTCATTTTCGTTAGTTTAATTTGTTGTTTGGTTGTGTTTGGTTTATAAAAGAAATTACTTCTATACTATTTTTGGTTCGAAAATAAAAATCCCTAACACCTTCTCTTGGTGTTATAGCGGTTCCTTCAAAAATAACCAATCGAAGTAATTGTTCTCTCGGAGAGCAACCCTTCTATCGGTACAGTGAGAGAACGAACCTCAAGAATACCGTTTTGGCATTTTCAATAGAACAACGCCCACTTTCTATTGGCTGTTCTATTCTATCACCGTCAAAAATAGGGGTCTTGTTTGTTTATTACAGATAAACACGATTTTCTCTCCTGTCATATATCTTATCAACTGGTACAATCAGTTAGTCACAGAACACGGTGTTTTGTGCCGCCAGTTCTTTGAGAATACTTGAAACGAACGTAGCTAAACTGTGACAACGTTGACTTTTAAACACACTTCATTATTGGTTATTAGTTGGCGCTATATTTAAAACTTACTAATTATTTATTACTAAATTTTACGAAATGAGAAAAATTACTTGCAAAATGAATACTAATATAAGTAAGTAGGTATCTTATCCTAAATATATATTGCTATCATTTTGATTAATATGATCCTACTAAACTAGTCCATTATTATTCCCGTTCTTCCAAATTTTATAGTTATAACCTAGATATTTTATTTATAATCTTCAAAAATTTGGTATGCAGCGATGCCTTTATTCGTCAGTATTGTCATTATTAGATTCAGTCGTTTGAGGATTTTATCCTGGAATCTAACGTAACAAGCTGAATTTTTGTACAAACCTTTATTTTGGTAGGATAACTAATATGACAATTAATCACTTGTAAGGAATCTTAGATATTCAAAGTCAAAGGAGTCAAAAATCATTTTTTCGGGAAAACCTCGTTATAGAGGACCAAATTTTGTACAATATTATTAGTTTTAGACTTTTTTTTCTTGTCATGAGATAAAGGGCCCTAAAGGACGATAGTTGTACCTTTATATGCCTCATTTATTATTTTTTAAGTTCAGCTTTTTAATATCCTAAATTTGTCATTGTATAAGTAAAATTTATTGTCTTTTCCATATATTGTAATGTTTTAAAAAATAATAGTAAATATAACTTACCAAATAAATAACTTGAATTGAAGTAAACCATTAAACATGGATGTTATTTACAAATCTTTTCATTAAATGATTAAAACACCAAAAATTTCTTTATTAGAGCCAATTCAATAAACCGTAATACACACAAGAACACAAAAACCATCTTGATAATGAATGAATGCTAACACCAGTAGTCGATTCAAGAATCAAAATCCAAAACACTAATTTGTTTAAGCTAAAAATAAAAAATAAAAAAGTATTAGAATATGTTAATAATAAATCATAGGTATACAATATTAGTAAGAAACCAACTATATTAGTCATATTAAGCTAGTTAGATCAAAAGCTAAATAAGTAATAATTAAGGTTAATAATAATAATGATTTTAATAATTTTTTTTTATAAGTATCTATAAAAAATGAGAACAAGTAAGGTATAGGTTATTTAAAATTATTATATGAAGTAGAGAATATTTAACTGTATACAGTCAGTAATATAAGATACAAAAATTTAAATCTCAACAAACTAATTTAAATATTTGAGCAAATTAAATGAATCAGAGACAATGATTATAATTTGATAAACAAATTTTACTTACCCCAAACAACATTTTCAAATTCATTTAAGTATCAAATGATGAGTCTTGTAGTATGATGTATCGGATATCAGTACAAGTCTAGTAGTTCCTATGTCCTGAACATCTCAGATTTGATAGAAATACAATATTTAAGACAGAACCTAAAAAGAGGGATATTGAAATATATTACATGATAGAATAAAGCTGTGAGAAAGTGATGTTTGTGTTTACAAGCTAAGACTATTTAATCAAGCTTGATCAAAGACTTTATGAATGATAAATTCAATGAAAAAACACTATAAATAGTGATGTGGTGATTAAAAACGTTGACTATAAACTTTAAAAAGGTGCTTGTATGAGAAAGACCTAAACTTAGTATTAGATGTTTAATTGATGTTTCTATTTGTTGTAATTGTATGTTTTTGTAAAGTAATTAATTTTAAGTTGTTTTTTGATGTTTTTGGATGTTATTAATTCGTTTACTTGATAAATTTTGTATGTAAATCACTATGACATAGTAAATTTTTAAAATCAAATAAAAGCTAATATAAGCGGTTTCATTGAAAATAAAAGTTATCTGATCATATTTTAATATGTAAAATTTCATTTTTTGTTAAAAATATTGGCCAAAAAGAGATATTAGCTCACAATTGTTAAATTTGATATCAATAATTGTCAAAATGGCTGACATTGTTTATTCCAAAAAGCCAGCTGTTTTAATAAAGAAAGATTGATTTTAAAATTCTAAAAATGTTAATTTATAATGAAATAAATTGTACAGATTTAATTTGTAATAATTTTAAGGTCAGAAAATGTATAATTAAAAAGTCAATTTTTCAAAATTTTGATGTAAGAGAGGTTATATAAAAACAAAACACGCTCGAAAAGGCAGCCATTATGAAAATTTGACCGAGGGTATATAAGCCCTTGGAAAAGAAAATTCGGGAACATTCTAAATTTATCAAAAGGCCAATCCACGTCAGTATTTTTTAAAATTATTGTAAAAACAATGGCGGATGACTATTAAAAATTAAAATGGCTGACAATTAACATAATCAATTATATGAAATATTGTAAAACAAAGTTTATTGGAAAACTGTAAATAGAAATTGTACCAGCTAATAAAATAAAACCCTAAGAAGAAAAAAAATTAAATATTTTTGACTAACCTGTAACTACAATATAAAAATTCCGGAAGAAACCAAGGAGAAATAATATCCGGTGGTCATAATCCTGTTTAATATCCATCCAAGGAAACATTAGTACGTGTTGTAGATTACCATTGGAAAGGAGGCTGAATCTGGAAAGCCGCTACGGAAAATTTCCATTTATCACCGTCAACTAGCAAGTGCTTTGGGGTATGTTTTTTAACTATATTCACTAATATCATTTTCACAAATATTATAAACATTGTGAGTAATATATTTCGATATCATTAAACAAATTTTCTATAATCTTGATCTGAGAACACTGTATCACTAAGAATTTTATAACAATTAATAGACACACGACACGCGTCCCAACAACTTTCACCCCAGAAATTACTGTTAAGTATCACGTGTTTTCTGTGTGCGGGGTTGATGCGCACAAAATCTGCCATAGCCGTATCATTAAAGAGATCAAGGGTATATTATTCTTTTAGGGAAAACAAAGTTAATAAATAATAATAAATGATAAACAAAATTACATATTTTAAATTTGATAACATAATTTTTTTTTACAAACAGAAGGATCAATAAAATAAAGAAATTTTAAGGTGTTTTAGATTAAAAAAGGATTAAATTAAAATTGAAACAAATTTAAATATAAATAATAGCCCCACAAAACTTTAAAAATAAAATTTTCAAATTATAAAACAACAAAATTAATAATTACATCAATAATAACAATATTTATGCAATCAATACATACATTATAATTGTAATTTATTACAATATATAATAATGGAATAATACAGGAATTCATCGTAAATTTACCTAAGAGGTAGTTTTTTGAGAGTCCAATTGTCAATTTTTTGGTACACAGGACCTGAAGTATGATAACATTTTCAACTGTTTACTTTATCAGTGACAGCTGCTAAGATAAGTGTTTTTATAAGCTCGGCGATTTTCGTTTATTAAAATGGATTTAACTGTTACAAAGTGCTTGGAATCTTAATCAAAGGCTATGGTTGGTTAAGTATGGCTATGAGAAAAAAAATAGTGGTATATGTTTTCTGGTCAAAATATCAATAAGGAATACCACCCGTTGGTTTATCGTCGTTTTCATGAATCAATAAAAAAGTCCAGATATGTGGCAAAACAATTCATGGAATTTGTACAAAACTATAACGCACCTGTTCACACTTCATGGCTTGTTCGTGAATATTTGGCCAAAAAAATTCTGTAAATATGGTCCAGCTTTCATATTTGCCAGACATGGCTCCGTGTTACTTTTTCCATTTCCAAAAATAAAAAGAACCTTAAAAAACGAAAATTCTTGTTCGTTTTTCTTATTAACTTTGATCTATCAGTAAAAATTTAGGTTTTTATAATTAGATTAGAGAGTATTTTATTTTTTTTTCATTGAAATTCATTTGATTACCGTTGATCTTTGATCTTGATTTTTTGAGAAAATAAATTAACATGGAAAATAACCGACTGATGTAAACTGAATCTGTGTTTCGAGAAATGAAAGGCTAATAGACTAATTAAGCCACTAGTGGTTTTAATAGTATTAACCGCATTGATTTGCTATGATTTAGCATAAAGTATTGATTAATAATAAGCGTTTTCATTGGTCGAAATCACAAATTTGTGACATGTTGACAGGCGAAAAAATTAATCAGAGTTGCATTTTGTCAATTTGAATATTAGCAAAAGTTTCAGGGTTACTAAGAAACTTGCTCCAACTTAAATTAGAAAATATAACAACTACATTTGAATATAGTTTTTATTTTAAGATAATTTTTTTATACATAAGTAAATGGCAACTATACATTCAATAACATTTTAAAGATTAAGTCTACAAACTTTCTGTCGTCAAATTTTAAAGGTCAATTCACAGTAGACCATGTCCTTGGAAAAATGTGAAATTAATAACAAATTTTGTTGTATAATTCTTACAATGTCGTAGTCCACTATAGATGGGATCCAGTGAAGTGCACGCTACAGGATCGGTTTTCTTTGGGATAGCTCTTTTTTGCTTATTTCGGAAATGTTGTTAATAAAACGAATTAGGTTTCTCTTTTTTTTGATGATTATTTTCGTTTTTAAATTGTGGCTAAACAGTTTTGTGATTTTGTGTATTAAAGTGTGTATCGGTTAACCATTCCAATGATAAATCATAAGAAAACCTGGATAAAAACTTTCTCTTTTTAACATTGGTAACCAAATTTGACTGCACTCGGCTTAAACTTTCAATATTATTGAATGTCTAGTTGTCAAATTTTTCCGAAGTGTCATTTAAAAACTAAAGTGCTTGTTTAATTTCCCAAAAAAATTAACAAAACAAAATTGATATACCACAAGAAACACACAGAAGATAAATATTAAATAGTATTTTACAATTTAATTATTTGTTAGTAAAACCCATTGTTATCAGTGACATCAACCTGTAATGACTGTGTCCAAAACGGTTTTATTAATTTACTGTTATATTAAATATTTAGTTTTTTTCGAAAATATTGCAATAGCACCTTTGACCCCTTAAATTTTCACTGTAAAATTAAAACCGAAATGCATGTATCGAGAATAATAATCGGGCAAATAAGAATTATGTAGTAGGTACCTAGCAACTAGTTTGGCAAAGAAGCAGATCACCTGCTGGCTAGCACGGCCTCCGAAACCAGTTCAAGTTCAAGACCGCGACACAGAATTTTATTTTGGGTAATTTGTATTCAAGTCTTGGTTTCATTTTTTTTTAGTCAATTGAATTACTATTTTTGTATTCAATTGGAATTCCCAGACTTGCAAATAGCGTCTAAATTTTTTTTACTATGAATTCCGTAGTTACTTCGAGGAATTTTTTATTTTAAAGGCAAATCAGGAATTAAACAAGACGATTAATGATAAATTAAGAAAACTGCTCCACAAAAGTTTAGTTTTGAGCAAATTGTTTTAGTTTCTGTTTGCGAGAAATGTAGTTTAGAAGTTGTTAATTGTTTAATAAACGAAAATAATGGATATATTGGTCTGGGAACTACTTAGTTAGAAAGTAAAATTAAATTTTAAAGTTAACCTTAAAATTCGTTAACTTTTGTGGGACAGTATATTTGTGCACTATTGATTAACTATTTTAACCTTTTTTTTTGAAAATTTTTTTTTTAATAAAATGTATTAACACAAAGTTGTTGGGACAATAGCAATTGAAAAATATTTTAATAAATTTAAGGGACGTTCGTATTCGGTCCAAATTCGGTTTGGTAAATCCTTTTCATGTTCACATTACATTGTTGGAACTTGATGGATATTATAAAATTTGGTGTTTTATTGAATAAATAACATGCACTAAAGTGTTGGCAATAAAGTATATACAGGATGTGTTCGGGGAGCACGCTTTCGAGCTATGTAGCGCCAAGAGCCATATAACGCAAACGAGGAATAGTACTAGATAGCGCCAAATGGCGCAAATAGCGTGCTCCCCGAACACACCCACAGTATAGTATATAATTTTAAATGTTGATACAAGGAATTTACAAATTCTACTTAAATTGGAGTGTATTTTTAATTTTTTGATAAAAAGGAAGACATAAAGATTACAAGAATTGTAATAGACAAGACAAAGGTAGAGACCGCCCAACGAAAGTTTGGGACAGTCACGTGGCCTCTCGTTGAATGCACTCCTCCTACCTTCGCCGATCAACACGTGGCTGTCCCAAACTTTCGTTGGGAGATCTCTACAGCAAATGTTGTATTTTGAAATAATAAGTTAAATTCTAAATTGTATACTTGACTATAGCCTCATACTGATGCAATTTCCATAAATAATAACAGGTCTGCTGAAAAGTCCCTGGTCTACCATAGTAAAACACAATATTTTGACAATATTCATTTTTTTTATTCAACATAGTTGCCTTCAAAGGCGATACAGCGATTATAGCGACCTTCCAACTTTTCGATACCATTTTTGTAGTACTCCTTCGGTTTGTCCTCAAAATAGGCCTCAGTTTCGGCGATTACCTCAGTATCAGAGCCAAATTTTTTTCCCGCGAGCATTCTCTTCAGGTCAGAGAAAAGGAAAAAGTCGCTGGGGGCTAGATCTGGAGAATACGGTGGGTGAGAAAGCAATTCGAAGCCCAATTCGGCTGACTGTCGCCCAAAAGAGGTGGTTACCGACGAAAATATCAAAAAAATCCACAAAATGATTTTGAGTGACCGTAAAGTGAATATGATCGAGATAGCTGACACTCTAAAGATATCTAAGGAACGTGTTGGACATATCGTTCACGAATATTTGGGTATGCGGAAGCTCTGTGCGAAATGGGTGCCGCGCGTGCTCACAATCGACCAAAAACAGCAACGAATTGATGATTCTGAGCAGTGTTCGCAGCTGTTAAGTCGTAATAAACCCGATTTTTTGCGCCGATATGTGACTATGGATGAAACTAGGCTCCATCACTACACGCCTGAGTCCAATCGACAGTCAGCTGAGTGGACTGCGGCCGGTGAACCGCCACCAAAGCGTGGAAAGACTCAACAGTCAGCTGGCAAAGTTATGGCCTCAGCGACTATTACTGTGCATTATTGGAGCGATTGAAGACCGAAATCGCGAAAAAACGGCCCCATATGAAGAAGAAAAAAGTGTTGTTTCATCAAGACAATGCACCGTCTCACAAATCAATAAAAACGATGGCAAAATTGCATGAATGGGGCTTCCAATTTCTTCCTCACCCACCGTATTCTCCAGATCTAGCCCCCAGCGACTTTTTCCTTTTCTCTGACCTGAAGAGAATGCTCGCGGGAAACAAATTTGGCTCTGATACTGAGGTAATCGCCGAAACTGAAGCCTATTTTGAGGACAAACTGAAGGAGTACTACAAAAATGGTATCGAAAAGTTGGAAGGTCGCTATAATCGCTGTATCGCCCTTGAAGGCAACTATGTTAAATAAAAAAAATGAATTTTGTCAAAATGTTGTGTTTTACTATGGTAGACCGGGGAGTTTTCAGCCGACCTGTTATCATACATGTTTATTGTTAAAATAAAAATATATTACAAAACAAGTGTCGCCAAAGCGGATATTGTAACACGAGTACTGTAAAAACAGTAATTGTGGCACGAGTTTTACATACTATTTTTTATAATTCGCATTCAGAAAGATGTTTAACGAAAAGAAAAGAAAAAAATATTGGAGATTTTGATCTCAATTTTTTGATGTTGATATTAAAAATTTGAATTAGACAGCTGATAAAAAAAATACGATTCTAGTTAGCTGGACCATAAAAGTTACCTGATTTTTTGATGAAATTATTTTGTGCTCTATAGAATTAACATAAGGATTAACTACTGAAAATAGGAATGTTGCTTGTTAATCAAATGTCACACACCTTGTGTCTGCCTAAATAGTAACACTACATTAAATTTCGCGACAAAACAGTTCCTAACGCAGTAGCACTTTGTGACACTGCTTTCAGTGTTACAAAGTAGATTTTGTATACGCAAATTATAAAAAAAAAAAAAAATTAACCCACCTAACATAAGAGGTAATAATCGTTTAATGAAAATTCTATGACATACCTAACGAGAACAAATTGTTAGGTATGCCGGGAAGCATATCAGATTTACCGAATCGAATTATTCTCACCAAATTTGTAATTTAACCTCGTACAAGTAAATCGTGTATGTCACATGCGATCAATTCACGTTCGAAAAATTTTGCCAATGCGTCTTTCGCTCTCGGTACGTCTCGTCCACTTGACATTCGCGTTAACGAAAGAGGGCAGGGACTTTTTAGTAGAGGCGATTACACGACAAAAGATAATTTGGTATGGGGGCAATGGGTAACGTTAAAGGTTATATGCCTGCCATATTAAAATGGTGCCTTATAATAAAATAAATTCAATTCATTGTGTAATCAATTGTTTAAGAACTCTAAAAATTGATGAAATTGTTGATACAAATATTATGGTCACCTAGAGTATGTGATTTTATTGTTTGTTGCCATGATAAGATATATGATATATTTTTTTCCGCCTACCTTACCGGAAAAGCAATCATACGAATACCAAAAATAGGGTGGAAAGTATTGTTTATCAAGCCAAGGGCGGAAAATTTATAACGCCACGATTTTTTTTACAGTAGCAATGAAAAAGTGTGCTTTGGATTTGACATTTTTAAATCAGAAATGATATAAATTTCTACCAAATCCACAAAGTGAGAGCTTTAAACAAATTTTAAGAAAACGTCCGATTCTGAATACATCTTGATGAAGGTGAGCAAATACTTAATAGTATAAATTGTACAATGCGAAATAATTCTCTGAAAGTCTTCTAGCGCATTAGTATAAATGGTTGCCTCTCACATAGGCGGCTCGGGTTCAAATTTCAACGACTACAATTTTTTTCTTTAAATAGTTATAAAGGTAGGCGGAAAACAGTTCTGTGTCGCACGTGCATAAATGCATTAGCACCCCTTAGTTGGCAAATACAGCCGCGGGCTGCTAGTACCCACTTTTCGCCCTTGTAACACAATATAATTTTAATTGACCTAGAAATAAGATGAAGATAAAATTCCGGCTCCTTGACATCTCCAAAACTTATTACCTATCTCTGAACTCTATGACAGTATATGAATGTTTAATCCAGTTTTAAACTTCTGGGATGATTTATACACATCATGGCTAATTACTGTCTAATTATTTTATAAAATACATACCTAAATTACTTAACTTATATACACCCGGTATCAGTCGTAATTTATTTATACCACTTCGATATAACACTATTTATATACAATTATTTCACTGTTCACTTACTTTCCGCGCACTAATTTTTCAATGTTTACTAACATAACAGCTGATAACTGACTTCCTCACGCGTGTATCGCTTTTTATATAACACCCTAACGCCTTCTCGAACCGTCCAGGTTGAACAGTCTGGTCGACATTACCTTCGAGAAATGGGAAACAACCGGGGATTATTCTAGAAGGAGCATTCGCCATTATTTAAAGTAATTGACAGGGTCGGCCTCTGAACTTGACGACTTTGTAACAATTTGGCTGCCTATATTGTGTGATTGGTTTATATACTTCCTTATTATATCTTTATTATATTCATCATAGCAAACTGTCAAGTATGGTATTGTAGCAAGCTTCAACAGCGAAAATTGGTTGGGATGATGATATTGTTTATAGAATTTAAAATCTAAAATAAGTTGTAATCATTTTAACAGTAATAACAACTTATGCAATAGAAAATTAGATTTAAAAGTGCACTTTTAATTTAGTAAAAGATGTCAAACCTTAAACAGCTTATTAGTGAGTATTGTCTTAAAACGTTTACAGAATTTCTCGAAAACCGCATCGAAATTGCCATCTCATTATTATTTCCTACCTATAGTTCATTTCCCAGATCTGTCCTAACAATATGTTTATCTGCTTAACTAATGCAATGCAAGGATCACCAGAATTCCAGGACGGACCGTTTACTTCGACGTCGTCTCCGTCTCTCTATCGCCTATATCACGTCTCAGTGCCGTGGGAAAGCGTGGGTGTACGTGCGACCACTTCCTAGTTTCACCTCGGCGAAGATGTCGACCGAGTCTAAGTAGGCGCTTAGATACAGACCTTGGCAATGTTGATAAAATATTTTTTAATTTGTTCCAATACGTACAATGTGATTGCGATACTGAGGAGTTACAAAAACTTTTTTTGAGGAATATTTGTTTTAAAATTGGTATATTTTCGGGGTATGAAAATACTTTTATGTGGATAAAAAAATATTTAAATGGGAACAATTTAAATTTGAGACGCCGCTGTCAATCTCTGTAGGTATATTACCTGGTAATTTGGGGAAAAATCCGTTATATTGTGAATTACTAACAGTTAGTTAGCGAATTATGTTCACGAAAGTGTTTTGTGATCCCCAAATCAATATAATGGTTTTCGACAAAAATAACAGAACTAAAAATAGAAATTTTTTGTTGTTCTTTTAATGCAGATTTTTTTGTTGAGACAAACTTACAATGCATCAAGCAAATATATTTAATTTGAAAATCTAAACATAGCCGAGTTACAACTTGCAAGTTAAACTGTCTTGATAGACAATAACAAGCATTTAGAGTTCTAAAAATATCTACATATAACTAAGAACATTAAAAATGTAACTTTTTAAACAGAACATCCACTATTTATTAAAAAAATTGCTTTTTTAAACTTAATGACAGTTGTTTTGCTAAAAACTAGCATCGAAACTAGCGAAACAGCTGTCATTAAGTTTAAAAAACCAATTTTTTGAATAAACAGTTCTATTTTTAATGTTCTTAGTAAGATGGACTTTCAAGGTTACTACAATTAATTTCATTAAATCTTCAGATATTTATGTAGTTTAGCAAAGTAGGTACTTGGTCTCTTTTTAATTGTATACAAGGTAAAGTATTAAAGTCATTACGTTCCCCGCCGATGTTTGAGTCTTGGACGCTTCAGATGGCTTTCATTCTTTGCGGTTTATACTCAGCTGACGCGCGATTCGACTCCGGAGTGAAATGGTGGTTTCATCCATTTTGATGGACCGACTTAAAAATTTAGACTTACTCGTAAACATTAGTTGTCTTTGATCTGATTGGTACTCTGGCTGTACCAATTTGGAAAATAGCTTTTTGATACCCAAATGTCGTGTAAGAAAGTTCAAACACTACCTTATGGTATCTTCAGAGTCTCAGTACATTTTGTAAGTTTACTTTGCAATTGTCCATAATGCATTTCAATTTTTTTCAATGTTTTCCCGAATAACTGCCTTATTTTGACTTTCAGAGCATTCAGCATCGTTAATGCTCGTATGACCGCGTTTAAAGTCAGCAAACCAGTGAATAATTGTTAATTTACCAGGATCAGATATGCCGTAGTGGGTTATCAAGCCATTGTTGCGCTTCTACGGTATTTGTTACCGATCAAAAAGCAATGTTTTATTACCCATGAAAAATTTTTTTTTTCTTCAATTTTTGCTATCAAAAATAGACTCAATCAAAAATGAATAATGGCTCAAATTATATATTTATAGCCTTCATTAAAGGTTCGTTTTTTTATGAGTGCCATCCTAAATGCAAATTATTATCCTGAATTTTACTTTGACGATAGCAGCTATCTTTTGATTCTTGACACTTTACATTACTTGTTCTTTTTTCTGTTTACTTTACTTGTTTCAATTAGTTTTTCTCTCTTAAGTAATGCAAGTACTGTTGGAGTGTATGAAAATCCACAACAATTTAATTTCTAACTTAAAATTTATGTTTATGCTATTGCTTTTTGTAAAATTTGAAAAGTCGACGCATTAGTTTGTTAAAACCTGATGATGGCCTCCATATTGAGCCGAAACTAAAAGTAGATTTTTATTAGTTCATCTGTAATAATGCTGTAACATTGATGTTAGGTTTTTCTTTTAGATTTTCCATGTCACATTAAAGATTTGGATGATTTACTTCGCTTGAATTATTTTTTTAATAAACTTTTAATGAAATTACCAATTACTATACATATTTAATTTCATACTGCATCGTAACAGCCATGTTTAAGTCAACGATTTGAGTCTGGTAAAATTTTTACCGGATTCTAATGAAATGAGGCAAGAATCAAACAATTTATTGTGAAAACAATACTTTTTATATTCGCTATGGTACCTTTCTGATGATTTTGTGGGAATCAGAGAGCCGGCAGCTTCATTATATTTACGCAAAACATCTTCGGGAATGTTATTGTTTGTCGACATTTTGTCTGTTGACATTTCGTTTCACAAAAGTCAACAAATCAACCAGAAACAGTAACCTTATAAACTAGCGTTTCCATCATGGGTGATCATATTTTCAATTTTTGTTTTATTAATGTAAGATTTAGTGTCTGCAGTATGAAATAAAACGGGTCTGCAATATGAAATAAAACGCATTACGACATACGACTGGGAATATACAGGGTGTTTCAAAAAAAGGTAACACCGTCTCTAGGATAGGTAAAAAACTGAAAAATAATTGGGGTTTGCTTAGTAAAATTTTTTTCTAACGCCATCCGTTTTCAACATAAAGAGCGTTGAAGAAAATAAAAAATTACACATTTCTTACGATTTTGCCGAAACTACTGGCACCATTGCAATGAAATTTTATACGAATATGTTTTGGAAGCTGATATATCCCAAAATTTTATACGAATATGTTTTGGAAGCTGATATATCCCATGAATTTGTTTTTATAACTAACTCTCATAGAGGGCGCTAGTTACACGATTCATACAACGTATTATTCAACATAACTTTTTTTAGGGTAGAATTATTAGTCAAAACTCCAAGTGAACATAAACATCGTTTAATTCTACACCAAAAAGGTACTCTTGGTAAAACTCGATATTATTAATTTTACAAATAACAAGGTTTCAAAACTCTATTTATTGTTGACTTATTGTCATAACAATCAATAAATGTCAATTTTACATGGCAAACTTAGAGAAAAGCGAACTTTATCATTAGTTTATAGCAGGAGCGATTATTACTTCATAATTTTCAAATCAAAATATTCTGAAAACGGTACATAATATCGAGTTTTACCAAGAGTACCTTTTTGGTGTAGAATTAAACGATGTTTATGTTCACTTGGAGTTTTGACTAATAATTCTACCCAAAAAAAAGTTATGTTGAATCATACGTTGTATGAATCGTGTAACTAGCGCCCTCTATGAGAGTTAGTTATAAAAACAAATTCATGGGATACATCAGCTTCCAAAACATATTCGTATAAAATTTTGGGATATATCAGCTTCCAAAACATATTCGTATAAAATTTCATTGCAATGGTGCCAGTAGTTTCGGCAAAATCGTAAGAAATGTGTAATTTTTATTTTCTTCAACGCCCTTTATCTTGAAAACGGATGGCGTTAGAAAAAAATTTTACTAAGCAAACCCCAATTATTTTTCAGTTTTTTACCTATCCTAGAGACGGTGTTACTTTTTTTTGAAACACCCTGTAGATGTAGGATTTGACATTTATTTTACTTATTCATAAGCCTTTCTACCTTTTGAGGTGCAAGGATACTTCATAACTTCTTTCCTGACACTCTCTATCCACCTAGCTCTTGCTCTTCCTCTTCTGTCTCTCGTTCGACATTCTGCACACATATCCATACCAAGTGAGTTGTCCTTCTGCTATTTTGTCGTTTATTAGTTTTAGCTGTAAGTTTTGACTAATTGTTTCATTTCTGATTTTGTCTATTTTTGTATGATTTCAATTTTTCTTTGATATTTTTTGCCTCCCTGTGAGTGTCCAGGTCTCGCTTTTATACATAAATTGTCGGTCTCACTACACTTTTTATGACACTTGTTTTAATATATTTCCATAATCCACTAAAAGATTTCTTAATGTTAAAATGCAACAATCTCGAACAGGTCTGCTTAAACAAGTACTTTTTACCCCCAATTTAAAAAGATTAGTCCGTTTTATTTTGGGACAACCTTTATCATATTTAACAGATTAACTTTAATATGATCATCGACTTGGTATACATTTAGAATGTGTAACAGTACAACAACTATTTCATTATATCCGAGTGGTAATATAAAAGATGAAATGCAGGCTTATTTTTAATTAACAACCCGACACTTAACCTAACCTCAATTCCTTTTATGCCGCCAACAAAATTCTCTCGTTTGTTGTACGCAAGATCGACAGAAATAGAAAATAAACTTCTCGAAGAATTGCACGAAAAAAAAAGAAACATATTTACGGCTGTTACCTTCGGGTATCATCAATAATTCGGATTGCATCAACTTCCTAGTGTGATGTTATTCTTGACCTCGTAAATTTCGAGTTGTTCTTACGGGTTTTGCATTGAAAATACGATGCACGACACGGTTTTTGTATACGTATCCACTATGCACGTCAAATGTTGCGTTTTAGACTAATTTTTTTTACAAAATACGTAAATAAATGTTAGATTATTTGTTATTTGTCAAAGGTAATACCACTAGTCCTTAAAATGTTATCGATACATTTTTAGTTTTGATGAAAACTTTTTTATTTGGCAAAAATACGAAAACAAACTGAAATGTTATAAAATCTCGAGTCCGTAGGACGTAAATACTCATAATCCTTTGATTTTTCAATAACTTTAACAAATATCTTCTCAAGGTTACGGCCACGGCTACACTAGCAGTATAAGTAAATGGGAGGGGTAACGCATTCGGTGGGATTATAGAGAAGAGGGTAAATGAGGTAAGGGAAACAAAAAAGTCAAAGGAAGCTGACTTTAGGTTAGGTTTATAATATTTAAAAATTTTTAAAATAAATTGTGTTAAATATTTCACTGACAAAAACAGAAAAATCAAAGATTACTGTTAAAATTTTATTTACATACAAAAATACATAAAATAATTAAGTAAAAATAGAACACTTTGATGCAGTAATACAGATTAATTGAATTAACATACATATTTGTTTCAGATTTATTGTTTAAACCTTGTATAATGAAGTTTGGTCTGCTTTTTACTGCGTTAGGCATTAATTTTCGCAAACAATGCATCAGCTTCTTTATCTATACTAAGTGACATAAAAATACGAACACCCAGTTTAAATGATATTATTTTTATAAAATTTTGTATAAGTACTTACTGAAGCATAATAAGTAAATGATAAAAATTTCAAAATGCATTGCTTTAGAGCCCTTTTACCTTTAATAATGTGTGGATGCACCCCGATGTGTGTGGTCAATGTCCTCCTATGATATCTCATTCCAGGCAACCACCAACTCCTCTCGAAGTTCTTCTAGATGCATGCCTAAACAAAATCCAGACTCGTTACTAAAGACAACACTGTTCCATTCCTGATTCCAGAGTGACCGTTCTTTGCACCACTCAAGGCGGTGGCTTCCGTGTTCTGCAAACCATTCATTTGCAATGGACCTGGTAGTGGAGAAACGGTCCCCTAAGGCCAATAATCTTCGGCGATCTTCGCGGTCTGTTGTTCTACGGGGGCGTCCAGAGCCCCTTGATCTTTGTGTACGGCCTTCTCGTGCGGTGTCTACACTTCTTTGCACTCTAACTGCAATGTCCCGAAAAGAAAATCCAGCTTACCGAAGTCCCATTATACGACCCCTATCAAACTCACTAAGTTGACGAAATCGTACAGGTCTCCATACCCTAGACATCGTAACCAATCGTAAATCAAAATCCTCAAAATTTGGATCTTTACCTAACCATAAAATAATAACAGAGGTTTATTAAATAAATGTTGAATTACTAACATCATCGTAAAATTCAGAAACATCTTGAATGAATGTTTGTTCAGAAATGCAACTTGGTCATCAACTACCTGAACTGGCCGTGAAATTTGAGGTTTTTTATAACTTTTAGTGGCATTTTTATCTTTTGATGCTGTTATTTCTTACTTCGGTATATTTTAAGTAACTTGAAAAATAGCTTCCCATTTTGATTTGTCACATTTTATTCTCACGTAACAAACATTTTTCTTCTATTATAGAATCTGCAAATGCAACAAAGCGGCGATTCCTTTCAAACAGTTACCGGGTGCAATAAACAAAGTGACATTGTGTTACTTTGTTCTAGGAATATAATAGGTGGAACTACTCTTTGATATTCCGTTCAAAACCTATTGCTATTATATTCAAGGCGCACATAGCTACCAACATATCCATTATTTTTCCTAAACATTTTTCATAGATCTGAGATCGTTGGTGATTTTTCTGTAACATTATTACATCATAGTTAAAAGTCAAAAAATGTTTATCTCTTAGTTTATTATGCATCTGAGGAATATTAATTTATTGTTATAGTTTCTGTTTTTTATAAGTGTTATAAATATTAATTTTTTTCTAGTTATTAATGGTTTGAGATACCAAAGTGGCAATATAGACTTTTTAGTACCAGTTAGAAAACATCTGATATTGATAATCCATAACTAGATAATTTATATTTATGTTGTAATTAAAATATTAAGTTTATTAATTTTTAATTTATGCATTGTGAGGATACAAAATCCAAGGTGAATTCAAAGTTACACAAATAAAATTAATCAAGGGAATGCAACTACTAATTTTAATAGCAAATAAACTATAACCGTCTTAAATGGTAATTGTATCTTACTTCAAATTTTCTCATTGTTCACCCATGTAAAAAGCATTATGTTTTGGACTTTTAATTTTGTAAACGTAAATATTATCGCTATCCTGTTTGATAAATATGTTTGGGTTAGGTTACGTTATGTTAGGTTAGGTTAGGTTATGTTAGGTTATGTTAGGTTAGGTTAGGTTAGGTTAGGTTAGGTTAGGTTAGGTTAGGTTAGGTTAGATTAGGTTAGGTTAGGTTAGGTTAGGTTAGGTTAGGTTAGGTTAGGTTAGGTTAGGTTAGGTTAGGTTAGGTTAGGTTATGTTAGGTTAGGTTAGGTTAGGTTAGGTTAGGTTAGGTTAGGTTAGGTTATGTTAGGTTAGGTTAGGTTAGGTTAGGTTAGGTTAGGTTAATTTTTGGAAATCTTGATTATAATTTGCCTTATGATCTAATTTGTTCGAAATAGGACTATTTTACTGAAAAACAATCTTCATCATATTTTACTTTACATTTTTAAAATCATTTTGACATTTATTCATTAAAACGCGTCGAACTGTCATGTACCAGGTTTGCACTGGCCATAGTATATTGTCATTCTCATAGTATATTGGCCAAAATTTTTATTATTTCTGATTTAAAAATGACAAATTCAAGGCACACTCTTTCATTACTATTATAAAAAAATCGTGGCGTTATGCATTTTCCGCTCTTGGGTTAATAAATAATACTTCCCTTCGCAGCAAATTATAACTCAAAAAATCACCGAAATAGCGCTCGTGTAGCTAATGAAAATTATATGAATTTAGTGATTATGAACCAGGTGAACTAAAAAATTTAATATTTTTTATGACTTGTGTAGCTAAAAATTATGCAATATTTAAAGTTTACGTAGTCAAATGTAATTTAGTAAATTTTTCTTACTGCTGTTTTTAAAATCCTAACTCTTTTTATAAATTTACTAATAAAAGTCCTTTTAACATAAAGAAAGGTGTACTTTACTTATCATACAATGACAAATTCTTTTACAATAATAATGACAATTTTGTCAATTTTCAGAATCACTGGTTTTGATTCGCCAAATTCAAATTCGGACAATATTCCTTTTATGTTGACAATTTCTTGTACAGCAGCTCCTGCAGATATATATTCTGCCTCCATTGACGACAAGGCTACGCAGTTTTGTTTTCGAGAATGCCAAGCTATGGGATTTTTTTGCATGAAAACATACGAATCCACTTACGCTTTTTCGGGTTTGTTTGTCTCCACCCCAGTCTGCATCACACATAGCTTCCAGTCCCATGTCACTTTTCTTATACATTAGACCATAGTCTTTAGTTGAACTTAAATATCTCAAAATTCTTTTACCGGCCTTCCATGAAGTTGTAGTTGGTTTATCTAAATATCTACTTAAAAGCGAAACGCTAAAAGTAATGTCTGGTCTTGAAGTGATTGAAAGATACATAAGGCTACATATCAATCTTCTATATGGAACATTTTGTAATATTTCTTCATCATCAGTAACTTGAAAATTTATTTCCATAGGTGTATTAATTTTCCGACACTCTTTCATACCAAACTCTTCTAATAATCTTGATATCATTTTAGTCTGGGTAATTTTAAGCCCCTTGATTGTTTCATTAATTTCCATGCCAAGAAAGTTTGTGACCTTATTTATGTTTTTTACTTTAAAATATTCATATAAATTATCTATTAATTTTTTAACTTCTTCTTCAGATCCAGTTATCAAAGCATCATCAACAAACAGAACTAAATATACCTGATCTTTTATGTACAAACAGTAATCAAAATCTGATCTTTTAAACCCTAATTTTATCATTACTTCATTAAATTTAATATTCCAACATTTTGGTGAATTTCTTAGTCCATACAATGCTCTATTTAGTTTTAAATATTTTGAACTTGTTTCTAGACCTTCTGGTGCTTTAATATAAATATCAGTGTCTATTAGGCCGTTTAAAAAGGCTGTTGGTACATCTATTTGCTTTAATTTCCAATTATTTTGCACTGACATTGACATCAAAATTCTAATTGTAGGTAACCTGCAAACTGGTGCGTAACTGTACTCTTCTCTCAGTCTCCAGTACTTGGAAGCCTCTGGCAACAAGGCGAGCTTTTTTTCGCACCATCATCTTTTATTTTAAAGACCGACTTAGTGTCAATGGCTGTATGACCTTCAGGTAAAATGGTTGGAGACCACGTTTGCAACTTTTCATGTGACTTCAATTCATTTGTTATTGCCTCCTTCCAATCTTGTGATTTACATGCCTCTTTAAATGAAGTAGGCTCGTCATTCGTAGCAGACAACAAACAATAGGCAGCATACACCTCATAGTCTTCTAAATATTTTGGTTTATTTACATTTCTTACTAATCTTCTTTCTGTCATTGGTAAAGTGTCTTCTTCTTCTTCACTTGAACTTTGATCACTTTCTTGTTGTTTTTCACTTTCTGTTTCAGATGTTTTTTTTACTTGCACTATTTCTTCACTGCATTCTTCAGGTAACATTAATTGTACTTTTTTCTCTTTTTCTTTAAATTCCATGACTTGTTCTTCAAATCGTACATCTCTACTTTTAATTATTTTTCTTTCGTCAGGTAAATATAATCTATAGCCTCCACCGCAGTATCCAATAAAAACAGCTTTCTTTGCTCTTGGCCCCAATTTATTTTCTTTTGGTAGTAAAGTATACCAAGTACGACAACCAAAAATTCTCAGTTTACTGATATCATTTCTCCCATGCCAAAAATCAGAAGGTGTTTTTCCTCTTGGCAAAGTAGAAGTAGGTGTTCGGTTAAGTTCATATGCAGAACACTTTAGTGCTTCTCCCCAAAGCATCTTTGGTATATTGGAATCTATAATTTTTGTTTGTACCATGTTTAGCAAAGTCCGATTTATCCTTTCAGATTTTCCATTCATCTGGGGGCTATAAGGCAATGTATATTCCAGCCTAATGCCCTTTTGTTTACAAAAACCTTGAAAATTTTTTGAGGAATACTCGCCCCCATTATCACTTCTTATTCGCTTTATTTTAATGTCATGTTGTCTTTCCATATCTGTTATATAATCTTTTAAATTATTTTCGGCTTCATTTTTATATTTCAATATTTTAACCACTACAAAGTGTGAGTAATCATCTAAGATTGTCTGAAAATATTTTCCTCCATCTAGGGTACATGGGGTTATTGGTCCACTCAGGTCACTGTGAATCAGTTCTCCTATAGCACTTACACGTTTTTCATTTGTTTTAAAAGGAGATCTGGTGGCTTTTCCTTCTACACATGTTGAACATAATCCATCTGACGTATTTAAGCCTAATTGTATTAAGCCATCGTTTCTTGCATGCCCCAATCTTCTGTGCCAAATATTTCCATCTGTGGAAACATGGCAATCTTCATTTGGCTTATAAATGTTATCTATGCTCAATATATACAGACCATTTTTGTTTTCACATACTAATGAAAAATTATTTCCACTAATTGTTGTTTTATCTTTTTCCACAACTATTTTATGGCCTTTTGAAGTCATTTTCGAAGCAGAAATAAGATTATGTTTAATATTTGGCACTATTAATGCTTCAACACATATGGTTTGACCTTGACATTTTGCTTTTAACATTCCCACTTTATTTGCTTCTAAAACTTCACCATTTGCTATATGAATAGATATTGGATTTGGTAATATTTTGATATTGCTCATATATTCTTCCAGATTTTGTTTCACGAAATGATTACTTGCCCCTGAATCTAAGACAAACGTAGTTTTTCCTTCAATTTCAGTACACATATTGGCAGCATATAACATTATAGGTTCCTCTGCTGTGTTTGCTTGCTGGTATTGAGGTTTGTTACCTCTATAACCTCTTCCTCTAGGTCTTCTATAGTTTGATCTAAATGATCCTCTATGATTATAATTATTTTGTTGACTTTGATGACTTGTATTTCTTTTAGGGCACTGTGCTTGGAAATGGTAGGTACTTCCACAGGTATAACAATTTTTATTGCTAGTTGTAGCTTTAAAACTTGTTTTATTATTTTCATCCATATTATTTTTTGAGTTATACTTTATTTCTTCATCTAACAGTCTTGCTTTTACAAAATCTATTTTAACGTCAGATACAGTTTCTAGAGCTGTAACTACAGTGTCATATTGTGGTGGAAGAGATAGTAACAAATGACAAACTTTATCGCCTTCATCAATGTTAGAACCCAAATCCTTTAGTTCTCTTATTATAGTATCAAATTTAAGGAAATGATCTTCAAGTTTTTCATTCAGCCCTGACTTTAAACTTAATAGTTTTCTCCACAATGAAAGTTTAGTGAAACAGCTTGTTCGATGAAATACACTTTTCAAAGAATCAATTTGCTCTTTTGCAGTTGTGCAATCCTTCAAAATGTCTAAGTGCTTATTTGACACACCCTGTACTATTATGGACTGTGCTTTGGCGTCAGCCCTTTCGAAAGCTTTTAGTTCATCATCTTTTGCAGTCGCAGCTGGTGGAGTTTTAAGGGCAATTTCACACTGTTCTCTTTTTAACAACGTTAATATTCTAAAATGCCAATTATTGAAGTTATTTCCTTCTAGGATGGGTATCCTGACGCTATTCAATCCCGCCATTCCTTATGCTAGGTTTGCCGAACTTAATTTGTTGCACTTGCGATTTTACTTCTTCAAGAGTTATCAATTTGTTGGAAAACATCTGGGCCCATAACCTTTTATAAATTTACTAATAAAAGTCCTTTTAACATAAAGAAAGGTGTACTTTACTTATCATACAATGACAAATTCTTTTACAATAATAATGACAACTTTTGACATTTGTAACAACCTACGTATTTGATTATGTGATAGTATTTAACAACTCTTGCTACTATAGCGCCACCTTTATTTGTCCCCTTTCGATTGACACTTTTTAATACATTCATATGGTTCTCCTTCCTTTTACCCTTAATAGCAAAGAAGGAAATTTAGACTTGAAGTTAATCAGCTAATCAGTTTTGATTGTTATTAACCAAACTATTAATCAATCTTGAGAGGAAAATCGAGTTCAAGTTCAGTTCAATTCACCCATTTAAAGTTTTCCATAATTTAAATTATACACCACAGATTAACTTGTGTACGTTAATGTTAGTAATGTTACTACGTTGATGGGAATCACCCTTTGGATATAATAAATAATACCTAAAGGTTGTGAGGTTAGGACGCCTGAATGAAGTTTCAAAGTTTGTTTTGTTTCGCGGGCAATCATGTCACGCGCTCTAATATGTGCCCGTTGCCTGCGAATTCTTCTACATCCCGCCCAACAGACCTCGCTACCCACAACAGACACTCTTGTGTCGCATTTCAAAATTCATCCAGGGCAATACGACACCCACTCAATAAACAACGCCACCCCAGCCCTGTAGAGGATCTTAAATCCTAAATCTGGGTACATCTATCTTTCATCAGTCCCTTTATTAGTAATAATTCAAAGACTAATGGAAGTAATTTTATATTTTTGTTTCTCAGAAATATTAATATCGAAATATCGAAACTAATTCGATCGGTAATATTCATATTTAAGATTGTTATCGCAAAAACTATGATATAATACAAAAATCCCTTAATATTTGTCTTATTGTGAACTAACCTATTGTCAATCAACATTGTGAACGTTGACACCAAATAACTCGGCTAAATAGTTACATCATTGAAGTTAAGTTTGTGTTGTGGTATATGCAACAATATTAGTCTCCAAAAAGGCAGGGCGCCAATTTGTAACAATATTACTCCCAAAGGGATCCCGGCTGAGAGATTCTCTCAATGAGTGATTCGTCTCCAAGTTAATGCTTATTATAGAAAGGATTGGTGGTATATAAGGGTTAAGGGCGCCACTATCTTTTTATACGTTTACGATTAAATAACTGAAACTACACAAAGAAACTTCGGTGAAAAAGATAGAAACATCTTATTATTAATCTAAATTTGAAAACAAAGAAAACTAATTTTAATGACAACCGAACACGCTACACCCTTAAGTGGGTATATAAATCAAACTGATATAAAGAATATTTGTTTATTTAAAAAATTATAATTCTGCCAAAGGAGGTCTAGAAGGACATTTTATTTATCGTATCTTAGTGTTTTTGGTTGTCCAGTGGGCTCGGTTAGTTCACTGTTGGTATGGATGGTGTTGGTTTGTGGTGGTTGCATCTACTTCACATCAAAGAACTGCTACAAGAAATACTTCTCATCAAAAGGGCTGCTATAATAAATGATGATATTTCTCGTCAAAAAAGGCTGCTACGGTGACCTTCGTCAAAAGGAACTGCTACGATAATGTGGGATGCTTTTTCGTCAAAAAGGGCCACTACGAAGGGGTATATTTCTCCGTACTAGCGGGCTGTATCTTCTGTGATACAGCAAATTTTGCAGATAAAATGTTGAACTTGCCACTATAAGTTTTGTTGAAGGAAAAGATCGAGGCAGAACGTGTACCTTAATTTAAAAAGGGGGTTGACAATGGTTTCCGGTTGGATGGTTGCGTTCGTTTTTATAAGGGTTTTGATTCGGGTGCGTTCTATTGTAAGGGTAGGTTTGGTAGCGGTGATAAGGTTGTGTCTAATGTACGGTGGATCTGGGTTGATTTTAGGGTTTGGAAGGACGGTATACTAAGGAAAGGCATGGTGCATGGCGATAGACATGTTACATCTTCTTCATATTTTTTTTCTGATTTATAGCCATTGGTCCGGTTTCACCTGTGTAGTCTTCATTGCAATTATAAAACCTTCTTCTTCTTCTTCTTCTTACTTCTATAATAGTTTCAGGACCTGTTACTTCTTCGATTTGTGCTCATCCTGGGCTTAGATCTAAAATGTCACTCCATTTTTTCCGAGGTCGGCCTCTGCTGCGTGTACCACTGGAAGATTTATTTCGTGCGAATCTTACCAAGCTATTTTCTGACATTTGGTTTATGTGTTGGTACTATTGTCTCTTGAGTTGCAGAACCCATTCATTTATGCTGCCTATATTGCATGATTGCCGTATGTCTTCGCTTCTTTCGCTATCTAGTAGCGTTTTTTCGGATATTCTCATGTTTGTGATCTCCAGTAGTTGTTTCGTTTTTGCTGTCTCTGGTCTTGTTTCCGATGTGTCTGTCATGATGGTTCTAATTGTGGAGTAAATCCGAGCCTTTGTTTTTTGTTGTAGGTGTTTGTTTCGCTAGATTACGTCGTTGAGGCACCCCGCTACTTTGTTTGTTTCTTCTTCAACATTACCGTATTTAGTTATATCGATTCCTAGGTATCTGAATCTTACTTCCTGTTGTATTATTTGGCCATCTAGTTCTAGTTTCCATCTGAGGAGTTCTTACGAAGTTGTCATGCATTTAGTTTTAGTTTATAAAACCTAATTTTATAAATTGTACGGATTTTTATTAATAAAGACATTCTTATTTTAATTTGAATACTGATTTTTAAGCAAATGATTTTTATGGTATATTTGGCATAATCTATGGTTTTTACTTACATCTGGAACGTTTACATCATTGGGTGTAGGAAGATGCGTACAATTTTTTAATTTTTGCTCCATTCCATTCTTGTTTTTGGTTGGTCTATTTATTTCTTAGTTTTTTTCCATATTTTGTAAATATTTTCTCTTATCCTATGTTTCTCTTGCTATGCCTCTTCCCTTCCTGCTTCGTAATTTGCTTTCTATTTCGTTTCTTTGGCGATGATCCCACTAAGTTGTTTTTTTATGAATTCTAATACAGACTCTATTTTCAAATCAATTCTTATTTGTTGGTTTTTATTTTATCCATTTTGGTAACTCATCTTTTTCTTCTTAACGTTTACATCTCAAGATTCTCAGCACTCAAGATTCTTCCGAGCCATAGGTAAATACTGTGATATAAACATTGATTTTTATTATTTTTGATTGTTATTGTTTCTTGCCTTTCTTTCTAATGAATTTGGTTCCTAAATAATTAAATTGACTTACTCGATCTATTTCTTCATTATACCTACTTATTCTTAGAATTTGTTTTTCCTCTGCTATTTAAATCATTTATTCTCATATTATTTTCTTCCAAACTTTTACCTTCTGTTGCAATTCTATTTCGTAATCGCAAATTATACACCTTTAAATATTACAAACTTTTGTATTATTTGCATTTTGGTAAAATATGAACATTACCTATATCATGAAAGAAATCAATCTAATTTAATTGGCAGTTATTTTTTGTTGTGAAATGTATTAATTGCTATCAGGGTGTATAGTTCAAGGAGTTATTGGTGATTTGCATGAGAGTTCATGATCTCTTAATGTTTATTTATCATTTTGGCAGGTGGTCCAATTTGAAATTAAAATAGTTTTTGTTTTAAATCTTCTTGCTACATACAGCTTAAAGTTTTTTTCTATTTGAATTTACATTTTTTATAAACATATGTTAAAGACCATATGGGACCTGTATGAACAATATTTCTTCTGTATAAAAATGCATTGCTGTCTTGTTTAAGATTTATACATATATTTTTAATAAATGTATCTGAAAATGATACAACAGATGATATATCTGTCAGGTAATAGTATTTTAATAAAGCATTTTAAGAAATTATTAAAAAATGCGGTTGAATTTATTATAAAACGAAAATTCTTTCTGTTTGATCGAATTATGGGAACAATGCTTTCGCTCTATTGATAATAAAATCGACATTAATAAAATATTTATAAAAATCGGTACTGCAACTTGAAGCGATACCGTGGTCGAGGTAGTGAGTGAAGTGGAAGTTGATAAAATATTCAATGGTCGCCTCAGACTAGTTCGTTTAACAATATGAATTATTCAGGTGTGCCCCAGCAACCTATTCAGAGTATATTACGTTGTACAAGAAAAAAGTCTGCAATTAGGACAAAAGACGAACATTTCAAGACCATGGGAAATAGAAATTGTTTAATAGAATCGTATGTTTCGCAACGGAATTCCGAAAATGCGGAATTTTATTTATTTAAACCAGAAATATATAAAATTTTACTACTTTTGACGTATCGAAACATAAAAATACAAGAAGCCTCTTTTTGGTAAAAATTCGATGTATTATGATGTAATTTTTCCACAGTCACTCTAAACACCTTAAAAATAGTAATTTTGAAATTTCGTACGTTTAGCAGATTGTAAAACTGAAGAAGTAATTTCTTAGTTAAGACTACGCAGATACTTTACAAATGCATTACTTTTCTCAAAATATATTCCAAATCATTATCGGTATTTAATCGGACAACCAAACATTTAAATGATTTGATTGACCACATTGATGATGACATAATTATTTGTGCCTGTTGTCTTGTGTCGTTTTAATATTTGTTTATAACCTGACAATGACAGTGCTGACCAGGAGGAATAGCATTACTAGACAACAGCTACCGTCACAATGTGTAATTTTTGCGATCACGATCTGCATGCTTGGGTACTGTTAAGGGATTCTGGAGTTTTTACATACATTCCGATTAATTTTGTTGAAAACTCGAGTTTTGTCTCCTTTATGTTGATTTTCAGACCAGCCGACTGAGTTTTAAAGGTCTTCTGGTGTTTCTGCAATGATTGCTGTATCGTATCTGATTTTATTGATAGTTCCGCGGTCTATTTTGATTTTTTGTTGATTGAGTAAGGCATTGTAAAGACTGTGATTTTTAGAGTGACTCTGAGATAGTTTTCATTAGTTAGTTCATTAGTCTCCCCTTTGTTATTTCCCAATCCAGCTACTCATAAAAAAGAAGTGCCGCCTACAAAAGCAGATCATGCAAAGCAATTCGTACACGCTAATTCAGCCCGCTCTCGACAAATTTTAAATGCAGTTGAAGGTACAAAATTCGTCTCTACTAATAAGCATTACGAAATAATAACGAAGGTAGTGGTAAAACTTTGAAGATTTCTTTAAATTATTTGATAACCTAACCTAACCTAACCAAATATCGATATTATAAGTGTCATCTTTCAAAATATATTGAGATAGATATCTAATAGTTAAAAATTTAATAAGTAGAACTTACCTTATAATTTACAATAAAAGGATATATTAATAAGTTTTATAGAATCAGCATTTACTTTTTCTTTTGTACATCTAAGGTTTCCAAGTTCATAATTTTCACAAGACATACATTTAATATAAACAAAGAATGTAATGGGCATTTTATATTGAATAGAATCCATATTTTGCTATTTTATAACAATTAAATATTTGCAATATTTCTTATATAATGTGTAAGAGATACAAATATCAAAATCTTTTAAAAGTTTAAATTTTAGTTGTTAGGGTTTAAAAATAGTAATTTTTAGTTAAGATAGGATTAGTTTAATTGATTTATAGTAATTTTAAGTACAATTGATAGTTTTATTTAAAATTTTAAAGTCTAGAAAATATGACAGCTCCAGCAAACTGCCTATTTTTTAATAATAAATTTACAAGGAAAAAGTCTTTTTAAAATTAAAGAAATAAATTTTTTTGGTAAATATAAGCATGAGATCTCACTAAAGATACTATTATTTTTGTAATTTCATTACCTTCGCATTCAAGAATTTTAGTTAGAATTTTGCATTTAAATAATGGAATTTCGTTTTTTGATGTCATACTTGTCATTTTTCCTGGAAGTCTATAAAAAGGCCAGAAATTTGATGATTCACTCTCTTTTGATTTTGGTAGCAGAGCAATTAATTAATTAATTAATTATTAATTGATTACTAACTAGAAGAAAATTTTTTGCATTAATTAAAAGCTGTTTATGTTAAAGTAATACATGTAATATTAAAAATACATGCAGTAAAATAATCAACCATTATTAAATTACTTACCAAAGTAATAAATTTGTCAAATCAGAGACTGATTCCAAAAGAATTTGAAAGATTAAATTTGAGCATTCTTTCTGCAACTGGTCCTTAGCCGCCATATTGTGGTATTACTGTTCCGAAGGCAGACGAGGAGAAGCCGATCCGAATTTTTCGTGCCATTCCATTTAGACAGTAGCAATTTTTAGAGAACGAACTTTATAATAAAAGGTACGAGTCATAGTTAAGGTTTAGTATTTGTGTATTTGTTATTTTGTGACTGTAAATTAATTTTATTTGTATGTATCATCTCCATTCTTTTCATATAAGGCTATTCATTTATTTATTTGTACTAAATATATGAAAACCAATTAACAGTTTTTGTAAAATTTCTTTGAAATACTTGACATTAAATTTATTGTGTGTTAATTATTAAATAATATTTTAATTTGAACCCTACCCTGATAAGAGTCAGATTTTAAATTTAAATTTCAAAACAAATAGTCTGAGCTAGTTAAAATTTTGATAAGGCGCCCAACCATAGAATTACAGAAGAACAAGTAAACTTTATATAAAATTAAATAGTATTTAATCATTAAAATCAATCAAAACATTTGACAAAACCAATAAAACAAAACAAAATTATAAATTATAATAATCAAACCAATTAAAACATATCAAATTAATAGAACTAAGTCGGGATATTGATAAATTAACTATAAACAATTTAAATAATAATAATCATTAAATTTAAATCATAATAAATTGACAATACCAACGTGGGATATTAACAAATAAACTATAATAAATCAAACATAAAAATTAAAGAAAAATTTAATCATATTAATATGTAAACAAAATTAAAATGAATCTCCAATATTAATAAAACATTTATGTGGGACCAACAATAATCTGTCGGAAAAAATGTCTATACTTTCTAATGTCATGACTAGTAACGTCATAAACCAGTACAAACAAGTATAAACGAGTCTTTTATATATCGGGATTAGAGAACAAAAACAAATATTAATCTTCCAAAATCACTATATTGTTTTCCAAAAACCAATCGACCAATCGACACGAGCCTTTTTTTTTGAGTGATTGACAAATTGTGTGTGATCCAACGCGAACAAATTTTTTTGACCGTCAAATATTTATGCAATATTGAATGTATACTAGTCCCACTAATGCCTAAGGTTGTCTCAATCTCACGATATATCACATGATGATCTTGCAATATCAGTTCGCGCACAGCGTCAATGGTTTTCGGAACAACATCTGATGACCTGCATGAAATTCGTCTTGGATTGAATTACGGCCACGATTGAATTCACCATACCATCGATAAAAACTGGTCCTTAATGGAGGTTTATCGGCAAAAATTGAATTAAGTTTATCCAAGCACTGCTGCTGAGTTAATCCACGTCGAAATTTGTAAAAAATAATCACACCAAAATGTTCACGATTTAATTCCATTTTTGGGCCGAGATTAATCTTTTAAGTTACTGTAAACAACACAAATAGTGCTCGTATGTCAAAATGTTTTGAGTACGTTTAACCTCAAAAATGTCCAACTTTACGATAGAGCTGTCAGTTGCCAGATTGCAACACCATGGTTGCCAAATCCCGAAATATAAAAGGCAGCCCTTGTATAACATCTAGGTATCTGGTTGCACATCAGGATCTTTGTTATTTTTTTGTTTAATTGCGACCAATTTGATATATTTGGAATTATAATTGTTTCTAATGTTTATTTTTCTCAACTGCCGAAAGTTCAAGTTCATGACAGCGTGAATATAGGAATATACATTTCACTACTATTATATATTTAGTTGTTATAGACAAGAACATATTTATGGCAATACTTTTGTTTGATTTGTTGTACGTTAGAAAAAATACAATTCAAATTATTAGAATTTGTCATAATTTCCACAATTGTATAAAAAAGTCTTCGGCCTTAGTCAGTATGGTAAATCCTCACACACAATAGACATTTTATATACCTATTTCTTCTGCAAAATATTCGATCCATTATTGGATCCAAAAACCTTTCTTTTAGTTCGCATATTTTCCGGGTCTTATGTTTGCTTTTATCGAATGTACAAATTATTTAACCAAATCAGTATAAAAGTATTGACATGGATAGACAAAACCAAAAGATTAATAATTTCAAATTGAAAAAAAAATTGCTGCCAGTGAACTATTAACGAAGTATTGAAAAAAAAGGGCAACTAATTGTTAATCTTAACGAAGTCATCACTTGAATGGTATTCTGCTGGTGCTGCGATCGTGCGATTTACAAGATTGACATCTAATTGCTTGTAGGTTCTAAACAGAAGTTTCATAAAACAAACGATTTGCTGTATTTAGTGGTTTACATCACGCAATAAGAGTAGACAAATTCTTCAATTTACTATACGATAGAGGCGTTTTATTGAGAATGTGCAGTTATGCGCTACTTGTACAATTTTATTATATCAATAACTTTTGGTCATAATGGGTTCCTGGGTGACTGGGTATTTACCGTCTTTCGTATACATGTAGGACAGTATTTTTTTCGCATATTCGCTGAATGGCAATTTTGTCACGAACAACACATTAAAACAACACGTTAAAATGAAAACAACAATAATTATTAATTTAAAATTATTATAAAATCATCGGAAAAGAATTCTTTAATGTCATTGTGGAATTTATCATGGGTATAACGTGGAATTACAAATTCAGTAAGACGAAGTAAAGAAAAATATCAAATTTGGATACATTGGCAAAAAATGGAAAAAATAATAGCACCATTATCTCCCTTTTTTTTCTTAACTACTTTCTTTACTTTAATCTTAGCGACTTTTTCATTATCTTAACTATAAGTTACGCTCGTAAAAGAGCAATATTTTTTAAATGAAAAAAAAATATTTACCGTCATATGCAAACATTTTGCTTAAAAATTACTATTTGAAAATGCTAAACACATTTTTGAGAAGAAGTTGTATTTAAATTTTGAATGGTTTAAAATTGAAAGCTTTTTTGACAGTGCTGAAAAACTCTAGTGGGCGAATGTTTATGACACTGGAGTTCAAAGTTAACTAATAGTGTTTTGATGAGCATTTTTTTTAAGTTTTTACAAATTATGCTTTGCCTATTTTGTTTTCTCAAAAATGTCCGATTTCGCTGAATAGCGAAACGGCTTGGAAGTTACGTTGAAACGAAGAGTTTTTTATTATTCTTAATAAGATGGACTTCCAAAAAGTAAGAGTTAGTACAATAAATTTAATTATGATTGATGTTTTAGGCGTTATCGTTGACTATTCGTCCATTGATTTCCTCTTTTAGGGTGTGGTCATTGATGAAATTTAAAAAGCACCGTTGTCGGTTTGATTAGTTTTTTTGATTATTAAGTAATTTAAAAAAAAAGTGTAATTATTTATCAAAAAAAGTAAATAACAAATTAAATTAGCTTGGGTTAGGTTAGGTTAGTTTAAATTAGTTTATATAAGCTTAAAATTTGACATTTTTGAACCTCTAAATGGCATTTGATAGTTGTAAAATGACAATTCGCAGTTAAAAATGGCGGTTAATAGTGAAAAATGACATTTGAAAGTTAAAAAATGATATTTGACAGTTCAAATGATAGTTGGTAGCTGAAAAATGACAATTAGCTGAAAATGACAATTGACAGTCGACATTTGACGGTTCAAAAATGACAAATGACAGGTCAAAAATGTGCTGCGAACCTCGCTTCGCTCGGCACGCAGTTGACAGTTAAAAATGATATTTGACAGCTGAAAATGATATAAGACAGTTCAAAATGACAGTTGACAATTAAAAATGACTTTTGACAGCTAAAATGATATTTGACCGCAAAAAATGACATTGGAAAGTTTAAAATGACATTTGAAAGTTAAAAAAATGACATTAGACAGTTGAAAATGATTCATGAAAAACGGAATCAATCCTTTTTCAGGAATGATTTTGTTGCTCAAATGTACCAGTTAATATGTACTTTGAAACATTCATTTTTTGAAATCATTGATTCATTATCTGTCTTTTTATTTTCAACTATATAGGAATATTTTGTTGTAATATCGACCAATATATTTTTATTTTCAACTGTAAATGTGGGGACTTTTTTTTTCGGTTTTTGCATATCAGTAATTTTTTATTTACTATTGTTTATTATTTTTCAATGTAAATACAAAATGTTAATATTATTTAGGGATATAATTACGTTTTCAAATTGCAATGATTGACACAAAACAATAAATCTTCAAGGAACAATCGAATTTTTGTGCCTTCTACAACGTTGCCAAATTGGTTTTCTGATCTAATCGTGATTAAATAAATCGCGATCAACTCATTCTTTATAAAAAAATGAGAATAACTCTGAAAAATCTTAGATTGGATCTACAGGGTGTTGCCAAATTAAGAAAACATGAAAATACCTCAATAGAGAAGTATCATTATTTTTTATTTTACTCAAAATTTATATAAAAGAAAGTTTTTTATAATCTAAAATAAAGCCTGAATACAAATCAAATTCCAATTTTGTGTGTTCACGGATGGAGTTGACCAGAGGAGAAAATTATTATTAATTTTACGACCAAAAGTAATTTTTTTCTGTTTCTTAATTTACTAACGCCCTATACATCTTATCTAATGTTTGGTATATGAATCTCGGTTTCCGGAGAAAATTTTGTTATAAAAAATTAATTTTGGTCGTAAAGTTAATAATCATGGACACACAAAATTGGAATTTTAATTTGAAAATTTTTATTCGGGCTTTATTTTTGATTATAAACAACTTTTTTTTATATAAATTTTGTGTAAAATAAAAAATAATGGTACTTCTCTCATGAGGTATTTTCATATTTTCTTAATTTGGCAACACCCTGTAAATCCAATCTAAGATTTTTCAGTGTTATTCTCATTTTTAAAAGAAGCAGAAATTTTTATAAAGAATGACTATTTCTCGTAAAATGAATAATAATATATATCAAAACAGTTCTTCCAATAAATAAATAGCCCTTCGTTAACTTTGAAGGAGTATGACCCACTTTAGTTTTGTATATGTGACTGATTTTTTTGGTGTTTTCTAATTGTTTTATTTTAGTATAGTTTTTTTTTTTTTTTTAAATGTTCCACTTTGTGTAGGTAGACCACTAGATTTTTATTCTGTGGGATGCTCACGTTACGTTTCCTTTCAGTTCATTTTTATTAATATTCACAAAAATCACGTTTTTTATTGAAATGTAATCTATGAATTTAGTCCAGGAAGTAGTTGTTTTTGTCTTTAAAATATGTTAAGTGTTTTCTTTTAAAAATTATAGACAATTTCTAAACTTAGTATGTACCACCATTTTCTTTATACAAACCATTAAAGAATAACTTTAGCTAAGTAAGCTGGAATTTCTTATCCCGGTTTATCTTCCTGCATTCTTAAAATCTTCAATGATTAGTGAACAAACATCTACCACTATCGCACGGTTCCTTTGATCCTTGTCGCTAGCATTTCATAAAAAATTATCTAATCAATCAAATTAAGCCAGAAATTCCAACCTCTATATAAAAAAAATATTTTTATTTAAGAATTCATTGTTAGATACAATTTTGCTGAGACTTCTACATCCGAATGTGGTTTACCGTTAAAATGCCACAGTTATGGATCTCAAAGGAGACAAAGAAAATAGATAAACAGAAAGAGACACTCGATATTGTGCACAAGACATTCTTGCGATTAAACTTCGATAATGTACGATCAATGTTGCGCTATAAATCTTTAGTCGCAATCCGACACATACTTGTATACACCTACAGGGCGATACGAAATCATTTGGTTACTTTTCAAATTTTTTAAAAGCTGAGTTTGGTATCTGAATGTTGAAGGTAAACAGTAACAGAGGCGCAGGCGATTCACTTGTGAGATACGTATCGTTTGAATTGAGAAATGAAAAAATTTGAAATGGGACTGTGCCTAGCTGAGATTTCCAAGAAATGTAGAATAAGTTGCAGATGATGGAAAAGAGTATTTATAAACAAGGTTGCGGCTAGAAAATCATGTTTGAATCATCAATCCTCTTCTTTAACACCAACTCTAATCTCAATATCTAAAATCTTCTACTTTTACTTTAGGATAGGTTAAGTTTGGGTTGTGTTGAGTGGGTCTCTAACGCCATCCGCTGCGACTCGCAGGAGTCTATTGTGGCTCACAATATAAATTCAGGTTTTTAACAAAGTCGATTCGGAGATTCCGTGATTTGAAAATTCGAGCCCCGGCAGGGCAGGCACAGATTAGCTACTGCTAATGCACCCACTGTCCTGTACCCTTTACCAATATGCTATAGTCTAACATTTGTTTGGACACAATCTATGAAGAATGTATGAAAGCCTTGAGTGTTCCTAACGAGGGAAATCTTTGAATCCAATTTTGACGTTACACGGTGAGAGCTAAGTACTTTCAAAGTTGCTTAGCTGTTCGAGATATTGTTCCATGTAAGGGATTGGTTTGCTCCACTCTCTCCACATATGAAACAATGGCGTAAATTTCCACCTGAAATACGGTTGCATATGATTCTAGAGAGGTTGAAATTTCTGTGCTAGGACTGCGCCCATATACACCAGTACCAGAGCCTTAAGGTTGTACTGTCTACTCTTAATAGTTCATGCTTACTGAGGATCCACTAATCTCTATTTGGAAATAGAGCGTTATAGAACAGCCATTAATAGCCAACAAATTGAAAGAGTAATCAGTTACATATACTTGGATACTACGATCAATGAGTAATGGGACCACTCTGTAGAAATGAAATTCTGTATAGAAAAAGCAAGGGGCACTTTCGTTAAAATAGGAACTCTGTTTTAAAGCAAGGACCTTAATTTGTGCACGAAACTAAGACTGCTCAAATGCTATGTTTGGTCAGTGCTCCTGTATGCAGCAAATGCTTTAAAAAAAGACCGAAATAGTGGACATAATTAAAATACGCAAATAAGAATTACTCGGAAACATTCTATTCTATTCTTCTGGGGTGCGTTTCGTGCATGTACTGGAGCTCTAGGCTCATAGCTTCCTTCATGTATTCTAGAATGTCCCTGATATTCGCTTTCACGATTTTCTCTGGTTCAGGAAACTGAATGCCAAAGTGTCTAAGCCACTGAAGGCTTGGACAGTGACATATTACGTGAAGAGGAGTTTCATCTTCATCACCACATTTTCTGCATAACGGGTCCTCGGCAAGTCCCATTATGTTCATGTGTTTTCGGAGATGGCAGTGTCCTGTAAGCAGTGCCACTGCCTTTCTTAGTTGGGTTCTACTTAGGCTGAGTAGTTCTGTAGTTTTCGTCCTGGATGGACCGGTTATGAATAATCTGGATTGCCTGAGTCCAGGCAGTTCCATCCAGAGTTTCTTATGTTGTTCCTCTATTATTCCCTTTACATGTCGGTATGAGACCCCACATGTGGGAAGAGGTCCTATCAGGGTTCCTTCTGAAGCTTCCTTGGCTAGGAGATCAGCTTTTTCATTTCCAAGGAAACTCGGACCTATAATGAGGAACCAAAAAAGATACGACTTGCTTCAGATAATTCTCCAAGGAAAGGTTTTTGGTAGACCTGGAAGGCTAATAATATCCCGGTTAAGAAACCTCAGAGCTTGATTCTTTCTATCTATACGTGGACTGTTAGAGTAGCTGCCAATAAAGTTCAAATTGCCTTGTTTGTCGCCAACATCCAAAACGGATAGGCATATTCAGAAGAAGTAGATAATACTGTTGGAGGCATTATGTTAGAGGTGATTTCCAGAATACTGTGACTTTCATGCCCGATTTCACCAACTTGATTTTAGGTAATTCCTACTTAAGTAATTCTTAAGCTAGGAAATACCTAAATTTAATACTTTACCTAAAACGGATTTCACCAACCTAAGAAATTCTTAGGTAAGAAATACCTAGTTAAAAATTGGACTTGGAAAAATTTTGCGTATAATTGGTATTACTGTTTAATTTTAATCTATAAAACAAACGGGCGGAGATCATAAACTAACAAATAGTGAGATAAAGGGAGAAAAGAAGAAAAATAATTTCCACTTTTTATTGAAAAATTAAATTTAATGACAGCTGTTTCGACAAATGTCATCTTAACAAATTTATTTATCGAACCTTTCAAGACGTTCTATAAAACGTACAGCTCGCATATTTCTTTAAATAGAAAAACAAACACAAAATCTTTACTTTCAATGCTGTCAACAAAAGTGACAAACTATTTTGAGGTTAAGTATTTCCTTAGGCAGTGGTAGCTAGCTGTCCTAATATTAGGTATTTTCCATCTCTCTTAGGTATTACCTAGCACGTCGTGAAACGTAAATTGTAGTTAGGAATTCCTAAATTTGATTTGGGTAATTCCTAACTTTTGGAAAGGGTTGGTGAAATCGGGCATCAGTGTCCACTAG
Source organism: Ophraella communa (assembly GCA_035357415.1). NCBI lineage: Eukaryota > Metazoa > Arthropoda > Insecta > Coleoptera > Chrysomelidae > Ophraella > Ophraella communa. Next base: position 21,125,913 of record CM068988.1, on the reverse strand, counting down.
CATTCTGTTTTTTCTCTTTATAAGCCTGATTTAAACTTTTATCTCTTCTTTTGTTGTCCCTTTGCAAACTCCTACACTGATGATGCAGTGATCCAAGTAAACACCACTCTTTTGCTCATTCGAAAATTATACTTATAAGTTAATCTCATTAATTTATCCCCATAGCAAAAACATTACCCAGTAGATCAAGGAATATGAGAAAAGTAGAATTGAATTTAAATTTCCCTATTAGGTACATCTCGTTAGTTTATCTTGAACTCCAATTTAGAGAATTGATGTACGGTTCCAATTTCATCAGACGTCTTTACACGCTTTTAACTCACAGGTATTTTATGCCCCGGTTACTTTCTACCATCTAAATTGGATGTTCCATCAAAATAACTATTGAATTTCTTCTTTAAACTTTGAGATTATGGAATTATTTTATATACTTTTCATCATTTCCTCAGGTATCAATAACAAGGTTCGTTAAATCATGCTCGTATTGTAAACAAATTTAAGAAGGTAGGTGCAAAAATAAAGATAAGCAAATATCGGGATCAAAATAAGCTGGTGGTAAATCAAAAAACATAAAATAGCTTTTACTGTTAGATTATAAGAGTAATGTCCCTAAATGTCGGCAACACATTATACAATTTTTGTTAATAGTGAAAGTGATGAAGTTATGAGCACTCCGCCGGGCGTAGAAAAAGTATAGTACGTTGCAGTCCCACTCCGTGCGTAATGGGTTACTTACAACTCTTGTTGCGTAATATACTATAATGGTATTCTAAAAGCAATGCGGAAAGTGGTATATTAGTGCAAAAAAGTTTCAAAATACTTAAAATATTTTGTGCTAAGAATAATAAGGATAAAAGGATTACCTAAATAAATAGGGTATCATAAATAACTGATGAATATAAAAGTATGTTTTCTAAAATTACCTATGGCGTAATTTGAGTTGTGCGCCAATGTGTTCATAGCGAAAAAATCACCACACCGTTTTAATGCATATAATTGTTCATTGATGATGCATTTAAGTTGTAAGCTATATTTAACTTGACCAGTTGGATATATTACTACTCTTTACCTAAATGAAGGACAAGTTTTAACTCTTAGTAGTTAGCGTCATGTGTTTGATGGAAAAACACCCCGTGAATTAAAAAAAAAAGAACCGGCACTCATATGTGTGTTCACTTATTTGCACATTCGAACATGTTGGAATTACGTTAAAACGAATTCCAGTTTATCTTAAGCTGCAAAAGATGGCGCAAATCTGTTATGCATGTACGATAAATCATAACTGACTTCACGTTTATTTATTTTGCATCAGTATTCAATTTATTTCAGTTTGAGTGAAAATTGTAACGTAGATATGTACAAGTTTGAACAGACGGACACAAATTTTATTTAAAAAAAGGTTCCACATATATGGAAGTCTAGAGTATATAGAGTGTATTTTGTTTCAAGAGAATTGCATACTGTTTGTTTTCTAGCTGTTTTTTTAACTATTTTCAATTTAAATTATTTTTATTTCTAATATTTTCAATGATTTTCTTTTAAAATACGTATCAATATGAAAGATAATAATAACATGTGAAAATAACTCTATTCACTAATTTGTAAGTAATAATTTTTTATGTAATCTACCAGAGGTCTTTAAATATTAGTTTATTATTGATCTTCTGGGTTTGTACATTTTTGATTATTTTCCATTTTTACTGAACGATTAACACTAAAAATCTCTCGATTTCTTTCTGGACTATGGATTGGTACCTACATTTGCCCGTTTTGGCGAGTTTTCTCATTTATTGTTAATACTTTATGGACTGCCATTCTCATTAAGGTAATCTTTATATTTTTTGTCCTTAAAGCTACCTGTAAAAATGTAGATTTTAGCCAGGGTCATTTAGCCTGGTTATTAATAGTACGACATCCATAGTACTAGTCAGGCTTCTCTTTTCTAGTGGCCTTTTGATGGATTTAAACAAGTTGCCTCCTCTATGTTAATGAAAGCGTTTCTCTAGCAACTTGTATTTTGTAGGATGGTAATCTATTATATTAGTATCTTCATACTTTTAAAAATAAATGAGGTCAGGACCATAAGACTTCGTATGAGACGTTTTTCTTTCTTAAATATTCGCAAAGGTCACCTATGTCCCCTTACAAACTTTTGATAAGTATCCTAAGTTGAGACTTGCTGGGAGTTGTTCTGGCAGATATAACTTTGATTGTTCAAATTGTACTTTTCCAATGACTTAAAAGGTTTAAAACTCTTGATAGACCGTTTAATACTGTTGTTTTTTTTTTCCTTCCATTTGCCTCTTCCCCTTTTTGATTCTATTTCGAAACTTTTACCGATTGTATTGTCTTTCGCATATAATTTTGTAGTTGCTGCCCTGTAGTCAATTCAGCTATTCTTTCGCACATTTTCCTCTAAGTTATCATCTTTTATTTCTTTGTTATATTCGCACATACTTATAATACATTATTTTTTTAAATCCCTGTATTTCTCTTATTTATTTATTTATACTGTTTTTGTCCTTGGTATAAATTATATACACTAAAGCTAACTACTGTTTATTTGTTTTATAAAATGCATACCTAAATTACTTAATTTCTATACACCCGTTATATCAATGCTAATTTATTTATACCACTCAAATATAACACTATTTATAACACTTATTTCACTGTTCATTGATTTCCGCGCACTGTTCACTGTTAAACAAAACTTTTCTAGCGTCAAATACTGAAATCCGTCATTCCCTGAAATGCCTAGGCATTACATGAATTGCCGGCAAACAGTGTAATGGCCCTATCATTACGCTGTTTGCCTAAGTAATTTAGTCATTCCCTGAAATGCCTGAAATCATTTAGGAAAACGTCGTAATAACCATTTTCAGCGTTTGCCGATTATAGGCAATCACTGAAATAAGTACATAGTTGCCAAATTTTTTATCAAACAAAATTTTTAAACCATCTTTTGGAGTTTAATCAAATTTCGAACGGAGAATAATTAAGTGCACTTTTAAATAATAATAAAGGCAATATTTAAAAAAAATAGACATATAGTGCGGTATAGGTATACAGGGTGCCCCGTTTTCGAGGGCCACCATGGGGATTTCGCAAACGGTTAGAGATAGATGGGTAGTTTAAATTCAGCAAAGTTGCGCATTTAGGAGCTTAGTAAAATTCCGTTCAAAACTTTAAAAACATTTGGATAGGTTCGGAAATATCCGAGAAAAACCGAAATTTTGATAATTCGATTTTATTATTTTCTAATCTTATTTTTTATCCGATTTTAAAATAATTTGCACTTTTGCATTGCCATTTTTTCCGTACTACATGGAGGTGTTTTTAGATTTTCAATATTAGATTTTCAATAAGACGTTTCGTCTTTTGCCGACCATCATCAACTTTGTTTTTTCTTATCGGCGCCATATTGGATTTTTACATTTTGAAAAGGTACTTTTTAATACCTTTTTAATGATGTATTACACTTGCATTTCGGAAAAGCGGTTTGGGTACTTCCCATAAGAACCCCATAAGAGCAAGAGAGAAAGGTAGATACACTTATTAAGGAAAAATAAACTACGCGTCTGATATGCATATAGGATAAATATAGGATAAATTTGACATGAAATTAGCAAAAGACAAAAATTACAACATTTCAAAATTTTGTACCTATTATTTTTTTATATAAAAAAAATATCTATCTTTTATTTTTGCTGCAATCATATACCTAACTTTACTATATTTTATCAGTTAAAAATTCTTATAATAATTCATTTCATTATTGAGTACATAATAAGTATCAAAGAATTAGCTAAAATGTACTAAACATGACAACAATGTAAATAGTTGCATCATGCAATTTAGAGGTTAGGGTTTAAAAATTACTTTTTAAATGATTTTAAAACTAACTTACCGCCTTCAATTCCTCTGTATTTCAAGGTTTTTTTCTTATCATCACTATAGTAATCGTCCAGTGCTTGATAAAAGCGTTCAAAATGCGATGCCATCACTTTTAAGCCTTGATAATAGACAATAACATGCAATAAAAACAATAGTGCCAATACAATGTTTGACTAAAATAGGCAAACGGCGTAAAGCACGTTTATAAGTAAATTACGGCGTTTACCTAGTCATTACATGGAATGACAAAATTACTTAGGCAAACAGCGTAATGATAGGGCCATTACACTGTTTGCCGGCAATTCATGTATTGCCTAGGCATTTCAAGGAATGACGGATTTCAGTGTTTGACGCCGACATATATATATCGCCCTAACTGCTTCTCGAACTAGTCGTAGTTATTTTCGAGATACTCGTATAGATCAACAGAGACTATTTAAAGTTTGGACGGAGCCAGCTTATGAACTTGAAGACTTTGTAACATTATTATTGACAAGGACCATAATAAAAAAATTTTTTCACACTAAACAAAGAACTTTGTAACAAAAATTTCATTATTTATTAAAGAACTTAATTTTTTTGAATACATAATGAGTTTTAGTACCAAGTTCTGTTATTGATATTCTTAAAATAGTAGACTTTTACAAAGTAAAGATCAGTACAATAAATTTCATTACAACTTTTGCTATTTCAGTTTTATTTTGGTTTTAAATAATTCAATGAATTAATATTTATCTTATACCGTTATTTATCTAATTTTTTTATTTTTTTTTTCAGAAAATTCTTAGTCAATCTGTAGTTAGTGTGCACGTAGAAGTAAGGCCGAAATACTTAGTTCCTGACACCAACTGTTTCATCGATCACATGACCGGCATCCGTGCCATTGCCCAATGTAATTCCTATACACTTATGGTTCCTATTGTTGGTAAGTTTCCAAAAACTTTTTTGTGCTTTTTTCATAAGGAAAATGGCAACTTTATAGAATCAAAATCATTCAAAATCATTAGATTTTGATACAGTTTTAACTGCAATATCATAAAACATAAAAATAATATTTTCTAGCACGTTTTGTTTTGATTTAAAAACACTGTACTATTTCTACCAGTTATTTTAGAAAGGTCGGCTTATCAACAACAGGTTAACTTTATCCGACAGCTAAAATGTCAAATATTTATCTCTAACTTTCAGCTGGCGGTTAGGTCGATATCTGGAGGTTAAAATCTATTATATAACCTCACTTTATGCAGAAGAGTTGGTTTGTTTGGATTCCGAAGTTTTTTGTTGTGTCAAATTTACTTGGGTACTTCGCACAGATTTTCTTCATGTTCAATTCGTCATGTAAAATTTTTCTGACAGTTTCTTTATCGGCGTTTACAGTCTCAGCAATCATCCAAATGCTCATACGACGATCTCCGCGCACAATTTCATTTATTTTGGTCACTGTTTGCAGAATTGAAACAGAGACAGGTCGACCTGGACGTTGGTCATCTTCGGTGCTATCTCGACCTTTTATACCATTCGAAAACACGCGCTCGAGATAGAGAATTCTCACCATAGGCCAGTTTCAACAACTTATAGCAATCAGTCGGAGTTTTTTTTTAATTTAACGAGAAATTTCACATTGATCCGTTGCTCGTGTTTTTCGTCACACATTGTTATCGGCACGAGAAAAAAACACGTTCGTTTCTAACCTCTACAGAAAATATACTACTACAGCGACAAAAACGTGTACTGGAATAGTAGACGCTTCCAGCTATCTAACGCTGCATTCGTTTCCCACCCTACCTCTCTAGGACGCCTTCTGCGCGCGCAGTCTCGTTATTTAATAGCTATTCCCAAAAACTCGCGTATCTTCTTTAACAGGTCGGCTGAAAAGTCCCCGGTCTGACCTATAGATGACGACACTAGAATTAAATCCATTTCATTTTTAGATAGTACCAACCTTCAAAAGATTCGTGTAAAAATTTGACAGCTGTCGGACTATTAGTTTGTGAGATATTGCATTTTTAATGAGGCAACTTTTGTTATTTTCAAAACGATGGAAAAAAAAGAATTTCGTGTGCTTATTAAATATTGTTATTTGAAAGGAAAAAATACAGTTGAAGCAAAAGCTTGGCTTGATAATGAGTTTCCGGACTCTGCGCCAGGAAAATCAACAATTATTGACTGGTACGCAAAATTCAAGCGTGGTGAAATGAGCACCGAAGACGGTGAACGCAGTGGACGCCCAAAAGAGGTGGTTACCGACGAAAATATCAAAAAAATCCACAAAATGATTTTGAGTGACCGTAAAGTGAATATGATCGAGATAGCTGACACTCTAAAGATATCTAAGGAACGTGTTGGACATATCGTTCACGAATATTTGGGTATGCGGAAGCTCTGTGCGAAATGGGTTCCGCGCGTGCTCACAATCGACCAAAAACAGCAACGAATTGATGATTCTGAGCAGTGTTTGCAGCTGTTAAGTCATAATAAACCCGATTTTTTGCGTCGATGTGTGACTATGGATGAAACTTGGCTCCATCACTACACGCCTGAGTCCAATCGACAGTCAGTTGAGTGGACTGCGGCCGGTGAACCGCCACCAAAGCGTGGAAAGACTCAACAGTCAGCTGGAAAAGTTATGGCCTCAGTTTTTTGGGATACACACGGTATATTGTTCATCGACTATTTGGAAAAGGGAAAAACAATCAACAGCGACTATTACTGTGCATTATTGGAACGATTGAAGACCGAAATCGCGAAAAAACGGTCCCATATGAAGAAGAAAAAAGTGTTGTTTCATCCAGACAATGCACCGTGTCACAAATCATCAAAAACGATGGCAAAATTGCATGAATTGGGCTTCGAATTGCTTCCTCATCCACCGTATTCTCCAGATCTAGCACCCAGCGACTTTTTCCTTTTCTCTGACCTGAAGAGAATGCTCGCGGGAAAAAAATTTGGCTCTGATACTGAGGTAATCGCCGAAACTGAAGCCTATTTTGAGGACAAACCGAAGGAGTACTACAAAAATGGTATCGAAAAGTTGGACGGTCGCTATAATCGCTGTATCTCCCTTGAAGGCAACTATGTTGAATAAAAAAAATGAATTTTGTCAAAATATTGTGTTTTACTAAGGTAGACCGGGGACTTTTCAGCCGACCTGTTACTTGTGAGAATTAAATTACACATGTTATCAGTTTTAAAAAGCTAAAGATCTCAGCTTTTGAATGATATAAAAATATACAGGGTGTTCCATTTGAACAAGTCAAGTAATCTTTAGTTGATAATGGGCAATTTTTTTAATTCGTCCCTTAAAACTGGGAAAAAACTTTTTGAAAATTGATACTCGTAGTCAATAAATACGCTTAAACCGTGTCAGTTTAAACTGGGACACCCTGTACACATATAAATGCAGTAATGGCAGTAGGGCCTTTAATATATTTAACTTATAGAAACATGACAACTTTGGAAGCCAAAATTTGAATGATCGCGTCACTTATGAATCGATGAAATATTATTGTGTCAAAGCAAAATTGTGCAAAAAATATTTCACCAGTTTATTTAATTAAATGCACAGGTCTTAATAATATATCATATGATTATACTCAAGAACGATAAACATTTACCAGGATTGCCTAATCGGGTTGATTTGTCCGCCAGCTGTGTGACGTCATTGCAGTCCTTCATTATAACGTTTACCATATAAATGCATGGAAATAATAGGAATTAAACAGTATTTTTATGATTTCTGCAATACTAACGTACCACTATTTGGATTTTTAAGATTAAACACTTATAATTTATAATAAATAATCCCATAAAATCGTTTTAATACTTATATTTAATTAATTAATTGAATATTATTTGGGAAATAGGTAGAGTAAAGAAAACACTATTTAGTTCTATTTTTATTTTAAAAAATACATTCAAATAAATTTATTATTACACAAAATCATGCCTAAAACTAGTGTTTTTTGACATACAAAGAAACAATAAACAATTTGCAGCATATTACTAGTACAATCCGTGAATCTTTTATGGAGCGACATAATATGTATTCTATAGAGAATTTTTAATTACAAATTTAAAATTAACAAAAAATACTACATATTAAAAAAATAGTAAGTAAGTAAACTATCTCACTAAAAACCTAAAATAAAAAATGTATTCACTATTGAATATTAACGTTGACACTCAACAATACCAGAGACAACCACACGATACTAACCAAGCAGTGTAACACATGAAATTTAAAAGTCCGAACTGGAGTTTAAAAGAACAGTTTTTTAAAAATTTTACACAAAAATGCAACGTACACTAATGTATCCACAATATCTACCAGTCAAAATTTTGAATATTTTTATAATAAATCTAAAAACGACGATTGAAAACGACCTAAAATGCACTGTCAAGATAGGAAAAATACGGCCGAGGACTGCAGTGACGTCACAGGCCACCACGTGCAATCGATTTTTTGGCGAATGTACGTCTTATGGGATTAAGCAATGCTGGTAAATGTTTATCGTTCTTGGATTATGCTAATAATTATTTACAAATTAAAAAAAATGTTCTAAAACTGTAAACCATTTTTTAAATTTTACGAAACTAATTCATTTCTAAAAAAATCAATATTGTAAATAACATATTTAAAGACAAAATAATAAAATTTGTTGTATTAGAGAAAAAAGACATTAATGGAATTGTCTATATTTTTATTGTTTTTTAAATAAATTTAGATTATGTTGAACTATTGGTTATCTAATGAAAACTGTTAAAGATAACAGTTATCTATGATTCCCATCTCTGTCCGTGGGGTTAACATTCCGATTTTGCAACGAAGTTGGGCAATTCTTTCGATTGAAGTTGGTTAAACTTAGTTTCCGCTTCACTTGTCCGTAAACTTGTCTCTAACTATTTATCTGTCATAGAAATGTAATTTGTTTGAAGGAATTACTCGACGTATTCAGTTGTTTCGGATCTCTTGGATCATGTTAACGAACTTACAATCCAATTTCCTACATTATACGACTCATCTTAGAAGTCCACTAGTATATAAGACGCATCGTTAACTGTAACTCAATGTACTGTAATAATTTTTTTGTTAATAATTTTTGTACCTACACATAGAATGGAATAATACCATTAAAGTATAGCTTTTGCATAAATATACCTCTTGAAAATAATTACATCACATTCGACGAAATTATTCATCTAAATTACCTACTTTAGTTTTTGTTTTAAAAGAGTAAATGCTGCTGCTGCTGCTGCTTCCGGCTATCAAAATTTATGGGAAACTCCGTACGAAGTATTACTCACCGTATTACAAACAATAGACGACTTCATTATATATAAAAATGCAAACAAACAACTTTCCGCCGTACTTTTACGGTCCGACGTGTTCGCATACACACATAAACACGAAAACCAATGAAGATGCAAATTTTTGCATTGACCATAATACGGAAGCTATCGGTTCACACGCGAAACTACTAGAAGCATGTACAATCGACACCACACTATAGGGCGATGCAAATTTTTTAGAAATACAAAGTAAACGAGAACTATATAGACTTGTTTCTTAGAAAATAATATTCAATCGCATGTTATAAAGGTGATATCGAACTTAAATGACAAACCATATCTGACGCTAATAAAATTTAGCTTGTTTACTTAGATCCGAAAAATACAGCGTGATTCATAATTACTGGAACCACTAGGCTAAGGGAACACAATATGGCTGTAGGACCAAATGATCCGCTTGATTTTTATGTTTGGGGACATGTGCTTCGATGGGTCCTTGTCCAGAACCCAACAGTGTTGGACTCATCCCTTAGATCCACCTCAAAATCTACCCTAGTATACTTCAAACGGGCGGCGGTCCCTCACACACTCTTCCATAAAATTCATACCACTCACATCATCAAGGATATTTCCTTCCCCTAATCGTAATCTTCACTGATCGCTTACCTCCACCTACTGGAATCACTGGGCTAAGGGACCACAATATGGCTGTAGGACCAAAAGATAAAGGTCTTGAGTTTAATCCGCTTGATATTTATGTTTGGGAACAAGTGCTTCGATGGGTCCTTATCCAGACCCAACAGTGTTGGACTCATCCCTTAGATCTACCTCAAAATCTACCTTAGTATACTTCAAACGGGCGGCGGTCCCTCACACACTCTTCCATCAAATTCATACCACTCACATCATCAAGGATATTTCCTTCCCCTAATCGTAATCTTCACTGATCGCTTACCTCCACCTACTGGAATCACTGGGCTAAGGGACCACAATATGGCTGTAGGACCAAATGATGAAGGTCTTGAGTTTAACCCGCTTGATTTTTAAGTTTGGGCACATGTGTTTCGATGGGTCCTTATCCAGAATCCAACAAAGTTGGACTCATCCCTTAGATCCACCTCAAAATCTACCCTAGCATACTTCAAAACGGGCGGCGGTCCCTCACACACTCTTCCATAAAATTCATACCACTCACGTCATCAAGGATGTTCCCTACCCCTAATCATAATCTTCACTCACTGATCGCTTACCTCCACCTACTGGAAACACTGGGCTAAGGGACCACAATATGGCTGTAGGACCAAATGATAAAGGTCTTGAATTTAACCCGCTTGATTTTTAAGTTTGGGGACATGTGCTTCGATGGGTCCTTATCCAGTCTCAACAGTGTTGGACTCATCCCTTAGATCCACCTCAAAATCTACCTTAGTATACTTCAAACGGGCGGCGGTCCCTCACACACTCTTCCATAAAATTCATACCACTCACATCATCAAGGATATTCCCTTCCCCTAATAATACTCTTCACTGATTGCTTACCTCTACCCATCCTTTCTCCCCACTCAACATTATCTCCAACATGTTCCCCCAATACACTGCCTCTCCAAGTTTCCTCTCCAACTGCTTTAACACTTTTTGCTTCCAATATCTAAACACGTGTCCCTCATCATACTCCACCTTACACCTCTCGCACATTCCAGTACCTCTCTTCCCAATCAGATACCCTACCCTTAACTCATGCCCAGTGAGCACCTTGGTCAAGAAGTATTTCACATCTCCAAACTTCCGGTCCATCCACTGACTCCTAATTGCCATTTTTTACGCATCTTCATACACTCCCACCTTCTCACCATTTCCTCCTCCTGAACTGAATCCTGAACTTCCTCTCTTGTCGCACCCTTTCACAGTCATCTCTTTGCCCTAGCCATCAAGTCCAAAGGGTATGACCTCGACATCACAGCTGCTGGCCTGTAAATTAAATAATACTATATCAGCAGCATAGTGAACTTGATCGTGAATATTACAATATTGAACTCGTCGTCCGAGCATTGCTATGTATTTATGTTTATCTTTAGTTTATTCGACCTTAGTTAAAGACACGATGCGACATTGAACGTGCCATACTATAAACAAACTACGGTGGTCTAGGCCATCGGTATTTTCTATTTAACAATTTAATTAAGTATACAAAATATACGGGGTGTTCACACCACATATGGGTGTCACAAATAGGGTATTGCCGACTGTTAAAGATGATGTAATATTAGTTGGTCGTTGGGCGACAATTTGTAACCATATTATTACGTTGGACGTCAATTTGTAATATGATTTACCTGTTGATAGTGAATTTATAAAAATATTTAGTTAACTTTTAAAAAGTAACAATATACCAAAAGAAAAAATTTAATTTACAATAAAACAAACATTAATCTTAATTTCGTCTTTAATTAGGTGTAAAAGATATTTCAATAATTAACAAAATTTATAAATGTTTATAACAGCAAAAATTATGATAGTTAAATACCTCGGCTAGGGGTGAGTAAGTCCATTAGCTCTGACTATAGTAAAATATTTGTTTCTTTAAGAAATTATAAGGGCGCCACTGAAATCTTTTTATTTTTTATGATACTACTAAAGAAAGTTGCTTTAAGATGAGTTATTTAAATACGTATCATAAGATGACAGAAAGATGTCAGAAAAAACTGTCTATGAAGATAAAAAAATGATATGAAAATATACCAACAGATAAAAGATAAATAGATTTCCTTGGTGCTAAAATGAATGAAATTGAGAATACGTTACAAAAAAATAATCCGCAAACAGTTCTTTACAAAAACTTATTCTAATACAGTTGACGATACGAAAATGATTTTGATATTACGTTTAAGAAATAAAGAAAAACGAGACAGCTGTATAATATTATAAATGCATTTATTTACGTTAGTCGACTTATCTTTTTTTTTACATCTGATCCATTGGTTGATCCAGGAGAGGGTTGGTCCAGTGAAGGGCACCAATGTAGAACCAATCAGCGGTAATTCGATAGTAATCCAGTAATGTCTTTGAACTTGAAATTTGTAATGTCTTTTGACTTGAAATTTGTAACGTCTTTTGACTTGAAATTTGTAACGTCTTTTGACTTGAAATTTGTAACGTCTTTTGACTTGAAATTTGTAACGTCTTTTGGTATTTTATATTCCAATGCTGTGTATAACACCAATGACAATAAGAGAATGAATCGTGGTTTATGCCACATTAAAGATCGTGTATAAAGTTGGAATTACTGACAGGAATCGTTTATAATAATTAACATGTTAAGAACTCTATACAATAGATGGTGTTAGTGTTAGTCCTATAATTAATTTAAAAATACTACGTTTTTAGTTAACATATCATGTTACAATGATAAATATTGTTAGCGCGCAACACCACTTGTTAAACGATAAACGAGAATACCGAGTGTCCGCTGTGTGAGTTTTTGTGGTGAATGTTCTGGGATTCTAAACGTTTGTCTACAAAATACTAGTTACAAGATTTTTCATCTTGCCAGTTCAAGAGGGGCAGCATAGAGAATGTAAATGCGTGTAAACATTTTTTTCTCTTTGAAATTGTTATTTTCCCGAACGATATTGTTCTATTGTTAAATCCAGCTCATTTTTAGTTATTATATAGCAACAATTTTTTTTTGTTACAGTTCTTAGTGAATTAGAAGGTCTATCGAGAGGCGGTAGAGTCCCCGCGCCAGACTCCCGTAGTGCACTGGATCCTCAACACGTTGAAAAAGTAGCAACGTCAGCCAGAGATGCTTTGGAATTCCTGAAAACCAGACACTCTTCTGTCAAATGCGTTACCACCAAAGGCGTTATTCTTCCCTCCACGAATTTTTCTACCGAAGATGACACCATGTGGGATACCAACTTTAAAAACGACGACAAGATTTTAACTACGTGCTTAGGATTATGTAAAGGTCACAAAGAACAAACGCAAGAAGTTGGGGAAGGTGAGGTATTAAAATTATCCGCCTTCTAACTGTATCTACATTTGATTCAATTCTGTTACAGGAGAACCTCGACATTTGGTACGAGAAGTTGTGTTATTGACAGAAGATAGAAATTTGAGGGTGAAAGCGTACGCACGTGACGTTCCCGTAAGGGAACTACCCGATTTCATGCGTTGGGCTGGACTGGGATGAACCTAATAGAAAACATAATAATCATATCAAAGCAGCTGTTCTCTTCGTCTCATGAAACGTGTTCTTAAAGTCCGGTAAGTAACCAACCCACCAACCAACCCAAGGTCACTTTATTGTTGTGAGTAGACATTTTCTAGTTGTACTCATTGGGAAATGCTCATACAGTTAGGGTAGATGGAGGACACCCTCCTTTTAAATAATCTACATTTACGAGTCTATAGTTCTTTATAACCAAGAAACGAGGGCTATTTTTTTTCGAGGTCCGATTGGTCATCAAATAAAACAACAGTACAAATTTGAAACTTTTCTATTAGTAGGTAACACTTACTGATACATTAAAGCTATAAAATATAAATTAGAAGGTGTAGAGGTCATCGGATTATTTATAGGGGCTCGGGGTACTATTACAAACTTTTTATTTTTTATCTTTTAAGTTACTATAAACAATAAAAATAGCGCTCGTATGTCAAAACGTTCTGAGTACGTATAACCTCAAAAATGTCCAACTTTACGATAGAGCTGCCAGTTGCCAGATTGCAAGACCAGGGTTGCCAAATCCCGAAACCCTCGTATATGGTGTAGTGTTCAGAAATCATAGCAATGATCGAGAAGCAATTGTTCAGTAGTTAAGTATGAAATAAATAAAGAATATAGACTGATAATCTGAAGTTTAGATTACAAAAGATCAATATTGAAACATTAACAAACAGAACAACATTATATTTTGGCGACGAGGATATCTAACGTTCCCACTGCAAAAAAAGCAGTCGTATAATCATAAAAAAACAGCAATTTGGAATTTGGATAATATTCAGAAAGTGACAAAAAAACTGACAATAATTGTCAATCAACGTTCATCGCAAAAAAAAATCTTCCTGAACAGAATCAAAATGGAACTATTTGGAAACATTGAGACTTTCAATGTTGTTTCGAATATGGAAAATGTTGGAATTAGATGGCAGAAATGGATCAAAAGGTTCGACAATTTCCTGACAGCATCTGGTGTCACTGACGATGCAAGAAAAGAAGCGATGCTTTTACATTGCATTGGAGAAGAAACTTTTGAAATATTTTGTTCCCTTCCTGATACAACAATAGCAGCAGATGAACCAGCTCCCACGAAATACGAGAAAGCTAAAATGAAACTTGATAATCATTTCGTTTCTAAAGTCAATGAAGAATTCGAAATTTTCAATTTTCGACAAGCAAAACAGATGCCTGAGGAGTCAATTGAAGAATATTTTGCAAGACTATTGAAACTGAGCACCAATTGCAACTTTGTGGATAGAAACAAGGAGGTAAAATCTCAAATCATTCAACATACAGTATCTTAACTTAGACGGTATGCTATGAAAGAAAATCCTACTTTGAATCAGCTTCTGACCCAAGCAAAGCTATTTGAAGTGACTGAAAAACAAGTTAAACAAATGGAGAGCAGGCAAGTGGAAACAATATCAAGAATTTCCCAACATAAGTATGAAAAACCCAGATACTCTGATCAGAACAGAAGCGAAAGTTACGTGAACAAGAACGGAATCAACAGACAATCAACAACATCAGCATGTAAAAACTGTGGTTTACAATGGCATACCAGAGGAAGGTGCCCAGCCTACAAGGTGAACTGTAATTTCTGTGGAAAGCTAGGACATTATTCTAAAGTTTGTATCAAAAGAATGAGAGAAGCAGAAAGGGAGGAACAGTTGCAGAGAAAACAAACTTCAAACACCAATAACAAGAATCAAAAACAAGTCAATTTCAACAATCAAAACTCAGATGGAAAAAGTGATAGTTCTGATGAATCGTCGTTCCATCTACAAGTGAACAACATGAAAAACGTGCCAGTTACAACGATTAATCTGAATGGAAAAATTATATCATTCATTGTAGATACTGGAACCTCAGTTAATCTGATAAGTTCTGAAACATACAGTACCTTTCCCAACCAGCAGCTGAGCGATGGTAACAGTAGTATTTTTCCATACTGTTCGAATAGAAAACTCGATATTCAAGGAAAGTTTATGGGAAACTTTAGCAATGAGCGATGGTAACAGTAGTATTTTTCCATACTGTTCGAATAGAAAACTCGATATTCAAGGAAAGTTTATGGGAAACTTTAGCAATGATTTCCAAGAGAATCACTCCATACTGGCCGGAAGCAAATGGATTAGCCGAAAGATTCGTGAAAACGTTCAAAAAATCGCTCAAATGTGCCCAACTAGAATCTAACAAATTTGATTCACAAATTAATCAGTTTCTTCTGAACTATAGAAGTACCCCACATTCGACTCTAGGTAAATCACCGTTTGAGATAGTTTTCCAAAGAAACATCAATAACTTATTGCCAATGTTGCCCAGTACAAGAGAAAACGATATTATTGTCTTTACTCAAGACAAGAAGAAGAAATTGGAACAAAAAAATTACGCTGATGCTAGAAGACATAGAACCAATCACCAATTCAAAGTTGGCGATCAAGTATTGTGCAAACAATTGAAGAAAAATTCGTTATCACCAATGTTTGATCCTAATTTTTATACGATTATAAAGACGAGTGGGACTAAAATCACTGCAAGAAGAAGAGAGAAGATTATTGAGCGAAATGCATCTTTCTTCAAGATACTCAAAGCAGTACCTCGATCAGAATCGTTTATTACGCCTTTAGTACAGAATCCCCTGTTGAAACGTTATCCAGCACGTGCGAAGAAGATTCGTTTTAAATTTTCAATTTTTGACAATAATCAAATTGTACAAGAAGTAGAAGATGCATCTGAAAGAAGAATAGAACAACATATCGAAGAAATAGAAAGCGAAGATGATGTGCCCACAATTGACGACGAAGATTCAGGTCCCCCAGTTATTCGTCCAATTAGGCAGATTAAAAGACCGCATCGTTTCAATGATTTTGTGTCTGACTAATATCTTTAGTATAGTTTCATTGTTATTTGTTTAGAATAGGAATGTAATAGTTAGCAATTGAGAAGAGAGGAGAGAATGTAGTGTTCAGAAATCATAGCAATGATTGAGAAGCAATTGTTCAGTAGTTAAGTATGAAATAAATAAAGAATATAGACTGATAATCTGAAGTTTAGATTACAAAAGATCAATATTGAAACATTAACAAACAGAACAACATTATATATGGTAATTAAGTTTCTTTTTTATAATTATTCTTTAATTTTTATACATTCTTTTGTAAGGTACCCTTTGTATATAATGCTTTTCCTCATTTTAATAATGTAGCTCAATGAACAAATGTTTTGATGATAATTTTTTTACCCCAACTTATTAATGTTTTTAAGGCCGGACCTGGAGTAAAACACTTTCTTATTTTAATCGAACTACTACTGTGCACAAAGAACATACTATAGTCCATTTGTTTGGAGTTGACAGCACAGTGAATTCATTATAAATGCATATACTTCAAAGCCCAAGCATGGGTGGTTTATGAAAATTAACTAAAAGTAGTATATATCTATTGAAACATAGCCATAGTTGTTATTTTTTAAAAAGTCCACCCTGTAATTAGGGATTAACTTACCCAAACGCAATAGAAACCCTAGATAATATTGTCATAACAGGTAGCTGAATAGATTCCGTGACCGTAGAACCGAAGTTTTTTTTAAAGCATATGTTTTTGCAATTAGGGTTACCTTAATCCCTTAACTAACGACCACAATTATTCTGGTTAAAATCGAAAAACAAAATATTCTACATATCGTATTATGACTACTTATCCCTTACCTTAGAAGATTAAAATATGATGATTAAGACATTTCTTAATACAGATATAAATAAGTATGTGCGGTACTGATTTAGGGTCTTGTTTACAACATTTTACGATTTAATGGCTGCCAACTCCCAACAAATGAACTATAACCAAATGTCACAAAACTGCATATCGTTGCTCATGAGTTATGATTAAGTGAAAAACAATAATCTATCCTAACTGTATGCGTTTCCCAATATATCACCCAGCTATAGGAATGTCTTCTTTTTATTGTAGGTGACGACGTGGTGTGTTAATGATCAAATTTAAAAATATTCACATTAAATGAAATTTCAACATCACATTCGTAGTTACTTTTTATTAGGTTGTGTTTGCTGCATTCCTCATATTGGATTTTATCTGGATCATTTTATAAAAACTTTACAGGGCAATTCAAAAAATCCGACGTCATTTTAAAACACTGTAAAAATAATGATAATGAAATAAATACACTTTAACTAAGTAAAGTGGATGGTGCTGCGATTGTTGGTGACTTCGTTTTGTATTACCCTGTATATGGTGCCATTTTATTATATGGTTATAATGTTAAATTTTATACATATATATCTTTAGAAACAATATTAAAGCCTAGACGAAATTTTAATAGTTTTTATTTGTTTTGGAGGGGGGTAGGGATGGGAAAACTTTTTTGTGGTACTTTTTAAATTGTTATTATATTAATAAGTTTAGGTCATTAGTTGAAAAAATATAAATAAATAATATAATACGTTTCCTATTATATCTGGTAGAATATGTTATGTAAACCAAGTAAAATAAAAGTTTTTGGCTTTAAAGTACTGAAATAGTCGCTGTAATAAAATGAGCAATACGGTTCAAAAATTATAAACTTTTTATTTTAAAATGTCTCTGGTAATAGCCAAGCACTTTTTTTAACACATGGCTTACAATATATTTATTTAAAATCGGAAAAAACCAACTGAAATAATTCTGAAACGATTACATATTATTCTATTATTTAGGCTAAAATTAATATTTAGATCTGCTTTTTATCCCAGAAATATTCTGCTTGAGAGGACAAAAATGTTTTCTTTTTACAATAATCCAGCCCTTTTTATTTTTTACAAATATTTTTCTCAAACATTTGAAAGATTTTATTTAAAAAAAAACAATGTGCTCATCATTTTTTAGGACGTTTAATATAAAGAACGGTAAAATAACAACTTATTATTATTAATAACGGAAATAACGTTAAAAATCCATAAAAATGTTAACCTGAAGCGTCTCCAATGTTTTACGTCCTTTTTTCGCCAACTATATACTATAAATCAAACGTTATGCTTTTAAATTTTTTGTACTTATCAGGAAGTTTAGTAGTGAGAAATATTTTTTTGGTTAATTACACGCGTGCTTTTAAAATGATTTCAAGATATATAGAGTGCTTTTATTTATATATTGTATAATATTTTTTTATTTCTCTTTATGTCGTGGAATTTATGAAACTATTTTATCCTATTTTCTTAGCTTGCTCTCAATCTATATATTTTATCAAAAGTTTAGACTGATTTATTTTATTCCCAAAGGGTTTAATTTATCAAGTTTTACAACCCCATATTTTTTCTTTTTAATCACGAATGTAGCTAAAATATACATTATCGCTTGTTTGCATTTTTTTATACATTTAAATCGGTCAAAAAAAATTAATGTATCTACTTGTTTACATAAATTGTTGTTTATTTTTTATGTATTTATAAATTATTAATTAATACTACCACAAAAAATGTCCCAATGTTATAACTCTTTTTTTATACATTTTTTTAAATAATCGTTTTTAAAATCTCGTTTAGCCTGATTTTGCTGTCTTTTTCTTTTTCGATTTATTTGGTATATCATTTAGTTTAGCTCTATCTATCATGTACTTATATATACATATACATATATTATATTTTTTAATAACAGTTGTTGTGCCATCTTTATTTGTAATTATTTCTCGGCAAAAAATTTATTGTGTATAGTTTTTAAACTATTCGACAAGCATGTTATTTTAAGGTTTACACCAATTAAATTGTTGCAATTGTTTGCTCAGGAAATTTAGAATACAATAAAGGCAATTTTAATAAAAAAAGGTTTTTTTATTGTGTAACCCTTTTCCTATTTAAATTAAAGGACTTTTAGAGGTAATAGAGAGTTTGCGGTAAGGAGTTTTACGTTATAAAAATTTCCGTTATAACCTATAACGTAAAAATGTAGTAAAAATTATACCGTATAAAACTTATTTATACGCTATTTTCGAAAATAACGTTAACCAATCAGATATTAATAGTTATACTTTACTTCCACGGTACAACAAATTTATATTGTAAATTGTTGTATCATGCATGTTTATCATTAGTTTCAATCCTGTTAGGTATTTGCAAAACTTATAGAGTTCAACAATGCCTTGTTCTTCAAAACGAAATAAGAAGCTATAATACTATTGCTCTAAACTGATTGTAAATTAAATTTAATTGTAGAATAAAGTTTTTATTTTTTTCTTCGACTGCTTTCTGTAAAGCAGTAAATAGCAAGAATTATTTTTATTACTTTTGTTTATTATTTTTAGAGGTCTTTTTTAAACTTGCACTAGTGACATATCATAATATGTCATCTGTAACCTTGATTTTTAAGGTACGATAACCGCAAGCTATGTTTACAAAATTTACGATACACTACAGTATAACGTAAAATAAGAGTCTAACGTAACGTAAAACGACTGACCGCAAACTCTCTAATGTTATGACCAGAAATTAGCTTTATATTTCATGTCAAAATTGAGCTTCAAAATACCGGTTAATATTAATATAGGAAAGACAACAAGTAAGTTCTGTTTATTATATAGAAAGTAGTAGTTTTAAGCGTAAACGTAAACCTTAGAACAAAAAGAAACAGGAAGGAGTATATGCAAAATGACCTTGAGTCCAGAAAGGAGCTTGCATATGGCGGCCAAATGTCAATTTTAATTTCCGTTTCCAATGCCGTACTGTAAAAAAATAAAATTTCTATTAGGGTCTTTATTTTGATCAAATTCCAACCAATCAAGTATGTGAATACATTTAGTGTTGTAAATCATTTTGTGTTTATAAAAACCGAATGATACGCCTATGCGCTAATTTTTGACATTTATATGCAAATATTGCTTTGACAGCATACTGTAAACATAAACAATGAGTCATACAAGGAGCTTCAAGATGGCCGACTTCCGTCGCAAATTTTTCTTAAAGTTAATATATGACAGACTCCTTCCTGTTTCTTTTTGTTCTAAGACGTAAACAAACAAATTGGATCTTCTTCTTTTTTTCCTTAAAATGTATGGCCTGAGCTGTCAGGGCTATACAGCCAAGTTTCTTGTCTTAGTATTTATCAAAACAAACAAATAATAAAGTTAATAATATTGCAGACACAAATTGTTTTATATTATAATAAAAATGCAATATTAGTAAGGCTATCAGTTGTTTTTATAGTTTCGATTGATAAATATAGTACATATTAAATGCGCTGTTGCCACTATTGAAAACACGAATACAGCGATTTCAAAATTAAATGCCCTAGTTTAATAATCTTTTTTTAAGAAAAGATATAAATTAGGAGCTAAAAGTTTGCTAAAAGGGATATTTTTGTACCTTTTTTGTAATTACTGTGGCCCATTTATTATTTTCTTTGGTTACTATATTTTATCGATAATAAAAAAAATGTAACTGTATTGCGTTTATTTCAGACTGATCACTAATATGTTGTGAGAGTTTAGGTACTTTTTTACTAAAAATGGAACATAACTGACCGTTTTCTAAAGTAAAAAACTACCTACTTTCCTGACTATATGTCGTGCCAAATATACAATCCTTTTTTTGTTTCATTGTACCAGTCAACAATTACTAAAGGGATACTTTTTTGACAGAACGTGTCTTCTTCAGATTATCTTTTTTACCTGTCACAATATAATACAATGAAAACGCTTATGACCGATTGCACCAACATCATGTTAAGGAGAGAATAGTAAAAGAACCTTTAAAGTTAAGGAATCCTCAAGCTTTATCCGTTTGCTCCATCAAATTTTATTGTCTCCTTAACGTTGGCAACCCCGCATAAATTTAGTAAATTTTATTTATTTCAGTCTTATGTTGGCACAATATTGAGAAAAAGGAATCAACCATACTTTGTAATATTATTTGTTCGTTGGGCGACAATTTGTAATATTAGTTGCCTGTTGATAGTGAATTTATAAAAATATTTAGTTAACTTTTTTGAAAAAAATAACAATATACCAAAAGAAAAAATGTAATTTACAATAAAACAAACATTAAGCTTAATTTCGTCTTTAATTAGTTGCAAAAAATACTTTAATAATTAACAGAATTTATAAATGTTTATCACACAAAAATTATGATAGTTAAATACCTCGGCTAGGGGTGAGTAAGTTCATTAGCTCTGACTATTGTACAATATTTGTTTCTTTAAGAAATTATAAGGGCGCCACTGAAATCTTTTTATTTTTTATGATACTACTGAAGAAAGTTGTTTTAAGCTGAGTTATTTAAATAAGTATCATGAGATGACAGAAAGATGTCAGAAAAAACTGTCTATGAAGATAAAAAAATGAATTGAAAAGGTACAAACATGTAAAAGATAATAAGATTTCCTTGGTGCTGAAATTAATGAGGTAGAGAATACGTTACAACAAAATAATCCGCAAACAATTCTTTAAAAATACTTATGCTAATACAGTTGACGAGATAGATAGATATACACGGAAATAAAAGAGAAAAAATAAGGGAACAGTAAACTTGATAGATCTCAATAAACTTATCTGTTACGATAGTGGACGATCCTTCGCCGCACCTTGGGGTCGCTACGGCACTGTCTAGGTGGTTCCAAATGATTATAGAATATCACTAGTGGAGGGATGATCTGCCCCAGTTGTAGAGATAATCCAGTTACGAAGCTTACAGTTTACAAGTTAATTAAGTTTATGTAATCTCCAAATTCAAGAGATGCTTCTGGTTTTTCTGGTTC
Organism: Ophraella communa; assembly: GCA_035357415.1. Classification (NCBI taxonomy): domain Eukaryota; kingdom Metazoa; phylum Arthropoda; class Insecta; order Coleoptera; family Chrysomelidae; genus Ophraella; species Ophraella communa. Next base: position 21,103,764 of record CM068988.1, on the reverse strand, counting down.
TTCAATTAAAGAGTTGCTTCTAGTTTACTAAAGAGTGGCCTCTATTTTACTGTTTTATATTCCAACTTTCTGTATATGACAGTAAATCAATAGAAGAAAATGAGACTCGAATAATTATTAAAACTTCTTGAACTCGATAATGCCAACTCATTAGTACACCTCGTAGTGTAGCTACTTTGAACTTCCAATTATAATTATAGAGACCGTATTCATTATTTTATTATTAAAAATGTTTTAGGATAGATGGAGCAGCTAGCGGTACTAATTGAATTTAATATTTAGGATACCAGGTGCTTAAAATGTTAACAGGTACTGTTACAACTTGAATTAAGTGACCCAAACCATAGATAACCTTTAATAATACTGAAAACCCGAACTACCAAAATATCTCAGAGCATGAGGCACATAGAAGTTGGTTCATTGGAGAAACGCTGTTATCTCTGAAATGTTAGCACCTAATAGTTGGAAATAAAATTTAAATATAATACCAAAATATGTACCTGTCATGTGGATATTTCAAATGATCCTCAATATGCATTAATATTTCCAGAACCCTTTCTTTACACAAACAAAACCTTCCTAAAAAAGCCAAAGGATTCATGGTTTTATAATAACTGGTTCTGTTGTATATAGTTCTTGGAAAACCTGCTTGTATAATATCGATTAACTCAGTATCATCCTCTAGATAATCTGGTTCATCGTCCAAATAATTTAAATACTCTAAAATTTAGTTTATTTGAAAAATGCACTTAAATCCGAAAAAAACATAAACGTTTTAAGGTTAAGAAGTGTTAAGGATACCTTAAGTGGTCGCTGGCGGAAACTTAAATTAAGTTAAGAATAAGTTGCCCTTAAGGTTCGTGCAAACCAAATTCACATATTAAGGGATCCTTATCTCTCTACTTAAACCTGTTGGTGCAAATAGGCATTAATATTCAATGTGTGCTAAATGTTAGCCAATCATATTACTACCTGTTATCACCATCGATCAACTGATAGAACTGTCAAAAATTCAATGGTAAATATGTAGAATTCGGTGAACTCTCCGATTTTCATAAAAATTTTATGAGGGGTCTAGGACATTGTAATGAATACGAAAATAAAGTTTTTTTTCCGCGGAAATACTAAGAAATAGTAAAAATTCTTAAAAATGTAGGTTCAAAGTAAACATAACCTATCTCTTACCAGTTGTAAATGTGGCAATTATATTAAGCTTGAGACCATTTTCGTGTTAAATAAACATTCTTAAGATGATTTAAAACACAAAAAACATAAAATTACTATTTGAAAACTTATTTTCTTATTAATTTTGTTACACAGAATCTTTAACTTTATTGTTTATTTTAACAAACTGTCAATTTTGTCAAAACCTCTTATTGGCCAATTTGGTTAAAACTTCAAATGATTTGACAATGTTGCCAAGATTTACTATACATATATCGAGTATTTGAGAATAAAACAGATATACTTTCAGTCGATTTTAATTTTTTCAAAATTTAAGTTTTGGTTTTTTAGTTTTGAATAGCTAGTTTTTCGTATTGTTTTATTGTCGAATTTCAGTCGTTTTCATGTTAGTTTGGTTTTACCGTTGAGTGATAAATAACGTTTATTTGGTTTTATTCAACTTTGAACTTGCGTTTAAAATGAAACTGACTGATTTTTGTCAAATATGTGGTAAATATAAAGGTTAATTTTTCATTTATTTTCCGACTTATTTTTTGTTTATGTTTATTTTATCTATTGTTGCTGTTGGGATAAAACTAAGTATTTAGAGTTTTTCATTTGGGTTTTTCACTATTTTATTTCAGATATTAAGGTGAGCGATAGTAATTTATAATACACTTTGATCTGTATCAGTTGGTCGGGAAGAGGATTTAAATGTTTTTGTTTTCTTTATGTCTAGTTTAGAAGTTTGTTTAAGAATTGTTGCTTTTATTTATTTTACTTTTAAAAAATGTTTTTTTATTATTCATAAATGCATTAAATTTGGTATTGTACGATAGGTTAATATTTCCTACACATTTCAAGCATAATATGCTATATAATAAGGTATAGTCTTTCCAATATTAATTGCTAAAATCCATTTACAAGTGTCATACAGAGTGACTTAGTTTACTAGACTTCAAAGTAGAAAGAATGGCATGAAAACGAAATATTTCTCCCGTTAAACATCCACTCTGTATCGTCGTAACCCAGCTCTCTCTAGACTGGTAGTCTGTATGACACTTTTAAATTGATTTGAGCAATTACTATTGAAAAGACTTCATTTTACAACATTTGTATATAATACACAAGAATAGCTATATATTTTTTTAGTCTGGCAACATGGCAACATCAGTTGGTGATATTTTTACTATTTTGACATATGTCCGAAATGAAGTCAATGATTATGGAATTTATTTATTTTAAAACTATATAAATATTAAAGTTGTGGAAATTTAATTGAATTTAAAAATGATGTAATTATAAAAAATAATGTATTTAGAAACCATTTGATGCTGCTGAATATGAATTAATTCTCCTATTTACAAAAGGATATTTTGGGTTGAAATTTTTAGCAATTTTTACTGATTCTAGTTGTTTCCGCGGAAAAAAAATTTCATTTTCGTAATAATTGTGGTGTCCTAGACCCCTCATAAAATTTTTATGAAAATCGGAGAGTTCACCGAATTCTACATTTTTTCCAATTCAATAACAATATTGAACAATCAATTTGGTCTTGTATATCACTTCAAACAGATATTATCAATAATTTTTATTTTGCCAATTCTCTTTGATAATATAATTGTGTGAATTGGTATAAAACTGACTGACAACTGTCAATACTATCTAGTGTACAGAGGGTGCCATATTTATTACAAACTGGAAAAAGAAATTCATTCAAAATATTTGCCAGCTTCCTTTGACTTTTTCGTTCTCCTTACCTCAGTTGACCTCTTCTTTATAATAGAACCGAATGTCGTTACCCGTACCATTTACTTATTCTGCTAGTGTAGCCGTAGCCGTAACCTTGAGAAGAATCAGTACTACCAATATTTAAATTTTAGCAGAAAATGCAATCTTCAAGATTATAAGTATTTTCTCTTAAAAAATAATATATTTATTAAATATTGCTATGTGAGAATCCACTTCTTTCTTTTTTCTCTTGATTAGTAGTGTTTTAATAAATTAGATAATAGGTAGGCAACACAGAATACACGTATCCCAGTTGGCTTTGAAATTTGAATTTTAAACTTTTGCAGTTATTGAATCTTTACTTTTTACAATAAAAAATGGAGTCTAACAGCGAAAATAGATTTAGTGAAGTTAATGAAAAAGATATTTATGATTTATTAAATAAAGTAGTTTTTGCACCGAATGGTTAAAAAAAATAATAATTAAATACCATTCGTCCTGTAAAATTTTACTAGATAAAAAAACTACTTTTGCCAAGGTTTATTAGTTGTAAGTTTATTTTTGTCTATTTGTGGATATCCTTTTTGGTTTTAACATGTTTGCACGTATAGTTCATCCAACATTTCTTTAGACAAACTATCATCAAGTGTAATGACATATTCTCCGGAAACATAAAGTATTTAGTTTATTACATTCACATTTTAAAAAATAAGACACTTTTAATGTCCTTTTCCTGTACTAAAACGTTGCAACTAAGGATTCTAGTCAGAATACAAGAATACTATGTAGTGGAACTAATTTAGAAAATTTGCATTGGCGTTACTGAGAGTCACTCTCAATAAAAAAACAGATATAATTTGCCAATATCTTTACAATATGACATTAAAAATCTGAAAAAAATCCACATAATTTATTATACTGATTTACTAATTTAAATATTGATGGAATTTTTTTCCTAAAACTGATATACATATTAGGTACCTACCTTTTTCATTCAAACGTTTACGGTGATATCAATAAATTTTCTGGAACTGAAAATCATAAATTAGATTTGAGTTATATGGCAAATTTTAGCGTGACGGGATTAAAATTTTGAGAAGAGGGATAATAAATTCATGACAACCTCTTGTTTTATAAGCACAATAGACGTTATATGATAGCTCGTCTCAAGACGGTTTAAATGATATCCATATGTCTGAGATAAGTCAAGTGGTTAAGCCACAGTGCTGGCGAACGAATCGGAATGTTTGGGTACTAAAAATTAAAATGAAAAAAAAATTAAAATAAAAAAAAACAGACAGATAGTTTGACTATTAACTTTTTTAATAATTAAGTGAAAAAGTCTTTTTTTTATTTTAAAAGCACTATAAATTTTTAACGGCTGCTTAGATTTTACTTTTTTAAGTCCTAGTTAATATCTAGATCAATAATGATGATATTGTCTAAGGGTAAGTAATCTCAAGAAGGAAGTATTTCTATACATCCACCACAGATGACCTTCATAAGGATATTTTAAGACAAAAACTTCGAAATTGCTTATGTATTCACTTATTTAACCTTCAATACACTCAATGCACCGCAAAAGAATTAAAAATAGTTATTTAAAATTTGTAATTCACGATTTGAATGTAAAGTAATTTGATACGAATTACAATAACATATAATTGTCTGTGGGGAATCCCTACATGTACAACTTTGATTTTATTTTGTTTTGGTAAAACAAATAAAATCTACAGATGAAAGAACTGGAAGTATTAATACTTGATTTCCATTATAGATTCCTTTAGAAATTTTAAACCCGGAAAAAATTTTAAGATTTGATTAAAAAATGCCACAAGCTGGTATAATTTGCTTACGGCATGATTATTTATGTTCATCATCGACTTAGAGACCAAAGCGTTGACGATTTCCAAATTTCCGGCTATAGAAATTAATTTTCTGGATCACTTTCCATCGAGGAAATTCGTCATTTATTGACGTTAGTTGTCAACAAAGACAAATCAACAAATTCTGTTTTTGATTACGTTGGCGTTTCATGAATAGATTAGATTATATTGGATTCAAAACTGATAATCTCGAGGTTATTATTTTATCAATTAATTAATATAAAACAGGTACGCGTTAATTCGGACTTTTAATGGTGTTTGTAGAAAAAATAGTGTATGATATACCTGCTAAAAGTGATTTTATTTTGTTTGAAGGCATGAAATACTCCGCCTTCAGCGTCGTGTCCCAAACTTACCTTCTAACAAAATAAAATATCACTATTAGCACTTATATCGTAAATAACTATTTTGATTTGATAAATATTTTGTTGTAAACATCACTAAGAAAACTTATGGATAAGTCAATTGATTTTCATTTTTGAATAAGTAAGTGGACTGTTGAATAGTATATTGTGTATCTAGAAGTAAAAGCGATACATTCCTGGTCGACAATGTAGCCGAGGCCAATAAACATTGGAGTCTGGGAATGTGCTTTTAATCCGAGGTGCACATATTATTTTTTCTGAAATCGCATTCAATATTAGTATGGATTAAATTTTTATAAATGGAATTTATTATTTAAAAATGCGTGCTTTCCTAAAACGCCAAAGTGACAACTACAAACCCAAAAAATCAAAAGTTTTGAGCCCTGAGCATATTGAAACCTTTATTAATCATTGAACGACATAATAAAAATACCTGATAACAAAACTAATAAACCAGGGTCTATTATAATAAATGAGACTTGTTTGGCCTTTTTATAGAAAATATTTAGCAAGGAGGACAGATTTTCTATGCCCATGGGAAAAGTTTTCTCGTACAGTACGGGAAAGTTCGTTGGCTAGCAACGACTATTGTACCAGATTAGCGTACTTTGGGGTCAGAAATTGGTTCGAGAACCTAGCCATTTCCAAGCTATTTCAGAAAAAAAATTTTTTTTCACTTTGTCTTTGCATCAATTCAGCTCAAATTCTGTCAAATGGATTGAGATTAAGTTCTAATCAAGTAGTACCTGTATATTTCTATCTTGGTTAATAATGAACAATTTTACAACCTAAGCGAAAGTCAATAAAGTTAGGTATAGAATCTAGTAGTGAAAAAAATTCTTATGGAAAACTAAATAAACATATATAACGCTTTATTTTGTAGCATCTACAAATTACAAACACCCCTGTTTCTATTTTAAAATCCCAATTCGCTTGTGAACTTAGCTCAGCTTCAGTTGGCTACGCTACTGAATATTTCATATATGCATGACGAAACAAAGTAATTTTGTACATGTGTGTTGTTAGGTATGAAAAAGTAATAAGATAATGGAAGTAACCTATGTTTTTCGCTAAGATCTCACGCTGAAGATATCGTCTAGAACACGAAATAGAATGAACGAGTGTCGGAAGATTTTAAATTTCTAGTCGGAAGAAAATTTGAATCACGGAAGCTCTACCGGGGAGATATAAAATATTAGTTTAAAAAAATTACTGTTAGTACTTACAATACCAATTTTTTAAAAATATTTTCTGTTTGATATCAGGTCGGCTGAAAAGTCCCCGGTCTGACCTATAGATGACGACACTAGAATTAAATCCATTTCATTTTTAGATAGTATCAACCTTCAAAAGATTCGTGTAAAAATTTGACAGCTGTCGGACTATTAGTTTGTGAGATATTGCATTTTTAGTGAAGCAACTTTTGTTATTTTCAAAAAGATGGAAAAAAAGGAATTTCGTGTGCTTATTAAATATTGTTATTTGAAAGGAAAAAATACAGTTGAAGCAAAAGCTTGGCTTGATAATGAGTTTCCGGACTCTGCGCCAGGAAAATCAACAATTATTGACTGGTACGCAAAATTCAAGCGTGGTGAAATGAGCACCGAAGACGGTGAACGCAGTGGATGCCCAAAAGAGGTGGTTACCGACGAAAATATCAAAAAAATCCACAAAATGATTTTGAGTGACCGTAAAGTGAATATGATCGAGATAGCTGACACTCTAAAGATATCTAAGGAACGTGTTGGACATATCGTTCACGAATATTTGGGTATGCGGAAGCTCTGTGCGAAATGAGTGCCGCGCGTGCTCACAATCGACCAAAAACAGCAACGAATTGATGATTCTGAGCAGTGTTTGCAGCTGTTAAGTCGTAATAAACCCGATTTTTTGCGTCGATATGTGACTATGGATGAAACTTGGCTCCATCACTACACGCCTGAGTCCAATCGACAGTCAGCTGAGTGGACTGCGGCCGGTGAACCGCCACCAAAGCGTGGAAAGACTCAACAGTCAGCTGACAAAGTTATGGCCTCAGTTTTTTGGGATACACACGGTATATTGTTCATCGACTATTTGGAAAAGGGAAAAACAATCAACAGCGACTATTACTGTGCATTATTGGAGCGATTGAAGACCGAAATCGCGAAAAAACGGCCCCATATGAAGAAGAAAAAAGTGTTGTTTCATCAAGACAATGCACCGTGTCACAAATCATCGAAAACAATGGCAAAATTGCATGAATTGGGCTTCGAATTGCTTCCTCACCCACCGTATTCTCCAGATCTAGCGCCCAGCGACTTTTTCCTTTTCTCTGACCTGAAGAGAATGCTCGCGGGAAAAAAATTTGGCTCTGATACTGAGGTAATCGCCGAAACTGAAGCCTATTTTGAGGACAAACCGAAGGAGTACTACAAAAATGGTATCTAAAAGTTGGAAGGTTAGGTTAGGTTAGGGTAGACCGGGGATTTTTCAGCCGACCTGTTAGTATATTAGCTCAAATTAATCAAAATTTTGAACTCCTTTGGTTAAAAAAATTAAAAAAGTACGTTTGTTTGATTCTTCTTGAAATCTATCCCGTTGGGTATATCATCAAGGTTAACTAACTCCTCTTCTACCTCTTCTCCTGGGTTAGGTTAGGTTCCTAATTTTTAACTAAAAAAGAGGACTGCAATATTTCAAGCCGAGACAGCTTTACTTCGAAGACTGTATGCTACACAATGCCCATATAAAAGCGGCAAAGAAAAACAAAGTTCATTTATTGTGAGTTCCAGGTGAGTGGGTAACCAGGAGGCGCATATCATCGGACCAGAACAAGTATCATAAAATTCAGCAAGGTGTTCTGTTTCTCAGTAGGTATCAGAAAGCCACCAGAAGCACTGGATGTAACAGACTGCAGACAAGCGACGCGAATATTAGATCTCATCTGTTTCTAGACGGGTTGACACTTATTCGAATAATTCTACTATAGAGGTCGTTGACTCTGTGAGATTTTTGGGACTAGTCGTTGACAGCTCTCTAAAATGGGATGTACACATTGACGCTTTGTCAAAAAAACTAAGCTCTTCTTGTTACGCACTGAGAACAATATCTAGGGAGCTTCACCTGTCAGCTTCCAAAACAGTCTATTTTGCCCTCTTCGAGTCACATCTCCGATATGCACTTCCTTTTTGGGGTACATGTTGTGTGACTCAATTTGAACGTATTTTTAAATTACAAAAGAGAGCTGTTCGGTATACGCTGAAACTAAGCAGTAAAACTCACTGTAGGGAATTCTTTAAAAAACATAAAATATTAACACTTCCATCCCTATTTATCTTTGAATCCATTTCTTTAATTCGGAAACATTTACCTGAAGTCTCAGACAGACCATCTCATAACTACCCTCTTAGAAGTGCAGAGTATGACCTTTATTTACCAAAACCTCGCACGGAACTAATCAAAAGCTCTATTTTTTATAACGCTAAGGAAATGCACAACAATCTACCCTTGGAAATAAAGTCCATTTCATCAATAACCGCATTTCGTATCGCTTTAAAATCATACTTGGTGGAGAGAGCTTTGTATGCAGTTGACGACTTTTTTACATAAGTTATTTTGGACCATCTCACGCACTGGAAAGTTAATTTGTGATATTTATCTATTTTGTTGTTTGTTGTTTTTTTTTGTTGTTACTCTGACTAAATTAAAATTTTAAATTTTAATTTTTTTATATTACTTATTATTTATCAGTCTCATTGTATAATGTATACATAAAGTATACATTTATTTTATTTTATTTTTTATTATTTTTTTTAATTGACCTTTCGCAATGTTTTATATTGTGAAGTTTTATATGTTTGTATGTTTTATGTTTTATTTACTTGTAAATACTCTTGTATTACTGTTTTGTTCTATGTGATTTGCTTTTTTTTTTTTAAACAGCTTTGTCCACAAATTTAAAAAATTTTTTCGACAATAAAGCTTATTATTATTATTATTATTATTATTAAACCATTTGCAGTTGCCTTGCTGTAACATGATGTGCACGCAAAGGCGGAGAAGATATGTAGGAAGATTGTGGGGAAGATAGAACGATGCGGATTGGAGGTGGCTGAAGATAAGACAGTGGGATTGTTCGTAAAAGGAGGAAGCAAGACGAGGGAAGTTAGGGTGATGGTGAAGGAGAAGAAGCAGGGAGGGCGAGAGTGCGAAGAGAAGGACGATTGAGCTGAGTATGCTGTAGGGAGCAGCAGTGTGGGATGAAAGAGCGGGGACAGTGGGCGCAATAGCAGCAGCTGTGCTGTCAAGGTCATACCCTTTGGATCTGATGGCTAAGGTAAAGAGGCAGCGGTGGAAGGGTGTCACAAAAGAGGAAATTCAGGATTAGATGTTGAAGGAAATGGTGAGAGGGCGGAAAGAATATGAAGGTGCATTAAAAATGGCGATTAGGAGTAGGAGTGAATGGATGGACCAAGAGTTTGGGGAGGTGATCTACTTTTTGACCTAAGTGCTCACTGGGCATGGGTCAAGACGTGGGTATTTACACCAGATTGGTAAGAAAGAGACTGGAATATGCGTGAGGTGTGAGGTGGAGGATAATGAGGGTCATGTATTTAGAACATTTAGAAGAGGATTTAGAGGTTGGAGAGGAGACTGGGGGTAGCAGTGTATTGGGAGAACGTGGTGGAGATAATGTTGAGTGGGAAGAAAGAATGGGTACAGGTTAGCGAAGCTGTGCAGAAAATGGTTAGGAAAAGGGAATGCTGTGATGGCGAGTAGGAATGGGTGAGGAGTGTGTGAGGGACCGTCGCCCGTCTTGAAGTATGTTAGGGTAGTGATTCCGAGGCGGGGGTAACGGCGACTTTTTGGGGTGGGTTTGGTTGGTAGGCATCCTCTCGAGGGTGAGTGGGTGAGTCCAACGCTGTTGGGTTCTGTTTCCCATCCCAGCCCGAAAAAAAGTTATATGTTAGTAACAGTCAACAACAGAATTAGTCCAAGCTGGATAATCTGGAATTGGTCTTGTATTATAACTTTTTGAAGATTCGAGAAATTCTGAACTACAACAGATTGTCTTAAACAAAACTTATAGAACATAAATTTTAAAATGTAAATGCAACAAATAAAATTTATCATCATTTATTTCCGTTTTTGTTAATTTTTTTAATGCTGGGGATGCATTAGCGCCTGCTAAAGTAGCCCCAGCATAGAAAAAGAAGTTCTAATTTGGAATATGTTTATCAGATCCTATTTGTGACATTGGTAAATCTACAAGAAATTTGTATCAAGTTCATATTTTTATTCATATTCATATTTTTAGGTATACAAATTAATGTATAAATATTTTCAGCAACACTGTTATATTTTGGAAATACAATAATGGAACAGAATGTTTCCTACTGAAAAAAATTACAGCAGCTACAACTTCATATCGCTAAAAACTTACAATGTAATATTATTTTTAAAAGATAACTGCAAAGTAGTGGTAACAAAACATGAGAAATAATATTAACGTTTGATTTACAACTACTGGTGATGTAAACTGTCGCCATATTGTGCAAGAATGCATATGACAGTTTTCAAACAACATTAAAGCAAGAAGTGTGAAGAGGAAATATAATAAAGAAAGGTGTGTGTATGTGCATATAAAATACTGGCTGGTTTTTGTTATTTTTCCCCTCTTTTCAAATTCCTATTTACTAATACATACGCGTACCAGGTATTACTTAAGTGGGGCTTTTCAGTTATTACTTAAATATTTTTGGCTAATGAAAATAAAATTTAAGAATAAAATAAAAATGTGTTTTGCATTTAAATTTTGCAGATATTAAAAAAATGAATAAACTGTGAAAATGTATTTTCTTATAGTAATGAATAAATTCCTCAGCGGTTTCAGTTGGTGATAAAATTAGTATATACACGTACCACACACAATCTTAGCTTTTAGAGGTGCTAACCTCTTCACAACCATTCATTCATCAGTTTCTCTAAGTTACTTTAAAGAACACACACCTGTTGATGTGATTTACACGATTATCGGTATTGTCAAAACTATGACACACCGTTTTTTCTTTGTATAGAATTACAGGTTGATGTACTTGCACTCTTTTGTGATTCTTTGTTTCAATAAATACCATTCTTTAAGTAAATAACAAATGTAAACTTTGCTACTGTGTTGTAATCATCAAGTTAAGAAAGAAAACAACTAACAAAACGTTACAGGTTCGTATTTCACGCCACCGTCGGTCATAAAACTTAAAACTCTTACAAAAACTAAGAAATTAAAATCTCTATTTTTTAAAATTTTTAATTAGTGAAATATATTATAATATAATAAAACTTAAACTTAAGTCTTTCCTGCTTGGCATCCAACAGTGCCTTACAAAGTTTTTCGGCATTGACGTAAGGTAACTACTGAGCTTTTCAGGCATACAAAATTCCGAAAATCACTCGGACCAATTTCTGATTCGAAGTAAACTACTTTTCCGTTTTTTTATTCCCGTAACTTTAACTCCCTACCCGAGGTGAGCACAACCCCTTTGAGTAGGAATACCTCATTTTGAAGATATCATCGAGTACTATCTGATCCTGAAAGTTCCCTTCAAAATTTCCATCTACGACGAAATTACAGTTAAAAATTGAAAAACAGAGAAAATTTTCTTCTTGCACCCTCTGAGGTAAAGAAATTGCAGTAGTTTCCAAAAAAATTGACCGTTCTCTAAAGAAAAAACAACTACTTCCTGGGCTATACGTTCCACCGGACATTACTTTTCATTAGAAAACGTAATGGCGATCGACCAAGTCGATACTTAAGACCATCTCTATCATCAGTACTTCTAATCTCGCAGAGTAGGATGCAGAAGGGCTCTCTTATATCATTACTACCTACCTATATAGTAAATCTAAGACTACAAGATAATGTGCTTAAGACTGCCATCCTACCCTTCATTTGCAAACCTATAGTTCATAAGTTACTGCTAGTGGTATACAACTTATTAACAAAGAATGATTCTAGGTTTCTACTTACACCATCTGGTCAGGTAATTTCCAAGTAGATTTGACTGACTGTAAGTAAAATAATTTTTATATCATAATACCTTCTTCTTCTTCTTATCACGCCTTCTCCTACTGCAGCACGAAAGGTTTCTGCAGACGAGCGGTCGAACAACTTAAATCCTTAGCCATAGTGTCTTCCTACTGATCCTTTTCCATGTAATATACCTTCCCATCCATTAGGATATACTTCATCGGTGATGATCCTTTGTATCCATGCAATTCGCCTTATCCATCTATACACACATACATTTCAAAGGCTTCTATTATCTTTTTAGTTTGTACATTTAGTGTCCAGCTTTCTTATACATAGAGTAGAACAGAGAAGATGTAGTAACTGATTATTCTAAGTTCCAAACTAAGGTCTAGTATTACACAAAACTATTTCATACTCATGAAGATTTTTATCGCTTGCTCAATCCTTAAAAGTTTTTCTCTTTTCGGGCCGCACTGCCTATTAATGTTAGCTTCCAGATACTTTATTGAGGTCACTTCTTAGACTGTTTGTTCCTCGACACGCCGGTGTAAGTTTATTGGAGTCTTAGAAAATACCAATAGTTTGGTCTTGGAGGTATTGAGATGCAGTCCAAACATCTCGTGATAGTGAACTACGGAATCTATGATGCTTTGTAGTTCTTGTATATAGTTGGCAGTCCGCCCTGGACTGTATCCAGTGCTTTTTTAAATACATTTCTGAATACAGATTAAACAGAAGTGGCAACCCTGTCTGACCTGCATATCTTCTGAAGTTAATTGCTCCACTACCACCGTTTCACTACAATAAGGTTTTGATATGAAACGTCAATTCCGGTTTTTTTTCAATCATCTCCTGATGATTAACATAGTCAAACGCCTTTCGTAAGTGTTAGAAACATACAAATACATTCACATTCATGTCTCTACATCTTTGTGTGAATGCATTTAGGGAAAAGAGTGCTTCACGTGTTCGAGAACATTTCTGAATCCAAACTCATCTGATATTCGCATTTCTTGTAGATTCGCATGCGGGTGATTTTACTGAATTTTTACTTTCATACCCTATTATAAAAATTTAGTATTCTCTCAACTTCTATAACACTCTAGTTTTTAATCATTTTTGCCGCTGGGTGTTTTCCGATAAAATGAAATAGAATATCGTGTCACAAGGGTGGAAATACCAGCTAAGGGGTGCTATCTTTATGACTATTAAAAATAATCAAGAAATAATTTCTATAAGGTGCAGTCAATATAAAACTGAAAAAGTGGAAAAATCGTTTCCACCTGCACCCAGGGTAAAGAAACTAAATAGTTCCTATACCAAAAAAGAGAGATGGTCGCAAGTATCGACGAAGTCGGTCGCCATCACGTTTTCTTTGAAATGTAATTCAATGTCCGTTGGGGCATATAGCCCAGGAAGTAGTTGTTTTTTCATGGAAAACGGTCAAGCTTTGGTATAGGAACTATTTAGTTTCTTTACCCTGGGTGCAGGTGGAAACGATTTTTCCACTTTTTCAGTATTAAAAATAAATTAAAAAAATTGTTGTGGTTGAGAATTGAACCCCTGCCGTCTGCGTGAGAGGGAAGTACGTGTACCAGAAAGAATGCTAATATTGCAGAATTTATTAGTATTATGTATTTGCTCCCTTCATTATAAGGTATTCAGAATCGGAATCGTTTAAAAATCAAATGCATTCTTCTTGTGTTTCAGAAAAGCTCTCATTTTGTGGAATTAGGTCGAACTTTATATTATTTTTGATTTAAATGAATTTTTCGCCCTTGGGTTGATAAACAGTACTTTCCGCCCTTTTTTGGTGTTCATATGATTGGTTTTCCGGTAAGGTAGGCGGGAAAAATATTTTAAAGCTTCATGCAAATCTATAGAGGTCAAGTGTAATGGTGCTCAATTTGATACGAAATGTATTCTAATGATTATGTATTTGCTCACCTTCATCATAAAGTATTCAGAATCGGAATCCTTTAAAAATCGTATGCACTCTTCTTGTTTCAGAAAAGCTCTCATTTTGTGGAATTTTCTCGAACTCTATATTATTTCTGATTTAAATGAATTTTTCGCCCTTTTTTTGATTTTCCGGTAAGGTATTTTAGAGTTTCATGCAAATCTATAGAGGTCAAGTCTAATGGTGCTCAATTTGTCATGAAATATATTCTAATGGTTTTAGGTTGATATTAACAAATTCTGGACACTGGCATACATTTTTTGTGACGCCTCGTACAAGAAATAAATCATCGAAATCGGTTGTTTTTCTCATGAAATTGCGCCGTAGTTAGTTGCCTAATTGTAGTTCTCGAGAGATTAAAGACTGAAGAGATGGTTTTACCGTTTATGTGAATTATGCATTTATAATTATATCCAACACGCAGTATATAATTTTTTTACACCTATGATAATTGGCCATTGCATCTCAAAATCCAGTAATATCTTACCTCACAAGGGTCTGATTAAAGTAACTGAATAACATATTTCAATCCATTTGGTTTTCTAACAGTTAAATTAAGTATATAGATCAGTTTCCCATTTTATTGTAGTAGAAGAATCGTAAAATTTAATATACGAGGAGAAGCGTTAGTTTCTACTGTTTTTTTTTTATAGAAATATTACGTAAGTTTGAAATGAACTATTTTGCGAATTTGTATTTTTTACACATTTTTTTTTAAATTTTGTCTATCAAATTAAGTAGGGAGGCGTTATTAATTTGCGATTATTTCTATGTTAAATTCAAAATTTGTAGAAGGATTTTATTTTTAACGAGATGCTATTGAAAGTGCAAATTTAAAGGAACAGGTTATGATTCTAGTTTATTTCTTTATTGTACTATTTTATAGACTATGTCTAGATAGCTTTGAATGCTGCACGCTACAAGTGAAGTTTTAAATGTCAAAACAACAAATTATTTGTTTATTTGTGTGGTGTTTTACATTTTAAACACATTATTTGTTGATAAGCAGTACTAATTTATTTTGAATTAATCAATTAATTTGTTCGGGTTTATTGGAATTGGTTTTTCTTTTGACTCCGTTGTGTTCTTATTGCAACAAGCAAGTAATACTGAGTGATTTAATACCGACTGATATTGCTAGGGCAGTAGTAATGATCGAACATACAGGGAAGTTGCTTTAATGTTTGGTAAGTCACCAATCACCATCAACTATCCATCGTAGTGTAAGTCGTTGGAGACAAACTGGGGAGTTTGTAAGAAGACGGGGCAAGGTAGAAAACGCTTAACCACGGCTGTAGATGATCGTTTTATAACGTTGCAAACTTTACGAAACAGACGTCAAACGGCAGTTCAAACCAAAAACGTACTGCAAGATGCTCGGGGAAGCAACATAAGTGAGCGAACAGTGAGAAGAAGACTTAAGGAAGTTAGTCTTAAGTCATATGTGCCAATAAAAGCCCCAAGACTCAAGAGACACCATCTTGTAGCGCGACTAGAATTTGGTGGAGAACATCAAAATTGGAATGCCAACCAGTGGAGCCGTTTCTGTGTAAATTCCATCGACGGTAGGGAAGATTGTATCGACGTTAAGGAGAACAATCTGCACCTTTTAATTTCACTACTGCTATACCTTTTGGTGGAGGTTCAATTAAGGTATATGTTTGGGGGCACGAAAAGAGTTAGTGGTGATTGGTGGCGGGGCATTAATAGCAGATAGGTACATTAGAGATATTCTAAAAGACCCTGTGGTACCTTTTGCCTCATATATTGAAGACAATTTCATTTAATGCAGGATAATGCACACCCACACGTCGCCCACTGTGTAAGAGACTTTAATACAAGTGGTTATAACAACAACGAATTGGCCAGTGTGTTTCCCAGACCTGAATGCCATAGAACATGTCTGTGGGACATGCTAGGCAGAAAACTTAGGGCACGAATTCTGGTACCTCAAATCAAAGAGGAAGTAAGAATTGCATTGATTGAGGAATGAGAGAGACTGCCTCAACAACTGATCGATGACCTCATATGGTGAGACGAATGACTGCAGTTGTCAGGACTTGTGGAGGAAACACACGCTATTAAAGCGAAAGAAAAAATGCATTTAAGTTTAAAATTGTACAATAAAGTTATTCTGTTTAAAACCAGTATTTTGTTTCATTCTGTTTTCTTTTTCAGCAGCTTACACATGGTACAACGTTTGTAAAACCCTTTCCAACATTATAATCTAACTTCGTTTTAAGAGATTATCTCATCAATATTTAAAATGTGTATATTATAGAAGAACTAATTAAATTTTATATCTGTTCCTGTAAATTTGCCGATGTGTGTATTAGACTAGAAACTTATGACCGAAGAAGAGAAAGCAATAAAAATAGTTCTTTTATTAGTAGTAACTTACAAAATACATGAAAATGTATAACATAGTAACTATAGAAATTAGGATAAATATAAAGTTTCTTGTACACTATAATTTAAAATAGTAGATATCACTAGGAGAATAACGGATTTGAGACAATTTCTCCGAAATAAGGACGAAAAAAGAAACTCCTGCTTCTTCAAGAAAATACGCCATGTCACAAGTCAATGAAAATGATAGTTAAAATGCATGAATGAAATTTTAAATTCTCCAGATTTTCAAATTTGTTGAATATTCAATGGATTCGTTAGATACTCTTTTCTGTTTTGACATAAAAAAAATTAATATTGAAAACATTTATTCTCACTACTAGCCTACCTAACTTTATTGACTTTTAAAGAGGCTACTTGATTAGAATTAAATCTCAATGCATCTAATCACGTGGTTTAGTTTTGTAAACAATATTTTTGACATAGTCCCATAAATCCAATTAGATCTGGTGATCTTGTTGCCATTCTATTAATACTCGCCTCCCTATCCAGCGATTTGGAAATGTTAAGTTGAGATACTGACGGACATTCTGTTGGTAACGTGGAGGTGCTCCATTCTGCTGGGACCATATGGTATTTGCTGGAACTTGAGGGTATCCTCCTAAATTAGCCTACAATTAGGTATAATACACAGGCAATTTGTCAATAGAATACCCTCTCTGTTTAACATTAAAGATGTGGGCATGGACAACTGTTTAACTGATTTCAAATTTATTATTATTTAAACCGTGATTGGTTATACACAATAAATAGGCGATCCTTAAAATTAATTGAATGCAAGCCATTTGAGTTTGAAAATGTATATGCTATTCTGAAGCCGATAGTACAGTAACCGAAATAATGAATTTACTCCTTTTGACTTTTCCACATTTTATATGGCATTTACCTGTGGTTTTATAAATTAAGCTCTACTTTTTTTGTAAAAAAATACGATTTTCTAAAAATAGGAAACAATGCCTTACTAATCACTAGCTGTTTACATGTTTATTTCGGCCAACTACCTTAGTCTTTATTTATACTTCCTATACCATAGGTATTAACAGCGAAACATACCAAAAACAATTTCCATACAATTTCCTACCGTCTAGTAGGTAGGTACTCAATTACAATTTGTACCTCAGTAGCTGTATACAAGAACGTATGTGGTGCAATTTTGTAACAGCCTAACGGGTACCTATTATAGAAGAAGCAATTCTTTTGTTAAAGGACATTGCTCGCCACTGACAGATTAACAATACACTTTACTTGAAGACATTGGCGGTACTACTTCAGTCTCAAGAGGTAGGTACTTCTTGTCAATGAGAAATAAAGATTGTCTAGACGTTTGAATTTGTACCGTAGGAGTTTTCAGTATTTGCACGTACGAGGCCTGTTCAAATCATTTCAATATAAATTACTGAAAATATTCGGTTATCCTTTTTTTGTATATAAAAAATTCGTTCCTCAAAACTTTGTAAATTAATTTATTATTTTTTCTCACATCCATTATTAACAGCAACACCAATTTTTTTTTATTTTTCCTCTATTACGAGGAAACTTATCTAAATGATATTTGAAACAAATTAAACTAATCAATAAAAATATCAGCGGTGCTTCTTAAAAGCTTTTGCATATTTTTAACGGAATTTTAAAGAGGCTTTACTAATTTCTTCTTGAACAAACATGATTCAACATAACTTTGGTCCCAAATCAATGGTTGTTTCCTCTCTGACAGATTAAAATACCTCCAAAATTTTAGATACTAGATTTAGATACCCAATAGAAAATTAAAAGATGTAGGAAAAGAAGGACTTTACGAATTTGGTTCACACGGGAAACCAAAGTGCCAAATCTATTTAGAAACCACTTTTTCAAATGAATGACAGTTGAAGTTGACTAACCTAACCTAATCTAACCTAACCTAACCTAACCTAACCTAACCTAACCTAACCTAACCTAACCTAACCTAACCTAACCTAACCTAACCTAACCTAACCTAACCTAACCTAACCTAACCTAACCTAACCTAACCTAACCTAACCTAACCTAACCTAACCTAACCTAACCTAACCTAACCTAACCTAACCTAATCTAACCTAACCTAACCTAACCTAACCTAACCTAACCTAACCTAACCTAACCTAACCTAACCTAACCTAACCTAACCTAACCTAACCTAACAACGATTTTCTTTGGGATAGCGCTCTTTTGCTTATTTCTATATAATTGTATAATTGAACAATTGAAATAAAATTCTAAAACTTTAAGTGTTTAACCTATTTTTTAAAAACTTGTGTTAATTATCATTTCTTTATTCAAAATATTTCAGTTGCATGAACAGGAAGCACACCCAAGTTTTGGTATGACATAAAACTGATCTAATATCTGATTGATGTAAAAGTTACCGTTACAGATTTCCGTAAAAAAATACTAATAGTGCTCATTAAATTCCATAAAAAAATCGCTGATTGTAAACACATAAAATGTCTTTGAACTCAAAATGCCGTAAGGACATTATTAAAAAATTCCAAGAGAAGTAATATAAATAAATTTCGCGTTAAATCGTTTGCCAATTTTCAACTAATTATTAAGATAATTTGGACATCGATGTAAACAACTAGGTACCGAAATCGACATGCAAAAACAAAAATTCTTAAAGTGTCTGTGGATTTTAATGATCTTTCTGCCTGTATAATCATAATTTTCAATGATTTTTGAACAGTGGCGCTCATAAAATCACTAATAATATCAAATCATTTTTTATTGCATCTAATTCTCTTGGTGATGCACGATAGCGCATCTTTTATAGCGCTATACAAAACGGTTGTTTTACAGGGTTGTGCAAATGATATTGGTACAGATTTTATAATTTAACATACAATATTTCTGTAAAAGACACTTCTTTATTTCTATTGTTACGAGTTTACATTGGTCAAGTTACTTGATTCTTGTTCAATTGATCAATCAATAGTTTTAAAATACTTTTTACCTATGAAATGAAATTCCTTCCTCTTTTTTAGCACTCTGACTGTTGCACTTATAAATTGCACAATTAACTATTTTAAAATGTCTATTCAGGTAATTAAAAAAGGTGAAAATTAATAAAAAAACTAAAAAAATACAACTCGACGTTCCAAATTTGTTTACCACCAAACGTTTGAAAATTGGCTTCACTCACACGCATAAGGTTTTCATTGCCATGCGCTGTCCTCTCTCTTTCCTAGTCTAAGAGGTACAGAATTAACCTAACCTAAAAAACCAGATGGAACAGATGTCATAATATTGTTACTATTGTTGTTGACGTTGTGTTATTGTTTATTTCTTAAATTATTCTCATTAAATTAAGTGGTGAATCACTTAGTACTGTTACTAACACTAACAATTTTCAGGAAAGCATTCAGGAAAGCATTCACGTTTGCAAAAATCGTTCTTTTTTCTTGAACGTAATGTAAACCCTGGAATAAGAGTCAAGTAACTTGACCAATATAAACGCGGCTTAATGCTTACTTATTACTATTGGTGAACTCTTTATCTGTCATAACTATAATTTTTTTGGGTTTAAATTGGATGTTAACTAATGAATGAGTTCTATAAAAGGGAAATGTTGCCAAATTAACGAGCAAAAAAATACTGAAAAAGGTTAGTCGCATAAGGAAGCAGTTTTTCCAATATATTTTTGGTTTTTCTTATGTATTTTGGGCCCCTTTATCACCCGTGTTGTACCCGAACGATATGAAGGTCTTTTAACATATTTTTAGTTTGTAGTATTTGCTTCTTACAGTTGACGAAAAACTAAATGTCAGCTGTCAACACATACACGTATCATTAGATATTGTCCTGTTATTATTTAGCATTGTTTGGCTTCGTGTTTTTGTATTACTGATTTTTTATTCTAACTTTATCTGTTAGTGATTTATTTATTTATTTATTTAGGCATATTATAACATCATGTTTTGTTTTTTTGTCAAATGAAGCTTGACATTTACACTTACAATAATTATAATACCTAACAAGAGAATCGTAAATTTGACTGAGGTGATCACTCTCTACATACTGTGAACCTCTTCTAAATGGTTTTACTGTTACAATGGAATCATTATCTCTTTCAATAACTTCCGGGTTTTCGTTTTCAATACTTTCATTCACTATATAAGTAAATATATGGCCTTTATTGAAATACTGAGGCAAGGGACGTGATGGAAATCTTGACCAAATCAAATTTTCTTCAAATACATTAATTGGACCCTTCTTTGAAGAACTTGGATTTTGAAGAATACTTCGTTTCATGTCATACCATTTTCCTTGGTCTATGCCTAGAAAAATTTTATTTCTTCCTCCATTATTAATGCAGTCGTTAATTCTAAAAAATTCAAATATAAGAACAATAGACATTAAATCATGTTTCATTCAATCGACATACCTCTTAATTAGTTCATCCGTAGACCCAGTTTGTTTAAGGGATCTGCACTCCAACCAACGTTTTAATTCGTTGACAGAATGGTCCTCTAAACTTAAATTTTCTTTTAACATTGCCCCGGGTACATCTCTAGGTAAAAGCACTAAAGAATCCATGTCTAACTGATACTAGACTAGAAAGATTGTAAAATGTCTAACTCATCTCGAGGATATTTGCAATAATAAAAGCAGATCAGAGTAACACAAATCACTAACAGATAAAGTTAGAATAAAAAATCAGTAATACAAAAACACGAAGCCAAACAATGCTAAATAATAACAGGACAATATCTAATGATACGTGTATGTGTTGACAGCTGACATTTAGTTTTTCGTCAACTGTAAGAAATAAAATACTACAAACTAAAAATATGTTAAAAGACCTTCATATCGTTCGGGTACACCACGGGTGATAAAGGGGCCCAAAATACATAAGAAAAACCAAAAATATATTGGAAAAACTGCTTCCTTATGCGACTAACCTTTTTCAGTATTTTTTTGCTCGTTAATTTGGCAACATTTCCCTTTTATAGAACTCATCCATTGGTTTATTTGACTGACAATTCCCTTTCTAATAAGGAAAGACTTCCGCCCTAGTCTGAACAGATTACTCTACCTTTTGAGTATTATTCAGTCTTTATCCTTAAAAAAAATTCAAAATTAATGGTTAGTACCGAGATTATGTAGTCAAACAAATTGTAATTAATTGTTTTTTTAGGCCTTAGGTTAGGTGATTTGGTTTCATGTGATTGGTCGTTCAACGTCCCTTGTTTGGCTCACCCCTAGTTTATGGTCGTTCTATCAGCCCTATGCCTCTGATGAAGCTCATTAGAGGCGATACTTCCATGAAGACCGTGGGCTCGAGTTGATACAGACCAAATCTATTGATCCTTAATCTTTTGAGCTCCCGGCAGTTACACAAAATATGCTCCGCAGCCTTAGCCTGACAGTATCTGCAGTTCGCACTCTCTGCCAGTCCAATTGTTTTCATATGCCCATTAAGGCGACTGTGCCCAGTCAGCTCTCTGTGTCAGCAGTTCTTAAAATCTCCTACAAATGCCTTTGACTGTCTTACACCCTCTAGCTCGAACCAGTAAGATCGTTTCCTCCAATCTACCCAGTTCGATATTGTTCTTCTGGCTACGGTATTCGCTATGCCTAAGAATGGCTCTGGGCCTATAAATATTCCTTCAGCACATTTTCTGGCTAGCATCTTGTTCCCCTCAATGCCGGTATGCCCAGGTACCCAAAGTAAAGTTACTTTATTATTTTTCCCTAGACGCATTAGATCCTGAATGCATTTCCAAACTAACTTAGAATCGATCCGATTTGATTCCACTGACTTTGCCGCTTGGAAAATGCTTTTTATATATACATCTCTATTGCAAAAACCTCTGCTTGGAAAATTGTGTATAGGTTACCCAAGTTTTGGCTCAGATCCACTTTTGGCGATTTACCCAGCTCCAACACCTCTTTAAGAGTCCTCCAACACTGCCATTATAAGATTCGATCTATTCTCCCATTCATCCCTCCCGGTGAATAGAACGGTGGTTGTTTTTTATCCTTCTTTCTTTCTTTTTGTTTCCTTTCTTTTTCTAGTTTTCTTTATACTTTTACTACTAATTGGATCGTAATATTCATTCCACAGTTATCACCTTTAATTCTAACGATCCCCTGGTAGATTGATTGCTCCAAAAGCTGGAAATCGATATGTCTTTTACAATATTGGATATCGCTAACATATTATCTATGTCTGAAGTTGTGAATGTGCTATTCGTCAAGACACCTTTTTATCGGAAAACTCTTGTTTCAATGGTTTCTATGTAGAGCCCATAAAGTGTTCGATTCTCCTGAAAGTATACCTACCAACCAAATCCACCCATAAAACTCGCCATAAATAATTTGAGGTTAGGTTCATTTCACATCATTTACCTGTATACAAGAACATCTTTTTTTGCCTGAGGACTTTTTAAGTTCTGTTTTTATCTCGTGAACAGTCAATTCGCCGTTCTCAGCAGATATTTATTTGAATTAAATTCACTCACTTGTTCAAATTCTTTCATGAAAACATCTAAGTAGGTCAACTGACACCCCCTAGCGTGAGAAAAATCAGACAGCCTGCCATTGTTACTTATTTGACAGCAGGTTAGTAATGGCTCATTTAGAATACACGAATGTAGATGTTTTAGAATAAGAACGGAGTCAAAAGCTTATCTACTATCAAGAGAGGCGATTAAACTAGGTTTATAAGGAATATATCCATAATATATCTGTTGTCAAAATAATTAGACGTAAAATATAATATTTAAATATTGCCTAAAACTGTTTTAGTATTTACTAAACGTAAATCACACTAATTGACGAAAATAATTATGTAGCCGTTAGAGGAAAAAAATATATTATATTATTTTAAGAACGGGAAAAATACAATACCAAGTTCACGGCCAATGTTCGAGATTTCATCAAGAGATTCAAGCAAATTCCCATACAGAAAAAAAAGTACTCGAATGAATAACATAATTAAATTTAAATATTTTAATTGCACATAGTTCGCAGGACATTAAAGGTACGTTACAAACAATGATAATATGATGGCATGCGAGCAATTGTACTCGAATAATGTACAATTCGATGGAATCTGAAGAAGCGGCTGCGGTTCTAGAGTCACAAATTTGCTGTTGCTGTGTTGCCGATTCAAGGAAAATCTGCTATTTATTTTTCTGCAGAATCAATAAATTACGATAATAATAGAGTCGAAACAGTTGAATTTCATAAAGGCCAAATAAGTATTTTGTACGTGAAACGTGGTTAAAATGTGGGATAATATAAGCAAAGAATATCCCAACTAATAAGAAGCGAAATTTCTTACTTCTGTCAATTTACTTTCTGTTTGCGCATGTCTAAAATCACCGAGTTAATAATTGGATCTTTGTCATTTGCCAGAACCAACGTGGTCATGCTTCACTTTCCCTAGAATACTACAAGTAATAATGAATAACTGATCTTTAGTAAACTAAAATCTTATACTATGTACTATTTGTCTGCGTATAATCAGAATTTCATATTTCTCTCAGTTTCTCTACAAAGTTAGGTATCTGTCAGTTTCAGTCATTCAAGATCATACATTCTGGCCATACGAAAATCAAAGAATTTTCCAAGAAGGTTCCAAGAAGAACATTTTTAATAAACCAGAAAAGAACATAAATATTTTGTCGTTACTGCCAGATTCATTGTACTTACACTGTGGAAGTCCATTCTATTAAGAATATTAAACAAAGAAGCTTTTGAAAAAACCACGTTAATTTAAAAAATTGTTTTTCAAAGTTGACTGACAACTGGTTTTAGATAGTGTCAATCTGATGATGTAAACACTAAATTCTCTTATTTAGCAAATAATCATACACATATTTAATAATTTGTCTTTAAGAGGTACTTGAACTAGAGCTACAAAAAAATCTGATGATAGAAAAATGTATTTCTCACTGTTATTAATAACATTAAAATTTTATTTTTAAAACGAAATCCAACAGTATGAAAGCGAGTTAAACAATGGGCGACTGGACTGATATTGAATATTGGACTTTGAACTCCATCATCGTATTGTTACAGACCCTAATTAATTTTTGCATCCTATCAAAACTATTATAAATACGATTTGTGAGCCTATTCGTTGTTCGAAATCATGAAATTTCATAACCTATTTTAATCACCCATTAAAAAGAAGTTAACCGGAAATTTGTCTTCATAAAATAGTGATTGATGCCAAAGACTAAAAACTCCTTCGAAATGAATACGTCATCTCTTCAATGGATATAGGACACGTTCTTGATGATTATCTCAGAATGTTATGTTATTCTCTTTCTTTTTTGGTTGAGAAGTGTGCTGCCATGCTGTGACGTTAGTAAAGCTAAATGTCCTCAAGTATTAATTACCACCTAATGCTTAATATAAAATATCGAATAATATGAGCACATCATCATTGTATCTGAGAGAATATATTGTAAAAAATTACAATTATAATGTATGTACAGATTGCATAAATATTGTTATTATTGATGTAATTATTAATTTTGTTGTTTTATAATTTGAAATTTTTATTTTTAAAGTTTTGTGGGGCTATTATTTATATTTAAATTTGTTTCAATTTTAATTTAATCCTTTTTTAATCTAAAACACCTTAAAATTTCTTTATTTTATTGATCCTTCTGTTTGTAAAAAAAATTATGTTATCAAATTTAAAATATGTAATTTTGTTTATCATTTATTATTAAATTTTATATATCAAAATCAATTATTTAGCATTATAGACTCATAAACTCAGTAGTCAGTTCAAATGTAAGATTTAACAATATTTTATTTATTAACTTTGTTTTCCCTAAAAGAATAATATACCCTTGATCTCTTTAATGATACGGCTATGGCAGATTTTGTGCGCATCAACCCCGCACACAGAAAACACGTGATACTTAACGGTTATCTCTGGGGTGGAAGTTGTTGAGATGCGTGTCGTGTGTCTATTAATCGTTATAAAATTCTTAGTGATACAATGTTCTCAGATGAAGATTATAGAAAATTTGTTTAATGATATCGAAATATATTACTCACAATGTTTATAATATTTGTGAAAATGATATTAGTGAATATAGTTAAAAAAAAACACTTACTGCTGACGATGAAGGATGGAAATTTTTCGTAGTGGCTTCCAGATTCGGCCTTCTTCCAATGGTAATTTACAACACGTGCAAATGCATCCTTGGATGGAAATTAAATAGGATTATGACCACCGGATATTATTTCTCCTTGGTTTCTTCCAGAATTTTTTAATTATAGTTACAGGTTAGTCAAAAGTATTTAATTTTATTTTCTTCTTAGGATTTTATTTTATTAGCTGGTACACAATTTCTATTTACAATTTTCCAATAAACTTTGTTTTATAATATTTCATATAATTGATCATGTTAATTGTCAGCCATTTTTAATTTTTAACAGTTATCCGCCATTGTTTTTACAATAATTTTCAAAAATACTGACGTGGATTGGCCTTTTGATAAATTTAGAATGCTCCCGAATTTTCTTTTCCAAGGGCTTATATACCCTCGGTCAAATTTTCATAATGGCTGCCTTTTCGAGTGTGTTTTGTTTTTTTTATAACCTCTCTTACATCAAAATTTTGAAAAATTGACTTTTTAATTATTCATTTTCTGACCTTAAAATTATTACAAATTAAATCTGTACAATTTATTTCATTATAAATTAACATTTTTAGAATTTTAAAATCAATCTTTCTTTAATAAAACAGCTGGCTTTTTGGAGTAAACAATGTCAGCCATTTTGACAATTATTGATATCAAATTTAACAATTGTGAGCTAATATCTCTTTTTGGCCAATATTTTTAACAAAAAATGAAATTTTACATATTAAAATATGATCAGATAACTTTTATTTTCAATGAAACCGCTTATATTAGCTTTTATTTGATTTTAAAAATTTACTATGTCATAGTGATTTACATACAAAATTTATCAAGTAAACGAATTAATAACATCCAAAAAACATCAAAAAACAACTTAAAATTAATTACTTTACAAAAACATACCATTACAACAAATAGAAACATCAATTAAACATCTAATACTAAGTTTAGGTCTTTCTCATACAAGCACCTTTTTAAAGTTTATAGTCAACGTTTTTAATCACCACATCACTATTTATAGTGTTTTTTTTCATTGAATTTATCATTCATAAAGTCTTTGATCAAGCTTGATTAAATAGTCTTAGCTTGTAAACACAAACATCACTTTCTCTCAGCTTTATTCTATCATGTAATATATTTCAATATCTCTCTTTTTAGGTTCTGTCTTAAATATTGTATTTCTATCAAATCTGAGATGTTCAGGACATAGGGACTACTAGACTTGTACTGATATCCGATACATCATACTACAAGACTCATCATTTGATACTTAAATGAATTTGAAAATGTTGTTTGGGGTAAGTAAAATTTGTTTATCAAATTATAATCATTGTCTCTAATTCATTTAATATGCTCAAATATTTAAATTAGTTTGTTGAGATTTAAATTTTTGTATCTTATATTACTGACTGTATACAGTTAAATATTCTCTACTTCATATAATAATTTTAAATAACCTATACCTTACTTGTTCTCATTTTTTATAGATACTTATAAAAAAAATATTATTAAAATCATTATTATTATTAACCTTAATTATTACTTATTTAGCTTTTGATCTAACTAGCTTAATATGACTAATATAGTTGGTTTCTTACTAATATTGTATACCTATGATTTATTATTAACATATTCTAATACTTTTTTTATTTTTTATTTTTAGCTTAAACAAATTAGTGTTTTGGATTTTGATTCTTGAATCGACTACTGGTGTTAGCATTCATTCATTATCAAGATGGTTTTTGTGTTCTTGTGTGTATTACGGTTTATTGAATTGGCTCTAATAAAGAAATTTTTGGTGTTTTAATCATTTAATGAAAAGATTTGTAAATAACATCCATGTTTAATGGTTTACTTCAATTCAAGTTATTTATTTGGTAAGTTATATTTACTATTATTTTTTTAAAACATTACAAATTTCCCCCAATTTAATTTTAACAAATTGTTACTCGGTAATAATTTTTAAAATTTAATTCCATTATATTTGATCCAAATCTAATAAGCTTAAAATTCCACTTTGTTATCTTTCAATTCTAACATATACCTTAATTGTACCTTACAAATAATCTTCATTAACATCTAACATAAATTCTAATTCATTTGGTTGTATATAACCACTAACTATTCATTGATAACTCATACTTTATTCCTAATTTTAAAATACAATATAATATTTACTTATTCTAGTATCTACGTCTTAAACTATCTTATATTCTAAATTTAGCTAGATTTTTAAAATGTTGGTCTATTGATGGTATGCATATAAGTTTTTAACGTTTACCTTTCCCCTCAATAAATTGTTATGTGGATTTCTTAAAATATAACTGTTTTCATAAGCTTTTTCGATTATAAATGGTCCTATAAACGGTAGTTTTAATTTTGCACACTCATTATTTCTTTTATTGGCTACCTGTAGTGACCTTTCAATTACCAATCCCCTTCTTTGAATACCGTTGGTTTCTTTAAATTTTATAGTTTCTTTTAAATATCATTATGCATTTCTTTTTAACTTAATATGAAATATTTTTTTTTTAATTAAATTACTATTTTGCTCTAATTTTGTATAACTACTAGTGAATTGATATATGATTTGTTACTTCTTCGAATTATTCCTTCAATCTATAAGAT
This sequence comes from Ophraella communa, assembly GCA_035357415.1. Classification (NCBI taxonomy): domain Eukaryota; kingdom Metazoa; phylum Arthropoda; class Insecta; order Coleoptera; family Chrysomelidae; genus Ophraella; species Ophraella communa. The sequence continues at coordinate 21,075,484 of CM068988.1, read as the reverse complement.
TTCTTATTCTCTCTTCACTCTTTTCTTTTAACTTTAATGGTACAGGATATATTTTCACCTTAAACTCCTCAACATTTCTCATCTCCATATTATATTCATGTTCGGTAGCTTCTTTTGGCTCCTTAAACATCAAACACTATACTTCATCAACAAATCTCCTACAATATTGTAATATATTCCATCACAATCAAATCATCATTTTCAAATACATCTTCTTTCTTCTATCTACTTCATAATCATAACTTTTTCTTTATACTTCATACTCATAACTTCCTTCTTTATACTTCATATCATAATTTTCTTCTTCATCATCATCATTTCTAATATAATTAATATTCTTCTTATTATCTTCTACTTCTTCTATCATATCCATTGACATCCATATACCATTTAGTTATACCTTCTTCTCTTCTTTATAATTAATTATAGTTTCTAATTGTTCCTATGTATCGTTTACTATTATCATATCACTATCCAAATTAAACACAGCTAGTAGTTTACAATTTATTATGATTTCAACATAGATTTATTTTAATATCATATTTGTTTATTTATTTCATATAACCTTTGTTTTTAATACCAGTTATTATTATATTTGGAATTTTATTTCATTATTCGTTAATATTATTTAGTTTTGAAATTGATTTTGAATCTATTAATGATGTTTTATTTCTTATATTAAGTAAAATTTTTAACGGTTTGTCATAATTTCAATCTTGAATATGCAATAACTCATTAGAATGTATTTGATTTAAGTTTCATTTCAATTAGTATAATTAAAATAACAGTTTATCATAATTTTTACCCTTGAATATTCAATGACCCATTATAATATAATTGATCTAAGTTTCATTTAAGTTAATATAATTAATTGGGGTGGTATTTTAAATTTAATATAATACACAACATTTTAAAATTCAAACAATAAAACTTACTTACTACCTATAAATATAATTAGCAATATTATTTACACCTTGCTACTACCTTCTTCCTGCTCAATAACATATTCATTTTCTTTTTCAGCTTCTTCCAATTTCTTTCTACAAGTCTCTTCCTGGTTTTTGTTGCTTTCATTAACATGTGTAACTTTTTAACATTGGTTTGTTTTCTTATTCCTTTAAATTTTCCTATATCGGTGTTCATATTCATTTCTTCATCTCCTTTCTTTGTTTCGATAAGTTTCCTTCCAAACAATTGTTCAAGTAAATTTTTAATCTTCTTGTTTTCTTCCACATCTATGATTATTTTTAAATTAATCTTATTCTTATTTTCATTTATGTCATATTTAGTATCAATTTTGATTAAATTATTCATCTCAATCTTCCCAGTTTCAACATCTTTATCTTTGTTTCTGTCAATTTCTTCTAAAATTTTATTGTTTGTTTCTGCATATTCCTCCTTTTCAAATACTTTTTCTTCTTCACTAAACTTCTTCATATTTTCATTTTGTCTTACTATTTGTATCCTCAAATTCTCTCTTTCTTTACCAATATTTTCTATAATCTCTTCTTTTAAATCTTTTCCATTGTTCCTATTTAAATTATAATTAATTTTGTCCAACTCTTCCTCATTTTCATCATATTTTCCGAAATATAGTCTTTCTCTTATTCTGGATTGAGTATTATTCCCCCAGAAATATTCCAAAAATTTATGTTCAAACTCTTCTATTGTATAAATTTCTTCTTCTTTGCTTATAAACCATACTAACGCGTGCTTTTCCATATGTTCTCGAATTGTTTCTCTCAGGACATCTGGCTCCTGTTCAAATCTTATTTTATTCTTCAGCATTTTCATAAACACAATTGGGTGTATCTTCTTATAGTCTCCGTCAAATTTCATATTATTATTGTTTCCACAACTAATTATTCTTGTCTCCCCGGACATCTTCATCATTTCTCTTCTCATATTTGTTACTTTTTCTTCTTGTTCTTTCTTCATTTTATTTATATTGTGTTCCATTTCTATTAATTTTTGTTTATATTCTTTGTTTTCCATTTGTTCCACTTCTTCTTGTATATTTTTGATTTCCAATTTAAGTTCTTTCTTTGTTTTCTTATTTTCTTCTTCTGCAACTTTGAAATTTAATTTTATTTCCTTATTTAAATCTTCCTGCATTCCTTGTATATTTTTATTTATCTTCATGACTTCTCTGTCTATCTTCTTGTTATTTTCTTTTACTTCTTCTTTTAAAACTTTTCCATTTTTCTTAATCTCATTTATTTGTTTTAAATGATTTTCTTCTACCTCCATAATTCTTCCAATCATTTCTTCTCTAATTTCTTGTTTTGTATTTCTAATCTCTTCTTTTAAATTTTTATTTTGTTCCCCCATTTCTCCCCTCAATTCATCAAATTTCTTATTAAATGTTTGATTTAAATCTTCTTTATTTTCTTGAAATTTCTTATCTAGTTTTTTGTTTATATCTCTTCTTAAATCTTCTTTGGTTTCATCCATTTTCTTTTCCAGGTTTTTATTCATTTCTATCAAGAATTTCATCATCTTATCTTGTTCCTCCTCCTTCTCTACTCTTCTTTTTTCTGGGATTTTTAGCTGTTCTAGTTCTTCCTGTACTTCTTCCCTTCTGTCTTCTCGTGTTCCTTGATCTCCAGATCCTTGGCTTCTTTCTTCATCTACCTGGGTTCCTACTTCTTCTCCAGACTTCTCTCCCACTTGTTTACCATCTCTCAATGTCATTTTATCCATTTTAAATTTTTATTTTTTTTTTTTTTTATTATGTTTTACTAAATATTAAATATAAAATTTTATTCAATAATAATGTAATTATTGTTATTATTATAAAACACACCTTTAAAACTCTATATAATTTAAAATTATAGCAGTTTTACACCTTTAATATCCAATTTCTCCTGATAATCTACTAAATTAGTTATCAAACTTGTTTATTATATTTAAAAAAAATTCTTTAACTTTCATAACCAGTCAATTTTTAATTATAACCAATTAATTTATTATAACCAACAGTTTTTTAATTATAGCCCCACGTTGGGCGCCATTTTTGTAAAAAATTACAATTATAATGTATGTACAGATTGCATAAATATTGTTATTATTGATGTAATTATTAATTTTGTTGTTTTATAATTTGAAATTTTTATTTTTAAAGTTTTGTGGGGCTATTATTTATATTTAAATTTGTTTCAATTTTAATTTAATCCTTTTTTAATCTAAAACACCTTAAAATTTCTTTATTTTATTGATCCTTCTGTTTGTAAAAAAAATTATGTTATCAAATTTAAAATATGTAATTTTGTTTATCATTTATTATTAAATTTTATATATCAAAATCAATTATTTAGCATTATAGACTCATAAACTCAGTAGTCAGTTCAAATGTAAGATTTAACAATATTTTATTTATTAACTTTGTTTTCCCTAAAAGAATAATATACCCTTGATCTCTTTAATGATACGGCTATGGCAGATTTTGTGCGCATCAACCCCGCACACAGAAAACACGTGATACTTAACGGTTATCTCTGGGGTGGAAGTTGTTGAGATGCGTGTCGTGTGTCTATTAATCGTTATAAAATTCTTAGTGATACAATGTTCTCAGATGAAGATTATAGAAAATTTGTTTAATGATATCGAAATATATTACTCACAATGTTTATAATATTTGTGAAAATGATATTAGTGAATATAGTTAAAAAAAAACACTTACTGCTGACGATGAAGGATGGAAATTTTTCGTAGTGGCTTCCAGATTCGGCCTTCTTCCAATGGTAATTTACAACACGTGCAAATGCATCCTTGGATGGAAATTAAATAGGATTATGACCACCGGATATTATTTCTCCTTGGTTTCTTCCAGAATTTTTTTAATTATAGTTACAGGTTAGTCAAAAGTATTTAATTTTATTTTCTTCTTAGGATTTTATTTTATTAGCTGGTACACAATTTCTATTTACAATTTTCCAATAAACTTTGTTTTATAATATTTCATATAATTGATCATGTTAATTGTCAGCCATTTTTAATTTTTAACAGTTATCCGCCATTGTTTTTACAATAATTTTCAAAAATACTGACGTGGATTGGCCTTTTGATAAATTTAGAATGCTCCCGAATTTTCTTTTCCAAGGGCTTATATACCCTCGGTCAAATTTTCATAATGGCTGCCTTTTCGAGTGTGTTTTGTTTTTTTTATAACCTCTCTTACATCAAAATTTTGAAAAATTGACTTTTTAATTATTCATTTTCTGACCTTAAAATTATTACAAATTAAATCTGTACAATTTATTTCATTATAAATTAACATTTTTAGAATTTTAAAATCAATCTTTCTTTAATAAAACAGCTGGCTTTTTGGAGTAAACAATGTCAGCCATTTTGACAATTATTGATATCAAATTTAACAATTGTGAGCTAATATCTCTTTTTGGCCAATATTTTTAACAAAAAATGAAATTTTACATATTAAAATATGATCAGATAACTTTTATTTTCAATGAAACCGCTTATATTAGCTTTTATTTGATTTTAAAAATTTACTATGTCATAGTGATTTACATACAAAATTTATCAAGTAAACGAATTAATAACATCCAAAAAACATCAAAAAACAACTTAAAATTAATTACTTTACAAAAACATACCATTACAACAAATAGAAACATCAATTAAACATCTAATACTAAGTTTAGGTCTTTCTCATACAAGCACCTTTTTAAAGTTTATAGTCAACGTTTTTAATCACCACATCACTATTTATAGTGTTTTTTTTTCATTGAATTTATCATTCATAAAGTCTTTGATCAAGCTTGATTAAATAGTCTTAGCTTGTAAACACAAACATCACTTTCTCTCAGCTTTATTCTATCATGTAATATATTTCAATATCTCTCTTTTTAGGTTCTGTCTTAAATATTGTATTTCTATCAAATCTGAGATGTTCAGGACATAGGGACTACTAGACTTGTACTGATATCCGATACATCATACTACAAGACTCATCATTTGATACTTAAATGAATTTGAAAATGTTGTTTGGGGTAAGTAAAATTTGTTTATCAAATTATAATCATTGTCTCTAATTCATTTAATATGCTCAAATATTTAAATTAGTTTGTTGAGATTTAAATTTTTGTATCTTATATTACTGACTGTATACAGTTAAATATTCTCTACTTCATATAATAATTTTAAATAACCTATACCTTACTTGTTCTCATTTTTTATAGATACTTATAAAAAAAATATTATTAAAATCATTATTATTATTAACCTTAATTATTACTTATTTAGCTTTTGATCTAACTAGCTTAATATGACTAATATAGTTGGTTTCTTACTAATATTGTATACCTATGATTTATTATTAACATATTCTAATACTTTTTTTATTTTTTATTTTTAGCTTAAACAAATTAGTGTTTTGGATTTTGATTCTTGAATCGACTACTGGTGTTAGCATTCATTCATTATCAAGATGGTTTTTGTGTTCTTGTGTGTATTACGGTTTATTGAATTGGCTCTAATAAAGAAATTTTTGGTGTTTTAATCATTTAATGAAAAGATTTGTAAATAACATCCATGTTTAATGGTTTACTTCAATTCAAGTTATTTATTTGGTAAGTTATATTTACTATTATTTTTTTAAAACATTACAATATATAACAGTTTAGTAGTTCACTTCATAATTAATGTTTAAAATATCAATATTTGCTAAATCGTGACGTCCTAATTTCGACCGTTTGAATATTATTTATTTAAATATAAATTTTAAAAAAATAGTCCACTAGCCTATTATTCTTTAACGTGACGAGCTGGCAACAAGGTTATTCTTTCTGACTACAGTAATTTAGAGTCCAAGTATGTAAGAAATTGCACGGCGCCATGTGTAATCAGAGAAATATGCCCGATTGATCTGGATGTTCTTACTTCTATGTTTACACAGATACACATCACTAAGTGTCACTCAAATCAATTATTTAAATACATAACGTAAAAAAGTGCCATTATTCTGCGGCTTGATAATACGAACATTTAAAAAATTAACCGTGTAGACTTCGATCATCATAGGTAATCCAATAAAATTTAATTAGTAATAGTATTGATTGGTTATCTTGGATTAAAAGCTACTGGTTTGTCTAGAGAACTCGATGTTGTAACTAAAAAAACGTTAAGTTGATAATTCTGGAATCGCTGCCGATAATTGATATCGAATATAATACTACACTATACGGGGTTGGGATAAAGTATGGAACCAAGTAAAAAATATCTTTTAAACGAAAAGAACGATATTTATGAAAATTTGCAGGTAAGTGCAATGGAACAAAATGCATCTGATGTACATTTTTTTGATAATAATATACTTCCGGATTAACCGGAAATGCCATCAACTTCTTTAATTTAAATGGGACACCCTATATACTTTTACAGATTTTGAAAGAGCTTGTTATTTTGAATTCATACATACTGAGTTTAATGTAAACAAATTTGTAAAAACGAGGAATAACTCACTGTTAGTAGTACAATAGATGTACATTTCATTATTTTAGAATAATGTGAAACAAAATTACTTCAAATATTCAAAATGCTCGCCGTTTACTTGCTGACAATATGTCATCCTATTAACAAATTCTTGAGTCACTCTTTCCAAGACTTCTCCACGTATTAGTTCACATTCATCAATAATTCTTTGTCTCAATTCCTGTAAGTTTGTTGGTCGTCTAACGTAAACACGTGATTTTAGATAACCCCAAAGAAAAAAATCTAACGGGCTAAGATCCGGAGAACGAGCAGGCCACTCTATGAATCCTCTACGCCCAATCCATCGATTTGGAAAATTCGCATCCAGAAAATCTCTAACCCGTCTATCATAGTGGGGAGGTGCTCCCTCTTGTTGAAACCAAACATTTTGTGGTAATTGCCCATTCTGTTAAAGTGCAGGAATAATTTCGTTATTTAGTAGATCCAAATACTTGTCACCATTCAAGTTTCCGTCGATAAAAAATGGGCCTATAAGCTTATTTTCGACAATTCCCATCCAAACATTTAACTTCTGTGGATGCTGGGTATGTGGTTCATGAATCCAATGAGGATTCTCATTTGACCAAAAACCAACAAATTTTCGTCGACATTACAGATGTCCATTAGCCGTTCGCAAAATTCCAGCCGTCGGTCAAAATCATCGTATGACAATTCTTGAACCAACTGTACCGTTTACGGATGATACTTTTCACTTTTTAATATCTTTCCTACAGAACGTCGACTGATACCATGGTTTAGTGCCAAATTTGTGGCGGAAGTTTGAGGTGATTCTTCTAAATCGATTGCAATATTTTGTTTAACAGTTTCGTTCTTTGCAATCCGCGGTCTTCCAGGTTTTAGCATCCCAGTAGTATTAAAACGTTGTAATGTTTTAGTTACTGTTGAGCGTAATATAGGATTTCTCTCCGGATGCAAATTATTAAAAATATGACACACTTCTTCATGAGTTCTAACACGATCACAAGAACCGATCATCATTAAAATTTCAATACGCTCTTTTTCACTTGATTGAACCATTCTAAATTGTGCAATTTATTTCCGTCAATTAGAATTTGACACTTGAAGAACAAAAGACGTACTAAACAGTACTTGTTTATTTATTACTATGCATACAAACAACATCAATTAGTTTATCTAAATAGTTTTTTGCTCTAATGCAAAAAACTCAAAGGAGGTTGGTTAAAGTGCTATATTCCTCGTTTTTACAAATTTTTTTACACTAAACTCAGTTTGTATGAATTCAAAATAACAAGCTCTTTCAAAATCCGTAAAAATATATACCTATATTTAAATACATTTAAATTAAAGAAGTTCATGGAATTTCCGGTTAAACCGGAAGTATATTATTATCAAAAAAATGTACATCAGATGCGTTTTGTTCCATTGCACTTACCTGCAAATTTTCATAAATATCGTTCTTTTCGTTTAAAAGATATTTACTTGGTTCCATACTTTATCCCAACCCCGTATATATCACTGACCTGTTTCACAATTTTTATTATTTGACAATTGTTTCGACAATCCAGTTATTTGATTCATAAAGCAAATTTTACTGTAATGTACCTAGACATAATATTATATTTGGTAAAATGTACGAGCTAAAGTTAGGATTCCGGAAAAAAAGGAGTTTTTGGTTTAGTTTCCATTTTCGCGGCAAACCTGCCAAAGCTACTACTTAAATCATATTCGGGAGTTGCCGCGCTGTGTTCTTGATTGTATTTTAAATGCGTTTTGTTTGTTGTTAGTTTTCGTGTGATTTGTTGTAAATTAAAATTTATCAGTGATATAAGAGTTAGAGTAGTAGACCAGGCCAAGGAGCTAAAATTTTATTAAAAAAAATTGTTATATAAAGAAGAACACTTGGATAAAGGTAAAGGGACTTACTCTGAACGTAAAAAAAATCATTCACCAATGGCGGACTGGTTGGTGAAAAGGGGTAAAAAAGTGTATTATTGTTTTTTCTATCCGAAATTGTGAAAAACTTTGTAAAAATATACCTTTTAGTACTTTAAATAAGTATAATCTTTTTTGAAATAAAAATATCCAATAGTTTTTAAGATATTCCGTTTTTACGTCAAAAACACATTTTTTTCAAAAAGAAATTGTTCTTAAAAAAATCATCGTAGAGGGTTCTACCTAACTTAATTTTTTTCGTTTTGACATTTACTTTTCTTTAAAAAAATAAAAATATATACTTGCTATTGAAAAAATAGCTAAAAATTTACCAAAAACAAAGTTTTTCAACAATGAAATTCTTAGTAAAAAAATTAAAAATAATAATAATAAAATGGTGTATCTTATATAGAACCTAACCTAACCTAACAGCTTTGTCTAGTTTTCCACCTTCCTTTCTAGTCTTGTTTATACCTCATAAATGTTTACTCGGCACATTTATAACAATTGCAGCATGATCAATACACTTAACGACGGAAATAACTAAAATAAATTTCTAATTTTAATAAAATACACATTAAATATAACCAAGGAGAACAGTTAAATGTAAATATAAACCACAGACAGCACACATAGACTACTTAAGATCAATAGCAATGCGCTTGTCAATATAATCATAAACATAGTAAAATATTCACTACTAAAACTGAAAATCACCGCATCATTATTGGTAACATAAAACTCATGTTTCATGTTTCTTGAAACAACATTACAATCAGTGGATCTCTACAGAACGATTCCAAACAAAAACTTGAAAATATAAAATGTATTATTTACACTTATCTTCTTTAGTATACCTAAGATATCTATCAATTCTGCATTCTGCAATATTACTGATTTCGCAAAATTTAGTATAGCGCCAACTTAAGTGTATTAAACACTCAACGTTGCCAAATTTTTCGTTTGAGTATTTGTCTATTGACAAAGTAAGTACTCAGTTTATTTATATTAAATGTTAAAGATGCTTTATAATCGCCGGATGTTTACAAATGTAGCAATGGCTTTCCTCGTACATTTTGCCTATTGATGCCAAGCATCCGTAGTGAATGTCACCTATCTCTGTCTGGGACACTGTGGCATACTGGAACAGCTAAGACCAAAATGAGCACGATGCAAAGACCAGCCTGTATTGGAATAACTGCGGCAAAGAGAACTACACCTACGGCAGCCTTAGAAATACCTCTGGACCTTCCACCGCTACATTACATAATAATGAGCGAAGCAAGGATAGATCTAACCAGGCTGGAAAGATCAGACCACAAGGCAACTTGTGGTAAGAAACGCTCAGACATCAGAAATGGAAGATGACATTTTAAGAAAACCAACAGATCATATCCTAAAGTAATACAACTTCAACAAGAATTTCGAAATTGTCATTAAATATCGAACACTAGTATAGAAGGATAAAACACCCCCTGTAGTTTATTGTCTAGTGTTAAGCCTAGGTATTTAACCTCTGTTTTCCATTCTATTTTCTTCCCTTCTAGCTGGACGTTTCTTAGATTCAGTTTCCTTTTGCTGGTGAAAGCAACTAGATTGGTCTTGAAGTTGAGTCCCACTCTTTGGTGTATTCTAGAACTTTCTGTACTATTTCACACAGTGTGTGTTCAAACTTGCGACATTATCGTCGCCATACCCTTGGCAGGATATACCGAGGTTTGTCAGACTGCGCAAGAGTTCATCTACTGTGAGGCTCCATAAAAGGGGTTATAGTACTCCCCTTTAGGGGGGGCAGCCTCTTTTTGTAGAGATGGTGATTGTGTCTTGGCCCATATCCATTTCTACTTTCCTTGAAGGTAGTAGACGAGATATCCAAGTTGTCACCATTTCGTCTACTCCTCTATCTTCAAGTGCTTTCTTTACCACTTCATGTGGCGTGTTATCAAATGCGCCTTCTATGTCCAAAAAAGGAATTACTAAGAGTAAAAGGACAGTGCCTGTAATAAGCCTACAGGGATCCAAATATTCAAAGTTACAAAAGGAGTTTGACAGCGACCCAATATTCGGAATTTCTTCGGGTCGAATGGATCCTAAATATAGTTTTGAGGAAACATAAAAATATGATCACAAGACAGGGAAAATGGACCGCCAATCTAAGCAGAGCTTGTCTACTTCACAGACGATTTAAAAAAGTAGCTGGAAAGAAAAGGATAAAATATCTCTTTATCTTGTACGGTATACCACAGTTTCCAGGATCCACTGCGGATCCCTTGAAATCAATAAAAAGTCAAAAATCAATCATCGCTATATTCTCAGACAACTAAGAGGACATAAAGGCGTTAAGCTCAAGATCTCGGCAGAAGTGGGCAGCAAAAATGAGCTCACAATTGCGTTGATACCCAGTCATAGTGGGCACAACGGGAACGAGCCCAAAAAGGTGAAGCGAAGCCTCTTAACGAACCAGAACTCTTTGTGGCATAATAAAAACAACCATAACGTTGAACATGAATAAATGGACAACACAGAAGTCTCAAGAATGGTGGACAAGGACACCATGATTGAGACAGGCGACGTCCGACGTCAAAAGGAACAGACTACCTGTTGAAGCACAAAAAAGTGAAAACTTGTAGTACTTTTAACAGGACACAATAGGCTCAACAAGCACATACACGCGGTAAAAATGACAGATAGTCCTTTATGCAGATTCTGTCTGGAAGAAGAGGAAATCTCTATACACATTCTTTGGAAAGTGAAGGTCTTTCAAGACCCAGAAATGGAAGAATTGTAGAAATTTTGGGAGTTTCACAATAGAACTACCTAGTAGTGAAACCAATATCCAAGAAATACTGCAAAATATAATAACAGTAATAAAGAGAAAAGTAAACATAAATTAGACAAAAGTAAACAAAGACGAATGTGACAGTAAGTTTTTATAAGAGATCTGAAAGCGGAAGATGATAAAGGGTTTAGTGAAATTGATTTCTTTGCAAATATTGAGACTGATTACATCTTTTGGTCATCATACATGTGTGAGACAGAAACATATACAATTTATTTAACTTACTAATTAAAACACTTAAAGACAGCTTATAGGAATGACCCTATAGATCTTATAATAATCGATACCATTAGCGAAGTAACTTCTTCCGCAGTCTATGTGTCCGTAAATAGAGCAAGAAAGAATCAAAGAGTGCTATGCAAATGTAATGTGTCGGACTCGGTTACCGTGGTCTTTCTGTTGGCTCGTTTTGCAGAAAGCTAGCAGGCGTGGCTCGGTCTTTTAGTTGACAAGTGCATGAAGGTTCTTGCGTTCTCACGCGGTGATGTCTCTTCAATGGTAAGCTTTGGCAGTGGCTGTCGTTAGGGTCGGCCATTAGTTTTATATCCGTTATTACACTGTTCAATGCTTTACAGCATTTTTCTGTGGGAGGAACAGTGTACTTTGGCCAAAGTTTTTCATCTGTTAGAAGTACAGAAGTCCTAATAAAACAATGTTTGTTGTGATAGGTATTAACCATTTAGCAGTTGCGCTATTTTTATTAGAACAGCAGAAGCTGCTTCATGGTAGTTTTGACCTTAGTTTATATTTTCAATAACTCGATCTTACTTAAAAAAAAGACCTTTATTGAGTACATATTTATTAATAGAGAAAAAAACGAAAAAATATAAAATATGTACATATAAACTGTAAGGATAATGAAGCATATTCGAAATAAGTTTAAGACATCTTGATTTTTACTGATTTTTGTAAACATCGTTTAGTACTGGCTATACGCTGCAAATATCTTTGTTTAGGATTAACAAATATCATGAGATATATAACTAACTCAGTGGCCAAATACATAAGACTCTTGCCATCCTGAATTATTGTTTTATAAAAAAATATTTTCTTCATTAATAATTACCTAATACGGTATGCATAAAGGACAGCAATTTGAAGCAAACGTGCACCAAACAATAAACACCAATGGCGTATCTATGAAAAGGGCTTAAAACATAATTTTATTTATACAGTGCGTCCATAAAGTAACGCATAAATTTATTATTGGCTGAATGAACAATAAAATTAGAAATTCCCAAAACATGTCGATTTTTGAATTCAATTTACTATTGTTTCAAATCATAATCTAATATACAGGGTGAACCACTTTCGTGTAATGGAACCCTCCCTTTTTTTTCAATTTCCAAATTGCCTTTGGTAAGCTGATTCCAAAAAATGTATAATATGTTGCTTCAAATTGGTACAGGGTGGGCAAGAATGCAAAAAATATGAAAATTGTTTATGGAAAGTAATATGTTACTGAATGTAATAAACAAATTAAATGGAATTATGTAGTTATGCAATTAATGTGATACACTTCCAAAAACAAACAAACGAAAATTTACAATAAATGTTCAAATTGTTCTCCATTGACCTTTAGACAATGACTGAACCGGGCATTACTTTCGTCTCTAACATTCTGTAGCATAACGGGTGTTGCATTTCTTGTCTGATTCGGTCTTGTAGTTGAGGGATATTTCCAGGTCTGTTTAAGTAGACTTTGGATTTTAAATAATCCCATAAAAAGAAAGCTAGTCGGCTCAGATCAGGTGATATAGCAGGCCCTGCTTCCTATCCATCTTTGTGGAAAAGTTGTGTTTAAAAAATCGCGCACAGCTACTGCGAAATGTGATGGTGCGCTACCCTGTTGAAACCAGATTCTGCGGTCTACATTAGTGGGTATTTGAATATCAGGAAAAAGCTGGATCAGATCAGGAATTAATGTATCTTATAGGAAATCCAGATTAATGCTCCTGTTAAGTTTTCATCAAAAAATACCAGCCCATACGTTAGTTTTTTGTGGTCTTTGCATCCAGTGTGGATTTTCATCAGACCAATAACGGGTGTTTTGCCGTTCAAATAAAACGTTGCCTCGTCCGAATATCAATGAAATTGTTGTTAGTTTGGTTCATCATATACTCGCAGAATTCAGTTCTTCGGTCAAAGTCGTCTTCAGCCAATTCATGGATGAGATGTACTTTATAAGGATGGTATTTTACCTTTTTGAAAATGTTTGATACTGAAGACTGTTCAATACCAACACGAAGACGAAGTAATACACAAAGCAACCAAGGCCCTCATGGTGTGCAGGAATATTGCAGGAAAGAACTGAGGATGCAAACCACGTATTCTGCAATGGATGTACACAGCAATAGTGAGACCAATAATCACATATGGGGCAGTGGCTTGGGGAGCAAGGGCTAATCTGAGTACGACGAGGAAAATCTCTTGAAGATTCAGAGACTAGCCTGTTCATGTATCACTGGAGCAATGGGAACTTGCCCACTGCTGCAATGGAGGTGATTTTAAACTTGACCCCACTGCACATTCTGTTAGAAAGTGTAAGGAAGAAAACGATATATAGAATGATCAAAGAAGGAATTATCAAGGAAAAACCTCGATCACTTCATTTTGATCAAACTTGGGATATGCCCCAAGATGATATGCCAAAGAAATTAAACTTTGTGAGAAAATTCATCACAAAGTTGAGTAATAAATTTGAATGGGATGAAGACACCATACAGAATTTAAACCAGGGGGACACAATAGATCCTATAGGTCGCAGTGTACTTATCACCCCTAATTCATATATACATACATACATACATTCCAATACCAAAATCCCTAGATAAGCCTCGCACTGTACAGTATGGATTTTCTACAGCCGACAAAATTTTTGTCTTGTTGAATATTTTCATCAATTTTTGGTCTACCTTGCTTTGCTGCATCCATTACATAGAAGATATCAAAAAATGTTATTAACAAAAATAGTAGATGTCTTTAGGGTCCATATTTTGAAGTTACCTCAAACTATACAAAGTGTTGTATAACTCTGTTACAAACCAAACATATGATTTTTTAACAGGGAACCCCTGTTATTATACCGAATTCGGACTGCTCGCAGTTTTTTGAAGTTTTTGATATAAGGTTTTAATGCGTTATATAGAGTCCTTTAGAAGGTATGGACACGTTTGTGTGAAAATCGTAGGTATGCTGAAACAAGCTTTTTTTTATAGAAAACCGACCGGCAACTATTGATGAACTCCCTGAAAAAAATTGATCTTTTTCAGAAGAATGCAGTAGTCTATTTTTAATAAAATCCTAAGCATATGTTTCATGTTCCATATACATTGTAAGAGTTATGGGCATTTTATTCTTATTAAAATTAACATTAATTTTCTTTCGCCCCGAATCAAAACATTTTTTTTTTTTTCTATGAGATCCCTCAACAACGTTATAGATGGTCGAAATAAAATAATAATTTATCTCGAAATTAACAATGTTTCCAAATAACATTGAAACATAATTTTTTTTTAATAATTATCTCACATTATTAAATTATTTTTTTACCGACATTATATCAGTTTCAGTTTCAAGTTCAATACCGTCGTTGCAAAATCTGAAACAAAGCGATAAACAGAAAACAGATAATATAGAAAAGGAAAATAAGAAGAATAAGAATAGACTCTCGGCTTTACATACCTTTCTACAAATGATATAAAGAGACTGCAAATGTCCGTAGTTGTATAAATATACGCAAAATATATTCTGCATATGGACACAGACCTTGGTGTGACGATAATATCTACACGCATAAATTGAATATGAGCCCAAGTGTAAGCTTCAATCTCTAGTTTTATCTGAATAAAACTAAGAAAACGCTTATTGCACAATACACTGAAAAAATATCCGAGGTTTATTACACATTTCAAGTAACTAGTAAAGTTAGAACTATATTAACTACAAGTGCATCTAGAAACAGTTTAAAGTCAAAAAATATAATTGCGGGTCATGCACCTGTACAGTGAAGGTCTAAATATATACCTATAGTTAATTTTAAAATTAAAAAATTTATTAGCCACATAATATTAAAACTTTATTTGTAATTTATATAAAAGCTTTTAAGCTGGAGTAATAATGCAGATGTTAATTCTACATTAGAAGTTATATTTCTCCTCTTTTTTGGACATTTTAACAAATAAAAAATACACAAACAAATATAAAAATAGACCAGAACGTCATGGAGAGTGTTAGAACGTATAAATATCTAGGTACAATCATAAGGGAAGAATGGAGACGGGAATCAGAAATAAAAAGCAGAATAGAACAGGCCAGACAAGCTTTTATAAAAATGAATCCCCTATTTTGCTACAGGGATATTAAAGAATTTTAAAATGTTATGTCCAATTGTGTTCTTAGACACAAATAAAATGTATAAACGTTAAACCGTATGCTCCGGATCTCATGGATGGATGGATAGAATCACAAATGAGGAGATATTGTGTAGAATGAACACAGAAAGAAAAGGAAACTGTAATATTTAGGCGGAATAATAACTTAAAAGCGTAACAACAAATATGAATTGCTCCAACTTATAATTAAGGGAAAAGGTAATGGAAAAAGACGACCTGGCCGAAGAAGAGACTGCTGGCTAGATAATATCTGGCTCTGGTTCTGGAAAATACAAGCCGATCTCTTTTGTTCAGGAGTTTAGAAGGTAAGGATAGCTGTAATGATCGGTAACCTCTGAAAATAGGGGAAGGCACCAGAAGAAGAAGAAATATGTGTGTGTGTTTATATATCTTAAAGTCTGGCAAGGAATTTTTTAAAATTCTATTGCTCTTTTGCGTCAAACTTCAAGAGAAAATAAAGGTGGTAGCATATATTTCAGTATTTCATCTTTCAGTACGGAGCAACATCATTGAGGTACTTGGTTTAAGGCTTCTTTGTAGTTTTATACTGCTCCCAGCACTTATTTCATCTACCTGAGAATTGGAAAGTGTTTGAACCAACAGATTAATTGCAATTACAAATATAATAATATCTTCCTGCTTTTGCATCCATGCAATTTATTAAATTGATTTCGGATATTATATAATATTCTTTTAAATATGTTTTATTCCAAAATGTTGGTATATTAATAACTCCATTTTTCCAGTGATCAGTATTTCTTAGCGAGGCTTTTTAAATAAATTACTGTGATGTGAAATGTATTACTCGCTTAAAAATTTGTTCAATAATCCATATATTCGTCTAGGCTCTTAACACGATAAACTTGAAATGTGAAACTGCCAGGAAAAGATGTATTTATTTATTTTAAAGTTAATGCTAACAGGTATTCGACAATGGGACTCACTTAACCCGTTATTATTTAATATACTGCTGGATGAGATCATAAAAAAAGTCAAAAAGCAAAAGGGCTATAAAATGGGGGACAAAGAAATACAAATAGTGTGTTATGCTGACGACGCCATGTTAATCGCTGAAAGCGAGAATGATACAAAGTCTTTACACCAGTTCAATATCACAGCCAAATAATACAACATGAAAATATCGGGTCAGAAAACACACACAATGGTAATATCCAAAGAATCCATACGATGTAAATTAGAGATAGACAACCAGATCATACAGCAGGTTATGAACACAGAATACCTGGGAATCAAATTATCCGGATACAACAACGTCGAAGAAGAGGTAAAGGAACAAATAATGACAGCGAATAAGACAGCTGGATGTCTCTACGACACAATTTGGAGAAATAAATATCTCAGAACAGAAACAAAATCCAGAATCTACAAATCTGTAGTGAGACTAATAATGACATACACCGCTGAGACAAGACCTGATACAAACAAAACAAGAAGAATGTTACAAACAAACGAAATGAAAATGTTAAGGAAATTGACAGGAAAGTCTCTTCGAGATCGTGAGAGAAATGAAAATATAAAGTGTGCAGTCGACAACATAAACACCTGGACGAGACAAAGAAAAGAAAAGTGGAATCAACATATCAGTAGAATGAACAAGAACAGAATAGTAAGGATTGCACTAGACAAATCACCAATAGGGAAGAGAAGTATAGGCCGCCCATGCAAAAGATGGAATGACGACCTGGAAGTATAAAGATGAACTTTCACATAGTAAGGGTTAGTACAATAAATTTCATAACATTTAGGAATTTATTGATGAATGTGACAGACTAACTTAATTTAATTATAATTAAAACTCAGTGAATGACTGCTTAAACTTTATTTCGTCTTAAAAAGCTTACAAACTGTTTTTATAATTTTTAGAAGCAAAATGTTTTCAATGTTTTATCTTTTTAAAGTATATGTTAGATATTTTTTTTAGTGTACGTTTATCCTGGACAGCATCGGTGTAGGTATATGCGCTTAAAGGTATCCATAAATTTGATCGTATTGGGTGAGAAAAACTAAGTTTACCCACAGCATATTAAGTTTATTCAAAAACACTCCCGTATTTTGTATTTATGATATCCGGTGATACATTTTTCTACAGTAAGTTTTGTAAGTTACATCAGCAATATTACATCGGCCAATAGGTGTCTAAAGACTTACATTTAAATATCTAGGAAATAAAAATTAATCATTTAAAAGACATAATCATGAGATTCCATAGCCTCACGCCACTTTTCAAATAGTTTCTTTCTAATGAAGGAGACTTTCTGTACCACTTTCGCAGAAAGATTTGTATTTGCTCTCAAAATACTTTTCAGTTCCTGCAATAATCTTCCTATATGATCGAAAAGCCTGTAGTCACTGAGGACTATATCTGGAGAATGTGCGTTGGCGCAATTCAATTCAATTCGATACTGGTCAAAATGAAAATTATTTTTCTTTGTGTACCACCTCCTAACCAAGTTTTGACTATCAACATAGTAGCAATTGATATTTCGGACCTCTAATAATGTGTGCAAAAAATTAGTTTCTTTTTCTTTGGAGTTCTATGAATCTCCTCCTCTCAGCACTTCAACATTCGCAATTCTATCAGTTCTACCAGTTTGTTCTTTTCAGCTGTTTTCAATGTTCTTTCTTCAGCACCATATAATAGGTGAAAATTCATAGCATTGGAGCATTCCTGTCCTCAATTTTAAGTTTATATCTTTCCTGCAAAGAAACTTCTTGAGTTTAGTAAAATATTTTCCGGCTATCTCAATTCTTGCCTTTATTTCTTGTAGCTGTTCAGCAATTTCATTTATTATTGTGCCCAAATATCTATAATATTGTTCTCTTTTAATTGTAGTGTTATCAATTGTTAAGTCGACTATATTTTGTTGTTTTGTGATAACCATCTACTCTGTTTTCTTCAAATTCAGATTTAGTCTAGGGGAGAGTAGGGAGACTTGAAATTTAGCGCTCAAATGACTTTTTTGCAAGAATGTTGGCAACATTGTATAGAACAGAACACATGTTAGCTTATAAACAACATTTAGTAAGAGACGCGCCGATTGTACGCACGGTGTAAAAAGTTTGTGATTTTTCGAGTGTGAAACATATTTTACGGTAAGTTTTATGTTTGTTTTAGTTTATCAGGATATTGCTTGAGAGGGGATTGTGGTTTGCGGCTAGTTTTGATGCTTTCTTACAAACATTTTGATATATTTGGAAACCTGGTTTGAGAGGTTATGTTTTGGGTGTTACCAATCTTAAAATTAAATGCATTTCGGGGAGAGTTGATCCCTGTTGTGAGAGTGAGACATGATCCCGGGATCAAGTCTCCCCTATGAATATTTTTTTGATTTGTTAAGAGGCACGTTCTTATTTATTTATTTGTTAGGTATTACAGATGCCAAGAATTTATAAACCAAAGGAAGGAGCAACACTGAGAGTACTGCCTGATGCCGAAATCGTTGCAGCAGCTCCATTCGGAAGTGATAAACTTAGCTTCGACGGCAAAGACACCAGAGAAAGTTCGACCATTCCCAAAGGCACCTCCAAGGTCAGAAAATTCTTTATCAAAAGGACGTAAAAGAGGTTGTTGTAGGGTTATAACTGAAACGCCAGAGAAGCAGGAGTTAGAAGCAGAGAGCGAAGAAAGAGAAAAAAAAAGTGTAAAAAATTTTGCTGGTAGAGCGGAAAAGATTGAAGTAAATAAAAGCAAAAAAAAAGAGAAAAGAGAAGAAAATTGAAAGTGATAGTTCAGAATACGCGGAGTTTTGGAAAGATAGCGGCGACAGTTTGGATGATATTGATCTCAGGGCTGAAGAAAATTACTGCTCAAACATAAGTGAGGACGGGTTTTTTGAAATATGCGGCCCAAAAATTAAAGACTTTGTGTTGGTAGAATTTAAAACAAAAAAAGAAAAATCATATTTTGTGGGAGAGGTGACCAAAAATGATATTTTAAGCACTTAAATATAAGTTAGCTTTTTAAGAATACGTAAAAAGCACTTCTATTGGCAGACAATTAAAGATGAGGGACTCGTGTCAAGAGAAAGTGTAAGAAAAGTGTTGCCAAAACCTGAAATAAGACGTGAATATTTTAACTTTAAAATTAGATTTCCTAATAATTTTACCATTGGTTAAATTAGTTTTTTGACTTTTAGATAGGATGATTCATTTGTTCCTTTTGTAAGTTCTCACTTTATGCATGTTTAAGCCGTGTATTAAATGAATGTTTATTTCTATAACCATTGTTTTTTTTTAAGATAGAACAATAAAGTTTTTGCAAAGAATTATTAATAATAATCGGTTGCAAAAATTAGCAATATTACCATAAAAGTATTGGTAAAGAGAAATACGATCAAGGTAATCATGTGTCCCCACACGAGGGATCAAGTCTCCCTTAAGGTAGGAGACTTGATCCCTATTGCAGGGTGAAACTCAAAAGCCAACGACCCGAATAAATATGTTTTTCTTCTAAGTATAATGTACTTAGTGTTTGCTTCATAAACAGGACATCATATTGATACTAACAGAAATATGAAAAATATTTTTTTAACGTAATTATACAAAAAAAACAAAAAATGGGATCAAGTCTCCCTACTCTCCCCTATATCGCCTAAAAGAGTTATTTATTCTTTGCAGCAGATTATGCAAACTTTCAATGCTGTCTGTTGTTACCACTGTTTCGTCAGCATATCTAAAATTGTTAAACAATTGACCGTTTATTTTTATTCTTTCGTCTCCTTCTGCAAGAGCCTCCTCAAATATTGCCTCACTGTAAATATTGAAAAGAAGAGGAGACAAAATGCAACCCTGCCGAAATTGAACTGAAAATAGCAGGTTAATATTATACAGAAATAGTTCAATCTGAAAGAAATTCATTTTAATCGTAAATTTTTTCAAAGATAAAGTTTATATAGTCCCGTTATGAAATATGAAGTCATTGTTTTGTTATATAGCAAGATTGTAGGTAATTTTAATGGCTATTTCTACAGGGTGTATTAACTGCCACATAATGAGCTAGACAAGAATAGCTGCAACCAGGCTGGAAAGATCACCAGACCACGAGGGACACTCGGGAATCAGAAATGTGGAAGATGATCAACTAAAAATGCCACGAGACCACATACAAACAAAATACAACTTCAACAGAAATATAGGGAGAAACTAGAAAAGAAAAATACACCTCCACTAAGTAGACGGATCAAAGAATGAGCTCAGTACTGGGGCAGAAGTATACACCAAGTCAGGTAGATATGAAGGTAGCTTCCCACTTGGCAACTACCTCTGTATTTCAAGCAAAAGTCTGTGCTATATTATGAGAGCCTACAATTGAAGGCATATCAGAAGTTACAGCGAAAGCTCAGAGAACTTTAAGAAGTCATCCAGGTTGGAATGGAATTACAAAAAATAACCTAATAGACTGGCGATCCTGAACAGTGTTACACTGGAAAGGTAACAGGACATCAAGGAAACTAGGAATCTCTGGTAATGAAAAAGCGGATAAACTAGCAAGGCGCAAATCAGACGTAGGCATTCCTAAAGGTTCTATCAGGTCAAGGTCAAATGGATTTGCTACCACCAATCAGCAATGAACCTGTTTTCCATAGACTTTATAATATCTGTGCTCAATTCTTATTCATGATTTTATAGATTTTTAACAATTTAATCCTAAGAACTTTTAAGCTAGGTACTCAATATTTAGTCCAAAAATAATTGAAGTTCGAGTATCTCGATGGTCATTTAATTGGTCTTACTATAGCATTGAAATACTAATTGGTCTTATAAAATGGTGTATCGTTTTGTCAAAGCAACAAATTATTGGTCCTATAACTTGATATTTAACTTTTTTCTTTGAAATATAAATAAAAACATATTCTGGCAGTGTAAAATTGTTTCATAAAATCACTTATATCAAAACTATCTTTTCCTTGCGCAGTTTACAAGAAAGTTAGAAAATAAGAATGAGAACTATGGCCACAACAAAAATTGTATATCGAGATTGTAATGCGAAAAAACATTTTATTAGAACTTGTTCAATATCCAGATGTTATTACCAATTTTTTTCGATAGCTGTCGACCTTAATAAAATAACAGTATACCTAATATTTTCTATTTATTTTATTACTTATATTAAAAGGGTTACAACTTGCTAAATCCAACACTATACATGTTTTGCAATAATTTGCTAAACATGCCTCATTACAGTAAAATTACAGTTTTGTCTTGGAGTAAATTTGCTGTTACCAAAAATAACAGTTACACTTTTTTTGTATAGAACTCAATAATTGTGTAGGAGGAGTGAGAATGGCGAGATCATACAAGCGGTAATGTAAAGGTCAAGTTTAAATCTGTGAATATTTTACTGGTAACGGACAATACTTTTTATAGTTTGTTAATTGCGAGCGACTAAAAATTTAACTGAACGTATGGACTTTAATAAAGAAACAGTTCACTTAGTACTTAATGGATCCCTGTAGTAACAACTATCCTAACTTTGATCTAGTAGACAAAATATACTAATACTATATATTTTAAATCATGTCAATTATATCAATAAAACACCAAGACAAACCACAATAAATTAATGTAAAAATTATTATAAAAAGCCCTACTAGTTTCGTTCTTAGACCATCATCAGGCTAAAAATAAAAAGATACAGTTAAGGAACATAAAGACAGTAAATATTACATTGAACAGCTAAGTAGAATGAGTGAGGTACGCTAAACGATTTTAAATTTAATTTAAATTCTGTGACATTGACTTTGGATTTTTCACTTGGTTGTTTCCCATCAGTCACGTCAGCCTGAAGATGGTCTAAAACCGAATCTAGATGCGCTTTTTGATTTAAACTAACATTAAATGCAATATTTTGATTCATAACAACATTCGGTAAAACCTTTCAATAATGGCCACTAAAAATGAAAGAACTATTGGCCGTTATATATACTGTATTTGAAAATCAAGAGAGAGTAAATTCCCAGAATAAAAACTAATTCGGATTGCAAAACTATTGTACAGTACGTGCGGTAAAACTTCAAAATATTTGTAGTGCATTCTAAATTGTTTTTGTTAATTTCAATAAAAAATTTATTAAATTTCTTGGACTATCACATTATTTTATGATCTTTCATTGTTACTACACTAGGCCTAAGAGCATTAACGTGCGTCATAGGCGTAACCAGATTAGAAAGGGATAATTGTTATTTAACGACCTCCGAATGGCAACAGCTTCTAATGACAGATATTTTGACTTAAATAGTGCTTAAGTTTCTAGAAATGCAGTTATTTGATTTTCGATAAACGTGACAAATAGTAGTGACTAAAAATGGAAGCAGTTTGTGAGTATACGCCAGTAAAAAAATTAAAACTAGACCATTTATCGCATAATGAAAAGAGTGCTGTAGTGAATGTGTACCACTATTTTAAACATGAAAATCCCTCAAACACTATTGACAGTGTAGTTGAAACAACATCTAAGGCAATGGGATATGGAAAATCTACAATATATAGAGTTCTAAAGGAGGAAAAATCACCAAAGCCGAAACCAGGTAGACAAAAACTATTAAAAGTCAACGTGGACGAGTTTTTTAAAAATGCTATTCGTAAGCTTGTTCACTCATTTTTTATAAACAAGCAAATACCAACTTTAGATAAATTTTGCAACCATTACGAATGATGTTGATTTACCCACAATAAGCCGGGATAAACTATGGAAAACGTTACATGAGTTAAACTTTAAATTTGAAAAAATGGGCAGACACTCAATGCTAATTGATTCTGAAGAAATTGTATGTTGGAGAAGACAGTACCTCAGAAGAATACAACAAGTTAAAGCTCAAAATAAAAACATTTATTATTTAGATGAAACATGGGTTAATGAAGGACATTGTGTAGGAAGAGTTTGGAAAGACAAAAATATAAAATCATCCCATCAAGCTTTTCTAGAAGGATATATTACTGGTTTTAAGGAACCTATAGGAAAAGGTAAAAGATTAATTATTTGTCATATAGGCAGTACAAACGGTTTTCTTGAGAATGGTTTACTCTTATTTGAATAAAAAAAACCGTTGATTATCACGAAGAAATGAATAGAGACGTGTTTGAGTAATATTTTGAACAGATGATTCAATTCATACCAAAAGGATCGGTTATTGTAATGGACAATGCAAGTTACCACTCCAGATTACTTGAACCTTTACAAGGATGAAATTGCAAAATGGTTATCTTCTAAAAATTTAGCCTTTGGCAATACAATGCTGAGGGCAGAATTGTTAACTATTGCTAAAAAACATAAGCAAAGTTATAAAAAATATAATATTGAGGAGATAGCCAAAAAACGAGAAATTGAAATCCTTCTTTTAGCACCCTACCATTGTAAGCTGAATCCGATAGAATTGATATGGGCGCACTGAGATGACTCTTGTATTAAGTCAAGAGATGCTTTTTTTAATCGGAAAAGTTTTATAAATTAATATTCAGAGAGTTCAAAAGGGTTACTGGTGTCTCCTTTATGTCTAAACTCAAATCTTAAAATACATTTTAAAAATAAACTTAAATATCTTAGCCCATGCAACTTAACTATTTGCTATATTTTCATACTCGTTTAAAAAATCGACATGAAAAAGTAATGAAAACGTCATTTTCACAATTTTGTCACCTTGTTATGGTAACAAGATCTATTTATAAATGACAGATCATATTGCTTAAAACTAACGATTAGAATATCGTTTTTTGCTATGAAAGCAATCTTTTTAATAATCATGTTGTTATTGCAAACAAAATTGACCTGGTTGTGCAAGGAATTAATAAATTGTTTATTCCATAGAACATATTTTATGACACTACCATTTTCTGTTAAGTTTGGATTCATAGTTTGCAGTGTTTTAAGTTATTTTATACGATTCTTTTCGGACAAATCCTAACGATACATAGGTATCGTTTCTGTTGCTAATTAAACTAACAGTTCCTCATTTAGAGATATTGGACAATACATGCGGGCTCAATTTTATCATAAAGTTATTTTTCTTAGATACGCAACTGTACCTGCAATTAACAATTTTACAAACATTTAAAACATTTGCAGCAGAGGAAGATGTTTCACAGAACAATTATACCTATAATGGTCATTATAAATATGACTAACATTTATTTTTTTTCCAATGCACAATGGGGAATTTCTCCAAGTCACGACTTCATTAATAATTACATTGCAAAAAAATGCATTTGTGATGAGGCTATTACAATAAATTTAAAGTGGCCTTTGCTTATTGACTGATTGGCATGAGTAAGTGCGTGGGACTCCAAACAAGTAAAAAATAACAAAAACAAGGGTAAACTAATTTTAAAATGATAATTTAATAAACAAATATTAATACTGATAATAAATAAACAAACGAAGAGAAGCGGAATTTTCAGTACCTAAATTATCTTGAAAATGTCCCACTTCTACTTTTTAACCAAGATACCTTAATTTTATCTAGTTACCCTGGCAACTAAACAAATTTCTGGAATTTTTTTTCGTGGCGCCTCGATATTTAAGTGAAAATTTTTTGACAGCTGAAACTATAGAGAACATTGAAATTTAAGCTCTTGTGATATTCTCAGTGAAAAATCTGGGGCGCACACATTTAAAATTGTGTTTTTGAAGAACACTCCAAAAAAGCAGTCTGGATTTTCTAAGAAGAACATGATTTCAAATAAAGTCATGAGCTATGGGTGTGGAATATTAATAGTATTAAAATAACAAAATTAGAAAAAGAAAGTGGCTTATTAATCTTTTTTTTTGTATTTTTATGTAAGATGTATCTGTAAATTGAGGAGGGTAAAGCCTCAAATCTTCATCCGAAGTTAGATTTAAGTAGATTCTGGACCTACCCTTTTAGTTTGTCATCTAGGGGGAAGTCTCTCTTATGTTGGCTTGTAAGTTTTCCCTCGATGATTTTTTTTCCTGTTCACATAGAGGAAAGTTGTTTTTGGAGACCTTAATGACCCTTTAGAACTTTAGAATAGATTGAAATGAGTTTCAATTAAGTGAGCCATGACTACCTTTGGTAGGCTTATGGAGGCTGCCTACACCAGAGGGTATATTTAAAAATTAAAAATAATATATGGGGCATTCTGTTCCAACTCATTTTTTATGATTTTTTTCATTTTTTTTTATTCTGCGAATCGGGAGATATAAATATTAGAAAATTTCGACGACCTATTTTTCAAATAGCCATAATAGCCAATTGTCGGATTTTAGTATTTTCGTGGTTTTTGATGAACTTTTTAAACAATTTATGGAAATAATTATCCATAAATTTTTGTACCCTTTTTTAAGGGTAGAAAAAGATGCCCAGATGCCCAGATGCCCAGATGTAACAGTACCTGTTAACATTTTAAGCACCTGGTATCCTAAATATTAAATTCAATTAGTACCGCTAGCTCCATCTATCCTAAAACATTTTTAATAATAAAATAATGAATACGGTCTCTATAATTATAATTGGAAGTTCAAAGTAGCTACGCTACGAGGTGTACTAATGAGTTGGCATTATCGAGTTCAAGAGGTTTTAATAATTATTCCCAGTCTCATTTCTTCTATTGATTTACTGTCATATACAGGTATGTTTTTTTCCAATTTTATAATTCCTTTTTGTTAAGATATTTATAAAATATCGAAAGTTATATTATATTTTATTATATCAGATGAGAATTTCAACATATTTCATTATTATTCAAAGAATCTTTTTATGGTAAATAAAAGTATTAATGATAATTTTTTATAAAAGGCGGGTAAAAGTACATTTCTGGAATTTTGATTAGTGTGTAAGATTATTAAAAAGTAAATTTAATGTAAAAATGTATCTTTTGTAATCTATTAAAATACGTTAGCATCTAACTGTAGATTTCGGACTATGCTGATTTGTACTTTTGTGCCAGAAAAGTAAATGTAACACGTGTTTGACACTGGTAATTTTCAGAAAGTTGGAATATAATACAGTAAACTAGAGGCAACTCTTTAATTGAAGATTCTGTAAACCAGAAGCATCTCTTGAATTTGGAGATTCCGTAAACTTGAACAGCTTGTAAACTTTAAGCTCTCGTATGTACATTCTTAACTGGATTATCTCTACAACTGGGGCAGATCATCCCTCCACTAGTGATCTTCCATAATCATTTGGAACCACCTAGACAGTGCCGTAGCGACCCCAAGGTGCGGCGAAGGATCGTCCACTATTGTAACAGATAAGTTTATTGTGATCTATCAAGTTTACTGTTCCCATATTTTTTCTCTTTTATTTCCGTGTAGATCTATCTATATCGTCAACTGTATTAGAATAAGTATTTTTAAAGAACTGTTTGCGGATTATTTTGTTGTAACGTATTCTCTACCTCATTAATTTCAGCACCAAGGAAATCTTATTATCTTTTATATGTTTGTACATTTTCAAATCATTTTTTATCTTCATAGACAGTTTTTTCTGACATCTTTCTGTCATCTTATGATACTTATTTAAATAACTCAGCTTAAAACAACTTTCTTCAGTAGTATCATAAAAAATAAAAAGATTTCAGTGGCGCCCTTATAATTTCTTAAAGAAACAAATATTGTACAATAGTCAGAGCTAATGAACTTACTCACCCCTAGCGGAGGTATTTAACTATCATAATTTTTGTGTGATAAACATTTATAAATTCTGTTAATTATTGAAGTATCTTTTACAACTAATTAAAGACGAAATTAAGCTTAATGTTTGTTTTATTGTAAATTACATTTTTTTTCTTTTGGTATATTGTTATTTTTTCAAAAAAGTTAACTAAATATTTTTATAAATTCACTATCAACAGGTAACTCATATTACAAATTGTCGCCCAACGCACAAATAATATTACAAATTTCGGAAAAGTCAGTAAAATTCGGTGGGATGAGTTGGCCTTAAATGCCCCATATACACAATAAAACGTAGAAATAAGAAATGAAATCAAAATAATAATATCAATAAATAAAATATATTCTGCAAACCAAAGTTCAAGGTAAGAGAAACATAGTCCAAAGACCAATATCCTGGCTGAAGAATTTTTGGAACCTGGTTCGCAACCATCAATCACTACAAGAGTAATTAGAACAGCAATAAATAAAGTCATTATCAATGGAATGATCGCTACTTAAAATAAAAAAGTAATTTTTTGAATAAAAAGTGGATTTTTTTCTTTAAAAAGTTTTATTTTTAATGTTCTTAATATATACCTAACATAGACAACTTTAAAATTACAAATTTAATTATGTTTTACTTAAGAACATTGAATACAATTACCTGCTTTTCAAATGATCATTCTTTAAAAAAGTTGGTTACGCACTTCCGTCCATACGTTTCTTCTTCTTGTTTGACCAATCTTTCACAGTCGTGAATACAGAGACCTTGAACAGACTCATCACTGAAGTTATTTTTACAAAAAAAATAACAAAACTTGCCTAATTACTGCGTCATCTTACTTCACATGACCTTCGATCCGTTATACAGTCATTACGTCGTAATTATGAATCAAATTGTTTTTAAAGTGGTTTGCAGCAAATTTATTACGATTTATAAGGATAGCTCGAATGAGTTTCGAGAATTCAGGAAATAGCTGCAGCTATGGCACCGCCACACATTTTTAATAATGTATTTGCAAACTCTTTCGTGACTGTTTTTTTTTCAAAAAATAAATTAAAATTAAGAGATTTTTTAACTCGACGGTAAGAGGATTACTTACCGTCGAGTTGCTAGTAAATATCACCTACTGACGTAAAATCTGTCATGGTAAACAGTCAAAAATGATCAATCGTGCAAAAAAATTGTTTTGACAAAGAATATGCTAACGTCCTTTCAATAACAATTATCGTAGTATTACTATATGCGTTTCATGGCCAAGCAAACAGAGAGGTTCCACAAAATTATTAACTTTTGCAATAAATTCACCGTATTGTGTCCAGTAGAAAATGCCTTTTACATGACGAGGCATCCACAAGTTGCACATGTATCCCATTCTGCGGTTTTAGTTCCCGACTACCTGCATAATTTTCCGAACGAATGATTCGAATTGCTGACGTCCTCGAATACCGGGACCTCTATTAAAATTGATTATTTTTTTTATGAATTTGCGTTAAAAATAATTTTTTTCACAGCCAACACAATCAAATCGAAAGTTGAACATATGGGGCGTGATTCATATTAAGTTCGAATTTATTTGGTGAAGGTCATTTTGTAGATTTTTGTCAATTCTTGATTTTTTTTGTCTAATAATCGATTTAATATGATAATTATTGCTCTTCTATAGGTTAAAACTAGTGCTATAAAATTTAATTATCATCCTATTTGTACCAGAGCTGACCGTAAAAAAATATTTCGTTAGGTCAGAAGTTATAAATAAATTAAAGATGATATAAGGAAGCTTGATAGAGAATGTCAAAGTTAAATATAGGTTAATGTTAATTACCGATTTTTAACTAAGTTAAAAATTTATATGATGATTCAATTAAATTTATTGTAATAACCTTTGCTTTGTGGAAGTCCATCTTACTTAATATGATGATTTATTTATACACAATATACATAGATAATACAAAGATTATATTAACAATATCTATCGTGTTTGCTTTAATATATAATTCCTGTGCACCAAAATTTTAGAAAGCAGGAAGTGTAGAATAAGGAATTCCATATTACAAACCCGCAGAAGCAAAATTCCATGCACCGCCCGTGTTTTTTGGAAAAAATTAGGTTGAGTTCTTTAAAATAAAATTAAGATCAGGTGTGTGTTATTAAAACTGTCATAATTTACTGAGAAATATTGTCTTTATTATTTGAAGTTTATATTTGAAATGTAATATTCCAGCTCAAGAAGCTAAAGACTGGCTTACATGTATAAAATACACTTTAAAATGATACTGTTATTTAAAATGACAGAGGAATACACAATTTCATAATTAGTGATGATGGTAGACTTATACAATTATTAGCTTCATCATTATGTCTCCTTGTAGTAAGGGTTAATATAACATTCACAATAACATCTTTTGTAAATTTATTGCCACAGACATTTTATATTAGTATATCCGCCAAACATATTTTCGAATGTATCTTCTTAAAACAAACATAATAAGGTTTACATTGTAATATACCAATGATGTGACAACTAACTTAGACTAATAAACATTATTAAGTATAATAAATAACTCTTGGTTTTAGCACATCTTTCACGTTTAATTAAAAAATTATATTTTAAATTACAATGACAGCTTTTTCGCTTCAATGAGCATCGTCAGATTGACATATTTAAGTTACATTTTGTTTGTTTGTAGCTAGGTACCTGATGTTGTTTAGGTAGTATTAACGCTAGACCAAGTAACAATATTAAAGCCTAGATGTTATTAGCCCTAAGTGATTATCCTGGATGTATTTCCCTCTAAGATCAGTATAACTGTGCAATGATATAGAAAAACCAGAGAAAAACTATATCATGCTTATCTTTATTTTAAACCAATATATTTTATCGTCGTGTGAAATTGTGTTGCTCCGTTGCTGTTAATCCCAGCAAATATGAGCTATATTTCTGCTCAGATTCCATTGACCAAAAAGTCTTAACAGAATTCCAGGAAGTGTACCTAGGAATTAAAGTGATGACCAAAAGTCACCTTGAATTACTCGGTTCTTCATTGTTCGAAGAAGGTCTACTAACCCAAATCTCTAAAAAGATTGAACAGCTCAAACTCCTAACATTTAGACTTGAAGACATCACGTTGCCTACTATCTTTTGAAAAATTGTTTATTCGTTACTAAATTGGCCTATTTCATTAGAACCTGTCCACTTTGGAAGCTTCAAGACGCCCTAACTGAACTCGACGAGATACTAAGAAACAGCCTCCAAAACATTTTCAACCTTTACCTCGACGAAACCCAATGGCGTCAAGCCTCTCTCCCTGTCAAAGACGGAGGAATAGGATTAAGGAGAATCTCCGATATTGCTCTGCCTGCATTTATTAGCTCAGCTTATGGAGCAACTGTTCTCATGTCTCGTTTATTGAATATCATGGATGATGAGGTCAGTGTCTGCCTTTTATCTAAAGCTCTCGAAGCATAGGACGCAATTAACTTTAACCGATCTCCTGGCCTTGCCTCACAAAAGCTATGGGATAACATCAATGTTGCTCCCATACTCGAAAGCGACATCATTCCTACAAATTTGCAGGACCAAGCACGCTTTCTTGCAGTCCGTTAGACCATTTCTAGCAACTGGTTACACCCCATACCATCGCCAAACATCGGTACTTTCCTCGATAACCAAACCTTCCAGACGTGTATAGGATTACGACTAGGATGTAAAATTTCCCAACCACACGAATGCCGCTGTAAATCCCAAGTTGGCGAATGGGGCTATCATGGTTTAAGTTGCAAGAAGAACCCAGAAAAATATTCGCGCCACAATTAGCTGAATTTAATTATTCAAAGAGCACTTTCCTCCTCTAGCACAGCCTCAGTTTTGGAGCCCCTAGGCCTAGCTCGAGATAATGGGAAAAGACTCGAATTCGCTACCTTAGCCCCTTGGAGTAAAGAAAAACAATTAGTTTGGGATGTTACTTGTGCTGACACATTGGCATTTGACCTCTCTGGAAGCTGGTGCTGCAGCCGAGTCGGCTTGCAAACGCAAAACGACAAATATAAAAGTATCAAATCCGACAACTTAATATTCGTTGGACTAGCAGCAAACCTGCCATCAGATGTACATTGCAGCATTGGAAGTAAAAAGTTTATTGTTACTACAATCTACAATCTAGGATGATGTATAAGAAAGAATACCAGTCTTTTAAAAAGTGGAAAAGCATTAAGAATATCAATGGCGTGAGTGAAAAAATACTTGTGGCGTATTTTTCTGAAAAGTCGAAGAAAGCGATGCCATCGTCATTATGGTCGTGTTATTCGATGCTGAAGCGTACGTTGTTGGTGAATGAAAATTGTCGAGTGGAGGATAAAAAGCTAAAAAGTACAAAATCCTGGAGTCAAATGACATTATTAAATTTCTGACTGAAGCTCCAGATGACATCTATTTGTAGATGAAGGTTATTGCTATTTTTGATGTGCTTGGAGCGACCAGGTCCGATGAATTGTACAAATTAGAAGTGTTTAATATGGACGGCAGAAAATCGGTGATAATCTGATACTAAAACCAAGAGGATAGGTCGTTTTGTATTACTGACAAGAAAAGTGGAGTGAGGTTCTTGGAAATTGTGAGAAAATACATTGTCTTGCGCCCCAAAAACATACCTCACAGTAAGTTTTTTGTGGATTATAATATCCCCAAGAAGATTGCAGATTTTTTGAAACTTGCAAATTCAGAAATGTACACGGTGCATTGTTCCGACGTTCTTCAGCTACTATGTTCGCAAATTCTGAAGCTGATCTAGTAAAACTTAAACCTTTAGGTGGATGGAAATCGTCATCCTTTGCAGAATCTTACATTGAAGAGTCAAGAAGCAATAACGCAATAAGATTGCTGTATTCAAATAGCGGACCTGAAAATAAATCCAGTACCTAGAATCAAGTGTTTAAGCAAACGAGTGTCAATAATTGTAAAATTTCAGTTGTTTTAATCCTTAATGAGTTTGAATTTGTAAATTTGAATGATAAAAAAAATTAAAACATTTTATCTACTCTTGCTGTTAACTAAAAATAATATTTATAGCTATTTCTTTTAGAATTATATTTACATTTAATAATACTATTAAACAATGTATTATATTGTAGTTATTTTTGCTTCTGGCAATAAATTTCTCATTCTTGCTCCTGCGACATAATATATAATTGTAATTATTTTTTTTTTAAATGAACAACCTCTGGCAAAATATTTATGAAATACTGACTATAATGTAAGTACTTGAGAATTCTCTACAATTTAATGACGCACTTGGGGGTCATTGCCAATAATACCAGCGAACTTGTTCTCGGATAAAAACTGATATACCTACTTGGACAAAGATATCGGTCAAGTTGATAGATTAGCTGACATTTGATGAATGAATCACTGTAAAAATGTAGACATCGTCAGGGCTGGAATGGCCTACAAAGGCACCGTGGGAAGAGTTATCTAAGAAGACGTATTGAAATATTTATAACATTCATTTAACATAAAACGTGATAGATACATAACAGTTATAAAACGAAGTTTAATTTTAAAACCTAATTAAATAAATGCATACTTATATAGATTTCAATAAGAGATTGGAACATATTGATATATCTTCTTAAGAAAAGAGTAAAAGTATTTCAATTCACCTTGCAGATAAGACTCATTTTTTATTAAATAAATTAAAAAGTTGTTAATTAACAACTATAATTACTCTTATGGTGTTTAGCTGGCCTATTTCTCAACGGTTATTCCTATTTCTGTCGAAGTCTAAGATGAATATTTCAAGCCTTGTAATTCCAATATTTATTTTGGTATGTAACTGGTTTAAGACGTCCAAATATTACAGGATCTAACATCTAACTTCGTTAAGGACTTCAGATATTGTTTATTATATGGCAATCTTTGTAACATGTCTATCACTATGCTACTTTACTTTAGATTACCGTCAAATACACTCCAAAGCTAATTTTTTAGATATTTTTAACAACGGTCCAATGTTTGAATTTGTTTTGCCATTTTTATGCGGTTTTAAGCCACCTTTTAAGTTATAAGATAGTATTCTATTTCAAAAAATATATGTAATTTTAAATATTTAATACAATAAAGTCAGTAAAGTCAGTCAGTAAAGTCGTCTGCGTTCTTAAAACACGCTAAGATCGCATGTATAATTAATTAAAAAAAGACAATGGCTTCTCTTCCACCATTTATTTTCATGGCAGTCTTTTATTATGGCATTTATTTATATTAGGTAAATAAAAGTGATTAAAGAGGTAGCTGTAATAAAACAAAGAAATTAAGGAAAGTCCCACTTGTCAGTGCCACGAATTCACCACCAGGCATCTCTGTACCTGTTACGTCGCCGCCCCCAGGGTGTCACTTAATAGTAGCACAACATAGTAACTTTTTTAGTGGCCGATACTACACAAAACACTACCCCGCGGCCCATAATATTTCCCAATTTTAGTTGCAGTTAGTTTTCAGCTACGAATATGCGACGTAACCGTCTAAGGTCGCCTACCACTTTATAGTAGCTTTCAAAGTAGCTGTTTCGTTCCTTGCCACTATAAATGCTAGTTGGGATATTAGAGACTGTACTTACTCTAACTGAATGCCCTCTCATACGAGGCATGTTCTATGGAACGCACCTGAATTAAAACCCTTAACTGAGCGCCACCCCTAATCGGATACCAGCGAGAACATTGAGAGTCCTCATCTATAAATTACAATGCTCCTAATACACCGCCCTTTTTCTTGCCGAAAACTCAACGAAGACCATCTTTTTGGCTGGTGGTATGTAACATTAAATTATTTTACTCTTATTACCTTTCACGACCTTAATTATTTTCATCTCATAATCATTCTAAACTCTTTTACAAGCAATTGTACATATTCATTTTAACAAAACATGTTTCTTTTTAACTAATCAACGTTCAGCTACTTGGCAAGGCCTTAAACTTTTATAACCACAAACCTGACCTATAGTGAAACACTCCTTGAGAGAATCTCTAGCCGGGATTTGCCCTTAAGAGTGTTTTAGAGTTACAAATTTGACACCCAACGTGTGGCAACTTAACGAGGCCCTCTGTATGCTGCTTCCCAAGGTAGGAGGTTCATCGATGCTTTATGCAGCTCCAGTTTAAAAGGATGCTATGCTGGTTACCAAATATAGGCAGAAACTAGAGAGCATACAACGTAGATTAGCTCTACGGGCTGCTAGTCGATACCGGACGATATCTTAAGAAGCATAATTCCGGGGTAATCCCAGTACATCTCTTAGTTGATGAAAGAGACTGCCTCCATGAACGCGACTCATCAGACAACTCAAATCAAAAAGCAGAAAGAGAGATAACTATTAATAAATGGGAAGAAGAGTGGATGTGATCTTCAAAAGGAGCGTAGCCGCGCATGCTGATAGCATCAATTGAGAAATGGTGTATTATCAGGCACCGCTTGATGACGCTGAATATGCCGTTTTCTGTTGTGATAGATGGAAGATGAGGCGAAGAGAACTGGAGGGAAAACTAAATCTTAATGTTACAATGGATAACGTGATAGATCTAAAGCTAGAGAATTAAGAGACTTCGATTGAAATTAGTAGATACTACAAATTAGTAACGTCTA
The DNA here is from genome assembly GCA_035357415.1 of Ophraella communa. Lineage (NCBI taxonomy): Eukaryota > Metazoa > Arthropoda > Insecta > Coleoptera > Chrysomelidae > Ophraella > Ophraella communa. The sequence goes on along the minus strand of CM068988.1, from coordinate 21,040,576 downwards.
CAGAGGAGAAGGAATAGATTAGAAGGCGGCGGATTCTTCCCGAGCTAATGTTACCTGAAGGTGCCGAGGAGAATTTGGTCATTACAAGAGGAAGTGGTTTTTAGTTAGCATTGAAACCGGAGTTTCACACTACCCGGCAGATCATCAGCCTAGTGTGCATTTTGCATCTTCTTAAGAAAGGTTAGGTTAGGTAAGATAAGGAAAGTGGTCGATAAACGTCCCTTCCACTGTGACCAACCTGAAAGGTCTATTTTGTGGTTCACCCCTAGGTAACAGCACTTATACCTTTAATGAAGCTAATCAAGGCAATTAGCGACATTTCCTTGAAGACTGTTCCCAAGGCTCATTAGTGATGCACATGCCTTAGATAATAATTCAATTTTGAGTAACTTTTGCTCTAAACCGTGGAATTTTGTAAGAAAAAACACTGAGGAAGTTGAAGTTATTGCTTGAACTCTTATAGTATATTAAATTTGTAATTGTGTGTTACTTGTTGAACAGAAAAAGTGTATTGTGTCAATAGAAGATATTTAGGTCAGTCCGTATAACATGTCTATCGTCATGGCACCTTGCACTATTATCCGACCGTAAGCTATACCGCTTTATTAATAATAAAACCGACCCCGAATCACTGTTAATGCTACTGTATACGAGACACCCCTTATAGACGCGTAACTATTTAGCTGTTTGAACGAGGCCAAACAAAAAACGCACATCTCGCTTGCAATTGAATGTGACGAACGTATCCCTTCTGACAAATGACACAAACACGATTTTCGTCTTGAGCGAGACTAATATATAGACGAGTAAGACAATTTTATACACTCAATTTTATACACTCATGAAGAGTCAGAAAAGCGTTCCAGTATCTCCTTTTGTGAACTTTCCTTTTTGGTTGTTGGAAGACACAACCCGCTAAGTTATCGCTAAGTTACCGCTAAGCTACCGCTAAATTACCGCTAAGTTACCGTTAAGTTAGAGCCAAGTTACCGCTAAATTGAAAGCATCCTTTGGAAGGTCCCTAGGTGGAGATAGTCCTTCAAACCATCAAACCATTTTAACCTGATGTTAAGGCCACAGAAGCCTAAATCCAAACCAATTCTGAGTCGTTAACAAAACCACTACATCTGAAGCTGCCAGAACCACTAAACAAACATTCAGAAACTTTCATCCCTAATTCTCTATGAAGAAGCTGAAGCCACCCTTCTAGACAGTACAGAAAACTAAAGTTAAGTCTACTTTTTACAATCCCTTTCTGTTCATAATCGCAAGTACAGTTTCAATAAATAATCAATATTTTTAAAAACCGTTTCCTTTATATACCTTAGACTATAAGTCTTAAGGGTGTAGCGTGGTCAGTCTTTCGTTTTAAGTAGCTTCTTTCTTTGTTGTTTAATTTAACTAATTACAAGGTGTTTCTATCATTCTCACCTTAGTTTTTGTGTAGTTTGTTTGCTTAATCGAAAGCGTACCAAAAGATAGTGGCGCCCTTATTACTTATACATCCCAATCCTTCCTATAGTGAACATTAACTTGGAGTTGAACCACCCTCTCTTTCATACTCCATCTAGTGTTTATAAGCTCTTTGGATGATAGAGGTGGGGTGTAGGATTCTTGGAACAAAAGAGGTCATATTGAAGGAAGCTGTAGTGAAAAGTGTATTCATCAAAGTTTGTGTACCATATACTTTGGAAACTGTATATGATGTATGAGCTAAAACTACCAGATCTGGGGAAGATTAGATGCTAGAAAAGTCGGGTAGCCATTACTAAATATTAGTTTATTCCAGCAGAGTGCTGGGATATCTCAATAAAGTCCTCTTCAAACCAGAACGAAACTACTGCGTGAAGGGAAGAAAACTTTGAGCGGTAGTAAAGTTTGTGTGAATACTTTTATTAGTATCTATAGGGAAGGTAATTCTTAATACTGATCATCGAGGGCTAGATCGGCAGAAGGACTTCAAAAGTACGGTTTCAACATCGACCATCGGGCTGGTGTGAGCCTCCGAAATGCCGATTCCCTGTCTAGACGCCCAGCAGACTGCTTCCACTGCAACAAGGTGGAATCTAAGGAAGTTGCAGTTTCAAGAACCACGGTAGTCACCCACCAGGATCAGAGAAGTTAAGGTAAATGATGCTAATGGAAGAAGGAAAATCGGCGACCTACTTGGCAAGCAGTATCGAGATTCTCACAGTACTTAAGATATATTAGACTCCCTTATCCTGTTAAAATGAATCCTTGAAAAGGATGATGGTTCTGAAAAAAGAAGATCCCGAGAACAAGACTACAAAATATTATGATAGCGCAAATAGAAATAGATCTGGGGGAGGTTAGAAAATGCGTGTAGCTAATATTAATTATTAATTTCAGCAGGTGGTATGATCTGATATACATATGAGATGTACATATTATGATATAGTACAGAAAAAATATTATTGGGAAAAATACGAAGTTAATTATTGTTGAATTAAAAAAATAAAATATATAATTAAATTAAGCAAATATGTACTTGTATACCTTTAAGAAGCAGAAATTTTAAATAATTTTGCCAATAACCAAGAAAGCAATGAAAGTGGCCATAGTGAATAAGAAAATATTTTCCTTAAATTAAACCTTGGCTTAAGCGCTTACCATTTCATCGTTAAAATATGAAGTATTGAAATGATAAGCAACACATAATTATATCTAAAATTTAATTTAATTATTGATATAGATAGTGTTGATATATTTACTTACATGCTTGAAGATCTTCTAGCGATTATATCGCTCTTGGGCCGGCACTGGAAATGAATAAACTTTTACGTAAGCCGGATCTTGATGGCAAACTTAAATTATTACCAATGAAGATAGTAAATTTTGATCTTAAAAATAGCAATGATCCGTAGATTGATCGGTTTCAGGTAAGCGCCGCATTTTTCTTTATTGTTTATATCAAATTATTATTTATAAAAACGGGAATGAATCATTAACGTTGTGGTTAATAAGAAGATTTTTTTATATTTAATAGCTAAAGCTAAATGCTTCTTTGAATGCTAAAATCGAACGTACAGGTTATTATTCCTACATTCTGTTCGGAAAAAAATTTAATATAAGAAAAGTACACTAATTTTAATTTTAGAAATAATTTAAGACCTTGATAAAAGAAGATCAGGTGATAAATGTTAATATATGGCAAGTAGTTCAAGAACATTCTGAACTTGGTGTCAAATGAATAATAAATAAATTAAAGATTAAATTTAGATGAACCTCAAGTAAATTCTCTAATTATGTTTTATGTAAATCATTTTTAATTTATATTTTAAAGTTTTTGTAACATTGCTTTATGACATTAGTTCCTAGTCATTTACGCCGTTGATTCGATTTAATAATAATTTAATAAGACTCCAATCTTAACTTATTGATACCCCTTTACCTTTCCTAATTTCCTACTTTAAAGAGTACTGGCCAACACTAGCCAACATGAGAGAGACTCTTATGAAGAACTCAACTGTTAATAAATTCTATCAGACAAGGGTGAAATCAGTGTATAAACTATAAATGTTAAAGTGATAGACAGAGTAACCCTACTTCATTATCAAAACTTAAATATTGACTACTTAAAAGACTATTTCAAGAACAGTATGTAAATAGTAATTTGTACATTAGTTATAAGCTTTTTAATCTTTGATAATATCAGAAAATTTCACTTAACAAATACAATAATCATTATCAAGTTTATGTTATAAATTAAAATAGATTGCCAAATTTTCATTCTTTTAAGTCAGTTAGTATTCAAAAATTATAATAGAACCATCTTAAGAGATTTATGCATAAATTAATATCCATTTCATATTATTTGCTCAAATTTGCACAAATTCAAGGAGTTGGAACTGCCAAAATTATCATATTTCAAGCATCAATTTTATATGGAAAAACTGATCAAAAAATAATTTAAATAACTTTTTCATGATGGTAAGAATACAGATTTTCCTTATATTATCAAAGAAACATTCAAATATGTTAAAAATGTTTATCATTTTATGTAAATTTAGGTTAAGTTTTGCAAATTGAAACAATTGATTGCTAATTTAATGTCATGAGTGTCATAATTAGGGAAAAAGTATAAAAGGCCGTGAATTTCGGTTTTCACTCTCTTATTCCTCTGATTGGCAATTGAAATTGATCACGACATCTTTAGTACAGTGAAAACTGGTACCATAGCTACATTATTTAACAAAAATATTATAATCAAAGTAATTAAATGTAATCAAAGTACTTACCAAATAGTGCCATTCATCAAAATCATTCTGAATACTGGTAAGATTGATAAGATTTCTTCTAACCGGTGTGGATATTTTCTTACCATACAACCAAGCAGGTGTGTTTGCGGATCATCTAACTAGCAGGGACCAGCTGCATCGAGATCGGTACCAACGGAAAGGACATTTATTTGAAGTATGTTCGTTTAAAACATTTTATTTGTGTGCCCATAACTATTTAAAATTAAATCATGGACAAATTATTAGCATTGATTAGAGATTTCTAAAGGTATTTCTATTGTATGAAGTAGAATATAGCATGTAATAAACATTTGAAAAAAAATAATAGTTTATAAAATTCTTGTATTAAATAATGCATTAAATATAATTGGATGTTTTATAGAGTAGTTCAATTGAATCCTACCTAAGATAGAGTCGGGTCTTGAAATAAATCAAAATTTACTGAGCTAGCAGATTTTTATTAGGGCGTTCATTTAAAAACAATGTATACAACAGTTAATAATTAAAAAATTTCATTTAATAACACAATTAAGAAATAAAAAACAAAAACAATAAAAAAAATAAATAAAAAAATCTATAAAAACAAACCATCACAATATATCTGCCGTTTGCAGCGTCCCTAAGTGAACCGACGTAATGAATTCCTGTCCAAGCCCTTATGTTGCGCATCCAGGATAATTTCTTGCGGCCCATACCTCATTTTACTTCAATCTTTCCCTTCCAATATCAACCGCAGAAACTCATATCTGTCACCCCTCATAACATGTCCAAAATATGCGATCTTCCCCTTTTTGTGTTGACATCAAACAATTCCTTGTCTCTTAGTTTTGCTCTTCTAATGACTTCTTCGTTGCTGACTCCATGATATTTTAAGCATCCGACGAAGGGTTCCAATTTAAAATGCCTCCAACCCTGTTAATTGACGGTCTTAAGAGTCCATGCTTCCATGCCGTATAAAAGTACACACCATACTTGACATTTGAATTTGAATTTAATACCTAAAAACTTAGGTAGTCGCAGGAAGAGGACTCTTGCTTGTTCAATGTGGCATTTAATCTGCGTATCCGAGTCCCATTTATCATTCAAGCAGCATCCTAGGTATCTGAAGTGTCGTACTTATTCCATAATGTTAGGTTATATTAGGTTATATTAGGTTAGGTTAGGTTAGATTAGGTTAGGTTAGGTTAGGTTAGGTTAGGTTAGGTTAGGTTAGCTTAGGTTAGGTTAGGTTAGGTTAGGTTAGGTTAGGTTAGGTTAGGTTAGGTTAGGTTAGGTTAGGTTAGGTTAGGTTAGGTTAGGTTAGGTTAGGTTAGGTTAGGTTAGGTTAGGTTAGGTTAGGTTAGGTTAGGTTAGGTTAGGTTAGGTTAGGTTAGGTTAGGTTAGGTTAGGTTAGGTTAGGTTAGGTTAGGTTAGGTTAGGTTAGGTTAGGTTAGGTTAGGTTAGGTTAGGTTAGGTTAGGTTAGGTTAGGTTAGGTTAGGTTAGGTTAGGTTAGGTTAGGTTAGGTTAGGTTAGGTTAGGTTAGGTTAGGTTAAGTTAGATTAGGTTAGGTTAGGGCCTAAAGTCCGACTCTCACCTCCAAGCTGGTGGGCCCTGGAAACCGTGGGGAAAGACGAGATCGGGTAACCAACCCCGGTGGAGCCGGAACCCACGGGCTAACGAGAGCGGCAAAGGAAAGTCAAGGCGTTAGCAACCGTGCTGAGGACTGCGTGGCCATGCCGAGTTGGTCGTGAACGGTGCCTCCGGGAAACCTGGCGACCTCCCGGAGTAAGAAGCCTTCTTGAGGTAAGGGCGCTCTGCCTCAATGGACAGATACTTCGCACCTACTCGTGGGAATACAAATGGATAACCCAGAAACAAAAAACGTGTCACAAAGTAAGGAGACTGCGGCATCCGCAGGATCTGAAGAAGAAGCATTTAAAAGTAGACCGAAGATTTTGAAAGACTCAACAACCAGCCTACAAGGGAAAATTCGAACATCATCCTTGAGCGACCACATCAAGAGGAGACGGGAAAACGATGAAGCTAACGACCTGGAAGAGCTCATAAAGGCGTTTGAAAAGATCACGGAAAGATCAAATAAGCTAATGAAACTGATTAATGAAAACACCAATACAAAAGTAGAAATAAAAGAAGAAGTAAGAGGGCTCAGATTCCAAACTGAAAGAGCAAACAAGCTACTAGACTATGTAAAAGAAACAAATGAAAATTGCAAAAAAATATCGAAAACACAAGTTAAAAAGGTGGAAATGGTAACAATAGGTACACAATGTAGTGGAGACATGGATATAACAAGAGATCGAGAGATTTTGGATATTACCACGAAAATTCGGAAAGCAAGTACATATGAAGATATCGAAGATACGATGAATAAACCCTGGCCTGATGAAGCATTTAAAATTACAGAGGAGATAGAAGACACTCAAGAAGCTTATGATAAGACAAATGTTCTCATGATAGTCAGAGACATGGATATTCCAACAGACATTATAACAGAGAGAGCAACCAGAAAGTGCTCCGGATTGCATGAGATTATAGCGGAAAACAAGGGGAAAACTGAAAAGATACAAACTGTCAATATCACAAAGACCAGCAGTATGCATAAAGAGACTACACACTTAACGTATTTTGTACCAGTAAGAAGTAAAGGAACGGGCGAAGAAAACACAAAAGAGGCCTATGAAAGAATGATGGAATACAAAAACACCAGAACTGCCGAAGAAAAAGAGATGGGAGTGGTAATTAGTGATGGGATAGATAGAGATAAAATTAGGAAAATACTAGAGTTTGTCCTGTATGACCAAGAAATAAAGATTAAAATCATGACAGCTAGAGGAAAACTAAGAAGAAGCTACAGACAAGAGTACGAAACAATATTAATTAAAAATACAAAAAATTCCTTTGCAGATATGTTAAAAGAAGTTAAGGACAAAGTTGACGTTAAAGAACTAAACATTGATGTAAGATCTATCCAAAAAACTAATAAAGGCGATATACTATTTAAAGTAAAAAAAGGAGGCGCAGACGCATTGCAAAAGAAAATAGTGGAAGAAACTGGAGCCCAGGCAGCAGTTAGAGACAACAGAAAATATTATGTACTACACATCAAAGATATTGACGAAATTACGACAAAAGAAGAAGTAGAAAAAGCTATTGAGGAAAAGATAGGACGTGAAGATTTTATATTGTCAGAACTAAGACCTGGATATAGAGGAACGCAATGCGCAACATTAAGGGTAGCAAAGAATCTGAGGAATGCACTAGGCGAAAACATAAAAATTGGATGGACAAACTGTCGACTAGAAGTAAGAGTGGAAGTAAATAAATGCTTTAGATGCTGGGAAGTGGGACATCGCTCCTTTGAATGCAAGGGAGAGGATAGAAAGGACAACTGCCGTAAATGCGGAGAAAAAGGACATACATTAAAGGACTGTAAAAACACACCTTACTGCCCAATATGTAAGGTTGATGGACATAGCGCAGGCTCTATGAAGTGCGCAAATTTTAGGAATGAGGTCCACATGAAGAGAGGGCGGCTAAAAAGCACCTAATAGAAATGGCCAACGTAAATAATCCCCAGGGAAGAATGGCGATACTGCAGGTTAATGCAAACAGATCGAGAGCAGCCCATGACTTAGCTTTCGCCACAGCTGCGGAAAAACAAGTGGATATACTGGTAGTTAGTGAACCCAATAAAACATTAGTTAAAGATTCTGCTAAATGGATAAGCGATGAAAGGAATGATGTAGCTATATATTTTCGGAATAGAAAGATTGAAATTAATATGGTAGGTAGGAAAAAGGGGCATATAGTAATAGAATTAAAACACTGTGTTCTGATTGGCATATATATATCTCCAAATATACCCTTCGAAGAATATACCGCTAAAATTGACTCTATCATGGAATACTGCCAAAGACGGAATAAAGAAGTTATCGTGGCAGGGGATGCAAACGCGAAATCACCTCTATGGGGATCGCCGATTGAGGATAATAAGGGAAGATATTTAGCTGAGTGGATGGGGTCCCTAAATATGATTGCTGTAAATACAGGAGAACGACCTACCTTTATACGGGGAAACACAAAATCATTTATAGACATCACCATAGCCAGCGAAAATATAGCAAAGAGAATTAAAAATTGGGAAGTGCTTGAAAATGAAAACCTGACGGACCACCAGCATATCTACTTTGAAATAGCGTGGAAAGGGGGGAAAAAGGCAAATGTAGAAAAGAAAAACGTAATTGTGAACTGGGAGGCTTTTAAAATAATGCTACAGCTGCGTAATCCGGAAAACTGCAGCACACCAGAAGAGCTACAGGAATTGATAGGTGAAGCTTACCGTAACAGCATAATAAAAAAATATGGGGGGAGGTGCAGATGGCCCTACTGGTGGAACAATGAAATTTCAGACAAACGAAAAGTATGTGCAGAGATAAGGAGACATATAACGAAACTGAACAAAAAGGGAAATCTGAACAATAGCGAACAAAAGAAAGAGGAGTATAAGAAATGTAAAAACGAATTGAAGAAGATCATCAGTAATGCCAAGAAAGCGCATTGGAAGGAAGTCTGTCAGAAACTAAACGATGATATATGGGGAGACGGTTATAAGATCGTAACAAAGAAATTCCTGGCAAATTCGCCAGTTGAACTAAGCAGTGAACAAAAGGTAAATATAGCTAGAACCTTATTCCCACAGACAGAAGAGACTAGAGTAGTAACAAAAGACACAGTGGTTGAAGACATTCCACTATTTACTGAGGAAGAAATAAAGGAAGCAGCCGTGCAGCTAAAAAGTGGAAAAGCGCCGGGTCCGGATGGGATACCTACAGAGGCCGTAAAGCTAGCTGTAGAACATATACAGGAGGTAGTTTTAGGAGTAATGAATAATATACTGAATAGGCAAAGTTTCCCTAGTAACTGGAAAATTGCAAAATTAGTGCTAATACCAAAAGGCAAAAAAGAAAACTCCTACAGACCATTGTGCCTATTGCATACAATTAGTAAACTGTATGAAGGACTTATCAAAAATAGGATTAGCAAAGAATTGGAACAAGGTGACGGACTCTCCGAAAACCAGTACGGTTTTAGAAAAAAGAGATCCACTGTACACGCTGCTAAGAGGGTCAAGGAAGAAATGGAAAATAGAGATAATAAGTGGCTAGCTCTAATTACATTAGATATTAGAAATGCTTTTAATACTGCTTCATGGACACTAATTATACGGGAACTTAGGAAAAAGGGACTACCGGCGTATCTAATAAACATAATCCAGGACTATCTTCATCATAGATTTTTACAAATAGACAGTTCTAAAATGGAATTATCAATGGGTGTCCCACAGGGATCGGTGTTGGGGCCGATTCTGTGGAACGTTCTTTATGACGGAGTGCTTAGACTAGAACAACCAGATACTGTATCGACAATCGCATATGCAGATGACTTGGCTATACTCTCAAAAGCCAAAAATGTAAAAGAACTGGAGCTACATACTAACGAGGCTATATACAGGATCGATCAGTGGCTTAGGAGGAATCAATTAGAGTTAGCACCAGAAAAAACCGAGGCAGCGATCCTCAGAGGTCACGGATGGATTAGAGAACGGGAAAAAGTTTGTTTTGAAATCCGTGATGTAGCATTAAAGCCAAAGAGGACTATCAAGTATTTGGGAATCTTGTTCGACGGGGCGGGGAGCTTTGGACCGCATATAGAAACAACGGCTATCAAGACGGAGGCGAAAATCAGTGCTCTTCAAAAATTGCTACCGAACGTAAGTGGTCCCAAAGGAATGAAGAGAGGGGTGTTATGTGGAGTGGTACTTTCGACAATATTATATGCATCACCGATATGGGAAAGAGCCATGAATATAAATAAATATCGGAAGAGAATAGAGCAAGCACAACGAAGAATTACTCTACGAGTTATCAGTGCATATAGAACGATATCGTACCAGGCTGCGCAGGTCATCAGCGGAATCATTCCTATACATTTTATGGTAACGGAAAGGGAGAGGATGTTTAATGCAGAATTACCTAGTATACCTGAACATCGAAGAGTCCAAAGGGAGGCAACACTTGAGATGTGGCAACACGAATGGAACGTACATGAAGAATCGGCACAGTGGACAAAAAGAATAATACCAAACGTTATAGAATGGCATAAGTGTAGACATAAAAACCCCGATTATTATTTAACACAAGTGTTGTCAGGACATGGCTCATTTGGAACATATAAAAAGAGAATTGGGAAAAGTGAAAGCGATATTTGCCAATATTGCCCTCTACGAGATGACGTGGAACATACAGTTTTCAAATGCATAAGATGGGAACAGAAGAGGAGGAGACTAGAAATAGAGCTGGAAGAAGAAATAACAGTGAACAACGTATGTAGTATAATGATGGAAAGTGCCCGGAACTGGGAATTAGTCCAAAACATGTGTGTGGAAATTATGTCCCAAAAAGAGTCTGACGAGAGAAACGAAGAATAGGGGACCAGACCACTATTCTCGAAGAATGCCGAGAGGCGGATCCCGGGATGGTGGCGGAGCAGAGGTGGGGGTTTTTAGTTGGTAGGCTATCGAATGTTCGGTAGAATCCAACACGCCTGGGACACCTGCCCAGGTAGTCTTTTGAAGATTTTCCCCCCCTGAAGAAAAAAAAAAAAAAAAAAAAAAAAAAAAAAAAGATTAGGTTAGGTTAGGTTATTTATGCTAGAAATAAATAAATAATATTTATGCTACCATAAACTTCGTTTTGGCAGCATTTATTCTTAGAGCCAATGCACTGCTTGCATCATTTACGGAATTCAGTAGCGATTGTAAATCATCAGCACTGTCTGCTAATTTTTTCTCTTAATCATCCTCTAGTGTGCTTTAATTTGAAATAATGGCAAAAAGGGCACTTTTAAATGATTTAATGTAAACAAAAATAATTTTTTTCTACCTACTTAATATAAAAAAAAATTAAATTAAATGAATACCGTACGATTATTTCTATGTTAACTCCTTTACTTATACATTTTCGCAGTAAAATAAGAAATTATATTTAAATATTTTTACATATTTATAAATGATTTCTAATTTGTTTCGCATTAAAAGTTTTTATCTCCGACGTCGTTCCGCCTCTGAACAATCTCATTTTATAATGATATAAAATTACAAGAAAGGGCAATGGCAGACCTTTGACGACCTTGAATGTCGTCAGATATTGTTTACCGCATCATTTGCCAGTCTGAATCACGCGTAATACTTGCCAATTTGGTCGTTTTTTAGTGACTTTTTATATTCATTTCGTTACTTAGTTGGTAGGATCGTTCGTGTCTTCGCATCAGGTGCACCATGCGACATATTCACCGAGGAGGCGCCTAATACTTATGCTCATTTATTTGTTTCGATATCGAACTTGCTCTTTTTATACAGCAGTAGAAAGTATACAGTATTTTAAGATATTTGTTTTAAATGAATTGTTTATTGATACCGATAATGTACTGAAAATATAGGACATGGAAACATGTTTCCAAATATACTGGCTAATTCAAGAAAAGTCTCGCACAAAAAGTTCAATAAATATTTTTTTGAGAACCACTCCTGTAGCTCTTATAAAGATCTCAGTGTGCTGCATTGAAGTTCTAGCCAAACACAAATTTGCTTTTAACGCAGTCTCTCAATGAAACCTTTCAAATTTTTTCCACCTTCGTATCTTAAACTTTTAATCAAACGTAGAAAATTATTTTTTGAACCATTCTATACAAAAACCACTTTATTTAATAATTCATCGATATCTTTTTACTAATTCTATGTTCATATAAGATTGCATTTTTAATGTTTTTATTTATTATTTCTTTTAATAAAAAGTAAAGATGACAGATATAAATTCATAATCTTTTGATATTATAATATATCTTCTCAAGGTTACTATGGCTTAGAAGGATAAGTAAAAGGGAGGGTACGACAGTCGGTGGTATTATGAAGAATATGGCAACTGAGGTAAGGGAAACGAAAAAGTCAAATGAATGGATTTCTCTATTCTTTTTATGACAGTTTTATAAATCTATCACATTCTTTAACAGGCGACATTTGTCAGTGAATCGTGAGCACCGTAAAAATAGTTACAATTTGAATGAATATTTATTTTTATACCTATTCACAAAATTATATTTAGAAAAAATTGCCAAAATAAAAATTATTAGGCATATCTATTTGAAGTTTACCTATAAGACTACATTTATCTGTAGGTAGGTACTGTAATGAATGATTATTTATAGTTTAATTAATTAATTTATAAATTTGATATCGATATTATTTAAATGTTCTAACATAGCAAGATCTTCTATTTCTCAGGGGGGTTATGTTCTGCAAGTTTCTAGCTGGATTATTAGGTATCTAAATGAAAAATTGATAAGCTATAATTACAAAAAATTTATTATGAAAGGCTAATTTCAAACAGTAATATTTCCAATGACTAATAAAGAAAATTAAATAGGAAAAATAAGAAAAAGAACTTATTTGATGTGTCAAATAAATTATTGTTATTTATGCAATGGTGAATAAGTTATTATCGAAATTAATTAATTATTAAGTATAAAATAAATTCTTTTGGTTTAAATTATATAACTTAAACTAACTACTACAAAAAATTAAAAAGTTTTACAAAGTTATCTAATTGTAATTTGCGTACTGGATGTTTCTCATTGGCTGAAAGATATCTGTACCTGATCTATAACGGATTTTGATAGAACCTTTTGCCGCTGGGAGGATTGTAGGCGTTGATAGATGTTTGGTTGCTAGTTGTTAGTTTCATTCTGGAATATACTTGTTTTTCCCAATTGATTCGTGGATAGTTTAGCGATTTTTTGTGCTATTACAGTTCCTATTTTTAATACACTGTCACTATTTACTGTTTTAAGGAATGTTTCTTTTCCACTCACTATTGATATACTAATCACTAATGATATACTGACCACTTACAATGATAGATTGATCTTCTATGGTTGACCTCCAATGATACACTGCCCTCAACAACCTCTTCTCAAGTCCTTTTGTACCATTCTAAGCTTCCAGAAGTTTCCTTAAGGCTCTAGGAATTAATCATGTGCTAGAACACTATTTGCATCTCTTTCTTCCCTATGTACCACCAGACATGCTCACTTTGTCTACTGTGGATTTTTCTAGAGCACAACAGTACAAATATATCTGTCTTCTTTTTCCACTTTATATAATTCTAGAAATTTCTAGTAAGTTTAAATAACTTGTTTATGTATAAAATATAATATTGAAAAATTACATAATAAAAATTATTTCTAGGTTAAAATTTACTTACAAATACACAAATTAAGCTTATTGTTAATTATATGTCTAAGAATCTTAGACATAATTATTGTCACCTTGAAAAGCGGTCACAAAGCATCTATTAAATAAATATGATGTTTTCCTGGCAAGTTCTTTGGCAAATTAAAAGATATAATATAAGTTGTTGGAACTGTGTTACCTTTGCCTTCCAAAGAAAATGAAGAGATTTTGGTACACCTTTTAACCCATACTCACTTATACCGTTTTTATGGACGAGTACATTTCAATGAATCCTTCTTCAGCGCATTGCTATTTGCCCCACCATAGTGTGGTTATCAGTAGGGTTCTGCCCTACTTTTTCAGGAATTTCGATCAATGACCATCAGATGTTTGGACCGGTTGAACAAAATTATCTATTGTCAATCTTGCTTAGGTTTAGAAAGTATAATTTTATCATCTGTGCTAATATTGCAATAATGTATCGACAGATTCTTGTTTGTCCTTGTCGTAGAAATTTACAGCCTTGTGGAAGTCTGATCCTCAGGAGCCTCTCTATATATAAGCTCGAAACAATTATTTTATTCTCAAATAAATGAAGTAATCTTTCACATATTTTTTTGACCAAGGTCGATAACAAATTGAGTTCATACCCATCTGCCCTGGTTCAGCTGTTATGGATGAAAGTATAAAATTACTATTCTTCTTTTCTATATAAAGTTTTAGGTTAACTTTGCCATGAACTTTTTTTATAGATTTAATATGATTAAATTTACATTGCTTTCTTATTTAGCTTAATCTATTTATCAATTATTATTAATTTTTTATTTCTTTTATCCATTTCTTCTATAATTTACGATAATTCGTCACTGATTCTAGTTCCTTGATACTTTTTCGGTTTTCCTTTTCTATGTAGTTTATTCATTTTCTTCTTGACCTTCCCATGTCTTATTATTGGTCTTGTGCTCTTAGTTTTCTACGTGACTAGTTTTTGCTAGGCATATTTTCTATCATTTTCACATTGTTTTTCTTATCTATTTTACACATTTTAGAATATTTTCCCGACTAATAATTTTACAATTCAATGAGTTGCAATGCAATAAATATTTTTTGATCAAATTCCAGTTTTTCGATAAGCAATTTTTTTCAAAAATTCCTGACCACCTTCGGTGGGGTATACCTACCAATTGATAAACGAACTTGTATTTTCTCTAAAGGTCTCCATATTTTTTTCTTAATTAAAACCAGACATATATTTTTAGTAACTGGTATAAAATACATATTTTAATAAGCTATTAATTTGTAAACGACCTTAATAATTACCTTTTTATTGATATTTTATAAATATATTTATCGCACTGTCCGAGTTGTTTACATGTTCACTGTTTGTTTTTTAATAAATTGTCATAATATCCATACAAATTAAATGATTTATTTCACGTGCTAAGTATATTGATGAGTGTATAGTGGCAAATAAAAAAGTCATCAAAAATACCTAAAGATGTCAAATTAGTGTCTGTCCACTTTGAAAAAATAAGACTTTAAAATATAATTAACCACGATATGAACACAAACAGAGAAATTTTTCAAAATATGTTATGTCTTGCCCAGACTGGTATTCTCTAACAGACATATTAAACTATACATTGATTCACCCCCGTAGCTTCTAGCTGTAAGTTTTTTCTCCCTATAGTTAGAAATATCTTTCTTAAAAGACCTTTAAATCCGCAAAAAATATGTTTATAAACATATTATAAAATGGATATCTGTCAGTTTTAGCGCATGCATAAGCTTGTTGTGTCTTTTGGTCTTCAATAGATACTCTGATGCTTTTGCTGTCGGGCCTGCTATGAATTACTTTATATATACCAATTCTGGTGGTCCTGTTCACCATTCTTGGTTGATTTTGTTAAGGGTTTTAACCTATTAAGGGACTTCGCTGTGTCTTCTCTAGCAATCAGTAGCTTTTTATTGCAAAGGCTTCTATGCCCCTTTGCTTCTATTACTTTCCCATGCATATTTTGATTTTTATTCACAAATACAGATATCTGTACCAATCTGTTTCCAACCTGTATTGTTGGCGTTTCCAGTAATTCTTCCCAGGTTATTCCATAACTTCTTAAGAATAGTATAACTTGTCTAATTTCTGTATGAATGACTAACTTTATCTTCCACACTTGTATTGGTTATTTAATTCGCTGCTATAGTTGAACAAGTCAGTTTTATCTAGGCTACACTGGTATGTTCTCCTATAGCGCATTTTCATGTTTTTTTCCAAGAAATCAGAATATACTGCACTCCAATATTTTGGCGTATTATTTTAACTATTTTTTAAATATATACATTTTGTTAACCAATTCGCTGGCTACTAAACCTTTTAAAATTGAATAAAGTTTATCTATGTAGCAAGACACTTCCTTATGGTTCCGGATAATTGATGAAGTTTTATTTATAACTTCATAGGTTCATATAGATCTTATAATTACCTATCAAGCATAATACCAACCTTTTTTAGAAGCTCCCAATTTCCCTACTTTCCTTGATCAAGGACCCTTTCCGTCTTATTCGGATAGAACGACAGTTCCTGCTCCATCTGTATGATTTTTAAGTCCTCTTGTATTCCTAGTAGAGATGAAAGCTCACCCAAGAACAACCCCAAAACAATATAGATTATATAATGGAGATTATATCAAACAGTTATAACCGTTAGATAATATAAATGAGTTGCTCAATAAGTGACAACGCCGCACGGCTTGTCTGAATGATACCACGCGCAGAAGCGGTTATAATATGAAATTTGATAAAGTCTCTTTAATTATTTCAAGCATTGTTGCCAAAGCAATTGCGATTTGAAGTTATATTGCTGTTTTCGGCGTAAGTATAGGTACCATTAAGTGAAATTTATTGAGAAAAATGGTTAGTCATTGCCAAGTGTCTAAAAGACCGAACTATTGAAGGCCCAATGTTTTTTTTCATAAGTAAGATAAAATGATAGTTTATTTACAATAATTTTATCCAGTGGCGTAGCGATCACAATTTCAATATCAAAATAAACAGGTACACCAACTGTTAATCGTCCTTCCAAAATAAAATCGATAATTTTAGTTATCATGCTGTGTGTTTAGTGTATTTGTGGGACCAGGTATCCAACTGAGAGTGAGAGGACAAAAATAGGGGTATCTCTGCTGGGCTCGAAAGAAGATATATAGTGAGATAAAACATCTTCATGTATGTTCAAATCATTTTAAAGCAAGTGATATAATGACTAATAGAAATGGTTTGAAATACTTAAAGGCAAATGTAAATCCACTACCAAGCCATTCAACATTTTAGTTCATATCTGACAGGTAAATTTCTGTTTTCCTTGCTGAACATTTCTTGATAAAATTTTTGTTTGTCACAGCTAAACGCTTTTTTTGTACATTTTATTTATTCCAAGTTTCAGTTCTATTTATTTATAACTTTCACTAATTTTAGAGTTCAGACTGCTGAATTGAAACCTAATGAATGAAAATTTAAAATATTGGAGTTGAATGAGCTTGGAAAAAGTTTCACTGGCCAGGAAAGATCAAGCTGCATCCATCTTACCGGACGAACCAACGTGTACACCATGTATTTCTGGACTATATAAGCATTTTAAATAATAAATAGTTCATTAACAAGAACTCAGTACACCTATTTTACACGTACTTCCACAGTCTTTATTACACCACTTTTATACAATTTAATCATTAATCATATAACCTGTTATAACATGAATATAAATGATCGTACTATATTTATATGAGCGTGTAGGTATTTAATCGCGTTTTAGCGTTCTCCTGCTAGTCGTAAAGTTGACGGATAATTGACAAAACTGAATTTGTAGATTGTAATTTTCTATTATGTGCTAAACTTCTTTTTTCGTTTTGCAATGTGTTTACAAGCTTATAAATTTTATTTCAGGCGGTATATCATGCGATGACCTTCTCGCTCGACTCAATCTTATGCTACTTTATTTACTGCTTTACGATTTTCTTGTTTATTATTTAAGATTTTTAGATTTTATGGATATGTTTTTGTTAATATTAAAAGTGTAGGTTCTATAGAGCCATTCTCGATATAGTTATATATTAACAAAAACTATACAAATAATCACCTATAGTCGGTGCAAAACAAAATTTGATACACGTCATCATAATTATTTTACGTCGACACGTATATACAGTGTTGCCGGACTTTTATTATAAGTTTACAAAATTTAAAGATCGATTCGAATAAAACTATCCAAAACAACTTATTTGAAGTGACTTCAAACAAAGTACCAACATGATTTTTATATTTTTTTTCCTTTTGGGTATATGGGTTTAATAAAATAAAGAGTATAATAATATTTGCTTTTATTCGCTATAATTAGATTCATCACTACTAGTTTCAGTTTCTTCATTGGTATTTATAATTATAGGTGCAATCTCTAGAGTATCCAACAATCTCTCTCTGTCAGTGCAAACTAGCACTTTCATATGTGGTCGTAGGAAAAACTTATTATTGAACAGAATTATTTAAAATTACCATGTAAATAGGTACAGAGACATATACTATTAATTATACTAAAATAACCGGAGAGTTTACCTTTTACCATCAACTTTAGTCGTTTTGAAACTCCTTTTATCATTATTTTGCCATGAATGGTTTATGCTACCATTTTGAAATCTCCATGTTTCTTCAATAAAAACAAATGTATTAAGCCTTCTCCTTTTTTTTTAATGTATTCCTTAAAAATCTAACCCGTTTTACAGCAATATCAGGAAGTTCCATGAGCCCCCGTCTTGGTTCATATTTTTTCCATTTGAAACCAATTTCCCTTAGTAAATTTGATAAAGACCTTCAAGAACTCAGAGACCTTCGAGAATTCAGCAAGTAAAGAATTTAAAGTTACACCCTCTTCTGAAAACAAAAAAATAATATAATTTTTTTCTGGTTTTACAATTAAAAATAATTTAAATAGCTGTGTTCAGAGGAAAAAGACTTTTTTCATACATAGATTACATTTCGAATTTCACTTGTATTTAATACATTGGTATTAGTTTCCTTTTTTTCATACCGACGGTATGACAACGGCAACGACGCGATTTGTCAATCACGGCTACCAACTTTATATAAACAAATTTAAGTATTTTATATTGATTTATTAAATGGAACATTTAATTTGAAAGTAGGGAACGATGCTTGGCAATTAAGACGAAATTAGTGACGTGAATCAAACCTTGTTTTGCACCAACTATAAATGGATTACACATAATAATAATTGACTTTCCGTTTAATGAATATAACTTTAAATGATGTACGCATATTCGTTCGTATATTATAGAGGTGTAAACATTGATTTACTAGGTGGTATGTTAATTGAAAGACATTCCTGTTGGATAATTATCCATTAGTTAGGCAACTAACTCATTATACAAGTCTTAATATGTTTTTTAGAATTTAAAATTTCTTGCATGACTCTCTATGCTAAATTGGCACGTTAGAAAGAAGAAAGATAATTCAGCTAAGGAGTAAAGTACCTAGTACAAAGAACACCATTTGTTTTTAACAATCAATATACAGTAAGGTATTAATTACACGGATTTACTGTGGGGTTATACCCACTTGTAAATCTTACATTTAAAGAATAAGAATTCCAGTCAATGCCTTTATTTATATATACAGTTAAGATCGATTTACTTATAGCATATCAGCTACTATTTAAAGTTTGATCAATCATGTTTTAGGTTAATTTTTTAGCTTTTTTTCTTTGTATGTATATGTTTAATCCATGTTTCTATATAACCTCAAACTTTCTTATTGCTTAATCTGTGTACACATTTTTACATTTTATATATGTAAGTTTGTCATTGTCCGATTTTTTTTATTTTAAGTATTTTTGTATTTATGTTCAACAATTTTATAGTAGCATTATTTAGTAAGATGTTTTGTTCAACATAATTAACAGTAATGTTATTTTCAACATAATTTTCCATTTAAGAGATTTTAAATGCAAAATCTCTTT
Source organism: Ophraella communa (assembly GCA_035357415.1). Taxonomy (NCBI): domain Eukaryota; kingdom Metazoa; phylum Arthropoda; class Insecta; order Coleoptera; family Chrysomelidae; genus Ophraella; species Ophraella communa. The sequence continues at coordinate 21,021,002 of CM068988.1, read as the reverse complement.
ATCGTATATGAGCTAGCTCATGCCAGTCGCAGAGGTCAAAAGTTTTTAAATAATAGATATATTATCTGACGTATTTATTGCGTTGTTAGTTAAAGTTAACTGTAGAGACCCACACATTCGTGGTAATTCTAGTAGATAGATATTTTCTTACATTAATGTATGTAATTGCTATTAAATGCCTTTGGAATGGCACATTATTTCCACCCCGAGGTGCATTTAGATTTAAACAATTGAACATTCTTCTTCTTTACGTGTCTAGTATTACGTTTGCGATCATTTAGATAATAATCGATTACGGTACCCAATGAACCTATTAAGAAATCTAGAGTTTGTAAAATTAAATGCTTCCTAAATAAATTAATTTTTTCGATGACTAATGTTAGTGTTGCTATAACAACTGTTTTGAGTAAACCTAACATTTGTTGACAGAGTAATTTGTATCCCTAGCAACGGAGCAACACAATTGCGATTTTTGTGCACAATTTTCTTTGAAACTCTATTTTTCACCTGAACTTGAAGTTGTCAGTTTTATTTTGTCAATTGCTAAAATCTGGGAACACCAAGATGAAGTTTGACATTTTTCGACATGGTCGCTGAAGAATTTCACGAAGGTCGTCCGAAATAAGTTATTCAGTCATATAATATCGATGCAGTGCGTCAACTGATAATGCAAGATGTCATGTGATATATGGTGAGATAAAGGCATCCTTGCACAACAGTTTCACATCCATATATTCATTCAAAATCAGTTAAAAGTTACAAACAGAAAAAAGACTTTTTAATCCTAGTGTGTGGTTTCCTTTAGTACTATCCATCCAACTGTTATTTCTTCTTACTCCATTGCACGATAAATTCGACAAATTCATTTTCCTTTTCATTAAATTCAATTTATTTCAATTAATTATAATGGATTCGGATCTCGAATTTTTATCTTTCATACCTCCACCGGAAAAAGATCATCTATTATCCGGCAACTTTAATAATAATTGTACACAAAAAATAAACAGAATTTTGATGGTTCGATAACCTTATCAAGTAAAATTTTAAAAAAATACAGATACACTTTAAAACGGTCGTATAATAAAATAGGAAATAACAACATCCTTTTCTAATTAATAAAGTTAATGTGATTTAAGAGTTTGCGTTTTTTACTTAATTAGGTATTAGATACTGGTCTGCAGATAAATAATATATGTGTATAATAGAAACTGATTTGAAAATTTATTATGATAATAAATTTATGCAAGTCTTTACCGCTATCTAAAGTCGAGCTTCATCTGCTTATTTAGCTTACCTATCTGTAACCTGAATTTTCTTAACATATTTACGTTTACCTTGGTTTCAGTATTTGCAAGAGTAAGAGATTCAAGCCAAGACCATTGACACTATGTTTATGATAAATTTCATTATAATGAAACTAATAGGAGTATAAAAATTAAGTTATAATATAGCCAACTAAATGTTGGCTAAATGTTTTTCTTTGTCTCTTTGTGTCTTTGCCTCTTTGGTCTCTTTGTGTCTTTGCCTCTTTGGTCTCTTTGGTCTCTTTGGTCTCTTTGGTCTCTTTGGTCTCTTTGGTCTCTTTGGTCTCTTTGGTCTCTTTGGTCTCTTTGGTCTCTTTGGTCTCTTTGGTCTCTTTGGTCTCTTTGGTCTCTTTGGTCTCTTTGGTCTCTTTGGTCTCTTTGGTCTCTTTGGTCTCTTTGGTCTCTTTGGTCTCTTTGGTCTCTTTGGTCTCTTTGGTCTCTTTGGTCTCTTTGGTCTCTTTGGTCTCTTTGGTCTCTTTGGTCTCTTTGGTCTCTTTGGTCTCTTTCTTTGTCTCTTTGGTCTCTTTCTTTGTCTCTTTGTCTTAGTCCATTCCACTCTTGATATAATTTACCATTTGTCAACATTGCTTGTGAGTGACATTTAACAATAACATGCGCGTAATAAGATCTTATAACATACACGTGCGTTTAGATAAGAAAACTTAAATATCCTTGTTTAATCAAATTGTAATAAAATTTTTATTAACAGTAAATACACAAGAGCTTTTTTTTTACCGGAAAATTTTTCGATTCATCGAAAGATTTTGAGTAATATTACTGATGGAAAAATCTTGAGATGAAGAGAAAAATTTATCCATTAAAAAAAGATCGCGTGTATTTTGCTAAGATAAATTAACGACTAATTATATAAAGAAACAATAAAATTTATTCATTCTAAAACAATTAAACTAGTTAAAAGAACAGTTGTTAAAAATACAATTATTAAATATTGGTTGGGGAGTACTGATTTTAATGTTTTCTTCTCGTGTTTCTACGTATGTTGAATATTCTGTTTCCGAGGGTCTCAAATTATTTATAAGTTGTTCATGGTGTTCGGGGTCAATTTGGAGGTATGGTTTAATCGATTGTGATGACGAGTGTCCTGTTATCTTAATAAGCTGTTGACGCTAACTCCTGCTTTGGCTAATTGGGAAACTGCGCTGGCACGATTTGAATGGTTAGTAACTTTATTATTGATTATGTCCAATCCAATTTTTGCAGCAGAATTTTTTGTCCAAACAGATATGGTATTAATACCTAAAGGAACATTTTTGTACCAACCTTTAGAATTTTTATTTTTCCAAAAAGGATTTGGAGTTAAAAATAATCGGTCAGAAGTAATATGTTCATTTCTTTTTTCTACTAGCAAATGGAATAGTTTTACAGGGCAAATACTTTCGTCACTTTCATTTCTAGTCAACCATTTGCTGTCTGTTAACTTTTTCGAGCCGCCTTGTGCCGTTTTCGAAAATATGGTGTTATATTCAATCCTACCCGTAGGAAGACCATTTTGGTTCTTTTCTACTTTAAACTAATAAATTTTGCAATTAACAGCTTCTCCTCCTCTCCAAGCCAAATCGTAAGAAGCTATATGAAAAAATCTTTTTTGCAGCCCTTCAGGTTCATTTATATTCCATAGTGTTGCCATTTTTATTATATTTTCTTTGTCTATTGCTGAAGAACACGTCTTTCTTTTTGTTGGAATCAATTGAAGTTGTTTTCTTTTGGCATTTCTAGCATCCCGAGCTTCTTTAAAGGTTATGTCTGTAAAAGGATCAAATTTCAAACCATATTCGTTAAAATATTTCTGTTGTAACATTTTAGCAGTCGTGTTCCATATTGGTCGTGTTCCGCAAATTCTTTGTAATCTTCTCCATTCTTTTTTTTTCATATTGAAAGCCCAATCTTTTAATATTTTTGCTAGATCTTGTATTGTAGTATTCTCTTCCAACTTATAATTTCGGCTTTGACAAAACTCCATGAATTGTTTCCATATTGATGACTTCGTATTTTTTGTTGACTTCGGTATTGACTCTTCAATATTTTTTGTAATTTGTTCATGTGAAACCTCTCCAAATCGGTTCATACTTTATGTTTTTTGCAAAGAAAAGGTAGTATTGTTTTATATTGTTAAATTTGACAATTAAATACCTGTCAACAATAATGCAAAATTGATACACACCTACTAGATTGAGGAACATGCGATAAAAAAAAGCGATAAAAAAGGATGCACCTTTTTTATCGATGTCAAAATGACAAAATAGTTTGTAGGTATATGACATTTTAACATTGGAGTTAATTTATCTATGTAATACTTTATTTGGTAGTAAATAGAAAAACTTAAAAAACTATTAATATTAGAGACATTCCATTTAAATTAAAAGAGTAATACCCCTAAATGTCGGCAACACATTATACAATTTCTCAAAATTAAGTCTCATTTTCTCATAGTATGTTATGAAAATAAATGTCATGTCATTTACACTATCAAGTTTTGTATGCGAGTGAACATTTTCTCAACTTCACCTACAAAAGTGTCTTCTAGTAGTGAAAATGATGACATTATGAGCACTCCGCCGGAGATCTTAGAAAAAGCTCGAGCTGTCACACAAAATTTGTTACCGCGTAAATTCAAAAAAAGATACGTAATTACCTATCAAAAACTTATGCGACACAAGCACAAAGTAAAATCATTTTCGGAGAATGTTTTCTTTGCGTACTTTGAAGAATTATCAAAAACTATGAAACCATCTTCACTATGGGCTCCACTATGGGCGTTGTGAGTTACTTACAACTTCAGTTATGTAGTATACTATTTTATCCTTAGTATATAACATTTCCCAAAATGATAAATTTCCTTGAGAGCAGAACAATTCACACATTTTAAAAAGTTGTTTAAAAGTTTAAAATGTTTCCAAACAACTACAATATTTTCTGTATCCAAAAAACTTTAAGTTTTGAGCAGTTGACTGATTCATAGTTAGAAGTTTTTAGGATTAACTGTATTTTATATTTTTTTATTTGAAACTAATAAAAAGTTTTTGTTTTATTGAACATCAAAAGGGCTATGTTTCATATCTATCTAACGCAAACATTTTTTTTTCTGTAAACTATGGAGTTGAAATAAAATGTTGAAGTCAAAGTTTTTTAAAAGTTCTGATTTGTATTCAAAAGAGGAAACATATTATACTGGGATGATATAAATCCGTAAAAAAGTATTCCTTCTGTCAAAATAAATCAATAAATAAGACTTTACTTAAGTGTTTAATTTTAAAAACACTCTGTATATCCCTTCTGATACAACAGGTCAAGCCACCAAGGTAGCTATTCTACTGTTTGAGAATTATTTATTATCAAGCACTGCTATGTTTCTTACTAATTTGGCTTTGTGTATTCGCCAATTGTCTTCTTGTTCGATGGACTTGATACAGTATGTTCCTATGTCCTTGCGTTTTGCCATTTTCTAGAGAAAATTGACGTAGAATTAGAAAACGGCGAGTAATTGGACAATATAGCTAGCAAGATAAATTATATGCTAGTCGTACGAAGAATTGAAGAAAACATGCAATTAAATTGTCATTATTTTAAATTGCCATACAAAAACTGACTATGTGGGATTCAATATACAGAACGTTTAGACAAATATGCAAGTGTCATGGATACAAATGTCAAGAGTACAGCTGATATTGGAATACTTAATTTACGAACAAGCAGTATCCAAGTAAGTGTTGAAGTAACTCAACAAGTGTTTTAAAAAATTGCATTTAGAAGAAGGAATTATTTTTAAAATGACACGAGAAACAACTATTAATGTAAAGGAGTGGATAGACTCATATTATTACGAAATTTTAATAGATTTCAATAATTGTAAAGCTTTAAAAAGAAAACTATGTTTTTAAAATGCATGTAATATCTTTATTTTTTTTACATTTTATCTAAACATTGAATAAAAAGTTGGGTATTCTTCAAAAAGTACGGTTTAAAAACCAAAATCCTTAATGAAAGCATCGAATTGCAAATGAAAACACACTTTCCTGGCTCTAACGATATTAAAACTGCGGAAATGGAGGAGGAAAGAGACTGGTATCCCAGCGAGCGAGTCATTGATAAGTAAGATACGGAATAACGAGCTTCTCTCACTTAAAAGCACAAGGACCAGATGCAAATAACTAACCCTACTTCATTGGGATCTGGAACTGCTTCTGTCTACCTAGTGGGAACAGACATAATCACTCTGCATTGTACACAAAGCATTGGACAAAAGTTATACTCTGCCCTAAAAGCATACCATCACATCATTTCTACTGAAAATTTTGGAACCTGTGGGTTCACTAATAAAGTCCCCCACCCTATGGTGGGACGTTTGGAAAGGTCGTTGGACATAAAAGACAAGAATTTTTTCAGTCTACTAAGTGGATGGATGGAAATATCTCTGATAGAGAAATGAAAGTGAGTGTCATTTGTGCAAGTGTCAAAAGTAAGGCAGTGAAAGACTGTCCTCAAGGAGCAGTGATTTCACTCCTATTGTGAAACAGTGTGCTGGATAGCTTTATTAGAAACTGACAACTTATATGACGTGGTTATTTTAATAAATGCCAAATTCGAAAGCACTGTGTGCCACACTATAAAAGTGGACCTAATGATCACAGAGGCATAGTGGGAGAACCAATAACTGTCACTCAACTTCAAGTGTAGTTCACTAACTGGCCTAATTATAGCAGCTAATGACATAACCAGCAGAAATATTACAGGTAAATAGTAAATTAAGTGCCATTCATACAGAAAGTAGACAAGCACTACAACTAAAAAGTTTTAAAATAACTTCAGGAATGCTATAATGACACCGACCCCTAAAGAAACTGTATACAATAAAGTCACAGTTAGCTGGACCACCACTAGGCCACTACTAGGCCTAACAAAGTCAACGATAACTAACCTAATTAAGTCACACTGCCATCTATTACTTAGAGAGAGATGGGACGACAGTTGCTCTTAAGACTTTTTTTTAGAGATATGTTTTACAAACGCTTTTGAGTGTCTCTAGCTTAAACCAGTAAGAACGCGTCTCCTCCGTTTGATATTGTTCCGCTATTCGCTATGTCTAGGAATGGCTCTGGGCCTATAAATATTCCTTCAGCACCTTTTTTCTGGCTAGAGCGGTGGCCCAAAATAAGGTTACTTAGTTATTTTCTCCTAGACGTATTAGATCCTGAAGGCATTTCCAAAGTAACTTGGAGTCGATCAGATTTGATTCCAATGACTTTAGCGCCGCCTGACTGTCGGAAAAGCTTTTTATGAATTTGTTTTTGCAGTCACGCTAAAGATCTCCATTGCAAAATCCTCTGGAAAATTGTGCATAGGTTATCCAACTTCTGGCTAAGATCTACCTAAGGCTTCCCTCCATGTACCCCAGCTTCAACACCTCTCTAAGTCTTATAGCCGTCCGTGTAGGTACCAACTGGTCAGCCTAAGCTCTTGGGCTTCACCCTCCTCAATTTAACATGATGGATGTTCACAGAGTACAAAGTTATTACAATAAATATCATTATATCTATAATATTTGTTTTGTGACTGGGTGGGACTTAACATCAACCCCACCCGAACCACACAGGTAGCTTTCACAAGGAAAAAGGAACCTAATCTAAAAACCATAAAAATAGGGGAGTGGAAAACAGAGGTTAAATATTTAGGGATAATCCTAGATAGCAAGTTACTCTGGAATAAACACGAAAACGAAGTTATACACAAAGACACCAAGGTCCTCATGGTGTGCGGGAACATTGCAGGTAAAAACTCGGGATGTAACCCACGTATCCTGCAATGGATGTACACGGCAATAGTGAGACCTTTAATCACATATGGGGCAGTGGCTAGGGGCACAAGTGCGAATCTGAGTACTACGAGGAAAAACCACTCGAAGATTCAAAGACTAGCCTGTGTATGTATCACTGGAGCAATGGAAACTTACCCCTCCGCTGCAATGGAAGTGATTCTAAATTTGACTTGACTGCATCTTCAGCAAGAAAATGTAAGGAAGAATGATCAAAAAAGGAATTATCAGGGAAAAACCTCGATCACTTCAACTTGATCAAACTTGGGAAATGCCCCAAGATGATATGTCTAAGAAATTCAACTTTGTAAGAAAATTCATCTGAATGGGAAGAAGACACCATACAGTATTTAAACCAGAATGCCATAAAGTGGTAAAGTGGACGGTTCCAAGTTAGATAAGGGAACTGGAATAGGAATGTTTGGACCGAGAGCCAAATACTTAAACAGTTTGGGCACATACCCACACACAAATATAATCAGTTTGAAGATGGTTTGGGAATGCCTGGGCAAGCTAAATGAACTAGGCCAGAAGAACACTGTCACCCTCCTATGGATCCCAGGACACTTAGGAATAGAAGGGAACGAAACAGCAGATAAGCTGACAAAAAAAAGGAGCTGTAATCCCACATCTTGGACCGGAACCATCCTGTGGGATCAGCAGCAGTGCCATCTTAGGAAAACTAAGAAAAGAAATGGAGAAGGAAAAATCCAAGTACTGGAATCAACTGATTCAGTCTGATGCAGGCTAAGATACTACAACCAACAACCAGAAGGACGATGTCCTAAACTTTCTTAGGAAAGTAGGACTAGAAGAGCTGCTATGTCTGAGAAAACATCAGAGGTAATGGCTAGCAAGGGGGACACAACAGGTCTTATAGGTCATACATAAATCTATAATATTTGCATTTGAGCATAGATTACTGATTTATTAGTTTTATGATAGCCTACATTAACTCAAAACAGATTTTTTAGAAATTTATAACGATTGTTTTCATTTTACCAGATCCCAATGATTTCTTAAAGAAAAGAAATAAATAAACGTATTTTACAAAGAATTTTTTAAAAATTGTCTTTTCATCATAAAACTAATCCGTTATTCCCGATAATTTTACTTGACTCATTGGTAAGCCGGATACTCTCCAGCGGATTATCGCATATAGCGCAAAATGGTGGTAAGTCAGCTTGCGTTGTAAAATTTTAATATGTTTTTTCACAAAAATACAGGACCGGAATGGGAAAAGAAGTAACCAGATACTATATTTTTAAAATCCAATTAAAGCAAATGCACTTTTGGTTTAATTCGAGCTTAGAGAAAAATATTTATTTATTGGCAATCATTTTTAAGAACAGTTTACATGCGATTGCCTCATTAACTTTTCTTTTCACCTGATGTTAAAGAGCTCATTGTATAATTTTATGTCTTTTTGCATTTTATTCTGATTGATAAATATATAGTTGTGGTACTGCAGGGTTGGACTAAAAGAGTACGTAAGATTATTTATTTCTGGTAGGATTAAGTTTTAAAGAAGCTTTTAATATCACCGAGACTTGATGAGGTCGTCCAAGTACAGAAGAAGCATTGTGACCTCACTCTCCTTATCCTACAGATACAGTTAGTATATCCTAAACCAGGGTATAATACGCCACATTATTAGAAACTTCAAAGCATTATATCCAAACAAACTTTTGCCTTATAGAAGTTTGTTTGCATTGAAGATTTTTATAATATGAATTTTCTTATTTTTGAGTTATTATAGTGATAAATAGACTCACTATTATGGTTAAGGAATATTTCGAGTCGTATTTAAAGAAGTTTTATTTTGTTTTATATGAAAAATTTGCTTTTGAGGAAGTAATATTATTTTAATGTTTTCTCACCTTAGAAGAAAATAAAACTTCTTTAAATATAATTAAAACTATTTCTTAACGATAATAATGTGTTTTTATAGCACTATAATGTCAAAAACTCTACAAAAAACAAGAAAATGCATAATACAAAAAACTTTAATGTAAACTAACTACCATAAGCCCAGAGCTTGTTTGGATATATGGCGTATTTTGAGTATAACAAAACGTCTAGATAATATTAAACAAATCAAAAAAATATATTTCCATCGAAAAACAAAATTTATATTAAAAAAGTTTGAAACACCAAGACATCAATTTCAAATCAGACTTCTGTGAATCTTTTCAAACTGCATTTTATTCCTTTTTCACCTAATATCACGGCTGTTTTTTGGAGAAATTACTACGTTTTACTATATTTTTCGTGCTAGTGTGTATGTGCTGGTCCAAGCCTGTCACGACAGGGAAAAATAATGAAGTAGCTGATTGAAATACGACTGACTGCATTTGATGATGCGACAATTTCAAATTTAAACACCTTGAACTTGATTACTTCCCATGTAAGTATGATTGGAATCATAAAACCGTAATAGATGACGATTGTTAAGAAATCTTTAAACATTTCAATGGGATTTTAATAGTCTGGATAATAATTAGTTACATTAAATAGTTTCATCTGCTAGATAGCTGCAATAAATTTAAACATACCTAAATTGGTGTTAATTTTGAACTAATCGCTGTAAATTTTGATTTTTTACCCATAAAATCTCAAATTATTTTCACAGTTTAATATAATTAAATTGAATTATTCTGCTTGTCATAAATATTGGATCCAAACTATTACACTCGTATGGAAAATGATGCAAACAAATGGAAAAAAGTAATGATTGTGGAAATTAAGATGTAATAAACGGAATATTGTTCTTTTGGAGCAAGTTTAAAAGATAATTAACAAAAATTTTGTCAAAGTTAAAAATTGTAAAAAATGTAGTGAAAATGCAACTGGTCTGCTGGTAATTAATTATTTCTTTTCTAAAATGTATGAGCTATGAGAATTTTGGTACAATTTTTGGTATCAATTTTTTGTATGTACCTATGTAAATTATTTAACTTGTAACCATATTATGACGTTGGGCGTCAATTTGTGATATGATTTACACGTTGAGAGTGAATTTATAAAAATATTTAGTTAACTTTTTTTAAAAAAAGTAACAATATACCAAAAGAAGAAATGTAATTTACAATAAAACAACCATTAATCTTAATTTCGTCTTTAATTAGTTGTAAAAGATATTTCAATAATTAACAAAATTTATAAATGTTTATCACAGCAAAAATTATGATGGTTAAATACCTCGGCTAGGGGTGAGTAAGTTCATTAGCTCTGACTATAGTACAATATTTGTTTCTTTAAGAAATTATAAGGGCGCCACTGAAATCTTTATATTTTTTATGATACTACTGAAGAAAGTTGTTTTAAGCTGAGTTATTTAAATAAGTATCATAAGATGACAGAAAGATGTCAGAAAAAACTGTCTATGAAGTAAAAAAAAATGAAAATGTACCAACAGATAAAAGAAAAATAGATTTCCTTGGTGCTAAAATGAATGAAGTTGAGAATACGTTACAAAAAAAATAATCCGCAAACAGTTCTTTACAACTACTTATTCTAATACAGTTGACGATACGACAATGATTTTGATATTACGTTTAAGAAATAAAGAAAAACGAGACAGCTGTATAATATTATAAATGCATTTATTTACGTTGGTCGACTTATTTTTTTTTAAATCTGCGATCCATTGGATGATCCAGGAGAGGGCTGGTCCAGTGAAGGGTTGGTATGGTGACAGGCCACCAAGGTAGAACCAATCAGCGGTAATTCGGTAGTAACTCAGTAATGTCTTTGAAATTGGGATTGTCTTTGAAATTGAAATTTGTAATGTCTTTGGTATTTTATATTCCAATGCTGTGTATAACACCAATGACAATAAGAGAATCAATCATGGTTGAAGGTATTGGACTATGCCACATTAAAGATCGTGTATAAAGTTGGAATAACTGACAGGTATCGTTTTTATAATTAACATGTTAAAAACTCTATACAATAGATGGTGTTAGCTTTAGCCATATAATTAATTTAAAAATACTACGTTTTTAGTTAACATATCATGCCCCCTCTACTAGATATAAAAAAATTTAGCTGAAGGCCAATTTTGTTTGTTCACTATCAGATAAGATCTTCAACAAAAGTCTAAGTAAAACAGTTACACAGAAAAAGTAAGGATTATAAGGAATTACAACAATAACATAGGAAAAGGTTAAAATTATTTAAAAAAAAAGGATTAGTCAGTGAAAGATATACCCATTTAAAAAGTTACCAAAAAAACTGCACTTTAGAGCTGTATATGAACTGTATTCTCATATTAAATACATGAACCAAAAAACAAAACCACATATGTTTCACCATTTCCCAGCTAAAGATAATCTGTATACTCATACAGATACGATAAGATAACCCAGTAGACATTCACACTGTATACTGCCAAAGGTACTTAAACCCGTACGCGACAGATTACTTACAGTATGCACGATAAAAATGATGGTGTTAGCGTTAGCCATATAATTAATTTAAAAATATTACGTTTTTAGTTAACATATCATGTTACAAACTAACATTTATATTACAGTGATACTCTAACCAATTACACGCCGCTGTAAGGCTGTACACTTTACTGGGCCAGTATTCTCAGGTCCTCGCTTGGAGCGATATCGATGTCGTTGAATGCGAGGGGAGTGAAATTCACTGCCAAATCGATTCTCATGCCCTCTCCTCGCATGGATCGCTCCTGTCAAAGAGGAGTGCTTTATTTCACTCGCTTTCATGTGTACCAGTTGCTCGTGTCATAAATTTGCGAGCGGAGGGATACGTGAGAATCTAGAAAAGCCATATCGCTGCCAATCAAATCACTCCCTTTTGTGATCGCTCGCTGTGAGAGGAGTGAGTTGAGAATACCGGCCCGTACACAGTACACTGTACACCTCTAGATGTCAATTTTATTTTTCATCTCTCTCAATTATAGGTTCATTGCTATTGACTAAAAACTGTATGTTATTATGTTGTGGCATCTCTATGTTTACTTATTACTCTGAGATTAAACTTGATAAATCCCAATTTTTCTTACTACGTACAACGCTTTTTATTTCAATTTTACTATAACACATCCCACATCCCACATGGCCATTCAAACTGCATTTTTTATGGGTGTCATTGGTGTCATGATTTAGTAGTACAGAAGTCTATCCTATTTTTCATAAATAAAATATGAACCAGTAAAAATAATTAACTGGACTATAATTATTATACAGTTTTTAAAAATTCACGTGAGTGTATGATCTATAAATAGCCGCATATCTCCATAAATAGATTTAATTATAAGTTTAATGATATGCAATGGGAAGTTGTTAACAAAAACGATCAACATAAAATGAACTTAAGTGAAGAAAAGAGTAAAGATTACTTTGAATAACTGTTATTAAACGTAATAACAAATAGAGAATCCGATTTATTTTGATACATACACGTTTCGGTTCAATATTACAACAAAGACAAACATTTCAAAACTTAATAGAATCTTTTTAATTCAGCCTTGAAGCAAACCAAGTCTTCGTACTTGGAGGTTCGTATCTCTCTGAATTTCTCTTTCTAACTTTAGTTTTATTTTCAATTTTTTACCGAAGAGGTATTTGGGTAATAAAATGTTTTTCTACGGTTATTACTAGCCATTGCATTCGTAATAAATTTAAAAAAACAAATTAGATAAGGAAAATATTCCGATTGAATAATATCGATGCGGTTTTAAAAAAGAGATGAGTAAGTAGTACATTGTATCAAATCTTTGTTCATCTGCCGATCTTGTTGTATTTTTATACAACCGTGTGAATCTCCCATTTTTTGCGCAGATTCAGATTCAGTGTACATAGATTTCTCAATGAAAAGTATCTGCTGGATTTTTGGGAAAATAATATAAATAAATTTATATAAACTACAAAAAAGTGCACTGTAGATTTATTGTAGTGACCTTTACTTTGTGAAAATCCATCTTATTAAGAACACAAAATAAAAAATAATAAAATGTTCAAAATATCCGAAGATGATAATATACAGGGTGGTTGATTAGTGTGAGGAAGGTCAGTAGATCTGTTAGAGGAAAAATTAGAAAAAAAGTTATTAACAATAATTGTAGGCGACTTTAAACTCCACTATTTAAAATTACATTCTTACAAGGTGTTCCATAAGATTGTTTTTTTTTATATGGAATACCCTGCATTTTATTTTAAATTTGAAATCTGCTTCACTTCCACATCACACTAATCAATCACCCTGTATAGAAACAAATGTAGAAAATTTAAATTTTTTGAATAAATAGTTAAATTAAGTAGTAGATAGTAGTTTAAGTCTGGTTTTTTCTTTAAAAAACAAAAAATCTTCGGATATTATACTTTAAAAACTTTACCTTGCATTCTATCATGTTCATTTAAATTTAATTCTTAAACCAACTGAAGTAATGCGATTATTGTTATAATATAGAACTAACTCTGCACTTAATTTACAGAATTATAAAAAAAGCTGAGCCACATCGATTTTTATTTTCAATTCTATGCTATTTGATATAAAATATAAATGTACAGGATACTTCCAACAAAGACTGCCCTTTTACCATGGAACAACCGGTATCATATTATATTTTTGAAAGCTCCTTAATAAACTACAGAAGTATTCAATTAAAAAAAAAGTGTACTGGACTCCGTTAATCACCCTATATATTTATTTTTTATTTCAAATAGCGGATCGTTTTTATAATCCTGATAACTAAGAACAAAATTCGTTTTACCCCTTCAGGTTTTTTAAAAATTTATTTCTTAAAAAAATATGATCACAATTACACAAAAACATAGAATAAAATCCGTTTCAAAAGATTTGCTACATGAGCAACCTTTAGGTATGCTAATAATTCAAAAGGATGCAAAAATGGGGTGATATTTTTAAATTGTAGAATTAATAATTTAGGTTTTTTCTTATAGTACATTTGAAGAGCATTGTATAGACTTTAAACAACTAATGCTTCCATATTTTTTCCAGAACTATAGAAATAATAACCAATATTGAGTGGTTAGTCCACAAGTAGTTTTCACCATGAATTTTTATATAGTGTGGTTTGGTTAGGCAAGGTTTTATATGAGTGAATGATAAACCTTATTTCACCTGCGACCTTGGCTCACATCTTGGTTTTAGTGCAATGAAGAATTTATTGATCCTTGAAAAAGCAACGATGACGATCCAGCTAGTCCACCATCTAAGCACAAAATCTATTAAAGTGTCCAGAGGAGTACGACAAGGGGACACAATATTCCCGAAACTTTAAACCACAGCTCTTGAAGACATCTTCAAAGAATTGAATTAATAAAATAACTTAGGTATAAACATTGATGGCAAAATTTATCTAAGGTTTGCTAATTACGTATATTAAATATTTTAGTAAATTATTACTTTTTTCAATTTTTAAATCTAGAAAATTAATTGAATAATTATTTTCTACAACTTCTACATTCAAATTAATTATAGGATGCAAGGTATTCATATAATTAAAAAATGTATCATACTGTCGTTTGCTACCTACAAAACCTGACAACACATCATCAACATATCTAATATCTATAATATTGTTTTTAAACTAGAATTGAAGATATTTTCTAAATTGTCTATAAAAATATTTGCTAAAATTGGAGAAATAGTACTTTCCATTGGAAAACCCTCATTTGGGAAATGTACTTTGTTATCAAAAGTAAAATATTGTTTAAAGGTGTATTTTAATGACCTTGTTATTTGGAAAATGATTTTTCTCATTAACAACTATAGGTTATGAAGTATTGATGACAAGTAGACTAGTTAAATAGAAAATTTAATAACTGTAATTGAGATAATCTAATGCAAGTGGGTAAACTTATTTTATTCTTAGTTGCACTGTTCATTAAAAGTGGAAACTTCAAGTGATTAAAAAGAAAACCGCACTCCTTAAGAGTGAAAATAGATATTTTAAGTGCTCTAGAGAATTTAAAGTGCACGATAAAATGCTTGTGAAAATAATATCAGTTACAAAACCATTTTAAGGTATCTATATGAGGAAAACATAAAAAATATTATTAAAGTAATCATAAAATAAAAAAAGGTTTTTAAAGATGACAATTAAAATAGTCAAAAATAAGTATGTTTGTTTTCTAAGATAACGTCGGAAAAAATATATCCCAGGGTTCCACATTATTGGTATACTTGTGAGGGTTAAATGTCAAGTAAACACAAAGTTTCTCCCTTATCAAGAAAATTTACCAAGATCAAAGCATCGGTACACAAGTTTTCTCGTTATACTCCTGCATCCTGGCTGTTTTAAAGAAATTGAACTGCTTTTTTACATTAAAGCCGAAGTGCATTTTTATCACCTGAAACCTTTCATTATTTTAAAACGCAATAATCCGAAGAACTGTCGCAATAACAATTTTACTTAACTCCTGGAAAATGTATAAAATCGCTCGTGAATGCGAGAATGAGGTACTTAAGAAAATTAAATTTCCCCTGAGGACGACAATCAGGCTTTGACATTTTTCGTTACCCCTTTCGTTTTAATATGAAACGACTTGGTATTTTCAGAACAATTGGGAAATAGAAGGAGGTATTAGAAGGCTTGGTAAGGGTTGTTATGCTTCTTCTGCAATGTTATCAATGTCTGGAATTTATGACAGAACTCAAATTATCTTATCTTTAAGAGAAGTGTTAAAAAAGTAAAGTTTAATACATTTTTTATACTAAAATATTGAATCTAAGAATAAGAAAAATATACACCTTGTAAAAAATAATGTATAAATAAAAAAAAGGATATTAAGAACACTTTTGTAAATAATAATAATGACTTTTTCACCTTTTAAAGTAATTTGTTCTTTTATTATTACATTTTAAGTTCAGTTTTTGTAAAACTCGCTTATCCAATTAATGAAAAATTTTTCAGTGACAGAACTTATGTTACTCTTGGTGTTTTATTGATATTTTAATACCAGCCACATTTGACATATAGATCATTTCTTCGATTTTATTATCTTGTTGAATCTCTTATAATGTTACAAACATTAAAGATTAATTTCTTTTATTTTTTTGATTGATATGGAACTATTTATATTATTTTAACATGATTATTTTTGTTTGTGTTTCTAGTCCCCTTTGTTTATATTTACATCTTAGTCATTAGCGTGTTGACATTGTAAAAACATTGAACCTGAACTATTTTTATGAAATTATTGTTACCCAAAAATCTTTCATAAGTAAATAGAACAGCTGCTTGACATGAGGCCGTTTGTAGTGTGATATGCATCTTTTAAAGTATCGAATTGCTAGTTTATTTCAGGATATAATTAAATAGAAAATAATTTATTTTTAGACACAAAAAAACATCAAAAGATAAATCTAATTCGTTTGACTGATGTTCTTAGGTCTACGCAACCATTTGGTTATCTATTTAAAGTGCCTTTTTTTAAATGGACGAAATAATGGGTTATATTCATAGACTCATTGCTTAAGGTTAGAAGAAATTTTTTCAAGATTGATGTATTTATTTGTATGACAAATGCAATGTAATGTGAAATAAAATTTAATTAACAGAAAGAAAGAAAGCTCATCAAATTTGAAGTTAAATTTACGAATGAAATCATTTTGAAGGGTAAGGAAAATTGGATAGGGTACCCTGAAGAAACCAGAAAAAGGAAATTGGAAATTATTTTCCCATAAATAATGAAGAACAATGTTAGGATGTCCTCGAGGGTGTTCCTGTTCAGAGTAAGAGCCCCAATTTGATGTTGAGACCAAAACAAAAATGATTAATAAAGTTAAAATAAATTTATTGATCATTTAGGGCTGTAAAAGTCCACACAACTCCTGAAGAACTATGTAAATAGCTGATCACTTGAACTTGAAAACGGTGAAGGTGATAGGTATAGGTAAAATACAGAATTACAGAACGTTGATTATCCAATTCTGGAAAATTAATCTCGGAAAAACCAAATTTGTTAGATTTCTCAGGTTTTATATGGTTAGAAATATGATATAAAACTAGCGATTCAAAGGCTTGATTTGTGAGAATATGGAATATTACAGACGCAGATAGATTAGATTAGTGGCTATCGTCTGCTAGGCCGATTGTGTGCATATGTTTCCTCAGCCTGCAATGTCTTGTCAGCATACCGACCATCATCCTCGTCGTTTCTTGACTTTGAGATAGCAGGTAGCGTGACAGTTTGACCGAGCGAGGGTTCTTTAAGGAATAGTTTAGCTTGCCTTATTCCTGCGGTTTCATGCCACCAGCGCAACACCTGATTGTTTATTCATTGTTGGATGCTCTCCTTAACGAGGCATTTGGCAATTCCACATGAAGGTTCTGGACCTCAGTCGCTCCCTGCTTGGCTAATTCATCAGCTTTTTCATTGCCTTTTATTCCTGAATGGCCTGGCACCCACACTAGGGTCACTCTGTTAAGGGCATTGCTATTATTCTTTTTCCTCCTTTTCTGGACTAAGATATGGTGGTTCCTTATTGAACAATTTCCTTTTGTTATGCTCATATATATTGGCAGTTATTTTAGATAATAAATAAATTTAATGTTTATGAAACATTTTAGAACAATTAAGTATATTTTCCTTATTACTAATTTATAATTACCTTATTAATAGCTACTTAAATAGTTCACAATCATTAAAATATTAAGTTGAAATTTAGTGCTGAGGTTTTAACATCAAAATAATCTGCTAACTCATCATCCGAATCAGATTCATCAGAAAAAATATTTACATCAAAAAACACATTCATTTTTATCTTCAGATTTGTACAAAACTCCTGCTTGCATGTCTTTATCCAACTGTCAAGAGCTTAACAACTGGATATATCGGCTGTTTGTTTATCCTCCCGTTTGTTAAAAATTATCTTCTTGTTAGCACTAACCAGACATTGTTAAACGCCTTTTCTATGTTGTCAGCCAGATAAGTTTACCAGACACTTTGCCAGAACATTAAAAATATAGAATTATACTCTGCAAATGTCTTTTTAAAAAACAACTTTATTAATTATAACAATTGATTCAATTGAATACAAGTTCAAGACTAAAAAACTATTTTACAAAAAACTAAAATATAGAAACTTGACTATTAACAAAACATCAGCATAACTTAAAAGGTCAATGGCGTAGGTGATACCTCCCCCTTCAGAATGAGGCTTCTCCAGGAAGCTGAATATCATACTCTGTTGTGGGATTTGAAGCACTATTGGTTTTCTTTCTTGAAATTTGCTTCTTGTAAATGGCCCAAATGTTTTTTTTTTGAAATATTAATTCTTGATTTTTGAAAAAAAATTTGCATTGTGAATTTTCTATCAGAAATATTCCCTTTAAAATTTTTGTCTCGGATTCTCGTTGGCAATAAATAATACTACATTTTTTATTCAAATGGAAATATTGCCAAAAACTGATTAATTTCTGGAATAATTTCGACAGGATTTTCTTTAATATTGATTTTTGTGTATTATTACTGTTATACCTATTTTTTGAATAATTGTCTTGACTTAAATTTATTTGAAAATCATTAGTAAGAACACTTAATGCTACATTTGAATTTTCAGTATTTTTAGTTCGCATTAGCGTACCTAATGGTTCTTTTAATCCTCTTAATAAAACTCTTAAAGCTAAATTCCTAAAATAAGTACCTAAAGTACCATAAGTTGTGTCACTAAATAAGATATTTGTAGATTTAAAAGCTTCTGTATTTTATTATAGAATTCATAAGGAGATTCGTTTCCTTGTTTTAATTCTATGGTACTAACCCTTACTGTGTGAAAATTCATCTTATTCAGAACAATAAACAACTCAAAAGTTGTATTAACTTTCACTATTTATTCTATAAATTGCAATGACAGCCGTTTCGCTATCGAAATAGCATTGTCATATTGACATATTGAAGTTACACTTTGTTTGTTTGTAACATCAAGTACCTAGTAACTTTTTAGTTATTTATTGTTCTGTTTTAATTCTGCTAATTCTAAATTTTAAGTATACATGTCACGCTTATCTGCATAAATATTTACTAATGATTCTTTTAGATTTTCCCAAGTTTTTTCCCCTTTTATTTTCGCTAATATACTAGACATCAGATATTCATTCTGAAAGTCTCCTACAGCACGTGTATTGTAAAATTTATTGACTAGTTTTTCTGATATTTCCGAAAATCTTGAAAGCAGTGCTTTATCACCATAAAATTCTGGTATCATATCTAAAAATTCTTTTTTTAAAAAAGGTACTTGTGGTGTAGCCATTTTGTTAAATGAATTTATTTTAAAATATTTACGAGAAAGTGATTTTTGTTTTTTAATAGTATGGGAATTTGAGTCAGAACCCGAATCAGAATTTGAATCAGAACTATCAGAACTTTCTGAATTAATTAAAGGTAAAGTTACTTTATATGGCATTAGACACTTACAGTAAAATTGTGAATATCCTTTCCATGGGCTCGGTAGTCAGGAACACCAATTTTCGCTAGGTCTTCTGCTTCTCGCACTAGGAAAATTCTTCGCGTTGAGCTACTCAATTCACTCAACTAAAAGTTCAAGAAATTCACTAAATTTGAATAACCAACAAATCGTTTACACGAACCGAATGTTATTTTCACTAACACTTCGTTTGATTATCCTACTGACTGCGCCAAATATAGAATTATACTCTGCAAATTTCTTTTTAAAAAACAACTTTATTAATTATAACAACTGATGATTCAATTGAATACAAGTTCAAGACTTAACTTAAAACGCAACTATCAATAATTTTTAATGACTATGCTAATTTAATTGTACACCTAAGGTCAATGGCGTAGTTGACATTAATAAACTGGCCCTTAATAATTAAAATCACACCAAAAATAAGTTTTGTTTGGGCTATCGCACATAACTTTTCTTTCTAATTATCTGTATAGGTAACTAACCTAACTTAATTTTGTATTCAAATAAAAAGAAGAATATTAGAGAAACCGTTGGATATTTACTAGATTCTAATGCTATTTTAAATGCTTGGCAACATAGTCCCGTTCTGACAGCTGTGACGTCCACCTATATTTATACTGGATAAGGTATACATAATTATTAGATATGGTAGTTTTTACTTGGTGTTTACGGGTGTGTTGCAAAAAATATTTTCAAAGATTTGTTTTTTAATTAATCCCCATACCGTGCCTGAAAACCATTTTTAAAATTTGAAGACAAAGGAATTCTTTTAGTATAAATAATCCTTACAATGTTTTTTTAAAGAATTCTACAGTAATTAGTAAAAAAACTTTTTGCTGTTTATGTCTGTGACTAACAAATCCGACTCTGCTTAGCCAAAAATCTGGTCGCCAATGGTTTTATTAATTTTTTTTTGTTAACATAATTTGGTCCTTTAATTGGCTCTTGCGCTGTACGGAGAAACGATTGGTTAACAAAATCTTTATTCAGACGGTCAGACACCCTGTTTGGTATTCTTGTTGGATTCGGTTTTTACCATCTTCGACCACGAATTAACTGATAGTACGCCTGATTCTAAGAAGAAATTTCTTAATTTTTTATTTCAACATACAAGGCCTTTTTAAAATATTATACCTAAACTATCGTTCCTACTGCTTATGTAATAATATAGACTACTTCATTACCTCTATTTAAGTATTTGATTTACTTCTTATTTTATTTATTTACGTCTTATTTTTTAATTAAAACGCAATAACATTTTTACTTGTTTTGTTTATGTAAATAGCTTGTTTTATTTTGTTTTACAAAAAGACCTAATACGAATTTAATTAGTTTGTTTACAATATTTTTCATAATTTTTCAATATTCTTAATAATTTAGGTAGTTGTAAACAATATTAGAAGTTTATATAAATAGTAGAATTTTACATTGTAAAGGGGATTATATTTATATGGATTCTACTAAAAGCTTTGAGGAATTTAAGTTAAAATATTGTACTTTCGTCAAACAGTTAATAAAGTCATTTTAATAAATAGTATAATATTACTTTATGAGGCGGGGAAGCATGACTTTTCTTAACGCGCCCGATATTACGCGCCGAACGAAATGAGGGCAAGTCAAGAAAAGTAATGCTTCTTCGCCGAATAAAGTATACTATTTTTTCTTCAAACGTAGCAATTTTCAACCATAAATAATAATAATAATAATAATTAATACGTTATTTTTACTCGAAATTAACTGTCAAAGTCGTATAGATGTTAGAAATTAAAATAATTAAGTCGTCGGTGGGATTTGCGTCTCCCTGGTTACAGTTGTTTGACAGTTATTTTATGTTATTAAAGACAGCTTATTTTTGTTGCAAAGGCAAGCGCAAATTTAGTGCACGGTTTCAATTTTGAAAATGCTTCATTAACTAATTGTACTTTTGATATTACTATAAATAAAAATAATGTTTAATTGTTGTTAATGACATTTGTATTATTGCTTTGTGACATATATCACATTGTTACCGTAACAACATTTTTCCCTCCGCCGTAAAGAAATGGAGACATCGGCCGCCGGAGACATCAAACTTTGACAGGAATAAGTTACATAAGTAATGACGTTTGAAGAAAAAATCATTTTCCAATTTATAAAACATAAATGGCGCAGTCAATAGGATGGTAAAGAAGATATAGTTGTATAAAAGTTACTCCGTTTGAAAGATATAAAAAAAATTTAAGTAAAGTATTCATAGCTAGAGAGGGATTAGCCTTGTTCACTCTTATTATTAACAAGTAATACGAATTAAGAAGATAAGATAGAAGAAAGAAGAAAGAAGAAAGAAGAAAGAAGAAAGAAGAAAGAAGAAAGAAGAAAGAAGAAAGAAGAAAGAAGAAAGAAGAAAGAAGAAAGAAGAAAGAAGAAAGAAGAAAGAAGAACAAACTACACCGCTAGAGAAAGGATCAATCTGGTCCGCTCTTCTTGGCAACTAGAGTCCGAAGAATTTCCGATGAAGATTAAGTTTATGTGAGTACATCCTATTTTACCATCCGCATTTTTACCTTGATACATTTAACAATGACTGAAATTGTAAATAATTTAATTAAACAATAATAATATAATTAAGAGCTCAATCTTTATATGAGTAGAAAATATTTAATTAATTTCAAACACATTTATTATTTTAAATATATACAATTATTATGTAAAACAGTTTATGATATCTTTAAGAAAATTTAAGTTAGTATAAATACTTTGCATAAATTTTATTATTAATTTATTTGTTGGAAGCAATTAGAAATGTAATTTTGATTTATCATTCGGAACAATAATTGAGTTAGAAAAAAGAATTCATTCAAAAGAAATTATCATATTTATTCTTAAAATGCCAGTACCTATTCAAAAAATGTATCATTCCTTTATCCCTTTCAACCAATCCAATAATTTAACCCTTCCTTTTACTTACAGAAGATATTTATCGGACTATATAATTATGAATAAGTTTAAAAATAAGTTTCAATAAGTGCTAAAGACATTTTCCAATTGAAGACAATTCAGTTTGAACATTTATTAACAATAGTTTTGCTAAGTAAATTTATGAACTTTTGCAAGTGACAATTAGGAACTTGGAGAATAAAATGGAAGAAAGAAGATGGATAGTTTAAGAAGAAGATGCTTTAAGAAGATATGAAGATTGGAGAAGCTCAAGAATGCGCTTCTTTCTAAGAAGGAAGGAGATACAGTCAAAGAATACGATATATTTTTAAATTAAAACGCAATAACGTTTTTGCTTGTTTTGTTTATTTAAATAGCTTGTTTCATTCTGTTTTACAAAAAGATCTAATATGAATTTAATTAGTTTGTTTACAACATTTTTCTTTATTTTTCATTGTTTTTAATAATTTAGTTAGTAAACAAGATTAGAAGTTTATATAAATAGTAGAATTTTGCGTTGTAAAGGGGATTACTGATTATTATATGAAGATTTTAAACTAAAATATTCTACTTTCGTCAAACAGTTAATAAAGTCATTTTTAAAACATCATTTTTCAAATTATTAAATATAAATCTGTTAATTGCAAAAAGCTAATATTTAATTTCAACAAATAGTCTGCGATATCTTGAAATCTTCTAATTGAACACATCTAGACACTCAGTGTATTAGTTTCTGGCTGCATAGACCAAATAAAAATAAATTTCCGTCTGCACAAAGTAATTATAAAAGCCTATATTTTTTCGGCTGAAATTGAACCACAAGGTCTGTGCTTATAGTATTTTAAGAATTCTGAAAATTTCTCAGAAATACCGATCCAGATTAAATTTTCTGAAGACAAGAAATGTGTGGTTATCAAGACGGTTTGTTTTTATTTACTGTTAAAAAATTTGGTGCAGACATTCCAATTAGTAATTTTTAAAGAGGGAGTCTCCTTTCAGAAAAACCCCAAATTAAAATTCCAAACAAACCATAATAACGAGAAGAAATTAAATAAAAAAACTGTTTTTAAGATATATTTCCAGGGATTAACGATTTCTGAGAGAATGCATCTAAACAGAATTTACTTGTTTTTTATGACTAATATTATTGATACAGTTTTAATTGTTTTCTAATCAACTAAAGTTCTTATTAAATGATAGCCACAGGTGATATTAGTCATAGATAAATGTAAAAATAATTTTTTTTTCATCGAACAAAATTACTTTTTTTTTATTTAAAACACAAATGCCCGCATCAACCTCAAAGGATTATTATCGGAAAACATACACAATACAATCAATAATTTAAATTATATGGAATAAGTTAATGTCTTTAAGAAATTGGATGGTCTCTTGGATTTTATTTCTGCAATTCATCATAGATACAACTAAGCCTATGTTTGTTTCTTTCTCTGGAATAAAGTGGACATTCTAGGATGATGTGCTTCACTGTTAAGGTGGTTGAGCAATTTGTGACTCTTTTATCATTAGATATTTGTGTGTTATATTTGTGGGTCCAATTCGAATTCGGTTCACCACAGTTTGATTTTTTCTGCCATCTGGTATCGGTAGTTATTCATAGACTAGTTTGATTTCTTTTAGTTTGGATGAATTTTTATTCCACAGTTTTTGCCATTCCTCGTTTATATGATTCTTAATTATAATTTTGTGATCAGTTTCTGGGTAGTTATCGACTATCTGAATTGATGTATCAGAGGTTGCTGCCTTTGCTGTTGTATCTGCAATAATTTCATTTCCCTTGATTCCAACATGTGATGGAACCCACATGAATTTAATGTCTTTTTTCTGATGCTGAGAGCTGAGATATGAGAACTTTTGTTGAGGGTATAGTTGACTCATGCTGTTTAGAGCACTCAATGAGTCAGTTACTATTAGAAAAAGTTTTTCCTGATTGAGGTGCACATTTTAAGAGCTTCTAAGATCGCTATTGTTTCTCCCAGTAAATATGCAAAGTTGACATCAGTGCAAGAAGATACGGACTATACAAAATTCTCCAGAATGACATTATGCAAACTTTTGAAAGATGTTGGTTTCAGATATACAAAACATAATAGAAAATCTCTCTTGATAGATAAACCGGAAATAGTTTTTTGGAGAAGAGACTATTTAAGAATCATTCGACATGTCAGAGAACAAAATTTGAAAATCTTCTACTTAGACGAAACATGGATAAATGCTGGATATACAGTTTCCAAATCTTGGCAAGATGAAAACATTAAAAGCGGAAGGCAGGCATTCGTGGAAGGTTTGTCGTTAGGTTTGCAGCCACCATCTGGAAAAGGAAAAAGACTTATCATTGTCCAAATTGGAAATTCTGAAGGTTTTGTTGATGGTGGATTATTAACTTTTATTTCAAAACGCACGGGGGACTATCACGAAGATATGAATGGGGATGTCTTCGAGGAATGGTTTGTTCAAATGTTGGATTTGATTGCAAAAGGGGCTGTTATTGTTATAGACAACGCAAGTTACCATTCACGGTTACGAGAAGCATTGCCCACAAGTCGTTGGCGAAAAGCAGAGCTTTTGGAGTGGCTTTTTTCGAAAAATATTAAGTTTCCAAAAGATCCACTAAGGAAAGAACTTTACAGAGTTGCAAAAATGAACAAGAATAAATACAAAACCTACATTGTAGAAGAAATGGCTTCTTCTCGTGGTATATCAGTTCTTCGACTTCCCCCTTATAATTGTGAACTTAATCCCATAGAATTAATATGGGCTCAGGTAAAGGGGGAAGTTGGAAAAAAAATACTACTTTTAAATTTATGGTACTAACCCTTACTGTGTGAAAATTCATGTTATAGAATAAATAGTGAAAGTTAATACAACCTTTTAGTTGTTTATTGTTCTGTACTACTTTTAAAATAAACGATGTTGTGAAATTGATTGAGAGTGCTGTAAGTCATGTTAGTAAGGAAAATTGGACAAACTGAGCATGTTATCAAAGTAGAGGCAAATATGTGGAAAATTGACAATATTTGTGATGATTTAATCGACCCTATTATTATTAATGTCAACAAGACAAGATTCTTCCTCTTCCGAGTCGGATATAGAATAAAATGAAAGTAATAAATGTATTTCAATAATTATTTCTTTTCATTTTTTATTATATTATAATTTAAAACGTATTTTTTCCCAAAATACACACCACTGTATTGCGTTATTGCTTACCTGCTAATCCATTAACGATGAAGAAACCCTAAACTTTGCTACAACTGAAACAAATACGGGGTCGATATACCTGATTTTTAGATTTACGGAAGAGATGTAATTTAAAGTAAGAGATTTATCAAAAATTTCATAGTGCTTCCTGTAAAGGTTTTGCATACTTAATTAGGGTTTATTACTCCTCGTACTTTTTGTACATACTATAGTTAAGAACAGTAAACAACTAAACGGTTGAATGAAACACGTTCATTTCATTAGCTTTTTTAATACAACAGTTGTTTCGATAAAACTATCATGGTCAGATTATTAGAATGGCAGATTACGGATACTGCTAGGCTAAGGATGAAATGACAGAGAATATTTTGTTCAAATGTTGACTAAAGACTAAGGATCAATAAATTTGTTCTGTATCAACACGAGCCCACGGATTCTATGGACTTTATGATGTATTGTCCATTAGCAAAAATTTTGTATTTTTTTGATAAATATTTCTGCTTTTTTTACCAGATTTATTGTAACTGCTTTTAGTTATTTATTTGCTTTTTTAATATTGTCACTAATAAAGTTTTATTTACTGCTGCAATCTCATTATTGTAATAAAACAAATATATAGTGTATTTTTTTACTAGAAGTCTGTTAAGTGTTAATCTTCTGATTTCTTTCAAGTTGTTTTTGGTGAAATAAAAAAATCTAAGAAAGAAAGAACGAAAGAAAGGAGAAAATAATAAAAAAAAGTATCGTGAGAAGTTTGCAACATGTTGTGCAAAGGCTCAAACAAATGAATTCATTTTTTTTCTTTTGTGTAATTGAAACATAGCTTTTGATAAACGTTTAATCGCGCCGATTCCCCGAAGGCACTAATTTGTACTAATTATATACAGACGACTACCCGATATTTCTACTAAATCGTACACGTTTTAAACCACACGTACGCCATCGACAAAAAACCCCAAATGATCACTTCTCAACAGCATCTCTTTTCTCGTTCCTTGACCCTTTTGCGTTTTTAAATTTCCTCTTTTTTTGATGCTCCGCTGGTTCCTACGAACGTGTAGTACCCGTAGAGAACGATTTTCTTCGATTTAAACAGAATCATGTATTAATATATTCTGTAGGTTTTTATTTACTTGTTACCGAGAATCGTTTCTATGGAAAAATTCGCAGCGAAAAAAAAAACAATTAAATTAAAAAGTTTATGAAGACAGAGTTGTCTGCGGATAGGTCGCACCTTAAATTAGTAAAGTTATAGGTTTATTCTCTTTTCACTTGGTCATTTGGTACAGCTCTAGGACAACTAGGCGATAAATTGGATCAAAGTACTAGAACGGGCGCCAATTATGCAAAACACCTACTTGAACAAAAACAGTAACTAACACAAACCAAAAAACCAAAAAAAAACAAAATTTACTTTTTCTTGAAGAACTGTTAACTTAAGTCTTCAGTTTATATACAGGAGGCATACAAGTACAACAATAATTAAGGTACACACATTTTTTAAAAATCAACGTCAGTTTTTCTTGAGTTATAGTGTATTTGAAAATCAAGAGAGAGTAAATTCCCAGAAATGTTTTGCAGTTATCAGTGTTAAAGGCAGTAAACCATAGACGTGCGTTTTCAAAATTAAATTAATGCAGATGCAAATAGAAATATTTAATTTGTTTTAGTTATTTATACCTAGATTACCAATTTTAAATAGATAAATATAATTCGTAAGTAGTAATTTAATTTGAGTAAAATGAAGAAAAAGTCAATATTATTTTAGGCATATGTTTATTTACAAAATATGTATATAATATGTACAGATAATTACAATTACT
This sequence comes from Ophraella communa, assembly GCA_035357415.1. NCBI lineage: Eukaryota > Metazoa > Arthropoda > Insecta > Coleoptera > Chrysomelidae > Ophraella > Ophraella communa. The sequence continues at coordinate 20,993,478 of CM068988.1, read as the reverse complement.
TATAAATTAATATGAGGAGCTAAAAAAACAATTAAGTAGGTATATGAGAAAAAAAAAACCAACCGCAAGGATAAAATTTGACGAGCAACATGCAAAAAATACGACAATATTAAATCTTAAAAAATAAAAATCAAAAAATAAAATTAAAGTACATAAATTAATAATTTTAAAGTTATGGTTCCTCGCACTCTGTGTCAGAAGATTCACCATCTGATTCTAGAGAAATTACAATGGGCTCTATAGTAATATCCATTATGTTATCTAGCTCCCACATTTTTTTTCTATTTGTGTAACGTGTCTAATACATTTTTGCTTGTTACTTCAGATATTGCCTTATTGAAGAGATTTTTAACATCTGATAATTTAAAAGTAGTGTTATTTCTGGCAACATAACCTTTAACTTGAGCTCATATCAATTCTATCGGATTCAGTTCACAATGGTAGGGTGGTAAACGAAGGATTTCAATTTCTCGTTTTTTGGCTATCTCCTCAATATTATATTTTTTATAATTTTGCTTATGTTTTTTAGCAATAGTTAACAATTCTGCTCTCAGCATTGTATTGTCAAAGGCTAAATTTTTAGAAGATAACCATTTTGCAATTTCATCCTTTTTCCATTTAGTGGTTGGTAAAGGTTCAAGTAATCTGGAGTGGTAACTTGCATTGTCCATTACAATAACCAATCCTTTTGGTATGAATTTAATCATCTGTTCAAAATATTCCTCAAACACGTCTCCATTCATTTCTTCGTGATAATCAACGGTTTTTTTATTCAAATAAGAGTAAACCATTCTCAAGAAAACCGTTTGTACTGCCTATATGACAAATAATTAATCTTTTACCTTTTCCTTAAAACCAGTAGTATATCCTTCTAGAAAAGCTTGATGGGATGATTTTATATTTTTGTCTCTCTAAACTCTTCCTACACAATGTCCTTCATTAACCCATGTTTCATCTAAATAATAAATGTTTTTAATTTGAGCTTTAACTTGTTGTATTCTTTTGAGGTACTGTCTTCTCCAACATATAATTTCTTCAGAATCAATTAGCATTGAGTGTCTGCCCATTTTTTCAAATTTAAAGTTTAACTCATGTAACGTTTTCCATAGTTTATCCCGGCTTATTGTGGGTAAATCAACATCATTCGTAATGGCTTGCAAAACTTTATCTAAAGTTGGTATTTGCTTGTTTATAAAAAATGAGTAAACAAGCTTACGAATAGCATTTTTAAAAAACTCGTCCACGTTGACTTTTAATAGTTTTGGTCTACCTGGTTTTGGCTTTGGTGAGGTTACTCCACCTGATTTTTCATCCTTTAGAACTCTATATATTGTAGATTTTCCATATCCCATTGCCTTGTTTCAACTACACTGTCAATAGTGTTTGAGGGATTTTGATGTTTAAAATAGTGGTACACATTCACTACAGCACTCTTTTCATTGAGCGATAAATGGTCTAGTTTTAATTTTTTCACTGGCGTATACTCACAAACTGCTTCCATTTTTAGTCACTACTATTTGTCACGTTTATCGAAAATCAAATAACTGCATTTCTAGAAACTTAAGCACTATTTAAGTCAAAATATCTGTCATTAGAAGCTGTTGCCATTCGGAGGTCGTTAAATAACAATTATCCCTTTCTAATCTGGTTACGCCTATGACGCACATTAATCCTCTTAGGCCCACTGTAGTAACAATGAAAGATCATAAAATAATGTGATAGTCCAAGAAATTTAATAAATTTTGTATTGAAATTAACAAAAACAATTTAGAATGCATTACAAATATTGAAGTTTTACCGCACGTACTGTACTATAGTTTTGCACACCGAATTAGTTTTTATTCTGGGAATTTACTCTCTCTTGATTTTCAAATACTTTAAAATTTAGGAAAAAGATCACACTTGTTTAATATTAATAATATACCTACATATATATAATTTTATCCTTAAGAAACATGAAACTTAATTAAAACAGATCTTTGTAAAATCTTTCCAAAAAGTGAAAAATGAAAATTAATACAAAGTGTGACCTCTACGTTGGTTTATTACTGTTGTAAATCTTTGGTTCAGAGACAAAATAAGATTATAAATAACTCTAGTAAGACGAAGAATGGTATCTTAATACAATTGACCTGGAAAGTATCTGGAAAAATTAAATCAGTCCTGCCTCTTTTAATTATTCCACCCCATACCATGATTGTGCCACCTCTGTCCTGCTCACTTCCTGAACATGTCTTAGTCGTTCCACATTTCCAGATCGTCGACACACTCTTTTTCGACGAGATTGTGGGTGAAATTCAAACCTAGATTCGTCATATGAAATAACGGTGAAAAGGATGGGAGGAAGCCGAAGCCTGGTGCTAGAAGAAGAGTGGGAGAAGGAGATTATAGAAAAATTATTCACGATTGAAGAAGGAAGAAGGGAGGTCATGAGTCGAGAAGGGCGGGATTGTTGGGTGGCAGGTAAAATAAGGGGAATAAGGTCGGTAGAGAAGTGGGAGGTAGAGGAGGCATTAATGTAAGAAAAGCCCCTAGAGTAGATGGCTTGAAAGGGGATTTAATAAAGAGATTACAGGAGGAGAATGGGGAGTATATCTGGGAGCTCTTTAACAAGGTACTGAGGGAGGAAGAATTCCCGGAGGTATGGAAGGTGGCCAAAGTTATACTTGTGAGGAAGGCGGATAGGGAAGAAAAGCGGACAGGAGACTACAGGCCCATCAGTCTGCTGTGTGGTATGGGTAAAGAATAATAAAAGTAAGGATTGAGAAAGATGTAAGGAGAAATGGGGTTTTAGAGAAAACCAGCATGGGTTCACGAAGGAAAAATCGTGTATCTATGCGCAAGAAGCTGGCACTACTAGTGTTTTTCGATGTGGGGAACGCGTTTAATAGCGTCAGCAAGGAGTGCCGGAAGATAAGACGGTGGGATTGCTCGTAAAGGGACGAAGCAAGACCAGGGAAGTTAGGGTGATGGTGAAGGGGAAGAAAATTAGCATGGAGGAGTCGGTGAAGTATTTAGGTGTTTGGTTGGATATCCAACTATCCTTCAAGCACCATATGTTGAAAGCAGCAGAGAAGACGAGAGTACGAGCAGCAAGTTTGGGGAGATTGATGTGTAATGTAAAAGGGCCGGGAGAATGGAAGAGGAGAGTTATTGGTAGGACGATTGAGCAGAGTATGCTGTACGGAGCGGAAGTGTGGGGGGATCCATGCGAGGATAAAGCCACTACTACAAGTGCAGAGGGGGATTTTGTTGAGAGTGGTACAGGGGTACAGGACAGTGGGTGCTGTCAAGGTCATACCCTTTGGACCTGATGGTTAGGGTAAAAAGGCAGCGGTGGAAGGGTGCCACAAAAGAGGAAGCTCAGGATTGGATGGAGGAGGAAATGGTGTGAAGGTGGGAAGGATATGAAGGTGGATGGACCGAGAGTTTGGGGAGGTAAACTACTTTTTGCTGGGCAAGGGTCAAGAGTGGGATATCTACACAGGATTGGGAAAAGAGAGACTGGAATATGCCTGAGGTGTGAGACAGAGGATGATGAGGGTCATGTGTTTAGATGATGGAAGAACAAGGAGGATTTAGAGAAGTCGGAGAGGAGACTCGGGGAATCATTGTATTGGGAGAACAACAACTTTTCCAAATTTTACAACGATTCAAAAAAATTTAAGCATCAATCGGCCTGCTTCTATAAGGTTTAACTTTTTTTAATTCTCAGCACTTTTATCAATTTCAATATGTGGAAATGTGGAAACAACGCGCTAAGTACAATACCTCAGAGATGGAGTGGAAACATGTGCAAAAAATGACGCTAACAACTTTTTGAATCTGTAGCTTTTGAATGAGGTTTATCAAAACCTTTTTTTTTTAAATTTTATAATTTACAATTTGTGTCTGATATTAGTTTTACCACAAAACCAATTTTTTTACTAAATAGAAAATGTTTGTCCATGGTTCGAAACGATATGGAATTGTTTCCAATTGTTTACTTTTATCTGGAAGAGAATTTTGGCACCTTAGAATTTTATTAGATTTGGTAAGATCAGGAAAAAAGAACTGGATGTTTACCTTTTTCTTGGTCGTTTTGTTCATGGTATTTGTTAGTTCTTAACGACTCGTTGTTGTTTAACGCCCTTCATTATCTCTCTGCTATACTTAAAGAGAGTTCGAAACACTAATTATTTGATCATATCACAGAGTGAGGATCGCCAATGTTATCTGAATTCTACCTGGCGATGTGACCAAAATAACTGAGAATTTTTTGGATATACAGTTGATAAAAGCATCCTTATTTGTTACAATATAGTTATTACTTCTTCGAGCGGTTTAAGGAATTCTTCGTCTCCAGTTCTACAACTAAAATGTGTCAATTTTTTGTCCCTCTGTGATTTGAATTGTCTATGATTCCATGGAATGTTGAAAAAATCAAAAAAGGGTCTGTTTGAAGATGTTTTGATTGTGCCTTGTACGCTCATAAAGACTTTAACCATTGCAATCTTTCTTCTGATTTATTTTGCACTTTTTGATATGTCAAGAGTGGTCCAAGGTACCTAAACTCGACTGTTCAATCCCAGTCCGAGAGCTCTCCAGGTATTACAGTTTTGTTGGTCGTATCGACCACAACGATTTTAGTTTTTAAGAAAAGAAAAAACTTGTATGTTTAATAAGTGTGTATTAAAAATTTAAAATATATTAGCTAAGCGCATTCAACCATAAAATGGGTCATCTTCAGAGCTAAAAGTCAAGTTACATATTTCCCAAGAAAAGAAAGCACAACGACTAACAGGCCGCATCAGGTGAAGTCATCCAATAAAATTTAAAAGGTGTTTTAAATAATAAGTATAAATAAAATGTCTAAATGTCTAAATAACAAAATGAAATAAAAAGAACGAGCAAACATGGAGCCAATTGTCATGAACTAAACAGTGAAATTTAATAATGCTCAATTCAACCATTCCATCATCTTGCTCCACTGCTATAAATAATCTGGTTTATTAGAGTATAGAAAATATTCAAGTTAGTTTACTTTTATTACAATAAATCCTATAATTTTTTTAAATCTTGTCAATGAAAATTTATACATTTTGTCACCCAGCATTTAAAGGCACAGAGCTCCAAATGGCTGGAGTCTAATCTGATGTAAAATTGCTGTAAATCGATGTGGATTGTATTGCTATGGGTTCCTGGACACAAGGGGATGGAAGGCAATGAAAAACCGTTCGCACTAGTGAAAAAAAATTGTCAAGAGATTATCTTGGACTGAGAGGAAAACTCCTCAGCCCTAGATATATATGTCCTGGCCTATTTATTGCCAAACACTCAGGCATCACCTTATAGTAGATCCGAAGTGGAATTAAAGGGATTTTCCTATTCTCATCGGACTGTGTAGGGTTGGTGAAATAAATCATAAATTAATTGTTAATTTATGAAAAGTTTATGATATAAGTTTGTTATTACGGTCCTGTAGTTCATCGCTTATACGCTACATTATTATATTAAAACCGTCGTTGAAAACCGAATTAAAAATGTGCAGAGCCCATCTAGTCTGGCTTGTCTTTTCTTTTTTACGTTCTGCCGACGACGTCTAGAAAGTTATAAAATTCGATACGGTCTTAAAATCAGTCATTTTTTAAATCCTGATATACATCGCAGTTAATTGAATTTAGCAGAAAATTATAAACATTTTGATGCGAGATAGAAAACTCTTCAAACAAATACTAAAGAAAACAACAACAAGACCACAATAACAAGTACTATTTTACTAAGTTTTCATATTGACTATGAATACGTCCGTCCATTGATTTCGGAATGACAGGTAGCATTTGACGAAAATCGCCTGATAATGTTAAAACACTACATTCGCAAAAATCTAGCTACCTGTAAAAATCTGGTTGTATAGTTTTTGTCACCAGCTCTGATAAAATCAAGAGTTTAATAATTATTTATAAGATCTCTTAGGAACCTGTATCCTACTGGCTACTTCACCCCAAGTTAGCGCAACAACAAGTTAACATTTGACTTGTTAAGGCTACAAAGCACACTAGTATTTATTTATATTTACACATACTCGTGTGACAAGATCCTAATCAAAACCTCGCAATCACCGCATAAAATATTAATCAATATTTATGTAACATTGCAGACTAATTGCATTATTTATTTTATCGTACTTGGATAGTAGAAATGTTTACTTGAATTTACTGATTTATTTATCGCTATGCCTTGATTGACTCGCTCGGTAATTACACATTAAACATCTTTTATCAATTTCTGTTCTACCAGTCTTTTATTTACTCTAGAAAATGACTTAAGCTCAAGCCGCTCTAAACATTCGTTAAAGGAAATAATTAAGTGGAGATTTTAAAAAGTTAGAAAAACGGTGTGCTATAAATACACATCCAGTTAACAACTACTAAAGTTAAAGAATTACTGCAGGTAATTAAACGCTGAATATAGAATACCGATTTTGTAATAGGGATGTGGACTGTACTCAAATAAGTAGGTATATCATTTTAACACGAAAAGGTAGATTCTATAATAAAAATAAAAAACGCAATATTTTCTTCAATTAACAAGGGATTAATTTATTATACAATAAAATGTTATTAAATATTTCACCCTTAAGTCACGTGAAAATGATCACAATTCAAAATGCGTAACGTCGCTTGTTGCCAAACAAGAATCTTCGCTGTCAAGTACTATGGTGTTTGTTGATATAGTTGGTGCAAAAAAATTGATTCACGTCACTAATTTCGTCTTAATTGCCAAGCATCCTTCCCATTCATTCAATAAATCAATATAAAATACTTAAATTTGTTTACATAAAGTTGGTAGCCGTGATTGACAAGTCGCGTCGTTGCCGTTGTCACCGATTATTATATTTAGTTTTGTATTTGTCATTTTCTTTGTGGTTGTTGTGTTATTCTTTCTTGTTGTTATTTTGAAATATAAAAAAACTGTTCTTTTAAGAACAAAAACAGTGTAATAAGTGAAAAAATGCCAAAACAACTAAATAGTCGCTGCAAAGAACTGGTAGCTTCTTTGATAAATTTTTTTGAAAGAGAACGAGACAATGGTGGCCCTTTCATACCTGTTGCTGCTGTTGGAGAGGTTAGTAAAAAGTTTTAAACAGTATATTAGACAAAATATTATTTAAGTTAAATAAAAATACAAATGTTTTCACGTTTTCAACAGTATATTGTGGATATCCTGAAAACATTTGTGTGTTTATTTAACTTCAAAAACATTTTATTTTAGCGTGTGGCAGCTGTACTCAACCTCAGTATGGCTACAGTTTCCAGTATTTCAAAAACTGTGAAAGTCCATGGAATATTAAAGTCACCTCCACAGAAACGTCGGTATGAAAAAAGAGTAACTAATACCGATGTATTAAATACAAGTGAAATTCGAAATATGTATGAAAAAAGTAAGGCTTTTTCCTCTGAACACACCTGTTTAAATTCTTTTTAACTGTAAGACCAGAAAAAATAATATAATTTTTTTGTTTTCGGGAGAGGATGTAACTTTAAATTCTTTACTTGCTGAATTAGTAAGGCCCTTATTTGAAGGTTCTCGAAGGTCTTTATTAAATTTATTAAAAGAAATTGGTTTCAAATGGAAAAAAGATGAACCAAGACGGAAGCTCATGGAGCTTCCTGATATTGCTGTAAAACGGGTTAGATTTTTAAGGAACTACCTACATTAATGAAAAAGGAGCAGGTCTATATAAATTTGTTTTTATTGATAAAACATGGATATTTCAAAATGGTAGCATGAACCGTTCATGGCAAAATAATGATAAAAGGAGTGTCAAAACGACTAAAGTTGATGGTAAAAGGTAAACTCTCCGGTTATTTTAGTATAATTAATAGTATATGTCTCTGTACCTATTTACATGGTAATTTTAAATGTTTGTGTTCAACAATAAGTTTTATTTTTCGTAGATATATCATACTCCATGCTGGGAATGAAAATGGGTTTATTGACGGTGCGAAAGCAATATTTTCCTTAAAAACCAAATTAAGCGATTACCATGGTGAAATGAATCAGGATAATCTTTTAAAGTGGTTTGAGAACCAGCTGTTAATTAATCTCACAGAACCCAGCATAATTGATATGGACAATGCTCCATATCACAGTGTTTTACTCCATAAAACACCTAATACAAACCACAAATTAAAGAATGGTTGACTAGTCAAAACCTTGATTTCACAGAAAATATGCTAAAAGTTGAACTTCTGAACATTGTTAATAGGTAAGAAATGAAAGTAATAGGTACTTTAAATTTTAAGCTTAACTTTGGAAATGTCCTTGGAATAATCATTTAATTTTAAGAAATAAACCACCAGTCATATATATGACCATTTAGCCGAGCAATATGGACAAAAAGTGCTAAGTTTACCCCCATATCATTGTATTTTCAATTCCATAGAACTGATATGGGGTACATCAAAACAATATTATAACAGACACATTGGCAGAGACGGAACCACTGAAACAGACTGTTTAAATATGTGGTCTGAAGCTCTTGAAACGATTAGTACACCAGAAATTTGGAAAAAAACTATCCATCATACTGAAGAGGAAGTTTTTAAATGGTTTGATAGAGAGAGATAGTTGGATACACTAGAGATTGCACATATAATTATAAATCCCAATGAAAAAACTGAAACAAGTGGTGATGAATCCAATTAAAGCGAATAAAAACAAATATTATCATACTCTTTTTATTTTTATTAAACCCATATACCCAAAAGGAAAAAAAATTAAAAATTATGTTGGTACTTTGTTTGATGTCACGTTTGATAAGTTGTTTGTTATGATGACGTGTATCAAACAGAATAAATGTTACATATCGCATTATTTATTAAATTTTTTTACAGAAGACACTTCTGGCATTCGTGGCCGTTATTAATTTAGAATGAGCCAATACTTACCTACTGTCAAACGCGTAATTATTACTAAAAAGGAGAAAGTAGAAAAAAGTATTTAGAGATGTATTTAATTACAAATCACGTTTTAAACAATAAAAGTAAATTAATACTTAAATATATTCTTAGAAATATCGATAAATAACTTCTATAGTTCCGATAGATAACTTTAAAAAACAAAACTGGACCTTAGGGTACAAATTATTAAATAAACTACTCGGTCATACAATGCCTTTAGGTCAACAAAATGAACGTAAGCGTATTGCAATTCTGTAGCAATTGAAATATAATTCCTGAAGGTAATATCGATGTTTATGTTCTCTATTAGCGTTAGTTGTATCATTATTTCATTACACGTAGGTAATAGCACGAGAGGCAAGATCTTTTTATGAGATGTCTCGGATGTCTTGTAAAAATTGTCAGTCGATACATTTCTATAATAGTTTGTAGTTTTTTTTCTCAGAGGAGGTATGTGGAAATTGGTTAAGTCTTGCTATTTTATAATTTGTAAGATGATTTGTACAGTAACATAAATTACAGGATGTTTGATTTATCTACTTGTACACTAATTATACAATTTATTGTTTTTTTTTGTTTGTTTGTTAGAATAAACTTTAATACCATTGAATCGATTGGAAAAATTCTTTCACCACTACAAAACGACTAACATATGCTATAAAACTAACGTTCCGATCAATAGGAGCGAGAAACTTTTCAGTAGTTATCATAAAAATAAAGAATTAACTGATAAAATACAATCGTGAAAAGAAGAATACACTCATAAAAAGTAGTAGTAGTTATAAGAATATTTTAATATACAACCAGGCAACGGTAACTCTCCAGAGTCCATATTACTCGAGTGTGTAATAATATGGTTAAAAATAGATTGTTATTGTGGAATTAGTTCCAGAATGCCATCCAACCTATTCTTATTCTAACTTTAGTGTTCTAGAGCTGAGTTATAAACTCATGCTGTGACAAGATATATTGTTGTTCGACTAGATATAGGCCCATAAGTAGAGCTTGCATTTATTTTTTTCTGGATTCTTTATTGTTTCAGATCTTTTTCTTTTTGTAACATTTTAATCATCAATAAAAACTCTCGTTTCCAATCAATCAACCATTTTTTTTGTGTTACCTTACCGCTTCTTCTGTTTTTTACCTAACATCTAGCTTATATTCTTCTTACTCTATGAGTAAGCATCCAGGTTTATTTGGGTTTATATCTAGACTAACAGCTGATTAATCTTTTTTTTTCGCGCTGAGATGGAAGGTACTCAGGACCTGAACAGTGTTGGTATGAGAAAATGAGTAAAAAGAACTATTTTACGATTAGCAACCTTTGCTATTATAAGGAAAAAATAAATGCAAAATAGTTATTATAAAAATGTGTCAATGTCAATTTTTTTTTGCTGTCCTGTCAGTTTTTATATGTACTTGGTTTAAGACGATAAATAAAGTCAGTTTAATTTGAAGTTTTGCTAGTCAATTACTGAAGAATAACTTGGTATTTAGTTTACCTAGATCCTTCGGCTTCATACTTGCTAAGGACAGAATAAGAAGAGAAAAATCTGTTACCTGGATTGTTATCCGTTGATTTGATATTTGGCGATCCCGACCAGTCCTAATTGAAAGAAGTACTTTGAGTATAAAACACGTTACTTAAAAATATCCTGAAATAATGGTTGAAAAGCTTGTTGTATGAAAAGAAAAAACGATTGAGAAGTCTCTTTCCTCACTGGAGGAAGAAATGAAGAAAGAAGATATTGATCCCAGCGCGGTTGAAGTCCTCTTGAAAATTGTGCAGGGACAATATCAGTCGTATTTTGATGCTTGCTGGACTGCTGGAGAAGAATGACGAACAAGGATTTCTAGCCCAGGAGGTAAAGCATGTTAACATTCAAATGCTCTGTGAGACTGCTCAACGAAAGGCTGGAAGACTTGTAACGAAGGAAGGCGATCGGCGGAATTCCATTCATGGGGAAAAATTACAAAACTGCCATTACAACCTTTGGTGCCTCTGTTGACTGCTCAAGTTCGGAATCTGGAGGAGCTTGGAGTCAAGAGTGAAAAGTATGAAATGATTCTTTATCCGGTAGTCGAGTGTTGTATTCCGGAGGAGGTTTTGAAAGATTGGCAGAAATCTGCTGACTATGAAGAAAAGATTGAACCGATTCTCAAGTACCTCAATCATGAAGTCCAGATGTCCTTGGACAGATCTTTGGCGAAGAAGATTCGAAAAGTTTCAAAATATTCCCACAGCGAGTTCCTTGATGGTCCTGAATGGATGAAAAGTGAGGTTGAAGCCTGGCCAAAATCTGAACTTGTCTTTGCTGAAGATAAAATTAGACTGGAAGAAAAGAAGACAGTGATATCTGCTGTAACAATTAAAAAAAAATTGACATTGACACATTTTTATAATAACTATTTTGCATTTATTTTTTCCTTATAATAGCAAAGGTTGCTAATCGTAAAATAGTTCTTTTTACTCATTTTCTCATAGTTGGACTCATCATCGCTGGGATGATGCCTACCAACCAAAACCATCTCAAAACTCGCCGTTGTCCCCGCCTCGGAATCATTACCCTAGATGGGCGGCGGTCACACTCTCCTTTTACTCTACCACTCAGAAATATTCTTTTCTCCTAACCAAACTCTCCACTGCCTTACTCACCTCCATCCATTCCTCCTTTCCTTTCAACATTATCTCCATCGTATTTTCCCAATACTCCACCTTCCTCCAAGTTCTTCACCACTTCTTCATTCTTCCCGCATCTGCACGCATGTTCTACATCATCCTCCAGTTAACACTATTCACACACTCCAGTCTCTGTTTTCCCAATCTTGTGAAGATATCCTACTCTTGACCTATGCCCAGTTAGCACCTGTGTCAAGAAGTAATACACATCGCAGAATTTCCTATTTATCCATTCTCTCCTACTTCCAATTGCTCTTTTTAGAGCGTCCTTATTTCCATTTCTTCCTCCATCCAGTCCTCTCTCATCGCGCCCTTCCACAGTATACTTTTGGCTCTAGCCATCAAATCCAATGGGTAGGATCTTGCCAGCACCGCTGCTGCTAACCTTTTTACTGTCCTATACCATTGCAATATTCCCCTATGGACCCTTAGTAGTGGTTTAATGCTTGCATGTACTCCCACTCTTTTACCCCACATTTCCGCCACGAACAGCATACTCTGCTCAATTGTTCTACTCTTTTCTTCCATTATCTCAGTCCTTTCACATTACACATCAATCTCCCAAGCCATGCCACCCGAATTTTCGCCTTCTGCGCTGTCTTCGACATGTGGTTTTTGAACGATAGCTGACCGATCTAGAACTATAGAAGACAATCCTTCCTCTTCCTCAGATCCGCTGTCTTTGAACGGTTCCTTAAATTCCTCGATATTCCATTGTTATGAGCGTCCCTCATTGTCACTATATATTTGTTTAGACAGATGAGCAGTGACTTGATTTAATTTAACATTAAAACAAAGTGCGGCGGAGAGAACTTGATAAACAAGCCAAGCCTGGACTTTTCAAAATCAAGTCAAACTTTTTGTTTTTAAGTCAAGCTATTTGGCTTGGTGACACACTAATTACATACCCACCATTTTTCTATTTTTTTTAACAGACCAATTGACCAAGATATTTGTTCTTTCTGTCCCACCATTCTTTTGATTTCCCTTTTGTGTCTTCACTCTTTTATTTTATTGAGCTCCCCTAATATCTCTATAACCCACGCCTATGGTTCATTAGCAAAGATAATTTTTGAAGAGCCCAAAGTACTTGAGAATACTTTTTCTCGTGAAGTACTTCTGCAAATTAACCGAGTGGGTTGTTAGAATATAAAATCTAACTGTTTATATCAACAAGTGTTAAATTCTTCCGCGTATACGTATTCCAGAAATCCGTGAAGATATTTGTAAAAGGACCAAGTTTTGAAAGATAGAAAAGGCCGTATTGGTCATTGTGTTTGCTGTTTTACGGAAATTTCTTAAGTAAGTACTTTAAAAGAAGCTTAATTGCAGTAAGTGTAAGTAAACATATCGAAAGTTTACAAAGATAAGAATCGTGGCTGATTACACCGATATTTCTTTGCACAACAGAACATTAATATCTAAACAGGGACTTGTAAAAGAATAAATCAACTGGCTGACAAACTCAGGTATTGATCACTACATAGATCGCTATGTCTAGAAATAAGTTTTGTAAAAAAGAGTTACATACATGTTGTAAACGAATACTAATAAGAGGTTTTTTATGTTTCGCGCAGAAATTATTAAAAACAAGTTGTAAAATATTGTAATCTTTAAAATAAGGAAGTAAAACTAATATGTTTATGAAAAAAGTTTACTGGTTTTACTATTCTTTGAGAAAGAAATGTTACTAAATGAGAGGTAACCCGTCTTTTATGCGATAATCATAAAACAGCTGTTCTAAATAATCTATTCTTTCAGAGTACAAATCATGACCCACAAATCAAACAATTTTTGGATGACTTAATTTAAAATGGTTACCAACTACCTGCCAATAATGGCAACTATGTTATGGAATGTTTAACCACTGCGAACTATTTCAATCGGTTGGAATACTTAGATCATAGAAATGAGGTGCTCAATAAGTGACAACGCTGCACGGCTTGTCTGAATGACTACTCGCAAAAGGGTTTATACTATGAAATCTGACACAGTCTCTTTAATTATTTCAAGCATGGTTGCCGAAGCAATTGCAAAGAAATTTTGGAGTTATATTGGTGTTTTTTGACTAAATTATAGGCAATATTAAGTGAAATTTAGTGGTTCGTCATATTGTCAAGTGTGTAAAAAATGTTTCTTTTCACAAGTAAGTGAAAAATTGGTTTGTTTACAATAATTTAATCCAGTGGGGTAAAGATGACGATTTCATTATCAAAATTAACGTGTTTGGTAATTTCTGTGTTAAATGAATACATTTGTAAGTTCAGTAGAAATATTTATGTTTTTAAAAACAAGTTTCTATTATCCTGAGGTTCTATTTCTGAGTGATAAGAACAAAGTTTGTACAACCTTTAAGCAGAAACACGTCGATTATTTAGCTCGTCTTTTTGTGGTACTAAATTAAAATAATACCATTTGATTAGATAATTTTTACCAAGATTACCTTTTTGATGAAAAATTGAATGATTCTTAAGTTAAGTCTTTCATAAAGTTATGTTTAAAACTACTTCACCTTTTATGAAACACCTTGTATATCCCTCAAAGAGTCAAGATAATCTGAGTATAATTATTTAATCTTCTTTTTTGGTTATTTAATACCTACTAATAAAGAGTTTTAAAACTAAAATTTAAAATACATTGCATTTTATTTGTGCATTAATATTACGATAATTATTTAATTCAAAAACTGAATATTAGAAATAACTAAATATTACCCGACAGAGATATTTCTGTGTTTAATAATTTTAATTATTAATTTTAATTTCCCATAACTGATTAATGATACAGCGTTGCCAGCACGATGACAGAACAAAGATAATCGATTGGTATTCTTTGTCATACTCATAGACGCTCACTTGTAATCAGGAATGTAATTAATTCGGTATTTTCATTGGAAATAAATCAATGAAATTCCTTTGTAATCATATAGTAAATTATATAGTAAATCCTACACTCATTACAACGCAACAATTCTGGTTATTTTTTATATAATATCAAATTGAAAGTAAGTTAAAATCGATAAATTCAAATAGAGAAGTCGAAACGGTCATGACGTCAAAACTCATATCGATGACAGTTTGTTTACATTAAATGTGTGGTAATTGAGAGAGTTGGACTTTAAAGGCCGGTTCATGCAACGTTCATTATAATTACATTAACATTACATTATCATTAAGAAAAGTTGAGCACCCAATTTATAGTGGAGGCGTTCATGCAACACATTAAGGCATTACAATTACATTAAGCCACTAAGAAGTTGGGAACTTTCAACTTTTCATTTACATTACATTATATTCTTAGTGGAAACAGTAAAAGCGCATGCGCAGTACGATAGTATGGAAATGTGAATTCGTATTTATGTCAAAATTCCTATGTTTAGGTTATGTTGATATTGAAGACCGGTTTTACAAGCAATAAAAAATATTTTAACAAAATCAAAAATAGAATAGTAGTATAACAACTTAAACTTTTTGAATATTGTAGCAGATGTATAGAACATAACATAAGTTTCAAGTGTCAATAGTGGACAATATACGCATGCGCTAATACAGAATTTATAATGTAATGAAGTCTTGCATGAACGATAACATTTTTTTTGAAAGTATAATTATAATGTAATGTTAATGGAATTATAATGTTCGTTGTATGAACCGGCCTTTATTTCTGATTTTATTGTGAATTATTGGTTTTATTTGTGTTATGCAATCATAAAATGTCGTCAGTAGGGTTTGTGAAAGCATTGTCAAACAATTTACCATCTTTAGACATTTTCATGGTTAGGTTAGGTTGGGTTAGGTTAGGTTTCAATGCAGCTGAATTTCGAAATGTAAAAGCAACAGCGTAAATACTTATTTTGTGCTTTTTGCATTAAAAAATGTCTAACGGACTTATTTTTATGAAAATCAACAAAAAATAAAGAAAAGAGATGAATAAATATAAATAAAAAACTTCGCACAATCTCGCGGATACACTGTTTACAATAAAATGATGGGGCTTTCAATGACACATATGAGTAGTGACGTCGTTTACGCGGCAAATTTTTGAATTTGAATTTGAGGATGGAATAACTATAAGACAACATTTTTTTAAATTAAATTTTTTTGGTTTTTGAGGTAGTTGATTGCCGCTCTGTCTTCCTGTATGATTTTGAAAAAAATGGAAAACACCGAATTGAAATATTATACGAACAAAGAAAATCCATAAAATGCCGCCATATGTAGGTACTGTCTGTTGGATTTGGTATTTTTTGGTTACTCTTTTGGGACATTGTATACATGAGGGTAATATTAAATACAATCAAGTGCTTTTTGTAATAACAGCAGCATCGATTTTAATATTTTTCAGATATTTTCTTAGATAGTCAAATGAAGGGTTTTTAACAAAAACATATAAATTTGATTGAGATATTTTTCTATTTGGTATGATCAATCCATCACTGCGTGCCGAGCGAAGCGAGGTTCGCAGCACCAAATTAATTTAAACTTTAGTTTTTTAATTTGTTATTGTTCTAAATTAATAATATATAAATAAAAACGTATAAAACAGTTTTGTTTATTATGAAACTATTGTAACAACGCATATTTAATAAGATATTTGCAAAAAACCGTTAAAAAACGTAGAAAAATTCCGAATTTTTGATCACCAATAACTTGAAAAATCTGATAAAACCGAAAAGTGTCCTATATTGCTTATTCCGATTGAAGAAAATCGTACATTTTTAAGTTTCTAGATAAAACGTTATCTTAAGAAAATTAAAAATTTGTAATTAATAACAAAAATTAATTAGAATGTTGATAAATTCCCACCTCTATTAGCAATCAAGCATAAATTGGTCTAAGCAGACTTAAAATTAGAGTAATAGTGGATTCTTAAGTCAAATCATTCCATAAATCAACAATGGTATGTCTTTTAATGTTCTGAAGTGGTTGCTGGTCAATTATTGGTCTTCCACGTTGTCCCAAACACGATATTCATCCATATGATGTATTTCATTTATAAATTGATACTATTGCATTGAAATTGATTGATTTAACCTTTTCTACATGGAAGCCAATCTGACTAAAAACATTAAAAATAAAACTATTTTAATAAAACTTCCACTTTTATCAAAAAAATTGCTTTTTTAAATCAATGACAGTTGTTTCGCTAAAAACTAGCATCATCAGATTGACATATTGAGGTTACATTTTATTTTTCTAAGATAGTTTTATTGTTAATGTTCTTAGTAAATATTGCATTATTTGTTTTATTTTGGATAAAATAGCGAAGGTCATATGAATTCCAGCGTTTAAAGCTTTAAAACTTCGATTTTAATCACACACTTTAGGTGATCTTAAAATTCCTCTTAATTTTTAATACTTAGATAAGAATCATCTGAATAAATAATACATTAATGGATGTAGACCCGGAAGAAGATATTCTCATACGTGAAAAAATTTTAGTTGTGAGTAATCCTTATTCGATTTTGTTTACCTGCGAGATTTTATTTAGAAAAAATCAAGGCCAGGAAGATACACATAACATTTTTTGCATTGGTAGGTATTTGTTTATATTTAAACATGATCATCGCTTTGTTTTATTAATAAGTAGACGCAGATAAACAAAATTAAATTAACATTACTATTTATAAACGTGAAGAGACTTTTGACTTGATTTTAGACTGAAGAGTTTTTGCAAATATTGTTTATTTATTAATTATGGGTATTATTTTGTATTGGAGAAGTATGAAAGCTTGAAAGAGATTATTTTTCCAAACAAAATGTGTAAGGACTATAAAGGGATGTGGACTATTATTGAAAAAGTGTTTAAAACCATGCATATTTAATACAACTAAGTTATTTAAAATGCCATTTCAAATATCGCGCCAAAACGTGGATACCTGTCAAATGCCCGCTGTGACGTCCCTTGTTCCTAAACATTGTTGAAAATTCGTAGAAAAAGTATAGCAGGCCCTTCGAGGGTAAGGCCAATTGAGTCCACTCGAGAATTAGAACACTCGGCTACTGCTTTTTATCCTATACGATACGTAATATACTAATTTTTGCTTTTACTTGTTACATCTTGTTACATCGTTCAAATTTCTCTATAACGACTGCAACAATAATTGTTTTTGCTCAAACAAATTTCGTTTAACAGTACAAAAACATTTTTGAAATAATATTGACATAATATATGCAGTATTATCAAAATAAGATTCCCATTAAATAAATGCTAATATAATACCACACACATACTTCATTAGCATCTGTGAAATCTGTCTAGATTTCGATTATTTATTGGTGATAAAAAGTTAAAAATATCTTATAAAATATAAATATATGAAATAAAAATTATACAGAAATTAGCTTAATATTCCACCCACTATTTAAAGTGACTATGAAAAAATGTTCATTACTAAATTATGCAAGGTATATTAATATCTTGGCCTTGGTTATTTCGCTTTTGCACTGATCGTATAATAGTGTTCCTGTATTTTAATGTCTTTATAATACAACCCTAGTTGGTCCTCGATCTTCTTGTTCCACTATTAATCCATTTCGATTCCTGGTCTGCATAATCCCTTTAACCCCTCTGTTCCTACTATTTCGTCTGGGAAAGTCGTTTTTTATTTGCTTGTCCTACTTAGTCCTATATTTATGAGATATATATTCTTAATTACCAATCTGCTCTAACTCTGTCATCAACGTTTCCTTCATCCTGGTAAGTGAGATCTATCAACATCTCAATGTAGCAGGGGATGGCATACATAGCTCTCACTTAGAATATCCGGCGTTGAAGGTATCCTCTGGTAGTCTTCTGCTGACTTTTAGCTCACCAGGAGACTGCAGAACTACGTAATTATAGGTCTTATAAATATGACCTTCTATATATCCTATGATAAGTCCAAGACTTCTTTGGAAATGTTCTGCAAATGAGCATGTAAGTATTTTATTCAGGCTGACTTTTACATATCTAGCCCCATTCTCTTCCGAAGTTGTTTCTCCATACAAGACAAGAGAAATTAATTATTGCTGCAGTATAAAATAAGATGAATGGCTAGCATTTAGCACAAAACATTGAAGATTAAGCGTTTTCAATGGCCAAAATCACAAAACTGTGATATTTTGATAGATGAAAAAAATAATCGTATATCATAAGAGAGATGATTTTATGAGCGAAAATTGCCAAAAAGCAACAAACTTGAATAAAACCAAAAGAAAATTTGACCGGGAAAAATTTTTCTCTCGAATTTAACAATATTAAATTTACAATTATTATAAGTTGTAGTAGTTTGCCCGTTCTTTTCTACTAAAGATTGTTTTTGTGTATTATTGACATGTAACATTTGGGAACTCGAAGGTCAGCTTCATTTGTTGTCCTGAGATTCTCGATTAACTTCTCGTGGTGACTGGAATCCAGCTGCAGATAAGGTTTTAACGAGCTTGCATTTGAGTGACCCGTTAATTTAATTAACTCCTGTTCAGCAACACCCTGCTTAAACAAGGCTGTCACAGCTGAAGATCGATGAGAATGGTTTGTTATTTTATGTTTTTTGGGTCTATTCCAATTTTTTCAGCTGACATTTTTGTCCACTTAGAGACGGTGTCTATTCCAAGTGGACAGTTATTGAACCAAGATCCATTCTTCCAATTGAGGTGAACGGTAAGAAAGAGTCTGTCTGATAAAATCTTTGATCCTCTTTTTTCTATTAATTTTAAGAATAGTCTAACTGGGCATAAATTTTTGTTTGATAAGTTTCTTACCAACCATTTGCTGCTTGCCAAACTTTTTGACCCGCCTTGAGTTGCTTTCGAAAAAATGCTGTTGTATTCAATTCGACCCGTAAATTCTCCCATAATATCAATTTCTTTCTGGAAAAAGTTAATCTTGCAGTTTACGGCTTATTGCCTCTCCAAGCAAGTTCAAATGAGCAAAGGTGAAAAAACTTTTTTTGTGCTCCATCAGGGGTTTCTTCGTTGTAGCTTTTGATCATTTTTAATAGTTCTTTGGTGGATAATGCTTTTGAACTGAGTTTTCTTTTTTCTGGACAACTTTGAAGCTGCCTTCGCTGGTGTCTCTGTCCAATCTTTCACATTTGAAAGATATATCCGATTTTAAGCCGTATTCCGTAAAATATTTTTCTTGTACCATTTTTGCTGTTGTATTCCATATTGACTTTACAGACGACTCTTTATAGTCTTCGCCATTGCCTTTTTTCATATTAAAGGCATAATCCTCGAGAATTTTTGCTAGTTCCGTTATTATAGTACATTTTTCAAGTGTAAAATTTCTTACCCGTAGGAACTCCGAGTTCCGAAACCAATTTTCTGATTTCTTCTCCTGGACCCCTATTTTCGAATATGTGATGTGATAGATCACTGGTGAGAAACCGGTGAACCGTATTTTTAGACTATATGATAGCTCACATCACACTTCGCTTGGTCAGACCCAGTCGAAGCAGTGAAACATGCGCATTATTATTCAGGCGTCAGCGTATTGTCAAAATCATATGTTTATTAGAGTTGTTACCGTAGTTTTTTTTTGAAATTTGCGTCTTTCATAAATATAAATAAAAGAATATGTTGTAGTTATCATAAATAAAAGAATAACGTTGCCAACTTTCTAATATGTATGTTATACGTCAAAATTCTTTCATTTTTCATAAATATAACGAGGCAACGTTGTGATATCGAAAATACGACCCATGAAAGGTTTTGTCAGGGATCGATCACTTCCCTACTCACATCACATTCACTTCACATCACACGTTCGAAAATAGGGGTCCTGACCGGCACCCGAATCTTGATATTTCGTCTGGATTCATTATTTCTTTTCAAAATTAAAAAGACGCTTCAATGACGTTTGTGAAACTGACAACTATAGAAATACCAGACACCTAAGTAACGGATCTGTCATAATTTTGTCGCTGAGATATTACGTATTGTTAATATGCAACGTGCCGTTGCTACGCAGTTTTGTCAGTTAAAAATAGTCTAGTGAAATAGTCAAAGAAAAACTTAAAACGTATTCTTTAGTTGCAAAAAATATATGAACTATATGCACGCCTATGAGATCAGCTGAAAATATAGCAAAGCAAAATGTTTCACAAAATCAATTTGCTGCGATACCACTTCCGGTAAGATAGGTAGAGTCCATGTAGGGTAACTAGGTTGCTACTAAGTACCTCTTATATTTATAATATCTGGTTAAATCACATTTCTATGCTTCTGTAAGACAGAGTCAGAGACCTTTTAGTATTTTTCGAGCAATTTTAATAGCATAGCCTTAAAAGACCGTAAACGACCGGTACATGTGGGATTTCTGACAAAACCGCATAAACAGAAAAAATATTAACATTCACTCAACGGTTAAAACAATTAATGACTGTATATTTTATCAAATTGTTTTGTTATCTATTAGATTGAGATAAAATTAACATTTACTGTATTATTAACTTTATTTTAAATGAATCATAAAACAACAAAAAAGTAATTACTTTTATTTATTTATTTATTTATTTATTTATTTATGGCAGATTTGTAAAGAGTAATTTTCTCTCTTCTTACAAAGAAGTATCCAATTACCATCTTTATTCATTAAAAGACGAAAATTAATCTCATATGCTACCATGTGGGTACTTTTAAACTTCTGTCAGGCCGACAAAGATTCTGGGAAAAAATTAATACAATTCTGGTAATCGTCCAAAATATTCCATCAAATATAAGTATTAACCTAAATTGAACCATCTTAGACATTATGGCACATGTTTCATGAAATTTATTTTACTAACCTTTACCCTGTGGAAGTTCATCTTACTAAGAACATTAAACACATTAAACGTTTTAACAAAACTTCCAAATAGTTTTTAACTCAATTTTTCAAGCTCAAATTAAAAAAAAAATCTAAGAAAGTTGTTAATTAGTTAGTAGTACAAATAATTATTATTATTACAATAATTGATCATTTGTATCAAGTTCAATAATTTATATAACAAATACATTATCAAACTGGAGAGTTAATAATGAAGCAGTTCATAATTTAATCTAGCTATTATGATAGAATTTTCTTTGTGCTTAAAAAGTTAATATCTCCGATTTACAATATTTGTTCTAATATATTTCCATAAACAAAATCTTTATCCATATAAATTGACTTTTGTGCAAGAACTAATAGAAGACGATCCAGATTGTAGAATGGATTTCTGCGAAAGAATTATGAATAAATTGAACAGAAATGAATTAGCTGTTGGCATAATTCTTTTTTCCGATGAATCAACATTCACATTGAACGGGGAAGTAAACATACTAACTGTAGATATTGGTCAGAGGAGAATACTCATTGGATGCGTGAGACACTTACTCAGTATCCTCAAAAGTTGAACGTTTTGGCAGGTATCATAGGTGATCATATTCTTGGTCCTATTTTTGTAGATGGAAATCTGACAGCCGTAAAATATTTAAGCATGATTAGAGACGAAGTTGTTCCTCAATTAACCAACTTATATCCCAACGCAATAGATCTGAACCTACCGGATGAAAATATCTGGTTCCAGCAGGACGGAGCAACACCCCATTATACTTTAATTGTAAGAAATTACTTGAATGAAATTTTCCCCAATAAATGGATTGGACGAAGAGGTACTATCGAGTGGCCAACTAGATCGCCGGACCTTACGCCCTTGGCTTTTTTTCTGTGGGGTTATCTCAAGAACAAAGTATATATGCAACACAGTCAACTAGCATTGCAGACCTCAAAGAAAGGATAACTACAGAAATACGGGCTATTTCACCTCAAACTTTCTTTTTGAATGATAAAATCTTCAGTAATTGCCCTATGTATTACGGAGTTATATTTATAAACTGTATTAAATTATGTAGCTGTAGAATTACCAGGAATCAAGTATGATTGTCTTAAAAAATAAATTATCTTTTCCTGGTCAACAAATTTAAATAACTGCTAAGTTATTATCCAGAAAACTTCTGCTGTCACTCTGTAGCTGTTGAATACAAAATTCAATGTCTTAGTTCTTTCTTTGGAATGTTGTAACTGTTGCCCAATTAAGCTATTATTATTATTATAAAGCTATTTTGTTACAGAAATTCTTCTGAATGCTTAAAAATGAACAGTTTCTGTGTATTTACGTTAAGTTTACCATATATTCATAATAATTATTACTTTAAATTTTTCCTCACACGCAATCATTATTTCAAAATTTTTTATCTACTTCTATACTACAAGGTGTTACTTAAATGACAATTTTCAGTTTCATAGTGATACTCAAAAGAACACTGATTTTCATTATGAAACCTTTTTTTTAACATATAAAATTAGGCAAGCACAAAAATATTAAATATTGTGTTTAATTTATTTTTTTAATTAAGTTAAAGAACTTATTTTTCTTTCATAATTTATTTCCTATTGTTTGTATAAAAACGTTTTGAAAAATTACATGTTGAAATCAAACAAAACTTCTTGTTGGTAGAAAAACTAGTGTATGCAACTCTCAAGTAATGGTAGTTAATGCACTCGCCTTCGACTCGTTTCGTATCCCGGTTAATGCTTGGGCATTAATAACCATCATTACATCATCGTTGCATAATATACTATTTTCTTATTTTCTACATAAAAAAATTTCTAATTTTAATAAACTAATATTTAAATGATTCATTAGAAACCTACACAGATTCAATTGATGCCCAATAGCCCAATCAATTGAAGTATATTCCTCTTAATCTTTTTGCTTTCTCAATATCTATAACTTTAGTTTATTCAAAAAGTTAACATGTTAATCATAAAAAAAAATTTATAAAACTTTAGGTGGAATTATTCCGTCACTTATTCTGTACGCCTCATTTAAAAGAAGTTCACGTGTTTTTTGTTACACATCTTGTTGACGTATACTCCAAGGGTTGCTGGGATGCAGATATGTCATCAACATACCATCCCACACACATCTAGTCGTATATATGCACAAAGACAATGACAGCTTTAAAATGATTGATGATATTTCGTAATGATGTAGTGACTGTTCTCCATTAATTGAAATGGATCGCTGGCTGTACGGTAGCTATGAACATATTTAGTAATAATTGAAGTTTTCAATTATAATTTTACTTAAACATTTAAACTTGACTTAGTTAAAAATACTTGACTGATATTTCCAACCTTAAAAGATTTTCTAGAGGAGGTATTATCAAAAGACTAAAATATAATGCCATACATAATAACCGCGAACTTTTATTCAGTGTGAGTCAAAATATTTGCAAGAAAATTAAGGACGTGATTCCTTGTTATTTTCTTAATAAACGTGTAGGTTTTTGCATGCTTGGGAGGGAAAATAGAAGGTGAAGAGATTTTCTTAATATTTTTGATAGTAAATCATTTTCGAAATCCGAAGATTTTTTATTTATATATGTTTTAGAAATAAATTCTAAGAAATTTTGCATAAAAAAAATAGTAGAACATTAAAGAATGGTAATTACATAAACTAAATTAAAACAAAAATTGCTTTCTGGTATAAATAGAAGTTAAGAAACTACGCTAAAGAAAGCGAACAGTCATACAGAGATGCTGGAAGTAGATTAAGAAATTTTAACAATCAATAGTAAAGGTTTCTTAAAAATTTTATTTAATTCTATTTGTTCAAATAATTTTTTTGTACATTTCAGATTTGAATTTGTTAAAGAGCTATGAAACTGTGAGAGGAGAAGCAAAATTATAATCAAACGAAATAAACCATCCATATCTCAAATGTGACTGATGGGAAAACCAAATGAAAAACCCAATGTCAATGTGATAGCATATTATTTAATAATTATGACAAAATATTTTAGCGACTAGTTTCGGCTTAACAATGAGGCTATCATCAGGCTTGTGTAAAATAAATGCAAAATTAATCCTGCTTTAAACATAGGCAAACAACACTTGCAAGAATTGTAAAGGGAAACGATATTATTTAAAAAAAAAGTTAAACATAGACAATAACAAAGTGTAAGTAACAGAATAAATGTCGATTACAAGCGGATTTTATTTGAAATAGAATCTTCAACATATCCTTAGGCTACTGTTGAAGATTTCCAATGATTTTTTCAATGATAGAATATCCGCACCTGCATTTACCAACATTGTAGCAGATGTAAGTCTATAACAATGGCCAGTATACGTTGATTCATTGGGTAAATGTAAAAATTTCGCTATTAAACACAAAGTTCGTCTGTAACTGTAAAAACACGTCTTTTGCCATTTTTTCAGGAATAATGACTATTAACATTTTACCTTGATTGAAGTGTCATTTTACGAAGCTCTTCCCTACGATAAGCCCAAGCAATTCCAATGAAACAAAGCTGTAATGTATAATAATTATATAATACAAAAACAAAAAAATTGGTCAAAATATTTTAACTTGTACATAAGATATGTCTCATCTGGAGCATCACACAGGAATCTATTTATTTCATTCCAATTAAATATCTGTGACTTTTTGGCTCGACATCCAGCATGTTCTTTTTTTTAAATGCCTAAAGTTTAAAATATTTGCTAATGTCCAGATTTTCTTTAATCGCAAAAGTAGATTTCAGCATTGAATAAGAAGACCAAAACGTCGACGATTTGCAATTTTTGGCTTTAAATGAGAAGTGCGCCAAAAATATATTTTTTGTAAAGTTTTTCACCTTGTGTTCTTGGCACCACTTTAAAAACACTTCATGTTGTTTTTCATAAAGTGCCCTTACCTTTTGAGGTAATAAATCTAAAGAAACTTTATTTGCAATGCGGAGGTGTATTAATAAAACTTACATCGCTATCGCTTTCGGAATGAACCTCCATTTTCTTAATTTTAAATTGCAACTAACTTGTTTCATGAGTTTAAACTGCAAAATGTCAAAATCAGATACGTGACAGCAACGGATAACTAGATGTCAATTTTTATTTAATCGACTGTTATTGACGAATTGCTGCGTAAAAACAGTTAAATTCTGTGACGTATTCAGTGCTGACGAAAAAGGTTTGCGTACGAAAAATGTAGATGTCAAATAATACGCCATTTTTCGTTCTAAAATTAGTACGAAAAATTTTATTTTTTGTAGAGGTCGACGGAAAAAAATATAATTAAAAAAAATAAATGATTTTTAGATTATGAAACTAAATTAGCCAAAAATAATACTGAAAACTGAAAAAGTTTTATTATTTTTTAAAAAATATAAGGAACAATAGAACAAGAAACGAATCAACTATTCAGATGAAAATTAAAAAATCTTAACATCCTAAACAAAAACACAATAATAACAGAGTTTTTATAGTTTTATAATTTTCTTCATTACTCTGTTCACCGATTACCAAATCTACGACTGAATTTTCTTTAAAGATTTTGCCAGAAAATTCTACGACTCTCAGACATCAACGGCACCAATTTTGTATTTATTTCTTGCTTTTTAATACGAGATACACCCCCTGTTTCATTCAATATTTCTATTGGAGTTGTTTTTCTTTAATCGTTTTTGCAAAAAATCTACTTTAACTTAGTTAACATCGTACACCTTCTTGTAATATAATTTTCTCGAGCCTCTTTGAAAGTGAACCTCAATGACACTATTTAATTTTAATCATTTTAATGGGTCATTGTCATTTTTTGCCATTTTTTCTCCTATTTATACAGGGTGTCCAGGAACTTAATGCCAAAAATTCGGGAGCAAATAGAATAGGTCAAAATAATGTTAGAAGTTCAAATAAATTTTTGTCATACAAGCCTTCGTTTCCGAGTTATAGACCTCTAAAGTTTCGAAATAAAAACCTTTGTTTTGTCATAATTTTGTACACTATACATTGGAATACTATAAAATTCCAGTGACGGATTGCATACATCCATGTCCTGTGTTTGACGGTATAAATGAATCTACTTTACGTACAGATAAGCAGAGACGGCTTGTGCTCATTGGTTAATAATCCGTAATTTTAATAGGAACCATCTGAATAATATTTAAATTTCAAAAATAAATTTTCCAATCCATTTACTAATGAAAATGTACTCTTGTTTGAACTCGATAAAATTAAGGGTTTAGGAGAAATTTGAACTTTTAGATTTTTTAATTAAAAGTTGTGACAATTATTGATAGTTCTCTTCAGAATGTCTGTCTTTACAAAATATGGCGATCAGATCTAAAAGTTCAAATTTCTCCTAAACCCTTAATTTTATCGAGTTCAAACAAGAGTACATTTTCATTAGTAAATGTATTGAAAAATTTATTTTTGAAATTTAAATATTATTCAGATGGTCTCTATTAAAATTACGGATTATTAACCAATGGGCACAAGCCGTCTATGCTTATCTGTACGTAATGTAGATTCATTTATACCGTCAAACACAGGACATGGATGTATGCAATCCGTCACTGGAATTTTATAGTATTCCAATGTATAGTTTAGAAATTATGACAATACAAAGGTTTTTATTTCGAAACTTTAGAGGTCTATAACTCGGAAACGAAGGCTCGTATGACAAAAAATTATTTGAACTTCTAACATTATTTTGACCTCTTCTATTTGCTCCCAAATTTTTGGCATTAAGTTCCTGAACATATCATTACCAGGTTGGATATCAAACACTTGTAGGTTTTTTCTTGAATTTTCAGTGATGGTCTTATAGTCATATACATTACGCGCCCTGTTAAGAGATGTCTCTACATTACCGTGAACCGAATCTATATACAACCATATGGGTGTGTCCTTTTATCAGGTATTTTATAGGAATTTGCCTATAATTTGCCGGCTGACCTGTTAATCCCACAGTAGAATCACTACAACATGACTTAAATTACAAAATGTATATTAATAACCACACTTTTAGTATGTAATTTTATGAGTATTTACCTTCTAGAGTTTAATCCTCCAATTTGGTTTGCCAGTTCTACTAGAAGTCTTTCTCGCGATTTATATACGTTTGCCATTTTAAAATTTCACTTACTATCAACTAACAAAATAAACAAAGTAAGCAAAACAACCTCACTAATCAATGCACAGTGCTAAAAACTAAGTTGAACTAATAAAATCTCGCTCAATACATTGTTGTCATTACGACTACTTGTCATAAAAAAGCGCAAAATTTCTATGCAAAAACAAAGTAATTAGGTACATTTTCAACGCAATAACAAATTATCTGACATTATTTTACTTTCTTTTTCAACAGAAATGTTCATATACTGTTTTTCACAATAGAAAATGGTTCAGAAAGTGTAGTTACTTGTTTTCCCAGACTTCAAATTTGCGGTCTTTCTCAAGGGATATAGTTAGTTACTTTCTATCAATAGGTGTATTATGTGGCCAGGACCCCAAAAACGTCAAAATGTAAATTTAGACAAAAATGTTGGTTACTTTGTTTTACCGTAGAACAGCCGAATTACATATAGGTACCTACGAGTTCTGAAATCCACTTTCCTAACTTAACTAAAAGTTATCTAATGTAGATTATAGCTGCGAACCCCTTAATTTCTGTTCACGAACACTTTGCGCGTATATTAATGGCGCGAGGTCATTAGCATCGTGACCACGGAGTTCGAGAGGTCACGGGCACCAATGGAATCGCCAACCGGCCGGCGGCGGCGGCGCCCATAACACAGCTCACTACGATGCTACATCATTCTTTTTTGCAAAAGTATTATACCATCATAGCACACTTAATATGTAGGTGAACAATGCAGAATTATATTTAACATTTAAAGTAGGTAGATACATTATTTTATTTTATGTTACGAGTCAAAGAAGAAATTTGTTATCGTTTAAACGAGTTTTGACATAATGGAACCTTTGTTCATTTATAAAAATCTTTTAAAAACTACGAATAACAATTTATTAATGTCGTTATCACATTTTCTTTTTAAATTTTAATAGCTGAATTTTGCACGGTTTCTAAGTATAAAAGTGTAGATATTTAATCGTGAATAAAGTATTCCACTGGGGTTATAGTTTAATTATAACACTAACCCAAATAGATTATCTTTTAAAAATAAAAAAGTCTGTATACCATGAACGTCTTCTCGATACTTTGTACCGTATAAAACTGTTAAATGTGAAATAACCTTTTACTAAAATAAAGAAATCTGATATATACCAACTTCAAATTCTAAAATGTTCATAACTAGAGGTATTAAAATAATAAGCAATATCTTATTCCCTAAGAAGAACGAGGATACGACTTGTATGTTCCATCCATATTAGCCCCATTATCAAAAGACTGCTTCTTACATTCTTAATATCCAAACCATCGGCAAACAATTCTTCTACGATTTCTTTTGCAAGCCGTTCACCTATTTTTCCTCGCGGTATTAATATAGTCAATAACACATTCTTTAATACTGCCTTTTTCTCCACGTTGGGCGCCAAAAGTGCAAGCCTTATATAATAGGTATGCACATTAATGATGTAAACTTTCGTTACTTTTAAATACTTGTACCCATTAGTTACTTTAAGCATCAATACCCGTTACTTGGGACTGGGTACTTTGGGTATTGGGTACTTTTAATTTTCACATTTCAGATCACTAAAGTATTTTGATGTAAAATTTTGTTACTTTTAAAAACTTTAACCAATTAGGTACTTTTATTATCAAATACATTTACTTTGTTCTCGTACTCGTTGGTAGTAGATTTTTCAGATTGTTAAAATAGGTAAGTTGTATTTAGAAAAGTACCTACCTATATTTTAATATAAATTTTATTTTCGTTCATATCTTTTTATTTTTCTATAAACATTCAACATAACATTTTATTCATAAAAAAACAAAACAAAAAATCTAAAACGGACGAAACATAAAATTTTAAACAGAAAATAAAATTGCTTGAACTAATTTTCCACATTTTTTGATTTAAGTTGCGACATTGTCGCATGCAATGCCCAATATATTATTGAGATTGTGAGTTTACGTTGGTTAGGTACACGTTTTCTGTTTGATTCTGTTTGATTTCGAACGAGTATGGGTACAAAAGTAACGGGTATTTCGAGCAACAAGGAATAGGTACTTTGGGTATTAAACCAATACCCGTTACTTTGTATTGGGTAGGTACTTTTTTTACATCACTAATGCACATCTCTTTGTTTCCATGGATTGGTTTTTAAGTTTTTCATTAGAAAAATAGTTGTTTGATTGGGTTTGTAGTATTAACTACAAATAAATACGTTTTTTGTGAAACTTTTAAGGTTTTTTATTTATTTTTGAAAAAACCAATTAATAAAAACTAAAACTACTGACAGTTTTTATCAAAACTATAGTAACATAATATTTGGACCGCCACAATACTTCCCCCTTATTTTAAATATTTCACTGCTCTTCCATATTTAGTGAAATAGTATTTTTCGGAATTATTTCCTGTTGAGGGTTCATCATTGGCTGTCTCTAAAAATGCAGGCTTGAGGCGGTCAATGGAGATATTCTTTTGCTCTTTTACTAATAAAGTAAAATATTTCTTATATCTATGGATAACTTTGTAAGGTCCTTGGTAAAACATGTGAACAACTCTGAAGTTCTAAATACAAAAATTTTGTGTGAACTATGATCGGAAGTTTTACTAGGATTTAAATTGTTCATAAATTCCTAAGAAATTCCGTAGGTTCTATATTAGACAATGATTGTGGTGATGAAGTAACCAGTTGACCAGGTACAACAAGAGGACTTCCATAAACAAGTTCTGCAGCAGAAGCTTGAATATCTTCTTTGAAGGCGGCACGTGTTCCAAGTAAGATAGTTGGTAACGCTTGTAACCATTTCTCATTGGAATGACACATAAGAGCACTTTTCATAGTTCTGTGATATTGCTCAATTAGTCCATTACTGTTAGGGTGGTATGGTGTAGTGCGACAATGTCTAATCCCCAAAAGTTTTGCAAGTGATTGAAAAAGGTTTGATTCGAATTGCTTTCCTTGGTCAGTACTTATACGAGAAGGAATCCCAAAACGCGTTATCCAACCATTGTATGGCTGTTTAGCCACTGTTTCTGCAGTAATGTCCTTAGTAGGGAAAGCTTCAGGCCATCTTCTATATCTATCGATACATGTTAAGCAGTATCTATATCCTTCTGATGGCGGTAAGGGACCTACGAGACCAATGTTGATGTGTTCAAATCTGCATGATGGAATCTCATATGATGAATTGGGACTATGAACATGTCTTGTGACCTTCGTTTTTTGGCAAGGTGTACACCTTTTTGTCCAATTTTTAATATTTTTTTCCATATATGGCCAAACATATTTACTTTTAATTAATCACATAGCCGATTTAAATCCGGGATGGCATAAATTATGCATTTGCGTTCAAATATTTGTTTTCTTAGTGTTTTAGGAATGTATAGTCGAATATTTTTCGGATTTGAGGTTTCGCAAAATATTTCTACACTGCTGTTCGGTAATTTATGAGGTGACAATTTTATTGATTAATTTCCATTAAGAAGTTCTTGGAGCTCAGAGTCTTTAAGCTGTTCTGTTTTACATAGATCTATTGTGGTATTGGTAAGAAATTTGTAATAAAAAAGAACAAAGCGTCAATAATTCTTTAAAGACGAAATAGTAAGCCGGACAGGAAACAACTGACAGAATGACTTTTGTCTATGACAATAAATAAAGAAAAATATCTGCTTCATAACCACTGCATCTATGAAAAGTTGATGTTTGCATCCGGCTGATCCTCGGATACAACCCTTCTGTTCTTCCTCGAGTATGTTGTTCACAACACAGTGTTCGTATATTTGGTTGTTGAGAAGTGAACTGAAGAGTTTTTATAGTACAGAGAGGCATGTGATTGGTCTATGGTTACTTGAAACAGCGGGGTCGCCCCTCTTTAACAGCATATAGGTGTTTCTCTCTGTCAGGAACTTGGGAAATTTTGAAGGATCTTCCAGTATCTCCGTAAAACATCGGGCAAGGCTCGGAAGACATGCTGGGAGTTTTTTATCCTGAAGCTGTGCTGGTCCGGGAGACTGAGCTTCCTGGTAGCTTGGACAATATTTTCTACAGTCAAACAATCTACAGACATTTCATCAATCATCGATGCGCATTGTTCAACATCAATTCGGACTCTCTGTTGTATCGTACTGCTTCTGACCATATGGACCTCCAGTAATTGCAAAATTCTTGTGGGTTGGCTAGGGCCTATACATGGTTTGGATTATCTGGCGCTTCCAATTTTCTAAAAAATTCCTTTCTATCCGCTAAGAAGTCTACATTTTGCCGTTTTGTTTTGTCTGCTCTTAACGTATTATCTGAACATTCTGCTCGTTTGCAGTGCAGTGAAATTATTGTAGAATAGGAAAGTTGGCCTTTGTTGTGGCTTCTATTTTTTGGCGCCTTTGCGTCCGTGGCTACTGCCACTTTTCCACGCCCTAGATGCGGCCATGGCAACGGTTGGTTGTCATTGTCCCAATTCTCCTCAGTTAAACTTTATTTTAAATATTATATTAACATAGATTAGAAAAACATTGTTTTATTCGAGTGCATGAATGGTCATTTTGTCTACTTATGTTTTATGCTTGTTTTCATCAAGTATAATAGGCGATTTGTGTCTGCCTTATTTTTGCGTGGTTTGCACCAGGTGTCAGACCCTTGAAATTATTAGTGCAAATCAAGGAAATTTATTGTACTAACTCTTACTTTTTGGAAGTCCATCTTATTAAGAATAATAAAAAAAACTCTTCGTTTCAACGTAACGGCCGTCATTGCAATAAAACATATTTTTTCAAATAAACTTGGAAGTTACGTTGAAACGAAGAGTTTTTTATTATTCTTAAGCAAATTAAGAAACCTCGAAAAAGAATAATAACAATGAGTATCAGTTCACCGGGCGCAAAGGCTCTGGTTCTACTACCAAATTATGGATCTTGAGCTTTACCATGAACCTTAGCATAGGTCTCGTTCAGAGGGTAACTCACGTTTGGTCAAAGCTCACTTTTTTATCTTTTAGCTCTAAGAATTAAGTAATATTTTATATAATGGTTATATTTATAAAAATTTTCCATGTTTACGATAATATTGATTAGTTTCCCATTATACTTTAAAATTTCTAAGCCCTTTATTACGAACATATTACTCCCATTCGATTAGTTTACATCATTAACTGCTTCACTTGTTTGATTTCATCCCCCTTCCCCCGTTTTAAAAACCTTTGCTCTTTCTGACATTCTATCTAGTAAAGTATTGATTTTTAAACAGTGCACTCTGTCGTAAACCGAATAAATAAGTACGGGAAAAGCTTATTTTTTATATATATATTTTTTTTAGTTAGTTTTGGTCACAACAAAATATATTTTCTATGTTCTCTTTGAAAACAACTTATTTTGTAAAACCGTGCTCAACTGCAGATTATTACTTTAACAATAAAATGGTTTACAATTTTAATAAATATTTCTAAATAATAGTACCAAATAAGTGGGTAAGCTAAATTTAAAAATGGAAAAATAATCTCAATTTCATAGATTTTGTCATTAAACACCCATATAACGGCTATCATTTTATATGGTTCTCGGATGCTTCTCAGGTCTATCCCGAACACACACTGTAGAGACACTGTACAGCATTAGGAAGAACGTTCAACAAAACCCACATCAATAAAACTTACATATATCCACTAGATTACAAGGATATTGCATCTGTCTTTGGTCTTGCTTGATATACGGTATCCGCCAAAATAAACAGTACCGAAACAGAGAGTGCTGTGGAGTTTATGTAATATGGATTTGTCATATTTGACTTAATTGTCATTAGTTGATATATTAATAGTACGCTGCAGTTAAATTTGATTTAAAAATGGTTCTAACAACGGAAAAGAAGTGTTTTTGGTAGAGCATTATTTTCGTTCTTACGGAAAAGGTCGTAATGATGGTCCAAGCTTAGAACAGGTGTTAATAAAATATCAACAAAAATTTAATAAAGCAGCTCCTACTAAAAGTATGATGTTAGCAGTTGTTGAAAAATTTCGTCACACTGGTAGTGTATTGTGTCAACGTAAAGGTTCTTCAGGTCGTCGAAAAACAGTATGCACCAACGAAAAAGAAGGACATGTTTTTAACCAAGTTGTGCAATCACCTCAAAGAAGTCTTGTAAGAACTGCATGTAAACTCAACATTAGTGAAAAGTCTTTACGTCGCATGTTCAAATCAATTGGTAATTATCCATATCGTATTCAAGTTGGACAACCACTAAATGCAAGAGAAATTTACTGTGGTCGCATGTTGAGTTTAATTTACGAAAATCCCGAATTTTTGAAAAACATATCGTTTTCAGATAAGAGTCACGTTCATATTAGCGGCTATATTAATCGACAAACAACCAGATTCCTTGGATTTGAACGTCCTGATGTCATTGTAGAGAAACCACTCCATAGTCTTCGAGTTTGGTGCGTGGTATCTGTTAATGGAATGATTGGTCCTTATTTCGTTGAAGATGATAATCAGAATCCACTTACTGTCAACCAAGAACGTTATTGAGAGAAAATTATTATACCTTTCTAAATAACTTTTGCCGTGCACGAAATCTACAGTTTCGCACACAATGGTTCCAACAAGATGGTGCAACGAGCCATACAGCTGTGCGCACCTTAGATTTACTCCGTCAGCATTTCGATAATAGAATAATTTCTCGGGGAACAGACTTCGAATATCTTTCTCATTCACCTGATCTGACGCCACCTGACGCATACATTTGGGGCATAATGAAGGAAGAAATATTTCATTCGGAAAATCCGCCTGCGAATATTGCCGAACTACGGGAAAGAATACAAAATATTTGTCGGCAGTTCCATCAACCACTTTTTATAAATATGTTTATTGACTTACAAAATCGATATGAAGCTTGTTTGCGTCGAAATGGTGAACATTTTGAACACTTACATTACAGAAATTAAAAATTAATTTTTATTTTTATTTTCGGTATCTACTGTTTATTTTGGCGGATACTCTATTTTGGGTTTCATAAAACTTTATTTATATTAACTTAAACTAAAAATTGATTTATTTGAGAGTACAATGAGCAATACTAATGTGGTTTCACTATAAATTTATCAAAATGGCCGTTAAGCGGAAAATAACGGAAAATAATACAGCAACATATATGCACCCGATGCTAGATGCTGGTAGCATCTCTACAACCACAACTTATTCAACTGCCACGCAGCCACATCATGAGTGAAACATTTTTTTTTCCCACAAAGCCTTATTAAATGACAAATAACTTTAGACAAACACCCAAGTTCAGCGATACGGAGCTTCTCTTCGCTCTGTAAAAAATACACCAACTTTTTAAACCTGTAGAGAAGACAAATCCTATATGAGAGCTCTTTGATTATTTGTTTCAGAAAAATGCTATTCATTATATATTTTGGTAAGGTAGCACCCATTGCAACTCTTTCAGCTCTATTTGTTTTAAATTCTGTTCGTAAATCTATGGAAAACGCAACTGATAGACCAATTCAAAGATATCCTATAAGAAATATGGATTTAGAAACTCACTTCTAGCTGAATTAAAATCAATTCGGTCGTATATCATGTTTCGTAGATTGACCAAAGAGTTTTTCCAGGAGTAGCCTCTCTATACGGTATCTGAATTTTTCGATGGTTTCATGAACATTTCAGAGGTATTTGAGAGGTATTGTTTAAAAAAATGGTATATAAGATTCAATGGTATATAAGAACCAAGTGCATTGATGTGAGCATTTCACAATGGCTAATACTAAACATAAAAGATCAAACTTTGTTTCGTACATTTATGTATTGTAACAAATGATTCTTATTTACATCAAATTACAACATTGTAACGCATAAAGTGTCTTCGTATTCTTCTAATAAACAACTACAGTGTTTTAAAACCGAATTCTTTTGTAGCTAAGATAAACGAACGGCATAAAAAAGCTCTTGTTGCTGGTTCGCAACGTGTGATTATAACAGGAATTTCTATTAGAGCTTTAGAATGGTGAAACAAAATTAGAATGAGTAGCAGTTAAGTCTAATAATATGTTGGTTTTCACGTTGCTGCAGTGTGGGTGTACTAACAAGTGAGGTGTGTGTGGTAAATCGGATATTTAATGAATGTGGGAATATAAATTCTTCATTTTCGAAGGTGAGCTATGAAATTTGTATCGACCTATTTGTAATATTGGAAGAGTATTACGTTAGGGTTTCTTCTGAGAGGGGACAACGTGATGACACACTAAAACAGTTTCATCATTTATTTTATACAAACTGTAAACTACATTTTATTACCGATGACATTAATAAATATTCATTTTTCCTGTTTGTAACTAAAAAACTGATAAGTATACCAAAATACAAGTAATTCAAGTAAGATTTCTGTTAGGCGTAGATCTAGTCATTAGACATTAGAAACCTTTATTTTTTTTGTGTGTTCTTTTTTTTATTCGATGCAGTCTGTCATTAGTTGTCAGTTGAATTTGGTCAGAATAAAGTGTTCTGTATTTGAGTTATTAGAAAAATAAAAGTGCTTCTTGTTGTGCATTTATTTTCTTAATAGTTAACCTCGCCTTTAAAACTGAGCTACAATTAGTGGTTCTTCGATTTATAGCAGAATAATTCAGTGTAAGAAATAGTGACCATTGCAGCAACTGTAGCTCAACTATTTACCGTTCCAAACCCTAACTCAAGACAACAGATAGCAGAACTCCGAGACCTTGTTGGGTGCCCTATGTTTACGAGAGAAGAACCTGAAGAAGTAAGTAGAATGAGTAGAAACAAGGAAGACGCGCAGAGAGCTCGAGGACTTTCCTCTGAGGTTGAAATGCAAGTTCTACCATGCGTTAGCGAAGGAAGTCTAGTCTCAAATGTGTCATCAGGCGCCGGAAGAAGATTAGAAGTAGCAAGACAGATAGCAGAAATAGAAGCGGAGCAGAGAAAGATCAAGTTGAGAGCCCTAGCAGAATCTCAGAAGATTCAAGAGGACTGTAAAGCTATGAAGAAATTGGTTATCCTACAATTCTTTGCAGAAGAAGATAGAAGATCCAACGCATTCATAGTTTGGCCAGCAGAGCAAGACGTGGCGTCATTGGTACAACAACAACAACAGAAGTCAACCGGAAACGAAGAAACATTTCAACAACAGCTGACAGAGATGATCCCACCATTTGTTCTTCCAACCCAACCGACTGAAATCGCTAAAACAGATGAGGAATCCAGCCTCAAGAAGACGTTGGTATATATAACAGATGTTGGAACAGATTGTCCAGAAATAGAACTATTAATTGGTGCAGATTATTATGGAACATTTCTAATTGACAAGATAGTACAGCTGAATCCAAAAATTACAGCGTTAGAAACAAAACTAGGTTGGACTATTAGTGGGGAATAACTAAATTGTGATAATATAGTCAATGAAGATTTCACAATGAGTGTAAAAGAAGAACCTGTCCATACGTTATGGGATTTTGAAATCATCGGAATCCGTGACCCAGTCGAAGTAAAAACAGAAGAAGAGTTAGCCATTGCTGCTAAAAAAGGCTTCTAAGGCAATTTCTCGTAATATAGATGGGAGATATAGAGTATGTTTACCCTGGAAAGAAAACCGATGGTTTCTTCCTGTCAATAAAGAAATATGCTTAACGAGACTTAACCGTGCTATATGTACGTTAGAAAACTCAAATCTTGTAAAATCTTCTGCTAAAATATTTAAGGAATGGGAGCAAGAAGGATTTATTAAAAAAGTACCTCCATCAAACGTAAAATATCTAAAAGATAGTGATACAACTGCAATTCGCCATGTTTAAATGATTGTTTAGAAAAGGGTGGTAATTATGTGAAATTAATTCCGCCAGTCAATCAGCTTATGCAGCTGTAGTATTTTTGCGAAGTGTAAACAACGGCAAAGGCCAGAATAACCCCATGTAACAAGAAAATCACTATCCCTTGTTTAGAATGGAATAAAAACGTATTTTGCTTCAGACTCCACAACAACTCTTGCATGGATAAAAAGTGAAGAAGATTAGGCACCTTTTGTTGGAAATCGTGTAAAAGAAATAGTTGCACCAGTATTAAAGACCGGAGATATATTCCTGGTGTCGATAATCCTGCTGATTTACCTTCCAGAGGATGTTTCCTAAAGCAACTTTTTCAAACACGGTGGTTGGAAGGACCGGCTTGGTTAAAGAAATTAGAAAGTGAATGGCCTGTCTCTATTATTAAAATAAATGAAAAAGAAGTGTTTGAAGAAAAGAAGAAAACACCTAGTAATTTAACGATGGTTATAATAATAATAATAATATCGTTTTTATTGATACAGTTACAAACAAATTATACAAATAAAGAACAGTATGCTGTAATACATAATATCATTAACTGCAGAGCAAAAGGCAAAGTTCGCTCTCTTTCATCACGAGATCTTAATGAACGAGTGGCGTTCTTCCACTTAACCATAAATAATTTATACAAATACATAAATTAAATTTCCTATGCTCTATAACTATAACTCTAATATTAAATTCAATGTATTTATAAACCAAAGTAATAATCTTAGTACCCGAAGAATCATGCCAAAATGTCACAATTGAGAAGCCAAACTATTATCTAAAATCACTGTTTTTAATCTTTTTTTAAAGTTAATTAAAGATAGGGATTTAATTGTATCAGGTAAAGAATTGTAAATATGGACAACGTTGTAGGAAAATGATGATTTAAATTGGGAATGGATAATTTATTTGAATATCTTAAGTTTAATGAATGAGCTTGATGTCTGTATTCTATTTTGTCGTAAAGATATGAAGGTGTTTTAGATGTAATAATTTTATGATAAAATACGCAGCAGTGGAGAAAACGTCTTTGTTTTAGAGGGAGCCATCCTATATCACTAAAACATGAGGATATTTTCTGACGACGACGAACACCAAAAATCAACCGAACACACGAATTTTGTATGAGCTGAAGACGTTTACATTCCGTTTACAACAACTGTTGAACTTACATATTCCACAAAAAGTTTTTAAATTTTCGTCGGTAGTTCGTGTCTATGGATGGGCATTACGTTTTGTAAATAACACTAATTTTGATTGGTATTCCCAAACTGCCAAATATATCCAATAATATTTTCTTTCAACTTCATCTCCAACAACATGTAAAATAAATCTATTTTTATAGTTTATTGTACCGTAGATTAAATTGTACTTGTTAATTGCATTCAATTAAATCACAAATGTTATTTTAACACTAAAATGTTTACACCAAGTACTCATGATTACTTCCTGGTACGTACTCGGCAATTTCACGGTCCAAAGTATCGCCTATCAACGACAATTTAATTACTTGAATTGCAAATTCCGTCCACCTAATCGTCTAATGATTTATTTAATTCGTCCATTATCGCGACATAAGAATCACTCTGTATAAATTAGTTAACAATTACTTCTGATACTTACCCACTTAGTAAAGTTGACATCAATCAACAAATCGTTTGAATGGTACATTATTCATCAGTAGTTTATTATTATTCAAACCATGTTGACATCGGTGAGAATTATGTGCAGTGATACTCGATAAGATCTGGAAGCGTAAAGAGTTTAAGGTAATGATATGGGGAATTAAGTGCTTTTTAAACGGACCAGTCGAGTAGTGCTCAAAATATTTTAGAAAGAAATATATGCCATGAAAGGTTGATATACGGAAGAGGAAGTGAATCACTTTTTTGTTGCAGAGATAAACTTTTAAATGGACAGAGAAATATAATTTTATTAATATTTTTTAAATTAAAATTGATTTTTTAAGACTTGGATAAAATATTTGTTTTGTGTTATTTGAAAATTTTACCCCATATCTTTTTTTATTTAACTCTACGTTCAAAAGGTGATTATGTGATTTATAATACACGTCTTGAAAATACTTCATTTTTGGTATAGGACATTAGGTGCGTTCTTTTTGACTGAGATCTCAGTTAATCTCAGCTCAAATCGGTAATGTGCGCGTTCTTTTCGATTCACTCACTTCGAAGTGAGCTGAGATTTTTCCTCCCCCTTTACCGATGCTGAATGTGCTATGCGGGGGTATCAGTTAGAATTGAGTCGGAAATAAAGTGGTGGGGAGCAAGAAATCGTAGGTCGCGCGTTTGTCGTTCTTTTTGGTGCTTACTCACATCACTTTATATCAGATCACTTCATTTGAAGTGAGCTGAGATCTCAGTCAAAAAGAACGCAACTATTATGCACAAATTTTATCTAAAATTTCATGAAATTCTATTCTATTTAAAATAACAAAGTTGACGTCTATTTCCGGTGTAACCGGAAGTGCCACATTCAGGAGAACATTATACAGGGTGATTCATTACTAATTGGAAATAATTTAATACTAGAATCCTGACTTCAAATTATGAAGATTTAACCCAGAACACCTAAATAAAATGTAGCTGCTTACTTAGTTACAGGGTGTTTTGTGTAAAAAATTAAAAACCAATTGGGTTCAGTACTTTAAGACTGTTTTTCGTATTCATTTCATATTTGGCAGAAAATGTAGACACTGTACACCCTACAAAATTATATTAAACAAACGTTTCTAGCTACCACCAGAGGCGTACGACAGGGGCAAGTGACAGGTTAATCGTTCCCAAATTCTACGCCACTGGCGGAATAGAAACTTTAGCACAATTTGTCGATTCTCCAATACTTTTTACGTAAATAAAGTACTCTTTCTTCATAACGATAAAGTCAATATTTCTCGAGATATTTTAAGTTAATCATGAAGCTGTCCAATTTTAATGTGTGATAACTGTCGATGTTTTCGACCAGTGAATTGCATTTAATACGCAAATGAAATTTTAATCCCTAGATAAAGATATTAAATTATTGACAAAAAACTTAAAATAATATTAAAATGATTTTAAAATATTTTCAAACAAATAAACCTATCTCTATTTTGAATTACAATCAGATAAGTGGCATTTAATGGATAATTTTTCAATATTAGTTGGCTCTGGTCTGAATCAATTGCTTCGATATAGGGTGTGTTCGGGGAGCACGCTTTCGAGCCATGTAGCGCCAAACGCCA
The DNA here is from genome assembly GCA_035357415.1 of Ophraella communa. Classification (NCBI taxonomy): domain Eukaryota; kingdom Metazoa; phylum Arthropoda; class Insecta; order Coleoptera; family Chrysomelidae; genus Ophraella; species Ophraella communa. Next base: position 20,952,871 of record CM068988.1, on the reverse strand, counting down.
TATAACGCAAACGAAGAATAGTACCAGATAGCGCCAACTGGCGCAAATAGCGTGCTCCCCGAACACACCCATAGTGGGGTGCTGTCATTGCCGCCATAGCTATTAATTAGTTGTTGCTTATATAACTTGAAATTGTGTAAAATTTAAAGCAGCAAATGTGTTCTTTATTGTTGACACGGATTAAAGTTTCATTTGCGTATTCAATGCAATTCACTGGTCGAAAACATCGACAGTTATCACACATTAAAATTGGACAGCTTCATGTTTAACTTAAAATATCTCGAGAAATATTGACTTTATCGTTATGAAAAGAGAGTACTTTATTTACGCAAAAAGTATTGGAGAATCGAAAAATTGTGCTAAAGTTTCTATTCCGCCAGTGGCGTAGAATTTGGGAACGATTAACCTGTCACTTGCCCCTGTCGTACGCCTCTGGTGGTAGCTAGAAACGTTTGTTTAATATAATTTTGTAGGGTGTATAGTGTCTACATTTTCTGCCAAATATGAAATGAATACGTAAAACAGTCTTAAAGTAATGAACCCAAATAGTTTTTAAATTTTTAAACAAAACACCCTGTAACTAAGTAAGCAGCTACATTTTATTTAGTGTTTTGGGTAAATCTTTATAATTTGAAGTCAGGATTCTAGTATTAAATTATTTCCAATTAGTAATGAATCACCCTGTATACTAAGTGACATGGAAATCCGAAAAATTTTTATAAAATTTTGTATAAGTACTTACTGAAGTATAATAAGTAAATGATAAAAATTGCAAAATGATTGCATTGCTTTAAAGCCCTTTTACCTTTAATAATGAGTGGATGCACGCCGATGTCTTAGGCATTCTCCAACGCGCCTAGGCATGCTTCTGATCAGGTGGTCAATGTTTTCCTGTAGTATCTCATTCCAGGCAACCACCAACTCCTCTCGAAGTTCTTCTAGAGTCTGAGGAGGACGTTGTAAATTGAGCAATCTCCCACCCATCATATCTCACACGTGCTCAATTGGGGATAAATCAGGAGATCTTGGTGTCCAAGGTAAAAATGTGACATCATTTTGTTGAAAGAAGTCTATTGTGACTCTTGCAACATGTGGTCGGGCATTATGTTGTTGGAAAGTTGGATTTGCCAGGGTGTCAAGATAGGGTAAAACATGGATATAACGCTGCGCGTTCATGTTACCTCTGATGAAGATTAAAGGTGATCTCGAACCATAAGCTATAGCACCCCAAAGAATAAGGGTTAGTACAATAAATTTAATCTCATCCAAAGTAAATTATTCTATGTTAAAAACAATATTCTCAACGCATTTGCTAAACAATATCTGTAGGATCAATATTTATATAATATTTGTTTGATAACTAGTTTTTTGGTGTTCTGTATCTGTATTTTCAGTAAAAAATATTGATAAAATATTATATATTTATATAATATATTTATAAAATTGTATGAATTTAGGGACCTAAGGGTTCTATTATGTCCTTTACTTGCCATGGGTCTGATGTATTCTGAAACTTATTGGATGATCTTTATCTGACGAAATTTATTGTATTAACATTCGTCGAAGTCCATCTTACTAAGAATATTAAAAATAAAACTTTCCAACAAAACATCCACTTTTTATTCAAAAATTGCTTTTTTAACTCAATGACATCTGTTTCTATAAAAACGAGCATCGTCAGATTGAAGTTACCAAATTAACTAGGCCAGAAGAATACTGTCAACCTCCTATGTGTTCCAGGACACATAAGCAAACAGCAAATAAGCTGTGTGTATTTCCTTATTGCTTGATTCTTTGCTCTATCAATTAATTTCTTATCTTTATGTATTTACTTTTATGTATTTACTTATTTACATTTTATGATTATTTAAGGATTGTTTCATAACCTAGTTTCTTGGTGATAACTGTATATTTATATGTGAATTTTAATTCTCGAGAGAATTACATTTTTGATCAATATTAGATTAATATTATAGAGTGATCGATAGTATTAAATTGACAGCGACATTGCACTAATAGTATTTTGGTCATTTTTAGATGCTGCCGCCAAAAATACATCTCTAAAAGTATAACCAAATAGCTCTAGTTCGGATAATCATAATTTGGAAAACGAACTGACTAACGAAGTTAAATTTTGCAACCTATAGTAAGAACCAAAACTCACTTTTCTATAATTATGCCTTCAATCTTTAACACTACAATAATCAAAGCTGGATAAAAAGAGAAAACAATGCAAGCAAAGAAGAAAAAGAAACAAAATATTAAGCAATGTATCAGCTATCAACAAATATCAACTAATTTTATTGGAGTTTGAGAATATTGATTAAATATAGTAAATTTTTGAATTTTATTTTAATTATCCTTTGTTTTAATAATTGTTATAATATTCAAATCATAACTTGCTCAGCCAGAATACGGCGGTCTGTAAGGCTTGGTCAATTACATGCAAAAGATCCAGAGTTTTCCCAATAGATGCCAGATCAGGGCAAATTCCGATAATCAGGCGGAGCTAAAGTCACTGGCATCAAATTGGATCGACTCCAAGTTAATTTGAAATGTCTTCAGGATCTAATACCTACATCTAGGGGAAAATAACGAAGTAACCTTACTTTGCGCAACTGGGCATACCGTCTTTAAGGGGAACGAAAAAGCGGACCTTTTAGGTCTCAAGAGCTGCTGAATATGAGCAGACAGGTCCTACGAATTATGATAGGACTACTGACTGGACACAGTAGCCTTAATTGGCATATGAAAATAATTGGAGAGGCAAAGAAAGCAGGCTGAGGATAAAACGAATGAGCATATCTTGTGTAACTACCGAGAGATCAAGAGACTAAGGATCAATAGATTTAGTTTGAATCAACTCGAGCCCAAGAACTTCATGGAAGTGTCCCCAACAACCCTGATGAGTTTCATTAGATGCCTAGGGCTAATAGAACGACTATAACCTAGGGGTGAGCCCAAATAGAAGGATTTTTCCAACAAGGTGATGAGATTTTCATACAGAATAGAATAGATCATTCCCATGGGAACGTTTTTTTAGAGGTTCCGAATAAATTGGAAAAAGGTTTCTTTCTACAGCATCACGAGCACTTTCTGGAAAATTAAGAAGATTTAAAGATCTTTCCATAAAGCTATTATTTAATTTGAATCTTAAAAAATAATAGGTTGGTGATATTAATGTCTTTGTTTCTTGCATTCCTTCACAACTACAGAAACTTATCTTCTGATATTATGTACTTCGCTACCTAGTAATTTAAACTAAATAATATTAACGCATATCTTTTTTGTGTTTTACAAAGAATAATTGAATAATTAAAAATAACTTAAAATAAACATTCAATTACATCTTATGATAATATAAGATTTTCACTAAAGTTTATAAAGGATCGTGGAAAATTTAACGATTATAAAAACACCTGAAACTATCTATAGATCCCTTGCAATTACCGTGAACAATCCCCCCATAAGTTATAAATCCAGCGAATGATTAATATTGTCTTCAACAAGTGCTAACATCCATGATTGTTAACTAATTGTCTGTCGATTAAGAACGGCATAATTGATGGTATTCAACGAGGAAGTTAAAAATTACCTCTGTAATTGTCTATCAACTTTTATTTTGCTTTTTTAAGCCAAGGTGTATTGCACTTTTTAAATAAAAATTTTCAAATATTTGTTGTTTTTAATTTCTTATTAAAATATAACTTCACCGTTAACCAGTTATAACCTACTTTTTAGCCAAATGGTACAAAAGAAAATGTGTAATTATTTAAAAAAATGAAACGACGGTTAAAAGTGAATGTTGATTGATTTTAGAACTACAATTCCTATTTGTTATACTATATTTGTTTGTAGTTGGTAGCACAGTGAATTCATTACAAATGCAAATCCTTCAAAGCCCAAGCAAGGTTAGTTCATGAAAAATAATTAAAAGTAGTACCTATACAGTTCTATTGAAACATAGTCATAGTTGTTATTTTTTAAAGAGTCCACCCTGTAATTAGGGATTAAGTAACCTAAACACAATAGAAACCCTAAAACAACCACTGCAGCACTTGGCAAAAAGTCCAATAGCTGGGAAAAATCATCTTCAAAATCATCAGAGGTCATTTCCTCGTGGTAATCTTTGGTTGATTATGATACAAAGTCTAATAACCCATTTTCTACAAAACCATGTTCACTGCCAATGTGTGCGATTATTAGTCTGTGACCCTTTCCTCGAGGAGCATTTAATCCTGTTGAATATCCCTCCAAAACTGCCTGACTTAAATTTGAAATATTGGTGTCCATCCATGCTTTAGAAACAGTGTGTCCTTCATTCAACCATGTTTCATCTAAATAAAAGATAGTTCTTCCCTCGCTCCGAAACTTTTTAATTCTTCTTAAGTATTGTGTTCTCCAGCAAATAATTTCTTGTCTCATTCAAAAATTTTCGTTTTTTATGCGACTCATACTAAAAACTAATTTCTTTTAGGAGTTTCCATAAAGTATTTCGTCCAAATTTGGGAATCGTATCTACTTCTGCTATAACAGTCATTACTTTGTCCAAAGTCGGAATCTCTTTATTTAAGTACAAAGAATGGACTTTTTTCCTACGTATTTTTTTGGTTCACTAACAGTTGCTGATGTATCTTAATACATTAGTGCATCATGAACATTTAAAACAATAGTTTTTTCTCTTTGAGAAAACGCACTTTATTTTAAATGAGCCACTTGTACTGGAACAAAATTCGAACTTGACGCCATTTTCACTGCCGAAAATGTTCTTGGAGTAAAATAATAAAAATATAGATCACAATATAAACCACCATTAAATTTATTCGTTTTACACGTACAGTACAGCCAATAATTCCTAAAATATATAGACGAACTATTTACCTTTCTTTTTTTTAGTTTGTACCCTTTTCTCCTTCTACAAAATAACTAAACAAAAAGCTTGAACGGAAGTGTTATTCTTATCTATACTTTCTTTACCTCTAGATACCTTATCGCCTCCATGTATGTTCAAAAACCCTCCAGCAATCCGGAATTACAAGTAATGATACATCCCGAAGGCCGGATGTAGAGAATCTGAGAAAAGATACAGTCATTAGTTAATTAATTATCTCATGAATTTATTACTAATTGCTCATCTATATATTTATATTACAACTAAGCTAAAATATTGTCTTAGTGGACGGCAGATGAGTATACCGTATGTGGTAATGTACACTGAAAAAAATATTACTTAAATTCTAATGTTACCAGATTTCAGATGAAGCCGATACATTTTTACTTGGCCGAGATGTTTTAGCATCTTTTGGCAGTACTCCAAAAAAGGGGTCTTTAATTTATTTTTTCTTAAATGCAACTTACAGTTAGTAAAAGCCAAAATTAGTACAATAATCAGGTCACTTCCAGTATCCGAAATCCAAGTTTCTTGGACCTTAATTAATTCCTAGACGATCTATCTTGTTGTGTGTGAAAGACATAAGTATGTAATGAAATTTATTGTTCTAACCCTTACTACGTGAAAGTCCATCTTATTAAGAACGGTAAACAACTAAAAGGTTATATTAAACTTTCACTATTTATTCGCAAAATGAAATGCAATGACGGCCGTTTCGCTATAGAATAAGCATCGTCAGATTGACATATTGAAGTTACATTTTGTTTGTTTGTAGCTAGGTACCTGATGTTAATTAGGTAATAGGCTAGACCAAGTACGGAAGTAGTAAGACATAACAATATTAAAGCCTAGATGTTATTAGCCCTAAGGAATTATCCTGGATGTATTTCCCTCTAAGATCAGTATAACTGTGCAATGATATAGAAAAACCAAGAAAAAAACTATATCATGCTGATCTTTGCAATACCTTAATATATTTGTGTTACAATTACGTCTTATCTATGTATAAAATGAAGACTCAATCAAAGTAAACAGTTTAATAGTGATGAACTTCCAAAATTTATTTGTTCATTAACTACTTTATATTGTTGATTTGCTAGATCTTTAATTTCAAGTTCTTCGAGGAAATCTAAATTTTTTTTTTATCACAAATATGTAATATTTGAATGTCATTGGTGTGTATGAGTGAGTGTGGATGTTCAAGAACGTGTTTTGCATAGTTTGACCAATCTGGTTGTTATAATCTATATGCTCTTAAGTGTTCATTTGAATCTTATTTCAAAATGTCTTTGTGTTTGACCTAAATATACAGCATTGCATTTTGGACAATTAATTTTGTAAACACCAGATTTTTTAATTTAGGTAATTTTGTTTTTACATTTAACAATTTTGTACCAACATTATTGTGTTGATTTGAATGAAATTAATGCAGATGTTGCCAAAGAAATTATTTTTGAAATTGTATTAGAAACATTTCCACAATAGGTAATACTTTTATAACTTTTAATTTCTTTAGTTTGTTGAGGGAATATTAGTTGTACTGACATTTTCTGTTCTTTCTTATTAATTAATTTATTTATCAAATTTAATGGATAGCCATTAGATGTAGCTATTGGTTTTATAATCTCAATTTCTTTATTAAAAAACTTTTTTTTGTATATTGGAATTGAAAATGCTCTATGCATAGAACAAAAATAATAATTATTTTTTGAATATAATTGCCTATCATGATAGTTGGGTATTTGAAGTTGTAACCATGGCAGAGCGGTAATAAACCTTACATGAACCTCTTTCAGTGTCTCCATTCATTAATTTTAATCTTTTCCTACATTGCATCTGCTTTGGACAGTTTCGCAGTGTACAAAATTTGTTTATCATCACTTCTAATTAATAGCCAATTGTTTATTTAAATTCCACTTCCAAGACAAACAAAATAAATGTTGTTTAAATATAGATATTATCAAATTAATTTTTTTTCTATTAACTAAATATATTTAAATAATTAATAGATACCTATAAGTAAAAACGTTTTGGCTAAAAAAATGTATATTTATTTTTATAAAAACACTCGTGATACAATCATTTCGTTTTAGCAACAAATAATAATTTGATTTATGTAACAATGTTATTAAGTAGGTTCTCACAAGCAACAAGGACGTGCATTGAACGGAGTGTGAATCATTTCAGGATATTCACTAATACATTCGTGTCTGACAGAGGATTCAGTCTTGTACGAGGACCCTCCAATAAAAACACTTTGATAATCTTAATTAACAAAGTGCTGTAATCAATAGGTATTGTTGCCAAAATGGCTAGCTGTTTTCTACCAGTGCAGTTCTTTGAACATAACCTTTTTGAGTCAAGAAGGTTAGCTAATATATAGCAAATATTTTTTAAGGCTTTTATTTCTTCTTCTTGTTCTTTTGATTAATTAACTTACCTTATTTTGCTACAATAGAATGCCTAAGCTTTAACATCACAACCTTTCCAAACAAATCTATTAACACTTCAAAGAGAGTGTAATAAATCAAAAGAATTAAGGAACTGAGAAAAATATAGAAGCGCTCTTACAGCATTTAACAAAGAGATAAGAAGATCCAAGGAGAAAGTTCTGGCAAGAATTCACAAGATTCTCTTCAAGGATCCGAGCCAAGTGGCTTGTTTTCTCAAAAGACAGGATGGAATCCAAAAAAAACACTAGAGCTCTTGTTACAGAGGTAACAGGTAACAATTATTGAAGTGCAGAGACGAACTTCAGACCTAGAACGTTTGCCTCAAGAAGTTGTAAAATATATGGGCCACAAATAAATAAACCACATCGATCCATACAAATCTCCAGGGGAGAATGGACTGGGTCCTCCCTTAAACTCTAGAACACCGACGTAATCGCCTTTAGTGGTGCAGAGAACGGTCGTTCTGGAATCAGGCATGGAACAGTATTGTCTTTAGTGACGAGTCTCGATTTTGTTTGGGCATGCACGATGGTCGAGCGAGGGTTAGAAGACGACGTGGTGAAAGGAGAAATCCACGGTTATTTGTTGAAAGACATGTTCATCAAACTGTTGGAGTTATGGTTTGGGGTGCTATAGCTTATGGTTCGAGATCACCTTTGATCTTCATCAGAGGTAACATGAACGCGCAACATTATATCCAAGTTTAGAACCCCATCTTTTACCCTCTCTTGATACCCTGGCAAATCCAACTTTCCAACAAGATAATGCCCGACCATATGTCGCAAGAGTCACAATAAACATAATGATGTCACTGTTGAAAGCACTTCTTGATAGGCATATTAAGGAGGGACCACTGAGGGAACATCCTCTCAGTACCTACCAGCATGCATATCAAGAAGGAAACTTCATGTAGGGACTTCATGTAAGTGTCGCCAACGCGAACGATCCTGATGAGCTTCATCAGAGGATAGACCGGACTATAACCTAGGGATGAGCCACACTAGATCTTTCAGGTTGCAGGGACCACTCGCACAGAACCTACCCTAACCAAAAAGATTTTTGATTTGTGGTTTGCGGTTCGTATAATGATAAACAAGGTTAATCATTATGGATTAACTAAAAAGTGATCAGTTGAAGACTTTTTATAAGAAAATCTGCAAGGTAAGGTTTTCAAAGCGTTTTTAAAACAGTGAAAACTGGATTGAGGTTATGTGTGTTTAATGTTTTGTTAGGTTTATTTCTTGTTTACACTGATAGTTTCAAAATGGTAATGTGTTTTGTACCTGGTTGTGACTATTACACCGAAAGAAAGACTTGCAAATATTTTGTTTTCTACTCGTTTTGTTTGGAAAGATTTTTATGGTTACGCCTCTAGTAACGTCAGGATTGTCTGAGAAGTTGCTTAACATTAATTTCTTGTATCATATACTACAGACTTTCCTTCATACCTAACTGGCAAACAAAAAAACCCTACTTAAAATTGCAGATCATGCAGAATACAGTAAATGCGATTCGTTAAGGGATATGGAAAAATCCTATTCTTTTTTATTTAACTGCCGCTGGCGACTGTTAAACATAAGCATCCTCTTTGAATTTTTAGTGTTGGTCTTAAGTCCAACACATCCATGTCTTTATATAGTGCTTCTAGCTAGTAAAAGTCTTTCTATATTTCTGATTTCTTGTCGTGTTCATCATTCTACAATTCTTTTTGTCCTCTATCTATCATCTAGCTTGTTTAACCTCGTAACGCCATTTTGTTTTGGCTATTTTTGTTAATAAAAATTGGAGTGAATAAAATAAAATAAATATGTACGCTGAAAACGATGATGCAGCTAGAGGGGTGGTTTTTGGAAAACAAACGAACTAATAGTAGTGACAGTGATTAGTGACAGATCATTAACTTACGTTTATGATACCACAGACAGTTTAAGTCCATTAACTAAGAAGAATTTTATAACTTGCCACTATCCAGTCAAACTTTAGATCTAGATCAAATTGAAATAACAAGTCCTAAGAAGCGTAATAGACATCAAAAGCAAATAAGAGATCATTTTCACCTTTCGCTTTCCTAAGCTCAAGTATTTTCTCGGTTTATGAATCAGTTTAGGAAATAAAATGTGTTATGCAAGTAAACCATTTTAATGCCAAAATCAGAACGCTCTTATTAGTGGCTGCCAGTATTGGAGCTTACCATAATTTTCTATTAATGTACGATTCTTTTAGTGTTACATTTTCTGACCAAATCTACGGCAAATGTACTAATTTACCAGATCAAATAATCGGAGGATATTTTCTAAAGTAGACTTTAAATCAAAAAGTAAATATGGACTTGGTAAATAACATTTTAAGAGTGGAATCAATATTTTTATGTCCCGATCACTGGTCACTGGTCTTAACAATTTTTGGTTTTTTTTTATCTAAAACGGTTAATTTAGAACACAGTTTTAAAAATTTGAAGCAAGCATATCCTACATGAAACCGTTTAATCAGCCATGAAATTGGTAGAGCTAAGTAGAATTGTTTTTTTATTAAATTGTTAATGCAATGAAACAGCGTTAGAAAAAAAAACAATGTCCAGTCATTTACACAATGCAAATATTTGTCTTTTGCAGAACCATATTGGTTCTGTAATTGGTACTGGTATAATTATTTCTTAGTTAAGTTAGGTTAGGTTAGTTTATTTTTGTCGTTCTAGAATTTCTTGTAAAAACGGCTAACTAATTTTCAAAACCGGATTTGTTGTAGTTAATTCTTCTATATTCTTCTAGATAGAAGTACAAGCAATTCGCAAGGATGGTCATGATACACAGCATTTAGACAGTTTTAATTTTATTTAGACAGCTACTCAACTGTGAATTTGGTTTGGAATAATCTATATCCAATTTGCAAAACGTTAGGTAAATTTGAACATTTGCAGCGAAAATTATTTTTATAATGTAAACAAATTTAATTTTAAAGCAATTATTTTATTATTCAAATTTTAACTCTGTACATTGAAAAACCTTCCTGGAAGAACAATATTCTTTTTCTACTAGTTACCGTTAGAAGTATTTACAATACATCCGTATTATTTTTCTACTCCTACAAAAAATTTATGAGTTTTGCCCAAGTATTGCTAACACATGCAATTAATATTTAATGGTATTTGCGTTCTCTTACTATTATTATTATTATTAGGCCATTAACGGGATTTGCGGAAAACTGTGATACCTACCATAAGTAAGTTTTAATTATTTTTCAAGTAAAAAGTATTTCAATTATAAAATCTTTATGTTTTTTATATAAACTAATTCATACAAACTTATAAACAATAACGGCAACAACAGCCTCCTGCTGCAACTCCTCTTGCAGCAAACATATTGTTTATAAAAAGTGCTAAATCAATCAATTATAGGTAAAACATAATTTATTCTCATTTCGGGCATCGCTACTCGCGTTTCGTGAGTAAGGGAGTAAAAATAATAACCACTCAAATGACAGAATTGGTAAAAAATACCGATTCAAAATAATTTATGAAAAGAACTATAAAATAGATTAATAGTGAAGTGAAGTCAACAAAAATTACGATGTGAATATAAAATGTAAAAGTTCTGCAGTGATTTAGATTTGTTAAAAGAAATTAGCTGCATAAAACTCTAATTTATTGTTTAGAAAAAAATTTTGTTCCAATACTATTTTGTGTTTTAAATGATATTAATGCTGATGTTGCCGAAGATATTGTTAAATGTGAAAACAAAATTACCAAAATTAAAAAATCTGGTGTTTACAATATTAATTGTCCAAAATGTAATGCAGTATATATAGGTCAAACACAAAGAAATTTTGAAGTAAGATTTAATGAACACTTAAGAGCATATAGATTACAACAACCAGATAAGTCGAACTATGCAAAACACCTACTGGAACATCCAAACTCACTTATACACACCAATGACATTCACATACTCATACTACACATTTTTGTGATAAAAAACAAAATTTAGATTTTCTAGAAGAACTTGAAATTAAAAGACATCTAGCAGATCAACAGTTTAAAGTAGTTAATGAACAAATAAATCTTGGAAGTTCTCCACTATTAAACTGTTTACTTTGATTGAGTCTTCATTTTATACATAGATAAGACATTATTGTAACATAAATATATTAAATAATAAAATTAAATAATAATAAATAAATATTGTTATGTCTTATTACTTCCTTACTTGGTCTAGCCTTAACTCCTTATCAACATCAAGTACCTAGTTGCAAACAAACAAAATGTAATTTCAATATGTCAATCTGATGATGCTAGTTATAGCGAAACAGCTGTTATTGAATTTTAAAGCGAATTTTACGAATAAATAGTGGAAGTTTAGTTTAACTGTTCAGTTATTTATTGTTCTTACTAAAATGAACTTCCAAAAAGTAGAGGTTAACACAACAATTTCATAAAAAAAATAATATAAGAGGATTTCATACCCAAAAAACTTTATAACGACAAATATTTGTAGAGATTAAAGAAACTAATAGTGTATTTTACATAAATTGCTAAGTGTCGTATTTGAACAGATATATTTTATAAAATAATATATTTGATCATATTTGACAAAACTTTACAACGATCCATGTAATTTTTCAATTAAAATGTTTTTTTTGTCGATTACGGATTTTTAGACAAACCGATTTAATAATTAGATAAAAAATCGTTATGGTTCCTACTTCGGTCACGGTGTAAATTCTTAAACGCTCCTTTAGAATTTAACAAACCATTCATTGATTTTGATAAAAGGCATTTTAAATATTTGCAATCGAAAGGATGTGGTCTGCAAATGTGGGAAACGGTTCGGTGGACTTAAGTATTGTTTTTTTTTCTCAGAGTTAAATAGTTTAGGTTAACCGAAAGTTCAAAACTTTATAGGCACATCATTTACTTGGAAATATAAAACGTTTTAGGTGAACATTTCTGTAACAAAGTTAACAGTAAAAACTAATTAATTAATTAATCAGCACGGTTAATTAATCAAAAAGTTCATTTAAACAGTTTAAACGGTAGGTTAAGTTAGGTTAGGTTAGGTTAGGTTAGGTTAGGTTAGGTTAGGTTAGGTTAGGTTAGGTTAGGTTAGGTTAGGTTAGGTTAGGTTAGGTTAGGTTAGGTTAGGTTAGGTTAGGTTATATACTAACGTAGAGACAGCAACAATAGTGATTGTTTTGTATCACAGGAGAAACTGTCAGATACTACAGCCAGTGTCGTATCATTTTTAGGGGGTTTGAAATTAATACCTTTATAATACATTTTGAAATATGTAACAAAATATTTTTTAGACTTGGATTTAAGTAGTAATAGTAGTTAATTATTTACATGGAATCATAAGATATTTTATAAAATAGAAAGTTGAATTTATTGCATAAATTTCTAGATTTTCAGTATTCTTAATAATACGGCGGTATATTTGCTTTATCCATTTTCCTATTTTTAAACAAGTGTAAGAAACGCTAATGCATATTTACTTGTAAAACGTCCTTGATGATTCATTTTCATATTTATATTTACAAATCACACAAACTCTAACCATATAATATAATACTCAAATAAATTTAAAAAATGGCTTTAAAAGTAATTTCCAAACACTATTAAATTGTAAAAATAACTCTAGATGCAAAACAAATTGACAATAATGCCATATGTGACAACTCGACTTGATACGCAAATTCAAACAACGGACCAATGAGATTGCTGGACACTACATGACATTTATTTCCCCCACCCCCTGATACAAAACAAAGCTCATTTGACGCTGTCTCTACGTCAGTATATATGCTCCAAGGGTTAGGTTAGGTTAGGTTAGGTTAGGTTTGTGGTGAGTGGGTCTATTCAGCTTCATGACAAAACCGATTAGTTTGTTTGGTGAATGATATTTCAGGTTCGAAGGCGAGAGAGAGAGACCCTGCCAAACATTAGACATCTCATTCAAGTAGCCACGGACACATATTATATGCTCTGCTGCTTCATCATCATTCAGACAAAGACGACAGATTGGATCCACCGACAGTTTAAGTTTGTGCATATATGATGATTGAAATAAAAGTGGCCTGTTAGAAGACCGGTAAGACAACGTAGGTCGTGCTGCTATAGTCTAACATTTGTTCGGAGACTTTCTTCGAGGGATGTATAAAAGCCTTTGAATGAACCAATCCTGGTAAATTATGCCAGACGTCTAATGCTCTTCTTACTGTCCAGGTATATAGTATTTGGCAAAGCTAATCGCCATGCCAATTGTAGGTTCTGGCCCGATAGAAGTACGTGCAGCACTCTCCCTTGCAAGAGAGTCTGCAAGAGATGGGTTTGCTCCACACATGGGACAATGCCGTAAAATTCCTCCTGAAATACGGTTGCATAGGATTCTAGAGAGATTGAAATTTCTGTGATACATCAGCACCAGAGCCTAATGGTGTTTTAGAGCCATCTGTGTACCAACAGCTTTTAATAGCTCATCCTTACGGAAGAGCCAATCATCTCTTTTTGGAAATAGGACGGTATAAGACACATCGTAGTTTACTGTACAGTGTAAAATAAATAATGCTGTAAACCAAATAAAAATTACCGAATTGTCGCTAGAAAAATACTCACAGGTATTTGTAAGAGATCTCTCTAAAAAGAGGTCTGAAAAGTTGTTGAATATGAGCAGGCAGAACCCACGAATAATAGGGCTACTAACTCAACACAGCCGCTTCACTAATAGAAATACTACTAAGGGTGACCCACAATATATTTTTCAGGTCACTGTGAAAGGGACTTTGAACGACAACTCACATGGAACCTAACTTAATCCAACTCATAGAAAGATTTAATAAAATAGGTTCAAATCAAATAACCAAATCTTGGTTATTTGATTTTTCATGAAGCCAATTTGTAGGGTAAATATTCTTAATGGTGTTTGCTACTAGTTTCAGTCTACTGACCATCATCAGCTTATAAAGATCAAATATAGTGCATTGGAAGAAAGCAGTTAAGTTTTCAGAAGAAAGTTATAGTAAATTATACAGAAATTCTACAAGATCTTTATAAGAAAATAAGTGTCCAAAGTAAATTATATTTTTTTAAAATTGAAACATATAAATTCTAAAAATAATGTTAAAAGTTAGGAGAGGGAAATTATTAATCTGTTGCACTAGTAAGTAACGCGTTACGAATGTGGAGAAAACACATTTTTTTGACGAATAGATCGAATTCTATAATGGCTGACCAGTGTTGGTACATAGACGGCTCTAAAACAGAGCGGTGTTGGAGCCGGGGTAAATGGAGGGTGATAGAAATTACTTAGTTACTTATAGTTTTAGTTTGTTTACTTAGTGTACTTTTTGAAGTAATGTCAGATTGACTGATAAAATATATAATAAAAAGTCAGTTAAAATTTTAGAAGGTATTTTCTCTGTTTCCAAAGTTTTCTTCACGACCAAGTAGCTTTACTGTTGAAATATTGGTATAACAGGTCGTTATTACCGTATTCTGATCAGAGGGAATCCAAAGGTGAAATATCATGTTTAATATGTGCAAGTATTTACTGTTTTATTTTATTGAGTTGTATGTTCATTAATTTTTCTAATTAATTAATTTTAATAATTAATTTTATCTGTTTTTGTGTTTTTATGTTATCTGTTTTTTTCATCTAAGCAGTCAAATTCTACAGAGTGCATTAAATAAGTTCATTCTGAGTGAAAAGTTTCAATGTAATGTATAAAAATCTCTTATTTTTAACCATTTTCTACTTGTCTTCTTTAATCCACATTTTTTAGGCTTTATTAATTACTTTTTACATGTTATACTCATATTCTTGGTTAAACCAGATGTTTTGAGATGCCTTAATTCTTTTCTAAAAGATGTTTTAATGACATTTATTGTACTGCGCCTTACAAAGTTCATTGTTTAAAGTTTTTAATCAGATGGACTTATTGTTTTATTGTGGTGCAGCTATATGTGTGTCGTTTGGCAACGCTGCTGAAAAGTAATTACACACCTATTGCCTCAAATATAATTTATCAATTATGACCGTCGTCTAAAAATAACTGTCCACGTATTGATGAGCAGAGAATAATACATTCATATCTGATTAGATCGGAACCTTATAGAGGCAAAGTCGAAAGCAGATTATAATCTTGGTCGGAATATCTCCTATCTCAAAGAATATAAATATTTAAGCCATATTATATACGACCGATAAGATCTTCGAGAATTACAAGAAGTACTAAGTTGTCATTAGTTATAAATAATGGATTAGATTTACGGAATTTGACACTGCACAGTTATTATGGGCTCGATAACTTAATTTCATTGGAGGTTTTAAGTTATTTTGTAACTAAATGGTCGTAAACAATATTATGGATTTACAAATATGGGAAAATGTATTAACTTATTTACTTAACGGTAAGTTAATGAAAAGAGAATGATTTTCTTCACACCGTTATGTACGGAAAAAGAGATTCTCTAATTATTTATAAGCTGATTGCCTTCTTTGGCAACAATAGAAAGAGAAATATGCATTATTTCACTAATTATTTTTAACGTTTCTTAAAACCAATAGAATTTTTCTTTATTTGTCACAACGGTAAGTTTCAACCAATTATGTTATTATTATAGTGGAAATAAAAATATTTTAGGAAATAATCACTATAGATATTTACGTTATAAATATAAAAGTTATAAAATACGAGATGCACATCACAAATGTAAAAGGACCTGATTCAGGTAATTTTTTTTCTCAGAGAAGGATTGTAGAGGATTACAGCTTACACTTCTTGTTCATTTTAGTCTTTGTATTTCATTGGAAGTGTTCACTTGTGTTACGGCGTGCAATAATTTTATAACATTTATTTGTTATTACAGACATTAAAAGCAAATATTTTATACCCCAACGTACAGAATAGGCAGTATGTGTCGTTCGTGGATAAAAAGTAATAGTGCTTCTTCCAGTGGTTCGTTAAAGAAGAATCACTTATCCTGTAACGCGAAAATCATTAAAAAAATGTGAATAGTTCCTTACTTCAGCAAGGATATAACGCGGGTGCTGCAGTAAGAGTAACCAGTAATTTGACGAAGGTTCCTCTTACTTCAGTTAGACGAATTGTTGAAAATTCCATGGAAATAAGAAAAAAGCATAAAGATTCCGGTGTCACAAAAAGTCTAGACGACTGGGAAAAAGATTTGATAAGGCGAAAAATCTACACTATGTATGATGAGCAGCGTGTCCCTACAATCAAAGTTCTGAAACAGCTGCCAATACTCTACCTCGACGAGACGTGGTTTGACACGCATGACACCCCTTCTAAAGGATAGTGTGATTCCTCTGATAAGTGTAAAACAAAAGCATTATCAAATAAAGGGAAGAGAATCACAATATTACACGCAGGATCAGAAAATGGTTGGATCCCAAACGCTATTTGGCTTTCTGCCAAAAATATTAAGGTCTCTTGTGTTGTTTATGACGAAGATACGACAGCAGAGCTTTTTGAAGATCAGTTTAAAAATTGTCTGTTACCCAGCATTCAACAATTAGTTTAAATCGGGTAGTTTCTTGCAGTTAATAAGCCAATACCATTTACTGTGAAAAATACTATACTATGAGTACTGTAAAAGTAAAACATTAAAAAAAAACAAATAATTTATTTTAAAAATATGCGTTAATTTTGGTGTGCAGTTAATATGTAGAAGCTTGTCAATGTCAAATTTCATTACAGGATAGTAGCATGTAATGAAATATATTCTATTTTCCGGATTAAAATCTAGCAATTAAAGGTACCTATATTTTATGGTACAGTAAGATGAACCAAAATACTTTTAATAATTGCAACTAATATTTGTTTTTAGTATTCGCCTTTTCGAAAGTCTAGAGGCCCTCTGGAGGATAAATAATAAACCTACTTTGTGAGTAATCGCAAATTATTTTTAATTTTATTTTGGATTGTTATGTGGAGGTTGATGTTTGATTCTTTTATTTGTATTTGTAAAATTACCACCAAACAATTAAAACACACAACTCAACCACTAAGTTCTACACCTCAAACAAAAAGATTACTCACAATCCTCCATATTTGTTTACGTTTCTTAGCACCCTCAACGGTAGTCGAAATTGCGAATAAAGAACCCTTTTGCTCTTTTATCTGCTACGGATGTGTTTTGTAGCCAGGCTAGTCCTAACTATTATAGACTACCTAAGTCTGACGTCACTGGGTGGAGCTTATTTTTCCAAACAAAACAAAAAATTTAAAGCCCATGCATTTAAAGCACCTTTACTCATTTTCTTTTCAATTTATTTCTTAATGTTAGTTAAATAAGAGAGGTTGTAATTTGTTCTGTTGAGTGTGTGTGTATATATTTATTGAAAACTTCAAGAATTTTTAAAGGTAGGTGTCTTAATACTATTTTTATAAAATTAAGGTTAACTTTTGTAATTTATGAAATATTTTTTATATTTTTAGATTTTGTGATTAAAATATGGCTTTTAAACATGTTTTAAAGCTTTCAAATATCAATGATTTTTTAAACAATGACAATAAAAGAGGTGAAAATTCGAACCATGTAAAAAATATGCAGTTTGATGCTAATTTGATGATGATCAGAGGGGATATATATTGTAATAAATTACAATTAAAAAAAATATTTTGTTTGTATCAATATTATTTAAATTGATGTTGTTATCAAATTATTGTCTTTATATTTTTAAATTCTTAATTTTTGTACAATTTTGTGGGGCTATAATTTATATTTATTTATTTTTCAATTTTATTCCGTATTTATTAATCTCAAACACCTCAAATCTCTTTATTTTGTTACCATTATATTAAAAAAAATTATTCTCTAACTCTAAATATGAAATTATTATAGTTTAAGATTTGATTTACTTAAATCAATTTTCAAAACATTTAAAAGACTCTTATCAGCAGAAGTCGGTTCAAAAATAAACAAAATCCAACGATGAAACTATTTATTTTATTTATTTATTCTAAAATTTAATATACCTCAATCCTACTGAATGATGCGACTATGGTTTTTCTTATGCGCATTTACCCACGCACAAGGAAAAACGTGATATGTTACTGTTATTTCCAAAAGTAGTCTAAGAGGTAGGAGACGGTGCGTGCATCATTGTTAACAAAATGTGTAAGCAGTTTGTTTATTCAAAAGCAGAATTATATCAGAATGGTGTTGAAAAGATATTGAAAACTATTTTACAAACTTTATAGGTTTTTGGAAAGTGAATTTAATAAGTGATATCAAAAGTACATACCGTATTTCACTTGCCGCTTGTGTATGGTGCTGAATTTTTCCATTTACGGCTTCTTACACAGGATATTCTAAACACGTGGAACCATCAAGGAGTGGATATTTGGATTTTGAGTACTTCTAGTGGATAATTATCTCGTTCTCACCATGTTATAAAAGTATTAGAAAATTTTATTGCTTCTCCAGACGTCCAATGTTTTAGATTTCAAGGTTAGTAGAATAAATTTTTATTTTATTTCATGTATATAGTTTTTATTATTATAAAAATCCCATTTCCAATTATTATTATTAGTTTATAAATTTGTTTTAAACTAGTACATGAGTTATTATGCGGCCATCTTTATTTTCAACAATAGTCAGCCATTGATTTTTGGTAATTTTCAAAATATACTGGCGTGGAGTGGCCTTTTTATCAAATTACAATGCTCCCGAATTTTCTTTCTCAAGGGTTTATATACCCTCGGTCAAATTTTCATTATGGCTGCCTTTTTGAGCGTGTTTTGTTTTTATAACCTCTCTTACATCGAGTTTTTGAAAAATTGATTTTTTAATTATACATTTTCTGACCTTAAAATTGTTTCAAATCAAATCTGGGTAATTTATTTCATTATAAATTAACATTTTTAAAATTTTAAAATCAATCTTTCTTTATTAAAACAGCTGATTTTGAGGAGTGAACTATGTCGGCCATTTTGACAATTTTTAATATAAAATTTAACAATTGTGAGCTAATATCTCTTTTTGACCAATAATTTTAACAAAAACTGAAATTTTACATATTCAAATATGATTAGATAACTTTTATTTTCAATGACACCGCTTATATTAGTTATTATTTGCTTTTAAAATTTGCTATGTCATGGCGATTCAAATACAAAATTTATCAAATACAAGAGTTAATAATATCCAAAATCATCAAAAAACAACTTAAAATTAATTACCTTACAACAAAATACAATTACAACAAATAGAAACATCAATTAAACATCTAATACTAAGTTTAGGTCTTTCTCATACAAGCACCTTTTTAAAGTTTATAGTCAACGTTTTTAATCACCACTTCACTATTTACAGTGTTTTTCATTGAATTTATCATTCATAATGTCCTTGGCTAAGCTTTAATTAAACGGTCTTAGCTTGTAATCAAACACATCACTTTCTTACAATTTTGTTTTTACATGTAATATCTTTCAATATCTTTATTTTTAGATTCTGACTTAAGTATTTTATTTTATCAAAAACTGAGATGTACCAGAAAATAGGAAGTACTGGACTTGTACTGTTATCCGATACATCAAACTACAGGATTCATCACTTGATGCTTAATTAAATTGGAAAATGTTATCTGGGGTAAGTAAAATCTATTTATCATATTACAATCATTGTCTATGATTCATTTATTTTGCTCTTATATCTAAAATTAACTTGTTGAGCTTTAAATTTCTGTACCTTATATTTCTAACTGATTACAGTTGAATAATGCCTATTTTATATGATAAATTAAATAACCTAAACCTACTCATTCTTATTTTATAGCTACTTATAAGAAATTATTGAACTGATTATTTTTAACATTGATTATAAATTATTTGGATTTTAATCTACTAATAATCTTTAATACTTTAATACTACTTTAATCTTACTAATATTTTATTCTTATGATTCATTATTAACATAATTTAATACTTATTTAATTTTTTTTTTTTTTTAATTTTTAGCTTAAACAAAATAGTATCTTGGACTTTGATTCTTGGATCGACTACTGGTGTTGGTGCTCATCCTTATGAATCCTTTTTATCAAGATATTTTATGTTCTTGTGTGAATTAAGAATGACTGGATTGGCTTAAATAAAGAAATTTTTGGTGTATTGATTATTTAATGAAAAGATTTGAAAATAACATCCCTGTTGAATAGTTTATTTCAATTCAGGTTATATTTTGGGTAAGTTATATTTATTATTATTTTAAAACATTACAATATATGCCAGTGTGAAAGATAAAACTTACAAAGCTGAGGTAGGTTTGGATTTTTTTATATGATGGTAATATCTACTAAATATTAACTTATTTCAGATTACATTGAATAAATTGGGTGATATTGTTTCCGCAACTTGTGCTTGCCCTAGAGGAATAAAATGTCACCGTATAGCTGCATTGGCTCTATTTGGACACTATAATATTTCAGTAACAGATAGAGAATGTACATGGAATGCGCCAAAACAAAAATATTGAGCAGTAAAAACTACAGAAGAATTATATCCTTAAAAACCATATACTGCTGTTGAAGAGCCTTTAAGTCAAGAGCAAATGACTGCATTAAAAACAAGTTCAGTTTATTTGGTAATACTGTGGGCTCTAGTTGATGCTGCAGATTAAGGTACTCAATATAATTTGCCCATTATTAAAGATATCATTCCATCTGCAGAATTTAATTTGGCCTTAAATAAACATTAAAAATATTGCTGCTCTAACAGTAGGACAAGTTACCAATGAACACTGGTTTTTAATCAGAAAAATTAGACTTACTGCTAGTAATTTTGGAGTAGTTATTTCTTCATGCATAAGAAATAAGTATCCAGACAGTCTATATAAAACTCTAATTGGTAAGTATATACATTTGCTGCATAATTATATTCACAATTTTTGAAAACAATCATGAAACATTAATATCCTTTTATATTAATTTTTATTTTGCTATTGTAGGTGCTCATTCTCTCGATGGCATTAAGGCTATTCAGTGGGGAAGAAGTCATGAGAAGCATGCTCTGAAACATTTAAAAGAAAATTTGAATTTAGATGTTAATCCAACAAATACCTGTTGACAAATTCAGGAATATTAGAAGCAAGTCCTGATGGCTTGATTGGTGATGATGCCATTGTTGAGGTGAAGTGCCCATATTCCTTTAAAAATGATGTTTTGTTAGAAAAACTTAAAAATAATAAAACATACATTATATATTATAATGAAGAGGGAGATATATGCATTAATAAAAATCACAATTATTATCATCAAATTTAACGTAATCTACATATTTTAAAAAAATTAAAATGTTATTTATGCATATGGACTCCACTTGAAGTTGTAACAGTTGTAGTAGATGATGATGCTTCTTGGGAAGAAAATGTATGATTATTGGAAACATTTTATGTAAATCATTACCTCCCAAAACTATTAAATGGTTAAATTTGGTACCTAACAGAAATAATAGGTAGTTTGTGTATATATAAATTAAACATTTTTTTATTTATTATAAATATATTGGGTCTGACAATGTATACAATTATTTTTATGATATTTTAGTTTAAAATTTATACTGTTTATAAAATTTGTAAATATATAATATTTTTCATAAGGTCTGTTTTATTAATTTAAAATAATACAACAAAAAATGTTTTATGAACTGCAATTAAAGCGCATAGCTAGATCTTCATGTGGCAAGTTTAAATGTAATTTCATTAACGTCATTAGTATTTGATCAATTTTTGGCAATAATTTTACCTGCCACCCAGCATAATTTTCGAACTGTCCACTAATTCAAATAGAATCATGTATAAACCATTGCTGTGTATGCCAGTATACATAAGTATGTGTGAATCATTAATTTTTATATGTTCAAAACTGAAATGGGTGCATAAGTTATTCAGTTTTTTGGTAACTTCTTCCAGTTCTTGTTATAAGAAATAATGTGCAGGAGGGTGTTTAGAAGTGGATGGTTCTGAGATTAAAGTTGGCATTGAAGTTGAAGGTCCTGCTGGTTCCATTATTATCAGTTAACAGTGGATTTCGTTTACTGCAAAAAAAAGTACTTGTAAAACAAACCTACCTTATTAAAGGTAGAAAGAGTACCTATATCTTTATATTATTGTAAAAATATAAATGTACTACATACCGTTTTTCAGGGGAATCAAAGATTAACCTCCTTTTAGTTTTAAAGTTGGCCCATTTTTTTTGTGACTGCATTTTTTTTGACAACTCCAAACTAATGAGAATTTTGATGGCTCTCTATCTTGTCTCCTATTAATATTTTTTCATTTTATTAAAATTTTATATTATAATATTATTATATTAATAATATTATATATTAGTTACCTACCTTATCAAAGAGATCCTAAAAAGGCTTCTTAGTGTTAAAATAACAGAAAAACACCTACCTTTAAAAATTCTTGAGGTTTTCAATAAATATATACACACACACTCAACAGAACAAATTACAACCTCTCTTATTTAACTAACAATAAGAAATAAATTGAAAAGAAAATGAGTAAAGGTGCTTTAAATGCATGGACTTTAAATTTTTTGTTTTGTTTGGAAAAATAAACTCCGCCCAGTGACGTCACGACTTAGGTAGTCTATTGTATTTAAGTCAGGAAGGATAATATTTTACCTCTTTTAAAGGAGGGTAGAAGAAACTTGGTCTACACCCGGTGACTTGAAATATAGGAAAATGTTTCCAATTTATTTTTTCCGTTGTAAAGAGAGCTCATGCAATTTCCCAGTCTTTTCTTTTAGGGTTCTGTTGGGAGCTTACAGTTAGTCAGCGAGCTAGATATTGTAAACAATGAATTTTATTAGATATAAATTGCTTTTAATCTTTTTAATGAAGTATAACCATGCCTCTAAGTAATTTGTGCACATATTTTACTTATTTATTTTCTTATGAACTTTGTTTTTAAAAATAACAGTTAATTACATTATCACGTATGGGCGTTCTAAACTTATATTAGCTCAATTATTATCATCTTATAGACTTGCTATTTGATGCAATTTCAGTACGAGTACGAAATATATCATTATTATTAAGAGACTATCATTACGACTACATTTCCTAATTATAACAAAATTCTAAAAATCCAGTATACCTGTACAAGAAAGAGGATTATCAGATTTCCATGAAATTGCAAATAGACCGTTCAACTACTTCCTGTTTCATTTTTTTTAATGTTGTGATGAAATAGGAAATGGACCGACAGAAAAGCGAAATTGCCTACTGGCTATCAATACCTTCAATTGCGATTTCTTTCAAAGCAACAGAAGTGCATATAATCAAATTGTAAACTATAATAATCACGGTATCTGTATTGTTATTGAAAATCGATTAAAGTGTGTAGGCTGGTAAACACGATAGGGCCGTGACATTCAATTATACAGATTCATTGCCAGCAGAAGTAGACACATAGTACGAGAAAACTGAACCGATGTTTCACAATTTATAAGCTTCACTATGATCTTAATAATAATTCAATTTATGAATATAAAAAAATCAAATATGTACGACTTTCACAAATAAATGGTTAGTTTAATGAATTTAATTTAATAAATAAATAGATAGTAGGAAGGTATTGGTAGAGCTCCAGTGAGTTTGCCACATACGTCTAAAGATTCGTTTTGCTTCTGTCTCAATGTCTTTGCAACTATTTATATGGAATATCATTTCCAAGTACACTAAGTATACCAATATGTGAGGGTATCCATATGATGGTCTGTGGTGTTTGGGGAATAGAGATGAAAAAAAAGTGAAGGACAATGGAATGTTCAGTAAATAATTCTTGGATAAATAGGATTGACACTAGAGAGTCAGTACAAATTTATACTTGGACTGGTTGATGTGCTTAAAAGCTACTATAATACTGTACAATTCTTCACACTGCATAAAGGATGGATTAGGGAAGTGCTAAGGAGATTGTTTTTCGTGGTAACTAAGCAGACAACTCCAGTATCAGTTTTGAATGATTTCAAAAAATGCTTTAATCATGAGCTCTTTAGTTACTTCTTGTTTATTGAATTTTGATATGCTCTATGCTCAACACACTACCGTTTATTGACACCACTAACACCTTTATTGACACCTAACCTAATCTAACCTAACCACTAGGGTTTCTAGACAAGAATAAGTAATACTTCGAATAGATCACACCAAAATCGCTCACAGCTACTTAATGACCTCAAACAACAGACCTTACTGTCGAAGCTGCCAGTGTCCACTTACTGTGAAACTCATCCTGATTGATTATCCCTAATCCAACTTAATATCAAATCCTAGCTGCAAGACATCCTAGAGATCCCAAAGCAAATCGAGACAACACTTTAATTCTCCAAAGAAATATACTTTTTTCCAAAATTTCTCTAGTCTTGGAAATATAATTAATGAAAATCTAATATAAACTAAATAATAACCTTGCTATAAGGAATTATCATAAAAATCATATATACACATGGATATGTATATCTGGCAACCCAAATTTTTTTTATATTATTATTAATTTGATATTTATTTTTGCCAAACTAATTAATTCTTAATTATTCCTACTTTCTCTGAATAGAGAGTTTGCGGTCAGTCGTTTTACGTTACGTTAGACTCTTATTTTCCGTTATACTGTAGTGTATCGTAAAATTTGTAAACATAGCTTGCGGTTATCGTACCTTAAAAATCAAGGTTACAGATGACATATGATATGTCACTAGTGCAAGTTTAAAAAAGACCGCTACAAATAATTAACAAAATTAATAAAAATAATTCCTTCTATTTACTGCTTTACAGAAAGCAGTCGAAGAAAAAAATAAAAGACTTTATTCTACATGAAATATATTGTACAAACCCTTACTACGTGAAAGTCACAGACATATAAGTAGTTTCTTGTTTCGTTTTAAGAAACAAGACATTATTGAACTCGATAAAGTTTTGCAAATACCTAACAGGATTGAAACTAATGATAAACATGCATGATACAACAATTTACAATGTAAATTTGTTGTACCATGGAAGTAAATTATAAGAATTAATATCTGATTGGTTAACGTTATTTTTTAAAATATCGTACAAATAAGCTTTATACGGTATAATTTTTACTACATTTTTACGTTATACATTATAACGGAAATTTTTATAACGTAAAATACCTTACCGCAAACTCTCTAATGTGTATGATATTAAGAATGTGTATGATATGATATTAAGTGTCGTTTTCATAGCAGGTCGTAAAAACATGTTTAAATTGTCAAATTATTGTATATAATTTAAAACAATACAAAATTAGAACCAAAATCTGTTGATCTGTCTATGTTTAGAAGCTTTGTGAAGAAAAGTTTTGTTAGGTTGGTCATAATACCTTCAAAAGGTTATTATATTAGGTTTTAAATAAATGAAGATCTTGATTCTGGATCTTTATCTGTTTTTTGTGTTATATTGACTAGACTAACTACGGACAGTATCTTAATGAACACTTTTATATTATTTATCGCCTAGAATTGTTATTTTATTTTTAAATATTTACATATACATATTTACAATAACGTATGTCCCAGTTAGTATGCAATGAACAATGTCAACAATGTTATTAAAACTAATTGCTATACCACAATGGTATAAAAGTAAACTGAATGCAATTATGCTAAATACTAATATTAATATTTAATTAAATATCTCTCGACTAAAGCAATTATAGAATAAGATTGATACCAACTAAAACATAAAGGAAACTCGTAAAGAAACAAAGATATACATAAATTAATTTCATTTTCAAATTAAGCAATGTATCTTTTTAACAGGATTATTTTAGATCATAGTACTTAGACAATATAGTTTAACAAAGATATAAAAGTAAAAAAAAATGTTCTCACTACTAGCCTCTGAATCTAACTTTATAGACTATTGTTGAGGTAACAAATCGTTACACGGTAACTATGAAGAGGTTTCTCTACGATGATGTCTGGTCGTTCAAAACCAAAAAATCGATTTGTCTGTCGATTGATAAATCCACTGTTAAAAACCACCTATCTTCCTAAACTTTCTTAGGGTAGACGTTTCACTCAAATTTATTTTTAAAGATGTTCTGCGGAGACTTCTTTCTGTTAAAATAGCCTTCCATGATTCGCAATTGTTGTCACGGTAACTGGACGACCAGTATAGTTTTAACGTTGAGTTAGAACGCTTAACAAGTCTTTATTAGTGGGTGCAGGCTTCTAAAACTCTTTCCTTGCTTGGTAATTATTAACAAACTAGGCCATTTGAACGTCCATTCTCGTTTGAGCAGAAATAATACGAGGTTTGGCTATTAAATAACGAGACTGCGTGCGCAGAAGGTATTTTTTTTCTCGTGCCGATAACAATGTGTGACAAAAACACGAGCAACGAATCAATTTTCGAATGGTATAAAAGGTTTTCTGAAGGCCGAGAGAGCACCGAAGATGACCAATGTCCAGGTCGACCTTTGCAAACAGTGTCCAAAATAAATGATGATAAATGATTCGGATGATTGCTGAGACTAAACGCCGATAAAGAAAAATTTTACATGACGAATTGAACATGAAGAAAGTCTGTGCGAAGTTGGTCCCAAAACATTTGACCAAAAGCTCGTCCGTCAAAAGATCCACTCAGATTTTCTTCAGAGGTTAGATGAAGAGCCTGAATTGATGGAAAACATCATCACTTGCGATGAAACCTAGATATTACCATACGATGTTGAAACTAAGCGGCAATCCATGAAAATGATCATCTGCCTTAAAAGGAACCCGGCTCGAGTCGATGGAAGACGTGAAGCGAAAAGCGCGGAGCTCCTAAATGCTCTTACAAAAAACTTCCAGCATTGCTTTGACCAATGAAAAAAACGAATGGAACGGTGTGTGGCGAGGGAAGGGGAGTATTCGATTGTAGAATAATTTTTAAAATAAAACTCTTTTTCATAAGCAGTCTCGTTATTTAATAGCCAGACCTCGACTCAATAATATTTAGAACATTGTTATGGTGGGTCTCGACGCTTGTAGAAGTACTGCTAGTAGTGGTGGTACTACATGACATCTGCAAAATTTTGTTTTACATTTCTTTCTGATTTTTTAATGACTTCTCCAAATATTATTCCGCCACAGCTGTGAATTTCCAACCACCGAGACGATTGATTAGTAATTTGTTCTCCATTATCAGCTAATATTGTCGCCGAACTGCGGCGGAAACTATAACCTGTGTATAGCTCTGGGTTGGAAAAGCCCAGAAAGACCGCTATTTCAGAGGGCATTTTGCCGAATGTGTTTATTCCGACACACTGACATGTACACTTGCCGTTTTTAATTATAATTGCAGGTATATTCCAATATTGGCTTCAGATGTAATCACAAAATTTCTGGTAGTATGATTTTTTAAGTCTCTAACTTTAACTAGAATTAAATTCTCTTTATCTTCTATATCGTCTAAAGTTATTTTTGTCTACTATTCACGGCGACAAGCACCTGCTAAGCCGAAGATTGTAGCAACTTTTACCATAAGATAAGTTTCGTTGGGAGCTTCTTCCATGAATTTGGTTATCTCTTCTTGAGCAAACACTTTAGATTTTTAAGGCCTGTACCCTAAATTTAGTCTCTTTTAAAAGGCGCTCAGTTTAAAATATTTTCCAATGTCCAAATTTAACTTGATTTTACACATAGTTTTCAGAACCGAATACTTGGACCATAGCGTTGGGGGCTTATAATTTTCCGACTGTTCCGATAAATAGGCTAAGAATACTTCTTCTCTAAAGGTCTTCACTTTATTTATATCACACCATTTGGTTAATTCTGCATATTGCTTTTCATATTTTTGGGACGACCTTTGGGGTATTAGACTATTGCAGGTACCCGCAGCTTTGTCTAAAATATGAACCGGTATTTCCTCATTGTCTTCTGCTTCCATGTTTTCCATTGTTTTTTAAAAAATCTAGACTTACTTATTAGTTGTAGTTAAAATAATGGAAAGATTGACAAATTAATTTGTTTGACACTGACGGCAAATGTGATTGTCATAGAAACGTTTTTACTGGTGTATAAATATTGTTAATGGTACAGTTGACAGAAGCAAACATGAACCCTGGGTGGGCGTGTCCTTGTCGCTGTAGTTGTATTTTCATCTCACTTATGCAGCCACTAAAATTGATATTATCGTTAACATTGGCTCGTGATTGGCTGATTGTGATAACCTTGAAATTACTTGGCATATTTTCCGCGGACCATTTTTGCTTCTGTCGACTGTAGGTACTTTGTTAGTCAAAATTAAACCTTGTCAGCACTAGTGCACAAAATCAAAGTTAGCGCTCTCAAGCTCGTGCGCAAAGTACCTATTTTGCGCATGCTCGTAGAAAAAATATTTTTTCTAGCGTTGTAAGCATCATTTTATATCTTTTTGACAGTTTGTTAGAAAAAACAATGTTTAAAAATACAATTGGTTAGGTTAGTTAAAAAAACAACAAAATTAAGCCATTTAATTGGTTAAAAAGTAGAGGTAAGAAATTTTCATTATTATTATTTCAATTTTTCATATTTCTAAAAAAGAAAATTGAAGGATAGTTCAGTAACGATATTAATAATATAGTATTAGACATACTATAAAGTGAAGTGGTAAATGTATTTTAATAATAAATGAATAATCTAATAAATAAATTTCCTGTCTACCAAAAACACTTTTGACTACTCCTTGTAACCAAGACCACCAGAATTTCTTCCACTTCTAAATTGCTCTTTTCGCAGAATTATATTAACTTTCCCTAAGCCTGTTTGCAATTAAAATCATCAAACTTATAATGCGATTCGCTGTATTAAATTAAGAAGAATTTCGTGAGCCAAAATGGTCCAAAGATAAAATCTTGATAAAATCGCATATCCGCTAATGTCAAATTTAATCCGATACAGTTACAGTCGCATCAAATTTCATTAGTCAAGCCCTCCCTTTTATCCCAATGAATTTTTTACTGTTTCACTTTGGAATCGAAAACGTTTCATGATAAACATGTTGTACTTTGCGGACTTTTATTAAAAAACTTTTTTATTTCTTAAACATGACAGGCGGCATTATTCTTAGTTTTTTGGGCATTCAAAGGAAGTACGCTGTTGAGATTAAGTTTACATTTTTACTACACACACAGTCTTTGTAAGTCATTAAGCGGGTAAAAAATTACGTTCTTTTGTCGATTGAAAGAACTACAAAATTTACAACATCCACTTTTTTTAGTACCAATATAGTAACTGCTTGTCGTTATTGACATATTTATGAAATCGACGAAACAATGTATACCAAATACATGGTAACAAGATGGCTTTGTTGTTTCTTGTCAGTTTCTTAAGGGATGGCTCACATTTCCAGACTAGCTTTGATTTATAAGTAAAAAAACTCAGTGTATTTAAAGTTGCCTGAATGTCTGCAAGAAAATAAAAATTTGTCCAAGTGTCTCTACACCGATGTCCACAGCGTGTATCTTTGCCTGAAATATAGTTGGAGTTTTAGCAACGGATTTAAATAATCGAAAATCCCATCATATCACTCCCACTGCAGCCCTTTCATCTGTCTTGGATCCATCCGTATACCACACAAGTAAATCCTCTTCCAACTCTGATGGTGTGACTTCACCAGCCATTCATATAACCAGTTCTAATGGCGTTTTACTTAGAGTCAAACCTGACTGGCATGGTTCAAAGGTTAATTCAAGGATACTAGAAGAATTTTCTCCATGATCCTTAGATGACCAACTAAATCACCAAGTTGGAAGTTTTTCAATTGTAATTTAATATTTATTGGCAGCTAATGGTTTTGATGAATATTATGTTAAAAGTTAAAATAAAATAAAATATTAAATAAAAAATAAATAAAGGTATAAATGAAAAAGTATTAAAAAAAATTCAAAATAAAAAACTTCGTCCAAGTCGGAGGAAGATGGCACCGTGCCAAGGACACTTGCGACGTTCCCTCTTTGTATGGCAATGATAATTCTTTATTGGAGAGAAATAATTTGGCTTTGGGTGCACCAGTGTTGTGAATAAGCAACCACCCTAACTCATTTAGAAGTCTTATGGTGTCACCACTCCAGGGACCAAGAGTTTCAACAGCGAAAGAACACAATATATGTCTCACTCAGGAATTTATATTTGTTATGTTTCGTATTTTCTGCACTATTAGAAGCGAAACTAGCATATCTGCTCGTGCCGTTAAGATGCCAGGGAGCCATAATGTCTGCGTATGTGACGTTCCAGACAAGATATTGACCTTTTGCCATGGTATAACGGTAATTTGATCTGGACGCTCTCTATTATCACGGAATAGCCCTGGTGGTTCCAATATGCAGGAAATGCCCGCAAAATTAAAGGCTCTCTTGACTATGGTGACCAAAACTACTTCAGAGCCACAAACGCATCTGTGAGGATGAAAGGGCGCAGTCTGAGAGCTACAGCTATTTAGAGACTTTGTTTATCTAGTAAGGTCCCAAGTTGAGATGAAGGAAAAGCATCTAGCAAGGCTTCGGATTCCCTATTGGAAACGACAAGAAGAACTGCTTTGTCAAGCTGATTCAAATCAACGAAAACTGAGTCATATTTAAACTGCACAAATAAAACAACCCAATGTTTTTTTAAATTTGGCAACTTTGGCATCTGTGCGTTTGGGAATTTGCCCAACCAAGAATCCTTGGCCTCTTTCAAGTACTCAATCTCAAATTCGCTTGAGAAAGGGGTGAGTATCGGTTATCAAGAGCTAGTAGTGAAAATAATATTAAGAATATTTTCTAAAACTCTCTTAAGCATTGTCAGATTGACATATTGAAGTTACATTTTGTTTGTTTGTAGCTAGGTACCTGATGTTGATTAGGTAGTATTAAGGCTAGACCAAGTATGGTAGTAAAAAGACATTACAATATTAAAGCCTAGATATTATTAGCCCTAAGGGATTATCCTGGATGTATTTCCCTCTAAGATCAGTATAACTGTGCAATGATATAGAAAAACCAGGAAAAACTATATCATACTGATCTTTACAATAAATTTCATATAGTAAGTATTATGTTAGTATTGATATATTTAATGATTTGTTTTGTATAAAGAAAAAAGCGTTAGAAGAATATTGAAGGAAAAGTAATACTAAAATTAATGTTAGGAAATTTATAGAATACATTTTTTTACAGCTATCCTAAGAAATTTTAAATGCCTTTAAGGTGTTTTTAATAAAACAGAATGCGTATGTCACAAATTAAATTCAAAAATCCTTGTATTGGTAAAAAACTTGGTAGTATTAACACAATTTATTTCCGAGGCATTAAAAAATAGATCTCAAGCTGATGTAATTTATACAGATTTTTCCAAGGCTTTCGACAGAATGCATCATAGAGTTTTTTTATCCAAATTATACAACTTTGGTTTTTCAGAGGATGCTGTGACTGTCATTGAATCGTACTTATCAAATAGAACTCAGTTTTTATAATGGCTATAAATCTGATAAGTATGTAGCTACTTCTGGTGTACCATAAGGATCAAACTTGGGTCCACTACTCTTTTTGTTATTTATTAACGATTTATGTGAAACCATTTCTGTGTCATGCTTATGTTACGCAGATGACTTGAAAATTTATTCGAGAATTAACGATGTTGATGATTGTCACATTTTACAAAATGCATTGAATCTTTTGCATAATTGGTTCGACAATAACCGATTAACTTTTAATTGTAATAAATGTAAGATTGTAAGTTATTCCGGAAAACACAATATTATTAATCATGTTTACAATATTGACTGTAACGATTTAGAGCGTTTAAATACAATTAAATATCTTTGCATAATCTTCGACAGCTATCTTTCTTTTATTGAATATATAAAAGCAACTATAAAAGTTGCTGAAGCACTTAAATTGTATGGTTTGATAGTTAGGAATAGCAGAAACCTCACTAATATCAAAGCCATTAAATTATTGTATTTTTCTTTTGTTCGTAGTAAACTGGAATAGGTTTCTATAATTTGGTCACTTTTTTATTATGTACATAGTCAATTTTTAAAATATGTGCCATTTAAGATCAACGGTACGTATCCAGAAAGAGGTGTGTGCTCGCTTGGATATTATTTTATTAGAATTGAGACGAGATTGTTTAAGCTATTGTATAATTTCATTGACTGCCCCGATATTCTTAGGCAAATAAATTTTAATGTAAAGTACGTTTCACAATAATTCGTTGACTCGGTACCTGACCTTAGGGGATTAGAAATGAAAGGTTATAAATTTCTCACTGTATAGTAAACATTAACAGATCCGTAATCCGGTTTTCAAAATAGATTTAAATAAAACTTAGTAACATTTACTAAAACTTAAATTTATTTTGTAAAATAATCTCGAAATTTTTTAAAAACAAACAAACAAATTTTAAGTTTATTTATTAATTGAAATTAAACAAAACTGTTGAAACTTACGTACCTGAAAAATAAAAAATCCAAAATATATCTTCCTGGACAAAAATAAATAATACCTTTCTGTAAATAGTTCACCGGTTTACGGCCAAAGTTCGAAAAAATATTAACCACCTTTTATTAGAAATCCCTTAAGAGCAGTTAAGAGCAGGTACCAAGTCAACGAATTATTGTGAAACGTACTTTACCTTCATATATTGTAAGAAATACTATAGCTTTAGAAATTTCCAGCCTAAGACTAACTTATTTATAAAGTCTCCAATATTTGTTATGTGTAACAATTACAATTGTTTGTTCAACTATTGCGATATATTTAACTGTACTTTAACCCAACTAATTAAAGTAACTAACTTATTTGGATATGTAATTGATTGTTGTGATTAATATTTTTGTATTTATTGAAAAATTGTCCTATAAAAATGTTGGACAATAAAGCTATTATTATTATTATTAATGATTTTGACTTCACACCTAGCTCTATCTGTTACTTTTAATTTGTTTCGATTTATAATTTTATGAAAATTCTATGGAGAAATAAATCAGTAGTACCCGTATCGTAGGATAAGATTACACTCAAGAAGAAGCGGGACAGATATCGAAAAATGAATCTCACTCCAACAACAGTTATTTCTACATTATTACTGCTTCTTGGTAAAATCAATAAGTAAACGATATCGCTATTAGCAATCACTTTGGAACCTGTTGCCGAGTATCTAGTAGCCTTAAGGGGGTGGAATTTATATTATAACGACTAAGCGGCGAGGACTCGCTTTTCAATAATGCCATCTACAACATTGTTTATTATATCAGCCATTTTAACCGTTAACACTTTTGCTACAGGAAATGAAGATATTTATAAAACTAATATACGGGACGACAGTGTCAAATGGGTACCGCTGCTTTATACAAATAAATAGGAATTTTGAAAAAGCAACTAATCAGCAATTTAATTTTAATTCATAGTTTAAAATATATATTGGACAGAGAGGAACTAAATTTATTTATGCAGTTATTTAAATATCGGTAGATATGACTTTTTATCTCAATGATAGCGGTTTTTAAATAATTTTTATCATCAGAGTTCTTTTTTAAAATTACACATTCATACTTAATGTTTTACAGAATTTGAGAAGAATTCGATTATAGGTAAAAACTTGGATAAATATGTAGAAATATTGAAAATTGCTAAAAATGTAGGTTTAAAGTAAACATAACCTATCACTTACCTGT
Organism: Ophraella communa; assembly: GCA_035357415.1. Taxonomy (NCBI): domain Eukaryota; kingdom Metazoa; phylum Arthropoda; class Insecta; order Coleoptera; family Chrysomelidae; genus Ophraella; species Ophraella communa. Next base: position 20,918,860 of record CM068988.1, on the reverse strand, counting down.
TGTAAATGCGGCAATTATATAAAACGAGAATAATAAACATTATAATAGTATATTAAACAACGCATTTCATATGGAATTCTGTTATGAGACGAGTTCAAGTTTAAAAAACGAATCGCGAAGCGATGAGTTTTTTAAAGAACGAGTGTCACAACAGCCATATGAAATAAGTTGTTTATAATATTTTTTATATTTTGCCCTTTTTACCATTTTTTAAATTAATTTTTTATTTTTATGTAATTACGAAAATTTTTATTTTAAAAAGTATGTCGGCAGCACTGTGTAATTTATAAAATTTGACAGTTGTGACATTTACATTATCAAATGTTAATGTTTTCAAATATTTTAAAATGAATAATATACCAATAATAATATATTATATAAGTAAAATATTATATTCATATTCACAGATACTTTCTTAAAGAATAATATAAAATTAATAAATTGCTATTAGCCACAAATGTCATTGTCAATAGTCTTGCCTTTAGAAACTTCACTCGTGTCGCCAACCATTTAAAACAAAAATTTGCGTGCGTAAAAGTTACATTACGATACGCAAATGCGTTTTATAATGAAGATTTTTATAAGTGCAAAATATAAAAAGATAATTTAAAACACAAAAAAATTTAAAATTACGATTTGGAAAATCGTTTTCTAATTAATTCTATTCCACATAATCTTTAACTTTATTGTTTATTTTAATAAAATGTCAATTTTGTTAAAACTTCTTATTGGAAAATCTGGTTAAAACTTCAATTTTACAATATTGCTTTGTCTTTTGTAGTTTTGAATAGCTAGTTTTTTCGCATTGTTTTGTTATAAAAAGCACATATATCTGGAACTTTAGCAAGATATTTGTTTTAAAAATATTGCTTCGAATCGTACAAAAGCATTTTTAAAACTAGCAAAAATAGACTATCCAAATAACCTTTAATCTCCCGAAATTTGTCCTTCTGGTGATGAAGGTTTATTTTGAAATTTTTTATTTCTGTCAAATATCTTGTAATACCATGAAAGTTAATTGTTTTATTGTTTTCCTACTTATTTTTTGTTTATGTTTATTTTATCTATTGTTGTTGTTTAGATAAAACTAAGTGTTGAGAGTTTTCCATTTGGGTTTTTCACTATTTTATTTCAGATAATAGAGTGAACGATAGTAGTTTATAATACACTTTGATCTGTGTCAGTTGGTTGGGAAGAGAATTTAAATATTTTTGTTTCCTTTAAACTTTATGCCTAGTTCTGAATTTTGTTTGAGAATTTTTGTTTTTATTTATTTAATTTTTATGGAACGGATATTTTTATATTTAAGTATATTTTTTTAATGCATTAAATTTGGTATTGTACGATAGATTAATATTTCCTACACATTTCAAGCATATATTTTATATTTCCTATATAATAAGGTACATTTTTTAATATTTATATATAATATACAAGAATAGCTATATTATTTTTAGTGTGGCAACATGGCAACATTATTTGGTGATATTTTTACTATTATGACATATGTCCGAAATTAAGTCAATAATTATGAAATTAATTATTTAAAACTATATAAATAATGTTTTGGAAATTCTATTGAATTATAAAAAATAATGTATTTGGAAACCATTTGATGCTGCTTAATATGAATTAATTCTCGTATTTACAAAAGGGAAGCGTTAGGTATGTTTATTTTGAGTTGAAATTCTTAGCAATTTTTAGTGTTTCTAGTTGTTTCTGCGGAAAAAAATTATTTTCGTTATTATTATGGTGTCCTAGACCCTTCATAAAATTTTATGAAAATCGGAGAGCTCACCAAATTCTACATTTTTTCCAAAAATTGAATGCTTGGTTCAATAAGGGTCAACTGGTTAGTTATATCGTGTCATTGCACATGTTTTAAATCCAATAATTTTGGTCTCAACAAATGTCACGGTTTCTGTGGCTAATCTCTTCTGACTCATAAATAACATTGCTGTATTGTTGCAAGATTCATACCAAACGTTACGATATTAGGGATCAATTGGCCACAAAAAAAGCTGATCAGTTCATCTAACTGTTGGACTTGAAAGTTGAAACTTATGAACTGGAATTGTGTGATGAAGGAGCGTTACCTACTATGCAAAAGTATTGGAAAGAAAAATCTACTAAGAGAAAAAGCCAGTGATAAGGTTATTACAGATTCCACAGAGTATCAGTACAGTACTCAAAATGTCATTTTAGATACTGCTTTAGAGAGTATTGACAAACGATAATATTTCTATGCACATTTGCCTTTTTTAACTCTAAGAGATTTTAGCAAAGTAAAAAATAACCCTGAAAAATTTGAGGTACCAATTATCGAAGAACTGAGCAGTGAATTGGTGAATTTTTATATATAAATTTATTACTTCTAAAGCTGTTACTGTCTTCCTTCTTTCTTTCAATGTTCCCAATTATTTCTGTTCTGCCATTCTCCTCCTCCAAGGTACCGTCTTTCAATGACCTCGTCCACTTTATCCCTCCATGATCTACTTATATTTTTTTTAAATATGGAAGAAGAAAGAATTGGATCGATTACATCTAAATTTTACTATTGAAGAAAGTGAAGTGAAGATTTTTCCATTAGGTCTTAGGGAGCTTATGTGTCTCTTGCAAAAACTACTTACTCTGCTGCTATGACATTTTGCCAAATAGCTTGTTTTTCAGCACTTCAGCTCTCCCAGGAGTTCTTAGAACTCTTCACTAAGTTTGGATAAAAGTATTATGACAAAATAGTGAAACGTAGTGAACATCTTATCTGTTAATTATTTCTATAGGTAACGGGTTTTACTGGCTCAAGAAGGTAACTGACTCGCCTGTGGCTCCTCCATTCGCCAGTAAAAACCCTCTTACCTTGCTAGTTATGTTATATACTATAAAATTAGTTCTTAAAATTAATAAAATTTTTGGACGGGTGACTAGTCACTCCCGTTTCACATGACATGACAATGACAAGGAAATCAATAACATATCCAATCATTTTTGTTTTTATTAGATAATAACTTTTGTGTACTAACAATCTTTATGAAAATAAATGGATAACTTAAGATTTTCATTTTTGAATAAGTAAGGAAAATATTTTTTCATTTCGTCTTCAGTTAACCTCACATTCTGTATTGTTCTACCTTTACTACCTCAATAAAAGTCAATAAAGTTAGGTAAAATCTCATAAAATAATTATATTTCTTTAATTCAATGAATTTTAAAAAGCTTTCAACTTTCATTAATTATATTTCCAGTTTTTGGAAGTTCATTAACCAACAATTCAAATTTTCTTAAATGTTTTTGATTTACAAAAAAAAAACGTTTTATATTTCTCAAAAGGGATAGCCGCCGTGTGATCACTGTAAAAGCGATAAGTAATTTATAACGTGAAATGTCCGTTATTCTTGATGTTATGGCTTTATCGCCATTGTGATTGTGACGCTAGCAGCAGCCGCCACAGTAGAAGTGGATCTTTTAAGTTCACTTTTATTATCGCAAGAAAGAGTATTAAACGAACCATTTGAAATTTGCACTCTAGACAGATAATTACCAGAGTTATTGGACCTTTACAGCGAGAAATATTCTTTGCAGGGATACCAACATGTGTGCACACCAACAAAGAAAATGTGAACGCTTTGATGTGCATTTACAAAAAAATAATATGGCCATCATAAACACAATATCCTGCTTTACAATATTTTTCGAAGTAAAAAAACTGTGGAATACAATACACTGTCGTGTAGGTCTACGTTATGGGTTTATTTCTTTATATATTTCTTCTTTTTTCGATTTTAACTTTCATGAATGTGTGAAGATAAATGAGTAATATGAAATCTAAAATTACTACATCGCTTAATATAAATGCAAATACTAATATAAACTGTAAACTATATTTGTCCGTCTTTGAAAATATAAGTAAAAACTCAAAAAATACACAGGCAATTTGTCAATAAAATACCTTATGCTGCAAACATTAAAGGTGTGGGCGTGGACAACTGTTTAACTGATTTCAAATTTATTATTATTTAAACCGTGATTGGTTATACACAATAAATGGGCCATCCTTAAAATTAATTCAATGCAAGCGATTTGAGTTTGAAAATGTATATGCTATTCTGAAGCCGATAGTACATATTCTATAATTTTATTAAACTTTGTTTGATTATAGTTTAGAGTTTTATTTTATGTGTACTATACAAAATGTTCGTCTTAACCGAATATTAAAAAAATTTGATGTCCTAGCTCAGTACCTACCTGATGGAAATATGAAATCTGCCTCAGGGAGAGTTCAACTATGAATTCCTATATAAAAAGTTTAAACTAACACTATTTCTAAAAAAAAATCCATGAAAAACAAAAATAAAAAAGATATTCAAATGACATACAATCGACCTTCATCTAGAAGTTTATGGGGAATTTTCAAATTTATAGCACTTCCGGTTACACCGGAAATTGAGACCAACTTCACTATTTTAAATGGAATACTACATTTTTTAATATTTTGGTTAAACGATTATGAAAATAGTCGGAGAAAATTCACTTCTTTTTACAAATTTTAATATTTACTTGTAGTTTTTGAAATAAAATTGTGATAACGATGACATAGATAACTCAAAAATTGATTTTTTATATAAATTATCAAAGTTTTATTACAAAGTTGATTGTTACACGTTCTTTAAATGGACTTTCACAAACTAAGGGTCAGTACAATAAATAAAACTCTATATTTTCACGATTTTGTAAAATATCTAGTTTACAAACATAAAAAATGATTCTCTAGTTCTACTTCAATTGCTCATAACATTCAGAAGGTAAAAAGAATTCCTGGTACTAATCTTCTGAAAAAATTATTTAGAAGTTTTGATTGAATATTTCTAGACAATCCACCTGCCAATATGATATCAAATGATTGGTTCTAAATTTAAATTAATAATAATCGAACATCATGTTTTCAAAATCCTGTTTCACTTATAAGAAATTCATGATGATATCACAACCACACAATCTTTATATGGCAATTAATTGCTGGTTATTTTAATAATATAGTTATTATGTTATCTCTTTGTTAATATTTACAGGGTTACGAGCAAAACATTTAGGTATTTTTAACTAAGCGAAAGCAAAAAAAATTAAACATCTTCAATTGTGAAGGTACTATAGATTTGCAGATATGTCATTGAATAAGTGTTAGAAGGTGAATGTATAGTAGTTTTCACAATAAATGGTATTGACTGAAGGATTATAATAAAACCAATTAGACCCTTGAGTTGTAAAATCCGAGATGCACATCATTAATGTAAAAGGACCTGATTCAGGTAATTTTGTTTCTCAGAGAGAGATTGTAGAGGATTACAGCTTAAACTTCTTGTTCATTTTAGTCTTTATATTTCATTGGAAGTGTTCACTTGTGTTACGGCGTGCAATAATATTATATCATTTTATTTGTTATTACAGACATTAATAGCAAAGATTTTATACCCCAACGTACAGAATAGGCAGTATGTGGCGTCCGTGGATAAAGAGTAATATTGCTTCTTCCAGTGGTTCGTTAAAGAAGAATCATTATAATCATTATAAATCATTATAAAAAATGTGAATAGTTCCTTACTTCAGCAAGGATATAATGCGGGTGCTGCAGCAAGAGTAACCAGTAATTTGACAAAGGTGCCTCTTACTTCAGTTAGACGAATTGTTGAAAATGCCATGGAATCAAGAAAAAAGCGTAAAGATTCCGGTGTCACAAAAAGTCTGGACGACTGGGAAAAAGATTTGATAAGGCGAAAAATCTACACTATGTACGATGAGCAGGGTGTCCCTACAATCAAAAGTCTGAAACAGCGGTTCATCAATGACAAAACTCTCATCAACTGTGGCCTCACTACTCTTTGGCGAGCTCTGTCTGCAATGGGCTTTAAATATCGCAAAATTGACAAGAGACAAGTAATAATGGAATCCACACGTTTAATAAACTGGCGTTCTGAATATATAACATCAATAAGAAAATACCGGTCTGAAAATCGGCCAATACTCTACACCTCGAGAAGAAGTGCTTTGACACGCATGGCACCCCTTTCAAAGGATGGTCTGATTCCTTTGATAAGTGTAAAACAAAAGCACCAGCAAATAAAGGGAAGAGAATCACAATATTACACGCAGGATCAGAAAATGGTTGGATCCCAAACCAATGTGGCTTCCTGCCAAAAATATTAAGCACTATTGTGTTGATTATCACGAAGATACGACAGCAGAGCTTTTTGAAGTTAGTTTAAAAATTTGTCTGTTACCCAATATTCCACCAAACAGCATTATAATAATGGACAACGCAAGCTATCACAGTCGACAATTGCAAAAAATTCCTGGCTCAAAGAATAAGAAATTGGAGATTCAAAACTTCATGGCTGCAAATGACATATATTTTGAGGAAAATTATACAAAAAAAGAACTTTTACAAGTGCTGCAGTCATTTTCTTTAAAAAAAACGTATGTTTGTTATACAATTGCAGAAGAAGCCTCTAGCAAGTCGATTTTTTGATGTCTTTGACAATATAAGTGGAATCATTAAAATTCAAATCTTTTGAATCGATAAATTCTTGAAAAGTTTGTTGATGCTTATTATATAATTCTAATTTTATTTTGTAGTTGCCAATTTTCCGAATCAAGTTAAAAGTTAGTTGTTCATGTTATTCAAGTTACAAAGCTCTTGAAAACTTGTGATATGTTGCATTTTTGCTAGAAAACTAAGCTACACTCGAACTGTGTCAGCTTAAAAAGATTAAAAACACTGAATTCTTACTACTTAATTAAATAGATTGAGCCTGTTCCATCTTTGGGTGACATTTTAATTATATCCAAGTTATTACTCCACCTTTTTTCTGTCTTTCTCATTCGGCCATTTGGTGATGTCTTGTGTTACTGCTTGTATTCTACTGCTGCCTTATAAATTTAGGCTTTGTCTGTAAATACTTGTTACACCACAAACTATTTATACGGCATTCTATTATATTAGTTTTCTTTATTTGTTGGGCATCTTCTGCTTCTATATTCCCAGAATATTAGTATTCCTAAACAGCCTGTACTCCTTTCCTACTGGATAGGTAATTTCTGTCCTGGTATCCCGCCAGAGGCTGTAAAGAAAGCAGGAGAACTGGAACCGACCTGGCTGCTAGGGGTGGTAAATTCGTTACTCAGAGAACAAGCCTTCCCAGAGACGTGGAAAATCTCCAAACTGGTGCTGATACCAAAGGGTAAATTGCAGAACGAAAATGGGAAGTGGAGGCCGATATGTCTCCTTAATACCATCAGTAAACTGTACGAAGTCCTAATAAGAGAGAGACTGGAGGCGGCGATCGCCTATCTAATAGGCAGTATGGCTTTCGCAAAGGACGTTCCACCACTGACGCCGTGGCACAAATAAGAAAAGCTACAAAAGAGTCTAGACGCAAGTGGATAATGCTGGTGGCGTTTGACATAAAAAACGCCTTTAATTCCTTAAAATGGAAGAGAAAATGGAAGAGCTGGAAAGAAGGAGAGTGCTCACATACCTAAAAAACATCATTGGAGAATATTTAAAAGGCAGAAAGCTTATTCTGGAGAAAGGAGAAATATGGACAGTCACAGCAGGGGTACCACAGGGATCCGTCCTCGGTCCCACGCTCTGGAACATAGCTTATGACAACATCCTAAGGTGTGCCTACACAGAAGTAGCGGAACTAGCGGATGACCTGGACATGTTGCTAACGGCGGATTACATAGAGGAGTCGCACATAAAGTTAACGAAAGGAACATCGTAAACCTGATGATAGAGACGCCAGAAGGGGGGGAGAGCGGTACAGACTTTTATTAGAGATATTATGGAAGCAAAGGAAAAGGATGACAGGGCAGGAGGATAGAATTTGGAATATAAAAAGGCAGAAAGGACCCTAAGCTCCGATGAATGTCTAAAAAAGACGATACCGGAGCTTAGCCTGGACGCAGGTGGAGGTTTTTTAGTGGGTCGGGTGAACACCAAAACCCACCCCCACACTACCCAGTTACCCTAAGGAGCCGGGTGTCCGCAAGCGGATTTTTCCCCCACCACAAAAAAAAAGGTAATTTCTGTCTACTTCAGCTTCCCGAAGTCCCACTATACGACCCCTATCAAACTCATTAAGTTGACGAAATCGTACAGGTCTTCGTACCCTAGGCATCGTAACCAATCGTAGAGAATGTCAAGAACCAAAATCCGCAAAATCTGGATCTTTACTACGGCTACAATATTCATTTTTGGATTTCAAAAAAAGCAGTATAAAAACCGGAATCTTCAACTGATAAGGCTGAGAATTTTATCAATTGTTTATTTCAGTAAAATAATTCACCAAATTTTATTAAAATAAAATCATTTAAACTGGGTGTTTGGATTTTTATGTCAGTATATTAATAGAGAAGTAACTATAATAAATGTCCTTGCTATGTTATTGAATTGATATAAAAGTTTCTGCAGATCACCTGACAACAAATAAACAGCATGGAAACATACTGGAAGATAATCTGAAGTTGGCAGCAAGTCAAACGCCAGGAAGCAAAGAAAGTAAATAAGCGATTTAACAAAAATAACAATCAAAATGGAAACTAATACCTGAACTTTTAAAAAACTGAGAAAATAATCACTGAACTTGTAATCGTTAGAGAATTAAAAAAGCATAACAGAAACTGAAAATCTCCAGAATCTAACGAAATTCCAAGTGAATTGGTGATCATTATACTAACTGAGCACTTAATTGGTCATACATACTAAGTATACAAACAATTGTCTTTAAACATGGTGATAAAATAACACCAAGTGTTCTGAATAGCTAATTGCATAGTGGCTTTCAAATTTGAAACAATAAACTAAGTGATTCGGTAGAAAATTTAAAAAAGTGCAACAGTATGATCGATGAGGATGGCATTTAAGGATATTTTTATCCAAGGATAGGTTGATTAAAAGTATTGTGTTCTCTATAGATAATTCATTGAAATTAATGTGGCTCCAGACTGACATCCGTTTGGTGAACGATTTAAAAATACAAGGAAGATACTTACACAACCATCAATCCTTGATTCATTCTTATCTTGTCAAAATACTACTTCTGATTTTCTCACATATCAATAGGTGTTTACATGTTAATAAACAAATTAAATTTTAATTGATAGCAATAAATTATATATGGAAAAAAATCCAATTGGAAATGATTAAAAAACCACAAAAGCAAATTACTCTCTTCCAATTATCGGCTAATTTGAAGTTCACGATGTGTTAAAGTATGAGTCAGTTTTTTTTCAAACATTGTGTGTAAATTTACGTTTAAAATTCGACCTTGTGTAGGACGTCTATTAATAATGTATATGTGAAAGTTCATAAACGGTAGTAATTTATATCGGAAGACATCGACAATTTGTTTGGTTAAACAGGTGTGTTTCCGGAAAAAATTACGCTGTTGATTGAACGAATTGAAAATAATTTGTTTCCATGCGACCATCGGTAATTTTCGTCCTAATATAGTTTGCTGACTTGACAATATTTGTTGCAATTTATTTTTATTGATTGTTAACAACACCTTTTTAAAAAAATGTTTTTTGATAATGGTAAACCCTTTTTATTATATTAACCCTTACTCTGTAAAAGTTCAATTTACTAAGAACAATAAATAACGAAACTTTTACGTTAATTTAAAAAATTAGCCTTTTTCTAATTCAATGATAGTTTTATCGAAACAGCCAACAGAGCTCAATGCAGTGGATGTTAAGAAGAAGAAGAAATCGTCCAAATGCGGATGAAGCTCCTGGGCTTCACCCTTCTCTATTTACAGATATAGATTGTCATCATCTATCGAAAGTCTGCTGCCAATATATCTATTCCCTTTGGTAACTTTATACCACCCACTGAAATATAGAATAGCATACCGAGTTATATTCTGATAAGACACTATTTTGCACCCTGTTTTGCTCTGCCCATGGGGAGGAGTACCTACTTTTCCCTCTTCTGTGGTTGCTACTGGTGGACTACCTGATCCCTTACCACGACAACCAGGAGAAGCAGGTACAAGCCTATGCAGACTAACTGGTCATATTGGTATGAAGAAAGCATGAAGAGGTCATCTCTAAAGTGACTCAACGAGGACTTAACATTTTTACTAGGTAGTGTGACAAAGAACAACTCTCGTTCAATCTCAGTAACGCAACATATGTCCGTTTCACCTGGCGAAAACTAGATAAACTCCAAATGTACACCATAAGAAAGAGAATGACGTCAAATATCTAGGAGTTACGCTGGATAAAAGACTTGCATGGGACGCTCATTTGGATAGAATTTGCAATTAAGCAAGCTCTCCCTTAAGCTCTCCCTTTGGACATGCCGCAGAATATGCAGTAAGTCATGGAGAATGAAACCCAAACAAATTTGTTGGCTATATCTGACAGTAATAAGGCCTATGATTACGTATGGTGCTCCGGTCTGGTGGGCTAAATGTCAGCAGAAGACCAGACCGGAAGACAAAAGCTGAATAAGCTCCCGCCGCTTTCATAGAAATTTTAATAGATATTCCTCCACTTCATATCTAGTTAGAAAGGGAGGCGATGGCGATGGCAGAAGGCTAGTGAAATACCAGGATGCAGGGGTAATTGTAATTCATCAAAACTAACATACTCGTTTGGCGTGGGAGCCGGCGTAGTCGGAAGGAAACGAGGGATAACATTCCCAGTAAGTCTATCCCAAAATGCCACGATTTTTCAAGCAGAAATTACGGCGATTCACTACTGTGTAGAAGAAATTAAAAGGCTGGATAGGACGTACCGTTCAATAGCCATCTTCACAGACAGTCAGGCGGTGCTAAGGGCACTAGATTCTGTAAAGGTCAATTCTAGGCTAGTATGGGACTGTGTGCATGCTCTGAATACTCTGGGGGATCGTAGCAAGGTTACGGTAGCTTGGGTACCAGGGCATAGGGGTCTAAAAGGCAATGAAAAGGCAGATGAAATGGCTAAACTAGGCTCATCAATGCCTTTTATTGGACCGGAACCTTTCTGCGGCATTGCAAAAAATATAATAAAAACGGCCATGAAAACATGGATGGCACAAAAATCACGGGAATGGTGGTGGAATTCACCAGGACAAGGGCAAGCGAAACAGTTCATAATGGAACATTCGCAAAAGTTTACGTCAGACTTATTGAGTAAAGACAGGAAAACGGTCAAAAGTAGTAAGTCTATTGACGGGGCACTGTAAGCTAAACAGGCATCTTAAGCTGATGGGGTTGACAGAGACGGATCTGTGCAGATTCTGTCACCTAGAAGAGGAAACACCAGAGCACATCTTATGTCAGTGCGACGGACTAGTAAATATGCGGTTCCTGACTTTAGGAGAAGAATATCCATTGGTAAGGGACTACATGAAGGTTACAGTCTCAAAGCTTATAGACTTCGTTAAGAGAGTCGGACTGGGGGATGTAATCTAGTTTCTCGAGGACCACAATAGATCTGAAAAGGTCGCAGTAGAATAGGCTTCCGACCACCTCTTAAACATCTATCTATCTATTTAACATACTCGTTTATTTTGATTTTATTAATTATATGAAAAACACATAGCTCCATGAATTACTTTTTTTAGATTTATTTAGTTTTCGTTATAAATTTACTATCTTCATTCCTGTAAGTTTAGTTTTCTACTTGGATCTTTCTCAGAATACCAAGGCAAAAAGATTCAGCTTAAATTATAAGTAACAGGTAAGCTTTAACTAGGAAGTATTTTTTATTTAATTTTATTACTAGTTGATTTACAATAAATGACCATATTTTAATATATTTCATTGTCTTCTGAAGTTAAGTATTAATTACTGATGCTTAAAGTGATAACAATCTTGGAATAAGTTACTCAAATAACGAATAATATGATGGGAAACAACAATAGGATAATATTAATAGCATGAAACCTGGTCGTATTTTCTTATTATTCTTAGAAAACACTGCTTAAATTTAAAATTATCTAATTTTATTTTAACCTCCTGCAACAAGGATAATATTTTCGAAAAGTAATTGCCTTTTGTTTTTAATCCTCTTTCAAAATTCCCCGGCTTCGTCAGCAAGATCCGAAGAGAACGGTCGAAATCAACACAGTGGCAGCGTTTTAGATAAATTTGATAAGAAGAGTTATGATTAAAATCAGATAATCAAATAAATATAGTAAAATTAAAATTTCATTATTAAGGAGTATTTGCTGATAATTAAAATCTTAAAATTTGTGGAAATATGTCAAATTAACGAAAAGACCTGTTTTTCCCCGATTTTTTCAACTGATGATAAAAATTTTTCAATACTAAAAACGGATTCGGAAAAGAAATGAGATCAGCTTTTTTATACAACGGCAAAAATTATTCAAAAACATTAAATTAAAAGAGAAATTTGGAATGTGAATTTTAAAATTTGACTTTTAAATTCAGATCTAGTTTATTATAAATAAAATAAACTACCCGATTTATTCTCATTGTGTAGAAAATCATCAGGTAAAAGATGCAAATATGCTACAGGGTCAAACTTAAGAAATTTGAATTTTGCATAATATAGGAGATACAAGTAATTTATTTAAATATCAAATATCAATAAAACACCAAGTCAAACCACAACAAATTTAATGGTGAAAATTATCAAATTTGCGACTAGTTTCGGTCTTAGACCATCATCAGGCAGGCTACAAATAAAAGATACAATAAGGTAAGGACAAGAACTATAACAATAATAAATGAATATTAAATATAAAGTTGGAAAACATATACTTAGTAAAATGAGTAAGGCATAAAAGTAGTAAAGAAAAGAAAAAGAAAAACTTACCTATCATGCAAAAGTAGATACACTCGTACAAAATTAAAATTAAAAGTTACATCAGTAAAATATATAGGTTGTATAAAATATCAAAAATATAAAAATTTACGGGGTAAAATAAAAAATAATACAAACAAATTTATAGTTAAAAAAGACATATAGGGGAAAAAAATAGAGGGACAAGACAATTTATTTAAATGTTACAATTCTATTCTATATTTAGTTCAGTGTCGCTATCGCTCTCCTCATTTAAATTAATTATAATTGGTGCAATTGATTTTACAGAAAGGTACGAGTTTTCAACATTTTTAACATGACTAACAGAACTTTTCCAACTCTCGGTAGGAATGTCATTCATACATTTCCTAATTAATGCTACCACACTACCACTTAAATTCGGAGAAGTATTTTTTCCGCGCACACTCGAATTAAGTTGGTGCCACATAAGCTCTATGGGATTGAACACGCAGTAGTAGGGAGGTAGTCGTAACACTGTAGCTCCCAATTTTTCTGCACCTGTATCACAAACATACTTTTTTTTAAAGAAAATGACTGCAGCACCTGTAAAATTTCTTTTTTTGTATAATTTTCCTCAAAATATATGTCAAGTTTTGAATCTCCAATTTCGTATTCTTTGAGCCAGGAATTTTTTGCAATTGTCGACTATGATAGCTTGCGTTTTCCATTACTATAACGCTGTTTGGCGGAATGTTGGGTAACATACAATTTTTAAACCAATCTTCAAAAAGCTCTGCTGTCGTATCTTCGTGATAATCAACTCAAGAGTCCTTAATATTTTTGACAGAAAGGCAAATAGCGTTTGGGATCCAACCATTTTCTGATCCTGTGTGTAATATTGAGATTATCTTCTTTTATTGCACACTTATTGCTTATTGCTTTTATTGTACACTTATCAGAGGGATCAGACCATCCTTTGGAAGGGGTGTTATGCGTGACAAACCACGTCTCGTCGAGGTAATTGGCCAATTTTCAGACCGGTACTTTCTTATTGACGTTATATATTCAGAACGCCATGCGCCAGTTTATTAAACCTGTGGATTCCATTATTACTTGTCTCTTGTTAATTTTGCGATATTTAAGGTCCATTGCAGACAGAACTCGCCAAAGAGTAGTGAGGCCACAGTTGATGTGAGTTTAGTCATTGATAAGCCGCTGTTTCAGACTTTTGATTGTAGAGACACCCTGCTCATCGTACATAGTGTAGATTTTTCGCCTTATCAAATCTTTTTCCCAGTCGTCCAGACCTTTTGTGACACCGGAATCTTTACGCTTTTTTCTTGATTCCATGGAATTTTCAACAATTCGTCCAACTGAAGTTAGAAGCACCTTCGTCAAATTACTGGTTACTCTTGCTGCAGCACCCGCGTTATATCCTTGCTGAAGTAAGGAACTATTCACATTTTTTATAATGATTTTCGCGTCATAAGATAAGTGATTCTTCTTTAACGAACCACTGGAAGAAGCACTACTACTCTTTACCCACGGACGCCACATACTGCCTATTTTGTACGTTGGGGTTTAAATCTTTGATACTAATGACTGTAATAACAAATACGCCGTAACACAAGTGAACAATTCCAATGAAATACAAAGACTAAAATGAAGTGTAAGCTGTAATCCTCTACAATCCCTCTCTGAGAAACAAAATTACCTGAATCAGTTCCTTTTACATTTACTATGTGCATCTCGTATTTTACAACTTAAGGGTCTAATTGGTTTTATTATAATCCTTTAGTCAATACCATTTATTGTGAAAACTACTATAACTAGACATAAACCTATAAGTCTTTTATGTCCGAGCTGCTGTGAACATCAAACGAGGTGAGCTCCTGAAAATTTTTAATTTTTAAGTGGTGTTTTTTCGTTATACGAAACGATATAGTGAAAAAAGTTAAGTTATAGAGGTGCAGTTTCTTGAATGAACATAAAGTTTAATTAGAAGAACTATATAAAAGTTTATTTCTTTGAACTTTAATTTCCTTAAGGTAATCTTACATTGTTGTCATATCTCATAGAAAATGTCAAAAACTAGAGGTGGACAGGTAGATGATTATATGGTGGATGCTATTTTGAACAAACTCTCAACAAAATTATCTACTATGATTGAAGACCAATTGGAGAAACAATTAGAAAAGCAATTCGAAAAAATCAACAAAAAACTTAGTACCTTAATTGACAAACTTTCATCTCTTGAACAAACGGTTGAAGGAAATAAAAATGAAATAGTGTCCTTAAACACTCGAATGGACATGTTTGAACAAAAATTAAAGTTAAATTCCTTGAGAATAATCGGCTTAGATGAAGAACCAAGAGAAGACTTACTTACCAAGATACTTAATTTAACAAACAATGTTTTAAAGGTTCAAACTACGGCAAACGATATAAGTAACATTTTTCGAATAGGAAAAATTAATAATTCTTATAATAAGCCTAATACTAGAGTGGTCCTACTTACCTTCGTGTCATATATAAAACGCAATGAGATATTTGCTGCCAAGAAAAAACTGAAAGGAACCTTAATGTTTATAAACGAAGATTTATCAGATGCACGCTACAAAATCCAGAGAAAAGCAAAATCCAAATATGGAGCAAGAAATGTATGGTCCAAGAATGGTAAAATTTTTGCTAAAGTTGACAACACCGTAAAATTAATAAACCGAGAAGCTGATATAGAATAGCATGGACTATTATCTAGTAAGCAAAAAGTAGTTACTGATAAAGACATATTTGTTTTAATGAAATAATTGATATTTTTGTTATTGTTTTGGTTTGAGGTCAAAATTTAAAACTAGTATTATTATTTATGTTATTGTTTATTGATAAATTTGTATTCCTAGGCAACACTTAATTAGTTATTTCGACTTTTGATTTATACCTATAAATATGCAGTTAAATCGTTTATTTTGTTATTTTGTCTTTTGGATAGTAGTTAAAAATTTGAAATTAGCTTTATGATAGTATGCATTAAATTTTTTTAGCGAGCTCATCGATATGTTAAAAATAGTAACAGTATAGCTACGACTGATCTAGGTGTTTATTACCAGAATTGCAGGGGACTAAATACAAAATGTCACGATTTTTTTAGGAGAAGTCTTGTAGAAAATTTTGATATTATCATAGCTGTTGAATCATGGTTACAGGAAAATATACGGGATGGAGAAATAGTTGATGT
The DNA here is from genome assembly GCA_035357415.1 of Ophraella communa. Lineage (NCBI taxonomy): Eukaryota > Metazoa > Arthropoda > Insecta > Coleoptera > Chrysomelidae > Ophraella > Ophraella communa. The sequence continues at coordinate 20,902,848 of CM068988.1, read as the reverse complement.
GGAACAGTACAATCTAATGAGATCTGACAGAAATTTGAAACACACTAATCTGTCCACTGGAGGGGGAGTTTTTATAGCGCTCAAAAAAAAGTATAAAGTTTTACATATTGAAAAATATCAGAAAGATTTTGAGGCAATATCAATAAATTTCAAAGTAAGTAACCAGAAATATACTTTGTGCGTAATTTATTTGCCACCAAGCAGTACAATACAAATAGTAGAAACCGCTTTTAATTTTGTACAGGATCAAATATATAATAACAAAAATATGTATGTTATTGGAGATTTTAATATACACGATGGCAATATACAAAAATACAACTTATTACAAAATTTCCTAGAATTTAATGCTTTTGTACAATTAAATAATATTAAAAATTTTCAAGGAAGGACATTGGACTTGGTGCTAGGTCCTGAAAGTTCTTCAAGTAAATGTTTAGTTGAGAGAGATTTATTACCATTTGTAAAAGAAGACAGTTATCACCCTTCCTTAAATATAACTATTAGTATCCCAAAAACTTTTAATCTCACAAAATCTACACAAAACTTTAATGAAGTAAAATATAATTTTAAAAAAGCTAACTTTCTTACTTTAAGTACATGCGTCAGAGATGCGGATTGGGGCGAGGTTTTAAATGATAATAACATAGAAACAGCTTTGGATAAATTTTACAGTATATGGGGTAGAATTGTAGCGGAATGTGTTCCAACATACTCCACTAATAATAGAAAAATAAGTAAATATCCTTCCTGGTTTTCTAATGAAATCAAAATATTACTTAAGGATAAAAACCGATACTATAAATTAAAATCTGTTTCTAATCAATTCAATGAAAAATATAAAAACATTAGAAAAAAATTAAAGGATTTATTAAAAAAGGAAGAAGGTAGATATTTTAAAAGTTTAGAGGAAAATATAGATACTGATGTTAATTCTTTCTGGAACTATATTAATAACAAACAAATGAACTGTTCAGCTTCATGTAATTTTTACTACAAGGGATACGAAATATCAGAAAATGAAACTGCGGAATACTTTGCGAAATTTTTCTCCTCAACCTTTCGCAAACAAAGAGCATCTTATACTGTGGACTCAGATAAGGCTGATATGTGTTGTAATGATACTTGCAACATAGATCTGCTGAATGAGTCTGATTTTAATAATGCGGCAAAACAACTTAAACCAAAAAAATCCGCTGGAGTGGATGGCATACCGCCATATATTCTTAAAGGTTGCTATGAATGGCTAAGAACACCATTACTTCATATTTTTAACCTGATAATTAAAAGTAAAACATTTCCCTCCTTTTGGAAAACGTCTATAGTTACTCCAATACATAAATCAAAGGATAAAAAAGATGTAGAAAACTACAGACCAATTTCAATATTATGTTCCCCAGCAAAATTATTTGAACACATTATTCACACAAAGTTGTATCAATTTGTTAGCAAATACATCGTTCCTGAGCAACATGGCTTTATGGCAAATAAATCAATTAAATCCAATTTATTCCTTTTTAGTAATTATGTTTCACAAACTTTTGAGAGTAAGTCACAATTGGATATAGTCTATACTGATTTTAGAAAAGCGTTTGATCAGGTTGATCACGATGTATTACTGTATAAGTTAGGGAATTATGGAATAGGAGGGGAGATATTAAAATTATTAAAACATTACTTACAAAGTAGATTTTTTATGGTTAAGTACAATCAAAATTTTTCGGGAAAATTTCCTATAACTTCAGGAGTTCCTCAAGGCTCTAACTTGGGTCCTTTGTTATTTACATTATTCATTAATGATCTTCCATCAGTCTTAAATTATTCAATTGGTTCACTTTTTGCAGACGATTTTAGAGTTTTTAAAGGCGTAAAAACAGTTAGGGATTGTGTACTTTTACAGAAAGACATAAATAGTATAGTGAAATGGAGTCATGACAATCAACTCCTATTTAATGTAAATAAATGTCACATTTTAACTATGTATAGAATAAAACATCCCGTTATTTTTACTTACACTATGGATAATGAGGTTTTAGACCGAATAGAGGAGGTTAAAGATTTGGGTGTAACATACAATTCTGCCTTTTCTTTTGCCAGCCATATTCACAATATTGTTAAATCTGCTAATCGAGTATTAGGATATATAATTAGAGAAACCAAGCAATTCAACAGTATAAGAACGGTCAAACTACTTTATTATACTTTAGTACGACCCAAACTTGAGTATGCAACAGAAATTTGGTCAAGCGAATATCCAACTTTATTGGGAGAGTTAGAAAAAGTTCAAAATAAATTTTTGAGACACCTGTATTTTAAAAAATATCATAAATGGCCGGATTTTAGAATCGTGCGCACATCAACACTTCGCACAGAATTTAAAATATTATCATTACAGCAAAGGCGTGTTTTGATTGTTATGACATTCTTGTACAAAATACTAAACAATAAAATAGATTGCCCTGCAATTCTATCTTTAATACCTTTTAACGTACCGTCCCGACGCACACGTTCTTTAATTGAGTTCAAATACCCTTTAAACCAATATGGATCCAGATCTTCTCTAGTATACATGCTTCAATTAGCTAATCAAATTGGTGCCTTAACATCTCTGGACTGGACTCTATCTCAAAATAGATTTCGTCAATTACTGTTAAATTATATTATTAATACATCTGTATAATTTTCTCTCTGCAGTTCTGGTACGATCACGGCTATATTGTAAAAATTGCTCTGTTATTATTATTATTTTTGTATTATATTTTTACTTATATAATTGTTATTGTTATCCATGTAATTAGGCTAACCAGCCTGTTTGGATGAATAAATAAATAAATAAAAGGAATGTAAACATTTAGAATCACTCTCAGTCGGCCATCTTTTTGTAACATTATTAAATAATTTTGTTTTAATAGTCGTCTATAAACCCAGTTTGTGTATAGTGAGTGCTGCGAAGGAAAATAAATACTTTTTTATCATAAATCCAGTATCCAGAATTATCTCCATATGAAGAGATATATTAAAAATTGTCAAGCCTTGTCAGCCCTTTGATTGAAACAAAGGACACAGTTATGAGAGAAGCAATAGTGCCATTAACAAGGTTCACTTTTATAAATGTCGTCATCTTGCAAACTCTCAGTGACTACTGTAAATTTGTCACACACAAGTTCAAGTTTATATATGACAACTATACTAGTGCATGTATTTCTTTCAAGTATGCAGTAAATAGCCACCTTAAGCTTTTTCTGAAAATTTTAGTCTTTAAGCTGAATTTTAAAAAATAGAAGTTCTTAACAAAAATATGATCCTAGCGTTGATAATGAGAGTTACATTATTAACGTTGAATTATTTTAATTTAAAGATTTTTCAATAGTTCTTTACTGAGTTTTGTTCTTTCTAGAAGTAATCTTAACTTCTAATTCAATATTATGTGACACACGACAGATACTACCCTTCACTACATACACCTAATTGTCTCTCGTAAGTCTAGTTTAAAGTATATAAAACATAGTTAGTGCGACCAAATTTGGAATATCACTCTCATCTATAGGTATACAAAGACTTCATTTCTCGCCTTCATACTACACAAAAAAAGAGTGTCATGTATTTGATTACAAAAACGTTACAAATATTTATTGCTGGGTGGGATTTGGTGCTGTGTAGCAAGCCTACTGATGATTGATTGACTTTTAAAAGTCCAATAGTTACGCCACTGTAATAATAGGATTGTATACTTCAACAATTCCATTCATGAAGACACTTTTTTGTCGATGTCACCCTCGCATGTTGATATTTACTTGGAGACCGTCGACCCCTTCTTATGGTATTTATCTTGTCACAAAATGTCATCTGGAAGATAAATCAACTCAGACTTTTCTCGGGAAATCAACGTAACGATTTGGGAAAAGGGGGAATTGGAATCCTGTCAATACAAATCCTAACAATACAATAACTACATCATGTTTAAGTTGATATTGTTGTAGATTGCTATCTGCCGTTGACAGTTTTAAATATTGCGACACTCGCTTCTAGCATGGGGTAAGATTTGTATTATTAAATTACAAGAACGCAGAATATTTCAATATGAAAACATAAAGTCTATCATACGGTTGCCTTTTATATTTCGGGATTTGGCAACCCTGGTGTTGCAATCTGGCAACTGACAGCTCTATCGTAAAGACAGACATTTTTGAGGTTAAACGTACTCAGAACGTTTTGACGTACGAGCGCTATTTGTGTTGTTTACAGCAACTTAAAATATTCATTTCGACCCAAAAATGGGATTAAATCGTATACATTCAATATTGTATAAATATTTGACGGTCAAAAAAGTTTGTTCGCGTTTGATCCCACACAATTTGTCAATCGCTCAAAAAAAGGCTTATATCGATGATACAGTGTTGCCAACACGAGGAAGAAACAAAGAGAATCGATTGGTATTCTTTGTTAAACTCATAGACACTCTCTTGTAATCATTTTATTAATGGAACTTTGCGTCTCCTCTGATAATAGGTCTATGATATCCACAATACAGTTTCGAAACATTATAATGATTTTGTTTGCTTAGTTAAACATATTCTAGTTTCACTATTCTTCCAAGAAGTAATTTTTATACATATTCCTTAGTCAAATCTTTACCTATAATTTCTATTGCCTATATTTAATTTCACCTTTTGCAAATTATCTAAACATAAATTATGATTTGTATATGTGTGTAACAACGTATGTCTCCGCGGGCTAGTTGCATTTAATGCACAATGTCATCAATGTTATTCAAACTTACTCGATTACTACGAGACTATAGTGCAATAAAAAGAAATTGAATGCATTTATGCTAAACACTGTTTTATTAATATTTAATTAGAGGTCTCTGTAACACCTGTCAGTTAAAGTTATTAAATTGAAAGACGGTGGCAGATCAAACATGATAATGTCTATAATTAATTTGGAGTTTTATATTATCACAAGTCGGTTTATGGAAACTGATTACTAAACATATTAAGAAAATTACGATTTGCCCATTAACTCGATATCACTTTAATTTTAAGTAAAATATGGTTTAAGAATTTTTATTAATTATGTTACTGGTTAAAAAATTCTATGGAGGGTTCAAAATAAACCTTGAGTTTAAGAAATATTTTAACTCAAATCGAGGCAATCTAGATAAACACGAATAAGGTCCTTTCAATGCTCAACGGTAAGTCATACTTACCATTTTAATAGTTACACAGTAAAACCTGTCAATAACGGCCACTAAAAATGAAAGAACTATTGGCCGTTATATAAAAGTGGGCGCTATTGTCAGGTCCAAATTAACCTCTGCAGACTCACCACAAATTAATTTAAACGTTATATTATGACGCTTGCAGAAACTTTCAAGCCATCCATTTGATGGTGCAAAATTTTAATAAATATCTAATAATATTGGGTATTTCCATCAACAAATAGACTAAAATATTTTGGCCGAAATTAACAGGTAAATTTCTATTAAATGGACTTTAAAAATTTGAGATTATTTGGCCGCGGTCGCATTATAAAGGTGTCCGTAAATACCATATAATCGTTTTGGGGAATTTTTAAACTGACCATTAGCACAGGTGACCGTTGACGCAGTTTTTACTGTAGTTAGTTATTATATTTACTGAAACTACCTACTAATAGGAAGATTCAAATGACAAACTCTTGTAACTCTTAGAGTTACAATGCAATAGCGATTCGTTTCGGTCTACATCAGACCTTCATCAGTCTGTTAAGTTCAGTTTAAACGAAGAGTTTTTTATTATTCTTAGTACGATGGACTTCCACAGAGTAAGGGTTGGTACAATAAATTTATATTTCTTATATTAACATCTATTAATATGTTAATCTTATAATTCATAAGAAATTGTGTAAATATGAGAAAATTAACTGCTAACTAAGTTCATGATTACAAATCTTCTCCAAAAATAAACTTAAATTGTTTATCTTAACAAGTTTTTCGAATGATCTAATACCTATAACTGTCCTGTGAAATTGGATACTTGAAGGCAAAATAATAATTAAAAAAAATGTATGCAATAAACTGTTCATTTTTTTATCCCGTCTAGTCAAAGTATATAATTTCGACATAATTTACCAAACTCGAATTCCTCATTCGAGACGTGTTTTATACTGTCAAATTTTTTGCAGAAAATTAAACAGTAGTTTCACATTCCATTCTCGATGTATAAGCGTCACCTTTGCAAAAGAAAAAAAAAAAGATCAAAATTTAAAAATGTCCAACATCAAACCCATTGATTCAATTAATAAAAAACATGTAACTGTATCATCTATTGGATAACAAGTTCAAACCATGTAATGGGTTTCATTTAACTAAGCATAAAAACTAAATTGCTTTTAAACGTTGTTTTTTTTTTCAAGATACGAAATCGAGTGATACAAGGTGACTGGCGATCGGTTTTCTATTGTTACAAAATTTCTTGTACGGTGAAATATAATCTTGAAGACCATAGAAATATATCAATAAGATTGCAGTTCGGATCAAAATAATAGTAAAAAACCGTAAAACATTAAAAAATTTCGTTGAATACCTTAAACCTTCATAACCTCACTATTTCATCCATTTAATTTATTTTCCCAGAAACTTTTGTGGTGGAGCTAAATCACTGCAAAAAGAGTAGAAGAGCATTTGGTTTAAAACAAAGTTTAATAATGAAACAACTTCATCAAAGAACTATGTTTAATATTTGCTAAGCAACTCTTACTTCCATTCCTTTTTGTTCTGTGTGGCTTGTTGCACATAATTCCAGTTTATTCCACACATCTTCTAACCACGTTCTATTCACCTTGGCCGTCCTCATCCTCCTTTTCTTACTGTTCTTGCTTCTTAAATCTATGTACTTGTTTCAACTCTTTATTGGTCATTTCTATTTTATACAATAGCAATAGTCTTCGTCTTTTCCATATTTATTTCTTTTAAGGCTTATCTTTAGATTTTCTTTTAAGGTTGCCTCATCTTCAGCTATTATTACCATGTCATCTGCATAGTATAATTATGAGATTTCTATCCTCTTCATTTTTTAATATCCTTCTAAAATTTCTTTGCCTTTGCCTTTGCCTTTGCCTTTGCCTTTGCCTTTGCCTTTGCCTTTGCCTTTGCCTTTGCCTTTGCCTTTGCCTTTGCCTTTGCCTTTGCCTTTGCCTTTGCCTTTGCCTTTGCATTTGCCTTTGCCTTTGCCTTTGCCTTTGCCTTTGCCTTTGCCTTTGCCTTTGCCTTTGCCTTTGCCTTTGCCTTTGCCTTTGCCTTTGCCTTTGCCTTTGCCTTTGCCTTTGCCTTTGCCTTTGCCTTTGCCTTTGCCTTTGCCTTTGCCTTTGCCTTTGCCTTTGCCTTTGCCTTTGCCTTTGCCTTTGCCTTTGCCTTTGCCTTTGCCTTTGCCTTTGCCTTTGCCTTTGCCTTTGCCTTTGCCTTTGCCTTTGCCTTTGCCTTTGCCTTTGCCTTTGCCTTTGCCTTTGCCTCTGCCTCTGCCTCTGCCTCTGCCTCTGCCTCTGCCTCTGCCTCTGCCTCTGCCTCTGCCTCTGCCTTTGCCTTTGCCTATTTAGTAATTAATTAAGATAAAATAAAAAGTCTCTTTTTAAAAAAAATAACTTGATCTAGAAATTATATGGAATAAAATTATTATTAAGCTGCTATTGAAATTTAATAACTACGAAAATCAAGTAAATTCTTTGTTCATTATGTATTTAAAAATTATTTGACCCGAACTCGCAAATTGTCCTTCCTATAGGGCCACAATGTAGTCGATCTATAAATTTGATACAGGCTGAATTTTGAATTTTGACGTTGTTGTTAAGGTTTGTTATCATAAGTTGTAAGGTGATACAGTAACACAGAGATGGAAATATAACTAGTTATTCCAACATTTTTTAAATTTTACAATTTATTAGAACAAATTCAATACAATTATGTGTCTTATTTATCATACAACAAATATAGAACATAAAAGCGTTTTTAATATGATTTACATAGTTAATTTCCAGAATATTCAAGTTTCTACATTGCTTACATACAAAAAATATAAAATTGCACGATAAAAAATATTTATAGGTTAAAGTTTACTTTCAAATCAAGCCTAATTTATTATTTAAATGTCTAATAAATATTTATATCCTTAATTGAAACAGTAATAGATATATGGTTACTACATGTTTATTGAACTAGATATAATTTAAATAATTTTTTTTGATCAGTTAACTTTAATTAGTTTAAAATATTATGATAAAATCAATTTTAAACTATTTTTTTATTATATGTACTTTAATAAAGGTATAGTACAATAGAAAAATATTACTAGTTATATATTGATATTACTCAAATTATATATTATCTTTATTATTATGATAAAAGTTGGTTTTGTATTTTTTTTTTTTTTTTTAAACTTAAATTTTCTCAATACATTTCCTGACAAAATCTCCATAGTCTTTTTTATATTTTGTTGATGTAATGTTGTCGATGTCTGAGAGAGATGGTGATAGCTGTAAAGTGTGTCTTTCGAACAGCATTCTTCAAGTGTGTTTTTTGATAAATCTACATTTATCTTGATGTTTTAAGGTAGCTACCTGATGTTGGAAGTAATAAGACATAACAGCAATAAACTTGTTCATGTTCTTAATTATTTTAAGAACGTACGAAAAAGGGATGCAATTTTTATAGACCACCCTGTATACATTGTGGCCCAATTTTTGCGATCCACAGTCGCTACACATGACTGATCGATTTTTATCTTTTTTTAGATCTATGTAATTTTACCAACGTTAGTGTTAGGAGAGGTTAATAGCATAACAGTTTATAAAAATTGGATCATCGTAACATAACATAATAGCCTATGGGTAATAGTCGAATTATAGTCCGGTCACAATCGTTTTAACACTAGAATGACTGCCATGATCACATAACCACAAAATTACTTTTATTAAAATATTTTGCTGCTCTTTGAATAGCACTTTTGCATTTTAAGATTGTGTCCTTACGATTTACTAGAAATATTTTATAAGCTTGAATTTGATTATTACATGTTCATTTTTTCATAGTTTTAATGATTATGTTCTAAAAAAACTAATTACTTGTTGATTTCAACAAACCATCTAAAACTCAAAGATGTGTGATATATTTCTGACGACTTTTCAGATTTGACAATATAAAATTAATATATCTTTGTTTACCAATACTTTAACTACGAAGAATTGTTCTTTATACTATACATTTACCAATAATTAGGTCACGTGAAGTAGGTAAATAATAATTGAAACAAAACACATTATTAAATTATAAAAATAAACACATAACACAAATAAATATAACAGGTATGCCCACATCTCAATCTAATTAGAGTTGTGATATATTTACGACTAAATCAGTCTTTCACGACATCCTCCATTGCTCTGTTTAATTTCTTTTACAAATAAGACATCAGAAACTGATAATTTATTATCTTGAAGATCTTAAGAAATGTATGTTGTTGCTTTAGCCATATAATCTACACGTTCATTAGGTTTTACCAGATTTTCATTAGGTTTTTAACCAAATAAAATTGATACCTAACTTTGTTTTTGTTTGTAGCTTTATTTAACAACGAATGAATTCTTTTGTATTTCCTTAGCTGATGTCTTGAAGGAATGCCATGAAGAAATTTGTCCGTCGATTTACGCTAGAATTGCATTCTGATCAAGGAAGGAACTTCGAAAGCAAGCTGTTCCAGAAGCTAGGGATCCGAACGACTAGAACGACGGCGTTGCATCCACAGTCTGATGAGATGAACGCATGAACAGAATCTTCTGAACAGACGCCGGCCAAAGTCATATTCGGTCGAAAGATGAGATTGCCATACGATTTAGTGTTTGGTTCCAAACCTGTTGAAGATATCGCCGGAGATGACTATGTTTCCGACCTCCGGAGGAAGATGGAGAACACTCATGAAATGGTACGATCGAAGCTTCAGTTAAACAGCGACCGAATGAAGAAATATTACCACAGCAGAGCTAAAGAGTCCGGATATAAAAAAAGGTGATCTCGTCTGGCTGTATAATCTTTCAAAAAGAGATATAGTCAGGAAAAATAGCTGAAGAAACAGAAACTAGTTATTGGAAATATCCCGAAGTTACAAAATGGTCGACGGTTTCTTTTCTAACTGATAACCAGAAGAACTTCCTCCCAACGCCGACCTACAGAACCATCCGGTTCAGCTCCACTCCAGCTGAAGGAGCAACACTGTTGGGTTTTGGATTAGGACCCATCGAACATGAGTTTACCATCTCAGCCCGAAAAAAAAACTGACCTACTGTAATAAGGGCCAAGTGAGATATACCAGAGTAGAAGAACCTGTTGACAATCTTCCGTCGAAAGTGACCAGAAAAAAAACATAGAATATAATAGAAAGGCATCCAGGAAGATCGATGGGATTCTTCAAGGATTGAGAGAGTTCTAGAACATCAAAAAAACTGGTAGAAACGGACAATAGAGTAGTTGGAGACCAGACGTTGCCACCAGAAGATATAAATAACTTGAGATAAATATCCTTGATATAAATATTACTGTACTTACATAAATATTGTAAATAGTTTCGTTAATTTGTCCCTTTGTTCCTGTGTTGTTGAAATAAATAGTTTTTAAAATCCTGAAGCATTGCAATATATAGCCCAAACTTGAAGTTGTCTGTTTTTCTTTGACTCAAAGAGACCATCATGGTGCAGTCAGTTTAGTTAATGACCGTGAACTTTCATATTAATTAATAATATATACACTTTATAAAACACTTATGATTTTTTAAATACTTCCGTTTTTTAACCTACAATAAAAATATATTCGTTGATATGGGCAACTAAAAGAACAGTTATATCCAAGCTGTTTCCAATGACAATAATATTGTTTTTAGCTTGCAAGTTGATTTCAAAAACAGACAAAAACTATACGCTTATAATATTACCCGAAATAATAAGTAATAACTGCCTACGTGATATAATTCTAAAATTATCTGGCCTAACGTTACATACTCAATAGCCTTAGGGTAGTGGTCCGGTTTTTTTTATAGAACCTATCGCATTTCGATTCAATCGATATGAATGAATAACATTAACATGTAGACAATAATGTTGGATGTGGGCTGAAGTATGTTTGCAAAAAAATATATGTTAATGTAACGTTACATAGGCAATAAATAGACATCGTCTTCGATAAATGTAAGACTCGTCAATAACAAGTTTTTTGGAAGATGTACCCAACTGCACCAGTGGCGCAGCTCCCACCTACAAAATATTTTATATTTGTTGTTCGAGAAACAACTACAGTCAAACCTGGATAAATGAGAAAGCTCGTAAAACCTCATTAATAACATTTAATGTTAGTTTCTGTAACTCGTCTCTGCGACATGCACCCGCAATGCCAAATACTGCAACTATCTGTAACAAAACAGTTACCAAAGTCTACGAAATATTTGCAGTTACATTGTTAGAAATTATTTAAACTTTATAAAATTTGTATCTCACCTTCATCATTAGGTATTTATTATCTGGAGCTTCAGTTAAAAATCTATCAAACTCCTCTCGGGTAAAAACTTTTGATTTTTTGGGAAGGAATCCTATATTATTTTTCTTCAGCAATGGAATTAGCTTTGTGAAATGTCAAATTTTTATTGATTAAAAGTGTAGCTTTTAATATTGAATATTCCGACCATAAGATCGATGGCTGGACCTTCTCTGTAAATATGCTAGGAGAACTTTTTCAGTAATGTTCTTTATGAACTTTGTGTCAGACCAGTTGTTAAACCGCTCAAAACAAGTTTCATATAATTTTTTAGATTTATTGGGTAATAATTCTGTAAGGGCTCTATTTGCTGTTTCCGTAATGTCGGGTGGTGTACAAATAATTTCTTCCTCACCGTCCGAACTCGACATTCTTACACTTTGGCTTTATAACAGAATGTTGTATTTGTAAACTAATAACTTCGTATTAATAATAGAAACGCTAGCTGTCAAAAGCCGCACACGTCGTACATAGGTATCTTGGTAAAAAGCAAAATATTGTAATAATTAAATATTCTATAATAGTATAATGAGCATAATATCAACAGAAGTTGTTTAATATAACTAAATCAAATAATTTTTATTATATTGTATTATTTTATTATATATTTTGTGTATTTGTAAGAGAATTATAAGTTAGAAATTGTTTTATTATGTATTGTATCAATATTATATTTAGTACATAAATATATTATTTAAAACTTACTAGAAACTTCGCGAACATTGATTATATAATTTGTTAAAAAAAGACAGATAATGTGTAAAAAGGTGACAGATATATTTGTACTATATTTTATTCTCGAATGATCGGACAGTAGACGAAGTGAGTATGTCTAGTCATATATATGAAAGAAAGAGATACACATATTTTTCCAGAAATGACTAATCTCTAGAACAAAAAAAACGAAGTTTCTAGAAAGTTTGAAAGCTATAAAAGACTTGAACATAGGTTGGAAAGGGGAGTATATTATTGGTAGTCAAACATTGAAGATCTGAGTGTGAACAGTCAATTTGAACAAACAGGTTTTAAAGTAGTTATTATAAAGTGTTAAATAGTGACGTTAAGAATATAAAGTAAAATAAAGTGCCAAAAAAGTGACATTAAGATCGAATAAAAAAAAGTGAAATTAAAACATTTTCGGTCGATAATAAAGAAGAATATAAGAGTACTTACTATTATTAATACAATTAAAGGAACAGTAATCCAACGAAGACTGAACTATATCAATTTGGAGGAACAAACAAAGAACGATAATATTACTCAAGAAACCAAACGTTTAACAACACGACATTTTACCAGATTCGAAAATTCCACGTATCACTTCGTTCGTTTCCGTCTTTCATAGAGCGACTACAGACTTTTTCCACCAATCTGGAAACAGGACTCTACATCAAGGTCAGATAAAATTGTAAACTTTTCAAAATTTTTGTAGTAGTTAGTTAAGTTCTATAATTTAAAAACAAAGGAATTTACTTGATATTCAATAATTAGTGTATTTCGATAATTTTACTTGCTATTACATAAATAACATTGAACTCAACATCAAGTAAGTTCTTTTATAGTTACTAAAAGGCCTTTCTTTTAATATTTCCCTAATTAGTTTCATTATTAAACTTTCAATATTACTGTTTTAATTTAATTTTTTTATAATAAATTTGTAATTGTAATTTAATCAAATTTTTCATTCACATACACCTAACAATCCAACTGGAAACTTGCGTAACCAAACACCCCTGAGAAAAAGAAGATCTTGCTACTTGCTACATTTAAATAAGAATTAATCATTCAAATAAATAAATAAAAAAATAAATAATCTCAAATCACAATATTCATTTACAATATATAGTCCTACCTGCTTTTAATTATGAGAATTTCTGGAATATTTAAATTCAATTTGTAAGCAAAGCAATGCAACTATATATAAGCGGACAATATCCTAGCATAGGTCCATTTACTTTTTACACTAGTGCAAAAAAATTAAGCTTTTGTCATAATGAATAGTGCAAAAAAAGTTTTTCCACAATAGTAGAAAAAGTAGATTTTGTATATACGAATTATTATAAAAAATGCTTTATAATTTTTCTAAATAGAGTTAGACTAATAATTTTTTGGTTGCTTACTGATAAATTTTGACTTTTCCTGTAGATGTATTAGACATTTATCTTTCTGTCCTAAAGATCATAGATATAAGTTGCTGGTTCCGATTGACCAGTTTGCTTTATTACAGAAAACTGTATTTTTATATATTATTAATGACAACAACATCCTGTATTATAATTTAGCGATCATTAAGCGATTCACGACACAAAGTAATAAAAATGTAATAATTAATCTTTAAATCGTATATACCTATATATACTTAAAGAAAAAAAAATGCAAAGATTAATAGCTTCTAATACAGTTAGTGGAAGATAAAAAAATATGCGTCAAAACTTGTTTAAAATCGGTAGTTTGTTGATAATTATCGGACACACCGTAATATGGCCCGGGGTATTCTTCATCCGATTGTATACAAAAACCATTATGCATTAGATTAAGATGAGGAGCTGCGATTGGATCTGTGATATTTTACCAGACAAAAAATGTTTCAAAAGAAACAAAAGCATCTATTACATATCTAAACTACTTAGGTGCTAAATCACTGCTTATCTTAAGTATGAACAACACCAATTTTCCAAAACATATTACTGATAAAAATTGTAAGTATAATCCGTCTAGAAAGTATGCGGTGTTTTTTATTTTTCCTAATTTTAATATATTTTCTTTTCGTAACATTCTACGACAAAAGTAATGGGTCAAGGAGATTGTGCCGATAGTAGACTATGGATAAAATCGCAGTATCAATCAAATATTGTTGATTGTAAACGTGAGTTTTGTAAAATAATATCGCAAGTATAAAAAAGAAAAATGGTGGAATATTTGTATAGAAAGGGTGTTCGAAACGTTAAAAAACTAGTGCAATTGACTGAACTCGAAAAAAGTGCAGTGTATAAGACAATTAAGAGGATAAAAACTGGCAGATATAAGACATAGACCAGTTTCGGGAAGACCGTGTAAGATTCGCGGAAACAATTTAAACGCTTTAGTGAATTTAGGACGACAAAATCCGCGCCTAGGGTTTCGAATACTGGCCAGCAGATTTAGAAATCAACGAAGAATAAATGTGTGTCCAGAAACTGTCCGCATGGAACTGAAACCAAAACTGGAAACTGGAAACCAAAAAAGATCCTTGCAATAACAGCTCTACAAAAGCAACGAAGAATGAAGTTTTGTATACGTTTTCAAGGAGATAATTTCAGCAATATTTTTATATCTGACGAGAGTTGTTTCCAGATTGGTGCAAACCATCTTAAAATCATGTCAAGAGAAAATGTAACCGTTCAAATTTCCAAATTTCCCACTAAAATAATGGTTTGGGGATCAATATCTCAAAGTGGTGCTACGCCTCTCTGTATAGTTGATGGCACTGTTAATAGTGGAAAGTATTGTGATATTTTAAATGGTTTTCTTCTTGAAACAGATCATGCTTTATATCCAGAGGGGTGGTTTTCAGCAGGATAATGCAAGATGCCATACTTCTGCCTTTACTCAAGCTTGGATGCAAGAACACCAAGTGACAACAATTCCATGGCCAGCAGCTTCACCAGATCTTAGTCCCATTGAAAACATATGGGGATTAATGAAGATTGAAGTGGAACGAGCAGCCCCACGAAATAAAGAAGGTTTGATTCGTTCGGTTTTACAGGCATGGACCGCCATCACCGAGTAGTATGGCAGTGACCTAGCTTCTGGTGCACCTGGACGTTTACTTAAGTGTTTAGAATTAAATGGAGGTTGTATAAGTAATTGAGATAAATTGTTTGTGGTTATTTTATGATTCAAATTATAAAAATAATAAATATATTTCTTGGTTTTATTAAAAAACCGAGATGCTAAATGTTTTATGCAGTTTCATGGCCCGGTTTTAGTTTATCACTTAGTTGGCATATTTCTTAGCTTGTTAAAGGTTTGTTGTTAAAGTCTTGGTAATTTGATTCATAGTAAAATTGACATTCTTCTATTTTATGCAGGGTACAATAATATGGACGTAATAACGTCGTCGTATAATTTCAAATTGAAATTATCGCGTAGGTTTCTAGGAGACAGTATGTTATTAAATTCACAATCTATTTCTCTAAGTGCTTGTATTTCAATAGATATGAACTTTGGAATGTGTCCCACTGTCATCACAAGACAGAAGGACCGGCACGAGAAGTTTTTACTAACTTTATGCAGCATTATCAAATAATAATAATAATTAAACTTTTTAATCTTAGTCACTGGTAACGCTAGAAGAATGTAACTTTGTATATATTTTTTTAAAACTCGTGCCTGTTGTCAGCTCACCGGTTATTACATGAAGGTCTTATACAAAATTGGTTGTAATGCAAGAAAATATTCAAGTGAAATGCATTATGCGATTTACTGTGAAACTAAGGCCTTCTTTGAGCAAGAGTCTGACAAGCAGTAACTATAAAAATATTTTCATTGTGATCCCTGCCTTATAGTAAATAATTACCTACAAAAATATGAATAAAAATAAAAATAACATTGTGTCTAATGAAAACGAAAAAATTGGGCAAAATAAAAAATCAAATCAAACGCAAAAACTACAGACTAGAACCCACCATGAAAACTATCTATTCCTAAAATTGATTTCTCCTTACAAATATATCCAAAACACTCCTACTCCCAATCAATAATTAAAGCAAAATATCTAGAAACGATAGCGCAATATCAAGACAAACTTATTTTTACCGATGGATCCAAAAACAAGGATGGAGTAGCTGCAGCTGTCTATCATGACAAACACTCCGTTGCTTCTTCGAAACTTAGAAAAGAATGCAGCATATACACTGACGAGCTGTACGCTATTAAGGAAGCACTAAACTTTGCAGATATACTGTTTCGAAAGTACTCATTGTCACGTAGGTACTCATTAAGCGCTCTACAGGGATTGAAACAAATATATCCTAACAATCCCCTGCTTACAGGAATCAAAGAAGATATACAGAATTTACTACTAAGAAACAATGAAATACAATTTCTCTGGGTTCCATCACATGCAGGAATCGAAGGCAATGAGAAATCGGACCAGATAGCTAAAAATTCAATTGTCAATCCCACTATTATTACCTCTTCCCAAAAGACTATATTTATAACACCTGGCAGCAATTGTGGAACGAGAACGTCTCAAAGCTCATAGAGGTCAAACCTCGAGTGAGATCTAAGCTACCTCTTCCACAGGGTAGAAAAAACCAAATTATAATCAACCGCCTGCGTGTTGGTCATACAGTACTAACCCATTTACACCTCATCACAAAAGAAGATCCACCAAGATGTAACTGTAACATGCAACTTTCCTCTAACCATATACTAACATGTTGTCCTCAGTACCAACAAGCCAGAACGATTGTGCAATTAACTGAATAAATTGAAGATTCCCTAGTGTCAAAAATGGACAAAGTGATAAAGTTTCTAAAGAACACTGACTTATTTAACAAAATTTAATATTATGTTGTACTTAATATTTTTGTAAAATATCACACTCCCCCTAGTAACCTTAGCTTTTGATGCGGTAAATAAATGAAAAAAAATTTAAGATATAATAATAAAAGTAATTTAGATACAATTGATATGCTGTAACATACTATTAATTTATATTCATTATTTAAAAATAAATATTTATAGATTTGTCTTTAAATACAAATACTAGACGTTTTTCTAGTCTTAGTCACACTATTTTTAATACTTTATTGTTTTTATAGCAAACCCAATACCGTTAATTGCAAATAATTTTAATAATAAATGTCAAATATGTATATTTACTTTTATTTTATTTGTTTATTCGTTTTGTTTAACATTAATTAATAAATAAATCAGTTAACCTGTTTAATTTCCGGTTAGATAATTATTAAATTTTGTTTTTTTGGTCTCACAAACAATAATTTTTAGTTTGATTGAATTTTATAGAACCAATGTTCTAGCAATTATGGATTGTACTAATGTGTGTGTCACTAAGAATGGCTATTAAGAAAATAAGAATGAATTTCCTCCACCGATTTTTGCTGTTTTTAGAGTGACACACGTCAGCACATTCTTTATCACAAAATCCGGAAATCCTAAGAGATGTATAAAGTGAGAAACTATTTTATTTATTATAGTCCCTTAAGTTACCTAAGTTGGTAAAACTTATTTAACAATTTACAAGGTTCATACAAGTATGAAGAATGGAAAAAAGGAAACTACATTTTAGAGTGGAGATAGGAGAATTGCTTGTGAAATTAGGAAAAGTCCAAGGTAAGAAAAGAGTACAAAGACCTTCATATGTTGATAGCCAGTGTAAGAAGTGAAAGAAAGTTGAAATTAGACCTTTATCTGAAATTCATTTACCTGAGCATGTCAAGCAGGACGATGTAAAAATCCAAGATGCCAAGGAAAATGTAGGTGGATTTGTGAAAAATGCACATAATTCACCTATAATGTTTGCAGAAAGGCCGAAACTGTTTTTTTCCGATTTCACTGAAAATATAAATCATTGTACAAATTTGTATTATTGAGAATTGTTATTTTATGTTTTAGGTATTTGTATATTTATTTATTTTGTTATGTTTTATATCATTAAGTACTTTTGTCCTTGTTGTATATTTTATTTAGTTATTGGCTTTTTATTTCACTGGCTCGTCAACTCTCGACAGACAGTACATACACTCTCTCTTCTAGCATACACAGTACTGCCGACCGGGAACACGAGATAGTGTAGTATTGGTATTTTCTATCGGTGAATGATTCACATACACTACATCCCTTTCTTGTGAAAAACTTTATTAAACATTTTGATAATTTAAACAAATAACATATTGAAACATTTTAAACAAATAAATTGACATTCATCACCCCCTAACATTATATTAACAGATTGAAACATTTTAAACAAATAAATTGATATTCCTTACTACTATTACTGAATATTGACGTGGTTTTCAGTGTCATTATCTGTATCGTTTTTATTCTGATTTTTCCATTCACCTTCCACTCTTTTTAAATGCAATACGTTCCTTCTTAACATTTGTCCAGTTTCTTCATTTCTAACTGTCACATCTCCTTCGTTCGTTTTCTCAACTATGTGTGGTGTAGGGTTGTAATTTGGCGTAAGTTTGTTGGATTTATTCATCTCCTTTATATATACTTTTTCCCCTTCATTCAAGTCCGTATCCTGTGCCCTTCGTCTTTTATCTCCATACTCTTTCCCTTTTTCCTTTACTTCTTTATCTTTATCTCTAGCTTCTGCATCATCTTCGTTATTATGTATATCTTGCAATGTAGGAATTTTATCTCTGTTTAATCGTTTGAAAAATAACTCTGTGGGTGTTTTCCCTGTTACAGAATGAGGAATGGAATTATACATCATCAAATATTCGTTTAAAGTTTCTTGTAGGTCCTTTTTCTCGATTTTTCCAATTTTTAATCGTTTTAATATGTCGCGGTTTTGTCTTTCTACTTCCCCGTTTTGTTGGGGCCAGTAGGGGATTGTGTGATAAAGAGTTATGTTGCATTCCATACAATATTCCTTAAATTCTTGGCTGATAAATTGTCGTCCATTGTCTGCTGTTATAGATGAAGGATATCCTAATCGATTAAAAATTTCTTTTAATATTTTGATTATGGAAGTACTGGTAATTATTTTTGTTAATTTTATTTCCTTATACCGGCTGTAGTAGTCTACTATGACTAGTAAGTAATCATAGCTTGGCAATGGTCCCAATAAGTCCATTGCTACATCTACCCAGGGTGCTTCCGGGAATTGACGACGTTTCATGGGAACCGGTGGATTTGGTAGTCCAACTAATGTGCAACCTTTGCAGCTCCTAACTATGTTTTCAGCATCTTTATCGATTCTTGGCCACCAAACCTTACGTCGTAAGCGTCCCTTCATTGCTACGATCCCGGGGTGTCCTTCGTGGGCTGCATCTAAAACTCTCTTGCGGAGTTTAGAAGGTATTACCAATCTATTTCCTCTTAACAGTATTTTATCAAGGAAACATAATTCTTGTTCAAATATTTTGTATCATTTCACACTATCATCCCAGTTACTATTGTATAAGCCTTGCTTTACCTTACATATTTCAGGATCTTGTTCCGAGTGTCCTTCTATCTCAGCCATGGAAATTGCATGAGGCTTTGCATGTTCTATAATTTGATTTATGTGTTCATCTGTATCTGTTTTAATTTTTAAGTACTCCGAAGGTACGCAAAGACGTGATAGCGAATCCGCTATATTTGTTTTTCCTGGTTTGTATTTTATTTTATATCGGTAGGCTTGTAACCTTAACACCCATCTTTCTATTCGAGCACAAGGTTTCGACTGTTCTCCAAACAAAATCTCCAACGGTTTATGATCAGTGATCAAGTCGAATTCTTTTCCGAATAAAAATACATTGAAGTGTTCTATGGCCCAAACTAAAGCGAGGGCTTCCTTTTCTGTTTGGCTATATCTGCGCTCGCAATCTGTCAGCGTTCGATTTCCGTAAGCAATTACTCTGGGACCTTTAGAGTCAGTTTGGACCAATACTGCTCCAAGACCAACGGGGCTCGCGTCTGCGATAACTTCGGTTTTATCATTCACATCGTAGTAGCCGAGGGTTTGAATTTCTCTAAGTGCTTTTTTCAATTTTTCAAAAGCTTGACCCTGGTCTCTTGTCCAGAATTTTTCTATGTTTGCATTTTTACCAAATTTCATTCTTAATAGTCGCTTTAATGACTCAGTCAACGTAGCGAGATTTGGTATCCATTTGTTGATATAATTAATCAGACCTAAAAAACTTTGCAGTTCTTCAACAGTCCTTGGAACTCTGAACTTGGTTATGCTTTCTATATATTTGTTTAATGGTTTAACTCCATCGGGGGTTAACTCATGTCCCAAGAAGTTAACCCTTTGTACTTTATAAATACATTTTGACTCGTTTAAAAGGACATTCCTTTCCTTGAATACATGTAGTATTTTTTTAAGACGTATATCATGTTCTTCTTCGGTAGAGCCGTATACCAAGATATCGTCGATGAAATTTATGGTCCCATCGCATTTAAGGAGCATTTTTTCAATAATTTTTTGGAACAATTCAGGCGCGCATGTAATTCCGAACATTAAACGTTTGTAGCGATAAAGACCTTTTGAACTTATAAATGTTGTAATGTGTCTGGAATTCGGATGTAGCTCTACTTGATGGAACGCATTTTTTATATCCAGTTTTGTAAAGTATTTAGCCTTACTGATCTTTGGTAACAAATGTTCCATAGTGGGCAAGGGATGATTTTCGCGCATTATGGCCGTATTGGCACGCCTCATATCCACACATAGTCGTATTTCTCCATTATCTTTTAGTATGGGTACTATCGGAGATATCCACTTCGACGCTTCCCGTACTTCTTCTATTATATCGTTGTCTAGTAATTCTTTAATTTTCAACTCTACTTTGTTTTCTAACGGTATTGGAATTCGTCGATATGGTTGGCAAACAGGTTTTTTGAATTCATCAATAGGAATTTCCACTAAAACGTCTTTAAACTTTGGAAACGGTTCATTTTTAATCTCATTTACGTCAATTCCAATTTGCAAAACTCCAAGATTGATAGCACTGTCTTTGCCCAAAAGATTCCTCGTCCCATTTGCAATGACATATATGTTTGTACGTTCTTGACTCCTATTTACCGAAATTGTAGTTTCAAATGATCCCATAATTTCTAACGGAGTTGTGCTACCGTATGCGAACAGGGTTTTATCTGGTCTATTACTTTGGCTAAAACATACTACACCTTCTTTTTTTAAATTATTCCAAGTTTTTTCCGATATAAGATTATATTTTGACCCAGAGTCGATTAACATCCTTGTTTTTACCCCACCAACGTCACATTCTATATTTGCATCATTGTTGATATTAAAAACGTAATCGTCAAGTTTCTGAATAGCGATTTCAAAAACATCGTTATCATTATTGGGATTAGCGTTGGCACCTGGTAAATTATAAAATATTTTTTGGAGGTTCGGTCCACCGAGTAATAAAAGCGTAGTTCTTTTCTTCACTGGTGTTATGATCTCGTTAGCTTCCAAATATATGTATAACGACCGTTTCCATTTTTCCCACCTATGACCTAATGAGGCACTATCTCCTTCTAAGTCTAGTTTTTCTAAGGGCGGCAAGTTATTGGACATCGTCACCCTGGAACAATGACAGTAATTCCATTTTCGTTTCCAATTTAATGGAGGTACTTTTGTACCAATTAGTTTAAATTCAATGAATTAACTTCTTTATTTTTATTTTATTTTAAATTCAATGGCTGCATTTCCAATTTAATGGGGGTACCTTTGTACCATTTCAATAAGCTTTAACTTTCTACCTACTTTATTTCCAATGTAATGGCTTTATTCCAATTTAATGGCTTTATTCCAATTTAATGGCTTTATTCCAATTTAATGGCTTTATTTCCAATTTAATGGGGGTACCTTTGTACCATTTCAAGTTTAGCTTTAACTTTGTACTTTATTTCCAATTTAATGGCTTTATTCCAATTTAATGGCTTTATTTCCAATTTAATGGAGGCATCATAAAATGTGCCACACCTATTTGTGGTAATATTTAAATAACAAAATATGTTAATATAACGAAATCATTGAATTTTCTTTTTTTTTTTGTTGAAATAGTAACAAAATAATATAAGAAGTAAATTTAATGAAAGAAAAAAATGTTAAATCGAATGTTATCTCCTTAATGATTAACATACGGTAAATATAGTGACGTTGCCTCTGAGTTCGGACAACATTTATGCTCTCTAATTAAAATAAATTGATTTAAATATCCATATCCTAAAAAATGCATATTAATTTTTTTTTTTAAAACCCAATTCCTATCTATTTAAATATATTTACAGCACGTTCTTTTTTTTTGTGAATTATTGTTATTCTTTCCTTTTTTTACTAACCTTTACCTCGTCGCCACTTGTTGTATATTTTATTTAGTTATTGGCTTTTTATTTCACTGGCTCGTCAACTCTCGACAGACAGTACATACACTCTCTCTTCTAGCATACACAGTACTGCCGACCGGGAACACGAGATAGTGTAGTATTGGTATTTTCTATCGGTGAATGATTCACATACACTACAGTCCTCAAATGGGGACTTGAATTTTTTTTGTTTGGTATTATCATAAATTAATCACTGCGTGCCGAGCGAAGCGAGGTATTTTATTTTTTGAAATGCTTTTTATATAAGTATTTTTTATCTTGCCATTATTGCTATTAAGGGACGGCAAAAAGATATACAAAAAAAGGAAATGCTAGCAACAATCATCATCCAGTCTCAAAATAACGGTCATGCATATTCAAATGAGCGTCAGTGCATATAAACTTTGAATTGGCATGGAAAAACTATAATCGAATTTTCATTTAAACACAAATGAATGTCAATAAAATGATTAAAAAAAATTCAATTACAAATAAATCAATTTAATCATAAATTTAAAGATTAACCCACTAGAAGAAGGAATATTAAGAGAAGTTTAAAGTTAATCCAAAGTAAATACTAAAGTCAGTATAAATGTTAAGTACAACCTATTGTCAAAATATATCTGAGATAGTTAACTTACCCTTATATACTCTATAATTTTAATTTTTAAGTTCAGAATTAGTTATATTAGGTTTTTACATTTTCATTTTTCTCAGCTTGGTATTATAGTCACTGGCTTTTCTTAATTTAGTTATTCAAAAGTATTATATAAGAAATTGCGTGGGCCCTTGACTTTCATTGACCTGGTTCCGTGATTCCGATCTATTTTGTACGTATGAGATTGTCTTCTGTGGTGCATCTAGGTCTCCTCAAGTTGAAGTAGGTTTTGACGTAATCCATCCATCTTTTATTCCGTCTTTCCTTCCATCTTGGTGCATCCTAGTTGTGGTAGAGTATTTGGTGTACCATACTTTCTTTTGGTGCTCTTGCTACATGTTCCTCGCAACCTAGTATCCTAGATTGCATCGTGACTTTGATCAAGGGGTTCGTTGAAAAAACGCCAGTTTTCTGTATTCTTTCTGATTCTCCACGTTGTCCTCAAATGTTTGAAGTTTATTTTCTGTTTCTTTGGTGACTGGCCATGCTTCACACCCATGTAATATTGTTTATTATTGTATACACTTGAATCGCTGAAAGATTACCCGTGCGTCACGATTCAACGATCATATCACCGACACCTTTTCTATGTGCTGTCCTTTTTTATAAATATCAAACGATAATATTAAATTATAAACTGTTGTCTTCTCTATCCTATTCGTATGCTTACATACAACGACGCACGGGTAATCTTTCAGCGTTTCAAGTGTATATATACTCTACTATGTATAAGACTACAACGTTCACAAATCCCGTAATTCCTCTTTACCTTCACACATTAACAGTTTCTGATTAATAAATATCTCTAAAATACTTTATAAAAATTTTTAAATTTTCATTTTTGTTTCTTTCTGTGTATGTTTCAAAAACTGACACTAGTGTCGGTTGCGCAGTCACCAATAAACATCCACTTACAAGTTCCTTATGGCCGCCATCGGCAAGTAGTGTTTCCACAGGTGAGCTATTCAGCATTGTGTTTGCTTTTAAACATCTCCATTTACGTAGTGCCTTCACTTTATCATGACTATGACTTCATCTTCACTGTTGACCAGCTAGTCCAAAACATATATAGACTCCTTATGCTCGCAATAGCACACTCTTTCTACTGTGGCTCCTTTCTCACCGAATTAATTTGCAATTAAACTACGAATTATCATACCAAAGAAGCTAAATCTAATGAAATTTATAGTACTAACCCTTACTATGTGAAAGTCCATCTTTTTAAGAACAGTAAACAACTAAATCTTGGAAGTTCTCCACTATTAAACTTTGATTGAGTCTTCATTTTATACATAGATAAGACGTAATTGTAATACAGTTATTGTAAAGATCAGCATGATATAGTTTTTCTATATCATTGCACATTTATACTGATCTTAGAGAATAATGTTTTGTCTTCCATACTTGGTCCAGTCTTAACTTTTATGAAAAAACATATTCAAACTCAGCAAAAAGTCATACTTTTTAGTCATAAAAAAGACAACTCTCTATAAATCGAGAGCAACATTATAGAAACATTTTTGCCGATTTGAATATTTTCAATAAAATTTTCATTAACGCTAATCATATTTTTGAGCGCAAAGAATGCTGTTGTGTATATTATTTCCATTTTATAAAATTTGAATGTAGCAATGGT
The DNA here is from genome assembly GCA_035357415.1 of Ophraella communa. Lineage (NCBI taxonomy): Eukaryota > Metazoa > Arthropoda > Insecta > Coleoptera > Chrysomelidae > Ophraella > Ophraella communa. Next base: position 20,877,963 of record CM068988.1, on the reverse strand, counting down.
TCGACCCTGTTTACCTACTCCAATAGATGAAACATTTGCAAGTGTATCACTGTCACCATAACATAGTAAACGAGGATATAAACAATAAAAGAGACATATTGATGTCGCCTTACATTAATTTTTACAATATTCTCATATTATGTGTTTGTTCGTTGTCACAAAACAGGTATGTGTGATGTGTGGAGAGAAGAGTTGTTCGTTGCACTTCCTGAGAACCAGAAAAGTGGGACAATCTTACTTTGGTACCATTAAAAATACAAGGTGCTTTTAATCGAGATGTAATACTTACTAGGTGATGAATACTTTAATAATAATCACTACTTTTATGTTAGTTATATATCAAGCTAAAACAATTAACTCCTGAGCAAATCAATAAATGATTTCTCAATTGATTTTATTTTTATGTCCAACGATTCTCCTAAACTAATTTTTTCCATACTTTGAGAATCTGAAGAGCTTTTAGTGATTTCTTTACTCAAATCTGGACGTACGCTGCTCAAAAAAATCTTCTATGTCCTGTAACTTTCTCTCTTGTTCCTCAACGAATAACCAGACATCCAAAGTGGTGCCTTTCAAGATTACTTTGTCTTGTCCGGTATTTCCAGAGACATGTACGTCTACCTTCACCGTTTCTTGGATTCCTACGTTTTCTGGTGAATTTTCTTTTAAATCTTTAGCTTGGATGTTTTTGATTGTTTCTGGTTTAAAATCGAATTTGTATAACAACTGTTGTTTTTCTATTATTTTAGCAATATAAGGTTCGGCTTCTTCTTGTGACTTCGTTCTTTACTGTCTATTCTATTTAGTTCTAATTTTTCCAAAAACTTCGCCTTTTCTTTACTGATAACTTTACTGACCTCTAGTTCTTGGCTTTTCGTCCGCTGTACTTCTGGCAGTGATTTTGAGCAAAGATTTTTGTTCGACTCTTTCAATTTTCTTTACGATTTCAGTAGATGACGTTTTTGAGACACAAGTTTCACTGTTTTAGGACTATCTGGTTTAATAGGAGTAGTTTTTATTTTACTAGTCACCGGTTTTTGCAACTACCTTTTCTTTAGTTGTGGGTTTGGTAGGATGCTTTGTTCTCATTGTTTTCTGAGGATGTTTAACCTGTAAAGTAGTTTTAGAAGATTTCATTGCTTTAACTGTAACATCAGGAACTATTTGATAACGTTCTTTTTCATTCTTAGAAGATATCTCCTTTTTTACAATTTTTTTAGGGATTTCTGGTCAGGGTTTTCTTCCAAATCTTGTATAATTCTTTGGACCGTTGTTTCCAAGTCCGTCGACTAACGCGTAGCTCTGTTGTGGTATCTACCCGTATCTGATAGTCTTGAGATTAAATCTGTCCACCAGGTTGGGGATCTACCTGATTTCATCTTCCCTTCTAGCCTTCTCTGTACAAGTCTTTCCATGTTATCATGACGAGAGACGTGACCGAATAATGTTTAGATTCGCCAGTAAGTCATTGATGAGCGAACTTAATAACTCTGAGAATGAAGGTACTTGTTTTTCTAGCTGTCTATGAGACATCCTGCACCACACTCTTTTCTCAAAGGCGTCGTCAATTTGTTTACGGTCACCGGAGTGGATGACTGGAGAGACTAGCGCGTTGAAGCTGCTTTTTTCGTATTCCGGGTGATGTCCCCTGGACATTAACGTCTATATCTTGGTCCCATCTGTATATTACTAGCGAGCCCTCCAGCTCTGTTTGGACTTCTTCAACAGTATAGCGGTTTCCTGTAAACACAAATGACTAGCATGAATTAAGGAATGGATGTATCGAATTTATTCAATGTTTTTTCATACGATATATCGGATGGATTAGATATATTATACATATAATTCTGTGGTTTTGACAAATATTTACGTTAGTCGATATATCTATATCGAAATAATTAAAAATACTCACTTCCCGACCATCTGACACAGGTCGAAATGTATTTTACGTTAATATCGCTCATCTTAATATCGAATGAGTATGTATAAATAAACACAAGATATTAAAGTGAGCGATAACATAAAATTTACTTTGATATGTGATAGTTGGTCGGGAAGAGAGTATTTTTTAATTATTCCAAACAATTGTTACTAAAGAAATTATATCATAATATGTAAGGATAAGAAATGACAAACCTAAGGTAAAAGGGTAGAAGTAGGTAGTCAATTTCCTTTATTAACTCTTATAAGAAGGGTATTAGATATTATTTCTATTTACTAAAGTATTTTTGATTCGGAATAGGAGTGAGGTTAGGTTATTAAGTATTATTTCTTTCATTAAAGTAAAGTATTTTAGATTCAAAATATTATCGATATATCAATAATCTTTCAGACAGACAGGTAGTTCAGAATAGATAGCGCTGTCAAAAAGATCAGTCCAGTGACTACACCATGCTGAAAACGGAATTACTTCAAACAACAAAGTGCCACAAATTACAATATAAAAGATATGTAATTGACGAAATGGCCTTATGAAAAAGGAATAACTGTATTACGTTTGCCGTAGCATATTTTCATTTTACTTATAATTTTTATTTTAATTTGAATTATGCTTTAAAAAATATTTGGTTCTCCGGTCAGCTACCTGTTGTGACAATATTATCCAGGTTTTCTATTGTGTTTGGGTTCTATTCTATTCTATTCTATTCTTCTGGGGTGCGTTTCATGCATGTACTGGAGCTCTAGGCTCATTGTACCCCCCTGAAGTAATCATACCAGGTTCGTTTCCTTCATGTATTGTAGAATGTCCCTGATATTCGCTTTCACGATTTCCTCTGGCTCAGGAAACTGAATGCCAAAGTGTCTCTGTCTAAGCCACTTAAAGCTCGGACAGTGACATATTACGTGAAGAGGAGTTTCGTCTTCCTCACCACATTTTCTGCATAATGGGTCCTCAGCGAGTCCTATTATGTTCATGTGTTTTCGGAGATGGCAGTGTCCTGTAAGCAGTCCCACTGCCTTTCTCAATTGGGTTCTACTTAGGCTGAGTAGTTCTGTAGTTTTCTCCCTGGATGGACCTGTTATGAATAATCTGGATTGCCTGAGTCCAGGCAGTTCCATCCAGAGTTTCTTATGTTGTTCCCTTAGTCGTTCCTCTATTGTTTCCCTTACATGTTGGTATGAGACCCCACATGTGGGAAGAGGTCCGATCAGGGTTCCTTCTGAAGCTTCCCTGGCTAGGAGGTCAGCTTTTTCATTTCCAAGAATCCCTGTGTGTCCTGGTACCCATTCAAGGATAACCTTGTGGCGTTGTGCCAGTTCAGCTACCTTGGCAGTGCTTCACTGTTCGTGCGCAGTGTGTACGCTCTCTATTGCTTTGAGAGCTGCTTGGCTATCACTTCTGATCCTGACAGTCCTGTTAGGGACTGTCTCGTTCAGGATGATTTCCGAGCATGTGTTGATGGCAACCACTTCAGCTTGCAGGATAGTCTCTACTGAACCCAGGTTGAGACTATACGTCTTCCCTGTATTTTCATTGTAGATTCCAATCCCAGTGCTGGTGCTTGTTTTGGATCCGTCTGTGTACCAAACGGATTCATGTTGTTTCCTAGTCTTGGTACGAGCTTCGTCCCTATCCGGAATATGAACCGTATATGGTTTGGAAAGGTCGTAGCAGATAGGTATTCTATCTGAGGGCATGCTCAGTAATTGATTATGTTCAATCTCTTTCGAGATTGTGGAATGGTACCTAGGGATCGCCCTGCCCCATTCGTTGTTTATTTTCAGCCTGTAAGCAGCTGCCAGTGCTTCCCTTTCCACAATAAGATGTAGTGGAGGTAGTCCCAGCATAGCTTCCAGGGCCACCGTGGGCGTTGTTCTCATCGCCCCGGTTATGGCTAGACAGGCTACTCTCTGTACCCTGCCTAGCTGTCTAGATGCTACTGAGCATCTCGCTTTATGCCACCACACAACAGAACAATAGGTTATGATGGGTGCCACCACCCTCGTATAGAGCCAGTGCATCATACTGGGTTTAAGCCCCCACGTATTGCCCACAGCTCTTCTGCATGCCCAGAGAGCTCTTAGGCCTTTATCTGTTGTGTTTCTAATGTGGTTGGAAAGGGTTAGTTTGCTATCTAGGGTTACCCCTAGGTATTTGACTTCCCCTTTAAACTTTAGCGTTTGGCCCCACATACGAAGTTCCCTCAAGTCAAGGTTCCTTCTGAGGGTGAACGCTATCACGGAGGTTTTTGCCGGATTAGTTGACAATCCCTCTTGTCTGCACCATTTTTCGGTAATCCTCAGTGCCAGCTGCATTCTCTCGGACACAGTGGCCCCGAATCTACCGTTTACAACTATGCTGACGTCATCAGCAAAGGCTTGGGCATAGATACCCTCGTCATTGAGTCTACAAAGGAGCTCGTCAACCACCAGGTTCCACAGAAGAGGAGATAACACCCCTCCTTGCGGACACCCCTTAGTGGCTGAGACCATCCTCGTCTCCCCAAAGAGCGTACCTATTATTGTTCTTTCTCGTAGCATATTACCAGTCCAACTTACAATGTCCTGTTCTATGCCACGGTTCTGCATGGCCCTAAGTATGGAATCGAAGGAGGCAACATTAAATGCCCCTTTAATATCCAGAAACGTACCTAGGGATATCTCTTTATTTAAGAGTGCCTGCTCCGCTTTCAGGAGCAGCTTGTGTACCGCGACTTCGCAGGACACCCCACTCTTATACGCAAACTGGTTTCGATGCAGAGGTTTTACCCTCAAAGCACCGTCCCGTAGGTACCTGTCCACCAGTTTTTCTAAAGTTTTAAGAAAAAAGGAGGTCAGGCTGATAGGTCTGAAGGAGCCCGTCTCAGCATACGTGGCCTTACCAGGCTTCGGTATGAAGACTACTCTTCCAGACCTCCAGTTCATAGGGATATAGCTCAGTGCCAAGCTAGCCCTGAGTAGTCGGCACATTGGTCCCTCGATGATTTCCCTGCCCTGTTGCAACAGTGCCGGGAAGATACCGTCTGGTCCCGCAGCTTCGTATGGGTGAAAGGATTTTATCGCCCATGCAAGTCTGGTTGTGTTCACGATTTTGTTGGCAAGGGCCCAGCTGTCCTTGGATGCCCTCCTACGGAGTGCACCTGAACAGATGTGCCCCTGCTCCGTGACAGGTTCACATCCCGGGAAGTGTGATTTTAGAAGAAGATCTAAAGTCTCCTCACCGGTCGTTGTGTATTCCCCTTTTTCATTCTTCAGAGATCCTACCCTACCCATGGTGTCCCTCTGGAGAGTTTTTCTCAGCTTGGAGCATTCTGGAAGGCTGTCAATGTCCTCACAGAATTTTCTCCAAGAGTTTTCTTTGGCTTTGCGGATCGCATAGCCATATTCTCTCCTTTTAGCCTTATAGGCTTCCCAGCCATTTGTTCTTTTGGCCAGGTTGAAGAGTCTTCTCACTTCTGTCCTGAGACTCGAGAGGTCTTTGGTCCACCATACAGTGTCCCTATTAGCCCTCTTCCTTTTCTCTGGGCAGTTTCTGTTATAGGCCTCCATAAGACCTCCAGTCAGTTGTTCTGAGAGGAAGTCTATTTCAGTCACATTCTTTGGGGCTGGGAGGCATTCGCTTAGACCCTGCTCAAGGTGCTCCCAATCACAGGTTCTAGGGTTGCGATATGTGACCTCCTCCTTCCCCGTTTCACAGGTTAGGTTGTAGAGGACATGCCTATGGTCGATGTGTTTGGGTTAGTTAATCCCTAATTACAGGGTGGACACTTATTTTTCATCAAGCACTCTTGCTTGAACTTTGAAGAATTTGCATTTACTTTGCTGCCAACTCCAAACAAATGAAATATAATTAAAACTATAAAAGTGTATTACAGTTTGTCCGACTCCATTTTCACACGCCATCCGGTAAGAGGTTGGTAAAAATAATAAAAGAAGTTAGATGGAAATCAAGAAAAGCGAAATTGTTCATTAAGTTTTATGAAGGTTATAATAGCAACATGAAGAGAAAATAAAATATAATGGTAAAAGTCTGACAGTGATGTGTAGATACTCTCGTAAACGAAGGGAACAATAAAACAATAACCACCGTCATACACTCATGAAAGAAAGATGTGTTGAAAATAGAATTTAAAGAAAGGATCGCTGTTCTAACTTGATTACACAGGACAGTTCTATGCATTCAGGATTATAAATGGAGATAGAGTAAAGGAGTGAGACGAGTCATTTTAGTGTTATTATTCCATGTTAATTTCAGCAGCTCTTGTTTAAAAGTTATAGTTATACTTTTTATTTTAAAGCAGTTTATTAACAAGAAAATAGAAAATACTATGGGAAATATACACTGAATGTCAAAAAAGTCCGGTCACCAAAAATTTGAAAGATTTTCAAAAGTTATTATTATGTCTTGAACTGTAGATTAATTTTTCTGTAGCATTGCTGCGGTTGATTTTAATGCAGAGGTAAAATTGAAAATATAAGGGGTTCATAAATATAAAGAGGTTTTTTACTCTAAATTAAAAAAAAATCTGCGGTAAGCACGAACTATAACAGCCGATGTCAACTAATTCCTTTTAAAAAATTCGAGAATAATATTTATTTTTTAAAAATGATTCTAATTATACTGAATGTGACATAAGTACGCATTTCAAAAATTAAAAGATTTCTATATTTTGCTTACTGTTACCAGCAATAAAGGAAGTAAACATTTTTTCTTAGATGAATGCGATATTTCAATTTTCCAATAATTGTCAGTGTAAAACCATAAAAAAAATTTTGTTCGAACAATTATGGTTTTTGAATTTATTTTGACACTAAGGTATGTTTGTTTTTGAGTTTTGTTCTATTTTGTAATGTTGACCCGTTTTTCTAGCCTGATGATGGCCTTCTAAAAGGCCGAAGCTAGTCGCTCTTAAATTAAATAAAAATCTATGACATGGATTTTGGTATTTTCCTTCAATCAATATAAAATGGTATTTTCAATAAAAACTTCATATAAAATTTTTTATGTTTAGTTAGAAAAACACTATTTAACTCAAAAAAAATAAGTTTATTTAAGTGGAATAAACCAACTTTTATTTATTTTATATCCTTAATATACCTAGTAATATACATTGTTATAATAATGTTGATTTACACCCCAATTAATTAGGATTGTGTTTTAATTAAGTAATTAAATATTTTATTTTTATTTTAAACTGAAATCGAGGGTTCTTTGAATTTTGTAGTAGGTACTAAAGGAACATTTTTATGTTTATTTGTTTCTGATCCTATTTGTTTCGATTTGCTAAACAATTTTATAAATTTCCATAAAAATTGTTTTTAAATAAATGTGAAATGTTTAAATAAATGTAAATGTTATTAAAAGTTTTATTTTTTAATGGTCTTCCACATAGTAAGGGTTGATACAATAAATTATACCTCCAACATTTATTTAGATGTTAACAGCCATCTCATTTTTTTTACTTATAATGTCTCTAGTGTAATTTGTATATGAAAACTGGCCAAGTCCGACCCTAGGCTACAATATATTATCCTAAGTTCTGAGAACAAATCATATTTTAAGCTGTTATAAAATATTTTATGTTGTTATAAATAAATTTGCAGAGTGACTATTGGAATTGGTACCTAATTAAATCTCTTCACTTCTTTTGTTGTCAACAACCAAGGCATATATCATATTATTGTATTTTCCTCGTATTTTATGTTTTATCTTTAATAAATATAATATAGAACTACTAAATTGACCCTGTAGAAAATGAAAATAGCTTCAAAATTGCAAAACTCCGAATAATTCCTAACAAAATTGACTACTTTTGAGTTTTGCTGTACTACTTCAACCTCAATACATTCCAACTCAGTTCTATCAAAGTTCTACACATCCTATCATACAACTGACTGCACCAGTTGATTGAGCGTCTTCAAAAAAACATATTTTTAAGTGTTTTGGACTACAAAAATGTTTTACTTAAAAAAATGACAAAGCAAATACCTTTAAATTTGCCGCCTTCCTGTACTACTTCAACCTCGATACATTCCCACCCAGATTTATTAATTTTCTACACATCTTAGGTTTGTTTTCACATCAAATCACAAACTTGTTTCTTACAATTTTCAAACCATTCTTGTGCGCAAGTCTCGTTTGAAATAAATCCCGATCTGATCTGTGATTAATGTGAAAACAGTAGACAAAATGTGTATGAGTAAATAATCCGTATGATATTACCTAAAAAGAAGATTAAAAAGAAAGAGGTTATTGTTATTGTTTACAAAGCTATGAAAACTGTAAACATGTGTATGAGTAAATTATCCTTAAAGTATTAAAGTATTCTTCCAACATAATTTCTAAATCTGAATCGTCAGTGTCGGATGACATTAAATAATCAGATTCATCAGAATACATGTCCTTTTAGTTTAAATAGGTTTATAATAATATTAAAAAAACAGGAGAAAATAACAACAAAAAATATAGAAACTAATTGACATAAGGTTTAATACGCGCATGTGCCAACAATCTGCTGGAAATTAATTCTCAAACTGCTTGGACTGTCACCAAACTGTCAGGAAACCATGTGAAAACATCCGACTAGTGATAGGAAATTAGTTTCAAACTAATGCACGAACACAAAATATCGACTGCGCACACTCCAAACGTTAGAAACAAGTTTGAAACCAATGTGAAAACAAACCTCTTATCGCACAACTGGCTGCATCAGTGGATTAAGCGTATTTAAAAACACCATTTTACATATTTTTATGTGGTTTGAACGACAAAAATGTTTAACTTAAGAAAATGGCAAAGCAAATACCTTTGAATTTGCAGCCTTCGAATTTTGCGGAAAATCTTAATTATGTTTGATAAAAATACTCTAAAACCACCAAATCGACCCTACACAACACGAAAATAGTATCAATATTGTCAAATTCCCAAAAATAATTCACAAAATTAACTACCTTTCAGTTTTGCTGTACTACTTCAACCTCGTTACTTTCCCACCCAGTTTTATCAAAGTTCTACACATCCTATCAAACAACTGACTGCACCAGCCGATTAAGCGTCTTCAAAAACCTCATTTTCTATATTTTTTAGTGTTTTAGACGAAAAAATGTTTGACTTAAGAAAATGGCAAAGCAAATAACTTTGAATTTGCTGCTTCCGCATTTTCTATTATTCCTTTGTGACCTGACATCCTCATCCAGGTAACATTATAATTTATAGGTACATATCAGAAAAAATTAAAATATTGTATCCAATTCCGATTAGATTTAATTTCCTTTTATTCAATGAATTGTCTATTATTTTTTGGCTTTTCATTTTTTTCATTCGTGACAAATTACACAAACATTTATAAAGAATATATTATATATACGAAAAAGGTAAACAAATCCTAAGGGTTAATTAACTTTTTAAATTCCAAACTACTGTGCAACAGATATAAACAAATTATGTTTACTTTATACTGACCCAGATACATTACACCTTCAAAAAAAAGTTGTAACGAGATTCCCTTAGCATTTCAATCGTTAATAGTAGCCAGTAATCATTTTACAGTAAACAATTTTTCACGGTATCTCGTAGTTATTTCATGAATGTGTGTCAAAAATTGCTTACCAGCAAGTTAATGACTCTAGATGGTTATTTAATATCTTAAATTCGTCTTGAGACCACTCCCACTAAATTTGTAAAGGTGTTTTGCTTCATAAAAACTCGACAGTAGCGTCGTAATGAATATATTTACAATGCTCTGTACAAATTCAGCATTACGGAAGCCTAGAAAAAAATTTATTAGCAAATGTATCCAGAAAATCTAACAAGTAAGCCAGGAGTTCAAATTTGGAGATCATTAGTTATAGCAAAACAGCTGTAATTGAATTTTAAAGCGAATTTTTCGAATAAATAGTGGAAGTTTAGTTTACCTGTTCAGTTATTTATTGTTCTTAATTAATTAGAGACAATTTTTAATCACTTAGTCTCAGCATCCAAAAGTAGTAATATCAAACTGATATGGGATACCCAGTATTCCAAGGTAGGTCTTAATTAAGGACTATTAGGAATTCCTATTTGTTGTTTGACTTTTTTAGTAAATGGTGTAAAAAGTAGGGCCTATTAATATTTAATAAAAACGTGTTTTCAGTATTATTTTCTCTTCTTTTTCCTCCAATTAATAGCTCAAAGATTCTGTGGCTCCTTATATGTTTGGTCTTCTTATTTTGTTGTTTCTTTTTTGGCCTCAATTCAATTATTTAGAACAATAAACAACTAAAAGGTTGAATTAACTTCCACTATTTATTCTATAAATACTTTAAAGGCAATGACAGCCGTTTCGCTATCGGAATAGCATCGTCAGATTGACATATTGAAGTGACATTTTGTTTGTTTGTAACTAGGTACTTGATGTTGATAAGTAGTTAAGGCTAGACCAAGTAAGGAAGTAATAAGACATAACAATATTAAAGCCTAGATGTTATTAGCCCTAAGGGATTATCCTGGATGTATTTCAATTCCAATGAACAAAAATAATTTTAATAAAGAAATTGAGATTATAAAACAAATAGCAATATCTAATGGCTATCCAATTCATTTGATAAATAAATTAATTAATAAGAAAGAACAGAAAGTGTCACTACAACTAATATTCCCTCAACACCCTAAAGAAATTAAAAGTTATAAAAGTATTACATATTGTGGAAATATTTCTAATACAATTTCAAAAATAATATCTTCGGCAACATCTGCAATAATTTCATTCAAATCACACAATAATGTTGGTACAAAATTGTTAAATGTAAAAACAAAATTACCTAAATTAAAAAAATCTGGTGTTTACAAAATTAATTGTCCAAAATGTAATGCTGTATATATAGGTCAAACACAAAGAAATTTTGAAATAAGATTCAATGAACATTTAAGAGCATATAGATTACAACAACCAGATAAGTCAAACTATGCAAAACATGTTCTTGAACATCCACATTCACTCATACACACCAATGACATTCAAATATTACACACCTGTGATAAAAAACAAAATTTAGATTTCCTCGAAGAACTTGAAATCAAAAGACATCTAGCAGATCAACAATATAAAGTAGTTAATGAACAAATAAATCTTGGAAGTTCACCACTATTAAACTGTTTACTTTGATTGAGTCTTCATTTTATACATAGATAAGACGTAATTACAACACAAATATATTAAGTTATTGTAAAGATCAGCAGGATATAGTTTTTTCCTGGTTTTTCTATATCATTGCACAGTTATACTGATCTTAGAGGGAAATACATCCAGGATAATCCCTTAGGGCTAATAACATCTAGGCTTTAATATTGTTATGTCTTATTACTTCCTTACTTGGTCTAGCCTTAACTACTTATCAACATCAAGTACCTAGTTACAAACAAACAAAATGTAACTTCAATATGTCAATCTGACGATGCTATTCCGATAGCGAAACGGCTGTCATTGCATTTAAAGTATTTATAAAATAAATAGTGGAAGTTAATTCAACCTTTTAGTTGTTTATTGTTCTGAATAAGATGAACTTTCACACAGTAAGGGTTAGTACCATAAATTTCATTCAATTATTTATTTTTTCTTCTAAAATACTTCATTCAAGTCTGATCCATTTATTTGGAATCATTTCTTTTAAGTAATCCTTTCCATTTGCAGCATAATGGGGTGTTGTCCCAGTTTGTTGGAACCAAACATCTTCATTAATCAGCCTCCTATCTTCTGCATTTACCTCAACGTCTATATTAATTGACAAACAATCAATTCCTTAGGTCTTTAAAATTTAAAATAGTTATATCAGGTAGGGAAGACTGGGAAAAAGGTATACCCGTAGAGGCGGAGTCAACCTGGTACACGGACGGCTCAAAGACGCCGTATGGCGTGGGAGCCGGCGTAGTCGGAAGGAAACAAGGGATAACATTCCCAGTAAGTCTATCCCAAAATGCCACGATTTTTCAAGCAGAAATCACGGCAATTCACTAATGTGTAGAAGAAATTAAAAGGCTGGATAGGACGTACCGTTCAATAGCCATCTTCACAGACAGTCAGGCGGTGCTAAGGGCACTAGATTCTGTAGAGGTCAATTCTAGGCTTGTAGGGGACTGTGTGCATGCTCTGAATACTCTGGGGAATCGTAGCAAGGTTACGGTAGCTTGGGTACCAGGGCATAGGGGTCTAAAAGGCAATGAAAAGGCAGATGAAATGGTTAAACTAGGCTCATCAATGCCTTTTATTGGACCGGAAAACATGGGTGGCACAAAAATCACGGGAATGGTGGTGGAATTCACCAGGACAAAGGCAAGCGAAACAGTTCATAATGGAACATTCGCAAAAGTTTACGTCAGACTTATTGAGTAAAGACAGGAAAACGGTCAAAACTGTAGTAAGTCTATTGACGGGGCACTGTAAGCTAAACAGGCATCTTAAGCTGATGGGGTTGACAGATACGGATCTGTGCAGATTCTATCACCTAGAAGAGGAAACACCAGAGCACATCTTATGTCAGTGCGACGGACTGGTAAATATGCGGTTCCTGACTTTAGGAGAAGAATATCCATTGGCAAGGGACTACATGAAGGTTACAGTCTCAAAGCTTATAGACTTCGTTAAGAGAGTCGGACTGGGGGATGTAATCTAGTTTTTCGAGGACCACAATAGATCTGAAAAGGTCGCAGTGGAATAGGCTTCTGGCCACCTCTTAAATATCTAGGTCTTGGTGCCAATGCAGAAAAGTCTTTCAATAGTGCTCGAGTAACCATTTTGGTTGCAGTGTCTGTTCACGGGACAATTGGTCCTTATTTAGTTAAAAACGAGAATGAGCAGCGTTATTGCCAATCAAGAACGGTACAGACCTTTTTGTCGTGCTTTTAGTTTAAGAATCCGTAATCAATGGTTTCAACAAGATGGCGCACCAAACCATACAGCCGAAGTCTTATTTGCAACGCCATTTGGTATCGGTATTATTCTGTTACTCAAAAATAAATAAATTTAATATTTAAAACATAGATGGTGGTATACTCGGAAACGGTTTGTTGTAGTCTTAGTCCACAGAACCGCCTGTAGTATTGAGGTATTTACTTTAGTAATATAACAACAGAATTTTGTTAGTGGATGTCAAAAAGACTCCTAAAAATGGATTTCAAGTTGGCGTATGTATAAACCAAAAGAGATTATTACAGTATTTCAATAAATATACTGTGACACCAGGATTAGTGGGCATGGAAAAAATTGTGGAGGTGTCTTTTCACATGGCTAGTTGATGCCGCAATTCAAAATGTCCAGGTCCTGTATTAAAAGGCTGGGAACAAAATAACACAACTAGATTTACAAATTTATAAGAATACAAATTGGGCCATAGCAGTGTAAGTTACTCGCGTTGCCATATGGCAACAACAATTTTTGGATAAATTAAGATACATTTTAATATATGTCTTTGAGAAAATCTATTGGTTTTGATACGAAAATAGAGCTGGAAAATATAAAATAGCAAAAGTCAAAAAAATTAAATCCATCTTTAATGGGTTAAATTATTTAATTTTATATTTGGTACTGTTTATTTTGTCTAACGTGAAAATATTAAGCAATATTATTTCCTTTAATAATTGTTACTTTCTCCAGCTATGTTTTGTTATAAGTTCAATCTAGTTCAAATCCTAACAGTACATATCTATTCAAGATGGACCCTGGTCAGAAAAACTGTTGATGTACGTGAGCTAATTTGTGATAGTAAATTTCATCTCTCAATAAACTTTTTTCTTCTGCTGTAATCTTTTTAGTCTAACAACTTTTTGACGGGCCTGTTGATTCTTCTTTTACTTAGTCGTTACTTCTTACTTACTTGATTTTTAGTGGTTTTTAGCATACTAATGCCGTTAGGCAGAGAAACAATATTGCTTCATCGGCAAAGCTACAGGTCGGTTCAGGAACGGACTCGTAGACGCCAGTCAAAAGAATAATTTTAATATAACTATTACATTCAAACGTTTAACAAAGTAGCAGATTGATAAAATTAAATTTTCGTAACTACCAAGAAGTTGAATGAAAACTTATCACATCATCTTTACGAACAAACATTTTAATTAATTCGAGTTACACAATAAATACTTTTATGATACACTATATACAATAGTGCACACAAAAAAAGTTACAGGGTGCTAAAGTTAAAAATTTAAATAATTTTTTTTAACATTGCCTACTCTAAAACGGTTTAACGTTAATATATGAAAATTTATAGGAAATACTATGCACTTATTATTAGGTAAAAATTTCATTATGAAAATAGCGGTTGTATGTATTACTTTCATTTTTTACCTAGGTAAAATGTGAAGGAAATGGTGCGGCGGCTGCAAGGCTGCAAGTTCCCTAATAGAAATGTACCAGATAAGAGAAACAGGCACTTTAAAAAACAAGTTCTCGGTAATAGTGGTCGTCCAAAGGACCTTGTGAATGCAGATGATATAATAGAAATTGTTGACGAACACCCGGACACGAGCATGAGAAAGATAGCGGCTGAATTAAGAGTACCTCTTATGAAGGTATGGAGAAAAGTTAAGGACCAGTTACTTCACCCCTTCCATATCACAGAAGTTCAAGAATTACTTCCCGAAGACTATGCTACGAATGGGATTTTGTGATTGGCTGTTAAAAGAAAATAGACGCAACATAAATTTTATAAATAATATTTTATTCACTGACGAATCTACTTTCACAAGAAATGGAGTTACTAATCACCATAACACTCATATCTGGGCTGATGTAAATCCCAAAGTTAAAAAAGTGCGTCATCATCAGGTTAATTTTAGAGTAAACGTTTGGGCTGGAATAATCGATAACTATTTGATAGGGCCAGTGTTTCTTTAAAACAAATTAAACAGGGAACATTACTTATCATTTTTTCAAAATGATCTGCCAATTTGCTTAGCAATTAAACGAAAAATGTATTTTATGCAAGATGGTGCGTCACCACATTTTAATACGGCCGTTAGAGCTTTTTTATTTCGAGAATATCCAGGACGTTGGATTGGATGGGACCAGATGCACCAATTGAATGGCCACTGCGCGGTCCATGTTTGAATCCATTAGATTTTTGTTTCTGGGGATATATGAAAGAAAATGTTTATTCTGTGGAAATAACCAGTGAGGATCAATTGAGGCACCGAATTTTACAAATTGCTAACCAGTTTCGACAAAATCATTTAATTTTTCAAAATATTTGGTATTCCTTGTTGAAACGATGTAGTAGTAGGGGAGCCCACGATGCTAATTCGGGATTTACCCGAGCGTCATAGAGACCTATTGGGTTGAGAAGCTGAGGTGATAAAAACAAAAAAATGTTATATAATGTATATATTTTCACCGGTAGGAGGAGCATCTATAGATTTTCAAATATGTAAAAAAACTGTTTCATGGACTTACTCGATAGCGGCTTGTGGAAATCGTCAGAATATATATTTTTTTGTAATTCTTGAGTTATTCCCTTTAAAATAAAAAAAAATTTAGCTGCCCTCGAGCATGTCGAGATGACGTTTTTCTTAACAACTTTGTTGCCCTCCTCCTTCTTTAGGTCAATCACGAATTGTCAGATTAGTGGAATATACACATTTTAGGATGTTACTAACTCTCCCTACCTTAATCTGACGCGCTCGAGACCGAGATCCGAGCCTTGATCCTTAAAGGCCGGCCATATATAGGGCTCATATATGGTGGAAGTAATTAACCGGGTACAAGGTATCCCCCTGTATATTAATCTACCGCGCTTCAGTAACTCCAGAACTCCCCTACTATAGAACTTGTATACAGGAAGGAGGAGGTCATATTTAACACTTGTTGAGTTATGGCTACTATCTTGTTTGTTTATAAATTGTTATTTAATAATATAGATGTTTTTAATATTTGTGAAAATGCACTTCTTGTTACGCGCTGAGAACAATATCTAGGGAGCTTTACCTGTCAGCTTCCAAAACAGTCTATTTTGTTCTCTTCGAGTCACATCTCCGATATGTATTTCCTTTTTGGGGTACATGTTGGGTGACTCAATTTGAACGTATTTTTAAATTACAAAAGAGAGCTGTTCGGTATACGCTGAAACTAAGCAGTAATACTCACCGTAGGGAATTCTTTAAAAAACATAAAATATTAACACTTCCATCCCTCTTAGAAGTGCAGAGTATGACCTTTATTTAACAAAACCACGTACGGAACTAATCAAAAGCTCTATTTTTTATAACGCTAAGAAAATGCACAACAATCTACCCTTAGAAATAAAGTCCATTTCATCAACAACCGCATTTCGTAACGCTTTAAAATTATACTTGGTAGAGAGAGCTTTGTATGCAGTTGACGACTTTTTTACATAAAATATTTGGGACCATCTCGCGTACTGGAAGGTTAATTTATGATATTTATTTATTTTGTTGTTTGTTGTTATTTTGACCAAATTCAAATCTTAAATTTTAAATTTTTTTATATTATTTATTTTTCTCATTGTATAATGTATACATAAAGTATACATTTATTTTTTTAACTGACCTTTCGCAATGTTTATATTGTGAAGTTTTATTTGTTTATATGTTTTATTACTTGTAGATACTTTTGTATTACTGTTTTAATATGTTTTGTTATTTTGTTCTATGTGATTTGGTTTTTTTTGTTCACAATAAAGCTTACTATTATTATTATTAAGAAATACATCCAGGCCTAATAACATCTATGCTTTAATATTGTTACTTCTATACTAGACCTTAATACTACCTAATCAACATCAGATACCTAGCTACAAATAAACAAAATGTAACTTTAATATGTCAATCTGACGATGCTAATTCTAGCGAAACGGCTGTGATTGTGATTTAAAAGTTAATTTTTTAATAAAAAATGTATATGAGTATCTTTTTCAAAAGTTTTTATTACGGTCCTGAAGTAATGACCCCAATGGGTATTTTGAATTGATATGCAATTACTAGGAGATAAGCCTTTGCATGCCATATCTAGAATACATAGGTAATTATATATTGGTCGACTAATATAATGGGTGTTGTGGAATACGGTGGATGTAAAAGACTTCGACAGGCTTTGAGTTTTCTAGGAAAAATTACCAAAGAAAATGAAAACATACAGTAGAATGTCGGTTAATCAGAGGTGACTCGTTGTTTGCTTCTTGGTGGAAACAAGCTACAATAAATATAATAATGTACTTTAAAGGATAATAAGTATATTGACAGTATATCAATCTGAACATAAACAATTGACAGCTAACATTTTATATAACAAAATAATCCAAATAAAAATTGGAAATTACTCTGTTAAAAATAATTCAAAAAAAATAATCCCTACGAACAGCCAAAATCGTGAGATGGAAATCCAGCATTCCTTACATTTTAAGCATCTATATTCTGCTAATAGTCTACTATTAAAACAAGCAGATCTTTCCCAGCAGTCTTAAGATAAAACTTCCAATGAGCGAATTAAATCCTACTATGTTGCATAATCCGTAATTAAATTTTTTATTACTATTAGAATGAAGAAATTCCTCTTAAGGGAATTTATAATTAAATCAAGGATTATTTACCGGTTAGCTAAAAATATATTAACTAAGATTCTAGGGTTAATTAATTAAAAAAAATTCTTATGTCTAAGAAAAGTAGCAGAAATCAAAGTAATATCACAGATTAGATTCATACAGAAACGATAACTTTATAGAGAACAGTAAAGAGTGAGAGAGATGGGTGGACATACCCATTTAAATGTCCATCGACGTATGTCAACTTCATTCATTTAACAGGGTGTATGGTGTATTGTTCATACAGAGACTTGTCAAATAAATTCTTTTAACAATGAAAAATAAAGTTATTTCTTTTATTGAAAATTGTTAAATTCTTCAAAAAACTAGATACGGCACTGGAAATTGTTATTGTTCCCGAGTCAACATTATAGTGTGTTTAACAATAAAAAGGGTCTACACAGTAGTAAGGAGGAAGACGAAGAACTTGAATGTTCTTCGCCGAAAGTCCCAAACTATTTGGAATCCAACCATCTTCTGATTCAGCATGAATAATCATGATCCGTTTTCCTTTGTTCGATGGAGCTTTTGATTGGCATCGCACTGTTCCATCGGTCCATACTTTTGCCGGTGTATCGCGGGTATCATACCTGGTCTCATCCAAATAGACTATCGCTGGTTTCTCTTACAGCACGAGTAAAAGCCCAACCCCTTTGGACCAGCTTCTGATGAACATGTCTGACGATTTCTTTGGCATCAAGGGATAAAACTTGTCGTCGAACAGAAACAGTATCACAGGGCGCCGCTGATGCAGTTTCCCAAGGACATTTTTCACAAAAATTATTAAACAGCCCAGAGTAACTCTCACTACGGGAACACAAATATAAATGATCATACTCAACCCAAATTATACAAATACAAGAACCGATCCTGTGTGCAAATTTTGACCATAAGCAATAAACCGTGACAGACGATCGCAATAAAAGTGGTTCATTACTATCAGTCCCCTTTTATTGTAGGCACTATATTGTTGAACACACTTTACACTGATTTATTGACCATAATGACACAACAGGCACAATGCACGTAATGTATTATCTGAACCATCTGCTCTTCAACTAAAGTACAGTAAAATTATTGAAAAATAGAAGAGTTGGCCTTTGTTCTGTGCTCGTGGCCAATGCCACCTTTGCCACGCCTTAGGTATGGCCATGATTTACTGCATAGCAAAGGATGGAATTGGACAGACTTTAATTTGGAAGTTTTAATCCCGTTGATAAAAACCTGAACTTTAATAGGCCATTATTTGAATAAATTAGGTTAAATTATAAACTTACCAAGGTTCCGTTTTTGATCTTGGATTTAAAAAAAATAAAGTTTTTATTAACTAGAAAAGCTTTTTCTGGTATTTAAAAGAACCCCATATCTTGGGTTACCACAACCTAAATGTGCACTAGTCAGTGTTTAGTGAATTAAACATTATGTACTTCTCGACTCTTCCAATACAAACTAATATTTATTTTACCTCCTTTACACGAAAATTCAAGAATATATTCAACAGAACACAAGACAAGAATCATTGAAATAAAAAAAAAGAATCTTGTCTGCTTCACATTATTTATGTACATTTATTATGACCGCTAATATAATCTTATAAAAATAAATTCTATTACAATGCGATATGCCACTTTTACTTACCCCGTTGCTCCATTACAACTGTGACAGAGAGAGAGAGCGACCATCCCGGTGGCCATGCAGTAGACGGGTCCATGACAATCTCTGATTTACATTCGATTGTCGGCGTCTGGGCGCACACAATTGCACTTGCATGAGTTTCTTTTTTGATTTGTCGTTTGCTTTCTTTTTCTATGCAAAACAGCAGTCGGTGATGATTTGTGAGGGATTAAATGATACTGCTATTGGTCGTGAGCTTAAGAAAATATTTTGCGTTGCCAACAACTTGTTAATATGTCTAAACCTTATACGATTTGTATAAGATAAATACCAAACAAGAATGATACATCAACAAGGAGAAATAAATATATAAATCACAGTTATTTGAAATTCAAAGTTTGAACAACTACCGAAGATATCTGATGGCTAAAACAAAATAAATGGAAATTTTTTTAAGTTGATCACTGTGGTAAACTTTATGTTTAAAGTTTAAAAAAATAATAAAACAACTACAAATTTAAATGTTTGCATTGATCATTAGAGTAATAAACAAGATTAATCTTATTATTAAATGTAAATATGTAATTACAGGCCAAAAGATTCCTGGAAATGACTCAGAGTTGTGACTGGAGTCTTCACTGGGGAAACAGTCGTGCACATCCTGTATGACTGCTCGCCTCCCTTAACACTAGCCAATATAAGAAAAACTCCCCTGATGGACGTAGTCGACTCCTTCAAATTAGGATCAAGAGGAGGAGCACAATGGGCTTACTGAAGCCTAAGTGCAGATGACGCTTTTGGGCTTCACCCTCTCTAATTTACAGAGGCAGATACAGAACTATAGACCCTAAGAGACCTAAGAGACCCTAAGACATTGTCTCTAAGGAATTTCCACTTCCAGTGCAGTCCGACTCATTCCAGAGGCAATAGTACTACAAGATTGTAGTGGTACTAACAATTTCAAAAATTGAATGAAAATTATTGGGCTACAGTTTTATTTACCTTACGACCAACCAAGATTTAAATTTGATCTAGATCCTCGTCGAATAATAGTGTGGAGACTATTTGTAAATATGGAACTTCTAAGGCATGTCCAGGAAATATTACAAATCACACAGCTACATCAAGTTTATGGCCAACTTCCAAAATTTCCCTTCGGACGGAAGAATGCCATCGTTATTTTAATAGAAAAACCAGGGAAAAATCTGCTTTATCCCCAAAACCATAGACCAATAAGTTTGTTTAGTTCGATATTACAGGTAATCGAAAGAGTTATCCTTGAGCGAATCAAAGATGAATCCGACGAAAAACGAATCATTCCAGACTATCAATTTGGTTTTACACCTGAACACTCTTGGGAGCAGCAATACCTAAGACTGACATAATGCATATTTGAAAAATGGACTGCAAAACGGACTTGCTTGCTTTTGGTAAGACTTGGCATAAAAGGTTATTATATAAATTAAATTCAGTTCATTTTTATTCAGGCCTAACATCGTTCAATTAGTCCCGGGACTAACTAGGAACAATACGTTTTTTTTTTAAATCTTTTTTATTCAACATAATCACCTTTAAGTGCAATACAATCATTCCAACGCTTTTCTAACTTTTCGATACCATGCTTGTAGAAGGATTTCTCCTTGGCTTCAAAATAAGCTTCAGTCTCAGCTATTACTTCCTCATTCGAGCCAAATCTTCTCCCCTGGAGCATCCTTTTGAAATCAGTAAATCAGTAGTCGCTGGGGGGCCAGATCTGGAGAGTATGGTGGGTGGGGAAGCAAATCGAAGCCCAACTCGTTCAATTTGGCCATTGTTTTCATTGATTTGTGCATTGTCTTGATGAAAGATGATTTTTTTTTCTTAATTTGGGGTCGTTTTTTCACGATTTCGTCCTTCAAACGCACCACTAACTCAATGTAATAGTCGCTATTGATGGTTCTTCCCTTTTCAAGGTAGTCGATAAAAATTAAACCGTTCGCGTCCTAAAAAACTGACGCCACGTAAAATCGTAAACGCACTTCCAGTCGATATGGTTACGATCTCAGGAATCTCAGAAACTTTCGTTTTGCGGTCATCCATCACTATTTTCAAAACTTGCTTAATATATCCTGGAGTTACTGCTTCATTTGGCCTCCCCGAGCGTTCTGCATCACTTGTATCAGTTCGACCGCGTTTGAAATCAGCATACCACCGACAAATCGTTGTTTTCGATGGAGCAGACTGTTGGAAATGCTCCAAGAGTGTAGAATATCTTCAAAATATTACCAATGCTTATATAGAATGGGCGGAAATATGGGAGATCAAAATTCATGCAGAAAAATTACGATCGACTAAATGTCGACTTGATGGTGAAAGATTCGGTTATCGATTGGAAAACCAAAATTAAATATTTGGGTCATATTTGACAGTATATTGACAAGGCACTCACATATCCGTCACATCATCTCAAAAACAAACGCTTCAAAAGATGCACTCTGGGCCTTCACATAGAAAAAATGATTTTTAAATTAGTTTAGTTTGATTTGGTGCTGCGAACCTCGCTACGCTCTACACGAGACGAGACCTAATGGTGGATACGATAAGCCATCAAATCCGACAACGAAACAAAGATTTCATAACGTCATTCCATAACCACATAAATCCACTTCTGAAGAGGGCACTCGATTATGACCCGGACGATTTCTCGTGGGCCAAACGGCCAAAAAAGGTTCTTGGGAACCATATAAAGGTAAAAGTTTTAAAAAACTAGCTTAAATTTATATCCAAGATTCAAGAGATGTCCTGGAAATTCACACGCACGGAGGTGGTGCAGTTATGATAGATATGGAATGAAATAATGATGAAAGTGGCCAAACAGATTAAAAGAACATAAAAAAATAATATAAGTTAACAAATTAAGTCACTTTAGAGTTTTCAATTACAGCAATTACCTTTGCATTAACCTTAAAGAACCAAAAATTTAAATTTGCAATACAAGCATCCTGCTCTGCGGGATTAGAAGAACTACTTACCTCGTACTGATGAGACACAATAATGTCGAAACAGGTCTACGACTAGTGTTCTTCCCGTTGATTTACAAATCGATAGAGATGGTTTTAAGTATCGACGAAGTCGGTCGCCATTACGTTTTCTATTGGAATGTAATTCAATGTCCGTTGGGGCATACAGCCCAGGAAGTAGTTGTTTTTTAATAGAAAACGGTCAAGCTTGGTATAGAAACTGTTATGTTTCTTTACCCTGGGTGCAGGTGGAAACAATTTTCTACTTTTTCAGTTATTTAAATTTGTAACTTATCGAGACCGACTCTGTTTTCTACTTTTAGCAAACCAGCTTTGCTGTTGGCATTTAAAAACTCAATCCGGTTGTCGAACATCTTTAACTCACCCTATATGTCCTGTATAACACAGATATCAGAGTCCCAAATCCATTTTAACTAGATAACGAATAACCATCGAACCATGGCTGTAACATCAACGTAATGAAGAACTTTTTAAACTTCGTCTGCATACTCGTGTTGCCATAGCCTATTCCTATTCTTCACGTATTTGTTAGAGAGCGTGGGACTGTGCCAATTCAGTCATTCAACGTGGCCTTATTGAGACTTATAATAATTATGGTATTGAGATTGAGAATAAGCCGAACTTCATACTTGCATGCCAATTGAAAACTGTAAAGATTGTAATGAAATTTAAGGAAAAAGTGTATTTTTGTTTACCCATATTTTAAATAAAGTAGGTCAATTTTCTTAGATATCATCTTAATGTTTAATCAAATCATTATTAAAATTTAAATTTATTTCCTTCATTTGTTTGACATAAAACATCAGTAAAAGTCAGTGTCTAAAATTCCATTTTATGACACTGGTGTTAAGAGTAAATCATTTTGAGCACTATTTTTAAAAGTGATTTATTTTTAGTGAAAATATGAAAATATAATTCAAAATGGAGTGTTTATTCAATTAAATGTATAATTAGTGAAACTACAATTATGATATGAAACTCCAGAGGCAGTCTTATTGGTAGATGTGTGCGTGTGAAAAAATGTTTTGTTTGTAGAAAAAATAGTGTATGAATTACCTACTAAAAGTGATTTTATTTTGTTTGAAATAACTATTAACAATATTTAAACATTTCCTATCGATTCTATTAGATTACTTTTTAAGCGTTGGGTCTATAACCAACGCTTTTTTGAAAATGCAATACAGTTTTTTCTTATTTAGACACATTGTTCATATAAATTTATTTTTAATATTGGATTTGTTTTGTGGAAAATTTAATTTGTTCTTCCATACCTGTCCTGTTGCAAGAGCTGTAATTCGCAAGCATTGAAGCTAAAAATCTCTTTAGGAAAGATTTTTCCTAATAGGATCCCAATAAAACAGTCGCATAAACTAGAAGGCGAGTTTTGAACAGGTAATGAAGAGGTAGTTGATTAATCAAATAAGAATCTAGAGAGGCAACCAAACACGCAAATTAAAAAGAAGAATAAGGCTCTCTTGAACTGCATATGACAGACTTGGAGATATGCTTAAAGTAATCTCCAAATTTGTCTTAAACGACCAATTATGACCTAACCGAAACTAACAGAACGCAAGATGGAAAGTTCGATGCTTGGTGTTCACTTCTTGACCACGTTAGAAGTGTAGTTAAGCTCAAATGGAACTGGGAAGGACATGTAGCCCGCATGTCAGATGGACAGTCAAGCAGCCATCAAAGCAATGAGCTGACATACAATCAAATCAAAGATGGTTTGGGAATGCCTAGGAAAGCTAAATGAACTAGGTCAGAAGAACATCTTCTTTGGGTCCCAGGACATATAGGAATAGAAGAAAACGAAACAGCAGATAAGCTGACAAGAAAGAAGCCGAAACCCCACATCTGGGACAAGAACCATCTTGTGAGATCAGCAGTTGAGCAATCTTGGAAAAATAAGAAAAGAAACGGAGAGGAAAAAGTCCCAGTACTGGAATCAGCTGGAAGGACTAAGACAAGTTAAGATACTTCTGGGAAACTACGACCAGAAGAGATCTCTTAACTACCTCAACCTCAGTAAAAAAGGCTCCAGATTCTAACGGGAATATTAACCGGGCATTGCCGGTTAAGAAGTCACTTGAAGAAACTGGCGTTAGCAGAAGAAGCAAAATGGATATTTTGTGAGAAAGAGAATGAAGCCTCAATACACATACTTGCGGAATATCCTGCCTTGCAGAATTCTAGGGCTAGATACCTAGAAGCACACGTAATACAAGAGGATGATCTACCTGATTTGAAGCCCGACGATGTCCTAAACTTTCTTAGGAAAATAGAAGAGCTTCTATAAGTCTAAGAAAACTTCAGACTCATGGCAAGTAAGGGGGGGACATGTAATTGTAAGTGTAATTATCACCCCTATCTTACATACGTATACACATACATGTCAGATGGATGATGGGCAAGACCTCCCATGCGATGAAAGAACGATATCAAAAGAACGCCTTTGTCCAGTAGAGGATGCAAAGGACTAATTGATGATGAATGAAGGAACTTTCAAATAATATATCACAAGCCTATACTAACCGTTCTAAAACTTGGGGATTGTATCCCTCATTCGAGGGGGGTTGAAAGTAGGGATGGCATTTTATTAAAATCCCGAATAAAAAAATATTGATGGCTTTGGTATTTGGTGGCAAATGGAAGCTAGTTAATATAATTTTTATTCAATTTTTTCATTTGAGTAATAACCATCCACAGTATAATGATAAAGAACAAATAAATTATGAAATCATTCCAAAGTGGGTTAAAAGAAAATAATATGCACGAAATAATTCCTAAGAGATATTATATCTTCTTTAGTGTTTTCCAATATTACACTAACGGCGCATTGTGATTAACAATCAACGTTAAAATTCCTTCAAAACAATTAAATTATAAACTTGCATAACTGAAATGATCTCTGACATTGTAACTTTAAAACCTCTGTATAGTATTTATACAGTTATTTCAAGTAATTGAAATAAACTTGAGCTGACGCTAAAGCATCGGTTGCACGCAAATGAAGCTAAAAGGCAGTGGCGCGCGACGAAACTATCCATTGATTTGTTGATAATTAAGATCAGTAGACAAACACACCTTGAAGCTTCCGAACAAATTTTAAGGCTTAATATCAACAGTATTAGAGATAAGAATAACTTTTTGGTTCAAAATTGCATAGGTTACCCTATGTGTATAATTGCATAAACGGGTTTGTTTATATCCTAATACATAAGAATATAGGTTCTCGTTAGTGTTGGTGATTTATATTGTGATCTATATTTTTATTATTTTACTCAAAGAGAAAAAATTACTGTTTTAAATGTTCATGATGCACTAATTTACCAAGATGCATCAGCAACTGATTTGTCTTAATGTACCTAAGTCAAAGTATTACTTATATTATTATTATATATATTTTCACCTACTCCTTGTATTAAACAAGGAATAGAAGAAATTTTAAAGAGATAACGTAATCGAATCACCTGCAGAAACGCTGAAAGTAATTAAATTAAATCACTTAAACTAGTTAAAGAAATGCTTCGTGATTTAGAACTAATTTTAATAATCACATTACAAAAAAAAAAGAAAATCCAATCATTAGCATTCTGCAAACATTTTCGCGTGCATAATTTACATGAGACTGGATGAATATATAGTGGAATTAGATTACAATGTTGCTGACTGATTATGGATGGAATTTATGGTATACTATTTTTAGAATTTTATGCTTTACCTAAGTAGACTGCTATTTTTGACACTATTACAGGATCAGTCAGTTAGTCATAACTTTAAAATAATTGTTCAAGATGGGTAGAAATTGGGTAACACTCGATTACAATAATCCAGGGCTCTGATTCTAAGTCACAATTTCGACTCGAAATAATTTCGACCGTCATGGCGGAGTCGAAATGCGACTGTGCGCACCTAGCGGACCTATTGAGAAATGAGAGTATGACGACATGAAATCGCGACAAGTCGAAATTAATTTCGACTAGACCATTTAGGTTGAAATAAGAATTTCGACTCGAAATTATGACATTTAGCAGTTACATTAAATCTGTTTTTGAGGTTACCCGTCAGTTTAGTTAGTATCAGTATATTATATACATTTTTTAGTGGTGTTATTTTGTGAATATATCAATTATATCGAGCATTTAGCTTTAGCTGTACATTAATTAGGTTCTATTATAAATAATGGTTGCATTATTTGAACAAGTAGTAATATGATAGCGGAGTTGGAATCAGAAGAAAACCGGAATTTTACGGGACACTTAAAATACATTGCATGATAGCCAGTTTGGGCAATATGTATTATTTTTAAACGAAAGTAGTATACACTAGTACACAACAGCGCAGCTCCCTGGTTGATTCTGCCATTAGTCATAGTGCCGTGATGTTTTTCCTGTGCTAACAGTGCTGAATAACTATTTGTTTTATTTTATTAATAAATTTTCTCAAACAATATTTCCTTTGCACAGAAATTTGACTTTTAATAAAAAATAGTCTCAAGTCTATCTTTGATTAAAATTTTTCTTAATACTTAAAACTCTCTCCTAATGCTAGGTATAATATCTAAATATGTATACCCTAGCATCCACATAAATAAATAAACAGGTTTTGATTCAAATAGGTAGGCTTATAAGCCCAACATTTACTTAGATGTAGTTGGTGGCATGGCATGTTCAATATATAAATTAAGTTTATATAACATACCTAATTTATGTCTGCATCAGGTAAAAAAATTAAAAGAGCATAGCATTTTATATTTTATTAAAGAATTTTTTCATAGAAAACCTAAAAGTATCCTAGGGTTAACCTAGATACTATAACCATTATTTTAAAAAAATTTTGAAAATGCTGTTTGTTTCTTGCTTCTCCTGAGTTAATATGTACAGCTTTGAATTTATGGATTCCCTTTCCATGTTCAGGGTATTGTAAGTTTTGTCAAATCTTCCTGCCATTGATGAAACTGATATTTGTCACCAAACTAAAAAATATAAATAAAATGAATATGAAAGCTTAAGTTTGTAAATTTATGAAAATTAAAAAGATGGTGCTTAAAGAGATCACCAATAACATTTAAACTTCTTTTTCAAACTGTTGTCAATAAAAATAAATAATATAATAACTTATCTCTTTGCTTTAACAATAAATTAAAAATCAAAAAATTAATGTGAAAACTTACATAATAATAATATTGATCTTCCAAAAAATCATTATTGTAGTAAAATAGGGGCATAAATTTATGCCAGATGACAAAGTGGTCCAAATTGGCTGACTGCTAGTGCTGGCTTATCAATAATTTTTGTTGTTTTTTGTTAATATAATTTTTAAAGGATGCCCCTTGCTGTTTGTCTTAAGGTTTCTTTATGGAACTAGCTTTCCTTTTAACTTTATTTTTCAAACAAATACATACCTATAATGTTAATATTATTATACCTTTAAGCAGGTAATGGCATTATATTACAAATCTATTAAAAAAATATTGCTTTATACATGTAAAATAGTTGTAGGTACTTACTCGCTGCCATTTTTGGCTTGTTTTTCCTTGCCCTATTCATCCCGTTTAACAGGGTGCTTTTCTCTCCCAGAATATTGTTTATAAAATCCAGATGCTCTTATATAAAATACAACATCATTTCCTTTTGCTGAAAGGACACTTTTTGGTTACACCATCACCTTCGTCTTCCAAATAATTCATTTTGATCATTATAATAATAAATAAAATTTAAACCCAAACAAAACAAACTAATGAACTTAACCTTAATACAACATACGTTCTCTACGATCAAAATATAAAAATGTGTGCCAATCATATATATTTGCGATGCCAATGACATAAATTAATTATCCCCAGATATTACCAAAAGTCGAAATGACTTGGAATCGCTAAAGATTTCGACTGTCATGGCGGACAATTTCGAGTCGAAATTATTTCGAGTCGAAATTTTCACTTAGAATCAGCACCCAGACCTGTCTGGTAGTTAATTAAAAAAGAAGAAGATTTTGACAAGAGATTCAAGATGGACGACGAACTATTAACGACGTTTAAATGTTTTATTATTGTTTTGTTAAAAGTAATTTGAGTTATAATAAATAAAACCCCTAGAAAACGAATAGCGAGTATAATTAATCCCACAATGATATTGTCCTACGCTCCTCTAACGTTAATTTTGGTCAATAGAATTGCCACACGTGATATTTTTTGTATTTAATTTATAGTATTATTCACGTAATTAGTATTTTACTGGAATGAATTTAAAATAAATAAATAAATTGTGTTTTGTGTATCTCAGATTACATAATCTTTAACATAAAAAAATTGGTGTGATTAATAGTTCTAGTATACTGCAACTTTCTCCATGCTCTAAGTGGCTTCAGACTGGGAAACTCCAATACAGCTGTTTGTGCGTAGATGCTTAGAGGTTTCATCTTCCATCTCACAAAATCTGCTGTATCCCCAGACATTAACCAGGTTCTTTAACCAGCAGTGCCCAGAAAGAATTTATGTCAATATTGATTATCTCTAGTTTTATAGATGTAAGTAGAACAGTAAATAAAAATGATGCAAAATAAAGGAGCAGAAGAAGTGCAGGTAGAAGGGAAACATAACAGTCGGCGAAAAATAACTTTACTACTAACTTTACTACTAGAGCAAATATGGATAGAACATAAAATTTCGCAAGAAAGGTCCACGGAAATAATTATACTAAAAGAGGAATTTGTAACATGTCTATCGCCATGCTACCTTTCCTTAACTCACTTTCCCCCCGAACCCTAAAATCAATTCCGACCCAATGTATTATTAGACACAACCCCCCACTACAGAACGTACCCGAAACAAAACCCTTGCAAACGAACTTAACCGGAAGCCCCTGTCAGTATAAATTAGCAGAACTCCACGATTCGTTCTCTTTTCGATCAAATCACCCCTAGAGACCAGTCGTTCACGAGATTCAGAGAATACATTTATCTGGTTGGATCACAGAGGATACAGCCGCTACGTTACCGATACGTTACCGCTACGTTATTGCTACGTTACCTCCAGCATGAAATATAGCCAATAGTTGCAGTCCTTTCTATGGAGAAATATATCCAATAGTTGCAGTCCTTTTTATGGAGAACTATAGCCAGAGTTGCAGTCCTTCTTCTGAAGAAATATAGTCCACATTAGCAGTCCCTTTGATGAAGAACCAACCCCCAACAACCAATACTCCAACTACAACATCGATGGATTAACCGAGCCCACCGGATCACCGAAATACTAAAGATAAGTCCGTTTATACATTTCCACTTATAATTTCTGTGGCAATTTACCATTTTTTTATCAATAAACCAATATTCTTTACTCACAGTTTGATTTATATACCCATAGACTATAAGTCTTAAGGGTGCAGCGTGTTCGGTTGATATTAAATGTAGTTTATTTTCTTGCTATCAAATTCAGTCTTAATTATAAGGTGTTTCTATCTTTTTTTTGTGTATTTTCTGTTGTTTATTCGTAACGCCCTCGTGGCGCCCTTAACCCTTTTATACCACCAATCCTTTTTATAGTGAGCATTAACTTGGAGTCGAACCACTCCTTGGGAGAGTTTCTTAGCCGGGATCTCTTTTTGGAACTAGTAGTGTTACAAATTGGCGCCTTTGAGGAGCTAATAGTGTTACAAATTGTTTTCCAGTTTTTTGAGAACCTACCCAAGAAATCTACTGACAGTTTATTAGCTGACGACTTAAATGGATCTGGACTTGGAAGAACAGATATTTCAAAAATATCACGAGTATGCATATACAAATCCCTTCGATTGGAATAGTTGGGACATATAAGAAGGGAAAAATCGGAAATTATAAAAAAGTCAAATATTGGATCCCAATAGGTCCAAGGAGCAGGGGAGGTCCAGAGAGAGATGGTGGGATAAATAAGAAGAAATCTTAATAGCTATGAACATCTGAAAAGTCGAATAAGCAGATTGGAAAATATGGAAATTATGAATAGTCTCTGCCAAATACGAAAAAAATTGTGAATTGGTGAAAAGGAGTGATCCAAAAAACATGTTCAAAATGGCTTATAATCGTTTTTGGCATCATTCTCAAGGAATTTTTAGGTGATGATGATGATGATTCTTTTATTGTACAAAAAATTTTAATAAAAAAAATAAAAAAAATTTAATAAAAAAGTTTAAAAAAGGGATATCTTTTCATAGTAAATTAATATTTAGACCAGTAGATTAGAATACCCATAATTTGCTAACACTCAGTATGTGGGAAACTATAGTGTTAAAAATAATTTATGTACAAAAGATTACTTATTTTGTACGTCACGTTTGCGAATCTATCAGAATGCAATTTGTGTTAAAACAGTTTATTACGAAACACGTACTTTAAATATACAGAGTTGCTTATATTTAAAAACCATTGTAAGAAAATGATCACTGACATAAATTAAAACAAAAGTTTTAAAAAATGGGAATTTTACGCATTTAAATTATAGTCAAATGTCAAACTTTACAGCTTGCTTTCTTACCAATTATTTAAATTGGCTTGAGGTTCTTCATTGAAGGAAATAGAGACGCTAGAAACTGACATTAATAACATTATTTAGAATATACACATATTCAATGAGGTGTATGTTTCACGAATGAAATATTTGCAAAAAATGAGAGTAATAACCAAAATGGATATAATGAGAAACATAAATATTGGAAAATATTTAAAACTAGAAGCATTACTAGCATTTTACTAAGAATAATAAATATAATAAAATAATCTTTTGAACTTAACCTCATCTATTTCTCGAGTATCATCAGTTACGTTGTAGTTACGTTTTGTTTCTTCAAGGTAACTACCGGATGTTGATTAAGTAGTGTTAATACTGGACCAAGTAAGAAACTACTAAGAAAAACCAATATTAAAGCCTCAATGTTATTAGCTCTAGGCGATTATCTAGTGATGAGCGAGACTGGTCTTGGTCTTGCGGTCTTGGTCTTGCAGAAAATGCAAGACCAAGACCAAGACCAACTTCAGGCTGCAAGATCAAGACCAAGACCGAGCAGTGCAAGACATGCAAAACCAAGCATCTTGCGGTCTTGCCATGGATTATTTTAAACTCTAAAGCTTTGGTTTCCTAGGATAGCGGTGCCGCAATAAAGCGGCCGTAATTTGACGGCCGTAATTTGACGCCTAAATCCATTTTTGTATTTGCTTTCGTTTTGTGTGTTTATAGTTTGTTTTATATCTTGTGTTTAGTTTCATTATTTGACAATAATTAGAGTGTTTCTGTGTTTAAAGCAAAAAATGGATGATTTGGACTTGGCAATGATAATATTTTTGGAAGACAAGCCTTCATCGGAAGAAGAAAAGAAAAGGTCAGAAAAAAGTAAGATTTTTAAGAAACGGAAAACTGAAGGCGTGTACGAAATCTTAATATGTCGTATGATAAATGATAAATGTCGTAAATGATAAAATTTATCTTGGCAAAAATGGCACGTGATTTTTTGTCTGGTTACTGTGTATCAATTGTTGGGCAACGAACCTAAAATAGTTTTTACCTATATCTATTCGAAGCATTTGTCCTATTTTTGTTTGTCATTATTTGAATGAAAAAAAAATATTTTGTAATATTTATACACATAGTAGTTGTTTTTTTCTAATAGTTGTGAAAACTTAGTATTTAGTTGTTGTTAAAATATATATCTTTCTAAAATATTGACATAAGCTCTATTATTGGTAATGTATTCTACCTATTCTTTTTATTCATCAACACCAAACATAGTTTTAGTTTATTTCAAATCCCAGCTAATAGGCCTGCAAAGAATAATTTTTTATAGAGAGACGCAAAATTCAGTGACTTTAATATTCATATTATATTTCTAACATTTAATAATTAAAATTATTAAATGTTAGATTTTCACGTTTGATTCTATATATTATTATCATTGACACATTATATACTAAAATTCTAAGATTTTTTCCAACACGCATTTTTTTATTAATTAGAGATGTTTTCCGATAACCTTTTTGACAAATTATTGTATTATTATCTTTATCTTGTTGGACTTCATACAAATAGTAAAAAAATTAAGATTATTTTACATAATATAGGGATTTTTAAAATGTTTGTTTTTAAAAAAATCATAATTTATTAAATCACCCGTGTAAACATTACTCAAAGCAATAACAAACTCACCTGTTTAAGTAGGGTTGCTATAGCTACATTCGTGTATTTATTGACACTATGAAAGATTTAATTGTCACAATCGCATCTTTTCAAGTATCTAAATAATTTTCGAGGTGATTTTGCCTTAAAAAAAAATATTGATCCTAACTCTTGCGGAAATTAACTTTTCCGCACTTGTTAGAGCAAGAGTCTTGGTACAAGACCAAGACCAAGACTGGACCCTGCAAGAACAAGACCAAGACCAAGATTGCTTATTTGGCTGCAAGACCAAGACCAAGACCTTGTATGCAAGACCTTGCATTTGCTCATCACTACGATTATCCCAGATTTCTTTCCCTCTAAGATCAATATAACTATGCAATGTGCGCTAGATGTCTTTTTATTTCAAGTTCTTCAAGGAAATCTAAATATTGTCACATTATCACAGTTGTTCGCCTATTGCAGCAAAAAATGGTACAATTATTGACTCTATAACCATGTCCCTATATCGTATAGCCATCATTGTCATATTGGTTAACACCAATAAATCAGTGCGGCCATCATAACATATGCCTCCCCACAAGCAAACTGAGCCATCACCAAAAAGAGTGGTTAGCGCCATCAAACGTTTATTGTAACGCTGTCCTCTTTCTCTCCACACCAATATTCGACCATCACACATATTCAGCCGAAATCCGTAAAGATACAGTACCTCCAGTTCTAAAAAATCCAACGACTGCGATCTCTCGCCCACCGATATCTGCATGTACGCTGATCCGCAGTCAACCGTGGATATGAACTACGCCTTCTGGCTCTTAAATTACATGCATGCAACGTTCTAGGTTTGACTAGATATCTTTCACTAGCATATCCAAAGAAGCTGTTAATTCTCGAAGCAGTAAAGGTTCGGTTTCTTCTTGCAGCTACAGCTATAAAGCGGTCTTGAGCTGTAGCTTGTTCTCGTCCCCCTTCATGCCTGTACGCTGCAGACCCAGTTTCCAAATATCGATTCCATGCACGACTGACAACACTTTGGGACACATTTAGCCGTGTAGCAACTTCTTCTTGACTTAAGCCTTCGTGTATCCAACGTACTAATTGATCGAGTCTGGTTAAAGGGATAACAGCGCATAAAAAGAAAAAACACGACAAAAACAAATTGCTATAAATAGAGTTTACTGATAGATTTCATGCTTCATGCTGAATATTTAAAATATTATTTTTCTACTCAATTTTCTGAAATTTAAAATATATCCACTTCAATTATTCAGCAGTGTAGTTGCTGTAGTTCATTAAATTATAGTACACATAACAAAATTACTGAACTTTAATAACAAATCTGTTCACTTATATTGTTTGTTTTCGTACTATTTATTTCACTTCTGTTACATATTTGGTCAACCCAGTATCAGAGCCATCCTAAAGAAATGATCACGTTCCGTAAATTTGGGTCAATAGGACAAATGTTCGAGACTGATACCAATTATACAAAAAATACAGCGATGAATAGAACATAAAAGGACTTAATATCCTGTAATAGATAGAAACACACCATCAATCATATTCTTTTTTGTCTACAGGTCGTAGTAGTTTAAACGATTCCATTTATTTTTATAGAAACCTCACGTATATCAAAGGGTACTTGGATTATTGCGGGAACGAATTAATGTCGATAGATGTCGCTGTATGAAAAAGTAAAAAATTATTAGTTAAACAGAGTACGCTACGTGGTTGTGTTTATATTTCTATATTTATTTAATATATTTTAGTTTTAAGACTTAATTACGTTTCAAAACAACGTTTGATTATTTTTTTTTGATGAATGTTTGCGGTATTTCATTGTGGACAATTAATTTTATATATGAAGTAAATCATCCATGTCTCAAATGTGAAACATTCAAATAAAAAACTCAAAGTCAATATCACAGAATTTTATTATTTATGATTGACAGAAATCTTTGCGACCTGACATTGAGGCCAGCATCAGGATATAAAAAACAGTTATGTTGTATAATGCAAATCATAAAAAGGAAAGAATATTGCTGCACAATATACTATTTCCTCACCTTGCATTGCTTTAAAGCCCTTCTACCTTTAATAATGTGTGGATGCACCCCGATGTGATACGCATTCTGATCAGGTGGTCAATGTACTCCTGTAGTATCTCATTCCAGGCAACCACCAACTCCTCTCGAAGTTCTTCTAGAGTCTGAGAAGGACGTTGCAAATTGAGCAATCTCCTACCCATAATATCCCACACGTGCTCAATTAGGGATAAGTCTCGAGATTTTGGTGGCCAAGGTAACAATGTAACATCATTATGTTGAAAGAAGTCTATTGTGACTCTTGCGACATGTGGTCGGGCATTATCTTGTTGGAAAGTTGGATTTGCCAGGGTGTCAAGATAGGGTAAAAGATAGGGTTCTAAAACTTCTTGGATATAACGCTGCGCGTTCATGTTACCTCTGATGAAGATTAAAGGTGATCTCGAACCATAAGCTATAGCACCCCAAACCATAACAGTTTGATGAACATACCTTTCAACCAAAAACCGTGGATTTCTCCTTTCACTAGGTCGTCTTTTAACCCTCGTTCGACCATCGTGCATGCCTAAACAAAATCGAGACTCGTCACTAAAGACAATACTGTTCCATTCCTGATACTAGAGTGACCGTTCTTTGCACCACTCAAGGCGATTACGTCGGTGTTCTGGAGTTAAATGGAGGACCCAGTGTGGTCGGTATGAAAACAGGCCAAAACGTCTTATTCGTCGGTAAACACTTCGCATGCCAATAGGTCTTCCGTGTTCTGCAAACCATTCATTTCAATGGACCTGGTAGTGGAGAAACGGTCCCCTAACGCCAATAATCTTAGGCGGCGATCTTCACGGTCTGTTAATCTACGGAGGCGTTCAGAGCCCCTTGCTCTTTCCGCACGGCCTTCTCGAAGCCATGCCTGACAACACCAAACTACGATGTCTACACTTCTTTGCACTCAAACTGCAATTTCCCGAAATGGAAATCCAGCTTCCTGAAGTCCCACTATAAGACCCCTATCAAACTCACTAAATTGACGAAATCGTACAGATCTTCATACCCTAGGCATCGTAACCAATCGTAAAGAATGTCAAGAACCAAAATCCGCAAAATTTGGATCTTTACTACGTCTACAATATTCCTTTTTGGATTGTTAGTGGATTTCAAAAAAGCAGAATCTTCAACTGATAAGGCTGAAAATTTTATCAATTGTTTATTTTAGTACAATAAATAAATTTACCAAATTTTATTAAAATAAAATCATTTAAACTGGGTGTTCGGATTTTTATGTCACTTAGTATATAACATCAACTAATAATATTACAAAGTGAATGGTTATTGTAATTTATTTGGTTATTGTTATATGGCACACAATATTTTCTCTACCCAACATATTTCAGCAACTGAAAAGTCAATTAAAAGTATATGAAAGCACGCTTTAGAATAAATAGACGTTTACCCTTAAGAGCCATTCATAAACAAACCGCCAAATGTGATCATCTGTCAAATAAACATACTCGAACGGCAATATAAAATCTAAATATCTAAAAGGTTATAAGTAATCGTAACTGTACACACCGAGTGATAAATATTTTATGGTGCGGCTATTTAATATTTCCTGCGTAAGTTTTTGAAGCAATATCTGCCCTTTTAGACATAAATATTTAATGAGCGGAAGATACTTTGATGTGTCAAGAGGGAGGGCTGCTCTTAGGGCATTCTGTATATTAAGATGAATACAGTACATTTAAAATGATGTAGTAGGATCTCGAGAGGCTGGTAATAAAATTTTTTTGGCATTAAAAAAGTTTGAAGTAGGTAGGTACGTTCCTACGATTTTTAGTAAGGGCCGAAAATATGTTTTATAAAAATTTTTACAAAGATATTTTCTATAAAATTTTGTTATTGTCCAGACATTCACAGAGAATTGGTATTGATGATGGCATTCACTAATGGCATGGGGATTTTCATCACTCCATATATGAATGTTATGCAAACTGGTAATTTCTTCTCGGGAAAAGTTTGATTCATCAGTAAACAACTTATTTGATAAATATCATTATGTATCCAGGGTTTCAAGTGCTATGGATGTAATTGTTGGTGGCTTAAAATACATGACATTGGACCGTACCTTGTATGACGTTCACCAGCAATCTTTCTGGTACTTGTTTCAGGATGTTCTTTAATTATACCAAGAGCAGCTTCTTCTAACGCCACTCTCCTAACGACCAATATCTCTTTTATTCTTATTAAATGTACCAGTTTCTAAAAGACATTGGTTGATTCTTGCAAATATACAAGGTATTGCACGTTCAGGTTACACCTCTGTGTATAGACAGGTAGCTCCCAAAGAATTACCCTTAGCCATGCCATAAACAAGAGTGCATATGTGCAATTATTCATCTTAATAATTTGATACACAGTGTGATAAGGTTCAAATTTTACTGTGACATAAAATTCAAACCCACTTACCAGCCGCCTACTAGTCATTACTTAATTTTTTGTATGAAATTTACAAAACAACCGAAAATGCATCACTGCAAATTTTATTTATTTACTTAAAAACAACAAAGTTTATCAAAGAAATCAAAGAGACAAATTATTTTTTAAATAAATTTAGGATAATAATACATATATTTTTATTTTCGAAATATGTTATTAGATAATTGGAAAGCGATTAAAAAAATGATTGTAACGTCACCCATATTCGAGAAAAAAAAATAAAAATAATTTATTTTCCTCAACCTTTTAAACGAACGTACCTCAAATAAATGTCCTTTCCGTTGGTAACGATCTCGATGCTGCTGATCCCTGCTAGTTAGATGATCCGCAAACACACCTGCTTGGTTGTATGGTAAGCAAAATGTCCACACAGGTTAAAAGAAATCTTATCAAACCTACCAGAATTCAGATTGATTTTGATGAATCGCACTATTTGGTAAGTACTTTGATTATATTTAATTACTTTGATTATAATATTTTTGTTAAATAATGTAATTAAACTCAACTTTTGAATAAAAGTGGGGTTATGATACCAGTTTTCACTGTACTAAAGATGTCGTGATCAATTTCAATTGCCCATCAGAGGAATAAGAGAGATAAGAGTACGAAAACCGAAATTCATGACCTTTTATACCTTTTCCCTAATGATGACATTAATGACATTAAATTAGCAATCAATTGTTTCAATTTACCAAAGTTAATCTAAATTTACATAAAATGAAAAAAAAATTTAACATATTTAAATGTTTCTTTGATAATATAAAGAAAATCTGTATTCTTACATTCATCAAAAAGCTATTTAAATTATTTTTTGATCAGTTTTTCCATATAAAATTGATGTTTGAAATCTGATAATTTTGGCAGTTCCAACTCCTTGAAGTTGTGTAAATTTGAGCAAAAAACATGAAATTGATATCAATTTGTGCATAAATCTCTTAAGATGGTTCTATGGTAAATTTTGAATACTAATTTGACTTAAAATAATGAAAATTAGGCTTTTTAATTTATAATATGAACTTGATAGCAACTATTATACTTGTTTAAGTGAAATTTTCTGATATTATCAAAGATTAAAGAGCTTATAACTAATGTAAAAACTTAAATTACTATTCTACATACATTTCTTATAACTAAATTGTTTAACATTAAGTTTTATCAACTGTTGTTGTTGAAATAGTCTTTTAAGTGGTCACTATGTGAGTTTTGATAATAAAGTAGGGCTACACTGTCTATCACTGTAACATTTATAGTTAATACACTGATTTCACCCTTTTCTGATAGTATTTATTAACACAGTTTTTATATTTTTAGGTAGTAAACCTCATATTATGAGGTTTTGCCTGAATACATATCTGTTATCGAAGCACTGCAAAATGTTTGCATGCAACAATGTAAGTACTTCTACATTATACCTAATACCTTATACTTAATAGTTTTAATTATATTTATATTGGTGGCCAGCCCCAATTTTAGCTTTATTTTATTTTATTACAAAATTTCTTCCATTTTCCTCGGTTCTTCACTATCTCAGGCTCATCACCAACCATTCCTGATCCTTTTAAGTCATTTTGAACTTCCTGCATTCATCTTGAGTTCGGTCTTCCATTTCTTCTTTTTCCCACCAGGTATTGCACATCCGATGATTAATCAATAGAACTTAATCACATTTTTTTCGCATATAAAGATCGATTTTTAGAAAGTGGAGAACTTATTTAAATAAACTAATTATTAATGCCATTTAAATATATTTTCTGTGGTTAATGGACACACACACATACCCACGCACACACTAACTAGAAAACTTGTTTTATACCCCAACATTTCCAGAAAATATGTAAAAGAAAACTATACTTCTACTAGAAATTAAGACTGTCTTTTAACTTGTTTACATTTTTAGAATTCAAATTATCATCTTGAGTCGCTTCCTCGTTATAACAAAATCATGAGAACTGGTACAAGGCTAGACTCGGTCTTTGGTAAAAAATCAATTCCTATAATAGCCATGTTCGGTTTTTAACCAACCAATTCATATAACCAGCATACCAATTAATGCATAATATTGCATCTAGAATTGCAGTTAACTACCGTCTTACAACTAGGCGATATGTGACTAAACTTGCGCCATAAATATAACGACACACCTTTGAAGAATAGCAAATTAAATTAACTACGAAAATTTGCTGCTCTCACGATATCTTCCAATAAAAAAAAATAACATCATAGGAAATACTGAAGATGCCAAACAGTTTTACGTACATAATTTGTTTTATTATGAGGTAATTGCTAAGATAATAATTAAGTTTTAATGATAAAATTATATCTACGGTATGCGTCAACACAAAGGACACTGAAATCAGGAAGTCGGTGAAATATAATCGCATCATATGAAACAAGTGACAATAGTTATGGTATTTTCAAATATTAAGCGAGTTCGGTCATTATATCCCAGATGCGATGAATTATTTTGTCACGTGACTACAGATCAGAGGGATTAAGAGGGGCGTTTCTAATTTGGTAAGCCTGCCTGAATTTAGTGAAAAATCTGGTTATTTTTAAATTACAAGAATGAACAGTAGATGGCGATAGTGGTTTCAAATTAGTATTTTTGTTATAAATTTGAATATTTTTAGAGCTTGTTGACTTTCTTTGTCTAAGACAGAGATGAAAATATGAATTTTGCTTCGTAAATCTTTGAATATTTTCAAGACATACACATACATTTGACCTTGAGACCATAAACAGATGAAAAATACCTGTATAATTTTTATTAAATATCCTATTTGAATATGTTTTCGAAGTTTTGTTGTGATATTGTTGTGTCATAGGCGTAACAAATTAATTGTTTTTAGGATTTAAAATATGGATATATAAAAAAAATAAAATAAAATAAGATTTCGGCATTCCTAACAAATAATTAATTAATGAAATTTATTGTACTAACCAGAGTTGGGTCGGATATTGAAAAAAAGTATACGGATACCGGATACGGATACTCAAAATGTATCCGGATACTTTTTTAAAAAGTTCGAATACTTTCATTTAAAAATGTATTCGGATACAAGTACCTATCCGGATACTTCCTAGGATACTTTGAAGGATACTTTTTTAAAAAGGACAAATTATTAGTATTAAAACTATGTGATGTGCAGGTATTTTTAATGTAATATATAATAATAAAAATACATTTAACTAACGAAAAATTTTTCGTGTCACTGCCTGAACTTTTGATATTGAATTTGGCCAGCGTCGGACCAGCCGAGTTTTCAAACTTTTTAGGGGGTGTACTTATTTGTACTTGTAGGTACACTAAAATAAAAATATAAATATTAGGATGTCCTTTTTTATAATATCCGAAAAATAATTTCTTCTAATAATTATAAATACAGGGTACAAAGGGGTTCTTGAAAAGAGAGATATAGAAAATATAAAAAATAAATAACGTAGGTACTTATGAAACTGATTTATAGGTAAAAACAAAGCTTCATTAGAATATAATAATATATTATAACGGTGACCAGTACGAAAAATGAGATTTAACATGTTAGACACATCTGAATTAAAGGAATAAGGGCAGCGTTGTGCCTACGTTAGGTGCATTATCGGAGGGCGATAAATAATGTTTAAAAGTATCCCAATATTAAAAACAGTATCCGGATATCGGATACTTTAAAATTTGGTAACGGATACGGATACCGGGTACAAAATTTAAAAGAGCTTTCGGATACATAAAAAGTATCCAGATATTGTATCCGTATACAGAAGTATCCGGATACTACCCAGCTCTGGTACCAACCCTTACTAATTAAGGTATTTATTAGAATAAATATGTTAATTATAATAAAAACATATTACGGTTTCTGAATATACACACATCAACATGGTCTAAAGAAAAATTGAAATAAAGTGGAAAATATGTAATTATACCTTTTTTAAAATTGAGATTGAAATGTATTGGCAACAATGCAAAATTAAACGAGGTTAGTTGTTAGTTTGATCCTTAGACTAGGAAAGAGAGAGGACAGCGCATGGCAATGAAAACCTTAGATGTTTTTTGGCGACTAATACATGCTGATACGCAAGATACTTGAGTATCACGAGTATCTAAAATGTTGCATTCGAGCGACATAGCTATGACGTCATATCTGATACGCATGATACATTAATCTGTCAAAACGTTTACCCATGAATGAGAGTGGTAAACTCAAGCGTTAACTTTCTATCTTTCTCTCTCTGATGTAACCTGATTGGTCAAATTTTCCTAAACCACGTCCTTGAAAGAACCTTTATTACTCTTAATAAATAATACGTAATTCTTGAAAAGATTTCGAGGTTAGAGCAACTGTCACTTGCCGAACTTGAGTATCTATCCAACGTCAAACTGATACTTATGACGTCATTAGTGCATGATACTTAAGTATCTTGCGTATCTGTCGCCAAGTTTCAAACGTTTGACATATGTTTGGTGGTAAACAAATTTGGAACATCGAATTGTATTTTTTTAGTTTTTTTTATTAATTTTCACCTTTTTTAATTACCTGAATAGACATTTTAAAATGGTTAATTGTGCAGTTTATAAGTGCAACAGTCAGAGTGCTAAAAAAGAGGTAGGAATTTCATTTCATAGGTAAAAAGTATTTTAAAACTATTTCCTTGAAATTTATTTTTATTAATATTACAGCTTTCAGGTAATAGATGTTTAACTAAATCACATATGTTATGTATGATAACTTAAATTAATAGTACATACTTTTTGAAAATTGTTTTCATTCAGTTTAAAATATTATTTTTCAATTAATTGTTATTATTTTCTTATAGATGTAATAGTTTTGCAGTGGCGTGAAACAAAAACATATATTTAAAATAGATTAAAATTGTAATATTTATTAAATAAATATGTTTTAAAATGATTGTTTTTTTTTTGGAGCCGTACATATATAAAGACTTTTTTAAATTAGATTTGTAATACGAAATAATGAAAATGATTATTTAATAATCGTATGATACGCCTATGTCAATATTGTCCGCCATTAGTTTAGTGGTAAATGGGTTACATAAATTGATTCCAATGCGCAGTCCTCTCTCTTTCCTTGTCTAAGGTTTGATCAGAGATTAATTTATTTAATTTCTGATGGATGTATTATTTGAAGGTGTTAAAGTAGATGTAAATTTTTAGAATATATTTTGTGGGGAAAAATTTAAATACTTTTCCAAAACGTTTGATGATTATTGCAAAAGTGTTACTATAATGTTTGTAAACATTAACAGGTTAGTCTGTCTTCAATATGACTTCACCTTGCTAATTATTTACTGCCTAAATAAATAAATATCACTTATTTTTTTAGAGAGTCTTGGACATTCCTAAATTACCACCCAGATCCATGATTTAATGAAAAATGGAGTACAAAGTAAAGCACACACTACAATAAAGCTTACCTATAGTTTATTTTTATTTTGAGAATGTGGCACAAGAAAAAAAATAATGTTTTCAATAACCTACGATAATTACTAACCAATCTAGTATCTATAGAAATACACTTTGTGCACCTGTTTTCAAGATACCTAAAGAAGTGGGATAAGCTGACTATCAGCAATTGGCTAACAATACTCTTGCAAGTACTAAACATAATTGTTAATATGGGTATATCTTAATAAAACTAATTGTATCATTAAATTATGGCTATTAATTATATTCCAAAAATGTCAACCCCATACTTTGTGGAATCAATTGAAATTAAAATGTATCCAATAGGATTGTAACTGAATTTTTTAACTGGTATCTTTCACACAAATGAAAAAAATCTATTTATTTTATAAAGATCCATATTTTATTTACATTTGAAAGCACTCTCCATCTAGTAATCAGAAGTGATAAGAGGTAAGTTTTAATTTGTTTATTTACTGGTTTAAATTTTTACAATGAATA
The DNA here is from genome assembly GCA_035357415.1 of Ophraella communa. Taxonomy (NCBI): domain Eukaryota; kingdom Metazoa; phylum Arthropoda; class Insecta; order Coleoptera; family Chrysomelidae; genus Ophraella; species Ophraella communa. The sequence goes on along the minus strand of CM068988.1, from coordinate 20,835,216 downwards.
GGTAGGTATTATATTTATTTTATTATCTATGATTCAGATCTAAATATCAAATTTAGTTTTAAAAGATGTATTGATATAGGTATTTTGCATATTAAATACATGAATTTTCTTCTTTTTGAGTACCTACCAATACTATTTGCCCATGTTGAAGTATTTTCTTTGGAAAATTGAAATCAGTGGTATTTTGTGTACTACTGCTACTGTGTGCTTTTTCCCCTGTGAATTTGCCTCTTGATACTAAATAATTAGCATTATCTGGATGGCATATTTCTTTGGTTTCATGTAAGTGTCTTTACTAGGGCATCTCAGAGAAGTGTTAATGCTACTCGTCCTTTAAGTCATCCTTTGTGTACTTTAAATACTAGGATAGACCAGGAAGAATATTAGTATCATTTTCTAAGTCAAAACTATTTGATTAATTTTTGATTTTATTAGGTGGAATATGGAAAACAAAATATTTCTACAAGATTCAATAGGTTACTACTTTTCTAAAGTATTTCAAAAATGTCCTGAAAATACTATTTTTAGCAATATACTTTTTCTGGCAACCATATATGTTATTTCATCTATGTTTAGATAATTAAATTGTATAAATCAATGGTTTTCAAAATATATGCTACTGTTTCCTCAAAATCTTTGGACCTCAAGTAACTGCCTACACAGGGTTTATTTTATTTATAGTAAATAATTAATAATTTTTACTGTTAATTCTAATCTTTTATATTTTAGAACTCTTTCTTCAAAAACATTGAATTTGGACCCTTATAGAACCCATGGCTACATCAATATGAAACCTATTGTGGGCTACTATGTGTTTTAAAATACAAATGTTTATTTTAGCGTTCAATTACATTTTAAGCATTAGCAAATAACATCTGCATATTAATAGTAAATAACAAGTAAATGTTTTATGTTTTTCTTTTTTAGGACTCATTTTCTCAATTATATGTACCCAGTTCATTCTGACATGAATATGGAACCCTTTGGTCTGTTTTATCATTTACCAACAAACTTTTAATGGTGAGGGGGATATATATATAAAGATAACAGACGTATTCAGTATCCAACCCAAATTTGTAAAACTGTTTTAATAAAAATATTACATATTTGACTGTAAATTTTCATTCTTTACATTATCTAAAGAGAAAGCTATTATATTTATGCATATTGAACATGTAAATAAATATTGTAGAAACCCTTACTTTGTGGACATTATCCTGCCTATTTAGAAAAATAGTTTAACACTTAGCTGTTAATATTTACATATGTAGTTTTAATTTATAAATGTAAATCCCTTAGGTTGGGTTTATGTTATTTAACAAATAAAGATATAAGGTAACTTAAAGATTAAAAAAGTATAAAGAAAAAGCAGGTCTCTCAAAACTCACATTTTTACCAATTAGACTAAAATAAGACAACTGTGTTTAAGTAAAAAGTAATTTAGGAAATAACAACGGTTCACAACACTAAACTCCTTGCACATATCACAGTTGGATAATGCTATAAACTATGTAAAAACCAACGCAAATTGTGAAAATATACTTTAAATTTATTTTTTTTAACTTTTGGTAAATTATAAACGAATATTAATATAGACAATTATATATTTAAAAGCAAAACACTAAAATTATATTTTGACGTTATAAACGAGAAATAAGGTTAGGTTGGTTATGTTAAGTTAAGTGTTTGGTTTGGAGAATAGAATCGACATACGTCTTTGAAAAAAGCGCCACCAAAACTGTTGAACTAAATTGACAGATTAGTGCAATGTTCAAATTTTGCGTGCAACAAATCTCAAAAAATATACCTTTCTTTAACTTCATATTTTGCTAGTCGCATTCTCTATGCTTTCTTTAGGAGTTAAGCTTCTGGCGTTAAAATTCGTGATCACAAATTGTCAAACTTTTTTAAAACATACCATCACTTAAACACCAATATCTCTTTTATTACAATATAAAACTTAACTAAAAAACCTTATCTCCTAGAGAAAGGTCTAAGCTATATCCTGTTAAAATTTGAATACGTAATTTAAAGGCGTTCTTTAGATTTGTTGTTTACAAAATGATTGAAATTTTGGGTACAATTCAGGCTTGCCACCCGTTTTCAGCTGTCACATTTTTGACGCCCCTCTTAATTGAATGGATGATTCCAGTAATTCAATCAGTTTTGCCACTACAAAATTTTCAGGTCTAAAATGTCTGACATTTTCTAGGCCTTTTTGGGTACGATTCAAACTCGAAGCGAAGATATTTTTTAATTTTAAAACTTTCTAGATGGTACCGAATATCTGAACGGAGCTATTAATGTTGTAATGAAAAAAAATAAATAACCTAGGGGATTCGAACTTTTTACGTTTGCCGCATGGACGAAATCTGTCAATTCTATGTCACATGTCTTATTTATTTTTGATATTTGAACCTCGATTTTGTGTTTTTTTCAAATGTGAATCAGGCTACTGTGAAACATGTGACATAGAATTGACAGATTTCGTGCATGCGGCAAACGTAAAAAGTTCGAATCCCCTAGGTTATTTATTTTTTTTCATTACAACATTAATAGCTCCGTTCAGATATTCGGTACCATCTAGAAAGTTTTAAAATTAAAAAATATCTTCGCTTCGAGTTTGAATCGTACCCAAAAAGGCCTAGAAAATGTCAGACATTTTAGACCTGAAAATTTTGTAGTGGCAAAACTGATTGAATTACTGGAATCATCCATTAAACGAACGAGACAGATCACTATTAGTCAAAAGTGACAAATGTCATACCTAATTTTTTTTGTTTGTTGTTGTTGGAGTGTGCGATAATTTGTGGTTAAGAAATAATCAAACTAATTTGTGATTTTTGCTTTAAATTTAAATCAAAAAGGGTTCCGGTGAACAATAGGTAGACACGAATTTCGAAATTTAATAACTTGAAAATTAAAGTAACTTACTTTTTATAATATTTTAACTCAAATTATATGCGGAAAATTGAGTTTTATATGCTAATTTAATTTATATTGCAATAAATTTTAATAAACCATTGATTAACCTCACATTTAGAATTATTTCTTCCCATGGAACTAAACATTTACCACGATTTTTATGACAATATTCGCCTTTTCAAAAGTCTAGACGCCCTCTGGAGGAAAAATAATAAACCTACTTTGTGAGTAATCGCAAATTATTTTTAATTTTATTTTGGATTGTTATGTGGAGGTTGATGGTCGAAATCGCGAATACTGTTTCGACGTTGACATTTAATATAAGTTGTCTAACGTTAACATTCCAACTTTGCCATATTTTTTTCTGTAGTAATATCACAAGAGAGTGAGAATAAATTGAAAATAATTCGACAGATTTTAGAAAACTTGTTGCCAGGCAATAGACACGAGAGCCCGAAGGGCTCGAGTGGCTATTGCCAAATGGCAACAAGTTTGAGAAAATGCCTGGAGAATTATTATCTAATTTATCGAACTCTCGTGTGGTATTCGTTAGATTATTTTTTGACGTTACAATCAAAATCACTTATAGAAAATAATTTGACAGATTTTGTTCAAACCTGTTTCCAAATAATTGGAATTGTTTCCAAATCGACGCGCTGCTTATCATGGTATTCTTACATACACTTTCAATGATTATATTATTTATTTCATCGACTGATGATTCACTGAAACGTCTGGGATTCATTTTATGAATTTCTTGAAAATTTATGACAGACGCGTCAGATCAAGAAAATACGTTGTCATTTGGTTGTCATTCAATAAAAACAATGTACATTGAATTATTCTCGCTGGAATAATGTAAGTAGATTATTCCCACTATACTAATGTTTTGATTTGCTAGAACGTATATGAATTACTAAAATTGAAAATGTCTATTGGTTTCGAGAAACGTCAAAAAATAATCACAATAATTGTTGGTTAGAATATTAATTACTGGTTTTTATTTATTTTTGAATTTAAAATGGAAATTAAGAATATTTTAGATGTAGTGAATATACATAACAAAAATGAAGACGGAATGGTGACTTGGTTAGAGGAGAAAAATTTGATGAAATTGATTGTAGTAACCTTAACTTTGTAGAAGTATACCTTAGTAGGAACAGTAAACAACTAAACGGTTGAACTAAACTTCCACTATTTATACGCAAAATACGTTTTTAAATGCAATGACAGCTGTTTCGCAAAAAATTAGCATCGTCAGGTTCTATTTTTGATATTTTCTTCTATGCGAATCTGTAATAAACGAACGATTTTGACAAGTCTGACTGGTCGGATGTAAATACCGAACGCAACTATTGTTTATTCTAACAAACTTTAATGAACGTCTTTAATTAAATTCCTTAATTAAATGCCTTATTGTGTAGCACAAAACATTAAATATCCTTTTTTTACCTAAAATAACATTTACCCTGTCAGATTTACCAAGTTTTTAATAAAATATATTGATTAAATTATTTATAGACCGCCGTTTGTAGTTGGTTAACTTATTATTATTGTCTGGCTTTTGTAAAAAGGAACATAACATAATCCACAATAATCCTGTGACATTTTCCCCAGAGTATATCTTCCTATTTATACTTTAATGGAGTGTAGGAAGATATACTTTTAAGATAAAAAACTCGATACAACGCTTTATGTATATACTATAGATACCGATAAACCTACCGTGTGTTTCTTGCGATTTTTCCAGTCTTTTCCTCTTATATACGATAAAAAGAAAATATCGGAAAGATTTTTAGTTCAAGAGCTAGCTGTTATTTAAAATATTTTATACACAAAAAGATATTTACTACCAGATAAAAATAACACAATGTATTGTAACACACTTGGGGTAAATTTTATTAGTTTATTACAGAAATACAAAGATACAGTGACACAGGTCCTTTTACATTATTTATGATGTGCATCTCAGATTTTACAAATTAAAGGTCTAATTGGTTTTAATATAATCCTTCAGACGCATCCAAACTCGTGCCCACTAATCCCTTAAAAGAGTAAAGGTCTCAATAATCTGTATACCTAACTCGTGCTCGATTGAAAAATTTACCTGTTCAAATTACCATTCCATCTTGTCTAAACTCTATAGGAACAGGTATTATTGTTAAATTGGGTTTTCCTGAAGTACTTACTAGAAAGGATTTTGGTTCGGGTTTGATACCTAACCTAACCTAACCTAACCTAACCTAACCTAACCTAACCTAACCTAACCTAACCTAACCTAACCTAACCTAACCTAACCTAACCTAACCTAACCTAACCTAAACATTTACTTTCGTTAAAACAGTATCTTGGTATAATAGTATTAATAATATGTAGGTAGTTCTAAGTTTTTTATGTGCAATATATTTAATTAATACGTTTTATGACAACTGTATAGGTCTTGAATATTTAATTATAATAAATAAGAATTAAAAACCGCAGTTCCGATGCACCCGGGCACGAGTTGGTGTATTAATTTTCTACCTGGTTTTTGAACGGACACGAGTTGGTCAGTGATTTTCGGGGCCAGGTAATAACGGGCACGAGTTGGGAAACGCTGAATCCTTCAGTTAATACCATTTATTGTGAAAATAAATATACCTTTGAATGACAGTTTTAACCAAATATTTCAGAATCGTTCAGTAATTATTAAAATCTTCACTCATCGATAATAAATTTAGAGTTGCCAAATTGGGAAAATCGAGCATAATGCAGATGCAGCGAGCACACGTGACATAAATCAGATTCCACACTAAAACGTATTGCGGCAATCGATATATTCTACAAGATTTTCATTTCATAATAAAACGGAGCTGCAAGGGAGAGCAACATCATAGAAATATGCGCTTTTGTTGATACCGAAAAGCACTTTCAAAATAATATACACTTCTTTTGAGACGTATACTACTTCAACTTTTAATTTTTTTTGCAGTCGGAAAGAATCCATTGTAAAGAGGGCTCTCCAGCTGTCATATTCAGCGAAAATTATTAAAAATAAACACAAAGAGTTACACTACCTGATTTTAATGTTCCTTCCTTGATATCGTTTATAATGATAATAAGATAAGTGAATTTATACATTGGTAAAATTATTTTTATTGAATAAATATCACCTTGAACATATTACTTGTCTGTAGCATGATGACTTAACTTACCCTGTTTTTAATTATTTATTTAGGGAAATTGAAGTACGAAGGATTCAAATACAGTTAATCTTTGTTAGTAAGAAAATTAAAGGGATTTTAATTTTCTCATTAACGACATTACATTTAAATAAATAATTAAGGACATGGTGGGATTATGTAATTTAAATTCAAATTTCACATAATTTTAAACAAATTTCAGTTTAAGCTTAAATTTATGACATTTTCACTTCTTCACTTTCTTCAAAACTTTAACAAATTATACATTTTCTCAAAGGGAAAGAGTTCGTCTTTCAGATAGAATAAAAATATATAGGGTGTTTCATTAAAAAATTTCGACGATATTTGCATTTTTTTAAAACACCCTATATAAGAGTTTACTAATTAAACATGTATACTGAAAAAAATATAAAAAAAATTGTTCGTCGAAAACCGCACTTCTCTATATGGTTTTCAAGTCCCGATATATTTGCAGTTAAAATGGGTCAGAAACTTCTGGGACACCCGGTATTTTCCGCATTTTGACTTTATTGTTATTATTATATATCACAAACTACTGCCCAATTAATTTTTTTTAAAAGTTAACACAACTGCGTTTACTATTACTACAATCTGATCACAACATTTGATCAGTGAATAGTTTTATTTTAGCTTAAATTCACAAAAGAGTTATGAAAACCAAGAACTCACTTAGTAGTGATTCTTTGACACTAATGAACTAATTTCACTAAGCCGTACTATGCTCTGCATTTATCACTAATCACATTACCAGCTCAAAAGGCTTTTTCCTTCTGAATCTTCTTGTAAGGTTTGTGTTGTCGAGAAGTTGGATGGCCTCGATGTTCACATGTTGATGAAGTCTTTGCTCGTGGCTCCTGGCAAATTTTATTATCGTTTGATCCACAGTTTCCATCCCAAGATCTCTATAGATGTCGCTGTTTCTAATATACCAGAGAGCATTTACAATATTCCTCAGCATTTTTTTTGGAATCTTTATATAGTAGTAACATTACTTTTACTGGTACAATCATAGAGCTGAATACCATATGTCCATAGTGGTTTAATTATCTGATTATATAAAAGTAATTTATTATATATTGACAATTTGGATTTTCTACCAAGCAGCCAGTACATTTTTTGTATTTTATCTTTAGTTCTTCCCGTTTCTTTTTGACATGGCCTGCCCAATTAATGTAATAAAGAATAATTATATTAATATATTTGAAATAATCTTTTTATTTAAAATAAATTATTGAATTTGGTTTTTATTATATTCTTGAGTTTTGAAATATTAGTTTCTTTAATTTATAAGTAGCTAGTCACAAAACATAGTCACAAAACAACTTCAATAATTATTTATCCCAAATGATTGTTGTACCTACAGCGGGTAATCAAAAGCTAGATTCAAATATTACCGCCTTTATTTAGTTCTTACCCCAACCATGCAGATGGCGCAATACTTAAATCAGAATTTTCAACATTGAGTTTGTTGTCTGTATTAGATATAGTATTTTTCACAGTAAATGGTATTGGCTGCAATAAACAACCCGATTTAATCTCATTGTGTAGAAAATCATCAGGTAAAAGATGCAAATGTGCTACAGGGTCGAATTTAAGAAATTTGAATTGGCGCAATTGATTTTACAGAAAGGTACGAGCCATCACCATTTTTAATATGACTAACAGAACTTTTCCAACTCTCGGTAGGAATGTCATTCATACAGTTCCTAATTAATTCTACCACACTACCACTTAAATTCGGAGAAGTATTTTTTCCACGCACACTCGATTTAAATTGGTGCCACATAAGCTCTATGGGATTGAACAGGCAGTAGTAGGGAGGTAGTCGTAGCACTGTATGTCCCAATTCTTCTGCAATTGTATCACAAACATACGTTTTTTTTAAAGAAAATGACTGAAGCACTTGTAAAAGTTCTTTTTTTGTATAATTTTCCTCAAAATATATGACATTTGCAGTTATAAATTTCCAATTTCGTATTCTTTGACCCAGGAATTTTTTGCAATTGTCGACTGTGATAGCTTGCGTTGTCCAGCCTATAACGCTGTTTGGCGGAATGTTGGGTAACAAACAATTTTTAAACCAATCTTCAAAAAGCTGTGCTGTCGTATCTTCGTGATAATCAAAACAAGAGTCCTTAATATTTTTGGCAGAAAGCCACATAGCGTTTGGGATCCAATCAGTTTCTGATCATGCGTGTAATATTCTCTTCCCTTTATTTGATGGTGCTTTTGTTTTACACTTATCAGAGGAAACAGACCATCCTTTGGAAGGGGTGTCATGCCTGTCAAACCACGTCTTGTCGAGGTAGAGTATTGGCCGATTTTCAGACCGGTATTTTCTTATTGACGTTATATATTCAGAACGCCAGTTTATTAAACGTGTGGATTCCATTATTACTTGTCTCATCTCAATTTTGCGATATTTAAAGCCCATTGCAAACAGAGCTCGCCAAAGAGTAGTGAGGCCACAGTTGATGTGAGTTTCGTCATTGATGAGCCACTGTTTCAGACTTTTGATTGTAGGGACACGCTGTTCATCGTACATAGTGTAGAAAATCTTTTTCCCAGTCGTCTTGACTTTTTATGACACCGGAATCTTTACGCTTTTTTCTTGACTCCATGGAATTTGTAACAATTCGTCTAACTGAAGTAAGAGACACCTTTGTCAAATTACTGGTTACTCTTGCTGCAGCACCCGCGTTATATCCTTGCTGAAGTAAGGAACTATACACACTTTTTATTATGATTTTCTGATTTTCGCGTCACAAGATAAATGATTCTTCTTTAACGAACCACTGGAAGAAGCACTATTACTTTTTATCCACGGACGCTACATACTGCCTATTCTGTAAGTTGGGGTATAAAATATTTGCTATTAATTTCTGTAATAACAAATAAATGCCGTAACACAAGTGAACACTTCCAATGAAATACAAAGACTAAAATGAACAAGAAGTGTAATATGTAATCCTCTACAATCCCTCTCTGAGAAACAAAATTACCTGAATCAGGTCCTTTTACATTTATGATGTGCATCTCGGATATTACAACTTAAGGGTCTTACTGATTTTATTATAAACCTTTAATCAATACCATTTATTGTAAAAACTGCTACATATAGTAGGTTTGTGGTGGACATAGTGCACTATAATTCCGCTCTAGCAGTATTTATTTAAGGAACTTTTAAGGCAATAATTTCCAATCTGCACTCCACTGAACCATAACACTATTTCTAATAAAAATAATTATTCTCGATATAAGCGTCAGCGTATTTTCCTTTTTCAAACCAAACAACCGAAACAAAAATTATCCACGGCCAGTAAGTGATAATTCGCGGGTAATTCTTCAAGCAACATAATTACTTTGAACTTGACAATGTTTGCTCTTGGCCTCCATATGCAACAGAGAGGAATGGAACGTTCGATCGTAATGCATTTCCGTGCGAGCGCGAGAGAGACGCCTACATATAAATGTCAAGGGAAAGTTCATTTCCCTTTCCGTTTGCGTTTTAAGTGTACGCCGGCTCATTTCTGCACACGTAATTCCGAAAACGATGAAATAACTCGAGCACAGAGAAGGACTAATGAATTTATTGTGAGAACGAGATTGCAACGTCGAGAGACTGAGTTTAATTAAAAGAATTTAATATGGTTTATAATCTGACAATTTTGTCGCCGGTAAATTGGAAAAAGTGCCGTTCGTACACAGGATATTTGTTATTAAGAATACAGAAAATAAATGTTATCTGAGAGGTATTTTTAGTGGACAAAAGATTAATATCTTCTTTTAAAGGACTGTAGACTTTGTACACACTTTCTAAAAATGTAGGTGAATGGGAAAATGTATATTAATAAAAAACTTAAAAGTTTAATAAGTGTGTATTAAGTAAAATGTAAATCTAGAAACTGAGCGCTTTCGGCTTACAAAGCCATCTTCAGAGTTTCTCCTAAAATATATTTTTAATGGTAAGAAAAATAAAGTATATTGTTGTTAAACTTACGTCAAAAAAGATAAAAACCACTAAGAAGAAATGTATAAAACGTACAAAACATCATAGAAACAGACAAACCAACACAAAAAAATAAGTAAAAAATAACAAATTACATGAAAAGATTGACAAAACAATGTAAAAATAAAATTAACCACCCTAAATAGGATGTATAAACATTAAAATCAAACCAGAATTATCACTAATACTACACCTAAATTACTTCAATTAAAAAAACTTATAAAAGAAAGAAATTGGAAGTGACCGCTGAAACACACAATCGATAAATTAAGATTAAAGTTATAAAATAGATTGTAAAATGAAATTGAATGAAAGCTAAAAATTGATAAAAATTAATAAGAATGACTGGATTATAATTCATTTTTTATTAAAATACATTTTCCCATTCACCTACAAAAGTTTAATAATATTTTTCTGGAATAAAGAATAAATTTATAAAATTAATGGTATCAAATGAAAAACCTTTTTTTTACTAATTTCAGAAAAAAACATATTAAGTAAATTAAGTAAAAATTGGTAGTAAACTTACAAAGTGACATAAGTACAGGAATAAGGATTATCATAAAATTAGATTTAATTATTAAAGCAATCATAAAGACAAAACAAACTGAAAATTTATAGTAAGCGAATAAAAAACGCAAAAAAGGAATGTATTACAAAAAAAATAAAATTTATTGTATTAACCGTTACTTTGTGGTCCATCTTACTAATGACAGCTGTAATTGCGCTAAAAAAGCAATTTTTTAAATTAAAAGTGGAAGTTTTGTTAAAAAGTTTTACTTTTAATGTTCTTAGACAAACGAAATGATAGCGAAACTATATGCAACAAATAAATTATAACTAATTTATAATAGTATATTATGCAACAATCATGTAATGATGGTTATTAATACACGAGCATTAACTGGGATACGAAACGAGACAAAGGCGAGTTTCGTATAGTTAATGAGAGTGTATTAATAACTATTACATTAGAGTTGCATACGCTATTTTTTCTACGACCGATATAAATAATCAAAAACTAAAAATATTCTATTATATATTTGTAATGAACACGATAACAGTAATTATACGTATTTCTATAAAAAATTCTACAAAATTGTAATTAATGGTATTACCTAAGGTGTATTACCATAGATGTAGGAAAACTATAAACATTCTATTTATATTCAACATAATAATAATTGTAATGAATCTTATTTCTTGAAAATATTAAGACTATTTATTGTGCAGTTTGAAAAGTTTATTCCAGGTCCCACTGATCTGGAAGTGGAAGGAATATTTACCTACATTTATTTCATTATTGTTACTCTCAATAGAGTTCAATACAATACAATTGAAAATACATACTTTCCATCAATTCTTGAAAATAAGCAATCAAAACATTTTCGGAAAATGTCGAAACATTATTTGTACTCCTCCAGTCCAAAAACCGTTGATAGAATTTGTCGTACACTTTCTTAGATTTTTGAGGCAAAATATTTTGTACTGCATTTTCTGCTTTCTCCGATATATTATATGGAGGAGTCGATGATAATTCTTCTATATATCGCTGATATCGGACATTTTGATAATATTATTAATTTTTGAAGTTTAGTTCAAGGAGACTAGAGCTCTTGGTTTAACTGTTTAGGAAAATTTAATGAATTTGGAATATAGGTTAGAACTGTCAAACACTTTTTGAGAGACGCCTACTTGATATCTACTTAAATGTAAAATATAGGTCGTATGCGGTCAATTGTTCAGTATCATAATGAAAACCATTATACACTAGTGTTATAATGAATATCATTATGAAACGGATTATGGGGATATAAGTGTATTATTATAGTACGGGCGTAGAAAAATATGTTTTAATCACGCGGTCATAAATTGATAATAGAACATATTTTAAAAATAATTTTTTTTTATTGACTACTTGTATATTTACAATCTACTTCTTACAGAGCATTAAGTAAATGTGTTGATTAAGTATCTACGCGTGGAAGGGAAACACCCAATGGTTTTTTTTTGTTGGTAAGCTATAAGATTAAGTCTTCAGGCCATATTTTGTGCAGTTTTCTTACATCAGGTCCGTTGTTGTATAAGTCTTCAATTAGATGGTTGTCATGGTTTGCGATTCGGTCCCTGTATCTGGCGACTATTTTTTTTGATTTCTTCCGTGACAAATGAAAAGTTTAGGTCAGTATGAAGAGTTCTATTGCTGATGTACCATAGTGCATCTACGATTGCTCGGAGTGCCTTTGATTGAAATCGTTGTATTACTTTGATTCTCGTTGGTTTGGCACATCCCCTCCGTAGGACCATATAGGTTTTAAAATGGCCTTATAAAGAAGAATCTTGTTTAACGAGAGTTTTGATTTACGGCCGAGCAGCCAGTATATTTGTCGAAACTTGATGTCCAGCTGTCTTCGTTTGATTTGGATATGTGTGTTCCATGTATCGGTCTAAGTGTATCCCTAAGTATTTTGTTTCGGTGATGTCGAGTTGTGAATGTAACTTGAACCGATTTGGTTTGGTTGACTTTTGTTCTTCATCTACTGTACCAGTCATTGAGAAGGTTAAGGTGTTGCTGGAGGTTCTCTGAAGCTCTATCTGGGTTTTCATTTACTGACAGTACTGCTACGTCATCAGCGAAAGATGCCATAGTGGTGTTTTCAGTTTCGGGTATATATGACGTATAGATAAGGAATAGCAGTGGTCCAAGAACGCTACCTTGGGGGACGCCGGATTTCATTGGATTGAAAGTGGATTGACTGTCGTCGTGTTTGACAGAAAAAAATCTATCAGTTAAGTAGGATTTGAGGAGCAGATAGAAGTTATTGGAAAGGGTATTTTTTAGGTTCAAAAGGAGGCCTGGATGCCATACTTTATCGAATGCTTGTGAAATATCAAGGAATACTGCGTTGAAGTATTTCTTTTCTTCGAGACTCTTGGAGATTTCGCCTTGAAAAATAACAGTAAAAGGAACTGGCCAGCAACACAGTTTGAAACCACTTTTGATCTCTTCATAACTTAAATCTATAAAAAATAAACAAGATAAATATGTAATACATCTTAAACGTTAATATTTAATTATTAGAGGATATATAAATTGATTATATAAATGCTTGAACAGCTGTTTAGCTGTACTTATTGAGTAAAATAATAAAAAACTGTATTTTTAATAAATTCAACACATTATTAGGAATTAATCTATTGCCGTTTGGTCCGTGAGCGTTAAATAACTAAAAGCTTTTGTAGTCGCCTTAACTAATTAACCTACTTTTGATTTCATCGAATATCGACTGTCGTAAAATTAAAAATCCATTTCGGGTAAATGCATATCGGCTTTTAACTAATGCCTTGATCAGTTATTTACGAGTTTTCAATCGATTTTGCTAAAAGCAATTAGCTGTATCCCTATAATTCGAAATATCTGCATGAATATATTGGGCAGCTGCACCCCAAATAAATCCAATCAATCCACAACAAAAAAGATGAGTCATAGGTGCAGATTTTCGAAAATCGCAGTTTCAGCTGACCGAAAAACAATCATTTTACTTTCATGGAATAAACACAGTATGCAAGGTTTATTTATTTAAAGAATACTCCTCAGCAGTGAAAGCATTCAACCAAATTAAGAGTAATAAATTTAGGAATTAAAATAATTTTTTAAAAATCGTTTATTAAAAATAGTTCCTTGTTGTTTAAAATTACAGGAAAACTGTGTATACAGTCCAATAAGCACCTTAAAAATTTGAATATAAAAATTTTTTTATTATAAAAATAAAGATTTTTCAATTGATGATTTTTTTATTATCTCTTAGGCCCTGGTTTTGGCACCACTTTTCCCTGCATCCTGGCATTCATTAGCCTTTTGTATGAACCAGCCATCGCCTGCTCCGTTTCGGAGGCTATATTTTATATTCAGCATCTCTCTGGTAGTCTTCTTCTGACATTTAGCCCACCAGATCGAAGGTTTGTCTTAAATCTAATTGCCAAATTTACTTAGAGAGGATCTGTTGCAAATTTAAAACATGATCATCCCAGAATGTTGACTGACTGACTGATTATATTGGTATAAATCTCAATACTTTTTTAAGTACGATTTTGGCAGCAACTACAATTCTCTTAGGCTCTGGAAAAAAATATTAATTCCATCATTACAAAAGAGAAAATATGTTAAGAAGTAAGTAAAAAAGAATTTAACAGATGTTTTGTGAACAAATAACCACAATTATAAATAATAATCAATTTTTTATTATTTTTTAAAATATTTTTATAAAAAAATTGTCAACAAACATAATTGGCGATATTGAAGAGAGATGTACTTCAATGGCTAGACAAGGTATTTCCCGAAAAATGGATAGAGGACCTATATCGGGTTAGTCAGATCCCCAGACCTAGCACCTTGTGATTTCCTTCTTTTGGAACATTTGTTTACACACTTCTGCTTGTTACACTTCATTCTGATTTTTCTTCACTTACCTTGATTTTGAACTTATCTCTGAGGTCAACAATTTAGTTACAGTTATTTAAATTAGTCCCTACTTTGTATGAGGTTTGCAGTAGTTTCCATCTGAAATCTAATATTGTCAGCTGTTTGAGGATAGTACTTCTGTTGGTTATGAACTCACCTTTGGTCAAGCGTATGATTGTAGCATACTACAAGATATAAACGATCTTTGATAAAGGATTACTACAGAATGTCGCGCAATTCGAACAGAAGTGTTTGAAAATGTGCACCACGAATTTGAACGTTGTATGGGTCATATCATTGTTTGGCCTATGATAGACAATATTTTGATCAATAAATAAATTGAAAATCTGTATTCAGTATCGTAGTTTAGCTTATCTGTCCTTTTCTTTTTTTAATTCTTAAGCCGTTCATTGCTGGACGTAGGCCTCCGCCAGAATCTTTCCGAGGCAGTGCCTCTACAGTCAAAATGTCCATGTTCCCCCTAAAAGAAGGTTGGCTCTAAGTTTTAGACAAGAAATTTCTTTATCCACTTAATTTTTGCACTTAGGTGAGGCAGTTATTTCGATGATGTCAGTCCCCAATTGCTTTTGAGGTCTTATGCAACTACTGGAGCATTGTATTTTCGTATTTTCTATTAAGATTGGATCATCAAGGAAACTAAAGTCAACACAATAGCCATAATTTCCCATTTGAGACTCCACTGCATATTCCGTAGCTGTGGGCACAAAGGATCGAAGTACTTTGAATGCTTATCCTTTGAGAGGAATATGCCATCTAGAAGGCTAATTTACTATAAATATCAGCGTTATAGAGTTTAAGTAAAAGGTGGGTAGAAAATATCTTAATTAGTCAAAGCGCAGAGAATGACTTATACGTCCTATGACAATCTAATCTAGAATCTAAGATAATTGCAGGATCCGATATTATTTTGTTTTTGTCCAAATGAGTTGTTTCGTGGTTATTTCCACGATTTTTCACTAAATTATGGATTAGAGTGTGTTTTAATTAGGTTAGTTATTGCCAGCTTTGTTAGGCCTATGAAGTTATTTGGTTACCGTCTACTCTAGTGTGTCTTCGTCCAGCTAACTATAACTCCCAATGGCTCATAGGATGTCTCTTGGGGACGTGGTCTGTCAAGGGACTCGGGCTTTTTGAGTTGTAGGAGCCTCATGACCGACCAACTCTCGAGATAAGCAATGAATAAGAATCCTGCATGGGAACCCCAATATTTCCTCGCGGATCAAACGGAATAGAGAAGTAAATCTCTATAAAAAACCGACAGAATGGGGAAGGCAGCCATGATGTGTGAATCGAGCAGCGATAGCTACTGCGTCCGGAGGCACCCCTGACAAAAGCCTAGAAGAGTAAACTGCAATAAAACAATCCTTGGATTAGACAGTTATAAACGATGCCTTCGAGATACCTGGTGACCTTCCGAAGTATTCAGCCTTACCATCATAAGCGGGCTCTGTGGTGGTGACAGACAATTCCCAGCTACTCGTGGGATGTGCTATGGAGAACAAGAAAAAAATAAAAATAGGTCAGGAAGTATTGGAAGACGAAGGGGAAAGAAAAGGTATGAGTGGATGCTGAAGAGGAAGGATGTATCGCCTTTGTAGGATAAGGAGCATAAGAGGAAGCAGAAGGAGAAGGAAGTGGGGAAGGTAGAAATTGAGATGGAAGCAGATGAAAAGAATGTAGAGGATCTAAGGGAAATGGTAAGGCGGCTGAAGGAGAGAGTAGAAAAGCTGGAAAAGCGGAAGACGGTGGCAGAGAGAAGGGTGAAGGAATTGGGTGAGAGGAAAATACATGCAAGGATTAAACCATTACTGAGGGTTCAGAGAGGAATGTTGCTGAGGGTGGTACTAGGGTACAGGACAGTGGGAGGGTTAGCAGCAGCGGAGAATGGATGACTAGGTGCTAACTGGGCATGAATCAAGGGCAAGATATCTTCACATGATTGGGAAGAGAGAGACTGGAGTGTGTGAAAGGTGTGAAGGATGAGGATGTGGAGGATGATGTAGGACACGCGTTACGCGTTTAGATACTGGAAGAATGAAGAAGTGCTGAAGAACTTGGGGGAAACACTAGAGGAGGCAGTGTAATACGAAAATATAGTGGACATAATGTTGAGTGGGAAGGGGAAATGGAGGGAGGTGCGTAAGGTTAGAAGAAGATAATGTTTCTGAGTGGCAGAGTAAAAGGAAAGTGTGTGAGGGACCGTCGCAGGTCTTGAAGTATACTAGGGTAGTAGTCCCGGGTCCTGAGGAGAATCCGTTCGAACATGAGTTTTTCCATCTTAGCCAAAAAAAAACTTTGGTCCTTTGAAAAACTTTTAACTCTTAAATAATCAAATTTTAAAACCCTATTATAAATCAATTGAAGGTTCCAATAATTTAACGATAACAGCAGGCAATAAATAATGGTGAAGCCTTTTCTGCGCTATATATAAACACTATTTGCTCGTTTTTTTTGAAAGTAACTAAATCAATTACCTATCACGTGTCCTTCACTTCACAATTCTTCCGCAAAGACCTAAAACATCATCAATTACGGCACGTAAACCGTTAGGGGATTGAAAACAACTGTTCCAGATCTCAGCCCTTCTCTCCCCATACAGTGAACAGACACCCTCGTAGAGATAATCAAAAGTAATTTTGGGTAACGTCCTTTCAGTAAATAGCAAAATACCAGATGGTATTATCGTCATTGTTGTTTTATCTCCTGAGATGAAAATCCCTAATGCTGTGATAAAACTAAAAGGGAGGTGTGTTGATTTAGAATGATAAATACTAAACATTATTATGTCTATAAATTTAAACAGATACAATTTTGGAATTTCGACAAATTTACGGGCATATACAAGAATCTACATATATGAAGGTAAACTGCGTGCAGATTTATTATAATTGTTTTTTTATACCAATTTAAAAGCCTTGTCACAGTGCTAAAATTATATACTTGTAACAATTTTTAAGTGATCACGTTTTTTTATAAGAGTTTATCTTATTCAAATAACATTCTGACTTTAAGATAAAATCTACAACTAATTTTACTTATCTTAAAACGTTTGTAGCTTTGTGGCTATTGTCTAAATCCCCAAAAATAAAATATTACACTATTTGTGTACATAATATTGTTTAGAACGTCGTCCTTCATCCAAAAACCAGTTAACCTGGAGAGATACCATGCACACTTTTAACTCCCACATAATATAAAGATATAATCAATATCGTTAACATCTACTTTTGATAAACAAAATATTGTTTATTAACAAATACAGATAGATCAATACATTTGATTTGCATCAATTTGAGATTTCATAATTACCCTGATGAGTTTTATCGGAGTTATAGAGATGAATGAAAGATTTTAACTTAGGAATAATAGCCATAATATGTCGCAGAGAAAAGGACCACTCATAAGCTCAAAGAGAATTTTTTTCTGCTCTAACATCTATAGTTAAATCTAAACTAACTATATAAATAAAAAGTCACTTTATCAGAAAAACAATGAAAAACCAAAGTCTATGTCACAAAATTTTATTCTTTATGTTGATGGAAAACAATAATAGCAACTAGTTTCAGCCTAACATTGAGGCCATCATCAGGCTATAAAAAAGGTTATTTAGTGGTGCAAACCAAAAAGAAAAAAGAAAAGAAAAATCATACCTTGGTGTAAAAATTAAAATAAATATAAATATAAGGACCGCAATTAAAACAAAATATGAAATTACAAACATTTTCAAACAAACTAACAGATAAAAATTAAAATAAATATAAGAACATGTAAGATAAAACGTATAAAATAAAATTTGTGGCCTAAAATTAACTTTTTATATGTTTTAAAAAGAAAGAAGAAAGAAAAATGGGGGGGGGCGAGTTCAACATAGACATATAGATTTAAAAACTTTCCAGTGTAACTGCAGTCCGACATAACAGAGAGCAAGAAGAATAAGTCAAGAAGAAGAACAAAAGGTTAGTGAGGTTATGTTGACAATAACAATAAAGATTAATTTAAAATGAAGATAAACAACATAGTAAAATGTACGAAGCTAAATAATCACACAAGAAAAAAAAAGCAAAATCAATTATTGAAGAAAGTGGACAACAGAAAACAAATAAAGGAAATCTGTTACAAAACACATAGCATTAAAAGGGAATACCAAGAAATATGTAAGGATCCTTTGATCTCAACTGTTCATTCAAACATACAACTGCACTGTTTCTAACATTTCAAGTAAATTCATCCTGGGACCTTTAAAACATTTATGTAACCTCAAACATTGGAATTAGAAAAAGTGTGATTTTCAGCAATGATATGGTAGGCAAAGGCTGATGATGAATTAGGTGGGTCAAAGTCTTTGTAATTTTTATCATTATTGAGATGTTATTTTATTCTAGTATCTAAAAGGCGACCTGGCTGACCAATATACACAGCATTGCAGTCATCGCAGTGTAACTTATATATTCCAGGAGAATGTAAAAAAGAAACAGAGTCTTTAGTGTTGACCAGGAAGGATCTCAAGTTATTGTTGGTGTCACCGATACTGATGACACAATTTCTATTAAAATAGTTCGAAGATTAAGAAGGATCTTTATAAAAACCACGTCTTAAAATTTGAGAGAAACTTTCTGTACGTTTATTAATTCTGACAGTTATTACATTAATTTGACATAAGAATTCTATGATGACCTAAAATACACATTGCCATTTTAAGTATAAAAATGTAATCTTAGTTCCTAATCCTCAACATCCTCCCGAGGCAGGGATTTTGTTTAAACTTTTTTAACAGACAAAAGGTCTTAATAAAAAATACAATATATGTCATGTTCTTACTCTACAACAGAAGAATCTAGTTCAAAGTGCTGTACTAACTTAAATAACAAATATTTTTGTAACCCATAGGTACCCCGTGAACGTAGTTCCGGCTCTGGTACATTAACATAAAGAAAATAGCCACATAAAAAGTTTCTTTTTACAATAAATTAATCTAAAAATCTAACTGGTAATTTTATTGAACGTCCTGATCTAGTAGAATTAAGAGGTAGAGTCAGAGGGTTAAGTGCAAATTGGTCATTACATGGATTGCTTTGCTCCAATTCCAACGGTGCAGAAGATGTTGAAATCTTGCGCCATTCCGGAGTTACTGTAGATAGTTCTAAGGGGTATAATTTTTTACATGCTCTCACCTTATCTCCAGCTGTTGTATGTACCTTAGCAACTCTTGTGAATCCATCCTTTCCCTCGAAGACCTCCTTTACAATGCCCACAGGCCAATGCAGTCTACTGCAGTCTGTCTCCACCAGTACTAAGTCACCAATTTTCGGCTCCTTTCGATTTTCCTTTCCAGTACTTATCAGTAGTCCTAAATATTCATTCCTGAATCTCTTCCTGAAATCATTTCTGAGTTGTTGTAAGTATTTGTATCTTACATTTAAGTTTTTCTCATCAATTTTGTCTAAATCTGGTGTTTCGTTAGATGGCAGACTTTGGAGAAACATTGCAGGGGTTAGTGGTCTGACATCTCCCATCTCTACATATGTTAAGGGTCTGCTATTTATGACTGTTTCACAATCACATAAAATAGTGGACAGCTCAGTCCAGTCCACAGTTGCATGTCCTAATATTTTCTTTAGCATGTCCTTTACCACTCGTATTAAACGTTCCCACCATCCTCCCCACCACGGAGCAATTGGTGCTGAGAACTTCCATTGAATCTTGAGTACATTTGTAGCCTCTTCAATTTCACGCCAATTTAATTCCTTCATAAGATTGAATGTTCCAACAAAGTTAGTGCCATTATCTGTGTATATGATTCTAGGTCTTCCACGTCGGGCTATAAACCTTCTTAATGTCATTATGAAACTTGCAGTTGATAATGACTCAGTAAGTTCCAAATGTACTGCTCTATACACTGCACATGTATACAATACTATCCAACATTTTACATTGTTTTTTAGGTACAGTGGTCCTGCTAGATCAATACCCGTTACCTCAAAGGTTGCAGAGTTACAAATGCGATCGGCTGGCAATGGTGGTTGTGGAGCACTATAATGCTTCGCCTTGTACCTCTTACAAATTATGCATTGCGAGACAACATTTTTAACTACTCTTCTTACACCTGTTATCCAGTAGTTGTTTCTTAAAACTGTCATCATCGTTAGAGTTCCAGCATGATGTTCCGCATGAAGTTCCTGTATCATTCTAAACACAATTTCGTGTTTACCTGGTAGTAAAATTGGGTAAATAAATTCTTTATTTTCTTGGCTGTGTTGTAATCTTGTTTATCTTGGTATTGTAGTTTCGCGTCCAACCACAATTTGGTTATTCTGTCGCATCCTTGACATTCTTCGTCGAAACTTTCTTCATCAAAATTCTTATCGGATAACAGAAGATCTTGGATTTTCTTGTTTAATTCCACCAGCTGGTTATTTTTTTCTTGGAGGAACTCAAAATCGACTTGAGATTCGATTGGCTGTTGGATGTTTCTCAAGAAGGCGCGTCGGTGATGAGCCCGCTCTCTATCTAGTTTCGGGTCCATCTTATCGGATTCACTCTAATTACTCGTGGTTCTTCGATTCCACACGGTCGCCACTTTGTCACCGATACTGATGACACAATTTCTATTAAAATAGTTCGAAGATTAAGAAGGATCTTTATAAAAACCACGTCTTAAAATTTGAGTGAAACTTTCTGTACGTTTATTAATTCTGACAGTTATTACATTAATTTGACATAAGAATTCTATGATGACCTAAAATACACATTGCCATTTTAAGTATAAAAATGTAATGTTAGTTCCTAATCCTCAACAGTTGGATTTAATACCAAATTCAATATCATATATCTTAAGAATGTTCCCAAATTTGCAAGAAATAGGACCAAAGGAATGTAAAGAACCAACAAAATTAGATTCGGTATGAGAGGAAGAACCAAGTTAAGAAGAGACCTAAGAAAGAAGAAACCTAAGTTTAAATCTATTTAAAAACCTGGTGAATAACTTATTAACAAGAGAAATAGGGAAACCAATATTGATAGCAATTTGCTTAATAATATTTATTTCATTATTAAAAGCAGAGGGGGATAGGGGAATGTTGAAAGCTCTTATATTTTATTATCGTTATGTGGATGATTGTATTGTTCTGTTTAATGGTAGTCAACAGGATGCTCTTAATTTTTTCAACTTTATTAACACTATTCATCCAAGAATAAAATTTACCATTGAAGTGGAGGTTAATAATAGAATCCCATTTCTTGATCTTTTGATCATTAGATCACATAGGCTTGAATTTGAAATTTATAGAAAACCTACCACTACTGATATGGTAATTAATTATAATTCAAACCATCCATTCTCCCATAAGACGGCTGCCTTCAATAGCTTGTTTCACAGAGCATAATAAATCAAAATTATTGAGCTAGCATATTTTTATTAGGGCGTTCTTTTAAAATTAAAGCATACATCAGTTAATAACTCAAAAATTTCATTCAAGAATATAATTCACCATCACCATATACATAAATTTTATTATTACATACGTGTTAGGATAACCTTTTTTAATTTATTATCCCTGCTCTATTTAGATCCTATTTTACCTCTAAGCTTTTAACCCTTTTAACCCGTGGGTTTGGAGCCTATCGGGCGCGTCCCCAGGTGGCGGATAGGGGCCCCCCAGAAAAGTATCTGGTCTGCTTGAGCAGCTAACACTGCAACATGGCAGGCTAGATGCAACACTGGGGTTGTGCGTACTATACGGACGGCGAGTCTTGCATGAGCGGTGTAAAACCCGCAAGATTGTCGGACGAGTCGTACCTAAGGTCGCACCGCGGACCAACCACCCCTTCCCAGCTGTCGTGTCGTGGCTAAGGGATTGCACAGGGGTACACGATGCCGGCGAGGTCCATTGACCGAACCGAAAAACCAGTAACCATGTCTCGCGGATAGGGTTACGGGGGTCTGGGCTTAACAACCTGGACCAAGAGGAGACAACCTCAATAAAAACCTGAATCTCACGGTGGGACACCAGGCCAAGGGGATGCGTGGCTGAACAGAAGATCAGCAGCGACTGGTAGTCACCTTGGGGCACCGGGCGAAACCCCATTGTATTTAGCCTTCCCCTGGCATGCGGGGCTCTGTCAGGGGCGACCACCCCTTCCCTAGCTGCTCGTGGGACCAGATATGGATACCAAACAAAAGACGAAAAGATCGGGAGCGCACCGTCGAAAGATGGGACGCGCCCGAAGACTTCTTACCGGAGATGGTGGAACCGTAGAGGGACAGCCAGCTCCGGTATTGACACCAACTCCGTTAGGGTCCGGCACCTCAATCGAGGGGCAAGGAACCAGCGGAAGAGGCGAGAGGGCTGAGAAGCCCATAAAACCGAGACCGGCAGGGACTCAGAAGAGGCCCAAACCGGACGGGCGAACACCACCTGAAAAGGTGGTAAAAATAATACAAGCAAATATACATCACTGTAAGGCAGCCTCGGCTGTACTACAGAGATGTCTACTCAAACAAGACATAGATCTTGCTCTTGTGCAGGAACCCTATGTCGTTGGGAGAGCGGTCAAAGGGCTACCATGCGCGGGAGGCTACGACTTGATCTATTCGACGAATGGCCACCCTCGGGCATGTATAGTAGCCAAGAGAAATCTTGATGTTTTTCCACAATGGGACCTGTGCACAGGAGACCTAGTGGCAATTACAGTCAAGATTAAAAGAAATAATATGTCGAGGCAGATTGTTATTGGCTCGGCATACCTACCGTACGACCAATCAGGTCCCCCTCCTTCCAAAGAGGTGAGAGAACTGGTTACACACTGTAGGGACAAAGGGATCGAACTCCTTCTGGGGTGCGACGCCAATGCTCACCATATCATATGGGGGAGCACAGACATTAACTCAAGAGGGGAGTCACTTCTGGAATACATTGCTTGCAATAATCTAGAAGTGGCTAACGTTGGGAATGACCCCACTTTTGTGATTGAATCGCGGGAGGAGGTCATTGATATCACAGTAGGTACAAGAGAGGTGTGCAGGTGGGTGGACGGATGGCATGTCTCTAGGGAGATGTCTATGTCCGACCATAGGCATGTCCTCTACAACCTAACCTGTGAAACGGGGAAGGAGGAGGTCACATATCGCAACCCTAGAACCTGTGATTGGGACTCCTTCAGGGAGCACCTTGAGCAGGGTCTAAGCGAATGCCTCCCAGCCCCAAAGAATGAGGCTGAAATAGACTTCCTCTCAGAACAACTGACTGGAGGTCTTATGGAGGCCTATAACAGAAACTGCCCAGAGAAAAGGAAGAGGGCTAATAGGGACACTGTATGGTGGACCAAAGACCTCTCGAGTCTCAGGACAGAAGTGAGAAGACTCTTCAACCTGGCCAAAAGAACAAATGGCTGGGAAGCCTATAAGGCTAAAAGGAGAGAATATGGTTATGCGATTCGCAAAGCCAAAGAAAACTCTTGGAGAAAATTCTGTGAGGACATTGACAGCCTTCCAGAATGCTCCAAGCTGAGAAAAACTCTCCAGAGGGACACCATGGGTAGGGTAGGATCTCTGAAGAATGAAAAAGGGGAATACACAACGACCGGTGAGGAGACTTTAGATCTTCTTCTAAAATCACACTTCCCGGGATGTGAACCTGTCACGGAGCAGGGGCACATCTGTTCAGGGGCACTCCGTAGGAGGGCATCCAAGGACAGCTGGGCCCTTGCCAACAAAATCGTGAACAGAACCAGACTTGCATGGGCGATAAAATCCTTTCACCCATACAAAGCTGCGGGACCAGACGGTATCTTCCCGGCACTGTTGCAACAGGGCAGGGAAATCATCGAGGGACCAATGTGCCGACTACTCAGGGCTAGCTTGGCACTGAGCTATATCCCTATGAACTGGAGGTCTGGAAGAGTAGTCTTCATACCGAAGCCTGGTAAGGCCACGTATGCTGAGACGGGCTCCTTCAGACCTATCAGCCTGACCTCCTTTTTTCTTAAAACTTTGGAAAAACTGGTGGACAGGTACCTACGGGACGGTGCTTTGAGGGTAAAACCTCTGCATCGAAACCAGTTTGCGTATAAGAGTGGGGTGTCCTGCGAAGTCGCGGTACACAAGCTGCTCCTGAAAGCGGAGCAGGCACTCTTAAATAAAGAGATAGCCCTAGGTACGTTTCTGGATATTGAAGGGGCATTTAATGTTGCCTCCTTCGATTCCATACTTAGGGCCATGCAGAACCGTGGCATAGAACAGGACATTGTAAGATGGACTGGTAATATGTTACGGGAAAGAACAATAATAGGTACGCTCTTTGGGGAGACGAGGATGGTCTCAGCCACTAAGGGGTGTCCGCAAGGAGGGGTGTTATCTCCTCTTCTGTGGAACCTGGTGGTTGACGAGCTCCTTTGTAGACTCAATGACGAGGGTATCTATGCCCAAGCCTTTGCTGATGACGTCAGCATAGTTGTAAACGGTAGATTCGGGGCCACTGTGTCCGAGAGAATGCAGCTGGCACTGAGGATTACCGAAAAATGGTGCAGACAAGAGGGATTGTCAACTAATCCGGCAAAAACCTCCGTGATAGCGTTTACCCTCAGAAGGAACCTTGACTTGAGGGAACTTCGTATGTGGGGCCAAACGCTAAAGTTTAAAGGGGAAGTCAAATACCTAGGGGTAACCCTAGATAGCAAACTAACCCTTTCCAACCACATTAGAAACACAACAGATAAAGGCCTAAGAGCTCTCTGGGCATGCAGAAGAGCTGTGGGCAATACGTGGGGGCTTAAACCCAGTATGATGCACTGGCTTTATACGAGGGTGGTGGCACCTATCATAACCTATTGTTCTGTTGTGTGGTGGCATAAAGCGAGATGCTCAGTAGCATCTAGACAGCTAGGCAGGGTACAGAGAGTAGCCTGTCTAGCCATAACCGGGGCGATGAGAACAACGCCCACGGCGGCCCTGGAAGCTATGCTGGGACTACCTCCACTACATCTTATTGTGGAAAGGGAAGCACTGGCAGCTGCTTACAGGCTGAAAATAAACAACGAATGGGGCAGGACGATCCCTAGGTACCATTCCACAATCTCGAAAGAGATTGAACATAATCAATTACTGAGCATGCCCTCAGATAGAACACCTATCTGCTACGACCTTTCCAAACCATATACGGTTCACATTCCGGATAGGGACGAGGCTCGTACCAAGATTAGGAAACAACATGAATCCGTTTGGTACACAGACGGATCCAAAACAAGCACCAGCACTGGGATTGGAATCTACAATGAAAATACAGGGAAGACGTATAGTCTCAACCTGGGTTCAGTAGAGACTATCCTGCAAGCTGAAGTGGTTGCCATCAATACATGCTCGGAAATCATCCTGAGCGAGACAGTCCCTAACAGGACTGTCAGGATCAGAAGTGATAGCCAAGCAGCTCTCAATGCAATAGAGAGCGTGCACACTGCGTCACGAACAGTGAAGCACTGCCAAGGAACTGTAGCTGAACTGGCAAAACGCCACAAGGTTATCCTTGAATGGGTACCAGGACACACAGGGATTCTTGGAAATGAAAAAGCTGACCTCCTAGCCAGGGAGGCTTCAGAAGGAACCCTGATCGGACCTCTTCCCACATGTGGAGTCTCATACCAACATGTAAGGGAAACAATAGAGGAACGACTAAGGGAACAACATAAGAAACTCTGGATGGAACTGCCTGGACTCAGGCAATCCAGATTATTCATAACAGGTCCATCCAGGGAGAAAACTACAGAACTACTCAGCCTAAGTAGAACCCAATTGAGAAAGGCAGTGGGACTGCTTACAGGACACTGCCATCTCCGAAAACACATGAACATAATAGGACTCGCTGAGGACCCATTATGCAGAAAATGTGGTGAGGAAGACGAAACTCCTCTTCACGTAATATGTCACTGTCCGAGCCTTAAGTGGCTTAGACAGAGACACTTTGGCATTCAGTTTCCTGAGCCAGAGGAAATCGTGAAAGCGAATATCAGGGACATTCTAGAATACATGAAGGAAACGAACCTGGTATGATTACTTCAGGGGGGTACAATGAGCCTAGAGCTCCAGTACATGCATGAAACGCACCCCAGAAGAATAGAATAGAATAGAATAGAACCCTTTAAATGTCGAACTATTGAGCTTTTATTTTTCTGTACATACTTTTTTACTTTTCAATTTATATGGTACTTTGTTTTTCTTATTCCCTCAATTTGTCAAGTATTTTAAGGTCATTAATATTAATTTGATAAGATTTTATAGATTTCAGTATTTTTGTCATCTTTTCTTTGTTTTCTAAGAAAGGTTGTACTTATATTAATTTATATTTTTGTACATTACGAATAGTTTTTTTTTTAGTTTGACCTTTATTAGCTATGCTTAATTTAATATTTATTTTAATATTTTTCATTTTACAATCACCTTCATTTTTTATAAATCTATTTTTAGTCATTATCAGTGTATTGAATATTTTTCTAATTTATTGCACGCAGTAAATTCTTTTATTTCCTAAACACGCACTATACGATAAAAAAAAAACTATTTTTACGTTTGTTAAAATTTTACATTTTACGGTCCTGCTTTCTCGCAATACTTAAATGCGGATTTATTGAAATTTAGCAAGGCGTAAAGTTTTCTTGGATATTTTAACAAACTGCAAACATTCAGCAACGTTGAGCATCACGAAACTCAAACAACTTAAACGTTGCAATGGTAAATAGCACATTTCTTATTAACCGGCTAAAACTATTTGCTTAATAAATGAAACGTCTAAACAAAAGTATTTAATTATTTAAATTTAAGTGTTCTAAATCAGCATAAACTTATTTAGCGTATTTTACTACCAGATTTAATAAAATTAGTATCTTTCAATTTGCCCATCCATTAATAGATGTTTGCAATCATATGTTCCTTTATTTCTGTGTATTTTGTTTCCTTTTTCTCTTTACTTTTTATCATCAAATGTAAATTTTCTTTTGTTGACTATATCGAATATTTTTTTTTCATACTATACGGTACACTTGCACTTACAGTACTCTTCAATTCTCCCAATGTTTGAAATAATAAGTGAATCAACATAAACTAAGCTTTTATTCTAGTTTTTCATGATTGACATGAATTGTACAACTGCTATTGCCAGCAATATGTATTAATGGAGCTGTTTATGAATTTACAGTGTTTTCTGTAATCGCGGAAGACGTGTGGCTGTGATGTAGCACTTCAACAAAAGTTTCGCCCCTTTGGATCATTCTTGCAATCTTGTTTTTGCCTTCAATCGATTCTTCTATATACTTTTCTGCAACTGAAGAACTCTTCCATCCACCCTGCCGTTTTAGAACTTAAAGGTCAGCTCCAGCATTGGTTAACAACGTTTAGGATGTCCTAAAGCAATGACCTTTATACTTTTACGGTTGGTCTAGTTTTAAGAACTCAGCTATTTTCTCAGGTGCTCCGCCGACAGTTTATATACCAGTTTATATATGAAGCTTTCAATTTGTTCCTTTGTCAGCACCTTCGACTGGTTTGGCTGATGGTGTACATCTTGTTTTTTCAAAAAAGCTATCAACTTTGGGAAACTTGATATGTTGACATTCTCATTAACCATAATCATTGATTTTACCATCGAGTATTTGGACCATAATGAAGAAGGGTTGAATGTTTTTGACTGAAAACTTAAACTATTGACAAGAATATTCTTTAAAAAAACTGTTCTTACCACATCCAAAAAGGAAGCCAACATCACATTTTCATCAGCACTACTTTTCAAATTGTGTTGTTTACGCCAGTTGCAAAACAGCGCATATTATTTTCATATCTTTTCGCAGACTTAACCGAAATGATTTGCCCTATCGCTTTCGCAGTTTTCTCAGCAATTTCATCTAATTTCAGATCCATTTTCTCCACAGATATTTCGTGTGTGCAGAAAAATTTAATATATCTACCTTTATTTACATTGTTACTTGGTAACCGCTATTCGTTTTTTATTTATAAAGCAAATCAACCATGTTAAGAATAAATCAAGTAACATAATTTTTTCACAGCAGTCTAAATGACTTCCTAATAAAATGATCAAATATGTCATTTCAGTTTCATATTTTATTGCGTTTAAAACCAAACCTAACCAAAGGCAGTATGAAAAAAAATATAGTACGATACACGTCCGTGAAGGAAGGTTATGGTACTCGATTAGATATTCTTGACTCGGCTCCTTCGTCGCCTCGTCCATAAGCATCTATCTCGTAATGTAATAAGTCACTTCCCGGACTTGTAACGTAAATAACTATTTTATACAACTAAGAACGTTTTTTTATAATTCATTATAATTCTTATATTTCTAATAATTCATATAATTTAAAGAATTGAAAGAATAAAACCGTATCATGAAGTTTTTCATTTTATTGATGGTACAAGTATTTAGCCTTTCAAGCTATTGATGACTGCTTTAAGAATCACGATCAAAAAATTTTTGAACGAAAAAAAAACTAACACAAAACTGAATCAAACCCAAAACTCTTGTTTCCATTTAACGGACTTCATTTTGTTTAAGTTTTGTGTACTTTTTTGTGTTTTGTTTGAGTTTTGTGTACCAAAAACAAAACACAACCTCGTATCTAAAACAACATTGGTTGTCCCGCCGTTTTTCTTCAATTAAAACAAGATTGTTTTACTAAGAATAGTACACAACTAAACGGTTAACGAAATTCCACTATTATTCGCAAAATACATTTTTAAATGCACTGACATTTGCGAAATGATTCGTTAAAAACTAGCATGCTAGTTGCTAACAATGTATTTACTTTTCTTAAATTCTACATTGTTCACGGAAAATGGGCACCACGTTTAAAAATTAAATATTAAATATTTTTTTGAAAATTTTCACACCTAGGAGTTATATAAATGCTTTGGGTAGAGGTTTAGGTAGGTACTGAAGCAACGTATCTGGGTGCTTATTAGAGGAAACTATTGGAAAAACAGGCTGCTATACTGAGGCAGACCCTTCTTAAGGTGGCTGCGACTTAAAGGATGGGGTCTCCAAAGACAAAGCAGGTGGTTGCAGGTTTCCCACTCATCGAATTAATAATTGGTGAGAATAAAAGAGTACAGATAGAATGTATGAAACCTTTTGACCAACCTTACTGCTATACAGAGGCAGACCCTTCTTAAGGTGGCTGCGACTTGTACGATGTTGTCTCCAAAGGCAGCGCTGGTCGTTGCAGGTTTTCCACTCATCGAATTAATGATTGTTGAGAATAAAAGAGTACAGATAGAAAGTATAAAAAGGTAAAAATTAAGTATTCTCTTAATATCATAAAAGTTTCGAGGAGATGCATGGAAAATCTTACAGTTTTCTTTGAATTTCGTTCAAATTGTCACTCATTATACTAAATCATTTGGATTTGGTTGCGTTCTTACTTTTTGAAGAAGAAACCAATACTGACAATCCTTCAATCCTACCATTTTTGTAGATTTCATAAATACCTTTCGGATTAGAAACTTCCCGTTCTCGCAGACTTTATCGATTTACTATTTTTAATTGCTCTCATGACTTCTGGGGTCAATGTCAGGTCCCTCTGCATGTTATTGAAAAAGTTAGGAATTTGCAATGCAGACAATTCTTCGGCGTATTCTTCCTAGTATTTAGAACTTGGCTTTTTCTAACCCGTTTCTGTAAAATACTAAAATGGTAATAAAATAAAATGTTGCTAAGTAAAAATTAATTTTAAAATACTGTTAATTAAAAAACATAGTTTACTGAATAAGATAGAGCTTACTATTTACAATAATACCATTTTAAATATTTCCTGGTTAAATAGTCAAAGGCCACAAATATTTGATTAAAGTAAACCGATTTTAGCTTTTTAACTTTCATTCAATTCCTAACAATATGTTAATAAAGCATTCCTATTACTAAATGTTTTAATTAGCTTCAAAAACTTGTTGGTTTTTACAAGTGAAGGTCTCTTTTACTTTCAATGTTTATATTGAAGCTCACTATGTGTAGGAAAAAAATGTCTTGTTTTTGTAAATACATTGTTCTAATATTTGCTTCATTAAAAATAATATAAGATGCTAAGATGAATTTGGATTCACGGTCAAGTGTGTTGTTAAATTGTATTTGAAAAATATTATTTAACATTAGATTTAAAAAAAAACAAATGCAAGGGTGCGAGGATCACAATAAATCACATCAAGTCCATTGTATTTCTTGCCGAGTAAGTAAAGTGTGTTAAACGATATAGTGCCTACAATAAAAGGGGACTGATGGTGATAATAAACTTCTTATTAAAGGATATTCACAATAAAATTTAATAAAAATTTAAATATGTTAATGAAATTGATTGTGTTAACCTTTACTTTGTGAAAGTTCATCTTACTAAGAACAATAAAAAACTGAACGGTTAAACTAAACTTCCACTATTTATTCGAAAAATTAAGAAAATAATTCAATTAATTTTCTAGATTTAAGAATTGAAAAAGTTAATAATTCATTAAATTATTCAATATACAGAAAACCTACACAAACAGATGTAACCATACCATATAATTCAAATCATCCACTATCACATAAATTAGCAGCTTATAATTCCATGATACATAGAGCATTTTCAATTCCAATGAACAAAAATAATTTTAATAAAGAAATTGAGATCATAAAACAAATAGCTACATCTAATGGCTATCCAATACATATGATAAATAAATTAATTAATAAAAAAGAACAAAAAGTGTCACTAGAACTAATATTTCCAAAACAAACTAAAGAAATTAAAAGCTATAAAAGTATTACATATTGTGGAAATATTTCCAATGCAATTTCAAAAATAATATCTTCGGCAACATCATCATTAATATCATTTAAAACACAAAATAATATTGGAACAAAATTGTTAAATGTGAAAACAAAATTACCAAAATTAAAAAAATCTGGTGTTTACAAAATTAATTGTCCAAAATGTAATGCAGTATATATAGGTCAAACACAAAGAAATTTTGAAGTAAGATTTAATGAACACTTAAGAGCATATAGATTACAACAACCAGATAAGTCGAACTATGCAAAACACCTACTGGAACATCCAAACTCACTTATACAAACCAATGACATTCATATACTACACATTTGTGATAAAAAACAAAATTTAGATTTTCTAGAAGAACTTGAAATTAAAAGACATCTAGCAGATCAACAGTTTAAAGTAGTTAATGAACAAATAAATCTTGGAAGTTCTCCACTATTAAACTGTTTACTTTGATTGAGTATTCATTTTATACATAGATAAGACATTATTATAACACAAATATATTAAGTTATTGTAAAGATCAGCATGATATAGTTTTTTCCTGGTTTTTCTATATCATTGCACAGTTATACTGATCTTAGAGGGAAATACATCCAGGATAATCCCTTAGGGCTAATAACATCTAGGCTTTAATATTGTTATGTTTTATTACTTCCTTACTTGGTCTAGCCTTAACTACTTATCAACATCAAGTACCTAGTTACAAACAAACAAAAATGTAATTTCAATATGTCAATCTGACGATGCTAGTTATAGCGAAACAGCTGTAATTGAATGTTAAAGCGAATTTTTCGAATAAATAGTGGAAGTTTAGTTTAACCGTTCAGTTTTTTATTGTTCTTAGTTAAATATGTTAATATATCAATTCAGTTTCACTATCACTATCGTCGTCTACATTAATTATAAGGGGTTCTATGTTAGTATGAAATGCCCTGTATGAATTCTTCACTTTTATAACATGGTTTATTGTTCTTTACCAACAATCAGCGTCAGAGTCATCTATATTTTGCCGGATTAATGCAATTACAAAAGGACATAATGTAGGTATAGTATTTTGGGTCCGCACTTTATTTTTTAGTTTTCTCCACATATGCTCAATCGGGTTGAATACGCAGTAGTAAGAAGGAAGACGAAGAACTGTATATCCTTTGGATGCTGCAATTGTGTCACATACACATTTCTTCTGTATGTTAAATGTCCTTAGAACCTCCAAAAGCTGCGTTTATTATATCATTCTTTAAAGTACATGTTGTTTTGGAGCATAAATTCCTGGATTTCCGCTTTTGTATTTGAAGAGCTTGGATCCTTCTTCAATTGGCGACTATGGTAACTGGCATTGTTCATAACTATGACACTATGCGGCGGAATATTTGGCAGTAAAGTGTTTTCGAACAAATCTTCGAACAATTCGGCTGTAGTATCTTGGTAGTAATCCAACGACGAAGCTTGAATGTTCTTCATCGAAAGTTCCAAACTGTTTGGAATCCAACCAGTTTCTGATTCAGCATGAATAATCGTGATTCGTTTTCCTTTGTTCGATGGAGCTTTTGATTGGCATCGCACTGTTCCATCAGTCCATCCTTTTGCCGGCGTATCGTGGGCATCATACCAGGTCTCATCCAAATAGATGATTGGTCTTTGTAAAGAGCTGTAATCACTTATGGCAGTCAAATATTCAAAACGCCATTGCCTAATCCGTTGAGATTCCGTAATAACTTGCCTTTTGTCAATTTTGCAGTATTTGAAACCTAGTTTGGATAAAAGTGTCCATAGGTTTCAAATTGATATCCTTATCTCAGTGGAGCTCCTTAGTCTTGTTTGCAATGATCTGATAGTAGGCACCAAGTTTTCTTCGTACATAGAGTAGATAGTTCTTCTTATTAAATCTTTCTCACCGTCATCAGTGGTTCTGGAAACACCACTATGGTTTCGTTTTCGTCTCGGATGAATTGTCCTCGAAATGTGAACTCTCACTGATGATTCCGGTATCCCTGTCAAATCGCTG
Organism: Ophraella communa; assembly: GCA_035357415.1. Lineage (NCBI taxonomy): Eukaryota > Metazoa > Arthropoda > Insecta > Coleoptera > Chrysomelidae > Ophraella > Ophraella communa. The sequence goes on along the minus strand of CM068988.1, from coordinate 20,801,785 downwards.
GTGGTTTCTCTTACAACAGGAGTGAAAGCCCAACCCCTTTGGACCAGCTTCTGATGAACATGTCTGAGGATTTCTTTGGCATCAAGGGATAAAACTCGGCGTCGAATAGGAACAGTAACACAGGGCCCTACTGATGCATTTTCCCATGGACGAAACATTTTTCACAAAAATTATTAAACAGCAGAGACTAACTCTCACTACGGGAACACAAATATAAATGATTATACGCAACCCAAATTATACAAATACAAGAACCGATCCTTTATGCAAATTTTGACCATAAGCAATAAACCGTAACAGACGATCGCAATAAAAGTAATTTATTACCATCAGTCCCCTTTTATTGTAGGCACTATATTGTTGAACAGACTTTACCTTAGTTTATAATTCACCCTACTAATTTTGAGTAAGAGATAGCGTCCTTGAGAAATACCACTCTGGTACTGTGGTAGTAATTAGAAATTTCTATTGGATTATAGATAACCTAGACTGTCTTAAAATAAAGAAACGGTTGCTGGTTTATTTATGGTAAAGAGGAGAGTAAAATGCACTCTTAATCTAGGGCAGTATTCCGCAGTGCTCCAGGCAAAGATATCATTCACTGTGGAGCGCAATTCAAGGTTGGTCTGGGACTGTTTACAAGCCTTGGCGGAAGTAGACAGCAAAAAAAAACTCACAACTGTATGGGTATTAAGTTATAGTGAGCACAATGGAAATTAAGAGACAGACTCAATAGCCCAAACTTAGCGAACCTTCTTAATGACCCAGAACCTTTTTGTGGCTTCACAAAATCAACCATAAAGTTACACCTGGATAAATGAGCAATTAACGAAGCCTCAGAATGGTGGATAAGGTTACTAGGAATGAGACAGGCGAAGGAATTCATAACAATACGAGAATACTCGTAGGTGTTTTAACAGGGCATAACATGCACGCGCCAAAACTGACAGATAGTCCTCTAAGCAAATTGTCAAGATAAAGGTAAAATCTCTAAACACATTCTTTGTGAATATGAAGGTCTTTCAAGAGAGAGATTTCCAACTATAGATGAAGAAAAACCTATGGCTAGAAGCTACGCGGGGTAATTACAGCTTAATAGCTTAAAAAAGACAACACTGGACCAGATTCTACAGAGTAAAAGGACTAACACAATAGATCTGTAAGAGGTCGTGGTGGGAAAAGGCATGTAGCTACACAGCCTTTACATAATCGAATGTAATCTAGAGTATCTTAAAAGTTTTTAAGTAACTTATATCACCGAGTTCTGCATCGCAGCAGAGAGACTGCTGGATCCATGATTTTTGTACCCAAAATCTTCATAGGTCTAACAAAGGCAGCGATAACTAACCAAATTAAGTTACACTGACTTACAACATTGCAGCCAACGAATTTCTGGAAAGAACTAGAAAAAAACTCGGTTAACTGAGGTTTTCCAAAAGACCTATACAGGATGAAAGTAAGTAACAAACCCTCAACTCGACTGTTTTTTTTTCTTGTTCACATCCTTAGCATAGTGTTGTTTTTTTTACCTTCCTTCAATAGAAGCCATTTTTGAAGACTTTAGTGACTAACAGAAATACAAGTCTGTTCTTGTCTTATGAAATCTTGCGCTGTAGTGTAGCTTACACTGACTCTGACATCTTATAATTCTTCTAAAGTTATTATTTATATTTTCCATTGCCATAATTGGTGTAGATTTTATGCGTCCTAAAATATCGCGGTTTGCATCTTCCTACATGTATTCCAGTTTTTGGATAGTTGCTCCAGAGCCAGAAGCAGATTTCTTACGTTCCTTTTTTGTTTACCTGAAATGTACAAACAAGCATGGATTAAACAGAACTAAATTATTTAAATAGAAACAGTAAAGTTTGAGTAGCTTCTTTTCGAAAAGGAAGTTTTTTTTGGGATACACGGATATGGAGAGACTAGGTCGAAGAGAACAGAATGTGAATTGAATTGGATCCGTGTGAACGAATGGTTTTAGATGCCATTTAAGGCGTAGTTTACATCTACGATTGACTGCGGATCAGCGTGCATGCAGATATCGGTGGGCGAGAGAACACAGTCCTTGGATTTTTCAGAAATGGAAGTACTGGGGAGGCATATGTTATGATGGCCGTACTGGTGTTAATGAATATGACAATGACGGCTGTCTAGATAATTAAACCGACTCGAACAGCCCCCCATAACCCTAGAACAGCTCGCCAATGCCTTGCAGAGATTGTGGGAAAACATACCTCAGCTGTTGTTTCTGTTTTATTGTAATTTTTTTTTTTTCATGAAATATTTGTTTATTTTTTTTGGGTATATTATAACGTGAAAGAATAAAGATTAATTTTGATTTACTATTAACCAATGACAGATTTTTGTAATATCCACATCAATTGTTGAGCAGTGTACTTTCTCTACCAGCAGTAGGTAGGTAAGGTACTAAACAGTTACTATAAGAAAGAGCAATAGTTTTCCCAGTGTTAAAAGAGAGTATTTCACTGTTCACCAGAAAACTATTAATATATTTACCGTTGGTTTGCAACAAAATACCATCAAAGCCATAAAATTCAAAATTTTTAATCAAAATGTTATGCTTAAAGTCAAATGTTTTAGCAAAGTCATAAAGTAGTAACACCTTAAACAATTTGTTATTTAAAGAAACTTCAATAGAATAAAGCATTGCTTCACTAGTATACAAGCCTGGGAGGAACCCAAACGACTACTATGTCAAAATTTTAAATTTAACTTTTAATTATAGGTTCGTTCCAACAAGAGTCCGAAACTATCAGAGATTGTTATGCGCATGCGTATATGCATTTTAGCGTTCCAACAACAATCTCTGACAGTTTGGTGACTGATAGTAAGCTGTTCCAACTTTACATGCAAACGGTTTGAAAACTGTCATAAAAGTTTGTGAATTTGTTAGGAACTATAAATCAGACGCATGCGCAAAGGACATTTGATTATTCGAAACCACGTGTTTGTCCATTTAATTCAACTTTTAACCTTTTTCGCGTATTATATATTTATCTCGTCAGGAGATCTATTTAATATAAATAAGAGTTACAGTGGCTCGGATAAAAATATTGGCAACAGCGATTTGTTAGACGAAAGTATTGGTGCATTCCACAGTGAAGACGAATCCAGTCACGTTCTCGAGTACCTAAATAATTGAGGAAATTGGTGTTCGCTCGAAAATTTTGGAATGGGAAAATATTTTCCACTTGTTGCACTGTCATGTGTTAAATGTCAAACTAGTACTACAGTGTTCCAACAGAACAGTTGTGGACTAGTTTCAAATTTCATAAAATGCGCGCATGCGTAGAAACAAATTTGAAAACAATCCGAAACGCATCCCTGATTGTTTGTTGGAACGAACCTAATATCTATTTTATATTTTTTATACACTTTTTTTATATAATATATTAGTATAAGTATTTTTCTTCAAAGTCCGTCCTAGAATAATTTTTTTCTGAAATCGCTTGGAAATGGCTATGTTCTCGGATCAATTTCTGACCCCAAAGTACGCTATTCTGCTACAATATTCCGTTGCTATAGCCAACGAAGATTCCCGCAGTAAGAGAAAAATATTCCCGGCCTAGGCCTAGAAAAATCTGTCTCCCTTGCTACATATTTTCTATAAAAGGGTATATATGTCTCATTTATTACAAAAGACCTTGGTTTATAAGTTTTTTTATCAGGTATTTTAATTAAAAGTTTAGGTTCCCAATCTTCTACGTCGTTCAATGATTAATAAAGGTTTCAATATGCTCATGCCTCAAAACTTTTGATTTTTTGGGTTTATAGTTGTCACTTTAACGTTTTAGGAAAGCACACAATTTTAAATAGAAAACGCAATATTGAATGTGATTTCAGAAAAAATAGTATGTGCACCTCAGAGTAAAAGCACATTCCCAGACTCCAATGTCTATCACTTTTACTCCTAGATACACAATATACTATTTCCGAAAATCGATAAGAAATAATAACATTTTTGACAACATATTTGAAAGAAAAAGTCAACATTTCCTCTAACTTGATTGTTGCCTGGCAACCGAAAATAACAGTAAGGAAATATTCATTTGTGTACTGTAAGGAAATGTTATTTCCATACAGTAAACTTTAGAACATAAATGCGAACAGGTTTTTTTCCCAAACAATTTTATTTTCAAAACTTTCAGCACAAACAAGGTTAACATTATATTTTAAAATTATTACTTATTATTTGTTACAATTACTGCATGTTATTTGACAATTAGTACAAGTATTGAAAACTGGAAGAACTTGGGAACTAATAGCATTATTTTGTTGAATATTTTCCAAACTAATAATTTTATTTGTATGACGATAACTAATATTGGGCGTTACTGCAGTTGTAATAAAAAGATCTCCTACCAGGAGAAATCTTGATTACTTCAAAAAGAACTAAATGGATGTATACTATAAACGAAAACAACGAGCTTTATATTTATTTAACTTTTCTAATTAAAACTGACAATTAATATTTTTTATCTGTCAAAACATAATCAATTTTTAAATCCAAAGCAAACTTCAACTAGCTGATTTACAGGAACTTCCTATTTCCAACATACTCCCACCATGGGTCACGTTAGACGAAGTGTGACTCAATTAACCTCTCAGGTTTTTTCGAAATTCTTCCTGAGCGAGTGACAACATTAGTAGGAATTTCACAATCTTCTATTTCGTGTTCTTTATTTCTTCCTGTAATACCTCTCTTTTTTGCTATATGCCCAAATTTCAAGCATATATGACAACACCCATTAGATGACAAAACCTTCTTTTTTTCTTGGATGTTCATAGTACCAGCTTCTGTGCAGTTTTCACTCGAATGGGTGTCTTTACAGAATACGCATCTAGGGGTTCTATAGTTATTTATCAGATTAGAAGCGGTTGGTAACACTGATTCTTTTCGTGGCTCATTCTTTCTCATTGTCGGTTCAAATGATGTGGTTAGGCTAATTTTCTCTTCATTCTCCACTTCTTTCTTGAGAAACTCCATTAAATTCTTCAACCGGCATTTTTTAATTCCACCAGGGCTTTCAATCGAATCAGTACTTGTCTGACTCCGCTGCCAAATTCTCAAAAGATCTTCAGGTAAACAGGATTCAACTAGCGGAAACAGCATTGCAACGTACTTGTCTGAAGTTACACCCAAAGTTTCTAAAGACTGCAATTGACATTCAAGTTTGTCGTGGACTGCACCTATACTACATTTGGCTTTTAAATTGTTCAATACATGTTTCAAAAGTTCCCGAACATAGAATTCTATTAATAATTCTTCCTTTCCAAACCTCGACTTCAAACTTTCAATCACTTTAGAATAGTTTTTTGCACTAGGAGGAAAGCTTTCAACTAACTGTCTAGCACGGGATTTTGGAATTGTAGCCTGAATTAGGTATTGAAACTTATCTTCATTTGCGATATCTTCGTCGCCGTCAATTCTGTTGAATTGGCTCCAAAATGGTATCCAGTCCTTGATATCACCGCCGAATTTCTTAAATTCTATGCGGGGTAGATGCAGTTTGGTCTTTGAGGTAAAAGAATGACTTGATTCACTTGCTGGGTTACAGGAATTATGATTTGACTTGAAAAGTCTCTGTTCTACCTTATATTTCAGCTTATTATATGTTATATAAATGATAATTGTAGTCATGATAACATCTTGCATTATGTTACTAAGCAGTTGTTGATATATAGCAATAAAGACATTACGCAAGAAAAAAAAAAAAAAAAAAAAAAAAAAAAAAAATATTCAGTAGATATGGAATACCAAAACGCATAATTAGCGACAATGCAACCAATTTTGTGAACGCAGAATTCAAGGAATTCTCAAAAAATTGGTGTTTTGAACATTTAACGTCCAGTCCAAATCATTCCCAAGGTAATGGTAAAGCAGATTCAGCAGTGAAAACTGCAAAAACTATGATTTTGAAAAGCATTGAAAGTCACAGTGATTTTTACGAAATGCTGATGCTAGAGAGGAATACACCCAATAAAGTTGGATCCAGTCCTGCTCAAAGACTTTTCTCAAGAAATTTGAGATGTACAATTCCTATCAAGGAAAGCAAATTAAATCCAAAAATTATTGGAGCCGTATCTTCAAAAATCAAGGAAAATCAACAGAAAGCAAAAAAATACTATGATAAAAACACAAAACCAATACCTGTCCCAAATGTTGGTGATAAAATTATGTTTAAAAGAAATAGAGAAGACAAAGTATGGTGTCCAGGAATCATCAAACAAAAATTTAATTCAAGATCATTTTCCATCGATAGCCAAAAACAAGAACTGAGAAGAAATATAGTAGACATAAAACCATTGAAAAGGCAAAACGAATTACCACAGAAAAATATAGTTGAGGAAGAAGAAAATAAGTCAAGGCCCAAGAGAGAAATCAAAATTCCAAAAAAGTTTGCAGACTTTCATATGTTTTGATTTTTTAAATAAAGTATAGGGGATGTTATATAAATGATAATTGTAGTCATGATAACATCTTGCATTATGTTACTAAGCAGTTGTTGATATATAGCAATAAAGACATTACGCAAGAGTCGAGTTTTAGTTATCAAATAAAACTGTATTTTAATTTCACCTACATCCCAAGCGCAGGCTACCTAACAAGTTAAGCATAAAACATTATATTTACTGATTATTTCATCAGCTTTTAAAACTTCAGAATCGATATCTTCATCACGTCCATCTGCATCTAATAATAAATCGAGAATCTGCTTATCTAAAATTCGAATTTTCTCCATTTTTTCATCTAGAAGACGAAGGTTACCTTGTATACCAGCGACATCAGGTTGAGGGGATTCTAAATCTTCTAAAATTGCATGATACACTCGCTCGAATGCTACTCGATGGATTGTCAAAACCCGTTGTGTTTTCTCCATTTGATGTCCTGTCACGGTCGCCAAAAATAATGTAATAAAAAGATCTCCTACCAGGAGAAATCTTGATTACTTCAAAAAGAACTAAATGGATGTATACTATAAACGAAAACAACGAGCTTTATATTTATTTAACTTTTCTAATTAAAACTGACAATTAATATTTTTTATCTGTCAAAACAACAATCAATTTTTAAATCCAAAGCAAACTTCAACTAGCTGGTTTACAGGAACTTCCTATTTCCAACAGCAGTATTAGAAATATTAGATTTACTTTCTTGATTTTTTCCTGCTGTGGAAATTTGGAAAGACGACACAAATAAACTTTTCACTCGTCAAGTTTGACAATTTAAAATTATGTACTTCGTTTCCGTAGTTACGAAACTATGTTTCATGGCTTCTTTTATTTAAGGGAAAAATAATAATGTTGATTTGAAATTTTTAACATGCCAGTATTGCAATTTTTACGATCGCCCGGGAATGTTAAGCCTTTCCTATTAGGTATACAATATACTACTGATAAATGCATCAGTGATTTGAAAAAATTTCTCACTATTATATAGAAGTGGCTTTAGTTTAAAATGTCAAACTAAGAACTTGTTCCTAGATTATATAAATAGCATTCCATTATAATTAATTAATGCAAGACCAACAATTAATTTTGATGTATGAATTTCGGTATCAATAAAAATTAACTCCAATATTTGTCCGCATAAAAAATCTTTAAACAAATTGAAGGCCGTTTGTTTTATTTAATTTTTTTGAAGTAGTATTTCTATTTGGATTTTTATTATATTTGAACAACTATCGCCAATTAACAAACCTTGCAGATTTCGGAAAACTCGTATATTTGGTGGCTTTATAAATATTTATTTAAACAATTTGAAACAACCGCGATATTAATGCGGCAGTTATTGTTTTCCTTGCCGTTATTATGTATTTATGTATTTTTATATCATCTTGTGAATGTCAATGTTAATAAAAGTTATTAAACAATTACGGTCAAAGAACTCTGCGCGAAAAAATGTCACCGTAAACATGAATCAAAGAGTAAATACACTGTAAACTGTAAAGTGGATTTACATGTTAAAGTAGATCGCACTAATTAACTTAACAATACATTTTAGTTTATACAACAACCAATTTATTCTGGAACTAATAACAGCAAATAACCCTATATTAACCGAGAAAAACCCAATCGCAAAATATATCTGTCGAATTTGATCTCTTTCTTGCGTAGTTATTTAAAAAAAAATAAAAGCCAAAACTTCGGTTCAACGTTTGGGACCCACGCTCCCTATCATTACAAAACTTTCTTCTTTTTTCATACTACATACCTGTCTGCTTATTATGGTCCAAAATTTACAAAAAGAAATAACAGCGCTTCATACCGCAAGGATGAATCGTGTTACCAGTGGAAAGTATAAGGAACGTATTCGAAATTTTAATTTATTTTGATTTGATACGCGAATTGAATCTTTTTTAAACTCGAATAAAAGTTCAAGATGAAAATTGAACGACCTTTTTATGTAAAAATAAGTCAGTTACATAAAAGATAACCAAAAACCAACATCAACGAAAGAATCGAGACTCTATTTGGATGTGGATAAGGAAAATGTAATCGATATAATAAAGAATATGTCAGCACTAAAAATTTTGAACCAATTTAGCTACTAGACAGATAACAAATTACAGATACAAATTGGGCTATTGCCCTTTGCACTCTAGGTTAGGTTAGGTTCAATGTGAGTGGGGCGCTCGACCTCTCCTCCACTCCGACCACCGTTGGGTCTATTGTGGCTCACCCCTAAGGTTATAAATCGCAATCCTCCTTACGAAGTCAATGGTTGTCTGCGTCGAGACCTCTTTAAAGTCGTTAGGCTCCAATTTTGGGAAACCAAGAATGCGGTGCCTAGTAATTTCTAGGGCGGACCAAGAACATAATATGTGCAGTATCGTCTTCCACACTGCAGAAGCAGCAGCCTGAAGTTTGGCTCAGACCACCTTCAGGTGGTATCTTAGACTACAGTCTTATAAGAATGCGTAGGTCTTTTCTATTCACTCCAGAATCTGCTTAGTTATATTTTTCGAGGGTTTGGAAATGAAAGCCTTCGAATGGATTAGTCCTGGGATATCATTCCAGTACATGAGGATTTTCCTCTCTATCAAGCCGGAGATAATATCTTTGGCAGTACTTTTGGTAATGCCAAAGAATGGTTCAGGTCCTATAAATCTAGACTCTGTTCCTTTTTTGGCAAGAGTGTCGGCTTTTTTGTTACCCACCACTCCGCTATGTCTTGGTGCCCAGAGCAAAGTTACCCTGTTGTTAGAACCAAGACGTTCTAAGGATTTAATACAGTTCTATACCAGCTTTGAATTAAGCCGGTTGGAGCTCAGTGTCTTAAGAGCTGCCTGGCTACCTGGTACAATATGTATGTTTTTGTTTACAAGAGGCTCTCTTGCACACAATTCAATGGCAAAAACCTCCTGAAAGATGGTAGCATATGTGCCGAGGTTTACTTCGATTTTAACATTCGGTTTGCTACCATACACTCCTGCTCCAACTCCTTCTGCAGTTTTGGAGCCATCAGTGTATAGTACGTAGTCAGTCCCAGAGAAAGAGGTGATCCCCTTTTCCCATTCGTCTCTCTTCGGAAAGAGGACTTTAAAGGACTGTTCTACGTGCGTCCGGGTAGCTAGGATATCTGAGACCATCCCAAGCGTGTGGTGATCTTTAACTTCACGCATCAGGCCCGAGTGGTCCCAGAGCCTCAGACTCATATGGTCTTCCATGAAGTCCCCTTATGAACTGTTTGCCTTGTCTTTATCTACCCTACCTTTATCTTCCCAACATTAAAGAGACTTTATTTTGCACCCATTTGCTAAGGGCTGCTTTTCTAAGTATATGAGATTCCGAAGACGTATTCAGGATGTTTACATCACCATGGACCTACTTATCAGCCTTTTTTTGACCCTGATTGCCTGTTGACCCGGTATCTAGACAAGTACAAGTCTGTTGCACACTTCCCACCTGAGTGCACACACGCAGCTCCATACAATCGCATCATCTACCTTTTCTCCCTTCAAAACCAGGAAGTGGCATTCTGAACTAAGTTCAAACTTGAGCTATCACGCCCCTCAACCTTTAGTCTTAATCATTCCATTCTCCTCCTTTTTCTTTATAATTTGACAAATACATTTGTCCTTTTGTCCCACACGCCCCATTTTGTCCCATTTTCTTGACGTTTGAATGAGCTGTGGGATATTTCCTGGATTGTCTCGACGAGCTCTAATCCTTCTTTTAAGCTCGTCCTACAAGTTTGCACTTGGATTTAAGTCCGGTGAACATGCAGGCCCGTCTAAAATGGTGACACCTTCCGTTTCAAGAAATTCTCGAGCTACTCTGCTAGTATGGGGGTTGCATTATCTTGCATACCTAAAGATAAAATCATCCCCAACTGCACCTTACCAAAGCCTAACTACCGGCTCTAACACCAAATCAACACACCTCCGACCAGTTAAATTTTGTTGGAAAGGTAGCAAAGGAATTTTTGTTTCCTTAATAATACCCCCCAAAAATATTAAAGCTCTGGAGCTCTGAGAACCCGAATTCAGCGATCATGAGGCCAATCTTCGTCTCATCTGATAAGAGAACATTTTTCCAATTTTCAGTTGTCCAGTTTTGATGTTAAAGCGCCAATTTTGTCTGGACAGCTCTGGAACCCATTACTGTCTCCTGCTGTACAACCCTATAGCATGTAGAGTATTTTTCGTATAGTTTTAACTGAAAAATTTACACCTGTAGATGGTAGAAGTTGTCGGGTCAACTCTGGATGAGAGACATTCGGATTTCTTCTAGCAATTGGTACACAAAGCGGTCCGGTTGTTCAGTTGTAACTCTTTGACGACTTTGTCTAGGCCTAATTCCAAATACCTTACATACGGATTTGAAACAACACCCTGTGTCGTTCTTTGTGAATGTTTGCCCAGGATCGATTGTTTAACAATTCTATTTAAATAAAACGTCAAGTTTTGGACCACGATATAATGTTAATCAAACTTTTACAATGACTCTGACTTTTATAATATCATTCCTTCCTCTCTGTCACACTATACCTTGATCTTCGTTAACTTCGAAAATTCCGGGTTATTGTTCTCTCCACCAGGGTGAGCTCTTTCCTCCCACATAACCTAAACAATCCTTTCTGCCCTGTGTGTGACATGAGAAAGCTGATATAAAACATGAGTTTGATCTGACACCCTGAGTAACGACTACTACCTCTGCTACGTCTCTTTGTTGTTCATTGAGAGCAACAAGTTTTTCCCTCTACACATCTGTTAGTCCAACATAAGACATTATTATCTAGTTTGGACTGAAGCCTCCGAGCCTCCGCGGGTTGGTTTCGTCTGTGAAATTAACTTCTTTTGGCGTCTTCATCCTTCTGTGCACTTTTTGCATAAAACAGAGGTATGTCTGCTTTCTTTTCAGAGAGGATATTTCTCTTCTTCTTTATAATCCTTGGCATTTAGAGCACTCTTCAACTAACCATTCCAATTTATAATCTACCCCACATTTTGCTACTTGTCGTGAGAGTGCAGTCCTGGATTATCGGCCTTGGATAACTTAGCCTACATCACTCCGTCTTCATTATTAAAGTCACCCAGGAACCATTCGATCTTCGGGAAACCCTAAAACACGGTCTGCTCCTGTTTCCTGATAGAAATTCCTGGTCGTTTACCTTGTTAGCTACAAGACAACACTGATTTAAAAAGAAGATTACCCTAGATATGGATGTATTCAGTAGTAATTTGCATAACAGTTATGAATGATTGCTTTCGTTAATAAATATAGGTAGGAGGATCGATTTAAATAAAATTAAAATTAATAAAAGTTGAATGATAACCATATGTCGGTGGTAAAAATTATTTCTGCATAATAAATGTTAATGTATAATCATAGTTTTTACCAAAGTACGATTTTGCAATACCATTACCTGAAATCCGTACCTGTAAAAGTAAATTTACTTTTTTATTTTCGAAAATCCCAATGTGTTGTTGGGCGTGTCAAACAAAATAAAGAGATCTCTTGACTACATCATTATGTTACTTTTTTTAATTTTCTTTTGTCGAAAGTCACTTAAAATTACTTCTAAAAATGCTTCGTAATATATTTAAATATTTCATGAAATTGACAGATTTGCGTGCGTGACGGATTTTTGTTATTTTATTTTTTAACAAGTTTATAACAGTACTACCTACTTATAAACACGTCTTAAAAAGTTAAGTAGGCACTAATTTGCAAGTTTACACGTTTGGTCCCCGGAAGAATTCAAAAGAATCCAAAAGAATCAACAAGTTTTTTACAATATTCACATTTTTGTTCAGAATTACTGTCTTCTTAAGCTCACTTGTGGATGTGTGGTACACATATTTATAAAATAATACAGATACGGTTGGTTGCTGTTGTTTAGTCTCCCTATTCACTTTTTATTTCATGTCAAAAGTCTCAATTTTCCTCTTTGCTTCCAAATCTTGATAACGGCTTTCCGAAATAAACAAAATCTTATAACTCTGTAGCTTTGTATGCCTCGTAATCGACTGGCTGAGCTGTGGTCAAATTTCACAGAATTTCTGGAGCGACTTTCAACTATCTGATTTTTGGGGTGATGGTTATGTTTATCTTGTACGTTGTAAGCTGCTTTTTTATACAACAATATATAAATAGTAAATGTTGTATTGGTGAATCTGGGATCCCAGATTGTGTGGAAGTTTTTCCAATAAAATTTCAATACTAATAACTTCGGCAACATCAGCATTAATATCATTTAAAACACAAAATAATGTTGGTACAAAATTGTTAAATGTAAAAACAAATTACATACCAAATTAAAAAATTCTGGTGTGTACAAAATTAATTGTCCAAAATGTAATGCTGTATATATCGGTCAAACACAAAGAAATTTGGAAGTAAGATTCAATGAACACTTAAGAGCATATAGATTAAGACAACCAGATAAGTAAAAGTATGCAAAACACCTACTTGAACATCCAACCTCACTCTTACACACCACTGACATCCAAATACTACACACTTGTGATAAAAAACAAAATTTAGATTTCCTTGAAGAACTTGAAATAAAAAGACATCTAGCAGATCCACAATTTAAATTTGTTAATGAACAAATAAATCTTGGAAGTTCTCCACTATTAAAGTTTTTACTTTGATTGAGTCTTCATTTTATACATAGATAAGTTGTAAAACAAATATATTAAGTTGTAAATATCAGCATGCTATAGATTTGCACAATTATACTGATTTTAGAGTGAAATACATCCAGGATAATCCCTTAGGGCTAATAACATCTAGGCTTTAATATTGTTATGTCTTATTACTTCCATACTTGGTCTAGCCTTACCTACTTAATCAACATAAGGTACCTAGCTACAAAAAACAAAATTTAACTTAAATATGTCAATCTGACAATGCTTATTCCAGCGAAACGGCCGTCATTGTGATTTAAAACCTAATTTTATCAATTAAACTTGGAAGTTGTGTTAAAACTAAGAGTTTTCTATTATCCAACGTTGTAATATTATCTATTTTTGATGTAGCGAACAAAAAAGATAACAATTTATTAGCCTTAAGAGACTTAATTTCTTTATTACTTCAAATTCTGGATAGAGCGAGAGACCGGCTGTCTCAACAATCCGGAAACACGTGCTTTTCCCAAAACGATTCGCTCCAACCATATCTTGATGTTTAAAGTTATTCCTAACTAAATTTTCGTAAGCCCTTTGAGGCGGCGGCGCGCGTCGCCCTCTGGCATTGCCGGCGAGTCACTCAACCGTCGACGGCGTCGATTGTGTCTCCAACGTCGGGGCGCTGACTCTGTTGCTATCTCGTGGACCGATCTCGCGTGTTCTGCCGCCGGGTGGTAAAAGTGAACAGGGTTAAGTTAGTTTTGCCGGTTAAGAAGGAAATCAGGTAATGTAGAAAGATTTGATTGAATTTAAGGATTTTTTTAACTTGTTTGTGTATGTATTGGAAATGTTTCTGTCTTGACTGAGCGTTGATGTCTTTTTACGATAAAATGTTTTCAAATTTTGGCGAATTCGCGTTAAACGATTTCTAAAAATCAAATAATTTTAGCGGTAGTAAGGAAAATGCCACTTCTTATCTACTAACTAGAGCTGCGATTGGAAGACAGAAAGTATTGAAATTAATTATTTGGCATTTAATTCATAACAGTAAAGAGCTAAAGACGATTGTATTGTTTCTATTTTTATTCCAAGCATGTAAAATATAAGAAAATTAGCCTATTATAAAAGACATAGTTTGCTGTTATTCCTTCTATAAAAACTATGAGTTTTAAAAAAGTAGTTTTTTAAATAAATAGTGGAAGTTTTGTTAAAACGAAGAGTTTTTTATTATTCTTAATTATATTATTCACTTATATAGCTAGTTGTAAATATTTTTCCAGCTTGTAGTGAAATTTAAATGATAATTTTGATTGTCTATTCTTAGTTTCTCGACTGAAATGCCTGTATGTGATAAAATTGACTAAAACAAATAACTTTTTATGATTAATCATTTGCTTTATTCATATCCCTAAATATTTTATATCGCTCTTTTATTTTTTATTTCTTTCAATTTTCCTGTCCAGCTTTACTTTGATTATTATCCACTTCTTTACAATTTATATTTGCCGATACCTACATATATCCTTATGAAAGATGTAATAATACCCATCTAACTTTTTTTTTTAATTTCTTTTTACAATAAACTTTTTATAGAAAAAAGCAAATGTCCAATGAGAACAACTCCAGCACTCAGCATTAACGCATTGATGTAACTAAAAGAATTATTTAAAGTTCCAATTCTTTTTATTTTTTATATTAGCCAAATTTAAATTAAATAAGAAAATTATTTTTTGGAAAAAAATCTGGTCACCAAAACTTTGGCACATTTTCAAAATTGGTTAACTCTTAAACCAATCATTTGATTTTAAAGTTTTTCTTGTAGATTCCTCTGTGGCCATTCTATGGTTGAAATTTTAATGCATAGATAAATAAACATATACAAAAAACTTGAAACGCCCTGTTGAAGGTAGCAGCTATAACAGATGTCAAAATATAGCGGCACATTTTGGTGTTTTATTCACTTTATTAATAAATAAGCTATACATTTTTAAAGATAACCATTCAAACACAGTGGTCACATGCAAAAGTTGGCTTTGAAAGTCAGATGTCAAAGTAATAATTAATAATATTTAATAATGTAAATTATTACCTAAAATAATTCGCAAAAAATAAACTCATGGTTGCGCGTACTGTGGCGGTAATTGGGTCAAAGTTATAAGCCTAATACGTTTGGTGTACCTCAAACAACGGTCCAAGATGCCTGTAGTCAGTATATAGAAACAGAAAATTATACAAGGAAGATTCATTGCGACACAAAACAGAAAAAATGAAACTGATCTTTTTTTGCCTGTAAAGAATCGTAGTACTACAGCCATTCAAAACCAACATTTGATGCAGACTGTTTGAGGGGTAGAAGTCAGTGAAATCACAATAAGACCCGAAGACTTCGAGAAAATGACTTGTTTTCAAGGAGGCCTACCATGTGGTCCCAGCCGTTTTCAAGACATCGTCAAATACGTCTGGAATTTGCGAATTTTTACATGAATTGGGCGATGCAGCAGATTCTTTTCATATATGAATCAGGTGATGGTCGAGTGCGCCTAAAGTTACCATACTGGATTTGTGATGGTGTAAAATTTCCACTCATAGTTCTTATTAAAAACGAGATTTTTAATGCACATCAATATGTCAAGATGCTATGGTTTTCTACCCCTCTCCACCAATGGTTTGGTCCTCTTGCAGCTTTGCTCGACAACCTCCAAGATCTTCGAGTAAAAAGTACAAGAAAAATTCTACTCAATTCCCAAGCCTTTCATTACCATCATTATTAGTTCGATGCCACTTCGCCTTGATTGAATTAGGTAATTTTGATAAAAGAAGGTTACACCCTAGCGCATTAAATGACATTATTTCTATAGGTACTGTTGGCTTAAAAACAATCATTCTTCCAGAGATATTAACAATAATAAAATAACTAAATGTTCATAAAACGTGGGACTACATTTTGACAGCTGTTGACATCCTCTGTTTTAGTTGCTAAATTCTACACGGTAAATGAAAATATCCTGCAACTTCCAAGGACCGGATTTGTTTTACTTTCAGTGATTACTCGCGACTTTTTTCGATTTGAAATTATTTCAGCGTTATAATTTGAGTTAAATATTTTTTTCATTATCCTACAGTTTAATTTTTTCTTCAAAATATTGTTTAGAATATATTTAAAATGTTTTACTCCTTGAGATCTTTTTGAGACGTCTAACATAACAGTTTAATTTGAAGTCTGTATAATTAAGCACTGGTTTTAGATTAAATTAGGGTTGAATTTGGACGGGTGTATAAAATAATCAGTTTTGCCAGGCATAAATGTGGTGTGTAAAGACTCGCATAGTTACTGTGTTGATTGATCCTTAATTGCTAATTTTCTTGTAGCAAGAAAACGGTACATTTCCAGTTTAGCCAACATCTTTGGTTTTGCAACCAGTAAAATATCGATTTTGATTTGAGAACGAATTAGGGGTAACATCCAATTTCAACATGATTAATATAATTTTGTTTTGCAAGGGTAAGTTTTTTAAACGTAGGTACAGATTAAAAACGTATTCGATTAAAATGTCAATAATTGTGATAATTTGGAATAATGGTGGACCACCTTCAGGTGATGACGTCATCACCAATTTTTTAAACGGATCTCTCATATTTTTTCAATTTCCAGATTTTCCTTGCTTAGCTGAATTCAAAAACAGGTTGTTTCAAATTGGAAAAGGTTGGGCGAAAATAAAGAAATACATAATTATGAATTTTTTTTATGTATAGTATAAAAAAATCTAATGGGTTCAGATCTGAAGATTTAGGGGGCCATTCCACTGGTCCCCTTCTTTCTATCCACAGTTCTGCTGCCTAAATTAGTTAGTAAGCATTTGTCACAAATGAACAATAACGGTGGACTCTCAAAATGGTTACCTAGATCTCAACATCAGGAACAGTAAGGGACTATAATACAGTTACCGAAACATTATAATAGAAATCATGATAAGAAAATGAGTATGCGGCTAGTTTCTTTGAACTTTTCTAAGGCTTTTGATTTAATTGATCATGATTTATTATGTGCCAAACTTAAGTATTATGGTGTGGGTGCTGCTGGTTTATCATTTTTTAAGTCGTATTTATGGAATCGTAGCCAACGAGTATGTGTTGATGGCAATTTTTCATCTTCCAAGGTTATAGTTTCTGGTGTTCCACAGGGATCGATATTAGGTCCTCTGTTATTTCCAATTTATACTTCTGACTTGCCAAAACTTGTTAAACGCAGTGCAGTACAGTTATATGCAGATGATACCCAACTGCTTCATGGTTTTTACCCTTCTAATGTCCAAAATGCGAATGTTTCCGTTAATCAGGATCTAAATGCAATCTTACAATATTTTAAGGAACATAATTTAACCGTCAACCCATCTAAAACAACTGCTGTTTTATTTTGCAGTTAGGCTTAAAGGGCAGTTGTGGAAAACTCGGTGGAGCTTGAACTTGATGACGTTAGAATACATTTAAAAATTGAAGCAAAAGATTTAGGCTTATTTATAGATCAGTCGCTTAGATTTAGAAGACGTGTGAGTAATTTATTTCAGCAGTATTATATAAGAATGCCTTTACTTTACCAAAAAAATGGACATATTTTTTGTTAAGACATTCCAAATTAAGAAATATCTGCAAATAAAATGTTAGGTTAAACAATGAGATAAATAAAGTATAGGATTTTTACGATAAGTTGACCATGACGTCATTCCTAGTTAATTATATTGCCAACAAAGTAACTTAAAAATAACTGACAGTAGATGAGATTTACTTGTAAGAGCTAGGAAAATTAAACGTGTACAGATTGGTAACAATTCGCGATGTTGCCACGAGCCAATTGCCACTCGTCATTATTGTATTGTACACGTTTGACATTTAGAATTAGCACAGCACTACCAGTTAACCTAGATGAAGGAAAAACAACTCTGCGTGACAACAACGCAAAATTTTATGCTCTGACGTCATTGTCAACTTATCGTAAAAATCCTATAACACACAACTCTACTTATTTAGTTAAGCCAAAACTTGAGATTAGTTCAATTTTATATAAAATAGAGAACATTCAAAAGTTTCTACATTTCTGTAGTTTTTAAAATGTCATAAGTGGTCTGATTTAAATCTAATGTTCAAATAATTAGCATTGGAACAAGAAAACGACTTGCAAAGGTAGCTCTTCCAGTTCTTCGAAGCATGCCATCAGCTTAACATGAACATTTCCACCAGCAGAACTAAATACATGACAATCGCTGAAGATCCACTCAGATGCGAGCTAGTAATAAAAGATATTCCCATGGAACAGGTGATGCAATTCAGATATTTGGGCATCAACATATCAAGCAATCAAAACCCAGTTAAAGACTTGACGAGTCAAATTAATAATAATATCAGGATGTCAATGGTATATACTATGATCGAATCTTTATATATGCGTACAGTCAGCAAATTAAAAATCTACAAGCATTAAACCGATCACCACATATGGCATAGAAGTACGCGAAGAAACCAACAAGGTGAAACAAATAAATGTTAAGGGTGGCCGAAATGAAAACATTAAGAACAATTTTAGAAAAACCAGGAGAGGCACAGTGAAAAATATAGGCATCAGAAACCAGTGCGATATTCAAGATGTTGTAAGATAAAGGCCTCGCAAGAGACATTGGTACCACCATGTTAGACGTATTGATAAAAGCGGACTCCTGAAAATCGTCCTAGAAAACAATCCACGCGGTATGAGACCTCTCGGAAGGCAGCCTAAAAGATGGAGGGATAGTTGGCAATTTATCTCCCAGGAAAAAGTGCTGGGGCATCTCCAAAATAAACAGATCGACAGATTTTAAATAAGTAGATGAAGAAAGAACAAAGGCGAAAAATATCAGCATTAACGCTTTTATAAAATAGAAAAGATCTAATGAAACGCCAAATCAAAACCACAGACTTTTATTCGTATAATATACAAATTATTGTTACTAGTTTCCGTCTAAATTAGACCAGCATCAGGGTGTTTACCAATAAATTGGTAAACAATAAAAAAAAAGATGCAAAAACAGTTAACGGTGGTAAAAAATAATATTAAACAGATTAAAAAGCTATACCAGAGATAATCATTTTAGTGCAAGTGAGAAAGTGTCAACTAAACAAAAGTTTTTACAAATTATGAGAGTATCAATTTTTCTTTTTTTTCTTTTGAACTACAATAATAAGCAAATCTTATATATAATACTACCTTATGAGAGGGTTACATCTTAAACAGATCAAACAATAAAACAATACATTAATACACTCTAGCTACATGAACATACTGAGCGATGGAAAAAATTGACAAACAAGTAGTTACCAGAGTCACAAGAGTAGATATTGAGGATATTAACATATCGTAGACTGGGTGCAAGTTGTAATATTGAATTTTAATTAGCACTAAGATTTGAAATTGAACGTTATGGTATGTGGTTTTAAAAAATTTTTTTAAGAAGCAATTAAAATGTAGGAAAAATGATAGGAAAATTCTACTAGATGGAGTAAGAAAACAAAAGTAGAGAGGAATTTGATATTTGTGCCTACTACATGGAGTAAAAAAACCAGAAGTAGGGCAAGGGTTAAGGAGTGACAAGGAAAAGAGGAAATATATCCCACTAGATGGAGTAAAAAACCAAAAGTAGGACAAAAGGAGAGTATGAAGGGTTCCCACTAAATGGAGTAAGAAACCAAAAGTAGGAAGAGATTTAAGATTGAATGGTTATTACTAGAAGGAAAATAAACAGTGTGTAGGAAAAGCTGATAACTAATCAAATTGATTCCTGGTATTTTGCAATTTTGTATAATCCATATCATTAATATTAATTAGCTTGTTTAGCCTTTGGACCCATTGCTTAAAACACTTAAAGTTCAATGAGCAGCAGCAACAAATAAACTGAACATCATATGACCTGTCAAAGTTTTCATCAACCTTTTTATTCATTATCAACCAATTTTTGAAATTTGTTATTTTGATATTGCTTTCGCTACTGCGCTGAACAGTGCTTCATTATCTTCCAAAAATCTCAAGCATTCAATTAATTATATAAATATATTTATATTATTTGTTTCTAGCCTACAAAACACCACTATTTACCCATTACTGGATATATTTTAGCATATACCCTTTGTGAAATATTTATTTATTCAAAAGTTGCTACAATTTTAAATCAAATTAATTATTTTCCTATTTCTTTTAATCTCAGTGTTAATAGTCATATATTCTGAAGATATCAATTCAAAAGGATTTTTCGTCTGCCAATTTAGAATAAATAAACAAGTGTCTATTTAAAAGTGATTAATTTAACATATTTGTTATCTTACTTCATTCACATACGTGTAACCAGGTGTAATCACGTTGAATACAATACCTCGATAATGGTTGGCTCATACAATGCATATTATTATTTACATTTCGATATTTTTTTTTGTTGATTAATACACATGCTCGATTACGCAGAATATAGAGTCATTTAAAAAAATTGCCATTGTTCTTGTTGTAAATCAAAATCGTTCGTATTGCTTGTTTGTTTCAACCCGTGTTTATGAAACACACGAACCAATGTTATTAAATGAACAATAAGTTTTAAATATTACTTGACAAATTATTTGGAATATTAGAAGATGTCAGAATTCTAGAAACCATTTCACAACAAATTTTTAACTATTTCATTTAAAAAAAGGTATAATCTCTGCTGAAATTTATTTTTGTTGGCACTAATGTACAGGATTATTCATTATAAATGTACAGGGTTATTCATTATAAATGTCCCAACCCTTACCATACAATACAATACAATTCCTTACAAATTGATAAAAATGACAAGCTAATAATACAGAGAATAGAAAAAATTTTTACAATCAAATGTCAAACAATATTAAAAGAGTAAACATTAATAATAATACTATGAAACTGCAAATATATTGTTGTTTAAATAATTAATAAATCGAAAAATATAATAAGCTTAACAATGTTAAAGTTGAATTTAGATTAAATCATATTATAAGAAATAAAAATTATAAATTTTAAAAATATCTATGGAAATTATAACTAATACTGACAGGATGAAAGAAAGTCAAAACCTTTCACAAAAACAATCTAATAATAAATTGCTGTTCAAGACCAATTAGTGAGAAAAATTCATTATCGAAAGTAATATAATAAGTAAACAAAACTTACCGTAAAATGTCATGAGATAAAAGAAACCACAGAAGATTAAAACGTTATTAGGAGATAATAGTGAATTTATTATAACATCTCAATATGTAGAGACCGATATGGAAAAAGTGGGAACAAAATGATGTTTCTATTAAGTCTAACCCCCAAAGGGAGAAATAGGGGATAAATAAGAGTTGCTTATACGATTTAACCGTAGTAAAATTAATTTTGTGGAGGAATTTTGAAAGAAAACTTCTAAAAGAAGTGAACATCGTACAGTTTAAATTGAAATTTTTTGGAAGTAAATGAAGCTCCAAAAGTGGAAACCCATCATTCCCATGTGGATGGAAATTCTTAAAGGAAACCTCCAACCAGGAAAATATTCCACAAAGAACTAATATAGGGATAATTAGAGTAAAAATCATAATTTAATTCCATTAAAATAATGGGATGCAGAAAATTTTTAAAAAGTTTTAGAAAACTATACTGAAATAGACAACACTGACCACTACCATTCAATACCAAAGGTCAACTAATCACAATACATCTCATCTCAGAAGTTGTGTGGTTATACCCTAATTTTATTATAACATTAACAAAAGTAATGTGGCGTGCTAATTTAGGGGACACAAAAAAGTATTAATTTTTTTTAATGAGGTACCCTGCATATTAGTGAGTTTTTGAAAAGATGCTTTTCTTCTGATTTCAAAAATATACCATATCTGGGACATTTATAATGAATAACCCTGTACAAGTACCCATGGAGTTAAAAAATCTAATATGTAAGAATTTACAGTATTTACTTTTGGTTAAAATAAAAATACAATGTGTTGCTTCAACAGAAAATAAGTTTTTTACTTATGCAAAATGATATCAACTTATTTTGGCAATTTCTTAAGAAAATTCGTGTTACAAAATAATATGTGCTCTGTTGTCGATTACTCACTCAAGCCAATTACCGTTTATCTGTCAGATTGGAAGTGAAGGATGGAAAAGTCCTAACTTATAGCAAAAAGTACTTATCTATGGCACATCAGGTTTCCATCAGAGGTCCTTGAGTTGTTGTTGTGCTACTAGTGTTTCTGGGCTGTATTTCTTACATCTAATTGGGTCCTTGACAATGATTCTAGCATATAATTGTGTCCTTATTGTGGACTGGTTCTAGTCTCCAGGACTGTATCTTTCACCAGCCAAAGAGATTCGATAAATTGCTGTAGGAAGGCGACTGACTGTCTTGGTTGAGAGGCAAGAAAAAAGTTGTCAGTTATCTCGCTGGTATCTAGTTAGGGGTTGCGGTCAGTTAGGGGTTTTAATTCAGGTGTGTTCCATTGAACGTACACTCGATTGAAAGCGCATTCAGCTACGGTAAATAAAGAGTATAATATAGTGGTGTATCAGGCAAAATTAATTTTGAAAACTGTAACATTTAATTTAAATGTCAATAAATAATTTCAAGGTTATCTTTTTTTGTATGAAAAACGTTTTTCATAATGTAAACTCCCTTGGGAATAATCGACTACTTCTTTTTTAATTTTGATCTTTAAACTTGCTGGGAGTTAATTCGTTAAATTATGCATTGTTGTGATTACGTGAGCTTTTTCAGGCATCGATTTATCTAGTAGTTTAATTTTCATTGTTTTCATATTGGTAAAGCATCCCTTGCTTCATCTGAAATTTTTGTTGGGAATTCAATCTATTATCTATTCTTTCTAATAAGAGATATTTGTATGGTTAATTATTGTTTACCCTTTTAAATATCAGTATATTATTACAAGAAAAAACCATTATAAAAAATTAAAATATTTAAATTTAATTAAAAACTATTTGCTAATCACATATTCAAGAACATCCAATTTCTAGGAACCTTTAATCATACAGCTTCCCCGTGTACACTGTGGAAACCGTTTTGCAATATTGGTTTTAAAATTTTGCAAAATCATCAGTACAAAACGTCACAATTCCAAAAGAAATAACGAGAAAACTGAGAAATTCCTATTTTGTTGCAACTTCGTTTGCATAAACGAAGGCCAAAGCTGTAACATAAATATCTTGGCAAAAATATGAGCATAAATGTTCAATAAATATTTGTAAAAAGGGAAATCCATTTTTAAGTAATAATTGAATTAATTTTTTTTATGGAATATATTGAGAAAATAAGTTAATTAATGAAAATTTTTTAAAAAGTTATTTATTATTCATCATTAACTCCTTATATTTTTTTATAAATTTGTCTCATGGTGATGAAATAAACTTATTTTGATTTGAATTTATTTATCAAAAAATATACTAAGTGACATAATAATACGAACACCCAGTTTAAATGATTTTATTTTTATAAAATTTTTTAAAAGTACTTACTGAAGCATAATAAGTAAATGATAAAAATTTCAAAATGATTGCATTGCTTTAAAGTCCTTTTACCTTTAATAATGTGAGGATGCACCCCGATGTGTTACGCATTCTCCAACGCGCCTAGGCATGCTTCTGATCAGGTGGTCAATGTCCTCCTGTGGTATCTCATTCCAGGCAACCACCAACTCCTCTCAAAGTTCTTCTAGAGTCTGAGGAAGACGTTGCAAATTGAGCAATCTCCTACTCATCATATCCCACAGGTGCTCAATTAGGGATAAGTCAGGAGATCTTGGTGGGCAAGGTAACAATGTGACATCATTATGTTGAAAGAAGTCTATTGTGAGTCTTGCGACATGTGGTCGGGCATTATCTTGTTGGAAAGTTGGATTTGCCAGGGTGTCAAGATAGGGTAAAAGATGTGGTTCTAAAACTTCTTGGATATAAACAAAATCGAGACTCGTCACTAAAGATAATACTGTTCCATTCCTGATGCCAGAGTGATCGTTTTCTACACCACTCAAGGCGATTACGTCAGTGTTCTGCAGTTAAAGGGAGGACCCATTGTGGTCGGTATGAAAACAGGCCAAAACGTCTTATTCGCCGGTAAACACTTCGCATGCCAATAGGTCTTTCGTGTACTGCAAACCATTCATTTGCAATGGACCTGGTAGTGGAGAAACGGTCCCCTAAGGCCAATAATCTTAGGCGGTGATCTTCACGGTTTGTTGTTCTACGGGGGCGTCCAGATCCCCTTGCCTTTGCGTACGGCCTTCTCGAAGCCATATCTGACAACACCTAACCACGGTGTCTACACTTTTTTACACTCTAACTACAATTTCCCGAAAAGAAAATCCAGCTTCCCGAAGTCCCACTATATGACCCCTATCAAACTCACAAAGTTGATGAAATCGTACAGGTCTCCGTACCCTAGGCATCGTAACCAATCGTAAAGAATGTCATGAATCAAAATCCGCAAAATTTGGATCTTTACTACGGCTACAATATTCATTTTTTGATTGTTAGTGGATTTTAAAAAAAGCAGTTAAAAACCGGAATCTTCAACTGATAAGGCTTAAAATTTTATCAATTGTTTATTTCAGTAAAATAAATAAATTAACCAAATTTTATTAAAATAAAATCATTTAAAATGGGTGTTTTATGTAAAACCTAGAAATTGATACAAATATAATTTAAGAAAAACTAACTTATTCTCCTTAAATTTGACAACTTTAAAAACTGGTAAGTCTTATCACCATCTACAAATCATTATAGTTAAAGATATTAAAAAGAAACAAGTGAAAATCAATCTAAAACATTAATTTCTTTATTTAACTTAATTATTTAAATTCGTAGGTTTTATCTGAGGCATTTGTGTTCTACAAAAACTCTATCGAGAACATTTTGTGAATCCGCACTTAACATAAGTTCTTAATTATTTGGATTTGCTAAAATATCTTCAACTTCATCGGTTTGGCGTACAATTACTTAGGATTCATTCCTTTTCGTAAAACACCAAAAACATTCAAAAAACTGACTATACAAACTTCTTTGGAAATTTCACTTTAAAATGGATTAAATTTTCAAATTCATCTACTAGCGTTTGACAAAAAGATCACCGTTTAATGAACGTATCTGGAAAAGGTGAATCACACAATCAAATTTTAAAAACAAATTATAAATCTAGCATTACCTCCATCTAAACTAGACTCTGCTCAATCACCAAGTAGTCTCTTCTATCATTATTTCTGCTATTTTTTAAAAATAACTACTTTATTCAACTTCCAGCATATATAACTTTGGATGCCTTAACTACAAAGGCATTTACTTCTTGCAAAACTACTGGCCAAGATTCATCTGGTTCTCTAAAGAATTAATCTTCTTGTTAGAATGTGCGAAAGAAGTAAACGCATCTATATCACCTGGTTTTCTAGAATTAGAATCTACTACAAGTCTTGATATTATAAATTCGACTTTTTTTAATTTTTAACCTGTTTTTAAATTGTAATAATTAGAATTTTATACAACTAGCTATATCGTTTTTTGTTGAATTAATAGAATACATAAATCCAAAGAATGTGTATCTTGGTCATTGGCATAAATTATAACACTAATTGTGTTCCTAGCTTAGTTGCTAATTTAGGCTTTATAATATAAAATAATAAGTTCACTCTACTCGTTTCTACTTCTACTCGTTGATATTTGCAATTTTAAATTTATTGTACTAACTCTTACTTTTTGGAAGTCCATCTTATTAAGAATAATAAAAAACTCTTCCTTTCAACGTAACTTCCAAGTTTATTATATATTATATTGACGGCCGTTTCGCTAAGAATCTGACGATGCTTCTTAGCGAAACGGTCGTCATTGTGATTTAAAACATAATTTTTCAAATAAAAAAAGTTACGTTGAAACGAAGAGTTTTTTATTATTCTTAATTTGCAATTTTGATAATAAATTCCTGGTATCACATTGATTGAGATCCCCGTTTTTATAGATACTACGTGAAAGATGATTCAGAAAGGTTTTTCCAACGTTCTGCACACTGAAGATTTTGCCATTAACAGATATAATAATTTTATCAATGAACCACAATATACAGATAAAAAATTTCCGCGTAGAGTATGCGTACTTGTGGATTAAGTCATACACGTATAAATCTTATAAATTAAACATTCTCTAATTGTTGATCATCGTATTTCATTTTAATTAATAGTAAGGTTATAGAATTTACGTCATCCCCAAACTAAGATTGAATTTGATCATGCATTATATATAAATAAATAAATGAATGTATTTAATGGTTAATTTATACCAAGACAAAACCAAGACGTCCTTCCCTGCGGCGGTGTCGATTCTTTTGGACAACATCCACTCTTTAAATATTGTATAAATGAAGTTTTTTCTTTACAATTCGGTACATTTATAAGCTGCTTAAGATCTGCCAAACTGTTTGTATAAAAGTTTTTTTAAACTCTACCTTGAAACTGTAATTATTTGTATTTATTTTAAGCACTTGTGGTAATAGTTGCACAGTCAAAATATTTACTATTAAAAAATAAACTTCTTTTATAGGAATCGTCCGGCATTCTAGAGTAATTGCTTTATTTTTATTTTAAATAAAGTAAAATATTAGGCCTCAAACTTCATCAATTTGCGTATAAAAATTAATTATAACCAAATTAATTACAACTAATCATTTTTAAATTAGTTTAGATTGATTTGATGCTACGAACCTCGCTTCGCTCGGCACGCAGTAATTCATTTATCATAACTCAATTATGTTTAAATTTGATATTATTATAAGTAAATTATTTACATTCTGATACTTTAACTATCATTTTCAAATTAGCAAGGCGTTGCTAGCTAATTCTGTCATAAAACGTGTTTTATAGTGTATTTTCGATTATTGGTTTTATTTTTTCATTTAGAAACATCCACGTTGGTCCTGTGCTGGCTGTATTAAAAGCTGTATTAATAGTTGACGATGCAACTGCCAAAGAAGGAACAGATACGTTACAGAGCAAGGCGTTGCTAGCTAATTCTGTCATAAAACGTTTTTTATAGTGTATTTTCGATTATTGGTTTTATTTTTTCATTTAGAAACATCCACGTTGGTCCTGTGCTGGCTGTATTAAAAGCTGTATTAATAGTTGGCGATGCAACTGCTAAAGAAGGAACAGATACGTTACAGAGCTCTTGGAAGGTACACCTTTGTCAGCCTTACCTTTTATTGCTAAGTGGAAAGTTTGTTTAACCTTTTCGCCGTGGAAGTCACTGGCTTGTCCTTCTCTTTTCTGGATATTGCTGGTTTCTTACTCCAGTTCCACCCATTCAGAAGCTCGTCCAGAAGTACAGTCCTGGTCTCTTACAGTGGTCTCCGTGACTAAGGAAGAGCCTGGTTCTCCATACTTAGGTACTTTTGGTCTGATAATTATCTAGCCAAAATATGTCCACGTTATTTAAAGCTATCTTCACCACTTTAGGTAAATCCAGGATGGCTGCCTTTTTAGGTTTAATTTCTCTATGAGCTTAGCTGGATGTTCAGACAGTAAAACGTACTCCTTAAAGAAAAATATCTCATAAAATTGAGTATGAACTGTATAGGTTCCCTACGGAAACATCAAAGGTGAAAAATGGGACTATTTGTCAGAGCAGTTTTTCTAATTTTCTTGAGGCATCTTCAATAAACGGTTTTCGAACGCCTTAATTGTTTCTCCGATGCTCATAAATCTTGGACCTTGGATCTTTGTTAGTCATTGGGTGCAAATCAGATATGTAAAAACTCCCGGCAAACTAATGTCGTGTGCGACTCACAATTCAGAGACCCTTTCGGATGAAAAAATGGTTACCATTTACTGTGCAGTTCTTCATCTCACGATTTTATGCGCGTATTTTGTAGCACAACGGTAGATATTTCCTTGCACCAAGCGAGCTTTTTTGTTAGAGATTAATAAATGAATAATGCATAAATGAAGTTTCCAGCCACAGCAACTTTTTTTACAACACATGCCATCGGTGTTTTGTGGCATAACAACCGATTTTGGACGACATTCACGGGATTTGTTGTCGACGGACTGTGGTTTTTGTTTGAAGAGCCCCTATTTCCCTAAAAATACTTTTCTCCATATGAATATATTTGATTTTTGAAGGAAGTTTTATACTAACGATAGATTTCGCTAAGTAAGTCTCTAATTTAAAGCTTATTGTGTCTCTACTAACTTTCTGTAAGTTAAAAGGGTGATATATTAAATGAATACATGCTACCTACTACAGGCTTTCTGTTACCAAGGAAACTAACAACTTGTCCTAGCGACAGAATCAACAAAAACTAGTATAATATATAACAAAAGAGTTGAACTGGCTTTTAATAGAAACGCTACAACTAATAGTGAAATTAATTAAAGTAAAAAAAAATAGTTTGAGTTAAAGTGACAACTAATGCTGTGCATTTAAATATTATACAAAAGTGGTCGAGTAGGTGCATATTTGCAAAAATTTAAATACTTGTGGTATAATTCCAAAAATATGTGTTTTGACTGTATTTCCAAGGTAAGTCATTTTTTTTAATGACATAAAGTTATAATCAAGTTTTTTTTGGTTATAGAAAGTATACAACACCTTAGATATTGTTTTATAATAATATATGCAATGTTATAACGATTTAAAACTTTGAGCTTGAATTCTTAAGTAAATGCATATACACAAACAACTTGGACCCTACAACAGCAAATCTAAAACCTTTATTAAATATTTGTTTATTTAGAAATAATTTCGTATAACAGGTCGGCTGAAAAGTCCCCGGTCTGACCTATAGATGATGACACTAGAATTAAATCCATTTCATTTTTAGATAGTATCAACCTTCAAAAGATTCGTGTAAAAATTTGACAGCTGTCGGACTATTAGTTTGTGAGATATTGCATTTTTAGTGAAGCAACTTTTGTTATTTTCAAAAAGATGGAAAAAAAAGAATTTCGTGTGTTTATTAAATATTGTTATTTGAAAGGAAAAAATACAGTTGAAGCAAAAGCTTGGCTTGATAATGTGTTACCGGACTCTGCGCCAGGAAAATCAACAATCATTAACTTGTACGCGAAATTCAAGCGTGGTGAAATGAGCACCGAAGACGGTGAACGCAGTGGACGCCCAAAAGAGGTGGTTACCGACGAAAATATCAAAAAAATCCACAAAATAATTTTGAGTGACCGTAAAGTGAATATGATCGAGATAGCTGACACTCTAAAGATATCTAAGGAACGTGTTGGACATATCGTTCACGAATATTTGGGTATGCGGAAGCTCTGTGCGAAATGGGTGCCGCGCGTGCTCACAATCGACCAAAAACAGCAACGAATTGATGATTCTGAGCAGTGTTTGCAGCTGTTAGGTCGTAATAAACCCGATTTTTTGCGTCGATATGTGACTATGGATGAAACTTGGCTCCATCACTACACGCCTGAGTTCAATCGACAGTCAGCTGAGTGGACTGCGGCCGGTGAACCGCCACCAAAGCGTGGAAAGACTCAACAGTCAGCTGGCAAAGTTATGGCCTCAGTTTTTTGGGATACACACGGTATATTGTTCATCGACTATTTGGAAAAGGGAAAAACAATCAACAGCGACTATTACTGTGCATTATTGGAGCGATTGAAGACCGAAATTCTCCAGATCTAGCCCCAGCGACTTTTTCCTTTTCTCTGACTTGGAGAGAATGCTGGCAGGAAAGAAATTTGGCTCTGATACTGAGGTAATCGCCGAAGCTGAAGCCTATTTTGAGGACAAACCGAAGGAGTACTACAAAAATGGTATCGAAAAGTTGAAAGGTGGCTATAATCGCTGTATCGCCCTTGAAGGCAACTATGTTAAATAAAAAAAATGAATTTTGTCAAAATATTGTGTTTTACTATGGTAGACCGGGGACTTTTCAGCCGACCTGTTAAGTTGTTGTTTTTTATCATGAATAAAAAACGTCACAAAACGTCACTTTCTTTAACTAAAGCATATGTTGAAAATTGTCAGTTTCGTTTCAATCTCGCAAAGAATAATTTGTTTCCAATTGTTTAAAAATGCCTGGCCATCGAATTTCAGGTTTTGATAGAGCTAGAATAATTGCTCTATATCAACAAAACTGGTCCAATCATAGGGTTTCTGCAACTCTTGGCATTCATAGGCCATGCTGTTATCAGAATAGTGTAATAGAATACTTTTTCAAGAAACTGGAGGTGTGAACAAGGAGACCTGGTAGTAGAATGTCATCGTGTTGCAGACGAAAGAGAAGATAGACATGTAGCCAATTTTGTTCGATGCGATCGGAATATCACAGTCACAGTGGTAAGAATTCATTTCAGAAGAAAGTGTGGATGATTCATTTTTTCGCCTACAATTCGCCGAGGGCTGGCTGATACTAATAAGAGGACCTTTAAGAGTGTCGAGGCTTACTAGAGCACATAGAGCTGGCTGCTTAGTATTGGACTGGCTGTTACCTCAATGAAGAAATATCATTTTTTCAGATGAGTCCCGATTTGGATGAAAGTGAAAACCGTCGTGCAAAAATATGGGAAGAGCCAGGACGTGCATCAGCCTTTCCGCAAGAGAAGATACTAGAGAGCCTTTTGGGAGGCGGCATTATGCATGGTTATTGCACTCACTGATTCACATACCAGAGTCACTGACAGGACACACCTAGAAAATGTTATAAGGCCAATTGTCTGCCTCGTAGAGAAGAATTTGGACCAAATTTCATTTTTATGGATGACAACGCCCGACCAAATCGCATTAGAAGGATCCAAAATGTGTAAGCTGAAGCCAATATCTAGCTAATAAACTTGGCCAGATCACAATCACCGGATATGAATCTGATTGAGCTTATGAGTGGTATACTTTCAAGATCCATATTAAGGAGACCAAATCCACCCATAACCCTTCAAGAACTGATTGTGGTTGCTCTAGAAGAGTGGAACAATATTCCTCAAGAAGAGATCGATAATCTTATTCGCTCAATTCTAAGGCGAGAACATTGGTGGTCCCACGGAATATTAATCTTTTGCAGGAAAAAAATGTTAATAGGCTGGTGAGAAAATAATAGTATATTAAACAACGCATTTCATATGGGCTTCTGTTATGACACGAGTTCAAGTTTAAAAAACGAATCGCGAAGCGATGAGTTTTTTAAAGAACGAGTGTCACAACAGCCATATGAAAAAAGTTGTTTATAATATTTTTTATATTTTGCCCTTTTTACCATTTTTTAAATTAATTTTTTATTTTTATGTAACTACGAAAAATTTTATTTTAAAAAGTATGTCGGCAGCACTGTGTAATTTATAAAATTTGACAGTTGTGACATTTAAATTATCAAATGTTAATGTTTTAAAATATTTTAAAATGAATAATATACCAATAATAATATATTATATAAGAAAAATATTATATTCATATTCACAGATACTTTCTTAAAATACAATATAAAATTAATAAATTGCTATTAGCCACAAATGTCATTGTCAATAGTCTTGCCTTTAGATACTTCACTCATGTCGCCAACCATTTAAAACAAAAATTTGCGTGCCTAAAAGTTACATTACGATACGCAAATGCGTTTTATAATGAAGATTTTTATAAGTGCAAAATATAAAAAATATTTTATGATATTCATGAATATTTTCTCTTTAGAAGAAATGTTTGAGAAGTCCAAGTTTTTTGACGCTGTGTGTATTTGTAAAACGATTTTTTATTGAATTAAAACAAAGAATAAATATCTGAAATAAAATTAAGTTTTAGTTCATTATATGTTCAACTGTTATAATGTTAAATATCCAGGGTCTTTATTAAAACAAATTATATGACAAGATGAAAGAATAGTGTGCGTTATTACATTTCATTTCAAGGGAAGAAAACATAATATTGTGCAGAAATTGAATTCGGTGTTTGAACAAGAAATTTGAAAGTTTTTATTAAAAACTTTTTCTGGAGTGAATGAAATAGCGCTCTGTTCTATTTGTCGCAAAAACTTTAAACGATCCTTTAAAACACTGATTTTTTTACATTTTTTTAATAAAATTTTATAAATATTACCAAATCGAAGAAATCATCCATTTCACAAATTTGACTACAATTAAAGGTTCAATGAATTGGACTCCTGTTTATTGCGAGTAAACCGTGCCAAACTTGTCTCTAAATCGTCTATTCGATGTTGCTTTTGTTCAACTGTGAGCAAGCGCGGCACCCACTTGGAAAATACTTTTTTCATGCCCAATTTTTCATGTAAATCGTAAACGCACTTCCAGTCGATATGTTCACGATCTCAGCAATTTCAGAAACTTTCGTTAGCGGTCATTCATCACTATTTTCAAAACTTGCTTAATATTCCCCGGAGTTACCCCCCGAGCCATTGCTGAGCTTGCCCTGTATTTTTTCCCATTAAATAGTAATTCCATTTTAGGTTAAATCCCATAAATTGTCTATTAACGAAGTAGCAACTAGTTTCGGTCCTATAGGACCATCATCAGGCTAGAAAAGAGAACATAGAATCACAGAACAACAAAGAAAGTCAGCCAAAAATCCAATCCTTACACAATTGCTCAAAAACAATTACAATTGGTGATACCAATACTACTAAGGGTTATAAAATTTGTAAAAAGAGTTACAATCAAATGTCAAAATATCAAAAGATATAAAATAATTAAATATGAAAAAACAATGTACAAAAATTAAGTAGTGTTAACGCAATGAATTGTGGCAATATTAAATGTGTTTAAGCTTATAATACAAATAAAGTGTACAAATTAAATATTTAGGTCCAAAAATATGATTAATATTGACAGGTTAAGTTAAACTCAAGAGAATTTTATATACATAATATATGTGTGTGTGTTATATAATTGGTAATTTGCTGCGTAAAACGCCAGAGCTATCCGGCCAAGTTTCTGGTCTCAGTAAGAGACCGTCTGATATTAATGAAAACAAAAAAAATTAATAATAATCCAGAGAAAGTGTTTTGTATGGAAATAAAAATGCAATATTAGTAATTAACACCAAACCTGAGTTTAATTATTCATTTTTAAAATATAATATGTAAATTAAGAGCTAAAAAATTGGTAATAAGGTTATTTTGGTACATTCTCTTCATAAGGGTAATTACCTTACTGTCAGGAATAAGGTTGTATGGTCGTAGAAAGTATAATTGCAGTAATATTAATAAACAAGTAATAATCTTATTCATATTTTATCAAAATTACGTTGAGCCAAACACGTACAGCTACAAAATTTATTGTTGCTAAAAAGTAGTACTTAAAAATAGTCAACCATTAAAAAATGCATATAACATATATTTATGTCTAATTTTTTTTTTTAATTAAAAACCCAAAGTGAAAATCGGTATTTCTTATAAATATTTATATATTTATATATTTATATTTATATATTTATGTATATACGGTTTTAAGATTGACCCAATTTTTTTTATTTTCAATACAGAATTTGACTGTATTATTAACGAAACATCGAATACTTCCAAACACGCAGTTTATGTAAGCAAGGCCTCAATATGTTATACAAATTACTGTTAGATGTAATTACTTTCATTTAACAAAAAATAAGCCGAAATATTCCATAGATGCTACCTAATTATAGGTTAAATAAAAATTGAGAACGTAACAAACATCCAAAGAATTTCTCTGATATGAGGTCATTTTTTTCCAACGAATTTGACCTAAAGTAGAGAAGTAATCACAAAAAAAATTGGCAGTCAAAATCCACTACTCACTCCAACATAGTAGGTATGTGTAACATTAAAAAAACAATGTAGTGTGGTTATAAAATATAATTTAATAAACCAGAATTTAGAATAATATTCAATGAGTATAATGATGGCTATTATTCACAAGGTGGAATTTTACCAATAGAGCAATATAGTAGAATTCCATTTCACCTTTTTATATTCTTTTTTTTTATTATTATTTCATTTCATTTCATTTCAATTAACTTTTATTCTAATATGTATCTAATTTTCATTCTGATTCAAAAATATAATTTTTTCCTGACTTTTTTATTAATTATTTCTTTCGCATGTCAAAATATCACAGTTTTGTGATTTCGTCCAATAAAAACGCTTCGACTGTCATAAAAAGAAAAAAAACCCATTCAAAAGATTCTATGCCAGCTTCCTTTGACTTTTTCGTTTCCCTCACCTCACTAGCCTTCTTCTTGAGAAGATATTATTTGTTAAAGTTATTGAAAGATCAAAAGATTGTTAGTATTTTCTATTAAAAAACAATTTGTTTATTATGTGTAAACCGACTGCCTGTCTCTCTTGATCATTAATGTTTTAATAAATTATATCAGGTAGGCAACATAAAATACACGCAATTTGAATTTAAATCTGTCATTGTTGATGGAATCCTTACTTTTTACAATTAAAAATTGAGTCAAACAGCGATTTAGTGAAAAGATATGGATGAACAAAGTGGTTTTTGTGCCGAATGGTTCAAAAAGTAATCTTCCCAAATGCCTGTAAAATTGTACGAGACAAATTTTTATTTTCCGGACTAATTTTTTTTATTTTAGGGAAAACTACTCAAAGAAACTGAATAAGATAAAATCACCATTCAGTTTATTTTCGTATTTTTGACAAATTAAAAAGTTTTCGTCGAAACTAAAAATTTATCAATATAATTTTCATGACTTTTCTTAAATCTTCTTAAAATAAAAAAAAACCGTCAAAATTTTATATTTCTTCTCCTAGCAACCTCTCTGTCAATCTTAGTCTTTTAACAGCCCAAACATGCACTCACTATTCTAACTTCCTGTATAACAAACTTGAAACAATACAGAAATTTTCTTAACCTATTAATTTAATTTTGACATTAAATTTAAAATGATTGATTTTCCTCTAATAAAAAATTAAATACCTAATTAAATTGTTTGAACAAACACAAATTTATTCTCATTCATAACAAACCAACGCTTATCTCCCTCTCAATAAAATATTCATGCATTTAGTATGTACTTGTTAAAATATTCAAAAACCTAGGTCAACATATTAGTTCTCTCCGTTATAGGACACACCCTGTAAACCATAAATTAAGTCCCTTAACTGAATCATCATTTCGAACGAAAATCTGAAAGCCTCTCGCTATGAATGAGTGAGAAGGTTGGGGACATCGTGTGTAAGGTCATATTGATTTCTACTGGGCTGGATTTGGAAAAATTCCTATATTCGTTAGTGGAAAACTTTTTGTTAACCTCGTCTGGTTGCTAAAACCTCTTAAATTGTATATAAAATGTTCGACAGAGTGGAAAAAAGAATGAACAAGAAAATAAAGGTTATTAGATAAGACAAACTTATTTTGTGGCTTGTATTTTTATTTTATTGGTTTTGAACCAGTTGAACAAAGATCTTATGAAATAAATTCTCAAGTCCTTATTAGTAAAAATGCTTCTAATATATTTAACAAACGAATTTGTAATATTCCTAAATCTAGCACACAACATATGCTTCCATTTTTCATGTTCCTGACTTCATTCAAACAATGCATTATTTTTTTATAAATACTTTTGGTATGGTGAATTCAATCGTGGCCGTAGTTCACTCCAAGACGAATTTCGTGCAGGTCGTCCAACATCAGTTGGACATGTCGCAACCGTACCACTAGATTCTAGTGGTTCTAGTGACTAGAACAACGCAGAACAGTCAATTCTGAGTGGTATATAACCATTTATTTGCCAATTGTTTTCCAAGAAATCAGGAAAATCAGCCGCCGGAGACGGATCACTCTTCACCACGACAATGCGAGCTCCCACACATCGCTTCAAACAACTGCATTTCTGAGCACCCAAAACATAAATTTAATGAGTCATCCGTCGTATAGTCCTCACTTGGCACCGAATGAATTCTTTTTATTCCCGTAAGTAAAAAAAAACTGAGAGGTCAACGTTTTTTGACACCCGGTTGCTGCATACAGAATGCATGTTTTGGAGATACCTCAATCAGAGTGGAAAAAGTGCTTCGACAATTGGTTCAAACGCATGCAAAAGTGTATAGATCTTCATGGGAAATATTTTGAAAAAAAAATAAAGTGATTTTCGATTATTAATATTTATTTTGGTTCTCTAATCCTGAAATATAATAGGCAACCCTCGTACATAGCCGATCTTCTCCAAACATTACTACTTCATTTATCTCAACTTTCACTGCTTTTCTTTGGAGACACTGATCCCATAAAGTAACTAGATGGGATCACAATATAAGACAACATCCAACATAGCCTTTTTTTACCCCCATTTTCTTCTGAAATTAATTTTAATAACTTAAGCTGAAGCCCGGTGCAAAAACCGGCCAAGGCCATTTTGTCAAAATTAAGATGTCTTTTTTGCCTTAAAAAATGCTTACGCGTCGTACACGTATTGTGCATAAAACTCCGTTCAAAACGACTTTTTAACCAAATATATCCATGGTCTAGTTCTCACCATCAATATTATTGGGCATTTGGAGCACATAGCCAGTTTTTGCGCCCAAACTGTGGAGACTATTTGCTTCGATTACCAACAAAATTTGCCTGTTGTGGTGTTGACTACAGTGGAAACATATGCTAGGCAGATTTGGATATACAATCAGCTGTTCTACTCTTGTTTCAATAACAAATCAGTTAGTTGACGAGACTGTAGCAAAGAAAGGCTCTATAGAATCAATAGCTTTTTGTGGTATTTACTTTACAAATATATCAGCAGGTTAGTTACTGTATTGCATATATTTACAAACTGTGGGGAGCACAATAAAAATGGAGCAATGGTCCACTTCCTGTCAACATTGGTCAACAACAGAAGTTTTTCTAAAATAGTGGTTTATATACATAGATACATAGAGCTTTTTCAATTCCAATGAACAAAAATAATTTTAATAAAGAAATTGAGATTATAAAACAAATAGCTACATGTAATGGCTATCCATTACATTTAATAAATAAATTAATGAATAAGAAAGAACAGAAAATGTCAGTACAACTAATATTCCCTCAACAAACTAAAGAAATTAAAAGTTATAAAAGTATTACATATTGTGGAAATATTTCTAATACAATTTCAAAAATAATATCTTCGGCAACATCTGCATTAATTTCATTCAAATCACACAATAATGTTGGTACAAAATTGTTAAATGTAAAAACAAAATTACCTAAATTAAAAAATCTGGTGTTTACAAAATTAATTGTCCAAAATGTAATGCTGTATATGTAGGTCAAACACAAAGAAATTTTGAAATAAGATTCAATGAACACTTAAGAGCATATAGATTACAATAACCAGATAAGTTAAACTATGCAAAACACGTTCTTGAACATACACACCAATGACATTCAAATACTAAATATTTGTGATAAAAAACAAAATTTAGATTTCCTCGAAGAACTTGAAATAAAAAGACATCTAGCAGATCCACAATTTGAAGTAGTGAATGAACAAATAAATCTCGGAAGTTCTCCACTATTAAACTGTTTACTTTGATTGAGTTTACATTTTATACATAGATAAGACTTATTGTAAAACACAAATATACCTATTAAGTTATTGTAAAGATCAGCATGATATAGTTTTAAAACGTATTTTACGAATAAATAGTGGAAGTTTCATTCACCGTTTAATTGTTTACTGTTTTCAGTAACAAATTTAATCTCAAGTAAATATTTGGGCATATGTTGATGGAATAGATGAGAACAAATTTCACAATAAACTATGAGTGAGAATTTTCTCATTTTTCCCAAAGTCCTGTCCTGAATATCGTAAGAGTGCCAACTAATTACTACAGTGCCATTATGAGGGTTGAAACCCCTGCTGCATCCTGAACACTTGTCGCTCCGAAGCGGTAGCTCTCAAAATATGAAAATTTCCATCGAAAAATTATATACGGAGGGCTTCTATACGGTACTCCTCCACCCCTTATATTTCAGAAACTCGTTAATCCATTTAACATTTAACCAGTGGTTAAACTTCTGGTTAAACTTATTTACTTGTTAGTCATCGTGCGCAGGAATTAAAGACGAAAATCCTATTTTTATGTCTAGAGCCATCGTTAGGGGAGTAGTTCTAAATTTAGATTTTAAAAAGTATTTCTGGTAATAAAAGTTTATATGTATTTTGGAAGCTGTGAATATTGTCACGTAGGTAGAAAACAAAACGGTACATTCTGGATTAGACGTTGCTGCAACCAATACATAAATCAACATTAAAATCCCGTTTTAGTAAAAGACCTAAGAAGCAAAGTAATTTGTTGATCCTCTAAAATAATAATATAATTTTGTAGTTGATTTCTTTATGGTCGATTAACGCACTTAAAATATATTACTTTTCAATTATAAATTTAACCTATATGTATTCGAACCATAAAAATTTTAATGCTGCTTTATAAATAATGTAGATTTTTCCATGCCTAATAAATTATATGATATTTTCAATCGATATATTGGCAGGACTAGAATGAATTAACAATAAAACGTATTTAGTGCGTCAATATTTTTAGATTGATACAGCAAGTGGAAATTTATGCCGTGTAAAAGTATAAATCATTTTATAGTTAATGCCGGTGTGCTTTACACCATGCGTCATTAATACCTGGTGAGATACAATACTATACATACTTTTAAACTAGCACCTTTGTATTAACAATGTCATGAGTCAAATAACCTTTAAGAGGGGCGTCAAAAATGTGACAGCTGAAAACGGGTGGCAAGCCTGAATTGTACCCAAAATTTCAATCATTTTGTAAACAACAAATCTAAAGAACGCCTTTAAATTACGTATTCAAATTTTAACAGGATATAGCTTAGACCTTTCTCTAGGAGATAAGGTTTTTTAGTTAAGTTTTATATTGTAATAAAAGAGATATTGGTGTTTAAGTGATGGTATGTTTTTAAAAAGTTTGACAATTTGTGATCACGAATTTTAACGCCAGAAGCTTAACTCCTAAAGAAAGCATAGAGAATGCGACTAGCAAAATATGAAGTTAAAGAAAGGTGTATTTTTTGAGATTTGTTGCACGCAAAATTTGAATATTGCACTAATCTGTCAAATTAGTTCAACAGTTTTGGTGGCGCTTTTTTAAAAGACGTATGTCTATTCTAATTCTCCAAATCCAAACTTCACTTAACATAACCAACCTAACCTTATTTCTCGTTTATAACGTCAAAATATATTAATTTTTAAATATATAAGTGTCTATATTAATATTCGTTTATAATTTACCAGAAGTTAAAAAAATTAATTTTAAAGTATATTTTCACAATTTGCGTTGGTTTTTACATCGTTTATAGGATTATCCAACTGTGATATGTGCAAGGAATTTAGTGTTATGAACCGTTGTTATTTCATAAATTACTTTTTACTTTTAGTCGAATTGGTAAAAATGTGAGTTTTGAGAGACCCGATTTGTGTTTATAATTTTTTTTAATCTTTTTTAAGTTACCTAATCATTATCTTATATCTTTATTTGTTAAATAACTAAACCCAACCTAAGGGAGTTACATTTATAAATTTAAACCACATATGTAAATATTAACAGCTAAGTGTTAAACTGTTTTTCTAAATAGGCATGATAATAATGTCCACAAAGTAAGGGTTTCTACAATATTTATTTACAAGTTAAATATACATAAATATAATAGCCTTCTCTTTAGATAATGTGAAGAATTAAAATTTACAGTCAAATATGTAATATTTTTATTAAAACAGTTTTACAAATTTGGGTTGGATACTGGATACGTCTGTTATCTTTATATATATCCCCTTCACCATTGAAAATTTGTTGGTAAATGATAAAACAGACCAAAGGGTTCCATAATCATGTCAGAATGAAGTTCATATATTTCCATAATATGGTGAACTGGTACATATAATTGAGAAAATGAGTCCTAAAAAAAAACATAAAACATTTACTTGTTATTTACTAATAATATGCAGATGTTATTTGGTAATGTTTAAAATGTAATATGTAACTGAACCCTAAAATAAACATGGGATCTATAAGGGTCCAGATTCAATGTTTTTGAAGAAAGAGTTCTAAAAAATAAAAAATTAGAATTAACAGTAAAAATTATTTAATATAAATAGAATAAAACCTGTGTAGGCAGTTACTTCAGGTCCAAAGTTTTTGAGGAAACAGTTCTAAGATTAGAAATAAAATATAAAATAATTCATAACATTAATAACTCAGTTACACATTTTGTCAATCTTACTATTAACAGAATACAACCAGTGTAGGCAGTTACTTGAGGTCCAAAGTTTTTGAGGAAACAGTAGCATATATTTTGAAAACCATTTTGATTTATTTCTCCAACAATTTAATTATCTAAACATAGATGAAATAACATATATGGTTGCCAGAAAAAGTATATTGCTAAAAATAGTATTATCAGGGCATTTTTGAAATACTTTAGAAAAGTAGTAACCTATTGAATCTTACAGAAATATTTTGTTTACCTTACTCTACCTAATAAAATAATCAAAAAGTTTTGATTTAGAAAATGATACTAATATTCTTCCTGGTCTATCCTAGTATTTAAAGTAGACAAAGGATGGCTCAAAGGACGAGTAGCAATAACACTTCTCTGGTAATGTTGATTATTTAGTATCAAGAGGTAAATTCACAGGGGAATAAGCACACAGTAGCAGTAGTACACAAAATACCACTGATTTCAATTTTCCAAAGAAAATACTTCAACATGGGCTGATACTATTGGTAGGTACTCAAAAAGAAGAAAATTCATATATCTAATATGCAAAATACCTATATCAATACATCTTTTAAAACTAAATTTGATATTTAGATTTGAATCATAGATAATAAAATAAATAATACCTATTAGTTGTAAAAAAAATTAAACTAGTAAATAAACACATTAAAACTTACCTCTTATCACTTCTGATTACTAGATGGAGAGTGCTTTCAAATGTGAATAAAATATGGATCTTTATAAAATAAATATGATTTTTTCATTTGTGTGAAAGATACCAGATAAAAAATTAAAGTTACAATCCTATTGGATACATTTTAATTTCAATTGATTCCACAAAGTATGGGGTTAACAATTTTGGAATATAATTAATAGCCATAAATGATACAATTAGTTTTATTAAGATATACCCATAACATTAACAATTATGTTTAGTACTTGCAAGAGTATTGTTGGCCAATCGCTGATAGTCAGCTTATCCCAATTCTTTAGGTATCTTGAAAACAGGTGCAGAAAGTGTATTTCTATAGATACTAGATTGGTTAGTTATTATCATAGGTTATTGAAAACATGGAAATATTTTTTTCTTGCGCCACATTCTCAAAATAGAAATAAACTATAGGTAAGCTTTCATTTAATCATGGATCTGGGTGGTAATTTAGAAATGTCCAATACTTTCTAAAAAATAAATATTTATTTATTTAGGCAGTAAGTAATTAGCAAGGTACTTCCTTGAAGTCATATTGAAGACAGACTAAACTGTTGATGTTTACAAACATTATAGTAACACTTTTGCAATAATCATCAAACGTTTTTGAAAAGTATTTAAATTTTTCCCCACAAATATATTCTAAAAATTTACATCTACTTCAACACCTTCAAATAATACATCCATCAGAAAGTAAATAAAATAATCTCTGATCAAACTACCCTCGTTTAATTTTGCATTGTTGCCAATACATTTCAATCTCAATTTTAAAAAAGGTATGAGTAATTAGATACTTTCCACTTTATTTCAATTTTTCTTTAGACCATGTTGATGTGTGTATATTCAGAAACCGTAATATGTTTTTATTATAATTAATATATTTATTCTAATAAATACCTTAATTAGTAAGGGTTCGTACCAGAGCTGGGTAGTATCCGGATACTTCTGTATACGGATACAATATCCGGATACTTTTTATGTATCCGCGAAAGCTGTATCTAGATACTTTTTAAATTTTTTACCCGGTATCCGTATCCGTGACCAAATTTTAAAGTATCCGCTATCCGGATACTGTTTTTGATATTCGGATACTTCTAAATATTATTTATCG
Source organism: Ophraella communa (assembly GCA_035357415.1). Classification (NCBI taxonomy): domain Eukaryota; kingdom Metazoa; phylum Arthropoda; class Insecta; order Coleoptera; family Chrysomelidae; genus Ophraella; species Ophraella communa. Next base: position 20,759,607 of record CM068988.1, on the reverse strand, counting down.
CCCTCCGATAATGCACCTAACGTAGGCACAACACTGCCCTTCCTTTAATTCAGATGTGTCTAACATGTTAAATCCCATTTTTCGTACTGGTCACCGTTATAATATATTATTATATATTCTAAATCAGTTATAAAGTTTCATAAGTACGTTATTTATTTTTTATATTTTCTATATCTCTCTTTTCAAGAACTCCTTTGTACCCTGTATTTATAATTAATAGGATTATAATAAAGGACATCCTAATATTTATATTTTTATTTTAGTGTACCTACAAGTACAAATAAATACACCCCCCAAAAAGTTTGAAAACTCGGCTGGTCCGACGCTGGCCAAATTCAAAAGCTCAGGCAGTGACACGAAAAAGTTTTTCGTTAGCTCGCATCATTAAATGTATTTTTATTATTATATATTACATTAAAAATGCATGCATAATTTATGTCCTTTTTAAAAAAAGTATACTTCAAAGTATTCTAGGAAGTATACGAATAAAATATCCGGATAGTTGTATCCGAATACATTTTTAAATGAAAGTATTCGAACTTTTTAAAAAAGTATCTGGATACATTTTGAGTATCCGTTTCCGGATACTTTTTTTCAATATCCGACCCAACTGGGGTTAGTACAATAAATTTCAATAATTAATTATTTGTTAGGAATGCCTAAATCTTATTTTATTTTTTTTTTTTATATATCGATATTTTAAATCCTAAAAAAAATTAATTTGTTACGCCTATGACACAACAATATCACAACATTAAACTTCCAAAATGTATTTAAATAGAATATTTAATTAAAAATATAGAGGTATTTTTCATCTGTTTATGGTTTCAAGGTCAAATGTATGTGTATGTCGTGAAAATATTCAAAGATTTACGAAGCAAAATTCATATTTTCATCTCTGTCTAAGATAAAGAAAGTCAAAAAGCTCTAAAAATATTCAAATTTATAATAAAAATACTAATTTGAAACCACTATCGCCATCTACTCTTCATTCTTGTAATTTAAAAATAACCAGATTTTTCACTAAATTCAGGCAGTCTTACCAAATTAGAAACGCCCCTCTTAATAAATAATAAAACAAAATTTAATAATAAATTTAATAAAACACAAAATTTGGTTTAGGTAAAGTTAGGTTCTATGTGAGTGGTCGTTTAACGTCCCTTCCACTGCGACCTGAAAGATCTATTGTGGCTCACCTCTAGGTTATAGTCGTTCTATCAGCCCTATGCCTCTAATGAAGCTCATCAGGGTCGTTGGCGACACTTCCATGAAGTCATTGCACTCGAGTTGATGTAGACCAAATTTATTGATCCTTATTCTCTCGAGCTCTCGGCAGTTACACAAGATGTGCTCCACTGTTTCATCCTCAGCCTGACAGAATCTGCAGTCCGCACTCTCTACCAGTCCAATTGTTTTCACATGCCTATTAAGGCGTATACATTTCCAAACTTTGTTGATATGGAAACAGAGAACTCTTGTAAGAGATGGGATAAAACGAAAAAAATATGTTAACGTTTCTGGACCAGAAGTGGTGAACAAGTATCTGTGACAGTAGTATGGGAGAATTAAGATTCTGTGGAAATAAAGAAGAAACTCCAGAACGCCTATTATTGACTGCCAGTTAAGCGGGAGCGAAAAGCCATGATTTATCATCTCTGGAATTGTTATAGTTACTACTCTTTGTCCAGGCCGTTGGAATGTAAGAGGTATTATAATTTGACACCAGCATAAATAAGTATTAATAGAGGCAAAACTAATTCTAACAGACCACAGTGTAGTTTTGTATTTTTTTAATAAAATATAATCAAATAAAAGTGGTGTACAAGAACTATTTCTTGTTGAGTATCTACCATTATTTTGTTAGATTTAAAAAATGAACAATAAGACTAATAATTCATGTGCTAGACTTAATCATAAGTAAATTTTTAAATGGAATAAAGAAACAGCAGAGTGTTTATTTGGGACTTTCTAGCCTTTCATTGGTGTATAGCAAAAAATCTATAAAAACAAAACATTCCTTTAGAAAATAGAAACTATTATGATGAACCAACAAAAAGACCAAACTTAAAAAAGCAAGACCTGTAGAATTCAAGAAAATTCAAGTTATATGATAGATATAACCATTTTACAAAGTATGACAAAAATAAAAATAATATAGGGTGAAAGCTGCAAAAATAATTCTAATTTTTAAAAATTGTAAGGTGTACCTATTTTTTTAGAAAAAGATTACCTAGAAACTGTTTCGAGAAATGTATTAAATTTAAGGGCATATATCGATTGCGCACATTTTATTACCTGCCTAAGTAATCCTTCTAATCCCGGTTATCGATTGCGCCCCGGTTTAAAACGAAGATTGAATGAGCTGTATCGATTGCGCACAAAATACTTACCTGAATATTAGAATTTGAAAACGTACTGTTATTACAACATTACATACTTATACCTATACTATTTTTTATAGTGAATGCTCACTGCTTTTACAAAATCAAATCCCCGAAAACCCGAAAAGAATAGTGATTCTTTAAAATTTAATTTTCAAAAATCAATAATTATCTAGTTATTATACAAAAATATTGCAATAACAATCATAGAATTTATAATGCTGCCTGTCTCACTTGGGGCGCAATCGATGCAGACCTTTCTCAGGTAAAATTCGAAAAAGATTATCCTAAGTTTTATTGCGGATTTGGGCGCAGTTGATAATTTCCCAAATTAGGGTGTGTCCAGTCAGTAGTCCTATTATTATTCGTAGGTCCTGTCTGCTCATATTCAGCAGCTCTTGAGACCTCTTTTTAGGAAGATCCCCTGTCTTAAACCCTCTAGCTCGAACCAGTAAGAACGTCTCCTACGATCTACCCAGTTCGATATTGCTCCTCTCGCTACTCTATTCGCTATGCCTAGGAATGGCTCCGGGCCTATAAATATTCCTTCAGCACCTTTCCTGGCTAGAAGGTCCGCTTTTCCGTTACCTTCAATGCAGGTATGCCTTGGTGGCCAAAGTAAGGTTATTTTGTTATTTTCCCCTAGACGCATTAGATCCTGAAGGCACTTCCAAACTAACTTAGAGTCGATCCGATTTGATTCCAGTGACTTTAGTGCCGCCTGGCTATCGGAAATGATTTTTATAGTTTTGTTCCTGCAGTCACGCTTAAGCATCTCCTGCAGGCACATCTTCATTGGGTTTAACTTTTATCTTGGAAAAATTTTGAACCAATTAAATTAAATTAAAACTCTCTCTTTAAACGTCTGTTGACACAACATTAAATTTTACTTAAAATTGTCTTGAAGGAAAACTTCTTCCTGTTTTTCTAGGAGCCAGTTCGTCGATCTCACACTGGCCTCTTGGACACTTATGGATTCTCCTGTATTTGACTACGACCTGTCCACAATTCCAGATTCCTGTATGAGCTCATACAGTTTCTTTGCTGGTTGGTGGTAGAAGTGTTTTGGATAATCTGGAACCTCCCATATAATTTCTGCCTTCTGTGATCTACGTTCCCGATGTGGCCAAGTAGTGTAGCGCTGTTTCGGTTTCTTTTTTGCACTTCCTGCAAGTTAGGTCTCTATTGTAAAGCTTTAGTTTTTGGAGATTTTCTCTAGTAGAGAAGTGCCCCATGAATAATCCTGTATTGATGCATAGTTTACTTCTGTTCATTATGAGCAGTTTCTTACTACTTTTTCAAATTGTTCTTTTATACATTTCTTCCTATGTATGTGTGTTCATCTAGTAAATTTTCTTTTTCTTTTTAACCCACCCTTTTCACCATCACAATGGTTAGGAATGTCTACGGCCATTTCGGGTCTGCTAAGTGGAGGTGACGTTCCCCTCTTTTCTGGATAATTAGCTTTTTCATTACCAAAGATTTATTGATTTTCTGGTACCCACTCCAGTGTAACACTGTGCCGGATCGCCAGTCTTTTAAGATCTTCGCCGCAATTTCTTATCAATCTGGATAAGACCTTATAAGTGCAAGCAATAGAGTTTAAGTGAAAACCTTTAGGCTATTTTCATCTTTTGATTTTATTTCTTCCTTGAACTGAAATTGACTGTAAGGAATTTATACCTGTCAGCCATGGGGACCAAATTACCTCCTGAAATTTGAGGACCAAATTACCAACCAATTTTTTTTTACTTTTATCGGAGTTCCGGTCTATATTCAATTGGCTCTAGGTCAAAGAATAAATACTCTTTAATAATCCAAGCTTTCGAAAATTTATTGTTTTCTTTTTCAAGGCTGCAATATGTTACAAATGTTAAAAACTACTTTAAAATACTTACAATTATTGTGACATTAGGTAAATATAAAATTAAACAAGATACACATAGTCAATTTTTACCTCCAGGAAAAATGAAATACTAACACATGTTAAATGTGAATTTCGTTTACCTACCGAATTTATAAAAACGCCCTTCCTAAACAACATAGGAATGGCAATTTTTAAAACGCCTACATTAAATGGTTTTGGGGGATTAAGTTTATTTAAAAGGGTCAGAGGGACAGGCAATTTGTCAATAAAATACCTTATGCTGCAAACATTAAAGATGTGGGCGTGGACAACTTTTTAACTGATTTCAAATTTATTATTATTTAAACCGTGATTGGTTATACACAATAAATAGGCCATCCTTAAAATTTATTCAATGCAAGCGATTTGAGTTTGAAAATGTATATGCTATTCTGAAGCCGATAATACATACCAAACGGACTAGAAAACCAATAATTTAGCTCTAATATAACACTTTCAAATATTAAGTACGATGAATTAACTGAGAAAAATAAAATCAAATTCAAAAAACATAGATAGCAACCGATAAATCACAATATGTTCAATTTTTATTTAATTTGATAAAATTTTAATTACAAATGTATTTTTATGATTTTCTTAACAATTAATTTTTAAATTTATGTACAATTATTAATGACAATCCTCTCGTGCAGTAGAATGTCTACCACTCAAGTCATTTTTATTAGTTAAATTTATTGTACTACCCCTTACTTTTTGGAAGTCCATCTTATTAAGAATAATAAAAAACTTTTCGTTTGAACGTAACTTCCAAGTTTATTTGAAAAAATTATATTTTAAATTACAATGACGGCCGTTTCGATAAGAAGCATCGTCAAATTGACATTTAAGTTACATTTTGTTTGTAGCTAGGTACCTGATGTTGTTTAGGTAGTATTAAGGCTAGACCAAGTATGGAAGTAATAAGACATAACAATATAAGCCTAGATGTTAATAGCCCTAAGGGATTATCCTGGATGTACGTCCCTCTAAGATCAGTATAACTGTGCAATGATATAGAAAAACCAGGAAAAAACTATATCATGCTGATCTTTACAATAACTTAATATATTTATTATGTTTTACAATTACGTCTTATCTATGTATAAAATGTAAACTCAATCAAAGTAAACAGTTTAATAGTGGAGAGCTTCCAAGATTTATTTGTTAATTAACACCTTTAAATTGTGGATCTGCTAGATGTCTTTTTATTTCAAGTTCTTCAAGGAAATCTAAATTTTGTTTTTTATGACATCCAAATACTACACACTTGTTTTAGGTACTATATTGTTCTTCTAGTTTTGGTATTTCTTTCATTTGTCAATTATTTGCATCTATTGGCATTTATTTGTTTTCATGAGGATAACAATGTTCTTCATTCTCCATTATTTGTGATTTTATCCAAAACAACGTCTTATAGATTACCCTGAGTTTAAGATCCACTTGTTCCAAGTAAAGTCGTTAGTCAATAAATTCAGTAGTCTCCATATTTCCTCATTTTGTAACCAAAATTTATTATTGTAGCTTCCATAACCCCCAAAGCTTCCCCATTTTCTTCATAGTTTGTAATAACAAAAGTTATATACATTATTTTATAAATAGCGAACTTCTAATAAGGAACACAAATGGCGTTTTTGAGTATATGATAAACACACACAGATAGAAAAGCATTAAGTACGTTAAATTTTAATGTATTCCTTCACGTCTGTTAGTTTTATAAGCGAAGAAAAAATTAATCTCTATCTCTCTCGTCTGTAAAAATAGTAAATCGTTCATCTAAAAGTGTTCACCAAAGCCATCAATTATCATAAAAAAACTCTCTTCTACCTGCCATGCACATGCAAACCTGCACTCAATGTTCTGCAACCTCTAACAGTGGCGTGGTGTCAACAACTGGAAAATCGCTGTCATCAGCTGCAACTCCATAGCAGCTGAAATCGATTTGGGCATTTTGTGGAAAAGATTTTGCTAGCACTGGCAAAAATCTTATAAGAGAGAAGAATGAATCTATAATGTTTTAAGAACTGTCCGTAAGACAAAGCAATTTTTTGGCTCCACCACATCCCAAGAATCACCAGAACTATAAAAAATGCATTATTCGTTGGTTTGGATTAAATTTTAAACATTATATCTTAAACTTTATTATTTATTATCATTAGATACTAGTTTTTCGGAAAAAATAAATTGAACGGCACGCAGTGTTTAATTCACAATAAATTGTGGTATAAACCAAATTCATTATAACTAAAAATATTTCTAAATTAGTGTAGAATGATTTGAACAAAGGGCTACTGGATTTTAAAACATTTTTTATGGGACACATTAATGTTTTATCACAAAATTCCCGTTGAATTATCCCTTGCAGGATACATTCGGGTTTCATTTGCTCGTTAATCCTTATTAAAAACCCATTTTGGTTGCGCTCCTGCATTCTAGATGGATCTCTCTTTAGTCTATCGAACATTAGTTTAACGTAATCAACAATTAATTTCAGTAAATTAGTTCCTAGACACACATGATTGGAACATTGGCAATGAGTATAAAAATTATGATTTAGTATTATGGAAATCGATTTGTGCAGTAAATCTACTCCAATTGATGTATAAATAATAAATAAGAGTAACATCTTCTTGAGCAGCCGAATGGTATTTTTAAGTGCACTTGTAAACCAATAAAGGTTTTGCTAGTTTCCTGCAATAAAAAATGCGCAACGAAACGTTTCTATTAATAATTCTGGGCTGCTGCCCAAAGAAAAGAATATAACTATTACTTTTTTATGTTTACATCACCCGTTTAAAAAAATTAACCTTTTTATTCACAAATTAATTAAAATTTTGACACAGGATTTCAGTTATAAAATATTACACTCAAAATATTTTGGCAGGCAAAACATTTTTCTCTGTAAGAGACTTTTTAAAAGCATAACGATTTTTAGTGATAAGTATTCCTATTCTAAATATTTTTTAGGAAGAACATCTGCAAAATACTAATACCAATTTAAATATTTCAAAAAAAGGGCAAGGCTGGGCATTCACTTGGGTTTTCCAGGGAGATAAAACAGATGCAGCAAAGCATGTTACTGCATAAAAGAAGAATGGTGTTTAGAAAAGAGATTGAACGTAAGATTCTGCAGGAAAGGATAATTAAATGGGAAGAAAAACGGTATAATAGAGAATGAACGAAAATTTTGATTGAGCATTTGTCTAGATTAGTAGGATTTGTGGTAAACAAGGTGACACATCCTAATTGACTGTCCTAGGTGAGTTGGGGAAATAAAGCCAGAGAGTTGGGTAGAAGTAGACAATATGATTCAGGTTATAACGAAGAAATTGTTGGGAGAAAGGAAGTAGGAAATATATTAATGAAAGACGATAAGATTAAGGGCAAAAGAAGGGTTTCTTTTAGTGAGGTCTGCTCTTATGCAGGAGACTGTAATTTCTCTTCGAAAAGAAGCTGAGTCAAAGTATCAAAAGAACAAAAAGATTTTATCGATGATTCGGTAGTGGAACAGTAGTGCTAGTTTTTCAGAAAAATTTGGAAAACATAAACCAATAATTTGGTAGATGAAGAGATCTTTTGCTTAATAGATTTGAAAGTAATGGATTTTTGGGGACGAAATATGTAAATTAAATTGTGGGACATATTTACGAGAGCAAAGGAATTATGCTTACCTTTTACAGTATATAGTGTGCTCAAGCCTTAAAACACAATTTTATTGAATAATTCGTATCAATGATAAATGTCTGTGTACAGTCGGCTTTAGAATAGCATATACATGTTAAATGTGAATTTCGTTTACCTACCGAAGTTATAAAAACGCCCTTCTTAAACAACAAAGGAATGGCAATTTTTAAAACGCCTACATTAATGGTTTTGGGGTATTAAATTTATTTACAAGGGTAGGTCATGTCCCGAATAAATAAGTTTTTTTCGCATTTTTGCACTGATATAATAAAAAAAGGGATTTTAATCCTAAACAAACATTTATTATCGAGGGTTCCAAACTAAGTGAAGATGTGGGCGTGGACAACTGTTTAACTGAGTTCAAATTTATTATTATTTAAACCGTGATTGGTTACACAAAATAAAAAGGCTGTCTATTCAATGTAAGCGATTTGAGTTTGAAAATGTATATGCAATTCTGAAGCCGATAGTACATCTGTTGCCAAAGATACTAAAATCCATAAACATCTTTATTTTTTTTTGAAACAGTGATAAGTACCCGAGCTTGTCTGGTTTTTGCAGAACAAAACTTTAAATTTCTTGTATATACTGTATTCTGGTAAAAATATAACAAATAATACTAAAATGTAGGTTAATAATTTTTATACATGCGTTTTTTTTAATTAAGCATAAGAAAATGGACTGGTAAAGTTTTATTGGCTATTTTACTGTATTGTTTTGATTTTGGGAGTTAATTACTGTTTGTTCATATGTTTTATATAACACCAAAGTAGATATACGAACAATTTCCGTAAACATTTTATAACATCACCTTCAAAGTTGTTGTGCATTTTTATAAATTTTAAGAATAACCTAAAAAATGGTAGGTACTTTAAAAACTAAATTTTAAAAGAATTTGTCTGTATATGTATTTAATTATACTACTTGCATTATATTTTAATGTATAATAATAATACAATAACTCAAACAAAAGTTATAATGTGGCTGTTTGGAAACATTACGTTGACATTTCACAGTTGGACAGCATAGAACACAAATTTTGACGTCACACATTCCGTTTCCATTATAGTATACTATAATCCATTGACCAAGGTCGATTTCAAATTCAGCATACTTAGATATGTTTTTTATGTAATGATAAAACTTAAGTGAGTAGTTGACAAAATAATATGTAAAGTGCGGGAAGAAGTTTTCCTCTCTTTGGAAGTTTACTGAGCCACCACCAAAAAGAGTGGTTGGCGCCATCAAACGTTCATTGTATCGCTGTCCTCCTTCTCTCCACACCAATATTCGACCATCACACATATTCAGCCAAAATCTGGACTCCAGTTCTGAAAATTCCAACGACTGTGTTTTCTCGCCCACCGATTTCTGCATGCACGCTGATCCGCAGTCAACCGTAGATGTCAACTACGCCTTCTGCAATTCTATTAAGTAGTAACATGTTCCAATACCATTTGTCAGTATAAGCCTTTTATTAGTAAATATCAAAAAAAGATGAAACCGGGGCCATTTTCCTGTTCCTCTAACAATTCGTGAAATTTAGCGCTCATTGTATATTACTACTAATATTCTTTAGCTTCTTTCTGGTTGCATAAGTAAGATCCTTATGCAGAGCATCAAGTTCCCCCGTCATTACTGATGACTCTGACGGTAATTTGAAAGTTTCAATTTTTTCTGCGCATCTCACTCCAGAATTTGTCTCGGAAGCATCTGTGAATATCGTGGTGGAATCGGAAGGATAAAGAGAAATTATTTCTTGATAGTGGTTTATTATTACCTGAGGATTTGTGTCTTGTTTATTATTATATTTAAGTAGCTACTGGTTTACATCAGGCAATTGAGTTATCCATGGGGTCGAAGCTTCAAAGTTGGTCTGGACAACTTGAGGAAAGGTGATTTGTAACTCTTCTATAATGTTTTGTATTCTTGATTGGAGTGGTAGGTGGGTTTTAGTGTTTTCGTGGAAAGATAGGAAGTATGTACAATCTGGAATGTTGGACTTAATGGAGCGTCTTTTTGCTGCGTAGGATAAACTGATTACTTGTCTTCTTTGAACTTAATAAAGAGGGCACTGCGGAAGAATATGCTCTGCAACCATAGTCTATTTTTGAGCGTATTAGTGCTTTGTATAATAAAAGTAGTATATTTCCATCTACACCCCATTGCTTGTTCGCTGGACATTTTAAGAGGTTTAATCCTTGTTGACAAGCTATAACTAGTTGTCTTGGCCTGCATTGGTGTTTTGAGATTACTTACGATATCGTTTATGGCTATCAGAAAAAGTGTAGGGCTGATGACAGAGCCTTGCGGTGTCCCATTTTCTTGAGTTCTAATAGAGGACATGTGTTCATTGGTACGTACAGAAAATTTCCTATTCCAAAGAAAGTTCTGTATGAATGCTAAAACATTTCCCTGGAATCCCCATGATTGTAATGTGGTCAGTATTTTGTGACGCCATGCTAAGTTAAAAGCTTTGTTGATATCAAAGTAAACTGCAATACATTTTTGTTTATTGCAAAATTATTAATATAAACTACTTTAAACTTATACAAAGATATGAAATATCTTTATTAAAACTCACCCCAACCCTACAGACTAAATAAACAACTATTTGAAATTGTTTTCATATCACGCCTTTTAATTGCATCTTATTTACGGGTCAACACTAACAAATATCCACGAAATTTTTAAGTTCCTTTTAAAATTATGATTCGACTTATTTTCCCTGTCACGATGTCTTTTTTACAAAGTAACACAAAATATTCAAAATAAAAAACAATCTACATCTTCATATTTTTCTACTGCGTAACATCATCAAGTTATTTGCAACTAACAGCTTAATATCTTATTGAAAAATATTGTTTCAACAAATTAATTTTTGCACTCAGTTTAAAATTACAATAATAAAAGTGATTAGTAAATTAAAACTATTCTTTTTACTTTGGTATATTTTTTTAGAGACTATTAATATTGGTGTATTTTTATCTCTGATATCGATAAATATTTTCAAAAATAATTTTATGAAGACAATACTGTTTTACTGACGGATTTTTTTTTCATTTATAACAACTTTACTGTGTCACTTGTTGGTTAAGAGAAACATTAATCACAATTAAATTGATTGTACTAACCCTTACTTTTTGGAAATCCATCTTATTAAGGATAATAAAAAACTCTTCGTTTTAACAAAACTTCCAATATTTATTTAAAAACTGCTTTTTTAAAAGACTCAATGACAGCCGTTTCTCCAATTTTAGCAAATATTTTTATGGATAATTTAGAAAACAAAATCTTTAATTCTAGTTATAAAAACAATATTGTATTTTGGTATAGATATGTTGATGATGTGTTAGCAGGATTTGTAGGTAGCGAACGACAATTAGATATATTTTTTAATTATATTAATACCTTGCATCCTAAAATTAATTTTACTTTAGAAGTTGAAGAAAATAATTCAATTAATTTTCTAGATTTAAATATTGAAAAAGTTAATAATTTACTAAATTATTCAATATACAGAAAACCAACACAAACAGATGTAACCATACCATATAATTCAAATCATCCTATAACACATAAATTAGCAGCTTATAATTCTATGATACATAGGGCATTTTCAATTCCAATGGACAAAATTAACTTTGATAAAGAAATTTGTATCATAAAACAAATAGCTACATCTAATGGCTACCCAATTCATTTGATAAATACATTAATAAATAAAAAGAACAGAAAGTGGCACTACAACTAATATTTCCTAAACAAACTAAAGAAATTAAAAGTTATAAAAATATTACATATTGTGGAAGTATTTCCAATCAAATTTCAAAAATAATATCTTCGGCAACATCAGCAATAGTATCATTTAAAACACAAAATAATGTTGGTACAAAATTGTTAAATGTAAAAACAAAATTACCTAAATTAAAAAAATCTGGTGTTTACAAAATTAATTGTCCAAAGTGTAATGCTGTATATATAGGTCAAACACAAAGAAATTTTGAAGTAAGATTTAACGAACATTTAAGAGCATATAGATTAAAACAACCAGATAAGTCAAATTATGCAAAACATCTACTTGAACATCCAACCTCACTCTTTCACAACAATGACATCCAAATACTACACATTTGTAATAAAAAACAAAATTTAGATTTCCTTGAAGAACTTGAAATAAAAAGACATCTAGCAGATCCACAATTTAAAGTTGTTAATGAACAAATAAATCTGGGAAGTTCTCCACTTTTAAAGTGTTTGCTTTGATTGAGTCTTCATTTTATACATAGATAAGACGTAATTGTAACACAAATATATTAAGTTATTGTAAAGATCAGCATGATATAGTTTTTTCCTGGTTTTTCTATATCATTGCACAGTTATACTGATCTTAGAGGGAAATACATCCAGGATAATCCCTTAGGGCTAATAACATCTAGGCTTTAATATTGTTATGTCTTATTACTTCCATACTTGGTCTAGCCTTATAACTACCTAATAAACATCAGGTACCTAGCTACAAAAATAAATAGTAACTTCAATATGTCAATCTGACGATGCTAGTTGTCTAGCGAAACGGCTGTCATTGAGTCTTTTAAAAAAGCAGTTTTTAAATAAATATTGGAAGTTTTGTTAAAACGAATAGTTTTTTATTATCCTTAATTAATCACAATACTTATTTCACTAATTTATTAATTTAAATGCAGAAATATAGCTATAATTGCTATTTATATTTAAAAAAATTAGTGAGGCATAAGCCGATTTAAGAAATAAATAAAATTATAGGTAACGTATCGTCATATTCCAGCCGAAAGAAGAGATTTAGATACGCAAGTTGGGCAATCGAAATTTGAACTTGTGTTTTCCTCGTCATCTGCTGCATTCCTCGATCTTCTTGCGCCTCCGGCCTTAAACTAACAAAACCGTAGAGACTCCGAAGACATCGCGTTTTACCCCCGCTCTAGTAGTATTTAAACTTGCTGCTCTCAGAATCGCACGAGTTTGGCGTACACTGTCGGCGAATCTATTTCGCGTCATTCGCGGACAATCTGTACTTCTTTTTTGTCGCGTATCGTCGAGTGATCCTTTCCCAGAGGACTAAAGTGCAGGACGAGGCAGGACACTGCTCAAATTTTTTTATTTAAATTTTTTTTCAGTTCTTTCGGATTATTTTTGAGGTAAGTGAGGTGTTTACAGTGAATAAGTGTTTTTGTGACTAGGTGGTGACTTTGGGCATTTTTTTAGATTTTTGTAATGTGTATTTTATTGGTTTGCGATAGGTGGATTTTATTTGCCATTTCGAGGGGCTTTTCATTCATGATTTTATAGTTTCTCCATATCTTTTTGGTTTTAAGTCAAATGGAGAATTTCTTTGAAAATCAGAATAAAATGTAGATAAGAATAAATATATAAATAAGAAAATCTTATTCGAATATTAATTAAAATTTTATAAAAAAAGATGTAATATTTCAAAAGTATTTATTAAAAATTTTTATATAAAATGATATAATTGCACCAATAGGAAAAAATTGTATTCAATAATACACTTGATCCACAATTTTTAAAATTTTGCATTTTTAAAACCACTAAAATGAAGACTTTGTCCACATATTTAATTTATTTTTTATATAATAAAAAAATTGTTTAAAATAGTTAAAGGTCAGTTCAAAATTAGCCAAAATAAATTTCTAAAACCGCTAAATTGATTATAATATGTGTATTTAATTTTTAATTAATATATTATCCACATAATTCATTTAATAGAGAAATTAAAGTAAAACACTCAATAAATTAACCAACATTTTTTTATTCTAGTTATAAAACAAGCTAATTTTTAGATATTAACCAAAGTTAGATAAAAATTGTCATCAGCATACTACACTTAATAAAGAAGTTAAAAAATATATTTTGGTTACATTTTATTACATAAAAATTAAATATTGATAATAGTAGGTACTTAATACTAAAGTATTTTTAAGAATTTTGACTAGACATTTATCAGGAAAAAAAATTAATTAATTATGTTTTTTTAAACTCAACAATTTATGATTATATCTTGAGTTATGAAATAAATAAATAGAAAATTATAAGACCCACAAATAAATATTTATTAAAATCAGAAAAAAATCGTATACTTATCTGCTAAAAAATTCAAAATCATTTACATTAAATATGTATTAATTAAATATAAAAAACTGTTAAAATATTGTAGAGTAGTTCCAATGATAAAATAATATCACAAATTCTTGCACTATTAATATTAGTACATTCCACAATCCCAATGAAATTATTTAAATAATCGTCCTTGAAACGTCTACAACCAGGCTGTAAAAATTAATTTATATTTGGGGACTTTGTTTAATTTCTGTTTAATCAAAATTTCATATCACTTTTACCTTCACCGTCTAATGCTAACCGCAATAATTTGTCCCAAATTTAAAAATATTGCTTATTTATTATTTTTAGTAAGATATTTAATTGATTTTCATTTACCTGATTTACCTAAATTACTTAATTTGAGAATTATAGGTGCTTAGAATTTTTTTTCAACTTCTTCCAATATTATTATTACTCCAAAGAATGCTACATCACTTATATAATAAATAATTAATTCTGAATAAAACATATATTTGAGCAATTCCATTTAAAAAAAGTTAAACCAAACTTATCATTTTAACATAACAACATTAATATTGATATTAGTGTCATCTAAATAATGTTAAATATTTTATTTATTAAATTTTTTGGAAGGAATGTCGAATAAATTGGCCAAAAAGTATTTGCATTTTTTTAAATCAGCATTTTTCTAAATAAAAAGGTTTATAATTTTATTATAATGCCTTATTGAAATAATTTTCAATACTATCTACACTGTCTAAAAATTCTTCTTTCAGGTTTTTTTAGCTGTTTATTTTTTTGAAGTTTTTTTAACAACCTTGAAAAAGTATATAAGTAGTTTCTTTGGGCAGAGATATTTTTTCCTTGCAACAGTCTACGACACTGCTTGGTATCGTCAAAGACAATAATCCACCGTTAAATACAAGTTTATCTAGTTTTTTCTTCTACTTCATCGTTCGAGGTTTTCTTACAGTCTTCTACCACTTGAAAGCAAACGATATTTCTTTGAATGTACCACCGCAATGTTTGCCGACACACTTTGCATCCCCATGCAAGCACCATTGAGACCACAAACATATTATGCTTTTTCCCACGATCTACCATGTTCAGAATTATTACCGATGATTTAGTCACAAAATGACTTAACGCGTTTGAAAATTAAACAGATTTTAACAGGATGGCAATGTTTGACTTTCATTTAGGCAATCTCCATTTAGACAGTTACTTTATAAATTATTTGGTGATTGACATTATTGAATAATTAAATTTATGGAACTAACCCTTACTTTTTGGAAGTCCATCTTATTAAGAATAATTGAAAACTCTTCGTTTTAACGTAACTTCCAAGTTTATTTGAAAAAATTAGGTTTTTCTCTATCATTGCACAGTTATACTGTTCTTAGAGGGACGTACTATCGGCTTCAGAATAGCATATACATTTTCAAACTCAAATCGTTTACAATCAATTAATTTTAAGGACTTATTTTAGAATTATTTTAAATTTAGAAAAGCAACAATTTTGTAGTTTGTACAATTTATTAAATTAAATTTAAAGCTCTACAGTTTTTTTAAAAAAAACTTCTATTCTTCCATCTACAATTTTTTTGAAATATGTACAATGTCTGCAGTCTTCATTTATTTGCATACAATAAGTTAAAAATAAAATTATAATTTAAAGTGCAACTAGTGACTTGGGTAACGACTTTGGCAATTATTTTAATTATTCTTGCAATAATAATAGATATTAAAATATACCCTCTAATGTATATAACCCCTATATTATTATTACTAGGTAATAAATCAAATTTCGATGAAAAGTTTTTAAAAAATCTTGAAAATGACAAAAATACCACCACATTTTAAAATTTAAAATGGCAAAGAAGCAGCAAAGTACAGACCAATTTCATTAGTATCTAACGTTCTGAAGATCTTTAAAAAAATACTCCTACAAAAAAATTAATTTATTTATAAACAAATATACCATTCTATCGAATCAATAATATGGCTATTGCCCTCACAAGAAATCATTTTCATGGATTTACTAGAGTTACTTACCTACTAAATTTTTGAGAGTTATCTGAAAAACTGAATACACTCTGTCAATGTTGGTGGAACTCATATAGTATTTTTAGAGCAATAAAATATGGAGGACT
This sequence comes from Ophraella communa, assembly GCA_035357415.1. Taxonomy (NCBI): domain Eukaryota; kingdom Metazoa; phylum Arthropoda; class Insecta; order Coleoptera; family Chrysomelidae; genus Ophraella; species Ophraella communa. Next base: position 20,743,369 of record CM068988.1, on the reverse strand, counting down.
TCAGGGAACAGTCCTGGTGCCGGAATAAATATCTCAATATATTATAAACAAATACTAGGCTATCTTAAAATTCTTTATTACATTACATTCATTATTACCTACATTTTAATAGCTACCTAATGTTATTAAGTAATGTTAAGACTAGACCAAGTATCGAAGACATAACAATATAAAAGCTTAGATTTTATTAGCCCTAAAGGATTATCCTGGATGTATTTCCCTCTAAGATAAGTATAACTGTGCAATGATATAAAAAAAACCAGGAAAAAGCTGATCTTTAAAATAACTTAATATATTTGTGTTAGATTTATGCCTTATCTATATGTATAAAAATTGAAGACAATCAATCTGACGATGTTAGTTTTTAGCGAAACAGAAAATTGGAACTTTTGTTAAAAAGTTTTTTTAATGTTCTTAATCATAATATACACTTTTTTTTTTGTTTTTTGTTAACTTTTATTCTATTTTATTACAAATTTACTATAGGTGATTGATGACTTGTTGCATCCACACACAAGGCCCTCCTTAAGTGGATTTAGCAGTGTTTTATTCTGAACAAAAGATATAAACTGTTTATTTAATAAACTTATTATTATTATATTAATAAATAATATATTAGATGTGATATTTGTACAAGATATCTCCTCGACAATGCAGTCTTCGCGACCATTTAAGACGGCAAATAAATATTAATAGAATACCAAACATATATTCAGTTTAAAATACAAATAGTCAGTACATAAATATTGACTATACAAATACGTTTTAAGCGACAATGTATCAGACATAAAAAATCGAATGTACTGACCGCGACTTGGCTGCTAACCTGCCTCGGTGGAGGTCACTACCATGTGAACATACCCGAGATGAGAAGACGAAGATGCATACCTTCCTACTATATTTTCTAACTGTTGTTTTTTTTATGTAATGTCTTTACTACTTATTACACCGATAGAGGTTTTGATTCATGTGGGAGACGAAGTGCTAATCGAAGAATCGAATATTAAAATCTATTTTTGCTTTGATTCAATAAATACATTTTAAAACTTAATAATGAATATTTTACTTAACAAAAAGCCGCTACAATTTTTCTACTAAAGTATTGATTTGCTAACGATATTTTAACTGAATAATCTCACCCAAATAAAAAACATTTCGTTAAAACGATCCATTAAATATTGTAATAACTAAAAACAAATTAATGATATCTATGACGCTCGATTTTGTAAAAGAATTTAACGATTTTCTCATAACTTTACTGAATTAATCATTCGCAATTCTCTAGACACCTTAAATTCCTCATACGAATCATGATTAGTATGTTAAACGTGTGCATTGTCAACCACTCCTACGAATTTAGTGAAATAATCTAGTTACCTACCGAAAGACTTTCTACTTATCATTTACCATGTTAGACATCAGAATAAAAAGTACGTGATACATTTTTTTAAGTTTGTACTAAATCTAAACGACATTGACATTGTTTTTCACGTTTATGATAATTTTTAAACTACTTTTTAAGAGATTTATCGTAGTTTCCGTCTGTTCCTAAATCAGAGTGAATTTTAAAGTGATTGATAAAATAAATTTATCTTTATTGGCTATTATAATTACTTTAATAAAAATTAATACATTATATTATGCAAAAATATGGTATCTACTTGGGGCTTGTAATTTATAGTCCAATTGGACTGTCCTGCATTTGTTGAGAACGGCTGCTTTTTGTCACTCAAAGAATGTGAACTTATTATTATTATTATCAAATTTAATATATCAATATTTACTTTATTTCAATAACATCTGGTTAAAGTTATTTGTTTAGTGTTGGATTTTTGAATGACGCCATTTCTATATGTCTAAACACTTCTTTTTCCTAATGCTCCTAATGTAACAAAATCGTTTTCACTTTCTTCCATCTTTCTCTTGGTCTACCTCTCCCCTTTTTTCCATCAATACTCCTTCTATTATAATCTTCGGGCATATCTTCTATACAATTCTCTGTATAGGTCTGTTATAAATTCTAGTGGTCTAGCTATTATAATTTGTTCCCTTTTTCGCAGTTGCTGTACATTACTTAAGAAGTCCTCGCTTAAGTTAAGATTGGTCCCTTTTAGTTTTTTTGCTTCTTTCTGTACTTGATTTCTTAGGGTAGTACTTCTCAGTTCTAGTATAATTGGTCTAGATTTATCGTTTTACATTTACCAATTCTTCTTAATCAGTATATCACACACACACACTCTAACCAAACCCGTCCCCCCAAAATGCATCCCTCTAGGAGTAATGCCTTCCGGGAAGAACATCCACCACCCCCCCCCATCACGTCCAAGGGGGGCCTCAGTCCTCGGGCTTATGCTCTTCCTTCCACTATCTTGGTTCGAAGATAGTTTCCAGGTGTCTTCTTTTTGTTCCGGGATGGTGCTTTGCACCTCTATCCTCCTGTCTTCTTTTTAGTCGTTTCGCTGCCTCTAAAAGTTAGTCCTGCGGCTAAAGGTATCCTTAAGGACTAGATTTACTTCTTATAGCTGTCCCTACTTAAGAACCTGCGCATCTCCATAGGGCTAGACAGAGACTTTTATAGGCGGTTCCTCTTCTGTCTACTTCTTGACAGATGTTGTTCCTTTTTAGTTGTCCAGCTGTTTCTTTGGATGCCTTCTGTGGTCTTCTGCTGTATAGTTTGGTATGTTATAGTATAGTATGTGTCCTGAGTTCTTCGAATCTTCTTCTGGCTCTGTCTTCTCCTGTTCTAGTTCCCTGTACAGTTGTGTATTTCTTATGTACAATGAAGCGTCTGCTGCTTGCCTTAAGATGATGTTCTGCTGTGCTTGTATCTTCTTTTTATAAATTTTGGCTGTGTGTTCCAGGCTACGGAGGCGTACAACATGATCGGAATGATGATTGCATTTATTAGATGTATCTTTGTCTTCAGTGCTAGTTTGGATTTTCTTCCTATGAGTCCGGCTAGTCTTCCTCTAGCTTGCTTTGCCTTCTTGGTAATGTTTTCCACGTGTTCTTTGAAGGTTAGTCCTTTGTCCAGTACACTCCTAGGTGTTTGCCCTTGTTTTTCCATTGGATGTCTTCTCCTCATATGTTAATGTTTTCTTCTGGTTTTTTCCTTCTTTTACTGAAGTAGACTGCTTGGGTTTTTTCTTTTAATCAGTATATCGACGGTTTCATTAATATTATATCTAATTTTGTCGCAACTAAAGTACTAAATGCATTTCCTTTTTATGCTGATAACTTTCTGCTACTCAAAAGTGTAGTTAACTTGTTAATTGTATATAAACATAGGTGTCGTATTTTTATGTTTCATATTTTAATTTGAGCCACTGCTTTAACATCTTTATTCTTGTTTAAGATACTTTTTTATTTAGAAAAACACTTTTGGAATCTACTGGATACTAACAACTTAAAATAATATTAAATACACACTAATTGCAAAAGGAAAAAATATGATTGAAGCCCACTTTTAAATAACACTATTTTTATCATTTTCTTTAATCTTTTTGTTCCTCTACCGTATAAATACCTGTAAACTGGACGTAAAAAATCGTAATTCCGGTTTTAAATTAAACAATTACACACTGTCACAATAATAACCGCTAAGCGTAATAACACCGTCTATGGTATTAAAAAAAAAACGAAATCTCCGCCTTATTTTGTATTATTTTTAATATAACTGTTACTTCTTATGGTATCGAGCTATAAATAGCCGAGTATAGTTGAAAATTTTCATCGTAAATCAAAATACGCAACCTAGACGCAGTGCATTACATCTATAATTAATTAAATTTGTCGCTTTGAGGCAATATATTTCGATAGCACAAAAGACCGATGGGTATTTACTTAACGGTTACTCGAACAGTTTTTTTTGTTTATGTACGCGTAACATAATTTTCAGGAATCGTGATTAGATGGGATATGAATGAACATAGCCGCGTAATATTCGCGGTAAAAAATAAAATAGAAATTTGATTTATTGTTTACGTCAACTTCTTCGCAGAACTTCTTTTTCTTCGGATCAACAAAGCAGGTTAAATTTTAATGAATCAATAATTAGGCGCACACCAACCACTGAACCACTAGAGCGTCCTAAAAAAGTTTTTCCTCAAATTACAATCTTGCTATTTATTGGCACTACTATATTTTTATTTTTTCTTCTTTCTTTTTTCTTTTCTTTTTTATTAGGTATTTATTGTGGGCCTCCCTATATTTTCGGTGACATTTTCCAAATCACTGATCATGATTCTTGGAGCTGGAGCTACCTCTAGTAGTTCGGGCACAAGTTGTGATGGTGGTAGTGGTGAAATAAGATTGGTTCAGAAACAAGTCCATTAGCCACAGAATTTTTGTTTCTTTGATTAAGTTAACTGGCAAATCTAAAGCATTACGATTGGTAAGGCATAATTTTGTTTAACAAGTGATGCAATTAGTTTATTAGTCTTTTTGAGGTTACAAATTATGGAAAGTTCATTGTCGTCTAATTCCCTTAATGCATTTCCAGTATGAATTACGTCCACACCCATAGGATTGCATTTTCACCAATATCGTCTGTAAATGAGAGGTGGAACTAAATTTAAGGGCCACGTTAACCTTCCTGTAGACTGTGGCAACTTCCCTAGTCATGGTACGTAGTTTTCAATTGGTAAGCGTGACATCTTCCTTATCACGATAACAATTTATCGGACAATAGATTTTGTGGCTTCAGTATCTACCAACATCCCGGAAATGTATCCGGGATGCCTTTCGTGGACAGGAGTTTCTTATGTGACCCAGTTCTCCATAATTCCAGCAACGTATGGAGCACAATCTTCTTGTGGGCAGATAATAATGTCACTACTCTTTCCACTATTCCATCCAAGACGTCACTATCATCTCTGGATTTAGAAGCTGTGCCAGTTGTTGCGATTCAAGGGCTAGTTGCTGCGATTGCTCCTCTTGCCAAATCCATAATTGTGTTCTGTTCTTAATTGAACTTTTGTCAAAGTTTCATCATTTATCAATCAATCTAAATCAATCTAACCTAACTTAAAAATAATTTTTTCTAACTTCTAACTTCTAACATCTTTATAAATTAGTTATAATTAATGTATATTGACATATATGTTCGATATCCAACTTTATCATTTTTATTAGATCGATTAGCCTGGACGCCGCCCCCTTGCGTTGCTCTCTGCCCTCGGTTTTTCTTCTCCAATTAGGTGAAACGGCACCCTTGCTAGGCCGTCACACTCACAGAGTCTTCTTTCTGGCAGAACCTACAAAGGCTATCATCTGCTAGGCCGATTGTGTTCATATGTCTCCTTAGCCTGCAATGTCCGGTCAGTATTCCCACCATCATTCTCGTCATTTCTCAGGTCGCGTGACAATCCGACCGACGGGCCTTAAAGCTTGCCTTAGTCCTGGGGTTTCATGCCACCAGCGTAACACCTGATTGTTTATCTATTGTTGGACACTCTTCTTAACGAGGCTTTTGGCAATTCCACATAAAGGTTCTGGCCCTATCATGACCTCAGTCGCTTCCAGCTTTTTCGTAGTCTTTTATTCCTGTATGGCCTGGCACCCAGACTAGGGTCACTCTATTATGACTACCTAGTATGTTGAGGGTCTTGCGACACTCCCACAGCAGACTTGACGATCTCCAAAATGAGCCTATCGCTTTTAGTGCTGCTTGGTTAGGTTAGTTTAGGTAGATGACGATTTTTTCGCTTTTTACCTTCCGTCTCATCAACTCCGCCATTACCTCTGCCTGAAAGACAGTGGTATGTCTTCCAAGGCTTTGAGAGATCGTGATCCTCTCTTGTACCCGATATATTCCGGCTCCTACTCCAGAGCCATCAGTATTACAGTTGACATTCGCAGTTATAGAAGGCCCTGCTTCCCAGTCCTTACTCTCTGAAATGACTACTATGTATTCGTTTTTAAAGCTATATTGTGGGGCAATTTGATCCATTGGCATTCCCAGTATTGGATCTGCCTTTATTTCTTTATATATCTTTTTGTAGGCCTTACCGTGTCCTTGACTTATCGGAGGAGGCCCCTGTAGTAATCTGTGGCTAACAGATCTTGTATTACCCTGTACAAAGATATGCAGTGATGATAGGCTTAGTAATACCTCCAGGGCTGCAGTCAGCGTCGTTTTGATGGCCACGGTGATACTTGGGCGCGCTTGCCTTTGGACATCACTTAGCTGCCTCTGCGCTCCAACCTGCAGTGTCCTGGACCACCAGACTACTGATCCATAGGTTATAATTGGTCCCAATTCTTCCCGCACATTTGCCTGCACCTTCCCAGGGCGATTTTGGCTTTGTGTGTGGAGTTCTAGATGTGAGAATTCCATGTAAGCTTCTGGTCAAAGATTACCCCTAGGTATTTAACTTCTTTCGCAAATGGAATTTCCACTTTTGAATTTTTCAAATTTATTAAACTAATCTTCAACAGCTTCTACTTTATACCGAATTTTTATTCCAAACTAACTAATAATTGTTGGTAGCAATTTTGCCTATTCCGAATTTATTCTCGGTATAAATATTTATACTCCGTTTATTGGTAAGACTGTAATTCTTTACTTAAACATTACCTTATAATTCATTATTAGAATTTAATATAAACTTTACCACAACTACAGCCTTAAACCAAATCTGTACAGCGTTATCAATGATATACCTTTTCCATTGAAAAACCATTTTAGTGCAAGCTGCCTATTGGTATTCGTAAGAACAACGCCGCAGCCAATAGATATTCTAGTAACTACAAGCAGTAACAGTTCTCTTGATATGGGGATAACTAAAGAAATCCAACGGTCTTTATCTTCCGAAGACTTAAAGAAAGAATGTCAAGATACTGTACAGTTTCCGATGTATCGTCTTAACTACTAATCTTGTTAAAACCAAGTAATGTATTACTCGTCACGGGTTTTTATTGCTTCACTTACAACACAAGTAATTGTTGGAGATTTATAATGTAATTTAACCACATAGGGATCGCATGAAAACATTTTAATTGTATTTTTAATACTGATTTTTCATCAATATGGAGGAGGTTTTGTTTGAAATGCCACATTAAGCAAAAGCTCTAAATATTCCTATAGATTTAATTAGCGAAATTTATGATTTATGATTTTAAAATACAAATTTGGCGCCCAACGTAGGAAAAAATGCAGTAATAACAAACATTCTATTCTATTCTATTCATGAATACTCTCGAAAAAAACGCAAACAGATGGCGCTGTCTTGTATTTTTAATACTGATTTTTCATCAATATGGAGGTTTTATTTGAAATGACACATTAAGAAAAAGCTCCAAATATTTCTATAGATTTGTCTACATACTTAAGTAATTTCTTTTGATAGTAATGTCTGTCTTTATTTTGCCAAATAATTTACCTACTTATGATTTTAAACTACAAATGTTTTATACCCAAACAATGATGATGAATAAGATGATATTATTTCATTCAAAACGTCTTTGCATAATGAAAACCATAGTTCTTAGGCGAATTTTAAATTATGCGGAACCCGACACAATCACATTCCTTCACGGCTAAACATCCATGCTAATCAATCCATATTATTGATTGATTATCGTTCAAATTTAGATATTTCAATAGTTTGTCCCCTAGCAAACTTGAACTTGAATACACACAACTTATTTTTCTTGAAATTAACAAGTTTAATTCAACCAATAATATATTCATCAAGAATCGGTATTTACATTTTGCGAATACCCAGATAACAGAAAGAATTAGCACCCACAGCAAACCCAGGTATGTCAGTGACTCCTTCAGCGAAGGAAATACCCACCAAGTCATGAATCACCAAGGAAAACAAGTTCACGAGAATCCGAAGGATGTAGTTATGTATCATTAAGCTAATTATTATGATGTAAAGGATTATATTGTTATTATTTGGGATACATTATTATTTTTACTGCTAATTGTAGACCTTCATTGGAATAAAACGGTGTTATATTTATAGAGTGACAATATTGCATAATATCTAATGATTTTAATGGACATAAAATGTACAGGGGATGTAAAATTATTTGAAGTAAGGTTAGGACCGTAAACTTTATGGATACCTATTTAATTTAGGTTCTTTACCACCAGATAGCTACCGCTTACTGTGAACACTGCTATGAAGCAGTACTTACAAAATTAAATCAATCTCGAAGATGAATCATGAATGTAAAGTTTGTACAACTAATATTTATTCCTGCTGTTGAAGATGCAATAGACCAGTTTGGATTTTGGGAAGTTTTTTATGCAATTTCAGATGCAGGTGCACAAGTAGCACTGTTTCCCAAATTTTTCTCTTGGAGGGCTCTATCTGTTAAAACCCTTTTTGTTACGTTTATTTTATTGGAACTGGAATCCTCAACGTATCCCTCTGTTGAGAATTTCCACCCTTCGTATTATTTTGATGGCAGAATATGCACCGAAATTGACCAAAAGAGCCGCTTGACAAATTTAAGTATCTTGCTATGAAGCTAGCTATCTTTGCAAATGTTTGCACACCAACCACTTGCACAGAACACTTTTATTGACAAAAAATGTATTATACATTATCAATGCTTTCGTTGTCGGAATATTTCTAAAGAATTCTTTCCATCACAAAGTTTATAACAAACAAACAAACGTGTAGCATTTATCAAAAATCACTTTGGACGCAATTTTACGTAGTTTGTTCCAGCAATTCCAACAATTAATTAAAGCTGCAAAAGATCAGTTTCACCTTGGCATCCTGAAGAAATCTGTTTATTTAATCTCGACAAAATATTCCAGAATTTTGTGCTTTGTTTTTTTAGAAATGCAAATTTGGATATGTGACATTTTTCATTAATGGCTTATATGGGTTTTCGCACAGAGAATATTGAACGTAGCGTTGATGGCTAATAATTATTATTGTCAGCTTTACTAGAAAAATAGGGCAGAAGAACATTCTCCAAGAGATTCTTAACATTATGTTACTGAGACTAGTTTTTGGAATGTATTGTAGTTCATATAAAACTCGAGATTGTAGGGGAAGTAGTGAGTACTTAAGAGCAAAGAGCATATAGATTAAAATAACCAGATAAGTCAAATTATGCAAAACACGTACTTGAACATCCAACCTCACTCTTACAAAATTTAGATTGAGTTTACATTTTATACATAGATAAGACGTAATTGTAACACAAATATATTAAGTTATTGTAAAGATCAGCATGATATAGTTTTTTCCTGGTTTTCTATATCATTGTACAGTTATACTGATCTTAGAGGGAAGTACATCCAGGATAATCCCTTAGGGCTCATAACATCTAGCCTTTAATATTGTTATGTCTTGTAACTTCCATACTTGGTCTAGTCTTAATACTACCTAAACAACATCAGGTACCTAGCTACAAACAAACAAAATGTAACTTAAATATGTCAATCTGACGATGCTAATCTTAGCGAAACGGCCGCCATTGTAATTTAAAACCTAATTTTATCAAATAAACTTGGAAGTTACGTTCAAATGAAGAGTTTTTTATTATTCTTAATAAAATGGACATACAAAAAGTAAGAGTTAGTACAATAAATTTACTAGATTAAATGTCTGTACCATAGAGAAATATAATTTATTCTTATTTGTAAAAATTAAGTCATTTTATTGTTAAAAAGTAGATTTTCATTTAAAAATTAATATGTAAAATGCAATTTTGTGCCGATGAAAAACTAGGTACGTTTTTAATACATTTTTCGAATAATGTTCCAGTGAATGGTTGCGATAACCCCTGTATATCTTATTAACGTGCTTCTAAACTGAAAGGTATCTGTGCAAAATCTGAATCTTCTTCACTTCTTGTTCTCTGGCTAGTCTCAACACGTGAGAACACCTTGCAACCAAGGTCAATGGTACTGTTAGCTAACACGCTATACAGAGTGTTACACTCTCTTCAGTTTTAAGGATTTTTCACAAGAACGTCGAGAATAAAATACATAGATCTTGTGGGTTGTTCTTTTATATCAACTCAAATACCAATATAAAAAACAATAGGTAAAAAAAATAATAATCAAATTATTTAATGTTGTTATTTTGTTGTAGATTTTCTATATATTGGAGTTTGCAAATTATTTTGTTTAGTGACTAAAACAACTAAAATTTTTGTTGTTTCTAAAATACATGTATTAAAAGGTGCTTTTCTGTTAAAAAATTATGACATTTTTCCAATTTAATCATAAAACTAAATAACAAACAAACTTTCAAATTTAAGATGTTTTCTTTTTATGAATTTTCTTTATCAAGTGATAACTCATGAGTAAGTTCGTACTTGAAGATTAGCAGGATTCTTAATAAGAATAAAACCCGTGGCTGGGTACCTAAAAGGTCATAATTCTCGAAAGAGCAATGAGCAGATTTATATTCAGTTTCAAATGAAACATAAAAGCCGCATAGGTATGACATAAAACTGAATGACAGACATGTAGAACAGTTGAAATACAATTATCGCTGGCCTCCTTTTAAACCGACCTGTCCGCGAAATTGTTTTTCATGAGAATGAGAGTTTTTATTAAATACAATGAATGTATTATCATCGGCACCCATATAAGATGGGTTTCAAGAAAATACGTATTTTTCTTTTTATGTCTCCGAGAAAATTGATGAAATTACTATTTTTCTATCATGGCATGTTGGGTATTCGCCAGTCCACAAATTAGAAAAAAAAACATGAAAACACTTCTCTAAATTATAATATGCCCTTGTTCCAAGTAATTCCTGGGATTCCCTATGGAATAAGTTTAAGTTTCTTGCTTTTCTAAACTTTATAGGGAGGTTAATTGACTATATTATAGAATAGAATTATTAACTAACACCGAATATGGTTTAGACAATGTCTGTCTAGTGTAACATGAGGAAGAGACTCTTATACAATTGTAATATGCTTTAATAACAAGGGAAACTGTTTTCAAACAATAAATTCCTGTCAGAGTTAACAATAGTAATCAGCTTTTTTTGTCAAAGTGCCGGTAGCATTTGTTTGTTAAAAAAGGCTTATATTTACTCAATTCTGATATAAATAAAATGCTAGTAAAAAATATTAGATCTTGAAATCGTTGAAAAACAAATAACTGTTTTTACCCTTAGCCATTTTTATAAATAAAACAACAAATCCACTTTTTGGTTTTTCTTTTATTTTTGTTTTCTATTATTAAATTAAAAATGGACATCCTAAAGTTTCTTGTATATCTTTTTCTCCTGACTGTAACATTAAAAAGTAAAACATTAAAATCACAATTATAATACTGGTTATAGTTCATTTGTTTGGAGTTGACAGCACAGTGAATTCATTATAAATGCAAATTCTTCAAAGCCAAACAAGGGTGTTTCGTGAAAAATAACTAAAAGTAGTATACATTTCTATTGAAACATAGTCATAGTTGATATTTTGCAAAGAGTCCACCTTGTAATTAGGGATGAGTCAGATTCGTTGCCTTCATCGTGTGTCCTTCATTCAACCATGTTTCATCTAAATAAAAGATAGTTCTAGCGTCGCTCCTAAACTTTTAAATACTTCTTAAGTATTGTGTTCTCCAGCAAATAATTTATTATGTCTCGTGTTAACAACATTTTACGATTTAATAACTTTTCTTATCTGTCAACTCCAAACAAATGAACTATAAATGTTTAATGTTTTAAGTTTGTAATAAACAATAAAAATATACAACAGTAGTGGTTGAACCAGTTTGAGCTGGTATTAAAATAGGTGTAATGCCAAAATAATCGTACCATTAACCTAGTAAAACCTACCTCATACATTACTGTCTCACATTTATGCAAATTTCTCGTCTTAGGCTCGATGTGTGATCGGTAGATAAGATCACAAAACATTTTCTTGAAATGACTATGCTTTCTACATGCTCGGTAAATCTACAATATGACAGTAGACACGCGTAGATATGATAAACTTTATTTCCAGTTTAAATGTATACAGTAGCAACAAAATATTTTCAACATTTTTTAATTTTTATGTTCAATTTATAACATTTCAATAAATAGTAAAATATTAAAAATTCTAACTAATTTTAATAAAAAGTTTATTAAATTCTGTCAAACGAGTACCTAGTTGATTTTAACAATGTGTTATCAACAAATCGAATGCTTGATTTAATTGGATCCTCAACCATTTATTTCTCAAAATAACTAAAAGCAGCTGTAATAATTTGAATAATCTGATAAACTTTCGTCAACAACCTAATCAAACAACTATTTTTTAAATCAAAAACTAAATAACAATCCATAGAAACACAACAATGTACATAACTAGTATGCAAGGGTCGCACATTTGGCACCCAACGTGGGGAAAAAGCAGTATTTAAAAATGTTTTATTGACATACTAGCGAAAAAAACGCAAACCGGTGGCGCGGTCTAGTATATTGCCACAGCAATAGTACCTAGATACTTCCTCAATCATTTATTTCTCAGAGTAACTAAAAGCAGCTGTAATAATTTGAATAATCTGATAAACTTTCTTCAACAACCTAATCAAACAACTATTTTTTAAATCAAAAACTAAATAACAATCCATAGAAACACAACGATGTACATAACTAGTATACAAGGGTCGCACATTTGGCACCCAACGTGGGGAAAAGCAGTATTTAAAAATGTTTTATTGACATACTAGCGAAAAAAACGCAAACCGGTGGCGCGGTCTTGTATATTGCCACAGCAATAGTAGCTAGATACCTCTGTAAGGTCTGTAAGTAAAAAGCTGTAAAAAATAACATTGCAAACTCTATACTTTACAGATTCTGTAGCGTATAGGAAATGCTCAGAATTGCACCATAAATCTTATGTTTGAGATTAAGTTACTTTAGACAAATATAAAAAATTACTAACATCTTTTGTCTTCAAACATTTATGTTCAATATTACAAACTTTAATTAAAATGTAGATTTTTAGTCTTTTGTTTAAATTCTGAACATTGCAATAATTTATACTAAGCTGAAGTATCTTAAAAATAATTAATTTCCAGCTTATTTTTAGAGAATGAAAATTTGACAATTGAATGTCAAACAAAAACTTAAATACGTTACTTAAAATAAACAACAGATACTTCATTATCAAAATATGGAAAAAAAAACTGGATTGCCAAAAATTTTATTGGAATGTTGCATTGTACTTTTATCGTCATCTCGTCATCTAAAAGATTATGATTGATTGATTGATACCAACTATACAAGGGGACCATATACGGGGCATCCATGAAAAAAATTAGACTTCTCAATGAAGAAACAATGTTGTTAAGTTAGTTTGAAAAAACTGAGATAAATTTGTCAGTATTTAAAATTGTTTAAATTGTGTTATGATCTAAAAGTAAGGGCCGTTCACTTTTAAGCATTTTTCATACCGCTGCAGCAGCTTTTTTAACCCCTCTGCATAGAAGCTGGCTGTATGAGAGTAAAACCAGTTGAAAACGGTGTTTTTGTGTCCCTCTTCAGTTTCAAAACGTTGTCCATCGAGCCACTGTTTAAGATGCAAGAAAACTGTACGGTGGGTAGTCAAAAAGCTCCAAAACGAAAATCTTGAAGGTTCCCCTTGGTTTTGACCACGTCTCATCCTCAGTAACAATGCGAGAACACAAATCATCTCCATCTTGTTTCTTGTTACCCCATTCTTGCGTAATTATAAAAATTTTAATTTCAGTTATTGATTAAACTTTAATTAAAGTTTCTGTTGACCCATACAATTAATGCAAAGTTTTACCAATGAATCAATATCTTGTTCCTATTTGGACCTACATTTTAATACACAGAATAGTTGCTTTATTAACAATATTGTTAATGCCAAAACTCTTAAAGCAAAAATTAATTTTTTTACAGTAAACAGATAACATTTAACAATATTCTTAGTATCTTACAGTATTCTAAACTATATAATTACACAAGTTTTAAAGCACTTTTAACTACTTGCTACGAAAATTCTTTTCTATAATATTTATGAAAAATATTATAAGGTATTGTTGCTCTTGGCACGTGGAACTTTTTCATCCACATACCCTGATGGATTTGACAATAGAGGTATTGTAAAATGAAGACTAACATCTGGTGGTAGTGGCCTTCTGTTTCCATTTATACACTTCACAAAGACCTTTTTATTCTTCTGAACTATTCTGGGAACTATGCGGAAACACGAATTTTAGTTGACAGGAGGAAGTTTGTTTAGTCAATATACCTACCTACATATACACGGAGAAAGTATACTTTTATTAGATACGCGTATACAAGATCTTTCTAGAAATAGAATTGAAAAAAGAATATATTAATTAAATATCAATTTATTTGATATATATCAACATTACAAAATTAATATCAAGACTACCGAGAACAATGGATGAGTTCTATACAAGGAAAATGCTGCCAACAAAACGAACAAAAAAATACTGAAAAAGGTTAGTCCCATAAGGAAGCGGTTTTTCCAATACATTTTTGGTTTTTCTTATATATTTTGGGCCTCTTTACCACCTTTACCCCTTTTTTGTTCGTTTTGCTGGCAGCATTTTCCTTGTATAGAACCCATCCATTCTGCTTTAATTTCGGTTCTTTTAAAGCCTGTGACTTGCTATTACTACGAGAATAAAAAAAGCCGGTCTAACGGAATGTCTTATTCTTCTATTAACAAAATTGCATGCCCGTGGAAAAAAATAACGTTAACTGTACTCGTACCAAAACCTTTCCGTACACGCTCTGATGGAGACGGATATTTCTTACGTACAAACAATTATTTTTATTTAAACAATACTAACAAAACGACAGCTGTGATGGATGTTTTCGTAGGTACATATATTTGGAAAAATTAACGGTAACATCTTAATCACAGGTTCGTTAAGAATACATGTGATTTTGTTTTTTGTAATGATCCCGTTAGTAAGATTCAATTGTAAGTGGCAAGTTCAAGGTTCAAGCATTTTCAAGTATCTGAATTGTTCGTAATCTATAAGTGTGACCATACGGTAAGCGACCGGGAATTTTTTACAGCTCTATATAGTTATGTTAACAATTTTTTTTATTAAAAGGATCGATAACAAAACTGTTGTTTAATAACAATTGGATAGGGCTGATGTCAAATGGATTATGAGACTATTGGCAAATAAAGACAGTTCTTGTTGATTGTCAGCATATTGACAACTCTGTAGAATAATATTATTCAATCATCGCAAATTAAATCATTATTCGTGCATTATTTAGGTGCAAGTATCAAATGTGTAGTTGTGAATTCATTTTATACAAACAATACTTTCATGACATTTTGTGAATGTCTATCTTGAGCTAGGCTGAAACGAATATCTTTTTATTATACCATCTTTAATTTATTATAAAATGCTGTGACTTTGGTTTATTTCTTTTATTTTTTCCATCAATTACATTTCGTTGAAAATATACTTTATCGTTATCATTTTTCGTTCACAAGGTGGCTTCAAATATTTAATAAATCATCCATAGCAGTCATGATTATAGGGTTGGCTTTTTCATTAAAATCTTCTTAGAAAATTCCATTTATCGCCTTTTTTCATTCACACTTCGGAAATGGATAGTGAGGGCCATATTGCAACTAAACAGTCTAAATTCAATTATTTTTGTGGGTAATTCTCGTAGGGGGAGTCGCTTCACGGCCACATTTATCCCATTGTGCATCCTTCTAAGATTGTGCCAACTTTACACAGACTATAGAATTTTGCCTGTGCAACAAACCAATTACATAATATTTACATGAATAACAATCATAACCAATCTATCTGCTTGTAGTAGGTGATAATGGCAGCTACGTCAAGTTGGCGTATTTTTGCTTTACTGAGCCATCTTCAGGTTCCCGTCTTTTCATTCTTCTGCAAAGTGGGGTGCCAAATAACTCCAACCTGTTCAAATGGTTTTGTAGGTGATACTAGCCAGTAAGGATGCCTCTGGCCAAAAGCAGGTCCTTTCTGATCATAGCCTTGAATAACCTCTACTGAAGCATGTGAGCAGCTCCGTCAAGTTGGCGTGTTTTAGCCTGTTCTCACTGAAGACAGAAAATATATGGTATCAGGATTTACTTTACTGCACCATTTTCATGTTTCCATCTTTTCATTCTCTTGCAAAATGGGGTGTCAGATAACCCCTACCTGTTTAAATGGTATTGTAGTTGACAATAGTCAGTAAGGATGCTTCTGAACAAAAGCAGGTCCTTTTTGATCATAGTCTTCAATAACCTATACAGAATTTGTCAAAAGAGCGATCCTTTGTTAGGTTAAGGTCCAAAAGCTTTTTAGAGGTAGCTTTCTTAGCTAACAAGTCAGCTATGCGTTTGACTTTTGAGTTTTCATGACCTTTGATCGAATCTAAAGTAACCACATCTGCTACGATGTTCAGGCTAGTAGTACTTGTCTGCTGTCTTTAAAAACATGGATTTAGAATGACTGTCAGCTGGTTTGTTTTGCAGGAAATCTAGCAAAACATGTGAAACAAAAAATATTTTGTCATTCTGATGATAATAAATATACGAGGGTTGTCTTTTATATTTCGAGATTACAGAATCGAAAATCGATACACTTTTGCATGCGTTTGAACCAATAGGCATGATGACAGTCAGTAAAAATCACTAAAATATTGATTTGTTATAATTATATAAGATACGGAGATTCTAAAGAATTTACTCATTTTTATATTACATGTGTGATTACATTTATTTTAGTAAAAATATAAGCACTAATTTTAACAATCCGCCATATTAGCTGAAACACCAATCAGAAGAGAGTGACGTCGTATTTTCGTAAATATTGTTGATATTGACATTGGAACGTAAACAAATATTTTGTTCGGGGTTTTTATTGATGTATTCTTACATTGTGGAACCGCACACCATCGATACATATTAGGATTCATGACTATGATAACTATTATAATCGCACAAAATAAGTAAAAACAAAATAAACTTTTTCAACCACCCTCTTTTAACCTGCAAAATGTTTGAAGTTTGACGTTTTCACCACAGAATCCACAGATCACACGGGTCGCAGTGAAGTATAAATGGTATTTACGAATCGATGATGTCATAGATAGACGCCATTACTATTTTAGCGTTTTGGCGTCAAATTTAAAATGCATTTTTAAAAAGTAAATTTCTCATTTAAAAACTCTTTTTTTTGCAAAAATAACATTTATCTTAGATAAAGTATATACGTGAAAACATCGTGGATCAGTTTTTAAAAATCAGTCATCATGCCTATTGTCGAAGCACTTTTGCCACTCTGATTGAGGTATCTCCAAAACATACATTCCGAATACAGCAACCGCTTCTTCAGGTGTCGAAAAACATTGACCTCTCAGTTTGTTTTTTATGTACGGGAATAAAAAGAAGTCATTAGGTGCCAAGTCAGGACTATACGGCGGATGACTCATTAAATCGATGTTTTGGATGTGTGCGAGCTCGCATTGTCGTGGTGAAGACTGATCCGTCTTCCGCGGTAGTTTTCCTGATCTCTTGGAAGACAACTGGCAAACAAATGGTTGTGTACCACTCAGAATTGACTTTTCTGCGTTGTTCTAGTGGTACGGTTGCGACATGTCCAGTTTTTCCGAAAAAACAGGCGACCATTTGCTTGGAAGTGCTTCTTGCGCAAACAACTTTTGACGATTGACAAATTGTGTGGGATCCAACGCGAACAAATTTTTTTGACCATCAAATATTTATGCAATATTGAATGTACGCTGGTCTCACTAATGCCTAAGGTTGTCCCAATCTCACGATAAGTCACATAACGATCTAGCAATATCAGTTCGCGCACAGCATCAATGGTTTTCGGAACAACAATTGATGTTGGACGACCTGCACGAATTTCGTCTTGAAGTAAACTACGGCCACGATTAAATTCACCATACCATCGATAAACACTGTTCCTTGATGCAGCTTCATCGGTAAAAATTGTATTAAGTTCATCCATGCACTGTTGCTGAGTTAATCCACGTCGAAAGTTGTAAAAAATAATCGCACGATTAAATTCCATTTTTGGGCCGAGATGAATCCTTTAGGTTACTGTAAACTATACAAAATATAACCTCAAAAATGTCCAACTTTACGATAGAACTGTCAGTTGCCAGAGTGTAACACCAGGGTTGCCAAATCCCGAAATATAAAAGGCAACCCTCGTAGAAACTGCAGTTATAATTGATGTAATAGTTTTTAATAAAATTTGGTTTCCTTTTTAATGAATAATAAAACAAATAAACATAGGTATTTTGTTAAAACGAATGAAAACATCAAAAATAATCAAAATATTTAAACACATTTTTAACTATCCTCATTTCTCTATTTTTAGCATCGGCTCCTCTAACATTATTCTTTAATATTCAGCGGGATAACATATTCTAAAAATATAGTTATTTAAACCACCCACCCGAACGACAGTGAAAGTGATACGGTCGTCAAGCGGCCCTTTTGTGACACAATCACAGCCAACAAACGGTGGTACCTAGCCAGGAAATGTAAAAAAAATAATGAACACGAGCGTACCCATTTTTTTTATCAAAGGACCCAATAAACACCCCTAAATTACTTTTATCAGTTCTAAAACGATAATATGAACTATCTAGACCGGTTGTTTTCTTGATGTTTATAGAAAAAAGAAAATTACTGAAAGACACAGCCAGAAGAATGATTTTTGATTGGTACGCCATTGGCAACGTGAAGGAAAATGAATGCCACCAAACGTTTCGTCAACTAAGAATAAATTTAATGACCGTTTCTTCCGCTGTTTTTGACATTTGACCGATAACTTTGTTAGTTAGACGCAGCGTGGGTTCGAAATCGAGGTTCGCTGAATCTATTACAAGGTGTTGATTATATTCTGGTAATAGTTTGTGTAAAAGCTTATAATGGTTTTATGGCTTTACCGTGGGGTCTTTTGTTATTTTATTATGTCGTTAAGCGGTGTTTCGCGACCCCTGAAATTACACTGTTTGCTTTGATGTATTTTTTCGCGTTGTTGTGATGGGAAAGTTACGTATTTTCCCAAAAAATACAAGTAAACGACCACAGTTTAATTGTATAATCTCTTAAAAATTTTGTATTTTTCTCTCAATGAATTTCTAGAATAGATTTATCGTCGTATTTGCTGGTTTCTAAAAAAGTTGATTCACCTTGACCAGTTTTTAACGACTTGCAATTCTTCTCCGAAAGCTCGAATGCTTCTTGGAAATCGCACAGATTATAACATGAGTTAATAATCTTAGCTAATGGTTACATCATTTAATGATATGGGTTTTTTACCAAAAATGTGGGTGGCAAAAGTCGGTTGACCTGTACGTCCGTATTTTTTAATATTTTGAAGATCGTAGACCTCCATGCGACAGAATTTAAATCATCAATCTTCTTTACACCGTTCATTTCCAGCGTAACTTCTGTGTTATAAGTTAATATTTTTCGCTATAAATCCTCATATTTGTTTTATTTAGGAAAGGAAGAAATGTTACATTAACTACTAAATTGTTTAGTCGAATAATTATTATGGCAGTTGGACGTCAAGTTTTCATTGTCTGTCATTTTTAACTTACACAATTTTATTTGACTTATTTTCCCTCATGGATCTCCGAAAGTGAGACTGTAACTTATCTACATCTCTATAATCGACAGTCGAGCTTTATTTATCTGTATTATTTGGGTGGTACAATTGACAAAGTTATAGTAGTTTTCACAATAAATGGTATTGACTGAAGGAATAGACCCTTAAGTTATAAAATCCGAGACGCACATCATAAATGTAAAAGGACCTGATTCCAGTTACACTTCTTGTTCATTTTAGTCTTTGTATTTCATTGGAAGTGTTCACTTGTGTTACGGCGTGCAATAATTCTATCACATTTATTTGTTATTACAGACATTAATAGCAAAGATTTTATACCCCAACGTACTGAATAGGCAGTATGTGGCGTCCGTGGATAAAAAGTAATAGTGCTTCTTCCAGTGGTTCGTTAAAGAAGAATCATTTATCTTGTGACGCGAAAATCATTATAAAAAATGTGTATGGTTCCTTATTTCAGCAAGGATATAACGCGGGTGCTGCAGCAAGAGTAACCAGTAATTTGACAGAGGTGCCTCTTCAGTTAGACGAATTGTTGAAAATTCAATGGAATCAAGAAAAAAGCGTAAAGATTCCGGTGTCACAAAAAGTCTAGACGACTGGGAAAAAGATTTGATAAGGCGAAAAATCTACACTATGTACGTAGCGCAGCATATCCCTACAATCAAAAGTCTGAAACAGTGGCTCATCAATGACGAAACTCACATCAACTGTGGCCTCACTACTCTTTGGCGAACTCTGTCAGCAATAGGCTTTAAATATCGCAAAATTGACAAGAGACAAGTAATAATGAAATCCACACGTTTAATAAACTGGCGTTCTGAATATATAACGTCAATAAGAAAATACTGGTATGAAAATCGGCCAATATTCTACCTCGACGAGACGTGGTTTGACACGCATGAAACCCCTTCCAAAGGATGGTCTGATTCCTCTGATAAGTGTAAAACAAAAGCACCATTAAATAAAGAGAAGAGAACCATAATATTACACGCAGGATCAGAAAATGGTTGGATCCCAAACGCTATGTGGCTTTGTGCCAAAAATATTAAAGACTCTTGTGTTGATTATCACGAAGATACGACAGCAGAGCTTTTTGAAGATTGGTTTAAAAATTGTCTGTTACCCAACATTCCGCCAAACAGCGGTATAGTAATGGACAACGCAAGCTATCATAGTCGACAATTAAAAAAATTCCTGGATCAAAGAATACGAATTTGGAGATTCAAAACTTTATGGCTGCAAATGACACATATTTTGAGGAGAATTATACAAAAAAAGAACTTTTACAAGTGCTGCAGTCATTTTCTTAAAAAAAAACGTATGTTTGTGATACAATTGCAGAAGAATTGGGACATACAGTGTTACGACTACCTCCCTACTACTGCGTGTTCAATCCCATAGAGCTTATGTGGCACCTACTTAAATCAAGTGTACGTGGAAAAAATACTTCTCCGACTTTAAGTGGTAGTGTGGTAGAATTAATTAGGAACTGTATGAATGACATTCCTACCGAGAGTTGGAAAAGTTCTGTTAGTCATGTTATAAATGTTGAAAACTCGTACCTTTCTGTAAAATCAATTGCGCCAATTATAATTAATTTAGATGAGGATAGCGATAGCGACACTGAACTATATTATACAAAATTCAAATTTCTTAAGTTCGACACTGTAGCACAATTGCATCTTTTACCTGATGATTTTCTACACAATGAGATTAAATCGGGTAATTTATTGCAGTTAATAAGCCAATAACATTTACTGTGAAAAATACTAAAACATCTGCTATTTTATGCACATATATAAGTGCATCGAATAAGCTTGTTTATCTTTTCTGTTAAAATGTTCTTCGTATTTATAAATATGAAGTAAGCCAGAATAAACAAATTTTTCAGTTGTCACTATCTCCTCGTTTTTATTTATCCTGTAAATGTTTATTCTCAAATTTTCTTGGTTATTAAAAAAAGAGGAACAATTTACATTCAATCGACGTACGAAGTAAGTTAAACGCCGCGAATTCCATAATCAATGGCTTGTGAAATAGTCTTATAGATTTTTATATTGAAATCTCGATGAGGGACCCATCAATACACCGTTAGATTGTGCCGTACAATTTAGTACTTTACGTGGAATATTTAAAAGTGCTTATTATTAGTTTAAATGTACTGTTATCGTTTACACTGTTAAGTAAATTCGTTGCATTTTCCAACTGGTTAATTTATGCAGATTGGACGAAACCATGATTATCTGCAGTTCCAGGTTCGCCGTCTAATTACGAATGCGAGATTTTGAAGGGTTTCCAAATGATAATAATTGTGCAACAGTGTCAATTTGTGCAAATATTCGTTTCCGCTTTGATGTTTGATTCGAAAAGCACCGTTTATTGATAATCAGATTGATATTTGTACTTGATTTTGATGTCTGGCCTATAATTTCGTACACGATCGGGTTTTGCTGTTATCGATAAGTATATCTACTCATTCTTACGTCAATTGTCAGTATATTTGCATCTTGGCAACAACATTTATTTCATTAACCCTTCTCATATTCAAATTTTTGAAAAATAAATGGTTTACCATGTTGGTTAAAAGTCCAAACTATTAATAAATAAAATACAAAAAGGATTTGTGTACTATTTTCAGTAGGTATATTAGATGTTTAGTATTAAAATTATTTGTCAAATTTCAATATTTTCCTTAAAAAGTTTATTTCAAATATGTTTGTTCTCAATTAATGGAATCAATCAGAAAAGGTGACAAGAAAAACTAAAGGTAAAACATTTGAAAGAATTCGCTTGAATGGAGACGATCCTCATTCAAAAGGCAATGGTGAAATTTCTTACAATGTAAGATTTTCAACAAGATATATACCGCACATTCCATTCCTAAGATATTCATGGATTGTGTATGATAATTTTATAAATTTACAAAAAAAATGTGGCATATATTGTAAATTCATGGAATTACACCCCTAAAGTGGGTCACTATTGATAGAAAACATTTAAGTTCTGTTCCTAAAAAAGATAAAGACTATGTTTCGTTTGGTTTGATCAGGTTTGGTTTGATTAGGTTTGTTTTGGTTTGACTAGATTTGGTTTGGTTAGGTTTGGTTTCAATATGTTTGATTTGATTAAATGTGGTTTGGTTTTTCACGCCTAGTCACTTCCATCCTTAATTTCACAGTTACAAAATCATGTTTTCCTCCAAAAAACCACAAAAACGCTCTAACCAGCCACAGTATATTAAAAAAACCAAATGTCTCAAAAATCGAAAAACTCTTGGGAAGCTAAATTTTCCGACTATATCTAGTAACATTATTATCTTTTTCTGACTTCGCTTCTGACGTATTAGTTTCTTTTATCTTAATGTCTGTGTTTTCAACTTAATAGATGACCTGCTCTGCTTTCTGTTGTAGCTCATTAGATTCAGTAGAGTTAACTTCCAACGAAAACAAATTTTGAATAAGTCTTATTAGGTTTCCTTTACTATTTCTTAACCGAATAACTCGAGTTTTGCCATCTTTTCCTGGAATAATTTCTTCAACTAGAGCTGAAGGCCAATCAAAATGTTCCGCAGTCATTGCCAACATACCTTCTCTTCTTTCTTTATTTTCTTCGGTGGAATTAAGTGCCGATTTAAATTATCATCACGAAATAAAATAATATAATAGACCAACAGTGACACAATATATCAAAAAAACCTTCAGTTTTAACAAGATTAGATTAGATTGACTTAGGTTCTATAAACCAGTTGCCCTTCTCTGCACTTCGTCCTATAAAGATCTTTTGTACCTACCTTAATCTATTAAAACTCTAGAACGCCAAAACTCAATTCACGAACCTTTGAAATAAAAGTCAAATGTTCGATTTCACCGATAAGAAGAATCAAAGCTGCAGTTCCTCAAGGTTCAGTTCTCTCTCCAATTCTGTAAAATTTGTACAAGGCAGATCTCTCCGAATGTATCGGACTTACCAAAGTATTTACATTTGCGGATGGTACCGCGATTTTATCAGGCTCTTGGAAATTCCGCAATAGCGTAGATTACCTCCAAAAATGAATAGAAAATGGAAGATTAAAATGAATGCAATTTGATTTACCAAAATTTATCTTTATAGCACAATTTCAAAAACAGGGTAAAGTTTTCTTTTTAACTAACCCAATCGAAATTACCAATAATCTCAGCTATAAAACCTAACAGAATTTGAGATCTTTACCAGTTTACTTTACCAAATATATTCGATACAGACATATAATGACATCCGCTTCAGCCTCTTTCCTGGCTATATTTCCCTGCAAAAATTTTCTTTCTAAGCAATTTACGATGTACAATTTGATTTATTATTAATTATACTTTGATAGCATTGTATCTGGCACCAGATAACTTTTCTCTGTTTCTAGAACCACTATCCTTTTTATCCTAAGATTCTACTTCTATGTGAATTCGTCATTGAATACCTAATTAAATCTACAGACTGTGGAAAAGCCTCAATGTCACAGAGATTCTGTGACATTGCCTTTGAGTTTTTCACTTGGTTTTTCCAATCAATCAGTTGTTTATTAAACAAATAAATTTACAACCGTTGAAGTTTTGTTACAAAGATATGTGTTTAGTGTTCTAAAGATCAAATCACATCTTTCAAAATTATATATTTAAAATAAACGAATTTTACAAAATAAATAGATTATTAAAGCTCTCAAGTTACAGAGTTACTAATATTTTTAGTTATCCTGCGATGAATCGCAGCTGTGATTGATTCAAAGACATACTTTCGCCTTTTTTGTTTAACGGCTCTAGAACCAAAAAAAGCAGCTCTTCAATTCACCGCAAAATAGCGTTTCGTTTATGAACGGTACAAACAATTTATTTTTCAATAATTTTTGTACCTCTTTTTATATACTTTTTACAGATCCCGTTGCGAGAATTAGTTCTAAAATTATCCATCTACGTGGTTTGTATTAACTTCAAATTGATATAATGGCCGATAAAGATTGCTGCCATTATTTTAATTCAGCTAAAACATTTTATAAGTACCTATACGAGATTATAATTTTAATAGATTCGTAATATCTTCCTGTCACTTTGAATAAATCCGAGGTAATATCATTTGAAACTAAAAAATTCTACAACGATGCGGTCTATATGTATGGAATAAATTCAATTTTAGCGTTATTTTGTACTACGTTCAATAAAGTTGAAACAGGTCGATTTTTATTCATAAATTGACCATTTTCAGTATGAAAATATTATCCCCCTCCACTACCCCTTCTGAATTATAAGCACCCCTTTCTAAAATTTTAAAGAACAAAGGGGGTGGAGTGGCACCTCTGTTTTTAAATTGGTGCAATCATAACTAAGAAAATTAATTTTTACAATTAAATCAAATATTAAAAATAATCAAGTATTTTCGTATGTGTTCTGCACAGAAAAAAAATTTGAAGATACTAAAATATTAGTCAAAAAGCCAAGTAAACAATTAAATCTAGTAGGCTGCTGTGATTTAGGTCTACAGTTAGCAAAATAAAAAAAAAAAGTTTCATGAAACTGGACATGTAAAAAATATTGAAGAACTAGGTGGAAATGTTCAATTTACTGATGAAAAAGAAGTTAGATACTGAAGAAAATCCGCATAAGACAACTTGTCACTGACAATGAAGTAAGTATATCATCTATTTTGAGAGTTTGCATAACGTAAAATACAACCCTTACCAAGTTCAGGTGGTTAAGGAGGTAAATGAAGATGAATCTGATAGACGGCAAAAATTCTGTGAATTGATGAAAGCCGAGATAACTTTCACTGGATGTGTGAGACTCATACTCAATATCCTAAAAAAAGTTTGCTGGTATCATTAGCAATTAAATTATTGACCCTAATTTTTTTTAGAGCACAGTTGATGGTGAGTGCCTAGATTATATATAATGGCTATACACCCCTATGTGGGACTAAGCAGCATAAGCTTTCTAGATAGTATTTCTTGGGTGGATCAGTCACTTTTACTTATTTTATGTTGCAGCCACCTCGATCTTGGCCTTTCCCTTTTCTTTCTCCCGCCTCGATTCCATTGTACCATTGCATACGTCACTGCTTCATTTCCTGCTCTCCAAATATGACCTAGCCATCTAATTCTGTATTGCTTTATTTTGGTTACAACATCTTCTTTCAGTTCTTTCTTAATCTCGGCTTCTGCTTCTATAATCACCTTGTTCAGTTTTGATTGGTCCTAGTATAGTTCTCATAATCTTCCTCTCAGCTATTCGTAGGTCTTCCTCATCTTTTTTAACCATTGTCATTGTCTCAGCTGCATGCAAAAATATTGGCCTGATTATTGTTTTATATAAATATATTCATCTTTGTTTTCTTGTTCAGTATTTGCTTTTAAGTAATATTTTATTTGCGAAATAGGCTTTATTGACAGCTAGTATCTTTTCTTTTATTTCTGACTTTATTTCTCCTAGATTACAAACCTTTTTTTCTAATATTAATCATCCAAATAAGATCTATCTCTTTACTACCAACAAGAAGGAGCTCCACCGCTTTTTGCACGTACAGTTAGAAATTAGTTAAACATGGTTTTTTCCAATAGGTGGATTGGAAGACGTAGATGTAAAAGATGGAATAATGGAAGAAACCAGGTAATAAAAAATGTGGTAATTTTGTACATTTAATTCTAAAGTACATTGTAAAGTACATTCTAAATATTAAGTGACATTATTATCTTCATTTTACGTAAAGTTTTGTCATAGAGACATTATCAAAATTTTACACACGACTCGCTATAATATTTAAAATTTTAAAAGGGGTGCTTATAATTCAGTTTCAAGATGTTTTTACATAATAACGCTAAAATTGAATGTATTCCTTACTTATGGACCACACCGTTTGAATTTATTTACACGATTTACATATTTAGCATTTAATATTGAACAGACCTTAAACATTTATAGTTTTGGATCGAATTTCTTGTATAAATAAGTAATTATCAATCAAGGATTGTGTCTTACTTGAACATTAATTGGTTTCTTATTCATTAAACCAAAAATTTCGTTTTTAACATTGTCCCATCTCTACCTTATATTTGTAACATTGACTTACCAATTCTAAAATATGGTAGATCAAATTTATACTGATTGAATAGCAAAATTGGCATTATTAAAATTTCAAACTATTAATTTATATAAGATAATAATAATTAATCCACATTTTTCATTGCTGTATACTGTTTAAAATGTTTATTAATACAGTAAAATTGAGCACCTTGTACCGTTAAAGTATGTTTGGTTAATTAAAGTTACTAATGTCTAACTAGATGATGTGAGAAACAAGAATTCGAAAAAATAACTGGAGCAGTCGATTTGCATAATAACGAGGATAAATAACCGTTACTAAATAAACGATTTTAATTTTGAGAATTCGATAAAATTCAATTGTTTTTGCTTTAAATCAGTTTTAGTAAATCTGCGTCTTGATGGCGATGTCTGCAAAAAACTGCTCCCAAATTTAGAGGATTGTACAATCAAACACAGCAAAGTTTTTAGGTTATAACATAATTAATCTATGAAATCTTTAATATTTATAATCTCAACTTTATTTTCCTACTAATATATTTACTCTTTGTTATTTTTTAATGTCCTAATATGTGTGTCAGTATTCTTTTAGATGGTTTATGTCTTGATTTAAAAATGTTGTTAGAAACTATATTTTAAATAGAAAACACAGATATTTTGTTGCTGATAGGGCGCAGGAGGTAATAATTGTGCGCAGTTGCCAAATATAATAATGAAAATAATGAATAAGAATATGAAAAAACTTTACATTAATTGCTTAATTTATTTTAACATTTTAATAATAATGTATTTATTAAATAAGCAAACAAAAAACAAATCATTTTAGGTAATGCAACGGAAATGAACTTTACACTGCCAAAATACAACAAACTGAAAAGGTAACACGCAAAATCGCTATTTCAAAATAAAGAAACAAAAAATCATATTCAAAAATTACCAAAAGAAAGTCCCATCCAGAATTAAGGGCATAAGACCTCCTTAGACATAAAACATCCTCCTTAGACATAAGACATCCTTTGCATGCAGCAGCACACCCGTACCAATATTTATCTTTCTTGCTGGTACCATCGCAGATAGGGGTCTTTAGACTCCGCAGGCTCAATGTCATTCAGTTCATGGACTTTAAAACTATGTGGGCTAATGTAGTCGGTAATGTAAACAATAAATGAATGAACAAAATCGATTAAAATATACATAATTACAGCTTATTTCTGCAAACTAAATTTTACATCCAGCATGCACGTAAAACAAAGACGTTGAAGGTGTTGGAGTTTTCAGTAGAAAGTGCAACTGCTAAATAGGGAGGTACAGTTATGACTTAACAGAGGGCAGCAGGAGTCTCGATTATGAATTAATTTATTTGTTTTGTGCACAATTAACCGCCTTTCCCCTAATCCCCCTATGATTTATTACCTACACTTAGGTACAATTTTTCTGGTTCCTACTTGTCTATATTTTTATAAAGTACCACCTATATATCCTTCTACAGTTTTCCAACTACCAGTTTTTAGAATATAAACTATAAACCTGAAAAAGGAAAATTCAACTGTGTAGCATAAGAAAAACCCACTGAATATAACAGTTAACCTAATCTATGTCAAAGAGGTAACTTTTGTGAAAAAATCGAAAGTTAATCATTCTAGTTTTTAAGAAACTTGTCAATTAAGTTGTATATTTAATTGAAACGCCTTATATTGCATATTTACAGCTCGTCAATAGCTGCGTTACGCATCATATATAATTTACAAAAACAAATCAATTAAATCCGTTTGGGCATGATATATATAAAAAGTAAAAAAGTTGAACATTTATTAATACTATAAGAATACAAGATAAATTATACACAGTAGCTTAAATTACAACAAAATATTTGTTAATTTGAAAAAGTTCTTTGCTCTTTTCATCACTAACACTGAACCAGGTATGTTTCCCACTTTCTCCACATCCATTGTAGTGTAGTATGTTTTACTCCATCTGAACCTGGTCCAGTTTGTTAAATTGTACAATGATTTCTCTTCATAGCTTTTATCCGGTAGTCATAAATACGGTATGCGCCAAAACAAAGGACACTGAAATCAGGAAGACTGTGAAATACAATCGCGTCATATTTTTAAATATTGGTTATTCTAACAAACTGTCAAAATGATTCAAAACTTTTAGTTTTTCAGTGTCGTTTGTTTTGGCGCATACTGTATTTGTCTTGAAAGACACAGAGACTTAGAAGTTGCTTCTTCTTACAGAATCTGTCAAAGGAATAACTGCAAGTTTTAGCACATGCATTGAGCTTCTTGCGCCCATTTAAGACACCTTCGAGTATCCTCGTATTGTGTCTTTTATTCTTTAGTAGAAATTTTGTCCATTTTGACATTTTGGTCCATTAATAGGCTTCGCTGTGCCTTTTAGAGATAGGCCCGCTTCTTTGTACCTACCGTGACTGGGTAAGACTCTACAGTGTCTAAATTTCATGCAGATAAGATAGAAAACTATACATAAATCAAAAATATATTCGAACTAATAATATTATAATCCAGACTAATAATACTTTTCAAAAGTACTGCAAAATGTCCTATGGGAACAATCGTTTTTTTTTATTTAATAGCCATACAATTATTTTTGACAGCATGTATAACTTTCATTTTCGTCTTCATCGATGTTTAGAAAATATTTTTTACTAGTAAGGTCAATAACTGCATAATTCATAAGTGCTGTAATGTCTATATTAGCTCTGAAATTACCTGGTGGAATTGTAGATCTACTCTATTTAATTCTATAGTTCTAAAATTACTTTCCGTAAATTGTTATTGCTACAAAATTATACACATGATTGGAACAAATAAAATTATTATTTAACAAACTGAATATTTCGAACAGGACCATTTATCTTATACCTACTCTGCAGTTAAAATTAATAACAGTGTACAAAATCTGATAAAATTTAAGTATTTTTACATTAAAAAGTGCTGTTAAAGTGTCAGTTAAAACAAGTAATAACCGGCGAAGTATCATTTTAGACGCTTATCTATAAAGAAATTAAATAAAGAAACTTTTGAACAAAACT
Source organism: Ophraella communa (assembly GCA_035357415.1). NCBI lineage: Eukaryota > Metazoa > Arthropoda > Insecta > Coleoptera > Chrysomelidae > Ophraella > Ophraella communa. The sequence goes on along the minus strand of CM068988.1, from coordinate 20,713,671 downwards.
CCCACTTTTATTTTAAAAAATAGATTTTCCTTCAACTATTATCGCCAGATTGTAATTTGTTTTTTCAAGGTAGCTTTCTGATGTTGATTAAGTAATGTTAAGACTGTACCAAGTATTGAATTAATATAATATATTTGTTTGTAGTTGGCAGCACAGTGAATTCATTAAAAATGCAAATTCTTCAAAGCCCAAGCAAGGGGGGTTCATGAAAAATAACTAAAAATAGTATACATTTCTATTGAAACACAGTCATAGTTGTTATTTGTCAAAGAGTTCACCCTGTAATTAGGGATTAACTAACCCAAACACAATAGAAAGCCTAGATAATATTGTCACAACAGGTAGCTGAATAGATCCCATGACCGTAGAAGTTTTTTAAAGCATAATTCTTGCTCTGGAGCCACCCTTTAGACAAGGCGCACATTGAGACACAAGCGACGCAGTCCACGCAGCTACGTTTTTGTATCATGTACTCAGCAATGCACGCGCGCATATTATTAAGACGCAGCACAGCGTAGGCCATGATGTGTCAAACCAGACGTGTGTTGCCCAGTGTTCGAAACACAGATTTCGTGAGCTTGCATGGCAAAATAACTGCAAAAAATGCAGGAACGCTGTGAGAAAATTTCCTGTTCTATATGATACAAATACATATTATATGAAATCTTCTATTATATTAAGTACTTCTTCAAACTGATTTTTATTTAGTAATAAACTTTGAGTCCGAGAATTCAGATGCCATGACTTTGCCTTTTTTCCATGTAATTGCTTTTCCAATAAGATTTCTTTCCTTTTTTTGAGAGGTCGTACAGCAACACTTCCGCTTTCCAATCTGCGTCCGAATCTTAATCAGAACTTAAATCTAGCAATAAATTTTCCATCAGAAAATGTTTAAATTATGTTTAATTACCTTTAGCGCAAGAAACAACACAGCTTTTGTGACAATATGCGTTCAAACGACATAACGCACAAATTTCGTGGACTTCGTCGCTTGTGTCTCAATATGCACCTTGCCTTAACATCTCCTTTTTTCATTGACGTCGTTGGTAACTTTCCTATCAGTTTTGAATGATAACTGGCGTTATCTAAAACAACCACTGCAGCACTTGGCAAAACGTCCAATTTTCTACAAAACCATGTTCACTGCAAATGTGTGCGATTATTAGTCTGCGACCTTTTCCTCGAGGAGCATTTAATCCTGTTGAATATCCCTCCAAAACTGCCTGACAGAAATTTAAAATATTGGTGTTCATTCATGCTTTTGAAACAGTGTGTCCATTCAACCATGTTTCATCTAAATAAAAGATAGTTCTTCCCTCGCTCCGAAACTTTTTAATACTTCTCAAGTATTGTGTTCTCCAGCAAATAATTTCTTCTGTCTCGTTCAACAATTTTCCTTTTTTCATGCGACTCATACTTAAAACTAATTTCTTTCAAGGAGTTTCCATGATGATTAAAAGAAATTTCTTAATACCAATATAAATAAATACATGCGCTACTGATTTAGGGTATTGTTTACAACATTTTACGATTTAATTATATAATTAAGGTAAACTTTGGTTATAAACAATTATTTAATTTTGTTTTATTTTTTTACAGGACGCGCCATGTCGGCGTGGACTCGACTTAGGGAGCCAGGGCCGGTGATAATATTTTTAGTCCTGTTTTTCATACCCCAACTTGTTTTATCAGGTAAGTTATTTATTCATTTAATTTGTTGATTGTTATAATTATACGTAATACTTTATGCATCCACTCTGTATATTAAGCGATAATAGTTATTCAAAGTATTTATTGCGCGAATTCACATTAATGCCTTTTGCAAATTTCACGCTATACCTACCCGCGTTATTACCTAGAAATAATGGCGCATTCTTTCTGCAATTTCCAAGTATATCTGACAAAAATAGAATCTGCTTGCAACAGGAACAAGAAATCAACTTATGAATGAAATATTTTATACTACGAATGGATTCGCTTATTGGAAGCTACTATTACACCGACCAAACGGCTATTTAAACTTTTTTGTAAATAAATAGCGAATACTCCATTTGTACAATCCTTAATAAAGCATAATAAATGTCTGACTGGGATATGTTATAAATTATAAACCTAATCAAAACCAAAAAAGTAATTATCTAATATTTAGCTTCGTGTATACCACCAGGATCACACTTGGGTCTAAATTGCTTTATTTGTTCTCATTGTTTATGTTTAATCTTAGATTTAATCTTCACAGAAATCAGTAGCAATTAAGTCTCATCTGCCTAATAACGTTTTAATTAGAAACTTTTTGGCCGGTTGCATAAACGCTTGTCAAAGCTCTGTTACTTTACAACATATTAACTCTACGTTAAATCGGTAAAAAACAGTTAGTAAAAGAGATTTTAATATTTACTAAATATACAGGATGTTTCATTGGGAAAGGGCCTAACTTTAACTGTTGATGGGGATCACTTTGGTGGTTCCAAAAACCTATATTTAATGTGTCTGCTGTACTTTATAACCGAGATACAGGGTGTTTTATAAATTTATCCTATTTCTTTCGAACCTCATAACTTCCGAGTTACCCTGTATATTATTTTGAGATTTGGTACACGTAATAACCATTACCTAGAGACTCCATCAAAAGCATCTCCAAAAAGATAATGCAGGTCCGGCTTAACAAAAAATTTCAAAACTCGTCTTTCCTAAAAACAACACCCTGTATATAGATTTTCTAAAAATTGCTCTTTATAATAGAAAAGGGTATGAAAAATCGAATCTACTTATTTCTTTTTTATTTTTCCGCAGACAATTTTACTACCAAAAATTCACCGTCAAACTTATATTTTATTCACGTTTTGGGGGTTAACAATGGTATCGGAGAGGTTTTTTTTATTTTTTAGCTTGAAATGGAATCCATTCAATGCATCTAGAGAAGCATCCTAGAAATTCAATTGAGTGTGTATGTTTACGAGTACAGACCACTAAAAATGTGATTACAGGGCCGTACTTAGAACATACTCATTCAGTATGTTTCGAATATCTCGAACACCCTGTAAAAGGATATGTATCTGGAAACTAGTATTTTCTTTTTGCCTAGTGAGTATTAAATCATTATGCCTCATCAATTTTCTAACCGAGAATACGCAGATATTTTATTTATGGATTTATGTGATTAGAAGGTCCATTCGCAATATTACAAAAAGGGCAAGAAAGTGCATAGAGCAGAATGGAGGTCATTTTGAGCAATTTTTGTAGGTTGGACTTTTTTTGTTTGAACAATGTTGTTAGAATTTCTTGTTTTCTGTTCATGTTAATTATTTAAATTTATGAAAATCTCTTCGTTATTTGAAATAAATAAATTTATTTCTCGTATTTTACTTTTGTTGATACATATCCTTATACAGGGTGTTCGAGATATTCGAAACATACTGAATGAGTATGTTCTAAGTTAGACTATTCTTGAAATTAATGGAAAAAAAAGGACCAAAGATTTTATCAGACAGACTCTTTCTTACCGTTCACCCCAATTGGAAGAATGGATCTTGGTTCAAAAAACTGTTCACTTGGAATAAACAACGTCTCTAAGTGGACAAAAATGTCAGCTGAAAAAAATGAAATAGACACAAAAAAACATAAAATAACAAACCATTTTCATCGATCTTCAGCTGTGACAGCCTTCTTTAAGCAAAGTGTTGCTGAACAAGAGTTAATTAAATTAACGGGTCACTGAAATGCAAGCTCGTTAAAACCTTATCTGCAGCTGGATTCCAGTCACCACGAGAAGTTGATCGAGAATCTGTTAATGAAGCTGGATCTTCGATTTCCCATATGTTACATGTCAATAATACACAAAATCAATCTTTAGTAGAAAAGAACGGGCAAACTACTATAACTTATAATAATTGTACATTTAATATTGTTAACAAATAAACAAAGATTATGTTTCGTTGATACTGTCTTGTTTTTTTCGTGAAATAGTCTTGTCGAATATCATTCGAGAGAAAAAATTTAAATCCCGCCAAGTTTTCTTCTGGTTTTATTTAAGTTTGTTGCTTTTTGGCAATTTTTACTCATGAAATTGCCAAACAACAAACTTTCATACCATTCGAAAATTTTGCCGGCAAAATTTTCTCTCGTATGATATTATATACGAAAAAAATACGGGATAAAAATTTAGTTAGTTTAGTTCAAAATATTTATAATTTAGTAGATTAGATAATAGATAATTTCTATAATTTTCGTTACTAAGTTATTAACTATCCGTGTGTCGTCCGATTAGCCGCTCCCATTGGGTATTGTAATTCGCTACAAGTCGATCTAACTGCTAATCGATTATGCGATTTGTGTAGAGACTTTACATGTGTTCTATAAAGTGCTTACAACTCTTTTAAGTGTTACACGTACCGAGTAACCTCGAAAATTTTATTGCACTGTAAAAAATTTCGATGCGTCGCGTCGGTCTGAAGTAATTGAAATGTAGGTGAAAAAACTAGGTGTAGGTACATATGCATGTTGTAAAACATAATTCGTTTGTTGTATGTTACCTTGAAGACGGGCTTGCGGTTTCACTTTTAACTGTGTTCTAAATTGTTATTTGAGTAATTAAAATTAGCAAAACGACTGGCTGTAAAATGTGTGTTTCGACAAAATGGCCAATTATGGAGGTGATGGTGGTCATGAAAGAGACATAAGCAAGGGGTATTCAGTAGATACATATTTTGTGGGGATTTTTAAATTTATTTTTGATTTATTAAATTGATGAGTACATACCAATTGATTTTGTTACAATTTTTTTTTCATACTGTACTCTTGTACTTTACAGTACTCTTCAATTCTCCCAATGTTGTTTGAAATAATAAGTGAATCAACATAAACTAGGCTTTTATTCTAGTTTTTGAAGATTGACATTAATTGTACAACTGCTGTTGACAGCAATAGGTATTAATGGAGTTGTTGATGGATTTACAGTATTTTCTGTAATTGCGGAAGACGTGTGGCTGTGATGTAGCCCCTTTGGATCATTCTTGCAATCTTGTTTTTGCCTTCAACCGATTCTTCTATATACTTTTCCGCAACTAAAGAACTCTTCCATCCACCGTGCTGTATACTTTTCTGGTTGGTCAAGTTTTAAGAACTCAACTATTTTCTTAGGTGCTCCGCCAACAGTTTATATACCAGCTCTTTGAGACAGACATTTTCCTTGTCTATAACCCACCAAAAGAGCTTTCAGGGAGACGTATTGCCGTAAATTCATGTATTTTCTAAACACATCCAAATAGTGAACCTCATCACTGTTAATCACAGTGAAAGCTCTTTGAATATGCGTTTTTGTCTGGTTAATCTTAACTACTACCCGTATCTTCCACATCGCTAACTTCTAAATTATAGATATCTTCCTTTCAGCAACTTCCAGCAACTCCAAGTAATGCTATCACTTTGAGTAATAGATATTCTTTATCTGGAGCGTCCCTCATGAAGCTTTCAATTTGTTATTTTGTTAGCACCTTCGACTGGTTTGGCTGATGGTCTACATTTTGTTTTTTCAAAAAAGCTATTAACTTTGGGAGACTTGATATGTTAACATTCTAATTAACCATAATCATTGATTTTACCATCGAATATTTGGACCATAATGAAGAAGAGTTGAATGTTTTTGACTGAAAATTTAAACTGTTGAAAAGAATATTCTTTAAAAAAACTGTTTTTACCACATCCAAAAAGTAAGCCAACATCACATTTTCATCAGCACTACTTTTCAAATTGTGTTTTTCACGCCAGTTGCAAAACAGCGCATATTCTTTTTCATATCTTTTCGCAGACTTAACTGGAATGATTTGCCCTATCGCTTCCGCAGTTTTTTCAACAATTTCATCTAATTTCAGATCCATTTTCTCCGCAGATATTTCGTGTGTGCAGAAAAATTTAATATGTCTGCCTTTATTTACATTGTTACTTGGTAACCGCTGTTTATTTTTTATTTATAAAGCAAATTAACCATGTTAAGAATAAATTAAGTAGCATAATTTTTTCACAGCAGTCTATATGACTTCCTAATAAAATGATCAAATATGTCATTTCAGTTTCATATTTTATTGCGTTTAAAACCAAAGGCAGTATGAAAAAATATAGTACAATACACGTCTGTGAAGTGATTATTATGGTACTCGATTAGATATTCTTGACTCGGCTCCTTCGTCGCCTCGTCCATAAACATCTATCTCGTACCGTAATAAGTCACTTCTCGGACTTGTAACATAAATAATTATTACGGTTTACATCTTGTATGTGTATACATACAGTGCGGTCCATATGTATGGAATAAATTCATTTGTAGCGTTATTATGTACTATATGAAAAAAACCTGAAACAGGTCGATTTTTATTCTTAAATTGACAATTTACAGTATGAAAATATTATCCCCCTCTAGCACCCCTTCGGAATTATAAGCACCCCCTCGAAAATTTTAAATTACAAAGGGGGTCGTGTGGCACCTCGTTGGAAAGGGATTTTAGTCCTCTGTTCAGCAATATAAAGTTTTTTAAGTTTGGTGCAATCATAACTGAGAAAATTGATTTTTAAGATATAAAATTTTGATAATGTCTCTAACAAAAATTTACGTAGAATGAAGATAATAATGTCACATAATGATTAGAATGTGTTTTTCAATGTATTTGACACTTAAATTAAATGTTCAAAATGACCACCATTCACTTCTTGACAATAACCGAGGCGATATTGTTTGGTCTATTAAAATAACTAGAAATAATCAGGTATTTTCGTATCTGTTCTGCTAAATATTAGGAAAAAACTTTGAAGATATTAAAATAATAGTCAAAAAACTAAATAAACAATTGATATAAATCTAGTAGGCTGCTGTCATTTAGGTATTTAAAGTTACTAAAAGACGTCAGTATAATATTTGTGCGCGTATTAAATTTAATTATGGCTCATTTGTCCGAGACTCAAAGAATAGACATTTTAATTATGATTGGTTGTGGTAATAAAACCAGAACTCAAAAGGAGGTTTTGTAAAATTTTTAATAATAAATACCCTGGTCAACACGTTTCGCAGTCTACAGTTAGCAAAATTGGAAAAAAGTTTCGTGAAACTGGACATGTAAAAAATATTGAAAAACCGGGTAGAAATGTTCAATTTACTGATGAAAAAAAGTTAGATGTACTTCTAGAGATTGAGGAAAATCCGCATAAGACAACTCGAGAACTTGCCGCCGACAATGATGTAAGTAAATAATCTATTTTGAGAGTTCTGCATAAAGAAAAATACCACCCTTACAAAGTTCAGTTGGTTCAGGAGTTAAATGAAGATGATCCTGATTGAAGGCAAGAATTCTGTGAATTGATGATGGATAGAATGAACGCAGATTTGCAGTTCATAAACAAAATAGTTTTTTCTGATGAAGTGACGTTTCATTTAAACGGAACGGTTAAGCAGAAGTGTAGATATTGGAGCAGATAAAATCCTCACTGGATGTGTGAGGCTCACACTCAATATCCTAAAAAAATTAACGTTTGGGCTGGTATCATTAACAATAAAATTATTGGTCCTTATTTTTGTGAGGGCACAGTTACTGGTGAGGTTTATCTAGATTTTTTGATTAACTTTTTAGTACCTACATTACAAAGAGTTTTTCCTGATGTTAATCATCCAAATGAGATAGATCGATTTATTTACTACCAACAAGACGGAGCTCCACCGCATTTTGCACGTACTGTTAGAAATTATTTAAACGAGGTTTTTCCCAATAGGTGGATTGGAAGACGTGGGGCGATCGAATGGCCGGCTAGATCCCCCGATTTGACTCCTCTCGATTACTTCTTATGGGGTTATTTAAAATCTAAAGTATATTTTAATAGACCAAACAATATTGCTGATTTAAAAGTTAGCACAACGGAAGAAATTAACAAAATAACCCCCGAGGTCACAAAATGTTGTACGAGAATTCCAATATCGCCTCGGTTATTGTCAAGAAGTGAATGGTGGTCATTTTGAACATTTAATTTAAGTGTCAAATACATTGAAAAACACATTCTAATCATTATGTGACATTATTATCTTCATTCTACGTAAATTTTTGTGTTAGAGACATTATCAAAATTTTACATCTTAAAAATCAATTTTCTCAGTTATGATTGCACCAAACTTAAAAAACTTTATAATGGCTGAACAGAGGACTAAAATCCCTTTCCAACGAGGTGCCACACGACCCCCTTTGTAATTTAAAAGTTTCGAGGGGGTGCTTATAATTCCGAAGGGGTGCTGGAGGGGGATAATATTTTCATACTGTAAATTGTCAATTTAAGAATAAAAATCGACCTGTTTCAGGTTTTTTTCATATAGTACATAATAACGCTACAAATGAATTTACTCCATACATATGGACCGCTTTGTATGTAGTTATGGAAACAAATACAGAAATAAATATAGAATAAAGTGTTATTTTAGTGTACGCCGATATAATTTGTATTCTAATATTTCTGGATAAAATTATAATTACTCAGTTTGCCTGTTTTATTTATAGTTCGTATTTAAAATAAAATGTTTCAATCGACCTTAGAATTTGCTCTTACTAAAACCCTAGCAACAAAATATACAGCTATTAAAGAAATGTCCTGATTCTAGAAGAACTTAATACTTTTTTTTAACTTATATTTTCGAGTCCCGTTAAAATCGACATTTTAAAAACAACGGCAACACTTCAACGTGTAACTTCTTAACTTATTAAAATCGTGCCAGGTCCTAACCAGTTAACGATAGTAATTAAATTTTTTTCAAAACGAATTTTGTTGGTTTGCGGTAGTATTAAAGTACTGCCGCAATGCAATAATGTATTTTATTGCGGTTTTCAATCAATTCTGTCCATTTCCAATACGGAGCAATCATATTTATTCATTAAATTACTAAATGCACACTTTAAGCGTGCAAGAAAATTACTATGTTGCATACCATAGACCTAATATCAGAGGAGACGTAACAATTTATTTTTTTATCTGCTCCAACATTATTTATTTCTGGTCGACTGTGTCATCTTGATATGGCCGACTGGAATTTGTTGTCCTGTGATGTTGCCTACTCTCTATTTAACGTAAGAGATTTGTGATTGTTATTGATTTATCCTATAGTATTTGTTGATTAAATTTGCAAACATATTGTCACCATAATGCTATTTCTTATTAATAATTTATGAATTATAACCACCTAAATTATACAACTCATATAAGGTTTGATTTCACATTAAATCATAAACTTATTTCTTACAATTTTCAAACTATTTGTGTGCGCAAGTCACGTTTGAAATAAATCCCGAACTGATCTCTGATTAATGTGAAAACTGTAGACAAAATGTGTATGAGTAAATAATCCATAAGATACTACCTAAAAAGAAGATTTAAAAGAAATATTAATCAGAATACATGTCTTTTTAGATTAAGAAGATTTATAATAATAATATTTTAAAAAAAACAGGAGAAAAAAATTACAAAAAATATAGAAACTATTTGACATAAGGTTTAATACGCGCATGTGCCGAAATTCTGCTGGAAATGAATTCTTAAACTGCTTGGACTGTCACCAAACTGTCAGGAAACGATGTGAAAACATCCGACTAGTGATTGAAAGTTAGTTTCACACTAATGCGCGAACACAAAATATCGAATGCGCACACTCCAAACGTTAGAAACAGGTTTCAAACCAATGTGAAAACAAACCTATTATGGAATGTTTATCGATTAAACTATTTCTTTCGCTTTGATCACAGAAGTGAGTTGCTCAATAAGCGACAACGCCGCACGGTTTGTCTGAATGATACCACGCCCAGAAGCGTTTATACTAGTCTCTTCAATTATTTTAAGCATTGTTGCCGAAGCAAATTCAACGATATTTTGGAGTAATATTGGTGTTTTTTGCGAAATTATATGTAATATTAAGTGAAATTTAGTAATTAGTGAAATAAATGGTTCGTCATTGTCAAGTGTGTAAAAAGCCGGAGTATTTAGGCCATAATGTTTCTTTTCACCAGTAAGGTAAAATATTTGTTTGTTTATAATAATTTAACCCACGGGCGTAGCGATGACGATTTAATTATCAAAATAAAAATCAAGTATTTTGAGTCGTAAAAAACGAACAACCAATGGAAAGTGAAAGGAGAAAAATATTGGTATCTCTTCTAGGCTGGGAATAAAATAATTCTGAGATTAAATATCTTTTTTTATGTTCCAATAATTTTAAAGCAAGTGATATTATGACTAATAGGAATGGTTTGAAATAATTGGCAGGTGCAAATCCACTTATCAATTCGTACAACTGAACCTTTTCGTCTTTGCAGAAATTTTACCTGCATGGGGCAGTTTGTTGTTCTAAGGTGTATGACGCATGACGTATCTCATAGTACGTCGACAGTTGGGACACTTTGTTGTTCCGTAGTGTATGACAGATGACAATTGCCGTATGCCAGTTTGAACTAGTTGAACCAAAAATTGCAGAATGAACCTCCTAAGAAAAAGCATGGGATTTTGTCCTCCCGTCTTGCCTTTCTACTAAGATGCATTTTTAAATAAATGATTAATTGATTGATTCTATTTTTCAATTTAACAAGTAAATATCCTGATGTAAAAACTAAATTTCCTTGGGACCGAAATATAATCCGACACTTGTGGATTAATACAAACTGTTTATTCAGATGCCCATCATCTTTTCTGAAAATTGGGAACAGTTGTATGGCAGTGTATTTAGTATTTACCATTATATCATTTTGGTTATTTATTTCATTCCAACCACAATTATGTTCTTAACTATTTAAATTTAAATAAACCTCCAGTTGGAATTCGTATTTTCTTTGAAATACTCCTCGTATCTGCGCATTTTATGTATCAATCGTATAATTATTTTTTTACGTTCATCTTAACGTATTTTCATGGTTGAAACACTCCGGCTTCTATATAATATAAGCGTACGTTTTCGTATATACATATAATCAAGAAAGTGGAAGTTCATTACCATGGTCTTCATTACATCCAACACGATTCGATGTTGAAGAACCGAAGATGGTATGTTTTTAACTGTTGTTTAATGCGAGTGTATCCTGTGGTTCAATTTACGCGGATCAGAAAATAGAGTTCCACGTAAATAGCTACCGGATGATGCAAAGAATTTTTACCGATTTTATATGAGTTTGAAAAAATTGAGAAAGAACGTGTTTTTGTATACAAGATGGAATAGGAATAAATAAAATGCAGGAAATGGGTTAATCTAGCCGAGCAGAAGGAATTATTATGGCCAGTGCGTAAAAAATAGTTTGTGTTGCTGAAGTTGTGTAATTCAAAATAAATTAACTTTTTGATGTCGATTTCAATACCTAATTGGTAAGAGTTATACACCAAGCATAATTTAATACATTTATCGTAAAGTTAGAGTTTTTGATCGATAATTTTTGAACTTCTTACAGTTTTAAGTTACTAAATTATTGGGAGTTATTTAAAAATAATAACCCTTGTTAAGGTATTAATTTTTAAAATGACTTATTTATTTGATCTCTATGAAAAGACAATTTTAATGAATATTAGTTTTAATTATAGTGTGTAAAATATTAATTAATATTTTTACTTTATTTATAAACATGTAAACTTGTTAAAAATAGTTCATAAACAGCTAAACATAACTACAAGAACAACTGTCAAATGTTATTTTCTAAAGATCTTAAAAACTTTAGTATTTTCGAGTAAAATTTTTTTATAACTCTACTCTGAGCACATCGCATGTTACGGCAGGAGCTAACAAAATAGAACAAAGAAGAAGCTCTTACACTGTTTGCAAGAAAAGGAATCTCTTGGAATTTCAACCCCCAGCAGCGCCACATTTTGGAGGATTTTTTGAGAAGTTCGTAGGGAACGCAAAGAAAATCCTAGAGAATATGCTGAAGGGTAGAGTCCTCACCATGACTGTTCTCAGAACTCTATCAACCATGAAATCAATAAACTCCAGACCAATTACACCACTCTCAGCAGATCCCACCGACGCAGAATGCCTTACTCCCAATCACCTATTGAAAAAACGCTGTGCTACTGACCCCACCATTCCAGATTCAGAAGCTAGGATTTCCTGGAAAAGAAGTTTTGCATTAGCCAATCAATTTTGGCGTCAGTGGACTGATGAGTGGCCTTTCCCTAATGGCTAAACGAAAGAAGTGGCTTCAAAGTGAAGATCCCATTAAGGTCGGTGAGATCGTGATCATCAAAGGTTTTTCCGGGAAAAGATGGCCAGGTCCGAGTAGTTAGAGGAAAGCTTGGATTACTCTGACCAAGGGGAGGAGGAAATGAGCTGAACGAAGAGGAGGAGAATCTACATATTTTTATTCTAGCTGGAGTATTTTAGTTGTAGTTATCGTTTCTCGTTTGGCCCCGATTGTTAGACGGCTTTTATATCATTTTGTTTTAATCCTTTCTCTTTTTTTGTTATTATATTTAAGTCCGCCATTCACTATCAATATAGCTGTCAACTGTCACTGTCAGTACAAAAAAGTCGATAAGCCATTTTTTCTGTTATAATTATTGTTTTTTTATTTTTATTTTCTAGGCTTTTAGCAAATAAGAAAGTTCTGAAAAAGTTTCCTAGTTTAGACGAACGACTACTCATATTCTGTTTGTTTCTCAAGGTGGAGAAACCCAAATTGCAAATCAAATAAGTTTCCAATAACCACTAAACTTAATGTTAATTATCCAAGCTAAATTTTATGATTTTTATTACTTTGTTACTCTATAACTTTTTGAAACAGAGTTTAGAAAACACCTCTTCATTATGATCTTTCATTAATATTTGGTAATGTTAGTATTAATGAGTGTCCTGTGTTATAAAATTTTTGTTGATTGTAATAATTTGCAAGCTCGTAAATGTTTGGCATACCTAACCTCAAAATATCTTAACCTTATTACATTGTGGTTCTTTTATTCCGATCAAATATAGTACAGGGCTCTGGGCTACTTCAGATCTGATAATGTTTATCTCTCTCTGCAAAGTTCTACTTACCTGATTTACCAGGCATTTCCATTACTATTAAATTTATCAAATTTAATTTTAACATGTTGAATCTGGAACCGTTGGCGAAACTGATACCCAAACTACCAGGGTATAGGGTAAACTTAGTTTGTGGGTTGGTGTTATTTACTTCTAGTAACACTATGCGTCTATATTTTGTTCAATTAGTTTTGATGCCTTCTTTGTTGATTTTTTTCCTGTAATCGACATAAACGTTTCAGTTGTGCAACTATGAATCAAATTTAAAGAAATTGCTCTAATAATACTCTCATTACCAGTAAACCATTTCAATAATCTTGAAGCAAAATAATAGAATAGAACAAAACTGCAAAGTCTACTATTCACAGATAACATGATTGTAGTTATTTTGTTTTCCATCTTTAAAACTTAATTTTATATTTAAACACACACAGAGGTTGCTTGTACAATTTAAAATAAATTGAAGATAATAATAAATTAACTTTTCCTCTACAGGCTCTCGTATTTAAAACTGGCAACAATTTTTAAAAAACTGCAAGCTATATTTTTTTCTCACATCTTCCTTCACAGAAACCTCAATAGATGCGTTAATACATTAACGAAAAACATTTTATTTGTTATTCTCTAATTTCTTGTTAGTGTTTTTCAAGAAAAATGGTTGACTGCATTTAAGCGACCTGAGACAATCTTATTGTGTATGCAAAGTCGGCCATAAAATTATAATAATTTGAAATAGGCATAGCAGGAAAAATTTTAAGCTTTTTTGGTAAAGTTTTTCAGTTTTCATATCTCGCGAAGTCTTCAGTTGAATTTAAAAACTAATACGTTACTATTACGCTCTATCAGCACAGGTTAGCACCTGTTTTACTTAAAATCATATTAAATTACATAAATTTAATACATAAATATCTAAAATCCGGCCCTTAATACTTTCCATGTTTATTGACAAGCTCTTTCTTACACTGACTGCAGTCAACCATTTTTCTTGAAAATCACTTTACCTTTTTAATGATATATTTAACATTGGTAGTGATCTTGAAAATATATACATCAACATTAATCATCTAGCGCTCGTTATGGTCCACCAATCACGTTGTTTTATGTACGAATTTTGCAGAAACTAAAAACTACCTATTGTTTTGACCGTTTTATGGTCTTTTTCACAATGAAGCAATAAAATTTCCATAATTTTACTATTTCAACGGTGAATGAATTCGCTAAAATCACTAATGGATCTTTATTTTTTTTTGATAAATATTAATCTATTAGTATATTTTAGGTTTTTTTATGCTAAACATCCTGTACGTGAGAACCGATACATAAAGAGGTTTCCCGCTTGACCTCCCAAGTAGTTTCCAGTTCTGCGAGGTCTGTACTAGTACCAACATACAGTACTGTTCATCTCTCCCACGCCGTCTTTGACGCTTCTCGTCTCAGCTTACAAAAAAATACAGTCAACGATTTAGATAAACCACAATCGTATCTACGCCAGGGTTTCAGGGGCTGTTGTGTCACAGAAAACTATTTTCTTCAAGGCCACTTTTCTTTAGATCATAATTTCATAAATGAGTTTTTATTTAATACTCTAGTTAATTAACAGTCAAGTATGTGGATTTAATATGCAATAAGTATAACATAATAGTGTGCTTAATATAAAATAGGCTTTAAATTATATAGTATTTAATTCGTCAATTTCAAAAAAATTCTACGAAACAGAACATGTATTTCTGTATAATAAAATAATATACAAAACTAACAATACTTCAGAAACTGAGATTGTAACTGGAACTAGGGAGGGGCTAAGGGTTAGAATCGCATTAAAAATTCTTCTTTTATATTTTTCTTTTTGGAAGTCTATCTTATTAAGAATAATAAAACACTTTTCGTTATAACGTAACTTCCAAGTTTATTTGAAAATATTAGGTTTTTAATTACAATGACGGCCGTTTCTCTAAGATTAGCATCGTCAGATTAAAAACCTAATTTTTTCAAATAAACTTGGAAGTTACGTTATAACGAAGAGTTTTTTTATTATTTTTAAAACAAGTAATTTCATTACCATGTTTTGATCTCTTCTTTTTCGGTCTCTAACCAAAAATTGCTTCCCTTATTGGGTAGTTTTTGTACTTGGGGTGCTTCAACCCCCTTTAATAACAGGTCGGCTGAAAAGTCCCCGGTCTGACCTATAGATGACGCCACTAGAATTAAATCCATTTCATTTTTAGATAGTATCAACCTTCAAAAGATTCGTGTAAAAATTTGACAGCTGTCGGACTATTAGTTTATGAGATATTGCATTTTTAGTGTAGAACTTTTGTTATTTTCAAAAAGATGAAAAAAAAAGAATTTCGTGTACTTATTAAATATTGTTATTTGAAAGGAAAAAATACAGTTGAAGCAAAAGCTTGGCTTGATAATGAGTTTCCGGACTCTGCGCCAGGAAAATCAACAATCATTGACTGGTACGCAAAATTCAAGCGTGGTGAAATGAGCACCGAAGACGGTGAACGCAGTGGACGCCCAAAAGAGGTGGATACCGACGAAAATATCAAAAAAATTCACAAAATGATTTTGAGTGACCGTAAAGTGAATATGATCGAGATAGCTGACACTCTAAAGATATCTAAGGAACGTGTTGGACATATCGTTCACAAATATTTGGGTATGCGGAAGCTCTGTGCGAAATGGGTGCCGCGCGTGCTCACAATCGACCAAAAACAGCAACGAATTGATGATTCTGAGCAGTGTTTGCAGCTGTTAAGTCGTAATAAACCCGATTTTTTGCGTCGATATGTGACTATAGATGAAACTTGGCTCCATCACTACACGCCTGAGTCCAATCGACAGACAGCTGAGTGGACTGCGGCCGGTGAACCTCCACCAAAGCGTGGAAACACTCAACATAGTCAGCTGGTAAAGTTATGGCCTCAGTTTTTTGGGATACACACGGTATATTGTTCATCGACTATTTTGAAAAGGGAAAAACAATCAACAGCGACTATTACTGTGCATTATTGGAGCCATTGAAGACCGAAATTGCGAAAAAACGGCCCCATATGAAGAAGAAAAAAATGTTGTTTCATCAAGACAATGCACCGTGTCATAAATCAATGAAAACGATGGCAAAATTGCATGAATTGGGCTTCGAATTGCTTCCTCACCCACCGTATTCTCCAGATCTAGCCCCCAGCGACTTTTTCCTTTTCTCTGACCTGAAAAGAATACTCGCGGGAAAAAAATTTGGTTCTGATACTGAGGTAATCGCCGAAACTGAAGCCTATTTTGAGGACAAACCGAAGGAGTACTACAAAAATGGTATCGAAAAGTTGGAAGGTTGCTATAATCGCTGTATCGCCCTTGAAGGCAACTATGTTGAATAAAAAAAATTAATTTTGTCAAAATATTGTGTTTTACTATGGTAAACCGGGGACTTTTCGGCCGACCTGTTATTTTATGTATTTTATATAATTAAATGGCATTGAGCTTAAGGCTCTCTCTTTTACTTTAGCTGCCCTTTTAGTTTCTTTTTTTCATTGTCCACAACTTCTCTCTATGTATAACATAGCACTTTAGCTTGGTTTTAACCATTTGTTTATCTATATATGCATATTTGTGTTATATTTTCAATGTCACACCATCAACTGCAGCCTTACAATCTTCTTGGAAAATATTTAACCTTTTGCTTTGTAACTTTTATAAGTAAGGACCTGTATTAGTCTCTAATTAGTTTGTAATGTATTTTTGTTTGTAGCCTGATGATGGCCGTATTGTAGGCTGAAACTAGTAGCGTTTTAGATTTGCAACATTTATAGAATAAAAGTTGTGACATTGACATTGGTTTTTCCTTTTTTCATAAGTAATTTACTTCACATCAGTAGTTCATTCAGCTAACATTCATTGATACCAACCTTTCAAAATGATTGATTAACATAACTGCACGAAAACACCACACGTACCGGTTTAAACTTTTGTTAAATTTAACCCTATGGTTAGATAAACCAATGTCCACGTCTATGGTTTCAATCTCACTTTAGAAAACAGACGTCGAAAGAACGAACACCCTGTCCCGTTCTCGTATATATCGCTCCGTGCCGTGTACCATTTTTTTCTTCTTCTTTTTCTGCGAGCATTCGAAAAATCGTTAATACTATCGAATCGTGATTATGTAACAGAGTTTACAGTTACTCGGTATGTAACAGGTGGACCAAAGACTGACGTGTGTCCAAGAATGCATTTAGTCACCACCTGTTTTATGCAACAGGTGATTGTATTTGTCAATTTATTTCTATAAAAAAGATTACTACTCTTAGGTTGATTAGTTACTTATATTGTGCGTTTATTTACTTATTCGATATCATTTTTATGTGGTGTCAGCACCTTCGCCAAAATTTAAAAACATAAAATTTACCCATTTTGTATAATTACGTATATTAATCGGTTTTTAACTATTTTATAGCAATAGTTAATTAAAATTTCTAGGAAATAATTAATTATTATTGTTCATGGACTGTAAAGTTTGGTGAATCACTTAACAGAGCTCATCACTTTAGATTTATTTCTTATTTAACATGCCAACATCAAAAGGAGAAATATTAGATTTTAAAATATGCCTATGAAATAAATTACAATTTATATCAGCGCTTGCAAAAGTCAAAGAAGGACAAAAATTTAATGTTTATAATTATTAAAATACAAATTTTCGTAAAATAATCATTGTGTTCGAACTTTAAGGTACTTGTTTTACAAAACAACATAATGAATCTCAATTTGAATTTAATCAAAGCTCCTTAAAATTTTGTCGAAAAGTTTTTAGTTTCAACTTTTTTTGACAAAAATACGAAAACAAACTGAAATGTGTAGTCCATGAGAGTGATTTTATCTCATTTTTAAATATAAAAAGTGAAAATTCGATGAATAATGACAAATTTAAATTCAAACTACGTGTATTTTATATTGCCTACCTATGAAATAAATTATTAAAACATTAATAATCAATATATTTTGATTTGTTTGTAAAATGTGACAGTTTAAAGAAAATGAAACTGTTTTAATTTTTTCATTCAATTTAAATAGAATACATAATTTTATAAATAAATCATGAAATTAAATGAAAGATAAACCAACTAAAATTCAACTAATAAATTGTGTATTCTAAAAACGTTTATTAAAGACCTATAATCATTTTTTGAAGTAGCAGGTAGACAATAATCTATTGGGTTTCCTTTTATACCTAACATCAAGATGACGTAACGGCCATTTTGATTCATTCATACAAGATCACTGAAAATACCGTTTTAAATGACTGTAGTCTTTCTCTAACGTTGAAAAGGAATTCTTAGCGATATATAAATAGCCAGATCAGACAGGATTCCGCTTTTTTTCTTAAATAAAATTTATATTTATTCCAGTTACGTAACACCGAAGGAGGACAACTTTTTTTTAGATTATTTCAGCTTGCAAAAGGACCAGAGAGATTTTGTTTGGCTATAATCGCTTGAAATTTTTGGAAATAAAATTGTTAATTAATTAGTATTTATCAATCCGACTTGATATTAATGAAGTTTATTGTAAATATTTAGAAGAATAAAACTTCTATACTTGGCATACTACATATTGACAGGTTCGTTTAACTTTTTTAACATAGAGTCGTATTAGGTTTATTTTATATTTTTGCAAATTGGCGATTTCAGAAAAAGAGCTAAGAAAACTTGTTTATAAACTAGGATTATCAAACCTGTAGTTGAAGAATCTCTCGGTGACTTAATCCAGTTACTGAAGGATGACAACTTTTTCAATTCCTTGCAGCTTGTACTTTAACCAATGACCTTTTATTTTGCGTTTTATGAAAAAAGTACCAACTATTTTTTTATAATGTACCTACGAATAAATAATAAAAAGGAAGGAGTATTATATGATTTGACGATGTCCGCAATGGTTCTTGCATATGGCTGACTTGAAGTTTCCGGTTACCAGTGGTGTCACACACAGGGTATTATAAACTTATGTCACGTATTAATTATTAAAAAAAATAACTGTTTTCCGCTTGTAATTATCTGTACAGTAATATACATTGTCATAAAGTTGCGTAGGAATATAAATTTAGATTAAAAACTTCTAAGCAGGTAATTATAAATAGTTGACTTAGTTGGTCTATATAAAAAATAAAGGAACGTCTATGATCACAATGTGGTTGTCATTAAAATATTTTGTTAATTTTTAATAATTCAGATAAATAGAACCCTACAGATGAAAAGTAATTCCCATTCAAGAGTTGGGTTAACTGCTTAAATATATAAAACAGCATGAAAAAACTATATATGTCAAATGTCACGATTCGAATGAGTCATATTTGGTTCTTCAATATGGCCGACTTCCGTCGCAATGGACTGGGAAAGTAGTGACGTAAGTGTCAAACCAAATGATTCCAAACAACTTTTGTTGATAGTGTGTTTTATATGTGTTATTGACTATTGTATTGTATTTTCTTGATTTTTGGGGGTTAAGTACTGTTTTTTCATTGGTAAGTATTCATTTATATGTTTTACATATCACTAAAGTAGATAAACAAACAATTTCCATAAAAACATTATAACATAACCTTCAAAATAGTGCATTTTCATAAATTTTAAAAATACGTATTAAAAAATGGTTCTTAAAAATATTTTACTTATATGTATTTTATTATGACACTTGCCTAATATTTTAATATATAATATTAATAAAATAACTCAAAGAAAAGTTAATTCTGGAGATTTATAATGGTGCCGTTTGGAATCATTTCATTGTCATTTCACAGTTCGACACCATGGAACACAAATTTTGACGTCACACTTTCCCTGTCCATTATTTGCTTGATTAAAATATGACAACCTTCCTTCCTTTCTATTCTTTATTCGTAGTAATGTACAGTAAAATTAAAACAAAAGGCATTGTACGTCACAATTGTGATGTTGCCATATATCAAAACTAGTAAGAAAAGTGGGGATTTATCAGAGATTTCATAATTATTCCATAGAACAGAAATAGTTACATACAGTTCCGGGATTCTATTGAAGCGGTGTCATTGATGATGACATATTCGTATCAGTTCAATCAGTTGTCTTGTGTCATTTTAAAAATGATTATTGTTAATCCAGTTGATAATGAAAATACTTTAAAACACCAATTCGACAATGTCCAATGAATAAATACTAGCTGACTAATTTTATCAACAATTTTAATAAGACATACTTTTAAGGGCTAATATTACTTTGAAAAAAGAAGTGCAAAAGTATTTATTTTTCCTACGACCACATATGAAAGTGCTAGTTTGCACAATTATTTGTACTTAAGAAAGTAGCTAATATCAATACACGTATTGAAAAGTAAATATCAATACACGTATTGAAAAGTAAAAAAATATAGTTCTATGATCTGTGACATTTACGTCAAATTTATCAATAGTAAACACATGAATGACAAAGCAAGGACCATTTAATTTTTTTTTAAATCTTCCTTGTGTCAAATATTGTATGGTAATTGCCAATACAAATTTTTCTGTATAAAGTAAGAATAAAGAAAAAAGTTTCTTATAGGTTTTTAAATTTTTAAAAAATAAACATATTTTTATTCAGTATTATTATTTTTATAAAAACACTTTTAGAAAGAAGAACAGTTTATTCTTCTTTTTTATATTGTGTTTATGTTCCGTGCATGTGTCGAATGTGGATTTTTGAAGTTATGTTTGTGTTTCTGTTCACAATTATCTTTGTGCCTATTATTATTACATTACTTTTCAATTAATTTCACCGACTGACCATTTTACTTTTAATTTTTATAGAGCCCACAAAAAAATTAAAATGTCATTTAGCTAATAAAGAATTTTGATGTGAATTCCTGAGAAAGGTGGTTATTTGATTTTAATTAATTATATTTCCATGCAATATATAAACTCGTTTAAAACCTAATTTTTAACATGACTAACAATTAAAATGAATTTTATAAATAAATTTAAAATATTTATTATAATAAGAAATATTGGGGTCGTAGGAAAAATCGTGTACACAACGCGTTGGAAAGTGTATTTCTTGCACTCGTTACGTTTCCGCACTCGCCACTACGCGGCTCGTGCTAAACTTCTCTCGTGCGTAATACTTCACTTTCCACACTCGTTATGTAATATACTATTAAACATCTAATGAAACTGAAATGAAACACACATGTAACGAAAATTTTGAAGGTTACTTTAGATTTTTTTAAATTTAATACAGATATCCAAAAGGGTGGAAATGCAAATTTAGTTTAAACATAGAAATGGGCTGCAAGAAATAGAATAAAAATAGTAAACAAGTTAAAATATACATTTTAATGTAATTTTGGACAACTGAGGTAATTTTATTACCATCAAAATATAAAAAAATCATAAGAAACAGTTGTTTATAACTTAATAGTTTTCTTCGTTTAATATATTTTTTATATTTTGCACTTATAAAAATCTTCATTATAAAACGCATTTGCGTATCGTAATGTAACTTTTACGCACGCAAATTTTTGTTTTAAATGGTTGGCGACATGATTGAAGTATCTAATGACAAGACTATTGACAATGACATTTGTGGGTTAATAGCAATTTATTAATTTTATATTGTTCTTTAAAAAAGTATTAATTTGTGAATATAAATATCATCTTTTACTTATATAACATATTATTATTGGTATATTATTCATTTTAAAATATTTTAAAACATTAACATTTGATAATTTAAATGTCAAAACTGTCAAATGTTATAAATTACACAGTGCTACCGACATACTTTTTAAAATAAAAATTTTCGTAATTACATAAAAATAATAAATTAATTTAAAAAATGATAAAATGGCAAAATATAAAAAATATTATAAACAACTTATTTCATATGGCTGTTGTGACACTCGTTCTTTAAAAAACTCATCGCTTCGCGATTCGTTTTTTAAACTTGAACTCGTGTCATAACAGAATTCCATATGAAATGCGTTGTTTAATATACTATTATATTTGGCAACAGTGGTTTATTTTAAAACCATACCGCGCTAAAATAACTAAATTTTAAATAAGAGATATTTTTATTTCTTAAATATTGTGTTGTTATGGCTGACCAATGACGCCATTAAAATCTATGACGTGCTACGGCCATTGTAGAAGAGGCCAAAGCATTTTATCCAAATAAACTTTGGCCTTAGGTAGTTAGTTTACATTGATGATATTTATAATATGTATTTTCTTGTTTATGAGTTATTATAGTGATAAATAGACACATTAATTTCGTATTTAAAGAAGTTTTATTTTGTTTTATATGAAAAAGTTGGCTTTTGAGGTTAAGTAATATTATTTTAATGTTTTCTCACCTTAGAAGACAATAAAACTTCTTTAAATATAAGTCAAACTATTCCTTAACGATAATAATGTGTTTTTATAGCACTATGATCACAAAACCTCTACAAAAAACCAAAAAATGCATAATACAAAAATCTTCAATGTAAACTAACTACCACAAGCCCACAGCTTGTTTGGATATAACGCGACAATGAAGTCACAATAATGTGGTATATTAATGTATATTTTTTATAAATATAAATATAAACAATTTTCACAGAGTAAGGGTTATTAAGTAATTAAATAGAATATGTTTTATTCTCTTTTCACTTGTTAATATTTAAAATACCTGTTACCTCCATGGTAAAGTATATTTAGAATATTTCGACTTGATTTCTATTCATGACATAACAATAATAATCCTTCAGCAGGGGTCGTTAAGCTGTAAAGATATGCAATTAGGATGCAGGTAGATTTTGTGTTAATAGCAAATTAAATATTCAGAGAAAAATAATTTTCTAAGAAATAAAGTCATTACAGAATTGTAAGCTTGTAACAAACTGCGCACAATAGATTTATTGATGTTAAAAGTTAAGTTTATTAGTTTGTCGATAATTACAGTACCATCTATGATTTTACAGAAGTATTACTAAGTGTGACCTCATTCTGTACGTTGTATTATGATATAAAATGTATTAGAATTATTTTTTGATAAAGAACAACTGTTATAATTTACAATAAAGCAATAAAATAATGACAAATTGAAATCTATTGAACTTTTAATAAACTTTGTTTTAATAACATTAAAAAAAATATGATTTTTAGTTTCTATTAATTATCAATGTTATTATCTATACTTACATTATCGGTACTTACATTTCCTAAAACTATTTTCATATTTACTGGTAGGTAGCTGAATTTCAATCATCTCCTTTTTTTTAAGGTTGTTTTCATAAGGACCTTTTTTCATAATTATTAAGTAAATATTTTATTATAAGTAATGATGTTGGACCATTATTAGTATATTGATTTTATTTTTTAATTATTGTGTGGTGTTTGCTTATATTTTTTGTGTATTTTTGTAAGAAAATTTGAAGAAATTATACACTCAATAGCCTCGATGTAGTTACGTACCAAAAAATAAAATTTAAATTTTAACATATCCCTTATTTTATATGATTTTATTTGTACTAACCCTTACTCTGTGAGAATCCACTATCCACTTTTATTTTAGAAATTATAATAGTCTATCGAACCAGTTGTCACACAAAACGAAATTTGTACGGTACAACTGAGGAGTTCCAAAATCACGTCACACTTCATGATACTCGTTAATAGATGGTGCTGTAATCATCAACAAGCTACAGTCGTAAATTATTAGGTTACATACCAGATAAATTTAAAGAAAGTTTGTCCATTAGAGATTGGACCCTACGTTATGCTCCAAGTGCTTGGATACTGATAAATATTTTCCTATCTGAATAAGAGTGACTACAAAGTGTCATTTACTTAAATTATTATGTTACAATTGGTAGTAACATAATAATATGAGTAAAGGAAAACATTTACGAAGGTATAATCTATTGAGTACAAAGAGCAGTAGAATTTAAACAAAAACAAAATTCTAGTTTTTAATATATTTCTATTAGTCATTTTATAGTTTACTCTAATAGTTAACTAACCTCGTTTTATTTTCAAAATTTTGTAATTCTATTAAAAATTTATATGACATTTATTGTACTAACCCTTACCCTATGAAAGCCCAAACCCCTTCCTATTAAAAAAAATTGAAATATAAACTTTGTACCCAAACTTATCAAGCTAATGTTTTAAATAAAAGTGGAAGTTTTTATCAAAAGTTTATTTGTTTAATGTACTTCTGTTTTTATCTATTTATCTCTTTTTATATTTTGTGGATATCAAAAACGTACTAAATTCTGAAAACTATTGGGCGACTTATAATAAATAAACCCAATAAATAATGTTAATCCAAACATTAGGCTTGTCTTGGTTCAAATTTCTCAACCAAAATACAATTCAAGAACTACACTTAGAATTTAGAACCAAAAATCTAGAATTTTAGAATAATAAAAAATTATTTGTGTCTATGAAAAGGTACATAAAAACAATTTCAATAAATCAAATATATTTCTAATAAACTTAAATAATTCAATATCTTGAAAATATCTAAAACGTTCTTCATCTATTATAACTTAAAAAATATCTACTTTTGAAAAACTAGAAGATCATTGATATAAATTTAAAAATATATCAAAAATTTGGAATTTTTTTTTAAATTAAATTCTACTACTCTATGTACTCAAAATATCATTGCATTTATGTTTCCTTTAGTTATAGAGAGAACCCGCTCTCTAAAGTAACATATTACTGTGAGTAAATGACATTTGGCAGTCATTTTTGTTCACGCAGGAAAACATTTAATGATATATAAGCATACAGAGCATATTGTAGGATCCAATCTCTAATGGACAAAGGTACATTATACTCGCCAGATATCTAACCAAATAGTCTACGACTGAAGTTTGACGTTGTTTACAGCACCATCTATGTCTTAGTACGAGTACTAACATATGTGACGTCAAGATTTGTACACTTTTTATGTAAGCATATTAAAAATATAGAATGTATAAAAAATATTGTTTATGTAAAGGATAAATCATTTAATTTACAATTAAATGATGAAATATATAATATAGACAATCAAGTTTTTATATTAATTCTTTAGTAGAAATAAAATGTTTTACTTTTTAATACATTACTTAATTATAAAAACTATTGGGTGACTTATGTTGAATAAACCCAATAAATAATGTTAATCAAAAAATTAGGCTTGCCTTGGTTCAAATTTCTGAACATTTCGCACATGCGTAGTTGTTAAACCAAAATACAAATCAACAACTACACTTAGAATTTAGAACCAAAAATCTAGAATTTTAGAATAAAAAAAAATATTTGTGACTATGAAAAGGTATATAAAAACAATTTCAATAAATCAAATATATTTGTAATAAACTTAAATAATTCAATATCTTGAAAATATCTATAACGTTCTTCATCTATAACTTAGCAATTCTCTACTTTTGAAAAACTAGAAAATCGTTGGTATAAATTTAAAAATATATCAAAAATTGGGAGTTTTTGTTTAATTAAATTCTACCGCTCTATGTACTCAAAATATCATTGCATTTATGCTTCCTTTAGTTATAGAAAGAACCCGCTCTCTAAAGTAACATAAAACTGTGAGTAAATGACATTTGACAGTCATTTTTGTTCATGCAGGAAGATCATATAATGATATATAAGCACGTAGAACATAATGTAGGGTCCAATCTCTAATGGACAAAGTTACAATATGCTTGCCAGATATCTAACCAAATAGTCTACGACTGAAGTTTGACGTTGATTACAGCACCATCTATGTCTTAGTACGGGTACTAACAAGTGTGACGTCATGATATAGTACATGTATTTAAGTGTTGAGTGATTAATATTATTTATGTACTTAAAACTTCTGTTTTTATCTATCTATCTCTTATATTTTTATTGTTAAATTTAACAAAATTATATTATCTAATTAATAATGCACATTTATTATCGTTAAAGTTTATTTCCACCATTTAATTAAGAAAATTTAAAAAAAAAATACATATAAATATTTTTTTAATTCAGTAACTCTTTTACTGTAAAGTAAAGGTTCTTTGATTAGCAGTAAACTCTTTTTTTGGATATCAAATATGTACAAAATTCCGAAAACTATTGGGTGACTTATAAACCCAATAAATAATCTTAATCAAAACATTAGGCTTGTCATGGTTCAAATTGCTAAACATTTTGCACATGCGTGGTTGTTAAACCAAAATGCATTTCAACAACTACACTTAGAATTTACAACCAAAAATCACTCTAGAATTTTAGAATAAAAAAAGCATTTGTGACTGTAAATAGGTAAATTGAATCAATTTCAATAATTTAAATATATTTCTAATAAACTTAAATAATTCAATATCTTGAAAATAGCTAAGACGTTCTTCATCTATAACTTGACAAATCTCTACTTTTGAAAAACTAGAAGAGTGGTGGTATACATTTAATGTCAAAAATTGGGAGTTTTTGTTTAATTAAATTCTACTACTCTATGTACTTAATATATCATTCCATTTATGTTTCCTCTAGTTATAGAGAGAACCCGCTCTCTAAAGTAACATAAAACTGTGAGTAAATGACATTTGACAATCATTTTTGTTCACGCTGGAAAAACATATAATGATATATAAGCATGTAGAGCATATTGTAGGGTCCAATCTCTAATGGACAAAGTTACAATATGCTTGCCAGATATCTAACCAAATAGTCTACGACTGAAGTTTGACGTTGATTACAGCACCATCTATGTCTTAGTACGGGTACTAACAAGTGTGACGTCATGATATAGTACATGTTTTATTTAAGCGTTGAGTGATAAATTATTATGTTTCTCACTCAACGATTTAAGCATATTAAAAATCCTGAATTTATTAAATCGGGTACATTTACAATTAAATGATAAAATATGTAATAGAGACAATCAAATTTTTATTTTATTTATTTTGCAGTAAAGAAATTGATTTACTTTTTAACACATTTTAAAATAATATGTTTAAATTTAAATAATAATTCTATTTTTGTCCAGATTACAAGTTTTCATTCTCATTTAAAAATATTATTTTAAACTTGGAATACCAAAGTAAAATAATAAGTTATTTCTAAATAATTTGATTTTCTTATAAATAGAATTTAAACTATTTTACTACATTTTTGTTAATATTATTCTAAACAAGGTTTTAGAAATCTCTCTAATAAATAATGCACTTTTATAACATCGTAAAAGCTTAATGTACTTAGTTAAAACTTCTGTTTTTATTATCTATCCCTTTTTATTTTTATTGTTAGATTTAATAAAATTCTATTATATAATTAATAATGTACATTTACTATCGTTAAGGTTTATTTTCATTATTTAATTAAGCAAATATCTCTTTTAATGTAAAATAAAGATTCTTTGAATTAGCACTAAACTCTTTTTTTTGGACATCAAAAATGTACTAAATTCTGAAAACTATTGGGTGACTTATGTTGAATAAACCCAATAAATAATGTAAATAAAAAAATTAGGCTTACCTTGGTTCAAATTTCTGAACATTTCGCACATGCGTAGTTGTTAAACCAAAATACAATTCAACAACTACACTCAGAATTTAGAACCAAAAATCACTCTAGAATTTTAAAATAAAACAAAAACATTTGTAACTATAAAAAGTTACATAAAAACAATTTAAATACATTAAATATATTTCTAATATACTTATATAATTCAATATATTTAAAATTACTAAGACGTTCTTCATCTATAACTTAACAAATCTCTACTTTTAAAAAACTAGAAGACCGTTGGTATAAATTTTATAAGATATGTTAAAAATTGGGACTTTTCGTTTAATTAAATTCTACTACTCTATGTACTCAAAATATCATTGCATTTATGTCTCCTTTAGTTAAAGAGAGAACCCGCTCTCTAAAGTAACATAAAACTGTGAGTAAATGACATTTGACAGTCATTTTTGTTCACGCGGGAAGAACATATATAATGATATATAAGCATGTAGAGCATATTGTAGGGTCCAATCTCTAATGGACAAAGTTACGTTATGCTTGCCAGATATCTAACCAAATAGTCTACGACTGAAGCTTGACGTTGATTACAGCACCATCTATGACTTAGTACGCGTACTAACAAGTGTGAAGTCATGATATAGTACACGTTTTATTTAAGCATATTAAAAATCTAGAATTTATAAAACAATATTGTTTATATAAAGGATAAATCGCTTAATTTACAATTAAATGTTGAAATATATAATATAGACAATCAAGTTTTTATTTTATTGCTTTAGTAGTAAAGAAAATGTTTTACTTTTTAATACATTACTTAATTATGAAAATGATTGGTTCTTATATTAAATAAACCCAATAAATCTTATTTAAAACATTAATCTTATCTTGGTCCTTGGTTCAGATTTCTGAACATTTCGCACATGCGTAGTTATTAAACCAAAATACAATTCAACAACTACACTTAGAATTTACAACCAAAAATCACTCTAGAATTTTAGAATAAAAAAAACATTTGTGACTGTAAATAGGTAAATTGAATCAATTTCAATAATTTAAATATATTTCTAATAAACTTAAATAATTCAATATCTTGAAAATAGCTAAGACGTTCTTCATCTATAACTTAACAAATCTCTACTTTTGAAAAACTAGAAGATCGGTGGTATACATTAAATATCAAAAATTGGGAGCTTTTGTTTAATTAAATTCTACCACTCTATGTACTCAAAATATCATTGCATTTATGTTTCATTTAGTTTTAGAGAGAACCCGCTCTCTAAATTAACGTAATGCTGTGAGTAAATGACATTTGACATGACAGTCATTTTTGTACACGCAGGAAAAACATATAATGATATATAAGCATAAAGAGCATATTGTAGGGTCCAATCTCTAATGGACAAAGTTACATTCTACTTGCCAGATATCTAACCAAATAGTCTACGACCGAAGTTTGTCGTTGATTACAGCACCATCTATGACTTAGTACGAGTACTAACAAGTGTGACGTCATGATATAGTACATGTTTTATTTAAGTGTTGAGTGATTAATATTATAATTCTCACTCAATGATTTAAGCTTTTTTTTAAATAAAAAGTTTAGATAAAATCCACAACAATAAATCAGAAACAGAAAGCCTTGATTTGATAAAACCATTTGTTTTTCTTATTGCATTTATAAATACAAGCACATCCACACGTAAAATCATTATTTTCAAATGCTGCTAGCTATAAATAATTTTATTTTTATCCCAAAACTTCCTACTTACATAATATTTCATATTTTCAACTTACAACCCATCTTTCTAGCATCACGTTCTACCATACGACTGAACTTTCCAAGTACCTACAACTTCTTAAACTTACAATTTATTTATTCATAAGTTTGTAACTCTTATTGTAGAACTAATTTATTTTATAACTTTAGGATTATCCATTTAAATAGATGAAATATTGTTGTTAACTATTGCATTTGTAAATATTCTGTGGAATACTGAGTTCTTAAATAATTGAATAGGAACATGGTCACAAGCTTGTCCTGTGACCAATAATAATGCCCAAATAATGCCCCAAACGTATTTTTACATGCCAAAAAAGTACATCTAAACAAGGAAAAAGAAAGACAAAAGTAGATTCAGAACTTAATTGTGGAGACAAAAGGACATTGCACAATATATATTTTGCACGAGCTTGGAAAAAGAACTTTTGTAGTTGCTAAATCAGCTGACATCTAGCGGACAATATTAAAGTTATTGAAATAATTACAAAATATAGGCGTCACGCGCTAAAACTGCTAGTAGTTTGACCCAAGCTTATAGATGGCTCTTAAAATCGAGATAAATTTATTTTTTGGAAGTGTCCATTCTACACCGTTTATAAGTACTATTCCATGAATAAATATTGCCAAAAATAAATTAAAACTACTAAAATTTCACCCAATTTTTATATATTTAAATCGAAACTTTGGTATTTTTGCTTCGTGAGATTATCCGGCTAGCTCGCTATCTAATATTGGAGTAACGGTAACCATTACCATCTTTGTATAAAATAGTAAATTGCTTGCGTAAATTTCATTTTTAACTCCGGTCTTTTTTTGATCGTAAAACAACATTTTAGTACTAATATTTTCAATAATAAAATAATGTTTACTTCTTTTAAAGTACCGGTACCTATGCACACAAAAACCGTGAGAAATAATTGAGAGAATTCTTCGATATCTACGTAGAAACATATAAAAGCCGTTCTCATATAATAAAATAAAATAAAAATTTTCCTAATAAGCAAACTATAGCTCATTGAACCTATAAGAGAGGATGAGGATGATATACTAGTACCTATAATGGTGTTTTCAAGTATAACAAAGTTTAGTATTAATTTAAGATAATAATATAAAATTATAAGAAGGAATATATTATTAAGATATATGTATCTCCTTAGTGAAGTTGATGGCGTTTGCAAATATTCAATGCGCATTCGATTTGTAGTTGGAAACCGTCTAAGAACAAAGCTTATACTTAGTAGCAGTACATAACCTAAAAATATTTCAATAAAAATCATGTTACAATAATTTATGAACCCACCAACTTTCTGAATAATTTATCAATAGCATAAAGCCAATCAATAGAAGAAGAATTCAAAATAATGAACTTTTGTAGCATGAAATTTCTGCTTTTGATAGTGAAGAATTGTTTTAGATAAGAGTAGATGTTATGTAAAATGTTTTTTCCCTATATCGAAACGGCTGTCGTTGAGTTTAAAAAAGCAATTTGTTAAATAAATAGTGGAAGTTTTGTTAAAACGAAGAGTTTTTTTATTATTCTTAGCTGTAATTGAGTTAAAAGAGCAATTTTTTAAATATGTAGTGTATATAAGTTTTGTTTTAAAAACTTTTATTTTTAATGTTCTTAGTAAGATGGACTTCCACAAAGTAAAGATTACTACAATCAATTTCATCGTATCTAAATTTAGTTAGTAAGGCCCTCAGTTTATTTTTAATATTATTAACCTGTAAATCCAACTTTAAATGCCTCTGTATGACATTTCCTAAGTATTTTATTATATCTTTTTCCAAAATTTGTCTTGATCGTTAATTTTTTCTGATCCCAATTGTAAAAGATTATTTGAGTAAGACGTAAACGTTAAATAATTTGTTTTTTGTATATTTATGGTCAATTTGTTCAACTCAAACCAGTTGGATTTTTGTTTTAAATCTTGTTTCAGTAAAATTTTATGATTTTTCTAATCAACCCTCGTACAATATGGACATATCCTCAAAATTACCTATTTTTTTATTGTAGCAAAGTATTCGTATAAATATTAAATAATAGAGGTGCCAAAACTGTACCCTGGAAGACCATTTGTTTTCTACTGGATAAGTAATATTTTAATAATAACTTCAGAAATAGACTTCTCTTAATAATATTAACAAACAAATTTTGATACTGTCTTAAAAGTTTTTAAACACACCCCAATTTAAAAACAATATTTGGATAGAGCAGAATCTTACATTTTTCGTATATAAACTGTACTTTCTTTTGTAAAAATTTACAACTTGATTAATTTTTTTCGTAAATAATAATATGGTTTAATCAATCAAATCTGAAACTTCTTTGTTTGGATTCCTTGCAGTAAGTTATTACATTGGTTTTTGTACAATATTTGTGGTTCTAAATTTCAATTGATTTAAATTTACTTCTACTCTGGACTTCTAAAGCGATGAACAAACCATGTAAAATCCTAATTTTTTATAAGCTAATGTTTTAAAAGCTTTGATTTTTTACATTAATAAAAACATTAGTTATTTTTTAATATTATTTTGTTTTCAAAGCTTTCCTGAACATCAAAAGTTTCATTATGAATTTCTAGGTTAGTTAAAAGTAGTATGCTTAACACAAATTCCATTTTTACTGAATAATGTAAGCAGTAATTTATAACTTCACGTTTATTTATGGAATTTAAAAAGTGTTGGAGGCAGAAATTAAAACTGTACATCTATTAAAAGATTGTAAATATTAATTGGAAGTGACACATGATTTTATTTGATGGCAGATCGCGAATTACTAATAAATAATAATTAACTAGTATCAGACGTATTAATAGTATAATAATTCATTCATAATTCTATTTTTGTAATATTTAATCCCCGACAACCAGACAAGTTGTCGGTGGAACCCAGAGTGAGAATAATTTATAGAAAATGGTTTTATAAGAGATAAAAGTTTGATTAGTTCTGTTTTCAAACAATTTAGTGAGGAAGTTTTTATGGTCTGTTCAGTAAAAAATATTGGTATACTTTTCTTATCTTTTTCGTAGCCGCCAGCAAAATTTATCTTGAGAACGAATAACGTGGAGACTACAGAGAAAAATGTATAAAATATATAAAAATAAACATATATTTTGAACACCCAGTATTAACATTGTCAATTTAGTACACGCTGAAAAAGAATTTTTGTTTTTCAGCATAAATATTAACCACAATATTAATTTTTGAAGTCGCATGTATAATATGAAAAATTTTTCAAAAACTTTAAATATCTCAAAAACGGCTATTTTTTCGAGAATGGTATCCCAATAAAAATCGATCCAGAATTTTACGCAGATTCTAAAAAAAATAACAAAAAGCACAGTTTCTATTTAAAATAAGAAACTTAATGGCGACTTACGGCACAACCGGAAGTGCTAGAAGAATGCAAATAGTTAAAAAATGAATATTGCTTTGCATAACCCATTATTCCAAGTTTGCAGAAACCAGTGACGACCAGAACTTTTAACCAACATGTTGCGTGAATGACCCTGTATATTTCATACTCAATGTTTATCAATTTAGATTATGATATTCAATTATTATAAAACAAAATACAAAGTTATTTCCTTAAAAAAATCCCCAATGTCGTATTATCAAATTAAGAAAACCGTACATTTTTAATTTGAGATCCGCTGACTAGGCAAATCTGAACAGACACTTTTTTTACTTATGCGACAGGCTAAAACGATCCTACTATATCTAATATTTACTGCGTACGAAAAGTATACACTTTATACACTTTTTACTCCGAGCTTTCTTTGGTATAAATACAGGGTCAGAATAAAAAGTGAAAAAGTGTATATTGTATATTAGTGGATATTTATCTTTTATAGATATTTTAGAAAATTATGAAAATATATATTTTAAAAATATTAAAGAATGTTATTTATATTATTTTATACACAATGTAACATTTAATAGTTTATAGAATAATCATATTTTACTTTAAATAAATTGGGAAGAAGTAAAAAACCGATACAGGCCTATGTTCGGACCTAAAGCCTTCCTCAGTAAATTCACAATTTGCTTATCACTTAGGCAGTATTGAATTTTAGTAATCAAATCTTACATCGAAGTGTTTCTTTTTTATGAAACTTATCACACTTTAAGGACGGGGTATCGCTGTACATCAGAATGGCACCTGCAGACCAAAAGTTTATTCTAACTTTCTCCGTTATTATAACTCAAATCGTTTTATTTTTTTCACTAAATTGCATATAAAGGTCTAACTTAGGTAAGGATTACATTTATTTTTTGTTAATTAATGGTTTTATATTGAAAAAGAGCTGTTGAATGCGAACTATTTTAGACCTTTACATTTGTATAAATAAACAACAATCTAAATAAATTTTCTTAAAATGAAACTAAACCTTTCCTAAGTTGAACATTTTTCTATCAAATAGCCCAATCAGAATTTTCTAAAGAGATCAGACCTAAGAAATAGTTAGAAACTAAAATCATGCTGCATTTTATTTTTATTTTTTCACTTTGGATCAAAAATGGACGTAGTTAATGACGAAATAATTGTACTTTAGTTTATAACTTTTATCATAGATGGAACTAGGCGCTATGTATTTTTTTCTTTTTTTTATTAACGAAGTCAAAAAAAATTTTTGTATTATAAATTAATGTAACGTTTTTTAAATATTTTACGATATTTACAAAACAATTATTCAATAAAACAAATTAGTAAAATGAAAAAAGAATACTGATTTGCGGATATTGATTGTCAGCAGACCAGTTATATCATTGTTATATCTTGAAGAAATTTTAATTATAATATGCCCAGCGTACGGCTGGCCATCTATAGGTACAGAATAAGTGTTTATTATTCCAATTTCCCAGCACAATTAAAAACATTAGACACAGAATAAACATCGTTGTAAATAAATATAAAAATTATAAAATTGTTAATAACAAAAAACTGTAAATTCAAAATTCTTGAAAAAAATACCAATTATTGGTGGCCATATAGACACTTCTTGGTCAAATTTTGGAAGAAATCTGGTCACAGGTTTCTGAGAGAAAAAAATGTTAGCGTAAATTTTGTATACGTGGTATTCTGAATTAAGTAAAAAGAAAAACTGGCATCAAAATATTTTATTTAAAAAATATACTTTTATTATTATTACATTTAAATATTTTCTGGTGGATCTTTATATTTTAATCTTTTGCCTCTCCTGTTTAAAATAACTTCCGGCCCAACGCAAGCCTCATAGAATCGTCTCAACTTTTCTACCATATTGTTAAAAAAAGTTTCGTTAAAATTTATATTTTCGGTAAAAAGTGGATTCATATCTCCAGTATAAATAATAAAATGGCATGTTTTTCTTCTTGTGATGCCGAGTTGTCCTTGTATCTAAAAACAATAATTTGTAATATTCTAAACAAATTAGTAAAATGAAAAGCCAGTAACAAGTCTTACCTGATAATAATAATTGTGGTTTTCCTTCAAGTGAATTTCACTATTTTCAATTTTTAAGCAAGGAACCATACGCTTTTCTACGGCCTCTCTCAATGATATTTTTGATGTGACTACTTTTAAAAAACATTTTACTTCAACAAGTTCATCCTAAACAACCTAAAACATAATAAGTTATTAAACTCTGATATGTATATAATAGTTACAATAATTCGTTTACCATCAGGCGATGCACCTAAGAAACCGTATTTCAAGTCAACAAATAATCCTGAAGGGTTAACATTAGTTTAAATCCAGCAACGTTCTAGAAAACATTATTATTCTTCATAAGTACCTATCTAGTCTCCGAATTTTCGACGCAAGTAAATAGGTATTACAAAATTAAAATATGTTGACCACTTTAATGTGTCATTTGTAAATGCATCGCCTCTAAGTTAATAATATTTTATTAATTTTTTGACACTTACCTAGAACTGATCTAAAAAGAATCACATAAACTTATAAAAATAATAAACTTACCCTACCGGTGATTAGGTATATATATATAGAATTAAAAATACAAATAAAAAATGTTTTTAATAAAAACTAAAGATAAAAGTAATAATTACTATAGAGATTGATAGAGATAGAGATTGATATTACTAAATGTTGATCTACCCTCGTTCTTTCCCGAGATAAAATACAAAATATATTTTGTTGGCTGGCAAGGTCTAGAAATAAGAATTATATAACTGGTTTTTAGCCCTAAAACATGTGTTTTTAGCAGGTAAAATTTTTCCGATGAATAGAGCAATTTAGTGAAAGGATTCTATTATTATTTCTGTTAGTTTATCCTATTACTAAGAGATGTCTGCACTTCATGGACAAAAAAATCATTGACACATTTTCGTTTCCGACTGCATGGGATGCGGGCTCCTTAATTCTCCACAATATCTTACAAGTTAGCTTTTCAAAAATATTTGACAACACTTTGCTACAGTTATGTATACACATTCACTTCTTGACCCCAAAACACTTCCAACAGCTTCGTAAAAATGGAAAATTGTAGAGTAGACTTATCAGATGTTTTTCTGCCTTTCCCTTTTCCAAGATCTCCACCAGCTCTTTTATCAATTTCTTCGTAATTTAAACGTTCAATTTCTTGACCTGGATTTTCCAAAATGAGCATTGACATTTTGGAAGTATATGCTACTTTTGTTTCTTTCTGTTTTCTTAAATAAAACTTCAAATATTATATCATATTTTTAATCAATTTGGTTACAAAAAGAAATTAAAACCTTAATGTAAAATGAAAAACAATGTAAAATAGCATTTAAATAGCAGCATAATGAAATTTTCGGCAAATTTTGCGGCACACCGCATTATAAATCACTTATAAAATGCTTTATTGATTTTTTCATGTGACAGGTTGGCAATATGTATTTTTAAACGTATTATTTATACTCGAAGAGTGCAAGCCATTTATCGATATGAAATATTAGTGCCCTGAGGAGTTTTTTCACGTTCGTCGACCTGTTGGCCGTTAAGGAAATTTATCCAGCGTTCTAAACCCACGTTTCTGGTTTCGACTTACCTTTAAATGTCACATGACGACTTTGTAAGAAGCTGGTGCTATGCTAATTTGAAGATTTTTACCAAAATATTACCATGTTTATAGCTCAAACCGACAAGTTCCGGTAACGCCCTGTAATTGAGCTTCCTTTCAACACTTTTGCATTACACCCAGATGTATTTTGCTATCGCAATCCGTTCAAGTGAAACTTCGTATTACTATTTAAAGAACACTGTTCATTTTTCCTATTTCTCGGATTAATATTGATAACAGGAAATAAAACAAAAATTGTCCAGCGGACCCAACGACATTTCAGATTTATTCAGAGAACTTGTTATTCATTACATTGTTTTAGTAGATATTTACGCTACTAGTCCGGTAAGTACACTTTTACAGAGTGAGATGTTTACTTTAACAGTTCATCGGGTGTGTGGCGTACATTTTATTTCATATTGTACTCTAAAACACAAAAGAACAGTGAAAAAATAAAATAGTAATAAATTTATCGGCATTAAATATGTAAATATAGGTAATCTGGGTATTTTGACCACCCTCGTGCGCGGTAATTTCAAATTTATACGATTAACAGCGAGGCAGCCGCGCAGTGTTGTCAGTTCAAATATTTTTTCCTGAAACCTAACGGTTTAAGGTGGATTTCATGTAAGCAAAAATTAAAACTAAGATTAATTTAAAAGTAAAACTAAGAACATAAAACCATAATGTATTGTAGATGTTTACATGGTTTTATGTTCTTATTTTTACTTTTAAATTAATTTTAGTTATACTTTCTGCTTGCATGATGCCACCTTTAGTTTTGTTTGAGTAAATTTGTTTATAAAAAAGAAACACGTTAATATTTATAAATGGGAAGTTTTACTGCCAAAATTTGTAAATTGGATACTAAAAACGGTAATTTAAAATATAAATAAAAATGTACTTCCCTTTCGTTATTTCGAATTAAACTGCTAAATATATTATAATGTACGAATATAAAATCTCATGTTTCCAGATCCTCCCAGTGTTGCTGTCTGCTACTTTATAAATAAATTTTACCCGTTTGCTACTTCTTTTTTCTTTACTCTTGTATATTCCAGTGTTCATAACTTTTTATGAGGTTCTTTATCTTACATAGTCATTTTTAATAAGTATTATGAATAAATTAATAATTATAAAAGACTAATAATAAGTCAATTTAATAATTGTGTTAAGTCGTATCCACAAAACACAGTTTCTGCATTTTTTATAATCTTTCCTTTTTTGTTACAGCACCCTTAGAAGAGCAAACTGAAATCGAATACTATCCAGGTAAGTTAATGCGGAATTTTATTAAGTATACTAAGTGACATAAAAATCCGAACACCCAGTTTAAATGATTTTATTTTAATAAAATTTGGTGAATTTATTTATTTTACTGAAATAAACAATTCGGTGTTTTCCACTTTTTTCAAAATCATGCAGGAAGACAGAGCAGAAATCAATTACCCCAAAAACCAAAAAAACTTAAATTAAAAAAATTTTGTAGCATAGTTATTCCATCCTCAAATTCAAATTCAGAAATTTGCCGCGTAAACGACTATTGGCGGGTGGCCTACGTCACTACTCATATGTGTCATTGAAAGAGCCATCATTTTATTGTAAACAGTGTATCTGCGAGATTGTGCGAAGTTTTTTATTTATATTTATTCATCTCTTTTCTTTATTTTTGTTGATTTTCATAAAAATAAGTCATTTAGACATTTTTTAATGCAAAAAGCACAAAATAAGTATTTACGCTGTTGCCCAGCTGACATGGTCACGTCATATAACCGTCGATATTAGGTAATTATTGGTAAATGACGTCGACGACCTTACATCCACGTCTCTACGACGTGACAAGCTAGATCAACCATATACGTCATTTTGACTATGTCGACTCTACGTCGACCTAAAGTGATGCAATAATATTTAACTATAAAACATGCACATTTGCATGGTGTAAATAAAAATTTTATTTCGTAGCTTTTTCTCATTTTCTGATACTTAGTAGGTAGATAAATATGTAATTTCAATATATGATACATGCAGTTGAAAATATTTCTAAATGGTAATCATTATCAATAGTATTGTATACCTTACGTATTTATTTGCTTATTAATAAATACTTAATACACCTAACTTTGTCATTTAGAGTAATTTATCAACTTAACTTGTGAAAAATTATAAATTTTAATATTCGCGCCAAACGCTCGTTACAACTCGAAGGCTTGTCGGGCAGATCGTGTTTGCCACGCCTTTCCTCTCATTGTTGTTGGCGTCTGTAATGTAAGCCAACAGCAAGCACTTTATGACCAAGGATTAAAATGAGAAGTGTTTTTGTGTATATTAATAACAGTATTCGTTGCAGATAAATTTAGATAGGTAAGAAAAATTTTGCTATTTCTTTACATTCAAGTATTAACAACTAAATAAACGGTTTATAATATTTTTATTTGCCAGTATTCTTAATTGGCGTAAATGGCTGCCAATGATAATTTAGAAAATGTAAAAATATTATTATTAACCAGTTTAATATGTAATTTTGATAGGTAAATAGTTAGAGCATTGTATTTAAATAATAATTATTGTATAGTACTCGTATACTGATATTGTAATTTTTGTCTAAATATAGCGGCGTTACTTCGTATGCATCCAATTCTACCAAACTGGCTTAGCACCTATTCATTGTAAATGGCTAACACTAGAGACATCAGATTTTTTTTCGCCATCTACAAAGTACCAGAAAGCATTATAATTTGGCGTTTCTCCAGACAAAAGCTGGACATCCTACAATGTAAGAAAAGTTTACTTCGAACAAGGTAAATTTAAAAATAATTATTTAATATTCAACTATTAGTGACATGCTGTGTGCTATGCATTAACTTGTAATATTTAATTCAAATTAAGTTGTATCAATAATTTTTTTAATTGATGAATATCTCTTCGATACATTTTTTAAAGATACATTTTATGAATCAGAATTGATTTTAAATAGTTGCTTCACATTTAAACTATACTTCGCACACAGACTACGTTGTTAAATTCGAGGTATCTAACTATTGCTATGTAATGTGCAACATTTTATATTATTTAAATAATATCGTTAAATATTTTATATATTTGTATGTAAAATTGAAATTGAATGTAATAGTTAATGCAAATAAAATTGTCTATCAATATTTTTAGTTTTTATTCTGTCCCAAAACCAATCCATACGTCATAAATAAGTAGAAAAAACTACGTCGTGAAATAACGTAATCATACGTTACAATTTCGTCGATAAAACATGTCTATTATACGTCATGGGGTGACGTAATTTAACGTGACTGGGTGACGTCTTTGGGCTGTGACATTTTCACGTCATATTTTAGTAGATTTTACGTCATCCAAGAAGTCAAAACGACGTAACGGGTGACTAAAAAATTACGTACAAAGTACGTCATGCTGTCAGCTGGGTGCTTGTACATTTCGAAATTCAGCCGCGTTGAAACCTAACCTAACCCAACCTAACCTAACCATGAACATGTCTAACGATGGTAAATTGTTTGACAATGCTTTCACAAACCCTACTGACGACATTTTATGATTGCATAACACAAATAAAACAAATAATTCACAATAAAATCAAAAATAAAAGTCCAACTCTCTCAATTACCACACATTAAATGTAAACAAAATGGTCATCGATATGAGTTTTGTCGTCACGACCAATGAAGGTGCGTTTCGAATTCTATTTGAATTTATCGATTTTAACTTACTTTCAATTTGATATTATATAAAAAATGACCAGAATTGTTGCGTTGTAATGAGTTTAGGATTAAATATTTATAATTTACTATATGATTACAAAGGAATTTCATTGATTTATTTCAAATGAAAACACCGAATTGATTAAATTTTCAGCCTTATCAATTGAAGATTCCGGTTTTTATACTGCTTTTTTTGAAATCCACTAACATTCCAAAAATGAATATTGTAGCCGTAGTAAAGATCCAAATTTTGCGGATTTTGGTTTTTGACATTCTTTTCGATTGGTTACGATGCCTAGGGTACGGAGACCTGTACGATTTCGTCAACTTAGTGAGTTTGATAGGGGTCGTATAGTGAGACTTCGTGAAGATGGATTTTCTTTTCGGGAAATTGCAGTTAGAGTGTTGTCAGGCATGGCTTCGAGAAGGCCGTACGCAAAGAGCAAGGTGATCTGGACGCCCCCGTAGAACAAAAGAGCATGAAGATCGCCGCCTAAGATTATTGGCCTTAGGGGACAGTTTCTCCACTACCAGGTCCATTGCAAATGAATGGTTTGCAGAACACGGAAGACCTATTGGCATGCGAAGTGTTTAACGACGAATAAGATGTTTTGGCCTGTTTTTATACCGACTACACTGGGTCCTCCCTTTAACTCCACAACACCGACGTAATCGCCTTGAGTGGTGCACAGAACGGTCACTCTGAGATCAGGAATGGAACAGTACTGCCTTTAGTAAAGAGTCTCGATTTTGTTAAGGCATGCACGCTTTTATGTATGCAGGCTTTTAAAAAATAATTTCGTATTGTATTATGTATTTGCTCACCTTCATCAAGAGTTATTCAGAATCGGACGCTTCCTTTAAAAATCGAATGCACTCTTCTTGTGTTTTAGATTTTTTGCTTTATAATTTTTAGAGTTTACACACATAAGCAACATATAAAAACTTCAAGCAGCAGTCCAACTTTGTACCTAGCTGTTTTAAACGTACAGATTGAATGAATATTGAACACTATTCGCTCTCAAACAGCTTGATACCAAGTTTGACTTAAACAAACTTTATAAATTAGTAAAAAATTATACAAACCTTTCATTGTAACTCCGATCTATCAACTTCTCGTTTAGTATTAACTCTAAATATCTGAATAAAAAGTTACAATTCGATAAAATAGTAAAAGAATTTAAAACTGAAAAGTAGAAAAATGTTTCTACCTGCACCCAAGGTAAAGAAACTTAATAGTTTCTATACCAAGCTTGGAATTACATTCCAATAGAAAACGTGATGGCGACCGACTTCGTCGATACTTAAAACCATCTCTGTAGAAACGATTTATCTTTTCAGCTTTATATTGACTGCATCTTATCTGAAATTATTTTCAGTAGTATTTGTAAAAGAATTTGTTAAACTGCTCATTATTCTGTATTATAAATGTTTATTTATTTTTTAGTTGCTGATGCTACTGGTTGTTATTACAATTTCGAGCATTACGATGAAGGAGATCGAATAATCACCAACGAACCATGCCTTAACTGTACCTGCCACAATAGGATGTTGATGTGTTATCTTAGAGTATGTCCGTTTACCAAAGCAATAGGCCAAGATTGTAAAGTTGAGAAAAAACCAGACCAATGTTGTCCTGTTATTACTTGCCCAGAAGGTAAATTATACGTTTTAAGTGTAAATTAGTTATTTTAAATTTCAACATTTTCTTAAAAATCATATCATCCATGCTACACAATATTTTCCATTTAATATTATCATCAGTTAACCTCACATTTTGTCAAATAGATTGAAATTTAGTAGGCTCTGTATTTTTCTACCTTGGTTAATAATGAACAGCATTACTACCTCAACAAAAGTCAATAAAGTTATATTTAGAGGCTAATAATAATAATAATCGTATTCGTAACGTCCATTAACAATTTTGTATTTTGCAGTTCCAGTACATTTGTTGCCTCAGGCATCAACGACTCCATCAACAGCATTAGGACACTTAAACGAATACGGTTGTTCTATCGACAATCTTTTCTACGCGGATGGTGCTAAAGTTCCGTCAAATCCAAACAACCCTTGCGAGGTATGCTACTGCATCAGAAACAAAACTGCCTGTATCATACAAGAATGTACTTTGACCGGTAAACTTGTGGAGGGTTGCACACCTGTTTACCTTGAAGGAGTATGTTGTCCTCTGCGATATGATTGCGGTTAGTATTTCTTTAAAAACAATTAAACTGTTTCTTTTCATTTTAATTTCAATATTAAACAATTGAAACCTTTTCCAGATCATCCAGAATATGACCAAATTGAAACGACGACAAAACCACTCCTTATAACAACAACAACAACAACAGAGGCACCCACTACAACGAAAC
This sequence comes from Ophraella communa, assembly GCA_035357415.1. Lineage (NCBI taxonomy): Eukaryota > Metazoa > Arthropoda > Insecta > Coleoptera > Chrysomelidae > Ophraella > Ophraella communa. Next base: position 20,671,239 of record CM068988.1, on the reverse strand, counting down.
CTTCAACACACTGTGTCTATCTCAACGAAATCTATGCTGACGGTGCTTTAGTAAAGAAAGATTTACCATGTGAAAAATGTTATTGTATGAGAGGTGATATGGTGTGCGCTGTACAAGAATGCGGACCCACGCCTCTAGACAAAGTCAACTGTACTGCTTTACCTCCCAAAGAAGGTAGCTGTTGTCCTGATACTTACGACTGTGATAAGATATCTGAAGAAGATATGACGACTATAGCCTCATACGATGCTGTAACTGAAACAACAGAACAAAGTACACCAAAGATCAATGTAAATAGTATGGATGAATTTGTAACTGATGCAGCAGAAACTAAACAACCAGGAACTGAGGCTACAACTGAATCATTAACGACTAAAGTTTCAGAAATCGTTACTACCATCAGTTCAATGATATTTGGCAGTTCTGAGGAATCACCGAAATATGATGAGGCTGGAGATGTGTCTACTACAGTTTCTGATCAAACTAGTTCTCATATAACACCGTCAATATTTGAAGATGAAAGAACACGTCCTATAGACAAAGAGGGAGGAACCAAATACCCACTATCAGATCAAGAGCCTACTGCAGAAGTTACAGAATTAACCACCTCCAGAACTGAAGGCACAACAAGTAACCTCAATGATCAAACTAATTTTGTTGATGTAACCCCTCAGGAAACCACGATAGTAGAAAAAGAAATTACAACCCAACGACAAGTGTATGATGCTGTAACAGAAGCTTCTACTTCAGAAACTACCAGTAATACAAATAAAGACGGTACACAATCTGCAGAAGACATGACAACAAAAGCTTCTAAGGAAACAGTTCCTACTGCTGAAGCATCTGCAGAACCTGAAGCAGACATTACAACAGAAGTGACCCATAAAGATTACGATGCCATAACACAAGCTTCTACTGCAGAAACTACTAGTAATGTGGCTAAAGACACTACACAATCTGCAGAAGATATGACTACAGAAGTATCCAAAGAAACGGTTTCCACTGCTTACGTTACAAGTGAAACAGCTAAAGATTCTGCAAAACCTGAAGTATATGATTCTGTAACAGATGCCTCCACTTCACAAACCACCAGTAATGCAGCTAAAAACACGCAACAATCTGCAGAAGACATGACAACAGAAGGGTCTGGTGAAATAGTTTCCACTGCTGGAGTTACAAGTGATACAGCTAAAGATTCTGCAAAACCTGAAGTATATGATTCTGTAACAGACGCTTCCACTTCAGAAACAACCAGTAATGCAGCTAAAGACACTCCACAATCTGCAGAAGACATGACAACAGAAGCATCTAAAGAAACAGTTTCCACTGCTGGGGTTACAAGTGAAACAGCTACAGATTCTACAAAATCTGAAGTACATGATGCTGTAACAGACGCTTCCACTTCAGAAACTACTAGTAATGCAGCTAAAGACACTCCACAATCTGCTGAAGACATGACAACAGAAGCATCTAAAGAAACAATTTCCACTGCTGGGGTTACAAGTGAAACAGCTACAGATTCTACAAAATCTGAAGTACATGATGCTGTAACAGACGCTTCCACTTCAGAAACTACTAGTAATGCAGCTAAAGACACTCCACAATCTGCTGAAGACATGACAACAGAAGCATCTAAAGAAACAGTTTCCACTGCTGGGGTTACAAGTGAAACAGCTAAAGTATATGATGCTGTAACAGACGCATCTACTTCAGAAACTACTAGTAATGCAGCGAAAGACACTCCACAAACTGCAGAAGATATGACTACTGAAGCAACTAAAGATGACGTAACTAGTGAAACAGCTAAACCTGAAGTATATGATGCTGTAACAGACTCTTCCACTTCAGAAACTACCAGTAATGCAGCTAAGGACACTTCACAATCTGCAGAAGACATGACTACAGTAGCATCTAAAGATGACGTAACAAGTGAAACAGCTAAAGTATCTACTAAACCTGAAGCAGAAATTACCACAGAAGTGACTCATAAAGCATTGGATGCTGTAACAGATGCTTCCACTTCTGAAACTACCAGTAATACGGCTAAAAATACACCGCAATCTGCAGAAGACATGACAACAGAAGGGTCTGGTGAATCAGTTGCTACTGCCGAAACAGCTAAAGATTCTACAAAACCTGAAGTGCATGATGCTGTAACAGACGCATCTACTTCAGAAACTACCAGTAATGTAGCTAAAGACACTCCACAATCTGCAGAAGACATGACTACAGAAGTATCCAAAGAAACGGTTTCCACTGCTGAAGTTACAAGTGAAATAGCTACAGATTCTACAAAATCTGAAGTACATGATGCTGTAACAGACGCATCTACTTCGGAAACTACCAGTAATGCAGCTAAAGACACTCCACAATCAGAAGACATGACTACAGAAGCATCTAAAGATGACGTAACAAGTGAAACAGCTAAAGAATCTACAAAACCTGAAACAGAAATTACCACAGAAGTGACTCATAAAGCATTGGATGCTGTAACAGATGCTTCCACTTCTGAAACTACCAGTAACGCTGCTAAAAATACACCGCAATCTGCAGAAGATATAACAACAGAAGGATCTGGTGAATCAATTGCTACTTCAGAAGCTGTCAGTGAAGCAGCTACAGATTCTACAAAACCTGAAGTACATGATGCTGTAACAGACGCTTCTACTTCAGAAACAACCAGTTATGCAGCTAAAGACACTCCACAATCTGCAGAAGATATGACTACAGAAGTATCCAAAGAAACGGTTTCCACTGCTGACGTTACAAGTGAAACAGCTACAGATTCTACAAAACCTGAAGTACATGATGCTGTAACAGACGCTTCCACTTCAGAAACAACCAGTAATGCAGCTAAAGACACTCCACAATCTGCAGAAGACATGACAACAGAAGCATCTAAAGAAACAGTTTCCACTGCTGGGGTAACAAGTGAAACAGCTACAGATTCTACAAAACCTGAAGTACATGATGCTGTAACAGACGCTTCCACTTCAGAAACAACCAGTAATGCAGCTAAAGACACTCCACAGTCTGCAGAAGACATGACAACAGAAGCATCTAAAGAAACAGTTTCCACTGCTGGGGTAACAAGTGAAACAGCTACAGATTCTACAAAACCTGAAGTACATGATGCTGTAACAGACGCTTCCAGTTCAGAAACAACCAGTAATGCAGCTAAAGACACTCCAAAATCTGCAGAAGACATGACAACAGAAGCATCTAAAGAAATAGTTTCCACTGCTGGGGTTACAAGTGAAACAGCTACAGATTCTACAAAACCTGAAGCAGAAATTACCACAGAAGTGACTCATAAAGTGTATGATACTGTAACAGAAGAAATTACAAGCGAGGTAACGAAAGAGGCTACACAACCTGGAACAGGAACTGCCTATGATGTTGTTACGGAAACAACTACACTAAAAGAGTTACCCACAACAACTGAAGAAATTGAAATAATTACCAGTGCAGCATTGAACGACACTGAAAAACCATTATCGATGGATCATAAATCTGAAACTCTTGTCCCCGGTAAGGAAGATTCCGTAACCACTGAACCACCTAAACTCACAACACAACAACAGTCAACCGATGCTACTAAAGAACCCTTAAAAGATAGTAACGAAATTCCAGAAGTTTGTACGAAGGAATCTTGCAATCAAGTGGGAGAATCTCCGTCAAGTACTGACAAGGAAAAAGATCATACGGAATCTAATAAAATCCCAGAAGGTCCTGTTAAAGGAACTACTGTAGCATTTTTGGATGATGTAACGCAAACTACTTCAGGACCAGTGGTACCAACTGCTAAACAAGATGCTACACCTACAGAAACTATAACAGAAGAAATTTCGGCAGTTAATGAAATCGCTACTACCGAAAAACAACCTGAAACCACTTATCACGATTATAGAGAAAATGAAATTGTACCTGATTCAACAGAAAAACAACCACAGGAAACAGAAACTGCGGTAACTGAAAATACCGGAAAACTAGATGCCATTACTGAAGTTTCTTCAGGGGAAGTTGCAGAAGAACATACTACAGTATCTGAAACAGAAGTAAGAGAACATGGTATTCCTGGTGAAGGCAGCTGTTTAGTAGAAGGGACAACATATAGCAATAATTCTAAAGTACCACCTTTCAATCACTGCCAAGTTACTTGTAGATGTGTCAGCTCAATTCTTAGATGCCAGCACATACCTTGTCCCGATCCACCTAGCAGTGAGTGTCTTCCTGTTATACCAAGACCAGATAATAGCTGTTGTCCTGTTTACAAATGCAGTAAGTATTATATTAAGTAACAAAAAAAAACAAATTATAAACTTTGTAATATTTTTCCAGTCACTCCAGCCGAGGAAGAAAAACAAGAACAAGAAATATGTGGTAAAGAAGGGTGTGTGCCAATAAAACCTGCAGAAACAGACAAAGAAATTACAACAATTGCCATACAAAATGACACAGAACTTTCCACCACCGAATCAAGTAAATTCTATGATGAAACGCCAGTAACACCAACAACAACAACCGGCGAAGAAGAAGCATCCAGTGAAGAAACGACTGAAAATAAAATACCATCTATCTCAGACACAGTTAAACCAGATACTACCATAAGCCAGGAAGACGCTCTGACTACAGAATTGACTACTACTTCACCTAAAGAAAGCTTTGATTCCACAGAAAGTTCAACAGACAAAGAGGGCACAAAGATACCAGACATAGTATCTAGAGATAAAGGTGAAGCAGATTCATCAACAACTCTTGTGCAAGAAGCGACTACTAAATCAGCTGAAGCTGGAGAACCAGAAATTTCTTCTACTGAACAAAATCCCAAACTTGACGCAGTAACCACCGAGTCAGTAACTCCTGAAGTTGCAACCACTTCAAATGAACAAGAAATCGAATCTACAACTTTGTCTGCAGAAAAGGGTTCAGTATACGATACTGCAACATCTGGTAGTACAGAAACACAAACACAGTCAGCCATTACTACAGTTAGTAGTGCCATAACGGAATCTAAAGCAACCACTATACTAGTAACCGAATCAGAACAAGAAACTGACAAACAAGATCAAACACCTGAAATACCCGAGGCAGAAGTAACAACTGCACGTACTGACCAATCATCCCAAACAACAGAAACTACTGAGCAAGTTAGTATTACAGAAGAAACCGTTAAGAAAAATGATATTCCCAGTGAATCTTCTGTCACTGAAGAAAAACCAGCTGAACAAACAGTTGCACCAGCACGTGAAGATGAAACAGTTGCCGAGGAAAAAGTGCCTGTCACTGTGGCTTCAGTAGAATTAGATAATTCCGTTACTGAACATGAAATAACAACTACTAAAGTAAAAGTAGATATGACGAGTAAAGCTACTGAACTTCCAGCAACAGTCGCACAATTTGACGCGGAAACTACCGATAAGGTAGAAATAAGTACTGAAAAAGAAATAGAAACTACTAGTAAATCTGAATTAACAACGACTAAAGAAGATACTCAAACCAAGGGAGCTGTAGAGTTTGATGTAACAAATACCGAAGGACTGGTTGAATATACTAGTAAAGCAGCTGAAGAACCCATCGTAACAGTTCAAGGAGAGTCTCAAGTAACAGACACTGATGCCAAAAATGATGCCACCAGTGAAATAAATGTAGAAACAACAACTGCCAGTAAAATAGCTGAAGAACCTAAAGTCACAACCGGTGACAGAGAAGATGAAACCACTACTACGATAACATCTCAAGAGACAAATGTTGAAACTACAAGTAAAGCAGTCACAACTGGCGATAGAGAAGATGAAACCACTACTACGATAAAATCTCAAGAGACAAATGTTGAAATTACAAGTAAAGCAGTCACAACGGGTGACAGAGAAGATGAAACCACTACTACAGTAACATCTCAAGAGACACATGTTGAAACTACAAGTAAAGCAGTCACAACGGGTGACAGAGAAGATGAAACCACTACTACGATAAAATCTCAACCGACAGAGACAGATGTTGAAACTACAAGTAAAGCAGTCACAACGGGTGACAGAGAAGATGAAACCAGTACTACGATAACATCTCAAGAGACAAATGTTGAAACTACAAGTAAAGCAGTAACAACGGGTGACAGAGAAGATGAAACCAGTACTACGATAACATCTCAAGAGACAAATGTTGAAACTACAAGTAAAGCAGTCACAACGGGTGACAGAGAAGATGAAACCACTACTACGATAAAATCTCAACCGTCAGAGACAGATGTTGAAACTACAAGTAAAGCAGTCACAACGGGCGACAGAGAAGATCAAACCAGTACTACGATAACATCTCAAGAGACAAATGTTGAAACTACAAGTAAAGCAGTCACAACGGGTGACAGAGAAGATGAAACCACTACTACGATAAAATCTCAACCGTCAGAGACAGATGTTGAAACTACAAGTAAAGCAGTCACAACGGGTGACAGAGAAGATCAAACCAGTACTACGATAACATCTCAAGAGACAAATGTTGAAACTACAAGTAAAGCAGTAACAACGGGTGACAGAGAAGATGAAACCACTACTACGATAACATCTCAAGAGACAAATGTTGAAACTACAAGTAAAGCAGTCACAACGGGTGGTAGAGAAGATGAAACCACTACTACGATAAAATCTCAACCGACAGAGACAGATGAAACTACAAGTAAGGCAGTCACAACGGGTGACCGAGAAGATGAAACCAGTACTACGATAACATCTCAAGAGACAAATGTTGAAACTACAAGTAAAGCAGTCACAACGGGTGACAGAGAAGATGAAACCACTACTACGATAAAATCTCAACCGTCAGAGACAGATGTTGAAACTACAAGTAAAGCAGCAGTAGAAAGTGAGAGCACTCCCGCTGGAGACAAAGTTGAAACCACCACCACCACTGTAGAAATTAAAGCAACAACAGTTGAACAATTATTCGATGCAACCAATAAGAATAATACGGAACATTTATATACTTCAGGGCCTGAGGTGGAAACTACGACAAAACTGCATACCGTTGAAGGGGAACTTTCTACATCTATACCACTTTCTTCTGCTTCTGCTGCTGTACCTTTTACAACATCACCACCATTTACCGAAACGCCTCAAACATCCTCACATCCGCCTACTACATCTGGACAGCACGAGAAAGTTCCAGACTTACCGGACTATCAGTCCCCTATAGACGATTACGACGAAGAAGAACCAAGTCCGCTTGGTCCAGGAACATGTCGATATGGTGGCAAAGTTTTCGTATCCGCTCAACAAATACCACGAGATGATCCATGCGATTTTTGTTTCTGCTTTAGAAGTGATATTATATGTTTGCAGCAAAGCTGTCCGCCACCCATACCCAATTGCCATGAAGAACCAATTAGAGGATTCTGTTGTCCTAGGTACGAATGCCCCGTATCTATGGCAACTGCTCTCAACCTAACAACGACAACTACTACTACAACGACGACTTTACCGCCACACTTCTTCCCTCACGCGTACAGGGGCAGAGCCGCCAAGACAGGATGCCAAATCAAGGGGCAGGCTTACAATGTAGGGGACATAATCAAATCTGCCTCAGGGCCATGTATGCAATGCATGTAAGTACTCGTCAATAATAATAAAAAACAAACACGCTTTGTATTTGTATTTTAAAAATACAACGCCACCCCAGCCCTGCATAGGATCTTAAATCCTATGTAATGTAATGTAGGGGTTGTCCACTGCGACCTGTGAGATCTATTGTGCCCCCTTACTTGCTTAGGTCTTAGGAATTTAAGGCTAGTTGTGTCCCTTTTTCCTGCCTTTGGTATGAAGGTGACCTTCGCCCTTCTCCATATTTCTGGTATGTATCCCAGTTCTAGGCAGTTTCTGCTAATCCTTGCGGTATGTGGCAGTAGTTCCTCTTGTCCTTTTTGTAAAAGGGCAGGAAAGATGCCATCTACGCCTGGTGTTTTGAAAGGTTGGAATTTGTTTAGTGCCCAGTTCAATCTTTCATCGCTGCATATGTTTCTAGCCATTGCAGTGATTTCTTTGGCTGGTCTCCTGTATAATTCTCTAGGAGAATTCCCAGAAGTACCACTTCCCGGAAAATGAGTTTCAAGTAAGAGTTTCACTCATTCTTCCTCATTTTTCGTGAAGTTTCCATCTGGCTTTCGTAACGCCATTACCGAACCTACCCTGCCTTTTGCCATGCCTTTATGAAGTCTTGCTGCAGTAGGTGTAGCTTCTATTTCTTCACAGAAGCTTTTTCTTTTCGCTTTCCTGACCTCTTTGTTGTAAAGAGTTAGTTTCTCAGAGTAGATCTGCCAATATCCGTCACGTTTCCTTTGTTAAAGAGCCTACGTGTATCGGATCGTAGTTTTGACAGATGACTGTTCCACCACTAAGAGTTATTGTTTTTTTTGCTGCTTTGCAGGGGGCAGCTTGACTCATAGGAATTGAGGATTGTCTCATTTAGTCCTAAATCTGGGCTCTTATCTTTATTCCCTTAAAATCCAACCAGCAATAAAATTTATCAAATCTCCACCAAATAAAACCAGAAATTATCATAATTAAAACAAGACAAACATTATTTTAAAACAATATTTTTTCTTTGTAGATGTGGGGCTGACGGACAGATGAAATGTGATCCAAAACAATGTAATCCAGAACCAATGTTAAGGCAGATGCTCCATCTCGCTTCAGCGTCGAGAAGGAGAAGATGAACTATTGTTGAATAAATTAGTGACAATGCTACAAGTGATACAGACAATTTTTTACAAATTGATAAATTAGTGTCGTCGAACTTTTTACAAAAGCATTCTCGGGTGCCAAAAATGTGGACGTTAATTTAATTAGCGTGCCTTCAAAGTCTCGAAAACAAATATCTAAGCGTATTTCGAATGGTGCAATACGGAAACAGGAATATTTGAGAACATTTTTCATTTAGTACCAAAAGTCAACCAAATTTTATCACCTTACTTCTAATCTAACATAGATTTAAATGGTATAGGACAACACAGATGAAAATATAGGCAACACCTATTGCTCGTAAAATTAGACTAACTTGTTTGAAGCCAAAAAACAAGTATATATTTAAAGACTTCTCAAAACAGTAGCAAGCAAAATGTCCATTTTACTAAAACAAAAATGTTTGAACTTGAATTAATTGTCGTCATGTTTTGAATAAAAATATTTAGTCATATTATTAATGATAAAATGCTCAGTATTTATATATAATAGTTACTTTTCTGGTAATCTATGAATATATAAACTATTATTTTCAAACTGCGAATTTCAGTTTTAAGACTGAGCACGTCTTGTTTCCACATTTTTTTGTCAAAATATGAAAAGTACTTTAAGATAACACCAAATATTTTCAAATATGCTGTTTCTATTTTGGAACTGCGGATGTATACTCGACTTATTACCAAGCCAGTTTATGGAAAATTATGCATTATGGATCTAAATTTAAAGTATCCCCTTTTTCAAATTTATCTAGAAAATTGTAAAGATGAAACTGAAGAAGGTAAACACTTTAAAAATTGAAATCAAACGTAAAGACAGTTAACCGAACGTCGATTGATGTCTTCGTAGTAGATTCCGAAAATCCAGTAATATTTTCTTATTTCCATATTCTGGCTTACTTTATTAGTAAACATGACTGACGAAATTTTTACACTTTTGTAATTATACAGTTTTTGGAGTGTGTTTTTTATTTTGTTTTTGAAAAGAAAGCCATTTCTTGTAATACGCCGGCTCTTTAATATTTATATAGTGTTACTATTTGTGTTGCGTATCCCCAATCAGTCTCAGTTGTTTGACTAGCAGAAAAATTATTCTTCCTTTTTTTTATTTAGTTAGGTGAATATTAAAACAAATTTTTTTTAATCCTCTTTCTTTTCTGCTACTTGAACGCTTAGACTTTTCCCTGTATATTTATGGATGCTCAATATTATAGTTAAGTAGAATATGTAGTATTTATCAATTATAATGAATAAATTGTGTAAAGAATTTAAGTTGTTTTAATAAGTCATGGAAACCAAACCAGATGGGGGCTATAAAAACGTAGCAGGTCAACTCGGCGATGGTCAACTCTACGATGGTAAACTCGGCAAAAAGGAATATTATATTATGCTATTATATAATGGCCAAAGATATTTAGAATTACAAAATTAAGGTTGCAATAAAATCCTGGCAGGGAAAATTTCTCTTTTAGATTTTGTGAAGTGTATTTCTACTAAATTTGTATCTGTAACAATTTCATAATTTTGGTCCGTTTATTTTCGAACATTTAATGGACGAGACAGGACAAATCATTTTGCAGAAGCATGTCATCGTAAGTTGCAATTGGCTTTTGGTTCTGTCATTGCTCATCCTTCGTTATGGAATTTAAATTTAGAAAATTTAAAAAAGTGTAACAATATTAGCTCAAAGGCGCAAACTTGTAACCCTTTTTAGTCCCAAAAAGGCAGGGAGCCAATTTGTAACTAAAAAACTCTCCAAAAGAGATGTATAAGTAATAAGGGCGCCACTATCTTTTGAACGCTATCGATTAAGCAAACAAACTACACAAAAACTAAGGGGAGAAAGATAGAAACACCTTGTAATTACTTTAATTAAACAACAAATTAAGGAGCTACTTGAAATAAAGACCGACCACGCTACACCTTTAAGACTTAGGCCCAGTTTCATAATACCGACTTTAAAGTAACTTTAACTAAAGTCCACTTTAACTTAAAGTGCACTTTAAAGCGGCTTTAAAGTTGACGTGTTTCATAAACGCCAGCCTACAGAACTTTAGTTAAAGTAAATTTTTCTACTAGAAATTTATGTTGGCATCCATGAATAGCCCATGTTGTTTACTTCACTTTAATAATTCTGTCATATTTGTCATTATTGTGTTTGTATGTGTACAGTCAATTGTACCAATAACTCGGGGGAAACGAGCAATTGCATAAAACTGCTCAGCAGTATGGGTCATTTCAACTAAGGTTTCACACATTTTGATGTAGCGTAGTCGTAACGAAGCTATTGCGTTGGATACGCAAACGGTAAATAACTATTAATTTGTACAAGAAATTGAGTGCACACTAACCGATTGTTGGTAACCTAATTAAATGCTCAATTTCTGCCAGTACATTTACTGTTGTAGCTTTCGTTACGAAATCTATCAAAGAATTCTGTATCGTTCCATTTATTTAAATGATCAATGCGTGCTCGATAAACCTTAGGCCTTCGTTCCACAACTTCATCTTCAAAAGAACTTGAAGAACTGCTACTCGAAGCCAACATTACTGCTTTTGGCTTTTTCACATAAACACACGCAAAATATTGCAATTTGTGAATAGCAAGCAATACACGTATGACGTTTAATTTGTTAAAGTGTGAGGTTATGAGCCCACTTTAAAGCGGTAAAGTGATGGTATACCCGACTTTAGCTTAAAGTCACTTTAAAGTATCATTTAACTTTAAAGTTGTATTATGAAACACAATTTCTCACTTTAAAATTACTTTATATTTAAAGTTGATTATGAAACCGGGCGTTATAGTCTAACGCCCGGTTTCATAATCAACTTTAAATATAAAGTAATTTTAAAGTGAGAAATTGTGTTTCATAATACAACTTTAAAGTTAAATGATACTTTAAAGTGACTTTAAGTTAAAGTCGGGTATACCATCATTTTACCGCTTTAAAGTGGGCTCATAACCTCACACTTTAACAAATTAAACGTCAAACGTGTGTTGCTTGCTATTCACAAATTGCAATCTTTTGCATGTGTTTATGTGAAAAAGCCAAAAGCAGTAATGCTGGCTTCGAGTAACAGTTCTTTAAGTTCTTCTGAAGATGAATTTGTGGAACGAAGGCATAAGGTTTATCGAGCACGCATTGATCATTTAAATAAATGGAACGATAACGATACAGAATTCTTTGATAGATTTCGTTCAACGAAAGCTACAACAGTAAATGTACTGGCAGAAATTGAGCATTTAATTAGGTTACCAACAAATCGGTTAGTGTGCACTCAATTTCTTGTACAAATTAATAGTTATTTACCGTTTACGTATCCAACGCAATAGCTTCGTTACGACTACGCTACATCAAAATGTGTGAAACCTTAGTTGAAATGACCCATACTGCTGAGCAGTTTTATGCAATTGCTCCTTTCCCCCGAGTTATTGGTACAATTGACTGTACACATACAAACACAATAATGACAAATATGACAGAATTATTAAAGTGAAGTAAACAACATGGGCTATTCATGGATGCCAACATAAATTTTTAGTAGAAAAATTTACTTTAACTAAAGTTCTATAGGCTGGCGTTTATGAAACACGTCAACTTTAAAGCCGCTTTAAAGTGCACTTTAAGTTAAAGTGGACTTTAGTTAAAGTTACTTTAAAGTCGGTATTATGAAACCGGGCCTAAGGTATACAAATGAAACTGTTTTTTAAAAATATAGATTATTTATTGAAACTGTAAGTACTTGCTGATAATGAACTGGAGTTGTAAAAAGAGAACTTAACTTTAGGTTTCTGTGCTGTCTAGGAGGGTGGCTTCAGCTTCTTCGTGGAGAGATGAAAGTTTCTTTAATGGTTCTGGCTGCTCGGGATGTACCTAATAGTATTCTTAACAGCTCAGAAGTGGTTTGAAGGACTGTCTACACATAAGCGGTAACTGGGCTCTAAATTTAGCGGTAACTTGACTTCAACTTAGCGGGTTGTATCTTTCAACAACCAAAAGGGGAAATTTCACAAGATGAGTACTTGAGGGTTTGTTCAGACTCTTCAGACGAGCGTATCAGTTGAAAAGGATATAAAATTGTTGGGCGATTCATTAAATAGTCTAGCTCAAGACGGAAACTGTGTCATTTGTTAGAAGAAATGCGTTCGTTATTCAATTGCAAGCGAGGGACGCGTTCTTTGATTGGCCTCGTTCAAGCAGATAAATAGTTAGCGTCTATAAGGGGTGTCTCGTGTACAGTAGCATTAACAGTGCGAATCGGGGTCGGTTTTAACGGTAATAATAGCGGTATCGTTTACGATCGGTAATAGTGCAAGGTGACATGACGATAGACATGTTACAAAAGGTTCAGTCCTCGTACGATGCGGACTATGAACGAGCAATTGGCGGGCGCAATCGCGTATCAAAAAGGAGACGTTATGAGGAAGCCGACGAGAGAATTTTAAATTAAGTGGCCAATTATAACAGGCAAAATTTGATCGAGTATCTCAGAGGGACATCACACAATTACAATATGAACTAGTTTTTTCAATAGATTATATTGTATTAAAATAAATAACTGCATAATATATTATTTTATTTATATTCGCCGAGTTGTCGCGTACCGCTATAAAAAATGGTAGGTACATATCTCACCCCTAGCTATACATATTTGTCAACGAGTTTGCGTTGATGACACTACTAAGTAGTAACTAGGTCCTAGGTTTGAATTTGACATAAAAATTAATTGGGATCTAGGAAAACATGCAAGGGTGGTTCAAAACAGAAGGTAAATTAATTATCATATCAATATCAAGTTTGGAAAGAGTAATAGAATCTTGCTAGGCAACTGTTAACAACAAGATCATAGTAAGTCGAACAAAAACGCACGCTTACCCATATTGCATATTGCTAATTAAGCCACATTCTAATTTATTATCCTCTTCATGGAAAGGTGAGACTACGCAAACTACCAACTGCAGTTAAAACAGGGGGAAGTATTTAAATATATATAATAATGATACCCTATGGTTATGTATTTCAAAAAATCTTTATTACATACTTTTCTATTAAAACAAATTTTAATACATTAACTCTTGTACAATCATTCTAGAGTTATAAGCAGACAATCTTGTCTTTTTTACAAAGTTTCTATTTATAAAAATATTAAGCAAACTTTAATTACAATGCTATTTTACTGGCAATCAAATAGTTTTAAAATATTTAAAAATTTTATTATCTACTTCTGTGTTGTTGGTCTTATTGGCTAATTATGAAATAAAAATAAATAAAATGAAGTCTCTTGATCACATTTATGTCTCATCAATATCTTCTTTATTAACAATTGAACCCTTTGGCAAAAGTTGGACTAATTTTTGATAAGCTGTGTTTGTGCATTCCTCTGAACTTGATTCTACAGTTAATTTCACCCGATATTGCCTAAAAATAAATTAAACATTTAATTTCCAAAGAAAATACAACAATGTTAAGTTACTATTTGTTACTGGTTAATAATAATGAACATAACAATAAGAAGTTGGTAAACAAATTATTTAATATGGTAAAAATTTACCTATTGGAAAAATAAAATATAATATGCTTATTGTTGAAACACGATATAATAGGGTTTTTGATTGGGTTGAAAAGTGGCAAACTAAGGTTTTAATTCCTAGAATATATAAAGAAAACAAAAAAAAACATGCTGAATGTTTATTAAGAGGATCTGGTGTTTCTTACTTGTTAAACAACTTAGGATATGAACCAAATTGTACTTCAGGATACTGCTTTACAACTGTATCCAATATCTGAATAATATCTGACTCTGCTGTATTTAAATAGAGCGATTTTGTGAAATATTGTTCATTAGGCTTAAAAATACTATCTTTAACACCACTAAATGTTTTTATTAACAGTTCTGGAACACCTGGAAACATGTACACATTCTGGACAGATATATTGGGATATATTAGTGGTTGTAAACTATTATTTGATTTAAAATTCAGCTTGGCTGATTGTGGAATCTAAAACTGAATTCTATTAGTCATGCAATGTAAATTTAAAACTATCCAAAAATACTTACAAAAGCCATTTTTATACCAGGAATATTAGAGTTAGTTGTTTTATAAAATTGCATACACAACTTCTTTAAAGTAGGATTCAAAACCAGAGGTTCATCAAAGGCTTTTGCAACAGCTAACAAAATGTAATATCATAAACTCTCATAGATGTACATCATCAATACTAACCTTCAAAAGTTATATCATCATGTGTGGGACCAATTCCACCTGTAGTGATCACTGTATCAAATAATTTAGAAAACTCTTTAACTTCTTCACATACTTCATGTACAACATCACCTATAACTGATATCTGTAAGCACCAACTGCTTATAAAAGGTTAAGAGTCTTAATATATTACCAACCTTTTTAACTTTTACTCCCATTTGATAAATTTCTTTTGCTAGATATCGGGAATTAGTATCTTCAGCTTGACCTTTTAGTATTTCATCACCAATAACTAATAATATTATTAAGTTAGGAGTATTATAATAAAATACAACAAAATTTATAATGTATTTAACTAACCTAAAATTCCTGCAGTATCCTTTCTTTTGTTAGTGGAAAATGACCTTATTAGTATGTAAAATTTTCTATATAATCTGAGATTCATCATTTTAATATGCAATATTAAAGTAGTATCATAAATTAGGCATAAAGTATTCTTGGCAAAAATTGAAAAAACTTTAAAATTCAAAATGTCATAACATTTTACTTTGCTTTGCACCGAATGTCATATGCATGTCATATGTCTTGTCTTGTCTCATTTCACATTTGCACACCTGTTACCATTTGGAAATGACTACTATACACAAGATATATGGACTTGTAACAACCGACAGCAATTTGAAGCAAATGTGCACCAAACAATAAACCAAATCAACCAAATATTTAATCAAACATTTAATTTTAAATTAAATAAATAAGACATATTTAATTTGTCTAGGGTCCACAACGCGGTTACCCATTATAGATATTTTTTCAAGATATTACAAATTTTCACTGGATGTGATCCTGCCATAAATGCACGTCTATTTAAAAAAATATAAACTTCAAGGTTAATCTGAAATCCATCATAAAATTGTGAATGAAAATTTACAAATTAGGCACTGAAATTTTCTTTAACCATAGGTTACATACCACTGAATTACATATTTGAAAATGCATACATTTGCATACATAGTTTTTACAAAATAACTATGTTTGTTTGTTCGTTTCCTTTTTCTCGCTATCACTACTAGAATTATAAGATGAGCAGTTTACTAGGTTTCTACAGTATTTGCACACAAAATATTTAAAAATTCTCTTAATAATTGCACAAAATTGAACGGGTACCAAAACCAATGTTGTGCAGCAATAAAATTGCGGCCACTCGAAAATATGCATCAATTTCGATTCATACAGATAGGTTGACGTTATGTATCCCCTCTTTTACCTAATCTAAGAACTAATTATTATAAAAAATATTAATTTTTTTGTCGTCATATATAAGATTTGGTATGACTTAGCTTTTGACTCTCTATGCACTGCCAGATAAATCACATATTATGTTGTATATAAAAGTCTATTCGTATCTTATGACAAATCCTCTTATAACTCATAATAAAGTAGGTAGCTTTACAATACTAGATATTTTTCGGAACTAATATCAAATACATATTTAAAATACATGTTCCTTGTGAAAAGATAAGATATTATCATCTAGTCTTTGTCTTATCCGAAAAGTCTACAAAAAATTATTATTTCGTTCGTTTATACAGGAAGATAAAATTTTTATTATATTAAAAGCAAGGAATACCCCAACTAGTTGGGGTATTCTTTGTGAAAAGACTATGTAATGTTTTTAAATAAATTTTAATGTTTCATTTGAAACCTTTGGCCTATCGTTCGCGTAGACACTTCCGTTATTCTGTAATGGGATTGAATCAAAACATAACCTAATTTTAATAAACAGTTTGTTTATAAAATGTGATAAAATGTGGTATAGTGCAATTTTTCGTTTCTTAAGACGAAGAATATTTTTAGGACTTCTGCTATTTTTGTCTTTTAGTTACTGCTTATTTAGTTATTTGGAAAAAGCAGATTTCCTTAATAATGATGATGTAGTGGTAGTCAAAAGAACCCAACCCTTTATCTGGAGAAGTCTTCAACAGCACAATTCTAGTAGTGATGATACTATCTGCAGAAATTCAGTTCAAGGAAAAGTATTAATAGTAGATGATAGAGGTTATATGTGCCCTAGAAGTGAAGTTTTTCAAAATGGATGCTGTAATGAACAATCCCCAAGTGTAGTGCAATACTCTTGTGAGACCTGTAAACCTAATAATTGTTGTACTATCTACGAACATTGTATTTCCTGTTGTTTACAACCTGATAAAAAAGAAGTACTGGAAAATGTCCTAGGAAAAGCTTCAGAACAGATTTTATTTGCTTCTGTTACAGATCATTTTGAGTTATGTTTAGCTAAATGCCGTACTAATTCTCAAAGTGTTCAACATGAAAATTCTTATAAAGATGCTGAAGCTAAGCACTGTTTTGGAGAAGTTGCTCCTGTTAATATAGATAATGAAGTCTAATATTTTTATTTGTGCATGGTATCTGGGTAAAAGTCTGCTTTAGAAGCTTTTATAAGGTTTAATATGGTTATATAAGATGTTTTTTAGGTTCTTTTTGTATATCTATTTGCATACAAGTTTATTATAGAAATGTAAATGAATAAGAAACAGGTGGTAAAATTGCAATGAAAAAAAACACATTTAACAGTTTTAGAATAATTTATTTTTATATTACTTGTATAGCAACTAATTGCTGTAATATCATTGAAATATAATACACTGTCTTCATTAATAACTACATAATTTAAAAATTATATAAACTATATGGAGAATGATTGTATCTGCCTAGAATTACTTTGTTTAGAAACAGATAAAAAATAAGTTATTAATGTGATTTTAAATTACCTAATAATTAAATATCAAATATAAATATTAACATTGCTTTTGACCAAAGATTTTTATAGTATACAAGAATGTAAGTAGACCTGAGATTATATTTTTAGGTAAATTCTACTGTGATTGTGAAAGAGGAACCCATATAGCTAAAATATTCACAATGTCATTACTACATTACCTACTTTTGTTTTAATATGTGTATTCACTTAATTCGTCACTGTTTGGCATGATTGTCATATAATGTGACTTAAGTAACTTAATATTTTTCTTAATTGCATTGTAACAGGTTAAATTACATTTTTGTGTTATATTTAAGATAGGTATAAGAAGGTATGACAGTTAGTTACTGCTAAAATATAATTAAAATAACAATTTTATAATAAAGAATTTTATAAAGTAGTATTTTTTATAGAAAATAAAACTTTGAGATTATAAAATTGAGAACAGTGGAGGTCAGCAGAAAACAACATGTAATTACCCTTTTGTCTATTAAATTTTATACATAATAATGTTTTTAACTTAAAGCAGCATTATGTTTAACCTTTTAGACTTATGTTTTAAGATTTAGCATAAGATATTGGGTTCTGTAATTGTAATTTCATTATGAATAAAAGCTTTTTTCAATAAATTATTTTATTTTTTACAATCCATTAATTGTATTGAAAATATTAATGATACCAACATATTAAAACATTTGCAGTTTTTAGTACCTACCTAAAAAAATACAGCTGTAGCGATATCAAGGAAGATGTGATATTAGGAATGGATGTAATGAACTTACATGGTTTCCAGTTGGACTTCAAAAACAGAGTTTAAAGTGGGTGCCGAATAAGTAGTCCTTCATTCTTATGAAGACAGAACCATACAATCAGCTGTAGCGGACTTTCAAGGAACCATTGATTAAGAAATACCTGTCATGATGGAACCATGATGAACATAAATGATTATCCTAATAAGTGGAACCTGTGTACAATTATCGTCCATAATTCGTCAAAGGGGCCACAATAATTCCAACAGTAAGTTCAAACCCATGGTGGCAGTTGCTGGTCCGTCTCTGAATCGAACAGAAAAATGAAGAGTAAAAGACTTTCTTCATCGATATCGGAACATTTTTGTACCAGAAGGAAGTAAGACAGGAAGAACCTCTGTTGTGAAGCATAAAGTTGATACAGGAGATACCAAGACAATTCGTCAAACAGCTAGAAGATTACCGCAGGCAAAAAAAGAGGAAGCTGAAAAAATGTTCGAGAAATGGAGGAAGACGGGGTGATATAGAACCTTCTACCAGTCCACGAGTCTCTCCAGTAGTCTTAATGAAGAAGAAAGATGGAACTACTAGGTTCTGTTCATTAGATGAACAGTGTTATCTACTACAGTTATCCTTGAATCGACGATACCTTGGACACTTTGGCTGGATGTACATATTCTCTACCTTAGAAATGGACCAAGTAGACAAGGAAAATACAGCCTTTACCACCGGCATTTGAAAGGCTTATGGAAAATTGATAGGGTTATTATCCTGGAGGACATGCCTGGTTTATAAAGGTCTTGGAAGAGATATTTGAAGAACTTGAAAGATGTTTTTAAAATAAGTACTACTAAAGAAGAGACTATATAAATAAATAAATGTTACAATATACCTAATATAATGTTTTTATTAAAGCTTTTGGTGACGTAGAGGCCGAAATAAACAAATATATTGTACTGTGACGCACTTTTTACTAACTGTTTTATATTTATCAAAATCAATCATGAAATTCTAGTTAATGAGTTAACTTATCACTTTTTATGTACATAAACCTTCATTTAATACTTAATTGTATATAACAAAGTGTCAGTAATTAATTAATTAAATTATACTTTGGCTATACTTAATTGTTAAATTATTATTTTATTTCAAAGAACCGGTTTTACCATATTGTGATATAAAGATGATTCATCGTATGGTATCTCACATGAAAGTTTTTTGTGGAGGAAATATCTTCAATCGTTTATTGTAATCAGTTGGTGTTATCAAGTTGAATAACTATTGTAGTAGTATAATTCTTAAATATTTGTGGTAAGTTTAAGCGATATATTATAATAATATAAATAAATATTTTGTATTTTAATACAGCTATAGCCTTAACACATTTTATACTTATACAATAAGAGATGTATGAAGTGAACAAATGAAAATAAAATCATTTTTTTTAATAGTGTTTCCGCGAACATTTTTATAATATTTAATGAGAAAGAAAAGTAGCAGTGGTGATGTTATAAAGAATTTTGGGTAATAATTGTACTCAAACAGAATATTTAACCAATTCTGTAATTGATTTAGATTAATTGAACTTGTGTAACCCAAAATTGCTTATATGTAGTGGGTAAATACAAGTATTGGTGTGTTATAAGACCCATATATACAATTTATTAGTATTTTATTCTGAATTTTTCTGATTTAAAAGCACTTCTTGAGTAGTTTCTAAAATAATATTTTAAACATTAATCTTGTGATTAGCCTACTTATTTTAAATAATTAGATCATATAGTTAAAAAATTATAATTTGCATATTATTTATCTTAAACATAATTTTTACTACCTATCACCAAATAAGTATAGGTATCTATGATAGATAAGCTATTTTTGTGATATCCTGGATAACCATATATACTATTTTATATTGATTGTTTTGTCTATAATATTACTCGATATATCTGAATAAGTACTTTAATTTCATTCTTTAGGACTTTAAGATTATCAGAGTTCTTTATCATTTTTTCAAGTACCATACGTTGTAGGTACAACCTTTGCTTGTCTAAATAAAATGTTAGCGACACTATTCTATAATATTTAAATTATAATAGGAAGGTATTAAATATATTAATTTTAATTTAGGTTAACCGAAATACAAAAATTTATAGCTTCTCTTAGTATATAACATTTTGAATTAAGATAATAATGTATGCGCGAATTTTTTATCTAAGTTCCATACTCTCTTGTCAATAGAATGCGAATTCTGTCTCTTTTTCGGCTTCAATTAACGCTCCAAGACTCCTCGACAATTTTGGTTTCAAATTCGTATTAACAAGCCGATAATTCAAAAAACATCGTTATTTGAGGTTATAAATAAGAAGAGAAGCAAGGGGTTCAGTTATCTTGTGAGTCTTGGACTGTCAGTGAAGTGTGAACAACTCAATTATAAACCAGTTAATTTTTGTAACTATAAATGAAAACCTCAATCTTTAACAATTGTTTAAAGTATTAATTTTAAAATTGCCTTACCTGTCAAATTTACTGTGAAAAACAGTCACTAACAAGCACTAATTATAACTATAATAGTGACTTCTATAATACTTACAACAGAACTGGACTCGAATTAAATTTATTCTTTGTCAAACGTGGAACAGGTAAGAAGAATTTTAAATTTTTTTTTATAGTTAATAAAAATATCCTATGTACTAATTACTTCTGAAGACCAAATACAATTTTCTTGAGCTAGATCGAGATCTTTTTCTTCTAAACTGCATTTTAACAGTTAGAGCCATACGCCATAAAAATTTCTTCGCATTTGGCGCCCAACGTGGGGCGAAGATAAACCTCTTCAGCACCAGCCAGTATGAACAAAAAATGGCGGATTGTAATTGTCACAAAGGATTTTCTATAATTATGTGCAGCAACCGAAATAATGAATTTATTCCACTTATCTTTTCCACACTTAAATATAGCAATAACCACAATGTCAAAGGTTTGGAACGCCTTAATTAAAAACCTATGCGTTATACAAAAAAAAGTTTTGAATAAAAAAGATGACAAAAATTATTATCTATAAAAATGTTTTTTAGTATTTTTTCCGTACGATGAGCGGTTATTGAGATATTCGATAAAACGTGTTTTTCAAGATAGTGGCTTGGACAAAAAATCGTTCTGCCGAACATTGCATTATGAACCTAGAATTTTTGCTCTAGCGCTTGGCCTATTAAAATAGTTCCAGACTTTGTGCTTATTTCGTAATACCTATTTACATTGTCATTAAAAAACAATAAAATATGATATATTTCTGATATTAAATATTTTGATGTTTACAGTGATGTAAACTATAATTCGTTGGTAAATTTTGGTAAAAAAATCTTTTCAACTCATTTCCTCACGGTATACCTCATCTGGTTTTACAAAATAAAAAAGTAGGCCGATATTTGTTCAATTTTTTGTTTTAATTGGATGTAAGTAGAACTATTTGACGCATACTGTAGTATCGTTCAAAATATTTACAAATTAGTTGACAGTAAATACAATAGTTAAAGGTTATCATATGCCACGTCGAGTCATTGAATTAAACTGTTTAAACCGTTAAGATAAAGGTTATTTTAAATACTATCAGTTAAATGTTTATGTATTTTAGGTATCAATAGTAAAATCAACTAAAATTGGTATTTTGTGACGGGAAGATGAGCCCGAATTCTTCTGACATTAAAAATGTTGATAAAATTAAGAAAACTAACGGAGTATCGTAAGTACTTAT
Organism: Ophraella communa; assembly: GCA_035357415.1. Lineage (NCBI taxonomy): Eukaryota > Metazoa > Arthropoda > Insecta > Coleoptera > Chrysomelidae > Ophraella > Ophraella communa. Next base: position 20,649,021 of record CM068988.1, on the reverse strand, counting down.
CTAACATAAATGGTTTTTTTTGGTAAAAAACGTTTTTTTAAACTTTTTTTTATTTCAGCAAACCGGAAAAAAAGATATTACCAGAAAAGACATTTGAAACAAGAAACTCACTCATAATAGATCTATGTGACAACATACCTCATATTGCAGCGGTTCAAAATTTATTTATAGCAACAATAATTTGCTTATTTACTAGTATATTAGCCAACGATTATTTAGTTAAAGGGCAGTAAGTATTTTTTTACTTCCCAAGTAAGTAAAGAACTATTTTATACTTTCATCTACAGCAACAATTCATCTGATCCAGTATAAATAAAAAAATCATTAGTTTATTATTGCTGTTGTTTCTTATTACTTATTAAATCATTTTTTTGTAGAATAAGTTTTGGATTTGATCTGATGGTAAATGGTTTTGGAAAATTTCACTTGGTAATTATTTTTTGGCCACTGTTTTTCCTGACAACATGCTCTGTGCATGTGATTTTTAAAATATGGGCAAAAATAAGGATTAAATTAATTCCAAACCGTAAGTAAGACAACAATTTAATATTGTTTTTATTATGTTTAAATAACTTAAATCTCTTTTTGTTTATTATTGATTAAATATTTTTGATAATAGTTTTGCTTAATTTAATAATTTTCTATTTTTTCATAAAAGTTTTAAAAACTAAATAAGCCAATTAATCTGAAACAAAAACAATAAACAAAGAGCAATGTTTTTACTTTATGAAAAATCAAGCACGTGTTATTGGAAGTTTTGTAGATTCTAAATATATTTTAATCAGTGTTTTTAAAAGATGTATGAGTAAGCGAAAGATAATGAATATGATGAAAAGAACCTTGTAGATCAAATTTGTAAATATATAATACACGTTAGGTATCACAAGGAAAATTATCACCACAAAGGAATTCCATTCGGACAATAAGACATTTCCCGTTCATTTGCACTTAAAAACGTTAATTGATTCTTAGAAATCTCATACTGGCGAAGCGTAGTAATATTTAAAAAGTATATTTTTAAGCTACTCAAAAATTTGTTGTTTTAAAAAGTTTTTAATACTACATCCATGTAAAAGAAGAAGAAGATCACTATAAGTGTGCAATGATATAGAAAACCAGAAAAAAAATATATCATGCTGAACTTTACAATAACAACATTATATTTGTGTTACATTTACCTCTTATCTATGTATAAAATGAAGATTCAATCAAAGTAAACAGCTTAATAATGGAGAACTTTTAAGATTTATCTTTTTTATTTCGAGTTCTTCAAGGAAATGTTTGAAGTTCGTATCATAGGATCATAGCCTTCTTACATTAGTTATGTTCTTTTTGTTAGTGCACGAAATGTGCACTAGTTTCCATAGTAACTAGTGCGAAAAAAACCATTGTACAATATACTACATTTACTAATCAGTAAGAGATTTACAAATATTTCAGTATAGTCGTATATTGTGCAACAAGCATGAAATGATACTCATTTTGCACGAGAAGTGATACGAATGTTTGTGCAACTCGCTTGGCTCATGGCACAAAGTTCGTATCCAAATAAAAATAAATATGTGCTATTTTTCATATTGTACACTCGTATAGGATTTGCCGTGTTAATTTTTTCAGATTTTTGCTTACAGACCTTATAGATGTGCTCAGAATCCGACTATAGTTTTTATTTACTCTCTCGTAGTGTAGTACATGTGTACTTAAATTTTTTTAGATAATTCAATCGCAATATTTTATATTATCATCCATACATCATCGAATATAGTTATATTGTATTTTTAGTCGAATAAAAAACTCTACTTGACAAAAAAATGATTCAAGTAGGTACACCAAATATATAAAAATAAACATCTGATAATCTGTTTTTGTTTATACAAGGTTAAAGTTATTTAAAACGGATAAAGAGAATTGATTTCAGCTTATATTACATTGTTTACATACTGGAATTTGTGAAAAATATACGAACTAAACATACCTACATGATTATATAATTCACAAATTTTTACCTCGAGTATGTTTAACGTAGAATGTCGTAGAATGTTGATTTTACTAATAAGGAGTTGGCAAAAGATAAATGTGCCCAGTTTTAGGATTTAAGATCCTCTACAGGGCTGGAATGGCATGGCGTTGTTTTTGAGTAGATGTCGTATTGCCTTTGGTGAGATGAGTAGGGATGGGTTTTTGGGGAGATAATGGCTTCAGGCAACAGATGACTGTCTTTTGGGGGGGCTAGCGAGGTTTATTGGGCGTAGCGTAGAAGAATTCGCAGGCAGCGCGCTTACATTTTGTCGTTGAGTATTACAGTAGTTAATACCGTAATAATCATTAGATTTTCGTAGGAAAGAGTAGGCAGTTTTGCCGGTCCCGGCATAATGTACGGAATTGTAGGCCTTTGGTAAGGCAGCATTTGGTATACTGGACTTGGAGATCGTCCAGTACTTGTTTGAAGTTTTGGTCAGTGATTTCTTTGTCTACATTTCTGCAGACGACGGACAAGTAGGATAACAAAGGAGCTAAAAATCCTCTCATAGGTCTAGAACCGACGTGTAGGCTTACTGCCTTGCACATAGATACTCGGCAGTAGCAGAGGGAAATATTCCATTAAAAACAGTAAACAACTAAAGGGTTGAATAAAACTTTTACTATTTATTCAAAAATACGTTTTAAATTCCATGACAGCCGTTTTGCTAGTATTAGCATCGTCAGATTGACATATTGAACTTCAATTCTAGCGGAAATTAGGGAAGGAATATTTAGGCTGAGAGCCAGAGTGCAAGCTAGATCTAGATCTGAGTAGACGGGAATTGAGATACATACAGTGTGTGTAGCTTGGGCTGTAGGAAATATTTGCAATAAAAGAGATTACCAAGCTTCTTCGTAGCGGATGAGCATTGGAGCTCCCATATTTGTAGATTAGTAGAGGTTATAGGTTAGGTTTACATTTGTATATATACCTATTTCAATATAAATGTGGTGCACGTCAGTAAAGTAAAAAGAAGAATATTAGAGAAACTTCGTTTGACATTTACTAGATTCTAATACTATTTTAAATGCTTGGCAACATAGTCCCGTTCTGAGAGCTGTGACGTACAACCACATTTATACTGTACGGGACATTCTATTCTATTCTATTCTTCTGGGGTGCGTTTCATGCATGTACTGGAGCTCTAGGCTCATTGTACCCCCCTGAAGTAATCATACCAGGTTCGTTTCCTTCATGTATTCTAGAATGTCCCTGATATTCGCTTTCACGATTTCCTCTGGCTCAGGAAACTGAATGCCAAAGTGTCTCTGTCTAAGCCACTTAAGGCTCGGACAGTGACATATTACGTGAAGAGGAGTTTCGTCTTCCTCACCACATTTTCTGCATAATGGGTCCTCAGCGAGTCCTATTATGTTCATGTGTTTTCGGAGATGGCAGTGTCCTGTGAGCAGTCCCACTGCCTTTCTCAATTGGGTTCTACTTAGGCTGAGTAGTTCTGTAGTTTTCTCCCTGGATGGACCTGTTATGAATAATCTGGATTGCCTGAGTCCAGGCAGTTCCATCCAGAGTTTCTTATGTTGTTCCCTTAGTCGTTCCTCTATTGTTTCCCTTACATGTTGGTATGAGACCCCACATGTGGGAAGAGGTCCGATCAGGGTTCCCTCTGAAGCTTCCCTGGCTAGGAGGTCAGCTTTTTCATTTCCAAGAATCCCTGTGTGTCCTGGTACCCATTCAAGGATAACCTTGTGGCGTTGTGCCAGTTCAGCTACAGTTCCTTGGCAGTGCTTCACTGTTCGTGACGCAGTGTGTACGCTCTCTATTGCTTTGAGAGCTGCTTGGCTATCACTTCTGATCCTGACAGTCCTGTTAGGGACTGTCTCGTTCAGGATGATTTCCGAGCATGTGTTGATGGCAACCACTTCAGCTTGCAGGATAGTTTCTACTGAACCCAGGTTGAGACTATACGTCTTCCCTATATTTTCATTGTAGATTCCAATCCCAGTGCTGGTGCTTGTTTTGGATCTGTCTGTGTACCAAACGGATTCATGTTGTTTCCTAGTCTTGGTACGAGCTTCGTCCCTATCCGGAATATGAACCGTATATGGTTTGGAAAGGTCGTAGCAGATAGGTATTCTATCTGAGGGCATGCTCAGTAATTGATTATGTTCAATCTCTTTCGAGATTGTGGAATGGTACCTAGGGATCGCCCTGCCCCATTCGTTGTTTATTTTCAGCCTGTAAGCAGCTGCCAGTGCTTCCCTTGTCCCTTACGGGACATAGTTCTGAATGAAGCTCAGCCGTCGCATGAAATAGAGAATTGTATTCAAGAGCAACTCCCTGGAAATTTAACAGTATGTATGTATGCATTAATTAGGGGTGATAACTGCGACTATACACTGCGACCTATAGGATCTATTGTGCTGCAATGTTCCTGCACACCATGAGGGCCTTGCTTGCTTTGTGTATTACTTCGTCTTCGTGTTTATTCCAGAGTAACCTGCTTTCTAGGATTTGCCCTCTGTTTTCCAGTCGACGATGTTCTCCCATATTCCTTGTAAAGGCTACTAGTGTGGTTTTGGTGGGGTCGATGCAAATTTAACAGTATGGGGATGACGCATGACTTGTAGATTTACTGTTATTGTTACCTTGGATTTGCCAAAAAAATACTAAATCTAGGCTATTCTTAGTAAGCATAATGAGAAAACGGATATCAGTTGTTTGTTAATTTTTTTAGGTCAAGCTGTAAAAATATGGGACAGAACATGGATTGTTTTATTAGTAACATTTTATATTTTTGCTTTTCGAACATCAGCCGTTATAACTACGGTCTACGATATACCAGTGGCTTGTTCCTGCATAATAATTTTAGAACAGGTAAAATAAAATTTGATTTAATAAAAATTACTATTGTCATTGTTTGTAACCTAATTTGGTTCTTTATCGATTGTAGACGAGATTTGTAATGAAGATACATGCTTACGTTAGACATAATGCAGAAAAAATTGTAAAATACAAACCACACAGTGATCAGACCTTAGAATATCCAAAATTCAAAAACTATTTATACTTTTTATTCGCCCCTACGTTAATATATAGAGAAGAGTATCCTAGGTAAGATAAATGTATTTATTGAAAAAAGTGAGCATTAAACATTTCTACGAAATTAAGGCAAACAGATCTTTATTGAGTTATCAAATTACAGTTTAATTAATTTTTAGAACCACAAAAATTCGATGGGGATTTGTTGCAACTCAACTGTTAGAAATTGTTGGAGTAGCCATCTATCAATGCTTTCTTTTCCATCGAATAATATTACCGCCATACAGAGAATTCGGATTGAGAAAATATACTTGGGCTGAGGTTTTACTCCCAATTATTGAGAATTCCATGTGTGGACTCTTGATACTTATGTCTGGATGGTACCAAGTACTTCATTCTGTTCAAAATCTATTCGGCGAGCTGCTCAAATTTGGTGATAGACAGTTTTACAGAGATTGGTGGAATTGTACCGGCATAGCAGATTATTTTAGGTAAGGTTTCTATAAATCTGTTACAATTCAATTAAATTAAAAAAAACGAGCGTCTCTAGAATGTATTTGTTTGTTCTTTTTGAGTGAAAGCGAGAATCCTAAACATAACTAGTGGCATACTATTCAGAATCGGGTTCTAAAAACTAACTAACTAAGACTAAGAAAATCTAGCTCTTTAAAAATGCTGAATTACCATATTTTGCTGTTGAAAACTTCAGTAGAACGTTTCAACAAGCTGCTATTCTAAATTTTTTGCTATCTGGCCAAATAAACAAAAATTCTAAACCAAAACTCTGAACTACCATATTTTACTGTTGAAGACTTCAGTAGAACGTTTCAACAAGCTGCTATTCTAAATTTTTTGCTATCTGCCCAAATAAACAAAAATTCTAAACCAAAACTCTGAACTACCATATTTTACTGTTGAAGACTTCAGTAGAACGTTTCAACAAGCTGCTATTCTAAATTTTTTGCTATCTGCCCAAATAAACAAAAATTCTAAACCAAAACTCTGAACTACCATATTTTGCTGTTGAAGACTTCAGTAGAACGTTTCAACAAGCTGCTATTCTAAATTTTTTGCTATCTGCCCAAATAAACAAAAATTCTAAACCAAAACTCTGAATTAACATATTTTGCTGTTGAAAACTTCAGTAGAACGGGTCAACAAGCTGCTATTCTAAATTTTTTGCTATTTGCCCAAATAAACAAAAATTCTAAACCAAAACTCTGAACTACCATATTTTGCTGTTGAAGACTTCAGTAGAACGTTTCAACAAGCTGCTATTCTAAATTTTTTGCTATTTGCCCAAATAAACAAAAATTCTAAACCAAACCTCTGAACTACCATATTTTGCTGTTGAAGACTTCAGTAGAACGTTTCAACAAGCTGCTATTCTAAATTTTTTGCTATCTGCCCAAATAAACAAAAATTCTAAACCAAAACTCTGAACTACCATATTTTGCTGTTGAAGACTTCAGTAGAACGTTTCAACAAGCTGCTATTCTAAATTTTTTTCTATCTGCCCAAATAAACAAAAATTCTAAACCAAAACTCTGAACTACCATATTTTACTGTTGAAGACTTCAGTAGAACGTTTCAACAAGCTGCTATTCTAAATTTTTTTCTATCTGCCCAAATAAACAAAAATTCTAAACCAAAACTCTGAACTACCATATTTTGCTGTTGAAGACTTCAGTAGAACGTTTCAACAAGCTGCTATTCTAAATTTTTTGCTATCTGCCCAAATAAACAAAAATTCTAAACCAAAACTCTGAACTACCATATTTTGCCGTTGAAGACTTCAGTAGAACGTTTCAACAAGCTGCTATTCTAAATTTTTTGCTATCTGCCCAAATAAACAAAAATTCTAAACCAAAACTCTGAACTACCATATTTTACTGTTGAAGACTTCAGTAGAACGTTTTAACAAGCTGCTATTCTAAATTTTTTGCTATCTGCCCAAATAAACAAAAATTCTAAACCAAAACTCTGAACTACCATATTTTGCTGTTGAAGACTTCAGTAGAACGTTTCAACAAGCTGCTATTCTAAATTTTTTGTTATCTGCCCAAATAAACAAAAATTCTAAACCAAAACTCTGAACTACCATATTTTGCTGTTGAAGACTTCAGTAGAACGTTTCAACAAGCTGCTATTCTAAATTTTTTGCTATCTGCCCAAATAAACAAAAATTCTAAACCAAAACTCTAAACTACCATATTTTGCTGTTGAAGACTTCAGTAGAACGTTTCAACAAGCTGCTATTCTAAATTTTTTGCTATCTGCCCAAAAATATCCTATTTAAGGTTTTAAAAAAGGAGGTATACATTTTTTCTAATAACTCAAAAACTATAATAGCTAGAACAAAAAACTGAACGGAAATTTCCAACAAAAAAGTCCTAACGCCCCGAACTGTAGCTCAATTATTTATAGGTGTAAATTAATATTGAAAATGGCATTTTAACATAGAGTTAACACCTTGTTAAGTAACAGAAGTTCGACAAGATTTTATGCAACAGGTCCTAAATCCTACAAATTTAGGCAATCCTGTCTAACTGAATGTTTAATTGGGGTATCATGATGTGTGAATAGTGTTCATAGGATTAATAAATGTTTATTTTTTTCAGGGTCTGGAACATTGTCGTGCATGATTGGTTATACACTTACATATATAGAGACATGTATGTAGTAAGTGGTGGGAATAAGTTTCTCGCCAAAATTACGGTATTCTTTGTATCAGGTGTTGCACACGAATGGATATTAACCTATCAATTTAAATTTTTCTACCCCGTTATTCTGCAGTGTTATATGTTAGCGGCATTCTTGAGTCTACTCAAAGTTCCTAAGTCCAGATGGATTAACGTATTCTTTTGGTATGGCATGGCATTTGGTTCAGGTTTAATGGTGAGCCTGTATATTTTGGAATATTATGCAAGGACTAACAATCCAATTACTGAGTACTCCTATAAGTATTTATTTTTACCAAGGTGGTACCTTTGCGATTGCATCGTTTAAAGATCAATTCTCTAAAATTCATTTTGGGGTATTCAATATTATAAAACTAGATAGTGTTTTTTGTACACTAAAATGTAGGGATTCTTAGTAGACATTTTTTTTAGTGTAATCTAGTCACAGTATACATATTTATTTGTTTCAATACTTTAGTAAATATGTAAATCTATCCATCAACTTTGGTTATTAGAATCAAAAATGATTGGAAACGCATCAAAAAATCACTAAACATGTGTTCAAATATATTTAAAATTTAGTAACTTTATCTTAATATATTTTTCGTATAGACTGATCTTATTTCTGGTAAACTAACTGATATTTGTTGATAAAAAGTTTGTTAATAATATGTTAATATTATATAAATTCATATTTTTGTTATCAATAAATGTTTAATTCAATTTTACTTGAACAATAATAAAAATATTTATTCTAGTGTAATTATTTATTTTCCATCGACTATGTTGACAACTTTATTCCACCATTATTTATTCATCTTCTTAATAATATTATGATTAATATATTTTTGGAATATTTGGAATATTCCCCTTTGATGATAATTTCTTTTATTATTGAGTAATTGCCAACATAAAAAATAAATATTTAAATAATAATTAAATACAAATAACTGAACGACGTTGGAAACGATTTTTCCTAAAAAATACTAATGGACTGTGTAAGCTCTGAAGACTCCTCCCATAAATCTTTCCAAACAAATCTATAACATGTGTAAAATGTATTATGAGATTTTTAATTCATGGTTTACTGTTAACATAGAGTGACCGTTATTAGAAATAAGTAAAAAGCCATCAGTTAAAGACTTTTTTATAAGAAAATCTTCAAGGTTTGGTTTGCAAACGGAAAATTAAAAATCTCTTATGACATTTACACGCACGCGCACTGGGTTTGTTCGGAAATATTTTTATGACCACGCCTCAAGTAACGTCAGACTTAGGTCGTCCATTACATGATTTGTTTAATATGCATAAGAATTTTAGGTATACACCTATCTCTTTATTGAATACTCATGCGCAAATATTTTTGAATTTTCCCCTTCCACTGCTAAAATATTACTACTTCTTACCATAGAACACAACGTATTGCTACCCAGGAATACCACAATTTAAATGAAAAAAAACCTTTTAGCTGTCAAAAGCTAGCTTCTATTTGCCGTATAGCCGCGGCAGCCCAGGCCATAAATCACAAAAAGGAGAAGTTTTAATTTTTATTTCGTTCGTGTACGCCGCTTGCTAGTTGTTATTGTGTTTTTCTTGTCTTTGTGTATTTAATATTAACGACTTGTGTGTGTACCTAGACTTCTCTTTGGGTTTACTTTACTTTGGATTACTGATTACTTTTGCATGTCATGCCAACACAATTTTATAAGGGGCACGAACATTTAGGGGGAACTACGAGAGTGGGAGTTGGTTTGCGCACGAGTATTCAATTTGTGCCATTAACGAGATGGGTCTATTGCATGAGAGGGGACCAGAAGATGATACCATTGAAACAGTGTCGGACTGGCCCGCCTGGCAATCGCCGGGGGCCCCCAAAAAGTTAAAAATAATAAAGAAACTTATATTTTCTTACATACCACAAAAGAACCACTACCCACTATTTATTAAAATAAAAAAAGGCTTTTGTTCTACTTTGTTATACTTATTCTGCTTTAAAAAAACTATGAAGATACAGCTTGTTTTAATTTTAAAATACGCATTACAAAAATTGTTTTAAAATAGGAGAAACGGGAATTTTAAAACTATCGGGGTTCCATCAAATACCAGTTCGACAATACTAAGATGGCAATTACTGAAGAAGAACAAACAGTGAAAAGAGCTAGATAGTTTTGAAAGTGGATATTAAAAGTTTTCTTTTATAGTACTTTATTTTAAATTAATATTTTAATCTTAGTTATCATAAAGTATGTTTGTCTCTGGACATCATAATGTAGTTAAAACCAAACCAACTCCTTATTTATATGTACACCACAATATAATAATGCTAATTTGGTTGCCTATCTAATAGGACCTGAATTTATCATAAACCTATTTTATTTTTTCAGTAAAAATATTTTGTGGAAAATAGGTATTTATATACTCGTTGGTATTCATAGTGATAATTTATATTACCATTTTGAAGGGCCTTAACAAACTAAAACGTGTTTAAATTGGTATAACAAGAAATATTGTAACTATTTAAAGTGGAAAAGGAGTAGGTTGTAGACATTTTAAAAATATAAATAGGTATACAGCAGGTATGTTTCATTTATTTGCAGTGTGACTCTTTTTGGAAATTATAAAATATAGATAAAACCTAAGTTTTTGTATTAAACTTTTTCTATCTCTTAATCCAAATAGGAAAGTTAAAAATCTTTTGACATACATTTTGAATGTCCCTCACACTTAAAAAATGTCAATTTTAGTATAAAATCCCTATGGGTTTACCCTCTTTTTAAGTTAGGTATTTTACTAATTTCCTATAGGTAATTATTTTATGTTGTTAAGGATACCTACCTACCGATTTTAATTTTGTTACTAGTTAATAAATATCAGATAAGTATTTCTTTACCTTATGAGATGATTAAGAGTAATAATAAACAACATATGAAACAGTCATAAAAGTAAAAACAAATAAAAATAGACAAAGACTTTTTATCTTAATAATTTAGAGATGATTCCTACCAAGGATGATGTAAGTAATTCTATTGATAAAGAGTAACGTTTTCTTTATGTAACTTTTTTTATTTTTTTAAACAACATTGTTACGTAACATATTGTTAAAAAAAAGCATAAATCAACAGCAACCCTTTCTTAAAACCACCCATATCCTTAATCACATTTATCTCTTTTTGTCCGAATCAAAACCCCAGAGTAATGAAGAAGAAACCCCCTTCAGCAAAGCAAAATATTCAATTCCCTTAAACCAGTTTTTTACACGCAGTCCACACATCTTGATTTCAAACTGGACCTTTGCGTACATGCACGACTGACCACGCAAGAGTCAATCTTTTTAAACTGGACATCTTGCCACTGCCCAACGCTTTTACATGTCCGGCTATATTCTTAAATGGTATTTTAAAATTTAAACGCAATCACGCGTGGCGTTTACACAGCAGACAGCAATAATTGTCAACATCAAACCAGCGGGGAACACGCTCAACGGACTTTCATGGTGTTTCCATGTAGCAGGCGAGCAGATTAAAGAGAGGGTAAAGTGACATTTCAATGCTGATGTACTTGGCGGTAGTCGATACATTGCTGCCAGTGTTAGCACTTTATCGCCGAAACTTTTAAATGTAATCAAATTTTGTATTTTTGTAATTATTACAATTATCAATAAATATTATATATATTTTTAGCCTCGCGAAGAAAGAGAGTAAAGTAGAATGTAAAGATTTTACCCATGTTAACCATAATCTGTAGGTACATAAGAACTAAATATACCTAATAGGAACAAATGGCGGAACCACAGCTACATTTCCAGTATAGGTATCTCTATATGCACGCTTCAGACTTTTCTTTTTGGACACACTAATAGGGATGAGGTACTGAATACTCACTAAAAAAGCAATTTAAACATAATTTGTTAATAGTTACCTATGTGAATTTTAGACTGTAATCAAATATAATTATAATAATTTTGGAGTCAATAAAAATATTATATTTTAAAATGTAAGTACAATTCAAACAAAAAAATATGGCTATGGCGGACACCAAAATAAAATTTAATTTTAATTCAAAATAAAATAAAGATTGCAATATGAGAAATAATAATCATTTTATTCTTTCCTGAAGTGAAATTATTTTTTATTTTAATATTTTTTTGGATATTTGTATTTTGAAAGATAACTAAATTTTTGGTGACATGATGTTGGTATGACATGACTGTCACTGTGACGCTTATGCTTTCGTGGCATACTAAAAACATGTACATTTTTGGCGTCAATTCGCTGATTAAAATTCTTGTTCGTCAATATTGACAATAATTAAATTTGAACACATGTCAACCATCTGTCAATATCAATACTAAAAAGTTAAGCGTTGCCAACGTTCAAATACAAATTTACCTAATCTTTACTGATCTTTACACGGTATGAGTCATCATCAGTTTTACTATTAGATAGCGCTGTAAAATTTTAAATAATTCAAATTTGGATCATATTTAAGACGCAAAAACTTATTATTCTTTCTTCTTTCCACCTTTACTTTCTATATTTACACTAAAAAAAAGTGTTCAGGACCCCATTTGTCATCTATAGCCAAATAAGCTCAACTTTTCTGACGATTTTAGCCGAAGACATTACTTTGGTTTTGCTCGAATTCACTTTTAGGTCCACTTTTTGTGCTTCACTAGCAATTATGCCCTACGAGAAACGAAGATAGCTTAGAAAAGTCCAGTCAATCACTACGCCTTTTTGTGACCAAATGATTGTTTTAAAAGAGAATAATTTTTATTTTGAATCAACCAAATCAATCTAAACTAATTTAAAAATCAATCAGTTTGAAAGAGGCCGTATTGTTTCGAAAACATCGAACACAATATTATCATCCATCGGTGATCTGTTGAACGGTATCTCTTACTTAGAAGTTAGTATATTCTAACAAAATGTTTTGGCATCACCGCTATTGAATATTTGGATAACTTGCCGCATTCCCGAACAAAGGAAACGCTGCTTACGCTATAATGTGGAGGTGTATAAAATGTTAACTCCTATTATTTACTAGTTGGCGCTAACTTAATGTCCACGTTGCCATATCGTCAAAAAATCGGACATTTAAAAAAATGTTTTAGGCAATGGGTGCATTACTAAGATAGTATTAAAAATACAAAGTAGTATTTTGAATTTTCAATAACGGCAACAATCTTGAATCAACATTTCTATTTTGACGATAATTGTGTTTGAAAATGTTAAGGTTTTAAGGTTATATTTATAGTGTGTGTATCATTATTTGACTGAAACGATTATAGGAAATATTGAACGGTAAAATGTATATATTCAAAGCAAAATTATAATAGCAATATGTTTGTGTGCTACTTAGTTTTTGTACAGGGGTTTTTTAACACATACCTAGATATCACATGCATGAATCTACTAGGTATATTTTATGCAGTAGGTATATAGACGTATAGGTAGTACATTTATTTTGTTATACAATAAATATTAACTTTCTTTTTAATCAAAGTTATTTTTAATAGCATTTTTGATTAAAAATTAAATTGTATAAACTTTGTAGTACCCATAAAATTTTACATAGGTAGCTACGTTATAGGTACAGAGTTGAAGTAAAAATTCAAGACAAAAATAAGATATAGGTACCCATAACAATTTAAGAAATATATATTTGGGATGTTTATTTCAAGTAGGTAATAAGACATTCTAGTATACGATCTAAAGCAATAATAGTATCAATAATAATTTATGACAGACCATTTTTACTACCATGCAGTTAGTTATTTGTAAGTATTCTTTCATTTAAATTTTCAGAGATAAGGCTATAAAAATAACACAAAAAGTAAAGAATAGGCTATTGGCATTACATTTCATTTCAGTATAGGTACGTTAGATACCTAATTAGATATAGAATGCAACAAACCATACCTGCAATGATTTGAAAAACTGCAGTGTATTTTTTAATAATTTTAAAAACTTTTATTTAGTTCCCAAATAGGTTGTCCTATGATATTTTAATGACAAAATCGAATTTATATTTAATCAGTTGTCTACATTCTACATTCCAGGAAATATTAAAATCTTTATAGGTAATTTGGTTATACTTTTAACTTCAATTTTAGGTTAAAATTATTAATATCTATGGGCGTTTATTGACATGTTATTTAATAGTGTGGTAGAACAATGCTGTTAATGTCTAAGTAATTTGTAGAAATTACTTCATGTTGTACAAATAGCTATAGAGGTAGTTCGTTTTAGTTTCGAAAATTAGGTATTTGGTATTATTATTAAAACTTTAAATGTGTTTCTCAAATTATTATTCCCCACACCTCCTTTGCTCTCTACTCTCCTACCATCAGAGCCCTCATAGTTATGAATTATGAGAAAATTGTAATATTTTGACGTCATCATAAAATATGAATGTTCAGGTTATGATATTTGTCTGTCTAATCCGCCATTTCACCTATATTATCATCAATCACCAGAAATTCTGATTGAATTTATGAAATCCGGCTGGTTTGTCAGGATATATCTACAAAAATGTAAAACTACTCATTCATTTGGTACCTATGTGGTGGTAAGAATTTTGTTTAAAATAAATAATAATTTTCTTTAAAATATACCTTATTATAATTATTATTCAGTATACGTAATTAATTTGCACATCAAATAATTAAATCAAAAAATGTCTTCAACAATAATAGAAACGACAAAGATTATTAAACATTATCTATCTAAATAAACTTGCTATAAAAAAATACCTACTTATTTACTTATTTGTAGCTAGTATTTAATTGTAGTAGTTACTAGATAACTATGTTGGTTGTATTTTGTCAATCCAATTAATTTTCTATGAACCAAAAGTAAAAACAAGTTATCAAATGAGAGCTACCAACATTAGGAAAATATAAAATCGAGGAGATTTTTAGTACGAAACCGCTCGCTGTAGAAATTGGTTGGTTAACCTATCATCGTTTCTGTTATCCTGGCATAAAGGCCGCCAATTTCGCGCCCAAATCCAATGTGGAGGCTAAATCACGTGACTCATACGGGAAGTGTGCAACGCCATCTTCTTGAATATTATCCAGACTTTACAAATAAAGCAAATTAAAAGCTCAGTTTGTTTCTTTGTCGGTTCCTTTAAAAATAAGTTTTCATTCGCAAGTTAGAGCACAGGTGGCAGTGGTAGTAATGTTTCGCAATTTTATAATTTTCTAAAAACAACTAAAATATTGGAAATAATTCGTTGAATACATTTTTTTCATTTCATTCTATGGTTTACAAACTGCAATATTACTGTGATAATCATTTTACAATAATATATACATACAGATGGATCGAAATGTGATAAAAGGAATTCGCACAACTTATGCATTTGAAATGCCAATAACGTAGAAGGATTTAGTCTTCCAAATTTTTTCTATGATTCTTCACAGCTTCTAAAATAATTTAATCATGTATGATTTTATTCTGTCTGATCTGTCTTACAGGCTAAAGTTCGCTATCAAAATGTAAAGAACGATGTAATTTTAGACAGTAAATACAAACCTAGGTATAACAAATTATCCATATTTCAATCAAATTATTAACTTTCTTACTAAATAACAGCAGTTTAGATTGAATAATCTTCCTCAGATTGACAAATTAGTTAAATTTTATGTTATAAGATGATGTTGAATTGGCTATTATAGTATTTAGACTAGACCAATTATTAAAGGAAGAAAATTAAATCTTAGATATTATACCTAAGTTCTAATATTTTACCCTGGATATAATATACCTATCCTACCTACCTATATTCTATATTTTTAGTCGTAATGGATTAACTTGTATATTTGAGGGACATGGTATGAATATTAATAACATCATGATTTTAATTGAAACGGCTGTCATTGACTAATGAGATTATTTTTTAATAAAAAGTGAAAATTTGTGTTAAACATTTCTTTATTCTGTACTTATTCTTGCACATTAATAGGTATCTGTAACAAAACAATTTATCAGCTTTTTTAAAGAGTTTTAAAGTTTTATGCCTTTTTCTGTTTCCTAAAGACACTGTCCCTGTAACAACTGCTTAGTGCGACACTTTTTGACCATACATTCTTTGAATATAGGTATTGGAAACACTGAAAAATTCACTATTTTTTTTTTCATTGTCCGGCCAATTAAACTTTGATCTTTCCATGAATATACCAAGATACTTGCACGTGTAGGTATACGAAATAAATATCCAATAATATATTGGGATTTTTTCAGGTATAGTTGATTTTGTTTACAAATATATAAATATAGTTGTAAAACAAATACAATTTGGTATAAATTATAATTTGTGCTACTAATTTTCTTAATTTAATAATGTACGTGCCATCTAGTGAGTAGTGGAAGAATTTTAAAACTTTTTCTTCCACCTTTTTGTGAAATGAAATAATTAGTTAATACATTATAAAATAGATAGCAGCAAGTAAACTATTTTAGATTAAAAATAACAATGTTATTCCAGTTGTAATTACAAAACAACAGTTAAATTTATTGTACTAACTCTTACTGTTTGGAAGTCCATCTTATTAAGAATAAAAAAAAACGAAGAGTTTTTTATTATTCTTAATAAAACAACAGTTAATTAATTTTTACAAACGATTTCAAAAAGTATATTCGAGGGTGTCAATTCAATACCTCGTAACTGCAAAATAGCTATTTTCGAGGAGGTTAAAAAATGAAATACAGTTTCTGTTAAAGAAAGGTATTTTTAATTTTAATTGATGGGAATACATAAAAAACAGTAGATATGAAGTAATTAGATCAAAATTATTAAACCAGTCAATTGACTATAATAGGTAAGATACGTGGTATTGCACACTAAATCTTGTCAGAATCCGTAGATACGAGGTATTGAATTGACACCCTCGATATGACTTACATTTATTTGGGATGAAACATTTCGGTTTATTCTTTTAAAAAAAGAACCAATGTGTTGTTGATACTGTTGATGTCTTACGTTTTCGTGGAAACTCAAGATTTGGGCATGTCCATTTACTTTTATATTCGACCCTGCCTTTTATAGTACTTAATTTCTTTTCACATGTTCCTACTCACAAACATTTCGGAAAAGGTACATAAACTCATCAATTCTAGACCCACATATAAAATCCCTAACAGAAATAACCAGAAATCCAATATAGTTTATCTTGCTGGCGACAAACGGCTATACAATAATATAAATCGAAAAACTAAAAAATATAAATGTTACACCTCCATAGGGTGTTCCCACACTTGCAAATTTTTTGCCACGGAATACAAAATTTGTAGGTTTTTGGTCGGACCGTGGGTTGTTACGAGCTTTTATAACATATTTTTGATGATATTGAATAAGTGTTGAGGTGGGACGGCTAAGGAAACCATAAGCGGGTACAAAATTTATTCATTAAGGGTCGTCAGTCACAAGTGTAATCACAACTATAAAAATAAATTTTATTATTAGAAAGAATAGTGAAATTCAGATTTCCTTGAAGAACTCGAAATAAAAATACATCTAGCAGATCAACAACTTACAGTTAATCAACCAATCTTGAAAGTTCTCCACCTTTAAACGAATATAGAAAATTATTTCTAATAAAATATTCGGGTAATAATGATAATAATAATAGACCTTTCTAATGTTCCGCAAATTTAATACAGTTTATTGTACTAAGCCTTACTTTCTGAAAGTTCATCTCATAAAGGACATTAAACAAAGAACTTTGTAATCATACTTTTACTATTTATTAAAAAATATTATTGGAAAAATTCAGATTTTAGGAAATTTAAATTTAGGTTAGGTTATGTTAGCTTAGGTTAGGTTAGGTTAGGTTAGGATATTGCTGAAAATTGTAAATAAACTCCAATAAAATAAATTATTGGTGACCAGTTTACCACATAATAGACCCACACATTTACTTACATTGGTATTCTGGTAGACCATTCTTTTAATGCATTTTTTGTTTCTTTACAACATTTTTGCTATTTTATCAAATTGAAACAAGTTGAAAAATGTATGGTTTATTATGTCTTTGGCAATATTGTAGTGTGCATATCTCTTCAACATAATGGTGCGACGTAAATTAATAATTGAAGAAGCAAATCGAGCTATTTGCATGTTCCAAAGTGGTAGTGGAAGTTGCCAATTTGTTTAATGTATCGCAAAGTGTCATAAATAGATTAAATAATCGATTTAATAAAACTGGTTCTGTGTTAGAAAGACCAAGGATTGGTGGCCCCAGGAAAACCACAGCAGCAGAAGATAGATTAGTTACACTAAGTGTCCGGATAGAGCTTCTATCCACGTGTAAACAACTTTCTCGGCGCTTTTTTAATATTGCAGGAACCAGTTTTTTCAATTGAAACAATAAGGCGGCGATTAAATTGTGTACATATAAGATCTCGACGTCTATTAAGGAGGGTTCCACTAACCCAAAACCACATGCTGCAAAGATTACAGTGGACAAGAGATCACGTAAATTGGGTCAATGAATGGAGGTCTGTGCTTTTTACAGATGAATCCAAATATGCCGGATAGTCGTTTAAAGTATTTATAGAATAAATAGTGAAAGTTAATTCAACCTTTTAGTTTTTTATTGTTCTGAATAAGATGAACTTTCACATAGTAAGGGTTAGTACCATAAATTTCTATACTAAATGTGTGGGTCTAATTTGTGGTAAACTGGTCACCAATAATTTATTTTATTGGAATTTATTTACAATTTTCAACAATATCCTTAACTCTTGTGGAGCAGTTTAATTTGCAATTTCAATACCACTTTTAAATATGAACCGATTAATTTATTAATAATATCATTTTCTTGATTTTTGCTTAAAATCAATCTCCAATTATGTAATTTTGTTGTGGACCAAAAACTATTTCCGTTTATAAAAAATGTTGGAACACCTTTCATATCAAACAACGACAATTAAAATTAGTGAATCACAGATTTAAATCCAAACGTGACATTTGGATATTCCCTATTAATAACTGTGGTAAAATTGAAATTTTCAAAATTGAATTACTTCATTATACAAATGGTTGTGTCAAAGGATGTGCCTACAAAGAAAATTTTGATTAATGGTAAACCTTTTTACGATGTGCTATGAACGGATAGTTTATAGCCCGAGACATATTTAATTGGGATCCCAAATATGGAGGAATTTATAATTAAAACCATTAAACATTACCTTCAACAATAAATAGTCATTTATTATTTTTTCCATTTGCGATGACTCTTCTAAAATTGTGACTTAATCTGTTTGTTTAAAACTATTTATTTATTCTACGAGACCATTTTTATATTAATGAAAGCAGCACTTGTGACAGCCGTTTTGTTTATTAAAAAAATACAGGGTGTTTCTTAAGTAATCTAAAATATTATATGGGGCGCTTCGTTACTCAATTTTAAGACGAAAAGTTCATATAAACATGTGTGATAGGTGTTGTCGTTTATGAGATATAGGGTGTTGTACGTGAAATTAATTTTTCTTGGTGACGCTACTGATTTATATTTTTTTATTATTTTATTACAAGCAACATGTGTTAAACATAAAGAAAAAATAATACATTTCAGAGAAAATGTTCAAAATGTCCACCTCCAGCTAAAATGCAAGAATCCGCTCGATGTCTAATGGATTGTCGAATACGTTCGAAGATATCAGGATTGTTACGAATAACATTACAGCCGTCTATGATACGATTTTGAAGATCTTGTACGTATAATATCAGTGTTGTGTAAACAAGCGATTTCAAATATCCCCACACACAAAAATCCAGCCACTTAGAATAAGCATGTTTTTGCGTATTACTTCTAAAAACCAGTAGCGTTACCGGGAAAAATTAATTTCACGTACAATCAGAACTGACTTATTACAATAAATTCAACACCCTGTATCTCATAAACGACAACACCTATCACACATGTTTATATGAACTTTTCGTCTTAAAATTGAGTAACGAAGCGCCCCATATAATATTTTAGATTACTTAAGAAACACCCTGTATTTAAAATCATTCTATTTCCCCTAAAATAAAGTAAGACTAATTGGCCGGAAGGGTTTAGGTAGGGCCTAAGATTTTATTCTATGATATAAAACTGTCTGAGTTCTATTACTAAAATTACTTTCAAAAAAACGTATAGCTCTAGAAGATACACCTATGGAAAATAAAATTTTATAGTTTAACATATCAAAAGCTTTATTATAATCCAACAAAATCAACACACCACATTTTCTTTCATCGAGTTCGTAACAAAGATCATCAATAATATTCAAAAGTGCAGAACCACAACTTTACCCCTTTCTAAAACCTGATTGATTTGTTGGAATTAAAGAATATCGGTCCAGATGAAGTCTTTATTTGATTTTCCACACATATTTCCACCAATTTAAAGAGAATGGGTAAGATAGAAATGGGACGTAATTCGTTTACAGACTCAGCAGTCGCTTTCTTTGGTATGGGTAAAACTAAACTTTGTTTCCAGATATCAGGAAAAACGGAATGATGCAGACAGAAATTGATAATGTGTGTGATATGTGGAAGAAGGTAGGGACATACAAAATGAATCATGGATATATTTATACCATTCTAACCAGTAGCATCGTTTTTATCTGTAATATATAATTAGCTACTTTAACTTCGGTCACAGGTTTAAATTCAAATTTATTAGTGAAGTCGGATTTTAAATGATTTCTATAGAAATCAATAATATCGTGTTTTTTAGGAGTTTTACTTATATCTGTAATATCAATAATATTAATCTCAGAGCCGGTGTGGAAATTAAAATTTTTAGGTTTTTGACCTGAAGTAGATATTTAAAATTTTCTTAGAATTTTCCATTTATTTTTATTTTTTGAGTTTTTAAGTGACTGTTCCAAAATACTTTTTTTCCCTGATGTATAGTTTATGATGTATAATTTCGTAAGGCTTCCTGAATATTCTTTGTTTTGGCGCAATACCGTATTATATTATAAAGGAACATTTTTCAAAACCCTTAGAAGCGTATGTTTTCATTGGGAGTTCAGAAAATCGGTAGATTTTAGACTACAAAGGTGTGTTTTGATGCAACTATATACGCTCCCCTCGTACTTTCGTCTACCCAAAACAAAGACGTAACGCTTTTGTTAGATTACAAACCGCAATGACCGCAAAATTTAAAAATTATAGAAAATAAAGAGCATCTTCGTAGAAGTTTCTACAAACCATCCTGCGGGTGGTTCAAGTTCAGCGCGCGTCAAGGTCTACCAAGGACGTCACAAGTTTCCAAGATACTGTCTTGCAACCTCCTATTTTAGGCCAGTCTAAAATCGTACAAGTCATAATTTAATCGGGTCAAGAAAAATGTCGTTTATAAAGTTGTGAATTTTTGAGTTGACGATTTTAAATTTATTAAAATAAATTATATAAGCAGAAGTGAAAACAGAAATAGTTTCATTATCCATATGGACATTTAATGAAAAGGGAATTTTAAAAGATTTCTTAAGTATGCTTTTTTTAATTTAAATACTTAAATGTTTTATGTAATCAAAACATTTGCCAAACTTTTGTTTTATAATAATAGAACTTGGTTAATAGTAAGGGAGCCCAAGAAGGGATTTCTGGAGTTACTGAAGCGCGGCAGATTAATATACAGGGGGATACCTTGTACCCGGTTAATTACTTCCACCATATATGAGCCCTATATATAGCCGCCCTTTAAGCATCAAGGATCAGATTGACATATTGTAGTTACATTTTATTTTTTCAAGGTAGCTACTTGATGTTGATGAAGTACTGTTAAGCCTAGACCCAGTATGGACGTAATGAATCAGAACAATATAAGAGCCTCCATGTTATTAGCTCTAAGGGATTATCCTTGATGATTTAGAAAAACCATCAGGAAATAATTGTATCATGCTGATCTTTACTTAATATATTTACTAGCAAAGCGTGGCAGTGCTAGGCACTTGCCTTCCCCTTCCTATTCCTCTTACCGTGATGACGTATACTGTTATTTAAATAATTTAAATAATTATAAATAATGTTGTTTTTCATTTCAAGTAGTTTCATATGTTTCAAATATTAAATGGCGAGTGTCCTAAATGTTTAATAGCCCAAATGTTAAATGTCCTATATGTTAAATTTTAAATGTCCTAAACGTCAAATGTGCTAAATGACATTTGACCTTTAAAAATGGCATTTGACAGTCCAAACTGAATATTTGAGAGTCAAAAAATGATGTTTGACAGTAAAAAAATTACATTTTACAGTCCAAAATGAATATTTGACAGTCGAAAAATGACGTTTGACAGTCAAAAAATGACAAATGACAGTTCAAAAATGTTGTGACCTCGCTTCGCTTGGCACGCAAAAAATGACAAATGAAAGTTAAAAAAATGACAGATAACATTTAAAAAAAAATGACATTTTACAGGCCAAAATGAATATTTAACAGACGAAAAATGACATTTGACAGTCGAAAAATGAGATTTGATATTTGAAAATGACATTTGACACTTGAAAAGTAACATTTGACAATTGAAAAGTGACATTTGACAGTAAAAATGACATTCGTTTAAGGAACAAAGCTGTCAGCTAAGCGTTCAGTTGTTTATTGTTCTAAGTAAGATGGACTTCCTCAGAGTAAGGGTTACTACAATAAATTTTAATTAATCATATTCAAAAGAAGTTTTCACTAAAGAAACAACAGTTGAGTATCTTCAGAAGTTTTTCTTTTAACTTAGGGATTGTCATGTTAGAATGTGTCTGTAAAACTTTTTCTATTTCTATAGTATTTAATTAGTATTTCGGTGTCTTCCATCTATTTTATTGCTTTTTTGCACTATCTTGTTGGAACATAAAATTATACCCTGGTCAAATATTCCTCCATTTTATCTCACGTATCAACGAATTGAAGTGACTGAACTGGTAGTTTTGTACCTTTTAGCTAAATTTTCCGACACTATCTCTCGATAAAGCTAAAAAATTTGCTATTTTCAAGTTTGAATTTCCAGAATTGGCAAATTGAATAATGATTGAACAAATTTTCTCATTGATAATTTTTCCTTTGTCTCTTTATACGATAACAACTAACTTTAAAGTTTATAAAATATATGTTCTGAAAGTTCATAAGTAATTTGTATTTGATTTGGACAGTGACATATTACTAGAAGAGGAGTTTCATCTTCCTCACCACATTTTCTGCATTACGGGCCCTGGGCAAGTCCCATTATGTTCATGTATTTTCGGAGATGGCAGTCCCACTGCCTTTCTTAGTTGGGTTCTACTTAGGCTGAGTATTTCTGGAGTTTTCTTCCTGGAAGGACCTGTTATGGACCTAGCTCCTAACATAATAATTGTAACTTGTGATAAAATTAAAATTGTATTGACATGTAAGTATTTAATATCAAATAATTCCAAATGAAACATGGATCGACACACTCATAAAGGACTGGTCTATTTGTTAACTGATCGAAACTTTCGCATTATAAAATAGCATTAAGTTGCAAATTAAAACAGAACGATGAAGCTCGTCCCACAACTCCAATAAAACGATAGTATTATGTAGGTATATAACCGAGTTTAGAAACATAAATTGATGATTCGTTTAGAGGTGGGTATCATAAAATACCAAAGCCAAATCGAACAGGGTTTTGAAATAGATCTCAAAACGTATTTTGCAATGATTTATTGCTCGGTGGAATCTATTGTTCAAGTAAGAAGAAGTACGGCCTCTTTGTAGAAATACGATTGTTATTGTTTTAGTAGCAAAATAATGAAGGAATGTCTAAATCCACGATTAACTGTAAACACTAAGAGCTTTCTTGTACCTAAACAACCTATAATATGCAAATAAAAATGCAATAAATAAATTATACCGGTTATGAATTTTAAATTTTTGAAAAGAAAAAAGAACAGCAACCAAGAAATTGTAGGGCATTTTAGAAGGATGCGGGAGCTTTAGTTCTTAATTTATAGTAAACTTAGAACTTACCAGATTACAAGCTTTTTTAACTGATTTTGCTATTCCAAGCAGGACGGGTTCAGGTCCTGTCAACGGGGTATTTGCACCTTCCAGGGCCAATTTATCAGCCTTCTCTTGTGCCCCGGTACTCAGACAAGCCGAATGAAGCTTCCCACCTGATTGAGCGCACGAACTGAGTGCCTCTAGAGCCTATTAACTGTCAGAATGGATTACAATAGACTCGTTCTCCACCTTTCGGGTGATCAGTTCCGTAGAACAACATTGTATAGAGGCAATTTCTGCTTGATATACAATCCCGTATTTCCTAGGCATAGCTTGGCTTTTTGTCATATGCCCCAGACCCAGTACCCACAACGGTTTTGGAGCCATCCGTGTTACAAAAAGACCTTTTACAGGATTCCCAGTCCTAGAAACCATTCTGTTTTTCTACTTCCTGATATAGCTTTTCCTGGTCGGTATTGACATAGCTTCCTCTTCAGTATAAATATGCAAAGGTGGTCAGTTTAGTAAAACCTCTAACACTTTCGTTGGGGCCGTTCTAATCGCTCCCGTGATGCTCAGCCATTCCAGCCTTTGAATCCCACCAAGCTTTTGAATATCCCCCACCTACTGGGTTTTTGTCCACCAAACTCCTGAACTATAGATCAACATTGGTCTTATGACCTTCGAGTATAACCAAAGGTTAATCTTTGGGTTGAGCCCCAATGTTTTCTCGAACAACCGTCTACATCTCCCAATGGCAATTGTAGATTTTATGGGATTTTTTGAATGTGTGGATTTCATGTCAGCTGCTGGTCAAATATTATACCTAGGTATTTAGCCTTACTTGAAAAAGGAACCTCTATCCCCTTGATTGCTGGTGGTTTTAAGCCTTGTAGTGATCTTTTCCTAGGGGCGTTGTTGAGGCTCGGTGTGGGTGAGGGGTTCTTTAATTTAGTGGAGGATTACCTATCGGCTCGGGTTATAATATATTCAAAGGGAGGGGATATAGAACCGAGTTAGGAGTGCCCCAGGGATCGGTACTGGGACCGACAATCTGGAAGTGTGTGTTTAACGAGGTTTGTGGGATTGCATGCGAAGAAGGATGTGACATTACGGTGTATGAGGATGATGTGTGCCTGGTGTAGAGACACGGAGATAGAAAGAAAGGCGAAGAAGATGTGTAGGAAGATTGTGGGGAAGATAGAACGATGCGAATTGGAAGTGGCCGAAGATAAGACAGTGGGATTGCTTGAAAGGGGACGAAACAAAACGAAGTTAGAGTGCTGGTGAAGAAAATTCGTATGGAGGAGTCGGTGAAGTGTCTAAGTGTTTTGTTGGATAGCCAACTATCCTTCAAGCACCATACGTTGAAGGCAGCAGGGAAGGCGAGATTACGAGCAGCATGGTTGGGGAGATTGATGTGTAATGTGAAAGGGCCTGGAGAATGGAAGAGGAGAGTTATTGGTAGACGATTGAGCAAAGTATGCTGTATTATGTTGGTGGAATTGAATCAATTACAGGGTGTTTCTTAAGTAATCTAAAATATTATATGGGGCGCTTCGTTACTCAATTTTAAGACGAAAAGTTCATATAAACATGTGTGATAGGTGTTGTCGTTTATGAGATACAGGGTGTTGAATTTATTGTAATAAGTCAGTTCTGATTGTACGTGAAATTAATTTTTCCCGGTGACGCTACTGGTTTTTAGAAGTAATTTGCAAAAACATGCTTATTCTAAGTGGCCTTTGAAATAATGTTGACAAGTGTCAAATTTGAAAACCAACGCAAAAATCGTACATTTTTATTTGATTGTCTCTGTGTTTAGTTAATAACTATGCCAGTGTTTACTAATGTTGAAATGGCTAATATGCATTTTTTGTACGGATTAGCGAATGGTAATGCCTTAGAAGCTAGACGTACGTATGCCCAGCGTTATCCAAATAATCGTTTACCATGTTCAGATACGTTTACTAAGTTACATATTCGTTTACAAGAAACTGGAACTTTTGCTAAATCGAAGAATATTATTGGACGACCCAGAACTGTGAGAAATCCCCAATTGGAAAACCAGATTCTTCAAATTATTGACCAACATCCAGAAACGAGTACAAGAAAAGTTGCAGATGAAGTAAATGTTAGTAACAAAACTGTTTGGAATATTCTAAAAGATAATTTGTTGTATCCATATCACGTTCAACGTGTTCAACATTTGTTACCTACTGACTATCCATTACGCATACAGTATTGTCAATGGATTTTACGTGAAATCGCGAACAATCCGAATTTTGTTGCCAATATTCTATTTACGGATGAAGCCAACTTTTCTAGACATGGGATTATGAATTTTCATAATGACCACATATGGGCAGATGTAAATCCACATACCATAAGTGTAAAACGATTTCAACAAACATTTTCGGTCAATGTTTGGCTTGGCATCATCAATGATTATTTAATTGGACCATTTTTCCTTCCTGTACGGTTAACCGGTGAGACATACCAACATTTTCTAGAAAATGAACTTCCACTTCTTTTGGAAGATGTACCTATTATTATTAGAAGGCGCATGTGGTTCATGCATGACATTTTTCAGTGATTGTACGCGAGTTTTTAAATAATGTTTTTCCAGGCCATTGGATCGGACGAGGATCTCCACACCCGTGGCCCCCTAGATCACCTGGACACAATCCTCTGGATTTTTGTGTGTGGGGATATTTGAAATCGCTTGTTTACACAACACTGATATTAAACGTACAAGATCTTCAAAATCGTATCATAGACGGCTGTAATGTTATTCGTAACAATCCTGGTATCTTCGAACGTATTCGACAATCCATTAGACATCGAGCGGATTCTTGCATTTTAGCTGGAGGTGGACATTTTGAACATTTGCTCTGAAATGTATTATTTTTTCTTTATGTTTAACACATGTTGCTTGTAATAAAATAATAAAAAAATGTAAATCAGTAGCGTCACCCAGAAAAATTAATTTCACGTACAACACCCTGTATCTCATAAACGACAACACCTATCACACATGTTTATATGAACTTTTCGTCTTAAAATTGAGTAACGAAGCGCCCCATATCATATTTTAGATTACTTAAGAAACACCCTGTATAGAGAATAGCTAACTGTTCATGCCATAATCCTGTGCTGCATTTATTGTTTTTGAAAACTAAACATAAATACATTAAATAAACATTAAAAAATTGATATAAAGGTTTTTATAGACAATACGTATTTCGACCATTTTCTATCAAGTGCAGATGACAAAGAGTTTTAAATGGTTAAGGTAAGATTACTTTTGTTATTTAAATTACTATTTTGATTTTTTGTAGGTTGGATTAATTCTGGGGATTGCAGCAGCTTATCGAACTAATCAACTAGTCAATTCAGCCGTGGATAATATTGAGGATGTAAGTTCTTCCTTGATTGTAAAAATTCCAAATACCCTCTTTTTGTACTACAAAGCAGGAAAATGTATTTCGCAGCCCGTTGGCAAGAATACCATTGGAAAAATTCCGAGTGGTCACTGGTCACTGCTTAGGAAGCGTCATACTGGTTGGAAATCAACTACTGAGGGTTATGTCGAGAACGTCATTGAAAATAAGACCAAAGTTTCTAGTCAGGTTTTAGTAGGTAAGGGTTGCCTTTTATATTTCGGGATTTGGCAACCCTGGTGTTGCAATCTGGCAACTGACACCTCTATCGTAAAGTTGGACATTTTTGAGGTTATACGTACTCAGAACGTTTTGACATACGAGCACTATTTGTGTTGTTTACAGTAACTTATAAGACTAATATCGGCCCAAAAATGGAATTAAATCGTGAACATTTTCGTGCGATTATATTTTACAACTTTCGACGTGGATTAACTCAGCAATAGGCCATGGATGAACCATTTTTTTTACAAATGTATCATTTAACGTAAATATCAATAAATAATTTCAATGTTATCTTTTTTCCGCATAAGGTAAACTCCCTTGGGAATAATAAACTACTTTTGTTTTAATTTTGATGTCATAAAAACTGATTTCTACTCCGGAGCGTGGAAAAATTACAGTTGTATAATGTTGAAGAAATCGTGCCCAGCTCTATAAGCGTTCCACAGACTGACTATATTAAAATAATTATGCACACATTCTCGGTATTCTAAAAAAGTTTATGTAGAACTGTTACCAAACTATGATCTATGAATAACTGTATAGCTTGTAACGCTATCATTCAAGATGTTATCAAACAGCACTCATGTAACTAACCGTTTTTATCACAAAATAAAAAACAAACAAAAGGAATGTATTTTCATATTATCATTAATCACACTCAAGATAAATAAATTCTAAAATTTGACAATCATCTCTAAAACTGTTCGCCAGTGTAATAAAATGTGTTTGTTATTTAAAGTTTTTATTGTGAGCGCGCTAACTGTTAGCTCGTAAGTAATGTTAATTTAGCTGTAAATTGAAAGGTTTAACACATAATTAGTACTTTCATTACTAAAACATATGTAGGTAATAAGGAAATGCCATAATAGGTTACTAAACAAGCCGCGAAATTATTATAAAGGGTATTATGTTAATTGCATTTGTTGTCTAACAAAATTTTGCATACTTAAGGAAATATTTTTCATTTGAAACGCCCCACTAATTCGAAATGCAAGTGCATACCATAATAATTTATTTTTTTTGGATAGGAAGTTTCTTAATTCTAAAAAAAGTATCTACCTGCACCAGAATCTTTAATGAGAATGCTAAAAACAAAATCATAATACTGGAGAATAAAATAAAAAAAAAATTTAAAAATTTTATATACTAAGTGACATACAAATCTGAACATCCTGATTAAATAATTTTATTTTTATAAAATTTTGTATAAGTATTTACTGAAGCATAATAAGTAAATGATAAAAATTTCAAAATGATTGCATTGCTTTAAGCCCTTTTACCTTTAATAATGTGTGGATGCACCCAGATGTGTTACGCATTCTCCAACCTGCCTAGGCATGCTTCTGATTAGGTGGTCAAGGTCCTCCTGTGGTATCTTATTCCAGGCAACCACCAACTCCTCTCGTTCTTCTAGAGTCTGAGAAGGACGTTGCAAATTGAGCAATCTCCTACCCATCATATCCCACACGTGCTCAATGGGGGATAAGTCGGGAGATCTTGGTGGCCAAGGTAACAATGTGACATCAATATGTTGAAAGAAGTCTATTGTGACTCTTACGACATGTGGTCGGGCATTATCTTGGCATCGTAACCAATCGTAAAGAAGGTCAAGAACCAAAATCCGCAAAATTTGGATCGTTACTACGGCTACAATATTCATTTTTGGATTGTTAGTGGATTGAAATTAATAGATAAAAGGTACAAGCAAGGGCCCCTGTTATATTCTGACAGTCAAACGGTCACAAAGGCTTTAATCGCAAAGAAGATCAATTCAAGGCTGCTACTTAGAAACTTTGGAAGAAGGGCAGCTAAAACAAGCTCTCAATTGCGTTTGTACCCAGTGATAGTGAGCACAAAGAGGCTACTTGGTAGCCCGAGAAGGCGCAGTGAAGCTTCTTAACGGATAAGATCCCTTCAGTGGCTTAACAAAATGAACCATAAAGTTGCACATGAATGAATGGGTAGAGAATGATGAAGAAGAGACCACAGAATATCTATTAAAGCACAAAAGACACAATACAAGAAAACTCCTAGGTTTTTGAACGAGGCACAACAAGCTCAACAAGCATCTGCATGCTCTAAATCAAACAGATTTTGGAGTGAGCCTCCTCTATTGGAATACTACCGTTTGGCTCTTCTTCACATTAATTTGAATTTTCTCCTATTGCACTAACTGCTGAATGTAATATTTTTGTTAGATTCTTTATTCTTTTATATCTTGTGAGCGGTGTCGTCTCCATTATGGTATTCTTAATTCTGGGTATATCTGATGCAAAGATAGCAGTGGCAACCTAGTTGTATAACCAGGGTGAAGGATACATCCTGTTACTTCGAATATCGACTGTAGCTGCTCTTATAATCCACCACCGATTAGCATTTGATGCTAAGTTTATTTTATTGAGCTCCTTGGTCCCCATCTTCGGATAGGTTGTTAGCTCTGCAGAAGACTTAGCTGCTTCCTTAACTGAAAATTAAATTTTTGTACCAGATTCTGTGTTCTTTTCTGAATGTAAATTGTTCCTCTGTTATCTTTGGGTATAGCAACTACCTTTAATATATCATATAGGTTTTGACATTTTGTCTGATATCTTGATATCTGCATCGGGAAAAGAACTTTTTTTTTGCAAAATTTGAATTTATGTTCTTCTTAATGTGAGTAATTGGTAATTTTAAGGTAGAATGCTGTTATTTTTAAATTAGAAAAATAGCAGTGAGATTTGATAAAATATATGTAGGTACATATTGACCCTTAGTGTATTAAAACATCTCGTAAATTAAATAATCATAATTTTTGCAGTTTAGCGGAGGATTATGTTATTAACAATAGACGATTTCCTGCTGAGTTTATGTTCGGCGTAGCAACCTCTGCATATCAAATAGAAGGTAATAAACCAAACTTACCATATTTGAGACTTCTAAGAATATTTTTTTCACCTTTGAAAGAATTTTCCCTAAAAAGGTCAAACTAGTTATGGCTACGCTAGCTAAGTTGATTTACAACTACAACATAAATAATTAAAATTAATATTATGTCATAGTTTTTGAAAAAAACAGATTCTCAAAACACCTTTGAAAATAAGTAGAAGTTTTTATCTATCTACATTTCCCATTTCTTTGTTTTAAATTTGAAATATATATCTCAAGAAATTTCAAGTTGTTTTTAACAAATCGAAAACTCACAACTAGAAATTATTGTATATATTACTTTTTATAGTAAATACAAAGGATTGTATTTTTTAGGAGCTTGGAATGAAGACGGCAAGGGTTTGAGCATCTGGGACAATTTTACCCATAATAATCCGTCGACAATTACAGATAGAAATAATGGAGACGTTGCTTGCGATTCTTACCACAAAATTAAAGAAGACGTGGCGTTATTAAAAGATTTAGGAGTCAACCACTACAGATTTTCAATAGCATGGACTAGAATTATACCAAATGGTCAGCTACTTCAATTCTGATGTTATATCTGTAGTAAAGTTTAATTTTAGGTTTTAGAGATAAAGTCAATCAAAAAGGAATCGATTATTACAAAACTTTGATAAAAGAGTTGAAGAAAAATAACATAGAACCTTTGGTTACGTTGTATCATTGGGATTTGCCACAGTTTTTACAGGACTTGGGAGGTTTCTTCAGTGATTCTTTATCCGTATGGTTTGCAGAGTATGCACGGTAAATGACGAAGTTTTTTTATTTTTGTTTATTTGGATTTATATAAAATTATCTACCTATGACCACCCCTGTAAGCTGTCAATAACACACAGCCCTAAATCGATATAGGAATTATTTTAACACACTGTATAATAAACGCACAGCTGTAAAGTAAATTGCACGGCTTCCCTAGCAACTACTTAGCAACCGTCAATAGACATCGCCATTTTATTAAAAATTTTCAATTTACATATTTGAGGTTGAATTTACTATATACAAAGGGCAGATATCATTTATTAGATATAAGATTGCAATTAATATTTAGAATTTTTTTCTAATTAAAAGTTATTAAATACAATTATAAAAATTCTACTGTTGTTGTCGTATTATTAATAATAAATTATTAATACAAGTATAAGTAGGTCATAGGTCGTGCTGTAAATAATTTTTCTACGCCCATATAAATTAAAAGAGTAATGCCCCTAAATGTCGACAACACATTGTACAATTTCTCATAAATAAGTCTCATTTTCTCATAGTTTGTTATGGAAATAAACATCATTTCATTTACACTGTCAAGTTTTGTATGCGAATGAACATTTTCTCAACTTCACCTACAAAAATGTCTTCTAGTAGTGAAAATGATGACATTATGAGCACTCCGCTGGAGATAGAAAAAGCAACCAAATGCACTGGCCCTTAGAAGCAGGCTGCAGGCAGGCGAATTGAATGTGCTCAATGGTCATCTAGATCCATTACAGCAGATCTCCGATCATGCAGGAAAAACCTACGACAAGTATAGTTAACAGCTACGCAGATTAGGACTCATTGCCCAAGACAGGTTATGTAAGAAATGTTGGGATGCTAAAAAACCAGCGGAGCACCTTACTTTTTACTGTCCCTATAAAAATACAACTTTTTGGTTAAATTAAATTTTATGTTTTCCAGAATTTGTTTCGATGCTTTCGGTGAAGATATTAAATACTGGGTAACCTTCAATGAACCTAGGTCGATTTGTATCGATGGATATGGTAAAGGAAAATCTGCTCCTGGAATTTATAATCCTGGAATCGGAGAATATTTGTGTGCCCACAATCTTATAAAGGCTCACGCTGCGGCATATCATGTTTACGATAAAGAATTCAGACCAAAGTATAATGGCAAGTATACCACTACATATTTTAGACATATTATACACTTATAGTATTTAAAATTATGTCTACTACTTTACTGGCAAGTCTGGTTAACTTACTTACATCTTCTGTATAGAAACTAATCTTAAAAATAGAGTGTACTCTAGAATAGTTTGAGTTGTGTTGTTTTAGTCCTAATTTGGATTCTTTTCAATAAATCATAAAAATAATCTTTAAATAAGATTTTTAAATTCGATCATAAGATGCTATTGAATATTTATCAAAAAATTTATCAGTTTAGGGAAAAATACGTTCCAATATAATCTAAAATGTATGATAATACGTGGTTATTATAAAATTTGAACACAATTTTATTAATGAAATTTGTTGAGATTATAATTTTGCCTCTAACATCTAAGTTTCTACTTTCCTGAAACTCTAATACGTATACACTTAATCTCCCTCTGTTAATTTATATTTTTTCCTCAAATTCCTACTTAAATATTACCATTATGGTTCCTTGTATATAATAATAATAATAATTTTTATTTGCATTTAATTATTACCTTAAGTTTCACAAAAAATAGATTTATACAGAAATATTGTGTTTTTTTTATAAAATTCAAAAGAAGGCTATTTAAAATTGTTCAAAGTCTAGTCCCTGAATAGTTATGTTTATATAGTTCATTTGTTTGGAGTTGGCAGCTAAGAAAAGTCGTAAATCGTAGATCGGTCTACGAGTAGGTTCTTCCTGTTAATTTGCAAATCGATAGAGATGGTTGCAAGTATCGACGAAGTCGGTCGCCATCACGTTTTCTATTGGAATGTAATTCAATGTCCGTTGGGGCATATAGCCCAGGAAGTAGTTGTTTTTTTGATAGAAAACGGTCAAGCTTGGTATAGAAACTGTTAAGTTTCCTTACCCTGGGTGCAGGTGGAAACAATTTTCCACTTTTTCAGTTTTTTTATTGACTGCACCTTATAGAAATTTATTTCTTGTATTGTTATAACTAATTATTCAATCTAAACTAATATTAAACCTACTCTATAGATTGCCTAACTATAAATGAAACTAAATCTTACTTCAAATATTTTATTTTAGGATCTACCTGTAGAAATACAGTGAAACAAAAAACTCTACCCAGAAATTCTGTTTTATTATGTGTGAAATGGTTAATTCTACATTAATTTGCTATATTTCTGTGATTATCTGATTTTACTCATAGCCCTTCCTTATTAATTTTAGCCAATCTATCTCAGTTAGATAAAATTTAAAATAACCGATTATATTTTCAGGGAAAGTAACCTTGGTTCACAGCGTAAGCTACTGTCAACCTAGGACCAACAGCACTGAAGATATTATAGCAGCCAACCAAAATCTTCTATTTACTGTACGTAGTAATCAATAATTTATGTTCAACGAAAAAACAACTATTATTTTGCTCAGAGACAGTAGAGATAATGAAATTTGAGATGAGCTATGGCAACAATGCACTAAATTCATAAAGTGAAAACTAAAAACATCGGTTTGGTTTTAGGACCAAACCATAGTATATTTATAGTCCAGTCAAATTATGTTAAAAATAACATATTTTTATTGTGCCAATAATACTTAATTGAGTAAATAAATTAAATAAATGCATCGCCTTATAATTCTGATTAATAATTCTTAATATTGATAAATTATTTCTAATTATATTTAAGTATCTAGTCGTTAATAAAATACGTACCTTACTATCAAGGAAATTAACTCACTAAACAAAATATTTCCACAAGTTATTATCTTTACTACACTAACTAAACGATTAAAATATAATTAATAACTACAAACTATAATTAACTAAAAAAGAAACTAAATTTACTGCATTACTAAAATATTGGGAGCCGATCTGATATGAACGAGAGACAGTCAAAGAATGAAATTTTAGAGCGACGCTTTTTTCAAAATCCATTACCTCTACCAAATTAATTTGTTTGAATTCTACATAAAACGAGTATAAATATTAACTATATTTTTAGTTGGGATGGTTGGCAGATCCTATACATTTCGGAGATTATCCAGAAATCGTAAAAACCAGAATCGCGATGCGCAGTAAAGCCGAAGGTTTTTTAAAATCACGCCTACCCGAATTCACCGAAGAAGAAAAAGAATTGAACAGGAATACATCTGATTATTTTGCCGTAAATTCTTACGCTTCTTACTTCGGTTTCGCTATCGAAGAACCTCCTATTGTTTTGCCACCAATTTTGGACAATGATTGCGGTGTTGGAGTAACTTTTGATGGAGCTGAAGTAAGAAACAATTATTTATAAACCAAATTGCTATATTTATTGTTAAATTGTTTTTAAGGATCGTTCTTTCGGAATGGGAAAATTGCTGCTTTGGATCAAAGACAGATATAATAATCCTGAGCAGATTATTACTGAAAATGGTCTAATGACGGAAACCGAAACGCTGGAAGACGACGACAGGATAAGTCTAGTCAAAGTGAGTTGTTCACCATCAAAATTTAATTTTGTAGTTATCTAGATCATTGATTCTTCTAGAAATGCTTAAGTCGATTTAGAGACGTTTTGGATGATGTAAAGTTATTGGGATACACTTTATGGAGTATAATGGATAACTTCGAATGGACACGCGGATATACGTAAGTAATATCTAAATTTTTGGAAAACACAAAGCTCTGTACGGGTGTTAGGACTAGTTCCTACTTCTCAATAGTATTATCTTTGGTGTTAGCATATAGTTGTGTATCTTTGTATGAAAATAATTCTGATTAGAATTGTCACTAATTATCAATTATTATGGTTTGAATTTATAATTATAAAAAAATTTTGCTTAAATTTCAAAACCTCGGCTAGCTCAAATGATTTTTTTTTTAAGTTTTAATTTTAAATTTCAAATTTTTAATTTTAAACGTTTTTGATTCTCTATATTCTGCATCTTTACATTTCAAATTTTACATCTTTTGTCCAACTTTTCTTCTAATCTTTTATTTGCTTCTTTTATTTCTTCTTTAATACCATCCATATTATTCATCATCTTTTGTAACATATCCATTTTATTCATCATCTTTTGTAATATATCCATTACATTTATTTCCCCTGTATTTTCCTCTGGATGTACAACTATTCTTTTATCATTCATGTCTGATTTATCTTCTGTTATTTCTTTTTCAAATCCCTAAAATTGCATTTCCTGTCCCCCTCATCATCTTTATCTCCTTCTCCAATATTATTTCTGCATACTTCATCATTTTCTAACTCAGACATTTTTTTTTTATTAAAATAAGATATGATTAAATTTATGAACTAAAAAAAATACTTGGGAGGGTTCTTCATATATCTTATTACAAATTTTAATTAAAAAATTATCTAAATTTTAATTTTAATAGAGCCCCACGTTGGGCGCCATTTTATTATGGTTTGAATTTATAATTATAAAAAATTTTGCTTAAATTTCAAAACCTCGGCTAGCTCAAATGATTTTTTTTAAGTTTCAATTTTAAATTTCAAATTTTTTTTTTTCAAGAAAATTTTATTACAGAAAAAAAACTTACCTAATGAACACCCTACCTACTCTTATCTATTCCTATCTACTCTTAATTAAATTTATTACTAACCTTAACTAAATTCGTCTTAATGTCTTTGTTTTGGATTGTCTCTCTACTTTTCTTTTCTACTTATTGATTATATTTCTACACTTCTACCAAATCAAATCTCTTGTCCAGCAATGATCTTCTCTGATTCTATTATCAACTTTTTCTACAAACCACTCACCAGCTATGTAGAACTACGAATTTTTACTTATTTCTTTATCATTTTAATTTATTTATTTTAAATAATCGTGTAAACTGCTGCTTTCAATTATAGGTATTTTTAAACTCTAATTTTCTTATTTAAAAATGCCTAACTTCTTGTGCAAAAATTCCACCAAACTGCTGCGGCTTTTCTATTTTAATAATCTTTTTTATATTTTGCACTTATAAAATAGTATATTAAACAACGCATTTCATATGGAATTCTGTTATGACACGAGTTCAAGTTTAAAAAACGAATCGCGAAGCGATGAGTTTTTTAAAGAACGAGTGTCACAACAGCCATATGAAATAAGTTGTTTATAATATTTTTTATATTTTGCCCTTTTTATCATTTTTTAAATTAATTTTTTATTTTTATGTAATTACGAAAATTTTTATTTTAAAAAGTATGTCGGCAGCACTGAGTAATTTATAAAATTTGACAGTTGTGACATTTAAATTATCAAATGTTAATGTTTTAAAATATTTTAAAATTAATAATATACGAATAATAATATATTATATAAGTAAAATATTATATTCATATTCACAGATACTTTCTTAAAGAACAATATAAAATTAATAAATTGCTATTAGCCACAAATGTCATTGTCAATAGTTTTGTCATTAGATACTTCAGTCATGTTCCCAACCATTTAAAACAAAAATTTGCGTGCGTAAAAGTTACATTACGATACGCAAATGCGTTTTATAATGAAGATTTTTATAAGTGCAAAATATAAAAAAAACATTACATTGATATCTCCTGATTTATGTCAACATATCTCATTTGACATAAACCTGACATTAATACAAAATAATTTTTTTTCAATATTTTCCAAAATCAAATTAATGTATTTTTTATATAATTATCAAACCACAATACAATATTAGATATTTATATAGATATTTTAATGAAGTCTTACAAGTTTATTCTCAAACGACGTAGTTCTTCGTTGGGTAATCGAAGAATACGCTACATTTTTGGCGACCGTGACAGGACTTTCTGATCGTAGTTCTTCAAGTTCCAACTCTTCAGCTAATTTCTTACTGATAAATGATCTTTCTGATCCGGTATCTACGATAGCTCGAATTTTCTTCAGTTTGTTCTGATTTGTTACCTGAATTATATATTAATGTTTGTAAAAAGACTTTGTTACGGGTTTGGTTTGAAAAATTTTCGATTGAAGAATAGTTGGTTTCTCTGACTGCATTCGACAAGCTCTCCACTGGAACTGAGTTATTGTTGGAAGGTTCATCAGATTTGGAACACATTAAAAAACAGTGTTTTCCTTTACAATATTTGCATTCTAGTTTATCAGCGGTACTACATTTACGTGCTATGTGTCCAAACTTAAGACATAAACGACAACAACCTTTTATGGACAACTTTTCTGTGTGCCCTGCTCTTGTTAATTTTGAAGCATTTTCACAATTTTGACTAGGATGATCTTTGTTACAAAAAATGCATTTTCAACTGCTTTATTAAAAAATCTAGATGCAGTAGTATTAGGACAATTTCTTTCACAATTTCTGGTTTCTTCATTTTATGTAAATCAAAAGCAGCTCTAGCTAAGGATATCTTAACTTCGTTTTCAACTTCTCGTTTTAGAAATATCATTAAGTTACACCTAAGCTTTCCAAAGAGCGCAACTGAGTTTCGAGTTTGTCATAGAACTTAATAAATATAGTACTTCGGAGAAGATCTTGTGGAAACTAAACCCACCTTTGTCTGCCTGGTGGGAAGGATTGTGGGAGCGGTTAATTGGTTTAGTTAAACAGATTCTCAGAAAGGTCCTTGAAAAAGCTTGTTTAAACTACGAAGATCTTCTAACAGTCCTCTGTGATTGTGAAGCCATATTAAACTCCTGACCGTTAACTTATGTATCAGAAGATGTCAATGTCTTGGTTCCAATTACTTCGGCAATGTTTTTATCGGACATTAAAGAAGTCGGAGTGCCGGATGTAGATTTGGTGGTTGACAAAAGCTTAAATAGAAGAAGGAGACACCGACTTAAATTAAAGAACGATTTCTGCCGTTATTCATGTTTTTTAACATCTTCTCTTGCTCATATTTTCCAACATTCTCCATGTTAATTTTAGAGAATGTTAGTTTGATAGCATCTCACCGAGTTTATTCTCAAAGAGATTACCCCATTTCTCTTACTAATAACCATACAGTTTCTTACTGCAATGGTGTCTTTATGTTTTTTAAATCTTTAGACCTTCTCCTAATCTGGGAGGTAATTGCCCCCTTTTGTTGGAGTAATTGTCATCATGATCATCTTAGGATGATGTTAAATTAATTCTTTACCTTTTAACTATTAATTAATTAATTTTTATTCTCTTACTACCAATTAATAATTCCCAATAAGCTTATTGTGTTTATACAATTTATTATATCTTCTTTTTCTTTGATGTCACCTCAAATAAATTCAATTTATAATCATTACATAATTAAACCACTACTGTTTTTATTCCTCCCTTCTGGACAACTTTGTTGCTGCAACACATTCAACAGTTTTTTCTGCTTTATGTAACATTTACAGGTAAGATTGATGTACTTACTATCCTGTCAAGTCTAATCGTTTCCATTTGTACTCTTAATTTTAGCCTGATGATGGTCTTTAGCTAGACCGAAACTAGTAGCTTTGTAACAGCAGTTTAAAACTTTTATATCAATAAATACTTGTGTGACATTGACATTGGTCTTTCCTTTCTTAATTTATTAATAATTTAATAAGGACCATGCCAAAGAGAGTGACAGCACTATTTTGATTTATTATTAAAGAATGACAAAAGAAAGTTACAGATTTTTGTAACATACACTTTAACTGCTAAGCAGTGTACATAACATCCATACACAGTTACGTTTATGTATTTATACAGGGTGTTTCTTAAGTAATCTAAAATATTATATGGGGCGCTTCGTTACTCAATTTTAAGACGAAAAGTTCATATAAACATGTGTGATAGGTGTTGTCGTTTATGAGATACAGGGTGTTGAATTTATTGTAATAAGTCAGTTCTGATTGTACGTGAAATTAATTTTTACCGGTGACGCTACTGGTTTTTAGAAGTAATACGCACAAAACATGCTTATTCTAAGTGGCCTTTGAAATAATGTTGACAAGTGTCAAATTTGAAAACCAACGCAAAAATCGTACATTTTTATTTGATTGACTCTATGTGTTTGGTTAATAACTATGCCAGTGTTTACTAATGTTGAAATGGCTAATATGCATTTTTTGTACGGATTAGCGAATGGTAATGCCTTAGAAGCTAGACGTACGTATGCCCAGCGTTATCCAAATAATCGTTTACCATGTTCAGATACGTTTACTAAGTTACATATTCGTTTACATGAAACTGGAACTTTTGCTAAATCGAAGAATATTATTGGACGACCCAGAACTGTGAGAAATCCCCAATTGGAAAACCAGATTCTTCAAATTATTGACCAACATCCAGAAACGAGTACAAGAAAAGTTGCAGATGAAGTAAATGTTAGTAACAAAACTGTTTGGAATATTCTAAAAGATAATTTATTGTATCCATATCACGTTCAACGTGTTCAACATTTGTTACCTACTGACTATCCATTACGCATACAGTATTGTCAATGGATTTTACGTGAAATCGCGAACAATCCGAATTTTGTGGCCAATATTCTATTTACGGATGAAGCCAACTTTTCTAGACATGGGATTATGAATTTTCATAATGACCACATATGGGCAGATGTAAATCCACATACCATAAGTGTAAAACGATTTCAACAAACATTTTCGGTCAATGTTTGGCTTGGCATCATCGATGATTATTTAATTGGACCATTTTTCCTTCCTGTACGGTTAACCGGTGAGACATACCAACATTTTCTAGAAAATGAACTTCCACTTCTTTTGGAAGATGTACCTATTATTATTAGAAGGCGCATGTGGTTCATGCATGACGGAGCTCCTCCACATTTTTCAGTGATTGTACGCGAGTTTTTAAATAATGTTTTTCCAGGCCATTGGATCGGACGAGGATCTCCACACCCGTGGCCCCCTAGATCACCTGGACACAATTCTCTGGATTTTTGTGTGTGGGGATATTTGAAATCGCTTGTTTACACAACACTGATATTAAACGTACAAGATCTTCAAAATCGTATCATAGACGGCTGTAATGTTATTCGTAACAATCCTGGTATCTTCGAACGTATTCGACAATCCATTAGACATCGAGCGGATTCTTGCATTTTAGCTGGAGGTGGACATTTTGAACATTTGCTCTGAAATGTATTATTTTTTCTTTATGTTTAACACATGTTGCTTGTAATAAAATAATAAAAAAATATAAATCGGTAGCGTCACCAAGAAAAATTAATTTCACGTACAACACCCTGTATCTCATAAACGACAACACCTATCACACATGTTTATATGAACTTTTCGTCTTAAAATTGAGTAACGAAGCGCCCCATATAATATTTTAGATTACTTAAGAAACACCCATTTGGTACTGTGTATTTTTGCGGACACTGTGTTCTCAATGCTTTCGCTAAAATAACCTTTATTATAACATTCGCATTAATTTTCATGTTTCAGTGCCAAATATGGAATTTACCACGTAGATTTTAATAATCCAGACAGACCAAGAAGACCGAAGAAATCGGGAAAATGGTACAAAGAAGTCATCAGAACGCGATGTTTGACAGATCAATGTATTGATTAGTGTGAACAAGAAAAATATTTACTCAACTTGATTCATTTTATCTAATAAATAAATAAATAAATAGATTAAAATCTGATTCTTTTAAAAAATTTGTTATTGGCTTAGGTATATGATAAAAAATGGACAAATAAAAATGTAATAATTACATCAGAACTGTTCTATATGCATATCAAGTTTTCAACACATTAGGATTGTTGAATTACTAAGGTTGCAGTTTGACAAGGCGTGCTATTTATTCCAAATGGCTTACAAATTCTTTGCTTTTAGTAGTAATAAGCGATAAAAACATTTTAATCGTTCAAAGAGATGAAAATCCTTAATCACTTTATCACTCAAGATTATTTTCTATTCAGATGGTTGTTGGACTTATATGTAAATATGGATGTACCGTTGGAATTCAACTATTATGGATGTGGCATTACAATGGCAATGCATCTTTTCATTTTGTAATAAATAAATTAGGAGCATCATGCAAATCTAACAGCAACTGATCACCTGCCAACGTATAAACGACTTCACGAGCAGGAGCGCAACGTTAATAATCTTATTAAGGGGACGTAACGTTGTATTCTTAGACATAATAAACGGTAATTTACTAAGATATTAAAAACAGTAGATTATAGGCCTACTTAAGTATTTAGCAATAAAATTAAGAACAGTAAACAACTAAACGTTTGAACTAAACTTACATCTAGGCTTTAATACCGGGTGTCCCAGAAGTTTCTGACCCATTTTTACTGCAAATATTTCGGAACTTAAAAACCAGTGTAGTGGAAAGAAAGTAATCCCCGTCTGAGCTCCCAGGATATTTGAAGTGGCCTAGTACTATTTCAAACTATCCAGCAAATAACAAAATACCGGTCCTAGAAATAAAGAACTAGCTAAGACTAAAATGTTTTGGTAACTGTTTTTTAAACCATATAATTATTTACAATAAATCAATGTTATTAATTTATTATTAACATGTAAATCGCTATTTTTTAATAGTACCTACAAGCTGGGTTTTAACTAAATCATGAGTCACATTTTCTCCCCGCTGTTTATAAATACATGTTTTTAATTAATATTAAATACTCAAGTATTCTTATTCTTACTGAATTACTTCTTTGGGAATTTAAGTCTTAAGGCGTAGGGAAGAAAAAGTACTGTAAAATTAATTCTGGTTAGGTTAGGTTAGGGTAGGTTAGGTTAGGTTAGGTTAGGTTAGGTTAGGTTAGGTTAGGTTAGGTTAGGTTAGGAGGTTAGGTTAGGAGGTTAGGTTAGGTTAGATAATTTGACAATTCTATTTCTCTAATAAACAAGCACGTTTCTAAAAATTTAATCTAGCCAAAATTAATACTTTTCTTATAGCTCTAGAAGTAACTATAGTATTTTAAAAATCAGTTTCCCTCAATACAATTTAGTAAATCTAGCTTAATAATGCACAAATTGACTCAGCTTAGATTAAAAAACTACATTTTTAATTGACAGAGAGTTCTCCTAAGTGAGTTTTCAAGCCCACTGATGTTGGAATTATTTCTATCCGATAATGAAAACTTTTTTGATGCTGAACTTCGTGGAGTTAGTATCAATAAGGAAAATAAAGTTGTGATGTTACATGCAGATGACATTGTGATCTATACATACAATCTGGAAACACTTATGGAATAAAATTATTTGTGGGGTTTGTTTAGAAGATTATAAAAACGCTGGGACCCGTCAACTTTAAAATTCAAATGTAAGCTTTTTAAACATAAATTTAAATGTAATTGATTTTTTACATTAAAACAAATGCTCAAAATGTTCTCTACCTTGTTGTTGGCAATAAAACAGTCTCCTATAAAAGTTCCGAACTTTGTTTAAAGTTTGTGCTTGAGATAACCCCACAGAAAAAAATCCAAGGGCGTAAGGTCCGGCGATCTAGGTGGCCACTCGATAGTACCTCTTCGTGGGTAAAATTTCATTCAAGTAATTTCTTACTATTAAAGCATAATGGGGTATTGTTCGTTCATGCTGGAACCAGATTGATACCTGCCCAAACGTTCAACTTTTGAGGATACTGAGTATGTGTCTCACGTATCCAATGATGATTCTCCTCTGACCAATTTAATTTATTCATAATTCTTTCGCAGAA
The DNA here is from genome assembly GCA_035357415.1 of Ophraella communa. NCBI lineage: Eukaryota > Metazoa > Arthropoda > Insecta > Coleoptera > Chrysomelidae > Ophraella > Ophraella communa. The sequence goes on along the minus strand of CM068988.1, from coordinate 20,606,275 downwards.
ATCTATTCAGTGATGTGCATCGTCTTCTATTAGTTCTTGCACAAAAGTCAATTTATATGGATGAAGTTTTTCTTTATTTAAACACCTTAGGACAGTTGTATGACTCACATTATTTTGACAAGAAATTTGACGTGAACTTGGCGTTGGATTCTCCAGGACACTTAACATCATATCCACTTTCACGTCACCTTCAACAAAGTGCGGTTTTCTCTTTAATGGGTTGACATGTCTAAGTTCTCTGAATTGTGCATGAATTTTAGACACAGTACCTTAGACACAGTACCTAGGCAACTGAGGATACCTCTGATTAAATAAGTTTGCCACTTCAACTTGACTTCTGCAATTATCGCCGTAACCAATCATCATTAAAATTTCAATTCGGTGAGTCTCAGTTAAATATTTCATTATTACTTCGCAAGATATTAGTTTTTCATTAAGAATTGACAACTACGATATTTAAATGTCAATACATCAACAACTGGCAGACATTATTTACCGATTTAGTTTAATTATATCGGCATAGTTATCTATACAGTTTTTACATATTCGTGACAAAAAATGTTAACAAAACCCAAAATATTGATACTTAGTGAAGAAATTTGGGGTCTGCATTCAGCTAATTAAAAAGAAAACCATTATTTAAAGTGTGAAACATTATTATTTTCAGAATGGAATAGTAGGCAATAAAATAATTGGATCCTTCTTCATCGAAGGAAACTTAAATGGTGCGAATTATTTAAATGTATTAGAAAACAATGTTTTACCAAAGTTAGTTCGGTTATTTCCCAAAATTTCATTATTTAAAACTTTCAGACAAACTCCAAATACCAATATTTAGCAACAAGAAGATGGAGATCCACCTCAGTATAGACTATTTTCTGTGGGGTCACTTAAAAAACACTGTTTATAAGACAAAACCTGACGACAATATTCAGGAATTAAAATACATGATTACCCCAGAGATAAGAAGAATTGAACAGACAGGCATATTGCAAAATGTTTTGCAAAGTTTTAAAAAAGGCTTATTGCATTGAAGTTAACGAACCACATTTTCATCAACATCTACTGTAACGGCCGTTATTTTATGTTTTTTATAGTTTTATAGTTGTTTACCAATTAAACTTGGACCTTCTTTTAATATGATGCAAGTATCTAAAGATTTGTGTTCAGTTGTTGCAATTTTTGTGCGCCATGAGTTGGATAAACTGCACCAGTTTTCTTAAATTTTTTTACTAATGTACTAAAGATAGATTTTATTATGGGATTTTGACTCCGAAATAGAAAATATTCCATGGCAAATACTCAGTGTTTTTCAATGATTATAAAAAACAAAGAATACACAGTGTGATCCGTTTGAAACAACAAAGTTCATTAGATTTCCAGAAAAACGGAAAATCCGACAATAATGTAAACACTACCATAAGCTCAGCCGTATTACAAAATCGTCAAATATCAAAATTTATAAAAATCGTACAAGCCGTTTTCGTGATAATTGATACGTTCCATACATAAAACTCACTCTGTATACATTTATGAACCCCAATCATATTTAACTCTATCTCGTTAGAAGTTTCAATAAACAATGCATTGCTGGTGACGGTATTTAATTTAGAAGTGCACATACCTCCGCCTCTGTTTAAGTAAGTTAAACATTTCACCCATTATTATCAAGCTACAGGCATTGTTGACGATGTAGAGTTTAAATAGAAATGCAATTGACAGTCCAACATCGCTCTATGTCAAAATCTGCTGCAAGACAATGTTAGATCATTATTCAAAAATAAATCGGAAAGCAGTTTCTTTACTCTGCAAAAGGGCAAAAAAGATTTTTCATTTAGTAATAGTAATAGTGGGAGAAGGAAATAAATTATTTATTCCTAAATCATGTAAGCTTTGTTCATTAGTACAGGAAAATTAGGCCGAAAATAGTATATTACACACCGAGGTGGAAAGTGTTTCATTACTGTCAGTTACATCTCGAGACAGTAGGAAACTTTCTACTGAGGTTTGTATACTATTTTATTCACAATAAATTGTTTCAGAAAATAATTTAAAAATAACAATTTATAAACTATGTATATTTCTAAAATACCTAGTATTCTCGTATGTCCTAAATAATCAATAATTGTCTTCTTCTTATTATTTAATATTTATTGGTATTAAGCTCAGAGTAATAAGTAACTTATTACTTATTACTCTGAGGTATTAAGGTATTTTAACAAAATGAAATAAAAGGTAACTTAGACTAAGGTAGGTAGATATACCTTGTAATTAATTATTATTAATATTAATAGTAACATTCATTGTGCACCATTTCTTATATTGTGAATATACGTTTTCGTAACGTGTTTTACTTTTATCAGGAAGCAAAGACTGAATGACACTGTTAGCCATTTCAGTTATTTCTGGAGGAGTATTTTCCATTTCTATATCACTGTCAGACATTTTACTAAATGAGTTTTCTTTTTAATCTGAAGTTACTGTCAATATAATGAGAAATCGAGAAACGTCATTGTCATAGTCTACTACCTGCAGCAATGAACAATTATATGATTAGTTTAATGGAATAATTAGAGAGTTGTCCGAGTTAAAATTAAGAAGCTTAGTAAATAATAATAAAAAAGAAGAAGAATTTCCCGACCTAGGTCGGGAAGTGCTACTGTATAAAAAAGTTTTACTTTCTAACTTTTGAAATGTCGATAATGGTTACATTACATATGTGATTGTGAATAAATACTTTTTCACGTCATTTTGTTCACGGTTTTTTCAGATAGTGTGAAGAGTATGGATGCAAATTTTATATATCCACGGTCTGTCCACGATATGACTTACGTTTATCCCTTTTCCTTTCGATGCTACAAGAAAAATTATAGAGGATTTTTTTAGTCTTTTAATTTTACTGTCAGTAAAGCAATTTTTAAAATATCAACTCAATAGCATAATAATTATTATTCACATTAAATAGTATTTTTCACAGTAAATGGTATTGGCTACCCGACTACGCGATTGAATCTCATTGTGTAGAAAATCATCAGGTAAAAGATGCAAATGTGCTACAGGGTCGAACTTAAGAAATTTGAATTTTGCATAATATAGGAGATATACAACTAATTTATTAAAATGTTACAATTCTATTCTACGAGTATATTTAGTTTAGTGTCGCTATCGCTATCCTCATCTAAATTAATTATAATTGGCGCAATTGATTTTACTTAAAGGTACGAGTTTTCAACATTTATAACATGACTAACAGAACTTTTCCAACTCTCGGTAGGAATGTCATTCATACAGTTCCTAATTAATTCTACCACACATCCAATTAAAGTCGGAGAAGTATTCTTTCCGCGCACACTCGATTTAAGTTGATGCCACATAAGCTCTATGAGATTGAACACGCAGTAGTAGGGAGGTAGTCGTAACACTGCTCAAATGGTGTCTTCTTTGTTTCAACGAATACTCCCTTTTTACTTCGGACCTGAATTCCTTCGCTGTGCCACTCCTGGATGTCTTGTCCACCATTTTTGAAGCTTCGCCAGCCATTTAGTCACGTGCAACCTTATGTCAAATTTTGTCAAGCCACACAAGGGTTCTGACTTGTGCACTTGTATGCACTGTGACTGGGTATCCTGGCAATTGCGAGCTTTTTTGTTACCAAGACTTTTGTATGAAGTTCCACTTCATAGTTTTTTAGTTTTTTGAAAATATAGCAATAGTCCTTCCCTGTATCTTTTGCTTGTCAATTTTACTGGCTCTACAGTGAATGGCAGCTATCTTTGCCTGGAACACTATGACATAGATTAGGATGTCGCTTGGTTTGTCGATTCAAGCTTCCTTTATAGAGGGAACTCCGAGGTTGTCGAAGAAAGAGAAGACCTAGAATAGAATGGTTACAATAAGTTACAATAAGACACAAAATGAGAGGATCTTGATGGCTTTTTAGGTTTTTTTACTTTATCAAAGGCTGGTAAGCCTTATAGGTATTTTTCTTTTTCCTTTTTAATATTATTTTGATCCTTTATATTAGTGGTCCATAAATTTTTAATTTAACTCGACCAAGATCTTCGAATAAAAAATTTCATTCCTTAACATGAATAATTAGTTACCATTGGAGGTCTGAGAATTTAAAATTTTTCTGTTTAATTTATTATAATAGCTTTCGTTATATTAGCAATTATTCCTTAATTTTATTTTTCTCTTAAAATATGCTGCAAATATGTACTTGCCTTGTACTCTGCCTTGGATCTTCTACGTGATATTATTAAATATTTTAATTATTTAATGGATGATAAAAATTTATTATTGGTATTATACCTAATTTATTGTATGATATTGTATTGCAATCAGCAGACAGCGTTCAATATCTGGGACAAAACACCCTTAAAGGTTAGGTTAGGTTAGGTTAGGTTAGGTTAGGTTAGGTTAGGCTGAACGTCAAAGCTTGATGCTCCGTGACATAGAGATAAAATAACACATCACAAAACCTTTAAATTTATTTCCACTTATTATTTTTCCCTCAACATTAAATTTTACAGTTTTACAAGTATTCTCCGTCATACTTAAAACTTTTATTCGCGAAAATCAATGACCACTAGATGGCGCTGTCAATTGTCAATATGGCCGCTACAAGGGTGAACAACAAAATTTTAGTTCATGCTTTGCATCTATCGTTGTTGCTGTGTACGTGTGAACTTCCTATTTTTTGTGTTTGTCTTATCTTAATACATTATACATGAGTTTTTCAAAAAAAAAATACATTACACTACAAGGTTAATGACACACTGATGTGATGTTCACCCTCATTTAACCTACCCAATAGATGTCGCCCACTTTGAAGTTTCCGCGAATACACTAATAAAAACCAAAAACAGAAATATTTTAAATTAGCTTAGAGGTTATAAATGTTGGTTGTTTTTGTTGACACATCGAACCGCTGACCAACTTAGCGGAAAATAAATTCGCTGGAAAAAATGGCGATCGCTAGAGCTAGCTAGCGCTGTCACTCAGCGGTCACATTCGTTCTCAGCTTACTCAGCGCTTGCCTAGCGTTAGAATGGCTGAACGCACCCAACGTGTACGAAAGAGAAAGTGTCAAACATCATACGTCAAATGTTGGGTTCCATGATACATGGCCCCATATCAAATGTCAACGTTCCGCGTTAACGTCAAATGTAATGTTTTCACGTTGAAAGTTTTTTACATTTACGTAATAACATGAAACGTTGACATTTTACATATTATTGTTCTGTGACCATGGAACTAAAAGTTCCATTAATTTCGACTTATGACATTTGACATATTCTATTTCTAATAATAATAGTTGATTCGGATAATAACCATACAAACATAAGTGATAAGTTCTATTTCTCCTACTTAAAACGAGTTGATATCGAATCAATAGCAAAGATTTTATACCCCAACGTACAGAATAGGCAGTATGTGGCGTCCGTGGATAAAAAGTAATAGTGCTTCTTCCAGTGGTTCGTTAAAGAAGAATCACTTATCTTGTGACGCGAAAATCATTATATTTCCTTTCTTCAGCAACGATATAACGCGGGTGCTGCAGCAAGAGTAACCAGTAATTTTACTTCAGTTAGACGAATTGTTGAAAATTCCATGGAATCAAGAAAAAAAGGCGAAAAATCTACACTATGTACGATGAGCAGCGTGTTCCTACAATCAAAAGCCTGAAACAGCGGCTCATCAATGACGAAACTCACATCAACTGTGGCCTCACTAGTCTTTGGCGAGCTCTGTCTGCAATGGGCTTTAAATATCGCAAAATTGACATTTGTAATTATGGAATCCACACGTTTAATAAACTGGCGTTCTGAATGTATAACGTCAATAAGAAAATAACGGTCTGAAAATCGGCCAATACTCTACCTCGACCAGACGTGGTTTGACACGCATGACACCGCTTCCAAAGGATGGTCTGATTCCTTTGATATGTGTAAAACAAAAGCATCATCAAATAATGGGAAGAGAATCACAATATTACACGCAGGATAAGAAAATGGTTGGATCCTAAACGCTATGTGGCTTTCTGCGAAAAATATTAAGGATCTTGTGTTGATTATCACGAAGAAGATACGACAGCAGAGCTTTTTGAAGATTGGTTTAAAAATTGTCTGTTACCGAACATTCCGCCAAACAGCGTTATAGTAATGGACAACGCAAGCTATCATAGTCGACAATTGCAAAAAATTCCTTTATTAGCATTGGTCAAAAACTGTTCTTAATATTCTTTACGTTGACATAATATACTATCAGTGTAACGAATTTTCTTAACAACCCCTAGTATTATAGCTTTACTGAGAGATGCCTTGTTAAAATATGGTTGATATCTTTCTGACACTTGGTTTACACATGGGCCATAATTCAAAGGAAAAATGTATCCACAAAGAAGTCTTAAGTAAGGTTTTAAGACTTCCAGGTGTAAGCTGTAATTATTTAAATTAAATACTGCTTATCTTGTCTTTGTTGTATAAGGATACTAAATTTGCTACTGGAAAGTTTAAAATGTAAAGTCTGCATTAACTGTTTTGTCTCATTTAAAAAAAAACTATTATAGTTCTCACGCTTGAAAACATTTTTGGTAAGAAGTAACACCGCTCTAAGTTTTATCAAACGCATAAATGGCTTAATTGTGCAAATACATCAGACACAGTCGTCGGAGATAATTATTCGCCTGAACGATTACCCGAAATTACGATAAACTAAATTACGTAGTCAAACAAACCAACAATTGAGAAATAAACAAATATTTCTTTGTGTAAATAAAAATAACTATTCCGATGAATCGCTATCAGCCTTGGCTATTTCCTCTTCTTTAATTGTTTTGTCTTTCGGTTGTTCTTTGACTTTAGTCTTCTGGAAATGGCCGTGAATACGGTCGTCGTGTATCATTTTGTTCAATTTTTTTTTTATTTATTTATTTATTTATTTTGATTGCTTGATTTTAACCATCGTCGATATTTTACCGCAAACCATAAAATATAATTGGTTATAAATTTTTGTACTTTATAAAGGTATTAACAAGAAAAATTTTAAATATGAGTGGAATCTACTGCTATTTTATAGAACTTGCGGAAATATTTTCGAATTGTTAATAGAATTAAAATAATTAAATGAGTTTTAACGACCTTGGTGTCTCTACTCATTTTTTATTTGATACTAATTACTTAATAAGTATCCATTGGAATCAACCATACATTTAAAATAATAACGATGTGATTTTTCATGAATCTTAAAGCCTTTTAGTATCGCCATAACTAGTACTGGCCAACACGAGCCAACATATGAGAGACTCCCTGAACATCGTCGACTACTTCAAATCTGTAGGTTGGACGACGAACTAAAGGCTCAAGAGGAAGTACAATGGACTTGGGCTTCACCCTCCTTAATTTACAGCTTTCGTTATCTCTAGAACTTCTTTTCCATGTTTAAAAATAAAAAATCACAAAAATTATTAGGTTTCAAAATAAACCAAAAAATATCATTATAATATGTACAAATAAGTGTGACCTCTAGGTAACTTTAAATACCAAGAGGTAATAATTTCCCAAACTGGAATTGCTTAATTCCACTAATACTATAACGAACAGAGACTAAAAAGATGGTAGAATAACGAAGAGAAAAATAATGACAGCAATAATGGCGCCTGTCAGAATGGTACTTCCAATAAATAAACCAATACACCTCGTACAATCTCAGGGTGGCAACTTCGTACACTCTGTCTTGAAAGATCTTCCAATTCGTAACGGTTCCAGATTCAACATATTAGTCACAAAGAATGAGTTTAAAGGTTTTCTTTCCTCTTGACAGAATCTGCACAAAGAGGTATCTACCAGTTTTAGCACATGCGTAAACATTGCTCATATGGTGTCTTCTTTGTTTCAACGAATACAAAAAGAATCATTAACTAACTCCTTAGTTATCAAAATATTCAAGAAAGAAATCTGGTTAGGTTAGGTTAATTCTATAGGGCGAAGAGAGTTTATATAGGTAAGAAAAATGTCTACATCAGAAAGAGTGCCTTTAAATAAGACAAAACAATCATCAACATATCTCGAGTAGAATAAAATGTTATTCTTAAAACTAGAATTCAAGAATACACCCTCTAAATCAGACATAAAAACTTCAGCCAAGAATGGGGAAAAATTGGAACCCATAGTTAAACCAGAAGATTGAATTGAATTTGAAATTGAATTTAAAGAAATTTTGTTCTTAACATAAGCCTAATAAAGAACATAAATCAAGAAGAGTATGTGTAGGAACATTAGTAAAAATTAGCAACTAGTAAAATACAATCAGAAGGGGGAATACTGGGGAGTAAGTTATTAACATCAAGAGAAAAAATAAAAGAATATGTAGGAAATTTAATTGTAGAAAGTCTACAAGAAAATTCAAGAGAATTTTTATTTTAATAGGGGTTGGAAAAATTAGATTTTTCAAAAGAGAATTAAGAAAGAAAGAAAGTTTAGACGTTGGAGAATTAATGGAGAATAAATACTATCTAGCCTTGCAGGTTTTATAAACAATGCTAATAAAACAACATATTAAAAACAAATATTTTGAACATTACTTTGAAAATAAAAGTATTGGAAATGTAATAGTAGATTATATCACTAGGAGTAGAAGTGACTCTTTTTGTGTTGAGTCCTTAATTTGCAGCCGAAGCGAAGCTGAGGCCAATTTTATGTAATATTGTCCGCCAAGACGACTCACTACCTTCAAATTTTTCTTTGTCCTTAAGCAAGGAATGTACAGCTTTTAAAAGCGTCCAAATAACAATGATAATTCACTCAAGATATACTATTTTGTTCTGACCAGAACAGATTTTTAAATTTTGTTAACACCACAACAAATAACCTTAAATAGTTCTGAAATAGTTGTTTATAAATCGATAATAACAATTTTCGATACTAATAATTTTCTTCGTTTAATACTTGGAGAAGACGAAGAGAACAATATATATATCCGATATTTTATTTCGGTATTTTTTGTTTGGCAACAGCGCTATCTTGTGTTGTTATCACTGACGAATGACGATATTGAAATCTATGACGTGCAACGATTTTTCTTTTAATTTTACTATATATTTGTTATTTTTTTTAACAAACTTTATTCCTGTATTGCAGCTGTCAACTATAAACTTAGTAAACGTAGTTCAGCTATAATAGAATGATTAGTGCCATTATAATGAGAACCGTTTGTTAATTGCTTTGTGGGTTTTGAAAACGACAGTCACCACACCACATTTAGACTCTTACACAATATCTGGTTTTACTGTCGGCTGTGTCCGCCTTCTGCTGATTCTTTTACTGTAATTAGCAACTTCTACATTTCAATAATATTTTTACGTTGTGAAATATTGCGAATGATTTAATTTTTCATTAATAAATACTTTTTAATAGAAAGTTTGGTCAGCTATTGAAAACCCACGGATTCTCATTAATTATTACTAATAATCGTTATTTACTTTTTGTGGTTTTCTGGCAGTTTTAGATAAAAATATAAATATATATTATATTGTACCATGAAAATCTAAGTTTAGAAATGATAATACACAACAAATACATTGTTGAACGTGACTGCTAAGCATAATTCAGGAATTAAATAAGAGCCTGATTTCGTTGTCTACGTAGATTTTTTTATATACTAAATTTTGTTGATACTTTGACATTTATTTTAATTAACAGACCAAATATTACACAAAAAGGCAAACGGGTTAATTTATTGCAAAAAAATTTTATTATCTGATTCAGCAAATGCAAATCACTTAGATAAATGTCAATTTAAAAATTATGGTCAGTGCAGTGGGCGTTAAATTTGGAATTATGCTCTGGGCGACTGACTTTTAAATAATTCTTACAACCTACATGGTAATAAGAATAGATAATTCTTTGTAAGACCCGAAGTTTTCACCACTTGAATTTGGTAGAAGTGGGAGGATTTGAATAGTGAGAGTTTGTGCATGTAATCTGTTATTTCATATTTACATACTGGCTATTTTTAATTTAAGCTAAATGTTTTTATTGTTCAGGATATCTTTGGAGATTATAATTACCGTTAGCTTATTTGACTCTATATCCGAACAAGCTCGTAGATCCTCTGATAAGAAACTAAATAATGAACAGTACATTTCTCCAATGTCGTATTTTCTAGTTATGATGTGTTTTATAAAAACTTTTTTCTTGCTCTGCGACAAGCTACTACGAATAATAGATGCTCTTCAAATAAGGGCATACAGAAGAATGCTGTGAATATTATACACACATCGTACATTTCTTAAGATATTAAAAATCATCACAAGGTTATCAACCAGAATAAAACAATCATATTTGGGATATTTTGGACTTCTTCCAATAAGAATGAATGGGCTAGAAAAACTTATTGTGTAGGGAAAGTTTAGTGGCAAAAGACCAAGAGAAAAAAGCCTCTGAAGCGTTGGGTGGATGAATCGAAGGAATTAATTGGTTACGGTCTGCAAGAAGTTTCTCTTGCAGCTCTAGACAGAGAAGGATGGAGAACTACGATCTAGGCGATTGAGATATGATGTCATCATACTCTCCCAAATAAAAGGACAAAGGAGGGTGTATTCAATTAGGCATTCTTCAAAATAAAGCAGCAAAATTTTCCCGAGCGGTTTGCTCATCCCAAACTGCTTGCTTTAAGTAAATAATATGTTGAAACAACACAGTGACGTCGAATAAGTCGTCCTAGAATATCCTATGCATGCTTGGATTTAGGTCTAGATCTCTTGGGTCCCATATGGTAATGAAGCAAGAAAAGGGTTTTCTCATCCGTAACAAAGCCGCCAATAAAAAAAAGCAAAAATTGTGTTTAACTAACGATTCTGATTCGGAATGTTCCTCAACGGTTTTATCTATAGGCTCTTCTGAATTAACCGATATAGAAACTAAAATCACAGAAGACCTAGATGAAAAAAGTTTTGCCAATGGCATAATCGCAAAAGATGATTTCATTCTGGTGAAATTTCTCACAAAGGAATCCCATAAATATTACGTTGGGTAGGTCCGGGACATTGAACCAAATGGGGACTACCTTGTTAACTTCATGAGGCGTTCGCAATCCGTATACCATTTCGTTTTCCCAGCCGTTGAAGATGTTTCGATGGTACCTGCTGATGATGCTGTAAAATTGCCTCATCCGTGCAGTGTAGGAGGTACTGCATGAGTTAACAGTTCGACAAAGTTAATTGAAATGGTATTACAAAAATGGCAATAAAAACTGTATTTTCAGAATGTTGTATCAATCCTCCCTTATGCCCGTATCATACCTCTCATGTATAGGGAGCTTTGATACAAAGATAAAAATAAAAAAACACAGATTTGATAGGTTTTATATTAAATATTTGCTTTGATATTCATATAGAATTATTTCGAAGTATTATTCTATGCTTATGCCAGATTTCATAATTTTTGATGCATTATTTTCATATGGAAAATGTCTTTCAAAAAAGGGGTATCAACCGTCCCCACGTTCCCCAACTACAGTTATTAGATTGAGGTGGTATAAAACAATTTCTGTTGATGTTATATTTATTAGACTATTATTTATTATTTTATTGTTTCAATATACGGGTGTTTCAAAAAAAGGTAACACCGTCTCTAGGATATGTAAAAAACTGAAAAATAATTGGGATTTGCTTAGTAAATTTTTTTTCTAACGCCATCCGTTTTCAAGATAAAGGGCGTTGAAGAAAATAAAAAATTACACATTTCTTACAATTTTGCCGAAACTACTGGCACCATTGCAATGAAATTTTATACGAATATGTTTTGGAAGCTGATATATCCCATGAATTTGTTTTTATAACTAACTCTCATAGAGGGCGCTAGTTACACGATTCATACAACGTATTATTCAACATAACTTTTTTTAGGGTAGAATTATTAGTCAAAACTCCAAGTGAACATAAACATCGTTTAAATCTACACCAAAAAGGTACTCTTAATTTTCAAATCAAAATATTCCGAAAACGGTACATAATATCGAGTTTTACCAAGAGTACCTTTTTGGTTTAGAATTAAACGATGTTTATGTTCACTTGGAGTTTTGACTAATAATTCTACCCTAAAAAAAGTTATGTTGAATAATACGTTGTATGAATCGTGTAACTAGCGCCCTCTATGAGAGTTAGTTATAAAAACAAATTCATGGGATATATCAGCTTCCAAAACATATTCGTACAAAATTTCATTGCAATGGTGCCAGTAGTTTCGGCAAAATTGTAAGAAATGTGTAATTTTTTATTTTCTTCAACGCCCTTTATCTTGAAAACGGATGGCGTTAGAAAAAAATTTTACTAAGCAAATCCCAATTATTTTTCAGTTTTTTACCTATCCTAGAGACGGTGTTACCTTTTTTTGAAACACCCTGTATACTAGTTTTATAAAATAATATTGGACTTGGGAACACATTCAATAAAATATAAGCTCAAGAAAAAGGTGCTCCATAAAATGTATACAAGCCAAAAGGGATTAACATAAAATTATGCTTAGGTACTGATCAGTATCATACGTTTATATTGCCATAGAAGAACATAGTAAAATGTCAAAAAGTACGTAAATTTTATCAGTTTAAGTTTAAGGATTATATTATGAGCTAGATTAGACAATTCTGCATATTTCACATGAAATATGAAATCATTTACGTTTAGACGTGTAGAATTTATTACATTTATTACTCGTAACTATCTTCTATTTAAAAATACTCAACTAGAAGAAAATAAATTTAATCTTAAGTACGAAATAGAGGTTGCGAACTGCAATTCATTTTCATCATTTCAAAAAAAAAATATCTCTTCTATTTTGCTTCAAACAGTTTACTGCGAATAGCCCACGCAAAGGCACTCTGATTGGCACAGCATGCAATATTTTCTTCTCCTGACACAAAGAGAAAACTAGACGTTCGAACCTTGTTACTTAAACTTGTTGGCCTCTTCTTCTTTTTTCCCATTTCAAATCGAACGGTTTTGCTATTATCAGATTTGTATAAATTTATTCGAATTGATATTGAAAAGACTTTCGTACTACAAATTCAAAGAGTGATGCTTATCAGGCAGTAAATTAAGAAGGTGATTGACTGTGCCACTATAGCGTGTCTCTTGAATAAAATATTTGTTTGTACGATAAGATAAGAAAATTGTTTTAGGGTCATTATTTATATCACATACAGTAGTTACTGTTATTTTATAAAACCAATGAGAAGGTTTGACTGATAATTATTAAAAGATCAACTGCCTACTCATTGAGATTTTTAAAGAATAATTGTTAATTTGGCATTAAAATGTAAAAAACCCGCTGACAAATATTTTAAATGGTTTTATGGAAAAAAGAGCTCGTTGCCCGTTGTATTTTTGGTTGCATATATAGTAGAATTTTTCAGAATTTTTATTTTTATTAAGTTATTATGTCAAATCTTCCTTCAGATTGATTGACAAATGTTTTTTATTTGACCTACAGTTGAATTTTGGACAATGAAAAACGCAGTAATAGACCAACGATATATTAACATTATACAGACACTAAATGGCCGCTGAAAAATGAAAGTAAGACTACATAAAGGTACTGAGGAAATCCTAATTAAAAGAGGCGTTAGACAAGGAGACATTGTGTAAATGAATATATCGAAACCTGAGATTTGCTGATAATATTGCCACCTTTGCCCCAAACAGTATAGAATTAAAACACATGCTTTTAGACCTACAACAAGAAGAAAGAAAAGTTATACTGGAAAAGAACGTTTCTAAAACTAAATTCATGACAAATAAACAGACAAACATAAAGAGTTTAAACGTGCTAGAACATCAGGTAGAGAAAGTGAAGTCATATTTACGTAGTTTACGAAATAACATTGAGAAAAAACTAACTAAGAACATGTCATTAATCATAGATTATGGGCATGCATATGGGAAGATGCGACAGGTCCAACCTACCCCTAAAACTAAAAACTAAGGTTTACATGGAATGCATTCTCTCAACCTAACCTAACAACTTACGTATGTGAAGCATGGGTTTCCACAAAGAAAATCCTAAATAAATTGAAGATACACCAAAGATCACTGGAACAAAAAGGTTAGAAATAACGCTTAATGATCATAAAACTAACTTACCATCCTAATCCCAGGAAAGGTCGAATGGGAGACGAATAGATCGAATCTTATAATGGAGCTGGGTACATGCAGGGAAGCCAATATGGATCTGAGCAAGAACTTAGGTAACCTATCCACAATATTGCAAGCAGAGGTTTTTGCAATGGAGATGTGTCTGCAGGAGATGCTTAAGCGTGACTGCAGGAACAAAACTATAAAAAAAACATTTCCGATAGCCAGTATCTAATATATCTCCAGGATCTATCTCATCTAGCATCTAACAAAGTATTCTTACTCCGGGCACCTGGTTATACCGGCATTTGTAAGTGATCTCTCTAAAAAGAAAGAGGTCTAAAGAGCTGTTGAATATCAGCAGACAAGACCTACGAATTATAATAGGACTACTGACTGGATACAATCGCCTTAATGGGCATATAAAAACAATTGGACTGGCAGAGAGTGCGGACTGCAGATTTTGTCAGGCGGAGGATGAAACGGTGGAGCATATCTTGTGTAACTGACGAGAGCTCGAAAGACTAAGTATCAATAGATTTGGTCTGCATCAACTTGAGCCCAAGAACTTCATGGAAGTGTCGCCAAACACCCCGAAGAACTTCATCAGAGGCATAGGGCTAATAGAATAGCTAACCTAGGGATGAGCCACAATAGATCTTTCAGGTCTCAGTGGAAGAGATGTACGACCACTCACATAGGATCTAACCTAACCTAAGATAAAACCAACGAGTGGATAACAAATAGAGTCAAGGTCAAAGAGAGACAACACCACGGGGGAGATTAAAACGAAGGCTGAGGAGATGTTGAAGGCGGCCAATAGGGTGAGGATGAGGGTTTTGGGATTACAGACGTATGTAAGAAGAAAGGAAGAAGGGGATCGAGGTGGCGACCCAAGAAGGACTAAAGAAGAAGGAAGGGAAGATAAGACACTTGAAATTAAGGAAGCGATGAAGAAAAGGGTAGCGAGTGAGAAGCTAAAGGAGATAATCCTGTAGAAGTGGGAAGAAGTGGTTTTCACGGCCACGCAGGTGGTTGCGAAAGAAAAACGGGAAGTTTTTGGCGGAGCACATTACGAGATATGAGTGAATGAGGGACTATATTGAGTTAGAGGGTGACGGGGTGGCGTTTGTTGCTAACTACAATTGTAGAGTGACGAGAGACGGACGAAAAGAGGGAATTATTGGTTGTATTTTGGGTGCAAAAGAAGATATAGAAGGGATAATAAGGACCTACAGAGATTTCGTGGGGTAGCAAACGACATCAGGGATGGTGACGTGTCTGGTGGAGGAGGGTATAAATTGGAACCTCTATACGAAGGGACTAGAATGTATATAGTTGAAGGGGACGAGCTCGACAATAAAGATGGTGGTCCCCCAAAAGAGGACGGAGGAGAAAAGTATTGTGGTAGTCAAAGCAGAAGGACAACAGTATGCTGACTTCTTAAAGGTGGTAAAAAACGGGGCAAAAGTGGGGGAGGCTGGTGTCAGGGTGAAAGGGATTAGGAAAACAGGAAAAGGTGATCTGATGATTGAGATGACAGGCGAAAGACAAGAGATAAAGGCAGTGACGGAGGCTATAGGGGCAAGTACCTGGAAGAAGGTACAAGTCAGGGATAGGGGGGATATTCTACATTTACGATCTAGACTGTACGGTAAATGAAGGGGAAATTATGGGAGCGGTGCGAGTAGTACTGGCTGAAAGGGACAAAAATACGGTAGAGATACTGGAAAAAAGGGCCGAAGAAAACGGAAATGTATTGGTTACGATAAGGGTAACCGAAAGAAGGTCTAGAACGTTAGAAGGGGTGAATCGAATCCAAGTGGAGTGGACGCAGATGTTTGAGGGTAGGGCACCTAAGGCATGAGTGCAAAGAGGGAAGAGTGGAAGGTAGATGTCTGGAAACAGGAACATAAGGTGACCAACTGCGAAAACACGCCGTGTAGGGTGTGTAAGGAAGAGCACAGGGAGGACAGCTCAAGATGTCCAAGATATAGGGAAGCGATTAAGAAGGGAAGAAGCGTAGGGAGCAAGAGAAGATTATTGGTATCCTACAAATAAACGTGGGACAAGGTGCAAGGTGCAAGGTAGGTGGGATGCAAACATAGAAGGGTTGATTATTATATATTACAGGTGTTAACATGGTTAGGTTGCATGGTTAGGTTGCATGGTTAGGTTGATGACGAAAGGGCAGGATAAGTGGGAGAATATAGGGAGATATTGAAACAGTAGGAGAAGGAAAAGATGTGCTGGATGTGCTGTAAAGGGAGGTGGCTCTGACGAATATCTGACAAGATAGTACCAGGGTCCAGGGTCACATATCCGGACGGGATGGGAAGCGGGGTGGTTTTAGTGCAGTCAGCTTTGGCGAGGGGCAACCCCTCGCTGTTAGTTCTCGAGTGGGCTAACCGAGTGGGGTTGTGTCCCGTGTTAGAGAATCCCACACTTACGGGGAATAGTAGAACTAGTACCCGGAGCCTGGAGCAGGTTTCCACCCATCAAAAAAAAGGTCGAAGAGATAGTGAGGCGAATAGGTAGCTTCAAATGGAACTGGGCCGAATATGTTGCCAGAAATACAACCAATTGGAGAGAAAAAACAATAATATCGTGGAAACCTTGGATGGTTTATTGAATTGGTTTATTAGTTTAAATTAAGGGAAATAGTAATTTTTTATTTTATTTATTTTTATATTATTTATTATTATTATTTATTTTTATTTTTATTAGATTAAAGTTATGTTTAAATTAAATTTGATAAAAATATCACTCTGGAGAGAGTTGTTTAAAGTGTAAATAGGGTTAATAAAAAATGACCAATTTATCTTTATTTATAATCATCTTAATAGTCAACTAATTTTTTAGTGTATTACCATATTGCATTGAATATTTATTATAAAAATAACTCATTTTACCTTTATGCTCATTGTCCCTCATTGAGCATGATTTACTTATTTTTATAAATTTACCGTAAATAATTCTAAATAGCAAAAACTTCTTGCTATCTTTACAACCTCCTACTGTTTCCTTCTCAGTCATAAACTAAGTTTCGCGCAAGGTATTAGCAATTTATTTCTATATTTTGACGTACCTAACACATTTCTTCCGTCGTAATTACACAGCAATATTCACCGTACAAAACTAGGAATGCTTCGAACGTTTTAGGAATGTAGTTAAAAATAAAAAAAAAATAGTTATTAGGATTACTATAAAAGCGTATCTTACAAGACACATTAAAAATAAGTGAATACAAATGAAACATGTTAAGAATCACTGAAATTGATTTTTTATGTCCAAGTAGTTTTTCTTTCAGTAGACACACACTTTGATAGCTATTTAGCATTTTAAAGTTTTGTTATCACACTTACTATTTTTGAACTTTTGCTGCTTTTTAGGTTTGTTGATTACTTTTTTAACGTTCCATTCTGTCTTCCGTTTCCATCCTTTCCTTTACCCATCTGGGGCATCTAAAGACTGTGTGCCCTGCATCGTCCCTCTCCCCATAGTAGATGCAATCGTCATCCCCAGACTTGTCTATCCTGTACCCATGTCCCGTTAACACCTGCGTTTTGTAATAATCAACCCTTCTATGTTTGCATACCACCCACCTCGCTAAATCCCCAACTAGATCCATCGTCAGTATAGAAACCTCTTTACACTGCTGGGTCCACCTACATTGGGCATCAACCTCCCCAATGCCTGGACTTTTTTCTCCGCCTTTTTGACCGTCTCTACCATATGTCTTCTAAAGTTAACCCCTTCCCCTAACAAGACTAGATAACTAGCCTCCTTAACCTTATTAATAACTACCCGCTTCAACTCCAATTCTAAATTTGCTCCCCTTGGGCCATTTAACAACACCAACTGCGTTTTTTCTGGTGCTAATGCCATTTCCCTCTCCTTGAGCCACCGATTTACCTTCCATTGTGCCAGGTTCATGCTATCCTCCAGTCTGACAGCATCCCGGCCCATCCCTACGACTGCTATGTCGTCAGCGTACCCAATTAATTTGACACCGCCCGGCATCTCCATCCGCAGAAGCGGATCATAAAATACATTCCAGAGGAACGGTCCCATTACCGACCTCTGTGGTATCCCCGCCGGCACCTGATAATCCTTCTTCCCCTAAAGAAATCCCTAACAATATTAATCAAGTACCCCGAAATTCCCCTCTGGACTAACTCCACCTCTCTTATCCATTCTTGAACATTTTGCCCTATCCACCACCTCTTTAATAATGAAATATCCCTGCCTTTGCGACTTAGACGTAGAGTTCATTGGCTTGAATTGATGTAGACTAACTTTTATCTCAGTATGGGATAATTTGTACTCTCCAACCATTTTTATCCAATTGTATAAAACCTTTAGGGCTATTGGGCCCAGTCTTGTCGCAATTCGTAGGCTCTGTCTGTGCTCTGTCTGTCTACGTTCAGCAGCCTTTAAGATTAATTTTAGATGATTCTTGTTTAAGTCTCTACAAGTGTCTAAGATACTTCAGCTTGTACCAGTAAGAAGCTATCTACGAAATTTGCTACGCTAGTACCATTTCTGGTTCAAAGATCTGTTTTGTATTTCCTTCTAAACCTAAAATAGGTATACTTTGTTGGTTATTTTGGAAAAGCCTTCGGATATTTTCAAACAAACAGAAAAAAGACACCTTTAGCATTAAAGGGATAGATAAAGTCAGGAAAAATTGTGAAGGAATAGCAAATACGTAGCCAGAGGAACAATACAGACCTGGATAGGTCGGAGACGTTCTTACTGGTTCGAACTAGAGGATGTAAGACACTTAAAGGCAGTCATAATGCTTTTTGAACAGAGATGCTGAATTTGAGCAGGCAGTATCTACGAACTGTGATGAGATTGCTGACGGGATATAGAGGCCTTCATGAAAATAATTCCATTGACAGAGAGTGTAAAGTGTAGATTCTACCTGGCTGAAGACAAAACTGCCGAGAGCTCGAGAGGATGAGGTGGAAATCGTCAAGATAATCGAGCTTGACTCATATTTGACTAATATTTGCTTAACTGGATTATGAAGTGGCCACACAATCTTTAGGTGGATTGAACAAAGTAAGGACTGTAAACCAACCAGAGGATAAAATTAAACTAGACGAAATCGTCAGCATGATTAAAAGAAAGGCAAGGGGATGGGATAAAAGAAGAAAGCAGATTCTCTCGAAGACGAATCGGTGGAATATATTTTGTGTAACAATCGAGGGCTCGGAAGATTAAGGATCTGCATCAACCTTCGTTGTAAGACTGCATTTTTAATTATAAAAAGTAAATATTAAAGAAGATTCAGATGATTTAAGTTCAAATTACGTGTATTTTATGTTGCCTACCTATGATCTAATTTATTAAAACATTAATAATCAAGAGACAAAAAGGAAGTGAGTTTAGAAATAATAATATTAAATAAATACAATGTTTATTGAGAAAAAATACTCACAATCTTTTGATCTTTTAATAACTTTAACAAATAATATCTTCTCCAGGTTACGGCACAAAACTGAGATATTTTGACAGATGACAAAAAAATCTCAGAAAAACTTATTTTTGTTACCTTACATTCCGGCCTAAATAGTGTATTATAAATTTCAACAACATAGGAGCGCAAAAACTATGAAAATACTGTACTATCAATAAATTATTAACAGTTAAAGGTCGTTGTTAGACAAAAATTTTTAAAACTACTCAATATTTTCGTATTTGTTTAATGATCGTCTTCTTGTTGACCGGCAATTTTTAAATATAAAATTAACGATAATTAATTAAATATACAAGGATACTGCAATTTTATTTGCGTATCATTTAAGTTTAAGTTAAAATGAAGGTCTTTTATTTGAACGTGTAAATATTCACTATTAGTAATGAGTCATTGATGGTTCTCCAAATTGTTGCTTAATGACTGATTTCGGCAAAACCGTTTGAAAAAAAAGTTTGATCGAATAAATTACTTCTAGACATATATATTACAATTAGTTCTTCTTACATCTTAATAACTTTTTGTTTATTATACCTAACGACATTGTCAATTTTAAACCTAAGATCTAACCTCAAATTGTATTCCACTTTATTACAATTACTGAGTGATTTTTTTAAACACATGTAAAAACAATTTTATTAAGATCATTTTTGTCACACTATTAGAAGTTTTCTTTCCATACTTTAATATTAACAAAAGTAATGACTTTTCAAGTTTTGAAATACTCGTAGATTATGAAATATTATGTATTATTCCATCTAAGACTGGGTATTAAGTACAGGCAAAACACAACGAATTCCTTTTATTACTTTTACCAGTTACCTTTGATGTATTGGTTTGTAAATAAACTGTAGAATTGTGCACTTTATCTTGAAATCTCGTTTTCAATACATAGAAGTACTTAGATCGTACTGAGTACACCACAATAATGTCGAAACTGGTCTGCGAGTAGTTTTTTTCCCTTTCATTTGCAAAACGACAGAGATAGTCTTTAATCGATCACCACAGGTTACCTCCAAATCGTCTGACAGTACCTACGAAAAAAAACTGGTTGATAAAACACCATTTTGTAGTACGTACTGTATCTTGTATGTTAAATCAATGAGAAACGTTACCTACCTGAAGTAACAATTGTTCAAACATCGAAAAGCAATAATTGTAATCTTCATTATTCATTTAAATGTGAAAAAATTTGCATTTTTAATTTAATTAACGAAGATTACTGATACGCGTATCAGAGTTGACTATACGGGGTTGGGATAAAGTATGGAACCAAGTAAATATCTTTAAAACGAAAAGAACGATATTTATGAAAATTTGCAGGTAAGTACAATGGAACAAAACGCATCTGATGTACATTTTTTTGATAATAATATACTTCCGGTTTAACCGGAAATGCCATCAACTTCTTTAATTTAAATGGGACACCCTATATATTTTTACAGATTTTGAAAGAGCTTGGTATTTTGAATTCATACATACTGAGTTTAATGTAAACAAATTTGTAAAAACGAGGAATAACTCACTGTTAGTAGTACAATAGATGTACATTTCTTTATTTTAGAATAATGAGAAACAAAATTACTTCAAATGTTCAAAATGCTCGCCGTTTACTTGCTGACAATATGCCATCCTATTAACAAATTCTTGAGCCACTCTTTCCAAGACTTCTCCACGTATTAGTTTACATTCATCAATAATTCTTTGTCTCAATTCCTGTAAGTTTGTTGGTCGTCTAACGTAAACACGTGATTTTAGATAATCCCAAAGAAAAAAATCTAACGGGCTAAGATCCGGAGAACGAGCAGGCCACTCTATGAATCCATCGATTTGGAAAATTCGCATCCAGAAAATCCCTAACCCGTCTATCATAGTGGGGAGGTGCTCCATTTTGTTGAAACCAAATGTTTTGTGGTAATTGCCCATTCTGTTGAAGTGCAGGAATAATTTCTTTATTTAGTAGATCCAAATACTTGTCACCATTTCCGTCGATAAAAAATGGGCCTATAAGCTTATTTTCGACAATTCCCATCCAAACATTTAACTTCTGTGAATGCTGGGTATGTGCTTCATGAATCCAAAGAGGATTCTCATTTGACCAATACCTTGAGTTATGGCAATTAACTGTTCCATTTAAACAAAAAGTTCCCTCATCGGAAAAAACTATGCTAGAAGCAAAATTTTCGTCGACATTACAGATGTCCATTAGCCGTTCGCGAAATTCCAGCCGTCGGTCAAAATTATCGTATGACAATTCTTGAACCAACTGTACCTTATACGGATGATACTTTTCACTTTTTAATATCTTTCCTACAGAACGTCAATTGATACCATGGTTTAGTGCCAAATTTGTGGTGGAAGTTTGAGTTGATTCTTCTAAATCGATTGCAATATTTTGTTTAACAGTTTCGTTCGTTGCAGTCCGCGGTC
This sequence comes from Ophraella communa, assembly GCA_035357415.1. Lineage (NCBI taxonomy): Eukaryota > Metazoa > Arthropoda > Insecta > Coleoptera > Chrysomelidae > Ophraella > Ophraella communa. The sequence goes on along the minus strand of CM068988.1, from coordinate 20,584,229 downwards.
TTCCAGGTTTTAGCAAATTTTTTACCATCCCAGTAGTATTAAAACGTTGTAATGCTTTAGTTACTATTGAGCGTGATATAGGATTTCTCTCCGGATGCAAATTGTTAAAAATATGACACACTTCTTCATGAGTTCTAACACGATCACCATAACCGATCATCATTAAAATTTCAATACGCTCTTTTTCACTTAATTGAACCATTCTAAATTGTGCAATTTATTTCCGTCAATTAGAATTTGACACTTGAAGAACAAAAGACGTACTAAACAGTACTTGTTTATTTTTTACTATGCATACAAACATCAATTAGTTTATCTAAATAGTTTTTTGCTCTAATGCAAAAAACTGAAAGGAGGTTGGTTAAAGTGCTATATTCCTCGTTTTTACAATTTTTTTTACACTAAACTCAGTATGTATGAATTCAAAATAACAAGCACTTTCAAAATCTGTAAAAATATATAGGGTGTCCCATTTAAATTAAAGAAGTTGATGGCATTTCCGGTTAAACCGGAAGTATATTATTATCAAAAAAATGTACATCAGATGCGTTTTGTTCCATTGCACTTATCTGTAAATTTTCATAAATATCGTTCTTTTCGTTTAAAAGATATTTACTTGGTTCCATACTTTATCTCAACCCCGTATATATTTTCTTGTTACTATATGTTTTTTATCAAAATAAAAATCACCAAGAATGGTGTCATGGCGCCTGCAAAATGGTGTAAATTGAAAATGGCGATAAACGATGGCCACCTTAAAGATAAATAAATCATGGTACCTACTTAAAAGTGGATAGAAAATGACGCCGAAGTTGCCAACTTAAAAGGGAGATGGCGTCGTTAGGCGTGTTGTATTTATCTTTAAGGTGGCGCCATCGTTTATCGCCCTTTTCAATTTACACCATTTTGCAGGCACCATTTTTTATCCCCTTTTAAGTGAGCGCCATTATGCTATCCCCTTAGCACCATCTCCTTTTAATCTTTTCCCATATTTTATTTTATCTTATTCCTCATCAACCACTTCTTCATTTTCATAGCCAGAGGATTTTCAACGGCCCCTTACACAGTAGCGCCATCACGGCGCGCCATCTAGCGGCGAAAACTTGTGGTAGTGGTCCAGAACATACTTTGTTTATACTACTTCTTATCCTAACAGATATAAAACTATAGTTACTGGAAGAAGAAAAATGTGTGTATTAAAAAAAGAATAAATTGCAATTAAATTCATTTTCAGTTTATACATAATACCTGAAAGAAAGAAATTCTCAATAACATTTATGGTTGAAACAAGTACTAAAAATACCAGTCAATGCATTAAAGTTTTTCTATACATTTTGTGCAATTTTTAATAGGTACTTGTTTAGAAAAAAACATTTTCAATTATTGAAAAAGACCCATTAATAAGTACTGCCTACGTCTAATCACCTCAGTACTCGCAAGCTGAACGGTAAGAGTGCAGATTCGAGAAAAAATTGTAGGTCGTTGGTTATTATTAAATATTTTGTGGGTACAACCTTGTCTTCGATCCAAGGTCGTACCACAGCATACCATCGTCGATCGTTTCACAGTATAGCTATTACAGTGGCGGTAAGAGTGTTTCAGAAGATCACACATTTGTGGAATCTTTCTTGTTTCACTTATTTTTTTTTGTTGAACAGAAGATGCGGCTTCTAAGGAGACATGCTTCGTTCGGTTTAGTATAAGCTGAGATAAAATTTATGCTTGAAGAACATTATTTATCTACTGGGTGGTAAGCTGTTGTTTACCATCAATATTTCCTCAATTTGTATAGATAATAATAATAATTATTATCAACATGTTTGTATTTATGTAGGAATATGTAGGAAGTGGGTTGGCATTAGTCGAAGTCTATTTGCCACAGAATATTCTTGTTTTTGAATAGATACATGCAATTAATAACCGATTTTAAAATTCTATATTGGTTTCTTATAAACTCCAATTAAAATATCGTGAATAAATTTATTTTCTTTAGCTAGTTTATGTAAAAGATTCATTAGGAAGTTATATGGAGTATTCGATAGTTATTTATAGCAGTAACCAGTTTATAACTAATTTTTGTAGTATTAAAAAAATGCGTGAATAATATGACAAGTAATTCACTTACCGTCGAGTTAAAAAATCTCTTAATTTCAATTTATGAGCGGAAGTAATGTTCAACTAAAAAAAACTTTTTCTTCAGTAAAAAAAACCATAATGCAACTTGCGTGCGCCATTTCACAGTCCTCTTGATTACAGTACTGTTTATTTTTACGGATATCGTTCATATTTACAAACTGTTTGGAGGAGAAGTCAATCCCTTTGTGACTCACTTCTAGGTAAGGTAAAGATACTAATGCTAATTTCCAATTGTAAAATACCTCTATGGCTCTGATAAAGATCAGTAGCTGAAGGTTTTTTTCTACAACTTTTCGGTGGCCTTATATTATAGCACAGCTACACTTTCTTATTTGTGCTCCAAGTCACACTCCGATTTAGACTTAGAGATGGAACGATAAAGGAAGCTGCAGAATTTCAAAAGACCTTCCCAAACAAAAATACATCCAAAGGCTCTAACCTGGGGTCTCCAAAAACACCTATACAAAGTTATGCTCTAAATGTTAGCAAAACACAAGAGGAAAAAACTAGCCAGCAGCTGCTTCTAAGAATGTTCCATAAGCCTTACCTCCTTTCTACTTAAAAGTATGGAAAAAATACTTGATACATATATAAGAAGCGAATATTTAACAAACATACCGCTTCACAAAGAACAATTTGCCTACCAATTAGGCAAATCCACCGTGGATGCCTTGCACTGTCTCGTAAAAGACATAGAAAAGGCAATAGGATCAAAGGAAGTGGCGCTATGTGCATTCATAGACATAGAGGGTGCGTTTGACAACACCTCATATGAATCAATCAGCGCCGCCGCAACAGCAAAAGGTATCCAACCTTCCATAACTAAATGGATTCAATCCATGCTAAATACTAGGAAAATTATTACCTACCTAGGAGGCAAATCAACTACTATAAAAGCAGTAAAAGGTTGTCCTCAAGGAGGAGTTTTATCACCTCTACTGTGGTCGCTAGTGGTTGACGACCTCCTAACAAAGCTCAAAAGAGCAGGATTTCGTGCTCTGGGCTATGCTGACGACCTAGTTATAGTGGCTAGAGGCAAACATGACGGTATTATTGCCGAACGCATGCAGCAGGCCTTAAACATTATAACTACTTGGTGTTCGAGGGAAGGGCTATCAGTCAATCCCAACAAAACGACACTTATTCCGTTCACTAACAGGAGGAAACTAACATTACAGCCTCCGATCATGAATGAAGTAACCCTTTCTTTCTCAGAAGAGGTTAAGTACCTAGGAGTCATCCTTGATAGGAAACTTACGTGGAATGCACACCTCACTCATATTACCACAAAAGCAACAAGGGCTTTCTGGATGTGCCGTAGGCTTTTTGGGAAAACCTGGGGTCTGAAGCCAAAAATGATCTACTGGTCATATTTAACGGTTGTCAGACCCATTATCACTTATGCTGCGATGGTTTGGTGGACCAAAACAAAGCAGCAAAAGGCAATAAACGAGTTGCAGAAAGTGCAACGACTTGCCTGTATTGGGATCACGGGTGCTATGAGATCGTGTCCTACCGCAGCCTTAGAGGCAATGCTAGACCTTCCTCCACTACATTTACATGTACAGAGGATCGCTCTGGAAAATGCCTATAGGCTGACACAGACCAAATCTCTGAAACCCGGTGACTTAACAGGACATCTTGAGGTATTAAGGGCTGTAACAACCCAAATCATGAAGATGCCTACAGACGTAATGCCTGCAAAACAAGATTTTGAACTCGCGTTAGATGTTATTAACGACCGCGAGTTGACAGAAAACGAAATCGCTCAAATCACAAAAGGTGCCCTCATTTATTATACTGATGGGTCAAAAACAAACGAAGGAGTAGGAATAGGGATCACAGGTCCTAATATTAGGATATCCGCAGCCCTTGGAAATGCTCCAACAATATTTCAAGCAGAACTATTAGCAATAGAATTCTGTGCCCAAGAGTGCCTAAGAAAAGGCCTCAACACAGCAAGAATATTTATTGCATCTGATAGTCAGGCTGCTTTGAAGGCTCTGAAGTCCACAACCTATGAGTCAAAAATAGCCTGGAATTGTAAACAATCCCTTAAACAACTGGCTAGTCGCAACAAATTAACGTTGCTATGGGTGCCAGGGCATAAAGGAATTGTCGGAAATGAGATTGCCGATAGTCTCGCAAAGGAAGGAGCTTGTGCTCCTTTTATCGGACCTGAACCATTTTGTGGCATATCAAAAAGCCGCATAATGGAAGAAGTTCGAAAATATGAAAAGGAACTCAGTGCAGCCTACTGGAAAAATGTTCCAGGCCAAAGACAGGCAAAAAGGTTATTACGACCCTCTGCCCGCTACGCGAAATTACTCTTAGAGCTTCAGAAATCTGATCTCAGAGTAATCACAGGAATTCTCACTGGACACTGCTCACTCAGATACCATCTCTGCAAAATGGGCATATTGGACAGTGGGACATGCAGATTCTGTGATGAGGCAGATGAGACGTCAGAACATATTATCTGCAATTGCAGAGTAATTGTTCGGCAACGCCATAAATATCTGGAACAGGTATTCCTTGATCCTGATCAGATTACAAACCTAGCTCCAAAACGGATAATGGACTTTCTTAGAAGCCTAGACCTTTTGGACTAAAATATAGATGTAGGGTATACACAGAAGATCTTATAGGTCGCAGTGTAGTAAGGTCAACTGGGCCAATCGACCCCTTCTGCAATCTACAATCTACAATCTTCTAAGAATGTTGTCAACTACTTCAAATCTTTAGGTTGAATGTTCCATTAAAGGGGCAGATTTAGAATGAATCTAATGAGTTTTAATTGTGAATTAAGCTTTTTGGCTTCACTCTCCTCAATTTATAGACACAGACACAGATGTTCGTGACATGGTGCTCTTGAAGATAACAATGACCTATTGGAAATACTTAATTTTTTTTTACTTGAACCTACTTGAGTCTTAGATTTGGGATAAAGCTTTTAAAGGTTGTCTTATACTCGGATTGCTTTCTAAATTTTAGTGAACATTATTAAATTGCAGCATTTGATATGATTTTACCGGCTTTGGATTTTATAACCCAACTAGCTTGATGATGGTCTTGTAAAATGATATGTTTTATATCAACTATTAGTAAATTTTAACTTCCTGCAATAACACTAATAGTTTTGAGCAATTTTTATACAGGAATTTACAGTAATTTTGATTTATTCTGCATTTTTTGAAACATTTTACTCCAGCTTATTACCTTGATCATATTTTGGAACTGGTACAATTTATTATTTATTACTCTTATTAATTTTTATTTTAATGAAATTTATGGTACTAACCCTTACTATGTGAAAGTTCATCTTATTCAGAACAATAAACAACTAAAAGGTTAAATTAACTTTCACTATTTATTCTTTGAATACTTTAAATGCAATGACAGCCGTTTCGCTATCGATATGTCAATCTGACGATGCTATTTCGATAGCGAAACGGCTGTCATTGCATTTAAAGTATTCAAAGAATAAATAGTGAAAGTTAATTCAACCTTTTAGTTGTTTATTGTTCTGAATTTTTATTTTGTTTTATTTTACAATATCTCGATCTTCTTCTAACAAGATCCAAATTATTTTTTCAATATGTTGTATGCTGCAACTTTTTTAACAAACACATAAACTTCTTGACTATATTAAAAATATTTTTATACAATTTATAAAAGAAGTTTTATCTGCGTACGAATTTAAATATATACCAAAAATCTATTATTTATTTTTATTTATAAATATACTTACGTTTGTGAAAACTGGCATCGAAATCACGTTTAAAAATAAACATGCTGTAATAATTGTTTTTTTTATAATATTTGGTAACCATTTTTTGTCGATTGATGTTTTAACTATAAAAAATTGAACAATGGATGCAATAAAACTAATTTGGTGGTATTTTAATGATAATAACAATACAATACATCACATACTCACATAGTTTTTTCATTTACTTTTTATAATGTTTTTTTTATAATATGGCGCCACAATTGCAACCGGTCTTACACGAGGTATATTTAAGTAACCACACAATCATTCAGATAGTATCTGTAAAACATACCTACACTTTTTTCTTAATAAATCATTGTGTATTTGGTTTGAAGTTAAGATAATTTTACTTGCGTAACAAACTAATACAAACTCATAATCTCTAATTTCTATCTTTGCGAACTGTATTAGTATTAAATCTGTTACTCAATATTTAAAATAGAAAGAACAATTTTTAATAATAATCTGCTCTTTAATATTATCGACCACCAGTCCTGTAACTTTAATAATATTTATGTTTTTCTAACTAGATTATTAGCCAGTCTTAATAGATATCCCGCCCAGTCATATAGTAGTCTTTTGCAAAAACGATAGAGGCGACTCTAACAAGTAATTACAATTTTTTGCCGCCTGAAGATTTCCTTAAAAAACAAATATTTAATTAACAGCCATAAAGAGCTTGTCAGATGCTAAAGGTAATTTTAAAAAGTTACCATAACCTATTATTGTATAGTGTATAGTATATTACATAACGAGTGTGGAAATAATTTAAGCAAGATTAATGAATAGACAACGATTAATCTTGTGAATAAATCAATTGGATTTATTCAATTTGATCAAGAAATATTATCTTTTGTCAAAATAAATGTCAAATTAATTCTATTATAAAAAAAATTGTATGAGTTGCATTATTTATGCAACCAAATATACACATAGGTCTGGTTATAGTTTCAAGTTATAATCCTTCAGCAGCAACAGAAAGTACAAAAAATGGAGAATTACAGATAAATGAAAATGAAAATAAAAGTAAATCATCCATAGCACAAATGTGACTGATTGGTAAACGAAGAAAAATATCAAAATAAATGTCACAAAATTTTATTTTATTAAAAAACAGCAACTAGTTTCGGCTTATCAATAGGCCATCATCAGGCTAAAAATTAAAAGAGAAAGTGAAAACATTACAGATCAAAGAATCAGTATAAACCTACCTTAATAACTATAGTTGTAATTGAAAAATAACAACTTCTACCATGCTTGCATATAGCAAAAGTTTATGTATATCAAATTGTGTCATTGAAAAAAGGAAAGCATTAAATGAGGAAATAATGATTAAAATTAAGTATTAAAAACTAAAAACTAGGTGAGTAGCAACTCATTAAACCTAGTTGAGTTATTGGTTAATAACAATAAGAAAACTGTAATATAGCTTAGGATAAAGGTACCCAAAAGCCTGAAAAACAATGGTTAGTCGTTGTTCCCGTTTCGTAATAACTACCCTAGCATACTTCAAGACGGGCGGCGGTCCTTCACACATTTACTCTGCCACTCAGAAATATTCTCATCTCCTAGCCTTATTCACCTCCATCCATTTCTCTTAACATTATCTCCACCATATTTTCCCAATACACCGCTTCCCCGAGTTTTTCCCCCAAGTTCTTCAGCAGTTCTCTATTCTTCCAGTATCTAAAAACGTGTCCAACATCATCCTCCACTTCACACCTTTCACACACTCCAATCTCTATTTTCCCAATGTTGTGAAGATATTCTGTGAAGATTTTCTTCTCCTAGTGCCAAAAACTTCACATTTTCCAGGATATCGTACTGACATAAAATAGGTTGAGGGGTTTTCTCTTCTATGTGACAGAGTCTGCGCTGTCTGCGTCTGTCAATTCTATCAGCTTAAAATGCCTATTCAGCTTATAATGCCCTGCTTATAATGGCTTATTAATATTTTGACTGTTTCACTGTCTGTGTTTATTAAATATACTGTGACTTGCAAATGTTCTATTATATATTAACTCTTTTGCTTGCCTCTGCCCTAATGAATGTCTCCACCCTTTTTCCAGCATAGTTTGGAAATATTATTGCTTCCATTACTCTCATGAATAATTCCTACGTGATAGCTGTATCCACTTTTACCATTATTTAAGAATATAAGACCTGGAGACTCTTTTCTTCTTTTCTAAGAACAATAAATAACTGCACATTTAAACTAAACTTCCATTATTTATTCGAAAAATTCGCTTTAAAATTCAATTACAGCTGTTTCGCTATAACTAGCATCGTCAGATTGACATATTGAAATTACATGTTGTTTGTTTGTAACTAGGTACTTGATGTTGATAAGGAGTTAAGGCTAGACCAAGTAATAAGACATAATAATATTAAAGCCCAGATGTTATTAGCCCTAAGGGATTATCCTGGATGTATTTCCCTCTAAGATCAGTATAACTGTGCAATGATATAGAAAAACCAGGAAAAAAACTATATGATGTTGCCGAAGATATTATTATTTTTTTTTTTTGAAATTGAATTGGAAATATTTCCACAATATGTAATACTTATTACATATTGTGGAAATATTTCCAATGCAATTTCAAAAATAATATCTTCGGCAACATCAGCATTAATATCATTTAAAACACAATATAGTATTGGAACAAAATTGTTAAATGTGAAAACAAAATTACCAAAATTAAAAAAATCTGGTGTTTACAAAATTAATTGTCCAAAATGTAATGCAGTATATATAGGTCAAACACAAAGAAATTTTGAAGATTCAATGAACACTTAAGAGCATATAGATTACAACAACTAGATAAGTCGAACTATGCAAAACACCTACTGGAACATCCAAACTCACTTATACACACCAATGACATTCATATACTACACATTTGTGATAAAAAACAAAATTTAGATTTTCTAGAAGAACTTGAAATTAAAAGACATCTAGCAGATCAACAGTTTAAACAAATAAATCTTGGAAGTTCTCCACTATTAAACTGTTTACTTTGATTGAGTCTTCATTTTATACATATATAAGACATTATTGTAACATAAATATATTAAGTTATTGTAAAGATCAGCATGATATAGTTTTTTCCTGGTTTTTCTATTGCACAGTTATACTGATCTTAGAGGGAAATATATCCAGGATAATCCCTTAGGGCTAATAGCATCTAGGCTTTAATATTGTTATGTCTTATTACTTCCTTACTTGGTCTAGCCTTAACTCCTTATCAACATCAAGTACCTAGTTACAAACAAACAACATGTAATTTCAATATGTCAATCTGACGATGCTAGTTATAGCGAAACAGCTGTAATTGAATTTTAAAGCGAATTTTTCGAATAAATAATGGAAGTTTAGTTTAACTGTGCAGTTATTTATTGTTCTTAGTAAGATGAACTTCCAAAAAGTAGAGGTTAACACAATCAATTTCCTTCTTTTCTCCTTGACAAATTGTAGCTTCTACATTCCTCTTACATTGTAACAGACTGAGCTTAGTACTGATGCTTTAGTATTTCTGTAATATACATTTCCTGGTTAGTTCTTTAGCCGCTATTGAGATCCTGGTCACATATTTTTGAACAACGCTGACATTTCTTTACATATTGATTTGGAGCTTAACATCCTTCAAGGTTCTGTAGGTTTGGAACTATCTTTGTATATTTTGTGAAGAGCAATTAATTGTAAATCCATAAATCTAATTGTCTCTGCGACTTGCGCTTGATATAAGTAACAACATCTATTACTACGAGGGTTGCCTTTTATATTTTGGGATTAGAGAACAATCATCGAAAATCACTTAATTGTATTTTAAAATATTCCCCATGAAGGTCTATACACTTTTGCATGCGTTTGAACCAATTGTCGAAGCACTTTGGCCTCTCTGATTGAGGTATCTCCAAAACATGCATTCTGAATGCAGCAACCGCTTCTTCAGGTGTCGAAAAACGTTGATCTTTCAGTTTGTTTTTTTTTACGTACGGGAATAAAAAGAAGACATTCGGTGCCAAGTCAGGACTATACGGCGGATGACTTATCAAATCGATGTTTTGGGTGCTCAAAAATGGAGTTGTTTGAGCTGATGTGTGGGAGCCCGCATTGTCGTGGTTAAGAGTGATCCGTCTTCGGCGGTTGGTTTTCCTGATTTCTTGGAAGACAACTGGCAAACAAATGGTTTTGTACCACTCAGAATTGACTATTCTACGTTGTTCTAGTGGTACGGTTGCGACATGTCCAGTTTTTCCGAAAAAACAGGCGACAATTTGTTTGGAAGTGCTTCGTGCAGGTGGTCTGTCCATGTCAGTTTTTCGTCCAGGTTTATGCTCAAGTATCTACTTTATAGTTTTGGCTCTGGGTACTGGCTGCGCATCAAGACTTGATCTGACACCTGTTTTTCTATCCGCCTTGTCTTTGCTACTCAGTTTTCTTTCTTCTTGACAGTCCATGTAAAAAGGAGTTGATAGTCTCAGTCTATTTAGCTTGAGCTCTTGTCAAGTGCCACTTTCTGTGGACTTTTCTTTTCTCCCTAAGCAACATTCTGAATTGGTTTGAGTGAGAGTTCCAGGAAAAGCACTTTCCTTAGCTGCTGTTTGAATAGTTTCAGATCCAATTTTCTCAATAGGTGCTGGATGCAGCTTGTCACGACTGACTTTGAAATTATCCCAGTTGGTGTATGAACCTAGGTTGAGTGGCTACTCTTATTAATGGTGTGCTAACAGTTAAGATGATAGGAGAGTGGTCGTAGTCGAAGTTATAAATATACTAAAGAATTATAAGACCTTTCATCACCTACAGACGTCGTCTGAGAATTGCAGAGAAAGGGATTTTAAGGAACTATATAATCGCCCCAGAATTGATTGGGAAGGACATGTAAGAAGCCAAAAAGATCAAAGACTATTTAAGCTAATGCGGATGGAATAAGACTGCTAGGAAAGCTAGATTGCGCTGGAGAAAGAACTTGAAATCAGATTTAAGAACCTTAAACATTGAACGCGCCGCCGTAATTTTGATGGATTGTGTAAGATAGAAGCAGATTGTAAAGTCAGCTAAGAAACTTACAGGGTTGTAGAGATACAGGAAAGAAAGGAAGAAGAAAAGGCAGAAAACAAGGAAGAAAAGTAGAGTGTAGCTCAAACAGTTTTAGATTTTTGTTGTAATAATTCCTAAACAACTTCTTATTAAAAAATATCAAAAGGGTAATTCCTGCAGAAGGGTGTTTGAATGATTATTTGTATTGTTTTAAATTTTCAACAGTTATAGGTACTTTATCAGTTTTTTAGTTCCATTATGTTGTCTATCATTTTTAAAAGCATAAACTGAAATGATTCTTTTGTAATTTAAACATAATTGGCGTTAATTATATTATTTAAATGCCGTAATCCGAACATGCTTCCGTGGCCATTTTCATAAAAGCGGTTAGCTCGCTTCGTGGTTTTTGATGGCACCGTAAAAATTTCGAGCAATTAATTTCCGTTAACAGTAAATAACGTTACATTAAGCGTCATCATCTGGAGTACTCAGCCTCGGGTAATTACCATTTTCTTATTTTAAACTTATTAGTTTACTGGTCTTTGATTACACGTAACGATTTTTTAGTAAAGCAATCTATGACTATGACAAACCTAATGGCGGGTAGAGCTTTAACAGCGATCAGTAAACGCGCGATGAAGAAATATAGTTTCATTATAACTGAAGTATTAAAACATACAATTTATTGTCACAGAAACATTTAATAATTATAATAAATCCACAATTTTTGTCAGCGTCTTTGATAATCTTCATAATTCCTGTGATTGTAATCACAGGAGTGTAACTAAAGTGCTGAATTAAAAACAAAATCGTCTACCGATCTTTCCTTTGACTATAACCTAATAATTATAGCAGCCAGTAAAATGATTTATGACAGTAAATGAATGCATCTAAGAGCGGCTTTTGAAGGAGATAATGGTGAAGATCATTAGGAGATGTTCTGGAAATAAATAAGATCAATCAAGACTAAATGAATTGGTGCAGTCGCAAATAAAAAATAATTAAATGTCAGATAATGTAGCTAGGATGGCACAGAATATTCCACTAATGAGATCTAAATCATTATATGGCACAGCCAACAATTTAAACCTTATAAACTTAGTAGCATTGAAAATAATAAAAAATCGACAAAGCCCTTGGGTAGTCACATTCCAAAAAGGTACAATATCTCGGGTTAAGTAAATTGAGAGGGTTTTCACAAATTAGCGATAAAAGAGAAGGCAGAACGCAAATATTGTGAGCTTGAGGATAAAAACTCATTAAATGTTCTCACAAAATGTACTGCATTAGAAAATGCAACTGCTCTATGCTTTGTGACCTACAGATTCAAAGAAAAACTAGGAGTGAAAGTAAATCTGACAAAGTACTCATAAGAACTCAATGTACAGGAAATGCACTGGTGTATATTAATGGACTCAACAGAGAGTAGTAATCAAAGGACTAGAACCGACACCAGCTGAAAGGAAGTCTTGGAGGAACCACTTACGAATGATCCACCTCATCCATAAAAAGATGGGTGGGATCCTAGTGAGGACAGCTTTAGCAAGTGGATCCACTCTTTAAGGTCATCTTTAGTCGCAGTCCAGCTAAGGATGCAACATTCTAGAAGCAGCGAAAATCACACAGTCGACAACGTCAAGAAAACAAATACTAGAGGATGCATAGCACCATCCCGAACAAGAAGAGGACACCTAGAAACTGTCTCTAAGCCACGACAGGACCAGCAAGAGCCCGAGGACTGTGGCCCCATTGGATGAGATAGAGATGGAAGAAAGTTCTTCTTGGAATGCATTGCTCCCTAAGGAATTCATTCTGGAAGGGATGGTTGAGGTATGGGGTGGGTAAAGGAAAAGAGGGAGGCGAAAAAACAGTGGGAGAGGTATATAATGAGGAAAGGTTGATGACATAAAAACAGTTTAAATGGGAGGACATATTACTATGCTTTAGAAGAAGAAGAAGAAATGTAGCTAGGATGTGGTGAGAAACTAGAAGGTGAAAAGGAGGTGTGAAGGAAGGTGGTACTGATTAATATATGCTCACTCATCTCAAGAGGATGAGAAGCGGGTTGTTTGTTCTCGTGCAAGCTGAATTCCATACTTCCGGGGAAGAATCAGTATCCGAAGCGTGACGATAGAACCAGAACCCAGAGCCTGAAGCCTGAACAATAAAAAAGGCCTTTAAACTACACAAATAGGTCTATTACTATTTTACAAACAATGTATACCTGAACTTTTAAAATATACAACATGTTTCCTGTCACCCTCAACTCAATTGATGATTGGTGTTCTCAGGCAAAACGTGGTCTTTCTCTTTGGTATTTTAGGGTTAATATAGGACCCCAGGCAGGTCTTATGTTAGTATGTCTTAAGTGTGAGCGAACAGTTATCAGACCTAATACCTTGCGCAGTTGAATTTGTAGTTTACGACATGTCACTAGTCGCCTAAGAGCCGATTATCTTAAAAATCGGTCCTGGATTTCGTATTGTGACTAGATTTCTTCTTTGTCCTGCACTGCGAACATTATCTTCTCTTTCTAGGAATCATTGTAATATGCGAGAGGGGGTTGTAAAAAAAGTATTATTAAGAAACATAAGTTCTTAAGTCCACTTAGGAACTAGTTTGGTTTGTTTATCATTCAAATAATTTTTCAAAAACATTGACAAATATATCGATAAATTTAAGCGCTACAAAAAATATACCAGGGGCTTACAAAAATTGTTTTTATAATTAAGATTCTTTAAAAGGAAGAAATTTTGCAAATGTGAAAGAATGAAAATCGTCAATCTATAAGTTTTTATAAGCACGTTCTAAGGATTTTTTACTATGATGTTGATATATGATATTTTAAGTCTCGTATTTGCAATTATACCCACCGAGATTATTCACATAAAGTTTGATTAATGACATTTAATGTTTTAAGATTACAATAATTACAGTTTATCAATTGATTTCAATGGTTATTAAACAATATTAGATGACAAGACAATTTTGTAAGTCACCATTGTTAGTTTTTTTATAAAAAATAAAAAATGCCGCTCAAGGTTTTTATGGAATTTTTAGTTGTACCTTGAGATACCCACAAATATTCTAAATTAATAGACATAATGATTCTTTTAATCAGAAGCAAATGTTAGCAAATATGTTAATAGTTCATCATCAAATATAAAAATAAAAAATTAAGGAAGTTAGTAAATTTTTAATTTAAAAGTTGCAGATTGTTTGTTTTGTCAAATTATACGTGAAATGAACACTCTTTTCTATGTAAATTTGTTATTCTCTTTCATTAACTTTTATCATATTAGGCAAAGTTCTTACCATTTCTGTTTTTAAAATTTATTGTTCAATAGTGTTTTAAGGCCATTTTATAGGGTTTCGTTGGTTTTACATGTCAATAATGAAAAATACATACAATTAAAATTTAATCACGAACACAAAACAAATTATTGACTTTTGTATTATGTCAGATTTTATAAATTAGGTATTTTTAATTTTAAATTCATAAATTTTGTTCCAATATTATTTTGTGTTTTAAATGATATTAATGCTGATGTTGCCGAAGATATATTTTTTTTATGCAGGTATTACAAATACTTGCACAATAAATAAGTTTGTTTATTTAGGAGTTGTTTTAACTCCTACAGGTGTTTTCTCTGAAATTGAAATGACCAATAGTGCGACTGAAAAAGCCAAATACGCTGCTGGTGCTCTCTTTCCAATAATGTCCAAAACCAAAATTAACTGTTGGTTTTACAGGTTTAAACTATTTGAATCTTTGGCAGTTAGCACATTATTGAACTACCTACCGGTCTGGAATTTAAGATACGTAGACATTCCGGATAAATACCAAACACAATTGATTAAGAGGATACTATGTTTGCCTACAAACACCCCTGGTTATAAGCTGGACAAGTCAAACTCAATTATAATATTTTTAAAATATCGATTAACTGGTTATTAAAAATCCTGGAAATGCCAGATTACAGACTACCTAAAAAATGTTTCAAACAGCTGAACTTGTCTAACATTGACATTAAATATATCTGGGCACTGTAGCTGAGGGACCTATTCAATTTTTGCAATTCTGCTAACATTTGTGATACTTTAACAACATCAACACTAAAAGCAAATAAAAAGTTACTTCTTTTTCGAATGTTTGAAAAGCTTCATGATCAGGACTTATTTTACATGTATCGAAGTTCTTTCTGGTCTCTATATAATTCATTTATGCTGACCAAAGGTCCTCAAAATTATTTATATCTTAAATTACCGATAAAAGTGACTCGCATTATTTCACAGCTTAGAACAACTAATTCTTTTAGGCTTAAATTTTCGTTAAATGGTTTAAGCTACCTTATAGACCCGAATAAAATTTGTATGGCTTGTAACACACAATGTAACACATAGTCATATTATGTCTTGAACATAGATACTTACATAAAAACATAGAAATATAAATACTACACATGTGTGTGTGGTACAATAGTATATTGTGTCACATGGGAGGAAAGTGGCCGAGTGTAACGAGGGCAGCAAATACCAGCTAAGAGGTGCTAATATATTTATGCACGTGTAACCTACAACTGTTTTCCGCCTACCTTTAAGGTTATTAAATAAAATTTACAAAAACACAAAATTTAAAAAAATATTATGGTTGAGATTCCCGAGCACTCTGCGTGAGAAGCAAGCCCGTATTTCACTGCGCCACGATCAGGCTCATATCATAAGATTTATACTATTATGTATTTGCTCGCCTTTATCTTCATATTCAGAATATTCATATTCTTTAAAAATCGATTGCCCTTTTTGTTGTGATGGTGTTTTAGATTTTTTTGCTTTACAATTTATAGGATTTTGAATAAAAAAAGCTCTCAATTTGTTGAATTGGTCAAAATTTATATTATTTCTGATGGAAAAATGTCAATTGCTACTGTAAAAAAATGGTTATGGATTTTCGGCCCTTGGATTGATAAACAATACCTTTCCACCCTATTTTTGATGTTCATATGATTGGTTTTTCGGTAATGTAGGCGGAAAAATATTTAGAACCATGTGGGGTTACTTTGAATAAATTAAAATGACTAAAATGTAGTAAAAACAATCAATTGTTCTCACAATTCTTTGAAAATTATTTTTATATTTAAGATAATTCGAAGAATACAATTCCATTAAATATTATTTAATTTAATATTAATAGTTAAAATTACCAGATTCCTACATTTTTAAAATTTTGCACAAACAGTTTTGGTACAATAAAAATAATTGATTTTGTGGTCAAATCAAATAATAAAATATTAATTATATTAATCATAAATTTAGTGCATAAAAAATAATGTGTTAATATCCGGCTTATTCATTACAAACTCTAAACAAAAAATAGTAGAAATGCAAAATAAATTGTTTTTACAAAAAATAACGAAAAGTGCTAATCATTTAAATTAATATATAGAAAAATCTGGCGATTTTACAGACAATTTAACCTCAAAAAAATATTCTACCTATTAATATTTATAAACTTTTCCTGTAAAAAATTTTTTTCTTTGCATTTTTTTACATTTTTTCTTATTTGCTACAATAATCTTTTTGCCGTTGTTAATAGAAGTACTTGCGCTCATAGTTTTCTAGATAATTACTGAAGAATCTATAAGTAGAACTATAAAGATTTATTTTGTTTGTTCTAATCGTTTCCCATACGATGATGTTATTTTCATTGACATTTAAGGTTGTGTACAACATTTTTCAAACGACAATTAATCAAAAGAAGCTTCCACGTAACGTTCAAAGTCAAAAGCAAAAGAACAAATTTATGGATAAATTTGATAAATAGAGATGATCTCACACTTTGTTAGACTAACTTTTTCATAAATCAGATTATTACATTGTTGTCGATGATTGCTATCACCATTGTTTATCTTCAATTAGATTTATATAAAGCAATTTGCAAAAAATATGTCAAGATTTATCATATCGTTTATGAATATAATATATAACTTACAACTTTAACCTTATATGAAATTCAAAAAGAATGCAATTATGATTTAATAAATCCTTCACCTAAATTGTAGTGACTATAGGTTTTTGTTAAAGAGACTAGTTAAATAGATATTAATTGCTCATTTTTCAAAATAACAGATTCATGTACCTCTTAAAAGATGTGAACTAAAAAACATTTGAGTAAAGATAATTTTTTTATTAAATTTAATATTTTACCTTACTGCATTGCGCATTGCTGCAGCTACACCAAGGAAAATGATTCAATAAGAATGTGTTACTACTAAAAATTTAACTATAGCTAAAAATCTTTTTACTGCCATTATTACATTGCCTAGCAGCAACTAAATTGTTTGAACAGATGATCACAGAACGGCTAAAACGTGAGATAGAACGAACTGGCAGCCTGGCTCCTGAGCAATACGGTTTCCGGGAGGGACGATCGACGGTCCACGCACTGAAAAGGATGCAGGAAATAGCAGATGAAGCCAACAAAAGGGTAGAGAGGAAAAGATGCGTGCTAATAACGTTAGACGTAAAAAATGCCTTTAACACCGCTCCGTGGGAAGGTATTTTAAAAGAGTTACGCCGAAGAAAGGTAGCAGCATACCTGTATAACATCATTTGCAGCTACTTAGAAGACCGAATATTATACGTCGGAAGTAAAGAAATGAAGATGACATGTGGCGTTCCCCAAGGTTCCGTGATAGGACCAACACTGTGGAACCTTTACTACGACGGGGTACTCAAGATCCGTGTACCTTATGGGGTCACACTTATTGGGTATGCAGACGACTTAGCCATCCTTGTGGTGGCAAAAACAGCAGAACTATTGCAGAGAATGGCAAATAAAGTGATAGCAGACATACTGGTATGGATGGAGCGGGAAAAACTGAGAATAGCGGCACAAAAAACGGAAGTAGTCCTTCTTGCAGCAGGCAGGAAAATAAAAAACATCACGGTGAGGGTCAATAACACAGAAATAAGGAGCCAAGAGACTGTGAAGTATCTAGGGGTCTATTTAGACAGAAACATGTACATGGGCCACCACATAAGGAAAACAGCTGAAAAGGCTAGTAAAGCAATCGCCAACCTGGGACGCATCATGCCTAACCTAGGCATGTGCGGTGGTAAACTCGATAGTACTCTACGGAGCGATAATATGGCAAAGGGCAATGAAAAAACAAA
Organism: Ophraella communa; assembly: GCA_035357415.1. Classification (NCBI taxonomy): domain Eukaryota; kingdom Metazoa; phylum Arthropoda; class Insecta; order Coleoptera; family Chrysomelidae; genus Ophraella; species Ophraella communa. The sequence goes on along the minus strand of CM068988.1, from coordinate 20,566,101 downwards.
CCTACAGAAACATCCTCACAGCCTTACAGAGAAAAACTGCCATCAGAATCGCCAGCGCATATAGGATCACGTCGACTAAGGCACTACTAGTGATAGCTAGAGTACCCCCAATCGACCTGCTCGTTCAGGAAAAAACTATGCTAAGCCAAGGATACGACATTAGAGCAACCAACCGCATAACAAAGGATCAATGGCAACAAAGATGGGAACAAGATGACGAGACAGCACACTGGACCAGAAGACTCTTACCTGACCATGGGTGGACAGAAAACACGGACAGGTAAATTACTACCTGACGCAATTCCTTACAGGGAATATTGAATATGAATATTGTGAAATTTAAGAAAAATATTGTATGTTAATCTTCCAATATTTTTAGGACCTGTCTAAGCTAGAATCTACGAGTGAAGCAAGAATTAGTTAAAAGCTAAGAGTTATAACGTAAAGTAATGTTCCTTAATTTAATTTAATTTTTTAAATTTAGCTATGTTGTTAGTTGGGATGGTTTCTCTTTATTATTACTGTTATTATGAGTTGTAGATAAAAATAAACAGTTTTTAAATATTTATATATTAAAAAAAACTGAAAAAGTAGAAAATTGTTTTCATCTGCACTAAAGAAACTTAGATTTTCTATACCAAGCTTGACCGTTCTCTATGAAAAAACAACTACTTCCTGGGCTATATGCCCCAACAGACATTGATTACAGTTACCTTTGATCTGTTGGTTTGCAAATGAACAGTGGATTCACGGTTTATGTATTGGCGTAAAAGAATCATTCTGCATCCTGCTCTGCAGGATGAGAAGAACTACTTACCTCGTACTGATGAGACACAATAATGTCGAAACCTGTCTACGAGTAATGTTCTTCCCATTGATTTGCAAATCGATAGAAATGGTTTTAAGTATCGACGAAGTCGGTCGCCATCACGTTTTCTATTGGAATGTAATTCAATGTCCGTTGGGGCATATAGCCCAGAAAGTAGTTGTTTTTTCATAGAGAACGGTCAAGCTTGGTATAGAAACTATTAAGTTTCTTTACCATGGGTGCAGGTGGAAACAATTTTCTACCTTTCCGGTTTTTTTTATTGACTGCACCTTATATAAATTATTTCTTGTATTTATATATATTTTAATTAGCAATCCTACTACCACGGATATACAAGATTACCATGTAGAAACACATGGTTATACTGCCGCAGTAATATTGTCTTACTGCTTTGGTAAAACAATTTTAACACAGTAGTAAGATATTCTTACTGTAGCAGTAAAACCGTATCGGTGGTAGTTAAACAATTTCATTACATTAGCAAGAAAAAAAAATATTTTACCATCGTAGAAATATAGTTTTACTGCCACAGTCAATCAATTTTTTAGCAATTCAAATATTAGTAAATCTTGTACAGTAAAACCTTCTAGCTTAGACATATACAATACAATTTTCCATACTGCCGCAGTATGAATTTTTTTTCGGTCTAAACAGGAAATTTTTTAAAAAATTTTTACATATTTAACTATTTTTTTTATATTTTTCATCACATTTTTTTCAATAACGACCATATTTTCAAGGAGTGAAATTTGGCTTCAAACAAAAGTAGATATTTTCGAAAATTTCAAACAGTTTCTTTTTTGTATTTTTCAAAATTTTTAATGCATGTACATGTACACAAGCGTTTTTTATTTTTTTATATTGTAGGGTTTTCAGCTTATCGCTCGCAAGAAAAAATGTCATGCAGATATTCTTCAAGAAAAATTTAAGAGATAACCATTCCAAAGAGTGAAATTTGACTTTGAACACAAAGAGTACATTATTAACCTTTACCATGTGACGTCTTAGGCTCAACCCCTATACTAATTTCAACTGCAGCAACTCAAATGTTTATTCTTTGATTTGTTCGAAAATTTGCACAAACGGTTTTTTTTGAGTATAAAAAAAACAAAATTTAGATCAAATTTTTTATAAAAAATGTCCTTTATTATGATTTTTTCGCCAAATTAATTTTTTCCAAGAAATTATTAAATTCATCATAAGAGTCACTGTCAATGACAATTCGTTTTACTGTCCTGACTTGTTGATTTCTCGTCTTCATTTCCTTTTCAATAACTCTTTAATTTCTGGTTGAATTCAAATGACCTTTTTCCACATCTTCTCCCTTTTTATTTATCAAAGCCAAATGCTACAGCTTGAGGAGTGGCTAGAATTTTCTTCACTCAAAGAAGAAGAAGAAGAAGATTCCAAATGTGTTCCGTTGATTACTTGGCAGTAGTTAAAAAGTTGTATAATCATCCAAATTTAAAAGCTGAGTACGGCAAAATACAGTCTTCAACCTCTTCCCACAAGAAAAGTTTAAGGGATCTGGTTGACCATTCAAATTTTTATAACACAGTATATACAATTTTTTATCATAGTAAATGAAATAATATTCCTAAGAATAATAAAAAACTCTATGTTTTAACGTAACGTAACGTTTAATTGAAAAAATTAAGTTTTAAATCACAATGACAGCCGTTTCGCCGGATTAGATTGGAAGTAACGTTAAAACGAAGAGTTTTTTATTATTCTTAGTAAGATGAACTTCCAAAAAGAAAGGGTAAGTACTATAAATTTAATTGAAACAATATTCATTCATAGAATATTATTTATTCTTTTTCTTTTCGTTATTATTTCTAATGCCTTGAATATTCAAGGAAAAATATTTATAATGGTTTTTAATTTTACCTAATAACTGCGTTATTAGGCACTTTTTTGTTGTCATTCGAGATGCAACTGGCACTAAATGTTTGACCTCATCTTAAGTGTTTTCAAACAAACTATTTAAAAAAACCCATAGAGGCAAATATTATATACTAATGAAATAATGTCTATCAATCAATTATCTCCATTTGTTCATAACTAGAAAGGTCATAAGAACATTTTTACCCAATGTAAGGGAATAATAACGTACGAATACAGTTGATTAACTATTAATTCAAGGGCAAGCTTTTATATATATATTATTAGTTATTTAAATATTTGTGGGCTTTTTTTTGGAAATTAAAACGTGTTTTAATTGATAAACATACCTTGAGGTTTTTTCTGATATTTGATCAATAAATGCAGCAATAAAAAAATGTAAATACTGGACGCTAAAATCGTTCATGAATTTATTGCAACGTTTTGGTGTATCAGTACTAATTATGTGAAAAGAAGTAGTAATTAGGGGCCAAAGTATAAAAGTGAGTTATTATTATCGAGATCTGAGACAATAATACAATTTTCTACAGTGGCTAATAACCTATAGCACTTTTTATATTTTTTCTACACCCATGTCTGTTAACGTCAAAAATCGCACTGTCAATATTGCTTGGAAGTGACATTTAACAATAACATGCGCGTAATAAGATCTCATAACATACGCGTGCGTTTAGAAAAGAAAACTTAAGTATCCTTGTTTAATCAAATTGAAATAAAAGTTTTATTTACGTAATATGTAATTTAGTCGATTTACATACTTTTAGTAAATAGAAAAACGTTAAAAAACTATTAATATTAGAGACAATCCATTTATATTAAAAAAATAATGCCCCTAAATGTCGGCAACACATTATATAATTTGTCAAAAATAAGTCTCAGTTTCTCATAGTATGTTATGGAAATAAACGTTACACTGTCAAGTTTTGTATGCGAATGAACATTTTCTCAACTTCACCTACAAAAATATCTTCTAGTAGTGAAAATGATGACATTATGAGCACTCCGCCGGAGATATTAGCAAAAGCTCAAGCTGCCACACGAAATTTGTTACCGCGAAAATCCAAAGAAAGATAGGAAATAACCTATCAAAAACTTATGGATTGGCAATACAAGCACAACGTAAAATCATTTTTAGAGAATGTTTTCCTTGCGTAATTGGAAGAATTATCAAAAACTATGAAACCATCTTCACTATGGGCCATTTATTCGATGCTGAGAACTACACTAAACATTAATAATAACATTATCATATCAAATTATTCAAAACTAATTACCCTACTGAAACGGTGAGCGATTGGATTTAAAAGTAAAAAATGGAAAATCCTGCAGAACAAATAAAAATAAAATAATAATAACAATAAACGATAAGCATTTGTTGTCAAAGGTAAAGAATTAAAATATTGTGTAATTATCATTACATAATGGGTTTTCAGGTTATCCTCATTATTGGATTAAGCGGGACTTGCCGTAAACAAGAACTTAGAAATATAAAAATGGAAGATATTCAGGATATAGGAAATTCTTTTGTAATTAATATTCGAGATTCTAAAACTAAAACGAGACGTTCATTTGTAGTACCAGATACGTTTTATACCATATCGTCACACTAATAAGCAAATTGCCTAAGTCACAATTTCCAAATTTTACAGGAGAGACAAAAAACTTTCCAAATTAAAAGAAACATACATTTTTTACTTTTTTTAGGTTATTTAATTTTTCAATATCCAGTAGATGTGCCAATAAATGTTTAACCAAAAAAATCAACAATTTTAATTAAAAGGGACATAGGCAATTTGCGCACGCGTTATATAGGGACTTAGGCAATTTGATAGTTAACAAGGAAAATCAGACACACTTTTTAAATGCAAGTATTTATTTTAATAAATCAAAGAAAGAAAGAATAACAAATAACTGTTAGTACTATCTAAGTATGTAAAAAAATGTGTTTAAAATTTATAAATGGGGCAAACTAACACAAAAGAACAGCCTAAGATAATCACATAACCTCTACAAATTATTGGAGATCGGCAAGATGCGTATTGATTTTAACGATGTACGGACTTCAGCAAAATTCGTTTTTCAACAATTTGGCGGGAAAAATAAATCAATGCTTGTAGGAACTTGACACGTCGTAGATATCGTTGCCTGCCACCAGATGATACCAAAAATCCATTTTGGACAAAAATGGACTTAGGCATTTTGCCTATTAGTGTGACGATATGTCAAAATAATATGAGTTTGCGTCCTCCTGGATTATAACTTCCTTTATTTGTTAATTATAGAAATGGAAAATTACAAAACATGTTGGGATTAACACAATCGGTAGTACACCACGTAAAAATTGCTGAATACCTTCAGCTGCCAAAACCAAAGCAATATACTGTAGGAGATAGGCAGCCACTATATTAGTTAATGCAGGAGGTGATATGCTATCATTAACGCGACTAGGTGGCTGGCAATCTTCTACAGTGGCGGTAGGCTATGTGAATCAGTCACATAAAAATTTAAAAGACAACGCTTCACGAACATTGGAAGCCATTACCAATAGCAATAGTTATTCTTTGACGTTGAAATTATAGATAACCGTTCATTACCGTTAAGTCATAAGGGACCAACAACTTACAATAATTGTTCTGTTATTAATAATTATTATAATAAAGATTAAATAATTGCGATTTCTTTTATTTCATAGAAGAAAATAGATGGGCGTAGAAAAAGTACAGTACGTTATACGAGCTGTAATCCCATTACGCACAAAATTTTTTACTTCGTGCGTAATGCGTTACTTACAACTCTAGTTACTTAATATACTATTTTTGTATTTTCCGCTTGGTTCATTAACTTTAATTTACTTATTTGTTTTTGTCTTAAAAAAAATATTCAGCTTAATGAAAAACATAAATAAAAGTGGTTATTTATTTGGTCAATTAAAAAATGATAATAAAAAAATTATGTACCGAGGACCGTTACATTGTAAAACTCCATTAGCAAGTGAAGCGTTAGTCTTCGACTGTTGATTTACCATCGCAGAACATCTTTTAATTTTCGCTCTTTCGTTAGAAGATTTACTTCTTGTAATTCTATTTAACTCATAGATGCCGAAGTCATGGTCCATGCATCTAGAACTCGCTGACCATAACAAGAAAATATAAGCCAGTTGCAGAAACGGTCGACTATCGCCTTCGTTACACTGAAAAAATGTATGCGACGAATTTTTACATATAAATTTTTACTGTATTCGATAAATATAAAAAAAAACTAAAATATAAACTGAAATACAAATGATTTTAGCAAGTTCACTGGCCAACTTAAAGCAATGGCTTTTCAAATAAATAGTGACAACTAATGAAAATCCAGAAAAAGTCACACATTAAAATTTCTGTAGATATACTAGCAGAGACAACCAAAGATACGGTCAAGTACATGAGCATTTTTCTTCGATTGTCCAATAAAATAGTCCTGCTAGCTCTATCCTTGTTTAGTTCACACGTTTATGAAATGTCACATCTCTGTCTTATTTTTGGAAAGTAAGCGCAGATGGCACTAGAAGTATGGAATTTTTGACACAATTTTGACACAATTTTTGACCTTAGAACATAAAGTTTGTTTGATATTCTGTGGTAAATGTGAAATGTGACGTGCCAACTGCCAAAGTATTCAGTCGCCATTATTGTTTTGACGAGTTGTATTAACTGTGTTTTTTTGGCGTTTTTAGAATAAGTTCAATAATTTAAGTATGTTTTTTTAGTTTTGTATTTAATTTTTAATGAAAGAAATAAGAAACTAAACGAAAAAGGGTTTGCCCGCGTTTTTTTTAAATTTCCTAAGAAGCGCGAGCGCCATCTCTACTCATTTTCCGGTTCTGGTGGACCAATTCATTACTGTAGAACAAAAATTTAACATGTACTTGGGCGTCTCTTGGTTGTCTCTGATACTAGTAAATTTGAAAAGCATAGTTTGAATAGTGCCATCTAATGGAGTCCATTGCTACCACTTTCGTGGGATATACCCTGTATATCGCAGGATTTAGCATTCCAACTTTCAACATAAATAGTTTTTTCCTTTTTTATATTTGTTAAAAAATGATTTTAATTATATTTTCGATTTTATGCAATTGTATTAATTCTCTAATATGAAATCGTAAAATAATAGGAAACATTTTTTTTGCAGTAGTATGTATCAGGAAGAGATATTTATTTAAAGGACTATAATTAAGGACAAACTTCACATGCCTAATTTTATTACAATTCTTGATGGGAAAGAATATATCTTGAAAAACCAAAAGGTTGAGAAAATTGCTGTTGCTAATGCTACATATTTAGACGTGCCAATTTTAATGTCCATCAAATTTCTCCTTGCACTATTGACCTCCTAGGCAATTACCATTTCTTTGGTAGCCTTGAAACATCATGTGGGATAATTTAAAAATCTTATATAGTAATTTTAAAATACATGTGGTCGTCGGAATGAGGTAAAATGCTTTCACATTTTTATTGGAACATTTTGCTTTACAATAAGTAATATTAAATATTTTGCCAATAATATTGGCCCATCTTTGATGGCAAATTCAAAATTATTATTCCATATTTTTTTATTCTTTTTCTATCAGTTTCCTTAAGCAAACTGTATAAGATACGCTTTTATTAACAACAATAACCAACTAAATGTTTGAATGAAACTTCCACTTTTTATTCGTAAAATAGGGTTTTAATATGCAATTAGAGCTGTTCCGTCAGCATTATCATCGTCAGATTGATATATTGAAGTTACATTTGTTTATTATCTACTCCATCTGGTTGAATTTTGGGTTCTTCTTATTCTTTAGCCCGTTTGCAGCCAGTATTGAGCATAGGATTTCCTTAACGTCCTCCATCTATCCCTCTCCTGTCCGATTCTTATTCATGTTAGTCTTGCTAATATCTTGACATCTTCATAACATCGAGTTATTGGTCGACCTATTTTTTTCCCGCCCATGGTCTCCAGCATCTTAGCGTTCCATCTATTATCCTTCCAGGTCCAGGTTTGAGCTCCATATGTTATGACAGGGAGAATAGACTGGTCAAATACTTTAGATCGCAAGTGTTGTGGTATCATATTTATTCTATCTATTTCCATATGTTTGTTCTTTCTATTTCCATATCTTTGTTTTGCTTTCCCAGTGTCACACTTTGTCCAAGGTATATATATTGTGATGGTTTGATTTTGTTAGTAGCAATGTTTTGCTTATTAATTGTTAATTATATTCTTGAATGAAATTTTTGAATTATTAACTGATGTATGCTTTAATTTTAAAAAAACGCCCTAATAAAAATATGCTAGCTCAATAATTTTGATTTATTTAGAGACTAGACGCTTTATCTTGGGTAGGATTCAAGTAAAACTCAATTAAACTGCTCTAAAACATCCGATTATAATTAAGGAATTAATTTAATACATGAATTTTATAAACTATTAATTTTATTCAAAGATTTATTACATGTTATTTACTACCTAATATAGTAGAAATACCTAGTGCTAATACTTGTCCATAATTTAATTTTAATTATTCATGCGCAAATGCAAACAACATGTTTTTAACGAACGTACCTCAAATAACTGTCCTTTTGTTGGTAACGATCTCGATGCTGCTTCCTGCTAGTCCGGCAATCCGCCATACACCCGCTTTCCATTATTATAGGATAGGCATGATTTCCACAAGGATAAAAGAAATCTTATCAATATTACCAGAATTGATGGATCACACAAGTATTTAGACTATATTTAATTACTGTGATTCTAATATTTTTCTAAATCACATGAATAAATTCAACTTTTTGTTAAAAGTGAGGTTATGATACCAGATTTTACTGCATCCAAGACGTCGGTATCAATTTCAAATGCGAAAGCCAAAATTCACGACTTTTTATACCTTTTCCAAAATTATGACACTAATGACATTAAATTAGCAATCAATTGTTTCAATTTGCAAAAATTAACCTAATTTTATATAAAATTATAAATTTTTTTAACATATTTGAATGTGTTTTTATAATATATAGAAAATTTGCAATTTTATATTTGTAAAATAGCTATTTGAATTAATTTTTAATCAGTTTATCCATATAAAATTCATGTTTGAAATCTGCCAATTGTGGCAGTTACAACTGAAATTTGTACAATTTTGAGCAAATAACATGAAATGGATATTAATTTATGTATAAATCTCTTAAGATAGTTCTATTATAATTTTTGAATACTAATTTGATTTAAAAAGATGTAAATTAGGCTTGTTCTTTTAATTTAGATTCTAAATTTAACTTCCAGAAAAAGCTATTTGAATTGGGACTTGCTGATTGTTATGAAATAGTATTACTGAATTCTATCCAAGATATAGTTGTTAAATGAATTCTTCTTCTATTTGAATATTTAACATTAAAGATTACTACACTAAATATTTTAAATACAAATTAAATAAAGAAACGTGGCTGATATATTCATGAAAATTATTCTAATATCCTTTTATATTTTCATAATTTGGTAAGTTTTACATTATATTTATATTTGAGCTTAACTATTCATCTCAATACATTCTCTGACGTTATCTATCCTTGTTCCATTCACAGTTATTTGTGGGTCTTGTTGACACAATGTCTTTGTTTTACTTAGATTTATTTTCCTACTTTCTTTGATGTTTGCTCTAACTCTTCTATCATATTCTTTAGGTCTTCCTCGTTTTACGTAAACAAAACAACGTCTTCTACAAATCTTAGATGATTAATCTTTCACCATTGATATTTATCCCTTTACCCGACCAATCCATCCTTTTATAAACGCTTTCAATTGCCAAAATAAATAATTTAGTACATTCGTGCATTTAAATGGTGTTGCTCCAGAATGTTGGTGCGTGCTGCTAATCAATTTAGTATATCGAGAATCAATTCGTAAAGAACTGAAACTTCTGTTGGTGCCCAGTGTTCAATAGAGTCGAATGCCTTCTCATAATCAATGAATCAGTGTACAGAGGGAGATTGAATTCGATTGATTTCTCCATTAGAATTTTCATTGTGAGGCGATGATTGAATCTACTAAACCCCCTCTGGTAGGCAGCCTGTTCTACAGGTTGATAATCATCTAGTTTTGGTGATATCACGAATTTTTGGTTATTTTTTTTTTATTCCACACATCGTAAGCATCTGCGTGATGATATAATCAACGTGTTGATGCCCACACGTATTTTCTCTAATGCAATAAATTAAACTTGTAAAAGAAATGTAATTTAATATCCTTACCATCAAAGTAATAATATATTTCGTGTGGTAGCCGAAAATACCGGATCTCGGTGTTATAAATTACTCAGTCTTTGTTTAGCATACGCCGTGGAATCTGTTATCAACGAATCTCATAAAAATATTAGGCTTAGCAAGAAGAGAGAAGATTTTTACAGTTTTATGGCTGACGAGGATATTAATTATTGTTTGTAACAAGTTTGTGCCAAGCAAACTTTAAACGGTGCTGTAAGATATGGTAAAATTAGTAATGTTAAAAACAAGAATGGTTTTTATTGACCTGTGTTGCCGGTGATTTTCTTTTAGATTTATTGAGGACGAAGATTTAGCGATGTCTTGTAGCAAAATACTAAAATCCTTACTTTTTGGTTCTCATAGAAATTTAGAATACAGAATAAACAACTTCATATTCATATTAATAGCGAATAAATTTTTTTTTTTGTTCAAACCTTTGAAATAAATAAAAAAGTGAAGATTTAAACTAGACCTAGTATTAAAGGAATATTACGTATTCATACTAAAACCTGGATATTATTAGTCCTACGAGACTACTATGGGTACCTAAATTTGCCAATCCCAGAATGTTGGTATAACTGTGCAATTATTAAAACTTTTTTATTTGACAATGGTACGAAACAAACTGGACTCTGTACAAAAACCACTTTATAATTCTTCTTTTCACTAAATTTATTTTCGCTGTTAGACGGCATTTTTAATTATAAAAAGTAAATATGACGGAAGATTTAAATTCAAATTACTTGTATTTTATGTTGCCTACCTATGATCTAATTTATTAAAACATTAATAATCAAGAGATTATAATATTTAACAAATACTACATTGTTTTTTAAGAGAAAAATCTTTTGATCTATAAATAACTAATAATATCTTCTCAAGGTTAAGGCTATAGCTTAGCAGGATAAGTAAATGAGAGGGGTATTATGGTGAAGAGGGCAACTGTGGTAAGGGAAACGAAAAGTCAAAGAAAGCTGGCAATAGAACTCGCAAATGTTTTGAATGGATTTCTTTTTATGAATGTATAATAATAATATAATAATAAAATTTAACAGGGGTCTACAGCAATGATTACAAGGAGGGAAAAAAAGTACAAAATGTTATTTATTTAGAATAAAGGAACGTAATTTTAAAAGTTCCAGATATAAGCACATATCGCTTTAGAAATAGGTGGCGTTATATTTTTCAGTGAGCATATAAATGGACATTCAAATAAAATGTGTTGTATTGACTCCTTTTGTTGAATGTTGCATACTGTACAAATTAACAAAACTTTTTATGAATGTATTTTATAAATGTATCTCATTCTTTAACAGGCACTACTTATTCACGTAATTAAGGCCATTACCCCTTCTATTGACTTAATCTGTACACTAGATAGTATTGACAGTTGTCAGTTGTCAGTTGTCGTGAGCACTGTACATCAAGAACATCAAGAACATCAAGAACATCAAGAACGATAAACATTTAGCAGGATTGCCTAATCGGGCTGATTTGTCCGCCAGCTGTGTGACGTCACTGCAGTCCTTCATTATAACGTTTACCATATAAATGCATGGAAATAATAGGAATTAGACAGTATTTTTATGAATTCTGTAATACTAACGTACCACTATTTGGATTTTTAAGATTAAACACTTATAATTTATAACAAATATTCTCATAAAATCGTTTTAATACGGCCGAGGACTGCAGTGACGTCACGTGCGATCGATTTTTTGCCGAACGTACGTCTTATGGGATTAAGCAATCCTGGTAAAATCCTTGGTAAAACATTATAGTTTGAATAAATATTTATTTTTATGCCTATTCTCATAATTATATTAAGAGAAAATTGTCAAAATGAATATTATTAGGCATATCTATTGCAAGTTTACCTATAAGACTTAACTTTTTTGATTATTGTGTGTTGTGTTTAATTTTTTAGTAAAAGTAGTGGAAGAAATTATTCAACTTTCTTTATTCTGTAATGTAACTCTTAAAATCTTAGTACATATGATTAAAATTTCTAAGAAATAATTTGAAGTACTTTTTAGCATAGATGTTTTATTTACATTTATTATTTATTTTAACTTGGATAGATGTTGGTATGAAGTTAATTTCGTAACTAACTTTGTAAACTAGAAGAATTAAATAAGTAGATATTATTTATGGTAAGATTAGCTTAGGTTAGGTTAGGTTAGGTTAGGTTAGGTTAGGTTAGGTTAGGTTAGGTTAGGTTAGGTTAGGTTAGGTTAGGTTAGGTTATGTTAGGTTAGGTTAGGTTATGTTAGGTTAGGTTAGGTTAGGTTAGGTTAGGTTAGGTTAGGTTAGGTTAGGTTAGGTTAGGTTAGGTTAGGTTAGGTTAGGTTAGGTTAGGTTAGGTTAGGTTAGGTTAGGTTAGGTTAGGTTAGGTTAGGTTAGGTTAGGTTAGGTTAGGTTAGGTTAGGTTAGGTTAGGTTAGGTTAGGTTAGGTTAGGTGAGGTTAGGTTAGGTTAGGTTAGGTTAGGTTAGGTTAGGTTAGGTTAGGTTAGGTTAGGTTAGGTTGGATTAGGTTAGGTTAGGTTAGGTTAGGTTAGGTTATGTTAGGTTACATTATGGGTACAATACAATCCTTCAAAATACACAAATTGTTTCAATCAGGTTAATTAATTTAGTTAATTGGCAAATGGAAAATTTGATTTGATTAAATTATCTTAAAATTACAAGCAATCTCCTTTTATAATGTTATTTGTAGAAAAATCAGAGATAAAATATATTTGATTAAATCAGAAGATACGCTAATTTAAAAACGTAATTTTTAATGTAGTGATGTAACATTTTAATAGATCGTTTTTCTTTATAGATCAATTGTTGAGATGTTAAGAAACCATTTCTAATAATAAATGTTTGTAACAATACAGTTGTTAATTGTTATTAATAAATTTGTATTCGCAAATAACGAGTAATGATTTTTAATTAGTAGTTATATTTAAATCATTATCTAGTCTTATTGTTTACGAATTATTTTTTCTTTTGTGCTTAAAGAATTAAATTCACAATCACAGAAAATAAATTGGGAATACGGCTGACTGAACCATTCCTAAAAATATTTTTGGTTCAAACTAAAAATACTATAGTTTTTTGCAAATCTACAGTTTAATAGTGGAGAAAAAAAAGTTATTTGTATTTTTGAATAATTCCATTATCATTGTTAAGTATGGAAAAGTACTAAAATTTGTAAAACTAAAATTATTTTGTGAATAAACATTAGAACCATTAGTTATTTTTTTATATAATGTAATAATTTGTCCTTAAAAGTTGACTAAATTTATCATCTGGTGAAATATACTTCAAAAAATATGTTTTAATTTTTTTCCGCCTTTCTTACCGGTAAACCAATCATATGAACCCCAAAAATAGGGCGGAAAGTATTTGTATCCACTCAAGGTCGGGAAACTCATAATGCCACAATTTTTTTTTATTCTAGCATTGAAAAATTGTGCCACACAGTAAAAGCTTTTTTCAAACGAAATTCTGTAAATTATAAAGCAAAAAAATCGAAACCACATCGTAAGAGGAGTGCATTCGATTTTTAAAAGAAGCGTCTGATTCAGAATACCTCATCATGAAGGCGAGGAAATACATAATAGTATAAATTCTACAATTCAAGTTTTTCCAATAACGCCTGATCGTGGCACAGTGGTATACTTGCTTGCCTCTCCCGCAGAGTGCTTGGGCTCAATTCTCAACCATACCACTTTTTAATTTTTTTAATTATTATAAAGGTAGGCGGAAAACAGTTGTGCATCACACTTGCATATGTGCATTAGCACCTTAAGGTGTTATTTGCTGCGGACTACTAATGCCCACTTTACACAACCCATCGGTCAATAAATTCTTGGTTTGACCTCCTGTTGGAATCTCCAGCAAAAACTCCCTATGACAGATGGAAAGTACTGACTATTTTAGAAAGACTTTCAAGATTTCATTACATTGAGAGATTAGTTTGGGAGTTATTGAAGGTTTATTGACGCTACTTTTGATATTTGCAAAAAATAGGAAAAGAGAATTTGCGTTTTGATCGGTAAAAACACTGTAGAAACCAAACAATGGCTTGCAGAGCATTACAGCACATCTGCCTCTGGTAGATCAATAATTATTGACTAGTTTGCTAATTTCAACGAAAAGTCTTTAACCAGTGTATCCTTCTTGTACTAACATAGGGAGCAGAACCAGTGACAAAAAAGACCATAAACAAGATCAGAGTTGCACTTCGCCAAATGTCTGGAGTTACCGATGCGATTGAACGCATAAAAAGATTAAAAAGGAATTGGGCTAGACAAGTAGTGAGAATAACAAACAAGCGATGGACAAGGTTGATTCTGAAGTGGACCCCAAGATAAGAGAAATTAGAGGCGAATCGGATGGACTTAGCACAGGATGGAGGACACTGGGACAGACTACAGGAGGCCTTTGTTCAGAAGTGGACAAAATTGGACTGATTGATGATGATGTTGCTGATTTCAAATACGGTCGTACCGGTATCGGTACTAGTACCGATGATACTGAATGTTCTGGACGTCCAAATGTTAGTGGTGGGGTTCCACTATATATAATTTTTAATTGTATAAAAATAAAAACTTGTAGTTTGGGTATATGTAATTACATCTCTGTATCTAGTTGCTTGACATTCGTATTCGTGAAAACGGAGGACATTTTGAACATTTATTCTAATTGAATTTTATGTTATGTTCTTTGTCTTTATTTTAAATTTTTAATATTTATTACTCAGTTAAGGTTTTTTGTTTAAGTTTTATTAAATCTTTTTGCATTATACGGAAAAACTGACTTTGTATAGCATTTTTTATTTATTTGTAAAGTTGTTTTTAAAGTTTTTTATTTTTTTTTATATTGAACACCCCATTAACATACAGGGTGTTTCAAAAAAAGGTAACACCGTCTCTAGGATAGGTAAAAAACTAAAAAATTATTGGGGTTTGCTTAGTAAAATTTTTTTCTAACGCCATCCGTTTTCAAGATAAAGGGCGTTGAAGAAAATGAAAAATTACACATTTCTTACGATTTCGCCGAAACTACTGGCACCATTGCAATGAAATTTTATACGAATATGTTTTGGAAGCTGATATATCCCATGAATTTGTTTTTATAACTAACTCTCATAGAAGGCGCTAGTTACACGATTCATACAACGTATTATTCAACATAACTTTTTTTAGGGTAGAATTATTAGTCATAACTCCAAGTGAACATAAACATCGTTTAATTCTACACCAAAAAGGTACTCTTGGTAAAACTCGATATTATGTACCGTTTTCGAAATATTTTGATTTGAAAATTATGAAGTAATAACCGCTCCTCGTATAAGTTAATGTTAAATTTTTTAATTAAAAAAACTTATGATATTAAAAACAAATAACAAGGTTTCAAAACTCTATTTATTGTTGACTTATTGTCATAACAATCAATAAATGTCAATTTTACATGGCAAACTTAGAGAAAAGCGAATTTTATCATTAGTTTATACCAGGAGCGATTATTACTTCATAATTTTCAAATCAAAATATTCCGAAAACGGTACATAATATCGAGTTTTACCAAGAGTACCTTTTTGGTGTAGAATTAAACGATGTTTATGTTCACTTGGAGTTTTGACTAATAATTCTACCCTAAAAAAAGTTATGTTGAATAATACGTTGTATGAATCGTGTAACTAGCGCCCTCTATGAGAGTTAGTTATAAAAACAAATTCATGGGATATATCAGCTTCCAAAACATATTCGTATAAAATTTCATTGCAATGGTGCCAGTAGTTTCGGCAAAATCGTAAGAAATGTGTAATTTTTCATTTTCTTCAACGCCCTTTATCTTGAAAACGGATGGCGTTAGAAAAAAATTTCACTAAGCAAACCCCAATTATTTTTCAGTTTTTTACCTATCCTAGAGACGGTGTTACCTTTTTTTAAAACACCCTGTATAACTAGCAACCTTTTATATTAATTCAATATTGCAGAAAAATTATAAGTCCATTGCTGATCTAATCACTATCTTTAATGCACTTGGTAATTGTATATTTGCTCCTTGAACATGCTGTTAGAAAAATAACGAATATCAATGTCACATTAATTTGTAATTGAATATGTGGCATTTTAAAAAAATAGTTATTCAAAAAATGAATCTCATTATCACCCCATGACCAGACATTATTTCTTATTGAATTAAAAGCCGCGGTATCGTATTCGCACATTGTATTTTTATCAGTGTACTCCAACAAGTGACTTCGCGGCATTCTCACATAAGAACGCTTTAGCCAATCCAAAGCAACCTTTCATGGCCGCGAACAACTCAAGACGCTGAACGCCATACGCGAACTCAGTCTAACTCAAGACTTTACCGTGAGTAGCAAATCGCGCCCGAACACCGACATCGTGGAGTGATAGGGCCTGTTATGCCCTGGCCCCAATTGCCATGGCTACTGGTAAGTTTTTAATTACAAAAAAAATTACTAACTAATTTATTTTACATAAATAAACCTGTCACCCTTCCTGCTCTTACACTAATAGTGCCAGTGCTTAGAAAATTCAATCGGGAGTGATTAAAGAACCCCTTTTATGTGTTGTGCCTTACGAGGATTTTCATCTTACAGGATAATTTTCTAAACATCTGTTAGAAGAAATTTTATTTTGCAGTGCGCGATTTGAAAGTGTTTATCCTTGACTCCTTTCTAACCCAATATCCTACTGAATTTCTTATATTTACTAATATATTTTTTTAAATAATACGCGAGAGATCAATAGTCGTAGAGGAAAGATACCCCGAGGGTGAGCACAATACAAGAGTAGAACAGTAACCCAATCAGGGATGTTAATAAAATATTATTTGCAAAAGACTCCAATAGTTAGTTAGAAAAGAAACCTTTTTACATTTAATAAGCAAATTGTAGTTTACCTCATTATTAGTGGCTGATGATTTATTTATTTCAATTTTAATTAAAATGATGAGAAACATAATTCTATTTAAAAAATATATATAATTCCATTTGCAAATTTTTGTTAACTCGTTTTGCTTCAAATTGCTTAACTAAAAACCTGCTGCAAAAACTAGTTTAACTTGACATTTTCAAATTGAAATTTACTATTTAGTAAAGAATATTTCCAACTAAAAATTGTATATTTTTAAGTTTAAAGTAATAATTTTTGTTTATTGTTATGTTATTAGGTTTCTTGTACTTTCTAATGCGTTATCTGAAAATTCATCAATATACCATAAAATCGGTACGTATGTATAATGAGAAATCTTGAGAACATTCTAGATAAAATGGTCTATTCTTTTAGTAGACTTGACTTACTCCATATATTGTTTTAATTATGTAGTTTGAGAAAATAATTTAAAATTTAACCTTATTACTTATATTTTGGTGCTAGGTTTTTCTTAAATATGGATAGTTATATAAAATTTTAATATAACTGTGACTTGTGATAAAATTTAAAAGATTATTGACAAAGTAGTTAATAGACAAATATTTAAATCATTATTTTATTTTTAATAAACTACCTATTAATTGATATTCAAACCAGTTTTTCGCTTTTAAAATAAAAATTGTACAAAACAAACAGATAATATTTTATTAATATAAACCACTACAAAATCAATACAAACCAAAATTATTTAAAATATCTTTAAACTATAAATGGTCTCCGGTACAAAATACAAAGGACCTACAAATTACAAATGCAATTTTTTTAAACCACGTGCACACACTTTCTATTTTTTCCACAGTCCTCATTTAATCTTAAAATACCGGCTAATACATTAGTTCCAGTCTATTAAATAACATTTTAACACGTTAAGACTTTCCTTGGTATTTTTCGAGTGATTTTCTTTTAGAAAAAAAATATCTTGTTGAAATCAAAAATAGTAAGATGTTTATACAAAATATCGACACCTACTTGTCACATTTACATTATAAAGCAATCTCATTCTTAGTACTATTACGCAAGGTCATATTTGGTCAAGAATAACAAACTGGGTGTGTTTGATCTGTGCAACGCTAATGCTAATCAATTTTTCATTGCAAAATTTTAAACAGATTTATGAAAACGTGTTGGTGTTGCATGAATCAACTTCAAACGGATCTAAATAGACCAACCGTTCAGATTTATATGATATAACACCGGTACTTATCCCTCTAAAGACACTCAATATATTTTTTTTGTGATTAGACCCCCAACTGTTGAATGTACACCCACTTAGTTTATTTTTTATTGATTTAAATACTATACAAGCTCATTTATTTCTTTTATACCTTTCTGAAGTATTTTGAGCACGATAAATTAGTAGAATAGTTACCCAGAAAGGCGTGTTTGAATAATTAGCAATAAACATTTTAATTTTACAAAATCCAACATAATATAAGTAATTGCTTTTTAAATAAAAAATTGTTATTTTTGTTTACAAATTAAATTGTGCAAAAAATATTTGTATAATCCATGTTTATGATGCATTAATGATACATCATTAAATATAAGGCAATTAAATAATATTTTAATCACTTAATAAGGTCGTTAAAGTATTTATTTGTATTTACTTTTCACAGGGACCTCATTCTTTTCTGTTTTAAATATTTAATAGTTGAAATAATTCAAAAATAAACCACTAAATCTTGATTTGATACTGTGAATTGTTACATCTTCAGTTAATTTTCATTACATATTTTTTATATTGCACAAATTAAATTCTTCATTGTATAATGAAACTTTAAAATGCGACCTTTCACTGATGCATGCATGGTCGAACTGCATAAATTCTAATGCAATATTTTAATGTATCGTCTATATAATGATATAATGGAAATTTTATGAAATTTAAAACATTTTCATGGTAATTCCTGTATTAGAACGTAAAATAAATTATTAATGTGTCATACTAATTAAGGTTTAATATTTTATATGGCTATAGTTAATACCTACTGACAGTTTTTCAAGTTAAAATGTTCAATCAGTAAGATATTCAAGATAATAAAGAAGTCATTGGCAAAATTAGGTAAAGTGCAAACAATGGGTACTTTTTTGAAGGGAATAATGGGTTGCTAAAATTATCAAACACTCGGTAGCACATTACCTACTATGTAACTGCTAACAATATACTTCATAGCAATAGGAATGTTCTAATTATACGTTTATGTAAATGATATAAACAGTTTTCATTGACGATTAACTGACTGTATATGGAGAATATTTACTGACATGAATATTATACACACTTCAATAAATGAAATAATTTTGGTGTTTCAAGCAAATTTTAAATACAAGTTTTGTTGAAAAGTTTTAGATTTCATGTTCTTAGTGTAAGTTCGGTATCTGTGTAGAATACTAGAAATTATAATATTAATTTTAAGAATAATTTGGAGGTTAAAAATTAAATACTAATGGGAAATAATGGAAGGTAAGAAATAAAACAAGAGATAAACAACGAATTTACTGCCAAGGTTGGGATGGACTTGCACAAGAAACATATTACATCCAGCAGACGCAGACAAATTATCTTGCATTCTTTTTTATAACTCTTGTTTCTGGGAGAGTGACCTCTAAATAATTATTAAAAATATTTTTGTCAATATTTCTTCTCTTTTCATTTGAATTGCATTTTTTAGTTTGGATTGTAGGTCAAATATCTTTATATTAAATATACAAATACTTATATTAGTTTTTGTTTTGCTAAACCTTTATATTGATTTCTGATTATGGTTAATTCTTAGGCCAACTTTTAAATTCTTAATTTAATTGAAAAATGTAAATGTTTAAACCCACATAGGCATTCCCTTATATTCAAGAATTAAACCAATGTTGGTTTAATTCTTAGTTTGGTAAATTTTTTAAATAATCTATGGATGTTGTTTGCTTATTGTTCTTAATGTGATGAAATTCCGCAATGTAAGGGTTGGTACAGTAGAGTAAGCATCATAATGTATTCCAACCTCTTTGTATATTCTAACCTTACATTTAAAATTTGCTCTATAAATTGGTTTGTATAACACAAGTCTAAATCTTTATCTAATTTACTTCAATTGATTGGTTACTAAGGGCATTTAGCAAGTTTATATTTCCAAAGTTGGTGCACTGGTATTACTACGTAGGCCAACAGATTAATAAACAAGTTGCTATTCTTCTTGATAACCTAACCTAACTTTATCTTTGTAAATGTGGTTTTTGTATGTGACATAAGTAAAACATCGTTGTTACTGTACAACGAGGTTAATTTAAAGTTTTTAAATGCTGATAATTTCACGCTTAACGGGTGTTGTTTTCTATATTAATGGCCATCTTTACAACTTCAACAATACTTTTTATTTGCTGTGGTCTAACTATATAATTGACTTTTCGTGTGTGATCTGATCGCGAAATAAATCAATTCTAATTGCTCAACCGATGGAAAAAAACTTTCTACATGATCTTCAAACGGTCTTACAAAAGAGCTTGTAAATATTGTGATTTATTTTTCTTGTATATATCAATGGTTTTGTTAAAGCGTTTTTATTAGATTTTTATACCGATTGATTAGATCCATTATTTCAGAAAGGATACTAGGTTTTTTGTTTATACTTTTATTGTTAAGAAAAATAATAAATTTTATAGTATTGTGTTCAGACATACTGTTTTCCTATTAGCAAAATTAAAACAGTTATGGTTATCATAAAACAAAATTATTTTGTAAATAACAAATCAGACTAAAATAATTTGTTGATTGCTACTTTGTAATACATAAATTTCCACTCAATTATGTTTTTAAAGCGTCATTATATTTTTTTACACAAGGCCCAGATTTAAGAACTCTTTCATAGAAGAATTAATTGAGAATAAAAATGTCCTCAAGAATTTAGCACGAGGTATGTTCGTTTGAAATTTATATTTTATTAGTCCAGGAGTTGTATTTGATATAAAATGAATTACGTAACCTTTCTTAAAGCATTTATTTTTCATTTGTAATAACTTGCGGCCTACGAATTTAAATATTTAGCAAATTTACAGTGAAAAAATATGAAATTGATTGTGTTAACCTTTACTTTGTGGAAGTTCATCTTACTAAAAACAATAAATAACTGAACCGTTCAGTTATTTATTGTAGCAAATGAACGAAGGAAGTCAAACGAACAGAGCAATTTGTTCACTTTGATGACGTGCACTTATATTTATACTGGGCAAGCCATAAGCACCTATTTGAAAAGAGATATTAAAACTTCAATACGTTTCCTACCTTTATCCAAATATATCTCTATAAAAGATGTGCAGTAACTTTGTAAATATTTAAGCAAATATTAGGAAGGAACAAAAAAGTTGGTGTATCTATAAACAATATTGTTATAGGATCCCATCAGTAAACAAACACCAATTATCATCTGTTATGAGAATGATTGAAAGTAAATACTGTCCTTCAACATCTTCCCACACATCCCACTCAAAAATATGACGACAATGGGAATGTTAATACAGTTAAAACAATGCTAAATTTTGTTTTAATGGACCCCTAAAGAAGGTATGTTGAGGTCAGGTACACCTTAATTCTTTTTTAAATATTTCACAGTTTGTTCTATTCATGTAATTGATGAACAAATCTGGTGAAAGATTCAATGAATCTTTATTAAGCGATGAAAGCTCTTGACAAATTAGTTTTAAAATTGTAAAATTTTAAATCCTATAATTACAACGTTTCTGGGACAAGAGATTCTCATTATTTTTCTTTTCTTTTTAATATTTTGTTATGGAATATTAAATGATTGCAACAATTACTGTTTATTTTAATGTTTATCAACGGTTTTAAAATATTTGTATGCGTGTTGGCAAAACAATTATATCTTATATCTTCTTTCAATTTACACGGTGCAGTCAAAAACCACAGATTATATCTAATATGCGCCTGCTGTGTAATTTGTCAACATTTACCGAAAAGCCAAAACCGAATATAGTGTCGAATCTTAATTTAACGGTTTTTAAATCATTCTAATTTGGTATGTATTAATATGAAAATTTTAAACAACCACATCCTTTTTGGTTAAAAGTAGGTTGTTTTAATTAAATATTTTATTATTATTGATAAATTATTTTATATGTATGTATGTACAAAGCATATATTACATTGTATACAGTTTTCAATACAAAGAAGCTGAGCAGGTAAAGATTATTATCTAAACTTGAGGCTCAAAGTGCTAACCAACATTGAAAGAAAAACCTTAAGATTTATTACCAAGCTATACCAGAGAGGTCTAAACTACTTACCAAATGCAAATAGGCTCCGAAATCCAAGTGATGACTTTTCTGACTCATCCAAAAGTCAGAAAAGCTGAGGCGTAGATGCAGAAATGTATCAGCGTCATCAGACAATATACTGTAATGCAGATAAAAGTTGAAAGTTTTCATTACTTAATTATTTTCACTGGATGCTTCCCAGGCATGATGTTATTCTATAAAGTCATAGAAATTGTAAACGGATTGGTAATAGCATTCAACTATGTTCTAGAATTATCTTTTTAGTTCTATTTGTTGTTATAGATTATTTTTGGTGTATAAGGGTACTTTTTGGCAGATTTAGTTAGTCGAACTCAAGATACCACAGAATTAAAACCGTCACGTAGAGTCGTTTAAGTCACTAGGTACATAGAATCAAATGAGATTCCAAGTAAGTTTGAAAATGTCTAATAGTAACTTAATTTTGAGCGCCTGGATGTACTATCTTTGAAGGGAACGAAAAAGCGAACCTTCTAGCCAGGACAATTCCTGAAGAAATATTTGTAGGTCCAGAACCATTTCAAGGCATAGCAAATCGCGTAACCAGAGGAACAGTATTAAAATGTTTCTTGTGAGAGGTGAAAAATATTTGGACATGTAAAGCAGATGTAAAAAACAGCTGCCAATGCACTGAGTAATGAGGTGATGCTTGAGTTTGAAGAAAACCCACAGTAGACAAGCATCCGCAACACTTAATGTCAGCCATACATCGATAAATATATTGAAACAAAATAAAATGCATCCCTATAAAATGATACCAACTCAGGAACTCTTGGAAGACGGTTTTTATTTTAAGGAGAACAAATTTTTCCGAACAAATGTTGAATAACCATACCCTCTAATTACAAAATGTTCAAAATTGCCGTTACTGGTGAAGGGAAAATTCACATATTACCCTCAAAAGGTTAATGTTTGGCCAGGGTTGTTGAAAACCATATAATTGGTCCCTTTTCCGTTGAAGAAATTTGAATGGCTATAATTATTTAGCACTACTACAAAATAATGTGGTGCCAAGTTTGGCAAATTTATTTCCTGATCCAGGAAACCCTCAAGTTCCAGCAAGATGGAGCACCTCCACATTACTAATTTAATATCCGCTTAGGCATCAAATTTTCACTTTCAACAATTTTCTATAAATATGTACAATAACCCTATGTATAATAACCCTATAAATATGTACAATAACCCAAATAATGAATTTATTCCACTTGTCTTTTTCACACTATATAATAAAATAAGTAGGTAATTTAGATTTAATAACTTTACATATAATATAATAATAATAGATATAATAATCCATGCTTATTTTAAAACACTTCTACTTTTTTTGGGATTGCTATTAACATAATTTTTTTAACTATAGATGTTTTAAACATATTTAAAATGTAATTTTGCCATTTTAATCGAACCTGTTATATTGTAGAATCATTTTGTATTTTTAAAATATCATAAAATTTACATTTTTTGTTATAAATAGAATTGATTTAATAAAAATGACAATTTAATGATTCAATAAATAAATACTTACTTTATAATAATCTTAGGACAAAAATATTAAAATATGAGACATTAGTAGATAAAAAATTCGTTTCTACATACATTAAATCGACAAACTTCTTCTGTATGACCAGAATAAATTAGTAAAATATGTGTAATGGGTAAATATCCACGTATAACTTAAACAAACAAGTCTAGTTTACAGCTGTCCGAGTGTTCTTGAAATCAACTTGCAAAATCTTGACGTAACCAACACTTTCTCTCTATATACCAGACTTTGAATTGAAACATATGTTAACAAAATACCCAAAATAATGAGTTTCTCATACGCCAAATTCATATTATGTTCAATTATTAGATATTATTTGATATTACAATTTCTAAAGTAGTATATGAAACTGTAAACTACATCTGCCAGCAAGTGTTACTTCATTACTTTGTAATATAACGATGTAGTGGATGAGTTTCTTATACAAGTTATATGAATATTTTTTTAAAATATTAGTAGAAGGTATTTTAATAAATTAGTGAGTATTTACGACTACATTTAATAATACTAATAGTGTAGGTACATGCTGTGAATCATTTATAACGGAAAACCAATCAAATTATTTAAATCTATAATAAATAATATTTCTAGATTTCTATTAGATAATTTTTCGAGATTAAATTCAAAGATTTATTAAATTAAAACTGTGCACCAGACATATTTCTTGTGTACTGATCTATTTATTGTACTACAAATAGAATTTTACAAATCACTATCACGTGGTACATGGTTATTTATAAAAAAATAATCATTTCATTTGAAAAGTTACGAAACTCCTTGATAGGTACTGGTCTAACTGTAAAATCAAGTTATTATTTCACTATCGCCTATAATTAACTACGTAATATATTAATAGACGTTTGATTATATAGGAAGGTCCTATTATTATTCAAAGCTATTTGAAGCTTCAATTAAACGATAATAACGCATTTAAGATTTGAATTGCAAAGTGTGTAAATTAATACCAACGAAACGCCAAAAACATTTCATTTGAGACGAGGAGCAGTCAATCAATATTAAAAAGATTAGATAACTTCGTATAGAAATAATAAATTTGTAGAAGAATACTGTGCAGAAAGGACTGGAAAAGAGGTTTTGTTACTTTTTTTATTGATAGAAATAAGACAGATTGCAGCAGAAGTCTTGAAGAAAAGAGATTGTATGTAATGAAAGTTGAAAAAAGTACCATGTTAATAATATACTTCAACAACGAATAATTTGCGAGTTAGTTGTTTGTATTGAGAACAACGAAATTTCCACGTTTATTTAAAAAATTAGCTTTTTGGTTCAATGCCATAAATGTAATGCCTACATTAAGCTATTGTAAATATCAGCATGATAAGGTTTTTTCTTGGTTTTTCTATATATTATTGCCCATTTCTACTGGCTAATAATATCAAGGCTATAATACTCTAATCTTTATTTGGTCTTTAATTAGTTGTAAAAAATATTTCAATAATTAACAAAATTTATAAATGTTTATCACAGCAAATATTATGATAGTTAAATACCTCGGCTAGGGGTGAGTAAGTTCATTAGCTCTGACTATGGTATAATATTTGTTTCTCTACGAAATAATAAGGGCGCCACTGAGATCTTTTTATTTTTTATGATACTACTAAGGAAAGTTGTTATAAATTGAGTGATTTAAGTAAGTATCACAAGATGACAGAAAGATGTCAGAAAAAACTGTCAATGAAGAAAAATGAAATAAAAATGTACCAACCGATAAAAGATAAATAGATTTCCTTGGTGCTAATATGATAATAATAAGTTACAAAAAAAATAATCCGCAAACAGTTCTTTAAAACAACTTATTCTAATACAGTTGTAACGATATCTATAGATATCTAAATATAAATTGAGATAAAAAAGATTAATACGTGAAAATAAACTTGTTATATAACAATAAAACTCATCTTTTAATACCAGTTGACGCGAGATCCTTCGCCGTACCTTGGGGTCGCTACGGCACTGTCTAGGTGGTTCAAAATGTCTATGGATGATCAAGAGTTGAGAGATGATCAATTCTTAGAGATGCTCAAGTTGTTCAGATTTAATTACTGCCCAAGTTGTAGAGATGATCCAGTTAAAAATGTTTACGTTTACGAGATGATATGTTCAAGTTTAAGAGATGAGATGTTCAAGTTTACGAGATCTTTAAGTTTTTTGTATAATATTCCAACTGTATATGACAGCAAACCAATCGAAGAAATGAGACTGGAGATAATTAAAACCCTTGAACCCGATAATGGCAACTCATTATCACACCTCGTAGCGTAGCTACTTTCAACTTCCAACTATTGAGACCGTATTCATTACTTTATTATTAAGAATTCTTTCGGAAAGATAGAGCTTGCGATACTAATTTAATTACCTACATATTTAGGATACCAGGTGCTTAAAATGTTAACAGCTACTGTTACACAATATGGTAAATAGCCAAAACAGTGTAAGAGAGTTTTAATAGCCTCTAGTGCAAGGTTTATAGACCAATCAGATGAAATATAGTTTAAATGCTATTTACGCAACAAGGTATAGTTATTAAACAAAACATAAATGCTATCAATCTGACGTTGAGGAGTCAGTTGAATTAGCTGTTATTGGGGGAGTTATTGGGTGAATAAATGTTTATTGCTACAAAATAAGGGGTTAGTCCTTTATCTCTGATGAAGCTCATCAGGGTCATTGGCGATACTTTCATGAAGTACTTGGTTATTGCAGAGTTATTGCAGACAGAATTTATTGATCCTTAGTATCTCAAGTTCTCGGCAGTTACACAAGATATGCTCCACAGTTTTATCCTCAGCCTCTGCAGTCCGCACTCTTTGCCAGTTAAATTGTTTTCATATGCCCATTAAGGCTGTATCCACTCAGTAGTCGTAGGTCCTGTCTGCTCATATTCAGCAGCTTTTGAGACCTCTTTCCACATAGATCTCTTACAAATGCCTTTGAGTGTCTTAAACCCTCTAGCTCGAACTAATTAGAACGTCTCCGATCTACAAGACGTTTTCAATGTTTCTTCAAATGAAACGCTAATATATTTTTTTAATTTTTTGATTCCTGCTTTAAAACTTTGTCGTTATAAATAACGAAATCTTTGTAGTGTTTCAAGTGGAAAACCGGCTTTAAACTTGAATGGTTACGACACTGCCTTGGCCTTACATACGTAATTATTTTACTTGAAAACTAACTTGTTTCTTCACTGAAAATGCAGTTTAGTTATGTCTAGTAAACCATTACCCGGTGGATAATAATACTAGAATTACATAGACGTACCAGTTGTATCAACAAAATACCTAATCCCACTAAAAAAGAAAAAAAAAAACGATTAGATTAAGAGATGATAACATTTTTAGTGGGTATATAAAGATATAACAGATAAAAAATCTGAGCATTCTTTAAAAAGGACATTCTGTAGTTAATTAAAGGAACATTGTATAAAAAGTTAGGGAGTATGTGAAGTATGCTGGTCGTATTTCCTTTTGACGAGTCGTATTGGAACCAGTTTTGCAATTAAACGTCCAAAAATGACATCATAGATGACAATTTGGTCAACCAACAGTACCGTTATCATCGGGGTACCGAACCCGCGGTTCCTAACCGGTGGTATGTACCTACCGACAACTTACGGTTCTTTGACAATATTGGAATAAGTGATGGATGTTTTAAATGTGGACAAAAATAGTTCCTGCGCTGTTGATTTTCGAGAAAACTGGATTTGTGCAAATATTACAGAACTAATATTGATAATAAATGTTTGTACGAGAAAGTCTTTGACCTGCTAAATATTCACACTTTGTAAAAACGCAGGAAACAATAAATTTCAAAGATCGACAGTTAAATAATAATGACCGAATATTTGTTTTGCACGTGCGGATTTTGCTAAAGACAAAAAAAGTATAAATTAATTGAAATATTTTAAAAAATAACTTATAAATTGTTAATAAAAAAAATACTATTAATTTACCGATACCAGTTTAAATCAGCAGACATGGATTATAATGACAAATCATTAAAAATCTATTTCAGTTTCTTTAATACACTTCCGGCCATAAAATTTGGGTCACCCAGTAATTTCAACTTGATTATTCTATATCATACTGATTGCTTGAAAAAAACAAACAAAGGCTTTGTTGGAAAAGATTCAATAAAATAATAGATTTGGTATTTGAAAAGAGATAAGAATTTTGACTTTAAGAAAGTCATGGGACACTGTTTCACTGTATAGCCACAGTTATACAGTCTCAATTTTTTCTTTCCAAATACCAAACTTCACTCAGTTCCCTAACCTATCTCATACTTCAACTTATGGTATTAGTGTGTTGACTTTTTTGACAATGGATGTTTACTTTTGATAACCATGTCTATTCTGACATGTTTAACATGGTATTTTCGATCAAATGGATTATTAGTGGTTCTGGGCATGGGCTGCATTTGGCAAACTAAGCTACATCTTTAAAAACAGAAGATATCCACAACATCTTAAGACCAAGATATATAATCAATGCATACTTCTTATTCTCTCTTATGGATTTTTACAAAAACAAACATGGACAAACTCATAAAAACACAAAGATCAATAGAAAGACAGATGCTGCACATAAGTCTAGTGGATAAAAAGAGGAACCAGTGAATAATAAGAGGAATGAGTGGATAAGAGAGAAAACTAAAGTAAGGGATGTTAGACAAGTTGCAAAATTGAAATGGAGATTTGCCGGACAAAATGTAAGACAAAAAGAAGACAGATGGACCAAAAACCTTATAAATTGCAGGCTGTGGGGATATAAAAGAAGTAGAGGAAGGCCCCAAATGAGATGGGCAGATGACATCAAGAAGCACCTGGGACCTAGATGGATGAAGGTAGCGACATACAAAGAAGAATGAGAAAGATTTGAGGAGACCTATGTCCAAAGATGGACCGAAGAAGGCTAAATAGATAGATTTACTATTTACTACAACGAATAGTCAAGCTTTCCGTACTGGTAAAAATATTCTGATCATTTCTTCTTATCTTGTCTACCGTGATTCTTTCTTCATCCTATACCCTCCTATCCTACAATTGGTTTTTTATACCATTTAGTAGGAACTCTTTATCCTTTTCTTTAGTTCCACTTTTGGTTTATTACTTCATCTAGTGGGTCACATTCCTTTTTTCCCATTTTTATTTCCCATCTCTTACCCTACTTTTAGTCTAGTAGGAACAAATTTCAAATTTGCTAATTTTGACTTTTTCAAACCATGTACCGTAACTTTCAAATTAAATTTATGATAATACTCACTTAAATTCTAATTATAACTTACTCCCAGTTCTACTGTATGTCATAACCTCAATTTCTAATAGTTTCATTTTGGTAGGTTATTGTTTTGTTAATTTCTTTGTTGTTTATTATGTTCATACAGCTAAAGTATAAAAAAGTATGTTTTGCTGTTTGATTTGTTTAAGCTGATATCTTTTCAATATTGTATATTTATAAATGATTTCTTAACGCTATAATTAAAAAAAAATATATGAAACTCTCATAATTTGGAAAAAAAATTTCCGGATTGACTCCTACTCCTAGTTGTATTGGTTTCATGTTTAAGTAATTGAACTTAAATTGATTTGGCTTGTTATGTTCAAATTATTATATTTGGTATAAGTTTTTGATCTCAGTAATATTATATTTTATCGCTGTTAACTGTTTTGTACATCCTTGCATTCATTCTTTCTTGTTTATTAGTTTATTGTGTACTATACAGCCTGATGATGGTCTGATTCAGACCGTAAATAGTTGCAATAATTGTATTACTCAATAAAAGTCTGTGGTTTGACTTGGAGTTTTATTGAATCTTCTTTATTGGATTTAACTACATTTGAGATGGATGCCCCATCTAATTAAAGGTTTTGTTGTAGTTTTGATCCAGTTTGATAAAAATAAAGTTCTTCAACAAAATTCTAAAAACACAAATCATCTACTCATAGATAGTTCATAACAATGCTTTTTTTAAATGAAAAAAACTAGCGCCATCTATAGAACTGAAACACAATTAAGTAGTGGGTAAATTTTTCCTTGAGTTGTTTTTGAAGAAAGAAGAATGGGCGCTAAATTTAAATTTGTATTATCTTTACAATTGGTTTAAAGAACCTTGTTTATCATAAGACTAATAAACTTAAACTAATAATAAATATTTATTAAGATTGAATTTCGAACATTATTATTAACAACCCAAAAGACGTTCATTAAGATCAACCAATGCTTATGTGGGATGCAAAAACCTTCAGTTTTCTAATGTATCATACATTACAGAAATATTGAATAACAAATCGAGGCTAAGATAAAAAAATATTTAAATAATTATGTAAAGCTAACATAAGGTTATAACCAAATCAAAAGAGCTGAGAATAAAAAAAAATATCAATATTTGTAAGAAGAACTAAATACTTTATTGGAAATCATTAGAATACTAATTAAATTGAAATTATTAATTAAGTCAAAGAACAAGTAGGTTAATTTAGAACGCATACAAGATCGGTACATGCCACATCGTTTGTTTGTAGAAGTTAACAATTAAAGTGGTGTGAAATTTGTTTATGCTTGAGTCAATTTATAGTTTATTTTATTACAAATTTAGGACGATTTGTGATTCGCTATTCTCTTAACAGGTACTATCGGCTTCAGAATAGCATATACATTTTCAAACTCAAATCGCTTACAATGAATTAATTTTAAGGACGGCCTTAATTTTAAGGACGGCCTATTTATTGTGTATAACCAATCACGGTTTAAATAATAATAAATTTGAAATCAGTTTAACAGTTGTCCACGCCCACATCTTTAATGTTTGCAGCATAAGGTATTTTATTGACAAATTGCCTGTCCCTCTGTTCCTTGTAAATAAACTTAATCCCCAAAAACCATTTAATGTAGGCGTTTAAAGGGCGTTTTTATAACTTCGGTAGGTAAACGAAATTCACATTTAACATGTATATGCTATTCTAAAGCCGACTGTACCTCAAAAGTATGGTGTCTCTTCAGGTAGATAACGTTTTGTATATTTCATGAATATTGTATAATGCATTTGCCTACATTTATTTCATTCGTTCAATGTGATGAACATAATTGCAGTTATTATAAATAAATCACATCACAATGAAATATTTTTTGTTTAATATTTGAATGGAGAGGACAAATTATAACACAACCAGTTTAAATGGCCAGGTTGGTATCTATTATAATACAATTTTAATACCTAGTTAGAAAAGAGTATTAAATATAATAATCATATAAATGCAATCTAACCATTAGGGCGAGAAGATACATCAAGAACAATAATTTCTTACCTTTATTTCACTGTCGCAGATTACAGATTAAATATTACAAATTGGACCGGCTTGACAACCTGAGACACTGCGGCCTTTGAAGATCTTTTGTGCTTTGCATATTTTAATCCAGGCCTGCCCTTTTTATGAAGTGTATCAGTCTTGATAGTGGCCATTTCATACAGCTTGCTGCTTCCCGTTTCTTCTCTCCAAGTTCTAGAAACCGCAGTCTAGGAATCAAATTTTACCTCTCTCGTCAACTAATCAAATTATTCTTAAAAATTCAAATAGCCGCATGCGCCTCAGATGAATGTAGTCTTTACCAATTTAACATAGAGTTAACATGTTGTTAAGTAACAGAGATTTGACAAGCATTTATGCAAACGGTTCTAAATCAAGGGAATGTAGAAAAAGTAACAACTAAGAGCTAGTCCGATGAATTTTCTATGACAATAAGGAGTATAAAATGTTAAAATTAACAATAGTCAGAGAGACGGAAAAATGAATATAAAAAAAATTGATTGTTATATTATAAAACTCTGTATGAGTAATAAAGAAAAAATTATAGCGGAAATGAGGACTATAAGCAAAGATGGCACACAGTAAAAAATCTGAGTTAAAGAATCAGGAAAGAACGATTAATCCGACTTGCGAAAAGATTAAGAACCGCTCTCTCGTAGTCAAACAAAATAAAAATCAAATTTAAACGCTTTTCTGCTCCCCACATTCATTAAATCATAATTTATAGAGTTGCTACAGCTTTTATAGCTAATAGAAACGTTATTGTAATAATTACATTTTTTTTATTAATAAATTAACATATTTTAAAAAATAATTCTATTAAAAATCTAATCAGAACACCGGGTTTTAGTTGTGATGGAATTACATTTAAGCTTATTTAAGTGCATATATATCATTTTCAACATTACATCTCAAGATATATGAGCTTAATACAAATCCTGCTGGTAAACTTATTATATAGGAGGTATTATATAGGATCAGATGTGAAATATTACTTATTGCCTTTTTAGAAATTATGTGCGTCTTAAAGTATCTATTTATTTATTCTATTGTGTTTGTTAACTTAAATAAATACAAATTACTTGATTATCGAGATTATTATGACAGCGAGTGGTATTATTTAACTTATTATTTGATGCACATAATTGTTTTGGTTAAAATAATTCGAACCATGTATTTATTTGTACATAATTTTAATAGCAATTTGATTTCGTGACCTTGTATTTCAAAGAGCAGCAAAATTTGTATTTTTTAGAGAGGCTACCTAATAAAATTATTGTTAAAAAGCAGGTCGGTAAAATTACCTTAAAATGGTAATTTAATTACCCCATTTCGCAGTAAGTCAATTGTTATAAAGATATAATATCGTTTTACTCTTGTATAAAAACTAAATTGTTTAAAAATAATTAATTTTACCTTGCATTATTATTTTATTGAGTAAAAATGTTTAAGATATTTATTGCATAATTTAGAATTTTCATAAAAGCATAATAGTTATTTATGATATAAGTGCTATTATAAGTGATATTTTATTTTGTAAGAAAGTTTGGGATGCCAAAGGTGGAGTGTTCCATATCCCTTCTAACGAAATAAAATCACATTTTGCAGGCATATCAAACAGTATTTTTTCTGATCAGAAAAATGTCAGTTGCAAGGAGGCCAGTGAAAAAGTGCTTCCTGCATAGGTACCTTGAAGAAAAGTCCAACATATGGTAATTGTCAATGCTTTGGTAGAATTACTCTATGTTGAAGTCGATGAACATAAATAATCGATATCGACCTAAAACATCCAAAAAATTGACAAGAGAACAAATCGACAAATTTTTCGCAGAACCCCAGATGGAATGTATCTAATGCAGAAAGTTGCTGCGATTTTTGTTGTTTTTCGCAGCCTTTCTTCGAGAGGAACTGTGTAATTTGAGATTAAATAATATCGAGGATTCCGGAACTTCACTAGTTGTGCATATACCAGACACAAAAACTAATGTGCCATGCACCTTTGTGTACCACTTATTACAATTACAAGACACGGTCCAGTCCAGTACAGTGGCAGAGGGTTATTTAGAAGACTCGCTACAAAGGAAACAGAACATTCCAGATCAAAGTTTATCCAAAAATTCGGCGCCGGATAAAATTGTTCTCTGTCCCGGTACAAGCTTCACCAAAACACATTCTGTTACAACTACCAATTAGACTGGCCATGGAGTTTCTTATCATAATTGTAGTTTCACTAATTGGACGTTTTATTTGAAGAAACACTCCATTTTAAATAATGGTTTTATATTTTCTCTACAAATAAATCACTAGTGCTAAAAATGATTTACTTTGAACACCAGTGTCATAAAATTTGACAGATCAAAATCATGAGTCAAAAATTACACTTTTACTGACGTTTGTAGAAAATTAAACTTTAATAGCTTTTAATTTATGATATATTCTTGATTTTATTAGTTAACCTTTTAGAATCTTGCCGTTATCAGTATCTTGCACATAATTTATATATCATTTTCCTGAATATCATCATCACTATTCTGAGTTTTTTTGTAGTTATTGTGATACTTTTATAGAACTAAAATAAAACCAATATCTTCAATTTCTCAATCTTAAAAATCTTCTTATACCAAGGCTTCTTATTCCCTTTATCTTCTCTCTCATTGTATGCTGTAGATATTGTAACTACCTTGTTTTTATCTCATGTATTACTTCATATTCTTCACTAACTATAATAAAATAAGCACATTTTTTAAATTGGAGCAATTTTATTATGTTTCTCTTAAAATAACACTGAAAAAACATAACATTTCTTGCTGTTTCTATTCCCACTCTGATTTCCGTGGTTTGATCATTTTTTTCTGTGATCCAGGTACCCAGATATGTGTATTTTTAAACTACATATTTCAAATTAACTCACAAATAACTTTTAATTCTTTATTATAATTATTATTACTTCATAAAAGAGTGTAATACCAATAGGGGAGCATTATGTTCCTTCTCTTTCTAATGAATCGGCATCTTCGTTGTCCTTATAACCTGCGTAGCCTGATACCCAGCCTTTGTTTTGGTTATCTAGCTCTTGTAGCTTTTCTAGGCAACTCCATACCAGTTTGGACCTGCATGGAGCTGATTGCTTTTATATCTACTTGTCTATCAGAATATATTGCATGGTTCTCTTGAACTCTTGCCTTTATAACTCTTCTGCGCAATGGTGCATCACTGCAGTAAGCATAGTGAGACTTTTGTCTTAGGCTTGGCTATATAGACACCTGCTCCTATATTTTTCTTATAAGCCGTTTGTGTAGCATATAAT
The DNA here is from genome assembly GCA_035357415.1 of Ophraella communa. NCBI lineage: Eukaryota > Metazoa > Arthropoda > Insecta > Coleoptera > Chrysomelidae > Ophraella > Ophraella communa. The sequence continues at coordinate 20,531,650 of CM068988.1, read as the reverse complement.
TTCTGCGTTAATTGGAGTTCCACCCTTTCATGCCTCTCTGCCTGTTATATTGTATTAAAGTTCTTCCTGTAGTTCTTCCTGTAGCTATATTTGGAAAGCATCTTATATGATGTTTTTTCCAATTAAAGAAGTCATTTTTCAACTCTTTGTGTAGCTCGTTCTGTTGTGGTTAGTCTACTAGTGACGGACCTCCTCTTCTGAAAATTTTGTTCGTTTACTTCAATGCAACAAGCCATTCGATCTTTGCAAAACATTTTGTAACATGCCTGAATGTTCAATTCTCATCTCTACGGTAATTCTGTCTTTTAATTCCTGAATATTGTCGTCAGGTTTTGTCTTACAAACAGTGTTTAACAACTGTTGAACTAACCTTGCATTGTATGGATGAAATTTATTATTACGTAAAATTGTCATTAAGGTTTTTTGTGAAACATCAATTTCGCTGGATATTTATCTAGTGCTTTAATTGGAATCTTCTTCTAACATAATACAAACATCTACAGACTCATAGTACGCGAGACAACATGCCAGGGAAGCTTGCCTGTTAATTCCACTTAGTATTTGAATTGCCCCATCCTGCTGAGTCTTTGGCCACCATACCATATGCTATCATGGGTAGATAAATACCCATATAATCATTTTAGGCTGTAAACCCCAATATTTCCTACATATTGAGATAGATATCTAATAGTTAATAATTTAATAAGTAGAACTTACCTTATAATTTACAATAGAAGGATATATTAATAAGTTTTATAGAATCAGCATTTACTTTTTCTTTTGTACTTCTAAAGTTTCCAAGTTCATAATTTTCACAAGACATACATTTAATATAAACAAAGAATGTAATGGGCATTTTATATTGAATAGAATCCATATTTTGCTATTCCATAACAATTAAATATTTCCAATCCATAATAAGTACATGTTCACATAACAATTCATCTTTGTCTTAGTTCTCTTTTAAAATTCTAAGTTTAATCTGAAACAACAAAAAGAAAATAAAAATCAAAAAGTATTAATGGTTTTCACATGTTTAAGAAATCAACATGTAATTTTAGTTAGTAAAGTATTTAAATTAATATTATAAAAAGGAAGGACTTACAAAATCATAGAAAGACAAATTGTGGTCTTCGATATTGTACAAACAAGTATACCAATAGATCATGAGTACCTAAAAAAGACACAAGAACAATTAAAAACATGTAGCAGGTGTGGTGAAACATAGTAAACTAGTTCTCATATCAATAGTGTTGGACATGATCACAGAATTTTTTTATAGAACACTTTAATAATAGTGCATAGTAGAATAACTATTGAAAAACTTAGTGTACAAACACTAACAAAGACATTTTAGGTAACAAAATGTATGTAGGATAGTTAAGTAAATGTTTATATAAATTTTAAAATGTTAACCTTTATTAACACAGAGACTTTTATCTTATATAATATGTAAGAGATACAAATAACAAAATCTTTTAAAAGTTTAAATTTTAGTTGTTAGGGTTTAAAAATAGTAAATTTTAGTTAAATTAGGATTAGTTTAATGAATTTATAGTAATTTTAAATATAAATGATAGTTTTAATCCAAATTTTGAAAGTCTTAAAAAAATGACAGCTTGAGAAACTTGTCTCTTTCAAATCCAAAATTTCATAGCAAAAAGTCCATTAAAAATTATATTAAGAGAATTTTACTAAATATAAAGATGAGAGTTCACTGTAAGTTATAAAGGATATTATTAGATTTGTAATTTAATTACCTTGATTTTCCAGAATGTTGCAAAAATTTTGTATGTTAAAACATTTGAAATCCGTTTTGTTATGTCATTTTTCTGGAAGCCTATAAAAAGGCCAGAAATTTGATGATTCACTCTCTTTTGATTTTGGTAGTAGAGCAATCAACATCGATTCACTCTCTTATGTTTTTGGTAGCAGTGCAGTTAACATCGTATGTATTAATTGAGTACTAACTAGAAGAAAATTTTTTGCATTAATTAAAAGCTGTTTATGTTAAATTAATACATGTAACATTAAAAATACATGCAGTAAAGTAATCAACTATTATTAAATTACTTACCAAAGTAATAAATTGTACAAAACATATCAAGATTCCAATAGAATTTATGAGATTAAATTCAAGCGTCATTGATACATCCAAGTGTGGTAGACATATTGGCTTTTTGGTACGCTGTTCCCGTTCCGATAGCAGACGAAGTAGAAGCCGATCTCAGTGTTTGTTACGTTGCGCATGACCAGGACAATTTTCAAAAGACTTTGTGATACAAGGTACGTCCGATAGTTAAGGTTTTATATTTGTGTTTTTATTTTGTTGTATCGGTAAATTGATTTATTTTTGTATATCATCTTCATTTTATTCATACCAGGTTATTCATCCATTTAAGTGTAATAAGCATATGAAAACCAATTAATAGTGTTTGTTTTAATTTATTTGTATAATTTATTTTAGATACATTTGAAATTAAATTCATTGTATTACAATAATTAAACAAGATTTTAATTTGAATCCTACCCTGATAAGAGTCAGATTTTAAATTTAAATTTCAATTTGATAAAAAAGTAGATTGAACTAGTTTAAAATTTTAAAGGCGCTCAACCATAGAACTATAGAAGAAAAAGTAAACTCAATATAAAATTAAATAGTATTTAATCATTAAAATTAATTAAAACATCATTAAATTAATAGAACTAAGTCGGGATATTGATAAATTAACTACAAACAATCAGATAATAATAATCATTAAATTTAAATCATAATAAATTGACAATACCAACGTGGGATATTAACAATTAAACTATGAAAAAACCAAACAAAAAAAAAATTAAAGCAAAATTAAATCATATTAATATCCTCCATAAAAAAATATAGTATAGTATAATCCAGTATAATCCATATATAATCCAGTATAAATCCAGTATAATCCATATAGTATAATATAGTATAGTATAATCCATCAGGAAAATTATTATTAACATTGACACCTTGATACCTTGACAGCCAGGAGAGCTTGCCTGTTAATTCCACTTAGTATTTGAATTGCCCCATCCTGCTGAGTCTTTGGCCACCATAACATATGGGTAGAGTGACCTTGATAAATACCCATATAATCATTTTAGGCTGTAATATTTCCTACACATCCTCCATCAAAAAATACAAAATATAATCCATCGGGAAATTGATTATTAGCATTCTTCTAATGCCTTAAGACGTTGGTTAGAAAACCAGATTTTGTTTTAGAGAGCATTTAATTGTAACATAGTATAAAAATAACGAGAATTAGGTTCGACATCTCATAAGTAAGTGGTAGACTTTCAAGAGAGCGAAACCAGGTCAGCCTTTCACAATATACACTCACTATACTAGTAGTAATCAAATAGGTGTAAGTGTTTCTAATAAGGAATTGGATGTATTTCTATACAATAAATAATAAAATCGAGAATGACAATTTATTTATCCTTGTCATAGTTGGCGATCTTAAGTTCGTTACATACAGAATTTTCATTCTTAAAAGGAGAAAGAGGGACAATGGTTCACGCCACTTTCGATTTTAACATTTACAGAAAGAATCGTCTGGTATTACTACAGAGACGTCTATGTTTGAATTATATTTTTGCATAGACTTTAACCTACATAAGTTGGTTGCAGTTTATTATAATTATTATTAATAAACATATTAGTGTTTAAACTAAATGCTTCGCTTTATAATCGTTTACATCATTGCAATATAAAGGTGAAATTTATTTTACAACAAGAAATTGTTTTGTAATGGACGGAGAATTTATGTCTGTTGTACCGGATTCCTTGACATTCTTACAAAGGTTAGTATTTCATAGATTTGTTTTATTAACAACCAGTTATAATTCGATGATTCAAGTAAATTGTCTGGACTAATGTTTATTTTTAATCTATAATTGGTTCTATATATTATCAAAAAACATTTAAATATGTTAAAAATTTTTATCATTTTATGTAAAATTGGGTTAAATTTTGCAAATTGAAACAATTGATTGATAATTTAATGTCAATAGTGTCATAATTTTGGAAAAGGTATAAAAGGCCGCAAATTTTGGCTTTCGCTCTCTTATTCGCAATTGAAATTGATACCGACGGTATCATAACCGCACTTTTAACAAAAAATTGAATTTAATTATATGATTTAGCAAAAATACTAGAATCACAGTAATTAAATACATATTCGTATAAAATTGGCCCTTTGTATGCCCCCCCTTTCTTACCATAGTTCTGATGTTTTATTAGACTTATAGCAGCCCTAGTAGCTCTTCTAGTCCTGGAATACAATACAAATCCTCTCGGAGGATATTCCTCTTAAAATCCGGTGCCTTTTTTAACTAAGGCAGCTAAGAGGCCCCTTTTGGCCGTAGTTTTCCTGAAGTATCTTAGCTTCTTCCAGGTGATTCCAGTACATGGCTTTCGGCTCCTTTTTTTTGCTACCTTATCTGCTGTTTCATTCCCTACTATTTTTATTTGTCCTTGGACCCATAAGATGGTGACAATATTCTTTTGGTCCAATTAATTTGCCTATGAATTCCCAAACCATCTTCGCACTGCAGCTCAAAGCTCAGCGCTTTGATAGCTGCTAGACTATGCGACATGATCACAATCTCTTGTCTGCGGCAGCTTCTTTCAATCTTGAATTCTGTACATCTTTCGATTGTGCGGATTTATGCTTGGAATATGCCGATATATGTGCTTTAAAATTAACTGAAAAACATTATCTCTCTTTCCTTCTATATTTTTAACTTTTTTTTAGTTTAACAAACAATATATGTTCAAAGTAAGACACAAACAGTTGTATCTCCATGTTGACTGCTGAATTAATTTTACATCTAACATCTTTCAAGTATTTTTGTGGAACCTGTATATGAATCATGTAATATAAAAAACTAGCGAAAAATAGCAATCTTCAATAACCAATTTTCAATAAAACCGTGTTCGTCATATTCCACAGTTCCATTTCAATCAACAATAGAGATCAATCAAAGAGAAAATAATAGAAACCTTTTTAGATTAATTCCAATTCCATTTGCTTCTTTTTTTTTGTAGCATCATGTACTGTGCAATATTCCGTATTGTTAAGAATAATCTTCTCGATATTCTTGATTCAATTCTTCAATAGATTAGAGTCACCGTAAGGCCAAGGTCGCCATTATAAAAAAATTGATGGTACTGATATAATGAATAAAAGACAATGATAATTTGATTTGGCAATAATTCACTGATGTTCTATGTAAAAAAGCCGATATCAATTTTGATGTAATCAAATATTAAAAGATTGGAGCACCTGTACCTACCAGTCATTATTAGTCCGCAAAAATGTAAGCTTGATTTACATTGTTCGCTGTGATTAATAGCTGCACGATAAACAAAAAAAAATTTGTTGTAGCCGTCATTACACGTGATATTCCATTTATCACTGACAGCAATTACGGGTTGACACTTGCCGTTATTATTTTAGATAGACAAAAGCCTATTAATTTTTTTTCAAGTTTTGGCCAACGTGAGCTCAAACCACTGCTAATTTGTGATAAATAGGCTTAAAATGGTTGATCTATAAACTATGTAGGACAGTATTTAAAAGTGATATTATTCGCTCTCACTAGAAAATGTCCAAACAAAAATTCCGTCAAACGCTGAGCTCTTCTTATTTTAAGACGTTCTCCATAAAAAATGTTAGTTATCAATTTGATTATTATTAGGAATTATTCTTGTTTCCCTTTAAGCTGAATGTTACTTGTCAGTTTTATAATTATTGGATCAGATTTTGAGTTTGGTCTGCCCCTTTCCGTTGTGATTTAACGACACTAGGTTCTAGAAGAGAGAGCAGAATATTGTGACGGGATATTGAAAAAAGGTTGTCACAGTGATTGGAAAAAGTTCAAGGCTTCAATAAACTGTTGTATCCAGCTCTGGAGTATCATTTACCTGGACAAACGAAAATAAACCTACATAGATATACTGTACATTATCATAGAATTCTTTTGCAACAATTCTCTGCTTATTCTGTTAATTTTCTCAGTTTAATGGATGATTCCAGTAATTTAATCAGTTTTGCCACTACAAAATTTTCAGGTCTAAAATGTCTGACATTTTCTAGGCCTTTTTGGGTACGATTCAAACTCGAAGCGAAGATATTTTTTAATTTTAAAACTTTCTAGATGGTACCGAATATCTGAACGGAGCTATTAATGTTGTAATGAAAAAAAATAAATAACCTAGGGGATTCGAACTTTTTACGTTTGCCGCATGCACGAAATCTGTCAATTCTATGTCACATGTTTCACAGTAGCCTGATTCACATTTGAAAAAAACACAAAATCGAGGTTCAAATATCAAAAATAAATAAGACATGTGACATAGAATTGACAGATTTCGTCCATGCGGCAAACGTAAAAAGTTCGAATCCCCTAGGTTATTTATTTTTTTTCATTACAACATTAATAGCTCCGTTCAGATATTCGGTACCATCTAGAAAGTTTTAAAATTAAAAAATATCTTCGCTTCGAGTTTGAATCGTACCCAAAAAGGCCTAGAAAATGTCAGACATTTTAGACCTGAAAATTTTGTAGTGGCAAAACTGATTGAATTACTGGAATCATCCATTGAGTATTTCACTTGTACCCTTACCGATAAAACACAAACTTTACACTCTGATTCTACTTTGGTGTTCTGTGATATAATACAAAAATAAAACCACTTTTACAATGATTGGTTATGTATCGCATGTAACTGACGCATAGTACTGATGTAACTATAGAGATTTTTTACAAGGATATTTTCAGTAAACTAAGTTGTCCCTAATAAATAATTTGCTATAGATAAAATGAATACCGTTTTTCATTAAACATAAGAAATTTGTAGGTATAAGAGTTGACGCATTCTTTATGTTCTTTGGTGTAAACATACACATACAAAATCAAGGTCGAAGATTTCAGTAGAGATTCTTCGGGTTTAATAAGTATGCTAAGAACAAATATTGAAAATGAAAACAGTGTTGACATATTTTCTTAACTTTCATCTTGACTACAATACTGAAAAGGTTAAAGTAACGTAAATAAGGGGGAACAGTGGTGTAGTTAGTAAAACATACTCGATTATTGAATTTTTTACATTAGATAATAAAATGACTAAAGTACAATTTTTGTAATGCCATTCCTTCACGTTATTATATTTTATTTATAATTCATTTGTATTTGGTTACCTCCCAAATAGACTCTTCAAAAGATAAATGATACGAAATATCTCAATAAGTATACCCTTCATTATACTGACGGAGGTTTTAAGGATTATTATTGTAAGAGAGTATCATTAACGCAGAGTCGGCTATTGAACATTATTAAAACGTTGATGGTAGACATTACCACCCATTCTTTTGTTTCAGTGCTTTTAAAATTGTTTCCAGTCATTGTGAAATAATCATTTTCCAGTCAAATACCGAAAGTAAAACTTGTATCAGTAATTATAGTAGAAAGTAAGTGGATAATTTGAAAAAAATTTATTATTTTCTCAAATCATGTACGAGGGTTGCCTTTTATATTTCAGGATTTGGCAACCCTGGCAAGTGACAGCTCTATCGACGTTTTTTGAGGTTATACGTACTCAGGACGTTTTGACACACGAGCGCTATTTGTGTTGTTTACAGTAACTTAAAAGATTCATCTCGGACCAAAAATGGATTAATGCGAGCTCCCACACATCGGCTCAAACAACTGCATTTTTGAGCACCCAAAACATCGATTTGATGAGTCATCCGCCGTATAGTCCTGACTTATCACCGAATGACTTCTTTTTATTTCCGTACGTAAAAAACAAACTGAGAAGTCAAACCTGAAGAAGCGGTTGCTGCATTCAGAATGCATGTTTTGGAGATACCTCAATCAGAGTGACAAAAATGCTTCGGCAATTGGTTCAAACGCATGCAAAAGTGTATAGATTTTTATGGGGAATATTTTGAAAAAGTGATTATTAATATTTGTTACTGTTCTCTAATCCAGAAATGTAAAAGGCAACCCTCGTATTGTTTTTAAACCAGCTTACAATAAGTGTCAACAATTAAGCAATTATTAATTTGTTTTGACTTTAAAAAACGATTGGTATTTGGTTTGCCGGGAAGACGAGTACTGATTTTCATTATCATTCAACAAAAAAAGAACTAATTAAGTTAAAAAAAGCAAAGAATTGTATTCAAATAGCTTAAAGAAGAATGAAATTAATCCTGATTTCTGTCCCATTATTTTAATCGAACACAAACTCCTCCTGAAATTTCAACAAAAACTGGTTTAAAAATATTTCAGCTGGACGAAATGCGACAGATAAATAAATTGCCACAAACTTACCCAAAGGTTCTGGTCTAAATGCAGAGAATAACCATAACTGTCTTCCATTTCGGAAAATAATTCGCCGGCTATTCTGCAATATTTAATGCAGTTTCTGGCTAATAAAAAGTGGTAGGTAATTAAAATCAAGTATTTTATTGCAGTTTTTCAGGTTTTGAAATTTTATGTCATTTTAAAAACCTCTAAATTATGTTAATATGCTCGTTATTTTTATTATAATTCAAGTACCTTTTTAAAGTATATTAATAAGATGATAAAAAACTGTTAAAAACATATTTTTGTTAAGTATGGAACTTCTAAGAAAATATTCCACTCGCTTATACATAAACCGCAAAACAAAAAGCGTGGCACGTCATAACTATGATGTCATATTTTTAAATCAGTTAGATAAGTCGGATTTGTTCAAGTTAATTAGGCAACTCATATTACACCAAGGAAAGGATTTTATCGGATCGGTTGATATCGTTGGTGATGACAATTGTATCAGTAATACGCCACATTATTAGAAACGTCACTATCGGCATTATATCCAAACAAACTTTTGCCTTTTATTGTAGTTAATTTGCATTGAAGATTTATATTATGTATTTTCATATATTTTCTTGTTTATGAGTTATTATAGTACTAAATAGACACATTATTTATATTATAATATTTCGAGTCGTAATTAAAGACGTTTTATTTTGTTTTATATAAAAAAGTTAGCTTTTGAGGTTAAGTAATATTGTTTTAATTTTTTCTTACCTTAGAACAAAATAAAACTTCTTTAAATATAACTCAAACTATTCCTTAATGTCAAAAATTCTACAAAAAACAAGAAAATATACAATAAAAAAAACTTCAATGCAAACTAACTACCATAAGGCCACACTCGATTCTCAAAATATAATATTAAAAGCGATATTAGCTGTTCGCAAACTGTTTGGGTATTTTTTTGGAATGTGAATAATTCAACAATTTCTTTCAAAAAGTTGAAACAATTAAAAGCGCTAAGTTGAAATAAAAATAAGAGTTAGATTGAAAGGTACTATTTTAGATAGATAGAACAGAATTTTATTAACATCATACTAATATTTTTTTCGTTTAATATTTAGATAACACAGTAAATCCGATATTTTATATCGATATTTATTGTTTGGCAATAATACGGCTTAAAAGTAACTAGATTTTAAATGAGAAATATTTTTATTTTTTTAAATATTGTGTTGGTATCATTGACGAATAACGACATAGAATTCTATAACGTGTACGAGTACGATTTTTATTTTGCGTTTGCTGAATAATAACAATTCTCTATACTTACTGTCTCACAATGTGTTTAATACCTTTATTTGTTAATACTTAATTTTTAAAGATAAAAATAAAAGAAAATGCCATACTTTTTACTGTGTACATAAGGAGAATTACCCGAGAATCCAAGTACTGAGCTAGATAAGGAAAAACGACCCCATAAATATTTAAATTGTTTTATTTTTAAGTAGATGTTACTCCATTTAACATAAATATCAAGATCCCGTCTCTGTTTTCTTGTGTTCTTCGAACATATATGTATACGTGCGTCCTATCAAAAAAACATGACATGTTATTTGATAAATTATACCGAACCAGAACCATCAAAGTCAAAGTCTTTACTTCGCGGCGTTGTATCATTAAAAGTGACTTTAAGTTCTTTGTAATCTTACCTGTAGCAGCGATAAGGGCACTGGGCTAGTGCAAACACTAGTGTGAGGTTCTCACATGCTCCCAACTAAAAGAGCGTCCCTCTGTTTTATTCAGGGGGGATTGAAAAGCAGTAAATATGATTTTTTAAATTGGTTATTATGAACTATTATTAATAAATCATGGTAATTAAGGTTAAACACATTTTATGTAAATAAAAACAAACATTTGGATTTATATAATAACTATTCACACTTATATAATATAATGTTAACTAAAAAAATAATTAATGTTTATTAAAAAAAATTAATAAACAAATTTCTATCGAGGGAATGCTTCAGATGCCACTAGAAAATATTCTGTGGATCAAGTCAAGTACAAGTTGTCAGAATACAAAGAACTGTCAGTTATGAATGGCATATAACAATTTGTCACTGTCACTGAAGGATATATATCTATCTAGGGATATTTTTAAAAACCAACGTCAATTTCTCTTGAGTTAATTTAGGAATAAAATAATACTTGTTTATTTTTACATATACCAAAATATTTTCAATTTAGCCAATTTTAAGATCTCTGTAAAATCTTTCCAGAAAGTGAAAAATCAAAATTAATAAAAAGTGTGGCCCCCACGTGGGCTTATTACAGCTTTACATCTTTGGGTTATAGACAAAACGGTTCTATAACTTTTCCATAATAAAACACAATTATTGATATGTAGTCAATATCTTTATTAGAATGATAAAATTGCAAATTAACTTAAAATTTAAACAGTGTAGCATATCTATTTTTCCATATCTCACGATTCTTTCTCTTTTTGCAACTTTTTTAAAGGAACAGGTAAATTTATCAAAAGAAATTGAACTAATACATACATTCCAAGTTCAATTTAATCAATACAGAAATTAATTATATGTAATTAATGTTTTTTTTTAATTCCCTGGACTTTTTAGAAGTGTGTGTTTAAGAAATTGATAAGTGGACTAATCCACAATAATTTATCAACAAACTTCTTCATGGAGAATATTAAAAAGTCCTAATGTAAACTCTCTATTTCTCTAAAATTATTAAAAAAGGATAAATATTAAAGAATTTAGGAAATTTCACTTTCTGATTCGTTTTAAATGAGTCAAACATCGGATAATAGTCCTTTATCCCCCTCATAGCGCCAGCCTAGTGTTTGTTTTGGTGGCCAAAAGGTACCGTCATTGTTTGATTAAATTTAATGCATAGACAAACGCGTTTGAAAGCATTTAAAGTTGACGAAAGATGCTAAAGTTGTATGTTTAATTAGGAAGTCAATACAGGACTAAAAAAAATATTAAGAAAGTGAATGTAATAATTTATAAAAGGAGATTTTATGGTTAGATATTAATGGGTTTAATAAATCTTCTATTATAAATGCGAATAAAAAAGTTGATATCATTTTATTTAGTGGAAAACAAAAAAAAGTCATTATTGAGTTAAATGTCAAGTAGTAGGCGATAATGTGGTGTAGGCAGACATTCTGTATGATAAATAAATGTCTTTCGAGGTAACTAGCTGTTATGGGCCGGCTGACCTCGCGAAATTAAGAAATCTGACTCATTGTTACCAGTTTAACTTTCTCGATTCTCGATATGTCAACATATTGGTTTTTCTGGTTTTTAAAATAACTGGAAAAGATGGATTGTCAAGTAGTTATTCATTTGGTACCACAAATGTTAGCATCGATATTATAAAAATGTTTTTCCCACAATAATTATAAGAATAATCTAATACAAAAACATTTCTAATAAATAAATCATCGATTAATTACTTGAAAATATTAGTTTATATACTAAGTGACATAAAAATTCGAACGCACAGTGTAAATGATTTTATTTTTATAAAATTTTGTATAAGTACTTACTGAAGCATAAGTAAATGGTAAAAATTTCAAAATGATTGTATTGCTTTAAAGCCCTTTTACCTTTAATAAGGTGTGGATGCACCCCGATGTGTAACGCATTCTCCAACACGCCTAGGCATGCTTCTAAACAGGTGGTCAATCTTCTGAGGTATTTCATTCCAGGCAACCACGAACTCCTCTCGAAGATCTAGAGACTGAGGAGGACGTTGCAAATTGAGAAATCTCCTACCCATCATATCCTACACGTGCTCAATTGGGGATAAGTCGGGAGATCTTAGTGGCCAAGGTAACAATGTGACATCATTATGTTGAAAGAAGTCTTTTGTGACTCTTGCGACATGTGGTCGGGCATTATCTTGTTGGAAAGTTGGATTTGCCAGGGTGTCAAGATAGGGTTCTAAAACTTTCTTGGATATAACGCTGCGCGTTCATGTTACCTCTGATGAAGATTAAAGGTGATCTCGAACCATAAGCTATAGCACCCCAAACCATAACAGTTTGATGAACATGCCTTTCAACAAAAAACCGTGGATTTCTCCTGGGCTGAATCGAAATAAGTTTGATTCTCCAGTGGTAACAATAATATATTCTTCTAAATAAAAAAAATGATTTAAACGTAATAATTAATATATTTCTTCTAAATTTATGCTGATTAATTTTTTTATGGGTCATTTACAAGATACAAGAATTTTTATTAAAATAGACATAATTACTTTATTACTATTTGGGATGATTTTAAACCATTCTTATATGAAATTATCTATAAAAAACTAATAAAAATAAAGAAAAGTTATATTTCCCTTCTGAGAAAGTAATTTACTTTGGCCAGTGAACTACTTTCATTTTAAAAAGATATTTGCACACAAAAAAGAGAATAGATATTTGTACCTACCTTTCATAGGTTAACTGCAAAACTAGTTGGACGATATATAGACCTCTCTTCTATTACAAGGCCCTAGTTAGTGCCATGAAATTTTCGTTTCTGTAATTCCTGACCTGTTTTAGAAAACACAGTAAGTAACCAAAATAGAACAAGACCGGATTATCTTTGACAACATCTAAATGCAGGAAACAATTCTTATAAAGTTAATGGAATTTTGAAGAAGAAAAAAGCACGTGATATGAATATCAAAGAAGTACCAAGAGAAAAATTGTTGCGTTGATTTTACTACTAAGCACATTACAATGGTTAGAATGTAGGTATTACTGTAATGATGCTTTACCCTCCGTCTGGTTTTCTATCTGCTGTAGTTTCACTACTTCAGTAATAATTTACATCCTCGTAAATATTAACTTGTTTGTGCGGTGGAAGATATTTACTTTTAGTTCATCAGAATGTTTTAATCCATTTAAAAAATAAAATCTTTATAATTACAGTTATTTCTTTTTAGTTAACAAAATTAATCAAATTTTTACTTTTATTTCTGTATAAATGTGATAAAAAACTCATCACCCATTTCTAAAATCATTTTGTAGATATGATTACATTTAAACGAATATTTTCCGCGATTCTTCTAGGTCTGCAATGAGGTTATCTAAGGCAACTCTTAAGACAACTCACTCCAAGCATTTTGTAATGCATTATGGAGATTACGGAGTTCATTGGAGGGTTGGGAAGCAGATCTATCCTTCTACCCATCATATCCCAAACATCCACCCAAACAATGAGCGAAAGGTCGGGAGAACGTGCGGGCCAAGGTAGAATATCAATATTGGAGTCTTGTAGAAACTCAAGAGTAACTGCTGCAATATGTGGACGTGCGTTACAGCAAAAAATGTTTCCTATGGATCTTAAAGTACTATGCCGATCCTTAAGGGCAAGTAGTCTCAATCATCTTCCCGATTTATTGTCATTCTAGGTCGACCAGAACCTTCTCTGCGATGTTTCCTATTGTCTTCTCCAACAACGAATAATTGCAATATTTCTTTGCATTCGTCTGGTGATTTCGTGATATCTAATTCCTGTCCCAAGCAGAGCAATTATACGACCTCTTTCAAAATCGCTTAACGACAAACCCATTAACAATTAATTGTTAAATTCAAAGTTGGTTATTGAAAAGAACCGCCAAAAACTAAGATAAAGACCTTATCTACCTTTTTGAAAAATTTAAATAGTATTTATTCAAGGAGCAAAATATTAAAAAGTTGTTGTCTACGTACCTTAGTTGGATCTTTTTGATATTATTACAGTTTGTAGATCATAAAAAGCCAATAACTCCTTTTTTGTTTTGAATCTCTTTAGTTGGGTCATGGTTTTAGTAGCGGCAGCTTTGAATCGGACTTGTGAGTCTCGTCTAAAAGGTTTTTATAGGAACTATCTAATTATGTCCATAGTTCTTATAAAATATTAAATTATACTGTACAAACTGACCGACCTTCATAAAAAAGCTCTAAACGAATTTGAAATTTTCTTTAATTTAATAAAAAATTCTATGAAAATATCAAACTACGTATATTATGGTATTGCCAAAGTTTAGCTATTTATCAGTGTTGCCAGTTCCCTAAATTAAACAACAAACATCACCCCTCGTAATCCATTTTTAATAGCATTTGTTCCAAATACCGACGTCAAATTCAGTTTCAATTATGACATAATTGTTTAAAAAATGAATTGGTTTTTCGCTTTCATTATCCATACTGGTACTGAAATATGTTTGGTGAAAGTACTTGCTTAATTAATCTTAAAACATAACATATAAGGCCATTTATTTATATTTATAAATACTTTAACGGTATAATTGAATTTAAAATATTTAATATGGTTATGATCACATATTTTGATGAATTATTTATTATAAAGGAAGTAATTAAATTAAAATACAAGTTTCCTTCAATGACATTACACTTATTTTAAGGTTATATAAATTATTTTTTGTGGTAATATGAAAGATGTAGTCATTTTTAACTAATTTATATCCAATCATTTTGTTCCAAAATAATGCCTGCATTGGATACTAATTTCTTTAATAATGTGGGATCAATACATAAATCTAATGTCAGAAATTATACAACTCGTTTTATGGAAAATTTAACCATCGAACTATTTCATTGTTAGATCATAGAAATGAGCTGCTCAATAAGCGACAAAGCCGCACGGCTTGTCTGAATGATGTCACCCGCAAAAACGGTTATACTATGAAATTTGACACAGTCTCTTTCTGATATTTTTTCTATTATTATTTATTCAGTTAATGAATGCGTTCCTCTTTGAAGACATAAAGTTTACTAAATTCCATGGATATTCAACTATTTCTGGTATTTTAGCCGGTAAATTAATAAGAGTGAACTTCGTTCACCTCTTGTCTTGTATGTTCTTGTAGATCACAAAAAGTGGACTTTATTATAAGGAAACGGTATAATATGTGACATATGTTTTTGTTTCAACAACCTGTTATATACATAAAATTACATAAACGAAATACCGTTTGCTAGCGATCTCAGAAAAACACAAGCGGGGTGGGGTCAGGACCGTATCAGTGAAATTCAATGTTAAAAGACAGTCAACCGGATTTGAAATTATTTATATTAAAATATTACTTCATAGAATGATAAATTTGTTTATATAGTTATATCTTTGTTTTGATAGTTTTTATATGTTGGTTGTCTTTTAAATTAATTATTCTATTTTTCTCATTAATATTAATAGTTTAGAAACTAACTGCCATTATCCTGCTTGATTAATAAATTCATTAAAAAGAACAATTTTTCTGCTGAATTTTTAATGAGCAGTTGACCGGTTGTATCTTATATCATTGTGTTTTATACACTTTTTGAATTTACTGTATCTATTGTAAAGTTAATAATAGAAAAACAACTATTTTCGCTAAAATCTTACACACTTCAGCATTTAAATTTTCAAAAGTTTTGGGTTTACATTATTTATTAGTGCATTAACTAATTATCAATTCAAAAATTTGTTAAAAAGGTGACAACATTAGATACTTAAGCTTTAAAGTTTAATTTAAGTTTATGTAGGAACAGAGAAATGAGCAATACCCTTATTTTTATAATTCCTCTCAATATTTGTTTGTTAAAGTAGCTAACAAAATGTAACTTCAATATGTCAATCTGACAATGCTTGTTTTTAGCGAAACAGCTGTCATTGAATTTAAATTCACTGTTCTTAATAACATGGACTTTCACAGGGTTAGTAAAATAAATTTCATTAAACAAAATGTTTAATAAATAAATTAATTAATAAGAAAGAACAGAAAGTGTCACTACAACTAATATTTCCTAAACAAAATAAAGAAATTAAAAGTTATAAAAATATTACATATTGTGGAAATATTTCCAATACAATTTCAAAAATAATATCTTCGGCAACATCTGCATTAATATCATTTAAAACACAAAATTATGTTGGTACAAAATTGTTAAATGTAAAAACAAAATTACCCAAATTAAAAAAATCTGGTGTTTACAAAATTAATTGTCCAAAATGTAATGCTGTATATATAGGTCAAACACAAAGAAATTTTGAAGTAAGATTCAATGAACACTTAAGAGCATATAGATTAAAACAACCGGATAAGTCAAATTATGCAAAACACCTACTTGAACATCCAACCTCACTCTTACACACCAATAACATCCAAATACTACACACTAGTGATAAAAAACAAAATTTAGATTTCCTTGAAGAACTTGAAATAAAAAGACATCTGCAGAACCACAATTTAAAGTTGTTAATGAACAAATAAATCTTGGAAGTTCTCCACTATTAAACTGTTTACTTTGATTGAGTTTACATTTTATACAGAAATAAGATATAAAGTAAAATTCAAATACATTAAGTTATTGTAAAGATCAGCATGATATAGTTTTTTCCTGGTTTTTCTATATCATTGCACAGTTGTACTGATCTTAGAGGGAAGTACATCCAGGATAATCCCTTAGGGCTATTAACATCAAGGCTTTAATATTGTTATGTCTTATTACTTCCATACTTGGTCTAGCCTTAATACTACTACCTAAACAACATCAGGTACCTAGCTACAAACAAACAATATGTAACTTTAATGTCAATCTGACGAAACGTCCGTCATTGTAACTTAAAACGTTCAAACGAAGAGTTTTTTATTATTCTGAATTTAAATACGTATTTTTTTAATAAATAGTGTTGTTTACTGTTCTTAATTAACTAATTAATAAAACCGTGGAAGTTTTTTTTCAAAGTAATTTGGTTCCAATAAATCTAACTATTATAAGATCATTTCCTACAATTTTTGGACTATATCAATCCAATTACAGTGGAAGACAATTCCTTATAATAGATACATGTAGTGTCATTGTTTTCTCTGCTCTAGTTGAAATTTACTGCCAAATTCTTTTTCCTTCTTTTATTTTTTTTTGTTGTGTCTATTTTTAGTTTTTTCTATTCTTTACTTTTTTCTCAACTGCTAATTCTAATTCTGATTGAGAGGTGGTTGTTGATCCATTTGGCTTAGAGTATGTTGATATTACATTTAAGACCTGTAAACCTACCGCAGTGATTTTCGCCTTAATATTTACCATTTTTGTCATTGAACTTTTCAATTTTATGTGAGTATAGTAGGACTCGTGTCTTGGAATGTGCTGGGTTAAGAGTATTTCTAAATAATTTGCCATGTAAGTTTTTTTTGTAGATACTAATAATCCTGGACACTATAATTCTTCTTTATTTTAGGAAATGTACCAATCAGGTACTTCTAAATTTTAGGTCATTCGTTACAAACAAACTAAAACCTCTTCCTTTATTACAGACATGACTGTAATCTAATGGTGAGCAACAATAGACCTTTCAGGTCGCGATGGAAAGAACAATTCTCAACCACTTACTTAAAACATAACCTAAAACTTCCTAAATTTATTTGTACTCAACGTTCTAGTTATACAACTAGACATCTTTCTTAAACTAAAAAATTGTCTTCTCGAAGGAACTCTATAAAATATAAATATCACTACAATAACTTTATTTGCAGTTCTTTAATTCTATGATTAAGTAGAGATTTCACTTAAACGTTTTAATTACAAAATGAGCAATTGAAATATTTGAAACAATGGCTCCTTTGTAACAGTTGATTCATTGAAAATTTGCACGGTACATCAATTACATTGCGAAATTTCCTATAAATATAAATTTGCTACTCTTCATCTCGTTGGGCAAGAAAGTATAAATAACAAATATTGTGAAACTATTTACCTTATGGAAAACGGATTTTATTTATAACTTTCCGTCGAAATTTGTCATTCTCGCTTATATAAAATATAAAATTAATGATTAAACTGTTACGGCTGACAGAGAATATTATGAATATTTAAATCCAAAAATGCAGTAAGTTTTTGCAACTTTTTTGCAGAATATTAACATATATAGCAAAGGTCGTTTTCATTAGACGGTATTTTAACGTTATTTCAGTTTGTTGGCAATTTGTATGGTAAATAAACAATAATAATTTTAAAATTATGCAAGAACCATGATTTCATCATCACTTATAAACACATAAATGTAGAAACGTGGAAATCATGTGAGATCCTTTATTTTTTAGGAAAAAAAACAATACAATTTTAAATTTAAAATTCAGATTTATTATTAATTATACCCGCAAACTACCAAATTATTTTATATGATAATTGATTAAATATTTACCGCAAACCACAGCAGAATAATAACCACCCGCCATATTTAGTGTGGTGAAAGTCGATAAAATTTGTACATGTTTTGAAGTTTATTTTCGGTTTAGCTTAATATATGTCATTGGGGCATAGATTTTAAATAGTTTTTACAGGTTAAGTATTCTTCCTATATTTCAGGAAATAGATTTGCCAAACTTGGCACCACATCCTTTTGTAGTAGTACTAAATATTTATTGCCATTCAGATTCCCAATAATATGGTTTTTAACAATCCCTGCCCAAACATTAACCTTTTTAGGGTATTGTTTATGGTCCTCTATCATCCAGTAGGGATTTTCCGTTGACGTTGACACATAACAAACATAACGTTTTCTAATTGGATGGTCTACTCGATGTATGTGGGTTATCCTCAAACTGAAGCATCACAATTTGCAATAAATTTAAAAACAGTAACATTGTTGGATATAGAATGAAGATATATCACAAGCCTATATTTCCCATTCAAAAAATTAGGGGTTGTAACTTTAAACTGTCACTCAAAAGGGGTTCCGAATTTGGAATAAGAAAGAAGTTATCAAAGTTTACAAGTTTGTCTTTGAAAAATTTAAAAATCTTAAACTGAAATTCTTAAAACAGTAAAAAAACATTCAGAGTAGAATTTGATACTAATATTTGATGAATAGTTCAACCTTTACTGATTTGAAGCTTCTTTGACTTGCAATTTTTTTCACACATACATCCTCTAATTAAAACTACATTCTCGGTTTTAATTATAAATAGTTTTACATACTTAGAATTGTGTATTTCATATTATAATTATTTGAACATCAATGCAAGGCGCGCCACAGTTTTCTCATTGTTTATTATTGAAATGATAATAAAGAAATTATTTTATTAAATAATGAGACGTGAAGTGGAGCAAACTGAAAAACGTTTGATCATGGTCAAAAGTCCTACTTCAACGATAATACAAGAATTGTCAGCTTTTAAAATTTACTACTTTTAATGTAGCTATTAACAGATAATTGTAATAACTCTAAAATAATACTTTCTTCTTTAAATAGTTTGATATAAACTGTATATTATTTGTAGTAATCCCTAAACAATATGGAATTAATTTTTATACATATCCCTTGTTATTTTTCACTGGATTATTCTTTGATTATTTAGTAAAATATAACATACTTACGGTAAATAGCAGAATTAACAAATTGAATTAAATAAGCGAGAATTACAATAAAAAAATAGAAAAACAAAGAAAACTAAACCGGTTAGGATACATTCACAGAAACACTGCGGTAAAACAAGTATCAATATTAGGAAGTCATAGTAAAACAAGGAAGGAAATACCAAGGGAAAATAGATAGACTAGATTATACACCTAGGGAAAGGAATATTTTATCATAGGATTATTTTTTACGAGGATTGAAAGAAGCAACAAAAAATTAAATATTATCATTAAGAAACAGTTAATCAATCAATCCAAATTCTGATTCTAATAACGAAATTATTAATTACATAACGATTGAATTTTTTGCAGACTCCTTCTCCTCCTTCCTTTCACTGAATTAAATCTGAATTAAATCCCATCAAACTAAAAAATTACACTTTTTTGAACTCCAACGCAAATAGCCATATCAGACAATCAAAATCCAGATGAAACTGCAAAGCTGTATTAGCCTTGAATCACAATATCACGCTCTACAACTGAGATACAACATCAACCCCATAATTAAGCAAAAATATCACCACTTCAGCCCTGATTTGTACGTAAATCAATTCTTTTACAGATACAAACAATTATACCTACTATTTTCTTAGATAACTTTTCCAGACATGACTATATATATATGATAAGGTCCAAAAGGTAATGAGGCAGATAACAAACGAAATAAGATAACGGAGAGAACAATATTAGTATGACCCGATCATCGTTAAAAGAAGTTTTTCTTTAAATTCTTAACCTTAACCTCAACTTGCATTTTCTGTTTTCTCGAAGTTATTTATAGATTCACTGGAAAAATTCATTGGGATCAAGGATGGGTCCAATACAACGATTTTTAAACTTTTTAAATAGGGCTTTTTATTCGCGATCACCAAGGAGTAGGCGCCAGCTACATTTGTACGTAAAACTCCGGGAAAACAAACATTTTTTCATACGATCCTGTGTTGATAAAGTGTTGATTCTTTTTTTTTTGTTATATTTGGTTCGATTTTTTTTAATTAATGCCAAAAGCATAGCCAATGGTGCTAATATCCGAGAAATACTTGCGACGTTGCCAAATTCTTTAATCTTAGGTTATGTTCCGGTTTAATTTAGAATGAAGTTTGTGTCATATCGGTCTCAAAATGGCCGAAAGTGCATTCATACATAATTTCATTGGATATTTTAGTAATTTTGACCTTATATTTCGTTGACTAACATTCTAAACTTCTTACAGATCTAAATATATTTATCCAAAAACATATTTCGGTATTCGGACCTGCTTATTTTAATTAGCAAATATTTCCGTAGTTTTGTGTTTGTAAAATCAAATATTTTAGTTTTCTATTCAAACATTAATTTTACTCTGTGAGCATTGCTTGTTATTTTCCTTTAAATCTATCACTTGCAATTTACATTGTTAAGTGATTCTACTTTGTAAATCTGAATGAAAAGACAGTTTTGACCCCGGATTTAAATTTCACCGGAAATTCCATCGTCTAGATTGTTACAAACTGCTGTTAGTCTGTAAAATACCATAGTTCTGTGAATAGTTTGATGAAAAAGCTACCTAAAATTTTACTTAACATCAGAACTAAATTTTAAATAAAAAACTTTTATCATCTAAACGAACAGTAGCAATTAAACTGAAATAGCAAATCAAAACCACGAAATTAGAATTAAATACGGTATCTTAGTAGTAGTAAGTCTTTTTTTAATCATATTACACCATTTTTCTCGGTTATATCATCACAACCGCAGTAAGTCTGCATCTTTTTTCTTAGTGTATGTCTCCGTAATATCGTAATAAAAAATTAATTATTCCTCTCTAAATATTGCACCATAACGAACGAAACGGTGAGCTTCTACTGACCACAAATTCAGTTAGTTTAATTTGTTTTTCTACATACCACGCATATTTTATTGTTTCATTTGTATCGGTTTCGATCGCACAGAAAACCAAGTGAACAAAATTATAGTCTTGAACTATGGATTTTTCTACACTATGCAGAACATTAGCGTACACCATTTTATTTTAATACTACGGACGAGGATAATAATTAACCTGCAAAACGATAATAAAAATTGAAGAAATTATATACTAAATTTTAATCATAGCACCGAAAAGCCGACGATTTATTAAAAAAAAGTAATAAAGAAATTAATGTAAAATGTTTATGACGTTGAAATTACATCATTAGGTAATTTGGCAGCTAGATCATGTTAATTAGTGACGTCTATTTAGTTTTAGGGTTCTGTGTGATTACATTAATAAGAATTTGATTAATTTGATTTAGGTATATATTCAAAAATGAAAAAATTTAAATTAAAGCTTCATGAAATAACATAAATTACCTACTTGCTGTTTGTAGAAAATATATACCGGGTGATTGATTAGTGTGAGGAAGTTCAGTAAAATTTACAAAAAAAGGTATTAACAAAAATTGTAGGCAGCTTTAAACTCCACATTTTAAAATTATTTAAAATGTTACAGAGTGTTCCATAAGATGGTGGCACACCAAACTTATGTTTTTTTAAATGGAACACCCTGTATTTTATTTTAAATTTGAAATCTGCTTAACTTCCACAGCACAACAATGTAAAGTTTTATTATGTTATACCGGGTATTTAAAAAGTTATAACCAATATTACCTGAAGTCGTATCAATTTTAACCCCCTGAATAATTAAAAAGGAGAATAGGAACATTAATCTATTGCAACCATAGTTTGTTAATATTTGTTAAAAATTATAAAACATATTCGTTTTCATAATATTCGTTAAATCAAATACAGGGTAAGTCAAAATGCTAGTACATTATTTTCTTGGTAATTTTAAATGGAACACCCTGTATTTCATATCACTATTGAAAAGTACTAATCTCATACTTCAAATTTTATAAAATACTCCCTATGCTTTAAGTTATCAGTTTTCTAGATATTTTTATTTTTTCATTTCATTTTTTCTGTTTTATTTTCATAAAAAATGTATTTTATTATCATACTTGGTTGCCATCTGTCAATCACTATTTTGTTTATACATAGTGATTCACGTTTAAGTTCAGCGATATTAATTATAAAGTTGTAAAAAGATTAATGAAAGATGAAAGACGGTTATTGTGGAGGCAAACATTTCTGTGAATTCTGATGCAATCAGAAAATTCGTTTGAGTATTTTGATGTTTGTAATGAGCACAAACAACTTTCGAGTAAATTTTTAATTTTCAATATGTTTTAGTTGGAGTGTAAAATAATAGTGGCATGATTTTAGTTGGAAACCGACATATGTTTAAGCGATAAAGGTTTAAAAATTCGTTGAACTAAATTGTTCAAAACTGTTCTTCGCCATAGAAAAGTGTAGGTTATTTTTTTAAATAAATAAATCCAGTTTGAAGTTTATTTACTTTGATTCTTTACTTGTATTCTTTACCAATATTCATCTATTATATTTTTATTCAGACTGTCTTCTTCCTATAAAATTGATTGTCCCTGTCTTTGTCCTCTCTTTATATGTTATCCTAACCTAACTTTTTACTCAAATACTTAGTAGGGACGTTGGTTCACCAATTGGTAGGTTCTACTACGTCACCGGTATGAAGTAAAGTACCAATAACAGGTAAAATCGTTTGGTTCTCAGTTGATACAGCTGATTGGTAAAATTGGCATTTATGTATAATGTGCGCCCAAAGAACAGCGCGACGAAGATAGTCGATGATAAAAGCATTATCTAAAAGTAAATTTTAACACTCGGCAAAAACACAAAAAATAACAATTGGCACAAAATAAAGAAAAAACAGACAAAACTTAAATAATATTAGAATATTGACCAAAAACACAATTCTTTAAAACGACAAACATAGAACAATGTAGGTTATTATTCTGTGTTACAAATAAAAAGAAAAACAAAAACTACTTTAGACAAGGATAGACAGCTACCAATTTCAGTAACCGTGCTGCAAATAACGAAACCAAACAAGCTAACATAGCTTGATAACACAGATTGCATAAGATTTTAAATACTTCATATACCTAAAGTAAAGATATACAATATAGTTACCTAATTAATTACCAGAATCTCAATAGAATAATAACGTATTTACTTGGAGATATATATTATTCATTGGCTACTTACTTCGTCATAAACTCCTCTCCAAACTGGCTAGTTCGTTAATTTAATTAGATTTAATAGTCCAAAACATTCTATTTGCACCCTCTCAGGTATAGAAACCATAAATTGTTTCCAACCAGGCTTGACAGTTTTCTAAAGAAAAAACAACTACTTTCTGGGCTATATGCCCCAACGGACATTGGATTACATTTCAATAGAAAAGGTGATAGCGACCAACCAAGTCGATACTTGGTCTTGGTCTTGATACTTGAACAAATATGATTACAAAATAAGAATTGATCAACATGTACAAAATCATAACAGCATAACTACTTACATTCTATATTTTAAACTAATACCTTTTTGTATCTGTATAAAATCCCAGTGCAAAAAAATCATCTAAAAAATCACTCTGAGTGATCTACTGATAACACATAATTGATGGCCAATAAATATGACTATTTTCTAATTTAAAATACAATGATTTACTGAATATTGATAATATATTACAGTGTATGAAAAATTTCTTGAATATATTTCAAAATTATCATCTCAAAATGAAGATTGTGGTTGTAGGTAGGTAACGTATTATTAATGTGGTATATAAATTGAATATTTTCTCTTACTCTACAATTTACTTTTTACTCTGTAGGGTTGTCTGTGGTGAAAAAAGATAGACGTAGAAATAAAGCAAAAGAAGTAATAATAACAGTACTGTGTTTTAAATTAAAAAAATTGTATAAACAAAAAGAATTTCAGAAAATCAAGAATAAGAATAGACCTAATAATTTAAAACTTCATTTTGTTTAAGAGAATTCATTTTAACAAAAAAATAATTTATTAAATTATTGCTAGACAATTAAATCTTGTAAGTCATTCATATCTGCAATGTGGGTGAAATCAAAAAACTTCAAAGGAAATCGCACAAATTGTTTATTACTTAATGTTGTTACTAGTTTCGGTCCTATACGACCATCAACAGGCTGTAAAAAATTACAATAAAAAAAAGTAGTCAATTTAAATTCTCATCTTTACAAATTATTTCAAGTCAACCAAAATTGATAATACAATTTGGTTTTGTTTATATTGTATTATGTTTAACAATGATCTGCTCTCAATGTATTGCAATAATTTATTAAAAGAATAGTCATTCACACTTTTAGTGAAAATTTTTGATTATTTTCTTGGCATTGACTTATCCTGTAAATTTTAATTTGTATACTTTATTTTGTATTATAAATAAAAAATGTTTTATCAATGTTACAATTTACTGATTTAAACAAAACTTAACTAATTGCCCTTCAATATTTGATTATTTTTCGACATTTGATTGTAACCCTTATTTACAATTTACTGTACACTTAGCAGTTCTTGTATTATCAATTATAACTGACTTGAAACAATATGTAAGGATTGGAATTTAAATTGACCTTTTTTGTATTGTTTTTCTCATGGTCATTTCTCTATTTATTGTACTTTTTTTCAGCCTGATGATGGTCCTAGAGGACCGAAACTAGTTGCAACATTAAGTAATAAACAGTCTGTGGAATAGAATTTGTGTTCCCTTTAAACCTTTTTGACATTAAAATATTATGATATTATTCCTATTCTATTCTATTCTATTCTTCTGGGGTGCGTTTCATGCATGTACTGGAGCTCTAGGCTCATTGTACCCCCCTGAAGTAATCATACCAGGTTCGTTTCCTTCATGTATTCTAGAATGTCCCTGATATTCGCTTTCACGATTTCCTCTGGCTCAGGAAACTGAATGCCAAAGTGTCTCTGTCTAAGCCACTTAAGGCTCGGACAGTGACATATTACGTGAAGAGGAGTTTCGTCTTCCTCACCACATTTTCTGCATAATGGGTCCTCAGCGAGTCCTATTATGTTCATGTGTTTTCGGAGATGGCAGTGTCCTGTAAGCAGTCCCACTGCCTTTCTCAATTGGGTTCTACTTAGGCTGAGTAGTTCTGTAGTTTTCTCCCTGGATGGACCTGTTATGAATAATCTGGATTGCCTGAGTCCAGGCAGTTCCATCCAGAGTTTCTTATGTTGTTCCCTTAGTCGTTCCTCTATTGTTTCCCTTACATGTTGGTATGAGACCCCACATGTGGGAAGAGGTCCGATCAGGGTTCCTTCTGAAGCCTCCTGGCTAGGAGGTCAGCTTTTTCATTTCAAGAATCCCTGTGTGTCCTGGTACCCATTCAAGGATAACCTTGTGGCGTTTTGCCAGTTCAGCTACAGTTCCTTGGCAGTGCTTCACTGTTCGTGACGCAGTGTGCACGCTCTCTATTGCTTTGAGAGCTGCTTGGCTATCACTTCTGATCCTGACAGTCCTGTTAGGGACTGTCTCGCTCAGGATGATTTCCGAGCATGTATTGATGGCAACCACTTCAGCTTGCAGGATAGTCTCTACTGAACCCAGGTTGAGACTATACGTCTTCCCTGTATTTTCATTGTAGATTCCAATCCCAGTGCTGGTGCTTGTTTTGGATCCGTCTGTGTACCAAACGGATTCATGTTGTTTCCTAATCTTGGTACGAGCCTCGTCCCTATCCGGAATGTGAACCGTATATGGTTTGGAAAGGTCGTAGCAGATAGGTGTTCTATCTGAGGGCATGCTCAGTAATTGATTATGTTCAATCTCTTTCGAGATTGTGGAATGGTACCTAGGGATCGCCCTGCCCCATTCGTTGTTTATTTTCAGCCTGTAAGCAGCTGCCAGTGCTTCCCTTTCCACAATAAGATGTAGTGGAGGTAGTCCCAGCATAGCTTCCAGGGCCGCCGTGGGCGTTGTTCTCATCGCCCCGGTTATGGCTAGACAGGCTACTCTCTGTACCCTGCCTAGCTGTCTAGATGCTACTGAGCATCTCGCTTTATGCCACCACACAACAGAACAATAGGTTATGATAGGTGCCACCACCCTCGTATAAAGCCAGTGCATCATACTGGGTTTAAGCCCCCACGTATTGCCCACAGCTCTTCTGCATGCCCAGAGAGCTCTTAGGCCTTTATCTGTTGTGTTTCTAATGTGGTTGGAAAGGGTTAGGTTTGCTATCTAGGGTTACCCCTAGGTATTTGACTTCCCCTTTAAACTTTAGCGTTTGGCCCCACATACGAAGTTCCCTCAAGTCAAGGTTCCTTCTGAGGGTAAACGCTATCACGGAGGTTTTTGCCGGATTAGTTGACAATCCCTCTTGTCTGCACCATTTTTCGGTAATCCTCAGTGCCAGCTGCATTCTCTCGGACACAGTGGCCCCGAATCTACCGTTTACAACTATGCTGACGTCATCAGCAAAGGCTTGAGCATAGATACCCTCGTCATTGAGTCTACAAAGGAGCTCGTCAACCACCAGGTTCCACAGAAGAGGAGATAACACCCTCCTTGCGGACACCCCTTAGTGGCTGAGACCATCCTCGTCTCCCCCAAAGAGCGTACCTATTATTGTTCTTTCCCGTAACATATTACCAGTCCATCTTACAATGTCCTGTTCTATGCCACGGTTCTGCATGGCCCTAAGTATGGAATCGAAGGAGGCAACATTAAATGCCCCTTCAATATCCAGAAACGTACCTAGGGCTATCTCTTTATTTAAGAGTGCCTGCTCCGCTTTCAGGAGCAGCTTGTGTACCGCGACTTCGCAGGACACCCCACTCTTATACGCAAACTGGTTTCGATGCAGAGGTTTTACCCTCAAAGCACCGTCCCGTAGGTACCTGTCCACCAGTTTTTCCAAAGTTTTAAGAAAAAAGGAGGTCAGGCTGATAGGTCTGAAGGACCTATTCACAAATACTTTCTTAAAGAACAATATAAAATTAATGAATTGCTATTAGCCACAAATTTAATTGTCAATAGTCTTGTCATTAGACACTTCAATAATGTTGCCAACCATTTAAAACAAAAATTTGCATGCGTAAAAGTTAAATTACGATAAGCAAATGCGTTTTATGATGAAGATTTTTATAAGTGCACAATATAAAAAGTAGTTTTAGAAACAGTAAACTGTTTTTAAAACGTTTAAAAGAAATAAATAGTATTTTCTGTTTACAGTATACCTCCATCTCTATTTTGGAAGGATGTCTATGTCAGTACCTACGCCAATGGTATACCTACTATATACTTGCTACGTAAATACGAATTAGTTTAAATTGAAACTGTAACAGACCGTTGATTGAAAATGAAGAATTTTTTAATTTAAACAAATTGTTTCTCACGAGCTTTTTGTTGTGTGCGCATTGGATTTTTGTACAGCGGTCATTCTAATCAGTTATTATTGATTGAGAATTGTTAGTAACTCTGAAATGAGAAGCGCTTTTCAATAGATTTCTTTACTCAAACTCTTTTATGTTTAATACAATTTCATTTGTATTAGAAATGCATAAATAAGTTCCTTTTTTCTTATTTTACCGGACAAGCAAACACTAAAAAAGGCAAATAAATAGTTAAACCCACATATTCTACAACTTACACGTGTTCTATTTTCTCTTATTCTAATACTATATTCGTTTTCTTCCATCTTTCAGTTGTTATAATTTTTAATAAATTTTTTTAATTTTATAAACGAGATTTAACGTTCCTTTATTTTTATTTAGGGCTAGATCGTGATATGCTCGGTGGATATGTCAGACAAATTTGAATTTTTTAACAGTGCTTAGAGGTAAAAGATATGATAAAAGTAGTAATATATATTCTATGAGTGGTATATGATGTTGGATGTTCAAGATCTTTTTACAACCATTTGAAATATGAAGAAAAAATGGAAAAGATTAAATGTCAAATGTTAGGTTATGTTTTATGTCATGTGACGAAACTTTTAATATATCTGTATGTAATCACAGAATAAGGCAATTCACTATTAAAATAAAGTCTGCCAGACATTAAAGCAATATCTCTCTATTAAAACGATGCCTGGTATTATTTGGTACAAATTATTTTTAAATCAGTCTTTCGTAGATTCAAAGTTTATAAAAATACTAAATGTTAATAAAATTGTACCTATCGCACATGGACAATTTAGAACAAATCTACCTTAAACCATAAAAATTGTTAAACAATGAGTACAGTAAATTAAATTGCTTTCTGTTAATCTTAATAACATCCCGAATTATAATAATTATTTTTAATTACCGTGTTTGACCACCTAAGTTTTTGTAAAATATAATAAATAATGAATAATAATTGTTCATATCTAATAATATCTATTTATAACCGTAGAACTGCTTGTTAAATTATGCAATAGGTGAACTGAACGATGAAATATCAAGGACTCGGACTTTATTTATCAACTACCAAACTATCTAACCGCAAACACAAATCGGGTATTTTTTCACCATATGGTTGTTGAATGTAGACCAGCTTGCGTGTGCACCCAAAAATATCAAATATCTTGATGATATTTTAAGTTGATTGTGGGGTATAATAAAGATCTACATAATAGCTCTGATAATAGGTTCGTTCCAACAAGTCCGAAACTATCAGAGATTGTTATGAGCATGCGTATGTGCATTTTAGCGTTCCAACAACAATTTGTGACAGTTTGGTGACTGATAGTAAGCTGTTTTGAAAACTGGCATAAGAGTTTGTGAATTTGTTAGGAACTATAAATCAGACGCAAGCGCAAAGGAGATTGATCATTCGAAACAACGTGTTTGTCCATTTAATTCAACTTAACCTTTTTCGCGTATTATATATTTATATCCTGAGGAGATCTATTTAATTTAATATAAATATGAGTTACAGTGGCTCAGATTAAAATATTGTCAACCGATTTATCAGACGAAAGTATTGAAGAAAAATTCGGAATGAGAAAATATTTTCCACTTGTTGCACTTTCATGTGTTAAATGTCAAACTAGTACTACAGTGTTCGAACAGTTGTGGACTAGTTTCAAATTTCATCAAATACGCGCATGCGTAGAAACAAATTTGAAAACAATCCGAAACGCATCCCTGATTGTTTGTTGGAACGAACCTAATATTGCTGATAGTTTAGATCTTTACAGTTTTTGTTTGTTTATTGAAGAAATTCGAATACTATTTAATACATCATCTAATTCTTAATATAATAAGTACAATAAGGATTTATTTTGCTTACTGCTTTTTATTTTTAAACATAAATATCGTCCTGAAAACAATAAGTCATCCTGGGGCACGGGTTAGATAACATTTTAAATAATAGAATATATTATAATTTAGTAAGCTAATTAATTACATAATTATCTGCACATTTTGTCTTATTGCTGAGAGCATCCAAAATAATCCGCAAGCTACTATTCAGTAATTTTAAATCATATTCTTTTCATTGAGAAATACAGTAGAACAGAAATAATATAAACTTGTTTTAAAAAATGATTCTTGCTCACTAAGTCCACTGATAATTTATTAACAAACATTAATTTTAACCAGTTATTTTGAGAATACCTACTAAACAAACAACTGTTTAACATAATTTAATTGGAAAAATTGATGACTCTCGAAAAATAATTCTATTCAAACAGCTGTAACTTGTTGAACAGTTGTTTACATGGTGTTCTCAATATGAACTAAAGTAAGAATTGGTAAAATTAATATCATTTTAACCAGTTGATTATATTATTCTTCAAATATTTATAATCATACCCTAATATTTATACCTTTAACCAATGCTTCTAATTACACTGCCCAACATGGGAAAAGCAGTATTAAAGAATGTTTTATTGACTTCATAAATACTCGCGAAAAAAACGCAAAATCACTTTTGGGTTACACTAGAAACACAAGTTGTAATAATTAGGATATTTTTGTACTACAAAATATGTACATTTATCTTATTTTTTGTAAATTAACCTGCAACAGGTTATTACGATAATATCTTGACAAATTCTTTTAGAGATCGGATTGTCTCTGAGAACACTGAAGCTTTTGGCTTATCGTGCCCAATGGCCAATTTATTCCAGTATTTTGCTTCCCTACCCAAACTTGAACAGGTTCTTAATTTGATAGGTTTAGTGTTCGGCAGGCGAGCTCTAAGTAGTATTTTGTACTCTAAAGTTGCACAGTTTCATAGAGCTCTAGTTTGGATCTCCATTGAATAGTTCAATTTTTATCAAGTATTATTTCAGACCAAAATTTCCTGTTAGTAGACCTACTATCTTTCTTTCCATGTTGTATCTCAATCTGTGTCTTTAATTCGCTACGTTGTTTAATGATGCACCTCCCATTCTTTTGTTTTTTATTCATACTCCAAATCAACATTAATTTTTGAATATCTGTCACATGAAAGCTGTCTTAGATGAGTGTCATCTGCACATGATAAAGTTTATATAATACATATATAGAACCAAAAGTTTTGCATCTTCCAATATGTTCAAAAGTAATTTTGTTTTTCATCAGGGATGGACTGGATAGGTACTAATTAATTGATTAATTGTATGTATAAAAATCTAAACTTCCACTTTTTATTTGAAGAATAGGTTTCTAAATGCAATTTCAGCTGTTTCGCTAAAATTAGCATTAGATTGACATATTGAAGTTACATTTTGTTTGTTTCTAGCTGTAGTTGGATTTAAAAACCTACCGCTCCTAGATATGTCACGAAGAGAATTTGGTTCCATGTACGAGATACATCGCTTTGAGTTTTACCAACTTCATTAGTCACGAACCTTTGAGAATGGCCTAGAATAAAACCTATTTTTCTGACACAGTCAATCTCACTTCGGTCTAAATAAAAAATTTCAACTGTCTTTTCTGGCAGAATTACCGTACCACAAAGGTACTCTCCAACAAAACAAATGTAGAATGGTATTTCTTAACAAAACCAAAATTTGTACAAAAACCATTGCTTTTTTTTTGACTTGAAACTTATCAATTAATTATCAATTTTTGGCAAAGAAAAAATTAGCTACAGAGATATGGGGTGCTGCAAAACTTTTGAATCTATGTGTTAACTACTATTAGTTTAGTTATCAAATTGTTAAAAAATGTCATTTAAATATTCTACCAGAAAATATAACACGATTTATCAAATTATATTGATTAGATAATCTAATCTACCTTGTTGGGTACAAGAAAGGAAAGCTCTAATAAATACTTCAAAATATAGCTAGGTATGCGGCAGTGTGGTACTATATCAGTCTACAGCTACTGTGTGATGTTAAACGATTTTTAACTACGGACCTTACCCATAAATTTTTAAATCTCTTCGGTAGTCATTATAGGCTCCGTATCAGATTTCTAATAAGACATCACCACGATACAGGATATTACCGTAATTAATTTCAAAGTGATCACAAAATTACGTTTATTTCATTTCAGAAATGGTAGTCTATTTAAAAGCTAAAGCGAAACTGATTCGAGAAAATTGAATACGGCCGTTTTCATGTTATACATAATTAGAACTTCTAGTTAGCCTCATTGACGTAGATATATAAGAATATTAAACCAGCAATATTGTGGTATGCAGCAATTAATAAAAGTAAATATTTGGCAGATATTTACAATGGTACCTACATATAAATGTACTTAAAACAATTATTTAAAAAAAAATTAGAAAAAGATGTTATTCTGATAATAAAACAGCATTAAAATATGTTAAATTGACATAAATGAATAAAAATGAATAAAATAATTATTAAGAACATACCAGTTCAACTTTTGGACAAAACTTTAAAATATTGGCAAAATTGGCATGTCAAAACTTGATGTTAAAATAGGTCCTGGTCCTGATGGATTACATCCCACTTTTCTTAAGAAAGTTAGCTTTATTTTATCCCGTCCGCTCTTTCATATATTTAATAAGTCTCTTGTTACTGGTGAGTTTCCGGATTACTGGAAAACATCATATGTCACTCCAGTTTATAAATCAGGTAGAAAATCTGACATCACAAATTATCGTTCTATAACTATTCTCAGCTTAATTCCCAAAATATTTGAAAGTATTATTACTGACTTTCTCTCCTATGACTGCTCGAGCATTATAACATCCCAACAATTTGGTTTCACATCTAAAAGGTCTGCTGAATTGGGTTTACTCACATATGTTGAATTTTTGGCTGATGCATTGGAGAAGGGTTTGCAAATTGATGCTATTTACACTGATTAATAGTGATGATGATGCCTTGATTTTGCAATCTGATTTGGATAGCCTATCAGATTGGTGTGCAAGAAGTGGTATGCATTTTAATGCATCCAAGTGTCATATTATGCTTTTTATCGAATACACCACCCAACAGCTTTTGATTACAGCATTAATAATGTCAGTTTAAATTGTGTTTCGCAAATTAAAGACCTTGGTGTTACATTAGACTCCTCACTCACGTATAAGTTTCATATTACTACTGTTGTTCAGAAATCTATGAAGATGTTAGGCTTTCTAAATAGAACCACTTGTGATTTTACTAACATCAGTGCTATTAAGTCCCTGTATTGTTTTCTGTTCAGAACATACCTTGATTATTGTTCTCCAGTATGGTCTCCGCATTACATTACTTATAAAGCTAAACTAGAATCAGTTCAGTACAATTTTCTAAGATACATTGCCTTTAAGATCCGTTTTTCATCGTTGTGATATTTTAGAGCTTTTATTAAACATCCCTACCCTAGAAATTCGCAGAAAGCAAAGAGATCTCATACAGCTTTTTAATATAATTAATGGAATGTGTAATAGTCCCGAGCTTCTCTCTAAAATATATTTAGTTGATCCTCCTCGTGTAATTAGGCAAGTGCAAACCTTTCATGTTTCATTTCATATAGGTACAATTATGCAATGAATAGTTTTCTCCTTAGGACATTCAGATTAGCTAACTCCATTGAGAACATCTCAAGTTTTAATGTGTCAACATTCAAGTTTAAAAAACATCTGATGGAGCTTAAACTCTGATATCAAATTTTCGAGTGTTGGCTGAAGTTATGGTGTTGTCACCCTCTACTGTATTTTGGGTTTTGGTTTTGCTGTTTTTTGCATAAATTTAATACCTGACATGTTTTCTTTTTCTATTTTTAGAGCAATTTAACACTGTATATTTATTGTGAATTGGGCTTGCAGGTGAATAAATAAATAAATAAATAAATTTTTGGTACAAACTCAGTTCAATGACAGCTGTTTCGATATGCTGTAATCGTGAAATTGAACTAAAAAAGTTAGTTTTTTAAATAAACATGATCGTTTTTTTCCGCCTACCTTACCTGAAAACCAATCCTATAAACACCAAAAATAGGGCGGAAAGTATTGTTTATCAACCCAAGGGCGGAAAACAACAAAGGCAAACTCACGTATTTTTCAATAATTTCCCTATACTGCAGATGAAGAGCATCAAGAGCAGATAGCTCAGATAGTACGTTACGTACATATTTTTCTTTCTTTCTTGTCATGGACAAAAGTCATTCTATCAGTTGCTTGTTGACATTTTGTCTTTTTCTTATTACAACTTCCCTCAACAACTTAATTAATCAACTATTTTTCAAATCAAAAACTAAATAACAATCCATGGACACTAAACGATGCACATTTGGCGCCCAACGTCGGGAAAATTCAGTATTAAAGAATATATTATTGACTCCCGAAAAACGCAAACAGGGGACGCTATTTTGTACATTACCATAGATACAGCTCTGCAATACATAATCCAATAAAGGATATTTGTGGAAAATGAAAAACCTCGCTGTCGTATACACACAATAAAGGATATATAATTCTGTCCGTCATCTTTTGATTGGTATTTGTAACACGCTTGTTTCAGTTTCAGTGTTGACTGACATCCCAATGCATGCCAGGCCTCCTGTTTTCTGTCGAATACACTATTTTGAGATAAAATAACTGAAATTAAACTATATTTAACATCTATTTTTTCTGCATTCATTCCTTTAGACATTCTAACATCCGTTATTAATACTAGTCATTCCTTTGTTGTATCTAAAGGTGTTAAGTAGAGTTTTATTTTGTATCAGATTGGCTGCGTGGTAGATTGTTTTTGTAAAAATGGCAGGCAAGTTTATGAACATATTTTCCTATCCTCGGAACGCCTGTCCGTTGGTAGAGCCATTTGTAGTCGGTTATATGTAGGTTGTGTTGTGTTTTGCAAAATAGGGTGGCAGTATAAGCTTTTGGTTCTGCATACGTTCTGCAGACTAGACCCTTGATGGCAATTGTGGCTATAGTAACCCTGTCGGAGATATGCAGCTTCTGCAAAGAATTACGTTGGATAAGATATCCTAGGTATTTGACATTTCCTTTCGGCTCTAGAGATTCTCCCTGAATTTTAAAACGATCAAAAATTAGTAGTCAGATTGTAAAGAGTTTAATGCAGTTTACTAAACGATTAATGATCTCCGGGAAGTTTTTAAATAAAATTACATGTATGCCATTTGGATCTGGTACAGATTTTATTAGGAATGATAAAGTTTTCCATCTGGCATTTGTCTTTAATGATAAGATTTGATCAAGTGTAGTGTACTCTTAAAATATGCATTTTCCTAAAAATATTTATTTAATTTTGACTTCATTACTGATAAAACTTTTTGTTTGTTTTAGCTAAAATGAAGATATTACTTCCACTAGTCGTATGGATAACGTGGCTGAACTTAACGGTAAGTTTTTAATCACCTCTTTGTAAAATTTGTAGAATCACAAAAACAAACAGGTATCTGTAAGTACACCGAAATGAAAAGTTAATTAAAAGTTAACCAGTTACATTAAAAGTTGTAAGTAATTTGTAAAGTAATTTTCAAAACGTAATTTTAAGCGTCTTTCGAACATACAAAATCATTACAAATAAATATTGTATTTGAAACTATACTGCTCAACAAATAAAGTAGATATACGTTTTATGCTATCAGTAAACTTTGTTTATAGCAAATTCTTTTTGTAAACAGCCCTGCTGCAATTAAAAAATAAAAATATCGCAAAAATTCAATAAAACTTATAAATGTTACATAACATCCTCCATTTCAGTGAAGAATTTGAAAAACAGCTTCTTTCTTACTATTTTAATACTCCAATTTTAAGGGCATATCAAATTGTAGACCAAACACAAAATTATAAATGTTATGTCAAATATTTGCATTTTTTCCAAGTTTAAAAAGGTTAAATGCATTACTGATTTGAGTTGTGAGCACTGCAGCTACAATCTATATTAAAAAAAATATATATTAATGTTGAAAAATATTTTTTTTAAACATTTATTTTCACTTCGCACTGTCTAGCATTCTTTACAAGAATTAACCTTTTTTTGTTAAACAGAACTTATTACTAGAATCCTATTAAGTTTATTTTAAAGTGGGTGTGTAGAATGTAATGACATACGTTTTACTTTTTGCTTGTATCTGGCATTGTATTATCACGTATTTATTAGTTTTACCTGAATCCGCAATCATAAATATTTATTAATGCATCAAAAAACTTGTACAACCATGTAAACAATTGACAACAATATTAAAATTTTTAATTCTCTGTGACTATATTCGTTCGTTTCAGTTTCAATGTAACTCTTTACTTAACCATTTTCAGTTAAAATGATAGTGGTCATTTAAAATTTAGCTTTCCTGTTATCTGATTTACAATAAAGTCATAGCTTTAGATAGCAGCTTGTTATCTCTGTAGGATTCTTATTAATCACAAACATTAATTATTTACAGAATATAGCTAATAAACTTTGGAATTTTTCTAGCTGTACGCCTTTTTGACTAAAATTACAATCATAAAATTTTAATAACCCTACAGGCAAATCGCTTTTGACTGATTTACAATTCTCTCGCAGACAGAGTTCAATATTCTTTAAACGTGGTTCAGTCCACTTTCAGTTATATATGTCCAGCGTATTATCGTGTCTTGTTCACTTTCACCTTCGCATTTGGTTACACAAGATAATATAAGAATGAGAAGAAGTTCTTAAAAATACCGGAGAGGTCAACCGTAAATATTCCACTAAAAAATTGGAATTAGTTCATTTCTTCATATGCATTTGATTTCTATACGCGTCAAATCAATCGTTAAAAATAAACAGCTTTTCCCTCCTAATATTTATCTATATACCTATAACTTATTATAAATTTCCCAATAAAACTCTTCAATATCTAAATTTTTCGTTAAAAATGACTTAATATTTAAAAAAATATCCAATAATAATAATTATTCATCAAATCACTCAACAAACTACGCGTGTTTCTTACTCGTAGAAAAAATATTGTTTGCCACTTTCATGTAATAAACTAAATATTATTAAAATTCGAATAATAAGACATTACCAACTATAATATTTATATAGTTTATTTAGTATAAAAAGATGACGTTGCAAAACAAAATATGATGTTGCCAAGCTGTCTTCTTCTTCTTTAGATTGATGGGCTCAATTCCCTAGAATTATTTACCCAGATGCAATTGTTCTGAAATTTTGTCACAGAAGAAGCTGCACTTTCGTCTGCCAGACACTTGTCATCACTTCTTCCCCCTGAAATCAAACATAAATACAGAATATGCTAATAAGATTTGCCATAGGAATGCTCTAAAGCAGTTCTAAAGCACTATGCACTACGCTAAAAAGCAGTCTATAAGCTACAGTCTATGTCCAATAACAACTTGCAAACAAGCTTAAATACAAAATCAGAGGTCTCCTTCAAAATTGAATTTAAGTCCAGCACCATAACATACGGATAGAAAAATTCCAATATGTTTCTGTAGAAATCATCCTTAATACCCTTTTTTATTGGGCATTGAAAAAAGATATGGTTCATGCTTGCTACAGCTCCACAGTCACATGCTACAGTTCCAAAACACCAATTCTATGTAGATGTTCTCTAGAGTAACAGTGACCAATTCTTAGCCTTGAATATGTGGAAGTCATACCTCCATTTAAGTGGCTATCCCCAAACCAGGGCCTTCTAGGGAATTTATCCAGTAGTTTGCTTAGATGCTGACCTTTTAACATACAAATTTCCCTCCATTCTTCTTCCCATAAATTGTATATCTCCGATTTGATCTTGGGTATAATATTGCTGTGTTCCACCTCCTTAAAGTTAATTCTGTCCAACTTTAAGCTATCCTTAGCTAATGTATCTGCCATACCATTGCCCCTGATAGATTTATGACTGGGAATCCATCCTAACTTTATATTGATGTTTCTTTTCTTGGCTTCCCATATATCGTGCCTAATATCGAGCTCAATGCTTTCAGAGGTGCCACTAATACCACTTCTGGCTATTTTGTTGAGAGCACTTAGGGCATCAGATAACTAATATTTTTTTCAATTATTTTTTTCAATTATCTGTTTAGTGGCAATAGAAATAGCCC
This sequence comes from Ophraella communa, assembly GCA_035357415.1. Taxonomy (NCBI): domain Eukaryota; kingdom Metazoa; phylum Arthropoda; class Insecta; order Coleoptera; family Chrysomelidae; genus Ophraella; species Ophraella communa. The sequence continues at coordinate 20,493,542 of CM068988.1, read as the reverse complement.
TAAGTACTGCTGTACATACATTGGCTTCATTACAAATTCTCGCAGAGACAGTAAAAATAACATTTTGATGATATTATAGATTCCCAAACCAACTCTATTATGGGTATCTTTAGATCCATCAGTAAAATATATCTGTCAGTCTTGCCATTTTTCCTTGATAATCTTATTGAAAAGAAGGTCATTACTGATAGAGTCTTTAGATAAGTCAAATGAGACAAGGGGAATATTGAAAACTTGTGAATCAAAATTATTGGTATAACACGGCAATTTTTCAAATTTCTTAAGTACAGGGTGATGCACCAGGATTCTATCAAGCGCTTCCATGATTGGGAAATACTGGGGAATATTATCCCCATTAGAACTCTGATATAAATCCAAAAGACTACGCACAACAATATTATTTTCAACAGCCAAATATTTAATTATGCACTTTTCAGCCAAAAAAATTCTCCTTCATTTAAGAAGCAGTCTCTGCTAATAAAGAAACAGTAGGTGAGGACCTCATGGCCCCCAGAACTACTGTAAGTATTCTGTACTGAATTTTGTCTAGCCTATATATTGCCAAGCTGTCGTTATTTGCTTTACTTAACGAAAACAAGAAAAGTCAATCTGATAGTTCTTCTTTTTTATTGCTCTGTGCCTCGTAAGGCGTAAGTCAAAAATATTTATTTAAAAATAATAGGCTAGTATAATAGGCCTGAGGTAATTTAATACTATAACGGTTAAGATACAAGAAACAGTAACAAATAATGAATTTAAATTAATCATAAAAAGTTGATGATCAACTTCAAAACAAAATGGGAAATTTTACCAGTTGATTTGACAACGTCTCAAAAGGTTTGCCAACCCGTAGACTGTAAATTGCACTATCCATTGAGTTTAAATTGTATTTACGGTTGGTAAAGTTATATTTATTCTGATAAGCAGGAAAGTAACTAAAAATGATACCATCGTAAAAAAACTTATGAAGGTTAGAAAGAAGGAGGAGCTTGTATAGGAATGTCGAAAAACTGTCCAGGGGTAAGCAGCAAATAGTAGATGGCGCGAGAGTAGCAGAAGGGTAAGAGTAATACTCCATAGGTTATAAATATATTGATGTGAGCAGGGTTGAAAAATTTACTATTTTTCGTGAATTGTGCAGTTAAATATTATGCAGTATTTAAAATCTCAGCTATTTACGTAGTCAAACGGATAATCAAAGATTTATCAGTTTTATGGTGAACTGGGGGTTGAACTTGAGTGCGTCAACTTTTGGTGGAATGGTTTGCCGGTTAAACTTGATACCCGTGCCTTAATCGGGGCCACACTGGCCATAATAAGAAAAAAAAAGTTTATCGGACACCGATTCATAATTCATAAATCCATAGAAATCGAGATCGAAGGTTTTCTCGTGAACAGACCGTAGTAGGTGTGAGCGTTGGTCATTGTTATCGACGAAAGTAAAAGTTATACGGATTCAGTCAAAGGGAAAGGCTCGTGCCTAAAAATTGAGAGCGAGTAATTTTTTTAAATTAACACTAAGGGGAACGAATAATAAATACAATTAAATTCGTCAGCTAATAAGTGAAAAAAATATTTGCTTTATTATTTAATATTTACATTTTTTATTAGCAATGTTAATTAATTAAGATATTTTTTATAAATTAGATATTTTATCCATCTCAAATGTGGTTGTATTCATAATGGCAAGATTATTTGCGTAGTTCCCAATGGTGGCGCTGTTGCCAAAATAGACCTGTCAAACTGTTTTTTTTTTAATTAAAATGTTTTAAAATAGAATTATTATTAGGATCTTATGCTTCTAATCTGAAAATATAAAGAAATACTTCATCGTTTTAGTTTTTAATAAGCTTTCAATAAAATAAAATGTATCAATGTTCGTTTCTATTAAAATGATTTGAGGTTAGGATCATTTCACATCAGCTTTATTCGGGTTTCGTTTTTCGGACGGTTTGAGAACGCACAACTGGATGTGCAGTAGACTAAATCCAAGGACTATTTATGTACGGTTTGAAAACTGTCAACAAATGAAAAAACCCGAACGCCTTATTTTTTAATATCTGATACAAAAAGTAAATTATTTTGTCCACAAACCTAAAATGTTGGATAAATGTTCATCACTATATAGGGGTACTGTTTCTTCGGCATAATTCTCATTTTTTACTTTTTTCTGTAATAATTCGGGTAAAAAAATATTTGCTACCATCTCCAATCCATCATCATGAGGATGAATCTGACGAGAATTCTGCCAATAAATCCATAATAATATACTCAATAAACTAAAATACTAAGAATAATTTGAATTTAAAATGCACACTACAAACAACAATGACTGACAAATGACCAAGCGCATGCGTTAATTAGTCCACGAAAAATTCTTACTTTTAACCTTGGACTGATTTGACAGTTTTCAAATCGTCCGAAAACAGTCAGAAATAAAACCCGAACACCAAACTAAAATTATAGAACGGTTCGAAAACCGTACAAGAAAAACCCGAACACAGGATTTTTTAGTGCGCAGAATCCTGACAGTTTGAAAACAGTAATCAAGTAAACCCGAACAAAGCTATCATTTACCCTCGTATAGCAACATCTGTTTTGCTTGTAGACTCTTAAACGGTCAATTCACCGTATTTATCAGACATTTTAATTAAATTCACTCTTGTTCAAATTGTTCTATAAAAATAACTAAATATGTCTCCTCCTAAACTAACACCCCCTAGCGCGAGAAAAATCAAACAGTCTGCTATAGAAAGGAATTAATAAAACACTAAGTCAAACCACGGAACTAAATAATACAACTATAGTTTCGGTCTGAATAAGACCATCATCAGTCTGTAAAGAACAATATAACCTTTGCTTTTTTTGGAGCCGATTCCCCCTTCGCAGTCCATTGTTTTGACTGTGTTTTTGTTTCTGGAGTATAATGGTTTATCCAAGTACAGTAATTAATCGGCGCCAAAACTGATTTATTGCGCCTAAACTGCACCAACAGAGAGTTGGAAATGTTCATTCGAACACGTTTTTGGTCCAAAGTTGGCAAATGCGGCACCCAACGCGCGAACAGCTTTCTCATGCCTAAATCTTGATTCAATATGTGTCAAACACGTTCTTTGGACATGTTTAGAGCCTCTGCTATCTCTCTAATTTTAACTCGACGGTTGTCTAGCACCATTTGGTGAACTTGAGCGATATTATATCGTCAGTGGTTGCAGTTTTTGGACGTTCCGAACGTTCATCGTCACCCAAGCTGGTACGGCCACGTTTAAATTTAGCAGCGCAAAATTTCACGGTGGTAAATGATGGTGCAGAGTCCCCGTACACAGCGTCCAACTACTCTTTGATTTGCGTAGGCGTATTGCCTTTCAAAAAAAAAAATATTTAATAACACTCATATCAACCTACTTAAATGATTGTCAAACAACAACTGTGCGTCCAAAATGGCTGAAATTTTAGTGGGTACCTTTCAATGCATGCGCAAACACATTTCCCAACTTTTGTTTACGAGCGCTGCCATCTTCATGTTGAGGTCGGAAACTTTTCAGGAAACCCTCGTATAAATAACTAACAATAATAATTAATAAGGGATATATAAAACAACATTAATTATTAAACTTAAATGGTCTTTAACATATAAAAAGTCACTAAAATATAAAATACACTATTCCACACAATAAAAACGCTACCAATAATTTATTCTCACATGAATTGCCTATCTCAACTGACGGCTATGGGTACTCCCAAAGTGTCATGGCGATACCTGAAAATGGATGCTTACCCCCTCCATATAGAGTCGATACTCTGATTTGTATTATTACTCTGTGCCAAAAGCTTCATCCCCACTTATACCTTATACATTAATCTCTGTCGTTTTTGTTGTCTACTCTTTTTTTGTTTTCATTTAATTTGTAACGTAGTTCTAATTATAGTTGTAATAACTAAGGTTCTGTTATATATATTTTTTTTATTTTACTCTATTTGTATTTATTTTTATAGTGCAATAAGTCACTCTTCAAATCAACTTGCAATAGTAATTTACGTTCATCAAAGAAGACGAGTTTATCAGCTTTTGATCGCATTGTAACTCTCGTGTAAGACATACTGATTGTTTCGTATGTAATTATGTAAGTCTGAAGAATTGGTCAATTTAAAATCAAGAACGATGGTCTTCTCGTTATCTCACCGCTTATATTTTTTTAGTCCAAGTAAGGCTTTCAAGTTTTTCCAGCGGGTTTCCTTTTGATTTCATGTTTGTATTCGTTTTTTGCATTCTATAAAACGTTGTTAAACATTTATAAATAGGTAATTCTTCAGGTCTATCGCTTCGGTCTTATAATAACAAAAAAAAGTGTACTGTAGCGAAGTATAAGCCGTATTATTATAATAAAAGTTAAATCTTACAGCTTGTGATTACCTATTCAAATCCGTACAATTTAACCATTAATCCGAATCAAGCACGGCGACTTATCTAGATTTATAAAGCAGCTATGACCGCTTGTAATTCCATCGATTTTGATGTATAAATCAAGTAATTAGTAACAAGAGCAAATCGACCGAACCGCGCGTAATTACTGGAAATTAACTCTATTTTTTTTATTATTTTTGCTCTTTGACTTATCAAGATCCCAAGCAAAAGTGTTAAAACGAGTTCTCGAGTTTAAAAAAAAGCTTAAATTTACTATTCGTCTTAAAAGTCAAAGTAGATCGTATCTGGTAGAAGATATGCGCCGTCGTCGTGTAAGTAAAGGAAATTTGTTAGTGCTGCGTTTAACTTTAACACTTTCAAATCAGATTTTCGCATACAAGGAAGATAAAAGGAGTTAGAATGGCAACGTAAAGATACGCTTATGTATGCAAATTATTGCATAGGGGTTTTTATTAATTTTTATACAGATTTAATGACGCGATTACCTGGAATGTACAAAGTGCGAAATTTATAACCGCAATGACAGAAGCGTGATGACATTTAAAACTTGTATAGGTACAGATTTGTGTGCAATTTATTACAATATAAAATGTGGTTTGTCCTTTCTCAACTGCTTAATTTAGAATATTTTTGTAAAAAACGTTAGAACAGACAAAAACGTATTTAAGAATTGGGAAATTCATCTAATAATTAAATTAAAATCACAAAAAAGATAATATTTATTAGTCTAAAATTATAATTACAATACATATAGTAGCAGTTTACCGTATCCTAATCTCCTGCAGTGTCTGTTTTCTCTAGGTTCCTTTTTTCAATGCCTCTCTTATTAAGAACAATTAATAACTGCACAGTTAAACTAAACTTCCACTATTTATTTGAAAAATTCGCTTTAAAATCAATTACAGCTGTTTCGCTATCACTAGCATCGTCAGATTGACATATTGAAATTACATGTTGTTTGTTTGTAACTAGGTGCTTGATGTTGATAAGGAGTTAAGGCTAGACCAAGTAAGGAAGTAATAAGACATAACAATATTAAAGCCTAGATGTTATTAGCCCTAAGGGATTATCCTGGATGTATTTCCCTCTAAGATTAGTATAACTGTGCAATGATATAGAAAAACCAGGAAAAAACTATATCATGCTGATCTTTACAATAACTTAATATATTTATGTTATAATAATGTCTTATCTATGTATAAAATGAAGACTCAATCAAAGTAAACAGTTTAATAGTGGAGAACTTCCAAGATTTATTTGTTCATTAACTACTTTAAACTGTTGATCTGCTAGATGTCTTTTAATTTCAAGTTCTTCTAGAAAATCTAAATTTTGTTTTTTATCACAAATGTGTAGTATATGAATGTCATTGGTGTGTATAAGTGAGTTTGGATGTTCCAGTAGGTGTTTTGCATAGTTCGACTTATCTGGTTGTTGTAATCTATATGCTCTTAAGTGTTCATTAAATCTTACTTCAAAATTTTTTGTGTTTGACCGATATATACTGCATTACATTTTGGACAATTAATTTTGTAAACACCAATGACATTCATATACTACACATTTGTGATAAAAAACAAAATTTAGATTTTCTAGAAGAACTTGAAATTAAAAGACATCTAGCAGATCAACAGTTTAAAGTAGTTAATGAACAAATAAATCTTGGAAGTTCTCCACTATTAAACTGTTTACTTTGATTGAGTCTTCATTTTATACATAGATAAGACATTATTATAACATAAATATATTAAGTTATTGTAAAGATCAGCATGATATAGTTTTTTCCTGGTTTTTCTATATCATTGCACAGTTATACTGATCTTAGAGGGAAATACATCCAGGATAATCCCTTAGGGCTAATAACATCTAGGCTTTAATATTGTTATGTCTTATTACTTCCTTACTTGGTCTAGCCTTAACTCCTTATCAACATCAAGCACCTAGTTACAAACAAACAACATGTAATTTCAATATGTCAATCTGACGATGCTAGTGATAGCGAAACAGCTGTAATTGATTTTAAAGCGAATTTTTCAAATAAATAGTGGAAGTTTAGTTTAACTGTGCAGTTATTAATTGTTCTTAGTAAGATGAACTTCCAAAAAGTAGAGGTTAACACAATCAATTTCATTGCCTCTCTTATTTCTGAATTCCAACTTTTCCTAGGTCTTCCTTTTTTTCTTCTTTGTTCTGGCTTCCATTCCCATATTCTTTGTGGAATCCTGTCGTATGTATGTATGTATAAATTAGGGGTGATAAGTACACTGCGACCTATAGGATCTATTGTGTCCCCCTTACTTGCCATGTTCTGATGTTTTCTCCGATTTATAGCAGCTCTTCGAGACCTATTTTCCTGAGGAAGTTTAGTACTGGGTAGATCCCCCTCTTCTATTTCATGTGCTCCTAGGTAACTAGCTTTAGAATTCTGCAAGGCAGGGCATTCTGAGAGTATTTGTATTGAGGTTTCATCCTCTTCCTCACAGAATCTGCACTTTGCTTCATCTGCTAACCCTAGTTTCTTCATGTGGCTTCTTAATCGGCAATGCCCGGTTAATATTTCCGTTAGAATTCGGAGCCTTTTTTTACTGAGGTTAAGGTAGCTAAGAGATCTCTTCTGGTCATAGTTCCCCAGTAGTATCTTAGATTGCCTCAGTCCTTCCAGATGATTCCAGTACTTGGATTTTTCCTTCCCCATTTCTTTCCTTAGTTTTCCTAAGATTACTCTACTGCTGATCCCACAAGATGGTTCTAGTCCCAAATATGGGGTTTCAGCTCCTTTTTTGCCAGCTTATCTGCTGTTTCGTTCCCCTCTATTCCTATCTGTGGAATCCTGTTTGCATTATATAGTTTTTACCACACATAATCGATGGTTATGATTCCCTATAATTTAGTTACAGTTTGTTGTGATTAATATACAGAAAACAGAGTCACTGTTCGTTTATTGCTTTTTTAAATTTTTGTCTGGTTTGTTTAATCTGTTGTTCTCATTTTCTGTCATACCTATGTACAGCATTCACTGCTCATTTATAACAACTGTATGGAATTTTTCCCATTTGTGCTTGATTAAAAGAATACTACATTATAAGTGTTGTTTTATTTACACTTGTTATTTTTTGGTAGATCCATTGGTACCCTTTTTGTGCACAAGGACCTGCGAGATTTCTTATTGTATTTATTAGGCTTTGCATCCTGTTGTATTGTGTCTTTGTTGTGAGATAAAATATTGAGCGACCATATTTTAGTATTCGGTGAATAATTTGCTTGTACAGTAAGATTTTAGTTGTTCTGAAAGTCTACTGTTTTTGAATATTAAGGGATATATCTTTTTGATTGTGTTTTTGGCTGGATAACAAATCCCAAGCATTTAATTTTTTCTCCGGTTCCAGCTGTTCACCCTATATTGTTATCCTGTCGAATAGATATAGGCTTTAGCACAGGACCCTGTATTCCTTTTTAGTCGGATTGATTTGGAGTTTGATATTGTTCATAAAAGTTATTATTTTGTTGTTGAGTAATGAGTAATGAGTAGAGGTGACAGCACTGAACCCTGGGGAATACCGGGCGCTATTTCGTATGACCCTTCATAGAAGTTGCCAATTTTAGTGATGCAATTTCTATGCCCTATATATGATTTCAAAAATAGTATTAAATAGAAAGGTATGTCAATCATGTTTAGTTTTATACCGAATCTAATGCTTTTTTAATGTCTGGTGTCGTCAATATTGCAGGTTGTTTTTTCCTGAAACCCTCACGTACGTAATTGATCAGGCGTATCAGTTGCGTGAGAGTTCCTTGCTTGCTTCTGAAGCCATGCTGTATGAGTCCCACTTTTTTTCTGTTTGTACGAGTTTTTTTAACACTATTTTATCAAAAATTTTCCTCCAGGTAGCAGAGAAATGGGTCTATAATTATCCAAATAACACCTGCCCAATTGGGTCTTTGGTACCGGGATAACAATTGTTATTTTGACTAAAATCTCAATTATTCTTTTGGAAAGATTTTTGAATCTGAATATCATCATTTGATTTTCATTTTGTTTATTATTGTGTGGACTTCGTATTTGGTAGTAAGTTTTGGCTTTTCCTTTTTTCAAAATCGTTTGTTTCCTTAAACCACTGTTCTATGTCATCATAAAGTGGGTTATTTTGGATAGGGTTAATGTTTTTTTTGTATATAGTATGATTTGTGATTAAACATAAGTTCAAGCAAACATTTTTAAAACTTTAAATTTTTAAATGCTCAATATTCAGTTTTTATGCCAATTCTTTGTTAAATTAATTTTAGTGATCTCATAAGATACCAGGTAGGTACCTAAAATTTACAGTTTTAGAGAAATTCAAGTTTTTTTTTAAATGCCAAAAAGACGCTTATTATTAGGTTTTTTGGGTACCAAAATTATAATTTGGATTTCATTCATTTATTAATGTTGATTTTAGATTTATTTTTTTATTAGTTTATTACACAACATAAAATGAAATACTTTCTTTGTAATTTTTAATAAATTTGTTACAATAAATACTAACCACAACTAAATAAATACAAATATCATAAATTAAATTGATATATTTAAGAAAACTGTACCTAAGCTTTGTTAACATTCATGAGCAATCATATTGGCATGTTTCGATGTTATCTATTGTAATTTTCAAATATCAAATTAGTATGGCATATTTAAATAAAAGCAATCACTCCCGTAATATATTTAAATAATTTAATACTAATAATCGATACGTTATTATTTAAAATTCTTTCTCCTTTTTAATCTAATAGTATATACCCTCAAAGGTATTTCCTATTGTGTACGAATGTATATGAACGAACATCCGGCGTCTTCTACACAACGCGTACTTTCAACTTCCTCTCTTTCATATTTCTTAGTAATTATAAGAACCACAAGTCATTGGCGTCTGTTGCTAATCATTCTTTAAAAAAAAGTTATAGTTAGTTATAATACGAATAGATCGTAGAAATCCAATTACATATTTGACTTTATATGTTACAGAGTAGAATCACGCTTTATTCATTAGAACAACAAAAAACAAACAATGAACCCCATGCCGAGAAAATTTAATATTTTTCTGACAGTGTTAATAACTACAAAAAATAATAATCGTATTGCAAAAATTTTCCTTTTAGTACCTAAACAAATACATCAGAGGTAGCAAGAACAAATAAAAAATGCTAAGTACACTGACCGAAGAAAAGAATATGACTCAATACTCAATAAGTAATGAAAACCCAGAGATAAAAGCAAGAAAAACGAAAGAAACATGTCTGCCAAAGAAACTCACAGGAACCAAAACAGTTTGGGAATAAAGTGTTAAAATATAAAAACAAAACTGTGGAAAAGAGGAATTAATCAATGTATATTTAAATTAGATTAGATAGGTCATCCATCTCAAATGTGGCTGAATCCAATAGAAAAGATCCAATAAAACTCAAAGTCAAAACCACAGACTTTTATTCAATTAATGTACAATTATTGCAACTAGTTTCGGTCTAGATCAGACCATCATCAGGCTGTAAAGAACACAATAAATGGTAAGCAAGAAGTGCAAATAGTAATCGGTGGTAGAAAATAATATTAAAACAGGTTAAACAGCAATACCAAAGATAACAATTTTAGTACAAAATGAGAATGTGTCAACAGAACAGAAGTTATTGCAAATCATAAAAAATATCAATACTTTTTCTCTTTCTTTTTGTAATACAATAAGTGAATCTTATGTATTTACCTATATATGTATAATGTAATACTAGTATGTGTAGGGTTACATCTTAATTAGATCAAATAACAATGAAGTAAAACAATAAAATGTTGTAGCTACATGAACATGCTAAATAGATAATTGACAAACAAATACTTACCAGAGTCACAAGAGTAGAAGTGGAGGGTGTTAACACAACATAGATAGGTGAAGATTTGTAATGTTACATTCTATTAAGGGGGTGGTTTTGAATATTGTGTGTGGTTTTTAAAAAATTTTCTTATTTAATAAATAATAAAATTTGTCAAGAAATAATAAGATATGGGGATTTTTTGGGGGGAAGTCTACTAAATGAAGTAAGAGGGGAATTTAATATGTCCCTACTTGATGGAATAAAAAACCATAAGTAGGGTAGGAGTTAAGGGGTCGAAGGGGAGGAGGGAATAGCAATTTGCATCCTAAATTTGAAGTCTAGTATAGTGTTTTTAAAGAAAAACGGTTGACTGCAGTTAAACTATCTGAGGCAATCTAATTATGTATTCCAAATTCGGCCATAAACATTCCAGATTAGCTGACATTAGTTGAGGGGACCCGATTATAATAATTTGAAATAGGCATAGCTGGTAAAGTTTTAAGCTTTTTTGGTCAAATTTGGCAGTGTTCTCGCGAAGTCTTCAGTTATATTTTATACCTAATACGTTGCTAATATGATCTATCAATCTAATAATTTTTCTTGAAAAACATTTTATTGATTTTTCTTAAGCTTACGATGTGTTAAATTACCCTAACCCAATTAAAATACGCCACATTATTAGAAACGTCACTGTCACTTTTGTCTTATTGTAGTAAATTTGCATTTAAGATTTTTATATTATGTATTTTCTTGTTTATGAGTTATTATAGTGCTACATAGACACATTATTATTTCGAGTCGTATTTAAAGAAGTTTTATTTTGTTTTATACAAAAAAGTTTGCTTTTGAGTTTAAGTAATATTATTTTAATTTTTTCTCACCATAGAACAAAATATAATATATAATATAATAATATAATATAATATATATAAAATAATGTGTTTATATAGCACTATAATGTCAAAAACTCCACAAAAAACAAGAAATTCCACAATACAAAAAACTTCAATGCAAACTAACTACCATAAGGCCACAGTGGGTATAATGCTATGACTTATGTCAAGCAATGGTGACAGTGACGTCACAATAATGTGGCCTCATAAACTTTGATTACGTGTGGTCCTTTGATAGCTTTATTTCCACCATTACTTTCCTTATGCCAACAAATTATTCCTGATATCTTTATGTACCTATGTTTTTTGAGTCATTGGTAATTTAAACATATTTTAAACCTGAAATTTTTGTTGTAACATTCTATGTTATTTTGTGATGTAGTTTTCTTGTTAAATGTTTTCATTTTCAGTTCAATAATTTTATACTTTTAGGCTATTAACTCTTATATCTTTTTGAAATGTCTCTATATCAGTCTTCAAACTATTATTACTTCTAAATACGAGTATATTCACCTTGAATTATTTTTGAGCTGCCTTGTTGATTAAAAGGTAAAATTCTTGGAGTTAATTTTGTTAATTTTATCTCAAATTGTTGGTGTTTATTATATTCACAAAGTATTAGATCTAGTAAACATGAGCCATTTCATAACTCTTTTGCATTTATGAAGGTAATAATTAAAATGCAAGCTAATTTAAAAATTAAAAAATCTCTGCAAATCTTGGAAATGGTTTAATCAACTTCCATTCATTTATAGAATATAACTGGCAATTAAATTAATGATTATAACATTTCAATAAATGTCTTTCACTATTTTTTAGTTCAGAAAAGTGTAAATTGCATTGCGCATTAATAGGAAAAAATACAACTTAATAACCGAGAAATAGTTTGCTTGTGTGTAGATAAATAAAAGTAAAAAGCAAACAAAAACTATTGTACATAACATGAGAAAAGAGTATAGGACTGCAAAAACTCGCTTAATTATCGGAACATAACCTTGATAGGTAGTAGAATGTATGTTTGCGGAGAAAATTACCCAAAAGGAAGAAGTAGGATACATAAACTTAACGTATGATAAAATAATTACAAGGCAACACATAAATAACATTTGTAAATGCTTCAAAAGACGTTTCAATGGTATATAACGTGTCTTCCGTTGGTAGCTTGTAGTCGCAATTAGAAGCCATCTCTCTAAATTTTATTGATTTTATCGGCTAATGCTCGACCGGCTACTAGTAACTACATTGACAAAGTACTCTTGCATTCGCTGGCGTCGATTTTTATGGTTGTACTATCTGGTGATCGCTCGGTATTATATAAACCGGAACGGTCAAGTATCTACGGAACATTTTTTCAGTGTATCCGCAAAATACTGAAATTCTGAGTTATTACGATAAACAACTATAAAATACATACATATTACGGGATTTATTTTACTAAATAACGATTTACATACTAAACTACAGTCTCAGTTGCCTTGCCGTTTCCAGACGCAAAGCCAGACGTCATCCTCATTTAAATTTCGGACATCCATTATCTCTCGTACGTATCCAGTCTATGATATTCTAGGTCTGCCTATTCTTCTTTCACTAGAATTCCATTCAATTATTCTTTTAGGCCATCTATCAGGTGGTATTCTAATACCATGACCAAACTACTTTGTTTTTTCACCCTCTGAATAGCTGTCTTTTCAGCATTCATCACTTCTTCTTCTTCTTCTTCTTCTTCTTCTAGTGCCTTCTAGTGTCCTAAGATCTTGAGCCATGATATCCTTCTTCCCCCCCTCTTTCCAAACACTTTTCCTTGGAGGATGGATTTTAATAGTTTGTATTTCTCATTATATACCCGAGATATTTCAATTTCCTTCTCTTAATCTTTTTTATTACCTTCTTTTCCTTCCCCATTCTTTCCACTACCGTTTCGTTGGTCACTCTGTCTACCCATGATATTCTAAGGATCTTTCTGTATAGCCACATCTCGAAGGCTTCGAGCTTCTTTTGTGTTGATTCGGTCAATGTCCAGCATACCATGCCATAGTACATTATGGAGACCATATAGCAGCCCAGGAGTTTTACTTTAATATCTAATTTGAGGTTGTAGCTTTTGAGGAGCTTAGACATTTTGATGAAGGTGTCTCTTGCTTTATTCTATTTTACATCTAATTTCTTGCGAGTGGTCCCACTGTTCGTTCATTAAGGTTTCCAGGTAGATAACTTTGGATACCCGTTCTATTGGCACATTTTTAACATATAGTTGCCAGTTTTCTTTCTACTCTTTCCTTATGACCATTAATTTTGTTTTGTTGATGTTCATTTTTCGCCCATATAGTTCACTTACTTCATTTACTTTGTTCATTAGCTGTTGTAGACCTTCTATACTAACTGCAAATTTGACGGTATCATCTGCGTATCGAATGTTATTCAGTTGTTCATTCCGTTTCATTACCATCATATCTCCTCTAAAAACAGATTGAATATATTATATCATCACTAGTGGTTTGTTTTCTTTTCCATCGATATATCAGCGTTTGGTGTAAATAACTTTTCCAAAAAAACCACTCAAAGAACAGTTAATACTGAGTTCCTAGTAAGACCTAAACTCATTATGGTTTCATTTCTTGAATAATGAAACCTAGTAAGATTCATTCTATTGATTTGGTACTTTGTTCACCTTGTTAAACATTATAATTAGAGATTGTTAAATACCCTGCTTCATCTTGAGCACAGGAAGTTGACATGCATAGTGGTCAAGTTTCTTGTAGAAAGTAGTGCTCTTTCTATTTTGATGTTCTGACACATTCGCCTTTCATATTCTTAATCAGGCTAATAAGCATGCTTAAAATCAGTATGCTCTACGACATGTTTATATTTGTTAACAAAAAGCATTCTTGTTTTAAGCGTACTTATAAATAAGCATGCTCAAAAATAAACGTTTGGAAAGACGTGCTATTAGGTAGGTACCAGGCCAAAAGGGATGTACAAAGATATAGTAACGGTGCTATCGGTATAGACCTGCTTGCAGTATTGCTCGCAACGGAATGGCGAAGTAATAGAAAAAGACAAAAGAAGGAGAATTTGGGTTCGTAATTGGATCAATAGAAGAGATTTACTGAAAGCAAGTTATTAATTGTTGGCAGATATGCTATAGTTATAAAGCTACCCCTCAGGTAGCATTCTAGAAAATCATACGTCGGTTTTTCAAGCATGCTTATTGCTAGTAATGGTTACATATGTGCTACAAATGAGTACTTGCTACATAAAAGCATGCTTTCTTACTAGTCTAGTTCTAGTCTGTCCGTACCTTTAGTACTTCTGTCTCCGACTATAAAACTCTTCACTTCTTGGCATTTATGTTCCCACATCCTGGTCTCCTCGGTTTTGATGACGAATCGCAATGTTTTTTTGTTTTTGATTATCAACCATCCTTGGTAACAAGTTTTTTCTCATCTAAAAGCTTGTTTTTTTTGTTATCCACATCTGTTGTTTCTGTATATGTTTCTGTTTGAAAACTCTCCTAATATTTCTGCTGCATGCAGCTTTTGTTCTGTACTCCTTATTAACACCTTTTGACCCCTTAAGTTTGATGAGGTAATTGTTACATCTGTTTTGGAATAGTAAATGAATCAATTTCATGTCAGGAGTTACATACTCATGGATATACAGTTTGGGAAGGACAAATGGAGTAAATTCATTATTTCGGTTACTGTACATATTTATAGAAAATCCCGAATCACTTTAAATTGGGAACTTTCTGTGGAATTTAGGCCTCTTTCTTAGATTATTATTTAACACTTGGTATTATTGGACTTATTTTACAAAAAACTAGTTAACCTAGAAACTTGAAAGTTATTTCCAGCGATTTCTCTTGGCCACTTTTACTAACGAATGTTTTCTCCTAAAGTTATAACATGAAAAGTTTCTGATATAGCCGAGAGATCGGCTTATTGGACCACCCGGTACATACAATATCTTTACTGTCAAAAACACTTTCACGTTAATATTTCTCCTGGTGTATTAAATCAACGGTCGTTAATGCAAATCATCATCCTCTTTGCGAGAATATTATCTAAATTTCTCATCGAGCAGAACCCTCCAATTTACAAATATTTCGCAGACTCGACTCTTAGAATCGTTCAGCATACCCTAGGGCTGATTTCAAACAATGTACCTACATTTAACACCGTCTTTAACCTGCAGAATAATGATAAATATGGCTGGATGTATACCTATATGTAGGTATATACATTTTTTTTCGTGATTTATATCACTTTTGCAAAGTTCAAGGCTCGCCGTGATATCCTTTCACAGGCAAACTATTATTAAAAAAATTTTTAGTTTATAGACGGCAAGACAGAAAGGCGTTACCTGGTAGCTTGTTAGTGCTCCATACACGATGTTGTTTTTATTAATTAACTGCACTTTTTTGTTTATTTGTACGTTGCATTGTTCTTAAAAACGACAAGAGACAATTCTGACAATATTTCTGGTTGAGAAACTTTATAAACTAAACGTGCACGCCGTTGCCTTTTTCAGATTATTTACTTATAAGAAGAATTGTAAAACATTTATATCTTTTGACCAGTTGAAGATTGATCGGAAAAACTAGCAACTCACTGCATGGAAGTAATTTAAGAAAATGCAATAAACCATTTAAACCATTTCTTTTATTTGACCTATTTTCCACAGTGAAAACTGCCGACTGTCTGATATGTGCACTGTAACCTTTCGTAGTTCCCAAAAAGACAGGGAGCCAATTTGTAACTACAAAACTCTCCAAAAGAAATCCCGGCTATGGGACCCTCTCCGGGGGGTGGTTCGACTCCAAGTTAATGCTTACTATAGAAAGGATTGGGATGTATAAGTAATAAGGGCGCCACTATCTTTTTGTACGCTATCGATTAAGCAAACAAACTACACAAAAACCAAGGTGAGAAAGATAGAAACACCTTGTAATTAGTTTAATTAAACAACGAATAAGGAAGCTACTTAAGACAAAAGACTGACCACGCTACACTTTTAAGACTTATAGTCTAAGGTATATAAATGAAACAGTTTTTTAAATATTGATTATTACATTAAGTAAAAAAGGTATATAACTAGTTCTAATAAATTACTGGAAAGTTTTAACACTAGTTTTAGTAAAACTTTGAAACAATCATGTATTTGCGCTAAGTGCATGTTTGTGAAAAATTGATTTTTTTATAACATTAAATATATTGCAGTGCAGAAGAGGTTTTTGTTTAATAATTATCATTAATTGGTTGACTCTAAAACATGTTTTAATAGCGTGGTTGAAGACTACTCTCTAAGATTTTTATGAACTTTAAATTTGTCAATAATTATGTTTTAAACTTACAGAAAATATAATGCCTAGCTGTTTACTAATCAATTATTATATTTTGTCTAAAATAATAGCTTACCTTGAACAAATTATTGAAGCCACGTGTTCGAAAGCACGCTTCTGATACATTTTATTAATTTTCAAATAGTATGTGTTACAAATTGTGTGTGCAATTGTGTAGACAGATTTTTATTATAATTAAATTATAATTACGTAACTAACAATAAAAAAAATAAAAAAAAGTCTATGTACCAACAACCAAAAGGAAAGTTCACAAGACGAGATACTGGAACGCTTTTCCAACTCTTCAAATGAACATATTAGTCGAGAAAGGATAGAAAATGATCATGCTTGTCTATAAATAGTCTCGTTCAAGACGTAAAATGAGTTTGTGTCATTTGTCAGAAGGGATGCGTTCGTCACATTCACTTGTAAGTCGGATAAGCGTTTTTTGTTTGGCCTCGTTCAGGCGACTACATAGTTACGCGTCAATAAGGGGTGTCTCGTGTACCGTAGCGTTAACAGTGATTCGGGGTCGGTTTTAACGTTAACAGTCGAATAATAATGCAAGGGGACATGACGATAGACCTGTTACAGCACTAAACAGTAATTCCTTTTATCCTTTTTCTCGTTAAGTTGGGTCTAAATTAAGATTTGATAGGGCGATCTTCACTTTTTTTCTACTAAGTCATTCTTCTCGTTGTTCTTTACACTATATGGTTTATGTGTTCCATAGCAAAGTGACGTTATTAACTATACAAGCTTTCAATCTGACACTAAGAATGTTAGAGTATAACAAGAAAAGAGCATAGAACATTTTATTGGTGATGACAACAATGGACTGGGAAAGTAGTGACGTAAGCGTCAAACCAACTGATTCCAAACAACTTTTTTTATGGTATGTTTTATAAGTGTTATTAACTATTATATTGTATTTTCTGGATTTTTGGGAGTTAATTACTGTTTTTTCATTGGTAAGTGTTCATTCATATGATTTACATATCACTAAAGTAGATAGACGAACAATTTCCGTAAAAATATTATAACATAACCTTCAAAGTTGTGCATTGTCATAAATTTTAAGAATACTTACAAAAATGGTACCTTAAAAATCGATTTTGAAAAATTTTGCTTATATGTATTTAATTATGATACTTCCGTTATATTTCAAAGTATAATAATAACAAAATACCTCAAACAAAAGTTATTTCTGGAGATTTATAATGTTGCTGTTTGGAATCATTTCGTTGACATTTCCCAATTCAACAGCATAGAACACAAATTTTGACGTCACACTTTCCCAGTCCATTCTCATATTGATGTCAATAAAATATTGCATGCTTTGTAAGCTTCAATTTTTAAAGAGACGAATCTTCGTGTTTTTCCGTTACTTCAGTGAGGTTCTAAGTCTAAATATAATACCATTTGCATTTTTGGATTTGTCAATTTGTGGATTAATTCTATCAGTATAATCAGGTGGACGACGTTAGGTAAAAGTGTCTTCTGTTTACTAGTGACACAATTCTATCAATGTTTTTCAATAAGATCCTGCTGTGACGGTTTGACTTGATTACATAACGTTTTTTTGGTGGATTTTCTCCTTTGGAAACTGCATGAGTAGCTCATCTGAGTTCAATCACTGTTCTGAACGTTTTCTGTTGTCATATGGAATCTAATTATTATCACTCGATCCAAGAACATGGAAATGTCTATCGATTGTTCAAATCATAGGACATCCAGTTATTGACCTTTTCAATATCTTTTAAACCATCCAAAACTTCATAAAGGCTGACTATGCCAGGTCTTCCCACGCTCCGTTTGTGATAAGTTCTCAAATTTTCTTCTTGGATGAGTGTCTATATACTATACAGTAGAATAAATATGTATTGAGTTATAGAACTTTACAAACCCAAATTTTAATTTTTTTAAAAAAATTTTAAAGCAGTAATTAACAATTAGCAATAATCCTGTGCAAAAAGGCTTATTGCGTCTCTGAAACTAATAAAATGTAGATATTAAAATGAAATACAGTAACCTTCACCTTTATAAATATCTTCATCAATAACAAAGATGTTCTCTTAAACTACACTATCAAGTCTGATAATACCCACATAATGTAATGGATTACGGGTAAAAATTTATATAGAAAAAAGATTCTTCTTTTTGATTATATGTTAGGAGGTAATTGCATATCAATATATAATTACAACTGAATAACACTGAATCAATACATTTTTTTATGAATCGATTTGGACTTTTTCTTTTTTTATATCTGTTTTTATTAGATTTATTAAATAGTGAGTTTAATTTGTTGGTAATGAAGTAAGTGCTCTTTAGATAATTTGGTGTAATGTAAACTATTTATCTGTTCTTAGGTTATTAATAATTTTATTGAATTTATTAAGTTTTATAAACGTTTTATGACCAATTTTATTAAGAATAATCATAAATAATCTAAAAAGATTTAATAAATGATACTCTTATATAAATGTTATTTATGATGTTGCCGGTGGGTTTTCTGTACAAATGGCTTGTTTCAGCATATCCTGTACTTACGTAACCATCAAGAGTGTTACGGTCTTCAAAATTTTCTCGAATCAGATCTAAGGATGCTGTCGCGGTATGACAAGTAGCACCATCCTGTTATATCCTGTTACACGATCACTATGAAGAGGTTTCTCTATGATGATGTCTGGTCTTTTAAAACCAAGAAAACGATTTGTCTTTCGATCGATAAATCCATTCAGACGGATGTGACATTCGTTTGTAAACCACACATTAGAAAAAAATAGAGGTTGTTCATAAACTATTGCCAAAACTGAAGCACAATAAGCAACTTTTGATTTCTTGTCTTATCTTTTATAGGGTAATAAACTATCTTATCTTTTATAGGGAAAAGTACCAATCTTCTTAAATGTTCTTCGGGTAGACGTTTCACTCAAATTCATTTTTAGAGATGTTTTGCAGATACTTCTTTTTGGTGATTCTAACGCCTGTTAAAATAGCCTTCCTTGATTCGCATTTGTTGTCACTAGACGACCAGGACAGCTTTTGTGTTGAGTTAGAACGCTTCCTGTTCGTCGAAATTTTTGCGACTCTTAACAAGTCCTTATTAGTCGGTGAAGGCTCCTGAAACTCTTCCCAAAATTGATTGACAGCCATTAACAAACTAGGTCAATTTGATCGTCCATCCCTTATGAGCGGAAAGCCATGTAGAGCACCATTTCGAATCTTTTTGACAGTTTGTTAGAATAAACAATGTTTAAAAATACCATGACAACTATAGTCACTTGTTTCAAGGAATGCGATTATATTGTGGGAATGTGAAATCAAAATTAAATAAATCTTTTATGGAGGAACATATCAACAATATTTCTAGTATAATAGTTGTACCCAAGGACACACAAAATGCTGATGTAACTAAAAAAGACCTTCAGACAAAGGTAAATCCATCCAATTTAAAAATTGGCATTAAAAATATACGTCCAACAAAAAACGGCAGTATAGTAATTAAATGTGGGAACAAAAAAGATGTTGACTACTTAAAGCATGAAGCAGAAAAAAACTTACTAGAATATGAAATTCAAGTTTCCCAGCTAAGACAACCTAGATTTAAAATTGTTGGATACACTGGCAGTTTTTCTTGATCTAGCAAAGGCTTTTGACACGATGCCTCATGGATCTCTTCTGAATGTTTTAAATATCTATGGTGTCAGGGGCATTGTGTTGAAGGTTTTTGAAAGTTACTTAACTTCGAGAAGACAACTCACAAAAATTGGTAATTGCTATAGTGACCTTTCTGAGGTAATTATTGGCATACCACAAGGTACCGTTTTGGGTCCTTTACTATTTACGATATACATAATATAATTAATGGCAAAACGTGGGAAGAAGTAAAAGAAAAAACATCTACAGGACTGACTAAAATAAAAAACTGGCTCGATTCTTTTAAATTCACCTTAAATGTGGATAAAACTAACTACATAGCCTTCTCCTTAACATCTGCTAATCGTCCTATTTTTAATAAAATAAAAATAGAGGGATTTGAAAAAGAAATAAATGAGGTACCTTTTACTAAATAATGTTAATAATGTCATTATTGACAAAAATCTTAACTGGAAACAACATGTAATTAGACTTTCTAATGATATTAGAAAATTAATACGTAAATTTTATATGATTAGAGAAATATTAAATGAACATTTATTGATTTGTGTATATAAAGCTCTTGTGGAATCTTTATTAAGGTATGCGATATTGGCTTGGGGAAGTCTATATGAAAATGCAATAAAACCCCTAAAAACAATTCAAAACTATATCTTAAAAATAATTTTTAAAAGGAAAAAAAGATATCCTACTAGTCAACTTTATAATGAAAAAATTATTTCAGTCAGATCTTTATATATTTTGAGTGTGTTCATACATGCATATGAAAAATTCATTTAGTGTACATGTAAATCATTCCTACTTTACCAGGAACAATGTTAATAACAATTTTCAAATCCCTAACAGTTTTACAAATTTAAATCTCAAATCAATTGACTATCTTGGTGCCAAAATATATAACATTTTACCTGGATCAGTGCGAGTGATAACTAACCCAAAGACATTCAAAAATGTATAACATACATTACTGCAAACTATGCAAAGTTTGCAGCACTGTTTTAATTTTGTATTTTATTATTTTGTTATTTGAGTCTATCGTGTTGGTAAAAATTCTATGTTATTAATGTCCAAAGTTGTTACCTTTCTGAATTACTTTATGACATTTTCTATTTCTTACTGGTGCATACAAAAATTTAGTTTTTTAGGCACCAAGTTAGCAAGTTTTTGACATCTTACAGTTAAGTAATATTTTGTAACTTTAAATATTATATTTATTTCGTAATATATAGTATAATTATCGAATAAAAAAAAATAAAAAATTATAGTATAATTATCGAATTTCACAGGCTTCCTGATTTCAATTTTGGCGCATACCGTACTTTAATAAATAAATAACTTTGGAACAAAACACAATATATCTAAAAAGGTTATTTTTTTTAACTTTTATTTAAGAAAAGTTATATTTTGTAGATTGCAGAAGGGGTCGATTGGCCCAGTTGACCTTACTACACTGCGACCTATAAGATCTTTTGTGTATACCCTACATTTATATTTTAGTCCAAAAGGTCTAGGCTTCTAAGAAAGTCCATTATCCGTTTTGGAGCTAGGTTTGTAATCTGATCAAAGTTATATTTTACTATAAATGATCCGCTCTTGGTATAAATTGTAACGTAAACTTATCCTGTTTATATATTATTACCTGGCCTCTGAAATTCTAGAAGAGTAATGCACTTTGCTGCACAACAGAATGTCATTCCAATTACTCTCGTTTTTCTCATGCGATTCAGAGCAATATTGAAAGTGGTATAATTTACTGCCAATTTTCTCGGTTATTATTACAGAGACGACTTCTTCTTTTCAAATTATTTCAATTACTATGTGCAATTTTCGCTGCCGTAGTATTGGTATCCCACAAGAAGTGGAAGTGCGTGTGCATAATATTCATTTTGTAATAAGAAATGAAAAACAAGGACTAAGGTGTTGGTAAATTTTATTTTTTAACTGATGAAAATATTTGATATGGAAAGCTTAAACCTAATTTTATGTTCAACATAATTTTATGAACTGTACTTGTTAAGAATGTTTTGTGTGTTCCAGCAATGACAATTTAGGTCTTATATTTTTATATAATTATTTTAGTTTTATTTCTTACTGGAATTTTTATACTTTGGTGCTAAGAAATTTACAAGTACAATAATAAGATTAAGAACATTAAAAATAAAACTTTTTAGCAAAACTTCTAGTTTTTATTTAAAAAAATTGCTTTTTTAAAGTCAATGACAGCTTTTTCGCAAAAAATTATCGTTAGATTGACATATTGAAGTTACATTTATACATTTTGTTTTTTCAACGTAAGCTACCTGATGTTGATTAAGTGTGTTAAGACTAGACCAAGTAATGGAAGTAATAAGGTGGACTTCCACAAAGTAATACATTTCAATATTAATATTCTTAATTATATTCCTTCTTAGTTTATTCCCAATCAACTACAAACGTTATTAGTGAAACTATACAATAATAAATTTTAAGGGCATTAAGCTGATACCACTACATTGGGGTCCTAAAATGTCACTTGATTTTGATGAAGATTTATGGATGCCATAAGTATTTGATACTTATGGTAGTATGGCAAAAATACCTAACAATAAGGTGGTTTTCTAAAAAGATGTTCACAAAGATAAAATTAAAGTAAGATATTGATCGAATGACAGAGGAACAAGTTGTGAAGGTAGCAAGGGACAAATGTCAGGCAGGAAAGCTTTGGAAAAAGGTTGAGCGACAACCTTCCAGGGACAATGATGTGAAGGAATCCAGGCTACTATGCCTATATTCAGCTGGAAGTAGAAGAAGCATTTTAGTTACCAGCATTTTGTCCATTGTTCTTGCTTTGAATTTGCCAATGTTCTTAACGTATTGATTTTTAGGGTACATTTTTTGAGTTGCTTTAACTGCTTAGAGCTTAGAGATAGTCAATTATGATTATAAACGGTTTTTTTGTCCTGTATTCATGTGTAATAATGTTTATAAAACGTTAATTCTGCAGATAAAATGCTTTATATACTTGGTAGTTTATATTTGAGTACAACTGGATAAAAACACTGTAGGTTTTACTACATGTTTAGATTTAATACCTTGGCATGTATGATCTCGGGAAATTTTAAAATTTCTTTATATAATTGTATTTGAAAGATGCAGTACATGAATAAATGAGTATTGTATAATCCATAGGAAAGTATCAGAGTAGGAAGTAACTAATTTTTCATGTAGCTCAAGACTTATCAATATTATCCTGCTAAGATGCAGCAGAAATATGCGTCAAACACACTGCACACGCTGTGCGTATATCTTTAAGCCCTGAAGATTCCTATTTCTTAAAATCTGTTCTGGGAGCATTATTTTGCAGAACATTAAAACTATTAAATGTAATTTATTTACAGATTATTTGATTTCAAGTTTATCTGTGTTTCAATGCCATAATTTGTAGTTGTAAATGATTCTTGACACAATAAATTAACTTAGTAACCAATCCAATGTTAACGCACGATTTTCATTCCATTACTATCCAAACAACAAATAAAATAACCTAAACATTTAATTACAACAATGTATTGTTCTTGAAGAAGAGCAAAAGAAAACTCTCTCCAACAATGCATTATTATTTGACTAGTTTTTATTTCCCATGTCTCCGCACACCTTCATTGTTGAAAAAAAAAAGAAAGAACGTCATGCCTATTTATATATTCATGTCTTTTTCTTCTTCATTTGTAGCATAGAGGAATTGACAATGACCAGTGTAGTAAACTTCTTCAGCATACTAATATCAAATCCGACGACCACGGCAATAGCTATCTTTGAGTGTAAATTATGCAGTGTCACAAATACCTTCAGTTTTAGTTGCTACAATTTTTGTTTTTGATTGATTTGATATAATTTGAATTTCAAGTTTTTTACAGTTCACGTTAGTTTTTCGTTTCGATTTGTGTTGTATTCTAATTTCCACAATTGTTACATTTGATAGGTTCTAGTGTAAATGTTAAAATATTAACATAAAATTAGTCCATCTTCTTTGCTGACTCTTTTTTATAATTTAATACCAGGTTTTGGATTATATTGAACTATTTTTCAAATAATTTTAAATTCTCTGCATCAGCTGCAAAAATTTTAGTTATTATATATCAAGATTAAAAAAATAAAAAACTAGCTTCGTCAGATTGACATATTGAAGTTACAATCTGACGATGCTGTCAGCTGTCATTGAGTTTAAAAAAGCAATTTTTTAAATAAATAGTGGAAGTCGTGTTTAAAATGTTCTATTTTTAATGTTCTTATTATTTTATGTTAAACTGTAGGTATTTATTTATAGATATTTATTACAAAATATTCTAAAATGTCAACGGATGCTAATGGTAATTTAAAAAACTTCATTGGGGGCTTTGCCACGATTATAGATTGAATGTAAGCTTAGTCATTGTTCTTGGACGAGAATTAATATTTTTTAACGTGATATTCACTGCCTTAAGACATTGTGACATTATAGAATCATGCACCAGTGAATTCGTCGAGCATTCATCCGTACGACTTGGCAGGTGAATCTTGCAGAATTTTGATGGATTCAACGAATCGCTGGTAATGGTTATGAATTCTATTATTTCTATAGCCATTATAAAATTGTAGGCGTCAAATTTTACTTGGTATTTATTCACAGTTTGTTCGTTTTTGCGAGGAAATACGTAAAGACTGATTTAGTGAAAAACTATTGATAATTTAGGAAAAAGTTGAAATATTCAATAAAATTAGATAAAATAGATTGATTTTTTTTAAATGTTATTTCAAGATATGATTAACATTATTAAATAAGACATTAAAATTTCCAAATTTAAAATTGTGTTCAGTATATTTTTTAAACAAGTAGAAAGCACGAAGTTTTTAGTTTTTGTCAATGTTGATGATTAATATATACAGTGTCCATTTCACATTTAATCTGAACTTTAGATTTTATTGAATGGACTTGTCAATAAACATAATTGCAGATAAAGCAATAAAAATGGCCACGTATTTTTTGGAGGGCATTCCCAGTATCCCCAAAAAAATCAATGTTTGGGCCAGTGATTGGTCCAGGTTTACTTGGATATGTTTCAAATACGATCCAATCGTTTTATTACCGAAGCAATTGAAAATTACCTGGATAGAGATGGAAACAACTTTCTTGATGAAAATGAGTTATTCTTTCAACAAGTTGAACAAGTTGACTGGCCAAACAGATCCCCAGATTTATTTTACACCATAATTCAATTTTTAAAATTATGAAATACTTTTTGTGACGAGTTTATATTCTATTTATGATGATATTATCCTAAGTAGAGTGAAATTTCATATTTTTCATGAATGACATATTTACAGACAAGTGTTTTATTTACTTTAGGTTTTCTAATGTAATTACTATTTTCAAATGATTTAAAAAACATTTTTTTAAATGATTTGATTAATATTTAAAATAGCTTCACACATTTTTCAAGTCTTTTATAATGATTGGATCGCCTTCAGGTATATTTGGCAATCTTGAATGTTCGTACTTAACAAGGGCATAAGTAAGCGATGATTTGATAGATAAAGCGTTTTGTTGGTAGGAAATTATGGGTTGTAGTGATTTTAGATGTATATGCTAATTTGCCTTCGGATTTTATGAAACGGCAAAAATAAAGAAGAGATTTTGACTTCAACAAAACCAGCGAGTCCAAGAATTTTAATCATTTCACATAGTTGGCATGTTGAACTAAATTAATTAATTAATTCTGTCTATATTTTAATAAAATTCATGTAATACAATTAAAAGGTGCTAGATTTTAAAATGTGTTTTAGTTAAGAGAATTGGTATTTCGTCAAACCCAATAATTGGATCATGGAAATGCCCGGAGAAATTCATATTCTGTGCAAAATTTGTACTTATATAGGTGGGGATTTTAAGAATCTATCAAAGAAATACAGAAACCTCTGTAAGAAAAAGAGAATACCTTAAATTTTAATTGAAAATATAATAGAATTTGCATTGTTGCCAAACTTTAGAGCTACTTAACTAAACCGACATTTATTTGGCATGATGCAAATTGTTTATTTTTAAGGGAGCCTTAAATTTAAGCTCTACTTAGTTAAGTGAGCAAATGACCATAAATAACGTTGCTGTATCACCGGCCGTGACATGTTATTGCTGTGTACCTCTATAAGAAAGAAACCTCCATAATAAAGAATGAGATTGTGTTGCATTGAGCTCTCACTTATCCAGGTTTGACTGTATTGCTAAAAAGGTGAAATCCAAAAAATAGTCTTCGTGAGTTAAACTCAATACATCGCGTGACAAATTTTTTATATCAATAAGTTTAGACTACATAATAAATTCGGAAATAATTATTTTAACAAAACTCAGTTATTCAAGTTTAATGCTATATGGGAACAAAGCAAAAACATCGGAATGGATTGTAGAAAACAAGAAGAAAAGAGGCTTTCATTTGTGTTTTAATGTCTAGCTTACCTGTGAATAGTGTCGAATTATTGCATTGCCAAAGTAAACATTAGATAACAGCCCAATACATAATTCTTTTATTTTGACAAAAACCTTTTCTGTTCTAGTATTGTGTACTCTTCTAGAAAAGATAACTTATTAAATACACAAAGATAGACAAATATTTGATGTGAAGGTATGTCGGATTTTAAACAGTAAATTGAGATATTGGATCCAACTGTGCCATTACGTGCAAGTAAAACGGTATTTTGTAAATAATTTTTCCTAATTATATTGCGTCATACAGCGAAATTTTCTAAAAATCATCAGTCACTTATTAAAGATCGTACATTTTGTTGTAGGTTCTATATAATTAATATTGCTATCAGTAAGAGAGATCTCAAAATCGTGAATTCATCGCAGTGTTAAGAAAGAATAACTGTAGTAGTTTAAATTATGTCATTATTACGTTTTTACTTACATGTAGGAAGTGGTTAGTTCATTGGCGTAGAAATTCTAGATACGGGATTCAGAGTTCTCATGAGAAAGTAAATTCTTACATCTAATCAACCGAGTAAGGCTATTGGTTAGCAGAATCAACCGTTTAAAATTTCGATGGAACCATTATTTGTTTTTCTAACACAAGAGATTTGTTAATCTTAGTAAAATTTATTTTACTAATCCTTACTTTGGGGAAGTACATAGGAATACTGAATAAGCAACATTTTAACAAATTCTTTCACTATTTTGTTAAAAAGATTTTACCTAAAATTAAAACCATTAAAAAATTAACTAGAATAATGGAATAGAAAAAAATGTAACATAGGTCAAAAAATTATAATATTTGACGACCCACGTGAACACAAATTAACAAAGAAATGGAAGTGCTTCACATTTCTTACAAAAACAAGAATTGGATTTTTTTAATGTACTTAAATGGCTCTGGCATGACCTTTCTGTAAAAATTGACTCAAGCTCAATTTTTTTAATAAATTAAGTTTTTTGTTCTTTTCCAATATTTTTTTCGCTTTTTTTATATATTTATCTTTTTTCTTATAACTCTTTGGAAGAAAGGTGTTTAATCTCAAAAATTACTAATTTTGCAGCAGATCGTTTTTAAAATTTAACTGTTAATAAATACGTTAGCAATGCATTGTAGTACATCCATTTTATATTTTTTAATAGTTGAATTCTTTGAAGAATTACTATTTTTGAAAGTTTACTTATAAAATTATATTTTTTTAAACAACCCTTTTCGGTATTATTTGCTAATTTTTTAGAGGAAAATAAATTGGGTTCATTCAATAGATAAACAAATAGTTTTAAATTGAAAATAGTTAATTGGATATAGTAAAATAATATAAAATATTTTTTAAAGATTTCCTGGTAAATTAAAACTAGTTACCTTTAAAATAATTCCCTGCTTGAATATAATGGTTTTTTACTCTAAAAAATGAAGTTTTTGTGCTTGCCTCCCCTCTTCCATTAAAAAAAAACATACAATTTAGGAAATATATAGTTTTACTGATAAAATTGGCATCTGTTAAATCTAACTCTAACGTCAGATCAACATTATGTCAATCTGACGATGCTAATTTTTGCGAAACAGCTGTAATTGCATTTTAAAAACCTATTTTTTGAAAACAACGTTCAACCGTTTAATTGTTTATTGTTCTTAATCTTTAACTTTGTTTTTTCTGCTCTCTGCTAGGAAATTTCCGGTTTTGATACGGAAATTCGAGCCATTATACAGATCTTTCAGGACACGTACTAATGTGTGTTATATGTTGGATGTGCTTATTTAGAGGTACAGTATAATATAACTTCTGGAGGAACTCCAGAAGATTATCCATGATTTGATCAGTAAAAATTATAAATGCCAGAATGTGATTTTAAATATAATTTCCAATGAAGTCTATTAATTAAATCAAATAAAAATCAAACTACCTATTTTTGAAATTTTAAAAGATATAACAGAAGATTATTAAATGAATCTTCAATCTTGTCAGGATGAACCAACTTTTTTAGAAAAGTCTACACTGTATAAATTCAAATAAAAGTGGAACATTGGACTTTATCTTTTTACAATATCAATTTGGTTTCAGTCAAATGAAGATTGACTGTTTCTGTTAACGGATAAGGGATTTTAAAACTGCTTCTTAGCACTAATGCATTTCACCTTACTATCTATATGTTATTCTTAAGAGTATTCTTTAAGCTATTGAACACACGTAAGGAAAAATTTCCCGTTGTGATTTTGTCCACGATTTTGTATTTACCAGCTCAGAACCGTCAACGAACTGTTAAAGACCTCATAAAAAATTACTTTTATATTATTACTTTCGTCAAAACATTATGTTACTCGAGAACTGCAAACCATTATAAAATCTTAATTTTACACATGTTAGAGCTATGTGGGAAGCCTCTGAAAAAAACTATTAACTTTATAGGTATTTAAATATTTACGTCTATCTTTATTTTTTTGTTGTTGCTGTAAATCGTAATTGGTCATTGTAATAGTAGGATTGAAAAATTATTCATTGTGTCTTCTTTTTAGTTATGGTAGTAGTGAAAGCCGTTCTCGTTCGAGACTGAAAATAAAGAATAAATACCGCGTCTGCCAAATAAGGTGTCTGCGTTCGACAAACCTGCAGATATTATGAAAGTTAAAATCGTAGGTTGAAAACGAAATGTCTTGTGCTAAAATTAATATTTTACTTTGAGATAATCTAGTACTTTCTCTTGATTTTTTTTCGTGTTTTTTTCTAAATTACAGTGTCATTTGAACACCTCGTGCTGTTTGTTATTGTTAAAAATATCTTTATTTTAATTTAAATCTGTTCAAAATGTTTTAACTTGTACAGTAACTGGGGATTTTTCTTGGCCGTTGCCAGTTGTAACTAAGTCAGTCTCTAAATTTTCTGGTTTGCTAAAATTCAGGCCGAATAGCCTTGGCAATTGAGGCCTTTTCACAAAAAAGAAGAAGAAAGCTGGTTTTTAGCACAGAATACTTAAAACATATGGTTGTAATTATGTGGTTTTTAGTTAACATTGGTTAACATGAAAAAGATGAAAAAAGGCTAAAAAAAGAAGCAAAAGATGAAGAATCTATACAGTTTTTGATGTACAATA
Source organism: Ophraella communa (assembly GCA_035357415.1). Classification (NCBI taxonomy): domain Eukaryota; kingdom Metazoa; phylum Arthropoda; class Insecta; order Coleoptera; family Chrysomelidae; genus Ophraella; species Ophraella communa. Next base: position 20,463,810 of record CM068988.1, on the reverse strand, counting down.
TTTTTTATTTACCTTAAGACTAGTGTTAGTTAGTTGTTAGTTTATTATATTTCTCTACATGTATATTTTATCATGTATGTAGCGGATGTCAGTCAGAGAATAATTTATAATTTTTCTAGAGCTAGCTTCTTTAAAATAAACTTTTCTTCTAATTTTAAAATTTCTGCTTCTGCTTCTAATTCCATCTCCATTTTTCGCCTCTCAGCAACAGTCTCTACGACTTAATATACTTCTACTCATTATTTTATTTTCTTTGTTGCTTTCAACGTTTTCAAGTTGAGTTTCAATTTGGTTTACCCTCCCAGTATCTGATTTATTACTGTCATTTTTATCAAGTTGATTTTCAGATTGATTTTCCTGAAATGTTGTCTCTCCGACCTTTTGAATTGGATTTTGAATGGTCTTGGATATTTCATCCAGTCCAACATTCGTCACATCCGCTTCAATTTGTGCTCGTTTTTTTCCCTGTTAGAACACCTCTTCTTTCCTCACTTAAAGAATTCCTGGTAGACATTTTGGATAATCTGGTTGACAATTTCTTAGAAAGGCTTCGAAGGACCAATGTAGCTGACTGCTAAGACAATTACACTGATTCGTAAGAAATTAACGATGATTCTCCAAAACTTTATTTTTACCTTAAACCAGGTTTTTGACAAATATTAAATTATATCTGACATTAAAACAATCCGCTTCATACATACATGATAAAAAATACATGTAGAAAAATATAATAGGCTAACAACTGACTAACAACTAACAACTAAAGTATTTTGTTTTTTTTATGTTTAATTTGCTTATTTTTTATTTTATTATATATATTTTTTTATTTCTTAAAACTAGAGTATTTTGTTTTGGTTTGGTTTTAATATTTAACTAGCTTATTTTTCTTAAATAAAGAAAAGGACAAAAATAATTTACAAGTGGGTTGATTCCTCCCAATTAGGAAAAAATAATACTACTACATATAGATCTACATAAAACTAACGCCTCATCACTCTAACCTAACCAGACATTTTTGGAGGTTATAAATTATAAAAATGTTAAGTTAAACTTTAATTTATCGCATTTATCACACAGATTTTAAATTTCATTTCAGAAATATTTCGTTGATCAAACTTTCCTTGTGTTTTGTGTTTCAGCCTTTAGGTTACAAAATCAGGGGTTTTCTGGGGATTTTATTTTTCTCCACCTGGCAACCCTGGTAACTAGAGTCAGTTGAATCGACTAAAAGTACAGTCCACAATCCCCAAATTCACGTACAACTAAAAGTTAGAAAATAGCCTTGTTGTAAATAAAGTGAAATTAAATTTAAAATTACGAAATGCTTAAACACAAGTGGATAAATTGCTTGATTACTGGTAGAATACCTTGTATACCACAATTCGACCGGTGGCTGTAATCACGTATGATCAGATTTAGTCTAACGGACTTGAACATAATTCAACTATGGCTACCAGCCAAGAAAAACAATAGTTATAAGGTAGATCTTCCAGTTTACAAAAAAATCAGTTTAACTGTTAGTATTTTGTGCCATAATGGGAGCAATTCAGATATTCTTTAGTTTGTATGATTAGAAAATTACTACTTTGTTGATCGGTATAGTTCCGCATGGGTGTGTCTCTATGACGGTGTACCAGCGGCCTCTTCGATATAATTAAAGTGTCAGTTGGGTATAAGAAAAACAGGCTCCTAGCTTGTGTTGTAATTTTTCCTTTACATAAAGATCATTTACTGCTGGTGAAATTATTGGGGAACTAGTCAACACAATAATTGTAAAAAGTACTGACTTTTACAAGTAAACAAATACTGAAAATAATTTCAGATACCAGGTGCAGTCAATGGTAGAACCAATTTTCTACTTTTCATTTTTACAAGTAAACTTTAATCAAAAATATTTTAAGTTTAATGTTTTACGTTAGGTTAGGTTAGTGCATAAATGCTTAAAATTCATTGCAACAGCACGAGTTACGTACTATACTTTACCTACGATCTACTTGTACTTGTATTAATAATGTTATTATTAATAATTCTTGAACAACAGAAACAATAGATATTTTTGATGATTTTATTGTATAACATTTAAGTACTTCATATTAGTTATTATAAATATTGTTTATAGTAAGAGTACAGCTATTAATATTAATAGTAGTACGGTTATTTTGATTGTTGAAGCATCAGAAATATTTATTTCAAAAATATGATCGTTAACTGGGTAAATAATAACGTATGCGCATCTTGTCAGAAGCATGCTCTAATCTACAAAAAATATTTCAAATATGTCGGTTTAGAATGAATGCCATAGTGTAGTGAGACACATTTTCGTTGCTTTTTGGTAAATATTCAAAACGTTTTGTAAATTGACTGAAGTGAAAATAAAGTTACAAAACAATTAAACAGTATCTTCTTATACGTTACGATTGAAACATCTTCGCAAGTATTTTTAAAAAGTATCTCGGTAATAAAAATATTCTAAATGTTTAAATAATTAACTTTATTACATAAAAATAACGTAAATAAATCTGTAAAACGTAATTAAATACGTTTATTGTTATATTATGATCTATTTAGACAGATAAAAGAAGTAAGTTGATGAAAAAGAATAAATATATAACTTAAAATATGTAGATAAGAGATCTTGTATCAAATGCCATCGGCTATTGACAGTTACTAAGTGGTTGCTAGGGAAGCCGTCCGTTTTCTTTACCGTGCGTTATAAGGTATCTTAAATTGATTAAGGACTGTGTGTTATCGACTGCTTAAAGGGGTTGTCGTAGGTACAGGTAATTAGTGCTCAAATTATTGATTATAAATAAAAATAAAAAATCAACCAGTAAATTTGAATATCGCAAATTTTATATTAAAAATTTAGGGCATCCAAAAGAAAAATCCCAAATGTTAACTCATATTTTTATTTTGATATAAATAGGTATGGGAACTTTAGGGATTAGTTACAATAAACACTTAAGAGCATAAATGTTACAAAAACCAGATATATTAAAATACTAACTTACATTATACAGTGTTTCCTCTAGCAATGTACAGTTGTACTAATATTATCTAGGCTTTACTGTTTATTTTTTCAACATGCTCCAGTCTAAATACTACCAGAATTACAAATACTACCAGTACTCTTCAATGGGAAAAGTATTAGCAGCCTTACCATCATTTTTTTACTATTGGAATACAGATTTGCCGTTTGGAGCTATAAGAGGCCTTTTTAAATAACTCAATTAAACAATATCTAAATGAGCATGTACCTATGTCTTAAAAAAAAGTCCCACATACAAAGAAATAATGGTTTTGACATTTCTTCCCTTCTTCCCTTAAAGATTTCTCATTTTTGTTGGGTTAATTCTTGACTCTCGAATGGCCTCATATTGCAATTTATTTATTTTTATCGTTAAGACGATCTTTTACATTTACATTGACACTTTCTGTTATTCAAATGATACCTAATTAAAGGATCCTAATAATAAATTACTCTTGAAGACAAATTCCCTGTTAGTAATGCTGTGAAATTGTTCGTAAAATAATTAGGTGTTCCGCCAGGACTTACTACATTATTTTTTTAAAAACAAACAAATAACTGTAACAAAATTATTAAGTGACGCCGAGAAACGTTAAGATTGATGTGAGGTATATTTTTTGAATGCAAACTGACCGTACCAGCAGAACTAAAGTCTTTTGTAATAAATTTTTTTTTCCATCGAAGACGTGCCACCTGCTAAGGTATTATTTACAATTACGAGTTGCTGTAGATTATTAGAATTCATATTTACCTTTTGCAATAAATAAAACATAAATTTATTGCAGTGGCGTGTGTGCACGCATGTTTCATGAGATAGTGCCAGCGATTGAAAGTGATTATTTAGATCAATAATTTATTTTCTATAAGGAATTTGATATTAAATAAGATGGTTATAACAAAATATATTCATGATTGTCTTAAATTGTTATAAATACTAGCAGATTTTATTGTTATTGTTCAAAATACTCTTACTCTCCAAGTTTCTACTTATTGATGATCAAGAAAACGTGTAAACCCTTAGCAGTGAAGTGAAAACAAAGTATTTGTTCGACACAATGTTATCATAATTCGTACTGAAATCATCAATAGTATCTAATATATCTAATCAATAAAAAGTCCCTTTCGAATATATTCAAGCAGAAACATTTTGATCTTTTTAAAAAAAAGGTTGCAGAAATAGGAACCTATATTCATCTAATTGATCATGATAAACGAGATAAGAGTGTTTTATTATAAACATATCTCTTTGAGAACAAGCTTAAACATTTATTATCCTAGCAACTGGTATTTTTTTTAGTGTAGCCAAAACGTCCCGCGGACAATCGACACAGTCAGAAGCATTCTAATTATGTACGAAAACCGTGACAAATTGTAAACAGTTATAAAGTTACGATGTTAGTAGTTAAATTGGCCTTGTTTTATTTTTCCGACAGAAAAATAACTGAGCCTTGAATACTGCAACTCAGATTTGACGGACGAGATAGTTTTCTCTGTGCCGTTATGCCTTTAAGCATCGCACAATGATTAGAAATTCATGCAAACCATTAGTATTTCCTTTTGATTTGTTTGTAACCTCCACCTACAGCGTATGCATTACAAGGTTATTCAAAATGTTTTGACCAATCAAGCCGATTTGACTTAAATTGACTGATTGATTGTTAATATCTATTGAAAGATGGTGAGAATGTACTCAATTTGTTCTTTTATATAGGGTACTATTTATATTTGGGGCCATTCGTAAAATACGTCATGATAAAATAAGTTTTTTAACCCCTCTTTCCCTATGATTATGGTGTGTCACACTTCCTGAAACTGAAGAAATATTTCGTCAACAAATCAAAACCCCCAACGTATATAAAAAGTGTGATAAAAAGTACACAAGTTTTTAGAATTGAACATACTCTTTTAGTTTTAATAACGAACAAATAAATTCTATCCCTATTCATATCTCGAATTACAATGTTTTGTAATAAAACTATACAGAAATGTTGCGAAATTCTTTTCAGAAATTTTTATTCAAGTTACAAAAATGTATAGACCAAAATGGACAACACTTACATCTTGAGGATTTTTATTAAATTAAAGAATTTATAAATTTAGTTTTTAATAAAGTTTGGTACATCTCTTTCAAGTTTGTGTTGTTATTTTCTTTTGTAATTTTTTGTGTATTGGGATCATAGGAAAAATCGGTTACACAACGCTTTGGAAAGTGCATTTCTCGTTAGGTTTCCGTTTACTCGTACGTACTATTTCACTTTTTACAGTTGTTTATGTAATATACAATTTTCTGGTTTTTCTTTATCATTCCACTTACTGGAATATTTTATTTTACGTTGGAGTAGGAAGTTTTTCAAATGATTAAAAGTACCTCATGTAAATCCAAAACGGTGACGTTATTTGTGAAAAAGTTTATTATTATGTGAGATTATGGTGGTGCTGTAAGATTAGTGTAGGATGCGATGTCCTTCAATTCTGCAAGACACTCCAAATATGGTATCGACATAAGAACTACTTAAGAAACGTCACATTAGTGAGACCTGTATCAGCATTCATTAGCCAATTGCTACCAGTTCTCGGAATACTTAAACAAATTTACGGAAGTCAGGATTGCTTTTAAATTAAAGTAACGCCATATGTTTTTTACTGCGTCCAACAGAAGAGTATAAAAAAATGAAATATATTTCCACTTCATCGCTGGATGGAGTGAATAAGATGATACTGTAAAAAAGCCGTATGACAAAACTCACAATTAGAACAATCGCCAATGACAGCTGTTTCAAAGTTAATTTTTCTAAATAAAGTGTGAAAGTTTAGGTAAATAAGTGTTATTTATTTTGCATCTCAAGTTTAAAAGTTTTTAAACTTAAATTTTAGGGAGATATCAGATCACTATAATATAAAATAAACAAGCGATAAAGCAGAGAGATAGCCTATTCATAATAATTTGAGTTAAGTTACAGTAGAAAAAATTGACACAAACTTTATATACCTCATCCTTTTCTACTGGGGCCCTATTCTTGAAATCGTAGGAATCGATTCTCAGGAGAAGTTGACGTCATTTTCTCTCGATTTTGCAATAGGTCTATTCTTGAAATATTTCATAGGAATATATTCTCCACAAATACCGAGAATTGATTCCTCATGTCATTTGGTGGAGAAAATTGAAATTCTCCTGAGAATTTGAATTGTCATCTGCCAATAGTGCCTGTTTTGCATTTTGTAGTAGTTTGTTTATAATTTATTTGTTGAGAAGCGTTTGACGATCTAATGGACCATATTGAGCCTCTTCTGCTACCACCAAGCAGAGTTGGTGCATTGACTAAAAGAGAAAAAGTTTTGGTCGCTCTCAGTTTTTTTGGAACTGGTAGCTATCAGGCTGTTGTAGGCAGTAGTGTCTATTGTACTGGAATTAGCCAGGCTTCAGTGAGCAGATGTTATAAAAATGTCAAAAAAGTCAATTCTGTCAACTTAATAAAAGAAATTATAATACAAAATCCGAATATTTGATTGGTTATGCAGTTGAAATACTTGAATTTAGTTCAGACATACGTCACATTTCCTAATTCTCTAGAAATTGAATTCCTACGATTTCAAGAATAGGGCCCCTGGGCGTAAAAACACATCAAACAATAATTGTGTACACTTGTCTATCAAGCAATGACATACGTTCTTCGAATGTTGGAAACAGATAGCGCCAAAAGCGTTTAAATAGTTGTATTCATAAGAATTTATTTTGACCTCTTGTAACAACCGCCATTATTTTGATACACTATAATTATGTAAAAAACTCCGCCCCTACAACTATAGCTGGGTAGTCTCCTGTATAGGACCTCAGTACCTTCCGATTATGTCTCCCCTTCTTCAGTTTTGTTTGACCAGGGTGTGTCATTAAAATAGAATACAAAATCGAAGAAATATTCCACATTTAAAATGTGGCAACACTAAGTCAAACCACAATAAATTAATGTAAAAATTATTATAAAAAGCGCTACTAGTTTCGGTCTTAGACCATCATCAGGCTAAAAATAAAAAGATACAATTAAGGAACATAAAGACCGGTGTATAACAGTAAATATTAAGTTGAACAACTAAGTAGAATTAGTGAGGTACGCCAAAAAATAAGTACAAAAGTAAAAGAAAATATTAAGTTAAAATACTAAAATTTGTAGTATAGAGGAAAAAGGGGTTGTTAAGAAACACTAGTAGTGTGAGGTCCTAAGAAAGGACATACATTGAAGAAGAAGGAATTTAAACGTCGCGTCGTTCTGAACAATGAAGAATTATTGAAAGGGAAAGAAAAATTATTCCAATAAAAACTCGGTAAGCTCTAATGGCAATCGAGATGATATAGAAAAATACACCACAATTGGGAGAGTCCAAGACGGAAATATTAAGAAAAGTTGAAGGATACGAATGAAAGGGAGAATAGAAACCCTAACATTAGTGGAAGCTTGGGGGTTGGTTGGAATAAAATTCAACCAAACTACCAATAACAGCAATGAGACGCTCATGTCGGGAACAGAACGACAACTGAAAAATTAATGGCAGAAATCAAACAGGAAATTAAAAAGGAACTGATTGTCATTAACGACAATTGACAATGTGAAGTAGTATTCTAAGACTGAGTTAAAAAAACCGAAGAATTACTAAATAGTGATGCTTAAAGTTATACATAATATTTACAAAGTTATTCCGCCATTAACAAAAACAACACAAAGTAATCAAAGTATAAAACACAAAGTAATTGCCAAAAGAAGAAAAAGAAGAAGAAAGTCTCAAAACAAAGTTACTTAATAATATGAAAGGGTAAATTCAAGAATATATAGTTATAATTAGGTTGTATTTGTTCATTAAGATAAATGACTAAGGTGTTCAATGAAGAAGATGTAATCTCCAAAGAATCTAACAAATTCAACCTAATGGCCTTATTACATGTATCGAATGTGGCACTAGAATGATTTTCTAATAAAATGTGATTAGCAAGTTAGAAGGTGAGTTCTTATTTTCTGACACAATTTTATTTACAGTCAGTACTTTTGAAAACTTTCAGCCATGATATATGTGTGTTTGTTTATGAGATGATTCAGTAACCTGGTGGTCAGTATTATGGAAAAACCCTATCCATGTTACCTCTAAAGTCTCAAAGAACATTAATTGAACCATTCCAGTTATTTGAGTTGCATACAGTTTTGTTATTTGAATGTTGCTATGAGAAAAGTTATAGATTGTGCATTTTTCATTTTATGGATATTTAACCGTTATATCTCATCCACAAGAGTCTTCTAAAAGAAAGTTTCTTGTTTAAAAGTTATTGACTAATTATTTGTAACGCTTAAGAAGACGTTTTGATGTTCCTAAAGATTTTCGAGTTGGTGTCAAATATTAACTTTTTACAGTACATTGACCTTAAGTAGAATCCTATGAAACAACGTAAAAGATCTCGGAATTATAAACATTTGGTTTTATTTCATTTTATATTTATTTATAAATAAATTTCGTTGCGGTACCATATGGCCTTAGGTACTTACATCTCCCCTATACTTTTTGTGTTTAAACTAAGTGAATAATGTACAATCTTTATGTCACTTTTTATGTTAAAGCTGTGAAATGTTTATTGCTAACTTACATTGTACATATAATCAATAACGTATAATAGTATGCATTACGAGTACTGGGTTCTTTAATTCCACGCTCCTAGAGACCAAAGTTTCCGTAACCTACGGCCCAGCGAGTGGATTTTATTCATGCATAGTCACGTATACCTACGTACACAACATTAGACCGCCATTTTTTATTTATTTTTGATTCCAACACTCTACAGCGTGTCCCACACTTCTATTTATTTCATTACCATTAATATCCGTCAAATTGTATTCTGGTGCTAATCCAGACAAGGCGTTACAAATGATATTAGCGCAGTCTTCAAATAGGAAATAAGTCACAATATTTGCTTGTTGTAAATTTATAACTTGGAAAATGTTATTATCCAAAACACTTTATTATAGCATCTTCTGTTTGTGGTGCATTCATTTTGTTTTGTTAACTTTGCCATCTTACGCTGTTCTTAATTATTAGGTAAATTATTAAACAACGTCTACAGGAAATGACACCAACATCCAATAATTCCATAAGTGAAAAAAAGGTATAGTAAAATCTTTATACGATATGGCCAAAATAATTTGCTCTAATGTTAATGAATTCATAAAGGAATAGTATATTATGTCACAAGGTTAGAATGAGCGTGAGCGTGAGCGTGAGGAACCACGAGCATAACGAATTTTCATTCTAACCAAGTAGCAGACTATACTTTCTCCATGATCAAAGATTTTAAATATATATTATATTAAATGGAAATGACCAAAAAATAAGGATAATAAAAAACTCTTCGTTTTAACAAAACTTCCAATATTTATTTAAAAACTGCTTTTTTAAAAGACTCAATGACAGCCGTTTCAGTACAAAATTCATAAGATTTAATAAATAAATTAAATAAATGTAAATTACAAAATAATACTAAATTAGTATCATTTGATGTAACTAATATGTTCTCTAAAATTCCTCCTAAAGAATGTATAGTTCTAGTTAAAAAGATATTAGATGAAAGAAATATCCATCCAGGACTAATATCAGATATAATTGACTTATTTAATGTATGCATTAGTCAAAATTATTTTACTTTTGATAACAAAGTATATATTCAAAATGAGGGTCTTCCAATGGGAAGTCCCATTTCTCCAATTTTAGCAAATATTTTTATGGATAATTTAGAAAACAAAATCTTTAATAATTCTAGTTATAAAAACAATATTGTATTTTGGTATAGATATGTTGATGATGTGTTAGCAGGATTTGTAGGTAGCGAACGACAATTAGATATATTTTTTAATTATATTAATACCTTGCATCCTAAAATTAATTTTACTTTAGAAGTTGAAGAAAATAATTCAATTAATTTTCTAGATTTACAAATTGAAAAAGTTAATAATTTACTAAATTATTCAATATACAGAAAACCAACACAAACAGATGTAACCATACCATATAATTCAAATCGTCCTATAACACATAAATTAGCAGCTTATAATTCTATGATACATAGGGCATTTTCAATTCCAATGGACAAAATTAACTTTGATAAAGAAATTTATATCATAAAACAAATAGCTACATCTAATGGCTACCCAATTCATTTGATAAATACATTAATAAATAAAAAAGAACAGAAAGTGGCACTACAACTAATATTTCCTAAACAAACTAAAGAAATTAAAAGTTATAAAAATATTACTTATTGTGGAAGTATTTCCAATAAAATTTCAAAAATAATATCTTCAGCAACATCAGCAATAATATCATTTAAAACACAAACTAATGTTGGTACAAAATTGTTAAATGTAAAAACAAAATTACCCAAATTAAAAAAATCTGGTGTTTACAAAATTAATTGTCCAAAGTGTAATGCTGTATATATAGGTCAAACACAAAGAAATTTTGAAGTAAGATTTAACGAACATTTAAGAGCATATAGATTAAAACAACCAGATAAGTCAAATTATGCAAAACACCTACTTGAACATCCAACCTCACTCTTTCACACCAATGACATCCAAATACTACACATTTGTAATAAAAAACAAAATTTAGATTTCCTTGAAGAACTTGAAATAAAAAGACATCTAGCAGATCCACAATTTAAAGTTGTTAATGAACAAATAAATCTGGGAAGTTCTCCACTTTTAAAGTGTTTGCTTTGATTGAGTCTTCATTTTATACATAGATAAGACGTAATTGTAACACAAATATATTAAGTTATAGTAAAGATCAGCATGATATAGTTTTTTCCTGGTTTTTCTATATCATTGCACAGTTATACTGATCTTAGAGGAAAATACATCCAGGATAATCCCTTAGGGCTAATAACATCTAGGCTTTAATATTGTTATGTCTTATTACTTCCATACTTGGTCTAGCCTTATAACTACCTAATAAACATCAGGTACCTAGCTACAAAAATAAATAGTAACTTTAATATGTCAATCTGACGATGCTAGTTGTCTAGCGAAACGGCTGTCATTGAGTCTTTTAAAAAAGCAGTTTTTAAATAAATATAGGAAGTTTTGTTAAAACGAAGAGTTTTTTATTATCCTTAATAAGATGGACTTCCAAAAAGTAAGGGTTAGTACAATCAATTTGACCAAAAAATAATTAGGTAAATATAAAGCTACTACTTTCGGCCTACAATAAGGCTAATATAAGGCTATGAAAGTTACAATTAGTAAAAAGTTAAAAAGTACTCACATTAAAAATCAATATTTTTATATATATCCATTGATAAACTGATGGTTAAAAACCATGGGAAAGAACAATGATGTTCATAAAAAAAATTATGTGAAGGTAATACTTAAGCACTATATTGTGGACATTGAAAAACAAAAAGAAATGAAGGAAAATAGAGCACCAGGAAGAACCTAGAGCTCAATAATATTTAATTATATGAAATTCAAGAAAATAATTAACTAAGAGTTAAAGCACCCCAAAGAAAAACTTTCCCAATAAAGGAGGAAATAAAAACAGCAAAAAGAAACGTGGAAATCCAAGCAATCGTAGGAGAATGTGTTGGAAAAGGACTATACTCTTTTTACCCAATTTTATTGTATGTATAAAAATTAAAACTATTATAAACATTTACTGGATTAGAACAATAATTTTGGGCGTATGAATTCTCGACGCAAGAAAACAGGTAAATTTTTGGGACAGGAACTTTCGACGCACGGTTAGAAATATTATGTTTTTATTACAGGAATTTTCGACGCAAGAATTTAGGTACTTACAGAAAGGTAAGTAGGTAATAAAATAAAATTATCTTCGAAAACTGATTACTATAACACTAATTTTACAAAAGCAAGTCTTGTTATTTGATTTAAATTTAGACTTTCAATCTAGAAACTCAATTTTATTTTTTAAATTTTTTTCTTTAATTTTTGCTGTTTTGGCTAAGACTATTTATTTTTATATAAGTATCTAACCTAACCAAACCTAACCAAACCTAACCAAACCTAACCTAACCTAACCTAACCTAATCTAACCTAACCTAATCTACTACTTTTAGAAAATGTATAATTTTCTAATAATAGAAAATCTATTACACGATAACTTTTACTTATACTCATTTTAACAAAACAACATCAAAACTCACAATTATAAACAAAACTGAGAAAATTGTACCTAAGTGTAAGAAATTTACCTGTTAAGTATAAAAATATTAAATTGGAAAGGGCAGATTTTATTGGTAATAAAAGGATTAGAGAAATACATTCTGTGTCGAGTATTCATGTTGGATTATGAACCTTTTTCTTTCTAGCAGGTAGTTGGGGTAAAATGCGTCGAGTATTCGCCCGCCGATAATTTTAAAACAATAACATGTTTTGTTGTCTTTTGTATGCTGTATTATCTTTCAACTATCGATTATGCATCCAGATATGAATTATTTTATGAACAAACTGCTACAGATATTTATCGAAAGATACCAGAATATAATAATGTATTAAATTGTGCAAAATAAAACGAGAAATAAATCGGTAACTGTATCGTTCGTCCCATATCTCTAATAGAAATCTCAAGTAGTGGAAGATAAAAATTACAATTATTCAGAGATGATGTTGGATACGTATTGGCGATTGATGATGGTTGATAAAGTACCGATGATGTGTTGTTCAAATTGGAATAGATAAAAGCAGAACTCGAACAGGAAATAAAAATTTAAATTTAAAAGTTTAATACATAGGCAGTACAACGAACTACTAAAAACGTCTTTGAAATAAAAAAAAATCATTAATTTCATATTTTATAATTTATTAAAATATGCTCGCAGCTGAAACAATGTCGAACTAGAAGTGCCACCACATACTGGGCTACACTTTGTGTGCTAATGATTTATAAGTTATGTTTGAGAATTTGAAATTAATATAACTAATATGTATTTAACGGTACCCGTTTACTGTTTGTTAATTGTTATAAAAATATATGTATATAAACCAGAAAAGGATCTTGATTTGTTCTCACTTTAATTAAAATAATATAATCGTACGAGATTTTAAATTAGATATTTCCTACTAGGTATATTTTATATCACAGATTTAATTTGATGTATCTTGTCTCTTAATGAGCTCCTTAGATCCTTAATGTGATAACCATGAGTTACGTTTTGAGACTGTTCATTAGCAAAGAAAACTTGAAAATGATGAAATTATTAATATGTTCATCTTGCTTTACCCTACTTGGTCCTGCATTGCCGTCATTCAAATCTAAACTAGCTTGCTTTGCATTTTTTGTATCCTTTTTTGCATCCTACATGACCTTGCTAAATATTATTATTGAAAAATCATAAGATTATGAATATTTTCTATTATAAAACAATGTACTTATTAAATACACATATGTCTAAAAGTTTGGAATATTTAGAAACAATATATCTACGCCTATGGTTTTTTAAAAACTCTTGTTGATATTTATTTTAAAGCGTATTTAAATCAAAATAATACTAAATTTGATTCGTTTTTGTATTAATTTGGTCATATTTAATTGATTTGGGTGCTTTTACATTATTCCAATTCTTGTTTAAATTTCATTTGAGCTGTTTAAAAATGCCCAGAGACATGATATCATATTTTAATAGGTCTAGAGTAATTGCTATGTTACAACAGGGCTTTAGTCAAAGGGATATCGCGAATATTGTTGGTGTTACTCAGGCTGTATCAAAAATTAAAAAAAAAATCCAAGACACAAATGATGTGAGGGATCGTCCCAGAAGTGGCAGAAGTCGATGTACAACAGCAGCATAAGACCGGCAGATAACATTGATAGCTCGAAGAAATCGACAGGAATCTACAAGTAGCATATCCAGAGAAATTGCTAGACAAGGCAAACAATTACACGAAGATTAAATGCGGTAAATTTGTATCGCAGAAGACCCCTACGTGTTCCCAAACTAACCTATCAACAAAAAATTGTAAGGTTGCAATGGGCTCAAGAAATGTTACACCATGGTCCTAACTGGAATTACGTGATGTTCTCTGATGAATCAAGAATTGGCTTGGTTTCTGATTCGCAAAGAACGCTAGTTTAGAGGGCATCAGGACGACAAGCCCGATTAGAAACAGCCCAACCACGTGTTCCATTTGAAGGTGGGAGTATTATGGTTTGGAGTGGTATTATTAGGGGTACACGGACGCCTCTCCTGGTTTTGGAGAGAAGAACCACTGGTGCTGTGTTGTGCGTCTATTCCGGGGGGCGGTAGGTGATGGATTTGTGTTTATGCAGCTGCAGAACAAAATTTTTTGGAAGAAGAAGGAATATCCACATTAAGATGGCCATCAAATTCCCCTGACATGAACGTCATTGAACATGCCTGGGTGATTCTTAAAACACGCTTTAAGAAGCGAAACCCTCCCCCAATTACTCTACGAGAACTGAAAGATGCTGCTCGTGAAGAATGGGAGAGAATTCCGCAAGCCCAGCTCGACCATTTAATCGATAGCATCCCACATCGCCTAAAGTCATGCATACAGGCCAAAGGAGGAAATACTGATTAATAATTTTATTTAAAAGCCTTTTTTTGCTTATTAATTTATGTTAAAAAATTTGTAATACATTGTACATTTTTCACCTCAAAAGAATAAATCATTATTTTTGTATGGCTTCGAGATTTATTTAGTATTGATTAGAGTTATAGCAAAATGATGTTTACTTATATCAAAAAAATTATTTATAAAAATTAATAAAAAGTTGAAATATTTCGTTATTCCAAACTTTTGGACATATGTGTATTATTATGTATAAACCCATTTCCTTTCTGTCGCTGAATTATTAATGTTTAATAAATTAGATCATAGGTAGGCAATATAAAATTCACGCAATTTGAATTTAAATCTCTCATCTTTACTTTTTATAATTAAAAATGCAGTCGTACAGCTTAACAATTCTCAACACGTCTGAATGCCACATTTTCATATACTCGATTTTTGGTCAAAATCTCGTAAAAATTCGTTTAGCTATTTTTTTTAAATCTTAAAAGGCATTGAAATAATAAAAGGTCTGTTCAATTCATTGAGTTCGACCCTTGCGGATTTAATAATTCTCACTAGCAGTAGCTAGAAGCCGCGAAAGCTCGAGATACTTTTAATAGTTTCAAATAATATTATTTTCTCGAAATGATTTATCTTAAAACTCAAATAAGTTTTCATTTTAGAAAAAAATTGTAAATAGAACAATATAAAGAACAATCTGTAGGTTTCCAAATTTTGATTTTTGAAAATTGACAAAATTAAATATTAGTTTTTAACTTTTTTTTAGAAACGGAAACCTAAAATAAAAATCTAAAACCTACAGATTGTTGGGAGTTTTCTTTTGAATCTCTCCGCAAAACATGAAACGATATTATTTATAAATAACCGAGATATTGGAGAAATGCTGAAAGAGTTCACAGCCTTAACCAAATACTTTGTGATTTCCTGATAATATATGCCCATATCTCCCCACTGTTTCTTTTCTATCTGATCAAAACCACCATAACATAGAAGTTAAATAGTAGAGGTGGGATGCTACTTCCATATCTTGCATACATTGATTTGCATAACTGACATATACATTACAGTTCTTAAATAAACGACAGTAACAAAATTAATATAAAAATTAACAGCTTCTTTTCAACACAAAGTAATGGTACTCATACAAGAAAGCTTAACCTTGTTTTTAATAATAGATCACCGTACAATGAATGTAAGTTTGATAATAAGCAAAAGAACCAACTTGCTGAATATTTCCTGCAAACATCGATGCATGCAAAAGAGATAATTACACTTCTTTTCATGGAGAAGAATCTGATAATTGTATAATTATTGGAAATTGATCTATTTATTGCTCGGTTATTAGAAAAAGTGGATAAACAGAAAAATACGGTGTTGGACAAATAGAAATTATACCTTCGACAGGATGTAACTACTTTACATCACGCGTTGAAAGTAAAGATGTTTTGATAAAATCAATGAAGGATTTGAATTTAAAGTAGTTTTATCTTATACCACCGTACATAACAATTGTTGTTTAAACACTAAAAAAACTGAAATTTAAATATAAAGACTGTTTTATTAGCAACCTGTATTGTACTTTCTTTTTCCTGATTGTTTTTTTTTAATTTATAAATATTTTGTTGTTTTTTTTAACCATTCTAATTTTTTTAAATGTTCTGGTTACAAAAAGCCACAAAGTTAACAGTTACTGGACGCCTCTGTACGTACTGTTAATGTGTTCCTAATGTAGTATACATATTTTAGTTATTTTTGTTTTAAAAAGGTAGCAGAACTAATGGGTTTTGAGTAAGTACTATGGGCGAGATTATGGTATATGGTAAAGATGTAATTTGGATAAGAAAACTATAACAGTTGTTATTAAAATAGTAAAGTCAA
Source organism: Ophraella communa (assembly GCA_035357415.1). Classification (NCBI taxonomy): domain Eukaryota; kingdom Metazoa; phylum Arthropoda; class Insecta; order Coleoptera; family Chrysomelidae; genus Ophraella; species Ophraella communa. Next base: position 20,447,319 of record CM068988.1, on the reverse strand, counting down.
AGTTATGCTATACAGAATGGTCTCTACAACAAGTTCCATCCAATAATTTGAAAATTACGTATAATACAAATTGTTTTTTGATGATGATTTAAGATGAAATTGTTATGTACTTTAAATTCAAAATTGTGTTTTTTCATGACAACGCTTTAGATTATTTTGACAACCTCGTGTAGTTAGATTTTCTGCCTGTCACTTTGGTTTTGTCTGATCAAAAATAAACTTGTGTTCCCGATTAAGAGTTCTTTTATCGTGTGAACATAACATTTTGGCGACGAGGAATTTCGAATTCGTGCGACCTAGCGATTTCAACCTAGGATTTCAATATTTTTCGGCGATTTCAAGCTGACAATTCAAAATGCCTGATAAAAATGTTATGTTCACACGATAAAAGAACTCTTAATCGGGAACACAAGTTTATTTTTGATCAGACAAAACCAAAGTGACAGGCAGAAAATCTAACTACACGAGGTTGTCAAAATAATCTAAAGCGTTGTCATGAAAAAACACAATTTTGAATTTAAAGTACATGTAAGATCTCAGTTCCTGAGGTCGAGTTCCTTGGATACAAGATCTCAGCGAATGGCATTCATCCCACTGAAGAGAAGATCGAAGCAATCCAAAACTTCCCGACGCCTACGAACAAGACCGAACTCCAAGCTCTATTAGGAGTTATCAATTTTTACGACAGATTCCTTCCGAATCGAGCCAACATTTTCGAGCCACTGTATCGTCTTCTGGACAACAAAGCTGATTGGATTTGGAAAGAAGAGCAAGTCAGAGCGGTTCAAGAGATTAGGAAATTTCTGACAAGTGATCGAGTCCTGGTCCACTTCGAAGACAATCGTCCCCTGATCCTCGCTTGTGACGCTTCAGCTTACGGTGTTGGTGCAGTTCTTTCGCATCAATACGACAACGGAGAAGAGCGACCTATAGCGTTCAAGTCAAGAACCATGAGTCCCACAGAACGGAACTATGGTCAGGTCGACAAAGAAGCTCTTTCTTTCATTTTTGGTGTCACAAAGTTCCACAAGTTCCTGTTTGGGCGATCCAACATCATTTTTATTACAGACCATAAACCGTTGCTGGGGATATTCAAGAAAGGTGCTCCTACTCCAGAGCACTTATCTCCTCGCATGATCCGGTGGTCTTTGATGCTGGGTGCCTACGACTACGAGTTCGTCTACAGACCAGGTCGTCTTCATGGTAATGCTGATGCCTTATCTCGGCTACCATTACCAACTTCTGAAGGCGAGTTCCCAGATCCAGTTGGTATTCACCTTCTGGAAGTTCGAGATGGTCCTGTCAAGTCCAAGCAAGTAGCAGAAGAAACTGAACGAGATGCGGAACTTTCTCAGGTTGTTGAATTTGTCAACAATGGCTGGCCAAACGACATCCCGCCCCACCTGAAACCATATTGGCAACGAAGTCTCGAGTTGTCAACCTTACAAGGGGTTCTACTTCGTGGAGATCAGGTGGTGGTTCCTTCATCTTTACGCCAGAAGGTTCTAGACGCAATTCACGCATCTCACCACGGTATTGTTCGGACAAAGTCGGCAGCACGTTCATACGTTTGGTGGCCCGGGTTGAGCAAAGACATCGAGAAGACGGTCCAACTTTGCTCAACATGTCAAGAACTTCGCAGAAATCCACCAGCAGCGGTTCCAGCACCATGGCCTTCAGCGAATCGTTCATGGGAACGCGTTCATATCGATTACCTGGGTCCGATGGAAGGTCACGTCTTTCTGATTATGGTGGATGCTTTTTCACGATTTCCAGTAGTCAAGATGATTTCATCGATGTCTGCAGCGGTTCTCATTAAACATACTCGAGATACGTTTGCAGATTTCGGCCTTCCTGAATATATTGTTTCAGATAATGGCAGACAACTGACGTCTCAGGAGTTCCGTTCGTTTCTTTCCAAGAACGGAGTCAAGTATCTGAACACGCCTCCATTTCATCCGTCATCCAATGGTCTGGTTGAGAGGGGAGTCCGCAGTTTCAAGGAGCTCTTCAAGAAGCACCTTGACGGCGACATTTCAACGAGCTCTTCAAGAAGCACCTTGACGGCGACATTTCAACTCGTCTTGCCAGAGTCCTCTTTGCTATGCGTACTGCTGTGTGCACAGTTACGAATCGAACTCCGATGGACCTGTTCTACTCAAACCTGAAGAGCCGTACCCCTTTTGATGCTATGCGACCATCATGCGAAGTTCGACAACCGTCAGAAGCTCCAGCGTCAAACCGTCAGTTTGCTGTTGGCGAAGCAGTTCGATTCCGGGATTATCGTCAACGCAAACCCCGATGGTCTCGAGGTACAATAGTAGAACGCTTGGGTTCCAGACTGTACACGGTTCAAGACGAAGATGATATTCTGCATGCTCGCAGCGTTGATCAGATCATCGAGTGCAAACTTGAGCCAGCTACAATGGTGCCTCATCGTCTTTCTCAGGATCCAAGATACAACCCAAGCTACAACGACATTTTCTTAGATGATTTCCTTGCTCAAGAAAACAGGAATCACCCTCAGCTCCGAGATGAAGTTCAAGGTGGTCTGCAGTTCCAGCCGGGTGTTGTGTTCCTCAAGAACCGGAAGCTCAGCTTCCAGATGTCCCTGTTATTGAGCAGCCTCTCATACCAGTTCCCGTCCCAGAGGTCCAGCCTGTCCCAGAGGTCCAGCCTGTTCCAGAGGTCCAGCCTGTCCTCCAGCCTATTCCAGAGATCCAGCCTGTCCCGGAAGTTCAGCCTAACCCAATTGTTCAACCTTTTCCTGGTTTTCCCCGAGAGCAAGCCCCAAGATCGAGAAACTATGATGAGATTCCGGTTGGCCCAAGGCGAAACAGAGAGGTGGAAATTTTTGAGGGGGGATCAAGACCTGCTAGGTCTAAACGACCGGTTGAACGTCTGACTTATAAATGATTTTGCTTTGTTAATTTCATATAAACTGATTGTAACTGTAATTTTAAAAAATTAGAGAGGGGAGAAATGTTATGTACTTTAAATTCAAAATTGTGTTTTTTCATGACAACGCTTTAGATTATTTTGACAACCTCGTGTAGTTAGATTTTCTGCCTGTCACTTTGGTTTTGTCTGATCAAAAATAAACTTGTGTTCCCGATTAAGAGTTCTTTTATCGTGTGAACATAACAGAAATACATTGAACTGTTTAAAAATCTTAAAACTGATTATAGTTAAGATTAATAATAATAAAGCCTTTAAATTGTAAATATCCCCTCGTTTAATTCGCATTTAATTCAGTACTATTAAAATAAACAATTACCAAACATAAGTATATGTTTAAAAAAATATTGGTCAACATTTTCGTTATGAGTACCTATAAAATTTTAGAAGGTTGAATACCTACTAAGTTTAATCTTTAATTATAAGATGATTAAGCTTTATTAATAATATTTTGCAATGTTTTCATCAACGCATTCCAATGTTATGGTACGATGCTTCGAGAGAATTGTTTTGAAGTGGAATCTGGTAATATCAGTTTAAGTAAGAGCATGCTTTAAAATTGAACGCCTAGTATTAAATAACCTGCTCATTGTTCTAGAGATTTTAAAGTGAACTGCTTTAAAATTAAAATGGATTAATTTCAGTGGCGTACGCTGCAAAAGTTTACTATTTTACGTTGGAAATTGACGAATATAAACCAATGATTTATTTGTATCTTCATTTTTCATATGTTTCATTGGAAAACTTCCGTGATTCTACAAATTCTTGTTCCTTTCTAAAAAAATACTATTCGATCTATAAATAATCCTGAACTTCCAAATTCCATCGCTGAATTGTCAACAACTTTATCCTGCTATATATCTATCTATCCATTCCAGGAGCTTGCATTTTCAGTCCATTCCCTGAAATGTTAAAATTATGAAATAAAACATCTAAAGTTATATTTTTTAGCTGTCACAACTTTCACTGCTCAAAATTCTTCTACTAAATACTTTGGGATAAACCTTGGGATAATGTATTAAATTATTCACTTAGAGGTACAAATATAAAAAACTAAATTCAACAACAATGATATAATTTTCGTAATGGATTAGGTATTTCCTCTTGCATAATAGGCTTAATTATTTAGCCAATCCTTGCAAATACATTATAAATGTGGCTATACCATTTAGCTATGATAAGATTTAGAGGAGTTTCTAAAGGAAGTCACCATTCTTCTTTTTGTACCTTCTTTTGAGGTTATTGTGTTTTATGTTCTTTCATTTCTTATTTATGAACTTATTAAAGCATGAATACATTTCTTTTTAATAATTCTATAGTAGTCAATAAATATACGCCTCAACATTTAAACTACATCACTTCAAATTTTTCAAAATAAAAGTGTCTAAAAAAAAACATTGTCACTATACTTTTAGATAATATTTAAATAAAAAAATCATAAAACAATTTTAGCAAAGACAGTTATTCCTAAATAAAAAAATTAAATACATAATCTGCATAAATGACAAAAGTTCAATTTAGATTTAATTAAGTTTCTGTTAAAAAAAAGACAATTAATATTCAATCGGCCCTCCTCCTACAAGCTTCTATTCTTCAGGGAACAATTTCAATTAGATTATTATTATTTCAATTAGAATATTAAGGGCTGGAAGAACCGCATAACCCCGATTTTGTTGTCGAACTCTTCTTTTTAACATATCCCATGCATGTTCGATAGGATTTAGATCCGGAGACTTTGGTGGCCACTGTAAACTAACAATATCCTCGGTTTCCTTAAACTCAATAACCCGTTGGGCGCGATGTGATGGCGCGTTGTCGTCCATAAACAAGAAATGTTGCCCTACAGCACCTCTCCATAAACGAACAACTGGGTTTAACACGGAATCGATGTATACTTGACCAGTCATGTTGCCAGGGATCAAAGTAAGAGGTGTCCGACCATTCCACATTATACCTCCCCAAAACATTGCACTACCACCTTGAAATGGGACAACTTCTTGGTAATTAGTGGATCTAGATTGACGTCCTGGAACTCGCCAAACATGTACCCGACGATCGTCCGACACTAAACCAATCCTGGTTTTATCCGAAAACATCACATTCTGCCATTGATCCAAACCCCAGTTCAAGCGAGCAACCTTATCATTTGTTAATTTTAAAACTTTTAAAGGTCTATGAGCCCTTAAATTAGCCTAATGAAGTCTTCTTCTAATGGCTTGACCGGTAACTTCAATTTGGTGTACTTCCTGAAATTGCTCTCTGATGACATCGGCAGAATTGTTCGGGTTTCTTCGGGCCAATTGAACAATAAATCGATCTTGATTAGGGGTTGTAATGCGATGGCGACTTGCTCTTTTTTCCATATTTTCGAGTACTAAATACCCTCGGTAGGTTCTCGATACCACACTTTGGTTGACCCCAATAATTGGAGCAACCTCTCTTTGAGATTGACCCATTTCAATAAGTGTCACTATACGACTCCTACCTATCGTTGAAATCCTTTGAAAAGGCATTTAAAATATAAACTACAAAAATTACCACAATAAAAGTCTTAGGTAAAGGACACAATGTTATAACTTGCCAATTTATTTTGTTCTTTTTTAACGATAGTTTGAATTAAAAATATAAACACAAAATATATTGTTCAGAATTAAGAATTATAAGGTGCAGTATATTATTATTATTATTTTTTAGGCTTTTTTACAACTGCTTACAGCTATTTGACAAGTGAAAGTTGATGAACTCAGTTTTATCATCATTCACAATAAGTCTGTTTATTTTACACTCTTAAACTGTTTTATAGTAGTTTCTGTATGCTTGAATAAGTCTTCAGAAATAGGAGTTCACAATAATTGTTGTATCGTCCGCGAACATCATTACTTGACCATGAGTTATATAATTAGGGAGATCGTTTATGTACAATATAATATAAGTCGATCTAGAAAAGACCCCTGAGGGACACCAAGTGATATATTAAAGCTTAGTTATAGATCATTTTCTACTGGAACTAATAAGGAAAAGGTCCATTTAAGGGTCACTAACCCCTAAAGACTGCAATTTATGGCAGACAATGTTAGGATCTAAGCAATCAAATACTTTTTTTAAGTCAAACAAAAAATACACCGATATCAATAAATTTTTATACAGAAAGTTGAGCAAACAAATTAAAGCCGTTTCAGTACTTGTTGTTATACCATTCTTTAGTCATTCTTTACAATGACATACGATCGACCTCAATATGTCTTACGGATTTTTACAAAGTAATAGATTTACAAATTTATTTTATAATACAAAAAAACTATTTTGTTAAGTCAAATATACCAATCTTCAATATTATTCTTCCTGGGCAATATACAAAGTTATTTTTGAACAAACGAAGTAAACCATCCATATCTCAAATGTGACTAATGGGAAACCAAATGAAAAACCCAAAATTTATGTCACAGAATTTAATTTTTGATGGAAAAACAATAATAGCTTACTAGTTTGTAACATATTTTACTGTCTTCTATATTTCCTTTATTTGTTTTTTGTTGTCCACTTTCTTCAATAATTGGTTTTGCTTTCTTTCTAATGTGACTAATTAGCTTCATACATTTTACTAGGTTGTATATCTTCATTTTAAATTAATCTTAATTGTTATTGTCAACATAACCACACAAACCTTTTGTTCTTCTTCTTGTGACTTATTCTTCTTGTCCTCTGTTTTGTCGGACTACAGTTACACTGGAAAGGTTTTTTAAATCTATATCTATGTTGAACTTGCTCCCCCATTTTTATTTCTTTTTAAAACATATAAAAAGTTAATTTTAGACCATAAATTTTATACATTTTATCCTACATGTTTATTTTTTATCTGTTGGTTCGTTTGAAAATGTTTGTAATTTTATATTTTATGTTTTAATTGTGGTCCTTATACTTATATATGTATTAATTTTTACACTAAGGTATGCTTTTTGTTCTCTTTTTTATTTGTACCACTAAAATAACCTTTTTTATAGCCAGATGATGGCCTCAATGTTAGGCCGAAACTATTAGCTATTATTGTTTTTTCATTAAGAATAAAATTCTGTGACATAGAACATTTATTTAGTTTTCAAGCACCCTGTAGGTTTACATGCTTACGTTATCTTCATCTACATAATCTCGATACGCTACTGAATCCAGCTGCGCATTAGCTTCACATTTTTGTCATCTGTAATTGCAATATGTATCATAAAAAAAATGGAAAAAAGAGAGGAGAACGAGGAACAAAGTTTCTGATATTATTAAAAGCGTCTCCGTAAAAAAATTTAACAAGCACGTTGATTACGCATCGCTGAACAGATTTTTATCGTTCGGGTCTTCACTTAATGAATGTCATCTTGATAGGAATACCAACTTATATTAAATGACTGTGGCGTTTTGTTACTGTTAACAAGATGTTAATCAAAAGATGTACTTGTTTATGAAATTTATTCGCAAGAAAATAAAAATCCTTGCAGAAAATCAAGGTAGGAAGAAAGTTGAAAACAATGTCAATGTATAAAGTGAAAGTTAAAGGATTAATGTCTGGTGTCAATTATAATAAGGGATTGAACTAAGAGTGTTTTTTGTGTGCATCGAAACCTAGTTAGGCCTTTGGTTATGAAGCACTGTCAAAAATCTAATACTACTTAGAAAAACATTTTGTTAATTTTTGTAGAGTTAACTTATATCTCGTAAGTTGATTTATATTAATCTAATTATAACGTTTCTTGTATTTTATGAAAACAAAATTTGGTTATTTTGTGGATTATAAATTTTATTAACAACCAAATTTCTTTTAAATTTTAAGGTAACAATTCAATTTGGTCCCCAGTAATGTTGTTCCAGTAATTATTTACTTTTATTGTAATTTATTTAAATATCTAACTTTCATAGGAAAAATAGTGTCCATTACTTGTGCAAAAGTGATTTTTCACACAACTAAAAGAACTGTATTCCAACAAACACTGAATTATATTCATGAATCGATTTGGAGGAACAATTATAGTACACAAGAAACCAAACTTCTAACAACCACGATATTTTGCCAAAGTCGGAGATTCCACGTATACCTTCGTTGGTTTCCGTTTTTCATAGAGCGACTACGTTTTTTTCCCACCAATCAGACAGCAGGACTCTACGTATTAAGGTCTGATAAATTTGTAAACATTTTGAATTTTTGTAGTAGTTAGTTAAGTTATATAATTTTAAACAAAAGAATTTATTTAATATTCAATAATTAAAGAATTTCGATAATACCTTATTTACCATTTACCACAATTTTAACATCAAATAAGTTCTTTTCTAGTTAATAAGAGGCCTTTCCTTTTCCTTATTTTTTCTACTAATTATTATCATTATTAGACATTCAATATATTAATGTTTTAATTTAATTTTTTTTTTAATAAATTTGTAAATATAATTAATCAATTTTCATTCATATTCTTACCTAATTGTCCAACTAGAAGCTTGCAGAACATAACCCCCTTGAGAAAAAGAAGATCTTGCTGCTATATTATTATAGCAGCAATATTATAATATTATTAATATTATATATATTTAAATAATATCGATCAAATAATAATCAATCAAAATTTATAAATATAAATCAGTTAAACTGTAATCTTTAAAATAATAATACTCATTACAGTACATAATATATGTATCTGCTATATTTATGCAGGTTTGATAAACAATTACATCTTTTTTTATTGTTTATAGGAAACTAAACATAAACATAAAATTTGGAATAGTGCCCCAGCATTAATTATAATAAAAATAATAGATTATATCACTATGAGTTGAACTGTTCACTCCGTAAACTATATACTATTTTTTCTTCAAGCGCGTGAAATAAATGAACTTTGCAAATTTTTTTTAATTCTGAAATACTTAGGCCAATAGACTGTTTTTGACATTTATATTGATACCGTTTCAGTTGGACGGCATAGAATATTCAATAACTAAAAATTGTTTATTACAATTCTTTTATTTTTTTTAATTTCCCCATAGTAATTTAAAAACTGTTCATTTTAAACCACTTCCATGGAAAGTACTTTTCTCACTTCTGTTGGATATTCCATTATTTCAAATACTTATTTTTAAAATGTATAGAATGTCATTCATCGGACAGTGCTTTATATTACCATAATTTATAATGAATTATCGACTAAGTTCTTCAAATCTATAGATTACTTCAGTTACATTCTTTGGATTTATTTTTAAAAAGAAGAATAAATGAATAAATACATTACTCTAGATACTTAAATTGTCTGCTTAGCCAACTGACACAGATCAAAATATATTTTATGTTAATTTTACCTTTATATCCGATAGGGGTAATTACAAATAAAAACGAGTTTGTATCAATTATTTGCCATTCCAAACAAAAAGAAAATTAATTTACTTCAAGTTTGCAATGAAAACCAATTAAAGTATACTTTATCCAATTATAGGTTATATTTGTTGGCTAGTCAGTTAAAAAATTCTAAAACAGTGGCTAATAAGTCAGTACCAAACTTAATTCCAAATAAATGAGCTGCAAAACAAATACACACATCGGAAAAATCTAGGGATACTTATACTTGTTTTTGTTGGGTTAATTTAGGAACAAAAGAATACTTGTTTAATCATTAATATACCAAAATAGTTCCTTTAAAAAACATGAATCTAATTTAAACAAAAAATAATTCAATATATCCCATTTTTATATCTTTGCAAAATCTTTCCAAAAAGTGAAAAATCCAAATTAATACAATGTTGACCTCCACGTTGGATTTTTACTGCTCTACATCTTTGGTTCATAGACAAAATAAGATTATCAATATCAGTTTGAGGTATACTCCATTTTGTTGTTTATATATTAAAAAATACTTGATATGTCACATTTTTAATATTTTCTCTCTGATTTTTTATAGTTTTAGAAAAAATATTATACAAATTAAAAAGTATTTTACTGCTATTCCATAATAACTTCTCTAATTTGTAATATAATATACTTATTGCGAGTATTAGAGTCATTTCACAAGCTGCATTATCTTTTGCGTGGGTGATGCGAAATGAACTTTAATACAAACAACGTGGAATTGATGATTAATACGCCACGTTATCCCGGTTTGACCACAAGTCAAAATTGTATGTATTGAAGATAATTCAATTTGCGTGGAAAAGGTACTTAAACTGCGTTCAAGAGCATGCAAAAGCGTATCGAATATTTAGAAAAATTTACCTCGGTTTTTCGTTCTCTACACTTGTTCCAAAGAAAGACTTCGTTTGTTTAAAAGAACGGTAGTCTAAATGTTTGATAAATATTTTAAACGGCAAGGTTGGTCTCGAGAGAGTTCCGCTAAACAAAATAACTGTAACTGTAAAATAATTGTATAATATTAATCATAAAACTGGTTAGGTTGTAAATTGTTGATGGTTTATGTCATCGTACTGTTTTTGGATTAGAATTAAAATAGATGTCTTGATTGTAATTCCATGTTTCCTACCGCACAAGGCTGTGAAAAAAAAACCATTGTTTGTTAAATTGTTCTTAATATAAATTTTTAAGAACGTCTAATAGTTACCGCAACAGTTGGGCTTGTTTACAATGATATCATAAAAAGCAAATAATTATGATCGAGTTATCATTTTTTAATAAAGGGCCTGTCACATTAGTGGTAGTGAATTTTTTTAGATCTTAATAGTTTTGTAATTGAGCTTAAGCTATGTAGCCTTTACGTCAATTCTTAAGTTTTTAATCCGTGAATGCATTTTTAGATTTGTTATATTTTCTGTAGGTACATGAAATCGTGAATAAATAAGAAAATCCTATACACTTACACAAGATGAGCATAGATCATACTTATTTTTAAGTGGCCATTATAATTCTTCCATTTTGTCAGCTCATTCGTATTTTTGCAAAAGTAAAGTGCCATCTTCCTATGCAATCAGAAGGTATTCTGGAGTTTGTAACAGTACCTGTTAACATTTTAAGCACCTGGTATCCTAAATATTAAATTCAATTAGTACCGCTAGCTGCTCCATCTATCATAAAACATTTTTAATAATAAAATAATTAATACGGTCTCTATAATTATAATTGGAAGTTCAAAGTAGCTACACTACGAGGTGTACTAATGAGTTGGCATTATCGAGTTCAAGTAGTTTTAATAATTATTCGAGTCTCATTTCTTCTATTGATTTACTGTCGTATACAGGTATGTTTTTTTTCCAATTTTATAATTCCTTTTTGTTAAGATATTTATAAAATATCGAAAGTTATATTATATTTTATTATATCAGATGAGAATTTCAACATATTTTATTATTATTCAAAGAATCTTTTTATGGTAATTAAAAGTATTAATGATAATTTTTTATAAAGGCTGTTAAAAGTACATTTCTGGAATTTTGATTAGTGTGTAAGATTATTAAAAAGTAAATTTAATGTAAAAATGTATCTCTTGTAATTTATTAAAATACGTTCTAACTGTAGATTTCGGACTATGCTGATTTGTACTTTTTGTGCCAGAAAAGTAAATGTAACACGTGTTTGACACTGCTAATTTTCAGAAAGTTGGAATATAAAACAGTAAAATAGAGGCCACTCTTCAGTAAAATAGAGGCCACTCTTTAGTAAAATAGAGGCCACTCTTTAGTAAACTAGAGGCAACTTTTTAATTGAAGAACCAGAAAAACCAGAATCATCTCTTGAATTTGGAGATTACATACACTTAATTAACTTGTAAACTGTAAGCTTCGTAACTGAATTATCTCTACAACTGGGGCAGATCATCCCTCCACTAGTGATATTCTATAATCATTTGGAGCCACCTAGACAGTGCCGTAGCGACCCCAAGGTGCGGCGAAGGATCGTCCACTATCGTAACAGATAAGTTTATTGTAATCTATCAAGTTTACTGTTCCCATATTTTTTCTCTTTTATTTCCGTGTATATCTATCTATATCGTCAACTGTATTAGCATAAGTATTTTTAAAGAATTGTTTGCGGATTATTTTGTTGTAACGTATTCTCTACCTCATTAATTTCAGCACCAAGGAAATCTTATTATCTTTTACATGTTTGTACCTTTTCAATTCATTTTTTTATCTTCATAGACAGTTTTTTCTGACATCTTTCTGTCATCTCATGATACTTATTTAAATAACTCAGCTTAAAACAACTTTCTTCAGTAGTATCATAAAAAATAAAAAGATTTCAGTGGCGCCCTTATAATTTCTTAAAGAAACAAATATTGTACAATAGTCAGAGCTAATGAACTTACTCACCCCTAGCCGAGGTATTTAACTATCATAATTTTTGTGTGATAAACATTTATAAATTCTGTTAATTATTGAAGTATCTTTTACAACTAATTAAAGACGAAATTAAGCTTAATGTTTGTTTTATTGTAAATTACATTTTTTCTTTTGGTATATTGTTATTTTTTCAAAAAAGTTAACTAAATATTTTTATAAATTCACTATCAACGACCAACTAATATTACAAATTGACGCTTAACGTAATCATTTGATTACAAGTTTTTCCCTCATCCACACAGAATTTACATTCTCCTGGTTGATCTGATTTTAGTTTCCTATTACGTAGGAAGTAACAATAACTTGTTAGAAACCCTGTGTAAAGATGAAGAAGTTATTTACCAGTGGGGATATTAACATGGGAGGACAAAAATACACACTTACACCAACTGATAGTCCAGGTAAAGAGCAATCAGAGCATTGGAAGACGCAGTGTATCCTGACTAAAGAACCTGAGGGATTGTTTTAACTGTAGCAATGTTCAAATGTTCAGAGCTGTAGTCAACAAGGTCCGGAATGCTGTGATGAAAGCGAACCTCCGATAAAAGATGCACTAGAAGAAGTACAGGTTGATTAAATAATGGGATTCTCTTGAAACAATATTTTGCAGCTAGATTTTTGTGTAATATACTGAAGGTAGTTTATGTACACGTCAAATGATATCCTAATCTCTCGATGAAATAATTACATCATCGGTTAAAGCATAACTTTGATGTTTTAAGTAAAGGTTCTTGGACTACATTCACAAATTTCTTTCGTGAACAAATTACGATTGACACGAATAAATTAGTATAAACAACAGAAAACCATTAGTAATGATAGATTTAATTATTTTAAATCAGTAATTGCACCACGATTATTCAATAGAAACACATTTAATTAGGGTATCAGCAACTTCTTTTTCGCCAGTGTAAGCTAGTTAATTCTCGTAATTTTGTAGGTTAAAATATTGATAGTGTTGAAATAAATTATTTTTTAAAGCTGTATCAAAAAAGAGTTTCATTTTAAACAACATAAATAAAATAAATAGTTATACAAATTTGTATTAATTATTATGTAAAATATTATTATCGAATATGATATTGTGTCACCAGGGCAGAATTCGAATTTATTTAATTCATGATGAGGTATTCAGAATTTGACGCTAGCATAAAACATCTAATGCAATTTTCTTGTAATATTGTTTTAGATTTTTGTGCTTTATAATTTATAGAATTTTGTTTGAGAAAAGCTCTCATTTTATGGAATTTTGTAGAAATGTATATTATGTATATCAACTCCAAGGCAGACTTTTTCAATGCAAGAATAAAAAAATCGTAGCTTTATGAATGTTTCACTATTGGGCTGATAAACGATAGTTGCCGCCCTATTAAAACATTTAATTCAAACAAATAGGGTATAAATAAAAACTGAAGACTAAGAAACTACTAGTCGAGGAAATAACTGAAGAACGGATAAATATATGCAACTGTACCCAAAGAAAATATGATTTTAGGTTATGTTAGGTACATTTGGTTCTGCATCATTTAAAAATGTGTCAGAATTTATCTACTTACAAAGTAAAAAGTATTAGATGGATTATCAGATATGATTTTAGGTTAGGTTAGGTATACTTGCTTCTGCATCATTTTAAAATGTGTGACAATTTATCTACTTACAAAGTAAAAAGTATTAGATGGGTTATCAATACTACTTTTCGATGTTTTTCCACTTAATCAGAAGTAATTATTAATTAATTCTAAAATTGTGAATATCTAAACGCTGTAAAATTTAAATAAACCAAACTTTAACTTAGGTGTATGTCACATAAAAAGCACTTTCTGTGCTGTACTTTAGATACGTTATCTGCATTTTTTCAATTCCTTGTGTATCTTTCTTATTGAGGACTACTTAAATAGTTTATAAACAACACGAATACACTCTATTTTGCTTTTAAAAGTTTGAATAACACCGTGTATATATTCTATTAAAGGAAAAAGCAAATATCCGAAGAATCTCCTATTATGTAATGTCTGACAAGGATTACATAGCGCGAATGTAGCATTTACATAAAACATTTCATGCAGAGGTGTAGTAAGCTTCGATAGAAAAAAATTATCGGTAATTCAATCCAAATACACAGATTCCTATCGAATGAATCTGAATTATTCAAATTGAATGTTCAAGTTTTTCTGCTATTTAATATATGCAATCGTTAATAAAATGTGTTTACGTTAAGAATTTTTCTAAATAAGGAATCTTCTGGGTTAATTCGTTTAAAAGAATTTTTCTTAACAAATTCTGCTACCAAACCGAAACATTCTTAAATGTAATACATTCACCAATGATCGTTGGAAGAGAACATTCATCTAAACCAAAAAGTTTTTAATCTAAGAAACTAATGCAGTCAAATGAGAGCAAATTAATATTAATATCAAAATTACTATCAATAACTTAGTATAAACTTACCAAATCATGATTGTGGGACAAAAAGTTGAAATAAGGTCTGTTCCAACCAAGCAGAGAACCGTTCTAAAATAGTAATTTTTGTGCGCAGTGGTGTAGTGAGTTGCGCAGTGCACAAATTTGGTCTCGTGAGTGGTAATATTACCGTTCTAAAACGATTCTTTGCTTGGTTGGAACAAACCTAATGTCAAGCTAATAATAATATGTGAGAATTAAAAGGTTTGGCATGTGGGAGGAAAGTATGTGAAAAAATATTTCCTATAGAAAGAGAAATCTAATATTGGTTTGTGATGAAATCACGATTTGATTATTGGAAGTTAAAATTGAAAAAAAATCAGGTTGCTCTTTAAAGGACTTTAGTTTTAGTGCAAATAATGGAATTCCAAATTCGGGAAATTTAAGGTATGGGGAGCTTGAAGAAATATCGCTACCAGATGGAGTCGGAAAGTTATGATTCCGACATTAAGAAAAATGTAAAAGATATGATAAATATCTAAAAGGACATCCTGAAGACATTGTATGGTAAACATAACAATATTTGATTCCATAAACCCATGCAGAAGGGTTAAACTCAAAATAAGGCATTACACAATAATCTAATGAAATAATAGTACAGCAAAAAAAATAAGAAAGTGTATAGAAATTCAAATAGAAAAAAGTAGCAAGTGTATGTCATGAAACATAAAATTCACCTCAAACTGTTTTAACGCTTATAGCAAATATGTCAAAAGTATTAGGTAAACAATTAGGTAATGGACATATGTTAAGCAAATTCATGAAGTTTAAGTTAATGTCCTTCCACTCCTTCCTGTTCTGGACTTTTCCATTCTATCCTTTTATTTTCGTGTTCCCCCTTTACTTGGTCCTTTCTTCTAATGTTTGGGCTTCCTTTTGGTTCATTTACCTACATCGGTTTTCCATTCTTTTTCATTTATTGAAAATTTAAATTGAAAATGATCTGCTTGAATATCCAACCTCACTCATACACACCAATGACATCCAAATACTACACATTATAACTCAATTATAAAATTTGGTTTTGTTATCAATGAAGTCAATCTAAATTAATCAATCTAAACTAATTTTAAAATCATTAGGTATAAATAATAAATAATAAAAATAAATAATAATGATAAATCTGTGATAAAAAACAAAATTTTGATTTCCTTAAAGAAGAAGTTGTTAATGAATAAATACATCTTGGAATTTCTCCACTATTAAACTGTATACATGTCATATTTGGCGAACTGATGATCATTGATAGCAATGATTATATTACAAAATATTTCTGGAAAACTCCATTACTGTCCGTGGTTATATTGCAGCAATAAACTCACCTAGTTTAATTTAAGTATTTATATAGACATTTAATGCCAATAATACGCAATTAACACATTTTAAAGCTATCCATTTAATTACAATACCACTGATGTGTAAACATAAGCTGTTTTTGAATATTTAAAAAATCCCAATTATTCTTTATTTTATTATATTTTATTTACCACCTATTAATTTTCACAAATTGAGAATGCAGTTTATATCAAGAATTTTAATTACTTATATATTTTTCTTAAAGATAATCCAGCTTCTTTGGAATTTTTCTTCGTTTTTGCATTATAAAAATCTCGAAATTAATCCACCTGCATCAGACGGAAGCAAATTGTATAAAACAAATCAAAAGCATACTGTGGAACGACATCCGTTCTTGAAGGCTATTAAATAACAACACCGTTATCACAAAGGTCGCTGTTTAATTTGAAATATCATAATGTGTGTTTTTGATTGTTATCGCAATTATATTTTGCATCGGACTTGATTCAATTATATGCAATTTTAAAATTATACTTGGATAATTGGAACAACCACGTACCTGGCTGTGTCATAACACACAATTTTCGATAACTATTTACCGCCAGCTGTGAGGAATTAATTGATGCAAGAAAAATAGTTTAAAATAGTTTAATTTGATAGATTTTTTGTGCTTTAACACATAAGTTCATTATTTTTCCTTAATTTAAAGCTGTATTTGCAATTATTAAAATACCAATTTAACAACAGAAAATGCACAATATCAAAATACTTCTGCCACAATTTCCATTTGGCGATTGTATTCATTTTCTTTTGTTAATTTTTTTGGGAACTTATACCACAATCCTTTTTTTATGTTATTTTAAAGTTATCAATATGAAGGGTAGAAAGAAGGAAAAACAAGTCAATTTATTAAAAAGTGTCCATCAAATTGAAGAAAATTGGTGGCGCCACAGTAGCAATCGAGTAAGTGTCACAGGACGTTACAAATAGTAAAAAAGAAGAATTTGTTCTGTGATCTGCTTTGTCAAAATGAATTATTAGAGTAAGAAACGAAAATTAAAATTACATTTGACTACGTAAATAGTTGAGATCTACACAAGGAACGAAAAATATTAAATTTTTCAACCCAGCTCACTTCACTTTGTTTATAACCTATGGAGTTTACTGTCTTCGCTAATTCTAGCGAAACAGCTGTCATTGCATTTAAAACCTAATATTGTTAATTAAACCTGAAACTTGTGTTAAAACGAAGAGTTTTTTATTATTTTTAGTAAGATGGACTTCCAAAAAGTAAGGTTTAGTACAATAAATTTACTAGCTACACATTTATCCACATTTAGTAGTAACAAAGTGTTGTAGATTTGCAATACAACAAATAATTAATTTGTAAAAATGGTTTGTTATTAAATAACTATATGTAACAATATTACATAAACATTGACAACTAAAAATTGACATCTAAAACATCTGCCAAATCCCAACTAAAAGATTGAACAACATGATGTATAACATTTCTCCCTTCTTTTAAATGTAGTCATTTAAATATGAGGGTTTTTGTCGTGACCTCTGACATCGTCTGTCATCAAAAACATTTTCTTCTTCATTGACAAAATTGTGGTTTGCAGTAGGTTTAGAAATGGCAAGTTGGCTTGGTGTAGTTATAGGTTGCTCGACATCACTGATTTCTGGACTCATGTCAAGATCTTTTTTATATATGGGTGAAGATGACAAAGAACTCTGGCTTTCTTTTATGTCAAACTGTATGTAGGCTGATTTATATATCGACTTTTTATTTATTATAGTGTAATTTTCTTGTATAATTTTGTTCCTGATCGAACACTAAAACCTTGTACATGACATTTCCAATCAATGCTAATATTTTTCCTGAAGCCCAGCGATATTGACCGTTTCTTTAAATTTTTACATAAACCATATCATTATTTTGGTAGATTCTGGAAATACTGTTCACTTGAACATTTTTGGAAGGTAATAATAAATCAAGTGGTATTCTCATTTTTCTTCCTAACATATGTTCTGCTGGTGATAGTCCTTCTGGAGAGTTCTTGTTGGGCGTAGATCTATAGACTCTTAAAAATGTGTTTATACTTTGCTCTTGACTATACCTCCTTTTTTTCAATTTTTGCTAGTGCCCTTTTAAAAGTGTCAACAAATCGTTCTACTTGACCATAATATTGTGGCTAAAAGGCTGCTGTACGGACCTGTTCTACAACATTCTGCTGACAAAACTGCTGAAATTATTAACCTGTAAATTGTCCACCATTGTCTGATTTAACTAACCGAAATCGAGAGAACACTTCTAACTTTGAAATCGGATGTGATTGTCTTTGTTTCAAATATTTCTGGCAATTTTGAGTGAGCATCCACTATAATAAAGTAGTAGCAACCATTAGTAGGTCCTGCAAAATCAACATGAATGCGTTGCCACGGACCTTCTGGTACAGACCATTCTGCTGACAAAACTGCTGAAATTCTTGACCTGTAAATTGTCCACCATTGTCTGATTTAACTAACCCAAATCGATAGAACATTTCTAACTTTGAAATCGGATGTGATTGTCTTTGTTTCAAATATTTCTGTCCATTTTGAGTGAGCATCCACTATAATAAAGTAGTAGCAACCATTAGTGGGTCCTGCAAAATCTACATAAATGCGTTGCCTCGGACTTTCTGGTACAGGCCATGCCTTTGGCGGTATTTTTGCCGGACTCCTTGCTGTTTCAGCGCAAGCTTCGCAAGTGTGTACAAAGTGAACGATGTCTTTGTCTATATTAGACCAGTAAACATACCCTCGAGCGATGTTTTTCATTCGTTCGTTTAAAACAGGATACAAACATGATTGAAAACAATAACAAATCCTACTGACTGCGCCAAATTGTTGTAGATTTGCAATACAACAAATAATTAAATATCTGATATATGCAGTGTTTTGAAGATTCTACTTTGTTTTTTGGTTTAGTTTTTGTTAGGATAGATCTCAACGTATTGTTAGATTTAAAACTGATTCAAATATTGAATTGATTACCTACCAATTTTCTTAAACCTTTCTGATAAACCCTTAACTCTACCGAAACGTCGAAATAAGAACTTAAAAAAAGGATTTTGGTTTAACTTCCTAAATAAATTATCAAAAGAAGATTTTCTCTAATGTTCTCTTTCTATGCTTCATCCTGGGCCTGCTCCTGTAGTTCGTCGTTCAGTCAACTGATTTAAAGCAGTCGACGACATTCTTCAGATGAGTTTCTCTTATACTGGCTAGTGGTGGCCAGTACTTTTTAAGGTAGGATTTTCGTTTTTTAAAGAGAGCCGAGCAGTCAGTCATACACTACGGCTTCGACTGCTGCCTCTTCTTCTGCTTAGTATCCCGATCACTAGTCTTTTCTTTTACTTATTGTAAATTTAGAGCTCTACAGTAACTTGGTTATGGCATTGGTGTAAACCGCTTCTTGTACCTGGCCTTGTTCCGTAGTTGGTCCAAAGATATCTAAATAAGTAATCTAGGTACATAAATCTCACAGTACCATATTATATTCTTATGTATTATGGAGCTAAAAAAATTGTTTTTCCTTTTATAACATAAATGGTAAAATGAACTAAGCAGATATTTTCTTACTGTTAATGAAAAAACTAGCTAGTGTCTCAATCTAAATGTCTAGAATTCATTACACTAAAATTGTAATAAATTAATTTATTTTAAAACTGTTTTAATATTTTTCTCAGCTTAGTTTAGCTCATTATACATATCCTGTATATCTTTTTGTGCCGTTGTTTTAACACTTTTACAGCGCATTTACTTTTAATTTTTTTTCGTTACTTTGAGTTATTTAATAGTGTTTTTGACCTCTTCTTCATTCTCCGTTGCAATTGATACTGTCTGGTTCAATTGTAAAATTTGCCGTATTATCATTTAATAGCTTCTGAAAAATGTTACTTGCATCTTTGCATTACCTTTTCCGGCTGGTACCATTGTTCCTTTCGTCTGCCATTGTGTTAGTATTGCTAGCGATTTAACAAACGTACTTTAACGTTTACGGTTTAAAATCTACATTCTTATAATCACGGAAAATGCTTAACAATAACGCCTAAGTGTTTAACTATTAGTAGAGAGATTCCTATGGAATTTCAATCAGTTTTATGTTTCTAACTGTATTGCACAATCTTTACCTAAAAGTAAAACTCTTTTTAAAAAACAGTGAAAGTCGTAGGTAATTAAGACTAGCGTTTTAACCTATAAATTCTTGATAGTATTCACTTAATTTATTGGAGGAATTATAAAGTAATCAGAGAATTTCCATTCTGTAAATGGATGATATATAACAGATTCTAGTACCGTTAGAAAGGCACATTGCTACTACGTTGATAAATATTATTTATATACGTAATAATTAGACTGATTACATTCAGAGATTATTATTATTATTACTTTAACAGCTTTTTTAAAGCTTTAAAAAACAGGAATTTGGATGCAGGAGGTTAATAGACAGCAAGGCGGCAGTATCATGATATGGGGTGGTATCACTACCGCGATATTATTCTCGAACCTACTGTTGTACCCTATGCATAACAAGTTGGTCCCCAATTTCAATTGATCCACGACAATGCCTGTGCGTAAACTTGGCAGGAACGTGCTAATATTCTTTGAAGTGCATGCGGAATAGATGTCTGCAGAAATGCCAGCTTTTAACCCGATTGAGCATGTTTGGGACATATTGGGCAGACATCCTTCTGTAATCTGGCATTTTATTTTTGTCATCATAAAATCTTGGGAAAAAGGTAACATTTTTAATATTTGGTGCAATATCTTGGTTCAAGGGATGCATTGTCGTGGAGATGACTGAACTCATAAATTCTTGTGCCCAACAATAAATCAATAATTAAAATAATTTTGATTTGATCTTTATTGAACAGGCCCCAAAATGGCCTATGTCCGTTCTAAAGTTAGCTATAGTTTATTTTTATGAACGAGAGAGTAATAATACTTTCTAATACCAAATATAGTTCAGTCATTTTAAATATTATTACAAAATATTTTGGTTAAAAATTTCATTAATTTATCTAGGCTAAACTTGTCTGTTGCTTGTTGGCAATTATTATTATTCGTAAATGATTATTCCAAATTAAGTAATTAGATGTTTTCCAAACTTATTTCATAGGGTTTTTACATTTTACAAGTGATGTATTCCTAATTCTAAATAGTTCACTAAATGTACCCTATAGACTGCCTTTAACAGTTAATACAAAAAACATTATTATTTAATTTGTTATAAAATATTGACATACAAGCATTTGTGTTAAAGTTTTGATGAACAGTGGAATAAGTTAGCAGTACATTTGGTGTAGGAAAATCTACAAATGTCATTAGGAAAAATAAATTTGAAGCACGAAAAGCTCCAGTAAAACTAAAAATTCAAAGATACTAACATTTAAAAGAAGGATATATTAATCTTCAGACGAGAAGCTGGAAAAAGCCAGCCAGACAGTCTCTTTTATCAGAAAGATTAGATATTGTAATATGAAGGAGACCAGTAAAGAAAAATATTTTATCTGGATAATACTTGGATCAATAATAACGGTAGACCAAATACATTTTGGCAGGATGAAACTGTTACAAGTCGAAGACAGGTACCAAAATCGTTTACACTACCACTACACCAACACACACTTTTAACCGCCTGAAGCGCGTTTCGATTACCAAGTTTTCTTCTTCAGTGACCGAAGGTAAACTGAAGACAGGCTTTTTTAAATTATTTTTCCACTTAAATCTACCATCAGGGAAAGGACAAAGTC
Organism: Ophraella communa; assembly: GCA_035357415.1. Classification (NCBI taxonomy): domain Eukaryota; kingdom Metazoa; phylum Arthropoda; class Insecta; order Coleoptera; family Chrysomelidae; genus Ophraella; species Ophraella communa. The sequence goes on along the minus strand of CM068988.1, from coordinate 20,425,489 downwards.
TGATTATTGACAATATAGATGGTTTTATTGAGGGTCCTTATTAACTTTTAAATCTATTCGTACCAGTGACTACCACGAGGACATGAATACCGATGTTTTTAAAGGATAGATATTCTTCCTAAGAAATCTGCAATGTAATGGACAATGCAAATTATCACTCGAGACTGGTGGAAAAATCGACCACGTCCAATTGGCTAAATTCCTCTATTCTTTGTGTTTTCTTTAAGAAGAGGAATTTAAAAAATATGGAGTTAACTAATCCTATATTATTAACTAGCCTAAATAAAGACAGAGATTTCAAAAATAAATACAAGTTTTCAAATTCAAGATGTTGTTAAGATGTTGTAAATTATGTAAAAGAAAAAACTATGTGAAAGTTAAACAATATTAATAACCAAATGTTGTAGCCAATTATTATAAACATTGGTTCTGAAAGTTCATCTTCTGACCGATAAGGATTTATAATAAGTAGCTGTTTAATATAAAAAAATGTATTGTATATTAATCAACTATTTATATTCAGTAACATATTGAGTAGCTGCTTCAAAAACAGTGCATTAAACTTATCTAAACCATCAATGCTCGCTGATTTTTCATCTACAAGTAGCAGTCCCCATGGGCTTCTATGAACTCTGACTTACTGAGATATTTTGCTCATTTTGCTCATGAATACCTATGCTTCTAGCAAAGTTAAGGTGCTTTCTAGATGCCATATGTCTAAATTTTTTTTTGTGAAAGTAAAAGTAAAACTGGATATGATAAAACCTCTTAATAATACCTGAAACCTAAAAATGGCACATTTTTAGCCCCCTTAATGGAAACCTCTATGACTAATACAACAATAATGTTACTTTTTTATTCACAAAAAATACCAAGTTCCTCTAGATCTTAATTATACCGCTCACGATGTATTTTTAAAGATGTTTATTTAGATGAAGCCATCACAAAAGCACAAAAGATTGTTTTACATTTTTTAATTGAAACACAAGAAACTCAATATATAAAAAAACTATCAAATTAGAAGTTGTTACTATTATCTTGATCATCCATCTACTAGTAATAGCTGAAAATAGATGCTAATAGACACATCAGACAGATTAACTTTTTTTCTTTTAATATTATTGATTGCTTTTTACCTTGATGTAAAGCAAACCAGGCGTTAAACGACAATTATTATTATAGGACTATAGAATTAAAAGAAACATTCCATTATATCATCAAATTTAATGGATTACAATAATAAAAGATGATTTTATAGCGGATATATGATGATACAACCTTGTTATGACATTGGGAATTTGGCTATTTACATTTTTGTAATTCTTTTATAAAATTTTGTCAATATTTTTGAAAACAAATATTTCTTAAAATTTAAATTTATCAAAATACCTGTACCTGATGTTTTCTTTAGAATCACAAATTTGAGAGATACAATCATCCATTTTCCTTATATGAAAAAATTAAGAAACCATTACTCAACCTGTGGAATTATATTATAGAATATACGATTATATTATATCTATATAATTTTATGTTTTCAAATAAGGGTTCTTTTGTCAGCTAAACTTTTAAGTGATCTGCTATTATAACTAAAATGGTTGACCTTGACAGCCAATAATAATACCAGTCTTGCAGTTTCCCATAATGAATTCATTCTCTTTTCATCAGTTTTAAACAAGTCTATAGTTTTGTTGCGTTCAATCACGGCATAAATTATTTTAATTGCAGTTATTATATAAACCTTATAATAAATTAACATAATTGCTGATAAATGCTAAATTATATTATCCAACTGTATGTAGTACCTACGCAACAAGAACTTTTCATATGAATAGTATTTAGCAGATTTCATGAGTAGTGTACCTACCTCTCTATTTTTTAAATAATATATTGTTTGAAATTCATTGTATTAACCTTTACTTTGTGGAAGTCCATTTTTCTAAGAACATTAAAAATAGAACTTCCACTATTCAAAAAATTGTCAATGACAGCTGTTTCGCTAAAAACTAGCATCGTCAGATTGACATATTGAAGTAACTTGAAGTATTTGAAAATATTTTATTTATTAATAATTATTATTATAACCTCCTCGTTTTGAGTTATTTTATATTGCTAACAATGGATAAAGGTGATTGAGTCTTGATTGTAATTTAATGTGCAGAAAAACATGGTCAGGTTTCATGATCATTAATGTACCTGCAGCAAAATCTTTGTAGTTATTTAGTTTTTTCGCTCACACTTATCTTTCCCTTGTTTTTTTTATTTGACCTGTCGACCACAATCTCATCTAATAAGACACTTATATTCTCTCCGCAGGTATAATATTTTTATTTTATAATCACACCAGGGGATGCTTGTAACAGCTATGGCGTGATCTTAGCAATTGAACATTTGCAATCATTAACAGCAAATCGTTTACATAACAAACAGATACATTAACATTTTAAAATTTTCTTAGTCTTTCGATCAACGTAAACTGTGTAAAAACTTATTTAAAATCAGGTCTTAATTTAATGTCATTATAGCTTTTTTAAATTCATGAATATTTTTGTAGACTTTATTCTTGTGAATGATCTAATGGGTTTACACACATCACAAAAGTAAAATTTAAATTCCATGTTAGCTAAATCAACATCGAATTGCTTTTATACTACAAAATATCTTTGAAAAGAATTATATTATTGTACCTAAATGCTATAGTAACATCATAGAAAGGGTGCAAGTGGGTTTCTTCAAAAAAAAATTTTTTTTTTATGAAAAAACCCCTGATTATGTAAGATTCTCAGTATAATAAATTCTTTGTTTGGAACAACTTCCTTTGAGACGTTCAGACTTTGGGGCCTAATTATATTAGGTAATATTTTAAAGGATATAAGTCATAGTTATTTGCTGCCAACTCAAGTGGCATATTATTTAATTTGCAGTTTATTAGAAATGGTAAACTTTAGAGCACATGCACTGCAGTATAATACATAATGGTAATAGACCACTTCCACTGAATTATTATTAGCATGCTGAGTTTTAATACTAAGACACTTTGTCTTAAACGAATAGTACTTAATTAAAAACAACTACTTCTTCTTCTTCTTGTGGTGCCTTATTCTCTGGGAACGGCTATTCTTATTCTATCTACTTCGATTCTGTATTTTACGGATTGATCCCAGTTTGCATTTACCATTGATCCCAAATAGAATAAAACAGCAACAACATTTTTTTCAATAAATTGTGGTTTTGTTAAAAAGTACACAAAATAGGGGTTAGTTCAATAAATTTAAGGAGCTACTTAATTAATATCAGACTAATAGTAAAAATTCATTTACATTTCCATAAAAAACATTATAACATTATTTGAATATTTATTTGTTCAGTCTTTTCTAAAATTATACTGAACCCTTTTTCTTTGATAAAAAAGAAGATTGGATTTAGCAAAAAAATTTAATACTTTTCCCTTGTGTAATAAATAAATTATTACCAACAAATTTATTATCAATATATTTTTAATTAATTAAACTTGAATAATTTTATAAATTCACGTCTTATGATATACTACGATGCTATCAAAGATGATATCATAAGAAATCGAATAAAAAAAATAATTTATTGCCGAAAATGAATCGCAATCATTTTTTTTTAATTCATCGTTATTAATAACTTGTCTGGCATCATCGACGGCTTGCGTTGGATAAAATCGTTTTACAAAACGTAGGTTAATTGTGTAACTGTTTCTTTTACAACTATCAATAATAAAGAATCAGGAGTTAAAAGTCAGAAAGCAAATTTAGTAGAAAACAAATAAATGTTTTTTTAATTTATTTATAGTTTTTGTCCTCTAACGCAAACTGAAGAGACTGTTTGTGTGAACAAGGTTATAAATAATAAACATATATGAAAAACTAAACTTATATTAACAATATAAGCAAATGTTGGTATAAACTACCAGTAATTATTTTTTATTATATGAAATTAAGATAATTATGCAATTTTAGCGTGAATCAAACACAGTTTTGTAATAAAAACACTGGGGGTGTTTTTATTAAATTTTAACTCACTCAAAATGGTTTTATGTAATTTCAAATTTTAATTTTTGCTCATTGGCCTCTGAAACAAATACTCTATTGACTTTTGTTGAGGTACTAAAGTTGTTCATTATTAATTAAGGTAGAAAAATACAGGGACTACTTGATCAAGGACTAAATCTCAATCTATTTGACAGAATGAAGTGAAAACTAATATTTAAAAATATAGAATGTCAGTAGTGGAAAAATTAACAACAAATTAATTTCAACAATTAGAACATGGTTGAAATTTCATTTTTAATTGAAATTATGACATTTAGATACATTATTTCAATTTCAATTTAGTATTTAGTTAGAATATTATATTTAATTTTGTAGAGGTAGTTGGTAAATATATTAATTGTATCCTATTTATTCAGCTTTACATTAATATCAAATGTTTTGTTACAAATAATGGCTGCATTATTTAAAAATTTGCTCGTTTTGTAGCAATTAGAAGTAAAGGACAATTGCCGTTCACAATGTCATATAAAAATAATGCTGAGATACGCAAAACCCTTTTTTACATAAGCAGAAATTCTCGACTTCTGCAACAATTTTGTTTAACCACATTTATCTTGGCCTTCCTCTTCTGTTTTCCATACGTTGGTTTCTGGCAAATCCCAGATTTGGTCGGTGTCGTCTTGTTCTTCCAAATAGTACAGTTTGTTTATAATAATAATAAAAACAAACCAAAAGCGTGCCACAAGCTGGGAAAAAAGTAGTGCCAATGCAGTTTCTATGTGATGCCAATATAATAAAATAAATATCCCCAGACATGTTGCTAAAAGTCGAAATCATCAACAACTTGCGATTTTAGCTAAAAATTATGCTTTTAACTTTTATCCTGTTTTGTAATAACTTATATCTAAGTAAAACTGATCGATGATATGGGAAAATTAGCTGTCAGTTTCTTGCATTATGGTAAATTTTTCAATTCATTAAGATGTATTTAGTATTGAATATAAAAATTAATATCCATTTTCTTTTTTTTTCAGACTGCCCAATCCTTCGGTGGGATTGGATTCGGTATAAAACAAGAAAGATTTTTTCTTAATCTCGAGGACGGATATTTCGGATGTCAAGTGAACGAATCGACGGACGTTTTACAGTTATTCGAATTATCAAAATTATGTGACGGAACACCGAACTGCTATCTTGGTTCCGACGAGCTAACCAAAGAACTCAAATGTACAGGTAAGTCGAATTTACGTCATTCTACGCGAAGCAACAATTTATTCGGACGAGATTATCCATTTGGAGCTCCATTTTATTTGGGGTGTTGCTTAATAAAAGAATCTATTGTTTTGTGGGTATATTATTATCAAAAATAATTAAATTAATAAAAGAGTAATAAAAAATAAAATAATAATAGTATATTATTCAACTCATACGTTACAACACTCGCCTCCGGCTCGTGTTGCAATTTCATCTTCGTGTGTAACAGCCATCATTATACGCTTGTTGAATAATCTACTTTATCCACAACTATGTATATTAGTTTATAAAAATAATGCAAAATATATTTCAAATGAACACATTTTTTTAATGGTAACGTTATTAATACACAATAAATTTATGTTTATTTACTTACACAATAATTATTAATAGTTACATTACAATTGTTAAAATTCATGCCAGGGATAACTTTGTCTGTCATCTGAGTCTGATTGAAAATCATGGGGCTTGGACTGGCACTAGAGCTAGTACAAGGGTTTTCATTTTAATTAGAGCTATAGAGCGGGTCACAGTTATTATGCAGTGTGGCCGGCATAGGCCAATGTAAATCTTATGGGCGAATATTCAACACTGTTGCCGCTTTGGTTATAAAGTACTGGCTACTGGAAAAAGAGATTTACTTCGAGGATGATTATTTAAAAACAGAATTATTGGCTACTGCAAACGCGTTTAGAGAGCAGTACGACCTAAGAAAAATAGACGACATTGCCACGGAACATAATATAACAGTTCTACGATTACCACCTTATCATTGCGAATGGTGTGGAGCCAAGTGAAAGGATATGTGGCTCGTAATAATAGTACTTTTAAAAAAGAGGATGTGGAAAAACTTATAAAAACAGCGTATTCGCAAGTAACCCCAATGCAGTGGTCTAATTATGAAAAAAAGGTAGAGAAGACAGAGGAAAAGATGTGGCAAACAGATCATTTAATGGAAGACATTGAGCCAATAATAATAAATCTAAATGAAGACGATGAAGATGAAGTCTTGGATGACGATGAAGATCAGTAATATATTTCTTAACCCTCAAATGTTCCATTCAATTTTCATTTATTTTAGTTATTACCTGCTAATCATTGTCATTTTTAAAGTTTAATTTTAATTCAAGTTAAAATACGTAATTATTAATTCATTTACTTATTCTATATTTTGTTTGTTACAACAACCTGCCAGAAGAAGAAAAATCCTCGGAAAAATCATCGAAACGTCGGCAAGATTTCATTAGCTTTTCTCTGTTAATCGTTCTACCTTAAAATTTAGATGACTTTTTTTTACCACTCGTCTGTAATTTATGTATATATTATTATTATTGACATATTTTTATTATTAATTATATTATTATATTATTATTTCATAATTTGACAAAGGTCTTTTGTAAGGCCGCTGTATTTATTTATTTCTTTATACGTGATAATTAAACGTATAAAATTTGAATATTTTAGCGGATTTACAATATTTTCCTATAAACGCGTAAAATTTATTTAAAAGCATAATTATAAATATTCTTAATTACTCACTAAACGATTTTCAAATGAATAATTTAATCAACATTTAAACCATAATAGTAACACAATGGCAAGTTATATTCCCGCGCCAGCTGGAACCAAATTCGAATAACATGCCGATATGGCAACGCCGTCGTCCATAAACGCAATGCTGCATAATAACTGTGACCCGCTCTATAGTATGTTTGTTATTTCGTTTGAAATCTGATTTCTATTGTTTGTTTAATTTGAAATTTTCCTATGTTTCTTTAAAAATTATTAAGTGTGTAAAATATGAGGAAAGAGATTTGACACTGTTAAATTTAGACTATCTAAGGTCGTACAAACCACCAAAGACTTCTCTACATTTTGTGGTAAAACATTTTCTGTACCATAGAATTACTTAAAATCTAGAATGTTAGTGCTTTTAGCGCAGCTAAACAGCTGCAACTTTAACTTAGTGCATGAAATTGTTTATGGAATTCTTGGCTACCATTTAACCAAGGTTTTCATAATCGTTTGATGTAACTAGGGAATCATTTTTGATTTCACGCTTCATGTCTTATAACTGTCAAATAACATGGGTTAATTTACAACTAAGGCTTTTCATAAGATTCTTTCAACATGTAAGATAGGCATCGGTATGCTATTTTGTTAATAAACACTACCTTATTTTAAGATTATTTCAATTTTGAACATCTCAAATATTAAGCAAATAAAATTTTCATTTTGTATCTGTAAAACTTTTAATTATACATTTTAAGCTTATGGATAAGTGTCTACTTTAGTATAACATTATTTGGAAAATGTCAGTTAAACAGTTTAAATGTTGTTCCTTACAAACTAAGATTTCCATTCCACCTCCGTATCTTGTTGCAACAACAAAAATACCGAATATTTAAAAGACAAATCATTTCTGGTTGCAATAATATTCTGTAACGGTACCAAACAGATGCGCAAATCTCGAAACAGAAAAATAATATCAATCAGGAAATAATAACTATTGAAAATTGCAAAATAAGGCAAAAACAACGAGATTGATGATATAATAGAAAATGCACTGATGTAATAGTTGAATAGTGTCTACGTTGCACCCATCTGTCATGCTGGTTGTGCGCTTACCTTCGGTTGTGGAATTCTTTAAGGTCTAGGACTCTTGTCGAGACCATCGGACACGCTAAGGAATATTCACGTTTTGCTATTCTCTTCGTGCTTTACGCATTTTTAAAATAATTTTTAAATTAAGCTCGTTCGACGCCAACAATTACACCAAAAGTAAAAACGTTCTTTGTGGACCGATTCGTTCTTCATTTTTGTTCTACATGATTAAATCCAACGCTAATTTTACTAAATTTATAAATAACTTAGTTACCAGTAAGGCCTCTACATTTTCTTGACTTCTAACGTAACAACTAACATCTTGATTATGTACGAAAAGTGCTTTTTTGTTGATAATAATAATAAATATACTAGAAATGAAACTCGAAGTCAACCTACAATACATAATTAGTTCAATGGTAAAAGTTACATCAGTGCTGCGACATGTTTCGGTCAACAGATCATCATCAGGCTCTATAAAGAGATATAGGGTCAGAATAAAGTTCACAATATATTGAGATGATTTTCTCATTACCAAATTTAAATTTTAAGTTTAAATTTAAAATTTTTTTTTTATTAATTAGGGTAGGGTTGAAACAAAATTTATTTTAAAATTTTTTTTTTTTTAATTAAATTGAATTTTGAATGTTTAACCAAATAAACCTTTATTAAATGATGCCTAACTAATTCCTATCTATTTTCCTAAATAAATCCTATCTATTTTCCTAACTAAATCCTATCTAATCTTAACTACCTAAACTAACCTTATCTACCGCAGTGTTCTTTTTTATTGTCTTATTGTCCAATAGCCTCTTTTCTTCAAACCGCTTATTGGTCTAGTCAGACACCTTTTCCAAAGTTACAACACTATTATCCTCTTCTCCTGTATTTGGTTACTTTATTCTGTTTATGTTTTTATTTATTGATTTAATTTTTTTAACAGTTTACTTTGAATAATTGATAACTGTATTAATTTTTTTACTTTTTTCTTCTAAACTCTCCAACCAAAACGTCAAAAAAAAATCTTTCTCCATAAACTGTATGACTGTTACAGCTTTTCTGTAACTGGCACCTTCTTTATTTCTTATTAATTAAAACTTCTACTATTCGACCTTTCCTTTCTTTTAAATTATACTTGTTCAACTTATATCACTTCTTTTTACAAAATCAAATTCATTTCCTTTTTCTCGTGACTTTTTTAAAAAACTAACTGTCAAACTTCCTTTTTTCTGGCAACCAAACTTCTTCATCACTACTCACTTGCACTACTATCTATCCTTAACCTAATACAAGTGTTGTTTACATTACATGAATTTTTTTTACTCTAAACTAATAAACAATGACATTTACTTCAAATTTTGACATTTCTCTGAAAATAAACAATAAAATATTAAATTAAAATAAATTTTGAAAGGACCCTTAAATATACCTTTTCAATTCCCCCCAATTAAAATTTTGCATAAATTTAAATTTTATTTTGAATTTATGAAAATTTAAATTCCTTATTAAATATTTTTTTTAATTCCCTTTTTTTTGTATATCCCAATATCTATTTCCCTTCTTGTTAATCTCCTCATCCACTAAATTAAAAAAAATTCTTCTACCTATTTTAAAATCTTATTATGAAAATTCTATTATCTAATTTAAAATACCACTCTAAAAATCCCTTAATCTATATCTATTTACATTTTCTAACTACTACCTCCCCCCTACTCATTGAAAAGTCTGATTTTTCCTTCACCTTTTTCCAGTTTTTTTCCAATAAAAGTTTTATGGTTTTTATTGTTTGAATTTTAATTAATGTTTGATTAACTTTTTCTTTGGCTTTTCTTATTACTTTTTCTCTTCTTGTTTCTTTCACATATATAGTGATAATTAAATTTTCATTGTTCTTGTTTTCATTAATATAATATTTATTAGAATTAACTTCTTCTTTGTCTTCATTTTCTGGTACATTTTTATAAACTTTTCTATCATCTGCAATATTAATTTGAATTATTTTAATTGTTTCATTTTTCTCTGTTTCAACTTCTTTATATCTTTTCTTCTCTGTTGCTTTTGAATTTTTATTAATTACTTCTGCATTTTCCTCTTCCTCAAATTCTTTTTCTTCTCCATTAAATTTCTCCATACTTTCTTCTTGTTTTTCACCCTGTTCCTTCAAATTCCCAATGTCTTTATTCATATTTTCTTCTATTGTTTGAATGTTTTTATTTGTCTTGATTATCTCCTTGCCCAAATTTGTGATTTTTTCTGTATTTTCTTTTATCTTCTTAGTGTTCTCTGCTACTTCCAACTTAAGTCCTTTTCCATTTTTCTTTAAATTATCCATTTCTGTAGACTGTTGATTTTCCACCTCCATCAATCTTCCTATCATTTCATTTTTCACTTCTTTTGTCTTTTCAATTTTTCGTTTAACTCCTTCGATTTCCTTTTTAACTTCTTTGTTTTCATGATTTATTTGTTGCATTTCTTCCATGCCTATGTTCAATTCTGTCGTCAACTCGGTAAACTTCTTCTTCATTTCCTCGTTATGTTCATCCAAATACTTCTTCATTTCTTCTTTGGTTTCATCAAATTTTCTATCCAATTTTCTATTCAAATCCATCAACATTTCCCTTAACCAATTATCACTCCGTTCCGATTCTTGTCTTCTATCGGTCTCTTGTTCTCTCCTTTTACTCTTTCCACATCTTTCAAACATTCCTACTTCACCCTGTTCATCTCCATCTCCTTCTATATCCTGTCCTTGTATCAAATGCTCTTCTATAAAATCTCCGGCATCTCTATTCCTTTCCTCGTCAACCTGTACCTCTGAATCCATTCTTTCCCTCTTCTCCTCAATATGTCCTTCTTGCATTTCCCCTACTTGTTTTCCATCCATAAACTTCATTCTTCTTTCTTCCATTTTTTTTATTCTTGATTATTTATTAATTCAATTTTTATCGAGACCTTTTATGCAATGTCCCTACTCGGGCGCCAATTGAGATGATTTTCTCATTACCAAATTTAAATTTTAAGTTTAAATTTAAAAATTTTTTTTTATTAATTAGGGTAGGGTTGAAACAAAATTTATTTTAAAATTTTTTTTTTTTAATTAAATTGAATTTTGAATGTTTAACCAAATAAACCTTTATTAAATGATGCCTAACTAATTCCTATCTATTTTCCTAAATAAATCCTATCTATTTTCCTAACTAAATCCTATCTAATCTTAACTACCTAAACTAACCTTATCTACCGCAGTGTTCTTTTTTATTGTCTTATTGTCCAATAGCCTCTTTTCTTCAAACCGCTTATTGGTCTAGTCAGACACCTTTTCCAAAGTTACAACACTATTATCCTCTTCTCCTGTATTTGGTTACTTTATTCTGTTTATGTTTTTATTTATTGATTTAATTTTTTTAACAGTTTACTTTGAATAATTGATAACTGTATTAATTTTTTTACTTTTTTCTTCTAAACTCTCCAACCAAAACGTCAAAAAAAAATCTTTCTCCATAAACTGTATGACTGTTACAGCTTTTCTGTAACTGGCACCTTCTTTATTTCTTATTAATTAAAACTTCTACTATTCGACCTTTCCTTTCTTTTAAATTATACTTGTTCAACTTATATCACTTCTTTTTACAAAATCAAATTCATTTCCTTTTTCTCGTGACTTTTTTAAAAAACTAACTGTCAAACTTCCTTTTTTCTGGCAACCAAACTTCTTCATCACTACTCACTTGCACTACTATCTATCCTTAACCTAATACAAGTGTTGTTTACATTACATGAATTTTTTTTACTCTAAACTAATAAACAATGACATTTACTTCAAATTTTGACATTTCTCTGAAAATAAACAATAAAATATTAAATTAAAATAAATTTTGAAAGGACCCTTAAATAATATACCTTTTCAATATATAATATTAAACATGATTAAATATGAAAGATAAGAACATGGTTAATCGACAATATCAGCCAAATTTAAGCGAAATAAGCGAAAAGTTGTATTAAAATATTTATAGGGGTACATCAAAAAATATTAAACAAGATTAGGGATTGAAAACACAGTAAAAATTGTTAATTAAAAAGTCAAAGTCGAGGAATTAGTATTATGAATAAGGAAAACTTAGCAAAACGTAACAGAAACTTTAAAAGAAAGTTGTTGACTAACAATAAAAGAAGGTAAACTTGTTTTAACAGAGTTCGATCTCCACAAATCCCGGAATAAACCAAAATTAACGGGGGGGTAAATCAAACCTTCCATAGTTTGAGGAAACAACCTCAAAAAGGTAAAAACAATACTATATAATAAAATGTAAATCCACATCATTCTCCATGAGGATGTTGCCAAAGCACCTCACTGTAAAAATACTGTTAAAGTACAAATATGGTTAGATACGGAAATGGAATTATTAATTGGAAAGACAAAGTAACCAACTGAATAAATTAATCAGAGCTACCAACTGTAATTAAGGAAGTACTACATTCAAACATATGAGAGAACAAGAACAATGCTAAATCCTATAGAAATTAAAGAGAGTAGGTAGAATTTAAAAAATTCAACTATCCACACATAACGGTCGAAAACCAACAAATACCAAAAACTGGATGGTCAAGGTCACATTAAAAAAGAAGAAAAATGTCAAATCAAATCAAAGCTTTCATAAACAAACAACAAGTCGTTACAATTAATAAAATGATAGGTACAGTCGGCTTTAGAATGGCATATACATGTTAAATGTGAATTTCGTTTACCTACCGAAGTTATAAAAACGCCCTTTAAACGCCTACATTAAATGGTTTTTGGGGATTAAGTTTATTTACATGGGACAGAGGACAGGCAATTTGTCAATAAAATACCTTTTGCTGCAAACATTAAAGATGTGGGCGTTGACAACTGTTTAACTGATTTCAAATTTATTATTATTTAAACCGTTATTGGTTATACACAATAAATAGGCCGTCCTTAAAATTGAGTTTGAAAATGTATATGCTATTCTGAAGCCGATAGTACATAAATATATAATTCTCGATAGGTTTAATTTGTTCATTCAAACAATTAAGAGACAAATTAACAGTAGCGGACTTAATTTCAAGAAACTTAAGCAAATTCAATCTAAATCCCTTATTACAATTATGAAGTAATTTAACATTTTGGGAATCACAATTTAAGTTATGGATAACCTCTACAATTTAATAATAAATATAGTTATTTTACAATCTTTGACAAATATTTTTTATTCAAATCGATCACTGCATTGGCCACCAATCAATCCAGATTCAACCCCACATCACCACAAAATAAGTCGGAATTTAAAAAAAGTTGGATTCATTTACTCGCACTCTGGTACAAGGTGGACTTACTTTTCAGGTGCTAAAAATGCCTGACATGGCTAGGACCACTTTTCGTTGAAACTATAGGTTTGTTCCAACCAAGCAAAGAACCGTTCTAGAACAGTAATATTACCACTCACGACACCAAATTAGTGCACTGCGCAACTCACTACACCACTGCGCACAAAAATTACTATTTTAGAACGGTTCTCTGCTTGGATGGAACAAACCTTATAAATTCCATGTTGCCACCCACATGCATGAGATACTGAGAATATGAACCTACTAGATAGATTCTACATCTGTCTCTTGAAAACGCAATTCTTTTTAAATGGTAAAAAAAACTTTTGCCCAAATGGATAGTTCTGAATCCAGTTGCCCAGCTAAATACTTGATATTTATTATCGCACATTTATAGAAATCTTTGTTGGTAGACTATTTACGTTTTAAATTGCATGTACCTATATATTTCGTTTTAGAGCAAAGAAAAACCGTTGACAGACGTTGAGCCGATTGTGTAAGCTTAAAAGGAAACTTAGTTGATGTATAAAGTAAAATTTTTATTGAAAAATTGTATTTTCATTTTCAGACCAGATATTAAGATACTTCTTACGGTTTCTAAAAAGTTGTTGTTGTTGCAATCGACTTGCAAATTCTGAATAGTAAATAATTAATTGTTATCCAGAGCACTTGCTCTCAGCCGGTCTTTCGGTAACTAAGTACTACTGATACTGTTAACTCGAATATTCAGAGACTAACCTGTCCATGTATCAGTGGAGCAATGAGAATGTGCCCCACTGCTACAATGGAAGTGAGTCTAACCTTGACCCCACTACACATTCAACTAGAAAATGTAAGGAAGAAAACAATATACTTAAATTTGATCAAACTTAGGAAATGCCCCAAGATTATATGCCAAGGAAGTTCAACTTTGTGAGCAAATTCATCACAAAGTAAATTAAAATGTCATAAAATGGTATACGGATGGTTCCAAGTTAAAAGAGGGATCAGGAGTAGGAATCTTCGGACCAACAATACTCAGAAAGCTTGGGTACATACTTAAGAATCTTTCAAGCAGAAATCCGCACCATCGAGAGATGTGCAGAATTCAATATTGAAAGAAACTACAGCAGACAGGAGATTGTGATCATGTCGGATGGTGGTATAGCAGCCATCAAAGCACTGAGCTCACATAGAATCAATTCGAAGATGGTTTGGGAATGCCTAGAAAAGTTAAATGAATTAGGCCGGAAGTACATTGTTACCTTTCTATGGGTACCAGGACACATATGAATAGAAGGGATTTTACAGGAATATTAACCAGGCATTGCCGGTTAAGAAGTCACATGAAGAAATTTGGGTTAATAGAAGAAGCAACGTGCAGATTCTATGAGGAAGAAGGCGAAACCTCAATACACATACTTGCGGAATGCCCTGCCTTGCAGAATTCTAGGTCCAGAGACCTAGGAGCATACGCAATAGAAGAGGAGGATCTACCCGATTTGAAGCCCGACGATGTGATAAACTTTCTTAGGAAGATAGGACTAGAAGAGCTGCTATAAGTCTGAGAAAACTTCAGAATCATAGCAACTAAGGGGGGCACAGTGTAAATATCACCCCTAACTCTATACATACATACTGTTAACTTCTACTATTTGACTCTGACTCCGTCCACTTGAAATGAGAAAAATATTTCTAATTACTGGCCTGTTGTTCAATTTAAATTTATGTTTATTGCAGAACCTTGCCCATTTAATAAAAAAAAACTATGTACTCTTCTAAATCTAGACGGTATTTGCAATGCAAATAGCTATTTGGATCGTGCCATGAAAAAAGTAAAATTTATTAAAAAACATGTTAGTTATTTAAAATGTGCAAAGATAAAATATAATTTTTAATACGTTTTATTTTTGATGATGATTCTATCACTTGTCGTCGGTATTGCATTTTAATTTAGCAGGTTTTTCTTTCATTTCTGAAGTTATTTATTTTGCAATGAATGTTTCCAAACGGGTTTAGTGCCAAGTCAACTTGTTTGTCGAATCTGATTTTTTGCTTCAAACTCGATCCTCTCCTATTCTGTTTACAAATAAGTGAATCAGCGCAGGTTTCTTATAGCTGTGACGGCATTCTGGACTTTTTTTAAATTCATTTAGAAGACCATTCCATCTGAGGAAAATAATAAAAGAAAATAGTTTTATATAAAAACAAAATATTAAAATAAATAAATCTTGAGAAGAAACACGATACCCGACACCTAGCAGAGCAAATACTAAAAAAAAATAATGAGCTATTAGCTGGATCCAATTAAAGGTGATCCATTGAGATAAAATGTGAGACAGCTCGCAATGTGGTTTTTATTACTTCGGCCGACACAAAATTGCATCGATATACCCGACAATTTTCAGCATAACAGTTAGTTGCATGCAGCAAATCGCAACAGACAAAGAAATCAGGGTTGAGATAGGTCGGGATTCTTTATATAAAAACACTTGCGGCGCAGTAGCGGGTCTAGGGCAACTACCACAAGGATACCACAAAATTGTATACGACTGAAACTCGCAATGAATTGAAATTATGCGTTTTTGGCGAATTTTTCATTTTCAATGATTGATTGAAACCACGAAACAAGTAACTGCTTAACAAAACATGTAAAATTTAAATTGAAAAATGATATTTTTTGTAATTGACATATTTGTTTCGAAAAATAATAATATCATCAAGTATTGTTAAGACAAGACCAAGTCTTTTTTTAAAATGAAGAAAGGAAAGACCAATGTCAATGTCACACAAGTATTTATTGATATCAAAGTTTTTAAACTGCTGTTACAAAGCTACTAGTTTCGGTCTAGTTAAAGACCATCATCAGGCTAAAATTAAGAATACAAATGGAAACGATTAGACTTGACAGGATAGTAAGTACATTAATCTTACCTGTAAATATTACATAAAGCAGAAAAAACTGTTGAACGTGTTGCAGCAACAAAGTTGTCCAGAAGGGAGGAATAAAAACATTAGGGTTTTAATTATATAATGATTATAAATTGAAATTATTTGAGGTGACATCAAAGAAAAAGAAGATATAATAAATTGTATAAACACAATAAGCTTATTGGGAATAATTAATTGGTAGTAAGAGAATAAAAATTAATTAATTAATAGTTAAAAAGATAAAGAATTAATTTAACATCATCCTAAGATGATCATGATGAAAATTACTCCAACAAAAGGGGGCAATTACCTCCAAGATTAGGAGTAGGTCTAAAGATTTAAAAAACATAAAGACACCATTGCAGTAAGAAACTGTATGGTTATTAGTTAGAGAAATGGAGTAGTCTCTTTGAGAGTAAACTCGGTGAGATGCTACCAAACTAACATTCTCTAAAATTAACATGGAGAATGTTGGAAAGAATGAGCAAAAGAAGATGTTAAAAAACATGAATAACGGCAGTGGAATAACCCATGGCAAAATTAGAAGCCACAATAAGATAAATTCCCACATTGAGAAATCAA
Organism: Ophraella communa; assembly: GCA_035357415.1. Taxonomy (NCBI): domain Eukaryota; kingdom Metazoa; phylum Arthropoda; class Insecta; order Coleoptera; family Chrysomelidae; genus Ophraella; species Ophraella communa. Next base: position 20,408,771 of record CM068988.1, on the reverse strand, counting down.
AGCCACGCCACGTGAACTACAGTATAAGATGGAGAAACCACAGTAACTTATAAGATGTAAGTCAAGCATGAAACACAGAGAAAACTTAGACATAAGTCATAGTTGACGGAACGTAAATTGAAAGGGATGAACCACAGAATTAACATGACACTAGTGAAAAACGTTATCAAAGTTACCTAGAGCAAATAGTAAAGAAAATTGCAACAACAACACAATCAAGCACAGCATATGAATGTAAACTTACAATATTTAAGTAATGAGAATTAGTTCAATAAAGCAAAAAGATGTAACAAAATAAGTGAATAAAAATTGTTTACAAAATTATTATCTATGATCTATCATTAACAATAGAAAAGAAGAATATATTGAAAATTGATAGCTAATTAATGTTTTACTAAATAACAGAAAGTAAACAAAAGCAAAGTGTAAAGTTTAAAAAAGAATCTTGTGGAGGATAAACTCGTGGAAACTTGTGGAGTAAACTCGGTGAGATGCTACCAAACTAACATTCTCTAAAATTAACATGGAGAATGTTGGAAAGAATAAGCAAAAGAAGATGTTAAAAAACATGAATAACGGCAGTGGAATAACCCATTAAAATATTTTCTCCACGATCATTACAGAATTTGCCAAATTCTAAAATCAAATTTAATTACAGAATGCTGGAATTCTGTCCCCATGCAATTTAAATGTATTTACATTCTCTCTCCCGTGATAGAATATTGTCACACTGGTTAGCAATAATAGCATTACCCTTGACATGCATAGTTCATGATTAACTGTCAAAATTATTGTTATCAATTTTGATTTCATAATATAATGAATTTTTCCAGTGATTCAGAGTGGAAACACCAACCTGAAATTACAAATAATGTAAATAATGTGTTGGATAATTTATTACCACAGAGCAAAGCAAAGAAAGCTACTTGAATAATAAAGATTATTATTTCCGAGATTTGAAGAGAAAATTTCACCAGGTAGGCGTATATTTTCCCCATACACAAGCTCAGCTGCAGTAGTCTTGATATCTTCTTTAAAAGCAGTTCGAATGCCGAGAAGAACTAGAGGCAAAGCATGGTACCAATCAGTTTCGGAGTGAACCATGATTGCTGCTCAATTAAACCGTTGGATGCCAGCTGGTAGTGAACTTGTGTTGAATTCCAAAATTATTTGTGAAACTTTTGAAAAGCTGGGAAGTGAATTGAGCTCCACGGTCAGATGTAAGAATTTCTGGAACACCAAAACGAGAAATCCAACAATCTTAAAGTCCGTGAATCACAGATTCAGCTGTAATGAATTGTAGCGGATAAACTTCTGAACAACGAGTGAAACGGTCGATGACAGTCAAGCAATAACGAAAAGATTTTACTGGTGGAAGTGGGCCAATCAAATCGATGTGTACATGAAAAAATCTCTGTGTTGGAGTTTCAAAAAATCCCAACGCAGCATGAGTATGACGAGAGACTTTCGATCGTTGACATTCAATACAAGTACGAGCTCAACTTCGACACTCTTTCTTTATGGAAGGCCAAACAAAACGATCACTGATTAATTTAAGAGAAGCGTTTGCGCCCGGATGACTGAGGTTATGAAGATTATTAAAAATAGAACGACGAAACTGATGGGTAATGAAAGGCCGAGGTTTCCCAGTCGACGTATCACAAAATACGGCTAGGGAAGTGCCTGGAATCGTAACACGTTCAATTTTGAGTGAAGAACCATCTTGAATGATTTTCTTGCGATTATATTTCACAAGCTTATTTGTCCACTTTTTAATACTTTCTGATATTTGCATATGATTAAATATAATTGGTTCCCTTATTATCTTTGGTTAATGTTTTTAAAACAATAAGAGGAGGGGCGGATTTGCGCCCGATACATTGAAACCAACCTAATTTTTTGGAGAAATAAGTGGGTGAGGTCATTATTTTTAATCGCTCTTTCTATGAAATTAATAAAAAGTCTGGTATGCACTAAATAGTTACAGCAGTAACAAGTAACAATCAGTAATTAAGCTAACTCACATAATGGTTGTAATTTATTTAAAAACCGCAATAATCCTAAATTAAGCTAACTTATCGAACTGACAGTAAAGAGTAATAGTGCAGATTCTGTCAGATTGTCTAAGGGACCACTAGGACTAATAAGTTTGATCTAAATATACTCGAGCTCACGGACTTTATAGAAATGTCTTCAACAACCCTTATGAGCTTCGTTAGAGTTATATCTTTGACTGTAACCTAAGAGTGAGCTACAATAGACCGTTCAGCTGGTAGTGGTGGGAAAGTTTATCGATTACTCACAAGAAACCTTAATTGTTAATTAAAACATTAAATAACTGTTTATTTTAATTCAATTAAACACTTATCATAAAAGAAGTTCACATTTCAAGTTAAATTTTGTTAATTTATCAATGGATTGTTTAATTATTTTGTACAGTTTACGTTGATAAACCTTTTTGTTTGTATGGCGTTTTCTTGTTTCCAATAGCTTGTGTTGCAACGATAATTTACTCAATTTTAATTTAAATACACCTGGAATCACTGCTTATCACTGCAAATAACAATTATGATAAAATGTTTCCAAGTTAATAGTTTGAAGACATTTACAATTATCACTTTTATCTGTGACTTAAAACATTAATTAACTTGTGATGTTGAGAGTAAAAAAATAAATAATCCTTTTTATTAGACCATATATCCCGGATTCGACGTCCTAACCCGCCAGAGGCATATAAAATTTTTTTAATGGTGTTGTTTTCAATATAACAGGTTTTAAAACGGCCTTATGGGATTTTTTTCAGATGTAATTAAAATGTATATTTGCATGAAATCTGACTCGGGAATGTTATAACGATACATGTGGTCCGTTGTACAGGGTGATTTTTTACAACCAGATGTCGGATGTGTTACCAACGGTATTAAGAACAGGTGATTTTATATATAAAGAATATAATGAATGGATGAACACAGGTATAGGATTAAAAAATTGTGTAATACTTTACCTGGACGATGATGGTAATAGCACAAACATTGCGGGATTTGTTACAAAATATTAAGAGAAACCAATATTTTAGTTGTTATTTCTGAAATAAGTGGGTAACGTGGCTTTTTTTCACGAATGCGACTGACATGAGTAGAAAAAGGGTTTTGCACACGAATTGCATACATTATTTTTTTACTACCGTTCATATTGTCCACTAATATAAAATATAAACGTTACTCTACACACTAGTGTGTAAAATTATAATTGTAGATTTTTAAGGTTATGGACTTGTTTCAACTTTATAAAATACAAATTAATTTGTAATAATATTACTCCCCAAAAAGACAGGGCGCCAATTTGTAACAATAATAGTTTCCAAAAGAGATCCCGGCTATGAGACTCTCTCACGGAGTGGTTCGTCTACAAGTTAATGCTTACTATAGAAAATATCGGTGGTGTATAAGGGTTAAGGGCGCCACTATCTCTTTATACGTTTACGATTAAACAACTGAAACTACACAAAGAAGCTAAGGTGAAAAAGATAGAAACATCTAGTAATTAAACTGAATTTGAAAGCAAATAAAACTATTTTTAATGACAACCGAACACGCTACACCCTTAAGACTTACAGTCAGTGGGTATATAAATAAAACTGATATAAAAAGATTATTTGTTTATTTGAAAAAATTTTTATTTGCCACAGGAGGTTGGAACTTAATAAGTGGACTAGACTTATCTTTGAGCTTTTGTGGTCCGGTGGACTCGGTTTGTTCACTACTACTTGTACTTAGGGTGTTGGCTGGTGGTGGTTGCTTTGGCTTCCTATAAGAGCGAATCAACGGACTGCTGCAGTCAATGGGTAATACTTCTCGTCAAAAAGTTCTGCTCCGATAGATGTGTGATGCTTCTTCGTCAAAAGGACTGCTACGATAGATGTGTGGTACTAACGGGTATATCTCTTCCTACTAGCGGGTATATCTCTCCCCACTAGCAGCTGTATCTTCTTTGATACAGCCAGAAAAGTGGTTGTCTAAATTTTGCAGATAAAATGTTGGACTTGCCACTATGAGTTTTGTCGAAGGAAAAGGGCGAGACACAGCGTGTGCCTTCATTTATAAAGGGATTGACAATGGTTTCCGGTTGTAAGGGTTTTATTTCAGGTGCGTTCTGTTGTAAGGGTAGGTTTGGTAGTGGTAATCAGGTTGTGTCTAATATACGGTGGGTCGGGGTTGATTTTAGGGTTCGAAGGGACGGTAAACTAGGGAAAGGTAGCATGGCGATAGACATGTTAAAAATTCTCACAATGACACGAGTGGTAAAAATCATTTTAGCACAAGTATTGTACACTTTTTTTCCTGCGACAACCTATTTCATTAAACAAATTATAAATATTGGATTGTTAGTTAGTGTATTTTCAGTTGTGAGTTTTATTCACGGCATCAACAATTTGTTTCTCAATACTTTTTTATAAATATTTATTTTTTAATCTAGTCTTTATGTAAATTAATTAGAACGAGTTATTAATAATTACATCTGTAAATTTTACAGGATTCACTGGTTTGACGTCTTATTGACTGCTTGCAGAATGTTTTATAAAAACTTTAGACGCTACACAGCGTGCGTAAAATGCGTACTTTTCTCATGGTAGTAGAATAATTTTTTTTGAGTTTATCTTTGAAAATAGGACTAAATAAAATCAAAGTAGAAAATTGAAAAGCGGTGCCAATAATGTACCTGCCAGGCAGTAGTTTATTATGTGGCTTCTCCACTTTATGTGCTCAAGTGACTTTCAAGGTTAGAGCAAAAGTAAATGCTTTGCTGTCTATCAACAAAAGTGCGACACTGCTTGATGATGTCGTGCGCCAAATGAAAACAACAGTCTCGCTAATAAGACGAATTGGTGAAGGTTCACTACACGTTGCTATTTTCAAACCACCATAAAAAAATTATAGAAAATACTTTTAACAATACAAAGAATAATCGTACAAGAAAGTTCAATGTTAAACTTGAAACTGAAAATGTGACAAAAAATAGAATTTTTTGCTGACTAATTAAAATAATTAATTACTGTATTGGAAAAAGATATTAATGAATTTTTTACATACATCGTGGAAAAGCCAAATAGAATAAATTCATTATTTCGATTACTGTACATATTTATAGAAAATACCGAAACACGTCAAATTTAAATTATAATTTACCCTTTTGCTTCGAATTTGAATGTACAATACGAATTTTATTCGTTCTTATACCGCCTAGCGCATGCGCACAAGAGCTTGAGAAGACGAATTTAATTTTTTTTAAAGAGATGCCGGTAGCAATCTTAGTTATCTCGTTATCAGTTTTTAATGAAACTGTCAATATCACTATGACTATGACTAGAATGAGATATTGGAAAAACGCAGACAGAATTTACAAAAAAATACAATACTAATTGGACACAAATCACGTACAATTCTCGTAGTGAATATTTCAGAAACATATATTTCACAATAAAACTTTTTTGCATTTTCTACTATCTGATCAACTATATCCATATATTTATTTTTGTGTACTAGTACCACAAGCATTCCCTTCGAAGACCAAACAACTAAATGACACCATTCTATTTCAAAAATGATTAGTGAAAAGAGAAGTTGATGCAAATAAGGATAATTTCTCTTCAAAATTATCTCACTATCTTTCTTTGTCAAAAAAAAGTTTTGAAGTTGTATTTTTGTAAGGAAGGTATCGAATTAATTTAATTTTGTACATTTTTCTTTGCTGGTTGCAAAGTAGGGATATCTCGGATTCACTATCAGTCCGGTTTCTAGATTATCTGGGAATATTCTTTCCTAGCATTTTCTTAATTTTCTTTCCCATACCTTATTGTTAAGGTTGATATTGGGTTGCTCAACCTCCAGACATTTTTTAAAAGAATTTTTTTTGTCGTATCACTTTTTAATTGGGTAGACACAATTTTAACATTGGAGGATGTGATGTAATGTGACCTCCATTGGAACCATTTTTCTGAGCCTTGGGGTGATGTTCCAGGAATCTCGAATAATCTGTTTTGAAAGACTGAGAACATTCTTTAAAATGAAAATATGATCCCCATTTTCAACCCCTTTTGAGTGACAGTTACAACCCCTAATTTTCAAAGGTGTGAAGTGAAGAATGATGCTGGAAGAAATACGAAGTGCTGAAGAACTTGGAGGAGGAACTCGGGGAGGAGCTGTATTGGGAAAATATGTTGGAGGTAACTGTTGAAAGGGAAGGGGGAATAGATGGAGATAAGTGAGAGTATGGTTAGGAGAAGAGAATATTTCTGAGTGGCAGAGTAAATAGAGAGTGTGTGAGGGACCGCCACCCTTCTTGAAGTATGTTAGGGTAGTGAGTCCGACAAGGGGACAACGGTGAGTTTGGAGGTGGTTTTGATTGGTAGGCATTATCCTAGCGGTGATTCGTGCAACACTGTCCTGAGGAGAATCTGTTCGAACATCTCAGCTCGAAAAAAAATAATATCAAATTAGATGTGATGCTTGAGTTTGGGGAATACACACATATATTGAGTAGACAAGCATCCGCAACATTTATTATCAGCCATACATCGATACTAAACATATTGAAATAAACTAAAATACATCCCTATAAAATAGTGCCCACTCAGGAACTCATGGAAGACGATTTTGATAGGAGAACAAATGATAGAGATGTTGAATAACAATACCATCCAATTAGAGAACGTTAGGTTTTCTGATGAGTGCACTTTTTTCGTTAACGGTCATACTAATCGTAAAAATTACCGCTATTGGTCAACGTAAAATTCTGACTGGATGAGAGAGGACCATACACCATAGAGAACAAATTTTGACACCATTTTTTATTGATCTCAGGCAATTCTATCGTGGCAGAAACCTACAGTTCAATACCCAATAGTATCAGCAGGATGGGGCTTCTTGTTCTACTACGACAGCATCCTTAGATCTGATTCGAGAAAATTTTGACCCACCGGCAACTATTGATGAACTCCGTGAAAAAATGTTGACCTTTTTCAGAAGAATGCAGCTTGGTATGCAATGTCGAGCACTTTGAACACATTTTGTATAGAAGCAAAACTTAAAATTCGCCTTACATGAAATGTTATTTAATCTTTAATGTTTAATAAAGCTTTAGTTTTTGTTTATTTTGGCGCATACTATACTATAGACGAAGTAAGACTGATTGAGAAGAAATCGAAATAAAGAAATACAATGATTTCTACCTGATAAATTAAAACCCTATCTAATTGCACAGAGAATTATTGATATATATCCAGATTTTTGTAAGTGTGAGATACCCTGTACGTTTGGTATTCCACTTATCACATTTATAATCCTTAAGGAATCGCTGGTAGACAATTTCCTGGTTTCGTTTTTTCAAACCACGACTTTTAACCTCCAACAAGTTCACGTTTAACAATTCACGATTCGACAACAACTACAACATCCAAACCAACAACAAATCATGGTTTACAAGGCAATAATTTATTAATTAAAACAACCACGCACTCACACAACTCATACCGGGAGTTCTTTCTTTTTCAATTTGCGGAAAGTACAGAGGCTGTTCAAATAATATCCACTATAAATATGAATATTAAATTCAGCATTAGTTAGTAAAAACTTGTGGAAAAGTAATTAGAGTATTCCACACTACAAATTAAAGTTGATCAAATATTTTTACTAAAAAATCTTACATAATAGTTCTGAGTGAAAAAAGAGGGTTCTTCTTAACCAGTCTGCGAATTTGTACCAACAGCCATTTCTTCGAGTTTAAAAGAAAGAAAAGGAATCCTAGCTCAATTACGCCGTTCTTTGAGTCAAGGTTATCTTCTTCTTTTTTATTTCGAAGAGACGAGTTGATAATCTGCAACAGTGGATACCACTTATGTCGTGGTCATGAATCATTCATCGCCATTTAAATGCCAAACTTTTGTTCCTTTAACAGCATACATCTTGGATCGTTTTATATGTTTGTCTTTCTCTCGAGCATATTTGAATTTGTTTTTATCCTTTTGTTGAAATGCGGCGGCCGTTGTATAGAAGATATATACCATTCGAGTTTTTTGCTGGCTGTGAATTAATGCGATCGGTTTTAAAAATAGATTGCTAGACACACATCAGACGGACTTGCAGGGCCATATTTAAAACTCGCGTGATGTCTATTGTTAGACCAGAATCACATAATTAGATAGTATGAAAAGGTGGGTTGTTTAAATGTTTAATATTAGATTACGTTTATAACTTAAAGGTTGTTATAAAGTTACATAATTTTGATAGATTGTCTATTCATCTACTTTTATTTGCGTACGTAAATGATTGGTCATTATCTTTAAATAATAACCAGCCAATTTATTTAGACTTCTCAAAGGCTTTCGACATTCGACCAATGACTGCTGTCATTGACTAGAAAGATACGTTTTTTTATTAAAATAGAGGGAGTTTTGATGCAAAATTATTTATTTTGGGTTATTAATATGATAAACTTTCATAAAGTAAGGGCTAGTACAATAAATTGAATACAGTGAATTCGCTTGGACAATTTGTGGAGGTTTCATCATTACTCTTTTGCTGAAATAAGATAAGGAAATGTATTAACTAAGCTAGATTAGATGAGGAAAAGATCCATTGGTTAACTCTTAATTTTATGTTGTAGCCTTCTTTTATACTTTTTTATTTTTCAACACTTCCAGTATATTCCAGACTCCCCTGTATCCTTATGAGACATTGGATCTAAATCTGCATGCCTACTTAAAACTTGTCTTATGCAGTTGTTGCCCTTTTATCACTGAATATTGGTATAGAAAGTTGAGTTGATATCATAGTTTAATATTTTATGCTTCTTTTTAAAGGAGGAGTATCACAACAGCCATATGAAATAAGTTGTTTCTAATATTTTTTATAGTTTGCGATTTTATCATTTTTTAAATTAATTTCTTATTTGTATGTAAATTACGAAAATTTTGATTTTAAGAAGTATGTTGGTAGCACTGTGTAATTTATGACATTTGACAGTTTTGAAATTTAAATTATTAAATGTTAATATTTTAAAATGAATAATACACCAATATTAATATATTATATAAGTAAAAGATGATATTTATATTCACAGATACTTTCTTAGGAACAATATAAAATTAATAAATTGCTATTAGCCACAAATGTCATTGTCAATAGTCTTGTCATTAGATACTTCACTCATGTTGCCAACCATTTAAAACAAAAATTTGCGTGCGTAAAAGTTACATTACGATACGCAAATGCGTTTTATGTAGAATATAAACAATATTTTTGTTGGATCCCTCTGGCTGTTTCCCTTAATCAACATATTCCTGCCTGCAGCATACTGCAACAATTGGGCTTTACTGACTTGATGGTCAGGACATTCGAGCAGATTCCTAGGCCGGTCCCATTTTGAGAAATTGAAAAAAATGTTGAGTCTGTTTTGGTGGTTTTAAACCGTGGGCTTGTACCGAAATAGGAAAGAGCAAGAAGTGAAGATGGAAACTTTTGGATTTTTTTATGCTCTATTAACACATTATACTTAATTTTCTGAAAACGTTAGATGAATTTAGGCATTTCACTAATAAATTACATATTTTGTTGTTGACACGAAGATTACAATGTAAATATGGTTTGTGTATATTAATACCAATTATTTGTTGTTTATAATGCGTTGTTGTTTAAAAAATGATCGTACCAGCATTTTTTAATGTATTATTCGATGCGGGGGAGAAAGAACCTAGGTAAGATCTAAGAAATAGAAATATGCTGTATTAGGGCCTTATATGAACGTTGGAAAAAGTATCACGAAAGTTGAGAGTCCTGGCTGCTATACGTTCACTCGGGGCTCATATTAAAAGTGTGTTGTTGCAAATGAAAATGTTGTGTGGGGCAACAAACAATGAGCAAAGTTTGTAATGGCATTAAAAATATTAGACATCATAATGGAATAAAACATTTATTAAAAACATAACAATGTATAAAATTTTTCTTAACCAAAGAAACACTTAATTATTTAGTAGTATTTTTAAAATATTGCAAAAAAACCATTTCTCTGCAGACTTCTTAACATATCCCAAGGCATTAAATAAGATAAATAAGATATTGTTTTATTTTCATTTTTCGAAATGTTTGAAAATGGGTTTGTTAGTAATTTGCGATCATTTTCCAAAATATCGCCCAATGTTCGGTTGTTACTTTGAAATGTCATTACTAGTAGTTCTATTAATTTTAAAAATAGTAAACTATCTACTAATAATACGTATATTTAATTATGTAAATCTTACTAAAAATTAATAAAAACCCTTGACAGTTATAAAATTTTAAGGTTATGGACTCTAAAAAGGGCCACAGATACTCTAACTTTATTTGACAAAATTGTTGCCGATCTTCGACAGGAGAAGGCACTCGAAGAAGAAGAACGTCTCAAAGTATCAAAGTTCCACCCCTATTATTGTCAATTATGATTACCAAATTGAGGCTTCTGTCACGCGTGTTTAATTGTTAAATACTGTTTATTTTAAATTGACTTTAGTTACTCTATATTGATTACGGGTGAATTATTTTTTAAGAAACTCCATATTAGAAAAAATGATTAAATGATTTGGATAACATTTTATTAACTGCCTAATTGTTTATAAAAAAACTAGGTGTAAAATAACAATATAATTAATTATATTTAAATTGATATAAATTATATGTAACACCTCAATAGTAGAACATTATAACTTTTAGAAAATATAGATTACTTGGTATGGTATTTGGTAATAATTTGTTTTTTTTTTCTATTTCAGATAACTGCCGGAAAAACGATTACTGCCAAAAAGATGGCTGCCAAAATGGTGCTTGTTTAGACGGGCAATGTTACTGCAACGATGGATTCGGCGGTTGCAGTTGCGAAGTACCAGGTGAGAATGTTTTTATCAAATAAAAATGAATTTGCTAGTTAAAAAAGACAAGAAAGGTTCATGTCTCATTTTCTGACTTACAACTTGTGTTGATGAGAACAAAAGTTATTAATTTTCGTAGAATCTCACCTTATTATCCGATTCACTTCCCATGCGTGTAAACATAATCCTGAATTAATTAACAGGAATTTCTCTCCAATAAAAATAACTTTATAATAAGAAATAACAACACTCGTGAATAGATATATTCCAGGTAGATTGCATACACTTTTAATAGGCCTATAAAAAACAATCTCGCTTAGGCATCTTATAGTGCGTCTAGTGGTAATTGCTCAATATGTGAACTAAAAAAAATATTTTTAAATGAACACCATTCATCACTCCTGATGTAGGTACGACCTGCAAGTCGTTGGGCATGTCTTTGCTGATAGATCTTTTGCTATATTTATTGGCAATCGATTAAGAAAACGATTATGGTAAATTATGTATCTTTATTATATTTTAAAGTAAACAAAAAGAGCATTATAGATTTTTTTTTTCAAAAAAAAGTATCTAACTATAAGAGTATTTTTAATCTTTGTTTATTAATTGCAGACTAACTGGAAAATAAGACCTGCATGATCGCTAATTTTAATTTAAATCTACTTAATTTTTTAGTTTCTTTAACATTTCTTTACAGTATTTGGTACAATTTTTTTAGAATGAAACGATTTAATAATAAGTATGTAATTCTATTTAACGTCAAGGTGATTAGCTCAATTTTAATATAATAAATGTTTTTATTGCAGACGAAAACGAATGTAAATACAGACCATGCGACGTTTTTGCTCATTGTACCAACAGCCTCGGAAGCTTCCACTGTACATGTTTTCCAGGTTACCAAGGAGATGGTTTTCATTGCGAGGGTAAGTACAATAAACAATGTTTCATCTTAACATGATCAAATATTAGCAAAATAATGCAAGGATAAATAAAATAATAACATTGTTCAAATAAGATTATAATTATGTTTTAACAAACCTTTTCTATGTACCGAGTGTTTAAATTTAGCAGAGCAGAAGTTACTATTTGTTGCGAATAAATTAGCCACCGTAAAGCAAACAATACTTGGTAAATTTGAACTATCTACCTTGATATACCCACTTTCCATTATTGGAAAACCTTTCAAAATTTATTCAAAAAGATAATTGAGCAAATTTTGAAGAAATTTCACGGGAATTACAGTAATAATATCCAAACAACAACAAACACCATAGTACTTTACAACGAAAATTTTTGTTTGGCAACAAGTGACGTCACGCAGTTTGATTGGTGTTCATTGTCACGTGACTAGAGGGTGAAATATTTAATTATATTTTATTAAATAAAAAATAAGTCGCTTGTTTATTGAAGAAAATATTGTGTTTTTTATTATTTTTATTATACAAACTATCTTTTCTTGGTAAAATTATATATATATATTTGAGTACAGTCCACATCTCTATTGTCATTCAATAAAATTGAGCTTAAACGTACTCTAAGAATTAATTTTGTCTTTTACAATGTTGCTACTTCAATTATTTGAACCTTCGTCTTCAAGGCACCCTAACACTCAATTTTCAAACTGGTTACAAATTTGGATAGCTCTTTACAGAGTACAGATTACAAATTGGACCGTCTTAACAAACTGATACACTGCGACCTTTGCACATCTATTGTGTTGCCCTTTTATTTGAAAACCTCACTTAGCAATGCCCTTCTGATAAAGTTTAACAGACTTAACTGTGTACATTTCATATAGCCTGCTGCTTCTGGTTTTCCCTCTCCAAGTTCTAGAAACCGCAGTCTTTTCAGGTCTTCACAGTGGTATAAGACGTGAATGGCGGTTTCCTCAGTGCCTGGTCAACAAGCCTAACAGAATAACACTAAAACTTAAACTATCTTCATTATATCCCATTCCATTCTGTTGCTCCAAAAATTCTGTCTTGTTCATTGAAAGTGGTGTCTACCTGTAATGAAGATATACCCTCAATTAGGCGGCCAAAGTCCAGGTCCAACTAGGCCCAGTAGAAATAAAATCAAGGCATTAAAAGAGCGGGTAGTAGATTCGGCCAAATTCTAATCTCCATACATCTTCTAAACTACAAAGCCACTCTTTATTTCACTTCCTTCTCACATCTCATTATTAATATACGAGATCTTGAGTAAGGAAATTATTTATAACAATATCAATATTCTTTCCATTCCTGAACGTTTCAAAAACCTCCAATCCAACAATAACTAATGCAAACTTCTTTGGGACCACCTCTTAGCTAAGAACACTGGGTATATTTACTTAAAAGACGGAATAAAAACATAACCTTATCTCCCTCTTCTCTATGCATACGATAATCTTCCAAGGAACACATAAAACTTTATTTGGCCCATAACAGAACTAAGTTATTCAAACCGTCTTTTCGGAAAGTCACACCGCATTTTATTAAGCAAAAGTTTCAGTAACTCTACTTACATTTTTATAGATTTGAATTTAGAGAACGTTCTCTCAGCTGAAGAAAAGAAAATGTAAGCAATAGTCACGTCAGATACCGTGCAAACAATACTACAGTTTTCTTTAAGCAAAATCTCTGCGATCTCATGGATTGCTTTTTTAATCTTTAATATCTTTTTTGGAGCTCTCCTAAACCTCCATTCTTGGGGGTTTTATAGCCAATTCTCAGTTCCATCAGCTCTGTTTTAGCATTATTCAACAATGTAGGTATTTGCTCTTGACAAATTCATCAGATTTGTAACAACAGTTAGTTGTAGTGCAAAGTCTGCAAACTGTCGGTCATAGTTTAATTGTAATAGTGTAATAAGTTGGACTAACAAACGTCCATCTTTTGGTCATCTGGTTTTTTCAATAACAAAAAAACATAGTGTTTCCTTAAATACATATAACTAAATTTATTTTATAGATAGCATCAGCTGCTATTTCTGGCAAAGCTCATCCCGGTGTCACTGCAAATATTGCTGATTGTGTGATTGTGATCCACATATTAGAGTTCACATACTAGAGTTTATTAGATACTTCTCCAGACAGAGATTAAGCATTCGCATTTGCGATGGGCACTCGGTTAGAATGTATAGGGGCTTTTTTCTCCTCCGTACAGAATCTGCACATTTTTATGCTGCTGAACCAGAGGAATATTTTACTTGAGCTGGGTTAGATTCTTATGCGTAATCCACAGGATGGTTTCTGACCAACAAAGGTGTGTTTAGTACCAATTCTTATCAGCCTGTCAGCTTGCTCATTGTCTTCATGCCTAGCATGCATGCCTACTCCAATGTTGTTGCCTAAAGACTAATGCTAAGAGTACAGCCTAACTTTCTAGCTAAGATGAAAGTATAGGTAGTGTGGAACCTAATAAGGTTTAGTTAGTTTCAAGCTATATTGGAATTCCTGCATCATCTTCAGATAAGTCACTTGTGTTTCAACTTAGTTTGCCGTTTTGTAATGTGTGGTTTAGTATCCATAATTATTAATGCAGACTAAATATGTTCTTAAATAACACTCTGTGTTTGCATATTAGATCAATAAGATTAATAATAAGATCGCCTGTATATTATTAAATAACTACGAACTGGATTAATTATAAGTACTTTGTGTAGTCAAACATCAAACTATGAGATAGTTAATATAATTTACTAGCCGAGTGTAAAGATCTTTTAAATTTATTTTTACGCTTCACAGCTTATGATCGTCCAAGGGAGCGGGCCCCCTCACGCCGCGATTCAGCGTCTTTAAAAACCCTACTTTATAAATTTTTAAAGGTTTTGGGTGACAAAAATTTTTTACTTAGGAAAGTGACAAAACAAATACCTTTGTATTTGCTGCCTTCAAATATTGTTAAAATTCTTTATACGGTTGTGCTTGATAAAAATAGTCTAGAACCATTATATCGACCATGTAGAATACGACTTTAATCATTGGTTTTGCTTTCTTTCTAATGTGACTAATTTGCTTCATACATTTTACTAGGTTGTTTATTTTCATTTTAAATTAATCTTAATTGTTATTGTCAACATACACTTCCTATCAAACAACGGACTGCATCAGTCGATTCAGCGTCTTTAAAAACCCTTTTTTTCATATTTTCAAGTGTTTTGGGGCCAAAAATGTTTACTTAAGAAAGTGATAAAGCAAATACCTTTGAATTTGCTGCCTTCAAATTTTGCTAAAGTTGTTAATTAGGTTATGCATGATAGAAATCGTCTAGAACCATTATATCGACAATGTAGAATGCGGATTCCAAAATGTAAGATTCACAGAAAGTTTTTTTTCTTTTTTATGATATTTTTAACTGTATTAGCTTAAAATGGTGACCACAAAGTACATTACACGATGTACAGTAAGATGAAACTTGGTATTCTTTGATAATTTTTTAATTACGTATGGAGCAGCCATCTTCAGTTAGGTAAAGTATTCCTTCCGCCTTTCTGTCTAAGGACACCCCTGTTGTGTTCGATTATAATATCGTTTATCTCAGTAATAGCATTTCTATCGAGACCGAATATCTCCGTAGTCCAATTTTATTGCATAATTTATCGAAGGCTATCCAAATGGTAACGTGATTCTATCTAAGAGAATCCAACAAACTCATTCCGGTGGTCATATTATTTAAACTCGTAAACAATAAAATACGGTCGGTAAATGTTTGAATAACGGATCTAAACCATTGCATAACTTTTATTATTTCTTCGCGTATATTACTGTTATTAAGTACAATCTTTCGGCTATTTATTTCAATTTGATTTAAAAAGAATATACCGTTTTAAAAGAAACATCGATGTAGACGCTGCTGATGTATCAAATTTTGTTGTCGCTATCACACAGACGAAATTGATTACGTTGATTCTTCTTATTGCCGATACTCAAACTTCGAGATCATTATATGTAACGTTATCACGTTGGAAAAAAAACGTAATCATACCGTTAATATGATTTTTTTTCAATTTAAAGAAAGGTCATTTACTTTTTTATATAATTACGTTTAAATTATTGTTGAGGAAGGTCTTTTTAACATGTCCTGTCGAAATTGTGGTTAAAACCTTTTTACCGCTAAGTAATGGCACAAAAATTAATTTAATAGGATCTCCAGAGGAAATTAAGCGTAATGCAGATCAATGCATAATATTATCGGAATTTAAAGAGCTGCAAATTTAATTAAGTAGCGGAAACTTTGGTCATGTTTGTAAGCAGAACGCCATCGGCAAGGAAATTCTTAATTGCCGAGATATTTGCATTTGCTCCTAAAAATTGGAAAATTACTTTTTACAAGATGAAATGAGATGTATTTTATTCGATTTCATATCATGGCAAAGTAGGACTATTTTAATATTTATTTAGAAATATTTTTTATTTATTATACTAACTGAACCCTTGTTTAAGTCGCACATATTTAGAATACAATTTATAATATCTTCATCTTCTTCGTCCTAGATGTTAGATATCATCATGGCAATCTTTATTTCATTCACGGCTGCCCTGAGTAATTCAACATTGAAACCATTCCATCAATTTTCTGAGCTATGAAATTATTCTTCATCCCATTTTATTTTTTCTTGCATTATTAGGCGAAATATCACACACTTTAACCAAACCCGTCTCTTCCAGAATGTATCCCTGTAAGAACGGTGCATTCCGGGAAGAACTTCCTCCACCCCCCATCACGTCCAATGGGGACCTCAGTTCACGGGCTTATGCTCTTTCTTCCACTATCTTAGTTCGGAGATAGTTTCCAGGTGTCTTCTGTTTGGTTCGGGATGGTGATTTGCACCTCTATCCTCCTGTCTTCTTTTTAGGCGTTCTAGAGTGTGTGCTTTTCGCTGCCTCTAAAAAGTTGGTCCTTAGTCGACGAACCTTAGAGAGTGGATCCACTTGCTAAAGCTGTCCCTACTCAAGAATCTGCGCATCTCCTTAGGGATGGACAGAGTCTTTTCTAGGTGGTTTCTCTTCTATCTTCTTCTTGAAAGACGTTGTTTCTTTTTAGTTGTCCAGCTGTTTCCTTGGTCTTGGATGTCTCCTGTAGCCCTCTGCTGTTTGTTAATTCCCTAAGTGCTGTGTTCGGTGTGTCCTGAGTTCTTCAAATCTTCTTCTGGCTCTGGCTTTCATAATTTCTTCTGTCTTCTCCTGGTCTAGTTCCCTGTATAGTTTTGTATTTCTTATATACAATGGGGCGTCTGCTGCTTACTTTAAGCTGATGTTCTGCTGTGCTTGTAACTTTTTTTGTAGGTTTTATCTGTGTGTCCTAAGACTACGCAGGCGTACAACATGAATGGAATGATGATTGTATTTATTAGATGTATCTTTGTCTTCAGTGCTGGTTTGGATTTTCTTCCTATGAGTCTGGTTAGTCTTCCTCTTGCTTGTTTTGCCTTCTTTGTGATGTTTAATAATAATAATAATAATTAACATCTCTCTCCTCTAGTAGTTCCTTTATTTCTGTCTTCTTCCGTTAATTCTTAATCTCAATATTGACGATTTTTTAATTGTTCTCCAAGAGATATTCTTCTCGCCACCCACTTAAAAGTTGGCAATTACTATCCAGTAATAAGTTTGTAGATACTTTAATCTGAAGATGACATTTGTCAACGAGATAAAAATGAACAAATTTATTTAAATAAACCGTGGAAGTTCTGTTGCACAGTTATTTGTTTACTATTTTTAATATGATGGACTTCCACAAACTAAAGGTTGGTACAATAAATGTGTATAATTATTGTTTTATCCTACACTATGAGAAAGTTAAATTTTACGAGCTTTACGTGGGCGAGAAAATTATCTTTTCCATGGCTAGCCGAGAAAATAAATTTAACATTTCCATGCTAGCTTTCGCCTCAATTGACAAATAAACAACACTATTAAACGTCAGATAAAAATAAATTGTTAAATGAAACATTACTTATAAATTGTTCATATATTGAAAACACATACTATATATGAATTTCAACTTCACGTGCTTGCTTGGTTGGTTGTTTATGTGTTGCTATTAGTAGAGGAGGGTTGTTTAGTAGCAATATGTTTATTTGAAACAGTTTCTTTCGTTAAACATCGGAAAGCGTTTAACGTACGTTAAAAAAGTTTAATTGCGTCCATGCATCCAAATAATTGATAAAATAATAGGAAAGTCAGAGTTAAGCTGCTGAGCTATATGTAACTTTTTTTGTAACTGTTATTTTAAAATGTTTTTTGAAAATATCTAATACAGTTTTGCAACTGCTCCTCAAAAAGAGCATGTTTGTCCATCTCTAACTTGGTTGCTCCATTCTTCCGTTGACGGCGCTATCAATGAGTGAGAAGGCTGTCGCCTTATTATAAAATCAATTTTTTTCAGAAAAAATATTAACAATTATTGCGTAGAATAAAAAATTATGTAAAAACCATGGCAGTAAAATTCTCTTTTCAGGTCTCAAAAAGTGGCCATATTTTTTCGGACTGAAAAATCCCTTAGGTTTCTAAACCTTCATTTTACTGTTAGGCATTTACTCAAGTAAAGGTTTGTTACCATGAGAATATAAATATTTTAAATCAGTTTATAACATTCTATAAATTATGATTGTTATTATTTTATCTTCAAAAAGCGTGTTATTACTGATTTTTAGTATAATTGCTGACGAAATACTTTCTACAAGCACGATAATAGAGTGATAGATGATCTATAACTTTTCCACTCTTTGTTATTGAGTTAATGTCTTAGCTCACCGTCCAACCTGTCAAATTAACATCAACCTAAATTTAACTAGTTTTGGTAAATACCATTTTTAGACTAGAGAGGATATATAAAGGTGTCAGAGGTATAAACAAAGTATAAAATCATTATACGAGCAGTTAAAGACAATTTAAAAAATAAACATGCACATTTTAATATCCAATAACAAAATCGTCTTATAATACCGAAGGTTTGGGATAAAGAAAAATAAATGTAATGAAAATGAAAATGGAGGAAAAATATACAAATCGGTTGGCAGGCCAAAATATAAAAGAGCGTTTGGAACCGCAGACCTGAAAATCTTCCTAGAAATGAACAATTTGTGACAAGAACGCATTCAGGCCAATTCACTTGCTAAACTATTGTTACGCCAGCTGTAATTTTTAGCAAGAAACATAACCAGATTTAAATTTTCGTCTTCTCTAACTTCCACCCTGTAAAAATTATAAATAAATCTTCGCCTTAGATATTAGAACAACCCTCAATGGTTCTTGTTACTTAAAGATGATTTTAAGCAAGATTTGCAAAGTGGCAGTAATTTTTTTTATATAATAGTCCTAAAGAATACCGAAATAGAGAAAAAATGCTACTTAACAAGCAAGAACTTCCTTAACAAGATTCCACCCTGCTTCATCATAACAATGTACTTGCAGAATATGAATTAATCCATATTCTTGTCTACCAGTACAAAATCCTTGCGCTAGCAAAATTAAATCTTTGCTTAAAAAAAATAAGAAAGAAAAAATAATCTACTAGAACTTTTTAACATTTTGTATTGTTCTGCCAAAGTTTTATCACTTCGCTTTCTTAATCTCTCAGTAAACGACAGTGGTATGTTTGTAAATCTTCTCTTGACGTGTGTTTCTAGGCACGACCCTCGTATATTATGATAAAAGATAACTGTTAAT
The DNA here is from genome assembly GCA_035357415.1 of Ophraella communa. NCBI lineage: Eukaryota > Metazoa > Arthropoda > Insecta > Coleoptera > Chrysomelidae > Ophraella > Ophraella communa. The sequence continues at coordinate 20,389,221 of CM068988.1, read as the reverse complement.
GGAATAAAGGCAAATGAAACAAACGGATGTTATCCGACTCATCCAAATTAAGAAATAAAGGTAACGGTTAAACACAATGGTCGGTATCAATTTTAATAATAAAGTTATTATGTCATATACGTATATACTATTTTGAATGGTTGATGAGGTTCTTCATCATCAACACGAAAAAAATGTTAGCTATTCGCTCAAACGATCGTTTGTATTCAAGGCGAGTCAATTGACGCTAAAAGTCAAGTAGAACGCCATAATGGGACTTTTACTTATTGTATGCGCTTATAGGTAACTAGAAGTGCTGGATGACTAGCGTTTCTTGTAGAAAAATATGGAAATCTGTCTGTTAAATGAATTTCATTTAAAGAAACACTTGGATCGTTGAGTGGGTCAAGTAACATATTCAAAATATTAGTGTGTCAAACTTTTTATAATATCTTAAAGTATTTATAGCTCTGGTTAGTATATTTAGGTTAGCTTAGGTTTTAAGTGAGTGTTTTCGCTGATGAAGTACATCACCAAATTTATCGATCCTTAGTCCTTTAAGCTCTCAGTAGTTGTACAAAATATGATACGTCGTTTCATCCCCAACCTGGCAGAATCTGTAGTCCACTTTTTCGGTCAGTCCAACTTAAGCAGCTCCTTACTTAGTTGCTCCGAAGTCCAAGAACCCTTTCTTGGGTTTTCGCTGACTGTACTATTTGCCTCCTTATTTTGCGGTCCATGATAAGATCCTCGTTCATCTGTACGCCCATAATATTAAGGTATTTTTCGATGTTGTCTCTCCATCTGGTACGTGGTCGTCCCGGTAGTCTTTGGCCTTGCTGGTTGGTTTTCCATACCAGTTTAGCCCATCGATAGTCTCTATGCTTTGCCTCTCACAATATCTGGCCACATAGAATTCTTCCAGTTATTTCTTCTTATTCGGCATCTTTGCATGTTTTAATCTCTGGTTGGAGCCTATATTTTTCTCAAGACTCCGAAGCACCTTAGTTTTTCTCCTGACGCTTTTATCAGTGTCCAGGTTTTACTTCCATGGAAAGCTATCAGTCTTATAACTGTTTTGTATAGTTGTACCATTGTTTTTATTGAAATGTGTTTGGATCTTAGGATGTTCATCAAACCATACATGCATTTGTGTCTCGCGATGATTCTAGCTTTAATTTTCTCTTGCATGTCATTATTATCACTACCAGATATTAAAAGCTTCTGACTCTTTCAAAAATAAAGTCTCCCATCGACACATTTTGTCCAATTCTGTCTCTTCTGTTTTATTGTTTAATCTCAGTCCCATTTTGTTGGTCTAATGTTCTAATTTTATGAATTGCTCCTTCACCGCTATTGTGCATTTAGGGATTATATCAATATCATCTGCGAATGCTATTAGCAACCTTGGACCATAGACAGAAAACATCTGCATCTTGGTATGCGTTTCTCTCACTGTTTAATCCAGAGCGAGATTAAAGAGTACCAGTTTCACCTTGTTTTAATCCACTTGTAATGTTGCTGAACCTATTCCAACAAAGCTCTTAAAGTTATCTACGTCAGTTTGATGAGTTTTTGTGGTATTGATATTTCGGTCATTGCGCTCCATAGTTCGATGAGGATGGTGTCTATAAATAGGTTATGTAGTTGTTGGTTGAACTCCCAAACTTTTTCTAGCATCCAGCGTCTATTGCAGATATAAGCAGCTATTGCAGACCCAAATCTATTGGAAAAACCTCTGCTTTGAAAATTGTAGATGGGATTCTCAAGTTCTGATACAGATTCACCTCTGGTTTTCTATTCCCATTATTCTTCTCCCACTCGCCGCTTTCTGGAAATGTCTTGTGGTAGGTTGCATTGTACCTGATTCTGGCACTGCTCTTCCTGCATTCTGGCATTCCACTAGCTTTCTGTGTGCACCAACCATCGCGTCCCTTTCAATCCAGAAGTAGAAAAATATCAATTAAAACTTCCATGGCAGCGGTGGCAGTGGTAGACATATCTCCCGTCCTTAAAGCTGATATAGCATCTGGTAGTCTTCTGCTGATAAGTATTTACCCTACCAGACCAATACATTTGTTTGGATATCATTACCCATGACTTACCGCGTATCCTAGAGCATGTCCAAAGGAAGGACTTTGTTTAAAATGTTCTCCAAGTGAGCGTTCCACGTTTTCTTTGAAGACATCTAGATACTGAAATATAGAAATGTGGCTTTTTCGTTAAATGTGTACCACACACATGTCTCAAGAAGAATATAATACCCAAATATTTAAATATTTTGATTACCTCTAACAAACAAAAGTCAATGTCACTAAAGAATCGCCAAGAAATTGTAAGGAACAACTACAATTTTGGAATAATGGAGATATAAAAGAAAAATAAATAGATGTAAATAATAGAAAAATAGTTTGAAATAATTAGAAGAGTATGGGAGAAAAAAATGGACCAAAAAATTAATAATAATAAAATAGTATTGCCTTCCTGAAATTGCAAACTGATATACCGAAATTCATCCTGTATATTACTCTTGTGATTTTCTGCAGAAATATTCATGAAGTTGGCAGCGAATAATCGTCTGTATCTCAGTCACGACCTTTCTAGTGGCATCCTTGATGTAGTTACTGGTGGCGCGTGCGTGGTCACGTTATGCAAAATAACCCTGAAGTAGAATGTCAGATAGCGTAGTTTTTTTTTTTTGTTCGAAAACGTAAACCAAAACCTCCTTCTAATGTTCCTACCGATAACAATAGTTCTGGTAAAATTCTCTAGAGTTACATCTTTATTGCAGCAACTCTCTAACAAGATAACATCTTCTAAATGCATCAATAACTATCCTAGATTATTACCCTATTCTCGGTAATGAAATGAACGCTGATAATTTGTGAGTTTCACACACGTACTTACGCCTATATTTATTGAGAACTAGAGGGCGTACGCCGATAGTTATTTTTCTCGTTACTCTAGCTTGACCAATTACCATTCATCGGAAAAACAACTGACTGCCGCATTCCTTTATTAATACGATTCACGTAGTATACACACTAGTTTGTCGTTAGACGTATGTGCCATAATTCCACCAAAAAGAAAATAGCTCTTGTAGACAAAAATTCTCTACCATTCTGAATTGGATTTCATTGATTTCTTCTTGTCGGCGGGTGAATAGTCGACGCACTTTACCCCAACTACCTGCTAGAAAGAAAAAACTTCATAATCCAATATGAATATTCAAAACCAGAATGTTCAGAAAACTTATTTCCCTAATTCCTTTATTGCCAATAAAATCTGCCCCTTCCAATTTGATATTTTTATAATTAACAGGTAAATTTCTTACACTTAGGTACAATTTTCTCAGTTTTGTTTATAATTGTGAGTTTTAATGTTGTTTTGTTAAAATCAGTATCATTAAAAGTTGTAATAGAGATTTGCTATTATTAGAAAATTACACATTTTCTAAAAGTAGTAGGTTAGGTTAGGTTAGGTTAGGTTAGGTTAGGTTAGGTTAGGTTAGGTTAGGTTAGGTTAGGTTAGGTTAGGTTAGGTTAGGTTAGGTTAGGTTAGGTTAGGTTAGGTTAGGTTAGGTTAGGTTAGGTTAGGTTAGGTTAGGTTAGGTTAGGTTAGGTTAGGTTAGGTTAGGTTAGGTTAGGTTAGGTTAGGTTAGGTTAGGTTAGGTTAGGTTAGGTTAGGTTAGGTTAGGTTAGGTTAGGTTAGGTTAGGTTAGGTTAGGTTAGGTTAGGTTAGGTTAGGTTAGGTTAGGTTAGGTTAGGTTAGGTTTTATTACCTACTTACCTGTCTGTAAGTACCTAAATTATTGCGTCGAAAATTCCTGTAATAAAAACATAATATTTCTAACCGTGCGTCGAAAGTTCCTGTGCCAAAAATTTATCTGTTTTCTTTTGTCGAGAATTCTTGTTAGTTCATTGTATTGATGAAGAAGAGAAACTTTGCAACATTACACACGATCTCATTATTATTTCTACGTGGAAAGTAATTTTCCCCATCTCTAACAATTTTCATAAAAGGATTTACATCTTGCTTAAAGTTTTTTTATGAAACTTTTTAGAAAGTTATATGGCTAAAAAAATTAAATAAGCTTTACATTATCATAATTGAAAATTCAATTCATAAATATATAAGTCTAAAATCATAGACCTATTATCAGAAAAGACGCAACTCTGCTTTGTGGCAATTATTACATGTGAGTGTCTATGAGTATGACAAAGAATACCAATCGATTCTCTTTGTTCCGTCCTCGTGCTGGCAACGCTGTATCATTATTCAGGAGTTATGCTTAAGCTTGTAATCAGTGGAGTGCTATTTGTTAAAAATGAGAAAATCTCTGTTGAGTAATATTTAGTTATTTTATTAGTAGGTATTAAATAACCAGAAGAAAAAGATTAAAATGTTATACTCAGGGTTTCGTGACTCCTTGGTTTCTCGATTGGATTAAATTTGAGGGGATTTATAGAATAGTTCAGGGTGTTTCATAAAAGGTGAAGTAGTTTTGAGGTAGTTTATTAAGGTTAGACTTAATCATTCAATTTTTCACCAAAATGCTTCTGCGCGTGCTATCATTCAGACAAGCCGTGCGGCGTTGTCTTATTGAGTAACTCATTTCTATGATCTAAAATTAATATTTTGCAACAATTTGTGAATAACCATGGTAGAAAACAACCGAAGGCAAAAAAAGGGCATCCAGATTTGTTGCAATAGAAAAAACTGATAAGAACTGGCAGGTTTGTTTAAAGATTACTGGTTATGCTGAAAAAAAGTATGGTAATCCTGAAGAAATATCATAATCCCCCATTTTTACCTGGCCTACTTTGATAAGCAGGAGACCAAACACTCACCAACCATAAAAGATCGCCTTGGGGAGATGGATTAACAACAAAACATTAGCAAGCGAGTTTTAGAGTTGGCTAAAACCTAAAATTTGAAACAAAATAATGAGCTAATGGTAAGCAGCAAAATAAGGATGAAACTTTCATACACTGCTGTGCTCTAAACAATTCCAGAGTATACCATCAGAGTTCTTCCGACATAGAAGAAGATGAGTTACCGAATTTATAGCATTCTGAGCTTCCTTAAAAGAATAGGATTAAAAAAAATAAAACTTAAAAAGAAAAAAAACATGCTTAAGTTGTAGTATCTGTAGTACTGGTTATTTTTATTTAAACAAACCCAAAAATTTTGAAAACATTTCAAAAATATATACTACAAAGTTATTATTTGACTGCCAAAGTGGATTTAGTACCATAATCTATTAAAACTTCAACAATAAACCAATTCTTCTCGACAAGATTTATAGCTCTTTTATTACTTTAAGTTATTATTAACCATAATTTTTTTATTTTGAAGCCCATCTTCAAAATAGCTTTCTAAAAGATACCAATTTAAAATATGTTAAAGAAAGACCCCTTGATATTTTTAGAAACACTAAAAGATGACAGTTTTTATTAAAAAGACTTGCTGTATATTGTTAAAAATTCTAATTAACATACCTACCGATTGGTAATCTGAATTTTTATAGCATCTAGAGATGCTAACAGCTGTAATGCTTAAATTCCTTCTTACCAAAGTAAGTTTTATCAAATGTTTTAAAGATAACTTTGTAAACCTACTACTACTGACAATTTTGATTTATTTTAAAAGATCTTTAATAGTTTTAGTTAGGTACATTCTTTTGGTGGAATGAACAAATACGAATACATGTTAATTATTTAACGGATTGTTGAATGCTGATTTGATTAAGAGGTCTTAAACACATATGTAAGTTACGAACTGTAAAATTAATTGTACATTACGAATAAACACTTTTTTTGTCTTTAAGGCAGTAGTAGAGATACAATCATCGGCATTTTTATTGTTAAAATGGCAGAAATAAAAAAATACGACTCACAAACAATGGATAATTTGAGTGTTACGAGTCATATATTTAATGAAATAAACAAAAATGTGTTATACTTATCTGAATAAATGATCATAGAATAAAAAAATTCAAAGGGTCATAAATAACCTCAAGAATTTACTTTAAAATGTTTGTTCGTGAAAAAGCTTACAAATGCTCCTGCGTTTGGGAAGTTGGTATATAAACGTTGTTGCAGTCCTGACTTATTATAACTTAAATTGTGTCAGCCATTCGAACACAGAAGTATAAATTGGAGAAGTTGGAAGTAGTAGTTCTAAGGGACGAAACATTTTTTATTTAACAGTAGATTATACCATTGAGTGATGAATATAAGATTGTACTTAAAACTTATTTATTGTACTGATTTGTTTCACTTGGTGTCGCCTGTGGCTTCACCCACACGGAAGTAGTTTGATTTCAATGTCAACTACTTCTTAAGAGTTCTACTAAATATTGGCAAGTTTTTAAGAAGCTTAATGGTGTCTTACAACAAATAATTTTAAGATTTTGTATGGATTCAAAAGGAAATACTAAACTCAGGTCTTGTATTATAGTTTCAAAAACAATTTTATACTGTCGGAATTCTGTATTGAATTAGCCATGGTTCACACTGTATATTTCTAGATAATCTTACTTTTTATTGAACGCTAACGAGTGCCACGTTTTATTTTGCTTTTAACAGAAGAGGAAAAGTAAAAAACAGCAAAAATAGATAACTATTAAACGGCAATAGGCATTCCGGGCAAAATATTTAAACCGTTACAGCATACTATCGTAAATCAAAGTCACAAGACTAATTTCAGTAGGTTTTATAAAAAGTAGTATATAAAGTTTATACAGAACGAGTATTTAATGATTTAATAAATTTAACGGATGTATCTGAAATGGCTGTACCATTTTATTGTCAGATAATTATTTTTTAAAAATTATTTAAATACAGAGAGGAAAACAAGGTGTGCTCACATGTTAGTCTTTAGATTTTTTAAGAAAATTTGGTGCAAAACAATTTTTTTTTACATAGACATTAGCTACTGTATTTGCTACCCGAGTGTAAAGAGGGCAGAAAATACCAGCTAAGGGGTGTTAATGCATTTATGCACATGTGACACACAACTGTTTTTCGCCTACCTTGATGACTATCAAAGAAAAATTTGTAAAAATGTTATGGTTACTTCTTGTGCTAGTGTTTTATATTTTTTTGCTTTATCATTTATAGAATTTGGTTTGAGAAAAGCTCTCACTTTGTAGAATTGGTCGAAAATTATATTATTTCTGATTTAAAAATGTCAAGTCCAAGGCAAACTTTTTCATTGCTAGAATAAAAAAATTGCGGCGTTATGAATTTTGGGTTAAACAATACTTTCCGCCCTATTTATGGTGTTCATATGATTGGTTTTCCTGTAAAGTAGGCGGAAAAAATTAAATTTGAACCACCCTTGCGCTCCAAATTTCAAAAATATACTTTTACAAATACTCTATTATTTGATGGTATTCCCTATTTCGAAATAAAGGGTTGGTGCACTGAAAAGAATAGGGACACATTTGTACCATAGGTAAAACAAAGATCGTCGCATTTCCTAATTTTTTTAAAATCTAAAGAATACTGCCTAATATCTGGATGGACTGTTTTCTGTGGACAACTCCTTATATTCATAAAATATCTATTGAATTAGTGATTTATTGTACTTAAATTGATTGTACTAACCCTTACTTTTTAGAAGTCCATATTAAGAATAATAAAAAAACTCTTCGTTTTAACAAAAAAAAAGTTTTGTTAAAACGAAGAGTTTTTTTAAATATTTAAGTTATTATATTTTACTTCTTAAATTCTTCTATGCTGGGATAATACTTATTCTTTATTTGTCCGAGACTTTTTCATATTTTTAATTTATTTACAATAAATTTAACAATAAAAAGAATATACCATAAAGAAAAATAGACTCGCCCTCCAGTTGTAAAGACGATAACAAAACCGATTTTAACTACTTTTAAGGAGAAAAGCCAATATTATCAAGTTGAACGAATATTTCTGAAAGTATCTAATCTTTCTTACCTCCAGCAATGTAATATACAATAACGCCAATATATTTCTTGTGTTCCAGTCACAAAGTGTTAATAATACGTCAGCTAAAGATACATTAAAAAGTTCTTAAATGATCCTCCCACCTACTCCAATTCGCCAAAGAATAAACTTTATCTTCCACTAAGTCTTATAATTGATAATTTGGGTAACCTTCCCACAGAATACCAAAAATTCCTCGACTCTCTTCTAGCAATTTACGAAAACTCCAACCAAATAGCAGACAGAAAAACGCCTCTATACTAATTTTTATTATTTGTTGACCGAAGGTTAAATTAATTAAATATAAGTAACCATTTATCAGATAGACATTAACTTTAATATTCATATGGAAGTCATAAATTTCGTAAAAATCGTGCGTCCCCAATTAATAATATATTATTACGGGGTGATTATATTCTACTTACAATTACGATTTAACGAATTGCGACAAAACCTTGACCATATTATTTAAAATGACATGTCAAAGGTTTCGAATTTTGCTAGTTTAATTCGTATATTTAAATTTTCATTTTTACATCTTCTGTCGCAACGTACAATACGAAATCTTATCAGGATTGTTAACTTCAATTATTGCAAATTATTCGTAATAAACTCTAATTTTGGTTGGGTAAAAAGCTGTCATCATAAATTTTGTACCTAGGTAAATGTTTGATATAAAAATAATATAATATAATATTCAACTGATTTACAATTATAAGATGTTTATTAATTATATGTAACAATTCAAATTCATAAGTAACATAAATAAATGATTCATTCTTTTTCATGCAAGTAAAGGTAAGTTGTATTCTTGATGTTGTTAGTATATTATATTAATAATATATGGCTATTCATTCCTTTCGGAATGGTGGCAGATCTAACAAGCTCTTCATTGAATTACTTCGGTGGTTCTGCGTTTTCCCCTTTTTACAACCTTTCCTGCTTTTTTATTTTTCTGTAATTCTGATTCTTACTTTATTTCTGTCATATCCTCGTTCCGATTCCCAATATCCAGATTTATAAACGAATCTGGTAAGTCCATCTCTTTTAGGACTTCTTTTCGCTCTTCCATCTTGCGGTGTCCAAGCGCTTATTTTCTTTGTTAGTACACCCCAATATCTTATATACACTTGGTAGCTTGGTGGATTATATTAAGATTTTAATTAATCATATTTAGTTTTTAATAAAAGGTAGTTCAGTGGTTTTTATTTTCTTAAAATCAAATTGGTTAATACTATACTTTGAAATATTGTCACATGTCTAGTTGATTGGGTTAGGTTAGTTGCAGAGTTAGTTTTTAATATTTTCATAGTTGCTGCTGACTTTGTATATATCATTATAGTGGTAATCTAATTTGTCCGTTTCGTATTCGTATTCTGTCCCGAAAACATTTTTAAATCATTATCTCTGGCTTTTTCAATACTTTATTTCTTTTGACACTCATGTGTCTTTAGAATAAATAAATGTCACCTTTTTATCAAGTTTTTACAATTGATTTCCCTGAGGTATTACAACTTGTTGCGAACATTTTGATACGCAACTATAAAAAAAAATCAGTGAATGTCAAAATAAAGAAATATAGTATATTGTGTCACGGGGGAACAAGGCATTAGCAGCCCGCGGCTGTATTTGCTGCAAATACCAGCTAAGGGGTGCTATTGCACTTGTGACACACAACTGTTTTCCGCCTACGTTTCTTCTTCTCAGTCGTATGTTTCATATCTGAAACGTCGTGATTTCATGTAATGCTGTATACAAGTCCTCTCCATCTCTTCCTATCGCTAACCGGTGTCTCCGTTATGTTCTCAATTTGGTCTATCCATCTCTTCGGAGAGCGTCCTCTAGGACGTTTTCCTTGAATTTTTCCCTGTACTACTAGCTTTTCTAGGTTATTAGTGTCTCTCCGAAGTATTTCAAAATTCTTCTTCTTAATATAGTTGACAAACTGTCAGCAATATTTAATTTCCTCAGTATGGAAGCATTAGTTCTGTAAGCTGTCCATGGAATTATCAACAGCCTTCTCCAGCACCACATCTCGAACGCATCAATCTTTTGTTGTCTATCGCCTTCAACGTCCATGACTCAGAGCCGTATATAGCTATTGAGAAAACTAGTGCATTTACTAGTCTCTTTTTAGTGTGGTTAAATATGTTTCGGTCCTTCCATATTCTGCTGAGTCTAGTCATAGCGGTTCTACCCATACCTAAACGTCTTCGTATTTCTGAAGAGCATTTGCCATCTTTGTTGATATACACGCCCAGATAAATGATCTCATTTACTATATGTATGCCCACATTTGCTAATGTGTTGTTGTGGTCAATTATCATAAGTTTGGTCTTTTGACGACTTAGTTGTAACCCACAGTTGTTGCTTTCAACTTCCACTCGTCTTAATAATCCGACATCTTCTCTTCATTCTTGGCCAAAAGTGTGGTGTCGTCTGCATAGCGCAAATTGGCAATGCTTTCTTATGTATGGGAATGAATATAGATTTTGTCCAGTCCTTACGCCATCTTGTTGACCTCCATAGCTCATTGCATACTTGCCATAATAAATGCGTTCCTTTCTCCTTTAACTGCTTTAACATTTCCCCACTTATTTCTTCTTCGCCGACACTTTTATTGTTCTTCAGTCTATGAATGGCATATTCCACTTCACATCTAAGTATATCTGGTTCTCTTTCCTCTTCTTGCATTAATGTTTGTATTTCTTGTGACACTCTCATTGCTTGGTCATTGTTCTTATTGCATATAAGTCCCGACAGTACGTTCTCCATGCTCCCACTATGTTCTCTATGTCAGTGAGTACTTCTCCGTTTTCATCTATTATTTTCCATGTTCTTGGATTGAAGTTCCTTGTTATCACTTTTATCTTCCAGAATAAGTCACGAGTTTCTCCAGTATTCGAATAGGCCTCTATTTGTCTACAGATGTCGTTGATGTATTCATTCTTGTCTCTTCTGCATAGACGTTGTACTTCTCTGTTCAAAACTTGGTATTATAATCTTATTTTTTCATTCGTATCGAGTGCTCTTATCCTCAGTGTTTTTCTTATCTGGATGGCGTTCCAAGTGTCCGCCTACCTTAATGACTATTAAAAAAAATTTTAAAATGTTATGGTTGAGAATCGAACCCGAGCCCTCTGCGTGAGAGGCAAGCACCTATACCACTGCGTCACGATTAGGCGTTGTAGGAAACGCTCATATTGTAGAATTTATACTATTATGTATTTGCTCGCCTTCATCAAGAGGTATTCAGAATCAGTTACAGAGTTTTTTGCTTTATAATTTGTAGAATTTTGTTTGAGAAAAGCTTTCTCGTTGTAGAATTGGTCGAAAATCATATTATTTCTGATTTAAAAATGTCAAATCCAAGGCACAATTTTTCATTACTGCCCTTGGATTGATACACAATACTTTCCGGCGGAAAAATATATTTCAATTCACTGTAACAGATGTTCAAGTTTTACCTTCACAAAAATAGATACGTTTCAGTTTGAAGAAATTACCGGTTTATTTAAGGTATTGATTAAGTTTAAATTAAATTTAGTCTAGTTTAGATAAGGTTGTCTTGGATTTCTCTGCACTATGAAGATATTTTCTGCGTACCTTCATCTACTTGAACTCTAGAACGCCAAGACTACTAGCGAAGCTGAGTAGGTTTCTAGAAGTTATGTTCCTAAATTAATAGGAAGCTAGAGCAAATACTTCTAAAAACTTAAGCCGTTTGTTCTATTAGCGCTTTCAAAAGATTGACCTTCCTCACTTTCTGATTTGCCCTTTTTTGTAGTGATACCTCAAAGGACAGAAAGAAGTCCCGCGGTTCTTTTGTTCCTTTTTTGCTCTCATTTGGAGAGAGCTCTTTGCTCTTTCAGGTTATATATTTACAAACCTCAATCCTGACGAATTCATACAGTGGGTCACAAAAGGAAACTGGTCCAAAAAATAGTGCAAACTTAGTCTAAATTTAATTAACAAAGTACTGTAGCTTTTGTAAGTTATCAAGTGTCATTTACCTATTTATTTCGCGATATTAATGCTGTATTAATTATTCTATACTACACTAATATTTCCTGTAAAATATTTTATATATTTATTAGATTTATCTACATCCTGTAGAATACAAGTTTGTACAGTTATACTTGATTTCTTTTATTTTGATTTATAGATGAAAACAATAAAGTAATAATCCTTAATAATAATTCTTGTTTTCCAATAAATAATAAGTAATAAAAGTCAGTACTCACATGTTTGACAAAAAAATCAACTATATATGCCTTTAAGTCTTCGTTAAGTACAATGACCTAGCTGACATTTTCGACAGCTTTAGTCTCCTCTTGACAATAAACATTAAATTATTAATTACTGAATACTGTTACAACTCTGTACGCATTTAACGTACATATTTTTTATGAGATCAGCTAACCAAGTGTCTACCAGTTAACAAGTACAAGACTGGTACCATTAGTCACCTTCCTAAGAAGTATCTGATTCGTTTCGCTAGCTCTATTTTATACAGGAATTATCAGGAATCAAGATGGACGGGAATCTGTTGTTATATTTCATTAGTTTCGCTTTTACTTTACAATTTATTTATTATCTTTAGTGCAATTACAGATTCGCAGTTGCCTGATTTATCTTCTGCGATATCTAACTGATTTTTTAAAGAAATTTAAAAGCATTTCATTATTAAATTTGTATAAATATGGGTAGATGTGTACCTAACCTCTAAAATAAATATTTGGGCGGTTTGTTCACAAATATGACGTGCTTATTAGAGGTTAGGTTGTACCAAAATAGCCGTTCTTGTTAACAAACGAACGCCACCTCTACTTTTTGCGCTAGCGCCTATGTAGAAAGGAGCAATGGCCTTCCAAGATCAATGACTGTTAAGTTTAAAGATTATGGTTGACGTTATTTTTTAATATTATATAAATAGAATTCACAACTTAATTGTAAATGGACTTTAAACGCAGAGATTCGATTATGAGGTAGAAGTAGGTGTTTAATATATTCCACGAGCCATTAAAACAATAAACCTTGCGGTATTTTTGCACAACTGAAATGATCACTATCAAATCCATTTCGCTGTATACAAGAAAATAAAAAATCTGTTATGCTGTTAAGTTTTCAATTTTTCAAGCTATATCGTGATTTTATTTTTCTAAACAAATATCTTTTTTGCACGATTGATCATTTTTGACTGTTTACCGTGACAGTAATTCACTTACCGCCAAGTTAAAAAATCTCTTAATTTTAATTAAGAATAAAGAAAACTACCGAATTATTTATTAATATTGAAACTTATGGTACAATTTGTTAAATTATTTAATGAAATCCAACTTGTTTGGGCTGTGGCTTCACTTCTAACAGAAACTCCTGCAGAATCGCATACATTAGTAGGATTACTAGTATTGTACAATATTTTTTCGGCAAAATCTACATTATTTTGAAGAGAATCTTCTATAGCTTTCTGCCATTGTCGATGAACGCCAACCTCCATGACGCTTTAATCCGAGGACATCAACACCTTTATTAGCCAAAAGCGTTGCTGATGTCCCCCTGAACGAATGGCCAGTATAGTTCTCGGGATTAGGCAAATTTAAGAATTTGGCAATTTGAGAAGACCTATTACTTGAGACCTATTCCTATTACTTGAGCACCACAGTTTTCTTTGGCGTATCTTAAGCACAAATGATTTGATTTTACTTGTAATGGACGACGTTTTATATACTTTTGCAGAATTTCTAAATATGGAATTTTATCGTCTGGTTTATTAACGACTGTAAAGTTACGCTGGATGTTCGATTTTATATTGGGTATATATTGGGGATAAGTAATGGGTAATATCACATCTATGTATATCAATAAACAATAGAATTTCTCCTAAAAGTTCTACACCAGACTCAGTAAAAATACACCTGGAAAATCACCAATTTGTTTTTATTGCAGATATTAATGAATGCGACAATCCCGCAATAGCGGCCAGATGCGTAGAAAACTCAGAATGCTGCAATTTGCCAGCGCATTTCTTGTGTAAATGTTTACCTGGATATGAAGGAGATGGAGAGGTACAATGTGTCGGTAAGTCATCGAGTATTTTGTTTATATTCCACTTAATTACTTAAATATATACTTAATACTATTGTTATTACAGATATCGATGAATGCCGAAACCCTAACGCTTGCGGTCCTAACGCAATATGTCAAAATACTCCCGGAAATTATACCTGCGCATGTCCCGAAGGTTTTCACGGCAATCCTTTCACGGGATGCGCAGATCTGGACGAATGCCTTCATCCAAATGCTTGTGGACCCGGTGCCATATGTCAAAACGTTGTAGGAGGAAGAGAATGCTATTGTCCACCAGGTAATTATGTCGGAAGAAGAAAATATATTATGTAAAAACTATCTTTAGTAGTTTATCTAGATTAATTGAAGAAGAAAGTATTGTTTGCTTTAAACAGTTTTTGTCACTTTGGCGTTTTTATAGGTTACGACGGCGACGCTTACACGACGGGTTGTAGAGATATGGACGAATGTTCAAGGTCGAATCCATGTGGACGAAACGCTCTTTGCTCAAATCTAGAGGGAAGTTTCAAGTGTACCTGCCCGCCAGGGTTTATTGGAAACCCATTGACTGAATGCACAGGTATTTGCTTGGTTAAACTGTTTATCCTTGTAAATATAAAAACCGTTTTTGTACATAAATTTAATACAATTTGTTTATAAAACAAGTGAAGACTGATTTTCTTGTACAAAAATTAATAGAGATACTAAAAAAATAACGAAATGCAATCGCAGGGATTTTAAAATAGCGGTTAAACTTTGGTTTGGTTTAATCGTACATTAAATTTCCCTGCGATAGATACTTAACTTTTGTAAACGAATCATACAGTGTTTTTTACTTAGAGTCTATAATTTTACTATAGTTAATTCTTGTATTCACTGATCATATTTTATTATTACTTTTAATAAAGATATCATTAAATAAATAGAAGAAACTGAAAACATTGTGATTTTTACACATTTAATTGTCATTTAAACATCAGAAGGTTGAATTTGAGACTTTTGGAATATCATAATAATCAGGTCGATTCTGTTCACAAACCACTTACTCTTTTGCAGTTCGTTGTGACCACCAGTAGAGGTCGCAGCAATCGGAACTAAACAAAAAGTGGGAAACTCCTAAAAAACAAATAGAATTATTAGTAAACTGCTTAGAAAAAAAGGCATTTTAACTACAGGAAAAATGCATCCACAAAACCAAACAGTGGTAGAACAAGTCAAATAATTTTATTTAATGGTTTTTTTAATTTTTGTTTTCGTGACTGTGATTTTTAATTACTTTTTCCCAAATATCTAGTTCATAATCAGGTTCATTGTCTAAATCCAAAGTTTCCAACTGATGTTTCCTGCAAATATTATGTAAAACTGAACAGGAAGGAGGAATGTAAGAAGTAGCATGTTTGTACTGCAAGAGGAATGGAATAACTTCTTGTTACCTCTTTCACAAACTGAGATAACGCTTGTATTAAGTCAACTAACGATTTGAGTACCGTTTTTTGCATAACTTGCTATGAAAGCAATATCTTTTTAATAGTCATTAATTATTTGTTGTTATTGCAAACAGAATCAACTTGATTGTATGTTATTTATACAACAATATATACCAATAACCATATTTCTATATTTCTTGGTTCATCGCAATGTTACACCTCCTATAAATTTAATCCCAACTTTCAAAATAGTTGTCAGAGATAAAGATATCTATTTATACAAGACAATTTTGAGTGACTTCCAAATGTCAACTTGGACAGTACAACACAGAGTGTCTTAAATATATATATACCAGAAAAATGTTTTGCTTTTTTGATGTGAATAATGAAAATGTTTCTTCTAGACATTAAGAAATACTAAAATTTATCTGTAAATAAAGAAATGTTTATTAGTTTAATAAATTCATTTTTTATTACTTCCTGTGAATGTCAGAACGAGTTATTTTGTAAGGAACACTGTATGAAGCTAAATTTTGAAATAAAACATTAAAATTTAGTATTGCATTTGAAATAGTTATTTCAATAACAAGTTTAACTGTAATTGAATAGTAGTAATATGTTAATTATTTTTTATAGAATAGAATAATTACTAATAATTGATTGATACATGTTATGAATTTACTGAAAATCAGTTTTAATTTTTTTTTAACCAAAGAATCGGCTGTTGGAATGTATATTTTATTTATTTATTTATTTATTTTAATAACTTATTTAATCTTACACTTCACCAACGGTAAGCTAATTTGCAAAAATAATCCAAAAGAAAAACTAATAGAACTAAAAGTCCAAAAAGCCGCAACTAAAATATCCAGAAATTTTAATTTTCCTAACACCGAATTCATAGTCATTGAAAATTAAACAAAAAAATATATAATAAAAGATTAAATCATTCTTCCACATTGTATATTTATTTCCGGAATGATTTTTGCACGTTAACGTATTAATTCTTTTTTTAGTCAAGGGCTACTGAAGCAGATTATAGTAATTTTTAAAATAGTAGTTTTTTTATCCACGATGGTTAAGTCTACATTAGAGTAAAACAGTTACAATTATAAGTGACATAAAAATCCAAACACCCAGTTTAAATGATTTTATTTTTATAAAATTTTGTATAAGTACTTACAGTTCGTTCGCTGGATCTTTTCCCTTGGCTGAAATTATTAACATACTACTTTTTGTAGTACGTCTCTTTTCCACTCACAGAAACTAAAACCCCAAAATTGAACCGTTCGTTCCAATACAGCATAATATAACAAACAGAGATAGCCATATGACGAATGTCGATGATAGGTGCGTAACCTACACAATGAATGAAAGTTCTATGGTTTATCCGTGAATTTGTAAATTGACAGACCAAATACGTTGTTTACATTTTTATTTTAGATTTTTATCCATTTTATTGCCCCTTGCACATAAATTTATTTCAAAAACAACTAACCTATACCTGAGTGTTCGAATAATTGTGGTAATTGAATATTATTTATCTACTTCTTATTAATTTATTTTGCAATGAAAACTAACGTTAAATTGACATATCATTATGATTCTGGATAGAACTCCATCAAACTGAGTTATATGAAACACATTTTGCTTTCACCAAAGTAGAAAATATTGACCTAATTTTCTGGATAACCAGAACCATTGATAAATAGTGGATAAGTACTCAATTAATTCCCAATTTAGAAGAGCCATCTCTTATTGTTATGGATAATGCTCCATACTACAGTACTCTGTTAGAAAAGCAACCTTCTACTATTTCTACAAAAAATGAGATTGTTGCATATGGTTGATGAAAAACAACATTAAGTTTGATGCAAAATTTATAAAACCAGAATTGCTACAAATTGCAAAAATGATTAAAAAAAAGAAAATGTTTATATAATTGATGAGTTACTACGAGAACATGGACATGAAGTGCTAAGACTACCGCCATATCATTGTGAATTCAATGCTATTGAATTAATTTGGGCAAATTGCAAGTCATATTATAATAAATATATTGGTAAAGATGGGTATTCAGATAGTTCAGTTATAAATATGTGGAAAGAGGCACTGGAACAATGTAATCCACAAATTTGGGAAAAGTGTGTTAGGCATACCCATGAAATCATACAAAAGTGGTATGCCCGAGAGCAGAATATTGATGATATTGGCATTCAACCAATTTTAATAAATATAAATGCTGGTGACAGTTCTGATTCTGAATATGAGGAAAATTAAATAAAATTTATTGTATATATATTTAAGCCTTAAATAAACATATTCAAAATATAAATTATTTATTTTTACAACCCATTTATTTTTCAAAGTTAAACTGTGTGGGTGGGACTGTCCAATAGTAATGGTTGCAGCCATAACCCTAACAAATCAATTCTGATTTGCATAGTTTCTAGTGAGAAAGTTATTATTGATACTAAATATTATACAAGTAAATTTGTTTAATAGCAAGTTTGAAGAATAGCTCCATTAAACTCTGGTATACTAACAGTTTTTTTAAACTAAACGTTTAGGTAGCATATTGCTAAAAGGCTATAAAATATTTACAAATATCACCAGCTTTAATACAATAATAAATAACGTCCACCGTCACTTTAGCCATATCCTTATTAAACTATCAAATCTACGACCTACGTGTTATTTAATGTATTGATGTATTGCGTTTGTATATGGTTCAAGGTCATGGGAAAAGATCCACCGAACGAACTGTACTGAAGCATAATAAGTAAATGATAAAAATTTCAAAATTATTGCATAGCTTTAAAGCCCTTTTACCTTTAATAATGTGTGGATGCACCCCGATGTGTTACGCATTCTCCAACACGCCTAGGCATGCTTCTGATCAGGTGGTCAATGTCCTCATGTGGAGTCTGAGGAGGACGTTGCAAATTGAGCAATCTCCTACCCATCATATCCCACGCGTGCTCAATTGGGGATAAGTCGGGATATTTTGGTGGCCAAGGAAAAATATGACATCATTATGTTGAAAGAAGTCTATTGTGGTCGGGCATTATCTTGTTGGAAAGTTGGATTTGCCAGGGTGTCAAGATAGGGTAAAAGATGGGGTTCTAAAACTTGGATAAAATGCTGCGCGTTCATGTTACCTCTGATGAAGATTAAAGGTGATCTCGAACCATAAGCTATAGCACCCCAAACCATAACTCCAACAGTTTGATGAACATGCCTTTCAACAGATTTCTCCTTTCACCACGTCGTCATATAACCCTCGCTCGACCATCGTGCATGCCTAAACAAAATCGAGACTCGTCACTCAAGACAATACTGTTCCATTCCTGATCCCAGAGTGACCGTACTCCATTAAAGGCGATTATGTCGGTGTTCTGGAGTTAAAGGGAGGACCCAGTGTGGTCGGTATGAAAACAGGCCAAAACATCTTATTCGTCGGTAAACACTTCGCATGCCAATAGGTCTTCCGTGTTCTGCAAACCATTCATTTGCAATGGACCTGGTAGTGGAGAAACGGTCCCCTAAGGCCAATAATCTTGGGCGGCGATCTTCACGGTCTGTTGTTCTCCGGGGGCGTACAAAGCCCCTTACTCTTTGCGTACGGCCTTCTCGAAGCCATGCCTGACAACACCTAACCACGCTGTCTACACTTCTTTGCACTCTAACTGCAATTTCCCGAAAAGAAAATCCAGCTTCCCGAAGTCCCACTATACGACCCCAATCAAACTCACTAAGTTGACGAAATCGTACAGGTCTCCGTACCCTAGGCATCGTAACCAATCGTAAAGAATGTCAAGAACCAAAATCCGCAAAATTTGGATCTTTACTACAGCTACAATATTCATTTTTGGATTTTTAGAGGATTTCAAAAAAAGCAATATAAAAACCTGAATCTTCAACTGATAAGGCTGAAAATTTTATCAATTGTTTATTTCGGTAAAATAAAAAAATTCACCAAATTTTATTAAAATAAAAGCATTTAAACTGGGTGTTCGGATTTTTATGTCACTTAGTATAAATTGTTTTGGTATGAAATATGTCCTCCTTTAACTTTTAGAACAGATTTTGTAATTTGCTGATAAGTGTATTAAGTGTATTTAAAGCAGATTTGACTGCATTAATCAGCAATTTTTTGTTCTCACATACATATATCTTTTATCCAAAGAATATATTTACTTTAGAAAATACGTTAACGTTTTTTTTTATTTCAAATGAGCAAAAATCGTTCACTTTACATCTACTTACTTACTATCATATAAAAACTAAAAATGTTTAATATCTAACGCCTATTTAACGCTTTTTCTCCTAAACGCATTGCCCAGACATTAACGAATGCGAATCATCGCCTTGCGCCTCCGGAGCGACATGTCTCAACTCTAACGGCAGCTATTCATGCTTGTGTCCCGAGGGATTTACGGGAGCGGGCTTACCTAACGACGATTGCCGAGATATCAACGAATGTGACAGATTGAGCGCTTGCGGCATTAACGCCCGCTGCATTAATGTACCTGGATCCTACAAATGCATCTGCCCACAGGGTTTCACCGGACAGGGACACACTTTCTGTGAAAGTTAGTTCAGAGTTTATCCACATGTCTATCAATCGTAAATTAATAGCCGTTAAATGGGATATCCCGATCGAAATTGTTTACTAAGAATGTTTCAAAATGTGTTGTTTCATTTAAACCAAGAAAATAACAATTTAGTTGTATGTTTTTCTGTTATTTAATTTTTGGGAATTCGTATATCAAAACGGACCTAAATTATTTTAAAATCCGTTTATTTTTAAAGTGCCAATGAATGAAAATTTATTGACTCAAATATATTTCGCGCACGTAGACTACTGAGATTGCGCAGTAGCAACAATGATACCGCTTAATTATAATGAAGTCAGAACCGGTCTCTAGATTTCTGTTTTTGTTTTTTTATCAACATACAGACATTTAATTTCTTGGATTCACACAGAAATATGTAGTTTCAATATTTCTGTGTTAAACAAAAGCCAAACATGAAATGAATTAGTTAAAAATCACATAAAACGTTATCCAAAACAAATGTGCACTCCATTTGACAGCTATGACAATGCCCTTCATTTTACCGACTGTTGCCAAGTAAATATATCGAAATATTTTGTGGCCTTAGGTCCGTAGGACAAATCCGCCATTCATTGCAAATGTTGTTTATTTAGTTTTGATAAACATTTTTTCTACGACTGCTATACAATATAGCTCTATTCTCACATTTTTCGATGCTACAATGTTAGACTTTTCTAAAGCTGTGGGATAAATGAATCTATCCCATGACTTTAATCATTTATCCCACGATATGTACATTTAAATGGAGAATTTACATTTTTTTAGTCATAACATAGGTGGCTTGCAGTGTAGGTTCTTGAGATTTGTGTTTTCTGTCATAAACGTCAAAGTTTTTATAAATTTTAATTTGCTTTTGATTAAGCTGCAGAAAATAGATTATAAATTTATAAATTTCATAAAATTTGTTATTATGGATATAGATGAAAGTACCGCCAGAAATTCTGGAAAAGCGGCAAATGTCACTCTGGGAAATATGAAATAGCGTACGATAAGTTTATGGATTGGAGAAAAACTTGTAAAGTGAAATCCTTTTCTGAAAACGTTCTTTTAGTTTATTTTATACATTTATCTAATACTTTAAAGGCTTCTACAATGTGGTCCCAATACTCTATGTCAAGAAATAAAATAAATGTAAAAAATAACATAGATATTACCACATTATTTTAATTTTTAGTTGCAGTCGTAGAAAAAGTATAGTGTGTAACACGTGGGAAAAGCACTTTTATTACTTGTGTCACAATATACTATTGTCTAATAAACTTACTTTTTTCTCATATTTACAGGAAAAGAACAGGAGCAATCTTAATAAGAAATATAGAAAAAGTTTAGGTAATCAAAATATTAGGAGAAGTGGTAAATGAAACATTAGCTATGTTTGCGGGTCACAACACGAACTGATTCTGAACCAGTCTAGAATTAATTCTAAATTTTCTAGAATATATGCTTTGTTCCAGTAAATAATTTTAGTTATCACCTTTCAGAACTTGACAGAAAACACTTTTTGACCTTCTGACAGTAACTGTAATTTTTTTCGCCATTTCCTTGTATGTTAAGTCCAGTTATTATTGTTTGGATTTTGAAAGAAAATTATTTAAAATGTGTTAAACATACACCAACAATTTATTGTTAGTTTAGCAAATATTTTTAGAAGTTTTACGCCCAAAAAAGCAAACAATAAAAACGTAAAACCACTGGTAACTAAAATAGGAAAACAGCTAGTATATCGATCATTTGCGCATGAGCAAGAACTTTCAGTCTTTTCAGAGAACGATTCCGAATCGATAACGAACTATTATTAAAAATTCAGAATTATACTAACTGGAACGCTATTTTTCAGAGTGTGCTTGCAAATAGTGCCTGAAGATATAACTGAAGTAGTAAATGTTTCCAGAATTTAAGTATTACAGAATATTGCTTACTGGAAAATGTCATTGTTAGAAGTTTCCAATTTCCAAAAATTATATAGCAGCTCATTTATTATAACTTTTTAAGGATATCCCAATATCGTATATTTCATCTGATTCTTCTTTAGTAAATCAATCATGGTGGAGATAGAACAATATTTTTGACTGGATTTGATCATTGTATTTGAATATATTTTGTTTACTAAGTTTTGTTAAATCGGTTAATTTCTTACAATATTGTTTTTACTCTGTCACGTTTCCTTTTTCCTTTTCATTTTCATTTTTCCTTCGCATAATTGACTTGACTCTACAAGTAACATTTTTACAATTTCATAAATCGTATCTTACCTATCATCATAGTATCTACTATTGGAAACATTTTTCGTTCATTATCATAATTATGTAAACCAACGTCAATTTGATTAACCTTGTAAAGTTTATTAATAAATTATTATTTGTTTACGTAAAAAAAATTCTTTTTATCAAATATTTCGTAATTGAATCCACATTGAAATTGTAAAAATGCTTAATTAGTACGGAAGTCAAACTCAATATGTGAATTTTCTGTGTCTCCCTGTAGCGTAGTGTAGCCGATTACTCTCTTTTCCTATAATCTAAGGTTGGTAGCCGTAAGCTTTATTTATTAACTTGAATTTATTTAGCCAGAACTACCATGTTGGATATTTAATCATAACAAAATTATTATTATTATTAAGAAACTGAAATTTAGGTGAGTGGTAATTTATTTAAAGACTATATTTTATAGCTGATTGGCTGTTTAATTTGTATACCTGGTAGTTAATAAGCTGGCTGTAAGTATATTTTCCACATAACTATCTAGTACTTTATTTTAACCCCTTTGTGTATTATTTTTTTCTTATCTTTAGTGTTATGCGTACTGTATTTTTTAATATTTTAGAAAAGCCTAACTGTACTGTATACGTTTTTGTACAAACTTTTTTATTTCACGCCTTTGTATTTGATGTGTATACCTTAATATCTTTTTGACTTTCAGCTGTTCTTACTACTATGGTCTTTACTTGTTCTTTTGTACTTTTGGTAAACACTCTTCAGTAGGTAGACGATCTGTTTAAATTTTAAAAATATGTCTTGCGAATGTTTGTTGTTAACTGTTCTCAGATATAAATGAATGTGTCGACAATCCGTGTGGAGCTAATGCTGTGTGCAAAGACACAGTCGGCAGTTTCGCTTGTACTTGTAAGGAAGACTACACCGGAGATCCATTCAAAGGCTGCGTGGACATCGACGAATGTGCTACGTTGGAATTACCTTGTGGAAACCACGCCATTTGTGAAAATACTAGCCCGGGATACAATTGTAAATGTCCGCAAGGATACCAAGCTAATCCTAGCCCGAAAATAGCCTGCGAACAGGTAATAAACTGTACTACAAATTCAGTAAATTTCTTAATAAAAATGCTCATCATTTTCAGATTGACGTTAACATATTATGCAAATCAAATTTTGACTGTACAAACAATGCCGAATGTGTAGAAAATCAATGTTTCTGTCAAAAAGGTTTTGTCGCTAAAGGCTCAGTGTGCGTTGACGTGGACGAATGTACAAAAAATCCATGTGGACCGTTCTCTGTTTGTACCAACACAGTTGGTAGTTTCACTTGTAGTTGCGAGAATGGATACATAGGAGCACCACCAACTACTCAATGCAAGGCTCCCTGCGACGATATCTCTTGTGGAGAACATGCATTCTGTAAACCAGACGGTAATGAGGCTCATTGCATATGTGATGATGGATACAACTTTAATCCTTTGGATATTTCACTGGGCTGTATCGGTAAGTAAAGGATTATAAACGTAAATTTTGTAGTATGTTCTGATTTGTTTGTTTGTTTGTTAGCGTTCCACATAAGTAATATTCCTCAGGAGCCATTGATTTTTTTCACATTTCTTGAATAATTTTATGTCTATGTATTTTCACAAGATCTGTGGTGGTAATTCTTTTTACTCTAGAGGATCTTGTCCAATCTAATAGATTCAGTTAAAGGTACAATGATTCCCATCAGTGCTTTTTCATATCCGCAAAGAGAGTGTTTCTTCTCTTTCTAACATAATCTGCACAAAAGGCTGACTATTTTGTGTTTCTTACATTGTCTGCTTTGCTGCACCATCTCTAGAATATCTTTTGTCATCCATTATAGTTTACAGAAGAGTTGTGGCCAAATACTTCTTGTGGTGTTAAGCCACACCTTCGGTTCTTTCTAGATCCATTTAGTAAGGGTGGATCAATCCCATCTTGTATTAGGTATTATATGTTCATGCTTATTCTTGTTCACATCGTTCTGTCTCTAGTTTTTCCTGCTACTTTGCAATGCCTGCTCTTCTTAAATCTTCCTATACTTCCTTCATCCACGTAGATCTGGGTCTGCCACGTCTTTTCTTTCTTCCCAGATCCTACTGTAGCTTGGAATATATTAGTGTTTTTGAACCTACTAGCCAGACATGTCCCAGCCATTTTACTCTCTGTATTTTTATCTTTTTTTATAATATCTTCTCCATTTAACTCTCTTATACTTTCATGATTCATTCTTTGACTTATTCATTTTCCCCGATCTTTGTTGGTCCCAGTATCCCTAAGCTCTTCTTCTTTGCTCTTCATTGTCATAGTTTCTGCTGCATACCTACATCATTATTGCTCTTATAATAGTTTCATACATGCTCATCTTTATTTTCTTTGTTAATATTTTACTTTTCAGTAGTCTTTTATTTGCATGAAAAGATCTGCTGGCTGTCATTATGCTTTCTTCGATTTCTTCTTCTATAACTTTTATGTCCTTATTTTTTACTTCTGGTATTTTATGTTTCAGTATTTTATTTTGTTCATTTATTTTTTTATAGAATTTTTTGTGTTACTATTTGCACCAATATGTCGAACAAAAAAAGTGATTTCTAATTTTTTTGTAGATATCGATGAATGTGACACAGTGATAGGACCTAGCGGACGATGCGGGGAAAATGCAATCTGTACCAATCTTCCAGGAACTTTTGCCTGTCAATGTAAACCAGGCTTTTCCGGAAATCCTAACAGTCAGTGTAACGATATAAATGAATGTTTAAATCGAGATTCTTGCGGCTTGGGTGCAGTATGTACAAACTTACCGGGCTCTTATACTTGTGAATGTCCAGAAGGTACTGTACCCGATTCAGATCCCAAAACTAAATGCAATGAGATATTGAAGTGCAACGTCGACATAGATTGTCCAGGAAACGCTATTTGCGACAAGAAAAAGCAATGCCTGTGCCAGGAACCGAACATCGGCAACGATTGCAGACGTAAGAACAATTCAATTAAACATCAAAAAAAGCATTTTACATCAACAATTTAATTTTTTAGATCCGTGCGAAACAACAATTTGTGGTCCAAACGAAGAGTGCATGTTAATCAATCAAGAAGCAAAATGTATATGCGGTTCAGGCTTCACGGGCTCCGGAATAGGATGCGTAGACATAGACGAATGCGCTGGTAATCCATGTGGTTTGGGAGCTATTTGTAAAAACGAACCGGGTACGTTTTCTTGTCAATGTCCTGGAGGAACCATCGGTGATCCGTTTACAACTGGATGCTTAAAGAGTACAAGGCCAACTGAATGTTCCGACACCAATCCTTGTTCAGTTGGAGAACAATGTATTTTGGACGAATATCTAAACGAAAATGTTTGCATTTGCGTACAAGGTTACGTTAGAGATAAAGCTACTGGTAAATGTAGAGACAACAACGAATGTACGGAATTAAAAGATAAACCGGCTTGTGGTATCAACGCTCTCTGCAAAAATTTACCTGGAAGTTATGATTGTCATTGTCCGCCAGGTTATAACGGCAATCCTTTCTTGGAATGTTTGGAATGCAACAGCCCCGATTGTCGATGTCAACCACCTTACAAATTCTATGAAGGCAATTGTGTATTGGACAGCTGTGGATCGAACGGTTCTTGTCCAAGTGGAGCAGAATGTATTACGATTACAGGAGGAGTAAGTTATTGCGCTTGTCCGAAGGGTTTTAAAAGCTTACCAAACGGCTCATGCGTCGATATAAACGAATGCACAGAACAACACATGTGCGGATATGGAGCTACTTGCATTAACACACAAGGAGGTTACGAATGTCATTGCCCCAAAGGTTACACGGGGGATGCTTACGCAGGACAATGTGCCCCGGCTCAAAAGAAATGCATAAGTGATAAAGAATGTTCCACTAACGAAAAATGCGTCCAGCCTGGTGAATGCATATGTTACCCTCCTTTCTTTACCGATTCAAAAGATGGTAATAAATGTAAAAGTCCTTGCGAACGTTTTGTTTGTGGCATAAACGCTAAATGCACACCATCGGATCCACCTAAGTGTATGTGCGAATCAGGATTTAAAGGAGATCCATCTCAAGGATGCATCGACATTGATGAATGTAAAGATAATCCTTGCGCTTACGGAGCCAATTGTCTTAATCAAAACGGAGGCTACAAGTGTGTGTGTCCTAAGGGAATGACAGGAGATGCTTACAAAGGTGGTTGTATTTTAGAAGAACCTGGCAAAGTAAAAACTGAATGTCAATCCGATGAAGATTGTGCTGGAAATTTGAGTTGTCAAGACGGTACCTGCATCAGCCCTTGTGCTACAGTACTTTGTGGAAACCATGCCGTATGTTACACCGAAAATCACAAAGGCAAATGTAAATGCAAAGTCGGGTTCCAGAAAAACAGTAGAGGACAATGCATATCAGGTAATTTGATAAAATAAAAAACAAAACACAAAAAATTAAACACAGACTTGTGTATTTAACCTATTTGTAGCTGAGCTTAATATAATCCAGTATGTATTTGCAGGTTGTGAAGGGTTTATCTGTGCACCTGGAGCTCAATGTATTTTGACTCAGAGTGGTCCAACTTGCAAATGTTTGGAAGGGCTCCTTGGAAACCCATTCCCAGGAGGACAATGTACAACCGATATTTGTTCGAAGAATAACCCATGCGAAGAACCGAATATATGTATTAATGGAAGATGTAGACAAAGATGCCAAGGAGTAGAATGTGGAGTGGGAGCTCACTGTGACAACTCGACAAATAAATGCGTTTGCGATCATATGTTTGACGGAAATCCTAATCTTCTCTGCATGCCAAGTAAGTAAATGTAAATGTTTATATGCAGGGTGTACCAATCTTACAACAAAGTCCGACAATTAGGTCGATTTTTACTTTTAAATTGAATTATTTGACATATAAATCAGACTATAGACTGTATCCACCTCGGCCAGATTTTTTCAAATGCGAATAGAGGTTATTCAGGGCCGGTTTATCAATTGTCAATATTATCCATCAGTTAGGTATCCGTCAGATAAAACTAACTAGCAGATAAAGTTACAGTTTGTTTGTGTTTTTACTTTCTGAAGAGTTTTTGATTGTTGATGAACCTGCATATTTTGGATGATTATATTCTGGATAGCGACGAGGACGAGGATATTGCGCAAGTTCTTGAGTACGAAAGAAGGCCGTATACAGTTAGGGAAAGAGTAGACAACTTAGAAAAGTGAGATGACCAGGATTTTCATGCAAGATTTTGTACTGATAGGTAGGTGATTTTCGATGTCCAGTTTGCCCCATCCGTTTTTTTCATTCTCGATGACATCTTGTTGTTTATTTGCAATTTTTAAAAGCAAATTTCTGCTGTGAAATTGCATCCTCTCTTCTTAGTCATACTAGTACGTTCCATTTTTCGCCTTGATCAAACCCAAGTAATTTAGGCACACCAAAAAACTTTGGAATCAAAACAAACCAACTCTTCTGCATAAAGTGAGGTTATATAATATACCTTAACCTCCAGATATCGACCTAATCGCTACTTAAAAATTAGTGATAAATATTGACATTTTAGCTATCGGATAAAGTTAACCTGTTGTTGATAAACCGACCTTTCGAAAATAACTGGTAGTTAAGCATTAACTGACAGATAAATTGCTATTGATAAACCGGCCTTCAATAAAACAGTGATAGGTTTACTATGCAAGATTATTTATTTTGTTTGTAATTGTAATATTTGTTTATTTTGCAGCTATTGAAAGACCTAAGTGTGATCCGCCTTGCGCCAAGAACGCTCATTGTGAATACAGTCTAACCAACCAGTGCGTTTGCAATACGGGCACTATCGGCAACCCGTACGAACTCTGCGAAAGAATCGAAAAGAAAGTTTGTCAACCGAACTCTTGTGGCTTAAACGCTTTGTGTAAAGAAACAATAAATAGCATCGAATGTTCTTGTGGCAGGGGATTCACCGGAAATCCCTACATCGCATGTGAAGACATTGACGAATGTAATAGTAAAGTATGCGGCAATAGTGCGGTATGCATCAATACCCCAGGTAGCTTTGACTGCAGGTGTAAAGAAGGATACGCCGGAAATCCGTTTATAATGTGTTCACAAGTTCAAGGAGGCATTTGCAGAGACCCCGAAAATTGTCAATGTAGTAGTAAGTTACTATGTCCTAATGAATACACCTGTGAAAGAGGACAATGTCAAAATCTCTGCAAAAATGTTAAATGTGGTCCGAAGGCAAGTTGTCAAGGTGGTAAATGCGTTTGTTCTGCAAACTATGTGGGCAATCCGAAAGATCTAATTAACGGTTGTCATCCAGAAGGACATTGCAGCAGTAATTTAGAATGTCACGATGCAGAAATTTGCTTCCAACTAAACAAAGGTATCCGAAAATGCGTGGATGCTTGCAGCAAAGTTCAATGCGGTCCTAATGCGTTATGTTTAGCACAAAATCATCGATCTTCTTGCATTTGCGCGCCTGGCTATAACGGAAATCCAGGTGATCTCGAATACGGTTGTCAACTTGAAGAAAGAGTTAATCAAAGAATTTGCGAAGATGACAATGATTGTAGTTTTGGCACAATATGCGCCGTAGACGCTAGTGGTGTTCAAAAATGTATTAGTCCTTGTGAAACTGTGGCGTGCGGATCCAACGAAGTATGTCAGCTAGACGTAAGTGGACATCCGACTTGCGCTTGTCGCGGAGACTATATTTGGAATCCTGTTAATTCTGTTTGCGAAAAACCATCGATTTCTGACTGCACATCTGACGTTGATTGTAAACCAGTGGAAGCTTGTCAACCAGATGCGATTGGGATTCTTAAATGTACCCATACTTGCACACACTTTACTTGCGGAGAAAACGCGGCTTGCGTAGCTGAATCGCACAGAGCGCAATGTCAATGCTTGGACGGTTATACAGGTAATCCCAATGATCGAGATGGATGCATACCTATTCTACAAAATAAATGCTCCACAGATACACAGTGCTCTGAGCAAGACACTTGTAAAAAACATTCAGAACACAATATAATGTTGTGCGTCCCAGCTTGCGAGCAAATTACTTGCGGTCCGAATGCTATTTGCGTTGTTAACAATCACATAGCACAATGTCAATGTCCAACTGGATCTTACGCAGGTGATCCCAACGATCTTGTTAAAGGCTGCAGTCAAGTACCCTGTGTCTACAATGTCGACTGTTTACCTACACAGTCATGTAACAGAATGACACACACCTGCATCTACGTTTGCGACGAAGAATCTTGTGGAACTAACGCAGTATGTATAGCTGAAAATCACAAAGCTACTTGTCAATGTCCACCAGGTACGAATCCGAATCCTACAGCTGATATAGAATGCGTCGCCGTAAACGTTTGTAAACCAAACCCTTGCCACTCTACAGCTATTTGTAGACCTACGGCTGGAGGTTACACTTGTGATTGTCCACCTGGTACTATCGGAGATCCTAATGTTTCAGGTTGTAAAAAAGAAGGCACTTGTATAAATGGAGATAGTGATTGTCCACCACAGTGGACATGTAAGAACGGCAAATGCGTTAATCCTTGCGAAGATAGTACTTGTGGTCCCAACAGTATTTGTTCCGTCGAAAATAATCAAGTCAGCTGCATATGCTTACCTAAATATGTCCCGGCTAAAGATGGTTGCGTTCGTATTTCCACATCATGTAATAACGATCAAGACTGCGATGACGAAGTTTGCATTAATAACCAATGCAGAGCAATTTGTAGAAACAACAAAGATTGTCTAGTAGGAGAAATATGTTATCACAACACTTGCGTCGTAAGTTGCACTGATCACAGTCAATGTTCGATAGACCAAGCTTGTGTTAATAATACTTGCATCATCGGCTGTCGTAATAATAAAAATTGTCCATCCAAACAAGCTTGCATTAACAACAAATGTCAAGATCCTTGTGGAAAGGCAGACGCTTGCGGACCGAACGCCATCTGTTCCTGTCAAGATCACAAGACTTTATGTAAATGTCCTGAAGGTTTTGAAGGAAATCCCACACCTCAACAAGGATGCATTAGAATACCATCGGTGTGCCAACAAGATAACGAATGTCCAAAAAATCATACCTGCACTCAAAACCAGTGTGGATTCCCATGTAAGAATAATAAAGATTGCGCTATTGGTGAGAGATGCCATGAAAGCATATGCGCTAAAGTATGCTACAGCGATGGAAATTGTTTACAAGGTGAAATATGTCGCAAAGGAATATGTCTACCTGGCTGCGTAGTAGACAAAGATTGTCGTAAGTCTCAAGTTTGTATACAAGACCAATGTACGTGTCCTTCAGGATTTGTAAATTCCCTAGATGGTTGCGTAGATATAGATGAATGCCGAAACCAACCGTGCCATCCAACGGCGGTTTGTAAAAATTCACCGGGATCTTTTTCTTGTACGTGTCCAGATGATAAAGTTGGTGATCCGTTAAAAGATCCAGGATGTACTGAAGCAGTTCAATGTAGGAGAGATTCGCAATGTGAAGAAAAACTAGTTTGCAAGAAAGGAAAATGTATAGATCCTTGCGATAACAACCGTTGTGGACAAAGCGCTATTTGCAATGTCACCAAACATAAAATATCTTGTTCCTGTCCGCCAAAGCATCTTGGAGATCCATACGATTTCAACCTTGGTTGTTTTAAAGTAGAATGCACGAAAGATAATGACTGCGAATCACATCAATTCTGTGATGAACATTCCAACAAATGTATCACAACGTGTGACATAGTTAATTGTGGTAAAGGGACTTGTTCAAGCCAAAATCACAAAGCTTTATGCAAATGCTTATCAGGTTATGCTTTTAAAAATGACAAATGTGAAGATGTAAATGAATGCGTCATTTCAAAGCCTTGTCATTCTACCGCTACTTGTATAAATACAGACGGAGGATTTACTTGCGTTTGCGCTGAAGGTTTGGTAGGAGATCCATCAACAACAGGCTGCCGCAAACCTGGCGAATGTTTCGAAGATTCAGATTGTCCACCTTTAGCAGCTTGTATCAATAATAAATGTAAAAATCCTTGTGAGACACCTGATATATGTGGAACTAATGCGGAATGTATTCCCATTGGACACGTAGCGACTTGCAAATGCCCTCCACGAACGAAAGAAGATGCTAACCACAATTGTATTCCTATCGAATGCTTAGATAATAACGACTGTCCGCAAGAAAAGACTTGCATCGAAACAAAATGTCAAAATCCTTGTACCGTTTCCAATGTTTGCGGAGAAAAAGCAGTATGTACTCCAATCAATCATCTCAGCATTTGTACCTGTCAACCAGGTACTACAGGAGATCCTAGGCTCGGATGTGTAGCACTGCAATACTGCGGAGAAGATAAACAATGTCCTTCGGGACTTAAATGCTACAATGGCCTTTGTACAGCAGTATGTACCAACGAAAGAGAATGCATACAAGATCAATTATGTATCAATGGCATTTGTCAACCTACATGCCAGACAAATTCATCTTGTCCGGAATACCAATTCTGTCAAAATAACATTTGTGTTCAGGAACAAAAATGTCGAATCAACACTGACTGTGAGGCCGTAGAAAAATGCATAACTGATTCTTTGGGTAGAAGCGAATGTAAAGACGCTTGTGAAGGCGTTCTCTGTGGAAGAAATGCCGAATGCACTTCCAAAAACCATAAGGCTTTTTGTCACTGCAAAACCGGATTCAAAGGGAACCCTAACGATGATAAAATCGGTTGTCGGGAAATTGAGTGCGAAACCAGCAACCAATGTTCGAATGATAAACTTTGCGATCAGTACATGTGCAAGATAGCGTGCTTAGTTAACAACCCCTGTGGCAAAAATGCTTTATGTTCAGCCGAAAGTCATAAGCAGGTATGCTATTGCCAACCGGGATACACAGGAGATCCAATCAAAGGCTGTCACATGATAGATTTCTGCAAAGACAAACCCTGCGGACCGAATGCCGTTTGCCACAACTCCAGAGGGTCTTTCAGATGTCAATGTCCACTTGGAACTGTCGGAGACGCTTATAACAACGGTTGCAGTCCACCGGTGGAATGTAACAGAAACTCCGATTGCCCTGTGAAAACGAAATGTGATAAAACTAACGGAATACACAAATGTAAAGATGTATGTGAAAGTACAATCTGCGGAACTAACGCCGAATGCGTAGCAGTCGACCACGCAGGTTATTGTACCTGTAGAAGCGGTTATCTCGGAAATGCTACAGACAGAAGCGTCGGTTGTAAACCGAGGTTGGTTAGCTGTAAAACAACTTCTGACTGTCCGTCAAACAGTTACTGTTACGAAGAAGTTTGTAGTCCTCCTTGCGAAGCCGATCAAGAATGCCAATTAAACGAACAGTGTTCCAAAGGGCAATGTTTAAATCCTTGCTCTTTGTCCGCTTCATGTGGAATGAACGCCATTTGCAAAATGGAAAATCACATTAAAACCTGCAACTGTCCGGCTGGATTTACTGGGAAAGCCGACGTGGAATGTGTAAGACGTAAGTGTTTTAATACTATTATTTAGTTAAATTTTGGTTAAACCTTTTGTTCCGGATTTTAAACGTTATCTTTTTTTAGTTCCAGTTTCCTGTTCTGCAGACAAAGATTGTACCAACAAGACCATTTGCAAGGATAATATGTGTACGCCACTATGCAAGGCAGATAACGATTGCGCCTTCAACGAAAAATGTCTTAAAGGAAACTGCCAGTTAACTTGTAGAGTAGACAACGACTGCTTCCTAGGTCACATATGTGTTGGCAACATGTGCTTACACGGTTGCCATAACGATGACGACTGTACAAGTAGTGAATCCTGTAGAAAGAACAAATGTATAGATCCTTGTAACGAAAATCCTTGTGGTCCGAACGCTGTTTGCTCGGTTTCTAATCACCGTGCCATGTGTTCTTGTCCAAACGGTTTGGTTCCGAATCCCTCAGCTACCATCGGATGTGTTAGAGCTCCTCCACAAAGTTGCAGAGAAAATCGCGAATGTTCTACCGGAAACGCTTGTATCGAAAGATCTTGTCGTTTAGTTTGCTCGTCCGACAATAACTGTTTGAATAACGAAAAATGCGAAGCAACGACGAAAGTATGTAAACCTATTTGCAGACAAGACAGCGATTGTAACAGTGACGAAGTCTGCGATGGATTGGTGTGCATAATTGGATGTAGGAGCGATACGAAATGTCCTTCAGATCAAGCTTGTATAAATGGAAAATGTGTAGATTTGTGCGCTGTACCTACAGCTTGTGGAATTAACGCTGAATGTGCCATAGTGGACCACAAGAAGATCTGCACCTGTCCTGCACCACTTACTGGCGACCCGTTAGATTTATGTAAACATCCGGTAGAAGTTTGTGAGAACAATGACGATTGTGCACAAGGAACTACTTGTCATGGAGGAATATGCCATACGAGCTGTAAACTGTAAGTATTTTAATTAAATTGATTGTACTAACCCTTACCTTTTGGAAGTCCATCTTACTAAGGATAATAAAAAACTCTTCGTTTTAACAAAACTTACAAAATTTATTTAAAAACTGCTTTTTTAAAAGGTCTAGCGAAACGTCTTTTAAAAAAGCAGTTTTTAAATAAATATTGGAAGTTTTGTTAAAACGAAGAGTTTTTTTTATCCTTTGTAAGTATTTTATTTATAGTGTGTTCAACAATATAGTGCCTACAATAAAAGGGGACTGGTGGTGATAATAAACTTCTTAGGTACTTTTATCTCAGGTATTGGCAAGTTTGGGTAAAGAATGCAGGTCAGGATTAAATTTGCAAAAATATTTTTTAATAGAAACGCATATTAAAGGATATTCACAATAAAATTTAATAAAAATTTAAATATGTTAATATATCAATTCAGTTTCACTATCACTATCGTCGTCTACATTAATTATAAGGGGTTCTATGTTAGTATGAAATACCCTGTATGAATCCTCCACTTTTATAACATGGTTTATTGTTCTTTTCTAACAATCAGCGTCTAGGTCATCTAAATTTTGCCGTTTTAATGCAATTACAGAAGGGCATAATGTAGGTATAGTTTTTGGGTCCGCACTTTGTTCTTTAGTTTTCTCCACATATATGCTCAATCGGGTTGAATACGCAGTAGTAAGGAAGAAGACGAAGAACTGCATATCCTTTGGATGCTGCAATTGTGTCACATACATATGTCTTCTGTATGTTAAATGTCCTTAGAACCTCTAAAAGCTGCGTTTTTTTATATCCTTCAAAATACATGTTGTTTTGGAGCATACATTCCTGGATTTCTGCTTTTGTATTTGAAGAACCTGGAACCTTCTTCAGTTGGCGACTATGGTAACTGGCATTGTCCATAACTATGACACTATGCGGGGGAATATTGGGCAGTAAACCAATTTTCCAACAATTCGGCTGTAGTATCTTGGTAGTAATCCAACGACGAATCTTGAATGTTCTTCGCTGAAAGTCCCAAACAGTTTAGAATCCAACCATCTTTTGATCCAGCATGAATAATCGTGATCCGTTTTCCTTTGTTCGATGGAGCTTTTGAATGGCATCGCACTGTTCCATCGGTCCATCCTTTTGCCGGCGTATCGTGGGTATCATACCAGGTCTCATCCAAATAGATTATTGGTCTTTGTAAAGACCTGCAATCACTTATGGCAGTCAAATATTCAAAACGCCATTGCCTAATCCGTTGGGATTCCATAATAACGTGCCAATTTTGCAGTATTTGAAATCTAGTTTGGATAAAAGTGTCCATAGGTTTCCAATTGATATCCTTATCTCAGTGGAACTCCTTAGTCTTGTTTGCAATGTTCTGATAGTACGCACCAAGTTTTCATCGTACATAGAGTAGATAGTTCTTCTTATCAAATCTTTATCACCGTCATCAGTGGTTCTGGAAACACCACTATCGGTTCATTTTCGTCTCGGATGAATTGGCCTCGAAATGTGAACTCTCACTGATGATTCTGGTATCCCTGTCAAATCGCTGGTTTCTCTTACAGCAGGAGTAAAAGCCCAACCCCTTTGGACCAGCTTCTGATGAACATGTCTGACGATTTCTTTGGCATCAAGGGATAAAACTCGTCGTCGAACAGGAACAATAACACAGGGCACCGCTGATGCAGTTTCCCAAGGACGAAACATTTTTCACAAAAATTATTAAACATCACAGACTAACTCTCACTACGGGAACACAAATATAAATGATTATACTCAACCCAAATTATACAAGAACCGATCCCGTGTGCAAATTTTGACCATAAGCAATAAAGCGTGACAGATGATTGCAATAAAAGTGGTTTATTACCATCAGTCCCCTTTTATTGTAGACACTACATTTTACTTTAAATTGGGTAATTATTGAAATTATATTAGCATATACTTTTCTGTTATGAATATTTTAATTTTTCTCTCTTCATTATTCATTATCTTCAATTTGCTTAAGTCCCATTCTACTTAATCGTTCCATCGTATTTTCGGCATCCTCTAGCTCTGTTTTTATTAATTTTTAATAGTATTTTTAGTTTTTAACAAATACATTTACTGTTATTTAATTTTATTCTGTTGGCTATAATTTTTTTACACTTCTTGTTATCTTCCATGTTTAACTTGTTTTGAATTATATTGCCCCCTCTAGTAATGCTTGAGTATTGAGTGTTGTTTGAGTGTTTTTAAAACAGAATCAATTTTGTATTTATTTTACACAAGTCTGATGATGGAATGCATGTCAGGCCGAAACTAGTCTCTCTTGTTGTCATAATTTAATAATCGTAGTAATAAAACTCAAAGTCTATCCACAACGTTTAATAGTGAGGTTCAATAGTAAGTGCAACATGTTTCGGTCTTTAGACCATCATCAGGCTATAAAGAAAAACAATGGTATCAGGAGAATCCAAAAATAGTTATAGTTATTAAAAGAGCGAATGGTGTCGGTTGTCCGATTACATCAATGATTAAAGTTAAAACATTTTAAATATGACAAATAATTACAAGTAGAAAAATACAAATTTAAAGTGAAAAGTTAAATACATGAATTGCAAAAACTTATACTATGGCAAAACAGCAAGTTAATTATGTTACACAATCAATATAAACTCACCTGTATGTGCAGAACGTAGGAATTGTAAATAATTTAAATTTAAAAACTTAAACATCCATACATAAGTGAAGAATAATGGATGAATAAGAAAGTTAATATATAAAAAAGAAGAGGAAAAGGAACTTTAGAAGTTATTTAGATAGAGAATGATGGTTGTGTTGGTTTTGGTTAGATTAAAGTGGATAGAAATGTGGGACCATATTCGTACTAAGAAAATTGTATACACGAAAATTCAATTAACAAGTTTTACATTATTAAAAGAAACAAGAAGAAAAGAACACAAGTGGAGGTATAAAGAAATGATTGTAAAAAACAATCAAAAAAAGGAGAGATCCATGAAAGAGGTTCGATCTCCTTATAATCAAGAAGACAGGTCGATCCCAAACCGTGAGTAAAGGTTCTTGTTAGTCTTCTCAATCTAAGCAGCAATGCTATGTAAATTAAGATGAACAGCATAAGGTACATTTCAAAAATTGCCGAACCGGAAAAGTTTACCAGCACCAACTTTTCACTTTAAATTTGTATTTTTCTACTCGTAATTATTTGTCATATTTAAAATGTTTTAACTTTAATCATTGATGTAATCGGACAACCGACACCATTCGCTCTTTTAATAACTATAACTATTTTTGGATTCTCCTGATACCATTGTTTTTCTTTATAGCCTGATGATGGTCTAAAGACCGAAACATGTTGCACTTACTATTGAACCTCACTATTAAACGTTGTGGATAGACTTTGAGTTTTATTACTACGATTATCTACATCATCCACATTTGAGAGATGGATTTCCTTTTCAATAATTTAATAAAATTCTGCTACATTGACTTTGGGTTTTTCATTTGGTTTTCCCATCAACCACATTTGAGGCATACATGGTTTACTTACTCTAGAGGTATGGAGGACCAACTTGTTTAGGAATAATGTCGAAAAACTGTCCGGTAGTAAGGAGCAAATAATAGATGGCGCGAGAGTAGTAAAAAGGTAAAAAGACAACGTGAAGTCAGTAACCCTCCATGGGTTATAAAGAGTGAAAAATGGGTTGAAAAATTAAAAGTTTTCGAGACTTGTGTAGTTAAAAATTGTGCAATATTTAAAATCTCAACTATAAACATAATTTAATTTCGTTTCTATTTCTAACAATTCATTTTGACATAATAGATCACAGGACAAGTTATTCTTTTCTACTATTTGTAACGTCCTGTGACACTTACTGTTGCTACTGTGGCGCCACCAATTTGTTCCCTTTTGATGGACACTTTTTAATACATTTAGTTGGTTCTCCTTCCTTCTACCCTTCATTAATTAGACTCAAAAAGTATCCACAGAATAGTAGTAAGTTCAGATTGACGCTAATGTCGCGGAGGGTATAGTCTGAATTTTACTGTTTTCCATGGAATGAATTTAAAATTTCAAAAAAGCTCGCAATTAAAAGATAGTTATTCTTTCAATGTTTATTTTTCTATCCCAGTCTAATTACTTATGGCGCCTGTTGCTACTGCAGCGCCACCCTAATTTTACGCAATTTAAGCCCCAACACTTTTTACTTACCTCCTTCTTTCTACCCTCCATAATTTGACATTTTCAAGCGTTTATTCAGCATCTTATTGAGTTAACATATTATTTTTACTTTTCAGTGATCGCAATTGCCTGGCCAACGAAAAATGCATGAGAGGCGTTTGTAAAACTGTTTGCAATTCAGATGCATCTTGCAACGCTAACCACATCTGTGAGAATAGAATATGTGAAATCGGTTGTCGTAGTGACAGCGTTTGTTCGCCTGATAAAGCTTGCATCAACAATAAATGCCAAAGTAAGTGATCAAACATTTCTAATACTAAAAATTGATTGTGTTAACCTCTACTTTTTGGAAGTTCATCTTACTAAGAACAATAAATAACTGCACAGTTAAACTAAACTTCCACTATTTATTCGAAAAATTCGCTTTAAAATTCAATTACAGCTGTTTCTAATACTAGTTTGCAGAAGATCTAATACGCCAAAAAATTTTAAAATAAAAAGTCAATACACCTATCTCTTTATTGAATACTCATGCGCAAATATTTTTGAATTTTCCCCTTCCACTGCTAAAATATGACTACTTCTTACCATAGAACACAACGTATTGCTACCCAGGAATACCACAATTTAAATGAAAAAAAACCTTTTAGCTGTCAAAAGCTAGCTTCTATTTGCCGTATAGCCGCGGCAGCCCAGGCCTAAACCACAAAAAGGAGAAGTTTTAATTTTTATTTCGTTCGTGTACGCCGCTTGCTAGTTGTTATTGTGTTTTTCTTGTCTTTGTGTCTTGTCTTTGTGTATTTAATAGTAACGACTTGTGTGTGTACCTAGATTTCTCTTTGGATTTATTTTACTTTGGATTACTGATTACTTTTGCATGTCATACCAACACAATTTTATAAGGGGCACGAATATTTAGGGGGAACTACGAGAGTGGGAGTTGGTTCGCGCACGAGTATTCAGTTTGTGTCATTAACGAGATGGGTCTATTAAATGAATGCAAAATACAAACAGACAATAGTTTCTTCTTTATGTTTTTGTATAAATGTATTCAATTTTGATAAATGTTAAAAATCTATTATTTTTTCAGATCCTTGCGAAAAAACGACAACTTGCGGCGTTTGCGCGCAATGCCTCGTTAACAACCACGTTGCTCAATGCAGTTGTCCAGTAAACTTCTTAGGCAACCCGCTAAAATCCTGCTCTCAACCAGCTATCAAATGCAATTCGAACTGCGAATGTGACGAAGTAGGAGCTTATTGCACGAAAAAATGCTCTACAAACGAAGATTGCTCGTGCGGAGAATCTTGCGTAAGCAAAAAATGTCGCAATAAATGCTCGGCGCAAGTTTCTTGCGCACAAGGTCAAATCTGCACCAGAGGCGCTTGCTTACCGGGATGCAGATCGAATAACGATTGTCCGAACGCAGAAATTTGTAACAACAGAAAATGCGAAAATCCTTGCAATCCTAACGCTTGCGGAAAGAACGCCCTATGCACATCGGCCGATCACAGAAAAGTATGTCTTTGCCCGGATGGTTATAAGGGAGACCCCAACAGAATCTGCAAACCATTCGAATGTCGTAAAGATTCCGACTGCGAGTCGAATAAAAAATGCGGGGAAGACGGAGCTTGTAGGAATCCATGCTTGGAACAAAAAGCTTGCGGAATAAATGCGCAATGTAGAGTCGTCGAACGACAACCTCTTTGCACTTGTCCTCCCGGATACCTCGGCAACGCGCTAATCGAATGTAAACAAGGTCGTACCGAAGAATGTTTGAAAAATCCTTGTGGACCAAACGCTAAATGCAGAGAAAACGAAGACGGTGGATTCGAATGCGTCTGCTCAACAGGATGTATCGGAGATGCTTACAAAGGATGCGTTTGCGAAGGACAGTTGGTTAATTTGTGCAAAAATAAACTTTGTGGCGTGGGAGCACAATGCAGAGTCATTGACGGCAAAGGCGCTCAATGTTATTGTCCGCAAGATAAACCTTCCGGAGATCCTACTATAGAATGTAAGTACCAAAATATATTTTCAGTTTTATAAAAATTCGTCTATATAAGACGTTTGACTGAAGAGATTCTAACCTACTAACTCATTGTGCGCAGCAAAATTCTTTACCTTTACAACTACAACAACTACAAATCATTGAAATAATAGTAAACGAAAAATATTGATTCTCCCATTGGAGCTGGTGGGTAAATGAAGTTGTCCATGAATGACATTTTGCATAGAGGTAGAAAAAATAATTCCTTTTCATCTGGTATATTCAAAAGTTACTTACAAACGTTCCGAGTGGTCAAAAAATGGATTTTAAGTGAATTTTTATGCAAATCCGGATATATCCTTTGGAGCTGGTGGGTAAATGAAGATGTCCATGAATGAAATTTTGCATAAAGGTAGCAAAAACAATTCTATTTTATCTGGTGAATGTGACAGTTTTGTGAAAATGTTTTATGTTCCTAGACATCGCTTACAATACATTTTTAGCCTACTCGGAAGGTTTGTAAGTAACTTTTGACTATACCAGATGAAAGAGAATTGTTTTTTTTTACCTCTGTGCAAAATTTTATTCATGGACATCTTCATTTACCCACCAGCTCCAAAGGATATATCCGAGTTTGCGTTAAAAATTCACTGATACTTCATTTTTAACACACTAAGCACTAAGAACATTTATTAAGTATATTTTAGAATTTAAATAATATTTTATTAGAAATCAAATGTCCAAATCAATGTCACAAAGTTTTATTAAGAGTAAGTAAGTAAAGTCGTTAACAGCTACTAGTTTCGGCTTTTAGAGAAGCCATCATCAGGCTAAAATACAAACAAGTTTTACAATATAAGAAAAGAAATCATAATAATAACAAGGTTCATACCTGAACTGCATATATGATACAATTGTAAATCCAGGCAGCTTACATTATACGTTTAAGCTTGTGGGTAAGAGAAATGTTAACGATATGACAATGAAGAGAAAATTAAATTATTAACTAATTAAGATAAACTTTATTAATGTTAATGTTAAAAATAAAATTATAGAATTAAGTTAAATGAACTAGTACAGTTCAATGATTGGAATTAACGAGTTAGAGGATAGAAAATTATTCATCAGCAAGATATCATGATGAAAGGAGTTGTAGACTAAATAACTATTAACGGCATAGTCCCAAAGGGCTGTGCCTAGGGAGTAAAAGAGCAGGATAAAAGGAGTTTGAAAATCCTTAATTATATAAACAGCAGTTGAAAAGCCTTCAAGAGTAGGAAGCTGAAAATCTTGTGAGTAAAAAATTAAGAAAAGAGGAGTTTGAAACTTCTTAGATGTATATACATCAGTTGAAAAGCCTTCCCGAGTAGGAGACTGAAAAACTTGTGATGAATTAACATCCAAATGAGAGAAATCACCAAATTGGTGATGTTTGACTGTGAGAAACAGTACAACCATGGATGATTTACTTCATTTTTAATATTTTATTACATTTTATATTTTGGTTTTCATTTAAATTAACCGCTAATTATCATGGTTTCCCCGTATTTGAATGTATTATCATGTGCGAGCGAGCAATTTTACATACAACTTGGTGGTCGAGTTTGAATGCCACATACTTAAAAACAAATTTAAACATAAAAATTTTAATTTGGATCCTTCTGGGCCAAGCCGGTACTTAAGGGTAGTCTAATATGGCGGCGCCCTATATTCCGGCTGTCGGACCTCTCTCTTGCGCGGTATATTGTTTTTAAGTATGTGTTGAATGCACAGTAAATTTTGATGTGCTGTTACCAAATGGGTTGGCTGTCGTAGTTCTACGGTAGGAGCTAGGAGCTAGCTTCACCCCGATAAAATTATATCTATCTTCTTATTTTAAACGAATATTTTCAGGTTCCATCGAGAAAACAGTTCCGGATTGTCGTACAGAAGGTTGCGGCAAAAATTCAGAGTGTATTCGTGAACATGCATTCTTCGTTTGCCGCTGCCTACCAGGTTATTCAGGTAGTCCTGACAAGGGATGCGAGAGGGGTAAGTGCGGGACTGTCCTCCAAACCGAAAACAATTATTCACAAGTATTTTTACCTATTATTTATTTGTATACAGTACATAGGCTTTTTTATTGCTCTGAATATTACACCGGTACGCATTTTAGATTTTATAACTAAGAGAATAACCAGTTGATTATACAACCAGTAACTTGGTTATTCTCTTTCACACCTTCTTAAATAGTACACAAAATTTATTTGTACAAACCTTGATACTCTGCACGTAATTTGTGTTGTTTTTTTTTGTGTTATCATAGAGTATTTTTGGTCAAGGTACTTAAAAGGATGTGGCACGCATAAAAGAATCTACATCACATTCTAATTATTTTGAAAAAGTTGGCATTATTTATTTATTTGCTGTTTCCATAAAAAGTTCCTTTGATATATGCAACGTAACCAAAATTGAAGATGAATGTTTAAATAACTATTTTTTTATTAATTTCCAATTCATAAATCAAAGGAACAACACATTTAATGTACTTAAATTTATTTAATTGTGCTACAGCCTTATTGAATATATATTTTTTTTGTAAATATTGTACTAGAATTTTCGTCATGTGGAATGTACACTTTTTACGGTTCCAATCTGCCTGTCACATGATCCTAAACAAAAATGCTTCCCATCACCCGATATTAAACTACACATTCCACTAAATTGAACTGGTTTATTATTATTACACTAAAAAATTTGCAAAATATAAGCACCAGCAGCGCCGAATCCAAAAGCGCGGCGGGTATGATGATGTGTCAGATTGGGAACTATACTTCAGTTGACGAAATTTGGTGAGACTACTTAAAGTATTGTTCAATAATCTGTTTTTCGTGAAAATTCTGTCACAAGCAAGCACCAAATGTCGTAACGAGAAGTATATACTATGGAATTCAGATCTAGCAACAATATTATTATTGTATTGTAATGCACAATCGACCACTAGGACCATACTACCGGGTGTGCCAGAAGTTTCTGACCCATTTTGACTGCAAATCTATCGGAACTTAAAAACCCTAGAGAGTTGCAGTTTTCTTTTTATATAAAGTTTTTTTCAGTTTATATGTTTAATTAGTAACAGCTTATATAGGGTGTTTTAGAAAAAAAGATGTTTTTTAAATACAAATATCGTCGATTTTTTTTAATGGAACACAAAAAAACCTAACCTAACCTTTTTTTTAAACACCCTATATAAACTGTTACTAATTAAATATGTATACGGAAAAAAACTTTATATAAAAAGAAATTGTTCCTCGAAAACCACAACTCTATGGTTTTTAAGTTCCGATATATTTGCAGTTAAAATGGGTTAA
This sequence comes from Ophraella communa, assembly GCA_035357415.1. Classification (NCBI taxonomy): domain Eukaryota; kingdom Metazoa; phylum Arthropoda; class Insecta; order Coleoptera; family Chrysomelidae; genus Ophraella; species Ophraella communa. Next base: position 20,345,952 of record CM068988.1, on the reverse strand, counting down.
ACTGTATGTCAACTATTACTGGAGTTAGTAATTAACGATTTAATTAGGAATTTACTTGTACTTTTTTATTTGTGACCATGTTTTTGATATTTTTTAACTAAAAGAAAAAAATATTTTTCATTCACATTATTTAGATTTGCAAATTTGTATATAGTACGAGAGGACCAGTTTTATATTGTGATCCAAAAGAATATAGACTATTGATTATGACTTAAAAACAGGTTAATAAGGAACGTTCACAGGTTTTTATTGCAGGAATCGTTCGATGGATTGATTATAAAGGGAGTAAAAAACGCGGAATGCTATTAAATAAGAGGGTGAAATTTAAAGATAGGAGTAAAAAGGAGCTTATATTAAGACGATATAATATGGTGTCTAGGGACAGCACAATGCTACCTTTGGATAACTTGGGAATGGTAACTTTTGAAGATATTATTATAGGAATATAAACGTATTATAAATTTAAGTATACTTTATTCCTATAAAAGATAAATCGTTTTTATTGACATTACAATATTCACTGATTATTTATATATCTATTGATTTCTTCTAAACCAAAATAATCTTGACAACTATTGCCGTGGGAACCATCTTTTGTTCGAATATAGCACTCGCCACACTACCCTCCTTGGCAGTGACTTTGGCTACAAATTCAAAACTTCTCTAAAACGAACTCCTCCCGGAACGCGTCATCCGTTCTTGAACAAGAGGCAAAGTGGACGAATGTGCAGGTATATCAGGAGCACTTGTAGGAACAGGAACAGTTGTAGGAATCGGAACAGTTGTAGGAACAGGAACAGTGTTGGTAAAAGGAACAGGTTGAAGAACTTCGTCATCTTGATAAATAAAAGCTGGTTTTACGCGAGCAATCGATACTTTATTGGGTTTGTTGCGAATCTTGAGAGTTCTGGTCTTGTCGTCTCGATCAAGAACTTCGTAGGATTCAGTGTATAGTGATTGAAGAGCTTTTAACATCTGTCCATGTCTCAGAAAGACATAACTACAATCAACAAGTTCTTTGAACACAAAAATTGTAGGTTGGCGATGTCGAGATGCTAGGGAAGGTCGTAGACGAATCATGTACTCTCGTAAACTTGAAAGAAAGCTAATTGAATAATCAAGATTATTATTTGCGAGATTTGAAGACAAAAGTTCACCAGGTAGGCGTATATTTTCCCCATACACAAGCTCAGCTGCAGTAATCTTGACAACTATTGCCGTGGGAACCATCTTTTGTTCGAATATAGCACTCGCCAGATTATCATTGAACTATTTCATATTAGTTCTGCTTTTATGAAAACATTATCCTTTTCGATTAGAGTGTATTAGATTTTATTAGATTGTCTTAAGTCGTACAAGTCAGTTAGACCTCGATCTATGAAGATCTTTTGTGCCTACCTTAATCTACCTGAACGCCAATACTTCTACCGAAGTTAAGCAGCTTCTAGAGGGCATATATTTATTTGCATAGAATATGCACCTCGGTTTCTTTAATGACAGTTTCAGCTTGCCTCAGTCCTGAAGTATTCCTCCAGTGAGATTGTAGTTGATCCTCTTTCCAGGAACCAAGATCCTTTTTGATGCGGCGATCTTGCAAGATTTTCGCTTTTTATATAATGATCTATTAGTATCTCCATAGTTTTGAGAAGAAAAGAGGCAAGGTTAATGGGACGATAAAATTTTTAGATAATGTGGATTAATATTAGATATTAATAAAATATACCTCGACGATTATTTTCTGTGCTCAATTGCATAAAACAATAATTAAAAACAGGACAAAGATAAGTCACTGTACGATGGATAGAGAATGATCCATTGCTTGTTGCAACTTTTTATGTGTTGTGTACTATTTACATTTGACTGTTCCTTGTTCCTTAACTGGAATTGTTGTCACATTCCAAAGAATTTGCGAAGAATCAGGGGAATAGGCTTTTTCACAAACATCTTTTGTTGAGTTTGGCTCATCATTTTTTGAATCATACATATACAATATATTGATGATTTCTGGCACAAGAACTGATTCTTCTGGATGTCATGAAATGTATTTTAATCCCAAACAAACTGACTAATCTTCTATCCATCTATATTTATTACAAATTGAACTAAATGAAGCATATTTTTGTTTACATTCGTGTAAATAAGAAGAATAATAAGAAATCCTGGCAAAAAATATTAAAATTAGGTCATAAATATAAAAGTTATTTAGTTAACAATTTTTTTACCTGTGTATATTACCATGTTTGATAACTTTAAATCTAAATATTTGTCATGTTTAAGATGGAGCCACTGCGATAATACAATTCCTATATCTGAATTCTGTAGGATGAAAGGAGCATTCTCACATTGATTATTGTATATTAGCATTGTTGTCTATAGTTACCCTTAAAATCTACAAAGCTATAGATGCTTGTAAATACTGCCGCTTTGTACGGTCATGTTGAGATGGCCTCTTTCATTTCTTTCCATCTTTCTGACTATCTTTATCACGCCCGCATGCGATTGTATTGTGCATTCTTTTCTACGGTTTTTGTTTTTCTTATAAAATGCTTTCTTTTCTTGCCCACCTTGATGTAGCTGCTGAATGTAACAGCGACCTAGAATGTCCTCAAGATAAAGCTTGTCTCAACTTCCAATGCGTTAATCCTTGCACGTTAAGAGGAGCCTGCGGATTGAATGCCCTCTGCGAGACCGTACTACATAGACCGAGGTGTTCTTGTCCGGAATGTTACGTCGGTATGGCAAATATGGTTTGTCGTCCAGATGAAAAATGCTTGGCTGTAAATGGTAGACCCAACAAGATCCACTGTTTGTCCAACAATGACTGCTCAGATAATTTAGCTTGCGAAGTCTCAACTGGTGAATGCATAGATCCTTGTGAAAATAAAGCCTTCAAATGTAGAGGAAACAAAAAGTGTGAGGTATACAATCATAGACCGACGTGTGTTTGTAAAAAGGGCTTTTTATTAAACGGCAAAGGAGAGATTTCTTGCGCTCCTGACAACATAGAGTGCTATCAAGACAGCCATTGTTCTGACAAGAATGCATGTATTGGGGGCATATGCCAAAATCCTTGCACGGCAACTACCAAATCTCCATGTCCAGCAGATAAAAGTTGCGATGTCTCAAATCACAAACCAGTTTGTATCTGCTTGAAAGATTGCACACCTACTTTATCTATATGTCTGAGAGATAACGGCTGTCCTCAAGATCAAAGTTGTAGAGCTTTTAGATGCGAAGATCCTTGCAAAACAGCGAATTGTCCAGAAAATACGCCCTGTTTCGTAGAAGATCACAAGCCAAAATGCCAGTACTGTCCTGCAGGTTTTAAAACAGACCCTAAATATGGATGCGTTAAAGGTAAACACTCATTCTGGGTTCAGATATTCTTCTAGTGCTGTGCTACGACAAAATGTCAGCTTTCGGTTATCTGTTTTATTTTGATTATATATGCGCAGTAAAAATAATTCTTCATGCTACATCGGTTTACCTTCTTACAACGTCTTAAACTATTTTTTTATTACTTTTTTAAAACTTGAACGATATTAAACAAATTCCTTATTTTTCTATAATAATGGATTAACATTTCTCTAGCTTTAACCCACATTTTATACAATTTTCTTGTTCGCGCGAATAGATAGATCCTTTGACAATAAGTGTAACAAGGTAAACGTTTTGGGACTGCTGGAAATCCGTTAGAAATACTTGGTTCAGGTAGCACGCGACAATATAATTGTCTAATTCATCGATTCGCTTGGACCATATACAAAAAGCTTTATATAATGTAGTTCTTTACTGTTTTCGTTTAAAAATTTTACTTTTGATAAGATAAGATATTGTTTTATTTCTATGTATTTGTTAGCAATCAAAACAATCATAGTTCTAGACGCCAACATGTGTTATTAGGTCAGCTAGCCAGTTCCTTTTCAATCTCCTTGTATTTTGCGGCTTTGGAAGTTCTTCATATATTTTACATTGATGATAATAATGGATGCACCAAGTTGTATTTTTGATGAACTTCTTTGTACCATAGCTGAGTGTGATTGATTCAATAATATGAGTCCAAATAGACTTTATGAAAATTTTGTAAAGTATTAGGTTATTTTGCAGTACTAGTTTGGATCTTCTGTCGATCAACCAGTGTATTTCAGCAGCCATGCTTGGATACCATTTAAGTCTCTTTTTAATGTCTCTAAACTTGTAATTTGATTTTCTTCACTTGCAGGTATGATTGTGTCGCCCTCAGTTCTGTGTCATTACTTATCTGTTGGTTGAACCCTCATTTACTTTTGTTAGGAATTCCATCTAAGTTACATAAAAATTGACAACTAAAAGTTTACATCTAAAACATCTGCCAAATCCCAACTAAAAGATTGAACAACATGATGTATAACATTTTTCCTTTCTTTTAAATATTATAGTCATTTAAACATTGTCTTAGCGGCATATAACTATGACCAGTAGAAACATTTTCATCTTCGATGTGATCACTCTGAGACCGTCTGTCATCAAAAACATTTTCTTCTTCATTGACAAAAGTAGGCTGATTTAAATATCGTCTTTTTATTTGGTTATAGTGTAATCTTCTTGTATAAGTTTGTACATGATCGAACACTTAAATGTTTTCAATCATGTTTGTATCCTTTTTTAAATTTAAAAATCAATTATAAGAGTTTCTAAATTGTGTGACTCTGAAGTGTTAGTCTAATTTTGTTAAAATTTTGGTACGTATATCTGAGTCATTACTAGATTTTAAACCGCACTTAAATATCAGACATTTAAAGTCATCTGCAGATATTTGATTTATTCTATATTCCTCACACATTTTGTTTACTCGTGTAGCAAAAGTAACAAAATCCTGTTTCTTACCAAACATGTTTGTAAGTTTTAATTTCGTTTGATCAAAATTAGAAACTCTACTTTCTTTTGGTAAAATAAAATTGCTATACTTTTCATAGCATTGCGTATCCAATGTTCTGAGCAGGAGTCTTACTTTTTCAGAGTCTGATATGTTTTTAGCGTCTTCATTAAAAAGACTTTCATATCTTCTAAACCATGCCTCAAATGTGTCGCCATTTTCAGGATCATAATGAAATTCTTGGATACTATTGCCTAAAATATCCATGCGAAACTCTTTATTGTTTTGATTTGAAGTTGTGTTTTGAGCTCCAAAACATTTTGTAATTTGCGTAATTATCTCTTGTTTAAGTATTTCTTGTTGTGTCTTCATAAAATTATTTAATGTTTATGCCATTTCTTCATTCATTACTGACTGCGCCAAGTTACATAAAAATTGACAACTAAAAATTGACATCTAAAACATGTGCCAAATCCCAACTAAAAGATTGAACAACATGGTGTATAACAGCTTAAGCCCATATATCAAACAATATAGAAGGCTTGGGTGATATTTAGGAATGCAGAAATATTTTCCCTCCAGGTCTAGATTAATGCTTTGTGCTATTCTGTGCACTAGCTGCACCAAATTGTTGAAGAGGTATCCATTCTTCTGGGTCAGAATTTATCACTTGCAGCAATAGTCTCTCTTGGACATAATTGGTAAGAGACTTATAAGTCTGTATGAAGAAACTTTGTTAGCATCTTTATCTTGATTCGGTATAATAATTACTTCAGTGGTTTTAAGTAAGTTTGGCCAATGGAATTTTCGTCGTATAACATTGAAGATATATGTCTTAAGGATCATCCCTTTTTCGCCGTAGTTCTTTTAACATTTTATGGGTTGTTTGGACTATTCCATTCGCTTTCTTTGTATTCAAATAACAAATCTCTTGCTGTACTTCATTTATGGATAGCTGTTTACCGTTGTTGAGTGTAAATACTTTAGCTAAATGAAATTTATGGTACTAACCCTTACTGTGTGAAAACGTCAGATTGACAATGCTATTTCGATAGCGAAACGGCTGTCATTGCAATTTATAGAATAAATAGTGAAAGTTAATACAACCTTTTAGTTGTTTATTGTTCTGAACTTTAGCTAAACGTTCAATACTTTTGTTTTTACTTCGTCGCTTTTGGCCTACTAGCTCATTATGAATGGGAGGGAATGTAGTCAGAGAATGATGTTTGCTGAGCTTCTTTAATTTTTAGTATGAGTTGTTAAGTTATTCTATTTAATTTAATTTTCTGCTGGGGTGTGGATTCGTTGTCATTTTGCAGCTGCTTTTCTCTTTTGTGATTATATTTGATTGATCTTCACTGCGACGTTGTATATTTTGTTCCCTGTAGTAAAAATGTATTTGTAAAAGTTTAGATGGTAGGTATGGTAGCGAACAAACATCTGGAAGAATAATTTTCTTAAGGTTTATTATGAGGAGAACTTTTTTCTTAAACTTATATTTTTTAATCTATAAAACATCTATAGATACATTTCTATTTTTTAACATCAAATAGTTCTTAATCACCACTTAAAAAAAATTTTATTCATTTTGAACTAATTTTGTCTATGAAAAGCATATAAATGACAAACATTACTTCCTGTATGAAAAATGTATTTTACAAAAGAACTGCATAATCTAAAGCTCCATTCAATGGCTTAAATATTCAATTGCTATGTTTCAACAAATTTAATGTAAAATTTCCAGGACTATTATTAAAAAAAAAAGCTTATTTTAAGTGAATTTATTGTCTTGATTTAGCTGGATTTTAAGAGAAAAAAATGGAACCCGGAAACCAAGAAGTGCCCTGAAATATACCGAACGTATCAAAAATTGCATGGGATCGTCACTTGTCGCTCAATAGTTTTTCTATTATTTTTTAAGATCGCTTGTATAAATTGTATATACTTTATTTACTTGGTGATGGGAAGTTGGTGGTATTCATCTTTTTAGATATAGTTAGAATGCTTTTAGAAATTTCATCATAAATTTATTTAAACGATTTTGTTATTTATGGTACTAATAGGTTCACAAAAAATTCGCTTAAAAGTTGACTTCAAAGCTGGTTTAAAAAACAATTAGAACAGTTTGTATTTCTATTATTTTCACGATCGCGTATGCTGTAACATTTAAAACTGTCCGAGTTTTAAATTCTATAGGAAAGATTTTTGTAGAGGGTGAAACTCTAAATAATAACTTTATATTAATATTTTTCTATAACTAATTTTATTAATAAACTTAAGCAGCATCATAATGTCATTAGAAAAATCTATTTAAACAATTCGATGATTCAAAACTGTTGTATAAATGTACAGATGCAACATTTAATAAGTAATTGTTTTATCAAATCAGACAAAAAACTCCAAAGATATTAAATCCTTGATGCAACTCAAGATGTTTGGTTTTACAATACCTACGTACTGATTTCTATAAAAAAAGGTTTTACAAACTGTCTATATAATCAGCTACAAGTCAAAATATCTCTTCTAAATACTATCTTTTGAAACTAATTTTAAAGAATCGCTAAAAGAAACTGTGACAAATAATAGTAACAATGTCTAAAAGATATTGCGCAGCAAGTTTTTGTAAATTTAAAAATACTGAAATGATAGGATGTTTTAAAAGATGGTTAACAAATTATTTTCAATGTTTGAATGTAAATATATATTTTATTTTATATTCTTGTTTAGATATTCAATGCCGCTCACACGATGAGTGTACATCACAACTGGCATGTATTAATAAAAAATGTCAAAACCCTTGTGCGGTTTCCAATCCATGTACCCAGTCCCATGACTGTAAGGTACAAGATCATCAACCAGTTTGCGTTAAAGGTAAAAATAATTATAAATGTATCATTAACAACATCTATTTTTATTGTTCTAACCCTTACACTGTGGAAGTCCATTCTATTAAGAACATTAAACAAAGAGTATTGAAATAACAATACCTACTAAAGCCTAGATGTTATTATCCCTAAGGGCTAGTATTAATAAAAAGTTGTTTGTTTATGTTCTTAATACAACTATCTTGTTTTTGTATATCAATAACTTAGTTAAAGTGTTTTTCAAGAAAAATAGTTGACTGCATTTAAGCTACCTGCTTTAATCCCATTGTCAATAAACATGTTTATGGGCGAATTTGGCATATATAATGAGGTAGCTTAATTGAAGCCAACCATTTTTCCTGAAAAACACTATACAATATGTTTGCGTATGTTTTTCAGTGTGCCAGTGCCAAAGGAACGAAGACTGTGGAAATATAAATTTACAATGTGACGGCTGTCATTGCGTGCAGGGTAAATAAACAATTTTTCTCTTAAAATCGAAGATTGTTTAATGGAAGTGTGAAAGCTATTGTTATTTAACAAATTTAAGAGCAGTATCCATTAACATTACAACTTGAGTACCATTTGTTTAACCGATTTAGAAATATTCTCTTTTTAACCTTTAAACTATTGCAAAATCTCCCTGTCCGAGTGTGAACAGTCTTGCTTGTTTAAAAGTAACCAAAAAAACAAGAAATTCTGGTGGTCCTCACAAGCAGTCACCAATAATTTGTTCCTATACCCTACGCTTCCATTAAACAATGTAAGGTTTAGTTTTCTTTTAATTTTGTAACTACATTGGCAACATTTTTTGTTAAAAGTAGCATTATAAATCCTAAGAGATCACATTTTATTAGAGTTGCCGTAGTTAAAGTAATATTAAGAAAGGTTTTGTAACAATTGGTTACAAATAGAAATTTATTTATGTTAGGAGAACCTCGAATACCTCAATGTCAACACTGCCCACCAGGTGTATCTTGTGACCCGTTAACAGGAGCGTGCCATAAGGGTAAGTGTTTACCATTTTCTGGATTCGATCATATAATTCAGTGTGTTGCTGTTTTTATTATCGCCACCTTACCAAAATCCCAATCCCACCACATGGAACTGAATGGAAAATCATTCTGCTAAAGGGTAAGCTTCTGCTGAGAAACAGTATTTTTTAAAATAAGGCATTTAAAAGAAAACAATTTTGTCTGTTGCAGCTTTATACCATTTAACTGTATATTTATTCTAACCTTCATGGTCTGTTGTAAATCTTTTTGTAAAAATAGCAACACTTTTTTAAATTTGTGACTAAACAGAGCGAATATCATAGTATTCTAATATACACTATATTTTCTTACTTTCGGGTTATTTTAGTTTGGGAAATGGTAAGCGATTTTTGACAATTTCTTTTGTTAATTCTATAAAAAGGTAATGCACTAGAAAAAGCTAAAAAAGGAATCTTTTTTTTTTCTAACTTATATATGGTTTTAAACAGCGTAATTAAAACTCAATGAATTTTTACATAACTATTTTAATTTATAAATTTATTATAGTTTGTTCATTGTCAAAAACGCCGAACTATCAACTTACGAAGTAGAAATTGCACTAGTATAGAATTTAAATGTTTTGTAAATAGATCTGTAAATTTTGTAAAAAGTTTGGTTATGGGTTTTACTATAACATTGCATGTACTAAACCATTTCATCCCAACACAATGGTAATATTGTAAATATTAGGTACTAACTGTGATTTTGTTGTTTTTAAAATAACAGATATGGTGACCACACCCGCCCCACTAACCGAAACACAAACTGTGATTTTTTCACAAATAACAAATGCTACTACCTCTACTACCAATCTAACATTTACCCAGCCTGACATAACTACCACTGAGAAGATTATCGCAGCAAATACAACTACATATGAACCACTCGAATCACGAACGTTACAAGAAGAAACAGAAACTACCACAACTAAAGTGGTGGAGTCTTCTGATATTTCCTCAGAAAAACCGCCCGTTACAACTACTGAAATTCCCGAATCAAAATACCCGTCCATAATAACTAGCATTTATACTACTATAACTTCCATATTTACTACGGAATCTCCCAAGATAACAACCACAATAAATGAAAGTACTGCCCAAAATAAAACTGAAAACATAACATTCACCACAGAAGCATCAACATCAGGAACAGAAAGAATATCTAATAAAACAACTAAGGGTCTTAATCTAGAAACAACAGCACACAGTGAAATGACAAAACAAACAACCAAACAATTACCAAAAGTAACAACAGTAGGTGTTGAATTTACAACAAAACAATATCCTGAGGATACAACTTTAGGTTTCGAGACAACTTTACGTTCTGAAACAACCTTGGGTACTGAGTTTACAACAGAAGGGGAATATTCAACTACAACGAAACAATATCCTAAAGAAACAACTTTAGGATTAGAGACAACCTTAGGATCTGAAACAACCTTGGGTACTGAGTTTACAACACAAGAAAAATATTCAACTACAACGAAACAATATCCTAAAGAAACAACTTTAGGATTGGAGACAACTTTACGTTCTGAAACAACCTTGGGTACTGAGTTTACAACACAAGGAGAATATTCAACTACAACGAAACAATATCCTGAAGAAACAACTTTAGGATTAGAGACAACTTCAAGTTCTGGAACAACCTTGGGTACTGAGTTTACAACACAAGGAGAATATTCAACTACAACGAAACAATATCCTAAAGAAACAACTTTAGGATTAGAGACAACCTTAGGATCTGAAACAACCTTGGGTACTGAGTTTACAACACAAAAAGAATATTCAACTACAATGAAACAATATCCTAAAGAAACAACTTTAGGATTGGAGACAACTTTACGTTCTGAAACAACCTTGGGTACTGAGTTTACAACACAAGGAGAATATTCAACTACAACGAAACAATATCCTGAAGAAACAACTTTAGGATTAGAGACAACTTCAAGTTCTGAAACAACTTTGGGTACTGAGTTTACAACACAAGGAGAATATACAACGAAACAATATCCCAAAGAAACACCTTTAGGATTAGAGACAACCTTAGGATCTGAAACAACCTTGGGTACTGAGTTTACAACACAAGAAAAATATTCAACTACAACGAAACAATATCCTAAAGAAACAACTTTAGGATTGGAGACAACTTTACGTTCTGAAACAACCTTGAGTACTGAGTTTACAACACAAGGAGAATATTCAACTACAACGAAACAATATCCTGAAGAAACAACTTTAGGATTAGAGACAATTTCAAGTTCTGGAACAACCTTGGGTACTGAGTTTACAACACAAGGAGAATATTCAACTACAACGAAACAATATCCTAAAGAAACAACTTTAGGATTAGAGACAACCTTAGGATCTGAAACAACCTTGGGTACTGAGTTTACAACACAAAAAGAATATTCAACTACAATGAAACAATATCCTAAAGAAACAACTTTAGGATTGGAGACAACTTTACGTTCTGAAACAACCTTGGGTACTGAGTTTACAACACAAGGAGAATATTCAACTACAACAAAACAATATCCTGAAGAAACAACTTTAGGATTAGAGACAACTTCAAGTTCTGGAACAAACTTGGGTACTGAGTTTACAACACAAGGAGAATATTCAACTACAACGAAACAATATCCTAAAGAAACAACTTTAGGATTAGAGACAACCTTAGGATCTGAAACAACCTTGGGTACTGAGTTTACAACACAAAAAGAATATTCAACTACAATGAAACAATATCCTAAAGAAACAACTTTAGGATTGGAGACAACTTTACGTTCTGAAACAACCTTGGGTACTGAGTTTACAACACAAGGAGAATATTCAACTACAACAAAACAATATCCTGAAGAAACAACTTTAGGATTAGAGACAACTTCAAGTTCTGAAACAACTTTGGGTACTAAGTTTACAACACAAGGAGAATATACAACGAAACAATATCCCAAAGAAACACCTTTAGGATTAGAGACAACCTTAGGATCTGAAACAACCTTGGGTACTGAGTTTACAACACAAGAAGAATATTCAACTACAATGAAACAATATCCTAAAGAAACAACTTTAGGATTGGAGACAACTTTACGTTCTGAAACAACCTTGGGTACTGAGTTTACAACTAAAGGAGAATATTCAACTACAACAAAACAATATCCTGAAGAAACAACTTTAGGATTAGAGACAACTTCAAGTTCTGAAACAACTTTGGGTACTGAGTTTACAACACAAGGAGAATATACAACGAAACAATATCCTAAAGAAACACCTTCCGGATTAGAGACAACCTTAGGATCTGAAACAACCTTGGGTACTGAGTTTACAACACAAGAAGAATATTCAACTACTATGAAACAATATCCTAAAGAAACAACTTTAGGATTGGAGACAACTTTACGTTATGAAACAACCTTGGGTACTGAGTTTACAACACAAGGAGAATATTCAACTACAACGAAACAATATTCTAAAGAAACAACTTTAGGATTAGAGACAACTTCAAGTTCTGAAGCAACCTTGAGTACTAAGTTTACAACACAAGGAGAATATTCAACTACAACAAAACAATATACTTTGGGTACTGAGTTTACAACACAAGGAGAATATACAACGAAACAATATTCTAAAGAAACACCTTTAGGATTAGAGACAACCTTAGGTTCTGAAACAACCTTGGGTACTGAGTTTACAACACAAGAAGAATATTTAACTACAATGAAACAATATCCTAAAGAAACAACTTTAGGATTGGAGACAACTTTACGTTCTGAAGCAACCTTGGGTACTAAGTTTACAACACAAGGAGAATATTCAACTACAACAAAACAATATCCTGAAGAAACAACTTTAGGATTAGAGACAACTTCAAGTTTTGAAACAACTTTGGGTACTGAGTTTACAACACAAGAAGAATATTCAACTACAATAAAACAATATCCTAAAGAAACAACTTTGGGTACTGAGTTTACAACACAAGGAGAATATACAACTAAACAATATCCTAAAGAAACAACTTTAGGATTGGAGACAACTTTACGTTCTGAAGCAACCTTGGGTACTAAGTTTACAACACAAGGAGAATATTCAACTACAACAAAACAATATCCTGAAGAAACAACTTTAGGATTAGAGACAACTTTACGTTCTGAAACAACCTTGGGTACTGAGTTTACAACACAAGGAGAATATTCAAATACAATAAAACAATATACTAAAGAAACAACTTTAGGATTGGAAACAACTTTACGTTCTGAAACAACCTTAGGTACTGAGTTTACAACACAAGGAGAATATTCAACTACAACGAAACAATATCCTAAAGAAACAACTTTAGGATTAGAGACAACTTCAAGTTCTGAAACAACTTTGGGTACTGAGTTTACAACACAAGGAGAATATACAACGAAACAATATCCTAAAGAAACACCTTTAGGAGTAGAGACAACCTTAGGATCTGAAACAACCTTGGGTACTGAGTTTACAACACAAGGAGAATATTCAACTACAATGAAACAATATCCCAAAGAAACAACTTTAGGATTAGAGACAACTTTACGTTCTGAAACAACCTTGGGTACTGAGTTTACAACACAAGGAGAATATTCAACTACAACGAAACAATATCCTGAACAAACAACTTTAGGATTAGAGACAACTTCAAGTTCTGAAACAACTTTGGGTACTGAGTTTACAACACAAGGAGAATATACAACGAAACAATATCCTAAAGAAACACCTTTAGGAGTAGAGACAACCTTAGGATCTGAAACAACCTTGGGTACTGAGTTTACAACACAAGGAGAATATTCAACTACAATGAAACAATATACTAAAGAAACAACTTTAGGATTGGAAACAACTTTACGTTCTGAAACAACCTTAGGTACTGAGTTTACAACACAAGGAGAATATTCAACTACAACGAAACAATATCCTAAAGAAACAACTTTGGGTACTGAGTTTACAACACAAGGAGAATATACAACGAAACAATATCCTAAAGAAACACCTTTAGGAGTAGAGACAACCTTAGGATCTGAAACAACCTTGGGTACTGAGTTTACAACACAAGGAGAATATTCAACCACAATGAAACAATATCCCAAAGAAACAACTTTAGGATTAGAGACAACCTTACGTTCTGAAACAACCTTGGATACTGAGTTTACAACACAAGGAGAATATTCAACTACAACGAAACAATATCCTGAACAAACAACTTTAGGATTAGAGACAACTTCAAGTTCTGAAACAACTTTGGGTACTGAGTTTACAACACAAGGAAAATATACAACGAAACAATATCCTAAAGAAACACTTTTAGGAGTAGAGACAACCTTAGGATCTGAAACAACCTTGGGTACTGAGTTTACAACACAAGGAGAATATTCAACTTCAATGAAACAATATGCTAAAGAAACAACTTTAGGATTGGAAACAACTTTACGTTCTGAAACAACCTTAGGTACTGAGCTTACAACACAAGGAGAATATTCAACTACAACGAAACAATATCCTAAAGAAACAACTTTGGGTACTGAGTTTACGACACAAGGAGAATATACAACTAAACAATATCCTAAAAAAACACCTTTAGGATTAGAGACAACCTTAGGATTTGAAACAACCTTGGGTACTGAGTTTACAACACAAGAAGAATATTCAACTAAAACAAAACAATTTCCTAAAGAAACAACTTTAGGATTAGAGACAACTTTACGTTCTAAAACAACCTTGGGTACTGAGTTTACAACACAAGGAGAATATACAACGAAACAATATCCTAAAGAAACACCTTTAGGAGTAGAGACAACCTTAGGATCTGAAGCAACCTTGGGTACTGAGTTTACAACACAAGGAGAATATTCAACTACAACGAAACAATATCCTGAACAAACAACTTTAGGATTAGAGACAACTTCAAGTTCTGAAACAACTTTGGGTACTGAGTTTACAACACAAGGAGAATATACAACGAAACAATATCCTAAAGAAACACCTTTAGGAGTAGAGACAACCTTAGGATCTGAAACAACCTTGGGTACTGAGTTTACAACACAAGGAGAATATTCAACTACAATGAAACAATATCCTAAAGAAACAACTTTGGGTACTGAGTTTACAACACAAGGAGAATATACAACGAAACAATATCCTAAAGAAACACCTTTAGGATTAGAGACAACCTTAGGATCTGAAACAACCTTGGGTACTGAGTTTACAACACAAGGAGAATATTCAACTACAACGAAACAATATCCTAAAGAAACAACTTTGGGTACTGAGTTTACAACACAAGGAGAATATACAACGAAACAATATCCTAAAGAAACACCTTTAGGAGTAGAGACAACCTTAGGATCTGAAACAACCTTGGGTACTGAGTTTACAACACAAGGAGAATATTCAACTACAATGAAACAATATCCTAAAGAAACAACTTTGGGTACTGAGTTTACAACACAAGGAGAATATACAACGAAACAATATCTTAAAGAAACACCTTTAGGATTAGAGACAACCTTAGGATCTGAAACAACCTTGGGTACTGAGTTTACAACACAAGGAGAATATTCAACTACAACGAAACAATATCCTAAAGAACCAACTTTGGGTACTGAGTTTACAACACAAGGAGAATATACAACGAAACAATATCCTAAAGAAACACCTTTAGGATTAGAGACAACCTTGGGATCTGAAACAACCTTGGGTAATGAGTTTACAACAAAAGAAGAATATTTAACTACAACAAAACAATATTCTGAAGAAACAACTTTAGGATTAGAGACAACTTTACGTTCTAAAACAACCTTGGGTACTGAGTTTACAACACAAGGAGAATATTCAACTACAACGAAACAATATCCTAAAGAAACAACTTTAGGATTAGAGACAACCTTAGGATCTGAAACAACCTTGGGTACTGAGTTTACAACACAAGGAGAATATTCAACTACAATGAAACAATATCCTGAAAAAACAACTTTAGGATTAGGGACAACTTCAAGTTCTGAAACAACTTTAGGTATTGAGTTTACAACACAAGGAGAATATTCAACCACAACGAAACAATTTCCTAAAGAAACAACTTTAGAATTAGAGACAACTTTACCTTCTGAAACAACCTTGGGTACAGAGTTTACCACACAGGGAGAATTATCAAGTACAACAAAACAATATCCTAAAGAAACAACATTAGGATTAGAGACAACCTTAGGTTCTGAAACAACCTTGGGTACTGAGTTTACAACACAAGGAGAATATTCAACTACAACGAAACAATATCCTAAAGAAACAACTTTAGGATTGGAGACAACTTTACGTTCTGAAACAACCATGGGTACTGAGTTTACAACACAAGGAGAATATTCAACTACAACGAAACAATATCCTAAAGAAACAACTTTAGGATTAGAGACAACTTCAAGTTCTGAAGCAACCTTGGGTACTGAGTTTACAACACAAGGAGAATATTCAACTACAACGAAACAATATCCTAAAGAAACAACTTTAGGATTAGAGACAACTTCAAGTTCTGAAGCAACCTTGGGTACTGAGTTTACAACACAAGGAGAATATTCAACTACAACGAAACAATATCCTGAAGAAACAACTTTAGGATTAGAGACAACCTTAGGATCTGAAACAACCTTGGGTAATGAGTTTACAACACAAGGAGAATATTCATCTACAATGAAACAATATCCCAAAGAAACAACTTTAGGATTAGAGACAACTTTACGTTCTGAAACAACCTTGGGTACAGAGTTTACCACACAAGGAGAATTATCAACTACAACAAAACAATATCCTAAAGAAACAACATTAGGATTAGAGACAACTTTACGTTCTGAAACAACCTTGGGTACTGAGTTTACAACACAAGGGGAATATTCAACTACAACGAAACAATATCCTGAAGAAACAACTTTGAGATTAGAGACAACTTTACCTTCTGAAACTACCATGAGTACTAAGGTTACAACACAAGAAGAAAATATAACAGAACAAAGCTCACAATTTCAAAATATACCAACAACAACAATGGAAAAAGTCATTATACATGCCGAAACAACAGCATCCGAAAATATTGTTACAGTTACACCCTACTACATAACGACACCATCTAAACACAAAGAAATTTTTAGTACGGAAAATAAAATGGAGCCAACTATTACTACTGACTCCACAACACTTACCTATGAGGATACTACAGTAGAATTTCTGGAGCCTCAAATAATTCCTATTGAACCTGACATTACTACTGAAGGCGTAACACTTGTATACCCTGAAACAACTACATCCCAAAAATATGTTACAGTTACTCCTGAGTATTCTTATTCCGAGTCAGTTAAAGTGTCATCCAATGGTCCTGCAACAACAAGTGACATGTATATAACCGAAGGAGATAACGAGATTTCAAGTAAGCATACAGTTGGTCTCAATCAGGTATCAGTGAAAAATATGGAAGAGTCCACGACCAAATCAACTTTAAATGAAAAAACAACTGCATCCGTTGAAAAAGTAACGAGTATTACAAATCAACCAATTGAGGTAGAATTTACATCTTCAATAGAAAATGTTGAAACAACAGTTGTTACTAAGCAAGCTCAGACTAAGGAAACAATTTTTGTGCCAACTTCAACAGAACAAATTACTGAAACTACCCAAGGAGTAAAAGAAACTACTTTGGGTGAGGAAACAACTTACGTCACTTCATTACCCACTAGTTTTACAACACTCAAAAGAACTGAATCGACAGTAACACCTTCAACCGAAAATGTAGAAACAACAGTTATTATTGGGCAAGCTCAGACTAAGGAAACTGCTTTTGTGCCAACTTCAACAGAACAAATTACTGAAACTACCCAAGGAGTAAAAGAAACTACTTTGGGTGAGGAAACAACTTACGTCACTTCATTACCCACTAGTTTTACAACACTTAAAAGTACTGAATCAACAGTAACACCTTTAACCGAAAATGTCGAAACAACAGTTGTCACTGGGAAAGCTCAGACTAAGGAAACTGTTTTTGTGCCAACTACAACAGAACAAATTACTGAAACTACCCAAGGAGTAAAAGAAACTACTTTTGGTGAGGAAACAACTTACGTCACTTCATTACCCACTAGTTTTACAACACTCAAAAGTACTGAATCAACAGTAACACCTTCAACCGAAAATGTAGAAACAACAGTTGTTACTGGGCAAGCTCAGACTAAGGAAACTGTTTTTGTGCCAACTACAACAGAACAAATTACTGAAACTACCCAAGGAGTAAAAGAAACTACTTTTGGTGAGGAAACAACTTACGTCACTTCATTACCCACTAGTTTTACAACACTTAAAAGTACTGAATCAACAGTAACACCTTTAATAGAAAATGTGGAAACAGCAGTTGTTACTGGGCAAGCTCAGACTAAGGAAACTGTTTTTGTGCCAACTACAACAGAACAAATTACTGAAACTACCCAAGGAGTAAAAGAAACTACCTTGGGTGAGGAAACAACTTACGTCACTTCATTACCCACTAGTTTTACAACACTAAAAAGTACTGAATCGACAGTAACACCTTTAACCGAAAATGTGGAAACAACAGTTGTTACTGGGCAAGCTCAGACTAAGGAAACTGTTTTTGTGCCAACTACAACAGAACAAATTACTGTAACTACCCAAGGAGTAAAAGAAACTACCTTGGGTGAGGAAACAACTTACGTCACTTCATTACCCACTAGTTTTACAACACTCAAAAGTACTGAATCATTTGTAACACCTTTAACAGAAAATGAAGAAACAACAGTTGTCACTGGGCAAGCTCAGACTAAGGAAACTGTTTTTGTGCCAACTACAACAGAACAAATTACTGTAACTACCCAAGGAGTAAAAGAAACTACTTTTGGTGAGGAAACAACTTACGTCACTTCATTACCCACTAGTTTTACAACACTAAAAAGTACTGAATCAACAGTAACACCTTCAACCGAAAATGTAGAAACAACAGTTGTTACTGGGCAAGCTCAGACTAAGGAAACTGTTTTTGTGCCAACTACAACAGAACTAATTACTGAAACTACCCAAGAAGTAATAGAAACTACTTTTGGTGAGAAAACAACTTACGTCACTTCATTACCCACTAGTTTTACAACACTAAAAAGTACTGAATCGACAGTAACACCTTTAACAGAAAATGTAGAAACAACAGTTGTCACTGGGCAAGCTCAGACTAAGGAAACTGTTTTTGTGCCAACTACAACAGAACAAATTACTGAAACTACCCAAGGAGTAAAAGAAACTACTTTTGGTGAGGAAACAACTTACGTCACTTCATTACCCACTAGTTTTACAACACTCAAAAGTACTGAATCAACAGTAACACCTTCAACCGAAAATGTAGAAACAACAGTTGTTACTGGGCAAGCTCAGACTAAGGAAACTGTTTTTGTGCCAACTACAACAGAACAAATTACTGAAACTACCCAAGGAGTAAAAGAAACTACTCTTGGTAAGGAAACAACTTACGTCACTTCATTACCCACTAGTTTTACAACACTAAAAAGTACTGAATCGACAGTAACACCTTTAACAGAAAATGTAGAAACAACAGTTGTCACTGGGCAAGCTCAGACTAAGGAAACTGTTTTTGTGCCAACTACAACAGAACAAATTACTGAAACTACCCAAGGAGTAAAAGAAACTACTCTTGGTAAGGAAACAACTTACGTCACTTCATTACCCACTAGTTTTACAACACTCAAAAGTACTGAATCGACTGTAGCACCTTCTACAGAAAATGTAGAAACAACAGTTGTTACTGGGCAAGCTCAGACTAAGGAAACTGTTTTTGTGCCAACTACAACAGAACAAATTACCGAAACTCCCCAAGGAGTAAAAGAAACTACTTTTGGTGAGGAAACAACTTACGTCACATCATTACCCACTAGTTTTACAACACTCAAAAGTACTGAATCGACAGTAACACCTTCAACCGAAAATGTAGAAACAACAGTTGTCACTGGGCAAGCTCAGACTAAGGAAACTGTTTTTGTGCCAACTACAACAGAACAAATTACTGAAACTACCCAAGGAGTAAAAGAAACTACTCTTGGTAAGGAAACAACTTACGTCACTTCATTACCCACTAGTTTTACAACACTTAAAAGTACTGAATCGACAGTAACACCTTTTACAGAAAATGTAGAAACAACAGTTGTCACTGGGCAAGCTCAGACTAAGGAAACTGTCTTTGTGCCAACTACAACAGAACAAGTTACTGAAACTACCCAAGGAGTAAAAGAAACTACTTTTGGTGAGGAAACAACTTACGTCACTTCATTACCCACTAGTTTTACAACACTCAAAAGTACTGAATCGACAGTAACACCTTCTACAGAAAATGTAGAAACAACAGTTGTTACTGGGCAAGCTCAGACTAAGGAAACTGTTTTTGTGCCAACTACAACAGAACAAATTACTGAAACTCCCCAAGGAGTAAAAGAAACTACTTTTGGTGAGGAAACAACTTACGTCACTTCATTACCCACTAGTTTTACAACACTCAAAAGTACTGAATCGACAGTAACACCTTCAACCGAAAATGTAGAAACAACAGTTATTACTGGGCAAGCTCAGACTAAGGAAACTGTTTTTGTGCCAACTACAACAGAACAAATTACTGAAACTACCCAAGGAGTAGAAGAAACTACTTTTGGTGAAGAAACAACTTACGTCACTTCATTACCCACTATTTTTACAACACTAAAAAGTACTGAATCGACAGTAACACCTTCAACCGAAAATGTAGAAACAACAGTTGTTACTGGGCAAGGTCAGACTAAGGAAACTGTTTTTGTGCCAACTACAACAGAACTAATTACTGAAACTACCCAAGAAGTAAAAGAAACTACTTTTGGTGAGAAAACAACTTACGTCACTTCATTACCCACTAGTTTTACAACACTCAAAAGTACTGAATCAACAGTAACATCTTCAACAGAAAATGAAGAAACAACAGTTGTTACTGGGCAAGCTCAGACTAAGGAAACTGTTTTTGTGCCAACTACAACAGAACAAATTACTGAAACTACCCAAGGAGTAAAAGAAACTACTTTTGCTGAGGAAACAACTTACGTTACTTCATTACTCACTAGTTTTACAACACTAAAAAGTACTGAATCAACAGTAACACCTTCAACCGAAAATGTAGAAACAACAGTTGTTACTGGGCAAGCTCAGACTAATGAAACTGTTTTTGTGCCAACTACAACAGAACAAGTTACTGAAACTACCCAAGGAGTAAAAGAAACTACTTTTGGTGAGGAAACAACTTACGTCACTTCATTACCCACTAGTTTTACAACACTCAAAAGTACTGAATCAACAGTAACACCTTCAACCGAAAATGTAGAAACAACAGTTGTCACTGGGCAAGCTCAGACTAAGGAAACTGTTTTTGTGCCAACTACAACAGAACAAATTACTGAAACTACCCAAGGAGTAAAAGAAACTACCCAAGGAGTAAAAGAAACTACTTTTGGTGAGGAAACAACTTACGTCAGTTCATTACCCACTAGTTTTACAACACTTAAAAGTACTGAATCAACAGTAACACCTTCAACCGAAAATGTAGAAACAACAGTTGTTACTAGGCAAGCTCAGACTAAGGAAACTGTTTTTGTGCCAACTACAACAGAACAAATTACTGAAACTACCCAAGGAGTAAAAGAAACTACCTTGGGTGAGGAAATAACTCAAGTCACCACTATTTTTACAACATTACAAGGTACTGAATCATTAATAAAACCAACGACAGAAATTGCAGAAACTACAGGTATTACAGAATCTGTTACTGGGCAAACTCAGACTACAATTAAGTTTATTACTTCCCAACCTATTTCACAAACAACAGGTGAAACAGAAAAAGAATTTCCGCAAAAAACTACAGAATTTGAGACAACATCAGATGAAGAAAAATTAACTACTCTCTTACCTATTGTAACATTTGGAGAAACTTATCCGACTACATTTAATGTAGACATTACAAACATGACTGAAACAACAACTCAAGGAATGGTATCTGAAACGGAGATTCTTTCTAGTAATACAGAAAGTATCACTGAAAAAGAAATTCTTACACAATCTGCAACAACGGAATCAAGTAAATATTTAACCACAGAACCAATTCCTACAGAAACTACTACTGATAACGTGGAAATATTTGAAAGTACCAAAGTAATCGAACCCATTTCTATTATAATGTTTGAAAATAAAACCAAAGAAATGTATACAACGGGCTTACCTCAAATTTTTGAAAACATCACTGAAGAAGTACTTGCAACTACTGCAGAAACAAATGAAACAACTAAAAAAGTAAAAACCGTTATAACCACTAATCAATCTTTTACCACGACTAAGAGAATTACAACCAATATCCAATCCGAAGTAACTACTGTAAGGGTAGGAAAAGAGTTTGTAACCACCGAATACCCTACTGGAGTTTCTTTAGACCTAACTACAGAATCAGAAATATCCAGCAGTGAAGGGAAAACTATCGGTAGTACCAGAGAGACAACCACTCAAACGGTTGTACCATCATTTACAGAGGAAACTCTTGAAACACAAACAGGTACTTTGTTAACTACAATAATAAGTTCTTCAGAAACATACCTTACGGGAAATACTGAAACTACCACTATGGGCAGTACTGAAGAAACGACTACTCAAACAGTTTTACCAGCTATTACGGAAGAAACTATAGAAACACAAACAGTTACTTTACCAACCACGGTAATAAGTACTCAAGAAGCTCAAACAACAATAGAGGGGCGACTGGGCGATTTCGAAATAACAGATGGGTACGAACTTACAACCCAGACTTTAGTACCGATTCTACCATCGATATCTATAAACAATTTAACTGAAGAATTGCAAAATAAATTTACTAAAGAATGTTGCGATAACAATGATTGTTCAGGAGTAGAGGTGTGCAAATCTAGACATTGTGTTCATGTGTGTAATATAGGAGGGGTGTGTGCGGAGAACGCAGATTGTATAGCTGTGAACCGCACCGCTGTGTGCTTCTGCCCGGAACAATATTTTGGAGATCCACATAGGATATGCTTCAAAGGTATACGAAAAGCATTTTCAAAATTGGAAATCCCTTTACAAAGTTTTTAATTGCCGATTGTCTCCAAATAAAATTGAGACTTGAATAGGTAGTATGGATCCTTGACAGTCATATTTTTATACTAGCTTAAGTATACATAGTAGACATCTGAGAATGCAAATGTCTATTTTTCACGTAAACTTGTTTTAGTTTCAACTGTTCAAATTTTTTAAAATAAAATAGATTGAATTCTAGCAAACGATAAAAATATGATTTTTTCAACTGAAAATATAGTTGAAAGTTGTCAAAGATCACATATTACTGTATTTTTGATTTTGAAGTGTCTAAATAATTTGATAATTAATCGGATTTAATAAAAAGTATGTAATTTTATCATCCAATCAGTCAAATTCTACTGAATGCATTAAATGAACAGTTTCAATGTACCTACCTAAATGTCTAGAGCATCTCTTATTTTAAACCACTTTCTACTTTCCTCTTTAATCCACATTGTTTGTGCTTCTTTTGATTGAATTTTACATTTTATGTTTACATAATTGGGTATTAATTTCTTCTTCTTAAATTCTTGGTTAAACCAGATGTTTTGGGGTGTCTTTTCTCTTGTAACTTCTTATATAATCGGGTTAATTCTTCTCTCGAAGATGTTTTAATTAAATTTATTGTACTAACCCTTACTTTTTGGAAGTCCATCTTACTAATGATAATAAAAAACTCTTCGTTTTTTAAACTCAATGACAGCCCTTTCGCTAGAATTAGCATCGTCAGTCTGACGAAGAATTCTGAGAAGAATTTAATACCCAATTATGTAAACATAAAATGTAAAACTCAATCAAAAAAAGCACAAAAAGTAGTTAAAAAAGCACAAAAAATGTGGATTAAAGAGAAAAGTAGAAAGTGATTTAAAATAAGAGATGCTCTAGACATTTACATTAAAACTGTTCAATCATGCAGAGTTAATTTTTCAATGCATTCAGTAGAATTTGACTGCTTAGATGATAAAATTAGAGAACAGGTCAGTATTTTGAAACACGATAAGTATGTAATTTGTTAATAATTCTTATAATTTTGTCGATTTACAGTCAGTAATTATAAATTTAATTCTTTCTTATCATTTGCGATCACCACGGAGTGGGCACCATCTATATTTGGAAATTTGTACGAAAAACTTCGTGAAAATTAACGTTTTGTGTTAATAAAGTGAAGATAATTTTTTTGTTTTGTATATTTGGTTTGATTTAATGCAAAAGGCATAGCTTTGATGAGTAGTAAGTCAAATATTTATTGTTCAATGCCACAGTGCAAGAATTATTCTTCGGCAAATCAGCCCATTCATTACTTTCCCAGAAATGAGCTTAAAACATGAGGAATTAGACTGAAAATTGGGAAATCTATCAGTAGATATTTGTGCGTTTGTAGTTGAGATTGGAAGATTCAAAATTTTTGTTAGCTCAACCAATGGTGATCGCTAATACTATGAAAGCAGTGACATCTTGTTTGGAATTTTTATTTATTATACATTAACATTTTCCATTCATATTTCAAATGTTGTTTTTAGCTAATGTTGAATAGATTGCTTATATTCGTTAATTTTTGTTGAATAAGGCTAAGCATTTATAGATTTATCATAAAAAAATATTTGTTTTTTCCTTTAATACCAAGGGCAGAAAATAAAACTCCGATAAAATTATCAAATTAAAAAATTTTGGGAAAACATTTCCTTCGCGGTTGACAAATTAGAAACTTTGTTTAACAAAAATGTGTAGGTACAACTTTATGTGAAGTATTTATCAGAAAATGTTTGTTGACTGTAAATAGTTTTGTATATTTTGTAAATTTATAAATAATTTTTAAATAATGAATTCGGTAATGCATGAGAGTACAGTTTATATGGCTTAAGTGTATAAAAGAAGAGACTGATTACTAATTTATAATATATTAAATCACATAAAAACTGTGCTACCAAGTAACAGAATTGAACTAATTTTTGACATATAATATCTGCAAATGATTTATAGAAACAAAAAAGTTTCATACCTTTTTTCATCCCGGATAAAGTTAAAATTCAATAAAAATTGATCAGTACCTAAATCAAATTCAATGTTTCCCTCCCAATTAACTGTTATTACTCTTATTTTTATTATCTGATATCATCAGCAACCTTGACTCCGATATATCATTGAACAATGCTATCACTTTTCTTTTTTCTTGTTGATAAAATGTTAATGATAGGATTTTAAGAAAGATAGTTTAATACTTATCATATAATTGCTCTGTTTATTTTTCTTGCATTCACTTTCAACTTATTGAAAGCTTATTATTCCTTTTTCGTATATTTTCTTGTATTTTGTTAATTTCATTTTTTATAAAACATTTGCAGTATAATAAACAAATTCATTTAATTTAAAAATGCATGTATTAATTTAAATTAATTGGTTAAGGCTAGAATCCTCTCCCGACAAAAAATCCCAGATAAATTTAAAATAAAACGGTTGTAATTATACGTTTCTTTTACATTTAACACATTCGCTGCGTTCTTTAAAAAATATAAATCGCTGGATATCCAAAAAATAAAATAAAAAGTCAACATTATTTATGAATAGGTCTTTAATTTTAACTAGAATTAGCTCTTTTTGTGCAATTTATTTTTCATGTAAATAATCAAATGAAAATTTCCTCTTTGTAAATAGATATCTGATGTTAATATTTTTTATATTTCTCGGCGGAAGTGTTATACTTATACATACATTAATTAACTAATTTTGTTAATAATTAACTTCTAATAGAACGTCCCACGCCTGCACCAAAATCTTGCAAATCCGATATGGACTGCCTCGAATCTGAGGCTTGTTACATGTCCCAATGCCAAGATCCTTGCAAGTTTACTAACGCCTGTGCAAAAACTGCCAAATGTCAGACAAAGATGCACAGGCCGATTTGTACTTGTCCTACGGGATACGAAGGAAATCCCGCAACTAATTGCTTCCAAACACCTACAAGTAAGAATAACCAACATGTTATTTGTGTTAGTTGTCTTCATGCGGTGACATTTTCAGGGTTTGTAACAGTTACTTAACATTTATTGTAAATAATAATTATGTTTCTTTATTTTAAGGTTAGAATCTTATTCTTTATGGGTTTGTCGTTAATCTTTTGTAAAATATCAGGTAACTGTTATAAAACATACTGAAAATGCATCCCAAATAAATGTTTAATATCAAATTTGTAACTTCATCCAAGAACTAATTATCAATAATCAACAAAATAATAAATAACAATAATAAATTTGTAAAATGTGTAAAAAAGTATGATGAAATCACTTATTAGTTCAAATTACAAGTATAATTTAAAAAATTCAACGATTTTTCTAAAAAAAATGTTTAATTTATTGTAATATTTAAAAAAAACTAAAGTGGCGAAATTTTTTTATAAAAAAAACTTTTTAAATATCGAAAAAATATTCTGGATAGTAGTAAATCATGGTTCATCAGCGAAATTATTCGCTGTTAAATACTTTGTCAGTTTGACAGATCAAAGTTACATTTTGTTTTATATCTATTAGTCCAGAGCAAAACTGTAAATAATTCTGGACAGTTTTCCATTGTGGAGCAATTCTTAGGTCCTAAATAACGAGATAGGTCTATTGAAGAATTTTTGTTAAGAAAAGAAATAATGAAATCTACAAAAACGGTTAGGTTAAGTTAGGTTAGGGGACGAATGGACTGGGAAAGTGTGACGTCAAAATTTGTGTTCTATGCTGTTAAACTGGGAAATGTCAACGCAATGATTCCAAACGGCAACATTATAAATTTCCAGAAATAACTTTTATTTGAGGTATTTTGTTATTATTATACTTTGAAATACAACGGAAATATCATAATTAAATACATATAAGCAAAATCTTTCCAAATTCGATTTTTAAAATACCATTTTTGTAAGTATTCTTACAATTTATGACAATGCACAACTTTGAAGGTTATGTTATAATATTTTTACGGAAATTGTTCGTCTATCTATTTTAGTGATATTTAAATCTTATGAATGAACACTTACCAATGAAAAAACAGTAATTAATTCTCAAAAATCAGGAAAATACAATAAAATAGTTAATAACACCTATAAGACATACTATAAAAAAAATGTTTGGAATCAGTTGGTTTGACACTTACGTCAGTTACGTCACTACTTTCCCAGTCCATTGTTCCATCGCCCGGGCAATAATATTCATTTTAATTTAATTGCATATGACTTTTGGACAATTCTGGCTTTTCTAGAATGTTAAAAATTGCGGTCAAAGTTATTTTTCGAGGTACTTTGAAACGATATCATAAATTTTTTGATATTTTTTTAAAAATTGGATTGTTATTATTATTTCTCTTTTATAAATTTTCAATGATTCCAATGATCCCCATCTTAATTGTCTAGACATTTCGGTCCAGACATGCTCAATGCAACTCATATCGGGTGAACATGGTGGCCAGTTCATTCTTATAAAACCGTGCGGGCGCGCATTATCGTCGATAAAGACGAATTGTTCGCTTATTGCACCAAAAAATGGTACAATTATTAGCTCTATAACCATGTTCCTAATCGTACAGCCATCATATCATATGCCTCCCCACAAGCAAACTGAGCCACCACCAAAAAGAGTAGTTGGCGCCATCAAACGTTCATTGTATCACTGTCCTCTTTCTCTCCACACCAATATTCGACCATCACACATATTCAGCCGAAATCTGGACTCGTCCGTAAACATACAGTACCTCCAGTTCTGAAAATTCCAACGACTGTGTTCTCTCGCCCACCGATATCTGCATGCACGATGATTCGCAGTCAACCGTGGATGTGAACTACGCCTTCTGGAGATGTAATATTTACCAATTTAACATAGACTTGTTAACTAACAGAGATTTGACAAGCGTTTATGAAATCGGCCCTATATCCATCAAACACATTACAAAATTATTGACTAAGAATGCAGAATAATTTGTCGAGAGCTGAACACACTGAAGAATATTTCTAATAAATACTTCCATCACATTGTAGAATGTTTGCGGCACACGATAAAAGCATTTTGTACATCTTCATTTTAAAATATTACAATAAATTAAACATAAATTATAATTTCGACAATATCTTCGATAAAATTTGTATATAAATCTTACAATATTATGTAAATATCTATAAATATTACTGTAGATTATTTCACCTTCTCTTACTACTTTTTCTCTGCACTCTCTTCAATTTAGCCACTTGTATAAGAAACGAAGATTGCGCCTTGACAGAAGCATGCATTGGCAACGCTTGCCAAAGACCGTGTGATGTCAAAAATCCCTGCGTACAGCACGCTGTGTGTATAAATACCAACCACGGATCTGACTGTAGCTGCGAAGAAGGCTTCCACGGTAATGGCTTCGTAGATTGTCAATACGGTAATTTAAACCTTTTATAACTGAATAGCTTCTTTATTATACAAACTAATTTTCTAGTTGACAATTACAAACCGGTCTGTCAATATAATGAAGACTGTCCACCCAACAAGCTGTGCGATCGTCTAAACAGAATTTGTATCAACCCTTGCGATGAAGATTCTTGTGGCGAAAACGCAGAATGTCTGCCAAAAGATCATGGTATTGAGTGTCGCTGTCTAGCCGGATACGAAGGAAATCCTTATACGTACTGTTCGGTATCGCTTGGTTGCAGATCTGATGGTGATTGCCCCACTCACGAATCTTGCATAAATGGTTTATGTGCGTCGCCATGCAAATGTGGCAAAAATGCAATTTGTGATGTTCTTTATCACATAGCCACTTGCAAATGTCCACCTGGATATCAGGGAGACGCGTTAATAGAATGTCGACCTCCAAGAAATCCATGCGATCCTAATCCGTGTGGTCTGAACGCTTTCTGCGAGCTAGACAACGGAAACCCAATATGTTTCTGTCCCAAAGGACTTACCGGAAATCCATTTAAAAATTGCAGTAAGTATTTTTCCACTGATACTAATTTCAAAAGTACTATAATTGTTATTTTTAGTTCCAGAAGGAGATGAATGTTCTCCCAATCCATGTGGACCAAATTCAGGCTGTAGGGTTGTAGGAGGCAATGCCGTTTGTTTCTGTTTACCTGAATATGAAGGAACCCCACCACATATCCCATGCGATTTACCAAAACACCCGTGTGATCCATCTCCTTGTGGGCCAAATACTCAATGTGCTGTTCTTAATAATGGTTTTGCTAAATGCACTTGTCTACCAGGCTTTATTGAAAGCCCAAATACCATCCGAGGTTGTGTAGAAGCCAGAAATCCCTGCGAACCGAGCCCATGTGGTCTTGGAGCTTTCTGTGATCCATTGCGAGAACCTATCTGCTTCTGCCCTGACGGAACAAACGGAAATCCATTCAGACACTGCGTTGAACCGAAAGTTAGTCTTTGTAGTCCAGGACCTTGCGGTCCAAATGCTGATTGTTATATATCCAACAACGCTGAACAATGTTATTGTAAACAAGGTTTTATAGGAAATCCTTATGCTGGATGCCGATTGCAACCAGCTTCTCCTTGCACACCTAATCCATGTGGACCTGGAGCACAATGTATCATTGAAGAAAATTCATTGATTTGTAGATGTCCCGAAGGTATGGGTGGTGATCCAACCGGTCCAGGAGGTTGTCATGGTTATGAATGCGTTGTAGATGATAACTGTCCTGATAATAAAGCTTGCATAGGTTACAGATGTAAAGATCCGTGTCCCGGTGCCTGTGGAATTCATGCAAGTTGTAAAGTCGAAAGACACCATCCAGTTTGCGCTTGTGAATATGGATTAACAGGTAATCCAGTTATAAGATGCTACGATTTACCGCAACCATTACCTAAAAACCCTTGTTTACCTTCGCCGTGTGGTATTAACACGATTTGTCAAAATATCCGAGGAAGAGCCGTTTGTTCTTGCTTGCCAGATTTTCAAGGAGATCCGAAATTAGGTTGCCTACCTGAGTGTGTTCTTAATTCTGACTGTCCCATAAATAAGGCTTGTTTAAATAGACACTGTATCGATCCTTGCGCTGTGGGCAATTTATGTGGCGTACACGCCTCATGTCAAGTTAGAGATCATACAGCTACCTGTGTTTGCCCTCAAGGATTTATGGGAGACCCGTTCTTCCAATGTATACCCACACCAATAGTAACTGTACCAACATATCCTAATGTTACTGTGCAACCTTGCACACCATCGCCATGCAATAATATGGAATGCAGCATTTGGGGTACTCAAATAGCCATTTGTGATCCATGTTTGGGACCAGAAGCGCCTTATAATCCACAATGCCGTCCAGAATGTTTGACTAATGCTGACTGTCCATTCGACAGAGCATGTTTAGGATACACTTGCACAGACCCATGTCCAGGCAGTTGTGGAGTAAACGCTTTATGTTCAGTAGTCCTGCATACACCTATTTGTAGTTGTCCAGATGGATTAATAGGAGATCCCTTCCAGCATTGTTCTATTCCCTTACGTAAGTAACGATTATTAAAAAGCCATTGTACTTATTAATATTGATTTTATTACAGATCCTGAACCTCATGTAACAACCTGTGAAACAGTTAGATGTGGTGAAAACGCTGAATGCCGAAAAGTTGAAAAAGCTCTTTCGTGTACATGTAAACCAGGTTTCTATGGAAATCCTTGGATTGCTTGTCGTCCAGAATGTGTAATAAATACAGACTGTCTTTTGAACAAAGCGTGTATTAACAACAAGTGCGTAGATCCATGTGCAGGTGTCTGTGGAGTCAGAGCTCAATGTGAAGTTATTAACCATATTCCGATATGTTCTTGTCCAGCTCATTATACCGGGGATCCATTTGTAAACTGTTATGAATTTATAACTACAGTAGAACCACTACCAGGACCAAACCCGTGTGATCCATCACCTTGCGGTCCATTCAGTAGATGTCTTATATCTCCGCAAGGTTTTGCCACTTGCTCTTGTCTTCCAAACTATCTCGGAGTACCACCAGTCTGTAAACCAGAATGTATAGTTAGCTCTGAATGTCCTCAAACGCATGCTTGTGTAAATCAAAAATGTATTGATCCTTGTACAGGAACGTGCGGAGTCAATGCTTTGTGCACCGTTATTAATCACAATCCAATATGCAGTTGTACTCCTGGACAACAAGGAGATCCATTCGTAAACTGCTATACACCGCCAACTACTGATTTACCGAAGACTAATGAAAATCCATGTTTACATTCACCTTGTGGGCCTAACTCTATATGCCAAGTCAAAGAAAACCGCCCAGTATGTTCTTGCATAGCAAACTATGTCGGTAGTCCACCCTATTGTAGACCTGAATGTACAATTAGTCAAGAATGTCCACAAGATAAAGCTTGCTTCAGGGAAAAATGCATAGATCCATGTATAGAACTTTGTGGTAAAAATGCCAAATGTGATGTTATTAATCATAATCCGTTCTGCAGCTGCAAGCAAGGTTATGAAGGCGATGCTTTCATAGGATGTTCAAAAATTCCATTTATTGTTAGACCTCTAGATCCATGTACTCCATCACCATGTGCTGAAAATTCACAATGTTCCGTTCAAGATAACGTGGCAAAATGTACTTGCATTCCTCCATACATCGGAAATCCCTACGTAGGAGGTTGTAAACCAGAATGTACCATGAACTCTGAATGTGCTAGTCACTTGGCTTGTCTTTCACAACATTGTAGAGACCCTTGTGAAGGTCTTTGTGGAATAAATGCTGAATGCTCTGTAGTAAACCACGTACCAGTATGTGTATGCGGAAGAGGATTAATAGGAGATCCGTTTACGGCTTGCCGAGAACAACCTATTGAAGTTATTAATCCTTGTGAGCCATCACCTTGCGGGCCCAACAGCGTATGCAGAATTAAAAACAAACAAGCTATTTGTTCTTGTCAAGTCGGTTACTTTGGAGCACCTCCAGCGTGTAGACCTGAATGTCTGGTTACTTCGGAATGTACTTCAGATAAAGCTTGCATCAATCAGAAATGCCAAGATCCATGCATTGGTACTTGTGGAATAGCGGCAAGATGTCAAGTTCATAACCACAATCCGATTTGTAGTTGTCCATCAAACTACTTTGGCGATCCGTTTATACAATGTACTAAAATAGGTAAGATTAAATGATAAAAATTGGCTAAAAAACCAATTTCATTTTATAATTTATTTCAGTAAAACCGAAACCAAGCATCACTCCTTGCGTTCCATCGCCTTGTGGAGCCAACGCTGAATGTCGTACAGTTGACAACAGAGCCGTGTGTACTTGTTTGCCAAATATGTACGGAACTCCGCCGAATTGTCGCCCGGAATGTCTAATAGATCAAGATTGTCCTCTCAGTTTGTCCTGCGTGGGCCAAAAATGCAAGGATCCTTGTGCCGGATCCTGCGGATTCAACGCTAAGTGTAATGTCGTTAATCATCGTCCGATTTGTAGCTGTTTGCCAGGGTTCGAAGGCGATCCATTCACCGGATGCAATGAATTACCTGGTAAGTTGCATGAACGTTTATACAGCATGTCTCTTTGTAGTGCCAAATCATATGT
Organism: Ophraella communa; assembly: GCA_035357415.1. Classification (NCBI taxonomy): domain Eukaryota; kingdom Metazoa; phylum Arthropoda; class Insecta; order Coleoptera; family Chrysomelidae; genus Ophraella; species Ophraella communa. The sequence goes on along the minus strand of CM068988.1, from coordinate 20,313,495 downwards.
TGAAAAGTAGCAGTTGTTGATAATGAAAACTGAAAGATTTTAAAAGTTCTTGTGTTTTTGAAACATTTTAATTTAGACGATACAATAAATTAAGAGAGTAAATCTATATTGACAACTTATATATTAAAGAATTACTAGAAATAATTTGAACCATAGATACATATGAAAGAAAGATATATCTATTTACATACATAGAAATGTAGGATAAATATCAAGTATACGTTTTTTCTATTAAAATAACGTCGTCTTAATATTAATTTTAAGAAATAGCGATACCAAGGGGTGGCGCATATTTTTATGACACAAATGTGGCGCCCTCCACAAATTACATAGAAGTAGGTATCGCACAATGAGATGGGCTCAAATACCCCTCAGTTCTCAGTTTTTATGTATTAATACAAAATAAATCTTTAAAATTTAACCTTTATTGCTTCATAGCAATATTTTATATTTTATTTTATAAAAAACAATTACTTTAAATATTTTAATCAATTTTGAAGTATTACTATTTTGTAACTTAACATTTATCAAAACTTGCTACTTTTGAATATTTTATTTTTTTGTTATACATATTTTCACACCACCTACATATATACATATATTATTAAAAGCAGGTAAGTTTTAACATTTAGAACTAGAACACACTTTCAAATGTACTATTCCATTTATTTCCTATTCTTATTGTTGTATACATAGTATGTTCTGCCTAAATTTTCTTTTTCAGCTCATTATATTTCTTCTGTGTATTTTTCACGTCTTAAATTTAAACAACTATTGTATTTGTTTCTATTTCTATGTGTATGTTTTATGTAGGTACTGAATGTCTGACAATAAATGAATACGGGGTGCAAAATATTTGTATTATTCTTGCTTTGGATAATATTCTTTAATAAATAAATAAAAAAAAATTATTTCACTTAATGGTGAAGAACACAATTTTAAGCAGCCAATTTTGTAAAAATAACTTAATTATGGTCTACAAACAATGAATTGACTTTTCCAAATACAAAATGAAACCTATACATCCTACAAAGCTGAGGTCTAAAGCTTCTTTTTATGGGAATCTTTCCAATTATCGAATCTTCATTTATTTTTACTTTTTTCTCTCAGTTGGTCGGGAACTGAATTTTATGAATTTTGTATGTCTAGGCTCAAAAAAAGGATATTAACTCTTTCACAAAATTATTTTTTCTTTAGAATAATTTGTCTTTTCGAATAGAACAATTTGTTATAAAAATTAATTGTAATAATTGCAGATTTAGTTTTTAGATAGTATTTAATTAGACAAAGATAATATAGTGCAGTTTTTAAATAAACAAAACAAAGTATGTGCAAAGTGCGAGTTTTTAATATAATTTTCAGTAAAATTTAAAATATTTACATTTAACTGTCAAATTCATTAAGTTCTTTTGGATTTGTAGTATTTGCAGATGCTAATAGTGATCGAAAAATAGTTCTCAAAAAGTTAATGTCCAGAAAAAAATATTATTTCTATACTCCTATGCTATAAGCTGTTAATAAAATGACAATTTTCAATTTCATATTGATACTCCATAAAAACACTGGTTCTCATTTTGCAACTGAAAAATTGACCAATATAAATCCAAGTTTTTAAATAACCAAATAGGCAGACCTAATTTTTTCTGTAGAATGTTTGAGAGATCTTGTTTTATGAAATTTTTAATCTTTTGAGTTAGCAGAAAAGGGAAATGTCTTCTAGCTTTTAGAAGAAACGTAGAGCTACGAAGAGTTTTTATACACACCAAACTAAGAGAAAATGATTGTGGGAGTAAAAATGACAATACATAACCAAAGATTAAATATGACAGAACATAAAAAAATTGTATAACAGTCATTAGTATGTAGTATGTAGTATGTAGTATAGTAGTCATTGTCTCTGGGGAAAACAGAAATTTATTTTGAAGAGATAGGATGCTGACGATGCTGTCATTAAGTTAAAAAAGCAATTTTTTGAATAAAAAGTTTTTTTACTGTTCTTATTTTTTAGTAATTTTACTACCCATTCAAAAGTTACATTTAAACAAAATTGATCGAAATGTAATTTATAATTTAACTATCTTGTTTAATGTCACACAAGAATTCGCTTATGTTTATTGTTAATAGTTAAATTATATTAATAGTTATTATATTGGTTATTTTGCAGGAATAAAAATTAAGTTGAAGAACTTATTTTTCTTTCATATTTTATTTCTTATTGCAAACAAAATTTCTTGTTCGTAGAAAAAATAGTGTATACAACTCTCATTTAATGGTTATTGATACAATAAAATTGACTTCGGCTCGTTTCACAGCCCGGTTAATACTATATTATTAGTGCACACTAAATGAATACTTAATTCGTTGTTTGTAGACCATAATTTTTTTTATTGTTTAGAAGTAGCTAAAGTAAACAATTAACTTTAATTTAATACAACTATAAATTTACAAGATTCACCCCAATAACGAATTTTATTGGGGTATAAATATAATGACCACCAAACAATACTTTAAAACCACAAGTTACCTTATCAAAAAATTACAATAAACACTAAAAATCAATATATGTACCAAAACAAAACAGTCCAAAAATTGTCATGGTTCTAGTTGCTTGATTCACGACTGCACTTCAAATTGTATTAAAATACCAAATGTAGTAAATGATCACCAAGCCAATTCAAAACTCAATGCTCTAACTCAGGAAATATTTGATCATGGCTGTGGAAAATTCTTGGGCAAGTAGAAAAGCGAGAAGAATTTTTTGGCATAACGGAATGGTTTATACTAAATCGGTTCTAGTTTTTGAGCGCATCTCCGGGGACCCAACAATGCTTTAGAATATTTTACTAAAGCACTCAAAGATGGTGGCATATTTCGTGAGCATTCATTTTAAACAAAGTTCGAATATTGTTATTGGGAACGAAAAAAAAATTGATCATAATAAATGATAACAATATAACTAATAACGTTTATTACCCCCTCTTGCATTAATGACCGCTTGCATTCGATGAGGCATACTCTGAATTAAATTAAGGATTAAATTCTGATCCATGTTATTCCACTCCTTTGGTAGAAACTTTCTTAACTCCTGGGTAGTTCTTGGACCTAGTGTATGCCTTCGAATACGCTTCCCTAACTCATGTTCGATGGGGTTTATATCTGGACGACATGCTGGCCAATCACACCGCCTAATTCCTACCTCATCTAGATATTCACTGACCATCCTGGCAGCGTGTGGCCTTGCATTATCGTGCATAAAAATGCCTTGCTCGTCCATAGTGACCATAAAAGATACAACATGATCTTCCAGGACCTCTGTTACATATCTGTGAGCTGTTAGAGAACCATTCTCTATAAAAACCAACTCTGTACGTGTTTCTGAAATAATACCTCCCCAAACCATTATAGACCCACCACCAAATTTACGTCTATGGTCAATACAAGCGGGGGTGTATCTTTCTCCAGGTCTTCTCCATACTCTTCGACGTCCGTCTGGTCCAAAAACGAGACTCGTCTGTAAAGAGTACCTTGCTCCAGTCGTCATCGTCCCATAACAAGTGATTTCGAGCAAAAATCAATCTTGCAATTCGATGCTGGCGGTTCAATGTTGGCCCTGTAGCCAACCTTCTGCAAGACAATCCACTAGTACGAAGCCTTCTTCTAACTGTCCATTCGCTAACATTAACGTTTCTAACCTCTTGAAGCTGATTACGTAGCGAAACTGCAGAAGCTGTTCTATTCCGCAAACTTGACATTAACAAAAATCTATCATCTCTTTGACTAGTGGCTCTTTTTCGGCCAGATCCGGGTCGTCTGGTTAGAAGACCATTCTCTTGGTAACGTTGGTTTTGTACAGCACAGAGGCTCTTACCAACAATTCTGGCGGTTTCACCTTGTCCTCTACCATCTTGTATGAACGCTATAGTTCGTGCCACAATAATAGGATCTAGAGGCATTTTGGACCAGTAAATAAAAAATAAATATCAATGAAACGTTACTTTACACAATAAAGGGATCGGTTTTAGAGACAAAAATTCAAAAATTATCAATGCAATATGAATTCGTAATTAGTGCTAAATTTTGTTGTTAACAATGGTTGCAAACTATGACAATTATGACAAATAGCATCCAAATACAACAATATAAATTTAATCGCCTAGTATGCCCATAACTCCCTGATTAGTTTTATTTTTAAGATTATTTGACATTTCTTAAATTATTTAAAGTGACCTAAATTTTTTGCTCGGCAGTGCACATCACCTGAAACAGCAAAGGTTTTTCTCGAAATGAGCAAAAAAGATTTAATATTGACCGTAGGGCTTCTTATTGGACACTTTGAGGTATCACCTCAAAACAATGGGCAAATCCTTCCTGCGAAACCGCTAAGGAATGCGTAGAATCGTTCGCAATGTTTTGAATAAACAATGATTTATCTACAGTAATTTACATTTATAGCATAACGAGATGTTAAATATTTGGATGACAATTTAAATTAAAATGTTGTTCAAATGTTGCTGGTATTTTACCATTTTAGGGTAGTGAGTTGTAAAATATTTGGTTATGATTTTACATCAAAATTGGGTTTAAATTTTGGTGAACATTTACTATTTTTGGCAGTAAAAAGTGTTTTTTTTATATTATATTTTACTATATTTGGTGGTAACTTAAATATGCGCCATTTTATTGTTAGACAGTCTGTACTAATTCTTTTGTAGTTACTGTGCTTGTACATATTTTCTATTTTCCTTTCTCTTTCATTGTAGTTATAGTGGAACCCCAACACCCGTGTAATCCCTCTCCGTGTGGTTCGAACGCTATTTGCACAGAAAGAAACGGTGCAGGAGCTTGTACATGCATTCCAGGCTACCAAGGAGATCCTTATTCGGGTTGTAGACCCGAGTGTGTTTCAAATAACGACTGTTCTCACGATAAGGCATGTGTAAATATGAAATGTTCGAATCCTTGTGCCGGAAACTGCGGTCTAAACGCTGAATGTACCGTAATCAACCACAATCCGCAATGTTATTGTATCCAGGGTTACACCGGTAACGCTCTAATCCATTGCAGAGAAATTCCACGTAAGAAATATTCGATTTCAAGAGGGTTTGTATACAATTTTCTCCTCGAGATGAAAATCGTATACAAACACTAAACGTTCGATAAAAACTAAGCAACAATTTTTCTTCTGTAGAAATAGAAACACCTAGACGAAACCCCTGCGTTCCTTCACCCTGTGGTTCTTACAGCACTTGTCGAATACAAAACGATAGACCTGTTTGTTCTTGCTTAGAAGGATACATAAGTTCCCCGCCGACTTGCAGACCGCAATGTATGGTTAATTCAGAATGTCCCAGCGATCTAGCTTGTCAAAACATGCGATGTGTAGATCCTTGTCGAGGTATTTGCGGTAATAACGCCTTATGTAAAACGGTTCAACACAGCCCGATCTGTAGTTGTCCCATTGGCTTTATCGGAGATCCTTTCAGTAGATGCTTTAAAGAAGAGAGTAAGACCCGAACCAACATTACATCAAACACTTTTTTATTATATATTTATTTTTTAGAACATGAAGTTACCGTTCCTATAAACCCTTGTGTGCCATCCCCTTGTGGGTTATTCTCTGAGTGTAAAGTTTTGCGAGAAAGACCTGTTTGCTCTTGCCTACCAAACTATTTTGGTCATCCTCCAAATTGTAGACCAGAATGTACTGTAAATTCTCAATGCGATTCTAGTCAAAGTTGTATAAACCAAAGATGTGCAGATCCTTGTCCGGGGTCTTGCGGAGCTAATGCCGAATGTAGAGTTTTAAATCATTCGCCGCAATGTTATTGCGCCGACGGTTTTAGTGGAGATCCGTTTTCGGGATGTCAATACAGTAAGCATTCAAAAATAAATACTTTTTTACTTGGTACTATTTCAATATTCGGTTATTTCCAAAAACATTAGTTATTTAGGGCCGGTTGAAAAAACGCGTGTTAAACCTATGTTAGCTAACATTCTGTTAACTTTTGACAAGTGTATGTGCTACGATAGCGCGTGCACGGGCATTACACATATTCAAATTATATATTTAGTAAATATTAAAATCTATTGTGTTAATGGTAATCTGTAATTTTGATTAACTGTCATTTATTCATAAGATCACCAAATTAATTATAACTAAAATATCCACTTCGATTGTTGAGCATGTAGGTACTCATGAAATCAAAACAAATAAACCGTTAAAATAATCCAATATATCTCTTTAAATATCATTATGTCACGGATCTAGTTAATTCAGTAACAAAAAGTCTAGTCTACTTATTGACTCTAAGAAAAATGACAACGTAGCCTAAAAATCAATTTTTCCGTCTCGATTTTTAGGCATACTCCTCAGGGGGGTGTTAATACGTTGTTAAATAACAGAGGTTTAACAAGATTTTATGCAACCGACCCTTAGCTTATAAAAAAATAATACACTCAGAATAATCCCACCTGAAACCAAGTAAGAAGTAGAACGTTTTTTGAACACATGTAACGAAACCAAACATTTTAGTTCCTCCAGTTGAAGAACCAGCTCATCCTTGCAACCCATCTCCATGTGGAGCCAACGCTATATGTAGAGAATTAAACGGTGCAGGATCATGTACATGTGTGACAGATTACTTTGGAGATCCTTACACGGGATGTCGTCCCGAATGTGTCACAAATTCCGACTGTCCAAAAGACAGATCCTGCGTAAATCAAAAATGTGTTGATCCTTGCCCGGGAACATGTGGTGTCAACAGCGAATGTCAGGTTTTCAATAACGTTCCAAACTGTTACTGCTTCCAAGGTTATACTGGAGATCCGTTTAGGGCATGTCATCCAGTTCCTATTATTCGTAAGAATCTTTTTCTTAAAAAATTTGCTGAAACTAAAAACGCAGGTGACAATAAAGGATGTTATATATTTTGTGAAGCCTCTTTAAATATTTTTTTTATGTACTGCCTATCGTAAGTTGATAAGTTGGCAGCTATACAATTTTATAATTTTCATTTGGTTATGGCAATTTTCTATTGTCGCTGCCTTTTTATTTCAATGATTTCTGTTCCTAGTATATACTGAAACTTTAATCTTCCTCTCTTACTTTCTTTAGCACCTACGGTAGACCAAAGAGATCCGTGCAGGCCTTCACCTTGTGGACCTTACAGTCAATGTAGAGTTACAAACGAACATGCGGTTTGTTCTTGCTTAAAAGACCATATCGGATCGCCACCTATGTGTAGACCAGAATGCGTCGTAACAAGCGATTGTGCGCAGGACAAAGCATGTATAAATCAAAAATGTAGAGATCCTTGTTCTGGTACTTGTGGACTAAACGCTAGATGTCACGTAGTTAATCACAGTCCTATTTGTAGTTGTCCCCCAGGTCAAACGGGAGACCCATTCATTAGATGTGTCAAAGAAGAAAGTAAGACATGCCGTTGAAAATCTTTGAATTTTCCTGTACAATGTTTGATGATTATAATTTCTTTGTCAAATGTTTCTCCTGGTTTTATCGTTGAAACTCTATTATTGAATATTATTAATTCACTTTTTCATTTTCATCAATGCATCAAAAATTGTACAATAAATTCTTCCAGGAATTGCAATTTCTAATTTTACACCATTTTTAGAATCCGTCTTCCCAGTACCAAGGGAAAACCCCTGCGTTCCAACACCTTGCGGTCCTAACTCTCAATGTAGAGTTTCCGGCACCCAAGCGGCCTGCTCTTGTCTACCGAATTACATAGGAAGAGCGCCCAATTGTCGACCTGAATGTACAATCAATTCAGAATGTCCCGGAACCCTTGCTTGTATTAACGAAAGATGTAAAGACCCTTGCGTTGGTTCTTGTGGATTTTCTGCCACTTGTACTGTAATAAATCACTCGCCCAATTGTGTATGTCAACCGGGTTATACAGGAGATCCTTTTGCTGGGTGTACGATATTAGTTGTCGTTGATGTGGAAACAAATCCATGTAACCCATCTCCTTGTGGAGCTAATGCTATCTGCAGAGAACAAAGCGGAGCTGGATCTTGTACTTGTCTACCAGATTATTTTGGAGACCCTTACACGGGTTGCAGACCAGAATGTGTGACAAATTCAGAATGTTCAAGAGATAAGGCTTGCTTGGGTATGAAATGTAGGGATCCTTGTATTGGAACGTGTGGGGTAAACGCCGAATGTAGAGTTGCTAATCATGCGCCATCCTGTTTCTGTTCAGAAGGATACACTGGAAACCCAACAACAGCTTGTCACTTAATACCACCTAGTACGTACTTTCTTACGATACAAATAGTTATGGTAATCTTATAGAAACAAATTGTAATATTCCTTATCTTTTTATTCAGCTATAAAACCGAAAACTGAACCATGTACACCTTCACCATGTGGTCCATACAGTCAATGTAGAGAGACAAATGGCCACGCCGTATGTTCTTGCTTACAAAACTATGTTGGTTCACCTCCAATGTGTAAACCAGAATGTATGGTCAGTGCGGATTGCTCATTAGACAAAACTTGTATTAATCAAAAATGTAAAGATCCTTGTCCAGGAACATGTGGCTTAAATGCAAGATGTCAAGTTATAAATCATAATCCTATCTGTAGTTGTCCACCTGAATTTGTTGGAGATCCATTCATAAGATGTTTAGTGGAAGAAAGTAAGGCTATAACCTTTATCTTACAGTCTCATAATTTACTTTTTGTATAAGATATTAAAACTCAATAAAAAAAGAAATTCTATATTTTTATCATAAAACATTCTTTAGGACGTCCTGTGATAACTCCACCAGAAAACCCGTGTCAACCATCTCCTTGTGGATCTAATTCTCAATGTAGAGTAGTGGGTAATACTCCAGCTTGTTCTTGTATAGTTGGTTATATAGGACGTCCACCGAATTGTAGACCAGAATGCGTTATAAACGCAGACTGTTCTGGAAATCTAGCATGTCAAAGAGAAAAATGTACTGATCCTTGTCCAGGATCATGTGGTTCAAACACCGATTGCAGAGTTATCAGTCATAGATCTGTATGTACTTGCAAAACTGGGTATACTGGTGATCCTTTCTCTGGATGTAGCCCAGTGCCAAGTAAGTTATTCCTTTAATCCACTATTTAATTCTTCGACGAACTATTCCTTTTTGTCCAACGAAAATAATTGTAATTTTTTTAGTCATTACTCCGACGCCAGAACCACATAATCCTTGTAATCCATCACCCTGCGGAGCTAACGCTCAGTGTAGAGAACAAAATGGAGCGGGAGCTTGTATTTGTTTGCCAGAATATATTGGAGATCCATACACAGGATGCAGACCCGAATGCGTTACAAATTCTGATTGCCAAAGCGATAAAGCTTGTATAAACAATAAATGCAAAGATCCATGTCCTGGCACATGTGGCATAAACGCGGAATGTAATGTGATTAACCATACGCCATCTTGCTCTTGCTTACCAGGATTTACAGGAAATCCTTTGACCTCCTGTAGAGAACCACCACCTAGTAAGCACTCAAATTATTTAAATGGTGGATAGATTTTCGAGGTTTCTAAATTATTTATTCAAAAAAAAATCTTTAATATATTTGTTTATATTAAATAAATAATCTGTATATGGGAATCTCTCAAATTTGTCCACCAGTTCGAAAAAACAATTGAGTAAATCTTATATCTTTATTAACACTATTTTTCGTAGTTGAGATACCCAAAAATCCTTGTCAACCATCACCCTGCGGTCCTTTCACCGACTGTCGTGAAGTAAACAATCACGCTGTATGTTCTTGTCAAGCTAATTATATCGGAACACCTCCGGCATGTAAACCTGAATGCATGGTCAGTTCGGAATGTCCGCAAAATAGAGCTTGCATAAACCAAAAATGTAAAGATCCATGTCCTGGAACGTGTGGTCTGAATGCCAAATGTCAAGTTATAAATCATAATCCAATTTGTAGTTGTCCTACTCAATATACTGGGGATCCATTCCTTAGATGTATCTTAGAAGAGAGTAAGCTTTCTCATTATTTCTGTAGTTTTAGTCTTATTTCTTTTTTCCTGTACATGCTATCCTAGTTTATCTTTTGCATATAAATATCTAAATATCTGTAGTAAATTTCACCATTGATATTTACATGTGTTAACAGCACTTTATTTTAAGATTACTTTTAAATAGCTGTAGTTAAAAAATTACAAACTACGATAGCATCGACAGGCAACTTTATTTCTCTCTTATGCATGTTATCCGTTACTTTTTTAGAAACAGCTGTAGAAGTACCTAGTGGTAACCCTTGCGTACCGACCCCTTGTGGGCCAAATTCGCAATGTAGAGTAATCGGTACTCAACCTGTGTGTTCTTGCATGCCAAATTATATCGGTAGAGCACCAAATTGTAGACCCGAATGCCTTATAAACGAAGAATGTTCTGGAAACTTAGCTTGTCAAAATGAAAGATGTATAGATCCTTGTAGAGGTTCTTGTGGGTCTTTTACTACTTGTACTACTGTAAAACATACTCCTATATGCGAATGTGTATCTGGTTATACAGGGGATCCATTCAAAGGATGTGTACTATTACCTCGTAAGCTTTTATCATATCTATACTTAATCTTAACTTTACTTGTATGTACATTTAGCTAGTTTTTAGAATCTGTCTGTATATTTAGTACTATTTCTTACTTTCTTTACTTCTATTCTATTATTTTTAGCTACAACTGTTACTAAGAGACCTGTTAACCCTTGTAATCCTTCACCTTGTGGAGCTAATGCGGTTTGCAAAGAAAGAAATGGCGCAGGTTCTTGTAGTTGCATCCCTGAATATACTGGCGATCCGTATAGAGGTTGTAGACCTGAATGTGTTACCAATTCAGAATGCGATCGTAGTAGAGCATGCGTAAATAACAAATGTATAGATCCTTGTCCAGGAACCTGTGGAATAAATGCAGAATGCAAAGTTATCAATCATATACCATCATGCATTTGTATCGTAGGCTACACAGGCGATCCTGTTAGTAAATGTAACGTCATTCCTCCTGGTGAGAATTTCTACCTGATGAATATAATTGAAGCAACTGTATAACATAGCTTTACTTTTAGTTACCTCTAAACCAACTCGACCTTGCCAACCTTCACCATGTGGTCCAAACAGTCAATGTAGAGAAGTAAATGGACATGCTGTATGTTCTTGTATAACGGGATATATCGGTTCTCCACCAATGTGTAGACCTGAATGCATTGGTAGTTCTGAATGTCCCCAAGATAAAGCTTGTTTAAATCAAAAATGTGTTGATCCGTGTCCAGGAACTTGTGGCGTTAATGCACAATGTAGAGTTGTAACTCACAATCCCATTTGTGTTTGTTCTAATGGATTTACTGGGGATCCATTCAGTGTTTGCTCTAAGATAAAATGTACGTTATATTTTCTACTTAAGTTACATTTTATTGCGTGTAACACCATTATGATATTTTCTTTGTATCATTTGTGTCATATTGTGCTATATCTATGCATGCTCTTTTTCTTACTTTTCCAATATCAAAATGGTGACACAAGTAAAAAAATGTAGTCTAAGTATGTCTTCTATTTTTAAACTGTCTTCTTTTCTAGTACCTGAACCTACAAACAACGAAAATCCATGTATACCATCACCATGCGGTGCCAACTCCCAATGTAGGGTTGTTGGTACCCAACCTGCATGTTCTTGTTTGCCTAATTATATTGGTAGACCACCAAACTGTCGCCCTGAATGTGTTAATGATTTAGAATGTACAAATAACTTGGCATGTAAAAACGAGAAATGTGTAAATCCCTGTCAAGGATTCTGTGGTATTAATGCTATATGTACTGTAGTGTCGCATGCTCCTGTTTGCTCTTGTCTACCTGGATACCAAGGAGACCCTATTTCTTCTTGTACTATCACACCTCTAAGTAAGAATTTGAAACTCTATCATCTTTTCGCTTACACTTTTTTTTATAAAATTTTTATTAACTATAAATATCAACATTTTTACAGCTACTGAACGATCTCCGCCATCTACACCTTGCTTCCCATCTCCATGCGGTCCGAACGCAGAGTGTCGTGAGAAGAACGGTGCAGGTGCATGTTTGTGTCTTCGAGGTTTCCATGGAGATCCATATGACAATATCAAAGGATGCCATCGCGAATGTGAAGTTAACGACGACTGTAAATCAAACTTAGCTTGTATTGCTTTCAAATGCGTTGATCCTTGTCCTGGCACATGTGGAGCCTTGGCTGAATGTAGAGTAAACAACCACATACCAACGTGTTCATGTCCACCAGGTTTTACTGGAGACGCCTTCTTCCAGTGCAGAGAAATAATAGAAACGCCTAAAATACCTGAGAACGTTTGTCAACCTACTCCTTGCGGGCCCAACAGTCAATGTAGAGAAGTTAATAGACAAGCGGTATGCTCTTGCCTACCAAACTACATAGGTAGTCCACCAAATTGTAGACCTGAATGCGTCGTTAGCTCTGAATGCCCACTGGACAGAGCTTGCATCAATCAGAAATGCAGTGATCCATGTCCGAACACTTGCGGATTGGGGGCTCAATGTACTGCAAGAAATCATAATCCCATTTGTGCTTGTCCGCCAGGACATACTGGAGATCCTTTCTTAAAATGCGCTCCACAACGTAAGTACTATTGTATTATTGATAGAATTTAAAATAGTAACGTCATTTTAATTTTTAGCAATTACAGAAGAACCATTAACGGAACGTCCTGCATCTTGTTTCCCTTCGCCATGTGGTCCAAATTCACAATGCAGAATTATTGAAAACAATCCAGTTTGTTCATGCTTACCAGAATTTTTAGGTTCTCCTCCAAACTGTAGACCAGAATGTGTTATCTCCAACGATTGTGAAAGCCAACGAGCTTGTATTAATCAGAAATGTAAAGATCCTTGTCCGGGTTCTTGCGGAGTGAATGCTCAATGCCATGTCATCAATCACTTACCGATTTGCACATGTATAAGCGGCCATACTGGAGACCCATTCATTCAATGTCAAGTTATTGTGGAAGTAACACCTAGACCTTTGGATCCTTGCAATCCATCACCATGTGGACCTAACGCCGAATGTAATGATGGTGTATGTACTTGTCTTTCTGAATATATAGGCAACCCTTACGAATCTTGTCGCCCAGAATGTGTACTCAGCACTGAATGTTCTAGAGACAAAGCTTGCATCAGAAATAAATGTAAGGATCCTTGTCCAGGTACTTGCGGACAAAATGCACGTTGCGATGTAATTAACCACATTCCAGTATGTTCTTGTCCAGATACCCTTACTGGGGATCCATTTACGTTATGCAGAATAATAGATCAAGTAGCACCAAAAAGAGATTCGTGTAATCCATCACCTTGTGGACCTAACAGTCAATGCAAAAACATTAACGACCATGCAGTGTGTTCGTGTATCCAAGGCTACCAAGGACAACCTCCATCATGTAAACCAGAATGTATAGTAAATTCTGAATGTCCAGCAAATAGAGCATGCGTTAATCAGAAATGCATTGATCCTTGTCCGGGTTCTTGTGGTTTAAATGCAGCTTGTGAAGTTAGGAACTACAGTCCAATTTGTAGTTGCAGAGAAGGATTCACTGGAGATCCATTCCAGAACTGTAGAGTACTTATTATCGAGCCACCTCCAAAGCAAGTAAATCCATGTAATCCATCGCCATGTGGACCTAATTCCATATGTAGAGCTGTTGGAGACAATCCTTCTTGTAGTTGTGACCAAGGTTATATAGGAACACCTCCTAATTGTAGACCAGAATGCATCATTAACCCAGACTGTCCTAATACGCAAGCTTGCATCAATAACAAATGTAAAGATCCTTGTCCCGGTAGTTGCGGATCAAACGCAGAATGTTCAGTAATCTCTCATACAGTTTCGTGTACTTGCACTTCTGGTTATACTGGAAATCCGTTTGTTCAATGTGTTCTACAACATGAGGAGAAAACGAATCCATGCGAACCGTCTCCGTGTGGACCAAATGCGGAATGTAGACAAAGAAATGGTGCCGGTGCATGTGTTTGTATTCCAGATTACTACGGAAATCCGTACGAAGGCTGCAAACCTGAATGTGTTTTGAGTTCCGATTGTCCAACTAACCAAGCCTGTATGAAAAATAAATGTATCGATCCATGTCCAGGAGTTTGTGGTCAAAATGCGGAATGTTCTGTTATAAACCACGTGCCCGCTTGTACTTGCTTGGAAGGATTCGTTGGTGATCCGTTTGTTTCTTGCAATCCGGGACCTTGTAAGTATACAATATTGTTTACTTGTTAATTATACAATAATAAAGTATTTCTTTTAACAGTGGGTCCAGAACCAAACATAAATGTCTGTTCACCAAGTCCATGCGGATCTTACAGTCAATGTCGTGAAGTTAACAGCCAAGCTGTCTGCTCTTGCCTGCCAGAGTACATCGGTTCTCCACCGAATTGTAAACCAGAATGTGTAGTTAGCTCTGAATGTCCTTCAGATAGAGCATGTCACAAATTTAAGTGTGCTAACCCTTGTACAGGAGCTTGTGGTGTTCAGTCAGTGTGCCAAGTTATCAATCATGCTCCAATATGTAGCTGTAAAACAGGTATGACCGGAGATCCATTCACGAGATGCTACGAACTTCCTCCGGCTCCTATTAAACCGAGACCTGTTGAAAATCCTTGTGTACCATCTCCATGTGGAGCTAATGCTGAATGCAGAGTGATCAATGACCAAGCGTCTTGTAGTTGCCAACCAAATTATTTCGGAACACCTCCTAACTGTAGACCAGAATGTTTAGTCAACACAGATTGCGCTTCTAACTTAGCTTGTATTACTGAAAAATGTAGAGATCCTTGCACTGGATCGTGTGGGTTTAATACAGAATGTCGAGTACAAAACCATATACCTATATGTAGCTGCTTATCTGGTTATACAGGTGATGCATTCTCAGAATGTTCTAAGATCAAACCAACGCCAACACCGGCGCCTTCTGATCCATGCAATCCATCACCTTGTGGTCAAAATACTCAATGTAATAATGGTGTATGTACATGTCTGCCGCTTTTCCAAGGAGATCCATATTTAGGATGCAGACCAGAATGTACCATGAACTCAGATTGTAGT
The DNA here is from genome assembly GCA_035357415.1 of Ophraella communa. Taxonomy (NCBI): domain Eukaryota; kingdom Metazoa; phylum Arthropoda; class Insecta; order Coleoptera; family Chrysomelidae; genus Ophraella; species Ophraella communa. Next base: position 20,298,367 of record CM068988.1, on the reverse strand, counting down.
CCTAACAAAGCTTGTAGTAACATGAGATGTATTGATCCTTGTCCTGGAACATGTGGACAGAACGCAGTTTGTGATATCGTTAATCACATTCCAACTTGCAGCTGTCCTACAGGCTTGAGAGGAGATCCATTTATTAATTGCAGACCTAAAAAGCCAGGTATGTTAACAAAATATTTTAATTTAATCAATGCCATGTAAATATGTTTGTCTTCTTCCAGAAATTTTAGTAAATCCTTGTCAACCTTCTCCATGTGGACCAAACAGTCTATGTAGAGTTAACAACGGAGTTGCTGTTTGCTCTTGCCAGCCAGGTTTAATAGGAAGTCCACCGTCTTGTAGACATGAATGTGTTCTTAGCGCAGAGTGTCCATTAACACAAGCGTGTTTGAATCAAAAATGTATCGACCCGTGCCCAGGAACTTGTGGAGTAAACGCGAAATGTCAAGTTATCAATCACAATCCTATTTGTAGCTGTATCCAAGGAAATGTTGGGGATCCATTCGTAAGGTGTTATCCCGAACCTAAAGGTAATAATGATTAATTAATTGTCAAATCTGATTTTTAATTATATCAAAACATTTTCAAGTTTGGAAAGGAACGTTAAGAAATAGGTTGTAGATATTTTTGTTTGTGGTAGTCATCTAGTGATGGGTAGAAAAATACAAAATTTAAAACAGTTTTTCTGTTAATAATACTGGATTTAAAAAAATCGCAAATAATAAACATAAATTACCAGTTATTCATCAAAATATAAATTGTAATGTTGATTTTTTTTCTAGAAAAACTTTTACTTGTATTACCAAACTTGAAATATGATAACAATTATATTATAATTAATTATAATACTGGCACTTCATTTAGTTATTTAATATTGACGTATTTGTATTATTGACAAAATATTTGACGCTTCTTGAAGCCTCTATCCAGGGGCTTCTGTATTTATTTATTTATACACGAATTAGTGAAAAATCAATAAATAATCAATAAGGAGTTTCACCAAGATATTTCTGTCATAGACCCTACAAGGTAATCATTAATGACAACGATCAAAATGCATTAGCGACAGATACCATCTGTATCTTTAACGATGCATCTAAAACAATTTATTCCAGATCCCTAAACTTAAATATAAAGTGGGCAATGCATTGCAATACCAGTGTAGCTCAGGTATAGCTCACTGCTAACTCCATAGCCGCAAAAGAGATCACCAAGTAAAAGATTCCTACTGTTATGGACAGAAGACAATAGGCCACGGATAACATCAGGTCTAGTATTAGAATGTCACATGGCCCTTACCTAAGCCTGCGACAACAACGTGGTCACTCTAGGCTGGATCAAAGGCAACCGCAAAGCTGACTCGTTAGCTAGGAAATCTGTCTTCCATAAGATTTTGGGACCTGGCAGTCTCATGCCAGTATCAGCGGTGGTTGACCTAATAAAGGAACAGTCTCTTGACAAATTTAAAGGCAGATGGTAAGAAGAAAAAGGTTGTAGACTATCTGAAGTATCCGAATAGCAGAGCAGCCAAGAAATACGTAGACATGACCGGAAATGATCTGCGTCTGGTCACAGGCATCTTTACTGGTTATTGTCTCCCAAGAAAACATCTGGACAAGTTGGGTTTATCTGATACCCCACTATATACAGGATGTGAACAAGAAAATGAGACAGTCCAACAAGTCTTCTGTGAATGTCCAGCACCCTTTCTCTATTCGGCTTCATATTATGCTAACTTGGGAGAGCTGCCTACTGGCGACGTTATCACCTACTTTAAACAGGTAGGTTGTTTGACAAGCTAATAGGTCGATCTTAGCTAATAGCTCGATCTCAGAATGGGGCACAATGGACCAAATGTGGCCTAAGTGTAGTGAGGCGACCCACCCTTCAATAATTACAGATACAGATACAGAAGGTGGACTGAAAAACTAGGTGACAATAGTCATATCCAACTAAAAAGGTTGCCAATGATTTTACAAACAGGCATACTTTACTATTTTATCATAATATGTACATGTTGATTATTGTCAATTAACACAAAAACACGTACAAAAATATCCAAATGCTGAGTCAAATATGTGCTTCTATCTCACCATGTCACATGATGATCTTGCGGTATCACGCACGGCATCCATGTTTTGTGGTATGTACAACAAATTTTAGACGACCTGCATGGAATTCGTCGACGACCGAAGTACGACTACGATTTAATTCACTATACCAGAGATATACTGTGATTTTCGTAGTACTAAGAACTGAGTTCTTATTATCATTCTTATTGAGATAATCCACGTCGAAGGTTTTAAAAAATTATCCAATGTAAACCTTCTCTTGCGATATTTCCATTTTTTGGCCAATCATGAGCACGTTTATGCAAAAAAATATCAAACTTTTTTAAGGAGTTGCCCGATTTTAGTAATTGTTTGATTGTTTACTGTTGCCAGTTCTCGAATTATAGGTACATAGTACCCTTCGTATTTACATTTTTTTGAATGATATGATAATGAATTTATTTTCTTTTCAGTCGTGCCTCCGCCGGTAAATCCATGCGATCCGTCGCCGTGCGGTCCGAATTCGGTATGTCAAGTACGCGGTGAAACACCGGCGTGTTCATGTCTCGAAAATTACATCGGCACACCGCCGAACTGCCGACCCGAATGTACTATAAATCCGGAATGTTCGCGAACGCTCGCATGTATGAATCAAAAATGTCGCGATCCTTGTCCGGGCAGTTGCGGCAACAACGCGTTGTGTAGTGTCATCAACCACAATCCTACGTGCAGCTGTCAAAATGGTTATACTGGTGATCCGTTCCAGGGATGTGTTGCAGTACCAGGTAGGAATTTTGATTATTGTTTTCAATATTTTGAGCTATCGCAAACTGTCGATAGGAACAGTAGTAGAAGAAGATACAACGAGGAAAGAAGAATAGACAGGTGGCAGTAAACTATAAAACCTGCGTTTGTAGTGAATATTTTTATATAAAAGGGAATTATTGAACACCGTCCTATTAGGTAATCCCTTAATAAAGATAAGCCTCATTTGAATAAAGCAAAATCTTAAATTTCAGAGTAGAAATTAAATTATTGGAACTACCTTTTTAAATTGACAGTTTTAGAATAGTGATGTTTTTATTTCTAACCTCTGATTTCTAATAAAAAAAGAATATAATTGTACTTGTGTCTTTTGATTGTTTGTTAAAAAAAACGTTCAAATTTCGGTGATTTTTTATTTTTTTAGAGTTTTAGAGTAGAACATATTTTATAATTTAAACTTTGAAGATTTAACGTAAATTCATGCAAGCAAAAATCAAAACTAAGAGTAATCTACCTTTAAGGTTGATTTATGCAAGCAAGAATTAAAACTAAGATTACTTTAAAAGTAAAACTAAGAACATAAAACTATGTAATCTGGATGTATATGCCAGAAACTAAGATTTAAACTTCAACTAATAAACATGCAATTTCTCAGTTTCTTGCATAAACATCTACATTATATTACATAGTTTTATGTTATTAGTTTTACTTTTAAATTAATTTTATTTTTAATTTCTGCTTGCATGCACTATAAAGACACAAAATAAAACTCAAATCGAATATACAAACAGATTACTTGAGATCAGAAACTTTTTTAGGTTAGGTTTGGCAAATTAGGAAAATAAGGTATCCTTACATACTTACAGCACAGTATCTAGTCGTAAATAATAATGCAGTAATTTATTAGGACCTTATAAATAGTGTTTCCTATTTAGTGCCTACTTTGAAATACGAAACTTATTTGTTGAAAAAAATGAATTAAAATAAAACGCATAAATATCAAGGTAAATTTAATAATTAAATATATGTATTGTGATATTATATGCGTTATAAGTATCAAAATTAAAAAATAAAGTGGTATATTATTACAATATGAGATACAAAAAAAATTATAGCCAAATCTTTAATTTTACTTTGCCAAGCCATTTTTAGATAGAAAGAGAGAAATATAGGTGAAGCTAAATTTATTTTTATCATCAAGAAAGAAGAAACGAGAAATCAATGTGACTACTGTTTCCTAAAACTTTTTGCGATAAAAAAATACCAATAATGTAAATAAAATATTATATTTTTAACATTTTTCTTAAGGAACCTTAAGTATAAATTTTTCATTTAATGGTCTTCATTCTTTCCGGATTTTGGTCATTTCTCTAAACTCACTAGTGAATTTTCCTCTCTGCTTTCATACTTGAGCCGTTTGTTGTATCTATAATTTTGGGTCTCCATTTTTTATCGTTTTTAGTTCATACACTAGTAAATATTTTGGCTTGTCCCTGAAGAGTAGATCCGAATAATAAATTGGTCATTATTGAGCCTTTTCTATGCATAGCGAATGGGAACAGTTTTGAACTTGGTAGATCCGGATGAGACGTTCTTGGTGGTTCGAGCTAGAGGTTTTGAAACAATTTAAGGCTTTTTTTAAAGAACTCTCTAACATTAGGTCTCAAGAGCTGGTGAATATGAGCAGACAGGACCTATTATTTGTGATAGGTCATCTGACTGGACACAGTCGCCGTAATAAGCAATTAGACTGACTGAGGATAATCCAGAGAGCATTTTTTGTGCAACTGCCGAGGGCTCGAGCTACTAGGGATCAATACATGTGGTCTGCATTAGCTCGAGCATACAGACTTCATAGAAGTGACACCAACAACCCTTATGGGAGGATAGAACGACAATAACCTCGAGGTTAGCCACAATAGGTCGCAGTGGAAGGTACGTTGATCCACCACTCACAATGAACCTAACCTAACTATTGACTTTGTTTAGTCAATAGAGGATACCAATCCAAGGTCCTTACTAAACCATAAGATCTTCTTGATGATGCTTTCCTGCTGGTCCCCTGATCATTTTCCCACTTTTATATCGCCTGGCATGAAGTGGTTTCTTCATCCTCTCCACATTTCCTGCATAAGAAATTCGGGACTGGTATTCCTATCTTATTCAGATGACTTCTGCATTGCCAGTAACCAGTAATAAAACTGATCACTTTTCTCAATATCCTTCTATTAAGTTCTAGAGCATCTGATGCTATTGCTTGCAAGGCACCCGCATCATTCTCTTAGAATATTTTCCCTGTTTCTTCCCAGTGCTTGTGGTGTTCTTTTTCCATCTACTGGTGAACACTTTGTGCAAGGCAGTGAGCCACCCTACACGTTGGTTCTGTGCCTACGAAGGGACTTTCAGCACCTTTATTGGCCCACTTATCCACCCCCTCATTACCAGCAACCCCTCAGTGCCCTGGAACCCACACCAGTGTCACTACTCTGATGGTTTTCGCCAGATTTTTCAGACGTTGATACTGACGTTCAGAAGTTCCATACTGACTTTAAGGTGAAGCTGTCCCTGCCATCGCCATCAGTGCCGCCTTGCAGTCTGAGTTTAAATAGCTAGTTTTACCACGAGTTTGTGGGTCCTTATGATGCTTAAATACTTTTGTGTTCACTGGAAATATTATATTGTCAGATCCCACTGCATGGGATACTACTTCCATTTATGTAGTTGACGTTCCTTTCCTGTTATTCCCAAGCATGCCACTAGCTGTGTCTTTTGTAGAGTTCTCCCGTAACTGCTGGACTTCTGTTCACCAAACCACCGCTCCCTACGCCACCTTCGGTCTCACCAATGTTATGTACAGCCAGCTCTTCATTTTTGGTTCATTTTGGCCTCTCTATCATTAGTGTGGTCTGAGTATGGCCTGCGACATACGTCAGGTGGCTATTCCAGCTTGTCGTCCAATCTTATCCCTAGATACTAGAACTCTTCACATCCGAAGAGAAAATGAAGAAAAATGAATTAAATTTGTAGTGAAAATTTTTTATATTTATACCTAAACTAAATTTTTAAATTTACTTGTGAATCTAGTATAAATTCTAGTTTAAAAATAGCTAAGGAAATAAATAGTATAATTTATGAGCACATATTATTGGTATTTTTATATATATTTTCAAATTTTTTTATTGGTGCATGTTATTTTTTTAAGAAGAAGTTTTGTGCGCTTTTACTTATTTGTTTAAGTGTTTCATTTTTAAATTTATCTGTCTTATTATAAATAATATAATTGTTAAAATTTAAAGCTTAAACTGCAAAAAACTTCTTCGCACTTGCATGCTTGGCTGTATATACTAATACGCTTTTTTGCGCTAAAAGGGGATAAACAAAAGGTAAGGAATATCCCCCACCGATAACAAGGAGCTTCAAGGTCGCCTTGCAATCCAAACGCTACTTACCCGACCCTAAAACAAACGATAACACTACGCTTCCTAAAACAAAGGTTCACGAGCGTATAAGCCTCCCCGTCCCCACATAAACAGCGCTAAATTAATGCTTGCCCAGTAGTCCCTACCCCACACCTAAGAGTCTCAGCTAATAAAATGAAAACGGTAGTTAACCCATTAAGGTAAAACGCTTGCCACGACAAAATATTTACAAGATGAACACCCCTTTGCTTGCCCGACACCCCAAAAAGAATGGTTGTAACCTTGAAATGCTTTAGCCTACCCACAAACAGCAGCTAATAAAAATAGACGAACTGATATAAATCGCTTATACTTTGCCCCACACAAAACAGCAGCTAATAAATAATGCGGTGGTACGAAAAATAATTAAAAAATTATAATATACACGGTAAAACGCTTACCCTGGTCGCCGAAAACAACCCTGATTAATAAAATGCTTTCTTGTGATATGTGAAAATTAAAACTGGTGAAAAAAATGCTTTCCAATTTAATAAATCAGCAGTTAATAAAAGCGATGAAGAATTTACATGGTGGTACACCTCTTGCCTAAAAACACTCTAGCACATTTGCCCAAAAATAACCAAACTTACAGAAGATTGTGTGTTACCGCTTGCAATATGCTTGGATAACCCACGAAAACTAATTAAAGGGACACAAATTAAACTTAAATGATCTCTTTTTGTCATACTTGATTTTATTATAGACGCTCCAAGAATACAACCCCCAATAAATCCATGCGAACCTACACCTTGTGGCATCAACGCTATTTGTAGAGAAAGAAATGGAGCTGCATCTTGCGTTTGTCTGCCAGATTACTTTGGAAACCCCTATGAGAATTGTAGACCAGAATGTATTTTGAATGCTGACTGTTCTTCAAACAGGGCATGCGTGAGAAATAAGTGTATAGATCCTTGTCTTGGTACTTGTGGTCAGAATGCAATTTGTCAAGTTATCAATCACAGTCCCAGTTGTAGATGTTTGGAAGAATTTACTGGTGACCCGTTTGCATTTTGTGCCAAGTTGGTTGTAAAACGTAAGCAAAACTATTTTGATAAAATAAAAACTAATAAAATAACAAGAAATGAAATGACAAAGCATACTGTTAAATGTCTCAAATTATTAGCCTAAATCATTAAAAACCTAAAGTTTCGTTGTTCTGTCATTTTAATTTTTTATTGCAATTGATTATATTACTATTAATTCATTCTTTAAAGAAAAAAAAACAATTTTTTACCACTTTTTTTTGAATTACCTTCATTACAGCATTTGAAATAACAAAACCTTGTCAACCCACTCCTTGTGGTCCAAACAGTCAATGTAAAGAAGTAAATAATCAAGCTGTTTGCTCATGTCTACCCAACTTTATTGGATCACCACCTAGTTGTAGACCAGAATGTACAGTAAGCTCAGAATGTCCAGCAAACAAAGCTTGTATTAATCAGAAATGTACGGATCCTTGTCCTGGAACATGTGGTTTAAATACAAAATGTCAAGTTATCAACCATAGCCCAATATGTACTTGTCAATCTAAATACATTGGAGATCCATTTGTTAGATGTTTCCCTCCACCAGGTGAGTTTGGTTTTACAAACCCATTATTTTTTGCCCTAGATGGGATAAATGTGTGTCTTAATGTTTTGCAAAATCAAAAACCAAATAATATTATTACTGCAAAAAATAATTTCTATAAATCAATTCTATTTTTTAGTACCGATTTTTACTGAAATTGAAACAGTATCTCATCCTTGCAACCCATCACCATGTGGACCGAATTCCCAATGTAGAGAGATTAATAACATTCCATCTTGCTCTTGTTTGCCAGATTTTATTGGTACTGCGCCTAATTGTAGACCAGAATGCAGCATACATTCCGAATGTGCAAGCAATCTCGCATGTATTAGACAAAAATGCGCAGATCCTTGTCAAGGGTCATGTGGACTAAATGCTGTTTGCAATGTTTTAAATCATATATCAGTATGTACATGCCCAACGGGTATGACTGGAGATCCATTCACCAATTGTTTTCCTGTCCCTCCAGTGGTAGATGTAGCAGTGAAAGATCCATGCAATCCATCACCTTGCGGAGCTAACGCACTTTGCGAGGAACAAGGTATCTGTACTTGTATTCAAGACCATAATGGAGATCCTTATAGAGGATGCAGACCAGAATGCGTAAGAAGCAGCGATTGTCCTAGAGATAGGTCGTGTGTAAGGAGAAAATGTATAGACCCTTGCCCTGGTACCTGCGCACCGACGGCAACTTGTCAAATTATTAATCACATTCCTATGTGCAGTTGTCCTGCTGGTACAACAGGAAACGCATTTGTGGCATGTAGAACTATAGAAAGTATGTATATTTAACATTAATTAAAATATTTGGTATGTTAATTTTATTCTTGTAGTTCCTCAAAACGTAAATCCATGTAATCCGACACCATGTGGTCCTAACAGTCAATGTAGAGAGATAAACCAACAAGCAGTTTGTTCTTGTTTACCGGGATATATTGGTAGCCCACCTATTTGCAGACCAGAATGTGTTTCCAGCTCTGAATGTAGTTTAATACAAGCTTGTGTTAATCAAAAATGTATTGATCCTTGTCCAGGATCTTGTGGTATACGAGCACAATGCCAAGTAATTAACCACAACCCCATTTGTACTTGTCCTGGTGATTTAACTGGAGATCCATTCTCAAGATGTTTACCCAAACGTAAGACAATAAAGATTATTTTAGATAAAGTATCTAACTCGCAACATATTTTAGCTCCCGAACCTGTAATCGTACCAGAAAATCCTTGCCAACCTTCACCATGTGGAGCGAATTCTGAATGTAGGGAAATAAATGGTTCTCCGTCTTGTTCTTGTCTTCCGGAATACCGAGGTACTCCACCGAATTGCAGACCAGAATGCATCACAAACAGCGAATGTGCTTTTAACTTGGCTTGCGTAAACAGAAAATGTGTCAACCCTTGTGAGAATATGTGCGGTCTAAATGCAGAATGCCGCGTTGTAAGCCACATACCCAACTGTGTTTGCTTGTCTGGTTTTGAAGGAGATCCGTTCAATCGATGTTCAGAAATTGCGTTGCAAATTACCGAAGTTATTAATCCATGTCAGCCAACACCGTGTGGAATTAATGCCGTTTGTAGAGAACAAAATGGCGCTGGATCATGTAGTTGTTTGCCCGATTTTATAGGAAATCCGTACGAAGGTTGCAGACCTGAATGTGTACTTAACTCGGATTGTCCCTCGAATAAGGCCTGTTTAAAGAATAAATGTATAGATCCATGTCCTGGTACCTGCGCTTCAAACACGTACTGCAATGTTGTTAACCATTTGCCAATTTGCACTTGTATTGATGGATATACCGGAGATCCTTTCAGATTCTGCAATTTAATTCCTCAACGTAAGACTCATTTAAATACTAATCTATTTTTAAATCTACATTATTATTTTATTTTAGCGACTAAAGTAACACCAACAAATCCTTGCCAACCTTCTCCTTGCGGAGCTAACAGCCAATGCCGAGAAGTTAACGGTCAGAGTGTTTGTTCCTGCTTGCCAGATTATTCTGGCAGTCCACCTAATTGTAGACCAGAATGCACTATCAGTTCTGAATGCCCTCAAAACATGGCTTGCGTGGATAAAAGATGTAAAGATCCATGTCCTGGTACTTGCGGCTTAAATGCTAATTGTAGAGTTTTAAATCACAGTCCAATATGTAGTTGTATATCTGATTATACTGGAGATCCGTTTACTAGATGTTACGTTATTGAAAGTAAGAAATTTATAAGTTTTAAGTTATTGATTTTTTAACTTTTATTTTTAAATAGTTGTAGAAGTTGTACCAGAAGTAGTAAATCCGTGCGTACCTTCTCCATGTGGACCGTATAGTGTTTGTAGAGATATAAATGGTATTCCTTCGTGTTCATGTTCTAGTGAATATATTGGTACTCCTCCGAATTGTAGACCAGAATGTTTGATACATTCAGAATGTGCCAGTAACCTAGCATGTATTCAAGAAAAATGTAGAGATCCTTGCTTAGGATCCTGTGGAACAGGCGCTATCTGTAACGTTATTAATCACATACCTACATGCACATGTCCTGAAGGATATACGGGCGATTCGTTTACTTTTTGTCAACTAAAACCACCTGTAGCTACAATAGAAAATGACCCGTGTAACCCTTCGCCATGTGGAGAGAACGCACTATGCAGCGATGGGATTTGTACTTGCATTTCAGAATACCAAGGGGATCCTTACACAGGCTGCAGACCGGAATGTATATTACACCAGGATTGTCCTAAAAACAAAGCTTGTTCGAAAAATAAATGTATCGACCCTTGCGCAGGTACCTGCGGAACCAATGCTAATTGTGTCGTTATGAATCACATACCTACATGTTCTTGCTTAGAAGGTTACGAAGGCAACGCATTTGTAATTTGTCAAAAATTAAAAGGTAAAGACCTCAGCATATTAAAATATACAGTTGTTGTTAATTATCCGTTTAATTGTAGTTGAAGTTCTAAAAAATCCTTGTAATCCTACGCCTTGCGGTCCAAACAGCCAATGTAGAGAAATAAATGGTCAAGCCGTTTGTTCTTGTGTACCAGGTTTCTTGGGTACTCCACCATCGTGCAGACCACAATGCGTCACCAGTACTGAATGTCTACTTACACAAGCTTGCGTTAATCAAAAATGTATTGATCCTTGTCCTGGTACCTGCGGAATTAACGCTTTATGCCAGGTTAAGAACCACAACCCCATATGTATTTGTCCCAATCAGTTTACAGGGGATCCTTTTACTAGATGCTATGTACAAGGTAAATTTACAATTTGTACTCCCCTTTAGGATATTTATATTATATTATTTTAGATATTGAACCAGAACCAGTGAAACCATTAAATCCTTGCCAGCCGTCACCATGTGGTGCTAATGCTGAATGTCGAGTAGCTGGAGATACTCCATCCTGTTCCTGTTTACCAGAATTTATAGGGACTCCTCCAAATTGTAAACCAGAATGCGTTAGTAATTCCGAATGCGCACAGAATTTGGCTTGCATCAATAGAAAGTGTAAAGATCCTTGTGTTGGAGTATGTGGACAAAACGCAGAATGTAGAGTTGTTAGTCATACACCAAACTGCGTATGTACATCTGGTTACTTTGGAGATCCATTTACTTTATGCCAAATACAAACTGCTGTGGAAGTCACAAATCCATGTGAACCCACACCTTGTGGCAGCAATGCTGTTTGTAGAGAACGAAATGGAGCCGGTGCTTGTATTTGCTTAGAAGATTACTTTGGAGATCCTTATCAAGGTTGTAGGCCACAATGTTCGGTTAGTTCCGACTGTCCGTCGAATAGAGGATGCGTTAATAATAAATGTAAGGATCCTTGTCCTGGAACATGTGCACCAAATGCAGAATGTCATGTTATTAACCATCTACCAAGTTGTAACTGTCAATCGGGTTATACAGGAGATCCTTACCAGTTTTGTAAAGTAGTGGAGATAAGTAAGACATATCAAGTATTTCATGAGAATAATTTTAATACAACTTTTACTCTTGTAGTTGACATTGAAACCCCGAAACGACCGTGTCAGCCATCTCCTTGCGGTGCAAATAGTCAATGCAAAGAAGTTAATGCTCAAGCCGTATGTTCATGCTTACCAAATTATATAGGAAGCCCACCGGGATGTAGACCAGAATGTATTGTTAGCAACGAATGTCCAACTAACCAAGCTTGCCAAAACCAAAAATGTGTAGATCCTTGCCCAGGAACTTGTGGACTAAATACCAAATGTCAAGTTATTAACCATGCTCCAATTTGTAGTTGTACAATCGGATTTACAGGAGATCCTTTCACAAGATGCTATTCTATACCTAGTAAGGAACCACCTTCTATTTATTAAATAAATGTTTTTGGAGTTTATCGAATTGATGCACCAAATGTTGATCTAAACATGAAATATGTTAATACCTTTGTGTTTTAGTACCAGAACCAGTAGTAGAGCCGGAAAATGTAAATCCATGTTTTCCATCACCATGTGGACCCAATTCAGAATGTAGAGAAATCGGTAGTTCTCCAGCTTGTTCTTGTTTGCCCAGCTTTATTGGTAGTCCACCAAACTGTAGGCCAGAATGTAGTGTAAATTCAGATTGTACAAGTAATTTCGCTTGTATTAACCAAAAATGTATAGATCCTTGTCCCGGATCATGCGGGCAAGATGCAAGGTGTAGTGTATTTAGTCACACCCCGATTTGTAACTGTCCAGAAGGTTATACTGGAGATCCATTTAGTTATTGTCGACTTTTACCACCTACAAGTACGTAATAAGACATTTTCGGGGTAAATTGTGTAAATAATTTTCTCAATTGTTGCTTTTAGCTCCTGCACCTTCAACTGATCCATGCACTAATTCTCCATGTGGACCCAACGCCGAATGTAACAATGGAATATGTACTTGCTTGCCAGAATATCATGGTGATCCTTATCGAGGATGTAGACCCGAATGTGTGTTACACACGGACTGTCCTAGAGATAAAACTTGTATAAAAAATAAATGCAGGGATCCTTGTCCGGGAACATGTGGACAAAATGCTGAATGTTCTGTTATCAATCACATACCTACATGTTCATGTATCGCAGGATTTACCGGTAGCGCTTTTATACAATGTAACCCCATACCAGGTATATAAAACAACGTAGAAATCTAATGAACTATTTGTTTATTGTACAATTTATCTTTTTTAGTCGAGTTGCCCAAAAACCCTTGCAATCCATCTCCTTGTGGTCCCAACAGTCAATGTAGGGAAATAAACAAACAGGCTGTTTGCTCTTGTGTCCCAGGTTTCTTGGGCACGCCACCTAGTTGTAGACCGGAGTGTGTATCTAGTACAGAATGTATTCTCAGTCAGGCTTGTGTAAACCAAAAGTGTATTGATCCTTGCCGAGGAACTTGCGGAATAAATGCCCTTTGCCAAGTAGTTAATCATAATCCAATATGTAGTTGTAGAGAGAGATTTAGCGGAGATCCGTTCACTAGATGCATACCGATAAGTAAGATAATCGATTTTTTATTTTTCTGTACGTTACGTTTATTATTATTATTTGTTTTTAGTTGTGGAACCAGTAGTTCAATCAAATCCTTGTCAACCTTCACCGTGTGGTGCAAACTCTCAATGTAAAACCGTTGGAGATTCGCCTTCTTGTTCTTGTTTACCGGAATTCATAGGTTCTCCTCCAAATTGTAGACCTGAATGTATCAGCAACTCAGAATGTAACAATAATTTGGCTTGCATCAATCAAAAATGTAAAGATCCTTGTATTGGAGTATGTGGAACTAACGCAGAGTGTAGGGCTGTTAGTCATACTCCCAATTGTTTGTGCCCAGAAGGTTTTACAGGAGATCCATTTAGTCAGTGTCTACCAATACCACGTAAGATTTGAATAACTTTAAAAAAATACTTTATTATTATTAAAAATCCGATTTTTTAGAAATAATACAACCTGAAATTGTGTCACCTTGTTCTCCATCCCCGTGTGGAGCAAACGCTGTTTGTAGAGAACAAAATGGCGCTGGTTCATGTAGTTGTTTACCGGAATATATAGGCAATCCTTACGAAGGCTGTAGACCGGAATGTACACTCAGCTCAGATTGTCCCTACAACAAAGCTTGTATGCGTAATAAATGTATAGATCCTTGTCCCGGAACTTGCGGACAAAACAGCGATTGTCAAGTCGTAAATCATTTACCATCCTGTACGTGTAAAGTAGGGTACAGTGGAGATCCGTTTAGGTATTGCCATGTTTTACCACCGGAACGTAAGTAATCGTTGAATTCTACCTAACTAATTTTATTAACATTATTTTTATCCCACAGCTGTCGAAATAGAAAATCCTTGTCAACCTAGTCCTTGTGGTCCAAATAGTCAGTGTAAAACGGTTAATAACCAAGCCGTATGTTCTTGTCTACCTAATTACGTAGGGAACCCGCCAGGATGTAGACCGGAATGTACTGTGAGTGCTGAGTGTGCTCAGGATAAGGCCTGTATTAATCAAAAATGCGATAATCCCTGTACTGGTAACTGTGGCTTGCAAACAGACTGTAAAGTAATTAATCACAGCCCGATTTGCATTTGTCGACAAGGTCTAACAGGAGATCCGTTTTCTAGATGCTACCCTATTCCTCGTGAGTATTCAAAGAAAAAAATAATTTGACATTCTATTAATTTGTTGTTATTTTAGCTCCTCCAGTTCCTGTTGTAATAACGAACCCTTGTGTACCGTCACCTTGTGGTCCAAACAGCATTTGTAGAGATATTGGAAATTCCCCATCTTGCACATGTTTACCTTCATACATAGGCACACCACCGAATTGCCGACCTGAATGTATCATAAATTCCGAATGTCCAAGCAATTTGGCATGCATAAGAGAAAAATGCACCGATCCATGCCCGGGATCGTGTGGAACAGGTGCTATATGTAGCGTAACAAATCACAATCCGATTTGCTCTTGTCCTGAAGGATATACAGGGGATCCATTTAATTATTGTCAATTAAAACCTAAAGAAGTCATTCCAATTGTATCTGATCCTTGTAATCCTAGTCCTTGCGGATCGAATGCTCAATGTAATGATGGAATATGTACTTGTTTACCTGAATACCAAGGTGATCCATACGCTGGATGTAGACCAGAGTGTGTATTAAGTATTGATTGTGCAAGAGACAAGGCTTGTGTCCGAAACAAGTGTGTTAACCCTTGTACAGGAATATGTGGACAAAATGCTGAATGTTCTGTACTAAATCATATACCAATTTGTAGCTGTAGATCAGGATTTACTGGAAGCGCTTTTACTTTCTGCAAAGAAGTCGAACGTAAGTCTCATATTTCCCATTTTAACAAACTATTATAATTATTATACGTTCTCTAGGTCTTCCGCCTGCAAATCCATGTTCCCCAAGTCCGTGTGGACAAAATAGTCAATGTAGAGAGATAAATGGACAAGCCGTTTGTTCATGCGTACCTGGTTTTATAGGATCCCCACCTTCTTGTAGACCCGAATGTGTTACAAGCTCAGAATGTCCTTTAAATGAAGCTTGTCAAAACCAAAAATGTCTTAACCCTTGTCTAGGTACATGCGGCATAGATGCACTTTGTCAAGTAATCAAACATAATCCTATATGTAGCTGTCCAGTTAAATTTAGTGGAGATCCATTTACCAGATGCTTAGCAATACGTAAGAAATATTTATTTATATGTAAGTGATTAATGAATAATAAATTAAAAACTTTTAGAAGAAGTTGTGTCCCCGCCAACAAATCCATGTTCCCCATCACCATGTGGTTCAAATTCTATTTGCAAACAAGTTGGTGAAACTCCTGTATGTACTTGCCTGGAAGGTTTCGTAGGATCACCGCCAAATTGCAAACCTGAGTGTATAAGTAATTCAGAATGTGCTACCCACTTAGCTTGCATAAATCAAAAATGTAAAGATCCTTGTCCGGGAATATGTGGTCAGAATGCAGAATGTAGAGTAGTTAGCCACACTCCAAACTGCGTTTGTTTACCAGGCTACGAAGGAAATCCTTTCAGTTATTGCAATCTGCCAATACCGGTTCGAAATGAAGTGTTATCACCTTGTAATCCATCACCTTGCGGTTCTAACGCAGAATGCAGAGAACAAAATGGAGCGGGAGCATGTATATGTCTCAGAGAATATATTGGAAATCCATATGAAGGATGTAGACCTGAATGTACTATTAATTCCGACTGTCCTTCAAATAAAGCTTGCATGAATAATAAATGTAGAGATCCTTGTCCTGGAACTTGTGGACCAAATGCTATTTGTCAAGTTGTTAACCATTTACCATCTTGTACTTGTAATATTGGATATACAGGAGATCCTTTCAGGATTTGTAGTATTTTGCCCAATAAACGTAAGTTATCTTCAGAATTTTATTATTATTAATAGTAATTTTGATTGAAAATATTTATTTTAGCTGTAATAGAAGTATCTTCAAACCCTTGTCAAAATTCCCCTTGTGGACCAAACAGTCAATGTCGTGAGATTAACAAACAAGCAGTTTGCTCTTGTTTACCACAATATATTGGCTCTCCACCATCTTGCAGACCTGAATGTGTGGGCAGTACTGAATGCGCCCAAGATAAGGCATGTATTAACCAAAAATGTACCGATCCATGCCCAGGAACTTGCGGCATAGACGCATCTTGTCAAGTAATAAATCATAGTCCTATTTGCTCTTGTAAATTTGGTAATACTGGCAATCCATTCACAAAATGCTATCCCCTACCACGTAAGTTGAAAAAATATTAAATTTTAAGAACTGTTTTATTGTTAAAACGATTTGTAGCTCCACCGGAACCCGTTGAAATATTAGACCCTTGTACGCCAACACCCTGTGGACCAAACAGTCAATGCCAAGATCGTTTTGGTTCACCTGTATGCTCTTGCCTGCCAAATTTTGTTGGAAGTCCTCCAAATTGCAAGCCAGAATGTACTATTAATTCAGAGTGTCCCAGTAATTCGGCATGTATTAACCAAAAATGCAAAGATCCTTGTGTTGGAGCTTGCGCGATTAATGGATTATGTAATGTTATTAACCACGTGCCTACGTGTACATGTCCCGATGGATACACTGGAGATCCATTTAATAACTGCGTCCTAAAACCTGTGACAAGTTAGTATTTTTTTATGTGGTAAATTATAAGTTTAAAATGCGAAATATTTATACTTTAAAAATTTTAGAACCTGTTGAAAATGACCCTTGTAATCCTTCTCCATGTGGTCCCAACGCGGATTGTAACAATGGAATTTGTACGTGTGTTCCTGAATATCAAGGAGATCCATACATAGGATGTCGACCTGAATGTATTATAAGTAATGATTGTGCAAGAAACAAAGCTTGTGTAAGACAAAAATGCGTGGATCCTTGTCCTGGTACTTGTGGCCAAAATGCAGAATGTTCAGTTTTTAACCATATTCCTATGTGTTCTTGTATTTCCGGATATACTGGAAACGCTTTCGTCATTTGTAACAAAGTTATCGAAGGTAACCATTATTATATTTAGCGTTTTTGGCATATTTCTAAAAAATATTATTTTAGTCCGACCATCGAATCCGTGTCAGCCATCTCCGTGTGGTCCAAATAGTGAGTGCAGAGAAATCAACCAACAGGCAGTTTGTTCTTGTCTGCGAGGTTATATAGGCTCTCCACCAACTTGTAGACCAGAATGTATTTCCAGTTCAGAATGTTCATTAAACCAAGCTTGCGTGAATCAAAAATGTATAGATCCTTGTCCTGGAACTTGTGGATTAAACGCCAAATGTCAAACAATTAACCACAATCCGATTTGCAGTTGTGCACCTAGATACACTGGAGATCCCTTCACCAGATGTATCCTTATTGGTAAGCGTATTAAAATAAAATGTGTTTAAAGCTAAACATTATATTTTTTTAGTTCAAGAGTCAGTAGAAATTTCAACAAATCCTTGCCAACCTTCGCCTTGTGGTCCAAATTCAGAATGCAGAGAGATCAACAGTTCTCCCTCGTGTTCTTGTCTGCCAGATTTTAAAGGCATGCCACCAAATTGCAAACCAGAATGCATTAGTAACAGCGAGTGCGCTAACAATTTAGCATGTATTAATAAGAAATGCTCCAATCCTTGTTCAGGAATGTGTGGACAGAACGCTGAATGCAGAGTTATAAGTCACACACCCATCTGCAGTTGTACACAGGGCTTCACAGGAGATCCATTTATAGCTTGTCGCGTAATGCATATTGAGACTCACATAGAGAATTTATCACCATGTGAACCATCGCCTTGCGGAGCTAATGCTGAATGTGTAGCTAGAAATCGAGCAGGCGCGTGCAGTTGCTTACCTGAGTATGTTGGTAATCCTTACGAAGGATGCAGACCGGAATGTTCACTAAATTCGGATTGTCCTTCAAACAGAGCTTGCATTAGAAATAAATGTGTTGATCCTTGCCCTGGTACTTGCGGACAAAATTCCAACTGTCAAGTCTTTAACCATTTGCCTTCCTGTCTATGCTTATCTGGTTATACAGGAGATCCGTTTAGATTCTGCAGCCCTCAACAACCTGAAAGTAAGATTATTCGATAATTATTTTATAAAGATAATTTTAACAAATATATTTCAGTCGTTGAACTTAAAAACCCATGTCAACCATCCACTTGTGGACCAAATAGCAAATGTAAAGAAATTAATGGACAAGCTGTTTGTTCTTGTCTACCAAACTACATTGGTAGTCCACCAGCTTGTAGACCAGAGTGCACCATAAGTTCTGAATGTCCACAAAACAGAGCATGTATCAATCAAAAATGCGGTGATCCTTGTCCCGGATCTTGTGGACTAAATGCAAGATGTCAAGTTGTTAATCATAGTCCTATTTGCAGTTGTAATCAAGGATTTATCGGGGATCCATTTGCCAGATGTTTACCTATTCCAAGTAATATATTTTTTGTAAATTTTATGACTAATTCTTAATTATATTTTCTTTCAGCTCCTTCTATAAATGTACCGATAAAACCAATACGAGATCCATGCGTTCCAACTCCATGTGGATCAAATTCGATCTGCAAACAAATTGGTAGTTCTCCTTCTTGCTCTTGCATACCGGGCTACGTTGGTAGTCCACCAAATTGTAGACCAGAATGTACAAACAATTTTGAATGTGCGAGCAACTTGGCATGCATCAGGGAAAAATGTATAGATCCCTGTCCAGGATCTTGTGGAACTTCAGCTCAATGTGCAGTTATTAATCACACCCCGATCTGTTCTTGTCCAGAAGGCTTTACCGGAGACCCATTCAGTTACTGCCAACTAAAACCACCAGTAGTTGTACCAGTAGAAAAAGATGCATGTAATCCATCACCATGTGGTCCGAATGCACAGTGTAACAATGGTGTATGTACTTGTTTACCAGAATACCATGGAGATCCTTATAGAGAATGTAGACCAGAATGTGTATTGAATACCGATTGCTCAAGAGACAAAGCCTGTTTAAGAAACAAATGTATAGATCCTTGTATAGGAACTTGTGGACAAAATGCAGAATGTGCTGTTATTAACCATATTCCATCTTGTACCTGTCTGAAAGGGTATAATGGAAATGCTTTTATATTATGTAATAGAATACCTCCAGAAGTACCTAAAAATCCATGCCAACCTACTCCCTGTGGTCCAAACAGTCAATGTAGAGAAATAAATGGTCAAGCGGTATGTTCTTGTGTAATCGGGTATCTTGGTAGTCCACCTAACTGCAGACCAGAATGTGTAGGATCGTCTGAATGTCCTTTAAATCGAGCATGTGTAAACCAAAAATGTGTAGATCCATGTCCTGGTTCGTGTGGTCTTAATTCAGAATGCCACATTGTCAATCACAATCCTATATGTAGTTGCATAAAAGGATACTCTGGAGATCCATTTACGAGATGTGTACCAATACGTAAGAATTCTTACTTTTTAATTTTAATAAAAAATAGTTTTAATCATATTAAAATAAATGAATAGTTTTTAAACACTGCTAGTGAAGTTAAATGAATATATTATTTTTTGAAGTTTCAGTTTATTAATTTGTAATTTTTTTAGCGAATAAACCAGAAGTACAAATAGACCCATGTAATCCGTCTCCTTGCGGTCCAAATTCTCAATGTAAAGCTATTGGTGAATCACCTTCTTGTAGTTGTATGCCAGAATTTATAGGTTCTCCTCCAAACTGTAGACCTGAATGTGTTAGTAACTCAGAATGCGCTAGTCATTTAGCATGTATCAATCAAAAATGCCAAAACCCTTGTAGTAAGGGAGTTTGTGGTCAAAATGCAGAGTGTGGGGTTGTAAGCCATACTCCCAACTGTTTTTGCATAAATAATTTTATTGGTAATCCATTTATACTTTGTTCTCCACCGCAACGTAAGTCAAGATGATTAATCTCCTTTTATTAACTAAATAATTGTTATTTCTTATTTTAGAGCCGCAAACAAATGAAATTATAAGTCCATGTTCTCCATCTCCATGTGGAGCAAACGCACAATGTAGAGAACAAAACAATGCGGGATCATGTGTATGCCTACCTGATTTTATTGGTAATCCTTACGAAGGCTGCAGGCCAGAGTGTACTCTTAATTCAGACTGTCCTTCCGATAAAGCTTGTATCAACAATAAATGTAAAGATCCATGCCCTGGAACTTGCGGTCAAAATGCTTATTGTCAAGTAATCAATCACTTGCCTTCTTGTACATGTAACTCAGGCTTTACCGGGGATCCATTCAGATATTGTCAAGTCTTGGTTATTGACCGTAAGTTAAGATAAACAATACCATTTAAAATAAATCTTAAAATAATTGTTTAATTACAGCGGTTGTAAGTGAAACTATGAATCCTTGCCAACCATCACCGTGTGGGGCTAATAGTCAATGTAGAGAAGTTAACAAACAAGCAGTTTGCTCTTGTTTACCAAATTATTTAGGTACTCCTCCATCTTGCAGACCGGAATGTACTGTCAGCTCCGAATGTTCTCAAAATAAAGCTTGTATTGATCAAAAATGTCAAGATCCATGTCCAGGAACATGTGGTATAAGTGCCATATGTAATGTTATTAATCACAGTCCGATTTGTAGTTGTCAACAAAGATTTACTGGTGATCCTTTTACTAGATGTTATCCAACACCTCGTAAGTTGCATTGTTACAAATAAAAGTATATGATGATAAGTCACTTTTTTTGTATTTTAGCTAAACCAGTTTTACAAGTAGACCCTACTGTAAATCCGTGTGTACCATCACCTTGTGGTCCAAATAGTCAGTGTAGAGAAATAGGTTTGACACCATCTTGTTTATGTTTATCAAATTATATAGGCTCTCCGCCAAATTGCAGACCTGAATGTACCATAAACTCTGAATGTTCGAGTAATTTGGCTTGTATCAACCAAAAATGCATTGACCCATGTCCAGGTTCCTGTGGAGCCTCCGCTACTTGTAATGTTATCAACCACACTCCAACTTGCTCTTGTCCTGAAGGATATAGTGGTGATCCTTTCAGCTACTGTCAACTAAAACCTCCAATAAGTAAGTTTTAAATAGACGATTTTAAATCCTTTGATTATAATAAATTATAAAATTTCAGAAGAACCAGCTGTAGTAGATAAATGCAACCCATCACCTTGTGGTTCTAACGCGGAATGCAATGACGGAGTGTGTACTTGTTTGCCTGAATACCGAGGAGATCCTTATATAGAATGTAGACCAGAATGTGTTTTAAATATTGATTGTCCTAAAGATAGAGCCTGCGTAAGAAACAAATGTAAGGACCCTTGTCCTGGTACTTGTGGCCAAAACGCAGAATGTTCAGTTATCAACCATGTTGCAATCTGCAGTTGTCTGCCTGGTTTTCAAGGAAACGCTTTCGTAATTTGCTCCAAAATACAAGGTATTATAACTGTCAAAAAAATATATTGAATGATTTATTAAACGTTTGGTTCTGATTTTAGTGATACAAAACGTTAACCCATGTAACCCAACACCTTGTGGTCCAAACAGCCAATGTAGGGAAATAAACCAACAAGCTGTTTGCTCTTGCGTCCCAGGTTTCTTAGGTACACCGCCATCTTGTAGACCTGAGTGTGCTGCTAGCTCGGAATGCTCTTTAAATAGAGCTTGCGTAAATCAGAAATGTATCGATCCATGTCCTGGAACATGTGGTCTAAACGCGATATGTCAAGTGGTTAATCATAATCCAATTTGTAGTTGTCAACTTGGGCAAACAGGAGATCCTTTCACCAGATGTCTACCAATAAGTAATTTCTTTATTAATTATGTTTTGCTCGTCTTAGTAGTTCAGGAATTTTAGACAATCTGTAAATCTTTCTGTCTCTAGAACAAAATTATGTTGTAACGTAATTCCTGGACTATCAAACAAAATTTAAATGATTACTCCTAAAAAATAGATATATTTGTATTAATTAAACTGACACAATATTTATTTTTTTTAGAAAAAGAACCTGTTGAACAGATTAATTCGTGTCAACCGACACCATGCGGTCCAAACTCACAGTGTCGAGATATAAACGGTTCACCTTCTTGTTCTTGTTTACCAGAATTCATTGGCACGCCACCTAATTGCCGTCCAGAATGCGTTAGCAACCTGGATTGCGCAAGTGATAGGGCTTGTATAAAACAAAAATGTAAAGACCCATGTCCCGGTATTTGCGGACAAAACGCTGAGTGTAGAACGGTTAGCCACGCTCCAAATTGCATATGTTTAGGAGGTTATCGTGGCAATCCTTTCATTCAATGTGAACTACCACCATGTAAGTCTTTTATCGCGTTATTAGCTGCTGTATATACGAATTTACTAATTACCTCAGACTGCAGACTGCTTTTTACTAACTATTGTACCCTACCTAAAATACAGAGTGAAAAAATTTAACTGAAGCAAATTCTGTAATTTAATAAATGAAAAATGTATCGCAAAGTTCCAGTGAACACGTTTTTGATGTGGCATAACACTTTTTTTAATAACATGAAGGGTCTTAGCAAACCTTCAACTTTTGAGTGAAACGGTAGGTATTTTAAAGCTTTATTAATTACAAATATAAATGGGGTTATTGTTTTATTTTTCGAGTGGTTTGTTAAAAAAAGAATAACTAATGTTCAAAGTGTCCACCATCTTATGTGTGTGACTAATTTGAGATGGCTCGATAAAGCTAGAACCAAGTAGTAGTATACTTACAATAAATTCTCTCCTAATAAAATATGGTAATGTTATACTAAGTATATTGTATTAAAAAGTTTGTAAATTAAAAAAAAAATGGCGGTGATTTGAAATTTTTTGAAAATATCGTTTTTGGAAATTTTTTTAGGGGTGGAAATTGCATTCTGCCATGTTTTTTATACATTTTGACCCTAACCTTATTAAAACCGGTTGGGTGGTTTGGAAGATCAAGCCCGCCGCTTTTTACGTGTTTTTAACGTTTCAACACCCAAAAAATGTTTAGTTGCTACGCCTATGGCATTAATATTATGGTGGGCTATAATACATCGTTGGAAAGCTTATCGTAATATCAGAAAAAATATTTCATCAAAATCGGATAGGGGATAAAAGTTTTAGAGTAGTTTTTAAAAATTTTAAAAATCAAAGAAGGACTTTATTAAAATTTTATACACAATAACTGTTTAGGGGATGAAATATTTAAATAGATCCATCTTGTAGAGATTTTAATGGAGAATCGATTGGGGGTCCTACTTTTTTATTAGGTTCGTTCCAACAAACAATCAGGGATGCGTTTCGGATTGTTTTCAAATTTGTTTCTACGCATGCGCGCATTTTATGAAATTTGAAACTAGTCCACAACTGTTCTGTTGGAACACTGTAGTACTAGTTTGACATTTAACACATGACAGTGCAACAAGTGGAAAATATTTTCTCATTCCAAAATTTTCGAGCGAACACCAATTTCCTCAATTATTTAGGTACTCGAGAACGTGACTGGATTCGTCTTCACTGTGGAATGCACCAATACTTTCGTCTAACAAATCGCTGTTGCCAATATTTTTATCCGAGCCACTGTAACTCTTATTTATATTAAATAGATCTCCTCACGAGATAAATATATAATACGCGAAAAAGGTTAAAAGTTGAATTAAATGGACAAACACGTGGTTTCGAATAATCAAATGTCCTTTGCGCATGCGTCTGATTTATAGTTCCTAACAAATTCACAAACT
The DNA here is from genome assembly GCA_035357415.1 of Ophraella communa. Lineage (NCBI taxonomy): Eukaryota > Metazoa > Arthropoda > Insecta > Coleoptera > Chrysomelidae > Ophraella > Ophraella communa. Next base: position 20,274,328 of record CM068988.1, on the reverse strand, counting down.
TTTATGACAGTTTTCAAACCGTTTGCATGTAACGTTGGAACAGCTTACTATCAGTCACCAAACTGTCAGAGATTGTTGTTGGAACGCTAAAATGCATATACGCATGCGCATAACAATCTCTGATAGTTTCGGACTCTTGTTGGAACGAACCTATTGTTCTTTGTTTTTGTTTAGGACCCGATTAAGTAAAAAAATTAGCTCTTGAAAATTTGTTCAACATTCACGACGATACCAAAATAGACCTTAACGAATCAAAAAAGTAAACATGGTTTCTAATAGATTCCGACGTACCGAAGACGATAGTTTTTGTTTCATTTTGATATTTCTCAGGGTCGTATCTAGTGCGTGGCAAAGGTGGCAGTGCCCACAGGCGCAAGGTCTGTAAGGGCGCCAAAAAACAGAAGTTAACTTTCCTATTTTTTAATAATTAATAATTTTACTGTACTGCAAATGAAGATTATCAAGGATACTTTTAGTCATAAACAAAAGTCATTCTGTCAGTTGTTTCCTTGATCGGAATAATAACAGTGTGGTCAATAAATCAGAACAGTAAAAAATTTTTGACAATTTATCTTTTTCTTATTACAACTTTCTTCAACAAACTAATCAATCAAATATTTTTCAAATCAAAAACTAAAAAACAATCCATGGAAACAAAACGATGTGACTAACTATTATTCAAGTCTCGCAAATTTGGCACCCAACGTTAGGGAAAATGCAGTTCTAAAGAATGTTTTATTAACTTCATAAATACTCGCAAAAAAACGCAAATAGATGGTGACCATCTTGTATATGGCTACAGGAGCTACCTAAATACGGCTGATGATGATATCGCTTACCGCTCCCTTATTTTTCGAGTTTGATTAAAATTTCAAAATTCTAAAAATCTTTGGTGGTGAAAAAATGGCGTATTTCCGTAAGGGAAGATCGAATCCAGAAATGTGAACTACAGTTTTCTTCTAAATTCAACGAGGAATACGATGCTATAAAAAATGTTTTGCCATTTCCGATCTATCGATTAAAAAGGGCTTTTTTCTTCAAAAATTAACCCCCAATTTCAAATTAAAAATAGTCACAACAAAGTTGTATGGCCATCACAGAAAAGAACACCCCCAAAAAAAAAAACGAAAAATCGAACTAACAATCGAAACTACTAGACAGATTGGAAAAATTATTTTAGAGACAGTAGAGAAAAGTGACGCGCTGCAGTTTTATAGGCGACATAAATATCTACAAAAAAGTTCGCGAAACCATCTGCCGAACTATTCCAGTTATGTCACAATAACTATTTTCTCATGATAATATTTGCAACAGTATAAGGCCGGTGCAAACTTTAATTTTGAATTCCCTTTAAATTCATTTAGTAAGTATTTTTTTAGTTTTATTCAGAACTAAAATAATCTTTTAATGCTATTTTCTAGCAGCAAGTTAAAAGTCTGGGGATATTTTTACAAAAGGGTATAATTTTTATTTAAAAGGTTTTTTACTACACTAATACTACACCCTCTATTTTGGAAAACTTTGCTTATTTTTAAGTTAGACTTGACCATTTTATAATAAAAAACAAAATACTTCTTCTATTGTTCTGTTCAAAAGGGTAATATTTGTTGGTTATGAAATTAAATATGAGATTATGTCTTTTTCCTAAGAGTCATGCATGTTAAAAAGGTTATAATTTTAAAAAAATTGTTTAAAATGAACTGTCTTCTGATATTTTGAGATGTATTTGCTGACATTGCTGGATATGGCGATGATTTGAATGATGAAATCACCTCTACAGAGCAGGGAGCTGAGAGTTTACTACTACTCTTACAACTATTTTTATCATTTTGTTCTTCATTATTTGTAATCTCGTGTCTGACTCTTTGCTGAAGCTCAGCGATTTGGTTAAAAACAACCGAATGGGTTGAGACTACTCAGTTGATCCCCTTTTTTCACTCTACAATCAGGATTCTTCAGGTTAAGCTTATGTTGGTTTCACCTTCTTTATTAGTACTTTTCGTCATCTCTCAAAATCTCTAAGATGCTTGGTTTGTCTCAGTTATTTGCTTAGCTGTAGAAACTGAATTTTCTTCACCTTCTAAGAATGTGTTTTCGTAACCCGATATTACTTTTACTATGCAGCTCTGGATATACATATATGTTCCTTCGAATTCAGTCATAATTTAAATTTTAATACGATTAATTAAATAAGATAAGATTATGTTAGGTTGTACAACTGATGACTTAGGCTTTTTTGCATTACTATCTACTATCTTTTGTGTCTACTAGTTTGCGATGACCTATTTGTCCATTTTTTTATCTAATACCTCAGAGGCAATATTCAGTGAAAAGACATTTGCTCTTTCAAGTGACATCTTTATATTTATTTGTTTGTCTCAATTCAGGCGTATTTATTAGTACTATCGCAATATCCCCTGCTCCCAGGAAGGGATTATTTTTTGGTGTGACCAAAAACGTCTCCAGACCTAGGAATGATGTATTTACATCTTGGCTTGTCAAACCTGACTGATATGGTAACTAATAGTTGATTCATGGATATTCAGCGATATTTTTTAGATGATCACCTGCTGCTTTCCTCGTTATGAAGTATTGCAGCGAAGAGAATTCTATTACTACCTCTAGGGTTTCTTTGGTACCTTTAGTTGTTTTTTTGGCTAGCATACTAGTGAAGTATATAAGCTTGATAATAGTTTGGTAAGGATCATTTTCGGTCTCAGACTCTATGTCTTCCCAAATATCCTGCTGCAATTCAAAGTCAGTTTTTGATTCAGGAGCCATTTAACTTTCTTGGAAAATATTAGTTTAATATTGTTATGGTTAATAGATATTTACGTTACAAGTCCGGTAAGTACATTTTTATAGTACGAGTTAGATGTTTTCGAGGAAAAATCCAAGTACTGGAATCAGCTGGAAGGACTGAGGCAATCTAAGATACTACTGGGGAACTATGGCCAGAAGAGATCTCTTAGCTGCCTCAACCTCAGTAAAAAAAGGCTCCGAATTCTAACAGGAATATTAACCGGGCATTGCCGGTTAAGAAGCCACATGAAGAAACTAGGGTTAGCAGATGAAGCAAAGTGCAGATTCTGTGAGGAAGAGGATGAAACCTCAATACACATACTCTCAGAATGCCCTGCCTTGCAAAATTCTAGGGCTAGATACCTAGGAGCACATGAAATAGAGGAAGGAGATCTACCTGATTTGAAGCCCGACGATGTCCTAAACTTCCTCAGGAAAATAGGACTCGAAGAGCTGCTATAGGTCTGAGAAAATATCAGAACATGGCAAGTAAGGGGGGACACAATAGATCCTATGGGTCGCAGTGTGATTTTTACCCCTGACTCATACATACATAGATGTTTAGAAATGAGTACTGTAAAAGTTTTCCGGACGTGTGGCGTACAACATTTTATTTAATACTGTACTCTAAAACACAAAAAACACTGAAAGAATATATTATAAATATTTTTATCAGCATTTTTTTAAATTTGCACTCAATGCCAAGATAGCTGGCCTGTGGTTGGTAATCATCATGTCAATTCATTCTTGGAAACGAAAATATCACCGTTATGTTAATATACGCAATAAGAAGTTATGTTTAAAGTTTTCCTATTGAATTTCAATAAATCTATATTCATAAATTTGAAACCTAACTGAGTTTTGATTAGAAGCCTGTCAAGGTCAAATTTTATTACGGGATAGTAGCATGTAAAGAAATATATTACGAAATTTATGGTACTAACCCTTACTGTGTGAAAATTCATCTTATTCAGAACAATCAACTAAAAGGTTGTATTAACTTTCACTATTTATTCTGACGATGCTATTTCGATAGCGAAACGGCTGTCATTGCAATTTATAGAATAAATAGTGAAAGTTAATACAACCTTTTAGTTGTTTATTGTTCTGAAATATATTACGTGCTATTATCCGGTAAAATTCTATTTTCCGGATTGAAATCCAGTAAGTAAGGGTACGTTTTGGGGAACAGTATGAAATAAAAAGTATTTATGTCTCTTGCCTTATGCTGTAACAGTTCGAAAATGTTCCTTATATTACCGCCCAATTTCCCAGACGACCCCTGTATTGTATATTCCCCCCGTATCTTATATTCACGTCATTCTTACCAGTTCAAACCGAGCAACCCTTGCTTTGCTGTGATTAGTCAAGTTTAAATTTACGAAAAAGCGCGCCAGGGTGGCAGGTTCATGAGTGGGGTGCAGGTGCACGCCACGCTCTCTTTCCCGATGAGACGTTGAAGAGCAAGGTGGTTGAAATAGCGAACCAGATTTCGTATTTACCGTTATGTATTTTTATCGTTTTGTGTAAAAATTATAATATCGCCCTCGCATAGTAGGGCTAAATATTTATCATTATTCTATTACATATTAGTAAAGTAATTATCGTCACAATTATAAGAGATATTATAGTAAATCTCAAATTTTAAGTGTAAAATCGTAATATATCGTCGTTTCATTGTGTTCCACCACACCCAACACACAGCAGCGGCAGTGCAACAAAAAGCCGGTTACGCCATTCTCGTCATCAGGACAAAATTCAAGATTGATAGGAGACAAAACCGTAAATATTGAACTTTTCATTTACGTAAAAAGTAAAACAAAAACTAGGTACATTATGGACTTGAAATATAGTGATTAAACTAGTAGTTTGTTACACCTGTAATACGTGGATATTGAACAATACGTATCTACTTTTCATTTCCTTTTAGACTTTTACTGATTGACTAAATATTTGTGATAATACAAAAGTGAACTTTTCATTTGTTTCTTTTTTATTACCATCTTATTTACAGTTTTTTATTTTTACATATTATATATCTTTGTTCTATTTAAATCGTTTCAGAAATTACGAGTATGTTCTTTTGTTGTAAAAATAATCTTTTATTTGAATTTTAATCGTTAAGATTTATTTATTGGTTTCTGACGAGTAACCCAGTGATCACCAGGTGTACTATAAAACAAAGTGACATTTTAATATGTCTTTTTTATTTATTTAGTTTGTTTCAGACATTTTAATATATTTTTTATTTATTTAGTTTGTTTCGTACATTTTAAAATATTTATTTCTATTTATTCACTTTGTTTCGGAAACTTTAATATATTTTTATATTTATTTATTTAGTTCGAACATTTTAATATGATTTTTATATATTTATTTGATTTCGCAATTATCAAGTTGTTAAAACCTCTGTTATTGCATGCTTATTGATGACTCAGATATGAGAAAAGTTGTTTTGTTGTTTTATTTCTCTTACAGGTATATGTTATATTTTTTTTGTTATTTGAAAAATTGCTGTTATACTGATTTTGATTTTTTTTTATGTTCTTATGTATATAGTTGAAACTGTTCTTCTCATTCTTGCAGTTGCAAAATAAAGAATCGAGTGGCGCCTAATTTATTAGTTTTCTTTTTGGTATTACTAGTATGACCCCCCCATTAAAAGTTCTACTGTTACTGAGCAACGGACCTCGTCTCGTTTGTACCCGTTGAGTCCAGGAGTTGGTACACAAATTTGGCGCCCAACGTGGGGCTGTTGAGTTTAACGAGTATAAATCTTATGTTTTAGTTCATCTATTTTGTCTCTATTATCTTTATTGTGGTCAAAAGTCATTCTGGCGCTCATGCCCTGTATTTTTCATTAGGCAATATTCTAATTTCGCTCTCGCTGTCTTTCATGATGGAGTCTTCTTTCGTACAGTTTTTGAAAAGCGGCGAGCTTGACTATGAATTATATATTAGGGGTATTAAAACAAGAAAAAACATTAGTGAAAAGAAAACCATTCTTAGAAAACTTCTTAGCAAGGGAACTCAAATTGATCTTAATGAGAATGTTTTGAATTTTCCTGAAGAAAAAATTGAGATAGACAATATCATTGGTGACATTACAGGCATAGTTGAGGAATTCGAAGGTGATGTGAATGATTCAACATATCGTAGGGCTAAGGCACGTTTAGGTCACTTGTTATCTAGGATTGAACGATTACCGATTGAGGCAAATAATCCGGATGAGACAGAGTTTAAGAACGAGTCATTGTCCATGTGTTTTTTGCTTGAAGGTCGTTTAGATGATAAGATTCTTACCAATCCCCCAACTCCATTGACAAACCACTCGCACAGCCCGTCGTCAGCGATACCTCCCACTTCTATAATACAGGTCTCGCACCCCGTCAATTTATCTGAGTGGAACATAAAGTTCAATGGAGATCCTAAGTCAGTTTTCACATTTCTCGAAAAAATTCGAGATATAGCAGACTCTCGAAATATTTCTGACGAAGTGCTCTTCCGTTCAGCTGTTGAACTGTTTTCTGGCAGTGCATCTACATGGTTCAGGAGCGTTCGAAGTACAGTTTCTAACTGGCAGGAACTAGTTATTCTTCTAAAATCCACTTTTCTGCCACACGATTATGATGAAGACCTGTGGAACCAAATTAAATCACGCAAGCAAAAACGCAACGAACCTTTTGCTCTTTTTCAAGCCCATATACTCTCTCTTTCGAAGCGTCTCACAGTAACCCCTTTAGAGAAAACTCTGGTTAAGTATCTTCGACAAAACATATTGCCCGAATATATCCCACTCATAGCCCTCGTCGACACAAACACTATCGACGAACTATCCGTAATAATTCGTAAATTGGAGAACAACGCTCAGCTCCCTCAGGTGAAAAAAGAGAATTCATCTAGCTTGTCTTATGTAGAAAATGGACCAACTATGAAACCATCTACATCCAAACACCCAAAAAAATTCTCTCGTCCCCAAGTTCAAGAATCCGACAATTCGTATTCTTCCTCTCGTGTTACAAGTGGTAACAAACAATCTTATCAGTGTTGGAACTGTAAAGAAACAGGACATTCTTTCTCAGAATGTAAGCACAAGAGCAAAAGATTTTGTTTCCGATGCGGTGCTGAGGGCTTTACAGTCACCACCTGTCCCACTTGTTCAAAAAACTAGTTGCCGAGACTCCCCAGTTCGGTAGGAGTGTCTCACCAGTAAACTTCAAACCCGAACCTTCCTGTTGTGCGGCCTATTCAGCTCCTGGCCCACACCAAGAATTTACTACATCTAAAGAGTGGTCAAAATGGTTAGAAGTAGTAAGAAACTTTTATCGCCAGAAAAAACAAGCCCAAGTTTCTCCTTTAATTATTCATAAATCCCCAGATGAGCGACCATATCTTGAAGTAAAAATTTTCTCCCAGGATTTTACACTTTTATTGGACACAGGCTGTTCAACTACTGTCATCGGTTCTTTAGGGATGAAGTTTCTTGAGCAAAACAAGGTTAAAATAAATACTTCTTCCCACAAAAATGTTTCTTTGGCAGACGGTTCTACCAAGAAAGTCGTTGGCACGGCCGACCTCCCCGTAGTAGCTGATGCTACTTGCCATGTCATAAACTGCCTCATAGTTCCATCTCTCCCCGTAACGTTTATTCTCGGTAGTAATTTCATTACACAGTTCTGTCTGTCCATTAATTTCAGTCAAAATACCTGGAAAACAAATAGGGGTAGTGAGTCTCTTCATCAGGCATCCACCTCCACAGTTAGTATACCTTCTCCATCCCTATGCTCCATAGAGTCCCTGGATGCAGAGCAGCTTGAATTTGCTGAACATGTTATTCTTAGTTTCGATGAAATCAGTGGTAAAGATGGAATTGGCCGCACCGACAAGATTAGCTTGACAATTGATACCGGAAACGCAAAACCATTCAAGAAACGCCCTTTTCCTATGTCTCCCTACATGTCTAAAATCCTAAATGATGAACTAGATGAAATGCTCCGATTGGGAGTCGTCGAACCTTCCAACAGTCCCTGGTGTTCCCCAGTGCTGTTAGTAAAAAAGAAGACAGGTGAATTTAGGTTCTGTTTTGATGGACGTTGTCTTAATGAAGTCACTCGTCATGATACATACCCCTTACCGAATATAGATCGCATTCTCTCATTACTTCGTGGTGCTAAATACATTAGCTCAATAGATCTCAAGAAGGCTTTTTGGCAAATACCTTTAGACCCTTCTTCCCGTGAAAAAACTGCATTTGCCGTAGTAGGACGTGGTTCTTTTCAATTTACTGTGGTTCCTTTTGGTCTGTGTAACTCTGCACAAACCCAGCAACGATTGGTTGATGCAATCTTTGGACCTGAATTTGAACCGTACATATTTTGCTACCTAGACGATATAATTATCTGTTCGGCTACTTTTGAAGAACACATCTCTTTGTTACATCAAGTCAAGGAAAAACTTAAGGCAGCTAATCTGACCATTAACGTTAAAAAATGTGAATTTTTCAAGACCCAGTTAAAATACCTTGGTTATATCGTTGGTGATAATTCTCTGAGATCCGACCCTGACAAGATATCGGCGATGATAAATTATCCCCGACCCACAAATACGACTCAAATCAAACGCTTTATTGACCTTTGTTCGTGGTATCGGCGTTTTATTAAAGATTTCTCTACCCTGGTATCCCCAATAAATGATTTACTTAAAGGAAAAAGAAAGAAAGAAGCTATTTCCTGGACACCTGCAGCAGAGTCAGCATTTGTTTCCATAAAAGAGGCTTTGGTGTCAGCCCCCGTATTAGTACAACCAGATTTTACTAAACCCTTCTCTATTCAATGTGACGCTAGTGATACTGGACTTGGAGCTGTCCTCACGCAGGAAATAGACGGTGGAGAAAGAGTTATCTCGTACGCAAGCAGAACATTGACAAAGACAGAAAGGAATTATTCGGTCACAGAACGCGAATGCCTTGCTGTTATTTTTGCGGTTGAAAAGTTTCGCCCTTACGTCGAAGGAGCAAGATTTACCGTGGTTACAGACCATTATTCACTTTTATGGCTCACTACCCTAAAGAACCCGACAGGACGTCTATCCCGCTGGGCGATGCGGTTAAAACAACACGATTTTGTCATCGTTCACCGGAAAGGTGCGTCCCATCAGAATCCAGACGCTTTAAGTAGAATGCATGAAAAGGACATTGCAGAAGAAACCTCCGAGGTGGCCTATCTTGCAGTCGATATCGATCGAATTGACCCTTGGTTTGACAATCTACGTTCCAAAATTATCTCTACACCGGAAAAATTCCCTCAATGGAAAGTGGAAAACGAGCGGGTTTACAAGTATGTCCCATCCTGTTTGCCATTTAGTTCGAATTCCGTAGAATGGAAAACGTTGGTACCCGAACCTCAACGAGAGGAAATAATTCGTTTTTGTCACGAACCACCTGTGTGTGCTCACTTTGGTGTTTATAAAACACTAGCTCGGATCCAAGAACGTTATTACTGGCCGAAGATGCGCAACGACGTCGTTAAGTATATTCGACGCTGCCAGACTTGCGGCGCCCAAAAACCACCAAATATCGCACCACTAGGACTAATGGGCCACCAGAAAAAAGCGGACTTTCCCTGGCAAATAATAGCTATCGACCTTATCGGACCTCTTACTCGCAGCAAACGAGGTCATTCTTGGTTATTAGTAGTTTCGGATTGGTTTTCGAAGTATACTCTTCTGCATCCCTTAAGGAAGGCCACGGCTTCAAACATTTGCAACTTTCTGGAAAATCAAGTCTTTCTTATGTTCGGAGTCCCTCAGCATCTTATATGCGACAACGCTTCGAACCTCAACTGTAAGTTATTGAAGAATCTGTGCGATCAATACGACGTTCAAAAGATTTGGTTTAACGCCGTTTATTCACCACAATGTAACTTCGTAGAACGGAATAATCGAACCATTGGTACCGCCATTCGCAGCTACGTGAACGACCACAATGAATGGGACAAAGAACTACCCAAAATTCGTCAAGCAATAAATACAGCCAAGCACGAAGCTACCCAGTTTACTCCAGCATTCCTAAATTTTGCCAGACATGTCCCGATTTCCGGCAACTATTATGGTCAAGTCCCACCGGAATTATCTGATATGGAAGTTGTCCCTGGGGACCGTAATAACTACGCAGCCCAAGTAAAAGGCCTATCTGAAGTCTTTTCAAGAGTAAGGACGAACATCCGGAAAGCATATCAGAGAAATGCTAAAACATATAACTTGCGCAGGAGAAATGTCCAATTCAATGAAGGAGATAAAGTCTGGCGAAGAAATATGGTTCTCTCGAGTGCCCCAAAGCAGTTTATGGCCAAGTTAGCCCCTAAGTATGTACTGTGCACCGTTGTGAAGAAACTATCGCCCTTAGTTTATCGCTTAAAAAATCAAGACGGCTCAAATGCTGGCAACTGGCACGTCAAAGATTTAAAACCTTACCTTTCTAATGATGACACAGATACCGAGTCCCTACAAGATGACGATTAAAGAGACCTTTTCTTTGTTACCGTCTACCGCTTGTATATCGTTTTGTTTTCTGATAATTGTACCGTTAACAGAAAAAACCTTATCCCTATCGTATCGCAAAGAGAAGACTTTACTGAATATTTCTTCGCAACCGAATCTCTTTACAATTTCTATTCTCTCCGAAACCCAATAATTTTTATTGTGTTATTGATGCTAACGAACCCTTTTCGAGATTTTATCTTACCGCAATTGATATAGACAAGAGGTGGATACATTTCTCTTTCACCCATGTTAGGATAAAGACCTTACCCGATTTTAACTCTACCAATGATGACCTCACCGAATTTGTCCCTGTTTACAGGCGTTTGATACGCGTAGTTATCACCAATCCTAACATGTAATGTTTTATTCTTTTCAAGATAATATCACGTAAGGGATTTCCCCTTTCTCATTTTATACGACAGATCATTTCAGCTTTGGTTTAGGTTTCGAAGATTCATAGCTCGGTTTTTCTCTTTTACCGCTACCGTCTTCATTCGTTATTTCGCACTGTTACGTTTTGTTTGGTAATTCCGATGTTAACGCTGACCTGTGGCCAGGTTAAAATCGTAAGGAGGGGCTGTGTAACAGTTCGAAAATGTTCCTTATATTACCGCCCAATTTCCCAGACGACCCCTGTATTGTATATTCCCCCCGTATCTTATATTCACGTCATTCTTACCAGTTCAAACCGAGCAACCCTTGCTTTGCTGTGATTAGTCAAGTTTAAATTTACGAAAAAGCGCGCCAGGGTGGCAGGTTCATGAGTGGGGTGCAGGTGCACGCCACGCTCTCTTTCCCGATGAGACGTTGAAGAGCAAGGTGGTTGAAATAGCGAACCAGATTTCGTATTTACCGTTATGTATTTTTATCGTTTTGTGTAAAAATTATAATATCGCCCTCGCATAGTAGGGCTAAATATTTATCATTATTCTATTACATATTAGTAAAGTAATTATCGTCACAATTATAAGAGATATTATAGTAAATCTCAAATTTTAAGTGTAAAATCGTAATATATCGTCGTTTCATTGTGTTCCACCACACCCAACACACAGCAGCGGCAGTGCAACAAAAAGCCGGTTACGCCATTCTCGTCATCAGGACAAAATTCAAGATTGATAGGAGACAAAACCGTAAATATTGAACTTTTCATTTACGTAAAAAGTAAAACAAAAACTAGGTACATTATGGACTTGAAATATAGTGATTAAACTAGTAGTTTGTTACACCTGTAATACGTGGATATTGAACAATACGTATCTACTTTTCATTTCCTTTTAGACTTTTACTGATTGACTAAATATTTGTGATAATACAAAAGTGAACTTTTCATTTGTTTCTTTTTTATTACCATCTTATTTACAGTTTTTTATTTTTTTTTACATATTATATATCTTTGTTCTATTTAAATCGTTTCAGAAATTACGAGTATGTTCTTTTGTTGTAAAAATAATCTTTTATTTGAATTTTAATCGTTAAGATTTATTTATTGGTTTCTGACGAGTAACCCAGTGATCACCAGGTGTACTATAAAACAAAGTGACATTTTAATATGTCTTTTCATTTATTTAGTTTGTTTCAGACATTTTAATATATTTTTTTATTTATTTAGTTTGTTTCGTACATTTTAAAATATTTATTTCTATTTATTCACTTTGTTTCGGAAACTTTAATATATTTTTATATTTATTTATTTAGTTCGAACATTTTAATATGATTTTTATATATTTATTTGATTTCGCAATTATCAAGTTGTTAAAACCTCTGTTATTGCATGCTTATTGATGACTCAGATATGAGAAAAGTTGTTTTGTTGTTTTATTTCTCTTACAGGTATATGTTATATTTTTTTTTGTTATTTGAAAAATTGCTGTTATACTGATTTTGATTTTTTTTATGTTCTTATGTATATAGTTGAAACTGTTCTTCTCATTCTTGCAGTTGCAAAATAAAGAATCGAGTGGCGCCCTAATTTATTAGTTTTCTTTTTTGGTATTACTAGTATGACCCCCCCATTAAAAGTTCTACTGTTACTGAGCAACGGACCTCGTCTCGTTTGTACCCGTTGAGTCCAGGAGTTGGTACAATGCTTGGGACAGATTATGGTAGGCACAAGGTATTCTACGTCCCTTAACAAAGACAGTATCCATTCTACAAATAAGGTTTCTGTGTTCCTATTTTTTAGTATTTGTTTTCATTAGATTTTGTCAGCAACAAGATGAAGTGTACTTGGAACGTTTTTGAAAAACAATTCGTTATTATTTGAAAAAACAAAAAGTATATTCTTGTATTTGCAAATAATTATAATTAACATTTAAAATAAAAAAAAGCCCTACAAAATTTAAAAATAAGCAAACTTTTTGTGTTATGCTCTATTCGGTAATTTTGCGACAGATCTCAATTAAATTACAGAATTTGTTCCAGCTAAAGATTCACTTTGTATAAGATAAATTCATTTATATATTGATACACATTTGAGAATCTTAAACACGTAATTCTTGATTCCCTTTCAGCTCTACCCCAAGAAAAAATTTCTCCCTGTCATCCGTCTCCGTGTGGAGCAAACGCAGACTGTAAGGAACAAAATGGCGCTGGCGCCTGTATCTGTTTACCTAATTATATTGGCAATCCGTACGAAGGTTGTAGACCAGAATGTGTGATTAATTCTGACTGTGCATCGAACAAAGCTTGTATTAATAATAAATGTAAAGATCCTTGTCCTGGAACGTGTGGACAAAATGCTAATTGTCAAGTTGTGAATCATCTGCCATCTTGCAATTGCTTACCTGGATATTCAGGAGACCCGTTCCGTTATTGTACGGTTATTTTTGAAAGTAAGCAACTTTTTTACATTGCATTTGAATATACTAAACTAGACTCAATTAGATTTCATAACAACTTTTTTTCAAACCTGTTATTATAGTTATTTATGTATCAAGGGTATAAATAGATGTTTATGCCCTGAGGGCGACGTCTCACGAACCCGAGGGCCTCTGGCCCGAGGGTACATACAAACTTTTATGTCATACTAGTTCGTTATTGCAATCCAATCTCAACACAAACATTGCCACTTTCTCATAGTAGGCAATATCGTTGTTAGGTGAATGTTGACAAACGTAAATGTCATAAAATCGCAATAATTGTTACATGTGTCAAAGTAAAAAGTCAAAATGGACGAAGATTTTAGAATTCCTGGCGTAATTATTAAAAAAGGAAGCAACTAAAAATCTGTTGCCACAAAAGTCTAAAGAAGTTTACGATATGGAATACCAAAAATTATTAAATTGGATGCAAGAAAACTACGTAAAAGATGTTAATGAAACTGTGTTGCTTGGATACTTCGGCTATCTCGCTAAAACATTTGCTCCGAGTTCTTTGTGGTCCAAATATTCCATGGTAAAGAAGACAGTAAATAAAAATATTAACATTGCTAATTACTATAAGTAAATGGAATATTTGAAGCAAACTTCAAAAGGCTACAAAGCAAAGAAGTCTAAAATTCTGTCTAGAGAAGATTTTTTAAAATTTATCTATAAGGCACTAAACGAGACGTTTTTAATGAAAAAAGTTGCGTTAATATTTGGAATATTTGGATGTCGACGGCAGGAACTTGTGAATATGTTAGTTATTCATGTAGAAGATAGAAAATCGGTTTTTGTGGTAAATGTGCCAGATACAAAGACCGATAAAAAACGCATTTTTACCATTATGGATGAGAGTGAAATGAACAGTTTAAAACTAATAAGAGATTATATGTCACTACGGCCACGTGGTTGTTAAGAAAAAAGGCTTTTCCTGACTTATAGACAGGGTCGATGTAGATACTGTACAACCTGTAGGAAAAAACACGTTTTGAAAAATCCCGTCCATTATAGTGAAACATCTGGGTTTAAGTGATCCTGAGAAATATACAGGTCATTGTATGCGTCGAACGTCAACAACTCTGCTTGCAGAGGCTGGAGCCAGTATGACCACGTTGGAACGCCATGGTGGATGGAAGAGTACGTCGGTTGCTGAAGGATATTTAGAGGATAGTTTATCTTCAAAAAATGAAGTTTCAAGAATGCTGGCAGGTGTACCTTCCGCGTCTGGTGTTTCGATACAGAAATTTGATACTCAAACAATGAAACATGAATCGTTTGCTGCAGGCAACCTAACTATCTTCGGATCTTTTCAGAACTGCCAATTTTATGTTAATTCGTCATCCAATATTTACATATATTACTATATTTCGTTTGTAATTATAATTAGTAAAAATTATTAAATAAGTTAAACAAATTATTTCTTTTTATGCCCGTACGGGCCATAAAGTACGACATTAGATAGTTGATAACTAAGCAATAAAAACACAATAATGAACTAGTATTACATAAAATATTCAATGTTAGTACTAACTTGTGTTTTTTTATGAAATAAGAAATACCAGTTGAGCCTTCGGACCCATGCCAGCCGACACCGTGTGGACCAAACAGTCAGTGTAAGGAGGTTAATAAACAAGCAGTGTGCTCTTGTTTGCCAAACTATATCGGTAGCCCACCAGGTTGTCGACCGGAATGTACTGTTAGCTCAGAATGCGCGCAAAATAAAGCGTGTATTAACCAAAAATGTGCAGATCCTTGTCCGGGCGCCTGTGGATTACAGACCGAATGTAACGTTATCAACCACAGTCCAATTTGTAGCTGTCGAGAACGTTACACCGGTGATCCGTTTAGCCGATGTTACCCTATACCTCGTAAGTTTTTGAATAAAACGTAAAACATTTATGAATTGTAATCGAATACCTTTTTTAGAACCTCCGCCAGATAAAATTCCTGCAGTTATAGATTTTTGCACACCTAATCCATGTGGTCAGTATTCTGAATGCAGGGCTACTGAAAGAGATTATATTTGTCAATGCTTACCAAACTATTTCGGTCAACCGCCAAATTGTAGACCTGAATGTACAATTAACTCTGATTGTTCACCGAACTTGGCCTGTATCAACCAAAAATGCGTTGATCCTTGTCCTGGTTCTTGTGGTATCCAAGCTTTGTGCTCAGTTAGAAATCATGTACCATCTTGTACTTGTCCAGAGAGATATAGCGGTGATCCATTCAACTATTGTGTACAACAACCTATAGTTGAACCTGTAGAAACTGATCGCTGCAACCCTTCACCTTGTGGACCAAATGCTCAATGTGATGATGGAATTTGTACTTGTTTACCAGAATACCAAGGTGATCCATACGCAGGCTGCAGACCTGAATGCTTATTGAATCAAGATTGTCCAAGAGATAAGGCTTGCATTAGAAACAAATGTAAAGACCCTTGTTCTGGAACTTGTGGTCAAAATGCCGATTGTGCTGTTATAAATCATATTCCGACATGTTCTTGTATCCAAGGTTTTACAGGAAATGCGTTTGTTACATGTAGTCCCATACCAGGTAAATATCTACAAACTTTTTGTAAACAATCAAACAAAACCAAATTTGTTACTCATTACAAAGTATTTATACGTTGATTTTAAATATTTTTAGTGGAGCTTCCTAAAAATCCATGCACTCCATCTCCGTGTGGACCAAACAGTCAATGTAGGGAAGTTAATAGACAAGCAGTATGCTCTTGTGTACCTGGTTTCTTAGGTACTCCGCCATCTTGCAGGCCTGAATGCATTTCCAGTTCAGAATGTGCACTAAATAGAGCATGCGTTAATCAAAAATGTATCGATCCTTGTCCTGGAACTTGTGGTATTAATTCTTTATGTCAAGTTGTTAATCATAATCCTATATGTAGCTGTCAAAATAGATATTCTGGAGATCCGTTTGTGAGATGTTTACCAATAAGTAAGTTCCCAAAAATCTCTGTAAATACAATTTACAACGAAATAATTTTAGGAGATGAACCCAAAGAGCAAGTTAACCCTTGCCAACCAACACTTTGTGGTCCAAATTCACAGTGTAAAGCAGTCGGTGATTCTCCCTCTTGTTCATGCTTACCAGAATTTACTGGCAGCCCACCAAATTGTAGACCAGAGTGTGTCAGTAATTCCGAATGTTCCAATCAATTGGCTTGTATAAACCAAAAATGTAAAGATCCGTGCCCTGGAACTTGTGGTCAAAATGCTGAATGTAGAGTTGTAAGTCATACTGCTAATTGCGTATGTCTTCCTGGTTTTGTCGGCGATCCATTTTTCTTCTGCAACCAAATAGGTAATTATTGTTTAATCCGTAAAAGTATCTTGTTCTAAAATAAAATACATTTTATAGTTCAACCAACTCCTATTGAAAGACCAACTCCTTGTTTACCATCTCCATGTGGAGCTAATGCTGAATGCACAGAAAGAAACGGTGCCGGAGCATGCAAATGTATTACTGATTACATAGGAGATCCCTACGCAGGCTGTAGACCAGAATGTACTGCGAACTCCGACTGCCCATCAAATAGAGCTTGCGTAAATAGTAAATGTAAAGATCCTTGTCCAGGAGCTTGCGGACAAAATGCTATATGCCAATCAATCAACCATTTACCTTCGTGTACCTGCTCTGCTGGATTTGAAGGAGATCCTTACAGATACTGCTCTATTATAACAGAACGTAAGAAAGTACCATTCTTAAATTTATATGTTTTACCATTTATAATTTATTTTAGCAATTGAAACGCCCACGTCAAATCCATGTGAACCATCACCATGTGGTCCTAATAGTCAATGTAGAGTGGTTAACGAACAAGCAGTATGTTCATGCTTACCAAATTATATAGGTAGCCCTCCAGGTTGCAGACCAGAATGCACGGTTAGCTCCGAATGTAGTTTAGACAAAGCCTGTCTAAATCAAAAGTGTGTAGATCCATGTCCAGGTACTTGCGGATTAAATGCAAATTGTCATGTGTACAGACACAGTCCAATATGTAGTTGTCAGTCTAGTTACACGGGAGATCCGTTTACTAGATGCTACCACGTACCTCCACCACCTCTCAACATTATACAAGCAAACCCGTGCGTACCGTCACCTTGTGGGCCGAATAGCCAATGTAGAGAAATTGGAGGTATCCCGTCATGTTCCTGTTTACCTGAATTTATTGGAAGCCCTCCATCTTGTAGACCAGAATGTACTATTAATTCTGAATGTTCAACGAATCTTGCTTGTATCAACCAAAAATGTACAGACCCATGTCCGGGTTCTTGTGGCTTCCAAGCGGTATGTAATGTGATAAATCACTTACCAATTTGCACTTGTATTGAAGGATACACAGGTGATCCATTTACCAATTGTCAACCGAAACCAACCATCATAGAAGTAGAAAAAGATCCATGTAATCCATCGCCGTGTGGTCCAAATGCTGAATGTAATATTGGTATATGTACTTGTCTCCCAGAATACCAAGGTGATCCATACTCAGGCTGTAGACCAGAATGTTTATTAAATAACGATTGCGCAAGAAACAAAGCTTGCGTGAGAAATAAATGTATAGATCCATGTCCAGGTACTTGCGGACAGAACGCGGAATGTAGTACTATTAATCACATACCCAGCTGTACTTGTTTACAAGGATTTGAAGGAAATGCTTTCGTACTTTGCACAGCTATTTCAGGTAGTAAATAAATGTATTTATTTATAATATAACAACTAACATTGTTTATTTTAGTCAAAATACCTAAGAATCCATGTAACCCTACACCTTGTGGCCCGAATAGTCAATGTAGAGAAATTAATGAACAAGCTGTGTGCTCTTGCGTCCCAGGTTTTATAGGCTCGCCTCCAGCTTGTCGACCTGAATGTGTATCCAGCTCAGAATGTGCATTAGATAGAGCTTGTGTTAATCAGAAATGTATAGATCCTTGCCCTGGTACCTGTGGAATCAATGCATTATGTCAAGTTGTTAACCATAACCCGATTTGCAGCTGTCCGTCTGGTCAAACCGGAGATCCCTTCAGCAGATGCCTCCCAATAAGTAAATATATTTTTAACTGCATTAAAAAAATTACCCTCAATTCTATTTTACCAAAATTATATATTTGTTTGTATTTTAGGGCAAGAACCTGATATTCCTAAAAAACCTTGCCAACCATCACCATGTGGCTCTAACTCTCAATGTCGCGAAGTTGGTGGAGCTCCATCATGTTCTTGTTTGCCAGAATTTATTGGTACACCTCCAAATTGTCGACCAGAATGTGTCAGTAATTCCGAATGCGCCAATCATTTGGCTTGCATTAATCAGAAATGTAAAGATCCATGCCCTGGTTCATGTGGACAAAATACTGAATGTCGAGTTATCAGTCATACGCCAAATTGTGTGTGCTTAGCAAACTTTGAAGGTAATCCGTTCATACAGTGCTTACCGAAGGTGGAACCGACAATCGTTGAAAAACCTACTCCTTGTATACCATCTCCTTGTGGTGTGAATGCACAATGTAGGGAACAAAACGGCGTTGGAGCATGTATATGTTTACCTGATTATAACGGAAATCCGTATGAAGGATGCAGACCAGAATGTACACTAAATTCTGACTGTCCATCTAACAAGGCTTGTATAAATAACAAATGCAAGGATCCTTGTCCTGGAAGTTGTGGTTTGAACGCAGAATGTCAAGTTATTAATCATCTTCCAGTCTGTTTATGTATATCTGGATTCACAGGAGATGCATTTAAATTTTGCAGGGTCATTGAGCCAAGTAAGCATTATTATCATTATTTAAAGAAAACTCTTATTTTTCAAAAATCTTTTTTAGTTGTCGAAGAAAAATCAAATCCTTGCCAACCAAGTCCATGTGGATTGAACAGTCAATGTAAGGAAGTAAACGATCAAGCCGTCTGTTCATGTTTACCCGAATATACCGGTAGTCCACCTAACTGCAAACCAGAATGTACAGTAACTTCAGAATGCCCTAAAAATAAAGCATGCTTAAACTTCAAATGTATTGACCCTTGTCCAAACACTTGCGGCTTAAATACCATCTGTAATGTTTTCTCCCACAGTCCAATTTGTTCTTGTCAAAATGGTTATACAGGTGATCCGTTTACAAGATGCTACCAAATTCCACGTAAGCATACATACAAAATTGATGATTATTTGAAAATTTATCCAAATCCAATTTTAGCGCCATCTCCAACCATAGTAACAATCAAAAATCCATGCGTACCATCTCCGTGTGGTGCGAATAGCCAATGTAGGGATATAGGCGGAAGTCCATCATGTTCTTGCTTACAAAATTATATAGGATTACCTCCTAATTGTCAACCAGAATGTACCATAAATTCTGATTGCTCTAAGAATTTGGCATGTATTCAACAGAAATGCAAAGATCCATGTTTGGGAGCTTGTGGAGCCGGTGCAGTATGTAACGTAGTGAACCATGTACCGATATGTTTATGTTCAGAAGGTTATACAGGTGATCCATTTAGCTTTTGCATAGTTAAGCCGCCAGTTATAGAACCAGTTGAAAATGATGCCTGCAACCCTTCACCATGTGGGCCCAATGCTCAATGTAACAAAGGTATATGCACTTGTTTGCCGGAGTATCATGGAGATCCTTACAGAGAATGCAGGCCGGAATGTGTTTTGAATACAGATTGTTCCAGAACGCTAACTTGTATCAATAACAAATGTACGGATCCTTGCCCTGGAACTTGCGGTCAGAATGCACAATGTTCGGTATATAATCATATACCTATATGTACTTGTAATGAAGGATTCCAGGGTAACGCTTTTATTTTGTGTCAACCAATACCAGGTAATTATATATATATTAAAATTGTAATAAATCGAAAAATATATGGTAAAACTTTTTTAGCCGAATTACCAAAACAACCGTGCAACCCTACACCTTGTGGTCCAAACAGTCAATGCAGAGAAATTAACGGTCAAGCTGTGTGCTCTTGTGTACAAGGATTCATAGGCTCACCTCCAACCTGTAGACCAGAATGTGTAACTAGTACTGAATGCTCTTTAAATCAAGCTTGCGTTAATCAAAAATGTATAGATCCTTGTCCTGGTACCTGTGGTCTTAATACGAATTGCCAAGTGGTTAATCATAATCCTATATGTGTCTGTTTGTCTAGATATAGTGGTGATCCATTTACAAGATGTTTACCTATAAAAGAAGAACCCGTAGAGAAACCAAATCCTTGCTATCCATCGCCCTGTGGAGCTAATGCCGTCTGTAAAGAAATAAACGATTCACCATCTTGTTCTTGTTTACCGGAATATGTTGGTACACCTCCAAACTGCAAACCTGAATGTATTAGTAATTCAGAATGTTCAAATAATTTGGCATGCATCAATCAAAAATGTAAAGATCCTTGTCCAGGAATATGCGGTGAAAATGCTGAGTGTAGAGTTGTAAGTCATACACCCAATTGCGTATGCATTCAAGGTTACGTAGGTAATCCGTTTGAGCGTTGTGATACGCCACCACCGACTAAAATCGAAGTTACTCATCCATGCTTCCCTTCGCCTTGTGGCTCCAACGCTATTTGCAAAGAACTTAACGGGGCAGGAGCTTGTATCTGTTTACCAGAACACATAGGAAATCCTTACGAAGGATGCAGACCTGAATGTTTGTTGAATTCTGATTGTCCTTACAACAAAGCTTGTATTAGAAACCATTGTACTGATCCTTGTCCTGGAACCTGTGGTCAAAACGCACTATGTCAAGTTGTTAACCATTTACCATCATGTACTTGTTTAGAAGACTACACAGGAAATCCATTTGTTTTCTGCAACTTAATTATAGAATGTAAGTATATCTTGTATGGACTAAAGAACCTTTTATTTAAAATTTCAAAATATAAATTCAAAATTTCTTTGTAGCTGAACAAATCAAAACCCCTTGCCAACCTTCACCTTGTGGACCTAACAGTCAATGTCAAGTAATCCAAGAGCAAGCTGTATGTTCTTGCTTGCCAAATTATATAGGTAATGTACCAAGCTGTAGACCAGAATGTACGGTTAGCTCAGAATGCGCACAAAACAGAGCATGTGTTAATCAAAAATGCGTCGATCCATGTCCTGGAACATGTGGCTTAAATACTAAATGTAATGTAGTAAACCATAGCCCAATCTGTAGTTGTGTCAACGGCCATACAGGTGATCCATTTACTAGATGTTATCCTATACCAAGTAAGACCCACCAAAAACTCGCTGTTAACAATCATTATTAATGTACTTTATTTTAGAGCCCACCCAAGTAGCAGTAGAAAATCCACACCCTTGCGAACCATCTCCCTGTGGTTCTCACTCTATTTGTCAAGAAGTAAGCGGATTACCATATTGTTCATGCAAATCGAATTACATTGGAAGTCCACCCAATTGTAGACCGGAATGTACCATCAACTCTGAATGTTCTAGCAACTTAGCTTGTATACGAGAAAAATGTGTAGATCCTTGTCCGGGTTCTTGTGGAATAAATGCAAATTGTGCGGTTATAAACCACATACCCATTTGTACATGCGTAGAAGGATTTACAGGTAATCCGTTCATCAGATGTAATCAAGTAACAGTGGTGCCCGAAGTAAAACCGAATCCTTGCAATCCTTCTCCATGTGGACCCAACTCTGTTTGTGATAATGGTATTTGTACATGTATAGCAGAATATCATGGGGATCCTTACCAAGGTTGCAGACCAGAATGTGTGTTAAATAATGATTGTGCTAAAGATTTATCTTGCATAAGGAATAAATGCAAAAATCCATGCCCGGGAACATGTGGTCAAAATGCCCAATGTACTGTTGTTAACCACATTCCATCGTGTTACTGTGGAGATGGTTATACAGGCAACGCTTTTATATCCTGCACGTTAATTCCAGGTACTTGTGGTCAACATTAAATTTTATTCTAATTTTAATTTTAGAGAATACTTTTTCTACATCCTATTTATTTTTAGCTCCGGTACCAGAAAACCCTTGCAGCCCTACACCTTGTGGTCCAAACAGCCAATGTAGAGAAATTAATGGTCAGGCTGTATGTTCTTGTGTACAAGGTTTCATAGGATCACCTCCGACTTGTAGACCGGAATGCGTATCTAGTACTGAATGCTCCTTAAATCAAGCTTGCGTTAATCAAAAATGTATAGATCCTTGTCCTGGTACCTGTGGTCTTAATACGAATTGCCAAGTGGTTAACCACAATCCTATATGTGTTTGTTTGTCAAGATATAGTGGAGATCCATTTACAAGATGTCTACCTATAAAAGTGGAACCTGTAGAAACAGTTAATCCGTGCCTGCCATCACCATGTGGGCCCAACTCACAATGTAGAGAAGTAAATGGAGCACCTTCTTGTTCTTGTTTACCTCAATACATTGGTTCAGCACCCAACTGCCGACCAGAATGTGTTATTAATACAGACTGTTCTAGTAACTTGGCTTGTATTAATCAAAAATGTAAAGATCCTTGTCCAGGAGTTTGTGGAACCAATGCAGAATGTAGAGTTATCTCGCATACGCCAAACTGTTTATGTTTGCCAGGTTTTTCAGGAAATCCATTCGTACAATGTGCAGTTTTACAACCGATGCCTACTGAACAAATAAACCCTTGTGTTCCATCACCATGTGGTGCTAATGCTATTTGCAAAGAAAGAAATAACGCAGGCTCTTGTGTCTGTCTACCAGAATATCTAGGAAATCCGTACGAAGCCTGTAGACCGGAATGTTCGGTAAATTCAGATTGTCCTTCTAACAAAGCTTGTATCAACAATAAATGCAAAGATCCGTGCCCAGGAACATGTGGTCAAAATGCAAACTGTCAAGTTATCAATCATCTACCATCTTGTACATGTATACCAAGTTATACTGGCGATCCATTCAGATACTGCAGTTTTATCAAAATTGTTGAACGTAAGAAATTTTCTAATACAATTAACATAGTTGAAATTTACATTTTGCCATTTTGTAGCACAACCACCTCAAAATCCTTGTCAACCTTCACCTTGTGGACCAAACAGTCAATGTCAAGATCGTAATGGGTCACCAGTATGTTCATGTTTACCAAATTATATAGGAAGTCCACCAGGCTGTAGACCAGAATGTACTGTCAATGCTGAATGTTCTCATGACAAAGCTTGTGTAAACCAGAAATGTGTAGACCCGTGTCCTGGCACTTGTGGCATCAATGCTCAATGTAAAACGGTAAACCATAACCCTATTTGTACTTGTAACAACGGTCATACCGGCGATCCATTTACAAGATGTTATCCAAATCCAGGTATATTATTTTTTATTGGGTAAATTATTATTTTAATTAATACCTGTTGTTTTATTTCTAGCGCCTTCAATAAATATTTCTAGACCTGCAAATCCCTGTATACCATCACCTTGTGGTTTAAATAGCCAATGTAGAGATTTAGGAGGTCAGCCTCTATGCACTTGCTTACCTGACTATTTTGGCACACCACCAAACTGTAAACCAGAATGTATTGTTAATTCAGAATGTTCAAGTGATAGAGCTTGTATAAATCAAAAATGTAAAGACCCCTGTCCAGGTTCTTGCGGAATTAGCGCTGTTTGTGAGGTTAGAAACCATAATGCTATTTGTGTATGTCCACCAGGGTACACAGGAGATGCGTTTACTTCGTGTTTCCCTATACCGCAACAGAAACGTAAGTTGTTTTATTAAATTACCTTTTCCCAGAGTGTACTAGTTAAAACTTATTTTAGCTGAACCAAAGGATCCTTGTTATCCTAACCCGTGCGGTCCCAATGCTCAATGCACCGATGGTATTTGTAAGTGTTATCCTGAATACCAAGGAGATCCATATGTCGAATGTAGACCTGAATGTTTAATTAACCAAGACTGTCCACGTGACAAATCTTGTATAAATCGAAAATGTAAAGATCCTTGTCCAGGAACTTGCGGTCAAAACGCAGAATGTACTGTATTTAACCACTACCCTTCATGTACTTGTCTTACGGGATATTCGGGAGATGCGTTTGTTATTTGTCACAAAATAGAGAGTAAGTATTGTTGTGTACCTTTAAATATATGTGTAATGAAACTCTACATATTTTATCAGAACCATATCCAGAGAATCCTTGCTCTCCTTCACCATGTGGGCCCAACAGTCAATGTAGAAATCTTTACGATCAAGCGATTTGCTCATGCGTCCCAGGTTATTTAGGTACACCACCAACTTGTCGACCAGAATGCGTCAGTAACTCAGATTGTGCTCTTAATCGAGCTTGTCTTAACCAAAAATGTATAGATCCCTGTCCTGGTACTTGTGGCATTAACGCCTTATGTCAAGTGGTCAGCCATAATGCTATTTGTACATGTCCTGAAAGATATAGCGGTGATCCATTTATTAGATGTCAAATCAAAATAGGTATGTTAAATCGTAAAATCTTTTAGCCAAAATAAATCACTTTTTCTCCTTAGTCACAGAGAAACCCTCAACAAGCGGTATTGAGGCGGAAAATCCTTGTCAACGAACCCCTTGCGGCTTATACGCTCAATGTGAACCTACCCAATCAGGTACCGCCAAATGTACCTGTCTCCCTAACTATTTGGGTTCTCCACCAAACTGCAGACCAGAATGTCAAAGTAATAGCGATTGCTCCAAGAATCTAGCGTGCATCAACCTTAAGTGTAAAGATCCTTGCGCTGGATCATGCGGATTAAACTCAAGATGTCTCGTAGTGAACCATATTCCTAATTGCTTGTGTATAGAAAAGTATATAGGAGATCCGTTTACTATTTGTCATCCAGAACGTAAGATTTTTATATTATTGTGACTAACATTTAGTTTAATTGGAAAATGGTTTAATAATATTTTGGCATGCACTATTTTATCTACGTACATAGTTCATATTATAAATTTCCTTTTTTTGTGTTTTCGCAGCACCGACACCACCGCCAAAGACAGAAAATCCTTGCATTCCATCACCATGTGGACCAAACGCACAGTGTCGCATACAATCGAACTATGCTGTCTGCGAATGCTTACCGGAGTACCATGGTAACCCGTACGAACTTTGCAGGCCAGAATGCTTATCTAATGCGGATTGTGCCATGAATAGAGCTTGCATTAGGAGTAAATGCGTAGATCCTTGTCCTGGTACTTGTGGTATTGGAGCAGAGTGTTCAACTACGAATCACGTACCGGTCTGTTCTTGTCCTAACGGATTTACAGGAGATGCTTTCACAGTATGCAGACCTACTCCAAGTAAGTCATTGAAATTATTAAAATATAAAGTAAACGCAAAATATATCGTTGCACGTCATAATTCGCCAATAATAACAGGTCAATAATTAAAAAAATCTTATCTAAATTTAGCTTCCAAACTAAATTGTTGCCAAAGAAAAAATTTCTAGAGACAACTATTAATATAGAAAATTATCATTCTCAATAACTTACAAACAACTAAGAACAATAAATAACTGCACAGTTAAACTAAACTTCCACTATTTATTCGAAAAATTCGCTTTAAAATTCAATTACAGCTGTTTCACTATAACTAGCATCGTCAGATTGACATATTGAAATTACATTTTGTTTGTTTGTAACTAGGTACTTGATGTTGATAAGGAGTTAAGGCTAGACCAAGTAAGGAAGTAATAAGACTTAACAATATTAAAGCCTAGATGTTATTAGCCCTAAGGGATTATCCTGAATGTATTTCCCTCTAAGATCAGTATAACTGTGCAATGATATAGAAAAACCAGGAAAAAACTATATCATGCTGATCTTTACAATAACTTAATATATTTATGTTACAATAATGTCTTATCTATGTATAAAATGAAGACTCAATCAAAGTAAATAGTTTAATAGTGGAGAACTTCCAAGATTTATTTGTTCATTAACTACTTTAAACTGTTGATCTGCTAGATGTCTTTTAATTTCAAGTTCTTCTAGAAAATCTAAATTTTGTTTTTTATCACAAATGTGTAGTATATGAATGTCATTGGTGTGTATAAGTGAGTTTGGATGTTCCAGTAGGTGTTTTGCATAGTTCGACTTATCTGGTTGTTGTAATCTATATGCTCTTAAGTGTTCATTAAATCTTACTTCAAAATTTCTTTGTGTTTGACCTATATATACTGCATTACATTTTGGACAATTAATTTTGTAAACACCAGATTTTTTTAATTTTGGTAATTTTGTTTTCACATTTAACAATTTTTTTCCAATACTATTTTGTGTTTTAAATGATATTAATGCTGATGTTGCCGAAGATATTATTTTTGAAATTGCATTGGAAATATTTCCACAATATGTAATACTTTTATAGTTTTTAATTTCTTTAGTTTGTTTTGGAAATATTAGTTCTAGTGACACTTTTTGTTCTTTCTTATTAATTAATTTATTTATCAAATGTATTGGATAGCCATTAGATGTAGCTATTTGTTTTATGATCTCAATTTCTTTATTATTTTTCGAATAAATAGTGGAAGTTTAGTTTAACTGTGCAGTTATTTATTGTTCTTAGTAAGATGAACTTCCAAAAAGTAGAGGTTAACACAATCAATTACAAACAACTGTTTGAGGTTATGTATTCTGGGATGGTTATGTTATACAATAGTATTTTAAGTCTTAATTTAATTGAGTTCGGTTCAAAAATGAGCTCGGCTCAAAAATTCAATTAATTCATATTTGAATTAAGTTTTCCAAAGCCGAGTTCAACGAAAAGTTCGTAAGGTTGATATTGTTGGCGTAATGTTTCTGCTAAATTTCAAATTCAAATAATAGGTACCTAAAAGTTTATTTAAAGAATGAATGTGGAAATTCAGAACCAGGTTCAAGCTTAAACTTCCCAACTCAATATTACTGTTTTCAATTTTATAACATCATCAGTATTACGTTTTAAATGTGTAATCTAAACTTTAATTTTCTTACTGTTTGTGGTATTACTTGAAAATGCAAATTGCTTGTTGGAATTCAAGTTACCTTTGGCTTATATGTCATTTATTTATGTCAATTAAACGCCAACATAATGTAGAATTCATTATGGTGATTAAAACATCAAAAATCGTACTGTTGACATTCTTGTAAGTAACATTTAACAATGCACGTAATGAGATCTCATAACATACGCGTGTGTTTAGATAAGAAAACTTAAATTTCTTTGTTTAATCAAATTGTAATGAAATTTTTATCTACGTACTACTTTATTTAGTGTATTTACATACTTTTAGTCAATATAAAATAATATATAAAAACACGGGCGTCATTTCAGCATTTCGATTAGGGGGGTAAGATTTTCATGCTCTCTACCCTATTAAAAATAAGAACACCCCTCCCCCAACACTATAGAAATTGTAGTTCAGGATTTTTATCAGATTTTTATTTTTTATACACTTAGTGGCTGAATTGGTTACATCAAAACAACTAGAGCCGTTATTACAATTTGGTTGACATAAAGGAACTATAAATAACGTAGATTGTAGGATATGTCTATAATTAAAAAAAATTCTTAGCTTTCCAATTTTTCCATTTGCTATTTAGGACCTTAGGTCCCTTTGTTATGCGGTGGAAACCTTTCATATGCACCGAGAAGAGGTTCTCCTCTTTCCCGATACTGCCGGACTCTTCCAGTCCCTGTTGCAAAGACATTGTATATTTATATTTAAAAACGGAGGGCATCAAGGTTGTGGTTGCTACGCAAAAAATTATTATGTTATTGTTGATTTATAAACTGTCAGTTTTGAAAGGTAATAAAATATTTTGCTATTGTTCCACTAAGTTTTCTTTAACGATCTTCATCTACGTCCGTATATTTCGGGTAGAAGTATCCGTACGTTACATTTTTTGGAGGCCCCGGCGAGATTTGCTTGTAGAAGATGGAGAGAATAAGAAAATCTTTGGATGTTCACAAGAACACTCTCTTGCGAATTTATGTAGATGTGGAAAAAGAGCTTACAAAGGATGATTCAAATTTATTAGAGATTCAAAGCGAGATCCGAGTATTAGATCAGAAGATAGAAGTGGTGAATAATCTGAGTCGGCAGTTGGTTGATTTGATGTTGGATTCTGAGATTGCGGAAGAGGACATTGAAGAACAGGTATCGGAAACCGATAATCTCTTTATGAAATATAATAAACTGAAGTTACAGTTAGAAAAAAAGTTAACCAAATCTGTGGGTTCTGAAGTAAGTTCTAGTTCAATTTGTACTAATAGATATAAACTACCTAAAATTGAATTTAAAAAATATGGGGGAGAAATTGAAAATTGGATATTTTTTTGGAACCAGTTTAGAAAAATTCATGAGGATAATACTATCGATGGTAGTGACAAAATTCATTATTTGGTTCAATCTACTATTCCTAATTCTAAGGCTAGAAAAATTGTTGAAAGTTTCCCACCGAGTGATGAAAATTACCCAAAAGTTATAGAACGTTAAAATCTCGTTTAGGTAGGGATGATTTACTCATAGAATACTACATAAGACAACTATTAAAATTGGTTATCAATAATATAGAAAACAAAATTAAGCTTAGTTCACTTTTCGATTCGATTGAGACACAATTAAAATCATTAGAAACACTGGGTGTAACCAGCGATAAATATGCAGCGATGTTATATCCGTTAGTAGAGTCCTGTTTGTCTGAAGACATTTTAAGAGTCTGGAATCGCAGTTCCAATTATGACAGTGACAGTAATTTAAAGGTTCGTCTTGATGGATTAATGCGATTTTTAGAAAATGAAGTAAATAATGAAGAAAAAATTTCATTGGCTACATCTGGTTTTGGGGTTTATAAAAAGAATAAAGATATTTATTATAAAAACCAACATATTCCCACCGCTAACGAATTACTTATATCTCATAAGCCTACATTAAAATGTGTGTTTTGCAAAGGGGATCATTTTCGTTCTGCTTGTAATGAAGCTAAAAATATGACAGTACCCGAAAAGATAAAAATTTTGACACAAAACGGTTGTTGCCATTCTTGTTTGAAATTCGGGCACGTATCAAAAAGGTGTTTTGTTAGGCTTGTTTGTGATAAATGTAAAGGTAAACATGTAACAATTATGTGTCCTAAAATTTCAGAAAATCAATCTAATTTAAAAGTTACAGATAATGAAACAGATGTTGTAGAGTCTTTGTCAAATACTTCATATAATGAAGTTTTCATGCAAACTTTAGTTATTAATTTAATAGGTAATGGTAAAACTCGTAAAGTCAGAGCAATAGTTGACACTGGTTCGCAAAGATCCTATATTACTAATATCGCAACGGAAGAAATGTCGTATTATGTACCTGTTAGAGATGAAACTGTGTTACATTCACTTTTTGGAGGAATACACACAGAGGCAGTTACACATTCTGTGTATAAAATATCCTTAGGAAATTCAAAAAAAAGGTACACGTGTAATTTTGATGCTCTGGGTCAATCAGTTATCTGTGAAAATGTGATCTCTATAAAAGAAGGTAAGTGGATGCATGAGTTAAAGCAGTTAGGTATAGAAATAACTGATGTGCACAATGGACCAGTGGAAGTGTTGATAGGTGCTGATGTAGCAGGCAGATTATTTACAGGTAAAAAGCAAGTATTGAGTTCTGGTTTAGTAGCATTGGAAACATTCCTAGGATGGACTCTTTCAGGAAAAAGTTCCGAATCATGACCCCGTTTTAACGTTTTCGAAAACGAATTCCATGGTAGTAACCAGTTTGTATGTTAGGCTTGATCGGTTATCTGAGTTATGGAGTCTTGACGCTATAGGTATTTCTGATCCAGTAGAATAAAGATCCAGAAAAGAAGTAGAAGATGAGATTATCTACAGTAATGGTTAATAATGAGGGTAGATATGAAGCTAACTTAATTTGGCGCGAAGGCCATCCACCTTTAGGAAATAATTTTGATTCGGCGTTGAGGTTGGTTAGATTATGTAAGAAGCTAGAAACCGATAATTATTACAGTAGTTATAATAAGGTGTTTGAGGAGTGGGTTCAAGAAGGTATAATTGAGGAAGTAAATGATGTTAATACGATGAGTGGTCATTTTTTACCCCATCGGCATGTTGTTAAAGAGAATAGTTCCACAACAAAATTGAGACCTGTATTTGATGCATCTGCAAAAGAGAAAAATTTTCCTTCCATTAATCAGTGTTTAGACAAGGGGATTAACTTATTGGAATTAATACCGACAATTCTCATAGGTTTTCGTATGTCACGAATTGGTGTGGTTTCTGATATTTGCAAAGCTTTCCTCCAAATAAGTTTAAAGTCTGAGGAGAGAAAATTTTTAAGGTTTCTTTGGTTTGATCAAGATGATAATTTGAGAATTTTTCAACATGCTAGGGTCGTATTCGGTTTAACCTGTAGTCCATTTTTACTTGGAGCAGTTATTGACTTTCACTTAAGTAAAATTTTAGATGAAATTTCAATAGGTAATTCTTCTTTTAATCCATCTATAGTTTCAAAACTTAGAAAGAGTTTTTACGTTGACAATTGTGTTACAAGTGTGGACTCGGAGGAAGAATTACAAGAATTTATTCGGGAATCTGTTGATATTATGGCTCAGGGTAAATTTTGGCTTAGGTGTTGGGAAAAATTCGATTGTAAATAAAGACTCTACAGATAATAATGATGTTTCACAAGTACTTGGAATGATGTGGGATAAGAGAGAAGATGTTTTAAAATTAAATTGTGAATGGTTAAAACATTTTGATGTAGGTGTTGTAACGAAGAGAAAAATTTTGTCTACTGCACATAGGTTATTTGACCCTATTGGTTTTACAATTCCTGTTCAACTTTGTCCAAGAATTTTACTACAGAGAACTTGGACACGAAATTTAAAATGGGATGAAGAAGTACCTGAAGATATTAAAAAGGAATTTTTAAAATGGTTAAGTGATATGTCTATTTTGACATTTATAAAGATTCCTAGGTGGTTTTTGAAATCTACAGGTACATTTAATTGGAGTTTGCATTTATTTTGTGACAGCAGTATTCATGCTTATTCGTGTTGTATTTATTTACGAACCGAATCAAATGAGGGTGTAAATGTTCAGTTAGTTCAAGCAAGGAATAGAATAGTTCCTCTAAAGAAAATAACGATTCCTCGACTAGAACTTCTTGCTGCTACAATAGGTGCACGTCAGTTGCATTCTATTAAAGAGAAATTTTTTGGCGTGAAAGTTTATTGCTGGAGCGATTCCACCACAGTGTTGGGTTGGATACATCAAGAAGAGAATTGGAAAACATTTGTTTGTAACAGAGTAAAGGAAATTAAAGTTTTAACCAACAAAGATGATTGGTGTTATGTTCCTACGGGAAAAAATCCTGCAGATATAGCATCACGAGGGTGTTCTGCTAGTAAACTTTTAGATTCTCGTTGGTGGGAGGGTCCTGCATGGCTTTTACTGAGTAAAGAAGAATGGCCTGCACAGACTTATAGTATATGTGCAGAAGATGTAAATTTGGAGAAAAAATGCGAAGTTTCTTCACTTTTATCCAATAAATCAGATTTAAAAATATTTTATAATTACTTTTCTGGATATAAAAAGAATGTTAATATGATTGGGTGGATGTTACGTTTTGTTGATAACTGTCGTTCTAAACAAAGTATAGAATCTTTGCTAACTGTTCGCGAAATTGAACGTGCTGAAAAAATTTTAATCCGGATAGTTCAACGAGAAAGTTTCAGTGGAGTATCTGACAATAAACTTAGATGTTTGTGTCCATTTAAGGATAATTTTGAAATTATTAGAATTAAAACAAAAATTACTCAAAGAGATGATAATTATGATTTTATTTACCCCATGATTTTACCTACAAAACATCCGATTGTAAGTAAATTAATTCGTGATTGTCACTTAGATAACTGTCATGTTGGTGTACAGGGATTGTTACGAATGCTAAGGGAGAAATATTGGATTGTAAATAGTAGACGAGCTATAAAATCAGTAATTAATAAATGTCAAGTTTGCATGAGGTATAAATCAAAAAAGATTAGAAAGCCCACCGATTGATCTTCCTGAAAATCGTGTAAGAAAGGCAAAAGAAGAAAGGGATAGATTTGGCGGGACCACTTTTTGTGCGTAGGTAATAATGTCAAGGTATGGGTTTGTCTCTTTACATGTGCCGTGTATAGAGCTGTTTATTTAGAACTAGTCACTTCTTTGACATCTGAGGGATTTTTGCAAGCTCTTAAAAGGTTTGTTTCTAGAAGGGGTAGACCTAGTATCATATATTCGGATAACGGTGGAAATTTCGTTGGTTCTGAAAATTTATTGTCAAAATTAGACTGGGAACAAATTTCAAAAATAAGTACTGCTCAGCGAATTCGGTGGATCTTTAACGCTCCACTAGCTCCTTGGTGGGGAGGATTTTGGGAAAGATTAATAAGAATCATGAAAGACCTACTTAGAAGAGTTCTAGGAACTACGTCGTTAACTTATGAAGAACTTTTTACTGTTATTTGTAGTGTGGAAGCTGTAATTAATTCACGTCCGCTTACCTACATATCTGAAGACAGCGATGAATTAATAGCTTTAACACCTGCTATGTTTTTACATGAAATAAGAGAAGTAGGAACACCTGATTTAGACCAAATTGATAGAAAATACTTTAAATAAACATTTAAGATATCAATTAAAGCTAAGAGAAGACTTAAAAAACAGATTTAGAACAGAATATTTAAGTAATTTGCTACTAAGACAAAAGAAAATATCAGCGACGAACATTCAAATCGGCGATGTATATTTGATTGAAAGTGAAAAGTTGAAGAGATTGAATTGGCCTTTGGGAATAGTAGAAGAAGTTATAAAGGGACGAGATAATAATGTTAGGCTTATAAGGCTTAAAACTTCAAATGGTAGTCTACTTCGCCCAATTCAGAAACTTTTTCCAGTTGAAATTGATACGGAAGTTAAAACTAAACTTACTTCAGAACTTACACATCTTCAGGAACAAACAAAAATCAAAGAACTAGCTAATAACGTTGAAGAACCATCTAAAGAAGCGAAGAAAGAGAAAAAAGAAGAATTGAAAATGTCAAGGTACGGCCGAAAAATTAAAAGACCTGCAAGATATTCTCCAGCAGTAGAGTAACTTTAGTTCCATTTACCAAAACAGGAACTGCAGGTGGGAGTATGTTGCAAAGACATTGTATATTTATATTTAAAAACGGAGGGCATCAAGGTTGTGGTTGCTACGCAAAAAATTATTATGTTATTGTTGATTTATAAACTGTCAGTTTTGAAAGGCAATAAAATATTTTGCTATTGTTCCACTAAGTTTTCTTTAACGATCTTCATCTACGTCCGTATATTTCGGGTAGAAGTATCCGTACGTTACAGTCCCATGGGTCTGACCCTACCTAATACAACAACCCTCTTCTTACCCTTCTTGGTAACCACTGAGTCACTGATAAGGCATATTCCGTGGAGACCAGGACACCACCGTTTCTACACTGTTCGGCGCATCAAGGCTTCCATCGTTCTTCTCAAGGATGTTAAAAAATTTGATATTGGCATCCCTGCGTTGGTATTCTCCACCGTGAGATGTGTCCCCAACTCTGCCTCCATTCCCATTCTTTTGGCAAGCCACCTCTCATAACCATACACTGTATGGTTAGGAACTTGAAGAAATAGAAGTTAGTTTTTTCTATGCTTAGTCTTCACCCAAGGTACCAAATACGCTATCAATATTTTCGTCTAACTTATTGTTCTTAGAAAGATGAACTTCCACAGAGTAACGGTTAGTACAATCAATTTCATTGATCTATTCGTCCACTGCACAACGTATTAATTTTCCTTCCAACGTTTTGTCACCTTCCTAGGGTCTCTTCCCTTTCTTTTAGAGTATTAGTTTTTTTAGTGGCGGAGTTCCACTAAATATAAATTTTATTGTAAAAAAAAACTTTATATTTTAATATATTTTTTTAAAAATTACTGTATAAAATGATATATATGACAATCTTTTTCTTTCAACTCCTTGTTTTTTTCTTGTTCTCATCAATAATCTGCCTAGCGACGTTCCTCTGGTGATTCTTCTGCTTCTGCCTCCTTGGATCCTTTTTTTCTCTTCTTTTTTATCAGAGAGAACTGGCATTGACAAGAAATGCCAAATGACTGTCACTCAAGAAAAATTGCATATAACCATATAACCACAAAATAAAATAATGTCCTAAAACTGTCAACTTGAAATAACGTCAAAATATGATTAGAATGTAAGTCAAAAGTGATAGGAGTCATTTTTGTGTGCTCGTCCTAATCAGAAAGTGCACCACAGTTTTCCTTCTGTACATCCTCGTCCTTTCCTCTAGTAGTAGCTCCATCGGGATGACTCCGGTTATCATAGTTTTTTTCCAGTAGTAGATACCGCAAAAAATAATTGTTTTATATACAAATAGACCGCAATCAATTCTTGAGACACTTCGCCAAACTAGTAATTTTCAGTTAAATACGTTTATGATCATAAAAGTATTTAAAAATGATCATTCTCTTAACTTAACAATTAACAAGACTGTAGGAAGCAACAATTAACATTATTTTAACTAATTATGTGGCCTCTGCACTGATAAACACTATAGTTTGATTACCATTCAAAATTATAACTTCTATTTTAATTTCTGATATTTCCAGACATACAAAACACTTAACATTTTGTTTCTTTTTAGAACCGGAACCACAGAACCCATGCAATCCATCTCCTTGTGGTATCAACACGATCTGCCGCGAGTCTGGTCAAAACGCCATATGTGAGTGCTTGCCAGGCTTCTTCGGAACTCCTACAGTAGGTGGCTGTAAACCAGAATGTACAATAAGTGCTGATTGTGACAGAACTAAGGCATGCGTAAACCAAAAATGTATAGACCCATGTCCTGGTACCTGTGGATTCGCTGCAATTTGCAATGTCATTAACCACAGTCCTGTATGTAGCTGCCCAACTCCGCTAATCGGAGATCCATTTACATTGTGTAGAGAACCACCTACAGAAACAACCAAAGATCCATGCAACCCATCGCCATGTAACTTAAATGGAGAATGTAGAATAATAAACGGTGTAGCTACTTGTCTATATCCAGAATGTGTTATTAATCAGGATTGTCCACGAGATAAAGCTTGTTATTCACAAAAATGCAGAGATCCTTGCCAAGGAGCTTGTGGACTTAATGCTTTATGTCAAGTAGTAAACCACAGAGCAATTTGCTCATGTCCACCTGGATATATGGGTTCGCCAGAAGTGCAGTGTCTAATTGAAGATAAACCTCAACCTAAAGTAGAGTGTACTAAAGATTCAGATTGTACCAATGATAAAGCATGCCTAAACAACAGGTGTTTAAGTCCTTGCACTACAAGTCTTTGTGGACAGAATTCCGAATGTAGAGTTCAACTTCACAGAGCTATATGTACATGCAGGGAGGGTTTTACAGGCAACGCACAGCAAGCCTGCTTCGAAATAGGTTGTAGAGCTGATTCAGAATGTCCACCAACACAAGCATGTGTAAATAAAGAATGCGTTGATCCGTGCTCGTTCACTTCTTGTGGACTTAATGCACTTTGCAAAGCTGACTACAATCGCAAAGCTCGATGCTACTGTCCAAACAACTTCAGAGGGGATCCCTTCGTAAGATGCGAAAGACCAGAATGTACAACTGATGAAGAATGTCCTTACAACTTGGCATGTAGAAACGAAAGATGTTACGATCCCTGCAACTGCGGAAACGGAGCGATTTGCAGAGTAATTAACCACAGCCCTCAGTGCTCTTGTCCTCCTGGTTATATAGGAAATCCTTTAGCTGGTTGCAACGTTGAACCCGATGTTCAGCCTGAATGTAGACAAGATGCAGATTGTCCTAAGAAATTGGCTTGTTTCAGTGGCGTTTGCAAGAATCCTTGCTTCGAAACAACTCCTTGCGGGAAGAATACCGAATGTATAGTAGTCGATAGCTTACCATTGAGAACAATGTCTTGTATGTGTCTACCTGGATATGTTGGAGATGCTGATACAGAATGTACACGAGGTAAATATAGTGAAATTAAACATATGTATTCACTTAAGCGCAAATTACAGCTTATTAACCAAGTGTTTATTTAAAATATTTTTTATTTGGTTGGCAAAACTTACTTTTGGATATTACTTACCTGGGAAAAATATTTTATGCAATAAACTTTAATAACATTTAATCACAAAATTAATATTTTCAGTTTTTTTTGTTGAATTATTGAATTTTAATGTAGCTTAAAACAACTAATACATTTTTAATATTTCAGGTCCTCCTAAAACTCCTTATATCCTTATACCAAAAACAGCAACACTAATTTAAAATATTTAACATTAAAAACGTTTGTAAATCTTTCAAAACTGATAAAATTTCAAAATAAGTAGTATTCTTTTAATATAAGCTAAATCCAACTTATATCTTATTTTGAAATTTTAGTAGCAGCTGTTTCACTAAATGATCCCTATTAAAATAAATATCTTGTTTTATCAGAACGACAACCGGAACCGGGTTGCAAGAGCAGTAACGAATGTCCCTTAACTGACGCTTGCATCAATCGTCAATGCGTGAATCCTTGTGCGGTTAGTAACCCTTGTGCACCTAACGCCGAATGTACACCTGTCAATCACAAAGCTGTCTGCAACTGCCCTGCAAACCTCATCGGAAATCCGTTCGTCAAATGTTATTCACAACCAAAAACCAAACCTGAGTGTCAAACCGACTCGGAATGTACCAACGACGAATCTTGTATCAATCAAAGATGTCAGAATCCTTGCGAATTGGCGAACCCTTGCAGCTCTCAAGCTGAATGTAGAACTAGCTTCCACAGACCAACTTGTTCGTGTCCTCAAGGTTGGTTAGGAAACCCACAATTAGCTTGCTATAAACGTAAGTACTACGAATATCTTTCAAAAGTTAACTTTACTAATTTGACTTATTTTTCTAGCGGAATGTACTTCCAATCAGGATTGTCCATACGACAAGTCATGTATCAACGAATACTGTCAAAATCCGTGTTCTTCACTATCATGCGGAAGAGGAGCTGAATGCGTTGTCCAACGACATACTCCTCAATGTCAATGTCCTTTAGGAACGCAAGGTAATCCACTGGTATCCTGCATCACTGGAATTTGCCATTACAACGAAGACTGTGCCGATCATGAAGCATGTGATAGATTAAACAGAGTCTGTCGACCTGTTTGTGATGAAGATACTTGTGCAGATACCGCTAGATGCGTAGGACAACAACATGAACCTAAGTGTACTTGTCCTCCCGGTACTACTGGTAATCCATTTGTTAAATGTATTGGTTTACTGCCACCTGAACCGCAATGCACATCTGATTCAGAATGCCAGTCTCATTTGGCCTGTATTAACAATCGCTGTATGAATCCTTGCACAACAGAAAATGTATGCACCGCTGATCAAGAATGTCTAGTATTGGATACACTACCTCTAAGAACAATAATGTGTCAATGTCCACCAGATACTATAGTAGATTCATCTGGAAGGTGTGTTAAACTTATTCAACCTAAACCGCAATGTATAGTTGATTCAGAATGCGGAGACAGCGAAAAATGCATAGGTGGTACTTGTATAGTGGCTTGCCGAGTTGATAATTGTGGTATAAATGCTCTATGCACTTCTAAAAATCATCAAGCAATTTGTACGTGTTCTCCTGGATATACAGGAAACCCACATTATGAATGTACAAATATACCTAAGCATCCAATACAAATACCGGGTCCAGAATGTTACCAGGATAGTGACTGTACTTTTGATAGAACCTGCCAAAACGAACAATGTGTCAATCCTTGCATTACCGATAATCCGTGCGCCAAAACTGCATTCTGTTCAGTGAGATATCACAAGGCTCAGTGTAAATGTCCTGATTACTATGAAGGAAATCCTCTAGTCGACTGCATAGCACGTAAGTAACTTATTTCAATATACCTACATTTATTTCTTTCTGTAAAAATAACTCTTTTTAACCATAAACTTATTTTCTAGCGCTTGGACCCACTGTAGGCTGTACATCAAGCTCAGATTGTCCCAAGAGTGAATCTTGTATCAACCGTGTTTGTGCAAGTCCATGCAACTGTGGCTCTAATGCGGAATGTAGAGTAATAAACCATTATCCAACATGTTACTGCAAACCAGGTTACTCCGGTAATCCGCAATTGGGCTGCGAAAAATTGGGTTGTCAATCAGATAACGAATGTGCCAACGACAAGCAATGCTACAACGGACAATGTATCAGTCCTTGCATATTAGGAAACCCTTGTGCCAAAAACGCCGAATGTTATGGTAATAACCACAGAGCAACTTGCAAGTGTCTACCAGGCTTTGAAGGAAATCCATTAACTAGGTGCGAACGAATAGAGTGTCTCGTCGACAACGATTGTCCAAATAACAGAGCCTGCTTTGAACAACGTTGCGTAGATCCATGTTCATCTGTAGGAGAACCACTATGTGCTCAAAACGCTATTTGTTATGTTAGCAATCATCTAGCTGGATGCTACTGTCCATCAAATCTACCAGAAGGAAATCCTCTCTCTTACTGTATACCAAGACAAGTTAAAGGAGAACTAGAATGTCAGTATGACAAAGATTGTTTAAGCAATTTAGCTTGTATACGAAGTGAATGTGTCAATCCATGTGAGATTTTATCTCCTTGCCATCCAACAGCTCATTGCAGTGTCTCGGACACTGTACCCGTAAGGACCATGATATGTACTTGTCCCGATGGATGGGTGCCGAATGAAAATGGAGAATGTCATCCTGTGCTCGTACCAATACCACCTGGCTGTACTAGCGACAGTGACTGCTCAGATAATGAAGCTTGCATCAACAGATTATGTTCTACTCCTTGCGATTGTGGTACTAACGCTGATTGCCGTGTACAAAATCACAGAGCTATCTGTTCTTGTAAAGAAGGATACGAAGGCAATCCTAATATTGTATGTCATGCAGTAGGCTGTAGAGTAGATTCTGAATGTGGATCTGGAAAAGCTTGTATTAACGGCAATTGCATCAACCCATGTCTGATTAAAGATAACTGTGGAGTCAATGCGGAATGCGTCGTCTATCAAAATAGAGCCGAATGTAAATGTGCGTCAGGTTACAGAGGCAATCCTCTAGAACGCTGTATAGTAATAGGTTGTCTCTCTAACAGCGACTGTCCAAGCGAAAGACAATGCATTAACGCCCAATGCATCAATCCATGTATTTACGACAACCCCTGCTCACCAAGAGCCGAATGCAGCGTTCACAATCACCTTGCAGTTTGTAGATGTCCACCAGGCCTTGTCGGTAATCCTTACTTTGACTGCAAACCCGAACCTCAGCCGGAATGTAAAGAAGACCCTGATTGCCCATCTCGATTGGCTTGTTTGAACAACAAATGTCAAGATCCTTGCGCCATTTTAGAACCATGTAAGCGACCTGCTGAATGTCAAGTAGTAGGAACCATTCCGGTACGTACAATGATCTGCATTTGCCCA
Source organism: Ophraella communa (assembly GCA_035357415.1). Taxonomy (NCBI): domain Eukaryota; kingdom Metazoa; phylum Arthropoda; class Insecta; order Coleoptera; family Chrysomelidae; genus Ophraella; species Ophraella communa. The sequence continues at coordinate 20,234,621 of CM068988.1, read as the reverse complement.
CCGGGTTACATCAGCAGCGGTAGTGGCACCTGCAATCCAGTAACGGCCGTAACTGTCGTTGGAGCTTGTGCAAGTGACAGCGATTGTACATCCAATAAAGCTTGCTTTAATGGTATCTGCAGAAACCCATGCCGTTGCGGACCTAATGCAGAATGTAGGATCAAAGACCATAAACCAATTTGTACTTGTGAAGAAGGTTTTGATGGAAATCCACAGCTAGAATGCCATAGAGTTGGGTGTAGAAGTGATAGCGAGTGTTCTCCACAGCATACGTGTGTTAATAGGTGAGTTAAATTTTCTTCTTCTTCTATAGTAGCTGTTGTCAACTGTAATCACAATGAACCCTGATCTTTTCTGAAGATTTCGTTTTTTTTATTCACGATATTATCTCTGTTTTTACTGGAGATACACTTTTTAAGCTGTTGCACTCCACAGGGTGTTACAAATTTCGAGAAATAAACTCAAATCTGAACAAAAATTTCTGATATATCATCGTTACTGATGAGAAGTCAATCAAAATCAAATGAGTCGTTTTTTTGCCGGGGGGTATAAATATAAAAGAAAATTTATTGCTTGCACAATATAAGTTTGGTCTATTAAAATGTTTGATGTGGGATTTGATACAGCAAACATATTCAACGAAAACCATAATAAATTCTACCATTTTATGGGAAAATTAAAGATATCTACACAATATGTATTATTAATTTTTCTATTTTTTTTAGGAAATGTATTCCAGTATGTGCAGTAGACGGTTCTTCGTGTGGAGACAAAGCAACTTGCTACGGTTATAATCACCGAGCAGTATGTGAATGTCCACCTGGTCTCCAGGGTAACCCACGTATATCTTGCAGCGTCGTCGGTTGTAGAACAGATACCGACTGTCCAACAAACCGTGCCTGCATCAACAACAAATGCGAATTACCTTGTGCAGTTGCTAATCCTTGTGATTCAAAATCTTCGGCACAATGTAAAGTCCACAATCATGTTTTGGAATGCATTTGTCCACCAGGAACAGTAAGCGACGGGTCGATGGGATGTATTGTAAAAGAGGAAAAATGTAGAGTGGATTCTGATTGTCCATCGCAGTTCGCTTGCATTGGATCCGAGTGTGTGAACCCTTGCAACGCCACTGAACCATGTGGAATTAATGCTGAATGTACTGTATTAGATACTAGACCGGTAAGAACAATGGTATGCATTTGCTTGCCAGGATATCAAGGAAATGCTGCTGTGCGTTGCAATCCAGGTAAATACACGATAATCCAGTAATACTTTTGTTTAAAATGTCTTGATTGGTATTACTTCTACTTATTATTATGTATTTTTTTCAGTTGCAGTGTGCAGAGAGGACAAAGGCTATGTACAAACACCGGACGGTCGTTGCGTCTGCGCACCAAATTTAGCTCTTAACGAAAACGACGAATGCGTCCCATGTCCGGCCAATAAAGGACTCAAGATTGACGAACGAGGACGTTGTGTTTGCGCCCTCGAGAAAGGATTTATTATAGACGAACGTGGTAACTGCGTGTGTCCATTGGATCTGGGATACCACTTCGATGATAGAGGTAATTGTGTATCGGATACAGGACCAGACTGCGAAAACAACGACGACTGTCCCGATCACAAATACTGTAATCAAAACACAAAAACTTGCGAGGACGCTTGCGTATTGAAGCATTGTGGATTAAATGCTTTTTGCAATGCCACAAATCACGTAGGAAAGTGCCAGTGCATCAAGGGATACAGCGGAGATGCAGAAATAGTGTGCAGTAAGTATTTTAAGATGTTAGGTGTTTAAGATCCTGTCACATCTGCAATAAGAACTGAATATTGTTCCTGTTTTATAACTTTATAACTTCAACAATTCAAATCAACAATTAAAAAAAAGAATTTTAATGAGAGGGATGTACTTGATGAACTGACAGCAAATTATTAATATTTGGCTTCAGTTGTGAGAGAAATAACCGCAAATCTCCCCTTTCTGTGATGTTCAATCTGTTCCTTTATTTTTGTTAATAAGTTTGTAACAACACTGAAGCTTTTTTCGACATCATCAGCATCATCAGGTTATTTGCTGTTAATTGTTTCTCCCCATTTTTGACCTTCAGAGTATATTTAAACGGGGTTCAGAGTACTTATTAAAGAAGGTGGGGAAGAGTACACAGCCTTGCCGGACACCTCGTTCAATGCTGATCGATTTTGATTCTCTATTGTTTGCCTCCAGTAGAGTTTAGCAATAAGATTAATATCCTTGTTATCCAAGCTAGACGAGGGAACTGGGATAGGAGTTTTTGGACCGAGAGCCAAATACTCAGAAAGCTTGGGCACATACCCGAGCATCTTTCAAGCAGAAGTCCGCGCCATCGAAAGATGTGTGGAATTCAATATTGGAAGAAACTACCGCAGACAAGAGATTGTGATCATGTCACTAAATGAACTAGGCCAGAAGAACAATGTCACCCTCCTATGGGTCCCAGGACACATAGGAATAGAGGGGAACGAAATAGCAGATAAGCTGGCAAAAAAGAGAAGGAATCAGCTGGAAGGACTGAGGCAATCTAAGATACTACTGGGGAACTATGACCAGAAGAGATCTCTTAGCTGCCTCAACCTCAGTAAAAAAAGGGAATATTAACCGGGCATTGCCGGTTAAGAAGCTACATGAAGAAACTAGGGTTAGCAGATGAAGCAAAGTGCAGATTCTATGAGGAAGAGGAAGAAACCTCAATACACATACTCTCAGAATGCCCTGCTTTGCAGAATTCTAGGGCTAGATACCTAGGAGCACATGAAATAGAAGAGGGGGATCTACCTGATTTGAAGCCCGACGATGTCCTAAACTTCCTCAGGAAAATAGGACTCGAAGAGCTGCTATAAATCTGAGAAAACATCAGAACATGGCAAGTAAGGGGGGACACAATAGATCCTATAGGTCATACATACATACATACAATTGGAGGTTCTGCAAGGTTATCATCAATTTATTATGCTGGACACGGTCGAACGCCTTCTCAAAATCGATGAAGCACGTCTCGCAACCTATTATTTCGTCACACTTGTTGTTAGATCTGTTTAAAAGGATGTGCAAAAGCATTTTGGCGACATGGCTTTTTAACAGTTAAGTTTTGACAGTTATGCTAAAAAAAACATCTTCCTATGTTTGGAATCTTCCAAAGTAAAGTGTTCACTGCAGACGCACGTATTTACTGAAAGGTTTGCAGATGAATTATTCTTGCACTGCGGTACTAAACAAACATTTTTTTTGACTTATTTAAATGCTTAAATCAAAAGAATCAAACCAAATATACACCAACATAGACATAGTCAACAGTTTATCAACTAAGGATCTTATGACAAAATGTTTTCGCACCATTTTCCTTATGTACATGGCGCCCACTACATGGTGATCACGAATTGTACACTTTGTTGTGTCAACTGCAATTTTTAACTATCTGAAGCAGTCTTTTATTATCCTTACAAAGAAATTTTATTATTTACTTTCTTCTTATTTTTAATGATAAAACCATTTGTACACCTCCATTTATCTTCAATTTTCTTCGTTACTTTTTCGATTTATAATGAATACACCATTGAGGATATGGATGGTTTACTTTGTTTATATTTATTTTAGTTTTTGGGCATAGGAGAAGTTTTGCTTCTCAGTTCTTATTGATATTATAATACCTAATCATAAATTTTGTAAGATAATTATTTGATGCATGCTTTTGAGATAACTAATCATTTTTTTTAGATCAAACAAATTACTACAAGAAAGATTTCCCCAAACCTGATCTCACAGTTAATTGCTTATCTGATGGTATTCAAGTAGAAATCAGACTTACTGAAATAGGCTTCAACGGCATTCTTTATGTAAAAGGTCACAGCAAAGATGAAAAGTGCCGAAGAGTTGTCACCATAGAAACAGGGGAACGAGTTGAATATTTCAAAGTACATTTCGGAGAATGTGGACTTATACACGTGAATGTAAGTTGATTAAATTCAGGTTTAGCAAGTTTATCCTTTCGCAAAACCCTAAACATGGAAACCTCCATATTAATGGTTTTGATTTATGTTCTTGTAGGGTGAAGCCAGCTTCGTATTGGTAATACAGAAACATCCAAAACTGGTGACTTACAAAGCACAAGCTTACCATATCAAATGCGTTTACCATACGGGCGAACAAAATGTGACCTTAGGATTTAACGTCTCCATGTTAACGACGGCTGGAACAATCGCCAATACAGGTCCACCACCAACCTGCCTTATGAAAATAGTTACACCAACTGGAGAAGAAATAAATGCTGCTGAAATCGGTGATAATTTAATGTTGCAAGTTGAAGTACAACCAGGTTCAATCTACGGAGGATTTGCTCGAAGCTGCGTTGCTAAAACAATGGAAGATTCGATTGAGAATGAATATATTGTCACTGATGAGAACGGATGCGCTACTGATCCTACGATCTTTGGAGAGTGGGACTACAATCCGGATACGCAGAGTTTGTTGGCTAGCTTCAACGCTTTCAAGTTCCCGAGTAGCGATAATATCAGATTCCAATGTAATATTAGAGTATGCTTTGGAAGATGTCAACCGGTAAGTTACATTGACATACCACTTCATGTTTTTAGAATACAATAAACATCAATTTTATGTGAAATAAGTTACAGTTAAGTTAGGTTTATGTAAGTGGCTCACCCCTAAACAGTCGTTCTATTAGCCCTATATCGTTGACGACAATCCTATGAGGTCTAGTTGATACATACCAAGTTTATTTAATCGTAATCTTTTGAGCTCCGCCGTTTCATCCTTAGCTTAAAGAATCTGCAGTCCCTCCGAATTCTGTGGCAGTCCAAGTGGTTTCATATGACAATAATACGCTGCATTAGTGCTGACGTCACATGACAGTTACTGTATCAAAACAAATGAATGTCATTTAACCTGCATCAGTTGCGGTTGTTTGTTTGTGATTATTTTAAGTTTTGCAAATAATAATTAATGAACAAAATTCCTTCAAGAAGAAAAACCAAACTGTGTTTACCAAATTGTAGCAGTTTTACAAATTGTAGAGTTATATTAGACTGCGCAGAAGTTTATACACCTGTATCATGGCAACACAAAAAATTACATAAGATAATATAAACCAAGAGCCTTTCTAGTACTCTATAATAATCCTATTTACATTGTTAATATAAGAATTAATGAAAAAAACTTTTTTTTATAAAAAACATTGAATAAAACAAGCACATTGGGAATCTATAGATATATTTATACCATTTTATACTAAAGATTAATTACTTACTTTTTAAATAATTTTTTGTGTAAAACCGTATTCACAACACCTAGAATAATCACAGGATAACAGCTAATTAACAATCTCAACTGATGAAGGTTGAATAATATTGAATAACATTTAAATCTTTATTGACAATAAGTGTCATGTGACGTCACACTAAGACATCTGTGTCCTGTCAGTAGTCCTATCACAATTCGTAGCTCAACTAGCAGTTATAGTGGCAAGGAACGAAACAGCCACTTTGAAAGCTAGTTTCTGGTCTTTTATGGTGACATTTTGAAGGATTTGGGTAGTTCCGGATTCTTCTCGAAGGTGTATTATTGCCACTTCAAATGTGGGTGTTTTCCACCAATTTTGTAGACAGGGACCAACCAGGAACTCCTATAAAGTGACCATTCCCTATTAAGTTATATTTTAAGTATCAGCGTGGTTCCAGGAACTATAACTTAGGGGCAAAAACTTTTGAAAGTTCCGGTGCACTATAATTGCTAGTTGGGAGGTTCTGTCTGGTCACATTCAGCAATTCTTGAGACCTCTTTTTAGAGAGATCTCTTACAAATGTCTTTTACTGTCTTAAACTCTCTAGTTCGAACCAGTAAGAATGTCTCATCATATTAATTCTATTACAGTTCATAGAGGGCTTTTAGCTTAAAATTGCTTAACTTTGTGTTAACTGTTCTAATAAATTGATTGAAAAAAATTTGCAATAATAATTAATTTTATAGGTAAATTGCCGAGGTTATAATGCATTTGGAAGGAGGAAGAGATCAACTGATAATCAAGAAAACGACACCGATGTAGTTGTAGGAGGAGATCTTTTATCTGGACAACTTAGAGAAGAAGTTACAATTCAATCTAACGCTATATTGACTTTGGAAAAACGGGGAGAGAAATTCCCCGATCCTCAAACTGGTAAGCATACAAAATAGTTGAATTTATTTCTTCTGTATGATGTTAAATTCGAATGGATCGATAAATCTGTAACCGCTTTTTGTGTATTTCAGCTCCCAATGCTCAAAGAGCAGAAGATATATGCGTCTCAATGATAGGTTTCATCATTGCCTTGATCATCACTGCCCTACTGGCCTTGGTTGCTGTAGCTGTGGCTGTTTCCTGTTGGTTGATGGCTTACCGTCGAAGGCCAAAATCTGCAGGACCACTTCCACATCCGCCAGAGTTTCCAAATCCACTATTTACAACACCTGAACCGATGACAGAACCAAGTCCAGACTACCTCACATAAAAAACGAAATTTTGTATCTCTAAAGTAAAAGTACTAAAAAAATAACAATACTCGAAATCGTCCATGATTGTAAATTTTGACGTAAACTCATAATAGACAGATTACTTCTTTAATCCGTCCTGCTACTCATACAAATACTGCCGAAAAAGGAGTGCTGTCATTATGAACGAAAATAGCGAATACAATTTAGTTTTAACTTTGGGAATGTGTACCTACGATAACGATAATTAAATGTAACTCAATTCAATAAACAAAGTGTTAAAAGAAGAATACATGTGGTATGAAGTAGTTACACATTTCTAACTATCTTTTCCATAGGCTGCAAGTAACCAGAGTTCTTTCACAGACAAGGGAAAAATTGGGTGGTGGTATTTAACGCTTTAATAAAAAAATCTCGAACTTTAGTACGGCCCTTGCTTTTTTGATGTTGTCTACGCCTTTATTCGTAATATTGTTAGTCTTTTGTATATATGAGTTATACTTTCTCTTTAGCAGCCTTTGGAAGATGTAGGAAATTAGATTAGGTTAAGAATATAAATAAAATATTTCTTATGAGTCTTGTATAAAGTGAATGAATGCGGATCGTATGTGGAGTAAAATCTCCTAAAGTATAATGGTGCTGACTGATTTTTTTTTATGTATTTAAAGCAGTCAATCTTTAGTCAATCGATTTTTTTAGTACCTACTTATGTGTTTTATGTATTATTTAAGTTGAGAGTTTCGTTATAACCACGTACATTAAAAAAATCAATAGTATTTATTTTTTTACGACGATTCTCTTTAATTGAAATTTTTTTATTGTAATGCTATTTAACTAATTCCAATCTATTTATATTTTCCTTTTTATTTTTCGTAAAATGACGTTCTAACGATAATTTCTTTAAAAAAATTGTCATTTGTGATAATCGCTTCTTTAATAAAAATTATTGTTTAATATTAAGAACTCCTTTAATTTGAAAACACCAATACCCATTTAGCGACTAAACCAGTCATAGTAGCTTTTAAACAACACAAAATTTCGGTACACCAAGATATTGTGAAATAAGATATACTAAGAGGAGAAAATAAATCGAACAAACTGCTGCTATCCGGGATAGAATGGAGTGGGTTTTTAGAGGTTGAAAACGAAGTTAAAATGTAAAAGTTGTAAATAATAAAAAGATCTACAACCTTTGTATAAACGATTTTCAACTTAACCTCAAACTTTTCTGAAAACTATTAAGAACAGTAAACAACTAAATGGTTGAACGAAACTTTCACTGTTTAAGGACTTTCATATAGTAAGGGTTAGTACAATAAATTTCATTTTCTGAAAACAATATAAAAAAACCAATTCTTCGGTTTTTAATTCTTTTCTTTTAGGCAAAAATCAATTGAGCCCGAACTTTATTGAAAGATACCTTTTGGTACTATTACAAAAATGTAGTAATTTTGTTGATAGGAAGTATTTAAAAATTTTTATTCGAAGCAAATTTAAAATTTCAACGAATTCTTGGAATACCTAAATTGGATATTAAAAGGCTGGTTTTGTCTACATCTATTTAATTTACAATGTGGAAAATATATTTATTTATTTATTTATTAGATACCTTCTTCTACTTCTAGAATAATATTTTCATCCATCTCGGAGTCCATTCTAGGCCAAAATAAATCAACAATGTGAACAAAGCACAGCATAGAAAAATAAGCACAGTTGGGACAGAGACAACGTTGGGATAAAAGGTTTTCTCTGATAATAGATTATGTTTATGTTAAGGGATGGCCTGATTCTTGCTTTTTGATTGGTTAATACCCGAACAGCCAACTGCAAAACTTAAAACTTCGTTATGTCTGAACGTAAGTTTATAAATTTTCCTTAAAACTGCAACCGACGAAATTCAAAAATATAGAAAATTGTATCTTCTCCACTCGTTTCTTTGTAATCGCAGGATACGAATATGAGAAATTTAAGGAGTCGTTTTCTAACTAAATACGGCATGAGAACGCACTCTTATATCATATCCTAAAAGCTCTCTGATGCAGCTGTGAAAAAGGTTGTTCCATAAAATGCAGCAGCAGAAATGATATGATATTCAATGCACCAGGCTATGTTTGAATTGTTATAATTTAGAACATTTCAATTTGCCTTGGTTATCTTCTAAAGCGAGTCATATTTTTCTTGCTCTGGATAAAAGGTTTTTCCTTAATAACAAATTTGGTAAAATTAGAACCAAAATAAAAGACCAAACTGCAATAACAAAATCCCGGTATCTACAAACATGTATGATAAGTTTTCTAGTCTTATTTTCTTGAGAAAGTTTAGGACATCGTCGAACTTCTAGTCTGGTAGATTTTCCCCTTCTATTTTGTATGCTCTGGTCCTAGAATTCTGCACGGCAGGGCATTCTGAGATTAATGACCATTAAAATACGGAGCCTTTTTTACTGGGGTTAAGGCAGCTAAGAGAACGCTTCTGATGGTAGTTCCCCAGAAGTATCTGAACTGGTCTCCAGCTGATTACAGTATGCGGATTTTCCCCTCTCCGTTTCTTCCCTTAGTTTTCCTAAGATTACTCTACTGCTAATCCCACAAGATAGTTCTGGTCCCAGATGTGGGATTTCACCTCCTTTTTATGCCAGCTTATCCGCTGTCTCGTTCCAATTTATTGTCTCCTGGGGCCCATAGGAGGGTGACAGTGTTCTTCTGGCCTAGTTTATTTAGGTGTCATTCCATCCGGATTATTATCCAATATTAGTTAGCACTATAATCAGGGCTCTGTAAAAATTATAAATATTGGAGATAGAGTTCCGGCAGTTGGGACTTTTTTTAGCAAATTAAACGATATTTTCAACTCTTTTTTAACAATTAGAAAATCTTGAATATTTTTCCAGATATTCAAAAAATCTAAACTCCTACTTTGATTACTTGATTGTTTTTAACTTTTGCTATTTTTTCGGTCCCTTTTGGAACCTTTCCTTAAATGATCTACTTAATATTCCGGATCAAATGACACCTTGGTCGTAATTTTCGGTGAATATTCAAAATATTTATGAAAAATCACACATGTGAATCTGACTAACAGTTCAAAAGGGATATTGTAGTTAATTTGTTATATTTGTGCAAAATAAAGTGCAAACTGCAAATTTTTATGTATGTCCACTGAGAAAATAGTATTGGATAATCCCAACCACTTATCTTACAGACTTTTTAATATGTCAAAAAACACTTTTTGAGAAAAAATATATATTATTTTTTGTCCGACATTGATTCATAAAAATAAGTACCCAGACAATTATATATTACTCGTTACTTCAATTAAAAATAATATGTACCTATCCCATTATTGCTACACAGTACGTTTTGCCTGAGAGCATGCCTGCAGAGACTCGTTTGCGCAGGTAAGAGCGCGCATATAGACGGCAAGACAGTATCGCGCGTGTAGGCTTCCAAGCGCGGCCTGTACTCTCGTCGAGTTGCTGAAGATTTTTCCTGAGGTTATAGAATCTACGGTTTTATTTGCAACGTGTAGCCGGTCAGTCAATCCGTTCTTCAGTCCAGCAAAAGTTTTCTAGCCAAATAAACGAAATATATGAAGCCTTTCAAAACAATTTTTAAGTGAATTTATAGACCTATACAAATCTTTGCCGGCATTGTGGAAGGTGAAAAGTAAGGAATATTCTGACAGAAACAAGAAAAGTGAAGTATTTTTTATTAATAAACAATACAATAAAGCTTTCGTTAAAAAAACCTCTGCTGTACTCCATCCACATCGTGTATGACTTGCGAGCTCTTGACACTGAAATTTGCGCAGTCCAGTTTTTACTTTAAGCCTTCGCGTGTAGCCAACGTACGATGTTCCGTCAAACCTGCACGGTTTTGGACTGCAGGCAAAACGTTGTGTGTAGCCGGACCATAACCAGGAAATCGGCGCTGTAGTTACCATCAGAGTTCGGTGACATTCCAGCACTGTGCCCGAAGTTATTTTAAATCTTCTTACACTTCTGTTGGTTACTTATTTCGCCGCTATAGTAACTCCTCTTACAGCGGAACATTTGCTGATAGTGTTTGTGATTAAGGCAATCAAATAGTGTAGAAAAAAGAGAAGTATTACCGTGAAATCTGAGTTTTAACATTTTTGAAATAAACTAATACCGGCAAGAAACAAGTATCATAGCGAAACTGCTGTCATTGAGCCTTTAAAAAAGCAATTTTTTAATAAATATTGGAAGTTTTGTTAAAACGAAGAGTTTTTTATTATCCTTAATAAGTATCGTTTTTCTTGTCCAATATTAAGGTGATGATAATTTTATGTTAATTCAGACAATTATATTCATAATTAATTAGTTTAATTTCAGTTCAAATATTGAGACAATTCATTTACTAACTGATAGAGAGTGTCACTTTTAGGAAGGTGGAAATAGGATGAATGTAGAAGAAATACAAGTAATACAATTTTTATGTGTTTTATTATAATTCTCTCCCTCAGGTTAATCCTGGGCTAACAAAAATGACCGCAAGGACTCTGTAAAATAATATATCCTATGTACACAAGATTAACAGCAAAAAAATTCGAAAGTTTACAAACGTTTCTTTTCAATTAAGTAATGTTAGATTTGATCCAACAAATACAATCAGTCGTTTTCTTTATAAATTGATTGATTCACAAAGAACCAAAAAAATATCGTTACCATAAAAAGAACCTTACATGACAAAAACGGCAAATAAACAATATTTTTTATCCGCTCCCTTTAACTTCAATAACGTCTAAACATTCCGAGAAAATAAAATGTAAGAATATCAGAGTACCACAATGTTATGTTCTGATACTGCTTAATAAGCCTATCCAAAAAAAACGCCTCGTTGAATTTAATCGAATGAAGGAATAGGGAGGGATAAGGAGATTTTATCTATAAATTAAATAAAGTACAGGAAGGGGACGGGGAGCGAGATGTTTTTTACCATCGTATAAAAAAATTAAATTTGAGAGAAAGGCACGATTACAACACTGCCTTGATTTTTTTTTCAATAAAAGGGCAGAGAAGTTATGACACAAATAAAAATATATAAAGTTCAAAAAATATAAATATAAAAAATCGATATGCGATATATATAAATGGGTTGCGGGTCAACCACTTTAGACATTTTATTGATACGTATTCGCCTCTTAAATAAAACACGTTAAAAAATTTATAAAAAAAACCCACCGAATTGTCTTGGACAATTTTGAAATTTAAATCCTGGCAAAATAATTAGTCGTAAATATCAATATTTAAACCCATCTAAATGATGTCACACTATACAAGAAAAAACAGATTATATTAAACGTATTTACATTTACTTTAATAAAGGTACAGAATTAAACAGAAAATCTTACAATCAAAGAAAACCAATCATACAAAAAAAGCATACATCTCTTTTAGCTATGTCTCGTCTTAATAAAGCAGTACCCCAAACAATTTCACTTGGAACTATCAAAATTTAAGAAATTCCTTACAGTACTGTACCAGACCAACCTTTAAGATGCGGCGTTCAAGATTAAAAGTACCATAAATATTTCATTGTTTCTTCTTTATATATCACTTTTTATTGTAGACATATCATTTTTCATTTATCACAGTAAAAATGCCATTCCCACCCTTATTATTGTTTTATTTCTATATCTAAAGTGAATGTCCCTAAACCTGCAGATACATTTGACATTCCACGAGGATGTCCGAGAAACTCTATATCATGATATACCGTAACAATTGTTAACATCGTAAGTATCCCATAATTTCTACTGAAATAATCATAAATTTCGTAAACGATGTTTATGTTTAATCACAAGCAGAGAAAAAGAACAATCAAAGTACCTGCACAAATAAAGATTGTCAATTAACCACCAAAACGTTCAAAATTATTATTCAGCTAACTTACACTGTGTGAACTTCATGCAGTTTAATAACTTGCCCCCAAGTAGTAAGATGAGGTTTATCTTCTCATTCTAACCCCATATTTTTTTTTCGGTAAATCTTTCTACAGGCCACATCCACGGACATGTTGCATATAACTGACATAGCGACAATTTGTCGAAATTGTCGCGACAAGTGTGACAATTTTGTAATTTCTCGTTGCATATAACATACCATGGTTTTTGATAATGATAATGCAACATGTCCCTGTCATTATCAAAAACCATGGTATGTTATATGCCACGAGAAATTACAAAATTGTCACACTTGTCGCGTCAGTTATATGCAACATGTACCTGATCCACTTAAATGATCTAATCACAATATACAGACGGGAAAAACACATAGCAAAAACAAGGAAAAAGTTGTAAATATCATAACATCTCTACATATAAATATATTCTAGGCCGCGCAATGCCTTCTATTACGGAAGACACCGATTTTTTTTTATTAAATAAAAACCCAGTTTTCTTTTACTCTTTGTTTAGTTTTATATCGTTTAACCGTTAATTCGCGAGTCCAGTTTCGTCGCCAGGCCTTTTTTTTACTAATCAATGCAGCAAACAGTGAGGGAAGAGGAGGGGGAGGTTGCAAAATACGCAACTAACTTAAGAACTAAGGTTAGTATTTTAAACGTAACCTCAACATTTTCGGCAAGCTTTCTACTTCCAACTTTCGTCAATCGTTGATTATCCCGCCTAGCGTTTACTACTAGCAAAGGATATTGGTAGTTTTTGTCGAAAAGTCTTTTTTGGCAGTGATAATTCGTATTAATCGGATTAAGCTAAATATTGAAGAGGCAACATTTTTTTTTAAATTGCAATTGTAATACACAGTTAAGTTTACTAGCATATCTGATAATGTTATGAACATATTTTTTTAAATGAACACGGAACATTAATTAAACAAAAATGACGTTTTACGAAAGTGGAAGCAAAAAGTTATGACATCTGTTAATAGTATTTAACGGCGCGATCCCCAAGCACCTGCTACTGGAGCTGGCGCTTGCGGCTCTTCCGTAGCGCGTCTGAAAGAAGGAAATTCTGTAACGCTGGCCGTATTAGGAGCCCTCTGTTCCCACGGTCCACCTTGTACTATGAATCCATTATTCGGTTCATCGCTGCGAGAACGATTACTTTGCGCAGCGGCCGGCTCGAAATGGGAGCTTAATGTATGAAGTCGTTCTCTAGTTTGCAATTCCATGAAATCTTGATACTAAAAATAATAAAAAAAAATTATTGTAAACAAAATTACGACATTTTTTCATTAAAAATAAAGAATCTGCATTTCAAGGACAGTGTGGAAAATCTTCCCGAATTGATCGGAGATCGAAGGTCAGATAAATTTTTCTCGAAATAATTTTATACTATTCTAAAACCAATAATGATTGAGAGTTGAAGTAGGCCCAGTTGAAAACAATTATTAATTTTTGAGAGGGTTAAGAATTAAAGAACTAATTTATCTTTTGTAATTGTGGCACTTAATGGTGTAGAAATGCCCGGTTGGTTATTCGGAGGTATACACTAGAATTACAGCACATATGCACAAAGTCCTCTTTTGATACAATTCATACTGTATCATTCACAAACCAATGATATGCATTTACATTACTGTGGCCTGCAACGATGTGATGGAAGTTACGGTAAAGTGACAAAGACAGAAATATCGTTGCGTACAGCGTTGCCACTAGTTGTAATAAATACCTAACACTATACAGAAAATCATGAATTTTAACTGATCAGTAATCAGGAAATGTATAAGTATTACTCATTACAAGCTCATTACTGATTTTTTTCATAAATAATACCTTTTAATCGTACTAACAGGTCGGTTGAAAAGTCCCCGGTTTGACCTATAGATGACGACACTAGAATTAAATCCATTTCATTTTTAGATAGTATCAACCTTCAAAAGATTCGTGTAAAAATTTGACAGCTGTCGGACTATTAGTTTGTGAGATATTGCATTTTTAGTGAAGCAACTTTTGTTATTCTCAAAAAGAAGGAAAAAAAAGAATTTCGTGTGCTTATTAAATATTGTTATTTGAAAGGAAAAAATACAGTTGAAGCAAAAGCTTGGCTTGATAATGAGTTTCCGGACTCTGCGCCAGGAAAATCAACAATCATTGACTGGTACGCAAAATTCAAGAGTGGTGAAATGAGCACCGAAGACGGTGAACGCAGTGGACGCCCAAAAGAGGTGGTTACCGACGAAAATATCAAAAAAATCCACAAAATGATTTTGAGTGACCGTAAAGTGAATATGATCGAGATAGCTGACACTCTAAAGATATCTAAGAAACGTGTTGGACATATCGTTCACGAATATTTGGGTATGCGGAAGCTCTGTGCGAAATGGGTGCCGCGCGTGCTCACAATCGACCAAAAACAGCAACGAATTGATGATTCTGAGCAGTGTTTGCAGCTGTTAAGTCGTAATAAACCCGATTTTTTGCGTTGATATGTGACTATGGATGAAACTTGGCTCCATCACTACACGCCTGAGTCCAATCGACAGTCAGCTGAGTGGACTGCGGCCGGTGAACCGCCACCAAAGCGTGGAAAGACTCAACAGTCAGCTGGCAAAGTTATAGCCTCAGTTTTTTGGGATACACACGGTATGTTGTTCATCGACTATTTGGAAAAGGGAAAAACAATCAACAGCGACTATTACTGTGCATTATTGGAGCGATTGAAGACCGAAATCGCGAAAAAACGGCCCCATATGAAGAAGAAAAAAGTGTTGTTTCATCAAGACAATGCACCGTGTCACAAATCAATGAAAACGATGGCAAAATTGCATGAACTGGGCTTCGAATTGCTTCCTCACCCACCGTATTCTCCAGATCTAGCTCCCAGCGACTTTTTCCTTTTCTCTGACCTGAAGAGAATGCTCGCGGGAAAAAATTTGGCTCTGATACTGAGGTAATCGCCGAAACTGAAGCCTATTTTGAGGACAAACCGAAGGAGTACTACAAAAATGGTATCGAAAAGTTGGAAGGTCGCTATAATCGCTGTATCGCCCTTGAAGGCAACTATGTTGAATAAAAAAATGAATTTTGTCAAAATATTGTGTTTTACTATGGTAGACCGGGTACTTTTCAGCCGACCTGTTAGTATTGTGTATTATCTATAATTTGCCACAACCTACAATTCTACTGCTTACTATATTTTGATTCTGCTATAACGTAACGTAAATTTTAGATATGACAACGCGCTTTACTTTCAATCATTATTGGTTTTAGTATGCCCACGGATAGGGTATCCTATAGGTGAAAAATGTTTAAATATTAGTTTTAGTGAAAAATGCCATTCTTGATAAAAAGTTTTGCTTGTTCTAAAACCCCATAAAATATAATAAAATTTAAGTATTTCAAAATCCGTCTCACTTTATAGACAGTTGTACGAAAACCGTATGAATTTGTGCACGAAGTTTGAAAATAATGTATTAATATAGTGAGTGACGTTTACGATGTACCCAGTAACTGCCAACTTTTATAAATAATTTTCAAATTGTCATTCTTTAATAAATATTTGAAAACAATGTTAACTATTCAAGAATAATAATCACTATCAAAAATAACAATGCAGAATAATAATGTAAGAAACACTAAGTAAACAAAAAAATCTATTCAATCTCCCAGCTACAAAACATCTCTCAATTCTCTTTCTAAATTCTTTGTAAGTATTTCGCAGCATTTCTGGGGTATTACCCCGTTAACGCATCAGTGATAGCTCGTTTCAAGTCATCAATATTATTATGGTTTAAATTATTTGCGTAAACTTTTTGTTTTAAGAAAATAGCGGAAAAATAGGAATAAATAAATAATGGTAAATTTTGAACGCGACAAAGATGGGCGAGGAAATTTCCTGAAATCATTTTAAACCTCCCAAGGTTCCATTATAAAGACACATTAGGATAAATGAGCATTTTCTTGAAAAAATATGAACACATTAAAAAATTAGACTCCAAATGTGAAAAAAATACTTTGACCGCTTTTTTTAATATTCTTGTCGGATAATAACTGACTTAGAAGTCACATTCCCCGGTAGATATGGATTTTTTGATCACAATGAACTTTGAATCGTTAGAAAATGTTAATTTTTTCCTGAGATATGAGGAAAAGTTTGTCCGCGCGCTCGTACAAATTATTGGGTAGACACCAGCACTAATGGCCGTAGAGCGTGAGAAAAAATATCAAATTTTCGAAAAAAATGATAAGGGCCATTCTTGTAGATAATGAGCAGATCTCTGGGATGACCTACAAATTGAGCTATCACTGAATAATATACAGAATTATTCGTATGTTTGGACCTTCAGTTACTGCACTATAGTTACTTCAATAAAAATAAATTTGATCAGCCATGTTAGTAAGTTAAATTGACATCCATAAAGACAACAAAAAATGTAAATCCGTTTTGATTAAAATGAGTATTTTTTATTGTTTTTTAGCTAAATTTTTAGACTGATTTAAGTATCCACAAAACATATGAAGATTGTTGAAATCGAGCAAGAGTACAAAAATCTACTTCAAGTACAAACCACACTGTGGATTAATAAAAGCTTATCAAGAGTTATATTAAATCAATTTTAGTTGTAATTCACCAAGGCGTCCACTTCAAAATAAACAGTATTTCCATCAACACTTACAGTACAATACAAAAAAACTTACATATTCTTCTCCTAAGTTGAGCAAATGATCCTTGGCCTCCTGTACGTTATCCTCTTGACCAGTAATAACAACAAGATTTCCATCTGCGTCACCGTCTCTTGGAAATTTAATATCGACATTGAAATCTTCCATAATTTTTTTGATATTACGTCCTCTAGCACCAATTAACCTAGAATGAACTCTAGCGTCTATGAGGATTTCTTCTTTAACAAGTTCGTTTAGTTCGTTGACGATTTTCATGATATCTTCTTTGGCATTATGTGTATTCGCTTCATATCCAGTGATAGTTATTATCGATTCTTCTGGGTCACCTTTAAATAAAACAAGAATGTACTAAATTTAAAACGTTTCTTTGTAATTAGAAAAATCAAAATGACATCTATAAATTAGAAAGACGAAACCACTTACCTTTTTTGGGAAAGGTAATTTGAACGTCGTGGTCCTTACGGATCTTAGTAATAACAGCACCTCTTTTGCCAATAATCTTGGGATGATATTCGGGCGGTACTTCTACTTGCAATGCAAACCTTCTAAGTTCTCTATCTTTTTTATCAGCTTCTAATTCTTTAACCCTCTCTAGAAGAGCTTCTTTAGCGTCTTCGACGTTAGTTGCGGTACCAGTTATCTTTATAACATCCTCCCTGATGTCTTGCGGAGACAGAACGATGTGGACGTCGTACCTATCCATTAGATCTTTGACATCGCGACCTTTTTGTCCGATAATAGATCGGTGAAGTTCAAATGGAACATCTACGGAGATTGTTATGGGTACCAAGTCCAATAGAGCTTGTTTAGCCTGCTCGCAGTTAGTATCTTTACCGGTTATTTTTATAACGTCGCATTGCCTTATCGGTTCTTCTTCGACATCCCCGTTAACTTGTACGTGGTTAAGGTAATCATCTTGGCTGGACTTTTCAGGAAATTTGATTTGAACGTGATAATCCGAAGTGATCATTTGCACTTTGTGTCCTTTAGAACCCATGACAGTTCTGTGGTGTTTCTGTGGGATTACACAATCGATGGTGACCATCGACTCCAAATCGGCGATAATTTCATTGATTCTTATTTTTGCAGCTTCTGTGCATTCTTTTGGTCCTTTCAGGACAACTCTGTCGCTATCTTCACCGGAACGAGGGAAGGATATCATAACTTCACCACATTCTTCAGATATTGCGTGCAAAACTTCTCCTCTGCGAGCTACGAAGTGTTTGTGGTGTCGCGGATCGACTTGCATTGTACTTTCTACTATATTATCCTATTAAAGAAAAAAAATGTGCGTTAATTAAATACTGTTGTTTAAAATGCACCCCAAGTTATACAATATTAACTCATACTTACAATATTCTTTATTTTGGATTCTAATGCAGCTTTTGCTTCTTCAACTGCTTCTTTCTTACCAATAATGGTAATAACTTCTCTGTCTTCGTCTGTATCAGATGGGAATATTATACGAGCACCTGTGGAGTCGCGTATTTTTTTAATATTGGCACCGTTTTTCCCGATTAAGAATTTATGATGTTGAGGTTTCGCACGAACCTAGAAAATAAAAAAAATTCGTTTGTTTTGTTCTACAGAAAGAATTCAGTAGAATTGTGGAAAAATGCATTGTAATAAACTAATGAAAAAACATATCCATCAATAAGTTACGTTTTCACTCTAGTTTATTTTAATCTTGCATTATTTCTTATACAAAAATCTTACATAGAAGAGATCTGCTTAGATCTATAATGCAAATAGTTAACCAAAAAAGTAGTTATATTTCATTCCACTATGATATCAAATTTCATTAACTTGTGGGTTAGTCCATTGTGGGTTTACTTCCTGTCATTTTTTAACACAAGTGATAATATTTATGTGATATTCATATTTATATCAATTCACTGTAAATAAAAGTTTATGTTTGTGGTGAAGCCATATTCACAAGAATAATAAATATTTGCTTAATTGATAATATTTTAATACCAATATCAAATGATAAACTGAGTAAAGGACCAGTTGCTCTAAAGCCAAAGATAGCTTAGATCAAACTTTGATTCGCAGCAAGAAAAGTTCTTGAAAATAAATCTACTTTTTTGAGAGCCGACAGTATCTATCTAGTAGATAGAGAAGTTGCTAATAAGCAACAATAAGAAATAATGTTAGTTATTCTGCAACTTTTATTTTTCCATATTTAAACTATGTTGCACGAAAGATTCAACTGTCAAATATTTCATAGAATTATAGAAATAAACAAGAATAATCTTTCAATTTTTAGAGAAACGTTTGAATTATAAGTAAAAATAAAATATAATCTAATTTTTGGTTCAAATTAACATGATTCTACTATTTGGTTGAAGTTAAAATGGAGTACAGTTCAATACAATTAATTTATGAAAAAATTGGTTGTTAATAACATTAAATGTTATTGAGAAGTCATAAACTGTCTCCAAGCAACATCTTTGGTTTAAGTTTAACTTGAATAAAGTTTTTAAAAGATCTACTGCAATTGAAATCCAACTCAAGTGAGATTAGAACAATATAAAATTGTTTTGTTTAAATATTTTTAACATTCAAAACATCCATTACACATATAAATCTGTATGTTTTCTCAGATTTTAACTATTTTTATAATAACAAAAAAGAAATTCATCCATCTAAGTCAATATTTACTCCAGATATATAGACTCGTAATATTAAAATGCAAAACCCTGCTTTTTGATAACTTTTTTAACTAAGCATAGATCAACATCTCATCAAATAATTAAATCATTTCTAAAAAAAACTTTAAACGCTGGTAATATTTTATAAAAAGTAAGTTTTATGTGACTGACCTCTGCACTATAGCTGGCAAGTTGTTTTTCATTCGCCAAATCCAACAACTGTTGCTTAGCTCTATCGACATCGTCTTTTGGTCCCCTAATAGTAACTTTATCGCTTTTGCTGTCAGCACTAGGAAATTTAATGGTAACACCACCACAATCTTCCATGACGGAATGAATTAGTTTCCCTTTGACGCCAATGAGAGAATTGTAAAATTTAGGAGGAATCGTTATTTCTTCGGTTATAATATTTTCTAATTCATCTTGAATTTTGCGTATTTTCTCGACGGCTTCGTCTACGTGTTCTTTTTTACCGGTTATAGTGATGGTATCATTTTTATCGCCTTCGGCTGGTAGGTCGATTTTCGTGTTGGTTTCTTCGCGAATTTTCCGAATGTTAACACCACCTAAAAAGTTTTACATCCCCACTAATAACTCTACAGCCAAAACCAATTACTTGATATTTACCTCTGCCTATGATGAATTTGTGGAACTGTTTATAAATTGGAAGGTCAACTTGATATGCCTCATTCAGTTCTTTGACCAATTTTTCTAAATACCTAGCACATTTATCAACATCTTCTTTTGGTCCCCTAACTTTAACGATGTCGTTTCTTTCTCCGGGTCCAGGAAAATAGATCTGTACCTGATTGAATTTATCTCTGATATCTTTGATATTTTCTCCCTTTGAACCTAAAACAAACAGTTTTTTTACAGAAAGATGTAAACAAACATCTAAGAGTGATATGCCTACCAATAATTTTTCTGTAATGTTTCTGTTCAATTATAACATCTTTTTCTTTCTCATTTTCTAATTTGAAAATTCTCTGTTCTAGTTCTGATCTGGTGCTAGCTACATCTTCTCGGTTTCCTTCAATGCGCACTAAACCACTTTCGTCTATGTTGATCAATACATTGAAATCTTCTTTCAGTTTATTGACTGCAAAAATTAAAAAAACCCATGCCATAAATATTACCCAAGAAACCGACTAAAGATAAAGATAAGATAACAATAATTTAGAATACACTTACTGTTAGATCCATTTTTTCCAATAATATGCTTGAATAGTCTGGGATCTACGTGCATCTCCAAGAAGGTCATTTTCCCTATCAGATCTTTGGCTATACTTTCTAGTTGCTCTTGCGCTTTTTCAACTTCGTCCGGAGGTCCTTCAATCTTGATCTTATCGTCTTTGCCAGTAAATTCAACGTGTACTTTAGACAAGTTTTGAGTAATTTCTTTAATGTTGGCACCTTTGCGTCCTATTATATATTTGTGGATCCACGAAGGAGCGTCCACATCGCTGGAACGCACAGAATTAGCTTTTTCATAAACTACATTTAAAGCTGGACCTAATTTATCACGAGGACCGCGCAGGGTAATTGTACCTATAATCAAAAAATGAGGGTATAATTAAACACTCAAAAAGTGTTGAATATTAATATAACTAAAATATGTATTTGATATGTACTTAATAATTAATGTTTTTTTGTGTTAACTTTTGGGTTTTTCCCGCACGATAGTAGAAAAAATAGTACACTTGACACGTGCGTAAAGTGACTTTTCTGCACGAGATCGAAAATGGCAGAATGACACGTCAGCGGAGTTGGGCCAGTATCACTTTCCATACTTGTTAGGTAAACTGCTATATCAATGGTGCTTGTATAAGTAATTCTGCTTCCATAAGTTTTTAAAGGATCAATTAAGGAATTCTACCAAACAAGACCCGTGGAACTAGCGGTAGAAGGTACTTAAACCGCCGATACTTCGATAGTCTAGTGGAACTAATTTGGAATTGAGATCAGGGCTATTTAGAAAACGAATGGTATTAGAAAAAATCAAGAAAACCAATTGGGTGAAGAGAGACACTGATTACCAAATATGATATAAAAATATGTACCAGACTAATGAAAAAAGGTAGCCATTAAAAGGTTAGCTTTTCACTCTAGCCTGTAATAATTTAGCACCGTTTCTTATACATATATCTTTTAACAGATAAATGCTTAGATCTACAATGCAATCTACACCACTGAATACATTTAAGAAAAACAAATTTATAAATAGCTAGTTGAGGATATATTTTTGTTTCAGACATTATACATAAATAATTCCAAGTTTTTCAATCCTGAAAGTAGCCAAACTGTTAAAACACTTACCAACTGGAGAATCGGTCTGTGGTATCTCGACGCTAACCCCAGTAGTCTTCAAAATTTCTTGAATGGTGTTACCTTTCGGTCCAATAACGTATCTATGTTGACTTTTTGGTACTTCCACCGAAACTGTTGTCAACTGTTTCTCTAAAGATTTGTACAATTCTTCGATTCTATGTTTAGCAGCCATTACGCCTTCTTTTTCACCGGCGATGAAGATTTCGTCTTTATTGGCAGATGGTGGCGGTACGTTTATCTTAGCACCTGTTTCGGCCATTAAATCGTTCAAATCTTTGCTGTATGGACCAGTTATGAACGGATGGAAATTTCTGGGGATGTTCAGACGTTCTGATGCCTTTTTCGATTGTTGGTCCGAGGTTACTCTTATTTCGTGTTCGGCCTTTTCAATTCCTTCTTTAGTACCTGAATGTTAGAGAAAAACGATTAGAAATCGTTTAAGAGACGAGAACAGATTTATACTATACAGGAAATATCATCTTTTAGAATACATATTTATTAAAAATTAATTTATTTTAATAATTATTTTAAAAAGACGTGATATAGAAAGTGATAATTTGTATAAATACTGTTGATTTTCACTTTTATCATTACTTGACAACTTAATTTATGCAGTAATTATAAACTTTCTAAGAATAATTAACAAAAAATGGTAGATCCTGTATGATTTTATCTTATTAATAATTACCAGTTATTGTTATGATATCAGATGGATCATTTATTGCTGGTACTGATATTTTGGTTGCTGTATTTTTTTCTAATTCCTTCAGACGATCTCCTTTTTTACCTAAAATCCATCCATGATGTTCTTTTGGAATGGAAACTTGTTTGTTAGCCTGAAAATATTAAAAAAAAAAGTTACATGCCATTACATTCATGCTCATTCCCACATTAATATATTTAAAAAATCCACACAGAAAATGTCGCAAATGTGTACTTACTTGAGTTTGAAAATGAGTCAAAATTTTCCTCCTAGCTTCGAGAACTTCGTTTTGTTTGCCTGTCACTAGGAATGTAAGTGATTGATCTTTAGCATGTGATATTTCAATGTGTGCACCTGTATCTTTCATAATATTACCGCAAATGTGGTTAGATTCGCCCTCGCCGAATTTTTGTACGTCCAACTTACGTTCTTCATAGGGGACCCTAAAAATATTTATAAAAAATTCATAACGTTAAAGAATTATTAAATTAAGATCGATTCAAAGGAGAATTATGTTGCAGCTATAATTTGAGAATTATGATAAAAGGAGGTGATAAAATAATAGAAATAATATGGAATCTAATAACACAAACTGGACAAAATTGAGAAATTTTTAATACTACTACTACAAAGGAAAAAACCATATAACATTAAAGGGATGCATCAGAGAATCCAGGATAGTAAATGGAATGAGATGATTTAGAACTTTTATTAGTTTAATTCAAGAAAATCCTACAGACAGAAATTGGCATAAAAGCTAAAGGCTTAATAAATAGTAATAACCACTAGTGCCCATCATAATGAATGGGCACTAGTGGGCATGGGCATGTAAAAAAGACGCTAAAAAATTGAAAATATGAATCATATGGGATATTCAAGAGGCACAATAACAAATAAAGGACAAGAATGAGAAATTAATAAGACAATAGTGGAAGGTAGAATAGCTATCAATAATGTGTCAAAAGTCCTTACCAAATTAACAATGTTAAGAATTTAATAAACATTGATTGGGCCCACAGTTATATACACCTGAAAAACTTGGACTACGAATAAAAAAGAACTGAACATACTAGAAATGTAAGAGAAAAATTATGAGGAACATTTATAAGAGAACCAAAATAAAGAAAAATTATTAAAAAAAAAACGGGAAAAGCGGGCTGGCAAAATGAAGTGAAAGATAGAAAGAAATGTAAAAAAGTGAAAGATTTTGAAGACTTGAGCAATTAAGCCTGTGGTTCTGTTTTATATAAACTGTGTAAGATGTCATAGTAGTTATTTATAACATTATATATGTAACAAAAATGATTGCACTGTAACATCTGATAATTTTCCAAAGTTTTGGAGGTGGTGAGTTTATTGAGTAAAATCATCACTAACGAGCTTTGGAAACAACTATATTCTTAGATTTACAAATAAATTATCCTAGTGTAAGTGATTCAATAGGAATTTACTATACTAATAATTGTTGACCTCTGTCCATCAAACATGATCTATCAAGATTCATTCAGCATAAAAATTGGCAACAATTCAGATGTTTCATGATCTCTAGTTACAAATACATACACTTAAAATAGTTGACTCTGTCTGACCTTTGATAAAATCGTATAATATGATTATTTTGCATTTTAATTTTTGATTAAACTAAAAAAATAACATTCACAACTTTTAAAAATAAACTAATTTATTTTACTTAGAACTAGGGTACTTAAACTTGTATACTTTTGGTATCACATATAGATTAATTTACAGGAATGTAAACTCCATTATCTCTTCAAATGAATATCTATCTTATAAGTTAGTGTACTACTGCATTATAGACAATTTCATTATCATAATGATTGATTAATAATTGTTATAATAAACACATACATACATACATCAGTTATCTAAATATGTAACTTAATACATTTTAACTTTATTTAAAAACATATGTCTTATCAATATATACATTGTACAATTATTATCAAAAACTACATTCATCTTGACAATACCAAATAGTTATTTATAAATTGTATTACTGAAATATATATACAAGGAGAGTTAGAATAACTAAATAACTATTTACCTACAATTTTTTTTATACATACATATCAATTTTACGAGTGAAGTATTTTTATTATTGTATGAAAACAAGTACTTGAAATTCAAAAACGTCAGTCAATTTGCAATTATAAAAACTGCCTAGAACATCATATTTTTAACTAGTTTTTCCTTTTGGTGCATTAATTAAAAAATAAGTAGAAAATAATATGTGTGTACAAACTCAAGTGGCTTGTTAAAATAAGGTAATTCTTACCTAAAAACTTGTGTGATTGTCGTAGACCCAACTCTCATTTTGTTGTTGCTCCATTGTCCCATTGTAGAGTTGTTTTGATATTGGGGTGTAGATTCTGGTAAAGCTGGAAATAGATCGTCATAGCTTCTTACGGAGGGCTCATAAGCCGCTCCTGCTTCCATCACTGGTTGCTGCATTTTGGGATTGTCCTGATTCGTGCCAAGTCGTTACAGCAACACTATAGAAATATATATTTCATCACTTCTAAATTGAAAATATGTAAATTAAATGTAAATAAAAAAAATTAAATAATTTTATAAACCTATACAAAAAGGCAATAATATTGGCATCTCCTTAATTTAATATATATAATGTAATCTACATAATTATTTAATAAAAAGAGGTACTATAAATTAAGTTTATCAACGGAAGTAACGATTTTTTTGATAATGAAAAATGTATATATAATAAAAACAGAACCTTTTATGCTAATATTATTTAAAGGTCTTGAAAACAGAAAGAAAAATTTGTGCATTTGACAACATATCAAAAATAAGGAAAATATTTATAAAAAATTGTTTAAATATCAAGGTACTTAAGAGAAAATGTTTACATAGTGTACACAACAGTAACTAATCATGTTATTGCATAATTCAGTATGACATAGGAAAGAAGGCACAAGATGTCATTACTTTAAAGTGCAGTTAATGCCTAAGTGACTTTTACAACTTAAGAAATCAAGTTTAATCTAAGATAGGAGAATACCAACAAAATTGTAGATTAAATAGATAAAGGTTTAAAAACAAATGATTATAAGGTAAACAAAAAAATATTGTTGAATAATATACAACCAAATAAATTATCAACCAAAACTACCTTTATTATTGTATGACACCATTATAAAATAAATCATATATTTTTAATTTAAATAGATAATAACAATGTCAATTTATTTTCCAAAGTTTTGGAGGTGACTATTTTATTGACAAAAATCATCACTAACGAGCTTTGGAATTAACTACAAAAATATAATTCATTGTTTCTTAAACATCACAAACAGTTTTTTACATTTCCAAAAGTCCAGTTCCAAAACTGTTTTAAAAATATAGGTAAACAAGTTAACTTTTATCATTTTTTTTTAAAGAAAATTTATCATAAGAAATGTGATGCATTCAATTAATGTCTAAAATCAAAATTTATACAAAAATAGTAAACATGATATTAAACCTTTTTTACCAATAATAAACCTCTAAAAATTAGATTTAAATTCATAAGGACACTCTTGCATAAAATTTAATCATTTTCAAATATTAAGTTGAAAATTAACTTAGTCTTCTTACATAATATATCAGTTTTTTACAAACAAATAACTGAATAGTACACTATTCTTGATTTGTACATTATTGTTTTCCATTCATTGCTGTTAATTTAAATTTTGCCTTGTAATTGTTGTATAGGAATTAATTGTCGTATTTGTCATTTTGATATTTTGTCTAAATGAATGTTCTACTTAGTAAAGTTTAAACAAACTGTAGTGTAAGATATTTTATTCAAATAAATTAAAAGATCAGTAACATTTACCTAAAAGCACCTTACACTATTCTATTTTGATATAAATATATAATTTTATGGAAAAACAATTATTTAAGTAAATTTACTGTTCAAAGACAAACTATAGGAAAATTTATCTTTTCAATATACCAAAGAGAAAGCTTAAAGATAACTAATAAAAGTAAAACTTAAAAAATAAAATATGTGATCTTGACTAACCTAAATTTCTAACATCAATAATAGCTATTTTAATTAAAATGTTTACAGTAGACTCTTTGATAAGATAGAAGTGATTAGTTCAAATACTTTACAACAAAAATAAATCAGAATCTAGATATGGTGTCCGCCGATCAACATATGGAACTGGATATGACCATGTGGTTAAAATATACGAACGATTAAAATAAATATAATACAGTTTTAATGATATTGGTGAACACAATAGAATTGAATAATTTGTGTAAAAGTTTCTAACGCGTAATTTAATTCCAAAAGGCTGTAATCAAGTCTACGTGTCATCTCCAGCATGTTGACCCGTACCACAAAACAAACCTAAAATATTTGATCAAATACAACTTACTGTACTGTAAAAACAGAAAATCCGTCCTAGAAAATCCTGGATCCTCGAAGAATCTCCAGTTTTACTTGGTATTGCTGAAACAAGGAATTTAAACGTTGAAAATCACAATAAAACTAATTATTACATGTTGACATACCTACTGCCAAGTATAAAATGAAGAAAATTGAGATACGAGAGTACTCTAACTGCGCAGATTCGAAAATTCATTCAACTGCTCAAGTACGTAGAATGAAATTATCATTTTGTAAGGAAAATGTAACCTTTCACCAGATTTTTCTATTTATACAAAGCTTTGGAAACTGACTAATGGATAGAGCCACTGAAATAAATCAGTTTGTTAGTGGAGATATACGTTTACATTTGTTTAAATAGAACAATTATAAAAATCAAATAATACTAAAATTTAGATTTAAGGTTACATTAATTATATTAAGATTGTAACTAAAATTTACAATTTAAAATATCACAATAAAAAAAAGAGAAATACCTTGTCTAATTTGTTCAGCTGTTTGAAGTGTCTGTGTAAACAAACTAAAGGTATTTGTCACTTGTCATAAACATAATTCTTGAAATCTTGACAGATGTCATAAAATTACTTTTAATTTTAATAATCCAGAAAGAAACATATTTTGTGAAAATTATATTTGAAGTTTGTTGTTATTTATTCTAAGTTTTAACTAACTAGAAACAAAATGTCGAGGGAAATAAGATTATTTAAACTGTGTAAAGGAAGTTTTGGACAGGTAAATTTTAATTATCTCAATATTTTTGTTATATAATCGTAAATGTTACTTTCACTATATATACATTGTAGATCCGTAATTTTCACGTAGCCCCAGTAGTAAATGCTGCTGCAGCTGAAGCAAAACGATCTGAAAAACCAGCAAGGAACAAGACTTTCGCCATTTATCGATGGAATCCTGACAAACCTGATGAAAAACCACATTTGCAAGAATACACAGTTGATCTTAACAGTTGTGGTCCTATGGTTTTGGATGCTCTTATTAAAATTAAAAATGAAATCGATCCAACTTTAACTTTCAGACGTTCATGTCGTGAAGGTATTTGTGGTTCATGTGCTATGAATATTGGTGGAGTAAATACCCTAGCTTGCATATGGTAAGCAATTAAGAACTAATTTAAATAAATTTAATCACATTTTTATCAAAGTATATTATATCCTTAATATATTAAATAAAAAATTGTAATTTTTAGCAAAATCGACACTTCTGGCAAGACTAAAATATATCCATTACCACATATGTATGTGGTAAAAGATTTGGTTCCAGATATGAGCAATTTTTACAAACAGTACAAGTCTATTGAGCCATGGTTACAAAGGAGGTAATTTTTTAATTTTAAATAAGTAATACAGTTGTGTGTGGTCATATTTTAAAATTTATTTTCAGTGATCTTGATGCCAAGAAAAGTACTGAGTATCTGCAAAGTGTTGGTGACAGACAAAAATTAGATGGTCTGTATGAATGCATTTTATGTGCATGCTGTTCCACTTCTTGCCCAAGTTACTGGTGGAATGGTGATAAGTACTTAGGACCTGCTGTACTTATGCAGGTAAATATGCTAAAAAGATTCTATAATATATGAAATTTAAATTTAACATTTTTTTTAGTGTATTGTTATCTTAAAAATATGATTTTTAGGCATATCGTTGGATAATTGATTCTCGAGATGAAGCTACAAAGAAAAGATTGGATAAAATGAGAGATCCATTCTCAGCTTATAGATGTCACACCATTATGAACTGTACAAGAACTTGTCCTAAAGTAAGTAAAAGATCCAGTAATAATTAAAACCATGTTATAAATATAGATGTATTTTTTTGCCTTTTGAACATTATAGAACATTTAAAATTATTAATCTTATTGTATTTTCTATTTCTAGGGTTTGAATCCAGGTAGAGCAATTGCTGAAATTAAAAAGCTTTTGGGAGGTGTTGCCAAAAAACAAGAACCACAACTTCAAGCAGCTCAGTAATTATACAATTTTAGATGAGTCTCTAAAATATAGCTGGTTAAACCCTTTTCTGTCCACATTACACAAAATAATGATAGTTGGCAATACTGTATTAAATGTACCCTAAGTATTCTAGATAAAAATCACTTAAATTATGGCAAAAAATTATATTATTTTTTTAAAAAAGAATTATGTAAACATTGAATTTTTTAAATTTATGCTTAACTTTATTTGAACAATTTGATTTATTATATTTTAAAACTTATTAAATAAAATGTATTCAAGGTTTAAATGCAGTTTAAATTTATTTTAGCATTTTTTCTTCTGAAAATATAAAAAGAATCAGTGGCCATACTTCAAGATGATATTGACTAATTTTTATTTTACTAACCCTTACTTTGAATGTATCCATAAATAGCCGAAGAGGCTGAGGTGAGACCGGTGCACAGACGGCTCCTAGGAAAAAAACCTTATCTCAAAATATAATGAGCAGCATAATAGATGTACAAAGGTCAATCATTTTGTAATCTGTAACCTGTATGTTCAACCAGTTGAGTCTACTGAGTCTTCTTGTTGCCAATCTCGTTGTGGTATAGGTTTCCTTCATCTTCTCCAATAATATACTAATAACAAGTTAAAGTGTGTTCAACTATGGGTGTGTTCGGGGAGCACGCTATTTGCGCCATTTGGCGCTATCAAGTACTATTCCTCGTTTGTGTTATATGGCTCTTGGCGCTACATAGCTCGAAAGCGTGCTCCCCGAACACACCCTATATAGTGCTTACAATAAAAGCGGACTGATGGTGATAATAAACTTCTTAGGTACTTTTATCTCAGGTATTAGCAAGTTTGGGTAAAGAATGCAGGACAGAATTAAATTTGCAAAAATAATTTTTTAATAGAAACGCATATTAAAGGATATTCACAATAAAATTTAATAAAAATTCAAATATATTAATTCAGTTTCACTATCACTATCGTCGTCTACATTAATTATAAGGGATTCTATGTTAGTATGAAATGCCCTGTATGAATCCTCCACTTTTATAACATGGTTTATTGTTCTTTTCCAACAATCAGCGTCTGGGTCATCTATATTTTGCCGGATTAATGCAATTACAGAAGGACATAATGTAGGTATAGTATTTTGGGTCCGCACTTTGTTCTTTAGTTTTCTCCACATATGCTCAATCGGGTTGAATACGCAGTAGTAAGGAGGAAGGCTAAGAACTGTATATCCTTTGGATGCTGCAATTGTGTCACATCCATATGTCTTCTGTATGTTAAATGCCCTTAGAACCTCTAAAAGCTGCGTTTTTTATATCCTTTTTCAAAATACATGTTGTTTTGGAGCATACATTCCTGGATTTCCGCTTTTGTATTTGAAGAGCCTGGAACCTTTTTCAATTGGCGACTATGGTAACTGGCATTGTCAATAACTATGACACTATGCGGGGGAATATTCGGCTGTAGTATCTTGGTGGTAATCCAACGACGAATCTTGAATGTTCTTCGCCCAAAGTCCCAAACTGTTTGGAATCCAACCATCTTGATCCAGCATGAATAATCGTGATCCGTTCCATCGGTCCATCCTTTTGCCGGCATATCGTGGGTATCATACCAGGTCTCATCCAAATAGATTATTTGTCTTTGTAAAGACCTGTAATCACTTATGGCAGTCAAATATTCAAAACGCCATTGCCTAATCCGTTGGGATTCCACAATAACTTGCCTTTTGTCAATTTTGCAGTATTTGAAACCTAGTTTGGATATAAGTGTCCATAGGTTTCCAATTGATATTCTTATCTCAGTGGAGATCCTTAGTCTTGTTTGCAATGATCTGATAGTAGGCACCAAGTTTTCTGCGTACATAGAGTAGATAGTTCTTCTTATCAAATCTTTATCAGTGGTTCTGAAAACACCACTATCGTTTCGTTTTCATCTCGGATGAATTGCGGTTGACCGAAATCTTAGCTTTTTTACTATTTTTTTATTAACTTTTAATTGATAACTGTTGCGGGTGGAACATTTTTCCCAGCCATTAAAATGAAGTTATTGATAAGTAAACTAAAAAGTATATTTTTGAATTATATTTTGATAAACGCAGTATATTCAATGAACTAAAATTGGAGTGGGGAAATACACCAAATAAAGTTTTTTTAGGAAAGTATGTACGCACTACAAAAATATGGATTTTATTTGGCCATAGCAAGGAAAATTTTGTTGTAGATACGGTTATTAGTTATTAATTCTGTAACATAAATATAAATATAATATTTAATTTGTTACACTAAAATAGGTACCTATTTAACTGTAAATGGAAACATTTATCTACAGTTTTTGTATTTGGTTTTTTAATGAATTCATTTCCTCGTTAATAGCATAAAAATCTATTCATTTTTAAAATACATAGATACCTAACTGCGTCTTAAATTTTGCGAATTATATACACTTAAAAAAATGCACAGTATTCTCCTCGTATACGAGAGCTGTGATGCGCGCTATCATACACGGCGTAGTCGGGTGATCACATAAACCGTTTTGATTGGTTGTCGGTCATCCTCTACCGTATACATTTTGCGATGCGATTCCGGTCTTTCAAAACAGTTGGTTCTTTACCCGGTTAAAGATTAGTCAAACTAACCTTGGATTGGCATTTGTGTAAACGTTCTACCGCGAAAAAAACATCGATTAATTATACAAGTAAAATAATTACATATATTTTTTTTATTTTTGATTGATTAGTTCAGCAGACATGAGCAGTGGACTTGACGTTCTGAGTGGATCTCTTAGAGTGCGAAATAATAAAATCGGCTCTTGCAAAAATTTTAATTGCAAAGTAAGTGAAGTAAAAGCATGCCCCAGTGTTATGTCACCTGAAACTAAAAGGTTGTTACCTCCTAATACTGAAACTGTGCAGACAAAACCTTTCCCAATAAGAGGTAAGTTATGAAATATTCTCTGTCAATTGCATTTCTATTTATTTTCAAGTGTATAAGATAAAAAGAATTACTTATTGTCTGTGTATTTATGATTTTTAAACATTCGTTTCATTTTATAAAACACTAATTGGAAGCTAGAAATACTATAATATTTACAAATATAATAATAGTTCATCCACGTGTTGGTTTGTCAATAAAAATGTGGTCGATAAATTAGTATGGGTCAGTGGCGCATCTGTGGGGCTGCAATAGACGTTATGCAGTCTAAAAATTATAGTGACAGAGACAATATGTAAAATATGTATTTTTGCTACATACAACATATACGGTTATGTATAGCGTGTTAAATCAAATTTAGGTATTAACAATTTCGCTGCTCGTGTTAAAAATGTATCTGTAAATAATTCAAAATTACTAAACCTTTATGAACTTGTTTTGTAGCATTGTTATACAAATGAATTTTAAGTGCACTTGGTGTTTGTTGCCTCTATTATTGCACCCTCTTTTTATTTTTGATAAATTTTGTGTATATTAACCGATTTTGATAATATTTCAATATATTAATATTTTAAAAACGTTCAGGGATAGAATTATGCAATGTTCTATTCTACATGATATAAAATATTATTACGTTAGATACCTACTTAATTTTATAATTTCGTTTTGCTTAAATTACACATTTTCATTGTTAGGGTTGCAAATTATTTTATTTAAATTTTTTCCGTATTATCAGGACAAGGTCACACGAAGAAATAAGTGTCAGAATTACTTTCAAAGAATCAGGTTACAGTTTCTGTAGCACAAGCTGTTAAAATAAAATAGGCAATAGGAGAAAGAATCTTAGTACTTTTTACTTCAAATTGCCATGGATTACCTCAAATCAAAAGTGATAACATCCCTATGTGTTTATTGGACAGTTTTTTTTTGACCATATATAGAAGGTCTGCACAAGAATGTAATAATTGTCTTATTATGTAAAACGATTGTACAAAAGGTTCTACTATTATTGAAATTGTGGAATTAATTTTATGTGAGAAAACATGTTTTCTTCATGGTTTGACTGTGGAAAGTGAATTGGTGAATTATTTAATGGGTAAATGAAGGGTAAACGGTAAAATGTATTGTATTAACACATTTCTTTTTGAATGTCCATAATTTAAAAACAGCTGGATTAAAATGTTAATTTTTAAAATAAAATTGTTAGACTGTTGTGTTTAGTGTGTACTTATTTTAAATTCAGGATGGTGTTTTTTAATGATTGTGTGGAAATCTGAATATTTCTTGTAAGCTACAGAATTTGTAAGGTATAGGGTTTGTAATGTTCATTTTTACAGATCTTTGCAACAAACAAGGGAGGAAAAAGTACAACTATACACGCTGATACATGGTTAAATTCCAAATTACTTATTATCTGCAAAAAAATGCAGCCAACTCCAATCCCAAACAACAATTTTTTTTTAATTTATAGAACTTTGTGTTTATAGAGTTTGACTGGTTATATAGTTCAATAAAAATGTTGGGGTCTTTAACAATGAAAATGTACCTAAAATAAACTATAAGGAGCAAATAAAAGTCTCTAGATCTAGATCTGTGAGGTACTACAATAAAGTAAATCATGAACCAACCCTATACATATGAATAATTTGCATCTTGTTTTGTTTAGGTTCGTGTTTCTATGAAATGAACTATATAATATATATTCATATTATCTGTTACGTTCAAATTGCTTTTCCTAATCCCTTTAATGGAACCTAATAAAAACATAATATAATGTATACATATATAATTTATTTGTCAAAGCCATCAAATTATTTACAGCAATACAATAATAAATGTTTGCAATATAATTATGTAATCAATATAGTTGATAACCAAATTGATATAATTTAGGATGCAAATAAACAGAGAAAAACATTTAGGCCGCTGTCCGATTCACGCTCACAAACTGTGAGTCATATCGCTCACAGTGCCGACATGACTAACGGTCGATCCGATTAATTTGTGTTAGGTTAGAACCCTCACGCCGATATTTAGTATGAAAAATGATGATGTCATACTACCCCTCGTAAACGCTGTAAGGGACGTAAGGGTAATCGGAACGACTTTAAGCGTGCTGACAGCGCTGTTAGCGTGTAGCGGACAGCGGCCTTAGTGTTAATTTTTATAAACATTACAAATTAGCAATAATTTCCATGATATTTCACATTTCCAAAACTGCAGTCTTATTCCTTCTTCCTGTAAAAGCCTTAAATCCTTAAATTGTTAAACAAATGAATACAGTAGAAAAAATTTACCTTTACCCTGACGTCGTACCTACAAACCTCACGAAATGAATTAATGAGACAAGTGTTAATAATTGTTTGATCTGTTTCTACTAACAGTAGACAAGGAAGTGGGTTTACACATAATAATGTTGTTTTTTAAGAGAAAATACTCATAATCTTTTGATCTTTCAATAACTTTAACAAATAATATCTTCTCAAGTTTACGGCTACGACATTCGGTGGTATTATAGAGGGCAACTGAGGTAAGAGAAACGAAAAAGTCAAAGACTTGCAATCATTTAAACTGGGTGTTCGGATTTTTATGTCACTTAGTATATTTGTTTGGTACCTAAACTTAAAAGCGGTAGGTACCTACTGTTAAATCCTGCATAAATCTTGTAACTAAAATTGGCATTCATTAAATTGCACTTTATTATTGCAGATACTATTTCCTCAATTATTAAAATTGTAACACCGCTTAAATGGGGAGATCTAAAAATAACCAGTTTATAATTGTAATGTCCATTCGCCGACACATTTTATAACAGTGCTGTAGGTCGGAGTTGAATCTGTGATGGTTGGTTAGAAAAAGATTCGCCGAAACTGAGGAATTTCATTATTTTGGAGTTGCAGAAAGTCAGGATCGCACTTGGCTCACCAGATAAAAGGTCAGAACTTTTAAAGTGACGAGGCAACAAACTGTCAGTTTATTCTCCAACTATTTTTCTTGAAAAAAATGTACCCTTTGTTCAAATTGAAAACATCACAGGTTTCTAAGTGTCCGACTTATATTCAAATTTCAGATATCTGTCTGAAATACAAAGGGAAATCCAAGAACGATAAACATTTACCAGGATTGCCTAATCGGCCTGATTTGTCCGCCAGCTGTGTGACGTCATTGCAGTCCTTCATTATAACGTTTACCATATAAATGCATGGAAATAATAGGAATTAGACAGTATTTTTATGATTTCTGTAATACTAACGTACGACTATTTGGATTTTTAAGATTAAACACTTATAATTTATAATAAATATGCCCATAAAATCGTTTTAATATTTATATTTAATGAATTTATTGAATATTATTTGGGAAATAGGTAGAGTAAAGAAAACACTATTTGAAACAAATTTAGTTCTATCTTTATTTTAAAAAATATAGTCAAATAAATTTATTATTACACAAAATCATACCTAAAACTAGTGTTTTTTGACAAACAAAGAAACAATAAACAATTTGCAGCATATTACTAGTACAATCCGTGAATCTCTTATGGAGCGACATATGTATTCTATAAAGAATTTTTAATTACAAATTTAAAATTAACAAAAAATACTACATATTAAAAAAATAGTAAGTAAGTAAACTATCTCACTAAAAACGTAAAATAAAAAATGTATTCACTATTAAATATTAACGTTGACACTCAACGATACTAACCAAGCAATGTCCAGCCAAGCAGTGTAACACATGAAATTTAAAAGTCCGAACTGGAGTTTAAAAGAACAGTTTTTTAAAAATTTTCCACAAAAATGCAACGTACATTAATGTATCCACATCCACAATATCTACCAGTCAAAATTTTGAATATTTTTATAATAAATCTAAAAATGACGATTGAAAACGACCTAAAATGCACTGTCAAGATAGGAAAAATACGGCCGAGGACTGCAGTGACGTCACAGGCCACCACGTGCGATCGATTTTTTGGCGAATGTACGTCTTATGGGATTAAGCAATCCTGGTAAATGTTTATCGTTCTTGGGAAAATCCTCCTAATGGAATGGAAATCAAAATTTAACTCCTCTGTAGTCTTGAAGCTGATGGTATCCTGCTCCAATCCTCGTATGGACGGATATTTCATCTAAAATATCTTGGGACTGGATGTTACCAGATATGATCATGCATTACACTTGATTTTTTACATCCTCAGATTTTTTTTGAATAATATAAAACCTCATTTATGCTATTTCTTTTACTACATACAATATACAGACGAGGTAGGATCAGTAAGAACCAGATTACCTTCTACTGTTTCTGCTCTGCGTTTTAACTCTTCCTTACCAACTTACCTCACCCCTTGGTATTACAGACGAAAGTGCTTTTTGGCCTTTAAACAATGCTTCAATGCTCGCCTCAATGCCTTTTGTTGTTGGCTTTGTATTTTCTCTGATTCTAAGGATGTGCAGGACTCACTTTGCATTTATGATTTTTTGCATATTCTTGTTGTTATTCTTGATTAAACAAAGGTGAAGAATTACATTAAAAACATTATGACATATTTCTGTTAAAGATACCTATTTAATAAAACTTTTTTATCTACTCCTATTAAATTGTTCAACTGCTTTTGAGGAATTAATAGTATCCATAAACAAAAAGCGTGAGTTATTGCACCATACTGTCACAGTAACTATATACTGTCACGGAATCACAAATTTGGAGCAATGGGGAAGGATATTGCTACATTTTAAAATTACCAGATAGTAATTTATATACTGGGCATTGTTTTCGCCGCTCATCAGCAACTTTTTATTAGTAGATGCTGGAGGGGATATCACGGCACTTAAACGCCATGGTGGTTGGAGATCAACTAATGTTGCTGAGGGATACATTGATGAGTCCGAAAGGAATAAGACAGATACTGCAAATAAAATATATAGTTCTATACTCGGTTCTATAACTCCTTAACCAGTTGGTACTTCTTCTACAACATATATGCAACAAACTCAAAACGAAACAATAAACTTGCATAATTCAGTTCCACATATTCAGTTTACTGGTTGTTCAATCTTTACAATTAATCTCATCAATAAGCAAAATGAATAATTACCACTAAAAACTTTTATTTCATTGTTATTACTAATTCTTTCTCTATACTTATATTTTAGTATTTATTGTTAAAGTCGTAGATAAAGTATAGTATTCAACTTGCGAAAATGGTCATAACTCACTTGATGAATTACAGCACTCGCCTGCGGCTCGTGCTGCAAACTTCATCTGCGTGAGTTATGACCTACATTACCGCTCGTTAAATAATATACTATTATTCATCAACATTATAAAGAAGATTTACCTACCATTCCCAAAACTAATTTTTAATTAAACATTTGCTTTTAACAATGGAACATAAACAATCAATACAATATTGCTTTGCAAAATATAAATGCATTAATTGTGAATCCACATTTTTAGTTTTATAATATTTTTAATTTTAATGGAATTAACATTTAGGAACCAATGAAACCATTTTGAAACGTTCGCAGTGAGTAAACGGCATTCAATATTTGTTTGAACAGTCCTTTTTTGTTACAATTTTAACCCAGGTGATTTTGTTATTGTGCATGGTTGACAGGTTGATGATATCCTTCGTTAATTTAGTTACTTTGCTGTAAATTTATCACTTTATTCGTTAAAGTGACACACTAAACCTAGAACACGCATAAGTTATATTTGAGCCCGTATGTATATTGCAATTCCAAACCGGAATATGAACTGTGGGTAATGGGTAGCAAGGCCGCGGCATCGCCTAGAGGAATGCAGTGGCGTGGAAAAAATAAATAAATTTGCCTTAGTAGAATACTAATTTATAGTGCGATTCTGTGCCAACTGTAAAAAATATCTGTAAGATTTTACAGGACTGTAAGAAATTT
Organism: Ophraella communa; assembly: GCA_035357415.1. Classification (NCBI taxonomy): domain Eukaryota; kingdom Metazoa; phylum Arthropoda; class Insecta; order Coleoptera; family Chrysomelidae; genus Ophraella; species Ophraella communa. The sequence continues at coordinate 20,196,575 of CM068988.1, read as the reverse complement.
TCAATTCTGCGAGCAACTGTAGCTTACAGATTCTCGTAGATATTTACGAATTTTGTAAATATTTACGCCTACCTTGGGAGCAGTCGTTAGCTTACAGATTACGTATTTTGAGGTTATGTTCATTTTAAAAATCATCAAGGTAACTTTTCCCCATACTGTTAATCCTCTTTCCTCTGTGGGTGTCATTTCCAAATTCAATTTTGGTCCGGATCCAGTTTTTTTTGGAATGTTCCATTATTTTCCGGCATTTAGCCTTGGTGGTATATTTCCAATCTTTAAACCTCTAAAAATAAAATTTACAATTCCTATAAATTGGGGACATGTAACTATACATTTATAATCGCTTTACTTTCTTTCATTCCTCAACAGATAACTCTGGACCTTTACCGATTGCCGATTATCGATTGTTCAATTGTAAAGTTAATTCCTTCGATTTATTATGTAAATAATCCGGTTCGACAGTAGGATTTAAGGTGTTAGTTCTGAATATTGTATCATTTTCCATTAACGTTTTCGGTTTTTATCTTGAGTATCACTTCGAAACAAAACCATAAATTGCAATAAACAAATAAAATACAATATTTTGTGAATAGTTACCTCATTTTATTTAAAAAGAACCAAATTGCAAATAAAATATACAAAGAAAACCAAAGCACTCAACACCTTAACCTATAAATTTCCAGCTGACAAGTACGCGATCACACCAATAACATGAGTGAAGTTAGCTGTTTCTATAGAAGTAGTTCAAATTATCAACTATAAGCGCACCGCTTACAGACGTTTGTTCATAATTGCACTTTTTATTTTGTCTGTAAGAACGCGCGTTACAGACCGTAAAATTTACAAATCTATAAGCTTACAGGTGATTGCACAGAATCGCACCATTAAATGTAATTACAAACATTCATGGAAACTAATTGTTTGTGGACTTCTTCTTGTACCTATCCGTTACCGATTAACTGCAATCATTGTAATGATAATTATATTTTTTGCTTATCTAATTACTCCTGTTTTGGTTGGTGCAAACCAATTTCTTAAGTTGTTCAGCTAGGATAATCGTTTTCTGTCTAAATCTCTCTTACCGCGAACTGAATAAAATAATTCATAATCAGGGGCTCGATTCTTGAATCTCGATCGAAATTTGTCGAATTCCTAAATTCTCGTTAATAATGTCGATGGATTTGTACGGGACTTAGTCTTCAGTACACATTTATTTTATTAGAAGAAATTATTGTTTGGTTTACGGAGAATACGGAGAAACAGTGTGGATCTTCATCAAGTGAAAACCTCATCAATTCAATTAAAAAAAAAATAATGTTTACGCCTCTTTCAATGGATGGTGCAGATGCCCGTGTTCGCTCTTTCATATAAGTTGTAACCATTTCGATTAACTCGTGGATAACAGCTTTTTTTAATCTGAAATTCTTTTTAAAATTATAATCACTCATCTAGGGCCCGATCCTGTAAAATGTCACTAGTGACAATGACAAAAAATGTCGCTAGTCGTCAAATGTCAAACAAAAAAGTCGACCGCAGACACAAAATTGCCATTCTTGAAAAGGTGAGAATATTTAGTAACTTTTTCTATTTATGGTTGGTACTCCCGTTGAAACCGAATTTTTGTCAAGCCGAAATAGTTTTATAAATGAAACATCACTCAAACCACCGAATACGGAACTACGAATAGAATGGCAAGAACCTAGTTAGTGTCTAGATCCGTATGCGACATCGAGTAGCAGCGGTTGTGTTAAAAAGTATTGTCGATAATACAGATTCCTTAAATTTATATCTAGTGCCATCTATCTGTCAACAAGAAGTACTCTGCGATAAAATAGACAGCTACATTTCAACGAAACTTATATGTTTACAATAAAAAAATAATCATTTATTTATTTATTTTGCTTAAAGTACAAGTCAGGTTTCAAAAGATTATTTCTCAAACACTTGAAAATATGAGGGACATCAAATATGGGAATAATTTCTTGGTCATTGATCACAAAACCAAAATTTCTATTCTCTTCTTTTCTTTTTAAGTATTCCTCCTTCGTTTCACTCATTAGCAGTCTAATAGCTCCGACATTATTTTCACTTTGGTCACAAACTGTCGATACTACCTTCAAACCTATACTTTGACATTTCCAGATTAGAACCTTCAGCAAATTTTTTAATGCCATGGATTTATGAGGTCCTTCACTGAATGTAAAAGCTAATGGTTGCTTCCACTGTTTATACAGTCCTTTCAGCATAAAAACGTTTGCATGATCTGCTAGTACAGGTTTTCTTTCTTTATAAATTACAATTTGATTTATTCACTTACCAGGTAAATTTAAAGTTGGAACTGCTGTTCTTATAAGACTTCTTTTGGTACCTAAAACTTTACAGTTACTAGAAAAATGTTCCTCACAAAACACATATTTTTTTATAAATGTCTTTAACTGACAAGTCTTTATAATTTAAAGACTGTATCTTTAAAATCCACTCACTAAACACACTTGGTTCATTTTTTGGAAAACGATGCATTTTGCCTTCACGATTTGTACTTGTAGGTACACAACATTTCCTTTTAGATAAGGGGGTTGATAGGTTGAATCCATTTTAGGGACAGAATTATTTGGAAGTACAAAACCAAAGATGATATACACCAACAAAACTAAAAAAACTGAAGGCAAAACTCCTGCTCTTTTCCTGATTCTTACAACTACTGTCTCTTTTCTTAATTTTCTTAAAACTGTTTCTCACCAAATACAGATTGATACAGATCTGTTGAATTAAAAAGTATTGTCGTTAATAGTATTAGTAGAGAGACCTCTTCCGAAAAATAGAACAATTAAAATGAGTAGACGCAACGATCAGCGCCATCTAAACTAACCTAACCTATGGTTGTGTTAAAAATATTAATAAGTTTTGGCGGGAGTATATTTGCTTTCATTTCTATTCGTAGTTCCGTTTTCGGTGACTCAAACTGAATGGGTCCACTGGGGTCCTCCTCCTTCTTACAACCTCTTCTTCGTCCTCATTTTCTTCTAAATCATTTCATTGCTCAGAAAGATGTTTAAGTCTATTTTTAATAACAATAAAGCTTGTAAAAACTTTCACCACCACGTAACTAATCGTAACTTTTTGAAGGTTAAAAAAATAAGGTTATCCTTCATGAACAGTAACCTTCTTCTTCCTTCTTGTATAGAGAGCCTGTTTCTTCTTCAATATCAGCCTCCTGCATTGTTTAAACTATCACACCATCTTCTCCTTGGCCTACCAACACTTCTTCGTCCATTTGGTGACTTGTCTCGTGCTACTCTTACTATCCTATCTTCTGCCATTCGACTAATGTGTACGTTCCATTCCTGTTTCCGTTTTGTCACCCATTCATTTATGTCTTCCACATTGCATGCCCTCCTTATGTTTTCGCTTCTCTCCCTATGTAGCAAACTTTTCCCTGATATCCTTCTAAGTATTTTCATCTCTGTTGTTTCCAATATTCGTCTCGTTTTAGATGTGTCGGGTCTTGTCTTAGGTGTTTCTTCTTCCAGATTGAATCATTGAGTGATCCCGCCACTTTGCTTGCTTTAAGACTTTGTTGTCGTACTTCTTCTACAACATCTCCATAGCCAGTTATCTCTATTCCCAAGTATCTAAATTTTGCTTCCTGTTTTATTATTTTTCCGTCAATTTCTATTTTACATCGCAGGGGGTATTTAGATGTTGTCATACACTTTGTTTTTTCTGCTGATATTGTCATATTGTATTTTTTGCCCGTTGTATTGAAGATGTGCGTTAATCTTTGGAGATCGTCTTCTGTCTCAGCGATTAGTACGGCATCGTCTGCATAGCATAGTATTTGGATTTCTTTATTTCCCATTCTGTAACCATGGCCTTGACGTACTGCTTATATTATTTCGTCCATTATTATATTAAATAGCAGTGGGCTTAACGAGTCTCCTTGTCTAATTCCCCTTTGTACTGGTATAGACTGTGTTAGTTTTCCATTTATTTTCGCCTGCATTCGGTTATGGGAGTAGATGTTTTCGATGGTTTGTACAATATTTATTGATATATCTTGACAGTATAGTCCAGGGGCTCGATTCTTGAATCTCGAACGAAATTTGTCGAATTCGTAATTTCTCACTTTTAATGTCGATCGATTTGTACGGGACTTATTCTTGAGTACGAATCGACATTCGAAATTCAATCGACATTTGATGTCGAAAGATTAAGTGGCAACATCGTATTATTCTGACACGGAATACCATAAACAAGATTCTGTTTACGTCAAGTGTCACATTTATTTTATTAGAAGAAATTATTGTTTGGTTTACGTTGAATAGAAATAATATAATGAAATTAAAAGACAAAAGACAGTGTGGATCTTCATCAAGTGAAAACCTCATCAATTCAATTAAAAAAAAATAATGTTTACGCTTCTTTCAATGGATGGTGGAGATGCCCGTGTTCGCTCTTTCATATATAAGGTGTAACCACTTCGATTAACTCGTGGATGACAGCTTTTGTTAATCTAAATTTCTTTTTAAAATTATAATCATTCATATGAAACGCCTCTACATAGTTTATAATTTGTCTGGGAGCATTATCTTCCAAGTTCTCTATTGCCACTCCTAATGCTATGTTTGGATTAATTTTGAAATTAACAGAAAACAGTAATACCTCGAGTAATACTAACGAAAAAAATAATAATACCAATAGCAAACAACTAAATACTAATAAAACGTAATAAAAATAAATTGTAACTAAATAAAATATCAAGAAAACTTTAAAACTTTTATACGTTATATCCATTCGACAATTCATTATGACCAACGGTTTTACCCATTCGATGCAGTCTCGAACAACAATTGTCGAATTTATCTCGAATTCGACTTTCAAGAATCGCCTTTATGCAAAACTATCGACATTATGTCGAAAGTCGACACTGATATTTCGAATTCGAGATTCAAGAATCGAGCCCCTGATTATAACCAATAATGTATTTTTATTATATAACCTAAATATTCCAATTTTTTACATTGTATTGTGTAGATTTATCCAATTATTTGCTTTTGGAATGCCTAATATTTGTTTGATTTTAATATTTTTGTTCCTCCATAAATTTTAAGTATTTTTCCTTGGTCTACATCTCTAATGCTTTCAGCCTCTTCATTGTTGCCGTTGTCAAGGTTGTACAACACGCTTTGCAAGATGGATAATAAAGTTAACATTTTAAATTTAAAATTTTTCATCGGAATTGTTCCACTGTTAATTTAATATTTTAATCTTTATTTATTTTTACAGTCTAATATTTAATTCATTTCTATACAAAATCAGCTTAACTTATGTATTACACAATATACTGATTTATATAAACACTTATAAATGGTGATTCCCACGAGACCAACGAGACGACATTTTCATAAAGTCTCGTCTCGCAGCCCGCCCGCAGCCTCGTCTCGCGCGAGAGTCTTGCAGAAATCTCGAAGTCTCGTCGTATGTACATTTATAATTTGAATCCTTTTTAAGTTCTTTGTTTTGCGCATTTATTAAAAAAATATGTTATAGACAAAAGCTGTAGGGTTAAAATTTAAATAAAAAATTCATATTTAATAATGAACTACTCATTGCAGCATCTATTTGGAACATATATTATGTATTTTTAGATTCTAAGTAGATTTCGTGTTTCAAGTACAAATGGCCACTGGCCGTTATACTTAGAACGAAACCGTTTGCACATTACTGTTCTAATGGGATGTTGATCCCGCTGGATAATCTATAAAATCTTAAGCTACGAATGTGCCAACAGTTTCAGACTAAATCGTTTAAAATCGTTTAAAAAGTCTTGTCTCGTCTCGCACAAAAAAGTCTCGCGTCATCGAAGTCTCGTCTCGAAAACGAGACGAGACCATGCGAGATTCTCGCATACGAGAGGTCACTACTTATAAATTATTCGTATAACGTTTGAACTTAAACTAACTGCTTCTCCGTAAAAGAGTCTATTTATATACACACACCGCTGTTTCTAGTGGTATTCGGAGAAAGCCCGGAACATTCTTGGCGGAAAATTCGGCTCTACTCGCGAAGCCGTCCATCGCTGCTCGACGGCTCGTAGCGTAAACAACTGACAGTGGCGGCGGTCTCAATCTTTTAAAAAGCATATTCGCATCTGCAATTTTTGTTACTTGGCCTCTCTGATTTTCCTTCTAATTTCTTTATTGATTAACCTGTATCTGTGCAAATCATTAGCTGCCTATTTTGTTTTATCGTCTTTTTTCCGTTAATTGTAGGATTTCATTAGTCATCCAGGATTTCTTGTTTGTTCTTGATGTCAGTTTAATTTTGTATTACTTATTTACTTAAGTAGAAAAATAAGCATTTAATGTTAATATTCTTTCATGTTGATACTGTCCGTTTTCGTCCATTTCATTATCCGCCGCGCGGATATTATTTTCTCAACCGAGAAGTTAATTTTTCAAAATATTCCCTGTATAAATTATTATTTAATGGATAGTTGAATTGAATGTAATCTACGGTCCACACGAAAAAAAATTGGAAATGTGTTTTACCAAGCGTGTATAATCGACACAGACATTGTGTTAAAAAGATGAATACCTATAAATATGAAAAGTCACTTATTTAAATTGGGTATAATTTATCGTGTTCAATAATGTAAAATACTCAACAATAGAATTTTTAAATTATTTTGAAAATAATAAATGATACAGCATAATTTACGTGAATTCAATGACTAAATGCTTAACGATTATTTTCAACAATAATTTGATTATTTATGATCATACGTAGTACTAGTACATGAATTTATTACCATGTAAAATATAAAATACATTTTTTAATGTGGTATTTTTTACATTTGATTTAAACTGATATAAAACGTTTAATGATATCAATTCTCTTCAAGATGCTAACAAAGCCAAGTACCACATGATTTAAAATTGTGACAAAAATAAAAGCCTACCCCTCAATTTCAAGGCGGTTTTTCTCGATTATCGCGGTGGTACAAATTTTAATTTTTGTGGTACAAATTAGCCTTTAATTAACTCGGGTAAAAAATTTTGATTTTTTGGGAAGGAATCCTACATTATTTGGAATTAGCTTTGTGAAATGTCGAATATCCAAATTCTTATTGATTAAAAGTGTAACTTTTAACATTGAATATTCCGACCATAAGGTCGATGGCTGGAGCTTCTCTGATTTTTCTTGTAAATATGCTAGGAGAACGTTTTCAGTAATGTTCTTTATGAACTTCGTTTCACACCAGTTGTTAAACCGCTCATAACAAGTTTCATATACTTTTTTAGATTTATTGGGTAATAATTCTGTAATGGCTCTATTTGCTGTTTCCGTAATATCGGGTGGTGTACAAATAATTTCTTCCTCACCGTCCGAACTCGACATTCTTACACTTTGGCTTTATAACAGAATGTTGTATTTGTAAACTGATAACTTCGTATTAATAATAGAAACGCTAGCTGTCAAAAGCCGCACACGGCGTACATAGGTATCTTGATAAAAAGCAAAATATAGTCCTACCTGCTTTTAATTATGAGAATTTCTGGAATATTTAAGTTCAATTTGTAAGCAAAGCAATGCATGAATTGTTTCACGTTAAATAAATTCCACCTTATATACAAGCGGACAATAGCCTAGCATAGGTCAATTTACTTTTTGCACTAGTGCAAAAAATTAAGCTTTTGTCATAAGTTAAGTCAATCTGAATAATCCAAAAAAATTACTTGTATATCCCTGCCACATTTTCCGATATATAAGATATAATGCAATTAAGAAATCCTCGTTTAATGTATTCTACGGCTTCTTGATTTTGTTCCCAGTCTATGTTATTTTAGTTTTAGTATAAAGTTTGCATCAAGGTCATTATCAATATCAAGGAGCTAAAATTTGTGTTAGCAATTTTCTAATAGAACAGAATTGAACTAGCCAAATCTAGTTTATTCATAAAAATAAAAAAACAGATCCGCTTCTAAACAGTTTTTGTTGGTTATTTATTGGTAGGGATTTGAAATTTTTATATAGAACATTAAACACTATTATTATAAAATAAATTTATAAATTTTATAAATAAAGTATGTGGTTAAAATTAGAAGTTTTAATTTTGTTGAAATGTATCGCAAATATGCATCCCTTCGTCCTCAGTCTATGTATGTATGTATAAATTAGGGGTGATAAGTACACTGCGACCTATAGGATCTATTGTGTCCCCCCTTACTTGCCATGTTCTGATGTTTTCTTAGATTTATAGCAGCTCTTCGAGTCCTATTTTCCTGAGGAAGTTTAGAACATCGTCGGGCTTTAAATCAGGTACATCCCCCTCTTCTATTTCATGTGCTCCTAGGTATCTGGCCCTAGAATTCCGCAAGGCAGGGCATTCTGAGAGTATGTGTATTGAGGTTTCATCCTCTTCCTTACAGAATCTGCACTTTGCTTTATCTGCTAACCCTAGTTTCTTCATGTGGCTTCTTAACCGGCAATGCCCAGTTAATATTCCCGTTAGAATTCGGAGCCTTTTTTTTACTGAGGTTGAGGCAGCTAAGAGATCTCTTCTGGTCATAGTTCCCCAGTAGTATCTTAGATTGCCTCAGTCCTAGCTGATTCCAGTACTTGGATTTTTCCTTTTCCATTTCTTTCCTTAGTTTTCCTAAGATTACTCTACTGCTAATCCCACAAGATGGTTCTGGTCCCAAATGTGGGGTTTCAGCTCCTTTTTTGCCAGCTTATCTGCTGTTTCGTTCCCCTCTATTCCTATGTGTCCCGGGACCCATAGGAGGGTGACAGTGTTCTTCTGGCCCAGTTCATTTAGTTTGCCTAGGCATTCCCAAACCATCTTCGAACTGGTTATATTTGAGCTCAGCGCTTTGATGGCTGCTTGATCATCCGACATGATCACAATCTCTTGTCTGCGGTAGTTTCTTCCAATATTGAATTCCATACATCTTTCGATGGCACGGACTTCTGCTTGAAAGATGCTCGGGTATGTGCCCAAGCTTTCTGAGTATTTGGCTGTCGGTTCAAAACTCCTATCCCAGTTCCCTCGTCTAGCTTGGAACCGTCCGTATGCCACTTTATGGCGTTCTGGTTTAAATTCTGTATGGTGTCTTTATCCCATTCAGATTTATTACTCAACTTTGTGATGAATTTTCTCACAAAGTTAAATTTCTTTGGCATATCATCCTGAGGCATTTCCCAAGTTTGATCAAATTGAAGTGATCGAGGTTTTTCCCTGATAATTCCTTCTTTGATTTCTTCCTTACACTTTTTAGCAGAATGTGCAAAGGGGTCAAGTTTAAAATCACCTCCATTGCAGCAGTGGGGCAAGTTCCCATTGCTCCAGTGATACATGAACAGGCTAGTCTCTGAATCTTCGAGAGGTTTTTCCTCGTCTTACTTAGATTAGCCCGTACGCCCCAAGCCACTGCCCCATATGTGATTAATGGTCTCACTATTGCTGTGTACATCCATTGCAGGATACGTGGGTTACATCCCCAGTTCTTCCCTGCAATTTTCCTACACACCATGAGGGCCTTGGTTACTTTGTGTATTATTACGTCTTCGTGTTTATTCCAGAGTAACCTGCTATCCAGGATTAGCCCTAGATATTTTACCTCTGTTTTCCACTCGACGATGGTCTCCCCTATTATTATGATTTTTAGATTAGGTTTTTTTTTCCTTGTAAAGGCTACTAGTGTGGTTTTGGTGGGGTTGATGCTGAGTCCCACCGAGTTACACCATTGTTCCGCAACGTTCAATCCTTTTTGAACAATATCACAGAGGACATTTTCATACTTCCCTTTTGCCAGGATAACCAGGTCGTCGGAATACCCTTGACATGGTATGCCTTCCCTAGTCAATTGACAGACCAGACTGTCCACAGTGAGACTCCACATAAGCGTGGATGCAATTCCCCCCTGTGGACAGCCTCTGGTCACATTACTGAAGATAGTGTCTTGTCCTGCCTCCAGTTCTGCGATTCTTGTAGATAGCAGTTGCGACATCCAGATGGAAGTCGTTCTATCTACTCCTTTCTCAATCAGTGCTCTTTTGACCGCCTCATGTGGCGTATTGTCAAAGGCCCCTTCTATGTCTAGAAAGGCACATACCACGGTCTCTTTTTTATTCAGAGCGCTTGGATTTCGTCAGTCAACTGTGTTAAAGCGGTTTCCGTGGACTTTCCCGCATGGTATGCATGTTGACGGGGGTGCGATGGCACCTGTTCCAAGATTTCTGTTCTGATGTAGTTGTCCTCAGTCTACCAATCACAATCGATTTTTTTATAAAATACTATAACGGAAAATGTTCAGTAAAACCTGTTGGTATAAATACTTTTAGTAAAATTCCAAGGGATATTGCAAAATATTTAAATCTAGAAAACTCAATGCAATACACAGGACACTGTTTTCGCAGATCTTCTGCAACCTTACTTGTAGAATCGGAGGCAGACATACTAACATTAAAACGCCATGGAGGATGGAAATCTTCAACAGTGTCTGAAGGCTACTGTTGAGACCATAGGTTCAACAATTATTTTCTACCTAATTGTATTTTCATTTCTTTTATTCATTTTTTTAAAATTTCTTATCGGCGCGCCCATGAATCCTAGTAACACCTGCTGCAAAACTAGACTATTTACCGAGAGGGTGACTATGGGCGTGGCTAGGTTTCTAACGAACAAATTTTACACGCCGAAATCCATTCCATATTATTGACTCTCGAAGTCAAGTGTTCACGGGAGTAAGAAAAATTTCCGATCCTGATATTTCAACAACAGTTAAGTTGTAACTTTTCCTACCCAATGGGTAAATTTCCATATAATCAAAATTAGTTAATTTCTTTCCTGCCTAATAAGTGCAATTTTTGTTTCGTACCAGATAATAACGAATGTACAGTGAGTTCTTATAGTGATTCAGTGCTTTGAAAACTGCAACGGAAAAAGTAAGATTGTTCCTAACAATTAATAACATTATATAGACTGAAAGGCTTGTCTACATTCATTGTTTTTACCTATATGTACTTTCGACGCTTGTTACTTGTATGAATTTAATACAAATTGTTTACGACAAAGTATATTATTTTAATGCTGAACCGGCCTTTTGAAATCCAGTCCACTAATTCGAAGGAAGAAAATTACAACCCCGTGTTGTGGCCAACAGCCCCATCAGCTACATTGGGGAATCTATGTCTAAAAAAATTGAAATAGCAAGTCAAATTCTGGAAGGTGAAACAATTATCAGTACGACAAACTTGACTACTCGAAAAAGAGTTATCAGTGAAGAAGACCAAACCGGATATGAAAATAAAATTGTAAAAGTAATTGGAAACGTAGATTGTCCATCAATTACTATAGCAAACTTCTCAAACTGCGATATCAAAATTGAAATTACCTCGAAAAAATTGATGACTAGTTTTATTTATAACATTAGTTGGTTTTCCATGTTCACTGTTATCGTTTCGACTTTGTCCTAATGATTCCTTTTTAGTAATTCCAGAAAAAATGTTCTTATGAGGTGTGGTCGTTACAAATAAAGAGTAAACTGGGTTAAATGAATTTGAAGAAATCGAGACAATTAAAAACATTGACAAAAACCCAAAATTAATGTTACAATCATTAAAAAGATACATATCACAAACATTTAAATTTGTTTTTTAGAATAAACCGATGAATACAAAATTATATACAGAAGATTGAGGAGTCACGCACTTAGTTTTATTTCTATAACGACTATAATTTGTAGTTTTATTTTAGTCACGAGAATATTGACTTATAATCTACTATTACATATTGTGACGCGATAAGAATTGAAAAACTTATATGCTGTTACTTTTATCGAAGAAAACGAATTTCCAGCGGCATATCAGTTTTTTTACAGATGCATCAGGAAAAACAAAGATATTGTTTCAATTTTTTAAGTTATGCTACTGCCGCTACTATTTTTACAATCAATGAATTTCTCTGCTTAAACAGCAGTTTTTTTATGCAGAATTTGCAAATACAACATCCATGCTTTCTAACATTAATGTTGAAAAAGTTTCAAGCATTAACACTGTAATATACAGTGTGGGCCACAGAAAACAGTCCACCTCGATATCTGGCAATATTTATTAGATTTTAAGAAAATGAGAAAAAAATTTATGGTACTTGGCATTTTATTACTAGGTACCTATATACCTTTTTGAAACAGAGTAAAGAGCTTTGCATTTAGATCATCTAAATTAGAAATACGTCATTTTAGTCAACTTAAAAATATGCAACTTTTTCTCCATTTCGTCGACTTCTTTCTTTACAGTTTACAGTTCTCGATATACTGGTACAAAAAAAATACTTACTATAATGTGGATACCTAGTAAAAACTCGTATTTTTCAACATTCAGAATAAATATTTTTAAAATTTTTTATAATTATTTAATATAACGCAATAATTTAATGTTTGTTTACAGTCTGTAATCAAATGAGCTAAGAGAATTTGGCAAAAAACGGAAATGAATGAATGGTACTATTTTTAAATATTTAACTTGGCGCCGGTATGAAGAATGTTGGATTATGCAAACGTTCTTATTAAAAAGCAGACGAATTTTTACGGATTGTCCTTTTTAAATTGAATAAATCGTTCTAACGACATTTTAGTATAAATAAAAATATATTTAACGTCCTTTTGAACGTAGATTAATATTGACTAGAAAAGGGTTTGTAATTCGTCAACTACGCTTATACCAACTTACCAAATCTACACGACGTTACCATGGATACTTCTAACGATTTTAAGTTTCAGTGGCGTCGACAGTACTTTATTTATTACAGTCTACCCACTATAATGGGGTATCAAGAGAATTTTTATTTTAATTTTTAGCGAAAAATCATTCTTAATACTAATATAATACTTTTATAGTTTCATAACACTATTTTGCATGAAATTGATTGTAGTTACCTTTACTTTATGGAAGTCCATCTTACTAAGAACATTAAAAATAAAACTTTTTAAACAAAACTTCCACTATTTATTAAAAAAATTGCTTTTTTAAATTTAATGACAGCTCTTTCGCTAAAAACTAGCATCGTCAGATTGACATATTGAACTTGTAATCTTTACCAATTTAACATAGACTTAACACGCTGTTAAGTAACAGAGCTTTGACAAACGTTTATGCAACCGGTCCTTGTCTTCAAGAACTCGACCAATCAAGAACATTTTTTCACGTGACAAACACTTAAGAATTTATTTTCGGATTTTTAAATAAATTATTTATTATTTAAAACTTACCTTAACAAATTCTAAAATATTAATTTATGCTAATAATTAAAGTAATTGACAATATATTTTTGTAATAGCCTATTGATGGAATTAACGAAAATGTTATATATTCTCTAATTTGAACCTCGATATCTCTTTTAAAAATGTCTTGCCATTTAAACCAAAAATTTATTTAAAAAACAGAAAAAGTGGAAAATTGTTTCCACCTGCACCCAGGGTAAAGAAACTAAATAGTTTCCATAACAAGCTTGACCGTTTTCTATGAAAAAACAACTACTTCCTGGGCTATATGCCCCAACGGACCTTATAGAAATTATTTCTTGATTGTTATCTGTCGATTACAGTTACCTTTGATCTATTGGTTTGCAAATGAACGGTAGGATGGCGCTTTTGCGACTTTATCATTGAATCGTGGATTCACGGTTCATGTATTGGCGTAAAAGAATCATTCTGCATCCTGCTCTGCGGGATGAGAAGAACTACTTACCTCGTACTGATGAGACACAATAATGTCGAAACCGGTCTACGAGTAGTGTTCTTCCCGTTGGTTTGCAAATCGATAGAGATGGTTGCAAGTATCGACGAAGTCGGTCGCCATCACGTTTTCTTTGGAATGTAATTCAATGTCCGTTGGGGCATATAGCCCAGGAAGTAGTTGTTTTTTCATAGAAAACGGTCAAGCTTGGTATGGAAACTATTTAGTTTCTTTACCCTGGGTGCAGGTGGAAACAATTTTCCACTTTTTCAGTTTTTTATTGACTGCACCTTATAGAAATTATTTCTTGATTGTTAAAAATTTATTTATTCGTAATTCACTTAGTTAGTATACCATATGGAGAGCGTTGCCTTTTAACTGAGGATCGTCTCCATTGACGCGAATTCTTTCAATGTTTTTACCTTTATTTTTTCTTATCACCTTTTCTGATGGATTCCATTAATTGAAATGGTAAACAGCATAAATAACATTTATTATGTACTAAATACCAAATTTCGGGATACATACACAATTTCTGGGCAATAATTGCCAACATATACAATATACTATACAATTTTTTGTAATATAATATTACACGACGTGGTTATCATTTTATAATTCTGTCACTATCTGTCACTGTCACATTTTTAAAGAAGGCGACCCGATCGGGTATAACCTTAGAACAAAAAGATACAGGAAGGAGTATATGCAAAATGACCTTGACTCCAGAAAGGAGCTTGCATATGGCGGCCAATTGTCAATTTTAATTTTCGTTTCCATTGACGTAGGTACCGCAAAAAAATAAAAATTATATCAAGGTTTTAATTTTTAATAAATTTCAACCAATCAGGTGTGTGAACACCATTAGTGTTCTAAATAATTTAGTATTTATAAGAAACGAATGTTACGCCTATGCGCTCATTTTTGACATTTATATACAAATATTGCTTTGACAGCATACTGAAAACATAAACAATGAGTCATACAAGGAGCTCCAAGATGGCCGACTTCCGTCGCAAATTTTCCTTAGGGTTAATATATGACAGACTCCTTCCTGTTTCTTTTTGTTCTAAGGGTATAACAGAATGTTCGAAATTCGAACACCATATTTTTGTGATTTGTGTATGTTTAATGTATGTAGATCGTTATTAAAATCCTTATTCATAATTAAAATAGGAGAGAAAAAATAAATACCTACACATATAAATCGTTCGAGTATCACTAATATAATTACATTATTGAGTAATGTTCCGTTCGCGGAATAATAGCCACAATGCATAAACATTAATTAGATTGTCCATGCAGGTGTTATTTTTAATCACGATTTAACTGCAAGATACATTGACGCATAGATTATATACCAACTTCGAATTCTAAGCATCTCTGTCTCAATTTACACAAATAAATGAACATTACATCGCATTCATCCGATTATTGGACAACAATATTAACAATTTAGGGCAATTTTATAACATTCTTAAATATATTTAAATTAAAGACTTTTTGTCTACGATGTTTAAGGCACAAAAAGTAATTATTAAAGAGTACATTTTTATTACATTTCGCAATTCTGTATGTTTTGTACACAAATTAAAAATATCGCAAATTGTATCAAAACTCATTTTCTTTATAGATTTGGTAATTCCTACAAAACAACAAGGTTGTTTTGTCATAGTATTTAAATGTGCAAATTAAAAATATTTTTATTTATTTTTGAATTTATAGTTTTTCATCATGTTTAATTTTATAAGGACCAGTTGCATTAACACGGTTCTATGTTACTTAACAATGTGTCAACTTTAACAAGAAGTTAACTCTTGTTAACTAACTACCTACTCAAAACAAAGATTTTAATAAAAATACTTATTTTATTATCATACAAAACTGGAACACTAATACAACACAACGTAACTATTTAAACTATATCATAATATTGTGAATAACCAAATCTTCACCCTATCCAGTCGTTTATCTCGTACTGACTACCTGCTCGTCTGCATTATTTTCAATTTAGCCCTTCCTACCCCTCTTGCCGGGTGAAGTAAGCAAGAGTGCGGCTAGTGTTGCTAAATTTCTTTACCCTCTATTGTTGCATAAACACTTGTCAAACCATTTGTTAGAGTTCGTTCAAATACTCATGACCACAGCGCAGTATACGAGTTTTGGTTCAGTCACCCCTACCTCGATAACTATATAGTACTATAGTCCGTCTCACCTTATGGGAGTTTTTAGCGCGGCGATGCCGATTTTGAATGCTAATGACGTATGTCATGATTTTTTCATTTTAATGCGTTTGCCCACAGATAAGAACAACTTAGTTTCAATTCTGGAAGCCCCTTGAATGTTTTAGTCAGTGTGATTATTGTGGTATAACTATTAAATTTAATACAAATCATATTCTGATGACATTTGGCATCGCTGTTGGCCATAAGAGCCTGTACTGCAAAGTCAAGTGAGACGGACTATAGACGTGCTAAAAATATTGACTACTACATAACCTATAACCTTAGTGAGCGAAGAGCTGTCGAAGCCATAGGTTCACTTTAGAATCTAGAACACTCAAGATCATCTTGTAATAACTGGAAATTTACGGAGGGATCGGAAATAGCTTCGTGTCATCTGCATAAAAAGCTTTGTTGCATTTAATATGAAATTGTAGATCATTTGAGTATGCTATGAATAAAAGTGGGCCCAAAACTGATCCTTGCGGTACCCCACTCAAAACCGTTCTCTCGGCTGAGAAAGAGTCCGCAACTCTAACACAAAATTTTCTATCTATTAAATACGCGTCGATCCATTTCAGTAATTGACCACGGTATAATTTATGTAAGAGTCTTCGCTTTGGAACTCGATCAGAAGCTTTAGCAAAATCGAGGTAAATAATGTCTACAGGGGTTTTTCTGTCTAATGCTCTTGACAATTCATTGACACACCAAAGAAGATTTGTCATTGTAGAACGTCCTTTGACAAAACCATGCTACTGTTCTGGTTTAACCAGTTCGTTTTGCAGAAAATCAGAAATTGTCTCGGCAATAATAGATTTCATTATCTTAGATACTATAGGTGTTAAGCTGATAGGACGGCAGTTATTAAAATCCAATTTGTTCCCTTTTTTAAAAATCGGTGTTACAGATGCGGTTTTCCATATGGGAGGCAAAATATGTGTGGTGAATGATAAGGACATAATCACATATAGTGTGTAAGCTAAAAGCATCGGAACATTTCTTTAAAAATAAAGAAGATATTAAGTCGAGACCAGGAGACTTAAGGCTTTGAAGATGATGTCTAAGTTTATCAGGAGTAATGATTATATTTTCAAGGGAAGAAGAAACTCGTGACGAAATAATATTAGGCAACTGATGATTAGATTAGTGGGTTTGTTCCACAACTTTCTTTTATACTTGATCAGATATATTAATTCCCCATTTATCCAAGGTTTTATGTGCTTAAAATCTAAGGAATACTGTCAGTAGTGTCATTGCACCGTTTTCGTGACCCACTCTGTCTGGATTATTGTTATTACAAATTAGACGATTTTTTTTGGTACTTTTTAGCGTCATTGAGTTTAAAAAAGCATATTTTTCTTAATAAATTAAGAATAATAAAAAACTCTTCGTCTGAACGTAACTTCCAAGTTTATTTGAAAAAATTATGTTTTAAATAAACTTGGAATAAATAAATTCTTAATAAATAGTGGAAGTGGTTTAGAAATTTTTATTTTTAATGTTCTTAATAATTAAAACATTTTTTTGAGACTAAACAAAAAACCTCCCTAATATTTATTTAAATACAAATGGACGTATATAAAAAAGTGGAACCCAAGAGAATGGTGTCATCCTTTATTTGGAAAATTATTTGGATTCTTCTTTCATCTGTTTTACCGTAAACTTCGCTGGCAAGAAGAGAAAATGAATCAATCATTTAACCTTCCGTCAGATTTAATTACCCAAACAAATACCACTGATTAGCAATTCGATTATTTTTATCATTAGTTCGTTCGCCGAACAGCAGCCACCACAACTACTATTCGATCATGTGTGTCTGCAGGTGTTATTTTTAATCAAGCTTTAAATACAAGACATTGACACACACACACAGCCTACCAACTTAGAATATTCGATATGCGACAATATGCGTTCATGTGACTTAAAATCAACACCCATTTTATTATGTGAAAATCGTTCGGGATTAACAATTATAATCGCATTTTTGTTATTGGTCACGCGCTGTGGTCGCCCAGATATTACTTTCAATTCGTTTTTTATTTAAATTCCGTTATTTAAATACAAAATAAATATGGAACGTTTTAATGCCATGCTAGACGAAAGGACTTACAGAACTAAAAGGATTATGTCATTAAGGATAGGTAAGTTATCACAATTCTTATAAAAACCCTTCTCATAGTACTATGTGATCTCATTTTAATCTTGCATTATTGTTGGAAATGTGTTATTTTATTTGTTTTGTAAGATTAGCGCAGTCTTATATGCTTTTATCAATTATATATTTTTTTTCATTGCTATTTGCTGATTGATCAATTATATTTTTTTTCATTGCTATTTGCTGATTGTTTGAAACAAAAAGTGTGTGTTGTCTGTTGAGCAATATAATTAATCTCAATTGAAATGCTTAATCGATTGGTAATATTAGTAATTGTTTACTAGAAGGCAAAAAATAAAAGGTGAAAATGTATATTGAAAAATAATTTGATATCTTATATTCTTAGGGAGTGTCTGTCACACGAAAATGTTTGAACAATACAATTATTCAAACTACATTTTTTATTGAATTATTTAGAGAACACAAAATAAACATAACTTTACTTTTTGATCAATGGCAAATACAAAATAGTTTATCTATTCCATATTGTAATCTCTTTTTAAAAAAATAAAATAATTAGAATTTTGCTGGTTTAAATAAAAACCTCATAATACTAAGCTGTGGAACATTTTTCTATACCAAAAATTATATATTCATATGGAGATGTTAGTAATTAGGAAAAATAAATAAAAATTAATCAAATGAAAGAAAGAAATGGTTAATAAAAGATATCATTTGTTTGAACACAAAGACTCACTCACACAAAACCAAAGTTATAGCAATATTACAAATTTGTAATAGAAATTTTCTTTAAATTTTCTTAAAGAACTCGAAATACCAGCAATAAAAATAAGCAAAACAAATATGAAAGTTCTCCACTATTACATTGTTTCTTTTTATTGAGATTCCGGTTTTTATACTGCTTTTTTTGAAATCCACTAACAATCCAAAAATGAATATTGTAGCCGTAGTAAAGATCCAAATTTTGCGGATTTTGGTTCTTGACATTCTTTACGATTGGTTACGATGCCTAGAGTACGGAGACCTGTACGATTTCGTCAACTTAGTGAGTTTGATAGGGGTCGTATAGTGGGACTTCGAGAAGCTGGATTTTCTTTTCGGGAAATTGCAGTTAGAGTGCAAAGAAGTGTAGACACCGTGGTTAGGTGTTGTCAGGCATGGCTTCGAGAAGGCCGTACGCAAAGAGCAAGGGGCTCTGGACGCCCCCGTAGAACAACAGACCGTGAAGATCGCCGCCTAAGATTATTGGCCTTAGGGGACCGTTTCTCCACTACCAGGTTCATTGCAAATGAATGGTTTGCAGAACACAGAAGACCTATTGGCATACGAAGTGTTTACCGATGAATAAGACGTTTTGGCTTGTTTTCATACCGACCACACTGGGTCCTCCCTTTAACTCCAGAACACCGACGTAATCGCCTTGAGTGGTGCAGAGAACCGTCACTCTGGGATCAGGAATGCAACATTATTGTCTTTAGTGACGAGTCTCGATTTTTTTAAGCATGCACGATGGTCGAGCAAGGGATAAAAGACGACGTGGTGAACGGAGAAATCCACGGTTTTTTTGTTGAAAGGCATGTTCATTAAACTGTTAGAGTTATGGTTTGGAGTGCTGTAGCTTATGGTTCGAAATCACCTTTAATCTTCATCAGAGGTAACATGAACGCGCAGCGTTATATCCAAGAAGTTTTAGAACCCCATCTTTTACCCTATCTTGACACCCTGGCAAATCCAACTTTCCAACAAGATAATGCCCGACCACATGTCGCAAGAGTCACAAAAGACTTCTAACGATGTCACATTGTTACCTTGGCCACCAAGATCTCCCGACTTATCCCCAATTGAGCACGTGTGGGATATGATGGGTAGGAGATTGCTCAATTTGCAACATCCTCCTCAGACTCTAGAAGAACTTCGAGAGGAGTTGGTGGTTGCCTGGAATGAGATACCACAGGAGGACATTGACCACCTGATCAGAGGCTTACCTAGACGCACTGTCGACATTCCTTGTAAGTGACATTTAACAATAAAATGCACGTAATGAGATATCATAACATACACGTGCGTTTAGATAAGAAAACTTAAATGTCTTTGTTTAATCAAATTGCAATGAAATTTGTATCTGCGTACTACTTTATTCGGTCTATTTACATACTTTTAGTCATTTAAAAAAGACATAAGAAAGCTTTTATTATTAGTATTTATTATTACCTGTCGGCAACACAGATAAGCCAAACTATGCAAAACACCTACTTGAACACAAAGGCTCGCTCACAGAAATCAAAGAAATTGAAATACCACACATTTGTAATAAAAAACCAAATTAATATTTTCTTGACAACCTAGAAATTAAAAATCAAGCAGATCAGCAATTAAAAGTTGTCAATGGACAGATAAATTTTAAGTCTTTCACATTTTAATTATTAATTTAAAAAAAAAGAACATAATTTTTTTTCCTGGTTATTTTCAACTAGTAATACTGTATCTGTTATCTTGTTGATTTAAATATTTATATATTTTATATATTTCCGAGAATGTTTCTAAGTTTCATTTTTCTCTTAATAACCTTGTGAAAATAAAATACTATTGCAAAATTTTTGTGTGATTGATAAGATAATTCTTAGACAATAAAACCAGTTGAATGAATTTTTATCTGAAAGTATCCAGACAAAAAAATGTGATGATTAAACGTCTATTTTATTAGAATAAAGTTCTGTAGTGCATAATTTCAAAATTGGCATAGCCTGTTCGTAGATTTAAGAAAGTGACTAACTGACTGTCATTAGTGAAGACCCCTTGAAGATATGAAATTGAAATATGACCAACCAGGTCCGTACTTTGATGGCTGTCTAATTATTCCACTAGAATGTCGTTTTTGCACAAAAATTGCGGACGTTGCTGTGGGAATATTGATTATTTTGGGCAGTATAATTATATTTTCGCTGCAAATTTGACTGACACTGTCACTTCGCTTTACAGGATACACTGTTCTAAATAATCAATATTTTGACAGCAACATAGGCAACAGACTTTCCCTGATATTTTTTTGTATTTAAATATTCAATGAAAACTATTTTCGGTATTATTTTTATTTAAATTGTCATTGCACCATTATAATGGATACGACTACAAAAATAATAATAATTATCTCTGATTATAATAATATTAAATTAAATTTATTCTCTTAATACATCAATTCTATATTACTTACAATACAATGATTTTGCAACTTTTTCAATACGGTTAACGGAATTCGCCCAACTTTGTGGAGAGATATTGAAAATTTCGTTTCCAAAGATAGACTTCCACAAAGTAAAGGTTACTACAATCAATTTCATGTTCTATAGGATTAAAAACCCAATGGTATGATATCCATTATCATGAGCATAATTCTCACAGACATATTCCTTTTTTTATTTTCAAACTTTTCACAATTCCAGCAACTAAAGTTTGGTGTAATCTTCGTAGAAATAAATATTGTCGTACATGTAGTTTAGAATTGTTAATTTTTCATCGTTTGAGGACGGAGATTTAATAAATTGTCTGCTATGGTAGCTTGCGTTGTCCATAACAATAACGATGTTCACAAGTATATTTTAAATGAGTCAGTATTTGAACAAAGCGTGCAAAATTGTAATTTTCTGTCCATTTGAACATTGGACAAATAATTAAAAAATCAAGAGAATTTACAGTTCCAGCCTATCTGTGCTTCCTCGATTATAGGAAAGCCTTCGACTGTGTTAACTGGACTAAGCTATGGGAAGTACTAAGTGACATGGGCACTCCGAAACATCTCAAAAACTCAAAAACCTATACCAAGAAGGATCTGCATCAGTGAGGATCGACAAAAGAGACTCAGAACCCTTCAAAACACAAAGAGGAGTACGGCAAGGATGCATACTCTCCCCATTATTGTTTAATATCTACGGAGAATACATTATACGGAAAGCCCTTGATGACTTGACGGTTCGAGATGTGGTGCTGGAGAAGGCTGTTGAGAATTCCATAGACAGCTCACAGAACTAATGCTTCCATACTGAGGGAATTAAATATTACTGACCGCTTGTCAACTATAATAAGAAAAAGAATTTTGAAATACTTCGGTTATGTCTCCAGGAGAGATACTAATAACCTAGAGAAGCTAGTAGTACAGGGGAAAATTCAAGGAAAACGTCCTAGAGGACGCTCTCCGAAGAGATGGATAGACCAAATTGAGGACATAACGGAGACACGTTTCCAGGAAAATCTAAGAGCGGCTAGCCATAGAGAGAGATGAAGAGGAATTGTAAATAGCATTACATGAAATCACGGTGTTTCAGATATGAAACATACGACTGAGAACAAGTCCTCTGTTTGATGGCGCCTTTTGTTGTGCACCTATTACCAGATTCAACCCAAGCTTTTGGTGGAGTATCGTACGTGTTATCCAAATAAATAATTGGCCTTTGCTGTTCTCTGAACAGTAAATAATCCAGTCGCCAACTGTGAATTCTACTAGACTTGCTTTTCGGTTTTTTTTTTCAATTTAAAAACCATGTGTTTGAGGTACAGCGGCGAAGAGGAAAGTCAAAAAGTCAAAACCATGTAAGCGTTTTGTAGTGTAAATTATGCTCTTGGATATGAGCCCAAATTTATTGAAATCGGTCAAGCGAAACGGGAGAAATCTTGGTTTGTTTAAAAAAACACCCCCACCGCTTTATTTTGATAGATACAACAAAGAATTTTAGTCAAAAAGTGTAGGTGAATAGTCAGTAAATATGATAATGATAACATCGATATACTTACATCAGGCAAAATTCTATAAAAATTCCATTTTTCTATTTAGTGTTGGTTGTTACGCCCTCTAGCGGACGTTTGACAAATTCGAAAATAATTTCCAGCAATTTCTCTTGGCCACTTTTATATCATGAATTTTTTTCCCAAATCTATACGACCAATATCCTATGAGATATGGCCGATCGCTACCCTTAACTGATCACCGGGTACACAAAAAGTTTGATATACATTCACAGCAGGAAATGGATTTCATATTATGTACTAAAAAGTTTAGACTACAGTTTTTATATAAAACTATTCTAAATCATTTATTTTCAGGAAGCTATTTTTAAATTTACAACTTCATAAACTTTCCAATTTCATTAACACTTAAATCATAAATTTTCATTTACAAGGAAGCCCACCAAGTCTGAATTTTAATAGAAAAAAAAACCCAATTACATTTGTTTAATTATTTTCTTTTACGGGGATTCCTATTTGTATTTGAATATCCTTAATTAAACGCCTACACCATTCTGAGGATTGGAATTTCCCATAAAATAAAACAAATGTAGCTGTGAATAATAATTCATTTTCACTGCCCTCAGTAGCGCTATCTGATTTAATTATCGTTGACGTAACGGGCTAAAGCTGACCATACACTTTGAATCAATAGTTTTTAGGTTCGTTCAAACGGACAATCAGGGGTACGTTTCGAATTGTTTTCAAATGTCTTTCTACTCATGCGCATTTGAAGAAACTAGTCTACAACTTTGTTCTGTTGGAGCACTGTACTTGGTATAATATTACTAAAATAAGCCATACTGAACAGTATCATGTGTGTCAAGTGTCAAACCAAGTCTCATCTAGGTAAACTTTGTTATTTTATCTAAATACTTTTCACGGAGTACAACAATACGCCGTGATTCCATTATAACCATTCGTTTATCTAATTTCTTATAATTAAAAGCGCATTCTAATAGTATACCGCGTTAAGTTTCTAAGCTTTTATAATTATAATCAGGATAATCTCTTAATTTTCTTTTGAATGGATTCTAAAGTCAGTACAATATTTTCTTACTATAAATTATAAACCGTTCGCTTTATAACATCTTTTGTAGCATCGTGAACATTTGCAAATTTTGTTTTTTTGTTTTTCCGCACCTGCGCATGATCTATAACGTCACCGCGCTTAATATCCTGAGAAATAGTGCAAATAGAAATTTTCATTTTTCAAACACTGATACATATTTAAAATAACCCTCTGACACTGAATGTGTAAATCTTTATTGCAAAATTCGCTACTAACCTCACCTGTTGGCGATATCATATCTTCTGAATTTTAATTTTGATCTGGATTTCCATTTTCTGATTAAAAAGGTCTCCAAAACGCTGCCATAATATATGTAACTAATTTAAGGTTATCAATTAATATGGGCAAAAATTACAATACGTAAATACGTAAACCAATTATTAAAAATAAATTACCGAAATAAAGATATATCTAAAGTTAATACTTAACTGCCCCAAATAGAAATCTGGACCCTCCACCTCGGCACTAGACACCGACTATATGAGTTATATAAAAACTGCCACAAAAAATAACCCCCAGACCCCTGCACGCAACAGAATACAGCGGACCATTAAAAGCCGCCAACAAATCGCGTGCGTACTCCACTTGTTTTCGCGCTGTACAACTACCAGTCTAGACAGAGCTTGGGTTTCGACGATACAGAGTGGATGTTTAACGGGACAAATATGTTGTTTTCATGCCACTCTTTCTACTTTGAAGCCTAGTAAACTAACTCACTCTGTAACACTTTTACATGGTTTTTAGTAATTAATATTGGAAAGATTATACTATTTAGAACAGTGCTGCTAGATTAAAATTTATGTCGAGAGTAGATTCTTGCTGGAAAAAGCGGTAGATTAGACTCCGAAAACGGTAGGTACCAAATCTCTAGTCCAGAACACAGCACAGACGTATTTTTCTATGGTCGTAGAGAATGCTAGTATTCCGTGGCCTTGGGCGAAGGCATTAAAAACAATAATTAGAAATTATGAATCTATTTTGTAGGTAAAACAAGCTGTCCTTAACCCACTAGACATAAAATAACCTTGAGAAAATATTAGAGCAAACTTTACGATGTGAATAATTCGCAATTATAAAATTCCAAAATAAATTATAAAGGCCATCAACGACGTTTAATGAACTGAAAGTGATCACTGCCAAACCATCTATAAGAAATATTCATTTTATTAGACTAACTTATAAAAATAAATTAATCAATTTTAAATTGTTTCGAAAGAAAACTTTTTATAGTTAGGAAAGTTTTCGACAAAAAGGTAAGTCATACGTTTTAATAAAATTATTTGTGGGGTTAGTTTAGAAGATTATAAAAAACGCTGGGACCCGTCAGCTTTGAAATTGAAATGTGAGCTTTTAAAACATAAATTTAAATGTACAGGGTGATACACGCAAGTGTGACATCGTCCATGATCTATATTTTTAATGAATCGCCCTGTATGTAACAATACGCCCTGTATGTAACAATACGCCCTGTATGTAACAATACGATCTCAACGAACTATACCATTTAGGGTCTATTAAAAATTGTACAGGGTGAAATTTTGAAATTATTTATAATTTTGTTCAAGATAATAGATATATAAAATTGTGAAAATAATAAGAAATGGTTTTATTTTTAATAAGCTGACTCAAATTTCTTCACTAAGAATGAATATTTTGGGTTTTATGTATTGTCACAAATAGGTAAAAACTATAATTAAACTAAGTCGGTAAATAATATCTGTCAGTTGTTGATGTGTTGACATTTAACTATCGTAGTTGTCAATTCTTAATCAAAAACTAATCAGAGGTATCCTCAGTTGCCTAATATTTCACAAGGTACTGTGTCAAAAATTCATGCACAAGTTAGAGAACTTGGACATGTCCAACCATTATAGAGAAAACCGCACTTCGTTGAAGATAATGTGAAAGTTTCGTGGAGAATCCAACGTCAAGTTCACGTCGAATTTCTCGTCAAACTGTCCTAATGTGTTTCCATATACATTGACTTTTGTGCAAGAACTAATAAAAGACGATCCAGATCGTAGAATGGATTTCTGCGAAAGAATTATGAATAAATTTAACAGAAATGAAATAGCTATTCCTCTAAAGTTGAACGTTTGGACAGGTATCATAAGTGATCATATTATTGGTCCTATTTTTGTAATTGGAAATTTGACAGCCGAAAAATATTTAAGCATGATTAGAGACGAAGTTGTTCCTGAGTTGGCCAACTTTATCCCAACGCAATATATCCGAACCTACCGGATAACCTACCCCCATAAATGGATTGGACGAAGAGGTACTATCGAGTGGCCAGCTACATCGCCGGACCTTACGCCGTTGGATTTTTTTCTGTGGGATTATCTCAAGAACAAAGTATATGCAACACAGCCAACTAGCATTGCAGACCTAACCTAACTCAAAGAAAGGATAACTACAGAACTACGGGCTATTCCACCCCAAATTTAAACAAAGTTCGGGAACATTTTATAATTTGCCGTCATACAATATTGAAAATTGACAAATTATTTAAAAATGTAGTTAAATAATCTTTTATAAAAAAATTCGCTTTAATTTCCAAAAATCAGTTAGATAAGCAAGGTTACAAGCTATTGCTTGACCTTATTATGAGTTGGACATTGATGTAGGTGCTTTATCTTATCATTGCAAGATAATTTTCGAGTACAACAAGTCTTACTTGTGCATGTGATGATATGCATGATATATGCATGGTTATAAAAAATGTTCGATGAAGTAGATGCTGTTATCATTTAATTTTTCTATCAGTATAAATATAGATAGAAAAGTTTATTGTTCTTACATAAATGAAGAAGAAAGAAAAAATTATCTTAATCTAGCAGAGATAGCTTCGATCTACTGAGGAGATATATAATGATAAACCAAACCAAGAAAATGTAATATAAAATCAAATGCAAAATAACATAAACATGTAATAACATAAATAATAATATGAGATGTTACTTGGTGTTCCGGCCAGCCTACAGCGCCCATGGTCTACCCCTAACCCCGTCTCGATAACCGAAACTGAAGTGTGAGCGGGAGCAGCTGTCTGCAGCGGTTTGAGCGGTACGAGTTACAAAAATTTCAAATAAATCAGCCACTATTGGCAACACTTGGAATAAATAACAAAACTGTGGATTGAGAAACTTATTCGCAATAAATAAATGCTATTATTTTTATTGTATTTAGTAATACTTTTAAAATTAGGCAGTTATAAAGTTATAAAATTATTGATGTTTTTATTTTACACAAAGTGTGCAAAATCCAAATGGAATAAATTCATTGTTTCGGATACTGTACATATTTATAGAAAATCCTGAAAAATTGGGGGGTTGTAACTGTCACCCAAAGGTAGGTATCAAATTTTCACTTTAAAGAATGTCAATTTATAATTTAAATAATGACGTGTTTCGGATTTTTCTATAAATATACACTGCCGTGCAAAAAATTTAGGTCACTTTAAATTATTTAAAAAATTGCAAACAATTTAAAAAATTAAATGTATCACCTTATATTTGCAAATTGTAAATTTATTTACTGCATTTTTGTAGCTTTTAAACATGGAATCAGACAACATAATTCATTTTTTTATGATTTATTCTTGAAAAACCGTGACTTTACATTTTAAACGAAGTTCGAATATTGTTATTGGGAACGAAATAAAGGAATAAAACTTAACATTATTAAAAAATTGATAATAATAAATGATAACAATATAACTAATAACGTGTATTACCCCCTCTTGCATTAATGACCGCTTGCATTCGACGAGGCATACTCTGAATTAAATTAAGGATTACATTCTGATCCATGTTATTCCACTCCTGCAATAGGAACTCTCTTAGCTCCTGTGTAGTTTTTGGGGCTGGTTTATGACTTCGAATACGCTTCCCTAACTCATCGCAGACATGCTCGATGGGGTTCATATCTGGACTACATGCTGGTAATCATTTACGTCTATAGTCAATACAAGCGGGGGCGTATCTTTCTCCAGATCTTCTCCATGCTCAACGTCCGTCTGGTCCATTGAGGCAAAAACTAGACTCGTCTGTAAAGAGTACCTTGCTCCAGTCGTGATCTTTCCATAACAAGTGATTTCGAGCAAAATTCAATCTTGCAATTCGATGCTGGCGGTTCAATGTTGGCCCTGTAGCCAACCTTCTGCAAGACAATCCACTAGCACGAAGCCTTCTTCTAACTGTCCATTCGTTAACATTAACGTTTCTAACCTCTTGAAGCTGATTACGTAGCGAAACTGCAGAAGCTGTTCTATTCCGCAAACTTGACATTAACAAAAATCTATCATCTCTTTGACTAGTGGCTCTTTTTCGGCCAGATCCGGGTCATCTGGTTATAAGACCATTCTGCTGGTAACGTTGGTACACATTTTGTACAGCACAGAGGCTCTTACCAACAATTCTAGCGGTTTCACTGTTACAAGTTTAAAAATATTTAGATTATTCATACCTGTTGATTGATGGTCAGTAAAGCAATGTTCTTAAATTAGTGAAATAATTCCAGTGGATTAACATTTTCTTTTATTTATCGTGTTTACTATTTCAAACAGACTTCTATAGTTATAAATAATAAAATCAAATACACATATCTATGGTGGGTTTAAGGTGATCTGTTGAGGGATCAAATCCATTTCTGTATTTTTCATACCTAAAATTATACATATTAGTTTACAAGTTTGCAAGAGTTTGTTTATGTTTGATTTGTCAAATGCCAACTTCAATGGCAAGGTTAAGGCTATTATTTGACCTTCGAAAACTAGAAGAACCAGTACTAAATTAGGTGGTTAATTTAATTCTAATTAGATATATTATTTATTCATGAAAGTTTGCCTAAATATTCCTCTAAAATATAAGGTATTTTACCTGTTGATGGGAGAACTTCCTTTTCCTTTATGATTTTTATTTTCCGATTTGCTCTTGAATGTTAAG
Organism: Ophraella communa; assembly: GCA_035357415.1. Lineage (NCBI taxonomy): Eukaryota > Metazoa > Arthropoda > Insecta > Coleoptera > Chrysomelidae > Ophraella > Ophraella communa. The sequence continues at coordinate 20,167,700 of CM068988.1, read as the reverse complement.
CATGTGCTTATAAAATTGCAACACATTGTTGGATCTCATGGAAATTGGAAATTAGACCTGAAAATTAATTATCAAGTAGTTGATACAAACTCTGTTTGAGGAAATAAACTCAGGTCTTACCAATAAAGGCCACACAACATCTCAGGTAGGATTTCTTATAAGAACTGCATGTGTTAATATTATTGAAGACACATTTTAATTCATATCTGAATTGTTTTAGGCCTTCTTCTTCGTCTTCTTTTCTCTACTTTCATTGCTTTACCTATATCTTGGGTTAACTTGCATTCTGCACGTAGACTTTGGCTGTGGATTTTATTCCGTCTATTGGATTCCATCTACTCCCAAGTTCTCTCAGTGGCTTCCGTCGACTCCAGTTCACTACAACTCAACATAAGTACTTCAGATTCGGCACCTACAAACTAAACCTACATTGTTATCATACATTGGTTTAAAAGAGATACCATACCTCACACACATTAGTTGTGTATAGTTCATCTTCAGCACTTAAGGTAGGATCAAACTATTATTATTTGTTCTTGATCATTGGTACATCAACTGAAGGACTCACATAACAACTTTCACATAATTAGTTGGTGATATTTAGGCTAGTTGACTGTATACAAAAGAAAATAAAATCATAGTAAATTGTAAACCAGAAAGTATATATATATATACATTTGGGTATCATATTACCTGTATTTTCAATAACTGTTACAAATACCGAATAATATTTCATTGTTAGGCGTCTACACGATATATTTCTTAAAGACAACAGTAACGAACGACACATTTTATATTTTATCTTCATACAATTCACACTTCTGTCAAAACTTTGGTTAGAACATAGAAATAGTAGTCTGCTAGTCACGTTTTCGCTAATTTTAATTGTATTGTCGATCCAATCATCGATTGGTAGGAATAATAAATCGATAGTAAAAATAAATACATTTTATTAAGCCCCTTTGAACCCACCTGAGATAAGAACAATATCTTTCAGATAAAATAAATAAATTAGAACGTTCTATAGGGATAAACTCCCTTCCTCTTGTCTTGTCTTCTTCTTTTTGTCTATGCGCTTGCATGCAAGTTCAAAGAGATAGAATTTGCGTGCAACAAGAAACAATTTGGCGCCCAGCTATTAGTATAGGGGTTTGTATGTATTTTTTGAGTTGTACCTTTGATAGAAAAATAATTTTTAATAGATTTTTATTCATTAACGTTTCTTTCATAAACACTATACATTAATAACTGCTAATTGATAAAATATATAATAGAATTAATTTACTAAGTTGAGTTTTGCTCTACTGACCTTTTATATTAGATAATTGCATTGATACATTTTGTTATCTCACTGTTGTTTTGTTCTGCTGTGGCTTCTCTCTTTTTGGAAGGGGCGGGGTTTATATTGAGAAAAGTTCCTTTCTTAAATTTGTTAAATTGTCTATTGTATTTAACATGGAAGTTAATCGTCTATTAAGTGATGAGTTGAAATATGAACTACAAATTAGGGGTTTACCAGTACAAGGTACAGTTACGGAAAATCGAGCGGTTTTGAGGGGTGTACTTAAGAGTGAAAGAGATGGATTAACACCAATTGTTATAGAAAATCTGCAGTTACAACCTCAAGAGGAATTGCGTATTTGTGAGAGGAAACTGGAAGATTTAGCCAGGGATATCGAAAGGTTTAATGTAGTGAATAGAGATAATGAATATAAGAGAATTACTTCACGTCTTTACCATGTAAATTTAAGGTTGAGGAGGATTCCTGTACCTATAGAGGATACGGATTATTTGGGATCATTACTCAGTAAATGTCTACAGCTTATAGACTCGGTAGGAGCTTTGTATGATGAAGTGGAAGGTCAAGCGACAGAGGATAATAATGGTTCTATTATGGATACACATAATCAGCTTGAGGGATGTATTCTTTATCAGCAAAACCCATTAATTCCAGAAGTGGTTCTACATGAAACATCAACTAACTCCGTTCAAGCGACACAATTAATGAAAGCTCACCGAAGGAAAAGGGAAACGTCTGGTAATAATATATCCGTACAAGGAGAAGAACAAGGGATCGAAGAAATCCATAATGATGTGCCGTCAACAAGTTTAGCCACCACCACTCAGAGAAGAACCTCTATGGTTAGATTTCAGGATCGGGTCAACACCAATCAGCAAAACCCTTATTTAGTCCGTTCTAGAGCAACTTTTCCAGAATTTTCCGCATCGTCACAAAATACCTCTTCAGCTAGATTTGTCGATCAACAACGAATTTCCAATATTTCACAAGGTAACCAGATGTCAAGCGAAAATCCTACATTAAATTCAACAAGTTTAGAAAGTCGTCTTTGTGACTTAGAATTATCACCATTTAGGGGTGCTCCCTATCGCGCAGAACCTTTTACCTTGGAACATTCTAAACCATTTTATCATGACGTATTCAGATGGAGGATACAGTTTGATGGCGAGACGAGTGTTACTACCTTTTTAGAAAGAATCGAAGAGTTACGATTATCACGCGGGGTTACCAAAGAACAGTTGCTAAGATCTGCTCCAGAACTGTTCACCAAGGACGCTTTAATGTGGTTTCGGACACAAAAATTCGACTCTTGGGATCATTTAGTAACGAGATTAAAGGAAGACTTTCTACCCTATGAGTATGAGCTAGATCTAATGGAGGAAATTAAGAAACGTACACAAGGGGCAAAAGAAAAAGTGGTTACTTTTGTCTCGGCGATGGAGAATCTTTTCAATAAATTAGGGACGAGTAAGCCTTTAGAAATATCTCGGGTCAAAATTATTCGTCGCAATATGTTACCTCATATCCAAGCTCAACTTTCTTTACAGAATATTTCGAATATTACGGATCTAGTAAGATTGGCTAGAGCAGTCGAAGAGACTATATTTAGAACGGAGAGGTTTTGTCCGCCTCCAACAAATTATCGCCAATTGCTTGAACCCGAATTAGCCTACAGGAAACCTAACGCACAGTTTTCCAGTCAAAACCGTATTTCTACCATTTCGCCAAAACCAAATGGGAGTCAAATTAATACCAATCAAAACATGACGGTAGTTGATGCTGCATCTCCAACTGCAGGACCTTATTGTTTTAACTGCAAAGAAACAGGACATCGGTTTAAGAAATGTCCTAAGCCAAAAAAAGGAAAATTTTGTTACAAATGTGGACAAGATGACGTTACTTCTTATACCTGTCCAAATTGTATGTCAAAAAACGGAATGGGAGGTCACCATTAGGCCGCCAGTCGACCCTCCCAGATGAATCAATGGCCAAAGAAAATCCAACAAAATATATTATTGATTTTGTTCTTTCACACGCGAAGAATGATACTAGACCCTATTTAAAGGTTCAAATTTATGATTACACTTTTCTTGCATTATTAGATTCCGGTTGTTCAAAGACTGTGTTGGGTGGTTTAGGTTGGACAATTTTGCAGCGTTATTGTTCATTAGAAAATTCGTCAGAAGTGAATTCTTGTATGGTAGCCAATGGAGAGACTTGCAAAGTTTTGGGTACGATAAAGATTCCAATAACTCTTCAAAATCGTACAAAAATTTTTGAAATTCTTGTTGTTCCAAGTATCTCTCGACATTTAGTTTTAGGAATCGATTTCTGGAAGACAATGGCAATTATCCCTGATTTATATTCAGATCAATGGACCTTTAGATCTGACGCTGAATTAATCTTTGAAATAGATACTAAACCAGGACTTGAGCATATTACTGATGGTCAAAAACAAATTTTAGAACAGCTACTTGAATCTACTTTTAAGAAAATGGATACGAAGTTAGGGTGTACAAATAAAGTCGAGCATGTTATTCGGACAGATTCACCTCCGATTAAGCAAAGGCACTACCCTCTGTCTCCAACTCTGCAAAAATATGTGAATGAGGAATTAGAGAAAATGCTAAAAGAAGGAATAGTAGAACCTTCCGAATCTGCTTGGGCATCTCCTATTGTACTAGTACCTAAACCCGATGGATCTTATCGATTTTGCGTAAATTACAAGAAACTTAATGCAGTAAGTCTACCAGATGCTTATCCAATTCCATTCGTTTCTTCCACGTTAGACAAGTTACGCGATGCTCGATACTTAACTACATTAGACATAAAGTCAGCCTATTGGCAAATTCCTCTCGCCAAGGACTCAAAACCTTTAACTGCGTTTGTAGTTCCAACTCGTGGATTATTTCAATTCACAAGAATGCCGTTCGGTCTACATAATGCGCCTGCGACTTGGCAACGATTTATAGACCGAGTGTTAGGAGTTGATCTGGAACAATTTGTATTCGTTTATCTAGACGATATAGTAATATGTACATCTACCTTCGATTTACACATAGAAGTTTTGGGTAAAGTGTTGGATAGGTTAAGGTCTGCCGGTTTAACTGTAAATCGTGAAAAGTGTAATTTCTGCAAGGCCGAACTAAGATATCTTGGCTATATTGTAAACTCTAATGGTCTATTAGTGGATCCGGAGAAAGTCGAAGCGATTATCAACATTCCAACTCCTCGAAGTGTTGCAGAAGTTCGAAGAGTATTAGGACTAGCTTCGTGGTATCGTAAATTCATCCCTAACTTATCGTCACTTACAGCTCCGCTCACATCCCTTCTTCGGAAAAACACACGCTTCCATTGGGATGAAAAGTGCTGTGAAGCTTTAGAAAGGATTAAAAATCATCTGGTATCAGCACCTATTCTATCTCGCCCAGATTTTACCCGACCATTTACCATACAAACAGATGCATCAGATTATGGATTAGGCGCGGTACTGTCCCAACAGTTTGATGAGGGCGAAAAGGCTATTTGCTACCTCAGTCGGTCTCTAACAAAATCTGAACGCAAATATTCGACTACCGAGAAAGAATGCTTAGCCGTCATATTTGCCATCGAAAAACTCCGACCATACATCGAGGGATCCAAATTTACCGTTGTAACGGACCATTACAGTCTTAAGTGGCTTTTTAGTATTTCTGATCCGATTGGTCGAATCGCCAGATGGGTTGTACGTTTACAGCAATACCAATTTGAGATAGTGCATCGAAAAGGCAAGGACAACGTAGTGGCTGACACTTTATCACGAGCTCCTCCTGTGATTGAAAGCATACAAGACGACAACTCCGATCCAAGAAAGCCGGATAGGTGGTATTCTCAGATGTGTGATCGCATTCAACAACATCCAGATAAGTATCCCTTATGGAGGTTGGAGAATGGAATACTGTTTAAAAGAACAACATTTAAGTATCCTATCTTAGAAGAAACAGCTTCAGATGGATGGTTAAAAGTTGTACCGAAAAATGAGCGGCGGAAAATTATTGAAGAAAATCATGATCCTCCAATTTGTGGTCATCTAGGTTTATTTAAAACATTAGGTAGGATATCTCCTCAATATTATTGGCCTAAAATGAAATTTGATATAGCTAAGTATATAAATAGTTGCCATACTTGTCTTCAGATGAAACCCAGTACTCGCCAATCTGCTGGTCAACTTTTGAGTAAAACACCATCTGTGACTCGTCCATTTCAACTTCTTAGTGTTGATATAGTAGGTCCATTACCCAGAAGTAGTTCCGGATTTTGCTACATTCTGTCGGTTCTTGATTGTTTCAGCAAATTCTGTCTTTTCTTTCCAGTTCGTACAGTTGTTGCCACGTCAATAGTAAAGATTTTAGAAGATCAAGTAATTTTAGTGTTTGGGGCACCCAACCGTATCATCACCGACAATGGGGCACAGTTCAAAAGCGTTCACTTTAGGAAATTATTAGATACTTATAAAATTAAACAATGTTTTACAGCTAGTTATCATCCACAAGCAAATCCAGTTGAACGAACTCATCGCGTTCTTAAAACCATGTTAAGAAGTTATATTGGAGATAATGAGCGTACATGGGATAAGTATTTATCGAAAATTTCATGGGCAATCCGATCTGCACGACATGAGGCAACCTCGTTTACGCCTAACTTTGTTATGTTTGGTAGAGAGCTACAAATATGTGGAAAAGAACTTGAACATCATGCAACAGAACTAGACTTAAACTCTCCTGAAAGATCTCAGGAAATGGACCGATTGTATAAGGATGTAAACAAACGGTTACAAAGGGCATATGAAAAGAGTGCAAAAGCTTACAATCTCCGACACCGAGATGAACAGTTTGTTTTGGGACAGAGTGTGTGGAAGAAAAATTTTGTTCTTTCTGACGCCTCCAACCATTTCTCATCCAAACTTGCTCCTAAGTATTCGGGTCCATTCAAAATACATAAAGTAGTTTCTCCATGGACATATGAACTTAAAGATAATACAGGTCAAGTGATCGGTACATGGCATGCTAAGGATTTAAAGTCCCATCCACCTGATAAAATATAAACATAATAAGCTAGTATCTCAATTACATTTATCAAACGGTTTTAATTTTATTATTTTTTTTATTTACGTTTTGCCCAGAATGTGTTTTTTTTGGAAAAAAACACTTTCCTGGAAAGGGGGGTGTGTTACAAGTTTAAAAATATTTAGATTATTCATACCTGTTGATTGATGGTCAGTAAAGCAATGTTCTTAAATTAGTGAAATAATTCCAGTGGATTAACATTTTCTTTTATTTATCGTGTTTACTATTTCAAACAGACTTCTATAGTTATAAATAATAAAATCAAATACACATATCTATGGTGGGTTTAAGGTGATCTGTTGAGGGATCAAATCCATTTCTGTATTTTTCATACCTAAAATTATACATATTAGTTTACAAGTTTGCAAGAGTTTGTTTATGTTTGATTTGTCAAATGCCAACTTCAATGGCAAGGTTAAGGCTATTATTTGACCTTCGAAAACTAGAAGAACCAGTACTAAATTAGGTGGTTAATTTAATTCTAATTAGATATATTATTTATTCATGAAAGTTTGCCTAAATATTCCTCTAAAATATAAGGTATTTTACCTGTTGATGGGAGAACTTCCTTTTCCTTTATGATTTTTATTTTCCGATTTGCTCTTGAATGTTAAGCATGTGCTTATAAAATTGCAACACATTGTTGGATCTCATGGAAATTGGAAATTAGACCTGAAAATTAATTATCAAGTAGTTGATACAAACTCTGTTTGAGGAAATAAACTCAGGTCTTACCAATAAAGGCCACACAACATCTCAGGTAGGATTTCGTATAAGAACTGCATGTGTTAATATTATTGAAGACACATTTTAATTCATATCTGAATTGTTTTAGGCCTTCTTCTTCGTCTTCTTTTCTCTACTTTCTTTGCTTTACCTATATCTTGGGTTAACTTGCATTCTGCACGTAGACTTTGGCTGTGGATTTTATTCCGTCTATTGGATTCCATCTACTCCCAAGTTCTCTCAGTGGCTTCCGTCGACTCCAGTTCACTACAACTCAACATAAGTACTTCAGATTCGGCACCTACAAACTAAACCTACATTGTTATCATACATTGGTTTAAAAGAGATACCATACCTCACACACATTAGTTGTGTATAGTTCATCTTCAGCACTTAAGGTAGGATCAAACTATTATTATTTGTTCTTGATCATTGGTACATCAACTGAAGGACTCACATAACAACTTTCACATAATTAGTTGGTGATATTTAGGCTAGTTGACTGTATACAAAAGAAAATAAAATCATAGTAAATTGTAAACCAGAAAGTATATATATATATACATTTGGGTATCATATTACCTGTATTTTCAATAACTGTTACAAATACCGAATAATATTTCATTGTTAGGCGTCTACACGATATATTTCTTAAAGACAACAGTAACGAACGACACATTTTATATTTTATCTTCATACAATTCACACTTCTGTCAAAACTTTGGTTAGAACATAGAAATAGTAGTCTGCTAGTCACGTTTTCGCTAATTTTAATTGTATTGTCGATCCAATCATCGATTGGTAGGAATAATAAATCGATAGTAAAAATAAATACATTTTATTAAGCCCCTTTGAACCCACCTGAGATAAGAACAATATCTTTCAGATAAAATAAATAAATTAGAACGTTCTATAGGGATAAACTACCTTCCTCTTGTCTTCTTCTTTTTGTCTATGCGCTTGCATGCAAGTTCTAAGAGATAGAATTTGCGTGCAACAAGAAACATCACGTTGTCCTCTACCATCTTGTATGAACGCTATAATTCGCGCCACAATAATAGGATCTAACAGGTCGGCTGAAAAGTCCCCGGTCTGACCTATAGATGACGACACTAGAATTAAATCCATTTCATTTTTAGATAGTATCAACCTTCAAAAGATTCGTGTAAAAATTTGACAGCTGTCGGACTATTAGTTTGTGAGATATTGCATTTTTAGTGAAGCAACTTTTGTTATTTTCAAAAAGATGGAAAAAAAAGAATTTCGTGTGCTTATTAAATATTGTTATTTGAAAGGAAAAAATACAGTTGAAGCAAAAGCTTGGCTTGACAATGAGTTTCTGGACTCTGCGCCAGGAAAATCAACAATCATTGACTGGTATGCAAAATTCAAGCGTGGTGAAATGAGCACCGAAGACGGTGAACGCAGTGGACGCCACGAATATTTGGGTATGCGGAAGCTCTGTGCGAAATGGGTGCCGCGCGTGCTCACAATCGACCAAAAACAGCAACGAATTGATGATTCTGAGCAGTGTTTGCAGCTGTTAAGTCGTAATAAACCCGATTTTTTGCGTCGATATGTGACTATAGATGAAACTTGGCTCCATCACTACACGCCTGAGTCCAATCGACAGTCAGCTGAGTGGACTGCGGCCGGTGAACCGCCACCAAAGCGTGGAAAGACTCAACAGTCAGCTGGCAAAGTTATGGCCTCAGTTTTTTGGGATACACACGGTATATTGTTCATCGACTATTTGGAAAAGGGAAAAACAATCAACGGCGACTATTACTGTGCATTATTGGAGCGATTGAAGACCGAAATCGCGAAAAAACGGCCCCATATGAAGAAGAAAAAAGTGTTGTTTCATCAAGACAATGCACCGTGTCACAAATCAATGAAAACGATGGCAAAATTGCATGAATTGGGCTTCGAATTGCTTCCTCACCCGCCGTATTCTCCAGATCTAGCCCCCAGCGACTTTTTCCTTTTCTCTGACCTGAAGAGACTGCTCGCGGGAAAAAAATTTGGCTCTGATACTGAGGTAATCGCCGAAACTGAAGCCTATTTTGAGGACAAACCGAATGAGTACTACAAAAATGGTATCGAAAAGTTGGAAGGTGGCTATAATCGCTGTATCGCCCTTGAAGGCAACTATGTTGAATAAAAAAAATGAATTTTGTCAAAATATTGTGTTTTACTATGGTAGACCGGGGACTTTTCAGCCGACCTGTTAGAGGCATTTTGGACCAGTAAATAAACAATAAATGTCAATGAAACGTTACTTTACACAATAAACCATACAACGGATCGGTTTTAGAGAATAAAATTAAAAAATTATCAATGCAATATGAATTCGTAATTAGTGCTAAATTTTGTTGTTAACAAGGGTTGCAAATAAGGTGACAGAATGTGACGGACGCCAACTATGACAAATAGCATCCAAATACAACAATATAAATTTAATCGCCTACTATGCCCATGACTCCCTGATTAGTTTTATTTTTAAGATTATTTGCCATTTCTTAAATTATTTAAAGTGACCTAAATTTTTTGCTCGGCAGTGTAGTAACCGAAACAATGAATATATTTCATTTAGCTTTTCCACACTGTATAAAGTTAACACACTGACAAAAATTGATATATTTTCTGCGTTCATCAAATTAGTTTAATAATTATACAAATGCCTTGTATCTAATAATAAAGGATTATCAAAATAAGCTAATAAGAGATAAAACCTAACAGACGTCATTTAATTTGTATATTTATATACTGAATCGATAAAATCGGCAAAAAAATCAAAATAATATCAAAGTTACTTTTTCGTTGAGATTAGTTTAATCATAAATGATTTATTATAATGCAAGAAGAATGTGGTCGATGTGCATCTAAAAAAATGCATTTAGACATAAAACAAGTCACGGGCAACACATGCTAATATCGTGAGTTTTATTATCTGTAATATGCTTTGTTGATGACTACAACAATATGTAGATAAACTTACTGATGTAGGTGGCAAAAAACGTATTCGTGATTCAGAGTTATTGTAATGATCTCCGAGTTATTCGATGAATAATAAAAATTTGAAAATATAAAAAAGAGAATAAAAAACGAATGCAATGTTAATTATGTGTTAGTTGTAGTACAGTGTATCTCAATCTGCATTGTTGTTTTTCTGAATAACTTTTGTTTGTTTTTTTGCAATTCTTTTTATTTAATAATTACTTGTTATTTGAAGGAGGTAAAAAAGTGAATTATTGTCAAGGTCCATTAAAGACTAAGAAGCGAAGCTTTGAGGTTTTTAATGGATCCGAGACAATAATAACTCACTTTTCTATCGTGGCACATATAGCATTTTTTTCACTACTAGCAGTCTATTTTTTAAATATTAGTTTTGAAATTAAAAATTTTGGAAGGGTCAGCAGTCACTACCGTTACACATAACATATGACATGACAGTGACAAGGCAATCAATCGACAGGAAAAGTGTGACGTCAAAATTTGTGTTCTATGCTGTAGAACTGTGAAATGTCAACGAAATGATTCCAAGCGGCAGCTATTATAAATCTCCAAAAGTAACTTTTGTTTGAGTTATTTTATAATCAATATACTTGAAAGTATAATGCAAGTATCATAATTAAATAAATATAAGTCAAAATTCAAGTTTTAAAGTACCATTTGTTGGTAAGTAATCTTAAAATTTATGAAAATGCACAAATTAGAAGGTTATGTTATAATGTTTTTACGGAAATTGTTCATAAAATATATGAATGAACACTTACAAATGAAAAAACAGTAATGAACTCCAAAAAGTCAAGAAAATACAATAAACACTCCATCAACAAAAGTTGTTTGGAATCATTTGGTTTGACACTTAAGTCATTACTTTCCCAGTCCATAACATATTCAATAATTTTTGATTTGATAATAAGCATTGTATTGTTAAACTCACTATAATAATACATGGATAAGTCAACTGATTTTCATTTTTGAATAAGTAGGTGGACTCTTAAATGAGTAATAAAAAATATTTTTTACTGTGTGTTTGCATCAGTTAACGTCACATTCTGTCAAATGGATTTAGATTTAGTTCTAATCCAGTAGTCCTTGTCTTTTTCTGGCTTGGTAAAAAATGAAAAACTTTACTACCTCAACAAAAGTCAATAAAGTTAGTTATATAGGCTAGTAGTGAAAAAAGATATATGTATAACATGGGAGTAAAGTGTCTTTTCCTCCCTTGAATGATTACTGCCCTCCGTTAGTAAACTTAAACCTCGGCAGGAAAAGTAGTCAGTTTGCTCCTAGTGCAATGAATGAAGCATTCCAACTAGCACTTATTTTGTCCTGACTTGGGGGGTAGTTGTCACCCCAACTCGGGGTGGAAATTATTGATTAGATTTTTACCACAGGAATCGATTGAAAAAGTGATTCTAACCGAAAAATGCTTTATACATTTTTTTTTGGAAATAACATTTTTTAAGTTATTCTTGATTAAGTACGAGGTTTGCCTTTTATATTTCGGGATTTGGCAACCCTGGAGTTGCAATCTGGCAACTGACAGCTCTGTCGTAAAGTTGGACACCCAATGACTTCTTTTTATTCCCGTACGTAAAACGTTTTTCCGTCTAAAAACTGTTACTTTAAATCACGAATAACTTAAAAAATATTAATTTTACAAAAAAGGTGTAGGGAATTTTTTGCTTAGAATCACCATTCCACTCAATTTCGGTGGTTAAAATGTAATAAAACATTCCACCCCCGAGATGTGGGGGGCAAACCCGCTTCCCCCGAGGCTTTGGCGCCATTCGGTCCGATGTAGATGTTGATCTGTGGGCCATTCCCTATGTTCTGTTAGAATTTCTTGTAAATCCATGCCGGACCAAAGAATTCCGAGGTTTTATCTTTTTTTCAGCTTAATTTCCTGTACTATCATCTCTTTATAAATGGCTATATAAATAAATTCTTACTGAAAAAATATAATTCTTCGAATCTGTATTTGTTTTAAAAACTAATGAATCTTTTTTTGCAAAAATTGAATATTTCATGGAGTTTCCTTATTGATATTGTATCATTGTAGATTTGTTCACTAGATTTTTGTATTTGAGATTTAGACGTATCCCGCACTATTAATATAACAATATTAAATTTAGTAATTGATATTTAATGACTAACATATATTTAAACAAAATAATTTCTATAGATAATATTGAGACACCTTGTTTATGTACTAAATATTTGTTCGTATTCATGCAGCCAAACTAATTATGTTCAGATAGCATTATCTAAATTTATTTCTTAATATTCTTTGTGAAAATCAACAATATTATTTAAAACACAATTGTATGTAACAATATAACCGATAATAGTCTAGTTTAATTTTTTATTTCAACCAATATAATAATAAAAATCACTACAATGCAAAAATTATCAATATTCCTAAAAAAAATTATGCTTCATTCAAGCACACCTTAATTTAGTACAAGTACAAGTATGAACTCTTAAGTATATATTCTACTTATTCAATGTTATCTAAATATTTATTAAGATTATTGCTTTTTTGCTAAGTATATTAAGCAGATATCAAAAAATCTAAATACACTTAAAATTTTTAAGAGTAGATTTGTACATCAACATTTTTATTCACAGTTGAGTGGTTCAAAATATATTGTTTGAACACTGTATATTTATTAAGTTTCTTAGTGGTTCCTTTAAGTTAGACAACCAAGCTTACACAGTTAATACTACGTGCTTCTATTTAAATAAAATGTAGATTCTTAGTTGAATGATAACAACAATATATATTTATTGTACTAACCCTTACTATGTGAAAGTCTATCTTAACAATATATATTTGTTTTCTGATGAAATAATAGTTAAACAGCTTTAATTTCCCAAACTCTCTAACACCTATGTAGGTACCTATACAGAATATTACATAAAATGAATGGTACAATGAAACAGAATAAACAGTTTTTTAATTTCCACCTCAATCGTTAATATTTTAAGTAAAATAGTAAAACACATTAATAAATTGCTGTTTATTCTTATTTTATACTTTGATTATTCAAATTTAGGTACATTGTACAGGTTCATTTCCATTAATTAAAAATTATAATAGAACGCATATCTAAATTTTCGTTGGAAATTTTTGTCTGTACAGCTGTTATCATTAATAAATAATATTATTTTTTTATTTTTGAATGTAATTATGCCAATATTGACAAGATGTAGGCTTAATTGTTAACGTCAATGTCAAAAAAGGTTTTTTTGCTACAGATGATTAAGTTTATACTAGCATTTTATGAAGAAAATACATTCTTGTACTAGTGCAACATCCTCTAAAACCCTAGGTTGGAAGTTTTTAAATAAAGAAACATTTGGGCCGGGTAAGAATTTCAAAATTAGTAATAGTTTGATTAAAATTTATTGAATTCTTACTTAGAATATGGGTTACATACAAAGCAAAATACTAGATTTACTTACGTGCTTTAAAAATGTGTTATTAAGAAATAATTAGTGTTATTTAATCAGGTCAATTCATTCTAACTTTCATCATAGCAAGAAGAGCTCAGTTTTTTTTGACAATGCGTCAATATGTAAATCCCATTTTAGATAGCTGTCAACGACAAGTTCCAAAAATCTCACAGAGTTAACGACCTCTATGATGGAACTTTTTAACATAATAGGTTGAATTGCAGATATGTATGGTTAAACTTTAGTCTTAGAAACGTTCAAACACATATGGTTAGAATCACACCATGATTTGATGATGGTTAAGTCATGTCATGATATCCGGGTGACTCCAAGAAAAGCTAGTGTCGTCTGCGAATAGACAAATTTTACCGCCGATGCTTAAGTTAGCAATATCATTGATAAATAGCAAAAACAATATAGGACCCAATACCGAACCTTGTGGAACCCCATATTCTATTTGCTTGCATGAAGACCTTAATTCATCAACTCGTACAAGCTGCAGTCTCTCACTAAGAAAAGACTCGAACCACTTGATCGAGGTGCCTCTAAATCCATAGTACTGCAATTTTTTAAGTAGTATTTTATGATCCACGCAATCGAAAGCTTTTGAGAAATCACAAAATATTGTAGCTGTAGAGTGTTGATTGTTTAAGCTGGAGTACATTATTAAAAAGAGAAAACATTGCATCATTTGTGCATTTACCACTTAAAAATCCAAATGGATTTTTAGCTAGAATTTTGTATTTAACCACAAATGAAAGAAGCCTTTTTTACCAACCTTTCAATGATCTTGGATAACGTAGGAAGGTTCGCGATTGGGCGATAGTTAGAAACTTGATCTTTATCACCTCCTTTATGCAAATGAATTATTTATTATGGCTGTCTTAAGGCAAGTAGGAAAAATACTGTGTTTAGTTGAAGGATCGTATGTACAGCAATAGTTAGCTGTATAAATATTAGCAAAATCTCTAAGGAGAGGAAAAGTAAACAAGAAAATAAATGGGAAATAAATCAATGAAGGTTTTGATGAAATATAAATTCTGAGTGGAATATTTTCAAGCTTCTTAAAATCCAACTCCAAAGTAAGTTGTGAATTGTTCCGGACCATACTGCTTATAAGCGTAGTAAGTTGTTGTGCAAGTGACAGTACCAGTATATTTAGAATAAACATATTTAAGTATGGTAATAAATTTATTGAAATCAGATAAGTGTTGAAAAGCACAAAGACTAAGTTCTCAAGGTTTCAACTGCTGACACTAGTAGATACAGTCGTAGTAACATCATCGGACTCATTTGGTTATACATTTATACAAGATATTGTAATTAAAAACTTGAAATATAGAATGTAGTGAATTTTTTTCATGCTTCATGAAAAAGAGAATACATATTATGACCTAACTTCCTCTCATTGAATAGGTACCTAATTAATATTATGATATAATGAACTATTAAGATATTGTTTTAAAATTTATCACACATCCCCTATTTACATGTCTGACACTGCAGCAACAATGCAGTAGATATGACAACACCGGGAAGGTGAAATATAAAAACATTTGCTAGGTATGCTGTTCACAAAATTTCAGAATATTGTGGAGCGTCTCCTAATTATTCATTTTCGAGGTCGTTTTTTTTTACTGACTTTAATTCGTCAAAATTATTTTCAGACGACCCATGTTGACGTCAATCTATGCATACGTTTGAGACATGATTCTAGCTTGTCTAACTCATGCATAAAGATAATATTTTGGTGTTTGTTCTTCCAAATTTGGATGTTGCCAAGTGGCGATAAACTTTTTTTCACGACTCCCTCGTAAGTATTTATTTTTATCGCAATAATTACAGTGGTTAAAATATTAAAAGTCGTAACACGTCAAAATGTATGTGTGTAGAGATGAATCTGTTATTTTTTAAAGTAAGTTTATAAGACATTGTTATTATAAGTTTAGAATCGAATTTTTACAGTGTAGTTGGTTATTTTTTATTTCTGCTGTAAAACCGAAGCAATAAAATATCGATATTGAATTACTTTTTAATTTAAGAGCTTTTAAATATTTTATTCTAAAATGTTCGTGGTTGGTTTAATTTCAATAATCATGATAAGACGACATTAACAGAGGAGCAAAGGTTAAGGACTGTTCAGCTGTTCATAGGCCATAAGTACAAGTCAAAGTGTTATTTGTAGAATTTGGCAAATATATCGTAATACAGGCATTGTTATGAATAGCATTTGGACCCCAATGCAGGACAATACTCCTCCTCATGTTGCTGCGATAATTTTGGATTATTTGTAAAATTAGTTAATCGACTTATTAGAGTTTCCTGCTCAATCTCCCGACATTAATCCAATTAAACATGCTTAGGATATGTTACAAAGAAGAGCAATCCTTTTTTAACACTCGGCATGAATTAATTACTAGTCTTCAAAGAGATTGGGCAGCTATTAAGCAGGGCGAGATAGATTAGTTGATTTTAAGTATGTAGAAGATGTAGAGCTGTAATTAATGGTAGAGGAGATCATACAATGTACTAAATTTAAAATTTAATAATTCTTTTGTTATCAATTTTAAATAAATACTTTAAATTTAAATTAACTTTTTATTAATATCCCTAGACCATGTTGATGTGTGTATATACTATCTAGGCTATGGTGATGATATAGTAATAGTCACGAAAGGTAAATTTACAGGGACCATCAAGAAACAGGAACAAAGCGCTATTAATGTTGTGAACAGGTGTCCTGTTAATCGGATGTCCTTGTGTGAACAGGTGGTTTACAGGGACCATCAAGAAACAGGAACAAAGCGCTATTAATATTGTGAACAGGTCCCCCTTGTTAATCGTAGGTCCTTGTGTGAACAGTTGATTTAAAAAAAGTGGGTGTAGCAGTAAATCCACCAAAAAACTGCATTGTTAACTTTACAAAGAACAAACTGCAACATTTATCTACTAAAACGACTAGTACTTAGCAAGAAGGTAGTTCCGTGTGGAAAATACCTAGGAATCAAGTTTGGTCAAAGTCAGAGTATAACAAATAAATGTTCATTGTCCTTTAACACAGTTTTATGATTCTATTAGAAAAAACCAGTCTGGACAAGATCATATTATAGAGTATACTCTATATCTACATCTACCATAGTAGTTCTGGAAATTGTCGAGGTGCAAAATGGCGTGTAGTTGCACAGTCATTACAAATTCTAATATACTAAGTGACATAAAACTCCGAACACCCAGTTTAAATGATTTTATTTTAATAAAATTGGATGAATTTATTTATTTAACTGAAATAAACAATTGATAAAATTTTCAGCCTTATTATTTGAGGATTCCGGTTTTTATACTGCTTTTTTTGAATATTCCGGTTTTTATACTGCTTTTTTTGAAATCCACTAACAATCCATAAATGAATATTGTAGCCGTAGTAAAGATGCGGATTTTGGTTCTTGACATTCTTTACGATTGGTTACGATGCATAGAGTACGGAGACCTGTACGATTTCGTCAACTTAGTGAGTTTGACAGGGGTCGTATAGTGGGACTTCGGGAAGCTGGATTTTCTTTCTAGACACCGTGGTTAGGTGTTATCAGGCATGGCTTCGAGAAGGCCGTACGCAAAGAGCAAGGGGCTCTGTACGCCCCCGGAGAACAACAGACCGTGAAGATCGCCGCCTAAGATGATTGGCCTTATGGACCCGTTTCTCCACTACCCGGTTCATTGCAAATTAATGGTTTCAAAACACGGAAGACCTATTGGCACGCGAAGTGTTTACCAACGAATAAGACGTTTTGGCCTGTTTTCATACCGACCTCACTGGGTCCCCTTTAACTCCAGAACACCGACGTAATCGCCTTGAGTGGTGCAGAGAACGGTCACTCTGGGATCAGGAATGGAACAGTATTGTCTTTGGTAGCGAGTCTCGATTTGGTTTAGGCATGAACGATAGTCGAGCGAGGGTTAGAAGACGACGTGGTGAAAGGAGAAATCCACGGTCTTTTGTTGAAAGGCATGTTCATCAAACTGTTGTAGTTATGGTTTGGGGGCTATAGCTTATGGTTCGAGATCGTCTTTAATCTTCATCAGAGGTAACATGAACGCGCAGTGTTATATCCAAGAAGTTTTAGAACCCCATCTTTTACCCTATCTTGACACCCTGACAAATCCAACTTTCCAACAAAATAATGCCCGACCACATTTTGCAAGAGTCACATCCCTCCTGGTGAGATATCGTAAGAATTTCTTCAAATACCTCGCCCCTCTCTGAATCTCACGTGATTCTTAAACATCTTTATTTTGGCTGTAAACGTGTCGGATTATTGAAAAAACAAACACATCTTGATCTGGTACTTGGTTGTTTAATTAATCTTATTATTAATTGTACGTCCTTCCAATTCATCTAGATATGTTACAAAAGCAAGATCCCTAGAACAATAGCAGAAATCATGAACTTGAAAGCTGCTATTAACCTCGCACTCCAACAGCCTAACTTCATATCTTAATAATTTTGAGCATTTCAATTCTATTTGTATACCCCAGCCCAGAAATATTTACCTGAATATTTGTAGTTCCAAATATAAAGTTACCTTCCACCTCTACACCCCACAGCCGTTAAATAATATGAAAGTTGTTGTTGTCGAGTTCTCATAAATTACAAAAAGATCTAATCAATAAATGAATACATAACGTTTGCTGAGGTAATCCATTCGCACTTGAAACAAGAAGTCAAAGTCTCTCAGTAATCATTGTGTAAACAAATATTTTGATGTAGAGTAAACGAATATGGTTTAGTTGAGGATTTATTTTTGGAGTGATGTAATACCGTTAATTTTTGTGAAAAAGTTCGATTTTTGGTAGTGACAGAATGTCGGGAATTGAACGTAGTAAAAGGCGTATTATGAATAGAGCTTTTTCTATTCATATAGGTGGGTAGAACTGGATTCAATTTTATTATTTTGATTTATTCTTGATAAAATGTAAGGTTAGGTTCTTCTTGTAAAGTATTTTATGTAAGGGATGCGCGCGCATATATGATTGAAGTAATATATACGAGGGTTAAACGATTTGAAACAATATGCGTTTAAACAATGATTTTCAAATCTTGATAGTATTATTTAGTATTCTATGAAAGTTTAAGTAAATGAAATCTTTTAAAGGCTAATCTGTTGTTTTTGTTTTTTTCAGGAGAACGCGCTAACTATGTCAACAGTCCGCACGTCATTGCGATGGTGGGACTCCCGGCCCGAGGCAAGACGTACATTTCCAAAAAATTATCCAGATATTTAAATTGGATAGGCATAAATACGAGAGTATTCAATTTGGGCGAATACAGAAGACACGCGACGACGGCATACAAAAACCATGATTTCTTCAGAGCAGATAATCAAGAAGCCATGGCAATTAGGACGCAGTGCGCGCTGGAAGCCTTGCACGACGTCAGTCAATGGTTAGAAGAAGGCGGAGAAGTGGCTGTTTTCGATGCCACTAACTCTACTTTTGATCGAAGGAAACTCATACACGATGTGGTGGTTACCAAAATGGGTTTCAAATTGTTCTTTGTAGAATCGGTAAGGTAATATCTAATACTGGAAAGACTTTTTAAGATACCCTTTAGTGGTCCATTAACATTGACACAAAAATGTCTTCTGCTTGTTTTGCCATTAACGGCCTGTGTTTCCCTATTTTAATCTCATCTAAGATATGGATTACCTTTCTGAGAGTTTAGTACTGTACATCTTTTCGGCTCTGTTTTTAAATTACAGAATTAGCATATTCCGTAATTAGCAACGTAACGAGTGCAAGAAAGACACTTTCCAACGCGTTGTGTACACAAATTTTCCTACAACCCCTATATTTCTTACAATAATGATTGTTATAACTTTATTTATATACTTTATTTTAATTGTTAGTTATTTTAAAAATCAGGATTTCGTTTTGCGTAGGCTTTTGACGTTTTGAGGACAGTTTGAAAACTGCAACAAGTGAAACCGGAACAATGCTATAATATACTAGAAATCGTCAATAAAATCAAACAAATGGGTCACTAAAATTCAATTTAGTTGCTAACATACAATACTGGTATTAATTGAGTAAACTCCTATCTAATGAAGATGTTTTTGATTTATTTTAAATTTTGTTGTGGCCCAAAATCACACTATTATTAAAAAACAGTGAAAACTAAAGATTCCACTAAAAAATATAAAAAATTGAAGTAAGTAAGTATTTTCCGAAGTAGGTATTTTAATTTTAAAAATACTATTTTGGATAAAATTTAATTTGTTCTATCGTCAACGAAAGTAGTCTGACAAATTTAAATTAGAATAGAATGAACCTAAAAGATTGTGGGCAGGGTCAGCTGCGTTATCGATAACCAATGGGGGTTATTAACTTTGTTGTAATCATTATGTTACCACTATTGTGACTGTGTGCAGTGAATAGTGATTTTCTTTATTTTTTGTGATTATGAATTTTATTTTTCTACAATAACTTTTGGCCATTTCGCACGGATTTGATTGACTCACTTGATACACAAATATGCATTAGAGAGAGAGAAAGAGAAATGTGCTTTATTGTCAACCAAAACTACTACAAATTTTAAGCTGCAAATCGCATGCGCATTGATTATTAGGCGTTGGCAAATATTTAATACGCATGCTATTTGCAGTTGGAAACGGTTGCTTATCGTTTTTAGGTGTATTGGTAGACAGTTGTACATTTTTCTTGCGCTATAAATAATAGAATGTTTTGTAAGACTAGAGGTGGGCATAGTCAAATAAACATTTAAATCAGACTTTCTCGTTAGGTATCTATGGAGTTATCCCTGTTTTGAGTTGTGGGTGGATTTACGAACTAATCAAACAGATTACAAGATTAATAGTACCAGAAGAGTCAGAATAAGATTGGCAATGTGATCTGTTATATAGGCCAAAAACATAATGTATTTCCCTTTTCTGTAGTTTAAAAACAGAGTAAAAAAGATGTACACCACAAAACTCCCAATTCATATCTTAGATGGGACTCAAACAGCGAAAAGTAGGCTGTTAATGGAATAGAATAAGTTAGCTCTTTAGAAACGATTTTAATGGCAAAACACTGACACAGAAACAAAATGTGTGGAGCACTTAAGCGTGTCGTCAATTATAGTTCCAAAAACTTAATTGAAATTTTTTAATTGTACTGGTGGGTTATTTAATGTAATGGGTTGTAAGTTAAATTTGTAAGAGAGATTATATAATATACTAATATATAATTTATGATATTGTAATATCAAATTCAATTGTCGTGGAGTGTATATATTCTAAAATTATTTATTTAACAAACTGCTTCAACTGCTAAAAGAAATGGTGGGAATTTGTTTCAAAGTTCTACCATCTACTGCTTAAACTTCACGCTAAATATTTTGAAAATAATTAAATTGATATTTTGTGTTAATCTGTTATATATATTTTCTAGATTTGTGATGATCCCCATATAATCGAACAGAATATAATGGAAGTAAAAGTCAGCAGTCCCGATTATGCAAATATAAATAAAGACGCCGTCCTTACTGATTTTCTTCAAAGAATACAACACTATCAAGAAAAATACGAACCTTTGGACGAGGTCAAGGAAAAAGATGTTTCTTTTATGAAAATATATAATACCGGAGAGAAGGTCGTAGTTCACAAACACGAAGGGCACGTACAGGCTAGGATCGTTTACTATTTGATGAACATACATATAACACCAAGGACTATTTATTTGACTAGAGTAAGCAAACTTTATTTATTTTGAATATAGATATTTGTTTAAATTCAATTCAATAAAAATGAGGTTAGGTCATATAAGTAAAGTTAAAATAGGAATAGGTACCTTCAAGCCTTTATGTTGGATATAGATATTTGTTTAAATTCAACTGAATTTAACTGTACAAATATTTTCTTAAATATTTGTTAATAAAATAGTTTGTTCTGCAATAGTTTGGTAACACTTATTTTTATTGGCACACCTAAAAGTTCTCATTCATATTTCCACTTATATTATGATCCCTGTTTTATGCTATAAAACTTAACGTAACTATTGGTTTTTAGCATGGTGAAAGTGAACAAAATTTAGATGGCAGAATAGGTGGTGATTCAAGCTTGAGCGCAAGAGGAAAACAATATGCCCACTCTCTATCTGAATATATTCATGAACAGAAATTAGATGGATTAAGAATATGGACCTCATGGTTAAAAAGAACCATTCAAACTGTGTCCGGTCTGCATGTGCCGCAAGAAAGATGGAAAGCTCTTAATGAAATAGATGCAGTAAGTTCATAAATTACCTTTTAATGGTAGAGCAGGTACAAGTTACAAGTTTTTCCAGGGCGTTTGCGAAGAAATGACATATGAGGAAATAAAAGAAAAATATCCTGAAGAATTTGCTGCTAGAGATATGAACAAATTCGCTTACAGATACCCAAGAGGTGAAAGCTATGAGGATTTAGTAGCGCGTTTAGAACCAGTCATAATGGAATTGGAGCGACAGGGTAATGTTTTAGTCGTTTCACATCAGGCTGTGCTTCGATGTCTCTTAGCTTATTTCCTGGACAAAACTGCAGGTAAGTGAAATAATTTTTTTAAAAAGACTATTTACTCTGTCCGAAAATTGGTAAGAATACAGATCTTACTTCCACTTTATACAAAGACCTTCTGAGCTCTCTCATAATATGTTACCATCAAATAATCTAGTAAATAATTGATACAAATTTATAAATACATACATGTTTCGTTTTTAGTAGTTTTTTAGATATTGAATTATTCAGATGTCAATTATCTAATAGCACTTAAATGATCTAATATCAGAGACAACCAAGAGACGCCCAAGTACATGTTAAATTTTTGTTCTACAGTCATGAATTGGTCCACCAGAATCGGAAAGTGAGTTGAGATGGCGCTCGCGCTTCTCAAGAAATTTAAAAAATCGCGGGCAAACCCTTTTTTGTTTATTTTCTTATTTCTTGCATTAAAAATTAAATACAAAACTAAAAAAACATACTTTATTGAAAAATACAAAAAGTGGTTTTATATGAAACATAAATGATGTACACAATATATTAAACTTATCATATACATAAACATTATTGTGGTCCTCGACATAATATATGGCCTATTGGACAAATTACAGGAGCAATGAAAACATACCGAACGTGGAATATAGAAGTGGTTCTTAACTTTTCAAAGAAATGACAAGATATAGACTAAAAGGATGCATAAAAAACACATCGTTTTTTAACTATCGTTACACACAAATAATCACCAAACAAAAGTCTAAAATAATTGTTCTACAACACACTGTTACACAGTTTATAAATAAGAACTAGAATTATTGAACTTATTCTAAAAACGCCACAACAACACAGTTAATACAACTCGTCAAAACAATAATAGCGACTGAATACTTTGGCAGTTGGCACGTCACATTTCACATTTACCACAGAATATCAAACAAACTTTATGTTCTAAGGTTTGCCGTTGTGTCAAAAATTCCATGCTCCTAGTGCCATATGCGCTTACTTTCCAAAAATAAGACAGAGATGTGACATTTCATAAACTTGTGAACTAAACAAGAATAGTGCTAGCAGGACTATTTTATTGGACAATCGAACAAAAATGCTCATGTACTTGACCGTCTCTTTGGTTTTTTGTGCTAATATATCTGTAAGCACTTCATTAATTATTTTTTTATTCTTTTATAGTTCACTTTTACTAACATTATGTACAATACATGAGCTGTGCTATATATATTCTCTATGCTTCTATTTACAAAATGGTTATCTAGCGGTCTAGTTCCTTTTTATTTATTTAATTATATATTGTACATTTGAAATTTATTTTTTTTATATATTTTTAGATGAATTACCTTATTTAAGAGTTCCCCTACATACGATAATCAAACTAACGCCAGTGGCTTACGGTTGTAGAGTAGAACATATACCATTGAATATCGGATGTGTCGATACCCACAGGAGCAAACCAACCGTAAGTTGAATTTAATTATTCATGCACTTCTTTAATTCATCAAGTCATTAATTTTCGCTTAAAAATTAACGATATTCTCGCATGTAACTGTTTTTTCAGGAACCAGGCCATATAGGATCAGTAGCAAATGAAAAATGATCATGATTTTTTCTTTATTAATTATTTTTAAAGGGGATTGTTTGAAAAATTTAATTTTAGTTTTTATGACTAACTTAGATACAATAATTAAAAGTTTAGTTTTAACATTGTTCGATTTTGTATTTGGTTGATTAACAAATTAACTTATGAATATGAAATCGGTTATAGCTGTTCAAATAAAACTATATCAACAGACTTTAAAACCATGTATAAAAATGGAAACTGTGTAGTATTTAAGCTTCTTAATTATACAGAAAAGTTTACTACTTTGCCCCACAGAAATGGAAAAAAAATCTTATTGTGTTGAGTGTATTTCTAGAGAAAAACAACTACTCTCCGGCTTATTTATAACTCTGAACTTTAAATTATATTCCAACCTGCAAACCGGTTTCTATATTATTGTGTCATTATCAGTGCAGAGTAGTTTTTCAGTCCGCTCAAAGCTGAAGAACAAAGTTTTTGGAATGTAATTCAATGTTTGGTGGGGCATATAACTCGAAAAGTAGTTGGTTTTCATTTACAAAGACGGTCCTTACATTTGGTACTTTGATTTTCATTTAAGTGAGGGAAAAATACTAAACTTACCTCTGTATGTATTAAATTTTCTTTTCCCTTGATAATTTGTTGTATAAATAAATCTTAAACTAAATTTTAATTTCTTACAGTGAGTCAATTGTTAGGATTTATTTCATATATAATATAGAACTAAAAAAATTAAGGCCTTAATTTATAAAATGGCTTATTAGTAATTGTTACTTTACATTTAATAAAAATGTTATCTACATACAGTTCAATATAAGATAAATATTAAAACAAATTGTAATTGTTTACTTTTGATTTTGAATATTTGAACAAACTATAACTGGATTATATGATCTGATAATTTGGAATCATTAATTTTTTTTCATAATTTAAATCGAACGATAATATTGCTAAATATAGATAATTTTATCTTCTGAAAGAGTTTGAAAAATATTTCAGTAGTTTAGTGTATGTAGTTACGTTTATTACAAATTGTCTGTGACAGGGTTAGAAGGTGATAAAGAATTTGAACAATTTTTGTGTTCTAACATATTGTATCAATTTGTTGTTTGTCCTGTGTGTAGTTGTGATGGTTAAAAAATATCCAAATTTATCTGCAATAAAATTTATGTTACTGATAAAATATACATAAGGTATACAGGATAGTTTGTTGTGTAAATCTAAATTTAAATTTTTTTAAAATAAACTGTTGTCTCTATTGGTTTTTTGAATGAACAGTTTTATCACTTGCTTACAGATATACAGATATCTTAAACTTTTTTAATATAAATTCAAATTTATTCATATTTTGTGAGTTACCATGGAACCATGGAAAGTTTACCAGTAGTTTAAACTGTGCACTGTTCCACTGCATTTTTTTATTCCTTATTTTGCCCTATTCAGTTAATTCAATTATTTTTACTAAACAAGAAAGCCAAACCTGTGCTTCTATATTTAGTTCTACACATTAAACAATTTAAAATAAATTTAATTAATTTTACCTATCTCAAAATACCTTATGTGTAATTGCATTTCTTTTTATCATGTATATGTTACACTAGTTGTGTGTGTCTACATTTTATCTTTGAAACAAGTAGATTATTCTTAACAGCATGGTATCTTTTAGATATTCATTTTAGTATATTTTATTTAAAAAGTAACAACTCTTATATAAAATTGTAACATTATTTTAAAAACTAAATACAATTTTACTTTTCATATCAAAATGGTCTAACATCAGAGTAGATTAGGCACACATTAATTTTCCTTATTGTAATTCTATATACCTAAAATCAGTTCTGTTTTTGTTTTCAAATATAAATTCATAACCACACTTCGAGTTGCAATATTCAAATATTATTTGAGATATTTTTTTTTTGATTTGTGAAAAAGACATGCAGAATAACGAAATCAAATATTGGCCTGGCTTCCTATTACTATATTTCCTGCTTATGTAATTTCTTGTACTGCTAGCCAGTAGGTTAATCAATCAATTACATCTGCCTACTCAAAAAAAATAACGTCAACACAAACTACTACATAAAACTGCTGTATAAATACACCTCGTTTTCATTACTTGTAGCTTAATATTATCTCTTAATGTCTGTATTAATACTGTAACACACTCTATTTGTTTTTGTTTATGGTTCAATGAATATTTTAATTTGCAATTTTGATAAAATGAATGCAAGTTCTGATATAGGTTGATAAACATAATGTGAAACTAGTGGTTTGATATATGGAACAGAATATTTTTAAACATGGAACAAATATTTAATAATTTTTTGGGTCTGATGCCTAATGAGTGACGAATATAGATAATATCTTTTTGTACTTATATAAAGAATTTAGTCTAAAAAATTATGTAAATTACAATAAGGTCTTGCTTTCAAATCACAAACTTTTTTTGCTTTGGAAGAAAAGGGTGGAACTGAGAATACTAATAGGAATTGGTTCTTTGTGGAGTTGGTTGGACTTTCTTGTTGCTAGATATGCTACGTTTTCAAAATTAGGAACCCAATGCCTCTGTTTAATATCTGAGTTTTCATGTAGTTTTCCCGACAAGATAAAAAAGCTGGGATACATATAGTGTGGCATCTAATTTTTTGGAGGATAACTAGTGGATCAATCCAATAGTGAATATATCTGAATATATCCCCAACTCGGAAATTATAGTCATTGACAGCATGAGAGTTAAAACTGCAGCCCAAGGTTCTAGTTTCGGAATGATCTGATGTTTGAAACGAACGACCTTATATTTGGAAGGAACATCCTGGTAGATCTAAACGAATATCTGCAACACAAGCATAAACTTCCTTGCAAAAGGAATAGTAACAAAATGAATATAACATCTGGGAATATTAACTGGAAAATGACATTTCTTGTTCTCATGCATCTCAGCATGAGTATTGTTGACAAATTGTGCTTTTAAAGATGATGAAAACGCACAAAAAATCATCACGTTCATTTGTTATTTATCAGGATCTCGTTATGTGCCCAACTCGCGCCAGAAGAACGATGCGCGCATTTATCCAACCTCACAAGGAAGTATAATGCTACAAGAAGTGTTTCTCAACTATTGGACAAATTAATTCTTTTAGGAAAGTGGAGGGGTGAGTGTGTCCAAGTTCAATTCATTGCTTTTATATGAGATAAGTTCTCTCTCTCTCTCTCTCTCTCTCTCTCTCTCCTGGATATCCAGACAATTTGGATTTTCGTGAGTTAAAAGCCTTGAAGATTGGGTACTTTTATTTAGGGTTGTGTATAGTAATTATTACACTGTTGTTGTTTTTGTATAAAGATGTATAAGGGTGAAAAAATAATTCATATTTACCGGAAAATATACAATTCAAATGTTTGCAGTTATTTTCTTGAAATGACCACCTTCTTAATTACAAAGTTTTATCTCATTTACTTTTCTAAGAATAGTTTTCCAATATCACAGCAGCATTTTCTTGTAAGAGGGGGAGTTTGTTTTTATAAATATTAATATATAGTAATTATTAGAGAGTTTGCGGTCAGTCGTTTTACGTTACGTTAGACTCCTATTTTACGTTATACTGTAGTATATCGTAAAATTTGTAAACATAGCTTGCGGTTATCGTATCTAAAAAATCAAGGTTACAGATGACATATGATATGTCACTAGTACAAAAGATAGCTAAAAATAATTAACAAAACTAAGAAAAATAACCTTAAGATTCATGAACAAAGCCTTGGTAAACCTGATTGTATATACCTAGTAATATTGGTTAATGAAGATTTCCTTCTTTTACTGCTTAACAAAAAGCAGTCGAAGAAAGAAAAATACTTGATTCTACAAATTAAATTTAATTTATAATCAGTGCAGAGCAATAATTGTAGCTTCTTGTTTCGTTTTGAAAAACAAGACATTATTGAACTACAAATTTTTGCAAATACCTAACAGGATTGAAACTAATGATAAACAATCATGATACAACAATTTACAATGTTCTTTTATTGTACCATGAAAGTAAATTATAACCATTAAAATCTGATTGGTTAACGTTATTTTCAAAAATAGCGTATAAATAAGCTTTATACGGTATAATTTTTACTGCATTTTTACGTTATACATTATAACGGAAATTTTTATAACGTAAAACACCTTACCGCAAACTCTCTATTATTAAACAAATTTTTAAACACTTTCAAACAACTTAATTTTTTTAATAAAGCGCTGAATTTTGTATAAAAATACTTGATATACACCATTGTTATTAAAGTTAAAATTATTAGAATGTGTCCTTGCAACTTGCTAGTTTTTCTTTTAAGTTTTAACCGCAAATAGGTGCATAACGTATTCGTTATATAAAATATTCTGCATGTGTTTGGAAAGCATATGTACACACAACACACACAAAGGACGTTAATTAAATAAACCATTAATTTTAGGAGGCTTGGACATAAAAACTTTATATTTAAATCGATAGATATAAAAATACTTTAAGTTGTTGAAAATTTTAACGGTTATCAAATGAGACTAGAGTATGATTGTTAACTTATGTTAAAGCGATTATTTGCTTAAAAGTACTTTTTACTTATAAAATAGCAATGAATAATAATAATTTTAATAAAATAAATTTGCTCAATATTTTTTTTTAATACTTTTGACAACCGTTACTGCTATTTAAAGTGGTAAATTCAAAACTAATTGATATATTGCGCAATAAAGAAAAAAACTTTGTTTTAGTTTAGTTTTTTGTCTTCTATACGATTATGTAATGGTTATTCCAAGCAAATAATGTATATACTTGTTCCTCTAAATATTTCTTGCCATTTTTTTTTATTTGTTAAAATATAAATTTTTTAAATAGCCTGTAACCTCCAACTAAATGTTTTAACCTATTAATTATCGTAGATATACTTCTAAACTAATGGCAATACTATTAATCCGGAATAAATTCGATATATTTTTCTTGCCATGATAATGTAGATTTTCTGGTTGTTAATAAAGTATTGCCCTTTATGTATTCGCTTAACTATTTTCTTTTGGTAGAATTGTAGAAAAAATTGTTTAATCTTAATTTTATTTTAAGATGTATTTATTTGTTTTGTTATAAATTGACTGCTTAAATAATTTATTGAAATATAATTGAAGAGCTTATAGTTTCATAATATTTTGTGCACATTAGGAGTGACGCATATTTTAAAATTGATCTTGCTTGCTTTAGGCTTTTCAATTATAACACTAAACTCTTTTCAATTATGACACTATACTCGTAAATAAACAAGACCTGAACCATGGTAGGAATAAGCATTATATAATAAAAAAATAAGCTTAGGATTGATAAAATTGTACATTTATTTGCTTTTTTCGCTTATTATTGCTTAAAATCGTGGATGTTTGCTGCAATAGCCTCTTATTGACCATATGAGTTGTGGGAAGTTATTTGGTGCAGTTTTTTATTTATTTTTGTATCCATTTCGTTTTTAATTAATTTTAAATTCAAACCTTTTTTTGTAAAATGCTATTCTTAGATTCCTCTCTTATACATAATAAGATGTCGGTTAGATTTTTTATGACAAAAAAATATCTATCTAAAAATTACTATCTTTACTTTGTGGAAGTCTATCATAAAACTGATGAGTTGAATTAGAAAAGCTGTCATTGAGATACAAAAAAATTGTTTAAAAAACCGTGAATGTTTTCTTGCGAAAGTTATTTGTTTAATTTTTTTTATTATTTTATTGATTATTTATTAATAACAATTAAACACAAATACTACTTTTTCTACCAAAAATTTCACATTCCATATTACTTTTTAAACTAGAAAATTTTAAATTCCTGTCACATTGCCTTTCCCACATTCTTATCCCAAACTAAAGAAAATTAATTAGAGAGTGCTTGGTCAATGAACTTCTACACTTTTCTCCAAACAACTTTGTATCCATGAAGAATACAAGGCTTTATGGATAAACGTGGGTGCTTATATTTTTTAGTCATTGAATACTTCTACGATGTATCCGTAAAGTATGGAACAAACTCATTTTTAGCTAAAAAGGCCATTTTAAGTAATAATCCTATTTTTATTTTAATTTACCGTATTTTAAAGTACCTAATATTCTAATATACAGGGTGAATTACTATTATCAAAAATACGTATTGTCTAGCGGACAGAATATGAAAGAAAATATTTCCTATGGTTTAAAAAAACATAGTCGTCTAGTTTTTTATTGTTACTTTAACTAATAAAACACACACAAAACTATTGTATTTTTTTCCACCCTGTACCAATTGGAATAAACATGTTACACATTTTTGGAATCAGCTCAGCTAGAGAATCCGAAAGTTGAAACAAAGTGGCGGTGACATCATTACTCTGTATATTAGAATATTATTTTAAAATACACTAGATTAAAACCAAAAATCGACGTGTTTCAGTATTATTTCTTAAAATGGCCTGGTTAGCTAAACATTAATTTGTTCCATACTCTATTCAGTAAAAATTAAAGATAATGTACCTGCAATCAATAATGCTATCTGCGGTAATTTTAATATAAATGTTTGCATTCATAATTAGCTATTAGGCTGTCAAATATGTAGTTTGAAGTTGAATAAATATATTCTTCTACTAGCGCACGGAAAAGTCCAGTTTGCGGCATCATTTTAGTGTTAAAAGCGTCACTTTTCCGCACGCAAGTAGAAAAAAATCGTGTACCACTCGTGCTTATAGTGACTTTTCCGCAACACCTTTCACGTGGAATAAATTACTCTCTGCACATGTGGTACAATTTAAAATTGTTAACTAAATACATAGTTGCTTGTTTAATCGAGTATATTGTCAACTGTAATAATCATAAATTAATTTTTTAAAGGTTCCTGGCGAACTGGAAGAGAAATTCGTACGAAAAAATAAGCAGAATCCCTCTACTTAATTTTAAGCTTCTATACAAGATTGACTGAAAATTAAAAAAAAATAAAAATATTGGGTGCCTATAGAAAATTATATATTATTAAAATGATCATTCTTTGTTGTGATGTAACAATAGGAAATACCGATTTATAGATTATATTCTGTGAGATTGGTCGTAGTTTTTATAAAGTAAAGAATTGCTTGTTTAAAAATTGATGAAATAAAATTGGAAGAACTTTTTTTTTGGTTTGCTATTAAAGCAACATAGCTACGTTTTTGTTTTTTAAAATTTGCAGCTATTAGCAACTAAATCAAACACGATTTTCAATATCAGTGAAAGTAAATAAGGCTCAAACAATGATTAAATGGTAATAAAACCAATAAAATTGTCATATAGATTAAAATTTCGGTTAAAGAAAAGTCGCGACTGTGACATTAATTGGGTGTTCCATGAGTAAAGGTGTATCTTCATAAGAAGACACATATTCGATTGGATTGAACAGTTTGGTTGTTCTACTACATAAACTAATTTAAAATATTGTATTTTTTGAAAATATGTATATACCTAAAATGTATTAAAAATTATTGTGAGTATAAAATTGCAACTGCTATTTTTCTTTTAAAAAATAGTACAAATCAACTTGGTAGTTCATAAATATGCCAAAGGATACTAAGCTTTGTTTTTTAATATTATATAAAAAGTTTTAAATAATTTTGAAGGCTTGTTCAATTCTGTGGTATTCAAAAAAGGACCAAAAATTTCCTTAAAATCAAATTTTACACTGGCTGAAAATGATCACAAATTGCAAATTGTTAAACAGAAAGTTTTATCTTCATATAATTTGTTATTGTAAATATTTCAAGTTATTGATTCAATTAGTTTAAGGTTTATAATGAATGCTTTTTAGTTTTCCCTTAGCTCAGCGATCTTTTTTTCCAGACTTTTAATCAATTTATTAGCCAGTTTTTCGCTATTGTTATTTTTGTTTCTACACACGTGTTATTACTTCTTTTTTAGCAATTTATATCATCACTTGAAATATTACAATCATCACAAAATTAACTGTAGGTCAAATATTTTTAGTTCGGATGAAAATTAAAATAAAATTTAGAAGCTCATTAAGATAATGAAACTTACTTTATGAAGTTGTGTCCTTTTGCCTGTTATATACTTACGTATAATTCGAAAAATTTGGAACCAAGTGTTTTACTCTTTGACTATCTATATGTACCGTTTTCATCATTAATATATAAACAAATACATTGTCTTGCTGTGGTGATATATATAAATAAATACATAAATATAATTATTGTATATCTATTGTTGAATAAAGTATTTTATAATAAAATTTGTTTTATTTATGCTCTCTCTGTCATCTAGAATTACGAAATTTCACTATTGTAGACTAACGATTTTACATAAAAGTCCAAAGGATTAAATCTGGGGAACGAGGCGGCCAAGGAAACTCACTGCCCCGTCCAATCCTACGATGCGGAAAATTGTTATTTAAATGCTCCTGGACTATAAGTGGATAATGTGGGGGAGCACCGTCCTGCATAAACCACATATCCTGCCTTACAATTAAAGGAACTTCATCAAGTAAAATGCCTAAATCATTTTGCAAAAATTCTAAATAATTTACCGCATTTAATCTGTTAGGGAGTTCAAATGGACCAATGAAATTATCGCCAATGATTCCACACCAGATGTTGATTGAAAACTCATGCAGAAAATGAGTTTCTTTGTATTGATGAGGATTAGCAAAATCGTAATAGTGGTTATTTCTCCAATTAAATACTCCTCTGCGTGTGAATGTAGCCTCGTCCGTAAACAGTACCTTTTTTAAAAATATTGGATCTTGATTGATCTTACCGAGCATTGATTGACAAAATTGTAGTCCTTCCTTGGTAAGTCATTGGGTAATAAATTTTGTACAGGCGTGAAATGATATGGGTACAATTTTTCTGCATGTAAAATTCTTGACACACTTGATTTACTTACACCAGTAGCTGCCTGCAAGCGCCGAGTACTCAATTCAGGATTTTCTATAATTCTTGTTAAAATTTCATCTTCCATATCAGCTGTAATTATTTTAGGTCGACCACCAGAATTTTTCTTACGAAAAGAGCCGCTTTCACCTAAATTGGAGTACAATCTTTGAAATTTTTTTACGACTGGGTACAATTCGGTTTGGATATAACTGCACATATCGTCTAATTGCGACACATGCATTATAATTTACTTGTGCATAAACACAAATCATATCCCTTAGTTCATTATTTTTAAATTCATTGCCTCTAGGCATTTTTAATGAATTATAGACATTATTTTTGAACATAAAACGTACCCATTGATTGCACTAGCCTTCAATATACCATAAAAATAGTTATTGACCATCACCCAGTATTTCTGGAAACGTTATACAGAGATGATAATTGTTTTATTATAAAAAGTAACCATTGGCGGTTTGAGAAAGCATAAGTACGGTTTTACCTTACATGCAACTAGTGGCATATCTTTCTAACCTTCGGATATTTTTTTATTTTATATTTATATATAAATATATATATTTCGATCTGTTCATATAGTGTGTAATGTCGTTGATTGTATTTAGTTACGCTTACCTGGATATAGTACGCTTTAAACTGGTTGATCAAAATTTTAAGTATGGAAAACTGTCGTTATCCAAAAAAATGTTTTATTAAACTCGGAGAGTGTGGTGCTTCTGATAAAAGATACAACTGGATTTTGCAACTAGAATCTTATTTTTCCGCTATAGACAGTCTCCCTATATTTCATCAGTTTGATGCACGCGTTTTTATCAATAGCAAAGTGTTGCTTCTTGAAAAATTTAAAATGTGTCACTAAAAAGACTTAATGAACTTTAAAGCACATTTTGTTTGACTGCCCTATACTGTCCCCAGTAAGACTTTGAAAGCTATACTACTTTGTCTCAGTCGTTGAACATGTCATGCATGCAAATGAGTATTTTTTGTAAGTTCATTTTAAGCTCGTTCAAAGTAAGATCTTTTCTGTTAAATGAATAATTTGTTCTTTTTATTTACCAAGTCGCTAACTCTGTTGTAATTGGGCTTCTTGTCACAAGATGTATTTCTTTAAGGCAATAAAGTTAATAATAATAAATAAATAACCTGGATATAGTATAATAATTGTGATAATGACAACTTGAGCGCTGTCGGGCTATCAGATATGATTTTTAGTGTTGTTTTAGTCTTGCTTTAACAGCTCCTGTGAATACTTTTACTTGAAAAATTGAGGATAGATTACCTTATTCTCTATCATATAGAATTATTTATAGAATAATGCAAAACAAAGTGTTAATGAGGGAAAACAAGAACTTTATTTTCTCGTCCACTATACTGTACAATTTAAATAAACTTCTGGTACAAAATAGAATACAATCTCTTTACGCAAAAAAAAATACATTGAAAAGAACGAGTCATCAATAAATAATACGATTAAATTCCTGTTGTCTTTCTATCTCTCTCTATACCATTTGCCCCTAGGTTTCCTTAACATCCTCGGGGATTTCGGTGACCCTGGCATTCGCCTTTGTCTTTTAATTGTCCTTTTAGTCTTCGCGACGTATTTTTTCACAAATTTTTTACTGTCTAACTTTTGAACGCACACATACGGTTGAGGTAAGTCACTATTTACTAATTTATTCGAAAGCACTTTAACCCTGTTTCTACCGGCATCACAATTTTGATCACTAGAACCTGACTTTGACACCACTTCTTTTTGTCGCTTGTCAGTTGTAGTCTTTCCTCGTTTCTCCTTTTTGGCAGGTACTTCTATTTCTATCTCTTCTTCATCTTCTTCCACTTCGGAAATATTTACACTAGCTGAGCCCACGGTACTCGCGGTATCATTTTCTTCTTTTTCTTTGTTCGGTTCCTTTTTAATTGGCTTCTTACTCTTGTTTGGCCAACC
Organism: Ophraella communa; assembly: GCA_035357415.1. Taxonomy (NCBI): domain Eukaryota; kingdom Metazoa; phylum Arthropoda; class Insecta; order Coleoptera; family Chrysomelidae; genus Ophraella; species Ophraella communa. Next base: position 20,133,111 of record CM068988.1, on the reverse strand, counting down.
TAGAAACAAAATTTTTCTATATACACCAAAATAACTGAAAAATCATTTATTTTATAAAATATCAAGACAATCCAAGGTTCACTAGTTTGACTAAGCAAATACATTATTTATAAAAATAGAGAAAAACCTTAAAAACTGACCTGTTTTGTTCAGTTTCCTCTTTTTCATTCCAGGTTTTCTCCCTGGCGTACCATTGAAGAACCTCCTACAACTTTTCTCAGTCTCTTTTGAATTATTTTCCTCGTACAAGCCTAAAATATCCTTAACGGTGGTTCTACTGTTATTAAAATCTACGGCGTCATCGCTAACCTCCAATTCACAATTCAATAATTCATCGTTAATAACTCTATCGAAATCTTCTTCTATTTGTTTGGCCATAGAGAAATAGTCAATTTTAGGTTTGACTTTCCTTACGGTTGTTTTTTTAGTTGAACTAATTGATTGTTTGGGAGTTTGAAGACGATGATGATAATGTATGGGAGTTGGGGGTTTGGGAGGTGGTTCTTCTATTTCTACTGGAGGCGGTGAAGGCGAGAGCGGTGGTGATTCTTCTTCAATAGTAGATAAATTTTGGGAGTTTTCTTCTGTAGGTTTACTTTTAGTACGTCTTTTTCTTTGTTGAACCAAATCACTTAAAATTGCCAAAGTTGAGGCGTGTTGCCTGGGAGATTTTCTGGGGTTTTTGCCTGAAATAAGGAAAAACATTAAATGTTTTGCAAAAAATAATAGAATTTGTTGTTCAACAAAAAACTTCATTACAACCCCATCTCATTCTCTCAACTTTTGATCTGGGTCAACCTTGATCAGAGTTTGTTTAGAGATAACCATGTTGAACTTGTCTCTCTGTGACCAGTTGGACCACAGAGAGATCTTCAGGAAGCAGCATCTAGTTTTACAGGCGGTTATTTCGTACCTGCCATGGTTCTAGTCTGATTTTAGTCAACAATTTGGTGGAGTGAATAAAATTTCTCATCGACTTAAGATGCTGATGGATATATTGATGGACAAACAGTGGGTGTGCCTGAGGTTAGATTTGTGGTGAGTGGGTCTATAAGGCCCTCCACTGCGACTCACAAGAGTCTAATGTGGTTTGTCTTTCTTTTCGACTCAATACTCCAAGTCAGATATCAGGTTGGTCTCACACAGTCAGTAATCAAGCAGCAGATCTTATTAACCCATGGTTGATGCCACACTGGACATGCATATTTGGCTAAAGAGTAGTACAAGGCTAAGGCACTAGTTTTCAATATTTGTGCCTGTAAACTTATGAATGATATTATTATAACTCAAAATTATACACATTTTCTATTAGGCCAAAGGTAGTCTTTTGTATTATATAATAAGTATGGTAGAAACTAAAATACTTTGTCAAGACTAAAATTCACTATAGTCTCTATTTACTTCTACTTCTTTAGAAATCCACAAAAAATCTGAGAATCTGGAGATTTTTTTACAAGGAGTTGATGTAGTAGTAAAAACATTAACAGGATGATCTGGAATCCAATACACACAAGTTGTTGAGGCATTTATTAGACAAATATCAAAGTATATTACAATTATTGAAAAAATTTCGTCAAAAAGTACTTACCTGATGAGTCAACTAACCCTCGGCTGAACTTTTTCATTTTAGTAGATCCTTTGGTTTTATCAGCTACGCTACTCATGGAGTTGCTGGTTGAAGCACTGAGTTTGCTATCTTCGTCGGGATCGTATAAAGACGATGAAGAAGTAATACTCGGTTCGGGTGAGGGACTTTTAGAACTTGAAGCATTTTTATAAGCAGTTATGAGCGATTTAAGAAGTTCGTCATAATGGTGGTAGCAAACTTTGGGATCTAAAGGTTGTATAGTACGCATTTGGTATGGTAAGAGGAACGCTTCCCATAAATCTGAAAATCATGAGAATTTTAGTAAATATTTTTATTGTTATTTCATGTACCTACAATTACTGAAGACGCAGTAACTCTGTTCGGCGTTGTCGAGTCTTCGAAACGCATTGTACCATCCCTTATTAGTAGGTACTTTTTCAAAGGCGAATTTGTAATTTTCCAAATTGACTTTGGATTTTGGGGAATATTTAACTTTCTTCTCCTCCGGCTCTTCGTCCGTTTTAACATCTTCTATTTTGTGGGGCGGTTCGGGTGATTTGACTACCAAAGGTAAATACGATCCTTGGTACCGTAACCTGCAATAACTTTGTTATGTTAGATAGCAATTTAACGAATTTTGAACGGGTCTCTATATATTGTTAAATGAAATAAAGAACGAGTTTATGCCATCCTTAAAGCTTCATTAACAACCAGCAAATTACAATTACAATTAGTACTTACGAGGGTTGTCTGAAAAGTTTCTGACTTAACAAAGATACTAGACATTTTTTCTTCAAATTAATTTTTATTTTTCTACATAGTCTCCTTGTAAGTCTCAGCATCTCAGAGGAGGAAGAAAGGGTGTTGCTATCATCCCCTAAAGCTCCCGAGGTGAACGAGAAATCTTCAGGTGAAGAGGCCACAAACGCTATGGCCAACATTAACCTGAACAAAAGGAAAAGGTTTGCTGGTGCGACGAGAAAACGTCTCAGCCGGCTTCTAAAGAGCGGAGTTCCTTACCAAACCGCCTTAGACAAAGTCTGTAAGGAACTGGAAGAGAAGCAAACGAGTGGAGACCAATCTGCCTCGGAGGTTTCATCCAGTAAACGCTTGCGTTCTGTTGGCAGTACTCCTGAATCGGTGGTGAAAAAACCCCGAACAGAAGTGGTCGACGTATATAAGCGTTCGTTTGGAGCGGTGGCGGAAAGTGTCAGAGTGGGAATCATCCATCCTGAACACCCTAACGTCCAGCTTACAAACGAGCACCTGAAACTTCTACAGTAATCAGTCTTGGCTGCTGTAGAAAAACTACCGAGTGACGGACCGCAAATTCGTTTCCAGAGCTGTGTACTTCGGCCTGGATTGCTCCTTCTGACCAATGGATGTAGGGAGTGGTCAACGCTCTCTGTCCTTGGGAAAATGCCCGACTCAAGTTGGTGCAGAAGGGGGAGATACCCAAACCCCATATCTGTGTGACCTACATATGGTTAACAGTTGGTGTGAGGTGGAGCAGTTGTCTGTTAACCCCCGCAAGACTGTTATTGTTCCTTTTACAAAAAGTAGAAAGCTAACTAAGCTTCGCCAACCAATTTTATCTGGCGAAACGATTCACTTTGCGACGGAGGTAAAATATCTGAGGATCATCTTGGATAGTAAACTTACCTGGAACGCCCATGTGAAAAGAACAATAAATAAAGCCAGGACTTCCCTGTGGAATCTCAGGAGAATCTGCGGCAAATCTTGGGGAACGAGCCCCAAACACATTTACTGGATTTAGCCATTATGGGGGCAATGTCCACTACCCCGACAGCGGCAATGGAGATCATCCTGGATATAACCCCACTCCATTTACTATTGGAGAAGGAGGCTCTGGGACCACTCGGGCCTGATGCGTGAAATTAAAGATCACCACACGCTTGGGATGGTCTCAGATATCCTAGCCACCCGGACGCACGTAGAACAGTCCTCTTTCCGAAGAGAGACGAATTGGAAAAGGGGATCATCTCTTTCTCTGGGACGGACTAAGTACTATACACTGATGGCTCCAAAACTCCAGAAGGTGTTGGAGCAGGAAGGTATGGTAGCAAACCGAGGGTTCAAATCGTAGTAAACCTCGGCTCATATGCTACCATTTTTCAGGCAGAGGTTTTCGCCATTGAATTGTGTGCAAGAGAGCTGATAAAACACTCTCTTGGAAACAAAAACATACATATTGTATCAGATAGCCAGGCAGCTCTTAAGGCACTGAGCTCCAACTGGCTTAATTCAAAGTTGGTATGGAACTGTATTAAAGCCTTAGAACGTCTTGGTTCCAACAACAGGGTAACTTTGCTCTGGGCACCAGGACATAGCGGAGTGGTGGGTAACGAAAAAGCCGACACTCTTGCCAAAAAAGGAGCAGAGTCTAGATTTATAAAACCTGAACCATTCTTTGGCATTACCAAAAGTACTGCCAAAGATATTATCTCCGGCTCGATAGAGAGGAAAATCCTCATGTACTGGAATGATATCCCAGGACTAATCCATTCGAAGGCTTTCATCTCCAAACCCTCGAAAAATATAATTAAGCGGATTCTAGAGTGGGATAGGAAAGACCTACGCATTCTGATAGGACTGCTTACGGGACACTGTCGTCTAAGATACCACCTGAAGAAAATAGGTCCGAGTCAAACTTCAGACTGCCGCTTCTGCAGTGTGGAAGACGAGACTGCAGAACACATATTATGTTCTTGCTCCGCCCTGGAAAACACTAGGCACCGCATTTTTGGTTTCTCAAAATTGGAGCCTAACGACTTTAAACAGGTCTCGCCGCAGACAACCATTGACTTCGCAAAGAGGATTGGCTTGTATGGCGATTTATAACCCTAGGGTTATATAGATCCAACGGTGGTCGCAGTGGGGGGGTGGTTGAGCGCCCCACTCACATTGAACCTAAGTTAACGGACCTGGTCGGTCATATTTCAATTTCACATTTTCAATGGGTCTTCACTAATGGGAGTCAGCTAGTCACTTTCTTAAATCTATTAACAGGTTATACGATATAATTTATTTATACTAACCTGGAACCAGGCGTTTCGAATTTATAATACTTTTGATTGTCCATTATGAATGCTTCAGCGTGAGTTCTCCGTTTTTTCTTTTTTCCCGTACTATCCATTGAGCCTTCGTCATCGTTTTTCACTTTCGATGTCGAATTAGAGCAGTCTTCGATATCAACATTACTACAACCATCCACGCTACTGGCGGTTGTATTACCCTCGTCTTCATCTTCTGGTTCTTCTTCACTAGTATCGTCTTTTTTGGGAAATAGAAAATTTGTAGCTTCGTTGTTAAGCTGGATCAGTTCCGAGTTGCGTAATTTTTTGAATTTAACTATAAGTCCTACATAAAATACATTTGAAAAGTTTTAAGGAATTTCAAGTAAGAAAAATTATACGCACCTTTATCTTTTTCTTCTTCCCTTTTAGGAGACTGTGATTGCTGCCTTTTCGTATTTTCGGAATTTTTTATTAAAAACGATCGAGGTTTGGAAGTTACAACTTCAACTTTATAGTAAGTTTTGTAATTAGCTAGACGATCGTCGACTGATAGTCTCTTTTTACTTATGCAAGCTCTTTTTGGTCGACCAGAGTTCCAGACTTCCTCTTGGTGGTTATCTGGTATTGGTAACATTAATTTCTAAAAAAAATATAAAAATTAATCATTAGTGTGTATTGTTAAATATTTATTAAAATAGAGGCATAAACAATTAAGTAACATTAGAGACAGTAAGAAAAAACAAGAGAAATATAAATTAGGTGAAGAAAAAACTCCTCAATCAAAATTCTATTTTGTTACATATCTCTAGGTGGTTTAGTGTAATAAAACTTCAAACGGTTGGCAACACTTACTGTTAAAGACCTTGTTGTGGCCCTTAACTCCCTCCAATCTTTTTCCTTATTTTCCAGTTCAGAATTATTATCTTCGGCAATTGTCAAGTCAGGTTTTTCCTGAAGACTGTCGTCTTCCAATGGTGGAGTCATATAATTGATACTTCTTCTTGATCTTAAATGATGACTGGTAGTGTCACTACCGGTAGGGGAAAGTGGGGACGGGTTGACTCTATCGAACATCACAGAAGCAGCTCTCGTTTTGCGCATGTTGCGTTTTCTGTGGATGGGAGAAAATTCGTCTAATGACGTATCGTGAACGCCTAAAAAAAAGGCTAAATTAAAAGACTGTTCATAAATATTCATACAGTTTTGCTGTAGATAATGCAGAAACTATTAAAACGAAAGAAACATTCTAAATTACCAAAAACTTTACCAATATAGGATTTGTATACAAAATTAAGGAAAAAAAGTAGATAACAAAAAGGAAATATTTTTAATAGCACACAAAGATATGCCGGAAGGAAATAATAGTTTACAATGATAAAAATTAGTTGAAAATATTTATAACCCAAGAATTCCAAATATTTTGTATATTTGCATTAATTATATATAAAGCAAACTTACTACTTGAAAAAATGTTAACTGTATATACCCTTTTAATCTTCAAAAACAGAGAAGCTAAAGAATTCAATAACATTTCTGTTGAGAAACAGTTGTATTAAAACAAAATTAATCACAATTTGTAATATACTAATAATTCAACGCCACTTTCTGTTGTGCCAACAGAAAATGAAACAAAAAATAAATAAATTTATTAAACCAAGACAAGAGAATATGCTGACAAAGTATCTCATAGAAAATAAAAAAATGACTAAAGAAAAAAGTGTATATTATAGTATTTGAAAAATTAAAAAAAAATCTATAAAAAATTAAAAATTAAGTTTTTCAAAAGTACAGAAAACTATTTAAATGAATGCTCTTACCTATTGCATCAATACCATTTAGATTTAAAAATGGAATGGAATTGGTCTGCAAATATCCATTGAGAGATCCATTTAGAGCTATGTAATTTGCATCTTCACCTATTAACTTTTGATGCTTTTTAGACTGAATATGATCTTCTACACTATTGTATGGGACATTACAAACAGCACAATAACCGGACTGCAAAGCAGATATTCTAGGCCTCCTAGTCCTATAAACAAGCAAAACATAAATCTAACAGACATGATGTTTTTTAAAAAAAGTGTCTAATGGTAATTTAAACAACTTTTACATACCTGGTTTTACGTGTCATGATATGCTCTTCTAACAAAAAATCGTCATTGTTCTGAATTGCCGTTTGACTAACTTTAAAATTTCTATTTTTGTCTTTTACACTTGTTTGTAAATATTTAAAATCTGTTAATACGTCTTCAAAATAGGATTGAGTTGTTCTCTCCAACATGGCATCACAGACACAAGTAGTTCTAAAAAATAAAATGGAATAAGATTTAGTTAAGGAAGAACACATTGGGGATATAAAAGAATACAAAGACGCAATATTTCATTTCTAAGAAAGAGTTGGCAAGAAGCTTCATCCCAATTTTTAGGATTAATCAATGTTTCATTTCTCATAAACATCAGTAAGTATTTTTAATGTCAGTGGTTTCAGTAAATTAAAAAATGTATTAACTTAAATTAACTGTACTGCAGATCCATCTTAATACTTGAATGATTATTAGAATTAATACTGATATTAAACTTTTCCTCTGGTGTTTTACAATGTTAGCCATTTTTACTTAGGGTGGATCCAAACAACTTTTGTTTGCACAAACTGTGCCCTGTGGATCCACCATTAAGCATGAAATATCAAGTGACTTAAAAATAATCCTAACAAATATTACACAGAAGACCAAAAAGCCAAAGTGTCAGTTCTTTGTTATAGTCTTTCCAATATTAATTGCTAAAATTCATTTAAAAGTTTCATACAGAGTGAGTTAGTTTACTAGGCTTCAAAGTAGAAAGAATGGCATGAAAATGACATATTTCTCCCATTAAACTCCACTCTGTATCCTTGAAACTCAGCTCTCTCTAGACTGGTAGTCTGTATGACACTTTTATCAATTAATATTGGAAAGACTATACTATTGAACACATTCTTACTGTTTGTTTTTAGCTGTTCTTTCATAAAGCCACACTTTTTTAAAGAAGAGTAGCTACTAAATAAACTCTTAACTATATTTTTTATCACATATTTAGTTAATTACCTATACTATTGTATTGTTACATTGTACCTAGTGCTAATGACCAAAGTTGTCTCAAATACAACAAACTGAATAAAAAAATACATAGACACAAAATTATTTGTTAGACAATATATATGTTAACGCAAATTTATTTTAAATTCCTCATTGTCATAGAGTCTAATTTTCTGTCCACTATCACCTCATTACAGCCCTGTCTGAAAACATCGAATTACTTTATTTCTAAAGAATTTAATATTAATTTTATCCCAAAATTTCTAAAGTATAAGGTCCGTTGACAGCGAACAAGCATTTTTTTCAGTGTACGCATTTTGATTCGTACCCAAACACCATCCATAAAATAAAACCATGTTATATTTACATCCCAGTAAGCTAAGCGAGCCATTCGTCATCGTTTCTATGGAGTTTTACATTTTTGTCAATAAAGGCAGAGGCAATAGAGTATGCCATATGACCCTGGTAGCCAACCCGGCTCGCTAACGGCAACAATGTTCCCTCGATGAGAACCGTGACAGTTACATATCCAAAGTTGCCTATGTTTAAACATATTTCTAAAATTTGTGGTTAATAAGATAAAATTAATTTTCTTTATATATTATATCAATAACCGTTAAAGATCTACTTTTTTAGTTTACAAATCTTGAAGTGCATGAGTAACTACTTAGCACTTGATGGGTTCAGCAGGTAAATCATTGAAATCTTCAATAGGTGAATTTTTATTTATAATGTACCTACTAGATTATAATAAAAATAAATCAGACAGAAATATTACATATTCCGACATAAAAGAATTTTGGTTCACTCGTATAACCAACTGGTTTTCGTTGTAATCAACCAATTAAAGGGTCTTTACAATAATGCAAGCTGTCGAATTGCCCTACTAAGTAAACCATCCGTTTTGAGTTTGGCAACGCTGCCACGTTTAAATACCAGTCTGGATTACGGTATAGAGGTGAGCTTACTCACCTTACTACTCAAAAGTAACGTTAGATTTGTTGTAGAAAATAAATAAATAATTAAATTGTTTATCTAACTATTAAGAGGATACTTTAATATTATTTCAGTTTTGCGAATCATCAAATAACCATTAAAATAAATATTAAGTTGCATTACTTTTATTCTAAAAATTGTTGCAGTTGTAGAAAAAGTATAGTGTGCAACATGTGGGGAAAGTACTTTTCTCACTTGTTGCACAATATACTATTATTAATCCTGTACACATTATATAGTTCATTCTGCATTACAAAAAATGCCTATTATTGTCCAAAGAATATTTATGTAAACTTACCAGAGACACAAGCAAAGTGTCCTAAACTTATTGGAATCACCAAAAGCCTTTTTACATTGAATATTTCCCTCATGTATAATATATGTCATAAGAGGAATGCAATTATCGAAAAATTACAGCGGTAATTACACTGCGGAGCGATGATTGCACTGCGAAAACATCCCGTCGGCATGACACCAATAACAACAACACTGACTGACAATACTGATAAATGTCAGATATACTTCAAAAAGTGAAAACTGTAATTCTTGTAATTTTTAATTTGTGTGTTGAAAATAAAATTGTTTGAAAGCATGTCTAGCATAATTTTATTCATAGTCTTTGTCAGTAGTATGTGATTTTTCTCAGAAAAAAATCAATAATTATTTCTTTATTCGTGAAATATTCCATTGAATTACACTCGTGCATAAAAATTACCAGATAATTTTACATTCAAGCGTGTTATCTATAAAAATTGCACTCCGTTATTTTCATATTTTGTAAAAGAGCCCTCCTCCTTCGGAGTCGGGCTCTTTCGCCAAAATATGAAAAAAATCTTGTGCAATTTTTAGATAACACGCTTTCTTGCAAAATTATCGGTAATTTTTATGCACTTGAGCAATTATAACCGAAAATACAGTTTTTTACTGTAGGCTTTGCACCCTTTGCTCGTTCTCATAACATGTTCCATTAAGGAAAATAGAATTCCATAGATGGCGCTCTGAAATGTCAATGTCATGTTAGCAACGAGTAAAACAAATCAGATAAAATATGGTATAAGACCTTTGATATTTGAGTGGTTTTATTTTGCTATTTTAGTTACTTTCAGTGTGTTTTGTGAAACTTCTGCTTTTTCTTTGATTGTTCTTTTGTAATTTTTTATTGTTAAACAAAATTTTGACTTCTAATAATATAATAACCTCCTATAATAGATATGGTAAATATTTGTAAAAAGTGTTTAGGTCTGATTTCGTGTTTTTATTTTATTTTTGATAAAGTAAAATTTACAAAAGTTACTGGAATGGTACTTTGTATTGAGTAATATTTTAAATCTTTGATACAGAATTACATAACCTCTTCCATAATATCTCTTATTATATAAGGATATTGCCTTATGAACAGTTGAGTTAAATAGAAAAACAGTTTAAGTTTTTTACTTATACAAAATTGAACAAATAAATTACAAGTTTTTGGTAATTAAGCTGACTTGCATTTAACAAAAAACAATGCAAAATGAATGGATGAGTTCTATAAAAGGGAAATGTTGCCAAATTAACGAGCAAAAAAATACTGAAAAAGGTTAGTCGCATAAGGAAGCAGTTTTTACAATATATTTTTGGTTTTTCTTATGTATTTTGGGCCACTTTATTACCCGTGTTGTACCCGAAAGATATGGAGGTCTTTTAACATATTTTTAGTTTGTAGTATTTTACTTCTTACAGTTGACGAAAAACTAAATGTCAGCTGTCAACACATACACGTATCATTATATATTGTCCTGTTATTATTTAGCATTGTTTGGCTTCGTGTTTTTGTATTACTGATTTTTTATTCTAACTTTATCTGTTAGTGATTTGTGTTTTGGATATACGCAATTATGAACGAAATTTTCACTACAAATATAGGTGGTTTTGTTGATTGTGGCAAAATTCAGGTTTTGGTTGCCACATAAATCAATCCATTTGAGGCATCTGCTCGGACATTTTCTGGGTTTAGGAAACGGAATAAACTTAATAGAATTCCTTCTTCGTCCTTTAACTAAAGTTCTTGTATTATTTCTACAATTTTGATATGTACAATGCTTCATCGCAATTTGTATTGTGGAATCACAACGAAGATACAAATCCGGGTAGAATTACTCTTCTCGATGGTATTTGCAATAATAAAAGCAGATCAGAGTAACACAAATCACTAACAGATAAATTTAGAATAAAAAATCAGTAATACAAAAACACGAAGCCAAACAATGCTAAATAATAACAGGACAATATCTAATGATACGTGTATGTGTTGACAGCTGAAATTTAGTTTTTCGTAAACTGTAAGAAGTAAAATACTACAAACTAAAAATATGTTAAAAGACCTCCATATCTTTCGGGTACAACACGGGTAATAAAGTGGCCCAAAATACATAAGAAAAACCAAAAATATATTGTAAAAACTGCTTCCTTATGCGACTAACCTTTTTCAGTATTTTTTTGCTCGTTAATTTGGCAACATTTCCCTTTTATAGAACTCATCCATTATTTTACTCGTTGCGACAATTACAACTTTTTCTGCCAGAGGGGTTATTGAATTCTAACTATGCCCAATAGCCCTTATTTTTCATTTATTTGATTTCAGTGCTGCCAACACTGATTTGTTGGTATATATTTTCTGTATATCGATTGCATATTACATTTTTGGAGTTTACAGTTTAAGCCATCGATATATTATTTATTTATATATTTATTATTTTAGAAGAGAGGTTAATTTGTCGATTGATAAGACATACATTTATAAATACCGACTTTGTCTTAAAATATTTTTTTTGTTAGCGAAAAAACCTGATTAATTACATGAAAGAAATTTATTAATTTTTTACAAATAAATTGAAGAATGTAATCTCAATGTAAAACGGTTATAGTAGATAATTGTAATTAATATAAAACAAGAACTTTTTAATTTCCGATTTTCGAAGCGTTCCTCAGAAGAAAAAAACGCCCAACTCTAGCATGTCAGTTTTGTTATGTTTGGTGAAATACGGTGACAGACGAGAGGTAAAGACGTAAAGAGGGGCTATTCGGCCGTTTACCTACCTACGATTGCAACTATGCTGGTTGCTTGCACTTAGTTGGATCGAAAGCACGTATAATTTTACGGTCTCAATTTAAATATTTGAATGTTATATACTTGTTCTATATGATTTTCAAAGAGTATTTAATTCGAGTTACTGTGGTTACGCAATTTGACATACCTACGTGAAAGTGTACCTCAACACAGGTACCTACCTACTTAGTCAACGTTAACAAAACATTCTATAAAATAATGTAAACACTCTCTGCATTTTAAAATATTTTACTGGTACCTATCAATGTACACACAGAATATGGAAAAGCATATAAATAAGAATTATCTAATATTTTGAGATATATGTAATTCTCATTATATCTAAGAATATCATAAATACTTGAATTTGTTAAAAAAATCAACTTCATTTTATTTAGATAAGTAGGTAGGTATTAATATATTAGAATAAACTTGGCGATAAAAAGTCGTTTCTTTCAAAAACAACTACTTAGACTAGGCTTCCAAACACTAAAATCAAAACAATATTTTGCGATCACAGAATAAAGTAAAAATGTATTTGATGATATTTTATCTATTTAAACAAGCTAAATACATTTTTATTATAATAGAATTACGTGTAAAGTAGAAATAGAATGGTTAAACCTATTTACATAACAAAGTAGACAACTGCCAACTAAAATGTATTTTTTTTTGTGAAAAACGTCTTTAAAAATAGTTCAACCAATGTATTGAGATATTTTAAAAAGTTTGATTTAATGAAAATAATTGAAATTTACTTACGATTGCCACCCAAGGCTTAAAAATGCTACTAACCTGATTTCTATGCATCAAGTCTCCACCGATTAAACCACAAAAAAACAGTTCTTGAACAAAAAAGACACACTTAATGATAAATTATCACGGTAGTTTATCTACTATAGAATTCGTAGTGAACAACTGTATGTATATATTGAACGCCGAGCTAGAGAATCGTCAACCATAGCGAGCTACCGTCTGCAGTCTGTACGGCCATCACAGTGTTCGTTCGTTGTGCGCTGTATTCTCTACGCCCTAGCAGTCCGTTCGCTGTTATTTCGATAAAACCTTATCGACCGAACGTTTCTTTGCACTTCTAGATAACCAAAAATAGTTGTGTTACATTTTTTAAGTTTACAGTTTTGAAAAAACACTATTTACTACAAATTCAAAACACTTGCAAGTCCGCCACTTAGAAGATGTAGCAATTAACCAATAAGAAAGCGCGACTGAAGCGCCTACCTTAGAGAAAGTGTAAACTTTGGTTACACGACCGGGATTTTCAAAATTTAAATTACTTCTTATTGGATTTTATTGCACATCATACATTGTTTGTTTTCATTTATTCATTTTTTATCATCCTAAACTGGTAGAACAATGTTTATTTTATGTGTTATGAATAAATAGGTACCTATGTTATTATACAACATGGATAATTTAGTAATTATAAGCACATGACAGCTCACGTTGCTCACGTTTTGAAATTAACTACAAATAAAACGTCCCTTTACTGAGATGTAGAGGAATCTTCAAAATACCTAGTCTTCGGTGGTTTTAAATAATTCAGCGAAAAGAAGCGAGCTTTAGGGGTCACTTTATGGACCAAAAAAAAAGAGGGCATTTGCTGAAAGGGCGTCTTCTCCTCCTAAACTTACAGAAGTCGTTTTCCGGGAAGGGAGAAAAAACTATATCCACGGACTGCCAGTATAGATGCAGTCTACACGAAAGTATCCGTGATAGAACTGTGTTGTTTTCAAGAAAACGTTTAAACATCCTCTTGTCCACGGTCTGTAGATTGTAGTACCCACAAATTCGTTAATTAATATTTTGTCTTGATGGTATTTCGCGCTTCCAAATGAGATTTATTCGTTTGTTTACGTGTGCGAGGTTATGTGTTTTCATCACTCTTGTATTTTGTTGTTTTCATAGTGAATAAACTTTGAAAAATACACATAGGGTACAGATGTCTATGTAATACATGTCCAACTACCTATTCAGAAGGATAAAATAACATGTAGTTATGTTGAATATTTTCCATTTTATGTGTGTACCTTCTCGGGAACATCATGCACTGAGAACAGAAACGTATGGATGAATCATATACTGAATAGAATGATTTTTTTTTTTCAGGCAATGGATCCAAAACGATTTTATGGACATAAAATCACCACGCAACAGTTTAGAAGATGAAAAATTCCTTCTGATAGTGAGGATAGTGAACTATCAGATGATGACGAAACTTGTGCTGAACAGTTATTAGCACAAGGATTGGGTAACAGTTTGGAGAATGAGGATGATGATGAGTTCTCTGAAGAAGACTATATTCCTCTCATAGAATTGAGAGATCAAGCACCCTAAACTCAGAAAAAGTCAGCGAAAAGTGTCAAACCAAAACAAAAATGGAAGAATCCATCCACTGCTTGAATCACCCCAATGCGCATGCAGCAATTTGAATTTTCAAGAATAATTTTATTGGTCGATAAAAGTGACAATCTTTAAATCTTAAGCTACATTGCCCATTTGTATGAAAAAATAAACTGAGGGACTAGATATTGGAAAGACGAAAATCATAGAGACATTATTTAACAGATTGCGTAACTTAGGTTATGTAATCGGGTTAACAGTTTCTAAATATTGGGTAACAGTTTGGAGAATAAGGATGATGTGGAGTTCTCTGAAGAAGACTATATTCCTCTCATAGAATTGAGAGATCAAGCACCCCAAACTCAGAAAAAGTCAGCGAAAAGTGTCAAACCAAAACAAAAATGGAAGGATCCATCCACTGCTTGAATCACCCCAATGCGCATGCAGCAATTTGAATTTTCAAGAATAATTTTATTGGTCGATAAAAGTGACAATCTTTAAATCTTAAGCTACATTGCCCATTTGTATGAAAAAATAAACTGAGGGACTAGATATTGGAAAGACGAAAATCATAGAGACATTATTTAACAGATTGCGTAACTTAGGTTATGTAATCGGGTTAACAGTTTCTAAATATTGGGTAACAGTTTGGAGAATGAGGATGATGTGGAGTTCTCTGAAGAAGACTATATTCCTCTCATAGAATTGAGAGATCAAGCACCCCAAACTCAGAAAAAGTCAGCGAAAAGTGTCAAACCAAAACAAAAATGGAAGAATCCAATGACAGAAAAACTTGAGACAGACGTACAATTTAAAGGAAGTGATGAAATTTTGAGACTGAATACGGCATACAAATTATTTTCTTATTTCTTATCGAGACAATTTTTCAATAAAATGGTTCGTCAGACTTGTATATACAGTGCCCAGATACGACCCAATAAACCAATATGTATCAGTATCGAATACAAAGATTTGTAGGAGTGATTCTTTGGATGTCAATCATTAGACAACCCACCACCAGACGCTATTGGTCTCCAAAAACCAGAATTCCACAGATCGCTGATGTGAATCGCTTCGAACTGATCAAAAGTTTTTTACACTTCAGCGACAATAGTGAGAATGAAACCAGTCTGGATAAAATTATGCCAGTCATAGAAAATGTTAGAAGAGCCTGCCTAATCTCTTCCATTTGAGAAACATCTTTCTTGTGACGAACAGATAATACCATTCAAGGACAGAACAACTTTGAAAACATATAACCCTAAAAAGCCCCATAAATGGGGTTATAAGATGTGGGTTCTTAGTGGAGTTTATGGTATGTCATATAATTTTGAATTGTTTGCTGGAAAGGTTATACAGTGAATGAAGATTAACCTAATTTGGATGCATCGAGCAATAACTTGGTTCTTCGTCCGAGTAGACCCATTCCATCTGACACATCATAAACTCTTTTATGATAATTATTTCTCTTCTCTACAATGTCAGAGTTAGCAAAACGAAAAAGTTCTTCTGTTGTTACTGTTCGTGAGAATCGACTTTGCGATTACAGGGGTATCACACAGAAAGGAAGGTGTACAATAAATGAACAAACGACTACATTTGATGGCACCAATATCCATAGTGTGCAATGGTATGACAACAAAATTGTCACACTAATCTCTGAATATTGTGGAACGCGGCCAGTAATCAAAGTCAAGAGATTTTTCAAATCTGAGAATACTAGAAATGAAATTAACTGCCCAGATATGGTCAAAGAATATAATCATCATATGGGTGGCGTTGACCTACAAGACTCACTCATAGGACTCTACCCAATAAAACTGAAGAGCAGAAAATGGTATCATAGGATATTTTATCACATGGTGGATGTCGTCGTCATCAACTCTTGGCTATTGGACAGAAGAATAAAGAGACAGCTAGGAGCTATGGATTAAATGACACCTCTGCTCACATTCAAGACTATGTTGGCTGAAGAGTTATGCAACACAGAAGTCCTACCGTCTCAGAAAAGAGGTCACCCAAGCTTTTCAACTCCAGAACCACCAGTGAAGAGATGCATTGAACCAAAACCTAACTTCTATATACAGACAGCATTGCTCATTGGCCAGAGTAGAAAAGGGAAAGATGCAAATTATTTGGTTGCAAGGGAAAATCACGTGTAAAATGCCGAAAATGTTTAGTTCACCTTTGTTTCAATTCAAAACATGACTGTTTTGTGCAATTTCATCAACAAAATGTATTCGTTCGTTTCTTACTTCAATTATCTATAACTTGCTAAGTCAAATTTTCTTCCTCTCTTTTAAATGTACATGCATAAAGTTCCCTAATGGGAACAGAAAAAAACATGGGAAAAACTCGGGTATTTTTGGAAAAAAATGAGATTTTCGTTATAACCTCACTTCTACAACTAAGAAAATATCATTACATATTTTTTTAACCAATTTTAAAAAAATAAAATTAATTCATGCAATAGAATAGGTAAAATCAAAGATTTTATCAAGTCGTTCATGGAAAGGTTTAGAATATGGGTAAATGTCTATTATTTTTAAGATTTTGGTCATAACATACTTAATATCATCACCAAGATACCAATATAGTATGCACTTCGCAACATTTTTGCTACAAAATAGCAAAAAAAACAACGGAAAATGATTTTGAAGATACAAACTCATTATATTGACAAATAAACTAACGTTTATTAAAATACTTAGATTAGGTAAAAGAGGAGTCCTTTCGTCTCTTGCAAACTCTTTTAATTATACAGCACAATTCTTTCTGAGATATATACGAAAAAATCGTTATTAGAATTTTAAAGAATGTGTGTCAGTTTGTTGAAGTTTTTGTCTTCAAAAGCAAGTGAAGTAATGCACCCGGTACTAGCCCTAACCAACATCGACTCCAAAAATACGTTGACTAAGTAATGAAATTTTAATTACGATTTTTTCGTATGTCCCAGAAAAAATTGTGCCGTACCATAATAATTAAACGAGTTTGCAAGATATGGAAGGACCTGTCTTGTGCACCGAGACTTTGGAAGAAACTGATTATTAACAAAAATACCCAACACATGACATCAATAATATATGAAACACTTGTCGAGACAATTCAAATACTGATCAAAGATAATATTATTTTATGAATCTGACTCTCAACTGAGAATAGACCCATCTCGTTAATGGCACAAATTGAATACTCGTGCGCGAACCAACTCCCACTATCTTAGTTCCCCCTAAATGTTCGTGCCCCTTATAAAATTGTGTTGGTATGACATGCAAAAGTAATCAGTAATCCAAAGTAAAGTAAATCCAAAGAGAAGTCTAGGTACACACACAAGTCGTTAATATTAAATACACAAAGACAAGAAAAACACAATAACAACTAGCAAGCGGTGTACACAAACGAAATAAAAATTAAAACTTCTCCTTTTTGTGGTTTATGGCTTGGGCTGCCGCGGCTATACGGCAAATAGAAGCTAGCTTTGGCAGCTAAAAGGTTTTTTTTTCATTTAAATTGTGGTATTCCTGGGTAGCAATACGTTGTGTTCTATGGTAAGAAGTAGTCATATTTTAGCAGTGGAAGGGGAAAATTCAAAAATATTTGCGTATGAGTATTCAATAAAGAGATAGGTGTATTAGAACCATGTCCTGACGGGTCGTATTTTCGGATAATTCCTATGTCTATGTCACTCACAGGCGGCGTCGGATTTAGACTTCAGCGGCCCATGGGCACCTGTGGGTGGTGGAGGCCCTCAAATATTTTGTGGTTAGCTGTTGAAACAAGTTAAAGAATAGAGTTGGCCAATATAACATTTATTCAAAATTAAACTTCAGATATTATATTTAAACTTTTTAATGAATGAATGAACTAAACCTGTAGTCGCAACCACATGGTCTCAACTTGGTCCATATAAGAAACCAACCACACCATGCAGAAGGTAGATTTAAACTTTTTAATGAATGAATGAACTAAACCTGTAGTCTCAACCACATGGTTTCAACTTGGTCCACATAAGAAACCAACCACACCATGCAGAAGGTAGATTTAAACTTTTTAATGAATGAATGAACTAAACCTGTAGTCGCAACCACATGGTCTCAACTTGGTAAAAGGTAGATCAAGGTAGTCGCCACTATTCAAAATAAAATGACAACCATCGGGAAGTCCGTTAATGTGTAGTTAAACATTGTGTGTTTCGCTTTTTGTTAGTTGAGGGTAAGATTGGTAATCTTCCATCCGCCTGAATCACCCTAATGCGCATGCAGCAATTTGAATTTTCAAGAATAATTTTATTGGTCGATAAAAATGACAATCTTTAAATCTTAAGCTACGTTGCCCATTTCACAAATCATCTCATTTGTATGAAAAAATAAACTGAGGGAATAGACATTGGAAAGACGAAAATCATAGACATTATTTAACAGATTGCGTAACTTAGGTTATGTAATCGAGTTAACAGTTTCTACTGCATTTATTGTAGTAGGTAATATTTTTCATTAATTTAAAACCATAATAAATGAAAATCGTAGAATACCATTAAAACAAGGGGTGTTAATATTATGTTTTATTTTAATTACCTAAAAATAACACCTAGGTGTTTTACTTCAATTTTTTAAATCATTGTTATATAAGGTTTGTTCTTTATAGCTGAACTCCCCACTGCTCTAAAAATTAAAACCACAGAATACCATGAAAACGTGAGATTTTTATATTCGCATATTACAATATATTTAATACGAAATATTTTTAATTGCTGTTTTTAGAATCTAATTTATTACTTATGAATTTTACCACTAAAGCTCCTTATTAAAGTGCGTAAACTATTCGGTTTCAGGAAAAAATATTTTAACTCACAACACTGCGCAGCTGCCAACTTAGAATAATTTCGTGCATGCACATTAGACTATATAAAGGTTATCTATGGTTAAACTGGCTGGAAAATTACCGGTTTTTTTATTTAAACTACATTCTGAGCTGCTCTGACACTCAAGAACTGAAATGTAGTTCTATCAGCACCACCTCCTTGCCCAAGGGTGTGAGATTTAATAATACTTCCATTGCCTTGGTTGGTATACTTTTCAACGAGCCATTATATTAATTAAATGTAAAACATACTTCATACAGTGCAGAATTAATTCATAACCCGTTCGTTAGTTCTTAGGTAATGTATGAAAATAAAAAAAAATTAAACAATGTAAAATTTTTATTTAAATAACAATTTTATTTATGAAAGTTGAGTTTTCATTTTTCACAATTGTAATTTTTAAAATGAACAGCTATGACCAGCATTCTGTTTGGTATCTTCCATTTTTCTCCAACTTCACTATATAGTTCTGTGCTTCTTCTTTCGTCATATTACCGCATTCTTGACAAACTTCAACAAAAGTTTGTCTCACTGCTTGAGGCATGTTCTTAGAACTTCCCGCAACGAAAATATATGCATTTTGTTCCATTGCATTCCACACCAAGTGTTTGTTTTCTTTTATTTTATCCTGTACGTACCTAAAATTAAAAAAAAGTATTTCCCAGTATTAGAAACTGTTATCAGTTTGTAAACCTTTATTATCACTATTTTTATTATAATATAGTGTTTTAAATGTTAATTTGAATTTACTTTAAAAATTTATTTTTATGTAGAAATTCGCAGAAAATGTTAACGGATAGAAATATTATTAGTAAAAACTATTTTTCTACGATCATGAAAAACTCGTTTTTGCACTATTCATTATGACAAAAGCTTAATTTTTTGCACTAGTGCAAAAAGTAAATTGACCTATGCTAGGCTATTGTCCGCTTGTATGTAAGGTGGAATTTATTTAACGTGAAACAATTCATGGAAAGTGTGAGAATGTCGAGTTCGGACGGTGAGGAAGAAATTATTTGTACACCACCCGATATTACGGAAACAGCAAATAGAGCCATTACAGAATTATTACCCAATAAATCTAAAAAAGTATATGAAACTTGTTATGAGCGGTTTAACAACTGGTGTGAAACGAAGTTCATAAAGAACATTACTGAAAACGTTCTCCTAGCATATTTACAAGAAAAATCAGAGAAGCTCCAGCCATCTACCTTATGGTCGGAATATTCAATGTTAAAAGCTACACTTTTAATCAATAAGAATTTGGATATTCGACATTTCACAAAGAAGAAAAAGAATTTTGATAGATGAGTTTGATAGATTTTTAACTGAAGTTCCAGATAACAAATATCTAATGATAAAGGTGAGATACAAATTTTTATACAATAGTTTAAATAATTTCTAACAATAATGTAACTGCAACTATTTCGAAACTAACATTAGATGATATTAATGACATGGATTCCGTCATAACTGTGAAAATACCTGATAGCAAGACAAACAAACTTCGATCATTTGTGATAGCAGGAAAAATTAGAAGTTTTAATTTTGTTGGTATAAATACTTTTAGTAAAATTCCAAGGGATATTGCAAAATATTTAAATCTGGAAAACCCAATGCAATACACAGGACACTGTTTTCGCAGATCTTCTGCAACCTTACTTGTAGAATCGGGGGCAGACATACTAACATTAAAACGCCATGGAGGATGGAAATCTTCAACAGTGGCCGAAGGCTACATTGAGGAATCTATTTCTAAAAAAATTGAAATAGCGAGTCAAATTCTGGAAGGTGAAACAAGTACCAGTACGACAAACTTGACTACTCGAAAAAGAGTTATCAGTGAAGAAGACCAAACCGGATATGAAAATAAAATTCAAAAAATAACTGGAAACGAAGATTGTCCATCAATTACTATAGCAAACTGCGATATCAAAATTGAAATTACCTCAAAAAAGTAGATAACTAGTTTTATTTATAACATTAGTTGGTTTTCCATGTTCACTGTTATCGTTTATAATCAAATAATTTGTTTATTGTAATATAAATTACCAAATAATCTTCAATAAAATTTTAAACAAAAAAAATTATTCGATCGTAGAAAAAATGTTGTGTGCAACATGTGCAAAAAGCATCTTGGTTGCACGTTGCATGAAGTTTGCAATCATGCTGTTTGCGGCCCTTTTCATATAATGTAGGT
Organism: Ophraella communa; assembly: GCA_035357415.1. Taxonomy (NCBI): domain Eukaryota; kingdom Metazoa; phylum Arthropoda; class Insecta; order Coleoptera; family Chrysomelidae; genus Ophraella; species Ophraella communa. The sequence continues at coordinate 20,111,908 of CM068988.1, read as the reverse complement.
AATATTTAAAATTAGTCTGACTAGCTTCTTTGGGAGTCCTACATGTAGTATTTGTTTTATTAGCCAGTCTATGTCGATTGTGTCGTAAGCTCCTTTAAAGTCGACGAAAAGCATGAATTTCATACTGTAATCATGCAAGCATCACTTTTTTAAGCAAAAAGATTTTTTCAAAAGTTGCTTTTGTTTTTTGGAAACCTTCCTGATATATTTTAAATAATTTCTTAGATTGTCTTAGGTCTTATAAACCAGTTAGACTTTTATTATTGTTTTAATGTTTCCCTTATCAGCTTTTTATACACTTCATTTATCGACGTATTTTATACCAGAATACAAGTGATAAAAATGAAAAGTATATTCTGATTTATTCAGATATAAAAATAAAATGTAATAAGTAAATGAATCTTTGAAATAATATAATTGTATCTAGAATATCCCTAATTATTTCGTCTTGCTGTGAAAATTTACGTTTCTGAAGTAATTTGATATGGTCATAATTCCTTTAAAAGCCCCACTAGCACATAATATTTATTTTTATACAGTGTGGGCCACAGAAAACAGTCCACCTCGATATTTGGCAGTATTTATTAGATTTTAAGAAAATTAGGAAACAGGTCGATTTTTGTTCCAAGGGGGATATATTTTTTGTTTTATAAGCGTATTGCTTGTAATTACTGTAAAAAGTATACTTTTAGTAGTAAAGGAGTGGTTATTGCACAGTAGTTGTGACTAATTAATTACATGGTTCAAGAATGGATGAGTTCTATACAAGGGAAATGCTGCCAACAAAACGAACAAAAAAATACTGAAAAAGGTTAGTCCCATAAGGAAGCGGTTTTTCCAATACATTTTTGGTTTTTCTTATATATTTTGGGCCCCTTTACCACCCATGTTGTACCCGAAAAGTATGGAAGTCTTTTAAGATATTTTTAATTTTGAGTATTTTACATCTTACAGTTGACGAAAAACTAAATGTCAGCTGTCAACACATAAACGTATCGTTAAGGTACTAAGGTTTTGTTTGTGTTTCTGAGCTACTGATTTTTATTATTCTACTTTTATCTGTTAGTGATTTGTTACTCTGATCTGCTTTTATTATTGTAAATATCCTAGAGAAGACTTAAGACATTTTACAGCCTATCAAGTCTAGTATTAGATTTCAGTTGGACATGGATTCTATAGTAATTTTACCTACAGGGGCCCGATCCCGGAAAATGTCACTAGTGACAATGACAAAAAATGTCGCTAGTCGTCAAATGTCAAATAAAAAAGTCGACCGCAGACACAAAATTGCTATTCTTGAAAAGGTGAGAATAGTTAGTAACTTTTTCTATTTATGGTTGGTACTCCCGTTGAAACCGAATTTTTGTCAAGCCGAAATAGTTTTATAAATGAAACATCACTCAAACTGAATGGGTCCACTTGGGTCCTCCTCCTTCTTACAACCTCTTCTTCATCCTCATTTTCTTCTAAATCATTTAACATGTTCAGAAAGATGTTTAAGTCCATTTGTAATAACAATAAAGCTTGTAAAAACTTTCACCACCACGTAATTAATCGTAACTTTTTGAAGGTTAAAAAAATAAGGTTATCCTTCATGAAAACACCTTTGAAAGTAACCTAATGCGCCGAATCGGAAAGTCTCTCGCGACTTTACGAGAGACATTTAATGTCACTTCAACGTTGCCAGTTTGCAAGCGACATCTTTTGTCATTGTCACTAGTGACATTTTCCAGGATCGGGCCCCAGATGTACCTGGGGCAATGTTACAAGATTCTATACTTTTCGGGTACAACATGGGTGGTAAAGGGACCCAAAATATATAAGAAAACCCAAAAATGTATTGGAAAAACCGCTTCCTTATGGGACCCTCCTTTTTCAGTATTTTTTTTTTCGTTTTGTTGGCAGCATTTCCCTTGTATAGACCTCATCCATTGACCACCTATAATTAACAAATTTAAAAAAGTACAAGATTAACTTGTCTTCTATTCACATAATTTAAAATGTATTTTTGGTATTAGTACACAAAAGGTTTATTAACCATATAATATCTAACATATATAACTCTTACACTTTATTTTCCTGTTCTCTGGAAAAAGCTGTAATTAAATTTAATTTTTGTTTATTGCTGATTTCTTCAAAATCCTCTTGACATAAATAATCTTTATCCCTGTAGCGAGAACCAAAAAATAAAATTAAATTTGTTTTACTACTACTATTTTCCAAGTATCGCTCAAATATATAGTTGCGAAACGGTGCCACACCTGTCCCAGGACCTACCATTATTACAGGAACACTCTAAAAATGATTTCTCAATATTATTATTAATTTCCTAAATATGTATTGTATACCCAGAACATATTCTTTAACTTTATATCTACGTATTGAAGTAAAATTCCCAATGTCGATAGAATTAATCCTTATCCCACAACTTTTTTTTAAATAATGCTATTAGTCTGGTCGAGAAGTCATTTAAATCGGATTTGGGTTACACCGATCCGAAAAATCTGATTTTGGTGTCAATCGATTAGAAAAGACAAATATAAAAATGTTCCTGAATATCAAAATACGTTTTAAAAAATTTCCCGTTATTAACAATATAAGATTTTAAAAAAAGGGGTTTTACATTTTTGCTAATAACTCATAAACTATAATAGCTAGAACAAAAAACTGAACGGATTCTTAAAAGGCAGGAAATTTCCAACAAAAAGTCCCAACTCCCCGAATTGTAGCTCAATTATTTATAGGTCTAAATTAATGTTGAAAATGGCATAAAAAACGGGCGGCGCGTCACCGTCACAACGACCAAATGACATAAATTATTTTTTTTCAATAAGTAAATATTAATAAAAAAAATTTTAAAAATTCTAGCACTAATAGAACATATCAGAGAACAAATTTCTGCAGTCAAAAAATTGTTTCCGTTATTTTTCACATTTCTATCCATTTGTTAATTAAAAAATTACATCTTCATTGTTACTAACTTTAAATTCGTTACTGTGAGTAAAATAAAAACACAAGAATTTTTTTAACCCTTGGAATCCTTTATCATAAAGCTACTGAAGAAACTTACATAATAAAATTTTTAAATTTTTAAAAATTGAAATTGTTATTAACAAGCAAAGTAAACAAATGCGATTTTAGATGTGAAAAATTTAAATTTTTTTAAACAATTGTCTACAGTCGTTTTTAATACGTTATAAACAATATAAATCCAATTTTTTTAAATGTTTGTAACCAATTGTTTAAAAAATTTTTATAAACAAATAGCTTATTGAACAATTTCTAAAAAACTTTTTTGCCATTTTATTGTTTATTAAAAACCATGATTTAAAAAAAAAAAAAAATTTCTTCAAAAAAATTTTCTTATTGTTAATTTACGTTTTTGTTTATTAACAATTGTTTAAATTTCATATTAAGAAATGAAAAAAATTCTAAAAATCATAATTTTCTCTTCTCTACAAATATTTTTCGAATTTGTCAGTTAATTATTTAATTTTCCACGTTTTTTTTAATATTTTTAAAAAAACTTTTTTTTCAAAAATTAAACGTATACTATGCTATTCAGTATGTTGTGAGGTGTAAAAAAAATGACAAATTGTTTAATTAATAAACAATAAGGTGAAGTGGGGTAAATGCGACATACTTTTTGATTAGTTCAACTTTTCAACACAAAGCTGCAAAGAAAGTTTTTAAAAATTTAAGACAAAAACCATATATTTTTTAAAGGGTTTTGTATTTATTGTGTATGAAAAATTTTAACGAAGCTTATTATTTTTAACGTTAGGCAATATTTTTTAAAATCATATCAATATATCACATTTACCCCAGGGTCTGGGGCAAATATAACGAAATTTTATATTTCAGTAGTAAACAGTATACATCATAGTCTGGTGTAATTGTATAAAAATAAATAAATAAATAAAACAAAAAATTAATGTTGAATATGAAAGTTTTCAAAGGAAACTGGAAATTCGTACATTCCACGTCTGTCAACGATAGGGTTAGGGAGTACTTTTATAATATTTTGTTGAAATACAGTATCAATAATAATAAACTGATTTTCTACCCGATAAAACATTAGACATTGCAGTTTTAAGATCAGCTGCCGAATACTTTCCTTCATTTGAAGTTTTTCTTTTGTAGCAACTAACCATGATGCCTATAACAAATAAATCTTGTAAAACTTGCTCTACTTAGAACTTTTTAAATTAACTGTTTAAATAATCCAGTAAGAAATACAAACGAGGTAAATGTGATAAACTATAACACATTTTACCCAGTCTGTAATAATACATTTACCCCAACAAGGAAAATTTAAGGGGTAAATGTGTTATAACCAAATCTTGAAGTTAATTTAAAAGTTTTAATTAAATAACCTATACCATTTGTTTTCCCACATCTACTTAGACCTACTAGTAAATAAAAATTAAATTATTATTATTATCTACCAGAAAAATAATATATTGTTTCTATAACGGGGTAAATGTGTAAAAAAAATAAACACAAGTGAAACGCACTTCTCCCATAGCTGTAGCCTAACTGAAACGGAAGTTTGAATTTCAATAGTTTCTAGTGGCGGCTCATTAGACTAGTATACTTCGAGCTCCGTCTAATAGATGGCATAAGAAAATTTATTTAAATGGTGGTTTTTAAACCAACTATCGCAATTACCCCATTATTACATATACCCCACTTCACCTTAATGAACAATTGTTAGTAAACAAAAACGTTAATTAACAATTAGAAAATTTTTTGAAGAAAACATTTAAAAAAATTGGATTCATATTATTTATAGAGTATTAAACACGACTGTAAACAATTGTTTAAAAAAATTTAAATTTTTCACCTCTAAAATCGCATTTGTTTACTTTGCTTGTTAATAACAATTTCAATTTTTAAAAATTTAAAAATTTTATTATGTAACTTTGTTCAGTACCTTTAGGATAAAGGATTCCAAGGGTTAAAAAAATTCTTGTATTTTTATTTTACTCACAGTAACGAATTTAAAGTTAGTAACAATGAAGATGTAATTTTTTAATTAACAAATGGATAGAAATGTGAAAAATAACGGAAAAAATATTTACTTATTGAAAAAAAAAACAAATTATATCATTTGGTCGTTGCGACGGTGACGCGCCGCCCGTTTTTTATGCCATTTTCAACACTAATTTAGACCTATAAATAATTGAGCTACAATTCGGGGAGTTGGGACTTTTTTATTGGAAATTTCCTGCCCTTTAAGAATCCGTTCAGTTTTTTGTTCTAGCTATTATAGTTTATGAGTTATTAGCATAAATGTAAACCCCCTTTTTTTAAAATCTTAAATTGTTAATAACAATAGGAAATTTTTTAAAACTTATTTTGGATTTAAATGACTTCTTGACCAGACTATATTAAAATCCTAATAAGTCTTATGCTTCACTTACTGAATTAGTGGGAAACTTAAAACTACCCTTTTTAATCCATGCAGTTATCTCATCACCTTCTTTCAGTCCAGCTAAAAAATTTGAACCCAACCCATACCTCTCCTTTGCCAACTTAGTTTTGTATTTAACTACAGCAAGAAGGATGTGTATTTCATTGGTATGAGCTGTACAACTACTGGCTATTGAAAATTCTCGTGGTTTAATAGGTGGAATAATATCAAGAAGTACTTCAATATTTAAGTTTTTTGTAGCATGTGGAAAGTCTTGTAAAACTTCTACAATGTTTCTCTTTGGTCTATATGTATAGGAATATAAATCTTGCTGCCCTTCTGCTGTTGTAAATTCCAAACATTTTTCTTTTTCCAACTCACTATCAGTTAACTGTGCTAAAACTTGGAAAGTATATCTTCTTGGTACAGACATTAAATCAAAATACTCGGAACACAGTTCTTTAAAGGTAACTTCTGTAGTTAATACTTCTGGTACAGTTATTCCATGTACATTTTGTTCAACAGTAATTTTCATTTCAGGAGAGATGTTAACTGCATTAGAGGTAAGTACATTATAAAATTCTTCTATTTTCCAATCTAAATTTCTGGGCCTTAGCACCACCACATCTCCAGGTCCATATGTTTGGTTATTGCATTTTAGTTTTATCAATCTTACATCCTTAAAAGAAATGCAAAAATTAATTAGATTAATGTTTTATAGTTTAGGTAACAATGAAAAGTACAATATAAGAACAGGCTTTAGATGATTGTAACTAATTAACTTGCTTAAATACCTGAAAATGATTACAATCTGTAATTCTTTTATTTTCAATCACTGTAGCAGTGAAATCTGTTGGTTTTTTAATTATTGAATATATAGAATTCTGTCTTGTTCCTGCTGTATCATGTTTACTAATACTATTTAGTACCTTCCATCTGGAAAATTAAATATACATATAATTAAGATTTATAATTTGTCAAGTCCTACAAACCTTGGTTCCAATTTATAATTAATTGGTAATGGTTCAATGGTTGTTGGTAAAGGGTGGATTTGAAGCAAATTTTTCCATAATTTTTCAATCCAAGGATCAGCTTCTGCATCATAACCCAAGTCATGTTGATCATCTCCCAAACCCAATGGTAAAAATGGGTTTGCCCCTAGCTGTAGTAATCTTTTATAAAGTCTTTTTGCAGCAAAATTGTACTTTGTATAACTAGAATCTCCCAAACCAAATACAGCATATCTATAAAAAGTTATAGTATTTTTTCAGTACATGGACAAGTTATCTAATATTACCTTACGTTAGAAAGAATATTGGCAGGTAAATTTTTTCTTAACAGAAATTTCCAAAATATTTTCATATTATCAGGTACATCACCTTCTCCAGTAGTCGAGCATACAATTATAACACATGTTTCATTGACTAAGTCAACAACATTATATTCGTCTAGGGGTTTAACACAAGTAACGAAATAGTATCTTTTAGATTCTCTCCAGATTCTTTCAGCTAAATCTTGGGCATTTCCGGTCTGGGAACCATATAATACTGTTATATTCTTGTTTTCAAAAGGCATCTGATTAACATTGCATTAAAAAATTGGTTAATAATATATTACAAAATACTCACCACTATAAAAATGTATATTTACTAATAATCTTTTAAATGTTTGTTACGACCTAAAAAATCAACTAAATAAGAATTAAACTAAAATACTGTTCACTTTAAACGTTACGTAAGTATACATTTTTTTTATCAAGTTATAACATTGAAATGCCATGAAGAAGTATTGTAGGTTACTGATTGAGGTTAGGATTACTGTTCAAAAAGTTATTTGTGGTAATAGCTTCATCTTTCACACTATTCACAGTTTTTGATTATTGTAATCAATATTTATTAAATATACATATAAATAGTAAAATTTTAATAATATTAATAGTTAAACTATGTCAGATAAACCAAAAATGGATTTAGGCGTTTTGGAAGAAGACGATGAATTCGAAGAATTTCCTGTAGAAGATTGGTCTGGGAAAGAAAAAGATGATAAAGATATTAGTGTATGGGAAGATAATTGGGAGGATGATAATATTGAAGATGATTTTAACAAACAGTTAAGAGCTCAACTTGATAAACATAAAAATCAATCTGGAACGAAATAAAATGATAATAGCATTGTTTAAGTATATTTATGTATACAATGGTAATAGTTTCCATATAATTTCATCGGTTTGTTTTGTGTAATAATATAACTAATAATAAATATGTTATATTGATCTTAGTACATTTTAATATCTAATTATAAGTTGATCCATCAGAAAGATTAGTATTTGAAAATTGATGATATAATTAAAGCTTTTGTTTGGGCTTAATAATAAAATATTGAGTTGATTAAATTTTAATAGAGAAAAAATATAGTGTAGAAATGAAATATAAAATTAGACAAAATATTAATACCACAAAAGAAATGTTTGTGTAGACAAGCAGCAGCAGCATAGTTATTGCAGTTGAAAATATGCCACATATTACATTACAAATGTAAGTACCTATACTCCAAAAGAAAACTTCTTTTTTGGCTGATCACTTGCTATATTAACAAGCAAAATTCATTTTTCACCTATACCTTTTATCATATTATATGTAGGTATTTCCAGTGATTATATTTTTAAATTAATCTCCCCTTTAACATAAATTAATTTTATATAATACCTATAATCATGAAAAACTAAATTAACAAGTAACATTAATAATGTGTTCTTTTAAAACAAAATTACAGATCGAGCCTTGCAAAACAATTGTGTTGCAAAAAATACCAAAATATCAGTCATATTTTGTATTGTATATATCCTATTTTTGTGATTGTTTGGTTGCATAAGTATTTTAGACGAATTTTAAATTCTAGCGCAATTTAAACTACAGTGTTGCCGAAAATGGAATAAAAGTTTTAAAAATTTTACCTCTTCCTAATCAACTTTTATTACATGTTTTTAATATGTCCTGCTGTAAAATCCATAAATATTTTTTACTTACTTATTGTTCTAGATTTTAGTCTGTTTGTATATAATTTTTATCCATTTTTTTTAACAATTTCATACAGAATATGTCAAATGAGAGTGTGGTCATTTTTGGTAGTTTGGCAAATGTGTATTTAGTTATTTTTGTGAGAAATATGGCGGTATTCTAACTTCTAACCTTCGGTAATGTCGATTAGAAGTGGTCGCTTTTTTGTTGATTATATTTGATAACAACGTGTTCCTAATCTTTCGCGAACTTTAGTAATCACACTTAATTGTGGTGTTAATTTAAACTAAAATGTGAGTACATTTTGCACCATTTCACTCATAATTTAATTTTACACATAGTGGTCGATACAGTTAAACTAGTTGACCACACACAATCGCACTTATTTAAATTTCATAGTTTTTAAAAGAAGTGTTTACTAGGTCTCGTGCTTACAACTAATTGTAGTTATTGATAAAAATGAGGTCGTTAGGCGTAAACCACTGCAAGTTACATACAAATAGTGATCAACAAATGTTTCTGATGCTTAAAGAAACTAAATTGAATTTAAATAAAATAACCACTTTTGAATTTGTTTCAGAGACGAATCTTAATTAGTACAAAATTATAGACTTTATACATAGGTATATTTATCATAGATACATATACGTTCATTATTGCGCGAATTTAAAAGACAAAATTTTCTTACTATTATTTGTTTGTTATTTTTTAATTGTTAGTTATACATTACGTACATTTTTCCTAAAGAATAAGAATTAACGATAAAAAAATTTTCTTGTTTTTTTTTTATTTTTTTCCAAAATTTTAAATCTAGTTATAAAATGGTTCAGGTCGATTTTAAATATTTAGAAAATAATAGCAAACGCAAAAAAACTGGTTATAATAGGAAATAAAAATTTTAAAACAAAATTTGTGTAGAAAAGATATAAGATTTATTTAAAACAATTGACCCATCATATCAGGAGATACCTATATATGTATGGTAAAAGATATTGAAACAGCATGTATTACAATCCGTTCCAAACTTTATTTTCTATTCTATTTTGTTTTGAAGAATAATTTTTTTTAATGGTCTCATTTGTTTTGTAAATGTTTCTTTGAACTTTAAACTGTCTCTGTAATGGACAGCGTGATTAGATATATTATAATTAGAAGGTATATTGAACTTGTGACTAACGAGCACATGTTTAGATTTTTTTAAGGTTAGATTCAATACTAATGACTATATTTTAAAATAAACTTGTAGTTAAAATAATTCATTCAGTACCTAACTGATATTACAATATTAAATTTCTTAAATAGTCAGGCCTTTGTTTGTAAAGTTAAGCTCTATTTATATTTTAACATTTATCAATAGGTTGAAATATGTGCCTTAGATGTAAATAAAGATATTGTTACAGTGGCAAACATGTGACTAACTTTTTACAGAAAAACGCTTTGTTTATTTCAGATTTAATTATATCAATGATAAACACAGTTCAAGTTCAGTTAAACAAATATTCATTTAATGCAGCACTTTGTAAATTATTTTTTCACATATCTGACAAATATTTAACCAAAAAGTAATGTTGAATTATTTTGAAGCCTTATGTTAATTATGCACAGAGAAATTATTATTAATTTGTTAAAACAATTAATTAAATGTGAAAATAAATATATTTCAAGAAATATCACTTCTTTGTAGCTTTGTGAAAACTGAATAAAATGTAAATGTAAGATCAAATATTTTCTAATTGATAAATGACTGCCACAAATATTTTTTATCTGTATCTCATTCTAGTTGGTCATTTCCTGTTTACAGCAGTCCATTAGGGGAATCATAACTGAAACTTGAACTCTGCAGATAATAAACTTACAAATATTTATTTAGAAAAAGTAAATTGAACATATTAAATATGTTAAGTCAATAAAATTGCAAAATGAAACATTCATGTCAAACCCACTACCTCGAATAAGTCAGTATAATAAATTTATATATGTTTTGATAATATAAAATTCAATTTTACTTAAAATAAATTAAGAAATGAAAAGAAACTGACTAAAAAATAATTGATTGCAAATTTTTTATCTCTTTCTTTATAAGTCAGTTCCTGGATTTTAATTCTAATAACTGCATTTTAATCATTAAAAAAAGTTGTTGATGTTACAAAATATGTTTTAACTGATTAAAGACAGCAAACTATTAAAAACCCACATTAATATTATGACATTGGGTCACTTTTATTGAACAATTGTGGTTACTGAATGCATCATCAATTATGAAATAAAGAACTTATTTATTTTATGTTACAAAAGACTTCCACTTTACAAAACTACAAGGTCCAGTTAAATTTTTGCAATTTATAAATTGTTTACCTACTATAATTTAATATTTTATCAAATATTGACAAAAGTTTATCTTAATGTTTTGGCTGTACATTAGTTTTGTAAAAAAGCAATAATTATTTAAAAATTTTTAATTATTATAAAGAAACAAAGTGGTTATACACTCACTAAAATCATTATTGACATCAGAACCCAAATCAGTCATATTTGGCTGCATTTGATTGTAATCATTTGCATTTAACATTAAAATAGTTTGATTGTGTAGTATTTACAAACTCTCCCTTGTATAATTTTCTAGTACTCAGTGGCGGTTCGTAATTCCTGAAAAGAGTGAGTACAATTAAAATTGTAGTTATTTTTTGCACATAAAAACCACATTCTTTGTGTCTTTGTGTCCTTTAGAACCAACTGCCACTGATAGTCTTTAATTATTGTATTTTTTGAATAATTTTTAGTTACACCCTCGTAATTTGTAAACATTTTACTGCTTACCTATTAAAGAAATTGTTCTAAATTAGACATAGTTAAACCTACTTGTGATACTATCTGCTTTGCAAAAGTATGTGGTGAGAACCATTCAAAAATGGAATTATAATTTTATTTTGTATATTTATATATAATACTTCGTTTCATTTTTATTGGATTATACTCCTTCCATAAAAGGGAAATTTGTTATTCATATTATGATAACCTCTGTGACCCAGTATAAATTCTTTTTATTTTATATGTAAAAATAATTCTTATCTTTTAATAATGTTTAACAATCAATCACTTGAAAATTGATTTTTTTGTTCTTCTAGGACACTGTGATTGTAGTGAAATTGTCATGATATAATTAAGAAAGGAAACATTTTAAATAAACTATAAATTGGAAAAAAATATAATCAAGATGAATCGAGGAAGAGGAACATATTACAATGATAAAAATGGAACTAGTACTTATCCTCTCCAAGGTTAGTTATTTTATACTTATTTGACTGTAAATGGTTTTTATGTTAATTTTTCCTTTCGTTTGTTAAAAAAATATTTTTCCTAACACTTACGGAAAGTAACTTTTTCGCTCTTGTCTGCTTATGGCAGCCACATGTGGAAAAGTGTTACTTTCCATAGTTGTCATTAAAATAACTATTCTCTATCCCTAATATACTTGGCATTGAAATGATACGAGTTAGCACTTAAGCACTAACTTGTTATTTTTCAACCAAGCAACACTACTGTTTAGTTCCAGTAAAGTGCCACAAGCCCTCAAAACAAAGCTCACTAAAAGCTATGTTTTTGTTATTTTTAAATTGTAAAGCGTATGATTTAGAACATATGTTCTTCATGTGACAACTAAACTCTAACATTTACAATATTTGACATTGACTTTGTAACTCTGTTATGTCTGGAGAATGTTAGATTATTTGGCAGTTTTAGAATAATGTAAGTCTGAGATGAAGTTTAAATGTTCCTTTCTATGTGGGCAGCCACTTTTTTCCTAGTGGAGAAATATAAAGGGAGGTATAACTTGGTACCTACCAAAGAAGAAAGTACCCAATATCCAGAACCCTATCTGTGCATAGTCATAACATTTAATGAATATTAAATGGGATACAAATAAAAATACACATGTTGGAGAATAATAGTTACTTTAATATTCAACTCCAAATCAATACCCCTGCAGAAATATTTCTTGTGCGTACGCTTATGTCTGTCAGGTACTAAATTCTGCCCTCTGGTCACTCATTGATAAGAAAAATAATCAAGCATGGAAAAGTAATGAGGCAATATTTTATTTATTTTTGTAATCTAAAGCGGTCGAGAAGTTTTGTTTGTTGTACATCATAATATTCACAGTTTTGGGGTACATATGTAATATTTTGCGATTTTATTCACACTGCTCTGATGTCCTTTATTAAAAAATGTGCTATACGTACGTATGGTACATGGATTAAGGACAAAACGTCTGTAGTTAGTAAAAAAATATATGGTACGTTTTTTATTTCATTTATTTTTGCATCGGGCGTCGTGTTTTAATTTTAAAATTTTTTCACCAATCTTTTAAGGTACAGTACAAGAAAAAAATCTCGGGCATCATGACGCTCAGGGACCAAAAGTTCAACTTTCGGCCCTTGTGATGTAATATGCTATTACAGTAGTAGTTACTTTTCATAACACTCGAACATTCTTTTTTAGGTGGAGATATCCATCTCAACGAAAAAGCCCGCTTACAACAACCAGTGAAGTTGCAACCGGCCTGGGAAGAAAACAATTTACCAGAAGACGAATTAAATTTTAAAAATTTGACTATGGATCCTCCTTCTGATAAATATAATTTAATTTTTATCACGTTTTTAATACATGGTATTGGTATTTTAATGCCTTGGAATATGTTCATCAACGCGATAGCGGTAAGCCATAAGTTTTATTATTAACATATTCACAAATATTTGTACAAATTTTAAGTATCTATATTGCATTTTGAAATAATTCATTTGATATCATTATATTATAACTGAAGAGCAAATTATACAAATACATTTAAATATGAAGTGTAATCTTATCTGATATTGATTTAAAGAATTCAAAATTGTTCTGAATATAAATTAACATGATTATGTAATGTTATACTCGATTAATACAAAAATCCTATGATATTTAAAAATAACAGTTTATTTTTATTGGAACACCTTATATGGTTTATTTTCACAATCTAATCCACACAAGGGGTTTTGTGTTAATAATATGCTTTCAATTGCTCAAGATTTCCTATCATGCTGTTAATATCTGTATCTGAGGGTGAAGTCCAAAGGCTTTATTCACCCTTAGACCTGATTAGGTTCATTGTGCTTTGTACTGAGCCTATCCATTTAGTTTGTTGTCCAGCCTACTGAGTTGAAGTAATTGACGACGTCCTTCAGGGGAGTCCTCTTATATTGGCTAGTGTTGGTCAGTGCTCATTATGGTAGAATTCCAGATTCCAAAAGGTCAACTAAGGCTGTAGTACCAATGTTGATGAGGTTAAATAAATAAATTATTATTTATCATTGTTTAGCACAACCAGCCACAAATACACATCAAAGTATTTCTCAAACTTAATTTTAATACTAAAAACTGACACTATAAGAAAATTGCTATAAGTAAAGAGCTTCCTGTTGGGTATTGAATGCTTCAAAGACTGTTTTTAAAAACTTAATATTTAAATTATATTACGTAAAAATACATGAGAACATAAAATTTGTAAACGTCTCTTTGGTAATACTGAGATCACTCTGTTCGTGCACTGGGGAGGTTGACACAGGGTTGCCGATGTTAAACAAGGGTTCTTGAGAAACCAAACACTTCCTATGATAAGAATATTTTTATTATACTTGTTAACGAATTTGTATATATTTCATTTTTATTTTTCTATTCTGTGAAAATATAACATTTTCGTTTTTCAGCTGCACTTCCATAAGAGTTTTCTAAAAATGAACAAAGATTTCATTCACTATAAGAAAAAATAGTTTAAAAACAAATCTCTTTTCACTTAGGTAGCCAGATTACAACAGAAATAGGGTTCTGTAACTAGATATTTATTTATTGAGCCAAATTAATGAATAGGACTGCATCAAAGGATCAGTAATCTTTTGAGAAACAGTAGAAGTCAGTAGCCCTTAAGCGGACCAGGTGATGTGAGACACTACACACAGTTTGGATGGTCTAGTGGAAAATCAATACTCCCTCAAAAAATGATAAGGTCTCTAAAATAGCTAATCTGTAGTTGAAGATTTACTTGTATTGTTTACAAAGAACCTCTTGGTGGTTGGATTTTTCTATTACTTGGTGGACACATTTTACTGCTTGACATATCTTAATGCTGCCCTCCTTATCAATAGTTAAGGAATAATTATGCTTGTTAACTTCTAAAGCAATGTCGTTACAAAGTTATCAATTATTCTACCAATTATACAACTTGAACGCTGTTTTGCTTAGGAAAAATCTACTCTATTTTTAATTCTTAAAAGGCGCATTACCTATATTTTTATTTATATCTACAAAATGAAAACTCCATTTATTTGTTTAGAACTTATGTTAATGAGTATTAACTTTTGTTTATTTTTTTTCAGTACTTCACCGATTATAAACTATCCAAGTCGTATATAGGTTTTGATTTTCCTTATGTCCCGACTTTCATGCAGTACATGACATTTTGCGCTCAGGTACCATCGGTAATACTGAACTGGACAAACATTTTCGTACAGATGGGAGGAAACCTTACTAAAAGAATCGTATGGAGCATTGGAATTGAGATCGTAGTTTTTATCATTACCGTACTTTTGGCTATGTTTGATACTAGCGGTGCTGCGTACTTCTTTTTTTGGTTCACGTTGATATTAGTTGTCATTTTAAACAGTAAGTAACATGCTACAATATGGTATCTATCTACCCGAGAATGTGTCAGTTGTGTCCTAAGAAAATAAGTTTATTTTGAATAAAAAGTAAAAACACTATGATCATAATTTTTGTAAATAGGTATAAAAGTTTTGTGATCATAGGTTAAATTATAAAATACACTCAATAGTCATTAAAAAATAAACGTAAAAACTGTTTCTGAAATAAATGGATCAGCCTATGAAGGTAAATCTTGACTAAGTTTGGAAATAATTCTAAAAATAGAGGGAGTCTAACCAAACCACCGGCACAGATTCGTTAAACAAGGATTCCTGCAGCCAGGGGCTCTACGTCCCTCACTCTTCTCTATGATCTGTGTGTTTTATAATTTTGTAAAGGGATTATTATTATGATACTTATTGTGGATTACACCCATTTTTATTAATTTAATCTAAAAAAACTTAAAAATTTTTGGTTGTGGATATCCATTTTTGTGCTGTGTTTTCATGTAAAAGAATTATCGTTTTGTTTTAGGTGCTAACGGCGTGTATCAGAATACCGTTTATGGTATGGCAGCAAAATTACCTGGTAAATATACAGGAGCTGTGATATTAGGAAATAACATTAGTGGTACTTTTACGGCAGCAGTCAGTCTTTTATCTAAAATAAGCACACCAAATTTAAAAATGGCTGCCATTTATTATTTCATATCGGCACTATTCATTCTATTAGTATGTTTTGATACATATTTTGCCTTGCCATTGAATGTAAGTACACTTTATTTTAGCAAACAACATTTAAGAACTAGAGTATTCGAATATGAACTGGACTTTTGTTTTGGAACATATATTGGATGATTTCTAGAATATTATTTTTTCGAAACAAGGATTAGTTAATTTTTTGATTATTTTGTAATCTTATACCTTAATTAATAATTTCCTTATTTCAGTCACACATTTGTCCCATCATCTAGGAAGGTTCTAACATCTTTTTCTACACCTTTGTCATATTCAAACAGTTGACTCCCTGTTCTTTGAGTTACCCATATGATACATATGATATGTGCCACACGTCAACAAATCGGACCTGTAGACCGAAGGTTCATATGTTACCCTATGAATATTGCCCATTTTTTCTTGGGTTAATGCAACTGTATTTGGTGGTGCATTGTCATAGAACAGAATAGGCCAGTTTCACAGGTATTGGATTTCCTCGGTGATTATTCTTCAGGTATTCGCCACTCTATTCTTATCCGATTAGTCACTTAGGTGTAACAAAGTACAGGTTACAATGTACCTCAATTTTTCTGATATACCTTTAAGAAGAAAGGAATTCGCCTTGCTAACACTTTAAGGTAACCAACTAATTGTCCAGCAATTTCCCATATTGTAAGGCAGCAGTATCGTTCAATCATCTCCCGAATCGCAACAATCTTCGTACCTACCTCTGGTGTTTGTTCGCGGGAGGGGTAGCCTTCATTTTAATAGCAAAGTTTCGGGAAATTTTACGCCATTCCGCGACAAAAATGTAATAATAATGTGTTGCTCAACAGACATGTGCATCGTTTGGTTGAAACTTGATGGTGTAACAATTTGCTGTGTAGAGCCGTAACAATTTACTCCCCTTCACTTTACATCTCTATTCAACTTATATGTTATTCACTTTAACTTAGAAAGCGTTACCAAAGAAAAGTCCGGTGAATATTTTATTGGTCTCTTTTAATTTCCAACTGTGCACTGATAAGTATGTTTTACTGTTTCTATTTTTAGAGGTACTATAGATATTATGACCTAAAATATCAAAAAGAGAAACAACAGGCAGCTGTAGCAGCTGGAATGACAGAAAAACCACCATATTTGAAAATATTCAAGCAAGCATTTCCTCAACTACTTAACGTATTCTTGATATTCTTCGTAACATTAGCCATCTTTCCTGCTGTACAATCTGGTAAGTTTGATAATTCATTATGAAAGTGATTATTATTGAGGATGATGTAATGAAATTTATTGTACTGACCCTTACACTGTGGAAGTCCATCTTTCTAAGAACATTAAAAAATAAAGCTTAAATAACAAAAAATAGCTTTTTTTAAACTCAATGAACTTTTGTTACCAAGTTTTATTTTTTAATGTTCATAAGAGGATGATGTACTTGAACAAGGATAGTAGATTAAAACTTTTTATTTATTTTTCAGGTATTGTTGCGAGCGATCCAAATTTCTTTATCGGTGACAATATTTACGTTGATGTCATGTGTTTCATGACATTTAATGTTTTCGCAATGATTGGTAGTATACTTCCTTCATATTTTATATGGGTAAGTACATCATAAACTTTAACTTGAACAAATATCTTGTAGTACTAACCTTTACATTTTGATTATTGTAAAATTATTATTTGGTAACCCACCCCTACAGGTGTTATGATTGGTTGATGGCCATAATTTTTCTATTGGGTTGTAATTCTATGTTCTATGCGCATATTTGAAACGTATTTCTAGTGCGCTACTGTGTTATGAAAACAGGCTGTATAATATTTAAATTTTGAATTATTTAGAACACTCTAGACATATTTCATGTAAATGTCCTATATCCAACTTTTACTTTTTCGGAAATATTTAAGATTTCAAAATTTATTGAATAAATTAACAACTGATTAAAGAACTCTTTTTATTTACAAAATTTGTTTTTAATAATAAAAACATTAATGTTAATGTAGTAAATGTTCGTTGCTAGTGTCTTGACAACATCCCAATTTTTTATTAAAAATTTCATCTCACCGTATTTAATATATTAGGTGTGACTGATCTACTCGTAGGCGTCACTTGTCTTTTTAGGTCATCTAAGTTGACAGGCTTAGTTTTAACTAAAATGTTGAATCTGGAACCGTTGACGAAACTGATACCGAAACCGTGTACACTACCACTACACCAACAAAGACACACTTTTAACTGCTTGACGCGCGTTTCGATAACCAAGTTATCTTCCTCAGAAACCGAAGTTAGCCTAGTTTTATAAACAATATTTTTGACATATGATCATAAAAAAGGTCTTTTGGTAAGATCATCATTGATTCGAGCCTCACTATCCATGGTTTCGGTAATATTTGTTGAGATACTGCCAGACATTCGTTTGTCAATGGGCTGGTGCTCCATCTTGCGGAAGCAACAAGCATATTCGCTGGTATTTGTGGGTTTGATGTATCAGGCAATAAGTTTGTTAATGCTGAAATGACTTCATTTTGGATGAGCTCTAAATAATTCTTGACATTTAAAGTATTATCAATGAAATTTATTGCATTAACCTTTATGTTGTGGAAATATAACTAAGAACAATAAAAGTAAAACTATTAAAAAAAACTTGCTTTTTTAACTCAATGACAGCTGTCATTGCACTAGCATCGTCAGATTGACAAATTGAAGTTACAAAAAATGTAACTTCATGTATGTAGAAATTTAGAAGCATGTATACTCGGAATTTTACAGTCGTGTAATGACGTCATTTTCGTGGGAAAAAACGTATGTCCTATTAAATTTATTTGTTGCTAAGTAACTATCTACTGGTGTCTAATTACCTGTATGACTTTATACAGTTGTTGATGTCTAGTGGTATGCCATTCCGAACTTGTTCCTGTTCAATTTGAAAGAAAGCCAACACATTTAGAATTATTAACTGTGTTTGTTCGTTAAATCAATGAGGGTTTTTTGGCGGCATGTTTTGACGCTTTGGCGTTTTCAAAACTTCAAAACTGACAATCACTTAACAAGCATTTTAGGTAAAATTTAGCCACGACAACAACATTTCGGCAAAATTTTTTGTCACTTTTATTTTACATTAGTTAAACAAGGATAGACAAAAATGACGTCATTACAAGACTGTAAAATTCCGAGTATATTATAAAAGTTGTTGCTTACGAGGGTTGTCTGAAAATTTTCCTACCTAACAAAGATAATAGACATTTTTTCTTCAAATTAATTTTTATTTTTCTATATAGTCTCCTTGTAAGTCTATACACTTCTCCCAGCGATGCTCCCATCTCTTCAAGCCGTCCAAATAGTACTCAGCGTCTTTCTCTACAAAATAGTTGTTTACGAAGGTGATGGCCTCCTCATTCGACGAAAATCTCTGTCCTTCGAGCAAAACTTTTAGCTTAGGGAACAAAAAAAAGTCGCTTGAAGCTATATCTGGTGAGTGAGGAGGTTGGTCAAGCAGTTCAAACCGTAATTCGTGGATTTTCGCCAAGGCAACCGCTGAGGTGTGAGACGGATTTTTTTTTCTGCAAATGTGGCAGTTTTTCCGCAATCTCTGCCTTCAGCTTGTCAAGTAATTATGCGTAGTATGCTCCTGTAATGGTTTTTCTTTTTTGAAGATAATCGATTAAGATAACTCCATGGCTATCCCAGAAAACAGTTGCCATCACTTTCCCAGCCGAAGGAACAACCTTTGCTTTTTTTGGAGCCGATTCCCCTTCGCAGTTCATTGTTTTGACTGTTTTTGTTTCTGGAGTACAATGGTGTATCCAAGTTTCACCTAAAGTAATTAATCGGCGCCAAAACTCTGATTTATTGCGCCTTAACTGCGCCAACAGAGTTGGAAATGTTCATTTGAACATGTTTTTGGTCCAAAGTGAGCAAACGCGGCCAGCTTTCTCATGCCTAAATCTTGATTCAATATTTGACAAACACGTTCTAGCACCATTTGGTGAACTTGAGCGATATTATCGTCAGTGGTTGCAATTTTTGGACGTCACGTTTAAATTCAGCAGCCCAAAATTTCACTGTGGTAAATGATGGTACACAGCGTCCAACTAGTTTTTGATTTGCGTAGGCGTATTGCCTTTCACAAACATTTAATGACAGCTCGATACTCGATTTTTTCCATTTTCATAAAAACACTCACATCGACTCACTCTAATGATTGTCCAACAACAACTACGCGTCCAAAATGGCTGAAATTTTTAAGCATGCGCAAACACATTCCCCAACCTTTGTTTGCGAGTGCTGCCATCTTCATGTTGAGGTCGGAAACTTTTCAGACAACCCTCGTAGTACCCATGTGATGTTCAACTGCATTGATTATTGTAGTCTTCAAATATTTAGCATTAATGATTTTTCGTTATTTTTAGCCTAGTGCAAAATATTTATGGATACCCATTGCTGCCAGATTTGTGTTCATTCCTTTGTTCTTGCTATGCAACTATCAGGTGATAGGAGTTACAAGAGTATTTCCTGTGTTAATATCCAACGACTATGCGTATTTTTTCATAGCTGCACTAATGGCGTTGTCTAGTGGATATTTAAGTTCACTAGCTATGATGTATGCTCCTAGGTAAGTATAAAGTACAATCAAGATTAAAGTACACATTTGATGTATACCACATACTTAATAACTTTTTATTTTTGTAAATAGTTGAAACAAAATTATTGTTTATAGGACTGTAGAAGAACGATACGCGCCTACGGCTGGAATGTTTGCTGGCGCAGCCCTAATTACCGGCATATTTGTTGGTATATTAATAGCGTTCATTTGGCCCTGGGTAATAGGTCATATTGGTGCCTAGCAAAAGTGTCTAGTGTATGACACAGAAAAGGAATTCGCCATCCGATTTAGTTTATGAGAACAATTTCTGGTCATATGCTTAGAAATGTTGTTTTTAACAGTTTGGAAATTTAGGAAGTGAAAAAACGTTGGTTTAAATAAAAAGTACCGAGGTTATACAAACATTGTTTAAATAAAATTATTTTATATAGTATAGTACAAAAAAATATATAAATAAAAAATAAATTGTTAAATCTTATGTTGACAGAATATTGAACATTGTCTCGGTAGTTTTTGTTTCTTCCAATCAAATAATCGTAGATCTTCCATAGACCTTAGACCAAAAATATAACTCACCACAACTGTGTAACTTATTATATTCTCTTTTTTACATTTTTTTATATCTAATACAGAATAACTTTTCTGATTTCTTTTTAATGAGTTCGCCGATGTATTGAACACTACGAAAAAGTGAAATAAAAAGTTTTGGTAGCTTGGTAATAAAATCTTTTTGTTTCACTTTCATGACTGCATTTTCCTGTTTCAGTGGAAGATAATTTTTTGTATTTTATTTATATAAATTTACATTTTAAACATCTGCTTCACGTGTAGATACAATGTTATTTATTAAAAATGCCAAAGAGATTTTGCGATCAAAATATGTACGTAATTCATTGATCCTATTAAAACATTATTTTTTGTTTAATACACGTGTTCAACCGACAAATTTAATTTATTCTAGTTATAAGTAATAATATAACTGGGTATGTGAGACATTAAGATGCTTTTTATTTGTATTTTTATTAATTAACTATAAAAATTAAATAATTATGAGGAGAGATATCTAACAACTTGAAAAAGTAAACAGACGATAGTGTCTTGGAAATTTGTTATGTGTCTTAAACTTTAAGTAAACTGTAATAGTACTTATTTAAAGAAAATCCATTAGTAGTGGCTGCTAATTTATTATATTAATTGAAATTTATTGTACTAACCCTTACTTTGAAGAAGTCGTATAGAATTTATAGCAAACGACTGTTTATTTTCTTCCACCATTTTACTTAAAATTCTGTAGCTCGTTGAGGTAGGCTGTCATCCTTCTGTAGTCGTCTGGGGTCTCCGCGTTGATTTTTATCCCTGTCCTCTCGTTGAACCTGTAAATAATATTAATTTTTCTTACCTATGCTTCCCTGCGGATTCTCGGGAAGTCCCTGGTCGTCTTCACGTAGATTTGGGGTTGTTTCCTTGTCTTTTTCGTATCCGTTGTCTTCTTGGGGGGCTCGCTTGTCTTTTTTGGGGCATTGTTTGTCTTTTTTTCTGCTTGTTGTTCTCGTTGAATTTCTTTCAGCGTCGGTGTCGGGGTTTCGTCGATTTCCATGGCGTTTCTTTTGGGGCTTCTTGGGCTTCTGGACCTTATTTCTTCTTGGTTTCCTCTTAGGTAGTTTATTTCCTCCTTTAGCTTTTGGTTTTCGTTTTTGGTTCTATCCGTTTCTTCTTTGTTTCGTTCCATTTCTTCTTGGAATCTATTCATTTCTTCTTTGATTTTTTCCATCTCTGTTTGTTCTTTGAATCCCTTTCTGTATTTGTCTAGTTCTACTACGTTGTATTCTTCTTCTTCGTCGCTTTCATCGTCGTCTTCGCTTTCTGTATCGTCTTTCTTCGTGTATTTGAAATCGCTGTCTAGTTTTTTCTTCAGCTCTTTTGCTTCTCTTTCCTTCTCTTCTTTTTTCCTCAGCTCCTCTGATTTCTTCTTTTCTTCGATTTGGCATCAAGTCGTCATCTCTCTCTTGGCGGTATCTGTAAGAAGACATAATTAATTAAAGATACCGGGTTGCCCCGGTATAATAATTATTCCTAAGAATTTCTGTCTGAAATAAGGAAAATCATAATGCGACGTTTCAGAGACCTGTTACCGATACTATAGAGTTTAGTCAAATTTGGAAAATAAAATTAATAGTTCAGTGTTCAGACAAAAATAGAGATTCCCAATCTCGGATTGCTAATTGTAATTATCTGTTCAATTTTAAAATATATTTTTATGAGATAGAATTACACATAACAAATTATAATACTACTGGGAGCCACATTGAGCAAATGAAATGCATCTTTAGCAACTCTTACTAACGATAAGCATTGTTTGAATAAAATGACAAAATAATGTAGTTAAACATATTTTTCTGGAGAAGGTATTTTCAGAAAATTAAATTTACGCTTAATAGTTATTTTAATTCATAAGTGTTTTTCTATATATTTATTTTAGTTCTTCTGCATATCAGTTTTCGTAAAAACCATCGTCCTTATGGCAAGTCTTCCCTTTTTTCATCAGTTCTTCCATAGACGGATATATTGTTGCTTATTCTTAGCTTCAATTTTTATGAAATGTTCTCGATTCATTAAATATTTTAATGTTTGCTTGCTTTAAATAATATTTGTTGTTATGATCTTGCCTTTAAAAATAATTTATGTTACTCAATGTTAAGTTCAATTTTTTTCATAATGACTTTTTGTGTTTAAAATGATACCTACTTATTAGAATTTATATTTAAATCACATAAAATATTATTTTAATTTATAATTTGTTAATTATTTGTTGTATTTTTATATACATTAACATATCAATCCATTTGTATGATATAAGAACTCCCTATATTTATTTTATGTGCATTTTTTCGCGTTTAAATTCAGCACAAGACTGACACAATATGTCCTATATTTTATTTTTTGATTTCCTTTCTAGGAAGAGGTTGAATAAAGCAGATTTCCTATTTTTTTTTGTTTTATTTATCGTTTGTTAGATATTTTATTCATGTACACCGATAGGTCACAATATTTATGTTACTGGAATTGTAGATGCTTTTTCGTAACTTTTTTTTTAATTGTAACAATTTAATTTGTACAAAATACAATTATTTTAATTAAACACTGCCATGTAGTTGCAACTGAAGGTAAGTTTAATAAAGCAATGATCTAGAATAAGTATTTTTTGTAACTTTTAAGCCATGTTTACTGTCAAAATAAACCGTTTTGGTGAAAAGACAAAAAAAACTGCAAAAAATAATAATGACTGTTGAATAGTTCTTAATTTTTGTTATTTTACTTTAAAATGAATATGTGAAGATAATGTTATGAAAGAAAAACATTGTATCGTATCCAGAGCAAAAATGAATAACTTAATGAGCAGTAAGTGAATTTTCATGAAATTTGAAATTCATGAATTTGAGAAAACTGATCCATTTAACAATTTTGCAAAATTTTTGTATGGAACTGTTGAGTACTTTGAAGGGAAATTTTATCTTGCAGGTTTGAATGCAGATTCTTTGTTTTTGCTCTTTGTTCCAATTTTTGAAATAATTCTTCACATTTTCCGGCTAGCAGGTCCGCTTTTTCGTTCCCTTAAATTCAATATTTCTTTATTTGTGTATCCCAATTCTGTTATATATATACGTAAGGTAAATGGGCCTATTATTAGTCAACACTTTTATTGTCCTTGGTCAATTTTTTTGATTTCAGGCGAGGTGAAAGTTGTGGTACATATGATGTCGTTCATTTTCTATTTATTTTGTTCTATATATTTCTCTGCAGCCACTTCTATTCGGATTTTAATTGGTGCAATTCCTACTATTGGAACCAAATATTTTTTTGGATTTAGTTTCAAGCAACCAGACCTTAGCCACATCAATTTCCTTTGCAAGAGCCGAATTTCCCCTAACAATGGTGACTTCTCTTCAACTTTCAAATCCTTGTAGAATGTTTTATAATATAAGATACAGTTTATTATGATATCCATGTACTATTTTGAAAATTTTCCAGTTTATTAACTGTATTCCCTCCTATGAAAGGCTAAGATCTCTATTTGTTTAGTAATTTGTCATATAACCAAAATATAAGTTAGGCGAAATGTATTATATAATAATTTATTTATTAGTGAATTCACCAAATGCGGTTATTTTAACATTTACAACGGCGTAAATTGAAACCGTATGTTTGTTATTTTTTCCAAAAAGGTGAATACTTTCATCAAAATGGACAGCATGTGTATACTGTACAGCAAATTTGTTTTGAACAGTTAACCAATTGTACTCCATGTGATTGTGATCTGTGTGTACCCTTAAGACTGTTAGTTATTCTAATGTAAATGTTTTTGTTAATAACGCCGTATATATATATACACAGTGTCTGATATTTTAAAATTTGGAGCTAGACATTGAGGCCTTAGAGCAGTAGAGATATTTTGATGAATACAGTTTTAATTGTTTGAAAATTGGATGCTCATATTTGCAAATTTTCTGAACTATGAGCAGTAACATCTAACACTTTGCATGTATTTATTGTTGTGAAAATGATAACTAATAAAATTAACACTTAATCGACATAAACAGGCGTTCTATTTGCCACTATCTAAACTATTGCCTTTACTCTTTTTTCATCTTTACATGACCATTAAATTAAACTTTAATCTTTATATACCCATAATATTTAACTAAATTGTTAAAAAGCAGTGTACACTATACAACACATTCCTTAACTATTAACGTTGTATCCTTGGTGGATAAAAATTAGATAATATACATTCTGGAGCAGTAACTATAACTTTACATACTTAGTCAAATTGCATTAACTGTATTTAAACTATTTACTAGATGTAATAACTTATATTTAAATATCTACCATAGTAAAATGTGTTTGTAGTGTACTCAAGCATTAAATTAAATCTATGAATACTTTTTCTAACATAATAGCATGAAAGTCATTATAAAAACCGTCTAAACTGAACATTTCTGTTACCAATTAATAAATAATGTTTAATTAAGAAAATGCTATTGTTTCCAACACCGTTTTCAAACGACTTTTCATGCTATTGTTTTAAATACTATAAAGGAATTCAATTACTATTAAAAAAAGAGAAATTGTAAATTTTAAGTTTACTAAAATAATTTTATAGACTAAGTTTTCTCAGAGCGTACAGCATCAGCGTAAAAAAAACTTTTTTTTGTTTCGATTGTTTTAGATTTGAAGGTTTGAAAAATTTTTTTACATATGTGTTGGGCAATTGAATTCCTTTATATTGTTTGGAAGTTTCACTTTCTGATAAATAAGATACAATCAATTTTGTATAATATATTAAACGAATGCTTTCATCAACTATTTAGGAAACGAATATCAGTGACGTATTTGAATCATTTGTCCGAAAATTCTACCCTCTAAAAGTAGAGGTAACTTTTCTAAATACGTCTCTGGTGATTATTCAAATAACTGCCAACTAAATATAAATTATATAGTACTGTTGATAAGTAATTCTTAGGTCCATCCTCAAATCATCATCTTGTATATTTGTTGAAACTAACAATTTCAAGAAACCCGATCTCCAGTAAACCTGGTGTTATATTATTAAAATATATATAAGTCTTTTATCAAAAACGTAATAAATTCATTCTGCTATTGTGCAAAATGTAAAGTTAGTTCAATAAAATACAAAAAAATCATATCATAAAAATCACCTCATATTAATCCTTGAAGAAATTTATTAGAAATATGAAGAAACTTAGTATAAAAACTATTTTAATATATAAACAGGGTCTATACTGACCAATATGTACGTTAAAAACCCATTTGTATATTTACACCTTTAGAATAGAGCCTTTTAACTTTGGTGTTAAGTGGTTTTATTATATTTTTATATACATATATATTTTGTATCAAAAGTCCTATCTTTTGAATTGTGTATAATGTTTTATAACGTTGTAATTCAATTGTATATCCTCAATAAAAAAAATAAAAGTTTTCAAAATTACGTTTCGTATACAGGGCGTAAAGTTTAACTAGAACAAATTCGATAATTTTACTGAATTTCTTGAACCACGTTCATTTCTATTTACTATTGGGCAAATTTCTAAATGGTTTATTTTGTTTTAATTATATGAGATGCTGTACCCAATTATTTGGTGTGATCTCAACAAAGTCGGTACCCCAACACATTTTGCTCATCGACCAGTGTTTCCAAATAAGAGTATATATAAGGAAGAATGATATAAAATAACCAGCAAGATTACCTCATCTCAACCCATTAGATTTTTTCTTGTATTTGCAATTGATGTTTGGTGGTTGCTACAATCCCTTTAACAATTACATAAATAAATAATCAAACCTCTGTATGCCTCATAAAATCATAGAAAAGAAATTAATGACCAATCTTGATTTATGAAATTATAGAGTTGGTTCTACTTAAACTTTTAATTCTGTGTACAGGATGTGTACATTTTAATTGTTATTTTTTATTCAAATAAGTAAATTATTATTGTTAGTTGGCGTCTAACATACAAAAAAATGTCTTAAAAGGACTGCGTGCGTAGGCAAGTATACAATAATGAATTACATTTTATATAATATTCATACTAAGTAAATAAGTAAAATAAAATTATACATAAGGACAATAAACTTGTCTTTACTGATTTAGCAAATTAATAAACACCTTCAGATACTAGTCTGTAGTTTTTTTTTAATCAAGATGAATTCAAGTTAAAAATAAAAACCTGGATAATTTAAAATCAAAATTCTCATTTTAACGATTTCAAACCAAATCAAACAAACAAGCACAATTAGTGCGTACGAAAAGTATACACTTTCTACACTTTTTACTCTGACGTGTCTTTTATGTCTGGTTCTGTTTTAACTATTCGCACCGACTGTGTTCCATAAGTCCAAATCGGAGTAACTAGTTCATAACTTTTTACTCTCTATCTAAATTCAGTTATTGTAGTGTAAACCGCCATATTTGTTTTTATTTGAATGAATGTCGAAGAGGTTATAGCTTAGTTTTTGCTACCTACATACAAAAAGTACAAAAATGTCGTACAAAATTAATTTAGAATATAATAATGTTTCATTTATGGTCGAATTAGATGAGGAGACATACCAGTTAGTAAAAGGTAAGAAAAATAATATATACATATATATATGTATAGGTACCTAAGCAGAAATTTAAATAATTATATCAAATTTATATTTATTTTAGATCCACAACGAAGAGCTGAATATGCAGCTGTAGTGTACGAGCAATTCTTTGCTGATAGTAATGGTAGAACTAAAAGTAAGCAGTTTAAATTTGTAGTCTATTGCATTTTTGAAATGGAATAAATAAAAATAGCCTCTAAGCAAATATATTTTCCAAGTAATGGCTTAGGTTTTAATTTAAAATATTTTTTAGATAACACTTACAAAGAAGCAAATCCTGTAGCATCATGTAGTTATGCAGCACCATCTATAAAAGCTCTAGAAGGTGGGTAATGTAATGAAGTTAATATAAATTAAACAAAATTTTATCCAAACATGTCATTTTCGAATACCTACCTATTGTAAATTATGTCTGATTTTTTGGTTTTCAGATCAAGAAGTATGTCCAAAATTGTCAGACACTCCAAAATTGTCAGACTCTGAGGATTGTAAGTATTTAATAGTTTATTATTTATACATGGATCAAACTAAAATATGTATAATAAAAACACATTTCTAACTAAAAATCAGTATACAAGATGGTCATATTCATTAGCATTTAGATTAACAAATTTCTATTAGAGATTGTAAAAATTGCCATTCTAATATTCAGAGAGATGAATGGCTGTCATTATTAACATTTGCCAGGTTTATTGGTCTGCTATTAAAAATATAATATATATATATATATAGGTATATTAATTTTGGTAATGTCAGAATATAGTTTTATCTATATAAAAGTCAAGCACTACTTGGAAGAGTAGATTTTTAACCAAATATTAGTTTTGTTAATTAGAGTTGTGAAATAAAAATAAAAAAAATGGATTGTGCAGGCACCTAAACATAACGTATAGGGTCAACCAACAAAATTCAATTTTTTAAAAACATTAAAATTAGTAAAAATGTATTTTTTTGCAGCAAAAATTTGGAGTAATGAAAATATACTTTTGTTGATTTCATTGTATAAAAAGTACGAAGCTACAATGGAATCTTCAATAAAAAAAAGAGTCTGGCAAAAAATCTCAGATGACATAAGAACAAAAACAGGGCTTGCTTGCACTTTCCAGCAGGCAGAAAATAAATGGAAAGCATTAAAAAGAAAATATATTGAAGTGAAAACCCACAACAGCAGAAGTGGGGCAAAAAAAAAACATGGCAATATTTTATGGCTATGGAAGATATTTTATTCAATAAACCAGAGGTTGTGGCTCCAGCCACTGCTTCAAGCTTTGAAGGGCTTCATACAAGGGAAAAAAATGATGAAAACCACAAAGAAACATCCTTTCAGAGAAAAAGAAAAATGAAAACATCTGATGTTGAAAGAAGGCATAGAGAAAAAATGCAGCGAATAGATAATTTAACGCAAAGTATAAATAAGCTTATTGAGTGCACAATAAAAAGAAAAGAGACTGAATTTTAATAATTACTCTGTGATAAATGAATACATTTGAGGATCCCCACTTTTCCAATGGAAATTGGAGCATCTATTGTTTTTTTAGAGTGCATGTGATAAGTGGGTTCCTAAATATTTCTTGTTTTTATTTTTTGTAATATTTTGAAATGTTTATTTTGTATTTTAAATGTTATTTTTTTTTAAATATAAATATAGTTTTTGAAGAATTCCTGCCTTTCATAAGAAAAGTGTGGGATTCTTTTATGTTAGTTTAGTTTAAACAGTTTTTTAAATTGTTTTTTTAGTGATAGTTACATGTGTTCCTAAATATTCCTTGTTTTTATTTTATGTATTATTTTTAAATGTTTCTTTTGTATTTTAAATCTGTTATTTTTTTATATATATTTTTTGGAGAATTCCTGTCTCTCATGAGAAAAGTGTGGTACTCTTTTAAGTTAGCTTAGTCTAAGTATAAACATTTTTTTTTCAATACATGTAAGTATAGTGTCCCATAGATGGACCTAAGTTTTACACCCAATGGGTTTGCATTGTCAACATAGGGGAATAAAATTTAATAGTTATAAATGTGTCGGTTTCTGTTGGTAATTTGTTACAACAAAATTTATTTTGTTGTGCCAACCTTTTTATAAAATTAATTTCACTTTAACAAATTAGTAACAATTTTTTATCTATTTTAAATTAAATAAATTCCAGTATACCTATTTTGTAATAATGCCAACTTGATTATAAGCTAAAATTATACTTTCTATAAAGGATAAAGATAAATTTAATTTTGCTGAAAGAAAGGAAAGGAGACAAATTTATATCTGTATTACATTTTATTTCACTATGTTTACAATGCCACTTTAACAGATGTTCTATCTTTTGGATTTTTTTAAATCTTATATTTTTTGGAAATATATATTGTTTGAAGAATTATTTGTTATTTAATTTCTATCACTTAATTCACACTTACTAAAATTAAGAATGAAACATCTCACTTTGCTGATAGCCATTAAAGTGCATATATTTTATTAAGTGGAAAGCTTTAATTCAATAGAAATGTAAAAAAGTAAATGTTTGTATAATATTGGTAGGTATACATGAACAGAAAACTGTGCTTTTTTCAAGTATTAATGATTTCCAATTGTTTATGTTAGGATAAAAACAATAAAAAATGACATATTTTTTGTTAATGTTTTAATTAATATTTCTGAGTAATACCAAATTCATTATGTTTTGTCTCTTCATTACTGCTTCTGCATCATTTTCCTCATCTTCATCATTTAAATCTCCATTAACATTAATATTTTCTTCTGGGTCTGCATTCCATAAATCCTCTCTTTTCATACATATATTATGAAAAATACAACTTGTTAAGATGATTTGGGGAATAACATCCATTCTTTTGGATTCTAATTTTTTTAACCGTCTCCATCTGCCTTTTAATAGCCCAAATGTATTTTCAATAACAACTCGATTCTGATTTAATAGCTTATTAAATTTAATTCTATCTGCTGTCAAATGCCCATCATTTTTGAAACCAACAATAAGGTTATTAGAGAGTTTGTAGGCGAGATCTCCTATTAAATGGTTATCCACAGGAAAATGAATTTCATTGTTTCTTATGCGTCTATATATATCTGATTTTGTAAACATTCGCTGATCATGAATACAACCAGGTTCCCCAACATAGACATCCAAAAATATTTTATTGGAGTCGCAGATTCCTTGTATGAGGACAGATGGATATCCTTTCCTATTAATATAAGAATTTCCATTTTCTTTAGGTTTTTCTATTTCTATGTGAGATCCATCAATTACTCCCAGAATTCCTAGAAGAAAAAATAAACAATAATTTATTTAAAAATTGTTCAAACAAAAATATGAAGACACCACAATTTTTTTGAGTTGTTACAAGCACTTGGCTTGCAGAAAGGCTTAAGATCTATATTAATTGACCAGGCTAAATTGTATCAAAGTTACACTACTCTAATTTTGTTCCTTAGAGACATACTGTCATAGATAAAAGCATACTGCATTTTCTAATTTATTATTTAGCATTACATTATAAAAAAGAATTACCTGGAAAACCATTAATTTGTTCAAATTTCCTTGAAACGACATCAATTTCATTTGGTGTAGGGAAATTAATTATCCTGCGAGCAATATTAAATTCAATCATTTTGCAGCAAACATTATTTACTGTATACCAACAACAATGTTTGCCAATTCCAAATCGACAAGCAACGCTTCTAAAACACTCCAAATTACCTAGGTACCAAATGCATATCAAAAGCTGTTTGTCTAATGGCATTCTGGGTCTTCCCAAACCTTGTTCCTGATTGAAATAAATAGACAGCTCCTGCATTAAATATTCGAAGGTTTCTCTGGTAATTCGGAAATGCTCCTTAAACTGATTGTCATTAAAATTTGGTATCGTAATTTCATAATAGTTATCTATTTTTTCCAATACAGTATCATTATCTTCATCACTATCGATAAGTTCTATAACTGCTCCCACTGCATTTGCTACTACAACTACTAATGTTCCTTCATCCATTTTTACTTAAATTTAGTTAATGATAAAGGTATAAATATTAACTCAAAGTAACTTTAACACAACAACGACCACTACTAAACACACTGCTAACGCTAAAATACAACAAAAGAGTGTGGTTATGTTATAGTTCAGTTGTCAACAGGCAAGTGTCAAGACTGTCAACTGTTCCTTAAATATTTTTCTGCACTTTTTACTCTGTAGTCATGTGATCATTTAACTACTCTGATCTAAACCATAACCGGATTGCCTTTTCGTACGCACTGAATATAGCTATTTATGTATCAAGGGCATTGTAAGGACGATAATGCCCGGAAAGTGGAAATAGTAGCCCGAGGGCCTCTGGTCCGAGGCTAGGTTTCCGCCTGATGTTTTACCTAAAAATTGATTTTTATGAACAAAAATAATTCTACAGAAATTTATCAAGTGACTTGCAGTGATTATTTAAGTTTGACTTTGATGCTTTGTGCTTTGATGTTTCTGTCAGTTAGTCAGTTGACATTTTTTGTTTAAATATTTGCTTAAAATGGAAGAAATTCACAAAATATACCATAAAAGCGACCGAAAATCTTTTGCCAGTTAAATCAATATTTTTTGTATAAAATGGATCTTTCTTCTTTATTATGAGAGAAATAAAATAGGATAAGCAATAAAATTTCCGGGCATTATCATAATGCCCGCTTATAATGCCCTAGGTGTGATAGCAGGTATTATTGCTACCATAACATATTCCGTTTCTAAGGTATTATAAATCAATAATAGATAGGTAAAACATAAACATATTAATAAATGTAATAATATGTAAGCAATAAAATATTTAAGGTTATTTAAATAAAAGAGAAGTTAAAATATTAGGTACTCCAAGATGAGAGTAAAAATTTCGTGAACAACTACACTTTTTGCAACTGTATGTTCGCAATCATCAGTAGGATACTTGAGAGCAGATAGGCTTCTGGAACATGACTTTTCTGTTAGATTTATAATCTAATAATAATTTTCTGTGAAACATCGTACACATGAGGATTACATTATAATCTAGGAAACACAAAAACCGCAAACAGAATAACTGCTTATAAAAACAGATGCAATTGAAACATGATTATGTTAAAAAAAATTTATTATAATTTTTTATGGTATGGTAATTCATCAAAATTATCTACAGACATTCCATAAAATGATAAGATCCTGTAAGGATGCAATCGGTGTTGACTAAATTTTGTTTGAAAATAACCTGTCACTCAATAGATAAAGGATGAATGTAACGAATGCAACACCAATGGCTGTACTCAATTTGAAATTTACGTTCGCATATTTCGCAAACAATCAGAGTAACGCAAATACGCTGGACGTATAGGCGTCTGTCTAACTTAAGCCTTAAGGGGATGGAAGATGGAATAACGAAGTTGATGAGGATGCCAGAAACTACCCAAAAAACACACCCATGGAAATGAACTGTAGTAGATCAAGATATTTTAAGAAACTTACTGAAGAAGGATGCCAAGGCTCGAATTTGAATGTAGAGCCTTATGTGAAAATCCATATAATATTAGCACTGTTGTCCATTTATAAATAATCATTATTTTAGTAAAATATTTGGTTTTAAAAGTATGCAACACTTATTGCAAGTTAATATGTGGTGTTCCTATCTTATTTCTGTTCTATGTTGTCTATGTTCTATGTTAGTCAGTAGTTGTATCCATAGGTTATAGGTTCTGTCCATGTCCATTCCAGTGTTGTTCCGCCTATTACTTTTGTAATAGATCTATTACTATTTTAAACAATCTAGTACGTTAGTACGCCCAAGCAAAAATCTATTACTTTTTCTGATTTTTTCTTACAACCATAGAATCGCTATCAACCAGCGCCAAACCATATGATTGTTCTGTGATACACTGGAGAAATAATTAAATTCTGTGTTTATTGTTCATCTTTATCACAAAATACTCGGTTTAAGGATTCTGTGATCTTTATGTACGGAACGGTAAACTACAATTTTTAATGTCATTGTCATTACTATTCAGAATATTGGAATTTCGAATTCGAAAATTCATATTTTACACATGTTTTACACTCATCAGTTATTATAATTAGTGTTCTATGGGAAAAGAATTTGTATAAAATATTATTAGATTGATAATTAATATTGTATGAATGGGGCTATCCGATCAAATTCCTTTGAATTATATCATTGGTTGACATGTGTAAAATCGAAATTTTAACAAGTCAAATTTAATTCGGTTAACTTAAAAAAAATTCGTGAAACTTCCTTTTAAAACGTGTATTGATAAAACTGTTTTTAAATGTAGTTAATAGTGACGTTAGAATTATATATAATGTTCTGAAACTAAATTTGACGAACACTCATAGAACACAAATATAATGTATACGTACCTATGTGACGTCATTACTTTTTAACAGAATGATCGGATTTTCTAGAGAATAGGCATTTAATAGTAGTATAAGCAACGTAAATTACAATATATTGTCGTTTTTATGCACAGTTCTTTCCAAAGTAGAATTGTTTATTTTTTGGAAATCTATTACTTTTTGCCTAAAATCTAGTACTTTTTTGTAGATTATTATATTACCAAAAATTTTCCCCTAGGAACAACACTGGTCCATTCTGTCTCTGATTCTGTCTTCTCTGTTTACATTGTAAAATGTGATTTATTCGTGATTTTATTTTTTTCGTGTTAAAAATTAAAAAGGTTTGCAAAAAAATTGCTCTGATTGAAGTTTAGTTTATAATGGAACTAATAATTTTGGAAATGAGGTTAGCGCTTATGTTGTTACAAGTTTAATGTCGAATAAACGAGATTATTGCATCCCACTTAAATCTAGATAACCTTCAATAAATTTTGTTGTGCAATCAATATAAACGGAGCTACACATCGATCAAAATGTTATTATCGTACAGACTTCGCATTTGTGCAACCGATAATGAATGTTTTCCAAATGTATCCGTCAATTTTTTGTAAAGTTTTTGAAAACCCTTTATGTGGTTATCACCAAAATGTGCACTAGTGAAAATGACAAAGTTCGAGGTCCATACGCGTTTAAATTGTTTCAGTATGAGAAAATTGAACCGAGTAACAATTCAAAGATTCCATTACCAAGGAGTGGACATAGGATAGAAGCTGATTCTTCCAACTTTTATTCATTTGGTGGTTACAATCCTTTATCTAGAGATGACCAATTTCGTGAAATGGAAGATGATGTTTGGGTACATTCTTTCCCATTATTTCAAGAATTGTGGAAGTTTAATTTTGCTACCAGAGAATGGGCTAGGTACAAAAATAGTTACACTCTTCCCATGGAATTAGCATCAAATGCTATGATACTTCATGGAAACGTTTTAATGGTATACTTTTGTGTAAGATTTTTAAAATTAGTTTGGTATTATTTTTAAAGTTTGTTTAACACATACATGCCCAAAAATTATAACCCCCATTTTATTATTTCTTTGAAAGTAAATTGTTTATACTTGACCACATACATAAAACCAATAACACACACAACATATTTTTTGAAATTTTGAAGGTAAATTCTCAATAGGGCTGTTGAACTTAAAAACAAAAAATAAAAATAGTGCTTCTTGTACATGATTTGAAATTAATGTAAATTTATTATTTATAATTACTTATATATACTTGGTCTAGTCTATACACTACTTAATCATCATTATTTATTGCATAAAAAAATGTAACTTCAATCTGATAATGAAAGTAATTTCAAAACACCTGTGTTTGAGATAAAAAGTTAATTTTTTAAAGAAACTGTGGAAGTTTTGTTGCAAATTTATTTGTTTTGTTTTTAATATGTTGGAATTCTACAAAGTATAAGGGATAGTACAATAAATTTAATTATTAATGAATATTAAATTATTGGCTTTAAATTGCAGATTTTTAATTTGGATATGTTTTAAACTTTTTAGTGTTTTATACAACAGTATTTGAGGTAGTTGAACATTGGTTCTTTTGAAGTCCAATAACATGTCTAGTAGTATCAAACATTTGATACTTGTGAAATTTACTAAATTTTCCTAGATTTATTATCAACAATATTTTAGTGGATGTCAAGCATAAAAATTTGATATTTCAAAATTGTAAATATAAAAATATTATAAAAATATTCTAAATTCTTCAACATAAAACAATCAAATTTCAAGGCTCTTGTTTTATCAATAATTTTTTTCATACAGGATATATTGTGACTGGCTAATACCAACTTTGATTTTTTATTCAGTACATTCTACACATATTTCATGTACAATATTCTATACCTAACTTTTACTGTTGTTGGAATATTAAGGGTTTCAAAATGTATTCCAAAGAGTAACACTTAGTGATCTACAAAATTTGTTATTAAACATAAAAATCATCAACACCTTATTTAAATAATCAGGCATAACTGATCTAGTTGCAAAATTGTCTGTGACATTGACTTTGGTTTTTTATTTTGTTGTTTCCTATCAGTTACATTTGAGATATGGATGATTTACTTTGTTTTAAGACATTCTCTAATTGCATCACGTTGTTATGTAACATGTCCATTATTTGTTCACAAAAATAAGTCAAAATCTTGCTCTACAAGTTCTTGAGCTGGTGTAAATTTATATGGGTGCATTTTATTTTCTTGTAATGTTTTAATAATTGTTGAAAGGCTAACATTGGCTTTACGTGTTCAAGCTCGTGGAACTGCTTCTCTATTTTACTAATTGTCCCTTGAGAAATTTATGGAAAATTTGGAAATTTCAGATGAAATAAAAGAAAAACTTCCAGTTTTGTTTGCATGTTATCTTCATAACCAATCATTTATAAAATAGTAATTTTATGGATTTCTTTTATTTAAAACCATTTTTCTAATATCCACTAAAGTTAAACTATAATGGGTTATTAAAACCTACAGATGTGATCAGAATCCCACTATAATGTATTTATAGATTTTTTTCAGTAAAAAGGCCATAGCATTAGTTTTTATTTACTTTATCATTAAAAATAACGGGAAATAATGGGAAATAAATTTTAAGTGTGTTGTAGCAAGTTTTTGTAAATAAATAAGGTTCTTTAGTTAATTGTTACTTTCTCCAATAAATTTTAAAACTCAATATTTCCATAATACATTATTCATGAAATATGTTTAGAATATTTTGAATAATCCATTGTATACAAAAAAACAAAGTTGGCATAGGCTACAGTCACAGGACACACTTTGTATAAAAAAAAATTAATGTTGAAACAAGTGCACTAGAAACACTAATTGAGGGGTGCAAGCGTTTTTTTCCTAGGGTATAAGTATACAGTTTTTTCAAACATTCCCCCTTTATTTGTTTTCAAATTTATTCCATTTGGCTATTTCTCACTTTATGTAAATGGTATATCAAACATTTAAATCAAAAGTAATGCAAGTAATTCAAACAAAACTTCATGGTAAAATTATATAAGTATTAAATCATTTAAGAAATTTACTATTGTTATTGTATTTAAAATAAACCGTTTTTTAATGAATAAAAATTGAGATATTATAATAATTAAATTACTCTTTTAACTTTTAACAATATAGCCTGCAGGTTCATAGAAAGGTTAAAGTATTATAAAAATATTATCATATAAATTAAAATTATAATTTAAATATATATAAAAGTTATTTCTCATTCACAACATAAAATGAATATTTATTATTATAAATGTGTTGTAAGATTGAAATCTTTGTTTAATTTTTCTAAGTTAAAGCGATTGAAAGGTCGTTTGCCTTGAGTTTTTCTTTTTGTCAAATAAATTTTAATGAAAGTATCCTCTACCTTGAATTAAATTTAACCATTGAGTGATAAATATATTTACCACTCAACGATTTAACAGATTAATTGTTTTGCTTAGATGATGTAAGTATAAGTAATATGTTAACTATCCACCAATATTGTATGGGAATCATGAGAAGGTTATACAAAGTGTAATATAGAATAATGGGTTCAGATATGTTAAAAACTATATTACAACAATAAATGTTGTATTTATTCAAAATAAATAGAAAATTGAAACAGAATTTCAGAATTTTCTGGATCTTAAGTCTGGATAACGTTTTTTTAAAAAGATGAGGAAAATCAAATTCACATATTTGTTGAAGATTTTTGTTTCTAATGAACTAATATTAAAGTGATCTTTTTCTCTTAAATTGTTCAATTATAAAAGTTTAGGGAATAGATAATTCATATAAATTCAGTTTTTACAGTTAAAGTAGTAGATATAAACATATTTTTGAACTAGCCTTATAACTTATTTAACCTTAATATTTTGTTGACAAAATCTTTGGTGGGGTGAATTTATTTCAAATATACCAGATACCTATAAGGTATGTTCAAGCAGCAGTTAAATTGTTTTAAATGTGGTCAGTGAATAAATAGTATTGACTATATCAGTTATACCAAGATTTTCACCAAATCTGACCAATCACAAGCCAAAGATAGCTGGTATTATCGCGATAATCCAAAAAAATTATTGTATGTGATAATAATATAGTCCAAAAGATACCAGTTGTGATGGAATTTATCTTACAAGTTTGTCTTTCACTTCTTGGACCAAAGCCCTTAAAGAAAACCCCACGTGTCGGTAGACGAGTTCCTTGCGCACGTTTCAAATATTTTGACTGCTGCTTGAACATACCTTTAAATTTGGATTATCGAAACCGGAAACGATATCACTAAATATTTAAATAAGGTGTTGCTTTCTTTAATGAAACTTTTTTATATCACGCCCATAAGATTGCTACAAAACGGGTTTATTATGGTTAAAATAATTTTAAATGTGTTTACTTGCACAATACCAGTCTGCTATGCTATTAATTATGAATGAGAAGATTTACTTTCTCCTCCTCCCATGAATCATAATTTATCGATTGTAATTTCGGTTGGAGCAGTTTTTAAATAGTACTTAATATTTTGTGGTTCAATTTTTGCGATTATATAATTACCGGTTAAAGAAAGTTGTAGCTTGAAGTCGAAACAAAATTAAAAAATACGTTTTAGATGATCACTGATAAAAAGGGCTTCAAATTTTATGAAAAAATCGCGTTAGATTTTTAATTGTAATAATTATTTTTTTAGTCAATATGTATTTATAACACAGGGTGATAAAGTTAAAATTCTATTTTCGTTTTCTGATAATTATTTTACGGCATATTCATACTATACTATAATTATTGCCACAGAAGTATGACTCTAATAAAGAAATTGTAGTGTTTTGTGTTGTTTGAAGAAAGGGTTATCAGTGGGAGGTAGAAAATCCATATGCTGCATAAAAACATGTTCGGTATAAAATAAAATTTTATTATTTTTTTTTGCAAAATACTCTTGAAGGCCATTTTTGATGATCTACTAGAATTAAGGTTTATGCAAGACCGAGCTGCATATGTCACTTATCCTATCAATTTAAAATTATCTAATTTATACGTTTTCTTAACGATGGAATGCAAGAAGTTCTGATTAGGACAATTTTTTGACGTCAGACAGTCATTCATCAAAATAATTAGAAAGAGTGTAGTAGTAGTAGAGATAGATCATATCTTTCAAACTAAATAAATATCTTATTCCACAGAAACATTTTATGGCATATTAGATCCCCATGTTTCAATAGTTATGAATTACCTTGAATTTTTATATTATTTTTAATAAACAATATTTTGTAGGTGTATGGCGGGACCGGTTCACCATTTGGAATAAGATGTAGCAATCAGCTATATGTTTGTAGAGTTAATGAAGAAAATAGTTTAATGGTTGAAATTCATACTACTGGACAATTACCTTTACCATTGTACGGCCAAGCACTTATTTACCATAATGATTACCTATACACCATCGGTGGTACTACTGGATTATCGTACACTTGTGATATTCATAGGTAATTAGTAGCATCATAAAAAAATTATCACCTTTTAAAGCTTCTAGTCAATTTAATACCTTCAGATAATCAGTTACGGAGCAATAGAGTAACAAGACAGCCAAATGTTATGATTCTTTCAGTCAGAGAAGGATCTTACTTGTACTTGTTTAGCTTTATTTAATTGTAACGGTTATTTAATTTATTTACAAATTAATGTATCCATAAAATATTAACTATTATTTATTTCAAAATTTAAATATTATGTGTGGAGAAAAATAGAGAGACTTGTATTTTTAATAAGTGTGCATATTAATAATTTAAATTTTCTTAATAATTTTAAATTTCAACCATAAAATGAAAATTTGTCTAAAGCAAGATTTTTTTGTTTTTAATAACACCACTTACAAACAACAACAACCTCAAGGTTTCTGGATAATATTGAAAATAATCTTATTTTTGGTAATGGTACCTCTAATATTTTGTTTAGAAAAATATTCGGATGGTATAGGTTTGTAGATAATGTCCTTGCGTTCATCAATGGTTCACTCTCTGACCTGGAAACTATATTGTCTCTTCTTAATGGCTTACATCCTAGATTAACCTTTACTGGTGAAACTAAAGTTAATAATAATATCAATTTCCTAGATCTTACAAAAAATAGGTCAGACAACAAAGTTGAATTTTCCATTTATTGTAAACTTGCTCAGACCGATCATTTGATTCAAAGTGGGTGACATCTATTGGGACAATATAAAAGGTCAAATGAGAGTGAACAACACATCAGTTTGTTAATAACCTTGTAGTGTAGTGTATTTTTTTTTTGGTGTTTTTTCGGGCTGAGAAAAATAACAAAAAATAGGAAGCTCACACGTACACAGCAACAACGATAGATGCAAAGCTAAAATTTTGTTGTTCACCCTCGTAGCGGCCATATTGCAAACTAACAGCGCCATCTAGTGGTCATTGATTTTCGCGAACTCCTCTGATGTGGTACTGCAATTGGCTCCAAAGTATATTGCAATTATAATTAAAAAGGAATACAATGCATTTATTAAATATCAGAAACATCAATGAAAATGTATATTTATTTTATATTTGTAGGTTGAATGTAAAAACGATGAATTGGGAAATCGTATATCTCTGTAACGGGTTAGGGGAATATGAACCAAAAGGTAGATATAGACACGAAGTAGGTTTCGATGGTAGATGTATTTATCTTTTGGGTGGTGGCACTACTGATGAAGCGTATGGTTTTCGATATATTCCTACGTTCGATGTAGAAAAAAATGTTTGGTTAAGGAAGAAAACAATCAAAGATTCTAATAAAGGTAAGAACTATTTTTTGATGGTATTAAACTCACCTTTTTGTATAGGATTTATTAATATTTCTAAAATAATTATATTTACTATCTTGGCTAAGTTGGTACCACAGATTATAAGGGTTATAGATAGCTGACTCTAAGGGTTTTTGAAAAACCTATTTAGAGCGCCACCTGCGATCTGTGCCCTGAACTACATACTAATACAGAATAAATAAAGCTTGTATGCTTTTGGTCTTTGTTTAAGTAATAATAAAGGGAATACCTTATCATCAAAAGAAAATCTTCTTGCACTTTTTTTGCCGTTCTTAATTGGTACATTTTAAAATGAAACGCCTTAAAAATCGCATTATTCCGCATAACGTACAGCTTCTATTCTCTATTTCAAAATGTGCCTTAACCATAGAACTTTATGTATCTGCTATCCAGCTTTGTGTCTGTGATGTGACGTATCCAAACATGCGCAGTTGCCACGTCACATTATTCACTTATAATATCACAAGAGCTTAAATGATTTTTGGAAATTTTTTTGAGGGCAGTAATATTTTGAAACGCGAAACGGCGAGGAATAATTTTCCTAAAATGTTTGTGCCCGAAAGAAAATTTCCAGGAATAATTTATGCTTGCCTGGTATTTGGTAAGAAAATTTTACACCATAATTTGGAAAATAATTATTATTCCAATCTGACGTCTGTCTCATATCCTCATAATTACTAGTTTAATAAAAGTCTGCACCATAGAGAAATATAACGTCTTTATTTGTCTGTGGTTTGTACGTCGAGGTTTCAACGTTCTACGTTGTTCCGGAAACGGAAGTGAGAATAAATTGAAAATAATTTGACAAATTGTTTGAAAACTTGTTGCCAGGCAATAAGTTTGAACAAAATCTGTCAAATTATTTTCTAAT
Source organism: Ophraella communa (assembly GCA_035357415.1). Classification (NCBI taxonomy): domain Eukaryota; kingdom Metazoa; phylum Arthropoda; class Insecta; order Coleoptera; family Chrysomelidae; genus Ophraella; species Ophraella communa. The sequence continues at coordinate 20,070,218 of CM068988.1, read as the reverse complement.
TTATGGATCTCTCGAGTTACATTTGCCAAATTTATTTTTTGATTCACACATTCTTACAATAAAAAAGAACAATAAAACTATCATAAAATTATTGAAAAATTTAATTTAATTAATTATTACTTACAATATATTTCGCGTTGACACAATTAAGTTATTATTTTGACAAGTATCTGACAGTTGCTAGGCAAATAAAAGCTATAGTGATTATTCCTGACAATAATCACAAGAGATTTATTCCCACTATGACATAATTGGTTGAAACTTACCCTTTTGACAAATAAAGAAGCATTTCATTGGTTTTAAGAAACGTCAAAAAATAATTAGTTAAATATTACTAAATATTCTTAAAAAAACTATGACGATAGCCCCCTTTCTTATTTTTGTGTCCCCTGTCATTTTAAAATGGAACTATTACATACTGGTGGCCTGGGTATATTTTGTTGTTGGAGAATCATCAGAACCATGAAAGAGTGTTAGTAAAATATATCAAAACTGAATGTTGTTTTGGTTGTAGGTTTTCCGCAGCCTAGAAGATGTCACGGAGCGGTGCAAATAAACTACAACGGTGCCATTCAATTATTTATAACTGGAGGTCACGATGGTGAAAGTGCCTTCGACGATCTTTGGCGATTAGATTTACAAAGTTTACAATGGACTTGTTTTAATTTATGTAAGTTACCACAACCCACCTACTTCCATGCTACTGCCGTAAGTCCGGAAGGTAGGTTGTACGTTTTCGGCGGAATTTATAGCGAAGTCGACGACGTTAGAAGAAATAACGATATCTATTCAACATGGCTGTGTATACCTAAATTAAGTGAAATTTGTTGGGAAGCAGTTCTACATTATACACCTAATATTAAAACATTTAAAAGTAGCGAGCTAATCGATTTGGGATTACCCAGGAGGTTTTTGCAGAGACTGGGTAGTGCAGACGTAGCTAACTAGTAAACCATCTTTTGGTGGTAATATTAATTATTGTGATAAACACATTTTGATGACTTATGTAATACGATAGGAGTTCAAGATGTGTACAAGTTTTATTATAACAAAGTTATAACAAGTACAGAAATTATTGATCGACACATACAATTGTTTTTAAATCTTTATATCTTCGAACTATAATAAACAAATTTTAAATTAGCACAGAGTTTTGTTTTCTTACACTGAGTTCATTTTAATGGTTAATTTTAGTGTTATGTTTTTAAGGGCCGGTTTATTCACCTTTCAGTAAAGTGTTCCATAGCGTTACTGAGAGGATTGTCGCCCGTAAGTGTTTATTCATCTTCTAGTAGCGCCAACTTTTCAGTAAATAAAAGCTACTGAAGACTTAATTTACAAATCGATTGGACCTGTCACTAAGGAAATACAGAGGAGATTCTAACCTAAAATTGTTTTTTGCGTGTTTTGTGTTTTTACTTAATTTTTTTAAAATGGATGTTATTGAAGACATAAATCTTTTTCTTGACCATATTAACGATTGCCGACCTCATAATAGCAGATTTCACCAATGAGACAATTTAAACTGTTGGGATAATTTCGTTTAACAAAAAATTCGGTTGCACAAACTTTAGCCTTCATAGAACAAAGACTTTTACACCAATCTAAAAGGTATTTTAATGTAAACTACCTATGTTAGAAAACCATTTCGGTAACAATGAAATTTTTTAGAAACAATCCGATTCCGCAACTGCAAGAGCCTTTGTTAACCCTCAGATTTAACCAAAAACTTCTAATAATCTGTTAAAATCTTGAAAAAACCAAACAACATACACAGAGAGTAAAATGCAGAGAGTAAAATGTCATGTCAAAAAAAAGTATAGGTGTCAATCTGACGAGGCTTCTTAGCGAAACGGCCGTCATTGTAATTTAAAACATATTTTTTCAAATAAACTTGGAAGTTACGTTGAAACGAAGAGTTTTTATTATTCTTAATAAGTAAAAAATTTCTTGGCACAGCCGCTTCACGAATTTATTTTTTTCTCATGCAGAGGGGTTTTCAAACTTTCAACCTAATAATATTTATTTTACAATTTTGTCATTTTGCCCTGTTGAAGGTTTCGAGGTTTCTTTAATTTTGAAATAAATTTTGCACCTAAAAAAGATGTTCTTTACTGCATTACTTAAATATACATTTTTAGCCAATATAATTGAACTTTTGAGGAAAGTATGTTTAATTTTAAGTGTATATCCATGTTTAAAGATATGATCCAGTTCATTTTATTAAAAATTCTTCTGAAGGCTTTTGCAATCCACCTTCAGTCAAATAATTGACCCAAGAAAATGACATATGGGAGTAAAATGCCCGAGGATGATATTCATTCAAGGAAGGAAAAGGCATGTTAAAATAAAAGTATAAATCATAAAAAAACGATGAAAAATAGTAAATATCTCAATTATAGATAATAATTATTATAAACGATAAATAAGAACAATAAATAACTGAACGGTTGAACCACTATTTATTCGAAAAATCGTTTTAAAATGCAACTACAGCTGTTTCGCTAATAACTAGCATCGTCAGATTAACATATTGAAGTTACATTTTGTTTGTTTGTTGGCTGACGCAAGCGAAGTACGAATGGCGATTCCTTAGACTATCTAAGGGCGAAGATCATAGATAAAAATTATGATTTGTCCGATTTATACCTATAACAAAATATTGTATTTTGAATTCAAAGTTCCTTATCATAAAATAAAATAATTGGTTTATTTGTTATTTTCTATCCACTATATCATAAATAAATAAACACAAATTTTTTTCAAATTTTATTAACACAAGAAATACAATATATTTGTTGTAGAGTAAAAAAAGTAAATAAAGATACTTGATAAGAACATAAATTAGGATGAAGAAACAAAACTTTCTATATTTAAAAGAACTTAGTTGTATAGCCGGTTTTACTGCATTTCTCCGCAGCAAATAGGTGTAGGAAATAAAGTTGTTTTCTTTTTTATTGCTCTCAGTTCTAACCACTGTTCTTGGTTAGGTACGTACATTTCTGCCGGCATGAGTTGTCTTTCTTCTTCCTCTTCGGTAGAATCTTCAAGGTCTAAAAGTTACAACTTAAGAAACATCCATAATTATTGATGCCCAAAAAAATATTCTTTAAAACTCTACTCCACAATTTTGCCAATTCTATTAAAGAACCTTCTATAATGTCAGTTGTTTTTTTGCAAAAGAAAAGTGGAGTGCTACAAGTTTCACCAAAATTTACTTCTCACCTGGGCCCTTCTCATCCAGTGGATATGAATCATCCTATAGGAAAATACACCATCTTCCTATCGGACTTTCCTATAGGAGTATTCATATCCACCGGATGAGAATAAGGGCCCCGATGAATTTACCATCTCATATTTTCTACCACATTACATGAAATGCCCAAGATCAAATTAAGCAGTACAGAAGCAAACAAGGCAAAAAAATACTCAACTAAACAAATAAAAAACATTATTTCATATATTAATTTCTTTTTTATACATACGTTTCGGGTTCGTCTTACTTTTTTCGGACATTTGGATTCGTTCTCCAGGCCTTCTCAGCAGTAACCTCCCTACTCCTTCGCACCTTTTCAATACCTCGTTTTTCAATAATTTTTTTCTCATATGGTCGCTAATATTATCACATTCTGTTAGCCACAATATAATGTATCTAAAATCGCAAAGAAGTTGATGTGCCCCAGAATGGCTAAATTTTATTTTGTTTATATAAATGTGATCTAGCCAACATTCACAAATTAAGGTGAGAATCATATTAGATATCAAATGGTCCTCGGTAGCAGCTAGTACTGGTACTAAAATTCGATCTAAAATTATGCACATAAATCTATAGAGAGTCAATAAAACTTTTGCATTCCTTTATTTTAATGATAACTCAAACGCTTTTTTGTATTGAAACTTTTATTTACATCAGAAAAGCTACTAACCCAAATACTTAGTTACAAATGAGCTCGGCTGTTCAGGGATAACTTCAGGTCCAGTTTTTTTCCAATAAGAATTCGGAGGGAATATCATTTGTAAATTTGCTAGACAAATCGTTCTACAAACACTTGCTAAACCATCTACACACTCCTTTGAAGCTTCCTAAAATACACAATACCTCCAATTTGTAAACTGTTGTTTTTGGAGTTGCTAATAACATATAATTATCGAAATTGCAAATGCCTGCTATATTATTGTGATAAAAAAGGCTAAAAAGTGCTTTTTTATGTGCCTTACGTGATCCTTTAATTGATTTTAATGGTGAGACGTTTTAACATTGTTCATTAAAATTACCTTTTAGTAAAAAGAAGAATGTTAAGTTAAAAATGTTGAGTTAACTAAAGCGTCTTTCGATTTTGGAATAAAAAATGTTATAAAAAAGTTACCTACTGTTTAAATAAATAATGAAAAATTTAAAGAATTTCGTTCGGTGTCTACAGTTATACTATATTTGTTTGTAGTTGGCAGCACAGGGAATTCATTATAAATGCAAATCCTTCAAAGCCCAAGACCATAGGTCTATTAGCGCCAAAAATGTTTATGGCGGTAAAAAGTCTACTAAAAATGTAAATATTAGACTTATACCAGACGATTCCGATGACAGTTAATTAGATGATAAGGATTTTGAGATTCCCTCATTTATTTATATAACTTTGGGTGGTTAGAACACATTTACTAATCAATTATTTATTTGCTGCTCATTCTCTCAACCCAACCTAAGAAAACTAACAACTTGTTTGCCTGATCTTTTACATTTGACGCTGCGTATTTTCCCCCAATAGGTAATTATAGGTGTTATTAATTGGTGCAAATAGATATGGCCACTGGAGTTTCCTTTATTTCAAGGGTTTGGATCATCAATATTTTTTTATTTGACTTATTAAATTTAAATATTTGCTACTACCTTCAGTTTATCAAAATTAACTTTGACTTCTGAGACTAGTTTGGCTCTCATTAGTGCGCACACTTCCACGTGTACTCCCAAGTTCTTTTTCTGAATATCGTTTGTATGATCTGCTAATTTTAGATTGTTTAATTGTGCAAGACAATTGACTATGTCTTCGTGGATTACTGCGAAAAACGCATTTACATTCCAGACATTTACCAGCTTTTTACATTCATTGATACACCAAAGTCTTGTAGTATGTATAGAATGATCTGAAAAATACGTCAAGTAAATATGGCGATTTACAGTCTTAACTCATTCTAATTTTGGAATATTACCCAATCTATGCAAAACGGGAATCTGTTCCACAAGTGGTAACTCATCTAAAGGTGCGCCCACAATCCAATCAGGTGTAGATTCACATTGATTACATAACATTACAAGATCTTGTAAAACATTAGCGAATAATGTTCCGGTTTCTCTGTTGCAAGTTGTTTTTGAAGCTACTAAAGCCAATCTAAAATGCTGATCCCAAGATGTGGATGCTACATGGACACCCAAAGCATCTGCGAGGCTTGCTAAAGCTGATAGAACCACTGGAGAGATATCAGCTAAGAAAACATAAGAATCTAATCATTATTGGTTTCAACAATTTCTTTTTAGTTACCTGTTGGTATGAATTGTAGTATCCACTCTCGTAAATGTTCGCTAGAATGTGGAGGTCTTGCAGATAGAGGAGACGAAGACCACCACAGCACTATGTGTTCTAAATAATTACCAACTTCTCCCCATAGGACTTGTTCGTAATATTCCAAAACTTTATCTCGAGCTTGTGGACTAATTTTATCTAATCCTAAAATAAAATAAAGAACGATTATGGACGATGTTCAGATTTTAATCTTCCTCTTTAGAAGAGGATTGAAAAGGAATGGGACTAACTAACCTCCTCATGCCAAAAGGGCATAACTATCTGCTCTCAAGACAGCACATTAACTTATAGAACTACGAATATTTTGATTGCTAATAAAAACATAAACCAAATTATCAACTAAAACCCATACTAGGAAAACTACCTGAGGTTTTTGATTTTTTGATTCCATCATTTCCCAACATTCCTGGTGCAGCTTTTAGTGTTACCGCTAGCAGGTCAATTACATTTTTTTCTTCATAATAGATGAGCTCCTCTAAACTGGCAAAACTACTACTACTACTATTGTTAACATTTCCTGATTGTTCTTTAGGGACGGGTACTTCAGCGAAATCTGGAGGAGACAGATGTTTTGTTAAAGTCCTAAAATAATTAGTACATTTGCAAATTATTAATATGCTTTTATCTAAATACTTACATATATATTTCTAAGCTGGAATTATCTGAACCATCTTCATCGTCATCAGAATTTTCATACAGTTTGTAAGTATCCAGTAGACAATCGATCAGTTTGTGACAACACAATTCCGCTCTTTTGTAAGCTATTATTTGCAATAACCTTGTAACGGATATTTTCCTCATGGGGAAAAATAAATACGGGCAAGTATTCTTGCATATACTATTATCAGTTGAACTGTTGTTGTATTTCTTATGCAATACTAGAAAGCTGTTGTAGCATACTGAAATTCTAAAATTTAACAAGTAAAATTTCTAATGATGCAGAATTTGATTTAAAAATATTTTCTGAAATACTACGGACTACATTCTTAAGTCAAGTAGACCTTTGTAACTTAACGTATAATATTTATTGTCCCATTCTCAACTTGGAAGAACTCTACCGAGGCCATCATAAAAAGTAGGAAGCAGTGGAATGAATAACCAGACATGGACGATGCCCTAGCAGCACTAACAAATAATGTTGTTGTTGAAGCGAAAATTGCAAGAAATGCTGCTACCTTAGAAAACAGGCTTTTTGGACTTACCAGTAGAGATTTAAAACCTCGGAGGAGCATAAAATTAACCACCGATTTAGTAAAGAAAAAGCATAGCTGGTAGAAAGTGGTTCAATAGTTTTATCTCAAGAAACCCAACCTAAGACATCTATTGTACGTGCACAGGCTTTCAAATAGATAAATCAATTGGTTGTTTTTCCGTTTTATAGCATTTTGCAAGGTTTAAATGTGTTTTTCTACAAACGTGTTAAAAATGCCATTTTTAGCACTCCATAGAAGCCTTAAAAATGCACTTTAAGGCACTGAGTGCCTTAAAATCACTTTATGGAACTGCTGTCAAAAGTGAATTGTTTGCTTTAAAATGTTTATGGCACTGCTGCCAAAAGTGAATTGTCAGATTTTGAAAGCAAACGTCAAAATATTAAGATTTTATTCATTAACATTAATAGTACAATTTTTTTGCAATTACTTTACTTGAACGTTTGTAGAAAAAATATTGTATGATACACGTGTTAAAAGTTCCTTTTAAGGCACTCATGGGAAGTACAGAATTCGCATGCGTGTCTTAAAAATGTACTTTTAAACTTTTAACACTTACATCATAAATAACTATTAAATTAAATAATTTGTTCAGTTGTCATGACCACAAGTCAAAATTAAGGCAACTTTTCGGATATAATTGCACGAGTGCGTAACAATTACCGATAATTTTGCAAGAAAGCGTGTTGTCTAAAAATTACAAGACCAAATGCAATTTGTATAAGATATCACGTTTGAATGAAAAATTATCTGGTAATTTTTATGTAATTCATTGGTATATTTCACGACCCGCAACATTTTTTTCTATTTTTGAATTCTGACATTTATTTAAAATGTGTTGCTATGGCGACGTGCAATTTTCGCAGTGCAATTACCGCTGTAATTGCACTGTCATAAATTGACGATGTCAAAAAATGTAATCTTGATGTCAATAAAGAAAATGTTGCTGTCAAAAAATAACACTGCCGCATTTCAAAGATGTAAAACCAGACATAACAACCCAGCAAATCCTAAGGCATGTTTTGACCAACTCTTAACTAAGCAAAATAACACTTGTAATAAATAAGATATGTGACAAATAAATAGTATCTAGTATTTACCAATCACATTAAAAGCTGAAAGACTGGCAATCAATTTTTTAAATTACCTTAAAGTTTGAATAAGTAAAGCTTCGCCATAATAGATAAATAAATGTGTTATTTCATTAATGACTTCTTGAACAAAGTACACCAATTTTAGTTCTGCCTTCCATAGAATGTCTCTCCACATTTGAAATTTTTTGGCTACCAAAACGTGTTGTTTTTCAGAAACAAGTTTTGGAAGAACTTTCATGTAAGATTTTTCTATGGATTCTAAAGTTAAAGTTATGTCTTCTATATCCTAAAATCATCCAAATAAAAAGGATTAGTGTTACTGAAAAGTAGAAAATTGTTTCTACCTGCACCCAAGGTAAAGAAACTTAATAGTTTCTATACCAAGCTTGACCGTTTTCTATGGAAAAACAACTACTTCCTGGGCTATATGCCCCAACGGACATTGAATTACATTCCAATAGAAAACGTGATGGCGACCGACTTCGTCGATACTTAAAACCATCTCTGTCGATTTGCAAAACAACGGGAAGGACACTACTCGTAGACCGGTTTCGACATTATTGTGTCATCATCAGTACGAGGTAAGTAGTTCTTCTCATCCCGCAGTGTTTTTAATATAATGGTTTTTTTCTATAGAAGTTAAGATAGATTGCACATGAACACTTACTGTTAATTGTAGCTCATTGTCGTGTAAAAGAGGATTGAACTTTGAACATGGTTTATTTTTTAAATTATTTATCAATAATTCTAAACGTGCTGTTAGCGTATCACAATCCATAACTAGTTTTTTACAAGAAAGAAAAAGTTCGTCATGACTAAACATCTCGGCTGGTAACCATTTTTGAATTATTTGTACATTCCACGACATGAAGATTTTTTAGGTGGTAACTAATTTTTATTTTCCCATAATATTCGCTGTATGATTTCAAAATGTATTTAACTATTTGATCAATATATTTGGTCTCGTTTACGTAACTATGGCAACCTACATTTAATCAGAATTTGAATGTGTAAAACTATTAAATTATTTAATTATTAAATATTTAATCTAAATATGATAAAATATTGAATGACAAGCTGCTCATTTAGGTTTGTTGCTGCTGTCACAATAAGATGCTTTTCTTTTTTCGGGGGTTGCTTTTACTGTACCAAACCTAACTCCACTGCCTACTACCGTTACCGTTTATAGAAATGTATGAAAAAAGGAAAAAAAAATCTTTTAGTTAATAGTGTTATTTATTATTTCTCAACTATATAACAAAAATAGATTGAATACAAAATACACAGCCCAAAAAAGGGAAATATATGGTAATCAAATAGGATAGCTATTAACAATAAATTTACAATGATCCAAAATGTAATTGTCATGCATTTTTGTAAAAAATTTTCTTATTAATGTATATATTTTTTTCTAATTTATTTGCCAAATTTTAAAATACCCGATATTAAAATTAAAAAAATATGTTCCATTTATATCAGTAGATACAAAAATTAAAATAAAAAATAAAAAAATGTAAAACAATTGTCAAGCTCTACGTTTACGCATCTTTTCCTGAAATTCCCTCAATAATCGATCATAAGAATCTTCTGTAGCTCCTCTTCGGGATGAATAGTATCCATTATACTCGTCCCGAACGTTATCTGCAAGAAAATAGACTTTATTCATTACCACAACAAAACGAAAAAATAACTTTGAGTACAAGAAAGTAAAAAAATTTATTTGGTAATTTTTAACTATAAATTAACCGATTTCAAGCGAGAATTTGGTAATTACTATTCAATGCTGGTAAAAATCACAGATATTCAAACGACTTTGGTTATAACTTGAGAAGGGCTAAGACGTCACGGATTTGCCCTTGCTTACGTCATTGGTTATTACCAAGAGTTACCCCACTTCCGAACTGTTTTTGATGTTTCCCTCTCGTTCTAATTGTTTACATACTGTCTTAAAGGTTAACTAGATCGCTTTTCATTTTAATAATTATTTTTCAAACTTGTATCTGCAATAGAAAGTAATAAGTTGGTGATAATTTATTAACATTGGTGTACCCCAAGGCAGCGTTCTGGGACCACTTTTGTTTATTTTATATATAAATGATTTAAACCTCTTTGTTGATTGTGATTTTGTTAATTTGTTTGCAGATGACTCTGAAATCGTTTGTTTTGATAATAACTGAGAAAATGCTGTTCAAAGAAGGAATAGGGCTCTGAACTCTGTCAGTAACTATTTAATATATAATAAACTCAAACTAAATGTTTTAAAAACAAAAGCTATGATAATAACTAGCAAATATAAATATAATAATATAGATTTAAATGAGATTAATATTACAATTAATAATGAAAAAATTGAAATTGTAACATCAATTAAATATCTTGGCTTCCAACTTGATAATTTGTTATTATTTGGTGATTATTTTAATTATGTTTTGAAAAAAATATCAAAAAAGCTTTACTATTTTGCAAGAATCTCAAAAAATCTATCCACTGAAACTAAAATCACTGTTTATCATTCAATTATTCAACCTCATTTCGATTATTGTTCTTCTGTTATGTTCCTGCTTAACCTAAATCAGACTGCTCAGTTACAAAAGCTACAGAATGTATGTAGCTTTTTTCATATGAAATAATTTAAAAAACTGCAAATTTTCATATTGATCGATCCAATTTTCTGACGAGAATCTCTTTGGAGTCATCGAATCAGTTTTTATGAAAGAATATACGGCTTTGCTAGGCGATTCAATATTTTTACAAAACAGCAAATCTTCATTGTTAAAAAAAATTCGTCCGCTACAATAACTAGAGCAAGCTTTTCTTCTTTCTCCATTATAAACATTGATAAACTCAAAAATACTTTTAAGAAAACACTAGTAAAACTACAATAAAAATATTAGGTTAGAATGGTAATAACCAGAGAAACCACAACGTTCAAGCGAGAGTATTTGGTTGAAGCTTGACATTTGAAAAGGGCCATGACCACACTATAACCAAGGGCATCCGTTCAAACCAGTGGTAATTACCAACCTCTCGCTTGAAATCGATTATTGAGTGTTTTAATATTAAAAAAAATGTTTATATCTTGAATACAACTTACCTAAATCTGAATAAGTTGTCTGACAAAAGATTCTTCTACCGCCGAAGCTCAAATCGTATTTTGGCTGCCAAGGAGCATCGTTTCCATGCTCAATGGCTTCATAAGCGTCTAATTTGTTAGCAAAAGTTACAAATCCATAATTGTCTCTATAGAAAATAAATTGTATTAATACTCCTTTATAAAAAAAAAAGAAAAAAATAAGTAACTTACAAATGGCTACAATGATCTCTTGAATGCAAGCTGATGTTCGTGATGGGCCCAAATCGTTGAAACCTTTTTCTCAAATCTTCTTTAGTGGTGCCCGAAATCACTCTACCTACATAGATAACTCTGCGTTCTTCGACTTCCTTAAGCCGTTCCTTCTCTCTTCTAGAATATTTTGGCGAGGCAGACGGAGATAATGAACGCGAGGAAGACCTTGATGAGTAAGTAGAGGAAGACGATTTCGAGCTACGGGAACTTTTTGAACTGCTGTATCTTGATTCGTTTAAATCTCTGGTTCTGAAAAGAAATGAAAAATGTGCCATTGCAATAATTCTCTACATATTTATATTTATCCTTCTGAACACACAAATATTAATTTCCATTCTCAACACAATGATCATTAATAATCACATATCTATTACTTTTAGGAAAGAAAAAAGGGCCAGTAGCTCAAGACAGTTTAGAGTGATTTTACCTATACATTTATTCAAATGGTCTTTTTATAGTATTGGACTGAAATATATACAAGGAGTATCATATTGCGAACGAATAATGAAATATATTTTTTAAAATTCCTACAAATTAAGACCTAAAATTTGCCATTAGTGTATTTTCGAGGGCTGTGTGTATGGATTTTGAAAACACGTTATTTTTTATATGTTTGTCATGGCCATACTTTGGTATTTTTAAATACGACTATGAAAACCACATAAAAAATGACGTGTTTTCTAAACCCGCACACACATACAGCCCTCGGGAGCACACTAAAGTTTAAATAATTTCATTTTTCGTTTGCAATATGATCCACCCTGTATATATTTGAGACCTATATTGAAATTTGGAAGAAGACGTTTTGACCAAGTGTACAAGAGACATCGAAACGGCTGTCATTGAGTTTAAAAAAGCAATTTTTTAAATAAATAGTGGAAGTTTTGTTAAAATGAAGAGTTTTTATTATTCTTTGTACAAGTACAATTACTGGAAATAGTAAAGTGCAACTTTCCCTTTTTTCAGTTTTGTGAGACTCTTGCTTTTAAGGTACTATGTTCCTCTTAACGGAGCAAACGTGGCAGCCGCACTTCAAGACCTAAACATACACATAATATGTCCAAAAGTTTGTAATAATGGAATATTTCATCTTTTTATTAATTTTTATAAATATTTTTTTTGATATAAGTAAACATCATTTTGCTACAACTCTAACCAATACTAAATAAATCTCGAAGTCAGATAAACATACAAAAAAAAATGATTTATTCTTTTGAGGTGAAAAATGTACAATGTATTACAAATTTTTTAAATAAAATTAATAATCAGTATTTCCTCCATGGGCCTGTATGCATGACTGTAGGCGATGTGGCATGCTATCGATTAAATGGTCGAGCTGGGCTTGTGGAATTCTCTCCCATTCTTCAAGAGCAGCATCTTTCAGTTCTCGTAGAGTAATTGGGGGAGGGTTTCGCTTCTTAATGCGTGTTAAGAATGTCCCAGGCATGTTCAATGACGTTTATGTCAGGGGAATTTGATGGCCATCTTAATGTGGAAATTCCTTCTTCTCCCAAAAAATTTTGTACTGCAGCTGTTCGATGTGGAGGTGCATTGTCATGCATAAACACAAATCCATCACCTACCGCCCCCCGGAATAGACGCACAACAGGGTTTAAAACGTCCTCGATGTACACAGTACCAGTGATTCTTCTCTCCAAAACCAGAAGGGGCGTCCGTCTACCCCTCATAATACCACTCCAAACCATAATACTCCCACCTTCAAATGGAACAAGTGGTTGGGCTGTTTCTAATCGGGCTTGTCGTCTTGGGGCCCTCCAAACTAGCGTTCTTCGCGAATCGGAAACCAAGCCAATTCTTGATTCATCAGAGAACATCACGTAATTTCAGTTAGGTCATGGTGTAACATTTCTTGAGCCCACTGCAACCTTACAATTTTTTGTTGATAGGTTAGTTTGGGAACATGTAGAGATCCTCTGCGATACAAATTTACAGCATTTAATCTTCGTGTAATTGTTTGCCTTGAGATATTCAATCCTTCAAGCCTAGCAATTTCTCTGGATATGCCACTTGTAGAATCTTGTTGATTTCTTCAAGCTATCAATGTTATCTGTCGGTCTTGTGCTGCTGTTGTACATCGACTTCTGCCACTTCTGGGACGATCCTTCACATCATGTGAAGGATACAGCACCCTGAGTAACCCCAACAATATTCGCCATATCACTTAGACTAAAGCCCTGTTGTAACAAAGCAATTACTCTAGACCTATTAAAATATGATATCATGTCTCTGGGCATTTTTAAACAGCTCAAATGAAATTTAAACAAGAATTGGAATAATGTGAAAACACCCAAATCAATTAAATATGACCCAATTAATACAAAAACTAATCAAATTTGGTATTATTTTGATTTAAAAACGCTAAACAAGAGTTTTTTAAAAAACCATAGGTGTAGATATATTATTTCTAAATATTCCAAACTTTGGGACATTGTATGTATATAGGAATCTACAAAACCTAAAAATTATTACTATAAATGACTCCAAAGCTAAAGTCAAATAGTCAACAATTTAAATGACTCTTTCAATATCAACAAAGGGGAATAAACAGCAACACTTTTTGTCAACATCCTGCACTATTTTATGTTCACTAATTTTAAAACATTGAGCCAAACATGTGCCTATGATGATAGCCAAAAACAAAAGATGTAGGAGAAAAATGAAGAAGACCCGTTAATCTTAAGCTTGACAACAACGCCAACTGTCATCCAACATAAGAGAGCAAATTCCAGCTGGATTAACGGTAATTAGGTTACCATGAAGATATATGGAAGAATAAAGGAAAGAGATAAAGAATTCGATACAACCATAAAATCAATAATTTGTTTTAACAAATCGCGAAGATTTTAACAGTTTCTCACACAGGGTTGTAGCACCGTTTAATAATGTTTATATTATATACATACTTAATTTCAAAAATTAAACTATAGTTTGAAAAAAAAATTGCAAACTGCCCACCTATCGTATCGGCGTGGTACACCACTGCTCGCCCTACTGTCATCTGAAGTCCAAGAAGAATTCGAAGAATACGAATCCTGCCTCCTTCTTCTGTATCTGTTGTCTTTTGTTTGTTGTATAAGTGAAATATTGGTCTGGCATCCTATCGAACATTTTTCTTTCAATTCTCTATCTTTATTTAGAAATCGTATTTCTTTGTCTTCTCCGTGCTCCACATCGCCCTTGCCTGTACTCACCGATCTGTGGATGGGATCGCAACTGTCTATAACCTTCGGAATATTTTCGATAACCGAAGTTATGAGAGAATTGCAATTGATTTTGTCGCCAACTTTTTGCAGCAAAGGTTTTATTTCGTCTAGTCTTTCGACAGGCGCCAAAGGATCGATACGTGTGTTGTCTACCTATAAAACACAAAATATCGAAGATTAGTTAATAGAAATAAATTTAGTTTAAATGTATGAATAAATGAAACTCGTGTAAACAATCATGCAACATACAAAACACACCTTGAAATCTGTATTGACTCCTATACTAACAAACGTTTTCCTCTCTATACCAGCTGGTACTTGTTTAGGCTGAGGGCGCTCAACGAAAACAACGGGCTCTGTCTTTTTTTCCTTTTTTGGTGCTGCATTCAGCACTTCCAATGCCATTCTCCTCAACTTTTCTTGGTGTTTCAGTAACCTTGTGTTTTCGTCTTCTGGCAATGGAGAGTTGCACGTACTATTGCTCGGCGAACAATTTTGAGAATTGTTTTGAGACTTAATGAAACCCTCACGACGCTTTTTGTATTCTTCCAAATTTAGCTTCTTCTTTTGGTTGGCATTATTTGGAAGAATCGTATTTGCCTGTATAATATTTTTAAATTAATAAATCATCATCAAAACCATTTATGATATATACAGGGTGCCAAGGAAAAATTCAGGCAGCAAATATTTGAGAATCCGAAACAACAGTTTACCAAAACTTCCACTATATAATTTAATTAATGACAGTTGTTTCGAAATTACTTTCATCATCGGATTGAAAGATTGAAATTACATTTTGTTTTAACTATTTGATGTATAACTAGTATTTAGACTGGGCCAAGTATTGAAGAAACAACAATAAAGCCTGAATAGTATTAGCCCAAATGGATTATCTTGGATGTATATTTTCCTCAAAGATCAGTAAAACTATGCAATGATATAGAAAAATCCATATTGTGCTCATCTCAATCAAAACCAACAATTTAATAATGGACAACTTCCAAGATGTATCTGGTTATTGAACTTTTAATATATGCTAGATGTTTTTTATAATGTGACTGGTTGACTATTTATTCTCTTAAGTGTTCTTTGTATCTAATTTTGAAACTCCCCATTATTTGCCCTTTGTACAGTATAACATTTTGGAAATTTAATTTTCAATATGCCAGATTTTTTTTATTTTAAATAGTTTTGGTTTTACTTTTGATTTCTTTAGTTTGTTGAGGAAAAATTAGTTGTAGTGACATTTTCTCTTTCTTATTAATTACTTTATTTATAAAGTGCAATGGATAGTCATTATATGTAGTTGTTTGTTTTTCTATACTACAGCTTAGTTATTCTTATCTTAGAAGGAAATAAATCCAAGAAAATCCCTTTATTGTTATTTCTTCAATACTTGTTCCAGCTTAAACACTACTTAATCAACATTAAATAATTATCTCATAAAACAAAATTTAAATTCAATCTGTCAATTCGACGATTGCCCAACGCCCTGGATAGCTAGTTATAAGAAATGATTTATATAAAGGTCCGTACAAGGATTTCGTACCTTTAGTAGGGATACCATTAACTTTCCATCTGCATTTTTAACGGTAGGTTGAGTTCCAATAACTGGTCTGTCGTCCTCCTCTGTCGATTCAAATCCAGAATCTTTCATAGGAACTTTCGGGTACGGCTCCATTAAGCCAGTGTTGCAATAACTGTGGTCCAATTGGACAGAACTTATCATTACAGGTTGACAGATTTTCTTTCGAGGTGGTTGGGAGTTGGTTTCTATCCGCGGACATCCTCTTTTCCTTGTCGGAATAGGATCAATCACAGAAATAGTTTTCCTTTTACCCGATTCTTTGATGCGAGCTATCAGTTCTGGAGGTAGTGAATCAGCAATTTGTTTGTTAGGTGTTGTTTCAGTGGACAGAGGCACTATTTTAGTATTTTGTAAAGGTAGTTGAGGTTTTGAGTTATCTGCTGTAAGCTGAGACTTACAGGAAGGTGCGACATTTTTAGGAGTCGAGCACAGTTTGGAAGAACGTTTTACTGAAGAGGATGACGATGTTTTTTCCTCTTTTATTTCTACCACTGGTACTGAAAAAAGTACAAAATAGCGATTGTAATATTTATATGCAATATAAATTAATGTAAGGTCAAATCCGCAGAACATCTATTTATTTTATGAGGTACATTTTTTCGTCAAAAGATTGGTATTTTGTATATCAATAAAATTAACGTTATGTTAATAGTTAAGTATGATTTCATCAAAATAATTTCATTTCTGTCTCGAGAAAATGTGGCTGCAAATCTACAGGTTGGAAAGATTTTGTGATTGTGATTTTAAGTAAAACTATCTTAATTTACTCAAGTAAATATAAAAGTAATCAAGGATTTAAGGTTACTAAAAACATACAATATCCAAAACAAGTCACTGAAGGAAAACAGAAGAGTCCACTTATGTGTCCCACCTATTACTAGAAAATAAAAGAACAGCAAAACTCTTCATAAACAAGTATAAAAGCCATAAAATATCATTATTTTTAATGGAATATTAAATATTAGACAATTTTTAAAGTGTTTAACTTTGATTTAAAGAAATTATAAGAATCTTATTCTTTTACCCTATTTACATTATTTCAACAATTTTTCCTAAGTTACCAATTATCCCCAAAGATGTAACCAAAGCAAAAATGTAAAAATTAAAGATTTATTTTGAAATAAATAAGAAAACTATCATACATAGATATTGTTAGAAGAACCATTGTTTATTGAAAAATCAAAGTCCTATGGTCGCTTTCATACAGATAATCAGGCGTATTTTACGAAACGAAACTAAGAGACTTCCAAGAAAGAACCATGCGGGAAAAATATTTCTAGGAAATTGGATAAACTCGAGAAAAGAGTAGATGGCTCCCTAACCATTATAAAAGCCAAAGTCTCGAAATTAGTGAATTATAAAAATAAAAAACCATAAAATAAATTATTGAAGTGTTTAGATAATTTAGAATATTTAAATATGGATTCAATAGTAAATATTTTATAAATTAAATAGCCTATAGATTAAATAAAGGTTTATTAAAACACCTTATTTTTAAAAGGACATGATTGATTCAGCAAATATTTAAAAAAAACGGTATGATTCATCTATAATTTATTTTGTAGATTTTTGGTAAATACTCTGATAATAAGAGTAAAGTACTTATTTAAATAAAATGACCTTTCTATCCTTTTCTATTGTGCTTTCACATCTGATTTTAAACTTTAGACATTCTGGTTACTTACTACTTACTCTGTTTACCTGATCTCTCAGCTAGTATTAGTTTTAAAGTTAACAAAACATCATTTTGACCCAAATGAGACTTTATTATTATGAAAACCTAGGCTTTACAAAATTTGCATTTTTTATGACTCAGGTAAATTTCAGGAAGATTTACTGGAGATTTAGAAGAGTCACTACCACAATTCACAATATTATATACTTTGTGAAAAACATAAATACAAATAAATTTTGCATAATTTATGCAAAAGCAAACATTTGAAAAGAGATTTTCTGTAATTTTCAACTCCTATGCAATCAGTTTACTTTACCTATCAACATTATAAAATATTTATTAACTATGATAAGTGAAAGAAACTGATGATTCATGGTGGAAATTAATTTAAACATAGAAAATAAATTTGGATATCAAAATGTTTACATATTTTAGTAGTAACTTTAATAAATATATACTTGGTAAGAAATAATTTGTTTCCTGTTGAATGCAATTGTTGTTTTTAATTTGGAGTTTATTCATTGATCAATAAATTGTCTATAGCATACATAAGACTTTTTATATACACATATAAAAAAAGTACTTACTTTTATTATCATTAATTTTGCTCTTCTCATTTGACAAATCTTTTTGTTTCTTCTTATTATTGATCTTATTCTTGTGTTTCTCATTTTCTTTCCTTTTCTCACATTTGTAATCATTATCACTATGTAATACTTCCTGTTTCACTGTTGGGGTTTCGACTTTGATTATTTCTTGTTTTACATTGGCACTGCATTGGATTTGTTCTATTTTGACTTCTTTCTTAATTTCTGGTTCTTCAAAAATTTGACTGGGAATACTTTCACTGATAATTGGTTCTGATTTGATAAAACTATCAGAAAGAAGAGGAATCTGGGTGGCTTCAAATTGTTCTAAAAGACTCTTTAAATCTTTGGCTTCCAACACAGGCATATTTTCTTCGCATTCTGATACAGTTTCAACATCTACATAATCTTCTTCATCTATTATGTATTTTTGGGCTTGTAAATCGATCTTTTTCACACCTGCTTTTTGTTTTTTTATTGGAGGTTTACTTGGTTCTGGTGCTTGTGCTGGTTCTTCGTCGTTGAGGTATTTGGTTATATCAAAATTGCTTGTATTTAGTATATCTTCTTTTTCTATTGCTATATCTGATTCATTATCCTTTGTATTTATGTATTGTTCCAATGTTAAATCTACATTAGGCTAAATAGAAAAAAAATATTCAGATTAATAGTTTGACCACAGAATTACAAAAGATATTTGCAGGCAGTGTATTCCATATTTTGGACATTTTAGGGCAAGTACCAATGAAATTATTTTTCTGCCTATCCTACTGGAAATCAATCATATAAATTATAAAGTTTAAAAATCTAAAACAAGATAAGTGCATTCATTTTTTAAATGAAATGTCCGATTCTGAATACATCATGATGAAGGTGAGCAAATCAAGGAGCAAATACATAATGATAATAATATCAACTCTATAATATCAGCGTTTCCTTCAAGGTCTGATCATGGTGCAGCTTGCCTCTCATGCAAAAGAATTGGGTTTGATTCTCAACCATAATATTTTTCTTTTCATATATGCAAAAAGTTAATATACAAAAATTTATAAAACAGCAATGTTTCCCTAAAAATTACCTACCAAATATATTCCTTTTTTCTGTATCTTTATACAGTATTCTCTAATAAATTAATCCAATATAATTAGTTTTCATAAATTAAACTATACATATACTATCAATTTAGATAAAAAAGTTGAAGACTTCCAATTATGTTAAAAAATTGCATAACAAACATATTTTTATAATCAACCTCAGTCAAAGTAGATCTAGTTGGATATCATCAACATACATGGACAGGTAGTTAGTTTACATTTTAAAAATTATTCAAATAAAGACACAAACTTTGCATACTTTAAAGATTAGGATTATATTCAAGAATTCAAGATTTATTCAGAAACTGTCATAAAAATAAACCTAATGACAAAAGATAGAGGCAAGAAATTCCTTTTTCAAATTTAAAATCCCAAACAATAAACTTTCAAACTCAGGTATAAGTTCTTTGTTAATGACTAATAACAAGAAATAACAATAAATTGTTCACTTACTTAATAACTTTTTAAATTAAATACTAATATATTTATAATGAATGTTGAGTAATTTTCAGAATATGAATAACAAATATTTCAACTCTTACTTATCATAAACAAGTTAAGTAAATAGTAAAATATATTTCAATATTATTTTGAATTTTTAGACAGAATCTTAAAATCTATATGAAGTATCTTTCAAAGATGCAGAAATTAAATACTAATAACATTTACATGAAGAATGGCATATAGTAGGAAATAAGTAAACATAAAATCTGTGATAATAATATGATCTCTATTCTTAGATACTTTTTGTAATTTTTAATTTTAACTCTATTTTAAGAATTAAATCAAAATATTAAGTATTTTATGTTTATTATACATGATGAGATTTTACTGGAATTGTGATTAAACTTTTAAACAGTTTACCCCATTATTTATTGTCACAGGTTGCTGTGAATGCCTTAAGATTACATGACACATTCTACTAAGTAAATATTCTATAAAAATAAAAGTGCTATTAATTTTGTTTCTAAAATATCAAAAGGGGTTTTTGGACTTAAGAAATATATATAAAATAAATATTTGTGATAATTTGAATAAGTTCCAATTCTGAAAACAAAATATTCCTTTTAGGTAAAAATTTACCCACTTTCAAAACAAACAGTTGTACCTTTGCATTCTCAGAAGTAACAACCATAAAAGTATTTATAAACCTTTGGCAAATACTACCTCCCTCCATAAATGTTGTTTGAAGGGATTTTTTGGAACTTAGAGGAATATAAGTTTTGATTTTCATTATTTTAATGCCAAATAAAGTATTTTTTGAAATGTTGCAGATTTTATATTATATAATTTCTAAGATAGATCTTGTTTTAAAATAACTAATTTTAATTTCTTAATAAATAAATTATGTTTGTATATCAGTCTTCTTCATTGCAATTGTGTAAAATAAAAGGAAATTTACATGTAATATATGAGAGACTAGATCAAAATGTGCTTGTATCAAATAACTGCTGATGAAGGTACATTGTAACTTATTTTCCACCTGCACCATAAATATTTTATGATAGCTTTTCTAAACCACAAATAAATAAGTATATTTGGAAGATGACAATTAAAATGAATCAAAATACCTATATTTAAAATTTTTGATTGAAAAATTAAACGCAAAATAAATGTACTTACATCTATGTTAATATAGTGGTGCCAATTATTCAAAATCTTAAGAAAATCATCTACTTGAGGGGAAGTGTCATTTGTTATATTCACATCGCATACTGGAACAAGGCTAATATCTCCGTTAATTCTATAAAAGGATAACATTTAAATCACTTCAAAAGTTAGTAAATCAATTTACTCACTCTTGTTCCCTTTCCGAATTCCACCCGTAATCGTTTTGATCAAAACTTTGCACAGAATCCGTAGTAGTCCCTTCGTCCCGAAAGGGATCCTCATGGGGGCCCTAAAAGGACAATTTGTGAAATACAACAATATGCATAACATAGAAACATTTGAAAGAAATAATAGATCTGGTACATACGAGAAAATTAAGGGAATCAAACGTAGAGAAGTACTCTCCATCTCGCCGCAGGTCTATATCCATAACCTATAAATCAATATGGTCCTCCGTATGAAGAAGATTGTTGTTATATTACTTTAAAGCACACCGGCATTGTTTCGAACACTTAGATAACTAAACAGTAGTACTGGATTTTTACCCGTAAACACAGATTTTACGTAATATTTAACTTTATTTAGAATCAAACACACTTTTAAGGTTATGGTGGGAAAGTGTACATATTTTTCCAAATAACTAACTAACACTTAACAGCACTAAATGAATATCCATTGACACTAACTTATGAGGTATAAAGACGTATTTTTTGATACCGAACAGAATTTGTAACTTTATTTTACTTCCGAATTTGTCAGTAAACTAATAATTGTCACACGTGAATCAACTACAATCTTTATACCTGACTTCATGGCACATGCGCAGTTTGGCTGACACATGGAGAAGTTCCAATGACCAATAGAAACGGAACCGGTAATTTGACAAGCGCGGCTGGGGTGGTGTTTTTGAATTGTAAAGGAATTCAAGGAAATTTTAAAGGAAGGAAACAAATTATAATTAGATATTTTTAATGGGAATTAAATGAATATTATACTCTTTGAAATTGTTGAGGAACTTTTGCATTCGGATGTATTTGTCATAACGTTTTATTACCTCTATTAGTATTTGTCCACACAATAAAACAGAGACACATTTTTAAATAAATAAAATATATCGAGGGTGTCAATTCAATACCTCGTATCTACGGATTCTGACAATATTTAGTGTGCAATACCACGTATCTTACCTATTATAGTCAATTGGTCTAATTAATTCATATCTACTGTTTTTTATGTATTCCCATCAACTAAAATTAAAAATACCTCTCTTTAACAGAAACTTTATTGCATTTTTTTCACCTCCTCCAAAATAACTATTTTGCAGATATGAGGTATTGAATTGAAACCCTATTAAACCTTTTAGTTTTAAAAACTAAATAATTTCTTTTTATTTTAAATTAATTTAAATACATTGTCTACGTACAATTTAGAACAACTGTATATCTGAGCTAAAATATGTTTATTTTTTAATTAAAAATCAAATAGATAGGTACCTAGTGTGTTTTTATTGAATTAAAATTTAAATACATACTACTTATTGCAGTTATCTTTTTTGTATCCAAATATATCTTTGATGATTGAGTCTAGGTTTTACGTTTGGTAGATAGATGTCGACATTTATAAAACTTACAAATACTTTTAAATGGCATTTATTTTTTAGATTTAATTTATTTATTTATTGCGTCCGAAAAATGGTCATCACAAAATATTGGTCAACTTATTCTATTCACTACACTTTTGATGTGATGTGAGTCATCTAATGTAATAGGTGGGTAATATGAAATAAAACACGGTATATATGAGATGGGTTTAAGAGAACAATTTATTTTTATTATTTAACTTTAACAATAGCTTTACCAAAATTTTTACCATACAACATTTCTACAAAGGCTTGATAAGCATTGTCAAACCCTTCACTAACAGTTTCTCTATATTTTAGTTTTCCTTGCTTTGTCCATTCTAGAATATGCTTGAAAGCTGCAGGCCATTTATCAACCCAAGATGAGCACTGGAATCCTTGCAGATAGAGCTCATTGCTGATTATTGGACGAAATACCGGAGTCACTATAGGGAATAAACAGTTTTATGTTTTATTATTGTTATAGAATACCTATAAATTAATATGTATATCTCCCAGATAACAATTTTAGGTACTATACATGTGATAGGAATATTCTCTAGGGAATCAAAATATGCTATGCATATGCGTTTTTTGCATTCAGCATGTACTAAGGATGTTCCAAGAATATGGAAATGTCCCGCGTAAGTTTGTGCTACGGACATTCTATGTACATACCAAAGCATATTCTTTGATTGTGCATTTCACATAGTTTAGAATTGTGTATGGAAAGCACATACATAGCACATTATATGTACATCTGCTGGGAATGTGATTCATCTGAAAAGCATATTCTGTAGTAGAACAAACTCACATCTTATGCATGTGCTATTTAAAACTAAAAAGAATGAGTTTAGTATAAATTAATATTTTTTCTCATCCAACTATTTTATCACTCTTTAGTTGTACCAATAAATTAAAGGATATATACAATTGTGATAAAATAATAAAATATTATTGATATAGTTATCTACTACTATCCTGAACATATAAACAGAAAATATCATATGAAAATAAAATAACAATAGCCTAAAATGATTGAAACCCTATTTGTGGAATATAATTTCAAACAATAAGTTAAGATTGTCTGTCACTGCATTATGTACATGCATAGCTAAAAAAATATTCATTTAGAATATCTGTCACAAACTCTTGATGTTTAGTAGTAGATTTTGTAAGACCCCTTAAAATTTTTTTTACAATTATTACAATATAATTGCCAGTAATATGCAAATGATACTCAAAATCACATGAACTTAAATATAATAATAAATAACTATATTTACATTTTTAGATATAAAATAAAAATAAAAACAATATTCTTGTGAACTTCATAAAATAAATCTTTGTATCCTCTGAATCTGAATCCTCTCCACATCTTTTACTCCAACTAAAAATAAAAAAAAAAACACAATCAACTAAGCATTTTTAAGTTGTATTTTTTATATCACCTTTTGATTTTTCATTATTTTCTTAGTCTTCACAAGCAATGCTTTAATAACGATAATATCTGTTTCTGTACACATCCTAAATGAAACTTTTACAGCATCTGCAAAAATAACCAATGGAATATGATTTTCTGAGTTTGTTAAAAATACATTAGAATGTTTTCATGATACAGTCCCTAAAAAATGACTTACCTAATATAACTCTTGAAAGAATTAAATTCTTGAATGCTTTTTTTGCTTCAGCCCATCCCACGAGAATTTATTGGCAACATCATTACTCAAAATTCTATACAATAATTTTCTTGTAGTTTGAGGCATTGAAGTTCTTCCAATTCGACCTAACTCCACAACCTAAACAATTTTATCATATAATTTACTATGACATGACACATGGCAAATATCAAAGAAACTATATAAACAGTGCATTTAATCACATAATATATATTATATATTATATATTATATACATATACTAATTATTTAATAACCTAATTATTTAAAAGTTACAGCTACCCAGTCGTTACCCAGATAGCACAAGACGTCTTAACGATGTCTTGTTCATATCCTATCTTAGTCTGTACGTCTTAGTCCCTGAATAAGACGTCTTAAAGATGTCTTTATTCAAACGTTTTAAAGATATCTGAATCGTACGTCTTGGATACGTCTTAAAGACATCTTAATAAAAATAAAAGCAATGATACGAATCAAACATAAATATTGATGTTTGATTTCAGAACGCTTTTTGCTCTCAGGAATTCTAAACTCCACACTAATTGCACCCCCATTCTAGACCGTTAATTGATTTTTTTATCAAGAAAATATAAAATACCTACATTTATTTATATATGGAATATTTTTAATTCCACAACTATCATAATTCCACCATTATCGGCGTGATGCATTCCTATCCCATTCTAATAATATTGTTTGTTTTGAAAATACCGCGATCGCAAACCACGGACCGCACGAAATTGAAACTTAACATAAGTTTGAAGCTTGTGTTTTGTGTGTTGCTCTGTAGTCTCAAATTTTATCTTTACGATTGGTTGAATCCTCCATAGTGAAGCTAGAAATTAAGAGCCCCTGAAGCAGTACACCCTCAAATAAAGGTAAGTTCATGCATAACATATACTCAATTTGTTTTTTTTTAGTCAATGTATTTTCTTCTTCGTCAATAACATAAAAATTGTTAAAGACAGATATACACAGTACATCTTTGAATATAAAACAGTTTTATATTCAAAGCAGTACATGAATTATATTGGATGAAGTGGAGTGGAAGTTGCTGGTGCTATGAGGGTTCTGTTCTGTGTTCCGTGTTCCATGATCTGTCATTTTGAGTTGCCGTTTTATGATATGTTTATGATGTCGATGTGTCGCCGGTCGCCGCTATCGGTATGTTTGATGTATATTATATTTTGTGATAGCAAAGGCTAAAATTGCTGAAGAAACCAGTGACTTGAACACTGATTCAGAGGAAGTGAAAAGAAAGAGAGCCAAAAAAATACTCTCCAGCAGTGATTCAGAGTCAAGCTGTAGTATCTTGCCAGTCCCACCAAAAATAAGGAGAAGGAATTGCAAAGGTAAACTTACATATATATAATATCCAAATGGACAGTAATGTATTCTGTTACAGATGATGCAGTGATGAAGAGAACAGTACTCAGAAAAAATAATGAACAAGAAATACAAAGAGGTAAAAGAAAAATATTACATAGCTTTTCACTATAACTTCCTAAATTATTAAAATTTCTCTCAAATAGTTGTTTTTTATCATTCACAGATATTTTCTTTTACATCACCACATTGTTTTTATTCACAGTTGTTGATGAGAGCAGTTTAATCTCTGTGAAAAGTTGCTAATTTGCTTTATGAACTATGATAAAAATATTTTTAGTTAAATAGAGAATGCTGAAGTTATTAATATTTTTTTTTGTTTTAGATCGATTTGAGGGTCTGATTGAGGATAAAATTAACAATAATAATGTCACTGAAAAAGAGAATTTAAATCCAGTGTGCAAGACTTGTATTGAGAGAGGTAATGTTTCTTGTTTATTTAATATGTTGCATATACTAATAAATAGCATAGCTCATAATTTTTTTCATATGCAGTCATATATCACCTAGGTGAAAGCTTTCATTAATTGCAGATAAAAGTTTCAAAACCCTTTCGGAACAAATCCACATGATTTGTGGAATCACCATTGACATATTAACTGAAGTGAAGGCTTTGAGTAGGAATACAAATAAAAATAATATTGTGGAAAATAACTGCACATTTTACACAAAGCATAACAACATTGCATTCCCATTAAAAACAGTGGATGAGATTAATGTTCTGGAGGATATTTTGAATGGGGAGGATGATTTTCAACTATTGGTATGTGTAACTGCAACAATTCCTTAAGACCTTTGAAATCTACCAGAAAGTGAAATATTTCATGGAACATATTAATTTGATTCATTTTTTTCAGGTCCTTGAATTTGCAAAAATTGGTGGCACAAATTGTTACAATTTTGTTAAAAGGGTCCTTTCTATTAGCATAACCAATGAAATGGCTCTAACATATAGTTGGTTAGGAAGAAAAGGAAAGCAGAATTTCTCAAGACTCAATATGGCCAAAGTTATAATAAGTAAGTTTTAATAATTCCAACAATTTTGTGATATTTTAATTGATAATATTTCCAGATGCAGCAGAAAAAGCTAACATCGCACAAAACAGAAAAGAAACTGAAATTGCAATTCAAACGTGGCTCAAAAGAGCCAGCGATAGGAGAAACAGTGCAATAAATAAAAAAAACTGAATTAATATTTAGGATGCAGTATGTTTTTTTGAATTTATTATATTATAAATATATCTGACAATTGAAGTTATACTGCTTATTTTATTATCATAATTCCCTCATAAGTTTAATTTTTTGAATGCAACTTCTTTAGTCTCTCTGAAAATGTCTAACCTGTCCTTGCTAGGTTTCCTTTTACTGAAAATTTTAGGTTGATTTGACACAAGTAAACAAGGTATAGTCATATTTATTAATGAATTTAATCAGCCTGTTTGTACACATTTGCTTTACAAGAATACTTCATGTTTTATAGTTTATTTTGATAATACAATAAAAATGTTGAGTTCAAGTAAGATTTGAAAATACTTGCTTGAAAAACAGGAATGAGAACAATTTCATCTAAATACTAGAAATTTCACTTCAATAAATAAATCATCAAAGAAACTATGAAATAATTCCCAAATAAGGTCTTCCTAATGTCTTTTTTAGGTCTTTAGTAGATTAAAAATAGACCTTATGAAGACATCTGCAGGACGTCGTGATTTTTAACATCCGGCTTCTGAAGGACGTCTTTCAGACGTCTCAAGACGTCAATGGACGTCTTCAAGACGTTGTGAACGTCTAAGAAAGATGTCTATATGATGTCTTAAAGATGTCTTTGTGCTATCTGGGTATTGTATATTTTTATTTAATAAATTGAAAGAAATTCATATTATCTGGGATGGTATAAAAATACAAAACTGTTTTTAGTTTTCAACTTAAAATATCTGATAAAAAATTTAGACCTAAATATATGGTATGTTAAAACAATTATTGAAATATGGATGTCAAATTATTTATAACATTGCCCACATTTTAACGTACCTAAAGATACTACTTTACTATTTTTTACTGGTGAATCGTCATTACCTACAAATAACTTAGATTAGCCCTATTTCCATTATGTAATATGTAAGCTTTTATCACAAGTTTTAGAACAAGATTTGTGAGAAAATAGAAATACATGCCTCTTTCACATATCATTGTTGCAAGATCACTATGAGAAGAAACTATTTACGGGTTTACCTATTATGTAAAATGACTGCTACTTACTTTGATTTAGTTTTTAGCACACCACACTTAAAAAAACTAAACTTGTCACTTTATTCCCTAACACATTACATAAAATTGGAGCTTGGAGGCAAAACTTTGATACCTTGATACTAACATAACCTGTATTCTACTTCTCACATAATTAATTTAAAATTGGCCTTTACTTGTTAGGGAGTTACAACCACCCAAATTATTTTCTATTTTTAAAATAGGATAATAAAAGAGTGAAGATTAAAAATAAGTATATACATGTTTTTTACTTTACTAATACACACATACAATGGTTATTAAGATATCTTATTAAAAAAATATATAATTCAACTCTTCAACTCTTCTTCATAACAAAACGACACTAAACCGATTAATATTTATCAATAATAACAAATTTTTATTATTTTTTTCTAGTATTAGAACATAAATAAATTTTGTACAATTTTTATATTTTCATTTTTCAACATATTTGTTGGATAGTTGGAGGTGGAATCTAGTAAGCAAGTGCTTAGGATATGCCAGATAATATTCTTTTAAGCACATCCTTAATATGTACTTAAAGTAATGTGTGACTTAAACATTCTCATAAGTATGTACTTGGCAAGTACTTAACAGAATGTACTATTTCGAAATTAAATAGCACAAACTTATTCTTTTCTCCACACACTATGAATGTCTTATGTATATACTTTAGAGAATGTACGAATTGTCATCTTGTGAGCACATGCTAAGAATATGTTTATACCTTCAGTGTTATCTGGGCTTATACATATTATTATACACAAAAAGTGTCTGAGGCGTTTTTTGGCAATTTTAAATAATAGTAGATATAGTAAAAATAATAAAAAATTTCCATAAACCTAGAAAAATAAGTACAAGCAACAAACTTGGTACATTATATGTTGGGTGTAACTTCTTTTTGAACATACTAAAAGTCCTTCAGAATTGAAGCTGTGCTATGGTCTATGGTCCCTGTATTATTACAATATTTATTAGCAAACACAGTAGGATGGAGAAAAAAATTATAAAACCAAAAATGCGTATTTTTAAAAGGACTACATAGCTTTAGAGGACTTTTAGTAGGTTCAAAAGGAAAAAAACACCCAACATATGTACCAAATTTCTTGCTTGTTCCTACTAATTTTTCTCGGGTAAAAACAGATTATTAGTGTAGAAGCAGTAGTGTGTAGATGGGAAAAAATAATGAATTTTATAATTCAAATTTGTTCTTATTGGGGTTATATTAATAATAATAATAACATCGTTGTAATGTTTATTCTGGGGTTAAATTGAAGCTAAAATAATTAACATAAACAATATAGAAAGGTAGGTACTTATGAAGATCTTTAGTTATAAATATCAAGGACACATTTTTACAAATATGTCTGGGATAAATTCAACCAAATTAAATTAAATTAGCTTTTGGCATTCCAAAAATGTATTGTAATTTGTTAAATATGTAATAAAAAATAAATGATATACTTAAAATCATTCCTTTTTACAAATTGTGAATTTAAGTTTAAGAAGTGAAATTTAAACTGTTTTAACAAACAAAATAATTTACTTTTAAATATGTCATTATTAGGAAAAAGGTTTTTTTCCGGAAATTTTTGATTATAACCCGTATATCTAAGTTTCATTGTAAAGTACGTTTCACAATAATTCGTTGACTCGGTACCTGACCTTAGGGGATTAGTAATGAAAGGTTATAAATTTCTCACTGTACAGTAAACATTAACAGATCCGTAATCCGGTTTTCAAAATAGATTTAAATAAAACTAAGTGAACATTTACTAAAACTTAAATTTATTTTGTAAAAAAAATTACGAAATTTTTTAAAAACAAGTTTTAACTTTATTTATTAATTGCGATTAAACAAATGAACTAATTCTACATTATTCACAACTATTTAATCTAAATGTAGTTCAGTATCACTATCGTCTTCATTTAAATTAATAACTAAGGGTGCTACAGTTACATTAACATTTCGATATGTACCTTCAACCTTAATAACATGCTGAATCGAATTTTTCCAGCTATCAATGGGAATATTACTTGTCACATTTCTGATTAACTCTATAACACTTGAGTTTAATGTGGGTGAAACGTTTTCCGATCTAACTTTGGATTTTAGCTGATGCCACATGTGTTCTATAGGATTGAACATGCAATAATATGGGGGAAGCCGTAACACTGTGTGGCCCATATTTTTAGCAATAGTATGACAAACGTATTCTTTTTCAATACCGAACGCTGCTACAACTTGTAAGAGATCACGTTTTGTGTACGATTCTTCAAAATAAAGGTCATTTTTTAACAAATACTCTTGAATTTCCCATTTATTGTTGTTGCTATTTGGTACTTTATTTAATTGACGGCTATGATAAGTTACATTGTCCATTACAATTATACTTGTTTCCGGTATATGGGGCAATAAATAATTCTCAAACCAATCTTCAAAAAGTTCTGCTGTCGTATCTTCGTGATAATCTAAACTTGAATCTTTAATATTCTTTGCTGATAACAATAAAGCGTTTGGAACCCAACCTGTTTCTGATCCGGCATGTATTATTGTAATTCTTTGTCCTCTATTTGATGGAGCCTTTGTTTTGCAATTTCTCGATGAATCAACAAAACCCTTCGTTGGAGTATCATGGGTGTCATACCATGTCTCGTCGAGGTAGATAATTGAAAGGTTTTCACTTCTAAATTTTTGAATAGCTTGTAAATAATGACAACGCCACATTCGTCAACGATATGACTCCATTATCACTTGTCTTTTATTAATGGTACAATATTTAAATCCCATTTGAGAAATAATTCTCCACAAACTTGTACGGCTAAAAATAATTCCCGTGTCGTCTTTAAGTAACCGTTTTTTTATACAATCTAGGGTTGGTATCATTTGTTCTTGGTATAGGACATATTATATCGTTCGTCGGATTATATCTTTTTGTATTTCATCAACACATTTGGTATTATTAACGTCACTTCGTATTTTTCGTTTACTTACTGGCTTATTGATAATATCTTTTACTGTGGATATTGGGGTTTTGGTTAACTTACATGTTTCTTCTGCTGCATCGGTTACACACATTTTTTACAATTTGTTTCGCATCCGGCGATAAATGCACTTTTTTTGCCCAATGACGCCACATACTTAGTTATAAACACAAGATTACTTTCAGAGTATAATGTTTAGTACAAACTAAAATTCTAGGAGAGAATTTTAAAAACAAATTACCCCGAAACTCCCACTTTCTCTTCCAAGATGATTAAGAAAATCAAAAATCATTTACTAATGATTTACTATTGATGGTCAGTAATAATAATTTAAAATTTTACCTGAAAAATGAAAAATCCAAAATATATCTTTCTGGACAAAAATAAATAATACCTTTCTGTAAATAGTTCACCGGTTTACAACCAAAGTTCAAAGAAATATTTACCACCTTTTATTAGTAATCCCTTAAGAGCAGTTAAGAACAGGTACCAAGTCAACGAATTATTGTGAAACGTACTTTACTTAAAATCATTAATTTTTACAAATTGTGTACTTAATTATTTTGTAAGTGAAATTTAAACTGTTTTAACAAACAAAACATAATTTAGTTTTAAATATGTCATTATATCATACTGGTAAAAAGGTTGATTTCCGGAAATAGTGGATTGTATACTAACCCTTATAACTTTCATTGTACGTTGAAATGCATCCGCACAATCCTACGCGGCCGAATTTTTTTAAATTGTGTATAACTATACTGCTGACTTCTCCGCCAACCTGTCAAAAATTATTGAATGTTAATATTTTATTTATTTATTCACGGGCAAGCTCAATTCACATAAAGTTTACGGTGTTAACATGCTCTAAAAACAGAAAAAAACATGTAATATTAAGATTTAGTACCTAAATGACAGGTATTAAATTTATGCATGGAATAGTAAAAGCAAAAACCTAAAATACAGTAAAGATCACATTGTTAAAAAAGTAGCTGATAACACTAAAGCTTCTAGCAACAATCAAAAATTTGAACATATATAAGTTAAAGCTCCTTCAGATATTTTTTAAACTTGAAAGTTGACACATTAAAAATTGAAATATCCTCAACAGAAATAGCTAATCTGAGTGTCCTAGGGAGAAAACTATGAAATTCATCATGAAAGGTTTGCACCTGCCTGGTTACAGGGGGAGGAACAACTAGATATAATTAGAGAGAAGCTCTGGATTATTTCACATGCATCTTAAAGGCAATGTGCTGAACTTCTAGTTTTGCTTTATAAGTAATGTAATGCGGAGACCATACTTGAGAACAATAATCTAGGTGTATTCTGACCAGAGAGCAATAAAGAGATTTAATAGCAGTGATGTTAGTAAAATCACAAGTGATTCTCTTTATTAAACATAACATTTTCATAGATTTCTGAACAACATCAGTAGATTAGATTTTAGATTAGATTGTCTTAGGTCGTATAAGCCTGTTAAACTTCTCTGCACTTCAACCTACTTAATCTACTTGAACTCTAGAACGGAGTTCTTTTTGATGTGACTTTTTGTGAGACCACAAAAGGGCTCCGGACAAAGGAAAGGTGTATTAGCCCCTTCTTTTGCGAGTCTATCAACTTCCTCATTATCGATATTACCCCTCTGTGACCTGGTACCCACATCAAGATCACCTTATTGTTTATTGCCAGTTTCTTGCCACTTCAATCCTTTCATTTTTCTTGGACCCATCTGTGCACCACACCAGTGAACTCTCTTCCAGTTCTGGCATAGTATCTAATGGTGGGTTTAAGGATGCTAATGGAATTTTTTCCAAAGGCCGTACGGCTCAGTTGGTTGATCATTGGCATAGTAGACGAGAGGTTTTGGGTTCAAACCACAGCAAAGACAATTTTTTTCGAAGGAAAAATCGTGCATCTCTGCGCTAGGTAGAGTGGTGGATTTGGCGGAAAAGGCTAGGGAGGTCAGCTGGAGAAACAAGAAGTTTTCACTTCGATGTGGGGAACGCGTTTAATAGTGTCAGCAAGGGGGCGGTGTTGAGCGCGTTGTTGAGTAGATTCAAGAGGGACGAGATATAGAACGGTGGTAGGAGTGTCCCAGGAATCGGTACTGGGACCGTAGCTCTGGAAGTGTGTATTTGACGAGGTTTGTGGGATTGTTATGCGAAGAGGGATATGAGATTACGGTGTATGCGGATGATGTGTGCCTGGTTTAGGCAAAGGGAGAGACGGAGAAAGAAAGGCGAAAAAGATGTGTAGGAAGATTGTGGAGAAGATAGAACGATGCGGATTGGAAGTGGCGGAAGATAAGATGGTAGGATTGCTCGTAAAGGAACGAAGCAAGACGGGGGAAGTTAGGGTGATGGTGAAGGAGAAGTACGAGCAGCGCGGTTGGGGTGGTAACAATATTAGCTCCTTAACATGTCTATCGTCATGTCACCTTGCACTATTACCGACCGTAAACGATACCGCTATTATTACCGTTAAAACCGACCCTGATTTACTGTTAATGCTACTGTACTCGAGACACCCCTTATAGACGCTAACTATTTATCTGTTTGAACGAGGCCAATCAAAGAACGCGTCCCTCGCTTGCAATTGAGTAACGAACGCATTTCTTCTGACAAATGACACGAACGCGCATTGAGTTAGCCTATAAAAGGCCAGCAAGACAAAACTATCCCCTTTCATCGACCAACAGGCCAACTGAAGCGTCTGAACCTCATCTTGTGAAATGTCTCCTTTCTGGTTGTTGCAAGATACAACCCCCTAAGTTGGAGTGAAAATACCTCCAAGTTGGACCCAAGCTACAGTTAAATTACCTCTAAGTCGGAGTCGAATTACCTCTAAGTTGGAGTCGAATTACCTCCAAGTTGGAGCCAAGCTACAGTTAAATTACCTCCAAGTTGGAGCCTGACATCCCTAAGTTGGAGCCGAGTTACAGTCAAGATACCTCTAAGTTGGAGTCGAGTTACAGTCAAGATACCCCTAAATTTAGAGCCCAGTTACCGCTTATGTGTAGACAGTCCTTCAAACCACTTCTGAACTAAGAATACTATTACATCTTGAGCAGCCAGAACCACTACAGAAACTTTCATCTCTCCACAAAGAAGCTGAAGCCGCCCTTCTAGACAGCACAGAAACCTAAAGTTAAGTCCACTTTTTACAACTCCAGTTCATTATCAGCAAGTACTTACAGTTTCAATAAATAAACAATAGTTTTAAAAAAACAGTTTCATTTGTATACCTTAGACTATAAGTCTTAAGGGTGTAGCGTGGTCGGTATTTTATTTCAAGTAGCTTCTTTATTTGTTTAATTAAAGTAATTACAAGGTGTTTCTATCTTTCTCACCTTTGTTTTTGTGTAGTTTGTTTGCTTAATCGATAGCGTTCAAAAGATGTGGCGCCCTTTTTACTTATACATCACAATCCTTCCTATAGTGAGCATTAATTTGGAGTCGAACCACCCTCTGGAGAGGGTCTCTCAGCCGGGATCTCTTTTGGAGAGTTTTTTAGTTACAAATTGGCGCCTTTGAGGAGCTAATATTGTTACAAATTGGCGCCGCCCAACGTGGGCGCCAATTTGTTACAGGGTGATCATGTGTAATGTGAAAAGGCCGAGAGAATGGAAGAGGAGAGTTTTTGGTAGGAAGATTGAGCAGAGAATGGAAGCAGAGGGGAAGTGTGGGGTGAAAGAGCGGGGATCCATGCGAGGATAAAGCCCCCTCTGCAGGTGCAGAGGGGGCTTTTGTTGAGAGTGGTACAGGGGTACAGGGCAGTGGCTGCAATAGCAGCAGCTGTGCTGCCAAGGTCATACCCTTTGGACCTGATGGCTAAGGCAAAGAGGAAACGGTGGAAAGGTGCCACAAAAGGAGGAAATGGTGAGAAGGTGGGAGGGATATGAAGGTGCATTAAACATGGCGATTAGGAGTGGGAGTGAGTGGATGGATCGACAGTTTGGGGATGTAAACTACTTCTTGGCCCAAGTGCTCACTGGGCATGGGTCAAGAGTGAGGTATCTACACAAGATTTGGAAGAGAGAGACTGCAATATACGTGAGGTGTAAGGTGGAAGATAAGGATCATGTATTTAGATGCTGGAAGAACAAGGATGATTAAGAGAATTGGAGAGGAGTCTCGGGGCAGCAGTGTAGAACATGGTGGAGATAAAGTTGAGAGGGGAGAAAGAATGGCTGGAAGTTAGCGAAGTTGTGGTAGAAAATTGTTAGGAGAAGGGAATATTTTGATGGCGAGTAGTATGAATGGGTGA
Source organism: Ophraella communa (assembly GCA_035357415.1). Taxonomy (NCBI): domain Eukaryota; kingdom Metazoa; phylum Arthropoda; class Insecta; order Coleoptera; family Chrysomelidae; genus Ophraella; species Ophraella communa. Next base: position 20,035,011 of record CM068988.1, on the reverse strand, counting down.
ATAGTGTGTGAGGGACCGCCGCCAGTCTTGAAGTATGCTAGGGTAGTGTTAATTCATAAAATTTTGAGCTCAGATAATATGTGTGCAATTAATACTTATAAACTCTTGAATCCTGCTGTGTATATAATCTCTAGTCAAAGTCAAAATATTAATTATCTATAAAAAAGAGAATTTAAAAAAGGAAATAAGTTTTTAAATAAGTTGACTGTTGAAATTTATCATAAGAGTAGTCGAAATAATTCTACTATCTGCATAATATGCAACACTTTGTGGTAATGTGTATTTTACTTGTTTTAAAATGATGAGTGTCATATATATCGAATTGCTTCTGTATAAAGTTCGAATTTTAACTTCAAGGTAAAACAACCTTAATGTTTCATGAATAAAAAAACACACAAGGTCCTAACTAATTATAATAGTACAAACCGTTAAGTGTTCATCAGTTTGTCATTATCATTAATCATTGTACGAAATTATGTACTTTGTTAAGATAAAAAATGTTCAAAATATATAGAAATACGTTAATTTGTCCAAGTTATCACGATTACATAATTTATAAAACGTGAAAAAAATTAAGCTTGTTCTCTACAAACCAAGAATGGATATATAAAAAATGTTAATAATTATAGAATTTATTAAATAAACCTACATACAAACATAAACCCCTACTCCAATAACTTATCAATGATTCAATAAAAACACACAAATAAATAAAGTCAGTTTACTGTATTTAAATTTGGTATTGTGTCTCTAAACTTGAGATTTTGGTACACTGTTATAGGTATATAAAACCTCGGACGTCATAGACATAAAATATTTTATTCTAAACCTTTGCCCAATATTTTGTCTCATCCATGTAACTTCGTACTGCCATGTTTTGTACTTTTGAATGACATATGGCTGTTTTTGTAATGTAGTTTTACATTAATTAACCTAGAATCCTCATTCAATTTACTACTGGGATATGTAACGGTCCAAAAGTTATTTTATTTAATTCCCACCTCTATATTGCCAATATTTTTATATTTTAATTAAGTAGAAAAAAAATGTGGTGTGTAAACTGCAAAATAATTTTAATTTGTTTGATTGGACTATCTCTGCGGAGGATTTTAATTTATTATGGAAGTTAATAAATATTGGGACACTGTAGATTGTTGGAGTATAGGGATTTCTCAATTTAATGAAATTTGTTGTACTAACCCTTACTATGTGAAAGTCCATCCAAGAACAGTAAACAACTAATTAAAAGTTTGAAACTTCCACTTTTTATTCGAAAAATAGGTTTTTTAACCCAATTATATCTGTTTCGCTAAAAACTAGCATTGACATAATATTGAAGTTACATTTTTTTTGTTTGTAGCTAGGTGATTAGGTAGTATTAAGGCTAGATCAAGTATGGAAGTAATAAGACATAACAATATTAAAGCCTAGATGTTTTAAGGAATTATCCTGGATGTATTTCCCTCTAAGATCAGTATATTGAAAAGGAAACTACGAGCTATGATGGATGAGCCTGGTGATTTAAACGTCAACCTTGCAAGGTTACCTACTCATGTAGTATAGAAAGACACCTAATAGCAGCACAGGATTTATTCCAGGCTTAGAACATAAAATAGTAAGGAAGGAGTTTGTGTTATATCTAATCTGGCGACGGAAGTCGGCCATATTGGATAACCATTTATGACTCATACTTTGTTTACAAGTTATAAAAATTTAGTTTTCTGTTAAAAATTTGGATTAATTATTTATTGGTAAGTACCTATTATTATAATAAATATGCATTATATATACGTAAAATATATTTTTATGTTTAAATTAAATTAATACTTTGTATTGGATCCCTAACCTATCTACTTAAATTGACATAGGCGTATCAATAATGGAAAGAGAATATTTTATTTTAATTATCATCAATTTACAATTTTTTGGTTAATCTTATAACTGTATTTGTCAATTATTTTTATGTCTATGGAGTATTCTAAAGCAACTTTGTACAATAAATGTATTTGTGTATTAATTAACACATTATTACATTCACAGTTTCCCACGGGATGAAAATATTAGACGGAAATGGTTAAATATTGTGGATAAAGATAACTGGAGTCCAGGCAAGAATAGCTTTTTAGGCTCACAACATTTTACAGAACAATCATTTGATAGAATTTCTTCAGTAATTGTTTTACTAGTACCAAATGCTATACCTACAATTAAAATCGCAAGAATGAAATATGTACCTAAGTAATTATTACATCCACAAATTGCTTTAATAATATTGACCAAATCTATATTTTTCTCAAATCTATTTACAGATATTTTACTTAAACATATATTTCACTAATATATACCTTTTCTATGCAGGTAAGTACTAACGACCCTTATGCTATTTCACCAGTTCCTGTTCCTGAAACTCTACCATCTACTTTTGAAAGTCCTCGTAGGAAACAACTTATAAAAAGCATCTGTGTAGTATATTTAAAAACAAGAATTTATTATATATGTAAAAGTAAAATAAATAATGTAGAAAAAATTAGACATGTTTACACAAAATTCAATTTAAGGGCCAATAATAGTAGTAGAATGAAAAATTTTCATAAAAATTGTGTAGTATATAACTGGTTTTATTTCCTTAAATTTAGTACCCCCATTTTAGGCAATTTTATACTATTTTTTTTCCTCTACTTTCCTTATTAAAATGGTTATTTTAATATATAATGATGTGTCCATACTGAATAATAATAGAGGTATGTTTCAATAAGGACATTATTTTTCTACAAATAAAAATATAGGACGCCACTGTTAAAAAGTAACTTCCGGTAGCCATCTTGGATAACCATCCCGGTCACCTGTCCTTGAACGAGCAATACTTCCTTACTATTTTATGTTCTAAGATTCCAGGCGAACTTATGTTTTATAGAACATTTAGAACCAGAATAGATTTAAGGTTTGTTCATACAGCAATCAGAAACCTGTCGGGGACATCATGAGTCTACGCAGTATTTATTTGTCTGTTCTCAGTGATTTCTGACAGTTTTCAAGCAAAGTGTCGGATGTTCGTACAGAAAATTCTGACAATCCGAGTACAGTCAAAACTGTTTGCGGATAAATCTCAAGTAAATTGTCCAAGATTTGTTCTGTGACTAACAAATGATTTGTGACGATACCGATCATTGATTGATTTGAATTTTTCTACTTATAACCTTATTCTATGATGGTAGATAGTGTTTAATCAGTCAGTCAGTGTTTAGTTTAGTATGCGTTAAAGTTATTATTTATTCTGCATTTATTGCCAATGAATCATCAACACTGTCAGAATACCAAAAGAATACACACAAAATTTGTGTTCTGTGATACCAATTACCGTCTACCTATAATAGATGTTCACACAGGACATTTACAAATTACCGACAGATGAGGGACAAGTCCATGATTAGTTGTCACCAACCTGTTATATCCACAACATGTTGGAAACATGTCAGGGATTTTCTGTATGAACAAGCCTTTAGTGAAAACAAACTTTAACACAAACACAGATAAGTTTTCAAATAAAAGTACTAAATTTTTTGAGATTGGAGATAGAGTTCAAGCAAAATTTTATAATGGTCATGATAAGTGGAAATTTGGAATGATTATTAGAATAAAAGATCAATTACATTATGCAATATTGATCGAAGGAGAAAAAATCGTTAGACATGTTGATCAATTATGTCCAACGGGGTATTCCCACCCAATTTGCTAAAAATCTGTCAGGCCTTATAGGGTTGAACATACAGCTTCACCACCAGCACAATGTGATACAGGTTGTGAAGAACTTATTGAAGGAAATGATGATGGGGTAGATCAAGACTTAAGGGAAGAGATAACAAATGATAGTGTTTCATCGACTCCTGATGGGTAATTCATGTGTCTCAAATAAAAATTATGAGAGCCATAACATGATTGAAATTGAATCCTTCCGGAAAATGAAACCAGTGAAATTTTGAATACATGAACGTGAGGAAGTGTCCAATACTACTTGTTGCTAAGTAAATTCTGTTTGTTGTTATTTGACAGGAAATGTCTTATTTTTAATTAATGTATCTTTCAACTACATTAAAGATTGTATCACCGTTTTTCTATTTATTTAATGTATCAATACGTATGAATACATAACAGTTATATATACTTACATTGTCGAAATAACAATCGATCCCTTCGGGAGCCCATTTTTTTATTGCTGCGTCAATGTTATCAGTCTTGTAATTAATGAAATGATCAAATTTTAAATCTTCCAAAATCCATTTCCCCTTTTCATCCGATCCTGCAATACCGATTACTTTGCAGCCCTTAATTTTAGCAAATTGTCCCACTAAACTTCCTACAGCTCCGGCCGCACCTGATACGACAACTATGTCTCCAGGTTTTGGTTTGCAGATTTCTAGGAAACACAGATATGCACTAAACCTGAAAATAGTATCATTTCTTAGTACGTAAATACGCAACTTAAGTTTGGAGCTTTCAATTCAATATTTTCTTTAGTGTGTTGTAGGAAGAATTTTTGCCGAAAAAATAAAGTGCTGATAAAGCTCTTGGGCTTCACCCTGATCAATTTACAAATACCGATATATGAAAAGAATTATTCTTCCAAGTCAACTATCTACGAATGGTAAAAATTGGTAAAATATGGTCAACAATCATTGGACAGTGATTGCCGTCATGTTTTACCATTTGATGAACACAGAATGTATAAATTCTTGAAACGCCCATAACAATTGAAGTTTTTAACATTGCTATAAGTATTTACCCAGGTCTGCCTAAAACTCCTAGCGTAGAAGATAGAGGCAAGCCGCCCAAATCTGAGTCCACCAACTGAGGTACATTATCTTTTTTAGGATGTGTTCCATTGGAGATGGTATGTGTCCTCCATCCAAAGAAACCTACGACATTTTTTCCTACAGGAAAGTTGGGATTTTTACTTTCTATAATCCTAAAAATAAGGAGAAATTAAAAAAGTTTTCTTATTTTGTATAATTATTTTGAACAGTGTATCAAGAAGCCAACGTGTGACGTTTACGTTAAATTTTAGACGATAAATATATATATAAATTAATGAAAAAGGCATAATTTGTTAAATTTTATCCACAAATTCTATCATAATATATTAGAATTTTAAATATATTGTTACAAACTCGCCAACCTCAATCGCCGGCACTGGCTAATCTAAGCTCTAAATAATGGCGAATGCGCTGGGTAAATACGCCGGTTTTATCGGCATTGTACTCGAATGTTCTCGAATGTTAAATCTAGAAAAAAAACTTTATCGGCGGTTCCAGAGGTGTCAGAACGGCTATATATAAGCGACTCGAGGCGCGAATGAGTCAGTTATAATCTAACGATCTTAGGAAGCGCGGAAAGCGAAGGATAAAATAAAAGTGTATATAAATTAGTGTTGTAAGACAGTAGTATTAATAAATTAGGAATGGTATACCTAGTGTATATAAATTAAGTAGAAATTAAGTGTGTGTGTTTTGGTAAATAAATAGATAGTAGCCATAGTGTGTATAATTTATCCCACCTAAAAAAACAATATAAATAAATAAAAAAATATTACAATATAATGGAATTTTATAAAGTTAAGGAAATAAATAGTATAAAAAAATTATTAAAAATATGGAAAATACCTGGTATAAATTTAATGAGAGTCATTAAAATTTAAATCACAAAACCATACAGTTTTTTTCGATCAAATATAATTGGCAGTTGTTTTAAGATAATCCTTTAGCGAAACTAGTTTTATATAATTAAAAAAATAAATTGAAAAAAGTTCTACATATTTTGAGATGACCTTTACGTTTAAAATCTAATTTTTACATGTATATATAATTATATAAAAAACATAAAAATTATCTAGGTTCGTATTGTTTTTTTATCTAAAAAATTTGTTGTTAAATAAATTGCAATAAATAAAAATATAATTATTTTTAAATTTAGCAATAACACTGAGGCGGAAAATATTGGAAAATAATCTATAAAACATTGCAAAAAAGTGTCCTGCGCTTGGCCTAATGGCCGAATTTGTATTTCGAATATTGCAAAAAGTATTTAAAAATAATTGTATGTGCAAAACTCAGGTAAACAAGTGATATAAATCAGTCGAAGGGGCGTACAATGGTGGAAGAATTGCTACGATCTGGAAGGCCTTCAACTACCGACGATCATGTCAATAAAGTGTAAGAGATAGTTTGAGGCATAAGCGTATCACAGAGTTTTACAAATGGTGTTTTTTTTTCTGATTGACTGATTGTTTTGAAAAAACAGGAAAATTTGGAAACGGAGACTGGTAAATTAAGATTCGGTGGGGATCAGCAAAAACTGGAATATGTAGTTACTAACAGAGACAACCAACGAGACTGTTAATTTAATGGGAAAAATGGTTCTGTTGTGAAGCAATTTCTTCAATCCATCCTTTTCTGGCACGATTATCTCGTATTAAACTGTTTCCCTTCAATAAATAAAAATCCACAGGCTGATGGCGCTACCATCACGACATGGAGTGTAGCAACGTTGACAAAATTCACTATTGATCCCTACAACTTACACATGCCAATATCCATCATTCAACTGTGTAAAAAATAAATATTTATTATTGTGTAGAAAGTAAAAACTTAACTCGTACTCACAGTTGAAGTGTAGCGCTTTAAATTATATATATAAAATTTTGAAAACAATAGAAATTATTATTAACACCTCCATAAAATTCGATATGAAACGTGGCAACAGTGTATATTCTTTCCATGTGACCTAACCTATAAATCAAAAACGAAACGATCCTTTTTGCTTGGTTTATTCTTAGACAAGGGTTTATTACTTTTGTTGTGACATTTTTGTTGTCTTTTCAATCTGGTGTAATTAGAGATATTAAAAAATTATATAGTGTTTAATGTGTGGTTGAGATGAAAATGAGGTACCCATGAAGCAATTACTTGAAAAACATGTATTTACATTATAATAAAATACATTACATTAAATAAAATATTTGATTGCCTTCTAAATTGTCTGTATTTTTGTCTGCTGTATTATTTATTATGTATAACCAAAAAAATATGTTTTATTTAAATAATAAATATTAATTACAATCCTAAAACTCAAGATTAATGTAGCAACAAGTCGACAACATTTATACTCAATTTCTTAGGAACGGATATAATTCTACACATGACTAAAAATATTTCATTAAAATGGGAAACATAAATCAGTAGCTTGCCTGCGAAACATAACAAGTCTACAATTATCTGAAATTGACTTGGGACTATATTCTAATATTGCATTCGAGTCCTTATACTATATTCTAATTGTGAAATTGTTGAGTTTTGCTAACAAGCGACTGAAGTTTAAACAGGGGTCTAGAATACCTGCCGTGAATTTTAATTTTCCCGCCACACTTTCAACTTTCCGAAAAGGACACGAATAATGCCGAAGATATGCAACTTCACTGCATGGCATGAACTAAAGTTTAGAGATGTTAGTTCTATACTGCACGCCCTCTACATATGGCTTTCCTTACAGTTTGCCAGTGCAGTTTTAACCGATCAAAATTTTATCATTGAGTTACTCGTCTCGTTGGTTGTCTATATTCCCAGTAATAATGGAAAGCATGAAGTTGAAGACAGTGCATTTTCCATCATAACTACTTAGGCTTCATTAAGATAACATTAGTATTAGCATAAGGTACAATATATTTAATATAATATATTTAATGTATCAAATACCTATTTATTATATAAACCTTTGATAGCCAAATTTACTCACCTAGCTACTTGATACCCTATCATGGTTTGCCCTATAGGTATTAAGGGTGCTCTTACTCTAATAAATGGGTCGACGCTTAAGTATAAAGCCTCCGCTAAGAATTCTAAAAGAATAAAATAATTCAAATATTAACGTGTCTCTATGTGCACAGGTTAATTAATTTAGACCTGTCAAGTAATTCTTAAACAAATAATTAGTAAGCTAATTACTTTAGACCTGTCAAGTTATTCTTAAAGAATTAATTAGTAATGCGTAATTGTTAAAATTGGCTGCTAACCGATCGATAATTCTTCCTATACATATGCATGTCAACCAGTTGATGAAATTTAATAAAGACTAGGTACTTAGAACTTACAATTCCGGAAATTATAACCTATTAATTTGTTCAGGTAGAAATATGTTTCTGACAAATATTTGTATTTCTTCGGAGTGTTGTAAAAACCAGATAAAATAAACAAAAACAGGAACAAGTCATCATTCTTGTATATTAAGTAAAATTTAGTCAAAACTGTTGTTCAGATTCAGTGGTGTTCTACAGTCTACGAAGAAGGGTGCACAAAAACTTTTATGTCTAACTTAAAACCCAAATGGTGTACCCATTTTTATGTTGATTTATCCTAAGTTAGCTTAATCCAAAAAAGCTTCTTGAAAAGAGGATAAGCCGCCTTTCGAGCCAGTTATTTTTCCTCCCATACCAATTACACATTTCCTTTAAAAGGTGTCTTACAGTTTTCAAACTGAACACAATATGTATTTCTATAGTGTTTTTCAAGAAAAATAGTTGACTGCAGTTAAGATACCTGAGGCAATCTCATTTTGTATGCCAAATTCGGCCATAAACATCCCCGATTAGCCGAGAGGACCGAATTATAATGATTTGAAATAGGCATTGCAGGTAAAATTTAAAGCTTTTTGGTCAAATTTGTCAGTTTTCATTTCTCAGTTGTATTTAATACCTTACGTTCTATCAGCAAAGGTTAGCGCCTGTTTTACTAAAAATCATATTACTGCCTGTACGCGAAGTTGTAGTCGGAAGCTGTACTATAAATATCTACCATCAAATAACATCTTTAAAACTCTTACAGCAATTTGTCTTCATCGAGGCCATAAGACCGTATAAGACGTTTTATAATTTGAGCTAAACATCAAATTATTTGCCAAACACCTGAATACAGAGACGATTGTGAAGATCTCATCATATCTGATGGATATTATATTAGTAAATTGATTAATCAGCATCACAAGCACAATCATAAACAAGGGTGCAGATAAACACACCAATCACAATTCACTTTTTGAAAAGTATAGGATAAAACCTTGGTTGTTAATAAAAGAAACTACAAACAGTTAAAACTTAAAAAAATACTTAATGAGACAAAGAAAGAAGACATCCGCGACAAATGCAAATAGTTAGTATGGAGGAATTATTAATTTGGTTGGTTATTATTAATAATATGCTGAAACAATTAATATTAAGAATGTTGAAGCACAATAATTTCTAGCTGACAAATATATATAATTGGATGAAAAATAGAAGCAATGCAGAGAGGACACAATGAGCCCAATGTATCGAGGAAGATGAGAGATGTTACAGGAAAAGTAAAACAGGGATGTCGTTGAAAAAGTAATACAGCAGAGTTCCTACTGAACAGCAAAGAAATCAAGAAAACTTGGAGATCCTCCATCAATTCAGGGTGATTTCGGATTAGGTATATCAAAGGTGATTAATTTATTTACAGTGAAGGAAAAATTTTAGGGTCAGATGAAGTACATCCACATTTCTTTAACTGGACTCTGCAATACTGGTCCAATTTGCATTTTATAAAGTTGCCGAAGGAACAAGAGGTATGTGGTGAATACAGAACAATGCTCAAGTTTCTTTAAAAATATTCATCGAAGAATCTACAGCGAAAAAAATGTCACATAGGTACACAATTTGGTTATATGAAAGGCAAGAGACGTATTTTCTGTTTACAACCAATAGCCTATAAACCTAAAGATACTGTGGTTTTTAAAGATACATCTGCCTATAATGAATATCATTCTTTAAAAACTTGATATGATCATCAAGTCCAGAATTTGTATTAGTAGGAAAAACAATAGATCTAAAAGGTTGCGATGCAATTGTCCTAAACTAATATTTTTTAATTTAAAAACACAACTGAGACTGATATATTTGGATCTTAAAAGAGCTCTACTTTCTTTAGGAGGCATTTTTATGTAAATATATACTTTTCACCATAAGGGGTTTTCAGCTGACAAGAGATTTTGTGGACACTCTATGTAGACGAAAAAATCTAAGAAAAAAATAAAAAGTTGCATGTTTATTCAATGTTGTTTACATATACACATGTTTAATTTTAACTTTATGTACTGAGTATGTTTTTTATGATATTTTTTTAATAGTTAAATTAAAAGCAATAAATCAAGTTTGGTATTGTTCAAAGTAGAAATGAAATGTGGTAATACTTTTCGTTTTTTTTAAATGTTTACATATCAAAATAACTACCGACTACTTTATTATACCTTGTCACTGTGCATAAATATTTTTTATTATCCAAATTGATTTAGTAACTTTTATAACGCAGTAAACATAACCTAAAATAAATATTACTGTTTATAGCAGACACAACAATGTTATCATCTACACCCTTTTATCTCCCTATCTCTGTACCGTCTATGTGATTGTTAATGCCGTTGCAAATAAAATAATCTTATTTACCTCCATCATTCAACGGTCGCAATTCTTCTTCTATCAATTTTACATCCCCTTCTTTGGGAAAACCATCGAAAGGTTTTTGGTAGATAAATACTTTGGCTTTAACCATTTTTTTACAAACTAGTAAATATAAAATTGTAAAACTGAAATGATATTTTTAAAGTATTTGCTTAAGTATCAAATTTAGTGAGATAAATAAATCTAATCACATAACCACATGACTTAAAACCAGCGACGTATTAAAATGTTTTATTAAGGTTACCACTGACTGGGTTATCTTTTCATTTTGTAGGAGTTGCGGTAATGAATAAAGATAAAGGGAATGGTTATTTTTGAAGATTTCGTAGGTCACATTGATTACAAACGAATCAAAACAAACTAAATACCTGACCACTGAACGATGTAAACTTCTATATATTTCTATATTTCTTCAAATTGTTTTTAGGTTATTCTATATAAACTCATTAAGAGATAATTAATGTTATAGTTCGTTTATTTGCAGTTGCCAGCTAAAAAAAGTCATTTTCGGTAGTGAAAATGGCGTCAAGTTCGAGTTTTGTTCCAGTACAAGGCTCATTTAAGGCAAGGTGCGTTTTCTCAAAGAGAAAAAACTATTATTTTAAATGTTCATGATGCACTAATAAATCAAAATGCATCAGCAACTGTTCGTGATGTGGTCATTAGGTACTCCAATATGACCGGTGTTAGAGAACGAAGTATCTATCGATTTTTAAGTGAGAGAAAACAAGGAAATGTTAGTGAACCAAAAAAACACGTAGGAAAAAAGTCCATTATGGTCCATAACTTTAATAGAGATATCATTAGACTTAATAGCATGTGACGAATGCCTGGAAAAAAGAGTGAGTAGTTGGAGAGTGATAGAGGAAGAGGATAGTTTAAGTTTACATAGGTACGTGGAGACGGATATAAAGAAAATTAAGATTGGGGTGACATAAGAGAAAAGAAGTTGGACAAAGGCTGAAGTGGAGAGTATGAGAAAGAAAGTAAGAAAGGAGATAGAAAGGGGTCTCGGACATGACGTGAATGAGTTGTATGATGTAATAAGGAGTTGTAAAAAAGAGGGAAAGGATGAAAACAGGCGTGCATGGAAGGCTAATTACTGGTGGAATGAGGAAATAGAGGAGTTGTGGAAGGAATGTAAGCAAGAACGGAGAAGAATGGTGAGGGGAAGAGATGGGGTAAAGGGTAGAGAGGGATATAAGAAGAAGAAGAAGGATCTGGAGCGAAGGGTGGAAAGGGAGAAGAGGAAAAAGTGGGAGGAGTTACTGAGGGAGCTGGAAAACAATCCGTGGGGTAAGGCATATGAAATAGCAGTGAAAAGGATGGGAGGAAGCCGAAACGTGGTGCTAGAAGAAGAGTGGGAGAAGGAGATTATAGAAAAACTTTTCACGATTGAAGAAGGAAGAGGGGAGGTCATGAGTCGAGAAGGGCGGGATTGTTGGGTGGCCGGTGAAATAAGGGGAATAAGGTCGGTAGAGAAGTGGGAGGTAGAGGAGGAGGGGAGAGGCATCAAGGTAAGAAAAGCCCCTGGAGTGGATGGCTTGAAAGGGGATGTAATAAAGAGGTTACTGGAGGAGAATGGGGAGTATTTCTGGGAACTCTTTAACAAGGTACTGAGGGAGAAAGAATTCCCAGAGGTATGGAAGGTGGCCAAGGTTATACTTGTCAGGAAGGCGGGTAGGGAAGGAAAGCGGATAGGAGACTACAGGCCCATCAGTCTGCTGTGTGGTATGAGTAAGGTGATGGAGGGAATAATAAAGGTGAGGATTGAGGAAGACGTAAGGAGAAATGGGGGTTTTAGAGAAAACCAGCATGGGTTCACGAAAGAAAAATCGTGTATCTCAGCGCTGGGTAGGGTGGTGGATTTAGCGGAAAAGGCTAGGGAGGGCAGCTGGAGAAACAAGAAGCTGGCACTACTAGTGTTTTTCGATGTGGGGAACGCGTTTAATAGTGTCAGCAAGGGAGCGGTGTTGAGCGCGTTGTTGAGGCTCGGAGTGGGTGAGGGGTTGGTTAATTTAGTTGAGAATTACCTATCGGATCGGGTTATAATAGATTCAAGGGGGAGGAGATATAGAACGGAGGTAGGAGTGCCCCAGGGATCGGTACTGGGACCGACGCTCTAGAAGTGTGTGTTTGACGAGGTTTGTGGGATTATATGCGAAGAGGGATGTGAGATTACGGTGTATGCGGATGATGTGTGCCTGGTGTGTAAGGCAAAGGGAGAGACAGAGATAGAAAGGAAGGCGGAGAAGATGTGTAGGAAGATTGTGGGGAAGATAGTACGATGCGGATTGGAAGTAGCGGAAGATAAGACGGTGGGACTGCTCGTAAAGGGGCGTAGCAAGACGAGGGAAGTTAGGGTGATGGTGAAGGGGAAGAAAATTCGTATGGAGGAGTCGGTAAAGTATCTAGGTGTTTGGTTGGATAGACAACTATCTTTCAAGCACCATATGTTGAAGGCAGCAGAGAAGGCGAGAGTACGAGCAGGATGGTTGGGGAGATTGATGTGTAATGTGAAAGGGCCGGGAGAATGGAAGAGGAGAGTTATTGGTAGGACGATTGAGCAAGAGTATGCTGTACGGAGCGGAAGTGTGGGGTGAAAGAGCGGGGATACATGTGAGGGTAAAGCCACTACTACAGGTGCAAAGGGGGATTTTGTTGAGAGTGGTACAGGGGTACACGACGGTGGGTGCATTAGCAGCAGCTGTGCTGTCAAGGTCATACTCATTGGACCTGATGGCTAGGGCAAAGAGGCAGCGGTGGAAGGGTGCCACAAAAAAGGAAGCTCAGGATTGGATGGAGGAGGAATGGTGAGAAGGTGGGAAGGGTATGAAGGTGCATTAAAAAGGGCGATTGGGAGTAGGAGTGAGTGGATGGACCGAGAGTTTGGGGAGGTAAACTACTTTTTGACCCAAGTGCTCACCGGGCATGGGTCAAGAGTGGGGTATCTGCACAAGATTGGGAAGAGAGAGGCTGGAATATGCGTGAGGTGTGAGGTGGAGGATGATGAAGGTCATGTATTTAGATGTTGGAAGAACAAGGAGGATCTAGAAAAGTTGGAGAGGAGACTCCAAGTCCATTCTTTGTACTTAAATAAAGAGATTGCGACTTTGGACAAAGTAATGACTGTTATAGCAGAAGTAGATACGATTCTCAAATTTGGACGAAATACGTTATGGAAACTCCTAAAAGAAATTGGTTTTAAGTATGAGTCGCATAAAAAACGTAAATTTTTTAGTGAGACAAGAAATTATGAGAACACAATACTTAAGAAATATTAAAAAGTTTCGGAGCGAGAGAAGAAATATATATTATTTAACACACTGTTTCTAAAGCATGGATGGACACCAATATTTCAAATATTGAAGAACTGTTCGAACCCATTGTAATTCCTATCGGACCAGGCAACAAATTTGACTCATCTTCGGATACGACGAAATGGAAGCCGACAATTAAAGGAGTAAGTGCTTTTTGCATTAATTTATATTTTTTATTTCTTACTTTTTAATATGTAGCAGAGACAACCAACGAGACGAGTAACTTAATAGACAAAAAGGTTCGGTCGTTCAGATAAATATTATGTATCTTCTGTTTCACTTATAACTATACACATATTAATCGCACTATCTCTCTTAAGCTATAGGGAGGGTGGCCAGATGGCGCTAGCAAAACAAAATTCAATGTTGTCACTAATTTTTCTTAAAAGGAGGGTAGAAACCTGTGATGTGAAAAGTAGACTTGGTAACGCTGCAATTGTCATATGTCATTTTAAGGAGCTGTCAAGCAACTTTCTGAAAAACCGCCATTATTTTTTTGTGTTTACGCTTGAAAGTTGTTTGTTTTGTGAGCTAATGAAATAAATTAACAACCATTAATTAAGAATAATTAAAAACTCTTCGTTTCAACAAAACTTCCAAAATTTATTTAAAAAATTGCTTTTTTAACCTTAATTAATTAATTATTCTTAATAAAATGGACTTCCAAAAAGTAAGGGTTAGTACAATCAATTGAATTTAAAATGCTTTAAAGTCAGTGGCTAATTAAAATGTGCTATTGGCTTTTTAACAAATATATTAATTTCTAGAAGTAAATCATGGCTAGAGAGTTTGGGAGTCCAACATTTTTCACATATTAAACGTAGAGGCTCCAATAGTTGCACTTGGGAATGGAATAAGCCTGCTTGAGAATTTTCTTGAAGCCCACTCTACTATGTCAAATTTAAGTAAACATATAGAAAGTATGCTAGAGCAAAAAATACATTTTGGTTGGATTACATGTTCAGTACATAGGGAGTTGGTAATAAAATCCTTTATTAAGGGAGTTTGGAAGATCAATGAGAAGCAATGAACAAATAAATAAAAAAATTTAAACATATATAAATTTTCATCACCAAATATACAAATTTTAAAATTTAGTATATTTAGGCTCAATAATAATTATGAAATAACTAAATTTAAAACTTTTTTGAAAATGTTATATATTTGTTATTGACAAAATAAATTGTTTATATTATCTGACTTTTTTTATTGATCATTATCGTTTGTAAAAGTCACCATATTTACTGTGAACATACAGCTTGTTTGCATCTTGTCGGTACGATATTTTTTCTTCAGTATTGAGAAAACTGACGGTTGTAAAACGAGTATGTAAATGTACACAGTAAATATGGTAAAATTTGATTTATATTTTTTCTCATTTGAATAGCAGCCTAGTGCATTTTATGTTTCCCGCGCAAATGTACATTCAAATTTCCCGCTCAAATGTAGGTACATTTATACCTAACTGTTTTATTAGACATAAAAAGACCATTTAGTATTAGAAGAAGACAATACTAGCGACATCTACGTTACCCTCCCACTCAGTAGGTCAGTTAAGTTGTAAAGAAAACTAAAAATTAACACTGAGTTACCCGTCTCGTTGGTTGCCTCTGATATGTAGCATATTTTTATTTTACTTTTAATTTTTATTTTAATTCGAATTATGCTTTAAAAAAACTTCGGTTCTACGGTCATGGGATCTATTCAGCTACCTGTTGTGACAATATTATCTAGGGTTACTTAATCCCTAATTACAGGGTAGAATCTTTGAAAAATAACTGTTTCAATAGAAATGTAAACTACTTTTAGTTATTTTTCATGAACCAACCTTGCTTGGGCTTTGAAGGATTTGCATTTATAATGAATTCACTGTGCTACCACCGTACATAATGTTCGGTGGTGCTACCAACTACAAACAAATATAGTATAATGACACTTATGCAGAATGCGTATCACACAATAATGTTGGTACAAAATTGTTAAATATAAAAACAAAATTACCTAAATAAAAAAAAAAATCAAACGACAATTATAATGTTGACGTTGACAATATCCTTGCTTAGGCGTTCTAAACAAACCAACATTGCTATGATAGTTTTTTAAATGATTTTTTTAAATTGATATTAAAAAAAGAATACTCACATGGTTTTTGCTTATAGGCACTGTCTTATTATAAAGACAAACGAGAAATAATTTAGTAGTTTAGGTACTCTAGTGAATTTTGATATTAAGTTGCTTTTTTATGATAATTTTTGCAATAAACTTAAAAACAATAACATTTTTGGATAGAGAATGAAGATACCTTTCAAACGATATATCACAAGCCCATATTTCCCAATTAAAAAATTGGGGGTTGTAACTGTCACTCAAAGGGGATTAAAGGTAGGGATCAAATTTTTACTTTAAAGAATGTTAATTTATAGTTTTTCTATAATAGATTTTCTATAAATATGTACAGTAACCGAAATAATGAATTTATTCCATTTGGCTTTTCCACACTGTCTATTAAGGCACCTCACGCTTTTTATAACGCTTAAAAATATACTTTTTTGAATAAGGTATTTTCTAATGGAATTTATTGTTTATTGTTTTATTCTTCTTCTGTAAATGAATCATTGAAGCTTAAAATAAACCTCTAATTAATTATAAACCTAAACATAACATTCTAATTATTGTTGCAGTCAAAGGTACATTTTATGTATATTTGAACGCACCATTAGGAAACTATTAAGTTAATATTTTCCACAATTTATTAATTAATCAAGTGGTCGCGGGTCCATTACCGCGTTTGGTCGTTGTTGAACAATCGTGAGTCGCATTCAAAACATCGCAGGTAGTCAAAGGTGCGAGAAGTATCGCGGCGATAGCGGTGCGCATCTAAAGTTCGTATTCAGTTCGATACCGATGTGAATATTTTTGAATTCTTTTTTTACGAAAATTAAGCTCTAGTGACAGTGCCATAATCTTCCTTACAAGGGTGGAAAAACTTACATATCGAGATTTTTTTATTTATGCTTTAAAAATTTTAGGTGAGTCCGAACAAAAATGTTGTTTTTAGATTATCAAGGAAAGCGAGTTTTGTGTGGTTCGAATATTTTTAAATAATTTGGTATTATTCCTTTGATTGAAAAATTAGGATCATTATAAAAAACACTAACTAACTAATCCAAATCAAAAACAAATTTTAAAGTAATTGATCCTTAACTAATTTTTTTCAAAATGAGTTTGTGTATTTTTAAAAAATTCCTATTAGAAAAAATGTTGGGTGATTAAATATAAACTAAAGAAAACCCAATTACTTATATCTATTTTTTGAAGAATTTATTTGGAATTACATAATATGCATATTCAAAATAAAAATGTTTCTTTTTGATCTGTCAAAACTAAACATGTAAAATGGCATTGTGTCTATAGGGAAACTATTTTTTAAATTAATTTAATACTGGAACACAAAGTGGATTTTAGTTTTTATAAAGATATATTTTAATTCTAATAAACTTTGTTTAAATGCGGAAAAACAGTAGCTAACTCAAAAATAATTTAAATAGGTAAAATGTTTTTGTTTTCTTAAATAATTCAATCTTATTGAAACATTATCTACCTCTGCATGTTTTGTGACTGAAACCAGTTCTAAGGAACATCAATGGTATCATTATTATCATTCTTTTTCTTCTCAACTTCGTTAGGGTCTGCTTGTGGTTTTCCTGAAATTTACATTATTTTGCATAAATTCAATAGCCTTATGGCTATTGAATTTCTCTATAGCATATGTATTTGATGTAACCTGACTTTGTTGTAGCCTAGCTGTATATTAACTGTAGCCTAACTGTGTCCTAGCTTTACTGTATCTTTTCTTTACGATCAATTGCGGTTGTTCGTTGAGTTTTCGGCAAGAAAAAGGGTGGTGTATTATGAGCATTGTAATTTATAGCTGAGGGCGGTCAATGTTCTCCCTTGGTATCCGGTTAGGGGTTGCGTTCAGTTAAGGGTTGTATTTCAGATGAGTTCCATTGATAGTGGTGAGTCGGGATTTAATTTAAGATTTGTAATGACGGTAGTCTAAAGGTAGCATGGCGATAGATATGTTACAATTTTTAAATAGATATTTTATACGAAATAAGAATTAGGTAGGTACTTTCTTCCTGTGAAATAATTAAAAACTCTTCTGTCTTCAATGTACCCAACCTAATCTAACATAACTTTCCCAAGCAACGTTTATAGGTAAAATAACTAAATTATGACTTTACAATTGGCTCAATTTACTAGTTTACAAATGGCTACTTCGAATTAATCACAGAAATACCAATATATTATTAATTTCAGGAATAGATAGTCTGTTTGGTTATTATTAGCAAAAAATAACGTTAGGAAGGTAAAGTGTAGTTAAAGTTATACCGTTGGCTTTTGCTACCATAAATCAATCAAAGCTTGAATCAATCAGAGCTTCCATCCCTATTGTTTACGGTCCGATCTTATCAAGGGGCCAAAAACGGGACATGAGATTAAATAGAATTTTAAATGAAACTTACTAATTGAATAAACAATAATATTTTATTGGCAAAGGGTTAATAAGTACAAAATAACAGGTTTAATAAAATTTAACCTAGACACATAAATAAAACTAATATTAGAATAGGAGCATAATATCAAATACAAAAATTTCTAACAAAATTAAATTTTTCACTTTTGCACATTTATTCTAACTTTAAGTCCGGTTTCACTATCACTATCATTGTCTAAACTTGTTATTAATGGCTGAACATTAGTATTCGTAGACACGAAAGAATTTTCCACCTTTATAATATGCTGTATGGAGTTTTTCCAACTATCAGCAGTTATATCATTTACTACACTTTTCATTAATTCCACTACAGATGTATTTAATGTTGGGGAAGTATTATTTCGTCGAACATTCGATTTTAATTGATGCCACATACAGTATGGAAACCACTTATTTGTGGGGTTAGTTTAGAAGATTATAAAAAACGCTGGGACCTTTCTACTTTGAAATTCAAATGTGAGCTTTTTAAACATAAATTTAAATGTACAGGGTGATACACGCAAGTCTGGCATCGTCCATTATCCATATTTTTAATGAATTATGAAATGTACAGGGTGAAATTTTAAAATTATTTATAATTTTGTTCAAATAGTAAATACATAAAATACTTGACGTGATTGATTTTTTACATTAAAACAAATGCTCAAAATGTTCTTCATCTTGTTGTTGGCAATAACAAAGTCTCCTATAATAGTTGTCCCGAACTTTTTTTAAAGTTTGAGGTGAAATATCCCGTAAGGGATAGTTATCCTTTCTTTTGAGGTCTGCAATGCTAGTTGGCTGTGTTGCATATACTTTGTTCCTGAGATAACCCCACAGAAAAAAATCCAAGGGCGTAAGGTCCGGCGATCTAGCTGGCCATTCGATAGTACCTCTTCGTCCAATTTATTTATTGGGGAAAATTTCATTCAAGTAATTTCTTACAAAAATAGGACCAATAATATGATACCTGTCCAAACGTTCAACTTTTGAGGATACTGCGTCTCACACATCCAATGAGTATTCTCCTCTGACCAAAATCTAAAGTTTTGTCTGTTTACTTTCCCGTTTAATGTGAATGTTGATTTATTCATAATTATTTCGCAGAAATCCATTCTACAATCTGGATCGTCTTCTATTGACATCTCCAAGTTCTCTGAATTGTGCGTGAATTTTAGATACCTCTGATTAAATAAGTTTGCCACTAACACTTGACTTCTGCAATTATCGCCGTAACCAATCATCATTAAAATTTCAATCCGGTGAGTCTCAGTTAAATATTTCATTATTACTTCGCAAAATATTAGTTTTTGATTAAGAATTGACAACTACGATATTTAAATGTCTTACTACCACTACTAGAATCTAATTTGTGATGGAGTAATTTACTTCCAAAGAAAAAAAGTTTGTAACAGTATCCTTTGTAGTTGATGTAGATTTAAAAAGATATATATTTAAATATCATATCGATGACAAACTATAAAAGTGATATGCTTCCTAGAAAAATCATCCACAACTCCTTTTCTCATAAAGAATTTAATTTGCCGGTCAGTTATTGATTTCCGATTAAAGGGAAGGTTAAAAAATGTATCTAGATAATGTATAGCTCAAAAATAGACTGTAGACAAGTCTACAGTCAAACTCATCTATTTAATTAAACATTAAATCGATGAAGTTGTAGGTACTGAATACAATTATTACACTTTACCTCTGTCAAAACGACTTCAATAACCAACAATAATGCAATGAGAAGTACAAAGTAAAAACCTAATAAAATATTAAATAAAAGAGAATGATAAACTTTTACAACATAATGAAACTGCCAATAATGTTTGATGCCTTTTTTATATAGTTTGAAACATCGTTGTAAAGACAAAATAATATGTAAAAATAGTTTTATCTAAAACTAGCAAATAATAATATGGATTACTATGTGAATATTGACAAATGATGACACTTCTTACTCTTGTTAATTGAATTATATTGACAATTCAATGGAATGTTATTCAATCGTTACGTCAAAATGAAGTAATTGGATTATATTGGCGCAACTAGGTTACCCGAGGTTGCTATAGCGATAAAATTAATTTTTTCAATCATTAATAATTTTATGAAATTTTGTTATTAAACTTATTGTGTTTATTGTGAGAGTATACAAAACAGCGGTCAGACCCATCTTGACGTACGCTGCAGAAACAAGTGCAGACACAAGGAAAACAAAGCAGAAATGAAAGTATTAAGATCAATCAAAAATATAACATTGAGGAACAGACAAACACCCAGCAGCATACGAGAGCAATGTAACCTGCAAAATACAAACACGTGAATAAAAACTAAGAAAAAAAATGGAAAGAATGGGCCCAGACCGAAATATGTGAAAAAAAAATATGTAAAAACAACAAACCGTACAGTGGAAGACAAGCGGGAATATTGAAGAAAAGATGGATGAACAATCAACAACAACAACGGAAGCCGAAAAAAAAGACGACAAACAGGAATTTATTCCTAATCATGCGAAGAAGGTGTTTATCTCTGATAGTTATAGATAAAATATAATATTCTAATCGCGAGTAATGGCTTTTGTGCATTATTATTCTCTTATTTAATATACTAGCATTATTATTTAATGCTGATTATAATAATTTGAACAAAGATATTGGCATAACCTCGTATAATATTAGTGTCAAAGAATTATTGTTCCCTAAAAAGTCAAAAATATGGAGAAATAATTACGAATTTGAAAGGCCAGTAAGATCTTTTGAGAGTCCTGAATCTAAAAATAGATTATAAACATTAGACAATACAAAAAAATAGATTGTTATAGTTTGCATTAATTTTTTTGTTAAATTTCTTGACGTAGACAAAATTTCCTTTAATAATATAAGTAGGGTATGCAATTAAAATTGTGAAATATTTTATTTGGTATTTGATTATACCATTAATATTATTTTTATTGGCTTTTAATGATGCTTCTCAAGATGTTTGCTTTAAAATGATTTGGGTCAGGTTGGGTTCAGCCCAGGAGTTGATAAAAGCGCGTCCTATTTTACTTGTTAGCTTATTCTCCTTTTTAATTTTCCAAAAAAACATTTTATGATAGCATCTTATATTGTTGATATTTACCTGATTATAATTTTTTCATTTGACATTTTGTATGGTGTCATTAATTAGCCGAAAAAGTATAGATGGTTCCTTAAAGTCCAAGGATGTAGTATAAAAAATATGCAAAGTAGATAAATAATTACAGTCAACTTTTTCATATATTTAATATATTTAAAGAGAGGTTTGACAACAAATATTTGTAATTAATTCATCAACCAAACGGGAAAAATAATATTTGCACATTTAATAATTAAAACAAATTTCTTAGGGAATTTATTGTAATTCATTATTACATTCCTAAAAATAGTAGGGGATGTCGGTGACGGTTGTAACAAAAATTATATTGAATATTTTTGTCTTTATCCTGGATAACTCATTTTTTAAATATAAATGCTTTATAATCTTATGACTGGTCTGGTATTTATAAAGTTTCAAAAAAATAAGGGTTTTTGGCTAAAAATTAGGCCTTTCAAATAACGTCTTCGGTAAATTATACTCAATTATTTCTAATACATCCAAATAGTCGTTGAAAATATCTATCTTGCTCTTAAAAACCACAAAAGCATAAAAAACACTCTTTTTTAGGAGTAAAACCCAACTTCCAACTTCCAAACATTGCCATTGTTGTTATTATAGCATGACAATAGCCAACGGCGAGAACTTTTAGCTTAAGTTTTCTTTAAGCTGTGAAAATGATAGCCCGAGTTGAGTAAAACTTTGTGTTTGACGTCTGGTGCAACAAAAATAATAATATATACTTTAAGCGACCTTTAACCCTAAGCTCAGCTTAAAATAGTTGATGCAAGTGGATATAAGTAAAGTAGACATAGAACACATGCCAACAAAGATATTCACAAAAGAATCTAAGATGAATATTTATTGTTAAAAAATGTAGTAAATCTTTATTGCAAAATAAGAATGCATAGTTTAGCAATTCTTATAAAATATTGTAAATGGAGAAATGGGCCTTGTGAAATTGCGTGCTGTTCTTTTTCTACGACTGACCTTGGAATGAAATGTTTTTTCATTCCTCGCAGTACTTACTTCCTCAGTAATATCTGCTGTGGTAGTAAAAACGTCATTCTGAATTTTTACGAGAAACTAAATGACATCTTATAATTAAAACAAGTGGTAAACACTAAATACTTATTGCAACTTTTTGAGGTTGCATAATTCGCAGTTTCGTGTATTTGTTTTTCTTAATAATGCAGGTAGTAGATAATGTATTGTTTCTGGTCAAATTTCCATTTTTAATATTCTTAATATATTTTGTACACTTTCAAACATATTAATAACGTTAAAAAATGTCAATACGATAAGTTCAAGGCAATTACGTGTTTAAATTACCTTGTTATTTTGAAATATTTGCCATAAAGTTTATGTCACCTTAGAACATGTAAGGTACGGTGTTTTAAAATTATCTTTGAATCTTGTTGCTATTGGCAGGATGATTAAATAAAACAAAAACACAATAATGCATTTTTCCTGAATAAATATAAAAACATTTATACAATTATTGACGTTTAACGTCTTTATTATACCTCTTTGTGTCTAGTGAAAGTTATAAAATACAATTTGGAATTTAATTTACTATTTTAAAATTGTTTAATCAATGCAAGTAATTTTGAAAATCATATTTATAGAAGATTTTAAATGTAGACCATCATTATCCATCAAACAAACGTGTTGCAACGGTAAAAGTAAATACAAATATTTATATTGACAAAATTTTCATATACAAAAAAAACATAGACAAACCTAAATCAATTGAATACACATTTATTTAACTTTGTATAAACAAATTATATAATTAATATACATCTACATTTATACACTCACAAAAAGTATCACATATCACATGAGTGAGTTACTAAGAAAGTATTTGTTTAAATGGCTAGAAAAGAATTTGGAATTAAGTTTAACGGTTTTTTTTAGAAAGATTCAAGTCAAACCTCAAATCCTCATTGAACGGTAATATAAAATAGTTTCGGTCTACAAGAACATCATTAGGCTATAAAGATAACATAGTACTATCGTTAACGAAAGTAACCTGACATGGCTAGGCCAGTTTTCGTTGAAACATTTAATGTCATGTTATCGCCCACATCACGAGGTCTGTTCTAACACAGAACAGTTAGTACACAAGTATCAGTTATTTCCGTTTGACCAGTTATGTTTAATTCCCCCCCCCTTTTTTTAAATCTTAAATTGTCAATAACAATAGGAAATTTCTTTTTTAAAAAATATTTTGATATTCAGGAACATTTTTATATCTGTCATTTCGAATCGATTGACACCAAAATCAGATTTTTCGGATAGGTTTAACCCAAATCCGATTTAAATGACTTCTCGACCAGACTACAATAACTAACTGTAGATAGTGAAACCTTTTTTTTATGAAAGCCGACATGTACATTTTCCAAAATCGTTTTTTTGTCAATTACTATAAACATACCATATTTTTTTATTCTATTATTTCGCCTTACTTCATATAGTGTAAATCCCAGTTACAGTACATTCATACTTATTCCGTTCTCACTTCTTAAAGCCAATAAACTACCCTTTTGTCCCGTATTGTCGGCCGGCGCTTTACAATTTGAACGGAACAGGGTGGAATTTACTTTTTTTATAGATGTTTGCACATTTGTACATATTTTTAAACAATTTATATCTATCTATCAATATTTCAATTTCTTCTCAATGTAAAAGTAAAAAGTCCACTCCGGCCCTGTCTGCCGGTAGGAAGATTTATTGGAGGCAATATAATCGAAGTCCTTAAGTCCGAAAGGTATAAGTATGAATGTACTTTACTTAAAATCAAATCTCATAAAACAAAATGTAACTATTATTTAAGTTTAGAGTTCAGATAATTTTGGAACAAAAATAGCGGAATATATTAACAAACTATTATTTATTCTGCAATACACAAGCTTTAGTACAATAAAAATATGTTATTCTACTGCCCTATTCATTTCTTAAGTATTGTTGGTTTGTCATTCATGTTTTTAATCAAAATATAAACAAATAATACTAGTTTAAAATAAACATAAATAACCATTTCTTTTTCTTCTCTATTTAATATATATATTTTAATATATATTTTATATATAAACATGTATATATGCTGTGTAGGCAAATATAGAATCGTGTTCTACTTTTATAATCTTTGAATTGACTTACATAATATACAGTGGTAGCTGTTCATACCAAGAAAATTCTGTAGAAAGTAAATATTCATATTAACCAATTAATATTCTTTTACCATTTTCGAGTTAAAACAGCCGAACTATACAACGTAATTGACAAGAACACTAATACAAATTATTATATCATTAGTAATTTATGATAAAATTTTAAAATTGGAAACTAGCATGCAGGGGTCTATTAAATTACTAAATGTAATACCAAGGTTTACAACTAAGTGCTTTTTGATAAATTCTGTAATAAAATATTTAGTTATTTTCCTACGATACATGCAGACATGCAAAAGTTATTGATGGAAAGAAATTATGGTCAAGGATAAATATACTTCCATAACTATGTCAATAAAATTAAAGGAATAACAAATTAAAATTGATGTTCAACGACAGGAATTAGTCAGTAGTAAATGTGTCAATATAACTTCCAGGTTCAGATTTTCTTAGAAAATAAAACTTTAAAAAACATAATTTGAAAAGATTATAGTATGTACAAAAAGTACGAGGAGTAATAAACCCTAATTAAGTATGCAAAACCTTTACAGGGAGCACCATGAAATGTTTGATAAATCTCTTACTTTAAATTACATTTCTTCCGTAAATCTAAAAACCGGGTAGATCGACCCCGTATTTGTTTCAGTTGTAGCAAAATTTAGGGTTTCTTCATTGTTAAAGGATTAGCAGATAAGCAATAACGCAATGCAGTGGTGTGTATTTTGGAAAAAAAATACGTTTTAAATTATAATGTAATAAAAAATGAAAAGAAATAATTATTGGAATACAGTTATTACTCACATTTTATTCTATATCCGACTCGGAAGAGGAAGAATCGTTGTTGACATTAATAATAATAGGGTCGATTAAATCATCACAAATATTGTCAATTTTCCACATATTTGCCTCTACTTTGATAACATGCTCGATACAGTTGGTCCAATTTTTCTTACTAACATGACACAGCACTCTCAAACAATTTCTCAACATCGTTTATTTTAAAAGTAGTATTTTTTTCCAACTTCCCCCTTTACCTGAGCCCATATTAATTCTATGGGATTAAGTTCACAATGATAAGGGGGAAGTCGAAGAACTGATATACCACGAGAAGAAGCCATTTCTTCTACAATGTATTTATTCTTGTTCATTTTTGTAATTCTGTAAAGTTCTTCCCTTAGTGGATCTTTTGGAAACTTAATATTTTTCGAAATAAGCTACTCCAAAAGCTCTGCTTTACGCCAACGACTTGTGGGCAATGCTTCTCGTAACCGTGAATGGTAACTTGCGTTGTCCATAACAATAACAGCCCCTTTTGGAATCAGATGCAACATTTGAACAAACCATTCGTCGAAGACATCCCCATTCATATCTTCGTGATAGTTCCCCGTGCGTTTTGAAATAAAAGTTAATAATCCACCATCAACAAAACCTTCAGAACTTCCAACATGGACAATGATAAGTCTTTTTCCTTTTCTAGATGGTGGCTTCAAACCTAACGACAAACCTTCCACGAATGTCTGCCTTCCGCTTTTAATGTTTTCATCTTGCCAAGATTTGGAAACAGTATATCCAGCATTTATCCATGTTTCGTCTAAGTAGAAGATTTTCAAATTTTGTTCTCTGGCATGTCGAACGCTTCTTAAATAGTCTCTTCTCCAAAAAACTATTTCCGGTTTATCTATCAACAGAGATTTTCTATTATGTTTTGTATATCTGAAACCCACATCTTTCAAAAGTGTGCATAATGTCATTCTGGAGAATTTTGTATAGTCCGTATCTTCTTGCACTGATGTCATAATTTTGTCAAGTGTTGGAATTTCCTTTCGTAAGTAAAATCCATGGACTTTACGCCTTAGTCTTTGTTTTAATGACTCATCGATCTCAATTGGTTTTCGGCCTGAAGGAGTTTTAGGGGGTTGAAGAGTTCCATTCTTGCTTTCTTTTAGTAATCTATAAATTGTTGATTTAGCAACACACAACATAGCAGCCGTTAATTCCACAATATCATCAGCACTTGGATCCTTGTTTTTCAATGATATATAACAATTCAATATCAGAGTTTTTTCATTTAAAGACGACCTGTTTTTGGTCGTTTAGATGGTCCTTGGCTTATCGACATTGTTTGGTACTTGCACAATTAACATTCAACAAATGTTTTAAATATATTCCAACTGTTTACAATATTATGAAAACCATACAACTTCATTCAACTTTACTCAAAGAACTAATACTAAGTATTGATTTAATGTGCCTAATTTCTTTTAAAATAATATTCCCGATAATGTTTCTAAGAAAACTGGTTTGTTCGGAAAATCCCTCTCAATAATCGAATAATCTGTAAATAGGTGTAATCGTATTAAGCCGATTACAGTAGGCCACTTGCCATTTAAAATTTCTGAGAAAAATTCCCCAAACACTACATATAGGAGTAATACAAATAAAAAATATTCATTTTGCTTATTTGAATTTAATAAAAATTGTAACGATATCTTGCTATCTTGACTTTAATTAATTTTTTAAAAATATATTTCATTGTAATTTATTTGTAACAATATTCAAAGTTTGAATTAATCTTCTTACAAAAAGAACAAAAATATATAAAATAATCATTGTTACAGATTGGTTTGTTTTCTATTATGAATAAACTGTCTTGCCTTTCTTTATCAAACTTACTAAAATTTATGTACCTCTATCACTTTTTTTTATTAAAATTAGTACATCCCGTTACCTCTGACCTAAATTGTATATTCTTTAGCATAGCTGCCACTCATTCGTTCAATACAAAATGTACCTTACGGTATACCGTCTTAAAATATATTTTGGTACGTCTATGAAATCTACTTAAATTAATGATTTATTACTCCTTGTCCTTTCTATATAGACTATAGATGGATTCAAAGAAACTGAGATGGATTGACGGATACTTACAATTTGTTAACAGGTAGTGTTTCGGATATAAATCCCTTTTATTTCTGTTTATTACATACAATAATATTACAACCAACATACATATCGTTTTAAAACATTTATAATTAAAAATATATGCCATGCGACCTGAACCAAAACAAGGTCGATCATATTCTACTAAAAAATGTTCGCTTTTCATCCCCTATTCATTCGGCGAGGTGAGAAGGTCCGTCCACTACCAGCGTTGCCGGATCAACTTTAAGTCCTGAACATTTCCCCCCACCTTGAAAGATACTTTCAAAAAAAATAGTTCTAACTACAATAACAAAAAAAAATAATTTGTAAATAGTACAATATTCACTCTTCAGAGTCAAAAGGTAAGGGACATAATTTCGTCACTGGTCGTTTATATTGTCCATTAATAGTTTTTACCATCACGACACGAACATTGCCATCTGGCCCACTAAACTTTTCCACTATTCTGCCCAGGTTCCATTGCAAGGGTGGAAGATTGTCTTCTTTAATAATCACTATCTGTCCAATCTCCAAATTCTTTCGTTGATGAGTCCATTTAGTCCTCGTTTGTAGTTCTGACAAGTATTCGGATGACCAACGAGTCCAAAAATGTCTGTATAGCATCTGTAAATGCTGCCAACGAGATAGTCTATTGGTGGGAATATCTCGTACGTCTGGGTCTGGTAGCGATGTTAACCTGCGTCCGATTAGGAAGTGAGAGGGGGTTAGGACGTCATAATCATTAGGGTTTGAGGATAAAGGTACCAAGGGTCGGGAATTTAGGGCTGCTTCGATCTGTGTAAGAAGAGTGCTAAATTCCTCATAAGTAAAAGGTGTTGTACCTACAATTCTTTTAAGATGATGCTTACATGAGCGTACACCCGCTTCCCAAAGTCCTCCAAAGTGAGGCGCTCTAGCCGGTATAAACTCCCACAAAATTCCTTCATTGCCCAGAAAATTTCTCAATTTTTTCTCAGATTTTACAAAATTTACTAATTCCTTTAGCTTAGTATTAGCCCCAAGATAATTCGTACCATTATCCGACACTATTTTCATGGGTTTTCCCCTTCTGGAGACAAACCGTCGGAAACAGGCTATAAATGCTTCACTAGATAAATCTGTTACAACTTCCAAGTGCAATGCCTTTGTCGAAAAACATATAAAAAGACAGATATAACATTTTGACAATTGTGGTTTTCTACCCGATTTATTTTTTAGAATAAAAGGACCCGCGTAATCAGTTCCGGTAATATAAAAAGGAGGAGTTGGTTGAACTCTATCTTTTGGTAGTACACCCATAATTTGTTCAACAGGGGTGGGTTTGGCTTTGAAACATCTCACACATTCACGCGTTACCTTTCTTGCCAAGTTGCGGCCTCCTAAAACCCAAAATTTTTCCCTAATAGCACTCAACAGCATCTGAGGTCCACAATGAAGTAATCTACGATGTTCCATCTCGAATAAAAACTTACTAAACCTATGTTTTCCACTCAATAATACTGGATGCTTGGTTGCATAAGGGATATTTGCTAACTGCAATCTGCCCCCCACCCTGAGGAATCCGTTATTATCTAAAACAGGACTTAAACCTTGATTTTTTTTATTTAACACAGTATTGCCCCCTTTTAAATTTACTATATGTATTTCAAATGATTTATTTTGCACCATTAATACCAACGCATTCATTGCATGGGTTACCTCTGCAGAAGTTAGAGGTTGAGATGCTCCCTATATGCTATTGCCCTATTAAGTTTATTCAGACAGCTGAAGTTTTCTAATGGGAACCTTTGTACTACAGCTTGAGTTACTACGTTCGACTTTAGATCTGGCAAATCTATCTCATCTAATAGAACCAATTTTGGCCATTCTATTTCATCTGATTCCAGAAATTTCGAGCCTTTCTATCAGTTTCCGGTCTCAATTAATTTTGTTGGGATTAATCCTCGCGACAACAGGTCGGCTGGATTTTGCGCCGAACGAACATGTCTCCAGTTCTCAATATGTGTAAGTGATTGGCTTTGCGTCACTCTATTTGCCAAAAAGACCTGTAGCTTACTAGCGTCAGCTCTCAACCATCCGAGCACCACTGTCGAGTCCGTCCATAAGATGGATCTATTTATTTCCAGCGATAAAGATGATTTTACCTTTGCCATCAATTTGGCCACAAATAAGGCTCCACATAGTTCAAGTCTTGGAATAGTCTGTGTTTTCAGGGGTGCCACCTTGACCTTAGAACACAGTAAATGAACTGAGACTATTCCCGTTTTATTAACGCTCCGTACATACACACATGCACCATATGCCAACATTGATGCATCTGCAAACCCATGAAGTTGCACTTCAGCAGGATCCTGACACACTACTCGCCTACATATCTGCACCTTATTTAAACAATCAAAGCCATCACGCAAATTTCTCCATTCCGTTTCTAAGGAAATAGGTAATGACTCATCCCAATCCAATTTTTCCTGCCAGAGTTTCCTGAGCAATATTTTTGCCAGCAATACAGCAGGTCCCACCAATCCCAAGGGATCATAAATTCTTGAAATTTCTGACAAAATAGTTCGTTTTGTATTTCTTGTAAGTTCCTTAGGAAAGTCTATTTGAAATTTTAAATGATCCTCCCTAAAGTTCCAATATAGTCCCAATGTTTTATTCTGATCCTTTTCACCAAATTGAATAACCTCTTGATTTCGTTTGACTCCTTCTAATGCCTTTTGAACTGCAGGGACATTTGACACCCATTTTCTTAAGTTTAAACCAGCTTGTGATAAGATTCTAGATACCTCTTGGCATAGCTCTATGGCCTCCTCACTGGTCGTTGCACCGGTTAACATATCATCCACGTAAAAGTCTTTCAGGATTGTTGCAGACACCATTGGGTTGCTTTCTGCACACTTCAGTCCTACCTCTTTCAAACATCTTATAGCCAAATACGGTGCTGACTTGGTGCCATAGGTGACCGTGTTTAAGGTATATTCACAGAGTTCATCTTGAGGAGACGATCGCCAAAATATTTTTTGTAGGGAACGTTGTTCCGGACTGATCCAAATCATACGATACATTTTCTCCATATCCCCACATACCACTACAAAATGTTGCCTGAATCTTAACAAGATTGTCATTAAGTCTTCCTGCAACTTTGGTCCATTATATTGGAGATCATTTAAAGACAGTCCACTACTGGAAGATGCTGATCCATTAAAAACAACCCTCAGTTTAGTTGTCTCACTATTACTATTAAGGACCCCGTGATGTGGAAGGTAGTACAAGATCTGTTTTGGATCATACTGTGATAACGACATATGCCCCATGGTTTTATATTCTTCCATAAATTTACCATACATCTCTTTTAAATTTCCATCTTTTTCCAATTTTCGTTCCAAAGCATAAAACCTATTTAACGCTTGTTGTCTCGAATCTCCCAATTTAGATACAGGTTCCTTAAAAGGAATTTTCACTATGAACTTCCCATCCGCTCCAACTTGCATGCTTTCACAGAACATTTTCTCACATTCATTGTCTTCCATAGACAAAGACTCTTCAACTCCCGGAGTTTCCTCTATTTTCCAAAACTTTTCCAACTGGCCTTGAATGTCCAAAAGAGTAAGATGACATTTATTCTCTCTCTTTCTCTTATTTTCCTGAATTTTACTGTCTCCAAAAGACATAGTTCCAGCCATTATCCATCCCAACCTCGTCTTTTGCAAAATTGGATGCTCTGGTCCCAACTTAACTTGACCAACGCAAAGGACTTCATAAAAGAAATTCACACCCAATAATAAATGTACTTCAGCTGGTTTATAAAATTCAGGATCAGCCAAATGTATATTGCCAGGGATACTCAATTTTGAACGGGGTATATTTTGACTGGGAATTAAGCCACTAATTTTATCAACAATCAAACAAGAGATATTCTTTTGATACCGGTTTCGACAGAATGAGATATCAACATTACACCGAAAACCAATTGGTGAATGATTATTCCCAATGCCAGCCAACGTAACTTCAATAGGTTCCTTTGGCAAATTTAATTGCTCCACCATTGCTCTACTGATTAAATTTGGTTGAGATCCTGTGTCCAAAAGAGCTCTGCATGTATGCCTACATCCATGACCGTCAACTACCTGAACTAACGCTGTAGACAACAAAATCTCTCCAGGAACTTCATCCCCATTTTCCAACCATACTGACTTTACATGTGTCATATTAGAAGTTCCACTACCAACTGACTGCCCTTCTCCACATTCAACAACCTCATGCTCACCATTCTCTTGACCTTCATTACATCCGCGCTTACTACCTGACTGGCCATTATTTACCTCTCCAACTACTGGGGAATTATAATGCAACAGTGTGTGATGCTTCAGCCCACATTTACCACACCCATCAAGACTACACATTTTGCTGAAATGATTAGTTTTTTGTAAACAGTTCAAACACAACCCTAACCTTTTTGCCTGATGGAATCTCGAAAATACATTTAATCTTAAGAATTTTGCACAATTACTAATGTTATGTCTACCTTTACAGTGAATACAAAGTGTACCTGTTTCAGTACCTATAAATGTTTTATGATAATTTTTCTGTTTTACCCAATTATTTTTATTTTCAATTTTAAACTCACTTCTTTTATCTTTATTAGGATTATTTCTTTCAATATTCTTTAAGGTATCTACTCTACTACTTAAAAATTCTTTAAAAAATTCTAAATTAGCTATTTCCCGCTTAGGCCTAACTTCTTCCCACTTTCTAAATGAATTTTGATCTAATTTTTTGCTCATTAAATGCACAATTATTGGATCCCAAGAATCAATGATGATGTCTAATTTTTCAAGTGCAAATAAACTTTCAATGATCGCGTCTAACATTTCCCTTAAACCTACAGCAGATTCTTTAGTTAAATTCTTAAAATTTAATAATACATCTAAATAATGTCCAACTAATAACGGTGCATCATCGTACCTATCACATAATAGTTTCCACACAACTTCGTAATTTTCTGCAGTCATTTTTCTCATTTTAATCATTTTTTCAGGTTCACCTTGTAAAGCATCTTTTAAAAAATGATATTTTTCGACATTAGAAACTGCACTATTATTATGTACCAATGACTCAAATGTCTCTTTAAACTCTAACCATTGTTCTACATTACCATCAAACTTTGGAATAGGTATATGAGGTAATTTGGGCCTGGCTTGAGGAGCCACCCCTGACCTTATACTACTTCCTTCTGGCGAATTTTGATTATTTTTATTCCCACCCATAAGTTTATTAGCAAAAGAAATTATTTTAAAATAAGAATCCTCAAAGGAGGTTCTCTCACATATCTCTACTTCATTATCTTCCTCAAGACTTAATAGGTCAATGTCATTTTGAATTTCTTCAAATTGATCTATTAATTCTTTAGCTCTACCTAATCTAATTTCTAACTCTGTACCCTCACTTTGCAAATTACTAACATCAAAACCCTCCAAAAACTTTTCAAAATTAGTCAATTTACTTTTAACCGTAGCCCTCTTTCTTTTTAGTTTCTTTACCTCCTCCGCCATTGTAATTATTTACGATTTATTTTATTCAAATAAGCGACTCTACTTACACAAATCGTATAAAATTAAGAAAAGGATATAAAATAAAGGATCGGACTCACCAATATCCGGTATGACTATTCTCCCAAATGTAACCAATAAATTTCATCCAATGTCCACGTGTTGATTCCAATTTAACCTCCAACTTTTCGGTTATAACTTATAACTAAACTTCAGAAATCCAATCCGGCTTCTCTTAGGACCATATGTTTCGGATATAAATCCCTTTTATTTCTGTTTATTACATACAATAATATTACAACCAACATACATATCGTTTTAAAACATTTATAATTAAAAATATATGCCATGCGACCTGAACCAAAACAAGGTCGATCATATTCTACTAAAAAATGTTCGCTTTTCATCCCCTATTCATTCGGCGAGGTGAGAAGCTCCGTCCACTACCAGCGTTGCCGGATCAACTTTAAGTCCTGAACAGGTAGGTAGGCCTGTATTTTTCCAAAAACAGTTTAATGTCAGATAGTAATTATTATTAAATCCGATGGAAGACTGTTTTTATTTTAAATTTTGAGAACTATATTTACAAGAGAAATGAATAACAATCTCTACAAATTCTCTTAAAAATCTAAATAAAAATCACATTTTTAGTAAATTTATTCTTCATCAGATTTGTGGGTTGGTAATGAATCTATTTATATCCATACATCAACAATTATATTTTAATTGTAGAGAGTATTATAAATTGTAAATAATTCTAATAATGTAACTATAAATGTACATAACTTTAATTAAAAAAAAACCTAATAAAATAATTTGTAGGAAATAAGATGAAACATTTTTAAATCTTTTGACTGAGTTCTGACTAACTGACTAAAGTCTATTAACCAAAGCCATACGTAGAAATTTATAGAACGCAACTTGAGGAAAAGGCCAATTATGTCATCTGGCTTCTTACCCCACACTGGGAGATAATATGTGAGATGTTGATGTAGCCTGTGGTATACCTTGGTAGATTTAAGGCAAGGTTGTAAGTATGTTACAGTCTAAACATTCTGGGAAAAATAACTTCCGGAAAAATAACTGATTTCTTCTACTTCTCCATACAGATTCTTGTTGTTGCACGTGATTACACTTCAGGAGCATCTAGTTTACTAGTCAAACAATATTCTTGCTTTTTGAAAACTAGATATATTTTAGCTGTAGTGTGTCCACTTTTTATTGCAATGTCCTTGATCGACTGATATTTATAAAGGTAAACATTTGAAACGTTTAGCACTAAAAGTATTACTCAATAAAAATTTCTTATCGCTGTTTACTTAAAACTACTACAATGTATTTAATGATTTACAGAAATGTGTACATTCAATGTTTTTTATTGCAAATATACATAAACATATTTTTAGACCACTATTAAAATCCTTTACTATTTGTTAAATTGTAAGAAAAGAGCTAAAATATGTTAACTAATATGTTAACTAAATTAAAAATTCTGCTCTTATCAGAACAAAATAGTATATCTTGAGTGAATTATCATTGTTATTTGGACGCTTTTAAAAGCTGTAATTCCTTGCCTAGGGAAAAAGAAAGGTAGTGAGTCTTCTTTGCATACAATACTACATAAAATTGGCTTTAAATGGCAAAAAGACAATCCACGTAGAGGCCTAATGGAACTTCCACATATCGTATGTAAGCAAATACAGCTTTTGAGAACATATAAACAGCTGAGAGAGGAAGGACTTTTATCAATCCATTTATGTTTAAAATAAATACTTTTGCATTTCCAGTACTTTTATTTTCAAAGCAATCCTTAAAATATTTGTACTTAATATGTTGTTTTATTAACATTGTTTATAAAACCTGCTAGACATCGTCGAATTGGTTTTAAAGTAATTTTTT
The DNA here is from genome assembly GCA_035357415.1 of Ophraella communa. Taxonomy (NCBI): domain Eukaryota; kingdom Metazoa; phylum Arthropoda; class Insecta; order Coleoptera; family Chrysomelidae; genus Ophraella; species Ophraella communa. Next base: position 19,999,966 of record CM068988.1, on the reverse strand, counting down.
ATTTTCAATAGGCATGATGACTGATTTTTAAAAACTGATCCACGATGTTTTCACGTATATACTTTATCTAAGATAAATGTTATTTTTGCAAAAAAAGAGTTTTTAAATGAGAAATTTACTTTTTAAAAATGCATTTTAAATTTGACGCCAAAACGCTAAAATAGTAATGGCGTCTATCTATGACATCATCGATTCGTAAATACCATTTATACTACACTGCGACCCGTGTGATCTGTGGATTCTGTGGTAAAAACGTCAAACTTCAAACATTTTGCAGGTTAAAAGAGGATGGTTGAAAAAGTGTATTTTGTTTTTACTTATTTTGTGCGATTATAATAGTTATCATAGTCATGAATCCTAATGTGTATCGATGGTGTGCGGTTCCACAATGTAAGAATACATCAATAAAAACCCCGAACAAAATATTTGTTTACGTTCCAATGTCAATGTCAACAATATTTACGAAAGTACGACGTCACTCTCTTCTGATTGGTGTTTCAGCTAATATGGCGGATTGTTAAAATTAGTGCTTATATTTTTACTAAAATAAATGTAATCACACATGTAATATAAAAATGAGTTAATTCTTTAGAATCTCCGTATCTTATATAATTATAACAAATCAATATTTTAGTGATTTTTACTGACTGTCATCATGCCTATTTCAACTGGATTAAAAATAAACAAAATAATTAAGGCTTTTGAAATTACACAAGACATCTGATTTTTTCAATTTTGTAGATCACTTTGTGGAATTAAACCTAAAATAACAAATATGTGTAATGTAAACTAGAAAGTCATTAATTTAATTAACCGTAATTACCTATCGAATCGCAGATAATGATTTTAATAATTGATACTGTGGAAAAATAAGTCAATTCGGTGATAAAAAAGGAATGTACATAATTTTAGAATCCATATTCTAACTATTAGCTATTTAAACTTTTTTCTTATCCACGCATTGGTAAACTCCTTATTTTAAATTTATTGATAAAATATGGATGTACTCGTATAACCTGTTGTTTGCAACACCTCGTATTTTTTATGATGTATATTATAATGTATATTATAACTATTAGCTATTTAAACTTTTTTCTTATCCACGCATTGGTAAACTCCTTATTTTAAATTTATTGATGTACTCGTATAACCTGTTGTTTGCAACACCTCGTATTTTTTATGAAACATTTGATAAATTGCATTATTATTTCTTTGAAAATTTATAATTTATATGACAAATAATTCGGCCTTGTTCTCAATGTCAACTGTATTCTCTTTTCTCTTATTGAGCGTTGCATATGCAAAACAAGTGGGTAGGTAATTTGTACAAAGATCTTAGAAAAAAATTTGTTGTATTTCCTAATGTTTACTTATAATATTATTTAAAACAAAGAATCATTTTTTGTATGTGTATAATGAGTGAAACCTTGAATGCAGACAGACCCGTAATTACCACGACTAGCATTTTGTGTAAGAAATAAGTTCTTAGTAATTTCAATTTATTTTTTATAAGTTGATCAACCTGATGGTAGGTAGATAAGAGAGATGAGATTTTAACCACAACTTTTACGCATGGAAATACCAGCTTGTGAGGGTCAATGAGTGAGTGTAGGTAAAACGAAGACTTTTTTATTGATATAAAATTAATAATAGATACAATTCGTAAACCTGTTGTAATACAAGATTATGTTGAACTTTATAATTTGCACATTAATATAATTAATTTTTAATATTCAGTTTTAACTTTTAGCATTTGATCTTTGGATGTTATTTACTTACAGTAATTAATTTATATGAAGCTGTTTCGCCAAAACTAGCATCATCATTAAATAAAAAAAAATGTTTAAATAAACGTTGAGGTTTTGTTCAAAGGTTTAGTTGTTGATTGTTCTTAAGTAAGATAGATTTCCACATCATTAAATTAAAAAAAATGTTTAAATAAACGTTGAGGTTTTGTTCAAAGGTTTAGTTGTTTATTGTTCTTAAGTAAGATAGACTTCCACAGAGTAAGGGTTAGCACAATAAATTTAAAGGTTCAAAGGAAACTTGGATAGCTTACAAGATTTACAATAAATTTAGTTAACAAGGATTATAGTTCATTTGTTTGGAGTTGGCAGCACAGTGAATTCATTATAAATGAAAATTCTTCAAAACCCAAGCAAGGGTTAGGTTAGGTTCATGAAAAATAACTAAAAGTAGTTTACATTTCTATTGAAACATAGTCATAGTTGTTATTTTTCAAGGAGTCTACCCTGTAATTAGGGATTAAGTAACCCTAGATAATATTGTCACTACAGGTAGCTGAATAGATCCCATGACCGTAGAACCGATTTTTTAAAGCATAATTCAAATAAAAATAAAAATTAAAAGTAAAATAAAAATATGCTACATATTAAAAAGTAAGAATTAAATATAAATTAATGCAAAAAGCAAAAAGTCCTTTAATTGTCGGCTTCCACTTCGTCGTAATCATCCGACGATGAGTCAGATTCGTTGCCTGGTCCGATAGAAATTACAATGGGTTCGAGCAGTTCTTCAATATTAATATCAACACTCCACAATCGTTCTTCTTCCTTCTTCACATGGTTTATGGCATTTGTCCAATTTTCTCGTGTTGCGTTTCCAAAAGAATTTATCAAAAGTTGTCTAACGTCATTCAATTTAAAAGTTGTATTGCCCATATTAATTCTATAGGGTTTAATTGACAGTGATAAGGTGGCAAACGTACTACAGTTATTCCTTTTCCCTTCGCCACTAACGAGTAAAGTACGTGGGCGTATGATATGAATTCTCGACGCAAGAAAACAGGTAAATTTTTGGGACAAGAACTTTCGACGCACGGTTAGAAATTTTATGTTTTTATTACAGGAATTTTCGAAGCAAGAATTTAGGTACTAACAGATAGGTAAGTAGGTAATAAAATAAAATTATCTTCGAAAACTGATTACTATAACACTAATTTTACAAAAGCAAGTCTTGCTATTTGATTTAAATTTAGATTTTCAATCGTTCGTTCTAGAAACGCAATTTAATTTTTTAAATTTTTTTCTTTAATTTTTGCTGTTTTGGCTAAGACTATTTATTTTTATATAAGTATCTAACCTAACCAAACCTAACCTAACCTAATCTACTACTTTTAGAAAATGTATAATTTTCTAATAATAGAAAATCTATTACACGATAACTTTTACTAAAACAACATCAAAACTCACAATTATAAACAAAACTGAGCAAATTGTACATACCTAAGTGTAAGAAATTTACCTTTTAAGTATAAAAATATTAAATTGGAAAGGGCAGATTTTATTGGCAATAAAGGGATTGGGAAATACATTCTGTGTAGAATATTCATGTTGGATTATGAACCTTTTTCTTTCTAGCAGGTAGTTGGGGTAAAATGCGTCGAGTATTCGCCCGCCGAAGTACGTTTCACAATAATTCGTTGACTCCTGTACCTGACCTTAGGGGATTAGTAATGAAAGGTTATAAATTTCTCACTGTACATTAAACATTAACAGATCCGTAATCCGGTTTTCAAAATAGATTTAAATAAAACTCAGTAACATTTACCAAAACTTAAATTTATTTTGTAAAAAAATCACGAAATTTTTTAAAAACAAACAAACAAATTTTAAGTTTATTTATTAATTGAAATTAAACAAAACTGTTGAAACTTACGTATACATACGTATATATCTTCCTGGACAAAAATAAATAATACCTTTCTGTAAATGTTCGAAGAAATATTAACCACCTTTTACTAGTAATTCCTTTAAGAGCAGTTAAGAGCAGATACCAAGTCAACGATTTATTGTGAAACGTACTTTACCTACATTCTTATGTATTAGGATATAAACAAATCCTCAATTTATAGACTAATAACGTACCTGTTTTTGCAATGACATTGATGAATTTACAATCAAACAAATTTGAATCTATAAAAGTTGTAAACAGAGACTCTGTTGAAAATAAATAAACACAATGAGTAAAGATGCTATTAAATTGGTTTCTTGTTATTTTGCCCTGTATTGTACTAGCTGTTAAATACTTCACACAATTACCAAAAAAATCTATTCGTGGGAAACATGTTCTTGTAATAGGAGGCTCTAGTGGAATAGGTAAAAGTGTAGCTATTCTAGCAGCCAAACAAGGTGCTAACGTGTATTATAGGGTTACCTTAATCCCTTAACACCCCTAAAGACCACAATTATTCTCGTTAAAATCGAAAAACAAAATATTGTAAATATAGTATTATACTTATTCCTTACGTAAGAAGATTAAAATATGATAATTTAAAGGAATTTCGTAACACCGATATAAATAAGTACGTGCGCTACTGATTTTGGGTCTTGTTTACAACATTTTACGATTTAATGACTTTTCTTAGCTGCCAACTCCAAAGAAATGAACTATAAGAATAACAAAATTGATGAAAAAACAATGTTAAAATTATATAATTAGTTGAGTTTAAAAATTATTATAAAATTGAGCTAAACTCACCTATATGTGCAGATTGTAGAATCACAAAAATTAAATTGTTAATGGAAAGTAAAAGTAAGAAAATAAAAATTTATTAACTAACTGTTGATTATAAGAAGTAGTTTTTAAAGATAATAATTCCATATTATAATTAAATTTTAATAGAAACAAGTAAGGTAGGTTAAAAAGGAATAATAAAATGCAGAAAAGACTAAGCTATAAGGAAAAGAATTACTTGGAAAATATCAGTATAAAAAGGGTAGAGAAAATAAATATTAAGGGGTAAGAAAAGGTTAAATTTAAATTATATATTTGTCCTAATATATAATATAATATATTATATATAATATATAATAATATAATTTTAACATCCTTGTTAACTATGTATTCCATGGTGTTAACGATGTTTATATTGATTGATTCAATGTCTTTGTAATTTAATATATGATTTCTACTTACACCATTATAGCCTGATGATGGTCCTTTCACCGAAACATGTCCCATTGCAATTATTAAAAATTACCCATTTCTTAATTTCATATATTTATGGGTTTCATCATTCAGAATGTTAATAAAAACATTTTAGTTTACTGACTTATATTATTCCAGTAAATTTATTTAATCTTATTACAGTTGTAAATTTTTATTGTTTCCTGTACCGACAAAAATAAACTTTTTGTGTTTAAATGTTTATTACCTGCTTCTAAATAATTTTATTGAATTAAGTACCTTCTTCTGCTAAAACTATGATTAAAGGTTTTTACCGAAGACCCAAACAAGAATTAAGAATAAAAAAGTATATTTTTAGAAACTAATTCCAACAAACAACATGTTGAAAATTATAGACCAATCAACTTAACAAGTGTGCTTTGTAAATGTATTGTTAACTAAACTACTACTACAAAAATTTTAATAAAAACTTATTTTATTGTCATGTCATACAAAACTCAAACACTAATATAACACAACGTAAATATTTAAACTATAATATATATTATTGTGAATAACCAAATCTTCACCCTATCCAGTCGTTTATCTCATCTCGTATGTCAAAACGTTTTGAGTACGTATATCCTCAAAAATATCCAACTTTACGATAGTTGACAGATTGCAATACCAGGGTTTCTAAATCCCGAAATATAAAAGGCAACCCTCGTATTCTTTTGAACAAACTGAAATAATGTCAGTAACAAAACAAAAAGACTTAGGAATAATTTTAACAACTGGCCTAAAATGGGAAACTCACATCAAACAAATGATCAAAAAGGCCAATTCAATAATCTACCTTATACAAACAGCTTTTATACATTTATCAATCAAGGGAAATTATCATAAAACTGTATAATTAAATCATACGTAAGACCTAAACTTGAATATGTCCATACTATGTCAAAGATATATCAGTTTAAGAATCGTCTAGACCAGGGGGTCTAGTTTTGAATATCAGTGAAATTGAATTCACAAGTGAAATATTTCGATTTTTAATTCACCATCGAAATGCTATACCTAGTTTTCAATTGTAGTGAAATGAAATTTTTATAAATTCACTTAAATGAAATTAATTCGATCGACACAATTTGACAACAATGGAAATCAGTCGAATTAGTTCAAATTATTAACGTGCGAGAAAAACATAAGATTAATAATTAAGGTTAAAAATACCATTATTTCTTATTTTGTTCTTCGAATCTTCGCCAAGTCGTCAAAATTTAAGATAATTCTACTTTTGTTAGTTGGTAATACGTTATTAAAATTGAAAAATTTGATAGGAAATGCAAATAGTATATAGGAACGATTCACATAGGTTTCAGTAAATTATAAATTTAGTAGAATCTCTGATTTAGTTACAATATTATGAAGTTGTACATAAAATAATACTGTTTTAGTGATGGCTGATTTTAAAAATAAAAAAAGTTTTGTTAATGAACAACAAAAACGTTGGTGGAATACCTACATACAAAACCATCCAATTTTAAAATATCCACCAAAACTTAACAATAAACTATATTGCCTAAACTAATGCAGCAACGTTCTTGGCGTAAACATATCCTCTAAAAGGACCTCTAAAATGGCAATTTTGTCAAAAATAAACGTTCTTGCTTCACTCTCTTCCACTAACTAATAAAAATATCATACTAATATCTAATATAAACAATACTAATATAAAATTGATTGTACTAACCCTTACTTTTTGGAAGTCCATCTTATTAAGAATAATAAAAAAACTCTTCGTTTTAACAAAACTTCCAATATTTATTTAAAAAAGCAATTTTTTAAATAAATATTGGAAGTTTTGTTAAAACGAAGAGTTTTTTATTATTCTTAATACTAATATACTTTGCTAATTAACTAACTATAAACTAGATTCAAAAAACAAAACAAGAAAATACCTACAAGCAGAAAACCACAAAACAAAATTTCTAACGTAATTCGCAAGTGAAATATATATTTCGACAGCTAAATAGTATTCGAATTATATTTGTGAAATATTTTCGAATTCGAATTTTATTTCACTCGTGAAATTAGTTCAAAACTTGAGTTGATCGAAATATGAGCAATTTCACTTGTGAAATATTTCAAAACTTACCCCCCTGGAAATGAGAAGCTGGAGTACATCTCGGTTCATTTCCATTCTGACTTTAGACTTCCGGGGTAATAAATCACGGCGCTTTTCCACTTTTTTTTTCTCTATAAACTTTTATTATTTGATTGTCAGACAAAACGAGATGTCATAAAAAACGAACATTTATTATAATCAAATCTATATTTTCATCAACCCGCATATTTTTTTCTTTTAATTTTCGGTTCATAAAGCAATACGAGATTAACGAAAAAGAATTCTAAAAAAAACTGACCAAATAATTCTGCAAATTATTAATTAAACTAACCTTGATCCAAATATTATTATACATATCTACGTGTAATAAGTAGAAGTGTGTGTGATGCAAAAAGAAACTACCATAATATATTATGCAAGATGACGACCTTTTACTCACTTACACTGAAAAAAAAAAGAAATTGAAATAACCGCTCCGGTGAGCTGTATTTCGCATTATTCCAGTGAATAGAGGATGTTACTTAACAAAATTATTGTTTTGGTCACATCAAAAAATGAATAGCAAGTTTTTAATCTAATTGGCACATCACATTATATGCAAGAAAGTTAGATAGATATTTATTATAACAAGTATTGGACGCAAGCAGGGAGTTTTGCATTGTGTGAAATGAAACATGTACAAAGAATGGACTTGTCTTCTAATGATATCTCTATTAAAGTTATCGACATCGACCATAATGGAATTATTTCCTACGTATTTTTTTGGTTCACCAACATTTCCCTGTTTTCTCTCACTTAAAAATCGATAGATACTTTGTTCACTACCACCAGTCATATTGGAGCACCTAGTCACCACACAGTCAACAGTTACTGATGCATCTTGATATATTAGTGCATCATGAACATTTAAAACAATAGTTTTTTCTTTTTGAGAAAACGCACTTTATTTTAAATGAGCCACTTGTACTGGAACAAAACTCGAACTTGACGCCATTTTCACTACCGAAAGTCTGCTTAATCTGCATCAGTCTTAGATGGTTTGATACATTATGTGGCCAAATTGACCATTTCACACTTATTTTCTTTTAAAAAATGAAAAAATGCGTTTTAGCAATTTCAAAAAAATAATTATACAGAAACCTTATTGACCTTGCCAACTACGATGATATATGAACAAACATAAAATATATCTAAAGTCATCAATAAATGTAATTTTCTAACTTGTCCTTATAATATGTCTTGTTAATGCACCTGATATTCAAACACGCATTCAGCCATAGTGTTTTGTAATTAAAATTTTACATTTACTATTTTAACCTTGTACTTTGTAAAAAAAACAAGTTTTTCGAAAAAGTATATACATTACTGATCTTATATCCGCAAACAATTCAATCAATATTTTTTTACTACTATCAAAGATATTTAAATGAAAAATTACAAAATGAACGTTTAATTTTTTGTTCAGAGTGTTGCATATCTCTCAGGATTTACTTTTCATTTTATTGGTATTAAAAATATAAATCCCAATTCTGATAACAATAAAAATTACTTGTGTAAATAAAGGCATATCCTACATTTGGCTTGGATACCAAAGCATAAAAATATAGAAGGTAATGAAGAAACAAACAGAATAGATTAATATATAGGGTCCGGCAAACCTCTGTCGTGGTTCTATAACTCTTATTGTATATAACTTACATATTTATTTATAAGGTATATGTAAAGGGTAGATAAAATCAATATTTTAAAATTATATTCATGTATACAGGGTGGTCGATTAGTAAACTAGGCAATTGATTTAATTTTTTCAAATGGAGTGCCATTTTTAAAACCAAAATAGTTAGTAGGTACTTCCAATTTTTTTTAAACTCCCAGCCATCTCGGAGAAAACCACCTTTTTCCAAAACAATTTAAATTTGCACATCCCTTTTTAAAAAACCACAACTTTTTGGGATTTGAAGATACAGCTTTCAAATTACCAATGTACAAAGACAAAGGACTGAAGATTTTTTAGACTCCGTTTGAAATTGTAAATAAGTGTAAATAATAATAATGTTTATTCATTTTGAATATATTATTACAATAAACAAGTGTTGGCAGTATAAACAAGATTGTATATTGACAAAAATTTACCATAATTACCTATATTTTTACTTACCAGCAACAACAAGTAGATTAGTACTGTTTTATTGATCTAAATTTACACAGTTAATTTGCCAAAAAAGACCCCTATATACAGTTCAAGATCCTGACAAATTGTTTAAAAACTTTAAATGCAATAATTGAATTGAATAATTAACTAACAACTTTAACCTAAAAGTATTATACATTTTTGAAATCAGCTCAAAGAGTATTCAAATTTTACATAAAAAATATGAAAAATTATTTAAAAAAAGGGATGCTGCTAGGGGTGAGGGGGTGGCTTTTCCAGTAAGATTAAATAATCCATAATGCTTGCCCCTTCCAACATAAATTGACCTGTTTTTTGGATTTTTCCTAAATACCAGTATTACAAAAGTTATTAAAGGTGGATACTTTTATCTGAAAAGCTGTGTATACAGGGTGAGTCATAACTATTGGGACATAGACTAAGGACAGGTTATTTGGACCAAAATATGGCTATTGGGCCAAATATGCCTTAATATAATGTTGCTGAGAAAAAGATACAGGGTGTTAAAGTTAGTTTTTGTTTTTCGTTTTTTGCTAATAGTTTCCCTGTATATTTATAAATTGATATCAAAATTGACACAGAGGCATAATCTTAGACAAGAAATAATATTTTATTTACAATACCAAACTAATAAACAAAGTTGCAACTAACGTAAGGTTTCCGTTTTGACGATAAATCAAAACTAAAACTCACAAAAACTCAAACTAAATGTTCTACATGGTCTCCTCCAATTTTTATGCCTTTTCTAATTCTTTTTATAAAGGATTTTCGGACGTTAAAAAAAATGTTATTCTGTCCCCTTATAAGATTAGCTGCATTTTGAATGTATTTTCCCATTTTCTTTAAATTGTTGCTCTATGTCACGTGACCAAAATGTATCTATTTTTGTTGCGCGTACAATACAATTGGAGCCAATGCTCAATTGCTCAGTATCTATGCTCAGTATACGATGGATTGTCACCTAACCTAACCTATGCCGGCCACACTGCATAATAACTGTGACCCGGAGTACAGTAACTTGTTATTAGTATGTGATTGTCCCAGACTCGCTAAACAATAACTAACAAAATGTAACAATATTTTATCGACCAACACCAGGTTAAAAAAAGATTGGCTAGATAATTAACTGATTGCTGATTTTAAAAGTTTGAGGAAAGAGTGGCAAATGTAAATTCCATTAATTTAAATTTTAAATTACTTCTAAAATAACAACCTAATAATTTATTAGACTCCAATTATATAATAGTAATAATATATTTGTCATCGATTCCCAATGTATAATTATTTTATGGTAAATATGTATATTTTAATCAATTTCGCAAGAATCAAACCTTATTAATGACGTATGAATACGATAATGTGGATATTTGTCTGCGTATTTGTTGACATCATTGGTTTGTTAAAAAAACATTTGTACTTATTAAGAAGGTATATAATTTTTATAGGTATGCTATCAACAAACAGGAAGGAGTAGTCTTTGGAATTACTTTAGATAGGTATTTCCAAAAACTTGTTTAAATACTTAAATATTAACTTATAATAAATGAGGAAATAGTTTATTACTATTAGTCATTATTGAATAAAAACATTCTAAGCAAAATAATAAAATAAAATCAATGGGTTTTTGTTAGGAAAATACGATTTAACAAGAAGTAAAAAATTTAAAAGTAAAAATGTACTACATCTAACCTAAATTTTAATAAAAAGAATTGAAATACTCAAATAAACCTTTAATATGTCTTATCTTAATAAAAAAATCTATGAATATGAAGCTGTTATCATGAGTTTCTTTACCTAAAAAAAACCGCATATTATTATTTCATTGTTTTTATTTTTGTTGCTATTGTTAATTTATAAAAATCCTTTTTTTTTCTAGTCTAAATTCGTTAAAAAATGGAACGATCTAGTGATATTGAATTACGTAGACGGCAGTTCAAAACACAACATTCCACTGTGAATTCCAGAAGGCAGCAAGCAGTTTGTGTAAGAAGAGCTGTCAAAAAATATGGCACGAAAGACAATCCATACGTTATATTAGATAATCTCAACATGACCGTTCCAAAAGGATGTATGTAAGTATAAATCCAGAATGTATTTTGATGGTTATCTTTATTTCTAGCTCCCTTTTTAAATCACTTCTAGTAGGGTGATTGCGCCCACTTAGTGTTAGAACCAATAAAATAGCATTATTATCTTCCATTTTTTAATTTTGCTGTTGAATTTCGTAATGAAATATATTACGTGCTACTATCCGGTAAAATTATATTTTCCGGATTGAAATCAAGGTACGTTTTATAGTATAATATGAAATAAATTTAATCTTTGTTTATTTCAATATAAAAACTGGGTTTTCAACATATTATAGTTACCTTCTCAAATTGTGAAGATAATATCGACGATAACAAAAAATATTTTAGGGTAATGATAAAAAATCCCCAACCACTGACTCATGTCAACGTAAATAAATCTTCGAAGCAGAAAACCCTAATTAGTTACTGCAATTAACTAGCTTTTTTTAACATTTCAAAGTTCTGAGCCAAAAATGCCACGTTGACGTCAGACACAGGTTTAAGATGTGACGCATTCAGTCAATCTGGTATTTTATATACTTAGTTGGAATCTGGAATGGAATATTTATGTTTCCATTAGGTACTATTTAAAATTTCCGTGACGTTATAAATATATTTTAAGTTTTATAATAAAATTTACAGTTACAAAAGCTGTTTATTGTATATTAATGTTTTCAGATATGGTCTATTAGGCGCAAGTGGATGCGGTAAAACTACTTTACTTAATTGCATTGTTGGAAGAAAAAGACTTAATTCTGGAGAGCTATGGGTGCTTGGTGGTACGCCTGGTTCTCGAGGAAGCGGAGTACCAGGGCCAAGAGTTGGATATATGCCTCAGGTAAAGTTAAACATTAACCCACAATAGTTCATTTACTGAAAAATTATAATAATTAATTATAATATATTTAACTTTAAGTAAAATTTGTAAGAATGAGTCCGTTGATGAAACGTTATCAGAAGTATGTCGTACAATATTTTATCCACGCCCCTAAAAGTTAAAAAAAATAATATATTTTATTAAGTAAGTTTTTTTTCCTTGGATCGGTCAGAGTGATGTCTCCAAGAGTTCTGAATTACTTATGGGTCTCTATCATAGACAATAAATATATATAATACGGATAGATCGGAATCTTAAGTTAAAGCTCGTGAACACACGAGACTTACGGCTGGAGGATGAATTAAAATTGGCGTGGCGGTTGTTTTAAACCTTTCATCACAGTTTATTTGTTTGAAGTATATGAACTAGATTTTATAGAGTGGGACTTAGACCATATACAAATAGACTAGCTGTGACGTCATTTTTCTGAATAACATACTGAGGCCAATATTATCTCTCTTTATCGCATGAAGTTCGTGGCGCTACGGGATGAAGTGTGTGTGCGGTACTGTTTAAAAATAACGAATACCAGCGGCGCAAATGTCTTTTAATAGGTAACAAGGTCTTAATATAATAACACAAGGCTTTAACTCTTATTAAAATGCTTAAATCACTTTAACCCAAAATTAATACAACAACGAAAACAATACCACAATTAGTTTATTAACAGGTTAAGATTAATGTTTACATATTGATTCGCAATGTTCCATGTTATAAGAGACAGCGCAGCCGAAGATATACGAAAACAACCGAAGAAGTTTTATTCAAACGTGGATATGTTTGTAAACATATAGTCATAGAACACAACATATAGTTATTTTGGCTTCACAACAAGGTCAGAAAATTGAAGTCTATTTGTATATGGTCTAGCAACTCACCAGGTTAGTTGGCAGTAGTCAATGCAGCAGCCTATTTTTAATAACATGCTAAGCAATCTTGTTAAGCGTTATGAGTACTGCTTGGAACGCAATGGCGAGCACTTTGAACACATATAGTATAGAAGCAAAACTTAAAATTCGCATTATTAGAAATGTTATTTAATTTTTCATGTTTAATGAAGCTATAGTTTTTCAGTGTGGTTTGTTTTGGAGCATACTGTATTTCAATATACGAGGGTCGTTTTTTTGTCAACCTCCGATTGGTCATAAAAAAAACACCAATAAATATTAAAAATTCGTTTTTTTATCAAAAGAAAGGAAATTTTTTAACCTATTTTTCTAAATAATTGCCTTGAAGATTGAGACATTTATCGTATCTGTGTACCAGCTTTCCAATGCCCTTTTCATAAAACTCTGCCGCCAGTGACTTGAAATGTTCATTAATGACAGTTTCAAGTTCCTCGTGAGCCTCGAAGTGCTGTCCTTCAAGCCATTTTTTCAATTCTGGGAAGAGATGGAAATCGCTCGGCGCTAAATCAGGATTGTACGGCGGGTGATCGAAAACATCCCAATCAAACTGCCTAAGAAGGTTTTGGGTTACTTGAGCACACTTGGCGGGAGAACTAATGGTCGCAGCCATGTTGTTTCGTGTGTAGCACAGTACAGACTGATGCCTGGAAGTCCACTGCGCACCGCAATGGCGAAACGCTTCACGGGAATTTTTAATGGACAAACTACAACCCTCTTAATTTCAGTACTGTTTGTTTTGGCTGAAACCATACTTGGGTAAACCTCTCTTAAATCTTAATTAAAACGAAAACGAAAAGAATAAACATCACTTGCAAATAGAATTTCAATAACAAAACTATATTTTCACTATCAGAGTTCACGGTTAATGCAAGTAAATAATTGTTTATTTGACACTGACACAGTTGTAGTTGTAGGAAGCGTACAATGTGAACAAATATGGTTAGATCTTACTGCTTATGTTTAACATAAGTAGGTAAGTTTATTATGAATATTTTTGTTATATTTTAATTAGAAACACAGTTTTTCATGGACATATTTTATTTATTTTTGGCAAATTTAATACCGTCGTCACAAAAAGTATCGTATAATTTTAAAAATTGAATTAGGGTGTAAAATAAAATATCACATTTTTCAGAATATTTTAATATGAGTGTATAAATTAGATGTATAAAAGCCCAAAATATTTACAGTTTAAATCGCCTTTTTGTTGAAAAACAAAATGTGAATAAATTTTGATAAATGCTATTTGTATTATTTACTAAGAACAATAAATAACTGAACGTTTGAACTAAACTTCTACTATTTATTCGAAAAAAACGTTTTAAAATGCAATTAAAATAACTAGTTATTAGCGAAACCGCTTAATTTTACGAAAATTCCTTACACTATAATTATTTAAAAGTTTGGAAATAAAAAAGTTAAACTTTTGATAGCCACATAAAATGGATGCAAAATTTAAATTGTCACTGCTACTTTATTTTCTCTCAAAACGGAGAGTTGGATCATTACAGCACCGAGAAAATGTCGCTCACATTTCCAGAAAACTTCCTAATTCCCAACGAAAATAAAACTTAAATTTTTATTTTCCTGGTTCCATCTATATTTGGTTTAAGCACAATTCGTTAACAAACCGTGTATTAATAATATTGGCGGGGCAGCATACAAAGATTAATTTTGTTTGTACGACTTGGTCATGGAACTGTCCGGGCTGATGAGCAAAGGCTTCCAGCCGGATTTAACGGTAGAATTTCTGCACAGAGGCGGATATCTGATTAAAATTAATGAATTTTGAGTTTGACTCCAGCTTTTAAACCAAAGCGAATCTACTTTCCTATGCTCACTTACAAAGTTTGGATATATTATATAGTTAAATTCCCAGAAAGTTAAAAGGAATTTGTGAAATTTTACTACAGAACAGGATACTATTTTCATTTATTCTTGGTATTATTACTATGAGAGACTTTTACAGGAAATACAAATAAGTAATAAAAAATTTTAATAGAATACAGATGCGAAACTAATAGTAACTATATGGGATATTTACGTTAAGAGGATTTCAAATTTTGTTCTACTGTTGATTTGTTTTATTGTTATTAATATTAACCTAACCTATTATTAACTTTGGAAGTGTCTCGAAACATTTTGAGTAAAAATGAGTTATTTAACCCCAGAACAAGCAGCTCAAATCGTGGCTTTAGTTGAAGATGGACGATCTCAACAATATGTTGCTGAAGTCAAGGGAATCAACCAATCCAGCGTTTCTAGAGTCCTAAGAAGGTTTAGAGAAACTGAAAGTTATAGTAGAAGACCAGTTGCAGGACGTCCCAGATGTATTAATCCTGCGGATGGCCGTTATTCAAGAAGTCAGACTTTGCGAACTCTTCATGGTACAGCCAGGCAACTTGAAAAGTTCTCTCTGGAGTCCGTAATATTAGAATATCTGTCAATACGGTTAGAAACAGATTAAATAATTTTGGCATCAGACCCAGAATGTCTGTTACTGCCATTGTTAACCAGAGCACCGTGTAGTACGTTTAAGGTTCGCAAGAGAACATGTTAATTGGGATATTAACGATTCTTATTACGGATGAATCAAGATTTTCACTTTTTGGATGCGATAGACGTATTCCAGTTTATAGACGCGCAGGTGAGCGATTTGCTCAGTGTAACATAAGAGCAACCAGAAATTATAGAGGTGGTTCGATTATGGTATGGGGAGGCATCTGTTTTGAAGGCCACACGGAGTTAATTGTGTTTCGTAGTGGATCACTGACAGTTGATCGGTATATAAGGAAGGTTCTTGAGGAAAATGTAATGCCATTTGTTCCAAACATTGGAGAGAGTTTTATTCTAATGCACGATAACGCTTGCCAGAATAACAATGGAATACCTTCAAGAGGTTGGTATCCAAGTTTTAGATTGGTCAGCAGTTAATCCAGACCAAAACCCAATTGAACATGTTTGGGGCTACCTGGACAGGCGCATAAGAACTCGTAATATCGCTTCAGACAATCTTGATGAGCTGGAAAATGTTTTAGTAGAAGAATGGGAAAATTTGTATTTGTATTACATAAGTGACCTGATAAGAAGTCTTCCACGGAGAATGAGAAATGCCAGAGGTGGCAATACCAGATACTAAAATGATAAAATAATACTTTGTATTATTTGATTTTTCTAGAATAATTGTTATTTTCATTAATTATGCCCATTATTTTTTGATTTTTAAATTTAATTAAATAAACTACTTTGAAACGTAATTCCAAATTAATTTTCTATCATTTCCCAAAAAAATGAAAAGAGAATAATAAAAACTTTATTCATAAATCACTTATAGTTTTTGTGACGAGTGTATTTTTAGAATATCAAATGAAGATGTTATTATGTGTGACTGACTCGTTTGAGTCACAGGTTTCCAAGGAGATGTCAAATACTCATTACTATTATAAGCAAAATGAAAGAAACTTGTTATTTTCTGTTAATATTAGTAAGTAACTATTGGAAACTTTAATCAATAAAATTATTTAAAAAAACATAACCAAGGATAATAAATCAATTAACTTTTGAGACTTTATTGTTTTTATTAATTTGTTTTACTTAATTGCTTTTAAGTTTGTACAGAAATCTTTCCATTAGTTATAATTCAATAGAATTTTCAGGGAATCATTTGGTATCCACAGTACGGTTTTATTAATAGATGATGTTAATATTTTTTTTAATAAATTTCTCAAGAATTTGACGCGTTAACCACGTTGGTGAGTTTAGAAAGAAACATGTTAAGCAATAAAATACCGGTAAATAAATTAATTATAAGTATTGACGTAGATTATTGACAGTTTTTTAATTAAATCGGTATATTACAGGATGGCTAACTTGGTCGATGGTTTAAAATTCCATTTTAAAAAGTATTTGCAGTGTATTCATCATTTTTTTAAATTTCGTGTATAGTATAACTAAAATAAGTTGCTACAAAGGGCAAATTTTCCTTTGTCGGAACATTGTCTCCATAGGCGTGTATGTCCACGTGTATTACAAATATTGTCGATCACATAATCGTTTTTTAAATTAAGCGCTTTTATACTTCTTAGTAATTCTTTCTTTGTCGTTACCTTTTCCGGACTAATATTCCTATTTTTCATAAATTCTAAAATATCTGCCTTCTTTGAACTAGAATTTGGAATTTTATTTAATATCCGCAAATGATAGGAAGCATTGTCCATAACGACAACTGAATTTGGAGGAATGTTAGGAAGAAGCTGCTCTTTTCGAATAAATCTGCAGTCATATCCTCATGATAGTCGGCTGAACATTGTGCTAATATTTTTCGCAGACAGTAGTAGTAACGCATTTGGTACAAAACCGTTTTCACTTCCGGCGTGAAGAATTATTATAAGTACGCTTTCCTCTTGAACATGACGAATTTAAACTACACTTTTGAGACTGATCTACCCAGTATCATGTGTGTCAAACCAAATAGGTATACTATATGCCTTTTTAATTCACGATACTTCCTTATTTTATCTAAATACTCTTCACGGAGTACAACAATACGCCGCGATTCCATTATAACTATTCGTTTATCTAATTTCTTGTAATTAAAAGCGCATTCTAATAGTATACTGCGTAAAGTTTCTAAGATTTTATAAATATAATCAGGATAATCTCGTAATTTTCCTTTGAACGATTTCTACAGTCAGTACAAAATTTTCTTGATATAAATTAAAAACCGTTCGCTTTATAATATCTTTTGTAGCATCAACATTTGCAAATTTTGTTTTTTGTTTTTCCGCACCTGCGAATGATCTATAACGTCACCGCGCTTAATAACCCGAGAAATAGTGTAAATAGAAATTTTAGTTAACGTATTAATTCGCTTTATTATAACCGCATCTGATTTTTTATTATCTTCATTTTTAAAATAACCCTCTGACACTGAATGTGTAAATCTTTATTGCAAAATTCGCTACTAACCTCACCTGTTGGCGATATCATATCTTCTGAATTTAAATTTTGATCTGGATTTCCATTTTCTGATTCAAAAGGTCTCCAAAACGCTGCCATAATATATGTAACTAATTTAAGGTTATCAATTAATATGGGCAAAAATTACAATACGTAAACCAATTATTAAAAATGAATTACCGAAACAAAGATATATCTAAAGTTAATACTTAACTGCCCCAAATAAAAATCTGGACTCTCCGCCTCCGCACTAGACACCGACTTTATGAGTTATAAAAAAACTGCCGCAAAAAACCACTCCGAGACCCCTGCACGCAACAGAATACAGCGGACCATTAAAAGCAGTCAACAAGTCGCGTGCGTATCCCACTTGTTTTCGCGCTGTACAACTACCAGTCTAGAGAGAGCTGGGTTCCGACGATGTATGTATGAATCAGGGGTGATAAGTACACTGCGACCTATAGGATCTATTGTGTCCCCCCTTACTTGCCAAGTTCTGATGTTTTCTGAGATTTATAGCAGTCCTATTATCCTGAGGAAGTTTAGGACATCGTCGGGCTTCATATCAGGTAGATCCCCCTCTTCTATTTCATGTGCTCCTAGGTATCTGGCCCTTGAATTCTGCAAGGCAGGGCATTCTGTCAACAAATCTCGTGCGTACAGCACTTGTTGTGTACAGCGCTGTACAACTACCAGTCTAGAGAGAGCTGGGTTCCGACGATACAGAGTGGATGTTTAACGAGACAAATATGTTGTTTTCATGACATTCTTTCTACTTTGAACCCTAATAAACTAACTCACTCTTTATGACACTTTTAAATGGGTTTTAGCAATTAATATTGGAAAGACTATACTTAAACAACAATTTGCGTCTACATTTGGTTCACTGCTAGGTTCACTCTGCTGTAGGTAGAATATATCGTAGGTTTGAAAGGGCTGCATGGGTGGATATTCACACATAAATAAATAATTTTTTTCCCTTATCGTAAAAATGGGAGAGAAGAAAAAGTGTAGATATCTGATACCTTTTCATTTTAAATAAAGATCTCAACTCGAAGCATCAATATGTTATAAATAAAAATTAAAATTTATTATAAAGAATAATTAACAACTTACCTAATACAAAAAAGTATGTTTTGCTATTGGATATTATTATGTACTGGACTTAACCAGGTAAGCAGATTAAGGTTTTATGTGTATTTATATTGTTTTATCATGAAATAAGGTTGCATTAACTTCAAAAAAACTTGGCTTAGTCTGTTGTTTTAAATAAATGTAATGTAGGTCTTTGTTCTTGTTCAAATAAAAGTGAATATGTGTAAAAAAAATATAAATTATGTTTTTTAAGATTTTTTTTTGTTTTACATATAAATTAATGTAGAATTTTTCAAAACATTGTAGGACTAATGTCTGACGATGATTTTTAAATAAATCGAAACATCACAACAAGCAGTTTTATTATTGTTTATATTTTTTAATCCATTATTGACCGAAACCCAGGACTTCCTAAACTAAAATAAATAAATAAATAAAAAAATTATGTACAATAGAACAAGTCATTAGAATTATAAATTACCATATTAGATTCATCAATTTTCCAAGTTTTATTAAAAAAAAAATATTAGCAAAAATAACACTTTCCCAGTTGTCGTCCATTAACGTCTTTTCTCGGCCATCAATCTTATGTCCCCTATCAATAAAGTCGATATTAGTAATACTCCAATTAGCAACCCAAATAACGATTAGTTTATTCATTTTTTTTACGCAGAAAACAAAATAAAGACGAAATATAATCAAAAGCACAAAAATAAAATATGAAAACGATAAAAAGGATTGTTTATTTCTGAATAAATTAAAATTTGTATGGCAGGAAGTAAGGAGCCCTGCTTCCAATAAATATTTCTTTCGAATTGTAAATCCCGTAAATCCTCATTTCGACATATTTATCACCCATTGCGAAATTTTCTCTTCCCCTTGTATTCCAAAATGGAATTAGGTCATTTTTTCCTTTTTTCTCTATGATTCTTCCTGATGGATCCTGTCTTGAATTATGAATCAGTAGACATGCTTCACGAATTTTCATACCGTGCTCCCAACCTAACCTAACCTAACCTAACCTAACCTAATCTAACCTAACCTAACCTAACCTAACCTAACCTAACCTAGACAATCTGAGAAGATTGTCTGCCCAGCTATTCTTACCAGGAAAAAAGGATTGGGTCGGGTATGTTAGTAGGAACATGGAGTTAGTTTTTTTTTGTTTCAATTTTTATTTTTTTCATTTTTTTTTCAGTTTTTTTGCTTTTTTATTGGATTTGGAAAATATATATACTACTATTATGAATAACCGGAATTGTCAGAATCTTCTGAAGTTGAATCGTTTTCAAGATGAATAACTATTGGTGCTATGTTCGCAATAGGCGGTAAATCCGTATAATATTCTTTTTCGGTTTTTATTACATGGGCCACGCAATTTTCCCATATACCGCTATAATTTTCATTAAATACTTGCCGAATATTGTCAAGGACGACTGCGCTCAAAGTTGGCGACTGATTAAATTTCCGTAAACGGCTTTTTACTGTACCCCAAACGATTTCTATTGGATTGAAGATACAATAGTATGGAGGTAATCGCAAAAGGGTATGACAGGACCTACTGCAAATATTATCAATGACATATTCTTTTTGGAAATTCCTACTTTTTATCATTTCAATCAATTCTTTTTTTACCGGAATCTTATCAGGAATATCAATGTTTTTAGTTCTTATGAATTTTAAAATTTCATCTTTTTTCGTGGTGATATTGGGAATTTTATTTAATATTCGCGAATGATACGACGCGTTGTCCATTACAATTACCGAGCTCGGGGGAATATTAGGCAAAAGCTGTTCGTCAAACCATTTTTCAAATAAATTCCGCTGTCATATCTTCGTGATAATCAGCGGAAGACTTTGTTATATTTTTAACCGACAATAGCAACGCATTAGGTACAAAACCATCTTTACTTCCGGCATGAAGAATAATAACGCGTTTTCCTCTTGAACACGGAGTATCCAAAGAACAATTTTTTGTGTCGTCAACCCAACCATACTTGACAACATCATGAGTATCGAACCAGGTTTCATCTAAATAAATAATTGTTCTGTTTGAATCACGGTACCCTTTTATTTTGCGCAAATACTCTTGTCTAAGCTCAACGATACGTCTAGATTCCATTATAACCATGCGATTATCTAACTTCTTATATTTAAATCCACAATTTATTAAAACCGCGCGCAGTGTTTCTAAACATTGATAGTTATAATCAGGAATATCCCGCAATTTATCGCGAATCAGTTCTAGAGTTGGTACCATATTGTCCTTATAAAACCCGTAAACAATCCGTTTAATATCATGTTTCGTAGCATTGTCAACCTTACTGAGTTTTTGATTTGAACGTTTTCGCTTTAAAGAATAATCCGTGGTCTCCAAAATGCCATTTTAATTAATTACAATTAAATTATATTCATAAAACTCACCCCAACGTCTATGAACAAATATTATATTGATATCAATTCACTTAACTCACTCGACCAAGAAATTAGATATTACTATTATTTTAAATATTTCTTTAAAACAAAATTCACACACGCCCCTGAATCGAGACTGAATACTATAATATCTCTGTATAAGCCACGCGCTAAATTTTTTATGTTACAGTGGTCCGCCTTAGTAAGTGACCCGTTACTCCATTATATTATAGACAATAATTTAACTTGATGATCGTATTAGCTCGAATGATTCGGACACCTGTGCTGTGATGTGCTGCGTTGCCAGATATACAAAATTTTCTTAAATATAGTAGGCATATAAAAAGTTGTTTTAATTAATTTCTATTTTTACAGCAATTTCGAGCGACTTTTTTTAATGCTTACTAATAAATTTATATTATATATTGTTTTTAAATATTTCCAAATTAGCTTTCTGAGAACATCACGAGCTAACAGTTTACTGAAGTAATGGGAGACATTTGTATAGTGAGCCCAACAATTTTAGAAAATATATCTGACAACATTGCTTTATTTCATGGTCATTACATTAAGAATAGAAAGAGTATACCAGAACCATCTTGTCGGTTCAGCAATAGCGAAATCTTAGAAAAACTATGAAAAGAAATGGAAAGGGAAACAATTTAGTTACTTTTGAATCTAGATATTTTTTGCAAAAAAGGCCAAATTATTAATCTGTGATCAATGGACTAGTTTCCATGCCAAAATCATCACCACACACACACACAGATAATTTATTGATACCAGTAGATCCAACTAAACTGATTGCAGATATAAAATGTTTAGAAAAGTTAAACCTACCTTTCAATTTGTTCCTTTCGCAGGAAATAGCCCTTTACGGCGAATTCACCATCAGGGAAACATTGAAATATTTCGGATGGATATCAGACATGACAACGGAGGAAGTAGAAGCAAAAGTGGAGTTTTTCGTAAACTTTTTGATGTTACCAGACGCAGATCGACAAGTCAAGAATCTCAGTGGTGGTCAACAGAGGAGGGTTTCTTTAGCCGCCACCCTCTTACACGAACCGGAGCTATTAATTTTAGACGAGCCCACTGTGGGTGTGGATCCGTTGCTCAGAACGAACATTTGGAATCACCTAGTGGAGATCACCAAATTCGGAGGGACGACTGTGATAATTACCACGCATTATATCGATGAGACCAGACAAGCGCATTTGGTAAGTTTTTAAAAATAATTTACAAATAACGATTTACACAACAGTTTCAACTTTTATTTATTCAGGTCGATTCTGCTTTCATAGCAAGTTTTGCAAAAAAACAGTATTCTAATGGTTAGTTTTAAGCAATATGATCTGTCATTTATTAATAGATCTTGCTGCAATGCTGGCTATCTCAACAAGGTACTTTTTATACAGTCGACAGAAGCAAACATGGTCCGCGGAAAATATGCCAACTAATTTCAAGGTTTTCACAATCAGCCAATCACGAGCCAATGTTAACGATAATATCAATTTTAGTGGCTGCATAAGTGAGATGAAAATACAACTACAGCGACAAGGACACGCCCACCCATGGTTCATGTTTGCTTCTGGGTGTGTTCGGGGAGCACGCTATTTGCGCCAGTTGGCGCTATCTAGTACTATTCTTCGTTTGCGTTATATGGCGCTTAGCGCTACATAGCTCGAAAGCGTGCTCCCCGAACACACCCTCTGTCAACTGTACTTGTTATAACCATAACAAGGTGACAAAATTGTGGAAATGACGTTTCCATTATTTTGACAAGTCGATTTTATATTGGCGAAAACGAGCAAAGGGTGCGCCCTCTATCTGAACTAGTAGAATGGGGAAAACAAATCCATTATCCATTTGTTTGCATGCTATTTGTTATCTTTACCACACAAAATTCAAAATAGAAAAGGTTGAATTAACATTGAATCAAATAGCTGATATTATTGTTTTCCCCATTTCACTGACAGTTACTGCAGCGCCAACTATCGGAAAAATTTTCGGGAATATAAATATGAAAATATAGCAAATAGGTATTTAGTTTTTTTTTAAATGTATTTTATTTTTAAACAAAAGAGCATGTCTTGACAATACAAGAGTTGTCTCAATTTATGGAAGAGGCAACAAGGAGGAACACCAGTCCTTTTCATTAACAAATGTTGCATTGCAAACATGCTACTGCAGGTTACATTACTACTTCCTGTTCAGTTTTTGCAGGAAATATCATAGGAAGCTTTAGATTTAGATAATGAACTTGATTATTAACTAGATATTTGTCACAATTATAAATACAATTATTTTTCTCTTTTTAAAATATCATTAAGTCATAATGATAAGAGGAAAATTGTACTAGCCACTTCTTTAAGTGAATCAGCTATTTCATTGAACCTCTGGGTACATAATTCTGCTTTTGTGTTTTGCATTTTATAACTATATATAAAAAAATGCTAACAAAATAATTTCTTCTACCCCTGTATGATTTTGTTAGTGTATTTTGCCTGTAGTTAAAACTGCATTTTTTTCTAAACAGTTTACTAATAAATCCATTTGTGTTTTAGAATTTTTTAAATTTTTTATTTGTATGTTACTACTCATTTTGTAGGTTATCGCCTTAGAACAAAAAGAAACAGGAAGGAGTATATGCAAAATGACCTTGAGTCCAGAAAGGAGCTTGCATATGGCGGCCAAATGTCAATTTTAATTTCCGTTTCCAATGTCGTACCGTAAAAAAAATAAATTTATATTAGGGTCTTTATTTTTATTAAATTCCAACCAATCAAGTATGTGAATACATTTAGTGTTGTAAATCATTTTGTGTTTATAAAAACCGAATGATACGCCTATGCGCTAATTTTTGACATTTATATGCAAATATTGCTTTGACAGCATACTGTAAACATAAACAATGAGTCATACAAGGAGCTTCAAGATGGCCGACTTCCGTCGCAAATTTTTCTTAAAGTTAATATATGACAGACTCCTTCCTGTTTCTTTTTGTTCTAAGGTTATCGCGCAAACCCTAACCTCACATTCTTGTTTTTTATCACAAAATGACATAAAACAGTAATGATTGCAGTGTTGTCAGCTATAAAATTATGAATATTTAGAATATTAATAACACTATTGTTATGAATCAAAATAATAACAAATATTGCTATTACGGTCCAAACGGAATACGAATTTAAACTACCATATTGTTATTGTTTAAAAAATTTAACAATATGTTTACGATAACAAGACTTAAACAGAATCGACCTGATTATGTATTCCATAAAATAATGATAGGTACAACAAATGTCATAATAATCGTTATTGCTTAAGTTGAATAACATCAAATAAAAAGAATATTCATCTAAGGGCCTAATAGAACCTCTGCTTCTATTTATGATTAACAAGATATAACAAGAGGTTTGCTATTCTATGACCAATGGCTTTTTTTATAACCATGTACTAAAGTTATTTGTTCAAAGGATAAAGTAACAGGTACTTTCAGCTCTTGCTGAGACTGTAACCACTGTTTGTGACATTTTACTTTACTTAGTTTTGAATTGACAATTGGAAATAAATAGTATATTGTATAACTAGGCGGTAAAGTGGCATTTTTCAGGCCTGAAAAGTGCACTTCACTGCCTTGGTTTACTCGTAATTTTTTTATTTTCTGTATCAAAAATTTATTTTATAATATAAAATCATTCTACTAAACTACGGCCTGGAGTGTGCAGACCACATGGTTTCAGCCTTTCCACTTCCCATCCATTGATAGCACGGTCAACGGAAGAAAGCAGTTACAACAGTTTTAGCTATTTTTCAAAAACAATTTAAAAAAACAGATACAAAAAAGTAACATATAACTCACCAGCTTAGCTCTGACAACCCTATTATTTTATCAATTGTTTAGACGCCTAGACGCAATGAAACTTTGTTAACGTACGTCAAACGTTTTCCGATGTTTAATGAAAAAAACTGTTTCAAATAAACAGACTGCTATTAAACAACTCCCACCTCTACTAGGAGCAACACATAAACAACCAAGCAAGCAAGTACGCGAAGTCGAAACTCATCATATAAGTGTTTATCAATGTATGAACCATGAATAAGTAATATATCATTCAAAATTATACCGTATAATCACTGACAAAATAAAACAAGGAGCAATACTTGCTTACAATTTATTTTTATCTGACGTTTAATAGTGTTGTTTATTTGTCAATTGGGGAGCCAGTTAGCGGGGAAACGTAAAATTTGTTTTCTCAACATAGCTCACAGCAGAGAGAAACAAAAACTAACCTAAAATATTATTTTTTTTATAATATTAATATTATTTCGCAATCAAGGTATTATTTTAGTTCTAACAGAGGTCCTTCGAGTTTTTAATTGAACACGCTGTGGCGGTACAGATATATCAAAGGAGTTCCTCCTGCAAGGCAGCATTTTGTTTGTTTGTAGCTACTTAATCAACATCAGGTACCTAGCTACAAACAAACAAAATGTAACTTCAATATGTCAATCTGACGATTCTAGTTTTTAGCGAAACAGCTGTCATTGAATTAGAAAAGCATTTTTTTTTAAATATTGGAAGTTTTGTTTATAAACTTCTATTTTTAATGTTCTTAGTAAGATAGACTTCCACAAAGTAAAGGTTACTACAATCAATTTCTATTCAAACACGTCCCTTTCAGAATTCAATCCTTCAAGATTGCACCCCCTTTCTTAGGATGGAGCCTCATACTTTCTTTTTTTCTTTCCTTTTTATGTTACTATCTTCTTTTTGTCTATATTCGTTGCACTTGCAAAGCTTACTCTTAGTTGACGAACCTTAAGGCGTGTCTACACTATGTTGATATATTTTTATGGCTTTGCCAAATGGTATTGCCAAAAGTGTTGTGGAATTTTTGTAGGCAGTTTGGCACGTGTCATTTGGCCGTACTCGACGAGTGTCGGTCGGGATCAAAGAAAGCCAAGTTGCAAAATGAAGTTGGGACGTGCCAACGTTGACAATACCGTTGGCTTTTTATGTCGACGATTGTATTAAGCGCATGTTTTTTTTTGGTATTTTATTTTATTAAATATGGAGTGGTCGAATGAAAAAGTTTTTACATTAAGAACAGTAAACAACTAAACGGTTGAATGAAACTTCCACTATTTATTCGTAAAATAAGTTTTAAATTAAATTACAGCTGTTTCGCTAAAAACTAGCATCTTCTGCAATTGTATCACAAACATACGTTTTTTTTTTAAAGAAAATGACTGCAGCACTTGCAAAAGTTCTTTTTTTTGTATAATTTTCCTCAAAATATAAATGTCATTTGCAGCCATGAAGTTTTGAATCTCCAATTTTGTATTCTTTGAGCCAGGAATTTTTTGCAATTGTCTATATACTTGCGTTGTCCATTATTAAAACGCTGTTTGGCGGAATGTTGGGTAACAGACAATTTTTAAACCAATCTTCAAAAAGCTCCGCTATCGTATCTTCGTGATGATCAACGAGTCCTTAATATTTTTGGCAGAAAGCCACATAGCGTTTGGGATCCAACCATTTTCTGATCCTGCGTGTAATATTGTGATTCTCTTCCCTTTATTTGATGGCGCTTTTGTTTAACACTTATCAGAGTAATCAGATCATCCTTTGGAAGGGGTGTCATGCGTGTCAAACCACGTCTCGTCGAGGAAGAGTATTGGCCGATTTTCAGACCGGTATTTTCTTATTGACGTTATATATTCAGAACGCCAGTTTATTAAACGTGTAGATTCCATTATTACTCGTCTCTTGTCAATTTTGCTATATTTAAAGCCCATTGCAGACAGAGCTCGCCAAAGAGTAGTGAGGCCAAAATTACCTGAATCAGGTCCTTTTACATTTATGATGTTCATCTCGGATTTTACAACTTAAGGGTCTAATTGATTTTATTATAATCCTTCAGTGAAAACTACTATACCATTAGTGTGGACGCTCGTTTAACACTTTATTCTGTATTATTAATTTACTATTATACCTCAAGAAAGCCTCCATAAAACCGGTAGAAATAATAATTATCCTATCAAGTGCTTATTGATTCGTGTTTTTAATCTTTTTTATTGATTTTTTACTCGTGCATGTATACCTATGAAAAAATATGATGTCCTTCAGTTTTGTACGACTTATCAGACAAACTAAAAGTTTCGACCTGAATTATTGATGTAAATGAATTTTAAACAAGTTTTTAATGATCGTGTGACATCATAATTATTAGGAAATAAAATTAAGGAATGTTTGTCATTGTAATTTTCGATTTATGTAATTGTAAAAATTGCTTGTTGTACAATAATACGCCTTCAGTAAAAAAATTAGCAACTGTATAACAATGAGGCTGTAAACCAAATATTAAAATCGCGATTGTATTAGATAAATCGATGCTCTATTTAAAGTGAGCAAATATTCTCACTATAAACTATATTAATTTTATCAAAGAATACCCCAACCACGGAGGCTAGGTGGAAGGAGGACGATCGCCATGTTTTAAAGCGTCCGAGAGAGAAGGATACATCATCTTTCCGCACTCTCCCACTAGAGCGCGTGAGTGTTCCTAATGTCCGGTTTTGTAAATCTTCACCGCGGAATGCAATGATTGTATTAATATATTAATTAATAAAAGAATTAGACATTTCAAAATTAGTTTTTAACTAATCTGTATAACAAAAAAAATCCTTTTAAATACATTAATGTATATACTTACACCAACTATGTACTATTCTTCTCAATATAACCACAGATTAACATCAAAGGGTTTTAAAATCCGTCGTCAATGACCTTGGACCTTTAACTCGGTACCCAGATAGCACAAACGTTCTCAGAATATTACAATAAGGTGCGAAAGTTGAATATTCTGGAATATTCTAAAGAATATTTATAGGATGTACCAGTAATATACCAAATATTCATGGAATATTTTGAACGAATATTCTAATGACATTTTTAAAAATTATTCTCAGAATGTTCTACAATAATATTATTAAAACATTTTGTGAATAATATTCCTAGAATATAATAATAAGATGAAATAATATCTTTATGGTTAAAATTATATCCATAGAATATTCAAAGTAAATATTCTAATGACATTCTTAAAACTTATTCTTAGAATTTTCTCCAATAATATTATAAGAACATTTTATTAATAATATTACTAGAACATAATAATAAGATGAAATAATATTTTTATGGTTGCAAAAATATCTAAAGAACGTTCCAAGTAAATATTTTAAAGAATATTCTGGAATATTCTAAAGAATACTTATAGGATGTTCCAGTAATATATACCAAATATTCATGAAATATTCTGATTGAATATTATAAAGACATTCTTAAAACTTATTCTGAGAATGCTCTCCAATAATATTATTAATATATTTTATTAATAATATTACTAGAATATAATAATAAGATGAAATAATATCTTTATGGTTAAAATTATATCCATAGAAGATTCAAAGTAAATATTCTAATGACATTCTTAAAACTTATTCTTAGAATTTTCTCCAATAATATTATAAGAACATTTTATTAATAATATTACTAGAACATAATAATGAGATAAAATAATATTTTTATGGTTACAAAAATATCTAAAGAACGTTCCAAGTAAATATTTTAAAGAATATTCTGGAATATTCTAAAGAATACTTATAGGATGTTCCAGTAATGTATACCAAATATTCATGAAATGTTCTGATTGAATATTCTAAAGACATTCCTAAAACTTATTCTGAGAATGCTCTCCAATAATATTATTAAAATATTTTATTAATAATATTACTAGAATATAATAATAAGATGAAATAATATCTTTATGGTTAAAATTATATCCATAGAAGATTCAAAGTAAATATTCTAATGACATTCTTTAAACTTATTCTGAGAATGCTCTCCAATAATATTATTAAAACATTTTATGAATAATATTACTAGAATATAATAATAAGATGAAATAATATTTTTATGGTTAAAATTATATCCATAGAAGCTTCAAGGTAAATATTCTAATGACATTCTTAAAACTTATTTTTAAAATTTTCTCCAATAATATTATAAGAACATTTTATTAATAGTATTACTAGAATATAATAATAAGATGAAATAATATTTTTATGGTTAAATGAATATCTAAAGAAAATTCCAAGTAAATATTTTAAATAATATTCTGGAATATTCCTAAGAATATTTATAGGATGTTCCAGTAATATACCAAATATTCTGAACGAATATTCTAATGACATTCTTAAAACTTATTCTTAGAATGTTCTTCAATAAAATTATTAAAACATTTTATGAATAATATTAATAATATTATTTTAAA
The DNA here is from genome assembly GCA_035357415.1 of Ophraella communa. Lineage (NCBI taxonomy): Eukaryota > Metazoa > Arthropoda > Insecta > Coleoptera > Chrysomelidae > Ophraella > Ophraella communa. The sequence continues at coordinate 19,970,095 of CM068988.1, read as the reverse complement.
AAGCATTAAGCATATTTATGGTTTGTAAAATTAGAAAATTTTATTGGTTTTTCCATAATTACACCAAAAAAATACAAAAAACGAAACATAAATTTACTTCACACAAAATCATAACTTGTAAGAGTCTGTGTCAACTGTCAAATGTCAAATGATTAAAGCATCTCTAAAATTGCACGTGAGTGAGTGGTTAGTTTGGTTATGTTATGTTATGATGTGTAGATGTGCAAGTAAGTACATAATATTATATTTATGTGTATGCAGACTTGCATGCATTAAATCCATTGTAGTTTTGTTAATCTTTATTTTTTTATATTAAAGTCTAATCCATCCTGCATAACTTATCAAAACTAATAAGTATCCAATTATATTTTTATTTGTTTCAGTTTGGTTAATATTATACATATAAATTTTTAAGTTTTTTTTTAGTTATTTGACTATTGAAATATAAAATTTAAATTTCAGTTGAAATTTTATATATAGATAACACAGAATTGTATCACAAATACATTGAGTTATTGTAAAGACTAAGTTATATCTAATTACTTCAATAATTGATCTTTAGTCTTAACACTAATCAACAATATCAAAATGTAACTTTGATGATGTTCTTCATTGGCTTTAAATATTATATTTTTTCAATAAACTGTGGATGTTTACAATTAACATTTATTTGTTTAATGTTATTAATAAACGATTATTGTTACCATATAGTAAAAGTTTAATTTCTCTTATTAAAATATTTCTTAGATCCAGTAATCCGTATTAAAGGACAGACATGGGGTGTGTTCGGGGAGCACGCTATTTGCGCCATTTGGCGCTATCTAGTACTATTCCTCGTTTGCGTTATATGGCTCTTGGCGCTACATAGCTCGAAAGCGTGCTCCCCGAACACACCCAAGGGCAGATGTAGAATCCAGTATTAAACGGTGGCTCATCAAAGCAAAGGAAAGGTCAGAAAAGGAAAATAAATAATGATAATAATGATTGTGTTTTATTTACTTTTTATTATGTAAGAGCTGTGTTTTATTTATTGTTTATTTTGTTTTTTAAGAGCTGTGATTTGTTTATTTATTTACTTATATGTATTTGTGTTCTGTTTTATTTAAAAATTTAAATATATATGACATCTTTAGAAGAATAAATTGTTAGTAAAAATATTTAACCAGTTCTTTTTTCCATGTTGATGATTTTAATACATTTTTGAGAAGTTTGAAAGAATGTTTTATTGGGTTATAGAAATATTGAATGTAAGGCTCTATAGTAATATTTCGATAGGTTTCAAAAATATAAAATGTCCAAATATATTGTTAATATTGAACAATCAACACTAAAAGTACGAAATATTTGGAAATTTTATATTTTTGACACATTTCAAAATATTAAAACCTTCAATATTTCCTAACACAATAGAATATTCCTTGAACTTTCTTAAAATATCCCAAACAAATAATTGTGCTCTGATTCTGAGAATATTCAAAATACATTCTCAGAGTGTTCTATTAATGTTCTAAGATTATTCACGAAACATTCTTATAACATTCAATATGTATTCACAGAATATCTTTAAAACGTGAATAGAATGTGGAGCTTAATCCACTTAGAATGTCCATAGAACGTTCCAATAATATATAAAATATGATGTGGTAATATTGTAAGAATATTCCTAGCATATTTATGCAGAGATTCTGAGAAAATTAAAAACATTGAGAGCATTTGATACACATTCTCATAACATTTGATATTTATTCTCAGAACATTCAATATGTATCATTAGAATGTTCTGTCAGAATATTCCAGGAAAGTTAATAGAATGTGGAAGTCAGTCCACTTTGAATGTTTATAGAACATTCCAGTAATATATAAAGTATGTTGTGGTAATATTATAAGAATATTTAAACGTTCCAGCAGATTCTTCTGGGAGTATTCTAATAATATTCCTGTGCTATCTGGGTATGGCCGCGATGTTGCCAATTTGTTATATTATTAGAATTTCTTACAAAATTGCAATGTTGACTCGGGAACAGTAACAATTTCCAGTGCTGTATCAAGTTTTTAGAAGAATTTAACAATTTCGATACAATTTATTGTACCAACCCATACTTTTTGGTAGTCCATCTTATTAAGGATATTAAAAAACTCTTCGATTGAACGTAACTTCCAAGTTTAGTTGAAAAAATTATGTTTTAAATTACCATGACGGCCGTTTCGCTGATTAGCATCGTCAGATTGACATTTAAATTACATTTTGTTTGTTTGTAGCTAGGTACCTGATGTTGTTTAGGTAGTATTAAGGCTAGACCAAGTATGGAAGTAATAAGACATAACAATCTTAAAGCCTAATGTTAATAGCCCTAAGGGATTATCCTGGATGTACTTCCCTCTAAGATCAGTATAACTGTGCAATGATATAGAAAAACCAGATTTATTTGTTCATTAACAACTTTAAATTGTGGATCTGCTAGATGTCTTTTTATTTCAAGTTCTTCAAGGAAATCTAAATTTTGTTTTTTATTACAAGTGTGTAGTATTTGGATGTCATTGGTGTGTAAGAGTGAGGTTGGATGTTCAAGTAGGTGTTTTGCATAATTTGACTTATTTGGTTGTTTTAATCTATATGCTCTTAAGTGTTCTTTGAATCTTACTTCAAAATGTCTTTGTGTTATTTTGTAATTTACAGTTATTTAATTTATTTATCAAATCTAATGAATTTTGTACTGAATATTTAGATGTGTATCCATAATTATTTAGAATAGTATTTAATTTTTTAGCTACCTTTGTATTAGGAATGTTTACATACGAAACTACAGGTAGATAACTTTTAATAGTGTGAACTAGACTTTTGAAATTACTCCTCCTAAAACTATAATCAATGACATATAAGGTTTGTTTTCACATCAAATCACAAACTTGTTTCTTACAATTTTCAAACCATTCTTGTGCGCAAGTCTCGTTTGAAATAAATCCCGATCTGATCTGTGATTAATGTGAAAACAGTAGACAAAATGTGTATGAGTAAATAATCCGTATGATATTACCTAAAAAGAAGATTAAAAAGAAAGAGGTTATTGTTATTGTTTACAAAGGTATGAAAACTGTAAACATGTGTATGAGTAAATTATCCTTAAAGTATTAAAGTATTCTTCCAACATAATTTCTAAATCTGAATCGTCAGTGTCGGATGACATTAAATAATCAGATTCATCAGAATACATGTCTTTTTAGTTTAAATAGGTTTATAAAGGTACTCGTACATTTCAGCCTTTTGCTCGCAATTCTATTGCAACCTTTTTTTGTGAAACAACTGCGCATGCGTTTCAGACTTTAGACTGCAACAAAAAGGCGCACAAAAGTATAGAACCATGTCTATTTATTCAAGGTCAAATCCGCGCAATCTCGCCTGTTTTTAGGGAATTTTGATAGAACAACCCAAAATCTATATTGGCAGAAATGTCAGTTTACGTCAGCTGATTCTATCCTGGCATAATATAAGCATAATAATCATTGAAGTATTTTATGATAATAATTATATGTTTATTTAGAAGTTCGTGTGTACTTACAGTTTGTATTTGTATGAAAATCCATGTTTTAAATTAACGGTAACGTAACCTTAAATATTCAGAAACTGACAACACTTGTCAAATGACGAAAAAAATCTCTCAAAAGTTGCGGCAATGTACGAAGGCATGGTAAAAAGTTGCTAGCAATTCAAAATAGACTTGCAGGAAAAAGGCTGAAATGTACGAGTACCTTTATGATATTAAAAAAACAGGAGAAAATAACAACAAAAAATATAGAAACTAATTGACATAAGGTTTAATACGCGCATGTGCCAACAATCTGCTGGAAATTAATTCTCAAACTGCTTGGACTGTCACCAAACTGTCAGGAAACAATAGATGTTTTTTGGCGACTGATACATGCTGATACGCAAGATACTTGAGTATCACGAGTATCTAAAATGTTGCATTCGAGCGACAGCTATGACGTCATATCTGATACGCATGATACATTAATCTGTCAAAACGTTTAGCCATGAATGAAGTGGTAACTTTCTATCTCTCTCTCTCTGATGTAACCTGATTGGTCAAATTTTCCTAAACCACGTACTTGAAAACAACCTTTATTACTCTTAATAAATAATACGTAATTCTTGAAAAGATTTCGAGGTTAGAGCAACTGTCACTTGCCGAACTTGAGTATCTATCTAATGTCAAACTGATACTTATGACGTCATTAGTGCATGATACTCAAGTATCTTGCGTATCTGTCGCCAAAAAACATCTCATGTGAAAACATCCGACTAGTGATTGGAAATTAGTTTCAAACTAATGCGCGAACACAAAATATCGACTGCGCACACTCCAAACGTTAGAAACAAGTTTGAAACCAATGTGAAAACAAACCTATAATGATGCAAAATGACAACTGAACTGTCAAAAGTAAAAAATAAAATGCACGTCGACATTAAATAGGAAATGAGTTCATAATTAGTACGTTTTCATGGAGTATTCAATTAATTTTGAATCCAATACCGATTTCTGTTTTCATGATAGGGTTCAAATCGCGATTCAAATCGATTTGAAATCGTTTTGAGATTTGACATTTTATCTGTCAATAGTATCATGCGTCCACTTATATAATTATATCTCCATCTATGCCTTTAAGAGCAGATGAAGGACGACCTCCTAATATTGCCTCAAGTAGGTCAAAATAGTTGCATTCATTTCTGTCCATACCACTTTTAGAGTTGTTTTTAATACAATTATTGTATTGAGTCTTTAAAGCTTTCCATTTATTTTTTATTTGCTTGGTATATTTAGAGGTATAGCCTATTTCTTTCATTTTTTTTTCGACCAATTTGTAAATTTCTGCGTTTTTGTATCCCTTTCCATCGAACAACTTCAAAACATTTTCTTCCTGGAATATTTCCAGCAAGCACTTAACTTCTTCATCTTTCCACACATTTCTAGAATTTGACAGCGAATATCACAGAATGCGCATGTTTCATTACGATCTCGGTTTTCATGTCTATTTCGATTTTTCGATCTCGATACGATCCCAAAAAAAGCAGTATCGACCTTGAAACTCATTACGGTTTCGATACCTGTTTTCATGAAGTTTTTAATACGGAAAGTGTATTCAATTCGATTTGAATTCTGCATGAAAACGTAGTAAATGTGTGTGAGTGTAAGTGTCAATAAAAATCCCTTGTTTTCAATCGTCAAAGTTTTACGCTGTAAGGAAGTTTTCACTTAGTTTTCACAAGAGCTTAAATTAGCACAACTTATTTGGAAAAGTGTCCCGAGTCGCGAAGCCTAGAACAGCAGTTGTAACAGTACATGTATTTCTCGCAGATTGAAACTGAAGAACAGTTGTTACAGAACACGTAGTTTTCGCATATTGAAACTGAGGAACAGTTATTACAGTACCCATACTTTTCGCAGATTGAAACTGAGGAGCAGTTGTTACAGTACACGTATTTTTCGCATATTGAAACTGAGGAACAGTTAATACAGTACACACGTATTTTTCACATATTGAAACTGAGGAACAGTTGTTACAGTACACGTATTTTTCGCAGATTGAAACTGAGGCACAGTTACTACAGTACATGCATTTTTCGCAGATTGAAACTGAGGAGCAGTTATTACAGTACATGTATTTTTCGCATATTGAAACTGAGGAACAGTTGTTACAGTACATGTACTTTTCGCAAGGGATTCCGTTTTTCATTTCCATTAAAAAAGGAAGGATCGGAAGTTACTGTGCCTAACGCTAATCTTAACAAAATTCCAAGCAGTGTCCCTTATGAACCTCTCCAAATGCATTATCCATTAAAAATGGTTGGTTTAGTCTCGACATTAACAAACCACAAACGTTCAAGAGGTGACTGCAATGCAAATTGTGCAATGATTAATTTTCCTCCGAGTCTACATCCACGTGTTCGATTTGAAGTAAATTCAAGATTAAAAACGGATTTAGGGGATCATATGTCCAAGATTCATGACTTGTTTTACTTGGAAAAACGCTATTTTCCATGCGATACCTGTCTGTGTAAGTTTGGTAATAGAACCTACTTAAAATATTAGTGGAGAGGAGGCTGGTGGATCTGAAGCTTGCATCACGCTATAAAGTCACAACGGCTCATTTGGACCTCCTAGTTAAAATTTGATCTTTAAGCAGATGGTGTCCTACGATGACAGAGATTTTCAACAAGAGGTATTTGCTTGTAGCCGTGCCCATTCATGGTTATAGTGGCGAAACAGATACCTTATACGAGAGATACTTCATTAAGCGAAGCCAGATTTACAGACTGCTGATCTTGCTATCAACGAAGCTTATTGAACTATAGTTCGTTCGGTGGATCTTTTCCCATGACCTTGAACCATATACAAACGCAATACATCAATACATTAAATAACACGTAGGTCGTAGATTGATAGTTTAATAAGGATATGGCTAAAGTGACGGTGGACGTTATTTATTATTGTATTAAAGCTGGTGATATTTGTAAATATTTTATAGCCTTTTAGCAATATGCTACCTAAATGTTTAGTTTAAAAAAACTGTTAGTATACCAGAGTTTAATGGAGCTATTCTTCAAACTTGCTATTAAACAAATTTACTTGTATAATATTTAGTATCAATAATAACTTTCTCACTAGAAACTTTGCAAATCAGAATTGCTTTGTTAGGGTTATGGCTGCAACCATTACTATTGGACAGTCCCACCCACACAGTTTAACTTTGAAAAAGAAATGGGTTGTAAAAATAAATAATTTATATTTTAAATATGTTTATTTAAGGCTTAAATATATATACAAGAAATTTTATTTAATTTTCCTTTTAGGAATAACTTTCACTTCTTCGTCACTATTTAGGGAGCAAACTGTTATAGCTACATCAAAGGCTAAACAAGCTATTGGAGCTGTCATGTCAACATTAGCCAAATCAAAGATGACATCATGGGATTCCAGGTTGACACTGTACAATTCGATAATTCTAAACATTTTAAGTAATTGTATCCCTGTATGGGGACTGCGTTATATCCATGAAATTGAAAGGGTACAGGTGGGTTTTTTTAAAAGACTTTTGTTACTTAACAAAAGTACTCCTGATTACATGGTACGTCTTGAAACAGGCTCCGTTAAATTAGAATATTTTGTTTTCAAACAATGTTTAAACTGGCTGCTTAAAATTTTGATTATGGACGAAACTAGATTACCTAAAATATTATTTAATAAACTCTTGCAAATACAAACTTCTAATAAACTTAATTATAACTGGGTTCTTCAAATGAAACTTATTTTTGATAAGCTAAATATGTCTGAAACATGGGGAAACCTAACTTATCGTAGCTTAAAACTACACTTTAATATGATCCTAGAAACACTTCAGGTATATCTTCACAACGAAGATTTGTCGTTTTTGTCCAGGTCCAGTTTTTCCAATTTTTACAAAAAGTTTACGATTCCTCCGCAACCCGCTTTGTATTTACTCTGTAAATGTCCCATCAAATTTATTAGACTGTATAGTCAAATACGTCTCACCTCCAAATTACGGCTAAATCTTTCCTACAATGAATTGTGTACAATGTGCAACCTGCGACAACTCGAGACTCTGGAACACATAGTGCTGGAATGTCCATTGTACAAACCAATTCGAACTCCAGCGCTGGGTGCATTACAGAGTTTTGAGCAGTTTATTGAATTGTTAGGTAACTCAGAGAGTTTGAAAGCTGTCGCATACTATTTTGTTAATGTTTTAAAATTGAGAGCCTTTGTTTTGAATGAGTGAGGAGGACAATTTATTTGTTTTTTTTTTATATATTCATAACCGTTGTTATCTTTTCTTTTTTGAATTAGTTAAAATACTCATATTTTTTTCATTAATGTCTTATAATTAAGAGCTTTTGTTTTGAATTAGTGGAGTAGGCTGTTTGTTTGTTTTTTATTGTTTGATTATTCATAAACGTTATTGTCTTTTCTTATTGCATTAATTGGAACTCTTGCTATTTGATTATTGTCAATAGAAGCAATAAATATATTATTATTATTATTATTATTATTATTATTATTATCAAAAGACTTATGCACTTACTCAGCTTTCGCTGGTAATATTTACCTATCCCGAGCGTAAACGCAAATGGGATTAGGCTCAAAATTTACATATTTAAAAATTTTCTAACAGTATGACATGTGTTTAAAATTGCCGCTTTTTGCAAGTCAATAAAAGTGTTTTTATGAAGATCGAGTTTTTTAAGACTGTCTTCAAGACTTTTGGGAATGAGTCCAGTTGATGATACGATGATCGGTACCACCTCCACTTTTTCTGCATGCCACATCTGCCCTACTTCTATAGCAAGATCGGTGTACTTTGCTATCTTTTCATTATATTTGTCCAAAATATTGTTGTTGTTTGGAACTGCAACATCGACTAACAGCACTGAATTAGCTTTTTATCCACTACTACAATGTCGGGTCGATTATTCGTCACCTGTCTATCGGTGATAATGGACCTATCGTAGTAGAGTCTAAAATCTGCATTCTCGAGCACTGCCTGTGGATTGTACTTGTAATACGGTGTATATGTATTCAGCAGTCCATATTTGTTGGCCAGTTTCTGGTGGATAATATTACACAGCTGGTTGTGCCTGCGTAAATAATCCGTGTTGGCTATGGTTGAACATCCTGATGTGATGTGTTGTATGGTTTCCGACGTTTGTTGGCACCGTCTACACTTGTCCGATGTAATAGTTTGGTCCCTGATAACAAATTTTTTGTAGTTGTTCGTATTAATTACTTGATCCTGAATGGCCATCATAAATCCTTCAGTCTCTGGGAACAAGGTACCGTCAGCAAGCCACCTATTTGATGCTATTTTGTCAATGTGTGGTTGGTTAAGGTCGTGATGATGTCGACCATGTAGAGCTTTTTGGGCCCATTTTACGTGTTTCTCAGCATCTGTTGTTACTTCTAAATCCACATTGGGACCTGCTAAATTTAGAGGGGAATAATTTTTATCTGCTCCTACAATAAATTTGTGTAAATTAGATGATGTTGATTTAGTAATAAAGAAGTCTCGTAATTTATTTATCTGCTTATTGTGTAGATTGATTATGTCACATAGAGCTCTTCCTCCCTCCTTTCTCGGCAATGTTGTTCTAAATACCGACGATATTGGATGGTGATATCTGTACTTGGTCATCATAGTCCTTGTTGTTCTCTGAATATCTTCCAATTCAGTTTTTGTCCATCTTAGAATCCCAAACGAATAAGTTAACACAGGTACGGCATATGTATTAATTGCTCGATTAAGGTTTCCTCCGTTCAGTTCCGATTTTAGTAATGAACTAACCCTCTGTGTATACTGATCCTTGATTTTGGACTTGGACTGTTTTTGGTCTAATAATCTGGCTTGTTGAAATCCCAAGTATTTATAGGTTTCCCCATGCTGCATGGCAGCGATTATATCTCCATTAGGCAGCGCCACATCTCCATTGACAATTTTTCCCTTTTCGATGTTTAAGGTTCTGCACTTATCTAAACCAAATTCCATGTGTATATCACTGGAGAACCTTTCGGTTATATCCAGAAGATGTTCAATTTGTTGTTGATTAGCAGCAAAAATTTTTATTATTATTATTATTATTATTATTATTATTATTTAATTTTCCTCATATTCAGAATCAGAACTGTCACCAGCATTTATATTTATTAAAATTGGTTGAATGCCAATATCACCAATATTCTGCTCTCGGGCATACCACTTTTGTATGATTTCATGGGTATGCCTAACACACTTTTCCCAACTTTGTGGATTACATTGTTCCAGTCCCTCTTTCCACATATTTATAACTGAACTATCTGAATACCCATCTTTACCAATATATTTATTATAATATGACTTGCAATTTGCCCAAATTAATTCAATAGCATTGAATTCACAATGATATGGCGGTAGTCTTAGCACTTCATGTCCTCGTAGTAACTCATCAATTATATAAACATTTTCTTTTTTATTCATTTTTGCAATTTGTAGCAATTCTGGTTTTGTGAATTTTGCATCAAACTTAATGTTGTTTTTCATCAACCATGCTTTTGCCTGGACTAGAAAGAATTGGATTATTTTCTTTTCTTTTTTTTATAGCATATACTGTCCGCCGAGATATTTTCAAAGCAGCAGCTACCCTCTAACATAAAAAATTGATTAATAAAAGTATATTGCTAAATAATATTTATTTTACTTCTTGAACACTTGAAATTGGTTCCAAAGGTCCCCCATTTCTTTTTTCTAACTCAAAATACTCCAACAAATTCAGGACCAGCTCCTGTGCTTGCGAATTCAACCTTTTATCAATGGTTCTGGTTATCCAGAAAATTAGGTCAATATTTTCTACTTTGGTGAAAGCAAAATGTGTTTCATATAATTCAGTTTGATGGAGTTCTATCCAGAATCATAATGATATGTCAATTCAAGGTTAGTTTTCATTGCAAAATAAATTAATAAGAAGTAGATAAATTATATTCACTTACCACAATTATTCCAATACTCAGGTATAGGTTAGTTGTTAAAACAACTGTTTTTGAAATAAATTTATATGCAAGGGGCAATAAAATGGATAAAAATCTAAAATAAAAATGTAAACAACGTATTTGGTCTGTCAATTTACAAATTCACGGATAAACCACAGAACTTTCATTGTGTAGGTTACACCTATCATCGACATTCGTCATATGGCTATCTCTGTTTGTTATATTATGCTGTATTGAAAAAAACGGTTCAATTTTGGGGTTTTAGTTTCTGTGAGTGGAAAAGAGGCGTACTACAAAAAGTAGTATGTTAATAATTTCAGCCATGGGAAAAGATCCAGCGAACGAACTGTACCTGTGTCAATGAGGGCATCAGCTTTGTACACATTAACTGTGATTTGAACCGAAGAAATTCTGTGTAAAGTACGCCAATAAAAAAATAAAACAGGAAAAAATTCACAAAAGATTTTTATTGTCAGCTTTTAGCATTAATGATTTCGATAAATTCAGGTTTTAGAGAAGCTCCACCAACCAAAAATCCATCAATATCCGGTTGAGCAGCTAACTTTCTACAATTTTTTGCCGTCACCGATCCACCATATTGAATTCGCACAGCTACAAAATAAAATAAGCACTAAAAATACCTTATATAGACATCGTAAGATTGAAATACTTACTACCTACAGTACAGTACAGTACAGTACAGGTGCATTAAAGCATACTATTATTATTTGTATAAAAGAAAGTTTATTAATTCTAAATTTAAAAAATAGATTCGAAGTAGGTATATGTAACTTTTTCTGAATCAACTACTTTAAAATACTTACTTTCAGCTACCTTCGGACAGAGAATACCATTTAGAAAACATCGAATGCTTTGATGAACCTCTTGAGCCTCTTCAGGGGAAGCGTTTTTGCCTGTGCCTATGGCCCACACCGGCTCATATGCTAATACCAAGTCCTTCCAGTTTCCGTTGAGCTCTCTTTCTAATGCTAAGATTTGTTTGGTTACTATTTGAATAGTTTGTCCAGCTTCTCGCTCATCCAGGGTCTCCCCTATACATGCTATCACTTGCAAACCATGTTTTCTCGCCAATTCAACCTTTAAAGAGAACTGACGATTATGCAGTCCATTTAAATAAAGAAAATTTGCTCTAATATTAAGTAGATTAGTAGTTAACTCAAATGAATTTTAATTATAAACATTGGAATAATTCAAAACCTCTTGCAAAATGTCGCCATTTAAAAGAAAATAGATTTGATGAGACAAACTCCATTTTAATTAGATCACAGTTGGTTCGCCATATCTGTAAGTACCTGTCATTACGCCCACAGTGCATACAACGTTTTTTGTTCACTATTAACAGGATTTTTGATAACAATATTCCATAATTCAATGTGAATCAAAAGTCGAAGTTGCTTTGGTTTTTCAATGAGACAGTTCTAATGGCAGAATTATTTGCGTAGTTCCAAATGGTGGCGCTGTTGGTAAAGTACAGTGACTACTACTAACAGTGACGACAAGCGGCGATTAGCCCCGCCCATACGCCATTAAGAGGCAAACTTTTTGATGAATTTATATTATTTTGGACAGAGAATTTAAATATTTCTTTTAAAAATCGCTATTTTTAAAGTATTTTAGGAAAATATATTTCATTTTGGTACTTTATGAGAAACTATACATAAAAATTTTGGAGTTTGGGAGTGTTGTCTAATCAAAATCGATTATCGCTACTGTTTGCAGTAGTCAGTGTAAGTAGATCTATAAACCTATTCTTTTATATTAAATTTTTTTCATAAAAAATTATTATCACTGTCGTATGCTTCTAATTTAAGAATATAAAGAAATACTACATCGGTTTATTTACTAATAAGCTTTCAATAAAATACTGATTTATCAATGTTCGTTTCTAATAGTGTAATTTGAGGTTAGGTTAGTCCTTCAAGTCTAGCAATTTCTCTGAATATGCCACTTGTAGATTCCTGTCGATTTCTTCGAGCTATCAATGTTATCTGCCGGTCTTGTGCTGCTGTTGTACATTGACTTCTGCCACTTCTGGGACGATCCTTCACATCATTTGTGTCTTGGATTATTTTTTTAATTTTTGTTACAGCAAAACAATATTCGCCATATCACTTAGACTAAAGCTCTGTTGTAACAAAGCAATTACTCTAGACCTATTAAAATATGATATCATGTCTCTGGGCATTTTTAAACAGCTCAAATGAAATTTAAACAAGAATTTATTGGAATAATGCGAAAGCACTTAAATCAATAATTAAATATGACCAAATTAATACAAAATCAAATCAAATTTAGTATTATTTTGATTTAAAAACGCTTTAAAATAAATATCAACAAGAGTTTTTAAAAAACCTTAGGCGTAGATATATTATTTCTAAATACTCAACTTTTGGACATATGTGTATTTTATTTAAATTCACTCGCTTGTTCAAATATTTCATAAAAAACAACTAAATAGGTCTCTTCGTCAACTAGCACCCCTTTGCGTGAGAAAAAATCAGGCAGCCTGCCATTATTATAAATTACTGGAATGTATCAAGAAAATTGGGAGGAATAAGTGAGCTTGTATTTAGTGGTTTCATTTCCAATTGTATTTTTAACTTTAAAGAATCAAAATAAAATAATATAAAGTTTCACCATTTTACTTCAATGTTTACTTAATTGTTATAAATTATTGGATAGAATTTGCGTGACATTAAGAGCGGGCGTAATGATTTTTATGCCCTGTACCTGTAAAGACATTCATTACAAATCTAGTATCATAGGTGAAAACAATCAATTATAGTCAAGTGAACAACAAAAAAAAAATATTATTGACTACGATCTTACCTTGGCTGCAATTAGTTCATCATTTTCTTTAAAAATGCTTCTTCTTTCTGAATGTCCCAAAATAACCCAAGGAACTTTAATATCTTTCAACATCAAGGGAGAAATTTCTCCAGTAAATGCACCTTTTTCTTCTTTGTAACAATTTTGTGCGGCAAGTTGTATGGTACGGGGGGCGTTACATTTTAAGAAATCTACGTGTTTGTGTAAGTTATCAGTAATAATGTTAATCATTCTTACAGTAATAGTAGTTTGGGTCTCAATTTAGATAAAGTTTTAAAAAATTTTTAAGCAGAGCCAAATTTTATAAATTATAGAAGCAAATATCTCTTAGTGGTAAGAACTGTATTAACCCTATTTTTACAGCAGTTTCAATTAAAAAATCATCTTTAGATTATTGATCTGTAAATGTTTTGAGTAAAAGAAGAACCTTAGACTTCGAATTATGCTGAACATATTAATTAATAATTAATTAGCACAATTTTGAGGTCGTTATAGAAATCAAATATTTGGGAGCAGTGATAACAGCTTAATATACGAGGGTTGTCTTAAAAGTTTCCGACCTAACAAAGATACTAGACATTTTTTCTTCAAATTAATTTTTATTTTTCTACATAGTCTCCTTGTAAGTCTATACATTTCTCCCTTTAACTCGTCCAAATAATACTCGGCGTCTTTCTCTGCAAAATAGTTGTTTACGAAGGTGATGGCCTCCTCATTCGACAAAAATCTCTGTCCTCCGAGCGCAACTTTTAGCTTAGGGAACAAAAAAAAGTCGCTTGGGGCTAGATCTGGTGAGTAAGGAGGGTGGTCAAGCACTTCAAACCGTAATTCGTGGATTTTCGCCATGGCAACCGCTGATGTATGAGACGGCGCATTGTCTTGGTGAAACAAAATTCTTTTTTTCTGCAAATGTGGCCGTTTTTCCGCAATTTCTGCCTTCAGCTTGTCAAGTAATGCTCGTACTATGCTCCTGTGATGGATTTTCCTTTTTGAAGATAATCGATTAAGATAACTCCATGACTATCCCAGGAAACAGTTGCCATCACTTTCCCAGCCGAAGGAACAACCTTTGTTTTTTTGGAGTCGTTTCCCCCTTCGCAGTCCATTGTTTTGACTGTGTTTTTGTTTCTGGAGTATAATGGTGTATTCAAGTTTTATCTACAGTAATTAATCGGCGCCAAAACTCTGATTTATTGCGCCCAAACTGCGCCAACAGAGAGTTGGAAATGTTCATTCGAACACGTTTTTGGTCCAAAGTGAGCAAACGCGGCACCCAACGCGCGGACAGCTTTCTCATGCCTAAATCTTGATTTAATATGTGACAAATACGTTCTTTGGACATGTTTATAGCCTCTGTTATCTTTCTAATTTTAATTCGACGGTTGTCTAGCACCATTTGGTGAACTTGAGCGATATTATTGTCAGTTGTTGCAGTTTTTGGACGTCCATAACGTCATCGTCACCCAAGCTGGTACGGCCACGTTTAAATTCAGCAGCCCAAAATTTCACGGTGGTAAATGATGGTGCAGAGTCCCCGTACACAGCGTCCAACTCGTCTTTGATTTGCGTAGGCGTATTGCCTTTCAAAAACAAATATTTAATGACAGCTCGATACTCGATTTTTTCCATTTTCATAAAAACACTCACATCGACTCACTCAAATGATTGCCAAATAACAACTGCGCGTCCAAAATGGCTGAAATTTTAGTGGGGAACACATTCCCCAACTTTTGTTAACGAGTGCTGCCATCTTCATGTTGAGGTCGGAAACTTTTCAGACGACCCTCGTAATGAAGGAAAGATTTTTTTGGAAGAAGCCCAATAGTAAAAAATCAGTTGGGTTACCAAAAAAATGGAAGGATGCAGTAAACTAATCTACTGAGATGGAAGTACAGTATTGGAAGATACCATCAAAAAACCTACCAGAATAAAGAAAAATAGTAAACACGGCTTACTAGAAGCTTACCTAGAGTTAGAGAACCAAAGTGGTTAGTGAAAGTGGTCAATGAACTAAAATGCATCATAAAATCTCGTAAAATGGAGTAAGAGGGGTCATTATAAGGTGCTCCGAAGACAAATGAAACAAGCGTTCACTCTACTGAAGCTGAACAATACAAACAAGATGCAACTGAGACAAAATAGAGTAATATATAAAAGCCAAAAATAATTCCTGTGTAAAGGAGTTGACTATAAAGTAGAAGAAGGTTAAAGTACGTTTTTAAATTTGCAGAAGAACTGGAATATTATCGACAAGAACCTAAATCCAATATATAGTATGGGCAGCCTTCAAGTGAAAATACATGTAAATAAATTTACTAATATTAAGCCAAAAGAGTTACTGAATATACTTGAATAAATTAAAGGAACTAATAATGCATGATTTGTATTTTAAAACAAAAATATTTAGGTCTATTAAATTACTGAGACTATCAAAAGTGAACACAACTAGAGTTTGTGAACCATTTGAATATCGAGTTGAGACATACCTCGTTTAAAAGCTTAAGATGTGGGCTTTTCAACAAGGTATATTACAAGTATTTAGTAACAGCATTGGCCTAAATATTGACAGAAAGTCTCACTTCTCACTCATCAGCATCCTTATATCTTTAAAATAGAATATAATAGAGGAAAAGGCAAAATCCATTACATAGAAAGGATTTATCCACCTGATAACTAAATATTCACCTAGATAAACTGCAGGTGCAGCAATGATTACCTCAGTATTACTATTTAGTGGTCCAGCTTCTAAAGTTTTCAAAATTTTCAATATATCAGTTTTATTTCCATTCATTTTCAAATTTCCACCAACAATAAATTTTCTGTTATTCTTTATACACGTCGAATTATTACGATTATGTATTAAGCTCGGGTAAAATTTAAATAATTGTTGGAAAACATTTACTATAATAAACATTATTTGAAAACGTATCGCATGAATTTAAAAAAAAAATAAAGTTCGTTAGTATCGCTTACAGCAACATGACAGTACTTTGACAAACAATTCAGAATATTTGAGGGTGATCATTGACAATCATCCATTCAATAATGACGTTTACTATAGATTTCTGTCCACAGAACTTATCTGGTTGTTTTAATCTATATATGCTCTTAAGTGTTCATTGAATCTTAAAAATTTCTTTGTGTTCTGTCATTGTGATTTAAAACCTAAATTTTTCAATTAAACTTGGAAGTTACGTTAAAACGAAGAGTTTTTTATTATTCTTAACACTTTTGTGTATTTAAGAAAACGCACTTTGTTTTAAATGAGCCACTTGTACTGGAACAAAACTCGAACTTGACGCCATTTTCACTACCGAAAATGTTCTTGGAATAAAATAATAAAAATATAGATCACAATATAAACCACCAATACTAACGAGTACCTATACAGTGTGTAAAAGCCAAATGGAATAAATTCATTATTTCAGTTACTGTACATATTTATAAAAAATCCCGAAACACGTCAAATTTAAATTATAACTTGACATTCTTTAACGTGAAAATGCAACCCCTACCTTCAACCCCCTTAGAATGACAGGTACAACCCCCAATTTTTTAAATGGGAAGTATAGGCTTGTGATATATCATTTGAAAGGTCTCTTCATTCTCTATTCAAAAATGTAATTGTTTTTAAATTTAATGCAAAAATTAACATAAAAAAAATTAATATCATGTTGTTACCGAAATTCGCTACAATACAATCAAAAACTAAAATGTAATGCAAAACGTAATAAAATGTAGAACACGAAAAAGAACTATGAATGTTAATGAAGTAGATGTTCAAAATGTTCTCCGCGAACGTCTTGGCAACATCCTAATCTCAAATAAAACTGTCTTCTAACATTATTTAACATATCAGGCGTGATCGACCTAATCGCAAGCGTTATTCGTTCTTTTAAGTCATTTAAATCAGAAGGTTTAGTTTTGTATACATGGCTCTTCACATATCCCCATAAAAAGAAATCTAATAATGTAAGATCAGGTGATCGCGCTAGCCATTCAATCGATCCTCGCCTCCCTATCCACCGATTGGGAAATATTGTATCGAGGTACTGCCGGACATTAAGTTGGTAATGTGGTGGTGTTCCATCCTGCTGAAACCATATCGTATTCGCTGGTACCTGGATCAGGATATAAATTTTTCCAACGTTGGAATGACATCATTTTGAAGTAGTGCCAAATAATTGTTGCCATTCAAGTTGCCCTCAATAAAAAGAGACCAATGATATTGTTCCCTACAATCCCTGTCCAAACATTAACCTTTTGAGGGTATTGAGTGTGTTCTTCTCTCATCCAGTGAAGATTTTCCGTGGACCAGTAGCGGCAATTTTGCCGATTAGCATGACCGTTACGTAAAAAAGTACACTCATCAGAAAATATAACGTCTTCTAATTGGATAATATTGTTATCCAACATGTCCATCATTTGCTCACAAAAAAAAGTTCTCCTATCAAAATCGTCTTCCATGAGCTCGTGAGTAGGTATCATCTTATACGGATGCCATTTATTTTTTTTAATATGTTTGCTATCGATGTATGGCTAGCATTGAATGTAGTGGATGCCTGTCTACTCGATGTATGTGGGTTTTCCTGAAACTCAAGCAACACATCTAATTTGAGTTCATCACTCAGTGCATTGGCAGCTGCTTTTTTATCTGCCTTACATGACCAAACTCGCGAAGCTGCTTTTCTATTTTACTTATTGTTCCTTGGGATATAGGCGGTAAATTAGGAAATTTCTCATGAAATAGGCGAGTTACTTCCTGTTGTGTTCGGATGTTATCTCCGTAACCAATCATTTGTAAAACTGTTATTTTATGCATTTCCGTTAATCTAACCATTTTTCAGAATTGAATTGAACAAACTTTATACTTAAATTACAACAATGACAACTTAAATAAAACAATTTACTACTGCTTGTTAAAATAGCGTTGCCACGGAAATTCTTTAAAGTTTTTAATGGTTACCATCTAAAAACTACATTGCTATGGTTTTTGTTCACTTTCTCATTATCAAGACCTAAACGGGAAATAAGTTTTAAGTATATTGTAATAAGTTTCGAGTATATTTTAGCGAATTTCGGTAACAACATGATTTTAATTTTTTTATGTTAATTTTTGCATCAAATTTAAAAACAATAACATTTTTGAATAGAGAATGAAGAGACCTTTCAAATGATATATCACAAGCCTATACTTCCCATTTAAAAAATTGGGGGTTGTACCTGTCATTCTAAGGGGGTTGAAGGTAGGGGTTGCATTTTCACGTTAAAGAATGTCAAGTTATAATTTAAATTTGAAGTGTTTCGGGATTTTTTATAAATATGTACAGTAACCGAAATAATGAATTTATTCCATTTGGCTTTTACACACTGTATATTCTTATGTATTAGGATATAAACAAATCCTCAATTTAATAACGTACCTTTTTTTTGCAATTATACACCTTAATCCCTTAACACCACTAAACGACCACAATTATTCTCGTTAAAATCGAAAAACCAAATATTCTAAATATCGTATTATGACTACTTATCCCGTACCTAAGAAGATTAAACTATACCGATAGAAATAAGTACGTACGCTACTGATTTAGGGTCTTGTTTATAACATTTTACGATTTACAGACTTTTCTTAGCTGCCAACTCCAAACAAATGAACTATAGCTTAAAATAACTTTTTCAATCGATTCCTGTGGTTAAAATGTAATAAACATTTTCTCACTCCCAAGGCTTTGGCACCCTTCAATTCGATACAGATTTTGATGAAATGCTTCATTTCCTGTACCTACTAATGAGCCAATAACTAAATATATCATTTCACAATTACTGATATTAACAAACTATTTTTTATTTGCAAAACCATTCTATTTTTATATTTAATTAAAAATATCCTATTTTTAGATTGGTCTTATGCGAGGTGGTTATTTCTTAGCCGAAGAAGCTCCAGAACGACTGATCAATCAATTCGGAGTAGACAGTTTGGAGGAAGTCTTCTTGAAGCTAAGTGTAATCCAAAACATGGGAAAGAGACGAAGATCTAGCATAGTAAAAACTGTTACGGAAGCTATTACTGTACCTGAATTGCACGGAGGTGCTGTTAATCCAGCCGTAGTATTAGATGACGAAGTTGGAGAAATTTCAGGAGAATTTGGAGACAGCGTATCCGTCAACAGCAACTTAGCAAGTAAGAATTTTATTAATAATACAATATTGGTTGACTACTGTCCATAATACATCTACAAATGTAGGTATGTAGGCTTTCGCGGATGGAGTCAGTTTTCGGGATATTTTTAGGGCTTCACACGAGACCTAAATATGATAGATAAAATTGATTGAACTTTGTAATATTAGTTGGTCGTTGGGCGACAATTTGTAACCATTATTATTACGTTGTGCGTCAATTTGTGATATGATTTAAATGTTGAGAGTGATTTTATAAAATTATTTAGTTAACTATATACCAAAAGAAAAAATATAATTTACAATAAAACAAACATTAATCTTAATTTCGTCTTTAATTAATTGTAAAAGATATTTCAATAATTAACAAAATTTATAAATGTTTATCACAGCAAAAATTATTATAGTTAAATACCTCGGCTAGGGGTGAGTAAGTTCATTAGCTCTGACTATAGTACAATATTTGTTTCTTTAAGAAATTATAAGGGCGCCACTGAAATCTTTTTATTTTTTATGATACTACTGAAGAAAGTTGTTTTAAGCTGTTATTTAAATAAGTATCATAAGATGACAGAAAGATGTCAGAAAAAACTGTCTATGAAGATAAAAAATTGATATAAAAAAGTACCAAAAGATAAATAGATTTCCTTGGTGCTTAAATGAATGAAATTGAGAATACGTTACAAAAAAATAATCCGCAAACAGTTCTTTACAAAAACTTATTCTAATACAGTTGACGATACTAAAATGATTTTTATATTACGTTTAAGAAATAAAGAAAAACGAGACAGCTGTATAATATTATAAATGCATTTACGTTGGTCGACTTATCTTTTTTTACATATGATCCATTGGTTGATCCAGGAGAGGGCTGGTCCAGTGAAGGGTTGGTCTGATGAACCGTCCACCAATGTAGAACCAATCAGTGTAATGTCTTTGAAATTTGTAGTGTCTTTGGAATTTGTAGTGTCTTTTAAATTGAAATTTGTCACGTCTTTTGACTTGAAATTTGTAACGTCTTTTAACTTGAAATTTGTAACGTCTTTTGGTTTTGTATATTTCAATGCTGTGTATAACACCAATGACAATAAGAGAATGAATACGCCACATTAAAGATCGTGTATAAAGTTGAAATTACTGACAGGAATCGTTTATAATAATTAACATGTTAAGAACTCTATACAATAGATGGTGTTAGTGTTAGCCATATAATTAATTTAAAAATACTACGTTTTTAGTTAACATATCATGTTACAACTTTTAATATAAGCTTTTTTTAAATTGAAATAAAATATTGCACCGAATGTAGGTACACAAATTTATTATTTCTCACACGAACCGTTTTGTTAAGGCGTGTAGGGCATTGTGAACCTTTGCTTGACGCCGTATTACCTCCATTATCGCTCAACATCTCCTGCACGATGTGTCCGGAAGTTTTTGCTTCAGCTAGAAAATCCTTCAAGCATGCATGTACTTCAGACTTGTGTCTCAGAAAGTAGATCCATCAATATTTTGAGGAGTAGGTGTCTTTAAAGAGAACATAGTATCTGGACTTTAAGATCGAGTAAGGGAATGGACCGCATACGTCTGTGCTGATTAGCTCTCCAGGCTTAGTTGCTCTTGGTCTCTCTCCAAACTTGTGCCTATGACTCTTGCCGAAGACGCAGCCCTCACAGATATCAGCAGAACTTGAGTCTAGCTTCACTCCAAGCTCTCTTTGTATCAGCTTTGCTACATGTCTCTTGTTCTGGTGTCCTAGGCGTTCATGGTAGAGTTGAAGATTCTGTGACGTCGTTAGCTGGTTTATCTCAAGCTTAGGCATCAGTACTTTAACATTAAGTTTGTATAGACCACCATACTTGTCGCGATTCCCGACTAAAATGACTTTTCCATTATTCTTCACTTCACAGGTCTGAGCAGTTGACTGAAAGATGCTATTCTTTAGCGTATCTTGCGCGGCTAGCACAGAAAATAGATTTCTTTCAATGCTTGGAACATACCATACGTTTGTTAAGACCAGTAACTCTTTGTGGCCGTTAATGTCAGCTTCCAATTGGATAGAACCTTTGCCAATGGCTCCGTTAGCTGTCATAACTTTATGAGGTTATGTCTATTCTATTGGTAACATGGCTCGTAGCCCCATTATCCACATAAAACGAGTGAAATGAAGGATATCGAGTTTTTGATGTTAAGAATCTTAAACTCATCAGATCTCGAGATGTTGTTTTTGATGAAATGCCTTTACTAGAGAAACACAAAATTGACACAACTTCACAATTACCTGAACCTGACACAAAATGTTTCTTTGTAAAATATATTTAGTCTAGTCAAAATATTAATAACAACAGTAAGGGCCGGTTTTTCAATCTCCAGCTAAGCAAATTTAGCTATCAGTTAACCAGTTATAACAAGGAGTCAAAGTGTTTCTTCAACTAACTGTTAAGGTTGACTACAAGCTAACGTTTCTGTTATATTAGCAAACACTTCAAAGTCTCTGTTTGGATTTGTAACTAGTAGTTAGCAAGTTGTTTAACGGAAAAATGAGATATTTGATTTTTGTATGAGTGATGATGATGAAGAAATATTGGAATACCTTGAATATGAAAGGAGACCATATATTGTTAAAGAAAGGTCGAACCCTTTTGAAGAGTTTGATGATTTAGATTTTCGCGTAAGATTTCGACTTTCAAAGGAAACTGTTATGTTTTTATCAGAACAAATCGAAAATCAAATTGAAACACCCACAGACAGGTAAGCTTTTATTTCAATTCCCTTTTAAAACTAAAAATATTTTTCTCTCCAAGTAACGGCATCCGTCTTTTTGCATTCAATAGTTGTTTTAAAATGATTTGTTAATTTTAATAACAAGGATTTATTAGATAGTGAAAAATTAGATATTCTGTTTTTCTTTGGTGTTTCCATTTGAAAATATAAAATTTTTAAAATAATATTCAACAAAATAAATACTAAAACTAATAAAAACAAAGATCTTCTTTTTCTATTTAAAACCATAAAAACTTAGGTTAACTCAACTAAATTGAACACAAAACAATATCTTTATTTACCGTTCTAAGAAATTAACAAACCAAACCAAAAAATCAATTTTACCAACCCAGCAAATTTAATGATAGCTGGCAGTTTCGTAGCTAAAAGTTAGATAGTGCATTGAAAAACGCCATAACCTTTAACAGAAACTTTAGCTGTTGGTCACGGTTAACTTTTGGTCAAGTAACAGAAGCTTTTAACAAGCGATTGAAAAACCGGCCCTAAAACTATAGCAACGTAATATAGATCTAAAGAGTTTAGGATATAAAGTGGCTGGAAGCACACATATCTGGAAGTGCTTCCTAACAAATACTAATACCATAGATAACCCACAAAAACATCATAACCTGCAACGTGTTGTGCTCACTTATCGCAATTGAAAACCGCTCAGAAAAATGGCATCCGCTCACCAAACATGTTGAGCTTCGATCACTGATCAAATTGCGTTCACAGAAAATTCACTGAACAGTAGTTGTACAACAGTTGTGTTCTTTAAACGCACCCAATGATTGAGAGTAGAAGTGGGTCCAGTTGACAGCAAATCGGGGGCGTGCTTATTAATTTTAGAGAGGGTTAAGAATTAAAGAAAAATTCTTAGTACAGTTATTTCAAATATTCATACACATTTTTTATTTATTTCATTAAAACTAAAAATATAATTATGTAACGCTTAAACACTTATTATCACTATTATTTTCACCAATTAAACACTTATTAGCACTATTACTTTCACCAATTGTTAACACAACACGTCGATGCTGACTAACTTACCAGTAAAACGTTCAATTCATACTGTATATATAATTCACAATCCAATGATACGCTCGTGCTAGCATTTACAGTACTGTTGCCTGCGACCAGTGTTACCAGTGCTGAAACTCAAAATGTACTAGAAAATCATCGAAAAAAGTACTAGATTTTCGTGAAAAGTACTAGTTTAAAATTTACGAGCTTCCAAAGTCCTAAATACCAATGATGAATTCTTCTATTGGCATGTGCGTAGTTGTGGGGGGTTATTTCTGCTGTTTATCATCTCAAACACTACCTTATTTACTGAACTTGAACAGTAACATATCATATGAAAGAAGAACATTCCCATATTTTTTAGTTAGATATTTAAAATTAAAACGTAGAAAACGTACGAATTTTGCGATCGACGTACTAGCGTACTAGACAGAGTGAAAAGGTACCAGAATTAGTACGAAAGTACTAGGACTGGCAACACTGCCTGCGACGATGTGATGGAAGTTACGGTAAAGTGACAAAGACAGAAATATCGTTGCGTACAGCGTTGCCACTAGTTACAGTTAGAGTATAGTTAGTACAACTCTACTCCCATGGTTTATTTAAATACATTTTTAAATTTTCAAAATATCTTTTTAGGAAGAGTATCAATAGCTCCTGAACCAACAACAGACACTCTCACCGAATTACCACCCGAGGATGTTGCCGAAGTATCATGTAAAGATTATCTCAAATTTCTTAAAGGAAATCACATGAGGGCATTAATTTGGAAAAATTTCTTATGGATGTGGAGGAATATTCCTATAATGTTATTCATCATAGGATTGCCTATAGGTAAGTGAACGTTGCACGTCATAATTGTCATGTTTCTATATTTAAAAACTAATAAGATAAGACGGGATTCATTTGATATAGTGATGTTGATAAAATTATTTTTTTATATTTTGCACTTATAAAAATCTGCATTATAAAACGCATTTGCGTATCAGAATGTAACTTTTACGCACGCAAATTTTTGTTTTAAATAGTTGGCAATATGAGTGAAGTATCTAATGACAAGACTATTGACAATTGACAATGACATTTGTGTATATGAATATCATTTTATTTATAAAATATAATATTATATTATTGGTGTATTATTAATTTTAAAATATTCTAAAACATTAACACCACAATATCAGAAGAATTAACCTTAAATAATTGTTTCCAACTTAATCATGACAGTTTTCGATAGTAATCATTTTCTTCGTTTAATATTTGAAGAAGACGAAGAGAGCAGTATATCCGATATTTTAAATAGACATTTTTTGTTTGGCAACACCGCCTTCTTGCAAAACTATACGGCTCATGAGTCTCTAAAATCTACCTTAAATTATTTATGAATAAAAGCATTTAAGATATGTTTAAGAAAAAATGATACACTTGAGAAAAAATTGGTCACTCAGTAAATTTGTTTATTTGTAGGACAAGCCATACTTTTCTGCTTATCCATAGGACATGACCCAGTCGGTATAAAAGTGTCTGTTGTAAATAACGAAATCAATTTCCCTTCAGAAATTTGTCCGGTGAGAAAGCTGAGTTGCAATACTACAAAAATAAGTTGTAATTATTTGGACTCTGTAGCTAAAAAATATTCCTTAACTCTAGTAAGTATAACTTGGATTCTAGTGACTAGTATATTTTCAAATCCAACAGTAGTATCTTTACTTTTAATCCAGCAATTATTTTTTAGTTGAAAAATACACCGTCATTATATAAAAATACTTTTCAGGAATATGTGGAAAATGAGTACCAAGCTAGGGAACATGTTAAAAGAGGAAAATCGTGGGCTGTAGTTGTTGTACCCCACAATTTTACAGATTCGTTGTGGAGCCGAATTGAAAACAGCAGGGATACGCCCATAGAAGATCTTATGGCGTCTACCATAAGCGTATACCCAGACAAATCAAGTAAGTTTACATTAACAATTATTTTTATGGTTATCTTCCAGTTTAACCATCCGCTAAAAATTCTCTGCGCATGTACAAAAATATTCGAAATTTACAGCGGGAGAGCCGCACAGTGTTGTCAGATCAAATATTTTTTCCTGAAAGCGAATAGTTTAGTTTTGATTTAGTAAATTTGATTATAAAAAAACGCACGTTAATAAGGAGCGTTACTGCTAAAATTCATAAGTAATAATTAAGATGCTAAGAACAGCAGTTGAAAATATGAATAATAACGTAGGTAGGTACTTCCCTTCGTTATTTCGAATTAAATATATTGTAACAGGTCAGTGGATAAAAAAGCAATAGTTGGTGCAATTGTTTCATTATTTTCTGTTTAAAAATGGGGCAATAAAAAAGTTCAGCTATAAAGAAGAAAAAACTTTATATAACAATGGTTTAAAAATTGAAGTATAAAAATGTTATTTTTTAATTAATTCAAATAAAATACGTAATATTAACATCTGTTGTTTATAAAAATTATCTTCGAATGGATGATGATGCGTTTTAAATTAATGAAAAATATAAACTACCACAATCAATGCAGTAGAAACTATACGGACAAAACATTTTAAATAATGAATACTATATTAAAATTAAATAATATATAATTAAAATTTTATATAGTGTCTTCTGATTTATTTAAGGCATATTATGTTTACATGCATATAAAATTTAAATCCAAAATCAGCCCTATAATTGAATCTCCTTTTTATAATAAATTAAAATTGTACGACAAATCGCCGAATACCCACACACGCTCAGATCCGTCGCATATCCAACTGAGTTGTACAACAGATTTTTAAGCAAGCTGAACTACCAAACGATTCGACCGTGCCTTACGCAATCTGTTAAATAATGTCTATAATTTTCGGCTTTTCAATGTTTATTCACTTACTTTATTTATTCATACATATGTGGCAACGCAGCTCGAGATTTAAAGTTTGCCGCTCCTTATCAACCAATAAAATTATCCTTGATACTTCAAATTTTGTACATGCGCAGAGAATTTTTAGCGGATGGTTAAACTGGAAGATAACCGAATAATGAACCATTATTCACTGTATGACGTCACAACAGCACGTATATGTAAACTGGGTATGAGAATATTCTTTATACTTTTTTTATACAGTAATGTTTGATTTTTAAGTTTTTATCAAAGGTAATACCACGAGTCCTTAAAATTTTATCGATAAATTTTTAGTTTCGACGAAAACTTTTTTATTTGGCAAAAATACGAAAACAAACTGAAATGTGATAAAATCACGAGTCCGTAGGACGAGTCCGTAGGACGAGTGATTTTATCTTATTCAGTTTGTTTGAGTAGTTTTGCCTAAAATAAAAAAGTTTGAGTCTAGAAAATAAAAATTTATTTAGTAAAATTTTACAGGACGAATGGTATTTGAGAAGATTATTTTTTGAACCATTCTGTACAAAAACCACTTTATTTAATAACTTATCGTTATCTTTTTACCAATTTTTACTATTTTACTTATAATGTTTTGATCTTTTAATAGTTTTAATAACAAATTTGACAAGCCAACTAGGATAGGTGTATTTTGTGTTGCCTACCAATGATCTAATTTATTAACACATTAATAATCAAGAGAAAGAAAGGAAATGGGTTTACACAGAATTATATTTAATAAATATATTATTATTTTAAGAGAAAATACTTATAATCTTTTGATCTTTTAATAACATTAATAAAAAATTTGACAAGCCCGGCTTTAATGACGTAATCAATATGGTCCACGAAATGCCGTTACCCCTCCTATTAACTTATCCTATAGGTACACTAGATAGTATTGACAGTTGTCAGATGTCGTGAGCGTCGTGAGAACAGAGTTATAATTTGAATAAATATTCATTTTTATCCTTATTTATGCAATTATATTATTAAAGAGAAAATTACCAAAATAAAAATTATTATGTATATCTATTTAAAGTTTACCTACAAGACCACATTTGCCTGTAGGCATATAAAAGTTTTAAATGCATACAGAACCAGGAAGCAGGTTAGTTTTAAAATAACTACATATTTGGTTTTTCATTATCGTTTAGATGAATTGAATTTTGATAATAATAATAACAAAATATATTTCAGAATATTTAGATAATATAAATAAATGTTGATTTATAGTAAGGTACTTATAAACAAGAAAATTGATTGTGCAATATTGTTATTGATTTTTGACAGTTCTATAATTTTATCGATCCTGGTAAAACGACTAGTGGTTTTATCGCTATAAAACGGAATGATTGGCTAGCATTTAGCATAGAACATTGAAGATTAAGCGTTTTCATTGGACGAAATCACAAAACTGTGATATTTTGACAGGTGAAAAAAATAATCTAACAAATATCGTTTTAATACGGCCGAGGACTGCAGTGACGTCACGTGCAATCGATTTTTTGGCGAACGTACGTCTTATGGGATTAAGCAATCCTGGTAAATTTTTTATCATTCTTGAAATTTACCAATAGCAAAAATGTCATATGTATAGGCAACACATATTACGTATACGTGTGTATTGGTGTGTAGTTTGCTGTACTGCAGATTTTTTTATAAATACTAGTAAACTTTATTTGAAAGTCGTGAACAAAGTATAGTAATTCTGCTCGCATATAATGGCTATTTTTGTTTTAGATGAAAATATAGCTACATTCCTCACACGAGATTTGATGTATGGATTCCTCGATTTCCTTGAGCAGCTTCTACGCAGCTGCAACTATGATCCGAGGGGAATAACGCTTCCAATAACGGTAGCAAAGTTTTTATTATTTTTTTTATTACTCAAAATGTTTTCTTTTAATTATTATTACTCATCTTTCATGACATTTTTAGTACAAAAAACCAATTTATGGATATGTCGACCCAGATTTTACGGACTTTGCAGCACCAGGTGTTATATTAACGTACGTATTACATGTTATAATATACTATCGCAAAAATCTCGATTTAGGTTTTTCCTACGACCCCCTATGAAAACAGCACCTAACACACGATTTTGAAGAATAAGATAATAAGAAGCAATACCACACACGTGTGATATATTTTAAAAACGCACAAAGCGTAATAATTTAAGCAAGATTAATGAATAAAAAACTATAAATTTTTGTCAATTAATCACATAATCAATTTGATCAAGAAATATTATCTGTTGGTAATATAGATGTCAAATTAATACTTTTATAAAAAATATTGTATGAGTTGCATTATCTATGCAACCAAATATACACATAGGTATGCATTTAGCAGTTTCACTTTATTACTTATGGGAGAATTTCTTTTAAATTTCAATAAGTGATTTTTGGGTATACAAAACATGGAAAATTACAGGAGTTAAATATAAATGAAAATGTTTAAAACACATAACGTTTCTCAAGTTCCAATTAATTTCACCAATTGTTCCAATTACTTTTAGTTTTTATGAAGCTCACGAAAAAACTAAAACGTCAATTACCTAGCTAATAAAGAATTTTGATGTTAATTCCTAAGAAAGGTGGTTGTTTGATTTTATTTAATTATATTTCCATGCAATATATAAGGGTATTTCTTGCACCTGTTATGTCTTCGTACTCGCCGCTACGCGACTCGTGCTAATCTGTAGTCGTGGGTAATGTTTCACTTTCCACACTAGTTATATAATATACTATTTCCTATGACCTCATAGAAAAGTACAGTCGAAAAAATTGATGTCACTAACAGCGAAAAGTACAAAATTAACTTCAAACAGCGGCTGTATTGAGTTAGGTATAAGTATAACCCAAAAAAATACCTACCAGTTAAACAAACAATGAAAATATTTATGCACACGACAAAGTAACAGTAGCCATTTTTGAGGTTTGTAGGTATGACGTCAGGGTAAAGGTCAATTTTTTCTACTTTATCAAATATCGCGTTTTATACTCACTCCTATGGAATGGGACCTTTTTTCTCACTCGGGCTGAAAGTACTTTCCGCACAGCTGTCAATATTACATTAAACCCGTGAATCCTGTAAGATTTACAAAAAAATTTATATATAAAATATAAAGAAAAAAAAAATGATGACACCGAGAATCGAACAAACAACCTATACCTTGTCCAGTATAAATATAGGTGCACGTCACAGCTGTCAGATCGGGACTATGTTGCCAAGCATTTAAAATAGTATTAGAATCTAGTAAATATCAAACGAAGTTTCTCCAATATTCTTCTTTTTATTTGTCTACAATTCGCGGAAATTTTTCCGATAGTTGGCGCTGCAGTATCTGGAATAGGGAAAACAATAATATCAACCATTTGATTCAATATTAATTCAACTTGATTCAACTATTTCTGTTTTTATATTTGTGTGGTAAAGACCGTTAGTGAAAGATGGTACGTGTGTTGATTTATTTATTCTAAAACACAGCTCACAAATATAACAGGTAAACAAATGGAGAATGGGTTTGTTTTCCAAATTTACAGTGAAAAAAGATACTGATTGACAGTAAAAAACGAACGAAGGAAGTCAAACGAACAGAGCGATTTGTTCACTTTGATGACGTGCACCTATATTTATACTGGACAAGGTTTAGGGGTCAGATTAAGTTTAACTAGCGAACTGAGCTATTTCAGTTACACGATTTATCGCCGGTTTCACCCAAGAATGATAAACATTTACCAGGATTGCCTAATCGGCCTGATTTGTCCGCCAGCTTTGTGACGTCACTGCAGTCCTTCATTATAACGTTTACCTTCTTACAATAGGAATTAGACAGTATTTTTATGATTTCTGAAATAATAACGTACCATTATTTGGATTTTTAAGATTAAACACTTATAATTTATAATAAATATTCCCATAAAATCGTTTTAATACTTATATTTAATTAATTTATTTAATATTATTTGGGAAATAGGTAGAGTAAAGAAAACACTGTTTCAAACATATTTAGTTCTATTTTTATTTTAAAAAATACATTCAAATAAATTTATTATTACACAAAATCATACCTAAAACTAGTGTTTTTTGACAAACAAAGAAACATAATAAACATAACAATTTGCAGCATATTACTAGTACAATCCGTGAATCTTTTATGGAGCGACATAATATGTATTCTATAAAGAATTTTTAATTACAAATTTAAAATTAACAAAAAATACTACATACTAAAAAAATAGTAAGTAAACTATCTCACTAAAAACGTAAAATAAAAAATGTATTCACTATTAAATATTAACGTTGACACTCAACGATACTAATCAAGCAATGCCCAGCCAAGCAGTGTAACACATGAAATTTAAAAGTCCGAACTAGAGTTTAAAAGAACAGTTTTTTAAATATTTTTCACAAAAATACAACGTACACTAATGTATCCACAATAAATACCAGTCAAAATTTTGAATATTTTTACAATAGATCTAAAAACGACGATAGAAAACGACCTAAAATGCATTGTCAAGATAGGAATAATACGGCCGAGGACTGCAGTGACGTCACAGGCCACCACGTACGATCGATTTTTTGGCGAACGTACGTCTTATGGGGTTAAGCAATCCTGGTAAATGTTTATCATTCTTGGGTTTCACCAACGTCAAATAAATCGACGAATAGTTATTCGAAGAATAACATTTATTTGTTGATTAAATTTATTTCTGTTTCAATAACGCTTTTAAAACTCCAAATAGTTTATTTGCAAGGATTTGTCATAAAACATAACCCCACAATTTTAAATTTAAATCTTGGCGCTTTGTCATTCTTTGCCGCTTTTATTTAATATTATTTAATTTTACAATATGAGTAGGTACGAAACGCGAAAGAAGTAAAAATTATTTAAAAGAAGAAAAGGAGAATCTTCTTACAATAGTGGAAAAATATAAGCACATTGTAGAAAACAAAACTGATAGCGTTTTGTCACAACAAAAAAAACTATATATAAGTACATATTATAAAAACATTTTCAAACAATTTAAGTTTTGAAAATGTATTTATATAATATATAATTTATATATATTAATATTGATTTCGACATTTACCTTTCACAATACATTTTATACTATATTCAAATTTTGAATTTAGATTCAAACTCTAATAACGAACATACAAATTCACATAAAGTGAGGTTAACCTGTCACTTTATTGGATGAATAAATATTTATTTGCCCGATAATCGACACATAATTTATCTGGAGTTTATTCTTAGAATAAACCTTATTTATCGTTGGTCAAACTGGGCATTAGTCATCAGAAATGTTGTAAAGAAAATTTGAAACAGATAATTCATATTTATTTACCTTTATTTAAGATAGGCAACCAGAAACCCAGAATTATAAATTTGCATGAGCACTATTTATAAAAACAATATATAAACATAGACTCTCACAAATAATACATAAGATTGTTCAATGTATACTCTATCTAACTTATTGTTTCATAAAATAGGTGGTCGTAGTAAAAATATCGTAGTACATTTCTTTGGCGAGGGTGATTGTTACTTTCCACCCTAGTAATGTAATATACTATTTTCTAATTCCAGAATTATTTTCTTCATGGCGGTAGCTTTGACATCAGGATCCATGATAATGGAAAGGAACGAAGGTATTCTAGAACGATCACTAGTTAATGGGATAAGCGGCACAGAATTGCTATTTTCACAAATAGTTACGCAATTTACCATTATGTTGGGGCAAACTATTATGGTAATTATTGTAACGTTTTTACTCTTCAATTTGACGCAACAAGGATCTTGGGGAACAGTCACTATCATCACTTTACTTGCTGGAGTATGTGGAATGTGTTTTGGTAAGTATCAGTAACGATTTTCGTTGACGTATCTAGTTTTATTTCAAAAATTAACAATTTTAATAAAAATAAAATAAAGATATAAAGAAAAAACTTTATTTTTCTTTCTGAAAAAAATTTATTTGGACAGTCTCTGTATAAAAAATACACTCTACCGAGACGTTTATTCATTTTATAAGAATAATAGTCTATTATACCACTATAATTTTATACTTAATCATAATTGATTACCTAGTCAAATGTCATTTTGACATGTCCTTTGAGCCAATGATTTTTATACATTATGATCTTTTTAATGGACTAGTTTAGTAGGATCATATTAATCAAAATGATAGCAATATATATTTAGGATAAGATACCTACTTACTTATATTGGTATTCATTTTGCAAGTAATTTTTCTCATTTCGTAAAATTTAGCAATAAGTAATTAGTAAGTTTTAAACGTAGCGCCAACTAATAACCAATAATGAAGTGTGTTTAAAAGTCAACGTTGTCACATTTTAGCTACGTTCGTTTCAAGTATTCTCAAAGAACTGGCGGCACAAAACACCGTGTTCTGTGACTAACTCATTGTACCAGTTGACAAGATATATGACAGGAGAGAAAATCGTGTTTATCTGTAATAAACAAACAAGACCCCTATTCTTGACGGTGATAGAACAGAACAGCCAATAGAAAGTGGGCGTGGTTCTATTGAAAATGCCAAAACGGTATTCTTGAAATTCGTTCTCTCACTGTACCGATAGAAGGTTGCTCCCCGAGAGAACAATTACTTCTATTGGTTATTTTTGAAGGAAACCGCTATAACACCAAGAGAAGGTGTTAGGGATTTTTATTTTCGAACCAAAAATAGTATAGAAGTAATTTCTTTCATAAACCAAACACAACCAAACAACAAATTAAACTAACGAAAATGACAGAATATTTTGTTTAGTATTTTACTCCTTATTTGATAAAGTGTCAATCAGAGAACAAAACTATCGATATGTTTATCTCTTTTTAATGAGAACAAATAAGAGAGAGAGATAAGTTTCTCGGTTAATATTAAATCACATCGACAACATCGCAAATGTTCTACCAATCTTATTGAAACATGTCACTTACCACTTATGACGTATGTAACCATTAAATTTAAATTTCAAAAGCCGATTATGGCTACAGGATTAATTTTATAAAAATTTTATTTGTACAGTTGAACCACTAAAAACTTATTTTATAAGATGCAAATATAAAAAAAAATCACTAAACTAGTCCATTGTATATTTCTTTTAATTTAAATTTGTATATGTTTTTTTAAGGTTTTGTGGTGGCTTGTGTGTGTGATAATGAAAGATCAGCTACATATCTAGCCTTAGGTAGCTTCTTGCCAATTGTTATGCTATGTGGAATAATATGGCCAATAGAAGCTATGAACGACTACTTGAAGTGGGTTTCTATAGTACTTCCACTTACTCAAGCTACTGAAAGTTTCAGATGTGTACTAGCTAGAGGATGGGGTTTATCAAATCCCGTTGTTTACAATGGTTTTATTTCATTGACTGCTTGGATTTTAATATTTTTGACAATCAGTATTCTAGTACTCAAATTTAAAAAGGGTTAAGGTGATATATTATAATTAAGCTTTAAATTTACCATTGTACTTGTAATTTCATTGTTTTTAGTTGGTAGATAAGTTATTGACTTTTGTAATTGTTAATAAATAAATTAGAATTACTGTGTTTTATTTTAATTAATTATTTATGATTTACTGTATACCGAATGCAATTAAAACGCTTTTGCTGATGTAAGAGTAAAAATTATGCAAGAGTGTCATGGACACTTTTAAATTGTTGAACATTTTTAAAGAGTTTCAAGTTTATGTTAATAGTCTGTCTAGCTTTCTAATCTTGAAATATATATTTAAACAATAAATAACAATTAAAAAAAAATTATCTACCAGCTACCTGCTATCTGTTAGTTTCAACTGATGGATAAGTCAGATAACTACAGGATAGCCCATAATACCATAAAATTTGTGTCCGACTTGAATGTTTTGTGTAACATAATCTATTTTCTTTAGAGTAGTTATTGTATTTGTTAATCTATGGTATTTATGCAAGAGGTTTACTACAGCAACAAAGAGAAAAAAATATAGATAATAATATGAATTAGATGAAATGAGGGAGCAACCTTACTCCGAAAAAAAGGGTGATGTTGACGCGCGCGCACAAAATTTTTTGTTGATATACGTTTGTATTATTTATTAATATCCGTAAACGGAGCCCCGGCTCTTCAAAATTGTAAACGATGTAAGTGTAACTCGGGTCGACTTTAAGGGTGTGTTCGGGGAGCACGCTATTTGCGCCATTTGGCGCTATCTAGTACTATTCCTCGTTTGCGTTATATGCTTAGATTAGGTTATATGGTTCTTGGCGCTACATAGCTCGAAAGCGTGCTCCCCGAACACACCCTAAGGCTACGGTTACAGTGGATGCGTACTCTGACGACCATCGAGTCGGACGTAGAAGGACGTGTATGGTCGTACGATCTAGGTGGTCGCAATGCATACGTTTAATTGCGACTAGTTTCAGTTCAAAGAATATGGCCGAATATGATGAATATATATTGGAGAACATTTTTTTACGGTTTTTGATGTTAGAAAATATAAGAACAATGTGGGTAAACGATATATACATAAATAGAAACGAAAATGGCTAGTTTCACGTATTATTTAAAGAGTTATTACACCAACCACGGAAGTATTTTGAATTTTTCCTTATGATACCTGAAACGTTTAATTATATTTTATCTCAAATTTCTGTAAGACTTAAGAAGCAGTCGAATTTTCGAAAGTGTATTCAACATGGTAATCTTTATTTGTTTGGTCCCATAGTGCCTTTCTTTCAAACACTCCTAAAATCAATTTTTCAATATACTATTCAATATAGTATAGTATATTCAATATACTGTTATACTTATTAGAAATACTCAGTGTACGTAGTTTTTACGGACAGAAGACGCCGGAAAAAACAAACAAGTTTGAATATCAAAATCGCTCGTGCATATATGCGCATACACTGACGATTATTTCTCATTTAATATAACCGATTCCATTTGTCAGCAGGTGTTTCTTTTGGTAGTCCGACTACGCACGAATACGTCCGACTCGATGGTCGTCAGAGTACGCATCCACTGTAACCGCAGCCTAAAACTAGTCGCAATTTCAAACAATGTGGCCGAAGATGACGAATATATATTGGAGAACAATTTTTTACGTCTTTTGATGTTAGAAAATATAAGAACAATGTGGGTAAATGGCGAGTTTCCCGTATTATTTGAAGAGTTATTACACGAACCACGGAAGTTTTTTGAATATTTCCGTATAATACCTGAAAAGTTTAATGGGGGAGTCCCTTCATAGTAGCCAACCTGGAAAAACCACTGCCTTTTTTTTGGGAATTATTCAAGTTTTTACCACATTCAGTATACTGTAAAAGTTTTTCGTGTCACGAAGGTCGCATTTATTAGATATTGGAAAAAATCGATTTTTGTAGGATATTTTCGTATGTTATGTTTTCAGTAATGAATTGTGACAATTGACAATTTTCATTCATGCCATCATTGTCAATTTTCATTAAATTGCTATTTTGATTTTTACTTAGAACATAAACTATTTTATGTTCTAAGGAATTTTATTTGTTCTGTGTTCTGCTTTTGTTTGAATTTCATTACATGATCTGGATAAATTGATACCGAAAAGAGTCAGAAATCCAATAAACTAAGTAGACAAGACGATTTTGGTTAAAAAATGAGAATAAGTGTCAAAACGCTGTTGATATATTAGATACTTGACAGACAAAGAAATAGAAAATGACATATTATAATGGTTTCTATTGGTTAACCTTTAGTGAAAACATAACATCCGAAAATCCCTACGAAAAACATTTTATCCAATATCTGCCTTCGTGACAAGAAAAACTTCTACAGTATACTGAATGTGGTGAAAACTATACTTTCAAAGTTGAATAATTCCCAAAAAAAGGCAGTGGTTTTTCATCTCTTTTTTCAGGTTGGCTACCATTATATTTTATTTCAAATTTCTGTAAGACTTGAGAAGCAGTCGCATTTTCGAAAGTGTATTTAACCTGCAGAGAAATTGGCTATAACGTTGAGTTAAGTCATTAATATAGATAAGTATTCATTTATTTGAATAAGTATGTTTTTTTCAAAAAAATTAAACATTTAAAAAGAAAAACCGAAATAGTACTCAGTGTACGTAGTTTTTACGGACGGAAGACGCCGGGAAAAACAAACAAACAAAAGTTTGAATATCAAAATCGCTCGTGCATATACGCGCATACACTGCCTCATCGAATAATATAACCAATTTCATTTGTCAGCAGGTGT
Source organism: Ophraella communa (assembly GCA_035357415.1). Classification (NCBI taxonomy): domain Eukaryota; kingdom Metazoa; phylum Arthropoda; class Insecta; order Coleoptera; family Chrysomelidae; genus Ophraella; species Ophraella communa. The sequence continues at coordinate 19,933,591 of CM068988.1, read as the reverse complement.
TTCTTTCGGTAGTCCGACTACGCACGAATACGTCCGACTCGATGGTCGTCAGAGTACGCATCCCTTAGACATCGCATCCCTAATCTAAGACGCATCCACTGTAACCGCAGCCTAAGTGTGCTGACAGCGCTGAAGTAAATTGGTTGTTTCATGTCAAAAACCTATGTCCTATGTCATCGATGCTCCGTCTACGGCTAGTGGGCTAGCTAGGAACCACTAGGAACATAAACATAACATTTGTATTTGTGCATGTGCATAACATAATATAACAAAGTGGTGATAAAGTGTTAGCAGCTAAAAGTGAGTTTAATTTAAAGAATGTATTCCAATGTATTTTTAGACTCCTCTGTCTGTCTCTTTAAAATGAATTGCAATATAAATTAAATTAGCTTATAAAAATTTGACTTAAAATATTATAAAAAGTAAGTTGCTTCAATTTTCAAGTGATTAAACTTCAAAATGAGTGTACAGGATTATCCTTGTAGTTTTTCTTTCTTTTATTGATAATTATAAGATAAATTGGTATCATATATAAATAATTTGGTAACTTAATCACAATTTAACTTTTTAACTTTAACATAATGGAAAAATATTTAAAACCTGTTTCTAGTAATGAATGTGCAACAAGAATCAGATACAGTTTTTGATGGGCTAAAGCTTGAAATAAAGCATTTTCTTCCAACTGAAACAGTTAAAAAAGAAGTAATTTTTAATGAAGAGCATGATCAACTTAATGTCACACAAACTGAGATATTTTCAATAAAACACGAAAATTGTACTGAAGAGTATTCAGAGAGATTACAACAAACATTTATTGACGCTGATAATGACTGTAGTCAGGATACAAATAATGCAGACATGAAGTACAAGTTGATACATCAAAATTTTAAAAAACTATCCACAAAAGGTATGGTATCAACATTTCTTTATACTTTGGTATTTGAAAAATTAAAAATTCAATTAAATTGGTTTCTAATTTCTTTTATGATCCTGAGAAAATGTCTCAGCCATATTACAATATTGCTTCTTTCTAATAAAATACTTAGACTGCCTAGAATGCTGTTTCACCAGAAAACCATTTCCTCTAAAAGTTCACATAGTGTGCAACTCATTTCAGGGTCATTCTTATCATCTCAAATTGAGGAAAGAACTTAAAGTGTTGTCCTTCTTTTAATTAAATTTTTGGTTTTCCTGGAGTAAGTCTATAAATTGTAGATTTTTCAATACCAAGTGTACTGCTAATTATCTCCATGGTATTATCAACACTTTTCAGAACAATAAACAACTAAAAGTTTGAATTAACTTTCACTATTTATTCTTTAAATACTTTAAATGTAATGACAGCCGTTTCGCTATCGAAATAGCATTGTCAGATTGACATATGTTGTAACAACATGGCTATGTAATCTTTAATTTGTTAGGAATTTGGTCTGTCCAAACCTTTTTCTGTTGTTCTGGGCAGCTAAATAATAGACCCACAAATTGTATTAGCCTAAATAAATTTTGAGAAATAAATAAAATATTTTATAATTATTTTTTAAATGACTGCACTCTGTTTTACATTAGAAATGAATTTTAATACAATCATAATTATTGTTTGTAGGATATTTGGCAAGGAGGAAGCATATGAAGTATTGGGTCTCACAACACAGTATTTTAATGTGTAAGTTCTGTGGAAATATGTTCAACAGAAAATTTGAAATGCTTTGTCATGCTGCACAGCATTTTGTAAAAAAAGTAAGAAATACGCGTAAGGAAGGAATTAATGCAAACAATGAACATAAAAATATTTTTACCAAATCGTCAAAAAACGTTTTAGTACAAAATATAAGTACACATACGAGCAAAAACCCATTCAAATGTGATGTTTGTCTTAAATCATTTGCCCTAGCAGGCAGTTTAGCTACCCACATGTACATTCACACTGGTGAAAAACCATTTAAATGTGATGTTTGTCCTAAATCTTATACCCTAAAAAAAAATTTAGTTTTTCACATGCGCTCACACACCGGCGAAAATCTATTCAAATGTGATGTTTGTGCTAAATCTTATACCCTAAAAAGTTTAGTTGGGCACATGCTCTCACACACTGGCGAAAAACCATTCAGATGTGATGTTTGTCCTAAATCTTATACCCTAAAAAGCAGTTTAGTTTTTCACATGCGCTCACACACCGACGAAAATCTATTCAAATGTGATTTTTGTTCTAAATCTTTTGTCGCAAAAAGGAGTTTAGTTGGGCACATGCTCTTACACACTGGCGAAAAACCATTCAGATGTGATGTTTGTCCTAAATCTTATACCCTAAAAAGCAATTTAGTTTTTCACATGCGCTCACACACTGGCGAAGATCTATTCAAATGTGATGTTTGTTCTAAATCTTGTGCCACAAAAAGCAGTTTATTTGGGCACATGCGTTCACACACCGGCGAAAAACCATTCAAATGTGATGTTTGTTTTCAATATTTTGCCCTATCAGGAAGTTTAGCTAACCACATGTACATTCACACTGATGAAAAACCATTTCAATGTGATGTTTGTCCGAAATCTTTTGCCGCAAAAAGCAGTTTAGTTTTACATATGTGCTCACACACCGGCGAAAAACCATTCCAATGTAATGTTTGTTCTAAATCTTATGCCTTAAAAAGCAGTTTAGTTATTCACATGCGCTCACACACCGGCGAAAATCTATTGAAATGTAAAGTTTGCTATAAATCTTGTGCCACAAAAAGCAAGTTAGTTATTCACATGCGCTCACACACTGGCGAAAAACCATTCCAATGTAATCTTTGTTCTAAATCTTATGCCTTAAAAAGCAGTTTAGTTAAGCACATGCGCTCACACACCGGCGAAAATCTATTCAAATGTAATATTTGTTCTAAATCTTATGCTTTAAAAGCTAGTTTAGTTGGGCACATGCGCTTACACACCGGCGAAGAACCATTCAAATGTGATATTTGTCCTAAATCTTATACCCTAAAAGGCAATTTAGATTTTCACATGCGCTCACACACCGGTGAAAATCTATTTAAATGTAATGTTTGTTCTAAATCTTTTGCCGCAAAAAGCATTTTAGTTGGGCACATGCGCTCACACACCGGCGAAAAACCATTTAAATGTGATGTTTGTTCTAAATGTTTTTCCCAAAAAAGCAATTTAGTTGGGCACATGCTCTCACACACCGGTGAAAAACCATTCAAATGTAATGTTTGTTCTAAATATTATACCCTAAAAAGCAGTTTAGTTATTCACCTGCGCTCACACACCGGCGAAAATCTATTCAAATGTAATGTTTGCTATAAATATTATGCCACAAAAAGCAGTTTATTTGGACACATGCGCTCACACACCGGCGAAAAACCATTCCCATGTAATATTTGTTCTAATTCGTATGCCTTCAAATGCAGTTTAGTTAAGCACATGCGCTCACACACCGGCAAAAATCTATTCAAATTCTAAATCTTATGCTTTAAAAAATAGTTTAGTTGGGCACATGCGCTCACACACCGCCGAAGAACCATTCAAATGTGATATTTGTCCTAAATCTTATACCCTAAAAAGCAATTTAGTTTTTCACATGCGCTCACACACCGGCGAAAATCTATTTAAATGTAATGTTTGTTCTAAATCTTTTGCCGCAAAAAGCATTTTAGTTGGGCACATGCGCTCACACACCGGCGAAAAACCATTTAAATGTGATGTTTGTTCTAAATGTTTTTCCCAAAAAAGCAATTTAGTTGGGCACATGCGCTCACACACCGGTGAAACACCATTCAAATGTAATGTTTGTTCTAAATATTATACCCTAAAAAGCAGTTTAGTTATTCACCTGCGCTCACACACCGGCGAAAATCTATTCAAATGTAATGTTTGCTATAAATATTATGCCACAAAAAGCAGTTTATTTGGGCACATGCGCTCACACACCGGCGAAAAACCATTCCCATGTAATATTTGTTCTAATTCGTATGCCTTCAAATGCAGTTTAGTTAAGCACATGCGCTCACACACCCGCAAAAATCTATTCAAATTCTAAATCTTATGCTTTAAAAAATATTTTAGTTGGGCACATGCGCTCACACACCGCCGAAGAACCATTCAAATGTGATATTTGTCCTAAATCTTATACCCTAAAAAGCAATTTAGTTTTTCACATGCGCTCACACACCGGAGAAAATCTATTTAAATGTAATGTTTGTTCTAAATCTTTTGTCGCAAAAAGCATTTTACTGTAATTTACATCGATGTATTTTAACATTTTCGCTGTTAAAGTAACGCCGACCAAAACATTCGACGTTAGGAGTGTTGAAACTGTCAAACTATGTTTGTGATAGAATTGTAAATTTTCAAGAAGTAAATCAAAATGAACAATATCCATAATAATAATAAAAATAAATATATAAAACTAATATACAGGGTGCGGCAGATAAACGGTCAATTAGAGATATCTCGAGAACTAAAGGTATCTGAAATATGAAAATTGACATGAAGGGGTTTTGAATAATGAGCTATTCAATGAAAATATTGCCGTCACCATTCTTCTTCCGGTTATACCGGAAGTCGCACATAACTTTGTTATTTTTAATGGAAGACCCTGTATATTTTTAAATTTTAGGAATATTTACGTTATTCTGAACATTTTTTGTTGATATTTCCCTATACCTATCTTGAACCGTTTTTGAGTTGTAATGTTTTTTATATGAAAATGACACTTTTTTACCATGTACATAAAATTCAATATCCTCTAATGTAATTTGAATAAAGGTTTAAATTTCTCAGGAACTATTTACCACATACCGCTTTATCGTTTACACTGTCAAGTTACCTTTTTTATTATACAGGGTGCTGTCAAAATTGGAATAAAAACGGAATCCACAATCTTCGCGTAATTCCTTTTTTTCAAATGGGACACCCTGTATGTGATTATTTATTTTAGAAGAATACGCTGTCCACTATCGATATGTATTACTATTCCCTATACCTATCTCCTGCAGTTTTCAAATAAATCAGCTTTATACATTTTTGTCACAAAAAATTAATTTATCAAGTCGCCTATGGAATATTCTGACACATGTCAGTTATTGTTATTGTTTAATAGTCACCTTGTTGTATGCCGTTGTGTGAAAGGTGTAATAATAGTTTGCCTTTAATTTCCTTAACCTAATAATAATGGCACATTTAGGATATACAAATGATGATTTTTTAAATTTAATTATGATTCACGGTGAGTATAACAGAATAGTATCCAGAACTTGCCGTGTGTTTGCTGAGAGATATCCTGAAAAGCCTCGACCAAATCATAAAACTGTTAAACGTTTGCTACACAACTGTTCCCAGTTTGGTCAGTTTAAAAGTAAAACAAATAAGCCCAAGACCCATGTCGATAATGAGGATTTACAAATAGACATCCTGGGATATTTTGCAGCTCATCCAAATTCATCCTTAAGGGAATGTGAGAAACTGTTAGAGGTGTCGACTAGAACAATTCACAGAATTTTAAAAAAACATCATTGGACCCCTTATTCGTATACACTAGCTCAGCATTTACATCCTGGAGATTATGTAAGACGTGTAGAATTTTGTGAATGGATTTTAATGAAATGCCAAGAAGATGAAGATTTTACACAAAAAATTATTTGGTGTGATGAATCGAAGTTTACTAAAAATGGTTTGTTTAACCGCCATAACAGTCACTTCTGGAGTGACGAAAATCCTCAAGTCACATGGGATAGTAAATTTCAAGTATCCTTTTCGTTTAATGTTTTTTGTGCTGTAAAAAATAATAAGATATTCGCTCTCATGATTTATGACGAAAATTTAAACGGAGAGTGTTACTGCAACATCTTACGGCAAGTAATTGTACCAGCAATGCACGCTTTACCTAATAATGAGGCTAACGAAGCTTGGTTTCAACAAGATGGTGCACCGGCTCACAATCTTCGAGGAGTAGGCACATTGCTTGATGGAATATTCAATGATAGATGGATAGCTAACAAAGGTCCGTTTCTCTGGCCACCAAGATCCCCACAATTGTCACCATTAGATTACTATATTTGGGGATATGTTAAAAATAAGGTATTCTCTGAACCTGTCACTACTAAGGAAAATATGATAAGCAAAGTCCTTCACGTTTTTAACGAAATAGATGGAGAATCACTATCAAGAGCTACTAATGAGAATCTGCTTAAAAGAGTCCATAAATGTTTGAAGTTGATGGGCAACACTTTGAACATTTGTTGCATTAACGAGCTAGTGCCTTATTATCTTTGATAGTATTTGTATAATTGTTCAATGTTTAACTCAATAAATTATTACCACATAGCCTATAAGAAAATTAATTTTTGTGACAAAAATGTATAAAGCTGATTTATTTGAAAACTGCAGGAGATAGGTATAGGGAATAGTAATACATATCGATAGTGGACAGCGTATTCTTCTAAAATAAATAATCACATACAGGGTGTCCCATTTGAAAAAAGGAATTACGCGAAGATTGTGGATTCCGTTTTTATTCCAATTTTGACAGCACCCTGTATAATAAAAAAGGTAACTTGACAGTGTAAACGATAAAGCGGTATGTGGTAAATAGTTCCTGAGAAATTTAAACTTTTATTCAAATTACATTAGAGGATATTGAATTTTATGTACATGGTAAAAAAGTGTCATTTTCATATAAAAAACATTACAACTCAAAAACGGTTCAAGATAGGTATAGGGAAATATCAACAAAAAATGTTCAGAATAACGTAAATATTCCTAAAATTTAAAAATATACAGGGTCTTCCATTAAAAATAACAAAGTTATGTGCGACTTCCGGTATAACCGGAAGAAGAATGGTGACGGCAATATTTTCATTGAATAGCTCATTATTCAAAACCCCTTCATGCCAATTTTCATATTTCAGATACCTTTAGTTCTCGAGATATCTCTAATTGACCGTTTATCTGCCGCACCCTGTAGATATCTTTCAATAAATATAAAGCTAACCTAAAAAGTCGGCAATTTATATTAACCAACACAATAAAAGTGAAGTTAGCTGCTATGTAATATTGTTCAGAATACGATTTTTAACCGCGCTGTTAAATTTGATTTAACATCGCGATGTTAAGTTTACAGCTGCTACGAATATTTGTACAGAATGACCTTATAAATGTTATGTTTTTTCTAAATTATCTACAAAAAAACTTAAATTTACACATTCGTTGTCACACCGGCAAATATCTATTCAAATGTAATGTTTGTTTTAAATCTTTTCTGATAGGTGAGAAAGAACAAAGCTCGCAATAGGGACAGAAAAAAATGTTTTGTTTGTTCGATTTAGCTACATTTAATAAATTTTCGTCATTTTTAATTAGTTCAAAAAATTGGTCACAATTTTATTTGAAATTGATGTTTATCAACAGTTCGGCTTTTCCCTTATCCCTCCACTTTATTGAAGATAAAGAGAAAACTCTACACAGAGAAAATTCAACACTTAATATATCGTGTGGTATGGATTACTTTACCACTTACGGCACAAGTTACCATATTTTAGTAGGGGAGACCGGGGCTGGTTCTAACAATTTTGAAATTAACTTCCATAGTTATCAATGACAATATTTTTGGCCATGTAATACGTAATTTATGTGGCTTTAATTAAAACTTATCAGAATTATTGTAAACGCATCAATTTTTGAGTAATAACGGTTTTTTCAAAAAAACTCACATGTTAAAATTTACCCCAGCGTTGGGGTTAGTTCTAACAGCCCTGGGGTAAGTTTTAACAGGAGAGGTAATCATAAAATTTGCCATTTTTTGAATAATCAAAGTCTAATTAAATTGTGAAGATTATAAACTTTATTTTTTCCTTTAAACTATAGCTATCATATATTTGTCTTAAACTTAAATAAATATCTTCTTTTAATAAAAAAACAATCATTATCATAAATAAAAAATAAATAAAACTTAATCTTCCATAACAATTGTCTTAAACTGAAAAAACTAAATAAACATTCTATTCCAAAAAAAAAAATTAACAGTAAATAACAAAAATAAAAATAGGAACTAATCTTTATAATCAAATACTGGAATTTTATTCCATATAATCGTCATCCGAATTGCAATTAGTACAAATATATCTCAATAAATCACCTTTGATGCAATTTGCATGAGACCAACTCTTACAAGAGATGCATTCAATCCAATCTACTCCCGAAGTGTCCTCACTGTAAACTATGCCACAAACTAAGCAGCTTGTGTCATCTTCGTCTGAGCTCTCTTCCTGAAATATTTTTTTTTAACGGAATCTATTTTATTATAAACACTCTTTTTGCCTTTTCCCTTTTCTTTTCTCTTTATATTTCTATTTTTTTTATCTTTTGGTATAGTTCTATCATTATTCTGAGTTTTCTTTTTTTTATTGTTCTTCAAATTAGCCTCTTCTTCCAATGCAGTTTTTTCTGGTGTGTCCGTTAGTATGGCGCATTTTCTTTGACGCTTTCGCTTAGTCACGCCACGCGGACCAGCTTTAGGTAGAGGACGAACAGCAGCCAAGTCAAAAATTTGTGATGAGGGACCTGGAATTGGATTTTCATTTGGAGTAGCTGGACGGGCGAATAAAGGAGGCTCTGTAGTTTCGCCAAGCTTAACAGTTTCAGGTAATATGGGTCCGGTTGATATTTGATCAATAACTTCTCCCAAACTTATATCAATATTAGGCATGCTTTCTTCAATTTCTGGTATCAGTGATGGCTCCAAACCTAAACTCACATTAAGATCCAGAGATTCGTCATTTGCAGGGATATCTTGCACATTTTCTGTTTGCTGGGATGTCGGATTAGGACGATCTGTTACGAAAGCTGGGGAGAAGTCGTTGTCTTCAAATATCAATTCATTGTACGGACAAATTCCAGACTTTCGAAATGAATTTATGATATTATTAGGTGTAAAGGCCAGTTGAAATGCGTCACGAACAATGCCAGGAAGATCATAAATTGTCATGGTCTTACCTGGATTGTTAGTCATCCAATTCGTCTGTAATCGGCTGATGTAGTTTTTAAAAGGACCGTATACTCCAACATCCAGGGGTTGCAACTTATGCGAACAGTGTGGCGGAAATGACAAAAGCACCACGTTGTTTTCCTTAGCCTTGTTTACCACTTGTGCATTGACATGTGAGTGATGATTGTCCAAGAGAAGAAGAACTGAACAAACTCTTTTTCGGTCATCCATCCAGAGCTATTGCCAGCACCGATGGCTTCAGGTGGTCCATTTCGTAAAAACATGTCATTGTATCTTTTTCGTGGAAAAATAAACATGCACGGAATATAATTTCCTATTGCATTTGCAGCGGCGGCTACGGTTATTAAAGTGCCTCTCTCAGCCGAAGTTACTGCCCCAACTTGTTTAGATCCTCGCTCTGCTATTACCTTTTTTGGTTTTTGAACTGTAGTGACGCCAGTTTCATCTATATTCCAAATTCTGCTAGGAGCAAAATTATATCGGTCAAGAACCTCCTTCAATTTATTAAAGAAGTCGCCTATGTTTGTGCGGTTGAAAGATGTTGCACGACTTAAGCTGGTGGCTTCTGGACTTCTTATTGATAAAGTTGGATTTCTTTTTAAAAATGCTGCAAACCAGTCGTTTCCTGCTGACTCATTTCTTCTCCAGCTTTCGGGAATATTTTTCAACTTGTAGAAAATAGCTACTTCATACGCAAGCTTCTTTGCATCACTTGGTAGTAAACCAAAATATATTTTAGCACACTGTTTTAGATAATCTGACATCCTGTTTTCTTCTTCAGAATTGAAAACTTGTCTATTCTTCTTGTAACCCAGTTGAACATTTAAGCCAGCTTTTTTTTTTTTTAATGAAGGAATGGAGTGTCACATAGCATATATTGAAACTTTTAGCCACTCCTCGGATACTCTTATTATTTTCTAGCACCTCATGGGCTGCTGATTCAAATACTTCTTGGGAGTAATTTCCACGGTTCGTCTTTCTTTTATAAATCCGCATCCTAAATAAAAGCAAAATTTTCATTTAGTTATAATTAAACGAAATGATATCAAGCAGTAAACAGTCAAAGAATAAAACTATTGCTCGAAGTTCGAAAAAAATTCACTTGTTAGAACGTACCCCGCCATTGGGGTAAGTATTAACATGTTAGAATTTGCCCCATGTATTTTGTTAAAACTAACCCCACCGCCCGTTTTTTCAGAAATCAGGTTGTAGCTTAATATATTCGTAGCTTATCAGCAAAAAATTATAGTATAGTATAGTTGGATAAACACTGTTCTATTAAAAAAAAGTTTCACAGCTTTACAATTTATAAAAAGGTTACAAATCAAAAAATTAAAAACAAAAAAAAAGATCATTTACCTGCTAAAATTCACGCACCACACATAACTTACATACAAGACGGCGTAGCCGAGTCTGAGAGGTCCCGACTCCCGACACGTTAGGCATTGTTTACAAACACTACAACTGAGATTTTTCGTGATTCAGACCACTAGTTCGGCAGTGGTCGGCCTGTTAATACCTACCCCTGTTAAAACCAGCCCCGGTCTCCCCTATGGGTTAAAAATACTACATTTAAAAGATAAAAATTTATTAACAGTTTCAACTTCTATTGATTTTTAATTTTGTTTGTCTCTCTAACACTCTGTTTACACACTTTACTTAAAATCCAACGAAATATTCTGGTGATTACAAAATATATAGCATATATTACTGCAAAAATAATGCCAAATATGTCTAGCATATAATACTGATACCAATAAAGATCTAAATAGCCTACTTTAAGATGGTCAGCTCCGTTATGTCTCACTATATACTCCAACCAGTAAATTGCTTCTTCCATTGGCTTTAGGGGCCTGTCGTGGAATATCTTGGAACGATCTTTAGCACTTTGAAGATATCTAAAAATATATTAGTTTTATAATGAAAACAAGTAAAGTAAATAAGTTCAGATAAATACATTAGGAATGTCGTATATCGGGGTTATATCGGACGATATTTTTAATCATATCTTTATATTTCTTTTATTATACGAATTAAGTAAAATTTAAAATGCATTACATTTTATTTGTACAATTATGATATTAACGATCATTATTTAAGTGAAAAACTGATAGTGCAGTCGAATTACGTGAAAAAGTGACCAATTTATGACTTAAGTCCGAATTGAGGTAGCTAAGTGGAAAGGGGTAGGTTTGATAATTACAAATCGAAAGGCGACCATCCAAGATCTTAGATGCGTGCGAGGGGTGCGTGGTAGGGGTGGAAAGGGGGTGAAAACGGTTTTTTGCAATTTGCAGCGTAAATACGCATTTTATTGAAAAAAGTTAAACGGAAAAGTTGTAGATAATAAAAAAATCGACAACTTTTGTCTGAAACATTTTTTCACATAACCTAAAAATAAAGGCTAAAAAAGCGAAAAACCATAATTTTCGTTTTTTATTTTTTACTGAGCGAAAAATCAATATTTTGTTATGAAATTCAGTACAGTAATAGCTTTTTGTCTCCCAAAAAAGTAGAATTTTTTTTATTTACGATAACTCAATTTTTTTTCGACATATTAACGATTTTCGAAAAAAAGACCTCATTTTGTAACGGCTCCCAAGGTCCGAATTTTCATTTTAGACGCCTCTTGAAGGTCTCATTTTTTTCGTAATGACTTTAATTTTCATATACAATAATAAAAAATACTACTCCTAGCAAAAAAAATTGTTTAAAATCGAAAAAACTGAAAAATGCATAATTTTTCACGCGTATCTTTTTCCTACCCTTCTACACGTTATATTACTCTCAAAAATATTTCAGTTAATTCCAGACAGTCTGCTAAAAAAATTTCCTGCAGTTGCAAAAAAGGTTGCAGTTCTTCAAGATGCAGTTGTCGAAAACACGGTTTAAAGTGTACGAATTGCTACGGCGTTAATGATTGTACTAATATCGAGCAATCAATCACAGAAATTGCCGATGTACATCCTTCAGAACACGTTGACCAAAACGATGCATTTCAAGATGAGAATCGCATGTTAGAAGAGGAAGAAAATGTCGAATCTGACGAAGAAGAATCAGAAAATGATAATGAAGATGAAGACGAACATGATAAAGATGAAGACGGAGATGATGAAAATGAAGACGAAAATGATGAAGATGACGATGAAGTAGAAGTACAAGAGGAAGAAGAATGTAATTCGCAAGTCAAAAGGGCGAGATATAATTAAAAATAAGAAACAGTAAAATTGTACTTTCTTTGTATAATTCATCGTATGCACGTATAAAATAATTTTTTTTATTTTTTTAATCAATATAGACGTCCATAATTTCCTTTATTTTAATCCTACAAACTGCAATAAGGTGTGATAAATTAAATGCATGTACAGTACATGAAATATTTTTGAGAGTAATATAACGTGTAGAAGGGTAGGAAAAAGATACGCGTGAAAAATTATGAATTTTTCAGTTTTTTCGATTTTAAACGATTTTTTTTGCTAGGAGTAGTATTTTTTTATTATTGTATATGAAAATTAAAGTCATTACGAAAAAAATGAGACCTTCAAGAGGCGTCTAAAATAAAAATTCGGACCTTGGGAGCCGTTACAAAATGAGGTCTTTTTTTCGAAAATCGTTAATATGTCGAAAAAAAATTGAGTTATCGTAAATAAAAAAATTCTACTTTTTTGGGATACAAAAAGCTATCACTGTACTGAATTTCATAACAAAATATTGATTTTTCGCTGAGTAAAAAATAAAAAACGAAAATTATGGTTTTTCGCTTTTTTAGCCTTTATTTTTAGGTTATGTGAAAAAATGTTTCAGACAAAAGTTGTCGATTTTTTTATTATCTACAACTTTTCCAAATAACTTTTTTCAATAAAATGCGTATTTACGCTGCAAATTGCAAAAAACCGTTTTCACCCACCTTTCCACCCCTACCACGCACCCCTCGCACGCATCTAAGATCTTGGATGGTCGCCTTTCGAGTTGTATTTATCAAACCTACCCCTTTCCACTTAGCTACCTCAATTCGGACTTAAGTCATGAAAAAAAGGTAATTCGACTGCACTATGAGTAAAATTCTGTAAATATCAATTGGCATTTAATTGTAATTGTAATTGGTGTTGTTGTACACTCGAGATTTTATGTCATTGATTGTAACTGATTTAGAAATTTGTAAGTGATTAGAACGGATTTTCTTTGTTATTCAAAAATTTTTTCAAGTTCTCTCTATTTATTGCAACATTTTTTACAGCCTGATGATGGTCCTATAGGACTGAAACTAGTTGCTACAATTATAATAAACAGTTTGTGGGATAGATTTTGTTTTTCCTTTAAACCTGTAAAAAAAACCACCCTTTTTTTTAGATCACATAAAGATAACTTACTTCTTGTTCGTTAGTACTTCTTCTATAGCATCAGAAAGAGTTTTTTCGGTAAGTGAAGCAAAATCTAACATTTTTGTAAATCCTATAATTTCAGCAACTCTGGCATTATGTTTTTGGTCTGAAAACATTGGTATAGCTATTGTCGGCACTCCATGATACACTGTCTCAATAGTACTTAAAAATCCTCCATGGGTAATAAACAGTTTAATATTTGGATGAGCTATAATAAAATATTAATGTTAATTGGTTTGTTTTAATAATAGAATAAAAGGAAAATATTTCTACTTGCACCCTCTCAGGCATAGAAACCATAAATCGTTTCCGACCGGGCTTGACCGTTTTCTAAATAAAAAACAACTACTTCCTGGGCTATATTCCCAAACGGACATTGGATTACATTTCAATAGAAAACGTGATGGCGACCGACCAAGTCTCTACTTAAGACCGTCTGCCGTTTTGCAAATGAAAAGAAAGAAAACTACTCGTAGACCGGTTTCGACATTATTGTGTCATCATCAGTACGAGGTAAGTACTTCCCATCTCGCAGAAAAGGATGCAGAATGATTCTTTTACGCCGATACATATGTAGGGAATACACGATTCCAAGATATAGTCGTAAAAGCGCCACCTTTCCGTTCATTTGCAAACCAACATATCAAAGGTAACTGCTAATCGAAAACAACGAAGTATTGAAAATAAATTTCAGTATTATACGAGTGGCAGTCAACAATTAAAAACTGAAAAACAGAAAGATATTTCTACTTGCACCCTCTCAGGTATAGAAACCATATTGACTGCCCCTCGTAAACTGGAATTTATTTTCAGTACTTCGTTGTTTTTGGTTTGATTCGGTATATTATTTTACTAAAATTTGTTTATATAAAACTTAGACGTCAGTTCTTTAGCCGTCGAATAAGATTCATTTTATAGAATGTCAAAGTTATTAACCGTGCAAATATCAAAGAATTCATACTCAACAGAGTATTTGAAATAAATATCTATAGATGGATACTGGGTTCCTACTAAATTATATATTGCAGACGATTTAACACTTTTAGAAAACGACATAACGCTCCAGAATTGTGTAATATAATACACAGCACCTGCTTTCCTTTACCAGTCACAGAAATTCTGGAATTTTGAAGAGTACAAGAAGGTTTTTGTAAACATAGAAGGTTTTTGTAAATGCTGTTTCAACCAAAAAGAAAGATTGTATCTTTTTTCTAGAACTCGTCCCCGAGTCTACGCAATTTGGAATTGCAACAGCAGCTGTTTTACGCGTTGTCCTTTTGGAGTAATCGTGCTGGAATTATGTCAACGGACCCACTGATCCGTCCATTTCAGCTTATAAGGAAGACAACCTTTGTACCAAAACTCTTTCGCCATGAAATATGGAACGAAAACTTAAACCTATTGGGAATCGGAGAACTAATACTTGTTTAGGGTAAGAACGCCCCTATGATCTGTTGGAAAAGAAGAGTGATTTCCAAGGTATTTCTTGGCGATGATTTGCAAATACGAACGAAAGCACAACAGAAAGGACAAGCCAACTACTTTGAAACGTCCAGTTGTTAAAGTTTGTCCCTTATGCTGAGTATGGAAATTCAGCACCTTTTGTACCTTAATTTGGGCGCCAAAATAACCAATATAATGACCTAACTTAGCATAACTAAAATAACCAATATAATGATTAATGTAAAAATTTTGTACTTACCCAGTAAATCTGATTGTGGCAGCCATTTCTCAATTTTTACGTTTTTAGGTTTTCCGGGTAAATTATTGTCCTCGAATTTCCACAAAATTTGCTCTTTTCTCTTTGAAAACACTTTCATAATCATAGCAGTAGTTTCTATAGGTAAGAAAGTACTCTTTAAATTAGAACCCAAACTAAAATATATAACTCCATCTTTGGCATTGTCTAAAAATTTTTGTAAATGATGCGGCAATTTTTTGGGGACCTTGACGTGAAAACCAGCTATATCCTTTATGCAGGGTACTGCGGTACCAGCTGGATTTAGATTAACGTGTCCATTAGATAGAACCAAAGAAACATTGTATTGCGTTTTGTACAAATCTATGTCTTTAGATATATATTTGTGGACTAATTTAGCTTGAGAGGGATTGTGTAAAATATTTTGATTGCAATAACTTATTAATCGAAATATAGTGTTCGTCAGTCTGTCAGAAAAGTTCATATCGCCAGTTAGACCTAGTTTCATTTCGGGATAGAGTGAAGGTAACTTAGAATTACCAACGAAATGGTCTATCCAAGAGTTGGCATTGGTAGTTGAGAACAGTACTAGGTGTGATCCAAAATATGTTGCCAAAGCTTTCGGGGCTTCTACAAGATTCTGAGGTATTATGACGATATCAAATTTTTCTTTTGATTTTATAAATTTTTGTACTTCCGTGTTATTTAAGACAAATTGTGATAAAAGGTATCCCATATTATTAAACAAAAGTAAATTTCTTATGGACTCCAGCAATAATATCTTTTCGCCCTTATTAGTTGTTAACTTCAAATATTCTTTAAATGGACCTACGATCAAAATATCAACACATCAATAGACCCATCTCGTTAATGGCACAAATTGAATACTCATGCGCGAACCAACTCCCACTCTCGTAGTTCCCCCTAAATGTTCGTGCCCCTTATAAAATTGTGTTGGCATGACATGCAAAAGTAATCAGTAATCCAAAGAGAAGTCTAGGTACACACACAAGTCGTTAATATTAAATACACAAAGACAAGAAAAACACAATAAGAACTAGCAAGCGGCGTACACGAACGAAATAAAAATTAGAACTTCTCCTTTGTAGTTTATGGCCTGGGCTGCCGCGGATATACGACAAATAGAAGCTAGCTTTTGACAGCTAAAAGGGTTTTTTTCATTTAAATTGTGGTATTCCTGGGTAGCAATACGATCTTAGAACAGGAAGGAGTATATGCAAAATGACCTTGAGTCCAGAAAGGAGCTTGCATATGGCGGCCAATTGTCAATTTTAATTTCCGTTTCCAATGCCGTACCGTAAAAAAATCAAATTTATATTAGGGTCTTTATTTTAATTAAATTCCAACCAATCAAGTATGTGAATACACCTTCGAGCATATATACTAACGTAGAGACAGCAAGCAATAATGAATTGTTTTGTATCAGAGGGGAAACTGTCAGACACTACAGCCAGTGTCGTATCATTTTTAGGGGGTTTGAAATTAATACCTTTATAATACATTTTGAAACATGTAACGAAATATTTTTTAGACTTGAACTTAAGTAGTATAATAGTAATTAATTATTTACATGGAATCATAAGATATTTTATAAAATAGAAAGTTGAATTCATGACATAAATTTCTAGATTTTCAGTATTCTTATTATTATGGTGGTATATTTTCTTTATGCATTTTCCTATTTTTAAACAAGTATAAGAGACGCTAATGCATATTTACTTGTAAAACGACCTTGATGATTAATTTTCATATTTATATTTACAAATCACACAAACTCTCGCCATATAATATATACTCAAATTAATTTAAAAAATGGCTTTAAAAGTAATATCCAAACACTATTTAATTGTAAAAATAACTTCTAAATGCAAAACAAATTGACAATAATGACATATGTGACAATTCAACTTGACACGCAAATTCAAAACGGACCAATGAGATTGCTGGACACTATATGACATTTTTCTCCCCCCCCTGATACAAAACAAAGCTCATTTTGACGCTGTCTCTGCGTTAGTATATATGCTCGAAGGAATACACTTAGTGTTGTAATAGTATATTAAACAACGCATTTCATATGGAATTCTGTTATGACACGAGTTCAAGTTTAAAAAACGAATCGCGAAGCGATGAGTTTTTTAAAGGACGAGTGTTACAACAGCCATATGAAATAAGTTGTTTATAATATTTTTTATATTTTGCTATTTTATCATTTTTTATCATTTAATTTATTATTTTTACGTAATACCGAAAATTTTGATTTTAAAAAGTATGTCGGTAGCACTGTGTTATTTATAACATTTGACAGTTTTGACATTTAAATTATGAAATGTTAATGTTTTCAAATATTTTAAAATGACTAATACACCAATAATAATATATTATATAAGTAAAAAATGATATTCATATTCACAAATACTTTCTTAAAGAACAATATAAAATTAATAAATTGCTATTAGCCACAAATGTCATTGTCAATAGTCTTGTCATTAGATACTTCACTCATGTCGCCAACCATTTAAAACAAAAATTTGCGTGCGCAAAAGTTACATTACGATACGCAAATGCGTTTTATAATGAAGATTTTTATAAGTGCAAAATATAAAAATCATTTTTTATATTTTGCACTTATAAAAATCTTCATTATAAAACGCATTTGCGTATCGTAATGTAACTTTTACGCACGCAAATTTTTGTTTTAAAAAGTTGACGACCTGAGTGAAGTATCTAATGACAAGACTATTGACAATGACATTTGTAGCTAATGGCAAGAACGATAAACATTTAGCTTGATTTGACCGCCAGCTGTGTGACGTCACTGCAGTCCTTCATTATAACGTTTACCATATAAATGCATGGAAATAATAGGAATTAGACAGTATTTTTATGATTTCTGTAATACTAACGTACCACTATTTGGATTTTTAAGATTAAACACTTATAATATATAATAAATATTCCCATAAAATCGTTTTAATACGGCCGAGGACTGCAGTGACGTCACGTGCGATCGATTTTTTGGCGAACGTACGTCTTATGGGATTAAGCAATCCTGGTAAAATGTTTATCATTCTTGAGCTAATGGCAATTTATTAATTTTATATTCTTCTTTAAGAGAGTATTTGTGAATATGAATATCATCTTTTACTTATATAATATATTATTATTGGTGTATTAGTCATTTTAAAATATTTGAAAACATTAACATTTCATAATTTAAATGTCAAAACTGTCAAATGTCATAAATTACACAGTGCTACCGACATACTTTTTAAAATCAAAATTTTCGTAATTTACATAAAAATAAGAAATTAATTTAAAAAATGATAAAATGGCAAAATATAAAAAATATTATAAACAACTTATTTCATATGGCTGTTGTGACACTCGTTCTTTAAAAAACTCATCGCTTCGCGATTCGTTTTTTAAACTTGAACTCGTGTCATAACAGATGCCCATATGAAATGCGTTATTTAATATACTATTGTGTTTATAAAAACCGAATGATACGCCTATACGCTAATTTTTGACATTTATATGCAAATATTGCTTTGATAGCATACTGTAAACATAAACAATGAGTCATATAAGGAGCTTCAAGATGGCTGATTTCCGTCGCAAATTTTTCTTTACGTTAATATATGACAGACTCCTTCCTGTTTCTTTTTGTTCTAAGAATACGATGTGTTCTATGGCAAGAAGTAGTCATATTTTAGTAGTGGAAGGGAAAAAATCAAAAATATTTGCGCATGAGTATTCAATAAAGAGATAGGTGTATAGTGTATTATTTAAACTTAATCAAATAATTAATATAAGAGAATTTAAAAAAACTGATTAATAAATAATAAAAATATTATAAAAATAAATTATTTTGTTCCAAATGTTCAACAATAAGTACAAAATGACAGCAATTTGTAAGTCCTCGACTTACAGAGTGTTCTATTCCGTGTAAAACATAATACTTTCATTCATGCTAGTAAAATAAATGATTATAAAATATACTGCTCAACAATTGAAGTGGATATTACAAAAATCTGCAAATAAAGTACTTTCACGAAAATTAATATCGTGTGGATCCACCCCTAGCTTGCCTTAGTACTGTCGCTCCATTTGGCATGGTCCTTATTAAATTATTAATAAACTGCTGAGGTATGTTTTCCCATATTCTCTGCAAGGCATTGGCGAGCGGTTCTAGGATTATGGGCGGCCGGTGCGGCCATCATAACATATGGCTCCCCACTTCCATCTGGATGTCGCAACTGCTATCTACAAGAATCGCAGAAATGGAGGCAGGACAAAACACTATCTTCATTAATGTGACCAGAGGCTGTCCACAGGGGGGAATTTCATCCCCACGTATGTGGAGTCTCACTGTGGACAGTCTACTCTGTCAATTGACTAGGGAAGGCATACCATGTCAAGGGTATGCCGACGACATGGTTTTCCTGGCAAAAGGGAAGTATGAAAATGTCCTCTATGATATTGTTCAAAGAGGACTGAACATTGCGAAACAATGGTGTGACTCGGTGGGACTCAGCGTCAACCCCACCAAAACCACACTAGTAGCCTTTACAAGGAAAAAGGAACCTAATCTAAAAATCATAAAAATAGGGGAAAACATCGTCGAGTAGAAAACAGAGGTAAAATATCTAGGGCTAATCCTAGATAGCGGGCTACTCTGGAATAAATACGAAGACGAAGTAAGACACAAAGCAACCAAGGCCCTCATGGTGTGCAGGGAAGAACTGGGGATGTAACCCACGTATTCTGCAATGGATGTACACAGCAAACACATATGGGGCAGTGGCTTGAGGCGCAAGGGCTAATCTGAGTACGACGAGGAAAATCTCTCGAAGATTCAGAGACTAGCCTGTTCATGTATCACTGGAGCAATGGGAACTTGCCCCACTGCTGCAATGGAGGTGATTTTAAACTTGACCCCACTGCACAATCTGCTAGAAAGTGTAAGGAAGAAATCAAATAAGGAATTATCAGGGAAAACCTCGATCACTTCAATTTGATCAAACTTGGGAAATGCCCCAAGATGATATGCCAAAGAAATTCAACATTGTGAGAAAATTCATCACAAAGTTGAGTAATAAATCTGAATGGGATGAAGACACCATACAGAATTTAAACCAGAATGCCATAAAGTGGTATACGGACGGTTCCAAGCTAGACGAGGGAACTGGGATAGGAGTTTTTGGACCGAGAGCCAAATACTCAGAAAGCTTGGGCACATACCCGAGCATCTTTCAAGCAGAAGTCGGCGCCATTGAAAGATGTGTGGAATTCAATATTGGAAGAAACTACCGCAGACTTGTGATCACGTCGGATAGTCAAGCAGCCATCAAAGCGCTGAGCTCAAATATAATCAGTTCGAAGATGGTTTGGGAATGCCTAGGCAAACTAAATGAACTAGGCCAGAAGAACACTGTCACCCTTCTATGGGTCCCGGGACACATAGGAATAGAGGGGAATGAAACAGCAGATAAGCTGGCAAAAAAAGGAGCTGAAACCCCACATTTGGGACCAGAACCATCTTGTGGGATCAGCAGTAGAGTAATCTTAGGAAAACTAAGGGAAGAAATTGAGAAGAAAAAAAAGTACTGGAATCAGCTGAAAGGACTGAGGCAATCTAAGATACTACTGGGGAACTATGACCAGAAGAGATATCTTAGCTGCCTCAACCTCAGTAAAAAATGGCTCCGAATTCTAACGGGAATATTAACCGGGCATTGCCGGTTAAAAAGCCACTTGAAGAAACTAGGGTTAGCAGATGAAGCAACGTGCAGATTCTGTGAGGAAGAGGATGAAACCTCAATACACATACTCTCAGAATGCCATGCCTTACAGAATTCTAGGGCTAGATACCTAGGAGCACATGAAATAGAAAAAGGGGATCTACCTGATTTGAAGCCCGACGATGTCTTAAACTTCCTCAGGAAAATAGGACTCGAAGAGCTGCTATAAATCTGAGGAAACATCAGAACATGGCAAGTAAGGGGGGACACAATAGATCCTATAGGTCGCAGTGTAATTTCAAATAAACTTTGTCGTGTATCTTCGAAACTAAATTATATCACATATTTTACATTTCGAAAAACGATCGTCATTATAGGTATCGGGTACCTATTGAAACGTCATTCTGCTTATTTACGCATTTATCAATATTGAAAATTAGTAGAAAGATGTTAATTATTCTTACCCATTTGTGCTTCATAGGCTTCTTTTAGTATAATTTGTCTATATTGTCCTTTACTAGGTGGATGTTTCTCTTTAAAACATGTCAACGTGGTTACGTTATGTCCAGCTTCAGCCAACCCTTTCATCAATGCATTTTCTAAGATATAGTGACTTGGTGCGGCAACGGGGAAAACACCCAATATCTATTAAAAATTTAAATATCAAAGACTATAAAAAGTCAGTCCAGTATAAAATAATTCAAAATTCAACAAAAGACATTAATTTGTTGATTATTTTTAAAATAAACCTGTAAAATAGATTTTTTAACCCTGTACCTACTTGTATATATAATTCTAAAAAATGATCTGTTTGTTCGCCAAAAAATAGAAAAGAAAATTTTTTAGGTATATTTAACTTACGATTAATAATAATATATGTAATATACCAAACCTTGTAAGTATTTATAATATCTATACATAAGATTATAGAAAAAATGAACATCACTACTTTTCTCATCGTTTCTATTGTTACCTATTAGTCTTGATCTACGATGATGATGATGATAATACAAAGACATAAAGTACAAAATTTGTACAAAAAATAAATATTGGGTTAACATTAGAGATAGTTTAGTGGGTGATTAAACAGACAGTGGTGTAGTGCAAAGGGTATTTCAATCGATATGACTGGTTGTAATGTAAATGTTTCACGCAGTTAAGAAATTATTATCAAATTATTTTAAATTTTAAAGAAATTTATTGTACCAACCTTTTGTTTGCGTCTCCATTCTATTAAGATCAGTAGTAAATAACTTCCGCAAACTATTTAAAAAATTAACTTTTTACATCGGACTTAACAAAAGCACAGCAAGAAGAACAAAAAATTCTTAGGCATCATTTGGCAATCCAAAGAAGAAATCCAGATGTACTTAGTTACATAAAAGGAAACAAACTCTTTATAAATAACCAACCACATTCAATAGAAGATTTGGATCAATCAACAACAAATCAAAGACCAAATAGTGCTCCTCCCACTCCAAATATAAACCAAAGTAACATTGAAATAGAATTGGAAGGAAATAGCAACAAAATACAGAGAGCTGGGAAAAAACTGGAAAAATATCAACACCAAGAAAAACCTGACGAGCCGCAAACTTCAACAAACAACACAGAAACCCCAAAAAATAAATTACAGCAATCAACCAAACAAGGTATCAAACAACAATCCACTACTACTGCTCCACAAAACAGAAGTAGAACTAGATCCAATTATAATAATAAGAAAAGTAGTTAAATATTGTTATTCTATTGATTTTGTTCATTGTATTGATTTTATTGATTGTGTTGATTTTATTGATTTGATTAGTTTAATTGATTTAATTGATTTTGTTGATTTTATTGATTTTATTGATTTTATTGATTTTGTTGATTTTATTGATTTTATTGATTTTATTGATTTTATTGATTTTATTGATTTTATTGAATTTATTGATTTTATTGATCTTATTGAATTTATTGATTTTATTGATTGATTTCGTTGAATTTATGTTACGATTTGGTTATTGTGATTTTTAACTAATATTATTACTAAATCTAATGTAATGGACCCCTATATTAACAACTTTTCGCTTAATAACATTGAAACATATGTCTTAGATTTGCCTCAAGAAATAAGTGAGGTCTTAAGAATTAACAGTAACATATCTAACTTTAAACTGGTACACAATAACATTAGAAGTATAGCTAGAAACATGGATGAATTTTTAATCTTTATGGAACAAATTGATACAACTTTTGACTGTATCATATTCACGGAAACATGGAATATTCCTAACATAGATTTATTTGCATTAGAGGGATATAGACTGATTTATAATGAAGGAACTTTTAACCAGTCTGATGGAGTTGTGATATTTGTGAAATCTGATGTTTATTGCTGTCATTCTGTAAAAGAAGTTAATGGATCAAGAGTCATTAAATTAAAGATGCAACTAAATGGTGACTATATTTTAGTTCATGCACTGTATAGATCACCAGCAACAAATACTAAGGATTTTATTGAACAAATCAGCACTTACCTTAAGACCGATGACGAAGATCACATAAAATACAATATGATAGTAGGAGATATGAATATCGATATACTAGAACTAACGAATATAGCACATGAATACTTAAACATTTTAAGTGAATTTGGTTATCATTCAGCAATAAATGTTCCTACCAGAGTGCAACGAAATGCTAAAACATGCCTAGATCATATATTTATAAGAAACAATAACGGAGACTTCAGTAATATAATTCCATTGGTGATTCGAACCAGTATAACTGATCATTTTACAACAATGATACAAATAGTCTTCAATAACAAGCTAATAAAGAATAAAACAAAATATTTTACTAATATAGATAGAGGTAGATTGGAGAAGTATTTACAAGAGTCATCCTGGCAGGAAGTGTATAATACATTAAGTGGAGAAAGTGCAATGAATAAATTTATTGATTTGTTTCAGTCATGTATCAATCGAAGTACTTACAGAATTAAAGTTAAAAATAATGAAAAAAGAAAAAGAATGGATAACTAAATCATTGCTTAAATCGGTAAATAAAAAAAAATGAATTATACCGGAAAGTTAAGAATGATCCTGAAAATCAAATACTTAGAACTGAATACAGCAGATATAGAAATATAATTAACACCCTCATTAGAGAAACTAAAATGAAGTATTATAAAAACCTAATAAATAAAAATAAAGATAACTCAAAGCAATTATGGTCAACCATCAACAGATTATTTAACACACAAATATCTAAAACAACATATACGATAATGAACGCTGATGGCAATTTGATCACGGATATACAAAAAATAGCCAATCTATTTAACAATCATTTTGTGGAAGTTGGCAAAGTACTTGCTGATAAGATAAGTAGTAGCGGACCCAGCCCTGTACAGGAAGATAAAACCATAAACTCATTATTTCTTCGACCAACAAATAATGAAGAAATAAATCAAATAATTGGCAAATTAAAAAACAACAAGTCACCAGGTAATGATAGCATCAGAGCTGAAACATTAAAAGCTGTCTCACATGTTATAGCAAACCCCTTAGCATACATATTTAATAAATGTATGAATTCTGGAGAATTCCCAACACCTTTAAAAACATCTGTAGTGATTCCTGTCTACAAATCAGGAGAGAAAACAAACATTGGGAACTATCGACCAATATCACTAATAACAAATTTTAGTAAAATATTTGAGCAACTTTTGAAAATGAGACTAAATAGCTATTTGAATAAGTATCAAATTTTATCCAACAAACAATATGGATTTAGAGAGGGAAGCAATACCCAGGACGCCATTTTGGAATTAACTAATAGAGTACACGATACATTAGATAGAGGGAAACCATGTCTAGCTGTATTTTTGGATTTAGCGAAAGCCTTTGATACTGTGAGTCACCCATTACTGTTGAAGAGCCTCGAAAATATTGGAATTAGAGATAATTGTCTTAAATTATTTGAAAATTATCTCACTGGTCGAAGGCAGTGCGTGAAGATTCAAAATACTTATAGTAGTTACAAAAATATAGAATTTGGAGTACCGCAGGGTACAGTGCTCGGGCCGATGCTATTTATTATTTATTTAAATAGCATTTTTTCTTTTAAAAACAACAGGACAAATCATTACCTTCGCTGATGATACGAGAATTTTTTACTCAGGGGAATCGTGGACATCACTAAAGAGAGAAGTAGAAACTGACTTAGAATTAATTAAAGACTGGTTTGATCATAGATTGTTATCAATTAATTTTAATAAAACATTTTTTATGTCTTTTTCCAATTATGAGTCAACACAACCAGAATTTAAATTCCTCACCATATGCAATAAAGAAAAAAATAAGCTGTACTGACACTATTAAATACTTAGAGTCTATATAGATAAACATCTGCGGTGGTGCCAGCATGTAAATTATTTAACCAAAAAATTAAGGTATGTATTATATAAATTTCACCAAATAAAAAACATAATCGACCTAAAAACAGAAAAGAATATTGTATTATGCACTGGTAGAAAGTCATATTGCATATGCCCTCCTAGTGTGGGGTACGATGGCAGAGACTAATCTTCAACCCCTTGAGATTATACAGAAGCGCATTTTAAAATGTATAATGTCCAGAAATGCTAAATATCCCAGTAATAAATTGTATGCGGAAACTGAGTTATTCGATGTAAAACAACTTTATTATAAAATCAGCAATATAAGGCAGCATAAAAATAACACAACATTAAAGGTACACATTCACAAGTACAAGACAAGACAGCAGATTCAATATGAAGTTCCACGAGCCAGACGAACTATTGGGCAAAGGGCACACTCATATTTAAGTCCGAGATTATATAATAGTCTACCGGAAGCAATTAGGGAAAGCCCTTCTTTATACACGTTCAAAAAAAAATTAAATACATTTATTAAAAATACATCCAGAGAGACCATAGCAGATTTAATAAGGCAGTAAATACGATTTTGTTTATTGTGTTTTTTATCGGAATATAAATAGGTTGATAAGTTTATTACGGATATTGATATGTAATTAGTGTAGTATATTTAGTATAGTATTTAGTATTTAGTGTTTGAATTAAATGTATTAATATATCATTAATTGTAATTTGAATAATACAAACGCACAAACAAGCTATGCTTATGTGACATGTATTAAGAGTTTATTTCAATAAATTCTACACCACATCAATAATATCTGTTTTAAAAATATTGTTGTTTTGTTCATGAGTTAATTGTATAGTTTTCTTAATGCAGTTTTGTAATTACCAGTGGCGGCTTCTCCTATGAGGCAGGTGCAATAATTTGCAAATTAAATAAATCACAAATTTATATTATTTTACTATTACTATTTGTATTAATTATTATATAATTTAAAATTATTATTAAATTAGTAAAATACGGTCCTGCCCTCACCGCGGTCCAGCCGCCGTCAATTACCGCTATAAGGATCATCCATCTCATTTCTGCTTTAAGTGGTATATGGATATAGGCTGGCCTCTCCGCGTTTCTTTGTCTAGCGTATTACAATTGTTCTGTACGACACAGTCGAATCTAGCTTTACATAGCGGGTAAAAACTGTGTTTACAGAGGCAGGCCTCTCCGTAAATTTAATAGGCGACAGGCGACACGAAAATTAACGAAAACTGACCGATTGTCTTTCGGGGATGAGGTGTCTAATTTATTTTTAGATTCGTTCGTTATGCCGGCTTTTGACACATGCTATTTTTAGATTAACAGGTTGAGGGTTAAAAGTGCACAGTGCATTTGACTTTTACACTTTTTTATTATAGTTTTGCTTGTTTCATTATAGTTTTTAAAGAGCTAGTTATTCTTCTTAGCAAATATGACACAAATTTAAAAACATTTTTAAAACATGATAATGATAATAGATCGGTTTTTTCTGGGACATCCAAAACTATTCAAAATCAATTAATTGATTCAATTGCTTTTGTATTAAATAAGAAAATTGAAGACGAAATTTTAAATTCCTTGTTTTTTTCTTGGCAAGTTGATTAAACAACCGACATTAGCTGTCATTCACAATTATCCGTAATTTTTCGTTACGTTGTAAATGATCAACCTGTTGAACGGTTCATGGGATGTTATGATGTAAGTTCTGGGCGGTCTGCCCTAGATTTATTTGAATTTTTATCAACCAAATACCAGAAATTTGACTTGCGTTCGAAATTAGTGGCTCAAACATACTGACGGTGCTTCTGTAATGTCGGGAGAAGTAAATGGTGTACAGACAAAAATTAAATCTATAGCACCTCAGGCATTATTTACTCATTGCTATGCACATGTATTTAATTTAATTTTAAGTAATGCTTGCAGTTCAATTCATCAGGTTAAAGTATTTTTCTCAATCCTGTCAGGTTTTTCATCATATTTTTCTAAATCGGCAAAGCGTACTCGTGTTGGATAACAGATTGGGGGAAATCGTATACCTACTAATGTATTAACTCATTGAAATTTTACTTCACGCGCAGTTTCGACAGTTAACAACAACAATAAAGATAGATTAATTGAAACGTTTAATTTTATTATTAAAATTCGTGATTTTGATCAAACATCAATTAGAGAAGCCGTAAGTTTAAAACCTTTTTTAGAGGATCCGCAACGCAAAACATATTTTTTTAGGAACATTTACAATAATTTTCCACCAAACTGATATCGTGTTTTCTATTTTACAAAATAGGCAAACGGATGCATGTTACAGCAAGAAATTTACTGCAAGCTACTCTAACTAAAATTCGTGAATTTAGAACTAACAGTATTTATTTTGATTCAATTTATGAAAAACAGGACATCGGCGCTTTACAATCAAATCGTCGTAAGGGAGTTGAAATGGCAGATAAAAAACAACAGTTAAGGCCATTTTTTTTAGAAATTCTTGATATTATAGCCAATTAAATAGAGGTTAGATTTTGCGACATTGAAAAATTAATTTTTTTTTTTATTTACTGGATGCTTCGAAATTTTCCATTTTTTGCGAAAGAATTTCCCAATGGGCTTTTAAAAAGCCCAAAAGCGCAATATAATATTTTTGATATAGAATTCCTTTAATTTATAAAAAATTTTAATTTTTTGGACGCACGTTTTTCTGTTAGGGTTAATATTTTTTCACATTTTTTCATAACTATTTTACGCAGGCTTGATTTTTTAGTTTATTTATAATTTGTTTCAAGTTTATTTAAGAATCTATACTGCCCTCCTAAGCCCAAAGGGCGTAACTCAAAAATGGCTAGTTGTGGGAATTAAGCGTTATATAGCTTATGATTTCGCTATATTTTGGATATACGTCTTTTTTTACTAGTGTTTTAGAAGGCCTAGAACGATGAGATCCGGCCAAATTTGTTATTAAAGTGAACGACTAGGTCATTGGGGAGATAGTAAGAGTAAAATCCAAAATATGGCGAAAATTGAGATACGCCCTTTGGGCTTAGGACGGCAGTATATTTATTATTTAATATCTCTTTATCTTTTTACCAATCCCTTTTCCATTATTTCTCTCAATCCCATCCTTTCCGCCCTTCCCTTCCATGGCAAGAATGCTCTACACCTCCACGTTGGTTCTTGCTAGACAGTTGCATAATAAATATTTCTATAGGAACAAATTGTTCGATAACATATCCCTAGCTTTATAAACAATATAATTTTTTTAAATTTAATGTTATAATTTTTTTTACAAATGGTATTACACAACGTAGAGTGACCACTAGACTAACCTTAAATTCTAACTTTGCTAAAAGAAAATTTAACTGTGCCTCACCACTTTCAAATACCACGACCCGCCACTGGTAATTACAAGTATATTGCTTTTTAATTACCCACCATTACTTTCAGTTTTGTTAGGAAACCATTTGGAGATAGTGTATCCATTAACAGCAACTTAACCAGTAAGTGTGATACTGATAAAACAGTAGGTATACTTGAATACTATCCATAATACCACTGTAACTATAGGCATGTACGCTTTCATTTCCAAAACCAATTTAATTTTCTTTTTTTTTTGGTTGCAAGCTAGTGCATGCACCAGTGCCAGCTCCACCTCTTATATAAATTATTAATCTATAAAGAAGCATTTTTTATTAAAGCTTCATTCACAACCCGCAAATTACAATTAGGCTTTGCATATGACTAACAAATTCAAATAAAAAACCTTTGATATTTGGTTAACGATTGTTTTATACGGGGTAAAGATAAAGTATGGAACCAAGTAAATATCTTTTAAACGAAAAGAACGATAGTTATGAAAATTTGCAGGTAAGTGCAATGGAACAAAACGCATCTGATGTACATATTTTTGATAATAATATACTTCCGGTTTAACCGGAAATGCCATCAACTTCTTTAATTTAAATGGGACACCCTATATATTTTTACAGATTTTGAAAGAGCTTGTTATTTTGAACTCATACATACTGAGTTTAATGTAAACAAATTTGTAAAAACGAGGAATAACTCACTGTTAGTAGTACAATAGATGTACATTTCATTATTTTAGGATAATGAGAAAAAAAATTACTTCAAATGTTCAAAATGCTCGCCGTTTACTTGCTGACAATATGTCATCCTATTAACAAATTCTTGAGTCACTCTTTCCAAAACTTCTCAACGTATTAGTTCACATTCATCAATAATTCTTTGTCTCAATTCCTGTAAGTTTGTTGGTCGTCTAACGTAAACACGTGATTTTAGATAACCCCAAAGAAAAAAATCTAATGGGCTAAGATCCGGAGAACGAGCAGGCCACTCATCTATGAATCCTCTACGTCCAATCCATCGATTTGGAAAATTCGCATCCAGAAAATCCCTAACCCGTCTATCATAGTGGGTGCTTCATCTTGTTGAAACCAAATATTTTGTGGTAATTGCCCATTCTGGGAATAATTTCGTTATTTACTAGATCCAAATACTTGTCACCATTCAAGTTTCCGTCGATAAAAAATGGGCCTATAAGCTTATTTTCGATAATTCCCATCCAAAAATTTAACTTCTGTGGATGCTGGGTATGTGCTTCATGAATCCAATGAGGATTCTCATTTGACCAATACCTTGGCGATTATAACTGTTCCATTTAAACAAAAAGTTGCCTTATCGGAAAAAACTATGCTAGAAGCAAAATTTTCGTCGACATTACAGATGTCCATTAGCCGTTCGCAAAATTCCAGCCGTCGGTCAAAATCATCGTGTGACAATTCTTGAACCAACTGTACCTTATACGGATGATACTTTTCACTTTTTAATATCTTTCCTACAGAACGTCGACTGACACCATGGTTTAGTGCCAAATTTGTGGTGGAAGTTTGAGGTGATTTTTCTAAATCGATTGCAATATTTTGTTTAACAGTTTAACAGTATTAAAACGTTGTAATGTTTTAGTTACTGTTGAGCGTGATATAGGATTTCTCTCCGGATGCAAATTATTAAAAATATGACACACTTCTTCATGAGTTCTAACACGATCACCATTAAAATTTTGATACGCTCTTTTTCACTTAATTGAACCATTCTAAATTGTGCAATTTATTTCCGTCAATTAGAATTTGACACTTGAAGAACAAAAGACGTACTAAACAGTACTTGTTTATTTATTACTATGCATACAAACAACATCAATTAGTTTATCTAAATAGTTTTTTGCTCTAATGCAAAAAACTCAAAGGAGGTTGGTTAAAGTGCTATATTCCTCGTTTTTACAAATTTTTTTACACTAAACTCAGTATGTATGAATTCAAAATAACAAGCTCTTTCAAAATCTGTAAAAATATATAGGGTGTCCCATTTAAATTAAAGAAGTTGATGGCATTTCCGGTTAAACCGGAAGTATATTATTATCAAAAAAATATACATCAGATGCATTTTGTTCCATTGCACTTACCTGCAAATTTTCATAAATATCGTTCTTTTCGTTTAAAAGATATTTACTTGGTTCCATACTTTATCCCAACCCAACCCCCAATCACACAATTTTTATTATTTGACAATCATGGGTATTCTGCAAAACCAACTAACTACTCTTTTTGTAATTTGGAGAAAACACACTTAGAAGATTTATTCTTTAAAATTAAGCAGTTAACATTTATCTGCAAAGAGAAAAATATGCCTTTCTCACTGTTTTTTTTTGTGTTTGGGATTGGTAAGTAATATTTATAAAATTGTTTTACCTATATGTGTAAAGGAAGTACCAAAATGAGGTGCTTGAGTCACTTGAGTGTTTACTAATTTGGAACTAATTGTACATTGTGAATTCTCATAATTCTTTAATTTGAATCTTACTGATTCTAAGTACTAATTGTAATTTTATGGTTGTAAATGAAGCGTAACTCATAACTTTTATTTTTATTTTAAATCAATGATCTCAACCACTTTGAACCCCAATGATGTGGATAATACTTATATATTTTGGTAAAAAAACTAGTTAAAAAAATAAATCAAAAAATTAAATTTTACAGAAAGAAATTAAAGGAATGTATTATTGGAAAAGTATTTTTTTTATTTATCTACTTAGGAAATATTCAATAAAATACAATAGTTCATGCAAAGTTTGTTATCATTATAAGAATGAGAAATAAAGAAAAAACTTTTTACGTATTACAGTTTGTATAAATGTATTATCTTATTCTTTGAACTAATTAAAAATTTAACAATTATATCTTAAAGAACTTATTTAAAACTGTATCAACTACCACTTTCAGCATTTACTAATAATGCCAAATCTTCCTTTTGGTTACTTTCCTTCAGTCTCTCTCTTATAAGTTCTGCAATTGCTTTTTGTGTTTGCTTCTCTAATTTTTCCAACTTCTTGCCAATGTCTCGCTTTAAATCCCAATCTGGTTTTCTAGGAGCTAAAGAAGTAACATCAAGTTGATCAATAACCACACTAGATTTAGCAGATTCCAATTGATCTTTTACCTAGAATTATAAATTATCAAACCAATTCACAACAATAAATTTCTTCCTAAAATGTACTTCAAGTAAAAAATACAGTATGCCATATACCTCTTTTGTAACATCTCCAAGTTCAGCTGGCTCAAGTGTTAAATTGTTTAAATCTTCATTCAATGGTTTATAACTTCTAAATGAAGGTTTTGGTAAGGATACACTTCCATTGTCACTTTGGTTTTCTTGATGGTTGTTGTCCCCAGCTCTTTTTCTTTTTAGATTCCTTAACCTTTCCTTTCTCTTTAGGGCTTCTTCTTCTAGGTGACCCACTTTAGGATCAGATTCTGTCATTTTAAAAGTTTTTAAAATATTCTCTACATAAATTTTAATAACAACAACTTACATGTGTATAAAGATAAAGCTTATTAGGTATATAATACCAGATGCCAGATACTATACTATAGTGCAAAATAATAGGTTAGGTTGTTATTTTTTATAATTAAAATGACATTGACATTGAAAGAATAAATGTCATCAGAATAATCACATCATTCACGAATCAGTAAATTGTTAAAATAAAAGGTAATGGTGTATTTTAGGTCACCCCCCTAGGCGCATGCGCGACAATTTCAAATTTATTGATTTTTAGACGAGTTTGAAGTTGCGGTGTTGTCGGATTAAATCATTTTTCCCTTAAACCGAATAGTTTGGGTTTAGTAAATTTGATTTAAAAAAAGAGGCGCTAGTAAATAGGTATTTATTATTTAGATTAAAGGAGTTTTATAAATCCATAAATAATAAATTATATACTGAAAGTAGTAATTAAAAATATAAATAAAAAGCATTCTTTTTTTAATTTTTTTAATTTGCAAATATACCTATATAAATCTCTTGCTTTAATGGTATTCTGTGATTTTAATTTATTATGGTTTAATAATATTAACAATATATAAACTTCTGTTATAAATGCCATAGAAATAATAAAACAGCAATTAAAAATAGGAATAAAACAGCAAATAAAATTAGAAATAGTACATGTTTTATGTTTTCATTCATGTAGGTAAATGACATATTTACTTATGGAACTTATTTTAATTATGGTTTAAAATTCATTAAAAAATATAAACTATTAATGTAAAGGCAGTATAGAAAATATTAGCAAAAACTTTTATGATTCATATGTTTATATGTACCTCAAGTTTAAATCCAGAAATGTTTTCAGATGCAAAATTTATTGTTCTGACTCACTATTTATTTAAAAAAACTTAATTTTTCAGCCAAGATCTAATTTGTCTAATTTATGAAAGAATAATTTTCATCTTTTCAAGATCTTTCACTCAGTTTATTTATTCACAAAAATGTGGCAACGTAGCTTAAAATTCAAAGTTTACCGCTCGGTTACTGCTCTAGTCGACCAATAAAATTAACTTAAGAATTCAAATTGCCGCATGCGCCTAGGGGGGTGACCTAAAATACACCATTACCAAATAAAATAACTTTAAAATTAAAAAAATCCTTTTTAACTTAGTACTTCTTTATTAAAAAATCAATATTAATATCGAAGAGATCTTTGTTACCTAATATTAAACCAATTATATATTATTCTGTGCTGTGTACAATTCAGTATTTATAGTTGCCTAACTAGTAGTAAGACAATTATGGTTAAAAAATTGTTATAAATAACATATATTTAAAATACACTCTAGTCAGTACGAATTAAATCTGGTTTTATTTACAAATAGATGTTTCTCAAAATTGCTCCGGGAAATATCACCAGGCATTTTAACGATTGCATCAGTATTGATCCATTATATGAAAATAACATCAATGTTTAAACCTCTTCATTTCAAAATATATTTCCTTCTCCTACATCTGTGTCGAAATTTGAAATTAAACAACTAAGAAACAAAAAGTTCAAACTCTCATCTCAGCGAATGAATGAAAAGGTGTATAAATTAACACCTACTATTTCCTCTTTCCATTCAAAGTTTTATCATACGACAATATACACATATTTATATAATAGAGGATGTGGACTAGTTTGCGCAACTTTACAGAAAGGGTAGGTACCTACCTACCTAATTTTTTATCCAAGTACCTATTTCATTATTACAACAATATTTTTAAGGCGTTTAAAACAACACCAATAAGTCTGGGATAAGTGGTTGAAACACAACAGATATTTAATTTAATTAATATAGTATTATAGTTAAACAATAATTTTGAAATATTGACATAATATACTCGTTGTTAGTGACCCAACTCTTTTTCATGCATAATAATGCAAAGTAGAATGAAGTCTGTCATGCGTATAACTTATCTTCGACGAACATGTGTGAAGGAAATGAGTCACAATCTCAGATATGGCTTGGAAGGAGTTGGATCTTTGTTGTCCGTATCGAAAGATAAGTAACAATTTATTTTACTTGTTTTCAGTTAGTCTCCGCTCACGGCGAGTGTGTCGTGAGTTAGCGGGTTTATTTTTATTTGGGTGAACGATTGCGACTCTGGTTTTGTTTTTTGTGCGACTTTCACCGACTTTTCGGTTAACATCATTTGATAATATTTTGTTTACGCGCAGGTGGATATAATTTTTTTGATTTAGCGGATGTTTCCGACATAGGTGAGTTTATTATTGGATAAATAGAAAAGTTAATAAATAAATAATCTTTAGCGAAGGTTATTTTCTTTGTTAGAAATTTAATTGTGCTTTTATGGGAATGATAAGACTATAAATTACGACGTTTTTTTTAAAGTTGTTTATTGTTTGATTTTATTATGTTAAACTAAATAACGCTGGAAACGACTAATATGTATTTCCAATTTTTTTAATTTTTAATTTAAAAATGGGAAGATTGAGGTAGACGAAGGATTTCATAACAGATTCGCCGTCAAAATGTATACAGTATTTGTTGGAAAAAAAACCCAATACAAGAAAATTCGTAGATATCTTAACAGGACACAACAGACTCAAAAAAGATCTACATGTGCTAAAACTGTCAGGAGAAGAGGTGAAGAAAAATCACGGCTAGAAGGTATGAAGGGGAATTACTGTACAGTTTAACAAGTCCAGACTGAAATAGATCCCATAGAGTAAAAGGAATACCACAATATGTATATGTGGAAAAAGTCGAGATGGGAAAAAGGCATGTAGGTTTGCAAGGGCGCCACAAAATAGACTAACAGTCTGGCCATAAAATCAGTATGCTATTTAGCCTTTAAAGGTTTATTAAAGTTTTTTTTGCTACAAATTTCTTCAACAACCTATTTTTCAAATCAAAAACTAAAAAACGATCCATGGAAACAAAACGATGTGCATACCTATTATAGAATAGCATATTTGGCGCCCAACGTGGGGAAATGCAGTATTAAGAAATGTTTCATTGACTTTATAACTACTCCCGAAAAAACACGTGAGGGGCTTGGAAAAGAAATCGTGAAAAAGTCGGTAGCCGATGGTTTGGATATATTAAGAATGTAAGAGGCATTATGACTGGAAAATACAGTCTTCCTTGGGACAACAGCGATTTTCAAATTCTCGAAAAATAAGTGGCGTCTATCTTACATTATTTTGTATTGGTTGATATGTTTGCAGAAGTAAAAGCAAAAAAGTGCCAACTGAAATAAAAAAGCATATCAGGGATATTTTTTACATTTTCAATTTTTTATCACGAAGGTTGACAGCAAACATTATTAAGCACTCCCGGTATTTTGGCGAATAACACCGCGTTTATTGAGTAAATAATGATTAAGAGGAAAACCCACTAGTTCATTTGCTGATTTTTCCGCTGCGCCAATTGTACTATATACTATGGTATGTGATTTTTTTATCAATACCTACATAAAATTATTCATAATTCCTATTTACTATACAAAATGCATTGTAAACACCTAACACGCATTTTCGGATGCAATTTATCAGATATCAGTATGACTACTTTTCATTGTTGTAACCATTTGTTTAGTAGGTACGTAAATAATGCTGAGCTGTTTAAAGTTGCCTTAATACAAAACATATATCGAAAAGTTTGGAATAATGGAATATTTCATCTTTTTATTAATTTTTATAAATAATGTTTTTGATATAAGTAAACATCATTTTACTACAACTCTAATCAATAACTAAATAAATCTCGAAGTCAGATAAACATACAAAAAAATGATTTATTCTTTTGAGGTGAAAAATGTACAATGTATTACAATTTTTTTTAAATAAATTAATAAGCAAAAAAAGGTTTTTAAATAAAATTAATAATCAGTATTTCCTCCATGGGCCTGTATGCATGACTGTAGGCGATGTGGCATGCTATCGATTAAATGGTCGAGCTGGGCTTGCGGAATTCTCTCCCAATCTTCACAAGCAGCACCTTTCAGTTCTCGTACAGTAATTGGGGTAGGGTTTCGCTTCTTAATGCGTGTTTTAAGAATGTCCCAGGCATGTTCAATGACGTTCATGTCAGGGGAATTTGATGGCCATCTTAATGTGGATATTCCTTCTTCCAAAAAATTTTATACTGCAGCTGTTCGATGTGGAGGTGCATTGTCATGCATAAACACAAATCCATCACCTATCGCCCCCCGGAATAGACGCACAACAGGATTTAAAACTTCCTCGATGTACACAGCACCAGTGATTCTTCTCTCCAAAACCAGGAGAGGCGTCCGTGTACCCCTTATAATACCACTCCAAACCATAATACTCCCACCTTCAAATGGAACACGTGGTTGGACTGTTTCTAATCGGGCTTGTCGTCCTGGGGCCCTCCAAACTAGCGTTCTTCGCGAATCAGAAACCAAGCCAATTCTTGATTCATCAGAGAACATCACGTAATTCCAGTTAGGACCATGGTGTAACATTTCTTGAGCCCATTGCAACCTTACAATTTTTTGTTGATATGTTAGCTTGGGAACATGTAGAGGTCTTCTGCGATACAAATTACCGCATTTAATCTTCGTGTAATTGTTTGCCTTGAGAAATTCAGTCCTTCAAGTCTAGCAATTTCTCTGGATATGCCACTTGTAGATTCCTGTCGATTTCTTTGAGATTTCAATGCTATCTGCCGGTCTTGTGCTGCTGTGCACCTATTTGATTCCCTTTATTAATTCCAACATAAGTAATATTTCGTTGGGTTCAAGTAAATCCATGTCTTATTTTAAATGCAGTATATAAAAAATTATAATTATAGTAGAAGTAGGGTTTATTTCTTAATTTTTAAAACACCTTCATTTATAAATAAGCATTCTATAATTTCCTTGAACTAATGTATCAATATTTATAGCCAAAATATTAAAGTTAAAGTAAATTAAAAATAGATAACGAGACAAAAACTATTTGAAGAGATAATTCTTCTTGGTCTAGGCAGGAGAATTGATTTTCTCTGGAATGTCACGCATCTTTGGTGAGATTTTATTTCAGGAATCCATTTTTGTTTATTTTGAGAGAATTATAATTCACTTTCTCCTGAGATTTCGGAAATAAGGGTCCTGGCGAAACCCGAATAAAGCTAATTTAACCTCAAAAAGCTCTTTCTCAGCTGAAAGCTTGATAAAGTACAAGGTCAGCTGAAGTAAGAATCTCATTAAAATCTAAGTTGAAACCTACTTGCTGTAGGTAAAAAGAATGGCCATTTAAAATTTAACGGCTGACTTAACTAAAATTCTTACTATAATTCGGTGTTTTCCATTTTTTTCTAAATCATGCAGGAAGACAGAGCAGCAATCAATTACCCCAAAAACCAAAAAAAAACTTAAATTAAAAAAAATTTGTAGCATAGTTATTCCATCCTCAAATTCAAATTCAGAAATTTGCCGCGTAAACGACTAGATCCAACATGGCGGGTGGCCTACGTCACTATTCATATGTGTCATTGAAAGCGCCATCATTTTAATGGGTACATTCAGGAGGTCCCAGCGGCTAGATCTAGCCACTCAGCATGCTGTGGCCGCTGTTAATAAGCGCCTTCGTTTCGCCTGAATGCGTGGCTCACTGACAGCGGAACAAAAGTCAAAACATTTGTAAACATAACCCAATTTTTATTTTGGTTTTTATATGACTATTGTGTTCATGTACAAAACTACAATAATTATCTTCAATTATCAATTGGATAAATCTTATCTCAACAATCAACACCTTAGAATATAATTAAGATCAACACAAACCTACATAACCCAATTTCGATATGTCATTAATGTCAAAATCGCGATGCGCTTTTTAGAAAGCGACAAATTTCTACGCTGAGCAAAACAGTCAGCCGCTGTTGAATAGCTTTCAAGCAGCGCTACATTCAGAGAGACTCCTTACTAAGCGATCTCAGCCGCTGGGACCTCCTGAATGTACCCATTGTATCTGCGAGATTGTGCGAAGTTTTTTATTTATATTTATTCATCTCTTTTCTTTATTTTTTGTTGATTTTCATAAAAATAAGTCAGTTAGACATTTTTAAAGCACAAAATAAGTACTTACGCTGTTGCTTTTACATTTCGAAATTCAGCTGCATTGAAACCTAACCTAACCCAACCTAACCTAACCATGAAAATGTCTAAGGATGGTAAATTGTTTGACAATGCTTTCACAAACCCTATTGACAACATTTTATGATTGCATAACACAAATAAAACCAATAATTCACAATAAAATCAAATATAAAAGTCCAACTCTCTCAATTACCACATATTAAATGTAGACAAACTGTCATCGATATGAGTTTTGACGTCACGACCAATGAAAGTGCGTTTCGACTTCTATTTGAATTTATCGATTTTAACTTACTTTCAATTTGATATTATATAAAAAATAACCAGAATTGTTGCGTTGTAATGAGTTTAGGATTAAATATTTATAATTTACTATATGATTACAAAGGA
This sequence comes from Ophraella communa, assembly GCA_035357415.1. Lineage (NCBI taxonomy): Eukaryota > Metazoa > Arthropoda > Insecta > Coleoptera > Chrysomelidae > Ophraella > Ophraella communa. The sequence continues at coordinate 19,894,982 of CM068988.1, read as the reverse complement.
ATTTCATTGATTTATTTCTAATGAAAACACTGAATTCTCAGGTAATTTGGCTAAAAAGATTACTACTAAAATATTGTTAAAATAAACTAAAAAACTGATCCCAATCGTCTGTAAACAAAACCAGCTGACTAAGAAAGGGAAACCCATTATTAAAAAAATTATCAGAACGATGTTCTAATGGATTTTCTAAATAATTTGTCAAGATCTCAAATAAAAAAGAGATAAGACTTAACATGATATAATTATTTATTTTTAACCACTATCAATATAAGTTTTATCATACAATTAAAATTAACTTATTAAAAAACATATTTATACTAAAATAATTGTAATAACCGGTATTTACATTACGATTGGTAAAGCGTGTTAGAACATGCTGTTTAAATGATGTATTAATCTAAATATAGAAATGACTGTTCTAATTTAACCCAATGTAAACAATAATTCTTCCTGATTATAACAATAAATGAAAAGATAACAAATAGTTATTTATACATTCCGATGCATTTAACCTATTGACCATTTTGGCATATCCTGTATTTATTATGTATGAAGAACGACGTGGTCCTTAGCAACAATAACAGGATAGATAAGTAGTACAATTGAACTTATAATCATTAAAATAATAAAGTAATTATTAAACAATGAAATTTATTTAAATTGTAGGTACGGACAGCTTTTGTAATTCTTTGTTTAAAAATGTGAAATGAAATTTAAAATATTTATTATTAAAAAATGTATATATTTGTATCGAAATAAACAGTTAAATTTTTTTATAAAGGTAAAATCATAATTGTTTCTCTCCTTTACCTAATTAGTTTTGCTGTAAACTTCTCTGTAAATTTATATTGTAAAAGTATAAAATCAAGAGAATATCCATTTTGGTTAATGCAACAGAAACTCTCTGTGCCAGAATTATATAGAATATTTTATTATGCATCGACAGTACGATCCATAATAAATATTATTCCGAAATGTTCAGTGTTGCCAATCCAAAATAATAAAAAGATGCACTGGCTGAGTCGAAATTATACGAAAAGATGCGCTTCGTGATTTTCCGTTAGTATTTACTCCTTAGACAAGGAAATGCTTTCCTAATCTAAGATTTACTCCCTCTAGCATTCGCAACATATTGATACTACTCATGTGCAATAAAATTATTTAAAATTGGATTCTTGTAATGTACTATAATACTGTACAAAATAAAAAGTCAACTATATAGTGCAACAAGGCAGCAACTCGGGCTCAAGACCAACCTCAGAGACGTACTCAGTGACACACAACAAATCCAAATCGTGCTGAACTACTTAAAGACTATCTAGATTTTCCATAAAATTTAACCTGTATTTTGTATTTGAAATTACTTATATTGTAGCCTAAATTGTCCCCGTGCGAGTGGCCATAGTTGCCGAGCACGTTAATTTAAATAAATAAATAAATAATAGAAATATGCGGAATTATGCGGATTTTTGTTAGGGTTAGAAAATTATTCGCATTCGGGTTAAAAGATGCGAAAATCGCATAATTATGCGCCAATTGGCAACACTGGAAATGTTTTAGTTCAGTAATATAATACGAGGATTGCCTTTTATATTTCGGGATTTGGCAACCCTGGTGTTGCAATCTGGCAACTGATAGCTCTATCGTAAATTTGAGGTTATACGATTTGACATACGAGCGCTATTTGTGTTGTTTACAGTATGGAAAATTAAATGGAATTAAATCATGAACATTTTCGTGTGATCATTTTTTAAAACTTTCGACGTGGATTAACTCAGCAACAGTGCATGGATGAACTTATTTCAATTTTTGCCGATGAAGCTCCTTCAAGGACCAGTGTTTATCGATGGTATGGTGAATTCAATCGTGGCCGTAGTTCAATCCAAGAAGAATTTCGTGCAGTTCGTTCAATATCAGTTGTTCCGAAAACCATTAATGCTGTGCGCGAACTGATATTGCTAGATCGTTATGTGACCTATCGTGAGATTGAGACAACCTTAGACATTAGTGAGACCAGCATACATTCAATATTGATTAAATATTGGGTTGGATCTCAAAACCAGTATCACGATTCAAGGGTTGTTGAGGGTGCAGGGGGGTTCTAGGGGTTGTTAATTAGTGTAATCAAGCAATTTTAGCTGCCGGAGACGCGTTCAAGTATTTTTTATTTAATGTTTTGTTAATGTGCAATTGCGTAGAACGGGACGTAAATCGTAATATTTTCCAGGCTTGGTTAGGTTAGGTTAGGTTAGGTTAGGTTAGGTTTTACATGGTCAATTGACCCGAAATGGGTAGGTTAGGTTAGGTTACAACTGTGACCCCCCGCCAGAACCGACTCGCTACCGTTTTGCATGCCTATTACATAGGCATAGGCATATAAGTTTCATTGTCAAATTTGACTCATAACCTCAAATAGAAAGGTTAGGTTAGGTTAGGTTAGTTTAGGTTAGGTTAGGTTAGGTTAGGTTAGGTTAGGTTAGGTTAGGTTAGGTTAGGTTAGGTTAGGTTAACTCATAACGCCGTATAGCCCCGACTTGACACCGAATAACTTCTTTTTATTCCCGTACGTAAAAAACAAACTGAGAGGTCCACGTTTTTCGACACCTGAAGAAGCGGTTGCTGCATTCAGAATGCATGTTTTGCAGATACCTCAATCAGAGTGGCAAAAGTGCTTCGACAATTGGTTCAAACGCATGCAAAAGTGTATAGATTTTCATGGGGAATATTTTGAAAAACAATAAAGTGATTTTCAATGATTAATATTTGTTTTTGTTCTCTAATCCCGGAATATAAAAGGCAACCCTCGTATTCAGATTTTCTGTAGACTGTACACCACAATCACCAATTAAAAAAAAATCTTTTTATGATTCTTTGCCATATATTACCTTCAAAGTATGCTCCTTCGGAAACGATACACTTTTAATCACTATTTTCTTCAATTTCTCCTAATATAGGAAAAATTGCAGAAGTTGCAGATATTGATAGTCTACCAGAGGAGGTAAATCTCGTATTACATCTCTACCGCGTTTGAACGGTTTACTTCACTCCTAAGCAAGTGTTTTTGACAATAATTATTCACCGTAAGCTTTTTGGACATTGAAATAAAATAAAATATTAATTTAAAGAAATTTATGCTAAAATTCAATACACAACATTATAGTTACATAATTAAAATAGATTCTTCGAGTCAAATACCTTTTTATTTTTGGTTTGGTACCACTTCATTAGATTTGAACGTTATCTACGCTATTCTCAATCATATTTAATTATTATTTTTGAGCTAAAGCAAAAAAGGATTTCTATTATTATAAACAGCTGTAACCGAGATTGTTTCTAAAATTAAACATCGACCAACAACTTTTTTAATCACCCAACACACACATAATTACTTCTTTATGTGCTAGAATTAGTTTTAATCACCCGAAACATTTGTCTTAAACCTCAAGCGTAGTAAAAGAAGGAAGTAATATTAACTTAAAGTCAATAATTACACAATAGTTTAACAAAAAATTTCGTTATAAATCATTACAGGATTTCTTCTTATGAACTAAGTGCAAACGTGGGCCCAAACAAAAAATAACAGGTTGTTAAAGTTTTAAGATAGTTTTCGTAACCAATGACGAATTTTAAAAATGGATATTTTTCATATTTTGCAAATTAGATCCAATACCTCTTTCCTACGATACGCCCATGTTATTTGATAACCTCATGAAACTTCATTGCGCATGACCTGAAGGCTTACTGAAATTTCGTAAATGGATGAAGTTTTGATATAAATATGGGATTAGTAGTCGAGTTTAAGGTTATGTCGGTGGGAATACCCCTGTTTACTTCACGTCTATTTTCTTCTTATATTTACTCTCAAAATTCCATATTCCACATTAACTTCCATACGTTATTATAGTTCCTTCCCTCGTGGAAGTAATTATTGAATTTTATTTACAGGAAGTCAGTACCTAGTTGTTCCTTAACTGTTCTTCACACCTTCATGTGACATACACCTAATTTAGCAGCCAACTTCCTCATATTTCCGGACACTCATCAATGTGATCGAATATTGTATCACCATAATATAATGTTTTACCATAAGTTTTTATTTAAATAAGACAATTTTTTTATAACACATGATTTACTAAGAATCATAATTGGTCATTTTTGTTTACAAGAACAAAAATGTTTTTTAAAATGCCAACACCTTCTAAAGAGATGTTTTACAAACAAATATTCATAGTGAAATAATTTTCAAAATAGATGTAGATATTCCATTTTTAAATTGATTTTAAACCACAACAAATTTAAAAAATGTAAAAATAAATATGAGAAGAAAACAAGTCACCTCTGTTTATTTGGTTACTGAAATGCCATATAAACTATAATAAAAACATTTTGTATTTTATATTTTAAATTTAGTAGGTAGAGTTGATTCCAAAATTATAGCGACAGCTCAAGTAAAATTCGGCAATGTGGGGGTATTCGCCGACGATCTCCGATCGGCTCGCGCCGCAGCGCAGTCGGAGAATTCTAGTAGAACAATTGCTAAGCGGATTCCGTGTGCGGTGTTTCTTAGTCCCAGCGGCAGCTGGGCCACTGGAATCTATTTCTCGAACTGGGTAATCGCTAGCGTTCGAGTCGACGGTAAAGATAGGTGGGAAAACCGTAGCTGTCGCGATAATTTTGGAATTAACTCTACTGAAATGCCATATAAACTATAATAAAAACATTTTGTATTTTATATTTTAAATTTAGTAGGTACCATAACTGTTATTATACCTATATGCACTTTTGCCTATAAATAAGTAGGTTGCACCAAATCAACTTATGTAGTATATACCTGTCGTGATTTATGCCCAATATTTTTATTATATTTTCTATTACCTAGGTATATTGTATACTCCGGGTCACAGTTGTTATGCAGCGTGGCCGGTATAGGCCAATATAAATCTTATGGGCGAATATTCAACACTGTTGCCGCTTTTGTTAAATTTATTGGTAAAATTTATCTAAAAGCATAATTATAAATATTCTTAATTACTCACTAAACGAATTTTAAATGAATAATTTAGTCAACATTTAAATCATACTAGTAACACAATGGCAAGTTATATTCCCCCGCCAGTTGGAACCAAATTCGAAGAACATGCCGATATGGCAACGCCGTCGTCCATAAACGTAATGCTGCATAATAACTGTGACCTGCTCTCTAGTAACAGATTTCAGAATGTTTTGATGTTTGGTAATTAAAACTGTAACTCAATAAAAATGTGTTTTATTTGTTTAGATGAATGATCTGTAAAAAGTTTTCTAGCCTAGTAATGATTTATCTCAAACAACGGAAATGTAACACATTATTTTAATAATAAAAAATGGAGTGAAGGAACTGTAACATGATTAGATTATTCATGCAATTAGATCTTTTTAGACGAACTTTTTTTGACTACCAAAAAGATATTGAATTTTTATTGAAAAACCATGGGCGTGCCAAAAATAATATCGGAATATAAGAGCGATATTTTATCTATATTTATTATATCTATCCTTTTTGAGGTTTGTACAATAAATAAATACCTTATAAAACCAATTGTTTCATCAGACTGCCTATTAATGTTTTTAAACAGCTAGTCATGCATTTAGAATTTAGAGTTAATGTTGCCTGCTTATTGGTTGTGTTTCTGTTTGGGATTTTGCATTAGCAGGTATTAACGTTTTTTATATAAATATAAAAATATAAATCAGCTTTATTTTAAAATAACTGATTGGCACAGTTATAAGAAGATAAAGCGATTTTTTATACATTATATATTTTTTCTTCTTAAATGAATTAATAAATTAAATTATAATATAAAAATCTGGTTTTTATCAAGGATATTGACATAATATACATACATTAAAATATAAGATAATATACCTAAATAATGTTAACATTTATTTACCAACATTACTAAAACAACTGTTTTTAAATATCTAACCCTAATAGTGTTACAATTATATAAATGTCACAATTAAAAAGATAAAAAAAAATAAAAAATATATAAAAGTAAACTTTATGTTGTCGCTATTATACGCAGAAACTGCAGCATAAAATTTAATTTGATGCCATAGAAATGGGGAGTCTGTCTTTACACTGTGCATAAAATGATGGTGATTTTGTGGAATTGTTTCTCAAACAATGCTTTTTATAAGGCCCAAAATACATATTTAGTTGTTGCTTTTGGTCTTTTGGTTATAAATCAATGGTCTATGGTTATGAAACATACATTTTTTTATCATATTTTTTAGTTTCCAAATATTCATCTGCAATATCTTATTATTTTTTGTACTGTTTTTGGATTATAATTTTCAGCACATTTATTTATACTTGTTCTTTTCGGCCATCTTCGATGGAACTAAGTGGCCTTATGTATAGGTCTCCCAACGAAAGTTTGGGACAGCCACGTGTCGGCGCAGGTAGGTGGATACTTTCTATCAGTGGCGGACGGAAATAAAAGTATTTTATACATCTTAAATTGATTTTTAATGTATGATGCTAACATAATTAAGAATAATTTTTTTTTTTTATTTTAAATATTTTAAATAATTTCAGTCTGAATCATCGGACGAATCTAAAGCCTGTATTCCTAAACTTATTTCCTCCATGGGCCTGTATACATGACTGTAGGCGATGTGACATGCCATCGATTAAATGGTCGAGCAGGGCTTGCGGAATTCTTCCATTCCTCACGAGCAGCATCTTTCAGTTCTCGTACAGTAATTGGGGGAGGGTTTCGCTTCTTAATGCGTGTTTTAAGAATGTCCCAGGCATGTTCAATGACGTTCATATCAGGGGAATTTCATGGTCATCTTAATGTGGAAATTCCTTCTTCTCCCAAAAAATTTTGTACGGCAGCTGTTCGATGTGGAGATGCATTGTCATGCATAAACACAAATCCATCACCTACCGCCCCCCGGAATAGACGCACAACAGGATTTAAAACTTCCTCGATGTACACAGCTGATTCTTCTCTCCAAAACCAGGAGAGGGGTCCGTGTACCCCTCAAAATACCACTCCAAACCATAATACTCCCACCTTCAAATGGAACACGTGGTTGGACTGTTTCTAATCGGGCTTGTCGTCCTGGGGCCCTCCAGACTAGCGCTCTTCGCGAATCAGAAACCAAACCAATTCTTGATTCATCAGAGAACATCACGTAATTCCAGTTAGGACCCTAGTGTAACATTTCTTGAGCATACTGCAACCTTACAATTTTTTGTTGATAGGTTAGTTTGGGAACAAGTAGAGGTCTTCTGCGATACAAATTTACCGCATTTAATCTTCGTGTAATTGTTTGCCTTGAGATATTCAGTCCTTCAAGTCTAGCAATTTCTCTGGATAAGCCACTTGTAGATTCCTGTCGATTTCTTCGAGCTATTAATGTTATCTGCTGTTGTACATTGACTTCTGCCACTTCTGGGACGATCCTTCACATCATTTGTGTCTTGGAGTTTTTTTTTTAATTTTTAATATAGCACCCTGAGTAACACCAACAATATTCGCGATATCACTTTGACTAAAGCCCTGTTGTAACAAAGTAATTACTCTAGACTAGCTCAAATGAAATTTCAACAAGAATTGGAATAATGTGAAAGCACCCAAATCAATTAAATATGACCAAATTAATACAAAAACGAATAAAATTTAGTATTATTTTGATTTAAAAACGCTTTAAAATAAATATCAACAAGAGTTTTTAAAAAACCATAGGCGTAGATATATTATTTCTAAATATTCCAAACTTTTGGACATATTGTGTATATGTACAAGTAGGTTTGTGTTAATCTACTAGCTTCGCAAAGAAGCTTAGTCAGATGGTGTTCGAGAACTATTTAATCTACTATAAATATGTATGCTTGTTTATTAAGAGGCTGTATTTTTGGTAGAAGGCTAATTTAGCGGCTGCTGTTCTAATTTCATAAAAATAACCGTAAAAAACAATTCATCACAAAACAAATTTAACAAATGATTTAAATTAAACTGCAATATTCACTACCGAACTAATGACTGTGGTGCTCGTAAGAACATTGCAATTTCAACAACATTGTGTTTGCATTGATTTGTTTTTAAATGTCTTATTCATTAAATCCTCCTTCTCTTTAGTAATTTTGCTAAGTGATTGCTTATCATTATAAATACAAAATTTACTGGATAAATATTTACAAAATTTAATAAAGTACATCTGATCATCTGTTTACAAAAAATCTTGTTTAATAATTTTAACTATTAAGTATTAAAACACGTAGGTATGAGTTTTTATCTGTAACAAGGTCAGATTAAAGTAAATAATTCATTAATTACGATTACTTGGAAGTAGAACTTAAAAGGTGTAGGTGACATTTAATCACCGTGTGGGTTATTTATTTAAATTGTTTAACCGTTTAAATTTTTTACCCTTCCGCAGAACGGCATGCAATTTTTTAAGGCATATAAGGGAAAATTTAAAAAAAATATTAAAATTACCCTTGCTGGAAACACTTTTACTGAATTGGTAGAAGTGTCTTACAATGATAAAAATAAAAGTGACAATTGAAAAGAACAGATTGTTTGAAATCCAGGTACAATTTTTTTTGTTTCAACTAGTATAAATTCTATAATTTTTATGAATGTTTTTTATTTGGATATGAAGGGCGGTCTTCATATACACGAATCTGTTTGCTATTAAATCCTGGTAGGATTCAACAAGTTCTTCTGCTCGTTATATGTACCAAACTGCAAATTCCTTTCTTCGAACAAAGTATTTTAAAATCACCAACTACCAAATTGCTTCTACGAACGCTTTTTTTTAATGCGCATGCCTCTGACGATTTCTGATAGTTTCTAATTGTTCTACGAACAAACCTAATATGTATATTATTTTATTTTTAACTTAGGTACAATAAAAATACCCCTAACCTTTTTATTTTGGGTTTGTTAAACAAAATTTGATGATCCTTTAAATCCTGACACTGATTTGGCTATATATTGTTTAATAAAAAGATTATAATACATATTAAAATCCATTCTAAAGAAGGCCTAGGTTCAGTAAACTAAATATAATAGGTATACGTCATTGTATTTTAACATTTTCAATGGATACGCCACTGCATGATGTTACATATTCCGTTCTTTACGAGATAAGTTCTAATAGTAATAATATCATTTTAAATAATTTTTTATGCGGTAGAATCAATGATATGGAGTTTATAAATTTGGTCATTCTCTTTTAAATGCTTTGTTTAAGTATTGGAAGAACTGTTTAAGTGAATGGGAATCTTCATAACTTTCTGTTTCTAGGCCAAGCAAATTATACCGATTGCACATGACACACCTACATAAAAAACCGTTGTATTATTTTAATGAATCTTTTATAAGCCAAAGAGTCTATCCTGAAAGTGTAAGTGAAAGATTTTTGTAAGAATACCTATTTTTCTCCTAAGTATACCTAAAGACTCAAAATATTTATTTGTATACCTATATTAATAAATAAAATACAAATAAAAGAAATAATATCCAGTAATATATTTAATTGTGTATACGTATAAAAAAGTATAAGGTTTTTTGTAGTAAATTCCCTGACTAAAATTTATATCAGAATCTTTCTAAAACATTGTCATTAAGAATGAAGTTAATAATTTTGGCTGTAGTTCCGATTAACTCCCATGAGAATTTCGCCTTGGTATTAATTAGGTTAAATACCTAGTTCTCGTGAAGCTCGATCGAAAAAAAGTTGTCTAGATGTGTGCATGCGCATACATATTGAAATAAATTAGTTTTAATTTACGAGAACGCTTCTTTTTGCCATTTCACTTTGAACTTTACTTGCATAAGTTTGTTTTATTTTTCTGCTCTCTTTTAATTGATATTTTTGTTTTAAAAAATTGTGTTTTTCGGTATCGATGAACCATATTCATCACACTCTACTAATATGGTTCGGTTAGGTTAGGTTAGGTTAGGTTAGGTTAGGTTAGGTTAGGTTAGGTTAGGTTAGGTTAGGTTAGGTGAAAAGATCATATCCGGGTATATGAGACAATTCGGCATAAAAAAACTCGCGGTAGAAAAAATTCAATGCGCATGCGCAACTTCTGGACACGATTTTCGAATTCCGCATATTCGGAATAGTAGGTTATAGTCATTTTTGGTAATGAAATTCCAAGGGGAGTTAATCGGAACCTTCTCCATAATTTTCAACCTAGATCATTTTGGTCTTTTGAGATTACTCTTTCTTTCTTTCTTTATTTAGCTAATTAGTGTGGTTGGTAAAATAATTTTGACATGTATTCACTCCGTAAATTTGTGTCCCAAGTGCTAAGTTTTTTTTTTATTTACATTAATATGGAAAGATTTTAACTAGATACCTAAGTAGAAAAACATGTGAACTAGGTATTATGATAACAATAGTATATTGTGCAACTAGGTGGAAAAGTTACACTTTTCTTACTAGTAAGAAAAGTGTCTTTTCCCCGAGAAATTATTCTATTATCGAAATGCTGACGGAGTAAGTCTAAGGTGCGCACAGCTGTATGGCTCGTTGCACCATCTTGTTGGAACCATTGTGTGCGAAACTGTAGATTTCGTGCACGGCAAAAGTTATTTAGATCTCTCACAAAAGGTATAATAATTTTCTCTCTATAACGTTCTTGGTTGACAGTAAGTGGATTCTGGTTATAAGGACCAATCATTCCATTACCAGATACCGCGCACCAAACGGTAACTCGAAGACTTCGGGATATTCGTAAATTAAACTCAACATGCGACCACAGTAAATTTCTCTTGCACGTTTGTCCGCAGCATTTAGTCGTTGTCCACCTTGAATACGGTATGGATAACCCCCAATTGATTTGAACATGCGACGTAAAGACGTTTCACTAATGTTGAGTTTACATGCAGTTCTTACAAGACTTCTTTGAGGTGATTACACAACTTGGTTAAAAACACGTCCTTCATTTTCGTTAGTGCATACTGTTTTTCGACGACCCGAAGAACCTTTACGTTGACACAATACACTACCAGTGCGACGAAATTTTTCAACAACAGCTAACATCTCACTTTTACTAGGAGCTGCTTTATTAAATTTTTGTTGATATTTTATTGACACCTGTTCTAAGCTTGGACCATCATTACGACCTTTTCCGTATGAACGAAAATAATGCTCTACCAAAAACACTTTTTCTTCCGTTGTTAGAACCATTTTTAAATCATATTTAACTGCAGCGTACTATTAATATATCAACTAATGACAATAAGTCAAATATGACAAATCCATATTACATAAACAACTCCACAGCACTCTATGTTTCGGTACTGTTTATTTTGGCAGATACCGTACATTAATTTTCCTGTAAAAATCTAAAATTTCTACATTGTGATATGATTATAACCTTCAATTTTAACTACCTGCAATTAAGAACATACTAATAATAATTAGTTTACATATTCATTTTATTTCCATCAATTAAAATATTTAAATTTAAAAATACAATTCCAGTTTTATTTGTATATGTATTTTCTTTTTAAATGATCTATTATTTTTCATTAAAAAATATTAAAATATATTGCGGCTTATGTAACATATAAAGGTTACGTGTTTCTGTCTCCTTTCGTCAATTTGAGCCATTGATAAGAGATATATACTAAGATAAGATTTACATTTACAGATATTTGTAAATGACATATAGAGATTAATTAGGAAAAAATTTAAAAGAAAACATTAAAATTTAATTATATATTATTAATTAGGTATATTTATCTTTTATTTTTCCAATTATATTAAATTATTTGTATACATAGATACTTTTTGCATGTTGAAAACAAATCATTATTATTAACTTGTAAATCCATTATTATTAATTAATGTAATTTAAACAATCATGCTATTTTTTGCATTTAATGTCTTGTCAATGACCTCTCGAAAGAAGAAAGTTCTCTTTTGTGTATGCAAATTACATGGTGATTTTTTTGTTTCCAGAACCGCAGTAAGCCCACACAAGCTTTTGATCTTTTAAAACATGTACCTAGTTGGAAGGTCTTATAAATATATCAACAAAAAAGCAAAAAAAAATCGGCAATTGTTTATAACTAATACATATATAACGTAAATAATGTTCGTTCTCTTTCTGCCCGCTAGGCAGATAAAAAATTAAGGGATGTAAAAGGCAAAAAGTTTATTTGTACAGGAAGTAAAAAGGCATAATTATGTTGGTATAACTGTGAAGTGTGGAAATCATAGATATTATAACCTAAAATGGATGTGCCTTAGAAAGAGATAGTATGGGACCATAGCAACCAGACAAAGATAGATAGAGAACAGTGGCAAAAGGAGCGCGAAAGCATTGTAAGTAGTGGGCTTATTTGTGCTTTTTAAATTTTTAACGTGCTATTCCGTAAATATTACTCAATATTTTCACATCGCGAATACATAGACTTATTAATTATATACGTGTGTATTGAATTAAAAAAGAAAAAATGGTGAAATCATGTTCAGCTTACAACTGCACGACTAGATTTACTAAGGGAACTGATATAAAGTTTCACCAGTTAGGTACATAACTGTTTGTAAAATTTGAGAATATATTTTGAAATTGTATTATTTTGATGCCTTATCAAAAATTTGTCACCATTTTTAGTTTTCCTAAAGATCCGAATCATCGCAAAAAGTGGATTTTGGCTTTACGAAGAAAAAACTTTAAAGCAAGCGATTCAGCTGTTCTTTGTAGTAAACATTTTCTTCAAAATGATTACTACCAAACTGTTATGAAAAGCTTTCGATTGAATAAAGACGCTGTTCCAACTATTTTTGATTTTCCCGTTCATTTAAAGAAAAAGGAAAGAACGCGAAGACCTTTAAGAAGTGTAACTACTAGTGTAAATGGTGAGTAATAGGTGCCTTTTTTTTTAGTTCATTTTCAAATAATTTCTTTTTGCTTTTTACATTAGTAGAAGTCTCCCCTAGTTGTTGAGTTATACAGGAAATACCTGCTGAGCCCTCAACTTCGGTTGTACCTGTACCTGATAATATTACATTTAGAAAAAGGTCAGTATATTAAATTAATATTAGTAAGGCAATATTAATTTTAATTTGTGTTTCTATTTTAGAAAGCAAGATCCTATTTTAGTAGGAGATTTTACCGAAAAGGATTTAGAAAATCCATCAAATAGGCATAGATATTGGATAGGTACTTTCCCAATCATTAATAAAAAGACAGAAAGTACTTAACAGAAATTTTAGAAGGCAGAACTTATGTTTAAAACTTAAGTACTTTACTCTTCTCTTGTGTTTTGATGTATCAATTAGTAATAATGTTGATTTATCATTACAATATATTGTATTTTCTTATGATTTGCTTTGTATAATTAAAATTTTTTTAAAAAAGTTATTAGAGAACTTAAACAATATTATCATTTTGGCTGCATGTTTTATATTTCTATGCGGTGATCTCTTTGGACCGAAACTAGTTGCAAGTAACTTTCATTATTAAATTAAAATTGTGGGATCGACTTTGTGTTTTTCTTTGAACCCTTATTTTTTTATAATTTAATTGTGGAATTTCTACATTTATTTATGTTGAGAAAATGCAAAAATAAATATTTACGCTTGGAAAAGTTATTTTAATTCATTTCCAAACCAAACTTCCTAATAACTTTATAGTGGACAAAATTAATTTGATTTTTGTATTTATTTTACATTGCCAGCTCGCGTATTTTGCCACCGTTCTATCTCCATCTCTCTCGCACTGCTAGTGCGACACACGGTAGTATACGCTGTGTATTGACAGGGCACATCCATTTTAGGTTATAATATCTATGGTGGAAATTAAAAGAAACAACAACGAAAATGCTAGAGGCCACTAGAAATGGAAGTATGTAACCTAGGAGATGAGTGGAAAACCCCAGAGGCATGGTATCGGAATATGTATAACAAAAAAATGGTGAAGTGAATACCATTTTCCAACATATAGACAGTATCTTAAGATTGTGATCATTTATTATGAATGAATAACACTAATTATTCTTATGATTAATATTTTTGCGGTTGTTTATTATTATTTTTGTTATTGTTCTGTAATTATACATTTTTCTAATTCACCTATGTTTAAAAATGCTAAATCAAACTATTGCTGTAACTACCTATCCCCCACAGCACAAGTACGTCCATAGAATGTTCTCAAAACATTCTTAAAGGATGTTGTAATATTCTCAGAATATTCTATCAAGATGCTAAGAACATTCCCAGAATGTTCTAAGAAAATACGAAGTGGACAGTTTCGAATATCCTATGAATGTTCTCAAAACATTCGACAGGATATTCTAGTACATCCTGTAAATATTTTTAGCATATTTTATGAATATTTTCGGAATATCTTAAAAACGTGTGAATTTTTTTTTAAGTTCTCAATTAAAAACCAAACAATAATTTTCATGATCGTTTATTTATATCTATTTATAATTTTTTTTCATTTTTTATTCGTTCCGGACCTTTCAAAAGCCATTGTTTGACACTGATTTTGGGATGGCTGATACGTTTTCTATGGGCTGAATCCACCGCCACAAAATATTAAATATACAGATTTACTTAATAACAATACGATGATAACACAGTATACATACTTAATCATAAGGTAATCCTTATGAGTCTAAAAATCATTCAAAACGCACTTGCATTAGCCACAAAACAGGCATCAAAAATCAGAATGTAATGTGCACCTTAATTTATGGTTTACGTGCAAGAACGATAAACATTTACCAGGATTGCCTAATCGGCCTGATTTGTCCGCCAGCTGTGTGACGTCATTGCAGTCCTTAATTATAACGTTTACCATATAAATGCATGGAAATAATAGGAATTAGACAGTATTTTTATGATTTCTGAAATACTAACGTACGACTATTTGGATTTTTAAGATTAAACACTTATAATTTATAATAAATAATCCCATAAAATCGTTTTAATACTTATATTTAATTAATTTATTGAATATTATTTGGGAAATGGGTAGAGTAAAGAAAACACTATTTCAAATATATTTAGTTCTATGTGGGCACAGCAGTCTTTTTTAAAAATTTTTTTATAGGCAGACCTAAAATTTAAATTATAAAATAATACATAAAATATTTAGTATATAAAATATTAAAAATTACCTAAAAACTGATTCTTAAAGTCTCTTTCATAGTCATTTTCGGTAAAATGAACTGAATAGACATAACTAGTATCTACATTAAACTTGTCCTCTCTTTTACATCGAGCTGTCCACTCATTCCGAATAGTTTTAGAGACAAGATCGTTTTCTTTAGGAAAGCGATGAAATGCAATACTTCCTTTGTCATCAAAATAACTTTTATCGCACCCAGATATAGCACATCTCATCCCAGGCATATTTCTTTTCAAATTAGTAAACTATCTCACTAAAAACGTAAAATAAAAAATGTATTCACTATTAAATATTAACGTTGACACTCAACGATA
Organism: Ophraella communa; assembly: GCA_035357415.1. Taxonomy (NCBI): domain Eukaryota; kingdom Metazoa; phylum Arthropoda; class Insecta; order Coleoptera; family Chrysomelidae; genus Ophraella; species Ophraella communa. The sequence goes on along the minus strand of CM068988.1, from coordinate 19,879,511 downwards.
CTAACCAAGTAATGTCCAGCCAAGCAGTGTAACACATGAAATTAAAAAGTCCGAACTGGAGTTTAAAAGAACAGTTTTTTAAAAATTTTACACAAAAATGCAACGTACACTAATGTATCCACAATATCTACCAGTCAAAATTTTGAATATTTTTATAATAAATCTAAAAACGACGATTGAAAACGACCTAAAATGCACTGTCAAGATAGGAAAAATACGGCCGAGGACTGCAGTGACGTCACAGGCCACCACGTGCGATCGATTTTTTGGCGAATGTACGTCTTATGGGATTAAGCAATCCTGGTAAATGTTTATCGTTCTTGGTTTACGTGCGAGACTTTTTCTTCTTCTTTCTTTAATTTTCTGTAGCCTCCACCGTATCAGTATCTACTCGTAGATCAGATTGGTGTGATAAAAACATAATTGAAAATAATAAAATAAAATAAAACATATTGAGAATTAACAAATTATAAATTTAATAAAACGAATCTTATTTGTTTTAAAACGAAATATTATTTAGAATATTCTATAAATGTTTAAAGGATGTTATACATTTATGTTCTGTAACAATGTTCACAGAATATTCTTGAAACATTTTTTTCTAGACGAGGATATTCTTAGAAAATTCTATAAATATTCTTACAGAATATTGTCACATTGTCAGAATATTTTCAGAATATTCTGTGCTGTCTGGGATGTTTCAGAAGTAATAAATATTATTATTTTTATAATTATTAATAATTCGATCAACTGGTTTCACTCCTTATTTGTTTCCTATAAAAATTAATAAGTTTTTTTTCAGTTTAATTAATGAATAACATTCATGTTGTCAAAAACATTAAAATACTAAGCAGCCTCTTTTATAAGGTGGCTCCAAATATATTTGCAAGCTTGTTTTGATGGTAAGATAGAAGCTTATGCAACCGATATTTCATTTTTGTTCTACTCGAGAATTAGAACGGTCATTTCACTTTTATCGTAATTTTGATTTGTTCCTCTTATTTACTTTTACATCCATTAAACATGTTATAAGTAACTCTTTTTATCATAACAGTACTTTATAATTAGTAGACATGTACTAAGCTTTCACAAGATTAACATGAATGTTTGTTTCTGTTAAAAATACATCGAATTGTAAACAATTATCTATAAAAACGCGTACGTGATAGAAAAATTAAACACGTTCGACCAGTGTTGCCAGAATGATTCCCAAACATGTAACAAACCCGTCGTCCAAAATGTAACAAATTCTGATAAAATGTAACACATTATTTTTTATAGGTATACTACTTGTTATACATATTTTATAATATGATGTAAATTTAAAATGGTAACTAAGTTACTGAGTACCTATAAGTTTGAAAAATAAATAAAAAAACATAAATCCGAATCCGAAATCCCACAGAACACCTGAATCATACCTAAATCCTCTTGTTCATCATAACTCAGACATGCATCGATTCCATAATCAATGAAAGAGAACGAAAATAGTTGAAGGGCTCTTGTGCCTGTGCTAAATAAAGACAGCAAGCAAAGCAGAAATGACCGAGAACGTATGTCGTGTATGAGTTGGCGTGGCAGTTGGCACAAAGCTGTATGGGTGGTACTTCCTTCTGTTCGTTCTTTCCGTTTTATTTAAGTACGAAAATACGTAATAATTAATTCAGAACAATAAACAACTAAAAGGTTGAATTAACTTTCACTATTTATTCTTTAAATTCAATGACAGCCGTTTCGCTATCGAAATAGCATCGTCAGATTGACATATGTCAATATGTATTGTTCTGAATAAGATGAACTTTCACACAGTAAGGGTTAGTACCATAAATTTGTAATAATAACTTTACAGTTTAGAAGTAAAAAAAGTATCTGCATCGTTCTCCAAAATTCGTAAATTGTAACAAAAATAGTAGATAATGTAACGATGTAACAAATAGCTCAAAAATGTAACAAATTTGTTACAATTGTAACTAACTGGCAACGCTGCGTTCGACTGAAGTAGTCGAGCGATAATATTTTAAAATCCAACAGATCTACCGACAATTTCTTTTTTTATTACCAGACTGAATGGAAGCGCTCACTCTCACTTGGAAATACCTTTAAAAAAACAACCAACACGCCTTATTTGTTCCTCTATACGTTTAAATCTTTGTCGAAGTCGATTAGTAGTCTGATTTTGGAAGATTAATTGCACGGAGTCGTTTTTAGAAATCGAAATTACTTTCATTTTCAATAAATATCAGACAGATAAAACGAGTAGGTATTTAGGCGTAGGAAATCTTTCCCATAAAAACATCAACGTCTGTTTGTTTTGCAACATTTTATTCTGTAAACAAAATTACGCACTAAATTTTGTTTAACGTACACAGAGCCCAGGAAATCTATAAAATCATTTATTACTTTTTCAGATTATACAACCGTTCCTCATGTAATATCCGAATAATGTCTCTTAATAACAGATACGTCATGCCTGTAAACAAATCCAACGTAAATGGTACGTCAAACATACCTTTAAGGAGACAATATAGTAAACAACTATCATCACCAACATCGAAAATTCCTGTCACCGAAAGCCAGGCACTCAGGTGGAAAATTAAATACGAAGAAGCAGAGGAGAGAAGAAAAATACTGTTGACTGAAAAAGAAAAAGGTATATAATATAACGTATATTAAACTTATTTATTTATCATCTTATCATTTAGCTTTTCTAATTTAAATATAAACTTACTTTCTCTTTAAACTATGCCAAAACTATAACTAATTCAGCAACCCTCTATGCTCCATAATATACAGCTCGTCAAAAGTTAAGGATGTTGGTAATATATTCAAATAAAACATTTGCTATCAAAAAACTTTGATTTTTTATTTTTATTCGCAAATTATTATACTGCAGATGAAAAAGTAGAGATATATTCTCAATTATGTAAAAAATTATAAAAACAAACAAATGACAAGAGAATAAAGGCTGATTTATCCGGATCGACAGACTTCTGCAAATACAATTATCGACGTGTCATAAAACATAATACGTACTGTCGTCGGAAATGATGATAGTACCCATATAGCACATGTACGACCTATGAACGTACCAAACGGGCGTATTATTTGTCCTGGGGACGTACGGATTAGGGACAGTGTACGTCCTACGGAGGTACCAGGGGGTACGTCCAGATTCCGCGTAAATGGACGTCCCAGGTACGTACACTTTTGGCCCAAACTGTGAACAGTTCTGGGACGTATACAGGAAGTAGGTAAAAAATAATTTCAATATTTTATATAATAAAAACAATTTTAAATAACCATTTTTGTTTCACAATGATTTATAAAATTTAAAATAAAACGACATATGTTATAATAACAAAATAAAATAAAAAAAAACAAAAGTAATAAAGAATTCTGATAAAAAATACCTATTTGAACTATGATGTAGGGTTGAAGGTATTTCTGAACAAGTAGAGTTAGAGGAGTTTCTTGAAAGTGTTGATACAAATCCATCAACGCTATCCCTGTCACTATTATGTGAACCATCAACTGCTAGCAATCGCTCGAATAATCGAACTCTTTGCCGGGCATACCTTAGAGGTTTACTTATTTTTGATCGATTCATTGTAATCTTAAAGGATAGCTTACCTTCTACAATTTCACTATTAACAGTTCACTATTAATCTGTGTAGGTATGTATTATTTAAGCACCAAAGCAAATGTTTTTCCTTTCACATATCACGAACACAATCATAGAATAAGGTTAGAATGACATATTGGGTGTGTTCGGGGAGCACGCTTTCAAGCTATGTAGCGCCAAGAGCCATATAAAGCAAACGAGGAATAGTACTAGATAGCGCCAAATGGCGCAAATAGCGTGCTCCCCGAACACACCCATTGTCAAAACCAAAAACGCAAAAACAAAGAACACCAACCCAAACTTTGGCGCGTAATTTAAAAACATAGGCGCTTTTTCTCGAGCTAAACAGTTAGGTCTGCTGATTAACACGGTTAGGTTTGGTTTTTATTTTGTACTGTTTAGTATTTACACTTTTTCTGTAACAAAATTTAATGAACATGTTTAGTAATCCCCTTTCCCCTGACACATGATAATTTTAATGTTAATCGGTTCACAATATTGGTGTTCTGTGAGTTTATAGTTCTATGTTTATGAAAACGTAATCTTTTTAATAAAAAATAATAATTACCAAAATTTATTTTATGCATATTATGCTCCAACGAAAAACTTTAAATTAATAGGTAGTCACGCTTTTTTATTTTTACCTTTTAATACGTTATTTTTGCTATATAATACAAAATAAAACATTGAAATCATTGTAATAACTAACTATTTAGGTGCGTACTGGATACGCCCAGAAATGTACGTACTAGCTACGTACATTTTAGTACGTACAGGGTAGACAGGGTACAGGGAGCACCCAAAACATCGATTGATGAGTCATCTGCCCTATAGTTCTGACTTGGCACCGAATGACTTCTTTTTATTCCCGTACGTAAAAAAAAACTGAGAGGTCAACGTTTTTCAACACCTGAAGAAGCGGTTGCTGCATTCAGAATGCATGTTTTGGAGATACCTCAATCAGAGTGGCAAAAGTGCTTCGACAATTGGTTCAAACGCATGCAAAAGTGTATAGATCTTCAAGGGGAATATTTTGAAAAACAATAAAGTGATTTTCGATTATTAATTTTGTTTTTGTTCTCTACTCCCGAGGTATAAAAGGCAACCCTCGTAGATCACATTCATAATAACATTTTTATTTTAGAAAAGTAGTTTAAACAATGCTGATGCATTAGAGAAAAGTCGTGCGGAGATACATTTTACCTACTTTAAAAAAAATCGTACAAAATATTACCGGTACTCGTACAAGAACTGCCCGATATTCATAAGAGAACTCGTTTACTGTTTTGTCAACAAATTTGTACAATCATTCTAATTATTTTGATGACAATTTATGGACAGATGAATCAAATTTGTCAACTTCGGGCATTTTTAATAGAAAAAGAAAGTAGGTATTCATGGGAACAGAAAAATTAAGCAAATAATAAGTCAAGAAGAAAATCAATAAATGTGTGTGGTAGTGTGGTAAGAAATATTTCAGTTTCAAAACAAAATAGTTGGACCAATGTTTTATGGTTATAAATGAACTGGAGGATCATGTTTGGACACAGTAGTTACAGAAGTGGATGAGTACCATACGCTATTACAGAACAAAACTTATGCTACGTAATATATTTGTAATCAGGAAATACAGGGCTACTCAAAACTATAAAAAAATACTGGTTGGTCCATTTAAATATTGTAAATGTATTTTATTGGGCATTTCCTATATACAAAAGTTATACTGTTGCTACATTTTGGGTCAGTTCAGTACAGATAAAATAATACAATTTTTATTTGAAACTTTTTCTTGTATTCCTGAAATTAAGGTAAATGAGCGGGGGACAAAATATAATGAGAAAACCTAAATAATCCTTGCATTTTGCAGTTTTCTAGAGTAGAAATATGAACAAAAGGAAACATCTGAAACATCGAAATTGACAGAACTTTTCAAATAATTCGGGTGTAACAAATATTGTTTATTTAATTTTTTTTATGTAACTTTAGTTGGTATTTTTATTATGCAAAGGAGATGCAGCCATTTTATAATACATATTTTTTTTCATTTATGTATAATTTTTTTGATTTCTTAAAGATTTTTCTGATAATATTCCTTTTGACGAGCAGCTTATAATGTTTTTAATTAATGGATTTAATGAAATTCGCTGACGGAATGTTAAATAAGTAAAATAATAGGTGCGTAACAATAATAATAACTTAATCTGTGATAATATGACGAAAATATAAACGAATTATATTTTTTAAACCTGAACTCAATGATTGATTTGCTAACGACCTTGAAATAGACGAAAATTTAGCTTAATATTTCATGCTTCAATACATATTCAATTATTTTTATATTCATATCACATTTTCTCTAATTATTGGTATTTTATTTTAATTTTTTTCTAAAAAGTATTAAATATCCGAAGCTTAAAATTTATACGTTATTTTTTTTCTTTCTTAAAACTCCCTAGTCTCTGGTAGAGAAAGAACTTTTGAACAAACCGTCGACAGTTTATTTATATTTTATATAAATAATACTTGCTATATTAACAAAAAGCTATATACAGAATATTTACATTTGCGAAATTGATAACACGGATTTGATAAATACGTATTTTATCAAACAACACATATAGATTTGCCAAAATATTTATAAATAGTACGTACAATATAGTAATAATTTTTTATCTATTTTTACAGCTTTAAGAAATTTAGCAGACATAGAAAAGAGGCATTTAAATTTGCAAATAAAACACGATCATTTGGAAACAGAACTATTTGAAAAAAATGAAGAATTTACTAAATTATCAACAGCATCCAAAAATTTATACAAGGAATACGAAACACTTAAGAACCAATATGAAACCGAAACTAGAGCTATGTCTGGGTAAGTAACGACATCAAAGTATGTATATAAAGTATTTGACATCAAATTACCAGGTTATATCTTAGAACAAAAAGAAACAGGAAGGAGTCTGTTATATATTAACTTTAAGGAAAATTTGCGACGGAAGTCGGCCATCTTGAAGCTCCTTTTATGACTTTTATGTTTACAGTGTACTATCAAAGCAAAATGTGCACATAAATGTCAAAAATGAGCGCATAGGCGTATCATTCGGTTCTTATAAATACTAAATTATTTAGAACACTAATGGTATTCACACACTTCATTGGTTGAAATTTATTAAAAATGAAAACCTTGATATAATTTTTATTTTTTTGCAGTACGTCAATGGAAACGGAAATTATAATTGACAATTGGCCGCCATATGCAAGCTCCTTTCTGGACTCAAGGTCATTTTGCATATACTCCTTCCTGTATCTTTTTGTTCTAAGGGTTATATGTACAATAAATGAATGTTCAAAAAATGAACATAAAACTATAATTGTATGATGATCAAATCAGATTCATCATACTTTGATATATTTGACATTCAAATGATGTAAGTTGTCATTGGCCAGTGATTCTTTAAACTATTTTAAAAATATTCAACTGTCATAATTTAATATATCTAACAAAAAATATGGAATTTCAAGTACCAAAATCACATAACAAATCGAGTAACAAATACAATTTTATAATAACTGCAGTAACATTTTGGACATTTGTACAAGTAATGTTAATTAATTCAAATATATTGAGGTAAACTACTTATTTTTGACTTTATATTTCAATTTATTTAATGCGTTTTTTGTATACATAGGGCTCTTAAAGATGCGACGTTATGGTATAGGGAAAATAAAGAGCTAAAAAGAAAAACTCTTCTTTTGATGGACAAAGATGCGGTGGACGAAGGTGTTGATGCAGGAGATGGCGAATCAAATTCGGAAACCGATATTGAAAATTTAAATAAAACCATTAAACAGCTAAGTACTGAAGTAGCTGAGTTACAGACTGAAGTAGATAGTTTAAAACAAACGGAATTTCAGACATCGGAAGACAACATTCGGTTATCCGAGGTAAGGTTACTCAACCAAATACATACCAAATACTTCTTGAAACCACCACTAGACATCTGTAAAAAATGAAACTAATTTAAAATTTTAGTGGCGTACTCGTATTACTGCTATCATTGAATAGATGGCAATACCTATTGCAATACAAACTTTTTACTCAATTATTAGTCAGTATTAAGTTATCTTCATGTAATTATACCCGAAAAGAATGACCATTTTTTTCGGGACACACTCTGTATAATATAAAAATTAATATTAGTTGGGTACCTTGGTTTATTTATACAAGGTTATCACAAAGAATAAAATTATTAGAAATACAGTTAGGTTTAGCTGATTATAAAAGAAATCTATCTTGGTCAAACTCAAAAATGTTAAAACAAAATAAAATTGTACAATTGAATTACACAATACAAAGCTGTTTAAAATATTTATTACCTTACTTATTTACTAAATATGATCAAATAACTAAATAAATGATACCTATTTAACAGCAGACAGATATGAAAATATGATATACAAATTGTTTTATTTATGTACAAGGTACAGTCGAATGGAAACCATGCAATCATAATTGAAACTATTTCACACTGTCAATATAGAACGTATTGCTTTTCAAGTTAAGTAATAGAATGCAATATACACATTTCTTTATTCAATTAATTTGTCTGAAATTAAATTAACAACTCAAAATTTTACCTAGACAAATTTACAAGTTTCCTTATATGAAATCCTTTCAAAGTAAAATATTTCGTAATTATTGTGAAATGTACTCCTTTCACATTTCGTTTTAGGAATTGGAATTCGAGAGACGAAAAAATATTCAATTGGAGCATCAATTAATAGATTTGAAAAAGGAACATGAACAAACGTTAAGGATAATGGACATGATGAAAAACGAGATGAAAGATTTACAAATGTTGGAGGACGAGCATAGAACAAATTTGGCCAATGTAAAGTAAGCTAACTTGAGTTTTTTTTTTAATTCTACTGACTACCTTTATAGTATTTTTTGTAGTTTTATGAATAATTGATAGTTTTATCAATCAATCTGTGTCCACAAAGGTACTATTCATAAATTCGTTTCATCATTCATCCATTTGTTCCAGCTAGTGTTTGTTTGTTTTGCTTGTTTATCCTTAAAAATAAAAATCAAACTTCTTTTAAAAAAGTGTAGGTAAAACAATTCTCATTTAAACGATATACCGGAAAGTCACAAAATATGTATTGCTCACTAAAATGCAAAAATAAGCCTCAAGAAATATTGTTAAAACACAAAAACTTTGTGTTTAAGCAACCAAAAAAAATTATCATTTTTACATATTTTGTGGACAAAAATATACTGATTTTAAAACCAATTATATATTGTTTGCAACTTTCTTATTAGATTTTTTCGATAGAACCAATCTTTCTTTTTATACGCGAAAAAAATCCTGTTTTTTAATAATTTTATGTTATAGTTCTTAGATCTTTTTCAAATAAATCTCGATATTTTTTGCGTGGATTACAATCATTGTCACACTCATTCCAATAGATTGATTGATTGATTTTGTAGCTCTCATTACTTCTATATTATGCTTTACTTCTTTAAATACTAGTCTGGATAACGAACTAAACGGGTTGGCTCAGAAGGAAACATAATAATAAACCTTCCTCAACTTACAGATATCTTAATATTATATTTTAGGAAGGATCCAATGAAACTCAAAGTCAAAACCACAGACTTTTAATTCGTTTAAATTACACTTATTGTAACTAGTTTCGGTCTCAATTAGACCATCATCAGGCTGTAAAGAACACAATACAATTGGTATACAAGAAAAAAGAAAACAATAGTTGAAAAAGATGCCAACAGTTGAAGGTGTTAAAATTAATTAATATTAAACAGATTAAACAAATATCTGAGACATAATCGTTTAAGTATAAGTGAGAATATGTCAGTTAAACAATAGCTTTTACAAACTATGAGAGTATCAAATCATTTAACAATCTTAGCACTGCAATGATGAGCAATTATTATATAAAAGTAATGAAAAGGTAACATCTTAAACAGGTCAAACAACAAACCAATTAACTTTAACTATTTGTTTACATTAATACATCTTAGTTACCTGAACGAAATGAGCAGTGGGAGTTTGATGAAAAATTACTTACCAGAGTCACAGAACCAGTTCTTGTATACCAATTGTATTGTGTTATTTACAGCCTGATGATGGTCTAATTGAGACCGAAACTAGTTGCAATAAGTGTAATTTAAACGAATTAAAAGTCTGTGGTTTTGACTTTGAGTTTCATTGGATCCTTCCTGTTGGGATTCTGCCACATTTGAGATGGATGACCTATCTGATTTATTATATTTTAAATTAATCCAAAATTGCTACCCTTGTTTATCATATTACATAACATCAAAACTCAACACAACAACCCATTGAGGGAGAATTAAATACAACCTAAATTCTTCCATGGTTAATATTTATTAACACTAGATGTAACTAGTTCTATAAATCTATAAATATTATTATTTACAATCTAAAGCTAAATTTTGAAGAAATTGGTCATTTAATACAAGTTGTTCATTATAATATTTTTAATGAACCAATACATAATTTTACAAAGAAGGTCTTTTAGAAACATTTTAATTTTAGAATACTAAAACTTTTCCATTTATCTGTTCCATTTTATGTTTTTAGGAAAGAATGTGATGTCCACAAAAGAGAAAGAAATGTTTTGAAACACCAGAGTGCTTTAATTTTACAAGGTTTAAATGAAAATGAAGATTCTGAAAAATGTTTACTGTTATTCCAAGAAATAGAAGAATTAAAGAGGGCTTTAGAAGACGAAAGGAATAAGTTCGAAGAAGAAATTAGTATTCTTCAGGTAAAAACGTATAATATAATTGGAAGACTCCTTTTTCGAAAATTGTTTAATGGTTGTTACAAATTAACTTCCTACTACTTTATGTTAGTGTCTATTATTACGTAGGTTCTGCTTTTTTAGGACCGTTTGGAAGACCAGGATCAAAATGCTCAAATTGAAGTACTCGAAGAAAGATTAAAATTGGTGGAATCGGAACTTCAAGCTGCGAACGAGCGAGCTGAAAGAGCAGAAGAAAAACTCAAGGCTCCTCCAATCCCACCTCCACCAGTTCCACCTCCACCACCACCGCCACCGATGTTACCGCCTCCCCCTTGCACGGACCCCCCTGCCGTCCCTCTGAGACGTAGAAGAAGCAAAGTAGCACTTTCTGATCTCGCTGAATGTATAGGAGTTCAGGTAAATCAATTGATTAATTCTATTTCATTTGAAGTAAAATTAAATGAGACCACTCCCCTCTTTATATATCACTTCTCTGGGAATTACATGAATGTAATTACCAAATAAGTTACTATAAATAAACCTTGTTAAAATTTACACCCCGTGTATAGTGCTTTTTTGTAAAATATAAGGTTTTTTTCTAGTAGAGTACTCTCATACCTGTCTAATTTATAAATATTTTTAAACTTTTAGGAAAATACTAATCCTGACAAAAAAGCTGCTCCCGGTGTAAACGAAGATATAATAAATGCCATTAAAGCAGGCCAATTTACTTTAAGAAAAGCCAAAAAAGATAAAGAAAAACAAGACAAAGAACAACCCAAAGCCGTTTCAGAACTATTGAATATTTTGGGAAGTCTCAGGAGGGCTCCTAAAAAGCGACAAAGTCAATTATTCGGAGATGTACAATTGTAAATTTTTAGTATCTATTTGTCCGATGTTAACCCGTATTAAATTAAGATATTATTGCATATTGTATATGTTTTAAATATTGTAATGTATTTTATATATGATATTTTTTGTTACAAAATAAAGTTTTTTAATTTGTTTTTATTATTTTCGAATAGAATTAGCACTTTCTTGGTAAATTATTCTAATGTTGGACAAATCTATAAAATTTCGACTTAAAATGATTAAAGTATCCTTGCCAGTTACCGTCAAACGGGGTAAAGAGGATCATATGGGGTAAAACGGATCTTTCAGACTGTTTTTCATTTAAAATTCGATCTTCCTTATGTTCCGCGACTGAACCTCCTGCAATAGATTGTCGAATGAACTCTGTCAGTCATAATGTTGCTTCGATCAAAATAATACACGTAGATAGATAGATGTTTAAGAGGTGGCCAGAAGCCTATTCCACTGCGACCTTTTCAGATCTATTGTGGTCCTCGAAAAACTAGATTACATCCCCCAGTCCGACTCTCTTAACGAAGTCTATAAGCTTTGAGACTGTAACCTTCATGTAGTCCCTTGCCAATGGATATTCTTCTCCTAAAGTCAGGAACCGCATATTTACCAGTCCGTCGCACTGACATAAGATGTGCTCTGGTGTTTCCTCTTCTAGGTGACAGAATCTGCACAGATCCGTCTCTGTCAACCCCATCAGCTTAAGATGCCTGTTTAGCTTACAGTGCCCCGTCAATAGACTTACTACAGTTTTGACCGTTTTCCTGTCTTTACTCAATAAGTCTGACGTAAACTTTTGCGAATGTTCCATTATGAACTGTTTCGCTTGCCTTTGTCCTGGTGAATTCCACCACCATTCCCGTGATTTTTGTGCCACCCATGTTTTCATGGCCGTCTTTATTATATTTTTTGCAATGCCGCAGAAGGGTTCCGGTCCAATAAAAGGCATTGATGAGCCTAGTTTAGCCATTTCATCTGCCTTTTCATTGCCTTTTAGACCCCTATGCCCTGGTACCCAAGCTACCGTAACCTTGCTACGATTACCCAGAGTATTCAGAGCATGCACACAGTCCCATACTAGCCTAGAATTGACCTCTACAGAATCTAGTGCCCTTAGCACCGCCTGACTGTCTGTGAAGATGGCTATTGAACGGTACGTCCTATCCAGCCTTTTAATTTCTCCTACACAGTAGTGATTTGCCGTGATTTCTGCTTGAAAAATCGTGGCATTTTGGGATAGACTTACTGGGAATGTTATCCCTTGTTTCCTTCCGACTACGCCGGCTCCCACGCCATACGGCGTCTTTGAGCCGTCCGTGTACCAGGTTGACTCCGCCTCTACGGGTACACCTTTTTCCCAGTCTTCCCTACCTGGTATAACTATTTTAAATTTATTGGCAAAGCTATATCTCGTGACTGTTGCGTCAATGGGTTGCCCCAAAATGTTATCCGCTTTTAGTTCCTTGATTAGCTTACCATTATCAGCCCCATGCGATTGGCTTATGTGCTGCTGATTATGTATTAATCTGTGCATGGCTGCTCTTATATATATGTGTAGTGGTGGAATGTTTAACAAGACTTCCAGTGCAGCTAAAGGAGTAGTTTTTATGGCCCCCGTAACGCACAGGCAAGCTAACCTTTGTATGTTACTTAATAGCCTTACTGCTCCTGTTTGCTGTGTCTTTGTCCACCATACCACTGACCCGTAGGTTATTATGGGTCTAATAACCCTTGTATATAACCATATGGTCATTTTGGGGTTAAGCCCCCAATTTTTTCCACACATTCGTCTACATCTGCCCAATGACAATATAGCTTTCTGCGTGGTTTTTTGTATGTGTGTGTTCCATGAGAGTCTTTGATCCAGGAATACTGCTAGGTATTTTATTTCTTTGACTACTGGAATCACTGTTCCCCCCAATGTTAGTGGTTTTAGACCGGCCAATGTTGTCTTTTTTGTGAAGTTGATAATTTGTGTTTTTTTGAGCATTGACTGTTAGTCTCTCTTGCTAACACCAATTTTCAACCGTGTTTAGGGCTATCTGCATTCTGTCAGATAATACCCCGGCAAATTTGCCTCTGATGACAATCGCTATGTCATCTGCATATCCTAGACACTGAAAGTCTTTTTTGGATAATTCGTTGAGGAGATCATCTACTAGGGTTGCCCAAAGTAGTGGTGACAGAACTCCTCCTTGTGGACAACCTCCACCTGCTTTCGCTTTGATGGTAGCTTGCCCTAGTGAGGATATTACAATCCTATTCTCTAGAGCTGCCTTTATCCATCTGCATATCACTTGAGGTGTGCCCCGTCTACTCATTGCATCTATCAATGAGTTCGTTGTAACATTGTTAAACGCTCCTTCGATGTCCAGAAAGGCAGCCATTGCAATCTCTTTGTCCTCTATAGACTTAGAGACCAACCTATTTAGGTCATCTAATGCCGTTTCCGTTGATTTACCTGGTTGGTATGCATATTGACGATTGCTTAGAGGGTGCTCTTTTAGCACTTCGTCTCTTATGTACCTGTCCAAAAGCCTCTCTAAAGTCTTTAGTAGAAAGGATGACTGGCTTATTGGTCTGTATGATTTTGGTGTTAGGTCCGATACTTTACCAACCTTTGGTAAGTAGATGACTTTAACCTTTTGCCATACTTCTGATAAGATACCCCATGCCAAACAAGCTTTTAGTATCCTACTTAAATGTGGTAGCAACTCCTCCACCCCCATCTGTAATAGAATGGGGTGTATACCATCCATCCCTGGGGACTTAAATGGTTTAAATTTTTTGATTGCCCATCTGATTCTGTTAGGTCTTGTGACTTCTGTAGCCATTTTCCAATCTGTCGAACTTGGCCTGGTCAGCTTTTGTTCCAGATTGGTTAGCCTTATTGAGTCATCCAGAATTGTTGCGGCAGGAAAGTGTGTATATACCAGTTCTTTAAGACTTTCCTCTTTGGTTTCTGTGTAAGTGCCATTAGCTTTCTTTAAGAAACCCACCTCTTTACTGGTTGTTCCATCTTTAGCCAGGACTTTGTGGATTCTGGAACATGCCGGAGTGTCTGAAATCTCCTCGCAGAACTTCCTCCACGTTTCCCTTTTGGCTTTACGTATTTCTTTATTGTATTGCGTGAGCTTATACCTATAGGCATCCCAGTCCTGGCTGCTTTTGGCTTTATTAAAGAGGCTTCGGACTGTGGGGTTTCTGGGTACGATTCGAATATATCTTTTCGTGAAACCAAGAAACGGAGAGAATATGCTGGTTGAATAACTGCTGGACTAGTTAGATAATTTTATTTTTAAAAAATTGATTGACAATTCTATTAATTACATTAATGTCAAAAAACATATATTTCCATCGTTACTAAAATTAGTTTATAGCATAGCTAAACTGAACATGCCGCCCCCCTTGAAGTTAATACAACTTCAAGAATCGATAGGCAATATACAAATGTTGGTGACAGCTCGTTTTATTTTTCCGGTGCATGTTTTAATAGTCACCACTCTGACTACATTGTCGGAACCTGGGTGAAGTTCCAATATTCTTCCCATTTGCCAATTCATAGGTGATGTTGAATTTTCTTTGATCAATACCAAAGATCCTACCCTCAAAATGCTAGAGCTGGTATTCCATTTGGATCTTACTTGAAGATGATGAAGATATTCTTTTGACCACCTTGTCCAGAAATGTTGTGCCATAATTTTGATATGTTTATATCTAGAAGATAAATTGACTGGGCATGGCTTCAAAGGAGGCTCTCTAATACTGTTAAAAGGTTCACCAATAATAAAGTGTCCTGGAGTCAAGGGTTGAAGATCATTCGGATCTTCAGAAAGTGGAGTAAGAGGTCTTGAATTCAAAATTGATTCGATCTAAGTAAGCAATGTATAAAAATCTTCATATGAAAGATAAACGTTTTTAAGAATTCTCTTAAGATGATATTTCACTGAACGAATAGCACTCTCCCACAAACCACCAAAATGTGGTGAAAGAGGTGGTATAAAGTGCCACTGAATTTTAGAATCTAATAAAAAAGAATATAACTTATTGGTTTCTGATAGAATCGCCAATTCTCGTAATTCGCGATCCGCTCCAACAAAATTGCTAGCATTATCAGAATAAATATCACTACATAAACCCCGCCTAGCAATGAATCTTTTAAGCATGTTTAAAAATCCTTCTGTAGTGAGTTCAGAAACGAGTTCAATGTGTACAGCTTTTGTGGCCAAACAAATAAAAATACATATGTACGCTTTGATATATTTTTTATTTCTAAACTTACTATCTTTGATTAAGTAAGGTCCGGCATAATCTATGCCAACTTTAGAAAAAACACGTGAAATATTGACCCTATTAAATGGTAAATTCCCCATTTTTTAAACAAAATATAACGGTTTTGCTTTGAAGCAAATCATACATTTACTTAAAATTGATCTAACTGTACGGCGACCGCAAAGGGGCCAAAATTCAGTTCTTACTGTTGATAAGACTTGTTGAGGCCCAGCATGCAAATTCTTTAAATGAGCGTTTAAAATGACAATTTTGGTAAAGTTACTGTTTGCAGGAAGTACCATTGGAAATTTAGCATCAGCTGATAAACTAGATTTTGATAGTCTACCACCTACTCTAATAATTCCCAATTCATCTAAAAAAGGATTTAAACATTTTAATTTACTTGTATTAGACACGTTTTTATTTTTATTCAAATTATGAAGATCCTCAGGAAAATATTTTAATTGAACCATTCGAACCAAAATATGTTTACTACTTTGAATTTCTTTAATTTCCAAAGGACCAATAATTCTATTTTCTTTCTTGAAACGGGTATTATTTATAAATCTTAACAAATAAGCTACTACGTAAATTAATTGGGTATATGATGAATATTTTTCGATTAAATTATCGTCAACAAGAGTTGCTAAAACAGTTGATTTAACCTCTTTTAGTTCGGGTATAATATTTGTAGTATAATTAGATTTAGGCCAGTATTCTTGGTCATTGTATAAGAACTCAGGTCCGTTCCACCACAAATGGTTATCCACTAATTGATGAGGATAGACACCACGAGATATTATATCTGCAGGATTTAATTTCGTAGGAACGTGAGACCAAGAAGACAAATTTGTGGATTCTAGAATCTTAGTAACTCTATTAGATACAAAAGTTTTAAGTTTGCTAGGTTGTATTCGCAGCCATGATAAAACTATAGTAGAATCTGTCCAAAAATGATGATTCAAAATTTGAATGTTTTTTAACGATAATTTAAGACGCTCATACAACTGTACAAGCAATAATGCACCACAAAGTTCTAGACGTGGTAATGTTACACTTTTTAATGGTGCTACTCGGCTTTTTCGAACAACTCAATTGGACAAAAATATTACCATTACGAATAGATTTTAAATATATAAAAGCCCCGTAAGCCTTAATTGAGGCATCGCAAAACCCATGCAATTCGATAGACTCGTGATTACTCAATATAAAATGTCTAGGAATTTTTATTTCGTGTATGTATATAAAATCAGAAAGAAATTTCTGCCAATGGATACACATTTTATCAGGAACTATATCATCCCAATCAGATTTAAGTTGCCAAAAATCTTGCAGCATGATTTTAGCAGTAACTATAATTGGACCTAGTAATCCAAGAGGATCAAAAAGTTGAGAAATTGTTGAAAGCAGAATTCGTTTTGTTACTTTAGTTTTAAAATTCCTAGTGAAGCTAGAAGTGAATTTAAAAATGTCTTGCATAGGATTCCAAACCAACCCTAAAATTTTGGAATCTATGTCATTTTTTACAAAATATTCGATATCATTCATACCGACCACGTTCATCTCATGTAAAATATCTGGTTTATTAGTTAACCACTGTCTAAGAACAAATCCAGCAGAATTTAAAATAGAAAAAACTTCTTTTATTCTAATAACAGCTGACCTTTCATCAGTTGCTCCAGAAATATAATCATCCATATAAAAGTCGTTTTGCTATTGATGAACTAGACATAGAAAAAGTTCCTTCATTCTCTAGAGCCAATTGCTTGAGACATCGAGTTGCTAAAAATGATGCTGGACCTGTACCATATGTGACGGTATTCAGTTGATAAGTTTGAAGCTCTTCAGTGGAATTAAAACGCCAAAAAATACATTGGAGATTTCTTTGATCGGGAGACACTAAAACTTGGCGGTACATATTTGCAATGTCCGCTGTAAAAGCAACCGCATGAGATCTGAAACGCAATAAAATTGAAAAAATGTCTTCCTGAATGGTAGGACCGACTTTAAGAACATCATTCAATGACAGACCACTGTCCGATTTAGCAGATGCATCAAAAACGACACGTAATTTTGTAGTTATTGATGTTTCCTTTTAACACAATGATGAGGTAAATAGAATATTGCTTTATTTTCTGGATTCTCTACTAAACTCATATGATTCAGATCTCTATATTCTTTCATAAAATTAGAATACTTTTCTTTTAATTCAAGATCATTTAAGAATTTCCTTTCGAGATTGTAAAATCGTTTCAATGCCATTATCTGAGAAGAGCCTAGTTCAGAAAAGTTATTCCTAACTGGTAATTTTACAATAAATCGACCAGTATTATCCCGAGAAACATTTTTTACAAAATCATCTTCACATTCAACTTCCTCTGTACTGTATATGATTGACTTTCTATTAGAAATATCTTCTAATAACCAAAACGCTTCCAGCTGTCTTTGTATATCAAAATTTTGAGAGACATAAGAATGAATTGTTTTATTATGAAATTTGCTAATAGAACCAGACACTATCCATCCTAATTTAGAATTTTGTAATACAGGTTCATTCATATTCATTCTAACTTGATCGGGTAAGAGTAAATCATAAAATATGTTCGCACCTAATAACAAGTCGATCTGTGACGGTTTAAAAAATGTAGGATCTGCTAATGCTAAACCTGGGGGAATATTAATAGAAGAAATATCGATTTTAAATTGTGGCACCATACCAGTTATTTTATCTAGCACTAAAAAAGGTACAGATATTTCAAAATTCGACAACAACGACTTTATATTAGCTTGAGTACTTTTGTTTACTTGAACTCCTCTACTCTCATGTATGCCTACAATAGATAAATTGATCGTATTATGCTTCAAATTCAATTTATGAAATAATTCAGATGTCATAAATGAAGATTGACTTCCAGAGTCCAAAATTGCTCTACATTTAATTGGAATATTGTTGGAATCAATAATATAAACCAATGCTGTAGATAAGATAACTACTTCGTTTACACTCTGAGTATATACGCCTAAGGAGTTAGGTGAACTTACTGATGGTAATTCTGCTTCTGGGGTAATCGTATTTTGATTGTCCACTATTTGAGAATTTTTGTTATTTTGATTCTTGCTCAAATGCAAAAGTGTATGATGTTTCTGATGGCACCGTTTGCAAGTAGTTTTACTGCAATCAGAAGAGAAATGTCCCTTTTTTAGGCAATTAGTACATGCTCTGAGTTTTCTAATTTCATGTAATCTAGAAACAACTGGCATTTTTAAGAAACGTTGACATTGATTAGTGTAATGATTCTCCTTGCATACTATGCAAAAAATAGAAGAGTTAGTAGTAATATGACTTTGTTTGGAAATTTTAGATGTATTAGCTACATAATCAGCTCTTGGACGAGTACTAAATTTACTCACGGGATGCTTATTTAAAGTTTTATAACGTTCATTTAAAAATTCAATTAAATTATTATATGTTTCTGAGTCATCACCAGATGACTTTGACTCCCAGTCTCGGCTGGTATTGGGATCGAGTCTAGATTCTAACAAAAGTAACAAAAATGAATCCCAATGTTCATTGGGCTTCTCCAAATTGTTCAAGGCTCTAGTATTTTTGTAAAATGAATCCAAAAATTGTCTCAAAGAATTTGGAGAATCTTCCACTAAATTTGGCAAATCTAAAATATTCTGCAAGTGAATATTGATTCTTTTTCTTTTATTTTCATACCGCTTTACTAGTAAATCCCACGCAATGAAATAGTTATCGTCTATTAATTCCAATTCAGCAATAATCTCAGCCGCCTCTCCCTTTAAAGAAGATTGTAGATAATAAAGTTTTTGAACATTAGCTAATGAATTATTGTTATGAATAAGACTTTTGAATAGATCATGGAAAGTAGACCACTTATCGTAATCACCGAAAAATTGGGGCAAAGAGATTGTGGGTAATTTTATATTGGAATCGTTGACATTTTTATTTGACAAATTATCATTTGAACTGCTAGACCTGCTATCAATTTCATATACTTCCGATGAAGCTTCAATTGGTTGGACTATTGTTTTTAAAAGGCCTATTATACGAAAATAATCATTTTCGACTCGAAATCTTTCCTCATATTGCCTTTCTAGATTTTCAGCATCTAAACCACATTCCTCAATCTGATTTTGACAGTCGTCAAAGTCATCATAAGCAGACTGGAGCTTCTCTAATCTATGTGCAACCTCTGCTTTCGTAACAATATTTCTATCGACTGAATCATACCAATTAATATTACGCGTGATAATACCCTTCGCTCTACCCCTTTTAGCAACTAAATCACCAATGGCTTCCATTTCAAATAAAGATAGTAAAAAATGCAAAATAAATCAAATAAGGACTATTTTGAATGCAAAAACTGAATATGAAAGTAAACCTGCGAAATAATAC
Organism: Ophraella communa; assembly: GCA_035357415.1. Classification (NCBI taxonomy): domain Eukaryota; kingdom Metazoa; phylum Arthropoda; class Insecta; order Coleoptera; family Chrysomelidae; genus Ophraella; species Ophraella communa. The sequence continues at coordinate 19,859,538 of CM068988.1, read as the reverse complement.
GGTAGTTCTTTCTTTTTAATTTAATTTACAGATAAAGATCAATGCAAATTAAGCGATTTTGTTTAGTTATATTCAATATACAGATATAAATCAATGTAATTGAGACGAATTAGACAGAACTAGAACGGTTGTGTAGGTGAATGTAAAATGCAATACGTTCAGTGAAATATTTTCAGCGTCAATATAAGATAATAAAAAAATTGAAAACTTTGCTTACAACAGATATTATCAAATTGAATTACTCACACTATCCAAATTGTCGATCTTTTGCTTCTTTTCTACAACCAGTGCAACAGCTTCAACATCCGGCTATCGAAGGACCATGTGGGGTTTCTGGGTACGATTCGAATATATCTTTTCGTGAAACCAAGAAACGGAGAGAATATGCTGGTTGAATAACTGCTGGACTAGTTAGATAATTTTATTTTTAAAAAATTGATTGACAATTCTATTAATTACATTAATGTCAAAAAACATATATTTCCATCGTTACTAAAATTAGTTTATAGCATAGCTAAACTGAACACGGACCTCCGCCCTAAGCTTCCTTAAGCCGTTGTTCCACCAGACTGTATTAGTGCCTTTGTTTTTCCTTGTTTTTTCAGGGCAATTTTCATGGTATGCCGCCAATATAGCTTCACTTACCATTTTTGCCGCCGCGTTTATAGTTTTGGTACTATTAAGTGGTTCAATACCTTCCTTGAGATTATTACTGAGGGCTTCTTTATAACCCGTCCAGTTCGTATCTCTTGGGTTACGGTATTTTGTTTTTTTTTTACACGTGCTCTGTATGTTTGGGAAATATTCTTTTAAGTTTATCGGTTTTTTGTGGTATTTTCGTCGTTGAACAACAATCTATTATACAAGTTAAGTCGAACTTAATTGGGATTTGGTAAGTATTTAGATTTGTTTGATATTTCTTACTAAATGAGTTTATAACCTCACTTTTGATATTTACCGGTTATTTATGCGTACACTAAATATTTGTTAAAATATTGTAACTCTGTGGGGTAAAGGGGACTACTTTGATCTTATTAATTGGGGCCTTCTTTTCAGATATACTAACATGCCGGCGTATACAAAAAAATAGGGCCACGCGGCAATCGCAATCGCAGTGGCGGCGGTTAAAAGGGGTTCTTTAAGCATTCGACAACCATCGGAAAATTATGCAGTCCCGTATAAAACAAAATAGATGGGTATAAACTTGTAGTAAAGCGTGGAGTAAAACATGCTCACTGTATACAACTAAATCTAGTACTAGAGTCATGTTCGCTATATCAGCAGATGGGACATTGCTACCGCCGTATGTGGTGTACAAAGCAAGACATTTTTACCTCAGATAGACTGAAGGTGGTTTCCAAGGTTCAAGATATAACCGCACGGTAAGTGCATTCGATTCCTGCACATTCGAAGATTTGTTTCTGACAATAATGTTGCCGTTGCGGACTTTAGAAGGGCAAAAAGTAATTATAGTGGACAATAATTTATGCAGCCATCGATTATACATCGCTAAAGTAGAGTCCGAAAATATCAGTGAATATAAAATTAACACACTGAGAAAAAAAGCAGGTTCAAAACAGACCCCAATGTCTCAGACATTACAACTATAAAAAAGTCTCAGTTCGTAAGGAAAGTTTTTGGACCTGCTAACAGAAGAAGACAACTTATTTTCAATAACATTGACGAGTCTTCTCTTGAATGAATGACGTTTTTGACCAAATTTTGACCAAAGAATTTTGATTTGTTTTCTATTTCGTTTAAATTTGCCGTATTTGCCAAAGAATGTAATTGCAATTTGATCCGCTTTATCCATTTATATCCTAAAGTGATTTTACAAGCAAAAATAACCATACAATGGGTTAAAGCGGATCACTTTTTGATAAAAAAAATTGGAGTTGTCAGTTAGTCCTGATGCTTAAATTGGAACATAAATAACCCATGATATGTTGTAGAATATTATATATTTTTTTGCGATTTTTTTGTTTCACTGTTTGATGTTGAAAACTTAAAAAAACCTAAAAAATTGATCCGTTTTACCCCGTTTGACGGTACCTACTTAATTATTTTTAATAAACAATTTCTATTTTTCACCACTAGGTAGCACTACTAGACATCAAAACCACTATTATTTATATCAATCACATCAATTTGTAAATATTTCCTATCTTCAATATTATTATTAGTATATAGTCATTATTTATTAATGCAATATTATTTTCTTCTTATTTGTATTACGTTTAATTTTCTAAAAATTTGTATTTTATTTTGAGGTTTTAGATTTGACTAGTTAATGATAGATGGCAGTGATTTACGTTTTAATAAGAGATGCCACTGTTATACTAATTAAAAAAAACTACTTTATTTAATGTCAAACCTGACTTTGACATTGACATTAAAATTTTGATAAAAGGAAAAGTGGACTACTTTAATTTAAATCTAAAAACATGGCAGATGTACTAACAGAAACGGTTTTACCGGAGGATTTAAAGGTGAGAATTCATTGATTTTAGTTATATAGAATTTAAAATATATTTTAAGGTAGGAGTTGTTTAGTAGAAAACACTGTCTTTGATGTTTTTAGAACCCATTTATTTATATGATTCATCTCATTATCATCCCCTTTAGGAAGAATAATCATTCGCAGTTACATTGAAATTTAATATATGTTTACCTCATTCTACGTATTTATCCATCGTATTAACTGATACCTGATGTCACTGATTTTTCCAGAAATTCGAGAAAATTTATCATGAACAATTATATAAAAATGAAGTCACACCAAGAGCCCAATTTGAATATGCTTGGTGTTTGGTTAGAAGTAAATATCCAGCAGATATTCAAAAGGGGATTATGTTATTAGAGGAGCTTTATAAAACTCACGAAGAAGGTCATAGAGACTATTTGTACTATTTGGCAATTGGCAGTGCCAGGCTAAAAGAGTATACTAAAGCCTTAAATTATGTTAGATCGTTTTTGTCTATTGAACCAGGTAAATGCAACTAATAAGTAATATAATATAGTAATATATGAAATAGAGTAATATTTATGTAAATGTAATGGTTTATTGATTAAAAGATCCTTGTTCAAAGAATTTGACAGGATTATTGATCATATTATGTACTTCTATTAAAACTTAAATATGAGACTGTAATTTATACTTTTTGTTTTCCTTTACTATTTATATTCTAGTTTTTATTTTCATTTAAACAAAAAAGGCAAAAGGATTAGTATAGTCTTTCCAATATTAATTGCTAAAATCCATTTAAAAGTGTCATACAGACCACCAGTCTAGAGAGAGCTGGGTTCCAACAATACAGAGTGGATGTTTAACGAGAGAAATATGTAATTTTCATGCCGTTCTTTCTACTTTGAAACCTAGTAAACCAACTCACTCTGTATGACACTTTTAAATGGATTTTAGCAATTAAAATTGGAAAGACTATGACTGTCTGCATCACACTTAAATAACTCAAAATTAAGGTAAATGGTACATGTTTATTAATTTTAAAATCTCTAATGCTTTTAAGAGAGCAATTCATAATTAAATTAAACTTTGTGCACACAAATTAAATGAAAATACTTTGTAAGTCTATTGTTTTGATACTGCATACAAAAAGTATACACTTTTTACTCTGACCTGTCTTTTATGTTGAAGTAAATACTAAATTAATACATTGTAATAAATAGCACTTTTTACTCTGTAGTTATAAGCCTATTTATTTTTAGTTCTCTGTTTTTGACTTTTTTACTGCATTTTTTATTGTTAATTTTGTAGGAAATCAGCAAGTAATAACTTTAGAACAGATTATAAGGAAAAAACTGGATAAAGAAGGCCTTGTAGGAATGGCATTTGCTGGAGGAGCAGTCCTGGCTCTTGGGGCAATACTAGGAATTGGTATGGCATTTGCAAGTAAAGGAAAATCATAGTTATTAAATTAGTTTAATTATTTTTATAGTGAGTGATAACTACCAAATATCAATATAAATTTTTTGTATGTTAGTAGTATTTAGTTTTCTGGTATATAAAAAGGCATTTAATCCAACTTGAAAGTACTGAGTTTTTTGTTTCAATAATAGTTACTATTAAAATTTTAAGTTTTTTATTTTAAAAATATATGTTGTTTATTTGTTGCAGTTTGCTTTTTAATTGATTTTATTAGATTAATGGTTTAATTTTAATGAATGAGTTTTAAATTAATATATAAAGATTTTAAAGATTGTTTTACTATTTAATACTAAATCCTAAAATTGCTCTTTAATTTTTTTATCAGTATTAAGAAATGTTTGCAAAGCAAGGAAGTTTTGGTACTGAGAGAAAATAAGACTACAATTTAAATAAATAATATAAATTTATTTCCACCATTAAATTGTTCTACTCTTATACTAAATGTTTACAATACAAAAAACATACAATCTTAATATCACAGCCTTTTTTAGCACACACAAAAGTAGTTTTTAAATATAATCTCCAAAGAAAATCAAATATTTATCAACTTTTTAGATAATTCTTATAAGCTAAGAATTATGACAAAGTTATAGTTTATTTTTTTTTGGTATTTTCTTTGAAGGTACAATCAAATAAACACATGTTTACCAAAGTAGAAATCATATAATTGATTTCATAAATACAAAAATTGTATTAAAATAGCTCTACAAAAGATAGCTATAACTTTAAAAATAACTAAAAATGTGAATATAAATAGTACCAAAAAATAGGTACCATTACAAAAATGTACCGAAAAAATCTTGACAAATTAACAAAAGTTAGATCAATCTCAACTTTTGTTATAATTTCAACAAATAAAAAAAAATATTCAAAGAGATCAAAGTATTGTGAAAATATTTGAAATATACTTACTCTACTTATTATATTACAAAAATTTGCCTAACAGTACCAATTTTGTCAACCAATGACATAAAATAATCAGCTCAATATAAAATAATTTAACAATTTAAAAAATGTTTAACTTGTCATTCAGTTGACACAAATAATACAAAATCCTAACTTATCAGATATCAACAATGATTTAAATTTTATTTTAAACTTGTAAATACAAAAAATGTAACCAAAATGGTTGCATAATCATACATATCTAATTAGAAAAATAGAAAATGAGGAAAATAACAGAAATAGTTATTAATACTCAATGATTGCGGATGCTAAAGTTTCAGTATTACTTCTCAAGTGTTGGTCAAATTCCTCATTTTCTGAAAACAACATTACAAAAATATCATTTAAACTGTTTAAGTGTACATTTGGATATTTTGTCTAACAAATTTGCTTCATTTTGTTGTGAACAATTCTTACATATTTCCAATTTAATAATTATTTTAATTTATTCCCATTGTTATAACAATGAAATAATAAATATGTTCAAACAAAATGACGCTCTTACAATTACCATAAAAATTACAAAAAACACATTCATCTCATGTGCATATCACAAAATTCCTATACATCCTTCACACAAACATATAGTAATTATTTATAGCTCCTTATAAAACTAAGAAGCCTGTAAAAAGTCTTAATGCCTCAAAAAAGGATCTAACGGGATTCTAGTTCCTCTTTTTCCGTTAGTCAAAGCGAAGCAGTAGCGGTGAAGTTCTGCCTCCTTCTGAGTACTCTCGATTTGTACAAGTCTGATTTGTGGCACACGACCACTGTACCTCCTTGGCTGGGACTGGGTACTTTGTTGTTGTTACCGGTTCCGATAAGTGTACCGATCATCTTAGATACCGAGAATTTTCTTGTTTTATGCGAGGTTTGCACAGATCGGCAGTCGCTCAAGAGTGCGTCGAATGCTGTGTAGATACTTGAAGAGTTTTCTGCCACTGATACCTCGAAGAATTGGCAATTGTTCTGGATAGCCAGAGTACGGCCTTCCATTTCCTCGACCTGTAACAATAGAAAACAGAATTTAGAAAACATTGTCAAAGCTATGGTTTCATTTCAAAAATTATATTCTGTATACCTTATTAATTAAATCAATTTATTGAAATATTAAGTGAACTACTACCGATTTTTTTGTAAGTTTTAAGTTTCTTATACAGAATTCAGACTAGCGAAGAATATTGTTGCACTGTAGTAAGTAAGGTAAGTACTGCTGTCGGTACTGGGCCATAATATATTGCAATACATGATCTTAGGACAGACACGCGAAGAAAGAAATGAAAGTTTATTAGATGTAAGAAGGGCATATTAGGTTCAATAACACTGAACAAAGAAATTTGTCAAAAAACTTAACTTTTCTAGTCAACGACAGGAAACGGCTGATGTCAATGACAGTTTATTTAATAAATAGTGAAAGTTTTATTACAAAGTTTAATGTTCTTAATAAGATTTTCACAAAGTATAATAAATAAATTGTTTATTAGGTTGAACATTTATCTGGTGTTACTTCTATTACATATTAAATTTAATAATTATTAAAAGGAAATATGTGATCAAAGGCCTATTGTGTCGATTTTTATAAATGTTGCTATAGGTACTGGGCCACATTAACAACATTATGTAGACTAGTGAAGAAAGCATTTCCTGGATGTAAGAAGGGTTCAGTTATCTGGTGTTTCTTCTGGTACACATTAATTTTCTTAATAATTAGTTGACATATTTGGTGCACTGTGACTAAAAGTAAGTATACAAAAGACACATAGAAAGCATAGGATGTTTCTTAGGTAAAAAGAGGGTATATGAAGCACATAGGGTAAAAAATAATCTACTAAAGGATTATAATATGAATGTTTTGTATTTGTTGGCAAAATTATGATAAGATTCACCTTTGTTCAAAGTCAAACAAAAATACAGCGGAATTTTCCACGTTGATTGACATTCATTTAAACAAAATTGGTAGATCTGTATTGTATATTCGGTATTTATAAAAAAATCTTGATATATATCAGCTACGAGATAATTTCAAATACTGGCGATGTTAAACCTTCTGTTTATTAAGTTTAATGGCATTTGACATTGAAATATTCGATATCCATAAAATATTATAATTAGAATCTCTCAGTTGTATTCAGTTATTTTCACCTTTTTTTGTAATGATACCGATTTGTTTGTATTTTTTACTGAATTATAACATGGCGGAGATATCGTCGAGGTAATAAATTGGCGGGAAACGATAAAATTAGTCCAGATGCTTTGCACAGCTGAAAATAGGTCTCTACTGTTTAGAAATAAAAGCATTTCGAAATGCAATCGGAATATTTCTTGCAGTCTTATGTGTCTCATTACAGGTATTCAAAATAAACCGAGAAATTGGAATTTGAACAGGAATTCGAGTTACCTAAGAATACAGGATGTTAAATATCAAGATGCAACATTGGCTAAAGAAGAATAATTTTAAATTTCTATTGATGAAGCATTCATTAGACGTCTAGGATTCAAAATGTTAAATGTCGTGCATCAATACCATAATAATACTGTATAAAACTCCTTTTCTAAAATACTTGCGATTTATTTTGATATAAAACGTTTATTTTTAGTAAATCAGGGCCAGAGCCAGAATGTTATGTTAAAAAGTTTCCAAAAAGCAAACAGCCTAATGACCCTACAGGAAGATAAACAAATTATTGAATTGTATATGTGATATTTTAACCTAATTTCCACACCAGATTTTCGCGATTGTTTGGAAAATATTAAACAGCATGTTTGTGTAGTTGTGAAAGTGACACACTTTCGTTTCATTCAATTTTTATAATTTAATAATTTATGCTTTTATTTATGCATCTGCATCAAAATAGGTTTTACTAGAGTTTTATTATAGAATAATTTTAGGATAAGTACAACATATTTTTATGAGTAATAAAGTGATGATGTAAAATAATGTACAATAATGCAATCCCTCACCTGTCTTAAATGTTCGAGATCAGCTTTGTTTCCTAGAAGTATCGTCGGCATTTGTCTCCTCAAATGCAACACTTTTTGTAGCATATCGCTGGCTTGGGTAAAGGAATTCCTGCAAGTTATATCGTAAACAACGACACTAGCGTCCGCCCAATAGATTGCTTCTTCGGGAAAAGCTTGAATATCGCAACTGCATACATCTACGATTTCTACTTCCAAAGCTGAATTGTTTAAAGTTAACGTTTGACGGTATAGGAGATCTGAAACAAGTAAAAGAACATTAAGAAGTTGGCATTACACTTAAGAGAGATTTAACAACACGTTGATTTACTTTAAAAAGGTGGATAGTGTTTATCATAGATAAATTATACTTCAAGTAAAAGCTATAGTGCAATCTGTCTTCCAACAGCTTTCCTTGGTCTCCCCTATGTCGATCTCCGGGCTATGCATAGTATATATACTTAAGCGTGCATTGCTGAGCAACTTCCATTTGTTTGGCCTGCGCGCAGTCCGGAATTAAATCCGATTGAACATATTATTTGGGATGAGATTGGAAAATACGGAACACTCGGTATTGAGGTCCTTAAGTGTTTTATATTGCAGTAAAACCTGTGTCAACGACCACCTGTGCTTTGTGCTAACGGTCAGTTTCAAAATTCTCCAAACCGATTATATGGAAATTCCCATGGTATTTACGGACACCTTTATAATGCGGCCGCGGCCAATTTGTGGTGAGTCATCTGCAGAGGTTAATTTGGACGATATAGAGGATTGATATTAAGGAATTATTCTCCACGAGATGTATACAATGCTGACGAAACAGGACTATATTACCGAGGCATGCCCAACAAGACATTTGCATTAAAAAATGAAAAATGTGCAGGGGAGAAGGCAGCAAAACAACGTTTGATTATTTTTCTATCTGCAAATATGGAAGGTGAGAAACAGTAAAAATCCCCTCTGTTTTAAGGGTAGTCATGTTGATAAATTACCCTTAGAATGGGTTTCTAACAAAAAGGCTTGGATGACAACAGAAATTATGACAAGATGGCTGCATAAATTTGACAATAGAATGAAAAAACAGAATAGAAAAGTGCTTCTTTTCCTGGATAATGCCACGTCACATCCTAAAGTTCCATTAGAAAATGTTAAAATAATCTTCCTGCCACCCAACACCACATCACATTGCCAGCCCTTAGATCAAGGAATAATTCAGAATTTCAAATTGATTTACCGAAATTTTTTCATTAGAAGACTTCTAGCGTTTATTGACAGTGGATGTGATTTCGAGAATTGCGAAAAAAACATAAATTTATCCAATGCACTTATCTGGATTACAGCTGCTTGGAAAAAGTGTTTCCTGCTACAGTTAAGAAATGTTTTTCTAAAGCTGGCTTCTCCGATATTATCCAAGAAGATCCACATTTTGATGATGAGGATAATATACCCCTTGCCCATCGTTTCCCTACAGACCGTAGCGAAATTTTAGATTTGGATCAATATTGCTTCCTTTGATATACCTACAGAGAACTCTAACTTCAGTATTACGGACATTATTGAAAAACTGTGAGATAATGATGAAAAAGACAATTCTGACAATTGTGATGTGGACGAATGTGAAATTCCAAAATCCCCTTTATCTAATATGAGCGAACTGTGTGAAAAATTGAGAGACGTAGAAAATTATTTATTGTCCAAAAATAGTGGTGAAATATTTATGGATGTTTCTTCGAACCTGTCTGGACAAATAACCACGAAACACAGACTGTCTGACATAGGTGGTTTGTATAGCACACGGTTCGTGATACGTGGTTTGCAAGGTTCCATCGGTTGTCGGAAATTGAGCGCGAGTCAAAGGAGACGAACCAATAGGTTCGCGCAAAGGTTCGTACAGGTTCGTCCATGCAGGGTCGTTCTTTCTCGAACCGATCCATGAAAAACAAAACAGGACGCAAAAGACCATCATGTCTTAGAATAAAGAGAAAAATTTAGAATTCATTGAAGCTCTTCGTTTAGAAGAGTTTATGTGGAATCCCAGGCATCTTTTTTTCTTACGCTTTAGTTTTTTATGTAGTATATGACCACTATGAATTATGTATATGGCGGCATAAGCAATAATTTGCTGTCTTCTATCCATGACAGCAATAAATGAACTAGTCGCTGCGCTTTCAGGTGCGAGCGTTGTTGAGGGTGTTGACACCCTTGCTTGGTTCGACAAACCACTCGCCGTGTAACCGCGGCTTTAGCATACCTACCTAATATTGTGAAATATTAATTTTCAAAATTTTCAATGAACTTTAAATAGCGGAAACTTTGTTTTTTTTTAAGCAATAATAGTAAGTACAGTATGATATTAAATACAAAGATTTATAAAATAACTTGAAATTATGAGGTATTTTATGCCCGGCAGTGTAGATAGCAGTTTGTCGAAGTTTTCAATCGGGTGAATTTAAATTTGATTTTAGATATTTTGAAATCGAACAACTTGTTTTTTCATCATATATTGTTAATATGTTTGTGTTTTACTGATAAACAGATGCAAATATCGTTCAATTTTTCAGGTGTTTAACGTAGTTTCCATATATGAACAAATACATTTTAATGTCCCAAATAATACAACAAATTTACATAATTTGATTGGATATGTACCTATCTATAGAGGTGTTTCAGAAATATCTATATCTATAAATACGGTTGTTGTTTACAAACAGGAAACTAATTATGGAATTTTAGGCTGATACTATTTCCGGGTACCTATATTGATGTTGCTCCAAGTGCCATTGACCTTTTTTACCTGCAATGTATTGTGATTAGCGTTGCATGATCCTGATGCAGTAAAAGCAAATGGCGAATTAAATAGTAAATGTTTTTGGTTTCCTCCACCATTCAAAATATTTATTCTAAATCTTATTTATTGACAAATTTTAATTTCGTACTGTCAGATTCTCTCATTGTTTAAATACTCTACACTATGTTTACATTTTGTTCAGCTTTATTCTTATTTATTAAAGCTAAGTTGATGTTGCCAGAAAAAAAAGTCGTAGGTAGTAGAAAAATAGTCTTTGTGTAATTAAAATAACGCGAAAAAGGGTTTACTTAATCTGTGTTATTAGTAGTAGGCGAAAGATTAGATAAACCAATCAGTTTACAATATTTAATCAACTTTATAAGAAGTGTTTGTCCTGAACTTATTAATTTTACGGTGTTCTCTTTTAATATTATTGTATATACAACATCTGTATAGGAAAGTAGGGCATCACTCTGTCAGCTGCACTTGCAAATGGATAAACACGTGGCGGCTAGTCGAGGTCTATATATTTTATATTTTGCTTTATTATTTTCTTTTACCATTAGGCTTATTTTGTTGGCATAACGGAAATATTGCCCCTTGTGAAAATGAAGGATCTTCTGCTGCAGAAGTCTCAAAAGGGAATGTAATTTCAAAAGAATATATTTTTCATTGTATTGAATATAAAAAATTCGAACATCACCTTTTATATATGAAACGTTTCCGAAGCGTGTGTTGCCAATAAATATTTTTTCTTGGAAAATTTATATTTTTTAAGATAATTTAATGACTTTAAATTTTGACGGTTGCATTGATAGTAACATAAATAATATACTTAGGTTAACAATAAATACACAAGTAATGTCCAAAAGAAGTATAAGACCAAAATTAATGATTTACAAACAATAGTTTTTGTAAAGGGGTTCTAGATAGTTATAGGGGAAAGGGGGGAATATTTACATTTACGGCCTAACATTATTTCGCGTTTAATACCTGTTGCGCCATCTAACAATGATTCGTTCAAACTGTACCTAAAACAATGACGATGTTTTGCCGGTAAATAAGTAGTTTTTGAAAATGTCATAGGTACTTTGTTGCAGTTGATGTCTGTATTAGTGCTAGATTTTTAAAGTTATATAAAAGTATGTAATTAAGTTTATTTATCTGCATAATTGGTACCCAGTTATTAAATTTTTAACCTAGTTTAAGACTACATAAAAAGATTGCTCTAATTTAAGTGATTAATGGTTATGACTCGATCAGTATAGTATTTTGTATTTTGGGGTTTTAATTGCCACGCGCTTGGAACTAATGCTGGCCGGCCACTATTAGCCCCAAATTGTATTTATCCTAATATTTAAGATGCCTCGAGTTTAAAAGAGAAAAACTGACAAAACCTTCAAAGGAGGATCTAGTTTTGTTAATCGTCGACAATCACAGTAGCCACTGTACAATAGAGACATATAATTTCTGTAAATAACGGGAAACTATTATGTTAGGTTAGGTTAGAATTATCTTCGGAATCATCCTCAAGAGCTGAAATATTTCAAAATTCATACGGTCGCCTAGCCACACCTGCCAAAGCCATTAAAGGTTTTGAGAATACAGGAATATTTCCATATAATCCTGAAAATTTAACCGATGAAGACTTTGCTCCAGGTTAATCATTCATACAAGAAAAATATGAAAAGACACTAGACCAAAAGAAAAAAAAGTGGATTAGATAATGAGAAGAATAATAAGGAAGTTAAGGGGAATAAAGAAAGGTCGACATCTGACAAAAAGTTTGAAGTATCTTTTGCTGACATAATTCCACTACCAGGATGCTCAAAAGACGACAGTTGGAAATAAAAGATCCAACCACAAAAGCAACAGGAAGCAACATTCCAAAATAATGACATCAATAGCAATGAAGTTACTTCTAGAATAAAAGTAGCAGAAGAAGGAAGAGCAATTGAGATATAAGCTGCAAAGGAACCAAATGAAAAATAGGAATCGAAGAGTCATTCTTTGTAAAATCCAGTGCTCCGTGAATAGTTCCGAGAAGAAATTGTATAAGAACACAGAAGATAAATCATCTGAAGATGAGGATGATGGCGATGACCGTGATAGGGACGTTAACGAAGATATTTGCATAATTTGTGGCGAATTCGGTAAAAACAGAGAACTCTGGATCCAATGCAGCATTTGCGGCTAATAGGCACACAAAAACTGTACCAGTTTCAAAGGCAAAATTTACATTTGCAATTTCTGCATTTAGTTATTTTTAAATGGGGATAATAGTGGTAGCCACTTTTACCCCTCGGTAGCGGGTAAATATGGCCACCAGCAGAAGTCTGAAAACCCGTTTTAATTATTTTCTTGTTCTGTTTACAAATTTTACGTAAATAGGTCTATGCACTAGAGTTTAGTGTTTCTAAAGCTCGAGTCACAAACTGGAAGATATCATTTGACGATACCGATACCGTTTCCCGATTGCCGTTCTTAAGCCGCGTCCACACAGAAGCAACAATAAGCAACATTTGTCATCAATGACTAGTTTCTAGAAACAAAGTTGCTCTTTGTCGACAAATGTTTCTGGTTGTTTATGTCGCATACTGAGATGCGACCCTGTGTCGCGTGTTTCGCTCACCGAGCGGTAAACTTCAAAGAAATTGGAGTAACAGGTGTCGACAAGCTGAGACTTGCGACTCGTGTTTCTGCGGTGTGGACGGTTGTCATCAGTAATCAGTTGCTTGTCGATAGTTTTAATAATAAAAATGGCCCGTTGGACAAATGATAAAACAATATTACTGCTAGAAATATATAAAGATGCGGAATGTTTGTGGAATCCAAAAAATGCAGATCACAAATGTGCAAATAAAAGATATGATGCTCTGAAAAACATCGCTGAAGCTGTAGAATGTGATGTTCAGGAAGTTAAACGGAAAATAAAGAATTTAACAGTATTTGATCCTAAAGTACTTGACAAAGGGCATCACATACTTCTGGTATTATAAGATATATTACTTGTTTTGATAATTTAAAAAGGTACATCATGGAGTGGTAGGAATCACCTGTTGCCAAAAATCTTATTGTAATCAACAGACGTTCTTTTACAGAAATAGCGCGCCTCCAGTTTGTGTCCTGTTTTGAAACAATTGGTCCTATTTTGTTGAGAAGTATCTCAAAGTCAGTGCTTGACATTCTCAGAAAGTTTTTCAGATGACCACCACAAGTTAACTGATCATCAGCGATCAAACCTTTCAGAAGACTGTCTCCTCCCGTGTGAGATCTCTTCTGTAATGAAGGCCGTACCCAACATCGCCTTTCGCGCTTACGTTTTTTTCCACTTAAAATAACAAAAGCTGCTGCAGCTATTAATGCATCGTTTTCATCCCACATCCCACATCCCTATTTTATAATTAAATATTTCCACTTTCACACCACTATATAGAAACGCTGTTGACTAAACTAAAACATGAAACAAGTTTCCTTTGTGTGGACACTTCATTTCCCGATATTTGCGACATTTGTTTCACTGACAGAAACCTTCTTAGACAAGTTTCATTTGTGTGGACAGTAAAGTTTCCTTTTCCTTCAACATTTTTAATGTCAAGAAACATAGTGCGACAAAAGTCGACAGTCATGTTACTCCATGTTGCTTCTGTGTGGACGCGGCTTTAGACTAGGTTCCTTCTATTCATAAAATTGACGTTGCTGTTAGATATTAGAACATAACATTTTATTTTGTTTACTTGTAGGTGCTGCTTTTGTTTTCAGGTTATTTTTGTGCCTAAAACATTATTCTCTCTCTCTCTCAAAACAGCCAAACCATGAAAATTAAAAATTTTAACGAAACGCAGTTTTTTATAAACGATCTCTGCGTGCGGCGGTCAACACATTTTTTCAATATATCAATTTAAATAACGTGAAAGTTGTATTTCATATTAATTTGGCAAGCAAATTGAAGAAGAATGTGCCTTTTAAAAATAACCGTGAAAATGACGTTTTAGGACGTCAGTCGTCGGGTACATTCATGATTTTTTTGGCTGTGAAAGTTGCAATAATATCGAAAATAGTGAATAACCCGTTTGGGACTGGGGTATTTTTAAATAAACACCATAAAATACCAGGTGTGTTTAATTTTGTTCACAATTAACAGAATGAATGAATGTATGATGGTTTGTTTATGTAGAACCAACGCAAAAGCGTTCGCAACATTTTTACGAGTTTTTTAGTTTACATATTATTTAATAATTACAAAAATATAAAGAATTTTTAATAGGGTAAACTAAGCTTCCAATTTAACAAAAATGTGGTTTGAATCATTCACCAATTTTCTTGGTTGCCATCATAGGAAATTTACAGTCTTTAATAACTCTCTATCAATTAAGCCGTTTATTAGCTGGATATGTATACACGATAAAAAGTTAATAAGATTCTAGTGTCACTTAACTCATATTTTGCAGCATCAAAATAACTCATAAAGCGTACTCATAAAGTTTTTATATGCAATATAATAATCGTTAAGCTTTTTAGCAGACGGTTTTTGAACCTTAACTTTTTTTGATTGCAGTGTTTTAAACACGGTTTATACTTTCTAACAAAAGCAAAAATATGTCTTAATCTAAAATTAGAACTATATATAGGTATTAGAATGTTGACACCTTTCGAATGATTTCGACAAACAACATTTTTATTTTTACCCTTTTAAAAGACGCATATATGTGAGAGAAACTTTTTTAAGTTACTTTTTATTTTATTAAGTTATTAAGTTAAAAAAATAATTGTAGAATAAGTCAGATTTGGCTGGAGATTCAAAGTGCTCGGCCAAATATCTATATTTATTTTGATTTCGATAATTTCTACAACAAACGATTTGTAAAATACTGTATATCGTATTAGAAACACAACCGAAAATTATTTAAGCGATTAAAACATTACTACGAAGAAGGATTTAACGATTCCTATTTAGTAGTATTTTTGGATCGTCTCAATTCCTACACTTCAACTGCATTCCCCGACGTAAAATCCAAATCTCATCCTTTTATACTATAGTTATATAAATAGTAACCATTCCTAATGAACGACAGGCAACGCGCCGTTCTTATTTGTGTGGTATACATAATTTTTGAAATATTTTAAACAAATATTTAAGAAACTCGTTATTTTTACGCAGCTGATACTGGCTTCCGTATTTTTCAGAGTTCCAGATTCTTGTGTTTATGTCGTAAGACATACACCTTTCGAAATTTCTTGTGGGTAGGTATTAATCGCAGACCATCACCAAACATGGTTAGTTAGCTTAGAGTTAATTTCAATCAATGACAGCAGTTTGAACGATTTTTATAAAACATATTATTGGTAAACTAAAAACACTAAACAGATAACTGCAATACACAAAACAGGTGGTTTGAAATTACTTTCGTCAGAATGACAAATTAACCTAGTAATATTGGGTATAATAATAATTAGCACTAGAATTAATATTGTAAGTGTTTTTTACAAACTCTTATTATCTTTCCCACGATTTTGGCAAATATTCATTAAAAAACCTGATGGCGTCAGGTGTTACTTCTATTTGACATAACTAAAGGTTTCCTTGGATCTTAATGAAATAGAAAATAGAATTTAAATCGCTTTGAACGAACTGATTCACGAAACATAATCAACACTTCCTGACAAAACAAAAAGGTGCCAAAGGCCATATCAAGCCAGTGAACCATACGCAAAAAAATTTTAAGTTGTCAAATGATTAAATTCAATTAGTGAAACATGGTGAAACTATGTAATAACCTTCAAGTTGATCATTAGGGAGGCCATTTCAGTTTTATTTTAGACGAGAACAAAATAATTACCTATCTTCCTGATACATTCCTACGTTTTAAATGATCCAAAGAGCAATTCATAATTTTGAATTTATTTGATGTGAAAATTGGACATATGTTTTATTTATCAAGCTATTTGTAACATAACATGATATAAGCACTGGCGTTCGTTTTATTTTGGTAAAAGGTACTTTTTAGCATTTTTGCATTTTAAAAATCGCTGAAAAAACTGTTGGTATACGACAGAGGTATTGAGTAAACGTTTAAAATTGGTCGTAATATTTATAATCATCCATTAAGATGTTAATAAAATACATTATACCTACCTCTTGGTTTATTTTAAGGTTCTTAAATCTAGGTGACTGTATGTATATATTTTCAACAGGTTTTGTTTATTAACATATTGTCTACAATATCCAGAATATCTAATAGATCGACTACTGCAAGTCGTGACTAATGTGTTAAATATTTTGTTGGATAATCGAAAGATGGAATTTTTTTGGCAGTCAATACTCATTTTTCAGCATTCTAGAGAGATGGGACGTATCTATTTCATAATATAGTTCATTAAAAAGTTTGTTTTAGAGCTAGTTTGATTAAGAACACTCGTTATTCAAAAATAAATGTCAACTCCGTCTACAAATATTATTAGTAAGAAATTTTCACGTGCCAAAATCACCTGCAATCATTATTCGGGACCTACAAACTGGAATTTTCAGTAAATTTATATTTTAAATTATAGTACCATACATTAGATATATGTCAGTTGATTTTAGTGAAAAGTTTTATGAATTATAGGTAATTCAGAAAGTATAATTTCATTACAGAATAATGAATAACAAAATAAAAATGATTCATCATATACCTAGGTACAAACAAAACAAAATGTTAGTAAATTTGTAAGACCCGTTTTTAATTTAATTATTGTTTTAATGATTTTATATTGATTGCAATGACCATGTATAGAAGTGTTGTTTGTATTGCAATTATTATTGATTTGTTTTTTGGCATGGAACAGTAAATACATACTAATAATCTTCACATCATTCTTATTAAAATTTGTTGTTTACGAAAATTAAACCCAAGCATCTGATTCTGGGAAATATATTAAAATAGTATTTTTCTTGGTTCATTTCCGGAGCAGAACGATTTTTGTTTTATACGCAGTGGTTTCCTATAGTGAATTTTTAAGGAAGGTGTAAATATTATTTTAATAACACTTAATCATTCTCATACATATTTTGTTTTGAAAGGTTTGAGAGATGAAATTGAAAGAAAATGAAAGATATAATTAATTTTCAAATACTTTAAAATAAGACCTATGTATAATAGTCTCTGACAGTTCGCCTGGTGTAAACCTAAGTACGTGGCGGCTTAAAATAACCAGGGCCGTGTTTTAGGTACTTCGTGGTCTTGTTAATTTTGCGTAATGAAATATGAATGTACTACAATAAAATTTAGTTGAAAAATAGGTAGGGATAGAGAAAGCAGAGAGTTAAAATAAATTATAAAATGAATTATCTTAAAGATACCTACTTAAATAGATAAAACCTTTATAAAACATGAATAAAACCTATTCCATTTATTTTATGAATAAATTCATAGATTTTAATCTTGAATCTTTGGTATTTCAACAAGAAAGATGTTACATCACGTGAAGACAACAGATTGACATGTACATAATTTTTATACCTATACAGTCACAAATTTCGTCACATCTTCAGTGGCACATTCAAGAAGAAACAAAAAGAATATACTTACTTACATACCTATTAACATTTCGCGACGGATAAGGTTGCCAAAAATTTTAGTATGCGCAATAGATACAGATTCCACGACATTTTGTTTGAAGCTGAGCATAATCAGCTGTTATTTTTAGAGATTTTTGCGGGATTTGCTTTTACAAATACATAGCACTAGCAAAATGTATTTTAATAACGTAAAATTTTATTAATTTATAAATAAAATTTAGGAATGTTTAATGTACTGCACAAAAATGTGTAAATTGTTGGGTTTATTGTAAGAAATGTTTATTATTATTGGTGAACAAACAGTTATGCATAAATAATTTTATTTTATTATTTACTTTGTTAGTTTTTTCAGCTAATTGGTTTTTCTCTATAAAATTTTAGACAATAATAAGATATTAAAAAAAAATGTTTACCTGTATTACTCCTATATTCTCCGATGAATCTTCTCGTTAGGTATCTTACAGTTAAGGCTGCAAATAAAAAGAATACACTTTAATTATTTGCCAGAAAATGTTATTTTGGTATAATAATAATATTTTATAAATATTGTTCGGAATAGAAAAACATTTTGAATTTACAAATACCAGTTCCACTAGTAATAATAGAAATTGTTTATGCAAGTTTATTTTTTTATTGTACCTAGTTACAAATATTTTTTTATTCTTGATTACATTATTTGACTTTTAATTGTTTGGAATTATTTTATTTTTAGACTTGAATCTTTGAAGTTACTGAAAGTACCACATTTAATAGAGTCTTTTTTTCCCGGATATATATTTGATATTATTGTTATTTATAAAACAAACAATTTAAGTGTGAAAAAATCAACTGAAAATCTTTGAAAGCTTTTTATTAAACCTTGCCAAAAATAAAAAATGATTAAGATCATGAGTTTCTTATGTTTTAATACGAAATTAAATACTATTTTGTTAAAATAATGGACATGTTTGTTTTGAATAGAGAACTAAAGTTTAAATTTCGACAAGTTTTTTAACATAAACTTCCTAATGGATAGTTGAGACGAAAACATCAAACATGAATGATCAAAATAGGCTGTTTGTTTTTTTTGTAACCGGGTTATGAATAAAGATTGTGAGTCACCAGGGGTATGGAACATTTTGAATTCTGAATAGAATGTTAGTGGAGAGTTGGTAGCGGTATTCATAGTCCTCCCTTAAGCACTAGTGCGAGGGTAGGTTTTAGTCCTATTACTTATAAAAAGAAATCGTTATTAATGTTTAGCTAGTTATATAGTTTGTTATTATGGAGGAATAATTATTATACTTATAGACAGCATAAAATTATTTTATTATTATTTTTTTTAATTGAAGAATTTAAAGACATTTTTGAGAGTGACGAGGAATTTGTAGAAGTAAATCGTTTGCCTAAAAAATATGTAAGGGACATGAAGAATCCTTTGGAAATGTTTGAGAAACCAGAATTTCAAAGAAGATTTAGATTTAGTAAAAAAAAATAAAAATAGCTTTTCGTGTTCGCTGTAGACCATCTTCTGCTCCATTTTTCTTTGACGATATCAAACACAGCACTATTTGGAGCATGCTCACAACCATAGAACGCTAAGAAAAGCCAGCACAACCAACACAAATACATTAAAAACCCTAAAAACGTGTTTACTTGTTTAAGAACGCTTTAAATGTTGTTTCTGAAACAAGTAAGAAGTTGAGTGCTGAAAGACCCTTACCCAAGTATTCTTCAGTGCTCAAGTTGAGGGTTGACAATGAATACCGGCACTAGTTGCCAATTTCTTCTTTTTTATTACCCTTTGCAAACATTACGACCAAGTTTTATAGTTAAAACATTTCGTATTGAAATACCTTATAAAAAGATAATAAATTAGATAAAAAGACTTATGTTGTCTCTTGAATTATTTGTTTGGATGCGGTTTTGTGTGAATATTTTTTTACAGTGGATCTTGTTTCTTTACATTATCTCTACTTGGGGTTTGTTGAACAAGCAAATTTTTTTTAACAATATCATTATCTAAAACAAAAATTGTACAGCTTCTAAGTATATTTGTGACGGTTATTTTCATAATGTAATGTGCAAATCCTATCTTTTCCCATTCCCATGTATTTTATCAATAACAATTTATAAATAGCCTATCAGCTGATGTTTCAATTACCTTCACTCGAGATAATCTAAATTAAAAACGTAACTATTTATTAAAAATACAGAAGATAGATGGGTACATAATGAGATCATACTTTAAATCTCACCGTTACATATTTCTATTCGTAGGTACACCCACCTGATAATTACAAATCAATTTTCTACTTTTCAATAATTACGTAAATGTTAGAGGAATTTTGTTTATTGTTTATGTCTAAGCATCGTTAAAGAAGAATATTTTTCGTCACACTTTGCCCATCGGTTTAAATTATTGATTAGACAGTGGCGTGTTACAAATTTCCAAAAAAAAATTACAATAGTAATAACTTATTTTATTTGAATTTGTTATATTTCTATCATTATCAGCAAGGGTAGTGGTTCTAGTGGGATTTCGTAATGAGTATCATTGTGGCGAGGACAGTATTAAGGATAAATATTGTCCGCAATTTCTGTTTGATGTTGTCATATCTGTCTTGAAGATAATTATTGTTTCTTGTAGTTTTGTGATTTTACTTTTAGAAAATATTTTATATTACATAACTAGTTTGGAAGGTGAAATATTGCGCACGAGTAAAATTTGGTTAGGTTAGGTTAGGTTAGGTTAGGTTAGGTTAGGTTAGGTGTTTGATGTCATAACTGTCCTGAAGAAAATTATTGTTTCTTGTATTTTTGTGATTTTACTTTTTGCAAATATTGTATATTACATAACTAGTTTGGAAGGTGAAATATTGCGCACGAGTAAAATTTGGTAACAAGTGCAATACACTTTCCAACGCGTTGTGTACTTGATTTTTCCTACTACCCCAATAAGTTTTATAAAAGAACTTTATAAAATTTATTTTAATTGTTAGTCATGTTAAAAATTAGGATTTAACTGAGTTTAAATATTGCGTGGTAATAGATATAATTAATTAAAAAAAAATTAACATCAAAATTCTTTATTAGTTAAATGAGGTTTTAATTTTTTTCGTGGGCTCCATTAAAACAAAAAGTAAAATAATGGTTATTGAAACAGTTGGTAAAATTAATTGGAACTTCAGAAACTTTATGTGTTAGTACCTAATGTGTTTTGAACATTTTCATTTACTTTTAACTCCTTAACTTCGTTGTTTCTGTTATACCCATAGTATACCCAAATTATTGAAATTTCAAAGCAATATTTATGAACATAATAAGGCATAAAACACATAAAAACACACTTCTATAAGTAATCAAATAAATAGGACTAATCTTGAAACTGCTAACAGCATACTTATGTGTATATTTGGTTGCATAGATAATGCAACTCTTACAATATAATACTTTTATAAAAGTATTTTACCAAAAGATAATATTTCTTGATCAAATTGAACAAACCAAAGTGATTTATTCAAAAAATTAATAGTTTTTATTCATTAATCTTACTCAAATTATTACGTTCTGTGCGTTTTTAAAAAATATCACACGTGTATGATATTGCTTCTTCTTTTCTTATTTTTACGAAGTGGCAAAACTGTGTTAGGTGTCGTTTTCATAGGAAAAATATATTACACATTTTTATAGCATTACTCTTTGATTGCATATATAATGTTTCACAGTTTCTACATGGTCTTAAAGAAAAATAATTATTTTTAAAACTAGTCTTAAAACCAAAAAGAAATCAAGTTTGTTCTTTGAAAATGAGAACAACATAAAAAACTGGTACGAGAAAAGTGATTTTTGCTTTCTTCTGAACTTTCCAAATTGATTCCTATTTGCTTAATTTTCGTTTTTACTAAAAAAGTTTATTGTAATTTTCATGCCTCAGGAGATATTTTTATCCTTTCTAGATATAGTTGTCTTTTTGAAACATAAGTACTATTGTTTACAATTATTATTTAAAACGTGCCACTTCTAGCTTGGTTGTCCATTCACCGCTCCTATCAATTTATAAATTGCAACCATCAATAACAATTTGTTTTTCGAGGTGTAACGCAGAATTGTCAACCTTAACCCCATTCCGCGTACGCGTAATTAGGTCACCTGTATTCCACAGTAAACTGGCAAATTAAAAGCCAGATATTGTCCTTTGGATCGTCCGAGGTAGACACCAATTACTCTATTTTTTAAGTAGGCTAATGATCAAGTGTCCCTTTGAAAATATTTATTGCATTAGATTGATTTTTGGTGCCAGGGACGTACTAAATTCAAGAAGTTGCGAATAAACGATTATTTATGTGGATCTATTTTGTTTACGTGGAACTTCATTTTTTTTAGGAGTTTTATGGTTTTGATTCACTCACCTGATTTTCCGACGTTGGACTTTCCTATAACTGCAATCCGCACTTTGGGGGTGTTATTTTTGTCCTCCGTTTTCATTTTCTAAAACAACAGAAAATAATAATTTTAGTTAATCTTCATAAGATTATCATTTTCATACATTAACGTTAAACCATTTTAGAGTAATTTAAAAAAAAAATATTTAAATTTTTAACTTTAACTTTTTTTGTGTGCACTATTGTATACGGGGTTGGGATAAAGTATGGAACCAAGTAAATATCTTTTAAACGAAAAGAACGATATTAATGAAAATTTGCAGGTAAGTGCAATGGAACAAAACGCATCTGATGTACATTTTTTTTGATAATAATATACTTCCGATTTAACCGGAAATACCATCAACTTCTTTAATTTAAATGTGACACCCTATATATTTTTACATATTTTGAAAGGGCTTGTTATTTTGAATTCATACATACTGAGTTTAATGTAAACAAATTTGTAAAAACGAGGAATAACTCACTGTTAGTAGTACAATAGATGTACATTTCATTATTTTAGAATAATGAGAAACAAAATTACTTCAAATGTTCAAAATGCCCGCCGTTTACTTGCTGACAATATGCCATCCTATTAAGAAATTCTTGAGTCACTCTTTCCAAGACTTCTCCACGTATTAGTTCACATTCATCAATAATTCTTTGTCTCAATTCCTGTAAGTTTGTTGGTCGTCTAACGTAAACACGTGATTTTAGATAACCCCAAAGAAAAAAATCTAACGGGCTAAGATCCGGAGAACGAGCAGGCCACTCTATGAATCCTCTACGTCCAATCCAACGATTTGGAAAATTCGCATCCAGAAAATCCCTAACCCGTCTATCATAGTGGGGAGGTGCTCCATCTTGTTGAAACCAAATATTTTGTGGTAATTGCCATTCTGTTGAAGTGCAGGAATAATTTCGTTATTTAGTAGATCCAAATACTTGTCACCATTCAAGTTTCCGTCGATAAAAAATGGGCCTATAAGCTTATTTTCGACAATTCCCATCCAAACATTTAACTTCTGTGAATGTTGGGTATGTGCTTCATGAATACAATAAGGATTCTCATTTGACCAATACCTTGAGTTATGGCGATTAACTGTTCCATTTAAATAAAAAGTTGCCTCATCGGAAAAAACTATGCTAGAAGCAAAATTTTCGTCGACATTACAGATGTCCATTAGCCGTTCGCAAAATTCCAGCCGTCGCACACAGGCGAATTTCGAGAAATTCGTGTCCAAAATATATTATGGGGTAATATGGGGCAAAATTAAATTTAAAACATTTAAAACTTCTGTTAATAATAAAAAAACTTGAAAAACACATGTTCTTTGAAAAATTATACAGGGTATAAACAAAAAAGGTTAAAATACAAAAAACATAAAGTAATTGCGAGAAATTAAATTGAACATCCCCAAACGCTATCTTTAATTAGTTATAGATAGACATCTATGTAAATTATTATATTTTATGAAAATGAACAGGGGTATCCAAAAATATCACTCTTATATAAAATAAATTACAAAAAAAAATGTAATTTAATTTGAAATAATATAAATAATATTATATAACTTATACATTTACCATTTAAATACATTTTTTTACAACATAACATAATCCAAATCCTTAAATACAAATAACAAATTCATTCACTGTCAGTTTCGGAGTCTGATTTTTCTTGTGCCTCTCCTACTTTTACTGGCAATTCGGGCTCTTTAAAAAATTGTATTACCTCCGGAGGATAAGATCTAAATTTCTTTATTCCATTTTTTCATTTTTTCTAAAACTTGTTATGTAAGGATCAGATGAAATCAATAGGTTGTGGAAAATATCTTCCATGTTTTGGGTCCGTGAAAACTTTCTGGAAAAGGATTCTCTATATTTCTTAATGTCTTTATTTCTACTTTCTTGGGCTTCTTCTCCAAGCTGACCTATAGGTAAAATTGCCGTTGAAATAATATCAGAACTATGGAGTAAAATCTTGTGCACAATATTTTTAATTTGTTCTCTACCATTGTTGTAACTTTACTTTTTCTTAATCTTGAATAAAAAACTCAAAACATTTATTATAAAGACAAAATATGAAAATTGCCCCTCTTGCTTAAATATTGACTTTAGTAATTTTTGAGTATTGGTAGATAATAAAAAATTAATATTTCAAAAAGGGGCAAAAAGGGGCAAACTATTTAAACTGGATAAGAATATACACATCCTTAGCCAAAATTTCCCGAAAAGATTCTTAGGTGCGAAGACATTCCACCCTACTTTTCTCTTTAGTGAAATAAATATAAACATTTATTTTGTATTTTTTTGCCTTATGTCTATATATTTACGTGTATCTAATTTCGCTATTAATCTTCGACCCTGTATATGGTACTAAAATTATCTACTTACCACTAGTAGTTGCCTCCATAATTCACGAAACGAACTTAACACTGCAACTATCTTCAAATTTGGCTCAAATATAAGGAAATTTTACTGCACACTTGAATTAAATATCACTGCTTTCAACTAACGTGGAAAAGAGTGGGTATTCGGACATCCCCCACCTTTTATGCGTTATGTTGTGACAGAATTGCCTGGGAAACCCTAATTTAATATTTTGGCCACGAATTTCTCAAAAGTCACTTTTTAATATCTTTCCTATAGAACGTCGACCATGGTTTAGTGCCAAATTTGTGGTGGAAGTTTGAGGTGATTCTTCTAAATCGATTGCAATATTTTGTTTAACAGTTTCGTTCGTTGCAGTCCGCGGTCTTCCAGGTTGTAGCAAATTTTTAACCATCCCAGTAGTATTAAAACGTTGTAATGTTTTAGTTACCGTTGAGCGTGATATACGATTTCTCTCCGGATGCAAATTATTAAAAATATGACACACTTCTTCATGAGTTCTAACACGATCACCATAACCGATCATCATTAAAATTTCAATACGCTCTTTTTCACTTAATTGAACCATTCTACATTGTGCAATTTATTTCCGTCAATTAGAATTTGACACTTAAAGAACAAAAGACGTACTAAACAGTACTTGTTATTTATTACTATGCACACAAACAACATCAATTAGTTTATCTAAATAGTTTTTTGCTCTAATGCAAAAAACTCAAAGGAGGTTGGTTAAAGTCCTATATTCCTCGTTTTTACTATTTTTTTACACTAAATTCAATATGTATGAATTCAAAATAACAAGCTCTTTCAAATTCTGTAAAGATATATAGGATGTCCCATTTAAATTAAAGAAGTTGATGGCATTTCCGGTTAAACCGGAAGTATATTATTATCAAAAAAATGTACATCAGATGCGTTTTGTTCCATTGCACTTACCTGCCAATTTTCATAAATATCGTTCTTTTCGTTTAAAATATATTTAAGTCCTTGGTTCCATACTTTATCCCAACCCCCTATAGCTAAGTGGGGTTCAATCAACATATTTTTGACCCCAGCATCTGTGGTATAATTTATGATTCCACCACATGAAGTAATTTTATTAAAGTTTTATTATTAGTTTCATTGATATGAAAATTAGCTACAGGAAGAGTCTGTAGTCCGGTTACTATTATTTAAAAGATACGTGTGAGGACACTAAAACTTTGTACACATAAAAATAGGGGGATTTTGTATTTTAAAACCAGTAAGAGTAAAATGATTTATAAAGGCTTATAAGTTGTAAGTAATCCTCCCTTCCGTGGAGCTTTATCCATGTTTTTATTTATTTAAGTCGAAAGTGTTCAGTTAACATATTAATAAATGAAAATAACATACTTCACTGACTGGTAATCAAAATACAAATTTACCTTCTTTTGCGATTTATTATGTAGTAAGTAATACAGGATATGCACTCTTGTACAAAAGCAATAAATGTTATTTATTTGTTTGTGCACAACTGATACAACAAACGATTTTTCATAAAGGATTACTGAGAATTTTCCTTCATCACGTGTCGGTGGCATGTAGACGCTTTCATTAAAGCTTCCAATAAAGATATCGAAAACATTTGTTGATACCTACCATTGTTTTCCGTACATGCAAGCAAATAGGAAAAAAACAAACGATAGATAAAACTATTATCGCGTTCCCACCACATAATGCTCATAAAACAGACACCAACATAAATAAAAAAAATAACTTGCAAATATTTTCCGTGCTAATTCGAGAGTTGTTATGATTCCTAAAGTTTGTCTATAACAAATAAATAGAAGGGTTTTGTTTATTTTTGTCGATGGAGTGCATCGCGCTTCTAAGCTCACTGTTTATGTTTACGTGGAAATAATTATTGAATTGCAGAAATTTGAAACTAATGTGCTCGGATAAACAAATTAAAATATTTTATGACAATTTGGTGCATATGCACGCTTAACGAATAGAATCGATGTAAAACAGAATACCATAGGCGCAACTAGGGGGGGGCTAGGTGGGGCTTAGCCCCCCCTAGCTCACCATTAGCCCCCCCTTGAAATTTTAAATTTTTTGACCAGATTGTACAGCTAAATATTGTGTTGAAATCATTTTAAAAATATAAAATTAAACTTTAGAATAGAAATCAAGCAGTATCATCCGCCAATATCTGATACTACGAAATTGCTACCAGATATTGGCGCCACAATGAACTGAAATTTGGACACTTCTATCAGCCGGCCATCCCGCGACTTCAGCGCTGGCACGGCGCGGCGCTTACATACACTATCACCGGCACGAATGCTCAATCTATGTGAATATCGGTGTCGCAGTTTTAATAAGTTGTATATTGAAAGAGACATTTGTTTAGATTTAGTTGTAGACGACTTTTCAAAGAAACAAAGAAAGTTAAAGTTAACTTTAAATTAAAAAAAAATACATGTAGGTAGTCCCCCTGAATAAAATTTGTTCAATTTTGCACTGATAACTAGTCTTATTTTTGTTAAAATATTAATTAAAACAAATTTAGTTTCGACATTTTTTTATTGGGGTGATTCGCAATGAAACGGGACAAAGTGCCATGTCTAGACTCTTATTATTTTTATTAATTAACTTAATATAATAATTACACTATGTAATCCTTTACTAAAAATATAACATGCATGTCATTGGTACTTTTTTTTCAAAACTCTACTGAGATCTGAGATTAGTATGGTGGCTGGTTAGACGTAGTGGGTGACAATGTTTTTTATACGAAAAGCTATGTGGTTAATTTTTTAGTGATTTTGGGGTAGTTTGGGCGTGGCACCTAACCAAAAATTTGCCACCTGAAAAAATGGCGGGCTGTTTGGGTTCTATTTTTATTCCATATATAGCCTTAGGGGCTTAAGCCCCCCCAAAAAAACGACTCTAGTTGCGCCTATGCAGAATACATTCCAGAGCTACGAGAATCTAGAGTATGTTAATCGTCTTTTAAAACTCGCAGCAATTTAAACTAAAATATCGCTGATAATGAGTGGTCCTACGACCACCATCCAAAACACTATTTTGCACATTGGTTACAGTACGCAAAATCAGCAATTTCTCATAGCAACAAAAGTTGTGGGAAAAGTGACATAAGGCATAGCCAAAGTAACATAAAGCATAGCCAAAGTGACATTAGGCATACCCAAAATAAATACCTGCAGCAAGTTGTCAATCTCGTTATCTAGTAGAGTCGATGAATCATTACAGAAATTTGATTCTGTTCCTGTTCCCTCAACATCAGCTACGAATGACTTACCGAAAACTTGTCGGAAACACCAACACCAGGGATAAAGATCCAGAACTTTTCCCATTTTACAGTTCATTATAATTTTAAGTGAAAAATCCCATGCAAGGAAAGTTAAATTTAAAATACGTTTCTTAAAACGTAAATTTGTTACCTACTGTAATATTTAATAAATCTTTAAATACGATCTTTAGTAATTTATTTAAATGAAATGCAGAAATTTTCACCGCCAAAAGCTATGCCATGTTAGAAAAAGTGCTCATAAAATAGTATCGTGTGCAACACGATCGTTTGTTTGTTTTCTGGATGGTGGTCGTTTTGGATGGTGGTCGTAGGAAAAGTACAGTGTGCAACACGTGTGCAAATGCACTTGTTACACAATATACTATTGTCTAACATTTCATAAAAAATAATTTATAAGCTTCATTCAAGTTAACCATAATATTCTTGAAATGGATGAGTTCTATACAAGGGAAATGCTGCCAACAAAACGAACAAAAAAATACTGAAAAAGGTATTGGAAAAACCGCTTCCTTAAGGGCTCTAACCTTTCTCAGTAGTTTTTTGTTCGTTTTGTTGGCAGCATTTCCCTTGTATAGAACTCATCTATTTCAAGAATATTGAAAAAATATTCTCTGTCCCCATGCAATTTAATAGTATATTATGTAAGAGTTATAAGTAAAAGTTTATGTCTTTTATTTGACTAAAAGAATGTAAATAGACCAAATAAAGTAGTACGTTGATAAAAATTTCATTGCAATTTGATTAAAGAAAGAAATTTGAGCGTTTTGTTATTTAAACGCACGTGTATGTTATGAGATCTTATTACGTGCTAGAACTAAAACACACGGAGCGGTTTCTGTCGAGTCGGCAGCATCCTTTATGGCAGTTCTAATGAATGAAACAGACGGTGCGTCAACGTGCGGTTCGTGATGGCAGTAGCAGCGCGTACCCTGCTGGCCATCATGCACCGCTCGCGGTTTTACGACTGTAGTCGGCATATCAGTACATGTTTGCTTATGGGACTAAACACACGTAAGAGGTTTTGTGGCGGTTTTTGTTGACTCGGCGTTGTCAGACCAGTATGGTGTCTATTTTTTCTCTCATTTATTTTGCGTTTCTTTTTTTTCTTAATTTTGTTATATAGTAAGCCTGCATTTATTAGAAAAAGCAAATCATCATCACTGTCAGAAGAAGTCGTACTTTATGCCAACGATGCCAACCACTAAGACAACTAGACAACTGCGAAAGATGTTTCGATAAAAACGTGGTCGTAAGCTGCGGTGACGCCTCGTGTGTTTTGAGCCGCATCTCTGCCGAGTCGGCGCCGACTCGCCAAAAACCGCTCCGTGTGTTTTAGTACTTATTGTATAAAACTGCAAGAAGCTGAATATCAAGGAATAAACCTAACCTAACCATTCTTTTCGGGACACGCTGTATACCCATGAAAAAATCTTTTAACCTAGAGTGATTAAAATAGAAGTATTAAATTTAAAATATTTTTATTGATATCGGAAATACAAAAAAAAAATAATATAATTTTCTGACTACAAAATATACAGTTAACAATAACAAGCAGATTACGAGACTTTTTTATCACCAAATTACTGTCATCGAATTACACAAATTTGTAATAGGAGCAGATAAGTATTATTCCTCTCTAAATTTACCAGGTTCTATAATATGTTTTTAGAACAGATGCTGAAAAACAAGTAAAAACCTAAAAACCTCAACCTCTACTTGGTAAACATCATCACGACCTAAACCAACCACACATTGATAGAATTGCAGCAAATAGGTGGCTTGCTGACGGTACCTTGTTCCCAGAGACTGAAATATTTATGATGGCTATACAGGATCAGGTTATAACTTTTAAAAAATAAGAACTATTACATTGGACAAGTGTAGACGGTGTCAACAAACGTCG
The DNA here is from genome assembly GCA_035357415.1 of Ophraella communa. Taxonomy (NCBI): domain Eukaryota; kingdom Metazoa; phylum Arthropoda; class Insecta; order Coleoptera; family Chrysomelidae; genus Ophraella; species Ophraella communa. The sequence continues at coordinate 19,829,336 of CM068988.1, read as the reverse complement.
GAAAGAGCAAAGTATACGGATGTTGCTATAGAAGTACAGACAGATGTGGCATTCAGAGAGGTGGTACCAATCATCGTATCATCAACTGACCTTATCCCCAAAAGTCTGGAAGACATTCTTAAAAAACTCAGTCTTCATAAAAACTTTTTATTGACTTGCAAAAAGCAGTTAGTTTAAATATATGTCACATTGTTCCTAAACCCTTAAATACGTAATTTTGGAGCCTAATTCCATTTGCGTTTACGTTCGGGATAGGTAAATATCCATAGGTAGACGACGAATTTCCTGGATGAGATAGTGGAAGATATAACAGGTCGGCTGAAAAGTCCCCGGTCTACCATAGTAAAACACAATATTTTGACAAAATTCATTTTTTTTATTCAACATAGTTGCCTTCAAGGGCGATACAGCGATTATAGTGACCTTCCAACTTTTCGATACCATTTTTGTAGTACTCCTTCGGTTTGTCCTCAAAATAGGCTTCAGTTTCGGCGATTACCTCAGTATCAGAGCCAAATTTTTTTCCCGCGAGCATTCTCTTCAGGTCAGAGAAAAGGAAAAAGTCGCTGGGGGCTAGATCTGGAGAATACGGTGGGTGAGGAAGCAATTCGAAGCCCAATTCATGCAATTTTGCCATCGTTTTCATTGATTTGTGACACGGTGCATGGTCTTGATGAAACAACACTTTTTTCTTCTTCATATGGGGCCGTTTTTTTTCGATTTCGGTCTTCAATCGCTCCAATAATGCACAGTAATAGTCGCTGTTGATTGTTTTTCCCTTTTCCGAATAGTCGATGAACAATATACCGTGTGTATCCCAAAAAACTGAGGCCATAACTTTGCCAGCTGACTATCGAGTCTTTCCACGCTTTGGTGGCGGTTCACCGGCCGCAGTCCACTCAGCTGACTGTCGATTGGACTCAGGCGTGTAGTGATGGAGCCAAGTTTCATCCATAGTCACATATCGACGAAAAAAAAACGGGTTTATTACGACTTAACAGCTGCAAACACTGCTCAGAATCATCAATTCGTTGCTGTTTTTGGTCGATTGTGAGCAAGCGCGGCACCCATTTCGCACAGAGCTTCCGCATACCCAAATATTCGTGAACGATATGTCCAACACGTTCCTTAGATATCTTTAGAGTGTCAGCTATCTCGATAATATTCACTTTACGGTCACTCAAAATCATTTTGTGGATTTTTTTGATATTTTCGTCGGTAACCACCTCTTTTGGGCGTCCACTGCGTTCACCGGCTTCGGTGCTCATTTCACCACGCTTGAATTTTGCGTACCAGTCAATGATTGTTGATTTTCCTGGCGCAGAGTCCGGAAACTCATTATCAAGCCAAGCTTTTCCTTCAACTGTATTTTTTCCTTTCAAATAACAATATTTAATAAGCACACGAAATTCTTTTTTTTCCATCTTTTTGAAAATAACAAAAGTTGCTTCACTAAAAATGCAATATCTCACAAACTAATAGTCTGACAGCTGTCAAATTTTTACACGAATTTTTTGAAGGTTGATACTATTTAAAAATGAAATGGATTTAATTCTAGTGTCGTCATCTATAGGTCAGACCGGGGACTTTTCAGCCGACCTGTTAAATATGTCAATGAAGGGGCAATAAAATCTATGAAAGTAAAATAAAAAAACAACATCCAACAAAAATCCACCATATTAAAATTAATTTTGCAAATCTAGATTTAATTTTCAAATGAAAATCAGGTAGAATAGTTTAAAAATGACTCAGCATATAGAGGAAGGTAAAAGCAAAATTGGAACGCTTCTTGTTTGGTTTATTCGTATATATATGTTAATACATCGATATATCCACATTGCACGTTAGAATATCGAGGTTAGTTTTACCTATAATTTTTTATGTTTTTCCGGAAAATCTTTTGAAGTATTGTTACAGTTTTTTTTTTTAAATTCGAATTCCGTTCAACTAGAACAAAGTTATTAGATAGATTTTTACGATTCTGTTTTTAAATGTTTCAAACAAAGTTAATTGCCGGACTAAATTTCGCAGATCGATTTTTGAACATCGGCTTACATAAGCTCATAAAAATTTTCGATTTAGCCGTCTCGATATTTAGTGCGATGAGTAAGACAATGTTCCTAAAAAACAAATATTTCCATCTTTCTTTACCGATGCGTCACGAATATTTAAAGGGAAGGGTTTTTATTAAACAAAGTTGTAGAAAATACGAGCAGATTCAAAAAAAAAAAATAGTTGATTGTAGCTCTTACTAAAGATGTAAAAAGAGTTATTAAACATTTTTTTGGACCTTGGAGTTGTACAAACGAATTTTAAGGGGAACATGTAACGGCTTGTTCTTGTTTTATAACAAAATTTCTTTTAAGAACAATAAAAAAACTGAAAGATTGAATAAACTTCCACTATTTATTCAAAAATACGTTTTAAATGCAATGAAAGCCGTTTCGCTAGAATTCGCATCGTCAGATTGACATATGTCAATTTTAAATGACAGAAGGTTGATTTAAATAAGAAAATATGGTTGTGGCAAAACGAACACTTAATTTCATTAATAATAAATTTGTAAAACTCAGTAACTCAATAGTGTTTGAAATTTTGACCCTTCAAATAAAGCCTGCAAAACCCTATAAAGATAAAAAAATGTTGGCGTGTTTGGCGCCTGTCTTCCACAACAAAACGATCCTATGATTATATCTGTTCCATTTTCTCTAGAAATTTTATAAAAAAAAAATAATTTGCATCCGAAAACTATTGAACATTCCCTGAAAATTCCCAAAATATTTTCATTGTCAGTCTTTTAAAAAATCGATTCTCAGTAGCGGTATTAACATATTAAATATTTTAATTCCATGAAATCGATACATGGTGCTCAATGGCGAAAATTTCCACGAAATTTAATAAACTGATAATGATATGCCATTAATTAAGATATTGTGTACATTGGTCAAACAATTAATTGGTAGAGTAGGTCGAGATATTATGAGAACACAATCAATAATATGCCACAGATCATCAAGTGTTATTAACTATCAGTATACGGGGCGACCTTTTTTAGAGGGAACTTGATATTCTTAGGGTATCTAGAAAAAATTATTTTCATAAATTGTGAAAAATGGTAAATATGTGAAATAAATGAAGGTAGTCTTCTTGGTAAAATTCATATCAATTCATATTTTTATAAATAGAACTTTTTAAAAATTTTAGGATTACCATATCAATAAAAGATACAATAATTAATAAACCTACAACCACATAGGAAAGTATCAAATTAAGAGCAAGGGGCTCTGGACGCCCCCGTAGAACAACAGACCGTGAAGATCGCTGCCTAAGATTATTGGCCTTAAGGGACCGTTTCTCCACTACCAGGTCCATTGCAATTGAATGGTTTGCAGAACACGGAAGACCTATTGGCATGCTCCAGAACACCGACGTAATCGCCTTGAGTGGTGCAGAGAACGGTCACTCTGGGATCAGGAATGGAACAGTATTGTCTTTAGTGACGAGTCTCGATTTTGTTTAGGCATGCACGATGGTCGAGCGAGGGTTAGAAGACGACGTGGTGAAAGAAGAAATCCACGGTTTTTTGTTGAAAGGCAAGTTCATCAAACTGTTGGAGTTATGGTTTGGAGTGCTATAGCTTATGGTTCGAGATCACCTTTAATCTTCATCAGAGGTAACATGAACGCGCAGCGTTATATCCAACAAGTATTAGAGCCCCATCTTTTACCCTATGTTGACACCCTGGCAAATCCAACTTTCCAACAAGATAATGCCCGACCACATGTCGCAAGAGTCACAATAGACTTCTTTCAACATTGTTACCTTGGCCACCAAGATCTCCCGACTTATCGGGAGATCTTGAGCACGTGTGGGATATGATGGGTAGGAGATTGCTCAATTTGCAACGTCCTTCTCAGACTCTAGAAGAACTTCGAGAGGAGTTGGTGGTTGCCTGGAATGAGATACCACAGGAGGACATTGACCACCTGATCAGAAGCATGTCTAGGAGCGTTGGAGAATGCGTAACACATCGGGGTGCATCCACACATTATTGAAGGTAAAAGGGCTTTAAAGCAATGCAATAATTTTGAAATTTTTATCATTTACTTATTATTATTATCATTTAAACTGGGTGTTCGGAGTGTCACTTAGTATATGTATGGTTCCTAATAATTCAATTTGTTCCCAAGTTGTATCTAATAAGAACTTATTTTTATTTTAATTGTTTCAAATAAACTTTAATTATCATTATTTCTTAATTTCACTATAAATGTAATTATGAATTAGTGCACTTCACACATAGCCTGTCACAAATAAAACTTAAGATAAATCAGGCAACATAATATACTGGAACTGATATTTACATATTGTTTAATAAAATAGATAGTCATAGGAAAAATAGTGTACCATACTTGGACAAAAGTGATTTTTTACACTGTACAATCCTGAGAATCTTTGCGGTTTTTTGTTTTATTAGTCTTGCTTTATACAAAGTTTTATAAAATCATTTTTATAAGAAAATATTCTACATTTTATTCATAATGTGAAAACATGAAGCTAGTGGTTTTCCCTTTCGACTTTCGTAATGAGTGTCATCGGCAAGTGACACTTTTAATGAGGACAGAAACAAGGAAATCTAACCTTTCTCTTCCGCATTTTCTTGATTTCGGTTTAGAAATTAATTCAAGCATCTAGTTAGTTAACTTCATCGTTTTTCTCCGTTTCTTAAGTCGGCGAAAATGTTTCACAGCGTTGCCAAATAGTCATTAAGCTTACTTTAACAATATAGTAGTAATGTGATTATTTGTCTAGTAGGAAACTACATAAAAATTTATACATAAATCTTGTACGTAAGGATTTGAAACAAAATATTTCACTTGGGTACAATAACGTTTGTTATATTTGCAAATTTCGAACAATTATACGTGTATTAATGCAAAATGAATTAAGTAGATTGGAATTTACAATAAGTCTAATGAGGTTATGCTCTACAAAACTCAACTTAATGTGATTGTTTGAGATCCATCTAAAAATACTGTAATAGAATTTTTAAAACAAAATCAAGCAGATTTGAGGTTAGTTTAGGTTAGGTTAGGTTAGGTTCAGTAAGCTTTTAAAATAAATTAGATAGAAAAAAAACAGAATGATATTGTCATATTTAAAATAAGAATTAGAAAAGGACTTTGTACGCAATTTACTAAACAAATATTACAGGATAAATGTACTTTGCCCAATTAAAAAAAACTATTGTTGGAACTTTTTAAATTTAAATTTTGTAAGTACATTAGGAATTTAAAATCAGTTAGAGTTGTTATAAAGTATGAATAGTAGTTTTAATACATCAAAAATTAATTATAAATAATTTTTTTTGATATCTCGAATGTTTCGATTTTTAAATATTGAATAATCCTCAAAAATATTTTTTAAATTATTTCAACGGGGATCTATTTGTTAGCCTATTTGGAATAATTAGAAGTATAAAAAATCCTAAGGCTTTAATTCAATAATTATCACGGTTTTTACTGCAGAAATAGTTGTTAATTAACAAAAGTCTAATTAAAGAAAAAATTGGGATAAACATTTTTAACCCGCTGTTTATTGTTTATTCATGTATCCCAATGGTACATAAATTTTATAAATCCTTAATATTAATTTTTAATATGTTTAAATATTTTTTTGTTACTGCGTCAGATGAGTAAAAGTCAAGTGTTTTAGGAACTGTTTTCAGGGCTCTGTAAGTTCCGGGAGTCGGCACTTTTTTTACCAAATTTAATCATCTTTTCAAATATTTTTTAACAATTAAAAAATCTTGAATGCTTTTCCAGATCTTCAAAAAATCTAAACTCCTACTTGGTTTACTTTATTGTTTATAACTTTTGCTATTTTTTTCGACCCCTTTTGGAACCTTTCCTTAAATGACCTACATAATAATCCGGATTGAATGACACCTTGGTCGTAATTTTCGGTGAAAATCTTATGAAAAATCCGACGTGTGAATCCGACATCTATCCAATGGCTCGAAAACCATGAAATCCGACAACACAGTATAAAAATCTCGCAGGAATTCCAATCTCATCCCGAAACAAGAAGCGTCTATTTTTGTAGAAGCAGGCAACACGGCGCCGAGCGATGTATAACGTTAGAACAGCAGCACCTAGCGTCGCCAAACGTCCCAACTCTTAATTCTCGTTCGGATGTCGACGGGATTACGGGATTTTTATCAGATTTATAGCCACTTATTGTTAAAACACGGAAAATTTTGCGTAATGAAGTCGAGCTTTCGTTTATTTTTTCATTAGGCAGAGTTAATACGCGTAGTAGGAAATTTTTCAAGGTTTTACTACCAAATAATACGGAATTGATTTCATATAAACAGATGCAGTCTCTAAAATATTCAATTTCTTACCAGAAGAGATAAGGAATGTGTCTCCGCTTGGGAAATTCAAAAATCGTCTAAAAATTTTTGTAAAAGAAATAAAACGAATAGAGATTCATACGTTATTAGAAAGCTAAAATTATCTAATTAAAAAAACTAAATAAAACATCTAATGAAAACATTAACTTATCCTGATATTTTAAGCGCATTCCTTGTTTATTACTTTTTAATTTGTCATTGCTTATGTATTTGTTATTGTTCGTGTTAGTTACATATTTTATTGTTATATTGTATTCATGTGTTTAATGTTAATATTATGTATTTCACATTTCTTTTTATGTAGTTCATAATTCCTGCGCACATATCCCTGCACACAGGTTCTCAAGAGCGTATTATAGGCGTATTTACATCAATATGTAGAAGTAAGATCATAAAAAATAATTAATCTCGTTAAAATCGGAAAACAAAATATTTTAAATATCGTTTTATGACTACTTATCTCTTACCTAAGAAGGATAAAATATTATGATTAAAAGAAATTTCTTAATACGGATATAAATAAGTACGTGCTATACTGATTTGGGTTCTTGTGACTTTTCTTAGCTGCCAACTCCAAACAAATGAACTATAACTAATCAAACGGTCGTGAAACCACAAAACATACTTCAAATGAAAGCAACACAAACGAAAATTTCCTTGAAAGAAAAAGCTTTCACTTGTTATTGTCTTCATCCTTCATCTTATCATTTTATTTTTCGTAAAAGATTCTTATAACAGCTTGAGTCTATAATCTGCATAAACATAATAAAACAATATAATAGCAAATCTGTCAATAATTTCATGATGCGAAGTTCATAAAAATCCGCTCATCTCAATTACAGATTCCTGTTTTTATATTTATTTAAGATAAAAATGTGATTGCAAGGAGGATTGTATTTAAAAATATTAAAAACAACCTTCATTTCGTTGACTACCGGTTGAAATTTTATTTTCATGCGTATTTATATAATGCAAATTCTTCCCACATAAATCGCTCGACGAACATTGAATGAAACAGCATCTAAACATGTGCACATAATCGTTTTATTAGGAACATTATTAGAGAATTAGCAAGGAGATTATTGTAGGCGAATTATTTTTGATGAATTTGCCGTTATTTTAAGAAACCGTGAAAATAAGTTAGTGTCAATGGATTAATTAAAGTTAAAGATGTTTTTGTCTATGAAGCAGCATCAAAAATAAGTAGTTTATTTTGTTCAAAACTAAATGGTCTTTTTCGCTGATGTTCGCTCATTACTTTCTCAACCATAATGCTTTTCTTAAAGTGATTTGACAAAATATTATTTCATGAAGGAAGTGAACAAGGAGATGGATTGGTTTTTTACTTTAAGTCAAGCACAGGTGCATATCTAGTCTTCGGGGTTCCATCTTTTAGTCACAGAAACACAGTTAATGCAGCTTTCAAGAAATAAATTCTGGATACTTTTGTTCTATGGTTAGATTAATCAAAAATGAATACAAAAAATTCTATTTTTAACAATTCTGTTTTTATTACTTCATACGCCTACCAATTTCTTTTCTTTTTCTTTTTTTATGTCAAAAATTTGAGAAAAATATCCTAAAAAAGTTGTGAGAAAAACACTGTTGACAGTGTTCAAAATAAATTTATTATTACCGTCTGAATATCTTTAATTTGTAGATGCATATTTTCTGAATTCAAAAAATGTGGATATGTGCATACCACATTTTTCATTTCAAAAATATTTCTTTGAAAATGTAAGAATTGCATATCCATTATAAAGGTATTTTAAATCTTGTAAGCTATCCATATCTCAAATGTGGGTTGAAACACAAAAGGTTCAAAGGAAACTCAAAGTCTATCCCACAACTGTTTTATTAATTGTTGCAACTAGTTTCGATCCTATAGGACCATCATCATCATCATTTAAATGTTACAGAATATTCTATTAAAAATTTTCGAGGTTCCATTCACTTCTTTGGCAATATCTCCTATAAAATACAAAAGATTTTTAAACAATTTTATGTGGAGGTTTGTAGTCCATAATAAAGATTCTATTCCCAAGTTACATAAATCAGGGGTTTATAGACTTTCTTGCGCTGATTGCAATTCAGTTTATATTGGTCAATGCGGACGTAGACTTGAAACACGTCTCTCTGAACATGTTAACTTCATTAAGAAATACCAAGAATTTGAACATTTTAATTCTCCTTCATCGAATCACATCCTTTCTGAAAACTACTCTCGTGAAATTTTTACGGTTACAATTGTTACCTTTTCTATTCTCTGTATTATCAGTTTGTTATTGTAATCGATTTGTAAGGAAGTGTATTGAATGTTTAACTTGATATTATACTCTTAAGATCCTCTTTCTATTCTTTTGTAATTTTTTCAGCCTGATGATGGTCCTATAGGACCGAAACTAGTTGAAACAATTAATAAAACAGTTGTGGGATAGACTTTGAGTTTCCTTTGAACCTTTTTTGTATTTCTACATCCTTCTGTTCACTTCTAATAAACTTTTATTTTCCTACAAGTGTCGATACAAGATGGAAATTAACCTAAAACTATTCTAGTAAGACACATACTAGGAGCTAGATGGAGCTGATGACTCTTTATGATCCTTATTCTGTGCGGAATAGTTAATAAAACATATTTTAATATTGCATTTTCTCTACGTTGGGCGCCAATTGTGCGTGCCTTGTATACTAGGTATGCACATGGTTTTTTTTAATGGATTGTTTTTTAGTTATTGATTTAAAAAATAGTTAATTGATTAAGTTGATGACGAAAAGTGTAATAGAAGAAAGACGAAACATCAAATAAATCCGTAAAGGCAAAATAGTATACTGAAACAACAAAACGAAACATCAGGCAGAATGACTTTTGTCTATGACAAGAAAGAAAAAATATACACGTAACGTATTATCTGAACTCTCTTCTTCATCTAAAGTACAGTGAAATTATTGAAAAATAGAAAAGTTGGCCTTTGTTGTGGCCTATTTTTTGACGCCTCGATTTCCAGATACAGATTCTAGTAAGATGCTAGACAGATACATCTTTATATAGTTTATACTATGAAGAAGAAACTTCAGAGCATATTCTGTAGGAATGTGAGGATCCAGATATGCTGCGATATTCGACATGAAGGAAAGGTAAGAAAGGCTGGGAAACAGTCTAATACAAATGAAAAGGTGTTTAAGCCTCTGATTATTAAGATAATATTTTGGATGATGAAGGGAGTGTAGAATCTTTAAAAACGAGAGGTCCTGTGGCTTCGTTACCCGATTTGGTAGCTCTCCTTTAGGAACCAATTTGCAATAAAGAAACGTCAAGAGCATACTTAAAAAAACCATAATGGATTTTGAACGAGGACTGGTTAAACTTAAAAATTCGAATAAAATAATACGCGTGCACCGGAAATCCAAACAACCATTTGTTGACATTCTTGCCAGAGACAAACGATCCGAATTCCGAGCATTCCAAGAAAAACAAACTTCCCAACGAGAACAAGATGGCCCGATAAAAAAAAAGCCATAAAAAGGTGACAAGAAGAGTATGTGGCGCCTAAATTTTATTTACTACCCGGTGATACTAGCCCGAAAATGTTTTTTATCTGGAAAAACGATCGGATACGATGAAAACCGCTCAGATAAAAAAAGGAACACCTAGCAGCGGCGTACCCGGAATATTTTTTAATAAAAATGGAAGTGGTGGTCGGTGATTTATATAAATTATTAGATATTTATACTAGCAAATTAGATCTTTTGCCAAAAATACAGCTGATTTTTTTTCTGCGACCAACAGAGTATTTAAGTTATTTTGATTGATTGAATAGATGTATAAAAAGAGGTACTGGCGACATTGTGGGTGTCTAGAAAATGATCGAATACCTTAGTCCACCAAACGACGCCGCTGACGGGATCTGCGTTTATTTTTTAAGAATAAAAATATCGAAGAATTTCAAGATATAATTTCTCTGTTATTATTATGGCACGAGAAATGAAATACACTTACACTACTATTTATTTTTGTTAGGTTAGACATAATTCGGTGTTTTCATTAGAAATAAATCAATGAAATTCCTTTGTAATCATATAGTAAATTATAAATATTTAATCCTAAACTCATTACAACGCAACAATTCTGGTTATTTTTTATATAATATCAAATTGAAAGTAATATAAATCGATAAATTCAAATAGAGAAGTTGAAACGGTCGTGACGTCAAAACTCATATCGATGACAGTTTGTTTACATTTAATGTGTGGTAATTGAGAGAGTTGGACTTTAAAGGCCGGTTCATGCAACGTTCATTATAATTACATTATCATTAAGAAAAGTTGAGCACCCAATTTATAGTGGAGGCGTTCATGCAATACATTAAGGCATTACAATTACATTAAGCCCACTAAGAAGTTGGGAACTTTCAACTTTTCATTTACATTACATTATATTCTTAGTGGAAACAGTAAAAGCGCATGCGCAGTACGATAGCATGGAAATGTGAATTCGTATTTATGTCAAAATTCCTATGTTTAGGTTATGTTGATATTGAAGGCCGGTTTTACAAGCAATAAAATATATTTTAACAAAATCAAAAATAGAATAGTAGTATAACAACTTGAACTTTTTGAATATTATAGCAGATGTATAGAACATAACATAAGTTTCAAGTGTCAATAGTGGACAATATACGCATGGGTTAATACAGAATTTATAATGTAATGAAGTCTTGCATGAACGACAACATTTTTTTAGTGAAAGTGTAATTATAATGTACTGTTAATGGAATTATAATGTTTGTTGCATGAACCGGCCTTTATTTCTGATTTTATTGTGAATTATTGGTTTTATTTGTGTTATGCAATCATAAAATGTCGTCAGTAGGGTTTGTGAAAGCATTGTCAAACAATTTTCCATCCTTAGACATTTTCATGGTTAGGTTAGGTTGGGTTAGGTTAGGTTTCAATGCAGCTGAATTTCGAAATGTAAAAGCCACAGCGTAAATACTTATATTGTGCTTTTTGCATTAAAAAATGTCTAACTGACTTATTTTTATGAAAATCAACAAAAAATAAGGAAAAGAGAGAATAAATATAAAGAAAAAACTTCGCACAATCTCGCAGATACACTGTTTACAATAAAATGATGGCGCTTTTAATGACACATATGAGTAGTGACGTCAACAGTCGTTTACGCGGCAAATTTTTGAATTTGAATTTGAGGATGGAATAACTATGATACAAAATTTTTTTAATTTAAGTTTTTTTTGGTTTTTGGGGTAATTGATTGCTGCTCTGTCTTCCTGCATGATTTTGAAAAAAATGGAAAACACCGAATTTTCACAGTAGTTAATATTGTAAAACACCCAAAATCGATATAATTTTTAATGGTCAGATTCAGTTTTTTTTTTATAATATAAGAGTGAGTTTTTGTACATTTGATACTATTTATTAGACGGCCTTCAATTTTGTTGGGATATCCGTTGAGAAAAAAAATTAAAATACAAATATTTAATTCTTAATTGTATCGAAAGAAGCATTGTATATAAACTTTACATTAATTCGGAGTTTCCTCAAGGTAATGTCCTCGCTCCACAATATTCGTTGATATTAAGTTGATTTAAAATAATCAGTTTGTTTTTGTTTAAAAGACGATTTTAAACAAACTTATTTCCCAATTATTTGTTTATATGTTCTTAAGTAATCTTTTCCTAAAATATTATTTCTTTGTTTAACTGTTTACGTTTTTAATAGAACAAGTAAGTGAAACAAACAGAATTACTCGTACTTACCAAAAAACAATGGATTTATATTATGTTGATCCACTCAAGCCTAGAGCATTTAAATAACTGACCAAAATGCTAGTTTTCTGACGTTCTCTTATTGCTGGGGTTACAATTGATTGATATTTCGATTAGTAGATAGATAGTAGATGATAATTATATCTATTGTATTGTTTGTTTTGCTAAAGAACATTCAAAAGCTTCAAATAAAAAAGCAGTAAAATAATTAAATTTTATGTACTAACCCTTACTTTTTGGAAGTCCATCTTACCAAGAATAAAAAAACTCTTCGTTTTAACGTAACTTTAAATCACAATGACAGCCGTTTTGCTAGGATTAGCATCGTCAGATTGACATATTTAAGTTACATTTTGTTTGTTTGTCATTGTGATTTAAAACTTAATTTTTTCAATTAAACTTGGAAGTTTGGGAGTTTTTTTTATTATTCTTAGTAAAATAATAACTGCAAACCAGTAGGTACAAAATTAATTTTAATTTTTAATTATTAATTTAATTTTAATTTTTAAATTAAAATGTCAAGCAGTAAACATTGTTTTTAACTAAAATTAAAAACCAACGAATATAAACATAAACTTTTAATTCTTTCAATATTAATATTTTTAAAGTATAAAGTGAAGTAATGCAAATTTTTTATTTCTGCCAATAGCCTTAGAGTTTACGTTGATTTTTTTTGTATAAAACGGTGTTTTATAGTTTAATTTCCACAGTTACAGTAAAAATAAACTTATACTTATCCCAAAAGATTTTTTATTGAGGTGTAAAGCTATGTATGTGATCGTATAGTGCCAGATACATTTGATGCTAGTGGTTTTAAATAGTAATTTATGATTTAAATTTCATCAGTAGTAATAGTAATAAAAATAAATTTTAAGTATTTTTTTAAAAACTGTGGTTATTTATATATTTTTTTTAACTTGCAGCTGAGTTTTATGGTCTACCAAGTAATACTATATGGTTTTTATATATTCAAGTTTAACAGTATTCTTAAAAATTTATTTTACTATTTAATTTTAAAATATAATTTAAAATGAGTTAGTGTAGTTAATAACAAAATCAGTTAAGAAGTTGCCTAAATTTATATAATGTTAGTCTATCAAAAATTAAACATTTTCATATAATTTCAATATCAATACTTACTTCGGCTAATTGGGAGATATACCCACTGGGCACTGCACAAAACAGAATTTTCAACAGTTTTAAAACAAATCTTTTGCACGAAATTTGAAGGAATACAGTCGAGACAATTAAAATTTCGAATCAGAACGAACTCAACGACCAACAACCTGTAGCTTTAATAGGGAAACTCGGGAATATCGGGAGGACTCTATCGAAAACGTATTCTACTGAATGAATTCAGCGTCTCGACGCTGGAGCTTATATTAATTTTGGTTGCTGTAGAAACGGCGTCGTGACATGTGTCAAGGTAAGGGGAATCGGCATCCTAACGGAAACATTGCCACATTTTAGATTTTGCTGAATACTTAAATACTCTGTACCTAATAGATTTCGTAATTGTTATAAATAAATTTAATAAAATAATCAATTTAATATAAAGAAACTTTCTTCAAATAATTTATTAACTTTGTTAATTTGTTAACTTCAATGTTATAAATATATAGATAAGTTGTGATCCAGAGACTTTGAGGCAGCAATACACATAGATGAATCCAAAGGACACAAAATATGTATCTTCTTACAGAAAAGTTCTTTTGTCTTTTTGTGACTTTCAAATACGAGGGTTGCCATTTATATTTCGGAATTAGAGGACAAAAACAAATATTAATAATCGAAAATCACTTTATTGTTTTTAAAAATATTCCCCATGAAGATCTATATAATTTTGTATGCGTTTGAACCAATTGTCGAAGCACTTTTGCCACTCTAATTGAGGTATCTCCAAAACATGCATTCTGAATGCAGCAACCGCATCTTCAGGTGTCGAAAAACGTTGACCTCTCAGTTTGCTTTTTACGTACGGGAATAAAAATAAGTCATTCGGTGCCAAGTCAGGACTATACGGCGGAGGATTCATCAAATCGATGTTTTGGCTGCTCAAAAATGCAGTTGTTTGAGTCGATGTGTGAGAGCTCGCATTGTCGTGGTAAAGAGTGATTCGTCTTCGGCGGTTGGTTTTCCTGATTCCTTGGAAGACAACTGGCAAACAAATGGTTGTGTACCACTCAGAATTGACTGTTCTGCGTTGTTCTAGTGGTACGGTTGCGACATGTCCAGTTTTTCCGAAAAAGAGGCGACCGTTTGCTTGGAAGTGATTTGTGTGCTAACAACTTTTGTTGGATTGGGCTCATCTTGAAACCCATACATTCGACTGCTGTTTACTTTCGGGTTCATACGCGTAAACCCACGATTCATCACCTGTCACAATGTCATAGACGTGTTTGGAAGCACCGCGATCGTATTTTTTGAGCATTTCCTTCGACCAATTGACACGAGCCTTTTTTGAGCGATTGACAAATTGTGTGGGATCCAACGCGAACAAATTTTTTTGACGGTCAAATATTTATGCAATATTGAATGTATACTGGTCCCACTAATGCCTAAGGTTGTCTCAATCTCACGATAGGTCACATGACGATCTTGCAATATCAGTTCGCGCACAGCATCAATGGTTTTCGGAACAACAACTGATGTTGGACGACCTGCACGAAATTCGTCTTGGAGTGAACTACGGCCACAATTGAATTCACCATACCATCGATAAACACTGGTCCTTGATGGAGCTTCATCGGCAAAAATTGAATTAAGTTCATCCATGCACTGTTGCTGAGTTAATCCACGTCGAAAGTTGTAAAAAATAATCGCACGAAAATGTTCACATTTTAATTCCATTTTTGGGCCGAGATAATTCATTTAAGTTACTGTAAACAACACTAATAATAGCTCTCGTATGTCAAAACGTTCTGAGTACGTATAACCTCAAAAATGTCTAACTTTACGATAGAGCTGTCAGGGTTGCCAAATTCTGGAATATAAAAAACTCAATTCTTGGAGCCATGCAAAAAGGTTTGTAATGAACTCTTTAAAACAGCAAAATACCAATTTGACCAAATCTCCTCCCTTTAGACACAAAAGATAATCGCATCTAATCAAATCCATATCTTTGGTTTTATTCTAAAACTTTGATATAAATTTATTTGTACTTCTGTCGAACTAAACTATTTTAAAAACGTTTTAAATATTATAAAATATGTAGCTGCTGCTGAATAATAATTCATTTATGTGTAAATGAACAGTTATTTTAGTATCGGAAGCAAAAGTGTAGGAAATTGTGAAACTACTATTACAATGCATTTTTTAATTACCTTTTATCGCTAATGAATGAAATTTTCGCAGCAGGAAGAAGAACAGAAATGATTTGAGATAATTGGGAATTATTTGAACCAATAATGTTCAAAGGTTAAAATTATTGAGCGTGAAAATATCTGTGTTAATTAAAAAGTTATACAATACAAATGTTGAAATTCTAACAGAGTTGGGGGACTTAATTAAAACTGATACCGAGAAAAAAATAATAATAAATAAACAACAAGACATGTCAATAATGAGTTTCTTAAACTCATGTCTTTCATTTATAAGAGTTGTATGTGCTTTTTTAATTATCCACCTGGCAACGTTGTAGATAATGAATTGTTTTAAATAACTTCTGGAAAAGTTGAGGATTTTTTTAAAGGAGAAAATGACAGGGCAATGCCGACACTAATAGACGTCGGTTGGTTCATTATTATGCGTTAGAATAAGAAACAAAACAATCATTTAATAGCAATTTGTCTTGAATAAAAATAAACGCCGAAATGAAAAACACATTATTACGTTTTTCCAGTTTATAAAAAACGTTTAAAAACAACAATTGTACAATATTTATTTAAGTAGACTTACAATAATAAAAGAAAATGATTTTTGGAAATTATTTCTTTTGTTGTGAAAAAAAATTAGTTGTACCATCAACAACTATTTTAAAAATTGTTTACTTCGAAATTTTTAATAGTTTTTTTAGTTTTTTATTTATAAAAAGTATATTTTATACCATTAGAAACGTTGTGTTAGAATTATTGCACTATGTAACACAGTGTAACATTTTAATATTCAATAATAGTAGTATAATAAGTATAATATCAACAGAAGTTGTTTTATACTGCCTTAATCTAATAACTTTTATTATATATTTTGTGTATTTGTAAGTAAATTTTAACCTAGAAATAATTTTTGTTATGTAATGTATCAATATTATATTTTGAACATAAACATGTTATTTAAACTTACCAGACATTTCTAGAAATTAATTATACAGGTAATATGAAAATAGAAGACAGATAGATTTGTGCTGTAGATGCTCTAGAAAATTCCACAGCAGACAAAGTAAAAGGACTTGAGAAGAGGTCGTTGTGGTCAGGATATCTTGAGAGATCATTGCAAATAGTCAGTATATCATTGAAAGTCAATTATAGGCAGTTAATCATGGTAGATCAGTCAGTTTATATCGTTCAGTAAGTGAATGTAAATCATCGGCTAGTCAGTTTGAACCATGCCCTGGGCACTCTCCTCAAATGCTCAGGTCACGGAAGTCGCCACTATCGAAAATAAAATAACCAACAGGAAATCCGTTAATGACATAACAATTTTGATTTTAAATGTTGTCAACAATATTGTTTGATAGTTAATATTGTATTTTTTCAATAATTATTGTATTTTCTCGTTAGTAGATATCTTTTTTTGTGTACTAGTGTTATAAATAGTATTGTATTTTCTTAGTAATTACTGTATTTTCTCGTTAGTAGTTATATTTTCCAGTTAGAGTTTTTGCAGTTATTTATTAAAATATGTTTTTTATGTGTTCTGTTACGGATTGCCTTTATAGAAATAAATATAAAAAAGTGCATTGTTTACCAAAAAAAAATAGTTAGCTTTTCTTAATAAATGTAAAAAATGTTTAAAATGGCAATGTAGAATTAAAATTGTCAAAATTTGATTCTATAGACAAGTGTATATCTGTTTTATGTTCATTAAGAAGTAATAAGAGTTTAAAAAAATCTTAAGGTAGAAATGTGAGGACGCACGCGCACGCCCAAGACGGATTTTGGAGAACTTTAAGGCTAGCAGTAATACCCTCTTAATTCGACGAATAGGCACACGATTAGGCCATCGTTATGATCATCATTTTTCTGTTTGTCATTGTTTATTAAGACACCTGACGAACCGTCATATTGTAACAAATGACCCACTATATATTTTGTGTCAGTATCTCCCGGTCTATTAGATCATTTTGCATTTTGTTTTTAAAACGTGAGCGTCAATTAAATCCTGCCATCTATTAGCCTACAGAATTTGGCCCAGTTTCTTGTGCTATAATCCTTAAAATTGGCCTTTCTTCTTTTTATCTAATGTCTCAGTTTCATATTCATTAGGATTTTAGTACCTAGATTTTTAATGACTTACCATAAATCTACTTAAGCAAATCCGCAGTCTTCCTCGTTTAAGAGATTAAGATTTAAATGAGTAATGAAATTTATTGTCAACTCTTACCTTGATAAACTTGTTATTTAATTTCAATTAAATGAGTATTTGTTCACATACAACCAATAAAATTTACATCAACATTTTGTGCGTTGCTAATTGGCGTATCTCACCTTCCAGGCGAGGGTAGAATATTCCAGGTTTATACAGGGTGATCCTTAAATAATTGTACATAGAAGTATGGTGGATTCCTCACTTTAAAATACTGCGATTTGGGCCAACTTGCTTGTTTCAACCCTCTAGATTTTGGTGTATGGGATGCAGTTAACAAACTTGTTTACATGATTCTCAAATAACCCAATTTTGGGAGGAAATAAAAAAAAGCAAAAAGCAAAAAGTTTATTATTAAGTATTATTTCCGCTGATAATGGTTGCCCATCAACTTCGGGAGGAGTTTCAGAAGCCTGCATGGACAAATAAGGACTTAACGAAAAAGCTGCGTTGCGAATCAAGGACGGAGATTTCTACAGGTTTTAGAATTACCAAAAAGAAGTCTCCGTAGAACATCTCTAAGAGCGACTATACACTTCGCAATTCTAGAAAAAATTGCAGCAATTTTCTTTGCACGCATGCGCTTTAGCTTAATAGCTGCAATTTTTATCGAGTTGCCAGAACTGGGTTCCAACCTATTTTTGTTGCCGCAATTTCTATTGCAAGTGCAATTCTAGTTATAAATTATTTTTGGTGATGTCAATCTACTTAAATGTTACTAACTGCTAGTTTGTGTTGTATACTGACATTTTTTCTACACCTTCTGCCAATCTCTCAATGGCCTTACATTTTCTTTCTTTGAGACCTATTTTTATTTGATCTAACTTTTTCAGCTTTTGTTTACAATAGCCTTTTCTTGTTTCATTTTCATCTATTGTAATTGTTTTAAAATGATTTACTGCACTAGCAATTTCACTGGCTTTTGATTTTTTTTGAGATTTGTGTTTCTTGTGTTTTTGCTGAAGTTGCAGATTTGCTTCCACTAGCAGTAGAGTGCCCAACTGACAAACATCTTTGTGACTTATAAAGAATGTTCGGTGTTGTGTTTCCATCCTTTGTTTTATTGGATGGGAAAGTTATTGTTGAAGTCACACACTTATTTCAAATCGAGTGTGCTAGTGGAGAGCACTCTTGTGACATATAAGGAAGTGTTGTGTTTTCATTTGTTATTTCACTCATATAATTGTTGTCATTTGGTTGATTGCAGTCTTCCTCAGATTGTTCGAATATGATCTCTAAATTTTGATCAGTACATATATCTACAACAGACGATTCTGGAACAGAAGTATCTCCTTCTATGGCAAGAGGTTTAATTATTTCTAACATTCTTTCCTCAGTCATTACAGGATTAATACTTGGACCACCACCAGTTGTTTGGGCAGCTATTTTGGTGATGCTTATTTTTTTCTTTGCCCTGCTTTTCTTATCTTGCCATGTCTGCAAATGATGAAAATGTGTCCCACGTTACATTATGTTACTACCACACATCATATTGACTTACTTTTCTCCACGATTTCCAATTTTTGATAGCACCTCCAGGAAACGCTTTTAAAATGTTAGTTAATTCTTCCTAGTTTGTGGTATAATTTTTATAACTATGGTCATAGTTTCCAGTCACCATTTTGGGGTGTTTTTTTAAACATTCAAGTAATAGATTTTCTTGGGAGTTTATTATATGTGTATTTTTATTATTGTTTTTCATTTTATAATACCTTATAACAGAGCAAAAGATACATTAGCGCTAAAATACATAACCCTAAACCATTTCAATTTCTACTTTTTTACCCAGAATTGACACAAAACAATGAGTTTGAACATAATCTTCACATTTAAGCAGAAGAACATACATGGTTGCCAAGCTATCATTCGAATTTATAAAAAATGTATTATGAAGGCACACTTACGAATGGTCAAGAATACGATATCTAATGCGTATTCGTATTGAACCACTCGCATCGCGTCAAAGCGAGTGCTAAAACGCACCTGCCGAGGATAGGTCCTTTGGTGTGCAGTGTCAGGTAATAGATTATTGGGCCCTTACTTCGCCGAAGACGAGCGTAGAAGACACCATTTTTTATTGATCTCAGACAATTCTGTCGTGTCAGAAATATACAGTAGAATACCCAACAGGATGGGACTACTTGTCATACCACGATAGCATCCTTAGATCTGAAGAACGCGTAATTTCCCGCAACACTAATTTTCCTTACCTTTCTTCTGATCTAACAACTCTTGATGGTTAGGGGTATGCTGAAATAAGCCATTTTTACTAAAAACCCACCGCAAGTATTCATGAACTCCTTCATCATTGATGCAATGTGTTACTGTGCAATCTCCGTTCTGATGCGTTCTCTGCGTTAACTCTTCTAAATCTTTTGGTCAATTTTGGTACTTTGCTCTTTAAGTATCCTTATAATAAAATTTAACGGGGTCAAATCCGAAGATCTTTGTGCTCATTCTTCAGCACATGGTCTCGAAGACTTTGTAGCGCTTGCCACACATTTCGGTAGGTGAATCGATCTTGAAATTTGTAATTTGTTACTAAGTAGAAGACGAACTGGGATTTGTGCTTGAGTCTCAGTGTCTGCCCAAACTTATCTTTCGGAAGACGGTTGCCAAACCTCGTGCGTCTTTAATATTGGCTGAGATGTTGTGTGCCAGTGAATAGTCTTCCCGGAGCGTGAACAAATCTTGTCGTTGTTCTGTAGTGAATCCAATCCTATCTCTACCGGTTCCTCCAAATGCTTCCATGAATTCTTCGAAGGCAGGCTCTGCATCTTCTCGGATGTGGTTCACTCTTTCTTTGTGATGGGTTTTTTGGAATTTTGGAGAGAATCCCTTTCTCTTTTTCGGGTTGTGCAGCCATACTTTGTCCCAGATTTGTTGAAGCTGCCTTATGTGGCCTGCTTATTGTACCGTTTCTTCATTCTGTCGTTGGAAACTTGAAGAGCTTGAGCTTGGCGAGTTTGTAATAGTGGAAAATAGTGGACTTACATCTAGAAATTTTGTTACAAATAAATTTTTATTTACACAATATGGGCCAATGGACCAACCCTTACTCTGCTGAGGTCCATCCTACTAAAATCATTCTAAAACCAAACTTTTGGAAAAAATGCCACCCTTTTTTAATTCAATGATAGTTCAATATCATCGTCAGGCGGTATTTTAAGTCAGCTACATTTAGTATTGGATGAGCCCTACTCAATTGGATTGTTCTTATTAAACCATTAAGATTACACAAGAAGCATATAACATAACATTAAAAAAATGTTTGCAGCATATCTCAACAATTTTCAATAAAGAATAATGGACCAAATGACGTAATCTAACCGGAATCTTTTGTAAAGAACCAATAACAAAACATCTATAAAAAGCAACCCATAAAAAATTGTACATACACCTTGAATTCATTGACCGCTGAGTCAGTTCGAATTTTTCATTTAATTGTCCGGAGTATAATAAGAATATGGCACACTGAATTTTCTGTTTATCAAACAATTTTTGTCGGTCACTTACTACTTTTAGTTTTTTTTGTGTAAGGTTGTAAATATTTAGTTTCCAATAGATGTTTTCGCGCTATAACCTTAACCGCCACTCAAAACTGTTATGATTCAAAAATATAAAATATTATGAATGTATGAATTAAACCAACGTAAAGTATTTGACAGCGTCTATAATAATATTGCATCCGTGGGAGTTTCCCGTTTGCTCTTCATTTATGCGATTTCTTTGTGCACGTTTCCGAAACACTTATTACGGTTTTCGATTGTTAATTCCTCACATTCTACAGTGTGTAAAAGCCAAATGGAATAAATTCATTATTTCGGTTACTGTACATATTTATAAAAAATCCTGAAACACGTCAAATTTAAATTATAACTTGACATTCTTTAACGTGAAAATTCAACCCCTACCTTCAACCCCCTTAGAATGACGGGTACAACCCCCAATTTTTTAAATTCAAAAATGTTATTGCTTTTAAATTTGATGCAAAAATTAACATAAAAAAATTAATATCATGTTGTTACCGAAATTCGCTACAATACAATCAAAAACTAAAATGTAATGCAAAACGTAATAAAATGTAGAACACGAAAAAGAACTATGACTGTTAATGAAGTAGATATTCAAAATGTTCTCCGCGAACGTCTTGGCAACATCCTAATCTCAAATAAAACTGTCTTCTAACATTATTTAACATATCAGGCGTGATCGACCTAATCGCAAGCGTTATACGTTCTTTTGAGTCATTTAAATCAGAAGGTTTAGTTTTGTACACATGGCTCTTCACATATCCCCATAAAAAGAAATCTAATAATGTAAGATCAGGTGATCGCGCTGGCCATTCAATCGATCCTCGCCTCCCTATCCACCGATTGGGAAATATTGTATCGAGGTACTGTCGGACATTAAGTTGGTAATGAGGTGATGCTCCATCCTGCTGAAACCATATCGTATTCGCTGGAACTTGAGGGTTACCTGGATCAGGATATAAATTTGCCAACGTTGGAATGACATCATTTTAAAGTAGTGCCAAATAATTGTTGCCATTCAAGTTGCCCTCAATAAAAAAGGGACCAACGATATTGTTCCCTACAATCCCTGCCCAAACATTAACCTTTTGAGGGTATTGAGTGTGTTCTTCTCTCATCCAGTGAGGATTTTCCGTGGACCAGTAGCGGCAATTTTGCCGATTAGCATGACCGTTAAGTAAAACAGTACACTCATCAGAAAACATAACGTCTTCTAATTGGATAATATTGTTTTCCAACATGTCCATCATTTGCTCACAAAAAAAAGTTCTCCTATCAAAATCGTCTTCCATGAGCTCCTGAGTTGGTATCATCTTATACGGATGCAATTTATTTTCTTTTAATATGTTTGCTATCGATGTATGGCTAGCATTGAATGTAGTGGATGCCTGTCTACTCGATGTATGTGGGTTTTCCTGAAACTCTAGCAACACATCTAATTTGAGTTCATCACTCAGTGCATTGGCAGCTGCTTTTTTTATCTGCCTTACATGACCAAACTCGCGAAACTGCTTTTCTATTTTACTTATTGTTCCTTGGGATATAGGCGGTAAATTAGGAAATTTCTCATGAAATAGGCGAGTTACTTCCTGTTGTGTTCGGATGTTATCTCCGTAACCAATCATTTGTTAAACTGTTATTTTATGCATTAATTAATCTAACCATTTTTCAGAATTGAATTGAACAAACTTTATACTTAAATTACAACAATGACAACTTAAATAAAACAATTTACTACTGCTTGTTAAAATAGCGTTGCCACGGAAATTCTTTAAAGTTTTTTAATGGTTACCATCTAAAAACCACATTGCTATGGTTTTTGTTCACTTTCTCATTATCAAGACCTAAACGGGAAATAAGTTTTAAGTATATTGTAATAAGTTTCAAGTATATTTTAGCGAATTTCGGTAACAACATGATTTTAATTTTTTTTATGTTAATTTTTGCATCAAATTTAAAAACAATAACATTTTTGAATAGAGAATGAAGAGACTTTTCAAATGATATATCACAAGCCTATACTTCCCATTTAAAAAATTGGGGGTTGTACCTGTCATTCTAAGGGGGTTGAAGGTAGGGGTTGCATTTTCAAGTTAAAGAATGTCAAGTATTTAATTTAAATTTGATGTGTTTCGGGATTTTTTATATGTACAGTAACCGAAATAATGAATTTATTCCATTTGGCTTTTACACATTGTATATTAAATGGTTGTTTTGAAAGAGATTCTCTCGAAATACTTTTTCGAAAAAAGTTATGTTTTCCGTCGGGTAATACATCGAACAAGTTCAAGTTTCTAATAAAACAGTCTTTTTGTTATTTAAACAATGTAATGCCTATTTATTGGACGGCATTTATTTTTATTCAAAAAATAAGAAAAACAAGAGATTTTTTTATATCGAAATCCAAATATTTTATGAAAAAGCAACCAGGCCATGTTTAATCGGGACAACTCCTTTTATCGAATACCATATCGCTATATGAAAAGAGGTAACAAGATAACCAAATTTTTAGCACAGAATTTGCATATTTTCTTCAAAAAATTGATTATTACAGCGCTGTGTTAGTGTTTATAAAATTGGCAACAACGCATTTAATATTTAAGTTTTTTATGAATAAAAACAACAAAATTATCATCGTCTTACTAATATTCATTTTTATTATAGAATAAAACACTTTCTGTCTGCAACATTATCAAATTTACGATGAATTTGATTTCATTAATATCAGAGGGTCCTCCTACTGAAACAAGAAACATGGCCAGATAGCACTGGCAGCTCAGGCCACAAATCATACAGAAGATGCTTCGCTTTTTTTACGTTTGTTCCATTATCGTTTGTTTGTTTATCGTTTGTAATAATTTAATTGTTTAAAAAAAAACACAACAATTTCAAAATACACCCCCAAAAACGTAAAGGAATAAAAAACAATGCACAAACGTGAACCTTTACTGTTGGTGCCCTGTTGCCAATTCTTAAAATGTGAACTTCTAATTTGTTACTTTTATTTTCGGTAATTAAAAAACTTCCTGTTTTAGAGCAATGTACGCCTAAAGTGCGGGCAAAATGTGTGTCCCATAATAAACAGGGTTGCCCCAGGTTAAGATGTTATAAAAATCCCCAGAAACACAAAACACAAGGAAAGTTTGATATTTTAAGTTTTGATCAAACATCAACGAAATATTTCTGAACTGAAATTTACAATCTGTGTGATAGACAGTGATGGATAAATTAAAGTTTAAATCAACCTAATTTTATAATTTATAACCTCCAAAATTTTCTGGTTAGGTTAGGGTCATGGGGCGTTAGTTTTATG
Source organism: Ophraella communa (assembly GCA_035357415.1). Taxonomy (NCBI): domain Eukaryota; kingdom Metazoa; phylum Arthropoda; class Insecta; order Coleoptera; family Chrysomelidae; genus Ophraella; species Ophraella communa. The sequence goes on along the minus strand of CM068988.1, from coordinate 19,804,766 downwards.
TAGATCTATATGTAGTAGTATTATTTTTTCCTAATTCGCGAAAACTTCAAAGTGGGCGACATCTATTGGGAAGGTCAAATGAGGGTGAACAACACATCAGTGTACCATTAACCTTGTAGTGTAATGTATTTTATTCACAATCACATATGTAATGTAACCATTATCGACATTTCAAAAGTTAGAAAGTAAAACTTTTTTATACAGTAGCACTTCCCGACCTAGGTGGGGAAATGGCCACTTCCCGACCTGTCATTCTTCTTCTTTTTTATTATTATTTACTAAGCTTCTTAATTTTAACTCGGACAACTCTCTAATTATTCCATTAAACTAATCATATAATTGTTCATTGCTGCAGGTAGTAGACTATGACAATGACGTTTCTCTATTTCTCATTATATTGACAGTAACTACCTATATCTACCTACCTTAGTCTAAGTTACCTTTTATTTCATTTTGTTAAAATACCTTAATACCAATAAATATTAAATAATAAGAAGAAGACAATTATTGATTATTTAGGACATACGAGAATACTAGGTATTTTAGAAATATACATAGTTTATAAATTGTTATTTTTAAATTATTTTCTGAAACAATTGATTGTGAATAAAATAGTATACAAACCTCAGTAGAAAGTTTCCTACTGTCTCGAGATGTAACTGACTTCGGCGGCGCTACGCGCCTCAGTCAGTATCTCATCTCTCGACAGTAATGAAACACTTTCCACCTCGGTGTGTAATATACTATTTTTTGTTTTTGTTTGATAAGAAAAATCACAAAAAATAGGAAGTTCACACGTACACAGTAACAACCATAGATGCAAAGCATGAACTAAAATTTTGTTGTTCACCCTCGTAGCGGCCATATTGCCAATTGACAGCGCCATCTAGTGGTCATTGATTTTCGCGAATTGGGAGGAATCAAACCACTTGTAAATTTTTGTCCATTTCTTTATTTAAGAAAAATAAGCTAGTTAAACATTAAAAACAAACCAAAATAAAGTACTCTAGTTTTAAGAAACATAAAAAGGAAATATAAAAATTCCTCTTTTTATCTTCTGAAAGTATCCCCCTGAATAATTGATTATTGAATTAGAGGTTACCCTGCTAAATGTGCATCAAAAATTGTTAAGATTCTTTATATACTGCTTCTTTTTTAAAGATCAGCTTTTCATAATTAAAAACCACAGAATTGCAAACCAAATGGTTTGTGTATTCTGTGCTACAAACCAGCTTTATTCTTCTTTTTGATGTAAAGGCCTCAGTTGCTAAGGCTATTCGGCCTGTATTTTAGCAAACCAGACAATTTGAGACTGACTTATTTACAACTGGCCACGGCCAAGAAAAATCCCCTGTTACGGTACCAGATTGTACAAAAAGCTCCAGATTTTACAGAAATCCCAGGGTTTCAAAAATTCTTTAACATCTCCAGAACTGATACTAAAGCACTTATTAGACAGTGGTATTGAAGTGGGATCACTAACTATTGATGTAGGAAACATTTCCTCTTCCCAGTATGATGATAAGTTTTAATATACTTAATGAATAAATTTGTATTTTAAATTTTGGAACGATAAATTATATGACTAGTAAACATTAAATACAAACCTTTATCTGATACCAATGATTTAATATTATTATGCTAGCCAATTACTTTTGATACCCCAAATTATGTGCTGTTTTAAATTTGTGCAAATTTATCCAAATGTAAAATTTGTAATCTACTTATGTTAATGGTTGATAGTTTTTTTGTGAATTAGTAACAGACAAAATAATTTTTAGTGAATGTTATAAAATATGTGACAATAATACATATTGAACTAATAGTAATATTTGGGTATGTATAACACAACAATGAAAATATGTACGCACACGACAAAGTAACAGTAGCCATTTTTGGTTTGTAGGTATGACGTGAGGGTAAAGGTCAATTTTTTCTACTGTAAGGTTTTTCTGAATATTTTCTGACATTTTAATTTTAAATTATCTAATATTAAAACTTTTATAAATTCATTTCCAACGCTAACAAAATTGACTTCAGCATGTCCAGCATGTAAATTCTAATACTCTAATACTCTTAGATGTATTAATTTTTAGATATTGGGATTAGTGAAAATAATCATTTTTCACGATGATTCATTCTTTTGTTATTTACAAAAAAAGTTGTCATTGATTAACTGCTACAACATTATTGGGTCGAAGTGAAAAATCTGTGACACAATTTACTGATTTTTAATTAATGTCGTTTGGAATTCCTGTAGTTTTATTAAAATATTGGCGTATGTGTTCTAGATATTCTTGAGTATACAAAATAAGTCATCGAATATTTCATTAATCCAATACTTCATTTAAATATGCTTTTTAAATAAATTATTTTGTAATGCTTGACCTATTTACCTGAAATTAGTTTCTTTTTTGAAATTTTCCTTTTAATACGCCTCATTATTGTGACGTTACGGTCACCATTGCTTGACATAAGTCATATCATTATATCCAAACAAACTGTGACCTTATGGTAGTTATTTTGCATTGAAGTTTTTGTATTGTGGATTTTCTTGTTTTTTGTAGAGTTTTTTACATTATAGGGCTTTATAAACACATTATTATCATTAAGGAATAGTTTGAGTTATATTTAAAGAAGTTTTATTTTATACTTAACCTCAAAAGCAAACTTTTTTTATATAAAACAAAATAAAACTTCTTTAAATACGACGCGAAATATTCCATAATGTGTTTATTTAGCACTATAATAACTCACAAACAAGAAAATACATGAAAATACAAATCTAATAAAAAAATCTTCAATGTAAATTAACAACAATAAGGCAACAGTTTGTTTGGATATAATGGTGATAGTGACGTTTCTAATAATGTGGCGTATCTCTTCATTGGTATCTTTATCTTAACACTTCTCTACCCTTCATAACAAAAAGCCAGAAGTATTCTATATTCTAGGTTATAATTATAGGTTATGTAAGTAGGAATATGATTGTGGCTCCACATCCGACACTCGGATCAAAAAGAGGCATCAAGAAATGTTAAAACTAAAACTTTATCAATTTAAATTGGGTACTAAATTGTAATGATCAAATTTATATTTATATGTAGGTACTCCAATTTCCAGGACTATTGTGTTTATTTTCTATAAAATGAAAACAACTTTTTTAAACAGCGATGATAAACGGAATCCTTGAAACAAAGGATTTCATGAATCAATGGAAGGAAGTTTCAACAACACTACAGGCCTTCTACCAGCGATAAGCAAAATAGCGGTGGGAGTCATCCTCAAGAAACTAAACGAGGAAACTGAAGTAACAGGAATAATGCCAGAAAGTTCAGGATAAGATTAGGAAACATAAAATCCAAACTAGGAACAAAAGCCAGAATACCACAAGGAGCAGTCCTCTCACCGATGTTGATCCAGGCCATGGACCAAATAGACGTATCGAAAATCCATATAAATCCAGAAAAAACACAAGCAGTCTACCTTAGGGAAAGAGCAAAAAGACCATAAAATAACATCAACATAGGAGGAAAAGAGATCCAATGGAAAAACAAAGCCAAATACCTAGGAGTTACACTGGACAAAGTTTTAACCTACAAAGAACACGTGGAAAACATACAAAGGAGGCAAAATAAGCAAGAGGTAGACTAGCCGGACTTATAGGAAGTAAATCCAAGTTAGAACTCAACACATTTAATAAATTCAATCATCATACCGATCATGTTGTACGCCTCCGTAGCCTGGGGACACACAGCCAAAGCATACAGAAAGAAGGTACAGGCACAACACAATATTATCCTAAGACAAGCAGCACACGCCCCGTGGCACAAAAGAAATACACAACTCTATAGGGAACGAGGCAAAGAGAAGATAAAAGAAATCATGAAAGCCAGAAGAAGATGGGGAATTAACAAATTATACAGCAGACGAATACAGGAGACATCCCAGACCTTGTGACAGCTGTACAACTGAAAAGAAACAAAATCTGTCAAGAAGTAAATCAGAAGAAGAACCACCTATAAAAGACCCTGTCCACCCCTAGGGAGATCCACTCTATAAGGTTACGTTAGCCGCAGTTCGTCGTCGTTAAAATAGAACTATGCAAATGTTGTGTAACATATCTATCGCCATGCTACCTTTCCTTAGTTTACCGTCCTCCCGAACCCTAAAATCAACCTCGTCCCAATGTATATTATATAGACACAAGCCTACCACTATCAAACTTACCCCTTACAATAGAACGTACCTGAAACAAAACTTTTCCCAAAACGAACGCAACCGTCAAACCGGAAACCCCTGTCACCCCCATTTATAAATTAAGACAAACGTCCTGATTCGTTCTTTCTTCCAAAGCAACCCTTAGTGGCAAGTTATCTGCAGAGTTTAGACAATCCCTTTCTCTGGTTGTATCACATTATTTCCTATTCTTTTCATTTCACAATTATTTTAAACCTTTTTAGAAGTAATTGTACACATAATTTCTTTTTATTTCAATATTTTTTAAGGTAAAATGAACAATTTGTGTATTAAAACCTTCCAGGTAAAATCATTCAATGTAACTAGTAAATATTGCTTATAAAAATATCATTCTTTTGTTGTAAATTTATCTATTTTCAAAGCTAATTCTGAGTCTATGTAAAATATAATAAATTAGCATACATTTTTTAGAACTCTTTTAGAATAATTAAAAACCATTTTTAAATAACTATAACAATCAATTTTTTATTTTACTTACAAAAAACTAATTATATCAGCTTATAACTTCTTGATTTGTGCTAACAATAAAACTCATTAATAATCAATCACACACTGAATTTCATCAAACCATAAATGTATTGTTTTTATTTCATTTTTGTTACTAAATATGGGACATTAATGTTGGAAAGCTTTTAAGTAATAAGTAACTTTTGATGTAAAATATTTGCCGTCCTTTTTGAACTAAAAGCTAACCAACTTCAACACCCATAACATTTTAACTCCTTCTGATCCACTTTACGACTTTTAGGAAGATACAGCCCGCTACGCTAAGCTAGTAGGGAGAGATATACTCGCTAGCAGGGACAAATATAGTCTCTAGCAGTTCTTTTTGATGAAGCAATATACCCATTACAGTAGCAGTTCCTTTTGACGAAGAATCAACCACCACCAGTCAACACCCAACTACAAGCATCGGTCCAAAAAACCGAGACCACCGGATCACTCTACCAAATAAGATGAGTCAATGTTTCTTTAAAAATATATTTTATTTGAAAATTGAGCAAAATATTTTAAAACTCGACAAATATTATTGACGCATAGGTACAGTAGAGAACCACGGTCAACTGTATGCATTGAAACTATAATTGTCTGTTGGTGGTGAAAAGATTTTTTTGGAAGTATCAATTATCGCTTCAAAATATTTTCAAAGTAAATATTATCTAGGTAGACGGAAATCGGCATACAGTTTTCGCAGATGTGCTTTATTAATTATAGAAATTTCGAGTTAAATTTACGTCAAAATATTTTTAATTTTAAACGTACATTTACAATTTCCATTATATAAATAGATTTTATCAATTATTTATAGTTAAAATCAAAGTCAAAAATGTAAATATTTAAATGCCTTCCTTATTTCCCGAAAATAATGTTTTTTGATATAGACAATAGACATTTCTATTAATGCTAAAAATAGTAATATTGATTTATTAGAGAGATAGCAAAGAAAAACAGGACAAATAACAGAGCAAACGGAAAAGGTTGCTTTCTTTCATTAAGATATTCTAATGCACCAGTCGCGTTCTTATCCATGAAAAAATTATATGCATCACTATTATTCTTGACCCAAAGTAATCCTGAAACCCGACACATACAACATATTATAAACAAAGCGGAGAAAACTCTCATAGGCATACATAAAAAACTACTTGGGGATTCTTACCAGGAATATTAAATAGGTTGTACAAAATGGTAGTTATTCCTGAGGTAACTTATGCATTTTTGGTATGGTGGCAAAAATGAAACAAATCTCAGCTAAGACCAAAATGAGCAACTTGCTTGTATTGGAATAGCACCTTCCATTACATAATAATGAGCAAAGCAAGGATAGCTCTAACCCGGCTGAAAATATCATCAGACCACAAGGCACCTTATGCTAAGGGACGCTCAGATATTAGAAATGTGGAAGATGACGTTCTAATAATGCCAACAGACCACATGTTATTTCGAAATTGTCATTAAAGATTGAAAGGACAAAACACCCCCTCTAAGTAGATCGAATCAAACGGATCAAAGAATGTGGAGCGGGAATATACAACAAGTCAGGCAGGTACGAAGGTAGTTTCCCACTTGGTAAAAATACCTCTGTGTTTCAAGCAAAAGTTGATGCTCTTGCTTGTGCAAGAGAAAATAATATAAGAGCTTACAACAGAAGGCATATCAGAATCTGCAGCGACAGCCAAGCTGCCCTTAAAGCGTTAGAAGGTTTTAAGGTGTCATCTAGGCGGTTATGGGGTTGCGGCGAAGAACTTAGAAGACTGGCGACCCAAAACAGGGTTACACTGATTAACTCCACTTAACGAACCCGAACCGTCCGAAGGCATTCCTAAATGCTCTATCAGGTCATGGTCAAAAGGGTGAGTTAAAAAGAAACATAACATTCACTGGATGAACTCGCCCAGACAAATACGTGGGAAGAAATTTATAAAAGAATCCTCTGAAAAAGAACCTGTATGAGCTCATACATCTGAGGCTGAGGTGATGGAAAAAAAGTTGTACCCTGTAACTTCCTAAAAGACAAAAATTACAAATTCACCACATATTTAGGCACCATACTCAGACTCTATGTAACTGAAGAAGGTAGGTTTATTCATATTACAGATTTTTGTATCCTTATCTCAATCTCAGAAGGTCGCACAATAGGCCAAATGTGACCTAAGTGCAGTGGTGCGACCCACCCTTCAAGAATTACAGATACAGATATCCTGACAATAAATTAAATTTTAAAAACTTTTGATTACAATCACAATTTTGTTAGGTTAGTTTCTTTTTTTGGTTTTCAAATACCTAATCAACATCAGGTACCTAGCTACAAACAAATTGTTTAAGTATTAACGTTAAACGTTTAAGATTATTTCCTCCTAATTTTTTGATTGTTTTATTGAAAACATTAAATGTATGACTTGCATATAGAAGGTAACTACATTATTTTATTATCCAACATTGACCATTGGACAGTCAACATCCAAACTAACAAAGTAGTTGCAAATTGGTGTTCAATTAGGTAAAATTGTATCAATTGCTGTTAGAAGAGATAGCCAACAAGTTCCTATGGGTCGTTTTATTTTATGAAACTCTCCTTCAGCAAGCCCTACAAAGCTTTTTAATCCTTCTCTTCTGAATGCAGAAACTAAAAAATGGCTATATATTTTTAGTATAATGTTCTCAATGTCACAATTTAAACAATCCATAGCATGTTTTACTGAATTGTGCACAATATGGTCAGGAAAATTTCCTTTTATTAAATGTGACACAACCTCTAACAAGTTTTTGTATAATGAATGATTATGATCAAAATTTGCATTTGTACTGCCAGCCTAAGACCATTGACTGAAAAGAAGCCTTAGGGCTATTAATATCTAGGCTTTAATATTGTTATGTCTTATTACTTCCATACTTGGTCTTGCCTTAATACTACCTAATCAACATCAGGTACAGTCGACTTTAGAATAGCATATGTTAAATGTGAATTTCCTTTACCTACCGAAGTTATAAAAACGCCCTGCTTTAACAACATAGGAGTGGCAATTTTTAAAACGCCTACATTAAATGGTTTTTGGGGATTAAGTTTATTTACAAGGGTCGGTCATGTCCCGAATAAATATGTCTATCTACAAATTCACACAAAATAATAATATCTACACATTTTCACACCACAGAGGTAGAATCCTTGGCGTATTTTTTTACGTGTGCTTTCTTGTAAAACTAAAGTGAATCCAAAAACATTTTTAAGCATAATAAATTATATTTATTAAAGAAAAACAAGTCTGTTGTTTATAAAAAATAATTTATTTTACAAAAAGAACAATAAATCAACAATAAAACAACCTAAATATTTGATTATTATATCTATGTTTATTAGATATTTATTACATTTTTCACACTGTCGTTAACGGCTTATTTTTAAAATGTATTGCTACATTTTGATTTTTAACACCCTATTTATTTACTAAATAAAATATAAAATAAATAAATGTAGGGTCATTTTGATACGAACGTAGAAAAACGTTAACAAAAATTCTTTTAGAATATTAAATTCAACATAAAAACAATTAAAATTAGTAACATTAAGGTTGATTAGAAACTATTAGAGATTCAAAAATAAATATTTTTATATTTTATCTTTCATTTTATGGAATGTTATTTATTAATTCTAACAACTTACCTAAAAAAAGGAAATAAAAAAAATGTTTTGAAAAGGGATTTTAATCCCAAACATTTATTATCGAGGGGTCGAAACTAAGTGAAGTAAAAAAGGAATCGGTAGAGAGGTTGCAATAAAAAACAAATAAAACCGTACTGTATAATACACAGGCAATTTGTCAATAAAATAGGGAGTTATCGCACATATTTGCTTAGCGTCATAATTTTCCTTATTTTAATAAAGCAAAACCTTAATACTGCATGGTACAAATAGAGTTATCGCCACGGCACTTGTGTAACGTAAAAAGTTGACAGTTGCGAACGTACCTACTTGTTTTATTTATCTATGAATGTTAGTAAACAAAGAATAATCAGAGACAACCCCTATGAACAAAGTTCATAAATTATTTCATTCAATTATTTATATCAACTGTAATATAGTTTTATTATATATTACTCTTGTTTTGATATAGTTTTATTATTTATTTTAAATTTGTATCAGTAAGTAATTATAATAAAAGTTCTATTTTTGTAAAATATTGTACTATTCTTTTTATTGTAGTAATGTACAGTTGTGCTAATGCGGCAGGTAGGGCAAAAAAATCCCTTATCTATCTCCAAAATACTTTAAACATTAAATAATTGCATAAATTTATATATACCTAAATTTTAGATTTAATTGTTATATAAGACTAAATTTTAAACCTTTTCTGTGGACCAAATAAAATCAAATAAGAATGTTAGGCTTAGGTTGCCTGCGAATTTATTTACTTTCCGCTAAAAATTTACCTAACATTGTGACACCATAGAGAAAAAGAAGAATTTAAGTTATTTTCCATTATTTTATTTGAGTCCTTAACATGTCCCAAATAAAGTAAATGCGTTAACTTATTAAAGTTTCCTTATTTCAAAGTTCTTTGTACGCAAGCGTACCCGTCATTATAAGGAAAACTTTATTAAGGCAACGCACAAAAGTGGTGTGCGATAACTCCCTAATACCTTATGCTACAAACATTAAAGGTATGGGCGTGAACAACTGTTTAACTGATTTCAAATTTATTATTATTTAAACCGTGATTGGTTATACACAATAAAGAGGCCATTCTTAAAATTAAATCAATGCAAGTGATTTAAGTTTGAAAATGTATATGCTATTCTGAAGCCGATAGTACCTAGCTACAAACAAACAAAATGTAACTTCAATATATCACTTTGACGATGCTAATTCTAGCGAAACGGCTGTCATTGTGATTTAAAACCTAATTCTTTCAATTAAAGTTGGAAGTTGCGTTAAAACGAAGAGTTTCTTATTATTCTTACTATGTTATTGCATAGCATTGTTCTACAAGCGGTTTAAATTCCTAAAAGGAGTTTCTCTGGCTCCCAACCAAATTAGGAATATGCCCTCTAGAAAGTCGCTCAACTTCGCTAGAAGTTTGGTGTTCCAAAGTTTAAGTTGATTAAGACAGTGCAGAGAAGTCTAACTGGCTTATGCAATCTAATATAATGTGGACAACATTAACAAAATCAATTTTTAGAATAACAATGACATCAAATACAATATTTTCTTCATATTTTTTCCTACATGGCATAGGAGACATATTTATTCATCCTGTAAGATTCTCTGTCCTTAGAGAATTTTCTCGATGATGTATCGATCAGGGAAATTCCTATTAATGTCAAGGCGATGCATAACAGTATGCAAGGCTATGGCGGTATCTTCTATTAGCTGTACGGTTAATATTCAAGATTAGATTCCTTGCTTAATTACAATTTGTCGCGTTTGTTCCGCGCACAGACATAAATAGGTCAATTATTGGAACGTTCATTTTCACTTTATCCAATTCAGAATGGTCTAATTAAGAATTTCGATGGATACGCTTTATTGTCTTTTAACGTGCCTAAAGGTTATTAAAACTTGTTCAGGTTTTTTAATGAAATTTCTCCTGTGACAGAATCATTACGTTGATCTAAAATAATTAAAAATAATTTATTTAAACATATGATCATTCGTAGTTCGGCAATATTCGCCGGCGGATTTTCCGAATGAAATATTGTTCCCTTCATTATGCCCCAAATGTATGCGTCAGTGGCGTCAGATCAGTTGAATAAGAAGGATATTCGAAGTCTGCTCCCCGAGAAATTATTCTATTATCGAAATGCTGACGGAGTAAGTCTAAGGTGCGCACAGCTGTATGACTCGTTGCACCATCTTGTTGGAACCATTGTGTGCGAAACTGTAGATTTCGTGCACGGCAAAAGTTATTTAGATCTCTCACAAAAGGTATAATAATTTTCTCTCTATAACGTTCTTGGTTGACAGTAAGTGGATTCTGATTATCATCTTCAACGAAATAAGGACCAATCATTCCATTACCATATACCGCGTACCAAACGGTATCTCGAAGACTGTGGAGTGGTTTCTCTACAATGAAATCAGGTCGTTCAAATCCAAGGAATCTGGTTATTTGTCGATTAATATAGCCACTAAGAGGAACGTGACTCTCGTCTGAAAACCATATGTTTTTCAAAAATTCGGGATCTTAGTAAATTAAACACAACATGCGACCACAGTAAATTTCTCTTGCACGTTTGTCCGCAGCATTAAGTCATTGTCCAACTTGAATACGGTATGGATAACCACCAATTGATTTGAACATGCGACGTAAAGACGTTTCACTAATGTTGAGTTTATATGCAGTTCTTAAAAGACTTCTTTGAGGTGATTGCACAACTTGGTTAAAAACACGTCCTTCATTTTCGTTAGCGCATACTGCTTTTCGACGACCTGAAGAACACAATACACTACCAGTGCGACGAAATTTTTCCACCACAGCTAACATCACACTTTTACTAGGAGCAGCTTTATTAAATTTTGGTTGACACCTGTTCTGAGTTTGGACCATCATTACGACCTTTTCCGTTTGAACGAAAATAATGCTCTACCAAAAACACTTTTTCTGCAATTGTTAGAACCATTTTTAAATCAAATTTAACTGCAGCGTACTATTAATATATCAACTAATGACAATTAAGTCAAATATGACAAATCCATATTACATAAACAACTCCATAGCACTCTCTGTTTCGGTACTTCAATTCAGTTTTCAGTCTTTTTTATCATTTATTTATCACCATAAAATATTAGCCGCTATTACGTCATTCGGCTGTGTAAACTAAAGTGACAGTCACAGACTAATTTCAAACATATAGAAAGTGACAGTTGTCAACTTATTTTATTTGCTTTTTATAACCTCCAAATATGATCTTTATTTAAAAAATGTATACTTTTTCATGGTAGTTGAGGTGAAAGGTGAAAGATATTAGGTACTTACATCAAAATGATCTTCACAAAAGTACAAACGGGTTTTATTGTGTTCGAAATCTCTTTTTGCAATTTTGAGCCAAGTTTTTCTCAAGTTTCACAATTCACATTGTGAATGCACAATTTGTCCGGTGTTTTTAGGCTAGTCTTCTTGTATTCCGGAACAGCATACCAACGATAAGTGGAATAAAAGCTCATTTTTGATATACAAATATTTATGAATAAGATACAGATAATCAATACATTAGTTTACGCAGCGAAGTGACGTCACGACCACAGAGTACCTATATAATTTTACACGCGAAATTTAAAAATAAAAATGTATTTTTAGGATATTTAGCGACTGAATAAAAATGTTGCGGTTTTTTAGTAGTTTTTTAGCATTGTAGGATCTAATTGAGATAGTTTTCAAAAATATAAAATAATCTGGCGACGCCGGGAAACGAGCTATCACCTACAAGGCTAACAAAAATGTCAACAGTAGTGCATTACCTAGTGCACCACTGTTGAAGTAAGGTAGAATCATCTATTACGGAATTATCTATTTTCCAGATAAGAACATATCAGTCATATCACATATTGCACTCTCTAGTGGAAAGTATCTACTTTTCGCACTGTCTCAATCATGTAAGATGTCTGAATCATGTAAGATGTATAATTTTGATTATTAATTGCTCACCTTTATTGATTTTACATAAAATCTGGATTAAAAATTTATTATTTATAAAAAAAAGTAAGAAAAAAATTGTTGACGCCGAGAATCGATCCTACAACCTTGCGTTCTAGCGGTTATCTTACGGATAATCTGTCAACTGATAGCTACTCAAATTCAAGTTATAAATTAAAAAGATAGAAATGTGTGCTTATAGTATACAGCGTGATCACCAAATTGGAAAATTATTTATTAAGGGTTAAGGGTTTTTCAATAAAAAGTTATTCTTCATTTTGTGCTATCCCTAAAACTAAAAAGGAAGCAACAAAATGTTGCAAATTACGCGTAATTTACGAGGTGCATTCGAAAATTTGATTATGAGTCAGGAGTAAAATGCTTTTTTCTTCAAGCGGTCAATAAATGCATCTTTATGTGCATGTATATACGTAGTAAAAGTACGTCTTTATTGATTACTGGGAGATAAAGTCTTTACAAGGCCATGGGAGATAAAGTAAATTATGGGCGGAGTAGAACGTTCCTTTTGTGTGTGTAACTAAGGACTCAACACAAAAAGAGTCACTTCTACTCCTAGTGATATTATCTACTATTATTTCAGTAAATATCAAAAATTTAAAAATTTCATTAAAAAATACATATATTCATGGCAATCTAGGGGAAATGGTGGTTATAAGAAAAAAAATTAAATTATAATTAAAAGACGTCTGTTCAACAGTTTCTTCAGCGTCTTAAAAAATCCTAATTTACATATTTTCAAGTATTTTTAGTCATAAAAAAATGTTTAACTTAAGAAAATGGCAGAGCAAATACGTTTGAATTTGATGTCTTTGAACTTTAATAAAAAACTCAGTTGTGGTTTATTGAAAAAAATAGTGTAAAACAACTAAATCGAAGTAAAATACGAAAACGCTGTCAAAATTTTAAAATTCCTAATAATTTCGAACAAAATTGACTATTTTGAGTTTTGCTGTACTACTTTCCTCCCTGTACTTTCTCACCCAGATCTAACAGTGTTCTACAGAACTTGCACCAGTCAATTCATCGTCGTAAGACGTCGCCCTTAGGGCATAAACATCTATTTATACCCTCTGCAAATAAATAACTAAAATACAATTTTTTTCAAGCCTATTAAGATCCTCTTTTGTCGATGTACAAAGATTACTGACAATCTAAGACAAAACGTGTATATTTTTTAACAATTTCTTTTGAGAAAAATTTGAAACATTAAAATAAAAATGTGAACTTTGTTTATATGAAACTTTTACAATAAATGGAATCCAACATATCCTAAATGGAATAGGGTAAATATAAAAATAAATTGTAGCCTTTAATCATATAAATCCAAACTAAACTAGAAAACTTGTCTTCCTGATTTTAAAAAATGTCAGATGTCAGATTTCTGTTTAATCTCGTAGGCTTTATAAACATACACACACTAATATTCTTAAATATTATAGTAGTTGATGCATTAGTTCGAATTTTTCAAATGTTTTCGTCGAATTTTGTAGTTAAATGTCCAATAGCCGCTTAATACGGATATTTTTATGAAAATGTTTTCGTCTACACATGTTTAAATGTTGTTTTACCACGGATTAACAACTGCTGTCGGCGACATACCGAGCATACATTGCATTCTTGGCAATTGACTTATGACAATTTATTTAACCAAAAATTTGAAAATTATGTAGGTACGTGGGAAATTTGTAGCATTCCTTGAACGACTTAGTCAGCATAAAGCAGTTTGTTTATCAAAATAGGTAATTTTCGATTTACATTACTTAATTAGGAGCTTTTATTTAGGTTATTATTCAAAAAATATACACCTATTTGAATTAAAAAACAACACTAAATTTAAGTTTATAATTATTATTTATATGTTATTTGTTATTATTCTATAAATTTTATACGAAAGGTTTCAACGTGTGGTTACAAATTTAATATTTAAGAAGGTTAACTGGAACCCAAGGGAACTTAAAATACATCAAACATATAACATAATAATGCTCAACCAACATACCTAACCAGTAAAATTTCATCAAAATTAAAAATCTAAGAGCCGGTTTATTCATCTGTCTAGTAAAGTAAAGTATCCGTTAGTTAAAAAAAATTGATTGTGTTAACCTCTACTTTTTGGAAGTTCATCTTACTAAGAACTGTAACGGATAAATTATATCACTTAGTATATTTTTAGTTATTGTGTAATTTAATACTGTATAAACATTGGTAACCTAGTTTTTAATTAATATTGAAATATAATGTATTGTTTTGCTAATTCAGCTAATTCAGCGTATGCATTTTATTATTGTAATTTGACGTGCGAATTAATAAAAGCAATCAATAAAGATAACTTGAATAGAAGAGTAGTCTTTTCTTATATTACATGGCGATCCTGCCAGGATTGCCATGTAATATAAGATTGCTAGATCCATAGTTTCAAATAAAAATCCCATAATTAGGATTATAAACACTACTTCTAACAGTGTGCACTGTGAAATACCAAAATTAGAAACACTAAGTTTAAATGAGTTCGATATTTACAATATTGAAATAGACTCGAAAGATAGAAACTCTCAATTAATGTCTGAAATTAATCAGGATGTACCCGAATTTATTAAAAATGATCTTTTTAAACTTTGCGAAGAATATTCAGATGTTTTCGCTTTAAAAACTGATAAGTTGACTGTAAATAATTTTTATACACAAAAATTGAAATTGGCAAATAACAAACCCGTTTATATCAAAAATTATAGAACACCCAGAGTATTGAAAGAAGAAATAAATAAACAAATACAGGAATTATGGCGTAATGATATTATTGAACCCTCAGTATCGGACTATAATAGTCCAGTATTACTTGTACCCAAAAAATCTACAAATGGTCAAAAGGCGTGGAGATTATGTATAGATTTTAGAGCCGTAAATAAAAACTTAATTGCTGATAAATTTCCACTTAATCGCATAGATGACATTCTGGATCAGCTTGGAAGAGCAAAATGGTTTTCTGTTATTGATCTTATGTCGGGTTTTCATCAAATTCCTCTAGACGAATCTTCTCGTGATATAACATCTTTTAGCGTAGATGGTGGGTCCTATAGATTTACTAGACTTCCATTCGGATTATCAGTAAGTCCTAATAGTTTCCAAAGGATGATGTCCATCGCTTTTGCGGGAGTAACCCCGGAAAAGGCTTTTCTTTACATGGATGATCTTATCGTAATTGGCTGTTCCGAAAATCATCACTTAAATAATTTAAGAGACGTTTTCAATACTTGCAGGAAATTTTGTTTAAAATTAAATCCCAAAAAATGCAATTTTTTCAGAAAAGAGGTTACATTTTTAGGACACAAAATCACAGACAAAGGAATTTTGCCGGACGAGTCAAAGTACGATATCATAAACAATTACCCAATTCCTCAAACTGCAGACGATGTAAAACGGTTGGTTGCATTTTGTAACTATTATCGTAGATTTATTCCACATTTCGCAACTATTACATATCCATTAAATAAACTAACAAAGAAAAATGCTGAGTTTGTTTGGTCAGCGGAATGCCAAAAATCGTTTAACCTTTTAAAAAATGCATTAATAAATCCACCAATTTTGCAATACCCAGATTTTTCTAAAAAATTTATTTTGGTGACAGATGCATCAAATATCGCATGTGGAGCTGTACTTTGCCAACAATTTGAGGGACAAGAACTTCCCATAGCATATGCGTCTCGTACTTTCACGAAAGGAGAATCCCATAAGCCTACTATTCTAAAAGAATTAACAGCAATTCATTGGGCTATAAAATACTTCCGTTGTTATTTATATGGACAAAAATTCTTAGTCAAATCAGATCACAGACCACTTGTTTATTTATTTTCAATGAAAGATCCTAATTCAAAGCTCACTAGAATGCGTCTAGACTTAGAAGAGTTTAACTTTGATATAGAATACATTAAGGGTAAAGACAATGTCACTGCAGATGCACTATCAAGGGTAAACATAGAACATTTAAAAGAAATTCATACAAACGCAAATTCAATTTTTGTCACGACCCGGTCAAAGTCAAAAAAATTAGAAAATATAAGTAAAGACGAAACGCCAACTAAAGAAAAATTTACACCCAGTCTTAGAGTAATTGAAACTCTAGATAACGCAGACGCTTTAAAATTACCTTTAGTAAAATTTAATATTTATCCCACATACATTAATATAACTATAAGTCACGAAAGAAAAATGAGCGCTCAAAGCAAACTTTCAATCATTAAAGATAATTTTGCATTAGAGCAAATATTATCTCAGCTAGAAAAATTGGCTGGTGATTATAAGTTTCCTAAGTTAAGATTAAATTTAAATGATAAATTATTTAGCCAGTGCACTGCTAATGAATTTAAAAATATAGGGAATAAAATACTTAAAAATGTGACTATTATACTTTGTAACCCTCCAGTATTAATTACAGATAGGGATAAAAAAGAGCGTCTGATTGAAAAATTCCATAATGATCCTCTCTACGGAGGTCATGGTGGTCAAAAAAGACTTCTCAAAAAAATTAAAGCATTTTATAGATGGAAACACATGTCGCGAGACGTTGCCAATTTTGTAAAAAATGTCATAAATGCCAAGTTAATAAAGCATCATTCAAGCATACGGAACCACTTGTTTTAACACCCACCCCACAAAAAGCTTTTGATATAGTTTGTATAGATACAATAGGTCCTTTTCAAAAATCTGATGCTGGTAATATCTATGCTGTAACAATTCAATGCGAATTAACTAAGTACGTTATTATTAAACCAATTCCTAATAAAGAAGCTATCACAGTGGCTAAAGCAATTTTCGAAAATTTTGTTCTTATTTACGGTCCGATGAAGCAAATCAGGACAGATCTAGGTATCGAATATAAGAATGAACTTTTCCAAAACCTTGCAAAACTATTAAATATTGAACATAGTACATCTACAGCTTATCATAGTCAAAGTATCGGAGGCTGTGAACGCAACCATCGCGTATTAAACGAATTTGTGAGAATGTATGTGAACAACGCACTTACCGATTGGGACGTGTGGACACAATATTTTGCATTTTGTTATAATACAACACCCAGTACTTACCACAATTATACACCGTTCGAATTAGTATTTGGGAAAAAAGCTGATTTATCGGGAACGTTAAGTGATGCTCACATAGATCCACTCTATAATGTTGATGCTTATGAGCAAGAAGTTAGATATAGGTTACAATTCGCACAAAATAGAACTAAAGAATTTCTTGAAGCAGCAAAGAAAGCTCGGAAAACTCAATGGGACCTAAACTCAAAACATTTAACAATTAAGCCAGGAGATCTCGTATTACTAAATAATGAAGGTCGTCAAAAACTTGATTCGTGGTTTGGGGGACCATTTTCAGTTGTCTCAGTAAGCGATCCAAATTGTACCATTAAAAATAATAAAGGCAAAGAAGTGACAGTACACAAAAGTCGCGTTAAAACATATGTAACATGAAAACAATGAATATTAAATATGTAGTGATAGAAATAGTAATAATTTAAGTTAAACGTGCAACATTTTCCAATTGGACACATATATAATGTAATAAATTACACTTATTACATTTATTATTTATATAAAAAAAATATATTTGTTTTTATAATTTTTTTATTATTTGTAGTTTTTGTTCTAATTTTTACTTATCATTATCTTATACCTTAATTTGGTAAGTTATTTTTAATTTTAATAATTAATCATTACAATATATATATATATATATATACATATATCCTTTTATATTCGGTTATATATATGTATTTTTTTTTCCCTTCTCTCTCTTGTTCTTTAGGTTTATGTTAATTTTGGGTAATTTAGGTAATTAAGATAATTTCATTATCTAAGTATATAATTTCTCCTTAACCAAGTTTAATGTTTGTTCTATCGTTATTATATTAGAATGTTTTCTTTGTCTATATTTTTGCACAAGAAAGCCCTTCATAAGTGGCCATAGTGAAGGTCTTTCTCTAGGAAAGGGAGGTGTAACGGATAAATTATATCACTTAGTATATTTTTAGTTATTGTGTAATTTAATACTGTATAAACATTGGTAACCTAGTTTTTAATTAATATTGAAATATAATGTATTGTTTTGCTAATTCAGCTAATTCAGCGTATGCATTTTATTATTGTAATTTGACGTGCGAATTAATAAAAGCAATCAATAAAGATAACTTGAATAGAAGAGTAGTCTTTTCTTATATTACAGAACAATTAATAACTGCACAGTTAAACTAAACTTCCACTATTTATTTGAAAAATTCGCTTTAAAATCAATTACAGCTGTTTCGCTATCACTAGCATCGTCAGATTGACATATTGAAATTACATGTTGTTTGTTTGTAACTAGGTGCTTGATGTTGATAAGGAGTTAAGGCTAGACCAAGTAAGGAAGTAATAAGACATAACAATATTAAAGCCTAGATGTTATTAGCCCTAAGGGAT
This sequence comes from Ophraella communa, assembly GCA_035357415.1. NCBI lineage: Eukaryota > Metazoa > Arthropoda > Insecta > Coleoptera > Chrysomelidae > Ophraella > Ophraella communa. Next base: position 19,785,892 of record CM068988.1, on the reverse strand, counting down.
TATCCTGGATGTATTTCCCTCTAAGATCAGTATAACTGTGCAATGATATAGAAAAACCAGGAAAAAACTATATCATGCTGATCTTTACAATAACTTAATATATTTATGTTATAATAATGTCTTATCTATGTATAAAATGAAGACTCAATCAAAGTAAACAGTTTAATAGTGGAGAACTTCCAAGATTTATTTGTTCATTAACTACTTTAAACTGTTGATCTGCTAGATGTCTTTTAATTTCAAGTTCTTCTAGAAAATCTAAATTTTGTTTTTTATCACAAATGTGTAGTATATGAATGTCATTGGTGTGTATAAGTGAGTTTGGATGTTCCAGTAGGTGTTTTGCATAGTTCGACTTATCTGGTTGTTGTAATCTATATGCTCTTAAGTGTTCATTAAATCTTACTTCAAAATTTCTTTGTGTTTGACCTATATATACTGCATTACATTTTGGACAATTAATTTTGTAAACACCAGATTTTTTTAATTTTGGTAGTTTTGTTTTTACATTTAACAATTTTGTTCCAATACTATTTTGTGTTTTAAATGATATTAATGTTGATGTTGCCGAAGATATTATTTTTGAAATTGCATTGGAAATATTTCCACAATATGTAATACTTTTATAGCTTTTAATTTCTTTAGTTTGTTTTGGATATATTAGTTCTAGTGACATTTTTTGTTCTTTCTTATTAATTAATTTATTTATCAAATGTATTGGATAGCCATTAGATGTAGCTATTTGTTTTATGATCTCAATTTCTTTATTAAAATTACTTTTGTTCATTGGAATCGAAAATGCTCTATGTATCATGGAATTTGACTGCTTAGATGATAAAATTAGAGAACAGGTTAGCATTTTGAAACATAATAAATATCAAAAACAATTAAGTAAATTAGAAAAATTAATAAATATACAACACAACACAACACATTATACACAACACAATAACACATTAAATACTCACATACCAGTACATTTTGCTCCTCGGTTCGCAAATCTATCAGACACTATTTTTTCAAATAATGAAAATACATTTTTAAGTAAAGGTTTAAAATATTGCATACCTCCTAAATTCACTAATAATATAAAAGAAATTTTAGCCACAGATTCTGAAATAGCTTTGAAAACTAAATCAAATAATTTTATTTATGAAAAAATGCAAATAGCAAATCTTATTAAAGATATAAAACCAAACAAATTTAAAAGTCAAAGTCAAAGTATTAAAAATGACATTTTAGCTTTAAAATCAATCAAAAATAAAGTAGATGAAAATAACCTAATTATAACAAAATCAGATAAGGGTAACTCAACAGTAATTTTAAAAAGAGAAGATTATAAATCTAAAGTGAATGATTTCATAATGTCAAGTAATGTCAAAATTCTAAAAAACGATCCTACACAGAAATTTTCTAACCAAATAAGAGAACATGTAAATCATTCAAATTACCTATTTAATGACTTCGATAAAAAATACCTAGTAAATAAAAATCCTCAATGTCCAGAATTATATGGAACAATTAAATTACATAAAGATTCAAAACCAATTAGACCGGTAGTTTCGTATGTTAACACTCCTAATACTAAAGTAGCTAAAAAATTAAATAGTATCCTAAACAATTATGGTTACACATCTAAATATTCAGTACAAAATTCATTAGATTTGATCAAAAAATTGAATAAATGTAATTTACAAAATAATACTAAATTAGTATCGTTTGACGTAACTAATATGTTCTCAAAAATACCTCCTAAAGAATGTATAGTTCTAGTTAAAAAGCTATTAGATGAAAGAAATATCCATCCAGGTATAATATCAGACATAATTGATCTATTTGATGTATGCATTAGTCAAAATTATTTTACTTTTGATAACAAAGTTTATATTCAAAATGAGGGTCTTCCAATGGGAAGTCCTATTTCTCCAATTTTGGCAAATATATTTATGGATAATTTAGAAAACAAAATCTTTAATTCTAGTTATAAAAACAATATTGTATTTTGGTATAGATATGTTGATGATGTGTTAGCAGGTTTTGTAGGTAGCGAACGGCAGTTAGATATATTTTTTAATTATATTAATACCTTGCATCCTAAAATTAATTTTACTGTAGAAGTTGAAGAAAATAATTCAATTAATTTTCTAGATTTAAGAATTGAAAAAGTTAATAATTCATTAAATTATTCAATATACAGAAAACCTACACAAACAGATGTAACCATACCATATAATTCAAATCATCCACTATCACATAAATTAGCAGCTTATAATTCCATGATACATAGAGCATTTTCGATTCCAATGAACAAAAGTAATTTTAATAAAGAAATTGAGATCATAAAACAAATAGCTACATCTAATGGCTATCCAATACATTTGATAAATAAATTAATTAATAAGAAAGAACAAAAAATGTCACTAGAACTAATATATCCAAAACAAACTAAAGAAATTAAAAGCTATAAAAGTATTACATATTGTGGAAATATTTCCAATGCAATTTCAAAAATAATATCTTCGGCAACATCAACATTAATATCATTTAAAACACAAAATAGTATTGGAACAAAATTGTTAAATGTAAAAACAAAACTACCAAAATTAAAAAATCTGGTGTTTACAAAATTAATTGTCCAAAATGTAATGCAGTATATATAGGTCAAACACAAAGAAATTTTGAAGTAAGATTTAATGAACACTTAAGAGCATATAGATTACAACAACCAGATAAGTCGAACTATGCAAAACACCTACTGGAACATCCAAACTCACTTATACACACCAATGACATTCATATACTACACATTTGTGATAAAAAACAAAATTTAGATTTTCTAGAAGAACTTGAAATTAAAAGACATCTAGCAGATCAACAGTTTAAAGTAGTTAATGAACAAATAAATCTTGGAAGTTCTCCACTATTAAACTGTTTACTTTGATTGAGTCTTCATTTTATACATAGATAAGACATTATTATAACATAAATATATTAAGTTATTGTAAAGATCAGCATGATATAGTTTTTTCCTGGTTTTTCTATATCATTGCACAGTTATACTGATCTTAGAGGGAAATACATCCAGGATAATCCCTTAGGGCTAATAACATCTAGGCTTTAATATTGTTATGTCTTATTACTTCCTTACTTGGTCTAGCCTTAACTCCTTATCAACATCAAGCACCTAGTTACAAACAAACAACATGTAATTTCAATATGTCAATCTGACGATGCTAGTGATAGCGAAACAGCTGTAATTGATTTTAAAGCGAATTTTTCAAATAAATAGTGGAAGTTTAGTTTAACTGTGCAGTTATTAATTGTTCTTATCCGTTAGTTATTTGTTCACTAAACTTAAAGGTCACCTGTATTTTATTCGTTTAGTAGTTACTGAATACTTAGCATTATAAGGCAACAGTGTATTTTTTGTGGTTTGTGTGACTCTACTGATGAGTTCTATAGTTTTTTTTGACAGATGACATTTTACTCTGCATTAGCTGTGTATCTTGTTTGGTTTTTTCCAGATTTTAAAAGATTATTAGAAGTTTTTAGTTAAATCTGAGGGTTAACAAAAGCTGTTGCAGTAGCGGAATCCCATCGTTTTTAAAAAATTTCATTGTTATAGTCTTTCCAATATTAATTACTAAAAACCATTTAAAAGTGTTATACAGAGTGAGTTAGTTTACTAGGCTTCAAAGTAGAAAGAATGGCATGAAAATAACATATTTGTCCCGTTAAACATCCACTCTGTATCGTCGGAACCCAAGCTCTCTCTAGACTGTTAGTTGTACAGCGCGACAACAAGTGCTGTTCGCACGCGATTTGTTGACGTCTTTTAATGGTCCGCTGTATTCTGTTGCGTGCAGGGGTCTCGGGTTAGTTTTTTTCGCCAGTTTTTTTACAACTCTTAAAGTCGATGTCTAGTGCAGTGGCGGAGGTCCAGGTTTCTATTTGGGGCAGTTAAGTATTAACTTTAGATATTTCTTTGTTTCGGTAATTCATTTTTAATAATTGGTTTACGTATTGTAATTTTTGCCCATATTAATTGATAACCTTAAATTAGTTACATATATTATGGCAGCGTTTTGGAGACCTTTTGAATCAGAAAATGGAAATCCAGATCAAAATTAAAATTCAGAAGATATGATATCGCCAACAGGTGAGGTTAGTAGCGAATTTTGCGATAAAGATTTACACATTCAGTGTCAGAGGGTTATTTTAAATATGTATCAGTGTTTGAAATATGAAGATAATAAAAAATCAGATGCGGTTATAATAAAGCGAATTAATACCTTAACTAAAATTTCTATTTACACTATTTCTCGGGTTATTAAGCGCGGTGATGTTATAGATCATTCGCAGGTGCGGAAAAACAAAAAAACAAAATTTGCAAATGTTGACGATGCTACAAAAGATGTTATAAAGCGAACGATTTATAATTTATATTAAGAAAATATTGTACTGACTTTAGAAATCGTTCAAAGGAAAATTACGAGATTATCCTGATTATAATTATAAAAGCTTAGAAACTTTACGCTTTGCGCTTTTAATTATAAGAAATTAGATAAACGAATGGTTATAATGAAATCGCGGCGTATTATTGTATTTAGATAAAATAAGGAAGTATCGTGAATTAAAAAGGCATATGGTTTACCTAGATGAGACTTGGTTTGACACACATGATACTGTTCAGTATGGCTGGGTAGATCAGTCTCAAAAGTGTAGTTTAAATGCGCCATGTTCGAGAGGAAAGCGTATAATAATTCTTCAAGCCGGAAGTGAAAACGGTTTTATACCAAATGCGTTACTACTGTCTGCGAAAAATATTAAGCAATGTACAGCCAACTACCATGAGGATATGACTACAGATTTATATGAAAAAGGCTTTCAAGAGCAGCTTCTTCCTAACATTCCTCCAAATTCAGTAGTCGTTATGGACAATGCTTCCTTTCATTCGCGGATATTAAATAAAATTCCAACTTCTAGGCAGATATTTTAGAATTTATGAAAAATAGGAACATTACTACGAAGTATAAAGGCGTTTTTTAAAAAAACGATTATGTGATCGACAATATTTGTAATACACACGGAAATACACGCCTATGGAGACAATGTTCCGACAAAGCAAAATTTGATGCTAGGCGATGATACCCTTTGTAGCAACTTATTTTAGTTATATTATGCCGAAATGGTTTTCTAACATAGTTTACAATAATATACCTTTCAGATTTGTGTAAAAGTCTTTCTTCAATAAAGGCTAAAGTTTGTACAACGGATTTTTTTGTTGAAGGAAATCAATGAAAAAATTCAAGATTTTCCCAACAGTTTAAACTGTCCCTGGTGAAATCTGTTTTGGCTATTATAAGATCGGCGATCATTAATAACATCCATTTTAAAAAAATTAAGTAAATACTCAAAACACGCGAAAAACAATTTTAGGTTAGAATCTCCTCTGTAATTCCGTTGTTGCCAATTAAAATTGTTTTATTCATCATTATATTTTTGTTCTGTGTATTTATCTAGGTTGTTAACCCTAGTGAACAAAGAACAATTCCAAAAGCACCAAGTAAATGTTCATTTTTCATATCGGTAAAAAAATCAATTCCATAAGAACTACCCAGTCTCTGCTACTGTTTCATAAATGGCTATCCACTGTTGATACCGAAGACCGTAAGCTATATTTAAGAATAACCAGAGATGTAAACAAAATTGTAGCCAAACACAAAAATAGTTGTAAACGTATCAAGAAGTATCTAGGAAAAAGATCAAAACAATTATGGAAAGTATTGAAAGGTTTACAAAAACATACAAAGATTGGAAAAGGAATAAAAATTATCAAAATACAACATTGGGTGAAATACTAAGAGCTGCTAACCGAGGACAAAGAAGAATTCCGGGACGACCAAAAAGATAGTAACGAAGAGTACAGGTTGTTGGAAGATGACGAATATATCACCCATTTGGAGGAAAAGAAGGCTATAGCAAGAAATTAATAATCACTACTTTACCTTGGTTTAGTAGCCACAACAAAGGCCAATTCTCCTACGCGCTGTCTAGTACATTGGCACAGGCGCAATAGTACCTAGATACTGCTCAGGGCTGCTATTTTGGTATTCATGCGAATAAATTCGCATGCGAGCATTCGAATGCGGAAGGTTTTCGATTAACTTTCACATTGCGTATTTTCGAACTGCATGCGAGTAGAGTTTCGATTCGTTCAATTCCAATTCGAATACAAAAGTGGCAACACAGCAATGTAACAGTTTTGCCACAACTAAAAATAAATATTTTGTTCCTTAAACTACGAAGGTGGAGGCCCATTAGACTAAAGAAAGAATAAGAATTGTGTTTAAAATCTTATTTTTCAAGTTTTATTATTTATTTTCATTTATCTCGGAATAGGACTAAGTAATTATATTTATTAAAAAATATTTCTTTATTTTTTGGTTGTGGTATTACACAATGGTGTAAGTTTCTGCCAATATCCAGCTGGTAGCTACCACTTGCAATAAAAGAAAAATAAATTCTAATGTATAAGTATTAGTTTTAATAAATGAACCTTTCTTGCAATACTCATTCCATATCCCTTCTTAGCGGTTCTACAATATAGGGTGTTACCATATCTATTAGATTTTCTGTTAATTCTTTAGTAAGACGATATTGTTTTACAAAACTAATATCGCTTAAATCATCCAAAGGATTTTGAGTTTGAGGAAGCCTCCTTATAAATGGTCTGTTTTTACTATTTAAGCTTCCTCTAAAGCACCTATTGCAGCCAAATTAATATTATTAAACATTATTGTCAAACGATATTTCACACCTATATAATAATTAGGAAAACCAGAAACACAAAACCAAATAAATATGTAATAAAGTAATAATAAACAATAAACCCTACGACTACAGCACAATAAATACAACGGAATCGAAAAAATGTCACAAAACACATACGACTAAACTATTATAATGTCAACAAATTATCAATTCGAATGCGTCAACAATTCGTTTGACTTAACCCATGCGATGTAATTCGTTTAACAATATTCGTGGACGACCGACTTTCGATTGTTCCAAAATCCAGTTTATGGTATTTCAATCGAAAGCTGTGATTTTCCGCACACGGATCGGTTTCGCATAGCTACCAAAATAGCAGCCCTGCTTGGAAGATTAGTAAATTGATAAATGCAAACTAATTCTGATTAAACAAAACGCAGTAAAATGAAACATTTTAGTGAAAACCGCATATTTTTATCTTGAATCTTTCAAAATTTTGACATTAAAAATAGGGAAAAATATAAACACCTGTTATTAAAATAGGTTTATTAGATTTTTTCAATATTAAAAATGTAATAAAAACAGTCTCGTTCGTTTTTAACCCAGTTTAAATAACGTGTGGGAATAAAAAAATATAGTAAAAGAAATAAAATGACTTTTATTTACCATAAAAAAATTCTTTTTGGAATAACCTAGATATTATAAATAATGCTAACAAAATTCACAACTTGCTCCCAAACAAGTCCCAAGGTAATATGTGCTGAATTTGCCTAATTGACATCTCAGTTTTTTCTACATAACGTTGAGGAAAAGGCCTCTCTTCAAATTACTAGAATAATTTTTTCGAATTTACTTACAGCAGATCTACCACCTCTACCCCCTAAATTATCTATCTATTTATCTCAAGAGCCAGGATTTTTATTTTTAAATTGTTTCCATCCTACTTCGGTTACTCTTTCCACATATCGATCCGCCTACATTGGTATTCAGCTTAACCGTGAAATTATAATTATTTTCCAATTGCATTTATTGTAGGCGAAATAATAAAGAAAACAAAGAAATAAATTAGAACTTGAACTTGATATTCAAAATTATTATGCCATTACCTGACAGAACCTGTCAATAACATGGACCAAGAAATGTATAAGACAGCTGCAATTACAGCATGAAAATATATAATGTGAATTTGTTTTCATTAGGTTATTATGAAATGTTTTCAAGTATTACTGTCAGCCTGGGTTAATACTAAATTTGGTAAAGTTTTATTGAATAGGTTATCCGTTTAACAATTCATGTAGTTTTTGTATTTTTTAATGTTGATTTAAAATTTTCTTACCAATTTTATGACTTATAAGAAAATTGCCACTATCCATTTATTCTTGTAAAAATCTTTGATCTTTTGTACTCAATATGACCTTCTCCTTTCTGTATACAAGTTCTACATCGTTTCAACAAGGAATACGGAAAATTTTGAAAAATTAAATGTTTTTGGCGAAACTCGTTAGCAATTTGTAAAATTCGGTGCCTCAGTTGATCCTCAATGGTTATTTCCACAGAATAAACATTTTCTTTCATATATTCCCAGAATCAAAGATCTAATGGATTCAAACATGGACCGCGCGGTGGCCATTCAATTGGTGCATCCAACGGCCTGGATATTCTCGAAATAAAGATTATATGTAACAAAAGAAATTTATTTCAATAAAAACTGTAAACATAATTCATATGAAGAGTTATACTATTAAATATACAAAGTACATATTCTAATATATCTAGAAAAATATTTTAAATGTTAAAACCTTTTAATTTTACCTAGTTAATTGTTTTTATTGTTGTAAATAGTATGGTTTTTCGTGTTTGAGATGTAGAGTACCGGATTGATTATCTCCAACCGATCTGTGGAAGCATTAAGTAACTTGTTATGTGATATGACTGATAGAAATAATAATTTGACATTGTCATAAAAATATTGTCGAAACACGTCATATATATTTTGTATACTCGTTTTTTCAATATAAGTAACTGTAATAAACAAGTGTATTTTACTCTTTCCACTGTAGCTGCAATTAGTTTCCAATAGGTTATGGGCCCAGAGCGCCAGTGAGAGTACAGAAGAAACGTTTACTACAAAGCCAAAAATGAGTGACAAAATTGACTTCGGTAGCATTACAAAGTTTGCTGGACAAAATTATCACCAATGGATGTTTCAATTAAAGTGTGCCCTAAAGGCAAAAGGGCTTTATGAACTGGTTGGGACAACTGACAAACCAGCTGCATCACAGGTTGCGGAACTGCAAACTTGGCGTAAAATGGATGCGCAAGCAATGTTTTTGATTACGTCTGCCATGGACTTTGAGCAGATCATCCTGATTGAAAATTGTGAAACCTCAAAGGCCATGAAGGAAAAGTTAGACTCAATTTATAGTCAAAAATCGGAAGTTAACAAACTTATGGCACATGAAAAATTTCATCAGTACAAAATGGATCCTAATGACTCTGTGGCAAAGCATGTAGCCAAAATTGAGAATTTGGCACAACAAATCAAAGATTGTGGCGATGCTGTTAGTGATACCGCCGTAATAACTAAGATTTTGAATACGCTGCCACAGAAGTATAGAAATGTAAGACAAGCCTGGCTATCAATGGACGAAAAAAAACAAACTGTGAAGAACCTGACAGCTAGACTTTTAGATGAAGAGCAAAACTTGACGGCGATTGAAGAACATGAAGCACTTGCCACTCAGGTCGCCACTATGACATTGAACACAAAGAAAACTGCAGCAAGTGTTGATAAAAGAAAACGGTTCCCATTCAAGTGTTTTTCTTGTGGAAAACGTGGGCATATGATAAAAGACTGCAAGGCTCCAAGACAGTTAAGTGAGAAGAAAGTTGGTGAGAGCAGTAAGAAAAATGAGACAGCCCTAAGCATTGAGATACAAGAGTTGAACCTAGTATCATGTGATGATCACTGGATTTTAGACAGTGGAGCTTCAGCACACATGAGTTACAGAAAAGACTATTTTTCTGAGATAGAAGAGCTAGACAGTCCTTCCTATGTGTACCTAGGTAACAATAAAAGCCTAGAAGTAAAAGGAAAAGGTACAGTAAGAATCCAGAAATTCATAGATGGAAAATGGTACGACTCGTGCATAAAGAATGTACTTTTTATCCCTGAACTGAAAAAGAATCTAATTTCTGAAGGTGTCTTAACAAACAAAAAGATGAAGATAATCAAAGAAGGTAAATGTGCTAAAATTTATGAAAAAGATGATCTAGTTGCCAGTGCCATACAGCAAGAATCAAACAATTTGTACAAAATGCTTATTCGTACAGTCTACAATAAAAATGAGCTTAGTGTAGCCGAAGAGACCAATGACTCGTTGAAAAACTGGCACGAAAGGCTTGGACATATTAATAAGCAGTATTTGAAAGATATGGTTGCTAGAAATTTAGTACAGGGTATAAAAATAAACGACATTGACAACTTTGAGTGTGAAGCATGCATACTTGGTAAACAGCACAGAAAAAGTTTTACAAAGACAACAAGAGCTCCTAAAAGTGCTCCAGGACAACTAGTCTACAGTGATATATGCGGACCAATGGCAACAGCATCAGTATCAGGTGCTCGGTATATGTTGTTGTTCAAAGACAGCTACACAGGTTATAGGGTAGCTTATTTTATAAAACACAAAAGTGATACTTATGAGTGCTTTGTTGAGTTTAATAATAAAATTAAAACAAAGTTTGGACACTCAGTAAATGCTTTACATGTTGACAATGGTCGTGAATACATAAATAAAGAACTTGAAACTTATATGAAGAAAGAAGGTATTGAACTAGAAAATATTGCACCGTACACCCCGGAGCAGAATGGAAGATGTGAAAGAGAGAATCGCACTATCATGGAAAGTGTGAGATCCATGCTCATTAGTGCAAACGCACCTCACTACCTCTGGGCAGAAGCAGCAAGTACTGCAATATACATTCTAAATCGAACACCTTCTAAGCAGAGCAATAGCACTCCGTTTGAACAATGGACTGGTGAGAAATCATACTTAGGACATGCTAAAATATTTGGCTGTGTTGCATATGTACATACACCTGATCAAAAGCGAACAAAACTTGAGCCAAAAAGTCATAAGATGATATTCGTTGGATATGACAAAAATTCAACAAATTATCGTTTGTATGATCCTACTACTAGAAAAATTTTGATTTCTTGCAATGTTCTGTTCGATGAGAAAAAGAAGGGGTTTGTAGATAAACAAGAAGAGTTACCAGTGTTGATTGAATTTGCTGAGGATGTCGATAGCACCCCAGAGGCGCAAGTTCAGCCACAAATCAATTACCAGCAAGAGGTTGAAGAAGCAGAAGAAGAGGAAGATATGATAGAACCTACCCTTGAAATAGAAAACTTGAGACCAAAAAGAGATATTAAAATACCACAAAAATTGAAAGATTTTGAGCTAAACTTAGTAGAATTAGAAGTTCCTAATACTTATGAAGAAGCGGTAAGCTGTAAAGATGCTGAAAATTGGAAAGAAGCCATACAAGATGAAATAAATGCCCTGAACCAAAATAAGACCTGGATATTACAAGAATTACCAGAAGGTAGAAAGGCAATTGAATCAAAGTGGGTTTTCAAAATAAAATATAATAGTCAAGGTGAAATCGAAAGGTATAAAGCAAGGTTATGTGCGAAGGGCTTTGCTCAAAAAGAAGGACTCGATTATACTGAAATATTTTCGCCTACAACCAGGTATGATTCAATCAGAGTACTCCTTTCTGTTGCCGTACACTATGACTATAAAATAAAACAATTTGATGTCAAAACAGCCTTCTTATATGGTGAACTGTCAGAAGAAATATACATGCAGATTCCTGAGGGTTTTCCAAAGATTGACAACAAAGTGTGCAGACTCAAGAAATCCTTATACGGACTTAAACAAGCACCAAGGTGCTGGAACCTGAAATTTGACAATATATTGAAGCAGTTTGGTTTTACACAGTGCCAAGCAGACAAATGTATTTATAGAGGGTCAGTGAATGGAACAGCTGTTTTACTTATCATTTATGTCGACGATGGGCTGTTCATGTCACCCTGTGAAACTGCACTAGACACTGTTATTGCAAAATTACAAAAATGCTTTGAGATTAAGGTATGTAACAATGTCAATAATTTTGTTGGCCTTGAAATAATAGAAAACAAAAATTCTATTTTCATACATCAAAGAAGTTATATAAACAAGATTATTGACAAATTCGGAATGAGCGAAGCTTTTACTTTAGAAATACCTGCTGATCCCAATACTGAGTTAACCAGAAATGATGCTGATACCAACTTTGAAGGTTCTTATCGAGAATGTGTTGGATCATTAATGTTTGCAGCAATAGTTTCCCGACCAGACATTTCATATTCAGTGGGAGTTGCCAGTAGATTTTTAAACTGTCCTACTGTAGCACAATGGAACGCAGTGAAAAGAATCTTAAGATACTTGAAAGGCACTTCAAACTATGGCATAGAATATAAAAGAGAATCATACTATAATTTAAGTGGTTTCAGTGATTCAGACTATGCAGCAGACAAAGATACAAGAAGATCGACAACAGGGTATGTGTTCAAAGCTTCAGGTGGTCCAATTACTTGGTGTAGCAAGCGACAACCAGGTATAACACTATCTACTACAGAGGCAGAATATGTAGCTGCGTGCCAAGCAGCAAAAGAAGCTATATGGTTACGTCAGTTACTGAGTGATATTGGAGTATCAATAAATGGTGCAACACCTTTGCATATTGATAACCAAGGTGCTATTAAACTGATACATAACCCTGAGTTTCACAGTCGTACAAAACACGTGGACATACAATTCCACTTTATTCGAGAGAAATATCAGAAAAATGAGATCTTACCGAAATACATTGGAACAAAAGATCAAGAAGCTGACATTTTTACAAAGTCCTTGTGTAAAAAGACTTTCCAAAGACTTAGGTCACTGTTGGGTATTATAAACTTACAAGAGACTTAAGGTCGTTCTGTAAAATTTGTTTCATGTTTTGCTTCTATATTCAGTTTTTTTAAAATGATGTTATTTAAGTTCATTAAAAAAAAAAAAAACACTCAAAAAGTGGGAGTGTTGTAAATAGTATGGTTTTTCGTGTTTGAGATGTAGAGTACCGGATTGATTATCTCCAACCGATCTGTGGAAGCATTAAGTAACTTGTTATGTGATATGACTGATAGAAATAATAATTTGACATTGTCATAAAAATATTGTCGAAACACGTCATATATATTTTGTATACTCGTTTTTTCAATATAAGTAACTGTAATAAACAAGTGTATTTTACTCTTTCCACTGTAGCTGCAATTAGTTTCCAATATTTATATTTTTTAATGTGTTGTAATATTGCTTCTGAAGAGGTTTTATCAATTTGAGGAGGTTACTCTGCTGATGGCCTTGTAATCCGAAAATTAGATATTATTATTTTTGTTTATACCTACATCGTAACAGTTAACAGTTTGGTAGTGCATGTCGCTTAATGAACCCACTTCTTGTATTGATTGCATTGTTAACTGGCTTCATGTAGTTGTACATGGTGGATAATAATGAAATTAACACGTAGTAATCGCCACGTGCATGAATCGGTGGTAATTGATAACCTTGAAACTTGAAACGATTCTCAGATTTAACTGTGCGCCAGCCACTGTTCCAGTTTTATTTTGTTTTTATTTCTCTTCATTGGTTGTATAAAGGGCTATAAGTAAAAAGATACACAAAATCGATAAAAAATTATTTTTCTACAGATTTTTATTCCAAGAATTAATTTAAACTCATCAATTCTTTATCATTATAAGCTTAGAGTAGCAATTTCAATACTCATATATGTTTTAAAATGAATCTACAGGTATAGCCCATTAATACATTCTTGTTTTATTAAATAATTAATTATTATAATGTATATTAAAATGCAACAGATTAAAAAAAATTTACAATTTCCAGTTACCTCTACTTTGAAATTTTAGTTTATTACTATTTTTAGAATTAAACTTTTGGTGACTTGTTTTATTTAGAATAAAAGTATCAAGATAGATACTTTGGTTGTTAGGTAGTAACTAATGTGCATAACAACAATGGAGAATTGAGTTATCAAAATAGGGATAAGAAAATCGGGAGCTGGCCTTCTCAAATTGCCAAATTCTTAAATTTGCCTAATCCCGTGAACTGGCCATTCGTTCAGGAGGACATCAGCGCTTTTTAGGTGTTGATGTCCTCGGATTAAAGCGTCATGGAGGTTCGCGTTCATCGACAGTGGCAGAAAGCTATGTAGAAGATTCTCTTCAAAATAAAATAGATTTTGTCGACAAAATATTGTGCAATACTAGCAATACTACTAATGTATGCGATTCTGCAGGAGTTTCTGTTAGAAGTGAAACCACAGCCCAAACAAGTGGGATTTTATTAAATAATTTAACAAATAGTACTATAAGTTTCCATATTAATAAAAAATTCGTTAGTTTTATTTATTCTTTCAAAAAATATATGAAAATTAAGAGATTTTTTAACTCGACAGTAAGTGAATTACTTACTGTCCAGTTGGAGTACTTACCGTCGAATTACTAGTAAATGTCACCTACTGACGTAAAATCTGTCACGGTAAACAGTCAAAAATCATGGCTAGGAATCTTATATGTAAATAAAAGTTCATTGTTATTAGTTGAGGTTCCAACCGCAAAAAACGCTGGTGTGCTTTCATATGTCGCATCTGTCAAAGAATTTTCGTGTTTTGTGAATTTCATTGCCATTTTGTGTTTATAGTATGTCAAGTTCGGTTACTTTTTACAGTTATTTATAGTGTATAAGAAGTATTTGTTACAATTCGTGATTAATTAGAGATAAATATGGGTTTTCAATGTTGGGTTCAAGTAAGTTGAATTAAAATATATAAAATAATAAAAGCCTTAAAATAATAACTTTTTAATATTTCACGGTTATTCAATTTTTAAATTAAATTAACCGTGAAATTTAATTTTTTAAATAAACCTTGAAAGTTTTATTAAACAGTTCTTTATTTAATGTTTGTGTTGTGTCTAAAATACTTTAACTGTGATAACTTTGGGATTAATTAATAATTTTAAGAGAGAAACATCTCATAAATATTAATTGAACATTTAATTTCAGCTATGCAATCTATGGTTGTCATTAATTGGATGGTTAGATTTAAAAGAAAAACCATTGAAATTGATTGTGTTAACCTCTACTTTTTGGAAGTTCATTTTACTAAGAACAATAAATAACTGCACTATTTATTTGATAAATAAATTAATTAATAAGAAAGAACAAAAAATGTCACTAGAACTAATATTTCCAAAACAAACTAAAGAAATTAAAAGCTATAAAAGTATTACATATTGTGGAAATATTTCCAATGCAATTTCAAAAATAATATCTTCGGCAACATCAGCATTAATATCATTTAAAACACAAAATAGTATTGGAACAAAATTGTTAAATGTAAAAACAAAACTACCAAAATTAAAAAAATCTGGTGTTTACAAAATTAAATGTCCAAAATGTAATGCAGTATATATAGGTCAAACACAAAGAAATTTTGAAGTAAGATTTAATGAACACTTAAGAGCATATAGATTACAACAACCAGATAAGTCGAACTATGCAAAACACCCACTGGAACATCCAAACTCACTTATACACACCAATGACATTCATCTACACATTTGTGATAAAAAACAAAATTTAGATTTTCTAGAAGAACTTGAAATTAAAAGACATCTAGCAGATCAACAGTTTAAAGTAGTTAATGAACAAATAAATCTTGGAAGTTCTCCACTATTAAACTGTTTACTTTGATTGAGTCTTCATTTTATACATAGATAAGACATTATTGTAACATAAATATATTAAGTTATTGTAAAGATCAGCATGATATAGTTTTTTCCTGGTTTTTCTGTATCATTGCACAGTTATACTGATCTTAGAGGGAAATACATCCAGGATAATCCCTTAGGGCTAATAACATCTAGGCTTTAATATTGTTATGTCTTATTACTTCCTTACTTGGTCTAGCCTTAACTCCTTATCAACATCAAGCACCTGGTTACAAACAAACAACATGTAATTTCAATATGTCAATCTGACGATGCTAGTTATAGCGAAACAGCTGTAATTGATTTTAAAGCGAATTTTTCAAATAAATAGTGGAAGTTTAGTTTAACTGTGCAGTTATTTATTGTTCTTAGAAAAACCATTGTCTAGAATTCATGAATTACATAGAGTTTGTCATGCACATGTAAATAATTTATTGAATGTAATAAATATTTCATAAAGATGTATATTTGTGTATTATTGAAGAGACCTGGAGATTTTTCCCATCAAAATATTAATCAAAACCTATTACTATTTAAATACATTTAAGTTTCCCGCTTTATCTTATAGTTCTTTGTTCCAGACGCGAGGTGCCGCGAAGATCGTTTTGGTATCGAGGTTCTAATGGCAGTATATATATATATATCTCTTATCTATGGTCAAAAATAACCAATCGTGTCAAAAATTTATTTGTATTCAGAATTTTTTGTTACATTACGCGTTTATTGCTTTTACATAATAGGTTAATAATTATGGTTTACAACAAATATTACAAATTAACTCTGTTTCCAAAAACTTTGGGTATAGGGAATGCTGAACAAAAATTAAAGTTACATAATCTAATATTCTATTTGTGCTATAAAATACAAGGTGTTGCATTTGAATTAAGAGAGAAAATGAAAGGTTCGGGTTTCCGCCCACCCTGCCTAGAAAAGTGAAAATTATTAATATTTAATAGAATACGGTGATATTGTTTCATATTAATAAATTTAGAAATTTTTTTTCTTCGTCGCGCACAATAAGCTACAAAGCGCTGATTTATCTATGATTTTCACATACCTAAACGAGCCCATAGCTTTTGAAGGATTTTGTATAACAACCCTATATCAAAAGCTTAAAAAAATGTTAATAATATACAAGGGTTCTCATTTAAAAATTATTATGTTTGGTTTGTAAAGAAAGTTATACAACACATTGTATAGTTTGAGATAATTCCAAAATATGGGCCTTAAAGACACCAACTATTTTTGTTAAGAACATTTTTTGATATCTCTTAAAACAAGTCATATACCGAACTTTGTCGTAAGATTGGTACACCCTGTATACCTGTTTATGAATACAAAGCGGATTTTCGCTTTTTATCACACGAATAAATTTATTTATCTGTTAAAAATGACCTTTCCTAATAAATGCTTATATGTTTGGAACTGTTCTCGTATAAATCAACCTATATTTATTTAAAAATACGTATATATTTTTTTAAAACACACTTTTCTAAGCTCCCAACAATAACAAAATCATAATTATGACATAACTTGATGATATTAATTACAAGCACACCGATTTCCCGACGTTTTAATCGTTCAACACTTTCCAATATTTTTCTAAAAATTTTTAACAACTTCGAATCTGTGTCCAAGTAGGCCACTTCCTAGCTATTTTATTGCAGACAGTAAATTTAACTTTTTCATTGAAAAACATAAAATTAACAGCTAACGTTCTCTCGGTAAGATTAGCTTCATATTAAAAACAAATTGTTCTGACATATTAAACTGTCTAAGCCAGTGAAGCAGATTTTTTAAATTCGGTACCTAATTCTTCAACTGAAGTATGGAGAATATTTGTCAAATGCATTTTTTAGTAAATACGTGAACAAATTCTTCTTTATTTGTTTTTCAAGTGGTCCGAAAAGAAATTATATTAGGATTTGATTTGGGGTTTTGGGTTTGAGCCCCAGTTTCTCTGAAGATTATAATTCTAAATTTTAACACTTTTTAAATAAAGTTATAAAATGTTTTAAAGAGAGAATCAACTTACAGAATATTAAACCAGTATCACTAAAAGAAATAATAATGATTACCAAAAGCCTTCCCTATATGCAGGAATTATCAGGGAAGCAAACGTCTAGGAAATACTCTGAATAAAAATAGAAGACCTACGATTTCGCTTACTGCTGCGGTCCACAAGTGAGCAGAAGCCTACCAGCAAGAAATTGTCCACCACTACATCCATTGCTGACAATGAACCTTCTCACTTTACATTTGGTTGAAAAACTACAAAAGCATGCTCTACTGGAGAAGGGAATGGGGGAGAAATAAATATCAAGAAAGACGTTGTGAGTTTGAGCTCAAACTGACAGCCTGCAGAAGGTGCTAAAGCATGACTGAAGGAACTAAAAACAAAACTATAAAAATCCTACCTGATAAGCACGCGGCGTTTGTAACTGAAATTTTATCAGATTGACTCAAATTTTTGCGGAAATATGTTTACGTTTAGAACCACATTATGGGAACAGATAAGCATACCAGAATTATTTCTTAGACCTCTAATTATTCTAGTTCTGGAAATCAAGGATCAAGGACAAGCTCCAAGATAACGTTCTTCGGCCGAAATATTTTACCAAGAACGAAAGACGCCGCTTAGATATTCTGGAAATTCGCCTGAAGGAAAAAGACACGGGTTGCCATCTTAAAGATTTAGATAAATACTCCCCCTGTTCAGGTGAAGTATTTTTCAGCCATATCCTGCAATTTCTTTCTTTTCGAGTCCTTGGAAGACACAGGTTTTTTCCACATATCGCCTAGTATCTTTGAGAGGAACCCGATATCTTGGGCAGTGATCTTTTGGGGCGATCCTACCAAAGTCTCTTGGGAGCTATCTTCTCCAACAAGGGCCCCTGAAGCCATAAAAAACCATATCTATCTCGCTGGATTTTCGACATGCTGTTTGCTTTTCCTCTCTATCGGCTCTGGTGCAGAAACGCTCCTTTCGAAAGGTGCGTTGCGTAACACCACTCCCTTGAGGGGAGTTTCGCACCCGGCGTTGTCTAGATCCAACACGCGCCGGTCCTATGAACAGCTTCCTTGGAGGTCCGCTAGTTCTTAGCAAGATCCCTTGAAGTCCGTAGTAGAGTAGTCCCCTCCTTTGCTTGAGATATTCCTTCCTCCATATCCCGCTCGGCACCAGAGTCCTCCACCAAAAAATTCTAGTTTTCTCATCAACCATTAATTATTGCGAAACAGTGGAGCTAATAGCTTAGCTAAACGAATATCGATTTGGTTATATTTCTACAGATAAGAGCTGAATGATCTGAGAAATTTATACGATAACGCTAGAAAAGGATTGATATGATTAGACAGAACCTAAAAGGTATGATAGGATTACCGTCGCCTTAACAATGCACAATCTTGGATGTTGCACTTTTGACACTAACTTTATTTTAATTTAGAGGAATTGTGGAAGGAATGTAAGCAATAACGGAGAAGAATGTTGAGGGAAAGAGATGTGGTAAAGAGTAGAGAGGGATATAAGAAGAAGAAGACGAAGGATCTGGAGCGAAGGGTGAAAATGGAGAAGAGAAAAAAGTGGGAGGAGTTTGGGGGAGCTGGAAAATAATCCGTGGGGTAAGGCATATGAAATAGCGGTGAAAAGGATGGGAGGTCGAATGATCCATCATTTAAAAGGTCTTTCAACTCCCTTTACAATGATGTAAAATTCATTTACTTCAATTCAGTAGTTTTGGAGATTTATTGATTTAAAGTTTAAATGCATTATCGTAAGAGGAGATCAATACATAGCAGCAAAGTTGTTAAAAAATAAAGAATGAACTGACCTGTCAGCCAAGTACATGTTGAAAATGACCACCATTACTTTCCATGCAATAATAAAGATTTTGCTGAAAAAGTTGCCAGACATTTTGCAATATTTGAGGAGTAATTTGATGGCACTCATTCACAATTCTTTGTCGCAAATCTTCTACGGATGTTGGCTGAGTAGCATAGATTTTGCTTTTTAAGTAACCCCACAAAAAGAAATCCAAAGGTGATAAATCTGGCGATCTTGGGGGCCATTCAACGGCACCTCTTCTACCAATCTATTGACCTGGAAAGGTCTGATCTAAATAATGCCGAACTCTTAATGCGTAATGTGGTGGGGCACCATCCTGTTGGAACATCAACATATTCTCAACGTATCGACCATCATTCTGATTTTCAATTATATCTGTTAACGCAGGATCTATGGCATTTTGCAGTAATTCCAAATTCATTTCACTAGTCAAATTTCCAGGTAAGAAAAAAGGACCAACCAAATGATCGCCAAAAATGCCAGCCCAAACATTTAATTTTTGTGGCTGCTATGTGTGTACCTCATGGTAAATTCTGGGATTAGAGTCCGACCAATATCGACAATTATGACGATTTACTTCGCCATTTAAAAAAAAGGAACAGTCGGAAAAATGTTAAATAAAAATTGTTCATCGTTTGTAATTCGTTCACTCATAACTTTACAAAATTCTAATCGCTTATCAAAATCGTCTTCATTAAGTTCTTGTACAAGGTGAATTTTATACGGATGAAAATTATGGGCCTTTAGAATCCGTTGGATAGTACGTCGACTAACACCACACGAAGTTTGCAATTTGCGGGTACTTAATGTAGGATCTACAATAACTTGCCCTAAAACCCCCACTTCTGTTGCTTCGTTCCTTATAGGATTTTCAATATTACGTTTTTTATTGGCGACTGATCCAGTTTCCCGAAATTTAGCTACAAGTTCTAGAACATATTTTCGGTGCACATTATTGTTCTCATGTCGCTCATTAAAAATTTGTGCTGTTCTATTAGCGCACTGATTATTTCCGAAAAATATTTCAATAATTTCAACCCTTTCTGCCGTGGAATATACCATGGTTAATGTATGTATAAAGCAATAAATGATATTTTAACAACAAAGATTGGTCAAATCAATCGCAAACTAATATACTATTTTCTATTTAAAATACGTACGTGGCATTCTCTACTTATCTTTCTTCAAAAAACAACTTTTTTTGTCACAAAGGACACTTCAATTGCTATTTTTATTATTAATAAACCATGGGCGTAGTAAATAAAAGCATTTACTTATCAAGAAAATGTTTTACTCAAATTTCTTCTGAAAGAAGTACAAACTAATTTGATGTACCTATTAAAGTCTACTTTAAACTTTAAATCAATAAATCTACAAAACTACTGAATTGAATACATGAATTTCACATCATTATAAAGGGAGTTGAAAGACCTTTCAAATAATGGATCATTCGACCCCCTTTTCATTTAAGATTTTAGGAATGATTCCAACCCCGCTTAAGGGGCTGCAAATGTTAAAGTGATTTTATGCCAATTTTGTGTCCCTCTCGAAAACAAACTCGACGGGTCCGAGCGTTTTTTCAAAAAGGGAATCATCTGCCAGTAAATGCCTCTGTTTCGGTGCGCCACACTGTATATTATCCTTAATATTGTGGCAAAAGTCGCTTTTGTACTAAAATTGATTTCTGTTCATTATCTACATTTAAAATATTTTACTGTTATTACAAATTGTTGCTAGAATAGCAGCTTCTGTTGTTCTGTGGTTATTATAATTATTAGACTCCTGATTAATATTTTAATATATATGAATAAAACGTAAGACACTCGCGTAAAATTCGCAATTAATTTAATATTTTTTGAATGTATTTGGCAGAATTGCTTGTTTATTAAATGTCGATTCATCAAGTATTTCCTGACCTAATTTTTAGAAAATGTAAATTATGACGAAACGTACCCATTAATCATTTTTAACTTTTCGAGTAACACATATAATAAAATATAAATGCATCTCTATATAGATGAGGACAAAAACAATTCCCTGAAAGATTTTTTCTTCAAATTTGTTTCTTGTTTTTGAATAGTTTCTCTGAAACACTTCAATATCAAGTACTGGAAGTTGTTTAATAAAATATGTATTATTCGTTAAAATTTATCGTGTCGCCTGTAAAGCGGGATTTTAAAATAAAATACCATCCCAAACGAATCATCCAATCATTAAAATATTTTATTTGAAATAGATTATAGTTTTTGGCTTGAAATTCGTTGGCAATGACAATCTTTACGGTGTGTTATTTTGAAGCAAACTCCATAATAATAGCAGCAATAAAAACCACAATAGAAATTTATTAAGCAAAGGTAAATCAGTAACTGGTTCCAGAACGGAAAAAAGAGATATAAAGGTGTCACATGAAAGTATCAACATACAAATTATGGCATGCATAAAGTTAGAAGCTAAAATTAGTGAAAAAAATTAAGAAAACCAGCTGAGAAAGCTTAAAGTATTTATTAACAAGAGAATATAGTTAGGGACAATATATGAGGGAATATTCTATAAGCAGAATATATAAAAAATGCACTGAACGGGTAAACTGAACCTAATAGAGAGAATGGCAGAGTAAGATAGCTGAGTTAGTAGACCGTAGTTACACAACAGCGATGCAATAATAAATGTATTTTACGTATCTGTTGATGTTCAAATTCGTGAAATTAGTATTACCTGTAAAACTTCAAAGCGGTAGTGGGTCAGAGATAGAGCGTTCGCCTTTTAAGCGACAGGACGTGGGTTCGATTCCCACGTACTATAAACTTATTTCCCAAAAATGTAATACGATTTTATTATCTTTTTATTGTCCTAGACAGTCGATCGGATAGCCATTAAAAATAGCGGAATATGTTTATCCCAATCTTTCTGATGTTCTGAGACCACTTTCGATAAATACTTTTCAATGGTTCGGTTCATTCGTTCAACCATTCCATCAGACTGAGGATGCATCTCTGTAGTTCTAGTTTTATGGATACCTAATCTTTTGCAGACTTCTTGAAATAGTTTGCTTTCAAAATTTCTTCCCTGATCTGCGTGCAGCTCCAACGGTACCCCAAAACGGCTAATGCACTCGTTGCCAACATAGGGGCTTTTTGGTTGGGAACAGGGTAGGCTTCCACCCATTTAGAAAAATGTTCCATCACAACGAAGATGAATTTATTTCCAACCTCACTAGTTGGTAGTGGCCACAACACATCTACGGCGATTCTTTCGAATGGACTTCCGATAAGGTATTGCTGCATCTCTGCTTTAGATTTACGATTAGGTCCATTGCTAGCAGCACACATCGTGCATTTGCGGCACCAATCTTTAACATCGTTGGAGCACTTAACCCAATAAAATCTATCCCGGACTTTTTGCAGCGTTTTTGTAATACCTAGGTGTCCTCCAGATATGTCATCATGAAGTTGTTTTAAAATTTTTGGTACCGTACTTCTTGGGACCACAGTTTGTTTCTTGATTTCTGAGCCTTCAGGGTTTTCAACTATCCTTTTAAGGAGCCCACCGTCTAGAGTCAAAGAATTCTATTGGGCCCAATATGATTTTAAGACCGGAGAGGACGATGATACCTCTCGCCATAGGGGACGCTGATTCGTTTATTTTCCATTCCAGGATCTTCCTAATAACGGGATCGTTGTTTTGTTCCTCCTCCATTCTGGAGGACAAGTCGTCTGGCACCACTTTTATTAGAGCGAGCTTCTCGTTTTGTTCCAGTCGACTGCAATTTGTGCAATTAGGTGGGCATGGCCTTCTAGAAAGTGCATCGGCATTACGGTACTTAGTTCCAGGTCTATGTTCGATTTCAAAATCGTATTCCTGTTTTTCTAAAAATCTTGCTATCTGCCCCTCTGGATTTCTAAATCTCAGTAGCCACTTTAAACTGGCATGGTCTGTTCTAATTAGGAATCTTTTGCCATATAAAGGTAAGTTTGGTCTTTATATCAGATAGTTTGATATTTGCTTAATAAATTTCTATTTATTTGATTTAGTTTTTTAATTTATTTTCATTTCCACTATTTGTTTCCAGACAAGTAGATTTCTTAAAAGAAATATACATGCCATATATTTGTTTCTGTTCTGTTAAAGACGTTGGTTTCCAGTATTTCTTTATTTTTAACTCTTCAAGGCAATTTTCACTTGTCCTTACACTGCCTAGAAACGTATTGGAGTTAAGATTTCTCTGAAGACATCAACCTTATATTAACCTCGACACTCTCCGAATTAAAAGAAATCGTGCGTTAAGTGTCACAGTAATTCCCAAATAAAAATAAAAATTCTACAGTGCACCACTGTTCAACAGAAATTATTTTTATTGCAAATAATCAGACGCCCACAAAAAACGTGTTTACTAGCTAATTTTAGATAAATAAACCATCATCGTATGATTCCTACTCGTCAGGCGATAGATGTGCGAATTTTTTGAATTTTTATTGTATTTAATCGTAATTTTCTCGGAAAAATACAATCTCGTTTGGATAGATAGCGTGTTCAGTATGTATGTTTGAAAATATCATATGTTTACAATATATGAGAGCACAAAAAGACAAGAAATAAATAATGCTAGTTATGAGGCGACAATATTGCAAAACAGCAGTTTTGTTGTTGTTTTGTTGTGTAGGAGCAAAATTTTAACACACAGAGTAGAGATATCTACCCTATCTCAATTTTTAAATTCTCTACGGCATCACTATAGTCTGGTCGAGAAGTCATTTAAATCGGATTTGGGTTACACCGATACGAAAAATCTGATTTTGGTGTCAATTGATTCGAAATGACAAATATAAAAATGTTAAGATTTTAAAAATAGGGGGTTTACATTCTTGCTAATAACTCATAAACTATAGTAGCTAGAACAAAAAATTTCCAACAAAAAAGTCCTAATTCCTCGAATAGGTCTAAATTAATGTTGAAAATGGCACAAAAAACAGGCGGCGCCTCACCGTTGCAACTACCAAATGACATACATTATTTTTTTTCAATAAGTAAATTTTAATAAAAGAAATTTAAAAAATTATAGCACTAACAGAACATATCAGAGAACAAATTTCTGCAGTCAAAAAATTTTTTCCGTTATTTTTCACATTTCTATCCATTTGTTAATTAAAAAATTACATCTTCATTGTTACTAACTTTAAATTCGTTACTGTGAGTAAAATAAAAACACAAGAATTTTTTTAACCCTTGGAATCCTTTATCATAAAGCTACTGAACAAAGTTACATAATAAAATTTTTAAATTTTTAAAAATTGAAATTGTTATTAACAAGTAAAGTAAACAAATGCGATTTTAGATGTGAAAAATTTTAATTTTCTTAAACAATTGTTTA
Organism: Ophraella communa; assembly: GCA_035357415.1. NCBI lineage: Eukaryota > Metazoa > Arthropoda > Insecta > Coleoptera > Chrysomelidae > Ophraella > Ophraella communa. The sequence continues at coordinate 19,761,019 of CM068988.1, read as the reverse complement.
CAGTCGTCTTTAATACTCTATAAACAATATAAATCCAATCTTTTTAAATGTTTGTGACCAATTGTTTAAAAAATTTTTATAAAAAAATGGCTTACTTAACAATTTTAAAAGAATTTTTTTTTGCCATCCTATTGTTTATTAAAAACCATATTTTTAAAAATAATTTTATTCAAAAAATTTCCTAATTGTTAATTAACGTTTTTGTTTATTAACAATTGTTTAAATTTATATTAAGAAATGAAAAAAATCCTAAAAATCATAATTTTCTCTTCTCTACAAATTGGTATTTTTCTACAACCCTATATAAAATGACGTTATTTTGTAATAGTAAACGTTCAGCGAAAACGCGATTTCCGTTGCGAGAGAATATATTTTCGTCTCTAGTTATATTCCCGCGCCAGTTGGAACCAAATTCGAAGAACATGCCGATATGGCAACGTCGTCGTCCATAAACGTAATGCTGCATAATAACTGTGACCCGCTCTATAGTGCGCTGAACGCGTACTCTGTAACTCGATAGAGATAGAAATAGAAAAGAAATAGCAAAGAAAGAAAATTTCTTCCTATCAACAAACGATACTCTGTATGAGTTTTTCCTAAAACCTTCGGACAAGTTCGGATATAGAGAAATGTGTACTAATGAACCTGAAAACATTTCGATTTTTAACCTATTTACCAGTAATTTTGCCATCATAAATGTCAATATTGTCATTTTAAGCTGTTATTACTTATTTTGTTCTTGCGTTGTCTGTCGTTTTTTGTGCTTTTCTATTAAATGAGTGAAATGGATTTGGTAATTGCGAATTTTATAGAAGAGGCAGAAGAAGAAGATTGAAGAGAAATGCATAGTATCGAAAGGAGACATACACGACAAAAATATCTTTAGAACTTTCTGAAAGTTCAGACAATATTAGCTAGTTGTGGTAAAATTAAAATAAACATTAATAAACCCAAACATAGGCTTTTATTGACAACATGATAAACTAACAATGCCAATTGCTAAGAGTTAATGACGGAACACAGATACCGTATTAATGTATAGCATCAATTAAGTATTGTTTATATAGAAAAACATTCTTGTTTACAAGAAAAAATAATAAAATACTTCTCATTTTTAATTAAAAATAAAACTTCTAATAAAAAACAATAACCTAACAATGCTTTATGGGGCATAAACCTTACGGTTACAATATTTGTTTTAATGTTTTGCGCCATAGAAACCACAAATCAGACATAGAAAGACCCTTTTAGCTGTTTCTATTTCTATCTTCCGAATATGCATACGAAACTACTCGAAAATCTCCGAATAGACATACAGAGTAACGTTACAAGAAATTTCCTGAAATAGAAAGAAATTTCTTTTCTATTCTGTTACAGAGTTCACACCCGGGACCCCTATTTTCGAACGTGTGATGTAAAGTGAATGTGATGTGAGTAGGGAAGTGATCGATCCCTGACAAAACCTTTCATGGGTCGTATTTTCGATATCACAACGTTGCCTCGTTATATTTATGAAAAATGAAAGAATTTTGACATATAACATAGATACTAGAAAGTTGGTAACGTTTGATAAATTGGGTTTCAGGCAGTTCAAACTGATAACTATATTCTTTTATTTATGATAACTACAACTATATTCTTTTATTTATGAAAGACGCAAGTTTCAAAACAAAACTACGGTATAACAACTCTAATAAACATATGATTTTGACAATACGCTGACGCCTGAATAATAATGCGCATGTTTCACTGCTTCGACTGGGTCTGACCAAGCGAAGTGTGATGTGAGCTATCATATAGTCTAAAAATACGGTTCACCGGTTTCTCACCAGTGATCTATCACATCACATATTCGAAAATAGGGATATTGAAAATATTAACCTGCCAGGACCTATTTTTATCTAGTGCCCAGGTTTCATTAGTTTGACGTTTCTTGTGAATTGTCAGTTTGCTCTAGAAGTATTTATTTGAGATCATGAGCTCCGATTCTGAAAGTGAATTAGATTACAGTCATACACCCGAAGAAATAAAAAATCAAGCAGAGGAAACTTCATTAGGTTTACTAGCAATAAAATCTAAAAAAGGCATGAAGAAATATATACAAAATTTATGGAATGGAGAATTGAAAATCACGTAAATTCATTTTCGGAGAATGTGCTGATATACTCTGGGTTGTAGAAAAAGTATAGTGTTTTACTCGTCGAAAGTATTTTTTAAACTGTTCTTTCGCTTCAAAAAATGCTACTTTCGTCACTCGTTAAACAATATACTATTTTTTCGAATTTGTCAGTTAATTATTTATATTTTGTAGAGAAGAGAGAATTATGATTTTTAGGGAATGCTCTTGCCGCTCAACTCAAAGATGAGAGTTATGAGACCAATGTTGACCTATGTTTCAGGAGTTTGGTGGACAAAACCCCAGCAGGTTGGAGCTATTCAAACGCTTGTTGGGCCGGGTTGAAAGACTAAACTTACCACCTTTGCATATTTATATTCCAGGTACAGCTCTGTCAATAACACATAGACTAATGCAAGGTCAGGCCCTATAAGCAGTAGGTTGGATAGCCAACCATTCCTTAAACAGCATATATAGAAGACGGCACAAAAGGTGAAAGTACGGGCGGCATAGCTGAGGAGATAATGTGTTATATAAAAGGGCTTGGAAAGAAGAAGAGAGTTATTAGTAATACGATTGGGATAAATATGAAGATAAAGTTACTAATGCAGCTCCAGACAGGGATTTTGCTAAATGTGGTGCAGAGGTACAGAACAGTGGGAGCAATGACAGCAGGTATGTTCCACCCATTGGACGTCATGGCTAGGGTAAAGAGACAACGATAGAAGGGTACGAAGAACGAGGAAGTTTCAGATTGGATGGAGAAGGAAATGGAGAGAAGGTGGGTTAAAAGAGGCCCACATGCTCACTGAATATTGGTCATTGGGGTATTTACACACGTTGTATTGGGAAAACATGGTTGAGATAGTGTTCAGAGGGGAAAAAGAATGGCTGCGGAGCAGCATTGCGAGCATAGTTAGGGAAACTGAATATTCTTGATGGCAAAAGAAAAGTATGTGAGGGTATGCTAGGAAAAGGCGAGTTTTGGGATGAGTTTGATAGGTGGGCATTCTCTCGGTGGTGAGTCCAACACTGTATGGGGGAACCCATTGGAATATCTTTCTCATTTTAACTGAGAAAAAAAAATTAATAGTGGAAGTGGTTTATTTTGTATTATTATGATAATTAGCCGAAAAGAAAAATAATGAATAAGTGAAATTATGTCATATCTATATCATATCTATATTTTCGTTGAAAGTACTCTTTCAATATTAGCAAGTGATAACAACTTCAAGCTTATACGTTGTATGTGGTTAAAACATCTAAATTCCGTACAAAACATTTTCCGCCGAAAAAGGGGTCATCGACATTCGAATCAAAATATGGTCGTAAATTGATTAGCAATTAAAACGTGATATTTTCATAACCAAACTGCGAATTAAATTTTAGTTCGCATCACTGTGGGATTTCTGATAAAATACGTGCAGCCATGACGGAATTTTCGATATATAAAACGTCAAACGTTGATGTAATTCGATTTCTCCAAGAAGAATTTTTAGTCGTAGAATTCGGGAAGCTTTTTTTAGGGTGACATTTCAATCGGAAATCAAGGAAGTGCCATTAATCTTGCTTATTCCGAAACACGAACCACGACACTTCCGGTTTGGTATTTATTGGAAATCTCTTCTATTTGGTCAATGGAAAGTTATAAAACTCTTCCCGAAACTCCGGGGTCAATGTCTCGGCTCTTTATCCCTCTAACCGAATCCTTGAATCTAAATTTCCTTTGTGGAGGTTTCCGTGATTGTTGTATTGAGCGAAGTTTATGTGGGATGAGCTTACTGACATAACTTTGATCTAATTTGTTTTATACAAAACAAAATATTTAAAACATGAATTATACTATTAATGTTTGGTCATGAAATATATACTGCTCAACAATTGAAGTGGATATTTTTTAAATTTCAGAAAATTGCGCACAAAAATAATATTTTAAATATACGTTTCATGCTATCAGTAAACTCTGTTTATAACAAATTGTTTTTGTAGTTTTTTTTTTCCTTTTTAAACGCTGTTATTTCTTTAAACAGATGCTTGCAGTGACTTTAACATTGTTACTATAGTCCATAAATATGTTTACCTGAAAAAAAATGGCGCTACGGCGATTAGAAACAGTCCAGCTCGATCAAATAGTATTCGCCTTTTCGAAAGTCTAGACGCCCTCTGGAGGATAAATAATAAACCTACTTTGTGAGTAATCGCAAATTATTTTTAATTTTATTTTGGATTGTTATGTGGAGGTTGATGTTTGATTCTTTTATTTGTATTTGTAAAATTACCACCAAACAATTAAAACACACAACTCAACCACTAAGTTCAACACGTCAAAATAAAGATTACTCACAATCCTCCATATTTGTTTACGTTTCTTAGCGCCCTCAACGGTAGTCGAAATCGCGAATAGTTTAAGTAAAATTTAACTTTTCTTTCTCTTTTTTTACTTTTATCAATTTCGCACTGGAGCAGATACCGGTTCAGGGTCGGACGAATATATTAGATGTTATGATTTAATTTGCAATTCTTTGAAAATTCTTAAGAAATAAAAAAGTGTAATAAGTACATTCACATTATCAAAATAATTGTTTCTACAATTTTTGTGGAATCTATAATTCGTTATAGCTAGAAAGTAAAAAGAATTTTAAACATCGTACAACATAAAAATATTATTTCACCTTCTATACAGGCGTAACAAAAAATTAATTTAACAATTTTTTTAAGAATAATAAAAAACTCTTCGTTTTAGCAAAACTTCCAATATTTATTTAAAAAATTGCTTTTTTAACTATAATGACAGCCGTTTCGCTAGACTTAGCATCGTCATTATAGTTAAAAAAGCAAGTTTTTAAATAAATATTGGAAGTTTTGCTAAAACGAAGAGTTTATTATTCTTAATAAGATGGACTTCCAAAAAGTAAGGGTTAGTACAATCAATTTAATTAACAATTTTTATTCATAACAATATTTTCTTTTCACTACTGGCTATACTCCGGGTCACAGTTATTATGCAGCGTGGCCGGCATGGGCCAATGTAAATCTTATGGGCGAATATTCAACACTGTTGCCGCTTTGGTTAAATTTATTGGTAAAATTTATCTAAAAGCATAATTATAAATATTCTTAATTACTCACTAAACGATTTTCTAATGAATAATTTAGTCAACATTTAAATCATAATAGTAACACAATGGCAAGTTATATTCCCGCGCCAGTTGGAACCAAATTCGAAGAACATGCCGATATGGCAACGCCGTCGTCCATAAACGCAATGCTGCATAATAACTGTGACCCGCTCTACAGACAAGTTTTTAATTGTTTAGTGGAGTTTTTATAGTTTTTCTTAGTTTTTAGCAATATAACTAAACGTTGCATTTAATGAAATTGAAATTTCCTAATAAAGGCAGGATGTTTGGAACGTTGATAAACTGATTAATTTTAAGTAAAAAATAAATAAAAACTGGGACGTATTAATCTGGCTTTAATTTTTCAAATGATTAAAGCACTCAAGCCTTTTCACCACGTCAAGTTTCGTCAGAGCTGTCATCTTCACTAGACGTGTCATTCAGGTCAATAATGTAATAATGTAAGAATGTACCGGAATTGTTTTATAGGTTTTTTCAATTTTCTTGACATGGAGGAGGCAATTGGACCATAATTCCTTTGAAATCCCTCCAGCAACTTCCTTAATCACATTTAAAACGCTTTCAGGCAATGTCGGTGTAGCATTTTTTTTTCTGACTTCCCTCTTAATATGGCTCCAAATTAGTTCAATAGGGTTAAACGTGCAATAATAAGGTGGCAAACGTATAACAGTATGACCAAAAGCTGTAGCCATCTCATCCACAACATAAATCGGTTTATATTTAACCCTATTAATAGCGCAAGTAAATCTTTCTTTAAAACCTTGGGTGGATATGATACACCCATTTGATCCAAAAACGTTGAAATTACACCTTTTCGAGCTTTCGCTTTTGGAATTATTTCAGTTTGGCGAGAATGGTAAGGGGCATTATCCATTACTATCACGGCTTTTGGGGGCAAATTAGGAATTAGTGGTTCTTCAAACCACTTTTCAAACAAGGCAGATGTCATGTCTTGGTGGTAATCAGCAGAACAACTAAGAATATTTTTGGCCGGTAACAGCAAACAATTTGGCAAAAAACCATTTTCATTGCCAACATGTAGAATTATTATGCGTTTCCCTCTATTTGGAGGAGCATTTACTAAACATTTAGCTGATTGGTCACTCCAGCCTTTCTTTGCGATATCGTGCGTATCATACCAAGTCTCATCTAAATAAACGATGAATCTATTTTGCCGACGAGCTTCATCTATTTTATTTAAATATTCATTTCTTAGAATAATTATTCTTTGGGATTCCATTATAGACTGCCTTCGATTCAACATTCTATACCTGAAACCCAAAGAATGTAGGGCTTTTCTGATTGTATTTTTGGATTTGTATGGGTAGTCAGGAACCAATTTGACATCGTTTGTTATAGCATCAAAAGAAGGCACAACGTTGCGAGAATAAAAATTATACACTTTTCTTATATTCTCCATCATACAGTGGTCTAGATAGACCAGAGACCATTGATTCCGCTTTTTTCTTGTCACACATTATTTGCTTTTTAGCACTTTGCGAATGGATGGTTTTGAAATTTTTGTCAAAACATGTATCTTTTCAACAACACCGTAATTAGACCCATTATTTTCTAATTACAATTGATGGTACATGTTTTTAACTACTTTTTGTGTAGAGGGTTTAAGCCACATACCAAATTTTTGGTGATCATTACTATTTTCATCCAATTCTTCTTCACTATCAGAAGAAACATCAACTGTGATGGGATCTGCATAAAAAATTGCATACCTTCCATACCCACATTATCTCCATCACTTTCAAAAGGTCTCCAAAAAGCCATGATATAAAATAAAACTTAAAATTAATTCAAAAAATACGAGTATAACAAAACTCAAAAATAATCTAAATACAACACTGAGTCATTAAATAGTCAACGTGTGTAGTGTTCAGAAATCATAGCAATGATTGAGAAGCAATTGTTCAGTAGTTATGTATGAAATAAATAAAGAATATAGACTGATAATCTGAAGTTTAGATTACAAAAAATCAATATTGAAACATTAACAAACAGAACAACATTATAATTTAAGTAGAAGATGCATCTGAAAGAAGAATAGAACAACATATCGAAGAAGTAGAAAGCGAAGATGATGTGCCCACAATTGACGACGAAGATTCAGGTCCCGAAGATTCAGGTCCCCCAGATATTCGTCCAATTATGCAGATTAGAAGACCGCATCGTTTCAATGATTTTGTGTCTGATTAATATCTTTAGTATAGTTTCATTGTTATTTGTTTAGAACAGGAATGTAATAGTTAACAATTGAGAAGAGAGGAGAGAATGTAGTGTTCAGAAATCATAGCAATGATTTAGAAGCAATTGTTCAGTAGTTATGTATGAAATAAATAAAGAATATAGACTGATAATCTGAAGTTTAGATTACAAAAAATCAATATTGAAACATTAACAAACAGAACAACATTATAACGTGGACTTAATTATCTAAACAACACGTACTATCACACTAATAATATTGGTTAATTCTCAACGATTGGTCAAAGAAGTCAACGTGAACTGACTAAATTTTGTTAGGTGAATATGATAACGACAAATTGTAATTTGCGAACGACTCAATTGATCCAATAAGAAACGTTAAAAATGCAAGTGTTTCAACGGTGCCAAGCATCAAATAATTATTTCTGAGTAGCGCTAATAAGACGTGATTTTGTTTCGCTTAGAATAAACACATAAATCTGTTAGGTATTTCAAATACGGACAATTAGTTAATAGTTCTTGTTAAATTAAAAGTTGTAAACCTTTTTAAACTTGAAAAATTTTTGACAAAATAAAGTTATTTCACCAACTTGATAGAAAAAACATTATTTGCCTTCTAATGGAGAAGAAAGCTTCGAGTAACTGCGTCAAAGGTAGAAGTTTTTGACAAAAATCCCAGTAAGAATAATAAACAGATATTCGTTTGAACTCAGCTTCCATGTTTTAAATTACAATGACAGCTGTTTCGCTAAAAACCAGCATCGTCAGATTGACATAAGATGGACTTCCACAAAGTAAAGGTTACTACAATCAATTTCATATGATTATTTACAGATTTTGTTGTATTTAAGAAAAATGTTGCTTTAGCTAGACTCTTTTGGTTGACACTGTATTAAAAATTGGTTCATTGTCTCTCGATCGACTTGCTCAATTTATGGGGTCAAACTTTTTGTAGTATAACAAAAAATTAGCGATCCTTGGTCGGTAACCTAGTAAAATAATTGGAGGGCTTAAGATGAAGGAAACTCGATATACCAATAAGGAATCTCCATGGAAACTTTTAACTTATAATCAAGGGACTGACTTGTGACCTACTTCAGATTTATTTTCGATGGTTTTTTACTGTTCATTTACCGTCGTACTGTTAGAAATATTTCATGAATTTTTTAATATTCTTTTTCAAAAGTAGGGCTAAAATAAACAGACTTTTTTTTTAATTAGGGTTTTAATTGTTAATATTGCTTTTAGGTTTGGTATTTACAAAAAATAATTTACGTTAAATACTTTTTTCATACTATACGTAACACTTTACAGTACTCTTCAATTCTCCCAATGTTTGAAATAATAAGTGAATCAACATAAACTAAGCTTTTATTCTAGTTTTTGAAGATTGTACAACTGCTGTTGCCAGCAATATATTAATGGAGTTGTTGATGGATTTACAGTGTTTTCTGTAATCGCGGAAGACGTGTGGCTGTGATGTAGCACTTCAACAATAGTTTCGCCCCTTTGGATCATTCTTGCAATCTTGTTTTTGCCTTCAATCGATTCTTCTATATACTTTTCTGCAACTGAAGAACTCTTCCATCCACCGTGCTGTTTTAGAACTTTAAGGTCAGCTCCAGCATTGGCCAACAACGTTGAGGATGTTCTCCTGCAGCAATTACTTTTCTGGTTGGTCTATTTTCTAGGTACTCCGCCAATAGTATGTATACTAGACACATTTTCCTTGTCTATAACCCACCAAAAGAGCTTTCAGGGAGACGTGTTGCCGTAAATTCATGTATTTTCTAAACACATTCAAATAGTGAACCTCATCACTGTTAATCACAGTGAAAGCTCGTCGAATATGCTTTTTTGTCTGGTTAATCTTAACTACTAGCTGATTACCTGTATCCTTCCCATCACTAACTTCTAAATTATAGATCTCTTCCCTTCGACAACCTCCAGAAACTCCAAGTAATGCACTTTGAGTAATAGATATTCTTTATCTGGAGCGTCCCTCATGAAGCTTTCAATTTGTTCCTTTGTCAGCACCTTCGACTGGTTTGGCTGATGGTCTACATTCAAAAAAGCCATCAACTTGATGTGATGACATTTTCATTAACCATAATCATTGATTTTACCATCGAGTATTTGGACCATAATGAAGAAGGGTTGAATGTTTTTGACTGAAAATTTAAACTGTTGAAAAGAATATTCTTTAAAAAAACTGTTCTTACCACATCCAAAAAGTAAGCCAACATCAAGTAATACTTAACAATATGTTAAGACTTTTGCCCTATAACTTTTAAAATATCTAAACATGAAAATTTTTTATATGATGAATATCAACACTCCGTATATTTCCATTTTCATTTATAGCAATTTACAAATTCTTTTGTGGAGACTTGATTGTAAACGGTTATTGGGATACCTAAACAAATCGTACAAATCCAAATGATGTCGTCGTTACTTGAAATTTTCAAAGGTCATGTTCGTCTGGCGGTTATGCAGTGGAATATTTTATCCAGGTTATATGACTACACCGAAAAATAACTAAATTGCGTTGCTTGCTTATATAAACGAGTTATATGATTGTTATTGACATTTAAAAGGTAAAAAAATGTAAATTGTTAGTAGTAAATACAGTAATTTATTAACTAATCTAAATTACTGTCTCCACAAATTTTTAAACATGAATAGCATATATCTAAATTAAATGAAAAATAATACAAATACTTGGTGATTTTAATAGCTCTTCTGATGTGGTTAAGGCACCTCTAAGATACCTAATTAAACCGAAAACAACTTAATTATCTATAGTTGATACAATATAACCCCGACCCACGTGACCAATGTTCAAAAAAGCGACGTAATAGGTAATACCACCAGTCCTTAAAATTTTATGGATAAATTTTTAGTTTCCACTATAATTTTTTTATTTTTTTTATCTTATTCAGTTTGTTTGAGTAGTTTTGGCTAAAATAAAAAAGTTTGATTCTGGAAAATAAAAATTTATCCGGTAAAATTTTACACGACGAATGGTATTTAAGATTATTTTTTGATCTATTCCGTACAAAAACTACTTAATTTAATAATTCATCGATATCTTTTTACTAATTCTATTTTTGCTGTATATACTATATTTCTTATTATGAAAGTTAAATAACAGAAGATTTAAATTCCAATTGCAAAGCCAACTATGGTATGTGTATTTGATGTTGCCTACATATGATCTAATTTATTAAATCATTAATAATCAAGAGAAAGAAAGTAAGTGGGTTTACAAAGAATAATATTTAATAAATACATTATTTTTGAAAGGAAAATACTCATAATCTTTTTGTCTTTCAATAACTTGCCAAAAAATTATCTTCTCAAAGTTACTGCTACAGCTACACTAACAGTTTACCTACAAGACCACATATAGGTATCAAAAACTAAAACCGGAAGCAGCAGGATATATAAAATGGCAATTATCATGGCTATTGAACTCAATCAAAAGGGCAGACTTTAGTGAGGTGCTTTAAAAATACTAGGACAGCACAAAAGATCTGCAAAGGTCGCAATATATCAGGCCGTTAATCCCGCCCAAATTTTGTTACAATATTATTTTATTTGTGTTTTTGATATGATAAACTGCGACATAGTAAAAGGATCAGGACAATAAATTGCATTTAACAAAGGTATCTAAATTGTTGTTTAAACAAAATAACTAGGTTAAAGTTCCTTTAGTTTGTTTTTGTATTTCAAGCGTATATTAATTTGTTTTTCATCTAGCACCACACATTTGTTATTATTATTGAAGTTTAGATTAGAAAAATGCTAATTATTAAATAAAAGTGTTGTTTGTAAACAAGGTTTATATTTAAATCATATAAAAACACATCTATAAGTAAATTTACATTGAAAATTTGTATATTTGCAGAGGTCTGCATCCCTAATGGTTATTTTATTTTGGTTAAATGGAATTATTGACAGGATGTCCAATTACTCAGCATAAATATGCAGGTTTTGTAGTGGAAAATTGCATGCAATGTCCGGTTTTCAAGTTTAAAGGCAAAAAGTACAAAAGGTGTATAAATATTATTTAATTAAATTGATTGTACTAACCCTTACTTTTTGGAAGTCCATCTTATTAAGAATAATAAAAAACTCTTCGTTTTAACAAAACTTCCACTATTTATTTAAAAAATTGCTTTTTTAAACTCAATGACAGCCGTTTCGCTATACAACTAGCATCGTCAGATTGACATATTGAAGTTACCTCAATACGTCGTGGCATACCCTCTATTAAATGTCGAATCTCCATCTGGTCAATCTGATTCCATTCATGGACCAAAGCATCTTTCAATTGAGTTAAATTAGTTGGAGTAGGAACTCGGTTACGAACTTGTCTACCCATCATATCCCAGACGTGTTCAATTGGATTGAGGTCTGGGCTACGTGATGGCCAGTTCATCCTTTGAATTTCTGTTTCGTCCAAATATAGAGATACAGTCCTTGCAATATGTGGACGAGCGTTGTCATGCATAAACATGAATTCATTTCCTACAAATGGTGCAAATGGAATGACATGTGGTTCTAGGATATCACGAATATATAGGTCAGCTGTCATTGCTCCGCCACCAACAACCATTACCGATCCTCCTTCATAACTAAGTCTTTTAGAAAAATTTGATTGATCGAACCGTTCGACTCTTCTTCGGTATATTATTTCACGGCCATCAGGTGAACGTAAACAAAACCTTGACTCGTCAGAAAATAAAATCTTACTCCAGTCATCTACATTCCAATATTGATGCTCCCTGGCTCCCCTGTAATTTCTAAGTAACTCCGGACCAGTTGCAGGTCTTCTGGAGCGTAATCCATTTTCTCTTAATCGCCTTCGGATAGTTATTTCATTAACAGCTACTTGACGTACTTCTTCTAAACGATTTCGAGCCATGATAGCAGTAGTATTTCTTTCTCGCAAAACATTTAATGTTACAAAACGATCATCTCGAGTACTTGTACCTCGTCGTCTGCCAGATCCTCTTTGTTTTGAAAAACTACCAGTTTCATTGAAACGTTTTAAAGCTCTTTGGACGCTACACCTTGTAACACCTAATATTCTAGCAGCATAATATTGAGACCTACCATCTTGTACCAGAGCAACTGCTCGTGCTGCATCAGTAGCCGTTAAAACCATGATATGGTGATAGTTTAAACAGCAACTATTGCCAAAAAATGATTATTTGTTATGTAGACAATTGAACTGCAATTGACAAGTAATAAATATTGACCGTTATTCTCTACAGTCATCGTATCTGAAATGTTTCATTTTCTTTAAACCGTCACATTTCACAAACAAATCAAGATATCTGGGTAAATAAAAAAACGAAGTGTTGGAAACAAATCAGACATCTTGATAAAGATCAATATGTGCACACCTAATACTAGCAGTTTTTATCTAAAAGTTGCAAAAAAAATCAAAGAATTCAGCCTCCGCGTTCGGAAGCATTTTTAAATAAATCAATATTTTGAATGGGTCGAATATTAAGTCGGTGAGTTTATTTTAATTTTTCAAAGCTACTCCTACAGTTTAGTTTTAATGTGAAAAAGCAGAAGGAAAATAATATTTTGACAAATATATTTGTTTCAAGAAAAAAACTTTACCTTCGTTTATTGAGTTTTGGTTTGAGTAAAAACAAAACAGTGATTAATTGTATACAAAAACATATTTTTCACGTATTTTGCGTAAATTGTCGTACTTTTCATCTTCCTTTACCCTCTTCCACCTCTTCTGGAATCAATATTGGATTAACATAATCAAAACCATCAAAATTCGTTTGATCCAGCAAATCAACCAAATCCATATCCTGTAATGAAAACCTTACTGGCTCCTCCAAAAACTCTGGAGGAAAATTTGAAACGTCTTGATACCCTTTTAAATCGGGAACAAACGGAGGTTTAACTTGTCTTGCTTCTAACATATCCCATTGTATAGATTTAAAAAAAGGATGCTGAACAATTTCTGTAAATCCTTCAGGTTTTCTACACCCCAATCGATCCAATGGAGCTTTGTTTAAAAAACCTCTTAGAAGATTAGTAGATTTGTTACTAAGATTTCTTGGTATCCTTACTGGTTTTTGGAGAATAATTTGGTAAAGGTAGTCTTCTGAATCATCCTCAGGATTCTCGAACATAAATGGAGATCTACCTACTAACATTTCAAAAACTAAGACACCTAGAGCCCACCAGTCGACGGAATATCCATAGTTTTTCCCTTGAAGGATTTCAGGAGCGATATAATTAGGAGTTCCGCAAAAAGTGGAAGTACCTGTCAAGAAATCTACTCCATCCTTACACATCCCGTAGTCCGTTAGTTTGACGTGGCCTTCGTGGTCCAGAAGAACATTATCCAGCTTTAGATCTCTATATATAATATTTTTTTGATGTAAGAAATTTAGAGCTAGGGTAATTTCAGCTGTGTAAAATCTGACGTGGTTCTCTGGAAGTTTTTTCTGTCGTTGCATGCGGAACATTAGATCACCACCTCTGGCTAATTCAGTTACAAAAAAGATTCTCGTAAAAGTTTGGAAGCAAGAGTGCAGACCTATTAGAAAAGGATGATTCGAGACCATTGTTAAGACACGTTTTTCAGTTTGTAACCATTCGATATCATCTTCGGTTATTCTATCTTTTCTTATCACTTTCATTGCGTATATACGTTTTGTCTTTTTTAATTCCACCATGAATACTTTTGCATACGATCCCCGTCCAATCACTTTCAACAAGTTAAAATTTGCTAAGGATATACGTGGTTGGACTTCCAACGTTGTTTGCGCTGAATCTGTGCAATCCGGAATATGTTTTGCTTCTTCTATAGTTCTACAAGGTAAAGTGATGTGCTTGTAACATTTATTGTGCACCAACATGTTACAAAGATCGCACTTAAGACCTTGTCTTCCAAGTCTCCATACTCTACCCATACAATACGCGCAGAAGTATTTTTTATTAAACTTCTTAGGTTTAAATAGATGTCCTTTGAATTTATAACGTTTGTAGGATATTAATACTTTCCTTTTATACATATTTTTACTTTCTCCAGCACACAGTTTTCCAGGAGATGGAACGTTGTTGAAAACGTATAATAATATTTCTGATTCTTCGTTTAAGCGAATGGCTTCGTCAAGTTCTGTTTGAGAAGATATTGTACATGGATCCCCTTCGTAATCCAACCACTTTACAGTAAATGGTCTTGTGTATAGATTACAGAGAATTTGTATTTCTTGGTATAATGATTCTAACGTTAAGGTCATATCAAGATAAATACAGAAAACCTTGGCTTTGAAAATTATTTTGAATTTTATGTTGTTAAGCAGCTCTTCATAGTTAGAGTGAATCATACTAGCTGTTGATTTTGCTGAAACAAAAAATGAGTCAGTGTCAATGACACATGCTTTATAGTTCCTAACTAAATAAAATACGTTAATGAATATTAACTTTCATGGCTGTATATAGAGCGTGGCAAAGGTGGCAGTGGCCACGGGCGCAATGTCACAGGGGGCGCCAAAAAATAGAAGCCACAACAAAGGCCAACTGTTCTATTTTTTAATATGTACAATGTACCGCTGATGAAGATCATTAAGAACAGATGGTTCAGTATGGTGAATAAATGAGTACAGTTGTGTCTAGCAATTTATAATCACAAAAATGGTCTAGGACTACTAAATCGACCATATAGAATACGAAAATGAAGTTTAAAATGCAATATTATTGATTGGATTAAAAGTTTACTACTTTTAAGAACAATTAATAACTGCACAGTTAAACTAAACTTCCACTATTTATTTGAAAAATTCGCTTTAAAATCAATTACAGCTGTTTCGCTATCACTAGCATCGTCAGATTGACATATTGAAATTACATGTTGTTTGTTTGTAACTAGGTGCTTGATGTTGATAAGGAGTTAAGGCTAGACCAAGTAAGGAAGTAATAAGACATAACAATATTAAAGCCTAGATGTTATTAGCCCTAAGGGATTATCCTGGATGTATTTCCCTCTAAGATCAGTATAACTGTGCAATGATATAGAAAAACCAGGAAAAAACTATATCATGCTGATCTTTACAATAACTTAATATATTTATGTTATAATAATGTCTTATCTATGTATAAAATGAAGACTCAATCAAAGTAAACAGTTTAATAGTGGAGAACTTCCAAGATTTATTTGTTCATTAACTACTTTAAACTGTTGATCTGCTAGATGTCTTTTAATTTCAAGTTCTTCTAGAAAATCTAAATTTTGTTTTTTATCACAAATGTGTAGTATATGAATGTCATTGGTGTGTATAAGTGAGTTTGGATGTTCCAGTAGGTGTTTTGCATAGTTCGACTTATCTGGTTGTTGTAATCTATATGCTCTTAAGTGTTCATTAAATCTTACTTCAAAATTTCTTTGTGTTTGACCGATATATACTGCATTACATTTTGGACAATTAATTTTGTAAACACCAGATTTTTTTAATTTTGGTAGTTTTGTTTTTACATTTAACAATTTTGTTCCAATACTATTTTGTGTTTTAAATGATATTAATGTTGATGTTGCCGAAGATATTATTTTTGAAATTGCATTGGAAATATTTCCACAATATGTAATACTTTTATAGCTTTTAATTTCTTTAGTTTGTTTTGGATATATTAGTTCTAGTGACATTTTTTGTTCTTTCTTATTAATTAATTTATTTATCAAATGTATTGGATAGCCATTAGATGTAGCTATTTGTTTTATGATCTCAATTTCTTTATTAAAATTACTTTTGTTCATTGGAATCGAAAATGCTCTATGTATCATGGAATTATAAGCTGCTAATTTATGTGATAATGGATGATTTGAATTATATGGTATGGTTACATCTGTTTGTGTAGGTTTTCTGTATATTGAATAATTTAATGAATTATTAACTTTTTCAATTCTTAAATCTAGAAAATTAATTGAATTATTTTCTTCAACTTCTAAAGTAAAATTAATTTTAGGATGCAAGGTATTAATATAATTAAAAATATATCTAACTGCCGTTCGCTACCTACAAAACCTGTAAACACATCATCAACATATTATATATATATACCAAAAATACAATATTGTTATAATAACAATAACTAAAGATTTTGTTTTCTAAATTATCCATAAATATATTTGCCAAAATTGGAGAAATAGGACTTCCCATGGGAAGACCCTCATTTTGAATATAAACTTTGTTATCAAAAGTAAAATAATTTTGACTAATGCATACATCAAATAGATCAATTATGTCTGATATTATACCTGGATGGATATTTCTTTCATCTAATAGCTTTTTAACTAGAACTATACATTCTTTAGGAGGTATTTTTGAGAACATATTAGTTACGTCAAACGATACTAATTTAGTATTATTTTGTAAATTACATTTATTCAATTTTTTGATCAAATCTAATGAATTTTGTACTGAATATTTAGATGTGTAACCATAATTGTTTAGGATACTATTTAATTTTTTAGCTACTTTAGTATTAGGAGTGTTAACATACGAAACTACCGGTCTAATTGGTTTTGAATCTTTATGTAATTTAATTGTTCCATATAATTCTGGACATTGAGGATTTTTATTTACTAGGTATTTTTTATCGAAGTCATTAAATAGGTAATTTGAATGATTTACATGTTCTCTTATTTGGTTAGAAAATTTCTGTGTAGGATCGTTTTTTAGAATTTTGACATTACTTGACATTATAATATCTTCGGCAACATCAACATTAATATCATTTAAAACACAAAATAGTATTGGAACAAAATTGTTAAATGTAAAAACAAAACTACCAAAATTAAAAAAATCTGGTGTTTACAAAATTAATTGTCCAAAATGTAATGCAGTATATATCGGTCAAACACAAAGAAATTTTGAAGTAAGATTTAATGAACACTTAAGAGCATATAGATTACAACAACCAGATAAGTCGAACTATGCAAAACACCTACTGGAACATCCAAACTCACTTATACACACCAATGACATTCATATACTACACATTTGTGATAAAAAACAAAATTTAGATTTTCTAGAAGAACTTGAAATTAAAAGACATCTAGCAGATCAACAGTTTAAAGTAGTTAATGAACAAATAAATCTTGGAAGTTCTCCACTATTAAACTGTTTACTTTGATTGAGTCTTCATTTTATACATAGATAAGACATTATTATAACATAAATATATTAAGTTATTGTAAAGATCAGCATGATATAGTTTTTTCCTGGTTTTTCTATATCATTGCACAGTTATACTGATCTTAGAGGGAAATACATCCAGGATAATCCCTTAGGGCTAATAACATCTAGGCTTTAATATTGTTATGTCTTATTACTTCCTTACTTGGTCTAGCCTTAACTCCTTATCAACATCAAGCACCTAGTTACAAACAAACAACATGTAATTTCAATATGTCAATCTGACGATGCTAGTGATAGCGAAACAGCTGTAATTGATTTTAAAGCGAATTTTTCAAATAAATAGTGGAAGTTTAGTTTAACTGTGCAGTTATTAATTGTTCTTAGTAAGATGAACTTCCAAAAAGTAGAGGTTAACACAATCAATTTCATTTACTACTTTTGATTGTGAGAGTATGCAATACTCACCCTGATTCATTCAGATTTCGATTTCAGGATGTTAAATACATTCTGTCGGGTAACTGATTGCATCAGTCGATTAATCATCTCAAAAAACACCGTTCTCCATAAATTCACTCAATTCTAAAGCAAACAGTTTTTTTCCCCAAAAAAAACTTGGATTTTACTCAAACTTTCTTCAACAACCTAATCAATTAACTATTTTAAAATCAAAAACTAAAAAACAATCCATAGGAACAAAACTATGTGACTAACTATTATACAAGGCTCGTACATTTGGCGCCCAACGTGCGGAAAATGCAGTATCAAAGAATTTTTTGTTGACTTCATAAATACTCGCGAAAAAACATGCGGCGCTGTCCTTTATCATTATTTTACTTCAATCCTTTTGGAGGAGAGTTTAATACCTTTCTTATATGACCTTATTTTGTCGGCAGACGATTTTAATAGTGGGATTAAAGCAGGCCAATTTAGCTCGTAATAGTTATTTACGTTACAAGTCCGGAAAGTGACTTAATACGGTACGAGATAGATGTTTATGGACAAGGCGACAAAGGAGCCGAGTCAAGAATATCTAATCGAGTATCGTCGGAACCAAAGCTCTCTCTACACTGGTGGTTATACAGCGCGACAACAAGTGCGGTACGCACGCGACTTGTTGACGGCTTTTAATGGTCCGCTGTATTCTGTTGCGCGTAGGGGTCTCGGTTTGGTTTTTTGCGCCAGTTTTTCTATAACTCATAAACTCGGTGTCCAGTGCGGTGGCGGAGAGTCCAGATTTTTATTATATTATATTATGGCAGCGTTTTGGAGACCTTTTGAATCAGAAAATGGAAATCCAGATCAAAATTTAAATTCAGAAGATATGATAGGTGAGGTTAGTAGCGAATTTTGCAATAAAGATTTACACATCCAGTGTAGTTTCTATTTACACTATTTCTCGGGTTATTAAGCGCGGTGACGTTATAGATTATTCGCAGGTGCGGAAAAACAAAAAAACAAGATTTGCAAATGTTGACGATGCTACAAAAGATGTTATAAAGTGAACGATTTATAATTTATATTAAGAAAATATTGTACTGACTTTAGAAATCGTTCAAAGGAAAATTACGAGATTATCCTGATTATAATTATAAAAACTTAGAAACTTTACGCGGTATACTATTAGAATGCGCTTTTAATTATAAGAAATTAGATAAATGAATGGTTATAATGGAATCGCGGCGTATTGTTGTACTCCGTGAAGAGTATTTAGATAAAATAAGGAAGTATAGTGAATTAAAAAGGCATATAGTTTACCTAGATGAGACTTGGTTTGACACACATGATACTGTTTAGTATGGCTGGGTAGATCAGTCTCAAAAGTGTAGTTTAAATGCGCCATGTTCGAGAGGAAAGCGTATAATAATTCTTCGAACCGGAAGTGAAAACGGTTTTATACCAAATGCGTTACTACTGTCTGCAAAAAATATTAAGCAATGTACAGCCGACTATCATGAGGATATGACTGCAGATTTATATGAAAAAGGTTTTCAAGAGCAGCTTCTTCCTAACATTCCTCCAAATTCAGTAGTCGTTATGGACAATGCTTGCTATCATTCGCGGATATTAAATAAAATTCCAAATTCTAGTTCAAAGAAGGCAGATATTTTAGAATTTATGAAAAATAGGAACATTAGTCCGGAAAAGGTAACGACAAAGAAAGATTGTACTAACCCTTACTTTTTGGAAGAGTTTTTCATTATTCTTGACAAAGAAAGAATTACTACGAAGTATAAAAGCGCTTAATTTAAAAAACGATTATGTGACCGACAAAGGATATTTTGCCGCTAGGCGGTACCCTTCGTAGCAACTTATTTTAGTTATACTAGGTATAACTTCATGTATTTGACAGTGACAAATAGCTTTTAAGCAAATTTTACTTACTAGTCAAGTTACGAACTATTTTTTTAAATATTTTATTAATTTATAAAAACAGGATGAAATAAAATATAATACGATACATTGTTATTAGGTGTTATTACAGTACTCGTTTTTTTTTCCGTGAAACTAACTCGTACAATAAGTCACCTACCGACCTTGTAACTTGTAACGTATAATACCTTCTTTTGAAATCCTTATGTCCTCCTATATTAGGCATTACCCTAGCCATACAATAATCATAAAAACAAACAAACCAAACATTATATACGCAATAATAATATTTTTTACCATTTTTCTCCTAAAAGGTACTCCATTTTCCCAGATATCTCGCTTCCTTTAGTTTTCTAACAACTACCTACCCCACCATATTACTCACATTACTTTTTATTAATATATAATGATTGAAACATTTTTATCAATCTCACCTGTATACTTTAACATAAATCAAACTCGTGGCTACACTTTACTAAAAACGTATTTTTAATGATAATATTGTAAAATTCCTTTAATAATAAACTTATGTATTTTATTAGCATTTAGTTATATTTTACAGACTAAAAAAGGAAATTTACTAATGATCCTAGATGAAAAATTAAAACAAAAACTGGCTTGTCTTGTATCAAATTTTATATTTTTGTGCGCTGGCTGTACAGTCACTTGGGAATACTTTTAAATATTGAGTTGTTTATTAAATATTTTTCGTAACCTGATTTCTTTATTTTTAGAGTAAATAATCGAAGCTGAGTTAAAATAAATTAATATGCTTAAAAACTGTCAATCTATCTCTTGTTATATTGGCAAAATTGGGTTATTCAAAACAATCCTCTTATTTAAAATATATAGGACATATATTTGTAACACTTATTTTTCGGAACATTGTAGAATAAAAGTAATCAAAATATATTTATTTTTCTTTAAGGGGTACAGTAGCGTATCACAAAAATGGAATTGTTTGGTTGTTTTCTTATTGGGGTAGGTAACTAAGTTTCGGTGTAATTTTTTTAACTTCGTAGGGTTAGTCATAGGGTTGGTCCGTGGATGCAAGATGAAGAGTAAAGAAGAAATTAGAAGTGTTAGTTGGGAAAGGAACTAGGGTGGGATGAAGATGGCAGTGGTGACTGCAGAATGGAAAAAGGAAAAAGGGAGGTGAAATTGGGGCTTTGGTTCTTGAGTGAAAGGGTACAAGGTTGCAGTGTGTGAAGCGAAGGAAGTAAAGGACAAGGCCAAATACTGGCTATGCAGGAGCGAGGAGCACATGGCGTTCCTTTGTACAGTTTGTGGGGCTAGAGGGCACAAGACAGTAGGCCTAGGTTGTAAAATGGGGGAAACGATTCGCAGTGACGAAGGAAGTAAAGAGAAGGAAAACAAAATGAGGGTCTCTCTGGAACCCTTAGAGGAGGAGTACGGTAAAATAGGAGGTAGGGGAAGGCTGCGAGGGGGACGAAGGAAGAATTACGGGTGGAGGGTTTTATAGATAAACCTGGGGAAATGCAGGATAGCGCATGATATGTTGGATGAGGTGATTTTTAGGAGAAAAGTGGATGTGCTATTTGAAACTGAGGTGAATGCTAGATATGTGGATATGTTACAGCGGTTGGAGAGGAAAATTGGAGATGCAGTGTATTGGGAGAATATGGTGGAGGTAATGTTGAGAAGTGAGAAAGAATGGATGGAGATTATGATTCATGGAAGGAAACATTCTTGATGGCGTGAGTGGTATAGACATTATGTGAAGGAACGCCTCCCGCCTTGAAGTATGCTAGGATAATGATTCCGAGGCGGGGGTAGCGGCGAGTTTTGAGGTGGGTTTGATATGCATCCTCTCGGAGGTGAGTCCAACACTATTGGGTTCTGATTAAGAACCCATCGAATATGAGTTTCCCATCCCAGCTCGAAAAAAATGGGTTGGTCATAGTTGACTGTATTATTTCCTGAATCAGCTTCAGTAAGGCATGGAGATACACTGAGGGTATCGTCATAGACGCCTGTGATGTAAAAATGGTAGCTGCGATGTTCAATTTATATACAGTGCTTTTCAGATAAAAGTATACACCTTTAATAACTTTTGTAATACCGGTATTTAGAAAAAACCTAAAAACACGTCAAAAATGTATAATAATTGTAAGTTGAAGTGATTAGTTTTTGTTTTAATAGCACCTTATTTGCCTGTAATAAAATGGGTTGTACATAGTTCAAACTCTTTAATCTTTTTAACTGTGCTATTTATTCTACTTCAAAAATCCAAACAACAAAAAACTCTACTTTTTATTAAAGTTTGACATTGTCAACTAGAATTTGTAGTCACTATTGATATTGTAGGTTTATGCTACCAAAATAATAATTGTGCAAGAGCTGCTGCTAGAATATTTAACGAATTACATGACGGAAGACATGCAACTCATAAGTATGTAATTCAACTGATGAAGAAATTTACTACAACAGGGTTTGTTTGCAATAAAGTGCATAAGCGACAGGGACTCGCAAATAACGAAGCAATCTAAGTGGTAATTTTAGGGCAAGTCAGCTTAGAGGCTCAATAACCCCAATCGTTGTCCACAATAAGTAGAGCTATCGATGTTCCATCTTCTACAGTTTTCCGAGTTCTACATAAATTCCAGTACCACCCATACAAAGTTAAGTTGGTGCACGAGCTAGAATTCTGCGAATCAATGACGCAATTTATCAATAACAATCCACAATTGTAAACAATATTTGCTTTTCTGATGAATGCTCATTTCCATTAAATGGCCTAGTAAATAGGCATAATTGTAGATATTGGGCTGAAAGTGATCCACATATCCTGCGTGAATTCCATACACAACATCCCCAAAAGTTAAACGTTTGGTATGGTATCATAGGTGACCACATTGTCGGACCTTTCTTCATCAGCGGAAATTTAATTGGTGAATCATGTCTTGAGTTACTCAGGGAAGGGGTTGACCCACGTATTACAACAATAATAGAAAATGATGATAACCTTTCCGAAGATTTACTGGTATTTCAACAAGACGGAGCTCCCCCATACTATGCTATGCCTGTCCGACAATTTTTAAACGAAACATTCCCCGCTCGTTGGATAGGTAGAAGAGGGCAGATGATGGAGTGGCCACCTAGGTCACCGGATTTAACACCCCTAGACTTCTTTTTATGGGGGTATTTAAAAACAAAAGTTTATGCTACTCAACCAGAATCTCTGGATGATTTACGAAAGAGGATAGAAAATGAATGTCGAAAATTAAATCCAGCCGTATTAAGCAATGTCAAACGAATCGCGAAGCGATGAGTTTTTTAAAGAACGAGTGTCACAACAGCCATATGAAATAAGTTGTTTATAATATTTTTTATATTTTGCCATTTTATCATTTTTTAAATTAATTTTTTACTTTTATGTAATTACGAAAATTTTTATTTTAAAAAGTATGTCGGCAGCACTGTGTAATTTATAAAATTTGACAGTTGTGACATTTAAATTATCAAATGTTAATGTTTTAAAATATTTTAAAATGAATAATATACCAATAATAATATATTATATAAGTAAAATATTATATTCATATTCACAGATACTTTCTTAAAGAACAATATAAAATTAATAAATTGCTATTAGCCACAAATGTCATTGTCAATAGTCTTGCCTTTATATACTTCACTCATGTCGCCAACCATTTAAAACAAAAATTTGCGTGCGTAAAAGTTACATTACGATACGCAAATGCGTTTTATAATGAAGATTTTTATAAGTGCAAAATATAAAAAATATATTATATGTACCATTGTATGGAAGTACTTTAACCTACAAGTATTATACATTTTTCAAATCAGCTCAAAGAGGAGTATCGAAATTATACATAAAAAAAGGGATGCTGCTAGGGGTGAGGAGGTGGCTTTTCCAATAAGTTTAAATAAGCCATAATGCTTGCCCCTTTTAACATTAATTGACGTGTTTTTGGATTTTTCCTATATACCAGTATTACAAAAGTTATTAAAGGTGGATACTTTTATCTAAAAAGCATTGTATATCAGAGTGGCATGATTTTACCTTTTGATAGTTTTGCTATTTTGCAGGTTCCTTCCATCAACAAAAACTAGTGGAGAGATATAGAGCTTCTATATCTCTTCACACCTTAACAAATATCTTCTTGACCCCAAAATCAGATCCAATACTTCACCTCACCGCCGATTCTCTTCAATTCAAATTTGGATCATTTGAAGTTTCTCCTCTTGATTCCTAAGCTTGTAGAATTGATTCTGCTGGCTACTTCCTCTTGTTTAGTTGTTTCATTTAAGTATAAAGTACACCTGCAATTGTATATTATGAATTCCTCTTAGAATTCAACAGCATTCAATTCTTCATCACCAACACCATCAGCTAATAATTTTTCTCGAATTTGCCCATCCAAAAAAGGCAGCCGTCATTAGCGTCTAGTTTGTTGTTCAGTAAGCTATACAAGATTTGCAAATTTTGTAAATGATCGCCCTAATTGAGTTCTCTTTTTACTTGTTTGGTCTCTTTATTGACATGCCCTGTAACGGTGGCCAAATGTTGAGAATTGGAGAAGTAAAATATTTAAATAACAAGAATTAAAGGAATTAGGGTAAACCAACATACAAAGAAGTTGAAAAAAATGTAATTTGAAGTGAAATTTTTCTCTTGAGGATTATTCAACTTGAAAGTTTTGGGAAGATGAAAATAGATGTGCAGAATTTCGAAATGATGAAGGATGGTAATAGTGTGTTGAGGGTTAAATCTAAGTTGCTTCTTAGCAAAGATACTGAAGATTTTAAATACCGAATATTATTACCAGATGTTGTTTTTAATGTCATACTGATATCAGAACACTTGTTGGTATTTTTAGAGAAAAATGTTGTATTTTGAGTTAAAAGTTCTATAAAACTGGTAATTTTAAAATGCATTGTTTGTAAAAGATATAATCAAAAATCTGTTGAAGCACCCTTCACACGATTGCCAGCAATTCGAATTAACCGTGCAGGTCCTCTTATTTTGAACGGTTGTGAAAAGGCGTGTTTATTATTATACATCTGTGCTTTTAATTCGAACTTGTAACATCGCTTTCCACAGAATCCTTCATTGGTGCTCCTGGAAGGTTCATTGCAAGATGAGGTGTGTTGGAGCGACCAAAAAATAAAATCCAACATCTCTGTAGATACTTGTTAAGGAATCGTTTCTATCAACAAGTTAACTTGTTAAGTAGATTGTCTCAAAATTGTGTTAAGAATTAAAAAACTTCAACCTTTACCACTCGCAGTGATTCAATAACCAATACTGAAGTCCAGATATATAACAATATGTTAACGGATTACGTAACGTGGTTTGACTTTACCCCTAATGATGTAATTTGTAATACAATGCCGAACATCACTTTAGGGATTCAATGACGTAAATTCTAAGTAGATCAATCGTTCCAGGAATAACATAACGCTTTTAATTAATTTTCTTTAATCAAAATGTAAATAATATTAAGAATTCGAAACAAATAGCTTTGTGACAAAACTTCCACTACTTTATTCAAGAATTAAGCATTTTAGTCAATGAGAGCTGGTTTCAAAATATTATTTCCTCTTAATTGACTAAAAAGTTTAATTGTTGAATATACAATAGTGGAAGTTATGTTATAAATAGTTATTTGTTTCGTGTTTCAAATACAGTGAAACCTCCCTTAACGGATACCTCTCAACAATGGACACCTACATATAACGGAGAGATTATGGTTCCCCACCATACAGTATAGGATATATATTGTATGTTAATTTACACATAAAAATGCCTCCCAATAACGGAGATATTATTATGTTAAGAAATTTCTAAAATTTCTTAAATCTCTATCTCTTAATTATACCTGGAAAGTATGTATGTACATATAAAACCTTGAATTCCCAAATCCTCAGGATGTAATAAAATAAAGCCGATAATCCTTTAATGGTAGCATTGTTGTCATTATTTGCTATGTACATAGAACTAGATACTTTAGGTAAAGTACGTTTCACAATAATTCGTTGACTCGGTACCTGACCTTAGGGGATTAGTAATGAAAGGTTATAAATTTCTCACTGTACAGTAAACATTAACAGATCCGTAATCCAGTTTTCAAAATAGATTTAAATAAAACTCAGTAACATTTACTAAAACTTAAATTTATTTTGTAAAAAAAATCACGAAATTTTTTAAAAACAAACAAACAAATTTTAAGTGTATTTATTAATTGAAATTAAACAAAACTGTTGAAACTTACGTATACGTATATATCTTCCTGGACAAAAATAAATAATACCTTTCTGTAAATGTTCGAAGAAATATTAACCACCTTTTATTAGTAATCCCTTAAGAGCAGTTAAGAGCAGGTACCAAGTCAACGATTTATTGTGAAACGTACTTTACATCGAGTTTGATTTGGAAAAACCAATTTTAGAATTTATTCATCCTTTGTACATACACATTTCTAATTTAGTTGCGATATTCTGTTCTAATGGTAACAATGTCTTCGACTAAAAGAAAATTTGGAAGTTTGGAAGAAAAAATATCGTTGATAGAAACATCTGAAAAAAATAATTTTTGAACACTTAAGAGCATATAGATTACAACAACCAGATAAGTCGAACTATGCAAAACACCTACTGGAACATCCAAACTCACTTATACAAACCAATGACATTCATATACTACACATTTGTGATAAAAAACAAAATTCAGATTTTCTAGAAGAACTTGAAATAAAAAGACATCTAGCAGATCAACAGTTTAAAGTAGTTAAAGAACAAATAAATCTTGGAAGTTCTCCACTATTAAACTGTTTACTTTGATTGAGTATTCATTTTATACTTAGATAAGACATTATTATAACACAAATATATTAAGTTATTGTAAAGATCAGCATGATAGAGTTTTTTCCTGGTTTTTCTATATCATTGCACAATTATACTGATCTTAGAGGGAAATACATCCAGGATAATCCCTTAGGGCTAATAACATCTAGGCTTTAATATTGTTATGTCTTATTACTTCCTTACTTGGTCTAGCCTTAACTACTTAGCAACATCAAGTACCTAGTTACAAACAAACAAAAATGTAATTTCAATCATAGATTTCAATATGTCAATCTGACGATGCTAGTTATAGCGAAACAGCTGTAATTGAATGTTAAAGCGAATTTTTCGAATAAATAGTGGAAGTTTAGTTTAACCGTTCAGTTTTTTATTGTTCTTAGTAAGATGAACTTTCACAAAGTAAAGGTTAACACAATCAATTTCATGAATGTTATCATCTATAGAATGTTCTTTATCAACGGTTGAACTGGAGAAGTCCATAACGATTGCTAACGCTTTAATTTGGATTGTGGTAGCATGGAGAGGCGTTTCAACACAAACAATTAAAAAGTGTTTCATCAGGTGCGGTTTTTTTTAAAAACGATAGTAATGGAGAAGAAATTGTGGAAAATCTGGAGTTACAAGACTTGGAAGATGATTTGCCATTGTCAACCTTTTGCGAAAGTCATGGAGTTGAAAATTTTTTGAACTACGTGGAGATTGATGCAGCCGTATTGACGGAAAATCCTGAAGTAAACTTAGCTAGTTGTGTTAGTGATTTTAAAGAAAATGCACAGGTGTCCAATATTTCGGACAATGAGAGTAACGATGAACTAGAGCTTACTACAACCGTAAATAATTTAAATTATCTAAAATTAAGAGACTTAGAATTATGTTTTAAATGTATAAAGGTGATGCAAGGGTAAGACAAAAAAATATCTGATGTAATTCTAAACGTTGAGTCAAAAATTGTGAAAAATAATTTCCAAAACAAAAAACAAACCAAAATTGATGATTTTTTTAAGAAGTAATACATACCTACCTTTTTGAGATTAGTATTTTATTTGTTTTATTTGTGTATATGCTTATGCAAATACAAATATGTATAATTAAAGATCAAGCAAATCGAAATCTCTTTTTTATTTTTGTCAAGCGATAACTGCACATAACGGACAACTCTACACAACGGACAATTATTTTCCCCGTTGGTGTCCGTTATGGAGAAGTTTTACTGTATATTATCAACTTTTACAATAAATTGCAACAAAAAAGTGAAAGAGAGCGAAATGAGATTGATGCAGAGCAATAATTAGAGTTGTGGGTGGCAGTAATAAAAAATAGTTATTCTTTTTAATAACTCCTATTAGAGCTGTGTTTTGGAATTGTATTTTTTGTGCTTTATTTTATTTAAAAGAGGGAAAACCGACACAATAGCGTGTTCGTGAAAACGCATTTTCGTATCGACAGTAATGAAATAGAGTTGTTAAACAAGGGTTTGAATTTTGCTGTGCCTTCTCGTAGGGACCTAGGTGAATTGATTGGACATATTGAAAGTTCTGTTCAATATCTCTCTCTGCACGGCTATGGTTGCTGTCGAATAGTCGATTATCGTTTGTGCTCCTGACAAATTAAAAATTATAGTGGTTTTTACTGCAAATATAAGATTGAAACTTCACCTAATAAATAGTGAAATTTTTCTTTATAATTGAGTGCAATCATAAACTAAAAATCATGGTGATTACAAGAGAAATAAGAGATGAAATAGAAACAGCGGTAAGTTCTGCCATTAACAAATGTATAAAAAACGACATTTTTATCAAGGATATATCAAAACAAGTCTCCCAATCAGTAATAAAAACAATTGAACAGAAATTAAAAATGATTGAAAATTCAGTGGCGGAGTTAAAACAAATTAATGAGACAAAACATCAAGAACTTGAAATTAAAATCAGCGAATTGGAAAAAGAAATTAAGCAATAGTGAGGAAGTTAATACTATCTCTCAGAGGAAAATGGACCAAATTGATCAATCTATGAGGTCAACTAATTTGAGAATATTTAATGTGTCGGAAAAACGTCAGGAAAATACAAGAAAGGATATTATCGATATACTTAACAAAAAAATGTCTATAAAACTTGCTGACACGGATGTTATCTTATGCTACAGAATTGGTAAGGTTCAAGAAGAAAAAAATAGAGGAATTTACTTAAAACTAAACGATCTTGCCACGAAGCAACTAATTTATAGTAAGAAAAAACTACTTAAAGGCACTGGAATTGTTATACGGGAAGATTTAACTAGTAACAGAGTGAAGATGCTAAATGAAGCTATAGATAGATTCGGCTTGAAAAACGTATGGACCGAAAATGGTAAAATTCACATTTACAAAAACGAGAAAGTACTGATCATAAGAAGCAAAGAAGACCTAATGAAGATAACAGTATAATTCTTAGACTTTCTTATTTAAAATTTTATATAATATTTAACAATTTATAAATCATTCCTCCTATAGAATTTACTCTTGATATAATTTCATTTTTTTCTTTTCTTAACAAGCTTAAAATAGTGATAACAAATTAGCATTGTTTCTTTTTTTTTGTTTAAATTGATTAACCTAAACACTTAGCAGGTCTCACTTAGTAAATTTAAATTAGTTAATTAATTGGAAACAGGAGCTCTTACACTTACACTTATGTCAGATGATCGAATATTTGAATGTTTTAGATGACGAAGAGATCGACACAAAGGTGTTCGACAATTTCGATGATTGCATAAGGGATATTGCAGACGATGATGACTGCTTAGTGGGAGTTGTACATTTTAATATAAGAAGTATAAAAAAACATTTTGATGAACTAATGATATACGTTGAAATGGCCAAAAACAGGTTTGATATTATAATTTTATCAGAAACAAGAGAAATTAATAATTTAAATGACTTCTCAATTCCCAACTATTCTTTGTATTATAACGAATCAGTAATAAATAAATGTGATGGTGTTGTTGTATATGTTAGGAATGACTTAACTGCAGCTATTGATATAATACCCATAAATGATTACAAATTTTTGAGATTAACTTTTTCTAACCATTTTTTTCCAAATAGTATAAAAAAAATAGGCATAACTGCTATCTACAGACTGCCATCAACAAATACAGATCAATTCCTAAACGACTTAAATATATACTTAAAATCAATTAAAAATGAAAATCTTGAATTGTTTGTTGGTGATATAAACATTGACCTTATGAAAAAACATGAAAATTCCACTAATGATTATCTCAATATATTAAACTCAAACGGCTTTGTTTCCTTTATAAATAAACCTACCAGAGTAACAAATAACACAAAATCGACTATTGATCATATTTTCATAAGGGCTCAAAATAATCTTAAAAACCAAATTGAAATAACTCCACTAGTATTTCATACGGACATGACAGATCACTTTACTCCAGTCGTCTTCATAAATTTTCCTAATCAAAAACACATTAGATCTGGATGCATAGAAACAAAACCAAAAATCGATACTAATAAATTGCAAAATCTCATAAAAAGCGAAAAATGGAATGAGGTTATTCATAATAACACAGATCCGCAAGTAGCATATGATATATTTATAGATAAACTAAATAATTATATTAACGACTCTACAGAAATTAAAAGAAATTGTAAAAACATATTAAAAATTAAGCCTTGGATAACAATTGGATTAATAAATTCTATTAAACGAAGAGACTACCTCAAAAAAAATTAATTAGAAATTTTTCTGTCGAATTACTCGAAGAATATAAAGCTTACAGAAATAAACTAAACGCCTTATTAAAAAAAACTAAAAATAACTATTATCAAACTAAAATGAATGAAGCAGGTAGTGACAAAAAAAAATGTGGAAAGTTGTAAATGATATTTCAGGTATTACAAAAAAATCTAAAAATATTAAACATACATCGATTCTAAATGACAATAAAGTTCAAATAAATAATAACAAAGAAAAGGCTGATTTATTTAATAATTTTTTCTCGAATATAGGTGTTGAAATGGCAAATAAAATAACTAGTGACAACTTACCTGATAATTTTATACGTAATGATAAAGTTGAATCCAATATTTTCTTGAAGCCAGTAAATAATAACGAAATAATCATCTTAATATCGAAATTAAAAGATAACTGTGCACCTGGTGCAGATAAAATTCAGGTAAAAACAATAAAATACATTCATCAGCTGATCTCACAACCCTTAACTCACATAATTAACTTATGTTTCGAGAGTGGAAAAATCCCCTTACAATGGAAAGAGTCGTTAGTGACCCCAATCTTTAAGTCGGACGATCCCAGTAAAATAAACAATTATAGACCCATATCACTAATTAATAACTTCGCCAAAATATTTGAAATGGCTTTAAAAGAGAGATTACTTGAATTTTTTAATATTAATAATGTAATTACAAATAAACAGTACGGTTTTATTAAAAACTCAAGTACAGAAAATGCTGTAGTTGATTTCGTTGAAAATGTTGTGTCAGCTTTGGACGAGTCGTTAAAATGCATTGCAGTTTTTCTTGACTTAGCCAAGGCCTTTGACACGGTATCTCATGAAATCCTTTTGGATAAGTTAAATAATTATGGTATTAGAGGAATTGCATTAAAGCTTATATCAGATTACTTAACAGACCGATTTCAGAGAGTAAAAGTAGGAACTGAATCAAGCTCTAAGTCTATAATAAAAATCGGTGTACCACAGGGTACAGTATTAGGCCCCCTATTATTTATTATATATTTAAACAACATCACAAAAATAAATAATTTCAGTGGACATCTAATTAGCTATGCTGATGACACTGCAATAATTTTTGTTGGGAAAGATTGGGATAGTGTTACAAATAATACAGAAAGTAACTTAAAAAAAATAAGACTGTGGCTAAATTTTAATAAACTAACACTAAATATTAAGAAAACTAAATATATCACTTTCAGCCCTACAACCGTTGATCAACCAAATAACTGTATAATTAAATTACATGAACCACACTGCTTACCAGATAATTGTCTCTGTCCAACCATAGATAAAATTTCATCTATAAAATACTTGGGTGTTTTTATTGACCAGCATATGCGATGGTCAGACCACATTGCAAATGTCACTCAGCGATTAAGAGCTTTGATGCACAAATTTTACATTTTAAGGAATATCGTCTCTGAAACTAAACTAAAAATAGTGTATAACTCTCTCGCAGAATCAGTTCTAAGATACTGCATTGTTGCCTGGGGTGGAACCTTTAATACAACAATAAAAAATTTGGAAACGGTTCAAAACACCCTCCTTAGAATTATGTACAAAAAATTTAAACTATATCCAAGAAAAAATCTATATGAAGAGGCTAATATATTAAATGTTAAATCGATTTATATTTACAGTTGCATCCTGTACATATATAACAACCCCTGCAAATTTAATCTTAAAACTAGCAGTTCAACTCGATCAATAACTAATATGAACCTGAATATTAGGCGCTTCAAAAAAACTTTAACTCAAAGATCGTTTTTTTTCTTTGGCCCAAAATTTTATAATTTGATCCCATTAAATATTAAACAAGAACCTAAACTATTTAAATTTAAAAAATTAGTAATAAACTATATAACTAACCACTTACAGTCATTTATAGAAATTCTATCTTAAACCAAAAAAATACTAACTTGGTATTCAATAGAGTTCTCCTTATGTAGTTTTTTTTGTTGTCTGTCTTATCCCGATGCAAATGTCTAGTTCTCAACCTAATTTTATAATCATTAAGTACAATGTAAAAAAATGTTCCCAGATTTAGCATACTGCAATACAGGCAAATCTTGCCTAGGCAATGCTAAGTTATCGGGAACATTAAATAAAATCAGAAATATTTGTAAATTTATTGTACTGAAATGTTTAGCATGAATAAATTGAAATTGAAATTGAAATATCTCTCTCATGATACCAGGGTCTATGTTCGGGAGGCTTGTAAGAATAAAATTTTCAAAATCATTTCAAATAAAAACAAAAATGTACAGGGAATTAAGAAAACTAGGAATATTGTCAAAGGTTTGAGACAGAAGGAATGTTTTTACTTAAAAGCTGACAAAGGAAACAAGGTTGTTATAATGGACAAACAAGACTATTTCGAAAGAGTGGATCACTTGATCGAGAATGGTCCTTACGTGAAGATTCCAAAAAATCCACTAAATAAAATTATTTCCACGGTGAAGAGCACTCTCAAATGTTGTAAGAACCTTGTCACCGATTCGTTAAATTATAAATTAACTGTGTGTAACTCGATATTGTCAAAGCTCTATTGCCTTCCTAAGATACATAAACCTGGGAAGACAATGAGACCTATTGTTTCAGCTATATGTACACCTAGTTATAAAATTTCGAAATGGTTATCGAACGAGTTTGAAAATCTACCCATAATATGTAACAGTTTTTCAGTTAAAAATTCATTAGAATTTATAAAGAAAGTTAAAGATGTTGTTCTAGAAGATGGGGAAATTTGTAATCTTGATATAACAGAAAATAATTTAATTGAGGATATAGCTTTACTTAATGGATATGATAAAAAACTAATTCATAAGCTAATCAATCGCCATAGTTTTAAGAAATCTCTTTATGAAACCACCTTTTCCTTGCGAAAACATAACGATATGAAATTACCATTTATCCCTCAGTATACCAAAGGATTGAATACAATTTTCGGTACGGTGGGATTAGGTTTAGTACATAAAACTAAACGGTATCAGTTTCGCCTACGGTTCCAGATTCAACATGTTATCAACATTTGATAAAACTGTCAAATATTATAAATTATACAGTGCTACCAACATACTTTTTAAAATTAAAAATTATTTCATATGGCTATTGTGGCACTTTAAACAACTCATATCTTCGCGATTCGTTTTTTAAACTTGAACTCGTGTATAACAGAATTCCATATGAAATGCGTTGTTTAATATACTATTAACGCACCCAAATTTTTGAATGAAGTGTCTATTCACAAACTTCACAATACTATTGAGCCAGCTGACGAGCTCTGTCAGATAACTAAACCGTAAATAATTCTGTGTGTAGATTTTTTATGTTTTACAAATTACATAAATATTAATAATTACACAATACATATTTTAGATATAATAATTTAGTATTTAGATTTTGTTGTGACACCCTGTATCCATATCTTCTTTGGTATTTTAAGACTTTTTCGAAATATAATAAAAGTTTTATGTGAACGAAAAAAGGCTTTACGACCTCGTTTCGACCAATGGGAAACAGGTGCTATTTGTGTGTTAAGTAAATAAGAATTTTTTTAACAAAAATTTAGTGAATTTTTGACGTAGGTGAAAAACAAAACAATGGATTTAAAGAGGATTTGAGGGACATGAAAATTGATTACAATAATTATTTTATAGCAACAAGCGAACGGATTTTATTTGGATCATTAAAATTTCAAAGTTTAAATTATTTCAATTGGGAAAAGTAAAATTCCATATATGGCGCTCTGAAATGTCACTGTCATCTTAGCAGGGAGTAAAACAAATTACTTTACTAATAAACGGTAACTCGCTAATAAAAAAGCCTTTGGTAATCCAGGATTATTTCAAAAGAGGTTTGACAAAGGAGTGTATAAACTGCCAGCGAAAGCTTCTTTCCGCAAATCTGGAATAATGTGCTCGAGACAAAAATATATGTGTGACAATAGACAATACGTGAGGACATTTAAAAAGAATAAAATTATATGATTAACAATCGCGTAGGTGTAGAATATAAAATTATTTCCTCCCTGCTCCAACAAATCATAATATGAAGTAACACTACAAAATAATGACCTAATACTGACTAACCATGTTATTTCTATTAAAAATTTCTCTGTATAATTCCTCGTGTTTTTATTTATTACACACTCCGTTTATTGGCCCCCACTCTTACAGCTTGTTTTTATTTTTTATTCTTGCAAAACACGATTTTATCGAAATTGAGCCGATTTGTTGTTGCGTACACGTGCCTTTTTTAAAAGTTTAGTGAACTACCAAAATTAGCGATACTTCCGCATCGGATTTCAGTGATACTTTTATACGTGGAGTTGTAATACGTATAGGTACACTAAGAAAAAAGTTAATTTTTTAGTAAGTTTTAGTAAGATAAACAGAGAAACTGAGAATAGTTTGAATGTAAACTAATCATTGAGATTGTGACTGACGAAGGGTTTCTCCACCTTGAGAAACAAACAGAATATGAATAGTCGTTCGTCTAAACTTGAAAACTTGTTCAGAACTTTCTTATTTGCTAAAATCCTAGAAAATAAATTCATTCCTCGCGTCAGAAGAATATTTTCACACGTTTTATTTCTAGCAATACAATAATTATTACAGAAAAATGGCTTATCGATTGATAACCGATATATATGACAATGATTTTTTTTGTACAACTGACAGTGACAGTTTGTTACTAGTGAATGGCGGACTTAAATATAATAACAACAAGATTAAAATAAAATGATATAAAAGCCCTCTAACAATCGGGCCAAACGAGAAACGATAACTACAACTAAAATACTACAGCTAGAATAAAACATGTAGCTCAGAGATGAAGTAACATTTTTAAAGGTAGTGTTAAACTTTATTTTTTTGTTAATTGAGCCTTTATCATTACTGCGAGAATAAGTAAACCCCATTCGTATTTTCAAATGCCTCTTCTAACTAGCAGTTTCAGATTGTTCATCTTTGATTGAAAAAATTGCTTAGGTGACCATCTATATTTATTTGGGCTTTAAAAATTTCCATTATTATCACTATTCTACAGGACAGTGGATGCAGTGACTGCAGCTTTTATTGGATGTGGTGGCTAGAGCTAAGAGCGTATTTCCTAGCGTACCGATTCCACAAACTTTACAGTATCTGGAAGAACTACTCATCTTGAATGATCTGGGTGTTGAAGTTAGAACTGAATACCTACGATTAGCTAAACTATGCATGGACCAAAATTATTTTCAATACAACAATCAGGTTTATCAACAATATGAAGGAACAGCAATGGGTAATTGTTTATCACCATTTATAGCCAACCTTTTTATGAGCAATTTTGAAACACAGATCAGTCAAGAGTTCGAGTATTTCCCAAGGATATGGTGTAGATATGTGGACGACATTTTCGCAGTTTTCAATACGAAGAAATCATCAGTAGAAGATTTCATTTCAAAATTACATTCAAAATTCACAAGCATAAAATTCACGTTTGAACTAGAAAATAATGAACAGTTACCATTTTTGGACACATTAGTAATAAGAAATAATAACAAGTTAGAATTTGATATTTTTAGGAAAGACACCGCTACGTATAGGTATATTCCGATAGATTCTTTTCACTGTAATCAACACAAAATGTATATTTTTCATTTTTTGGTTCATCGATTAATTCATTTTCCTTTAAACAAAACAAGATATAACAGAGAAAAGAATTTAATTGAGGATATAGCTGTACTTAATGGATATGATAGAAAACTAATTCATAAGCTGATCAATCGCCATAGTTTTAAGAAATCTCTTTGTGAAACCACCTTTTTCCAGCGAGAACACAACGATAGGAAATTCATTTCATTACCATTTATCCCTCAGTATACCAAAGGATTGAATACAATTTTCGGCACGGTGGGATTAGGTTTAGTTCATAAAACTAGTGGCACCCTGAGACAATTGTTAGGAAATCCGAAGGATAAGAGAGAAGATCTGGAAAAAAGCGGTATATATGAAATAAGCTGTAATGATTGTGATAAAAAATATGTTGGGCAAACAAAAAGATCGGTTAAAACAAGATTTAAAGAACATTTAGCTCATCTAAAATATGGACGTATAGAAAAATATAGTATTGCCGAACATGCTTTTACCAAAAACCATTCTGTAAATGTAGATAGTTTAAAATTGTTAAAAAATGTATCGAACAATAGATTGTTGGATGCATTTGAAAGTATAGAAATTATTAAATGTAAAAATAGATTAAATAAGGACAAAGGACCTATCCCAGATAGTCCACTTATAGTTTATTATAAGATTTACCGCGAAAACATTTGGCGCTAAAAATGTTCTATATATAAGGTTAGTTTGTAGGCATAGCTTTAGTTTACCTTCGGTCTCTGAAGAAGATAACTTGGTTATCGAAACTCGCGTCAGGCATATAAAAGTGTGTGTTGGTGTAGTGGTAGTGTAAACGGTTTTCGGTATCATTTTCGCCAACGGTTCCAGATTCAACATTTTAGAGCTAATAGGAAACACTGGATAGGTGCGAGAAGAGAGGAAGTTCAGGGAAGGATTGAGGAAATGGTAATGATAAAGAGGATAATTAGGAGTATGAGAGATTTATATTTTAAGGTGGGTTTGGTTGGTAGACATCCCTCTGAGGATGTCACTGTGTGGGCTCAGGGTTGAACCCATCTCAATCCCCAAAAATATATTACTATTGGTTTAATACATTTCATTCGGTACTTTTACTTTCCTACTTTATCTTAAAATTTTCACTTTTTGTCCAAATTGTTTAGAACACACAGTTCAACTAATTCTTCCAGTATTTTATCTTGATCATGAACGTTAATTCGAAATAACCGGCTTTGAAGAAAATTTAATAATACAGTGTTAAACAGCACAGACTAAGTCTCAATAAATAAATTAGTTTTCTATAATTTATATGGCTTGTTATTATTTACAGTACGTTGTAGATTGTCCAAATATAAAGAATGTTGATAGAAGTAGTTGTTTGCATTAGGGATTAAAGAAGTACTTTAAGTTAAGTATGTGTGATTCCAACAGCTTAGAGTAGAATAGGCAGTTCAAAGTCCTTTGCAGTTCCGAGAATTTTTGTATACAAATATGTGATGAGAATGGATAGCAAATCCAAAACTGTTATAGCCAGAGCATGCTCAGTATGAAATAATTACCAATCGTTGCAAACCCACAGACACACAGACAATACCCTGACAATTCATAGGGAACAAAAAATATAGTTGTGTAATTTTTTCTCGTTTAAATAAAACAAGACAACCAAAAATCTAGTGGTTTATTACTTTAGTAAAATGTTACTGCTACCAAGTTACCATTCAAAATCATTCTAATTTTCCCTTCTTTGTTCGTTATTTGCGATTATAGGTGTACACGTAGAGGTTTCTTTTTGTTTGACGCGATACCACATTTCCTCAAATTTTCAGGATAGTTTTTTGTACAAAAGGCAACTATAATATTATTCCTAGTTTCATCAAGACACGTGCATAATTGTCAATGATGGTTCTTACGACATTTTGCATCATTTAAAATAGTTATTTTCAAATAACTTCGCCTGACATTTTCTCAGCTTGTAGTCCTCTGAACCTATTTGTTTTTTTTTAAAATAGTTTCTTAACTAGTAGGTATTTGTAAAACATTTAAAACATCATAATAAAATAATTCCGCGAAAAACAAAAATATTTCCTGACGGATATGTCTGGTTTAAATTGTTAAGATAATGAACTTAACCTTGAAATATGGGAAATATCAAATTTTATTAATACCTTAAAAACAAACAGAGCATAGAAAATAGGCTAGACCTTAACCCGATGTTTGGAAATCAGTTGGAAATGTAATATTTTCCGACATTCAGTAGTTGATATTACGGGTCCAGTGATATTTAATATTTGGTTCAAGAACAATAAGTAGGTATTTCAATAAATATCGTAAAATATTTTGTACACAGTTTAGCTTTCGTATTCAATTTTATTGTGTCGTTTATAGTTAAATTTCAAAACTTCAAAATCAATTTAAAAAGTTAGTTAAATCCCAACTAATCAGAAGTGTTGGCCGGCGGAAATCCTTTGAGATTCGTATGGCCAAAATTTAAGATCTTGAATAACTGAAATTGACAAATAACTTAGCAAGTACACTGAGAGTAATACAAAGTCCTGGTTATATGAAAAAAAAAATAATACATAATATAAAGTGGATATTACGTGCTTTAAAACAATTTTGTGTTTTGACGATCAGTTATTCCTCAACAATTTACGTTATTTTTATAAATGGTGCACTTTCAATACGGTATTAAAGAGAAGTGACACATAATAAGGATGAACATTTTGAACATTTACATTACAGAAATTAAAAATTAATTTTTATTTTTATTTTCGGTACTGTTTATTTTGGCGGATACTGTATTCTTCTTTTTATATTTGACTACAATATTACGCTAGGTTAGAACGTGACAACAAAGCGCAATCTTGCCAACATATAAAATATTTTAGCATGAGTTAGTTCGTTATAGCACGAGTTATATTTGATATAAAATTAATTATGAAACCTTTCTTAAAGAATTTATTTATTTTTTGTGTTAACTTTCGACCTATGAATTTCCATATTTACCATGTTTACAGTAAACAAACATACTGATTGACAGTAGCAAACGAACGAAGGAAGTCAAACGAACTATTCACTTTGATGACGTGCACCTATATTTATACTGGACAAGGTATATACCAAAGTGAATCTTACTAACAGTCACTTTGATGTTGTGGTAACCGAAATATTTGACCTTGAATACCATTTACAGAATTATACACCGAGAAACAAGTATTTTACTCACACAATTTAAGTTCAAGTCATTTTTTGGGGAGGAAAATATTAAAATAAAATATGGAAAATTGATGTTTTTTGATCGAATTAGTTAGTAGTTACTAAATAAGATACATTTTTGTAAAATTTATTCAAGTGAATTTGCCTTTAAATATTTTTAAACCTGAGGATTTTAGAATATCCAGCCAAAATGTTTTAGTTTCATTTTTTATTATTTATTTACGTTTGCTTTTCTTATCCTATTAACATTTAATGGTATTTATCAAATATTAATTTCTTGAGATTTGTAAACATTTTCAAAAACCTGGCAACACGGACGGTTGCACAATGAAAACGTCAACAACCCATAGTAATTTGTCCTGGCAGTCTTAGCCTACTTATAATTTTGCAATAACGGATTTATAATCGTAACACTTAATTATTTTTTTTTGTCAGTAATAACAGACAAACCGAAAAATTTATTAGATTTTCAGGATAGTATTTATTGTTTTTGGGTCAGCTTTAAGACATCAACAAGTATACAAATTCAATTTTTATAGTTATTAATGCATTTATTTTACCAACAAAAGCTGGATCTGGTAATTTATAAAAGATATAAATGCACCCAAGGAATATAAGGAAAATATGCCATGAATCCTAAAACAATGGAAATTATTTACATTTACATTGCCATTTTTAAATTTAATACTCAATTATACGCCATATTTACATTTTAATCAGAGGGTGACTATTGTCAACACAACGGTTTAAAATAAAAGCATGTTGATATTCGTCTAAACTCATTCGGACTATACAAATATTTACTATTTTTAGCAAAAAAGCAATCTCTTCCATTTCAAACACTGTCTTAACACATTAGACGTCAACGTTTTGCCCTCAAGTGAGATGACAGGGGAGTGAAACACTAGCGGAATTTTTTTTATCATTTTTCCAGTTTGGTCTACGTATTTTGTTTTTTTCCACACAAGTTCGATGGCCGACTGATAAGCGTTGTACCTCACCACATACATTTTAATGCGTGTATCAGTTGGATCTCGGATCCGCCAGTAGCGCCGTTCGACTTGCTTTTCAGGAAATACAGAACTTTCTAACGCTGGTGCCTCTCTCTTTTCCCACTCACAAGTATTTTGATCTCCAAGTTAAACTTGTCATGAAATGTCTACAATATTATCATTCGATGCCTAATATTCTTGCTCTCTATTGTCTATTCGACTATAAATTCTCTTCCAGGTATGTTTCTCGTATCTCTTTCTCTATAACTTTAGACCGTCTTCCTTAACTTTAACTGCTTCTCCTTCCCTTTAATTTTCATTCTAATATTGTTTTGGCGATTCTGTGATTTGGTAATCTTTGAACATGTCCAACCAAATTAAGTTTTGTGGTCTTCCTATCTTATTTCATTAATTTATTCCAAAGAGTTGTATAATTTATTCATTATTGTTTCATATGTGACCCTTTTTCGTATAGATTTTCCTGATGCTCATTAGGATAGGTTAGGTTAGCTTAGGTTAGGTTCTCCTTCTTCTATAAGCCCTATGTCTCTCATAAAGCTCGTCAGGGTTGTTGGCGACACTTCTATGTGGGTTCGAGTTGATGCAGACCAAATTTATTGATCCTAAGTCTCTCAATCTCTCGGCAGTTACACAAGGTATGCTCCGCCGTTCCATCCTCAGCCTAGCAGAATCTGCAGTCAATCCAATTGTTTTCATATCTCCATTAAGGCGGCTCTATCATCAGTAGTCCTCTCACAATTAGTAGGTCCTGTCTGCTCATATTTAGCAGCTCTTGAGACCTCATTTTAAAGAGATTTCTTACAAATGCCGTTGAGTGTCTTGAATCCTCCAGCTCGAACCAGTAAGAACTTCTCATCCGAT
Source organism: Ophraella communa (assembly GCA_035357415.1). NCBI lineage: Eukaryota > Metazoa > Arthropoda > Insecta > Coleoptera > Chrysomelidae > Ophraella > Ophraella communa. Next base: position 19,719,679 of record CM068988.1, on the reverse strand, counting down.
CTACCTAGAATGATATTGTTCCTCTGGGATGGTTCTAGACCTATAAATATTCCTATAAAGATAAAGATAAAGACGAAGAACTGTATATACTTTGGATGCTGCAATTGTATCACATACATATGTCTTCTGTATGTTAAATGTTCTTAGAACCTCTAAAAGCTGCGTTTTTTTATATCCATCTTCAAAGTACATGTTGTTTTGAAGCATAAATTCCTGGATTTCCGCTTTTGCCTGGAACCTTCTTCAATTGGCGACTATGGTAACTGGCATTGTCAATAACTATGACAGTATGCGGGGAAATATTTGGCAGTAAAGTGTTTTCGAACAATTCGGCTGTAGTATCTTGGTGGTAATCCAACGACGAATCTTGAATGTTCTTCGCCCAAAGTCCCAAACTGTTTGGAATCCAACCATCTTCTGATCCAGCATGAATAATCGTGATCCGTTTTCCTTTGATCGATGGAGATTTTGATTGGCATTGCACTGTTCCATCGGTCTATCCTTTTGCCGGCGTATCGTGGGTATCATACCAGGTCTCATCCAAATAGATTATTGGTCTTTGTAAAGACCTGTAATCACTTATGGCAGCCAAATCTTCAAAACGCCATTGCCTAATCCGTTGGGATTCCATAATAACTTGCCTTTTGTCAATTTTGCAGTATTTGAAACCTAGTTTGGATAAAAGTGTCCATAGGCTTCCAATTGATATCCTTATCTCAGTGGAGCTCCTTAGTCTTGTTTGCAATGATCTGATAGTAGGCACCAAGTTTTCTTCGTACATAGAGTAGATGATAGTTCTTATAAAATCTTTATCACCGTCATCAGTGGTTTTGGAAACACCACTATCGTTTCGTTTTCGTCTCGGATGAATTGTCCTCCGGTATCCCTGTCAAATCGCTGGTTTCTCTTACAGCAGGAGTAAAAGCCCAACCCCTTTGGACTAGCTTTTGATGAACATATCTGACGATTTCTTTGGCATCAAGGAATAACACTCGTCGTCGAATAGGAACAGTAACACAGGGCGCCGCTGATGCAGTTTCCCAAGGACGAAACATATTTCACAAAAATTCAACTCAACCCAAATTATACAAATACAAGAACCGATCCTGTGTGCAAATTTTGACCATAAGTAATAAACCGTGACAGACGATCGCAATAAAAGTGGTTTATTACCATCAGTCCCCTTTTATTGTAGGCACTATTATTGTTGAACACATTTTATCAGCGCTGCTTCTCATTCTTTTGGTATTCTTTATTCTATCCATGTTTTGTTCAGTGTTTCTAATAGAACTATGTACGTTTTAAAAAATGTTTATTGTTGCTTCAAATTAGAAGTTAGTTAATTATCTATTCCTTGTACCATTCTTCCTTATAGAAGAAGTTTTGGATGCTCAATACGTTTCTTGACCAGAAGTGTAAGGCTGCTTTTTATTTTCTAGATAAAATATGTTCTATACTTTCATTTACAATATATCTTTTTTAAAAGAGCCCCTAGGGTTATTCCTATTTTTAATAAAAAACACATTTTAACCATACTAATTTACTATTTAATCAATGATTAAAAGTTAACAAGAAATGGTGCATACGGCTACAAGTCTACTTCTAGTCCCCAAATTTTATAATAAGTTTGTTCCAACCAAGCAAAGAACCGTTCTAGAACGGTAATATTACCACTCACGAGACCAAATTAGTGCACTGCGCAACTCACTACACCACTGCGCACAAAAATTACTATTTTCTAAGCCCTATCTTTAAAGTACCTTGTATTTCACTAGTTTGTAGCTCTTAAAACGGCTGTTTATGGTGAGAGTGAAAAAAAGTGAAAAAGCGTTAAAAAAAGTGCCATAACGTTAACTTTATTTCACGCTTGCCATAAGCCGATGCAATTGAATAGTGCAATTCATCCACACCTTTACTGGAAAAAATATCAAGTTTGCTTTGACTTTGACAGTACATGAACTATAACTCATTTGACGTTAGTTTTTATAAATAATCCGATTTGTCTAAGAGAATTCAGTAGTTGTTCCTATTATTACAATGGATAGTGAAGATTCCGACTTTGAAATAATATGTACCCCCGAAGAAATTATAGAAAAGGCAAATGTGGCCACATTAAATTTGCTGCCGGAAAAATCCAAAGAAAATTATATAAAAGAGTATGACACTTTTATGAAATGGAGAAACGAGAACAATATTCATAGCTTTACAGAGCGAGTACTGTTAGCTTTTTTTGAAGAAAGGTCTAAAAAATTTAAGTATTCTACATTATGGTCCAGCTATTCCAAACTAAAGGCAACCTTAATTATTAATGATAACATAGATATAAGTAAATACTCTAAGCTAATAGCATTTTTGAAACGAAAGTCGGTTGGGTACAAACCTAAAAAATCTAATACATTCTCAAGAGAGGAAATGAACAGATTTTTATTGAGTGCTCCAGACGACAAGTATTTAATGTTTAAGGTAAAAGTTTAAAGTTAATTTGTTTTTTGCTTACATTATTTATAAATTTGTAGGTAACATTAATATTAGGAATAGCCGGAGGTTGTCGACGAGAAGAGTTGTATAAAATGAAAATCGATGACATTGAAAATAAGGGGGAATTTCTACTCGTCACGATTCCAGATTCAAAAACTCATACAAGTCGACGTTTTACAGTTATTGGAGAATCCATTACAAACATTAATTTTATACATTTATTGCAAAAGTATGCTAATCTGAGACCGAAAAATGCAACCAGCAACCATTTCTTTTTATCATATAGAAACGGCAAATGTACAAAACAAGTAGTTGGTATAAATACTTTTTCGAAAATTCCATCGCTAATTGCGAGGTATTTAAATTTACCACATCCAGAAGAATATACAGGTCACACGTTTCGACGAACTTCAGCATCGCTTCTAGTCGATTCGGGTGGAGACATTCTTCAATTAAAGCAACATGGAGGATGGAAATCTACTGCTGTTGCCGAAGGGTATGTGAACAATTCTCTCAATGCAAAAATGAACTGTGCTTCACGAATTTTACAAGGATCTAATGTCAGCAGTTTTTTAACCTACCTTCAACATCCAATGAGAATCAAGCCGACACGAATTTGACTCTTCCAAATATTCACTATTTAAATGAGAATCAAGCAGAGATGAATTTAAATGTTCCAAATATTCACAATTTAAGTGAAGCTTTATCAATGAATCAAACGGAAACAAATGTGACTGGATCAAAAATTCACATTAATCAACCAAACAATTGCGTTTTCAATATTCACATTGCGAAATAATACTAAAATACAATATGTAGTTGTTAATTTTTCTTAATTATTGTGCACTTTTTCCAATTTATTCTGCATTCATTAGTTGTAATTTACTGAAGGAGTTTAATTAAATTATTTCAAATTTCTATTTTGATTTTATTATTTGTATAGGGCTGTAGAAAAAATATTTTATGCAACATATGCATAAAGTGTCTTTTTTTCACTCATGGAATTTCCGCACTCGCCTGGCGGCTCGTGCGGACAACTTTTCCATTCGTGAAAAAAGTACCACTTTATGCACTTGTTGCATAAATTACTAATTTTAGAACGGTTCTCTGCTTGGTTGGAACAGACCTATTATAACCTTTAACTCATCGCATATGGATTTCCTGATTGTAGGGAAGTTTTTGCTCTATTATTTAAGTTATTATCTTATTACTTCCATACTTGGTCTAGCCTTACCTACTTAATCAACATCAGGTACCTAGCTACAAACAAACAAAATGTAACTACAATATGTTAATGACGATGCTAGTTTTTTAGCGAAGGATCTGTTATTGTGATTTTAAACCTAATTTTTTCGATTAAACTTGGAAGTTGAGTTAAAACAAGAGTTTTTTATTATTCTTTGTAGCTATTTTAATTATCTTTAAAATGTTTTTTTTTATTGTGATAGCTTTAAAATTGAAGGCGTTATGGTCCAAAAACTAAACCGTTTTCTTTAATAGAATAAAAATTTGGGAGCACAAAAATTTGAAGCATAGAGTTAATATGATAAAATAGATAGTCAATTGAACAGGAAAAAAAGGATTTAATTTTACAAAAAATGTATGTAATTGGTAGGTTAAAACATCGTCTACGCCTCTGGGCGAGACTTAATAAGCCAATTTCATCGGCAATCGGTCGTTGAGATATTGTCTACGCGTGTCGTGGAAATTCGCGGCGACGAGGAAAAAAGAAAATAGAAAATAATGAGTCGGAAATTTTTGTACCGAATATCCCAACTGCATATCGTAGATAGAAAATGTTTTTTATTTACGGATGAGTAGAAGTGTTACATCAGTTGGATGAGGTATTTGATTTTAGGAAAAATCGCTGTAAGACAAGTTTTAAATTACTTTTGGTTGTAGGTATATAAAAGGAGGTATATAAAAACTGATTTTTTCATGCTTTAATTTGAAGGAATGAAAAATAATTAGACATCAGATGAAATACCATAAAGCGCGTCTAAGCTTGTCAGTGGATACGAGCATCGAGAATTTTCATTCTAACCGAGCAGCAGACTATACTTTCCCTACGATCAAATATTTTAAATCCATGAACAGTTGGTAATACTTTTCATACTCATTCTTAGAGGTTTTTGGTAGTAAAGTTTCCAGTATATTAGTTACACTCTTTGTATTTTAGGTGGTGTATTTTTACAATCTAAACAGTAAAGTATTGTTCAAAGTATTGTTATAAAGCTCTGGTTACATGGAGAAAAAGAGTACCTGGTAGTGTATATTAATTTCTTTAAAACGAATTTAGTATTTATTTACAAACACTTCACGTTCTTTTTATTATTAGTACATTTCCAATACAATATTCATAAATAAAAGAAGCATAACTAAAGAATATAAAATACAAATTGGATTTGCAGGTAAATCTCCAGTTATATAATTTGAATTAATACGTATTAGAGTGAAGTGAAGTTATGTCATTAGATTTATTATGATTTATTTTTACTTTTGGTGGGCTGAACGTCTCACCATGGTCTTTGAATCCTTCGACTTCTTGAATACTTCGTTTTCCTGTGCAGTCAAGTCTCTCTCTGCTGATCTATGTACCTTTGGGGGATGGAATTGCGGCTTTCTTTTCACGTCACACGTTGGGGGTGGATCTTTTTCACTGCTTCAAGTGCGACATTTGTCAGTTACAGACACATTATGTTGTTCAAATAAGCCAAAGCTGCCATGTGATGTCCTCTTGGACAGTAACAATCAACGTTTTCAATCAACCAGTCTCTATTAAATTTAATAGTGATTCCAACATTTTAATGGTCTCTATGTAATATCGATGGCTTATTTGCAATAGGACGTAACCCACATTTTTTCAAATATTGGATTTTCGCGCCATTATGTTAAGAAAACAAGCCTGGTTTTATTTGTAATATTTCAGAAACCTGTGACCAATCAAAATCGCCTATTGGTAGATTTAGCATTCGACGTAACCCACGAAAAATATAATTTTTAATAAAACAATATGTCTAATCACACATAATATTCTTCAGGATATCGAAAATATAAAATTACCAACTTAATATAAAAATTAAAACCCCCCTAATATTCCTACTTCAAAATATTTAAATTTTTTATACTTATTAGTTTTTCCTATTTCCTCAAAAATTTATCTAAGTGGGGTTACGTCCTATATTGCAATATTTATATGGTTTTAAATAAATAAATTCCATAATTATTGGCTTCATTTCAGACATATATGTCAAAACAGTAGAGATATCAACTAATGTTGCCATGTTGCCATTCTAAAAAAACCTATAGCTATTATTTTATATTAAATATAAATATCAAAAAGTGTAACTTATTATATAGGAAATATAAAATATATGCTTGAAATATATAAGAAATATTAACCTATCGTACAACACCAAATTTAGTGATTTATGAACAATAAAAAAAATATAAAAAAATAAATAAAAGCAAAAATTTTCAAACAAAATTCTAAACTAGGCATAAAATTTAAAGAAAACAAAAATATTAAAACCCTCTTCCCGACCAACTGACATAGATCAAAGTGTATTATAAATTAATATCGCTCACCTTAATATCTAAAATAAAAAAACAAAGCTTGAAACTTGGAAAAACTAAAATCGATTAAAAGTATACCTTGTCCAGTATAAATATAGGTGCACGTCATCAAAGTGAACAAATCGCTCTGTTCGTTTGACTTCCTTCGTTCGTTTGCTACTGTCAATCAGTATGTTTTTTTACTGTAAACTTGGTTAATTTTAAAATTCACAGGTCGCAAGTTATTACAACAAATAAATCCTTTAAGAAAGGTTTCATAATTAATTTTATATCAAATACAACTCGTGGGCAAATAAAATATAAACTTCAAAAGAACATAGCTCATGCTAAAATATTTTGTATGTTGGCAAAATTGGGCTTTGTTGCCGCGTTCAAACCTAGCGTAATATTGTAGCCAAATAAAAAGAAGAATATTGGAGAAACTACTAGATTCTAATACTATTTTAAATGTTTGGCAACATAGTTCCTTTCTGACAGCTGTGACGTGCGACTATATTTATACTGGACAAGGTTTTCTTTTCAAATCCTCGATATATTTAGAATAAATATTGGCAACATTGTAAAATTCTTGTTATTGGCAGCATTGTAAAATAAATAAGAAAACAAGTTTCCAAATCGTAGTTTAATACTTTTTGCGTTTTAAATTATTTTAAGAATATTTATTTAACTGGAAAATATTCTCAAGTTTAATATAATTGCTGTATTTACAACATGTAAATGATATAGGTTATGTTTACTTTGAACAATTTGAACCTACATCTTTAGCAATTTTTACTATTTCTTTTCGGATTCTTTTACGATATAATAATACTTATCTCGTTTTTCACAAATTTGACTTTGATATTTGTTAATTTTCGAATATAGAATATTGGAGTTTAAAAATGTCCTTATGAAGATTTACGTATGTATTTCGTTCGAAACATGTCAGGAGTACCAACCTGCCAGTTGACTGCCTTTTCTTACTATTTTTATGTTTATCGTTTACATTTTTTTAGGGATAATACTTTTTGAGCAGATTGTATTATCAGATTATGAAATTCAAAAAAGTTCATCGGAATTTTAAAATAACTCCTCGTGCATACAATTTATGCAACTTTATTTATCCAACATTTAATAAGTGAACATTTAAATAATACATTTTAAGTAAGTATTGAAATATTAATACACGTGCCAGGGCTGTATTTCGTTTGAAAAAAAAAGTCGTTATGTCATAAAAGAAATAATAATCATTGTTTTACAATACATGTGCGGATTTTACTTTGTTAGCACTTCAAAGGGAATTAAACAATGACAAAATCTTCATTGATCAGTCAAGTAAAGTTATGAGTGAAGTTAAATTTCATTTACATCTATGGGAGTATGTTTGGCAATAAAATACAATACCGGATAGTGCCCGTGATTTTAGGGCTGAAATAAAATCGTCTAGAAGATAATTTAGAAATTTGTTTTTACTGGTTCAAGACTGTACATTTGAAAATAATGTTTTTATAACAGATTTTTACCATGTTTCTACCAAGTTCCTTTAACTTGGATAAAAGGCCCAAATAACGTTTCATTTGAATGGTTATCTGAAATCGTCATACTAATTCTACACATAAAAGAACAAAGGATCGATAATATCCATAATCTTCCTGAGATGTAGTAAAATTAGACAAAACTCAAGCTAGTGTTTGATGCTTCGGCTCCAGAAAGTAGTTGTTAATAATAGGATAAAATTTTTCTTGTGTCAAAACGTAGTCCTGTAACGGTCGCCACAAATGTTCAAAATGACCAAAACCTAACTTATTGAATCATCTGTATTTACATTTAAGAATGGAGAAATTTAATTTATATAACATTTATTGTCACAAAAGTATAGCAACACAAACAATGTAAATAACTATACACATATTCCTACAATATTTCAATTTCATTTTTCACAACTTTGTTTATATACTTTTTCTTGTTATGACAATAAATATAATTTTTTATTGTTTTAAAAATTAAAGTTTCTGCTTGTGTCTAGAACACATTTTATTTATTTGATTTAATAATCTAGAAACCATTAGGTATCTAAAAAATTGTTTTGGCTTTGGATTTATAGTTTACAGAACATTAAACAGATGCACTTGTAAACCGTTTATATCAGGTCAATTGATTTCATATAAATTAACTTTAAAATACAATATATTTTGATACACCAATAAATTATTAGTCGTGAAATTAACTGGACTTCGAAATACAAAATTTGTAAAATAATAAAAATAAACATTGTTAATCACCATGTAAACAAAACGGAATGACACAAATTATATTAATAAGTAAGAACAATAAACAACTAAATGTTTGAACGAAACTAGCATAGTCAGATTCTATTGAAGTTTAGTTGTTAGTTGTTCTCAGTAACATGGACTTCCATAGAAGGGTTAGTACAATCAATTTTATATTAATATGGTCAGAGGTGATCTTCGGCAAATAACATCACTACTCACTACACTACGGTGCCGACAATATTTCTTTCTCTTCGTAGATTTTATCCATACTGCACATGTTTAAGAAATCCCTAAAAAACATTTATCCAATGGACTGAGAAAGTAGTGACGTAAGTGTCAAACCAAATGATTCCAAACAACTTTTTTTATGGTATGTTTTATACCATAAAAATTTTATATGTTTCAAACAGATAAATAGTTAGCGTCTATAAGGGGTGTCTCGTGTACAGTAGCATTGCAGTGAATCGGGGTCGGTTTTAACGGTAATAATAGCGGTATCGTTTACGGTCGGTAATAGTGCAAGGTGACATGACGATAGACATGTATCAATTTAACAAATACCACAGTAAATAAAATAAAGAGTACTAAATTTCTAACAAAAAACAGTTCTTCTGTAAAACTTCAAGACAAGTGTTGGCTCTACCGCAAATGGAATTTCCTAATATACCAAAGACAATCTGTCACCATCCACTTTTTTACAATATAAACAAATAAGGACCTTATACTCGTTCAAAGGCATGGCACTGCAAAATAATATTCTTTTTCTGGTACATTTCTAATAATTTTTGTTAAATCTATTTTATAAAATTTGTAGAGATTTTTTTGATGAATTATTTTTTTATATTAGAATAATTTGTGTATTTTTTACTATATCTGCTGTTGATGTATTTTCTTGTTTTAAAAACCTGACAAAATTGTTTAAAATAATAATTAAATTTTTCGAAAACTCCTGCTCTGTTTTCTCAATGAATTATATTTGTATATAAATGTGCGATTTCCGAACTGACTAATAAAACGTGTCATCTATTTTGGAGTCTATATTTTTTTAAGATTAAAAAATAATTATTCACTAAATAGACTTTGTTATTGCAGTTGATATTCTTGGCTAAGGTTAGTGTGGTCGAAATAAATCTCGCTGGCTTTTTACTGACAGGGTCACTGTTAACTGTGCTGCATTAAAGCGGCAATTAAATTTTTATTTCGCACTTTAAATGTTTAAATTTGCTATGTTATAAAATACAAAAATCAGTATTGACCTTTGGAAAGTAGGTCTGTATTGTGTTACGGCGAGGAGTCATCAGTATTCAATCGTCCAAGTCAAAAAAGGTAAAATTGAACTACTCAGTGTCTACTATAGATGATTTCAAAGTATATAAAATATTTAAAAAAATAATCGTGTCATCATATTAGTAAATACAAGAAGCAAAGCTTCTCTCATGCCCAAGGTAGAAAATTGGATAATTTTACAAGTTTTGCAAACAAAAAAGTTTTTTGTACAGTTTATTTGTGAAAACAGAAATATTGGGGTTTAAATAGTCCGGTTTTTTGCACACTTGACAATGACGAACCATTTCTTACACTGAATTTCAATTAATATTATAATTTCTCCAAAAGCACAAATATAACCCCAAACTCTCGTTAAAATGGGGTGTTAAACTTTACAAAAATATGATGTTTTTTTCAATGTTAATAGTTAGGAGTGTACAAAATCATACTATGAAATCAATTAATTTTATTTTATTTATTATCACACGGTTTTTATGTCGATTTGAAAATTCAACTTTTGGATGATTTAAATAGTCCGCCATTCGTTCTGTGACGTAGATAACCCAAAAGTAAAGTTAGCTACATAAGCAGAATAGGGCCCCAGTAGTCCAAAGTAAATCCAACACACAAGTCAATATTAAATACACAAAAACAAGTAGAAACAGCAGTTCAAAATGGTCAAATAAATAAATGTTTTCTTACAGCAAACTAATAGCACAATTTAGTCAAAGACATCATAACTAAATAAAAAAAACACATTCCGAACCAAAATCGTCTATTAGGGGGTATAGGAGGGGTGGTTTTTAGGGGTGAAATTTTTCTTCAATTTTTTTAATTAAACTATATATTTTTTATTTCATTTCTTCAAAATAGACAAAATAAAAACAAAAAAAACAAAAAATATGAACCGACAGAGAACCTTTTTTGATAAAAAATTTTTTTCAAAATGGTGAATGAAAATTACATTTTTTAAGTGAAATTTTATTATAACGCCTGAATATTTCTTAATGAAAAAAATACAGTATTTTTAGAATAACACAAAGTATATTTGATCAAACTTTCAGCTCAATCGAACCATTTTTGTAAAAGAAAAAAATTACAAACCAAAAAAATGGTTTTTTCATTTGACATTTTTCAATAGAATGCATTCTTTAGTCACAAATCGCAAAAAACGATTTTCCTAAATTTTCCTAAAAATTATTAAGAGGAGAATATACAAGCCATACCTACTAATAGATGAAACTCAAGTTTGTTTCAGAGGGGAACAAGAAAAGCATTATTTGCAGAATTGGGAGTACAACAAAAATGTATATCTATGCTTCATCGACTTCCAAAAAGCCTTTGACAAAGTACCTACAGTATATTAAACTTGTAGAGCAACTAAGAAACATTAATTTAGACAAAAAGAAATCATATCGGAACCAGAAAACAATAACATGCTAATTGCTAGAGGGGTCAGTCAGGCAGGGATGCATCTTGTCTCCGACGCTGTTCAACGTATACTCACAGGTCATATTCGGGAAAGCCTCATGGGAATGAGGGAATATGAATTGGCAAAGAAATAGTGACACCATAAGATTTGCAGATGATACAGTGATTATGGCTGAAAGTATGGAAGAGCTGCAAAACCTATTAGACGCAGTGAAGAACGAATTCATCCAACATTAACATCGATATGGTAATATCGAAGGGACGTACAAATAACGAACAACTATCCCTTGATGGGCAACAAATAGAAAGAGTTGAAAAGTATAAATATCTGGGAGTCTACATCAACTCCAAATTGGATCCAGAGCAAGAGATCAAGGTAAGAATGGAAATTCGGACGATGCGACAGAAATCTAAGTACTGCTCTCAGATTGAGATTTGTTGAATGCTACTTCTGGTCCCATCTACTCGGGATGGAAACATAGACGTTAAAGGTACAGGTAATAAAGAAAATCGAAGCTTTTGAACTTTGAATATATAGGAGATTGCTGAGAATTCTATTGCTAAAAACAATCAAAACGGCAAAACTTGGACACGTACTGCGGAACGAAATATACAGTCTATTGTAGGTCCTCATGAAGGGTAGAGTAGATGGGAAGAAGGGAATTTTTAGAAGGAAAAACTCATAGCTACTAAATATTCGAGACTGGTCAAAGAAAGACTACAGAGCTTGGTTGATCGCATTATCCAATGCTTGAGAGGTATGGAATATCTCTGAACACAAAGAAAACCTAAATCTAGGTGGTCAGCAAGAACAAGATTGACAAAGACAGAGTTTACGTTAAAGAAACACCTTTAGAAAGGATACACAGTTATCAATACCGGGGTTGCGAAATAAATGAAGAATGGGATCGTAGTAGACAGCCAGAAGTACTTTTAATAGGAAAAACTGAACACAGACAACATGTTATATGGAGTTGAAGCCTGGACAATTATAGAGGCGATAGAGAATTAGCTTTGAGATGTGGTGTTACCGAAGAATGTGGAGAATCGCCTGGACACAGCAAGTAACAAATGAGAAGAATGAAAAATGATAAAGAACTGCTCACCACTGTAAAGAAAAGGAAAATGAGCTATTTTGGTCACATATACTAAGAAACGAGAAGTGCGAATTGATGCGGCTGGTTCGCTGGTTATGTAAGGGAAGGTGGAAGGCGAAAGAGGACCGGGAAGAAGACACAAGTCCTGGTTGAAAAATCTAAGATAATGGAGTGGAAAAACATTAATAGAACTCTTTAGAACAGCAGCAGATAGAATAATATTGGCCCTTACGATCGCCAATTTTCTTAGGTATGGGGCACTTTAAGAAGAGCAAGGTCAAATATGAATAATGTCGAAGAATTATTCTACGTTGCTAAAGACCGAGGAAATTTTTTTAATGTGGTCGCCAACTTCTTTTAAAGGAGACGGCATTGGAAGAAGAAGAACTCAGTTTACTGTACGCTACTGTTTCAATTAAAAATTTCTTTTACAGCATTTACTTATTTATCACATACTTTTTTTTTTTTGGCACTTGGGATAGGAACCCATACAGCCAGCAGCACGTGTACAAATGTGTATATAATGTATTCACTTAATTGATAGAAACACACAGTGGGATTGGGGTAGGTATTACTTTTCACACCTAGGGGTCATTCAAGGTGACTAACGTACGGGAATGGTAGACCACGGAGAGTAAAGGAATTATGTTTATTGCGGAATGCAAACAGAGGTAACGCTTAACATATCACAGTTTTAATTTACAATCTTTTATAAATTTTAGAACGACCTTATATACTTCATAACGGTTTAGTGATAACAAATGGAGTAGATTGTTTGGGGGATATAATTTTTGTTGCAGCAACGTTTCATTCAGAGTCTGTCTTTGTCTAGCATATTTTTTGCAAGCGAAGAGAATATGATCCAAGTCACATATTTCATTGCAGAATTCACATAGTTCGGTGTCGGTTACACTGATTTTATATAAATGATGAGGATAGCAAGCGTGTCCAAATTTAAGTCTGCAAATGGTCACAATTTCATGTCGGGAAAAGTCAAAATCTTTGTGCCAAAAATCAACTGGAATGTTAGGGTGCAAGTGCATATATCTTGTAGGGTTATTGGAGTAATGTTGCTTCCAGTTTTGGTTCCATTTTCTTCTTATATTATTTTTGGATATGATTAATTTTTCTTGAAGTCCTAAATTATTATTAACGAGCTGCCCAGATAAAATACTTTCTTTTGCTATAGAGTCTGCAATTTCATTTCCTTGAAGTCCCACATGAGCTTTTTTTTTTATATCATAGCCTCTTTTATTGAGTTTAATAATTTTTAATTTTAACTCGATTACAAAAGGATTAATGAAAACATCCATAGCATTAGTTGAGCTGGAGATGCATTTAAGAATGGACATGGAGTCGGATAAAATGTGTGTTCTTCTTATATTGTTAGATTCAATATAATCGCAGGCTTTAATAATTCCAATAGTCTCTGCCGAAAAAATAGAGGTACTGTCATTTAATTTGAAATATTTCTTTATATCTAATGATGGTATATAAAAACCACAACCCGTTCCAATTGTTTGTTTTGACGCATCTGTGAATACTTGAATAAAATCTGGCAGCTTAGAGAAATACTCATTCAGAATGTTTTTGTTTAATATATGATTTTCATTATATTTGGGAAAATTAACTTTTATGTGCGAAAGCATGTCAAAGAATTTAGATTCATCTATTGGGATAGGTATTTCCAGCGGGATATTAGAAATGTCTGAGTTTCTAAAGGCCACACATAAAGGAGGGGAAGGTTTTTTATTCCAATACTTATTCGTTAAATCATATTGGTTTAGTAGCGTTATCTTATTCACTAGATTAGTCTTTTTAATACTCGATTTAATAATAAATTTTTCTGTCAGAAGCTCCCTGCGTAAAAATAATGGAGGTTCTAATGCTTCAATACGTAGGGATTCCACAGGTGTAGAGCACATTGCACCTAAACATAATCTCAGTGCATTGTTTTGAATAGTATCTAGTTGCTTTAGAATATAAGGACTAGCTGACCCATATAAAGTACACCCATAGTCCAAAATGGACCTTATGTAAGACTTGTAAAAGGTTAAACATGTTTGAGGGTCTGTCCCCCACCAAGTTCTGCGTATTAATTTTAAAAAATTAATGCCTTTCATGCACTTTGCTTGAATGCTGTTGATAAAAGGTTTCCAACTAAGTTTCTTGTCTAGTATAATTCCAAGATAAGTTACATCATTTGTAACAGGATAGATATTGTTGTTTACATTTATGTTATTTATACTAGGAAGATTATGTCTGGTAAAAAACGTAATACTAGATTTTTGGGGATTTAGGGAGACACCCAGTGTGTCGAACTTTAAGGTTATTGACTGAAGATGGGTTGTAAGCGCTGAAGTGCAAGCTTCCAATTGATTTTTTGTGGTATAAATGACAAAGTCATCGGCATACTGTATGACATTGTAATTATTTTGAGAATGTATTTCTTTTGTAAAAATATTAAAAAGAAGAGGAGAAATGACGGAGCCCTGTGGTAAGCCTGATGATAATCTTCTAGGGCCAATAGCAGTATTGTTGTTGGTTCTTACGTAAACTTCTCTATGCATTAGAAGATTGCATAAGACATTACAAACCTTTGGTGGGATGTCTGCCTGAAGTAATTTCTCTCTTAATATAGTTATATTTACTGATTCGTAGGCTCCCATTAGATCAAGAAATGCAGCGCCTAGGTATTGATTTTTGGAAATGCATAATTGTATATCCGTTGTTATTTGAGATACTGCATCCACAGTACCAAAACCTTTTTTGTATCCATACTGTTCTAGTGGGAAAAAATCGATACTAGTCAGATAATACTCTAGTCGGTTATCACATACTTAAATACTTAAGTTTTTTTTTCAAAATGTCCTTACAATTATAATGCACCAGCGTGCATCTCTTCTGCAATGCAAATGACAACATGTTTTGTCGGATTTGTTGAATTTACTATCAGACAATTTCAATTATTCACTTTTGTTTGGTCGATGAATAATTGCATAGTTAGTTACCTTGAAATAGTAATTGAATGTTATTGTGACATTATATCAATTATATGTTAAAAACGTGGTTTCATCACGTTTTTAAACGCTCACGTGTTTGTCAATAGACAATAAGTCCGCTAACTTTAATACTTTTGATTAATTCCATCTATTAACCCACCTTTGTTTTTATTTAATTTAAACTTTTATTTAAACAATGGGAGTGACTATTATTATGCAATGATCGATATTGTATTTTATATATTTTAAATATTTTGTTCGTAAATTGTTAGTTTTAATCGCCTCTTGTTATCTAGACTAGATTCGAAGACCTATATAGTTTGCTCAACCATCCTTTGCCGTTACGTCATACATTGTCCAACTTTATCTCTCATTCATGAAATGGATGAGACGGAATTATGATGTCATTAACGTATCTCTTTTTTAATGTCGACGTGAATCTTATTTTTTACTTTTGACAATTCAGTTGTCTTATTTTGGATCATTATATATGTCATTGATTATAAATTTGAGGTTGAGTATAAAACTTAGAACATAAAATAGTAAGGAAGTATTGCTCGTTCAAGGACAGTTGACCGGGATGGTTATCCAAGATGGCTACCGGAAGTTACTTTTTAACAGTGGCGTCCTATATTATTATTATTAATAGAAAAATAATTTCCTTATTGAAACATATCTATTATTATTTAGTATGAACACTAATCATTATATATTAAAATAACCATTTTAATAAGGAAAGTAGAGGAAAAAAAATAGTATAACATTGCCTAAAATGGGGGTACTAGATTTAAGGAAATAAAACCAGTTATATACTACACAATTTTTATTAAAATTTTTCATTCTACCACTATTGGCACTTAAATTGAATTTTGTGTAAACATGTCTAATTTTTTCTAGATTATTTATTTTACTTTTACATATAAAATAAATTCTTGTTTTTAAATATACTTCACAGATGCTTTTTATAAGTTGTTTCCTACGAGGACTTTCAGAAGTAGATGGTAGAATTTCATCAGGAACAGGAACTGGTGAAATAGTTTCACTGCTAGTAGTTATCTCTTCAGCATAAGGGTCGTTAGTCCTTACCTGCATAGAAAAGGTATATATTAGTGAAATATATGTTTAAGTAAAAAATCTGTAAATAGATTTGAGAAGAAATATAGATTTGGCCAATATTATTAAAGCAATTTGTGGATGTAATATAATAATTACTTACATATTTCATTCTTGCGATTTTAATTGTAGGTATAGCATTTGGTACTGGTAAAACAATTACTGAAGAAATTCTATCAAATGATTGTTCTGTAAAATGTTGTGAGCCTAAAAAGCTATTCTTGCCTGGACTCTAGTTATCTTTATCCACAATATTTAACCATTTCCGTCTAATATTTTCATCCCGTGGAAAACTGTGAATGTAATAATGTGTTAATTGATACACAAATACATTTATTGTACTCCATAGACATAAAAATAATTGACATATACAGTTATGAGATTAACCAAAAAATTGTAAATTAATGATAATTAAAATAAAATATCCTCTTTCCATTATTGATACGCCTATGTCACTTTAAGTAGATAGGTTAGGGATCAATACAAAGTATTAATTTAATTTAAACATAAAAATATAGTTTACGTATATATAATGTATATTTATTATAATAATAGCTACTTACCAATAAATAATTAATCCAAATTTTTAACAGAAAACTAAATTTTTATAACTTGTAAACAAAGTATGAGTCTTAAAGGTTATCCAATATGGCCGACTTCCGTCGCCAGATTTTAACATTGTAGATATAACACAAACTCCTTCCTTACTATTTTATGTTCTAAGGTATAAAATAACATTCAACTAATAAAAAAGAGAGCAGAATACGTCACCGATTATGACGTAACGGCAAAGGATGGTTGAATAAACTATACATCAGTTACGTGTCCTGAAAAGCAATAAAAATTCCGAAATTTTATGAAATAACAAATAATGTTGGATGTAATTATGCAGAGTAGCCTTTTATTGTATTTAACCTCCAGTTTTGGTATCCTAGTTTATAAACTTTTAGACAGCACACAAATACATTTTATTTTCTTTGATTCTATTTGTTTGCTTCAA
The DNA here is from genome assembly GCA_035357415.1 of Ophraella communa. NCBI lineage: Eukaryota > Metazoa > Arthropoda > Insecta > Coleoptera > Chrysomelidae > Ophraella > Ophraella communa. The sequence continues at coordinate 19,702,464 of CM068988.1, read as the reverse complement.
CTTTTATTATTTAAATACTTAACTAAAAATGAAATAGTATATTTTCTTTAATTATACCAGTACTGACAGATACGACCCATTTTTATTTTTTCGAATGATTTTTTGTCTGCGTAAAAGTTTCGTCGAGTCTAAAATAAATTTTTAAACAAAACCGTCCATTATGATTGATTTTAAACTGATATGCATAATTTTTTTATTTCTGTTGATTTTCTACGGAAAGAAAATTTCAGAAACAGTTAACTCCTCTTTGTGGAAACGTAGTCGCCACATATTCGGCACCATTGTTTTATTTTACAATCGAGAGATTAAAATTAACGATTTGTGGTTTTTCCATGGCATACAGAAATTCCTGATAAATCTAAATACTGATTGTAATCCACTTTTTACCGTTATAACACAATTTTTCAAGTGAAAAATAAATGTGAATCATTAATTTTTACACATTTTGATACTATACTATAATTTTTGCTAGGTATAGGTGGTCTAACTGATGTATTTTGGAAACAATACTTAATGTAAATATTAACAGCCTTACTAATAAACGGAGTATAAATATTTATACCGAGAATAAATTCGGAATAGGCAAAATGTCTACTAATAAATATGGAATAACTTATACTCGGAATAAAAACTCGGTATAAAGTTATACCTACCCTAAGCCTTGTTTAAGTGTAGTATAACCTAAAAAATATGTTTGCGATAAGGTGTAGAAGCTGTTGAGGAGGTTATTAATTTAATAAATGTAGATATAAATATGGAAAATACAAGAAAAAGAAAAGTTTTTAAAGAAAGAATATACCCATTTACAATATATTCTGACAAATAGTAAAATATAGATTTTCAAAACAAGGAGTCAGGTCAGGCTTTTAAATGAACTAGGTAATAGGGAATTCTTTAAACGTACAGACTAGGAGGCGGTTTATCCTCCACTTTATAGATACTGGCAACTTTAAGATATTGGGGTCGGAACCAAGTAAGTAAAGATTGATTTGTCTGCATTCTTTACTTAATATGGACTACCTAAGCTCTGATGTCACAACTTTTCCAAACAAATCCAGGTATTAAAAGAGATTTTAATTAATGTTTTACCAGAAATAAGTAAAAAGTGATCAGTTAAAGACATTTTTATAATAAAGTCTGCAAGGTAAGGAAAATCTCGACCAATTCCAGTTAGAACTTTTCTCAAACAAAATTTTACAAATTATAAACCAAAAAAATCTATATAAAGTATGATCCCTCGTGGTGTATTGGTTAACGTACTGGCCTCTCACGGAGCTGATGCGGGTTCGAATCCCGTCGACGACAACTTTTTTTATTTTTTTTAATAGTCGTACTGTCATACTTCATTTAATTTAACACTGTTCCATGTACTTGTGTCAACGTCTGCTACATTGCCAAATCAATATTTTGGAATAGAGAGGGAATAGTTATACCGAATTTATTCCGAGTTTATTTGTAAACAACTTATACCAACCTTATACTTAGAATAACTATTCTAAGTTTAAATAAGGAATAACGTAAGAATAAGAGATTTTTATTAGTAACAGTGTAAAAGTTTATAAAATAATGTATTCATCTAACTAAACATTTACAGAATCTTAATAGATAAAGAAAAGTATCTCAAATTTCAATTAAACCGCAGTATTTGTATTAAAAAATTAAAATCAAAAAGTCATTATAGAAATTTTTAAAGACTTGAATTTCATTTAAAATACCCATTAACAGGTTATAGTATATTATTCAACAAGCTATTATTCACCACGATGAAGTTTGTAAATCATCTAAGTGAATAATAGCCATTATATCCGAGTAGAATACTATACTTTGTCCACGACTTTCAAATATAATTTACTAGCAGAGTAAATTTGTGGTGAGTCTGCAGTGGTTAATTTGGACGACATAGAGGATTGGAAAACCAAGTTACCATTGATATTAAGAAATTATTCTCCACGAGATGTATACAATGCTGACGAAAGAGGACTATATTACCGAGGCATGCCTAACAAGTTATTTGTATTAAAAATTGGAAAATGTGCAGTGAAGAAGACAGCAAAACAAAGTTTGACTATTTTGCTATGAGAAAATATGGAAGGTGAGAAAGAAGATCCATTAGTAATTGGAAAAAGTAAAAATCCCCGCTGTTTTAAGTGTAGTCATGTAGAATAAATTACCCTTAGAATGGGTTTCTAACAAAAAGGCTTGAATGGCAACAGAAATTATGACAAGATGGCTGCATAAATTTGACAATAGAATGAAAAAACAGAATAGAAAATTGCTTCTTTTCCTGGATAATCCCACGTAAAAGGAAAACATTTCAATGAAATGAATACCATCTTAAAGCTTGTCTAATTACGAAAAAATCCTTTCAGATAAGTTTTAATTGTAGTAGTGCATTTTTCTACAGGACCGGATTAAGTAAAAACATGTATGTACACTCGAAAAAGTTAAAATTTTTCAACATTCACGACGATGCCGAAAAGGCCTTTAATATTTTGAAAAAAGTAATCTCGATGACCCGAAGATGACTGTTTTTGTTTCATTTCGTTATTTTTTACCGTCTGGGATTTATTGGCTTTAAGTGAAATTTCAAAAAGTTGGTAGTGAAAACATGGTATATTTCCGTAAGGGATGATTGGATGCACAAATTTCAACCACAGTTTCCTCGAAATTAACCTTAGAATCTGATTATTTACAAAAAAATTGACATTTTTCTGGCTAGGTTGAAAAAAAAGGATTTTCACGAAAAATATCGCCACCTTGTTAGGGGTACTACAACTCAAGAAAAATCATCAAAATCAAACAATTCCAAGCAAAAAAATGACCAAATAAAAATATGATCCATTATGTTCATTTTTTGGATTACATTGTAGGTATACAATTTTTCGTTTAGTAAACATTTTAATGTTATTTAATCTCCACGTGTTAAAATTTATTAACGAAATTCACATTATCTACTGACAATTATTATTATTACACGATCAAAGTTCGAATGGCATTGATTCACTTACAAACTGCATTTATGTTACTGAAATCACAAATATATATAGTAGAGAGAACAGCAATTACCAACATCGCGTGATGTTTGTGGCTTGAAATGAAAAATATAAAAATTATGTTGAATAGAAAAACATTCGTCCTGACCGATTTATTTACAACCACCACGTGTCGTTAAAATGTATGTAAAAGCTTATCTAAAAAGAAAAATCAAAACCAGTGTAAACGTGTGGCAATATTTCGTAGTTCGTATGTAAGAGGGTCGATCATTTAAAAAGGTTTCTTTTCTATCGTCAACAAAAGAGTAGCCTGACAAATTTAAACTAGAATTTAATGAACCTAAAGGATTGTGGCGAGGCTAAGCTGCTTTATTAGCTTTGAGGGTTATTAGGGAATTATTGGAAACGCCTTATTATGGTCGTTTCGAAAATGACAGATACGCACGCGCATTAGAAAATATTTAATAAGGGTACCCTAATAAGATGCTGTAGGGCTTTCTAATGAAAAAAAAATCGTTGCAAAATTCCGTAGGTCGCAAAGTATAACGGACCCATTTTTTATATATTCTGAAACCTATTAGGTTTTTATAGTTATATATTGTACAGGGTTATTCATTATAAATGTCCCAGCCCTTACCATAGTTATTATTGCATAAACAAAAACATTTTTAAAATAAAAGTTGTGTGGTTATAAACTAATTTTATTATAACATTAACAAAAGTACAGTGGCGTGCTAGTTTAGTGGCTAGGTCAAGATTTAATTAAAATTACAAATAATAGATAACGAATATTATAAAGGTAACTTAACTAGTATAAATAAATAATAATTTATAAAAGTTGCCCGAAGTGTCCACCATTATTTTCAATACATAAATGAAAACGTCTAATTATATTTTGAATTGCATTAGTAATGGCTTTTTGTGCCCCCTAAACTAGCACGCTACTGTACTTTTGTTAATGTTATAATACGCCGCGATTTCATTATAACCATTCATTTATCTAATTTCTTATAATTAAAAGCGCATTCTAATAGTACACCGCGTAAAGTTTCTAAGCTTTTATAATTAAAATCAGGATAATCTCGTAATTTTCCTTTGAACGATTTTCTAAAGTCAGTACAATATTTTCTTAATGTAAATTATAAACTGTTTGTAGCATCGTCAACATTTGCAAATTTTGTTTTTTTGTTTTTCCGCACCTGCGAATGATCTATAACGTCTTAATAACCCGAGAAATAGTGTAAATAGAAATTTTAGTTAACGTATTAATTCGCTTTATTATAACCGCATCTGATTTTTTAATATCTTCATTTTTCAAACACTGAGACATATTTAAAATAACCCTGTGATACTGAATGTGTAAATCTTTATTGCAAAATTCGCTACTAACCTCACCTGTTGGCGATATCATATCTACTGAATTTTAATTTTGATCTGGATTTCCATTTTCTGATTCAAAAAGTCTCCAAAACGCTGCCATAATATAATATGTAACCAATTTAAGGTTATCAATTAATATGGGCAAAAATTACAATACGTAAACCAATGATTAAAAATGAATTACCGAAACAAAGATATATCTAAAGTTAATACTTAACTGACCCAAATAAAAATCTGGACTCTCCGCCTCGGTACTAGACACCGACTTTATAAGTTATATAAAAACTGCCACAAAAAAAATAACCCCTATACCCCTGCATCGGAAAAAATGCAGTTTATAGTGAATCGTCATAAAAAACAAAACTTATTTTTTTCTTAAGTAAACAAGCCTTCCAAACACAAAAATGAAAAAAAATCCCGACGGTCTCATGAAATTTACCCCCCACCCCAAAAAAATATTTTTCTATATTTGCGTAATAAAACCACTAATTAAAAATTATATGTTTCTTCTACAAAAAATATGAATATAATTAATTAACAAAAAACCACCCTATCTATATAAAAAATCACCATCATTTTCTTCAATATTAGAAGAAAGCTCCAATTCTGCAGGATCATATAAATCACGAGCGAGCATCAAAAAAATCACCAATGGATCTTGCTTTATCTCTTTACATTTTTTTAAAAACATATAGCGAGCTAGATAACCCCCAAGAAACTCTTGTTTTCTGTGGGAATAAGGTCCTGCCGCCTTAGCATGTCGCCTGAAACAAAAACAATTTTAGAAAAATCCTCTTCCCGACCAACTGACACAGATCAAAGAATATGCATTCATGCTTCTCAGCTTAATATCGCTTGTTCTACTTATAATTAGAAAATAGCGTACCATGAACTCTCTATGGATTTTGTGCAAACTTCTGTCTCAGGATCCTTAAAATGCAAGGAATGGTTCACTTGCAAATGTTGATATTTCTTATTATCTTTTAGATTAGAATATCCTTTCCAACAATAAGAATATATCAAAGTGCCATCCTCAATAAAATTTTCAATACAGTCCATAAGTGTTTCTTGGGTTCTATCTGCCACTCATAAAAACTCTTCCTGTACCTCGTTCATATCCTCCGAAAACCCAGGAACCATCTACATGATGTCCTCGATGTCCAAATTAATGAAATCCATTTTCAGAAGAAAACCAACAAAACAATATAAAACCACTTTATACTCTACCAAAAATTGGAAATATTCAAAAAACGTTAAATTGGAAATGTTCAAAAAACGTCAACTCACCTATCAGCCAATAGAAAACATCTACACCACCTATGTCGGCCAATAACAAACGCCTACGTCATCCCAAGATGGTTGTTCGTTGTTATTATTATTTTGTATATCATACAAATGAAAATTTTAAAACTGATTAATGTCATTAAAGTAAGTGACCGCCAAGTTTTTTTTTATTTTTAAACTTCCTGAGACATATACTTCCATACAAACTAAAAATTTTAGTAATACGCGGATTCACTATAAACTGCACTTTTACCCCTGCATGCAACAGAATACAGCGGACCATTAAAAGCCGTCAACAACTCGCGTGCGTACTCCACTTGTTTTCGCGCTGTACAACTACCAGTCTAGAGAGAGCTTGGGTTCCGACGATACAGAGTGGATGTTTTACGGCACAAATATGTTTTTTTATGTCATTCTTTCTACTTTGAAGCCTAGTAAACTAATTCACTCTGTATAACACTGTTAAATGGTTTTTAGCAATTAATATTGGAAAGACTATACTTGTACACGCGTAGTTTTTTTTAATAACGCTGTCCTTTAATGACAGTCTTATTACAATATAGCTGTCCTTTAGATTTCAGTTTCATAACTATTTTCTATTATTTTTTATCCTTTCATCCATTTAAATTACCTTGTTTTTGTTTTGTGGTTTCACATTTTCCATCTCCTAATCCAAGTGAAGATTTGATCAACAGATGTTTGTAGTTTAGGTGCAGTAAACCATCACGGCTTTTCTCTAGACAGAAAAATAAACAATTCTTATTATTTCTCAACGCCGTCCGTCTCTGCGACTTTTGATGACAAGCAAGCTTTCGTTAGTTTTAAATCCGCCAATGTTTTGAATAAAGCAACCTTATAGTGGCACCAAATGAAAATAGATTACAAATAAATCATACTTCGCGTTTTGAAAAAGATTTCAAGTGCATCGGCCAGATATCACGCTCGCTAATGACAGCTTCTAAAACACTTTTAGAAAATTGGATATGTATCACGTTAATAATTTTGCATTATTTACACTTTCGGTCTGTGTAAATTTTGTTTCTGCTTATTCCAGAGACATATTAGATAAAAATCAATCTTATTAAAATGTGGCTTGTGACGTTGCAGTGTTTTTGTAATCTGTGAAATGATCAATGGAGTCATTGACGTATGGCTTGTGTCAAATTGACATCATTTCCCGTCTGAATGCCTTTGACAATTTTTCCAAGGCATTTGACTGCGTTAAAACTAACAAATGAGAAACCCAGTTCTCCCGGTACCGATCTGGACCCCTATTCTTGACGGTGATAGAATAGAACTCTCCCTAGAGCACTCCCTACTTTCATTCTATCACCTTTCTATTGGTTACATGAAACTGTATTCTTGATTTCGATAGAAAGAAGTACAGTCGCTGTAGAAAGATAAGAATTTTTAAGCAGGGTTGCCAAATAGTTAGACCAATCGGAATAAAGAATTTTTGACAATTGAAGATCATGCAAACAACAAACGTGGTTATTGTTTATTTTTTATTTTTACGGTCTCTAAAGTGTTTCAGGAGCTATATTTTATTTAATTTCTACATTTAATTCTATTTCATAGCATAATATTTAGTTCTAGTTTTTTATTTAGTATTGTTTTTAGTATTTGTATGTATTTAGTTTAGTATTAATATTGTTTGCCTTTGTGTCACCGGTGTGTTTACAATTTACAATGGATTTGAATAATGTTTTAATTCACGACGCTATACAAAATGATATACGAGAAGCAGAAGAGGATATCAATCATTATAATATAAAGGTTATCTATGATATCAATATAAGAAGAGAAGTTTTACCCTTGGTAAACCCATTTGATGAATTAACAGATTATAGGTTTACAAGGCTTTTCAGATTGAACAAGGAAGTTTGTCGCGACGTTATAGTGTTTACAATCTTTGGAAGAGCCCCCAGGTATACTGTTCAATAAAGTTGACAACTCTGTCCATAGGGCTTCCATTTTTTCTTTTATATAGGACTGCGTTAATTTGTCGGAGTACATTTCTTGTCTTGCAGAAATAAAATCCACAAGAATCTGCTTTTGTTGGGTGTTCATAGGAGCACTCGTTTGTTTTTTATTTTCTGTCATTTTCACTACACTATAGTTGTCTTATCTATGTTTACTACTGTTAGTTTTGATTAAAAAAAAAAAAATAAAAGGTTGATAACAGACGGACAATTATTTTTGATTATCTAAGCACGAAACGACGAAATACATCATATAACATATAATCGATATAACCAAGAACCATATAACTACTATAAAAGAAATTACTTCTATACTATTTTTGGTTCGAAAATAAAAATCCCTAACACCTTCTCTTGGTGTTATAGCAGTTCCTTCAAAAATAACCAATAGAAGTAATTGTTCTATCGGGGAGCAACCCTTCGCTATCGGTACAGTGAGAGAACGAATTTCAAGAATACGGTTTTGGCATTTTCAATAGAACCACGCCCACTTTCTATTGGCTTTTCTATTCTATCACCGTCAAGAATAGGGGTCCTGCATAAATATTTCGGTCCACTGAGCCAGTTGATGCTAGGCATCTTGTTATGGTCGTTTTAGCTTCTTTATGTTTTTATTGGTTTTACCTAAAACATGCCAAATATTATAATTAGTTACAATGGAAAAGTTCTTTAACTATCCTACAGCTTTTTGCGTAGTTACAGATCATTCTAGCGACCAATCAGTTACTGGTACTTGTGACCTATTGGCTTCTACTTTGGCTATCACTGTCCTATCCCGCTACCTGAAAGTTGGCCCTTTGTCCAGATTAACTTCCAATTTTCCCATTAGCTATGGGAAAATTCTCAGCAGCGCGAACCTCATTTCTTCTGATGCTCACACAGCATGTTATAAATTTAATCTCTCTTTGTATATTTTCAATTTCATCATTAGACTCTTCTTCTTTTTAATTCGATATTTGTCGATAGATCATAGATATCATAGTGTTTTTTAAACTTTACACTCATAAATATTTGTTACACCTTTGAATATCTAATAGAGTACCGTAATAATCACTTCACGGACGTGTACCGTACTATATTTTTTTTCATACTGCCTTTGGTTTTAAACGCAATAAAATATGAAACTGAAATGACATATTTGGTAATTTTATTAGGAAGTCATGTAGACTGCTGTGAAAAAATTTTTACTTGATTTATTCTTAACATGGTTGATTTGCTTTATAAATAAAAAATGAACATAACAAGTTTCCCAAAGTTGAACAAAATGTAGACCATCATCCAAACCGGTCGAAGGTGCTGACAAAGGAACACATTGAAAGCTTCATGAGGAACGTTCCAGCTCTTGGGACCCGGTAGTCTTGTCAGCTTGTCGGCATCAGCGGTGGTTGACCTAGTAAAGGAACGCTCCCTTGACAAATTCAGGGGAAGATGGGACGAAGAAAAAGGTTGCATACTATCCAAGGAACTTCTAAAATATCCGAATAGCAAAGCAGCCAAGAAATACGTGGCCATGACCAGAAAGGACCTGCAATTGGTCACAGGTATACTTACTGGTTATTGTAACCTACGAAAACATCTGAACAGGTTAGGTTTATCTGACAGCCCACTATGTAGAGGATGTGAACAAGAGGATGAGACAGTTGAGCACGTCCTTTGTGACTATCCGGCACTCTCTCTAATAAGACTTTCTATATTCGGCGAGAACTGGCTAACACATGCCAATTTGAGGGAGCTGCCTACAGGCGACGTTATCACCTACTTTAAACAGGTTGACGAGCCAATAGGTTCAATCTCAGAAGGACGCACAATGGGCCAAATGTGGCCTAAGTGCAGTGGGGCGACCAACCCTTCCATAATTACAGATACAGATACAGGAGAGGGACGTTCCAAATAAAGAATATCTATTACTCAAAGTGATAGCATTACTTGGAGTTGCTGGAGGTTGCCAAAAGGAAGAGGTCTATAATTTAGAAGTTAGTGATATGGACGATACGGGTACTCAGCTATTAGTTAATATTAACCAGACAAAAACGCATATTCGACGAGCTTTCACTGTGATTAACAGTGATGAGGTTCACTATTTGGATGTGTTTAGAAAATACTTGAATTTACGGCAACACGTCTCCCTGAAAGCTTTTTTGGTGGGTTATAGACAAGAAAAATGTCTGTCTCAAAGAGCTGGTATACATACTGTTAGCGGAGCACCTAAGAAAATAGTTGAGTTCTTAAAACTAGACCAACCAGAAAAGTATACAGGTCATTGCTTCAGGAGGACATCCTCAACGTTGTTGGCCAATGCTGGAGCTGACCTTAAAGTTCTAAAACAGTACGGTGGATGGAGGAGTTCTTCAGTTGCAGAAAAGTATATAGAAGAATCGATTGAAGGCAAAAACAAGATTGAAAGAATGATCCAAAGGGGCGAAGCTTTTGTTGAAGTGCTACATCACAGCCTCACGTCTTCCACGATTTCAGAAAACACTGTAGATCCATCAACAACTGCATTAATACATATTGCTGACAGCAGCAGTTGTACATTTAATGTCAATCTTCAAAAACTAGAATAAAAGCTTAGTTTATGTTGATTCACTTATTATTTCAAACAACATTGGGAGAATTGAAGAGTACTGTAAAGTACAAGTGTACTCGTTTGAGTCCGGGAAATGGCACTTTACCGTACAGTATGAAAAAAATTTATATTTATATATTGTACTTGATTGTTTTGTGGTTGCAATTTTATCTTTATTATGGCACTTGGTTTGCTGCGAATGTCATAGTGTTCTGTGGTTAATGCTCTATAATTTGACTTCTGTCTACTTTTACTTATGTCCAATCTTCTTGTGTTTGATGCTTTACGTACAACTTATATCGTATCGTCATCATAAAGGGTGTGTTCGGGGAGCACGCTATTTGCGCCATTTGGCGCTATCTAGTACTATTCCTCATTTGCGTTATATGGCTCTTGGCGCTACATAGTTCGAAGGCGTGCTCCCCGAACACACCCATAGTGTGCTGTTCACGTGTTCCTGTAATTATTTTAATGTGGGATTTCCGTTTACTTAATTATTATTTTTGGTCATGGATCCTTCCATTTTTATTAGAAATGTTTTTTGACACCAATTGGGTCACTTTTACCGTTTTTCTGGTAGTCGACACAATCATCGTGGAGACAATTTATTTGTCTAAATTCGACCTTTACTATCCTCAAGTCTGTGTAAGAGACTACGAGGTTCTTAATATAATATTTATTGGATACCATAGAGATTCGTCTCATAATGGTGTCTCTGAACCATCTATTTTATAGACTGTTTCTTCAATTTCCGTTATTCTTTGGAGGCTGGTTGCCTCATATCATTTTCATCAGTTTCGTCAAGTTTTCCCCATTCTTTCTTACTGCTAATTAATTTCCTTTTCTCAATAAGCTTATTGCCTATAATAATAATTATACTTAATTTTAATAAAAAATTTTCAATGTCATTAACCTACCCCCCTCTCTTTTTTAAATAATTTTGCGACCACAATGCACTCATATTTATGCTGAATTTTATGTAACTGTTCATAGGTAAGATTATTTGAATTTGTCTCCTATTAGGTCTAATGTATTTACCTATGTATGCTTTTTAGCCAGATAATGGTATTTAAATAGACCGAAGCTAGTAGCTTTATAACAACAGTAAAAACTTTAATAACAATAAATAATTTGTGACATTGACATTGGTCTTTTCCTTTCCTCCATGTATTTATTTAACGGGGATGTAGTTAGTTATTTGGATACTTCTAAAAAACTCTTGGAATAATTGAGCTACATTTAAAGAGTATTCCTTTAAAAGTAAAAAAGAAATATTTCTAATCGATATATACAAATAACGTAAGGCGTATTTTTCGATTACAGTTAAATGAACTTGTTAAACTTTTTAAGGGTTCATAGACCTTGAAACATGTACAAGCAAATAAAAGAAGAAAAAAGAAATCATAATAGGTATAAGATTTTATACAATTAACGTAAATAAGAATGAAAGAAAATTTGCGCGGCATAAAAATAGATGCCTTACAAGTTTTTAACAATTTTTTGAACGGGTGTCTGGATTTTTTATTATCATTATTGTATACAAGAACTTAGAAAAAGTTTAAATATCGGACACCATCTACAGAACTCATTCTTGAACATTATTACTAAATTCTATCCAAGATATAGTTGTTAAATGAATTCTTCCTCTATTTGAATGTTTAACATTTAAGATTACTCTATACCAAATATTTTAAATGAAACAAAGAAAAGTGGCTGATATATTCATGAAAATTATTCTAATATCCTTTATATTTTCATACTTTGGTAAGTTTTACAATATATTTATAATAGAAATATAAAAGGATATTAGAATAATTTTCATGAATATATCAGCCACTATTCTTTGTTTCATTTAAAATATTTGCTATAGTAATCTTAAATGTTAAACATTTAAATAGAGGAAGAATGTATTTGACAACTTTATCTTGGATAGAATTCTGTAATACTATTTCATAACAATCAAGCAAGTCCCAATTCATATAAGCTGTCTCTGGAAGTTAAAGTCAGAATCTAAAACCAAAAGAATATAATTAAAACTATTGATTTAATTTATATGTTTAATAAACAATTGTGTAATTTAGGTAGTTAAATATTTAAATATTAGTTATAAGGTGGAGGTACTTACATTGGGGCACGTAAACATTTTTTTTAGTGTTTCGATAACAGATATGTATTCAGGCAAAACCTCATAATCTGAGAAATACTTAAAAATAAAAACTGTTTTAATAAATGCTATCAGACAAGGGTGAAATCAGTGTAGGAACTATAAATGTTACAGTGATAGACAGAGTAACTCTATTTCATTATCAAAACTCAAATAGTGACACTATTTCAACAACAGTTGATAAAACTTAATGTTAAGCAATTTAGTTATAAGAAATGTAAATAGTAATTTAAGTTTGTACATTAGTTATAAGTTTGTTAATCTCTGATTATATCAGAAAATTTCACTTAAACAAGTATAGATTAAAATAAAAAGACTAATTTTCATTCTTTCAAGTCAAATTAGCACTCAAAAGTTATAATAGAACTATCTTAAGAGATTTATGCACAAATTAATATCCATTTCATGTTATTTGCTCAAATTTACATAAATTCAAGATGATGGACATGCCAAAATCAGCACATTTCAAACATCAATTTTATAGGGAAAAAGTGATCAAAAAATAATTTAACTAACTTTTTCATGAATGTAAGAATACAGATTTTCTATATATTATCAGAAGTAATACCACGATTGATTGAATTTTGGCGATAAGTCTGTCGATTCAGTTGAGTTCAGAAATAAAAGATAGACTTATGAGATAAATTCAATCACGAGTTGAATTTTATTAGACTATTTCAAGAAAAAAGTTTCTTCATTAATATAAATACGAATAATGTATGACAGTCATATTCAAATGTCATAAATTGTTTCCATATAATAATATTTTGATTTTTTTGTAGACACGTTTTTATCTATGTTTTGGTTGATAATTTCATTTTTATTTGACACAATCAGGTACAATTAATATTGATAGAACTGCCTAACTTTGTGTTGCCATGGTTACGTCGTTGAAAATACCGAAACTAACTCTCCAATTGAAAGACAGCTGGTGTTATCGCGATAACACCAGTTGTGTTTGGTTTGCGATTGGTCAGATTATGTGAGAATTTTAAGATGAGTGAAATAGTCAAAGAAACATTTAAATATGTTGAAATTTTTTTTATCATTTTATGTAAATTTAGACTAAATTTTGCAAATTTAAACAATTGATTGCTAATTTAATATCATTATTGTCATAATTAGGGAAAAGGTATAAAGGCCGTGAATTTTGGTTTTCGCCCTCATTCCCTCTTATTCTATCTGATTCGCTCTGATTCCGCTAATTGGCGATTTAAGACTGATATCATAACCACACTTTTAATCAAAAATCAAGTTTAATTACATAATACAACAAAAATATTATTATAAAAGTAATTAAATAGCATCAAAGTACTTACCAAAACGTGCGATTCATAAAAATCAATCTAAACCCTAGTAAGATTGATAAGATTCGTTTCATCTTTATTTGACATCAAACCGATTCAATAGAACTGGAAATCTGGTGTGGAGTATTGCCGGCCTGCATTGCGAAATCGTTACCAACTGAAATACAGTTATTTGAAGGTACGTTCATTAAAAACATTTTATTTGTGTGCGCATGACTATTTAAAATTAAATCAAGGACAAGTATTAGCATTCCTCAAGGTATTTCTATTGTATTAGGTAAATTATTGCATGTAATAAATCTTTGAAAGAAATTAATAGTTGATAAAATTTTGTATTAAATAATTCCGTAATTTCAATTGAATGTTTTATAGAGTAGTCAAATTGAGTTTTACTTGAATCCTACCAAATATAAAGAGTCGGGTCTCGAAATAAATCAAAATTTTACTGAGCAAGCAGATTTTTATTAGGGCGTTCATTTAAAAAAAATAAACTATACAACAATTAATAATTCAAACATTTCATTTTTTAAATATACAATATAAAACCAATTAAACAAAACAATAAATAATAAATCTATAAAAACAAACCATCACAATATATAGGTACGCTTCCTAACATTTCAAACCTTCAATACTAGAATCTCAAAAAGCTCACTGTTTTAATGCTAGTTTAATCAAATGTTAAAGGAGTTTGTTTTTATAACTAAACTTAAATAGCAGAGACAATAAATAAATTTGAAGAAATTTTCAACAAAGTCTTACGTTATTGATGACGTAGTTCGGTTTTCAATAATGTAACGACGCATGAATGTATCATAAATAATTTTTTGGAGAATAAATTTACTTATAGTAGTCAATGAAAAAAGTTATATATAGGTATCGTATGTAAGAGTATTAGGTATATTAAAATGTCATAAACTGTCCTATAGACCCAATCTGGAGAGATAAACAATATTTTAATATCGAATGTACCTATATATGTGTCAGTGAAATATATTATACTTCAATAGATTTACGTCACTTGTTTCGATGCCGTCAGAACATATCTGTGTTATGAAATTTATCAAATGGCAGGGTCGGTCTGGCCAGGGCGGCTGGTAGCCAATCGCCGAGGGCCTCCGGCTCAAGGGTGCCTCCAAAAGCCAAAAAATACAAATAGATTAGATTAGATTTCTCTGCACTTCGACCTACGAAGATCTTTTGTGCCTATCTCAATCTACTCGAAATCTAGAACACCACAAAGTTGAGCACCTTTCTCCTGCAATTCCTTCTAGTAATTTAAGCCGTTTGCAGAACATTGCTACGCATTCGTATAGTATGTTTCGCCGTTTCTTTAGTGCTTTCGCAGAAACTACAGTTTTCACTTTCCGATGTGGCCATTATTCTGAGGTGAACCTCAAAGGACAGTGTCCAGTCCAGTGAGACCTACGATCAATTTTATATATTTTTCCAGAAGGAATCTTTTAGGTGATATATCTACAAACCTTTTAGCTTGGTTCTCTCTTGGCGTAATCCTCCAGTAAGTTCGTAGTCGATCCTCTTCCAGGAACTTAGTTCCTGTTTGATATGGCTTTTTGTGAGATCCAAAAGGGCTCCGGACCAAGGAAAAGTCTATTAGCCCCTTCTTATGCGAGTCTATCAGCTTCCTTTTTACCTATTATCACTCTTTGACCTGACACCCAAATCAAGGCGACCTTGTTGTTTCCTGCCAGTTTCTTAAGGGATTGTTTACATTCCCAGACTAGCTTTCATAAATAAAAAGTACTCAGAGCCTTTAAAGCTGCTTAACTGTTTGCTTGTCCTTCGAGTGCATCTATGGACACACTCCTGGATATTAACATCTATAGCATATATCTCCGGCTGAAAGATAATTGGGCGTTACCAAGGGATTTGGACAACCGAAAATTCGGTCCCATTACTCCAACCCAATCACAAGTTTTTAAGCTTTATTGTGTCTATTGCAGTATTGCAGCGAAAGTAGACCTAGCAATATGCCTCTAAGGCTGCTGTGCATTGTCATTGCCTCTGTTATTCCCAGACAAGCCAGCCGTTGCAGTTTCTGCCACTTAGCACATGCCGTTTATTGTTGAATTTTTTGTCACCACACTAATAAAGCATTTGTTTCAAGACCGAAGTCTTCTCAAATGACCTGTATGCTAGTACAGCTCTCCACCAAGGCCCCACTAAGTTTTTTTCTAAATGATTGTTCCAAGTTAGTTTTTGATCCAGGATCACTCCAAGATATTTTATCTACTGGTGAACGGTATCAAAATTGTTTTGCGTGGATTGACCTTAAGGCCTTCCTTCTAACACCATTTCTCTATGATGTATAAAATTATGGCAATTTTCTCGAACTTGTCATGATGGTTGCAAACGATGGCGTTTTTTTCTATTCTATTTCTATTCTTCTGGGGTGCGTTTCATGCATGTACTGGAGCTCTAGGCTCATTGTACCCCCCTGAAGTAATCATACCAGGTTCGTTTCCTTCATGTATTCTAGAATGTCCCTGATATTCGCTTTCACGATTTCCTCTGGCTCAGGAAACTGAATGCCAAAGTGTCTCTGTCTAAGCCACTTAAGGCTCGGACAGTGACATATTACGTGAAGAGGAGTTTCGTCTTCCTCACCACATTTTCTGCACAATGGGTCCTCAGCGAGTCCTATTGTGTTCATGTGTTTTCGGAGATGGCAGTGTCCTGTAAGCAGTCCCACTGCCTTTCTCAGTTGGGTTCTACTTAGGCTGAGTAGTTCTGTAGTTTTCTCCCTGGATGGACCTGTTATGAATAATCTGGATTGCCTGAGTCCAGGCAGTTCCATCCAGAGTTTCTTATGTTGTTCCCTTAGTCGTTCCTCTATTGTTTCCCTTACATGTTGGTATGAGACCCCACATGTGGGAAGAGGTCCGATCAGGGTTCCTTCTGAAGCTTCCCTGGCTAGGAGGTCAGCTTTTTCATTTCCAAGAATCCCTGTGTGTCCTGGTACCCATTCAAGGATAACCTTGTGGCGTTGTGCCAGTTCAGCTACAGTTCCTTGGCAGTGCTTCACTGTTCGTGATGCAGTGTGTACGCTCTCTATTGCTTTGAGAGCTGCTTGGCTATCACTTCTGATCCTGACAGTCCTGTTAGGGACTGTCTCGTTCAGGATGATTTCCGAGCATGTGTTGATGGCAACCACTTCAGCTTGCAGGATAGTCTCTACTGAACCCAGGTTGAGACTATACGTATTGTAGATTCCAATCCCAGTGCTGGTGCTTGTTTTGGATCCGTCTGTGTACCAAACGGATTCATGTTGTTTCCTAGTCTTGGTACGAGCTTCGTCCCTATCCGGAATATGAACCGTATATGGTTTGGAAAGGTCGTAGCAGATAGGTATTCTATCTGAGGGCATGCTCAGTAATTGATTATGTTCAATCTCTTTCGAGATTGTGGAATGGTACCTAGGGATCGCCCTGCCCCATTCGTTGTTTATTTTCAGCCTGTAAGCAGCTGCCAGTGCTTCCCTTTCCACAATAAGATGTAGTGGAGGTAGTCCCAGCATAGCTTCCAGGGCCGCCGTGGGCGTTGTTCGCATCGCCCCGGTTATGGCTAGACAGGCTACTCTTTGTACCCTGCCTAGCTGTCTAGATGCTACTGAGCACCTCGCTTTATGCCACCACACAACAAAACAATAGGTTATGATGGGTGCCACCACCCTCGTATAAAGCCAGTGCATCATACTGGGTTTAAGCCCCCACGTATTGCCCACAGCTCTTCTGCATGCCCAGAGAGCTCTTAGGCCTTTATCTGTTGTGTTTCTAATGTGGTTGGAAAGGGTTAGTTTGCTATCTAGGGTTACCCCTAGGTATTTGACTTCCCCTTTAAACTTTAGCGTTTGGCCCCACATACGAAGTTCCCTCAAGTCAAGGTTCCTTCTGAGGGTGAACGCTATCACGGAGGTCTTTGCCGGATTAGTTGACAATCCCTCTTGTCTGCACCATTTTTCGGTAATCCTCAGTGCCAGCTGCATTCTCTCGGACACAGTGGCCCCGAATCTACCGTTTACAACTATGCTGACGTCATCAGCAAAGGCTTGGGCATAGATACCCTCGTCATTGAGTCTACAAAGGAGCTCGTCAACCACCAGGTTCCACAGAAGAGGAGATAACACCCCTCCTTGCGGACACCCCTTAGTGGCTGAGACCATTCTCGTCTCCCCAAAGAGCGTACCTATTATTGTTCTTTCCCGTAACATATTACCAGTCCATCTTACAATGTCCTGTTCTATGCCACGGTTCTGCATGGCCCTAAGTATGGAATCGAAGGAGGCAAAATTAAATGCCCCTTCAATATCCAGAAACTATCTCTTTATTTAAGAGTGCCTGCTCCGCTTTCAGGAGCAGCTTGTGTACCGCGACTTCGCAGGACACCCCACTCTTATACGCAAACTGGTTTCGATGCAGAGGTTTTACCCTCAAAGCACCGTCCCGTAGGTACCTGTCCACCAGTTTTTCCAAGGTTTTAAGAAAAAAGGAGGTCAGGCTGATAGGTCTGAAGGAGCCCGTCTCAGCATACGTGGCCTTACCAGGCTTCGGTATGAAGACTACTCTTCCAGACCTCCAGTTCATAGGGATATAGCTCAGTGCCAAGCTAGCCCTGAGTGGTCGGCACATTGGTCCCTCGATGATTTCCCTGCCCTGTTGCAACAGTGCTGGGAAGATACCGTCTGGTCCCGCAGCTTTGTATGGGTGAAAGGATTTTATCGCCCATGCTAGTCTGGTTCTGTTCACGATTTTGTTGGCAAGGGCCCAGCTGTCCTTGGATGCCCTCCTACGGAGTGCCCCTGAACAGATGTGCCCCTGCTCCGTGACAGGTTCACATCCCGGGAAGTGTGATTTTAGAAGAAGATCTAAAGTCTCCTCACCGGTCGTTGTGTATTCCCCTTTTTCATTCTTCAGAGATCCTACCCTACCCATGGTTTCCCTCTGGAGAGTTTTTCTCAGCTTGGAGCATTCTGGAAGACTGTCAATGTCCTCACAGAATTTTCTCCAAGAGTTTTCTTTGGCTTTGCGAATCGCATAGCCATATTCTCTCCTTTTAGCCTTATAGGCTTCCCAGCCATTTGTTCTTTTGGCCAGGTTGAAGAGTCTTCTCACTTCTGTCCTGAGACTCGAGAGGTCTTTGGTCCACCATACAGTGTCCCTATTAGCCCTCTTCCTTTTCTCTGGGCAGTTTCTGTTATAGGAATCCATAAGACCTCCAGTCAGTTGTTCTGAGAGGAGGTCTATTTCAGCCACATTCTTTGGGGCTGGGAGGCATTCGCTTAGACCCTGCTCAAGGTGCTCCCTAAAGGAGTCCCAGTCACAAGTTCTAGGGTTGCGATATGTGACCTCCTCCTTCCCCGTTTCACAGGTTAGGTTGTAGAGGACATGCCTATGGTCGGACATAGACATCTCCCTAGAGACATGCCATCCGTCCACCCACCTGCACACCTCTCTTGTACCTACTGTGATATCAATGACCTCCTCCCGCGATTCGATCACAAAAAGTGGGGTCATTCCCAACGTTAGCCACTTCTAGATTATTGCAAGCAATGTATTCCAGAAGTGACTCCCCTCTTGAGTTAATGTCTGTGCTCCCCCATATGATATGGTGAGCATTGGCGTCGCACCCCAGAAGGAGTTCGATCCCTTTGTCCCTACAATGTGTAACCAGTTCTCTCACCTCTTTGGAAGGAGGGGGACCTGATTGGTCGTAAGGTAGGTATGCCGAACCAATAACAATCTGCCTCGACATGTTATTTCTTTTAATCTTGACTGTAATTGCCACTAGGTCTCCTGTGCACAGGTCCCATTGTGGAAAAACATCAAGATTTCTTTATTACTATGCATGCCCGAGGGTGGCCATTCGTCGAATAGATCAAGTCATAGCCTCCCGCGCATGGTAACCCTTTGACCGCTCTCCCAACGACATAGGGTTCCTGCACAAGAGCAAGATCTATGTCTTGTTTGAGTAGACATCTCTGTAATACAGCCGTGGCTGCCTTACAGTGATGTATATTTGCTTGTAGTATTTTTATTTTCATTTTTTTTTTTTTTTCCTACCTAGAGGTATCCCGGTTCCTTGCCCGGTACCTCTTCCGTTTCTCCCTGCACCTCGGCGGTCTCCATAGCCAGTGTCGCCGGGATTGCTGCCTTCGCAGGCAGGTCATCCGTGGCCACACGGCTCGGTCCCTCCTTACTGCAGGAAGTCTCCTCCAACTCCATACCCTCGGAGGACGGCCCAAGCAACTCTCCAGCCCTCACCACGGGTGGTTGGGCTGTCTGTTCCCCAGTCGTTCCTCCAGTGTCCGGAGTTTCCCCTTCGGGTTTTTTCCCCAACTCTTTCAGCGTTATGCTTCCCAAGTTGAGGTATAGTTTTTTCTGATGTTTTCCTGACACGAAGTCCCAGGAAGCCCTGTCCATTGCCAGGAAGAGTTGGCGCCCTCTAGAGTCCGCCTTCTCCTTCTGGACTCTCCAGTGCTCCGTTCGGAGCCCCGGATTTTGGACCCTGAGCATTTTCCACAGCCTGTCTGTAGGCATCTGTGGTCCCGGGATCCATGTCATGACATGGACCAGTTTCTCCAGGTCCTTAGGGTCGATGACCCTTAGTTCCGCAGATTCCCACGGTCGCATGGCACTGACCTGGCCTTTGACCCATTCCTGGGTAGGCCCGTCGACGCAGTACACGACCAGTCCACCGCTCTTCATTCTCGCTTCCGAGAATCTTGGAGCGGGGCCTGTGCCCTCCTGCATCGCGTAGATGTTATCAAGTAGCGCCTCACGGATGAGGTCTACTTGTTCCGCGGTAAGGGTAACGCTGGGATAGCCACTGGGAACAATGGCAACCCCTACATCCCTCACCCTGGAGGCGTATGTGGCGGCTGGCTCGGGCCCCTTAGGGCGTGGTCCTACCGGTGCGGTAGTCCCAGCAGCCCTTGGTGCACCTCCCGCCGCCTTCGCCTTTTTTTTAACCTTTTCAGGTGGTGTTCGTCCGTCCGGTCTGGGCCTCTTCTGAGTCCCTGCCGGTCTCGGTTTTATGGGCTTCTCAGCCCTCTCGCCTCTTCCGCTGGTTCCTTGCCCCTCGATTGAGGTGCCGGACCCTGACGGAGTTGGTGTCGATACCGGAGCTGGCTGTCCCTCTACGGTTCCACCATCTCCGGTAAGAAGTCTTCGGGCGCGCTTCATCTTTCGACGGTACGCTCCCGATCTTTTCGTTTTTTGTTTGGTATCCATATCTGGTCCCACGAGCAGCTAGGGAAGGGGTGGTCACCCCTGACAGAGCCCCGCATGCCAGGGGAAGGCTAAATACAATGGGGTTTCGCCCGGTGCCCCAAGGTGACTACCAGTCGCTGCTGATCTTCTGTTCAGCCACGCATCCCCTTGGCCTGGTGTCCCACCGTGAGATTCAGGTTTTTATTGAGGTTGTCTCCTCTTGGTCCAGGTTGTTAAGCCCAGACCCCCGTAACCCTGTCCGCGAGACATGATCCACAGTCGACAAGGTTACTGGTTTTTCGGTTCGGTCAATGGACCTCGCCGGCATCGTCTACCCCTGTGCAATCCCTTAGCCACGACACGACAGCTGGGAAGGGGTGGTTGGTCCGCGGTGCGACCTTAGGTACGACTCGTCCGACAATCTTGCGGGTTTTACACCGCTCATGCAAGACTCGCCGTCCGTATAGTACGCACAACCCCAGTGTTGCATCTAGCCTGCCATGTTGCAGTGTTAGCTGCTCAAGCAGACCAGATACTTTTCTGGGGGGCCCCTATCCGCCACCTGGGGACGCGCCCGATAGGCTCCAAACCCACGGGTGGCGTCTTTTTAAAAACCATGTCAAACAGCAGCAAAAATCATAAACAAAAAACAATGTTATAAGATAAAAAAATTAAAACTATTTAAAACCACGTTAGCCCCATGCAGCAAACATAGGCTAACTATTTTGCCGTGAGAGGTAGGGGGTGGGGCTCAAATCACCGTCTAGTCGAGGGTCACCAATGGAGCCAAGCCGGGCCTGTGAAATGGACAAATTTTCTCTAGAGAAATTAACCGATCAAATAATACAATACAATTAGAAGTAATAAGTTGTTAAGTTTAACTAAAACATGATATTCGCATAAAATATTAACACGTGTTGAAAATACAGTTCAAAATTTATATACATAGCAACAATGTGATTTTTTTTCTAAATTCAAAGAGTGTCTAACTTCTATTCATCCCGGCTGATTGAATTAATGGCTTATTCAATTTAATTCAACGTGGAAAATAAATAATTGCCTCTATTATTTTCTTAAATTATGATTCCCCCATAAACGCAGTTATCAAAAGTAACCTTAAAAAAGTAACTTTAAAAAGACTCTACATTCCAAAGCTGTTTTTTTTTATTATGGTGAAATAATCTGATATTAGGTACCTATTTCTATTCATATTATAATGGTTTGAGGTTTCCTGAATATGCACTATATTTTATAGGACAAAGTAATTTGAGTTGCATAAGTTTTTTCTTATAAGATAGTTACAAGATACAACCTGTGTAGAACATAGAACATGACCATAAAATAATATCTTTGAACATGACTATTGCCAAAAAGAAGAAAGATGTTTAATTTTTAGGTTAAGAGCTGAGATTTAAAGAGTCAAAAGAGTGTGTGTGAGTGAATGAGAAGTGTGTGTTGAATTTAAAATATTTTATTGTGAAAATATAACTAATTAATTTAAAATATTGACCGAATAAATGGCTAAAGCAAAAAATAAAAAACGAATATTATCCGACCGTATTCATTTAAAGAAAGATTCGAAAAAGATAAATCCTTTTGAACTTCATGTGAATAAAGAAAAACTTAAAGTTTTAGGTAAGAGACAAAAAAATGATAAGGGTCTTCCAGGAGTTGCTAGAGCGAAAGCTATTCAAAAAAGAAAATCTACTCTCCTACAGGAGTACAAAGTTCAAAATAAAAACAATACATTTTTGGATAGGCGAATAGGAGAAAAAGGCAACATGGACATGGAAGAAAAAGCTTTAGCAAGATTTACAGCTTTAAAAGTTAAAAAACATAATAAAAAAAGCATTTTTAATCTTGCCGATGATGAAATTTTAACACATAAAGGGCAAACACTAAATGAAATTGAAAAATTTGATGATCCTAGGTCAGAAGATGAAGATTTTTTTGATGATAATGAGAAGAAATCAGGAAACTTAGAATCTAATTTTGTTGAAGAAGTTCATTTTGGAGGTGGTCTTTTTAAAAATACAGGAAAGGAAGGTGCAATGACCCACAAAGATCTAATTAATCAACTTATAGTGGAATCTAAAAAAAGAAAAGCAGAAAAGCAAAAACTTAAAGAAGCTACATTGGAACTGACAGAAAAGTTAGATACAGAATGGAAAGATCTAATACCTTTAGTAAATTCAAATATTAGAAACACAGAAAATGAAGGAAAAAAGGAAATTAATGACTATGACAAGGTAATGAGAGAGCTAAAA
Organism: Ophraella communa; assembly: GCA_035357415.1. Taxonomy (NCBI): domain Eukaryota; kingdom Metazoa; phylum Arthropoda; class Insecta; order Coleoptera; family Chrysomelidae; genus Ophraella; species Ophraella communa. The sequence goes on along the minus strand of CM068988.1, from coordinate 19,679,292 downwards.
TTTGAAAAGCGTGGTACTGTTTCTGATAGATTAAAAACAGAAGATGAAATAGCTAAGGAAGAAAAGGAAAATCTAGAACAATTGGAAAAAGAAAGACTAGAAAGAATGAATATCAATGAAAAAAATCCAAAACAGACTCATAGAAGTGCAGATGATCTAGATGATGGATTTGTTTTCAATAGTGATTCTGAAGATGTAGAAGAAAATATGTTAAGTTATAATCCAGAAGGTAACACAATCACCTAGTGTTGTTATTATTATTAAAAGTTTTTTTTCAGGAGAATCCAATTTGCCTATTGAAGCAAATATAAATGGAACTATTTTAAAAGCAAATTTAAGCAATACAAATAATGAGAAAGAAATTGAAGAACAAGATGAAAGTGAAGTAGAAGATTCTGATGCAGAATTGGATACAGATTCTGAAGATAATCTTTCAGATTTGAAAGAAGATAGTAATAGTGAAACAGATGATAGTGAGGTAGAAGAAATTAAAGAAACAGGCAATAGGGTCAAAGAAAATAAAAGTAGTGATATAGATTGTATAAATAATAAAATTGTTAGTACACAAAATAAAGGGAAGCCACAAAAGCTAGATGTTACAAATAAAAGTAATTTAAATATTGAAATATCAACAAAAATAGATGAAACAAATAAATCCAATAATAATAATTCAACTAAATCTGAAAATGCTACAGTAAAAGATGACAGTGAAGAGCATTTACATATACCATTTACATTTGACCTACCAGATTCTTATGAAAATTTGTTGCAGACCCTAGAAAAGTATGACAACTCTGAAGATATTGTTATACAAAGAATGGTAAAGTGTAACCACCCCAGTTTGTCTGAAAAAAATAAATCAAAATTGAGTTTACTTTTTGCATATACTCTCCAATACTTGAATGATCTGTTTTCTGAACCAATAGATGCTGAAAAAACAAAAAAGCATTTTGGTATCTTTCAGCGTTTAGTACCACAGATTTATGAATTGGGTAAACTAAATCCAGAAAATGCTCATAACTCAGTTTTAGAAGTTATTAAAGAGAAGTTTGAAGAATATAAAAAGAGGCCAAAAATACATCCTGGAGTTGAAGTTTTAATATTTTTTAAATTAGTTAGTGTATTATTTTCAACATCCGATTTTAGGCATCAAATTGTCACACCATGTTACATATTTATGGAGCAAATTTTAACAAAATGTAAGACAAAGGATAGAAGATCTATATCTTATGGATTATTTATATCGTCATTAATATTAGAGGTAATTTTTTTAACAATTAATAACAGGTTAAATTGTATAGTAAAAGAATGCAACACAAATGATGATATGCATTATTTTTATTTAAAATTACTGGTATAAATTTAAATATGTCATTTTTCCATTATTATCTTATGAGCTAGTTGCATAAATGCTTGTTAAACCTGTTATCTTGTTAGCTAACATTATGTTAACTCGATGATAGATTCATTTTTGAGTTGAATAAGTAGTATATTGGCAAATTGTTAAGTAACCTTTTTGTTTGACATATTTAACATAGAGTTAACATCTTGTTAAAGTTAACACATTGTAATTGTTTTTAACGAGTATGAGGACAGGCATATAAAGAAACCAATAAAATATTGGCCAACATTCTGTCGACATCTTCAGGGCAAAAATTTAGATTTCTGCATAGGAGTAGTAAAATGGTTTACGACCATATCTTAACACTGAGAAGTGGAACGTACCCCGTCAATAACACAAAAATAAATCGACGAAATGTCGGCCAAAATTTTATTGGTTTCTTTATATGCCTATCCTCATACCCATTAAAAAGAATACACTTTTCAGAAGGACATTAACAGTCAAAAAAAAAGTTAAGTATGTTAACTAACATAGAACTTAACGTTCTAGTGTTTATGCAACTGGCCCATATATGTACTATAAATTTTAGCTAGTTTAATGTTTAAATTTTTTATTTTTAGTATTCTGCCTTATCTAAAAGATACCTACCTTCCGTTATCAATTATCTGTCAGGTTTATTACACATGGCTATTCCAAAAACCAGTGTTAGGCTTATTAAAATTTCTCCACCTTTCAAGTCTACATCTTCGCATCTTGTAATTATTAATGATTACAGTTCAGAAGCTTTTGAAAATATAAAAATGAAATCAACAGATTTTTCTGAAGAAGAAATAACAGAAGAATACAAAGTAAGAGTGTTGTACAGTGTTTTACAACATCTAGAACAATATGTAGAACATTACAAAGTTCTTCCAAGTAATGTTGAAATTTTTGAAACAGTTTTAAAGCATCTCCGATTGATCCCATGCAATAAATATCCTAAAGCAGTACAAAATCTTTTAAATGAAGTAATAAATGTGTTGGAAAAAATGAAAGAAGAGAGAAGGCTTGAGTATCTTGTTATGGAAGTATCAAAACCTAAAGCATTAAGACTTTATGAACCAAAAATACAAGTTATGTAAGTATTTGATTTTTAAAATTAAGTAAACCATCCATAACATTGATAATATTGACTTAAAACACTGAAAGAACACTTGCACTTTTTTCCATCATAATTAATAAAATTCTGTCACCTACATTTATTGGGTTTTTCATTTGAATTTCAAATTAAAAATCATAAAACAACCATACATTGTTTGATGTTAACTGTACCCTGACTTTGTTTCAGTTATGATGGCAAACAACATAAATATCAATCAAAAGAAAAAGCCCAGCAAAGTAAGCTTCTCCACAAATTCAAGAGAGAAAGAAAAGGTGCCCTTAGAGAGATTCGAAGAGATAATGCCTTTTTGGGAAGAGTTAAAATTAATAAACAGATACAAAGGTTTGCAAAATTTATCTTTTATAGATAACTTACTAAATTTGTAACATTTATCATGTTGATAAAGTAGGTACAGCTATATATATATATAATTTTTTTTCTTTTTTAGTGACACTGAAAGAAAGGATAAAGTTAAAAGAATATTTTCAGAAGCAGCAGTACAACAAAGTGAGCTTAATGCTATTGACAGGAAAAAGAAAAGAAAAAATTAAAATTATTTATATTAGTTTTTTTTACTGCAATATATCTTTTCTTATAACAGTAATTTGATTTATTCATTATTGTGTGGAGGGTGGAGATTTTTGGTTCAACTTAAATACAATATATTTATAGAAAAAGTTTACTTAAATAATAATAAAACAAAGATTTATAGATATTAATGGTCTATAATAATAAGTTCATCTATTCCCCAATCTTCATATGAATGATCTGGTAAGTATCTTCTAATAATAATGGGGATTTTTCTCTGCTTTAACTCTTTCATTGCAATTTGTAAAGGGTCAGTTTCTCCATCTAATTCAACCATAACTGGAGCACACATAGCAATTTGCAATGCTCTTGTCCCTACAATGCAAAAGGTTATTACTTCCATTTGTGATTATAACAATTACAATATTACCTAAAACTCTGGCTCTTTCATATTTCGTCATGTATTTGGTTGTTATTCGTTTATTTTTTGGCACTCCACCACCAGCTTGACCTGGTGCTAAGATATCTATATTATCTCCATCTTCCTCAGGCTGTTCAAGTTCTTCGATGTTATCATCATCGACGTCGTCATCAAAATCATCTGCTACATCATTTTCATCAAATTCTTCGTCTGCCATTATTAAAAAATACCAAAATTGCTAAAAATTTCTATACCTCAAAATTTCAACATGTATTAACAATTGTAGCTAACTTCAAAACCAACAGTATGTGACATTTGACATAAAGACGTATGCATGAAATAATACCTTAGAACAAAAAGACTGTTTAACGTAAATTAACAACCTCACTGCTTATTATTTGTTTGAATAGATACACTACATGTTTTAAATGTTTTTTAAATACAGTATATAAAATAGTGGTAAGATCACAATCACTTAACTATTTGCACATATACTTCAGTGATCACAATGTATTAGTCACAGAACAATAACATATAGGTTATTATCCTGGAGTGCGTTCACAAATCGCTACATTGTACACATTTCTCACATTCCTATGCCAAAGTGCGTTCCAAAAACGAAATATTGTTACCGTGGGTAAAACGTCCGCGCGTTCCAAAATGTGTTTTGACGTTCCCAAAGGAGTACATTTCGTACCATGCTTTAGACTGCGGTAATATTTTACCGAGCTTGCGCAGTTCAAAGTCTGTCAATAGTACACACAGAACGAATACTTATTTTTAAACATTTTTGTTGTGTGGTGTGCTTGTGGGTAACCAGGACCCCTATTTTCGAATATGTGATGTGATAGATCACTGGTGAGAAACCGGTGAACCGTATTTTTAGAGCTCACATCACACTTCGCTTGGTCAGACCCAGTCGAAGCAGTGAAACATGCGCATTATTATTCAGGCGTCAGCGTATTGTCAAAATCACATGTTCATTAGAGTTGTTACCGTAGTTTTGTTTTGAAACTTGCATCTTTCATAAATAAAAGAATATAGTTGTAGTTATCATAAATAAAAGAATATAGTTATCAGTTTGAACTGCCTCAAACCCAATTTATCAAACGTTGCCAACTTTCTAGTATGTACGTTATACGTCAAAATTCTTTCATTTTTCATAAATATAACGAGGCAACGTTGTGATATCGAAAATACGACCCATGAAAGGCTTTGTCAGGGATCGATCACTTCCTTACTCACATCACATTCACTTCACATCACACGTTCGAAAATAGGGGTCCAGTAACCACCAGTTATAATATAGGAGCATTTTTTATTTACAATAGTTTGTACAATGGATGAATACGTAATCCTTTCTTTTTCTATATCATCAAATAGATGATATTCAACAGCCAATAAAACCGTTAATAGAATACAATTATTATAATTATTCATGTTATTCAATTTTAAAACAATACAAATAAAAAAGCTAAGTTATATATATTTTTTTAACCGGAACAAGTGACATATGATATCTTAAAAGGTCGTTCCAAAATAGATGTACACTGTAGTATTTTTCGTCTCCAACCAAATGTCAATTCAATCACATTACATTGTAAAGAAGTACTTTTCCATTTTATTTGTGAACACACCCCTATGCCTCACTATTCTATGTTCTATTGTCATATGTCATTAGTTCATTTAATTTACATTTCGTATTTATCATAATATATCAACAAATATAAGTTTCATTTACTTAAAAATTCTTGCCATTAAAGAATGAAAGACGTATTAAACAAGCACGTGTTGTCAAGACTGTAATTTTTTAATACAAGAGTAACTGATATGGCTAGTCATATTCAAAAGGTATTAAAACAAGCCCTACTCACTTTTACAAGTAAACCGGTTCATTTTACTCCTAATTTTGATAATTTAGCAGCATTATTAGATAAAACTACATCAGAAGATCTAAATTTTGATATTACCAGTACTAATAAAGAAGGAGAAGGTGCTCCTGTAACTTACATTGATGTTTATGAAGATAGTGTTCTTACTATGGGTATTTTTGTTGTACAAAAAGATAAGAAACTGCCCTTGCACAATCATCCAGAAATGTATGGTTTAATAAAAGTGATAGCAGGTAAAATAAGAGTAATAAGTTATTCCATTAATACTCCAAAAACTATAGAGATAGATACAAGGAGCTCTAGAGATAATACCACACAAACTGAATCGAATACAAGTATTTTAATGCCTGATCAAAATATAAAAAAACAGATTATTACAGCAGAATTGGTTAGTAATGACTTAGTTGATGTACAAAGTAAACCATGCATTTTGGACCCCAATAAGAGAAACATTCATGAAATTCATAGTGTTGATGGTCCAGCAGCTTTTATAGATATTTTGGCACCTCCATACAATACTGAAATACCTGGTGTTGGCATTAGATATTGCTCATATTATAGTATACTTTGCAATATTTTACCAAATGTGTTTCGTTTAAAGGAAACACGAAATCCATCTTGGTATTGGACTGATACTTTGCCATATTTGGGGCCTGACCCTGCAGCAAATTTAAAGTTAGAAGACTTACAATAATGTTTAAAAAGTCCTTCTTTTTTATGTGTGCTTTGTGATAATTTTATAATTTACTTTGTAAATCAAAATATTGCTTAAATAAAACACTGTCATTAAATGTAAATTATGTTTGATAAGCTAGAATTACCAGAGATGTTGTAAAGATAATATAATGTTATGTCTACTCAGGATTTGTTTCAAATTCATTTTAGTCCTCTTAGAGAATGTATATTATACATACATTATAGTATATGATTTAGTCCTAAAAATAAGCAGATTCCATCAATAAGTTATAATTATGAAATAAATAAAACAAAGGAAAAATAAGGCATCTTCACGTTAATGTTCTGTTTATTAATTATTTCTGTAGAGTTTCTATTTACAAAGCACCAAGTACTACTAGTATTGATGCTTTGTGATTATATATATTCAAACCACAGTGTTCAAACATAATTAAAACAGCTGCGATAAACTCAAAAAACAAAATAAAATTGAAACGTCAAGCACAGAACAAAAGTTTATTTACCTAAGCAATCTAACCTAAAACTATTTTGGGGTAAATTAAGTCAATCAGTTTTTTTGCATAAACAAAAAAATTTAATAAAACAAAAATAATATTTGCTCAATTTTAAATATTTGAATGACTTCGCTTTTTTATAAATAGGAAAGGTTATATACTAGTATAAAATATTATTCAATGAAAACCACTTTATATCAGTACTTCATGAATGTTTTTGTTAAAACAATTTTTTTGTGGTCCTATAAAAATATTTAAAATGAATTTTTTGTGTTTTCTTGCCGTTATTATAACTGTTGCAGAATCTTTACAGAATGATTGGATTGATCCTCATGAAATGAAAATAAATGTAAGAAAACAATTAAAAAGGTCTTCAAGTGAAAGTGATAAAGATGTTCCAGCTGAATATGTTATTAATAGTGCACCATCTATGGAAGAGAATATGCCTTTAGTATATTTAAAAAGAACCATTAACCTAATCTTACAGTTTGCTGAAAAAGAAATCGATGACCCTAATGTGTATAAAGGAGTTTATAAATACTCTTTGGATAGTGAAGAATATAAGTTTCTAGTTAAATTTGCCAGTAATGAAAATACAAATAATGAGGATATTAGGAAATTGGATACAGTATTAAGTAAAATTTTCAGCAACTCCTACCAGAGCACCATTTCAAATTTTATTGGAGATGTAAAAAGTCATGTTTTAAACTTCTATTTGTATATAATGGGAGGAATTATTTTTTTAATTGCAATATATACTTTTATTAAAAACAAATCAGGATTTGGCACCATATTTTCATATATTATAACAGTATTACTCATTTGGGATTATGGATACTGTTATAGGGCCATGTATGAGGTATGTTTGAAGTATCTTTTGTTAATTTTTACCATAATTGTAATTTTAGGAAGCAGAAGAACATAACATGAAATTGTCATATACTGCAGCATGTGATACTGACAAAATGGGTTGGAATGAGTATTTTAAGTTTCTTATTAGTAAGTAGAATTTTAAAGGCCTAAAATTGCTATTAATTATGTTGAGATTTTTATTTTTCTTAAATTTTATTTCAGATGGCAATTTTTATTTTAAAATGTATTAAATTAAAGTTGGACACATTGCCTAATTTCTTGCATAAATTTCTTACCCTCGTAGAACTTTTTCATTGAACTACAAATAAATTAACCAATATTTTTTTATTTTTAATGTATAAAACATATTTAAGGTGAAAAGGATTGTGAAAAAAGAATAGTCTCTCCTTTGAAGGTGTGCCTTTATCAGGTAAAACATATCATCATAATTCCATTGGAATCATTTGGTACTGGCATGGGAAAGTTTGGCAAAGAACTGTGGGGTGAGTGGTATTTCAAACTATCTTTTATTTTAGATCAATTAAGTAACTTATTAATTACTCTGTTATTAATATAGACACATAAATTTTGAAGTTCTGGGTATAGATCAACATATTTTATAGTGTTTAAAATAAATACATAATAATAGAATGCAATATATAGAATTTGTGAATTTTTAAAAGTTCTGTTAAATAGTTTTTATACAAACCTTTGGAAGAAATACACCTATTTCTATAAATCAAAATTTTATATGGAGAAGAATAAAATAAATTCTAAAATCATATTCTCAAGTTTCAAATAATTATTTCCATTCATAATCATGCTATTCATAACTTGTATTGTACATTATGTTATTTTATATTACAGAAAATCTTCCATTTCCATGGAATATTATTATATTTCCTTCATTGTTGATATTCATCTGGATTATCATATTCATCTTTATGTTAGCTATGAAAAACAAATCATTCACATTGAAGTTATTTCATCTACTACAGTTTGAATTTGGCAAAGGAAGAGATGAAGAAAATCGAATCAGTGGTAGAACATTGGAAAAACTGTTGGAAGCTGCTACTCATACAAGGATAGAGGATACAAGATCCTCTCCTAAAAAAAATAAACCCAAAAAGATTAAAAATAAAAATAAGTCTTTAAACAATGAAGAAACAAATAAAAACAATTGCCCTCTCAAAATTGAAAAGAATGACAATATTAATGAAACAAAACCTTCAAACAATAAAATAGAATCTGATGAATCTAAAACTACTATTGATGATGATAAGAATTCTATCTGACAAAAACTGATAGGATATTTAAAACTGCTATTTACCCTTTTTTATAACTAATATATTATGGATAAAATGACAAGTTTCTGGCATTTTGGTTATACGAAACTGGTAAATTATTGATTTCCAATTTTTTTTAACATTAAATAAATTAATTCATGTATGTGATGTAATTAAAATTTATACAGTGTTTATATACAGTGTTATTTAACATTCTAATAATACATAATAGAGGATATTTTCTTGGTAACATTCAATATTTCAATTGGCAAACCAAAACATACAATACGAAGTTTAATTTGTAAAATGTAATTTGTGAAAACCAGTTAAACTTTTATTCTTATATCTATCAAACTAAGTCAAGGAAAACTTAATGTTTATAAGTAATATTTAATGGTTATTCTGTAAGCTTTGCTCTCTAAGAAATTTGTTCTTCTCTTGTACATGATTTAATTCCAGTTATGTTGTTCAGGTATTTCTCAGTCGCGAAAGAACGAGGAGTACATTATTTATTGCCCTAATAAAAACTTTCCTGAAAAATACCTAGAGCTTGTAATTGTTACCAATTAAATTTTTAAAATCTTTTTGTCCTAGGTAACCTAGTTGTTTGCAAAAAGATCAAACCCACGTAACTTATTAATTCAATGAATACATATTTGCATTATAAATGTTTATTTTTTTTTAAGATTTGTCAATTAAGGGTAGCGAGCGGGCATATCTCATAAGATATGGGTCATATATATTTGAGAAAAAAAAATCATTATAAAAGTCGCCAAGAGAAATTGCTGTAAATTATTTTCGAGTTTGTCAAACGTCCGCTAGAGGGTGTAACAACCAACACCAAGTAGAAAAATAGGATTTGTATAGAATTTTGCATAATGAAAGTATATCGATGATATCATTTTCATATTTATTTCATATTTTAGACAAAAAATATGAGGAAATGGTCAGTATTTTTCTATTTGGTGTTGGTTGTTACGCCCTCTAGCGGACGTTTGACAAACTCGAAAATAATTTACAGCAATTTCTCTTGGCGACTTTTATCATGATTTTTTTTCTCAAATATATACTACCAATATGTTATGAGATATGGCCGCTCGCTACCCTTAACTGATCACCCTGTACATTATAAAAACTTTTTACAAACCAATCACTGCCTTGGTGGAATACTGACTTTAATCATTAATCTGAGTAAAGAAAACACTCAATCGAATTTAATTAATTATGACTGTATTTGGTAATATGTGCGCTAAGTTTTTCTATACTTTTTTTAATTAAGTGTAGGTAGTGTATTCTTTATAAGTCTACTCGAAATTTCCCTTTTAAATAATCAAAATCTCGAAATTGAAATTTATTTTGACGATTCATATTTTTGATAAAAATATATAAAAATATTTATATACTTTATATTTCTCGTAGTAAATTGATGTACGGGTTGCATACAACTTTCGTTTTTGAATATTGATAAAATTATATGACTGAAATAGTACATACAACCTGTGATGAAGAAAAACAATGAAGCGGTTATTATATTAGGTATACTATATATTATCTTTCAAAGTTAGTGTGCTCTTGACATGTTATATTTTTGATGTTTAATTTTAATAGTTTGATTATAACATAATTTATTGTTCAATCAAAAATTACATCAACAAAAGAAAACTTAAGGCTAATTGAGTGAATACAAAAAACTAAGCAGTAAAAATAAGGAAAATCTAAACTAAAACAAAAGTTAAAATACACATAAAATTACAATAGAGTACATGTTAATTTTTTATAAATATTTCAGTTGAATGAATTTTCATAAAACTAGGAAATAAATAAATAATTAATACCTACTGATTATCAAATCGGTTCTGTTTAAGATATTTAGAGAAGGGATAAGTGCTATTTAGTCTTCTTGATAAGTTGTACTTGAATAATTAGACTCATTTTGACTTATCTGTTTTTCTTGTTGATGTAATTTACTCTTGTAATTAATAAATGCAATAATTATTTTATATTATTTTTTTATATCATTTTTTTATATTATTATTAATTGTACAAAAGATGTACTAAATAATTTGTGGTGATCAAAATGGTTGTATAAAAAAATTTAAGTGTTATTTACTTTGATTTCAGTAATAATCTTACATGTGCATGTATTTATTATGTCTGTAATTAATTTAATATACATATTATTAAGCAGCCCAACTGTTGTACTTAAACTAGTTGCCCGTGCTAGAAATTTGTATATTTTTTGTAAAAAGTTTATCAAAATTTATTTCATATTTTTTTAACAGAAGAAAATCTGAAACTTTTGACAACCCTTTTAAATAAATGTTCTACAATGTAAAATTAAAACTTAAACAATCTACATCTGTAAATTGAAGATGGTTCGTAGTCCAACCTACTGATTTGAAGTTGTTTAAGACATCTTATGTTGGTAGTGGTGCTCAGTGCTCATTTAGGTAGGACTTAATAAGTTGTCAGAGCAGTGCTCTGTGCTCGACGGTTTCGCCTTATTCACATCCTTTGCTTCCTTTAATCCTGTATAGGTGTGTTTTTGGAGACCCCAGTGATCGGTAAGGATTCCTATATTATTGGACTAGAGTGTGTTGTTGGTTATTTTCAGGAATATTTTGGCTGTATATTTGTTTGGTTAGCCAAGTAACTCATTTGAAAGTCTCTCTACTGCGAATAAAATTGATTGCCTCTTACCACCAGATATATCAACTAATATCACCTCCCAACTAAGTCCATTTCAGCTACTTCTACTGATTTTGATTGAAAGAATCACTTGTTAAAAACTAGTTAAAAGTATAAGAAGTTTCTCTTACAAGGACCACTTTTTTATCCAATGCATTGTGATTTTATCTATATTTTGCTATTATTTGTAAAACTTTTTTTTATTGTTAAAAAAGCACAAAATTTTAGAATATTACTTACTGTGCATCATGTACTGTTCTTTCCCAGAAAGCTGTGATTTTTACTGACCACAATAACTTATATTGGACAATCAGTAATTTTATTTATATTCATCTTTTTTGTTAATAAATGATTTTTTTTTTAAAATTGTGTTTTATTTTCCACATAGTCGGCGAAAACCGAAAGTTGTTTACGTCCAATTGAACAATTGTTAGAAGTACAAATACTTATAAACTCAAAGTTTTTCTTTCTGTATGTAACTGAGGTATCTCTTCAATATTAACATCTTGGTTCACACTGCCGTTCGCCAGGTCGGCGTAGTTTGAAATCTATATTAGTTATTATTTCCACTGTGAGAGAGATTGATAACACATTTCAGTTTTGATACACATCTATTTTTTTTAAACAATGAAATATAAGTATACTCGAAAAATTTTATCCTACAGAACCCTCAATTTAGCTCCATAAAAAGCAATACGACTTTTTGTCGTATAAGGTAAAATTATGAACTGCTAGTTTGGACTTATAAATAATATTAGGGATACTTTAGATTTCGGGCCAAGTAATACCGATTGCGGATCGATAGTAAAGACTACCTTAATTTTTGGAAAACCTATCTTTTCTTTCTTCGTTTAGAGATAAATTCACCTCGTTGAATTTTGAAGAAAATGACCACAAGTATTTTTACAAATACGCTTGCTCTGCCATACTTAAGGGTTCTAAATATAATTTGTAGAAGCAGCCCAGTAATAATGAGATTCCATTTTGGTTAATGGATTTTGTTTTTTCATTTTCTCTTCTAGGTCTTTTAACCCTTCTGTGTCGTCATCAGTCATGTTGTTTTCCGTATTTATAACCAAAACATTCCGAATATTCTCAAAGCACTTGTAAACATCTTTTTGCATACTCTGTACAGGTTTTAAAGTTGCTGCCTTTTAAAAAATACTTCAATTAATGATTTCTTCTTGCGATTGTGTCCGTCACCTTTTTATCATATCTAGGGATATCCGTCCAGAAAGGTATTTGTTTCAGGTCAAGAGAAATTCTAATAAATAATAATTCAAATATTTCTTGAGGAAAATTTTCTGTGAATTCGGAACTTGTTCTTCCACTCTGGTAAACCTAACCTAGTTCCCTGCTTTTTTATTTTGTAAATATGCAGTATCTTCATAGATAGGTTCTATACTGCTATCTATTATACGATCAAGCTCCCCCATATTTTTCTCAATATCCATAACGCGATTAATACATTTTTGCCAATGTTCAGTCGTTACTTCGGATATTGATTTATGAAAAATATTTTTAACATCTGACAATTTAAAAGTCGTATTATTTCGAGCAACGTTACCTCTGACTTCGGCCCATACTAATTCTATCCGATTTAGCTCGCAATGATACGGTGGTAGGCGAAATTCCTCTTTTTTTCCTATCCCCTCAATGACATATTTTTTATAATTTTGTTTATTAATGTTAGCAAGCGCTAATAATTCTGCTTTTGTCATTTGTATCGTCAAAGATTAAATTTTTAGAAGTTAACCACCTTGCCATTTCATCTTTTCTCCATTGAGTAGTTGGTAAACGTTCATCTAATCTAGAGTGGTAACTTGCATTGTCCATCACAATTACTGAATTTTTAGGTATGAATTCAATCATCTATTCGAAATATTCTTTAAACACGTCTCCGTTCATTTCTTCGTGATAATCACAGGCCTTTTTTGATTCAAACAGAAGTAAACCCTCCTTAAGAGTAACAATTAGTCGTCGACCCTTACCTGTTGGTTTCTTGAAACCAGTTGAAGATCCTTCCAGAAATGCTTCTCGAGATGTTTTTATAGTTTTGTCGTTCCAAACTCTCCCTACAGAATGCCCTTCATTAACCCACGTTTCGTCTAAATAATAAATGTTCTTATTTTCTGTCCTCATTTTTTTTATTTTTCTGAGGTAGTCTCGTCTCCAACATACAATTTCTTCGGAATCGATAAGCATTGACTGTCTGCCAACTTTTTCATACTTAAAGTTTAACTCATGCACAACTTTCCAAAGTTTGTCTCTACTTATTGGGGGTAAATCGGTATCATCGGCAATGGCTTGTAAAACTTTATCTGAAGTTGGTATTTGTTAAGAAAAAAAGAGTGGATCATTCTACGAATTGCATTTTTAAAAAGTTCATCCACATTCACTTTTGGCAATTTTGGTCTTCCTGTTCTCGGTTTAGGTGGGGTTATACCAGCTGATATTCCTCTTTTAAAATATCATATACAGTTGATTTTGCATATCCTATTACTTTAGACGAAATTTCAACTATACTGTCAACAGTAGTGGATGGATTCTGTTGCTTAAAATAATTGTAGACATTCAGTATAACATTCTTTTCGTTAAGTGATACATGATCCACCTTCAATTTTTTAACTGGTGTATAATCACACGTTATTTTTTTAATTCCAGATTCTATTCACTCTTTTACGAAACAACTGTGTCAGTTCTCTTCACTCGCTTATAATCGACTGAACAAAAATATTCTGATATTAATGAATGACTATTTAAAGACAATTAACCATTTTATTAATCATTGGTTTTCATACTATATAAAATAGCTTTCACAGTTTCTTTATTTTTTGTTAATTAAAGGGTCATTATTATAACGACAAAAATAACCATAAATAAGGTTACTACTTATAGATTTATATAAATAAATAGTAATTTATGCAACAAGTGCATAAAGTGGTACTTTTTTTCACGATTGGGAAATTTGCGCGCACGAACCGAAGGTGAGTGCCGCAATCCCAAGAGTGAAAAAAAGGCACTTTATGCATGTGTTGCATACAATATTTTTTCGACGATCGTAAGAAATTTTGTCCCATACTTACTTTATTTTCCGTTTTGTTGCAGAATTAGTAACAGAATGTAGCCTATTAATTTGTAGATAAATAAACAGAGAGAACAAATATAACAAATATATGTTTCTTCCTCGAAATTCGAATTATTTTCTTCCATTTTACTCAGTACACGAAATACTAACTGTCAAATCACAAACAAATTACTTAGCGTTTCTAAAATGTCAACTCTTATTTGGTTTTCCATAGGTGACGTGATTGGCCGATTCTATGTGTTTTATAATGAAATTTTCTATAATTTGGTTAACAGGAATAATTTTAAATACTTCCCAGTTTTGATAACCTATCCCTGGATAGGTATAAGTATTTAATAAATAAAAAAATAGTTCCGACGCGGGATTCGAACCGACGACCTCTTGCTTAGTAGGACCTTGTGCTTGCTCATACGCTATCGTGACAGACCACTAAATTGATGACAAAACTTCTTATAACTAGACTGTAAGCTGTCATTTTACTTTTTTTAACATGTTAAAAAAAGTAACTTTTTTTAACACGTGAAAAAAAGTGGTACTTTATGAACTAATAACTGTGAAAAAAAGTGGACTTTTTTTAACGATCGTCGAAAAAAATGCTTTGAAAATGGTTTGTTTATATATGTCTAATAAACCGAAAAAAATAATGTAATTCCCTTAATTAAAGTACGTCTATGACCAGCTGAATAATCCCTAGCCTAATGTTATAACAATAGCAGATAACTAAATTCTACGGCAAATTTTTTATCTAAATAGTAGAACCCAATGTAGAATAAGCTATAATATTGACGTTGTACAAAAAGCACACGTAGTAAAATATGTATAACAAATTGTTTTTTTTTCTGAGAATTTACTCCGCCTTATTTTTCAAACGTGCTATAGGTATATTCCAATTTTGCCACGTTAAGTATGTTTATTTTTAAAATTTAATAAAACGACGAAATCATAAAATATAATTTATTTTTAAAAAATTTACACAATTTTATTTCTTAAAGACAATTCTTCAAATATCAAATTAATCTCCATTCTACTTAAAAATACTGATAATATATGTATTTACATATTTAAAATTACGTATCACTAGAGGAAATATTTATTTATATGGCCACTTTATCGACACAGCTTTTAAGATAAGTTTGTTAATGACGATCATTAGAAATTTTTAAATTTAACTAAAGGGGTAAATCTCAAATCTTGCATCGCACGTCACCTTAAAATACTGTAAAATAATTCATACCAAAAAATAAATTTTATATTTACTGACGTTTAATGTATAGGTGGGGAAGTCTTTCTAGATCCTAAGAAAAATTTAATACATACTGGATGATACCCCTTAAAGATTATTTTATTTTATAAACCAGACTGAACTCAATTGAAGTTAACTTGTGTTATTTTTGTTAAATTTAAGTGAAAGCCTATGTTTAGACATTTTGGGTAATTTTTTTTAAATAAACACTATGTACTAACGATTCGAGCTTTAATTGGGCTCAGTTATAACATTATTCGTGTTTAAGTGTCTAAACTGAAATGGAAAGAAGTAGCCAACATTTTGAAAACCCTGTTACAAAGTAACCAATCTTATATTAACAATAATACTTAAATTAAAAACGATAACAAAGACCAAACAGCCGTCGTCTGCTAACAAAAGAAATACTTTCGAAGTAAATGTAACGTCATTAAGCAACTTTTAAAACATCTACATGTTTTGATACGGCGCATTGTACAACAATGCTCAATTTTGTTCAAAATAACGTTACATAGCGTATAAGAAAAAACGGATAAAACTAATATTATTGCTACTTATTGTTTAACAATAAAATCCCGAGTATCAAACGAAGTACATAATCTTTAAACAACGTTAGTCATTTTTTCAAATAAACTATGGAACGATTTTTTAAACTTTGGATCTTCATTCGAAAACGTTAGTAACGAATGCCATAATGAATATTCCCAGTATTAATGCTATTAGCTGTTTAAACGATTCTTTGGGATCTTCTTCTTTCAGTAGATCAGGTAGGACAGTAACTAAGGCTATGTGAAGAAATGTTCCTGCGGTGAACGGCATAATCCATGAGCTTCTAGCTTCTGAAAATTGAAATAGATATTTTTATAATAATGTTGAATTAATTCATGTTTGTAATAAGGGAATTAGATTGAATTGTTTGAATGAACAAATTCAACCTACTGAAAATTATTTATTTCTAAATTTAAACTTTTGACAACTATTTATTTATGTAATTAGGTTGTTTGTACTTTTGATTTGATTTGTAGTCTTAATACACGATTATTTCAGGATTTCTAACCATTTGCTGATGTTCTAACTATTTTCATCGATATGTGTAGATGGTAGTTTTTATTTGTTAAATTGTTATATGGAACTCATTCCTTATATTTATTTCTTTTAATTTCCCTCTACATCCAAGTTCCTTCTTTGATTAGTTATTCAGTTGGTAACCCTTCCGGATGTATGTTGGCACTAGACAAGTTCCGCTTTAGACTTTCTTACTTTAATTATTATTGTCCTTCATACATATATAAAGTTCTTAAAGTGCGCTGGTATAGCTTTTCTGTTTCGGCAAGTTGAAATGTACTTTATTCATCTTAATATATATAGCTGTACTGCTTAGATTGAGAAGACTAACAGGAACCTTTACTTACAGTTTATGATTATAACAAGGAGATAGAACCTCCGTCATGGCTCTCTCCTTTATCTAATTGTTTTTTACAATCATTCCATTTGTCTTCCTCACTTGCTTCATTTTTCATGTTTCTTTTGGTAATGTAAAACTTTTAACTTTTTAACTCTGTTTAACTTTTTAATTTTTCTTTGGGATACAATATTCTTAGTATGAATTTAGTCCCACTTTTCTATCCACTTTAATTTAACCCGCACACCCATAATATTCTATTTTAATAACTTCTGAAGTTCCTTTCTCCTCTTCTTTTTTACATCATAACTTTCTTATTCATCCATTATTCTTCACTTATTCATGGATGTTTAAGTTTTATATTTATATTATTTTACAATTTCTACGATCTGCACATACAGGTGAGTTTGTATTAATTTTGTAACATATTTGACTTGCTGTTTTGCCGTAGTTTTACTTATTGCAATATCATGTACCTTTAACTTTTTGCTTCAATTTTGAATTTTACTTCTATTTGTAATTAGTTGTCATAATTGAAATGTTTTAACTTTAATCATTGATGTAATAGGACAACCGACAATATTCGCTCTTTATATAACTATTTTTAATTCTCCTGATACCATTATTTCTTTATAGCCTCTCCTTCGTCCTTCTGTTAGTTTTTTATTCCATCTAGTGGGACATATTCCCTCCTTCCCTTCGACTCCTTAACTCCTACCCTTCTTATGGTTTTTTACTCCATCAAGTAGGGAAATATTAAATGCCTCTCTACTTTTGGTTTCTTACTCCATCTAGTAGAATTCCCCCTTAAAAATCCCCCATATTTCATAGTCTTAACTTCTTAAAAAAAATTTTATTTTTTAAAACCACACAAAATATTCAAATCCACTTCTCTTAGGATCAATTAAATGTAATATTACAATCTTCACCTACCTACGTTGTTCTAATACCCTCAATTTCTATTCTTGTGACTCTGCCTGATGATGGTCTGATCTAGACCGAAACTAGTTGCAATCATTTTACATTACTTGAATAAAAGTCTGTGGTTTTGACTTTGAGTTTTATTAATCTTTTCTATTTATTTATTATTTGTAATAACTTGCGGCCTACGAATTTAAATATTTAACAATTTTACAGTAAAAAAAGATACTGATTGACAGTAGCAAACGAACGAAGGAAGTCAAACGAACAGAGCGATTTGTTCATTTGATGACGTGCACTTATATTTATACTGGACAAGCCATAGTAATAATATTGGATAACAGACCACGCGTCAACTCAGACTAGATTGCTATAAAGCCCCAAGATCTATCTCAAACAAAAAAAGTGATCAAATTGAAGTGGATCGAAGGTCACAAGACTACCGACTTTCTGACACTCCACAGATTCTTGCTTCTGCTAAGAAGGGAGAAGAATTTTGACCCACAACCATCTCTAGAGGTTTAGTGCATAACATTCGAAGAAAATCTTATTGAATCTTTAAATTTGTAAGCTAACTCATGATATAATTATAAGAAAGGTTTAAGTATTGATCAGAAATTTGGGGATGTGTTACATCTCTGAGTGCAATTAGCAAGTTGAAGTCGTGAAAGTAACAACTAGTCTAATAGAGAGGCCAGATTTATGATTTTTGGTAAAGTGGCAGCATTATTAGAGCCAAGATTGAGGGGTAATAGTTGTCAACATTTAATTATGCAGGTCTCTGCTAAACGAAGCATTTGTATCGCCGTTCCTAAACATTATGTTAAAAATGTATTATACCTAGTGCTGTACGCGCTCCGCTAAACATAATAGCTGCCATGGCACCAATAAGACCTCCACCAGCTGTCAGAACTTGAAATATACCAGCATGCCACCGCGTGAAGCCAGATTTGAGCAAAATAGCGAAGTCTCCGACTTCGTGTGGTATTTCGTGTACTAAAATTGCAAAAGTTGTAAGTAGTCCGACCCTGAGAGATACCAAGAACGCTCCTCCAAGTGATAAACCATGAGTAAAGTTGTCCATGGTATTAGCCACCAAGTTTAGGTAACCAGCAACCTAAAATAATTAAACTATTATTAGTCCCACTTTCTTTGTTGTTGGATTGCTAAATGCCAATGTATTTGTTAAACATGCATTAATTATCATTATAAAAGTAACTAATCGTTGAGATGTTATTTTATTTTACAAAAATACCTTCTAAATTAAATAGAAAGATGTTTGTAGATATCTATTGAGTTTAGATATACTTTATCAGTTCCTTGTCAACATGTTATTTAAATTCAATAACTGAGTACTATTTGAACTTTATTCATTAAATTTATCAAAAAACCCATAAAAGGACACAAAAATAAAAAAAATTGTAATCTCCCAAATAATTGGACTATTACATCTAGTAAACAAAAGCTTAAACCTGGCTCAAAAATTTATTTAAATGGTTTATATGAAAGTTTTAGTTGAGGAATATGTAAATTCAGTAAAATATAGAATTATTCAAAGAACCAAGCTTTTCATGAAATCAGTTGAGAAATAATGGCTAAATTGTTTACTGAAGTGTAGTTAAGCTATTATAAAATATAGCTGTTGGCAGGGTGCAAAGTATATGGTGGGGTCAACTGAATCGACTACAGCGCTGGCAGTGGACAAATTTTTCATAAAAAGGTGTCATGTTACATTGCTTTTGTATGTGTTATACACTCTTATAGTTGAAGATACAAATGGGTCATTTTAGTTGTTGTGTTTTTTAACTCCAAAATTTCTTGTAGAAATAATACAGTATCTTTATTAAAGGTAAAAACTCAGAAGAGGAAGCGTGTCCAAGCCAAGCTACCTTCCTACAATATTTCAAAGAAAACATGTCTAGAAGTAGTAATATATTTTATACAATGAATTGCTATGATAACTGAATAAAAATATTTTTTTTATAGATATACACATATTTTAAATCAAAGAAAAACTAGAAATAATATAACAGTTTCAAAAATCTATCCTTAATTCCAAACATTGTCATATTCAAGCATAAGCTGAATAAGGAAAGTTTGGAATAATATGGAATAGATATTATTAAGTCTTATTAATTATTAATACATCTTTTGACCCTTCCTAAACTACTGTTAACAACTTTGTTAGTATCTTGTAGCAATAACCTACTAAACAAACTTTACCAACGTTTTTATGATATTTTAAGGATTACATTCTCTTGATAAAGCTTTGTTTACTTAACTTTATCATTTCCATAATATTTGTTGTAAAATATTGCTGGGTTAAGTTGAGTTAGTTTAATGCCAATAGTAGCATTGATTTGTATTTATTTAACCTTTTACAAATTATAATGATGTGACCTATATGCATTAATGTTTATTGTTATGCAAATAGTTTTAATGATACCAGACCAGCTATAAATTGCAAATAGTCTTTGTTCAAAAAATATGATTCACAAAATTGCCACAAAAACAGATTTATAATAACAATTATAGGATGTTTGTAAAGATAATTCAGTTGGGTTCATTAGGAGATAAGAGATTCGATGCAATGCAGTAGCAATTATTTCTGCAGTAATTTTTAAATAATTGAAAATATTTCGTGTTAA
This sequence comes from Ophraella communa, assembly GCA_035357415.1. Taxonomy (NCBI): domain Eukaryota; kingdom Metazoa; phylum Arthropoda; class Insecta; order Coleoptera; family Chrysomelidae; genus Ophraella; species Ophraella communa. The sequence continues at coordinate 19,658,650 of CM068988.1, read as the reverse complement.
CCATATCAACAGAACTTTTGGTCAAAAAACAAAAAAAAAACCTAAGGCATAGCTAGTCGACTTTTTGAATCCATTTGATTATTACCATTTATTAATCTAATTTGGTGGATGATAGGAATATTATAGTTTACATTTATTCCATAAAATACTTTATTATGGATATTACCAGGCCCCTAGTTACAATCTTAGACATAGAGAAGTTTCAATAACTATTTGTAATCTAAATAACAAAATATCAAATCATTAATTACCGATTGACGTCAGAGACAAATACAGAAATTGATTGTTTATATGCATTGTTATTAAAAAGATTACACAACTAGGTACTTTAAATTGTTTTACATAAGTAATTTTTAAATTACCTGATAACATTTTATTACTAGCCATATCAGAACTATGTAAGAATCAAATTGGAAAATCGAGGTCGATATTTTATTGCCACAAGTGTAGTTAGTAACTACACCATCGAGTTATTCTTAATCCAAATCATTCACTTTACAATTTTACCACAAATCTAATCAGAAAAATGTACCAATAACAGGAAGTTCTAGCTTTTGGGAGGAAACAAAAACATAAAGGGTAAAAACAACTTGTTTTAAGGACAATTAAAGTGGATAAATGTTCTGGAAGAGAGGTTCTAACAGTAATGTATAAACATCCAAATAGTGAAATTGTATTGTATAAAAGGGCATTATTAGTTAGTGTTTTCACTAAGCAAATATTTTGGCAAAAATGTCTCCAAATATTGAGAATTTGGAATATCTTAATAAAGTTTTACTATTTTTTGAATAGAACACAACAGGTATTGTTATGTCATTATTGTGAAGAAATGTAGTAAGGGACCTTATCACATGCCCAGTGGATTTAGGTTATTGAAGAAGCATTGATCTCTTAAATCATTACAAAATTGTTGACAATATTCTACACTTGGATTTATATATTCTAATTAATAAATTATAATATCAATACTTATGTTATTGCTCACCAGGTTATTCATAGTGGATTGGGAGCATTGCTGTTATAACAAGAAGCAATTATAAAGCATATTCAGACCACAAGAATGTACATTATAAAATAGTAGATAAATAAATTATATTAACAAGCTGATAAAACATTTAGAAAATTATGGTCATCATATGTACACATTTCCTAAAGCAAGGACATTTAGAGATATTATTTAGGTAGGCATTCATATATGTGACTAGCTAGAATGAGTGATTTACCTTTTTTTCCTATTACTTATAAAAATATTTAGTAAACCTACCGATTTCTTTTGTTCAATTGGCAGCTTTGATCCTTTGTTGTTATTATTTTCTACTGTATTTATCTCGTTATCTGCTTCTATTTGTTCTATCACAGAGAATAATTTTTCGGCAGCCACAAATATTATGAGCCCTGTTAATATCAACAGCCCGCTGTTTGAAATATGATGACCGTTATCTGAAAATATACATATCATTTTAATAATGCAGATGTAAAAAAGAAAAATTTCAGCATATTGAATTTTATTTGAGTACTGCGTTTTAATTGCGAAACAATTTTGCAGTTATTTATAACGGGAAATAATTATTCAAATGGCGAATTAACAATTGTTAACTACTTTGTTAAGTGGAGTTCAATGTTATTGTTAAATCAGTATGTGTGGACCTAGACAATGCAAACTCGACAGTGGGACCTACGTTTTTGTTTATAAATAGTTTGAATAAAAAATTTGTCTCAAATTATGAAAGGTTCATAATTATTTAAATAGTTAATTTAAAAAAAAAAAATTCTATCTATAAACACTAGAAACAATATGTATATAAGTGGCAAGGGGTAAAGTCCATTGTTTTGTCTATCAAATAGACATGGATTATCTTAAATAATTGAATACTATTTATTTAATATTTTAATAAAATGAAATAAAATAAAATGAGTTTATAAGCTAAGATTTTACTTTAACTCAAACTACAATAATTGTAAATTTGTTTAATTTTGTAACTTACCAAATTTAGTAATGGTATCGTTGGCCCAAATTTCAGGTAAGGAATGAAGAAATACGTCTCCTAGAAGTCCACCCACAGCAAAACTTAGTAATGTTTTTAATCTGTTTGCATTAACTGTAACAAAATAAATATATTACATATTACTGAGAAGATATTACAGCCATCAATAAATGAACCCTATTTTGTACTCATGTACAAATACAAATATTTATTCAGATGTTAGCCAAGAGAAAAAAGTGTTGTCAAGATTAAGTTTTTGAAAGCATATGAGTTGGTGGGCTGTCCAAGACTTAATGATTTATGTAGATCTACTATGTTGAATTTTTTCCTAAAGTTTTTCCAATTTAACATTATACAGAATATTTTGGATTCTACAATTTATTGGATTCTTCTTCTACAAAATTATCAGTATCACTCTCAATTCTCACAATTTTTTTATAAATATACCATGGCATTTGAACCAATTTCATAATTTTGTGTTTAACTAAAAATCATATTTCTGCTTAATTGAGGGTTTTTTGACTTCTTTTTTTTTCATTTTTACAGCAACTATTGTGGTTTCATATTCTGTTATCTCATACCTATTATTATGAAATAAACTGGAAACTGGGTTAGTACATTCCTAAGTACTTCTAGAAGTAAAACTAAAGATCTAAGCAATATCCTAACAAAAACATATAAAAATGCTTTGCCTCTCTATGGAATCTATTCACTGTACAATTTTTTTTGCTCTCATAGAGAACCAAAGTTATGTCTAACTTATTATGTAGTTAAAATCGATTTTTAGTAGGTATCTGTATGAATAGTTTGGTACTCAGTTTTATTTATATTGTCCTCGATATCGCCACTATCCTTTATAGGCCAGACAACAGGTGGTTTCAGATAGAAAAAGGTCGGAATTTAATGAAACTTGGAGATGTTGTTGAGGGATTGTTAATTAACATTTTGTCAAGTTTTGGACCTCGAGGACCCTGTGCAAAAAGAGGAGGGGGGGGAGAACTGCAAAAATCTCGAACTTTCGTCAGTTTTTCGTCAATTACCTTTTTTCTTTACATCCTACGACAAAAGCGTTCAGAAACATTTTGTAGTACGTGAAATTATCTACAATTTGAGTACTCACATATGTCTGTATGTCAATTCCTTACTGAGATATGGCGCTTCGCAGAAAATATTACTTTCCGAAATTCGCTAAAAATACCTTAAAAAAGCAGAAACCAACCTTATTTCTTATTTTAATAATAATAATTGTTGTTATTATGGTCTCTTGTTAGAATAACTAATTTTGAACCCCCCCAATCCCCTCTCCCTTCCCCACCTAACCCCAATTCTCAAAAGCTTATTTTCTACTGTAATTTCATACCAACCATATATCATGTCGGTAATATTGGTATTGACATTAGTCACTTTTTAGACCGATATTCCCTCTCCCTCTCCTTCCCTCCACTACATTGTTCCAGGGTAGGTAAAAAAAGACGTAGTCCTTTCGTAAACAAAATTATATTAACAAAATTAAGGTTTTGACAAAGTATACACTAGAGGCAACAGAGATATTGTTGAAAGGTCTCTCATACATAGTAGATACGCATTTGTACTCATTACAGTTCCTGTCGAGATTTTTTAGCCGTTGGTTCTGCTTCTAATTGCTCGTCGTCCTCCTGCACAATCAGGCTGTTAAGGACGTCCTCGCCGTCGTCGTATTCGTCGATTATGTCTGACGAGTCCTCCTCGTTCAAATCAGTTGCAGGGGCGTTTTCGCAGGAGTGGCCTGTGCAGTACTTGCACATAGCTGAGCATCTAAGACCTGCTTTCTTGCAGCTGCAAGCTCCGGTGCTACAGCCTTTGCTGCACTTGCAGGAAACAATTTGGAGGATGTTATCTGCCGCAGCATTTTTCGTTGTGGGGATTGGTAGTACCCCTCGCGTGGTTAGGGTCCAGCCCCAAACTGATGGGCGAAGTTCATTACCTAACCACGCTTGTACTTGCTGGTAAATGCGGAGGGAGTGGTAATTGGCAGCGTCCCTTGTCGGTGGTAGGCGGGCTAGTTCCAATTTAGCCTTCGTCACTGATCGTGTAAATAATCGGTACCGCAAGTCGTCAAGGTTGTCATTGTCAATATTGCCTCCATAAACTACTACCAGGAACTTTTCTCCAGCGTCCTTGATTTGCTGAGGAGTAGCGTTTGATGTAAGAAACGGAGCCACTACTGCAGAGAGGGCGGTATTCTTCATATAGGTGCTGCAAATTTTGTTCTTCCCCAATCCATACGGTGCTGACGTGGTATCACACCCACTCACTACGTGGAGGAAAAGTATATCTTTGGGAGGAAAGGAACAGGAACTTGGTGAGTAGAGAACACTAGGACCACCACCTCTTCCACTTTTCTGAAGATAGGATATGAAGGGTGAAGTAAGAAATAAGGTTGGTTTCTGCTTTTTTGAGGTATTTTTACTGAATTTCGGAAAAAAATATTTTCTGCGAAGCGCCATATTTCAATAAGGAATTGACATACAGACATATGTGAGTACTCAAATTGTAGATAATTTCACGTACTACAAAATGTTTCTGAACGCTTTTGTCGTAGGATGAAAGGAAAAAAGGTAATTGACGAAAAACTGACGAAAGGTCGAGATTTTTGCAGTTCTCCCCCCCCTCCTATTTTTGCAAAGGGTCCTCGAGGTCCAAAACTTGACAAAATGTTAATTAACAATCCCTGAACAACATCTCCAAGTTTCATTAAATTCCGACCTTTTTCTACCCAACTCCACTTCTTGCAACTTGTCTACCGAACTATTATTTACTTAGGTATTTAAAATTTTATGTAAGGAACATTAAATAATCTGCTTATCAATGACCAGTTAAATAGAAACTACAAAATTACACAAAGAATTGTTATCTTTAATAATTCAAGTTTTAAGAAACAAAAAGAAATTATCATTTTTTAAATTTCCTTCAACTTTTGTAACACCTATTACTTTAAGAATTTCGGTGTGTTATTACCCAATTGAAATGTTCAATGAAGCAGAAATAAAGACACACTTGTACCGAATCATTTTTGCAATTCACCATTACGCAAATTAGGTTGACAATTTAATTGGAGCCGATTGTCAGTTTGAAACCGCATTTGTTCCGAAATTAAAGTAAATAGGGACAGTAACTGTACAACAAAGAGTTTTAGAAGTTTCGGATGAATTAAACTAATACAGATTTAAAATTTTATTTTTGATATATTTAATTAATAATTAATTTTTTGTAGAATTATGTTTTTAAGACTACCGATACAATTTTGATGTGATAATCTGAATGTCTGATTTTTTGTTGTTCATAGATTACATTTAATCATTTATTAAACTCAAAAATATCTTCGATAAGGCACGTTTTTTGTTTAGTCATCTGAATATTTATATTTGAACCAGTCAATTTCTTAGATTTATTTATATTTTGAACATGGATTATCTCCATATTATTTCTTCTTCTTTGTTTTGAGATTTTCGAAGAGAAGTAATTTCAATTAAGTGCACAACAAATAAATTATTAACAACAAAAGTAGCGCTGCGTTAGAATATAAATTATGTCTGAATATTCTACTACCAACGAAAGTGAAATTTCATTGCCCACATAACTTCATATAAACACTAATTGTTTTCATTAAATGTTGACATTTAAATTTCATAATATTGTTCACTGACCTATCCTGACAATAAAAAATAAATGTTAAGTTATAACAGAACATTTAAATATCCATTCGTAGCTTTATAAAGTAATTAGAACATAGACAGTTTGTTTATGTTGCTTCAAAAAATGTTTTCGACGAATTAAACACTATACTTTTTCTATAAACCTAAATCATAATACAGTATGATGCCAATGTATGGAATAAATTCATTATTTCAGAAACAGCCGACTTTAAAAAAAATCTTAAAACACGTCAATTTTAATTTTTGAATGGCCATCAACTGCTATAGATGTGTTGGAAATTACGTCATTAGCGATGGCGTAATGAAGTCATCGACGATTTTTTAAATACAAACCGGTCACGTGACAGCTCATTTGAAAGGTCTCCTTATCGCCTTTGCAATTTATTCCATATATTTGCATCATATTGTATAATGGAAATAACTAACAATGCTCACTGACAAATCTGAACAATTAATTAACCTGAAATGTAAAACTAATCAGAAACTAATGATACCAGACAACCATATATAAGTTATTTTACAATCTTATTTAAAATTGAAATATAATCGATCAGGTCCGTACTAGGTAAAATGAAGAATCATTCGATAAAATAGATAAATATGATGATTTCTATTCATTGTCTGTTTATGGCTACCCTTCAACAATCCGTTTCAGTCATTCATCTATGAACAGGTTATATAGTCGCTGTAGAAATAAATAAATTGAAAAGAATGTTTGCAGGGTTTTCAAATGGTTAAACCAATCAGAATAAAGAATTTTTGACAATTGAATATTATATCAACGTCAACTGTTTTTTTCGGAGGTGCTATTTTATTTCATTACTCCATTTAATTCTATTTTATAGCATAATATTCAGTTCTAGTTTTTGATTTAGTAATAGTACTGTTTTTGGTACTTGTATTTATTTACTTTAAAAATTTGGTATTCATATTGTGTGCTTTTGTCTCACCGTGTGTTTACAATGGATTTGAATAATGTTTTACTTTAGAACGCCCTACAAACGAGATGAAGAAGAAGATATCGAATAAGTTCTCTGGGGAGCAACTCTTCTGTCGGTACAGTAAGAGAACAAATTTCAAGAATACGATTTTGGCATTTTCAATATAGCCATGCCCACTTTCTATTGGCTGTTCATTTCTATCAACGTCTAGGTCAGATAAAAAACTCTAGAGGATTGAAAAGATCTGTAACATTTTTTATTTCATCCTGTCCAGTACCTAAATACACTTCCCTATAATCAATTTGGCGCCGGTACGTAGAACATTACGGTATCAGGTACTGTAATGTGTTGCTTAGCAACGGTACTCTGATTGCTTAAGGGAAGACAATAATTTCATTTTTGACATTTATAAATAGTATATTTTAAAATGTTAAATGATTTGACAGTAACTGACAGTTAAGGTAATTTGACGTAGGTACCTAACTAGTCAAGTTTCGAACTATTTTTAAAATTTTTATGAATTTATTAATATATAATAACAGGATGAAATAAAATATAATACGGTACATGGTCATTAGGCATTATTACAGTATTCGTTTTTATTATATTATTTATTAAACTAACTCGTACTGTAATGTCACCTACCGACCTTGTAACGTATAATACTATTAAAACAGAGTTTTCAATCAGGAACGTGTGGAATAAAAAATAAGGAAGGAGTTATTACCACTGAGAAAGCACAATAACTAGAACTTTAAAAATCGTTTACTTGTTATAATAATTCAAATTTATTTATATACTAAAATATTCATTGTGCTTCGTTCTGTAACCTTAGACTGTGACCCCGGTTATGATACATCGAGGCAATCACCTTCATTAACTTCATTAACAATTTATTATTTACCGAAGAAAGCATTATGCGAAATATTTTGCGTCTTGCATGTATTTTTAATAGTTCAGTTCAGTAGCAAAAGCGGTGGTAGATTGGCCCTTCCAATTTTACATATTTATTGTCTGAATTTAGTCTGAATATCTTACGTAGCTACGTATGTTGTAGTACAATTGTTTGCAAGCCAATGAAAAATTAAAAGAAAATTATAATAAATTTTTTTTAGAAAAGGAAAAAGTTTTTCACATATTATACAAGATCAGAATTTTTAGAAGAATATTAAATAAGAATCATAAGAATAAACTATGACATCATATAGTAATTACTTTTGCAAAAATGATACCTATGAAATATGACGTAAAATGTTGGCAAAGTTTTGAAATTTAATTCCATTTTGTTCAAATACTATGTGGGCAGGAAAAATATAGCCTGTATATTCAAAATAAATAGTATCCAGAAAAAGAAGACACACAAATAATTGAGACCATAGGCAAAATAGAGGAGGAATTAGAAAAATTATTTTAAGTATCATTAAGGTCATTCAGAAATAAAAGCAAACCATAAAAATATGATCAACTAGCTAAAACCGAATGTGCTTTTACAGTTCCAGCAAACCTAAAAATCAATTAAGTACACAAATTTCTTTCAAGGAACATCTGGTCTAAATGGAATAATGAATAGGAAAAAATAAAAGAACAAAAAAATCTTCCTAAAACCCCATGGTTCAATAAATTCCAAATTAACAAAAGAGGAGACCCTTAACAAGAGTCATTAGAATGAATACTGGACATTGTCCAACACTTCTGCACATTTTTAGTATTGGAGTTAAGACAATTCTCTGAATGTGGACACCTAGGGTCACTCAACCACATAGTACTATAATGCCCCATTAATGTAACTACCTACACAATTTAATCTATACACAGAACTCTGTAAAATTAAAATTCCTGCACCATATTCAATGTATGCACTGGACTATCTAATGTAAACAAAGAAATATTAACATTATTAAATACATTTAAAAACAATCTCTAATCCTATTTCCATTACTGACCTGGCTATTTCCCAACATAACTGTAGTAACCTTCCTGAATGTGTCCAAGCTTGTTTGTTACCCCCCAAGTTTTACTTTACTAACTTCTCAAAACTCATCATAAGAGCACAAAAAATCAGTTAGATGCAGTAGTCAATAAATAAGTTTTTTCTGTTAGATCCAGTCCAATCTAGAGGGAGGAAACATTGCCATGAGCAAGAACATTTCCCCACAAGTGCATAGCACAAAAGTGCATACATTATCCACCAGGATATAGTCCAAAAAACGAAGAACTATTAACATTTTTAAGTTATAAAACTTATTGACCCTCTTTAAACTTATAGGTAGTTTAAACTGGCAAAACATGACACTGAATGCCTTTACAGTTATGACAACAACCTTATCAATATCAATATCATGAACTTCTTATAGACAGTACTAATTGCTGTGCAATTACTTGATCTACTTTTAGCAAAGTTAAAAATAAATACTTTTTCCATGCAATTTCTTCTTATAATGCCAACATGTTCCCTGCTAGGTCACGTTTGCAGAAATAAACAAAAACTTTCCCCAAATTCATGGTTTTGTCCGAGGGGTTAACCGCTGGGGAACTCTCTTGTACACGCCAGAGGAACTCACGGGGAACTCAGAAGGAACTCCCAAGAACTAGGAGCTCCTAGTAACTCCCAGGAACTCCTAGGAACTCACAGGAACTCGGAGGAATTCACAAGGAACTCACAAGGAACTCGGAGGAACTCAGAAGGAACTCTGACGGCACTTTCTTAAATATTATTTTCACCTGTAGATGGCATACTTATTTCAGGTTATAACAGACAGACAGACAGACATTCCGTTACTGAACTGAACCTGTGAGTGACGAGAAATAGTTAACTGTAGTAAGTACTTATAATTAAAGATGCTTTATTTGATAATTTGAGGTGTAAAATAAACATTTATTTATAGTTGCATTTAATTGTTGTGGTTAATTTCGTTTCGGACTTCTTTGATTTATGTATTAGAATATAAAGAAAAAACCACCTAGTGTTAATCTAACCCTCGACCTAACTTTGATTTCTGTGCCTTCGTATCGAATAGTAAACTTAGAATTATTATCCCGTATTCATTGAGAAACTAGCTGATTTTAGGTAGCGCTGAACATTTTATAGGTTAGAGGGGAAAAAGAGGGCTATGTCAGAGTTTCCTCGAACACAAGTGCTTCCGTGGTGATTAAAAAATCAACATTATGTTGGCTACTAGACCAACCTAAAGAACGAGTTAGTACTGATAGACTGAAAAGGTTTATCGGAAAAAGACGTCAAGAGGGTATTCCGAGAGATATTTATAGTAAAGCATCCACGTCTCAAGCTGCAACGAGAGCTACAAGCACAACATTTCATAAGAAACAAAATAAACAACCACAAAAAAAAGATAAACGTAGAAAACTGTCGAAGTTTCCAAATAGTTCTTCCTCTGACGAAGATGGTGATGAAGAAGACGACATTATATATGACGACGGTACAGACACTGAAGTATTTACCGATGGTTCTAATAATTCGGACTTCAGTGACCAGTTCTCGGAGCAAAGGGAAAATTCTCATAAAGAAAAAGAAAGTAAAATTCAGGATATACATATCAACGACTTTGTTCTAGTTGAGCTCATATCAATCAATAAAAAGTCGAAGTCACTTTTTCTTGCTCAGATAACTTCCCTGAATCCATGTCATTGCAAATTTTTGAGACCAAATACCAAACTAAGTTATGCATTTGTATTTCCTGATATAGATGATGAAAGTGATCTAGAACCAACAAAAATACTTACTAAACTTCCTGAATCAGTGAAATGTAGACGAGGGGGCTTTTTGTTTGATAAGTCGGTACTAAATAGTTTCAATATTTTTTATTAATGTTTTTTTTTGCATAGTTATGCGAACGTTTAATATGATTTCTACGAGGATTTCTCGTATTTTTTTAGATTTCTATTGTTTTGTTTAGTTGGGAGTAAAAGTAAATATATTTTTCGAGTTTTTCTCGTGGTTTTTATTGTTTAATCCAACACATACTGGGTATAGGAGTAATGATTTATGTTATTTTAGACAAGTAAACTAAGAAATAATAAACTAGTATGTTATAAACTATAAGCCAATAGTTACTTTTGTATTCTAATTTTTTCTCACATGCTCACATAGCTTATTTTTACCATAATTCTAAAATTTTAATCAAAGAGTGTTAAACCAGGAAGTCATAAAGAACTCAGGGGAACTCCAGGAAACTAAGGAGGAACTCTTAGGAACTCACAAGGAACTCCAAGGAACTCAAGGAACTCCGAGGAACTCACAAGAAACTCCGAAGAACTCATAAGGAACTCAGAGGAACTCACCGGAACTCCGAGGAACTCAAAAGGAATTCCGAGGAACTCTGTTAAAAAAGGAACTCTTTTGTACAAAAGTCAGTCAGTGGCTAACCCCTTGGTTTTGTCTGACAACAGCGCACGGAATCCAGTAAACAATAATCAGGAAGAAAATTTTGCATATCAAATACAAACATCACAACAATAGAGGTTTTTTTAATCGTTGAACTCCGTGAACCGTTGCACACGAACATCTCGATTAGTTGTCGAGCGAGACCGTGTGTAAAGATTAACCCATACGATATTTATTATCGCACACTTTTGTTATGAGATGTAGGATCGTGTGCAAGGCGCGAGAATTAAACTTTAATATGTAGATTCCTAGAAATTATATAAGAATAAATCAAGAATTCACGCGGATTATTCTTAAAGGAACATGCCTTTTAATTTGTAGCATGACCTCTTTTTTATGATTGTGTAGAATTTTGTTAATTCAACTTCATATATACAACTATGTCTGTATAAAATTTTTTAACAGCTAACAGAAAATATTTCCTGATATCCTAACATCACAAAACATTTTCTCGCATTTCAGATTTCTTTCAATTGAAAATAGTTAGGAAAAGTCAACTAAACCAAAATAGAAAAAGGATGTTACTTTTATTATATATAGTTATTATCGATATAAAAGTTTCAAGGCTGAAATCCACCTACGTATGATATTTATTAATCAATGAAAATAAAACGCATGGAAATTATTCACCACTTCGAATGAAAATAACGCATTAAAAATGTCATTCTCTCATTAAGTTAAGTGTAAATACCTATCATGCAGAGAAATATATCAATGCCTGAGAAAGTATAAAAATACATAAAAGTAGATCAGATACTACTAAGTTATCACATCGAATTATAAAGTAGGTATGCAGGTAACAATTGGGATATTAGTTAAACTTATCTACCAGTTCAGTTCTGAGAAAAGTTGCATTTCAAAAACCAATGATTCTATTTTTTAATGTCAATACAACATATCGTAATTAACTTTTAATGTGTTATTGATTATGAATAAAAAGATTAAGTTTCAAGTCATAAGTCTGTACATAATGCTAAAAATAAAACAAATAGTAAGACGTACAAAGGAACCATTGTCTCAGTCACAATGTTATGATATGTTTTTTTTGTATAAATATTATTAATGAAAATAATCCCTTAGCCATGACAGAGAGTAACAAAATTTCTTTTAAAACATTTACAATTGAGTAAACTATATTAATTGTGATTAATAGTTGTTAAAATTTATTTACAATAAAAACAAAATGATCCTAACCTCCTTGTTTCAAGTTGTCGGATTGGTCAATAGGAATGACAAGGAGAGGCAAAACTCCACTGAGTCCAACAAGGAGAGAACCAAACATGGCCCAGAACCAAGGCACATATTCTAGGGTACAAATCCAGTCTGGCACTAAATTTTGAAAAGGATCTCGGAAACTTGTACTATTAATGTTTGTTGCACACACGAAACCGTTACCAAGCAGTGTCATTTTGTTTTATGTGTATGAAAAATAAAAGTATCACTCACGATCTTGCCGATTATGATTATTATTTTTATGCCGACTAATCTACACTGAGATCGAGTCGGTCATTAAAGATAGTTAAGTGTATTATTATAAAACACTAATCAATGAGTACACATGTTATTACGACACTTTTGTTACTTTTATAACTAATTTTTCTTGAGCATCTACTCGACCTACAAGCTTGTTTTGACTGATTCATCCCCTCCATACACGCGGTGATCATCTGTGAGAAGGAACGGTAGTGGCTCATTCATTCCACCAAGATTTATTTGTTGATAAGCATGTTTTAATATTACTTAATATTAATACAGTAGCATGAATCAGAACGATTTATGTGTGTATTGATAACCGATACCTAAGTGAAATTTTTTTTTAGATTTTGTAGGTCTTAAACTAGGTAATTATTTACAGGTAAATACAATTACAATTAAACTGGCCAATAGAAAATCTTAGAAATGATTTTTTAATTTCTTGATTTCCCCCGATAATTAAGTATCAACTTGATCGATAGCATTTTCTATTTAATGGTTATGCAATATCCGGTGGGGCATACTTATAGCCCAAGAAGCAGTTTCTTTAGAAAAAAGTCAGACTTGGTTTGAAAACTACTACGAGTTTCTATTCATCAGAGGGTGCAAAAAGAAATATTTTTCAATTTTTAACTATTGACTTCTCCTCGTTTTCTGAAATTTATTTTCAGTACTTAGTTGTCTTCTAAAAAGGATTTTGTTTCTGCAATAAATTTAAAACTGACTTTGGTGGAACGAACTTATTATATCAGAGTAACTAAATTATTTTTGACAGAACATATGCGGTGTTGCCGGTAGTATATAAAATGTGTTAAAATGACTAAGGGATAATTGAGTAACTGCGCAGATTGTTTTTTGTAGATTTATAAAAAACGGTTGATTTGAATTGTGCAGTCGGACAAAAAACATAAGATCAAATTTTTTTTAATTTCTATTCATTTGATAGAGAAGATACAATTAATCCAAATATTGCTTCTATAATTAATCTGTTAATCTGAGTTTAACTACGTATGTATATTTTTGATTAAGATTAACGTAACTTTGTTATGGGTGCCAGGGCATATAGCTGTGCTAGACAATGATGGCACCAACATCCGACAAAGAAGGATTCCGATTCAAACTTCCAGTTCTTGCCTTAACTATCACCATTACTAGCCTTATCATCAAGGCTGTACAAGGTGTTATAATTTGAGACCAATAACTATTAGCATGGGGAAAAAAAGATCATCTAAAGGTCGCAGTGCGACGCCTTTTCTAATCTAAAATAATCTAGGTTTTAATTAAGGGGTTAACTTCCAATAAAATTCAAATGTCGATAATTTTACTCGCAGCGACTCAATAATAAAAATATCTTGATTCAGCAAATGGTTTTTGTCATTTTGAGATCCATTTTATTCGTTCTTTTCGGTTTTTTCAATAATTATTAAGTTTATACAAATTTACATATCCCTATATGAATCAGTATTCGTACTATAAATTTAATGAATGGGAATATGATAAATGTGAACTGGCGAGATCAGTGCCAATAAAACAAAATGCAATTCTGCCATGCTGCATTTAATTAATGTGAAATAAATTTAGAAATACTTAATAGGTACAAAGTCCTGTAAAACTTTTTCCATTACAGGAGTGTTTTGAGTTTTAAAATTATTATTTTTAATAATAATATTTTTAAAACTAAAAATTTACGGAAAATTACGAATAATACAAATATCTACTAATTTTGTATAAGAATAAAAATAATGATTTTGAAGAATTGGCATCTCTGCTAAAGGAAACGTAACGATCCGCCATCTGCAGTGAATATATGAAAGTTTAGAAAATCAGTTTACACAATGCCCTGAAATTCGAAGCGCACCAATAGAGGTCGGGATTAGTTAACATAAATTTTTGATATAAACTTTTTAAAAGTTAATTAAAATAGACAAAGAAAAAACAAGTGAACATTTTTTACTAGATAGTAAACAATTATTTGCTGTAGATGCACCTACCTAATTGGGGCATTGAGTCATTGACATGGTCACAAATATACAGGAACGGTCCTGATTCTTCACTGCTAATTAAGACCTTTACTATTGAAGCTGTTGCCAAAGCCAATATGAATGTTAACTATTGTCAAAGTAAACTGGCAGAATCCCGGTTGTAGCCTACTATTTTTGTACTACTTACATTGTAAATAATTCAGTAATTATACACATACAAACTGTTTAATTATATTTTTCTTAATTAATTACAGCTGAAATAGTAGGTGGTGTTAAATATTTTTAGTTCGTTAGTTGTGGTGGGAACATTAGCGTGAAGCACGTCCTGTAATTAAAACCGGCTTAAATTTAGTTCTTGATTGTCGGAAAGTTTGTGGACGCGTTTTGGAAGATGGACGTTTGGGGAAATATCACTCTTGGAAATTTGGACGTACCGACTATCAGAGGAGACGAACTAAATGTGCAGAGTAGTTTTAGAAAAAGAAGAAATAAATCCACTGTAAGTCTTGTTTGACGAAGAAGTTTTTATTAGAGTAAAATCTAACTATTTGTATGGGAGTGCACTGACTGATGAGGGTCTGAACTTTATATTAAATATTTTCATTTCTTATTTTAAATAAGCAATTTGTTTATTGAGCATTCTAGTAATTAATCAAACTAAATTTTTTAATGTATTTCACACATTGACATTCAATGAAAATGAAATTCTCTATTGATATCTATTTTTCTAATATCTTATATTACTTATAAAAAGAATAAAATTCTATTTAGCTATTGGTAAGGCAATTATAATTTGATTTTATTATTAATTTTCAATATGAGTGCCATGTTTTTTATTAAATATAAGTGACAACTATACAACCTAATACCAAACTCATCTATTTACACTGTCTCATTTTATTCACTGCATATTATTTCTTTGATGCTATTTTACATCATAAATTCTTTAATTTAATTCTATATATTATTATTTACTTAACCAAATCACTGTCTTATACTTTCTCTAATGTTACATACCAATATATCTCTTCTTCTCACCTCAATTAAAAAAAAACTTATTACATTTTATTTATTAATAAACTGTTCATTTTAGATTTTTAAACCTATTATTAAAAAAACCGCTGCCAAATGTTCGTCCATAACTTTTTTTAATCATCAATTAACTTGACCCCAGGTAAAACGTTGAAATTTTTTTCCTTGCCAAAGATTCTGTTAATCTCTATAAGATCAGTATAACTGTGCAATGATACAGAAAAACCAGGAAAAAAACTATATCATGCTGATAAGACTAGACCAAGTATTAAGACCAAGTAATAAGACAACAATATTAAAGTCTAAAGAATAAGAAAGCAAAAAAAACACCGGGTATTGACACGGAACCCAAAACAGGTCCATAAAACGTATGCCAGCCAAAGGAATTATGCATAATAAAAGGAATATTAACGTTTAAATATTTCCCAAGATGGAAAAGAGCCGAAGAAGTCACCATGATTAGGAAAGCCGGAATAAATCCCACCTTCCCTCAAAACTATCGTCCAATAAGCTTGATACCCTCGTAAGCAAAATTGCTGAAAGAGTCATTCTAAGAATCCTCAAAACATAGACAACAGAATTAAACATAATACCAGAGGGGTAGTTCGGAATCAGAAAACACAGTACCAAACAAGTCTTAAGATTGATCGAATACACCACTCAAGGATTCAGTCAAAAATAATGCACATGTGCTAATGTAGACCATCAGCCAAACCAGTCGAAGGTGCTGACAAAGGAACAAATTGAAAGCTTCATGAGGGACGCTCCAGATAAAGAATATCTATTACTCAAAGTGATAGCATTTCTTCGAGTTGCTGGAGGTTGCCGAAGGGAAGAGATCTATAATTTAGAAGTTAGTGATGTGGAGGATAGGGTACTCAGCTAGTAGTTAAGATTAACCAGACAAAAACGCATATTCGACGAGCTTTCACTGTAATTAACAGTGATGAGTTTCACTATTTGGATGTGTTTAGAAAATACATGAATTTACGGCAACACGTCTCCCTGAAAGCTCTTTTGGTGGGTTATAGACAAGGAAAATGTCTGTCTCAAAGAGCTGGTATACATACTGTTGGCGGAGCACCTAAGAAAATAGCTGAGTTCTTAAAACTAGACCAATCAGAAAAGTATACAGGTCATTGCTTCAGGAGGACATCCTCAACGTTGTTGGCCAATGCTGAAGCTGACCTTAAAGTTCTAAAACAGCACGGTGGATGGAAAAAACTTTTGTTGAAGTGCTACATCACAGCCACACGTCTTCCGCGATTACAGAAAACACTGTAAATCCATCAACAACTCCATCAATACATATTGCTGGCAACAGCAGTTGTACAATTAATGTCAATCTTCAAAAACTAGAATAAAAGCTTAGTTTATGTTGATTCACTTATTATTTCAAACAACATTGGGAATATTGAAGAGTACTGTAAGGTACAAGTGTACCGTAAAGTGCCATTTCCCGGACTCAAACGAGTCCGGGAAATGGCACTTTACCGTACAGTATGAAAAAAAAATTACAATGGACCTTTTGTGCACCTTCCCTCTCATTTCATGGTTTTGAAATAATTCCGTCGTCTAGCATATTATGCAATCTTTCTAGTACATTTATGGTCTCTATCCACTTATATTCTATATTATTTGGGCATTGCTAAATTGTTTCTTCCTCCTCTTCTCATTGTCTGTAACAGTCTACTTTGGAAGTCTTATTTCCATTTTGGAAGGTTCACTTTTCCGTGATTATTTATTTATATTTCGATTTTTTTTTGTCTACAGTGTATATTGCAAAAAATATCTTATTGCTTTCTATTATGAATCTCAAAAAAGATATCAGTTTGAAAAAATAAACATGCAGTTTATTTTCATGTTCTACGGTAATCAGAATTGTTTTTTATTGTCGACCTCACTTTTTCTTATAACACACGTGTTTTGGGAAAATCCTTTGAGCCAGACGAACCGTCTGACTCCAAGATACCCCACCTGAAAAATTCCAAATCCCCACTTATTAACACGAATATAAGATCACCAGAACTCTGCTTGAAAATATGTGTTAAAATTTTAAAATACCGAAATATGTTCCAACTATTTTTAACGCACGATATGTGTGCCAACCAACGCTACAAATTGCGTCAGGATTTTCTTAAACCCGTCGGTTCTAAATTTATTAGTGTTGAGTGAAGAAGTTTTCGATCAAAAAAAGCAGTTTTTTTCCCGTTAAAATATGGATGTATCGCCGGATGTGTGGGGGCAGCTAGCCCTAGAAGCATCTCAAGTATATTTGACCGATGGTACGGCCGCCAAAAGTCCATTTGCTGGAACGGTATGAAGGAAATTTAGCTAAAAATAGGTTTTCTTTATTGTTAATGTTTATGTGTTTGTGTTTAAGCTATTCGATATGCATTACTGCATATTATTGGACAAAGCAAATTGATTTTTACAGTGTATGCATTTAAATTGGACATTAAAACCATCTTGGACTAAAATAACAACATTAAATAAAATAAAGCAGATTTCCTAGGTTATAAAAATCGAATAGAAATTATAATATATTTTTCAAACCAACTTTTTGCAAAATAAAAAACTAATTTTTATCATATTCTTTGATAATTAGACCTTTTTAAAAAATTACCAATCGGATAGGGAGTTATAAGTTTTTTTAAGTGCCGCCCTCGATATCAGTTGGCCTATCCTATCATTTTTTAGAAGTTTGTTGCACGGTGAATTGGTTTTTATGTCTGGCACTCATAGATAGAGGGCGCTATAGTTTCACGGTTCATTCCCAGGCCCTTGATTCCCGAAAACTGGTGAGAAAATCTCTATTGAGATTTTCTTATCTCACTTTAAAATCTCTCCTACTTCAAAAACTAATTAATCACTAGAAGATGATTCTCCTGGGTTTTGGCAGGAGAATTGATTCTCTGGCCTTTTTACAAAGTTACAGTAAAGGCAAGTGGCATCATCATCGTCTGAGAGATAAATTCCTCCAGAACGGATTCGTCTTAATCAATACCCTTTCTTTTTAAGTTCTTTAATTTTTAGTGTTGAATTCAAATGAACGTTTTCCACGTCTTCTGCCTTTTCTTTTATCAAAGCCAATGGTTACATTCTGAGGAGGAGGTAAAATCTCCTTCACCGAAATGTCAAGAACTGAGGATGAAAACAAGAGATTTAGATGGCTCTTGCATGTCTAATTCCATTTGGTTTTCATCTATCAGGGGGCCTATCCGTAGCTAAAGCTGGTGCAAACTCCCATTCCCAAAGATATGAGAATTGAAAGGATGGATGCCTGTCTTTTTGAAGAAATTTTTCGCATTTGGTACAACAACCTTTAAATAAGCTTGGGTTACTCTTTTTCCCGGGTAAAATTATTTAATTGCCCATAATGAACCACCTGGTCTGTCATAGGACACAAATAAGTAGTCCATCATAGACCACATCATAAAAATTAACCTTAATTTTTTTCGATAATTAACTACAATAGTTCCTTTAAACTTCAGTAACAAAAGCAGATTCTTGTTGAACGAAAAACAAAAAATATCTAACATTACAAACAGATGTAACCATACCATATAATTCAAATCATCATATAATACATAAATTAGCCTCTTATAATTCTATGATACATAGGGCATTTTCAATTCCAATGAACAAAATTAACTTTCATTTGATAAATAAATTAATTTATAAGAAAGAACAGAAAGTGTCACTACAACTAATATTTCCTAAACAAACTAAAGAAAATAAAATTTATAAAAATATTACATATTGTGGAATTATAATACAATTTCAAAAATAATATCTTCGGCAACATCAGCATTAATATCATTTAAAACACAAAATAATGTTGATACAAAATTGTTAAATGTAAAAACAAAATTACCCAAATTAAAAAATCTGGTGTTTACAAAATTAATTGTCCAAAATGTAATGCTGTATATATGTATAGGTCAAACATAAAGAAATTTTGAAGTAAGATTCAATGAACACTTAAGAGTATATAGATTAGAACAACCAGATAAGTCAAATTATGCAAAACACCTACTTGAACATCCAACCTCACACCAATGACATCCAAATACTACACACTTGTGATAAAAACCAAAATTAAGATTTCCTTGAAAAACTTAAAAAAAGGAATCTAGCAGATCCACAATTTAAAGTTGTCAATGAACAAATGCATCTTGGATGTTCTCTACTATTAAAATGTTACTTTGAATGAGTCTTCATTTTATACATAGATAAGACATAAAAGTCAAACAAATATATTAAGTTATTGTAAATATCAGCATTATAGTTTTTCCTGGTTTTACTATATCATTGCATAGTTATATACTGATTTTAGAGGAAAGTATACATCCAGGATAATTCCTAGGCTTTAATATTGTTATGTCTTATTACTTCCATACTTGGTCTAGCCTTAATACTACCTAAACAACATCAGGTACCTAGCTACAAACAAACAAAATGTAACTCCAATATGTCGATGCTAATTCTAGCGAAACAGTTGTCATTGTAATTTAAAAGCGAATTTTTTAATAAAACGTGGAATAGTTGTTTATTAATCTTGATATATTTGAAAATATAGCTAGTGGCCAACATTGGCTGAGTCTATCATAGGCACATTTCCCTTGTATATTTTGATAATTAAAGTATAATTATATAAAATAACGTTAAAACGAAAAAGTTATTTCGTCAGCACTCAACACATTTCTAAAAAATAACAAAGGGACCAACTAAAATGAGATATGAATGCAGAAATATTACTATTCTGTAATGCTCTATTATTGAGAAATATTTTTTTCAGACTATAGAAAAACTTCCAGACAAAGTACTCCTACACATATTCAGCTACTTAAATCACAAAGAAATATGTCAAATGGCGAAAGTGTGCAAGAGATGGCGCCTCATAGCTTACGATACAAAACTATGGAAAAACGTTTCTCTACGTCCAGAAATATCTGGTTTACATGTAGGATCACTGGAATTTCTACTTGCATTGATTAGTATTAGATTCGGACCTTCTTTGAGGTACATAGAACTACCTATTGAACTTATTACGCATACAGTATTGCACGAGTTGGCTAATAAGTGTCCCAATTTAACGCACATGTTACTGGATTTTTCCACGGCTATGCAGTTACACGATTTCAGCGAACTACAGGCCTTTCCGACAAAATTGAAATATCTGTGTATTTGTTTATCCGAAGTAAGTATAAATTATTATTAAGTGTATATCTCCTATTTATTAAACACTTTTAATTTAAGTGTAGACTAAAGACAAAATATTCTTAGGGACAGATTTTACCTTACCTCTGTTTTATAAATTAATGTACTATAATTACAACGTAAAGCACTATTATAGTCGCAGATCAACTTATTAGGGTTGAATGGAAGAATAGTTGCGACATGTAAATAGTTTTATCATTGCTGAAGTTGAACTTCGCCCTTTATTTTCATGCATATATAGGTAATGCTCATTTCATTTATATCTACCTATGTAATAATAAAAACATTTATTTGTTTTAAAGACATTTTTTATTAGACTATATTCTTTAACAGGTTATTTTTATGGAAGGTTTTATGAGAAAAATTTACAACTTTATAAACGGTTTGGAAATTCTCCATCTGATTGGCACATACGAAAAAGTTGAGGAGGAAGAAGAAGAAATATATGAAGTCATTAATGTTCATAAACTAAAATCGGCTACTCCAAATTTAAGAGTAATAAATCTGTATGGAATTAACTTTGTAGACGACAGTCACATTGATGCTTTTAGCTCGAATTGTATTCAGGTTAGTTATTTTTTTTCTGAATATATTTGGGACAATTTGTAATTACCTAATTGGCCTTATGTATTAACAATTAAAGTGTCTCGATTACAGAGGATTATAGAGATTACAGAGAAACTTAATTATTACAATGTAAATATATCAGTGAAATAGTTAACAAAAGTTATTATACTAGGTTCGTTCCAACAAGAGTCCGAAACTATCAGAGATTGTTATGAGCATGCGTATGTGCATTTTAGCGTTCCAACAACAATCTCTGACAGTTTGGTGACTGATAGTAAGCTGTTCCAACGTTACATGCAAACGGTTTGAAAACTGTCATAAGAGTTTGTGAATTTGTTAGGAACTATAAATCAGACGCATGCGCAAAGCAGATTTGATCATTCGAAACCACGTGTTTATACATTTAATTCAACTTTTAACATTTTTCGCGTATTATATATGTATATCGTGAGGAGATCTATTTAATATAAATATGAATTACAGTATGGCTCGGATGAAAATATTGGCAACAGCGAATTATTAGACGAAAGTATTGGTACATTCCACAGTGAAGACGAATCCAGTCATGCTCTCGAGTAAATAATTGAGGAAACTGGTGTTCGCCCTTAAAATTCGGAATGGGAAAATATTTTCCACTTGTTGCACTGTCAGGTGTTAAATGTCAAACTAGTACTACAGTGTTCCAACAGAACAGTTGTGGACTAGTTTCAAATTTCATCAAATGCGCGCATGCGTAGAAACAAATTTGAAAACAATCCGAAACGCATCCCTGATTGTCTGTTGGAACGAACCTACACTAAGATTACATATTACTTTTAGTTCTAAATGTTTATAGCTTAGAACAAAAAGAAACAGGAAGGAGTCTGTCGTATATTAACTTAAAGGAAAATTTGCGACGGAAGTTAGCCATCTTGAAGCTCCTTGTATGACTCATTGTTTATGTTTACAGTATACTGTCAAAGCAATATTTGCATTTAAATGTCAAAAATGAGCGCATAGGAGTATCATTCGGTTCTTATAAATACTAAATTATTTAGAACACTAATTGTATTCACACACTTGACTGGTTGAAATTTATTAAAAATAAGAACCTTGATATAGTTTTAATTTTTTTTTCGGTACGTCAATGGAAACGGAAATTAAAATTGACAATTGGCCGCCATATGCAAGCTCCTTTCTGGACTCAAGGTCATTTTGCATATACTCCTTCAGTCCTTTCTGTATCTTTTTGTTCTAAGGTTTATAGCATAAAGACATTTTATTATTGATTGACATTCCTGTGGTGAGCTTGGTATTTTCTGTAAGTCTTCATCCAGACCAAATGTTTTTCTTGTGTTTTCTTAATATCTACCAGTCTATTATCTTTGGCAGGTAGAATTGGAAACAAATCCAAAACGGTGCAATACGCATCCTAAGGTTTTGAGATCTGAGTGAAACCAACTAAAACTTCATGAGTTAATTTAAAAATTGATGTATTAACAATTTTTCAGTTGGAATGCCTGGCTGTGAATTACTGTAATAAAGTAACGGGATCGACCTTAAAAACATTATTCCAACGTAGCAGAAGACTCAATTGTCTATTAATGAACGGCACTAGTAAGTCAAATTGAATAAATAACCTTAAACTCCGGTCTAATACAGTTTCCTTTTATTTATAGACTTGCATAGTGAACATCTGATGCAGGTAGAATGGGAAAAATGTTCCGTACAAGAACTAGACATAACTGCAACGGACCTATCAACGGAAGCATTACAGGATATGCTTACAAGGATACCGGGGCTTAGATTCCTTAGTGCTGGACAGTTAAACGGATTCAACGATTCAGTATTAAAATCTTGGATGGAATCCGGAATGTCGAGAAATTTGGTATTGTAATGTTATTTTTTACTTATTTATACTGTTTTTGTAGGTTGGATAAACTATACACACTATGGCTAACTAATATCTATTTATTTATTTAAATTAATTATTTCTATTTACCTACTTTATAAACACTCGGTTTATCAAACCTAATTTATTTATACTAATGTAATAAAATACTATTTATATCATATTTTATCGCTTGCTTTCGCGCTTCCTAAGACAGTTAGATTAAAACTGAACTTCTTCGCGCTTTTATATACCCGTCCAATCCGGCGAGAACCTCCAGATGATTCTAGTCGACATCGTGTTCCGGAACATTCGAGTAACATTGCTTGGCGAGTTTGCTACAGTATTATCCACTTAAACTTAAATTATTGAATTTAATGTAACCGTTTTTATTTTATAGATAGCTTTGGATTTAGATAGTTCTGATAACCTATCAGAAGAAGCCATCTACAAATTTTTATGTAAACACGGTCATCAATTATTAGGATTAGGTTTATCAGGAATGACGCATATTACGGACTCTTTGTGGCAGACGATACTACCCATACTTACTAATGCAAAGTAAGTGTAGCATATTTAACATACAGAGTGTCCCGCGACGTTATGACAGTCCAAATTCTCGAAAACGTTCATATGACATGTATGAAATTTGGTAGATATAAACAGTCGGAATTGTACAACACAACCACATGTCTTATTGCCTATTTTCCATTTGTTTAGGTTACCTATTCCAGAATTATCCTGTACAGAATTCTATTATAATGTTGAGCTTTAAAATAAGCTAGACTAATTCTTCCTTTTGTTCACGTCCTAACCAGAGGCACGTCGTTTTCTTTCATCCAATAAAAGTTTTTTTGTAGACTCCAGTGTTTGATTTTTTTCTGGTTATTCCCAGGAATACCTTGGCACTCCTTCGACCTCCTCATAACAGCTTAAATATCCACTTTATATATTCACCATATCTCTGCTTGGGAAACAACTAGTAAAATGATAGCTCACCAACATATGTAATTTTCTAGACTTTGTCTTAGACCTGCCTGTGCACCATGTCTATTCTTGCAGATTGTATTATGTATTATCCTCCAGTCTTATTTCTTCACGTATTAAAAAAAGGCATTTTGGACCAAGATTTGAGTACCATATATTATTTTTATATCTATAGTTAGTATCTCCTTTTATTTAATTCAGGTTTTCTTAATGTTTATAAAAATCAAATTCTGGTCTTTTAGGATATTGATAATGGGCACTCAAGAAAAATTAGGAGTCAATATTTTAGCTGATCAACTAATGGACACGATAGCCAGAAGTTGTTTGAACTTGGAGAGGCTAGAGCTGAGGTGGGATCCTGACAACCTGAGGTTTTCTGATAAGAGTCAAAAAGCAATAGATACTATTAGAGTAAAGTGTCTCAAGTTAAAATGTTTATGTTTAAGGTAAGCAGAAGCAGCTTAAAATGGGATATAATTTGATGTTTGTCCATTTTATATGACAATTAATTGTTTTTAGTAGAAGCCATACTAACTATTTATATTTTTTAGCGACGGTCGTTACTATGAAGTTGTAAAGGCTAATTTCGAAAGAGCTGACAGAATGACAGTTGTAAGAACTTTAACGAATTGTAGGATATCCAATTATTACTTGTTATTAAACTATAAAGATTTGATTTTTAATTAATGACAAAATACATGTAAAATTCATCAAAATAAATTTTGTTTTGTATCAGTTAGTTGACAAATCCATAAAATAGCATCAGGCATCAAAAAAAGGTAGTAAAAAGTTTGCAAACAAAATAATCAGTTTTTTCCTTCGACCATTTACTTATAATCAATTTTAATGCACTCCAAATCACCAAACGATTTTATTATATGCAAAAAATAACATACATTTCTTTTGTACTTATAAAGTACAAAAACTTTGTTTGACGATGACCAGTGGTGTAGGTAACCAAACATACATTCAGAAAATTTTTAATTTCCAATTTCTATTTGTTTTTGGAAAATATGAATATTAATGAAGAAGTTAATTTAACAGTCGACGAAAAAGTTTTATAACAAACTCGTGAATTAAATGGCGATTTTTAAACAATAACAATTGTTAATAGCCCTTATTGATACACTTGTTACTTACATAATAGTTATTATTAAAGCTATAAGGTTAAGTTTTTTGGATTGTCAATTATTCTGTTAATAAATACCTATGTGGAACTTAAGTTTTGAGAAACTTAAATATTAAAATAGTTTTTGTTAAATTAATTTGTTGTTTTTGTACCTGCATTTTTTCCTTGAAAATGAAATAAAAATTTATAGATAGCTTGGAAAACAAGTAGATATGACTTTTCTTTGAAAAATTGCCATCCATTCCAACATATTTGGCATAACACCTAGTCAGTAAATAAATAATAATTATAAACTAAATAAAATTATTTTATTTGTTAAAATTTTGTATTTTCAAATTACCCTACCTTTCTTTAGGTCCAAATGGTACTGGACTGCCTCGAGAAACTTAAAAAGCTGGTAATAAGAGAAATAATTTTTTGTGTTAGGGCACAAAGGCGTACAAGGTAATGAGGAATGGCTTTATACTCAGAAAACACCACTGAAGCCATCCACCGGGGATAAAAAAATCTTTTGCACTCCTTGGAATCATCAACCCCAAAATCAGGTAAATGCAGATTCGGTGGAAACGAAGAGGAAATTCTAGAACATCTCCTGACTGCTTGCGAAGCGGGCGGCAATTGCAAAAGGTGATCTAACATCCTCGATAACGTCTATATCTGTAAATTGAGGAGGATAGAGTTACAAAGCTTCATCTACATTAAGACACCATTGTTTGGTTCATTGTGTTTCCTCCTGAGGCCTCTTATCAATTCGTTGTCTAGACGTGTTGGGACTCTTTTATGTTGGCTAGTAATTCTTAAGGTAGAGTTTTCGTTTTGTTGAGAGTATGTGTGTAGCTTTCATTCTTTATTCTGTCACAACGACTAGTCTTCATCAGGGCCTTAAAACTGTACTGTTTTATAAATAAAACTTAGCAGAGCAGTTTCAGCTTTTTCTAATCTAATATACCCTCCCATGACTAAAAACAGTTAGTAATTAGGCCACCAAGCTTTTATTGTGTATAATTTCTAGATTACAATGTCTATACTGTTTGGCTCTTAGATTGTTTTATATGTTGTGTTTATCCAGAAATTAAAGCTTCAGCATTGACAATCCAAATGTTTTCTTCCATAAAATTTACCAGGTGGATCACATAACTGTAGTATTTAAAATCTTCTTTTACATAGGTAGTCCAAGAACTGGTAGAATCCTAAAAATTTTATTTGGTAAACAAAAAAACACAAAATAAATTTTTAAAAAATAATTTGTATTCTAATTAATTAACTTTGAAAAAAAACCCTTTATTAAACAATAAATATCACTAGCCAAAATCTATAGTAATCTGTATGATCTGATCATATCGTTTGTTACACTTTATTCTTCGAAATATTTTTTAAAAGATGCTTTGATAAATATTATTTGACAAAGTAGAAATAAAGTTACTGGAACAAACTAAATAAAATATAATATGGATTTGTACGAACATTGCGAGACTGTGAGCTAGGAAATAATTTTTTAGCGCTTACCTTCCAAGAACTGTAGTGCAACTTTTTAAAATGGCAAGAAAAATCAATATTTTTAAACAATGTCGAAGTTGTAGATACGCATATTTCAGAGTGACTGATTAAATGATTTTTCTATTGATATGTAGATGCAAAGCTTTTTTAAATGATTCCTTATTTCCTGTTTTATTTTATAACTAGCGATAACTATTCTATTCATATTTACTATTAAATTTAAATTTTTAATCAATAACTAAAGCAGTTCTCCATTTTTATTGATTAGAAAATTTTTATCACACAAATGTCAACACTGAAATAGTTGGATTTTTCTAGCCATTTCAAAACGTCCTTTATGGTAAATAGACAAAATTGCATGTTTCTATTATAATAAATACTAAGACAGTGTTGTTAATATAAAAAAATTATTTGTGAAGTGACATACAATATGATTTAAACAATGGAAAGTATTAAAAAAATATGTAGTAGTAATAGTAATTTAAAATGTTTGATATATTTATATTACAGGCCTAACTAAAAGATGATAACAGTATGACAATTCCTGTCAGTTCAATTAATTTGTCGAATTTTAAAACAAGCAAACAAAATACAATCTTTTCCAAACGATAGGACTAATTAAAAACACCTGATTTTTATTTAACCAATTGAATTTGGTTTAATGTTAATATAAAGCAAAAAAAATAAATTATTTTATTTTCTAAGTCAACATGTTTTATTAATCTATATTTATATAAAATAAAAATCTGTGTGAATAATTAAGTTTAGTCAAGCCTGCTTCAGAACATTTAATAACAACAGTTTTTTTTGTTAGAATGTACTTATTGTGGCAAATTTTAAAAATATAATTATTTTTATTTTCTATATAATAATTTATCTAGTATCTAGTTGTAGTTGGATTTTCTTATTTTTATATAATGGTGTTTTAACTTATTCAAAAAATTAATCAATACATAAACCAAAAGAAAAAAATCAACAGCATATTTTTTAGTCACTATGTAAAATTCTACCATCATTAGAGAAATCGGCGGTTTCTAGACACAAACCAAAATATTATTTTAAGTAGTATAGTGACATTTTCTCGAAACGTCATTTTGACAACAAACACAAAACAAATAAATAATTCTAATAAAGACAATAGCTAAACACTTATGGTGGATTTATGCAGGAGTTTTAAGTCTTAGTCATAAATCATAAGTTTTATGTAATAAGTCATAAGAAAGTTCAATAATTGATTTTCAATTAAAATATTTATACACTTGGTCATAAGTCTTAAAAGTTGGCCAACATTAATCTCTTATGACTAAAACTTATGATAAATTCACTCTGCGCATGTCTGTTAACAATTGCATTTCAAAAGATATTCAAAACATAACATTACCTCGTACCGAGTCGTACCTCGTATCTTGCTTTGTGCCATTTTGGAAAATGTTTTCATTTATCTCAATTTCAATATCAAATAGGTACCAAAATGGATACAGATGACGGCCAATTAATAAAACTGGTGAGGCAGTTCTCAGTACTTTATGATATAAAGCATGCCGACTTCCGAAATAATGAACGAAAAAATAATGGGTGGAAAACAATCGGTGAAGTGATGAATGCATCAGGTGAAGTAATGTGTGTTTAAAATTAATATGAATGGGAGTCTTCTTATGATGTGACATTTCTGCATAAATGTAATGAATTTATCTTAAGACTTATGACTTATTTACATAAAACTTATGACTAAGACTTAAAACTCCTGCATAAATCCACCAGTAATGAGAACATAGAAATAAATCTAAGAATCCCCTTTCTTAAGATGATCAAAGGTTAATCTGAGACCTGGAAATTCATTGGAATGAAGAAGTTGTGAACAAATATGAAAACTATTGATTAAAAAAGCTTTTAGTAACTTTCTCTAAAATTATAAAGCCAACTGATTAGTATAGAACTTAAAACTATTGATACAAACAAACATATCAAGATACTGTTGTCTAATAAATTATTTAAGATACTTTTATCAAGGCATAGTTCAGATTGCAAGAATAAGTCAATATATACAATAGGTAGCCATTGAAGTCCAAGTTGAAACAAAGTGAAAAACAAGAAATATTACAGTTAAGATATGATAAGTTGTAATGGGTATTGAATTGTAAAGATGAATCAGGATATTTATTATAAAATGTTCACTTTACTATATGTTGAAACCACTGATTTCTTCACAATACATGCATATTTACATGTTGATTTCAAAATCCATTTACAGCCAATAAAACCGTGGTTCATATTGTTCACTTACAGTTGTCATTAAACCAAAGCTTGTATTATAATAATTTTTGTTTAACCTATATCACAATTTGTTAACCTATCACCTATTATAGTTGTGACCTTCGTCTACGTTGGCTACAACGGCTTGTTGACTGGTCTCTCTTCTTTCGTCAGTTTCGATACCATGGAGAATTTCGTGACAAAGCGGGCATCTATCTTGCACGTACAGCCACTTCCTCAAGCAAACTCCGTGGAAAAAGTGTTTACATTTGGTAATTTTTGCGTTCTGCATATCTTGGTAGCATATGGCACACACGTCATCCAATAATCTTAACTGTTCTTTGTTGGCCTCTGGGAGAGATTCTATTTTTTTTACAGCCGTTCTCCGTTTCATAAACACAGACCAGCCAGATTTTGCATCGCACCAAATATTAAAATAAGCATGTATGCACATCATGGCCGCCCTTATTGCGCTGCCGCTTTCGAACATCAATATCCACGCTCCGTTGAAAAACAAAAAGATGCCAAAACAAAACTCTACGGTATTTCCAAAAGCTCTTATGTAATAAATGTAGTCGTCTAATTGTTCCCAAAAAGTTTCTCTTCTAGCATCAAGTAGAAATAAGGAATATATGGCCAAAGATACAAAAACCTTAACTATTACTTCTATACTAAATGCCGTTACTGCCAACAGCCAAGTAGATGGTTCTTGGGTTTTCCACAAGAAGTACATAAGTATAAGTGGTAAGACAATCAATACGCCACATACCAGCAAAGCGTGAAGATGTTTCTTTAATGAAGGATTGTGAGAAGCGCTTAAACTCATCAACAGAGGGTTCACCACGTTGTGGGTGAAGTGCAAGAGAGCCGTAAATAACAAACAAAAGTTTCTGCATAATCTTACAAAGCGTATTTCAGGTTCCAACCCCGTCAAACCAGTTTGCAAGGCCAATATGTAAAAAACTATCGCCGATACAGTACCGAAATTTTTATCGTTCTCATCGTCTGTGAGAAGAATCCACTGAAAGAATTTTCCAATATAGTTGCATATATAAGATACTATACTAGTGATACCAAGTACAGCAGTTAGAGTGTCACAACCTGTTACCATCAAGTACTTCATCAGTCTAAAGTGGGGTGAATAGTCATCTTCAATATCCCAATATCCTGATTGACAAAAAATACATGTGTGCTCAAGAACTCTTAGCATCCAAAAGGTTCTTAAAACTTCTGGAACGTTTAATCTCAACCACTCTGATTCCACCAGTGCAGACATTCCGAAATTGGCGATGAAAAGTTTAGCTTGTAGATAACCAGAGTACATTGATTGAATTATTTGTATAATAGAAGTACACAAAACGAATTTAACTAAAATTAGTGGTAGCAATGCGGATATAAAAGGTATGTGATTCAACAGAAGTGGAGGTGTCGGTAAGATAACCAAAACAGAAGGTACTAAAAATGCTACTGGCAGAATTTTCTGTAGCAATGTATTTCTAGGACCCAAGTGTATGTTGGTAAAGATAATTGCCAGTAGAAATTGAAATAAATAGTTTTTTGCTATATTAAATAAATAAACTTTATGTTGTAGTAAATGTTCTAGGTTGAAAGAGAGAACATTCATTATGTTGATGGTGCCGTTTTCGAAGGTTTCTACATTTAGAGCTGAATTGATGGTGTTGACGTTTGTCCAGTAGGAGATGATGACTATGCCCACAGACACAAGATATAAGTAGACCACCATCAGGTGTCTTGTACTTAGCATAAACATGCATATTGCTATAATACAACCTAAAATAATAAAATAGTATCAAAAACAATTATTTTATTACATTTAAAAATTTATTAGTATACCAAATAAAATGCAGACTCTCTTTTCAACACATAAATCTTTTTTTTTCTTTATACTAACCCCTACTTTGTGAAAGTACAGTATATTAAGACTAAACAAACATATTTTAAACATTTTCACAATTTATTGTAAAAATTAAATTATTGTGTCAAATGTGTGTGTTAATTTTTACAATAAATTTTGGAATTTTGGAAAATGTTTTTTAATATACCTGTATCTTTTATAATATTCCAAAAATTTTAATTCACTTTGTAAACATACATAATGCACTCTCTCCAATTTAAATCATATAATTGTTTTACACCAGAAAACAATTATATTTCCCTAGATGGCAAAAATAAAAGTTCAAATGTATATTTTTACATGGTCATTCATAACATTCTTAAATAAAAAACTAGTTTTGTGTCATAGATTGTTTAAACTTAACCCTCATATGCCAATACCATCTATAGAAATGTTCTCTTTTAATCTACAATTGAAGGAAAAACTGGTTTAAGAATTTAAAACAGTTTCTTCCATAAAATAAAATTATTTGTTTAATTTTATTTAGAAAACATTATCAAGCTTTTCCATCTTTTATATATATTTCCTATGTTCTGATGTAGGTATTTCAATATTTTTAATCACCTCTTTTCCTGGTTAGAATTTTTACTGGTTACATGTTTAATAGCAAATGTACAATTTAAAAATTAGTTTTTAGAATGTCTACATTTTCTTATATTTAAGCTCCAATATTTATATTTGAACAAATTTTTGATAAGAAAGGAAGTCTTATGTGTGCTTATAAATTTGGTCTTGATTGCAACTAATTAATTGTATTAATATATAATTATTAATAATTATTATAATAATTTCAACAATCAAAAGAGAAGTTTATTTATAAATGGTAGGTTAGTAGAATTATTTATCTATTGAAATATTAGATATAATTTTTCAATTCCTTCCATTACAAACTAACCAATATGTGCTTGAGCAGTAAATTAATTGTGGCCACTTGTACAAGAAATTTAAAAAAATGATAAGATATATAATATCTGCTCTGATAAATATGATCTCATGAATAAATTAAAGTGTCATTGATATCTTGTAACAATGAGTGATAATGATCAAGCAAATATTATGCTGAATAATTTGTTACGAGCAAAATAAAATAAAATTTTGAAAATTTCGAAAATTTTATGAGTTTGTTTTCCAAAAACATTCCTCTTGTTTAATGAATCCCATTATAATAATTTGTAGAAAATATCACCAATTTATGAATCATTTAATTTAGTTCTGACTGAATGTGTTAATCTCAAATAAATAAATTGTACCATTCATGTCTACATTCAGTCATAGAAAAAGTATAGTAGGTATCTCGAGGATAAGACCAATTTCATTGGCTCGAGAAATTTTTCGCTTGTGGGTAATTGGCTTCTTATCCTACTCAGTATCCTACATAATGCACTATTATTACTTCCTGGTCCACTAGTTGAAAGCTGAAAAGATCTAATTAATTTTAAAAACTTGCATCAAAATTTCCTGATACAATTTAACTTTGTTGAACATATGTCTACTTTTAGAAATAATATTGTGCTATAAGTGTTTTAGAGATAAAATTGACAGTTAAATTTTTTAAGTTAAATATTGCAAGATATTAAATTGTTGATTACTTGTACTTACATTATTCATTTGACACAGGAAGTAATTAACAGCTTTTAAATGCTATTTATTGTTATATTTATGTAAGCAACATTATAAAGTTACTAATGTATGTTAGTGTTTTGGCTACCTACATAATAAAATTTGGAGAAGAGTAAAATATTTAGTAATGGAATCTCATTTTGAGAAATTGAAAAACTAGTTTCTTTATTTAACTAATAGATCATTTATAAAAAGTTACTTCTTCGTCTAAATATAATATTTTTTTTTGGAGTACCAAAAGATATAGATATGAACTTGGTACCTAACTGTATATTGCCAAATAAAAATGTAAACGAAATTCAGTGAGAGACAAATGATCACATCTGCATGTTTATACAATTGGTCATACACAACAAATAGCATTCAGGAAATTAAAATAATACCTTGGCTATAAAAAAAGTAGATAATAGTAAGTTACTAACCTAAACTGCTGATTACCAATCTAACAACAGTCATTAAAATAAATCTGTATACCCGAGGATCATAGGGCTCACTAATCGTTGTAGCATTACTAAATTCATTTTCAATTTTTACATAATTTTCCTCAATATTTGATAAGTCATGTTGTGACAACTCCGTTATACCAAAAAGTCCAATCTTTAGTATTTCATCAATCAAAAATAATGGTGGCACTCTTAAAATAACCTGACCAAATACTAGAGCTCTTTCACGGAACGACATTTCATTGCAATGCAAGCACCAAAAATTTACTTTTATAAATGTTTAAATGTATTTTTATTATGAGACCTTGCAAATTAACAAACGTCATTTACTCTCGTGTCATTTAAATTGACATCTGTCAAACCATGGCGGTGTATTCGCTATTTTTTGTATTCATTTGCTATGGAATATTATTTTAAATAAATTAATTTTAAGCTTTATTGTCAAACTAATTTCAAAAAAAAGGGTTTGTACAAATTCTATAAAAGAAATTACTTTTTTATTTACCTTTAAAAATGCCTGCCTCGACATCTAGTAGTTGGTAGTGTAAACTTTGTTATAATATGTAAGTAGTTACAACTGAATTATACAGGAATCTAGAATTTTGTCAATATAATTTTTTAGTAAGTTTTGTCTATCGAAAACTTGAGTCGCAGCATGTAGGATAGGATACACAAAAATTTTAGAATGAAAATGTTTAATAAAATATTGCATTATCTCAGTAAATAAGAATTTTTCATTTACCTTTAAGAAATGTCTGCTTCGACATCTAGTAGTTGGTAGTGTAAACTTTCTTATAATAGATAGGTCGTTACAACTGAATTATATAGGAATCTAGAATTTTGTCATTATAATTTTATAGTAAAAGATTTAGTTTTGTCTATCAAAAACTGGATGTCGCAGCATGTAGGTACATGTTTAATAATAGTATATTAAACAACGCATTTCATATGGAATTCTGTTATGACACGAGTTCCAGTTTAAAAAACGAATCGCGAAGCGATGAGTTTTTTAAAGAACGAGTCACACAACAGCCATATGAAATAAGTTGTTTATAATATTTTTTATATTTTGCCCTTTTTACCATTTTTTAAATTAATTTTTTATTTTTATGTAATTACGAAAATTTTTATTTTAAAAAGTATGTCGGCAGCACTGTGTAATTTATAAAATTTGACAGTTGTGACATTTAAATTATCAAATTTTAATGTTTTAAAATATTTTAAAATGAATAATATACCAATAATAATATATTATATAAGTAAAATATTATATTCATATTCACAGATACTTTCTTAAAGAACAATATAAAATTAATAAATTGCCATTAGCCACAAATGTCATTGTCAATAGTCTTGCCTTTAGATACTTCACTCATGTCGCCAACCATTTAAATCAAAAATTTGCGTGCGTAAAAGTTACATTACGATACGCAAATGCGTTTTATAATAATAATAATAATAATAATAAAGCTTTATTTGCTAAGTTATTTGCTAAGTTACAAATAAAGAAACTACAGATATATAGCAAAAAGGACTGATAAACAGTAAAACTGATCAAAGTATCAGCCCCTTACAACCTACACCATAAAAATATAATGTACATATACTTAACTATATGTATTTTATACTATTAATAAATAAATAGTTCAACTTGAATATTTAATATAAAGAAACTCTCTGAAAGCCTTCTTGAATTTACTTACAGTCATCTTTTTAAATTTGTCCGGGATAGGTATCATTGTACATAGCATAAACGTTATAAGTAAAAGATCTTCTGAAAATAGAAGTATGATATGCTGGTGGTGAGATACGGCCACGGAAGCGAATATTCAGATTATGCACATCTGAGCGAAATTTAATTTTATTAGCCAAGTAAGCAGGAGATTTAAAAAGTATAATGTGGTGAAACATATTAATTGATTGCAATACACGGTCTTCATATCAAGCCATTTCGCCTCCTTTAGCTTGTACGATATTCTGTCATATTTACGAATTCCATAAGCACACCTGAGGCAAGAATTCTGCACTTTTTGATTGCGATATTTATCTAGACTACTCAGACATGGACCGTACACAACATCACAAAAATGAAAATGACTAAGTACTAATGAATAAGTTAATAAAAGTTTAGTGTATGTGGAAAGTATATGTCTATGTGGATAAAGCATTTTTAAGTTGCAATAAGATTTCTGTAAACATTTAGTGATATGTAAATTAAATCTTAAATCACTGTCAAAAACTAATCCTAAATTTCGAGCTGAATACGAAAATGGTAATAATTTATCTTGTAATTTTATATTCATTTCATTTTGTAGACGTTGCCTGAATTTTCCAAACAACAATACCACACTTTTGAGAGGGTTAATAGCTAACTGATGATCTTTTGATATTTTAACTAGCCTTTCAAGGTCTTGGTTTATAATGAAGATTTTTATAAGTGCAAAATATAAAAAATATTGTATTATCTCAGTAAATAGGAATTTAGTTTATCCACACTATTTAATATTGTGGAACGTTTAATTTCAAAAATAGTAGGTATTGGGAGAAAACTACTTTTCAAACGACATAAAAATGTTTAGGAATTTACATAAATATCTTGTATCGTAATAAATAGTTATTATCTATGTGGTTCAGTTTTTGTATAACTTAACCTTCAATTATAACCTTTTTCTTTTAAAGTGATTGATTGATGTCGGTTGTTAACATAAATTATGGTATATTTATTTATAGTACTTCGGTGTCTATCATATTATATGTGTCTAGGTACCAACATATTAATAAATAATCACACAAATTGTTGTAAAGTTATCAATTTAAAACAGAGTTACCAGTTTTTGTATTAATGAAATTTATTTATACCCAATTTAAAAATATGCGGTAAGTGAATTCTAACCTGATAGAATAATTTTAATTGCATCTGAACCATTTTTTGAGAGGTACTCTACAACTTTTCGTGTTAGATGGGTTGTATACTTTCCTGCAAAATATTTATTATTCTTTATTTGAACCCAAGTGTCATCCTGCATATCTTTAACTACAAAATGAATGTTCCTTTTTGGCGCTTAAACGCTCTGACAACTCTTAAATTATGAATAATGTTTGTAGCTAGCATAAAAAACATACCGTTTTACATCCTAGACGATTAAATGGGAATGTTGTGGTGTGGTGCGTCTCGGTATCTCGAGAAATGTTACTAAAAATATTTTCTGAAAGCACATGTGCTTTAGAAAACACTAATATGCCAACGCTTTAAGATCATTAGTGCGTCTTTAGTTAATAGCGTGATACCGCCACACGTCAAAATAACGTATTAATCAATGTAACTGAGATATAGTCATATTTAACACTTACTAGTTTGTTGTTATAGAATGAGAATATCAATTTCTATAAACTCTATAAGTATGGTCTGGAAATAAGAGAAATTATATAAAACTTAGAAAAAATACAGTAATTATAATAGAAATCAGATTCCTTAGAATGATCAGATACATTGTTGTTATGTTCAGATTATATCCTAGACGGCATCAATATTTTTATCACTGTAAGTAGGACTTTCAAATATACTAACTGGCCAACAGGCCAAAACGTCTTATTCATCGGTAAACACTTCGCATGCCAATGGGTATTCCGTGTTCTGTAAACCAATCATTTGCAATGGACCTGGTAGTGGAGAAACGGCGATCTTCACGTTCTGTTGTTCTACGGAGGCGTCCAGAGCCACTTGCTCATTGCCTACGGCCTTCTCGAAGCCATGCCTGACAACACCTAACCACGGTGTCTATCTACACTTCTTTGCACTCTAACTGCAATTTGCCGAAAAGAAAATCCAGCTTCCCAAAGTCCCACTATACGACCCCTATCAAACTCACTAAGTTGACGAAATCGCACAGGTCTCCGTACCCTAGGCATCGTAACCAATTGTAAAGAATGTCAAGAACCAAAATCCGCAAAATTGGGATCTTTACTACGGCTACAATATTCATTTTTGGATTGTTAGTGGATTCCAAAAAAAGCAGTATAAAAACCGGAATCTTCAACTGATAAGGCTGAAAATTTTATCAATTGTTTATTTCAGTAAAATAAATTAATTCACCAAATTTTATTAAAATAAAATCATTTAAACTGGGTGTTCAGATTTTTTCTGGATTTTTTAGGGTACTATCCTTTAGATGTTATGACCCCCTTATCGTGGCTCAGTGTTGCATGTCAAATATGTAATGTCTTGATGAGCCTCTATATCTGTATTCTTTTGAAATGTTCAAAATATACATGGCTTTACATTTGTTTAACCAAATTAAAGTATTTTTTAAAATAATAAATATAGCCTTATAGGCTTACAATGTAATCGAGTATCTAGTGACGATTTTAATAATAAAAAAATTAAATATTGAACCCATTATTTATCCTCTCCAATGAAATTGAGGGCAATTGAGTACAAAACGCACTGGAGATTGGGAATATTCAAACATTACCTACAATGGCCACTAAATTCTCAAGACATGAATCCCATTGCCAAGCACTACCATCAGAATTTATCTAACTACAGCCCAGCAGTTCCAAGTAACACCAAACTGTTTTATTAGGTATTTCAAGGATGCTTTAAAACCTATATATTTAAAACTAATATTAAAACCATTTGATTTTAAAGAAAGCTTTAAGGTCGCAATAAAACCGTTTTTAGCAAAAAAGGGCCTAATTTTAAAAATGTCAATAAAACTATAAAAAAAAACCTTAAAAATTGGTTTTAAGATTGCTATTAAGTTACTTTTAAATCCACATTAAATATATGTTTAAATATACAATAGTAATAAAACTCAAAGTTAATCCACAATTTAATAAAGAAGCTTATAACTGTAAAAGCGACATGTTTCGGTTCTTAGACCATCATCAGGTTATAAACAAAACAATGGTATCAGCGAAGAATCAAAATAGATTGACTTTGAGTTTTAGTACTATTGTACTAGTAGCACCCTGAGACAATTGTTAGGAAATCCAAAGGATAAGAGAGAAGATCTGGAAAATAGCGGTATATATGAAATAAGTTGTAATGATTGTGATAAAAAGTATGTTGGGCAAACAAAAAGATCGGTTAAAACTAGATTTAAAGAACATTTAGCTCATATGGACGCATAGAAAAATCTAGTATTGCCGAACATGCTTTTACCAAAAACCATTCTGTAAATGTAGATAGTTTAAAATTGTTAAAAAATGTATCGAACGATAGATTGTTGGATGCATTTGAAAGTATAGAAATTATTAAGTGTAAAAATAGATTAAATAAGGACAAAGGACCTATCCCAGATAGTCCACTTTATAGTTTATTATAAGAAAACTTATTGTAAAATTGTTTTGTATATAAGGTTAGTTTGTAGACATACCTTTAGTTTACCTTCGGTCTCTGAAGAAGATAACTTGGTTATCGAAACGCGAGTCAGGCATATAAAAGTGTGTGTGCGGTATTAAGTTTTCATTGGAAAACCGTTTGCCTATAACTTATAACAAGTTGTAAAATCCTAAACAGAAACTTTATAGGTATCTCGGAATTAAAAAAAAGGCTTTATATTTAAGAAGATCGATTAAATAAAATCTATTTAATGTTGGTTAAAACATTTTATTATTTATTTAACATACTTTAAGTAAAAAATCTTCTTCTTTTTTGAGGAAAATTCCTGTTTAATTTATTTCTTAATTTGCCTGACTCCATGTTGTCATCCATTCTCCAGAAAGGAAGTTGTACATTAAGCAACGCAACGACAAACGACTGTCTCAGAGGACGAGCTCGCACATCTTTTGTTTCATCCCGTCATATTTTTTTTCAGACCTTACTTTGTTTGTTAATTAGCCAGTAATTAGGCTGTTGCTTTTTTTTCTGGTCTTGTCCTTTGCGGTTAACGAGATTGGGTGGTCTGATTTTTTGTTAAAATAGACAAAAAACAAGTCTGAATGATGATTAATTTGCAAGTAGATATGGATGGTTGAAATTTACGAGTGTGACGGCTATTCCTCCAAAATATACAGAGAGTGCTTTTCAATTTTGATCTTTAAATTCTTATTTCCGGTGTAATTTGGGTCTTGAAAGAAATATTTCCCTAACTAGGCATTAAAATAAAATTTTCATGTCTAGTTATTTTTACTTTCCACTGTCTATAGGAAAAAACACTAATAGGAAGAATACCTAAAAATTCTTCAAAAACTCTATTTTGAAACAATGAACTAATGGGGTGTTAAATTTAATAAAAATATAATGTTTTCTCAATGTTAATAGTTAGTGTACAAAATCATACTAGGAAATCAATTAATTGTATTGTATTTATTCTCACACGGTTTTTATGTCGATTTGAAAATTCAACTTTTGGATGATTTAAATAGTCCGTCATTCGAGCTGTGACGTAGATAACCTAAAAGTAAAGTTTGCTAGATAAGGGTCGACATCTTAGACTAGGAAAGAGAGAGGACAGCGCATGGCAATGAAAACCTTATGCGTGTGAGTGAAGCCAATTTTCAAACGTTTGGTGGCAAACAAATTTGGAACGTCGAATTGTATTTTTTTAGTTTTTTTATTAATTTTCACCTTTTTCAATAACCTGAATAGACATTTTAAAATGGTTAATTGTGTAGCTTATAAGTGCAACAGTCACAGTGCTAAAAAAGAGCAAGGAATTTCATTTCATAGGTAAAAAGTATTTTACAACTATTTCCTTGAAATTTATTTTTATTAATATTACAGCTTTCAGGTAATAGATGTTTAACTAAATCACATATGTTATGTATGATAACTTAAATTAATTGTACATACAATTTGAAAATTGTTTTCATTCAGTTTTAAAGATTATTTTTCATTTAATTGTTATTATTTGCTCATAGATTGAATAGTTTTCCAGTGGCGTGGAACAAAAACATATATTTAAAATAGATAAAATTGATTAAAATTGTAATATTTATTAAATAAATATGTTTTAAAATGATTGTTGTTTTTTTTTGGAGCAGTACATATTTAAAAACTTTTTTAAATTAGATTTGTAATACGAAATAATGAAAATGATTATTTAATAATCGTATAAGAAAAATCGTACGATACGCCTATGTCAATATTGTCCGCCATTAGTTTGGTGGTAATTGGGTTACACAAATTCATTCCAATGCGCAGTCCTCTCTCTTTCCTTGTCTAAGGTCGACATAGAACCGCAATTCTGTCGTCTTCTTATTTAAAATTTTGATCCTCAAACCACAATTTTACTGCAGGTACGGTTACAAATTTTTTATGAGGAGTTCTAACTGTTGTGTTTGTGCAGTATGATACAAAACAAGAGTTATATGATATTGAAATTATTCACATTTGAAAAAAATGTAAAGAAAAGCTAACTAAACTTAGCTAAAAATATTTTGACACATATTTTGAAAGTTTTTCAAACTTCAAATTAGATTGGCCTTTTTGTAACTGGCTATTAGCTATACGTTCATAAAACGTCTAAATCAGAAAGTGGCTTACTTCATTTGTAAAAACTGTGAAAATAAAATAATTTATCTATATTTTTTTTATTGGTACCTACCCTTTATATACCCTACTTAAGACCTTAAATCACTTATAGTTACAATAGAATTAATAGTATATTACTTTTCTCCTTGTAACCATTAAATACGTAAACATTTATTGTATTTCTCTCAGTGTAAAAACGTGGTTTTATCAAGGCTTTTTTGATTGGTTAATGGTTAACCTGTCGGTTCATAAACGATGACGTCAGAACCTTGGTTGGCTCTGACCCATTCGAATTCTTCGTAAACAAATTGGTTGGTTAAACGGCTGTCAATTACCTCAAAATAGTAATGCTGGTAGAATAGAAAGATATAGAACAAATAACCGGAAAGCGGACGCTCTAGATCACGGTTCAAGTTTTGGTTAACCAACCTTGAACCAGACAATTATGACGTCATCAATTTGTCATTGGAATGCGGTTGGTTCAAATATGACGGACCAATCTATGAACCAACCAAGAACCAACATCATTCGAAATCGCTCAAAGATTGGCTAGCATTTAGCACAGAACATTGAAGATTAAGCGTTTTCATTGAACGAAATCACAAAACTGTGACATTTTGACAGGTGAAAAAAATAATCAGTATAAAACGAAATGATTGGCTAGCGTTTAGCACAGAAAATTGAAGATTAAGCTTTTTCATTGGACGAAATCAGAAACTGTAATATTTTGACATGTGAAAAAAAACAATCACTATATACCGTGGTCTTGCGTAGCATCTAGTAAGAAAGATACTGATGATATTTTAGACGTTGATTTAAAAGCAACTATTGAATGCCAGTGTCTTGTAGATTTTTTAGAATACAAAAAAATCATTACGTATTGGTCTACGAAGTTTATTATTATATGAAATTTTTTAATGTTTTAGTGTCTAATTTACGAAACCAACTAAAGGTAAAAATATAAAAATTTTCTGATGTGGCTTACTCAGTACATCAAGATAAACGAATATAGGCAAAGGTTAGGGTTATAACAATAAATTGACCACCATTAAGTTTCTGTAAATACATAATTGATTATTTCTTCGAATTTAAATTGTATGATGTGCAGGTGTGACCTTTTTTTAAATACATATTATTTGGTTTGACCTATGTCTGATTAAAAATCATACAATAAAAATGGTGTTTAATGAGTTTGTATATTTCAAGCTTATCACCATACGTAATCGACGATTTTTTCGGATTTTATTACTTCCTAGAGTAGTTATTTTTTTTTGATTATCGAAGGAAGTTGTCTTTTGTAAAATACCCAAAATTAAAAAAAACAACAGGAGTTAAATAATATGTTTTGAATAAATAGCATAGGTGCACAATATTCTTTTGTTTGTTGTTTTGTGGGTCGCTGTGCACTTTCGCCCTTTCCTAATCTAATCTATATAATCTATATAATATTTTTCAGTTTATCGGTTTATTGTTTTTTTCCGTATTTCCTTTATTTGTTTCTAGTTGTTCAATTCTTCTTCATGCATTGCTTATTATTTCTTTCTAATATTATTTAACAATTATAGTATATTTTGAAATGTTTGTTTACCACTTTTGAGTTATTTTAATTGTTAGTATTGACGTGAACATAACCTCACAAACGTTCGCTTTTTATTTTTGCACATTAATACTTCACTAAAAAATGTGTTGCTTTAAGCATATTCATATTGTCTACTTTGTTTCTACTGTGATTATTATTTATTTGTTCACTCTTTTATAAAGTTTGCAACATTATTGTTGCTCCAATTGATACATTGATACACTTTCATTTACATATGCATGAATTTTCTTTGACAACGTTCAACGCCACCCGTTTTTTCAATATATAAAAAGTAATATTGTAGACCATTATCTTTTATTTTATTTTATATGTCTAACCTAACCTAACCTAACCTAACCTAACCTAAACTAATCAATATATAAAAATTAATATTGTAGACCATTATCTTTTATTTTATTTTAGATCTGTTAATGTTTGCGATTATTAGTTTATTTTGATAAAATTTAATTTTTAATAAACTATTATTTTGTCCTTTAATTTGCTTAATTTTGCTTTAATTTTGCATCTTTCGTTAGTTAATAACCAGGGTACCTTTAAGATGAAAATATTAATATTAATTTTATTTTTATTGACTTTTAAAGTGTCTTAAGTCTAAATTACTTCTTTCCTTTACTTTATTAATAATTTTAATCTGTTATTTTATATAAAGGACCACATATTTACTTCACAACAAATTATGTATAAAAAAAGGATAGGGATAAAAGCGTATACATGGCATTCATTGATTTGGAAAACGTGTTCGACAGGGTCCAAAGGGAAAAAGTATGGGAAATATTACACAAAACAAGAATAGATGAGTCAATCAAAAATATTCATGATGAATAATTCAATGATTCAAGAAGAATGATGTCATTAAATACTATGACGTGCAACGATTTTTGTTTTGGGTGTACTTTGTCTTTAATTGCAATAGTTTATGTATGCACAGTGAGAACTCTTACAGTAGTAACAAGCATCTTCTTAAAAGAATATTTCTACGACACGTTTCTCCGCCAATGAGAATACTAGTTTGTGTGCCTTTTCACCACCAACATTTAAATAATCCTTACAAGGATAAAATTAAATTATTTATTGCTGCTAACGTAAACGGAGTGCCCGTCCATTTTATACGTACGTAAATGGTCGTTATTTTGTGAGACTTGGATGCTTATTATCGTTGGAGGTACCGTAGTACTTTTACCAGAGACGTAGTCAAACACGAAGACAAGTTTAGGGGAACCATCACTTCTAAAAGAGTTAAAAAATGAAACATTGCAACTAACAACCTTTAATGACGATAAAAGTTAAGTTTAAAAAATCAGATTGTAGTTTGGTTAGCTGACGATGCTAGTTATAGCGAAACAGCTGTTATTGAATTTTAAAGCGAATT
This sequence comes from Ophraella communa, assembly GCA_035357415.1. NCBI lineage: Eukaryota > Metazoa > Arthropoda > Insecta > Coleoptera > Chrysomelidae > Ophraella > Ophraella communa. The sequence continues at coordinate 19,615,190 of CM068988.1, read as the reverse complement.
TTTCGAATAAATAGTGGAAGTTTAGTTTAACTGTTCAGTTATTTATTGTTCTTAGTAAAAAAAACATTAAATCTGGTTATTTATATTTACAGTTAAGTTTGGAGCAACAGCTACCAAACTTATATTATAAAAAATGCTGAAATATTCATTGAGAGATAAAAACAATAAAACTCGTCAGGATCAACTAGGAAGAAACCCAGTATAAAAACACCGTAGGGATTAGACATAAGTTCAGTGAAGAATTTAAAGAAATTTGTTTCTTATTTGTATGTTACCGCACTGGTTTTCATCGTTTGCAAAGTTAAACAAACACTATTGCCAACTTAAAAGACGTAAACAGAGTACATGACTGAGCGGTGCCATGTCGAAGACAAATCTATTGTTTCCACCTGAAAAGCCAACCAATAAATAATGGAGAGTTTCTTCTTATTTAAATAATTGACGGTCGTGTGATGGTCTCTGATCAACTTGTTTGATGCGTCCACCTTCAACGCTCGTTCATATTGAATGCTTAATGTATACAGGGGTGTCTGGTCACGTTCTTATCCTACTATCAACGATAGCAAACAATCAGTGAGGAAGTAAAGATTGTTAGGAAAGGAGCTTGGTCGCCTGGAATTTATTTATTTTTCTCAAATCCGTTTACGAGTTCCCGGTTTCCAAAAGAAAAGTAAGAAAAATGTAAAAAAGGTAAATTAAAAAAATGACTAAGTGATAATATAGTTTTTCAAGATTTGATATTAGTGTATATTGAAAGTTTAACAGTGATTAAAAAAAATTACGTTTTGTACCGTTATGATGAGTACTTAACCTCAATTTTTCTGCACAATGCCGAATATTGGGCCTAATGTTTCACTCGGTTGGCTAATTTAAAAAAAAAACATAGCGGTTGGGGTAAATGTGCGCAAATAACGGAGGGCAAAAGTTTGCTGCGTTCTTTTGCCCCATACAGTAAACATGGTCTATCCCAATTACGGCTGAAATATTTACAGAAGCGAAGCAAATGCTACAGTCTGGGATGTCCCAACGTCGAGTTGCTAGTCAACTAGGGTTCACAGAAGGTGCGGTGAGAAAACGTCTGAAACTAGATTGCGGAGTATCTCACTTAGGCCGATTTAAACCAGTATTCACTGGAGCTCAGGAGCGTGAATTAGAAAAGCACACCAAGACGCTTGAACATATGTATTACGGTTTAACATTTAAAGCTTTAAGAAAACTGGCATATCCATATGCTCAAGCAAATAAAATTCCTCATCGTTTTTCTAACGTTTTTAACAAAACTGACTTAAGGTCATTATTTGAACGATATAAATTTCCAAGCTCTAGGGTGTTTAATATAGATGAAATTGGACTATCTACTGTACCAAATAAGACCCCTAAGGTTGTATCCGTTAAAGGACAGAAACTTGGCAAGATTGCCTCAGCTGAAAGAGGTCAAACGGTTACGGGAGTGTGCTGTATGAACGCTGCCGGCTGCTATGTTTCACCTGCAATGATTTTTCCCCAGAAAAGACGCAAAGCTGAGTTAATCGATGGAGCGCCACCAGATACTATTCTTATGACATCAGATTCTGGATATATTAAGTGACCTATTTTTGGAGTGGTTGACTCATTTTCAGGCTAATGTAAAATCTTCTGAAGAAGATCCAACATTGCTGATTCTCGATAAACACTCCTCTCATACATCTTTACAAGCAATTTTGTTTGCTAGGGAGCATCATATGTCTATACTGTCTTTTCCTCCACACAGTAGTCACAAGACACAGCCATTAGATCGCTGTTTTTTCAAACCTTTGAGGGCGTATTCCCAGGCGTGTGAGCAATGTCTCATTAGTAATCCTGGCAGAACAGTTACTCAGTTTGAAATCGCTTCAATGTTTTCAGAGGCATACCAAAGAGCAGCTACTTTAGGCAAATCCGTTGTAACATGTTCATTGACATGTTCCGAGCGTAAAATCAATTTAATCACACATATAATTAAATCCTGCACTTAATCAAACATTTTTCACTATCTCACGACTTCAAACCATTAAAAAAAAATACCTTCCGGACGACCAATAGACACAACCGTTTTTGAACGTTGAGAACCCGTTAAAAACTAACCAATCAGAACGCTCGAATTCCTCCCCTAACGAAAATGAACCGTTAATATAATTGTAACGCAGAGAGAACTATTCCCTTTAGCATTCTGCCTTCAAAGAATGAACATCATTTTGCGTATTAACGAATTCTTACCTTAGCCGTTGTAAGTACAAAATTTTTATTATTAGACATTTTAATTCATTTATCAATTTATCTTTATTACTCAGTTGAACACAGATATTAATAGCATTTCAAAATAATAATTTCTAGATATTTCCATAGATAACTAAAGCCATAATTGAACCTTTTTTATTTAGCCACGTGGCAATTCATGTTAATATGCATGTATTTTTAATATAATTAGTAATCGACATTATTTAATATTTTTAAATGAACTAATAATTAATAACTTAACGTTTAATATATATATATATATATTATAATACTTTTCATTAATTTAACCTTTTTGCTATTCAGCCACGTGCTGGCATGCCGAAATGCATGTATTTTCAATATATTCAGTGATCGATAGTATCTAATACTTTCAAACAAATTAACAATCAATAACGCAACTTTTGGCATATACAATTTATAATATTTTTATTAAAAATAAGACTTTTTAATTAGAAACTAAGAACACACGTTTCAGAACATAGATTATAATAAATTGAACCAAGTTTTGATTAGTAACGACTCACTATTAATCATTCCTAATTTTTTTAGTTTAACCATTATCACACATATTTTATTTTATTTCATATCATTTGTTAAATAATAAAAATATGAACATTGTTGAGTGCCCGGCAAATAAAATGATAGTAAGGAATCAAATTCAATTGCCGTCCGTTCTCCAACAATTTTCATATTCCATAATTTCTTGATACTCCTTTTCCTGATACACTATTCTCTCACAGATTTATACGGCCCCAAGTTACCGTCCAATGTAACTCCAGGTTACCTTAAAAATACCTCCAAGTTACCGTTGAAAATACCGCAAATTATTAACTCCAAGTTACCGTTGAAAATATCGCAAACTATTAGCAAGTTACCGATAAAGCACCGATCCAGCTGACTACACCTGAAGTTCTAACTCTCCGGAGAAGTCCCCCAGGTCTGCCTTCCTATAGAAGTCGCCAACATCTGTAACCAACCGAATCCGTACACATACCGCTGTGGGAGAAATCCGAAACCCTAAGCTAAGTACCTAACCTTTTGTGGCAAAATAAATTTGAATTTCTTACTTGAGTGTTTGTTTTAAACCCACAGATTTGCTGTGTGTGGTTGCCTATCGGTATCAGTATTTTAGTTTTTTATTGTTGTGTTAAAGTAGTCAAAATATTTTTAATATTCGTTTTTTATTTCTAGTTAAACTTTAAATTAAATAAGGTGTTCTGCTTTACAACTAGTTATTAAATTTTGTCGAATTTAAAGCAGTGGCGCCCTCACCCATCAATCATATCCTATATACAGAGTGTCGCTAAGCTGGAGCGTACCCACTCCTGAGTTAAAAGGTCTCATAAGCCGGGACAGCTCTCGAGGGAGTAATTAGTGTTACAAATTGGCTTCCTGCCTTTTTGGGACATATATTGCTACAAACTGGCGCCCTGCCTTTTTGGAGGAATATGGTCACAAATCGGCTTCCTGCCTTTTTGGGACCAATTATGGTTACACCGTTAACAGTTTTAAAATATGTGGAATTTGCCCCTATAATCCTACAGTATTTGGCGAAGAAGACTTTCTGCCTTCTAAGGTTACTGATCAACAGGAAATTTTTAAAAATATGAACGAAAGCATCACTGAAGAACTTCGTCCATCCACCTCAAAAATTGACAAAATAAACAAAACTTTACCCAAAAGCGATGAACCCTGTAAAGAAAAAATGGAGACCGACCACGTTTTACTAACTCAAATTTTGCCACTACCCAATATTAGAATATCTAATGGCAAACAGTCTGCTATTTTGACTAGCACTCCAGTGATAGACGAACATGAAGAGGAGACGAAAAGAAGAGAAGAAAAAAAAACAAAGGGCAAAAGAAACGTATTTGAAACGTTCAGGGGAGCTAATGAACACTTAGTTCCATCCACTTCAGCTCCTACGAGTGACAAGAAAAAAAAGAAAGTTGAAAAAACTCAGTTTGAAAAAAAAATTTGTAGTGAAGCAAATTTTAAAAAAATCTGAGAAAGATGTTTTATGCCCAGGGTGCGAAGAATCTTTTCTAGATACACCAAATGACGACTGTATCCAGTGCAACTACTGTGAAGAATGGTGGCACCAGACATGCTCCCCCTATGAGGGGACCGGTCCATTTAAGTGCGCGATCATTGTGTTTAAAATGATTATTTTTTCACTCTTTATTTAATTTTAAGAGTGTCTTTAAGTACAACCATTGCTTTTGTATCAAAGAAAAAGTACTCTGTTATAGTTCGTTCATTTTAAATAAATTTAATAAATATTTTTTATTATACTTGAACTTGCGTACTTTTACCCTTAGGGAGGGGCAAAAGCAGCTAGCAATGTCATGGCGTCAGTTTTTTGGGACGCGAACGGTATAATTTTTATCGACCTTGAAAAGGAAAGAACCATCAATAGCAATTATTACATTGAGTTATTGGTGCGCTTGAAGAACGAAATCGTAAAAAAACGACCCCACATGAAGAAGAAAAGAATCATCTTTCATCAAGATAATGCACCGTGCCACAAATCAATGAACACAAAGGCCAAATTGAACGAGTTGGGTATCGATTTGCTTCCCCACCCACCATAATCTCCAGATCTGCCCCCCAGCGAGTACTGGCTCCTTGCTGATCTCAAAAGGATGCTCCAGGAAAGAAAATTTGGCTCGAATGAGGAAGTAGTAGCTGAGACTGAAGCTTATTTTGAAGCCAAGGAGAAATCCTTCTACAAGCATAGTATCGAAAAGCCTTGGAATGATTGTATCGCACTTAAAGGTGATTATGTTGATGAATAAAAAATATTTTTTCGATGAAAACGTGTTTTTCCTAGTTAGTCCCGGGACTCATTGAGTGATGTTATAATGTTGATGTTATTATTTTAAAGTGTTTAACATTTTAATGATTGTCAACTTAATATATTAGTATATTTATAATGAAAACTTGCCAATATAATTAATATTTATTTTAAAAATACGAGCGTGGTATGTAAGTTTTAGTATAAAAATATGTTTTTATTAAATTGTATGAAATTAATTATTGATTCCGCTAATGCCTTTTATTAAATAACAGAAATTATCCTTTATCTTGAAGCAATTTAATAATAAATTACAGAAGACAAACAATTTCAAAGAGAGTTTATAGGATGACATAATTTCTGTCAAGCTGCAAAATTCTCTTTCTCCTCTTTCGTGAGAGTTCAGCAGGCAGGAATATGAGAAATGGGAGTAGTCGTGAAGTGAATAGAAAGCGTTTCGACCGAATTTTGTCTCTTTCCATCGTCGCCTCCAACCTCCAAGTTTCCAGTCGAATCGAGAGTGAGATGAGGCGTTCAAATAATCAGGTACGTATCCAGTTTCATATTTTCGAAAGAATTATTAATCCAATATTGATAAATGCGGTTAAAATCTGATAATTTTGTTTAATTTACAGAACAACAATAAGTACAAAAGATTAGATACTTTTATAGACAATCAGAGATCGTGGGTTCAAACCTATGCATATAAAGCCTATAGGTAATTTGACTTTTTGTTCCTATTTATTTAATTGGTTTACAAAATAATTTTTTTCACAACATCTAAAACAATCTGTATAAATTTAAATGAAACAGATCATCCATTTCTCTCTAATGTGACTTGATAAATCAGGAAAGGAAAAGACCATTGTCAATATCAGAAAATCTTTATTATAACTACAGGCGTTAGCAACAAGCTACTAGATTCGTCCTTTGGAGGCCATCATCAGGCTATAAAAAAGTGAAAATATTACAAAATACCGCTACAAACAAATTACAAATATTTGTGGCAATTAAAATTAGCATAGGAGCAAATAGGTGGAAAACCTAACCTAACTTAACTCTATTAATATAACTAATGGCAAAAACCAAAAGGAAAAACATTAAAAATGATTTGTAGGTAGTACTAAAAACAGAGGCTGCTAAGGATAACCAAATACCTATTGTGCTTGAATGAACAACTTAAACCTAAAGATCCATACATTTCCTTTTTAATAACTTTGAGACTTTTGTATTTTTGGATTTGGTTTGCTTATTTCCTCCATAGAATCCCTTGTTTCTGTATGTTTATATATAATTTTTGGTCATATATGAGTTTTTAGCCATTTCATTAATTTTATACTTTTATATTTGATACTTATCTGTTCTAATTAATTTATCTATGGCGAGTTGTAATTCATCTTCTCTTTGATTGTTGATATGATTATCCTTTCTATTGGTACACAAACAATCACTACATTATTATTCTTCTTCTTTTATATTAGCATTCTTTGTTTCTATTGCCTTTGAATTTACATTTGTTCTTGATTGATTGCATAATTGTTGTTGATTGATTTTCACTCACTTCACTTATGATAATTTATTTTACTATATTCGACCATAGATATCAATTCTTTGTTTCGTGATCTGTGGTTCTTCACATCCCACCTTAACTTTCATAATGTTCTATGTTTCTAGATTCTATCATCCTATCGCCATTAACGCGAGTTTTCTCACGTTCCTACAATTGTTCTTAGAGTGTTAGTGAGAGCTCTTATACAAGTTAATTTTATTAACTCTTCTATTTTTGATTTGGGTTTCTGGATTTCCAGGAGTTAGCATTTTAAATCACCACGTCTACATTTCTGCAGCCTTGACTGCGGATAAATTACTTACATTTCTGTAGGTTTTATTGACCTATTTTATCACTATAAACCTTCAACTCCAGTTCTGCAATCGTTTGGAACTTTTCCTACCTATTTGTAGTTTATTTGTAGCGGTATTTTGTAATGTTATTACTTTCTTACAGCCTGCAAAGGCCGGATCTAGTAGCTCGTTACTAACGCCTGTAGTTATAATAAAGATTTTGTGACATCGACATTGGTGTTTTCTTTTCTTGAATCTGGATACATTTATTTATATACCTGGTAAATCTGGTATTATATGAGGATTTAATAAAGTTGTACATTCCCTAGCCCTAGAGGCAATGCTAGGCCTCCTTCCGCTGCCATATGGCATAATGAGAGAGGCTGATGCAGTTGGTGTCTACGAGTGCAACAGACAGAAAACATAAAACCTTTTTTATCGTTGAATCAATACTCTTAGAAGAACAGCCTGGCATTAGATGAGAAATATTCTGTATAGACAATGTTACACAAAATTTTTCATGACTTTGTAATGAAAATCTTGACAAAAAAACAAATCTATGGTTTTCATTGACTCTGACTCTCAAAACACATCAATTTGGTAGAGGATCTTTATACCAAACGTGTACCGAGATAAAAAATTGCAGACACTAGTTTTAAAAAAAAATTATTGCTGATTATTTTTTTCACCTGTCAAAATATCACATTTGTGTGATTTCGTCCAATAAAAATGCTTAATCTTCAATGTTCTGTGCTAAATGCTAGCCAATCATTCCGTTTTATACTAATTATTCTTTTCACCTGTCAAAATATCACAGTTTTGTGATTTCTTCCAATGAAAATGCTTAATCTTCAATGTTCTGTGCTAAATGCTAGCCAATCATTCCGTTTTATACTGATAAATTAACTCCAATGTTAAAATGTCATATACCTACAAAGGTGCATCCTTTTTTATCGCTTTTTTTTATCGCATGTTCCTCAATCTAGTAGGTGTGTATCAATTTTGCATTATTGTTGACAGGTATTTAATTTTCAAATTTAACAATATAAAACAATACTACCTTTTCTTTGCAAAAAACATAAAGTATGAACCGATTTGGAGAGGTTTCACATGAACAAATTACAAAAAATATTGAAGAGTCAATACCGAAGTCAACAAAAAATACGAAGTCATCAATATGGAAACAATTCATGGAGTTTTGTCAAAGCCGAAATTATAAGTTGGAAGAGAATACTACAATACAAGATCTAGCAAAAATATTAAAAGATTGGGCTTTCAATATGAAAAAAAAATGGAGAAGATTACAAAGAATTTGCGGTCAAAACAATATGGAACACGACTGCTAAAATGTTACAACAGAAATATTTTAACGAATATGGTTTGAAATTTGATCCTTTTACAGACATAACCTTTAAAGAAGCTCGGGATGCTAGAAATGCCAAAAGAAAACAACTTCAATTGATTCCAACAAAAAGAAAGACGTGTTCTTCAGCAATAGACAAAGAAAATATAATAAAAATGGCAACACTATGGAATATAAATGAACCTGAAGGGCTGCAAAAAAGATTCTTTCATATAGCTTCTTACGAATTGGCTTGGAGAGGAGGAGAAGCTGTTAATTGCAAAATTTATTATTTTAAAGTAGAAAAGAACCAAAATGGTCTTCCTACGGGTAGGATTGAATATAACACCATATTTTCGAAAACGGCACAAGGCGGCTCGAAAAAGTTAACAGACAGCAAATGGTTGACTAGAAATGAAAGTGACGAAAGTATTTGCCCTGTAAAACTATTCCATTTGCTAGTAGAAAAAAGAAATGAACATATTACTTCTGACCGATTATTTTTAACTCCAAATCCTTTTTGGAAAAATAAAAATTCTAAAGGTTGGTACAAAAATGTTCCTTTAGGTATTAATACCATATCTGTTTGGACAAAAAATTCTGCTGCAAAAATTGGATTGGACTTAATCAATAATAAAGTTACTAACCATTCAAATCGTGCCAGCGCAGTTTCCCAATTAGCCAAAGTAGGAGTTAGCGATCAACAGCTTATTAAGATAACAGGACACTCGTCATCACAATCGATTAAACCATACCTCCAAATTGACCCCGAACACCATGAACAACTTATAAATAATTTGAGACCCTCGGAAACAGAATATTCAACATACGTAGAAACACGAGAAGAAAACATTAAAATCAGTACTCCCCAACCAATATTTAATAATTGTATTTTTAACAACTGTTCTTTTAACTAGTTTAATTGTTTTAGAATGAATAAATTTTATTGTTTCTTTATATAATTAGTCGTTAATTTATCTTAGCAAAATACACGCGATCTTTTTTTTAATGGATAAATTTTTCTCTTCATCTCAAGATTTTTCCATCAGTAATATTACTCAAAAAACTGAAATTAGATATTTTGGCAAAATCTTTCGATGAATCGAAAAATTTTCCGGTAAAAAAAAAGCTCTTGTGTATTTACTGTTGATAAATTTTTATTTTCTAGACTCGTGATTTTATCACATTTCAGTTTGTTTTCGTATTTTTACCAAATAAAAAAGTTTTGGTCGAAACTAAAAATTTATCGACAAAATTTTATGGTATATTACCTTTGATACAAATTTTTATATTTCATTTAAATACGTACTAGAAATAAAAATGGTAGTGCAGATTCTTATTAAAGTTTTAATACACCTAATGAAAATAATTTTAAAGGAAATAATTAAAAGGGGCTTTTCCAATATTATGTTCGAACGCAAGACTCCCACCCTGCAAATTTCCATTTTCTCACTCCATCTCTCCATTCTCCGTCGACACGCCAGACTACAAATGGCCACGGTGGATGGTAGGAAATTACAGGACTACTATCTTTCATTTTACGCCCCAAAATTTCTTATTCCAATTTCCTGTTCGCGTCTGTCAGTTGTTATGAGTCATTTTCTGATAAGCACTCGTAGCGAGACTATTATGCAATAGAACTATTACACAAAGAGCTTATCTTCCATTATATGTCATGCGGTAGGGAATTGCGAGCCACCGTTTTCGTTACTATATATTTCCAACACTGTTTGTCGCCTCAGTTGGTAAGCTTGTTTTCGTGATGGGAGTACTTTTTTATTAATTGAACTGAATTTTCGCGACAATGGAAATACCGTTACAAAATAACGTCACAGCTTCAGATATTGATTTTGAGAGATATAAAGGTTGATTGTAAAATTAAAGAATTTTTAAGTAAAGCAGTTAAATATAAAAGTGTGATTAAGACAAACTCTTTATATTTGTGAAACTTGTACTTTATATTTGTGAAAACAGTTCCAAAATAACTTTCTATTATTCGATTAGCATCCCAACGCGCCTCGACACAGCTATGTGCCTCCCCTTCGTATACACCTCGTTTTTTTGCTTACAGGTACCATTGTTTTCTTCCTTATTCAATGCGATATTGTCACCGTTAAGCTTTTGTTTTCAGTTAATAATGACAAAAAGTTTGTAACTATGCTGGACTATTACATTACGCGCTCTATTATTTAGAATAAACTAAACCGGACATTGAATTACATAAAGTAGTAAATACAATGAGATTCAAAAGAATGCTGCCAAATTTCTTAATTAAGGTATTATTGCTGTTGATCAAATATTATAATTGTAGTAAGATAAATTTTTTTTTAATTCAATTTGATCCCCCTCCCTCGCCGGTCGACTACTGATCAACTATCAATCTGTAAGTTATCCCCACCTGGTGTTCTATATACATAAAAATGAATCCCAATTTTTTGCTAGGACTTTTAGTTGTGTTTGTTATTGTCAGGAGATGGATCTTATGAAAGAAAAAATTCAAAAAATTGCGCAAGAAATTAGAATTTACTTCTAACTTCTATCGCTTTGGACAATGTGAACTTTTTTAATGTAACATTATGTCATTTGACATAGAATTGACATAATGCGTACTGCAAATATCATCAAAGTTTATAGGAACTTTCTTTCTTGTTAAAAATTTGCACATATACAAGGGTACATCTAAAAGTTGGTAGATACCGAAATGATAATTTTTAACAAAAATATAATACGAGGTATAATACTTAACAAAAATATACTAAGAGGGTACATCAATCTTGAAAATACATGTGTATATACGCGCAAAAGATAACTAAAAATATTGTATATCATAAAGCATTAGAATAATAAACACACTTTTTTAAGTAATTATATAGTATTTTTCACAGTAAATGGTATTGGCTTGTTAACTGCAATGATTTAATCTCATTGTGTAGAAAATCAACAGGTAAAAGATGCAAGTGTGCTACAGGGTCGAACTTAAGAGATTTGAATTTTGCTTTTAATAGGAGATGTACAAGTAATTTATTTAAACGTTACAATTCTATTCTATATTTAGTTCAGTGTCGCTATCGCTATCCTCATCTAAATTAATTATAATTGGCGCAATTGATTTTACAGAAAGGTAAGAGTTTTCAACATTTATAACATGACTAACAGAACTTTTCCAACTCTCGGTAGGAATGTCATTCATACAGTTCCTAATTAATTCTACCACACTACCACTTAAAGTCGGAGAAGTATTTTTCCGCGCACACTCGATTTAAGTTGGGCCACATAAGCTCTATGGGATTGAACACGCAGTAGTAGGGAGGCAGTCGTAACACTGTATGTCCCAATTTTTCTGCAATTGTATCACAAACATACGTTTTTTTTAAAGAAAAAAAAGTTCTTTTTTTGTATAATTCTCCTCAAAATATATGTCATTTGCAGCCATGAAGATTTGAATCTCCAATTTCGTATTCTTTGAGCCAGAAATTTTTTGCAATTGTCGACTATGATAGCTTGCGTTGTCCATTACTATAACGCTGTTTGGCGGAATGTTGGGTAACACAATTTTTAAACCAATCTTCAAAAAGCTCTGCTGTCGTATCTTTGTGGTAATCAACACAAGAGTCCTTAATATTTTTGGCAGAAAGCCATATATCGTTTGGGATGCAACGATTTTCTGATCCCTTTATTTGATGGTGCTTTTGCTTTACACATATCAGAGGAATCAGACCATGCTTTGGAAGGAGTATCATGCGTGTCAAACCACGTTTCGTCGAGGTAGAGTATTGGCCGATTTTCATACCGATATTTTCTTATTGACATTATATATTCAGAACGCCAGTTTATTAAACGTGTGGATTCCATTATTACTTGTCCCTTGTCAATTTTGCGATATTTAAAGTCCAATGTAGACAGAGCTCGCCAAAGGGTCTCGTCGTTATCAAATCTTTTTCCCAGTCGTCTAGACAGAAGTAAGAGGCACCTTTGTCAAATTACTGGTTACTCTTGCTGCAGCACCCGCGCTATATTCTTGCTGAAGTAAGGAACTATACACATTTTTTATAATGATTTTCGCGTCGCAAGATAAGTGATTCTTCTTTAACGAACCACTGAAAGGAGCACTATTACTTTTTATCCACGGACGCCACATACTGTATGTTGAGGTATCAAATCTTTGCTATTAATGTCTGTAATCACAAATAAATGTTATAAAATTATTGCACGCCGTAAAGCAAGTGAACACTTCCAATGAAATACAAAGATTAAAATGAACAAGAAGTGTAAGCTGTAATCCTCTACAATCCCTCTCTGAGAAACAAAATTATCTGAATCAGGTCCTTTTACATTTATGATGTGCATCTCGAATTTTACAACTTAAGGGTCTAATTGGTTTTATTATACTATATCAATTCGAACTCAATATTCATCCTTAAGACAGGACAACGTCCGTCGGGTCAGCTAATTATTTTATATCTATTTGGACAAAAAAGTGGCAGATTTGTATGCTGCTTTGAGGGAATAAAATTAATGATGCTGTATTATAATAGTAATAATGAACAACCTAACTTAATTTGGGAATAAAAATACTGCAATGAATTTGTAGACTCAAACAAGATAAAAGCGGCAAATAATTGTGAAACAGACCTAAAAAGAAGCACAAGATAATGAAGATAACAGTAATGAGTCCATAATATCCACTACTAAGATGATAAAAGTAACGACACTGATTTATTGTGACCAAAAATGTTTTATGTACGAGTCTACATGTTGAAAATGATCATGCAGTTAATAGACATAACAATAAAGTTAGATTTAACTCATAACAGAAAACAGTATATGAGTTTAGAGTTGGGTGTAAAGCCAAAACTGATTATACGAACAATAAAACTGCTTTCATTTTAAGAAAAAAAATAATAGTGTTTATTTCACATTTTCGACTAATACGTCATCGGAAGAAAAAACCATTATTGGTAGTTAAGACATCGTGAAATTATTTTAATGGCCATGAGAAAATATCCAGGTTTATTAACGAGATCATTCACGTTATTTATTTTATAACGTTGACAGATGACAAACAACCATCGGAATTCCAACAACAATCACTATATACGTAGTATTCAATAAATGTATGTATTTCTACATAGCGGACTTGTCAGATATACGGAGACTTAATTTTGACGTTAATAGTTTATTTATGGTTTTGCTATTTACCAGGGATCATTTTAAAATTTACAAATGGCCAACTGTTACTTGAAACTTTAAAATTTTAAATGCAATGTTAACTATCTTTCACTACTGGGTTTATATTGATAAATAGTTTAACGTAGCAGCGACACTTGTTTGTAGATAATAAAATTCTGTAATAGGAACTGCAAAATCCAGATTTTTTTAAATAAATTGTTTGTTTTAAGAACATTAACGCAATCGTTACTAAAATTTCACAGTACCGGAATTAAAAACTGATTAATAATTTACAAAATTTACGAAATGGATACCCTTATACGGATCCATGGCATAGTGGTTTGAAATACTTCTTAAGAATTTTATGTTTGCAGTTGGGTCATTAAGATAATTTTCGGCGAGTGTTCTATGCCTCCTTGGATAGTTTTAAGTAGTGTGAGCGAGACTGGTCTTGGTGTTGCGGTCTTGGTCTTGGTCTTGCATTTTCTGGCTGCAAGATCAGGACCAAGACCGAGCATTGCAAGACTTATGCAAGACCAAGACTTAGCATTGCAAGATATACGCAAGACCAAGACCAAGCCTGCAAGAGTCTTGCGGTCTTGCGTCTTTTAAACATATAAACCGAAAAATAAAGCAGCCATGGATTATTTTAAACTCTAAAGCTTTGTTTTCCTAGGATAGCGGTGCCGCAATAAAGCGGCCGTAATTTGACGACCGTTCAAGACGGCCGCTATCGGTGAGCATAGATGTAAAGTAAGAATTTAACGTTATTGACCGCTTAAATCCATTTTTGAATTTGCTTTCGTTTTGTGTGTTTATAGTTTGTTTTATATCTTGTGTTTAGTTTCATTATTTGACAATAATTGGAGTGTTTCTGTATTAAAAGCAAAAAATGGATGATTTGGACTTGGCAATGATAATATTTTTGGAAGACAAGTCTTCATGCACTCCATTTTTTACCCATTATTTGGTTGGTGGCCCGATTGGAGCAATATCTTTGAATCAATATGTCAGGTTAAAAATAATAAAATTTATTGATTCCAAAAAATAACCGTGTAAAAGACAGTTTATATGAAAACCCTAAGAAAAAATAGATTGCCAAGGTTTCAGGCAAGGGGAGTATCTCTTATATTGGCCAGTACTTATTAAGGAAGCATTTCCAAGTACACCATGTGTGGTCGACTGTTTTCTCTTGTATAAATCCTCTGTAGTTGTGTTATTTTCATCTTATATAGATTTTTTGGAGATCCTTGTAACAGGGTAGTATCCTCGACCCTAGTCTGAGTTTTTTTCTGGCAATTTCCATAAGTCTGTTGGCTGTGGACCCTTTGGGTTGCTAAGTAACTCATTTGAAAGTCTACAGCTGTCGGTGTCGTCCCATCTCTCTTTAAATAGCAGATGGGAGTGTGAATTATTTAAGTTAGTTATCGCTTTCCAAAGATCATAGATCGAGGAGCCTCTCTGGTCAGAGAGTCAATGATGTAATTACCTTCTGAAATTAAAGAACAGCTAATTATTACTTTAAAACATTTCTTTCTTTAAATTACAGAAAAAAGAATAAAAAAACCATAGCCACAATTTTTAGTTTTTTTGCTGTTGAAAACATATAAAATGAGTGGTTAATGTATTTAAACAAAAGCATCATCCAGTTACGAACTTTACCTACGACCGCCCTGTAAGCCGTCAATAACACATAGTCCTCAATTGATATAAGATGTCTTATAACGCACTGTAAAATAAACGCACAGCTGTAAAGGAAATCGCACGGCTTTCCTATAGCAACCACTTAGCAACTGTCAATAGACGTCACCATTTTATTCAAAATTTCCAAATTACATATTTGATGTTGAATTTACTATATACCAATGGCATCTAACATTTATTAGGTATAATATAGCATTTAATATTTAGAGTTATTTAATATTTGTTCCGTTTCCACCAACCCACTTCTTAATTAATGATTTAAACCATTAAAATATTTTTACAAAGCTGTTTCAACTTGTAGATACAATCGTAACGTAAAAGAAGACACTTTTTACTTGTTTTATTACTTTAATTTCACTTCACTTACTATACGTAACTGTTTTAAATATTTAGTAAGCACTAAATTTGAATATTACATACAAAATGTAAATATTTTTTTAGATATTTTAGAATTTTGATCATGCGTCTGACCGTATGCGCACACATTATTATTCACCAAGTTAACGATTATATTTGAAATAAATGTTTCAACAAGCAAAAAAACCGAAGTACCATTAGTATTTAATAGCTGTACTATCACTATAAACAATTATTATAAGAATTACTTTTCCATTCGTGTGTAAAATGCTTCTTACCACACACTCGTAATATACTATTATTTACGTGCACCCCCGTAAGCCATCAATGACACACAGTCAATGTAACATGTCTTATACCGCACGCTAATAAAAAAACGCTCAGCTGGAAAGTAAATCTCACGATTGCCCTAAAAACGCTGGTTGTTAATAGAAGTCGCCATAACGCACAGTAAACAAAATCCACAGCTGTAAAGTAATTTGCCTGGCTTCCCAAGCAACCACTTAGCAACTGTTAATATTTTCATTTTATTCAAAATTTCCTATTTGCATAATTGTAGGTAAAGTAAAGTACATAACTCGTGTTGTAAGCATTTTAGGTACTTGCGGAATCACGCGCTCGCGTAATTAGTGTTTCAACTCTGCAAAAAGTGATCAAAATAAATGAGATTGTGCGCGGAGATCGTTGTATGAGCATTCGGATGATTGCTGAGTCTGCAAACACCGATAAAGAAACTGTCAGAAAAATTTTACATGACGAATTGAACATGAAGAAAGTCTGTGCGAAGTTGGTCCCCAAACATTTGACCCCTGACCAAAAACTCAACAGATCTGCTCAGATTTTCTTCAGAGGTTAGATGAAGAGCCTGAATTGATGGAAAACATCATCACTTGCGATGAAATCTGGATACTCCAATACCTACGAGAATGAAAAAAGTAAGGATGTCGAAATCAAAATTTAAACCCATGCTAATCTTTTTTTCGACATTAACGGCATCGTGATGAGCTAATGGGTTCCAGAGGGTCAAACTGTAAACCAAACTTACTATTTGAAAGTTTTGGCAAGGCTGTGAGAGCGAGTTCGTAAGAAACGGCCGGAGATGTGGAAAAACAAATCGTGGATCTTGCACCAGGACACGAACAGTGCTCGAACACACGCCGTACTCGCCTGATTTAGCACCCTGTGACTTTTTCCTGTTTCCGAAGATCAATTCTGCCTTAAAAGGAACCCGGTTCGAGTCGATGGAAGAGATGAAGCGAAAATCGGCGGAGCTCCTAAATGCTCTTACAAAAGAAGACTTCCAACATTGCTTTGACCAATGGAAAAAACGAATGGAACGGTGTGTGGTGAGGGAAGGGGTGTATATTGAAGGGGAGCATTTGATTATAAAATAGTTATTAAAATAAAACTCTTTTTCATAAGCAGTCTCGTTATTTAATAGCCAGACTTGAAAAAAAATAAAACATCGTAATTAGAGGAATCAAATAATTAAAATACGGTGTGTTTGCTTTATAAATTATCTTTCAACGATATTAGTGGTTCATAGGGGAAATAATCTTCCACAATGCTAAATGATAATGTATAAGAATATTTTGTGGAGCCCCCGTTTAAGGCGTTCTAAATTTGACTCCCGTATAACTTCATTTAACTATTTCACAAAACCTACGTGCTTTAGTTGTTATACGGTCATTAAAAAACTCACAAAAGTCATTGGACCATCTTTAAACCATTAAATACAAATCGCACGTTTTCACTAACAAATAAATGTTAATTAAATGTTGCTAAAAATTATGACGCGTCATTAAAATTTTCATTATTACTCGGAAAACGGCCATTATGGATCGCCCGAACCAATTCGGTAATTGCGACAAATGCAAGAAACAACGACGAATTTGTTTTGGCCGTTTTAAAAATATCGATGTCTCGAAATGTTATTTGGTAAATGTATCATTTAATTATATCAGCTAAAGACGGGTTCTTTGAAGTATAAGAATAATTTTTTACGGCGACGGTGGAATCGATTTGAAAAGTTATATCAATTGTCAAGCAGCTGTCAATAATAATGGCTAACGATTTAAAGTAAGTGGGTGGATAAGTATTACGTTTTACGTTCTATTTTAGTTTTTGATTGTAGGTATCACCTTTCAAAATATATATCACAAGTCTGTAATTAACATTTTAAAAATTAGAGATATAACTGCCATTCGAAAGGAGTTGAAGGTAGGAGTGGCATTTTCACATTAGAAGAATGTCAATTTATAATTTGATTTTGATGTCGTCGGTCCCATGCCAAAACCATGAATGTGCAAAATTGGCCGTTTTGACCTAACTGCACCATAAGTCTTAAAACGATCCATATTAGCCATGCCAAACTCACGAATGTGTTTACGCGCCAATTCTTCACAAGTCCAAAGTCGATTATTCACGAAAAATCAGTTCTCCGCCGGATTTCACCACGGACTCCCCACGAATGTGACAGTTTCGCGTTTTTGGCTTTGGGAACAATTATTCAAAATATCTGAATGTGCCACTTTCGTGTATTTGGCGTTGTCAAGTATTATATTTAATTTATCTGAATGTAGAATGTAGTGATTATCTATTTTGATGAGCTTTACAAATAATCCTGAATATAACATTTTAGTGCTTTTGGAATTGCAGACTATTTTATAAAAATCTGAATATTGCGCCTTCGTGCTTTTCAAAAAAGTGGATAAATTCAAGTGAATGTGTCCTTTTATGTTGTGAAATTTCATTTTACAAAAATTTCAAGAACATTTACGAAGAAAGGAATTAGCTCGCAAGTCCAGGGATGACCACAAAAAAATTGCAAAGAAAAATACGGAAGTTTTATCTTTTAATTTCGACCTACAAGCAGTCCTTACAACACCAAAAGGCCCAGCAGGTCAATTTTTTTAATTGAGAAAATTAGTCATCTACAATTTGACAGTTTACAATTTAGCCGCAACCAAGATGTTCTTTGTTATGTTTGGAAGGAAACTAAAAAAAAAGAGGATCAGGATTTCTTCTTGCATTCACGATTACATTCTCACACATCAAAATATTAAAGAGGTTCGCATGATGTCCGACAGTTGTGGTGGCCAACAAAAGAACAAATTCTCTCAACGCATCCTACTCTAAATCAAATAGATCATAAATTTTTTGAAACCGCTCACACAGAGATAGAGTGCAACTCAATACATTCAAAAAATGGAACTAAAAGCAAAATACGTTCCAGTGTTATCTGCGAAAGGTTGGACACAAATTATACGTAGTGCAAGGACAAGGCCACGACCTTTTGTGGTAAAAAATCTGACATACGAAGACTTTTTTGATTTTAAGACATTCGGAACCAGGTCTTTCAACATGACTCAAATTCCATGGCGCAAAGTTTGCTGGCTTTCGCTATATGAAGGACCATGTGAGCCAACAAAAATTTTCTTTAAAACCAATTACACAGATGAAGATTTTAAGGAAGTAAGTCGTACAATGATCAGTTGCCTATTTCCAATGCAAAGTTTAAAGACTTGCAAAAAATGTGTAATGATCATGATCTTACAAGACCTAAGATTTACCATAACTACTACAGATCTTTGAAATGTAGTGAAAAAATCCGGGACTGTTTACCAGAGCCGAATGCGTCGGAAAATGACTCCGAAGAAAGTGATTATTTCTTATGTTTACCAGTAAAAAATTATTTTTTTCTACATTACCTGAGTATTAGAGTTTATTTCCTTGTTTTATTTTCATTAAATGAGTTTGCAAAAATTTACACAGTTTAATTTTTGTGTTCAGCGAAACTACATATGTTTAAAATCTTTCAACGGCAAAAACACAAATGTGCTTTTTTCCACAAAAAAAATAAAGACAACTTAGGTAAATTGTTTGTTACGAATTATACTTATGGCAGAAAATATTTAAAATTGCACAAAAACCTTATTTTTCCCTGTCATTACAAACTTTAAAAGCATTTATATCAAAACTGTAGTTTTGCACATTCATGGTTTTGGCATGGGACCGACGATGTGTTTCTGGACCCGTATTTCATAAATAGAAATGCATACTACAAAAACCTGTTTACAGAAAATATATGTACATTTATATGCCCTATGCCTCTGATAAAGCTCATTGGGGTCATTGGCGACACTTTCACTTCCTTGTTCCTTGAGCTCGAGTTGATGCAGATCAAATCTATTGATCCCGAGCTCTGGGCAGCTACAGAAGATATGCTCCCCTGTTGGAATCTGCGGTCCGCCCTCTCTGGCAGTCCAGTTGTTTTCATATGCCCATTAAGGCGACGGTTTACAGTCATTAGTCCTATTATAATTCGTCGGTCCTGTCTGCTCATATTCAGCAGCTCTATAGACCTATTTTTAGAGAGATATCTTAAAAATACCTTTCTAATATATAAATCCCATAAACCCTATAGCTCGAACCAGTAAGAACGTCTCCTCCAATACACCCAGTTCGATATTGCTCTTCTGGCTATGCTATTCGCTATGCTTAGGAATGGCTCTGAGCCTATATTCCTAGAGCACCTTTTGGGCCAGAAAGTCCGCTTTTTCGTTCCCCTCAATGCAGTCTGGCAGTTCAGTTGTTTTCATATGCCCATTAAGGCGACGGTTGACAGTCAGTAGTCCTATCATAATTCGTCGGTCCTGTCTGCTCATATTCAGCAGCTCTATAGACCTATTTTTAGAGAGATATCCTAAAAATACCTTTGTAATATATAAATCCCATAAACCCTATAGCTCGAACCAGTAAGAACGTCTCCTCCAATACACCCAGTTCGATATTGCTCTTCTGGCTATGCTATTCGCTATGCTTAGGAATGACTCTGGGCCTATATTCCTAGAGCACCTTTTGGGCCAGAAAGTCCGCTTTTTGGTTCCCTTCAATGCTGGTAGGCCCAGGTACCAAAAATAATTTGTTATTTTCACCTGTACGTATTAGTTCCTGAAGGCATTTCCAAACTAACTTGTAGTTGATCAGATTTGATTCCAGTGACTCTAGCACCGCCTGGCTATCGCCTGGCTATTGTTTTTATAGTTTTGTTCCTGCATTCACGCTTAAGCAGACACATCTCCATTGCAAAAACCTCTGCTTGAAAAGTTGTGGATAGGTTACCCAAAATCTGGCTCAGATCCACCTTTGGTGGTCCTATTCTCATGTGTCCCTGATTGGGAATAGGACGGTAACTGGCTTGTGGTAATTATATTTAGGTTGCATCTGGTACCATCTCCAGTATCGGATGATTTTTTATTATCTCTCCAGCTCTGGCTCTAAAAACACTCTGCCCTGCATCCTGGTATTTCACTAGCCTTCTGTATTCACCAGCAATTGCCTCCGTTTCCAAAAACGGTGGGAGTGGTGGACATAGCTCCAGTTATGATTAAGTATGCCTCCAGTTGAAGCTTATCCAGCGTGTACTTAGTGAACTTCTGCTGGCATTTAGCCCACCAGACCGAAACATCATAGGTAATATGCCTTATAGACCACAGGAGAGGGGAAAGTACTGCTTGTAACGTACGAATATCTCTACCCGAAATATACGGACGTAGATGAAGATCGCTAAAGAAAACTTAGTGGAACAATAGCAAAATATTTTAAAAACTGACAGTTTATAAATCAACCATAACATAATAATTTTTAGCGTAGCAACCACAACCTGTCTTTGCAACATACTCCCACCTGCAGTTCCTTTTTTGGTAAATGGAATTAAAGTTACTCTACTGCTGGAGAATATCTTGCAGGTGTTTTAATTTTTCGGCCGTACCTTGACATTTTCAATTCTTCTTTTTTCTCTTTCTTCGCTTCTTTAGATGGTTCTTCAACGTTATTAGCTAGTTCTTTGATTTTCGTTTGTTCCTGAAGATGTGTAAGTTCTGAAGTAAGTTTAGTTTTAACTTCCGTATCAATTTCAACTGGAAAAAGTTTCTGAATTGGGCGAAGTAGACTGCCATTTGAAGTTTTAAGCCTTATAAGCCTAACAAAACACCTTTTTGATACGTGCCCGAATTTCAAACAAAAATGGCAACAACCGTTTTGTGTCAAAATTTTTATCTTTTCAGGTACTGTCATATTTTTAGCTTCATTACAAGCAGAACTAAAATGATCCCCCTTACAAAATACACATTTTAATGTAGACTTATGAGATATACCTAAGTAATTCGTTAGCGGTGGGAATATGTTGGTTTTTATAATAAATATCTTTGTTCTTTTTATAAACCCCAAAACCAGATGTAGCCAATGAAATTTTTTCTTCATTATTTACTTCATTTTCTAAAAATCGCATTAATCCATCAAGACGAACCTTTAAATAACTGTCACTGTCATAATTGGAACTGCGATTCCAGACTCTTAAAATGTCTTCTGACAAACAGGACTCTACTAACGGATATAACATCGCTGCATATTTATCGCTGGTTACACCCAGTGTTTCTAATGATTTTAATTGTGTCTCAATCGAATCGAAAAGTGAACTAAGCTTAATTTTGTTTTCTATATTATTGATAACCAATTTTAATAGTTGTCTTATGTAGTATTCTATGAGTAAATCATCCCTACCTAAACGAGATTTTAAACGTTCTATAACTTTTGGGTAATTTTCATCACTCGGTGGGAAACTTTCAACAATTTTTCTAGCCTTAGAATTAGGAATAGTGGATTGAACCAAATAATGAATTTTGTCACTACCATCGATAGTATTATCCTCATGAATTTTTCTAAACTGGTTCCAAAAAAATATCCAATTTTCAATTTCTCCCCCATATTTTTTAAATTCAATTTTAGGTAGTTTATATCTATTAGTACAAATTGAACTAGAACTTACTTCAGAACCCGCAGATTTCGTTAACTTTTTTTCTAACTGTAACTTCAGTTTATTATATTTCATAAAGAGATTATCGGTTTCCGATACCTGTTCTTCAATGTCCTCTTCCGCAATCTCAGAATCCAACATCAAATCAACCAACTGCCGACTCAGATTATTCACCACTTCTATCTTCTGATCTAATACTCGGATCTCGCTTTGAATGTCTAATAAATTTGAATCATCCTTTGTAAGCTCTTTTTCCACATCTACATAAATTCGCAAGAGAGTGTTCTTGTGAACATCCAAAGATTTTCTTAATCTCTCCATCTTCTACAAGCAAATCTCGCTGGGGCCTCCAAAAAATGTAACGTACGAATATCTCTACCCGAAATATACGGACGTAGATGAAGATCGCTAAAGAAAACTTAGTGGAACAATAGCAAAATATTTTAATGCCTTTCAAAAACTGACAGTTTATAAATCAACCATAACATAATAATTTTTAGCGTAGCAACCACAACCTGTCTTTGCAACACTGCTCCCTGTTGGCAGACCCTAGCAGCCTTTGCCCTTATCGCCTGGCCTTCCAGTATTATTAGGATCAGCCTGTTCTCTAGCATCGCTCTGATCCAGTTACCTGTGGTATAGGATATCCATCTAGATTCAGCTTAATTATAGAGAGAATTAGGTCCTGCATTATTGAATGCTTCTTCTGTATGAAGGATTCTCCCCTAGTATTAACGGAGTGATTAATTTTGTGGAGCTAACAGTAACACAAGAAAAAACAGCACGTAGAGCATTAAGGTTATGAAGTATATTGAGAAAGTTTTCTAAAAGAATCATCAGTGGAGAAAAAAGATATAGAACTAAACCCATTGTAACATTTATATTTACGAAGTGAGAAAGAAGCAAATCGGAAAACCACAGAGGAATAAAGGGCTGGCAATAAAAAGAATGGTAGAAGGGGGAAATTGGAGAATTACATGGCTGGCCTGCTTAGGCCACATTTATACTAGTAAGCAGCTAATAGAAAAAATAAATAATAATAGGGGTGGTACCGAGGAAAAGATTGCGAGGAGATATTATGAGAAGATTCGAAATTCCAACAAAACTCACAGCAACATTAAAACATTTATACGAAAACAATACAGTTAATAAAGGCAGGATTTTTCTACAGGGCAGATAGAAAATGATATCAAGCACATTAAAGATATTGGCATGGACATGTTAGAAGAGGGTTAGGATTAGTAGAATTACAGAGTCCAATGGGTAGAATTACGAGAGGAAAGCTCCGGAGGTTGCGGTGGAATTAAGTGAATAAGTCTATGCAAAGGAGAGGACCAAAGGATAAGATCCTGGTGGAAGCAAGGGAGCCAGCATCACTGATACCTAAATAAATTGATATATGGAGTTCAGTAGTAAAAAAGTATCTTTTATCAGATAGTAAAGATTCTCAGGTGATCAACATCGAGTTCAAAGAATATTTTATGAATGCTATACATACTGCTAAGGAAATTGAACTGGTGTTATAAGCTAAGGAGGTATATTATTACGAATAAGGACCCAACACTTTTTATATGGAGAAATTGGTTTCAGTTTGGAGATCTAATGTTTAAATTGATTGTACTAACCCTTACTTTTTGGAAGTCCATCTTATTAAGGATAATAAAAAACTCTTCGTTTTAACAAAACTTCCAATATTTATTTAAAAATTGCTTTTTTAAAAGACTTAATGACAGCTGTTTCGCTATGAAGCATCGTCAGAAGTCAGAAGTCCTCAAGTAGCAAAATGTCGCATAATTACAAAAAGCAACAAATGAAAAGGAATAGCCAACGTTTATAAAAACAAAAAAAAATTGTAAATAATTGGAAAAACCTAACTTTAACCATTTCCAGTGACATTTTTAATCAATTTTTTTGTCTTTAACTTCACCTCTATATAGACCCCATATCTCCGAAGACGATCAATTAAGGTGTAACAATTAAAGTGATTTGAACCAAACATTACAGCGATTACTTATTTATTATTGGATTTCATTGAAGAAGAGTGTATGCAATTAGAGATTGTCTATCTGCTTTGGCAATAATTCGTCGTTAAGGACGAATTCGGCTTCAATCCTTACAAATACGAGAACGATAAGCATCTTCGGAAAAAATACTAGGCAATTATTGCAGCCATCCGATAACTTCGACGGATATAAGGTCAATCAGCGAATATGGTTACGGCAAAAACATCAAATCACTAACCATATTTTTACGGTTACTTTTTTTTATTTAGAACGGCGATTAGCATTTTTTTTTCTTACATGTTTGTATTAATCTCTAAATTTAGGTGTTCCCAGGTTTTAATATTGAAAACCATAGTCACAATGAATAATTCTAAAAACTATTGTTCAACAATATTTACTATTTCCAGGTTAGGTTAACACGATGGTTCGGGATGGAACGTTCGTAGGTTAAAGGCCCTATGTAAAGCCATATGTGATTATCACCCTCAGCACTATAGTAAGAACCAGTAGCTGTTAATGGACCTCATTAAGTTTATGATACAAACCGACTGAAGATGGTGATTCCAGAGCGGAAAATATTTTCCTTGATAGGGCAGTGCAGTGACAGAGTAAGTGGACCATCGTCTCTACCTCTTCCTCTTCTTGACTGTTTATACAGAATTAATTAGGTTGTAGACACCCTTACGTGCAGCATAGCATCCTCTATAGACCTGATATGAGAGGAGACGCAACAAGTTTTAGTTCTGATGTTTAGTTGCAAGTTTTATTTATAAAGTTATAGTTTTGATTTTAAACTTCTTTGTAATTTTTGTGTCAAATAAAAAAATTTGTTAGTTCAGTAGTATATTTATTTTTAAAAAACAACATAACTTGTATACTTGTAGTTTTTAATTATTTCTGTTTAATTGTTTCAACAGAGTAAGGATTAGTACAATAAAATTCATTATTCTTTTCGTCTACTGCGCAACATATTCATTTTCCTCTCAACGGTTTTGTCACCTTCTCAGGGTCTCTTTCTTGTAGAGTCTTAGTTATCCTGTACATTTCCTCTATCGTGATAAATCAGGTTATCACGTACACTGCCTTACTGGATACTATTTGGTATGAGCTTGCAACCCGAATAAGCATTTGCCGTTAATCTGTACTGCTCCCCAGATTGGGGCGTCATAGATTATGACGGACTGAACCACTGCGTTTAGGACTGCTGCTCTTTTTGGCTGCGAGGCCCGCCGATATTTGGCAGTACTTTAGAACTTCTCGGCCTTCACAACAGTCTGCCTCATATGCTCTGATAAGTACTGGCAGATGCCTAGGTTTTTGACCTACCTTTCGATACTATCTCAATGCCGTCTAATGTGAAGGTAATGCCATTCCTGTTGAGCCTCTCCCTCAAAATAATAGCTTATAATACTAGCTCAAAATAATAGCTTGCACCCCGCGAATGACGTCTGTGGGCATACTAAACTAACCCATTATTGTACCTACCCTAATATATAGTTTCTAGCACAAACATACATATTTACAAACACAATAATAAAAATAATAATTGTCCAAGGATGGCAATCTGGTAATATACGTAAGAAAACTACCAAAAAATGAACTGGCCAAATGGATATGCGTTGGAGTAGCTGAAAAACTCCCTTGAAAGTCTACAGCATTCTTTGTCTTCCTATTTCTTTCAAAATATACTGTGTCATAAAAATCCGAACACCCAGTTTAAATGATATTATTTTAATAAAATTTTGTACAAGTACTTACTGAAGCATAATAAGTAAATGATAAAAATTTCAAAATGATTCAATTGCTTTAAAGCCCCTTTACCCTTAATAATGTGTGGATACACCCCGATGTGTTACGCATTCTCCAACGCACCTAGGCATACTTATGATCAGGTTGTCAATGTCCTCCTGTGGTATCTCATTCCAGGCAACCACCAACTCCTCTCGAAGTTCTTCTAGAGTCTGAGGAGGACGTTGCAAATTAAGCAATCTCCTACCCATCATATCCCTTGGTGGCCAAGGTAACAATGTGACATAATTATGTTGAAAGAAGTCTATTGTGACTCTTGCGACATGTAGTCGGGCATTATCTTGTTGGAAAGTTGGATTTGCCAGGGTGTCAAGATAGGGTAAAAGATAGGGTTCTAAAACTTCTTGGATATAACACTGCGCGTTCATGTTACCTCTGATGAAGATTAAAGGTGATCTCGAACCATAAGCTAAAGCACCCCAAACCATTAGTCCAACGGTTTGATGAGCATGCCTTTCAACAAAAACCGTTAATTTCTCCTTTCACCACGTCGTTTTCTAACCCTCGCTTGACCATCGTGAATGCCTAAACAAAATCAAGATTCGTCACTAAAGACAATATACTGTTCCATTCCTGATCCCAGAGTGACCGTTCTCTGCATCACTCAAGGTGATTACGTCGATATGAAAACAGGCCAAAACATCTTATTCGTCGGTAAACACTTCGCATGCCAATAGGTCTTCCGCGTTCTGCAAACCATTCATTAGCAATGGACCTGGTAGTGGAGAAACGGTCTCCTATGGCCAATAATCTTAGGCGACGATCTTCACAGTCTGTTGTTCTAAGGGGACGTCCAGAGCCCCTTGCTCTTTGCGTATGTCCTTCTCGAATCCATGCCTTACAACACCTAACCACGGTGTCTACACTTCTTTGCACTCTAACTGCAATTTCCTGAAAAGAAAATCCAGCTTCCCGAAGTCCCACTATACGACCCCTATCAAACTCACTAAGTTGACGAAATCGTAAAGAATGTCAAGAACCAAAATCCGCAATATTTGAATCTTTACTACGGCTACAATATTCATTTTTGGATTGTTAGTGGATTTAAAAAAAAAACAATATAAAAACCGGAATCTTTAACTGATAAGGCTGAAAATTTTATCAAATGTTTATTTCAGAAAAATAAATAAATTTACCAAATTTTATTAATATAAAATCATTTAAACTGGGTGTTCGTATTTTTATGTCACTTAGAATAGATGGAAGTATGACTTACTATAATTAGTAAGCAGTGCCTTGCTGTATTTGCTGCCCGAGTTTAATGAGGGCTGCAAATACCAGCTAAGGTGTGCTAATGTAATTATGCACGTGTGTCACTCAATTGTTTTTCGCCTACCTGCGTGAGAGGCAAGCAGTTACCACCGCGCTAGCAGGCTTTTAGAAAATAATTTCGTATTGTAGAATTTATACTGTATTTGTTCACCTTTATCAAGAGGTATTCAGAATCGGACGCTTTCGTTAAAAATCGAGTGCATTGTGACAGTGTTTTAGATTTTTTTTTCTATATAATTTATAAAATTTTGTTTCAGAAAAGCTCTTATTTTGTGGAATGGGTTGAAATTTATTTAAAAATGTCAAATCGAAAGCACACTTTTTCATCGCTAGAATAAGAAAATCGTGCGTTATGAATTTTCCGCCCTTGGGTTGGTAAACAATACTTTCCGATCTATTTTTGATGTTCATATGATCCAAAGATCATGTATCGAGCATTGAAGGAGACCATTTAAATACAAGAATACAATTTTTTTTTTTAAATTAAAGCAGTATTTTTATTTTATAGCTTGAATTCGTATAAGTATGATTTTATTCTTTACTGGTAATTTATTAAACCCTAAAATGTAATAGATAAGTCTTAAATAATTATCGTCATTGAATGAGTCTTTTATTTTTGGATGTTATTTGGCAAAATTCGTCTTACCCTTTGAATATTTTCACCTCGAATGGATACGACCAATTTGATCAATCCAAGTGTAATATCACATTCCGCTTATATTCTACTTTGAAACTTCTCTCTTTCTGTCTTTTTCTCTGCCATACCCGTCCTATATACCTGTCCGAACTAATTAGGAAATAAATCAACTGCTACCGACCTTAGTTTACAATACACCTGGCTTCTTCGTCTTCACCAATCCAGTTATATACCTATAGTCAGAAGTATGTAACAGAAGTTTGTCATTTTTTATGGTTTACTTGAAGATCGTTCATTTACTTCAAACAATACCAAAAAGTTACGCTAATCATTTGGTTAAACAAAAATATAATTAGTTAATTTAAATAAAAAAAAGAATATTCTTTTAAAGTTTTTTTCCTAATTGACTTGTCAAATTGCTTAATTTCTTCTGAATCTCTTTTAAATTGGAGAAAGGCCGAAAATATTAAACGGATTATTGAGTTGAAAAAATAACTAAAAATATTCTTGATCAACTTATAAAAATTCCTAAATTATATTTGTATTTAAAGTGTCTTTGTCTCCCAGAAGTCAATTTTATGTCAAACCTAATTATTACCCAAAGGTTCTTTAAAGTCTTTCATTTTCTTTCATTAATGATGAAGAAATTCTGGCATTTTTCGGAATAAACTTTCTTATCGGTAAATTGAAAGTTATTGGTCCACTGCAGATGATTTGAAAGTATAAGTAGTTCCTAAAACAATGTTTCAAACTATACTATCACATTTCCATTGCAATGATAGTAGCCTTATTCCAAGTAATAATACAGACAAATTATACAGGGTTAGTATAAAGTATGGAACCCCCTAAGTATCTCCTCAACGGTTTGATATTTTTAAATGAAATTACTTATCCCCTTCTAAGAAGATCCAAGAAATTCAAAAATGCTATCAAATTTAATGTACCATTTGCGGTTAAACCGGAAATGCATATCAACTTTTTTATTTTAAATAGAACACCCTGTATATTTTTCCATTTTTGAATTCCTTGTGAAATTCTGTATACAGTAAAACTTTCCATTCATATTGTTATTGAATAATTGAGGCTTTAATCAATAATTTATCGTTTTTGACTTAGTTAGCCATGGATGAAATAGCAAATAATATAAAATGAATCTCAATCTTTGCATACATGCCATAAGATAGTCCTATTATAACTTTTAAATACTAATTTGACTTAAAAAAAATGAAAATTAAGCTTTTTATTTTAATCTTTTATATGAACTAAATATTAAATATTATAAGTACTTGTTTAAATAAGATCTTTTGATATTATCTTAAATTACTAATTTACATACATTTTCTCTAACTAAATTTTCTCACATCAATTTTTATCAACTGTTGTTGAAATAGTGATTTAAGTATTCACTATCTGAGTTTTGATAATGAAATATGGTTACTCTGTCTATCACTGTAACATTTATAGTTTATACACTAATTTCACCTTGGTCTGATATCATTTATTTACATAGTTTTTATATTTTAAGGTATTTCTCAGGTTATGAGGTTTTGCCTGAATACATATCTATTATGGAAGAACTACAAAGTGTTTACATGTCACAATGTGAGTACCTCCACCTTATAACTAATATTTAAACATTTAACTACCTAAATTACACAATGGACTAGTTTAGTAGGATCATATTAATCAAAATGATAGCAATATATATTTAGGATAAGATACCTACTTACTTATATTGGTATTCATTTTGCAAGTAATTTTTCTCATTTCGTAAAATTTAGCAATAAATAATTAGTAAGTTTTAAACGTAGCGCCAACTAATAACCAATAATGAAGTGTGTTTAAAAGTCAACGTTGTCACAGTTTAGCTACGTTCGTTTCAAGTATTCTCAAAGAACTAGCGGCACAAAACACCGTGTTCTGTGACTAACTGATCGTACCAGTTGACAAGATATATGACAGGAGAGAAAATCGTGTTTATCTGTAATAAACAAACAAGACCCCTATTCTTGACGGTGATAGAATAGAACAGCCAATAGAAAGTAGACGTGGTTCTATTGAAAATGCCAAAACGGTTTTCTTGAAATTCGTTCTCTCACTGTACCGATAGAAGTGTTGCTCCCCGAGAGAACAATTACTTCTATTGGTTATTTTTTAAGGAACCGCTATAACACCAAGAGAAGGAGTTAGGGATTTTTATTTTCGAACCAAAAATAGTATAGAAGTAATTTCTTTCAAACACCAAACACAACCAAACAACAAATTAAACTAACGAAAATGACAGAATATTTTGTTTAGTGTTTTACTCCTTATTTGGTAAAGTGTCAATCAGAGAACAAAAATATCATTATGTTTATCTCTTTTTAATGACAACAAATAAGAGAGAGAGATAAGTTTCTCGGTTAATATTAAAGCATATCGACAACATCGCAAATTTTCTACCAATCTTATTGAAATACGTCACTTACCACTTATGACGTATGTAACCATTAAATTTAAATTTCAAAAGCCGATTATGGCTAGAGGATTAATTTTATAGAAATTTTATTTGTACATTTGAACCACTAAAAACCTATTTTATAAGATGCAAATATAAAAAAAAATCACTAAACTAGTCCATTGTTTATTAAACATATGAATTAAATTAATAGTTTTAATTATATTATTTTTGTTTTAGATTCTATCTTTAACTTCCAGAGAAAGCTATATGAATTAGGACTTGCTTGATTGTTATGAAATAATACTACAAGATCCTATCCAAGATAAAGTTGTCAAATACATTCGTAATCTATTTGAATGTTTCACATTTAAGAAAAGAAGCTGATACATTAATAAAAATTATCCTGATATCTTTTTATATTTGCATACTGAGGTAAGTAATATTTAGGGTATCTTACTACTGGGTCCATCTGTGTTTCTACATCCATGATTATAACAAAAATAATACAATGTGTTGTTTAATAAGAAGAGTTCCATACGAAGTGTAAAAGTTGCCAATAAACGCATTTGCTCGTGCCGCAACTACATGAGTGTGAAATAGGTTTTTTGTACGAGTAGCTCATTATACTTTTTCTAACATGAAATTAAAAATCTTTAAATTGGTTTTTTTTAAATTATTTCTTTAAACTTATCTGGGAATCTTTTATGACAACTGCCATTTTACTATTTGACTTTTTTGTTGTGCTGGTTAATTACCAATTTTAAATGATCTATGATTCATACAAAAACGGCATACTTTTATCTTTGTTTCTAAAACTCAGCGGATGGACTGACATATGTCTAGCTATCATCTTATGCAAATTCTTGAAGTTCTTTCATCGTGTAATTTGATCCATTTTCCGAAGTTAGGTGTAATGTTCTCATACGTTCTTGTCAAATATTTCATATGTAGTTTATTACTATGACAACGAGACATAAAGACTACTGGATGTTTGTTTTGTTTCGTTATTGAAACAGTTCTAAGAATTTTTCAGACATTTCCTTTTAAAATAATTCATCATTTGTATCAAGCAACTGTGGCTGTGTGTCTGTATACGAGGTTTTGTTAGCAAATTGTTTTAAAAGTGAATATAAATTATGTATTTTTATTATTATTATTATTTTATTATTATTATTTCTATTATTATTTTTTTTTATTATTATTTTTATTATTATTATGTATTTTTGTAATATAGGATTCTAGATACTTTTAAAACGTTCTACTTGCCAATAAATATTCACTAGAAATTAATTAACAGAAGAAATATTTTATCTTTAACGTTTTTATTTTCTAAAAACCATCACAGCTATAAAATATTTCTGTATTAATGCTAAACAAAACGTTTCTAATTAAGTAAAATTCCACGGACTATTCTCTTCTCCTTCATTTTCATTTCCGTTTAATTCTGTTGAAACAATACAATGGCTGAAAAGAAGCATCTAGTAGGCTAACAGCTATTGTGCTAGCCGGTCGGACATTATCTCGCCATCTTTTGTTGCACCCGTTTAGTTCTAAGAAAAGACGGAAGATGGAACCAGTCTGACGTGGGATTGTTGCAATAACGTAAACACACACTCACATATACACGTATCAATTCCCAGAAATAATTTCACAAATTGCTGTGGACTTCTTTAAATTACGTGGACAATGCAGAGTCGGATTCGCCTCCAATTTATACGTTAAATTTATTCTCTCAGCGTAAATAGAATTCATAAAATTGTATGTGTTGGACTAACTTTATTTAATAATTTAACAATATTTTAAATTTAACAATATATGTTACTTTCAGAGAGTACTAACTAACACAGCAGACATACTACTTTATGTATCAGAAGTGTTGGACTAACTTTATTTAATAATTTAACAATATTTTAAATTTAACAATATATGTTACTTTCAGAGAGTACTAACTAACACAGCAGACATACTACTTTATGTATCAGAAGAAATATGAATGCATGTTTGGTTGCCTACACCAACGATTCAATCAGTGTATAAATCTTAGAACATAAAATAGTAAAGAAGGAGTTTATTTTATATCTACAATGTTAAAATCTGGTGACGGAAGTCGGCCATATTGGATAACCATTTATGAGTCATAGTTCTGTTTACAAGTTATAAAAATTTAGTTTTCTGTTAAAAATTTGGATTAATTATTTATTGGTAAGTAGCTATTATTATAATAAATATACATTATATATATGTAAACTATATTTTGATGTTAAAATTAAATTAATACTTTGTATTGATCCCTAACCTATCCAATTAAAGTGACATAGGCGTATCAATAATGGAAAGAGCATATTTTATTTTAATTTAAATCATTAATTTACAATTTTTTGGTTAATCTCATAACTGTATATGTCAATTATTTTTTTGTCTATGGAGTAGTCTAAAGCAACGTTGTACAATAAATGTATTTGTGTATTAATTAACACATTATTACATTCACAGTTTCCCACGGGATGAAAATATTAGACGGCAATGGTTAAATATTGTGGATAAAGATAACTGGAGTTCAGGAAAGAATAGCTTTTTATGCTCACAACATTTTACAGAACAATCATTTGATAGAACTTCTTCAGTAATTGTTATACTTACCAAATGCTATACCCACAATTAAAATCGCAAGAATGAAATATGTAAGTAATTATTACATCCACAAATTGCTTTAATAACATTGACCAAATCTATATTTTTTCTCAAATCTATTTACAGATATTTTACTTAAACATTTCACTAATATATACCTTTTCTATGCAGGTAAGGACTAATTACCCTTATGCTGAAGAGATAATAACTACTAGCAGTGAAACTATTTCACCAGTTCCTGTTCCTGAAACTCTACCATCTACTTCTGAAAGTCCTCGTAGGAAACAACTTATATAAAGCATCTGTGAAGTACATTTAAAAACAAGAATTTATTATATATGTAAAAGAAAAAAATAATGTAGAAAAAATTAGATATGTTTACACAAAATTGAATTTAAGGGCCAATAGTGGTAGAATGAAAAATTTTAATAAAATTTGTGTAGCATATAACGGGTTTTATTTCCTTAACTCTAGTACCCCCATTTTAGGCAATGTTATACTATTTTTTTCCTCTACTTCTCTTATTAAAATGGTTATTCTAATTGATTAGTATCCATACTGAATAATAGGTATGTTTAAATAAGGAAATTATTTTTCTATTAATAAAAATATAGGACGCCACTGTTAAAAAGTAACTTCTGGTAGCCAATTAAAGAGAAGTACATTTTTAAATAATACAGATCTAAAATACATTTGATGTATATTATTATATATGAACTTAACGAAAAACTGATGTGTCCAATATCTTAGAAAAAAGATTTGATATAAATGACTTAATTTTCTAAACTAAATTTTGAAAACCATTCTAAAGTATAAATTAACTCCGTCCCTGCTTTGATACATTTGTAAACGAACAGACAAAATCATATTGATCTTCTTCGTTTCTAAAAGACAACGTAAAACTAAACGTATGTCTTAGTTCGTTTCGATGACTGCGAGTGGCAGTAGCTGAAGGTAATTATTATTCAATATACAACACGTCTTTTAATTGGTTGTTATCTCAGTTTATTCGCCGTCTCTCTTTTATCGATTCTCTTTCTCGGTACGGTCAATAAGAAGAAAAGAAGACAAAGTTTTTGTGTGACGAGATGCTTTTAATGTCAACCGATTAATTATATTGTAAGTTTTCATTACACCGAGCTAGTAGCGGATTTATAAACCGAAAAGATATTGACTTTTTTCTGTGTTGATGTTAATTGTGCATTACTGTTAAATGAATGGTAATATTTTGATATTCTTAACAACACTCCAATTCATGCATTAAAAATTATATAGAAAAGCATTTAGTTCAGTTTGAAAAAACTTTGTGGAACAATAGCAAAAAGTGCAAAAGGTAAATTAGAACACATTTAAAGTTATGTTGTTTATCGTTTTTTGATTATCTCATCATAATAATCATCATTATCAGCCCCTTCAAGGTCACTAAAGAGCAAGAGCTTCCCCAAATTGTATCCGAAGTACACAGTCTTTCGTAAGGTGGATCTAGTTTTTCGCAGATCATCTTAGTATCGTATAGTTGGTCTTTCTCACCTGTTTCATTTCTATATGATCTTGGTCTTTATTGGGTTAACTTTGTGTTCACCTTCCACAGATTTTTTTAATTTTGTTATCACCACAAGAAATAACCTTAAATAATTCTGAAATAGTTGTTTATAACTTGATAATAACTATTTTTGATACTTTTTTTTAAGCAAATTGGTAGATCATTTTGTAAAAGTAGATTCGTCAGTGAATAAAAAAAAATTATTTATAAAATTAATGTTGCGTCCAATCTCAAAACCCCATTCGTTTAGCATAGTCTTTGGGAAGTAATTCTTGAACTTCTGTGATATGGAGGGAGTGAAGTAACTGGTTCTTAACTGTTCTCCATACCTTCATACGAGGTACTCTTAATTCAGCCGCTATCGTATGCTCGTATCCGGGTGTTCGTCGACAATTTCTATTACATCAGGAAGGTCTTTTCGACGACCACTATTACCGAAAACTAGTTTTTTTAAGTGCCTGTTTCTCTTAAATTTCGGTCAATAGTCGGAAAAATTCGCCTATATGGTACATTTCTATTAGGGAACTTATAGCGCCTTGCAGCCGCCGCACCATTTCCTTCACATTCACCTAATTAGAAAATGAAACTAATACATACAACCGCTATTTTCATAATGAAATCTTTACCTCATACTTAGTGCATATTAGCCACTTCTGAGAAACTGTAATTATTCATTTTGAGTTATTAACTAGGAAAACTTTTCTACTTATGTCAAAAAAGCAACAACAAATACCCTGACAGTAATCAATCAGAGACTACTCAATTATTACATGTAATAATTAATAAGTAGTCTATTACGTCTATACTTAGTAGATTTAAAATAACTTATGTATAACATTATTAAAAGTATGTATTACATTAGATTAATTAGAAGTCAAAACAAGGGTAGCTAACTTCAAATTATTTTTTAGTACTTTTAAAAGCAATCCTTTTATTAAGAA
The DNA here is from genome assembly GCA_035357415.1 of Ophraella communa. Taxonomy (NCBI): domain Eukaryota; kingdom Metazoa; phylum Arthropoda; class Insecta; order Coleoptera; family Chrysomelidae; genus Ophraella; species Ophraella communa. The sequence continues at coordinate 19,579,630 of CM068988.1, read as the reverse complement.
CCTTAAAAAATAAACCTTTTTAACAAAACGTCCAATTTTTATTTAAAATTTACCTAGTTTAAGCGAAACGGTGTGTTCATTACATTTTATGGTGTTATGTTCTTAGTGTTAGTTTTACATTAATCTTTTAATTCTTTTTAATTTTTAATTTTTGCCTGCATGAATCCACCTTTAGATAGATACAACATTCAATAAAGAATAAAGCTCTCGATTCGGTTGAAGAAACTGCAATTAGTCTGTTACCCTTGAATTAGTAGTGTCTTATCATTTATATTGGAAGCTGACTGATGCAATTCACTTCAGCCGAATCTAAAAGTGGTTTGTCCCACGTATTTTAAATATATACGAAGGAAGTTTCATTTTCAAAAAGCCAGTAGCATATCAGGAATTAAATATGTTTGCATCTCACCTTCACAACTTTTCTTAAATATTAATATATGATACACCGGGTGTCCCAGAAGTTTCTGCCCCATTTTAACTGCAAATACCATAGAGAGTTGGGGTTTTCGAGGAACAATTTCCTTTTATATAAAGTTTTTTTCAGTATACCTGTTTTATCTTATATAGGGTGTTTTAAAAAAGTATTTTTTAAATGCAAATATAGTCGATTTTTTTAATGGAACACCCTATATATTTTTATTCTATCATTTACCTTTGAGAGAATGTATAATTTGTTAAAGTTTTGAAGAAAAATGAGTACGTTATTTGATTTTTTTGTATAGGCTGTTATGTAGGCATCTACGGGTTTCAATGTAAAAGTAGGCTTTGGGATTTTTATAGATTCAAGAAATTGACACAACGAACTGTCAAAGTAATTCATTGCGATTTGTTTTCGACTTATTTTCAATAATGGTGCTATTTACTTCACGTGAAAAATCAAAAACTGTGTTATTGTATGCTAAGTATGAATCAGTTGTTACTACTAAAAGAAGATTTCGTCAGGTATTTAGGAAACATCCACCTTCAAAAAACAGCATTAAAAAAATGCATTTCTACAAAATGGATCTATGGAAAGGAAGAAATATCAAATACGTAATGACGATATTTTTTTAAATAGACTCTTACGTATTCAGGAAACATTACAAGAGCATAATAATCGAATATCTCTTCGCAAAGTATCATCCACAACTGGAATTTCAAAATCCGAAGTTCAGAGATGTATGAAGGTATTGAAGTTAACTCCTTATAAAATACAAATACACCAAAAAATACAAGAAAGGGATTTTCATACCAGAATTGTTTTTTCTGAGACATTACTAGATTTATTTAAAGAAGTTCCTAATGTTTTACTTATAATGTCAGTACATATCTTTCAAGTTTGTGTTGTTATTTTCTTTTGCAATTTTTTGTGTAGACATTTCACCTAAACTTTAACAAATTATACATTTTCTCAAAGGGAAAGAGTTCGTCTTTCAGATAGAATTAAAATATATAGGATGTTCCATTAAAAATGTCGAAGATATTTGCATTTAAAAAACACCTTTTTTTTAAAACACCCTATATAAGATATTACTAATTAAACATATATACTGAAAAATACTTTATATAAAAAGAAATTGTTTCTCGAAAACCGCACCTCTCTATGGTTTTTAAGTTCCGATATATTTGCAGTTAAAATGGGACAGAAACTTGTGGGACACCCGGTATTTTTATAGCCTAATTTAATGTTTTGCTTACAATCAATTCTATTCGAATTCGATACTAATCTAACCTAGCCTAACAGTTTAAATAATATGATTGTTACGGATTACCTGTGTAATTCTGTCAAAAATATTAATTTAATTTTAAAATTTTCTATTTTTATTTCCCCTTTATGCTTTATTGTGATGTCTATGACAATCACATTCCACATTCCTTCATATGAATATAAAATTACTTATCCTGAAAAATTTTTTCATACATCAGTATGTTTAGCTAAAGTAAATTATTATCAAGACCTTAAAAACCTGTCAAATTATTCTGCATATTAACAACTAAAAATGTTTAATGCATCCTAAAATGGCTCCGGTGATAAAGTAGGAGTGAAACAGATACAATAATCTCCCTCAATTTACAAAAACCGTGACAGAATCCCATTACGTTTTTAAAGGGCTACCACTTTTACACCAAGAGAACTTTTTATCTGTAAACCAATACCTATTTCCTGTGACTAAATCACTTATAAATACTTTTTTTACCAGTCAAATACTTTTGAACATTTTTGTTGACTTCCTAATCATTTATTACTTTAAGGAACCCGAAAATAGCCCTATTAACAACTTTGGGGTTAATCTTATCTCTTACGACTCTCAAACGAAACCGACTGAACACTTTCTGGTAAACTGTAAAAATAGTTTGATTCAGGTATACTCTTGAGTTACTATTTAGTACGTTTTTTGTTTGGTTTAAAATTTGTGCTAAGATTGGGACGTTCTCACTTTCGATGAGGCAGGCAACACAAATAGCTCTGCTTTGCTTAGTGTAGGTGGGGGAGATTGGAGCAATATGGAAGCAGCAACTTTTCAGAATGTTTGTGCTAACGATTATAGCTATAAAAACCATTTAGATGTTTTACTGTCGGCAAAGAATGAAATATTACTAAATCTAATTCTGGTATTACTAAAACTTCATCAAGAACATTGAGGTTACAACTAGAAGTAGAAAAAGAAGCTAGCCAAAAACAGAAACAGCAAATAGTAGAATTAAAGAGTAAACTATACCAAGAAAAATTAAAAATAAAATTGGAGGAAGCAGAGTTATATCTAAAGCTAGGGTTAGGAGAGTTAAAAGACCTAGAAATAAGTAAATTTGATCTTGCAACTAACTTACAAACCGCTTTTATACAAAAGCTATAAAATTTTGAATAGATTTTGGCCCAGATAAAATATTATAATGATTTAAATTTTAATAGATTTTTTTTTTAAATTTAATTTGTTTAGTTTAATTTATCAATATCCCCTCGTAGTTCTATTAATTTTGATATGTTTTATTTGTTTGATTATTATAATTTAGAAATTTGTTTTGTTTTATTGGTTATGTTTTGTTTGGTTAGTTAGCTTCTATCACTTTTTACTTTTTCTTTGTAATTCTATAGTTGGGCGCCTTTTAAAATTTTAACTAGCTCAATCTACTTTTTATGAAATTGAAATTTAGATTATGACTCTTATCAGGGTAGGATTCAAATTAAAATATTATTTAATTATTAACATACAATAAATTTAATATCAAATGTTTCAAAAGAAATTTTACAAATAAAAGAAAAAAACACTATTAAATGGTTTTCATATGCTTAATACAAATAAATCAATGAACAACCTTATATGAAAAGAATGGAGATGATACACACAAATAAATTAATTTACCGTCACAAAACAATAAATACAAAAATACAAATCCTTAACTATGACACGTACCTTTTATCATAAAGTTCGTTCTCTAAAAATTGCTATTGTCAAAATGGAACGGTACGAACACTAAGATCGGCTTCTCCTCGTCTTCTCTCGGAACAGGAACAGCTTACCAAAACCAAGATGTCTACTGCGCTAACGTTATGGACAGGACGCTTGAAACTAATCCTTTAAATTCTATTGGAATCTTGATGTGTTTTGTACAATTTATTACTTTGGTAAGTAATTAAATAATGATAGAATACTTTTGTGCATGTATTTTTGATATTACATGTATTATGTTGACATGAACTGAATTTTTTTAATAATCCAAATTGTTTTTTAGTAATCAATTAATACATACGATGTTGATGGAGCTGCTACCAGGATGACAAGAGAGTGAATCATCGATTTTCCGGCCTTTTTATAGGCTTCCAGGAAAATGACAAAAATGACATAAGAAAACGGATTTCAATTGTTTTTACATACAAAATTTAGCAAAATTATGGAAAATCAAGGTAATTAAATTACAAATCTAATAGTATCCTTTATAACTTACAGTGAACTCTCATCCTTATATTTACTAAAATTCTATTAATATAATTTTTAATGGACTTTTTCCTATGAAATTTTGGATTTGAAAGAGACAAGTTTCTTAAGCTGTCATTTTTTTAAGACTTTCAAAATTTGAATTAAAACTATCATTTGTATTTAAAATTACTATAAATCCATTAAACTAATCCTAATTTAACTGATAACTACTATTTTAAACTCTAACAACTAAAATTTAAACTTTTAAGAGATTCTGTTATTTGTATCACTTACACATTATATAAGATAAGATTCTCTGTGTTATAAAAGACTTACAACTTAAAATTTATATAAAAACTTACTTAACTATCCTACAAACATTTTGTTACATAAAATGTCTTTGTTAATGTTTATAAACTAAGTTTTTCAATAGTTATTTCACTATGCACTATTTAAGTGTTCTATCAAAAGTTTATGTGATTAAGTCCAACACTATTGATATGGGAATTAGTTTACTATATTTCACCACACCTGCTACATGTTTTTAATTGTTCTTGTGTCTTTTTTAGGTACTCATGATCTATTAGAATACTTATTTGTACAATATCGAAGACTACAATTTGTCTCTTTATACTTTTGTAAGTACTTCCTTTTTATAATACTAATTTAAATACTTAACTAACTAAAATTACATGTTAATTTCTTAAACATGTGAAAACCATTAATACTTTTGATTTTTATTTTTTTTTTATTGTTTCAGATTAAACTTAGAATTTTAAAAGAGAACTAGGACAAAGATGAATTGTTATGTGAAAATGTACTTATTATGGATTGGAAATATTTGATTGTGATAAAATAGCAAAATATGGATCCTTTTCAAGATAAGATGTCCATTACATTCTTTGTTTATATTGAATGTATGTCTTGTGAAAATTATAAACTTGAAACTATGAAACTTATTAATATATCCTTTTATTGTAAATTATGAGGTAAGTTCTACTTATTAAATTTTTAACTATTAGATATTTATCTCAATATATAAAAAATATAACTTTAATTGGTATGAAACAATTACAATACTTATTATTTCACAGGATTTTAAGGATGAAAGATTATTAAGATGAAAGATTATATAGGATCAATAAATTAACTTATAGTGTTTGTTTGCGCCAGTTTCCCCCTATTTTAGTTGTCCTGTATCTTAATGGCTTTAAGTATTAGGTGTGAACTTAATAGGTTCAAGAAGGCCGTCAAAAGAACTGAATTTCTACAAAATTTTATTGGGGTCGAATAATCCGGTGAGAGTCTCATAATTATCGAAGGTAAATATAATTTAATATATTGGAGATATAGTTTTTATACAGTGTGAAAACCACCTATGGAATAAAATTATTTGTGGTGTTAGTTTAGAAGATTATTAAAAACGCTGGGACCCGTCAACTTTGAAATTCAAATGTGAGCTTTTTGAAAATAAATTTAAATGTACAGGATGATACACGAAAGTCTCCTCAGTTGCCTATTATTTCACAAGGTACTCTGTCAAAAATTCATGCACAATTCAGAGAACTTGGACATGTCAAACCATTTCAGAGAAAACCGCACTTCTTTGAAGATGATGTGAAAGTGGATATTATGTTAAGTGTCGTCAAGTTCACGTCAAATTTCTCGTCAAAATAATGTGTCACATAACTGTCCTAAGGTGCTTCCATTAAGAAAAACTTTATCCATATAAATGAACTTTTGTGCAAGAACTAATAGAAGAGGATCCAGATCGTAGAATGAATTTCTGCGAAAGAATTTTGAATAAATTGAACAGAAATAAAATAGCTGTTGGTACAATTATTTTTTCCGATGAATAAACAATTACATTGAACCGGGAAGTAAACAGACAAAACTGTAGATATTGGTCAGAGGAGAATCCTCATTGGATGCGTGAGACACATACTCAGTATCCTCAAAAGTTGAACGTTTGGACAGGTATCATAGGTGATCATATTATTGGGCTTATTTTTGTAGATGGAAATTTGACAACCGAAAAATATTTAAGCATGATTAGAGACGAAGTTTGTTCCTGAGCTGGCCAACTTATATCCCAACGCAATAGAATTGAACCTACCTGATGAAAATATCAGGTTCCAGCAGAACGGAGCAACACCCCATTATGCTTTAATTGTAAGAAAATACTTGAATGAAATTTTCCCCAATAAATGGATTGGACAAAGAGGTTCTATCGACTGGCCAGCTAGATCGCTGACCTTACGCCCTTGGATTTTTTTCTATGGGGTTTTTTTAACGGCAACACAGCCAACTAGCATTGCAGATCTAATAGAAAGGATAACTACAGGCTACGGGCTATTTTACCTCAAACTTTATACAAAGTTCGGAACGACTTTTATAGGACTGTTATTGCCAACAACAAGGTGGAGAACATTTTGAGCATTTGTTTTATTGTAAAAATGAATTACGTCAAGTATTTTATGTAGGTATTTACTGTCTTGAACAAAATTATAAATCATTTCAAAATTTCACCATGCACAATAATAATAGACCCTACATGGACATGGTATAGTTCGTTGAGATCGTATTGTTAAGGAGCTTTTAAAATCATAAAAACATAGAGGGTGTTTTATTAAAAATATAGATATAGAACAAAAGTCTCGCTAGTGTACTTAAAAGATGATGATTTAGGTGGTTATTCAACTGCCTCTAAGGTAGTACATAAAAAATATGGACAAATCTGAAAGTGAGAACTGTCTTTAAAATTAAACGTCAGAACATTACTTGCTTAGTTGAATACTGGTTGCTTAGCTTTGAAAGAATAGTTGTTTATTATTCTTAGAATTAGATACATCATTTTACTTTTTGTAAGCAAACAATGCGAAAAAATACAACTTAAAAAATAACAAAACAAAACCAAACACTTTAGTTGCCGTTCCCACGTTTTAAAATCTACAATCACGCGTTATTTTTTTTTGGATTTCTTATCTATCAACAACGATATGGTAAGAGATTTCCGAGCGATTATTTTCATGGCCCACTGAGTATCAAACGGCAGTAGAGGGAACAGATGCCGAGAAACAAAAGACAATCAGCCTATTAAAGGTGGACACCGTACCAAGAATTTATTGTTCCAATTAGCTAAATCGTGAAGATACGTGTTTTGGAAGGGAAATGGTTCCACTACAGCTTCTTGTTAAAAATGGAATTATTTTAACGTTCCGGCGGTCTTTTAGACACCGTATAAGAGAAAAAGAGAAGGCAAGACGTGTCATATAGTCGAAGGAAACAAAAAATGTGAATTTATTATTTATTAATTTGTTTGTACAAGCTTTATTATAAATAATGTGTTAATAATTATAGTAAAAACTATACATTGTAATTTATTTAGCCCAATGATAATGTTTTCCATGTTTGATATTTCAAAAATTATTATTTTTTTACAAACTAAACTATGAAGCAAGCCATATTGGAAAGTCCTCTCGCTTATGCACTTTATTGCAAACAGACCCTGTTGTGGTAAATTTCTCCATCAGTGAATTACATACTTATGAGTTGCATGTCTTCCGTCATGTAATTCGTTAAATATTCTAGCAGCTCTTGCACAATTATTATTTTGGTAGTGTAAACCTACAATTCTTTCTTGCAAAGAGTAAACCATTTCAGCGAAACAAAATAAATAATTTATCAAAGTACACTATCAATAGTGACTACAAATGCTAGTTGACAATGTCAAACTTTAATAAAAAGTAGAGTTTTCGTTGTTTGGATTTTTGAAGTAGAATAAATATCACAGTTAAAAAGATTAAAGAGTTTGAACTGTTGTACTTCCCACTTTATTACAGGCAAATAAGGTGAAAGTAAAAAATAAGTAAAACTTGTGCTATTAAAAGAAAAATTATTTATCTCATAAACTAACCACTTTAACCTACAAGTATTATACATTTTTGAAATCAGCTCAAAGAGGAGTATCCAAATTTTACATAAAATACTATTTAAGTATTTAAAGTACCTATTTAAAGTAAGTATTTAAATAGAGAAGAAACTTTATAGATTTTACAAGCAACAAGCTGAGCAGAATTACCTGTAAAACATTACACCAAAAATACAGTTAGACAAGTTAGACAAGTATAGAAAGCTTCCAATTTTACTAACCGTGCTGCAGAGCACAGAGTAATTATTAATTATATTATTTTAATATTTTAGTTAACGTAGTTAAGACAATAATTTGTGGAAATATTTTGTTTAGTGATTTAATTTCCTTGATAGTAAGGTATGTATTTTATTAAAATTTTGTTTTTAGGTGATATTGATTTTATAAATTTATTTATTTTCTTAAATTGTGTTTTTAATACGTATACTTTAAGTTTACTTTATTATTCTAATTTTGAGAAATTGTCTAATAACATAATCTTCTCTTCAGTATAAGTATTTGCATAACAGTAAAGTGTTTTTTAAAACTAATTTATAAATACAGGAAGAAATAAAATATCATACAATACACGTCCATTATGACAATACTCTTTTATTGATAATTAAACTTGTAACCTACAAAAATTCTAATAAAGGCGGCAACTAAATATTTAAATCTCATTATACTTCTCAAGAAATAATTTATAAATATTAAGAATTATTAATTAGAAGTGTAAGCCAATGTATTTATTTCATTTAACTACACATTAATATTATTGGTACAAATTTGATATTATATTTTGTAATAAAATTATATTATTTTTAGCATAATTTGACTGGACTATGAATATACTACGGTTCTGTCATAAAAGCAAAGCGATGTTTTAAGGCCATAGTTCATCTCAAAATCGATTAGGTACCTCTACTATCAGGTATATATTGCCATTATTGTTGATATTTTTTGATCACCTGCAAATAATACATTTTAATAAAATGTTTATATTAAAAATGACCCTACAGCAAAATAAATACGACCCTGTCACGGTTAATGCGTTCATAACTTTATTGCATGACATTATTTAATCTCTTTACATCTCTCTTTACAAAAAGTTGTTGTTAAATTCATATTGAATAATTAAATCATTGGGGCATCTTATCCAAAACAATTTGACATTCATTAGCTATATTCGGGTTTCGTTTTTCGGACGGTTTGAGAACGATTTGCTGACTGCGCACAACTGGATGTGCAGTAGACTAAATCCAAGGACTATTTATGTACGGTTTGAAAACTATTAATAAATGAAAAAACCCGAACGCCTTATTTTTTAATATCTGATACAAAAAGTAAATTATTTTGTCCACAAACCTAAAATGTTAAATAAACTGTTCATCACTATAAAGGGGTACTGTTTCTTCGGCATAATTCTCATTTTTTCTGTAATAATTCGGGTAAAAAAAGATTTGCTACCATCTCCAATCCATCATCACTTGATGGATGAGGATGAATGTGACGAGAATTCTGCCAATAAATCCATATACTCAATAAATTAAAATACCAAGAATAATTTGAATTTAAAATGCACACTACAAATAATGACTGACAAATGACCAAGCGCATGCGTCAATTAGTCCACGAAAAATTCTTACTTTTAACCTTGGACTGATTTGACAGTTTTCAAATCGTCCGAAAACAGTCAGAAATAAAACCCGAACACCAAATTAAAATTATATAACGGTTCGAAAACCGTACAAGAAAAACCCGAACACAGGATTTTTTAGTGCGCAGAATCCTGACAGTTTGAAAACAGTAATCAAGTAAACCCGAACAAAGCTATAGATGACTTGAATAATAATTCTTAGGATAACTTTTTTCAAAATTTTACAATTTTAAAATTCTTCAAACACAAAACAAATCATTGTTTTGAGAAATATTTTCTTCCTTGAAATTTTAACATAAAAGTAAGGTTATGTTATACTTAAACTTTACAAATTCCCACATCATCGCCATAACATTAAAGTTTAGTTTAAATCATTGAACGAAATTGTTGATAATGTTTTAAATTCGAAGATTATCATCGAAATAGATCGAAGCAACATTTAAATATTATAAATTCGGTGGTTTGAAGCCCTCTGACTATTTAGGTAATTTCAGATCTGATCTCCGATACAAGTCTACCTCTCTACTTCGACCAATCCGTTTTTATTTGAAAATAAATTAAAAAAATTCGAGATTTATTCAACTGTTCGTCTCCTCCCAATTTAAAACACAAATTAAACCGAGATAAGATTACTGGTATACAATTTTGGTCTTTCTGAAGGAAATTAAAGACTTAATTTCGGACATTTCGGGGGCCCATTTAGACGCTAATTAAGAGAATCTCTTATACAAATTAAATCGAATGATTTCGGTAATTATTTCTTAGCTTCTTGTTTTTATTTTCGTGAAAAAATGTTGTTCGTTAAATTATATTTAAAGTGACGTAAAACGTCGTTTATAAAATGAAGATTGTTACACGGTTATAGGAATTTGGTTTTAGGTAAGTTGTTAGATTGGTTCTTGAACGCTGTCAACATTCGGAAGTCGATTCAATTTTTTTAATTAACACGCATCATATTTATAAAATAATACAATACATTTACAACAATAAAAAATTAACTTATTCCACACTTGACATCAAGTTATTGGGTCAAGTTTGTTAAAATACAATTTCCGTATTTTTCGGAATTGAACAATATGAATCTAAATTGGAGATTACTGTTAATGAAGGCCATAAAGGTCGAACCTTAATAAACAATACATGCTAACGTGACTAATGAAAAATTTAATGATTAATTTTTTTGTTTATTCCAACGATTTATTAATATTTACTATTAAAAAATAGTACCTAATTAATATTGATAATTAAATAGCTACTATTTTAGATTTAGTGTAAACACCTCAAGCAGGGCCTGTGATCTTTAATACAACTTTTGGAGTCACGCTATAGTTGAACTAGTTCTTGATAGGGGTGCTTCTTAATGTAATGTTTTTCTTATTTTGCTGAGATTTGTAGAAATGCAACATCGCATGTTCAAGCTCTTCTTCAGCTACTCATTCGTTTCTTCAAGTTTACTATGCACTTCTTATCGGACCAATTATTGGTTTTAGCGGATGTTTCAAACTGATGTTTAACATAGTTGGTCAACGACGTCTTTCCGTCGAATGTTGATGCCTTGACTCGGCAAAACTGCCAATTTATTTCGACTTCCGGTTTGTTTCTGGCTTCCAGCTTCTTGATTTTTTCGTCTATTGTTGTGATCTTAGTCTCCAGTTTCTCGTTTATTGTTGTAATCTTAGTCTCATTTTTCTTTTCCATGGTAGTGAACTTATTCTGCGCACTGGGTCTCACTATTAACAATAAGACTGTTCTAGCTAATAACTGACTGCGTCACGGGTGTGTCTCTTATGCACATGTCCCTTACGACTTCTGGAGTCTTGCTTTTGACAGCTGTTCGGAACATAAATTTCATAGTCAGATTGATATACATATTGTTACATTTTATTTTATTGGAGATAACCATTTGATACTGAATAAGTAGTGTTTACGCTAGACCATGTATTAAAATAATATAATATAATAATAAGATATAACAATATTAAAACATAGATATTATTAGCCCTAAGATATTATCCTAGATATAATATTTCCCTCTAAGTTCAGCATAACCGTGCAATGATATAGAAAAACATATATCGGGCTGATTTTTACAATAATTTATTGGCTTTGAGGTACATTTGTGAAGACTCAATCAAAGCAAATAGTTTAATAGTGGGAACTTCTAAGATATATGTGCTCAATGACAACTTTTAATTGCTCATCTGCTATATATCTTTCATTTAGTTCTTTAAGTTATTAGGAAGAAGATTCAAAAAAGAGAAATATTAAATACGCCAAGCCACCAAAGATATTAGGCACACCTCTAGAATTTCTGAAGGAGGCCAAATACCTTGGAGTGGTTGGATAAAAAGCTGACCTGGAAATCGCATATTGGCACAGCAATAAGCAAGTCAATAATTACACTGATGGCCAGTGGCTGAGAGGTAACTTGCCAGGCAGCAGCCACCCCACTCATTACATTAATAAATCCACAGTTCTTCAAGAAAATCCAAAGTGTGTAGTATATCTTTGGTTTTTGCGAGTAATTGTGTTCAAGTAGGTGTTTGGTACAATGTGATTTATTTGGGAAGTCCAATTTCTCCAATTTTAGCGAATATTTTTATGAATAATTTAGAATACATAATCTTTAATTCTAGTTATAAAAACAATTTTTGTATAGATATGTTGACGATGTGTTAGCAGGATTTGTAGGTAGCGAACGACAGTTAGATATATTTTTTAATTATATAAATACTTACTTTAGGAAGTGAAGAAAATAATTTCTAGACTTAAAAATTGAAAAAGTTAATAATTTACTAAATTATTCAATATACAGAAAACCAACACACAAACAGATGTAACCATACCAAATAATTCAAATCATCCTATAACGCATAAATTGGCAGCTTATAATTCTATGATACATAGGGCATTTTCAATTTCAATGGACAAAATTAACTATGATAAAGAAAAGAAATTAGAGTCATAAAACAAATCTAATGGCTGTCCAATTCATTTAATAAATAAATTAATTAATAAGAAAGAACAGAAAGTGTCCAACTAATATTTCCTAAACAAACTAAAAAAATTAAAAGTTATAAAAATATTACATGTTGTGTAAACATTTCCAATACAATTTCAAAAATAATATCTTCGGCAACATCATCATTAATATCATTTAAAACACAAAATAATGTTGGTACTAAATTGTTAAATGTAAAAACAAAATTACCCAAATTAAAAAAAATCTGGTGTTTACAAAATTAATTGTCCAAAATGTAATGCTGTATATATAGGTCAAACACAAAGAAATATTGAAGTAAGATTCAATGAACATTTAAGAGCATATAGATTAAAACAACCAGATAAGTCAAATTATGCAAAAAACCTACTTGAACATCCAACCTCACTATTACACACCAATGACATCCAAATACTACACACTTGTGATAAAAAACAAAATTTAGATTTCCTTGAAGAACTTGAAATAAAAAGACATCTAGCAGATCCACAATTTAAAGTTGTTAATGAACAAATAAATCTTGGAAGTTCTCCACTATTAAACTGTTTACTTTGATTGAGTTAACATTTTATACATAGATAAGACGTAATTGTAAAACACAAATATATTAAGTTATTGTAAAGATCAGCATGATATAGTTTTTTTCTGGTTTTTCTTTATCATTGCACTTTTATACTGATCTTAGAGGGAAGTACATCCAGGATAATCCCTTAGGGCTATTAACATCTAGGCTTTAATATTGTTATGTCTTATTACTTCCATACTTGGTCTAGACCTAAACAACATCAGGTACAGTACATTCATACTTATTCCGTTCTCACTTCTTAAGGCCAATAAACGAACCTTTTGTCCCGTATTGTCGGCAGGCGCTTTAGCCAGGTGTGCTATAAAATTTGAACGGAACAGGGTGAAATTTACTTTTTTTATAGATGTTTGCACATTTTTACATATTTTTAGACAATTTATATCTATCTATCAATATTTCAATTGCTTCTCAATGTAAAAGTAAAAAGTCCACTCCGGCTCTGCCGGCCGGTAGGAAGATTTATTGGAGGCAATATAATCGAAATCCTTAAGTCAGAACGGTATAAGTATGAATGTACTTTACCTAGCTACAAACAAACAAAATGTAACTTAAATGTCAATCTGACGATGCTTATCTCAGCGAAACGGCCGTCATTGTAATTTAAAAAATAATTTTTTCAAATAAACTTGGAAGTTAGGTTCAATCGAAGAGTTTTTTATTATTCTTAATAAGATGGACTTCCAAAAAGAAAGGGTTGGTACAATAAATTTTGGTATTTTAATTTACATGCTCTTCATTGTTCTCAGTCTTTTTTGACCCAGGTATACAGCATGCTATTTTGTATATGCCAGATTTTTTTCATGTTATGTATTTTTGTTTTTACATTTAACAATTTTGTACCAATATTTTTTATTAGAATTATCAGTACTACAAATCAGGTATTAACTACAAAACTTCCACAATTTATTAAGGTTTTCAGTTCAAAATAAGTTTTTAAATTGTGTTTCATGTAAGTGTTTCAGTAATTTGTAAGAACGTTTAATGTTTACTGCTTATGGCGCATAAGAAAAAAATGGGAAATCGTATGGCCATGTTTGTACGCACTCCTTATGTTAAATAGAGAAATAATGTTTATAATAACGACAACTCAAGTTTTCTCTTGTACCAATTTCCTGACTAATATTAACAATATATACAAGAAATTTATTTTAACGTTATTGCTTGCCTAGAAACCTGGCGTTAACTTTTACAAAGAAATTCACACGATAAACTCCCGATAAAAAAAAGAGAGGTAATTTATAGAGATGTAATTACTTCCAAGGAAAGAAACAGCACAATATACAAGACGAAAGAACAACCAAACAACATCAGGTAGCTCTAAAATGCAATTTATAGCAGATAAGAATGCGGACTATTAATAATTTAAATGGTAATTTGTTAATTAATGATACAAATTGCTTTTGTGAAATGTGTTTTACGATCGCCTAAGATGGCGAGCACCTCCTTAATTACATATTTTCCTCTCTTGACTTTTCTATGTTGATCTAGATCAAAGAAGGACTAATGATCCAAGTAGACCTGCCTTCATCACTTTGAATTTTTATTAGCTGATTTTCGCAACGCTAATTGGACATAGAAATCTCGAATAAAATTTTACAACTCGACTATTACATACGAGGGAGCACTTTTTTCTTAAACAAATACAATTTTTTATAATCTTTTACTCGTAATAGGGGACATTAACTGGTATACGACAGACAATTAAATCCAACGAAATTTGGAGCCGCTGGATCTAAATTAAAAAACTAAAAGGATCTAAATACTTATAAATATCTCATGTCCATTTTTGAAATAAATTCTAAAAGAGATTATGTTTTTCAATGGTGACAGGATCCAAAGAAACATTTTTTAGAAGTTTTAGTTTGGTGGTGGGAAGCCATACGCAGTCTGCTGTTGCTATAGCTTACTGATTCTAGTTAAAAAGTAAGTTTTTTGAGTAATAATTCAAAATTGATATCCTAGTTAGCAGTTATCAGTTGATAAAGTCTTTCAGACTCGCTTATGATGTTGCAAGAAATACTCCACTTTGGTCTATAGTATTTTTTTTCATATTATGAATGTAGCAGGGATTTATTAATATTAATCTTTGCCGGAAATAACAGTAAGGACCACTGCAAGAGAAGAAGAAAGTTTCTGACAGTCTGACCATCAGAAATTTGATTCTGGAGTTTTCTCACTATTACCTTCTTAACAATCTGATCAAAATACAAAAAATTATAGTATTAGCAACTTCCTTGGAGACTTTACAAATTAAAAATGGACTTACAATTATTACTATTATTAATTGTTAAAATTTATCGTTAGACCTAATAACACAAACGGGTTATGTCATACAAGAAGGCGAGAGAAGATTAAATATCAACTTGATGGTTCTATACCAAACTCATACGTATATTTTTAAATTAAGAGATTTCCGACCAGAAATAGTTTTGGGCAAAAATGGTAGGTTGTAAGATTTGGATCCACTTCGACTACTCAGTCTGCTAGTAAGTAAACATAAAAAAGTGTTAAAATTTGTTTTTTTTTTTTCAAACTGTACTCTTTGAATCCGGGAAATGGCATTTTACGGTACACTTGTACTTTACAGTACTCTTCAATTCTCCCAATGTTGTTTGAATTAAAAGTGAAATCAACATAAACTAAGCTTTTGTTCTAGTTTTTGAAGATTGACATTAATTGTACAACTGCTGTTGCCAGCAATATGTATTAATGAGTTGTTGATGGATTTACAGTGTTTTCTGAAATCGCGGAAGACGTGTGGCTATGATGTAGCACTTCAACAAAAGTTTCGCACCTTTGGATCATTCTTGCAATCTTGTTTTTGCCTTTAATCGATTCTTCTATATACTTTTGCTGTTTTAGAACTTTAAGGTCAGCTCCAGCATTGACCAACAAAGTTGAGGATGCCCTCCTGAAGCAATCACCTGTATACTTTTCTGGTTTGTCTAGTTTTAAGAACTCAGCTATATTCTAAGGTACTCCGCCAACAGTATGTATACCAGCTCTTTCAGACAGACATTTTCCTTGTCTATAACCCACCAAAAGAGCTTCCAGGGGGACGTGTTGCCGTAAATTCATGTATTTTCTAAACACATCCAAATAGTGAACCTCATCACTGTTAATAACAGTGAAAGCTCGTCGAATATGCGTTTTTGTCTGGTTAATCTTAACTACTAGCTGAGTACCCGTATCCTCCACATCACTAACTTCTATCACTTTGAGTAATAGATATTCTTTATCTGGAGCGTCCCTCATGAAGCTTTCAATTTGTTCCTTTGTCAGCACCTTCGACTGGTTTGGAGGATGGTCTACAGTTTGTTTTTTCAAAAAAGCTATCAACTTTGGAAAACTTGATATGTTGACATTCTCATTAACCATAATCATTGATTTTACCATCGAGTATTTGGACCATAATGAAGAAGGGTTGAATGTATTTAACTGAAAATTTAAACTGTTGAAAAGAATATTCTTTAAAAAAACTTTTCTTACTACATCCAAAAAGTAAGCCAACATCATATTTTCATTAGAACTACTTTTCAAATTGTGTTGTTCACGCCAGTTGCAAAACAGCGAATATTCTTTTTCATATCTTTTCGCAGACTTAACTGGAATGATGTGCCCTATGGCTTCCGCAGTTTTCTCAGCAATTTCATCTAGTTTCAGATCCATTTTCTCCGCAAATATTTCGTGTGTGCAGAAAAATTTAATATGTCTGCCTTTATTTACATTGTTACTTGGTAACCGCTGTTCATTTTTTTTATTTATAAAGCAATGTAACCATTTTAAGAATAAATCAAGGTAACATAATTTTTTCACAGCAGTCTATATGACTTCCTAATAAAATGATCAAATATGTCATTTCAGTTTCATATTTTATTGCGTTTAAAACCAAAGGCAGTATGAAAAAAATATAGTACGATACACGTCCTTAATGTGATTATTACGCTACTCGAATAGACATTCTTGACTCGGCTCCTTCGTAGCCTCGTCCATAAATCATCTATCTCGTACCGTAATAAGTCACTAAATAACTATATTTTTATAATTTAACAACCTAATTAATACTGAGCGTGAAAAAAGGTTTAGGCCTAAAAAATCAGATTGTTGGTTAACTTTTGTTGATTGATAGTAGAGATTAGACTGTCGAAAATAGTAATAGTTTGAAACTTTGTGAGAAAGTAACCGAACGCCAGCATTGGTACTAAACCATATTATTAGCAACCCTCGTAAATACAAAACAAAGAAATATCTAGCCGGATTCTACAGGTCGTCTTAAAATTATATTGCAATACTGCATGCAATGCGATTCTTCTTTATAAAGCGATGTTGTTTCATAGTACCGAGAAAGATTAAACGTACTCCAAGTGCGAAATGTTAAGTGCGTCGATGTATTTCTCTTTGAAATCTAAATAAATTTTCAAGTGTCGCGTATTCTTTTCTTCATTCGCTGGAGAATTGCTTCGATTCCAAAGAAGACAAGAATTCTTCAGGTGGAATAATGCCTTTTTCAGCATACTGGTGGTCGAAACTTGAAAAAGAGCCAGTAGACGCGAGTCAATTTGTTTTGGTTCTGTTCTAAAAAGTGTTCAACGAAGTTCGGATTTGAAAATTATTCGTTGGGGTTTTCGAAAATGCGGAAAATACACTAAAAAATCGGTTAGTGTATTATCTTAATAATAATTTAGCATTTATAGTATATTTATATAAAAGGGACATATATAGGCGCCACTTTTTTTAGTAGGAATGCATTTAATAGTATATTAAACAAGGCATTTCATATGGCTTTCTATTATGACACGAGTTCAAGGACGAGTGTCAAAATAGCCATCTGAAATAAGTTGTTTTTTGATTTTAAAAAGTATGTTGGTAGCACTGTGTCTAATTTATAAGATTTGACAGTATTGAAATTAAAATTGTCAATTGTTAATGTTTTAAAATGAATAATGCACCAAATACACCTCCATAAATTAAAAAAAAATCGATGAAGAGGCCTATAATAATTTATTGCCTATGTATTACTTTCTTATTTAAAGAAATATTTTATATAAGTAAAAGATTACATTCATATTCACAAATCGTTTCTTAAAGAATAATATGTATAATTAATAAACTGCTATTGGCCACAAATGTCATTACCAATAGTCTTGTCATTAGACAACCATGCCAACCATGTAAAACATAAATTTGCGTGGGTAAAAGTTAGATTACAATACGCAAATGCGTTTTATAATGAAGATTTTTATAAGTGTAAAATATAAAAAATATTTTTAACCAATTAAAGAACTTACTATAATTTCTAACCAGTTGAAAATAAAAACGTATGATTTCTGTGCAATGAAAATTTTTATATAATAATTAACAAGATACCCATAATGAAAATATGTTACAATAAAATTTTTAACATAGAACAGCTACTTATTACAAATCCAAATCAGAACCAATGGTTATAATATTTTTTTCGTGAGTAATATTTCATCAATATTTCATTGAGTGTCTAAGCTGTAAATACCTTTTTCCGTTTAAAGTTTCTTGACTAAAGAAAGGTCCCACAATTCTGTTATTGTAAATACCCGCCCAAACATTCAATTTTTGGGGATGTTGCGTATGAGCCTCTCGTACCCAATGCGGATTAGTTTGCGCCCAGTAGCGGCAGTTGTGTCGATTAACCGTACCATTTAAACAAAATGTAGCCTCGTCTGCACATTCCGGGCAAAATTATTATCATGGTTGCAAATATCCATAATCGTCTCACAAAATTCTAGACGTCTGCGTCTGTCGAAATCATCTTCATTGAGTTCTTGAACAAGGCGAATTTTGTATGGATGATATTTTTCTCGCCTTAGTATCCTTCCTACAGAACGACGGCTAATTTCGTACGTATTGGCGAGTTCAGTAGTGGATAAATGAGGATTCTCTCCTAAAGATATAGCAATATTTTGAGCTACATTTTCATTTGTTGCTGTTTTTAACCGGCCACTTTTTGATAAATTACTGACTGTTCCATTTGCTTTATACCTTTGCACAGTTTTTGTCACTACCGAACGTGATATCTGTCGATTTGGATGAACATTGTTGAAAAGATCACAAACTTCTTGATGTGTTCTTCTCATCTCTCCATACCCAGTCATCATTAATATTTCCATTCTTTCTCTTTCATTTAGTTCGGCCATTATTTACTACTTACTTATTTTGACAAACAATGTCAATGCTACAAAGATTTTCATGGACTACTAGATATTAGCTTTTTCCTTTCTTTAGATATTTTTGTGTTAATATCTGGGTAGGTACTGAAATAAGAAATATCGAACCCTATATTTTTGGATTCGTAATAAAATGCTTTATTCGAAACCAGAATAATATACAGGGTGTTTCATTAAAAAATTTAAAATCAACATTATTTCCGGTTAAACCGGAAATTCAAAATTGTTGAGAAAATTAAAAACAAATAGTCAATTCACTGTAATACTTACCTTCCAAATTTCAATCTGATATCTTTAACCTTTCCAGAGTTATTTACTTGGTTCCACACATTTGCCCATCACTGTATAATTAAATAAATAAAATTGTTATGATCTTATCTAACCTGATTTTACACTGTTAATAGTTGTTCTTTTCCGTGGTTGAATATCCAGACTTGATTTCCGTTCTGAGAAAAATGTAGTTAATATAATAGGGTCGAAAAATGAACTTGATCTATGAGTAAACGAACGTAGTTGTCCACATTTGACGTTTTCTTTATAAGCATTGGTTTTGTATTAAAATCTAGGGTTGTCCCAAATATATAGATAAATTCTGGCATTGCGAAGTAATTGTGAACGTCTTTTGATAGTTTTTACTTGATTTCAACTGGTAAGTAGACTTTATATTTTTAAAAATTTAAAAACTATTCACTGTCTTATCACTTAACTTAAACTCTAACTAACCCTCATCTATTTATCGTTTCTAAGAGATGTAGATGTAGAACATTCTGGAAGTTTCCATTTTAATGTGTATGTAGGTATGTAACAAAGGATTTTTACAAAATAGACAATAATATTACAAATAAATTAACTTATAAAGTAAGATTTCCTTTATAGATTAAGTTTATACTTTAGTTAAAACCCAAATAACTATATAGTTACCTATATAAAAAATTTCGAATAAAACATTACTGGTAACATAATAACATCCATGTATTATATTTAATTATACTTTAACTTTATGATAGAAGTTGGTTTGATATTAAAATTGATTTTTGTTTATTATTTATTATTGAAATTATTTAGTTTTTAGAAAGTTAAAAAAAGGCACTTTCATGATAGCTGATACCACTTAGTGACCGTATACATTATGTTTATAGGGTAGAACTCTTTATTGCTGTTGAAATAACTTTATTTAGTCCTCAAACTAATTTATAATTAAAAAAAAAACTTAAAAAATGGAAAATTGTTTCCACCTGCACCCAGGGTAAGGAAACTTAACAGTTTGTATACCAAGCTTGACCGTTTTCTATCAAAAAAACAACTACTTCCTGGGCTATATGCCCCAACGGACATTGAATTACATTCCAATAGAAAACGTGATGGCGACCGACTTCGTGGATACTTGCAACCATCTCTATCGATTAATTGTCTCAATATACACCACTAAAATTATGAATTGAAAAAACTTATATTTAAACAAACTTATTATAACAGAAAAATGATTTAAACTTAAATATCAATTCCCGTTTTTTAACAGATAACCATAACACTGGACTAGGCGTAGACAAAGAGGTAACGTTGTCGATGTCTGAGAGAGAGATGGGGATAGTAAGGGCGTCTGTCAATTGTGTCATTCGGGCAGCATGGAGTGCGTTTCTGCAGGGCAGGCGTGGAGTGGAATATGCATTAATCTGTGTCAATTTTAATTATTTATCTAGGCTCAGTGTTAATTTGACTTAGTTAATTCCTGACCTATATGATTTTTTTGCAATAATTAGAATAATTCCCTTACTTCACAGGCCTTTATATTATTTTGACAACTTGAAAACAAACTAGGGTCCATAAATGGTTATCCAAAATGGCCGACTTCTGTCACCAAATTTTAACAGTCACAAACTACGTTTGTACTGCTTTGTAATAAAAACGAGCTAAAACCAATACCTACTGTTAATTAAATTTTGTTCTTAATCAATGTGTATTGCGGTCAATAAAACAATAAATTTTGTTCGCTTTTCGAAAGTATTATGTAGGTATACGTTAATGATGTTCTCTCAGTGTAAGTGATTCGATACTTATACATTTAACATAATACCAGCAACAAAACAAATCTCGGCAATTAATTTGAACGACTTTTTCCAAGAATGTAAAAGTGGAGGTAGTAGCCAAACAGCCGAACCAAACATAACAGTAGCCGATGTAGCCGTCCAGATAAGTTTTCAATATCCCGATCCAATTAAGGAGTGATTGTCGCGCACTTTATAGAATACCAAATTAACTTAAGGGAAACAGATATTAATCCGAGGACTGTAGTGTATACTGGTCCTCCAGGACCGGCATAAAAACACCACATTTGAATTTATGCAATATAAAATATATATGTATGTATGTCAGATCAACACAGGTATAAGTAATTTGCCATTTTTTAAGTTTTCTATACAATGAATCGTAATTTCTAACCCTTTTCCTTCATATTTTTAAAAAAATCCCGATGGTTTTTTAGACTATATGCGTTAGAGAGTAGAATTAAGATTAAGACACTTCATGAGATCTATAGTTCATTTGTTTGAAGTTGGCCACTAAGAAAAGTCACTAAATCGTAAAATGTTGTAAACAATCAGTAGCGGACGTACTTATTTAGATCGGTATTAACACGTTTCTTTTAATCATCATATTTTAATCTTCTTTGGTAAGGGATAAGTAGTCATAATATGATATTTAGAATAACTGTATTACGTTTGCCACCTTATCACTGTCAATTAAACTCTATAGAATTTATATGGGGACAGGTAAAAGGTGACGTGGCAAGAAACAATACACAACAACAAATTTAGATAAATTCTTTTGGAAACGTAACACGGTAAAATTGGACCAATGCAATAAACCATGTGAAGAAGGAAGAAGAACGATTGTGGAGTGTTGATATCAATATTGAAGAACTGTCGGATGAATACGACGAAATTGAAGCCGACAATTAAAGGAGTAACTGCTTTTTGCATTAATTTATATTTAATTCTTACTTTTTAAAATGTAGCATATTTTTATTTTTATTTGAATTATGCTTTAAAAAACTTCGGTTCTACGGACATATGGTCTATTCAGCTATCTGTTGTGACAATATTATCTAGGATTTCTATTGTGTTTGGGATAGTTAATCCCTAATTACAGGGTGGACTCTTTGAAAAAGAACAACTATGACTATGTTTCAATAGAAATATATACTACTTTTAGTTATTTTTCATGAACCACCCTTGTTTGGGTTTTGAAGGATTTGCATTTATAATTAATTCACTGTGCGGCCAAGTCCAAACAAATGAACTAAAATAAGTTTTTTCTGCACCCATGTCTGTAAACGTCAAAAATTGCACAGTCGACATTTAACAACAACATGCACGTAATAAGTTCTCATCACAAACACGTTCGTTTAGATAAGAAAACTTTCTTTTTGTTGCAATGACATTTTTATTTACATACTACTATATTTGGTTTATTTAGATCCTTTTAGTCAATAGAAAAATATCAAAAAAACTTTTAGAGTTAGAGGAATACGTTTTAGATTAAAAGATTGAAATTTTTAGGTAGTATAATTATCTAAGAATAATTTGACACAGAACTCTTACAAAACAAAAAACTGTGGATCTCTCCACTAACACCACACCTGTACTGCTCTGCATCTCTCCTACCTGTCCTCGTTTCTCTTCTTCGGTGGTAACCTGCTTGTAGGTAATAGATTTTTCGAGATTAAGTGAATTACATCGGGACTTGATTTGTTTATGGATCAGTATATGTGGGAGAAGATACACCTATTATTAGTTAATATAACCGAAGCGATAATAATGATATATTCTTACTTATCATATCATAGAGCTCGCGTGGAAGGCTTTGTTTTATTTACTAGTTGACTGTTATCTTTTTAAATTGAGTTAAAGCTGTTATTCATAAATAAAGGTGGTCCTTAGTTTTGTATCATAAATCAAAAGTAGTGGAGATGAGGTCAAAAGATGGCAGTAAAGGTGCAAAAAGACATTTTTTGACCTACTGTCAAGCTTATTATATTCAATCCCTCATCAAGACATCTATTTAAGATAATAAATAATGTTTTCCGCCTACCTTACCGGAAAACCAATCATATGAACACTAAAAATGGGGCGAAAAGTATTGTTTATCAATCCTAGGGCGGAAAATTTGGTATTTGTTGTCCTCGTTAAACTCGGACAGCAAATAGAGCTGCCAGCTGCTTATAATACAATATACTATTATTGGTAAAATAAATACATATTAATGAATAATAATAAACTTTACTTGTTATCTTACGTGATGAAGAATATTGTTAGAGTTTCTTTTTGCACCATCTTTTGACTATGCATCTTTTGATTTAATGAAATTTATATTGTACTAACCCTACTCTGTGGAAGTCCATTTTACTAATAACATTAGAAAATAAAACGTTCTAACAAAACTAGTGAAATGCTTGTCATTGAGTTTAAAAAAGCTATGTTTTGAATAAAAAGTGTATGTTTAGTTAAAAATGTTTATTTTGTAATGTTACTACTACTGATTTACTTTGTAAAAACCAGTAAAACAATACCATCACTGTTTTGGATAACTTTATATTATTTTCAAGTGTTTTTCTTCTGTTCAAACACCCTATTTTTATTCCAACCCGGGAGTTTCGAGCTTTTTCTCTGCTTTTATATTAATTGGTTTATGTTACCTTTTTATATTTTTTTGTAAATAGATTTTGGAGACCTTGGTGATAGCTGATAAACCTAAGGAGGGTTCAGGTCCAAAATCATGGATCGAACAGCCTCTGGCCAGAAAGTCAGCAAATGGATTACCTTCTGAGGTAGCGTGTGCCTTCGTCTAGCTTACCGAGACTTTGTTTTCCACAGATAGCTTGGGCAGGGCTATTTTTGCCCCCTATAATATTTAACATTACTTCCATTGCCTTGGTTGATGTAGTTTTCAGGGCTCCTAATACATCAATGCAGACCACTGGGTGTATTTGTTCCGTTCCAATTTTTGTATGGGTGCTACCTGATTTGCTCTTAAAATTCATGTGAACAACTTTTTGATGTACCCTCGTACGTTTAAAAAGAAAGATAGCGCCTCTAAACTGATGATTTTTGCCAGACGCATTCTGTGAATTCCATGTTAAATGTCATAATGTTACATAAAAAAAGTTTACATTGTCCAAAGCGCTAAGGTTAGATAGAAGTATTCTTAAATAAGTATTCTTAAATTTCCTAATTTCCCGAGCAATTTTTTTGATTTTTTCTTTTATAAGAACCATCTCCTGACAATAACAAACGCAACAACGGAAAAATAGTGAAAATGGTCCAGCCATTCAAGCGTGATGTCATGACAAAAAATAGAGAGAACACCTTAAAAGTTAAAAAGTTTTTTAAAAAACGGAAAAATAATTTTTTTTTCAAAAATTAAACGTATACTTTGGTATTCAGTATGTTGTGAGGTGTTATAAAAAAATATTAATTGTTGATGCAATTGTTTATAACGAATTATTTAATTAATAAACAATTAAATAATTAACTAAAATTTTTTTTTTGTTTGTAGAGAAGAAAAATTATGATTTTTAGGATTTTTTTCATTTCTTAATATTAAATTTAAACAATTGTTAATAAAAAAAACGTTAATTAACAATTAAAAAATTTTTTTAAAGATCATGGTTTTTAATAAACAATAGAATGGCAAAATTTTTTTTTAAATTGTTAGATAAGCCATTGTTTTTATGCCATTCTCAACATTAATTTAGGCCTATAAATAATTGAGCTCCAATTCGGAGAGCTAGGAATTTTTATTGGAAATTTCCTGCCCTTTAAGAATCCGTTCAGTTTTTTGTTTTAGCTATTGTAGTTTTTGAGTTATTAAAAAAATGTAAACCCCATTTTTTTAAAATCTTAAATTTTTAATAACAATTATGACTTCTAACCTAACCTAACCTAACCTAACCTAATCTAACCTAACTAACCTAATCTAACCTAACCTAACCTAACCTAACCTAACCTAACCTAACCTAACCTAACCTAACCTAACCTAACCTAACCTAACCAGACTAAACTGTCAATAAGAATTTATCGTTCTACAATTATAATAATTGATTGCCATCTTGGAACCTTATTGCGGATCTGTGGATAGAATAAAAAAAATAATAATCGCGATGAAAGTCATGACAAAATAAAACCAAATTCTTCCAAAAAAATAATTTTTTAATTAACAAATATAAAATAAGGGTTCGTCGTAGAAAAATATAAACAAAAGATATTGTCCTAGAAAATGAACATAAATTTAACATTTAGAGGGATGAAAAATGGATGTCCGATTCTCCACCCTAACCGATATGCATGCTAAGATTCACAAAAATCGGTCCAGCCTTTTCGGCGCTCAATCACGCACACCGTTACACGAGATTTTATATTTTAGATATGATAAATTATTTGGTAATTTGGTCAAGTAAGAAATATTACAGGAGTCTCAAATTTATTATCTGTTTAATCTTGGATTGATCCAAAAATGGAAATATTTGCTTAAAGATTTTATTACAATACTTTACTTTTAGTAATATTACCGTTCTATAGGTAATCTTTGATACTTTCTGCCTAACCAAATTTCAAAGTACTTTATCTTTTTCATATTGCTCCTGGTCTTTAATTTATCAAAATCGTATTGATCCTGACCGAAGGGATGGAAAACTTAGAAAACATGTTACTAGTTTAACAGAAAATATTTGTAAGTTAAGACAGAAGAATACCAAATACTAAAATTCAGAAATTATGCTTAAATTTTATTTTGTTTTAATCAAATAAATCATTTTTTCTATCCTCTATCAACAAAAACATTTGTGTTAATAATAAATACTAAAAGATACTTTACGATAGATTATTTATCAGTACCATTTTGTTTAGAAATGTGAATATAATTCAAGAATTTTTTTTTCTGGGTATACCAAGAACTTTAATAAAATTAGTCCGAGTTATAAAGTCCCGTAGGCGTGAAATGCAAAAAAGATATTGAATCACACACGAAGCAATAATTTTTAGGTTGTTTGAGTGCTACTAACATGTAGAATGACTTTCAATCTGATATCGCACTCAGAGTCATGGTGTGTCAGTCGCAATTAAACACCATAAATATGTTCAAGAACCATTTCTGTAATTACTTTTAGATTAAATATCAGTTTAACGTACAACATTAGATACACTTTATGACTTTTTCTAAAGAATGCTCTAAATAATTCCCCGTACTTATTAATTGATTAAATTCTGAGAAACCGACCATTTGGAACCACGCTATAACACAATGTTGGTTTTTTAACAAAATATACAAATGCCAATTCAAATTGATATGTAGCTACTTAAGTCATAAAGTGTTTATATCCATTAAGTAATTAAACCTATAAAAAATCCAAATTTTTACGGCCACATTTTACCCTTTCTATGACATTTGGAATAATCCTTTTTATCCGTTGGTACTTCGACCTTCACTCCTGTCATAATCTCAAGGTCCTTTTCCTGGCTTCCCACTGTGTAGGGATGCTTCGCGGAGATCATCAAATCCAAAGGTGGGAAATCCGAGACTACCTGTGGAGCCTTGTAAATTAAAAACCTTAGTTAAGTAGATATCTTTTTTGATTGCAGCCTTTCAGACCGGAATGTGTAAATAAGCTGTATATAACAACTTGCTATGTATAACAAGAATGATTCTTCTTCTCCAGTAACATGGACTGCCCACATTTAGCACCAGTTTTCTTAATGTATCAACTCTCCCCTAGTTTTTTTAACAACGTTTCTTAAGTGGGTTCCGTAATTATTTCCCTTTTTTATGGTTACTCCTAAGTATTTAGTTGTGCAGGTTACATTGCTGTGAGTACCCAAAACATCAGGTCTCGGTGCGTTTCTTCGTAACTAATGACTTGTCAGGCTTAAGTGCGTTACACATATATGCAACGGACTTGTTGCTACTGATATTTTTGATGTCGCTGACACAATGTTAGTTACATAAGTGTGTAAGAATAATTTTGTTTCTTAGCCATCCTAGTTGCACATGACAGTCGATAAAAAGTGGCAGGATCATTTTTTCAAGTAGTTAAGCTAAAAAATAACAGAAAAGTAATACAGGTGATTTATTTCGACGTTTTTTTTTCTTTTTTAGATAAATTTTCAAAAAAATCACATGCTCCGAGATTTTAGGTACACAGTGAGTGTGATTTAACAGCTGGCAAATTGGTTCGAAGAGGCATTTGCTTCTAACTCCTGTCAGTTGCAGCGGGTCAGTAACATAAGTGTGTAATGTACCATTTGATAACACAGGTTGGTTTTTAAAATACATGCAATGTCAGTAGCATCATGTTCGTCGTATATATGTGTAACGCGCCTTAGTTGCTGTCTAGTTAAGATCAGAGCTTATGATGTGAGGGTCCGCTTTACTTTTGCAACGATTTTTTTATTAGAAATCCCTATTGCTATAGAATATTTTAAGAGAAAAAAAATTCTTGGATTATATACATTTGAAAGAAAAAATCGCAATTAAAAATACTAAAAATCCTCCATTTTTTAAATTTTGACAATTTTTGTCAATTATGTCTAGATATCAGATGGTCAAAAACCTTATAGAAAACGGTGGATGGACAATGTTGCTAATTCAGACACCTGACACCTTGGAAATACTTTACATAAGATTTATGCTATCCTCATCATTATTTAATCTAAATCTACAATGTAGGCATATCCTAGATAGCAGGTTACTCTGGAATAAATACGAAGACGAAGTAATATACAAAGCAACCAAGGCCCTCATGGTGTGCAGGAACAGGAAAGAACTGGGGATGCAACCCACGTATTCTGCAATGGATATACATAGCAATAGTGGGTCCATATTGGGCAGTGGCTTAGGGCGCAAGGGCTAATCTGAGTACGACGAGGAAAAATCTCTCGAAGATTCAGAGACTAGCTTGTTTATGTATCACTGGAGCAATGGAAACTTGCCCTACTGCTGCAATGGAGGTGATTTTAAACTTGACCTCACTGCACATTCTGTTAGAAAGTGTAAGGAAGAAAACGATATAATATACAATGATCAAAGAAGGAATTATCAGGGAAAAACCTCGATCACTTCAGTTTGATCAAACTTGGGAAATGCCCCAAGATAATATGCCAAAGAGAGAAAATTCATCACAAAGTTGAGTAATAAATCTAAATGGGATGAAGACACCATACATGGGAAATGCCCCAAGATAATATGCCAAAGAGAGAAAATTCATCACAAAGTTGAGTAATAAATCTAAATGGGATGAAGACACCATACAGAATTTAAACCAGAGTACCATAAAGTGGTATACGGACGAGGGAACTGGGATAGGAGTTTTTGGACCGAGAACCAAATACTCAGAAAGCTTGGGCACATACCCGAGCATCTTTCAAGCAGAAGTCCGCGCCATCGAAAGATGTGTGGAGTTCAATATTGGAAGAAACTATAGCAGACAAGAAATTGTGATCATGTCGGCTAGTCATCTAAGCAGCCATCAAAGCGCTGAGCGCAAATATAATCAGTTCGAAGATGGTTTGGGAATGCCTAGGCAAACTAAATGAACTAGGCCAGAAAAACACTGTCACCCTCCTATGGGTCCCGGGACATATAGGTATAGAGGGGAACGAAACAACAGACCAGCTGGCAAAAAAGGAGCTGAAAACCCACATTTGGGACCAGAACCATCCTGTGGGTTCAGCAGTAGAGTAATCTTAGAAAAACTAAGGGAAGAAATGGAGAAGGAAAAATCCAAGTACTGGAATCAGCTGGAAGGACTGAGGCAATCTAAGATACTACTGGGGAATTATGACCAGAAGAGATCTCTTAGATGTCTCAACCTCAGTAAAAAGTGGCTCCGAATTTTAACGGGAATACTAACCGGGCATTGCCGGTTAAAAAGCCACATGAAGAAACTGGGGTTAGCAGAGGAAGCAGATTCTGTGGGGAAGAGGATGAAACCTCAATACACATACTCTCAGAATGCTCTGTCTTGCCAGATACCTAGGAGCACATGGAATAGAATAGGGGGATCTACCTGATTTGAAGCCCGACGATGTCCTAAACTGCCTCCGGAAAATAGGATTCGAAGAGCTGCTATAAATCTGGGAAAACATCAGAACTTGGCAAGTAAGGGGGGACACAAAAGATCCTATAGGTCGCAGTGTACTTTTCACCCCTAATTCATACATAAATTTATTCATAAAAAATGTAGGCATTGAAAACGTACTTTTTTAGACTTATTATGTATGTTCCACAGCGGCTCGACGTTTCGCAATTTGCGCGTGCAAATTGCGAGCATTTTTCATTGTATAGTTAAAGCTGTTAATTCAATTTTACCATAACTGATTGGCAGTTAGTTTGTTATCTGTTTTATTTAATGTATTATTATTATTTATTACTTCAATTTTCATTATACAAATGCGAATAATTTCATATAATATGTATATAATCTTTTACAATGTAAAATTAATATAACTAAAAGAAAATAAGCACCATTGATAACGCCGCTAAAACTACAAACAGATCACAGAACTATAATAATATATATGATCTTCTCTCCCTAGACCGTCTAGAGATAAGCTTTCAGATGGTAAGTGGTTATAACTTCTGTGTGTCAAATGAAAATAATTCTAAAAAATGGCAAAATTCAAGTATTTTCTTCCGATTTTTTGAGTGAAACAGACTTGCATTTAGTAACCTTTACTACAGTTTAAAGTGAAAATATTCATCGTAAAATAGAACTGAAAAAGTGCTCTTTCTTGGACTAAATTCGTGATTTTTAAAGTAATTAGTGAATGTTGCAGCGAAATTTTTGTTTTGATCTACTTAATTTAAGGTAAGCTATCAAAAAAAAATTTCCAACATTTCTGCCTACTTTTTCAGCGTACTTTGCAGCTGCTGAAATTAGTTTCCATCTGCTAGCATAGCTAGATCATCAGCATATACTAACTAGGTCTAGCCCGTTCTTCATATTCTAAATTCAGTACTCCGCTATGGTAGGTTTCAGAGAGTTAATCCTATGACCCTTTGTGATAAATAATACTCAATCATCGCTTCTAAATATTAAATGCATTCTATAATAATAATAATAATAATAATAATAATAATAATAATAATAATAATAACTGATAGATGAACGCATATTCTCTTGGTTGAATCTTGCACCATGTCTCTTACCTAAATTAATGCTGACTTGATTGACATTTTGGGTCTAAATTCATGCTGATTAAGGGGACTCGCCTACATTTTACCCTAGCAACTACATTTTTATCGTGTTAGTAAGTATTATTTCCAAAAAAATCATTGTTTTCTATATCTTAATCATTGCATTTTGTTATAAATTACATTTAACATTACATGTTAAAAATTACATTTCAACTTCAAATTTGACTTATTTAATGAAAAAATGATTTGTTTTATTGTGTTTTATATTCTATATTTTATATACCTGATATTCAGTAGTTTTACTAAAAAAAACAAGAAACAAAAACAATCAAATTTTTTCTCTTACCTGATTCTTAAATATTAATTTTCAATTTCAACAAGTCAGTAAAGTCGAATTGTACAGAACAACAATCAGTATCTTTAAAAATATCGAATTCCAAAGAATAGTATTTGAAGTACCTCATATATTATATATTATACCGAACAATGACATAAAAGATGACACATAATAATTTATTATTAAAAGATGAATGGAGCATAGAACACACTGGGTAACTGCATAAAAGGATAATACAATATTTGTAAAATCCCATTAAAATTGTATTTTACCAAAGTTTTGTAAAAGTTTACAATGGTAAGCCTTATTTTTATCAGAAGTCACTTCAAAAGATGAGTTAATAATTCTATTAATATGACATATAACGCCATAAGCCATAGGTGGAGGTGCAAATACTGGAAATACTGGAAATATATTATTAAAATGTTTGCAATATGCAGAAATTCGATGTCAATAATCTTATAAATTTTATGTAAGAATATTAAGACCATCAAACAAATAATTTTGTAACAAAACATCGTCATCTTCTTTATATGAATAACTTCCACAAAGTAAGGCCTAGTACAATAAATTAAAAGAAAGAATAATTGAAACTAATAGCAAAACGCATGATTTGCATTGTATTTATAAAATCAATTGTTCTACTTGATAAATTATGGAAAGTTACGGAAAGTTACAAATATAATTGATGAAACTATGACTAAAAAATTAATATTAAAATTGTTTTCTTTAGTAAACTAGTTTTGCTTATTAAATTGAACAACCCTTGAAAAATTCGCCCACGAGTTACTATCGAAATCAATATTTAACATCATTATGACATTTTGCGGGTAAATAGTCTTACACTCATTCACATTTCGAAACATCTCAATACAAGCATTGTGTCTATTTGGTGCTGAGAAATCTTTAACAAGATACAAAAACATAATTTATGTGACCTCAAACGGTCCCACAATACTACTCGAATATCATAAACTCATGGTCCTTTATTAAAAAAAAAAGAAAATAATAAGGGATACTAGTATTGAAATAAAGATATATTATAAAAATTGAAAAATCGTATAGTTTTCATTCATTTGGTATAGGTTCATTCAACAATGGGTTTGAAAAGCACAGCAAGAATGAGAAAGAGCTGTCAAAAATTTGAAATAAATGGATATATAAAAGTGCTAGTCGTCCAGTGCAGCCCCAGATATTGAACCTAAAAAATGTTAGAACGACTGGGTATATTCACAAAATAAACATTAGCAAGAACTACTTCGGTATTCCGTTTTAAACAAAATAAATTGGTCAATGGAACAAAGAAGTGTAAAAACTTTTTTTACAAACTTTAATCTTCATTCTAACAATTAAATTTCCTTTGTTTTAAATTAATTTTAGAGAGTGGAGTGAGCTGCTGCTCTTTAGCAACTTTAATAATGAAGCAATAGGCAATTAAGCTTACGTGGATCCTTGGATGGTGACTTTGGAGGTTCTATCCAGAGTAATAGAATTAGAACTGTAAGTTACCTTTGGTAACATCTTCTTCAGAAACGTAAACCAAACTTTAAGTGATTAAACAGAGTTTTTTCTTAAATTTTGGTTTTATGGTTAGTAGTAGGTAGGTAGCAGGCATCACGTTGTTCCTCCTTTCAAAATTTGGATGTTCTGGTAGTAACTATTAAACTGTTAGATCAGCTCAATGTAGGCTTGTAGTTCCATGTGTTTTTTCTGTTTAAAGTTTAACTATTTTTAATCTTCATATTCTTATTTTAACCAAGGATGACAACATTCTCGATGAAGTAATCTTTTGCAGCTTCGAATAATGTATGCGAGTTTAGGCCGGTCTAATAGTCTTTAACCATGTCAGCTTCTTTTTTGTCTGTTATTTTTCCTTTACTAATTAGTTTTCAAAGTTTTGATCTACTATTCCATTTGACATGGCTCAAATATGCAATTGTTCCCTTTTCTTTTTTATTTGTAATTAAATCTCATATTTTGTATAACATTTTGTAAATCAACATATTGTTGGATTCCAATCTTCTCACAATCTTTACTTTGAGTATTTTGATTCCAGGACATATAAATGAACAGATAATTTTTTTTATTTTTTCGTTGTTGTTTTCATGGTTTAATCTATTTGAGATTTTATTTTTAAATCTAAATCTTAGTCAGATTTTAATCAAGTACATAGGTGATTAAGGTAATAACCACGATAGATTTTTCAAAATTTTTTTTTATATAAGTTAATACAAATGTTTTTTATCGATTTCCAAATGTTTAGAATTTTTGACCTTTTAGATCGCGAGATATTCAAGGAAAAAGCGATTTTGATGTTTATTTTCCATTTAAAGTATTTAAAACTTCGGGTCTCTTCAGCTATTTTAATTTATATAAACATATTCTCTCGCTAAAATCTGGTAAAATAGTGGGAGAGTACGAATTGATGTTAAAAAATTAAAAAATAATTATCCCACCTCACCATTTTGTTTTAAAGATATATAAATTAATATGTTAATTTCTTATCCATTTCCAACCTCTTTATGTTAGTTTACTGTGATCTGACAACGCTGTGCGCAGTGCTCAGAAATAATATTGTGAATAAAATGCGCGAAATTCAAATCTTTTACAGTTGTAATAAAATTAGGTGAAGCTAAGGCCTTGAAATTAAATATTTTTAAATATTTTAAATATTTTTTTTTATTTAATATTTGACTTAAAATCATCATCATAAACAATTAATATTATTATTATACTGACTATTTCACTAGACTCTTTTTAACTGACAATACGTAATATCTCAGCGACAAATTATGATGTTACTAAGGCGTCTGGTATTTCTATAGTTGTCAGTTTCACAAACGTCATTGAAGCGTTTTCATAATTTTGAAAAGAAATAATGAATCCATCAGACGAAATATCAAGATTCGGGTGCCGGTCAGGCGAAGAAATCAGAAAATTGGTTTCGAAAAATGTCCCATTGAACACGCAGAAGTCCAGAAGCTCTATTTGAAATTAATTCTCGGAGTTCCTACCGGTGAAAAATTTTACACTTGAAAAATGTACTACCATAACGGAAGTAGTAAAAATTCTCGAGGAAAACGCCTTTATTATGAAAAAAGGCAATTGCGAAGACTATAAAGAGTCGTCTGTAAAGTCAATATGGAATACAACAGCAAAAATGGTACAAGAAAAATATTTTACGGAATACGGCATTACAATCGACCCTTTTACGGATATATCTTCCAAATGTGCAGGATTGGCCAGAGACACCAAGCGAAGGTAGCTTCAAAGTTGTCCAGAAAAAAGAAAACTCAGCTCAAAAGCATTATCCACCGAAGAACATTAAAAATGATCAAAAGCTACGATGAAGAAACCCCCGATGGAGCACAAAAAAAGTTTTTTCGCCTTTGCTCATTTGAACTTGCTTGGAGAGGCAATGAGGCCTTAAACTGCAAAATTAACATTTTCGCTCATGAAATTTCGACAAAATCACGAGAAGTCAGAGTAAATTTCATTCGCGTAAATTGCCAAGCAACAAACTTTCATACCAGACGAAAATTTTGCCCGCAAAATTTTCTCTCTTAATTTCTCTGAGAGCAACGTTGCCAAATCACCATAACTAAAAATCCTTGACGGTTTGTGTGAGTGGCTGTATATATTTTAAGGCCAAAGTGATCTTCCTGAAATAGTAAATTTCAGGGTCTTCTTCAACTTGTCATCTGTATAACTTATAAACTTCTCAGCTTCGGTATTGAACGTATTATGTAATAAGAAAAAGTTTCAACCAATAAACAGATATATAGATTTTTCTTTTAAATCACTTGAGCACTCTCCCCAATTGATATTAGATAAAATATTACTGTCGGATAATGTACAACTCCAAAATCCACCAAGATATTACCAACCAATAAACTTTTATTATAGTTTCCTTCTCAAGAAAATTTTGGGTATAAAACTTAAGTAAACTGTTTGGGTGAGCATTCACGCTACTCGGTCTCAGGTCTTTTGAAAATAAGCAAGAGTCAGGTTAAGTTTTTATTTGAGACGTCTTGTAAAGTCATATTAAAGATACAACCAAAGTATTATAGGGAATATATTGATATTTTGTCCGTTGGGTTCTATACTTACGAAAATCCTTTTCTGTTGATATCTGCATTTTTGTATTATTACAGATATCTCAAGCATTGTGTCCCTGGCATAAAAAATAAATATTTTTGATATATTTTCTTCCAGGGCGTACTCTAATTTCCATCTTTTTAAATACTTACTGTTAGAATTAGAATTAGAAAGATCACCCACACAAATAAATACATGAGCAACTATTTGCTAGAGTAGAGTATTTTATCAGAATAAAGTTAGGTCAATTACATTGCCGAAGGCGTTATAGGATTTTCATTTATTTTTGAAATGTATCATTTACGAGGAAGACATACAGTACCAAATTTTTATTTTGGGATTAAACTTAGAGGTTATTTTTTATTTTTTACTTTTGTAATTTTTGTAACATTCTGTTGGGCCCCCTCTAGGTATTAAGCCGTTTCTAAAGGTAAGTGGATCTATGAACGTCATGGATTTTAACTTTAAGCAAAATTGTACAGGCAATTTTATATTATTTATTAAAACATTATTGTTAAATTAGGAAAAATATACCTACTACATATTTCAATATTTTTATCTTTAATATTTATAAGCATTAAGGAAATCTATTGTACTAACCATTACTCTGTGGAAGTTCATCTTACTAAGAACAAAAAAAAAAACGAAAAACCTTCAGTTTTATTTAAAACAGCTAATTTTTTGAATAAAATAAGTATTGTTACCTATTTAAACAATATACTGATCTCTTTTAATTCTTATAATCTATCAACCATTTATAATTGCATAACTTAGTATCTATTCTCAACAACTGAAAGTAACCTGATTAATTAGTAAAATTAATAAATAAAATAAATCTTTTTAGTTTTTTTTATATTTTTATCGATTAATTAATCCCCTCGGCCGACCTAAGCGTGCGTCCTAGTAGTAGGCGGCTGGAATCTAATACGCGGCCTTCTCCTAGGACCTCATGGGAATACGCAAGAACATTAATCTTCATTTGTTACCAACCACTTCAACTGTTTACCTCATTGTTGGACTATTAAGATAGGTTCACGTTAATGTGCTGATACGTTTTTGTGTCGAAAAGTCTTTGTCAAAGAATAAAATTTTAAGTTGGTTTATAATCGATTGATACGTCGAAATTTTTTAGATTATTTTCACGCCATAAATTTTCAATAATGATATACAAATTGATTTAGTTAAATGAGGGTCGCTGAACGCCTAGCTGAATGGGATAGGTAATTTTTTAACATTATTTAGAATTTATGCCGTCCATATCGGTCATATATTCACACGTTAATTTAATGTTTTTTTTTTATATTGCAGTCAATTTAAGCGAATGTGTTGCTAAAATAAAAATTCTTACTGTTTCCAAAATTGAGGTTAATGAACTTTATTGCTTTTATTTACTTTTAGATTGAAATTAAATTAAATTTCAATCAAAGTACTAAAATTATTTTCCGCCTATAGTATGTACAAAAAGTACGAGGAGTAATAAACCCTAATTAAGTATGCAAAACCTTTACAGGGAGAACCATAAAATTTTTGATAAATCTCTTACTTTAAATTACATTTCTTCCGTAAATCTAAAAACCAGGTAGATCGACCCGTATTTGTTTCAGTTGTAGCAAAGTTTAGGGTTTCTTCATTGTTAAAGGATTAGCAAACAAGCAATAACGCAATGCAGTGGTGTGTATTTTGGGAAAAAATACGTTTTAAATTATAATACAATAAAAAGAAATAATTATTGGAATACATTTATTGCTTACATTTTATTCTATAGACGACTCGGAAGAGGAAGGATCGTTGTTGACATTAATAATAATAGAGTCGATTAAATCATCACAAATATTGTCAATTTTCCACATATTTGCCTCTACTTTGATAACATGCTCGATACAGTTTGTCCAATTTTCCTTACTAACATGACTTACAGTACTCTCAAACAATTTCACAACATCGTTTATTTTAAAAGTAGTATTTTTTCCAACTTCTCCCTTTACCAGAGCCCATATTAATTCTATGGGATTAAGTTCACAATGATAAGGGGGAAGTCGAAGAACTGATATACCACGAGAAGAAGCCATTTCTTCGCGATAGTCCCCCGAGCGTTTTGAAATAAAAGTTAATAATCCACCATCAACAAAACCTTCAGAACTTCCAACATGGACAATGATAAGTCTTTTTCCTTTTCCAGATGGTGGCTGCAAACCTAACGACAAACCCTCCACGAATGCCTACCTTCCGCTTTTAATGTTTTCATCTTGCCAAGATTTGGAAACTGTAAATCCAGCATTTATCCATGTTTCGTCTAAGTAGAAGATTTTCAAATTTTGTTCTCTGGCATGTCGAATGCTTCTTAAATAATCTCTTCTCCAAAAAACTATTTCCGGTTTATCTATCAAGAGAAATTTTCTATTATGTTTTGTATATCTGAAACCCACATCTTTCAAAAGTTTGCATAATGTCATTCTGGAGAATTTTGTATAGTCCGTATCTTCTTGCACTGATGTCATAATTTTGTCAAGTGTTGGAATTTCCTTTCGTAAGTAAAATCCATGGACTTTACGCCTTAGTCTTTGTTTTAATGACTCATCGATTTCAATTGGTTTTCGACTTGAAGGAGTTTTAGGGGGTTGAAGAGTTCCATTCTTGCTTTCTTTTAGTAATCTATAAATTGTTGATTTAGCAACACACAACATAACGATATCTTGCTATCTTGACTTTAATTAATTTTTAAAAACATATATTTCATTGTAATTTATTTGTGACAATATTCAAAGTTTGAATTAATCTTCTTACAAAAAGAACAAAAATATATAAAATAATTATTGTTACAGATTGGTTTGTTTTCTATTATGAATAAGCTGTGTTGCCTTTCTTTATAAAACTTACTAAAATGTATGTACCTCTATCACTTTTTTTATTAAAATGAGTACATCCCGTTACCTCTGACCAAAATCGTATATTCTTTAGCATAGCTGCAACTCATTCGTTCAATACAAAATGTACCTTACGGTATACCCTCTTAAAATATATTTTGGTACGTCTATGAAATCTACTTAAATGAATGATTTATTACTCCTCGTACTTTTTGTACATACTATAGCTTACCGGAAAACAAATAATATGAACACCAAAAATAAGGAGCAAAATGTTGTTTATTAACCCAAGGACGGAAAATTCATAACGCCACGATTTTTTTTATTGTAGCATTGATAAAATGTGCTTTGGATTTGACATTTGTAAATCAGAACTAATGTAACTTTCGATCAATTCCACAAAGTGAGAGCTTTTCTCAAATAATACCACCTGAATACCTACCTCCTGATGAAGGTGAGCAAATACATAATAGTATAAATTCTACAATACGAAATTATTATCTAAAAGCTTGCTAGCCCAGTGCTCGCCTCTCACGTATGCGGCTCGGGTTCAATTCTCGACGACTACAATTTTTTTTAATAGTGATAAAGGTAGACGGAAAACAGTTGTATGTCACACGTGCATAAATGCATTAGCTCTCACTAGCTGGTATTTGCTGCCCTATTACACTCGGGCAGCAAATACGCAGCCCACTTTTCGCCCTTGTAGAGGCCGTGGATTCTGAGTAGACCTGTGACGTCAACCGGCGCAGTACACAAATTTGTTTGAAAATTGTCCTATTAACTATACTAATAATTACAGCCCTCACTGATTCATTCTGGTCAGTCCGCCGTTTACGTCGTATTGTCTCTCTCTAATGCACCGCTGCCATTCAGTTGTGCGCAACTATTTACTACGTCACGGGTCTACTCAGAATCCACGGCCTCTAGCACACTATACTATAACGCATGTTGTTACTAAATTTTAACATTTATTATTAACTATATTACTATGGCAATAGGTAACATAATAGTGAATGCTCTTTATGTTGTATTATGCAATATATCTACACTGCAGAGCCAAAAATAAGGTTACTTGAAATTATTTAAAAAAATGTAATTTTAAAAATTAACAAATAAATATTAAAAAAATTGCTAATTCTACGCCAATGAAGTGAATAACTTACCGGTGATAGGTTAGATTATCATTTTGCGAAGTACCACAAATTATACATGCTTTTCGGGGTTTCACCATTTTCAATATTGAAAATAAATAAAAACACTTTATAAAGTTCACTTAAATACACAAAAATACAAGAAAAATCGAACAAAGCGCTAATCACGTCTAGACAATTAGGTACAAACAAAGGCAGTGATGCCAAATTTTCGGTGTGGGTATTTGATGAAATTGGTCTAGAGCTTTTTTATCAGTATTAAAGAAAGGTAAGAAAGTGAATATTAAAATGTATCAAAGAATATTTTCTCTGAATAAAAATCTTAAAAGTAATATAAAATTGTTATAAAATTGTTGTAAATTATATTATTACGTTTTTGTTTCCTACTTTGTACCTACAAAACACAACGTCTGGCAATGCTCTGCTGGTAAACAAATCTGTCTCGACGACAAGTAGTAGGGAATATGCCTACTCTATGTTTACTTATTACTCTGAGGCTTTGACAGTATACTGTAAACATAAACAATGAGTCATACTAGGAGCTCCAAGATGGGCGACTTCCGTCGCAAATTTTCCTTAAAGTTAATATATGACAGACTCCTTCCTGTTTCTTTTTGTTCTAAGGTATACATAAATAATGCGTCATACAAGGAGCTTCAAGATGGCCGACTTCCGTCGCAAATTTTTCTTAATTAATATATGACTGACCCCTTCCTGTTTTTTTTTGTTCTAAGGTTTTAGCTGTTTGTGTAAATCTAATCTAAACCTGACATCTAAGGAATTATTTTCATTACAAAAGGGTTATTTGTGGTGGGCGATCCCATATCAAGTCAATCAGGCATATTTTATAGATTTTAAACACGACTTTTTCGATACATCTTAGTAACTAATCTGATAACTTTTACTGGTGTGAACCACTAAAATGTGTAAATTCTATAAAATCGGATAGTTTCAAAACCTCTTATTTGTTATTTTTATTTTATGGTAAATACAAAATTAACTTCAAACACGAGACGCACACTAAAATTCTTTCTAATCTATGACAGTAGCCATTTTTAACTCCGATTCATTTCGCGAGGTTTGTAGTATGACGTCAGGGTAAAGGTCAATTTTT
The DNA here is from genome assembly GCA_035357415.1 of Ophraella communa. NCBI lineage: Eukaryota > Metazoa > Arthropoda > Insecta > Coleoptera > Chrysomelidae > Ophraella > Ophraella communa. Next base: position 19,539,626 of record CM068988.1, on the reverse strand, counting down.
TCTACTATATGTTGTTACCTTAGACCATATACAAATAGACGTCAATTTTCCGTCCTTGTTGTGAAGCCAAAATAACTTTATGTTGTGTTCTATAACTATATGTTTACAAACAAATCCACGTTTGAATAAAAGTTCTTCGGTTGTTTTCGTATATCTTCGACTGCACTGTCTCTTATAGCATGGAACATTGCGAATCATATGTAAACATTAATCTTACCCTGTTCATAAACTATTTGTGCTATTGTTTTCGTTGTATTAATTTTGGGTTAAAGTTATGATTTAAGAATTTTGATTAGAGTTTAAACCTTGTTAGGTACCTATTAAAAGACCTTTGCGCCGCTGGTATTTGTTGTTTGTAAACAGTACTGCCCACACACCTCATCCCGTAGCTCCACGAACTTCATGCGACAAAGAGAGATAATATTGGCTTCAGTATGTTGTCCAGAAAAAATGACGTCACAGCCAGTCTATTTGTATATATGGTCTAAGGTTGTTACATCCTGAAAATCTAAGTATATTAAGTTGCATAGGAGGTAACCAAGATCTTATTATATGCAAGATATGTTGCCTAAGCTGTTGAGTCTAATTACAAAACCGAGCCAACAGTCTATAGAATATACTGCGGTTGTCCCGTAACTTTTAGCCAATCAGGACACTGCCTGTCGTAACGTAACAAGTACTCGTATGTTGATTGCTAATTAAAACATTAAAACTTAAGTGGATGAGGTATTAAAATAGCTACATCATGAATCTTTACTTGTACCTTTTTACCTATAGGTTTCAGCATACCCATTTATTTTCTATCTTAAATAAAACAAAGTATTTCGACAAAATATATTTACTACAAAATAAACACAACAAAGACAAAAAACGATTTTAACCATCAATACCTACCTAAGTCAAAATTTAAATGTTAATATAACAATAAAAAAGTTAATATAAACAACTAGCTGCACATTATAATTAGTTAACTAGATCAAGTCGTTTCGGAAAAAGTTCGATCATAACACCGTGAACACGAAATTTGTATTTTCTACCACAAATCTCGCAGAGTTGGTAAAACCGGTCCTGCGCATTCGAAAGATAAGGCGAGAAGGCCTAAAAGGTTTGTCTTGGCAGGAGTTATAGCTCAGCTACTGTATCGCTTCAGGCAGGTTAATTTAGACAATCAGATAAATGATTTCCAATCAAGAATTTCATTACTTGGGAGTTCAATTATTCTCCTTATCGATCATATTTGTCTCTGTTTCCAGCATCCACGAACGGATAATTGATCACTGTTTTCAAACAGAATTACATAAATTAGATAAAAAAAACTTCGTGATTTATAAAAAGTCTTCGTATTGGTGTAACACATTGTTTTATATTTTCTTAGATCCTATTTTAAATGTTTCTTCTGTTTTAGATAAATAATTTCTATGATAAACTAAATTGGCCTCTTAAATATATAAAATTACTCTTAATTTTTTCTAGGTATGTACCTAAATATCTAAAAGAAACATAAATTGGGTAAGTACCTAGTGAAAAATAATTTAAATAGTACTAAGTATGACTATGACGAGATACAGAAAAGTATATGTATAACAATAATAGTATATTACGTAAGAGTTGTAACACATTATTTTCTTCTATGAAATAAAGAAAATCGCCATTATTTAAATTGTATATTGTGTGTTGCCCACATTTAGGGGAATTACTCTTTTAATCTAAACGGTTTTTCTCTAATACTAAAAACTTGACAAAAAGTCTGTTATTAGACCAAATAAAGTATAGTACGTAAAAAAAGTTTCATTGCAATTTAATTAAAAAAAGAAATTTTATTTTGTTATCTAACTGCACGTGTATGTCATGAGATCTCAATAATGTATTGCCTTCATTTAGCGGCATTACCTACTCTTTTGATTTAAAACGTATTTCTCTAAAACTATAGTTTTTTATGTTTTTCTATTAAGTAAAAGTATGTAAATTGACCAAATAAAGTAATACGTAAGTCATTTGATTAAAAAAGAAATTAAAGTTTTCACATTAAAAGGCACGTGTATGTTATGAGACCTCATTACGTGCATGTTAGTGCGATTTTTGACGTTTACAGTCATGGGCATATAAGGTGGTTTTATCCCTGGATAGTATGAGTAAAACGATAACCAAAATTGTGTTGCTCTGTAAAGAGAGGAGTTTATTATTTTAACAAATTACTAACTACAGTTTTACAAAACATTCCTTAGTATTAACTAATAACATACAAACTTACCTGTAAAGAGAAACAACATTTAAAGCTATTGCTTCACCAGTTCTTATTATATTACAATAGAAATTATTTTAAATTATAATAGAACATTGACAGTATTTTTATATTCTATCATTTTTAAACGTCAAAGTTATAACGCGGCAAATTCAAACCAAATGAAGTGTCATGCTCACGCGCACTTTATTTACAGGCATATAAAAAAATAATCATTATAAATGAAACAGTATGCTGTTGAATTAAAATGCAACATTTGCCAATTGTTGCCTTCCAAATCAGTTTTGGGGTTGAAAAAAAATAGGGGTCCAACATGGACAATGATAAGTCTTTTTCCTTTTCCAGATGGTGGCTGCAAACCTAACGACAAACCCTCCACGAATGCCTACCTTCCGCTTTTAATGTTTTCATCTTGCCAAGATTTGGAAACTGTAAATCCAGCATTTATCCATGTTTCGTCTAAGTAGAAGATTTTCAAATTTTGTTCTCTGGCATGTCGAATGCTTCTTAAATAATCTCTTCTCCAAAAAACTATTTCCGGTTTATCTATCAAGAGAAATTTTCTATTATGTTTTGTATATCTGAAACCCACATCTTTCAAAAGTTTGCATAATGTCATTCTGGAGAATTTTGTATAGTCCGTATCTTCTTGCACTGATGTCATAATTTTGTCAAGTGTTGGAATTTCCTTTCGTAAGTAAAATCCATGGACTTTACGCCTTAGTCTTTGTTTTAATGACTCATCGATTTCAATTGGTTTTCGACTTGAAGGAGTTTTAGGGGGTTGAAGAGTTCCATTCTTGCTTTCTTTTAGTAATCTATAAATTGTTGATTTAGCAACACACAACATAACGATATCTTGCTATCTTGACTTTAATTAATTTTTAAAAACATATATTTCATTGTAATTTATTTGTGACAATATTCAAAGTTTGAATTAATCTTCTTACAAAAAGAACAAAAATATATAAAATAATTATTGTTACAGATTGGTTTGTTTTCTATTATGAATAAGCTGTGTTGCCTTTCTTTATAAAACTTACTAAAATGTATGTACCTCTATCACTTTTTTTATTAAAATGAGTACATCCCGTTACCTCTGACCAAAATCGTATATTCTTTAGCATAGCTGCAACTCATTCGTTCAATACAAAATGTACCTTACGGTATACCCTCTTAAAATATATTTTGGTACGTCTATGAAATCTACTTAAATGAATGATTTATTACTCCTCGTACTTTTTGTACATACTATAGCTTACCGGAAAACAAATAATATGAACACCAAAAATAAGGAGCAAAATGTTGTTTATTAACCCAAGGACGGAAAATTCATAACGCCACGATTTTTTTTATTGTAGCATTGATAAAATGTGCTTTGGATTTGACATTTGTAAATCAGAACTAATGTAACTTTCGATCAATTCCACAAAGTGAGAGCTTTTCTCAAATAATACCACCTGAATACCTACCTCCTGATGAAGGTGAGCAAATACATAATAGTATAAATTCTACAATACGAAATTATTATCTAAAAGCTTGCTAGCCCAGTGCTCGCCTCTCACGTATGCGGCTCGGGTTCAATTCTCGACGACTACAATTTTTTTTAATAGTGATAAAGGTAGACGGAAAACAGTTGTATGTCACACGTGCATAAATGCATTAGCTCTCACTAGCTGGTATTTGCTGCCCTATTACACTCGGGCAGCAAATACGCAGCCCACTTTTCGCCCTTGTAGAGGCCGTGGATTCTGAGTAGACCTGTGACGTCAACCGGCGCAGTACACAAATTTGTTTGAAAATTGTCCTATTAACTATACTAATAATTACAGCCCTCACTGATTCATTCTGGTCAGTCCGCCGTTTACGTCGTATTGTCTCTCTCTAATGCACCGCTGCCATTCAGTTGTGCGCAACTATTTACTACGTCACGGGTCTACTCAGAATCCACGGCCTCTAGCACACTATACTATAACGCATGTTGTTACTAAATTTTAACATTTATTATTAACTATATTACTATGGCAATAGGTAACATAATAGTGAATGCTCTTTATGTTGTATTATGCAATATATCTACACTGCAGAGCCAAAAATAAGGTTACTTGAAATTATTTAAAAAAATGTAATTTTAAAAATTAACAAATAAATATTAAAAAAAATTGCTAATTCTACGCCAATGAAGTGAATAACTTACCGGTGATAGGTTAGATTATCATTTTGCGAAGTACCACAAATTATACATGCTTTTCGGGGTTTCACCATTTTCAATATTGAAAATAAATAAAAACACTTTATAAAGTTCACTTAAATACACAAAAATACAAGAAAAATCGAACAAAGCGCTAATCACGTCTAGACAATTAGGTACAAACAAAGGCAGTGATGCCAAATTTTCGGTGTGGGTATTTGATGAAATTGGTCTAGAGCTTTTTTATCAGTATTAAAGAAAGGTAAGAAAGTGAATATTAAAATGTATCAAAGAATATTTTCTCTGAATAAAAATCTTAAAAGTAATATAAAATTGTTATAAAATTGTTGTAAATTATATTATTACGTTTTTGTTTCCTACTTTGTACCTACAAAACACAACGTCTGGCAATGCTCTGCTGGTAAACAAATCTGTCTCGACGACAAGTAGTAGGGAATATGCCTACTCTATGTTTACTTATTACTCTGAGGCTTTGACAGTATACTGTAAACATAAACAATGAGTCATACTAGGAGCTCCAAGATGGGCGACTTCCGTCGCAAATTTTCCTTAAAGTTAATATATGACAGACTCCTTCCTGTTTCTTTTTGTTCTAAGGTATACATAAATAATGCGTCATACAAGGAGCTTCAAGATGGCCGACTTCCGTCGCAAATTTTTCTTAATTAATATATGACTGACCCCTTCCTGTTTTTTTTTTGTTCTAAGGTTTTAGCTGTTTGTGTAAATCTAATCTAAACCTGACATCTAAGGAATTATTTTCATTACAAAAGGGTTATTTGTGGTGGGCGATCCCATATCAAGTCAATCAGGCATATTTTATAGATTTTAAACACGACTTTTTCGATACATCTTAGTAACTAATCTGATAACTTTTACTGGTGTGAACCACTAAAATGTGTAAATTCTATAAAATCGGATAGTTTCAAAACCTCTTATTTGTTATTTTTATTTTATGGTAAATACAAAATTAACTTCAAACACGAGACGCACACTAAAATTCTTTCTAATCTATGACAGTAGCCATTTTTAACTCCGATTCATTTCGCGAGGTTTGTAGTATGACGTCAGGGTAAAGGTCAATTTTTTCTACTATATGTTGTTACCTTAGACCATATACAAATAGACGTCAATTTTCCGTCCTTGTTGTGAAGCCAAAATAACTTTATGTTGTGTTCTATAACTATATGTTTACAAACAAATCCACGTTTGAATAAAAGTTCTTCGGTTGTTTTCGTATATCTTCGACTGCACTGTCTCTTATAGCATGGAACATTGCGAATCATATGTAAACATTAATCTTACCCTGTTCATAAACTATTTGTGCTATTGTTTTCGTTGTATTAATTTTGGGTTAAAGTTATGATTTAAGAATTTTGATTAGAGTTTAAACCTTGTTAGGTACCTATTAAAAGACCTTTGCGCCGCTGGTATTTGTTGTTTGTAAACAGTACTGCCCACACACCTCATCCCGTAGCTCCACGAACTTCATGCGACAAAGAGAGATAATATTGGCTTCAGTATGTTGTCCAGAAAAATGACGTCACAGCCAGTCTATTTGTATATATGGTCTAAGGTTGTTACATCCTGAAAATCTAAGTATATTAAGTTGCATAGGAGGTAACCAAGATCTTATTATATGCAAGATATGTTGCCTAAGCTGTTGAGTCTAATTACAAAACCGAGCCAACAGTCTATAGAATATACTGCGGTTGTCCCGTAACTTTTAGCCAATCAGGACACTGCCTGTCGTAACGTAACAAGTACTCGTATGTTGATTGCTAATTAAAACATTAAAACTTAAGTGGATGAGGTATTAAAATAGCTACATCATGAATCTTTACTTGTACCTTTTTACCTATAGGTTTCAGCATACCCATTTATTTTCTATCTTAAATAAAACAAAGTATTTCGACAAAATATATTTACTACAAAATAAACACAACAAAGACAAAAAACGATTTTAACCATCAATACCTACCTAAGTCAAAATTTAAATGTTAATATAACAATAAAAAAGTTAATATAAACAACTAGCTGCACATTATAATTAGTTAACTAGATCAAGTCGTTTCGGAAAAGTTCGATCATAACACCGTGAACACGAAATTTGTATTTTCTACCACAAATCTCGCAGAGTTGGTAAAACCGGTCCTGCGCATTCGAAAGATAAGGCGAGAAGGCCTAAAAGGTTTGTCTTGGCAGGAGTTATAGCTCAGCTACTGTATCGCTTCAGGCAGGTTAATTTAGACAATCAGATAAATGATTTCCAATCAAGAATTTCATTACTTGGGAGTTCAATTATTCTCCTTATCGATCATATTTGTCTCTGTTTCCAGCATCCACGAACGGATAATTGATCACTGTTTTCAAACAGAATTACATAAATTAGATAAAAAAAACTTCGTGATTTATAAAAAGTCTTCGTATTGGTGTAACACATTGTTTTATATTTTCTTAGATCCTATTTTAAATGTTTCTTCTGTTTTAGATAAATAATTTCTATGATAAACTAAATTGGCCTCTTAAATATATAAAATTACTCTTAATTTTTTCTAGGTATGTACCTAAATATCTAAAAGAAACATAAATTGGGTAAGTACCTAGTGAAAAATAATTTAAATAGTACTAAGTATGACTATGACGAGATACAGAAAAGTATATGTATAACAATAATAGTATATTACGTAAGAGTTGTAACACATTATTTTCTTCTATGAAATAAAGAAAATCGCCATTATTTAAATTGTATATTGTGTGTTGCCCACATTTAGGGGAATTACTCTTTTAATCTAAACGGTTTTTCTCTAATACTAAAAACTTGACAAAAAGTCTGTTATTAGACCAAATAAAGTATAGTACGTAAAAAAAGTTTCATTGCAATTTAATTAAAAAAAGAAATTTTATTTTGTTATCTAACTGCACGTGTATGTCATGAGATCTCAATAATGTATTGCCTTCATTTAGCGGCATTACCTACTCTTTTGATTTAAAACGTATTTCTCTAAAACTATAGTTTTTTATGTTTTTCTATTAAGTAAAAGTATGTAAATTGACCAAATAAAGTAATACGTAAGTCATTTGATTAAAAAAGAAATTAAAGTTTTCACATTAAAAGGCACGTGTATGTTATGAGACCTCATTACGTGCATGTTAGTGCGATTTTTGACGTTTACAGTCATGGGCATATAAGGTGGTTTTATCCCTGGATAGTATGAGTAAAACGATAACCAAAATTGTGTTGCTCTGTAAAGAGAGGAGTTTATTATTTTAACAAATTACTAACTACAGTTTTACAAAACATTCCTTAGTATTAACTAATAACATACAAACTTACCTGTAAAGAGAAACAACATTTAAAGCTATTGCTTCACCAGTTCTTATTATATTACAATAGAAATTATTTTAAATTATAATAGAACATTGACAGTATTTTTATATTCTATCATTTTTAAACGTCAAAGTTATAACGCGGCAAATTCAAACCAAATGAAGTGTCATGCTCACGCGCACTTTATTTACAGGCATATAAAAAAATAATCATTATAAATGAAACAGTATGCTGTTGAATTAAAATGCAACATTTGCCAATTGTTGCCTTCCAAATCAGTTTTGGGGTTGAAAAAAAATAGGGGTAGCAAGACCGTGTATCTTGGTCTTTAGATTTTAGTTTGTAAGGAATCCTTTATAGCGCCTCAAATGCTTAAACCGATTAAAAACAAGGCTGTACTGAAAGGATAGAAGCTGAAGATGTTCTTAGTAAGATGGACTTCTAGAGAGTAAGGTTAGTACAGTACAATTTATTTATTTAAGGATAATCTATAAGGAATTTTATTGGTGTTTTATGGGTATATATTATAAGTTATTATATTAAAAACAATTTTACTTTAAACGATCTACACTTATATTTTAAGTCCACTGTAAATTGTGTAAACTGTAAAGTTGAAGGTTCTTTTTATGAACCAGTTTTATTTATTCCTTTTACTCACTACCATTGTGTTATCAAATAAATCTCAATTAATTGAACTTTCCCCTAGACTGTCAATTAAACATCAAGGTGGAATAAAACTCATCTATTATAAAAACAAACATTTAATATTGTATCTTGACTATTTACATTATAATACAATAAAATTAAATAAATCTTTGTACAGAAAAAAACTTAATTACAAAATATACAATAAAGGAAAATTACTAATCAGTCTTATATAAGTAGATACAAAAATTGTGGAAAAATTACCCAGCATCTCAATGATTGCACTGAATAAGAAAGAGAAGGACACAAAATAAACTGCTGGGCAAAATATCACTGCTCAAAGTAAATACCAAAAAATCTTGTGGAGATATTTTTTTTAAAATAAATACTAAATTACTTTAAAATAATAGGATTTGTGTGTAAATTTATTAATTTTCGTTTTAGAATGTTTTAATTTATACAAATTAGCAAATCAGTTGTTAAACAATAAAAAAATATCCATTCATATTTTAATTAAATTCACAAAAGTACAATAACAATGTCACTATTAATATTCCTTTGGTAATCACTATTTTGTAAAAAATATCTCCAAATGATGTTAAAATATCTTTTTTAGGGCATTCAACAAATTTATTTTTTTAAATTGCCATTTATTCAACATATTCACACAACCTCCCCTCCAGAGAATCACAAGGTACATGTTAATGGTTTTTCTTTTCTTTTAATTGTTACTCTTGGGTCACTGGGGTATATTCAACATGGGAGGAGAAAATGCAAAGTTTGGAGGTCTGTGCGCCATAGCTGCCAAGAAGGGTGATACCAAAGGACCTCCACCATGGAATAAACCGAAACTGGGAGGAAGAAGAGGTCTGGCTGACAGACGGAGCTTTTCCAGTTCAGCCTCTTGAAGTCGTTTCGCCTTTGCTCGGCGATTTTGGAACCAAATTTTCACCTGGAACAACACGTATTCATATTAAAATTTAGGTTTTATGATATAATAAATTCGTGTAAGTTCATTTTCGATTAGGACTAATTAAGTTTCAAGTTTTTTCGATTATTTACCTGCGTTTCCGTTAACCTCAATGAACTCGAAAATTCGGCTCTTTCTGCTATGCTGAGGTATTGTTTATCTCTAAACTTTTTTTCTAATGCTAATAATTGTTGTGTGGTGAAAGGTGTACGAGGTTTCCTATTGGGTTTATGCTTCCTTAAAGCGCATCTGACTATCGGTGGACCATTTGTCGATAGATTTTGAAGATTAGCTAAAACAAAAGCAAAAGATAACCTCAAATTCTTTTTTGAAAGCTTATGTTGTAGGTACAAACGCTGTATAATTCCCGTTAGAAAAAAACTCAGAAAATATAAATAAAAATCCTTTCTGTACATTATATATAATTGTTACAATATTAAACAAATGAGTAATAATTTCGTCATACATTTTCGGCTTTGACACAGGTAGGTATCTTGTTAATAAATTCAACAACAGAAAAATGAAGTGATTTATAGTGTTCCATATTGGTTTACCTGCTTTCCCATAAAAAACTATGTCATTAATCATTATAGAATACAGTATGGGGTTAGAATTATTTAATGTTTACCAATTATAAAAGAATTATAGTTGTCCGATAAACAGTAAAATCGTGAAAGTATTTTTCATTACTTCTAATAGACATTTATTATGAGCATGTAGTAGTTTAAGTAGATATATTAGAAATGTTGGTGCTTAATACCAGATCGTAAATTCTTCAAAGAACTTATTGTTGATTAATGAACCATTTTTTTTTAAACTGCATTTTTAAGAAATTGTGACATATGTAGGTGAATATTTAATAAAATTTGTATTGTATTGAAATTAAAATACCTAATTAGGATTTACAGGATTTTATTCAATTCTTAAAAATTTTGATTTATTATTCGTTACTTAATTAATTTTTATTTACTGTAAATTATGTGTTTGGGGCATTAATTTTTTGAAAAAAAAAGGATTCTTTAAACCCCGCGAATATTGAAAAACTTGAAGATAAGATAATTGTAAGGATAATTAAGTTAACAATATGTTACGACTAATGAGAAGTTTTGATAATATTATATACCTATTAGGTAAAAGATGAAAGCGAGTGATCTGCTTCAAATCTTAAAAAACAAAGTACATGTAAAACATTCTCTCAGATATAACAAAGAAGTTTAAAATTAAAAGTGTGGTAAAAATTTTAATTGCCAACCAAATTAATTGTTATATGCAGCAATCATTGAAAGAAATACAATCTTACATGACTAATTAATTTAATATTAAAATATACCTATGCAATTATTCTGCATTTAGTGTAATATATTGTTTACATATAACAGATGCCTTAATAATTATTATTAGTATTATTTTATAATACATAGGTGATCATAAAAATGGATAAAATAAATAGTGAAATTTAAAACATTAAAGTAATATATTTTGTGGGAGCGGTCTTCATATTACTCTTTTGTTAAATATGTCAAACGCCTGTATTACCTATTTAACAAACAAATAAAAAGTACTATAAAATACTTAAATACTAAAATTCTCAGCTTTTGACCATTAAGTATCACAGGTATTATTTTTATACAAATATTTTGCGAACAAATTTGTAATCCGAATAAAAATAGGTACATTTAGATAAACAAAAAAAAATTATTGCCAATCTCTGGTAAAAACAAAAAAACTATTTATTGTTCGTGAGTTAGGTATCTTCTTGGAACATGTTTGATCATTTAGTTATCCAGTGCTCATTCTCTAAATTTATTCTTCCGACGGCAAAACCAACTATTGGTAGATATAATTAATAATTATATTCATAAATAATGTCTTTAGAAATATATAAAACATGAACTTAACATATTCTTTTATAGAAAAAGAAATATTAAATATAGTATACCCACCTACTTAAAAAGCAAATGCAATTATTTTAAAGTGCATTTCCCTAAAATTTACCAAATGAAAATAGCAAGAAAAAGAAAAAGATTTTAAATTTATTACAGTTAGAATAATCTTGTTGAGATACCAACAATTTTATAGGTTTTTTTAAAAAACCAGTTCATTCAAACGTTTCCAAAAAGTTTTTGCTGTTTGAATTCAAACACGGACCAAGAGGGTCCTTATTATCAAGGAAAGATTCATATTTTTAGTTAGTGAAATATCTACTTTGCACGTAACAGTTCTAAAATATTCCTATATGAATTTCTAGTTTTTATCTTATTATAAACATCATATTTTTATTTTAATATTTTCCGAGTCTTTTTCTTTTTATCCTAGGTATTATAAGATATTGTAGTGAAACTTACTTTGCGGTGAATTTGATCTAAATCCGTTGGGTCCTATCCATTGAAAAGGCCATTGCGGATGTCCCGGTAACATTCTAGGTAAAGAAGGATGCAAAGGTTGTGGAATAATAACGGTATGCGATGAGTTAGGACTCAAACTCTCTCTGCCATCGGTATCGTCATCGTCTACGGTGATATTTTCATCGTCATCGTCGTCTAATCTATCACTAGAAGTATCTAATCTACTGTCATCTATATCTTCGTCGTCTAATTGATGATTTTCATTAATCGACGTGCGATTTGATAACAAAGATTCTACGCTAAATGATATCTTCGTTTTAATCGCAGTTTTCGAGTCCTCCATTTTTACTTAAAAAAAAACTAATCACACTATCACAGAATTTTGTCAAACGCGTTCTGATTACAACACAACTTTTTTATTACAAACACAATTTTTTTAAAGAAGTCTTTCCAACACCACGTTCGAAGTTAAACTGGTCTGTCAGCATGCGATTAGAGTGGGACCATGCTTTCAGAAGGCGGGTCTCGTTCGACGGCTAAGCTCCGCCTACGGTTTATTGGCTAAATAAGGAGGTACAATTGATGACCCTCCACTGAATTTTCTGCTGCCGAGTGATGCTTTAGCATGATTTAGGCTTATTATATCATTTGTCCTTATGTGTCTAATATTAATTCAAATTGATTAGGATTATGCTGTTTCTGTTACGCACGGATTTCGAAATTGATTTTGTTCGGTAAGGGTGGGGATCGGGTGGATGAAAGGCAATAGTAAATTGGGAACATTAACGTTGATTAACTTACCTATAGAAATATTTCATTGTTTTGAATAACATTTTCTTTATACTTGGGAAAACTTTTATGAGAAAAAAATTCCTTATTCACCCCTTATTTTACAAAAATAATTTATTTATTTTAAAAACTAGCACTTATCTATTTTGTCACATTTTTTCGGAGTTTGTTCGGCAGAACTAGGTACCTATAACAATTCCCAATTGCTTTTAATGAAATTTTGGAAAAGGCTGAATGAAGTCCTCCATCAAAATATTTTTTTTTTATTTAGGACAGAACAATGTTCTTTTGTCAGCAAAACTTAAAATTTTAAATGAATCTTTTTAATCACTAAACTCCAAAAATTAATAATCAAAAATAATTAATCCCAAGAGTTTCACCGATGAGGTTAAAACTAGAAATATCAGTAAAATAAAGAAAATTAATAGATTGAGTTATAGGACAAGCTATATAATTTTAACATAACAATTAACATTCTATTTAACATTCTATTTATAAAACTTTTAGATATTCAAATATTACCTACTTAACTTAGCGTATAGCTTAGTTCTAAATCTTTCGATCACCAAATTTTATTTTTAAAGCTAGATTATGTTTGGAAAACTATAAAACGTGGCATAGGTACCTATAATATAACATAGGACAGTGATTATTGTGTACTAGTATTTATTGACCACAGAAAGAATAAACTTGGTTTATTTTATGTTTTATTTTGCAAGTTTCTAATACTGTAATTGTATCATTAATTCTATCTATATTGATACCAGAATATTCTGTTAATTACCTAAATAGGTAATATCTTTGTAGAACACATATATTTTTATGATATATTAAAAGAAGATTGAAATGTTCTGGAAAAGTTACATAAATATTAAAATAAAGGAATAGGTTTTTATTATGAGTAGAGAAAAAATGGAAAATATATCAACGGAAAAATCTAGATGTTTAATTTCTCAATCCATTGAAAAAACACCTAGAAAACTTAACTTGATCAAATTTCTGCTTAAAATTGTCATATACCTACTCGATTTTTTTTATTTACCTACCTATTCATCTAACAGAAACATTTCGATTCAAGATCGTCTGAGATAAAAGGAGCTCATGCTAATTATAACCATTTATTAGAATAGAAATAATTTTCAATCAATTTTCAAAGATCTATTAACTCAAAATAAACATTTCAACTCATAAACAAAATTCAAAACTCTTACCTGAACCTTTTCAATTAGCGTCCAACTTAAAGCACAAACTAAAATTACATCATTTGTATAATATAAAATTACATTATACATTTATAATATATATTGAGATGAATAGCTAAGCTCCAGTAAAAATAAAATTTAAAGCTTACCTACCTTAGTAAGAAAATATTAAAGGATATCAGAATAATTTTCATTAATATATCAGCTACTTTTCTTTATTTATATATAGTATAGTAATAGTATAGTAATAGTATCGTATAGTAATCTTAAATGTTAAACATTCAAATAGATGATGAATATATTTGACAACTTTATCTTGGATAGGATACTGTAGTATTATTTCAGAACAATCAGGTAAGTCCCAATTCATATAGCAAATCCCATTTTATATAGCATTTTCTGGAAGTTAAAGTTGAACAAAAAGAATATAATTAAAACTATTAATTTAATTCACATGTGTAATAAACAATTGTGTAATTTAGGTAGTTAAATGTTTAAATATTAGTTATAAGGTGGAGGTACTCACATTGTGACGTAAACATTTTGTAGTTCTTCATTATGCATTTAGGCAAAACCTCATAATCTGAGAAATACATACTGTGTAAATAAATGCTATCAGACAAAGGTGAAATCAGTGTATAAACTCTAAATGTTACAGTGATAGACAGAGTAACCTTATTTCATTATCCAAACTAAGATAATCAATACTTAATAGACTATTTCAACAGTTGATAAGATTTAATGTGAGGAAATTTAGTTAGAGAAAATGTACCTATGTAAATTAGTAATTTAAGTTTGTACATTAGTTATAAGTTTGTTAATCTTTGATAATATCAAAGGATCTCACTTGAATAAGTACTTATAATAGTTACTATCTAGTTCATATTATAGATTAAAATAAAAAGCCTAATTTTCATTTTTTTGAGTTTAAAAGTTATAGTAGTACTATCTTATGAGATTTATACACAGATTGATATTCATTTTATTTGCTCAAATTTATATAAATTCAAGAAGATTGACATACCCAAAATTAGCACATTTCAAACCTAAATTTTATAAGGAACAAATGAACAAAAAATAATTTAAATAACTTTTTCATGAATGTAAGAATGCAGATTTTCTTTATATTATCAAAGAAACAGTCAAATATGTAAAAAGATTTTATCATTTTATGTAAATTAAGGTTAAATTTTGGAAATAGAAACAATTAATTTCCAATTTTATGTCATTAATGTCATAATTAGGGAAAAGGTATAAAAAGGCCGTGTATATAGTTTTCTTGTCTCTCTGATTCGCGCTGACTACGTTAATTGGCAATTGTAATTAATTGGTACCATAACCCCATTGTTAATAAAAAATTAAGTTTAATCAAATTGTTGAACAAAAATATTATTACCAAAGCAATTAAATAGTACCAAAGTACTTACCAAAAAGTGCGATTCATCAAAAATAATCCAGATTCTAACAAGATTTATAAGATTCGTTTCACCTTTATTGGAACAAGAAGAAGCCAAAATTACAGTGATTGAAGGTACGTTCAAAAATTAAAAACTTTTTATTTGTGTAATGCATGTAATAAATGATTGAAGAAAATTAATAGTTTTATGTAGAATTCCTTAATTATAATTGTATGTTTTATAGAGTTTTCTTGAATCCTACCCAAGATAAAGAGTCGGTTTTAGCTAGCAAATAGGTATTTATTAGGGCGTTCATTAATAAAAAAATTTAATTATACAACGATTAATAATTCAAACATCTCATTTTCCAAAAATACAATATAAAACCACTATATAAAAACAATAAATAAAAAGGGTAGCTTCTACAAAATAACGTTGTTTGAACAATTTCAATATTTTTAACTAAGTTTAATACCAAAATATTAACAACCTATACCGTATACTAAAATGCCTTGTCACGATTGAGTAAATTATGACATTTGTTCATTATTCAAAACGCCGACATTCATCATAAAATTTGTTTTTTTTTTAGGCTGGTAACGCTGCAATGTATACGTACGTGGGTATGTACAATGTATATCGTGCTTTGCGTTTAGCAATATATCGCCATCTCTTTTTCAGATTATGTCAAAACAAGTCGTTTATTTCATGTGATCAGACTAATAGCACGGTCAAATTTAACAAAATACCTACCTTAATTAGGACACAAAATAAGTAAGCGATAATAAAACTATTAAAGAAACCACAAGTCCGGAAAAATTAAGACATGAGTGGTATTTTCTTGCCAATTGGTCACACAACTTCGAACATTACTGATGTAGATCAGTGAATAAAAGAACAAACTTATAAAACTGACTGATATTCGGCTGTAACAGCAACTGCACAGTTTTTACATTTTTGGAGATGTTGAGGTTGAGACAAACATAATAGGAACTTAAAGCAGTTCTAAAAATCACTACGTATCCGTATACGTATCGCAATGCGCATGTGCAGAAGAGATACGTGGGTTTCGTTACGTTACGTGAAACGTATCAATCCGTCACACGTATCTAACGTAACGTATCACATTATTGTGTTCCGTGATCGCGTTTTTCAATAATTTAGCGATAAAAGTGATGTTGTATGCTCGAAAATCATAACCTTATTTTCTGTTCATCAATCATAACCTTAGACCATATACAAATAGACTGGCTGTGACGTCATTTTTCTGAACAACATACTGAAGCCAATATTATCTTTCTTTGTCGCATGAAGTTCGTGGAGCTACGGGATGAGGTGTGTGGGCGGTACTGTTTACAAACAACAAATACCAGCGGCGCAAATGTATTTGAATAGGTACCTAACAAGGTTTTAACTCTAATCAAAATTCTTAAATCATAACTTTAACCCAAAATTAATACAACGAAAATAATACCACAATTAGTTTATGAACAGGGTAAGATTAATGTTTACATATGATTCGCAATGTTCCATGCTATAAGAGACAGTGCAGTCGAAGATATACGAAAACAACCGAAGAAGTTTTATTCAAACGTGGATTTGTTTGTAAACATTAGTTATAGAACACAACAAAGTTATTTTGGCTTCACAACAAGGACAGAAAATTGACGTCTATTTGTATATGGTCTAAGATCATAACAAACATTTCTGTGACATGCGATAATGGATTTAAAATGAAAAAGATTATTTTACAGTGGCAATGACGACATTATTTTTTTAAGGTAGATATCGGGGCTTATTTTTTACGTTAAAAATTAAAACACATGAATGGTTACGTTACGTTACAAACGCATTTGCTTTATGCCTCTTTTTGCTTAGTTACGTATCTCCTTTTCGTTACGTATACGGATAAGGATACGTGATAAATTTTTAGAATTGCTTTAAGTCCCTATTGTTTGTCCATTAGTTACAAAGCGGTTTATTATTTTTAAAACTTCCCCATATTTCTCGCACTAAATACCACGTGAATGATAGCATTAAATTGATTTTATTGCCCCCTCTGTGATATGAACCGATATGGGGAGGAGGAGACAATTGAAACATAGGCGGAGATACATTCTTTCGACTGCCAATCAACAAGTTGAGGGGGATAATACGGTATTTATTTCCCCTTTTTATTTAACTACCCCCTCTTTGTACATCTGAATCGACTCGCTCGATTACCCTAGTAGAACATGATTTTATTTATTTTTGGGTTAATTAATTTTGAATATGTTACGGTTTCAGTTTTTTTTTCGCTTTTAGTTTATTTTTCCCAGTTTAATTTAATGTCTGAGATAACTAGTGGACATGCGAAATTGCTATTTGTGTTGATAATTTATGTGAACAATATAAATAATTTGAACTCAGAGGAATCTGGAAAATAAAATGTTCTCTAAATATAAATTGCCCCTTTTATCGGTACCTACTTCACAACTATATACTCCTTAAAAACCTTCTAAAAGAACTAGAAGTAGATAACACATGCATTATATTTTACTATATCTGTAGCACCATTTTTACCGAAGTTCTCACTAGGGTATCTAGTGGGTGAGACGCCCTCAGCTGTTGGTGGAACTGGGAAAATGAAACCATCGAACTGAAACCTCCAATAGCAACTAAATCTCTGCTATTAAGAACACATTACAATATAATTTACTGAAATATTTTTATTAATCAAAAGGAATGTTTAAAAATTAATGAATATTCAAACAAGAAGAAAGTTATTTTAGGTATCATGAATATGGAATTAGTATTTCTACGGATCAGAAGTCTCATGTGATGTGTCCGATTGTCACTTGTCTAACCTAACAACTCTTGATGCTTATGTATGGAGAATGCAGAAACAGACCATTTTTACAGAAAACTCACCGACAACTACGACGGTTGCCAATCTGGAAACTGATAGCTCTATCGTAAAGTTGGACATTTTTGAGGTTATACGTACTCAGAACGTTTTGACATACGAGCGCTATTTGTGTTGTTTACTGTACCTTCAAAGATTCATCTCGTCCCAAAAATGGAAATAAATCGTGAACATTTTCGTGCGATTATTTTTTACAACTTTCGACGTGCATTAACTCAGCAACAGTGCAGCACTTGATTAAATTTTTGCTGAAGAAAGTTCCATCAAGGACCAGTGTTTATCGATGGTATAGTGAATTCAATCGTGGCCATAGTTCACTCCAAGACGAATTTTGTGCAGGTCGTCCAACATCAGTTGTTGTTCCGAAAACCATTGATGCTGTGCGCGAACTGATATTGCAAGATCGTCATGTGACTTATCGTGAGATTGAGACAACCTTAGGCATTAGTGGGACCAGCATACATTCAATATTGGATAAATATTTGACGGTCAAAAACATTTGTTTGCGCTGGATCCCACACAATTTGTCATTCGCTCAAAAAACGTCTCGTGTCGATTGGTCCAAGAAAATGCTCAAAAAATACGATCGGGGTGCTGCGAAACACGCCTATGACATCGTGACAGGTGATGAATCGTGGGTTTACACGTATGAGCCCGAAAGTAAACAGCACATGGGTGTTTCAAGATGAACCCAATCCAACAAAAGTTGTTCGCGCACGAAGCACTTCCAAGCAAATGGTCGCCTGTTTTATCGGAAAAACTGGACATGTCGCAACCGTACCGCTAGAACAGTCAATTTTGAGTAGTACACAACTATTTGTTTGCCAGTTGTCTTCAAGAAATCAGGAAAACTAACCGCCGAAGACGGATCACTCTTCACGACAATGCGAGCTCCCACACATCGGCTAAAACAACTGCATTTTTGAGCACTCAAAACATCGATTTGATCAGTCAACCGTCGTATAGTGCTGACTTGGCACCGAATGACTTCTTTTTATTCCGTTACGTAAAAAAAACTGAAAGGCCAACGTTTTTCGACACCTGAAGAAGCGGTTGCTGCATTCAGAATGCATGTTTTGGAGATACCTCAATCAGAGTGGCAGAGTTAGCATCGTCAATCTGACGATGCTAATCTTAGCGAAACGGCCGTCATTGTAATTTAAAACCTATTTTTTTCTAATAAACTTGGGAGTTACGTTCAAACTAAGTGTTTTGTCATTATTCAAACAAGATTTTCCAAAAGTAAGGGTTAGTACAATAAATTTAATTGTTTTTGTGCTCTAATCCCGAAATATAAAAGACCTTGACCTTTTTCAGAAGAATGCAGCAGCCTATTTTTAATAACATGCTAAGCAATCTTGTTAAGTAAGTACTGCTTGGAATGGCGAGTTCTTTGAACATATTTGTGTAGAAGCACAATTTAAAATTCGCATTATTTGAAATGTTGTCATTTCATTTTTCATGTTTAATAAAACTTTAGTTTTTCAGTGTTGTTTGTTTTGGCGCATACTGTATTTTTCAAGGCAATTTTTTTTCTCCTCTCAATTTTGACAAAACAATTATCCATGATTTCTTTTGTTTATATGAAAGGTAATATGTCGCGTGCTCAATTCCACACAATTTAGTCACCAAAAGTGAGGCGCAAAGTGTCGAGATAAATTTTCTTTTTATCAATTTTGAACAAATTCGATTAGTAAATAGTATTAAGGGTGTCTAGATAACAGACCACCCTACAAGTTTTAGATACCCCGTCGTTTTACTTTGTTAAATTTAAATGACGTTTAACAGTGTAAATCCTGATTAGTTGGTGATTGATGCATTGTGTATTTCCCCAACAGAAAATAATCTGAGTGACAGTTGACAACATGCACAAGCTAAAATTTTACTCTTTTCACGTTACACTGGGGAGTTGATTATAGTTTTTGGAAGATAGGGGTATACATCTATTTAATTTTTGAATAAAATTATATTTTATCTTGCTACGACAAAATTAATAAATATATATTTAATTTTTCTGTTGATGTCCATGTTTTTAAAAACATTTTTTTAACTGTATTTATTTTTATATTGAATAGAAGGTAACTACATTGTGTTTCTACGGCTTATAGAGATTTTCAACACCTGAATAGATCAGAAATCTTCTCGAGGGCACGTGTTGATCTGCAAAGTGTTTATTTCCAAAATTTTACCATGCGATTTGAGTCGAAAAGTTAGTTTCTTGACCTGTGATTTTGTTACCTGATAGAAACGTAAATAATAAGGGCTCAGCTGGAGTTATGTTATTGATAAAAATGGATAGATATTCACTCTCTCTTTTTATTTTTTCATGTATATATATAAAGTATACATAATGAATAAACATTCAAACTTTGCTTAATTATTCCTAAGAAATAATTATTATTACAACAAAAAGAAGAACTTGAATTATTATATTCGTTTTTAACAATAGCTTATATTTTAACTCAATAGTCAATAGTTTAATAATCACATTACTAAAACTTCTTTTGTCTACAAAGATTCCGAACTGAGAAAGATACAAGACAAACATTATTTTTCTTCATTTTTCAGCATTCAGCATTCATTAGATTGACATAGGTTCTACCACCTACTTAAGATCTTGCTCTACGTAAACTCTAGAACGTTAATACTTCTAGGAAAGCTTTCTAGAGGGCATATTCTTAATTTGATTAGGAGTCAGGGAAACTCCTTCCTTAAGCAGTTTGCTATACATATACATTCGCATATTATATGTTCTGTTGTTCTTTCGCAAAAACGATATTTCTTACTTTCCGATTTGCCCATTACTTTGAGATGATAACTTACAGGGTCCAAAGAGTAGATCTGTTGTCAATTTTTTGCTCAGTTCGAAAAGGCACCTTGGTCTTTCAGGTAATATATCTACATATCTACAAACCTGTTGTCAATTTTATGTATTTTTTGCTCAGTTCGAGCAGGCAACTTGCTCTTTCAGGTGATACATCTACATATCTACAAACCTTTGGCCTCAATTCTGGCGTAGGTATTAAGGCAAGAATGTCGCAGTCGATCTTGATCCCAGAAATGGAGTTCCTTTTTGGTGTCGTTTTCAGTAAGACTACAAAAAAGGGCTTCGGACCAAGGAAAGTTGTAATCGACCCTTCCTCAGCTTCCTCATTACCTATTATCGCACTGGCACCTACATCAAAGTTGCTTGGCTGTCTAGTTTTTTGTCGTTACCTCTACATAGACACTTCTGGACATCAACGTGTATCTCCACTTGCTAAATAGTTACCAAGGGATTTGGATAACCGAAAATTCAGTCCCTTAACTTCCTTTCATCTATCTTGACGCCATCTGTGTACCACATCAGTGAGCCCTCTTCCAGCTCTGGTTTGACTTCTCCAACCTTATGACCGTTTTCTATGACCACTTCAAACGGCATATGAAAGTCTAATATGACTGGCACGGTGCCCAACCATTTTTTAGCTCCGCTATACACAATTCACTCTTTACTGGTCCAAACAGTACTCGGCGATTTTCTCTGTAAAGAAATTGTTCCTGAAGTGCAATTTTTAGATGATAGTAGTAGCTTGGAGTAAAGCGGATGGTCCAGCAATTCAAATTGTAATTTGAGGATGTTCGCCATTGTAATCGTTTAAGTGTGAGTGGGTGCGTAAGGTCTTGGGGAAATCGGATCTTTTTCTACAAATATGGGCGTTCTTTCGCAACTTTTTACTTCAGCTTGGTTTTTATCCTTTTTGAAGGCAATCCAGTAAAATGCTGCATGTGTACATGTGCCTAATTTGGAAAGTTTTTAATCAACTTGTAGGTACTTTTAGTCCTAACCTATAATACTGAAACAGGAACAATAAAGAGGTGCAAGATTCTGTTGAGATTATTTTGCATCTAAAATATACTTAGATCAAATATGTTTATATATAGAATGATGAGCGATAAACAGGAAATATAGAGGAATGTCGTCTAAAACAAGAAGCAGAGGCAGGCCAGATAAATAGTGAAGAGAACCTAAAACTGGATGAATAGCTCACATAATAGAAATGAGCTGCAAAAACTGCAATTTAGTGGTATACAATAATTTTTCAATGACATATTTAAAACATGATCACAATATTTTTAAAATTAGCCCTGAAACGGTAAACCCAATAAAATTTAGTAAGTTTTTGTATAAATTAAGTATGTTCAAAATGTCTACTCAAGTTTTGTATGGGTCTTAAGGAAAGTGGCTTTAACATTCTTAAGGCTTGCTTGCTAATATTAAAAATGATTTCTCGATTCAAAATTCTTGGATTTTTCACATGTAATAACGTGATATTCATCTCTCAGCAACTCACTTAACAACAGAATAGCCCCATAAAAGTGTGGATTATTTCCTCTCCCATCGAGCAATTCTTGTACTTTCTTTCTGTCTCATTACACATTTTTGTCAAGCAATTTGATAAAAATAGACTATTTTCGTAGTCCTTGTATTAAATGGCAAATAATATAAAAAGTACATTGAAAAGCACAGTTGTATGCAATAAAATTCTAAATTTTCCCGTGTCTAGCAGCCATAAAGTCTCATAAGCATTAAAGATAAAACAGTCAAGTATATCTTCCCATCATTATTGCACATTTTGTATAATTCAAACCAACTTACACAAAGTTAAATGGCGCAAAAATAAGGAAAAAAATAATTCTTGTGTTTGAAATTAATGTAGTTAATGGGGTAGACAACCATTTTATGAAATTCCCCGTTTTAAGTGCCGGTAGTCACAAAAACTTTAATTAAAAAACGTTATGGACTTACTGTTTAAAATCTGCGAGTTTATTACTTTTAGAGCCGAAGGGATCTGTGATATTGTTTATACAGAATGAATTTAATGACTGCGTAGCGAAATATGTAAATTACTGGTACCTTCACATATAACAATAATTATTTATATTACTTACCAATTCTTTGTGGAAATCAGAATACAAAATAAACAATGGTTAAAGGCGTCTGTCTAAAATCTCCGATTGGCGGTGAATTAGATTAGATTAGATTAGTGACGGAGTGGTTTTTATGTCCTGTCCCACTGCGACCTTTGCAGATCTATTGTGGTCCTCCCTATATTTAGAGTACGGTATCCAGGTTTATCGTTTTTATTAGACCTATTAGTCTGGTCGCCACCCCCTTTGCATAGCTCTCTGCCCTCGGTTCTTCTTCTCCGAATAGGTCAAACCGCACCCTTACTAGGCCTTCGCTCACAGAGTATGTGCTCCGCAGTTTCGTCTTCTTCCTGGCAGAACCTACATAGGCTGTGGTCTGCTAGGCCGATTGTGTGCATGTTTCCTTAGCCTGCAATGTCCTGTCAGCATACCCACCATCATCCTCGTAGTTTCTTGAGATAGCAGGTCGCGTGAAAGTTTCACCGACGGCCCTTTAATGAATAGTTTAGCTTGCCTTATTCCTGGGGTTTCATGCCACCAGTGCAACACCTGATTGTTTATCCATTGTTGGATGCTCTCCTTTACGAGGCATTTGGCAATTCCACATGGGGTTTCTGGGCCTATCATGACCTCAGTCGCTCCCTGCTTGGCTAAATCATCAGCTTTTTCATTGTCTTTTATTCCTGAATGGCTTGGCACCCAGACTAGGGTCACTCTGTTATGACTGCCTAGAATGTTGAGGGCCTTGCAACACTCCCACACCAGACGACGATGTCCGAAATGAGCCTATCGCTTTTAGTGCTGCTTGGCTATCGGAGTAGATGACGATTCTCTGGTTTTTAGCCTTCTGTCTCATTAACTCTTCTGCACAACATTGCACCGTCATTACCTCTGCCTAAAAGACAGTGGCATGTCTTCCAAGGTTTAGAGAGATCGGGATCCTCTCTTTTCCCCCGTATATTCCGGCTCCTACTCCAGAGTCTATTTTAGAGCCATCAGTGTAGTAGTTGAGATTCACTGCTATAGGAGGCCCTGCTTCCCAGTCCTTTCTCTCTGGAATTACTACTGCGTATTCGTTTTTAAAACTATATTGTGGGGCAATTTGATCCATTGGCATTCTCAGAATTGGATCTGCCTTTATTTCTTCATATAGCTTTTTGTTTTGTAGAACTTCGTTCTCCATTTTGATAATTATTTTGCAAATAAGTGTGAATAGCACTTTGCCTCCATATATAACTATCATGGCAACTTCCTGGAAAATTACTATTCACATTTAGTATAAAAAGATTAATTGTACGTTAATTGAATGATAGCCCTTTCTATTATAATAGGCATGTTCTTCAGCCTGTGGAGATATCAATTGCTCCAATTGTACCGGGAATCCCACAGGATTCAAAAAAGTCTCTTTTTTTCTTGCCACTTCCTGAGCATCAGTTGGAAATTTTATCCAGTCATTTCCAAAACATTCAACTATAACATTTGTTACCTCTTCAATACATCGACTCACAATTGGTTGACTCACGGCTATAAGATATTCCTGTCCTACATCCCTTTGGTAACTACCAATTGCACAAAACCTTAATACTACAAGAATTCTTTGTTGGTAATGAATTCTTGATGCTCTTACACCATCTTCCATAGGCTCTCGTTCGTTAAAAAAGAAACGAGGGCGTTTTCAGAGCTTTGTCCTTAACATACCTATCCACTAGATTTCCAATGTCTTGAGTAGAAAGGACGTTAGGCTATCTTTGGAAGGTAGATGACCTTCACCTTCCTCCATATGACTAGACTAGCCTTGAAAATCTTATTTAGTTCCGGTACTAGTGCCGCATCTTTACCCTTCTGCAGTGGGGCAGTCAATAATAACAATTAATATAAAATACCGACATACTTAATTGAAAGAAACTTCTACAATTTATACAAAAAATATTTTAAATGCATGAGAATAAATATATTTAATGAGATTGATTGTAGAAACCTTTACTTTGTGGAAGTCCATCTTAAATACGAAAACAAGCTGAAATGTGATAAAATCACGAGTACGTAGGACGAGTGATTTTATCTTATTCAGTTTGTTTGAGTAGTTTTGCCTAAAAAAAAAAGTTTGTGTCTAGAAAATAAAAATTTATTTAGTATAATTTTACAGGACGAATGGTATTTGAGATTATTTTTTAAACCATTCTGTACAAAAACCACTTCGTTTAATAATTTATCGTTATCTTTTCACTATTTTTGCTGTTTAATTGTTCAATATTGTTATTGAATTTTTGACAGTTACATGATTTTATCAATACTGGTAAAACGACTAGTGGTTTTATCAGTACAAAACAGAATGATTGGCCAGCATTTAGCACAGAATATTGAAGATTAAGCGTTTTCATTGGACAGGTGAAAAAAATAATCAGTAAAAAATAGTCTAGTGAAACACTCTCCCTAAAATTGGTTTGTTTTTACAATTTGTTATAATTTTTTTGCCCTAACATGTTTAATAATAAAAAAATTGTATTGTGTTTTAACTTTTTATGCGAGTTATTGTGTATTATCTTGGGATCTAATGCATATAAGACGAACACAAGGTCACAAAACTAATAAAATACAATGAATTTTGAGAGTCCTGATACGATATATCTTTATTTCGTTCTAAAATTAATTTTTCATGCGTCACGATAAAGTCGTTCGTTCAAACTCTTTATCAAAACCTTTTGTTGGCCAAAAAAAGTATATCGTTCCAGCATTAAAATTTGTATCAAACATTAGAAGGATAAAAGATACAATCGGAACAAAAGTTAGCAGACTATCAAAAATCATTCAGAGCCATTCACGGGGGCGTCAAACGGTCTGATTTTCAAAAGGAATAGTATCAGAGGGTGTAAATCGTACAATAATATAGCAAACGTTGCACAAAAGATGACATATTAACATCGTGACAACTGCCATACCTTAATTCAGTGATCTGAATGAGTATGTGAAGATGACAGTTGAATCGGTGTCTGTGTTTTTTATGCCAACGAAGTTTTTTAGTTTGAGAAGAATTCGCTATAAAATAAATTTGCATTTCTTTAGAAAATATTAAGCGGTTAGGCATGTGAAACTGTTTTCATAATCGTCCAAAAATATAAGCTAAATATAATTATTAAAAATAAAAAAAAGACAATATGATGTCTGTCAAATGCATGGAATAAGGATACAGTTCTTAAGAAGGGTGATCTAAGAGAATTGATATCAAAAACTATGTACTATGTCTCTTAAACATCTCTAAGTAAATATAATAAACTTTAGACTGAAGATACAGAACGAAAGAAACTTGAGACATTAGAAAATAAGAAAACAATGGATAGAAGATTTAAGACACATTACTGAACTGAAAATATTTGGAGCACTAGCTCACATTAAAGTATACGAGGAGAAGTAGTTAATAGCATTATTTTCTTGAGACGTTTCATGGTATTACGTTTGGTATAATGGGGTTTCACTTGATCCCGAGGTTCCTTTGCCAAAAATTTGGTGAAAAACATAACGATGAAATACAGTGAACGAACGATTCAACAGCAATTTAATAAGTAAATATCTGTTTATGCAATGGTTACTTATTCTAGTTTCGTTATTCGTTTCTCATCTAGATTCCAAAAACGCAGGATGGATGAAAAAGGTTGCACATTCCTATTCTGGATCCTACTATTATAATCACAAAGGTTTTTTTCAGCATTGCTTTGAGGGTTTGACGCAAATTATAATTTTCTGGTCGAACAAAACATTATTTTGGCGCTTCTCAATTTGGCCACTAGTCGTAGTATACCAGCAGGCTGTAACTGATGTCTCAATCTGCGTACTCCTCAGGGACAACTGACGAGTTTCAGAAGGTGTCGGGTTTATATGCTTAGGAGCGGTGGAAGGAGGGGAAACCGAAGGCGGGAAACAATTGGGCGGGAATCATTGTTGGCGGGTAATTAGAGGTTTCCATTTTGGTGGTAATCGTTCTCCGTCATCCAGTTTGGGCGCTTTTCGATTTCAATTGCTCTAGGTACACTCCTTCCCATTAAAACCCACTTGTTAGCCAAGTTATGTTGATGACACTTTTGTTATCTGGCCTCATGAAAAGGAAGTCCTAGTATTCAGTTTACAATGGAGGTGGAAGAGAAATTTCTTTCCTTATATTGGGTTTTCTCGTAAGTATTCATATATCTTTCCTTCGGGTGTTTCTACTGTTAGGTGATGGATGACAGTGGATCTCCTTGTCTTACGCCTTCAGTTGCGATAAACTCCTGTGTATTATGTAGTGTTAACCGAATCATTGTAATCAGTTTTCTGCTTTTTCCCAGTTCTTCCCAGTTTTGTACACTTCGGTTCTTTTTACCTTATCAAATGCTTGTTTGAAGTCAATGAACAGTATCATCTGCTGCTTTCCAAATTTATAACTTTCCTGTAACATAAAAATTTACTCTACTGTACTCCTTTCTCGTCTAAATCTACATTGTTATTCTCCAATTATATTTTCCATCTTTTTCTTTAGAATGTCTTTGATATAGGTGACAAGTATCCTGTACATTTAATAGAGCTAGAGGATATATATCAAGGATAATACCTTAAGATTAATAATTTCTAGGCTTTAATATTGTTGTCTTATTGGATCAATACTCCTGCTAAACCTATTAAAAAACAATTAGTCCAATACAGGATAATTTCTTTTTTAAAATTAATTATCACACATTATGCTTTACCTACCTAGTCTCTATTTAAACCAACAAATTCAACTCATAAAGGATTTTTATTTATCAATCTAGCAAAATTTAAAAATTAATGTTCGTTTTAAGAAAAAAATTTTACTTAGAAATACATCCAGCATATTTTGCAAAAGAAAAATTGGTTTTGTACTTCTTAAATTGTAATCCTTTTTAACACTTTGACTTTAAAGATTAGTTTTGTATGTTTACATTTCAACTAGTAATCCTGTTAAGAATGCCCTTTGTTGTATCTTTGACAGAACATGATTTGCAAGACAGATAAGCTGGCAACAACACAAAGCATTTCGAAAATAGTCCGAGGTTGTAATAAAGTGTGGCAAAATTACTTCGCAGATAGTATTATAAATTTATTTATTTAGTTAGAGCAAAAAGTAATTGGTTCTTATAAAAATGTATGCAGTATTTATTGAAAAATAAAGAATAGCACAATTTAAAAACGTAGTGATATATAAATATAAATCAAATTTATTGGACTAACCCTTACTTTTTGAAAGATATAATTTACCTATTTTATGTATGCATTAGTCCAAATTATTTTACTTTTGATAACAAAGTATTTATTCAAAATGAGGGTCTTCCAATGGAAAGTCCTATTTCTCCAATTTTAACAAATATTTTTATGGATAACTTAGAAAACATAATCTTTATTTCTAGTTATAAAAACAATATTTTGGTATAGATATGTTGATGATGTGTTAGCAGGATTTGTAGGTAGCGAACGACAGCTAGATATATTTTTTAATTATATTAATACCTTGAATCCTAAAATTAATTTTACTTTAGAAATAGAAAAATATGATTCCATTAATTTTCTAGATTTAAAAATTAAAAAAGTTAATAATTTACTAAATTATTCATTATACAGAAAACCAACACAAACAGATGTATGATTCAAATCATCCTATAACGCATAAATTAGTAGCTTATAATTCTATGATACATAGGGTATTTTCAATTCCAATGAACAAAATTAACTTTGATAAAGAAATTAGTATCATAAAACAAATAGCTACGTCTATTGGCTATCCAATTATTTTAATAAATAAATTAACTAATAAGAAAGAACAGAAAGTGTCACTACAACTAATATTTCCTAAACAAACTAAAGAAATTAAAAGTTATAAAAATATTGCATATTGTGGAAATATTTCCAATACAATTTTAAAAATAATATCTTCGGCAACATCAGCATTAATATCATTTAAAACACAAAATAATGTTGGTACAAAATTGTTAAATGTAAAAACAAAATTACCCAAATTAAAAAAATAAAAATAAAAAAAAAATTAATTGTTCAAAATGTAATGCTGTATATATAGGTCAAACACAAAGAAATTTTGAAATAAGATTCAATGAACACTTAGGAAACATATAGATTACAACAACCAGATAAGTTAAATTATGCAAAACACGTTCTTGAACATCCACACTCACTCATACACACCAATGACATTCAAATACTACATATTTGTGATAAAAAACAAAATTTAGATTTCCTCGAAGAACTTGAAATAAAAAGACATCTAGCAGATCAACAATTTAAAATGGTTACATTCAAACGAAGAGTTTTTTATTATTCTTAAATATGAATCAGTTGATAATTTTTAAAATATGCAAATATAGCCTAATTTTAAAAATTTAGCATTGTTACTACTGTCAAATGATAAGAATCTTTGATTTTCTGGGTAGATCTATGTATTAATGTATTTTTTTCTGCTTCTGGACGTCCTCGATGCTCTACTCATTTTGTAGATGACCGTTATTTAAGAACGCAAATTTTGCTGGCACATTATAGACAAGTAATTGCAAAATGTTTTCTCCAGAGTCCATAATATTTGAATATGGTGTTAATACGGTTTAAAACAGATTAGGAGATTCTGAATTTAGATTTAGAAATGCTAAAAGGTTTGCAAGATAGCATGCCAATTGTGATATTATGGACTAAGCTAAGGCTGTTATACTAATATTTAGAGGCTTTTGCTTTGGAGACCACTAGGTGTTCACAAACACCTCATCAATAAGGAAGGTTTTTGAGGAAATTGTAGTGGCATTTTTTCCAACCATTGGAAAGAATTTTAGTTTTTGATTTTCCAGCAGTTAATCTAGATGCAAACCCAATTGAACATGTTTGGAAAATTTCGGATGATGGTAATAAAAATTAATAATTCATGTGATACTTTTCATCACGATTGTATATTTTTTTTGGATTGAAAGGAACTCTGATTGCCATTTTTTGCTTAAAATCCTGTTACAAGGCACTGAATGGATAAAATTAATTTTCTTTTAACCTTCTTCTTCTTCTCGTAAATCTTTTACCCTCTATATCAATCAAAATTTTTGTCTATTATAAAAAATCCTTAATTACCCTATTCAGTGACAACTATGAAGACTCCGGTTATACAAAAGATAATAAAAAACACCAAAAAAAACGATACCTGATGCACTATAAAGTATGCTATAAATAATTTACAAAATGGCTGTCAGGATAATTTAAAATGAACACCCTAAACAATTAAGCATATTAAAAATTACAAACTACTCACCCTTCCCAAAGGTTTTATGTATTATTACTGACTCTTTGAGGTATTCAAAATATAACAAAGAAAAATCAGTGACGTGAGTTGGAAATATTTTAAAAAGGGATGGGAGAATTTCAAATTTTCTTTTCGACAATACCAAAATAATTTATTTAAATAGTTATTTATAATTAGATATTTCTATTGTACTTAGATCGCCTAGTAATATCTCAACATGGAAAACATGGAAATCGTAGAGGATAAAATAAACTGGGGGAGTAGTGACGTAAGTGACGCCATATTTTTCGAACTGTAAAACCAAATTTTTCCAAACAACTTTTGTTGACGGTGTGTTTTATATGTGTTCTTGACTATTTTATTTATTTTTTCTTAATTTTTGGGAGGTAGTTAGTGTTTTTTCATTGGTTGATATTCCGAAAAACGTTATGACATAACCTTCAAAGTTGGCAATTTTCATTAATTTTAAGAACACTTACTTTGAACATTGAACTCTAAAAGATTTTGCTTATATGTAATTTGTAATAATAAAATAGCATAAACAAAAGTTCCTTCTGGAGATTTAAATATTGTCAATCCTTATTTTGTTTGGAAACCTTTTCGTTGATATTTCGCAGTTCGACATACAAAGCAGAAAGTTTGACTGTTTGTGACATCACACTCCCCCTGTCCATTGTTTTATGGATATTAAGTATGATGAGAAGAACATGTAACGATAAAAAAGTTGCTAGAGCAGATTTAAAAAGTACAAAGAAAGTACTTAGCAAGAAACTTTATAAAGATGGGAAACGGGATCGATCGAAAGATGAAGACGATTAGAAGAAGATAAGAAACTGTGGAGAGGCATTCTATTATAAAAGAGTTTCGATAGCTTTGTAAACCTCAACTTGTAATTAAATTCCAATAAAAGTTCTGTAAAATAATTTGATCCCCCTGGTGATTCTATAACCTGCTATATGACCTAGATTCATTTTCTCCTTGTCCTTGGGAAAAGACTGGAATCAATGAGAGAGGGGTGGAGTTCAGGGAAGAAATAGAGTCAAAGAACACTGAATGACTGGAGGAATTAATGGGAAAATGAAGCTAAGGGAAGATGGAGGAGAGATCTGATAGGGGATTTAGCAAGGTGGATGGGATGGAAACAAAGAAGGGTTGACTATTATATAACACAGATGTTAACGTGTCATGAGAGACTACACTTATAGGATAGGTAAGACCTGGGATGACGAATGCATCTACTGTGAGAAGAGGGACAATGCAGGGCATACAGTCTTTAGATGCCCCAGATGAGTGAAGGAATAAGATGTGTTAGGTTAGGTTTATATATATTTATTTGGTTAAAGATTCTAATTTCGTATCTACTACGTATAATTATTTAATTTAATATGTTTTCATAATAAATGAATAAAAATACAATAAAGATTAGTTTTATTAACTAAAATGCCGTTTACTAATTTAAATTTTAACCTTGAGTCAAAATATTGGTAGACTTTTTAAAAAAATATGTTCTGATATTTAGACATGTAAATTCCTTTTACCTTCCCTTGTGCTACTTCCCTGTAAAATCTGGCAGTTGTTCCTTGTGCCATGACATTAATAAATTAATGTTTGACTCTACAAAATAATATACTTCGGCGTTCAGTATATTTAGCAACCGTTTACTAGTCATTATAAGGGGAAATATACTCAATAAAAACCGGCAGATGGCTTTGATTTCAATTGTTAGCCGGTCGTCATGGTTACTGCTCAAATATAACATGTTCCTGTGTACCAAAATTTATTTGCAACGCTTCGCCGTGGGCAGAATTGGATTAAGGATTTATTGTATCCAGATTATTTTATTTAATTACTTAGATTAATAGTGAATGCTAAACT
The DNA here is from genome assembly GCA_035357415.1 of Ophraella communa. Lineage (NCBI taxonomy): Eukaryota > Metazoa > Arthropoda > Insecta > Coleoptera > Chrysomelidae > Ophraella > Ophraella communa. The sequence goes on along the minus strand of CM068988.1, from coordinate 19,507,529 downwards.
TGTTTTTAAATTATACCACGTGACATTTCTACTTTCCATTTTTAGCGTTCTCTATAATATCATTCTAATTTTCGCTTCAATAAATTCAGTTATCCGAACACAAGAAACAAACACCTTTAAATATTGCCCAGAAATAGAATATCAGTACATTTGGAATGTTGTAATCTACATAAAAATGCATCTCAAATTAACAATCGAATACTGTAAATAGGGCTTGAGGTTAATTTTTGTTGGGAAGAGGTAGTTCCCTAACCAATATCTATAACTCATTACGTTCTCTGCTTTAAATTTATTTTTCTTATACCTGACCATTTGGCCTCTTTTCAATTTGCGACAGTGGCCTTCTTTTATTCTCAATAATCTTGATAACCCTGCACTTGGAAGTTGTTAGAACCCTTCTCTATAAACGACCAGGAAACCCTATATTAAACAAAGTTTTAGCTAATGCTGACTTTCTACTTTCACCTTTTGTTGTTTTAGATTTAAGGTAATTTTTAATGTTACTTTTGGACGCCCTGTAAGATCTCTTTGTACGACACTCTTGCCAAAAAGGGAACATAGTATATTTATAGCACCTGAACCATTCCTTGGCATTACCTAAAGTACTGCCAAAGATATTATCTCCGGCTTGAGTCAAACTTCAGCCTGCTGCTTCTGCAGTGTAGAAGATGAGACTGCAGAACACATATATGTTCTTGCTCCGCCCTGGAAATTACTAGGCTCCACATTCTTGGTTTTCCAAAATTGGAGCCTAACGATTTTAAACAGGTCTCACCGCAGACAATCATTGACTTGTTACCCAAACATTTCACTTGTAGTCTGCTATCTGTCAGAAGTATCCAGCATTAAATTGATCATAATATACGTTTCATTGACATGTTGTCGAAGAACAGTAGTAACGCCAGCATAATCTTTCGCGCTGCCCAGCGCAGAGATACAAGATTTTCTGTAGAAAACCAATGCTAGTTTTTCCTAAAACCCCCATTTCTTATTACTTCTTTTCTCAATCCAGGTATATAAGCTTGGCGTACTGTTTCGCAAAAACGGGTATTTCGAGTTGTTGAAAATTCCTAATCGATTCATCTCTCGACTCACCTGCAGTAAAGGTTTCAAATCCCGTTATTTTACAAATTCGGATACTTATTCAGATACAAATTCCACATAATTTCTGAAACACATTGGTGATATTAGACTAGTGTGGAATACTTTGGTGATTTAGGGTTGCTGGAACAAAGATTATAAACAAAACATTGAGGAACTAGGTTTAAAATATATTTAAAAGTGAAGTTGTACTAACCCTTACTGTATTCTTATTAAGAACAATAAAATGTAATGCTGTATATGTAGGTCAAGCTCAAAGACATTTTGAAATAAGATTCAATGAACACTTAGGAAATATATAGATTACATCAACCAGAAAAGTTAAATTATGCAAAACACATACTTGAACATCCACACTCACTCATACACACCAATGAAATTCAAATACTACATATTTGTGATCAAAAACAAAATTTAGAATTCCTCGAAGAACTTGAAATAAAAAGACATCTAGCAGATCAACAATTTAAAGTAGTTAATGAACAAATAAATCTTGGAAGTTCACCACTATTAAAATGTTTACTTTCATTGAGTCATCATTTTATACATAGATAAGACGTAATTGTAACAGAAATATATTATTATAAAGATCAACAGGATATAGTTTTTTCCTGGTTTTTCTATATCATTACACAGTTATACTGATCTTAGAGGGAAATACATCCAGGATAATCCCTTAGGGCTAATAACATCTAGGCTTTAATATTTTTATATCTTATTACTTCCATACTTGGTCTAGCTTTAACTACTTAATCAACCTAACCTAACCTAACCTAACCTAGCTACAAACAAACAAAATGTAACCTCAATATGTCAATCTGACGATACTATTTTTTAGCGAAACAGCTGTAATTGAATTTAAAACGTATTTTACGAATAAATAGTGGAAGTTTCATTTAACCGTTTAGTTGTTTACTGTTCTTTATATTTAAAAGTAGGTATTCCATAATTTCGGAATTTGTAAAGAAAAAATTATGGGGACTAGTTCTGCCGAGCAAGAACCATTTATTTATAATATCCTTCCAAGATTGAAAGATGAACTTGTCACAATTTATTCCAAATTATTTTTAATGTAAAAATATTGATAGTTGTTATATTAAAAGCTTTTTCGTAATAAAATTGTTTTATATTGGGCTAGTTCGCCCCTGCGATCGTCAATTCAAAATGGTACTGATATTTATTTGGGTTATTTTTCATTGTTGTTGCGATTTCTATGGCGTTTAATATCAAATTAGCCTATAGGCCATTTATCCACAATGTGATAGAATCGCAAGATGGCTGAATTGATTCTCCGAGTGGCATAATAGTGTTATAAATTCAAAAGCAGTTAAGAGATCGTTAGTGGCCATATTAGTTGAGCTCGATTTAATTTTAAACATGCGAAAGTTTAGGTGATGATTTCGGAAAGAATTATTTTACATGAAGACACACATTGTTTGATAACAATATAATACTAATATTATAAATTAGTTGTTCTAATAAACTGTTCCGCAAAAGTTAGGGAATGTGCAAGTTGTTTGTTCTCCAATTTTTTTTGTTAAATGATTAAATTTTTAATCCATTCACAAAACAAAAGAAATAATTTAAGTAATAAAAAAATATTTCGGAGATGCTTTATTTATTTTGGGCTAAAACCATGAAATTTTAATTGTTTAATATTCATTTAGTAAATAATAATATTTAATAAGGTTGTGTGAAACTGCACTGCCACCAATTAGATCTAATATAAATATTTATTTGACGCTGGCCTCAAATTAACACTTTGTATAGACATTCTGCAACATTATGGTGATCAACATGTCTTGCGTGCAGCCAGAAGGTGTTCTGAAGTTTCTTCCTTATTCCCCAGAAAATTGACAATGCCCTGTGTTTTAGATCGCATCATTTACGGAAGATCTCCAGAGATGTTTAAATGTTCGTCAATATGTGAATAATATTTATTAGGATCATTGGATAGGTCGAGGTGGACCACAATTTTGGCCAGCTCGTTCTCCAGATTTAAATCATCTGGAATTTAAATCATCCCAGGGTTTTTTCACCGAATACGTTGATCAATGTTGAGAGTTGTCAATTTCAACAATTATTACAGTAATTTTGTGTTTTTTTGATGTTTCGTTTTTTAGGTGCATTTATCTTGTTCTCCTTGAGTCAGAAATATTTAAAATAAATTCATTTTATTTAACCACATTGTTTTTTTTTCATAATTTTCCCTGTTAATATTTATAAAAAACATTTCTGCAATTGTGTAATCATTGATCTTAATAATTAGATAATAATGTCCAAATTTTACTGTAAAATAAGAGTTAAACCGACTTGACAGCCGTCTACTAGTCATTATTTTTTAAGTAAATTGAAGACAATGATACATATTTTTTATTGTCAAATTGTATTCTGTTAAAAAGTTCTGTAAACATAATTATTAAGGGTTATAAGTTTCAATCCCTTAGATAATTATAAAGCGATTAAAAAATATCTGCAGAAACCTAATTTAGATATCAATAGGAATAACTAGTAAAATTTATTTTTGTAACATCACACATATTCGAGAAAAAAAATTAAAATAATTTATTTTTCTCAAGTTTAAGTGGATGATATTTCTTGGGGAAGCATGCAATATTTTTGTTAAGAAAATACTTATTAATCTTTAACAAGGAAGTACGTCTTTAAATTTTATGTAATTCTTTTGACTCACCCAGAATTCTTTGGCGTAATTTTTACAGAAACCAAGGAAATGTTAGAATGGTCAATTCCCTACTTTTTGCACGATAAATTTTTATCAAGAAATACAAACTATATAATTTACTTCTATTTACTATTTACTTCCTTTTATATACCTGTTGGGATAAAGTTATCATATATACAACAAGTTTGTACCAAATTCATATACCAACCTTATTAATATTATATATTATGATGGTTTGTATTTATGGATTTTTTATTTATACTTTTTATTTTGTTTTTATATTGAATATTTGAAAAATGAAATATTTGAATGATTAATTGTTGTATAATTTTTTTTATAATATGAACGCCCTATAAATAAATATTTGCTAGCTCAAAAAAAATTGATTTAATTTAAAACCGGACTCTTTATCTTGGGTATGATTCAAGAAAACTCAATTTGACTAGTCTATAAAACATACAATTATAATAAAGAAATTATTTGATATAAAATTCTACATAAAACTATTATTTTTTTTTACAGATTTATTACATGCAGGAATTTACCAAAAACAATAGATATACTTTAATAATTGTTAATATTCGTCCTTGATTAAGTTTTAAATAATCATGCAGACACAAATAAAATGCTTTTAATCAACGTAGCTTCAAATCACATTATTTTGGATTGGCAACGATTCGCTAGGTACACCCGATCTACAAGTTTTCCAAAATGGCTTCCTGTTCAACAAAGATAAAAAAATTCTTATAAATCTTACTGGAATGTAGATTGATTTTGATGAATCGCACTTCTTGGTAAGTACTTTGATACTATTTAATTACTTTGGTGATTATATTTTGGTTGAATAATTTGATTAAACTCAATTTTTGATTAACAGTGTGGTTGTGATACCAATTAATTACAATTGCCATTTAACGTCGTCAGTGCGAATCAGAGAGGATTAAGAGGACGAATACCGAAATGCACGGCCTTTTATACCTTTTCCCTAATTATGACATTAATGACATTAAATTAGAAATCAATTATTTCGATTTGCAAAATTTAACCAAAATTTACATAAAATGCTGAAATTTGACTTTTGACTATTTCTTTGATAATATAAAGAAAATATTTATTCTTACATTCATGAAAAAGTTATTTAAATTATTTTTTGTTCATTTTTTCCTTATAAAATTAATGTTTTAAATTTGCGAATTTTGATATGTCAATCTCCTTGAATTTATTTACATTTACAAATAACATGAAAAGGGTATTAGTTTTTGCATAAATCTTTTAAGAGTTCTGTTATAAATTTTAAATACTAAACTTGAAAAAATGAAAATTAGGCTTTTTATTTTAATCTTTAATATGAACTAGATAGTAACTATTATAAGTACTTATTTAAGTGAGATCTTTTGATATTATTAAAGATTAACAAACTTATAACTAATGTACAAACTTAAATTACTATTTTACATACATTTTCTCTAACTAAATTGCCGCACATTAAATTTTATCACCTGTTGTTGAAATAGTCTTTTAGGTAGTCACTGTTTGAGTTTTGATAATGTAATAGGATGACTCTGTCTATCACTGTAACATTTATAGTTTATACACTGATTTCACCTTTGTCTGATAGCATTTATTTACACAGTTTTTATATTTTTAGGTATTTCTCAGATTATGAGGTTTTGCCTGAATACATATCTTGTTATCGAAGCACTACAAAATGTTTACATGTCAAAATGTGAGTACCTCCACCGTATAACTAATATTTAAACATTTAGCTACCTAAATTACACAATTGTTTATTAAACATATGAATTAAATTAATAGTTTTAATTATATTCTTTTTGTTTTAGATTCTTTCAGAGATTTGATTGATTGTTTTGAACTAGTATTACAGAATTCTATTCACGATAGAGTTTTCAAATACATTCTTCATCTATTTGAATATTTAACATTTAAGATTACTATACCAGATATTTTAAATGAAATAAAGAAAAGTGGCTGATATTTTCATGAAAATTATTCTCATTTTCTTTTATGTTTTCATACTAAGGTAAGTTTTACATTTTATTTATACTGGAGCTTAGCTATTCATCTCGATATCTACTCATTTGATTTTTAAAATTTTTTGCACCAAGGCTATTTGTATTTATTTTAATGCGCAGCAAATTTTTCGGTTTTAATTCAACAAAAAATACAAGCCGCAAATTAGTGTGATTTTGTTGTGTAACATTTTTTGTTCTCCAGACCAATATTCACAATTTACTGCTGATTTTTTAGCGAAGTCAACCTACATAATACATCTCTGCCTTATTATTTTTTACTAAACTGGTTTATATAATCACATGTTTACAACCATAATTAGTTTTACTTAATTAATATCGAAATTCAACTCCGACACTATACTTATTTCAATCAAGATGATAAATGACTTTCCGTCTTTTACGTTTTCTACATTTTTTTAGCGGAGAGTGATTTATTATAAATTTGTTAAAATAATTAACATAGATTTATGAGTTGGCATTTTTTTTGTGTTCGCAGCGGCATTCGGGCAATTATCTCTACTCGAAATCTTAAAAATGCTACCTCTTCAGTCCAAAACAGCGTGTCGTTGAATCATTAAAGATTTTGTTTTAACGATTGACATCTTTAAAATGAATTTTCTGTCTTCACTGTATTATTCCAATAAAATTATCGTGAGAAGGGTCATATACAGGAAGGCACAAAGCTACAGCAACCCAGCAAATTAAAAAAAAACTTGAATGTAATTTAATTCCATTCTCTATATAATTTGAACGAGCTACTGCTATCCGAATGAGTTTATTTATTACCAATTACATCCCAACTAGAAATTATGTCATTCATATTTCAATAATATTATTAATTAAATAAATGTTTACTTGACCATAACTGATTATTCGACATAATAAGTGATAATACATAAGAATATTGTTTTTTCATTTGTTAAACTTGTTAAATTTATGGTTAAATTGATAATATCCTGCCTATTAATTTGAATATTAATTATCTACTTGGTAACAAACTAAAATAATTTAGTGATAAGAAAAATTTGCTTGTTAAGATATTGCACTAAAAGATTTATTGATATCAGTCACTAATTATGGTTGTGGAATTTACACAGAAATATTAGAGGAAAAATATAGTTTTTGTCTTGAGGCAAGTTAAATCCACTGAATTAATTGCTTCAGCTACACTAGTGCGCGAAATGCTACTTTGGTGATCGAACTGAAAAAATAGTCGAGATCACCAAAGTATTTCGCGCATGAGATGCAAACAAAACTTTTTCTATAAACTTAATATGAAAAAAAGTATTGAACTGGTTTGAACTGTTTTTCCAAATCAAGTAATTAGGTACTGTAACTATGGAAATAAAATGGCATTTGTTGACAATTATTCCAAAGTGACATTAATAAATAAATGATTTCTTGGATTTTTGCTTGATTGAGGAACGTAAAGGTTAAAATATAAAAACCCCATATAATTTACATGCAGAGTGCGAAGTAAGTATTTCGCACACTACTTCGCGTACGGTGTCATAGTAACAAAGAAAAATGCGAAAAAAGGTCACATCGCATATTCTTGCCAATGCTCGAGCATTTTCATTTTTTGACATTTGTAGAAAAAAGTATTTTGAATTTAGATACTCTCGCATTAATTGAAAAATAATGCACTGTGACATTTAAAATATTAAATAACAGTTTAATAAATATAATGTCAACAGAAGTTGTTTTATACTATCTCAATCTAATAATTGTTATTATATATTTCGAATATACGGTCACTATATTCTATCGGTTAACATAAAAGTGTCTATCCTAGCAGCAATTTGTAAAAATAGTGAAATAATTTCAATTGTAGAAATCAATTTTAATTCAAAAACAGCTTTTGCCATAAAAATAAAGATAATATGTAATTTGAGTGATATAAATATGTAACTAGTAATATTTTCTATTTTATTATATTTTATAAAGATGTATATAATGAAAAATAGTTTAAAATTGATTTCATCATTATAATTCAAACTAATTAATGTTAACTGATCAAAGAAAATTATTTAAATTATATCTAGTTCAATAAACCAATTCCAATGGACAAAATTAACTTTGATAAAGAAATTTATATCATCTAGTGGCTGTCCAATTCGTTTGATGAATACATTAATTAATAAGAAAGAACAGAAAGTTTCACTGCAATTAATATTTCCTAAACAAACTAAAGAAATTAAACGTTATAAAAATATTACATATTGTGGAATTATTTCCAATACAATTTTAAAAATAATATCTTCGGCATTCGGCAACGGCAGCATTAATATCATTTAAAGTACAAAATAATGTTGGTACAAAATTGTTAAATGTAAAAGCAAAATAACCCAAATTAAAAAAATCTGGTGTTCAAACAAAAAGAAATTTTGAATTAAGATTCAATGAACACTTAAGAGTATAAAGATTAAAACAACCAGATAAGTCAAATTATGCAAAACATTTACTTGAGCATCCAAATTAATATTTCCTTGAAGAACTTGAAATAAAAAGACATCTAGCAGATCCACAATTTAAAGTTGTTAATGAACAAATAAATCTTGGAAATTCTCCACTATTAAACTGTTTGCTTTGATTGTCTTCATTTTATACATAGATAAGACGTAATTGTAACACAAATATATTAAGTTATTGTAAAGATCAGCATGATATATTTTTTTCCTGCTTTTTCTATATCATTGCAAGTTATACTGATCTTAGAGGGAAGTACATCCAGTATAAACCCTTAGGGCTACTAAATTTTAGCTTTAATATTGTTATGTCTTATTACTTTCATACTTGGTCTAGCCTTAATACTACCTAATCAACATCAGGTACCTAGCTACAAACAAACAAAATGTAACTTCAATATGTCAATCTGACGATGCTAATTCTAGCGAAACGGCTGTCATTGTGATTAAAAACCTAATTTTTTAATTAAACGTGGAAGTTGCGTAAAATGGACTTCCAAAAAGTAAGGGTTAGTACAATAAATTTAATTCCAAGAAGTTTGTGGAATCTTAGAAAGTATATAAAGAACTTTTGATAGAGGTTGAGATCAGTCAATCAAATGCAGTCATTGCTAGTCCGTCAGTCAGTTGGAATCAAGAAGTAAGTAAATAAGTTCAAGTTATCAGTCAGTGATAAAAAACAGTCTTCAAAAATAATTCCTAGGGAATTAAAGAACAAAATACAATGACATCATAGGACTATAAGTGATCAATGTAAAGTGTTCTAACTTACCATCAATAATTAAATTTAAACAATAATAATCACCAAACACTGAACCATATCCTGTATACTATACGAAAAATATCCATTCTACAGGTTGGTCAGATAATTTTTGTTCAATAAATCCCGAACAAATTCAATATGACATTGTGCTATTAGCAGAGGAAATACGAAATTAATTTGTATACCAAAAATTCATTTAGGCCATTCTAAAATTTAAAAGATTTGTTGAATCTTTCTGTATTTAACACTTGGACCGAACGAAGAAATTTTTTGGTCATTAAGACCATCTGGTAGACATAATTGACATTTTTGACTAATAGTTTCACATTATAAATTTGTTTAATTGTTGTTCGAACTTATTTAACAAACTCTAAACTTCGATAGCTTAAGAATGTCAAAGAGGAAGTTAGGCAACAAGATTAAAATATGTTTTTCTATTACACTATGATTTATTAAAGAACATAAATTTATTGAAAAGTAAGTTGACGTGTGGACTATAAGAAAAATTTAAGTATTTGAGTGACATAGGCATCAGTATGGCAATCACAGAGAAGGAAATATGCACGGAAAACACAAAAAGCTTTTTTATAAACCAATCGTTTTGTGTAGTTTATGTTGTTAATTCGTTAAGGTATAAAAAGATAGTGGTGCCCTTAACCCTTATATACCACCAATCCTTTCTATAGTAAGCTTTAACTTGGAGACGAACCACTCCTTGAGAGAGTCTCACAGCCGGGATCTCTTTTGGGACTAGTATAGTTACAAATTGGCTCCCTGCCTTTTTGGGAACTATTAATGTTACACAATAGCAGCCATTTGATATAAAAATTACCTTATAATTAAGATATTCTGGGTAAGAAAAAGTAAAACAAAAAGTGTATGTTTCAATAAATTTGTAATTATTGTAAAAGAATCTTGATACAAGCTGTGGATATAGAAATAGAAAATAAAAATGCATGATGTTGGACTGTTTGTAGAGCGACTGTTTGTACAGCAGCAAACGACATAACTAACAGAAATGTTACAGGTAAATTAATTGTCATTCATACAGACAGCAGACAAGTATTGCTGCTCCTAAGAAGTTTCAAAATAACTTCTGGGACAGTGCTAGAATGTCACCGAATCCTGACTAAGGCAAATGGGGACAATAAAGTCACAGTTAACTGCCCAGAGAGCCTGCTCTTCTTATACTCCTCAGAATTTCTTCGTTGGTTTTCCTTGCTGTCTAAAAAACTTTTAGTATTCTAAAGGGTATTTTTTGTGATTTACTTTTTGTCAATAACAATAACAGTAAATTTATTGTACTAACTCTTACTTTTTGGAAGTCCATCTTATTAAGAATAATAAAAAACTCTTCGTTTCAACGTAACTTCCAAGTTTATTTGAAAAATGAACATTAAGTAAATAAACAGTACATTAAGGTCTTTAGTCTTAAATATATTGTACTAAACTCTGTGAAATATGTCAATCTGACGATGCTAATTCTAACGAAATAGCTGTCATTGCATTTAAAAGGTGAAAGTTTAATTCAAACTTACTATTATTCTTGGTGTTTACTCTTTATGGAAAACGTTTTGCAGACATTAATTTTTATAATGGATGAACCACACTTCTAAAGCTAACATTATTTTTAAATAATTTTGTTTGTTTTTAACTTACAACAAATTAAAATGCCACACCATATACAAAGTAAGTTATAATTTTACGGTTTTTCTGTTAAATTATTATTTCAATTTCTAATGATTCTAAAAGTAGTATCCAAGAAATAACATTAAATATGTTGTTTATACTAGACATGACACAATTAATTTAGTTATTTTAATAAAAACCTTCGCTAATAAAAATAAATCACTTTATCTAAATTGCAGTTGAACTATCTGACACTTATTTAAAAAGATTCAAAATTGTATTTACATGAAATAATTGCTATTAAAAGCTTGTAAACATTTCATATGGGTGGTCTAATTGCTGATAAATGAGGTTTTATCTATAAAAATAGCTGATTTCTTGACGTATTGCTGTTTATAGTCTAAAATTTTTTTAAAGCTATGGTGGCAACGAGTGCATACAGGACGATCTACTTAAGTGGCGCTTCATAATTTTACAGTGGAGTGTCATAGGTATCAAATTTTTCTTCCTTTGTTTTTTCTACAATCACAATTAAATGATAATTAGTTTATTCAGATTTATTGCTACTTACTTAATTCTTAAGCCTTGTCTGCTGCTACGGATGTAAAGCGGTCATGGAAGTTGAGTTCTCTCTGGTCTCGGTTTTCCACATCTTCTTTCATACCTTTTTGTTTTGTATGGCTTGTTGTACATCATTCCAGTTCATACCTCTTCACCACGACCCGTCTTACATCTTCTAGCAACGTTCTTCTTAGCTGTCCTCTTCCTCCTTTTCTAATTGCTCTTGTTTCTTAAACCTGTCTGTCTAGTCTCTATTTTTCCTATCTTTTTACATGTCGAAACCATCACAGCTGACTTTCCTGTATCTTGTCTTCTATTAATTTTACTCCTAGTCTCTGTTTGTGGGTTGCATTCGTTCATCTAACCAAATTTTTTATTTTGCCCCTCTGTTAGTATCCATGTGTCCGCTCTTTGTATAAATATTGGTGTAATATACCTGCACTTTTACACCTCTAGGTATCTCCTTCTTTCCCAATAATGAGTACTTGATCCCATTATACAACTTTTCTCCTAGTGTTTTTCTTAGATTTTTCCATCTTCTGAAATTATGGTTCCTAGGTTAAATCTTTGCACTATTGTCCATATGTCTTCTCGGTTTATTTGGTCAAATACCTTTTCTAGATCTTTGAAGCATCAATGATTTATTGTACTGACTCTTGTTATGTGTCATGTGAACTAGGCCAAAATAATACTGTTACCCTTCAATAGGTTCCAGGAGACATAAGAATAGAAGCAACCGAAACCCACCATCTGGAACCAGAACCATCTTGTGGGATCAGCTGTAACGCAATATTGGAATAGAGAAGAAAAAAGTACTGAAATCAGCTGAAGGGTTGTGACAAGCTAAGATACTTCTGGGGATCTATGACCAGGAGATATCTCTTAGCTGTCTCAAAAAAAGCTCCGGATTTTAACGGGAATTGCCAGTTAAGAAGTCACATGAAGAAAATAGGGTTAGTAGATGAAGCAAAGTGCAGATTCCGTGAGGTCGAAATCTCAATTCACATACTCTCGGAATGCCTTGCCTTGCAAAATTCCAGAGCCAGTTACCTAGGAGCATACGAATTTGAAGAGGTGTATCTACCTTCTTTGAAACTCAACTATGTTCCAAACTTTCCTAGGAAAATAGGACCAGAAGAAAGGCAAGAAAGGGGGTACACAATAGATCTTATATGTTACAGGTGTACTTATCCGCCCTAACATACTGTAATAATTAAATATTCTATAATAGTAGAATGATTATAATATCAACAGAAGTTGTTTAATATAACTAAATCAAATAATTTTTATTATGTTGTATTATTTCATTATATATTTTGTGTATTTGTAAGAAAATTTTAAGTTGGAAATTATTTTATTATGTAATGTATTGATATTATATTTAGTACATAAATATGTTATTTAGAACTTAGTAGAAACTTCGCGAAAATTGATTATATAATGTGTAAAAAAAAGACAGATAATGCGTAAAAAGGAGACAGATATATTTTTACTATATTTCATTCTGGAATAATCGATGATAGACGAAGTAAGAATGTCTAGTCATAAATATGAAAGAAAGAGATACACATATTTTTTCCCAGAAATGACTAAGCTCTAGAACAAAAAACGAAGCTTCCAGAATTTTGAAACCCATAAAAGACTGAACAGAGGTCGTTAAGAGCAGTATATAATTGGTAGTCAAACATTGAAGATCTGAGTGTGAATAGTCAATTTAAACAAACAGTTTTTTTTTAAAAGAAGTTTATTATTGGAAGAAAAAGAGAGAAGATCAGTGAATGTGAACAGTCAGTTAAAAAGTGAACAAACAGTTTTTAAAGTAGTTATAATAAAGTGACATTAAAAATACAAAGTAAAACAATTATAAAGTAAAACAAAGTGCCAAGTGACATTAAAAACTAATCAAAAGGTGAAATTAAAGCATTTTCGGTTGATGTAAAAAAAAGAAGAGTACTTACTATTATTAATACAACTAAAGGAATTATAATCCATCAACACTAAAATTTGAGGAACAAACAAAGAACAATAATTACACAAGAAACTAATCGTCTAACAACACTTCAGTTTACCAAAATCGCAAATACTACGTATCACTTCGTTCGTCTCCGTTCTTCATAGATCACCTACAGATTTTTCCACCAATCAGGAAACAGGACTTTACATATCAAGGTCAGATAAAATTATTAAAAAAATTTTGTAGTAGTTAGTTGAATTTTATAAGTTAAAAAAAAACAAAGGAATTTACTTGATATTTAATAATTAGTGCATTTGATAATCTTACTTGCCATCACATAAACAACATTGGTTAGATTAACTTAATTCACATCAAGTAAGTTCTTTTATAATTACTAAAGGCCTTTCTTTTTAATATTTTTTTTAATTAGTTTCATTATTAAACTTTCAACATTACTGTTTAATTTAACTATTTTATAATAAATTTATAATTATAATTAATCAATTTGATTCAAATACCTTCTACCTAATAACCCAATAGAAACTAGCATAACCAAACACCCCCTGAGAAAAAGATCTTGTTGCTATTAGTACATTTAAATAAGTAATATCAATCTAATAAATAAATCAATCAAATCAATAAACTTTCTCTCAAATCATAATATTCATTACAATACATATATTCATGTGGAAACGAAACGAGTGCAAGAAATACACTTTCCAACGAGTTATGTACACGATTTTACCTACGACTCCAATATTTTTATGATTATGATTTTTTTTAAATTTTGTTTATAAAATTGATTGTTAGTTAAAAATTAGGATTTAAACGAATACATATTGCATGAAAATTATTTAATTCAAATCAAAAAATCACCTTTCCAACATCAAATTTCTTAATTAGCTAAATGACATTTTAATTATTTTCGTATGCTTGAAATTAATTGGTACTCATTTTCATTTACGTTTAATTCCTGTAGTTCTCTATTTTTTGTTATTTCTGTTATACGTAATTCCCCACTTCTAAAAGTAATAAAATAAATAGGACTATTTTACCTTGGAACCAAAAGCATACCATCTCTCTGTGTATATTTGGTTGCATAGATAAAATAATATTTCTTGATCAAATTGAAGAAAACAATGTGATTGGTTCACAAAAATTAATATTTCTAATCTTACTGTTCCACTCTGTATACGAATACATATAAATAAACTTTTATTTGCAAATCCCTTTTCGTTTACCTTTTTTATTTCTTTTTTGTTTTCAAATTATACACAAAACTTGACACCGATTTTATTAGCCTGAACGAATCGTCATAAAATTTGGACAGAGGGTCAATGGGCAAACGGTCGGCTTCTTCAAAAGTTGCCGCTTTAACTCGAAGAAAATAACCGGTGGTAGTTGGTATCAAGCTCTGACTGATCTGGGGTGGAGCACTAGGGCGCCAGTAGACATTCTACATCTAACTTCACGGTCTGCGTCCAAAGCGGAAAATGGGAAGATCTCTAAATGATTTAGTGAAGATGCTAATGAGACTAAGCAGATTTCTGCCAATTCCATACTCTAAACTAATAAACCCACAATATTAATTATTTATTTGTATTTAATTTTATACCTAATAATCAAAAAAATGTCGCTTCAGTTATTAAATTTTATTAATTCATAGAACACTCAATTAAACACATTAGTTTATAAATATGCGTGTTGTCCTTTAGTAATAACTATAAAATTACAATTACAGATAACAGGAATCGATATACTTCCATTTATTAAATTGTTTATAGTTACAATAATAACTGGGAAATGAGCCACAAAAGATATTTTATTAAATAAATAATAATTCCTTATATGCTGTTTATTTATGTTATCGACTGGTACGGAATTTTATTGTTAATAAATTTAAATAATTAAATGATATTACAAAAGCCAACAATCGTTAACCTACTAATAATAATTATTTATATAGTAAGGTCAAGTTTAAATTCTTTAGGATTAAAAATACTTAGACATATTGTTGGTGCAATGTCTTAATAAATAGATTGTTGTAATTGGAAAATGTGGTTATTTGGTCCATTATTCTTTGAATAAGGATCTACATCTTTTTTATAAAAGATACGAATAACCCTGGGGGCTGTTTTAAAAAAGATGTATTATAAATTGTAAATTATAAATAAAAGTCTAGTACAGATTTTATCTAGAAAATAAACAGCAGCCTTCCACTTCTGGTCAAGAAACATTTTTTAAAACGTACGTAGTTCTATTAGAAACACTGAACAAAACATGGAAAGAAGAAAGAATACCAGAAGAATGGTAAGCAGCGCTGATAAAATGTTTTCAACAATATATTGCCTACAATACAAGAAGACTGATGGTAATAAACCACTTTTATTGCGATCGTCTGTCACGGTTTATTGCTTATGGTCAAAATTTGCACACAGGATCGGTTCTTGTATTTGTATAATGTGGGTTAAGTACAATCATTTATATTTGTGTTCCCGTAGTGAGAGTTAGTCTGTGCTGTTTAATAATTTTTGTGAAAAATGTTTGGTCCTTGGGAAACTGCATCAGCGGCGCTCTGTGTTACTGTTCCTGTTCGACGACGAATTTTATCCCTTGATGCCAAAGAAATCGTCAGACATGTTCATTAGAAGCTGGTCCAAGGGAGTTGGCTTTTACTCCTGCTGTAAGATAAACCAGTGATACCGGAATCATCAGTGAGAGTTCACATTTCGAGGCCAATTCATCCGAGACAAAAACGAAACGATAGTGGTATTTCAAGAACCGCTGATGACGGTGATAAAGATAAGAAGAACTATCTACTCTATGTACGAAGAAAACTTGGTGCGGACTATCAGACACTTACAAAGAATGCCGAAAGAGAGACAAGTCAAACAAATATATGAAGCAAGAGTACAAAGAAAAAGAAAAAGAGGAAGACCTAGGACTACTTGGAACCAAATAATAAGCATCTAACTCAAGACTAGAGGAAAATCTTGGAAAGAAGCGAAACCATGGACAGGAGACAGAACAGCATGGAGAAAATTTGCAAAAGAATAATAAGGAAAACCTCGACGACTATAAGGGGATTATTTTTTTCACTATGTGTGTGGTATATGGTATACAGTTTGGTCGGTTTAACATTTTATTTATTCAGAACAATAAACAACTAAAAGGTTGTATTAACTTTCACTATTTATTCTATAAATTGCAATTACAGCTGTTTCGCTATAACTAGCATCGTCAGCTGTAATTGCAATTTATAGAATAAATAGTGAAAGTTAATACAACCTTTTAGTTGTTTATTGTTCTGAATAACATGAATTTTCACACAGTAAGGGTTTGTACCATAAATTTCATTTTATTTATTGTCATGTAATTTGTTAATAATAAAAAATATTATATATCTTGGCCGTCATAAGAAATTAAAGGGAAAATATACGAACATATAGAAACTAACAGACAAATAGAAAATCAGAAAAAATATTAAAAATAAATTAAAGCATCAAAAAAATTTTATAATAAAAAGAGATATTTTCTTAGCGTTTTTGCGAAAAAATCTTTAAAAAACTAAAAAGCTTACATACGGTTGTCTACATAGTCCCTGGAGGAACGCAGATTTTTCTTCAAGATATTTCGGCCTTCAATGAATTAATTTGTTTCTATGTAAATTAAAATTAATCACAGAAATTAAAATAGCGATCAGATGAATCTTAAAAAAACATAAATATGCAATGTTAGCAATACGAGAAATCGGTAAATATACTGCTTGCCACCGTTAAGAAACTGGTTTTTCGTATAACACTTAAAATTTACGATTTGTTTGAAATCTAAAATCTTAAAAAAGTCAACTCCCTTCATTTCAAGTTTGGGTTTGTTGTTCGTAAAATATGACCAAAGTATAAAACGAATTCTTTTTACTTTTTTGATAGCTTTAATTAAAAAAAAATGTTCTAGAACCACATAACAATTCCTATAGTGGACCAGACCATTGTATTTGTAGCAACAGTCTGCATGACCATATCTTAAGGGCATGTACATCTATAGACAATCGACGCAGGCAGTTATATACAACTGCCTGTATCTCTTGAAAAAAAAGAAAATCCTGGTTAGAGTACCAGCTAACGCTAACCACTATAATGGTATCCCATAAGAAAACAAGGTAACCTGAGATTGGATACCTGGACATGCTGGGGTCTATGGAAATGAACTCGCGAAGCAGCATGCAAAGAGACTCAGATTGTACCATCGGGCATTACCAAACCTCAGTAATTCCGAAGCCTTCATAAGAAGACCTTTAGGAATGAAAGAGACGAACAGCCTATTAGAACTAAAAGGAACTCAACTAAGGGTATTAACAGGTTTGTATATCACTGAAAAATCTGGCTTATGTAAAATCCAGAGCACCATTTGTGTATGGAGGATGATGAAACGGCAGAATACATCAGATACAGATCTCCAGCAGTTTCTAGGAACAAATTCCAGAGTGTTGGTGAAGATAATCAGCCCTCTGTTTCCTTATAAAGTTTGGTCTGGAAGGTGATATGTGAAATGTGTGAGCTACGTCGCGGTAGAGAAGTTTTAGTACCCATTCGCATCCACATTATGTGTCTTACGGACGTCGTTAACTACTGAATTTAGTAGGCTAAATAATAAACTAAGTGGGCTTTTGTGGACTTAATGTCTACGAATTGCGTTCTGCAATTAACATTATAGTCCTAATATAAAGAAGACAAAACTTGTGATAATTAGTAAGAATGAACAAATCTATATCAATGAAGAAAATCACCAAGAAATAAAATTAAGATATGTGCAGGAAGCTGGAAGCATTTGAGATGTGGCTCTATAGGAAAATACTAAGGATCCCGTGGAATGATAGGGTCACCAATGAAGACATTCTAAGAAAAATGAAGAAGAACCGGGAGACATTGTCTGATCAAATCTCGAAAGCTACAATATTTCGGACATATTATGCTAAATGAATCCAGATACGCTTTTTTTCAAACCATGCTGCAAGGAAAAATATTCGGAAGAAGAACATCCTAGTTCTGGAACCTTATTCAAGAAATCATCTCTGTAACACTCGTTTTTAGCCACAGATGCAGATTCTCTTTAATATTTAAATCAAGTCTTTATAACAAACCTATACAATCAAGGTTTATTTCCTGGTTTGTCCTTAGGTATTTTATTTTTATGGTGTATTGTAAACAAAAAAACAAACCAAATATCTTTGGTAATTATATAATCGCATTATAAATTTTGCTGTAGTACAACAATATGTTACTCATGATAAGTTCTTAACGATCAATATGTTAAATTGTTAAATGACATTTTATAAAAGTTCTCCAATTATTTTGACATTAATATTCGGTTTATTAATCTGATTAAAATTTTGTTGTTTGGCAGTGTATACAAAAGCCGAAAAAGCTCCCGATCGTTTTGCAACTATAAGATAACGATCTGTTAGGTAAATTGGCTCGGCGTCCGCTTACATTTTTAATGGGATAAATCTTTAGAGACAAACTCGTTATACCAGATCATCTACCGTCGATCGATCTACCGTATGAAAACAAAGGAAACAAGGACCATTTTTGCGCTGCATCTCCCTCCCAGATAGCACACATGCAAATATAAGCCTCTCAGTTTTTTTAAAATAATGACTACTAAAACCATTGATGTCTCTTCTCTTCGAAGCTTGTTAGACAGTATTTGGTGCTTTGTTTTTTTTTGTAATTATTCCCAATTTATGTCAATTTAACGAGAAATGCCTTCTTTTGTGAACAGATTTTGACTTAATTTCTATGAACAACTAAAAATTTTCTTTTATAGCCAAACAATTATGGGTACAATATAATTCGTAACAATTTAAATATTTACTAAGACTAAGAACCAATCTAGAATTAATGAGATATATGTAAGAATATTTACGTATTTAAGCTAAAGACAATAAAGGATAACTCAGAGAACATATCTGGGAAGATCTTCCGGGGATGAGACAATCCAGGACACTCCTTAGAACCACCAACTCCAAAATATCTAAGGCTCTAGTAAATCTAAATAAAACTAATAAAAATTTGTTTCTAACTAGGTTACTGTCACTTGAGAGAACACCGTAGGAAACTGAAACTAAAATAATCAGGGAAATGCAGATTTTTTGGGGACGAGGAAGAAAATCCGGAACACCTACTGATTGCAAGAAGCCGTGCGGACACCAAGAAGTTGTAGAAGGTGATCTACCATCTAACAGTTACTGGCCTTCATCAAGGGATGTACAAACTGTTAGTAGGGGATAAAATAGATCTAACGGGTCACGGTACATTTTCACAATTTGCTAATCTAATCTACCTCTTCCATACAAGGAGATAATACAAATGCAACTAAATGTCATTTTTACAAAGATTTTTCCTTAAACAGTAATGCGGTCTAATCTAACATAAAATACGACAGAAGTAACAGACCAATAAGAATAATATACAAAAGAAAAATAATTCGATAACATAGACAGGACTGAATAAAGAAATGTCAGATTATTTGGATGAAGCAAGAAGAAAAAATATACAATACTTTGAAATAACCATCACAGCTGACATTACCACTATACCAACACACACTTTTAACTATCTAACGCGTGTTTCGAGGACCAAGTTATCTTCTTCAGAGACCGAAGGTTAATTCAAGAAATGAATCGTCATGTTATAAAAAATCTCATCCAAAAGTATTACAGTTCTATATCTACAGTATCAATACTGTAAGATTAAATTATTTATCACAGTTTGTTATGGTAGGTGTATACACGATACCAACTTCACACATACTTTTATAGAACTCTGTCTGCCCAACAGATCGGTTGAAACAAAAGTCAGTGTTATGGAAAAGAAGTCTGAGCCCGAAAATTCCATAGAAATTATTTTAATAAATCAATAAATACACCAAAAAATTCTTTTCTTTGGTGACGTTGCTGTATTTGACAGCTATTGCCGCTGCTGCTGCTCATATAATTTTACGTTTCCTATAATATAATTTGTCCATGTTTCACAATAACTATGCGTACAGAGATTCGCTATAATTTTAGTAATTTTAATGATAAGTCTGCACATACATTTCGTCATTATATTTACATGAACATTTTTACTCAGTCTGTTCGGATATCTGTGCAAACAAAAGGTATATCGGGTGAACCCAGCATTAGTTCCATAGCAAATATTTCCTTTCAATAGCACCACCAATAAGTTCATAATAAATTATCTATCATCTATCATCTATCATCTATCATCTATCATCTATCATCTATCATCTATCATCTATCATCTATCATCTATCATCTATCATCTATCATCTATCATCTATCATCTATCATCTATCATCTATCATCTATCATCTATCATCTATCATCTATCATCTATCATCTATCATCTATCATCTATCATCTATCATCTATCATCTATCATCTATCATCTATCATCTATCATCTATCATCTATCATCTATCATCTATCATCTATCATCTATCATCTATCATCTATCATCTATCATCTATCATCTATCATCTATCATCTATCATCTATCATCTATCATCTATCATCTATCATCTATCATCTATCATCTATCATCTATCATCTATCATCTATCATCTATCATCTATCATCTATCATCTATCATCTATCATCTATCATCTATCATCTATCATCTATCATCTATCATCTATCATCTATCATCTATCATCTATCATCTATCATCTATCATCTATCATCTATCATCTATCATCTATCATCTATCATCTATCATCTATCATCTATCATCTATCATCTATCATCTATCATCTATCATCTATCATCTATCATCTATCGTCTATCATCTATCATCTATCATCTATCATCTATCATCTATCGTCTATCATCTATCATCTATCATCTATCATCTATCATCTATCATCTATCATCTATCATCTATCATCTATCATCTATCATCTATCATCTATCATCTATCATCTATCATCTATCTCAAATGTGGTTGAATCCAATAAAGAAGATTTAATAAAACACTACAGACCCTTTTTGAGTAATATAATTATAGCAACTAGTTTCAGTTATCGGGCTGTAAAGAACACAATACATTGGTAAAGAAGAAATAATAATTGAAAGAATTTACAAAATAGTTAACAGTGATAAAATGTAATATTACAGAGATCAAAAACGTATACCAAATATAATAATTTGAACGTAGCAAGTCAAATTATTTTGAGTTCAATTACTAAAACATGAGACTAATAAAACTAGGAGTAGTTGTTCCATGTGAGTGGTCGTTCAACGTCCCTTCCACTGCGACATGAAAGATCTATTGTGGCTCACCCCTAGGTTATAGTCGTTCTATCAGCCCTATACCTCTGATGAAGCTCATCAGGGTCGTTGGTTGTTCCATGAAGTTCTTGGGCTCGAGTTGATGTAGACCAAATTTATTGATCCTTAGTCTCTCGAGGTTTCGTCAATTACACAAGATATGTTCTGCCGATTGTGTTCAGTCAGTAGTCCTATAATAATTCGTAGGTTCTGTCTGCTCATATTCAGCAGCTCTTGAGACCTCTTTTTAGAGAGATCTGCTTGATCTCCTTTTAGCTCGAACCAGTTGAACGTCTCCTCCGATCTACCTAGTTCGATGTTGTTCCTCTGGCTATGCTATTCGCTATGCCTCCGGACCTATAAATATTCCTTCAGTAACTTTCCTGGCTATAAGGTCCGATTTTTTGTTCCCTTCAATACCGGCATGCCCAGGTGTCCAAAATAGACGGGGGTAAGGTAGAAAACGCTTAACCACCGCTGTAGATGATCGTTTTATAACGTTGCAAACTTTACGAAACAGACGTCAAACGGCAGTTCAAACCAAAAACGCACTGCAAGATGCTCGTGGAACCAACATAAGTGAGCGCACAGTATGAAGAACACTTAAGAAAGTTGGTCTTAAATCATATGTGCCAATAAAAGCCCCAAGACTCAAGAGACACCATCGTGTAGCGCGACTAGAATTTGGTCGAGGACATCAAAATTGGAATGCTAACCAGTAGGGTCACATTCTCTTCACGGACGAGAGCCGTTTCTGTGTAAATTCTATCAACGGTAGGGAAAGATTGTATCGACGTCAAGGAAAACAATCTGCACCTTTTAATTTGACTACTGCTATACCTTTTGGTGGAGGTTCAATTATGGTATGGGGCGATATATGTTTGGGGGCACGAACAGAGTTAGTGGTGATTGATGGCGGAGCATTAACAGCAGATAGGTACATTAGAGATATTCTCCAAGGCCATGTGGTACCTTTTTCCCCATATATCGGAGACAATTTCATTTTAATGCAGGATAATGCACGCCCACACTTCGCCCACTGTGTAAGAGACTTTTTAATACAAGTGGGTATAACAATGAATTGGCCAGCGTGTTCCACAGACCTGAACCCGATAAAACATATATGGGACATGCTAGGCAAAAAACATAGGGCACGAATTTCGGTAGGTACCTCAAACCAAAGAGGAAGTAAGAATTGCATTGATTGAAGAATGGGAGAGACTGTCTCACCAACTGATCGATCTGCTCATTAGAAGTATGGTGAGACGAGTATGGTCTAAAATTGTACAATAAAGTTATTCTGTTTAAAACCAGTATTTTGTTTCATTCTGTTATCTTCGACTTGTTTTCGTTTTCAGCAGGTTACGACATGGTACAACTTTTGTAAAACCCATTACAACATTATAATCTAACTTTTAAGAGATTATCTGTACACTATTTACAATGTGTATATTATAGACTGTCAACACTTATACAACAAAGGCTAGCAAAAGTAACATCAAAGGTTTTGGGGCAGTACCAGTGCGGATTTATACAAGGAAAATCCACAATAGACGCAATAGGTACATACAACAAATAATAGAAAAAGCGCATGATTACGAAATAGAAAAATAATGGTTAACATGCTGAATGAAATAATAAAAGAAGGTTCTAAAGTAGGATTAAAATTAAATGAAGAAAAAACAAAAATAATGAGAATTGATAAGCAGCTGGAAGGAGGCATGATTAGAGTAGGGGCTTACAGATTTATGGAAGTGGATCGTTTCAAATATTTAGGAATCTTACTGACAAATAATGGAAGTAGGGATGCTGAAATAAAAGAAAAAATAATGAACGCTAATACAGCAATATATGCCAATAAAAAAATTCTACGGAGCAAATTAATATGCAAAAACACAAAAATCAAAATATATAAAAGCCTTATAAGGCCAATATTAATGTATGCTGCAGAAACAATGACCATGACCAAAAAACAAGAAGAAGATTTAAAAATAGTTGAAAGAAAAGCAATTAGATTAATATTGGGACCAGTCAAGATAAATGAAAATGAATTTAGAAGGAGAACGAATCAGGAAATACAACAAGAGATAAAGGAAAATGTGGTTCAGAAAATAAAGCAACAGAGAGTAAGGTGGCTAGGTCACGTTTTTAGAGCAGGAACTACAGCAACGATAAATATAATATTAGAATGGGAACCAGGAAATAAAAAAAGGCGAGGCAGACCCACAACAAAATGGTTGCAAGAAGTAAAGGAAGACTTGAAGGCAGCCGGAATTAACAAGTGGAAGGAAAAGGCAGCTGACAGAAAAATATGGAGAGAAATAGCAGATAGAATAAAAACAAAGAATCGGGGATTGATTCACCCCCAAAAAAGGATCTAGAGATTACCACTTGGTACGGCATAACCCCTCTAGGGGTGTTTTTGGCCACCATATATATAATAGAAAAACTAATTTTATATCTGTTCCTTTAAATTTGCCGGTGTGTGTATTAAGGAAACTATAATATTTGAAATCATCTTGTATCATCAATTCCATGTTAATTACATAATATTTTTAATAAATATAATATTATTTGTTATTATTTAAATATTTATACATCAACAATCATAAACAACAATTTGCCAACCTAAAAGTTAAAAACATTTTTAGTTGATAATAGAAAATGCTACACACTTAATCATACATATTATGGTGCCAAAAATTGATTTGAGTTTTGACAGCAGTCCACAACTTCATTTCCCCACAAATACTCCAAAGGCTGCGTTCCGCACTATCTACGTGTTAATTATCTTGATTACCTCCATTAGCCGATCATCACTCACTTCACGACAGCAGATGTTTTTCACGGCCACCTTTCTTAATCACTACCTTTCGGACGAACCTCATAATAATGGGGAAGGAGATTTTTTTTTAAAAACGTGCTCACAATAAACTGCGTTTTTAATAATTGACCAATTATAATAATAAATTTGGGGGTTCGTTGTTCTGTTACGTTGTGGTTAAAACATTTTATAAGCTAATGAACGATGAAAAAAAAACGTTTGTAAACAAATCTGGCCAAAACGAAAATGTATACCGCATACAATAAGTTGTAAGCATTTTCATCTGATATTTTTTAAATTATTTATGAATCATAGTCCGATTAATTATATATAATTGTTTAATTACACAGTGTTTTACATATAATTGGTGTAAAGGGAAATTTATTCATTAATATAACATATCATAATTAAAATATATAAAAAACAATATATCAATTAATTACTCGCACGATTATGTTAAAAAGGCAGATTGTCTTACAAAAAAGTCCGTCGATGAAAAAATAAAACAGACGGTCTTATTTTGCGAGCTGTCAGTGAGTTATAAGCATTCTTACTTCTACGAAAAAAATTTAAAGAATTATTCGAGTAAGGCTTACCAGCATAAGAAGTAAATCACTGCAGTCCACATTGTAATTTAAAGCCTTATAAAACAATATTAGAACATTATGTTTTAAGTGCTTTAAGACCTAATTACGACTTCATTTTTATTTTATTGTATTCAGCAAAAATCTTAGGAGTTTGGAACAAAGAATGCATTAATTATCTATAAAACAGACTTCAAATGGAAAATAGAGGTTCTCTTTCTGAGGAATAGGAAAAAAATACAATAATCGAGAAATCAAGAAATCTCAGTATTCAATTTCTTTTCCAAACTGGACCCCTATAGAAATCTACTTAGATGACTTGGACATTGAAGAGTCGGTAAAATGTATGGTTGCAGTATATGTATGCAGCATATGTACAATAAAATAATCAGCTGGATGGGTGCAAGGAAAAACCATCACAACAATCTCTAATAGTAAATCTGCATTAAGAAGCATATATGACTCATCAAATCGATGTTTTGGGTGCTCAAAAGTGCAGTTGTTTGAGCCGATGTGTGGGAGCTCGCATTGTCGTGGTGAAAAGTGATCCGTCTCCGGTGGTTGGTTTTCCAGATTTCTTGAAAGACAACTGGTAAATAAATGGTTGTGTACCACTCAGAATTAACTGTTCTGCGTTGTTCTAGTGGTACGGTTGCGACATGTACAGTTTTTCCGAAAAAACAGGCGACCATTTGCTTGCAAGTGCTTCGTGTGCGAACAACTTTTGTTGGATTGGGCTCATCTTGAAACACCCATACAGTCGATTGCTGGTTACTTTCGGACTCATACGCGTAATTGTACGATTCATCACCTGTGACGATGTCATAGACGTGTTTCGAAGCACCGCCATCGTAATAATTTTAAGAAATAAAAAACTGTCGAGTACAAGATTGGACTTTATGAGGAGAAGATGTCAGGTATCAATGGGTACCCTAAGAAAGGAGGACGACGAAGAAAGACCGGGTGAGACGGCAAGCTAGGCAATTGGAAGAAAATATGTGCTATGATAGAAGAACTTGGAAACTAATTATTCTACACCCTCTAATATTCTAAATTGATTGAGTGCTTGTTGCCATACGACTAGAGTCCAAACGGCTCAAGATAGAGAGATAAAGAGATAGAGTGTATTAAAAAATAATTTTTAGAAATTTTATCCCAAAGTGCATAGGGGATAAAAGTTTGTATGAAACCTTTTCAGAATTCAGATGCGCTATTAGCACCAACTGCATTCAACGGAAACGCAAAGTTTATCCCATAAACTGTTTATTAACTAGTTTCGGTCTTATAGGACCATCATCAGGCGTAAAACTGTAGTGAGACAAACATCTAGTAAAAATTTTTCTTATAAAGAACCAGACGGGATGTAATAGAAAACATCAAAAAACACCAATAGACTAGAGGATAAGAGAGTATTTGGTTATGAATGTATCCCAAGAAAGAAAAATGCTTTCTTTTATGAAAGTAGTAGATCCCAAAAGAAAAGTAATCCTTCTAAGGGAGGTCACAGAAGTGACAACGAAAGGAACAACAACATTAATCCATGAACAACGCAAAGGATAAAAATAATAACAGATTGGGGAAGTAGGAACCTGGTCAACTTTAATGTGGCCAAAACACAAAACACCACATTTTCTCTCAAAAAGAGTTGCTCAGATGCAACCTTAACAATGAATGTATCTCATACACTCGCAGTACTGTACCTTCAAGTGCAGTATAAAAGAGTGTATACCCTGTTACGAATGGCTAAAATAAAAAAAAAGACCCAATTTCATCTTTTCCACCGAAAATAACGGGCGATGCGAATCAGTCAGGTAATGACGATTTTGATGTACGAAACTGGTCACACTGGCCAAAAATGAGGGCTACGAATCTGGTCACATCAGTCAGGT
The DNA here is from genome assembly GCA_035357415.1 of Ophraella communa. Classification (NCBI taxonomy): domain Eukaryota; kingdom Metazoa; phylum Arthropoda; class Insecta; order Coleoptera; family Chrysomelidae; genus Ophraella; species Ophraella communa. The sequence goes on along the minus strand of CM068988.1, from coordinate 19,480,708 downwards.
AATAAAAAAATAAAAAAAAAAAATTAAAAATAGGTCGGGTATATATAGACTTTCATGTGCTGATTGTAATTCGATATATATTGTCAGTGTGGACGCAGACTTGAGGTTTCTGAGCATATTGGTTTTATCAAGAAGTATCAAAGGTATGGACATTTCAATTCTCCTTCTTCTTTCGCTAACCATGTCCTTTCGGAGGGTCATTCGAGAGAATGTTTCACTATTGATTTATTACATAGATGTGATAAGGGTGTCAGACTGAATTTACTTGAAAGTCTTGAAATACATGCAGCAGTCACTAACCCCAACATCAATTGTCTTAATGAACAGCTTAAACCTTTTAAACATTATGTTTTTCTTAGACTACATTCTGATTTCTTTTCTTAATTTGTTTTATTTACGGTTTGTTTACCTACATTTTTCGAATATAACCTAATTTTCTTCTTATGATTTCTGTCTCTCGTTTAGTTTAATGGCCTCCACCACAATAGCATTTGGCCAGCACAGTTCTAAATAATTTTATAGTCCTGTCATTGTCTTATTTCACAGATTAAATATTGGTTCTGTCCCATCATAGGATATTTTTCTATTTCGTATTCATACTGCGGTTCCGTTTCCGATATTCATTCTTTCATTTGGTGTGGTACATTCATTGGCTTTCTCTGAGGGCAAGTTTGAAGCTTAAAGTTTTATGGTGTTAACTATGTTAATAATTTTTATTTACTTCCTCCATTTACTAAATTGGATGTCATCCATCTGGTTTGGTGTTCATGATGCTGTTCGGTTCAACTATGGCTATTTTTCTCCAAGTTCCGAAATAATTCCACGTGTTGGAAAATATTTCTCTTCTCACGAAGGGCTTAATCGCCTCTTTCTTTTCCTAGGTCGTTACTTTAACCAAGGATCGATTTTCTTATCCTTTTTCCTGGGTTTTTCAATACCCTACCTCATGAAATACCTTTCTTCTATTAGTTTCTGTTTGAAACCATGTGTTCTCTCTTTCTGAGATAACACATTATTTTTCCCCATTTCATTTTCATATTATTTTCAAGCCACTAACCATATCGTGCCCTTAATATTTTGTTTTACATAAATGTTTTTTGAAATATTTCATAAAAAATTTTAATACCATTCTTTTAATAATTTCTTTCCCCAATTTTTGTTTCTTACTTATCCAATAATATCTGCTTAAGTGCTGATGTTCCAAGATTTATGGTTTTTCTCCTGATGATTCTTGGTAAGTGTGAAGATATCTGTAAATTTTGAATTTGATATTTAAAATTATAAATTTTATAAATTTTGCATTGCTTTGTTTAGTCAAGTCAAATTGTTTATAATGTTCACTTTTTTGATCAGTATTTTGTAACTTACTTCCCTTGATATTATATATTTCTTGATTTTTCTTAAGTACCTTACTCACCTCTTGTGGTTTAATGCATCATTTAGTAATAATGTTGATTATCATTACAATATATTGTATTTTTTATGATTTGCTTTGTATAATCAAAAATTTTTTAAAAATGTTATTAGAGAACTTAAACAATATTATCATTTTGCCTGCATGTTTTATATTTCTATGCGGTTATCTCTTTGGAGATTTTCATATGTATTAACATACTTTAAGGTTGTCTCTTTTATGAGTTGTAGGTTGATAATTCATCTACAACTGTTTTACTGTAGTCTTGATTTTTGTTTCCATCACATTAAGTCTTACTACTGTCTTCCTTTCAAAATTGACATTGTATTGTATTTTTAGCCTGATGATGGTCCTGTGGACCGAAACTAGTTGCAAGTAACTTACATTATTAAATTAAAATTGTGGGATCGACTTTGTGTTTTTCTTTGAACCTTTTTAATAAGAATTTTAAGGAAACTGGACACATCGTTAGGTTAGGTAAGGTTAGGTTAGGTAAATTCGCTAACAAATTTTTTTCACTTCTTTGCACTTCAATCTCTATATTAAAACTGATGGATCGCCCGAAAATATTAAATAAAGTTATTAAATATGTACGAAAGTCATTAAATTTAGATTAAAAGGTACTAAGTGCCTACCCAATTAGGGTCGTAGTACCTTCGCTTGTTGTGACCACTTTCGTACATATTTATTTGTTACCTGCACCGGATGGTAAAAGTATTAAAATGTGACCAGATTCATTATGCCCAAATTAACAGTTGTAGGAAAATCCTTCGAATAGGAAAATATCCCAAAGAGGAAAATAAATAAAGCTATGAGTAACAAAGGCATTAAAAAAGGGAATGTATAAAATTTTTGAAAAAACTTCAAGCACCACACTAAAACTATAAAATTGGTTATTTTGATTATGCTTTAATGGATGTTTATTTCTAAAAATAAATCTAAAAGTACGTCTTCATCCACAGAGCAGAATAAACGTTTTTTGCAACAGTCTCCGTCTTGGTCTCAATATCAGAAACATTGTTTTGGTCACGGACTTAGTCGAGACCAGCAAACTTTGGTCAATTTCTCATTGTAAAACCATCCAGTTTGTGTTCCATTTTCGAATTATAATTATAATAAGAGTAATTGGATACAAAGAATAGTTTCTGATTATGTACGTACACAAAAGTGTGCATAAAGTTGATGCTTTTATTATGTTCAAATTAATGTCTTATTGAATCGAATTACCATAATGGAAATCCTGTTTGCCGGATCGAAGGCTATTAGCGACTAGTTAAAGTCGCAATAACGAATGTTAAATTCGTCGTTGCGGCAGTCGTAATCCACTTAAATCGACCATTTTTGCAGAGTAAATTTTCAACGCACGATTTCTTCTTACGAACGTAGGTCGATGATATATGCGATTCACTACAGTTCTTCAGCCAATTATGGCCTCATGAAAAGATATCGATAATAACAAATTATTATTGGAATCAATCATTGTATAAATTAAGACGAGTCGATCGACAGGAAAAATATTTCTACGAGGATAACTCGAGAAGTTCCGATTAGCTAAAATAAGTTGTTTTTTCACGCTTAAAGCAACATTCAAAACTAGAAATACTTCAATATAAAAAGTGTAATCTTCGTTTACAGAGAAGAAATCCGGAATATGTTTTAAAACCACAACTTAATCAGTGGTAGGCTCTTGTATTTTTACTTCCCATTCTCTAAACCTTTCATCTCCTCTATACAGCATTGACCGTTTGACAGACTTACGTTTAGTCTTATGAAACAAGTGACAATAGTTGTCATGGTATTTTTAAACATTGTTTATTTTAACAAACTGTCAAAAAGATTCGGAAAATTCCGAAACAAAGAGATCGGCTCCAACAGTCGTCTATACTCGGGAACAAGAACAGCTTGTAGTTCAAGATGTCTGCCGGTTGTCCTATGGGTGATGATGGTGAATGGAATCTGGATCTATTATTTCAAATGTACTTCTTTGGTAAGTGATTTAATATTATTACAATATTTTTATACAAATATTTTTGGTGCTAAATGTTTTAATTTAACATAAATGAACTTTTGATTAATGATTTTTTTTTAGTTATCAATCGGCATGTTCAGTTTCAATCGGAACGGAACAAGAGAGAGCTTTCAAATTTTTTTGGCCTTCTTATAGTCTCGCCAGATTATGTAAATTTAGACATATAAATCAGCATTCAACTGTTTACCTTTTTAAAAAATAAGCTAAAATTCCAATAATTGAGGTAATGATTTTACATTTTTGATTATATCTTTGATAATATAAAGATAGCTTATCTTTTTAAATTTACAAAAAATCTATTTAAATTATTTTTATCTCACTTTTTCCCTATAAAATTTTGATTCGAAATAGGGTGTTTTTAGTCCTGTCAAACACTTTATACACTTTTAAAATTTGAGTTAAAACTATAAATTACTCTTAAAATTACTCATAAATCTATTAAACTAATCCTATTTCAACTTTTAAAATACTAATTTAACCTCTAAGATCTAAAATTTAAACTTTTTAGTGACTCTATTATTTGAACTAGAAGAATCACATTGATCAACTTGGTAAGTCCTTTCATTTTATACATAATATTAATAAACTTAACTACTTAAAATTACATATTTAGTTACTAAACATATTATGAAAGAGATTAATAGTTTTTAATTTTGTTTCTTTTTATATTTGTTTTAGGTTTCACTTTAACTTCAACATAAAACTATGTCAATTATACATTAATACATGAATTGGGAATAGTTATTGGAGTTGTACATGTTTAGATTGTTATTGATTGATCACCATTGATCCTATCCAAGATAAATTTGTCAAGTACATCCTCTATCTGTTTGAATGTTTACCATAAGAAATTATTATATTGAATACTTTTGATGGAATAAAAAAAATATAGCTGATGATTAAATGAAAATTATTAAAATATCCTTTTTATTATAACTTATTGAGGTAAGTTTTACTTATTAATTTTTCTGAGCTTAGTTATTCATTTCAATACTATCATAAAAATGAACGGAAAAAAATTAATTTTAATTAAAATTTAAACCATATCTTTCGAACGCCTCTTTGGGGAATGTTAATTGACACGAACCAAGTAATTTTTTAAAAGATAACGAAAGAAAAAAAGATCAGCTAACATTATTTGGAAAATTAACGTCGAATTTCCCAAATGTCAAATAATTTACTGATTATATTTATCTATGAGATGACCACTAAGATACCCGACAGTTTGTGCGTTAATTTTTATTGATGCATGCCGAATTATTTTAATTGGAATTTCGATACCAGAAGCTGACAGCGCTCAATATTTTTCATTTAATTAGTAAATTAGTACAAGTTCTGTTGTCAGATATTTGATCTCCGAAATATGAATATTTTTATAAAACGTGGAAGTGTAATAAATTTAAAATACGTAATTAGCTAATTAAATTCCAGCTTCCAGTTTTATTAAATTGATATATACATATAAGTTATATTTTTATTTATAAGATACTTTTTGACGTTGAATATTTAGTATTAAAACCTTAATGTCTCCTTAATGTAAGTAGTCCAAAAGGATTTATCATCTTTTAAAATCAGAATAACTGAAAAGACATAAAAGTTATGAGTACAGATACAGTCGACAGAAGTAAACATGAGATCTGGAAAATATGCGAAACTAAAAGAAAAGTTATCACAACCAGCCAATTACGAGCCATTGTTAACGATTATTCATTAGTAATTGTATTAATGATTGTAATAATGACCGAATAATTTAATCAATATGTTAACTGTAGTAAGGTGAGAGTATACAAAATAGCGGAGGGACCCATCCTGACGTACGCTGCAGAAACAAGAGCAGACACAAGAAAAACAAAATAGAAAATGAGTACTATAGATATGAAAGTATTGAGATCAATAAAAATATAACATTGAGGGACAGAGAAACAAACAGGAGAGTAATGTAACGTGCAAAACATAAATAAGTGGATATAAACCAGAAAGAAAAAATGAAACGATCACTTGGAAAGAATATGCCCAGGCAGAATAGCAAAAATATGTAAAAACCACAAACCATTATTAATACATGTGTTATTTATTGTTTTTTTTTATAATAAACCATAAAAGTTAATTATAAAACAATAAATCAATTTATTGTGTGTAATCAAACACTGTTTTTTAATACTTACCAACATAACGTAAAAATTTTTAAAAAAACTGTAGCTAGAACTATTATTATTATTATTATTTTTTTATTACAAAACTATATCTCCATATTGAGTTACACAAAAGGTTTTGCGGTATAGGATCACAAAGAACTACAAACCGTTTGAGTATCGTCGTGTCCAGATGGCGAAGAGAGAAAGAATATTAATATATAATACCTAGACATAAATAAGTGATACAACAGCATTGTCCTCGGACATATTTATAGTTCATTAGAGCCCATTTGACTTCGTGTGGCCGACACATCTCTAATTGTATTCGAATAAGATTGTAATAACCTCACAGAAAAGACGTTTTGGCATACAGAATGTCCTCAACGGTATTTTTTCCTTTTAATTTAAAACTAGTTTTATTAAAAGCAAAAAAAATGTAGTTAGTTGGGGCAAAGAGGACTTACACTTAATGTCTATAAAAGTAAACTACAAATGTGAAGTGGTTGACATCTGTAAAAGAACTTCACCCATATGGGCGTTTTTTTATGGTGATCTTCTGATAAATTCCTCAATATGGATGTGTTGCCGGGGGTAGCGAGGTTTCGTTATTTGTATCTATCAACTTTTTCGTCGGTAAAATAGAAAATTTTTATCAGTATCAAAGATATTTCTGAAAATGATTACGTACTTTTCTGATAATTAAATGAAATTACAAATTACAAATTAATACATTTACTTTTGTTCTAAAATACTTGGCTACTTTTTTTTAAACTGAAGAAATTCAAAATGTTTGCATATTGTTTTTGTTTATATTTACAGTTTATAGCAAAGATCTGGTAAAATAATATTTTTCAAACTGATAAAAAATGCTAAATGATTCGTAAAATACACATTAAACACAAGTACACTTTTTGCACAATATAATATAGATTCATATACTAAAATTTAAGCAATAAATGAGGCCATATGTAAAGGTCTCTGATCGAAAAATAAAATTACACTTTTTTCATAAGGAACCTATTAAAATCTTTAAAATATTTCATAAATCTCATATCTCTCATACATATAAAAGGTGGTGCTAAGTTACAGTTTATTTGGAAAATTATTTCTGTGCTTACCCAGATTATTTGTTTATTTATTTATTTACTTGAAACTTAATTTCACCTCAATTTGCTTACTTTTAAGGTCTATAACAGGTTATCTGTTATTTAATAAATATAATTTTCATTCAAAAAAACTTTCTGTCCTAATTTTATTTTATTTAAACAATATAGATTCAAATTTTCGATTATTATAATAATATTAGTTCCATGAAAGTCGTATTGTTTGTTGCTTAACTTAGCCTCAAATAAAACATATCAAATAACTTTAACTTAAACTTGAAACATATACTTGGCTTATATTTGAATTTCCCGCGCTTAAACATCACAAGGTGACGTCATGCGCGAACTGGGCGAGTTTAGAACACAAGCTTATCGTACCTTGTTTCTTTGTAGTTTCAATACTACAACAAATTCAAACGAATTACAAAAATATATAATGACAACAACTTAAAACATACACTTTACATATATTTGGATTTTTCGATCTTAAAAATCTTTTACAAGGTGTCGTCATGCGCGAACTGGACAATTTAGAACAAAAATATACAAAAATTTGTGTTTTATATTGTTAGGTTTAAAAAAATTTAACTTTAGTTAAGTAAATAAAAAGTTTAAAGAAAAATTATATCGGATTTTGTAGACGCAGCGCGAGAAGATACGTGTACAACAAGACCAACAAGTTTTCACGTTGCTATCAGTGTAATGACAAATGATTCTGGTAGTTCGAGACAAGCTGTATACACGACGTAAATAATTTATTTATAATGACATAATAAATATCGGATTAAGAAGATTTGTGTACTCGGTTGAATAGCATTAAAGCTGTCCCTTGTCGTCTTTAAGTAATTTAATTGATTAGTATTCGGCCGAAATAACTCCTTGTGTGAAAATTTAAATTTATAGGCAGAAAATTAGTGAGGTTAGAGTTGATGCGTCGGAATATTTATTATTCCGGTTTGAATTGTATAGTTGGTAAGTTGGGAGATAGTAGTTCTGGCATAATGGGAAGCACAATTATTATTAATTATGGTTTCGGATGGGTGTGATCTTAAAAGTTTCAGATTATCAACGATTTAAAGGATTAGTTATTTACTGTTATGGTTACGGCCGACCTTGGAGGAAATAAACAAAATTATAAACAGAATATTCAGTTTGTATTCTTAAAACTGACAAGTTGTAAATACAGAGGTGCTTGAGGAGATTCAAAATATTTTATAGGTGTAGATTAAGCCTTTTTAATCTGTGTTCAAATTCAAATTTCTGAAATCTATTTGGTGTGGTGATAAACTTTATAAAAGACTGTTATTTATACAATTTAATTCAATGTAACATGTTATTGCTTTGTAACTAGTTCCCGTGTCAATGACCTCTGCTGTCGAGACACGTTAATAATAAATAACATTAAAAAAAATACTCTGAAAGTTTAAAGAATTACTAAAATCAAAACTCTAAAATAAGGCTAGACCCCTAGGGCTATTAACATCTAGGCTTTAATATTGTTATGACTTATTACTTCCATACTTGGTCCAGCCTTAATACTACCTAAACAACATCAGGTACCTAGCTACAAACAAACAAAATGTAACTTAAATGTCAATATGACGATGCTAATCAGCGAAACGGCCGCCATTGTAATTTAAAACCTAATTTTTCAAATAAACTTGGAAGTTACGTCCAAACAAAGAGTTTTTTATTATTCTTAATATTTGGACACAGTTATTACAAAAATGGATGAGTTATTAAATCAAAATTATACACAAAATCGATTAAATAGTATGATATGGCAGCAAGATGGAGTACCGCCACACAATGTCACAGCCGTTCAAGAACATTTAATAATCAATTTCATGTGTGGATCGGCAATAAGGGTACCATTAAATGGCCGCCAAATAGTCCCGACTTAACACCATGTGATAGCTTTTTATGGGGGTTTTTAAAAGAAGAAGTGCATTTTGATTCAAATACAAATATTAATACATTCACTGCAAAAGTTCGCGCGAAAATTGAAAATTTAAATGGTCATAATAACTCAATATCTGACGCATTTAAAAAATTTGAGACCAAGATATTACTTATGCATTGATAACAATGGAGGGCACTTTGAGCATCTATTGTAATCCTGAACCTCTTATATGTGAATTTGTTTCTTATCTAATACTAGAACCTATATTATATATTTGTAATTTGGAAAAGCAGGGCTACTCAAAACTTTAAAAAAATACAGGGTGTCCCATTTAAAATATTGAAGATGCATTTTATTGGGCACTCCCTGTATACAAAATTCGGTATGTTGCTACATTTTTGGTCGGTACAGATAAAATAATAAAATTTTTATTTGAATTAAATTGCTTTGATTGAGTCTTCATTTTATACATAGATAAGACGTAATTGTAACACAAATATATTAAGTTATTGTAAAGATCATCATGATATAGTTTTTTCCTGGTTTTTTTATAACATTGCACAGTTATACTGATCTTAGAGGGAAGTAAGTACATCCAGGATAATCCCTTAGGCCTCATAACATCTAGGCTTTAATATTGTTATGTCTTATTACTTCCATACTTGGTCTAGCCTTATAACTACCTAATAAACATCAGGGACCTAGCTACAAACAAACAAAATGTAACTTCAATATGTCAATCTGACGATGCTAAGTCTAGCGAAACGGCTGTCATTAAAGTTAAAAAAGCAATTTTTTAAATAAATATTGGAAGTTTTGTTAAAACGAAGAGTTTTTTATTATTCTTTTTATTTGAAACTTTTTTTTGTATTCCAGAAATTAAGGAATATAAGTGGGGGTCAAAATATAATGAGAAACCCTGTACGGAAGGCAATAATTATTAGCAAATAACCCTGTAAAAGGACATTAATTTTGAATTTAAAACCACGCTATTCAACATCATGTTCTTTGTTTATATTTTCACTGGTGCAAAAAACAAACAAAAAAAAATGCTGCTCCGATTGTGAACCAATTATATTCATACGGGAAGCTGCTGGTAACAGTTGATAAAACAACGAATTTTAAAATTTCCATAACAACGAGATTTAAATAGGAAATTTCCCCTTTAAATATACTTTCACAATCAAAAAGTATAGCGCCATCAATCCGTTTTTAATTCGCTTCGTGTTAACTGGTGTGAAACTGACTGCTAATGGCTTCAATATTACGTGATCCAATTTCGAAATGATCCCACAGAGGGGTCAATTTCTTTCGCCGCTCACGCTTCCACCTTGTAATTTTAAATTTTACCCAACCAAAGGTCAGTCGTTGTCGATAAAGTTATTTTCATTTTATTATTTTGGAAACCTGTTGTTAACGGTGATTTCAGACAAATTAGGGCGAATTGTTCCATTCATCTGTACTTTAGCTAGTAGTCGTTGAGTCTTTATATATAAACCGAAGTATGTTGTTCTTACTGCTTCATTTATTTGTCATCACGAAATATGATCCACTGTGCCTGGAAATGTAAAATTTAAACAACGCGCTAAGCTAATATTTAAAATTAACTGCTGACAAAATAAAAATAATTTTCATCTAATCATCAGTTATATATTTTTTTTATTCCATCAAAAGTATTCAATGTAATAATTTCTAATAGTAAACATTCAAATAGATAGAGAATGTACTTGACAAATTTATCTTGGATAGGATCCATGGTGTCAATCAATAACAATCCAAATATGTACAATTCCAATAACTAGTCCCAATTCATATAATAATGTACAATTGACATAGTTTTCTTTAGAAGTCAAAGTTGTAATCTAAAATAAATAAAAATGGAACAAAATTAAAAACTATTAATCTCATTCATATGTTTAACAAATAAATAACTATGTTAATAATTATTATAAAGTTTAAGGAGATTATTATTGAAGATTATAGTATTTTGTCAAATAGTTAATAAATTAGTTTTTAAAAAACCATCTTCGAATTGATTAAACATAAATCTCTATGAATGTAATAGACTTTAAATGCAGTGATTGGCTTAATCAAAGTTATTTTTTTTTTCATAAGAATTAAAAATGCTACAAATGCGATAAATCAAATCTTTTTCCCAAGCAATGAAAAATAATGTTCTAATTAAATAGAATATTTAGAAATTCTCAATATTAAACCAAACAAATTGAAGTGTGCCCTAACCTGAACTCCAATTAAACTACTTATTCAACTTTTAAAGACTTCCCATTGTTGGTAAAAATAGTTTCTGTAAAATATACCATCTGCGTGACCATTTTACAATAACGTAATAACATCCATCTTCAAAAATTTGTTTCACTTAAATTTCCAAAAACAGTTGTATTTTAGACTGCATTGTATTTGACCGAAAGTCAGTAAATTTACCATTCAAACTTTTATGAAGGTGCGATTTTTGGGTACCACCCGTAACCATCGGACCATTCATAAGTACAAAAAGCTTTATAAACCCACTTGAGTTCCTAATATAGAGCGGAGTTTGAAGTTGGTCTCTTAAGGCTTTAATAACATAACAATTTAAAATAGCTTAAACAATTAACGTTAATACTAATTGCTGTTGATTATTTTTTTGTTTATTTATATTTTTGATGGCTACATAACCTACAATATCTTTGATCAAACTTTTTTTGTGTTTATTATTTTGATATAAATTTAATCCCTTGGAAGAAAATATTTCTGGGCGCTTGTTGTCGAGTGGCGTATCTAAATAGAACACCTTTAAAGGACACTTTTTTCATTGTCATTGCACGGTATTATTTCTCTGAACTGTGGTAGGTATAATTTAAAAATTTTCATTCATTCTTTTGTGTGTTAGATCGATGTTATTTTGTATTTTTGTGGAGAGTCTATTAGAAAATCATTTTACGAGCACCCTCTATATGATACATACGAATAATGGACAAACACTTGAAAATCGTTTATTTAGTGGTTTTGTTATTTGAGTGCTTTTGTTCATGGAACATGTTTTCCGGTGTGGTCCAATTTGACATTAGAAGATCGATCTATTAAGATAGGTAGGAAAACCAAATATTTTTAAGAAGAGGAATACTTATATAAAATCAAAGTGATTCTGTTCAGCTCGGTATTTGTACTTTGTCATATTTACAGATTTGATATAGAAAAAAAACTATTTATTAAATAAAACAAAAAGTTTTATGTTCTAACTAGATTATATACAGAGCACCGCTAAATTATGAAACAACAGTTATTTTTTGCATCAAATTTAAGGAATTGTTTATTGAGTACCTATTGAACGCTATACAAAAATTTACTGTAGTACTCTGAGGAATTCCATCTTACTAAAAACATCAAACAATGAAACTTTTAACAAAACTTCCACAATTCCAGGATACTCAGGGCTAATAGCAACTAAGCTTTAATATTATTATGGCTTATTACTCCCATATTTGCGAAGGTGTTTGCGAACATTTTCCAGCTTTGGTGACAACTACTAGACCATACGGTTTAGTTTCACTTATAGTTTTATATAAGTTGCTATCTCCATCACAACTTATACTTAACTACGTACTTTAACTATCCAAAATAAATGTTGACGAGCCATCTAGTTTTTCGAACACTTGTGTGGTTAAGGCTGTTTATTTTTTGAATGCGTTCGAACCCAGATGGGCAGTAGGTAGCAAAGTATTGAATTTTTCCACTGTTGATGCCAACTCGGTCATTTGTGAACGTCTATATCCTACAGAAAGTGTCGTCAAGACAGCCGCAAAGTTTATATTCCTTCAGTTAGTTCACCTTCTGTTGAAACTTGATCATTCCAATCACACATCTTACATTTCATGTCGAAAGGAATTATTACCTATTCATTTTCTAATTTCCTTAAATACCCATGTTTGTTAAACCACAACAAAATAGGGGGTGATTGTCACGTGATCCTAGTTTCTGGAGAAAGTAGGAAAATTCTTTTGCATCACCGATATATTTTTGCATTTGTTCAAACTCTTTGTCTTTGCAGTTTTTCTATTGTTCTAGAGACACCTGCAAAATCATTGACCACGCAATTTACTTTCTATATTCGGATCTAAGATGTCCTGATCGTCTTTGTCTGTAGGTTTTTTGAATTTGACAAAATCGACATACAAATGATCGTGTACAAATTAAAATTAACCATCCTATGTTCCTCAAATGGAAAAATGGCCACAGGACCCATTCGACCGAAGAAACAGGCAACCATTTTCTTCGCAGTACTTCGTACGCGCACAGTTTTTATTGGATTTGGCTCGTCTTGAAATCACACATGGTCGACTGCTGTTTTCTTTCTGGGTAATACGCATATATTCACGATTTTATACATGTCTTTTGAAGCACTACGGTCCAACTTTTAACCAATTTCCTTATATCAATCGGTTTTATGAGCGATTGATAAATAATAAGGTACCCAACGAGAACAAATTTTTCCACAACTAAGTTTTCATGCAAAATCGAATATATTAAAGTGGTATCTCTGGTATGCCTCTTTCTCTCGAAGTCATATGACGATCTCGCATTATCAAGTCACTCAGTGCGGTTTTGAACGACCCCCATGGAATTTGTCGGTGAACTACGGCCACTATATTAGCAAAATATCGTAGTTTTTGATTGTGCTTTTTCTTTATACAAAAAACACGTTTTTGTAGAGTTTTTCTACGTAGAAACTTGTGGAAATTTATTCAACGAAAACCATTTTGTGAATTTTCCATATTTTGGCCAAATTGATTTTCTTCTCTCACTGTAAACAAAACAAATATTTAAAAAACAGTTTAACAAAATTTCCACTATTTATTTAAAAAATTAACTTGTTCATCAACATTTTTCAAAATTACTTTCATTTGTCAATCTGACGATGGAAGTAATGTTTGATTTCTTTAAATACGAAATATTATTTGTGGTGATATTTTTTTTTACTTTAGTTTCAAGCTAACATGCAAATAAAAAAAAATAGTGTAGCTGCAAAACAATTTCGTCAGAAAGATAAATATGATTTTTCAGCACATTCGGTTTTCCTTATTATAACAATACAGAATGTGTATTAAAGAAAATGGAGGTGATTTATAGTACACTTTTACATTTTTTTTAGTTGCGAATTATTCATAAATTCATCAAGCCGTCTATTTTGAATTGAACATAATTTTTAAAAAGGGCGTATCTCGATAAAAACTGGTTTGTCGAAAAAGTGATAAAAAGCAAAAAATAATGTGTTAAACGAAGGGTGCCACAAAATGCATTTGATTTGAACGTACAAAAAAGTTTGGCGGGACTTTGGGGGGCAAACTACCCTTACATTTTTTTAGGGGTGCTTAGATTTCAGATATAGTTGTTTTTTTTTTATTATTTTATATTATATTTATATAATATATAATATTTTATCCTACAAGAAAGTAACGTGCCCATTTTTATTATAAAACCTCAAATAGTTTAGATGAAAGCAAGAAAACAATTTTATTTTGCAACTTTAAAGGGCTGTAACTTTTTTTAGTATACACTTTTGTCCAAAGGTAAGTTGGGTCAATCAAGTTATTTCCGTTCACGGAATAAGTGATTTCATTTATAATATACCTTTTTGAAACACCCTGTACATATATGGTTACTGTTATTTGTTCAAGAACCTAATAAAAGTTAGAAGTAGGTAAACTAAATAATCGAAAGTCGTGATGAAACTAACACTAACTAAGGAGAATGTTGCCTTCTAAAGTAGTACCAACGACAGGACGACAACAGGCAGGTAGTAATACCAAGTAATACCCCAACCATCTTGTCTTCAGTATTTATGTTCTTATTTGTGATGATATTTTAACAGTATGGGCTTGTAAATAACAAAAGTCAAAGGGACCTAATTAAATGTTGTTTTAACAGAACCGGTCATTAGTCGATGGACCGCAAAGCGCCGCTGAGGACCTTTCGGCATAACACCCTCTGAAATGTCGTCCAGTGCCGTGGATTTTGATTACATCTATTTAAAAAAGGGGCAAACAAAAATAATAATTCAGATTTTGTTTAGAGATTAAAAAATCGTATTGTTTTAGTTTGTTTTTAGATTACTTGTGAAAATATTATTAAAATAATATTCATCTTAAAGGTAATTAGAAAAGAAACAATATTACTTCTACCAGAGGATAATGTAACCACATTTTGTTTTATTTCTATCAAAATATTATCTGGTAGATTGTCTAAAACTACGTACTTTCTCCTTCAGTTAGTCTTATCTGACAGATAGGATCCTCGAATAATTTATTTGGTAGTCTCTGCTAGATAAAATGAAGCGCCTGCGCAAAGGAATATACTTTTTAAAATTATGTATCTAACCAAATACACAATCCTTTTATACTGCACCTTTGCGGTTTTTAACTGCACGCAACCATTGAGAGTTTTGAACCTATTGTCAAACTTTTTTTCCTAATGGAATAATCGTCAAATGCTTTCTCATATGCAAAGGAAAATATTTTTCATCATACCTCTCCGACATGTCTATTTGGCGCACGGAAAAGGGGCTTTTCCTGTGCGGGCGCACAGGAAAATTTTGACATTAACTGGCTACTAATAAAACATACTATTAAAAGTTCCTTAATAACCGCAAACAATGCTTGTTTATTTTCCTTAGCAACGTTAAACAACGCTTGTATATTGTGACAGTTTTTCGAATTTGTATTCAAAATATTTTTAAAATGATTTCTCCAGAAGAAAAAATATCACTTGAAGCTGCGAAAGTAAGTGCAGAATTACTGCCCAGATATGTGAGAGATATGAAAATGAGTACCGTCTATTTTGCAAGTGGCGTCAGCAAAAAGAAGTTAACACAGTAAGTGATGATACTCTTCTCATTTATTTGTCTGAAAAAGCCAAATCTATGAAAGCTTCAACTTTATGGAGTCGATTTTCAATGTTAAAAAGTTGTCTAGCAGTAAAAGCAATTGTGAATGTTATAGTAACTTGCCAAAATCTATTGCATTTCTCAAACGGCAAAGTGTTGGTTACACACCAAAAAAGTATTAACTGCAGACCAAGTCGCCAATTTCATACTTGAAGCAACAGATGAGAAGTGGTTATTAACTAAAATAATTTTAATATTTGGTATTTTCGGTGCATGCAGAAGAGATGACTTGATTCGATTAACTTTGGAAGACGTGGAAGACAATGGCCGGTTTTTGGTGGTATTCCTTCGAGATGGCAAAACTCACAAATCAAGAAGTTTTATCATTACAAAGGAAGGATGCCCCTTTGATCCATGCAGTTTTTATCGCAAATATATTAATCTAAGGCCTACAAATATGAAAACTACAAGATTACTTATTGCGTATCGTAATGGTAGATGTTATGCTCAACAGGTAGGTTGCCATACTATAAGTGGTACAACAAAACAGATTGCTGAATATTTGAACCTAAAAAATCCTGAAGAATATACTGGACACGGCTTAAAACGATCTTCAGCGTCTATGTTAGTCGAAGGCGGAGCGAATTTGCTTACTCTAAAAAGACATGGAGGTTGGCATTCGTCGATAGTAGCTGAAGGCTACATCAAAGAATCAGTAAGCAGAAATGTTGAAGTTTCTCGTAAATTGTTCAATGATTCAAGAATAGGAAACACAACGTCAACACCAGAAGCCATTGTAGTTGGGAAAGACCAAGAAATAAATACTAATGTACCTTCGACTTCATCAACTACAATTCTACAAAATGAAATGCCTGCTAAAGAATTGCACATTTACAACAACACAAATTGTAACATAAATATTTTATTTAGTAAAAATTAAAAATTAGGTATAGGTTTTTGTTCGTTCATGTTTAAAAATAAAGGTTTCTAACATTGTGTAGATTTTTTTACCTTGTTTTTTATTTTCAGAGAGGTATAATGAAAAGTATCGTTCATTACACGTCCATAAATGCTTTTCCCGTGCTTGCATGACTTCCCGTTTTTTATCACACGCGCACGGGAAAAGCCTATTTTCTGGACTCCTAATGAAATATACTATTGTGCCTTTTTTTTTAAAAGTTGCCTATGACTGTGTGCCTCATTTTAAAAGCACAATGTCAATAACCAACCAAAAACACAAAAAATATAAATAAAACTAAATAACTTACATTACATGCATTTTCCTGTGTAATAAAACAATTTGTTCCTACTATAATTTCTTCTCTTGTTTAAATAAATATCCATTCTTTTGATTCAAAACTATGGTAAAACTTGTCAGAAGTATATCTTAAGGCTGTATTAAACTAGTTATTTATTTAAGTAAATTTGTACAATGTTTATATTAATAAATATCAATTCCTATAATGTAATATATCAATCAATCACATCAATCAAATGATTTATTGGTAAATAAGTGAATAACTGAATTGATTAAAATAAATAATTTATTAGAAGAGTGGTCCTTCCACTTCTCATTTTAACTATTAATATTTACATTAATGTGTTCTTGGACTTACTAACTACTTACTATTTCTATTTTAAAATTAAAAACGCAAATTCTTCAAAATCAGGTTGTGACCTTTACAGGAGAGGTAATAAAAACTACAGGTTTTGTCTTTAAATGGAATAGAATTTTAACAACTTTTGATGGATTTAAAATTATTATATTTTTATAACTTCCTTACTCGACATCAATAGTAAGTGTTCATGTTCAACATCAAATTATAGCCAATATCTTGTTCAGATGAAAGAGCTCTTACAACTTCATCTCCTTCACCGACTAATCTACTGCGCATCCAGTTCTCAAAGGAAAAGCTATATTGGTCGATCTGTAAACTATTTCTGCCATCAGCGTAGAAAACTTTGCATTTAATATGAAATTGGATGCCACTGAAATTGGCTATAAACAGAAGGGAGCTCAACACAGATCCTTGAGGTACATGACTCGAAACTAATCTTTCAGGTGAGTAGGTACTACTAATCTTCACACAAAATCTTAGATTAGTTAGGTAGGTATTCATTAACCAATTCAACAGATACAAGGGTTGCCTTTTATATTTCGGGATTTGGCAACCCTGGTGTTGCAATCTGGCAACTGACAGCTCAATCGTAAAGTTGGACATTTTTGAGGTTATACGTACTCAGAACGTTTTGACATACGAGCACTATTTGTGTTGTTTGCAGTAACTTAAAAAATTAATCTCGGCCCAAAAATGGAATTAAATCGTGAACATTTTCGTGCTATTATTTTTTACAACTTTCGACGTGGATTAACTCAGTGCATGGATGAACTTAATTCAATTTTTGCCGATAAAGCTCCATCAAATATCAGTGTTTATGGTGAATTCAATCGTGGCCGTAGTTCACTCCAAGGCGAATTTCCTGCAGGTCGTCCAACATTAGTTGTTGTTCCGAAAACCATTGATGCTGTGCGCGAACTGATATTGCAAGATCGTCATGTGACCTATCGTTAGATTGAGACAACCTTAGGCATTAGTGACACCAGCGTACATTCAATATTGCATTAATATTTGACGGTAAAAAAATTTTTTTCGCATAGGATTCCACATAATTTGTCAATAGCTCAAAAAAAGCCTCGTGTCGATTGGTCGAAGGAAATGTTTAAAAATACGATCGTGGTGCTTCACTATGATTTATTGGTATTATTATTTGCTTTAAAACTGCATCAGTAATTATTTAATTTATTCTGAATCTTTAAAGATATGTCACAACTCTTGGTGCCACAGTGGGTGTTATTATTTCTTGAATTTATGACGATAAACTCTTTATTTAAAAAAGGCCATCGATTATCTTAGAGAATTCACAATTTGCTGGTTTTAAGACTTACTAAGACCATTAATAGTTTTAAAAAAATTAGTTTTTAATGTCAAAATCAATGCTTATAAAACTAGTTCAGTTCCAGTTCTTGGATTTAACACGATTTTAATTTCTGAAGCCTCAACCCTGTATATTTAAAGTATTCACTATAAATAGTCTGTACAACTTGATCTAACAGTAACGCTCATCACAAATCACGACTAGAAACACAACGACTTCATTATACAAAAGCAATTTCTTTCCGTGAACTGACCTGGATACCGTCTCGGCATCAACTGATCCTTATAATTAATTGTTGACCATAAATATAATTAAATAGATCTATTGTTTATAGGCTATTAGTATTAGTTTAGCTATTAAGTGGAACACAAAGGTTAGTGCCTGGTAATGCCGAGATGTCGGCTGGACGTGAGGTTACAACAAAGTATTCCAAATTACAAAATCATTAGCTGAAGGTTGGTTCAATAATTATCTATAAAGAACGGTATTTAAAGTGTTTTATATAAACTTAATTACTGTATAATGAAGAATTTTGTTCGGTATTAATTATATCAAAGATTTTTTGACATTTTATTTAAGACATTACATAATAAGATTATTAAATAAATCACAGTTATCTGCATTTGAGAGTTTTCTTTACGTCTTATAAAGTAACAAACGTTTTGTAATATTTGAATTAGCCCTCTAAAAATAAAACTTTTCCCGATGACAAAACTGCATAAACGGTACGTTTCATATTGACAATATTGACAATATCTCAGCGACAAAATTATGACAGATCTGTTACTAAGGTGTCTGGTATTTCTATACTTGTCAGTTTCACAAACGTCAATGAAGCGTCTTCATCAGGCGAAGAAATCAGAAAATTGGTTTCGGAAAATGTCCCATTGAACACGCAGAAGTCCAGAAGCTCTATTTGCATCCAATTCTCCTACGGTTGAGAAATTTTACACTTGAAAAATGTACTACCATAACGGAACTAGCAAAAATTCGCGAGGATTACGCCTTTAATATGAAAAAAGGCAATGACGAAGACTATAAAGAGTCGTCTGTAAAGTCAATATGGAATACAACAGCAAAAATGGTAGAAGAAAAATATTTTACGGAATACGACATAAAATCGACCTTTTTACGTATATATCTTTGAAATGTGCAAGATTGGCCAGAGACACCAAGCGAAGGCAGCTTTAAAGTTATCCAGAAAAAAGGAAACTTCAAAAGTTCAAAAGCATTATCCACCGAAGAACTATTAAAAATGATCAAAAACTACGACGAAGAAACCCCCGATGAAGCACTAAAAAAAATTTTTCACCTTTGCTTGGATAGGTAATGAGGCCGTAAACTGCAAGATTAACTTTTTCCGGAAGGAAATTGATATTATGGGAGAATTTATTCTTGAAATTAATGGATAAAAGAGGACCAAAAATTTTATCAGACAGACTCTTTCTTACCGTTCACCCCAATTGGAAGAATGGATCTTGGTTCAAAAACTGTCCACTTGGAATAAACACCGTCTCTAAGTGGACAAAAATATCAGCTGAAAAAATTGGAATAGACACAAAAAAACACAAAATAACAAACCATTCTCATCGATCTTCAGCTGTGACAGCCTTGTATAAGCAAGGTGTTGCTGAGCAGGAGTTAATTAAATTACCGCATCACTCAAATGCAAGCTCGTTAAAACGTTATCTGCAGCTGGATTCCAGTCACCACAAGAAGTTGATCTCAGGACTCAGGAATCTCAGGACAAAAAAATGAAGCTGGACCTTCGAGTTCCCAAATGTTACATGTCAGTAATACACAAGATCAATCTTTAGTAGAAAAGAACGGGCAAGCTACTATAACTTATAATAATTGTGCATTTAATATTGTTAACAAATAAACAAAGATTATGTTTTGTTGCTATTGTCTTTTTTTTCTCGTGAGTTAGTCTTGTCGAATACCATTCGAAAGAAATTTTTTTCCCGTCCAAATTTTCTTCTGGTTTTATTCAAGTTTGTTGCTTTTCGGCAATTTTCGCTCATGAAATTTTGGCAAACAACAAACTTTCATACCCGTCAAAAATTTTGCCGGCAAAATTTACTCATTTATGATATATACAAAAAAATTATTTTACAGGGTTTAAAAAGAAAAAAAAGAGATGATAATCTAATATTATATTTTTTAAATTGCGATTAGGAATGGGAAAATGTTTGAATTTATTTGAGTAAATCTTTATAGTGTGGTTAGCAATTAAAGAAGGAAAATGAAAAAAGTGTTTCCCAACAAATGGCCCTAATAAATATTAATTCATAAAATAAGCGAATAGGCATTTTTGCTACATGAACGTTTTATATCTGTAGGCCTATTATTCTTAGCATGTTTGCACTACGAAACATGTTTCCTTAATTAGTGCAGTACCTACAGTTTAATTAATCCCATATCCAATATAAATGATTATAATAAGTATGTATTTTAATTTATTATTAGTCAGTTTACATGAGAAATAGACACACAACCTCGTTCTAGCTCATATTATTATTATTTTTTTTACTTTGAATAGAATCGATGACTTGCACTTTTGTAACATTCATATTATTTTGATCAACGATCATTAATTTATTACAAAAAAAATTATCAAAAAGGTGCCGCCACTTTCAATCAATATGTTATGTAATTAAAGTATATCATTAATTAAGTAAATATCGAAAACTCATTCCGTAAGAATTGCCGTTTATATAATAGTACACAAGTAAAGACAACAAGTAAAATTGTAACAAACTTGCATTCCACATATGAATACTATTTTTCTTCTCTTAACCTACACTTTGGTAAAGAAATTAGGTTCCTTTTAAAAAACCTCTAAAACATCCTATTATGTTTTCACAAGCACTCGCTAACTCGTAAGGCTAAATTTCTCCCAACATGGCTGTAATTGCCGACTTTCACTGCTTCCATTTTATAAAGGAAATAATTATATTATTAGGAACCAACCCAAGCAAAATACAAATTAAAAAAAATCTAGCAAGTACAAAATTAAACATACGAAGGCTCAATTGTTAAGAAATTGAAAATCACCAAAAGGTTGTCAACTAGCATCAACCAATCATATAGTGTGGTTAAAGATATACCGTTGGCTTTTGCCACTACAAATCAATCAAAGCTTTAAGGCCCATTGTGTAAGGTCCGACCTTTTCAAGGGAGCATAAAGGGAACAGGTTCGGCTTGAGAATGAGATTATTGGCAAAGGGTTAATAAGTACAAAAAACGAGTTTAATAAAATTTATTTTAATAAAATTTGGTGAATTTATTTATTTTAGTGAAATAAACAATCAGTTGAAGATTCCGGTTTTTATACTGCTTTTTTTGAAATCCACTAACAATCCAAAAATGAATATTGTAGTAAAGATCCAAATTTTGCGGATTTTGGTTCTTTACGATTGGTTACGATGCCTAGGGTACGGAGACCTGTACCATTTCGTCAACTTAGTCTGATAGGGGTTTGGGAACAGGAATGGAACAGTATTGTCTTTAGTGACGAGTCTCGATTTTGTTTAGGCATGCACGATGATCGAGCGAGGGTTAGAAGACGACGACGTGGGGAAAGGAGAAATCCACGGTTTTTTTGTTGAAATCAAACTGTTGGAGTTATGGTTTGGGGTGCTATAGATTATGGTTCGAGATCACCTTTAAACTACATCAGAGGTAATAGGAACGCGCAGCGTTATATCCAAGAGGTTTTAGAACCCTATATTTTACCATATCGTACCCGTGGGTTTGGAGCCTATCGGGCGCGTCCCCAGGTGGCGGATAGGGGCCCCCCAGAAAAGTATCTGGTCTGCTTGAGCAGCTAACACTGCAACATGGCAGGCTAGATGCAACACTGGGGTTGTGCGTACTATACGGACGGCGAGTCTTGCATGAGCGGTGTAAAACCCGCAAGATTGTCGGACGAGTCGTACCTAAGGTCGCACCGCGGACCAACCACCCCTTCCCAGCTGTCGTGTTGTGGCTAAGGGATTGCACAGGGGTACACGATGCCGGCGAGGTCCATTGACCGAACCGAAAAACCAGTAACCTTGTCGACTGTGGATCATGTCTCGCGGACAGGGTTACGGGGGTCTGGGCTTAACAACCTGGACCAAGAGGAGACAACCTCAATAAAAACCTGAATCTCACGGTGGGACACCAGGCCAAGGGGATGCGTGGCTGAACAGAAGATCAGCAGCGACTGGTAGTCACCTTGGGGTACCGGGCGAAACCCCATTGTATTTAGCCTTCCCCTGGCATGCGGGGCTCTGTCAGGGGTGACCACCCCTTCCCTAGCTGCTCGTGGGACCAGATATGGATACCAAACAAAAAACGAAAAGATCGGGAGCGTACCGTCGAAAGATGAAGCGCGCCCGAAGACTTCTTACCGGAGATGAAGGAACCGTAGAGGGACAGCCAGCTCCGGTATCGACACCAACTCCGTCAGGGTCCGGCACCTCAATCGAGGGGCAAGGAACCAGCGGAAGAGGCGAGAGGGCTGAGAAGCCCATAAAACCGAGACCGGCAGGGACTCAGAAGAGGCCCAGACCGGACGGGCGAACACCACCTGAAAAGGTGAAAAAAAAGGCGAAGGCGGCAGGAGGTGCACCAAGGGCTGCTGGGACTACCGCACCGGTAGGACCACGCCCTAAGGGGCCCGAGCCAGCCGCCACATACGCCTCCAGGGTGAGGGATGTAGGGGTTGCCATTGTTCCCAGTGGCTATCCCAGCGTTACCCTTACCGCGGAACAAGTAGACCTCATCCGTGAGGCGCTACTTGATAACATCTACGCGATGCAGGAGGGCACAGGCCCCGCTCCAAGATTCTCGGAAGCGAGAATGAAGAGCGGTGGACTGGTCGTGTACTGCGTCGACGGGCCTACCCAGGAATGGGTCAAAGGCCAGGTCAGTGCCATGCGACCGTGGGAATCTGCGGAACTAAGGGTCATCGACCCTAAGGACCTGGAGAAACCGGTCCATGTCATGACATGGATCCCGGGACCACAGATGCCTACAGACAGGCTGTGGAAAATGCTCAGGATCCAAAATCCGGGGCTCCGAACGGAGCACTGGAGAGTCCAGAAGGAGAAGGCGGACTCTAGAGGCCGCCAACTCTTCCTGGCAATGGACAGGGCTTCCTGGGACTTCGTGTCAGGAAAACACCAGAAAAAACTATACCTCAACTTGGGAAGCATAACGCTGAAAGAGTTGGGGAAAAAACCCGAAGGGGAAACTCCGGACACTGGAGGAACGACTGGGGAACAGACAGCTCAACCACCCGTGGTGAGGGCTGGAGAGTTGCCTGGGCCGTCCTCCGAGGGTATGGAGTTGGAGGAGACTTCCTGCAGTAAGGAGGGACCGAGCCGTGTGGCCACGGATGACCTGCCTGCGAAGGCAGCAATCCCGGCGACACTGGCTATGGAGACCGCCGAGGTGCAGGGAGAAACGGAAGAGGTACCGGGCAAGGAACCGGGATACCTCTAGGTAGGAACAAAAAAAAAAAAAAAATGAAAATAAAAATACTACAAGCAAATATACATCACTGTAAGGCAGCCACGGCTGTATTACAGATATGTCTACTCAAACAAGACATAGATCTTGCCCTTGTGCAGGAACCCTATGTCGTTGGGAGAGCGGTCAAAGGGTTACCATGCGCGGGAGGCTATGACTTGATCTATTCGACGAATGGCCACCCTCGGGCATGCATAGTAGCCAAAAGAAATCTTGATGTTTTTCCACAATGGGACCTGTGCACAGGAGACCTAGTGGCAATTACAGTCAAGATTAAAAGAAATAACATGTCGAGGCAGATTGTTATTGGTTCGGCATACCTACCTTACGACCAATCAGGTCCCCCTCCTTCCAAAGAGGTGAGAGAACTGGTTACACATTGTAGGGACAAAGGGATCGAATTCCTTCTGGGGTGCGACGCCAATGCTCACCATATCATATGGGGGAGCACAGACATTAACTCAAGAGGGGAGTCACTTCTGGAATACATTGCTTGCAATAATCTAGAAGTGGCTAACGTTGGGAATGACCCCACTTTTGTGATCGAATCGCGGGAGGAGGTCATTGATATCACAGTAGGTACAAGAGAGGTGTGCAGGTGGGTGGACGGATGTCATGTCTCTAGGGAGATGTCTATGTCCGACCATAGGCATGTCCTCTACAACCTAACCTGTGAAACGGGGAAGGAGGAGGTCACATATCGCAACCCTAGAACTTGTGACTGGGACTCCTTTAGGGAGCACCTTGAGCAGGGTCTAAGCGAATGCCTCCCAGCCCCAAAGAATGTGGCTGAAATAGACCTCCTCTCAGAACAACTGACTGGAGGTCTTATGGATTCCTATAACAGAAACTGCCCAGAGAAAAGGAAGAGGGCTAATAGGGACACTGTATGGTGGACCAAAGACCTCTCGAGTCTCAGGACAGAAGTGAGAAGACTCTTCAACCTGGCCAAAAGAACAAATGGCTGGGAAGCCTATAAGGCTAAAAGGAGAGAATATGGCTATGCGATTCGCAAAGCCAAAGAAAACTCTTGGAGAAAATTCTGTGAGGACATTGACAGTCTTCCAGAATGCTCCAAGCTGAGAAAAACTCTCCAGAAAGACACCATGGGTAGGGTAGGATCTCTGAAGAATGAAAAAGGGGAATACACAACGACCGGTGAGGAGACTTTAGATCTTCTTCTAAAATCACACTTCCCGGGATGTGAACCTGTCACGGAGCAGGGGCACATCTGTTCAGGGGCACTCCGTAGGAGGGCATCCAAGGACAGCTGGGCCCTTGCCAACAAAATCGTGAACAGAACCAGACTAGCATGGGCGATAAAATCCTTTCACCCATACAAAGCTGCAGGACCAGACGGTATCTTCCCAGCACTGTTGCAACAGGGCAGGGAAATCATCGAGGGACCAATGTGCCGACTATTCAGGGCTAGCTTGGCACTGAGCTATATCCCTATGAACTGGAGGTCTGGAAGAGTAGTCTTCATACCGAAGCCTGGTAAGGCCACGTATGCTGAGACGGGCTCCTTCAGACCTATCAGCCTGACCTCCTTTTTTCTTAAAACCTTGGAAAAACTGGTGGACAGGTACCTACGGGACGGTGCTTTGAGGGTAAAACCTCTGCATCGAAACCAGTTTGCGTATAAGAGTGGGGTGTCCTGCGAAGTCGCGGTACACAAGCTGCTCCTGAAAGCGGAGCAGGCACTCTTAAATAAAGAGATAGCCCTAGGTACGTTTCTGGATATTGAAGGGGCATTTAATGTTGCCTCCTTCGATTCCATACTTAGGGCCATGCAGAACCGTGGCATAGAACAGGACATTGTAAGATGGACTGGTAATATGTTACGGGAAAGAATAATAATAGGTGCGCTCTTTGGGGAGACGAGAATGGTCTCAGCCACTAAGGGGTGTCCGCAAGGAGGGGTGTTATCTCCTCTTCTGTGGAACCTGGTGGTTGACGAGCTCCTTTGTAGACTCAATGACGAGGGTATCTATGCCCAAGCCTTTGCTGATGACGTCAGCATAGTTGTAAACGGTAGATTCGGGGCCACTGGGTCCGAGAGAATGCAGCTGGCACTGAGGATTACCGAAAAATGGTGCAGACAAGAGGGATTGTCAACTGATCCGGCAAAGACCTCCGTGATAGCGTTCACCCTCAGAAGGAACCTTGACTTGAGGGAACTTCGTATGTGGGGCCAAACGCTAAAGTTTAAAGGGGAAGTCAAATACCTAGGGGTAACCCTAGATAGCAAACTAACCCTTTCCAACCACATTAGAAACACAACAGATAAAGGCCTAAGAGCTCTCTGGGCATGCAGAAGAGCTGTGGGCAATACGTGGGGGCTTAAACCCAGTATGATGCACTGGCTTTATACGAGGGTGGTGGCACCCATCATAACCTATTGTTCTGTTGTGTGGTGGCATAAAGCGAGGTGCTCAGTAGCATCTAGACAGCTAGGCAGGGTACAAAGAGTAGCCTGTCTAGCCATAACCGGGGCGATGCGAACAATGCCCACGGCGGCCCTGGAAGCTATGCTGGGACTACCTCCACTACATCTTATTGTGGAAAGGGAAGCACTGGCAGCTGCTTACAGGCTGAAAATAAACAACGAATGGGGCAGGGCGATCCCTAGGTACCATTCCACAATCTCGAAAGAGATTGAACATAATCAATTACTGAGCATGCCCTCAGATAGAATACCTATCTGCTACGACCTTTCCAAACCATATACGGTTCATATTCCGGATAGGGACGAAGCTCGTACCAAGACTAGGAAACAACATGAATCCGTTTGGTACACAGACGGATCCAAAACAAGCACCAGCACTGGGATTGGAATCCACAATGAAAATACGGGGAAGACGTATAGTCTCAACCTGGGTTCAGTAGAGACTATCCTGCAAGCTGAAGTGGTTGCCATCAACACATGCTCGGAGATCATCCTGAACGAGACAGTCCCTAACAGGACTGTCAGGATCAGAAGTGATAGCCAAGCAGCTCTCAAAGCAATAGAGAGCGTACACACTGCGTCACGAACAGTGAAGCACTGCCAAGGAACTGTAGCTGAACTGGCACAACGCCACAAGGTTATCCTTGAATGGGTACCAGGACACACAGGGATTCTTGGAAATGAAAAAGCTGACCTCCTAGCTAGGGAAGCTTCAGAAGGAACCCTGATCGGACCTCTTCCCACATGTGGGGTCTCATACCAACATGTAAGGGAAACAATAGAGGAACGACTAAGGGAACAACATAAGAAACTCTGGATGGAACTGCCTGGACTCAGGCAATCCAGATTATTCATAACAGGTCCATCCAGGGAGAAAACTACAGAACTACTCAGCCTAAGTAAAACCCAACTGAAAAAGGCAGTGGGACTGCTTACAGGACACTGCCATCTCCGAAAACACATGAACACAATAGGACTCGCTGAGGACCCATTGTGCAGAAAATGTGGTGAGGAAGACGAAACTCCTCTTCACGTAATATGTCACTGTCCGAGCCTTAAGTGGCTTAGACAGAGACACTTTGGCATTCAGTTTCCTGAGCCAGAGGAAATCGTGAAAGCGAATATCAGGGACATTCTAGAATACATGAAGGAAACGAACCTGGTATGATTACTTCAGGGGGGTACAATGAGCCTAGAGCTCCAGTACATGCATGAAACGCACCCCAGAAGAATAGAATAGAATAGAATAGAACCATATCGTAACACCCTGGAAAATCCGACTTTCCAAAAAGATAATGCCCGACCACATGTAGCAAGAGTCACAATAGACTTCTTTCAACAAAATGATGTCACATTGTTACCTCAACCACCAAGTTCTCCCAACTTATCCCCAATTGAGCACGTGTGGGATATGATGGGTAAGAGATTGCTCATTCTGCAACATCCTCCTCAGACTCTAGAAAAACTTCGAGAGGAGTTGGTGGTTGCCTGGAATAAGATACCACAGGAGGACATAGTAAGTACTTATACAAAATTTTATAAAAATAAAATCATTTAAACTGGGTGTTCTGATTTTTATGTCAGTATAATATTAGACTAGAAGCGTAATATCAAATACAAAGGAATATTTTTAAGAAGCCGACCAACCAATTTTCAAACAGTTGTGCGTCAGTTTTTTGCTGGTAATCCAGAGAACAATCTGTTTTTAGCTAACAGCAGCAGACAGTTCGAAACGAAGCCATTTTCTGAGTGAGATTGATAGAGAATGATGAGTTTAAGTGTAGATAAGAAGTTTAGTGATAGGGATTAAGAAAGTTGGTTGCCAGGAGAAAAAATGTTTGACAGTGGGGAGTTTTTAAGAAGAAATCAAAAATGGTCTAAAAATTAGAAATGTTTTAAAGAATAGGTAGAAAAAGTTTTATTCGATAATAAATAAGGAAAGAATGCAGTTATTTATAGATTATTAAAATTAGGGAAGCTGTAGCAGTTTGGAGTTTTTATGGATATAGAGTTTTTAAGAGATTTGAGAAAAGTAAATTAAACAGTTTAAGTTGTCAATTGAAAAGTACGTAAAATCAAATTTAAAGAAGAAAAAAGACAAACAGCATAAAATAATCAAATAAGAAGTTAAAAGTGTTGGAAAGTGGACCTTTGAGAATATTATGGTAATCTGGTGTTCATAGAAGAAGTGAGAAGAAGAATATGTTAAGGTTAGTTTAATTAGTTAAGAATTAGTTAGGCATCAGTTTAGGTAGATAAGAGTTTATTTGGTATTATTTAAAATTCAATATAATAAAAAAAATTAAATACCCCATAAATAATTAGTAAATTAAAAATCAAAACACAATTTAAAATTTAATTCTCAATTGAGATAATAAAATCATCACAATAGATATTATAGAGATACAGCTATATGATGTGTATTGTAAGTGTGGTAAAAATACCTAATTATCTGCTTATTTACTTTATACCGGTTTTTTTACGAGATGTTCCATTAATATGTTCATTTAATCTTGATGGTACTAGAAAAGTTAGGTTAGAACTGGGAAATTATTAAATTATTATTGAATTAGAACACGTTTGGGTGAAACTAAAGTTGAGAACATTACTCACAGGTCACGCTAATACAAGTAAAAATACATTCCTCGAATTTTGAATCTATTCCTACGTATAACGGCTTTATTATAAAAATAACAGTAAACTCTAGCATAACATCTTAAAAACCGTACACTTTTTTGTACATCACTAAAAATGTAATGACTTGCATTATAATTACTGAAAATATGCAATATTAATAAATGTTTATTGCTATCTGTGAATGATATACGCCGTGGGTAATTCGAGACATGCCAATCGGTTTGCTGCTACAACTAATTAGGATTGTTAATTTAACAGTTAACAGGATCATTATGTTCGCGAATGTTTAGTCGTTGTGTAGAGAGTTTTTTGTTTATTTTTCTTTATAACATTTGTATTGCTCGTTTTTTTTTATCCTCCATACTTGCAACAAATAAGTGATGAGTTTTAAAATGGACAATAAACAAAATTCGTTGTTATTTTTTGATTAACAAGTAATTACTTAAGTTGTGTAATAAGGAAGCTAATAAAAACGATTTAATGATTCGAAAATCAAACGAAGCAAATATAAATACTAATTTAACTATTTATATACAGGGAAAATACACTCATCGACTTAAAATTCGATCCATTCAAAATATTGAATAACTAACTTATTTTTTATTATTTTCATACTCCCCTCATATACAGGGGAGAAAAGAAAATAATATTTTCCTCTACTTTTGACTCATCCTGTAGGTTAATTCTGCTAGTAGATGTGCACATATTGAATAGAGTGCTGTGGCCAACTCACAATTTGACAACTCTCAATATTTATTACTTGTCAATTGCAGTTTAATTTTCAGTAGTAATAACCCAAGGACATTAATAATTGTTCGAAAAAATTCTATAACAGATTTCGAAAGCTTGTTGCTTGGAAACAGACCGACGCCGTTTATCATTTATCAATGTTCGAGGGTTATTCAAAATTTTTTGCTGGTTATGGAAAAAAAATACAGAGCAGAAACAATTTATTTAAATGTGCAATTAAAAATGGTATTTGGTATATATTTGATTCAATAATTTCATTAATATTCTCATCAGTATTACAACCAAATCGCGACATTTTGAAATATATTCAATATTTGAAATGTCAAAATCGAAATGAAACGAAATGCAGGTATCCATAGCTACATGATTGAGTGAAAACAGCCCATGGGATCTCTTTTCAGTATAATGTTGGTTGTATTGGTTGTATTCAATCAGATGACCACAAATTACTTGATTTCATTGGATTTCTAATTGAGCAAAAAATTTTCTACATAACAAATATTAATTTTTTGGTAATAATTGCTGTTTGAACTATCACCATATCATGGTTTTAACGGCTACTGATGCAGCACGAGCAGTTGCTCTAGTACAAGTCAATATTATGCTGCTAGAATATTAGGTATTACCAGGTCTAGCGTCCAGAGAGCTGTAAAACGTTTCAATGAAACTGGAAGTTTTTCTAGACAAAGAGGATCTGGCAGACGACAAGCTACAAGTGCTCGAGATGATTGTTTTGTAACATTAAATGTTTTGAAAGATTGAAATACTACTGCTATCATGGCTCGAAATCGTTTAGAAGAAGTAAGTCAAGTAGCTGTTAACGAAATAATTATTCGAAGGCGATCGGCGGAGCAATGACAGCAACATCAACTGTGGCCCACTACTATTTGGCGAGCTCTGTCTGCAATGGGCTTTAAATATCGCAAAATTGACAAGAGACAAGTAATAACGGAATCCCACGATTAATAAACTGGCGTTCTGAATATATAACGTTAATAAAAAAATACCGGTCTGAAAATCGGCCAATACTCTACCTCGACGAGACGTGGTTTGACACCCCTTCTGATTTCTCTGAGAAGTGTAAAACAAAAGCACCATCAAATAAAGGGAGGAGAATCACAATATTACACGCAGGATCAGAAAATGTTTGGATCCCAAACGCTATGTGGCTTTCTGCCAAAAATATTAAGAACTCTTGTGTTGATTATCACGAAGATACGACAGCAGACCTTTTTGAAGATTGGTTTAAAAATTGTCTGTTACCCAACATTCCGCCAAACAGCGTTATAGTTATAGACAACGCAAACTATCATAGTCGACAATTGCTAAAAATTCCTGGCTCAAAGAATACGAAATTGGAGATTCAAAACTTCATGGCTGCAAATTACATATATTTTGAGGAAAATTATACAAAAAAAGAACTTTTACAAGTGCTGCAGTCATTTTCTTAAAAAAAACGTATGTTAGTGATACAATTGCAGAAGAATTGGGACATACAGTGTTACAACTACCTCCCTACTACTGCATGTTAAATCCCATAGAGCTTATGTGGCATCAACTTGAATCGAGTGTGCGCGGAAAAAATACTTCTTCGGCTTTAAGTGGTAGTGTGGTAGAATTAATTAGGAACTGTATGAATGACATTCCTACCGAGAGTTGGAAAAGTTCTGTTAGTCATGTTATAAATGTTGAAAACTCGTACCTTTCTGTAAAATCAATTGCGGCAATTATAATTAATTTAGATGAGGATAGCGATAGCGACACTGAACTAAATATAGAATGGAATTGTAACATTTAAATAAATTACTTGTATATCTCCTATATTATGCAAAATTCAAATTTCTTAAGTTCGACCCTGTAGCACATTTGCATTTTTTACCTGATGATTTTCTACACAATGAGATTAAATCGGGTAGTTTATTTCAGTTAATAAGCCAATACCATTTACTGTGAAAAATACTATAATTTTTTATGTTTAATATAGCTTTAGTTTTTCAGTGTCGTTTGTTTCGGCTCATACTGTTAAATCTTGATTTGTTAAAAACAAGATACTTACTGTGTCGTCATTTATTGCTGATAAATGACATGCAGCTGCCTTCTAATATAGCATAATAAAAAAATAACTATATAGTAGTTGGTCTGAAGGAGCTATTAGTCCTTAGACACTATATATTGTAATGTTTTAAAATAATCAAAAATATAACTTACCCAATATATAACTTAAATTTGAAATAAGTTATTAAAGATGGATATAATTTTCAAATCTTTCCTTTAAATGATGAACACACCATAAAATTTCTTTATTAGAGCTATTTAATAAGTCTCAAGTAACACAAGAACACAAAAATTATCTTGATAAAATATAAGTCCATAAGAAGAAGTATTAACATCAATAGTCGATTCCATAGCCAAGTACAAGATCCTATGTTGTTTAAGCTAAAAATAAAAAGTAAATGAATATTAGAATATGATAATAATGAATAATAGGAATATTATATTAGTAATAGGAAACCCACTCTATTAGTTATATTAAGTTAGTTTGATCAAAATATAAATAAGTTATAATCAAAGTTAATAATAATAATAAGTTTAATAATGTTGTTTATAGGTAATTATAAGATAAGAATAAGTAGGTGTAGATTATTTCAAATTATTATTTAAGGTAGAAAATATCCAACTATATTCAGTTAATTATATCATTAGCAAAATTTAAACTCAACAAACAAATATTAACTATTAGAATAAAATAAACAGTATCATAGAATATGAATATAACTAAATTAATAAATTTGACTTACCCAACCAATGTTTATAAATTCATTTAAGCATCAAAGTGATGAATCCATATTACAATGTATCGGATGATAGTACAAGCCTAGTACTTCCTATGTTCTGGTACATCCCATATTTTGATACAATACAATGCTTGAGAGAGAGTCTAAAAAAGATATTGAAATTTATCACATGTAAAACTGTAAGAAAGTGATATGGTTGTTGACAAACAAAGACTATATAATCAAAGCTTTATCAAGGACATTGTGATTGATAAGTCCAGTGAAAAAACACTGTAAATAGTGAAATAGTGATCACACAAATAAATGATGCAGATTCGATTAATAACAATTATAAGGCCAGAAAATGCTAAATTAAAAATTTAATTTTCCAAAATTTCAATGCAAAAAGGTTATGAAAAACAAAACACGGTCGAAAAAGCGGCCATTTTTGCAAGTTCCGGTGTTAACATATAAAAACCCAGGGAAAATTCATCAAAAGGCCAATCCACGTCAGTTTATTTCTAAATTATTATATCTATAATGGCCGACTTCTTTTAAAAAATAAAAATGGTGGCACAATAATCTCTTAAAACTGTATTATTAATTTGTAAAAGCAAAACCGATTGGAAATTATATATGGAAATTATACATTGGATAATAAAATACCTATCTATAAGAAGAAAAATAAATTTGTTTTTGTACTAACCTGTGATATAGAACATCGGATATCTGGAGAAGTAATAAAAAGCAAGCAAAAAACAATTTTAAATATGGTGAGGACGAGATAGCCGTTTCTGGGAGGACTCCATAATCAAACATCAGCTCGTTGCCGGTTACAAGAAGCCAGGCGCTATCAACAAGTGAATTACGGTATGTCTTTGATATCACTTATTACATTCACTTTCCTAATATCTATAAAGTTGTAAATTATAGATTTCAATATCTTTAAACCAATATTTTGATACAATTTTGTTTCAAATAAAATAAATTGTTTAAACATCTTGTTACCACTAATGCACGCTACTTCTCCGTTTACTGCTAGAATATAACTGTAATACATCACGTGTTCTTTTAAGCGTGGGTATATATGCGCACGAAAATATCATAGTCGCATCATTAAGCAGGTATAGGGTATATTAATTTTTGGTAAAAAAGTAAAATAAATAATTTTATCGTTGGATTTTAATTTTTATTTTGGAACCGACTACTGTGGTTAAGAGTCACTTGTGTTAATTAAGATTAATTTAAATAAACCAAATCTAAAATAATAATAGATAAAAACTACGTTGTTGATTTTAATCATATAGTGTTGGCAAATAGTAAAAAATAAATAAAAATAAAGAAATTTTGAGGTGTTTTAAGATAAATAAAGATTAAATAGGAACTAAATCATAAATGATCATAAATTATAGCCCCACAAACTTTAAAAATAAAAATTTAAAATAATAAAAACAATAATTTAATAACTATATCAATTATAAATTATATCTATACAATCATCACATTTTTTTAACATTGTAATTTATTACAATATATTTCTTTTTTATATGTAAAAAACAGTGTTAAAGGTAAATTAATTGTCGATCACTTTTCGATTGTTATTATATTAAGATTCTAAAAGTCTACGTAAATTTAAACTAAAGAATTTTATTTTCATGTTTTTTTGGTCACCACCGGTAGACCAAAATGGGCAACTCAACCACTTTCGGTAAAATTGATAAAATACATGAATGCCAGCCAGGTGTGGTATGAAGTGTCTAATGAATAGCCCTATTGTCCATTGCCGTGAAATGATCCTCTAATTGTTCAACAATCGTAGTGCTGTTCAAATTGGAAACATTTCCTGAATGCCTTTCTGATTGCTTTGTATTCTGACGAGTTGTAGGTATACATACATACGGGTTCACTGTGTTTGTTGACTTTTTTTATGGTTGTTGATATTATAAAGTCTAACGTCATTTGATTGCTCCGTGGAGAGGATTAATAATATGATATTCATTAATAATAATTTATTGTAGGTGATTTGTATGAATGATATCCTTTCGAATAAATTACGGAATTAAAAATGTGGCTCATCAATTACGTTTGTCTGTCGATGAAAAAAGATTATTTTTTATATGAGGCAATTATAAAATTTATACCGATTGTAAATAAGCCAAACAACAATATTTATTGCAATAGATTTTAATAATGCTAGCAGCTAAAAAATAAAATATATATAGACGTTTTAATCAATCCATAGGACGTAGTTTGGTCCAAGTTTTATTTATACTAAAACCAATAATAATTGAGAGTAAAAAGCGTTGTCATATCTAAATTTTACGTTACCAGTTTATAGCAGAATCAAAATGTAGTAAGCAGTAGAGTTGTAGGTTGTGGCAAATTATAGATAACACACAATACTAGTACGATTAAAAGGTATTATTTATGACAAAAATTAGTAATGAGTAATACTTATACATTTCCTGATTACTGATCAGTTAAAATTTACTATTTTTTGTATAATGTTAGGTATTTATTACAACTAGTGGCAACGCTGTATGCAACGATATTTCTGTCTTTGTCACTTTACCGTAACTTCCATTACATCATCGCAGGCCACAGTAATGTAAATGCAAGCACGAGCGTATCATTGGATTGTGAATTATATACAGTATGAATTGTACGTTTTACTTGACGCCATTTTCACGACCGAAAATGTTCTTGAAGTAAAATAATAAAAATATAGATCACAATATAAACCACCAACACTAACAAGTACTTATATTCTTATGTATTAGGATATAAACAAATCCACAATTTTTAGACATATCGTACTTATCCTACTTATCCCTTACCTAAGAAGAACGAATGGTATTTGAGGGGATCATTTTTTGAACCATTCTGTAGAATTATTTAATAATTTATCGTTATTTTTTTACTAATTTTCACTATTTTACTATTCACTATATTCCCTGTTTAATTGTTCAATATTGTTACTGAACAGTAACATGATTTTATCAATACTGATAAAACGACCAGTGGTTGTATATAGTATATTACATAACGAGTGTGGAAAGTGAAGTATTACGCACAGG
Organism: Ophraella communa; assembly: GCA_035357415.1. NCBI lineage: Eukaryota > Metazoa > Arthropoda > Insecta > Coleoptera > Chrysomelidae > Ophraella > Ophraella communa. The sequence continues at coordinate 19,445,100 of CM068988.1, read as the reverse complement.
TTAAGTTTAGCACGAGCCGCGTAGTGGCGAGTGCGGAAACGTAACGAGTGCAAGAAATACACTTTCCAATGCGTTGTGTACACGATTTTTCCTACGACCCCAATATTTCTTATTATAATAAATATTTTAAATTTATTTATAAAATTTATTTTAATTATTAGTCATGTTAAAAATTAGGATTTAAACGAGTTTATATATTGCATGAAAATATAATTAATTAAAATCAAATAACCACCTTTCTCGGGAATTCACATCAAAATTCTTTATTAAATAAATGACATTTTAATTTTTTTGTGGGCTCTATAAAAATTAAAAGTAAAATGGTCAGTTGGTGAAATTAATTGAAAAGTAATGTAATAATAATAGACGCAAAGATAATTGTAAACAGAAACACAAACATAACTTCAAAAATCCACATTCGACACATGCACGGAACATAACCCAATATAAAAAAGAAGAATAAATTGTTCTTCTTTCTAAAAGTGTTTTTATAAAAATAATAATACTGAATAAAAATATGTTTATTTTTTAAAAATTTAAAACCCTATAAGAAACTTTATTCTTTATTCTTACTTTATACAGAAAAATTTGTATTGGCAATTACAATACAATATTTGACACAAGGAAGATTTAAAAAAAAATTAAATGGTCCTTGCTTTGTCATTCATGTTTTTACTATTGATAAATTTGACGTAAATGTCACAGTTACTTTTCAATACGTGTATTGATATTAGCTACTTTCTTAAGTACAAATAAGTGTACAAACTAGCACTTTCATATGTGGTCGTAGGAAAAATATTTTACTATTTTACTTTTATGTTATTTCAATGATAACAGTTTTTTTTACTAGCTAAGAGCCTATGGGGCTGTAGTTTATTTTTTGCAACAAAATTATGCGCCGGTGATGGTATTACCTTACGTGTCTCCCGTCAAAATCCTGTCAACATTAATAAAATTCTAGGAACGTCAACCTTCTTCCGCACACAAAAATCTGAAACGAAGCGAAATACTAAACACCCAGCAATTAAAGCCAGTTTTAATTACGTATCTATCTATCTGAATTCAAGAAAACATGATTAATTTTAGAGGAACACATGTCTCTTTAACACCGCATACCTCCTAATGAGGCAACTAGTGACTCGAACATTCCTCTTGCCCGAAAAGATTAAATTTAACGCCCGTATCCGGACTATCGGGAACTGCGTTTTCTTAAGAGGGCGATGGCCAATTGCGCTTACTTTAATAATAAGTTTTATTGTCCGGAAATGTTAAACTTTGTGGAAATAGCCGAACTAAATATAATAAAAAAAACTTAGAATATAAAGGTAATAATAAAAAATATATACAACTACAGAGTAAAAATTACAAAACATACAAATAATTAAGGCGTTACAATTTAACACGTTGCTAAAGGTCAATGAACAAGTAAAATAAAAAAATAAATAAGAAAACAAATTTTAATTTTATAATTATACGTTATACAATGACAAACAATATAAATATATGATTTTAAAATTCTAATTCAGTCAAAACATAGTAATAAAAATATAAAATAAAATAAATAAATGATCTCATAAACCAATAATGAGTGAGATGAAATTTATTGTACTAACCCTTACTGTGTGAAAGTCCATCTTATTAAGAACAGTAAACAACTAAACGGTTGAATGAAACTTCCACTATTTATTCGTAAAATACGTTTTAAATTCAGTTACAGCTGTTTCGCTAAAAACTATCAATATGTCAATCTGACGATGCTAGTCATTGATTTAAAAAAAAACTAGACTCAGTGAAACGGCTGTCATTAAGGTTAAAAAAGTAATTTTTTAAATAAATATTGGAAGTTTTGTTAAAACAAAGAGTTTTTTATTATTCCTAATTATTATTATTATTATTATTATTATTATTATTATTATTATTATTATTATTATTATTATTATTATTATTATTATTATTATTATTATTATTATTATTATTATTAGTTATTAACTCAACTTATTGTATAAGTATTACTAATATTTTCTTTTTAACTATAACTTATAATGAATAATTATCTGTATTGAGAATATTTTATGTTTTTAATTATTATTAAAACTTAATCTATAATATGCATTAATGGAACCTCCTTCTAACTATAACTTAAAAAAGGTAATGTTTATTTTTTATTTTTAGGTAAGTACTTCAATGAATGCAAGATTTGACATCCTTTAATTTTTTTTGAATGTTATTCAAATTCTTATTGGGATCAAGTTAATTAACTGTTTATAGTTTGTAATGTGTTAGTTCATTAAAGAAGTTTTGATATCCATCATCTTGAAGAATTTTTTCTATATCATTCTTTTTTTACATAGACAGTTTTACTATTAAGGTAAGATTATTTTTATTCAATGTAGTGAATCATTACAATTTGCATATTATGATGGTTAGTTTTAAATTTTATCTTTACATCACCTTTCCCTGTTTGATTATATTTGCCATCTAAGACCACTATTGTGTTATTACAAACCCATAACAGATAAAAATAAAAATTCTTTAACTTATATAATAATGTTTCAGTAATTTAATTACTGGACAGTAAAGTTTTATTAATCGTAGTCGAATTAAAATACTCCTTACGACTTCATTCTTTCGTCTAAAACGACGGTCGACAATTAAAATCAATTAGTATTCGCCAACTAAGTGTCTCCACCAGTTTGAAGCGTTTTATTTAAAACCAGTCAAATTGCTAGTAGTACAATGGCTCTTCCCGAGCGCACATACCGTCTTTTTATTCTCCTGGCAATTATCACCATTCTCCTAGAATTGACCAATGCGGATTGTCTTTTAATTACCCATCAGCCATCGTCGATGTCATTATACACTAATTTGACGTTCGTAACAATATAACGAATATAAAGATGGGAAGTGGTTATTTTTGTAACTGTTACCTATTGTTCGTGGATGGTATCTTATTTTGTATGAGCGAGTGAGTGGTAGATGTTTATTGTCTTAAACAACTGAAGATAAAGATGGACCAGTTTATGGAAGACCATTTAAAATAAAATTTTGGAATAAAATCGCATAGACATTTATTATTTTAAGCATTTAGAGACTGGAAGATGGAAATGTTTCTAAAAGATCATTTAGATTTGGCATAAAATTTCTAACATGAAGGGTGAAAACATAAGATTGGAGTGTAGTGAAGATCTCCATTTTATATGAGCGTGAGAGTGATAGACATTTATAATTTTAAGCATTTGGGGACTGGAAGATGGAAATTTATCCAAAAGATCATTTAGATTTTTAGCATAATATTTAAAACATATGGTTGAAAAAATAGGACAATGCTGCGCATTCGCAAAGTATGTTTTCCACTGTTTCTTTAACGCCTTCGCAGAAACGACAGATATTCTATTTCCGATTGCTCAATATTTTTAGGTAAAACCTTAAAGGGGAGTACCTGCTGTACTTGATGTTTCTTGCTAGTGTTTGAAGGGATTACTTACATTCCCAGACTATCTCCAGTTTTGGTCTTCCTCGTTTTCTTTTTCCCACTGGTACTAGATGGCCCAATCTTTTGGGCCATCTAGTATTTGGAATTCTTTCCAAGTGTCCCTAACAGGTAAGCTGCTTCTATTCAATATCCTCAACTATCGTGCCTTCTATTCCTTATTCTCTCTTTTCATGAAACTTGGATAGATTTTGAGATATTCTTATAACATCTGTTCAACTGTCTCTATTTTCCTCTTTTGCCTGTCCGTAATTCTCCATGTTTCCGCTCCCTATAGCAGGCTGCTATTTATCATTGTCTCGCATATATTGAACTTTCTCCTTTTTGTTATTTTCTTGCTCTACAAGATTCCATTTAGGCATCCTATTACCTTTTTAGCTTCAACCATGAGTTTCTCTTTTTCCTTCACATCTGTTGTTGTCATCGCATTTGATACCAAGATACTCATATTCCTGGCATTGCATAATTTTCTGACAATTTTTCCACCTCCAAATGTACGGTCTGGTTGCCTACACATACATAGATATTTTCCATAGTGTGGACAGTACCCTGAATATAAATATTTGTTATTTGAGTGCCTGTTCTGAACAATAACATCTACAGCGTGTACCTACGCCTAAAAGATAGTTGAGGTGTTGCCAAGGGATTTGGATAACCGAAAATTTGGTTCCATCACTCCCAATCCACTCGTTTCATTACCAATAGTTGATTAAAGGTTGCTAGTTGACTTCAGGATTGAAAGATGGCCAATAGGGTGTCCGTTATTTACCGATTTGATTTTTGAGTTTGCAGCGCCCCTAAAATTTTTATTGTATGACCCAAAAAAAATATCGCAGTTCATACAAAGCTGCGGCAATCAATTATTTTTGTAGTAAATTTAATGTTCTACAAAAAACTTTCAGTATTTTTTTTCGATAAATTCACTTGCTTAAAAGTTATTCAAGCTCAAAGATGAACTAAAAATATCTTATTAATTTTCTTTGTATTTTGACCAAAAAACTGTCATTATTTGTTTTACAATTTATTTTTTATTGTAAAAAAATCTGATTCAGCTATTTTTTTGGATCTGCCAAAATGATTGAAAAGAGGAAAGTATAATTTTTTAGGAAGAAAGTCTGACAAACTAGAAATTTTGTATTGACAATTATTTGAATGAATTTATGGTATTTTAGTCCTGAAACAGCAACTTTATCATTTTTCGATGAAAGTATTTCCTCTGAAGTAAGGCAAAAAATAGTGGCGGCTTTGACATCAAGCGACGAGAATCAACTTGATTTCCTAAACGCTTTATTTTCAATTCAGAAGATTTTGATTGGTTTATTGACAAAAATGTTGATTATTTCATTAATTCTGATTCTGCAAATTTTTCTACAAATTTTATTTTATTAGAAGATAGTACATGGTCAAATCACCCAGATTATTTAAAAGATTTGGAAATTGTAGAACATCTAAAAGTGGTCAATGATTCTGCAGAGCGACCTGCCAAACTACCTGAAGAATATGTTAATACTTTGGCTTGGGACGAAGATCAAGAACAGTATATTATTCAAGTTCTAAGTGAATATAAAAAAAAATCCAAAAGCCACCAAAGAATGTTTAATAAAATAAATTTTTTTCATGAATGGATTGAAAATTTCATTAAATTTGTCAAATTTTTGCCAATAAATTGTAATATTTTAAGCTTAACTTATATCGTCTGGTAATTAATTGGTTGTTAATTAGTTATCATGATATTTAGCACTAATTTTAGTTATTATTCAGTCAAAACGAGATATTTTTTGCAATAAAAAATAAATTGTAACACAAAGTTATTTTTAGTTCAACTTTGAACTCGAATAACTTTTAAGCAAGTGAATTTATCGAAAAAATTACTGAGAGTTTTTTGTAGAACATTAAATTTACTTTTTGATTTGAATTAATTGCCGCAGTTTTGTATGAGCTGGCTAAGGGACAACAAAATTAATTGAAAAAATTACGAAAACCCCATGTCATTTAAAAGGGAAATCAATCGCCTTTGTTACATGGCTTATATAGGTTCGATATTTTTTTTTGGGTCATACAATAAAAATTTTAAGGGCGCTGCAAACTCAAAAATCAAATCGGTAAATAACGGATATCCTAATGGCCAACCAAACCACCAGGTTTTCCGTATTGTGTTTGATCTGACACCTTATGAAACTCCCTGCAGACATTATTGTATTTACGAACAACCTAGAATAATCAATACTCATTTATTAGAATACCTTTTTCGATTTCATGCAAAGTTTCGGAAAATATTCTTTCAGAGTAGAGGTTGTCTATAAAAGGAGACATCCCATCCTTAATCCACGTATGATTTTCACGTATTGGGTCTATTCTGTGGTTTGCAGCTGGGTTTCTGAAGTGGTTTCCTATTATTTATTATCAATTCTTTGTTGTTAATACCTGTTTCTTTTATTGGTATGCAGTAGTTTATCAAACACCTTCTCGTAGTTCATACATCCACTGATGTCTCTGGCCCTCTGGAGACTTGAGAATATTACCTTTCTCATGCAACAGCATTTATGGACCTGAACTGGTTATCTTGACTCATTAGGCTTATAGTTCGGTATTCTTCGCATTTCTTGGTTCCCGATTTCTTTGGCAGAAACAGCTTTAGCAGTTCTACCTGTATATTATCGAAACCTGCTGCCTTGGCATCTTTTAGTTGTTCTCTTTTTGGACCATCATTTACTTTTCCTTCGAGTTTAAGGATTTATTAACTGTAAGATTAATACGAAACTATATTGTTCAATAAGCATTTATCTCAACTTAAAAGCCTTTTGTTCTTTCAATTGAGAAACTAAAGGCTTTAGAATATTATTTAAATGAAAAAACTTTGTAAAGAATGACTAAGTGTCAAAATTATCAACAGTTATTAGGATAATAGTACCTTCGTGTAATAGTAATTTTTATCTAAACAATGCAATAATTTTAAAATACAATTATCAAACGTTATTTAGCAAAAGTAACGATCCCACTTCTGAATTAGAATGACCAACAACAGACCGGTCGTATAAGAATTGAAGACGAATGGAAACACATGTTCGGTTGCCTATGCCCGACAAAATATTTTCTTAATTAGACCTAATAGAGTTGAAATGCTTAAAGATTATTTTAGTAATTTGCATAGATAAATAGAAAGGGGTTCGTTTTGTTTAAGGGATTTTTATGAGTTCATTTCGTTAAGGGTTCGGAATGATATGTTTGTGTGGTGTTTCGGTAGAATTTTGGGTCGATTAGGCCGGTAGGTATTATTTTAATTAAATTAAACTCTAACGCTAGTTAGCTCAGATAATCGAATTATTATACAGTTGGTCGTAGATAATAAATATACGGGGTATCTTCTTAAAAATTGGATGTCTTTCTCGTAAATCCTTCTTTAATGAAATATTCTCTTGATGTTCAATTTATACATACTTAAAATTGGGATTATTACCATAAAATTTAAAAAAGGCAGAGTATAATTACGAAATAGCGTGTTTGTTAATGATCTAATAAATCTTTGAAGTTCTCCATTATTAAATTATTGATTACTTTGATTGAGTCTTTATTTTATAATTAGCAGACATAAATGTAACACAAATAAATATATTTTGTTATGGAAAATTATTAATTAATTGACATAAATTACATGAATAAGTATAAACAAAAATTGACGTAATGAACAACTAAAAGGTTGAATTAACTTTCACTATTTATTCTTTGAATACTTTAAATACAATTAATTCAACCTTTTAGTTGTTTATTGTTCTGAAAAATTGACGTTTGAAATTAAATTGTTAAATTAGAAAATTGACCAATCGTAAAGAACCAAAATCCTTAAAATTTGGAAAATATTTATTTTTGGATTGTTAGTGGATTTCAATAAAAGTATAAAACCGGAAGCTTCAACTGAAAAGGCTGAAAATTTCATCAATTGTTTATTTTAGTAATATAAAAATCATTTAAACTGGGATTTTTATGTCACTTAGTATATAAAGCACCAAGTAGAAGCCTGACGATGGGGAGTTTAAACTTTTTGACTTGCATGCCAACTCAGCCATTTGTAAATGTGTTTTTTTCTTCTTAGACTGATATTCGTTCTATATCACTCTGACAACATTTCATTTGCATTTCAAACTTGTCGTATTTTGCACATACATCATTTCTTGGGCCAATGAAGGGTTAAGTTGAATTCCTCAACAAATATTTTTCTGTACAGCTAGACTTTTTTAGCTGAATATTTCTGATATTGCAATAATCTACATACAGTCGGTGCATTTCAGCAATGGATAGATCGGGCGACAAGTATTTTTTCTGCCTGTGGGAGCGCGAGTGATGACTCTGGTAAGCCGGAAATAGGTTTATTTGCTCTTTTATAATTTTCTGGAACTTTAGGATGATTTCCGTGTTTTTCTTGTTTATCCTACGGACATATATTGCCTTCTATATCGTTTCTTTTCAACAATTATTCTCTCTTTTTTCAAATATCATATCAAATGTATTTAGAACTTCAATGTTCGTAACGTTGTTTTTGTTAAAAAAACCTCTAGTAAAGTTTCGCCTACTTTGATTACATCAATACGCCTCAATCGTTGAACCTGCTTTCTCTCTTTTTCTATAGAACTTGCCACAAATTCGATTTGTCCAGAGATAGAAAACTGATAAAAAGCAGTAAATAGGGTTTGTCCCTAGTCAGGCTTTCTTTAGTTTTCAGTGCCCTTCTGACATTTCGTTTCCCATTGGAAGGATTAAACTCTCTAAGAACAACAAACAACCAACCATTTGAACGAACATTCCACCTTTTGTTGCTGTTTACTCTAAAATTAGCATCTTCAGGTTGAAACATTTATGAGTTTTATACAAACATTTAGTTGTTTATTATTCTTAATAAGATGGACTTCCACAGAGTAAGGGTTAGCACAATAAATTTGATTATACTTTAATTTCCTTGTAGTTTTTTCTTTGCTTTCTTTTTTCTTCCTCTGTGTGCTACATTTAATTGATTTTCAGCGTTACCTTCTTCGTGTATTAGGTCAATATCTTCAAACTGCTCTTTCCGGATTCGTTTCAATGTCTATAATTTTATTATTACTGACTAAGGCCAATTCTTCAAGATAACTATACACGGTTGCATAATTATTTAATTTTAATTCTATTACAACAAACTAAATACATTTGCCCTTTTAGCTTCAAGCCACAGATTCATCGTTTGACCATTTAACCATGTTATAGTTGACCTAGAAATATCTTTTGTATGTTCCTTGGTGGTATATTCATTTTATAAAAAAGTATTGTGGTATAATTTTCCCAAACAAATAAACAAATAAAATTGACATAGAAGGTCTATGTCAGTCTATCTTACTAAGACTAATAAAAAACTCAACTTCCAAGTTTAATTGAAAAAATTAGGTTTGAAATCACAATTACAGCTATTTCGCTAAAAAACTAGCATCGTCAGATTGACATATTGAAGTTACATTTTGTTTGTTTGTCGCAAGGTACCTGATGTTGATTAAGATCAGGGAAATAAATTCAGGATAATCCCTTAGAGCTAATAACATCTAGAATATCATCTAGGCTTTAATATTGTCATGTCTTCCATACTTGGTCTAGCCTTACCTACTTAATCAACATCAGGTACCTAGCTACAAACAACCAAATGTAACTTCAATATGTCAATCTGACGATGCTAGTTTTTTAGCGAAATAACTGTAATTGTGATTTCAAACCTAATTTTTTCAATTAAACTTAGAAGTTGAGTTAAAACGAAGATTTTTTTTTTATAATTCTCAGTATTTAATTATTTTGTTATTATTATCTACAGCTTTTAAGGATAACAAAGGTCCATTATTCTTCATTTCTTCTTCAAAATAGTTAACTATTGAAGCCACAAGTTCTTTGCATCAAAAAATAAAATGTTTTGTTGTTTTGAAAAATTATAAATATTTTTCACAAGATAACCTCAAAGTAGATGACACTATAAGTTCAAAAGTCACAAAACTCAATAAATGACGCAACTTGACAATATTTTTGGCAATAATTTTACAATGAGGATCGTCTAATTCCAAAAAAGCTATATTGTATTGTATTGTATTGTATATACATTATTTTGTTACAAAAGTTTTTTGATTGATCAGGTTATTTTTAGAAGTGATTGTTTAGCCAACTTAAGTAATATACACTTTTCTATAGAAATGTAGCCACACGTGACGTGCACGCAACTTTATTAGGCTTTTACTTTATATACTATCTAGTATCTAATTATACCGCCATTACCATTTCATTATCACTTCATTATTCTTTCATTTTCGTTTGCGGACTATCCTCTGGTATAAAAGTAACCTCGCACCGGAAATTGTAAACTGTAATTTATAAAGCCATCAAACGAAACTTCCAACGTCCCACACCTACATCAAACTGCTCTATAATGGCGTATACAACATCGAATATAAACCCTGTTGAAAGTCGATTACGATTATGTACAGTCCGTAGAAAAGTAATTAACACAGAGTGAAATGGCTCGTGCGTAATTGGTTCTGCAAATAGCTAATAATTGTCTGGAGTTAATGACGCGCGCGCATTGATAAATTCTATCAGCATATTTGGAGTATCTCGATGTCTATGGGAATATTATGGGGGACGAGGATAGGGTAGGACGTCTGCGTCTTTGTCGAAAATATTCAGAATCGGATCAGCATCTAGTTCATTAGATTTGTTTTATAAATTTTATCGTCGCCTTCATCTGTGTTGAATATAAAAGCTTTGATTATTAGAATATTTATTATTGTTATTGTATTATTGTAAACCAAATGATAGAAAATATAAATTTTATCCTATGGAGGATATCTCGTAAGCTGAGAAAAAAAGTCAGTATTTATTTTGTAAAAATCCATACAGGTTTTTCACCTAATTACATGGATAGTTAAGAAAAAGAAAAAATAAACAATGAATTAAATTAAAGCTTAACTAATAATGGACATGATATACTTATATAACAATAATTAGACATGGTTCAAATACAAAAACAAAAACAAAAACCGAGGAATTCGAAGGATGAGCGTATAGTCCTAACAGCTCAAGGCTCGCACCAAAAAAGGATATTTCAGTTAGAGAAAAAGTATATTATATATTGTAATGAATCAGAACTTTAGACTAAAATAATATTACCTTATTTGTTAAAACAGTCTACGTTTTATTGAGAAAAAAGGATATGTTATTATAATGAATATCAACAAAAACATGAAATATCATTAGTACCAATCATTATTTATTATAAGTTATGAATTTATAGTTAATGTCTGAATTTCCATAGCAATGGGTATAGCTTTGATCATTCAAATGAGCTTGAATATATCTAAAATATTAAATTTATTTAATATAAGAATAGAAAAAGTTATAAAGTTATCCAGTGATATTTGGAATATTAAAGAATGTGTTTATATTAAAATTGTTTAGGTATAAAGTATTTTTGCTAATAATTTTTTTAAATCTCATTGTAAAATTATAAATGGCAGCCATTAGATCGCTCCGTTTCATTCAACCATTTAATAGGGAAAAAGTGAAATTTAATTACGGAAAATTATTTTATTAATAATAATAATTGTTTAATTATCACTCAATTAATCAAGCAATAAGGTAGAATTAATTAAATTAATTTATTGAAACATTTCGAAAAATCGACTTAAAAAACAATTGAATTTACATTTTTTAGGTCATTTCTGGGCAAAAAGTATAAATACCGAGAAACTTCCAATTTTCGGGGAGTTCCATTTCTTACGAAGGCAGGTCCACGTTAAAAAAGTTGAAAATTGGTTAAATTTAATGGCTGACCAGTCATAAGAAAACTAAAATTGTTACCCCCACCCATGTAAACTTTCAAATTATAAAGTTAAAATTATTAAAAGTTGGATCAAGTAAATAAAATTGGAAAACTAAATGAATGGAAGTATTTTAATATCCACCTACCTGAAATATACATTTCTGGATTAAAAAAAAACAAACAAAATTTCAAGAAACTACGTTGATCAGAGAGGACCACTGACGCCATCTTGTCTACAAGGTTGCTTAACTCAATTGAACCGACTACTGAAGGTATAGAGTTTTCTTATGCTCATAGAATTTATATACAAGGTGAGTCATAATTTAATTAAATATCAAAATAAGGTAAAATTAGATTGAAATATACAGAATTAAATAATTTTTAGCCCCACAAACATACATATAATAATTAAAAACATAAAACACACAATTATAAATTTAATAATTATTACAATTTTCTAGTTAAAATTTGTAAATATTACAATATAGATTACAGATCCGAAGAATGGAACATTCGAATCAACAAGCTAAGGTTACAAAAACCAGGGATTTTGTAATCATTGGGGGTCCCAAAGAAACAAAAATGTCAGCAATGAACATCCAGAAGTAGATATGGATTTCACACTATGAATAAAGTGAGAAAAACTAACTGAAAAGAAGAGTGAAGATAAGTAGATACTGTTCAGTTTTATATAGTTTGAGATTATTTAAAAATGTTGAAGTCCGTTTCTGTATTTGCACATTGTGTACCACCAATTCAGGCAAAGCAAAGTGTTAAACAGAATGCTGCAAGCATCCCCATTTCGGTTCCGGCTTGTGACTCCCTAATAGACATTCAGTTTAAATGTGACTTATGTTCCCACACCCCAAAAATAATCACTTTATTTTATCTCGCAATGGCTTTTTATAGGGTTTTTACTCGGTTGAAGTTGTAATTAAAACTGACAAAGGGGTCCGTTTAGTCCTTTTTAATATGGAGGGATAAGAGGGATGATCGCCAACAAAGAAAAAAGAAATTATGGAAAAGTGTATATATGTACCGGTATTCATTCGTCCTTTCTTTCCGAGATTAAATGTTGAAATAACCATTTTTGTGTTTTTTTTTAATCCTGAAAGAACACAAAAATAGACCTGATAATTTTATGATTAAATTATAATAAACTAAGAGAAAGGTGACGTTTTTTTTATTTAAATTCTGAAAATTATCTCAAATTTATTTAATGTCAAAATGTGAGTAATAAAATACCTATATAGAGTTCAAATATTCTTCGGCCGCTCTCCTTTAAGAATAATACTATATCACTGAAGACTTCAAAATATTTATCCAAATCCAGATCCAAATCTTTATCTGATTTTATTTTTTCCTTCTCTGGGTTCCTTCTTTTGTATTTGATTTCTATTTTTTAATTTTTTCAATTCTTATACATATACAGTCAAACCTAGAGTTCAAGGGTGAGAGTTCAAGGAAGCCCAATCTCATTCTAGCTTATAGAAGTTTCTCACTAACCTGAGTGTATTACTAATACAGGTGCATGGGTAGCGTTTCTCTTTTAAAGAAGTACTATCGTCAACGAAATTGGCCCGACATGGCTAGGACGAGTTTTCGTTGATACTACAAATTTCAAATTAGACTAAGTTAATTTAAAAATCATTTTTTCTAATTCAACTCAGTCTTAATTTTATTGATCTTTTTAATACGTCTACGGAAAAATAAAGAAAAGGTGCTAAAGGAATATTAATAGCCCCACAGCCATTAGTAGGCATGGCCAATAGCGTAGCCAGAGGAACAACTGCCGAAGTGGGTAGATGGCAGCAGAGGTTCTTACTGGTTCGAACTAGAGGGTTTAAAACACTCAAAGACATATATAAAAGATCTCTCTAAAAAGAGGACTGAAGAGCTGCTGAATAGGAGTAGATAGGGCCTACGAATTATGATAGGACTACTGCAATAAGTGTAATATATCAATGAGGATTTTAACCTACACCAAATCACTGATACAATTCTACTAGACGGTGGCAAGGCATTCGACAGTATGTGGCATGAAGGGTTCTTCAAAATGAAAGAGTTAACCATTCCAAGGCCCCTAGTAACGCTTCTAGGGTTCTTCCTTAATAGAAAGCTCTCCAGAGTCAACAAGAACACGGAATACCAGGTTGTCCCTGCATGTTAACTGCATGGTATCAGTATACCTAGTAGAAGCAGCAACACTTTTAGAAGGATGGTGTACATGGTGGAAGATCAAATAATCGCGAAAAAAACAGGCCATACTGTGACAGAATATAAGAACCTAGCCAAGCAGTCAACGCACAAAGATCCAGAAATAAAAAGAATTCTGGATCTTATAATATGGCGGAGAAATGGTTTAAAAAATTTGAAGGTTATCTAAATGTGAAACTGACAGCTCTGTTATATTATGAAGATACAGCTAGAGTGTATAAAAGAGATGAAGCCGATTTAATCAAGTAACCATGTGAAGACGAAAGGGGCCTTAAGAAGAGGATCCCAGTGTAAGATGTCTAGGATATAATAGTTTAAGGGAAAGTACTAACATCCTTGTCCTTTGAACCGAAGAACGGAGATTTTGCAGACTGGTTCAGGAATACCTGCTGGAGTGGATGGCATGGAGTACAAAATATTAATTCAATATCCTAAATAAACGAATTTGGATCCTTTACCTTGGGTTGCACAAATTTCTTCTATAAAAAAGCGACAAGCTTATACTTTTTAAGGTTTCCTCCTCGTATACTCGAACGCAATCACCGTTGATTGACTTTCGTCTGGATTCATAATAATAATTCAGAAAAACACTACCACTTCCAAATCTCAATCTGCCTCTGCCACAGGTACCAATGGTCTACATTTATGGAGGAATACTTAATATTTATGAACCTTCACTTTTATGAAGTTAGTTTTTTGATTATTTTTCTAGGCAATATACTAAACAGCGACCCCTATTTATAAACTCAATAAAAGATACTTAAATAGGTATTGCATTTTCACCACGTTGGGCGCCAAATGTGCGAGTCTTGTAGAATAGGTATGCACATAGTTTTTTTTCCATGGATTGTCTTTAGTTTTTAATTTGAAAAATAGTTTATTGAATAGGTTGTTAAAGAAAGATGTAATATAAAGAAGGCGAAATGGTATACAAATTTATTGACCAGAATGAAACAACAGGCAGAATATCTGTCAGAATGACTTTTGTCTATGTCAAAAATAAATATGCAAGTAATGTTTATCTGAACCATCTGCTCTTTATGCTCTTCATGTAAAGTACAGTGAAATTATTGAAAAATAGGAGAGTGACCTTTGTTGTGGCTTTTATTTTTTGGCGCCCTTGCAGACTTTGCCCCGTTGCTAGTGCCACCTATGATTTCAATGTGTGCTTATTATCTTTAACAAGCAAATTCTATTTATTAATAATTTGACTGATTAATAATTAATAATTATTTAACATTTATTTGATATATTTAAACTCGTGTGTGTGTCACCCTGTTATAAGAAAAGTTTCTCAAATTACACATGGCATCTCCGTCTTTAAATACGACAATTTATATGCATCGATAATATCGGGTAGCTACATAATTATTAAGTATACAACTCGAGATGCTTTAAAACAACAATAATTGGTCCTGTAATTAAAAAAAGACTCTCTTCGCGATTTCGATGTTTTAATTAAATAGGCAGATGAAAAAACAGATATCTGTTTAAAATAAGATAAAAAGAAACCATAAATTAGTTTTTATATGTTTTGTCGCGAGATTTTTATTGCTGTTCATGTTATAGTTTACGATATTTAACAAAGATTTTATGGGTGTTGATAAAAATGTATGTGGTTGACTTTTATATCGTTTTTAGTTTTTAGATTTCGTTGTTCACGCATCTTGTCGCATATTTTGGATTTCTCAAATTTGTGATACGGGACGATTTCCGGAAAAAACCAAGAATCAAAATTTATTTGAAAACGAATTGATCGATTCTATGGTTTCATCGGAAATAAAAATATTCTCGATATTACAAAATCATAATAGGTACCTGGCAACATTGCAAAACCTAAACGTCAGTTAGAGTGTTATTTCTGTATTGAAAAATGTGTTGACTAACCTAACTTCGTATGCACCAACATTATGGCCATTTTTTGACATCTTTTAGCAATCCGGTTCATGAACCAATAGTGTAGCCACTACACTGTTGGTGTTCTGTGAGTATAGTCACTACACTACATTTATAAAATATTACTGTATTTTCTATGACCAATAATACTAGTAATTCTAATTTAAAAAACACACTTAGAAGATATATTTATAATGTCCAGTAAATTGAGGTTATGAAACGTCGATTGAACTTAGTAACCAGCCGAATATGGGTGATGGTAACCAACGGTTGGATTTAACCACTGATTGGGATGGTGCAGTATCTGACAGTTGAATCATGGGTTGAATTAGAACCCACTGTTGGTGCATACGGGCCCCAACCATATAATTTTATATATCTGTGATGTAGCTTTGTGTCTGTGATGTGACTTATGCAGTTGCCACGTTAAACATTTATTTAACTAATTTAGATTTACATAAATGTCAAACATTTTCTCATATTCTTACATTTTTCAGTTAAACATTACTAAATATTTAGCCCTTTTAGATACACATAGTAGTATTAAATATATCAGAAACCTACTTTATGAAGTTTTTTGTCAGTCGAAGAGTTATTTCTTGCATTAATTAGTTTTTTTTTTAATAAATCTACTACACGTTAAATGTGATATAAAGTAGGTTTTTAAATAATAGAAATGAATTTTAAGCCCATAACTTGAATATAAAAGCAAACCTCTGTTCTTTCTTAAGTTTTTTGAATAAAACATCTATTTTTCTTTTAATTTGCCCCACTAAAATAACCTTTTTTATAGCCTGATGATGGTCTCAATGTTAGGCCGAAACTAGTAGCTATTAATGTTTTTCCATCAATATAAAGAAAAAAATTGTGTGACATAGACTTTGGGTTTTTCATTTGGTATTTGTCTGGATTAGCAAATTGCTACTATTTAATATAAAAAATCACGGACAATATCAATTTTCCAGAGTTAAGGGATCTAAACTGCGACGTCATTTCTGTCTGTCACTGGGTTTGATTGTTTTCATCATTAGATAAAGGTGGATTAAAAAACATTCCGCTTCAAGTCAATTTTAAATCATAGTTATTGTTAAAAACCAAATCTTGAAACACCCTTACAGTCGACTACTGTTTACTTTCGGGCTCATATGCGTAAATCCACGATTTATCACCTGTCACTGGTCCTTGGAGCTTCATCGGCAAAAATTAAATTAAGTTGATCCATGCACTGTTGCTGAGATAATCCTCGTGAATCTTTTAAGTTACTGTAAACAACACAAATAGCGCTTGTATATCAAAACGTTTTGAGTACGTATAACCTCAAACGATACAGCTGTCAGTTGCCAGATTGCCACACCAGGGTTGCCAAATCCCGAAATATAAAAGGCAACCCTCGTAGCTTCCCTATTTATTGTTAGTAAGTTCATTTTAGACCATTATCTTGCTGCAACAAGAAACGTTTCAATAAAATCAATTTAGTGAGTATTTAAAAATTCATAAAAAATGTGTACCATCAGGTACTCCTCTTAAATCCATTAAAGAATGCAAGATGGAAGTTATTTACCAATATTTCTGTTTCCTTTGAACAATATCTTGAATAAGGAAACAATGAACTTATAGCAACTGTAAGTAACGAGGAACCTTTTAGAAATAATCAGTGACAAGTCCTACCTATATTGTACCTATATCATTAATTTTTTTGTAAATAGAAAACAAAATGAATGTGATACCAATTTAGATCGATAGTATCAATGTTAATACATTTTTTATCGTCCTCGAGTTAAAAAAAAGTGGATCTGCTCCTAAACGATTTTAATTAGAACAAATTCTTCGGATTGTTCAGTTCTCTCATAGTGGTAAAGATCGATCCCGCCTTTTTGTGTGACAAAAACGATAAATGCCCACCCAGTTTGGAAAAAGTAGCAGTAGATCCAGCTCTCAAATGGTGTTTTACGAGCTACCGGGGAGACTTGTTAAATATTGTTAAATCAATTAGGCAGATCCAAAAATGTATGATCCAATTAACATTTTTCTTGTGTTTCCAGTAGCGTGCAACTAAAAAAATGTATTTTCATTACAAATTGTCACAATTAATCGTCTGTTGCCATCGTCAATATAATTGATGATGAAGTTAAATAAATGTAAAATATACAGTAGCATCAAAGATTAAATCAATAAACTGATATCACAGCGTTTATAGTGACTAAATGAATCAGCTCAAATAGCACTTGAGTTGACCTGAAGTAAGTTTAAACTCAAGTATCTGAAATCAAGATATCTTTGCCCAGTCCTGAACATATTATGCCCCCTTTAAAACGTCCATTTGTCTGTCTTGTGCTATTCGTACGGTTTTCGTTGAGGTATGCTTCTGCTTGTTTCTGGCTCCCCATTTCTTAATTTTCTTAAGATTTTTTATTCTCTTCACAGCCCTTGAAATTTATGTTCGATGTTCTATAGTCCGTAGTATTTATCTTTATCTTAATTTCTCTCTTTGTCTTTGTCTTTGTCTTTGTCTTTGTCTTTGTCTTTGTCTTTGTCTTTGTCTTTGTCTTTGTCTTTGTCTTTGTCTTTCTTTGTCTTTGTCTTTCTTTGTCTTTGTCTTTGTCTTTGTCTTTGTCTTTGTCTTTGTCTTTGTCTTTGTCTTTGTCTTTGTCTTTGTCTTTGTCTTTGTCTTTGTCTTTGTCTTTGTCTTTGTCTTTGTCTTTGTCTTTGTCTTTGTCTTTGTCTTTGTCTTTGTCTTTGTCTTTGTCTTTGTCTTTGTCTTTGTCTTTGTCTTTGTCTTTGTCTTTGTCTTTGTCTTTGTCTTTGTCTTTGTCTTTGTCTTTGTCTTTGTCTTTGTCTTTGTCTTTGTCTTTGTCTTTGTCTTTGTCTTTGTCTTTGTCTTTGTCTTTGTCTTTGTCTTTGTCTTTGTCTTTGTGTTTGTCTTTGTCTTTGTCTTTGTCTTTGTCTTTGTCTTTGTCTTTGTCTTTGTCTTTGTCTTTGTCTTTGTCTTTGTCTTTGTCTTTGTCTTTGTCTTTGTCTTTGTCTTTGTCTTTGTCTTTGTCTTTGTCTTTGTCTTTGTCTTTGTCTTTGTCTTTGTCTTTGTCTTTGTCTTTGTCTTTGTCTTTGTCTTTGTCTTTGTCTTTGTCTTTGTCTTTGTCTTTGTCTTTGTCTTTGTCTTTGTCTTTGTCTTTGTCTTTGTCTTTGTCTTTGTCTTTGTCTTTGTCTTTGTCTTTGTCTTTGTCTTTGTCTTTGTCTTTGTCTTTGTCTTTGTCTTTGTCTTTGTCTTTGTCTTTGTCTTTGTCTTTGTCTTTGTCTTTGTCTTTGTCTTTGTCTTTGTCTTTGTCTTTGTCTTTGTCTTTGTCTTTGTCTTTGTCTTTGTCTTTGTCTTTGTCTTTGTCTTTGTCTTTGTCTTTGTCTTTGTCTTTGTCTTTGTCTTTGTCTTTGTCTTTGTCTTTGTCTTTGTCTTTGTCTTTGTCTTTGTCTTTGTCTTTGTCTTTGTCTTTGTCTTTGTCTTTGTCTTTGTCTTTGTCTTTGTCTTTGTCTTTGTCTTTGTCTTTGTTCTAGTAGCTTCCAGAAATGCTAGAATAAATATACCTTCATAATGAGTGGAAAAAGGAGAGATTTTGTCAGATTATTCTGGAACATAAAAAATAGTATAAAAAGAATCCCTTGGCAGTGGAGATTATTCAGTTTTCAGTGAAAAGTCAGTGCTAGATATTACAATGATTCAGTTTTCAGTCAGCCTGAAGTTAAAGGTACAGAGACATTTGAAAAGTTATTTCAAATAATTTTCCGAGTGGCTCAAATACATAAAAGTGTACTTATTTTTAAAAATTTAGTTGAAAAACTATAAAAATAATCACATATAAGCAATAAACTGGAGTTAAATAAATAAATTGGAGGAACACTGGATTTTGGCACATAACCCAAAGACATATGGGCTCCTGCTAAGTACAAATATTTCTTAATACTATTCAATTCTAAATTAATTTAGATATTTTTTAATACAACTTAAATTTTCAATCATTTAATTAATTCAAAATTGTTATCACACTTTAAAACTTTGCCTTATTAACATATTGGCGCCCAACGTAGGGCATTAGATTAAAATTCTTTTCAATGTTGGCGTCCAACGTGAGGCATACACTTTAAATAACTTTACAACAAGTACTAAAACTTATAGTATTTTATATAGGTATTGAATTGTACATATTGGTATAAGAAGTTTTGAAGTTTTTTGTTTATATTTACGCTTGATGTATGTTAGTTACAAGGCAGGCTAGGAAAGTTGCTACTTACACTCTTAGCGCCTGTAAATTATTAATGTTAGCCATATACCCTTGCCAAAGCTCATCTGGAGGTTTGAAGCGAAGCAAATTTTTGGAACACTGAAAAAAACACCAAAGAAGCAGTTCAAAACATTTCGGAAAAAATTTAAAAATTTTTAGAATACGGATAAGACAAATAAATTTGTTCTTATGATACCCGCCTCTGGTCGTACCCGAGGAATTAATTGAAAGATATTTAGTGTGATATTTTGTTTTCTGCTAAATTCGAAACTAGCCCGACATAAAAACTGCAAATTTTACCAACTTACTATAAACGTCAATAAATTCTGTCGGAAAAAAATTGGGTTAATTATAATGCGACCAATTCACACAAACATTGGTAAAATAAATTAGTTTCTTTAAACGTTTTCGCGAGTTGAATTTTAAAATTGTCGGCACAGAAAAATCCAATTATCATGAGAAAACCATTAACTGCTTTATAATAAAATGGGTAACAAGTTTCACAGCAGTTAAGATCGTTACCATTATTTTTTAACAAATATTTTTTAATAGGAGCTCGACGCTACTAAAATCAACAATAATATTGAATAACGATTTTTTTAATTAATTTTTTCCACATAAACAATATAAAATATTTATAAATCATGCACTGTATTAAGGAATTGAAGAACTTTCTTAATTTTATCTGAGTTTTTTTAGTTATCTTTAATAAAATTAAAAACTATACACTGGCCTTTCCTCTCTGCAACTTCTCTAAAATTGTTGGATGACATTAAGTAGCCATGTTAGTTTTGACTGTTCTAAACGTTCTTATCACAGAGATATTGAGAAATAAATATTATCCAAGAGTGTAGAATATTTATTAATCCAGAACCAGAAGTTTAGCTATGGGTGCAAAAAAGGACTGTTGAATGTTGGGAAGGTACAGTTAGACAAAGGCAGGCTAAACAGTTTTAGTAGGATTGTTGAACTTCATCAGAAGGACAGGGCTAAATGAGGTATTTTAAAATACAATAGATGACACGATAATTTGTGAAGGCCGACTCTTTACGGTGAACTCATTCCATTTGCAGAGGAGGTAAAATATCTGGAAGTAATCCTAGATAGAAAACTTACCTGAAACTTCCATCTCAAGAGAACAATAACCAAACCCAGGGTATCCCTCTGGAATCTCAGAAGGGTCTGTGGAAAATCGTGGGGGATGAATCCCAAACAGATTTACTGAATTTATCAAACGGTGATAAAACCAGTGCTCACGTATGGCTCAGTGGCGTGGTGGTCGAAGGGACTACAACAAGCTGCTGCAGCGAAGTTGTCTGGTCTACAGAGAACTGCATACTTGGCCATTACGGGCGCTATATCCACTACTCCGACGGCGGCTATGGAGAGACTTCTAGGGTTAACTACTATCCACCTACTTTGGGAGAATGAGGCTAGGATGGTCTCTTACAGAGCCAAGTTGATCGGTAACCAGATCACTAGGAAAGCAGTATGGGACTACGCGGGACTGGTCTTTGGACATGCTTGCCACTCGTGTACACGTATAACGTCTTATTCCCAAGTAGGGATGAATGGAAAGTAGGCGCAGTCTCCTTCTCTGGGTCCGACTGCGTTTTATACAAGGATGGTTCGAAAAACCCACTGGGTGTGGGAGCTGAAAACCGAAATGTGACATTTCAATAAACCTTGGTAAGACGGAAACGGTTGCCATAGATTTGTGCGCGAGGGAGTTGATAGATCAACCCCTGGTAAACAACAGTATATACATAATTTCGGACAGCCAGGCAGCTTTAAATGCACTGAAATCCACCCAGGTTGATTCAAAGCTGGCGTGGAACTGTATCGAGTCCCTTAACCTAACCTAACCGTTGGAGCAAATAATAGAGTAACGCTACTCTGGGTTCCAGGGTATGCGGGAGTGGAGGGCAATGAGAGCGCCGACACTCTGGCACTCTGGCAAAAAAGGGAACGGAGTCCGTGTTTATTGGACCGGAACATAATCTCCATTTGGGCAGCGAGGGAAACGCTTCTGCACTGGGAGAATATACCGGGGCTTACCCACTCGAAAGTGTTCATATCTCAACTTTCGAGTAACAAAACAGCACAGCTCGTGGAATGAAGTCGCAGTAATCTTCGCATTCTAACTGAACTGTTGACTGGACACTGTCGTCTGAGAAACCAACTTAGGAAGCTTTGTCTACGTCGAACTGTCGATACTGCAGTGTGGCAGACGGATCGGCAGGGCACATTCTTTGCTACTGCTCCGCTCGTTTGGTTTCAAATAGCTAGAGCCTACCGACTTTGGACAAGTCTCGCCAAAATCGATCTTGGACTTCGTTAAGTGCAAACTGGATGGCGAATTGTAACCCAAAGGAGTGAACCACAATAGGCCCGAGTTTGGCCGCAGTGGAGGAGCGGGAAATGCCGCGCTCACATTATACCTAACCTATGGCACGTATCAGGCTGTCCAGCCGGCCCGATTTGTAATCTGCCTTAGGGTAATTTTTTAATTCTAAAATATCCATATTATCGAAAAAATGTATCGGGAAGGCCTTAAGCTTTGTTATTTCTAGGTATCTGATTATATGTTCCTCTTGTTTTTGTATTTATTTTTATTTATATAGATGGTTAAAAATGCATACCTATAAAGGGTTGTAAGTTATTCATGTCTAACTAAAGAGTGTCAAAGAGCAGGCAGACGTTTATAATAAAAATGCACGTCAGAAAACCCATAAAAATGGAACATTCTTAAACGCTTCACTTAATCCAAAAATTAAATCTTGGTTTATATTGATAACACGTGTGACTGTATCTCACGAAATTAGCAACCACAGAGCATACCTATCTAATTTTGTGCTCAAAATCATCCGGCAATCTCAACCAATTATTATTTTTCACTTGGATGCTCGCGTTTAGTTTCATTCCGTTTGTTAACATATGGGAGTGACTAAGGCTTATTTTGATTTGACAACCACACAGCTATAAGCTATGACATTTATGTCTAAGCGTTCTGCAATACAGTTTATAGCCGCGTCTGTGACATTTAAAATAGTAAATAAGATATAAATATAATATCAAAAAAGTTGTTTTATACTATCTCAATCTAACAGTTGTTATTATATATTTTGAGTATACGGTCACTATATTGTATCCGTTGTCAAAAAATTACTACTCTGGCAACAATTTGTAAAAACAGTAAAATCATTTCAATTATAGATGATGAACATAAATCAGTTTTAACACAAAAGCAGCTTTTGTCATAAAAATAGAGATAATATATAATTTGAGTAATATCAACATGTAACTGGTAATATTTTCTGCTGTACTATATTTTATAATAATGTACATAATGAAGAATTATTTAAAATTGATTTCATCATTATATTTTAACTACTTAATATTAACTGGTCGAAGAAAATTATTTAAATTATATTTAGGTAGTAACAATGTATCTTATACTGTTTCAAATAAAAGTTTAAAATATTCTTAAACATACACATAATAAAATAAGCTTGGTTTATGTATCTGTAATAAATTTTAACCTAGAAATAATTTTTATTGTGTAATTCTTTATCAATAATTTATTTTTGTATGGAAACAATTTACTTAAATTTACTAGAATGTTCTATAAATTAATTATGTAATTTGATAAAATAAGACAGACATATTTTGTATTGAATTTGTTTTAGAAACTCCGAGTTGGACAGCGTAAGAATATCCAGTTATATGCTAGTTGTATGTAGTTAAGACAGAGATGCAAATGATGTTCTGGAATATTATTAGCTCAACTTTAATTTGGAGTGCTATTGGGTGTGATTATATAAATTGATTGATGTATTTTATTTTTTTTATTTCCTGCTTAGTTTAAATAATCAAAAAGTTTTTTTGTGATTGAGAAAATTTTGTTACATACTAGATTATATCAATTATATTGTAACCATTTCTATTCTTACACAGTAATTCTTAATGCCTTCTAAGTAAAACTAATTAATTACATTAATAAGCAAAGAGTATTAAATAGTTAAGTTTTATAATCATTAAGTTATATTCTTCTTTCCCTTTGAGTTGCTCGGTCCTCTTTAGGTTTTATGTTTTAACGTTTACTGGAAGGTTCTATGGCATTCGATAACATTCAATGACATTCGAGAAAAAAAATTACTATTATATAGGAAAACATGTCAAATTGAAATTAGTGTATCCCTTAGAACAAAAAGAAACAGGAAGGAGTCTGTCATATATTAACTTTAAGAAAAATTTGCGACGGAAGTCGGCCATCTTGAAGCTCCATGTATGACTCATTGTTTATGTTTACAGTATGCTGTCAAAGCAATATTTGCATATAAATGTCAAAAATTAGCGCATAGGCGTATCATTCGGTTTTTATAAACACAAAATGATTTACAACACTAAATGTATTCACATACTTGATTGGTTGGAATTTAATCAAAATAAAAACCCTAATATAAATTTTATTTTTTTACGGTACGGCATTGGAAACGGAAATTAAAATTGACATTTGGCCGCCATATGCAAGCTCCTTTCTGGACTCAAGGTCATTTTGCATATATACTCCTTCCTGTTTCTTTTTGTTCTAAGGTTTATCCACAGTTTAGTGATAAAATGTCAAGTTGTAAAATTTGAAAATCCAATCAGTAAGTTATCCTAGCAAATACCTAATCAAATAGAGGAGATATCCTAGCTCTTCAATCAACTTAATATCTGTCAAAATGATCATTAAAGTAGTCTCTTAGTTTGTAACAATACTTTACAGAACTATTACCGAAATATAAATAAAGTAATTGCACAAATTGTACGACTAATATTAATGTTAATAAATAAAATCTAAATATTTTGACGTTTGCTTTCAAAATCTGACAATTCACTTTTGACAGCAGTACCATAAACATTTTAAGGCACTCAGTGCCACAGTAGTATATTAAACAACGCATTTCATATGGAATTCTGTTATGACACGAGTTCAAGTTTAAAAAACGAATCGCGAGTGTCACAACAGCCATATGAAATAAGTTGTTTATAATATTTTTTATATTTTGCCATTTTATCATTTTTTAAATTAATTTATTATTTTTATATAATTACGAAAATTTTTATTTTAAAAAGTATGTCGGTAGCACTGTGTAATTTACAACATTTGACAGTTTTGACATTTAAATTATGAAATGTTAATGTTTTCAAATATTTTAAAATGACTAATACACCAATAATAATATATTATATAAGTAAAAAATGATATTCATATTCACAAATACTTTCTTAAAGAACAATATAAAATTAATAAATTGCTATTAGCCACAAATGTCATTGTCAATAGTCTTGTCATTAGATACTTCACTCATGTCGCCAACCATTTAAAACAAAAATTTGCGTGCGCAAAAGTTACATTACGATACGCAAATGCGTTTTATAATGAAGATTCTTATAAGTGCAAAATATAAAAAGTGATTTTAAGATACTCAGTGCCTTAAATTGACATTTTTAAGGCTTCTATGGAGTTCTAAAAATGGTATTTTTAACACGTTTATAGAAAAAAACTTTATTGCATTTGTGGTCGGAATGTCAAATATATACAATACTATTCTTGTCACTTCTATTGTAACAAGGGATTTTTTGATATATTAATATTATCATTGAATTTATTAAGGAAAAAACTAATAAGATTGAGTTCAACTGATCTAATAATAAAGATTTGTGAGATTTGGATTTTTTAATATTTTATTTTCGAAAAAATTTCTATAGAAACAGGTTATTAAAAATTTTTTTTAAAAGAGGATTAAATAATGGAAATGTACCTTAAATTAATAATTTGGTTTTAGCTAAGCTTCAAATTCAGAATGGACTTGAATTTCTTATATTTTGTCAAAAACTAGTAAACACTAGTAGTAGCTTGGACAAAATTCTTGAAACTCAATTTTTTAAAAATAAAGTAATATCTATGCCAAAAAATTTAAAAAAACAATAAAAAAGTACCTAGCAGCTGTTTTTATTTCCAATATGTTCCAATATTTATCTTGTAACCAACGACCCAGTAGTCACTACCAATTTATTTTTTTATGTCGTACGTAATTTGCTGTTTTAATTCATAATTCGGGACACATGTTTGTTGTAGAGTTTCAGTTACACTAAAAACCAATAGCTCCGCTGGTGTTAATTATGTATTCGTATTTCACTGTAATTATTAACATCTGAATGAATAGTTATTAAGAATAATAACGATAATAATAGTTTTATATTGCCTCTTTGCTTTGCGTCATAAATGATTTTGAAGACCAGTAAAAAGTTAGCCAGATGTTTCAAGTTTTACAGTTTACTGACGTTTGAACAATTTTCATCTAAGAGATTAAAAAACCGTTAGTTGTAAATAACTGTTTTAACAAGGTGTCGAAGGTGAACATATTATAAGAGAAATTTTTATTAATAATAACTGTTTTCAAGAAAATAATTCTTTAAATTACTTTTAACTTTACTTAGTTTATTGCATGAATAAATTCCTACAACAATCTGTAATATGTGGAGATTATCAAGACTAGAAATCTAAACAGTAATATTAGTAGGAAAAAATTTATTGTTTTAATTTAATTGTAAAAAGTTTAAACAATAAATTGTTTTGAATATATGGAAAGATATATAGACTATGTTAGACTTTTCAACTAATTTATGAACCGTTTTTATTGTACGGTTTTTGTTTAGTGTGTGTACGAGGTCTGGCTATTAAATAACGAGACTGCGCGCGCAGAAGGCGTCCTAGAGGGGTAGGGTGGGAAACGAATGCAACGTTAGATAGCTGGAAGTGTCTACTAATCCAGTACGAAAACACGTTTTTGTCCCTGTTGTAGTATTTTCACTGTAGAGGTTAGAAATGCCTATGGTAAGAATTCTCTATCTCATGCGCGTGTTTTCGAATAGTATAAAAGGTTTTCCTTGAATTAGGCAGTCACTTGGAGACAGCACCAAAAAAGACAATGGATTAGGGACCAAAAACTAGCGAGTTGTTCCATCTATGTTCATTTTTATTTGACGAAATAAAAGATATGTGATTCACTTAAATTTCAATATTTTTTCCTATTTATTTTTTAAAATATGTGAACTCTTTCGTGTTTTTTTAACCAATAAAAATGTATTTAAAACATGACATGTTCACTTTAATTGGAAAAACGCAAATTTACTCGTTTTGCCAGTTTTGCTGATTCCATTTCGGAATAATAAAACATTATATATATATCATCATACGCATCATCAATTGAAAATCTATTGATGTTAACTTCTATATAAAATCCATTGCTGTCACAACATGCTGTGAGGAGATCATTATTTACTCTTTCATACCCCTTTTGCCATGGGTGGCGATTCAGTAAAATTCTGCCTTTTCAAATAAATCCAATTTTAAGTTTTTGGATCGTAGTTTTTGGGAGTTTCTAATAATATTTTATTTCTAATATTAGTTCTTTTTGAGTAAGAGTCATGTGAAAACTATCAATTGGCCACTCTTTATTTGCTTATATTTCAAAACAGTGGATGGTGACAGATTTTCTTTGGTATTAAGAAAGTATTTTTTAGAGAAACCATTTTTTTGTTGGAAATTTAGTGCTCTCGGAAATAGTGTTGAAATTCGATCAGAATAGTGAACAATTAACAAAGCCCAGAAATAAAACTTAAAAGAGGTGTTATGCCTAAACTACCAAAAATTTGAAGTAGAAGACATAATAAATTTATCGGTCTAACCCTTATTAAGAATAATAAAAAACTCTTCGTTTTAACAAAACTTCCACTATTTATTTAAAAAACTGCTTTTTTAAAACTCAATGACAGCCGTTTCGCTTGACAACTAGCATCGTGAACTTCGTTGAACTTCAATATGTCAATCTGACGATGCTAGTTGTCTAGCGAAACGGCTGTTATTGAGTTTTAAAAAAGCAGTTTTGTTAAAACGAAGAGTTTTTTATTATTCTTAATAAGATGGACTTCCAAAAAGTAAGGGTTAGTACAATCAATTTAATTGGTCTAACCCTTACTCTGGACTTCTATCTTTCTAATAATAATAAACAACTAATCTAGAACTCTAAAGAACAGCTAATGTGAAATCCATATCTTATAATATATGGTAATCAAAGGAGAAGAAGAACTGTGGGTGACAACAATTTTCTTATTTAAAAAAATATTTTAAATATTTATAAGTAAATATACTATTATCTAAAAACTTCAGAATAACATAATCATTCAATCTGTAGTAACCTCTGCATATACCTGCCTATAGTTTGCTACATTTACACATTTATTTTGATTTTTGTTATCAAATTCAGTATAAAATTCTGTTACAAAAAACAGTTCTCCTACGCCGCTGTTCTTTAATACCCTTCATTATTTGTTATAGCGTCGAATTTCAAATTCTACGAATTCCGATTTATTGGCAGGATTTTTTGCTGATTTGACCAATGAGGACAGAGTTCCTGTTTTATTTTGGTGAAACGAAGACAAAAGGTCTTTAATGAGGTTTGCAAATTGCTTGTTACTGGTTCGAAAATAGGGACAGACGGCTCTCGATGCAAAAAAGAGAAAAAGCTCAGGCTTGGACTCGTACTCATTCAGAGAAAACATTATTTCTATTATTATTTCTATTATTAAATTACCATTTGGAAATATAAATATTGAATGCTAAAACTTTTTCTTCAACAATAAAATTTCTATTTAGTCAACTTCTGTCTTTGGTTTTTCCTTAATGTCAATTGATTATCTATAATGCTTCTATATTATTTTTGTACAAAATTCCTTTACATATATCAGCTCTTGTTGATAGGTACCTATACGATTATTCTTCCTCAAGTTTTAGATGTGGAACGCGAGAAACAACCCTCATCATTTACTTTAATATCATCAACCCATTCCACTAAGACTCAAATCCGCAAATCTTGGAAGAGCTATATGTGTCTACCTTCTGGATGTGTTAAAAGAGACCTTCTCCTTTCATTCGAAACCTCGTGAAGAACTATTTATGTCCTGTTAGGTGAACTTTAAACCACCAGCGAGTGCATTTTCCTCTCTCTTTCTTATATTTTTACTCTCGGGAGAGTATGGTGACATCATGTCTCAATTGCTCGGATCGTAGCTCTTCATAATTCTCTGTCTTGACCTGCAAGAGAAGCTTCTTGCATAACGTGTCCAATGTCTTTGGTTTGATCCACCCATCGCATCGGAGATCTTCCTCTTCATCGTTTTCCATTTATCCCTTCCTCCACAATAAGTTTTTCCAGACCAATGCCTTGTGGTGATTTTATTTTTTTAGGAAATGACGCGTTAGTACGATGTTCTGTGTATGATATTTGCAGCATTCTTCTGTAGGTAAAGGCATCTATTATTCTTCGATTGGCCATTTTTAAAGTCCAGGTCTCAGAGGCATATGTGGCCATAGGAAAGACCAAGGAGTTTAATAATTTCAGTTTATTGCTTTGAGATATTGCAGAGTCTTTCCATATTCTAGTTTGATTTCTTCGTCACAGCTGCCTTTATTTGTGATAAGTGATCTCAAATAGTTAAATTTCTCAACTACCTCAAAAACCATCGATCTGCCCAACATTGGCAGAGTTGCGGACTATTATCATAATTTTCATCTTATTTTTGTTGAACGTAAGACCATGTTCTTTGCTGATCCTATCCAACTTTCTCATTATTTCCGTAAGTTCTACTTCTGAACCAGCTAGTATTAAGGTGTCATCTGCATATCTACCCTTAGGTAAAATTTTGGATATTTCCAAATTTCATTTGCATGCAAATGACACGGCAATCCAAACCACTCTTTGCTGGGTAAAGAAGACTTGAGTAAAAACTGAGTCACAAAATAACAGCACGGTGGATAAGAAAGACTAATCTTAAAGCGGCTACACACACGCCTGCCACAGGGGAAATCTAGGAGGCGTCTCTACACACGTACCTGCCGCCGCCGCCTGCCGGCCTGCCGTTCAGTGCGACAGTTGACGTGCTGCAAAGCAGATTACACTTGAGTCGTGAAGATGGTGCCAACACTTTCGAAAAATCAAAAGATCGGCATTGCCTTGGCTGCGTCCGTAGAGCTACCGCAGAAAAAAAGAAAAAGGAAGTACTGGGTGAAGAATTGGCCTCATGTCCCTGTTGAAATAATGTTTGTTTTTTTATCCCACATGTGGGGCCGGTCTTTAAAGACTTCTATAACCCGCGTCCAAACATCACGCTCTTGGTTGTTGTATTCCATGATAACTATATTCGATCTACCTCAGCGAGCTGCACAATAAAAACAAACATTTCCAACGGCTTTCTCTACAGAACTGAGTTGAAATCGGCCCGATCACCCGATCACGCTACACACGCGAGTTGGGCAGCGCGGCTGGACCCGATCTAGGAAGCAAGGAAGGTCCGGCGCACCCTGCCACCCTGCAAAGGAGGCAATCTAGGAAATCGCCCCTGCTTCTCTACACACGTTACAATCAAAGAGGCGATTTAGGGTCACTCCCATCTTATACGCTAGATCGCCCCTGTGGCAGGCGTGTGTGTAGCCACTTTTATGATTAGTTTAACCAGACAGAAAAATCATAAGGAAACTAACTAGACACAATTTTGTAAATTTAATAGAATATGTTCCAATATAGAAATGGTCAATCTAAGGCTATCTTACTGAATAAATATTGATGTTACTGTTACCAGGTTACCAGTTAGACAGATGCTGGAAGTACTCAAATTATTTAAAATAATTGGAAAGGTAGATTAACTACGGGTTAAGCTTATAGGTGTAAAAAAACAATTTTTGGTTATAACAAGTGAGCAAATAGAACGTAGAAAGGGTTCGGTTTCAATGGAATAGGAGATATTGCAGATACTGTTGAGCATGGTAGCAGAAAATACTAAGTAAAGTACCCTAATATCGGATACTTTTTTTTGAACCTTAATATTACATCAATAAAGCTACGACGTTTTGAAAATAAAACAAATAATAGGTTATAGAGAATCATATATTAAACCAAAATCAATCATTGCCACATGTTAAAAAATAAAATTTAAGTTTTTCAAAAAATGGTCAATTTACGTTGACAAAAAATAATGTTCCGAATACCGGATAGGGTATCCGATATTAGGATAACGATATAAAACTAGCCATCGAGGCAGAAATTACAAATATATGTGTCTTTGTCTATATTGGCACAGTCGGCATGAGCCCACCTGATACATTTTGAGCACTGAATCCATTGTCCACCCGAGGTATCTTCAGAGAAGAGTCCAGAACAAAACATACATTCTACTTCCTCTTCCCTAATGTCACAGTCCATGTCAGAATCATCATCTAAAATGAGTACTTCATCTTCTTAAGATGAACTAAAAGATTCCTCGTTCCTAACACTCTTCTTCCTAATTGGTTGTCATTGCCTTCTTAGCAATAGATTTTTCTTTCCTTTTATTTGTTTTTTTTTAGGAGGATTACATTTGTCTGTTTTCAATTTCGGAATTCTCTTTATCTATGTAGCTTTAATTATGTAGCTATGTAGGGATTATATAGATAGATAAGAAATATTTTGTCCTAATATTGGATATCTGATATTAAGACAATTTGACCATCCGATATTAGGCAAATTGTCTCCTGTTGAAGGTCAAGGTTATGGCACAAAAAAAACTATAATAATCCATTGTCCGCATGCACTGAATTAAAGTAGACATATTATAGACTAACTTAAACTACAGAGACAAATTTAAAAACTTCCTGAATGTCTAAAAATTACGTTTTCAACTAGCACGTTTAAAAACTCGGAATGTGATAGTTCGGTATAAGTCGTACTAGAGGCATCTATTTTCTATGAGATACACTAAAATATTATTAGAGGGCTTGGGTTAAGCTCCCTGATACGGGTTTCTTTGTAATCAGATTACAGATTTCTTCAAAACAGAACTATCCGATATTAGGCAACTATCTGATATTAGGGCACTTTACTCTAACCATGGTACACGTTAAATCAAACCTAAACAAACAACTTACCGAAATTGGTATATTCTTACTGGTTTGAGCCAGAGGGTTTAAGACACTCAAAGGCATTTTTAAGAGATCTCTCTAAAAAAAGGTCTTAAGAGCTGCTGAATATGATTGGATAGGAATTATCATTGGACTACTGACTGGACACAGTAGCCTTAATGGGCGATAAAAAAATTGGACTGGCAGAAAGTGCGGACTGCAGATTCTGTCAGGCTGAGGATGTAACGGCGGAGCATATCTTGTGTAATTGCCGAGAGATTCAGAGACTAAGAATCAATAAATTTGGTCTGCATCAACGTGACCCCAGGAATTCATGGAAGTGTCGCCAAAGAGCTTCATCAGAGGCATACGGCTGATAGAATTACTATAACCTGGTGGTGAGCCACAATAGATCTTTCAGGTTGCAGTGGACAACTATTAACATAGAATCTAACAAACGCTAACCTACCAGAAAGTAAGGGAGAGACTATATCCACGATAACGAGGACAAGGTTATTGGGTAAATCGCAGCTGCGCCTGCTTGTCATTGTCTTTATTGGCCGCTGTGAACTTAGAAGACATCTACACCTCTTAGACGAGACCCAGGCTGTCCAAACTGTGGGAAGTAGGAAACTTTTTACTACTTCCTCGGCACCTGTGAGGTTTACACACAACTCAGACAAGACATCTACGAAGGTCGAGGCTTTTCGTGGGCGCCACCGAACGAATGATGTGCAGAGGGGGGAGAACCCGGTATATGATAAAAAGAACCCGAAGAACCTACCTGCCAGGCATCAGCCACCTCGCCCATTACAATAATTCATTCATATCCACGATATAGCACTAGTTCAGTGGTTTCTAACCGGTGGCTCGCGACCCAAAAGTGGGTCGCGGAGCCGTTTTAAGTGGGTTGCGTGCTCCAATACGTTTTTTTGAAATAAAGTTTAAAAAATCAAGAAATGTAGGTACCTACATTTCAGAAATTACCTATGTAGGTACCCATTATATGATTCACAGGTATGCACTCGTCACAAAAGCTGTTCCTGTTACTCTGAAGCAAGTTCTTGATGACATTGTTCACATTGTAAACTACAACAAGTCTGGTGCTCTCAATAGTCGTTTGTTCAAAGTACTTTTTGAAAGTATGGAGGGCAACTATAAAACTCTTTTGTTTTACTCTAGTGTGCTTTGGTTATCAAAAGAAAACACCATTAATCGTTTCTCTGATCTGTGAGAAGAAATTGAGTTATTTCTAAATCATCAAAAGAAATCCGAATTTGCAGCCAAATTAAAAAATGATGAATAGATAACAAAAGTAGCTTTGAACAAGATCAATCTTAAAATACAAGGAAAGCATAGCTCCATTATACAGTTCAATGACTACAAAATCGTGTGTGGAAAAACTCACATAACTCACAAATGTTTTATAAACTCAGCACTAGAAACCAAAACTCTTGATTTTATGGAAGATTTTAAAAAATTAATTGTTTAACACTTGAATTATTTGAAACTAGAGACCACAGCATACTTCTTTGATTTGGGCAATATTCAACTTACACCAATTCGGAATCCATTCTCTGCTAATTTTGATGTTTCTGATTTACCTGATAATTTTCAAGACGAATACATTGATCTGAAAAATGATTCTTTCGCTAAAGATGAGTTCAGAGAAAAAACTTTGATTGAGTTTTGGTACCAACTTAGAATAAGTGAAACTTACCCCACCATGGCAAATATGGCTTTGAGGTTATTGATACCGTTTGCCTCAACCTACCTTTCCGAATCTGGAGTTTCTACCTTAGTAAATATCAAGACCAAGTCAAGATGTCATGAGATTGGCCTTTTTCCAAACTAGTCCAAGAATGAGTGAACTAGTTGCTGAGTGTGAACATCAAGTGTATCATTAGTAAGCCAGCAAATAAAATAGTCAATTTTACTTTTTTAATTGGTTTCTTAATAAAATTTGAAACAATAAAATCTCTCACATTTGTCATATAGTTATTTTATTAGAATTAATTGGAATTTTTTCCAATAAAAGATAAATAGTAGGTACTATCGGCTTCAGAATAGCATATACATTTTCAAACTCAAATCGCTTACAATGAATTAATTTTAAAGATTGCCTTAATTTTAAGTACGGCCTATTTATTGTGTATAACCAATCACGGTTTAAATAATAATAAATTTAAAATAAGTTAAACAGTTGTCCTTATGTTTGCAGCATAAGGTATTTTATTGACAAATTGCCTGTCCCTTGTAAATAAACTTAATCCCCAAAAACCATTTAATGTAGGCATTTTAAAAATTGCCATTCCTATTTTGTTTTTGAAGGGTGTTTTTATAACTTCGGTAGCTAAACAAAATTCACATTTAACATATATAGCTATTCTAAAGCCGACTGTACATAATATACCGATTTTGAACTTTGGGTCACGGGATGTTCGTAAAAGGTAAATTGGGTCGTTACTATAAAAAATTTGGGAACCACTGCACTAGTTCCATAACCAATTAAGTTGATTCCAACATTCCAACCAGTTTTATAGCATATGTAAAAATTGTTAAAATGAATGAACAAGTATTTTTGAACAATAACATTAACTTATTTATTCTATCTGTTGATGTTTACATGGAGTTATCACACAATTGCAAAAATGTACCATTTTCTATAAACATATTTTATTGTCCAAACTTATTAAAGTTACACCAATACAAAAGTAATTTAATGGTTGCAAATAAAATTTCCAATAAATAAAAACTAGTTTTAAGCCCGGTACTGTTCGCTCGAATGTGTTTTTGAATTGATTCTGTCTCTGCAATTAGATATAATGATCACTTAATTGTGAATTATTGGCCTTGTTAAAGGATATCTTGTTGAAATTATGGATGCTGCTATCGAGTTGCATTTTGAGCGGTGTTTTTTTGACAGAGCTACCTTTTCGACGTTTATTCTACTCACAAGTCGACTGGCAGCTTTTTCAATCCGAACCACTAAATATTTATTAACTGATTATTAACATCGTTTTTAGTTGGTCCATATCAATTTTGACACTAATTAGGACTTCTGTTATGAAACATTAATAAGTTTTTTCGTGGACTTGGCAAAGTTTTTGTTTTGGTTGGGTTTTTGTAGACCATTGATGAATATAAAGCGGCAAAACATGCATGAAAGAACGGGGTTCTCTAATTTAACTTTTAACTGCACTTCCTGTTGCAGGTAGGATTTTGTAGTAAGATGATAAGCAATAAAATTTGGCTATGTGTAATTTTATTATGTGCCAAGAATAACAGAATTGGAATAAAGTATAATGAGGCAACAACCCCCAGGGAACATCAACCCTGCCTTTATGTCTGAAGCATACAATACGTTACAGATTACAGAATACAAATTAGCTGACTTGTCAGCCTGTTACAGTGTGACCTATGTAGATCTATGGTGATGCCCTTTGTATTTTAAAGCCCCTAATTTAGCCTTGCCCCTCTGAAGAAGTTCAGCAAAACTGATAGTGGCCATTTCATATAGCCTGCTACTTCCAGTTTTCCTCTCTAGAAATCACAGTTCTGTTAATCTTTCATAGTGACATGGGATTGAATTGTTTTCGTCTTCAGCATAGGTCTCTCTCTGGCTTATAAGACTCATGTGCCTATTGACCCTGCAGTGTTCTTACTGACTTTCGTTTCTTGAAGTTTGCGAATGTCCCCTTATTAACTGTGTGGCGTGCCCTCTAGCTGTATTTTCCCACCATTCAAGAGACCTGCACCCATTTGCTGATGGATTTTTTTTTTTTAGTGTATTTGTGCATCGGTACCTGGACAAGCGTTGGCTTATTGCAGCTTCCCACCAGATTGGCTCTCACAGGCAGCTTATACCTAGGGACCATTTGGTCTACGAGCAACCCTAAAACACGGCCTGCTTTTGTTTACTAAAATATTCCAATATGAAAAATGTCCTGCATTAAATATTGACTTTTATAAAATGGTGAAAAATAATTTTTTTCGTTTTTGTTTTGGTTATCTGCATAACTAAATTGATTGAGTTTAACTTCAAGTCAATGGGTAAAAATCACGAAATCGTACAGCTTTTTGAGTTGTAAACGATAAGAACAAATACTTCCTTTCCTTAATAAATGAATGGTTGTCATCTGGTTTGCGCAGCGTAGGTCTAAAGACAACAAAATCCGAGGCGGGGGTAACGGCGAGTTTTGAGGTGGGTTCTGGAGAAGAACCCATCGAACATGAGTTTACCATCTCAGCCCGAAAAAAAAAAGACAACATAATAGATTTTTCTTTGTCAGTTGAAGCGTTCAAAAACCATGTTCCGGCAATATCTCAAGATGCATGGAAAAACTGCTATGGCAAATGGTTTGAACGAAGACAGAAGTATATAAATCAATAAGAGAAATATTTTTAAAAACAATACCAGCTATTTTTTGTGCAAGTTAAAATAATAAAAGATGACAGACGAACCAAAAAAAATATTCAAGTCCTTTGATAACAACTCTAAAACACAAATCGCCCTCTCTCTTTCTTTCCCTCTCTCTCTTCATAATTTTTTGTAGTACATACCAGCAGCGATTTCCAATTTGTATTCAGTTATTGATCTATTGATCTGAGATTATTGAAGTTCCCAGATATTTAAACTGATGGATCCTTTCAAATTTATATGGCTCTATTGTTATATTTTGGCTTATTTTATCTCTTAGCTATTTTATATATTTAATATATTTATATATATTTAAACTGATGAACCCTTTCAAAGTTATATGGCTTTATTGTTATATTTTGGCTCATTCTCTTAGCTCTATTCTTGTTGAGAACATGTATTTTGTTCTGTCTTCATTTATTCTGTCACCATTTCTTCGCAGCCTTTTCTAGTTTGGAAAAATCTTCTTTGACATTGATGGTGGTATTTCCCGCTATATCTATATCTTCCGCGAATGCCAGTAAAATGTGAGGACCCTGGTTCTTAAAGAAGAGTGTTTCGGTGTTCATTTTGTTAACAATGCTTTCATGTGCTATATTGAAAAGTAATGAAGACAAGGCATTATCTTGATTCATGCCGCTATTCATTGAAAAGGGATCAGATAATTTGCCCTCAAGTCTTACAGCGCTTGTTGATCCTTCTAGCAGCCTTCAGTAAGTTTAGTAAGCTTATTGGGAATTTTAAGTTCCATTATTTTATTTCATACTCGCATTACATAGCCCACGTCTGTAAGTCAGTGATTAGCTGGTGTAGTGTCTTGTGTATTCCCAGCATTTTTCCATTAATTGTCTGACCGTGAAGATTTGGTTGATAGTTGAGCGATCCTTGGTTAGGTTAGGTTAGGTTAGGTTAGGTTAGGTTAGGTTAGGTTAGGTTAGGTTAGGTTAGGTTAGGTTAGGTTAGGTTAGGTTAGGTTAGGTTAGGTTAGGTTAGGTTAGGTTAGGTTAGGTTAGGTTAGGTTAGGTTAGGTTAGGTTAGGTTAGGTTAGGTTAGGTTCGGTTCGGTTAGGTTAGGTTAGGTTAGGTTAGGTTAGGTTAGGTTAGGTTAGGTTAGGTTAGGTTAGGTTAGGTTAGGTTAGGTTAGGTTAGGTTAGGTTAGGTTAGGTTAGGTTAGGTTAGGTTAGGTTAGGTTAGGTTAGGTTAGGTTAGGTTAGGTTAGGTTAGGTTAGGTTAGGTTAGGTTAGGTTAGGTTAGGTTAGGTTAGGTTAGGTTAGGTTAGGTTAGGTTAGGTTAGGTTAGGTTAGGTTAGGTTAGGTTAGGTTAAGTTAGGTTAGGTTAGGTTAGGTTAGGTTAGGTTAGGTTAGGTTCGGTTAGGTTTTAAGAACACTGACAAGGGCAAGGGGCAGAAGGACAAACCAGGCGACAGAGATGACGTTTAATTTATTTAAAGAAAAAAGGAAAAGTCTACGAAAATTGATAGCAACAGCGAAAAGAAATTGCTGGAATGAGGTGTGCGTTGAACTGAACCAAGATGTGTGGGGTAACGGTTATAAAATCGCGATGAATTTTATGAAGAAATTGACACCGTGGGTGTGTTCGGGGAGCACGCTATTTGCGCCATTTGGCGCTATCTAGTACTATTCCTTGTTTGCGTTATATGGCTCTTGGCGCTATATAGCTCGAAAGCGTGCTCCCCGAACACACCCCATATCAGCCGGACATAGAACAACAACTTGATATTGTACAGAGTTTATTCCCAAAAATGGATAGCACCTTTACTCGACTGAAAGGATTAGCAAACACAGTTCCCTTTACAATGGTCGAACTTAAGGAGGCAGGAAGTAAATTAAAATCTAAAAAATCCCCCGGACTAGACAGCATTACGGCAGAGACGATCAAGTGCGCCCTAAAGACCTTTCCTGAATTTATTTTAAAAATATTTAACGGACTGTTGCGTAAACAAGACTTTCCTGCAGAATGGAAGAGGTCAAAGGTTGTTCTCATTCCTAAGGGAACAAAAAGGGCGCCCCCCCCCTGAATATCGGCCTATTTGTCTTTTAAACGTTATGGGCAAACTGTATGAAATACTTATTAGAGAGAGGCTATTAAAGGAAATAGAGAATAAAAACGGCATCTCGACAAGACAATTTGGGTCTCGAAGAGGAAAATCTGCACTCCATGCAATTAACTTCGTAAATGACTGGATATACGAAAGTAAGGAAACTTGGGGCATCATGGTATTGCTGGACATACGTAACGCCTTTAATTCAGCTTCCTGGGGCATAATATTAAACAGACTTAAAGATCTTGGCATCAGTCAATACTTGATAAAATTAATAGAAAGCTACTTCACAAATAGAGAAATAAAAATCGGAGGGAATCACATCCTAGAAGTAAGCGGTGGTGTGCCCCAAGGCTCCGTACTTGGGCCGGTGCTATGGAATGTTCTGTACGACCCTATATTGCGACTTAATCTTGGTGAAGACTGCACTACTGTAGCCTATGCAGACGATCTGGCCCTTCTCGTGAAGGCCGATAACACCCGTGATCTCGTACATCAAGCAGAAAGATCAATCATAGACATAGAAGACTGGCTTGAAGAGAATAAGCTTATATTAGCCTCTCAAAAAACAGAGGCAATAATACTAAAGGGTAAACGTAAGCGCGGGGAAGTAAAATTTAAGGTTGGTGAGCAAATCGTCATGCCGAGCAGAGCACTTAAGTACCTTGGAGTGTGGTTGGATGACAACAGGTCCTATAACATCCATATAAATAAAACTGTTGAAAAGGCGGAAAAAAGCATCTCATCTTTGTCTAAAATAATGCCCAATATAAAAGGTCCAAATGATAATAAGAGGAGGTTGCTTTGC
This sequence comes from Ophraella communa, assembly GCA_035357415.1. Taxonomy (NCBI): domain Eukaryota; kingdom Metazoa; phylum Arthropoda; class Insecta; order Coleoptera; family Chrysomelidae; genus Ophraella; species Ophraella communa. Next base: position 19,406,135 of record CM068988.1, on the reverse strand, counting down.
GGTGTGGCGACATCCATACTATTATACGGAGCACCAATTTGGGCTAAGGCAATGACGATGGAGAAATACAAGAACACATTAATTAAAACTCAGAGGAAAATGCTTTTAAGGGTCGTAAGCGCATACAAAACTGTATCAGCGGAGGCAGTACAAGTACTGGCTGGAATTCCTCCAATTGACCTGCAGGTTGCTGAGCGGGAGTCAAATTTCTTCGGGACAAATAACATGGACGTATTAGAAAAATGGCAAGGCAGATGGGAAAATGGCAGAGAGGTGGCAGCATGGACAAAAATGCTTATACCTGACTTAAAATCTTGGCTGAAGTGCCGTCACAGGAGGCTAGAATATTATCTGACCCAAGTTTTCACGGGGCACGGCTCTTTTGGTACCTATACCCTTCGTATTGGCAAGACATCCACGGATATTTGCATGTACTGCGCGGAAACAGACGACCCGTCACACACTTTATTTACATGCAAGAGATGGGACAGCGACCGTACTCAATTAAAAGTAGAGCTAAACAGTGAGTTTACGGAGAAGAACATGGTAGGTATAATGATTAAATCGGACGAAAAATGGACATTAATACATAACTATGTGAAAAAGACTATGGCACAGAAAGGAGAGGACGAAGGAAGGCTAAGATAAGGACAACCGCACCTGGAGGCATGTTTTTTACAAAAATGATACCCGGGTACGGTGTGAGGAAAGAAGAGAAGGGGTTTTAGTGGGTAGTAGACAGCTGAGTCCCACACTATCCCAGAACATCAAGGGATGTGCGTAAAAGCATTGTCCCCTTCTCTTAAAAAAAAAAAAAAAAGGTTCGGTTAGGTTAGGTTAGGTTAGGTTAGCATTTTTTCATTAATTTTCTGACTGCGAAGATTTGGTCGATAGTTGAGCGATCCTTGGTCACCTTTTTTGTGTATTGGTAATATGATGCTTTCTTTCCAGCTCCAAGGTAGTCGTTCTTCCCGTCTCTTAGGTAAGATATTGAAAAAAAAAGAATTGATAAGATATAAGATGCAAGAATTAATTGGGTTTGAAGAAACAAGAAGAAGAACAGGAATAGTTACTGGCAAAAAACAGAGTAGAACACATAAAGCTTTAAGAAGGAATTGAAAACAGTGGTTCATTTAGTTCCTTGATGGCCTTTTAAAAAAATCGTTTTAAAAATGTTTCTTGCTGTTTCAGAACAATGATTTTATTGTGTTACTCCCTCATTACGTGCAAATTCTATTGTATTCTCCTACGTGCTACATGGAGAATTATTAATTAATTTAAATAAGTAAAACTGGATCAATGTGGATATCTCTCGAAATATTTTATAATGAAGCTATAAAGTATTATCTAATCTCTAGCAGCACCACAAAATTAATTTTTAGTGAAATTATGTCTAGATATAGCTAGAAATCATAAATTTACTTTGTGCAACTATATGGTCTACTATACGTCATAATCATATTTAATCATTTAGCGTGCTTGGAGACATTAAGAAATATACCCTAAGACGGTTAATCTTAAAAAATCAGGAATAATTAAGTTTGTACATATGTCAAAAATATTATTCGCTAGAATAAGTACCTCTTGAGTTATGCACCCCAACAAACATTGAGTCATTTAATATCAGCATTTGTAACTGTTATCAAAAACAATTATTAAGTGTACATTTCTTGAAAAAGTGTATGGCTAAATAGTCGAGGAACAACTAGCATCACGAATTTTCATTCTAACCAAGTAGCAGACTATATTTTCTCCACGATCAAATATTTTGAATCCATGAATAGTTTGTAATACTTTCCATATTGAATCTTTGATTTTTTTGGTAGTAAATTATTTTATATTTTTTACACTCTTTGAAATTTCAGTTGATGTAAAAAATATTCATGATCTTTTTTATATTTTCGAATTGATGATAATAATTTTGACAGTTACTCAAATCTTTCACTACAATAACAATCAATTGCGTCAAGGGTAATGCTGTTATTGCTAACCAGTGTGCGAATATTATTCTATCATAAGAGGGAGAATGTAAATACATTTAAATTGCATGGGGGTAGAGGTGTTACAGAATATTTTTCCAATCTCAAGAGAGAGAACTCCAGGATTTTGTAATCAAATTTGATTTACCTAAGTATGAAAATATAAAAGGATATTAAAATAATTATCAGGAATATATCAGCCACTTTTCTTCATTTCATTTAAAATATTCGGTATAGTAATCTTAAATGTTAACCATTCAAATAGAGGAAGAATTTATTTAACGACTTTATCTTGGATAGAATACTATTTTAGAACAATCAAACAAGCACCAATTCATATAGTTTTCTCTGGAAGTTAAAGTCAGAATCTAAAACCAAAAGAATAATATAATTAAAACTATTAATTTAATTCATATTTTTAATAAACAATTATGTTATTTAGGTAGTTAAATGTTTAAATGTTAGGTATATAGTAGAAGTACTTACATTGTTGCACGTAGACATTTTGCAGTGCTTCGATAACAGATATGAATTCAGGCAAAACCTCATAATATGAGAAATACCTAAAAATTTAAAAACTCTGTTAATAAATGCTACCAGACAAGGGTGAAATCAGTGTATTAACTATAAATGTTACAGTGATAGACAGTGTAGCCCTACTTTATTATCAAAATTCACATAGTGACCACTTAAACGACTATTTCAACAACAGTTGATAAAACTTAATGTTAAACAATTTAGTTATAAGAAATGTATGTAGAATTGTATTTTAAGTTTGTACATTAGTTATAAGCTCTTTAATAAGTCAAAATTTATAATAGAACTATCTTGAAATTTGCAAAAATTCAAGGAGTTGGAACTGCCAAAATTTTCAGATTTCAAACACCAATTTTATATGGAAAAACTGATCAAAAAATAATTTAAACCGCTTTTTCATGAATGTAGGAATACAGATTTTCTTTATATTATCAGAGAAACATTCAAATATGTTAAAAATTTTTATCATTTTATGTAAATTTAGGTTAAATTTTGCAAATTAAAACAATTGATTGCTAATTTAATGTCAGTAGTGTCATAATTAGGGAAAAGGTATAAAAGGCCGTGAAATTCGGTTTTTATCCTTTTATTCCTCTGATTGGCAATTGAAATTGATCATGACATCTTTACAGTGAAAATTGGTATCATAACCCTAATTTTTATCAAAAGTTAAATTTAATTACATCATTTAACAAAAATATTAGAATCAAAGTAATTAAATACAATCAAAGTACTTACCAAATAGTGCGATTCATCAAAATCAATCTGAGTTCTGGTAAGATTGATAAGATTTCTTTTGACCTGTGTGGACATTTTGCCTACCATACAACCAAGCAGGTGTGTTTGCGGATCATCTATCTAGCAGGGATCAGCAGCATCGAGATCGTTATACCAACGAAAAGGACATTTATTTGAGGTACGTTCGTTTAAAACATTTTGTTTCTATGCGCATGACTATTTAAAATTAAATCATGGTCAAATATTAGCATTGATTGGATATTTATCAAGGTATTTCTATTGTATCAAGTAGAATATAGTAGATAATAAATATTTGAAAAAATTAATAGTTTATAAAATTCTTGTATCAATTAATTCCGTAATTATAATTGGATGTTTTATAGAGTAGTTCAATTGAGTTTTACTTGAATCCTATTCAAGATATAGAGTCGGGTCACGAAATAAATCAAAATTTACTGAGCTAGCAGATTTTATTAGGACATTTATTTAAAATTTAAGTATACAACAGTTAATAATTCAAACACTTCATTTTATAAGTAACATAATTAACAAATAAAAAACAAAAATAATAAAAAAAATAAAAAATCTACAAAACCAAACCATCACAATATATAACAAGATTACTATAAAGATGAACAATATTAGTGGCTATATTTCCAGATAGTCCAAAATCCATCAATTTTTTGTGTAAAATAGAGAGAGAGAGAGAGACATAAGCTTTATTGTCATGAAAATTTTTACAATTTTATGGACAAAGCGACAATTTAAAAATAGTTAAAAATATAAAAAATAACATAAAAAATACTGACTGTACCAATACAAAACAAAATATATAAAATACAAACTTAAATTAATAATAATAATAATTAATAATTATAATACAATGCAAGCAACGTACATCATACTAAATACTGAACTACGCCAATATTTTAGTTTACAGAATCATATGCGTCTTTGAAGTCTAAAAAGAGACAGCCATATATTTATTTCTGGAAAACATTAGTTGAATGTCGGTAACTAAATGCGATATTGCATCTTGCGCACCAACACCAGCTCTAAATCCATATTGAGTAGTTGGTAAGATGCTATGGTATTCTACCAGCCATTGATTCTAGCGAATCTATAAGTATTTCAAATAAGTACTTTGCATATACAGGACATCAAGGATATTGGTCTTTAGTAAGAGGACAGTGTTTTATCCTTATTAGGTTTAAGAATCATACTAATAACAACTTCTTTTATATGTTCAACACATTTACCACTGAAAAGCCAATTATTAAAAGTTGTTAGAAGACGTTCCTTAGCTATGGTAGGAAGTTCATGAATAATATTATAGGTGATTTGATCCCGTACAGGAGCTGAAGAATTAGACGTCTTACTGCAGTGTCAAATTCCTCCATATCAAAATGTTCTTCAAAAGCATTATATCTGCTGGTTTTAATATATCCTTGAATAGGCTGGTATACATGTGGGGGGGGGAGGCAAATTTGTCCAACAACTGTTCTGAACAAGATAGGAATTATAAAAGTGACGAAAATTAGACAAATCAAGTAAAATTATGTTTATATCCATCCTTGCATGAATTGTTGAGCTACACGAAGACACGAAAAGTTTGTCTTGTAATTTGACAATAATCTTGCGACTAGTAAGTACGTAATCAATATTACTGTATTCAATTTAGGTACTCCAATTAAATACCAAAAAAACGCCATAACCATTAAAATCTCTAAAACCCATATGAAATTATTCCGTCTATCTTTTCTCTACATAATTAAGTTATAACAATTTCGAAATGCTGCTTTTAACGACTATAAACAAGTGTAAGCTCTTTAAGCATCAGTTATTGTAATAAAAATCTCCAGAGACACAAAATAAAGGTATCAAAAGGGCAACCAAGAAAATACTTATCCACTTACACCGTAAGCGTGTATCTCAAGCCGACTATACATCTGACCTACTGCATCGTAGTTAAGGACAACCGGTGGTGATTGGCTGATTTGCGTAATAACGCAGTTAAACGCCAGGCGGAGTTATCGGAAACGCCTACCGTGACCCCGCCTTATGACTGATATTAACTGTATACAGCTCTTTCATCAGTTTATCTTCAACACTATAAGGTATAAGTCGGTCATTATATAATACCGTAATTAAATGAAGTGTGTTCTTCGTATGATTTTTTATTAGTTAATATGTAAACGTGACGGTGTTTTATAGTTTTACTTATGCTGAAAAATTCGTCGGAGAGTGTTCAAATAATGACTGTCCAAAATTTGGATACGATAGACACAAAAAACAACGGGAAAGCTATGCAAAACATTACCGACAAAGCTACTAACGATGCTCAGTCGGCCAAAAATGGACATATTAGTTTTAGTGTAGCCTCTTTACTGGCCGACACCAGGCCAAGTAAATCCGTATCGCCGAATTCTTCAACTGTACCTTCATCCAGCCCAACTCAACAATCTTCCGACGATGAATACGATTCGACTCAAGAAGATTCCATCGTAGATGTAGAAGATTTAAACGCAGAAAGTGGTAAAACAGAAGACGATTCTCCTTCGAAAGAAAGTGACTATATAACGCAAAGGGACGTAAGGGAAAGAGACTATTCTAAGGAATCCATGCTTAATCAAGGTCCAATCAGACCTACTCCTTTTTCCGCGCTAGCAGCCGCTGTTTACCAAGCGGCGCATCCGAACTGGGCTCATCAGGGGCTGGTGAATCCTTTTGGAGGTCCTGGACCCATGTTCCAAGGTTCTACGCCTTTTGGAGTACCCAACATGAATGCAGGTAACACATTTCACTCAATAAATCTATCTCTACCCTGAAAAATATGCTAACAAATAAAAATATAGAAATATACAAAATTGTTCAATTTACTTTAGGCACTATTGTGAGGTTTAATTAAAACAATATTTTAAAGAACTGAAATAATAAATATGATTATTATTAGGCTCAAAATAGGTATATGAATAAAAATTTTAATTGAAATTATTAATCTTCTTAATTTTGCCAGTTTAGGTATGATCCCGGGTAAGGGGGGACATGAAGCTTCATATTTTAAAAGCCATAGGGGTCTTTTAACTTCCTTAATAGGTTGGTACTAACAAATGGTAATGTAATAGATGAGTAAGAAGATATTTCAATACATAGAATAACTACTTTTCGCGTTAGTGCAATAAAATAAAAATAAGCACAATATTTCTATGTCCCTATACCTAGTATAAATCCACAAGTAGGTAATGAGCTGTCATCTCAACAGGAAATACTGACAATATTTTCTTAGATGGACCAAAAACAACATTTACCAATAAAGTAAGGTCTTGGCCAAACTTAGGGAGAAGCTAAAATGCTAGTATATTGTGGATCAATTTTTTCTCGGCACCAATCTGAAGAAAAATCTTGAGAAGTTAGGTTGAATGGTTTGGGCTACATCCAGACCAAAATATACATTACGAAATCCTTAATTGTGTTAAGAACATTAGAAATAATACATTGTAACAAAACTTCCACTTTTATTCAAAAATTTTTCTTAATCTCAATGCCAGCTGTTTCACTACAACAAGCATGTCAGATTGACATATTGAAGTTACGCTTTGTTTTTCTAAGGTAGCTACAATATTAAAGCGCAACCCTAAAGGACCATCCTGGATGTAATTCCTTCAAAGATCAGTATAACATCTAGGCTTTAATATTATGTCTTATTACTTCCACACTTGGTCTATTCTAAACACTAATTAACCTTAAAAAACAAAATGTAAGTTCAATGTGTCAATCTGACGATGCTAGTTTTTAGCGAAACAGCTGTCGTTAAGTTAACAACGCTATTTGTTTACAAATAAGTGGAGGTTTTGTTAAAACTATTCATTTTTAATGTTCTTAGTAAGATGGACCACAAAGTAAAGATTAATAGAATAAATTTCCTTAATTTTGTGTTTTAGTCTTTTCCTCTTATATATTTGGTTTTAAATATACTTTCAACCTGGAACTACGGCAACAGAATATCTAAAATGCTAAAATTTTAGAGGCGATATATAGAAGCAGACGAATTATTATTTAATTCCACATGCACCCTAATGTGCAGCATACAAGAGTTCATGATTAGACGTCTTAGAAAAACGTACCTACAGGTTTGCAAGTTGTTGAAATTCACTGCATGAGAAACCTGTTCGATCGATCTGTAGCCATAGATTGCTGTGGAAATTGCAGTATTTAAAAATAACGATTTCAAGAATTTCAACTTGATTTAGTGACTGCTGTTCCATTCTTTTTGTGGCTCTATTGACAAAAAAAGAAAAAGCAGAAGCCACAAATAATTGCCGTAAAACACAACCCTCTTAATTTTGATCTATCTGTTATCTGACGTTAATTGAAAAAAGGTGTCATTGAATATAAAAGTTAATTTTACAGTGAAATAGAGAAAGATTTTGTTAGACTGATTTTTACACTGTATTGTAGGGCTACTAAAGACTACTTTGCTAAAGGTTAAATCGTTAGAATAATATTTCACTAGTTGACCGAAAATATGCGAACTAAAAGAAAGGTTATCGCAACCAGCCAATCTCGAGCCAATGTTAACGATTGTACATTAGTAATTGTGAATATAATCGATATATGACCGAATGATTTAATCAATATATTGTTTTTGGGGATTTTCTATATTGGCAGGGGTCAAACACTTTATGTAGATTTAGACAACACTACTTTTGGAAATGGCAAAATATAATAATTTTGCACTTATGGTATATCTATATTTGGTTATCGATTCAAAATATGGATTGTTACTATTTTACAGCGACATACCAAGGGTGTGTTCGGGGAGCACGCTTTCGAGCTATGTAGCGCCAAGAGTCCATATAACGCAAACGAGGAATAGTACTAGATAGCGCCAAGTGGCGCAAATAGCGTGCTCCCCGAACACACCCCAAATACATACCAATCGATTTCGTTCCAAAAAACGATGACGTCAAGGTATAATAGTCTTTCCAATATTAATTGCTAAAATCGATTTAAAAGTGTCATACAAACTACCAGCCCAGAGAGAGCTGGGTTCCGACGATACAGAGTGGATGTTTAACGGGAGAAATATGTCGTTTTCATGCCATTCTTTCTACTTTGAAACCTAGTAAACTAACTCACTCTGTATGACGCTTTTAAATGGATTTTAGCAATTAATATTGGAAAGACTATACCCTTTTTGGTTTGTCAAATCACATACCGTGATCTACACAACCCAGTTACCTCACCAGTTACTATCCTAGCTTTCTATCCTTGTCTAAAGTGTTTTTGTTTTACTTTTTCTTTGTAAATAAATACACAGTCGTTTTAAATAATTGTATTTTTGGCCAACATTCTAAAATTATTTAAATTTTGTCTTTTGATTTTATTATAAATGGCAAGAAGCTGTCATTTTGCGAGATAGGGAAAAATGCCAATTGTCTTTTGTGTCTGTCTGTAGTTGATTAGTTGTAGTGACATTTTCTGTTCTTTCTTATTAATCAATTTATTTATCAAATGTATTGGATAGCCATTAGATGTAGCTATTTGTTAAATAATCTCAATTTCTTTATTAAAATTTAATAATTTTGTCCAATACATTTGATAAATAAATTAATTAATAAGAAAGAACAGAAAATGTCACTACAACTAATATTCCCTCAACAACCTAAAGAAATTAAAAGTTATAAAAGTATTACATATTGTGGAAATATTTCTAATACAATTTCAAAAATAATATCTTCGGCAACATCTGCATTAATTTCATTCAAATCACTCAATAATTTTGGTACAAAATTGTTAAATGTAAAAACAAAATTACCTAAATTAAAAAAATCTGGTGTTTACAAAATTAATTGTCCATATTGTAATGCTGTATATATAGGTCAAACACAAAGAAATTTTGAAATAAGATTCAATGAACATTTAAGAGCATATAGATTACAACAACCAGATAAGTCAAACCATGCAAAACACGTTCTTGAACATCCACACTCATACACACCAATGACATTCATATATTACATATTTGTGATAAAAAACAAAATTTAGATTTCCTCGAAGAACTTGAAATCAAAAGACAACTAGCAGATCAACAATATAAAGTAGTTAATGAACAAATAAATCTTGGAAGTTCACCTAGGTATATTAAACTGTTTACTTTGATTGAGTCTTCATTTTATACATAGATAAGACGTAATTGTAACACAAATGTATTAAGTTATTGTAAAGATCAGCATGATATAGTTTTTTCCTGGTTTTTCTATATCATTGCACAGTTATACTGATCTTAGAGGGAAATACATCCAGGATAATCCCTTGGGGCTAATAACATCTAGGCTTTAATATTGCTATGTCTTATTACTTTCATACTTGGTCTAGCCTTAATACTACCTAATCAACATCAGGTACCTAGCTACAAACAAACAAAATTTAATTTCAATATGTCAATCTGACGATGCTAATTCTATAGCGAAATGGCTGTCATTACATTTAAAGTATTTTACGAATAAATAGCGAAAGTTAGTTCAGCCTTTTAGTTGTTTATTGTTCTGAATGTTTTTATTTACCATCGACTATATTGCTAACGCTGTTCTTTCGGGGAAGATGCATAAAAATGTCAATTTCATCAATCAGCTGTATCAACTGAGAACCACCTGTAATTTGTAGGTACTTTACGTCATACCAGTGACCTACCAATTGGTTAACCAAAGTCCCTACTAACCAAACCAGGACGAAATCGCCTAACGTGGATTTCATTAGCACCTGCGACTCTTTTAAAGTACCCCATAACTTCTAACAGTAGTTCATAATTAGGTTATATGGAAAATTTCCGAACAAATTCAAAAGTAAACTTATGCTAGAATTAAAAAAAATTATTATCTCTGTTAATAGATGGAATATTACCTAGCTCATGGTTGGAGCTGGGCGCTAATTAAATAATTACTTATTCTAACGTTAAGGTTATCCCGTATACTAATTAATTAGTGTGCATATGATGTTAATAATTTAATTTAGTATCCGACATTAATAAGACAACATTTACTTGCAACCGTATACATAATGTAGGTAATTATTAGTTGTTAATTTAAGAAGTGTACATACACATTAGGTAATGAAATTATCCCCTGGAAGCACATATAAAATCGACACTGCATATTTAGTTTTATTTGCATTAATTTAAATTAAATGCGAACCTAATTTAATATATAAGACATCATTATCGACACGGGTGTAAATTAACCAGCGTATCTTCTTATAGCGAGAGCACGTCTTCATTTTTCTGGTTTCCTAATAAAAAGTATTTGGTTTTAAATGACCATTTTGTTGATGATAAATCATTTAAAAAATTCTAAGGCAAACTATAACTGACTGATGTAATTATTCAGATATACCTAGTTTCATTTTAGCGTCGGCAAAAATCAGGGGTGTCCATCTGCTGAAAATGTACGAATAATTTTAAAAGTGGATGCAAATAGTTTACCTATATATCTGTATAGCTGTATTATTTATAATTAACGAAATTGATTGTGTTAACCTTTACTTTGTGGAAGTTCATCTTACTAAGAACAATAAATAACTGAACGGTTAAACTAAACTTCCACTATTTATTCGAAAAATTTGCTTTAAAATTCAATTACAGCTAAGTCTAGCGAAACGGCTGTCATTAAGGTTTAAAAAAGCAATTTTTTAAATAAATATTGGAAGTTTTGTTAAAACGAAGAGTTTTTTATTATTCTTAATATCATATTTTAATAGGTCTAGAGTAATTGTTTTGTTACAACAGGGCTTTGGTCAAAGTGATATCGCGAATATTGTTGGTGTTACTCAGGGTGCTGTATCAAAAATTAAAAAAAAATTCCAAAACACAAATGATGTGAAGGATCATCCCAGAAGTGGCAGAAGTCGATGTACAACAGCAGCACAAGACCGGCAGATAACATTGATAGCTCGAAGAAAGCAACAGGAATCTACAAGTGGCATATCCAGAGAAATTGCTAGACTTGAAGGACTGAATATCTCAGGGCAAACAATTACACGAAGATTAAATACGGTAAATTTGTATCGCAGAAGACTTCTACGTGTTCCCAAACTACCTATCAACAAAAAATTGTAAGGTTGCAATGTGCTCAAGAAATGTTACACCGTGGTCCTAACTGGAATTACGTGATGTTCTTTGATTAATCAAGAATTGGCTTGGTTTCTCATTGCGAAGAACGCTAGCTTGGAGGGCCCCAGGACGACAAGCCCGATTAGAAACAGCCCAACCACGTATTCCATTTGAAGGTGGGAGTATTATGGTTTGGAGTGGTATTATGAGGGGTACACGGACGCCTCTCCTGGTTTTGAAGAGAAGAATCACTGGGGCTGTGTACACCGAGGAAGTTTTAAATCCTGTTGTGCGTCTGTTCCGGGGGGCGGTAGGTGATGGATTTGTGTTTATGCATGACAATGCACCTCCACATCGAACAGCTGCAGTACAAAATTTTTTGGAAGAATAAGGAATATCCACATTAAGATGTCCATCAAATTCCCCTGAAATAAACGTCATTGAACATGGCTGGGACATTCCCTAAAACACGCATTAAGGAGCGAAACCCTCCCCGAATTACTCTACGAGAACTGAAAAATGCTACTCGTGAAGAATGGGAGAGAATTCCGCAAGCCCAGCTCGACCATTTAATCGATAGCAAGCCACATCGCCTACAGTCATGCATACAGGCCCATGGAAGAAATACTGATTATTAATTTCATTTAAAAACCTTTTTTAACCATTTAAAAACCTTTTTTAACCATATTTGGAGTGATTCTACGTTGAAGTAAATCTTAGACATGCTTAATAGGATTAAATTGCGGAGATTTTGCTGGTCATGGTAAAACTTGGTCACAAAATACGTGCAGTATGTGAACGGGCATTATAATGCATTGCGAATACACAAAATAAATAGTTTAATGAAACTTCCACTACGTAATTAGAAAAATGTACTTTTCTGTTAATTACAATATTTTATTTCTTCCTTTGTTGTCAGAAACAGAATAATAAATAATAATTAAAGACACGTGGTTGTTATTTGGGCAAAGTTGATACGAGTTTCCTATACAACACAATATGGTAATATAGAAGGAGTTAAATTAAGACATTAAAGAAAGAACAAACCGTGCCGGGTAATGGGTTTTAATAAAATGAGGTGTCGAAAGTGGCAATTGCCTATTGGTCAATAATTGAAGCGGGATCTTTAAGTCTAACAACCGATAAATTGACCATTTCGCTTAAAGTATCTTGGTAAATTGATGTCTGAACGGTCTGCAATTTTTTTAGACTAAACTTTAACTGCTTAACTTCGAATCAGACGAACTATGTTATAAATTGTTTTTTTTTAGTACGGACAGTTTTTATTGTACCTATAAGAAAGTAGTTAGTACATTTAGAGAAAAAATTGAAGACTTAGGTAATATAAAATGTATTGCATAGTGGTTGTAGCAAAAATCATGTCTAATTAAATTTTAACTATCATTAACTAATTAAAAGTACTAAAAGAAAGACTTGAGGTGTAAAAATTTAGCAGATCACCATTTAACAGGAACACATTTAACATTCAAACAATACCGACTTTCAAATTAGAATAATGCTGCAGATATTCAGGATCTGTTAGTCATTCTTAGCTTTTTAAAATAAATTTATCTACATCATATTTTAGTCGCTTATTCTGTGACTTCTTATGTCATTAAAAAAGTTAGTGAGAGAATATGCAAATTTTCCTTTGGCTGAGTTCTAAATCTATCAGTAATGTAATATCCAGCAGCCTAAAATAAGATATCAAATGATTTTATCATTTTTTTTAAATAGATCAACCTTCATAACATAAGGAACATAAGTACTGCCGTGCTAAGACAGGAGGTCGTATCTGCAAAAACATCAGTTTGTAGAAAAATGCGATTTTCTACATCTTATTCTGCTATAAAAACTAGGAACAGTCGAAAGCTAATTTTTTCTATATAATAATAAAATGCACAAATTTGAACCTCCATTGAGAGCCTCTTATTGATCAGTTAGGATTTGGCTGCGATATTTGATTTTGTGCAGATACGACTTATAGACTAGGAATCGATTATATCATGTCGTATGTGTCATATAAGTCTATTTGACTAAGTATGTGAACAAGAAAATACTTATTATTGTTTGTAGCGTAAAGTATTATTCAGAAATTAATAAAGAGGAAACAATGGAGATAATAATGAAGATAGATAGTAAAAAAGTACAAAAATTCTTAATGTGTGAATATATAATCTACCTGAATTAGCTGAAACTGGTACTTCATTCGAAAATTTCAAACGATTCGGCGGAAGTATTTCGGACAACTTGGAGATAAAATTTAACTTCCGATTTATGTTTACACCCTTTGGCTCATTTCTAATTATCGGAGTTTTTTTTCAGGCTGAGATGGGAACCTCATGTTCGATGGGTCTTTGTCCAAAACCCAACAGTGTTGGACTCACCCTCGAGAGGATGCCTACCAAACCAACCTCAAAACTCGCCGTTACCCCCGCCTCGAAATCACTACTTTAGCACAATTCAAGACGGACTTCAAGACTTGGACGAGTGATCTTTAGCATCATAAAAATCACTGATATGACAAAATATCGTAACTGATTAAACTTGTTGACGTTACTAAGACCAAACAACGTATCTGAAGCCAGAGCTTCGACATACGACAAATGGACCTAGTAATGGTCAGATACGATGGTTTGATCTAGCAAACAGCCTATATTGGTAGTTACGACTAATCTTTACCACTCAATTTGACGTATTTACAGCACAGATATGACTACCAAAGTTTGTACTATGATAAGAAATGTTATAGACAACCCAAATATGCGAAAAATCAGAAATCGCAATTTTGGCAGATACGACCTCCTGTCGTAGCACGGCAGAGTAGATGTCTATGATAAAACTTTGGTTTTAGAAAATTTCAAACACATGAGGTTGGAATTACACCATAATTTGATTACGGTTAAATTATTTGAAAAACACTTTAATGTATTGCATGAAGACTTTCCCTCATCGATCCTTGCAAACTGCATTTTTCTTAATAAACGACTTAAACCTCTAAGTCCATAGTATTATAGTTTGTTAATTAGAATATTTTTATCCACATAATTATTTGTGCATGTGCCACATTAAAATCCCAATTGATTTATAGATAGAATTTGTTATGCACTCACCGGCTTAAAATTGGATACATTCAAAATATTGATTTATTTAAAAATGCTCTAACTTCCGAACGCGGAGGCTGATTTCTTTGATTTTTTTTGCAACTTGTAGTTAAAAAACTGTACTTTTTAGTTTCTTATTCTGACGTCTCAAAATAATTTCATACTATCCTCATATACAGGGAAAAAAGAAAACAATGTTTTCTCTACTTTGACTCACCCTGTAGATTAAATCTGCTAGTAGATGTACACTTATTGAACTTTATTAAGATATCTGATCTGTTTCCAACACTTCCCTATTTTATTTACCCAGATATCTTGATTTGTTTGTGAAATGTGACGGTTTAAAGAAAATGAAACATATTTAATTTTTTTATTCAATTTAAACAGCGTGATACATAATTTTATAAACAGATCATTAACAATAATAAGCAAATCATTAACAAAAACTAGAAATTCCAATTTTAATACCTTCTGAAACGTAATTCATTTTTTCTTAATCGCCTTCGGATAGTTATTTCGTTAACAGCAACTTGACGTACTTCTAAACGATTTCGAGTCATAATAGCAGTAGTATATTTATTTCTCGCAAAACATTACTTAATGTTACAAAACGATCATCTCGGGCACTTGTAGCCCGTCGTCTGCCAGATCCTCTTTGTCTCGAAAAACTACCAGTTTCATTAAAACGTTTTACAGCTCTCTGGACGCTACATCTTGTAACAACTATTATTCTAGCAGCATAATATTGAGACCTACCGTCTTGTACTAGAGCAACTGCTCGTGCTGCATCAGTAGCCGTTAAAACCATGATATGGTGATAGTTCAAACAGCAATTATTGCCAATTGTCAAATCGTAAGTTGACCACAGCACTCTACTAGCATTTTGTAGTTTATTCTCTACAGTCATTTAAATAACGAAATTGATTGTGGTAACTTTTACTTTGTGGAAGTCCATCTTATATACTAAGAACAATAAATAACTGAACGGTTGAACTAAACTTTCACTATGTATTCGCAAAATACGTTTTTAAATGCAGTTACAGCTGTTTCGCTAAAAATTAGCATCGTCAGATTGACATATTGAAGTTAAATTTAAAAATATTTTTTTATAATAGCTTTAAAGTTTTTGGATATGTATACATTAAAGCTTGGAACTGAGAGTTTTTGGCCACGAGAAATCAAAATACGATACATAAGAAGAAAGAAAGAATGACAATGAACTTCCTACAGAGATTTCTTTCCTTTGCTTTCGTGTGCACATTTATTTATTGGATCTACTTATTGCCTTACAATTTATAACAGAACAATTTATAATCAATATTACCTACTTTGGATCAGATTCAACATTATTTTTTGTTGCAAACGATCAATTGTTAGGTAATAAAGATGTCATTTAAGATTTAATCGTAGTAATCGTAGTAATAAAACTCAAAGTCTATCCAGAGATGGATTTCCTTTTCAATTTAAGATTTAGTTAAAGCAAAGTTAAAATGGAATTCTTAGCATAAATAAACTAATTGCAAATAATGTTAGATTTATCATCGAGGCCAATCTATTTAACGCCACGTTCCACGACAGACATTCACGACAAAGTTGGCTACGCAATTTAAAATTTCATTTGTTTAATGACGCTATCTTTTTCGTACACTTTAATTTATGCCGCTCGCAATTACCGACCAACTGCAAACGATTTCTTGGCTATCTTTCACTTTTAATCATATTTCTTATTCTTATTTTATTTTCAGTCTTGTATGGAAAACGTTGCGGTCGTTTCCATATGCACAGTGTACCAAAGTTACTGTCCAAAATAATAAAGACACGTGGGAAGAATCAATTAAAATTATTTTTAATAGTAGAACATATTCTACTTCTTTTGTTTGACTTAAAATGTATATTTGGGTCCGATAATAACTTACACAACAACTAACAGATAGAATGGGAGAAAACATAATACAGTATCCGCCAAAATAAACAGTACCGAAAATAAAAATAAAAATAAAATAATAAAATTAAATAAAAAAAATTTTAATTTCTGTAATGTAAGTGTTCAAAATGTTCACCATTTCGACGCAAACAAGCTTCATATCGATTTTGTAAGTCAATAAACATATTTATAAAAAGTGGTTGATGGAACTGCCGAAAAATATTTTGTATTTTTTCCCGTAGTTCGGCAATATTGGCCGGCGGATTTTCCGAATGAAATATTTTTTTCCTTCATTATGCCCCAAATGTATGCGTCAGGTGGCGTCAGATCAGATGAATGAGAAGAATATTCGAAGTCTGTTCCCCGAGAAATTATTCTATTATCGAAATGCTGACGGAGTAAGTCTAAGGTGCGTACAGCTGTATGGCTCGTTACACCGTCTTGTTGGAACAATTGTGTGCGAAACTGTAGATTTCGTGCACGGCAAAAGTTATTTAGATCTCTCACAAAAGGTATAATAATTTTCTCTCTATAACGTTCTTGGTTGACAGTAAGTGGATTCTGATGATCATCTTCAACGAAATAAGGACCAATCATTCCATTACCAGATACCGCGCACCAAACGGTAACTCGAAAACCGTGGAGTGGTTTCTCTACAATGACATCAGGACGTTCAAATCCAAGGAATCTGGTTGTTTGTCTATTAATATAGCCGCTAAGATGACCGTGTCTCTCGTCCAAATTCTCTGAATTGTGCATGAATTTTAGACAAAGTACTTGTGAAATATTTAGGCAACTGAGGATACCTCTGATTAAATAAGTTTGTCAGTTTAATTATATTGGCATAGTTATCTATACAGTTTTTACCTATTCGTGACAAAAAATGTTAATTAAACCCAAATATTGATACTTAGTGAAGAAATTTGAGGTCTGCATTGAGCACCACTTACTTTTTTTATAAATTGCTCTTTAGACCTTAGTAGGTCCATAGTACCTATAGTCCGCTGCAAGTTGGGTTTATGCATGCAATTCTTTAATTTATGGTATCACCTAAATCCTTTCTGTTTTTTCCCGTCAGGTAGTGTTCATCAAATTTTGTGGATGCTGACAAAGGTGGCACTGGCCACGACAAAGGTCAAATCTCCTATTTTTCAGATAATACGTTACATGCATATGTTCTTTCTTTCTTGACATAGACAAAAGTAATTCTGTCAGATATTCTGCCTATTGTTTTATTCTGGTTTCATTCTAGCCAATAAATCAGTATAACTATTATATGTCTCGCAAATTTGGTCCCCAACGTGGGGAAAAATGCAGTGATAAAGTAGGTTTTATTGAATTTATAAATAGAGGGGTGGCAATATACTATTGCCACAGGCACAATAGTCCCTAAATATAGCTCTGACCAAATGTATGACAGGCATTAAACTAAAACAAAGAGAATACCAAGAAAAATATAAATATAACAAATAATAATAATAGGAAAGCAGAGGGGAAAATCAAAACAGGCATAAGGAAATTTTGTTCAGAGAAAAAGAGTGTCCAAATTTTTATTAGCTTCGTTTGACAGATCTTCTCTAGTCCAAGTTGATACAACTTTTATAACACTGCCCTGTGTGTATAAACGTTTCCATTACAAATATTTCTCTTAGTCCAAGTAAATTATTTATAGGCTCGTCGATTACGACCGCCTTGATTATTTTTCTGGTAGAAATTAATTCATACAAGCTAAAATTTCTACTTAAAACCAATTATCTTCTACCTCGATCGTATCAGGTAATTTGTTTATCCTAGTATGCAAAATATGTACGACTTCGTGTGCGACTACCTTAATGGCCTACCAGTTTCGCCAACCCACAAACTACCGTTTAAGTGTTTTTTGTCACGAAACACTAAATCCTATCACGAATAAAGGTCCTATAATTAAGTCTCTCCAAGTTTTAACAGCAACTTCGATCAATGGCGTATCGAGAATATTTTAATTATTAATTAAGTAGTTTTATGTAATTAAAACATGTCTGTATGCTTTTGCATCGATAATTTATTTTTATTAACAAATAAAAATGCTAAATACATATATAGGAATTTTATCTCCACCTGTTAGTTTCAATGCTGAAACAATTTCAAACTCTCATGTCCAAACCAGAAAGTCTTTGTCCACCTTCAGATCTTCTTGTCTTCTTCAGGATTCGTCTGACTACCAATCCGCAGTGGTACACACCAATGTTAATGGTTTGCTTGTTCTCTGATTCTGTCGTCCGAAGTATTTTTACTTATGTATTGAGTAGATTAATCCAGTGCTTTAGGATGTTGTTATTTTTATATTACTCCTTCTGGAAAATATATTATTCAAGGCTCTAATTCTTACTTTAGTTCAGCAACCATTTTGCAATTTCTACCAGATTTCTAACATTCTCCTTAGCCGGAATATTAAACTAAGAATATTATAAATAAAACATTTTAAACAAAACTTCCACTATTTATTTAAATAATTGCTTTTTTAAACTCAATGACAGCTGTTTCGCTAAAAACTAGCTTAGTCAGATTGACATATTGAAGTTACATTTTGTTTGTTTGTAGCTAGGTACCTGCTGTTGATTAAGTTAAGGCTAGACCAAGTATGGAAGTAGTAAGGCATAACAATATTAAATCTTAGATGCTATTAGTCCTAAGAGATTATCCTGGATATATTTACCTCTAAGACCAGTATAACTGTGCAATGATATAGAAAAACCAGGAAAAACTATATCATGCTCATCTTTACGATAGCTTAATATATTTCAGTTACAATTACGTCTTATATATGTATAAAATGAAGACTCAATCAAAGTAGATGTCTTTTTATTTCAAGTTCTTTAAGAAAATCTAAATTTTGCTAAAAAGAACATTCCTGTTGATCAGTGATTAGCCCAGATTTTAATGAATACAAATTCTGCAACCAGGTTATGTTAGGTTAGGTTCTATGTGAGTGGTCATTGAACGTCCCTGCGACCTGAAAGATCTATTGTGGCTCACTTCCATGACGTCATTGGGGTGGAGTTAATGCAGACCAAATTTATTGATACTTATTCTCTCGAGCTCTCAGCAGTTACACAAGATATGCTCCACCGTTTCCCTTTCCATCTCCATTGCGACAACCTTCGCTTGGAGAATTGTGGATAGGTTACCCAAGTTCCGGCTCAGCTCTACCTTTGGTTTCCCTCCATGTACCCCCGCTCCAACACCTCTCTCGGTCTTAGAGCCGTCCGTGTACCAACACAGATTCGTTTTATTCGTCTTCCAATCGTCCCTTCCTGGGAATAGGATGGTAAATGGCCTGTGGTAAACCTCAAGTATTGGATAATTTTTTATTATTTGTACGGCCCTGGCTCTGACACTGCATCCTGACATTTCACTAGTCTTCTGTATGCACCAGCCATCGCCTCCCTTTCCATCCAGATGTGGAGTGTAGAAAGATCTAATAAAATTCTGCAACCAGATGTTTTGTGCTTAAACTCTTTTATCTTCACTCTATTGGGGCAGCGTTAGATTTTTTAACTTATCCTTTCTGATTTCAATATTAAATATTTCGCGATCTCAATCAGGAAGATTTTATCAAACCAACTACGCTTTCTGGCTTTGATTTTTTTTTATTTTTTCGATGTCCTTTACTGCTTCCAAGGAAACTTTTGGGTAACTTTCTATTTTCTCTTCTAAATAACCATTATCTCACCTACAAAGTAGTTAAACTTGCCCATCATCATCGGATTCTTACATCATTACCTTTCCAGGCTCCTTTTCCTCTTTGGAATTTACGTAATAGAATTTGGTATCCGATTATTTTCTTGCTGACCATCTTTACCTCCCAACTCTTTTCTTTAATTGCTTTACCTCCTCTTAAATTCTACCCCTAAACTTTTTTATATAATTAATCTATTAAATGTCCAAAACACTGTTTTCAACATTCTCTCGAAACAAGATCGACATTCCTGACCTAACTGCACGAAAATATTTCATAGAACTGCTATTCTTTTGAAATTACTAAATAAAGAATAATCTAGGCCGCTTAGCAACCTCTTCCTCTATATACCCTTCAGATTCTTTGACTTTGTATCATAATTTGTCCTTATTTTATCGTCGCTATAACACTTAAATTCTTGCATCATAGCACCATAAAACATAAGTATCCCATTTTTTTTATCACAATCTACACTAGAGACAGTTATGGATATTAATATTTATAGACTTTAAAGAAGCATTTGACTCTGTCCAGCACAGCTCCATATTAAGAGCGCTTACAGAATGTACTTAGCTGCAGTAAGAACTATTATGGCAACACAGAAAAATTTCCCTTTAAAGGGCAATCCAAAAACATTTCATCTCAAACTTATGGCACGAAAATCGAACAAGTGTGTTTGAACCACGAGTTACAATTAGGAAAAGCCAACCAAATATGAGAATATGGCTAAATTACAGTAAACTCTTTAAATCTGATAATCTCATAAGCTTGATCAGTGTGTGCTTTTAGTTTTAACCTATGGAACAGAATCACTGACTCTCACTGGAAAATTGAAAGAGGTCAACATTAATTATATAGCTCTTAGAGGAGAGTTACAAATAATTAAAGAAATAACTGGTTGTTTTGGACGCAATTACAAGAATAACATCGCGGAAGTGGTTTTGGGCAGGCCATGGCCATATTGCCAGAGTCAGAGATGTAAGATGGACTAAAAAAATCCTAGAATATGAAATCTAGGCAAGAAGTATTTTTCAATGGAGGATATCCTCCAATAAGGTGGTCAGACGACATGAAACAGATTCAGTACCCTTGGATTTAAGTGGGTCAAGATCGAAAGAAATGGAATGATTTTCCGGAGGAATGCGTTCAGCAGTGGACTATAAAATGATAGTGCTGATGATGATCCATGATACTCTATCAAAATAATGGGGGGATGCTTTAGTACCCTCAAATTTTTTCGTTGTAGATTGTCTTTCACTATACTGCAACGTGAGGAGAAGAAGTTATATTGGGGCTTGTTCAAAGTTTTAAGTTCCATTATACAGATTCTATAGTTGAACTTTAAACTTCTTTGGTTTTGGGAGCGAAGACTTTTCGTCGTTCTTATTAGTTTAAAGTAGTACCATCAGGGTTTGATTTAAATGATACAATGAAGGAAGATTTTCTTCATCGTCTATGGAGGGAACCAGAGGAACAGAAGAACAAAGCGATAAAAAAAACATAAAATTATATATGAATTATTAAGTGTCAGCTGATTCCCATTTTCATTAGATTCAAAAATTGTTTAAATTTTTTTTTGAATATCTAGTAATATATACCTACGTCAGTTGATTGATGGTTGATTTTTTTGGTATTTACTTATTCAAGTGACCCATTATTTATTTAAGCATATTATTTTAAACAGCATTTGTTACTTAATAATTTTTATTTTAAACTTAACATCTAGTTTAATTAATAAATCTATTTATCCATCAAACTATCAAACAATGCCATAATATTGCTTTTTGTTGCCTATTTCTACGGAACATTAAATAAAACTCCGTTCATTTCAAATCCTTTATTAGTTATTTCTAGCGATCATTTTTATTAGTCGTTTGATGTTTGATTGATAAATTATTAGTAGTGACCACTCCTTGGTTAATTAAATTATTTTTATTACAATTTTCGGTTGTATGGATCTTTTTTTAATATAGTTATTTAAAATGTAAATGTGTCAAACAGGAACTTGATATGAAATCGTGCCAAAGAGCTTTTAAAAAGTAACATGTTTATACAGTTAAATTTAACGATTTGTCTAAAGGAAGTACTAGAATATATTTTATTAGTTTATCTATTTTTAAACTAAAAGGCCAATTAGATATACATACAATCTCTATTATATTAAACACTTAAGACAAAATAAATCATTCTATATCATTTTTTTCATAGGCTATACTCGTACATTAAAAATATTATTTAAGAGCTTATATAATACAAAATTGTCAACTAAAACCAGATTAGTGGAACATATTTTCGAATGTATTTAATTATTTACGCATCAACTATCAAAGGGTTAAGGGCTTAGAGGGAACCTCATATAAATATGTGTTGATCAATGTATGAACAAAATAAAACAAGGAGCAATAGTTACTAACAATTTATTTTTATCTGATGTGTTGTTTATTTGTTAATTGGGACGCCAGCTAGCGTGGAAATGTAAAATTTATACTTTCTCCTAGTGTAGGATCAAAAAATAAATTTTTCTGCTCCAATTTTAGTCGCCTACCTTTCGTCTAGAAACAAAACTTTAAAATGTAGGTAGATTACCTTCAGTAAAATGTATAGCAATTCATATCTTCGAAATATAACCAACAAATCTTCTGAAACACATTCAGAACTTAATTGCGTAATGTATCACATCAAAGGTATAAATTGAATAATTTCCTGGTTAAACTACAGGTAATAACCGTGTCTGTTATGCTGAGAAGGATCAGGCGCATCCGACTGAAACGACATTGGGCCTGAGATTGATGTGTGCCGAAGTATTTAATTTGCTTTTTAAAATAGATGTTTTCTTCAGATAGTTTTATTGTTAGTCTTATTATACCGGCTCAATCAATTAAAATAAGGTAATTTTACTTGTTTACTCTGTTAGAAAAACTAATTAGTTGTCCATGACAATCTATAATGGTAGCAGTCAGAGATTTGACGTCCATTATTAGTTTATCATAATTTAAAGAAGAGCTATTTCAGTTGCATATTTACTTTCGGAATACCAAAATAATGATTTTTATTGGTCACCCATATATTAGTTTGCCTTTTCCATACATTTTATAAATAATTATATTTGAAACAAGAAGTTTATTATGATAAAAAAGATTAAGATACAATAAAAAAAATGTAATCAAAAATATTTTTCGAAATGTTATATACTTAATTTGTAATCTAAAAATAAAAACTATTAGCTGCAATAAATCGGTAATCCACACAACTTAACCCAGCCTTACCCTACTGTAACATAAATGAATTTAACCTAACTTAATCTAACCTAACCTAACCTATTTTAACCTATCCAGCCTAATATTTGGCTTTATTCTTAATCTTCATCCTTTCTGCATACCGGCGGGTGAATAGTAGACGCATTTTAACCCAACTACCTGCTAGAAAGAAAAAGGTTCATAATCCAACATGAACATTCGACACAGAATGTTTAGAAAACGTATTCCCTAATCCCTTTATTACCAATAAAATCTGCCCCTTCCAATTTGATATTTTTATAATTAAAAGGTAAATTTCTTACACTTAGGTGCAATTTTCTCAGTTTTGTTTATAATTGTGAGTTTTGATGTTGTTTTGTTAAAATGAATATAATTAAAAGTTGTCGTTATAGAGATTTGGTATTGTTAGAAAATTATACATTTTCTAAAAGTAGTGGGTTAGGTTAGGTTAGGTTAGATTAGGTTAGGTTAGGTTAGGTTGTTTTGGTAAAAACTCCACTGCCAACTCAGTCATGATCCTTAAGCCCGGAAAAGACCCTACCCTGCTCGAATCATACAGACCCATCTCCCTTATCAGCGTTCTGAGGAAGGCCCTCAAGGACCGACTCTGAAACTTTTGCCTGCGACACTCACAATATCATCCCACAGTTTCAATCAGGCTTCAGACTAGAGCATTCCACCCTCACTCCATTGGTCAACTTCCAAACAATCATCTCCAGATCCCAAAATCAACGTTTCTGCAGTGCTGCTGTATTCCTGGATTGTCAGAAGGCTTTTGACGAAGTCTGGCACGCCAGACTTGTTAGAAAGCTCATGAGCATCCACATTCCTATTCCTTTCGTTAAACTCGTTTACTCCTACCTCACAAACCGCACTATCAGAGTCAGATCTGGTAGTTCACTATCCCTACCTTTCACTCCCCTTGCCGGAGTCCCCTAAGGATCCATCCTAGCCCCACTACTCTACCTTATCTACACCCACAACGTCTCAACGACTCAAATAAATCCCAACTAATCTTTTTCAAACACCCCGACACCCTAAATCAAAAACTTCTTCGCGAAAACTTATGCTTTGGGGGAGAGGCTCGAACTTCGGAACGAAGCCGTCTACCTGGGGGTGAGATACACTCGCACCCTCTGTTGGACGGTAGACGTAAAGACCACCTTGGACTCAGTCCGGAGACGAGCCAATCTCATCAAGGCATTAGGAGGAAAATTCGTCAGAACCCACCCTTCCACTTTTCTGCACACCTAAAAAACATTTATTCGCCCACTCTTAGACTACAAAGCTATTCTATACAGCACCGCCTCCACCAGCATCACAAGTACTATCGAATCTTGTGAACGAGCCATCCTCCGATATTGCAAATATCAAAACCAACTCACCTCCAGCAATATAGTCTACCAAAACACAAACATCACCCCAGTACTAGATCGATTCAAAAACCTTCAATCGCGCTATGTCCAGCGCACTCTCCTCTCTGACAACACAATATCCAAAAACTCCCTAAAACTCCCTTGGCAAATCAACCGCCGCTCCCGAAAACCAAAGAGAGAAACCCCATATCCACCACTTCGCTTACTTCAAGCAATCCCCCGAGACAACCTCCCCGAGGAATACGACGTATTCCACGACTCATCACTCCTAGCGATTCGCTAAAACCCACTCCGGGGACCTTCCCGCAACAAAACAACTATCTCTTCTCCAACAAAACCCGGATAACTCCTTCAGAATTCCTCGAACTACCCCGTTAGCCTAGCTAACCCCTCCCCGGCGCTCTGTCAGCTTATAGCCGAATGGCTGACAGGAAGGGAACAATACAGCCATAGCTCTTTACCCGATTCCCCACGATATCCACACGCCGCCCAAATATGGGCCCGTTTTCTGCGAATTCTTCGTGCCCAACAGGATCTGCCACACCGAGCGATTATCTCCTAACTTAATTCAAAATTCACCCAGAACAATACGACTTCCACATAAAAACAACGCCACTCCAGTCCTGTAGAGGATTAAATCCTAATCTGGGCTCATCTATCTTTTTATTCCCTTTTAATCCTTTTGTAGAAAAATAATCAAAATCTCCACCAAAATCTCATGCATATTTCGTTCGTTCGTACATCATTCCCCCAGGAATTATAGAATAAAGGATCCTCTGCTTCAATACCCTAATACATTTATCATCTGAATCTTCTATCAGGCTCTGCTAAAGCTGTTGTTCTGTCAAAGGCTTATTAGAACCCATATCGAAATTAACAACTGATAAAATTATAGAAAAACAGTAAACAAAAAGTAAACAACACTACTTAGAATACGAAATATGAAAAGATGAAGAGTCAGTGTAATATCAACGCCAAAAATGGGTCAGTCACGGACCCGAATGTAAGAATTTGTCCTAAATCGTAAAAAATAAATAAAAAACATGCACAACTGATCCATATTTCGTAAAATACATACATAGGAGCATATCTAAGAAGACGTAATATAAAAAAATATGAGAATTATTGCAAAATACATCCCGGTTTCTGTATTCCGAGGGTTAATTGCCACATGATGAAAGAGAACAAAAAAATACAAATTTCATTACATAATTACTCATAACATGACAACGTTTGTTTTAAGAATTTACTGTTGCGGTTCACTCAACATCTCTTGAATCAAGACCAAATGGTATAAGAAACAGGAAGTGCATCATTAACAAGAGTTGTAATGGGTTTTATCAAAGCAAATTCTATTTCGAATCACTATTGTATCTCACAACGTTATGCTAGTCGCTATTGTCCTATATTATACCGTATTCTTGCATTTCAATTAATCGTTTTTGCCATTTTACCGAGTTTCTTGCACAGAGCTGGAGTAACAAACATTTTCTTTTAGTAAATATGACATTTTAATTTAATTACAAATCAAAAAAATTAGTCTCAAGCTAATGAAACATAATAAAATCACATAAAATAAATTATTTATCATGTACAATTTATTGCTTAAGTTTACACGAGCATAATTTGCGTAGAAACTTATTAAGACAATAAACAAATAGGTTGGGTTAGGTGCAATGTGATTGGGGTGGTACTCCGCCCCTCCACTGCATCAAAAACACGGACCTATTACGCTCCTAAGGGCGCACTTGTTAACGAAGCCCAAGATAGATTTTGGCGAGACTTGTCTGCAGCTGATAGGCTCAAGTTGTATGAAATCAAACGAGCGAAGCCTTTTAATTTCTCTTGCTGGCTTGTGTACTCTGCTCTCGATTCTAAAATGAACCTCCAGTAAAGCAACCCTTATTAGTTTCACCAGGAGGCGGAAACTGGATAAACTCCAAATGCCCGCCCTCTATGGAGAATCTATTTAGGAAGCGAATGAAGTCAAATATCTAGGGGTTACGCTGGATGGTAGACTTTCATGGAACGCTTATGTAGAGAACATTTGCAGTAAAGCAAAACTATCCCCTTGGACATGCCGTAGAGTATGCGGTAAGTCATGGGGAATGAAACCCCCGGTCTGGTGGGCTAAATGTCAGCAAAAGACCACCGGGAAGAAGCTGCATAAGCTTCAACGACAAGCATTTTTTTAATAGATCTTCCTCCACTCCACATCTGGATGGAAAGAGAGGCGATAGCTGGTGCATACAAAAGACTAGTGAAATGTCAGGATGCAGGACAGAGTGTCAGAGCCAGGGCCGGAGATAATAAAAGATCATCCGATACTGGAGATGGTACCAGATGCAAAGCAACCTAAATACAACTACCACAAGCCATTAATCGTCCTATTCCCAGGAAGGGACGAATGGGAGAATGAATAGATCGAATCTTATAATGGCTGATTAGTGTTGGTACACTGACGGCTCTATTACCGAGAGAGTGTTGCAGCTGGGGTACATGGAGGGAGACTAAAGGTGGACTTGAGCCAGAACTTGGGTAACCTATCCACAATTTTCCAAGCGGAGGTTTTCGCAGTGAAGTTGGACCTGCAGGAGATGCTTAAGCGTGATTGCAGGAACAATACTCTAAAATCATTTGTGATAGCCCCGCGCAACAAAAGTCACTGTAATCAAATCGGATCGACTTCAAGTTAGTTTGGAAGTTCCTTCAGGATCTAATACGTCCAGGGGAAAATAACAAAGTAACCTAACTTTGGCCACCTGGGCATACCGGCATTGAAGGTAACGAAAAAGCGGACCTTCAATCAATGTGCTTAGTTCGGTTATAAAATGTTGAGTTACTTTTCTGAGCAATTTGTTTACCTTGAAGATAACTTCAGTTATCTTCTGTATAAAAGAAACAACCTTGTGAACTAAAAGCTACTACAAAACCCTTTCCTACAGATTTTGAAACAGAAATAAGATTTGTATTTAACCTAGGAGCATAAAGAACATCTAACATTTTATTTATACTGGAATAAGGATCATAAAACTGCACTGTACCTGAACCAGCCGTTAAAAGTTTTGCGTTATTGGCCGCAGTATTTTCCAAACCAGACTTTCTCTCGTTTCTTTCTTTGTAAAAATTCTTTACCTGAAGTCATGTGGGCTAAAGCTCCAGAGTCGACGTACCAATTCAAACCACCAAAATAAGCAGTTAAGGCAGAAACAATACAATGTTCTTTGTTTCTAGTTTTCTTATCATTGTCATTGTCAAGGGATACTTATGTTGGAATTTTCTTAAGTCATTATCAAAGGATCAAAACATGATGTTAAACCATCTAGCATTATAGCTCCAAGAGATTTATCATCAATATCTGCTAACTGCTGAGATGTTTCCATTATTTATGCTAAATAATCTTTCATGGAATCAAAATCAATTAGTAATAAGCTATACAGTTGTCTCTGCAGACTTAGGCGCCGACCTAATCCTTTATCTTCATAATGTTTAGCCAAAATATATATTGCAGCTTTTAACTATACAAAGTCATTACCTTCTAAAGTAAGCGATATTTTGGTAAACGCCTTCAAATCTTTTATTTTATTGGTAGCATCATTTGTTGTACCTATATCCTATAGGGTAACCAAAGATAAATTCCCATAAATTTTCATGCATGAGATATATGCGCATTTTGAACTTCCATGTGCTATACTAAGATCGATCATATAAAGGTTTTATGGTCGCAAGTGATACACCTCCAGTATAACTGGTACTTTCAGAGCGAACGAAGTGAAAGCTCTTCTGAAATGAAATTGATGAGTACGTGACAAACTTTATTGCATATTCAAAATAAAATTACATGGCTCATGGCATCACTACATACACAAAACAATAACAACAAACTCATAGACTAACGAAATTAAATAAACAGTGGTACATAGTACATACTAATAAATAAATAGCTACATGTTCGTGTTAAGGATATTTTTTAATTGGGCCAAAGGACAAAAGCAACTTGTCATTTAATGAAAAAGAAGCGGCAATGACTGGTTTTTAAAGATAAAAGTATTTTATCTAATTGTATGAATGCATTGTGTACATTTTTCGATATTAATCCTGTAGAAGATATGGTAATTAATATTGATTGATATTTGGATTCTTTCATATTCTTTTATTTGTCATTTTTAACCCAAGTAAAGAGCAGGCTGAACCATGTTCTTTCAGTAATAGTATGGAAATATTTTTAAATTTATGTTTCAATAATATTTAATTTGTGAAATTGTATTTTTTTATTATTGGGAGAAGGCTATAAGAAAACAAAGTTATTTGTTTTTGAAAATAATGTCTCTTTTTTCAGTAGAAGGTATCTTTCAGGCAAGTCAGTCTCTGTAACCGATATTACAAACTGGGCAACTAGAATGTAAATGAATAGTTTCTGCATCCTTTGGCCATTTTCAACACGGCATGCAGAAAAAACGTCATTGCTCTATTATACAACGAGAATGATCCGCTGCAATCTATTATTTGAATGTTGAAATGGCGGGAAGAAGCTTTTAATATGGTAAATCGATTTTTTTGCGATGTCTATAGATGGCAGCGCTCTCGGTCGATTAAGCGTAATTGTTTTTACTATGTTTCATCGAAATTACTATTCCGAGAATGTTACGAAGTCTATTAATCAGCATGGGTGCAGAAAACTTGAAAAACTAGAACTGTTAAACCACCATTTTGCTTACATTGACAACAATAAAATTTTAATGAACAATCAGGTGCTGTATGAAATTATTTCTTTAAATGGAAGCAATTACAAGTCCAGAAGTAGGCAGTTCCATTTCCCTTTCCCAGATATTTAAAAATGGGAATATAATTAAGTAGTATCGTTTGTTGTAAGTAAAAAGTAAATCATTTTAAATAACAGTATGGAAAATACTAAAGAATCATCAAAATTTAATAAATTCATTATATTTGATTTCACGTTCCGAGAACTAACATTTACAGAGGAAATAATTTTTATGGAAAAAATCAATTTTTTTCAATTAACCATTGTTCTTAGAAAAATTAACTTAGAGGATTCATCAAGGTCTTATTTTCTTATTTTATTCTTTTTTTGATGTATTTTCATTTTGTTGCAAAATGAATGTAGTAGATGTCTTCAACTAATGCAAAACTCATGTGTCAGTCTAATCTGTGGTACATCCGTCGAAGACAAAAAATTTCTTCTTGAGAATAATAAAAAACTCTTCGTTTTAACAAAACTTTCAATATTTATTTAAAAAATTGCTTTTTTAATCGCAAAATTTAAAGTTTCGAAAACATTTGATGATATTAGGGACTAAAAAAATTAGCTTTTCACCAAGTTTTGATAAACTTGATGTTTTCATTGCAAAATAAAAAAAATTATAAACGAAAAAAAAACGGTTTTCTGCAATTTCTTCCGAAATTTTGACGTTATGTCAGAAAGTGGTCAACAAGAAAGTGGATATTTTTTTATTATCTACAAATTTTCAGTAATAATATAACAAGATAGTAAGAATAAATTGAAAATAATTTGACAGATTGTTTGAAAACTTGTTGCCAGGCTATAGTTACGAGAGCCCGCAGGGCTTAATTAATTATTACTTACAATATATTTCGCTTTGAAATAATTAAGTAATTATTTTGACAAGTATCTGACAGTTGCTAGGTAAATAAAAGCTACAGTGATTATTCCCGACAATAATCACAAGAGATTTACTCCCACTTTATTAATGACATAATTGGTTGAAACTTACCCTTGTGACAAATATAGAAGCATTTCATTGGTAATCTCTGGTATACTTTTTAATACCAAATAATGCCGAAAATCAAGAATGTTCATTTTTCACCCCATTTTCACCCAAAAAATGAATAACATTTTTTAATCTTTTTTCACTGTTCGTTTCCTGCTATTTATTTTTTTGATTTTGAAACACAATTGACCTGCACTAAGCAGCCGCACAAAAAGTTTGGAATATCCTTGTGGCTAATAGAATCAGAGAATTATAAAAACTGGCAGATGTCTGATTCCACATCAATGGGCATAAAAACTCCGATACTAGTGCTGTGAGTAAATATGAAAATCCTTGGATGGACCACTAGGTCCTTTGCTAAATATATCTAAAACTTATCGTGTCTGGCTTGACGTTTTTTGTCAAAAACAATATAAAATCAACTTCTGCTTGAAAGATGCTTGGGTATGTGCCCAAGCTTTCTGAATATTTGGCTCTCGGTCCAAAAACTCCTAACCCAGTTCCCTCATCTAGCTTGGAGCCGTCCGTATACCACTTTATTGAATTCTGGTTTAAATTCTGTATGGTGTCTTCATCCCATTCAGATTTATTACTCAACTTTGTGATGAATTTTCTTACAAAGTTGATTTTCATTAGCATATCATCTTGGGGCATTTCCCAAGTTTGATCAAATTGAAGTGATCGAGGTTTTTCCCTGAGAATTCCTTCTTTGATCATTCTGTAAATCGTTTTCTTCCTTACACTTTCTAACAGAATGTGCAGTGGGGTCAAGTTTAAAATCACCTCCATTGCAGCAGTAGGGCAAGTTCCCATTGCTCCAGTTATACATGAACAGGCTAGTCTCTGAATCTTCGAGAGATTTTTCCTCGTAGGACTCAGATTAGCCCTTGTACCCCAAGCCCCATATGTGATTATTGGTCTCACTATTGCTGTGTACATCAACTGCAGAATACTTGGGTTGCATCCCCAGTTCTTCCCTTCAATGTTCCTGCACACCATGAGGGCCTTGGTTGCTTTTTGTATTACTTCGTCTTCGTGTTTATTCCAGAGTAACCTGCTATCTAGGATAATCCCCAGATATTTTTCCTCTGTTTTTCACTCGACGATGTTCTCCCCTATTTTTACCTGATTTTTAGATTAGGTTACTTTTTCCTTGTAAAGGCTACTAGTGTGGTTTTGGTAGGGTTGATACTGAGTCCGGCCGAGTCACACCATTGTTTCGCAATATTCAGTCTTCTTTGAACAATATCACAGGGTACATTTTGATACTTCCCTTTTGCCAGGATAACCATGTCGTCGGAATACCCTTGACATGGTATGCTTTCCCTAGTCAATTGAGTAGACTGTCCACAGTGAGACTCCACATAAGTGGGGATGCAACTCCCCCCTGTGGACGCCTCTGCGGTCACATTAATGAAGATAGTGCCTTCATTTCTGCGATTCTTGTAGATAGCAGTTCCGACATCCAGATGGAAGTCGATCTATCTTCTCCTTTCTCAATCAGTGCTCTTTTGACTGCCTTATGTGGCGTATTGTCAAAGGCCCCTTCTATGTCTAGAAAGGCACATATCACGGTCTCTTTTTTATTCAGAGCGTCTTGGATTTCTTCAGTCAATTGTGTTAAAGCGGTTTCCGTAGACTTTCCCGCTTGGTATGCTTGTTGACGGGGGTGCAATGGCACCTGTTCCAAGATTTCTGTTCTAATAGCTTTTTCCATCGTTTTGAGAACAAACGATGTGAGGCTGATCGGTCTAAGGGATTTGTGGTGTGTATTGTCCCGTTTCTCTGCTTTTGGGATGAAGGTGATTTTGGCTCTTCTCCACGCATCTTAAAATTGACGCACGTGCTATAGATTGCCCTAAAAATAATTGTTTAAATTTGTATCAACCTTTTTTACGAGTATATTCTTGTACGCTACTGCGAGTATTGGAAGTGCCTGCATATTTCGTACCCAACAAAGTAAACAACAACGTATGCCGTTCTGATGAAATTGGACGGGATTTTTGTCCAACAATTGTCAGTCGTTAGTTCTTTTTCATTTGAAATTACTATAATGGCAGTTTTCGTAATCAGATAATTTGATGTGAAAGATATGTGACAGCAGATTAATTTCTAAAAACATTTTAAAAGAAAAAGGAAATTACTCGCTGCAAATCATAGACATTATAGCACATCAAAGAGAGATAATACCTTATACGTTTTTATCTAGTGATGTATCCTTCAGGTCGTTTCTCCTTGTATGAAAAACATAGCAATTGCTTTTAAGTAAAATGCGCTTTATGTGGGAAAATAGTTGTTTAATTGGTGAACGGACGAATGAAATGCAATAAAGTAATGATATTTACTAGTTACTAACGCTGGGTGTTAATTTAAAGTATTTGCTTATAAATTATGTATGTAAACAGGTACCAATCTTAGTTAATTCAGTTTGTTGTGCAATCCATTGGACGGATACAAGATGTCTTTGCTGTATCCCCTTCACTGATGATAATAAAAAATTTGTCAAAAACAAGTAAATAAAATTAATTAATTGTTGCATCAAAAAGTATTTCATTTATTTCTAGTTGTTTTTTAATTATTGAAATTCAGAAAATTAAAATATCTCGTATTGCAGGTTAGAAACAACGCTTCTTAAAATGTTGGTGGTTTTTTGTGAATCGCAACAGTTTTTAAAAAATTAAGTCTAACCACATCCTAATGGAATGTTTACATCATTCCAAATATCATGATAAACATCAGATAAAAGTTACCATCAAAGAAGTCTTAAGCTCACTTCTTTAATTTCCTCGCCTATTTAGATACATTCGAATACCTAAAACTGTAGGATAAATTATGATTTATTGATTACAAATAATTTGTACCGGCTTGACAGCCTGATGCACTGCGACCTTTGCAGCCCTTTGCAATTTAAAGCACTTTATCCAGTCTTGCTCTTCTAATAAAGTTTATCAGCCTTTGATAGGATCCATTTCCTATAACTAGCTGCTTCCGGTGTTTCTTCTCCAAGTTCAAGAAACTGCTTTCACAGTTTCTGTCCTTCTGTCATTAACCTAACCATGCTTCTCTCATTAATTACCTCTCCCATTCTTTATTTCGCCTCTCTTCTCTCCTTTATCCATCTGGCACAGTTAAAGAACATCTGTGTGCTCGGCATCATCCCTCTTCCCACAGTACATGCACTCCGCATCCCAATCTTATTTATTCTGTAAGTCTAGTCTCTGTAACACCCTTCGTCCTTTAACACTTGCGTAATATAATAGCTAAATCTCTTATTAGATCCTCGTCCATCTTCCCTTATCCCCATTTTCCCATTCATTCTCCACCACCACCACCTGAAACCCGACACCAACCTTAACAAAATCCTCCTCTGTACCCTATTTAAGATATCCCCTACGTCGAAGCCCCATATAATAGAATTAACTTTGCCACCCCCCATATAAAACCGTCTTTACGCTACTGAGTCCACCAACTATCCCAATGCCCAGACTCTTTCCTTCACCTTCCTGACTGTCTTTATGACCTTTTTTTTTCGGGTGAGATGGGAAACTCATGTTCGATGGGTCCTTATCCAAAACAAAACCCTCGAGAGGATGCCTACCAACCAAACCCCTCCAACTTCTCTAAATCCTCCTTGTTCTTCCAACATCTGAACACATGACCCTCATTATCCTCCACCTCACATCTCACGCATATGCCAGTCTCTCTCGGTCCATCGACTCCTACTCATAATCGCCATTTTTAATGCATCTTCATATGCCTCTCACCTTATCACCATTTCCTCCTCCATCCAATCCTGAACTCCTTTTTTGTGGCACCCTTCCACCGTTGCCTCTTTGCCTTAGCCATCAGGTCCAAAGGGTATGACCTTGACCCCCCCTTGACCCCTGTACCACCCTCAACAAAATCCTCCTCTGCACCTGCAGTAGTGGCTTTATTCTCTCATGGATCGTCGCTCTTTCACCTCACACTTTCGCTCCATACAGCATCCTACCAATAACTCTCCTCTTCCATTCTTCCATTCGTACTCTCGCCTTCTCTGCTGCCTTCAACATATGGTGCCCATTCTCCTCCAGTAATCTCTTTATTACATCCCCTTTCAAGCCATCCACTACAGAGGCTTTCCTTACCTTGATGCCTCTTCCTTCCTCTACCTCCCACTTCTCTACCGACCTTATTCCCTTTATTTTACCTCTTCCCATCTTCCTTTACCCTCTTCTCCTACCCAAGATACCTAGCCTCCGTAGCCCCCAACTTCAATTCTAAATTACCTCCGCTCGGACCATTTAACACCTTTTTCTCAGGTGCCACTGATACTTTCAACTGCTTAAGCCTATGATTCACTTTCCATAAAGATTCAAAGAGTTTTAAGGATAGATTTTAAAGATATACTAAAACATAATATGCCAGTAAGAACCTTAATTAGTTTAGATTAAAAAATGTATTAGCTGTTTAACAGTGTTAGGTTAGGTTCTATCCAATCGTTCAACGTCCATCACAGCGAACCGAAATGTTTATTGTGGCTCACCCATAGGTTATAGTCATTCTATCAGTCTCTGGTAGAGTTCATCAGGGTCGTTAGCGACACTTCCATGAGTCCTTGGATTCGAGTTAATGCAGACCAATCCTTAGTGCCTCTCGGCAGTTATAAAAGATATGCTCTGCCTAGCAGAATCTGTAGTCCGCACTCTTTGGGTACTGTCTGCTTATATTCAGCAGCTCCTGAGACCTCTTTTTAGAGAGAACTCTTATAAATGCCTTAAACCTTCTAGCTCGAACCAGTAAAAACGTCTCCTATCCTATAGTAAAACCAATAATTATTGAGAGTAAAGCGCGTTGTCATATCTACATTTTACGTTACCAGTTTATAGCAGAATCAAAATATAGTAAGCAGTTGAGTTGTAGGTTGTGGCAAGTTATAAATAATACACAATACTAGTACGATTAAAAGGTATTATATATGACAAAAATCAGTAATGAGCATGTAATGAGTAATACTTGTACATTTCCTGATTACTGATTAGTTAAAATTCATTATTTTCAGTATAATGTTAGGTATTTACTACAACTAGTGGCAACGCTGTACGCAAAGATATTTCTGTCTTTGTCACTCTACCGTAACTTCTATCACATCGTCTCAGGCCACAGTAATGTAAATGCAAGCATGAGCGTATCTTTGGTTTGTGAATTATACAGTATGAATTGTACGTTTTACAGGTAAGTTAGTCAGCATCGAAGTGTTGTGTTAACAATTGGTGAAAGTAATAATAAGTGTTTAATTGGTAAATTACGATATTGCAAAGTTTTAATAAAATAAATAAAAAATGGGTATGAATATATGAATTAATTGTACTAAGAATTTTTCTTAATCCTCTCAAAAATTAATAAGCATGCCCCAATTTGCTGTCAACTGGGCCTACTTCTACTCTCAATCATTATTGGTTTTAGTCTAGTTCGATATTGTTCCTTGCTTAATAGTGTAATTAAACTTTCAATAAAAATGTCATAACCCTCGTTTATTATTTTTAATTAAAAAGGATATACAGATTATAATAAACATATTTTAATTCGTTTAATTAAAAAAAGCATCAGAAAACTTTTGTTTATCAAAAGATTATGTAAAACATTTTTTATAATAATGTTATCTAAATATTATATTTATATATTTCGGTCTTTCTGTGGTATCAGTATCTACATCAAACTGCCACAACAATGTACGCTTACAATTTATTCAACAAATTCTCATTAATAAATTTCAAAATAGAACTGCAGCACCAGGCCCAAAAGCCAAAGAGCATATAAAAAAACGGCGAAGCTCACCTGTTATATATTTAGAAAATCTCCATGAATGCCGTGACTGACTTCGAGTATTCGTTCATTCTCTCGAAATAAATAAACATATCCGGTGATTTGGACGTTATTTATCGTATGTAGCTGTCAAAATACAAGTCATTAACTGTCATAATATTTAAGAGAGCCGTTTATCATCTTAAAGGCGTTGACTATCAATCTTATGAGCGAATTGCGCCGCCGCTTCGCTGCTGTATTGGTTAAACACATTAATTGTTCTGGTAATTACTTTGTGATAGTCATAAACAGATGTATATAAATATCTTTATTCTGATATTTAAAGTTGGATCAGAAATTTAAAGATTGAGATTATTTCCAGTTTTGTTTTTTTATTTTCTTTTAATCAATCTAAATAATAACTCATTAGTTATATAGTATGTACAAAAAGTATGAGGAGTAATAAACCCTAATTAAGTATGCAAAACCTTTACAGGGAGCACCATGAAATTTTTGATAAATCTCTTACTTTAAATTACATTTCTTCCGCAAATCTAAAAACCAGGTAGATCGACCCCGTATTTGTTTCAGTTTAGGGTTTCTTCATTGTTAAAGGATTAGCAGATAAGCAATAACGCAATGCAGAGGTGTGTATTTTGGGAAAAAATACCTTTTAAATTATAATATAATAAAAAATGAAAAGAAATAATTATTGGAATACATTTATTACTTACATTTTATTCTATATCCGACTCGGAAGAGGAAGAATCGTTGTTGACATTAATAATAATAGGGTCGATTAAATCATCACAAATATTGTCAATTTTCCACATATTTGCCTCTACTTTGATAACATGCTCGATACAGTTTGTCCAATTTTCCTTACTAACATGACTTACAGCACTCTTAAACAATTTCGCAACATCGTTTATTTTAAAAGTAGTATTTTTTTTCCAACTGCCCCCTTTACCTGAGCCCATATTAATTCTATGGGATTAAGTATACAATGATAAGGGGGAAGTCGAAGAACTGATATACCACGAGAAGAAGCCATTTCTTCTACAATGTAGGTTTTGTATTTATTCTTGTTCATTTTTGCAATTCTGTAAAGTTCTTTCCTTAGTGGATCTTTTGGAAACTTAATATTTTTCGAAATAAGCCACTCCAAAAGCTCTTATGAATAAACTGTGTTGCCTTTCTTTATCAAACTTACTAAAATTTATGTACCTCTATCACTTTTTTTTATTAAAATTAGTACATCCCGTTACCTCTGACCTAAATCGTATATTCTTTAACATAGCTGGAACTTATTCGTTCAATACAAAATATACCTTACGGTATACCCTCTTAAAATATATTTTGATACGTCTATGAAATCTACTTAAATGAATGATTTATTACACCTTGTCCTTTCTATATAGACTATAATTAATTTAATCGTAGTAATAATCGTAGTAATAAAGTCTATCCACAACATTTAATAGTAAGATTCACAAATTTAATGCTACATGTTTCGGTCTTCAGACCATCATCAGGCTATAAAGAAACAATTTGGTGATTCACTTATAATAATATCAAACATAATTGAGTTATAATAAATCTGTATTGATCCAATTGTTTAGGAGCAGCTATAACTTTTAACTTGTCCGGTATCATAATTATTTTAGAGATTGAAAGAAGGAATATCTGAATTTTACGATTTTCCAGCGTTTCAATTAAATATCGACCAAATTATGTTATAAACTTTTAATTGAATAAAATAAAAAAGCTGTTAATAGACATAAAAAAAGTTATGGTTAATAAAATAAGGCATAAAAATTTAAATTATTTTTAATTAAAATTTGTATTTAATTAATTAGTAATAAAATCCGTGTTTTTAGAATTCCTTAATTTATATTTATAAATTTTTGCCGACAAGGATGTAAACTATAATTTTGTTTTGAAAACGATACCTTGAGATCAAAAACCAAAAATAATTAATGAGAATTTGTTTAATGTAAATTTCTTCCGAGTTTGCATACAAATTAAAGAATTATGTAACTTATAATACAAGATTTGTATTGAAAGAATGTTTTAACTGGAAACATTTGTCGTTCTAAAAATGTATTCTGTAAACATATTTTATTATATGAATAATATTGTATAAAATGAATTCCGAAATAAATCTTACATGCTTGTCAGGGATCACTTTAAACAAAAGACCGTATACTGTCACTCAAATCTCGATTCGAATTTAGATCCAGCAGGCTTTGCATGTCGTTCTGTTCTATTGTTTTTGAATTTGATGGATTTCCTTCGAAAGCGGGAACATACATTTTCTGATTTAATTGTACAAGATTATCAGTTTTCTTATAAACTGTATATATTTTAAATCAATTAGGATGATTTTAAATTCAAGGTTTTATCTCGCATTATAAACATACCTACATGTTATTTAATACAGAGTGTTTCATTAGTATATCGTTAGTTTATAGGTAGCCAATTTTAAAAGCTCATATCTATTAGGCATTAACCTGATGAATATGGTCCAAGCGCGTAAATTACATTACCATGTTTGAAAATATCCGTCAAAATTTTGTTCAAACAAAATGTACAAAATCGCACTTTTTAAAAATTGTACGTATATATATAGAGAAAAAAATATAGCAGCAATTTAAACACTATGTTTTTATTTTAAAACTAATTTTAAATTTTTTTTATGCATTTTATAATGAACAGACCTTTCTATAATTTCTATTAAACAAAAGTCCCATTTTTTATTCAATAAATATTTTATTCCAATTGGTAAATTTTGTTTAATAGAAATTGTAGAGTTAATGTTCGTCTACAAAATAAAAAAAAAAGAATTTTTCAAATTGATTTAAAATCAATTTTAAATTGTAATTAGAAATACATATCCCCTCCATATAATTTTATAAGAAATCAATCGAGTTGGTCTTACTCTTTATCAACTTATGAAATATGTCCTCTAGAGGGCGCCTAGCTTCGTTAGAAGTATTGGCGTTCTAGAGGTCAAGTAAATTAAGCTCCCAAAAGATCTCAGTAGGTCGAAGTGTAGAGAAATCTAACTGTCTTGTACGACCTGTGGTTAGATATTATAATATTTAAAAAAATATGAGCATTCCGAATCCGGTATAATATACAGGCGTTCCCATTTAAAAAATCATATGTTTGGTTTGTAACGGAGTTATACAACACTCTCTATAGTTTAAGGTTATTTCAAAATATGCACCCTAAAGACATCTACTATTTGTGTTAATAACTTTATTTGATATCTAAAACAACCCATATACCGAACTTTGTCATAAGGTTGGTACACCCTGTATGTCTACACGCAATTTATGTAGTTAGCTTGTAGAGGAATTCAGTACACTTCGGTAGAAGCAATAACAGTGTGTTAAATATTTATTAAATTGGTTAGAGTATTATCTAAATGACCAACAACAGTTTTTGTTCTCATAACAGGTCGGCTGAAAAGTCCCCGGTCTGACCTATAGATGACGACACTAGAATTAAATCCATTTCATTTTTAGATAGTATCAACCTTCAAAAGATTCGTGTAAAAATTTGACAGCTGTCGGACTATTATTTTGTGAGATATTGCATTTTTAGTGAAGCAATTTTGTTATTTTCAAAAAGATGAAAAAAAAAAGAATTTCGTGTGCTTATTAAATATTGTTATTTGAAAGGAAAAGATACAGTTGAAGCAAAAGCTTGGCTTGATAATGAGTTTTCGGACTCTGCACCAGGAAAATCAACAATCATTGACTGGTACGCAAAATTCAAGCGTGGTGAAATGAGCACCGAAGACGGTGAACGCAGTGGACGCCCAAAAGAGGTGGTTACCGACGAAAATATCAAAAAAATCCATAAAATGATTTTGAGTGACCGTAAAGTGAATATGATCGAGATAGCTGACACTCTAAAGATATCTAAGGAACGTGTTGGACATATCATTCACGAATATTTGG
Source organism: Ophraella communa (assembly GCA_035357415.1). Classification (NCBI taxonomy): domain Eukaryota; kingdom Metazoa; phylum Arthropoda; class Insecta; order Coleoptera; family Chrysomelidae; genus Ophraella; species Ophraella communa. Next base: position 19,365,890 of record CM068988.1, on the reverse strand, counting down.
GTATGCGGAAGACCTGTGCGAAATGGGCGCCGCGCGTGCTCACAAACGACCAAAAACAGCAACGAATTGATGATTCTGAGCTCCATCACTACACGCCTGAGTCCAATCGACAGCCAGCTGAGTAGACTGCGGCCGGTGAACCGCCACCAAAGCGTGGAAAGACTCAACAGTCAACTGGCAAAGTTATGGCCTCAGTTTTTTGGGATACACACGGTATATTGTTCATCGACTATTTGGAAAAGGGAAAAACAATCAACAGCGACTATTACTGTGCATTATTGGAGCGATTAAAGACCGAAATCGCGAAAAAACGGCCCCATATATGAAGAAGAAAAAAGTGTTGTTTCATCAAGACAATGCACCGTGTCACAAATCAATGAAAACGATGGCAAAATTGCATGAATTGGGCTTCGAATTGCTTCCTCACCCACCGTATTCTCCAGATCTAGCCCCCAGCGACTTTTTCCTTTTCTCTGACCTGAAGAGAATGCTCGCGGAAAAAAAATTTGGCTCTGATACTGAGGTAATCGCCGAAACTGAAGCCTATTTTGAGGACAATTCGAAGGAGTACTACAAAAATGGTATCGAAAAGTTGGAAGGTCGCTATAATCGCTGTATCGCCCTTGAAGGCAACTATGTTGAATAAAAAAAAATGAATTTTGTCAAAATATTGTGTTTTACTATGGTAGACCGGGGACTTTTCAGCCGACCTGTTATACAAAAAGCAAAATAAGCAATGGAAATCCAACAGCCCGTGTAGATGATCAAAGTTCTAAAGAACAAACCACTGAATTACAAAGTCAATGAGAAAATCAAAATTTGGTTCTGATTTGTCAGAGGAGGCAGGAAACCAGCACAGTATGCATATCGTATAATTTAAATGCGTTAAATTGATTGTACTGACCCTTACTTTTTGGAAGTCCATCTTATTAAGAATAATAAAAAACTCTACCTGATGTTGTTTAGGTAGTATTAAGGCTAAACCAAGTATGGAAGTAATAAGACTTGGTCTAGCCTTAATACTACCTAAATAGGTACCTACCTAGCTACAAACAAACAAAATGTAACTTAAATAACAATCTGACGCTGCTAATCAGCGAAACGGCCGTCATCGAGGTTTAAAAAAGCAATCTTTTAAATAAATAGTGGAAGTTTTTTTAAAACGAAGAGTTTTTTATTATTCTTAAATCCGTTACTTTATCCGCTAAGACATAGCACTCGAAAAAGAAAATCGATCCAACCATTATCAAAGGCTACTGATGGGGCTCTCCAGAATAAAAACGACTATAGTAAACAAAACGATTTGGGCAAAAGGTAATTGGTTTGATTGGTGATATACTTCGTGATGCTGATATTGCACGTGCATCTTCATCAGCTTCTATCACTACCCGATCGTCTTGGTATATAAGTAGATTTTCAACAGAAGTACCTTGCCCAGCCACAAGCCCAAGACTTGCTTCAAGAAATTGATAGCTACCACATCAAGAAACCTTCGAGTATACTACCATATTTGCAACCAATGATGGTCAGGAAAATGCCAATTCCAACAAATACCTAAAGCTTTCTTAGCTCATTCTATATTAATCGTTGGATTTTTTAGTGTTTAAACAAAGCTGTTCTTGTGGTTCTGTTGCTGGACTAACACATAAATTATCTACAAAAATGGGTGTATCCAATAATGTCAACTATGACTTCTTCGCTAGAAGACATCTTACATACTAAAAAGAAAATAGTCACACCAGCAGCATATTATACGAGTATGTTAATATGCTACATATACCGTTTGTTACATGGTGCATGCTTTATGTTTGATGTATCCTCGGACTGCGCTCGGCCTTAGTCTCTCGAATTCGTGGATGTTGGACAAAATATGTCCCTCCATTTCGTCTTTCGACTGAGAGAATCTACATTCTGCACTTTCTGTCAGTCAAATATGATCATATACTGAAGCATAGTTAAAAGTGTTAAATTATTTATGCACCTAAGTATTTTTATAGTTGTTTGTCTACTAGACGATTGCATTAAAAATCTTGTGCTCTTTTCTAAACCAAAATAAAAACCCTGATTTACAAATACTAAACACTTACCTTGATTTATATGTTAGTTGATTTCCCAAGTCCATACAAATCAACCAAAAACTATATAAGAAATGAATAGAACTTTTTCTTAAAACTTTGAAACTATATACCGCTGGAGTACGCCAAGGAGGAACACTGAGCCAATGTCTGTTTCTGTTTACAGAAAGTCAACATCCACTTTCACAGACTAGAGACATAACAAAACAAGACATTAAAACTGATCACTGAAGTTCCTTGGTTTTTACCTAACGCAAACATCTGACGCGACCTGAGTTTATTTACCAAACAACCTCCTCTCTTGAGGAGGGCACTAAAATACGACCAGGACGAACAATCGAGCGCTAAGAGGCCCAAATTGAATTTTTGAAACCCACCTGCAGTGTAATGAGATTCTTCCTGCACAATAAAATTCAAAATTCTTGAAAATTCAGCTGTATAGCAAAATTTCAAACAAAAGGGTGAAAGTTTTCTTTTGAAGTAACCCAATCAAAATTACCAATTACACGGGGATAGGTTAGGTTCAATGTGAGCTAGGGCCTATTGTGGCTCACCCCTAAGGGTCACAATTCGCCATCCAGTCTGCACTTCTTAACAAAGTCCAAGATCGATTTTGGCCAGACTTGTCTAAAGTCGGTAGGCTCTAGCTGTATGAGACCAAACGAGCTAAGTCAGTTCATTTCTAACGCGGGGCAATAGCAAAGAATGTGCTCTGCCGATTCGTCTGCCACACTGCAGTAGCGACAGTCCGACGTATTACTCAGACAAAGCTCCCTCAGGTGGTTTCTCAGACGACAGTGTCCAGTCAACAGTCCAGTAAGAATGCGTAGGTTACTTTTACTCAATTCCAGGAGCTGTGCTGTTTTTCTGCTCGAAGGTTGAGATATAAACGCTTTCGAGTGGGTAAGCCCCGGTATATTCTCCCAGTGCAGAAGGGTTTCCCTCGCTGCCCAGCTGGAGATAATGTCCTTGGCAGTGCTTTTTGCTATGCCAAGGAATGGTTCCGGTCCAATAAACGCGGACTCCGTTCCCTTTTTTGCCAGAGTGTCGGCTCTTTCATTGCCCTCCACTCCCGTATGCCCTGGAGCCCAGAATAGCGTTACTCTGTTATTTGCTCCAAGGGAGCAAAATTAAGGGATTCGATGCAGCTCCACACCAGCTTTGAATCAACCCGGGTAGATTTCAGTGCTTTTAACGCTGGCTGTCCAAATACACGGGGATAACATGGAAATGTTAAATCAGCTGTTCACCTCGATCTTCTAGCAAATAAGGTAGAAGATCAACAACATAACCTTGAAATATGGAACAAACTAGAAATAAATATTGACAAAGTATGATGATCGTGGAAGTGGAACAAATGAAAATTCAGATAATTCCAATTATACAGTGGCATATATTTAATAAAAAAAGTGTTTATAGGAAACGGACAATACTGGATTAATGAAATTTGGTATACAGCAGTTTTCGATAATTATGAATTCAACTAATATATTTTCAAATTTATAGTACTTCCGGTTATAACGGAAATTGATACCAACTTCACTATTTTAAATGGAGTTCTACATTTTTTTTATTTTTTTTTTTTGGTTAGACGATTAATTTTAAGGGCCACTTTTAGTATCAGGTACCTAAAAAAAGAAGCCAAGAATACAGGATAAGAAAAATGGCGGGTGTAAAACTGACAGAAAAAGTGAGAAGTGTAGAAATTAAGGGTTAAATCAGTGGAAAAAAGAATCCGAGAAAGTTCTATTGTATGGTTTGGATATAGTGTAAGAATGTCAATCGCAAGGTTTGCAAAGAAAATTTGGAAAATGGGATCTATAAACAAACCAAGGGCAGACCTAGGTGAAAATTAAATGAAGAAGTGGGGACTACACTTGGTGCAAATGGACGGATTGGAGAGATGCAGGTGGAGGAGATGACTAGGGATAGGAGAAAGTGGAGAAAGAAGATTATGGAAGACGTGCGATTAAGTATGTGTGTATGATTGTCCTAATTATACTAAAAGTTAATAAATAATGTATTTGACAAAATAGACAAAACTTGGTGTCTTGGTGATTAAAACCGTAAGACCTATATTAAAGACATTTTTTCTTTTCTAATTTTAATTAAATAGATTTCGCTAAGCAACTAACACATTTTCTACGATTTGTTTACGACTAGAATGAATTAAAAAATTGTCGCTGTCGTTAATACGGTAAATTGAATTGCCGTAAATATCAAAACGCCTATCACAAATCTAATAAAAAGATAATAGGTATGTAAATAATTATATTCTCAACAAAACTTCCATCAATCTGTCTGCATTTGATCGTTATCTACTGACTCGTTTGTCAATTTAAATAAGTATAATAATTCTGTCACAAGTAGAGGTCAAAAATCTAAAATATTTAGTATAATATTACAAGATTGGTATAAACTGTTACTTTTTCTTCATAAAAGTGTCAACTCCACACTAAGAAAACAAATAGATTCATTGAATTTTTTAAAATTGTGTGAGAAAAAACTCTTAGATCCTTGACCACAAAAGAATTTATCATAGCAAACAAATAAAAAACTATAAAATAAAATAGACCTGACATATTCATTAGTCTTATTAAAATTTTTAATAATTTACAGCATACTACGTCAAAATAACATTATATTAGATCAATAAATTTCTTTTTATTACCTTTTTTTCGCCAAAATTTAATATGCTGTAAATAATGTAGCGAATATAAATTCAAAATGAATTCAATTAGTAAAATTAATACAAATTAGTATGCGTTTGTTTATTTAAAGGAGTAGTTATTGTGTGTTAATGCTTCAGCCAATTTAAATAGAGTAACTAAGATACGCACACCTGACTAACTGCCCATTGAGTGGTTTAATTTGAAATAGCACAGGTGTTTCAACTGAATTTTTAAGAACACTAAAGAATTAATTTTTTGTTAATAACCGCTGTTTTGAAATTACATTTTTCATCCGATTGACAGATTTAAGATACAGATTAATTTTTATTTCTCCGGGATCATAGCCGAGGACACAATTATAACTCCTAACCTAACCTAACCTACCCTAACCTAACCTACCCTAACCTAACCTAACCTAACATAACCTAACCTAACCTAACCTAACCTAACCTAACCTAACCTAACCTAACCTAACCTAACCTAACCTAACCTAACCTAACCTAACCTAACCTAACCTAACCTAACCTAACCTAACCTAACCTAACCTAACCTAACCTTAACCTAACCTAACCTAACCTAACCTAACCTAACCTAACCTAACCTAACCTAACCTAACCTAACCTAACCTAACCTAACCTAACCTAACCTAACCTAACCTAACCTAACCTAACCTAACCTAACCTAACCTAACCTAACCTAACCTAACCTAACCTAACCTAACCTAACCTAACCTAACCTAACCTAACCTAACCTAACCTAACCTAACCTAACCTAACCTAACCTAACCTAACCTAACCTAACTTAACCTAACCTAACCTAACCTAACCTAACCTAACCTAACCTAATTTCTCAGGATCAGACACTCCTGAGGGCTTACAGCCGCTGCTTAATAAGATATCAGCCGAAGAAGATCTATTAGGTTTTAAAATCAACCCCGCGAAGACAAAGATATTAGTGGTAAACCGGAATCCAAATCAACCAGTGAACATAGGACGCAGATAACCAAGGTCCCTAAGTTTAAAAACTTGGGCAGCTGGATCCTTACTTTGAAAATGAAAGCTCGGATTGAAACGGTCAGAGCAAACTTCCTAAAATTCGAAATATGCTAAGTGATAGGTCAGTGGACATACGATTTTTTAAAGTGCTACATATATTTCACCCTTCTGTGTCACCAAAACGAATCCAAAGAAAAAGACGAGGCCGATCTAATCGGATAACACGAGAAGACAAAACAAAACCGAGAGGGACAACAAGAAGAGGATACCAGAAAAAGATGCCTAGCTTAACTGGTTCAACGGACAAAACAACAAGTCTGTTCTTTGAACCGAAGAATGGAAATTTGTATAGACCGGTTCAGGAGAACGTACCGGGTGTGGATGGCAAGGGGCGTGGGAGTCGATATCCTAAAGACTGGATATGAACCTCTCGCTTCGGAATTGTACAAATTAGGCTAGGCACTTCTGTGTGGAGTGGAAGAGTGCGAATACCTTCGATACCACCAATGGGCAGAGAACGTGAGCTCTTCGTAATCATAAAAAAGCGGAAAACTGTATACCTCGGTCATGTAATGGGACAATCTACAGCTCATGATGGAGGGTAAGATCGAAGGTAAACGTGGACTATGACGTAGACAGTGATCCTGGCTGAAGAACATACGATATTGGACAGGCTTCAAACAATTTGATGGGGTAACCCAGGACAGAGAAGAATTTGCCAAAATTGTAGGAGAAGGCACTCGAAGAAGAAAGGATCATAGCATCCTACGGGTTCCGGTCTGCAGCCTCCAACCACCCCTATCTTCCCAGTCTTCTGGTTGTAGGTTTCGTTAATGAAATAGCCTTTTTTATTCCACCGAGCACCATGTTGTTTTGGTACTTCCTTGTTTCCTTTTTCCTGCTTGGTGTTGTCTTCTCTACATGTCTCTCTGTATCTGTATCTGTAGAGTAGGAAGGGTGAGTATAGACCCACAGCACTTAGGCCACAATATGGACCATTGTACATCCTCCCAAGGAGCCGCCCTCCTAGGACATTGTCCATCCTGCCTTATTCAGGAAGGAAGACAGGTCACCAGGGGACATCTCCTTAATGTCGGCAGGGTAGGCCAAGACTCACCGAACACACACTCTCTTATCGACGATAGCTCCGGACATTCACATAAGACATGCCTGACAGTTTCATCTTCCTGTTCACATCTCCTGCATAGAGGTATGTCCACTAGCCCCATAATATGGAGGTATTTCCTTAGTTGACAGTGTCCAGTCAGAAATCCCACTGTTAAACGTAGGTTCTTCCTGGTCATCGCCAAATATTTATTCGTATCCAGCTTCTCAGGGTCGCCCAGGGTAATCCTGGCAAAACTGCATCCTTTGGTTTCATCCCATCTCTTAAGGGATTGAGTACGGATGTAATGTTTGGCTAGTTCCGCAATTGTCGAAGTCGTCAAACCATGAGTGTCACCTGGTCCCAAAATTTTTAGTCCAGCCGCCATCCTGGCCAGAGAGTCAACAATACGGTTCCCTTTGCTCTTGTCGTGCCCTTTCACCCACCTTAGTACGATATTATTATCTACCGAGGCGTTAGCTAAATCTTGGTGGCACTCTAGTGCTAACCCTGAGATAAAACGTTGTCTATTCAAGGTTAATAGGGCTTGTCTACTATCAGTGCAGATTATCATGTTTTTGCCAGAAATTTCTTTTCTGGTTATCTCTTTTGCGGCGATTGAGATACCAGCCAGTTCTGTTTGAACCACGCTGGTATTTTTTCCCATTCCCCATTTAATCCTTAGGCTAAGTGATCTGGAGTAGACTCCACACCCTGATCCTTCCTTGGTTTTTGAGCCGTCTGTGTATATGCGTATTGCATTTGCAGCATCCGCCTCAGTGTTCTGTTTTATTTGTATTTTGTAGGGTTTATTAAACACAAACCTGGGTTCAATTGCGTCACCGGCCGCCTGTAGCAGAGGCACCGCAGTGAGTGCCTCCCTCCACAGGCCCAGCCTCAGTTGACCCATTCCTACCTCGGGGTTTACACCAGCCGTGCGCAGTCGTAGCATGGCCATTAGCGCAACCTCCTTGACGTGCAGGTCGAGAGGTGTCAGACCAGTAACCAATTCCATTGCCTCGGTTGGTGTTGTTCTCATGGCTCCTGTGATGTTCAGACAAGCCATTCGTTGTATTTGATACAGTTTTTGGATAGCCGTTGCTTGTAGAGTTTTAGGTCCCCATGCAATAGCTCCGTACGTTAGCATAGGTCTTATTATTGCTGTGTAGATCCAGGTGACTACACGGGGCGAGAGACCCCATGTGCGTCCCACTGTCCTCCGACACTGCTCATAGGCCACATATGCTCTGTTCTGAATGTGCGAGTTCCATGTTAACTTCCTGTCTAGGGTAATACCGCGGTATTTCACCTCTTCAGCGAAGTTTAGTTTGCTTTTGAAGATCTCGGGGGGTTTCAAGCCCGATAGGCTTCTTTTCCTAGTGAAAAGGACCATCTCTGTCTTCTTGGGATTAATCGACAGTGAGTGTTCCTTACACCATGTTTCTATTAATTTGAGGCCATCCTGCGCTCTATCGCACAGTGTGTTCACAAATTTGCCGGTCTGCAAGATAACTATGTCATCTGCATATGCAATTGTGTAGAAACCATTACTGTTGAGGTGGCTAATCAGGGTATCCAGGACTATGTTCCAAAGAAGGGGTGATAAGACCCCTCCCTGCGGACATCCCCTCATGACCAGTCCCCTCACAGTAATGTCTTCTACATTTATACTTATTGCTCTACTAGAGAGCATCTTGAGTATCCATTCTCCTACCACCAGGGGTATATTCCTGGAGTTAAGTTGCTGGGTGATTGTTGTAAAAGTCGTTTTATCGAACGCTCCTTCGATATCTATAAATATACCCAGGGTGGATTCTTTATTATCCAGTGATCTCTCGATCCTGCCAACCACTTGGTGTAGGGCCGAATCGGTGGACCTTCCCGGAGTATATGCATGCTGATTTGGATGAAGTGGATTGTGAACTAAGACTTCATCTCTTATATACCGCTCGCACAGCCTCTCCATTGTTTTCAAAAAAAATGATGTGAGGCTAATTGGTCGGAATGCTTTTGGTAAAGTGTAGTCCATCCTTCCTGGTTTAGGTATAAACACCACTCGTACTTCTCTCCACTTACCGGGAACATACCTCAGAGCTAATGAGGCTCTGAATATTCCGACCAGGTGCGGCATAAGAATATCCAGTCCCCACTGTAGTAGGGCTGGTCTTATACCGTCAGGTCCTGGTGCTTTGAAGGGGGAAAAGCCCGATATGGCCCACCTTATCTTGTCCTCATAAATTATGGTGCTAACAAGTTGCCAGTCGTATTGTGAGGGTGTTATTGGTACTTCCGTCTGGTTCGTCATTCCCGGGAAGACAGAACCTTGGAGGTTGGCGGCTTTGTCGCCATTCTCCCTCGTCAGGATGCCGATACTCCTATGGTGGTCGCTTGAGAGTGCCTTCTCTCTCTACATGTCCCTGGTTCGGTTGATTTTATTCTTTCCACCCTTGATCTTTTTGCAGCTCTTCGCCAGAAGACCATCTCGAGTACTAGAAGTAGTTGCTCCACATTTTTCGTTAATTGCCATGTTTGACAACCATACAATACCACCCTTTTGGTAATTAAGTTATAGCTACAACTTATTCATTTAATGAGAATATTGATGTTGATTTAGTAGTGCTTGAACTAGACCCACTATTGAAGTAGTAAATCACAACAATATTAAATCCTAGGTATAACCCTTAGAGCTTATCCCCAATATGAAATATTTCCTTCTAAAATTTTGAAGGTATTAAACCTTGTGGTATCTGAAGAAGATAACTTGATTATCGAAATGCGTGTTTGACGCGTGTGTTGGTGTTGTGGTATTGTAAACCCTGTTCGGTACCAAAAGCAATTGTTTATTGTTTTTAGACCACAGTGTAAATAAGTTTTCTTATGTTTCATTGGACCTTATTATTCCTAGTATTGATTGATTCGGATCAAATAGTGCCGGAATGTACCTTTGAAAAAACCTCAAAAATACTTATATGGGACAAGAAAACACAACCCTTCTGAGGGTATAACAAAATAAACCATTCTCATGAATAGTGGGCAAGACAAGGATTGAGAAAAGCGAAGGAATTTATAACAGAGAATCTGTTATAAATCTCAAAATACACAATACGAGAAAATTCCTTGGTCTTTTAGTGGGAAATAAAATGATCAACAAGCATACGCATGCGCTAAAACTGACAGATAGCCCTTTAAGTATATTTTGTCAAAAAAAAGATGTAACTATAAGCAAGAAAAAGCCTACGGCCAAAAGCTACGAGGTGGGATCACTTTACAGCTTAATTGGTCTATTAGAAAAGACCAGAATAAAAAGAATTAGCACAATCTGGAGTGTGGAGAAGGTTAAGGTGGGAAAAAGGAGGGAAGGTACACAGTTCTTACATAATCCAATCTAATTTACTAACACTAAAATTCAAAAATGTTGTGAATCTGTTGACATGAATACGATTGCTGGTCATGTAGGTGTATTTTTGAAATTTATTGTACGTTGTGGATGTCCATCTTATTAATATGCCTTTTTGTAATGTTGGATCTACTTAAGTATAAATCAAATATAAAGTATTTTGTAGAATTTTAAAAAATAATGATTCTTGTACTTTTTTAATGACTTTGTGGTTAATAATAAAGTTTGTAAGTTCTTGATGTGCACGAATCTGTAAACGAAAAGTTTACCGATGTTGTGGTTGACCGATAATATTAAAAATATCCAAATGTTACATGACAATAAATCATCTAAAAGGAGAAAGGCGCCTTTATATTTAAGTTCAGTAGATGATATTAACAATAAATTTGTTAAAATTTTAATTAGAATACAAACAGTGAACTACTTTATTATTAATATCGACCTGAAAAATTAGTATTTTTATCATTTCCATTTTTGGTATGTTTCAAAAGAAGGTATTAAAGATTTTATTATTTCTCTTAATTCAGAGGTATTATTGCATCCTTTGTCGGTGCCACTGTTGGTGTCATTTAAACGTTGAATTTCGAGTTCGACGTTTGTATCATTAGTCCTAAAATGTTAATTTCACTTAACGTTCTTGATAATATCCTAAAAATGCGGAGGTTTCCGGTTATGTTGCATAATCTTTTAAATTTAAGGGATAGTTAACTATTGAGTTTCACAGTTCAAGCGTTCACAATAAGGTAATAATTTTATAATTATAATAAACCATTATTTGTGATAAATAAGACGATAATAAGGTATTAAAATTAGCATGAGAATCCATTAATTTACTTAGTATTTTTTACGCAACAAGTATCTCGATGGCTTGTTGACAATTGATCGCCAGAATAAGGGTATAATTCTAAAAAATAATTATTTGGATAGATTTAATTCCTGTATCCATTAATTTGCACGTGGAATGTATGTAATAGTTCTATTTCTAATGATAAATATACCTGTTCGTTTAATAAAGTTGGAAAAATAAAGCGATTCTGAGATATGGAAAAAGTAGAAATTTTACACTGTTTAATTCTGATGAAATTGAAAGCGGTAGTAGAATATAGAATATAGTCCGTCTAGAAAGTATCCAGAATTTTTTATAGCCGATGGTAGGCTATGGAGAAAATCGCATGACAACAGTATAAATCAAATATTGTTGATTGTAAACAGACGTGAGTTTTGTAAAATAATGTAGCAAGTAGAAAAAAGAAAAATGGTGGAATATTTGTATAGAAAGGGTGTTCGAAACGTTAAAAAACTAATGCAATTGACTGAACTCGGAAAAAGTGCAATGTATGTGACAATTAAGAGGTTAAAAACTGGTACAGATATAAGACATAGACCAGTTTCGGGAAGACCGCGTAAGATTTGCGGAAATAATTTAAACGCTTTAGTGAATTTGGGACGACAAAATCCGCGCCTAGGGTTTCTAAAATTGGCCAGCAGATTTAGAAATCAATGAAGAATAAATGTGTGTCCACAAACTGTCCGCATGGTACTGAAAAGACAAGGCTACATGTCAAGGAAACCAAAAAGGATCCCTGCAATAACACCCCTACAAAAGCAACGAAGAATGGAGTTTTGTCAACGTTTTTAAGAAGATAATTTCAGCAATATTTTTATATCTGACGAGAGTTGTATCCAAATTGGTGCAAACCATCTTAAAATCCTGTCAAGAGAAAATGTTACCGTTCAAATTTCCAAATTTCCCACTAAAATAATGGTTTGGGGATCAATATCTCAACGTGGTGCTACGCCTCTCTGTATAGTTGATGACACTGTTAATAGTGCACAGTATTGTGATATTTTAAATGGTTTTCTTCTTGAAACAGCTCATGCTTTATATCCAGAGGGGTGGCGTTTTCAGTAGGATAATGCAAGATGCCATACTTCTGCCTTTACGCAAGCTTGGATGCAAGAACACCAACTGACAACAATTCCATGGCCAGCAGCTTTACCAGATCTTAGTCCCATTGAAAACATATGGGGATTAATGAAGATTGAAGTGAAACGAGCAGCCCCACGAAATAAAGAAGGTTTGATTCGTTCGCTTTTACAGGTCCTGGACCAACATCACCGAGCAGTATGGCAGTGACCTAGTTTCTGGTGCACCTGGACGTTTACTTAAGTGTTTAGAATTAATTGGAGGTTGTATAAGTAAATGAGATGAATTGTTTGTGGTTATTTTATAATTCAAATAATAAAAATATATACTACAAAATTATAATTGTGCATTCTTTTTTCCGCATACTTTCTAGACGGCCTATGTTTATTATACATTATATACAGGGTGTTTCAAAAAAAGGTAACACCGTCTCTAGGCTAGGTAAAAAACTGAAAAATAATTGGGGTTTGCTTAGTAAAATTTTTTTCTAACGCCATCCGTTTTCAAGATAAAGAAGTTGAAGAAAATAAAAAATTACACATTTCTTACGATTTTGCCGAAACTACTGGCACCATTGCAATGAAATTTTATACGAATATGTTTTGGAAGCTGATATATCCCATGAATTTGTTTTTATAACTAACTCTCATAGAGGGCGCTAGTTACACGATTCATACAACATATTATTCAACATAACTTTTTTTAGAGTAAACATCGTTTAATTCTACACCAAAAAGGTACTCTTGGTAAAACTCGATATTATGTACCGTTTCCGGAATATTTTGATTTGAAAATTATGAAGTTATAACCGCTCCTCGTATAAGTTAATGATAAAGTTCGCTTTTCTCGAAGTTTGCCATGTAAAATTGACATTTATTGATTGTTATGACAATAAGTCAACAATAAATAGAGTTTTTAAACCTTGTTATTTGTAAAATTAGATATTGTTAAACAAAATGTACTCAAATGTTGAATACACCGACATGTTATTAACTTTAGGCGAGTGTTTAGGAAACTGTAGTGCAGCTTTTACGCGTTATGCAGAAAAGTTTCCTAGAAGAAACTTACCAAGTAAAAAAACATTTAGAGCAGTTGAACGACGTTGTCATAACATTGTTATTGTCATAACAATCAATAAATGTCAATTTTACATGGCAAACTTAGAGAAAAGCGAACTTTATCATTAACTTATACGAGGAGCGGTTATAACTTCATAATTTTCAAATCAAAATATTCCGGAAACGGTACATAATATCGAGTTTTACCAAGAGTACCTTTTTGGTGTAGAATTAAACGATGTTTACTCTAAAAAAAGTTATGTTGAATAATATGTTGTATGAATCGTGTAACTAGCGCCCTCTATGAGAGTTAGTTATAAAAACAAATTCATGGGATATATCAGCTTCCAAAACATATTCGTATAAAATTTCATTGCAATGGTGCCAGTAGTTTCGGCAAAATCGTAAGAAATGTGTAATTTTTTATTTTCTTCAACGCCCTTTATCTTGAAAACGGATGGCGTTAGAAAAAAATTTTACTAAGCAAACCCCAATTATTTTTCAGTTTTTTACCTATCCTAGAGACGGTGTTACCTTTTTTTGAAACACCCTGTATGAGCCAACATCGTAACATTCAGTTCTAAATCAGTAACATTGCCATCTACCAAACCTAAACCACCCTTGTTTACTTCGGCTTGTGTCATATTCATTTTTATATTAGCTATAGCAACGAAATTTTTTTTTATATAATTGTTAGAAGAACACTAAAAAAATAACGGAAGTTAACAACGAAAAGAAACAAGTTAAGGAAATTACTTAATTCGTAGCAAAGAAACGAATGCCAAATATTACATAGGTCATTAAGAGTTTGTGGATGTGTGTAGATGAATAAATTACGCTAAATTTCACATATCATATTAATAAGCTTTAATGGCCTAAAAACTTTTTTTTTTATTTCAAGGTTAATAATTAGATAAATATGGCGATAATTTGCTATTAATTCATTATTTGATAATAAGGAATTAGTGTGCGGAAACTAAAAGAAACTAAAGTAGTTTAGAAACTTTTTTGTAAGTTATTTACTAATGGTTTAAAATAAAAGGTTACCATAAACATTTCCCATAATGAATATGTACACAGTTTACACTGCCATTACACCAACACACACAGTTATATTCTTCAGATAGGGCTTCACACGAGAGCGAGATTTTTCTCGTCTCGTCTTGAAAAAGCGAGACGATACGAAACACTTTTGGAAAAATTTTAAGCGAGACCGTGACCACGTATGGTGCATCCCGAGAGTTCCGTTTTTAGTCTCGTAAAATTTTTTTTTTCATCACATTTTCCTTAGAAAAATAAGAAAGTCTACATTGATAAACAATACTTTTTACAAAATAACAAAATATAAAATCTGTTTACCATCTGTGAAATATTTTATTTAGTGATGAGCAAATGCAAGACCAAGACCAAGACCGGGTTAGTCTTGGTCTTGGTCTTGGTCTTGGTCTTGCATACAAGGTCTTGGTCTTGGTCTTGCAGTCAAATAAGCAATCTGGGTCTTGATCTTGTTCTTGCAGGGTCCAGTCTTGGTTTTAGTCTTGGTCTTGCACTAAGACTCTTGCAAGTCTTGCACTTTTCTTTACTGGGGTTCATTTAAAAAAAAAAGGAAAAATAGTTTTTAAAATCATTACCAGTAAAGAAAGATTAAATGAAAGGGATAGTATTTTTCACTAAAAAAAATTTGTTTTCTTTATATTACATTGTAGCGATAAATCAAGTATGAAATAGTTATTATAAGTGCGGAAAAGTTAATTTCCGCAAGAGTTAGGATCAATATTTTTTTTACAAGCAAAATCACCTCGAAAATTATTTAGATACGTGAAAAGATGCGATTGTGACAATTAAATCTTTCATAGTGTCAATAAATACACGACTGTAGCTATAGCAACTAAGCACAGCCGATCAACTTCTGCTTGTTATGGTACCATCAGTAATTATAACCCTCAAAACCAAGCTTCTTCTTCGTCTTCGTCAAGGACTCCTCCACCTGCGTTCTTAGCGGAGTACAGTACGACAATGCCTCTTTCTCCAAATGATTCATAACATTGTCGAAGTTTTTAATATGTAAACATTAATAAAGCTTATCCATGAACTTTTATACCTTAGAAATAAACATAGTTTTTGTTCAGGAGTTGTTGGATTTTTATTTCCATTGCATGGTTTTGAATCAATGTCATCTTTTATGTAATTTAAAACATAATCAAACAATACTGGTGTCAAACGAAAATATTGTCTAATTTTTTCATCATTTGTTTGAAGGTGACGACATATTAAGATTTCATAGACGCCTTCAGTTTTCCGTTTCTTAAAAATATTACTTTCTTCTGACCTTTTCGTTTCTTCTTCCGATCAAGACTTGTCTTCCAAAAATATCATCCATTTTTTGCTTTTAATACAGAAACACTCTAGTTATTGTCAAATAATGAAACTAAACACAAGATATAAAACAAACTATAAACACATAAAACTAAAGTAAATACAAAAATGGATTTAGGCGGTCAATAACGTTAGACTCTTACTTTACATCTGTGCTCGCGGTTGCTTTATTGCGGCACCGCTATCCTAGGAAACCAAAGCTTTAGAGTTTAAAATAATCCATGGCTGCTTTATTTTTCGGTTTATATGTTTAAAAGACGCAAGACCGCAAGACTCTTGCAAGCTTGGTCTTGGTCTTGCGTATATCTTACAATGCTGTCTTGGTCTTGCATAAATCTTGCACTGCTCGGTCTTGGTCTTGATCCTTCAGTCTGAAGTTGGTCTTGGTCTTGATCACGAGAGAGACCAGTCTCGCTCATCACTACCGCTGTCATTTTTCGATAATTGCATTGTTCTAATAAGATATGTAATCAAATGGCTTATAAAATATTTCGTTTTAATTCTTAATCAAAAGCTAATAATGGAAGATTATTTGATCGCGCTGGCCATTCCATAGAATGAGGTACTACCGGACACTATTTCAAGATAGAAAACGACATACTACTCTCAAAACGCTACAAGAAAGTGATTATAACTGTGTAGCATTTGCCAATATGCCTGTTTGTTATAGCATAGCCGCCATAATTAGCCAACAATAGCTGGACAAGGAATATTACCTCATAAAAAAATAAACTACTAAAAAAAACTATTGATTGTGCTTCATTAATTTATGATTCAGTTGAAGCATTATTGAGAAGAGAGCTAAAATATCAAGGGCATCAGCACAAAGGGCGAAAAAGCCAGCTGATTGACGTGTAAGGCATCAGTATTTGTTTAATAGCTAGAAACTTATAAGTGAAATTAACATTTACCAAGAACAATAAATAAATAAATAAAAAATTCGCTTTAAAATTCAATTACAGCTGTTTCGCTAATAACTAGCATCTTAGTAAGATGAACTTCCACAAAGTAAAGGTTAACACAATCAATTTCATAACATTTGCCATTTAATTCTTATCAATAGTGTAAATGAATTTTTAATAATTGAAAAGTTGTTTTGAGTTTACTTATCGGAATAATTTAAATAAGTAATTATTATTTTGGGGCAATACATGACATTATTAATTAGGCAAATGTTAATGTTGAATTGAAAATGATTAGTACTTCTTATCATAAATGAAATGTTTAATATGAGATAATATATTAGAAATTAATAATATTAAAGTTTATTAAATAGTATTAATAGTTATTTATTTATTAGGTTATTAAATAGTTTTATTTGCGTTGAATTACGTTTATCGTTTTTTTCGGACTGAGATGGGAAACTCGAGTTTTATGGGCCCTTATCCAGAACCCAACAGTGTTGGACTCATACCTGAGAGGATATCTATCAATCAAACCCACCTAATAACTCGCCGTGACCCCCGCCTCGGAATCACTACCCTAGCATACTTCTGGATGGGCGGCGGTCTCTCACACACTCTTCCATAACATTCATACCACTTATGTCATCAAGAATATTTCCTTCCCCTAATCATACTCCACTGCTTTGTTTACCTCCATCGAATCTTTCTCCCCTCTCCACCTTATTCTCCCATTCCAGTTTCTCTTTTCCCAGTCTTATGTAGATATCCCTCCTTTGAACCAATGCCAGTGACCAACTGTGTCAAGAAGTAGTTCACCTCTCCAAACTTCCAGTCCATTATTAGGTTAGGTTATGTTAACACGTTGGTTCGGGATGGAACCCACTTGGGTCAGAGGCCCGTTGTGATGCCGTATGGGGTGGTTGCCACCCCCACCACTATCGTGAGAACCAGTAGCTGCTGTCAATGAACAGCATGATGCTTTTGATACCAACCGACTGAAGATCGGATAAGTTGTCAAAATAGGGCTGTCCCAGAGCAGAAAATCTTTGCCTGGATAGGGCAGTGCAGTGACAGAGTAGGTGGACCATCGTCTCTTCCTCCTCAACTTCTGCAAAAGTCATTACTTTGTGGAATTCTCATGCGTGCAGCATGGCATCCTCCAAGCCAGTGTCCAGTGATGGCCGCAATCGCGTTTCCGATGGATTTCCTGGAGAGAGATAGAATATCTTTGGTGCGTCGCAGGTTAAGCTCTGGCCATCTGTCTTGACGAGTTGCAAGAAGGTTCTTCCCGCCACCTCAGGTTGGTTTGCTGGAGTATTTCTTTCCGGAGGAGCAATCTTCGTTCAGCGATAGGTGCCCCTGGTCTTGTATTAGCGGATATAGTCGAGTCCATTATTACTAATTGTCATTTTTAAAGCACTTTCTCACCATTTCCTCCTCCATCCAATACTGACCTTCCTCTTTTGTCTCACCTTTCGACTCCTAGCCATCAAGTTTAAAGTGGTATGACCTCCACAACACAGCTGCTGCTATTGCACCCGCTGCACCACCCTCAACACAATCCCTTTCTACATCTGCAGTAGTGGATTTATCCTGGATCCCCGCTCTTTTACCCCAAAGTTACTCTCCGTACAGCATATAGAATAACTTTTACCGTAAATCACTTTTACATATTCCATAATTTTGTTGATTCTTTTCATACAGATAATAGTTATTTATTGTACAAGACGATAAAATTGTACTTTATCTTCGAGAAGATAATGCGATTTTATCGTCGTGTGCAATACAACATTTTTTTCTATAGCAAGACTTCAAGTTCGGGTGAAAAATAGAATTTCAAAGGAAATTGTAATTTTGGGCACAAAAATCGTTGCTAGGGATATGAATTACTCTGAATATTGTTGCGTTTAGTGTACAAAGTACATAAATAAGAAATGGACGAAAAAGAATTGACACAAGAAACGGAAAACTTGTCACCAGAGGTAGACAATGCAGCGTTGGAAGCAGAAGGTTTATTGTTGCCACAAAAATCTAGGATGATGTATGAGAAAGAATACGTCTTTTAAAAAGTGGAAAAGCATTAAGAATATCAATGGCTTGAGTGAAAAATACTTCAGGCTTATTTTTCTGAAAAGTCGAAGAAAGCGATACCATCATCGATTGGTCGTATTATTCGATGCTGAAGCGTACGTTGTTGGTGAATAAAAATTGTGACAATTCCAAATTCAGCAAGTTAACCATCTTACTAAAAAACTTGCGTAGAGGATACAAAGCTAAAAAGTCCAAAATCCTGGAGCCAGATGTCATCAACTATTTGTTGATGAAGGTTATTGCTATTTTGGGTGAGCATGAAGCGATTAAGTCCGATGAATTGTACATATTGTACAAGTGTTTAATGTGGACACAAAATCGGTGATAATCGTTTCATTATGTGATACTAAAACCAAGCAGGATAGATCGTTTTGTATTACTGAAGAAAAGTGGAGTGATTTTCTTGGAAATTGTGAGAAAATATATGGCCTTGCGCTCCAAAAACGTACCTCACAGTAAGTTTTTTGTGAAATATCGACAGCAAAGGTGCACTACTCCGCCGGTGTGGATTAACACTATATATAAGATTGCAGATTGCAGATTTTTTGAAACTTTTGAAATTCAGAAATGTACACGGGGCATTGTTTCCGTCGTTCTTCAGCTACTATGTTCGCAAATTCTGGAGGTGATCTAGTGAAACTTAAACGTTTAGGTGGATGGAAATCGTCATCCGTTGCAGAATCTTACATTGAAGAGTCAATAAGCAATAAGATTGCTGTATCAAAGTGTATACTTGGTGGACCTGAAAATCAATCCAGCACCTCGAATCAAGTGTTTAAGCAAACGAGAACAAGTTGTGATGCTTCAAATATAGATATTTCTAAAATAATATTAATTGTAAAATTTCAGTTGTTTTTAATCCTCAATGTGTTCAGAGTACTTAGGAAGGCAAATATTGCAAAATAAAAGCTTACTTATATTTTTTTTCTATAACCAACTCACTGTTAAAACTTATAAATAATTATTATAAATTCATGCTTTACATACACTCATCTACAAAAATGATCTGTACCTTAAGTTGTAATTGACTTGTAGCAGTACTCTCACAACTATTAACTCGATAGGGTAAGAGCTTATATTGTAAGAAAACACACATCAAACATTTGTCTCATTTTCAAAAGTTATTATGTCTTGATCCATGGATTTGTATTAGATGATTTCTTGTGATATTTCATGATGATATTCATGTGATCAATTTTTCTATGTTGCGCCATTTCATCTTATTCTGCGAAATCCTCTACCCTTTTAGGGTCTAGGATTTTGTCCTTGGTATTTATTCTTCTATTTCACTACCTCTTATTTCTTAAGACTGTTTTCATTTCCTCTAGGTTCATGCGTTTAGTTTTCTAGGGCCAGATACCTAGGAGCACATACATGCCTTTAGTTTCACCAGACTTTATTATGTAATCCTAGTTTTTCTTGCTTTTTTTCGTTTTGTTATAGGGTTTCAAGTATTCTTTTTGGCCATCTATTTATGTTCATCCTTTGTACATGTCCATACCAGTTCAGCTGTTTTATTCTTGTATGAATGAATGTATGAATGAGTTAGGGGTGATGATTACACTGCGACCCATAGGATCTATTGTGTCCCCCCTTACTTGCCATGTTCTGATGTTTTCTCAGATTTATAGCAGCTCTTCGAGTCCTATTTTCCTGAGGAAGTTTAGGACATGGTCGGGCTTCAAATCAGGTAGATCCCCTTCCTCTATTTCATGTGCTCCTAGGTATCTAGCCCTAGAATTTTGCAAGGCAGGACATTCTGAGAGTATATGTATTGAGGTTTCATCCTCTTCCTCACAGAATCTGCACTTTGCTTCATCTGCTAACCCTAGTTTCTTCATGTGGCTTCTTAACCGGCAATGCCCGGTTAATATTCCCGTTAAAATACGGAGCCTTTTTTTACTGAGGTTGAGGCAGCTAAGAGATCTCTTCTGGTCATAGTTCCCCAGTAGTATCTTAGATTGCCTTAGTCCTTCCAGCTGATTCCAGTACTCGGATTTTTCTTTCTCCATTTCCTCCCTTAGTTTTCCTAAGATTACTCTACTGCTGATCCCACAAGATGGTTCTGGTCCCAAATGTGGGGTTTCAGCTCCTTTTTTGCCAGCTTATCTGCTGTTTCATTCCCCTCTATTCCTATGTGTCCCGGGACCCATAGGAGGGTGACAGTGTTCTTCTGGCCTAGTTCATTTAGTTTGCCTAGGCATTCCCAAACCATCTTCGAACTGATTATATTTGAACTCAGCGCTTTGATGGCTGCTTGACTATCCGACATGATCACAATCTCTTGTCTGCGATAGTTTCTTCCAATATTGAATTCCACACATCTTTCGATGGCGCGGACTTCTGCTTGAAAGATGCTCGGGTATGTGCCCAAGCTTTCTGAGTATTTGGCTCTCGGTCCAAAAACTCCTATCCCAGTTCCTTCGTCTAGCTTGGAACCGTCCGTATACCACTTTATGGTATTCTGGTTTAAATTCTGTATGGTGTCTTCATCCCATTCAGATTTATTACTCAACTTTGTGATGAATTTTCTCACAAAGTTGAATTTCTTTGGCATATCATCTTGGGGCATTTCCCAAGTTTGATCAAAGTGAAGTGATCGAGGTTTTTCCCTGATAATTCCTTCTTTGATCATTCTATATATTGTTTTCTTCCTTACACTTTCTAGCAGAATGTGCAGTGGGGTCAAGTTTAAAATCACCTCCATTGCAGCAGTGGGGCAAGTTCCCATTGCTCCAGTGATACATGAACAGGCTAGTCTCTGAATTTTCGAGAGGTTTTTCCTCGTCGTATTCAGATTAGCCCTTACGCCCCAAGCCACTGCCCCATATGTGATTAATGGTCTCACTATTTTATTCTTACTTTGTATTTTGTTAATTGAAGGTTCTTGTTTGGATTGGTTTCTAATTGATTATTTTCTTGTGGGATTCCATTTGGTTTTATTTGTTATTTTCTTAGTACCTTCATCACGGCTGCGTTCAGTTTACTTTCATAATTCGTCTGTAACCTAACCTAACCTAACCTAACCACATAGTAATTCTGTTGTATACTAGTAACTTTTTTTCTTATTTATATTTTAATTTTCTTATATTGTTTTCTTGCTATTTCTAAATCAAATTTGTCGTCATTTGTGAATATGATGATTCAAAGGATGAGACTTCTATTATTTGATTATTGTATGTTATATTCTCTTTTTTAATATTGGATAAGAAATGTCTAAATAGAGATCTAAATACTTTAGCCTCAAAAGTTACCACGTTTTTACGTATTTATATAAAAAAAAATTAATAACTTTAAAATGAATTTTTTAAACCTTGAACAGCTGACGTAGCAATAAAACAAACTTCACAAATATTGTTTTATTTTTTTTGTTTAATTTTATAGAGCTACAACAAAAAGAGAATAATTTAATAATTTATATTCGATTTTTTTAAATATTCCATATGGAAATTTGGTAATTAATTAATTTGAGTAGTCCATAAATTTAAACAAAATCGTGGAAACGACCTTCCTAGTTAACAGTCATAAAAAAAAGTAGCACACAACTCTTAGTTTCGACTAATTAGTATTTTATTGGCAATCATCTTTTTAAATAATTTAATAATGAGATCGCACAACTGTTGCTTCCTTGTTAAGTGATTTGGAGTATTCGGTGTTAAGGTAAGATAAATTATACAAGTATAGTTATTTCCAAATTTTACTGGATATATACATAATACTAATTTTTTTTGGTATGTTGGTACCTCTATCCATAACGTATATCATCTCAGAGCATTTGAAACGTTGACGGTTGCATGTGGCACAGGGGAATAATAGTGTTTGTATCAAATATAAAAATTCACCACATGAATAAGCCTTTAGTGGCATTTTTTAATTTTTTGTGGTTTAATTTTTTTTACAATCTTAATTTTTTCTATAATAACATTTTATCAACCTGCACAAGGGGTTTTTTACACTCACTATTTCAAAGTAAACTTTACACTTATATCTATCAATGTTGTTAATTTAAATTTATAAAAATAATAATTAACAATTAAGGACTAAAGATAACTGTATAATATTATAATTTTCACGTAGCATAATGATATTCTTTTCTTGCTATCATATTTATACTATTGAATATCTTAATTTGGTGGGCTGTCATTAGTGAGTGATATGATCTTTTTTTCTGTTTGATAGTATGTTTAATTTCGTAAAACAGTCGGGGTAATTTTTGAGAGGGATACAGCGGTACGATTCACAACTTTGCTTTGCAATTCAACTTTCACGAATGTAAAAAAAAACTGAAATAGTAGAAAATTGTTTCCACCTGTACCCAGGGTAAAGAAAGTTAACAGTTTCTATACCAAGCTTGACCGTTTTCCATGAAAAAACAACTACTTCCTGGGCTATTTGCCCCAACGCACATAGAATTACATTCCAATAGAAAACGTGATGGCGACGGACTTCGTCGATACTTAAAACAATCTCTATCGATTTGCAAATCATCGGGAAGAACACTACTCGTAGACCGGTTTCGACATTATTGTCTCATCAGTTCTCGTAAACCATAGAACGTTCCAGTCAATTCTGGACTCTAAATCACAACCAAAAAGATATAGACCAAGTTAAAGGGAAAGAAGAATCTAACCTAATTATTATCAAACCGACAATTAACGTCTCTAATATGGTCTTTTGTTCTATCCATTTCTTTCTCTCTGCCTTTGGGTGTTTTCCCTTAAATTTTTCTATTCCCATTTTCCTATAATATTTTTTAGAATGTTTTTCCCATGCTTAACCGTTTTCGCCGTACAAAGTATAAAGTTAGATTTTAAAATGTCGTCAAACAAACCTTCGAAGTGAGGGAACTATATTGAAGAAAATTTGCCAATTGCTGGCTTATGCAGATGATATGCAGAAATTTAAAAGAGATGCAGCCATTTTAAAGACGATGCAAAAACAGTAGGATAAATAATTAATAAAACGATAAAAAATGAACATAACGAAATAGCTATCAAACACGTACAAAACAAATTTAACTTATTAACGAGGATTTCGTAATAGTTGATCAGTTTAAGAATCTAGTCCTTAATTAAACAAAAAAAAACAAGAACAAGTAGCTGCAAAGATAAATCTTGATAAAAAATGCTTTTTCCTACTACTAAACATGTCAAAAAGTTAAAATTGCAGTCTATAAACACCAAAAAGGAACATTTATTTGACAATAGTTTGACCGATCCTAACTAACGCCTCAGAGAGATAGAAAAGTAATGTTTTGAGGAAAATATTTGGCCTTTTACAAAATAGCAACAACAAAGGATGAATAATATCCTTGATTATTTGTTAAATATTAACTCCACTTTTAACATTCGTTTTTCTGGTTGGAGTTTTAATCAAAAAGTTAACTCTATCATTGTATCGTTGTACGATGTTGTTCTTTTTGTAGCAGGCGCTATAGTTATTTTTCACCTGTCACTCTTCTCTTCTTTAATCTCTTTCTCTACAACTACTTAGTAGATATTAAATTTTCTTCGGTGAAATACAACCGACATTTTGAGGAATTCAAAGCACTACCGAACATTTTTCAAGTAGCAAAGCAGCCGAATGTTAAATAGCAAGAAAAAAGATCTTTGTGTCTGTCTCGTGATAGATGGATATTAATTCTCTAAAACGCCCCGGCAATAAATATTTTGTAATGATCATTTAGTTTGCTGTTTAGCTTCCGACATAGATATGTGGTACAGCGACGGACTCCCTTACACAATATATACGAAACGCTAAAATATTTTTTAAATCTATATAGTTATTCTGTGATATAAATGTTTGGTTCATTTAAATTAAAATAATAGTTTAGGCAGATCTTATGCCGTGCAGGTCAATTCTTATATTATTTAAGGATGCCAATGCTTCTAGCAAAAAGCTTTATATAGGGCATGCTCCTACGGTATCCGCCATAATAAACAGCACCGAAACAGAGAGTGCTGTGGAGTTGTTTATGTAATATGGATTTGTCATATTTGACTTAATTGTCATTAGTTGATATATTAATAGTACGCTGCAGTTAATTTTGATTTAAAAATGGTTCTAACAACGGAAGAAAAAGTGTTTTTGGTAGAGCATTATTTTCGTTCATACGGAAAAGGTCGTAATGATGGTCCAAGCTTAGAACAGGTGTCAATAAAATATCAACAAAAATTTAATAAAGCAGCTCCTAGTAAAAGTGTGATGTTAGCTATTGTTGAAAAATTTCGTCGCAGTGGTAGTGTATTGTGTCAACGTAAAGGTTCTTCAGGTCGTCGAAAAACAGTATGCACTAACGAAAATGAAGGACGTGTTTTTAACCAAGTTGTGCAATCACCTCAAAGAAGTCTTGTAAGAACTGCATGTAAACTCAACATTAGTGAAACGTCTTTACGTCACATGTTCAAATCAATTGGTGGTTATCCATACCGTATTCAAGTTGGACAACGACTAAATGCTGCGGACAAACGTGCAAGAGAAATTTACTGTGGTCGTATGTTGAGTAATTTACGAAGATCCCGAATTTTTAAAAAACATATGGTTTTCAGACGAGAGTCACGTTCATCTTAGCGGCTATATTAATCGACAAACAACCAGATTCCTTGGATTTGATGTCATTGTAGAGAAACCACTCCACAGTCTTCGAGTTACCATCGGGTCCGCGGTATCTGTAATGGAATGATTCGTCCTTATTTCTTTGAAGATGATAGTCAGAATCCACTTACTCTCAACCAAGAACGTTATAGAGAGAAAATTATTATACCTTTTGTGAGAGATCTAAATAACTTTTGCCGTGCACGAAATCTACAGTTTCGCACACAATGGTTCCAACAAGATGGTGCAACGAGCCATACAGCTGTGCGCACCTTAGACTTACTCCGTCAGCATTTCGATAATAGAATAATTTCAGACTTCGAATATCCTTCTTATTAACCTGATCTGACGCCACTGACGCATTCATTTGGGGCTTAATGAAGGAAACAATATTTCATTCGGAAAATCCGCCGGCTAATATTCCCGAACTACGGAAAAGAATACAAAATATTTTTCGGCAGTTCCATCAACAACTTTTTATAAATATGTTTATTGACTTACAAAATCGATATGAAGCTTGTTTGCGTCGAAATGGTGAACATTTTGAACACTTATATTATCTACAGAAATTAAAAATTATTTTATTTTTATTTTCGGTACTGTTTATTTTGGCGGATACTGTATTTTCGTAACGCCTCAGAAAAATTTCTTAGAAATTTGAGCTGCTTGTAGAATAAGCTACAAATTCGTAAAATCTTTTAGTTTTATCTTCTGGAAGCTTAAAAAGTATATATAGACCTTTCGTTAGAGGTCGTAGAGATCAGTCAATCATAGTCAGTCAATCAAGAGCTGTC
The DNA here is from genome assembly GCA_035357415.1 of Ophraella communa. Taxonomy (NCBI): domain Eukaryota; kingdom Metazoa; phylum Arthropoda; class Insecta; order Coleoptera; family Chrysomelidae; genus Ophraella; species Ophraella communa. The sequence goes on along the minus strand of CM068988.1, from coordinate 19,339,901 downwards.
AGTGATGGTCCATCAGTTGGTTGAAGTCAAGAAATAAGTGAAAAAGGTCAGTGGTATGAAAACAGTCTCTTAAAAATTATTCCTAATGAATTAAAGAAAAAAGTACAGTGACATTATAAGACTATGTGATCAAAATAAAGTGCTTAATTAAGGACATTTTCGGATTGTATATAAAATATTAAGTGTTCTAACTCAATAGCAATAATTAAATTTAAACATTAACAATCACAAAACACTGAACTGTATCCTTTAATCGGTTAGAAAGATCAATTTATTAACAAGGACGTTGTCAAGAGTCAGGATACACCAAAATAATAGAGCAACTACATTGTGGCCCCGTACGAAGTACATCCACTCTACAAGTTAGGGTCATTTTTGTAAAATATTTTAAATTCTTGTAGTAGTTAAATTAATATAAGTTGAATAATTAAAAACAAATAATTTATTTGATTTTTAATAATTAATAATAAATTTCAATAACAACCATCATTATATAATTAACATTAATTTATTAATAAGTTATTTTCTGTTTCATAAAAGGCCTTTTCTTATTTTTTCCATTATTCTCTTATTTTTTCTTAGTTAGTTATATCAGATAAACAAAGTACTGCTTTCAAGTTGTCTTTTATAATAAATTTGTACTTTAACTAATCCATTTTTTATTTAAATATCTTACAATCCAACCAGAATCTTGCAGAACTTTAAAAAATTATTAAAATAATAATAGTCCCATTACAATATACTGCTTTAAATATAAAATATAGAAATGTATTGTTTATTAGGTGGAATGGCCAGTGCGAACCTGGCAACTTGCTCCTGCACAAACTGTCGAGATATTTGTGGATGATTTTTTATTTTAGTTCGTGTCATGTTCACTTAAAAATTGTCATGGAAATATCACTTCGGCTCCTCTGCTCTTTATTCCTTTTCTTTTTTCTTCCAAGAGAACACATGTTTGAGATGTCTTGAATAATGACCCATTAATTGTGTAAAATGAAAACGGTAGACATGTACTACCAACATTTTATTAACTCATTCATTTTTTTCATCGTGAAATCAAGCGATATAGTCAAAAATATTATTAAACGATTTATTATGAATCAATTAGATTAATGATTTGGAGTGAAATGCGAGTCTAAATAACTATTTTTTATGTTCTGTATGTTAAGGTCGTTTACTGTTTGCGTCTGCAAAAGCAAAATCACATTTGAGTTATGACCTCTACGAAATTTTCTTATTATTATTTTATATGTAATAGATTAATATTTGTTAAAGTTTGTAGCGTATCTTCTAAATAAATAAATATTTTTTTTATTTTTTGTTGTATTAGGATAGACCCAATTATTATTCCAGCATTTTTCCACTTCAACAGACAACAGTCGGCTATTTGTTGTCAAAACGAAAGTACAGCTGAATCTTTTATTTTATTAATTTTATACGCCTACAAAATACTATCGACAGAACGAGGTCATCACAACTCTTAATTAATAATGAATGATGGTGTACTACTGTCAGAACACCTGTTAAATCATTTGTATAATTTAATTATTTGTTTATACAATATGGAAAAGGCAAATGTAATAAATTCATTATTTCGATTACTGTACCTACATATTTATAGAAAATCCCGAAACACGTCAAATTTAAATTATAAATTGATATTCTTTAAAGTGAAAATTTAATCCCTAGCTTCAACCGCCTTTGAGTGATAGTTACAACCCCCAATATTACTAATGGGAACTATGGGCTCCTTTGAAAGGTCTCTTCATTCTCTATTCAAAAATTAACCTAAAATATCTGATGTGTAATATTTAATTGTTCATAACGTAAAAAATATGTCAATGAAGTAGTTGTTCAAAATGCTCACCGAGAACGTCTTGGCAACATCCTAATCTTAAATAAAAATGCCTTCTAACGTCAATTAATATATCAGGCGTGACTGATCTAATAGCAAGCGTTATTCGTTCTCTTTAGTCATGGTTTTGTAAACAATATTTTTGACATAGACCCTTAACAAAGTCCAATGGGGTAAGATCAGGTGATATTGCTGGTCATTTTATTGCCTTCCTATCCAGCGATTTGGAGATGTTAAGTTGAGTTACTAGTGGACATTGAGTTGGTAATGTGGAGGTGCTCCATCTTGCTGGAACCACATGGTATTTGCTGGAACTTGAGGATTTCCTGGATCAGGAAATAAATTTGCCAAACTTGGTACCACAAAAGATCTCAGGAGGACGTAGTACTGGTTGTACAACCATAGAAAATCTAATCTTATCTAATAGTGCTGTCTTTCTAAGAATCTGTAATGAGACTATTAGATTATACAGTGTGGAAACCACACTGTGGTTATGGAATAAAATTATTTGTGGCGTTAGTTTAGAAGATTATAAAAAACGCTGGGACCCGTCAACTTTGAAATTCAAATGTGAGCTTTTTAAATGTACAGGGTGATACACGCAAGTCTGGCATCGTCCATGATCTATATTTTTAATGAAACACTCTGTATGAGGGGGAAATTTTGAAATTATTTATAATTTTGTTTAAGATAGTAAATAGATAAAACTGTGAAAATAATAATGTTTCACACGTTAAATAATGGTTTTATTTTTAATTAGCTGAATGCAGACCTCAAATTTCTTCACTAAGTATCAATATTTTGGGTTTTGTTGACATTTTTTGTCACGAATAGGTAAAAACTGTATAGATAACTATGCCAATATAATTAAACTAAATCAGTAAATAATGTCTGTCAGTTGTTGATGTGTTGACATTTAAATATCGTAGTTGTCAATTCTTAATCAAAAACTAATATCTTGCTAAGTAATAATGAAATATTTAACTGAGACTCACCGGATTTAAATTTTAATGAAGATTGGTTACGGCGATAATTGCAGAAGTCAAGTTGAAGTGGTAAACTTATTTGATCAGAGGTATCCTCAGTTGCCTAATATTTCACAAGGTACTGTCTCTAAAATTCGTTCACAATTCAGAGAACTTGGACATGTTAAGCCATTGAAGAGAAAACCGCACTTCGTTGAAGACGAAACCTCATTGGATGTGTGAGACACATACTCAGTATCCTAAAAAGTTGAAGGTTTGGGCAGGTATCATAGGTGATCATATTATTGGTCCCATTTTTGTAGATGGAAATTTGACAACCGAAAAATATTTAAGCATGATTAGAGACGAAGTTGTTCCTGAGTTGGCCAACTTATATCCCAACGCAATAGAATTGAACCTACCGGATGAAAATATCTGGTTCCAGCAGGACGGAGCAACACCCCATTATGCTTTAATTGTAAGAATTTACTTACAAAAATGGTTTACGGAGTGGAGAAAATTACCTTTTCCACGGTTAGCCGAGAAAATAAACTTTACGTCTCCACGCTAGCTGGCGCTCCACTTGACAAACATCAACACAGTATAATTTTGAAATATACACAGAGGTTGTCTCTGATATACACATATTATGTGAGTTTTTGTATTCGACTCACGTGCTTGGTTGGTTGGTTATGTGTTGCTCCTAGTATAGAAGGGTTGTTTAGTGGCAATGTGTAAATGTGTTTTTGTATCTTTTGTTTTGAACGGTTTTTTGAAAATATTTCCAGTACCGTATCTAGTTTTTCAAGAATTTAACAATTTTAAACATAGTAAAATAAAGAAAGAACTCTTTCTTTTTCATTCTGAATAAAATTTATTTGGACAGTCTCTTTGTGAACAATACACTCCTCCTTGCTGTTTATTCCTTTTATAAGAATAATAGTCTATCACTATAATTTTATATCTAATCACAATTAATTATTCAAATGTTAAAAATTCTTGGAGCCAATCCTCTTATTGCGCTTGGTTCCAAAAGGTATGATTATTGAAAAAAGTAGCCCTTAATGGTTATAAACAATTAGTCTGCGATTTTTTGAAAAAAAAAAATTATTTCCGGTTCTATTGATCGTAGGAAGTTCTTTTTTTTTAAATGTGTGTTTTTTACCAGCTTTCGAATGGTATGCATGGCTATTTTGTATATTTAAAAACAAGCGAGATATTCTAAATGTTTATAAGGCAAAAAAGTGTACTTTGTTTATTAACAGTTTTCAATAAGTAAATTACAATATATTTTTTAATTTTAAGTATATGATAGTTAACGATCAAACGAAGAAAATGAGCCCAAAATGGGCATCCTAGTCGCCACCCAGCCAGCTGTACGTCCGTTCAAAAATGACCCTTTTTTTAAAAAACGGGATAAACATTAAGAATTTTGCAACTTGACCGATTGCGCCCATCTTTTGCACACCCATAACTTGATAAAGTTTTGAATGAATTTATACAGTATTGAAAAAGTTATAAACAATTGTAAAAAACAATGTTTTTTGGACTAATTTTGCAATAACTTTTTTATTTATTTAGGGATTTCAATTTAGCAAGTCTTAAAATCATTGTCAGTTCTTGAGGAAAAAATCATCTGTGGACCATTTTTCTCCATCCCTCGTGGGTTTTTCGCAATATCTAATCGAACGAAAAGATACCACTTTTTTGCACAAAAGTTAAAAAACAACAATTTTCCAATCAAAAAAACGTTACTCACGAGATGAGATGCTGTTTGCATAGACTTTCCCAACACTTTCCAATTGGAAAATCGCGTCCAGTAATTTTTCGATTTCAAAAAGTTCATTTTCTCGGTATAATATGTATATACTTAGTATATTTTTCTTAAATTATGATTTTTTAATTGTACATTTCCTTTAATGTTATTAAATATTAAATATTTACATATACATATACATATTACATTTACATTATTAAGTTACATTTGGTCAATATACAAATATGTCAATCTGATGATGCTAATTCTAGCGAAACGGCTGTCATTGTGATTTAAAACCTAATTTTTTCAATTAAACTTGGAAGTTGCGTTAAAACGAAGATTTTTTTATTATTCTTATTAAAATTCATTCAAAACAAGTAATTTTCGAATATTTTTATCTAACTATCACAATTAGAAATATTGGTCGTAATTTGAGGGAAATATTAGGCTAAGAAGCCCGAATGAAGTTGACATACGTCGTTGGACATTTAAATGGGTATGTCCACCCATCTCTCTCTCTCTTTACTTTTTTTTTAATTAGTCGCATCCACCAAAAGGTTATTAGCGACTGAACAATATCTATTAGAAACTATACAGTAATAACAACTTAAGAATTAAGCAAGTACAAATATGGAACTAAATATCAATCATATTGAACTAAATACTATTTAAAAGATCGATATCCTTAAGAAAGTTTATCAGCTTATCTATTGGAGAATGTTCACCTATAGCAACTCTTTCAGAAGAATAGGGATATTATGTGTTTTGCGTTGCAGATAATATTTGCTGCAATCTATTCTGTTTCACAGATAATATTTCATCACATGTTTTCTGTCAAGCTTTCGTATCTGTATGAATCTAATTTGTGCTTTTGTTTTAATTCTAAATATCAGATATTTGCGATATTGTATTTTATAGCTATTGCTTTATTATCATTATCGTAATTTGTTGATATTTTGATGAGTTTCTAAAAATTCTCGTAATGGTTACGAGAAGAGGCTCTACTAACAAATAAGAGTTTTAATTCTGTAATACAGAATTAACGGATATTTTGCAAACTTTAGTGTGTTATTGTTATTGTGTGTAATAATGATGTTTCTGTTTTGTTACAGTTGATTCGAACGGGGAACCAGCTAAATTAAAATGTAATTTAAGAAAACACAAACCAAATAGAAAACCTAGGACGCCTTTCACAACACAACAACTACTAGCTTTAGAAAAGAAATTTCGAGATAAGCAGTACCTCAGTATAGCCGAGAGAGCTGAATTTTCCAGTTCCCTAAGGTTAACGGAAACTCAAGTGAGTTATAAATAAAATTGAAGCCACTGTTATATTTTTCTAACCAACTTTGTTTGTTATAGGTGAAAATCTGGTTTCAGAATCGAAGAGCCAAAGCTAAACGACTCCAAGAAGCGGAATTGGAAAAAATGAAAATGGCGTCGCTCTCGCGCCACCATCACGCACTTTACCCTCATCCAGCCCTTCAGGGCTATTTTTCTCCTGGATCGCATCCTTTGGCTTCGCTGCTGGGCGCTAGACCGCCCATGGCACCCCTCGGTCTTGTTCCACAGCCTCCCTTGCCGCATATGGCATCTCCACAGGGAAATATAAGGTCTCCCAGTCCGCATATCAACTAAAGTATTATAAGTAGATGAGTCAATACGGAAAATTTAGTAATTGGTATAATTAAACTGTCAGTTTTTATTTTTCTCTCAAATTTTGTTTTTATTATAAATATGTTATGTACATTAGCGTTGCATTTATTTTAAAGTCCATTTAATAATTATAAGCAAATTTTATATAAGTAGTGATTGCCATTAAGTTAAACTCAAAAATCGTAAGTAACTAAATCTGGAGTCTGGGGAAACTAGTCGTGACAATCTATCTTTTACTTCCCAACAATTAGTCTAGATCTTTGAGGTCAAAAAAAGTGTGTACTCTTCAAATGGTGAAATATTGCAAACATAATATCTTATAATAATAGCTTGTATAGTATTTTTCATAGTAAATGGTATTGGCTTATTAACTGCAATAAACTACATTGTGTAGAAAACCATTAGGTAAAAGATGCAAATGTGCTACAGGATCGAACTTAAGAAATTTGAATTTTGCATAATATAGGAGATACACAAGTAATTTATTTAAATGTTACAATTCTATTATATATTTAGTTCAGTGTCGCTATCGCTATCCTCATCTAAATTAATTATAATTGGCGCAATTGATTTTACAGAAAGGTACGAGTTTTCAACATTTATAGCATGACTAACAGAACTTTTCCTTTTGAATCTCCAATTTCGTATTCTTTGAGCCAGAAATTTTTTGCAATTGTCGACTATGATAGCTTGCGTTGTCCATTAGTATAACGCTGTTAGGCGGAATGTTGGGTAACAGGCAATTTTTAAACCAATCTTCACAAAGCTCTTCTATCGTATCTTCGTGATAATCAAGGGAGTCCTTAATATTTTTGGCAGAAAGCCACATAACGTTTGGGATCCAACCATTTTCTGATCCTGCGTGTAATATTGTGATTGTCTGCCCTTTATTTGATGGTGCTTTTGTTTTACACTTATCAGAGGAATCAGACCATCCTTTGGAAGGGATGTCATGCGTGTATTGGCCGATTTTCAGACCGGTATTTTCTTATTGACGTTATATATTCAGAACGCCAGTTTATTAAACGTGTGGATTCCATTATTACTTGCCTCTTGTCAATTTTGCGATATTTAAAGCCATTGCAGACAGAGCTCGCCAAAGAGTAGTGAGGCCACAGTTGATGTGATGAGCCGCTGTTTCAGACTTTTGATTGTAGGGACACGCTGCTCATCGTACATAGTGTAGATTTTTCGCCTTATCTAATATTTTTCCCATTCGTCTAGACTTTTTGTGACACGGGAATCTTTACGATTTTTTCTTGATTCTATGGAGTTTTCAACAATTCGTCTAACTGAAGTAAGAGGCACCTTCGTCAAATTACTGGTTACTCTTGCTGCAGCACCCGCGTTATATCCTTGCTGAAGTAAGGAACTGTACACATTTTTTATAATGATTTTCGCGTCACAAGATACGTGATTCTTTAAAGAACCACTGGAAGAAGCACTATTACTTTTATCCACGGACGCCACCTGTACTTTGGGGTATAAAATCTTTGCTATTGATGTCTTTAATAACAAATAAATGTTATAAAATTATTGCACGCCGTAACACAAGTGAACACTTCCAATGAAATACAAAGACTAATATGAACAAGAAGTGTAAGCTGTAATCTACAATCCCCCTCTGAGAAACAAAATTACCTGAATCAGGTCCTTTTACATTTATGATGTGCATCTCGGATTTTACAACTTAAGGGTCTAATTGGTTTTATTATAATCCTTCAGTAAATACCATTTATTGTGAAAACTAATTTAACCTAGGCGTGAGCCACAATAAACCTTTCAGGTTGAGACAGGTTTAGCGCAAACGTCCTATCTTTGATGTAGGAAATATTGCAACTAAAATAATAACAATAAGTGCTGGACAAATAAGGATAAACTTGTTTTTATTTTCAATGAATTAATTTTTAGTGTATCGTACAAAACGTGTTGTTGATCTGTTAATTTAATATATATTATTTTATGTTACTTGGAGATCTCCCTGGCAACAAACATCTAGTATAAGCTTCGTTTTCCATATGCTCTGCCTCGGAATCTACACCGCAAAACGCGCAAACAAAACTGACAAACAAACACAACCCGTCTATTTGATAATTGACACTTATGTGCCTGTGCCTTTCGTCATTAAAAGTAACGTTCACGAGATCAGCACAATCGAACACAACCAATATGTCAGTTTGAGTGACGTTAGATTAAAATCTTAAAACCGGGAATTTCAAAAATGCTTCTAAAGGTGTGTTCACCACAACAGGGACCACTTTAATGAAACCTAACACAACCTTACCAATTTGTTTCAGTAACACTTTTGCAAATATTTCTGCACTTACAAATACGAACAAACATCAAATACCTACCTTAACCTAACTTATCAGGGGAAATATTTTTTAGAATGGAAAATATTACAAAAAAATTGAACTATACCTATTTAAATTGAAACCATTTTTTATTAATAAGAACAATGTGGCTGCAGAACTTTTAGATAAAAGTAAATATTTAATGGTTGTAAGTCGACAAAGTTAATTAAGTATTTCTTTCACGTGGCCGTCTAAAATTTTCAGTTTTGTGTCTAAAAAAGATATCAAAATTGAAGGCCCCATTAAAATTACATGAGAATTTGCCAGCTTTTACAAATAAATTTTCTTTCTCTTGATCCTGTTCTTTCGCTGTCAAAACAATAGACCCATCTCGTTAATGGCTCAAATTTAATACTCATGCGCGAACCAACTCCCACTCTCGTAGTTCCCCCTAAATGTTCGTGCCCCTTATAAAATTGTGTTGGCAAGTCTATTAATCTGTATTTATGCATAAGACCATAAGAGGTTAGTTTATTGGTTATTTTATTTCAGTGGATCTGTATTCGCAGTATTTTTATTGTTATCCGCACTAATAAAACTAAACAAAATAAAAAACTTCTTCTTTGTGCTTTATGGCCTGAGTTTTCTACTTTTGACAGCTACAAGGGTTTTTTTTTCATTTAAGTAGTGGTATTCCTGGGTAGCAATACGTTGTGTTCCATGGAAAGAAGTAGTCATATTTTAGCAGTGAAAGGGGAAAATTCAAAAATATTTGCGCATGAGTATTCAATAAAGAGATAGGTCTATTAGATATTCTTGTATATAATTGGACGTTGTACAAAAAGGTAAAATTTTTCAAAAAATAAACTCATTAAGTTATATCATTATTAACCTCTAGATTAATTGGAGAAAAATAGAAAAATCTTGTATTTTTAATAATAAGTGTGTATAAGCCTAGATGTTAATATTGTCATGACATTACTTCCATACTTGGTCTAGCCTTAATACTACCTAAACAACATCAGGTACCTAGCTACAAACAAACAAAATGTAACTTAAATGTCAATCTGACGGTGCTAATCAGCGAAACGGCCGTCATTGTAATTTAAAACATAATTTTTCAAATAAAATTGGAAGTTACGTTCAAACGAAGAGTTTTTTAATAATTTAATAGCAATAAATTTGTTTTAACTCAGAACCCACACAATACATATAAATAATTTTATTTTAGGAATGAGCTCATATCACGAGTAACAAAATTAATTACATCAATAAATGTCTTTGTTTTTATTAAACATTTGAGACAAATTAATTTTCTTTATCTTACAAAATATAAATTATATTTAAAAGAGGTTATCTTTTAGTTAAATTGAGGTCGATTAACTAATCTCACCAAATAGAAAACATTTCTCGGAATATTGATGGATTCCTTAAACGTTTTAGATAAAATTATCAATAAATAAATTTTTGACGCTAGAAAAAAGTGAAAAAGGTGACAATAATTACAATACTCCTCCTTTGATATATAATCGCAATGTACCTTAACAAATTGCAATCTAAGGCTTGTCATACCATATGTGGAACAAATAAAAATGTAGGTACAATTTAAATTTTAAAATGTGTACAATTTTTTATACTAATACTCATGAGTTTTGAACAGAGATTTACAGACTCAGCTTGTTTTTTAAACAAGCCCAACTATTAAAAATACGAAGCCAAGCCTAGCTGTTTTTTTCAAGACAACTTTTTGAAGTCAAGCTTTCAAGCTATCAAGCTTTTGAATGAATTATTTATATTAACTCGTTCTTAAATGGTATGCATTCTTGTAATGTTATAGTAAATAAAAAATAAAAGCATTATTCAGTTTTCATAATTCAGCAAAAGAAAAGAAACACAACTTTCAACTTGTAGAATGAACATGAATATGAAAATTAATCTGAATAATTTCTTTTCTTTAATCTATTTCGTAATTTGGTCACAGTAAGAGAGGCTCGTAGAAAATATTTTTCTATGAATGTAAAGGTTGCAGGGATGGACAAAAAATCTTTTCCCATTTCAGATAAATTTGGGAAAACATTCTCATGTCATCCCTACAAATGAAGAATATCTTCAATCCGTGGTATCTAGATATTTATTGATTTCATACTGCCAAGCTATCATATTGTTCTTAGTTGGGGATATTTTGTGTAAACTTTCTGCCTGAGTGAACTATTAAATTCATGTTATTCCAACTCTTCGTCCTTTTCGTAGTAGTACCAAAGTAGTTTTATATATTTTCTTAAAATATTCACTGGCCTTCGTTTCTAAACTTTTTCATTACTTGAAATTATGTGGTACTGCAGCCAGTTTATAATAGAAATATTTAAATTTGAATTACATTGCGGAAAGACTTTTTCATAAAAATGCTTATTTTTGGTGTGTAAAGGTCTCCTTAAAGACGCTGTTGCTTCATTTTTCATTTTAGGAACAGTTGATTTACTTGTACACAAAGTTCACACTGCTGTTTTGTCTGTTTTTTTGTCTGTCCTTGACTAATAAAAAAAATAGATATTTTTACGTTTTATGTTCTTCTTGATAACCGATAGAAGACGATCCTTCCGCAAGCCAAGCTAAGCTATTTGTTTTCAAGCCAAGCCACTTGGCTTGATGAAACACTGGTTTTGAACATTTTAAATGCTACTTAATCCTTCTTCAGATTGTTTATTGTATTGTAGAATGCCGTATACAGAAACAACTGTTTTCACTTTTTGTTTTTCCCATTACTTCGGGTATATATTTAGATGGATACTTAGATGGCCATTAAGTTCTGTGTCTGTTATAGCCTTTTTCATTATGCAACATTGGGCGGAGAGAGACCCAGCACTACCTCAAGGGCTGCTGTAGGGCACCTTGTCATTGTCCTCCATTCAAATCGATTAAAATGTCTGATTTTTTCAACTTTGTGCCTGGTAGCTCCTGTTTGCTACATCCCTAATAGTCCCATTTCTAATTCTACGTCATTTAGTTTTTACTGCTAGGTACTAGATGTTTCTTTTACGTTTCACTGGGCATGCTTCTGACCAGGTAGTCAATGTCCTCCTGTGGTATTTCATTCCAGGCAACCACCAACTCCTCTCGAAGTTCTAGAGTCTGAGGAGGACGTTGCAAATTGAGCAATCTCCTACCTATCATATCCCACACGTGCTCAATTGGGGATAAGTCGGGAGATCTTGGTGGCCAAGGTAACAATGTGACATCATTATGTTGAAAAAAGTCTATTGTGACTTTTGCGACATGTGGTTGGGCATTATCTTGTTGGAAAGTTGGATTTGCCAGGGTGTCAAGATAGGGAAAAAGACGGGGTTCTAAAACTTCTTGGATATAACGCTGTGCGTTCATGTTACCTCTCATGAAGATTAAAGGTGATCTCGAACCATAACCTATAGCACCTCAAACCATAACTCCAACAGTTTGATGAACATGCCTTTCAACAAAAAACCGTGGATTTCTCCTTTCACCACGTCGTCTTCTAACCGTCGCTCGACCATCTTGCATGCCTAAACAAAATCGAGACTCATCACTAAAGACAATACCGTTAAATTCCTGATCCCAGAGTGACCGTTCTCTGCACCACTCAAGGTGATTACGTCGGTGTTCTAGAGTTAAAGGGAGGACCCAGTGTGGTCGGTATGAAAACAGGTCAAAACGTCTTATTCGTAGGTAAACACTTTGCATGCCAATAGATCTTCCGTGTTCCACAAACCATTCATTTACAATGGACCTGGTAGTGGAGAAACGGTCCCCTAAGGCCAATAATCTTAGGCGGCGATCTTCACGGTATGTTCTACGGGAGCGTCCAGGGCCCCTTACTCTTTGCGTACGGCCTTTTTGAAGCCATGCGTTACAACACCTAACCACGGTGTCTACATTTCTTTACACTCTACTGTCCCGAAAGAAAAATCCAGCTTCCCGAAGTCCCACTATACGACCCCTATCAAACTCAATAAGTTGACGAAATCGTACAAGTCTTCGTACCCTAGGCATCGTAACCAATCGTAAAGAATGTCAAGAACCAAAATCCGCAAAATTTGGATTGTTAATAAGATTTAAAAAAAAGCAGTATAAAAACCGGAATCTTTAACTGATAAGGCTGAAAACTTTATCAATTGTTTATTTCAGTAAAATAAATAAATTTACCAAGTTTTATTAAAATAAAATGATTTAAACTGGGTGTTCGGATTTTTATGTCAGTATATTAATCTTTTAATGTAATTATCAAGCAGAAATAATAAAGAAATTTTGGTCAAAAAAAATAGAAATCCATTTATCCGATAATGGAAAGGCAGGATACAGATCTACATTTGCATTTTTAGGTTAGGAAATAACTTCTTTTATAATAGAGGATATGATTGGTTTGATTAAGCTAAAATTGTAGCCTTTGTTTGAATGGTTTCATCCTCAGAGTAATAAGTAAACATAGAGTAGGCATATTCCCTACTACTTGTCGTCGAGACAGATTTGTTTACCAGCAGAGCATTGCCAGAGGTTGTGTTTTGTCAGTAAAAACAAGAAAAGAAAAACGTAATAATATAATTTACAACAATTTTATTTTACTTTTAAGAGAATATTTTTATTCAGAGAAAATATTCTTTAATACATTTTAATATTCACTTTCTTACCTTTCTTTAATACTGATAAAAAAGCTCTAGACCAATTATATCAAATACCCACAACGAAAATTTGGCATCACCCAGCTAACACGGTCACGTCAATTTTCGTCAAATAGACGTCATTTATAGGTCAAATTCGTCACCGTCATTTAGTGACCACATAAAGACGTCAAATTTACGTAAAAAATGGATTGCTTTGTTATATTGTAAAATCAGCGGATACGGTTACAAAAAATTATGTATTAAAGTAGAATATAAAAAAAATGCAATTTGAGCTGGATAACACTAAAACAGTTATTTTCACTTCGTCAAAAAACTTCGTGATTTGACGTTAAATTCACGTCACATATTGACGTGTAAAGGCATATCATGTATTTTATTTTTATATATGAATTAAAATTTTATCCGTTTATCAGAGCTCCTCTCTAACATATAATACAATTTGTTAAGTAATAAAGCCATAAAATGTCCATTTAGGACCATCAATTTTTGTTAATTATTTTATTAATATAATTTTACTTATATTTATTTATCAATTCCTTGATGAATTATTAAATCATATTTAATAATAAATGTGTAGAAAAAAAATCTGAATTACTCTTGCTTCATTTTATTGCGTGAAACATTTGTGAGGTTTGTTTAAAATTCCCGCTATAATGGCGAGAGCGGGATTTGATAAAGAGGCGGGGGGTCTTTTCTTACCTGTGTTGCCATATTAGGCGGAATTTCGCTGCTGGGGCTATTTTTTTAGTTCAACCACTGATATGAAAGAATGAAAGTATTCATTTGGCAGTTTTGCCGCCTGAATTGGACCACCCAACTGGACTACTAAAAATAATATTTAAATTGTGGCTTAATAAGGAGACTCTAGATTCAAATGTTGATGACTTTGTTCTTTAACGTGTTCTGGCTCTGGCAATCTACCATAAAATAATTTGGCAGCGCTGTGCATTCGCTTTTCCGGTTTGCGCTTTGTTGGCTTCTTCATGTTCGTGTTGGGTGTTGGTTGTTCATGTGTTGTGTTTACGATTTAGGATCGAAGTTCGGTTCAATCTACAGATCGATTGTGATTTATACAATATGTTTTATTGACATTGTTATTATTTTATACTGAATTATTTGAAATGAACTATTTTATTTTATAACTATGAACTTTATTACTATTACTATAACTATTTTTTTATTGTTAAAATGAATTATTTTATTTTATATATATGTACCTGGGGAGGGGTTCTGTTTCTCTACTAAAGTGATAACGAACCCATAAATGTGATGTAAAGCGTACTATATATTTATCGGTAGGTGCAAAAATTGTTTTATTTCTCTTGACTTAGGCTGTGTTCGGGGAGCACGCTATTTGCGCCATTTGGCGCTATCTAGTACTATTCCTCGTTTGCGTTATATGGCGCTTGGCGCTACATAGCTCGAAAGCGTGCTCCCCGAACACACCCTTATTGTCTTTTACAACCACGAGCAGTTATCAGTCGGGTGTATACATTGACCACTTTTTGTTTGCACCTTCTTGCCATGTATTTCTTATGCAAATAAAAAGTGGTCAATGTATACACCCGACTGATAACTGCTCGTGGTTGTAAAAGACAATACATAAGTCAAGAAAAATAAAACACCAATTTTTGACAGTTACCGATAAAATATCAGTACTATATGTCACATTTATCGATTTGTTATCGCTTCGGTAGATAAACCAAATCCCACCCCAGTCTGTACCAGTATTTTATTTATGCTTGTTCTTTATGTTTTATAAATGTATAATTAAATGTATTTCAACTATAATTTTGTATGAACTTTATACACATATAATCCTATATGTAACTTACGACTAGGCTTTTTGCGAGATAGCAGTTATATAAGAAATACATACTGACGAGGTAGGTTTTTCTTTTTCTTTTCAATTTAAGGAAAAAGATAGTCCTATACTCTTCGGTATATACCTTCACAAACATCTCGCAAAAATGCCTAATGTTACATCAACGCAACTTCACAGTACCACGTCATGCGACGTTACGATATTACGTCGACACAACGTCACAGTATCACGTCGTCACAACGTCGCAGTATCACGTCGTCAAATCGTCACAGAATCACGTCGTCACAACGTCACAGTATCACGTCGAAAGACGTCTAAAATTCACGTTAAAACGATGTGACATAAGCACGTGAATTTTACGTCTAATTGACGTCAATAATGTGGTGATTGTAATGTAACGGGAGACGTATATCTGACGTCAAATTAACGTGACCGTGTTAGCTGGGCAGTGCCTTTGTTTGTTATTGTCTAGAGGTGATTAGCGCTTTGTTCGATTTTTTCTGAATTTTTGTGTATTTAAGTGAACTTTATAAAGTGTTTTTATTTATTTTCAATATTGAAAATGGTGAAACCCCGAAAAGCGTGTATAATTAGTGGTACTTCGCAAAATGATAATCTAACCTATCGCCGGTAAGTTCACTACATTGGCGTACAATTAGCAATTTCAATTAAAATTAATTACAATTAAGAAAATCAAATTAATAATGAAATACATATATCCTTTTAGATTTCCTTCCGATAAAAATATGTTAGAAGTATGGTGCCATGCCATAAGTATAGATATAAATTCCTTACCAAAATATGCGTATTAAATTATTTAACCAACATTTATATAGGTATTACGGTTAACTCTAACCAATTACACGCCACTGTACGGCTGTATTTACCTACACTTCTAGATTTTCCATCTCTCTCAATTATAGGTTCATTGCTATTGACTACAAACTGTATGTTATTGTGTTGTTGTGGCACCTCTATGTTTACTTATTACTCTGAGGTTTCATCAAAAAATATTATCTATATCTATTGCTCAAATTTGTTAATGTGATTTATTTATAGAACTACTATTTACTGGTTAAAGTAAAACATAAACAATACAATTTTAAAGCATACATTATTAATAAAATATCTTTTTGGCAACACAAATACGTAAAATTTGTTTATAGTTTTTAACAGCGATGACAAACAATTATAGCGAAAAATAAAATAATATAATTTGAATGTTTTTACTTTTATTGTAATTTGTTTAATGGCATTTATTGTAAATATTTTGTATAAAGTGTTTGTATATATAAATAACGATGTATATGTGTAAATTATTTAAATGTTAATTTAATTATTGTAAAATAAATGTATGCACAAAAATCTTGGAAAAAAAAGACGTAGTAATGTTTTAGACCACTCTTGGATTATAGTGATGATATTTACGGATATTATGTAATTAACTGAATTAAAGTTTCAATAATTTTTAAATGTGTTTTATTTTATTCGTACCATTTAAATGGTAATATTTTTAGAAAGTGGTTTTCACGCTCCTTTAAATTTGTTTCCGAGTCTCATTATATGAAACTACGAATGATTCCAGATGTTTTTTAGAATTAATCTTTACATTTGAGCAGTAAAAAATGGTTTTAGTTCAACTACTGTTTTTCTGTTTTATATTTTATTTAAGTTTGTCAGACGGAAATCAAATTCAATAATTTTCTAACTGTTATAATAAAGTCACAAATAATTACAACAGAAAATGAGATTTATCTTGGGACAAGCTAAGTTTAGGATTTATTTGTATAGTATTTTTCACAGTAAATGGTATTGGCTTATTAACTGCAATAAACTACCCGATTTAATCTCATTGTGTAGAAAATCATCAGGTAAGTGCAAATGTGCTACAGGGTCGAACTTAGGAAATTTGAATTTTGCATAATATAGGAGATATACAAGTAATTTATCAAAATGTTAGAATTCTATTCTATATTTACTTCAGTTTCGCTATCACTATCCGCATATAAAGTAATTATAATTGGCGCAATTGATTTTACAGAAAGGTAAGAGTTTTCAACATTTATACAGAACTTTATTTATACTATTTATACAGAACTTTTCCAACTCTCGGTAGGAATGTAATTCATACAGTTCCTAATTAATTCTACCACACTACCACTTAAAGTCGGAGAAGTATTTATTCCGCGCATACTCGATTTTTGTTGTTGCTCTGTGGGATTGAACACGCAGTAGTAGGGAGGTAGTCGTAACACTGTATGTCCCAATTCTTCTGCAATTGTATCACAAACAAACGTTTTTTTTAAGAAAATGACTGCAGCACTTGTAAAAGTTCTTTTTTTCTATCATTTTCCTCAAAATATGTCATTTGCAGCCATAAAGTTTTGAATCTCCAATTTCGTATTCTTTGAGCCAGAAATTTTTTACAATTGTCGACTATGATAGCTTGCATTACTATAACGCTGTTTGGCGGAATGTTGGGTAACAGACAATTTTTAAACCAATCTTCAAAAAGCTCTGCTGTTCTGTTCAGCAACACCTTGTTTAAACAAGGCTGTCACAGTTGAAGATCCATGAGAATGGTTTGTTATTTTATGTTTTTTTGTGTCTATTCCAATTTTTTCAGATGACATTTTTGTCCATTTAGAGACGGTGTTTATTCCAAGTGGACAGTTTTTGAACCAATATCCATTCTTCTAATTGGGGTGAACGGTAAGAAAGAGTCTATCTATTAAAATCTTTGGCCCTCTTTTTTCCATTAATTTCAAGAATAGTCTAACTGGACATAAATTTTCGTTTGATGAAATTCTTACCAAACATTTGCTGCTTGCCAAATTTTTTGACCCGCCTTGAGTTGTTTTCGAAAAAATGCTGTTATATTCAATTCGATCCGTAAGTTCATCCCATAATATCGATTTCCTTCTGGAAAACGTTAATCTTGCAGTTTCATCGGGGGTTTCTTCGTCGTAGCTTTTGATCAATTTTAATAGTTCTTCGGTGGATAATGCTTTTGAACTGAGTTTTCTTTATTCTGGGCAACTTTGAAGCTGCCTTCGCTTGGTGTCTCTGGCCAATCTTGCACATTTTAAAGATACATCCGTGAAAGGGTCGATTTTTATGCTGTATTCCGTAAAATAGTTTATATGTAATATGTATTTCATTATTAATTTGATTTTCTTATTTGTAATAAATTTTAATTCAAATTGCTAATTCTACGCCAATAAAGTGAATAACTTACCGGTGATAGGTTAGATTTTTATTTTGCGAAGTGCCACAAATTATACACGCTTTTCGGGTTTTCACCATTTTCAATAAAAACAGTTCACCAAAAATTCAGGAAAAATCGAACAAAGCGCTAATCACCTCTAGACAATAACAAACAAAGGCACTGATGCCAAATTTTCGGTATGTGTATTTGATTCAATTGGTGCAGAGCTTTTTTATGAGCATTATCGAAAGGTAAGAAAGTGAATATTAAAATGTATTAAAGAATATTTTCTCCGACTAAAAGTCTCCTCTTAAAAGTAAAATAAAATTGTTGTAAATTATACTATTACCTTTTTGTTTCCTACTTTATACTTACAAAACACAACGTCTGGCAATTTTTTGTTGGTAAACAAATCTCAACGACAAGTAGTAGGGAATATGCCTAATCTTTACTTAATACTCTGAGTTAATGTCAAATTATGTCAACAAATTTAGCAGACTATTATTCAAGGTCGTGTTATATTTAGGAAGATTATTTCCTGAGTTTTTTTATATTTAAAAACTATGTATAGGTAATTGCGTACTTTACAAAATTGCATGAATTGATTCCGTATGCTATTTTTACTTCTCACTGTATTCTCGGGAACCAAAGACTTTACAGCTTTTTCGATGGCATTAGAATCTAAAATCCATTTTAGAAAAATTACAACAATAATTTATAAATGCCGTTGTTAAACTGACAAATATTTGACGTGACTATTTCTCTAGTGCAATAGTCGCTGATATTTGATTTTGATTGGACCGATTTCAAAAAAATATGACATTCTACTGGTTAATTTGAATCGAAGGAAATAATCAATATGAAACGTGCCGTTGCTATGCAGTTTTGTCAGTTAAAAATAGTCTAGTTAAATAGTCAAATAAAAAAATAACCTAACATAACCTAACCTAACCTAACCTAACCTAACCTAACCTAACCTAACCTAACCTAACCTAACCTAACCTAACCTAACCTAACCTAACCTAACCTAACCTAACCTAACCTAACCTAACCTAACCTAACCTAACCTAACCTAACCTAACCTAACCTAACCTAACCTAACCTAACCTAACCTAACCTAACCTAACCTAACCTAACCTAACCTAACCTAACCTAACCTAACCTAACCTAACCTAACCTAACCAAAAAAGTTTAGATTATTGTTTGCCTAATTTTTTTCATGTAGATTCCATTTCATCCATCCACTTTCATGATTTTTACTTAAAACTATTGTCTCAACTAAACATGTTTGTGGCCCTTAAGAGCCAATGCTGCATTAGCGCTTTCACCATTTAAACATTTTATCAAATATCAGCTAATAAAATGTTTATATATTTAAAACTTGCTGATAATTAATAGCAATAAGTAAATATACGTGAACTTGCACAAATAGACCTCAAAATAAAGTAAAATAATTGGACAAATCTATGAAAAATTGTCTTTTTTTCAAAAAACCCCTTTTTTTTGTTAATATTGCATGAAAATTTCCCAAATTTTCAGGACGTATGTGGTTCACGATAGCGCATAAGCTATGCATATTTAAATTTTAAATATTGTTGATATTGATTACGAATGGTAATTAATTTCTATTAATTAAAAAAAAAGTTAAGATTAAACATGCATAGCTTCTGCAACTAGCTGTCAGTAATATGCCCTTAAAATTTTATCCAAATATGTCTTCTCTTAACGGAGAAAAACGGTACCAAAGAAGAGATCAAATTCAAATTTTTAAACTACTGATAAAAGCGCCCTCATACAGATTAATTCCTGTACACTCCGTGTTTTAATGTGCCGATGTGCGTGAACCCTTCAATTGTAAGAATTAGCGGACCAGCTGGAAAAATAAACTATTATAGACGAATATACGTTAATAATTTATTTGGCCAACCGATGGGTGTATTGCTTAGGGGATGCAAGCTTTATTCCTAATGTTTGATTGTAAGATTGCAGTTCTATTGTTATTGTTTGTTGGCGTTTTTAAATAGTAAAATTTTTAAATTTGTGGACATTTTTTATATATTATTAAGACATTTGGACAAATATTTTAAACTTGTTTATATATTATTAAAGAAAAGTAAACAAATACAAATATTGGTTATATAGGGTGTATTTATGTATATATACAGGGTGATTGATTAGTGTGAGGAAGCTCAGTAGATCTGTTATAGTGAAAAATACAAAAAAAACTTATTCACAAAAATTGTAGGCAACTTTAAAAACCACATTATAAAATTAGTTACAATCTTACAGGGTGTTCCATAAGATGGTGGCACACCAAACTTATGTTTTTTTATGTTTTTTTATGTTTTAAATTCGAAATCTGCATCACTTCCACATCACAACAATGTAAAGTTTTATTATGTTATACCAGGTATTTAAAAAGTTATAACCAATATTACCTGAAAATCGTATCAAGTTTAACTTCCTGTATAATTCAAAAGGAGTGTAGGAGCATTGATCTATTGAAACCATAGATTTTTAATAATTATTAAAAATTAGAAAACATACTCCTTTCATAATTTTTGTTAAGTCAAAATGCAAGTACATTATTATTTTCTTGGTAATTTTAAATACAGCATCCTGTATTTTATATCACTATCGAAAAATACTAATGTCATACTTCAAATTTTATGAAGTACTCCTTATACCTAAGGTTATCAGTTTTCAAGATATTTTTATTTTTCTATGGACGTATTAATTTGGTAGATATTTTAATATATACAAATAATTATTATGAGTTGGCCATGATTGGTTTGTTAGAAACTGACAGTTGGACATTATTGTTTATTAAATCAATCTGTGGTACACCGTTAATTAGCAACAATTATTATTTAGTAATTCAGTAATTAATTTAATTTAAATTAGTAATAATAAATGTAGCTACTGATGAAATTATAGATATCACCTGGATATTAGGGGAATGCAATAAAAATTCTTTACTATTATTTGGGAGATCATTTTGAATGATGAAAAAATAAAAATATCTAGAAAACGGATAACTTTAGGTATAGGGAGTACTTCATAAAATTTGAAGAATGATATGAGTACTATTCGATAGTGATATAAAATACAGGGTGTTCTATTTAAAATTACCAAGAAAATAATGTACTTGCATTTTAACTTACCCTGTATTTAATTTAACGAATATTATAAAAACGAATATGTTTTATAATTTTTAACAATTATTAAAAACTATGATTAATTTTCATATCGAAAAAATTGAAAAGCAAGATCAGTTTTGGGAAACTAACATGAGGAAACAGTTTGTGATTTTTTTACCTCATATTATATAACAGAGATTATAAAACACCCTATCTGAATGTCATTTATTGTATGAACTCTTACTCTGTGGAAGTCCATTGTGTTCTGAACGTTAAATAAAATTATTTTTTATATTTTGTATCTATAAAAATCTTCATTATAAAACACATTTGCGTATCGTAATGTAACTTTTACGCACGCAAATTTTTGTTTTAAATGGTTGGCGACATGAGTGAAGTATCTAAAGGCAAGACTATTGACAATGACATTTGTGGCTAATAGCATTTTATTCATTTTTTATATTGTTCTTTAAGAAAGTATCTGTGAATATGAATATAATATTTTACTTATATAATATATTATTATTGGTATATTATTCTTTTTAAAATATTTTAAAACATTAACATTTAATAATTTAAATGTCACAACTGTCAAATTTTATAAATTACACAGTGCTGCCGACATACTTTTTAAAATGAAAATATTTGTGAATTTGAATATCATTTTTTACTTATATAATATATTATTATTGGTGTATTAGTAATTTTAAAATATTTGAAAACATTAACATTTCATAATTTAAATGTCAAAACTGTCAAATGTTATAAATTACACAGTGCTACCGACATACTTTTTAAAATCAAAATTTTCGTAATTACATAAAAATAATAAATTTAAAAAATGATAAAATGACAAAATATAAAAAATATCATAAACAACTTATTTCATAAGGCTGTTGTGACACTCGTTCTTTAAAAAACTCATCGCTTCGCGATTCGTTTTTTAAACTTGAACTCGTGTCATAACAGAATTTCATAAGAAATGCGTTGTTTAATATACTATTATTTAACGTTCAGAACCCTATCTGAATCTGACTATATATATATTTTTTATTCATACTATAAGCTGGTAATTAAATGCTAATTTTCAGTTTCATAATGATACTCATTATAATACTGGTATTCATTATGGAGCTGAAAAATTGACCTCTAAAGCCTACATTTTGTAATATCTAGTAGACGGACCCAATATTTTGTGTAGAAAGTTTAAAGGTTTCTTAGAGATTTGTGTGCGTCAGTTTGGATCTTTTGCAGTAATCAAGGTACTTATTTTTAAAAAAGATGTCCAGATAGTTTTTCATGCACACCATCTGAAATTTAGTGATTACTTGATTATTTCATTCATATTTTATTTGCTATTGTTTACAAAAAATGTAAGAAAAATTTTAAAAAAATAAAACAATGTTAAATTGAAGTAGTGTATTTGTAGAAAAAACAGTGTATCAATGCAACTCTCATGTAATGGTTATTAATACACGAGCATTAACCGGAATACCAAACGAGCCAAAGGTCTACTATTATAATTTTTTTTTTTTTTTAATTTTTTTATTGAAATTTGTAATAATCTTACTTGTTTTTATATTATTTCATTCAAATGTCGTGAAATACAGACCTAGAAAATAAAATAAAAAATATGTATGACCAAAGTAAAAGATAAATACTGAAATCGGATACCGATTACCATAAATAAATGGCTTTCTGCCTAAAAAAGATTCAATTTTTATACCTGCGTTGCAAACGACAATCTTACAAACTTGGATAGATCAATTACCTACGATATATAAAATTTCATGAACTCTTTATTTTTTTTGATAACATTTCATATTCTCTTACTTTGTGTTTCACTACAGTAATAGCGAAATCCGTATCGGCATCTAGTTGGAGCTAGTCAGCTGAATAGATATACGCTGTAAGTGACGTTCATAACCGAGTTGTATGTGGTCCGCTAAATTAATTCTGTTGTACTAACAATAGTCGCACCAAGGTATTACGTTAAGTATACACAACAGAAAGCTTCGCTATACAACTGACTGACTACATAATGCAACTATTCTGAATTTCTTATACCTACACCTACTTTTGACTTGGTGTGTACAAGCGTTTTTTATGAATAGAGTTTTACTCGTAGGTTGTCTTGCTCGCATCGATATGCTGTCCTTTAGCTTCCCGCCCAAAATTTCATGCATTGACTCTTAATTTAGTTGGAGGAACATAAAAACTCACCTATATACTCATTTCAACCAATAAATATTACTGTTTATATTTGAACGCGACAATCTGCTATTTTTTACATTGTAAGCACAAAGCTCTATTAATTCCAACACAAAATACTGTTACAGCTTTTAAATTCACTGTAAATTTAATTTATTTTCGGGTTTAAATTGCTCCCCGTAAATCACTGGCGTATCTTCAGAAATCTGATGTTGGACGCTCTCTTTAAAAAAAGCAAAGGAAACTGCTCCTATAATTTAGAACATGCTGCTGTTGATATTTTTGGAATAGCCAAATTAACGGCAATAAAAGTTAGTGGAATCTTGTCTCGAGTTAATTAACTGGAACATTTTTAGTCATGGGTGTTTGGCAAAACAAAAAAAACGTATTTTTAAATGCAGCATCTAGATTTGAATTGTTGATATCAAAGGAAATGAATGATCGTTCTCAACGGGTCGTAGTTGGTGATGTATAGCTTGGAAATTGTCCACGATTTCACAAAAACTATTGGGATATAATTTATAAATTTAACGTAATGATCAAACACACTGAAAAAAAGGTATTTTAATGCATGCTATATGGTGATAGTGTTATAAAATAATAATCGGTTTTAAATTTAAAAGAATTTGTGTTATCTTGTATTAAGTAGCATTTCGCGTAGGACGAAGCTATGTTCCCATAAAAATTCTAATCTACTTCACAGTTTCATTTAACGATCTTCAAAAATGTCTCGAGTCTTGTATCAATACTAAAAGAGTCTCTTTTATTTCTATATAGCGTGTCCCAACGTCGTTTTGTGACCCGAAACTAAATAATTAATGTTAAAATTCGGTTTATATTTTTAATTTTATAATTGGGATGAAATGAAAGAGGCGTACCATATTCAAACAAAAAAGGTTGTTTTATTTAAAAATATGATACTCTCTTGATCTTTACTAAATTCACTCACCGACAAAATTCGATCTATTCAATGTATTGATTTATTTAAAAATGCTCTAACTTCCGAACGCGGAGGCTGATTTCTTTGAATTTTTTTGCAACTTCTAGATAAAAACTGTACTTTTAAGTTTATTGTTCTGACGTCTCAAAATAATTTCATACTCCTCTGATATACATGGGAGAAAAGAAAACAAGGTTTTCCTCTACGTTTATCCTGTAGGTTAATTCTGCTAGTAGATGTGCACATATTGAACTTTATCAAGATGTCTGATTTGTTTAGATACTCGGTTGCGAACTTGTCTACCCATCATATCCAAGACATGTTTAACTGGTTTAAGGTCTGTCATTGTCTGTCATGTCAGCTGTCATTGTACGAGCGTCCATGCTTATGCCGCCCCATACCATTACCAATCCTCCTCCATAAATAAGTCTTTTAGAAAAATTTGCTTGATCGAACCGTTCGCCTCTTCTTCGGTATATTCTCTGAAGGCCATCAGGTGAACGTAAACAAAACCTTGACTCGTCAGAAAATAAAATCTTATTTTAGTCATCTACATTCCAATATTGATGCTCCCTGGCAAATCGGAGGAGCGCTGTTTTATGATTTCTAAGTAACTCCGGACCAGTTGCAGGTCTTCTGGAGCGTAATCCATTTTCTCTTAATCGCCTTCGGATAATTATTTCGTTTACAGCTACTTGACGTACTTCTTCTAAACGATTTTGAGCCATGATATCAGTAGTATTTATTTCTCACAAAACATTTAATGTTACAAAACGATCATCTCGAGCACTTGTAGCTCGTCGTCTGTCAGATCCTCTTTGTCTCGAAAAACTGCCAGTTTCATCGAAACGTTTTACAGATCTCTAGACGCTACACCTTGTAACACCTAATACTCTAGCAGCATAATATTGACACCTACCGTCTTGTACTAGAGCAACTGCTCGTGCTGCATCAGTAGCCGTTCAAACCATGATATGGGGATAGTTCAAACAGCAATTAAATTGCAATTGACAAGTAATAAATTTTTGACGGTTTGTCAAATTGTGAGTTGGCCACAGCACTCTACTAGCATTTTGTAGTTTATTCTCTACAGTCTACAGTGATAAACTTAAAAGTACAGTTTTTTATCTACAAGTTGCAAAAGATTCAAAGAAATCAGTCTCCGCGTTCGGAAGTTAGAGGATCAATATTTTGAGTGGATCGAATTTTAAGTGAGAGTATTTTTTGTCAGAAGAGAAAATCACAGTTCAACATCCAAAGTACTTACAAATGAAAATAAGTGGAAAGATCTTTCTTCTCAGTTTTATATTCGGTAAACGAAAAACTATAATTATTACAAAATACTGCTACTGCAAGAAGTACCTACCTAGTTATTGTTTTAATGCCAGAAACAGGCTATAAAGATGGTAACATAGGATGGTAGATGGAAATATAGTAAAATATATATAGGTAAAATAGAAGACGGCTGTGTGTAACAATCGAAACACTGTCAGAAAATTAGGTTATTGGATAAAATAAAAAGACATTAGTTGAAGACAATCAATTGTTACTAATAGACAGACATTTATAATTAAGAGATAGCTCCATATCTACATCCATTCTCCTCTATTGAAAGTAGGACCGCACCAGTAATCCCAGAAAAAATTGAACTAATGAATTTGTGGGTGTTGAGGTCCGACGGTATTTTTTTGTAAAATAAATATCGTTTGACATTTAAAATGAAATATAATTTTAGTATTATTAAGTGATATAGTATTTGTATTTTATTGTACTGATGTGGTCTAACAAAAAAATCGATAGGTAGGTGTAGAAGGCAACATATAATCAAATTTACATCTCATCAACTTAACTGTTTTAAAAATAAGTAGAAGTTTTTTCTTTCTAGTAATTTTAGGTGAACAAAATGTCCTCTCACCACTATCAAGATGTGCCGTTCATGAAGAACAAGTTTTTCGTGTGTTAAAAGCCAACACTGGTAGCTACTGTGCTGGTGCTGCTGCTTCTCTTATCTTCATCTGAATTAGTTGAAGTTTTGGAACGTTAATTAATGAAACTTATCGGAATTCTAATCGATGTCATAACACTAGAAATTTTTTTTAATAATATTTGGTCCTTTTCGTGATATTTTTATCACCCATTACTTTAATTAGTTATAAAGAGAAAACTTATGCGGATAATTTTGTGATATTCCGGGAAGTGGTGCTGTTAACTGAAATAGGTGGGAATACAATAAATGCCTCGGGTCCCGTCTGGCTGATAATGGCAGTGCCGCACGGTTATTTTCTTTTGTATCCCGCTAATCTAGAGAAAAAAGTATACTGAGAATACATTTGGTTAAAAATAATGTTTACCTAAAACAAATGTTTAAGGAAAATATTTCTGATTAAAGAGCACCTGTAAAACGTTCTTTGCTCCGAATTTCTTTACTATGAACGGAATTGCATACAATTTTGGAATACACCTATCTCTTTATTGAATACTCATGCGCAAATATTTTTGAATTTTCCCCTTCAACTGCTAAAATATGACTACTTCTTGCCATAGAACACAACGTATTGCTACCCAGGAATACCACAATTTAAATGAAAAAAACCCTTTTAGCTGTCAAAAGCTAGCTTCTATTTGCCGTATAGCTGCGACAGCAAAGGCCATAGACCACAAAGGAGAAGTTTTAATTTTTATTTCGTTCGTGTACGCTGCTTGCTAGTTGTTATTGTGTTTTTTTTGTCTTTGTGTATTTAATATTAACGACTTGCGTGTGTACCTAGACTTCTCTTTGAATTTACTTTACTTTGGATTACTGATTACTTTTGCATGTCATACCAACACAATTTTATAAGGGGCACGAACATGTAGGGGGAACTACGAGAGTGGGAGTTGGTTCGCGCACGAGTATTCAATTTGTGCCATTAACGAGATGGGTCTATTGGGTTCATCTTACCCTCAATTTCAAAAGTGAAAATGATTTGAAGTCCGCCATCACCCCTTCTCGGGGGTTAATTTTTTTTTCAAAATAACCTCGGATATCGATAGAAGGCCTAATTTTAAGTAAAATGTCATCCATAAAGTTTTTCGAAACATCCAATACTTTTCATGGTATCGGCAATTGAAAATTCGCAATTCTTTCACGTTTTTTATCGGTTCTTTGCAAATATCTCCATAAATATAGGTTTTATCGAAAAATTTAAAAAGAACAAAATTATAGCAGGTAAAAAAATGAACAATTTGGTTTTTTATAAAGTATTCTAAGTGTAATATTAAGCTAGATATTAGGGTAGAAAAGCTTAAGAATATGGTAATCATTTTCTAGTGTGGAATAATATTTAAATCCTTTTCATTTTATCAAAAAAATTTTTCAAGGGTTGAAAGGGGGTTAAAAATTTGATAATTATTATAGAGGATATAAAATATTACTTACTCTATATTAACATCTTTTTATGTCATGTCAAAGTATTTTTTGTGATTTCTTCAATTTAGGGGTTGTTTGCAAGGGTTGTAAGATTTTCAAGAGGTTGAAAATGATTTTAATATAAGGTAATTTTACCAGAAAACACTTTACAATTTCATCACTTACTATTAGACATGTTTTCTAGCGATAAAATGGCTCAATGTCAATTTTTCCATTAAGAGGTTGTTTAGTCCCCTTACAAATAATAGGCGGAGTTCAGATCATTTTCAGTTAAGGGTAAGATGAGCCTAATTCCAAAATTTCATGCAAATCGGTTAACAGTAAAAAAATTCTTAGGTAAGACTGTATTTTACGCTTCAATATCAGCACTTTCTGCGTTTTTCAAATATTGAGCACAATCTTTTTAAGGTGAACCAATAAATTATATCTGCCAATGGGTCCTATAGGTTTTGTTGACGTAATCATTTTTCTTCTTTGAATAAACTTAAAATATCTTGTTATAATTTTTTTTCTGTTGATTTTCATTAAAATAACTTTGCACATAACATTTTTTTATATTTATATTTTATATTTTTTATATTTCAGTTGCTGCTTTTGAATTATTTGTTTGAATTCATCCATAAAAAGAAATGGACATGTCTCTCAAAATTACCAGAAACACATATAATTTAATAGATATACCTAAATTTTACAAATATTTTGTTGATGAATAAATTGATTTCACTAAATGTATAGTCTAATTCTTTTTTCTTTAGTAATAATATACCTTTAAACTATGTAAAAACATTAAAGTGTAGATTAGTTCATTTCTGTTTTCGAAGATTTACGACTACCTCTGTGCCGTTTTGATTTATGACGATTTCTAATCTAATTAATGTTAACTTCCAACCATCTTTAACCTACCACCAATCATCCTCGGACAAATGAGTAAATTAATTAAAACCAATAAAATTATTGCATGAAAAATGCTCATAAATCAAAATATATCATAATTAATTCGTATACCGAATACAGAGAACAACATAACCAAGTGTTAAGTCGAAAATAATAGGTTATCAAGCAGTCAGTTTGAGGGTCAGCTGCCTAGAGGGGGTTCGGCATGAAATGGGCCCATAATTGGACCCCTGCGGTGTTCCCGGACCCCTTGTTAAATACACCAACGGGCCTCACATTAAGCATGATTGAGAAAATCCATCGACCTTTTAGTGGTGTCCAGACGGGGCAGACAACAAAAAAATAAAATTCAAGTTTTTAAAAAAATCTCTAAATATACTCTACTACAATAGAAGACATCATGGATAATCTGAGCCTTTGTTCTTAAATTGAAAAAAATTATTTACTTTTTAGGATGATTACGACTTTTCTACTTCCTCAAATATACACTCACCGAGTTAAAATTCGATCCATCCAAAATATTGATTTATTTAAAAATTTCCGAACGCGGAGGTTAATTTCTTTGAATTTTTTTGAAACGTGTAGATAAAAAACTGTACTTTTATATTTATTATTCTGACGTCTCAAAATTATTTTATATTCCCCTCATATACAGGGGAAAAAATATGTTTTCCTCTATATACTTTTGGCTCACCCTGTAGGTTAGTACTGCTAGTAGATGTGCATATATTGAATTTTATTAAGATGTCTGATTAGTTTTCCATACTTTATATACTATTTTTGGCAATAATTGCTGTTTGAACTATCACCATATCATGGTTTTAACGGCTAGTGATGCAGCACGAGCTGCTAACTTAGATTAGGATTTTTTTCGGTTTCTTCCTGATTCTCAACAACTCTATTTGACATTTATCGACAGTTACCAGGAAATTGTGGGTTTTTATTATAAAATAAAAATGGTAGATTAGAGCAAAACAAAATTCTTCTTTTCTTAGAAAACATACGAACCAAGTAATATGTCATTTTAATATCAACAGTCTTATTTCAAATTTACATTAACTTTACATCATTTCTTTTCATGAATATTTGCCATTAAAGGGACCGGTATAATTTTTAATCTATTAATGGATGTGTCCAGTCCAGACTATTTATGTCTATGAACCCAACGAATTATTATTAAATCTTTTTCTGGGAAATCCAATAATAATATCTTCCTAAAACTTGTAAATTTTAATAGGAATCAGTGTTGATTAATTTTGATAGAAATCTAAGAATTTTTATGTTTAATTTATTCCGTTGGGATTTTTGGGAATTGTTGAAATAAATTTATACGTTTGTAAACTGAACATAAAATGAAAAATGGCATAGTCTATGGTTAGTTTCTAGTTCTAACAATAATCGTATGATAAAAGTTGGCCATAATCTCGGCGAAGTAGGTAATGTTAGTCTTGTACTGGTTGAAATAATTTATGCAACTCCAGACCGGTTCGATCTCGTATATTATTTAACCAACAAAATATTGTTTTTTCTTCCATAACAATCAGTTTCAAAAGCGTACTTCACTACATTCAGATATATATGGTATGCTAATTACCAAAAAGCTGTAAATAGTTGTTCTAGGTTGACCTATAGGATCTATTGTGTCCCCCCTTACTTGCCATATTCTGATGTTTTCTCAGATTTATAGCAGCTCTTCGAGTCCTATTTTCCTGAGGAATATAGCCCTGAGGAATATAGCCCTGAGGATATAGCCCTAGAATTCTGCAAAGCAGGGCATTCTGAGGGTATGTGTATTGATGTTTAATCCTCTTCCTCACAGAATCTGCACTTTACTTCATCTGCTAACCCTAGTTTCTTCATGTGGCTTCTTAACCTGCAATGTCCGGTTAATATTCCCGTTAGAATTCGGAGCCTTTTTTTACTGAGGTTAAGGCAGCTTCTGGTCATAGTTCCCCAGTAGTATCTTAGATTGTCTCAGTCCTTCCAGCTGATTCCAGCACTTGGATTTTTCCTTCCCCATTTCTTCCCTTAGTTTTCCTAAGATTACTCTACCGGTGATCCCACAAGATGGTTCTGGCCCCAAATGTGGGGTTTCAGCTCCTTTTTTGCCAGCTTATCTGCCGTTTCATTCCCCTCTATTCCTATGTGTCCCGGGACCCATAGGAGGGTGACAGTGTTCTTTTGGCCTAGTTCATTTAGTTTGCCTAGGCATTCTCAATCCATCTTCGAACTGATTATATTTGAGCTCAGCGCTTTGATGGCTGCTTGAGCAGTGGGGCAAGTTCCCATTATCAAAACATAGAATTTAATTTAAAATTTAAAAAATTTAAATTTAAAAATGTATTATGGTTATTGAAATTTATGGTACTAACCCTTACTATGTGAAAGTTCATCTTATTCAGAACAATAAACAACTAAAAGGTTGAATTAACTTTCACTATTTATTCTTTAAATACTTTAAATATAATGACAGTCGTTTCGCTATCGAAATAGATTGACATATATATTCAACCTTAATTCAACCTTTTAGTTGTTTATTGTTCTGAATATTATAGTTATAGTTCAAGGGCAAAAATTGTTAATACACTATTGAAAATTTAAACTGTTCACATACCATTCACATTTGAAAGTTTAATTCAATCTATTAGTTGTTTACCGTTCTTAACAAATAAAGAGGATTTAAAGTTCATCTCAGGTCCGATACTGGATACTTGATACTGGATAATATAAATTTTGACTTTTAACTAACTCATTTAAACAAAATTTAAACATTATTTCATCGCTACGAAATATATTCATCGTTTGATAGGCTGTTTTCGACTGAGAGCGACCTACACAAATGCGTCTATAATGTAAATTTTAATGTAAAATTTAAAATCCAAGTTTCTCTTTTTTATGATTTTTAAAAAAATTTTCCCTCTGTACAAAAAACTGATTATTTAACTTTATTTTAAACCTCCTTTTTACTACTTTTTTCTTATCATCTAAAAATAGTCGGAGAAAAACCACGTTTTTCAGTCAATTCTAACATTTTCCGATACATTTTCAAAGATTGTGACAAAATACTTTTTAGAATTATTTAATTTTCTGACGAGACATCTTTCTATAACGTTTACAAATTTTATAGGTACATACTGAACAACCAAAATTTGACAGTATGAAAGGTTTTATAAATGTTTAAATTTTGCATTTGACAGATTGTCTGTTGAGATTATTATTTTGCTTTTAAAATTTAATTTCTTTATTTTCTGCGATTCTAATAAGTGTACGTTTATTTTCCATCTGTTAATTTATCTGTTATAATCCAAATCCGTACCTAGTTATGAACATTATGTTTCTTTTTTGACATTTTTGGTTTTCAGTCGACCAAATCATACATTTTTAGTTTTAATACTGATTTTTCTCAATTATTCAATTATTTTAAGAAAAATAGTTAATTGTACATTATTTTAAAAATGTGAAAGTTTAAGTTAAATATAACTGTGTGATTTTTTTCATATCTTTGTTTCACTAATTTTAACCAATCTCAATATATACTATTTTATTGAACCCCTTTAAATTTTTTTTTATATTTTTTGTAATGATTGCTGTCTATTTTCTATTTATTCATATGTTTAGTTGCTTTATCGCTTCAATATTATCTTTACCACCATTATAAGAAAAATATCTTTCAAATTACAGTGTTATTGACCGATTAATATTTTAAGATCAATGAAAGGTAGATATTTATCTTTACTAAGGGCATTAATTTATAAACAAACCAAGAAAATGGCTCCATTAAGAATTTGTTTAACAGATAATTTTTATTATTATTGTGATTGTGAAAAAATAATTACTTAATGAAGCGATTAAACGGCTATAAAATGAATAAATTGATCTCAAGACTGCTTTTCTAATACGTCATTTTATTTTAATGATCTAATTAGTGATGTTTTTATCGAAAAAAATATTGTAAGTATGTATTTTACGTCAACTTCGAGAAATATACTGGTTATGACATAATTTGAACGAGTCCAGATAAATATTTAATGATTTAATTACACTTTATTTTTTTATTAATTGAAAGTACTGTTATTTCAGGATGCTTTAATCTATAAAATTGCTTAATTTGTTTATTAATTCAAGTTTTTTCACATACATTATAATTATAACTTTTATTGTAAAATATTTTATTTGCATAAAAACGATTACATTCCAAGATAAAAGAAAAATTAATTCATCTGAGATAAAAAGAAAAACAAAATTCTAATGAATTTTGTGTCTAACTTTGTTAATACAATTAAAAAAAGATGGAAGACTGGCAATTTACTTTCTCGTTGGGGAGTCGAGAAGCAAATTTATAAATTTTACAATAATTGTATCAAATGAAGCTTTGTAGATAGTTAAATACCACTTTTCAAAATGCTAAATCGCTTTCATTAGACCTCGACAAAACAGCTTATTACACTGTTAAAATGAAAATATAAGTAAAAAGGGTAAAAAGGAAACACAAAGAATGAAATACATTATTTGAACAATGAATAAAAATCAAGGGAACAACAAAAATCATAAAATATTTATTATTTTAAAACATTTTTCTTTAAAGAAATAATTAATTGAATTATCAATAAAGAGGCAAATAATAAAAAATTATTAAAAAGAGTCTAGTTCAAACTAACAATTATGAATACAATTTGCGTCGAACAAAGTATCACAATAATAAATATAACTTACCAAATAATTAAATAACCAGTGAGAATTAAAAAGTTATGGTTAATGGGAGAAAAGTATGAAAAGAAAATACAGCACCAGTGCTTTCAGAACTAGTTCTGTATGCAGTCTGCTAGCAGTAGCAAATAAGCCATCAATGCATCTCACCCTAAACAACTCAGCTAGAATATCAGTCAACATCTCCAACTGATCATATTCCTCCAAATTTAAAGACACCAACACAAATTTTGCTAGAAACAAACCCTCAAAAAAGTTACCTTTTTATTGTAGTTTTCACAATAAATGGTATTGACTGAAGGATTATAATAAAACCCTTAAGTTGTAAAATGCACATCATAAATGTAAAAGGACCTGATTCAGGGACTTTTGTTTCTCAGAGAGGGATTCTAGAGAAAATCATTATAAAAAATGTGTATAGCTCCTTACTTCAGCAAGGATATAACGCGGGTGCTGCAGCAAGAATAACCAGTAATTTGACGAAGGTGCCTCTTACTTCAGTTAGACGAATTGTTGAAAATTCCATAGAATCAAGAAAAAAGCGTAAAGATTCCGGTTTCACAAAAAGTCTAGATGACTGGGAAAAAAATTAGATAAGGCGAAAAATCTACCCTATGTACGATGAGCAGCGTGTCCCTACAATCAAAAGTCTGAAACAGCGGCTCATCAATGACGAAACTCATATCAACTGTGGCCTCACTGCTCGATCTTAGGCGAGCTCTGTCTGCAATGGGCTTTAAATAAATTTAATTGACAGGAGACAAGTAATAATGGAATCCACAAGTTTAATAAACTGGCGTTCTGAATATATAACGACAATAAGAACATACCGGTCTGAAAATCGGCCAATACTCTACCTCGATGAGACGTGGTTTGACACCCCTTCCAAAGGATGGTCTGATTCCTCTGAAAAGTGTAAAACAAAAGCACCATCAAATAAAGGGAAGAGAATCACAATATTACACTCAGGATCAGAAAATGGTTGGATCCCAAACACTATGTGGCTTTCTGCCAAAAATATTAAGATCCCTTGTGTTGATTATCACGAAGATACGATGACAGCAGAGCTTTTTGAAGATTGGTTTAAAAATTGTCTGTTACCCAACATTCCACCAAACAACGTTATAGTAATGGACAATGCAAGCTATCATAGTTGACAATTGCAAAAAATTCCTGGCTCAAAAAATACGAAATTGAAAATTTAATTCAATCCCATAGAGCTTATGTGGCACCAACTTAAATCGAGTGTGCGCGGAAAAAATACTTCTCCGACTTTAAGTGGTGGTGTGGTAGAATTAATTAGGAACTGTATGAATGACATTTCTACCGAGAGGTGGAAAAGTTCTGCTAGTCATGTTATAAATGTTGAAAACTCGTACCTTTCTGTAAAATCAATTGCGCCAATTATAATTAATTTAGATGAGCATAGCGATATCGACACTAAACTAAATATAGAATAGAATTGTAACATTTAAATAAATTACTTGTATATCTCCTATATTATGCAAAATTCAAATTCGACCCTGTAGCACATTTGCATCTTTTACCTGATGATTTTCTACACAATGAGATTAAATCGGGTAGTTTATTGCAGTTAATAAGCCAATAAATTTACTGTTAAAAATACTATACCAAAAGATCAGAAAGATCAGTTTAAACATTCAGATACTAGTATAGAAACATCCCAATACCCAATACCAATATTCTATCAAAAACAGACCACTACTCCCTCCCAGATACAAAATTCCTTTAATGAATTGGCATTGAAATTTTTCACGTTTTCTTTCAGTTACACTGATGCATCCAAAACAATTACAGGAAATGCTGCGGCTTGTATAGGTATATAAAGAAGAAAAAATTTCTATGCTTCTGCCAAAAAATACTAGTAGGTATATACACCGGAGAGGCGTATGCTATACTCCATACCCTCAAAATGTGCTAAACGGAAAAATAAAACACCTTTCCTGACTCATTAAACTAGAGCTTCACAACTTGCGAGATAAAAACATCTCTGTTTATGGGAATAAAATGTAACGAAGAAGCATATTTATAAGCCATAAACTCAACTTCCACTGATAATTTACCTTTCCTCACAAAATTTCCCCACATCGATCACAAGTTCTCAATAAAAACATACATACATCAAAAATGGCAATCTATCCGGAAAGACACTGAAACCAATTTGAGACAAGTAATGCCCAAAATTGAAAGCAAGCTTCCACTACCAATAAATAAAAGAAGAGAACAAGTTATAGTAAACCGTTTAAGAATTGGACATACACTCATAACACATCAACATCACTTAATAGAAGAAACCGCACCCAGTGAAGCATCTGTTACTCGAATGTACAGAAAATGAAGAACAAAGAAAAGCCACAGGTTGCTAATAACTGTTAGTATTTGATAAATTATGTACGTTTTAAATAAAAAAAGAATACAAATATTGATTGTGATAAGAGCACGAGTTGGTTAGTGAAATCTTCTTTTTTCTTTCTTACAGGCATTGCTCTGCCAGTTTCTTAGTGTGGCTCCAGTATGTTATCATTCCATCGTTTTCGTGGTATTCCCACTGATCTCCCTATTGGGGAGCTGTCTCTCGCCGTCCTTACCACTCTATTTAGAGGGTCTTGTAATCGATCCTTCTAAGGATTTTCATCTCTGCCTTTTTTTTAGCATTCTATTATTTGTTCTCTCTGTGTCGCGGTTCTGCCGCGTATGTCATTATTAATCTTATGACTGTTTTGTAAATTTTGCCCTTCTTTCTTTCTTGTTCCTCCATATTGTGTCGTTCAAGCATCCTGCGGGTCTGTTTGCCTATTTTTGTTTCGATCTTTCCGTAGCTGAATTATGTGATGCCCAAATATTTAAACTCCATGACTTGTTCAATTATTTGTCCCTCCATTTCCAATTTGCATCTGAGTAAGTTTGTTGTTACGACCATTAAGATGGGACGAAGAAAAAGGTTGCATACTATCCAAGGAACTTCTGAAGTATCCGAATAGCGGAGCAGCCAAGAAATACGTGGCCATGACCAGAAAGGAGCTGTGGTTGGTCACAGGTATACTTACTGGCCATTGTCATTTACGAAAACATCTGGGTTTATTTGACAGCCCACTATGTAGAGGATGTGAACAAGAGGATGAGACAGTTGAGCACGTCCTTTGTGATTGTCCGGCACTCACCCAAATAAGACTTTCTGTATTCGGCGAGAACTGGCTTACACATGCCAACTTGAGGGAGCTGCCTACAGGCGACGTTCTCACCTACTTTAAACAGGTAGGATGGTTGACGAGCCTATAGGTTAGACTCAATCTCAGAAGGAAGCACAATGGGTCAAATGTGGCCTAAGTGCAGTGGGGCGACCCACCCTTCCAGAATTACAGATACAGATACGACCATGCATTTTGTCTTCTTTGGTGAAATTGTCATGTTGAAGTTTTTGGCGGTCATGGTGAATTGGTGGAACATACGTTGTAAATCGTCTTCACTTTGGGAAATTAGTATTGGAAGTTAGTATATGCCTAACATATTTTTAGTTGTTTTTCTTCCATCTGGTATCCTAACCACAATTTCATGCTGCTATCGGTCTAGGCTTCCTTTTTTTAGATAATAATGCTAGACCTCACAGGGCTAGAGCTGTTATTGATGCGATAGAAACCAGTGGAGTTCCGCATCTTTCATTACGTCCGTTATCTTCAGATCTTAATTGTATCGAACACGCTTGGGACATGTTGCAACGAAGGCTAGATGAACACAGACTTGGCTGAGCTTAGGACCGTTTTACCACAATTTTGGAATGAAATTCTTCCAGAAATGCTTAACAACTTGATTGACAGCATGCAAAGACGTTGCCAAGCTGCTATTGATGCACATGGAGGATATACCTATTAAAACTGAATTTAAAATTAAAAAAATTAAATTAAAATTTCTTGTTAAAAATTATTTTTTTTTTTAAAAATTCTTTTTTAGCCTTATAAAAATAAAGTGTATGTTTACATGAAAAATAGTTATTTTCTTTTTCAGCAACAGAAAAAAAGCATTTTTAGAATTCCTATTTATTCTTTTCCAAGAAAACACTGATATCCTTAACTCCTGTGGAGCAGATTCGTATAAGCATTGTAAATTTTAACAGTGTAAAAGAAATAAGAGACAGATGATTGGGAAGAGAGCGAGATGGCGCTGAGAGCAACAAAGGCGAACAATAATTGGCTTGTTTTAATTTACGTGATGGTAGGGAAAACAATTAACCTGGCCTTTATAGTTTTAATTACTTCATTTTCGTGGCTATCTCCACTCTCTGCGAAATAGAGCCTCGTTTACAATGGAGAAAAACGTTTTCCCCGGGAACTTGGCAGATTCCAATTTGTGCATCGATTCATAATAAAAATGAAAATCGTTACCAATATATGAGTGTTCTTATATTAAGTTAGATTTTGGGAATTGCTAATTGTAAATAAAAAACATTATTTTTACCACAGAAAAAAAACTTATATTAGACAGGTCTAAATCTAAAAACGGCAAAAGAAAGAATTTTAGACATGATTTATCATCTCCTTATCTAACCTAATATAGTTTTTAATTTTTTAATATTGCTCTTTTGCCCTAAACAAACCGACTTAAATAATTATGGGAATGTCGGCATATAAAACTGTGTATTAAATATCATTTAAAAAATTAATAATAATCAATAAAGGAAATAAAGCACTTTCAATAAAAACGCCGTTTAAATTGAAATTGTGCGGTGTAAATCGTTCTCCCTTATCTTTGGAGTAATTTACCATTTCTGTATTCTGATTATGCCTCTATATAATGACAACACCATTGTTAGAGGCGGCCATTTTAATTTCTAGTAAAAACAACATGGCGCCCTCACGAGGCAATTAAAACAGATGATAGGCGATAATGGCGTTAATTAATTCTGCCTTTCTCTGTCGGGAGCTAATGTGCAAATTAAATTGTTACACAGACCGGGGCCCCTACACAATTGCTATTATCATTGCAGTTAGTCGGATTCGCCCAGAACCGGATTTTCAACGAACATAATTATTGCCGAATTCGTACAAATTTTCTATTCTACTTTAGAAGTAGAAGATTTAATTGATGGAAAACTAGAAAAAGATGAATAAATATATTCGTACTAAATATTGGTCTGTTCGTAATATTAAATCCAGGTTATTTGTTAGTTTATCTATTTATCTATTTATGCGGTTTATCTATCAAGAGATATTTTCTATTATGTTTTGTATATCTGAAACTCACATCTTTCAAAAGTTTGCATAATGTCATTCTGGAGAATTTTGTATAGTCCGTATCTTCTTGCACTGATGTCATAATTTTGTCAAGTGTTGGAATTTCCTTTCGTAAGTAAAATCCATGGACTTTACGCCTTAGTCTTTGTTTTAATGACTCATCGATCTCAATTGGTTTTCGGCCTGAAGGAGTTTTAGGGGGTTGAAGAGTTCCATTCTTGCTTTCTGTTAGTAATCTATAAATTGTTGATTTAGCAACACACAACATAGCAGCCGTTAATTCCACAATATCATCAACACTTGCACTTGGATCCTTGTTTTTCAATGATATATAACAATTCAATATAAGAGTTTTTTCATTTAAAGATAATGGACCTGTTTTTGGTCGTTTAGATGATCATTGGCTTATCTACATTGTTTGGTACTTGCACAATTAACATTCAACAAATGTTTTAAATATATTCCAACTGTTTACAACATTATGAAAACCATACAACTTCATACAACTTTACTCAAAGAACTAATACTAAGTACTGATTTAATGTACCTACTTTCTTTTAAAATAATATTCCCGATAATATTTCTAAGAAAACTGGGTTGTTTGGAAAATCCCTCTCAATAATCGAATAATCTGTAAATAGATGTAATCGTATTAAGCGGATTACAGTAGGCCACTTGCCATTTAAAATTTCTGAGAAAAATTTCCCAAACACTACATATAGGAGTAATACAAATAAAAAATATTCATTTTGCTTCTTTGAATTTAATAAAAATTGTAACGATACCTTGCTATCTTGACTTTAATTAATTTTTTTTAAATATATTTCATTGTAATTTATTTGTGACAATATTCAAAGTTTGAATTAATCTTCTTACAAAAAGAACAAAAATATATAAAATAATTATTGTTACAGATTGGTTTGTTTTCTATTATGAATAAACTGTGTTGCCTTTCTTTATCAAACTTACTAAAATTTATGTACCTCTATCACTTATTTTTATTAAAATTAGTACATCCCGTTACCTCTGACCTAAATGGTATATTCTTTAGCATAGCTGCAACTCATTCGTTCAATACAAAATGTACCTTACGGTTTACCCTCTTAAAATATATTTTGAATGATTTATTACTCCTTGTCCTTTCTATATAGACTATATTTAAGTATAGTCCACATCCCTGTTGTGATAGTTATTTAAAATCCATATAGAGTAAATATTCGCTATAAAATAATTAATTAATAATATTCCATTTACAGTATTGTTCATGTTTTGTTTCAGGAATTGCATTACATTTGCTATTAATAATTATCGATTATTCTATCCTTAACAGAATCTTTTATATTTCCAGTGCAAAAATATTAATTTTAATTAGAATTTTGACTTTAACAATATTTCAATTTATTCTTTTGTTCGCTTGAATTTGGAAATCAAGCAACTAAAACGGTTTGTAAAATCCTACCTTCCCAACCGGTTTTTAATCAAATTACGTCAAACATTCGATTCTAACGAAAATATCAACGTTTATGGCACTTTTATGATTTTAAAAGCCGATTAGTCGCCTTGAAATGTTTTCCAAATTGCGAAAAACATTACGAGACCCTTTTAAAAATGCACAGATACATTTTAATTGGCATTATTGTAATCGAACAAATCCCCAAAACGATCGGCCGTCATTTATCCACACACAAAGAAAAATAAACTCTTATCAGTAGGTACGTCAGTCAGTCAAAAGTACACAAAAAGGAGATTATAATGCGTCAATTGTTCAAGCTACAACAAACAAAATTGATCTAAATGTGCGATCTAAACATGATCGTCGTCCCCCTAAGTGAGGGTTGAAAACGTTCAATTACTGGCGTTATCTCGCACCCACCCCCCTTCGCTTGAGGCCCGTATATATCTCTCTCTCGGCACCGCCTTTTCATTTAAAACTTGTATTCCGGATAATGTCCTTAATGCATGTTTCTCACTAACAACCTACGATTTCAAATTCACAGTCGGTCGGTCGGAAGCAATAGGGATGCCAAACGTTAGAATGGCATATAACACCCTCGAAATTAACCCAACTGTACTATCAGAAATTTATAAAGAATAAAAAGAGTATTTAAAACATTGTTGCATTGGTCAACTAATTTTTTGCATGGATCGCTAGCTTGCAGATTATTTAAAATAGTCTTAAACTTCATAACAAACATCACTTAAATGACTATTTCACTCATCTTAAAATGTTCACACAATATGACCAATCACAAGTCCAAGACAGCTGTTGTTATTGCGAAAACACCAGCTGTCTTTTAATTCTGATTGGTCTGTCAAGTTCGGTAGGTCTTGCTGCCTTCCTTGATATAGAAGGAGAATTTACTTAATAATGCATTACCTATAATCCTGCTGCATCTAGAGGGGTATCCTTTAGAATATGTAACTGGATCAGAGCTTTGCTAGAAAACAGACTGATCCTAACATTACTGGAAGGCGAGGAGATGATAGCAAAGGCTGCTAGGGGCTGCCCTCAGGGAGGGGCCAGGGGTACCTCGACAACCAGGGGATAGAAGTACAAGCCTACGCAGACGATCTGGTGATATTGGTAAGAGGAAAGTATGAAGAGGTGGTGCGACAAGAAACAACTTTCGAACAACCCTAGTAAAGCAACAATTATTAGTTTCACCAGGAGGCGGAAACTGGATAAACTCCTATGGAGAATCTATTAAGGAAGCGAATGAAGTCCTGGTTTCACCAGGAGTCGGAAACTGGATATACTCCTATGGAGAATCTATTAAGGAAGCGAATGAAGTCAAATATCTAGGGGTTACGCTGGATAAAAGACTTTCATGGAACGCTCATTTAGAGAACATTTGTAGTAAAGCAAAGCTATCCTTTTGGGCATGCCGTAGAATATGCGGTAAGTCATGGGGAATGAAACCCAAACAAAAGACCATCAGGGAAGCGGAATAAGCTTCAACGGCAAGCATGCTTAATTATAACGGGAGCCATGTCTACCACTCCCATCGCTGCCATCTAAATTCTGATAGATCTTCCTTCACTCCATATCTGGATGGAAAGGGAAGCGATGGCTGGTGCATACAGAAGACTAGTGAAAGGTGCTGAAGGAATATTTATAGCCCCGGAGCCATTCCTAGGCATACCGAATAGCGTAGTAAGATCAATATCGAATTGGGTAGATAAGAGAAGACGTTCTTACTGGTTCGAACTAGAGGGTTTAAGGCACTCGAAGGCATTTGTAGAAGATCTCTCTAAAAAGAGGTCTTAAGGGCTGCTGAGTATGAGCAGACAGGACCTACGAATAATAATAGGACTACTGACTGGACACAGTTGCTTTAATAGGCATATCAAAACAATTGGACTGGCAGAAAGCGTAGACTGCGTATTCTGTCAGGCTGAGGATGAAACGGTGGAGCATATGTTGTGTAACTGCCGGGAGCTCGAAAGAATAAGGATCAATAAATTTGGTCTGCATAAACTCGAGCCCAATGACTCCATAGAAGTGTCGCCAAGTTCGGTGTTTCCAATGACGTAACCGATACAAATCGCAATGCGAAAATTCGATCACTAGTGGTATTACTATTGATTATTTCCAATGCTATTAACCAATGAAACGTCACAATTTTTGAAATTTAGACCAATCGGAGATATTTTCAGCGTCTATTTTACAAGACCTGGCATCAGCGACTATCTATCTAGAGGAATAGTAACTGCAAAATGTCTAATACTACTGTCTGTTTTTGCTCACGATTTATTGCTGTTGCGGGATATTCCGCCATTCCTTCTGAGCGGCATTAACAAACTCTTGTACACTCTTTGGTGAATTTCTGCTGCTGTTATTACCTTGGAAAGCATGTTCCAAGCATGTTCTATTGGATTAATGTCTGGCGATAAACTGGGCCAGTCCAAACGATTGATGCCTTCGGGTTCTAGATACTCATTTATAGCTCTAATGCGATGAGACCGGGCGTTATGTTCCATAAAAACGAAGGCGTCACCAACAGCTGCTCGCTGTCTCACGTGAGGATGTATAATCTCCCTGAGGTGTCTATCACCAGTCATCGTTCGCTGAACATGATCCCAGTCCAAAACATAGCACTTTCTGCCATCATGTACTAAACTAATTCTTATTTTGTCAGAAAAAAGCACAGAATTCCAAAATTTTCTTGCAATTTCCGGCCTCATTGCCTCTCCAAGCAAGTTCAAATGAGCAAAGTGAAAAAAAAATTTTGTGCGCCACCGGGGGTTTCTTCGTAGCTTTTGATCATTTTTAATAGTTCTTCGGTGGATAATGCTTTTGAACTGA
This sequence comes from Ophraella communa, assembly GCA_035357415.1. Classification (NCBI taxonomy): domain Eukaryota; kingdom Metazoa; phylum Arthropoda; class Insecta; order Coleoptera; family Chrysomelidae; genus Ophraella; species Ophraella communa. The sequence goes on along the minus strand of CM068988.1, from coordinate 19,296,831 downwards.
GTTTCCTTTTTTCTGGACAACTTTGAAGTTGCCTTCGCTTGATATCTCTGGCCAATCCATGAAAGGGTCGATTTTTATGCCGTATTCCGTAAAATATTTTTATTGAACCATTTTTGCTGTTGTATTCCATATTGACTTTACAGACGTCTCTTTATAGTCTTCGCCATTGCCTTTTTTCATATTAAAGGCGCAATCCTCGAGAATTTTTGCTAGTTCCATTATGGTAGTACATTTTTCAAGTGTAAAATTTCTCACCCGTAGGAACTCCGAGAATTGGTTCCAAATAGAGCTTCTGGACTTCTGCGTGTTCTTCGCCTGACCGGCACCCGAAGCTTGATATTTCGTCTGGATTCATTATTTCCTTTTAAAATTATGAAGACGCTACAATGACGTTTGTGAAACTGAAAACTATAGAAATACCAGATACCTTAGTAACGGATCTGTCATAATTTTGTCGCTGAAATATTATGTATTGTCAATATGAAACCGTTGCTATGCAGTTTTGTCAGTTAAAAATAGTCTAGTGAAATAGTCAAAGGTAATACCACAAGTCTTTAAAATTTTATCGATAAATTTTTAGTTTCGACGAAAACTTTTTTATTTGGTAAAAATACGAAAACAAACTGAAATGTGATAAAATCACGAGTCCGTAGGACGAGTGATTTTATCTTATTCAGTTTGTTTGAGTAGTTGTGCCCAAAATAAAAAAGTTTGAGTCTAGAAAATAAAAATTTATCTAGTAAAATTTTACAGGACGAATGGTATTTGAGAAGATTATTTTTTGAACCATTCTGTACAAAAATCACTTTATTTAACAATTTATCGTTATCTTTTTACCAATTTTTACTATTTTACTTATAATGTTTTGATCTTTTAATAACTTTAATAACAAATTTGACAAGCCAACTAGGATAGGTGTATTTTGTGTTGCCTACCTATGATCTAATTTATTAACACATTAATAATCAAGAGAAAGAAAGGAAGTGGGTTTACACAGAATAATATTTAATAAATATATTATTATTTTAAGAAAAATACTTATAATCTTTTGATATTTTAATAACTTTAATAGAAAATTTGACAAGCCCGACTTTAATGACGTAATCAATATGGTAGACAAAATGCCGAACTTATCCTATACACTAGATAGTATTGACAGTTGTCAGTTCTCGTGAGCGTCGTGAAAACAGGGTTATAATTTGAATAAATATTTATTTTTATACCTATTTATACAATTATATTATTTAAGAGAAAATAACCAAAATAAAAATTATTAGGTATATCTTGATATGGGCCGTCGAAGATGCGCACTCGTCGACCCCACTATCAAACTAAATACAATCTCAGGGTGGACTCAGTTGCAGGTTACCTAAAACAAATATAATAATATACAAAATTCACTATTATTTATCTTCTTGAGTTTATTGTAATGCTTTCTTTTCTAGCGGTCGCTTCCTTCTATCTTCACTTTATTTCCCTCCTTTGGGGATTCTTTTGTACACGCTTGGACTACTGTCTCCTCTCTAGTATTTAATTTAGAATTTCTAATGGTTTTTCTACTTTGTTTTGGCCAAACGGAATTTTAATTTCGGAATTACCCTATGGAATATTTTCCTATATTTACTATTAAAACTTCTGGAATTATTTATATTCTTTTCTTGTTATTAACAATTACTGTTATTTCTTTGAAAAATAATGCTCCTTACTCTATCATGAATATTTAATTAAAGAGTTAATTTTTTAAATAACAATCTGACAATTCTCTCCAAAAATATTAATAATCTGACAATTCTTATCATATAATGACAATCAAATTTTCTTTAAAAAAAATCCTGGTCACCTGGATTAGTTGATCTTAGGGCCGACAATTGCGATCTATCTCAATCTATTTAAAGTTTACCTACAAGACCACATTTGCCTGTAGGCATATAAAAGTTTTAAATGCATACAGAACCACACACACTCTAACCAAACCCGTCCCTTCCAGAATGCATCCCTCTAGGAGCGGTGCATTCCGGGAAGAACTTCCTCCACCCCCCCATCACTTCCGATGGGGGCCTCAGTCCTCGGGCTGTGCTTTTCCTTCCACTATCTTGGTTCGGAGATGGTTTCCAGGTGTCTTCTGTTTGGTCCGGGATGGTGCTTGGCACCTTTATCCTCCTGTCTTCTTTTTCGGCGTTCAGAGTGTGTGTTTTTCGCTGCCTCTGAAAAGTTAGCCCTTAGTCGACGAACTGCGGCTAAAGGTAACCTTAGAGAGTGGATCCACTTGTTAAAGCTGTCCCTACTCAAGAATCTGCGCATCTCCCTAAGGATGGGCAGAGTCTTTTATAGGTGGTTCCTCTTCTGTCTGCTTCTTGACAGATGTTGTTTCTTTTTAGTTGTCCAGCTGCTTCCTTGGTCTAGGGTGTCTCCTGTAGTCCTCTGCTGTGTAGTTTGTTAGTTCCCTGAGTGCTATGTTCGGGTGTGTCCTGAGTTCTTCAAATCTTCTTCTGGCTCTGGCTTTCATAATTTCTTCTGTCTTCTCCTGGTCTAGTTCCCTGTATAGTTGTATATTTCTTATATACCATGGGGCGTCTGCTGCTTGCCTAAGGCAAATGTTCTGTTGTGCTTGTATCTTCTTTTTGTAGGTTTTGGCTGTGTGTCCCCAGGCTACGGAGGCGTACAACATGATCGGAATGATGATTGCGTTTATTAGATGTATCTTTGTCTTCAGTGCTAGTTTGGATTTTCTTCCTATGAGTCCGGCTAGTCTTCCTCTTGCTTGTTTTGCCTTCTTTGTGATGTTTTCCACGTGTTCTTTGAAAGTTAGTCCTTTGTCCAGTATCACTCCTAGGTATTTGGCCTCGTTTTTCCATTGGATCTCTTCTCCTCCTATGTTGATGTTTTCTTCTGGTTTTTTCCTTCTTTTGGTAAAGTAGACTGCTTGGGTTTTCTCTGGGTTTATTTGGATTTTCCATGTTGTACACCATTCGTCTATTTGGTCCATAGCCTGTTGGAGTCTTCTTGTTACCATACTTGGTTGGGTGCTTCTTGTGACGATAGCCGTGTCATCTGCGTAGAGAGCCATCATTGTGTTGTCTGTCTTTGGAATGTCTGCCGTGTATATGTTGTAAAGCACTGGTGAGAGGACTGCTCCTTGTGGTACTCCGGCTTCTGTTGTTCCTATTTCGGATTTTTCGTTTCCTATGCTTATCCTGAATCTTCTGTTTTTCAGATAGCTGAGTAGTAGTTTTGTCAGTTCTCTGGTGTATCCTGCTTCTTTCATCTTGTATATCAGTCCCTCGTGCCATACTCGGTCGAAGGCTTTGCTGATGTCCAGGAAGATGGCTCCAGTAGATTGATTTCTGTTGTATCCTTCTGTTGTGTATTCTACTATTTTATGTACTTGGTCCGGTGCGCATACAGAACCAGGAAGCAGGTTAGTTTTAAAATAACTACATATTTGGTTTTTCATTATCGTTTAGATGAATTGAATTTTGGTAATAATAATAACAAAATATATTTCAGAATATTTAGATAATATAAATAAGTAAGGTACTTATAAACAAGAAAATTGATTGTGCAATATTGATTTTTGACAGTTCTATAATTTTATCGATCCTGGTAAAACGACTAGTGGTTTTATCGCTATAAAACGGAATGATTGGCTAGCATTTAGCATAGAACATTGAAGATTAAGCGTTTTCATTGGACGAAATCACAAAACTGTGATATTTTGGCAGGTGAAAAAAATAATCAGTATAAAATGAAATGATTGGCTAGCATTTAGCATAAAACATTGAAAATTAAGCGGACGAAATCACAAAATGATATTTTGACAGGTGAAAAATATAATCAACAAAAAAGCAGAGAATATCAGATATCGACAGGCTCAGAACAGATTACTTCATAAATATATTATAGACAGAAACTTGATTGATTTTGTAATTTGAATTGATTTATTATTGGGCTATCGTTTAGACCACCTTAAAGCAAAGTCTATTAAAAACTGACCCGAGAAAGCAGATCTCTGTTAATGTTTAATTTTAAATGATTTGGCCCTACTTCTTCAGGGTTTACTTGGTGTCATAATTTTTTTCTCTACCTGTAGAGCAAATTTTATAAATGAATGTCATTTTCAGGAGGACAAAAATGTAAGTTCAAACAAAATATTACCTCTCTGTATATTTCTAACAACCAATAGAAATATACTGATATGTTGATCATCTTTTAATAATTAAAAGTCTTTAAAATATCAAACGCCATCTTAAGAAAAGTAGTTAAAAATTTGGTCTAACGACATCATGGATGAATAATATCCCGAGGAAAAGTAAGGTCATGTTCAATTATAAACGTCTGATTTTTTTTCTGTTCTTGATTTATAAAAGGCGGCTTCGTAAAAATTCAACAAAAACGTGTAGATAAAATAAACTTGGCCTTACCAATTTTTTCTTTAAACGCATAAATATACATTTGCGGTACGATCAACTCTGATTTTACGATCTCTAACGATCAGTAAGTGCTTCATATTCAGAAAAGCACGCGCCAACAACAGACCGTTAATGGAAAAATCCCTTTTGTTGAAAAAAAAAATGTGTTTATATAAAAAAAGGGGAAAAAGAAGCCACAGCTAATGTAATCCCGAACGTGGCAAATGTGCGCAAGATCTTATTATAACGTTCACTGCTGGTCTCTCTGTTCTGATGTCCCCGTGGAGTTGGTAACGACCGCAAAACTAATATACCAATTATGGACCGTACACTGTTAAAATCGTTCATCCTTTTTAAAACTTGACAAGATAAATTGAAAAGAAAATATTCTACGAAACACGATGGTGGAGAGTTTATTTATCTAACAAAACTGAAATTCTGGATCAAAATAACTTTAAGAACTTAATAAAATACAATTCGAATTTCAATATTTTCACACTTTTTGCACAGTTATTTTAATTTTCTTCTTCTACTTCTGTATTTCTTGTTCTGCAAAGCCAATCCGTTACGCCATTAACAAAAACATATACCATGACAACTGGTGGGCGTAAGGGGAATCTTGTCAAAGGAGAAGACCACTGAATGATGGAATCTTTCCAAACTCCTTTCAATAAATGGATAATGATGATGTTTCAGTGCAGGTACAAACAATATTATGTGCCAAAATCAAAGCAGAATAGACCAAAATTTAAAAATGCTAGAATCTTGTGGACGGCACTCTGTTTTTACCTTTGCTGACAACATTGTAGAGTGTCGTCAAAGTTATTTGTCAATCACCTTTGTCGTGTGTGCTATTTTGGCACAACAATATAAATCGTCTAAAATAGTATATTAAGTATGGAGAACGGTAAGGGTTACCCTTAATGTTCGACATGCTTATAACGTTTTTTTTGTACGATTGATACCATTATACATTATAAAATTAAACATTTTCGTCATACTAACTAGTTTCATTCATTTTATCAAGATAGGTACTTTGGTTGTTAGGTAGTAACTAAGGTGCATGCAGCCATCAAAGCGCTGAGCTCAAATATAATCAGTTCGAAGATGGTTTGGGAATGCCTAGGCAAACTAAATGATCTAGGTCATTCTTCTATGGGTCCCAGGACACATAGGAATAGAGGGCAACGAAACAGCAGACAAACTGGCAAAAAAAGGAGCTGAAACCCCATACTTGGGACCAGAACCATCCTGTGGGATCAGCAGTAGAGTAATCTTAGGAAAATTAAAGGAAGAAATGGAGAAGGAAAAATCCAAGTACTGGCATCAGCTGGAAGGACTGAGGCAATCTAAGATACTACTGGGGAACTATGACCAGAAGAGATCTCTTAGCTGCCTCAACCTCAGTAAAAAAAAGGTTTCGAATTCTAACGGGAATATTAACTGGACATTGCCGGTTAAGAAGCCACATGAAGAAACTAGGGTTAGCAGAGGAAGCAAGGTGCAGATTCAGTGAAGAAGAGGATGAAACCTCAATACATATACTCTCAGAATGCCCTGCCTTGCAGAATTCTAGGGCTAGATACCTAGGGGCACATAGAATAGAAAAGGGGGATCTACCTTATTTGAAGCCCGACGATGTCCTAAACTTTCTCAGGAAAATAGGACTCGAAGAACTGCTATAAATCTGAGAACACATCAGAACATGGCAAGTAAGGGGGGACACAATAGATCCTATAGGTCGCAGTGTGCTTATTACCCCTATCCATACATACATACATACGTCAAAACTGGATTCAAAGATTTCCCTCATTAGGAACACTCAAGTTGGTTTTATTTCAGGTCCGTTCTTTTGTAAGGATACATTTTCTACACTTCTATGCATGTACTTGGCTCTATATTTGTTGCACTTATGCTGGGGCTAGATTAGCGGGCTACAGCGAATATTCGTGATAACGTGGTGAATGTGACCTATAGTTCCAAAATTATATAGAGTAAGTCATATTTGAATCATTTTTGTAGGCCTGTTCAAAGAATAAACGTTCCTGCAATTTCAAGAAACTAGTTAAGATCAATTGGTCAATTGGGTCCTAGGGTTGATGTAACGTTGTTAGCTTTAATGATTCAACTTGAATTTATCTAATGTTGTAGTTTCTATCTTTTTCTAACTCTAGTTAAGCGATAAAACTGACAACAATCCAATTGTTAGGGTATTCGCCTATGCCCGAAAACGATGTTTTTGTCGCACCAACACTATAAGAATCTTCGCATGCTAATGTAGCCGAAGTCTGAATGTTTCCAGATTATTCTAATTATTCCTAACCTAACCTAAGCTAATTATTTATATAGTTAACATGCGTTAAAATGTTACAGTCTAGGTAGTAAAAATTTTTGCTAGTGTAACTCAAATGGCGGTTATATTTGGCTATTTATCTCGGTTTGTCCGATTCTCTTATCCCCTACCGTCTGCTAACGACCTTATTGTTTTCTAGGATCAAATTATGGAATTACCTGCTCTTTAATTGATAATATCCTAAAGGGGACGTCAGAAGTGAAGCTTAGAAGCGTTATTAGGTAGTTAGTTTGGCCATCTATTAATATTGTTTGTCCTTTACTTTGGTTACAAGTTAGAAAATTATATCGTTTCTTTCTTACATTAACAAATGAAAGTTTATTTTTTAAAATTAATACAAACGTATACCAAATAATTAGGAAAAAATCTTTAATAAAATATTCACTTAAGTCAAAACATTATCTTACAATGTCAAAAGCCATTATGAGAGAGAGCCCAGAATAAGAAATTCTTTTATCTTTTTTTAAAAAATAAACTTTCTTAAACATTGACAGCTGTCTCAAGTCAAAAGTTATCTTCATTTTGACAGATAAAGGTTAGCAATATTTATAATAAAATAATAAAAGGAAAGAAATGTATTGTAACATTTAAATATTCGATAATAGTATAATGGGTATATTATCAACACAAGTTGTTTAATATTAGGTACCTTAATCAAATATCTTTTACTATAAATTTTGTATATTTGTAAGAAAATTTTAACTTAAAAATATTTTTTTATTATGTAACGTATCAATATTATATTTTGTACATAAATTGATTATATATTGTGTAAAAAGGAGACAGGTATATTTTTACTATATTGTGATCTGGACAGATCGACAGTAGACGAAGTGAGTATGTCTAGCTTTACATAGGAAAAAGAGATACACATATTATTCTAGAAATGACTAATTCATAGAACCATCAAAGTTTCTGGAAGGTTAGCAACCTATAAAAGGACTTGATCAGAGGTCGTTGGGGGAAGTATGTTATTGGAAGTCAACCATAGAAGATCAGTCAGAGTGAACAGTCAGTAAACAAACAGTTTTTAAAAGTTGTAAAATAAAGTGTTAAACAGTGACTTTAAAATACAAGTTAAAACAATCAAGAAGTAAAACAAAGTGCTAAATAGTGACATTAAGAACATAAGTTTAAGATTAATACCAAAGTAATCAAAAGTGTTAGTAAAAACATTTTCGGCGTATAATACAGTAAGAAATTATATGTTTACTTACTATCTATGATAACATATTAAAAGAGCTATAATCCAACGCTGGACTATATCCATAAATCGAATTGGAAGAGCAATTATATTACATAAGAAACCAAACGTGTAACAACAAACAACCACGACATTTTTCAAAAGTCGGAAATTCCACGTATACCTTCGTTCTTTTCCGTTTTTCATAGAGCGACTACGGATTTTTTCCATCAATCAGAAAGCAGCACTCTACATTAGATTTTATTTGATATTCAATAATTACTGTATTTCGATAATAACTTATTTTATTTGTTTCTCAATTGTAAACGTCAGTTTCCAAAAACACAATATTAATCAAGAAAGTTTATTTTATCAAGTCCCTAACTTGTAAAACTGACAGTTAACTTGCAAAATTAATAGTATTATTTACATTAGTGTGATTGGGGTAACTGAAGATGTTTTGTTGGTTTACTTGAATCAATTATCAGCTAGATTCAGCCCTAATACTTTATGGGCAAAATGGTCTATGCTGAAAAGCTGCTTGGAAATGAAAGAAAATGCCCCTGTTCCCAGGTTTGTTTTCCTTAACAAATTTATTGAAAAATATGACGTTTAGTTGGCATTTGCAGATTTAAAAAGGTAATTATTGAGATTTTTTTGGAATTTATTCTAACTTTTTTACAAATGACAAACAAATAAAATATAAAACAATACACGCAAGGTAACGGGTTTTACTGGCTCGTTAGTTATATCCTCCATTCGCCAGTAAAAACCCTCTTACCTTTCTAGTAATGTTATATACTATACCATTGCACAAATAACAATAATAAATTTAACACAATTTCAAAATCAAGTAAGTTTTTTTCTAGTTAATAAAAGGCTTTTCTTTTTTTCTTATTTTTCCTACTAATTAGTTTCATTATTAAACTTTCAATATTTCTGTTTTAACTTAACTTCTTTTATAATAAATTTGTAATTATAATTAATCAAATTTTATTCAAATACCTACCTAATAATCCAACTAGAAACACCCCTGAGAAAAAGAAGATCTTGCTACTGTTAGAACATAAAAATAATATCAAAATAAGCAATCAACTTTATAAATACAAATCGAATAATCATTAATTCATAATATTCATTACAGTATATATTTATTATGTATCTGTTGATGTTAAAATTGATGAAATTAGCATTACCTGTCAAACTTCAAAGCGCTAGTGGGTCAGAGATAGAGGGTTTGCCTTATAAGCTATAGGACGTGGGTTCGATTCCAACTAACGACAAACTTATTTTTCAAAAATTTAATACGATTTTATTTCTTTTTCAATAATAACCTGCCAAATGAACTGTCAAAAAACAATATTTTTATCTAATGACAATTTAGTGTCATTTAATTGTATGTATAATTTCAAGTGTATAATAATTTTTTCGGACAGGGAATTTTTATCTGCACCTCTAAGGTTGGTTGTTCTCATTTTACCCTTAACATTAATACAAAATAGTTTTTATAAATTCTTAAATTCGAGTTAGTCGAATAATTCAAACATTCAAATAATTCAAATATTTGAATAATTCGAACAGTCGCATAAATCGAAAAATAATTTTTTGGTAAACCTGTAAGTAATTTTAAGTGAAATTCTGGTATCCTATATAGCTGGAGAGAGATAGAAAATACCCAAATAATTAAACATTATATACTGTAAATGGAATTATTAATATAATTGACCGTTTTATATAAGCGATCATATTACACAAAACTGGCCGCATCGATAAATGAAATAAACTGCGTTTAATTTCATGCGAGGGCGATAAAGGCACTAAATCATTATTTATCAGGGCTGGAATGTGATTATTTGAGAGGGTTACACCAAACGGTTCGACGACTCCCGAAAAAAAGATACTCAACCGAAAATAAAAGCCGTAATAACACTATCAGTTCCAGCTTGTTATCGCCCTAATTTCAACTCTGACGGACCCCAAGGCACTGATGCATAGTCACCGGTAATAGACTTTGAGTAAAAAATATAGGCATATTTGTTGTGGCATTGTAGTTAAAGTTTATCATTCAATTTTAAGTGAAATTTAAAATTTTTAAAAATACAATTTAGACGGTAATTTATAATAAATTTATTCAACTAAGATTTGTATTTACGGAGGAATGGTGCAGTTTCTATCATGAATTCGATAAGATAGTAATTTATATAGAGTGTGAAAACCACTTATGGAATAAAATTATTTGTGAGGTTAGTTTAGAAGATTATAAAAAACGCTGGGCCCGTCAATTTTGAAATTCAAATGCGAGCTTTTTAAAAATAAATTTAAATATGTGATAAAGCAAGTGTACATTAAAAAAAAATGCTCAAAATGTTCTCCACCTTGTTGTTGGCAATAACACAGTCTCCTATAAAAGTCATCCCAAACTTTGTTTAAATTTTGAGGTAAATAGCCCGTATTTCTGTAGTTATCCTTTCTTTGAGATCTGCAATGCTATATAGTTGGCTGTGTTGCATATACTTTGTTCTTAAAATAACTCCACAGAAAAAAATCCAAGGGCGTAAGGTCCGGCGATCTAGCTGGCCACTCGATAGTACCTCTTCGTCCAATACATTTTATTGGGGAAAATTTTATTGAAGTAATTTCTTACAATTAAAACATAATGGGTTGCTCCGTCCTGCTGGAACCAAATATTTTCATTGCGTTGGGATATAAGTTAGCCAACTCAGGAACAACTTCGTCTCTAATCATGCTTAAATATTTTTCGGATGTCAAATTTCCATCTACAATCCATCTATTAGTTCTTGCACAAAAGTCAATTTATATGGATGAAGTTTTTCTTTATGGACAGTTGTGTGACGAGAACTTGACGTTGGATTCTCCACGACACTTAACATAATATCCACCTTCACATCATCTTCAACGAAGTGCGGTATTCTCTTTAAGAGGTCTATTTCGAGGTCTATGAAGGCTTGGTATAGTTCCGTGCTTGTATTTCTTGTATTTTGTATTAGCTGCTTGAGTGTAAAAATATGATGGTCATGGATGCTTCTTCCATTGCTGAATCCGCTCTGTGACTGCTCCAGCTTATGGTCTACTTCTTGTAGTAATTTTTTCTCCAGTATTCGTTCATAAACTATGGAAGGGATACTCAGGAGGGTTATTCCTCTGTAGTTGCTGCAGTCTCGTCTGGCCCTTTTTTTGAAAATGGGTAGAATAACGCCCACTTCCCAGTCTTTTGGGAACTTGCTCTCGTTCCATGCTTTATTGCAAACTTTTTTGACCAATTTCTCCCATATTTTTTAACATTTCCGCAGTTATCTTATCATAGCCAGCTGCGTTTTCTCTTTTAAGCCTGAGTATTATTTCTCTTATTTGGTCTATTGTTATTTCGTTCTGGTTTGGGTTCTCATGTGAGTTTTCTTCTGTATTGTCTGTTACATTATTAGAGTCTTCTTGGGTCAGGATATCTTCGAAATATTCTCTCCACCTGTTCATAATACTTTCGTTCTCGGAAAGGATGTGTTTGTTGTCTGTTCTCTGTTCTCAGGCTCGTCAAAGTTTTGTAAAATATTTATTTTCAGGATCCTTCCGGTGATACATTCCCACTGAGTATTAAAAAATGTCCATTTTCCAGAAACTGTGTGCTCTTACCTTTTCTTTTTGTCTCTGTTATTCCTAGTATGTCTTTTTTAACCTTATCAAATTCTTCTACAAGTTCCACTTCCTTGCCGTTGAGACCTCTTACGTTCCAAGTTCCTATTGTCCATCCTTCAGGTATTCTGGTTTTTTCAGTTGCGATGTGTTTCCTCTCATTACTTTAGGAAAGACAAAATATTTTACGTTACACTTTCAGCGTGTTTGGAAGATGAAGTTGTAATCTTTATAGGGTATAAAGAGGACATTCGATTAAAATGTGTTTCACTGAAATTGTAGTATCACTTCTCTTTTTAACAGGTATTCGTGGGTAGTAGCAGTATGTCCTAATCTGAGTCGTGACGTCGGTTTATTAGGGCTTCACACGAGACGAGATAGGGTGAGACTCGTCTCGTTCTCGTCAATTCTGAAAAAAATAAGTCTCGTTTAAGTCTAGGTCTCGTCTCGTTATCAGTTGTCTCGTCTCGTCTCGCTAAACATCATACAAAAACTAAATTCTACAATTGTTGAGTTTTAAAACGGTATCGTTTCATGAATTTCTTTCTTATTTTTCGATTTCGGGTTCTCAAAGCTCCAGAAAAACAAGCTAGACTACAGTCTACCAGATCTATCCCAAAATAAAGAAGAAAGGGAAATTACAGGAAAAGCAAAGAAAGAAACACCAAAATAAACCTTATTCTATAGCGACTCCTAGGCACTCGTATATGGACTTGAATGAATAAAAGGGTGGTAACACTTTCATATTTTTAATATGTGTTTTTTATGTTTTGTTATGTATATTGTGGCGTAAAAGTGATTTTTTTTATATGTATATTTTGTATTGGTTGTTTATTGTGTAATAACAATGGATCAATATATTCGAGATTTTGAAACTCCCTCAGTACCATCTTTCAATCTTGATACAATTGATGAATGTTCACAAACACTGAAAGTTAATAAAAATAATGAAAACTTTCAAATTCTGCATTTGAATATTCGGAGTATAAATAAAAATTTAGATGAGTTTTTAGCAACTTTACATAGTATTAATTCTAGTATTGATGTCATAGTTTTAAGTGAAACTTGGGAAATACTTGACTCAACCATATTTGGTATTTCTGGATATGATTTAATTTATAACGATAGTCATTATAACCAAAACGACGGAGTAGTAGTATATGTAAAGTCATACTTAAACTACAAATATGAAATTATTCATTTTTTCAACAAGATAAATGCGGTGCAAATAAAAATAAAAATAAAAGGTGAAAAATTAGTTAAGGTAACATCCTTTTACAGATCCCCCAGTACCAAAATTTTAGAATTCAATTTCAGTTTATATGAGTTTCTATTGAGGAATGATTCAGAACCAACTGAATACAGTGTGTTTGTAGGAGACATAAATATTGATTTATTACAACCTGATGAGGATTCTACTGCCGAATACTTAAATATTCTGAGCGAGTATGGATATATCTCAACTATTAATGTGCCTACCAGGATCCAGGGAAATAGTAAGACATGTTTAGATCATATTTTTCTGAAAACTGGAGTTGATAATCTTGAAAATATTATACCAATAGTTTTAAAATCCTCTATTACTGATCATTACATAACAATTCTACAAATAGTAATAGGTAATGGCACGAAAAATCATCATACTAAGTTTAAAAACTTTATTGAGACAAATAAATTAATTTATACATTTCAAAGTATCACATGGAGTTCGGTATATTCATTGCACGATCCAGAAGCTGCAACAAATGAATTCATTAAGATAGTCAAGAATAACTTAGATTTGTGTACCAGGAAAAAGCAGATACGTAGAAAACATGACAAAATATCCCCTTGGATCACAACCGCGCTGCTTAATTCTGTAAATAAAAAAAATAAAATGTATGCTGAACTTCTAAATAATCCAAATAATATTATCCTAAAAAGGACCTACAAACTCTACCGAAATAAACTAAATTCTACTATTTTAAAGGCAAAATGTTATTATTATCAAAGACAAATTAACAAAAACAAAGACAGTAGTAAAAATTTATGGAATGTAATTCAACAAATCAGTAAGACAAAAAAACAAAAGGCAGAAATTGATTGTATAAAGGATGAGGATATGGATACATTATTAACGGAAAAGGTGGATATTGCTAATGAATTTAATAAAAACTTTAGTGAAATCGGCAAAAAACTGGCAAAGAGAATTAAAAAAAATAATCTATTTACACCTAATATGCATTCTGTACCCAACTCATTTGTATTTGCGCCAATTGAAAGTACCGAAATAAGAAATGTTATACTTAATTTAAAAAATGGTAAGGCAGTCGAAATTGATAGCATTAAAACCGAGACAATTAAAATAATCTCTGATTATATAATTAATCCCCTGACATATATTCTGAATGAGTGTATAGAAAAATCAATTTATCCAACAGCATTCAAACACGCTATTGTAACTCCTATATATAAAAAAGGTGATGTAACTGATACTAATAATTATAGACCTATATCATTAATCACTCATTTCTCTAAAATATTTGAAAAAATAATTAAAGCTAGGCTAGCTTCTTACTTAGAAAAATATAAAATACTTTCAACAAAACAATTTGGTTTTAGAGAATCAACATCCACGCAGGATGCAATTATTGAGTTAACCTCAAAAATAACTAAATCCCTCAATGAAAGTAAACCATGTTTATGTATATTTATAGATCTTTCTAAAGCATTCGACACGGTTAGTCATAATCTGCTCTTACGATCGTTGGAAAACATTGGCATCCGAAACAAAACACTTAAATTTTTTAAAAGCTATTTAACTAACAGACTTCAGACAGTGAGAGTAGATGGTGTATTGAGTGATGCACGCATTATGGAATATGGAGTACCACAAGGTTCAGTTCTTGGGCCTACCTTATTTAATATATATTATTATGATTTTTAATTTGGGTATACTGATTTAGATTTATTTTAGTCTTTATTTTTTTAATATCCCACGTTGGTATTGTCAATTTATAATGTTTTAAATTTTGTTTATACTGATTTAAATTTGGCTATAGTTTATTTTACCTAACAGCTAAAGAAGTTTATTATTTAGATATGTTTTTATTTGTTTGATTATGATAATTAAAAATTTTTGTTTGTTTTATTGGTTTTTTTTAAATATTTTAATTGAATTTGATGATTTAATATTATTTAATTTTATATACAGTTTACTTTTTCTTTTTACTTTTAAGTTTGGGCGCCTTGTCAGAAGTTCAAACTAGCTCAGTTTACTTAATTTTAAAGTTGAAATTTAAAGTCTGACTCTCATCTTGGGTAGGATTCAAATTAAATATTGTTTAATAACTAATACACAATAAATTTAATGTCAAGTACTTCAAAAAAAAATTATTAATTGGTTTTCACACGTTCAGTACAAATAAATAACAAATATTCGGATATGAAAAAATGGAGATGATATACAAAATATTAATTTACAATTGCAAATAATTAAAAACAAAAATACAAATCCTTAATTATCGGACGTACCTTGTATAACAGAGTTTTTCAAATATTGTCCTTGTCATGCGCAACGTAACAAAACTGAGATCGGCTTCTGCTTCGTTTACTCCCGCAAATGGAACAACGTATTCAAATTGACAAGATGGCTACTATGGTTCCGTTTTGGAAACGTCTCTCGAATTTAATCTTTAAAATTCTATGGAATCTGCACTTGCTTTATGCAGTTTATTACTTTGGTAAGTAATTTAATAATAGCTGATTACTTTTCTGTATGTATTTTTAATATTACATGTATTACTTTAATATAAACAGCTTTTAATTAAAAAAATTTCTTCTAGTTGATAATCAATTAATACATACGATGTTAATTGCTCTGCGACCAGGAACATAAGAGAGTGAATAGATGTTAACTGCTCTACTACCAAAAACATAAGAGAGATTAATCATGGATTCTCCGGCCTTTTATAGCTTCTTGGAAAAAAACAAAAAAATGACGTCATCGGATTTCAACTGTTCGAATTTCAGAAAAAAATAACCTACATTTCCGAAAATCCAGGTAATAAATTCACAATTCTGATAATACCTTTGATAACGTACAGATAGATCTCATCCTTATATTTGCTTAAATTCTGTTTGTATAATTTTCCAAGTACTTTTTCCTAGGAAATTTTAGATTCAAAATACACAACTTCCTTGAGCTGTCAACTTATTTTAGACTTTCAAATTTTGAATTAACACTAGCTATTATATTTAAAATTACTCTAAATCCACTTAACTAGTACTATTTTAACTGATAACTTACTATTTTAACCCTAACAACTACAATTTAAACTTTTAAAAGATTTTGTTATTTGTATTACTTATACCTTATATAAGCTGGATATTTTCTGTGTTATCAAAGGTTAACATTTTAAAATTTATATAAAAACTTCCTCAATTATCCTACATACTTTTTGTTACATAAATTGTCATTTGTTAATGTTTATAAACTAAGTTTTTCAATATCTATTTCACTATGTATTCTTAAAATGTTCAATCAAAAGTTTAAGTGATTATGTTCAACACTGTCGATATGGGAATTAGTTTAATGTATTTCACCACACCTGCTACATGTTTATAATTAATCTTGTGTCTTTTTTAGGTACTCACAATCTATTGGTATATTTGTTTGTACAATATCGAAGACTTTGATTTTGTAAGTACTTCCTTTTTACAATATTAATTTAAATATTTTACTAACTAAAATTACATGTTGATTTCTTAAACATGTGGAAACCATTAACACTTTTTTTGATTTTTATTTTCTTTTTATTGTTTCAGATTAAACTGAGAATTTTGAAAAAGAACTAGGTGAAAAGTGAATTGTTATAATGAAAATGCATTCATTATGGATTGGAAAATTTTGATTGTGATACAATAATTGAATATGGATCCTATACAAGATAAGATGTCAAATACACTCTTTATTTATTTGAATGTTTGTAATTGAAGAGTAAATATTGAAAATTTAAGATGTACTAAAGAAAAAGTAACTGCAGATTCAATTAAACTTATTAAGATATCCCTTTTTTTTAAATTATTGTGGTAAGTAACTTTAATTCTATTTTGTTCATTTACTAATGTGTATTGTTTATTTTTACATGTTGACTTTCCAATATGACTACCTACCCTATATTGGCTTTTATCTTATAATGTTTGTTTATTATTATCAGATATGTAAGTTATACTACTTTGTTTTAGTGTAACTGTAGAGATACTGTTTGTTTATACAAATTCATACTAATTATATTATTTTTAGGTCAGAAGATTCATCTCATTTTCTAACAAGATGTATCTACTAAGTCCAAATGAAAACCTGTTGTGACCAGAGAATATTGTTTATTTTGTGGCTTTTACTGTGATATTATGACCAAATTTATGATATAATCAAGTTTATACTGTACTCAAGACAATACTTCTTTTTGGGTAATTACATTATGCATATCCTTTTTTTTTATTAATCCATTAGTATAATGGCTATGATGGATGCTTAAAAGGTAAGTTTTGTTTTTATTAGTAATAATGATCCATTACAATATGTCAATGATTTATTCTCAATGAAGTCAGCCGGAAGCATAATAGGTTTTGCAGACGATACCGCTATATTTTACAACGTGACCAATTGGGAGGAACTAAAAACGATAGCTGAATTTGACTTTTCTGAAATAAAAAAATGGCTAGATCATAAATTATTAACTATAAATGTGAATAAAACAAACTATCTACCATTTAGTTGTTATTCCTTAGGTACTCCTTTCTTTAATAAACTAACCATTTCTCCGTCTATTTCTATTTTACCTGAAACAAAAATTAAGTACTTGGGCATTATCATAGATCCTCACATGAAGTGGAATCTACATATAAACTATATAACAAATAAATTGAGAAGTATATTATATAAGTTCAAAAAATTAAAGCAGCTTGTATCTACTGAATACTTGAAAACTCTATACTTTGCACTAGTAGAAACTCATCTTCGATATGGAATTTTAGTATGGGGTGCAGCTTTTAAAACTCATATTAATTCCTTAGAAATTATGCAAAGAAGATTTTTAAAATTAATACACTCAAAGAGTTCATTATATGCTTCTGACAGTTTATATTCAGAACTTAAAATTTTAGATATAAGACAATTGTTTTATTTATGTGCATCTACTAGATACCACTGTAATAAAAAAATTAATCAACTTCAAAATCATCATTATAATACCCGTCATAGACAAGATTTTATTCTCCCACTTATGTACAAAACCACTACACAGAAATCGTATACTTACATGGCACCAAAGTTATATAATACCATTCCAGATGATATTAAGTCTATAGGTAGTCTTCACGTTTTCAAGGCAGAGTTAAAGAATTTTCTTTTTCATACAGGCAGAACACTCATTAATAATTATTTTTAAACTAAATTAAAAGTATTTTACAAAAATTTATCCATTGTTACATTAAATCTATGTTGCATTTGTGTCTATTTTATTCTGATGTATTTGTTATTTTAATCGAAACAAATGTTTTTCACTTATCGGTGTACAAACTTCATTTATTGATAGTTTTAAACTAAATTAAAAGTATTTTACAAAAATTATCCATTGCTGCATTAAGTCTATTTTGCATTTGTGTCTATTATATTCTGGTGTATTTGTTATTTTAGGATATTTTTATTAATAATATTATTATATATTTTAACCGAAACAAGTGTTTTACACTTATCGGTGTACAAACTTTATTTATTGGTAGTTTTATATGTAATTGTTAAAATGTTATATTATTTAAATAAAGTATTATTATATAATGGAGCAACCGTCATGTTTTGGGGAGGAATTATGAAGAGAGCAAAAACTCCTTTGCTACCTTTCCAACAAAATTTAACCGGTCCGAGGTATGTTGATTTGGTGTTAAACTGGTAGTTAGGCTTAGGCGAGGTGCAGTTGAGGATGACTTTATCCTTATGCAAGATCATGCTCCTCTCCATAATACAAGCAGAGTGGTTCGAGAACAATCCAATTAAAAACTAGTGGGACCAGCTTAAAAGAAAGATTGGAGCTCGTCGGGACTTTCCAAGAATACTGCACATTTAAGCGGTCGTTGAGAGAATTGAAAAATATACCGCTAGAAAATGTTGACAATTTAATCAGAAGCATTCCAGCGGAAACTGAAGATTGCATAAGGGCTAGAGGTCTTAATTTCCAAGACCTAGACCGAGACCACGAGACCAGTCTCGCGAACCCCTACAAACACTCGAGACTATCTAAATAAAGATTTTTTTATATTTTGCACTTATAAAAATCTTCATTATAAAACGCATTTGCGTATCGTAATGTAACTTTTGCGCACGCAAATTTTTGTTTTAAATGGTTGGCGACATGAGTGAAGTATCACATGAGAAGACTATTGACAATGACATTTGTGGCTAATAGCAATTTATTAATTTTATATTGTTCTTTAAGAAAGTATTTGTGAATATTAATATGATTTTTTACTTATAAAATATATTATTATTGGTGTATTAGTCATTTTAAAACATTAACATTTCATCATTTAAATGTCAAAACTGTCAAATGTTATAAATAACACAGTGCTACCGACATACTTTTTAAAATCAAAATTTTCGGTATTACGTAAAAATAATAAATTAATTTAAAAAATGATAAAATAGCAAAATATAAAAAATATTATAAACAACTTATTTCATATGGATGTTGTGACACTCGTTCTTTAAAAAACTCATCGCTTCGCGATTCGTTTTTTAAACTTGAACTCGTGTCGTAACAGAATTCCATATGAAATGCGTTGTTTAATATACTATTAAAACATTTATATAATAGAGGAAATTGTAATTTTCTAAAAGTAGGTTTACCTTCGGTATTTGAAGAAAATAACTTAGTTATCGAAACTGTGCCAGAAATCCACAAAACCGGTCTGTAATTTCTCCAAAAAGATAACACTTTGTCGAGCCTCTCGAGTTTGATGTAGAAGGAAATTAGTAAAGTAGTTTGAAAATATCTCGATCACGCTAAATTTGACCCGAACGTCCCTAAGTGCCTATATCGACAGCCATCGATCCTCAATTTTCTATAGATATTACGGCGGGTGCAAAATACTCTGAAGGGTCATTTCTTAATCGGGAACACACTCCGCTGTTCTGTTATCGAGTCTAGCTAAGCGAAGTAATTGGATTTTGATTTTTTTTCGTTTCAGCTATATGTATACAGCAACAGGCACTCAACAATTTAAATAAAATTATAGTAAAAGTAAGTAAAATGCCTTTTAAAAGATTGTAATTTTAGTAATTGTAATGTCCTAAATGTTTTAAAATCAATATCAGTTACCAAAATTTAATTATTATATTATGTTCATTACTCTAGTGCTAATGACCCTATACGGTCGATGCTAAGCTAATAAAAAAAATTTAAAAGATTATAATTAATGTGCAGCCGTTTATTTTTTAATCGTAGTAATAAAACTCAAAGTCTATCCACAACGTTTAATAGTAAGGTTCACAAGTTAATGCGCAACATGTTTCGGTCTTCAGACCATCATCAGGCTATAAAGAAAACAATAGTATCAGGAAAGTCAAAAATAGTAATAAAATGAGCGAGTGGTGTCTGTTATCAGATTACATTACAAACTATCTCAAATCTGACAAATAATTACAAAAAGAAATAAAATACAAGTTTAAAGCAAAAGTTAAATACATGGTTTTGTAATAAGTTAAACTATGGCAAAACAGCAAGTTAATTATGTTATACAACCAATCTAAACTCACCTGTATGTGCAGAATGTAGGCATTGCAAATAATTCAAAATTTAAAACTTAAACATCCATGAAAAAATGAAGAATAATGGATGAATAAGAGAGTTATTATATAAAAAGAAGAGGAAAAAGGAAATTCATAAGTTATAAAATAGAGAATGATGGGTGTGTTGATTGAATTAAAGTGGATAGAAAAGTGGGACTATATTCATGCTAAGAATGTTGTATCCCAAAAGGAAATGCAAATAACAAGTGTTACATTAATAAGAGAAACAAGAAGAAAAAACTTATATGAAGAGAAAAAATGGAGTGATTGTAAAAACAATCAAAAAAAGGAGAGATCCATGGACTTGATCCACAAAGTATATTCCAAGTACTTTTGCAGGTTTAGACTTTCCTTCCATATAACCACTAATGATAATCATAATAATACTACACAGAAGTTGTTTTTAGGCTCTTTACTATTTACAGGTTTACTGTCTTACAAGATCAAAAATATTTTCAACAAATTCAATATCAACACAGCTTTCAAAACCAATAATACCCTAGCTAAATTAATAAATACTAAAGACACCATTCCACTTTTACATAAACCAGGTGTTTATAAACTTTCATGCTCAAATTGTAACGCAGTATATGTAGGTCAATGTGGGAGGAGACTTGAATCCCGTATTCTGGAACATATGAATTTTGTTAAAAAATATTCTGTTTTAGAAGTTAAGAACTCACCTTCCTCTTTCGCTAACCATATCTTAGAATACAATCACTTTTTTGATATCGATAATGTTGAATTACTTCATGTTTGTAATAAGGGAATTAGATTGAATTTGCTTGAGTTTTTGGAAATTAAATCTGCTACCAATAATAGTACTCTCAAGTGTTTGAATGAACAAATTCAACCTAATGAAAATTATTTATTTCTAAATTTGAACCTTTAACAATTATTTATGTATGTAATTAGGTTAGTTTTATACTTTTGACTTGATTTCAGATATTCTTCTTCTTTTCAGTCTTAACACACGTTTATTTCAGGATTTCTTACCATTTATTGATGTTTGTAACTATTTTCATCGATATGTATAGATGGTGGTTTTTTGTTTTGATTTTTATTTGTGAAATTGTTATATTGAACTCATCTCTTATATTTACCCCTTCCAATTTCCCTCTACATCCAAGTTTCCTTCTTGATTAGTTATTCATTTGGTAACCCTTCCGGATGTAGGTTGGCACTAAACTACTTCCTCTTTATGCTTTCTTTAACTGTAATTGCCCTTCATACTTATAAAGTTCTTCAAGTGCGTTGGTGCTGGTACAACTTTTCCAGTTCGGCTTTTTTGAAATGTACTTGATGTTATTTATCCTAATTTACATAGCATTACTGCTGAGATTGAGAGGACTAACAAGAACCTTCACTCACAGTTTAGGATCGACCTGTCTTCTTAATCAAAAGGAGATTGAACCTCTACCATGGATCTCTCCTTTTTTTGATTGTTTTTACAATCACTCCATTTTTTCTCTTCATATAAGTTTTTTCTTCTTGTTTCTCTTATTAATGTAACACTTGTTATTTGCATTTCCTTTTGGGATACAACATTCTTAGCATGAATACAGTCCCACTTTTCTATCCACTTTAATTCAATCAACACACTCATCATTCTCTATTTTTATAACTTATGAATTTCCTTTTTCCTCTTCTTTTTATATAATAACTCTCTTATTCATCCATTATTCTTCATTTTTTCATGGATGTTTAAGTTTTAAATTTTGAATTATTTGCAATGCCTACATTCTGCACATACAGGTGAGTTTAGATTGGTTGTATAACATAATTAACTTGCTGTTTTGCCATAGTTTAACTTATTACAAAACCATGTATTTAACTTTTGCTTTAAACTTGTATTTTATTTCTTTTTGTAATTATTTGTCAGATTTGAGATAGTTTGACTTTAATATTTGAGGTAATGTAATGTAATGTAATCTGATAACAGACACCACTCGCTCATTTTATTACTATTTTTGACTTTCCTGATACTATTGTTTTCTTTATAACCTGATGATGGTCTGAAGACCGAAACATGTTGCGCATTAACTTGTGAACCTTACTATTAAACGTTGTGGATAGACTTTGAATTTTATTACTACGATTATCTACATCATCCACATTTGAGAGATGGATTTCCTTTTCAATTTTCGTTTATTTTTTGTTTAATTTCATCAAACCTTATCTTCAACTAACATAACTAAAAAATATTTTAGTCTCAAATACTGAGTGATTTCGTATAAGTTAGGTTGCCTTATTATTTAGTAGTAGTAATATTAATTTAGTGGTAGGATTTTAATTTTTGGTGGATTCACTAAAGTAAACCACCATATCCAGCAGTTAGGAGTGTAGGCGCAAAATGTTAACACCCAGAGTTAAGATATCTACCCTATCCAAATTTTTAAACGGTCTACGGTACAATAACTATACGAGGTGTGTTTTAAATTGTAAGAAAAGTGGGGTATGCCTTGCCTACAGAGTCGGAATGGGACCAAATGTTTTGTGTACCGTTATTGAATTTTTTTATTGTTTTTTCTGCAAGGATTTAAAATATTTACAGTTTTAGTTTATTCTGATTGAGTTATTACTATTATATTATTATTTGTAGCATTTACTGTTAATTGTTTTCTATAGGAGTGTAAATACATCATATAAAAATAATCTTTATATTGTCGTTATGATATTAGTTCGTTTATTGATACTTTGTGCATCATCTAAATTTAGAATTCATAAATAACATTGTTTTCTGTCCCTTGCAAACAGTATACTTTTTCCTACCGAAAGTGATGACTATTACATTGCTTATATTTCTTTTTATGATACGTTTTTCTGATCCGTTAAAAAATGAATGAAAGAAAGAATATGTTTACAATTTAAATTTTCTGTACACTTTTTTGTATTATATACAAAATAGTAGTTTGTGCAACAAGTGTGGATATGATGTCCATACCGCACAAGAATGTAAGATGGGCACGACGCCGAAGACGGAGTGCTCAATCATTCGCGTGCGATATGGACAATCCACACGAGTTGGACAGAATATTTTTTCTACGACTCACTAAGAAAATAATAATAAAATATTAATGATTTTATTTAAATTTGCAGTTAACAAAAATAAAACTAATTTAATTTAAATTATTGATTTTTAACAATAAAATTAGAATTGTGTACACAATATTATTATTAAAGAATAGTTAAAAGTTATATTTAAAGATATTTTGTTTTATTTAAAAAATAAACAAAACATATTAAAACAGTTTTACATTATTTTGTTGTAATTTTTTCTTGACTTTTTGTTTTTCTATACATAAGCAAGTAAAACTTACTTTTTTCTTTTTAAAAAAGTTTAATGACATTTTTAATGAAAACTTTTGTTGAAAATGACAGCTACACACAAAAGTAAATTTTACAAAAATGTCTGACCATAAATTTACTGTAATGAACAGTTGCTGTAAAATATTACTTCAATTACCCCAAGAGACTCATTTTTTCCGTAATTTATCACCCTTTGGGAAGGTAATAAATTTACAGGTTTCTGTATTATTATATAATTTTATAAATTATATATGGTTTTTCTATATTATATAACCTATATTGCCAAATAGGTAAATATATGAATATTTCTTCTTTTTTCTTTAATGAGTTATATCCATGGATATTTCTTAATAAACCAACCTAAAAATTGCCAAAAAAGTAGCTTCAAAGATTTTGAGGTTAAGTTATAGGTATTATTTTATAGTAGTTTGTGCAACAAGTGTGGATATGATGTCCATATCGCACAAGAATGTAAGTTGGGCATGACGCCGAAGGCGGAGTGCTCAATCATTCGCGTGCGATATGGACAATCCCCACGAGTTGGACAGAATATTTTTTCTACGACTCACTAATAAAATAATAATAAAATATTAATGATTTTATTTAAATTTAATTTAAATTATTGATTTTTAACAATAAAATTACAATGGTGAAAAGTACAATTTGAATATGTTATGTTTTCCCTGACAAAATTATCAGTAACTTCAGAAGAAGATCTTGCTTCAATAAAATTTTGGTGCAAATTTTGTTTTGAAGTTGATGGCTGATTTTCTGGATTTGTATCCATTGTCTCGATAATATTTTGGTCAATTTGTCTTGAATTTAATAGCTCAATTTCTGGAATTGTGTTTGTTGTCTTTATACTGTTTACCAAGGTATTAGCTATTTATTTTTTTTTTCTTTATGGAATTTTCTATTTAAGTTTCCATTACGGCAGTTGATTTCCAGCCACCAAATTTTTTACTGTTAACGTATCACCTCCAGCATCAGTAAGAATAGTGGCACCTGAACGGCGAAAACAATGCCCGGTATATAAGTTAGCATGAAGTAATTTTAAAAAGTTAGCAATTATTTTGGGCTGGTTTCCAATTTTGTTGATTCCAACAACTTATTTTGTACATTTTCCCTTTTGATAGTTTCAAAAAAATGGCTCCAAATTAGGCGGTCTAAGAAGTATGTACTTTTTTGCTAATTTATAGAATGTTCCGGGAATTACAAAGGATCTATCGGTTTTTGTTTTTGTGTCCACTAATTTTACTTGATATTCATCTCCTAAGTCTCTTATATGATTTATTTTTAAATTTTTTAATTCTTGACGTCTGCACCCACCAGATATACCAAATATTAGTACTATCTAAAATTTGAAGGAAAATTAAAAATTTGTATTTGGTACTTACTGGAATTTTAACTAACTTTTGTAAATAAATATACTTCATGAATGTATGAATGTATGAATGAGTTAGGGGTGATGATTACACTGCGACCCATAGGATCTATTGTGTCCCCCCTTACTTGCCATGTTCTGATGTTTTCTCAGATTTATAGCAGCTCTTCGAGTCCTATTTTCTTTCCTCTATTTCATGTGCTCCTAGGTATCTAGCCCTAGAATTTTGCAAGGCAGGACATTCTGAGAGTATATGTATTGAGGTTTCATCCTCTTCCTCACAGAATCTGCACTTTGCTTCATCTGCTAACCCTAGTTTCTTCATGTGGCTACTTAACCGGCAATGCCCGGTTAATATTCCCGTTAGAATACGGAGCCTTTTTTTACTGAGGTTGAGGCAGCTAAGAGATCTCTTCTGGTCATAGTTCCCCAGTAGTATCTTAGATTGCCTCAGTCCTTCCAGCTGATTCCAGTACTCGGATTTTTCTTTCTCTATTTCCTCCCCTAGTTTTCCTAAGATTACTCTACTGCTGATCCCACAAGATGGTTCTGGTCCCAAATGTGGGGTTTCAGCTCCTTTTTTTGCCAGCTTATCTGCTGTTTCATTCCCCTCTATTCCTATGTGTCCCGGGACCCATAGGAGGGTGACAGTGTTCTTCTGGCCTAGTTCATTTAGTTTGCCTAGGCATTCCCAAACCATCTTCGAACTGATTATATTTGAACTCAGCGCTTTGATGGCTGCTTGACTATCCGACATGATCACAATCTCTTGTCTGCGATAGTTTCTTCCAATATTGAATTCCACACATCTTTCGATGGCGCGGACTTCTGCTTGAAAGATGCTCGGGTATGTGCCCAAGCTTTCTGAGTATTTGCCTCTCGGTCCAAAAACTCCTATCCCAGTTCCTTCGTCTAGCTTGGAACCGTCCGTATACCACTTTATGGTATTCTGGTTTAAATTCTGTATGGTGTCTTCATCCCATTCAGATTTATTACTCAACTTTGTGATGAATTTTCTCACAAAGTTGAATTTCTTTGGCATATCATCTTGGGGCATTTCCCAAGTTTGATCAAAGTGAAGTGATCGAGGTTTTTCCCTGATAATTCCTTCTTTGATCATTCTATATATTGTTTTCTTCCTTACACTTTCTAGCAGAATGTGCAGTGGGGTCAAGTTTAAAATCACCTCCATTGCAGCAGTGGGGCAAGTTCCCATTGCTCCAGTGATACATGAACAGGCTAGTCTCTGAATTTTCGAGAGGTTTTTCCTCGTCGTATTCAGATTAGCCCTTACGCCCCAAGCCACTGCCCCATATGTGATTAATGGTCTCACTATTGCTGTGTACATCCATTGCAGGATACGTGGGTTACATCCCCAGTTCTTCCCTGCAATGTTCCTACACACCATGAGGGCCTTGGTTGCTTTGTGTATTACTTCGTCTTTGTGTTTGTTCCAGAGTAACCTGCTATCTAGGATTAGCCCTAGATATTTTACCTCTGTTTTCCACTCGACGATGTTCTCCCCTATTTTTATGATTTTTAAAATATACTTCATACGGAGCTTTTAAAAGAAATTCTTTTATTTGTTTTGGCGTAAGTATTTTTGACTTTTTCGATTTATAATTTGAAGATTGTAATTTTAAAAAGATTCGTAACTTAGGATAGGATGATATATGTCAATGTTATTTTTTATATTTATCATTGTTTTTAGCATTGAATATGTTGTCCAGAGAGTAGAGGGTTTAAATTCTGTTGATAATTGTTTAAAATATGCTGTTAAAACATTTTCGGATACGCTTTTTATTTTATTTTTCAAGAACCATTCCACAACCTTTTTATGACAATGTTAATATTTTTCTTTAGATTTTTGTGATAATAACGATTCGTATGTTTCTTTTGCAACAATTTTAATAAATGGTGGACCACTTATTGCTTCTTCATCACTATAACTATCACTAATATTTATTAAAAAACCTATATTATTAAATACCGCAATATCTTAAAATTTTTGACAATTATTTTGACAGCAGTGACAGCTTAATTTTCAGTAAGGAATAGTTGGCGAACTATTAAATAAGGCATGTTATTGGTCGACATAAATGAGTAAATATTAAATTATAAACTCCAATTGGTTAACATAATATCCGCACGAGAATGGATATAAATTCATATCCGTACAGTTGACCGATATTTGCTACATATACATTCAGTAAAGTGTGCATAAAATAGGTAATATACATAAAGGAGTAGAAAAAAATACTATATTACTATAATTCCTATAATTGTTCACTAGGCAATACTTTTTATAATATGTTTAGGTTTTTTATACATACAACTAAATATTGTAATAATTTTAATGTATTCCTAAAATATTAAGAACAGTAAACAACTAAACGATTGAATGAAACTTTCACTATTTATTCGTGAAATACGTTTTAAATTCAATTACAGCCGTTTCGGTGAAAACTAGCATCGTCAGATTGACATATATTGAAGTTACAAACAAAATAAAATTAAACAAATATAATCAATTTAAGAATTACATTAAATGGAAAGTTAAGAAAATCTTATCCTTTCGGAGATATAAGCAAAAAATTGATTCTTACCGCAATTTTCGTTCCTATCTTTCCCCCTAATTCTATAGCTCTATCTCCACCTTCTGATAGTCTAGCTATACGAGATTAGCGGATGACAGTGCCATATTGGCCTTACGACGTCAGCAATAGAACGTCTTTTCATTCACACCTCCCTGCGGCAAAGAAAGCTCCCCACTTCCGGGAAAACCACGGCCACTCGGATATTGGAAATGTGATATTTATTAGATTTTTACCACGCCAAATTTCCTTTTCGCCTAGCAGGGCTGTTTGAAAGGATTTTTCTCCATTACACTGTCTGGGCTTATTAATTTTCTCTGAGAGGATCAAACGGGGGTTATAATAGAGATGAAAGCAGGGTTAATTAAAAGAAAATATTTACGATAAATGATTTATCGTGATCCGAAAGATATTGAGACTAAGAAAAACGATGAAACTTTATCTTTTCTTCTTGTTTTGCTTTATTAGATAATTTATAGTCATATTTTTATCCGATCAGATTCTAGTTCATTATAATTTTTCAAATTAGTTTCAGTTTAGTTCAAAGATCCTTACATGTTTTTTGGTAATAAAAATAAGTGCAGAACGACGCTCAAAAAAAAGTAACAAAGTGTTAACCTATTGCTGTTATTTTGTTGGTAGTTTAAAATTATTTATAAAAGGAACAACAGTGGAGTAAAAAATATAATTTACAGCTTAACTTCGGTCTCTGATGATATTTTCCCGATGTGTTCGATGGTCTAGAGCAGAGTTGGGCAATGCTCGCCTCAAAAGTGCTTGAAAATACAGAAGTACTTCGACCACAATGCTTGCAAATACTATTAAATTGAAGTGCTCGGTTTTTGCTATATAAAAAGTGTCTGGTAATTGAATTTCGCATTTCAAGTACTGTAAAGCATTCAAAGTGCTTGAAACCACTGAAGTTTAGACACTGAATGTGCATTCAACCCTTCTTCATTATGGTCCAAATACTCGATGGTAAAATCAATGATTATGGTTAATGAGAATGTCATCATATCAAGTTTCCCAAGCTTCCCATAGCTTTTTTGAAAAAACAAAATGTAGGCCATCAGCCAAACCAGTCGAAGGTGCTGACAAAAAAACAAATTGATAGCTTCATGAGGGATAAAGAATATCTATTATTCAAAGTGATAGCATTACTTGGAGTGGCTGGAGATTGCTGAAGGGAAGAAATCTATAATTTAGAAGTTAGTGATGTGGAAGATACGGGTACTCAGCTAGTAGATAAGATTAACCAGACAAAAATGCATATTCGACGAGCTTTCACTGTGGATAACAGTGATGAGGTTCAATATTTGGATGTGTTTAGAAAATACATGAATTTACGGCAACACGTCTCCCTGAAAGCTCTTTTGGTGGGTTATAGACAAGGAAAATGTCTGTCTCAAAGTGCTGGTATACATACTGTTGGCGGAGCACCTAAGAAAATAGCTCAGTTCTTAAAACTAGACCAACCAGAAAAGTATACAGGTCCTTGCTTCAGGAGGACATCCTCAACGTGGTTGGCCAATGCTGGAGCTGACCTTAAAGTTCTAAAACAGCACGGTGGATGGAAGAGTTCTTCAGTTGCAAAAAAGTATATAGAAGAATCGATTGAAGGCAAAACCAAGATTGCAAGAATGATCCAAAAGGGCGAAACTTTTGTTGAAGTGCTACATCACAGTCACACGTCTTCTGCGATTCCAGAAAACACTGTAAATCCATCAACAACTCCATCAGTACATATTGCTGGCAACAGCAGTTGTACAATTTATGTCAATCTTCAAAAACTAGAATAAAAGAATAAAAGAGTTTATGTTGATTATTTCAAACAACATTGTAAGAATTGAATAGTACTGTAAAGTACAAGTGTACCGTAAAGTGCCATTTCCCGGACTCAATCAAGTCCGAGAAATGGCACTTTATCGTACAGTATGAAAAAAAGTAATGAAAGTCATTGGTAATTGATTTTGATAGAAAAGTAGGTACTGGCAAGCACTGCAAACATTGGTAATTGATTTTGATAGAAAAGTAGGTACTGGCAAACACTTTTTGAGTGCTTGGTGCTTGTTAATTGAATTATGCAATTACTTTTTTCGGTAATTGGTAATTTGCATTTCCAAAGTGCTTAGTGCTTACTTTTTCAAAGGGCTTGGTGCTTGGTGCTTGAAGCATTTCTTTAGAATGCTTTGACCAGCTCTAGTGTTACAGTTTACGGCCACTTTGTGATAGCTGAGGTCTAAAACTAAATAATAAGTTAAAGTTATTAGTAGTTTTTTTAGTTTCGATGTAAAATTAATAATTACAATTTTTCGGAAATGGCATAAATTATACATATTTAAGGCATACATTATAACATTTAAGGTACTTAAGGAACTAATTTAGAAGATTTTGCCTTTTTATGTTGCTAATTGAGCCAGTGCGCCCGGAAAAGAGAAATACTTTCAAGGATTGAGCAAGCGAGAAAAATTTTCATGAGTATGAAATCATTTTACAAGACTAGACCTTGGCTTCGAACTCGAAATCGACAACGACTGAAAAGAGAATAGAAATTCTTGAAATATGTATAGACGAATTTCATGGGTACAAATAAAGATCACCAACGATGAAGTCCTCCAGCGTATGTACAAACATAAAGCACTACTGAACACCATTAAGAAAAAAATACAATACCTGGGTCATAATATGGAGGTCAAAGTACAGCAGGAAAGAGATGGTTCGACCGCTCGTCGACAGAAATCTTTCGTGCTGCAGTTTCCAGAGCTACAATTAACATTTGGATCACCTTCGACAACAAAAGGCGTGATAAAAAGGAGAGGAAGCAGCAGGCTATATGAAATGGCCACTATCAAGAATGATGAACTTTATCAGAAGGGCAGGATAGACAAATTTCATTAAATTTCAAATATCCTCAAAGCTCGCAGTGTATTAGGCGGTCAAGCCGGTCTAATTTTTAACCTGAAATTTGTAGCGACGCGTAAATAACATTCTAAAATCTAGGCAATAACTTTTAAAATATTTTGATAATTTAAATCTATTGCCTACAAAAATGGTCGTTAATTATGATTTACTGAAGCTTAATTTTACTAACCTACTATCGGAATGTATTCCACTGTTGGCCAATTAATTCATTCAAACCGTTGTGGCATTATTTTAAGGTTTAATTCCAACTGGCACACAGCCCAGCATTTTAAAAAATACCCACCCGGGACATGCGTATTCATTTCCCCGACTATCTTTCAACGAATTCTTAAAATAATTTTAATGTACATATTAATTCTGGTGGGTGTTTAAACGTTGTATTATTTTAAATAATTTATTACGCTGATTTAATTGAGTTGTTATAAGTTAAAATAAAATAATATGAATAACAAAAAAATGAAAATTAATAAAAACAAAACAAAAACCAGCATCCTACGGTCTACCTCAATAAACTAAATGAGCAGGGGCGTTTTTAAAAAATTTGCTGCTACACAAAAATCAATAAACCCATTCCTGCTTACAACTATTGATAACTAAATAAAATTTTAAATGAAGCAAATCATCCATATCTCCAATGTGACTCTTCTTAAATAAAGAAAGGAAAAACCAATGTTAATGTCACAAATTTTTATTAGTATAAAGGTTGAAAATCTAAAGCGCAACTAGTTTCGGCCTACAATAAGGCCATCATCAGGCTACAAAGAAGAAAACAAATCAGATATTAGTAAGTACAATTCCTTACCTATAAAAGTTACAAAAGTTAAATGTAATCAAAAGATTGCAGTTGATTGTATAACGTTGAAATTATAACAAATAATGCATAATATAAAAATAATGGTTAAAACCAGGATAAAGTATTAAATTATATAGAAAGAAAATAAATGGACATTGAAAAAAAAATTGGTAGATTAAGTAAAGAAGAGAGCATTAAGCTCAATGAATTAATTATAAAAATTACATAAAAATTAGCGGGGGTTGAAGCAACCCAAATGTCGAAACTAACCAATAGGATACGTGATATCCTACGTGGTAAAAGAAAGGCACCATGATTCTTAATTTGTATCCATTAATATTAATTTTTCTTATTGGGTTTTCCTTTTTTCTACTGATTACCCATTGGAACATTTATTTTCGGTTCTCTAGAACGCCAATTTCAGAGAGTTTGGAAGAGTCATTCCTTTTCCTACTATTTTTCTTTAAATGGTCTCATAACCAGATTCTAATATCTCCATTTTGGTCTAGAACCAAATATCACGTATCCTATTGGTTAGTTTCGACATTTGGGTTGCTTCAACCACCGCTAATTTTTATGTAATTTTTATAATTAATTCATTGAGCTTAATGCGCTCTTCTTTACTTAATCTACCATTTTTCTTTTTCAATGTCCATTTCTTTTCTTTCTATATAATTTAATACTTTATCCTGGTTTTAACCATTAATTTTATCAACAGTAAATACACAAGAGCTTTTTTTTTACCGGAAAATTTTTCGATTCATCGAAAGATTTTGCCAATTAGATAAAATCGCTCGACCTTCGGTCTAGCGATTTTATCATTTCAGTTTTTTTCGTAATATTACTGATGGAAAAATCTTGAGATGAAGAGAAAAATTTATCCATTAAAAAAAAGATCGCGTGTATTTTGCTAAGATAAATTAACGACTAATTATATAAAGAAACAATAAAATTTATTCATTCTAAAACAATTAAACTAGTTAAAAGAACAGTTGTTAAAAATACAATTATAAAATATTGGTTGGGGAGTACTGATTTTAATGTTTTCTTCTCGTGTTTCTACGTATGTTGAATATTCTGTTTCCGAGGGTCTCAAATTATTTATAAGTTGTTCATGGTGTTCGGGGTCAATTTGGAGGTATGGTTTAATCGATTGTGATGACGAGTGTCCTGTTATCTTAATAAGCTGTTGATCGCTAACTCCTGCTTTGGCTAATTGGGAAACTGCGCTGGCACGATTTGAATGGTTAGTAACTTTATTATTGATTATGTCCAATCCAATTTTTGTAGCAGAATTTTTTGTCCAAACAGATATGGTATTAATACCTAAAGAAACATTTTTGTACCAACCTTTAGAATTTTTATTTTTCCAAAAAGGATTTGGAGTTAAAAATAATCGGTCAGAAGTAATATGTTCATTTCTTTATTCTACTAGCAAATGGAATAGTTTTACAGGGCAAATACTTTCGTCACTTTCATTTCTAGTCAACCATTTGCTGTCTGTTAACTTTTTCGAGCCGCCTTGTGCCGTTTTCGAAAATATGGTGTTATATTCAATCCTACCCGTAGGAAGACCATTTTGGTTCTTTTCTACTTTAAAATAATAAATTTTGCAATTAACAGCTTCTCCTCCTCTCCAAGCCAATTCGTAAGAAGCTATATGAAAGAATCTTTTTTGCAGCCCTTCAGGTTCATTTATATTCCATAGTGTTGCCATTTTTATTATATTTTCTTTGTCTATTGCTGAAGAACACGTCTTTCTTTTTGTTGGAATCAATTGAAGTTGTTTTCTTTTGGCATTTCTAGCATCCCGAGCTTCTTTAAAGGTTATGTCTGTAAAAGGATCAAATTTCAAACCATATTCGTTAAAATATTTCTGTTGTAACATTTTAGCAGTCGTGTTACATATTGTTTTGACCGCAAATTCTTTGTAATCTTCTCCATTCTTTTTTTTTTCATATTGAAAGCCCAATCTTTTAATATTTTTGCTAGATCTTGTATTGTAGTATTCTCTTCCAACTTATAATTTCGGCTTTGACAAAACTCCATGAATTGTTTCCATATTGATGACTTCGTATTTTTTGTTGACTTCGGTAATGACTCCAATATTTTTTGTAATTTGTTCATGTGAAACCTCTCCAAATCGGTTCATACTTTATGTTTTTTGCAAAGAAAAGGTAGTATTGTTTTATATTGTTAAATTTGACAATTAAATACCTGTCAACAATAATGCAAAATTGATACACACCTACTAGATTGAGGAACATGCGATAAAAAAAAGCGATAAAAAAGGATGCACCTTTTTTATCGATGTCAAAATGACAAAATAGTTTGTAGGTATATGACATTTTAACATTGGAGTTAATTTATCGTAGTAATAAAACTCAAAGTCTATCCACAACGTTTAATAGTAAGGTTCAAAAATTAGTGCAACATGTTTCGGTCTTCAGACCATCATCAGGCTATAAAGAAAACAATGGTATCAGGAAATTCAAAAATAGTTATAAAAAGAGCGAATGGTGTCGGTTGCCCGATTACATCAATGATTAGAGTTAAAACATTTCAAATATGACAAATAATTACAAATAGAAGTAAAATTCAAGTTTAAAGTAAAAAGTTAAAGGTACATGATTTTGTAATAAGTAAAACTATGGCAAAACAGCAAGTTAAATATGTCACAATCAATATAAACTCACCTGTATGTGCAGAAAGTAGAAATTGTAAATAATTTAAATTTAAAACTGAAACATCCATGAATAAGTGAAGAATAATGGATGAATAAGAAAATTATTACATAAAAAAGAAGAGGAAAAAGGAACTTCAGAAGTTATAAAGATAGAGAATGATGGGTGTGTTGGTTAAGTTAAATTGGATAGAAAAGTGGGACCAAATTCATACTAAGAATGTTGTATCCCAGAGGAAAATTCAAAAGTTTTACATTACTAAAAGAAACAAGAAGGAAGAAACACGTGAGGAGGACAAAAGGAATGATTGTAAAAAACAATCAAAAAAAGGAGAGAGCCATGACAGAGGTTCGATCTCCTTATAATCAAGAAGACAGGTCGATCCTTTATATTATGCATTATTTGTTATAATTTCAATGTTACACAGTCAACTGCAATCGTACAATCTTCTTGATTACATTTAACCATTTACTTTGTAACTTTTATAGGTAAGGAATTGTACTTACTAATCTCTGATTTGTTTGTAATTTTTTTTCTTCTTTGTAGCCTGATGATGGCCTTATTGTAGGCCGAAACTAGTTTCTAGTTTTGAATCTTTACAATAATAAAAATTTGTGACATTGACAATGGTTTTTCCTTTCTTTAAATAAACTTTTGTTTTCTAATAATGTATTACATAGGCTGTGAACTGTGAACTGTTTATATTTTGAGTAGTTCAATTGTTTTATATAAAAAAATAAAAATATAATAAGTTTCACAGTATTTAATAAAAATTAAAGTTTCTCCATTTTCTAATAACATCCACGAGTTGAATAATGCATTTTTATTCTGATTCAATTGGTTATGGGCCCAGAATAAACGGAGACAGAAAAATGGAGGTTGAATCATTCAAAGTCGAAAAGCTAAGTGATTTTATCAATTGCAATGAATGGGAAAGTTCCAAATGAAAGTAATACTGAGATCTGCAGATATCTTCGAGGTCTTAAATGGTGAACTCGTCAAACCACAGAAACCATTACATAAAAATGAAGGAGATAAATAACCAATTAAATCAAAATAGAAACGAAGTATTCAACTGAAGTAACAATGTACCCTTGAGCTTTTGCATCTGCTTTGATCCATTTCGTTCTTTCTTCTGTTTGTGTTTCTCCTGCTCATACGCTAAGGAATACAGCGTTCTTATTCTGATTCAATTGATTTTTTACCTTGCTTTGGGCGCTAAACCAGACATTTCATACGCAGTAGGAAAGTTTAGTCAATTTTTGGAAAAACCTGACGAAAACCACTGAAATGCAGTAAAAAGGATTATGAAATATCTAAAAGAAACCATAAATCTTGGTATTTTATATCCTTCAGATGCGAATGTAACTCTAAGAGGCTACAGTGATGCAGAATATGCTACTGATACAAGCACTAGACGATCAATTAGTGGATTTGTTTTCTTTTTGGGAACTAGCGCAATTCAATAGTGGCAAGGAACGAAACAGCCACTTTGAAAGCTACTATAAAGTGGTCGGCGACCTTACGACTACGTCGCATATTCGTAGCTGATAAGTACCTGCGACTAAAATGGGAAACGATTTTGGGTCGCGGGGTAGTGTTTTGTGTAGGATCGGCCACTAAAAAAGTTGTGCTACTATCAAGTGACACCCTGGTGAAGGCGATGTAACAGGCACGAACCAAATTTTGTAGCGTCTCTCTCAATATTTAAAATTAAATATATTTTTTAAAATAGAACACCATTTTATAATTTAAAAGGTGGCTTAAAACCGGATGAAAATGGCAAAACAACTTCAAACATTGGACCGTTGTTAAAATACCTAAAAATTAGGTTTGGAGTGTATTTACTACAAAAATCCAAAATATTTACTTCATCTTATTGATTATTTACAATGGCCGTTAAAGCTAACAAACACTTCATAGTTCCAAATGCTTCCATCAAGTATCTGCATTTTTGATAGTTAGGCCCCGACTACCCGTTTTAAACTTTAAAGTTTTCGGGTTCTTAAAGTTACAGTTGCCACTACCCAGAAGCGCCTTTATAGTGCCATCAACTGTTTGGAACCATATAGTCAACGCCTGTAAAACGATGTTCTCCAATAAAGTCCCTTGCGCTACTAATTGCTACATCTGGTGGTAGAGTTCGCCACCGTATTCACAACTATATCGTTCCGCCCTGTCCTATAAAGTTCCTGTCTCTTCGTGACTTTGCGCAGAGGTTGTGCGTGCTGCTAGTGTTTTTTAATTACCAGGGTGTATCAAGTTATCGCTACCATAAAATCGCCTATTTTAAAACTCGTGACTTCTTAGTGGCAAAAAATTGGAGGCGGCAAATTTATGGTGACCTATAAGGGTGGCAATTACCACTTTGCTACTTTCAATGCCACTACCTAATTATAAGTTATTAGTTCTTGTGGCCGGACGAACCCCGCCACTTAAGTTGTCACTATAAAGTGGCAAATACTTGAAGGTAGCTTTATAGTAGCATTTGTAAGTAACCGGCAATTAGAAAAGTCACCATATAGTTTCTGGTCTTTTATGGTGACATTTTGAAGGATTTTGGTAGTTCCGGATTCTTCCCGTAGGTGTATTGTTGCCACTTCAAATGTGTGTTTATTTTCCACCAATTTTGTAGACAGGGACCAACCAGGAACTCCTAAGATATACTATAAAGAGACCATTCTCTGTTAAGTTATATTTTAAGATGCAGCGGGGTTCAAGGAACTATAACTTCTATAACATCTCGTTATCAACAACAGAAGCAGAGTATGTAGCAGCTGGTCAGGCAATTAAAGAACTTGTATGGATGAAGCAACTGTTTAAAGATATTTCTGATAAATCTACTCCAAAGCCTGTTCCATTCGTGGATAATCAGAGTGTTATACGATTAGTGAAAAATCCACAAACGCATCAAACACATTGATGTTCATTTTCACTACATTCGTGAAAAATTCCAAGCAAATGTACTCTCGTTGGAATATGTCGCTGCTGAACATCAATATGCGAATATATTTAAAAAACCGTTACCCAAACAAAGATTCCAGTATTTACGCAGTCTCCTGGGAGTAACCTGATCCTTGCGGAGTTCAGAGAGTCACCAATTATCAGTTTGAGAGGGAAAATTGAAGAAGCCAACTGTGAAGTTGGCAGAGTTATATTATTATGAACTGTTTATATTTTGATTAGTACATTTGTCACTGTCTTTAATAAAATACTGCGTTTTTATTCTGATTAAATTGTTC
This sequence comes from Ophraella communa, assembly GCA_035357415.1. Classification (NCBI taxonomy): domain Eukaryota; kingdom Metazoa; phylum Arthropoda; class Insecta; order Coleoptera; family Chrysomelidae; genus Ophraella; species Ophraella communa. The sequence goes on along the minus strand of CM068988.1, from coordinate 19,259,483 downwards.
GGGTCAAGCCTTACCTAACTTTACCTTAGCCGCCGCCCATGCAAATGAGACGTTGTTCAGCCACTTTGTTTGTTCGGTTATTTGTCAATGACAGTTACTATTTATTAAAGACACAAAACAGTTAAAGATCTACGAAGTAAGGTTAGAATGTGAAGAATTCGATGAGCTGTCTAAATGTTTTCTGTTTCGTCTGTTGGAGACCTTTCACAGTATAATCTCGGATATCCGAAATATGCGCCATGGCAGATAAAGATACAGATGCGCGCCTAAGCGTAAAGGTTATAGGCCGGTTATTAAATAACCAAAAAAAAGAATTTTTTGTATCTACCTTTACTTTTTGTGGTGTATACATTGGGTTAATTTAATTATAAATATACCTAAACTGTCAGCATTAAAAAAATGTAGGGTGTTATGGAATTTACAAGCTGATGAGTTTTAATAAAACTTGTTGTATGTAGTGTTCATTTCACAAACTATTATCTACTATAATAGATATTTACATTACTAGCTGGGTAAGTAAACTTTTACAGTACAGTACAGATGTTTACGGATGAGGCGATAACGGAGTCCAGACTTTACAGCGAGTGTAACATACAACATTTTATTTCATATTGTGCTCTAAAACACAAAAGAACAGTGAAAAAATAAAATATTAATATATAGGTACTCCCCGGCTAAAACACCGGACAGTACAAACTGGCCTGAATTTTAAAATTGGCTTCTTCGCGAAACGCTCATTTGATTTTAATGTTTGCTTTTCATATTGGTTATACTACCACCACCATCAACTAAGAAAGTTTCTGAGCTTCTTCTTCTTTTTAAGAAATTCAGCTATTTTGCAGGCGATACTACCAAAAGTGTGAATACCAATAGGTTGTGTGGTACATTTTTCGTTTTTGTAATGACGTAATGAAAAATATTTTCTGTATAAAGAAATATTATTTTCTACAATGACGACAAAGGATATATCAATCAAACTCATTTTACATAACTCCTCCCGACGACAAGCACCTGCCAAACCAATGATCAATGAAACCTAAAGTATATATAAAAATTACAAAAAAGAGGTATTACTTTTAATTATATTACCTTTGTTATTAGATAGTTATTATCTTCAGCTTCTGACAAGAATTTCTTTTTTTCTTTTTTAGGTATTCAATACTTTGGATATTTTCGGTTTGTAACCAACGGATTTTCTTTTAAGAAATGCAATAACTTTGAGATAGCGGCTTATATCTATACTAAGTGACATAAAAAACACCCAGTTTAAATGATTTTATTTTAATAAAATTTGGTGAAATTATTTATTTTACTGAAATAAATAATTGATAAAATTTTCAGCATTATCAGTTGAAGATTCCGGATTTTATACTGCTTTTTTTGAAATCCACAAACAATCCAAAAATGAATACTGTAGCCGTAGTAAAGATCCAAATTTTGGGGATTTTGGTTCTTGACATTCTTTACGCTTGGTTACGATGCCTAAAGGACGGAGATCTGTACGATTTCGTCAACCTAGTGAGTTTGATTGGCGGTCGTATAGTGGGACTTCGGGAAGCTGGATTTTTTTTTCGGGAAATTGCAGTTAGAGTGCAAAGAAGTGTAGACACCGTGGTTAGGTGTTGTCAGACATGGCTTCGAGAAGGCCGTACGCAAAGAGGAAGGGGCTCTGGACGCCCCCATGGAACAACAGACCGTGAAGATCGACGCCTAAGATTATTGGCCTTAGGGGACCGTTTCTCCACTACCAGGTCCATTGCAAATGAACGGTTTGCAGAACACGGAAGACTTATTGGCATGCGAAATGTGTGCTGACGAATAAGACGTTTTGGCCTGTTTTCATACCGACCACACTGGGTTCTCCCTTTAACTCCAGAACACCGACGTAATCGCCTTGAGTGGTGCAGAGAACGGTCACTCTGGGATCAGAAATGGAACAGTATTGTTTTTAGTGACGAGTCTCGATTTTGTTTAGGCATGCACGATGGTCGAGCGACGGTTAGAAGACGATGTGGTGAAAGAAGAAATCCATGGTTTTTTGTTGTCAGGCATGTTAATAAAACTGTTGGAGTTATGGTTTTGGGGTGCTATAGCTTTTGGTTCGAGACCACCTTTAATCTTTATTAGAATAACATGAACGCGCAGCGTTATATCCAAGAAGTTTTGGAGCTCCATCTTTTACCCTGTGTTGACACCCTGGCAAATCCAACTTTTCAACAAGATAATGCCCGACCACATGTCGCAAGAGTCAGAATAGACTTTTTTCAACATAATGATGTCACATTGTTGTTGTTGGCCACCAAGATCTCCCGACTTATCCTCAATTGAGTACGTGTGGGATATGATGAGATTGCTCAATTTGCAACGTCCTCCTCAGACACTAGAAGAACTTCGATAGGAGTTGGTGGTTGCCTGGAATGAGATACCACAGGACATTGACCACGTGATCAGAAGCATGTCTAGGCGCGTTGCAGAATGCGTAACACATCAGGGTGCATCCACACATTATTAAAGGAAAAAGGGCTTTAAAGCAATGCAATCATTTTGAAATTTTTATCATTTACTTATTATGCTTCAGTAAGTACTTGTACAAAATTTTATAAAAATTAAATCATTTAAACGGGCTGTTCGGATTTTTATGTCACTTAGTATATATTATTTTTAATGTTAATTGTGGACTGGAACATTGAGTAATTGATTCATAGGCTCGAGGGCTTCTTCATTTATAGTATGCACTTTTTTACGACTGCTCCATTTTTGAAATAAATTGTAGACCAATTCATACCTCTCTTAACTTTGTCGACAACAATTCATAAATAGCTGTTGTTACAGGTTTATTTTAATTGCTTGATGTAATATAACTATTTAACAAATAAATCTACTTACAGTTTGAATCCATAACATTTTCTGAAATTATTTTTATTAAACATCATTGTTTATATCTTGGACTACAAATATTTGACCATGAACTTAATACTTCTTTATTATAAATCACACAAATTAACAAACAATTTCTTCTAATTAATAACAAATTAAATTGTACTGTATGCCTACTATGGTTAGCTATTGTCACCAAAGGTTGCCTAGTTATGGAAAGAAAATAACGTTGTCTTTCTCATTTCCTCATGCTGTCACTTTTATCTTTCTTGTTGGAACTCAAGCCAGGAGGTTCCCATTACGTATTTTATACGGATTCTGAAAAAGAAATACAAATACCCATTTAAGATCAGATTAAGTAATCATCTTAAGTCAAAGTAGACTATATACACCCATTGTGGATAACAAAATTACTTAACTCTTAAGGCCGCTGCCATATACGGTAAGCACACTATTTTCTTTGTCGAAGCTTCTCTTAAAAGGTCATATCTTGATTTTAGGCCAATTACCATCTTAATTTACCTGTGATTAACCGTGTACAGACTTCCATCAATTAGTATAGTTGCCATCCATTGTTCCTGCGGAGAAGTTCCAGGATTGGTACCTTATTCCAGAGATTGCTACACCTGGTAACTAAACCAACCTATATTCTGCCAAAAGCCAATGCAATAGCTGGTCTACCTAAAACCATTTTATCGATTAATATAATTCATATTTTCTACTTACCAGAAATAATTAAATATATAATACTTACCTACATAAACGAAGATATGTTGTTAACCCGCCAGAAGGCGCATGCCTATATCGCAAAATATTAGGCGCGTCGGTCTCTCAGACCGATTTATTTTTTATGATGAATATCAATGTTATTTACAGAAGTTACATCACAGAAGGTTGAAGGTAACTAAATTAAGATATTTGTGAACATACAATATGTAGAAAAACTTTATATTAAGTAAAAAAAATAAACATTTTCATTCACAAGACATATAATAAAACAGAAGATTAAAACTATACAAAATCAAAAGAATTGTTACTGATTTGCGTCGTCGCTCTCTGCATTATTTTCTTCATTCATGCAACAATCTTTACACATGCCAACTAGATGTTCAAGGCACAGAAACTTCTTACATTTGCAACAATAAAACCGAGTTTTTCTGCTTTTTTTGCTACTACAAGTTGCACACCGACCAGCTTCTGTCATCTTTTCCCCATTAGGTTCTCTGCAACGTTTCTTTGTTGATGGTCCTGGAGTTTGTTCTGTGCCACAGATCTCCTGTATTCTTGCTTTCAAAGTTCTTGGCAATTGCTGCATTTTCACACGCTCCTCCAGATGTGTAAGAATAAGTTCATGCGATAATGTTTGCAAAAACTGCCGTCTTGTCATTCTATTTTCCGGTATATTATGATTGTACACCACCATGGAATTGATACCTGCCACGTTCAAAATTGCATAGAAAATTACCATTGGCCATCGTCGGGTACTCCTAGCTACATTATAGTTGCTGCACAACCTATCAACAACATCAAAGCCCCCTTTGGTTTTGTTATAGTCCATTATTATCTCTGGTTTGTTGGAAGATGGATCAATGCAGTCGTCATGGTGTAAAGTAGATACAAGCAAAACATTTTTCTTTTTCTTGGGGATGTACGACACCAATGAAACATTGGAGGTAAAACCAAACATACTTCCACCTGGTGGATGCTGTGGTTGCGTAAATTCATTCGGTAGTTCTTTTTTGTTTTTACGTATTGTTCCAATAACTGTAAGCTTATAATCTTTCAGTAACGTCTCCACAAGAGGAATGCTCGTAAACCAATTGTCTAGAGTGACATTTCTGCCTGTTCCTTTGATTACATTACATAGCCTTTTAACAACCTCGCCAGGACTGTTACTTACACTATATCGCCCATCTGGTTGTTGTCCGACGTAGACTTCTAAGTTTGAGGTGTAGTACATTTTTGCATCACAAAGAGCATAAATTTTAATCCCGTACCTATTAGGTTTTGACGGAATGTATTGACGGAAAATACACTTTCCTCTGAATCTCTCCAATTTTTTGTCAACCGTCATATACTCGGATGGACTATAACCCGTTTTGCAGTTATGTACAAACATCTCAAAATATTCTCGGATGGCGGCGAGGCGGTCCACGGTTTGTCTGTCTTCACGTGTGTTTTTGTCGTCAAACCTCAAACACCGCAGCAAAAACAGAAACCTTTTGATCGACCAAGGCGAAACATTTCTATTCCCGATCCATCAGACTTCCAAAGGTCCTTCACGTTCAACATATTAGCTTTGAATAAGCCAGCGTATAATAACAAACCGAACAAAGCGTAAATTTCATTTTTGTTTGTCGGCTTGGCATCTCTACTCCGTTCGAAGTGACTAGATATAGAGTTTATATAGATGTTGGTGCATTCCACTATTAGATCAACCATATTATCGTTGATAAAATATCGAAAAGTATCCACAGGTGATTTGAGTGACCCGGTTACTAGTCGTGACGAAGGAAGGCGAACAAAAAAATTTTCTTTTCGTCTACGAATTGTTTTTGGCGGCACAAACTTACTCCATCTTGTTACCTTGTCCCTACCTACAAAACATCGAGCCATAGGAGTATTGACACTTTCAGAATCTGATATGTCTTGTTCACTTTCACTGTCACCTTCTCTTTCTTCTACAAAATCTTGTTCGTTGTCCGATTCTTCATCATCATAGTCACTATCACTTGTCACCTCGTCCCAAACTTCCTCCATCAGACACTTCAATCGTTCTTGTTCTCGTTCGTAACTCGACATCTCTATAATAATGGACTTAGTTCTTAGAAAAATTAAATGAAAAATTACCTAACCGGTGAAAATTATTTATCCGCAAAAAGGCGCTTCCGTCTCCGAGACCGAATGTAGCACTACAAGCACTAGACTACCGACACTTCTGTAGGTATTAAACACAATGTAAAGCGTAATGGTTTAAGAAGGTAGACAAGCGTAGAAGCCACAATGACGACAATTCGCGAATTGTTCACCGTAAAAGGGCGAGTTGGTCTATGAGACGACATGCGCCTTCCGGCGGGTTAACCACCTGGTACTACGTGGGTCCCATAACAATCATTGTAGTCATGTAAATATTACTTTTATCATTCCACCTTGACAGAATAATAATATAATAGCTAATTACTAAATCAAATTTTCCGTGTTTTTTTTCCACGACCACTCTACCAGACACCAACTCTGAGTTAGTCGAGTCAGTTTATAGATTAGTTACTGATTGTTCTTAAACTGACTAGGGACAACCAGTAACCGTATCACTGTTTTAGCAGCTTCACTAATCTTATGTGGAATCAATTCGACTTCACTTTCACTATCTATTTCCATTTTTTGAAATGCAAAAGTGAAAACTTTCTCAAATTATATCTGACATGCATAATAAAAGTACAAGTTGTTATTGTTGCCAAGGGCTCCTACTAAGATACCCAAAATCGTTTCGAAAGTAAAAAAATCGTACCGAAAGTAACAAAAATCGTCCCGAAAGTTAATCTTTCGGTACGATTTTCGTAAAGTAAATCATTTGATTTAATCAATTTTACCGAAAGTTTTATTTTTGGGACGGCTGCAGAAAAATATAGTTATATAAAAAATGAGCTTTTGCTGTACTTTTCGTTGGCACGTTACTCGCCGGAATGCAAGAACACTAGTCTAAAAACACCGGACAATGGACTCAATTGCCAAATTATTCAAATTTGAAAAAAAATTGCAAAAAAGAGTTCTCCAATAATTACAATAAAACCCGTTTGTACTTTTGTGAAGATGATTTTGATGTAAGAACTTATATGCATTACCATTTAAAGTTTTTTTTCCTGGGTATCGGTCAAATGAAAAAAAAAATAAATTAAATAAATATATATATTTTTTTTATAATAAAATTGGCATAACCACAACGTTTCGGCCATGGGCCATCATCAGGTGTAAATAGATACAACTAAAAAATTATTAATTAATTCACACACAATAATATTCATTTTAAAAACTTACAAAATTACACAAAGTCTACATTTAAAATTGTATACGTTTAGAATATTTGAAGAAATTGAATAAAATTGTAAAAACACAGAAAACAGTAAAAAGGTAAAAAAGTTAAATTTTTTATTTTTTTTTAAATGTAAAACTATCACATAGGCGGGTAATAAATATTTTATATAAGTAAATCTAGATCGAAATCCAGATAGGTGTAAGAGACAAGACCACACAAATTACTTTATTAAAGGAAAATAAATTGGTGATAAACACTCCAAATCAGTGTGACTGTTAACACTATGTAAATCTCTCTTTATTTCCACCATTTCTAGAAAGTTTCGTTTGGTTAAATCACTTTCCTTAGAGACTATTTTAACATTTTCGAAATCAAAGTGGTGAAAATTATTGATGGAATGTTTGGATAAGGCAGTTGCATTTTCGTTTTTTGTCTTAACATCATATTTATGTCTGTAAATACGTTTACCCAAATATTGTTTGGTTTGTCCTGTATAGGTAGATGGACAGTCTTTGCAAGAGATTTTATATACTACCTACATTGGTTTGATTTAAGGTGTCGATTTTTGGTTTGAGATTGGTAAAGAATCGTTTATTTAAATTGTTTATTTTTTTATGTGCAACATTTATATTATATTTTTTGAGAAATTTAGAAATATTTTCAGATACACCTTGTACATAAGGAAGTGTTATATAGTGTTTGGGTTGGTTTATTTTAGATAATATAAAAATATAATATAATTTTAATATAAAAAAAATATATTTATTTAATTTATTTATTTTCATTTGACCGATACCCAGGAAAAAAAAACTTTAAATTGTTATTGTACGGTCAGGAAAATTTTCAATTTTTGTATATGCATTACCCATCCAAAATATCTTTCACCATAACTATTGTGAAAAAGTATACATTTTTTTAATAAAGATCATATTTGGAGGTTATAAAAAGCAAGTAAAATAAGTTGAATGACATAATAACATGGCGGCTACTACACAGTTCGATATTGTTCTTCTGGCTACTCTATTCGCTATGCCTAGGAATGGCTCCGGGCCTATAAATATTCCTTCAGCACCTTTCCTGGTTAGAAGGTCCGCTATTTCGTTACCTGCAATGCCCGTATGCCTAGGTGGCCAAAGTAAGGTTACTTTGTTATTTTCCCCCAGACGTATTAGATTCTGAAGGCACTTCCAAACTAACTTGGAGTCGATCTGATTTGATTCCAGTGACTTTAGTGCCGCCTGGCTATCGGAAATCAATTTTATAGTTTTGTTCCGCAGTCACGCTTAAGCATCTCCTGCAGGCACATCTCCATTGCGAAAACCTCCGCTTTGAAAATTGTGGATAGGTTACCCAAGTTCTGGCTCAGGTCCACCTTTGGTTTCCCTCCATGTACCCCAGCTCCAACACCTCTCTCGGTCGTATAGCCGTCCGTCAGGTTCTGCCTGGTGGTCTTTTGCTGATATTCAGCCCACCAAGCTGGAAAACCATATGTAATCATAGGCCTTATTACCGTAAGATATTTCCAATACATATGTGTCCACAGAGGGCGGGCATTTGGAATTTATCCAGTCTCCGCCTCCTAGTGAAACTAACAATTATTGTTGCTTTACTAGAGTTGACCGAAAGTTGTACCTATAGATCAGAAAGGAAACAAAACTGAAAACTTTGAATTGAATTTTAATAATGATTTTATTATTTTGTGAACTAAAACCAACACATACCGATTTCTTTTTGCCTGAGCTATCTAATAAATAATACATTTTTTGATTTTCTCTCATATAGAGTAGAACACCTATTAAGCAACTGGAAATAACTGATCCATGGTCCGTTTTCCTTTGTGTTGGAACAGAGAGTATATTTTTCTGGTTTATAAGAAACCTAGCTCCATAAAACATAATCGGAGATTCGATTTTTTTTCTTAAATATTCTCGTCTCTATCATAAATTCACCCATGACAAAATTCTTTTAACGAATTTATTTAAATTATTGGTGTATATATTTTTTTGTCGGTAAGATTACGACTTACCACAAACTATGGGATATAAAGAAGAATATTCAATTTCTATATACATTCCGTATATTTTATGGAAATGCGAAGAATATCTTCGGTTGGATCTTGAATATCTTTTTACTGGTAGCAACGACTGTATGATAATTCACTTTGGGTTGTAGCGTCTGGTTAAATAATGAGTCTTCTGCCGAATAGTCCCTTGTCGATTATTATTACGACTTCTTTATTTAACAATACTTATACAGGCATCGCCTTATGATTATTCAAATTCAGTATATTGTTTCTTTTAGCTCTATTATGAATTAGTTGTTGATAAATATGCAGTTTGTATTATTTGATTCTTAATTTAAATATTTATATTTCAATTTTTATGCTAACTTATTTTAATTAGTATTTAAAATTATTGTATTAACCTTTACTTTGTGACAGTCCATCTTATTAAAAACACGGGAAATAAAACTTTTTAAAAACTTTCTTCTTGTCATATTCATACGATAATCTGACAATGCTAGTTTTTAGCGAAACAAAAAATCAATTTTTTAAATATACACAGCTTTTCAGATAAAAGTATCCACCTTTAATAACTTTTGTAATACTGGTATTTAGGAAAAATCCAAAAACACGCCAATTTTTGTTGAAAGGGGCAAGCATTATGGCTTTTTTAAACTTACTGGAAAAGCCACCCCCTCACCCCTAGCAGCATCCCTTTTTTTAATTACTTCTCATATTTTTTATATAAAATTTGGAGTTAGTATAATAAATTTTAGAGAATATAAACATATATATTAATATATTTCGTTTGTAATTTCATTAATAAAAGTTATTAAATAAGAATCCTTCATCATCCAAATATTGGCATCAGAGGGTGTTAAATAAATAAATAAGTGAATACCCAAAATCTATTATATTAATTAAAGTATAAATATATAGTAATTGTAATAAATTTTTTATTTGCTTTATAATTTCATTTTAGCTTCTGCTGTCTGATTTATTTTTTCCATAAATAATATTAAAGTGTTGCTATAACAACTGTTTTGAGTAGATAAACTATCACTAAAACCGCAAGGGTAGATAAAATGTTTTAACTTTTTTTATTCAATAAAATTTACAAATTCAAACACATTAAGGATTAAAAACAACTGAAATTTTACAATTAACATTTTTAGAAATTTCTATTTTTGGAGCATCACAACTTGTAGGTACTCGTTTGCTTAAACACTTGATTCGAGGTACTGGATTGATTTTCAGGTCCCTTGGATACAGAAATCTTATTGCTTATTGACTCCTCAATGTAAGATTCTGCAACGGATGACGATTTCCATCCACCTAAACGGATAAGTTTTACTAGATCAGCTCCAGAATTTGCAAACATAGTTGCTGAAGAACGACGAACACAATTTTATGTGTACATTTCTGAATTTGCAAGTTTGCAATCTTCTTGGGGATATTATATGTAGTGTTAACCCCCACCGGTTGAGTAGTGCACATTTGCTGTCGGTAGTTCATAAAAAACTTACTGTGAGGTACGTTTTTGGGGCGCAAGGCCCCCTCACAATTTCCAAGAAACTCATAAAATCGCATTATCTTCTCGAGCATAATTAGCGTCTCGACGGTAAAAAACGTTCTTAAAGATAAAGTACAATTTTATCGTCTTGTACAATAATTATAAAATACTTTTTTAGACATTCTTTTTAATTTTCATAGTACCTTAGCAAATTAAAAAAAAAAAACACTGATTTATATTAAATTTCAGGTAGAAATTTCGAGTGTTTCTAAGTTAAAACTGTTAAGGATGCTCGAAAGTAAAATCTTTCTGAAAAACCTTCATAACCATCAAAAAATAATAACTCCTTTTTCCCCTCTTTCGTTGCCACGACAACGCGGTCTAAGATCCGCGTTAAACAGCACCGGCCTGAATCCAACCAATTTAAAACATTTAATTTTAGAGATAAAACTTTCAATCATATCAAGAAATGTGATTTTTCTATATAGGTAGCGTTTACCTACCAGTGTTTTTCAACATGTTATATTCTAAGGTTTCTGACAGCTTTTTAGAGATAATAGAGAAAGCAGAAGATTAAATTCTATTTACTCCGTGTCAATATAGGGATGTTGACTTTTGTTGGAAACTATATTTAATCATGGATTCCATATTTATCATCATTTTCCACGCGATTTATACTATAACATACAGATCTATATACATACAGTTGTTCAGAAGGCATTTGATAATATATTGCTAAAAAAAATTAACCAGTTTGGATTATCTACTAATTTTATTAGGCTTTCTAGAAGCTACTTAGAAAATAGGTATTTTGTTGTAAGACATAATGGAAATACATCAGGAAAATTTCATATCAATTCGGGAGTACCGCAAGGATCAAACTTAGGGCCATTATTGTTTCTGTTATATATTAATGATTTGTCAAACTGTATACAATTTTTATTGTTTGCTGATGACTTTAAAATGTTTATGAATATCTGTACAGTAAGAGATTGTGTAAAATTACAAAAAGATTTAAATATACAAATATACAACGATGGAGTATCCGAAATAAATTAAATTTTGAATATTAATAAATGTCATGTAATGTCAATATCCCGTAAAAAGGAACCTACATTAAATTTTCTTTTAGTTCGCATATTAATAAATGTGTATCAAAAGCCAATCGTATGTTAGGATATGTTAGGAGACATACTTATTTTTTTTTTAAATATTAAAATAATGATTTGTATGTATAACACATTAGTACGAACAACGTTGGAGTGAATCAGGTACGTTACCTTATTTGGAAACCCAAATACAGCTTCTCCTTTAGATTCTATTCTTAGACTGGGAAACAATATTAACAGCATGATAAATATAATTTGGGCAATGTCTCCAAACAGATTTAAGATTGATATATTAAATTACCTGAAAAATTATGGGGTTTAATTACATTTAATAAATAATGTCGTCTTGTATTTTTCCCAAAAAAAACAATTTCAATTTTAATTTTTGTCTGTTTTTTTACTTGATTTAAAAGACACTTTATAATTATTGATATTAATTATTTTTAATTTTTTTATTTAATGTTTTATTTTTATATTACTTTGTATACATTTTCTGTTCATGTAATAAGGTCGTGAGACCTGTTTGGACTTAAATAAATAAATAAATAACATAAAAAATAACAATATATTATTGATATATTATTCAAGATTTTTTTTTGAATTAATTTGATTATAAATGGTTAAGAAATTCCACTATAAACCTGATGATGTTGCAATTATTTTGGAACAGTCAGTAATAAAATTTTAACATACGTCGGTGAGGGTGGTTTATTACAATTATTTAAATTAAATCTCGAATAAATAATTTAAAAATAATAATAAAAATTAGTTTATAACGATTTTCATACAAAATTCATACTTCATTATAAAATTATATCAAATACAGTACTCTGATTAATAAAAACTTGTTGGATAAAATTTAAAATATAAAATTATCTTTGAAAATTTTAAAATATAAACAATATAATACTTAACGATTCAAATATACATCCGTAGCTGTGAAACACTTTTAAACTTTTTAGTTCTTTTATCAAACAACTTTTTTTATTAAAATGATTGTGTCTTAATGTCAATGTTCATCGCAAATAGTACAGTTATTAGTTTGTTCAACCATCCTCTGCATTTGATTATAATTCTAAGATTGAGTGTGAAATAACAATCATCTAATACGAGGTTTGCCTTTTATATATCGGGATTAGAGAGCAAAAACAAATATTAATCATCGAGAATCACATTATTGTTTTTCAAAATATTTCCCATGAAGATCTATACACTTTGGCATGCGTTTGAACCAATTGTCGAAGCACTTTTGCCACTCTGATTGAGGTATCTCCAAAACATGCATTCTGAATGCAGCAACCACTTCTTTAGGTGTCGAAAAAGTTGACCTCTCAGTTTGCTTTTTACGTACGGGAATAAAAAAATAAGGACTATACGGGTGATGACTCATTAAATGTTTTGGGTGCTCAAAAATGCAGTTGTTTGAGCCGATGTGTGGGAGCTCGCATTGTCGTGGTGAATAGTGATCCATCTTCGGCGGTTGGTTTTCCTGATTTCTTGGAAGAGAACTGTGAAACAAATGGTTGTGTACCACTCAGAATTGACTGTTATGCGTTGTTCTAGTGGTACGGTTACGGCATGTCCAGTTTCTCCGAAAAATCATGCGACCATTTGCTTAGATAAACACTGGTCCTTGATGGAGCTTCATCGGCAAAAATTGAAATAAGTTCATCCATGCACTGTTGCTGAGTTAATCCACGTCGAAAGTTGTAAAAAATAATCGCAAGAAAATGTTCACGTATAACCTCAAAAATGTCCAACTTTACGATAGAGCTGTCAGTTGCCAGCTTGCAACACCAGGGTTGCAAATCCCAAAATATTAAAGGTAACACTCGTATAAGACAAACGTAAAACAGCAGAATACGCTACTGATTATAACGTAACTGCAAAGGATGGGAACAAACTATACATTATATTAGGTATAATTTAATTAACAAATACAATATGGCTGCAAAACAGTTTGAATTCAGCTTAAAGAGAAAATAGGTTATAATATTATAAATTATGTAATTGTTAATTATAATTATAGGCCAAAATACTGTCCAGTTTCTCGTTAGAACTTGCCAAAAACCTGATATTTAATAGGCTAACCAAAAATATTTCCCAAATTTGTATAAAAATTTAAATAAATATGTCTAACCTTGAAGGGACATGAGCAGTTGTTGCACTTTGGAGGATCTCCAGAAGTTGGCAGTGTGTTAAGCGATTAAGTCCTATCAGCAGTCGCCTTATACAATTTTCTGTTTTCTTGTAAACTGTGCCCAACAGTGAATATTATTAGTAGCAGAATTTGAAGTTATTACTTCTTTAGCTGGTGCGGTTGGCTGCCTCGTTGCCAAACATAACCACGACTGATGGGATCCATATAATAGTAATAGAAATTTCTTGAGAAGCAAGATAGTTAATAATGTATTGGGTGAGAGGAAAATCTATTGTTAATGAAATAAGTAGAAGATAGAGAGTCAGTGCATGTAGCTGGATTCGTAGCTGTTGAATAATGCCGAGGAGTTCTCCAATATGAACACTCGACGTGGAGATAGAAGGAGATAGAAGGCTGGTACTAATAACCAAATTGGACGTGGTAACTGCACTACCTACCTCTTTATCTATTTTTGAAGCATCACTGTCACGTACCAGTGTTTTCCTTGAAATGATGATTCAAAAACAAAATAGGAGTATTATGTTTATTGAAATTATTAAGCAATGTATTGATTCGTAGAACAGGAAAGAAAATTTTGAATACTGGAGTGTGGTATAGTGATTTGGGAGGGATCAATTAAATAGTAAACTAGTTTTGAAATCGATTATTGCATAATAATTATTATTTTCCATTTAGCCAATAGACAGCTTTCAGGCTTATAAGTACGAGTTATAAATTATTTATACTGTATTAAAATGAATATTAAAAAATGTTGATAATTTTAATTGCTCGTATTAATTAAAAAATATTATGAATTTAATGTATTTATCATTTTTTCATTTTATTGTCTGTAAAACCAGTTTATTTTAATGATTAAAAATGTCTCGAGTCCGGGCCAGTTGACGATCTTTTCCTCATTGTTATTATTCGCTCCTCGTTTCTCCGTCAGAACTTTTCATATCAATTTCACCTGCTTTTATTGATTAAAATTTTCATATCTGGCAGCATTCATTCTGTCCCATCGTTCGAGAGAAGATTATTAAAAAATAAAAATTTATATCAACAACACTGATTATCTCAATTTTTTTCAAAACGATATAATACACAAACAATCTATTCTGAATAACTTCATTTCTAGGTTCTGTTCATAACAAGTTTTTTCAATTTTTTATGATGATGCTTTTTTCTGGTTGCTTTTTCATTTTTATTAATTTTCAAAAAAATCTAAGCATTTTTTCATACAAAGGAACTAAATTTAACCAAGAACTTTAAAAATAAAACATTTTAAAAACAAAACTTTCACTATTTATTTAAAAAATTGTTTAAATTATTTATAACAAATATTTTTAAATAAGTTTAGATTAATTTGATGGTTCATTAAACATATTTTTATTACTATTTACAAGAAAAGTTCAAAAAAAGGATCCAAACACAATTGAAAACCACAAAACATGGGGTATGGTAAAAAATGCAGTAGTTCTGGAATTGTCATTAATATTTAAAGAACAGAAAATAGAAATATAAATCAATACAAAACGTAAATTAATGACGCAAAGAAATGGAACCAAATGTCCTAAGGTTTCTATCTAATTATTATCCAGTAAGAAAACTATTAACTTTAAGTTTA
The DNA here is from genome assembly GCA_035357415.1 of Ophraella communa. NCBI lineage: Eukaryota > Metazoa > Arthropoda > Insecta > Coleoptera > Chrysomelidae > Ophraella > Ophraella communa. The sequence continues at coordinate 19,244,182 of CM068988.1, read as the reverse complement.
ATTTACAAAATTAATTAAAGGAAATCAATAAAAAGTAGTCTAAATATAATAGAAAATAAACTATGAACCAATTACCGTTGTATGTAGCATCTGGAGTATTTGATCGAATTTTTTCATAATCTTCCACAGTTCTTTCAAATCCTGGTTTTAAATTACGCAACTGTTTAACTATTTGAAATATTACCAGTGCTCTTGCAAAATCGTGTCTTGCAATGCACCTCTTAGCCCTAGCTACGATATTCTCACCATCTTGAACTATGGTATCCATCCCTTCCCTGACAATAAATTCAAAAACTCTAGGTTGATGGGCGGGCGTAATGATGTCTTTCATTAGAATTTATTCCAATTTCATTAATCTATGTAAGGCTATTACGGATATCAAATAGTTTTCCATTTCTTATTCGTTGTCTAATTCTTCGTCGGTATAAGATGTATCTAATCATATTTTCAATTATAAATTAATAAAGTTAACAATGAGCAAAAAATAAATTGTACAGACCTAAATGTGAGGCTCTTCTCGTTCTCAAAGATAAACCTGTAGATTGTTCTGGAGTATGTGATGCTTTCAAAAACATTTTATTGGCTTTTCTTTTAAAAACTTGACCTATTCTTCTTGTAGAAGGTTTTCTGGCAGCTTCATGTCTATTAGGAAACTTTGGTTTAACATTTCGCTAAAATCTAGCATCGGCAGATTGACATATTGAAGTTACATGTTGTTTTTAAGGTATGGAAGTAATAAGACATAATATTATTATTAGCCGTTTCCATTGGAAGACCCTCATTTTGGATTGGTATATACTTTGTTATCAAAAGTAAAATAACTTTGATTTATGTATAGGTACATTAAATAGATCAAATATATCTGATATTATACCTGGATGGATATTTCTTTCATCTAATAGCTTTTTAAATAGAACTATACATTCTTTAGAAGGTATTTTTGAGAATATAGTATTATACAGTTATACTGATTCCAGAGGGAAATACATCTAGGATAATCCCTTAGGGCTAATAACATCTAGGCTTTAATATTTATAAGTCTTACTACTTCTATACTTGGTCTAGCCTTAATACTATATCTATTAACATCAGGAGCTATCTAAAACATAAAATATAACTTTAATATGTCAATCAGACCATGCTATGCTTTAGCGAAACAGCTGTCATTGAGTTTAAAAAAAATGTTTTAATGTTCTTAGTAATATGGACTTCCACAAAGTAAAGGTTACTACAATTAATCTCCTTAAAATGATTTTTCCATAATATCTATTAAAATTTTATTTTAGACCTTATTTAGTAGGTGTATGTAATTGAGTTACTGTCATTTCAACAGATACAAGCATTAATGTTGGCAATAATTTTTATATTGATCGTGTTAGGTCCGATCTACCGACACAAAACTCATCTCTTTCATTCGATCGTTTTTTACTATATTCTTTTTGTGTTAGTTGTGTATACAAGCCATTAACAATTCAAAAGTATTGTTTACGAGTCTTGAAATCATCTCTTGCCGATAGTCGTTGTAGGTAAGAAGTGATATGCCGTTACCGCCGATCATAATACATCTCGTGATCGTGCACAGTCCCACACATCGTAGTGTGCGCTGTGCTCAATTGAGACGTATCAAAAAGAGCAGAAGAGCTCGCGCGCTAACGGCCTCTCCGTGATATTCCGTGGCGACGAGACCAATATGGCGGATTTCAGAAACGCTCGAGAGCTACCAGGGGCATGACAACGAAGGCGTCCAATGAAACTTTGTTACATTTTTCTCATCAATTTCATCAATTAACTTTATTGCTTTTGGTTTATCATTTTTATTTAAACGTGTTTGAAATTGGTATTGACCAGTGAGCCACTAATGAGTTGGTAGGAAAAACAGTCGAACAATTAACTGATTTTTTATGCGGGAGGGAGATTGGATGACAGTATGTGATGTTTGTCTAAATAAATATATGAACTTAACGGAAATCCTATGCTATAAACTTTGTTCTTCGATATTACATTCTTACTTGATAATTATATACATAGTAATATATTGAGATAGATTGGGTAATATTAGTGGAGAAAGATATGAACAAAACCAAGTGATTACACAATTATATCAAAATTAAACTTTTAGATTTTCAAACTAATTTACAATCAACCATTTCATATTAAAAAAAAAAAAACAATAGAGCTGAAGAGATCTATTCAATTTAACTCGACAGTTAGCTCATGAAATAAGATATGAGAAAGAATTAGTTTTATTTATAGTAACTTACTAAAATTAGATAATAGATAGATAAATATTTGCAATGTTTTATATTGAGTAATTAGTTATACTTATAAGAAAGGTAGAGGTTAGGTAAAGATCATAATTAGTTATTAGTTATCTCAAATTTAGAACAGGTATTAGTGATTATTACTTCTTAGGTATTACATAATTTTGGTATATTACAGGAAATGTTTGAATAATTGTGTAAAATCAGCATTAAAATCAAAAATCTATAATTTTGTGTAGATGTTAAAAAATCATAAATGTTAAAATAGAACCATAATGCCATAATATTTACTATAACCATAATATTTAAGTATAGTTTTGCGGATCATAATATATTAATTAACATATGGAAAATGTTTTCTTATAAGACTCTCAGAAAACTAAGAAATAAGATTTTAAAAGCAAAATTATAATCTGGGCAAACTACATATATGCTAAGTGACATAAAAATTCAAACACCCAGCTTAAATGTTTTTGGTACTTACTAAGGCATAATAAGTAAATGATAAAAAGCCTAATTTTGTATTGATGCAAAACAATTATGGTCCCCACGTGGCACGCAAGTGATTGACTACTTTAATGCAGTTAATATTTAGTTACTGAGGTATTTATGGGACGCGCAGTCTTAGCGCACCACGAGTTAAGTACTATATTTTACCTATGACCTACTTGTACTTGAATTAATAATTTATTATTAATAATACTTGAACAACAACAACGTTAGAATTTTAAATAATTTTAACGTATAACTTTCTTATATAATTGTTTATAGGAACAGTTCGTGTTATGTACTTAAAATTCAAAATTGTGTTTTTTCATGACAACGCTTTAGTTTATTTTGACAACTTCGTGTAGTTAGATTTTCTGCCTGTCACTTTGGTTTTGTCTGATCAAAAATAAACTTGTGTTCCCGATTAAGAGTTCTTTTATCGTGTGAACATAACATTTTGGCGACGAGGAATTTCGAATTCGTGCGACCTAGCGATTTCAACCTAGGATTTCAATATTTTTCGGCGATTTTAAGCTGACAATTCAAAATGCCTGATAAAAATGGTGACGTGCAAAACAACGCAGCTGCGGAACAACCTTCGGTAGTGGTGAACTTGTCCAACATTCGTCCATTTGATGTCTCTCGCCCTCAAGAATGGAAAAATTGGTCGAAGCTGCTACAATTTAATTTCACGTCGATGCGAGTCAAGGACAATGAGATGAAACGTGCACACTTTTTCTCGATTTGCGGTGAGCCTCTTTACGTTTTAGCGAGCGGCATTTTACATCCACGAGATCCTGACGAGGTCGAATTTCCTGAGATCATTCAAGCTCTCACCGACCACTTCAAGCCTCTCGTTAATGTAGTCGCAGCTTATCACAGGTTCCACCACTGCAATCAGAAGGTTGATCAGCCAGTCAATGAATATGTTGCTGAACTTCGAAGACTGGCAACTGATTGCAATTTCAGAACGATTCGAAACGACATGATTATGAATCAGCTGGTTTGTGGCATTCGAGATGGACAGGTACGTTCGAGATTACTGCAAATATCTGACCTCAATCTTCAGCAGGCTATTGATATTGCTCTACGAGCCGAATCAGCACATGGCGACATCAAAGAGATAACTGATGAGACCGGCGCCGTTCGTCTGGTGTCTAAATCCACGGATCGCCAGGACTGTTCCAGGCAACACGTTTCCGAGAAGCCTGCACCGCAGCCTCAGCCATCGTCATCGCAGAATTTCACCTGTTTTCGCTGCGCTGGGAGCCACAAAGTCTCGCAATGCCATCTGGACCCAAGTTCGCTGATTTGCACAACGTGCAACAAGCAAGGTCATGTCGCAAAGATTTGCCAGGGATCTCGTCAGAAGTTCAAGTCGAAACCAGGTAAATCAAAGCAATTTCAGAGCTATCAAGACAGTGCCATTCATTCTTCACAGGCACATGAAGAGTCAGCTGTTCGAAGTTACCACGAGGGAAACACCTATCAAGTTACTGCCCAACCAGCTGGTTCTTCATCTCAACAGTGCAGTTGTTCTCATTCTTCGAACAATTTCCAGCTTTTCACTCTGGCTAAGGAGGAAAAAGCAGCTGGGCCACGGAAGATACCAGAAGCCATCATGGTCACACTTCAAGTCGACGGTCGTACGGTGGTGATGGAGGTGGATTCCGGCGCAGCAGTTACAGTCATGCATCAAGAAATTTTCGAATCGTTCTGGCCTTCTTCGGGTACTTTATTACCAGTTCATAACCTGTCTCTCGGCGATTACCATGACAATCCAGTGAAAATTCTCGGTGTCAAGATGGTCCGCGTTCAATTCAAGAACAATGAAGCGGTTGTGCCTTTGTACGTAGTCCAAGGCTGCAAGGGTCACAATCTTCTAGGAAGAAACTGGTTCCAGGCTCTTGGCATTTCTGTTTGTGGGATTCATTCGCTCACTAACAAATTTTCAGCCCCGGATCATCCAGCTCTCTCAGATTCTGGTCCAGCACTAGGAAAGTTCAAGGGTCCACCTATCCATCTAGACATCTCTTCTGATCAACCAGCAAGGTATCTCAAGGCTCGTTCACTGCCTTACGCCTTGCAGTCTCGTGTCGTCGATGAAATCCGAAGACTTCAGGACCTAGACGTTTTGCGGCCTGTCTCATTTTCCAAGTGGGCAACTCCGGTGGTCGTGGTTGCAAAACGCGATGGTTCCATTCGGATGTGCGGAGACTACAAAGCTACAATCAACACCGTTCTTACACCGGACAAGTATCCTTTGCCGTTTCTGGAAGATCTCTTCGTGAAGCTGTCTGGTGGGAAAGTTTTCTCCAAACTTGACCTGGATCAGGCCTTCACACAGTTGACGGTAGACGATGAATCAGCGTTGTTACTCACCATCAACACAATCTTGGGCCTGTTCTCTGTCCATCGAATTCCGTTCGGGATATCTGTGGCACCAGGTATTTTTCAACGTACAATGGATAGTCTTCTGGCTGGTATACCAGGCGTTGCCATTCTCATGGACGACGTACTGGTAGCCGGCAGCTCCGACAAGATCCACAACGAACGGCTGAAAGAAGTACTGGATCGCCTTCATACTTTTGGGTTGAAGCTAAAAAAGAAGAAATGTAAGATCTCAGTTCCTGAGGTCGAGTTCCTTGGATACAAGATCTCAGCGAATGGCATTCATCCCACTGAAGAGAAGATCGAAGCAATCCAAAACTTCCCGACGCCTACGAACAAGACCGAACTCCAAGCTCTATTAGGAGTTATCAATTTTTACGACAGAAGATTCCTTCCGAATCGAGCCAACATTTTCGAGCCACTGTATCGTCTTCTGGACAACAAAGCTGATTGGATTTGGAAAGAAGAGCAAGTCAGAGCGGTTCAAGAGATTAGGAAATTTCTGACAAGTGATCGAGTCCTGGTCCACTTCGAAGACAATCGTCCCCTGATCCTCGCTTGTGACGCTTCAGCTTACGGTGTTGGTGCAGTTCTTTCGCATCAATACGACAACGGAGAAGAGCGACCTATAGCGTTCAAGTCAAGAACCATGAGTCCCACAGAACGGAACTATGGTCAGGTCGACAAAGAAGCTCTTTCTTTCATTTTTGGTGTCACAAAGTTCCACAAGTTCCTGTTTGGGCGATCCAACATCATTTTTATTACAGACCATAAACCGTTGCTGGGGATATTCAAGAAAGGTGCTCCTACTCCAGAGCACTTATCTCCTCGCATGATCCGGTGGTCTTTGATGCTGGGTGCCTACGACTACGAGTTCGTCTACAGACCAGGTCGTCTTCATGGTAATGCTGATGCCTTATCTCGGCTACCATTACCAACTTCTGAAGGCGAGTTCCCAGATCCAGTTGGTATTCACCTTCTGGAAGTTCGAGATGGTCCTGTCAAGTCCAAGCAAGTAGCAGAAGAAACTGAACGAGATGCGGAACTTTCTCAGGTTGTTGAATTTGTCAACAATGGCTGGCCAAACGACATCCCGCCCCACCTGAAACCATATTGGCAACGAAGTCTCGAGTTGTCAACCTTACAAGGGGTTCTACTTCGTGGAGATCAGGTGGTGGTTCCTTCATCTTTACGCCAGAAGGTTCTAGACGCAATTCACGCATCTCACCACGGTATTGTTCGGACAAAGTCGGCAGCACGTTCATACGTTTGGTGGCCCGGGTTGAGCAAAGACATCGAGAAGACGGTCCAACTTTGCTCAACATGTCAAGAACTTCGCAGAAATCCACCAGCAGCGGTTCCAGCACCATGGCCTTCAGCGAATCGTTCATGGGAACGCGTTCATATCGATTACCTGGGTCCGATGGAAGGTCACGTCTTTCTGATTATGGTGGATGCTTTTTCACGATTTCCAGTAGTCAAGATGGTTTCATCGATGTCTGCAGCGGTTCTCATTAAACATACTCGAGATACGTTTGCAGATTTCGGCCTTCCTGAATGTATTGTTTCAGATAATGGCAGACAACTGACGTCTCAGGAGTTCCGTTCGTTTCTTTCCAAGAACGGAGTCAAGTATCTGAACACGCCTCCATTTCATCCGTCATCCAATGGTCTGGTTGAGAGGGAGTCCGCAGTTTCAAGGAGCTCTTCAAGAAGCACCTTGACGGCGACATTTCAACTCGTCTTGCCAGAGTCCTCTTTGCTATGCGTACTGCTGTGTGCACAGTTACGAATCGAACTCCGATGGACCTGTTCTACTCAAACCTGAAGAGCCGTACCCCTTTTGATGCTATGCGACCATCATGCGAAGTTCGACAACCGTCAGAAGCTCCAGCGTCAAACCGTCAGTTTGCTGTTGGCGAAGCAGTTCGATTCCGGGATTATCGTCAACGCAAACCCCGATGGTCTCGAGGTACAATAGTAGAACGCTTGGGTTCCAGACTGTACACGGTTCAAGACGAAGATGATATTCTGCATGCTCGCAGCGTTGATCAGATCATCGAGTGCAAACTTGAGCCAGCTACAATGGTGCCTCATCGTCTTTCTCAGGATCCAAGATACAACCCAAGCTACAACGACATTTTCTTAGATGATTTCCTTGCTCAAGAAAACAGGAATCACCCTCAGCTCCGAGATGAAGTTCAAGGTGGTCTGCAGTTCCAGCCGGGTGTTCCTCAAGAACCGGAAGCTCAGCTTCCAGATGTCCCTGTTATTGAGCAGCCTCTCATACCAGTTCCCGTCCCAGAGGTCCAGCCTGTCCCAGAGGTCCAGCCTGTTCCAGAGGTCCAGCCTGTCCTCCAGCCTATTCCAGAGATCCAGCCTGTCCCGGAAGTTCAGCATAACCCAATTGTTCAACCTTTTCCTGGTTTTCCCCGAGAGCAAGCCCCAAGATCGAGAAACTATGATGAGATTCCGGTTGGCCAAGGCGAAACAGAGAGGTGGAAATTTTTGAGGGGGGATCAAGACCTGCTAGGTCTAAACGACCGGTTGAACGTCTGACTTATAAATGATTTTGCTTTGTTAATTTCATATAAACTGATTGTAACTGTAATTTTTAAAAATTAGAGAGGGGAGAAATGTTATGTACTTAAAATTCAAAATTGTGTTTTTTCATGACAACGCTTTAGTTTATTTTGACAACTTCGTGTAGTTAGATTTTCTGCCTGTCACTTTGGTTTTGTCTGATCAAAAATAAACTTGTGTTCCCGATTAAGAGTTCTTTTATCGTGTGAACATAACAGTTCGGCTATTAAATACTAATGGTACTTGGCTTTTTTTGCTTGTTTAAGCATTAGAACATGTTTTAAATATAATAGTTAAATTGGTGAATAATAACGTGTACGCATACGGTCTCTAAATATTAAATGCAATCTTATATCTAATAAATGTTATTTGCCATTTAAATATAGTAAATTCAATCTTAAATATATAAAAAACTGAAAAAGTAGAAAATTGTTTCCACCTGCACCCAAGGTAAAGCAACTTAACAACTTCTATACCAAGCTGGACCGTTTTCTATGAGAAAACAACTACTTCCTGGGCTATATGCCCCAACGGACATTGAATTACATTCCAATAGAAAACGTGATGGCGACCGACTTCGTCGATACTTGCAACCATCTCTATCGATTTGCAAATCCACGGGAAGAACACTACTCGTAGACCGGTTTCGACATTATTGTGTCTCATCAGTACGAGGTAAGTAGTTCTCATCCCGCAGAGCAGGATGCAGAATGATTCTTTTACGCAAATACATAAACCGTGAATCCACGATTCCATGATAAAGTCGCAAAAGCGCCATCCTACCGTTCATTTGGAAACCATCAGATCAAAGGTAACTGCTAATCGAAAGATAACAATATATGAAATAATTTCAATAAGGTGCAGTCAATAAAAAACTGAAAAAGTAGAAAATTGTTTCCACCTGCACCCAAAGTAAAGAAAACAACAGTTTCTATACATGACCGTTTTCTATGAAAAAAACTACTACTTCCTGGGCTATATGCCCCAACGGACATTGAATTACATTCCAATAGAAAACGTGATGGCGACCGACTTCGTCGATACTTAAAACCATCTCTATCGATTTGCAAATCAACGGGAAGAACACTACTAAATATGTAAATTGGAATTTTTTAATAAAATGGCGACGTCTATTGACAGTTGTTAAGTGGTTACTAGGGAAGCTGTGCGATTTCCTTTACAGCTGTGCGTTTATTTTACCGTGCGTTATAAGACATCAATTGATGATTGATGGCTGACAGGGCGGTCGTAGGTAAAAAAAAATTATGTTCAGAATGCCAAGGCGAATGATTGCAGTAATAAGAAGAAGAGAAAGCCTTGCAAGTTACAAGAATGGGTTGGAAATTTATGTTTACTTTTTTACGTGTGGTTCATTTCTTGCTACTTTAAAAAGTTAATAGTAATTACTCGATAACTTTTTTCCGATTTCTGACAATTAGGTACTTTGCTTTATTTGTATGTTTATATTATGAAGTATGCTTGTGCTTATTTAATTAGGTAGTAGCATTAAATTGATAAACTGATGGATATTGTGCAACTAGTGAACAATGTTGTCGATTGCCTACGAAAGCAAAGGTTTAACGTATGAGCGAATTGTCTTGTCATTGGCATCAGTGGATAATCGACAACGGTGCACGAGTTGCAAATACTATTTCGTAACACAAAAGCGGATATTTATGTTGGTACAAACAAATACATTTTTTTAAAGAATGTGGCGTTTCTATAGTCAACTAGTGACTTACTATTCCGTAAGCAAAATGGATAAAAGGATTCTTGTCAAACGAAATAGCGTGCGTCAAAAACGAAATTTGCAACTATGAGTAATACAAAATTATTTAAAATACTACTACTATAGAAGGTTTGACACTACTCTCATGAAACCTTATATATAATATCTTCACCTTGTGGACTACCAGATTCAGCAATAATAAATAAAAATTTTCACCCTTCGTGGTAGCTATGTATAACACAGAATTCCTTTTAAATTGGACTTCTAGATACTTCTAGCTGGACTAAGGTTGTTCATGAATATGAAGAGGAAATTATTGATAGCTTGATCTTATTGTAGATGTATAGTTAACATTTACATAATATACGAGTAATAGTACAAAATTAAACTATCAGACTCTTCATTTAACTTTAAGAAATTTTATTAGTTTTACTTTTGTGTATCAATTGCTGTTTAGAGACCTTCAAGGTCACAGCATATAAAATAATCTGAATAATTCTTACCACAACGTATATTCAAATGTTGGAATTGTTTGCAGAATGGAACCTTTTATTGTCCCCTTATGTCCCGTTTATGGCGATATGGCGGTTTAAGAATTGACTTGGTCGTCGTATCTCAAGTCTTAAATAAATAAAATATGCGATGGTTTAAACGAAGAGAACGAAAGGACTGTGTCTGCGACATCGGCAAGACATAATTTCTTCGGAGCGGTTCACAGACAGCAGAATGGATCTGAGACACGACGAGAGTATAACAACCGACCACAGTAACAATGATCGAGTGTATATTGTCTAACAGCCCTGGGAAATAATTGACTTATTGGCTGTAGAGTTAAGACAACAGTAGAAATTATGAGTTGAGACATCAGTGAGCCGGCTGGAAGCGAACTTAATTAACTGAAGCGAACAGTACAAGTTGCGTTTTGATTGCAGAATTTATTAACTAACAAATAGTTATTATTTTATCACAACATTGATGAAGTTTACAGTAGGGTGAATTTTTATAATTGCAACCACACATATGAATAGATATCTCCAAATTTTGGATTTGCAGAGATTGTGCCTATTATTGGTAAATATAAACAACTACACAGTGGTTATTTAGGTTTAGAGTTAGTATTATTTTATAAAGAATAATAAAAAACTCTTCGTTTTAACAAAACTTTCACTATTCATTTAAAAAACTGCTTTTTTAAAACTCAATGACAGCCGTTTCGCTAGACAACTAGCATCGTCAGATTGACATATTTAAGTTTCATTCAAGATATTGGTTTCATTCAATGAGATCTGGACCAGGATCTCTTTTATTAAATGAGTAAGAAGGGTTTTCTTCTAAAACAACTATTTATTGAACATCCTTGAACATACAAGGGAAACAAAACGAAAAAATTATTTTAACTTTTAACTAAACGAAGAGTTTTTTATTATTCTTAATAAGATGGACTTCCAAAAAGTAAGGGTTAGTACAATCAATTTTATTATTTTATATTTTTTCTCAATTCTTTGGTGTAATAATTCATAAAACGTGCTATACCAGGTCATATGTTCTTTTATTGTTGTAACCCATAAGTACGTATCTTTTTTAAAGGGTATTTTTAACACTACTAGGACCTTAACCAAACGTTATATTAGTTCAGTATGACGTCAGATATTGTGGACCAGATCAGTTTGGGCAATGGGATTACATATTTAAAAATTTACGAAGAGTGTGATATATACATATTCAAAATTGCTGCTTTTTACAAATCTATAAAAGCGTTTCTTAGAAGATTGAGTTTTTTAAGACTCTTCAAGACTTTTGAGGATGAGGCTAGTTCATGATAGGTGATCGGTACCATCTCCACTTTTTCTGCATGCCACATCTGCCCTACTTCTATAGCAAGATCGGTGTACTTTGCTATCTTTTCATTATACTTATCCAAGATATTGTTGTTGTTTGGAACTGCAATATGGACTAGCAGCGGTGATAGTTAACCTATCGTGGTAAAAAGGTGGATAGGCATTCAACAGTCCATATTTATTGGCCAGTCTCTGGTGGATAATATTACACAGTTGCTTGTATTATGTGTTGTATCGTTTCTGAGTACCGTTTACACTTGTCCGATGTATAAGTTTTGCCCCCGATAACAATTTTTAGTTAGTGTTTATAATCTGATCCTGAATAGCCATCATAAATCCTTCAGTCTCTGGAAACAAGGTACCGTCAGCAAGCCACCTATTTGATGCTATTTTATCAATGTTTAGGTCCTGATTATAGCAACCATGTAGAGCTTTTTGGGCATATTTTACTTGTTTCTTAGAATCTGTAATACTTTCTAAACTCACATTAGAACCTGCTAAATTGAGAAGAGAATGATTCTTATCTGCTCACATAACAAATTTGTGTAAATTAGATGACAGTGAATAGGTGATAAAGAAGTTTTGTAATTTATCTTCTTGTTGTGTAAATTGATTATGTCACATAGAGCTCTTCCTCCCTTCTTTCTCGGCAGTGATGTTCTAAGCAATGACGATTTTGGATGGTGATATATCTGTGCTCGATCATCATAGTCCTTTTTGTTCTCTAAATATCTTCCAATTCAGTTTTTGCCCATCGTAGATTAAGTTAACATATGTAAGGCATAAGTTTTAATTGCTCAGTTAAGGTTTCCTGCGTTCATTTCAGATTTTATTAATAAACTAACCCTCTGAGTGTACTGATCCCTGATTTGGAAATTGGATTGTTTTGGGTCTAACAACCTGACCTGTTGAAATCCCAGATATTTTTATGTTTACCCATTCTGCATGACATCGATTATATCTTCATTGGGCAGCGCCTCATTCCCATTGACCGTTTTTTCCTTCTTGATGTTAAAGGTTCTGCCCTTATATAATCCAAATTATATGCGTACATCACTGGAAAACCTCGATTATATCCAGAAGATGTTGGATTTCTTGTTGATTGGAAACTAAAATTTTGATGTGATCCATATAAAGAAGATGGGATTCGGTGCATTATTATTATTATCATTATCAAAAGACTTATGCACTTACTCAGCTTTTCGTTTTTAATATTTACCTATTCCAAGCCTAAACGCAAATGGAAAATTTACATATTTAAAAATGTTCGTCACAGTGTGCCGTTTTTTGCAAATCAATAAAAGTGTTGAGTTTATGAAGACTGTTTTCAAGATTTTTCGGTGAAATTTTTATTTTAATTGAAAAAAGTTTAGACGTTAGTAATCTATGATGTCGAAAAATATAGATGTTACATAATTACCTGCATAAAAATGCAAAATTTAGTGATTAAAATAATGACTTTACTTCACTAAAAAAATGCAAGACTGTTTTTAAACGAGTTGTTTGCAGGTGCACATGCAAAAGTTTCATCTAGATTATTACAGTTATCAATAACTTTATTCGTTAGTAAATTTTTGATGCAAAGTTTTCTTTTATACACAGAATTCTGTGACATTGATTTGGAGATTTTCCTTTGATTTTCCCATCCTTCACATTGGAGATAGGGATAAATTACATCGTTTCTTTAATAAGTTTATTGTGCTACTGATATAAACTGTAAATAGCACAAAGTATCAAGGACAGAGCCCTGTGGCACTCCGCTTTTCATGAACGTTTTAATAACTGTGCTTCTATTGTAATATTTCTAGCTTGACAAATTTTAATTTATTTATGTTGGCATTTAACAAAGTCTAGTTTTTTTTGTTTAACTTTAATGCTGTTGTATTCAAACATCTTTAGGAAATTTCGCATTACGAAATGTGGCCCATATATTCCGATGAATGAAAATTATGAATCAGGAACAAAAGACGTTGTCACTAATAAGTGCTTAACACTGTTGAAAGAAAATTTAAAAATAGCTCGACTTAATGAATGGAAATCTATTTTGGAACCGAATCTTCTTTTTGTGTAATTTGCTATTTCTGCTTAATTTTGTTATCTTTTCATTCAAGTTGGTCCATTAACCTTAAGTAAGTAGATTTTCTGTTTTATTTTAAATTGCGTCTCTTGTTTAATCCAACATAACTACAGGTCAGATAAAACTGTACACCATTAGTAACTCAAAAGAACTATTTTTATTTATAAAGAGAATTAAAAGGTGTTTTTTCTTATACAGCTATTGGTAACTAAAATTACAAGAGCTTTGTAGCTTTCAAGCTTTTACATTCTTTACGATTAATGTCAAAATTCATTGTACGTACATAATTAAAAGAATTACCTAGCACAAATTTCTTTTTTAAATAAAATTATAAACGATTGCCTCTCTTGTTGGTAAAAATAGTTGCCTTCTTCTCGATCTTACCCCTCTTCAAGGAGGTGATTTTGATGACCATGCTACAGCTCCACTCTACTGAAACACAACTTGAAATACAATCTGGTGAGTCAAGGTGTGGTTTGTGGCGCGAAACTATAAACGACCTTCCACTGCTACCAGCAAATAATACAGAATCGATTTCACCAAGATATGCCTTTCACAGGCCCTACAAGATAATCATTAATGACAACGCTCAAAAATGCATTGGCAACAGGTACTATCTGTATTTTCACCAATGGATCTAAAACAAAAGAAGGTTCAGGATGTGGAATTTACTCCAGATCCCTAAACTTAAATATAAAATGAGCAATGGACTGTAATTCCAGTAGAGCTCAGACAAAGTTCACTGCCGTCTCCATAGCCGCAAAAGAGATCATCAAAAGGTAAAAATATCCACATCCCTACGGATAGTAGACAAGTGTTATTAGCTCTAAATAGGCCATGGATAGGTTATCAGGTCTAATATTAGAATGTCACATGGCTCTTACCGAAACCAGCAACAACAATGTGGTTACCCTAGGCTGGATCAAAATCATGGAATTTCAAAAGGCAACCGCATAGCTCACTTGTTGCCTAGAAAAGCTGTCTCCCAAAGGATCTTGGGACCTGACAGTGTTGTCAGCCTGCCGGCATCAGCGGCAGGCTGACAGGAACCCTCTCTTGGCAAATTCAAGGGAAAATGGGATGAAGAAAAAGGTTGCAGACTATCCAAGGAACTTCTGAAATATCCGAATAGCAGAACAGCCATAAAATACGTGGCCATGACCAGAAAGGACCTGTGTTTACTATAAGTTATACTTACTGACCTTTGTCACTTACGAAAACATCTGAACAGGTTGGGTTTATCTGACACCCCACTATACAGAGGATGTGAACAAGAAGATCAGTCAGTTGAGCACGACCTGTGTGAATGTCCGGTACTCTATCTAATAAGACTTTCCGTATTCGGCGAGAACTGGTTAACACAACTTGACGGAGCTAGCTGCCTACTGTAGACGTTATTACCTACTTTAAACAGGTAGGATGCTTGACTAGCTAATAGGTAGGCTTAATCTTAGAAGGTCGCAAAATGGGGCAAACGTCGCCTAAGTGCAGGAGACCCACTCTTCAAGATTTACAGATACAGAGATTCCCTGTATAATTGTCTATTTCTTATATACCATGGGGCGTCTGCTGTTTGTTTTAAGCTCATATTCTGTTATGCTAGTATTTTCTTTCTGTATGTTTTGATTGTATGTCCCTAGACTAGGAAGGCCTACAACATTATCGGTATGATGATTGCATTGCTTGTTTAGCCTTCTTTTGATGTTCTCCACGTGTTCTTTGAAGGTCAATACTTTGTCTAGTATAACTCCTAGGCTTTGTCTTTTTTGAAATATTTAGGTACAAAACTTTTTGCTAACATATTGATCGAATGATATCGTAATTAATGACGCTCCCGAAACTGAGCTCTTTATTGGTGTGGCTCTTGTCAGTCAGTTCACTTTCTGTTGCGCCTTTATGATCTAACAATTATATAAAATCTTTTGTCATATTAGCCTATTTATTAAGAAAACTTAAAGCGTTTAAAGGTACAACTATCTACAAGAATATAGAAATTTACCCTTCGGGTTCATCTACGGAGGCAGTCTTGTCCACTGACATCTAAGGAGTGTATTTCTGACTGAAAGCTATTTAGAGCTTTACCAATAGATTTCGATATCTGTCTTGAATAGTACCATATATGAGTGAGTGGCTTCTGGTATGGTATGTGGCTGACCATTGAGCATCTGCTGGAAATCTGTTATCAAAAATGAGAGCGATGGATATGAAAAAAATTATGGATATTTAAAAATGTAACGACGCACGCCTTTGTTTTTATAGTGTCGCCACATCGAAAACAACAGTATACAAGCATATAAGTTGTTTATAAACATGCACAACCTAATTGGTTTTTAATAACATCTGAACAAAACTATTTTATTTTTTAAAAACAACTGTCGAGTTACCATAAAATATAAGACAAATATGATTGATAGACCAGAATTTGTACATAAAATTCTTTAAAATGGCTCGTAAGTCATCCGAAGAACAATAAATGTTCAGAAGAGAATATATATTTCATAACTGTTTGATATATGACTAATTCTCGGACCATTGTTTGCTATTTTAATTGAAATAAGAATTGTATATATGCTAAAAAGTTAAGAGGGGCGTCAAAAATGTGACAGCTGAAAACGGGTGGCATGCCTGAATTGTACCCAAAATTTCAATCATTTTGTAAACAACAAATCTAAAGAACGCCTTTAAATTACGTATTCAAATTTTAACAGGATATAGCTTAGACCTTTCTCTAGGAGATAAGGTTTTTTAGTTAAGTTTTATATTGTAATAAAAGAGATATTGGTGTTTAAGTGATGGTATGTTTTTAAAAAGTTTGACAATTTGTGATCACGAATTTTAACGCCAGAAGCTTAACTCCTAAAGAATGCATAGAGAATGCGACTAGCAAAATATGAAGTTAAAGAAAGGTATATTTTTTGAGATTTGTTGCACGCAAAATTTGAACATTGCACTAATCTGTCAATTTAGTTCAACAGTTTTGGTGGCGCTTTTTTCAAAAACGTATGTCTATTCTAATTCTCCAAATCCAAACACAAACTTCACTTAACATAACCTAACTTTATTTCTCGTTTATAACGTCAAAATATATTCATTTTAGTGTTTTGCTTTTAAATATATAATTGTCTATATTTATAATTTACCAGAAGTCAATTAAATTAATTTTAAAGTATATTTTCACAATTTGCGTTGGTTTTTACATCGGTTTATGCATTATCCAAGGAATTTAGTGTTATGAACCGTTATTTCCTAAATTACTTTTTACTTAAACACAGTTGTCTTATTTTAGTCGAATTGGTAAAAATGTGAGTTTTGAGAGACCTGATTTTTCTTTATACTTTTTTAATCTTTAAGTTACCTTATATCTTTATTTGTTAAATAACATAAACCCAACCTAAGGGATTTACATTCATAAAATTAAAACTACATATGTAAATATTAACAGCTAAGTGTTAAACTGTTTTTCTAAATAGGCAGGATAATGTCCACAAAGTAAGGGTTTCTACAATATTTATTTACATGTTCAATATGCATAAATATAATAGCTTTCTCTTTAGATAATGTGATGAATAAAAATTTACAGTCAAATATGTAATATTTTTATTAAAACAGTTTTACAAATTTGGGTTGGATACTGAATATGTCTGTTATCTTTATATATATCCCCCTCATCATTGAAAGTTTGTTGGTAAATGATAAAACAGACCAAAGGGTTCCATATTCATGTCAGAATGAAGTTCATATATGGTGAACTGGGTACATATACCTAATTGAGAAAATGAGTCCTAAAAAAGAAAAACATAAAACATTTACTTGTTATTTACTAATAATATGCGATTGTAATTTGGTAATGTTTAAAATGTAATATAGAACCCTAAAATAAACATTTGTATTTTAAAACACATAGCAGCCCACAATAGGTTTCATATTGATGTAGTTCTATGAGGGTCCAGATTCAATGTTTTTGAAGAAAGAGTTCTAAAAAATAAAAGATTAGAATTAACAGTAAAAATTATTAATTATTTACTATAAATAGAATAAAGCCTGTGTTACTTCAGGTCCAAAGTTTTTGAGGAAACAGTTCTAAAAAATTAAAGATTAGAAATAAAATATAAAATAAAATATAACATTACTAACTCAGTTACAAATTTTGTCAGTCTTCTTACTATCAACAGAATACAACCAGTGTAGGCAGTTATACTTGAGGTCCAAAGATTTTGAGGAAACAGTAGCATATATTTTGAAAACCATTGATTTATTTCTCCAACAATTTAATTATCTAAACATAGATGAAATAACATATATGGTTGCCAGAAATAGTATATTGCTAAAAATAGTATTTTCAGGATATTTTTTAAATACTTTAGAAAAGTAGTAACCTATTTTGAATCTTGTAGAAATATTTTGTTTTCTATACTCCACCTAATAAAATAATCAAAAATTAATCAAATAGTTTTGATTTAGAAAATAACACTAATATTCTTCCTGGTCTATCCTAGTATTTAAAGTACACAAAGGATGGCTCAAAGGACGAGTAGCATTAACACTTCTCTGAGATGCCCCAGTAAAGACTCTTATATGAAACCAAAGAAATATGCTATCCAGATAATGCTGATTATTTAGTATCGAGAGGCAAATTCACAGGGGAATAAGCACACAGTAGCAGTAGTACACAAAATACCACTGATTTCAATTTTCCAAAGAAAATACTTCAACATGGGCAAATACTATTGGTAGGTACCTACTCAAAAAGAAGAAAATTTATATATCTAATATGCAAAATATCTTTTAAAACTAAATTTGATATTTAGATCTGAATCATAGATAATAAAATAAATAATACCTACCTATTAATTGTAAAAAAATTAAACCAGTAAATAAACAAATTAAAACTTACCTGTTATCACTTCTGATTACTAGATGGAGAGTGCTTTCAAATGTAAATAAAATAAATAAAATTTTTTAATTTGTGTGAAAAATACCAGTTAAAAAATTCAGTTACAATCATTAGATACATTTTAATTTCAATTGATTCCAAAAAGTATGGGGTTGACATTTTTGGAATATAATTAATAGCCATAATTTAATGATATAATTAGTTTTATTAAGATATACCCATAACATTAACAATTATGTTTAGTACTTGTAAGAGTATTGTTGGCCAATCGCTGATAGTCAGCTTATCCCACTTCTTTAGGTATCTTGAAAACAGGTATACAAAGTGTATTTCTATAGATACTAGATTTGGTTAGTTATGTACTTTGTACTCCATTTTTCATTAAATCATGGATCTGGGTGGTAATTTAGGAATGTCCAATACTCTCTAAAAAATAAATGATATTTATTTATTTAGGCAGTAAATAATTAGCAAGGTACCTACTTACTTGAAGTCATATTGAAGACAGACTAACCTGTTAATGTTTACAAACATTATAGTAACACTTTTGCAATAATCATCAAACGTTTTGGAAAAGTATTTAAATTTTTTCCCAACAAAATATATTCTAAAAATTTACATCTACTAACCTAACTTAACCTAACACCTTCAAATAATACATCTCTGATCAAACTAACAACTAACCTCGTTTAACTTTGCATCGTTGCCAATAGATTTCAATCTCAATTTTAAAAAAGGTATAATTACATACTTTCCACTTTATTTCAATTTTTCTTTAGACCATGTTGATGTGTGTATATTCAGAAACCGTATTATGTTTTTATTATAATTAATATATTTATTTTAATAAATACCTTAATTAGTAAGGGTTAGTACCAGAGCTGGGTAGTATCCGGATACTTCTGTATAAGGATACAATATCTGGATACTTTTTATGTATCCGAAAGCTCTTTTAAATTTTGTACCCGGTATCCGTATCCGTGACCAAATTTTAAAGTATCCGGTATCCGGATACTGTTTTTGATATTCGGATACTTTTAAATATTATTTATCGCCCTCCGATAATGCACCTAACGTAGGCACAACACTGCCCTTCTTTTAATTCAGATGTGTCTAAAACATGTTAAATCCCATTTTTCGTACTGGTTACCGTTATAATATATATATTATTATATTCTAATGGAGCTTTGTTTTTACCTATAAATCAGTTATAAAGTTTCATAAGTACTTACGTTATTTATTTTTTATATTTTCTATATCTCTATTATTTTCAAGAACCCCTTTGTACCCTGTATTTATAATTATTAGAAGAAATTATTTTTCGGATATTATAATAAAGGACACATCCTAATATTTATATTTTTATTTTAGTGTACCTACAAGTACAAATAAGTACACCCCCTAAAAAGTTTGAAAACTCGGCTGGTCCGACGCTGGCCAAATTCAATATCAAAAGTTCAGGCAGTGACACGAAAAATTTTTCGTTAAATGTATTTTTATGATTATATATTACATTAAAAATACATGCACATCATATAGTTTTAATACTAATAATTTATGTCCTTTTTAAAAAAAGTATCCTCCAAAGTATCCTAGGAAGTATCCGGATACTTGTATCCGAATACATTTTTAAATGAAAGTATTCGAACTTTTTAAAAAAGTATCCGGATACATTTTGAATATCCGTATCCGGTATCCGGATACTTTTTTTCAATATCCGACCCAACTCTGGTTAGTACAATAAATTTCATTAATTAATTATTTGTTAGGAATGCCGAAATCTTATTTTATTTTTTTTATATATCGATATTTTAAATCCTAAAAACAATTAATTTGTTACGCCTATGACACAACAATAACACACAACAAACTTCCAAAATGTATCCAAATAGGATATTTAATAAAAATTATACAAGTATTCTTCATCTGTTTATGGTCTCAAGGTCAAATGTATGTGTATGTCGTGATATTCAAAGATTTACGAAGCAAAATTCATATTTTCATCTCTGTCTTAGACAAAGAAAGTCAACAAGCTCTAAAAATATTCAAATTTATAACAAAAATACTAATTTGAAACCACTATCGCCATCTACTCTACATTCTTGTAATTTAAAAATAACCAGATTTTTCACTAAATTCAGGCAGTCTTACCAAATTAGAAACGCCCCTCTTAATATACGTACATAGGCGCCCTAACAATAAACTTTTAAATAGTAAATTTAAATCAATAGTAAGACAAACTTCTATTATCTAATTGAGTAGCATGTGTTGCGTTCCATGCATAGTATGTATTACGATACAACAATCAACAGTGTAACTTTTCTTCGTGAAAATTTTCTTTCTTTCGTAGTTGATATGGAGATCAAAATAAAAGAGAAACTGTCTTCAGGAGAGTTGCACTGTTGAGGGTATAAAGGTCCCAAATGTTAGTTCACGACTGTTAGGCCAATGAAGTGGAGTAGTGAATAATGTCTGAATTGTTGTAATAGGGTAATTGTGGCCTTCCAAATGAAATAAAGGCTTAGGGACTCTGGTCCGACTGTAGATCGTCGTGTCCTACATATACTGGACTTTTAACTGAAGATTAAAACTAACTAAGCGAAGGGGACAGTTAATGAGCAGTAAATTTCCCAGACCAAAATGTTTGCTGAGGAATAGTATAGCTAGACGATAAATATCAAACTGGATAGATCGGATGAGACATTCGTACTGGTACGAGCTAGGGGTCTTAAGGCCCTCAAAGGCAGAGCTTCTAAAGCAAGATTTCAATAGCTGTTTCATAAACAGATAAAATATACGTATTGTGATAAAATTTCTGACACAGTTGCCTTAATGAGCATATGAAAACAATTGGACTGACAGAAATTGAAGATTTGGCTTGAATATTTAACATTGGAGCATATTTTGTGCTATCTCTGGGAGCTCATAGAAGTGACGCCAGTGACACTGCCCCATTAGAGGCAAGGGGCATTGATCGACTGCAAATAGATTTAAGGTTGCAGTAGAACCCAAATTTACCTAAAAGAAACATTTTGGTGAAAATAAGTATTAACTTCACAAAGAATAATAAGAAACTCTTCGTTTTAACTTCCAAGTTTAATTGAAAAAATTTTAGCAAATATAAAAACATAATCTTTTATTCTAGTTACAAAAACAATACTGTATTTTGATATAGATATGTTGATGATGTGTTGGCAGGATTTGTAGGTAGCGAACGACAGTTAGGTATACTTTTTAATTATATTAATACCTTGCATCGTAAAATTAATTTTACTTTAGAAGTTGAAGAAATTAATTTAATTAATTTTCTAGATTTAAAAATTGTAAAAGTTAATAATTTGCTAAATTAAACAAACATAAACAGATGTAACTATACCATATAATTTGGATTACCTATCCTATAACACATAAATTAGCAGCTTATAATTCTATTATACATAGAGCATATTCAATTCCAATAGACAAAATTAACATTGATAAAGAAACTGATATCATAAAACAAATAGCTACGTCTAATGGCTATCCAATTCATTTGATAAATAAATTAATTAATAAGAAAGAACAGAAAGTGTCACTACAACTACTATTTCCTTAACAAACTAAATAAATTAAAAATTATAAAAATATTACATATTGTATAAATATTTCCAATACAATTTCAAAAATAATATTTTCGGCAACATCAGCATCATTGAAACCACAAAATAATGTTGGTACAAAATTGTTAAATGTAAAAACAAAATTACCCAAATTAAAAAAATCTGGTGTTTACAAAATTAATTGTCCAAAATGTAATGCTATAATACTATTTACTTTGACTGATTCTACATTTTATACATACATAAGATGTAATTGTAAAACAAATATATTAAGTTATTGTAAAGATCAGCATGATATAGTTTTTTCCTACGACCACATATGAAAGTGCTAGTTTGCACACTTATTTATTTGTACTTAAGAAAGTAGCTAATATCAATACACGTATTGAAAAGTAAATATCAATACACGTATTGAAAAGTAAAAAAATATAGTTCTATGATCTGTGACATTTACGTCAAATTTATCAATAGTAAAAACACATGAATGTCAAAGCAAGGACCATTTAATTTTTTTTAAATCTTCCTTGTGTCAAATATTGTATGGTAATTGCCAATACAAATTTTTCTGTATAAAGTAAGAATAAAGAATAAAGTTTCTCATAGGTTTTTAAATTTTTAAAAAATAAACATATTTTTATTCAGTATTATTATTTTTATAAAAACACTTTTAGAAAGAAGAACAGTTTATTCTTCTTTTTTATATTGTGTTTATGTTCCGTGCATGTGTCGAATGTGGATTTTTGAAGTTATGTTTGTGTTTCTGTTTACAATTATTTTTGCGTCTATTATTATTACATTACTTTTCAATTAATTTCACCAACTGACCATTTTATTTTTAATTTTTATAGAGCCCACAAAAAAATTAAAATGTCATTTATCTAATAAAGCATTTTGATGTGAATTCCTGAGAAAGGTGGTTATTTGATTTTAATTAACACGTTAACGACCGGTGTCAAAAGGAGACATGGAGCCCTCGGGACCGGCATTTATTTTTTAAAATGTTCTGTAGATTTCGGTCCTATTTTATATTTGCCGATGATATTTTTGGGAGAAAATATTGTTTTTGTCTTATTTTGACGTTTTTATGTGAGACACCACATTTACCTCACGGTGTCCCAAGAGTATAATTCAGTTCATCAGTCCGCGTGCGGTCAATGCGATGTCTCAGACAGGATAATTCTTGTCGGAAATCAATGTTCAGTGTGTCTGAAAAACTTGTATACCTTGTTTTTTTTGCCTGGTACAAAGCTCAGAAAACATACTCTTTTTTATAATTGCTATCAGTTTTTATTATAATACAAGAAATTTTCATTTTGTTATATTTTATGAGATATCACCGAGGATATCACTTATAAACACATATTTTCGTTTTTCTCAAATATATCGTTATTCAATTATGACTGGATACTTTATTCATTTTGATATATTGTAGCATTATTCTACATGTTTTTGTTACAATAAATGTTTCAAAAGACCATTTTTTAACTCAATATGTGTAAAATATCATTATTTCAAAAGTTACTAATGAAATTACCAACCCGCTAACTTTACCTAGCCCGCCGGACCGCTTTTCAACACATCCTATCCTTTTAACACTGCCATGTACTCTACAGAAGGTCACAGCCGTCGATAACTATAAATATCTTGTGACACCGTATGATCTCACGTGGTCCTGGTGGCACATACACCCGTGACAACACTTATGCCTCACCCGGTCGTTAACGTGTTAATTATATTTCCATGCAATATATAAACTCGTTTAAATCCTAATTTTTAACATGACTAACAATTAAAATAAATTTTATAAATAAATTTAAAATATTTATTATAATAAGAAATATTGGGGTCGTAAGAAAAATCGTGTACACAACGCGTTGGAAAGTGTATTTCTTGCACTCGTTACGTTTCCGCACTCGCCACTACGCGGCTCGTGCTAAACTTCACTTGTGCGTAATACTTCACTTTCCACACTCGTTATATGATCTTAGAAGGAAGTACATCCAGAATAATCCCTTAGGGCTATTAACATTTATTATTTTTATGTCTTATTATTTCCATACTTGGTCTAGCCTTAATGATACTTTAATCAACATCCAGATACCTAGCTACAAAAAAACAAAATGTAACTTAAATATGACAATTTGACGATGGTAATTCTAGCGAAACGGCTGTCATTTTGATTTAAAACCTAATTTTTTCAATTAAACTTGGAAGCTGCGTTAAAACCAAGAGTTGTTTATTATCCTTAGTAAGATGGACTTCCAAAAAATAAGGGTTAGTACAATAAATTAAATTAACTTGACAGGTAAAAAAGTCCACAAGAAATGCAAATGCGTAAGGAGAAACTTCAAGTGTGAGACAATATGTTAAATCACAGAAAAGTAAGGTTAAATCATTTATCGTAATGTTAAGAACACAAGAAAAAGGAAAATGATAATTCCAATATGTGAAATAAAAATATGGCAAACGTTAAAAAAATTAAACTTATCTACAATAATAACTGTCTCTGGGTAACCTAAAAGAAATATAATAATGCTAAGGTGTTCCTGAAAACAATTCAACAGAAAGTGTACGAAGGCAACAAACACAAAAGACAAACTTACCGAAAAAATTATTATTCCATTCATCAAATCCTCTACATATTTTGAATCAACGATACGACTATGATATAATAAACGCCGGATTTCTGTTTGGAACAATGCTCAGGGTGCCGTTTGCGAAAATGAAGTCCCCGTAGGCGTAGCCAGGCTACATTACAGTCACACGTGACTTTATTCTATTCCCTTGATGATTGATCACTAATATAACGAAGAAGAAAATAATAAAGATTACTGCCTCGTGTATGAGCGTATATTTTATGCAAATCAGTTGTTATTGGCTATTTGCATCTATCGGAAAATTCAGATTTAATTGTCTTGTTAAATGTGATAGGAGACATGAGATTGATTGATGGTTAAGTTGTTGTTAAATCATTAAAATAAATTAAAGATGTTAAATATCGATGATAATAAAATTTATGCAGTCATGGCTGTTTCGTGGAAAGTCTTTTATCGAAGGTTTCTTCTGTGTAGGATGTTAGTAATAAGGTTTAATTTCATTATCAGTTGTTTTTAAGGGGTACCATTTTAAGGAATTTGCAACAAGTGTTATTTACTTTGTTTATAGTGAGTTAAGAAAATTAATTTAGCCAAAAAATAAATAATGACAAGTATCTATGGCATGGATTATTTCAACGAAAATATGTCGATTAACTCAGTAATTTGTATGGCAATAAAGCATCATCAAAAAGCATAGCTTATAATTGGTAGAGAGAATTTAATGGTGGTCAGAGTTCAGTCGCCGACGTATTCCATCAAGGTCGTCCAAAAACGGTTGTAGTATCACAAAATGTCGATGTAACGCATGAACTGATAATGCAAGATTGTTCTGTGATATATAGTAATATAATTGCATCCTTGCACATTACTTCCACTAAGATACATTCGATGATTTTGCATGAAAATTAAGATGACTGTGATAGCGCGAAACTAAATTATTAGAAGAAACATTATAGAATATTACTGAAGACGTTCAGAAGAAAAGGTTAGAGGTAAATAAAAATAAATGAAAACAATTAGAGATGAAGAAAATATATCGGCGAAATTATTAAAATAAGGAACTACGAAGTATTTAGTAAACAAAATAACATAAATGATATAACGCATAAAACAAGCTTAAAACAATAATAAAGTTGGTACGGAGATACAAAAAGCATGAAATAACTCCGTAGTTAAACAAATAACAAAATGGAATCCAGAAATAAAAGCAAAAGAAATACCAATAGAAGAAAGAATAGTAAACGACTAAAAGGCTGAATTAAACTTTCATTATTTATTTGTAAAATACGTTTGAAATGCAATGACGGCCGTTTCGCTGTAGAATTAGTTGTTAACTGTTCTTAATAAGATAGAGTTTCACGTAGTAATGGTTAGTACAATGAATTTTACCAATAGAAGACGTAAAGAAAATAAATATACCAAATTACTGGATGAAGATGAAAAACAGAGTAGAATGGAGATCAATAGCAAAAAAGCAAAGCATAGACAATATGTATTTGACACAAAAAGTCATTATAGCCCGTTTGGATGGCTACATCAGTGGCTGGATCAGTTTCTTTTTAACATTAAGTCAAGAGAATTCTAAAGAATGTTCATTAACCTGAGATTGAATTAGATTCTTGTAAGAAATGCAGGCTGCTTTGATCTTTAACCTACTTTTTTTGCCCACCTTAAGATACTTAAGCTCCAGAATGCCAATACTTTAAAAATTATATTAATATGATTTCCATCCAAATAAAGTCAGCGACGGCTGACAACAATTTCATTGCATTAGTAATAAAAAATGGCCGTTTGTAAAGATATTTGAACACAGTAGAAGCATAGCTTTACTGCCACAGTCAATCAAATGTAAATCTAATGTAGTAAATCTTGTATTACTGCCACAGTAAAACCTTCTAGCTGAGCAAATACAATATAATTTTTATTACTGCCGCAGTATGAATTTTTTTCGGTATATATGGTGGATCTAGGATCAGCTAGAACTACACTTATGATGAATTTGACATTATTTTATATAATAATAATTATTCACTGGTACAAATTTATAACTACTAAAGTAAATAAGTTTATGTATTCGTTTAGTTGAGTAATCAAAACATAATTGAAATTGACATCAAAGTCAAGTCGTAATTTTTAGTAAAGTTATTTTTTTTCCTTTTTTATGGTATACAGGGTGAGTTATAACTATTGGGACATAGAGTAAGGACAGGTTATTTGGACCAAAATATGGCTATTGGGCCAAATATGCCTTAATATAATGTTACTGAGAAAAAAGATACCGGGTGTTAAAGGTAATTTTTGTTTTTCGTTTTTTGCTAATAGTTTCCCTGTATATTTATAAATTGATATCAAAATTGGCACAGAGGCATAATCTTAGACAAGAAATAGTATTTTATTTACAATTTTACGTTTTGTCATAGAGGGCGCCACGTGGATCATACCTAATGATCAAATTGAGTCTAAACTTTTTCTGATGAAATTTTTTAGTAATTTTTATTAGAAAATATGACGTAAACATCATTTTTACGTAAAATTGGTACTCTTGTTTAAACATGATAATTTCAACCGTTTTCGATAAAAACGCAGTCGAACTACTTAGAGTCTTAAAAAAGGATTTCAAATATTAATTCATTTATGAAAAGTATGCTTTGGACTGTCAGATAATTGTTGTTGGTAAATGTCATTTGTTCAGAGTAAATTATTTTTGATGTGACAGTGTAGTGTAATGTTGCATTTTTTAAAAGTAATCATTACTTTTTTTGATTGAAATGCCTCGTCATAATCATTTTACTAATGAAGAAATGCGAAATATGATTTGCGTATACGCACAAGAAAATTTTTGCGGTCGCTCGGCAGCCAGAAGATATGGAATGTTATACGCAAACAGAAGGCAACCAAATCACAAAACTTTTGCAAGATTATATCGTAGTTTAGGTGAAATTGGGTCATTTCACACTAAAAATCGGGGTGGTCGACCGAAACAAATCACACCTAATCAAGAAGATGAACTTTTGGTTCGAGTAGATGAAAATCCTGAAATAAGTTCACGACATCTATCAGCAGCAACAGGAGTAAGTCAGTCGTCTATAATTAGAATTCTAAAAAAAGAGAACCTCCATCCTTATCACTTCACTCCTGTTCAAAATTTACTTCCAACAGATCTTCCACGACGGTTACAGTTTTGCCAACGTATTCTGAATAAACATCGCAATGACAGACACTTTATTAAGAATATTATGTTCACCGACGAAGCAACTTTTACCAGACGAGGGGTTTTTAATTGGCGAAATAATCATTATTGGAAAGAAGAAAACCCGCATGCTATTAAAGCTAGACATTTTCAGCATGAGTTTAAATTGAATATTTGGTGTGGCATTATAGGCGACCAACTACTAGGGCCTTATGTTCTTCCTCCGAATTTAAATGGAGATTCTTATTTATTCTTTTTGGAAAATACTCTTAGTGATATTTTAGATGATTTGTCACTGGATGTAAGAAGAAAAATGTGGTTTATGCAGGATGAAGCGCCACCTCATTTTTCATTAACTGTTAGAAATCATCTTAATGACGTATTTCCTCAACGATGGATTGGCAGAAGCAGTGATTTTCAATGGCCACCAAGAAGTCCTGAGTACAATCCGCTAGATTTTTATTTTTGGGGACATATGAAGTCCTTAGCTTATGCCAATGAAATTAATACACGAGACGAACTTTGGAGATACATTCAAAATGCAGCTAATCTTATAAGGGGACAGAATAACATTTTTTTTAACGTCCGAAAATCCTTTATAAAAAGAATTAGAAAAGGCATAGAAATCGGAGGAGACCATGTAGAACATTTAGTTTGAGTTTTCGTGAGTTCTTTTAAGTTAAAGTGTGTTTAGTTTTGATTTATTATCAAAACGGAAACCTTACGTTAGTTGCAACTTTGTTTATTAGTTTGGTATTTGATAGTGGAATTGTAAATAAAATACTATTTCTTGTCTAAGATTATGCATCTGTGCCAATTTTGATATCAATTTATAAATATACAGGGAAACTATTAGCAAAAAACGAAAAACAAAAGTTAATTTTAACACCCTGTATCTTTTTTCTCAGCAACATTATATTAAGGCATATTTGGCTCAATAGCCATATTTTGGTCCAAATAACCTGTCCTTAGTCTATGTCCCAATAGTTATGACTCACCCTGTATAATATCAAAGTTTGTGGCTTGGCGAATGAAATTTTGACAAAATCAGGAGACGTCAGTCAAAAAGGAACAAACTTGAATAAAACCGGAAGAAAATTTGGCCGGGAAAAAATTTTCTCTCGAATGGGATTCGACAAGACTATATCAACGAAACATAATCTTTGGTTATTTCTTAACAATATTAAATGTACAATTATTATAAGTTATAGTAGTTTGCCCGTTCTTTTATACTAAAGATTGATTTTGTGTATTATTGACATGTAACATTTGGGAACTCGAAGGTCCAGCTTCATTTGTTCTGAGATTCTCGATCAACTTCTCGTGGTGATTAGAATCCAGCTGCAGATAAGATTTTAACGAGCTTGCATTTGAGTAACCCGTTAATTTAATTAACTCCTGTTCGCAACACCTTGCTTAAACAAGGCTGAAGATCGATGAGAATGGTTTATTATTTTATGTTTTTTTTGTGTCTATTCCAATTCAGCTGACATTTTTGTCCACTTAGATACGGTGTATATTTCAAGTGGACAGTTTTTGAACCAAGATCCATTCTTCCAATGGGGGTTAACGGTAAGAAAGAGTCTTTCTGATAAAATCTTTGGTCCTTTTTTTTCCATTCATTTCAAGAATAGTCTAACTGGGCATAAATTTTCGTTTGATGAATCTCTCACCAACCTCTTGCTGTTAGCCAAACTTTTTGACCCGCCTTGAGTTGTTCCCCAAAAAATACTGTTGTATTCAATTCGACCCGTAAATTCTCCCATAAAATCAATTTCCTTCTGGAAAAAGTTAATCTTGCAGTTTACGGCCTCATTGCCTCTTCAAGCAAGTTCAAATTAACAAAGGTAAAAAAACTTTTTTGTGCTCCATCGGGGGCTTCTTCGTCTTATCTTTTGACCAGTTTTAATAGTTCTTTGGTAGATATTGCTTTTGAAATGAGTTTTCATTTTTCTGGACAACTTTGAAGCTGCCTTCGCTTGTTGTCTCTGGCCAATCTTGCACCTTTGAAAGGTATATCCGTGAAAGTGTCGATTTTTATGCCGTATTCCGTAAAATATTTTTCTTATGCCATTTTTGCTGTTGGATTCCATATTGACTTTACAGACGACTCTTTATAGTCTTCGTCATTGCCTTTTTTCGCATTAAAAGCATAATCCTCGAGAATTTTTGTTCCGTTATGGTACATTTTTCAAGTGTAACATTTTTCACCCGTAGGAACTCCGAGAATTGGTTCCAAATAGAGCTTCTGGACTTCTGCGTGTTCAATGGGATATTTTCCGAAACCAATTTTCTGATTTCTTGGCTTACCGGCACCCAAATCTTGATATTTCTTCTGGATTCATTATTTCTTTTCAAAATTATGAAGACGCTTCAATGACATTTGTGAAACTGACAACTATAGAAATACCAGTCACCTTAGTAACAGATCTGTCATAATTTTGTCGCTGAGATATTACGTATTGTCAATATGAAACGTGCCCTTGCTATGCGGTTTTGTCAGTTAAAATTAGTCTTGTGAAATAGTCTATAACATACTATTTATCACGTATTTTTAATAAATTTAAACAACTTTTTTTTAGATTTGTTTTTAATTGTTTTATTAAGACATAAAAGTTTAGGATGAATTAAGTTTTATATTTTTCTATGTGCAATGATAACTTTCTAATTATTTTGGTTGATTTTACTGTTGTTAAGACATATTACACTTGTACTAACCCTTACTTTTTGGAAGTCCATCTTATTAAGAATAATAAAAAACTCTTTGTTTTAACAAAACTTCCACTATTTATTCAAAAACTGCTTTTTTAAACTTATTTAAGAGTTAAGAGTTTTTTATTATTCTTAACATATTACACTGCATAAACATGAGCAAACGAAGATTGCAAGAGTTGGGCGTAAAAAAAATTGAAATTTGGTCAATCATTTCCCTTATTTTCAATGCTTTTACCGATTGTTCCTGGGTCAATTTTTTTGTTTATTTTGGCATTTAAAAGACCTTGTAATTTGCCTACTTTAGAA
This sequence comes from Ophraella communa, assembly GCA_035357415.1. NCBI lineage: Eukaryota > Metazoa > Arthropoda > Insecta > Coleoptera > Chrysomelidae > Ophraella > Ophraella communa. The sequence goes on along the minus strand of CM068988.1, from coordinate 19,213,513 downwards.
ATTTAGTTTAACTAAAGTTTGCTAGTCATTCCTGGAAAAATTAGCAAAATTACCACGTTAGAAGCCATCTTTCGACTCTTTAGTACAGTGGGGAGGCTGGAAATTAAAACTTTTTTCATTACCATAAAATATATTCACTAAAATACATCAATCGTACACAATGGAGAGAATATTAAAAGTAATAAAATCAACATAGACCCACCATGCATTCAATATTAACTATCGCCGACCGGCTTCTACAGATTAGCTGTGTTAATGGTAATGAAAAGAAAGAAAAAAATAACCATTAATAAAGAAGTATACGACCGATTACACTCCTCATCGCTGTGTGAAAGTTAAACAGCATGATTCCTTCACAAACATTTTAATAGTGGGCACGCGTTTCTATAAATCAAATCAGTTTAATAGAATCATTGGCGGAGGAATAAAGAATTATTATACCCCTTCCGTTTCTTTTATTTATTGGTAACTAAGGGGTTTGCAATTCGTTCATTTATACTTAAGTATCATTTGCATTCTCCGATTTAGCGTTTCATTTTTAATTTTAGTTTCATAAACCAGCATATCATCCATTTTTATATTTTGGATTCCATTTTTTTATAGGACCGTCTCTATTTATAAAATATGAGCGAAAGTGAATTTGAAGAAATTGAACGGGCTTGGGAAGTAGGGTATTCAGCAATTATTTTTCCCGCAAAATCCAAAATCCTGCCAAAGTTTTAAAAAATGGTGCATAGGCAAGAATTTAAGAATCGATAAAAGACTCTATTGGAATATTTCGTTCAAAGACATATGAAGTTAAAAGCTCCTGGAGACCTCTGGGCAGAATATTGATTAAATCCACCGTTTTTCTTTATGATGGCATTGATATTTCCAAGTTTTCAACTTTGATCGCGTATTTGAATGGAAAAAATGTTGGCTGTAGGCCTAAGAAAGTAAGCACTTTTCCACGGGAGCAATTTGAAAAATTTTTGATGGAAGCACCGGATAAAGAATTTCTAATTTACAAGGTAATGTAAGCTAGTTTAGGTAAAAGAAATACTCTAATGAAGATTTTTTCATAATTTGTAGTTCGTAATCATATTGGGAATATCTGGTACCTGTAGAAGAGAAGAATTATATAATATTACTATGAATGACATCCAATAAACTGATGGTTTAATGATTGTAAAAGTACCCAATACAAAAACGAACATCCAGCGTAATTTTACAGTCGTTAATAAACCAGACGATAAAATTCCATATTTAGAAATTCTGAGAAAATATTGTGCAATACTAGTAATACTACTAATGTAAGCGAAGTTTCAATATTAATAAATAATTCGTTAGTTTTATTTATTCTTTCAAAACATAAATTAAAATTAAGTGATTTTTTAACTCGACGGTAAGTGAATTAGAGTTGAAGTACTTACCGTCGAGTAGGATTACTTACCGTTGAGTTGCTAGTAAATATCACCTACTGACGTAAAATCTGTCACGGTAAACGTTCAAAAATGATCAATCGTGCAAAAATATATTTACAAAAGCGGCATTTTTTTCTTACTACTGCAATGAAATTGTTTAACTACCACCGATTCGGTTTTACTGCTACAGTAAGAATATTTCACTTCTGTGGTAAAAATATTTTACTAGAATGGTAAGACAAATTATTTTATCAATTCAGCAGTTTTACTACAGTAGTTAAATTGTTTTACTAAAGCGGTATAACAATATTACTTCGGGAGTATAACGATATGTTCTATATGGTAATCCTTCATATCTATATATACCAATACAAAAAAAGTAATGCTAAATAAAAAATGTATAGATATTGAAAGATATAGATATTGTATAGATATTGTTTATTTTTATCTACAATTCATAATAAGAGGAACAATAAAGAGAAACCAACCAAACTAACACTAACTGAATTAAAAAAAAATAGACGTAAATTAAGGAACATGTTATAACCCATAGCTTTTAACTAATTCTTGCTTCACTCATAGATTTTAGCTCAGCCAGGTCCTGCAAAAATATTTAAAGAGTAACATACAATGTATTTACTTTTCTTAAATTGTATCATGGCAACTTAAAAAATATCCGGAAATTTTTTCGTGGCGCCACGATATTTAAGTGAACATTTTTTGACAGCTGAAACGATATAGAACGCTGAAACCACAATAATTATTTTTCTAATTATGGTGTGAAATTTTCTTACCAAAAACCACGCAAGCTTAAATTATTCCTAGAAATAATTTAAGCTCTTGTGATATTAAAAGCGAAAATTTGATAAATGGAGAAATTATTGAGTTTTCAATTGACAACATAAAACTAAAAATGTAACGTAATACCTACACTAGCTGAATTTGCTTCTTAAGTGCAACAGACTTATATAATTGTGAAATATAAGCCTTAATTTCCCGTGTCCGGAGTATGCGCCAGTGCCAAAATCTTTTTTACATTTAAACATTTTTGCATAAACAGTATGTTGGAACTTACCCAGGAAAGTATTTACTAAATTTCCTAAACCCAATTATTTAAATGGTTGATGTATTGAAACGCCAATCTCTTCTTAGTAAGACCACCAAAAACTGCCAATAAACAATAATATTTGTACTGTACGTGTACAGTGGATGCAGTGCCTCGTCTCAACTGAATCACAGCACCAAAGACTAATTTTTTTCTGGTTGATTAACCGATTAGCGTGTCAGGCTTAATTTCGGCATTAATTTTGTAGGATATTTTGCAGACCATTTTACCACCATAGTTTAAAAAATATTACTACTTCGCAGTCAATTCGCGTGTTTTACGCAGGAGGTCAGAAAACTATTACTGGTAATGGTGTAACTGCGGTAGTAAAAAAGGTTTACTGTTATGGTAATATAAATATTATTTATTTGAATTCTAGCTGTTGCAGTAAAATATGTTACTGCCACAGTAAAAATTTAGACGGTAAAATCTATCTTACAGTTCTAGTAGTACGGCTAACAGTTGTTGACAGACAATCTAATAATAACAGTAAAAAGAATTTCAGCTATAGTAAACTTTTTAGTAGTAACACATTCTTATTGAATCATTTTCCTCAGTGTAAAATGAGATTCAGATATTATACAATTTATAAAAAGCAAGTACTTGTAGGATCCTATCGAGTACAAAAGTGGCGTTGTAAGTATTTAACTTCAATAAGAAAATATCCTGTCAAACATCCGGCAAAAATTAACCTCTACGAGACGTGGTTTGACACACATTCACACCACCTAAAGGATGGTCCTCTAGGATCCTCTAATTAGTGTCAAACAAAAGCTCCTTCAAATAAGGACAAAATAATCACCATTTTACATGCGGGGTCAGAAGGCGGCTGGTTCCAAATGCCTTGAACAGAAAAGAACTATTTGTTGCATAACATTACAAATGTTATTATGTAAATAAAACTAGTAGTATTTGGAATTTTATTCAGTTGTATTATAAGGTATGAAGGTTAGCACCTGTTTTACTTAAAATCCATAGCTCTTTCCTACACAATGGGATTAAAGCAGGTAGCTTGACTATAGTCAACTATTTGCCTTGGAAAACATTTTACAAAACAAGTTAAATGATCTTGGATCTTCCTAAAAACAAGCTTCATGAATGTGATAAAAAATTTGCTATCTCTAGACTAGATTATATCGTAATAATTATTTACGTTACAAGTCCGGGAAGTGACTTATTACGGTACGAGATAGATATTTATGGACGAGGCGACGAAGGAGCCGAGTCAAGAATATCTAATCGAGTACCATAATAATTACTTCAAGGACGTGTGTCGTACTATATTTTTGTTCATACTGCCTTTGGTTTTAACCGCAATAAAATATGAAACTGAAATGACATATTTGATCGTTTTATTAGGAAGTCATGTATATTGCTGTGAAAAAATCATGTTACTTGATTTATTCTTAACATGGTTGATTTGCTTTATAAATAAAAAATGAACAGCGGTTACCAAGTAACAATGTAAATAAAGGCAGACATATTGAATTTTTCTGCACATACGAAATATCTGCGGAGAAAATGGATCTGAAATTGCTTAGAAAACTGCGGAAGCGATAGGTCAAATCATTCCAGTTAAGTCTGCAAAAATATATGAAAAAGAATATGGGGTCTTTTGCAATTGGCGTGAACTACACAATTTGAATAGTAGTGCTGATGAAAATGTGATGTTGGCTTACTTTTTGGATGTGGTAAGAACAGTTTTTTAAAGAATATTCTTTTCAACAGTTTAAATTTTCAGTCAAAAACATTCAACCCTTCTTCATTATGGTCCAAATACTCGATGGTAAAATCTATGATTATGGTTAATGAGAATGTCAACATATCAAATTTTCCAAAGTTTTTTTGAAAAAATAAAATGTAGACCATCAGCCAAACCAGTCGAAGGTGCTGACAAATTGAAAGCTTCACGAGGGACACCCAACTTTACCGTACAGTATAAAAAAAAAGATATTAATATTTATTTATATATTCTTCCATAAAAGCAGTACTAACGAGTGACAGAAAAATTTTACTCAGGAATTCTGGGATACGTACATTATGTCTGCAGTTATTGATGGTCTTTCATGCGCCATGGATTAATCAAAACCAGCTAATTTTCCCGATACTGATATAAGAAGACAAAATTATTAAAAGGTATAGAAATACGGCTAGTTCTTGTTTTTATTCATTAAGAATTTATTGACTTTATCAAAAAACTATTATTATAACATTCAGCTATATTTAAACTTTTTATGTTTAACACAGTTTTATTTTTTTTTATCCGATTTATTATTTTCCTTGTTAAAAATAACGCTATCCAAGATTGCGCCGTCACTGACGAATAAATCAAAATCGTTTAATATCTTTTACACATTCAATATGCCGTAGTTAAAAAGCCAGGGTTAATCCATGTAAACCACATAATCCAATGGACGTACCCTTACTGGGTGAGTTTTCCCAAGCCGTCAACGTCGTTCTAACTACGGGGGGTGCATATTATATTACAGATTTATTTATTAGATTGTTGGGAGGGTGTAACTCAATATCTGAGGAAAATATGCTACATGAATATGATTTTATTACTTTCGCTTTTTAGAGGCGTTTATTTGCGGATATTGGAGGGATATTGTTTTCGATGTGAAACACAAACACAGTTTTTGGTAACAAATTCGATTGTTCCGAATTTCTAAGCCAATTAAAACTGAAAAATAATAGAATATTATAATTAAAAACAAAAAAAGGTAAATCGTCGCAGAAAAATATGAAAACAAGTGCAAGTTAAAAGAGCACAAAAGTATAAACTGTCATTTATTCTTTCTGAGACCCAATATAGTAATATAATATATAACAATGCAATCAACATTTTAAAAACTATTTCAAGATTGATGGTGGAAATAATTAATAAAACAATTAACTGCAGTTTCAAATAATTCAATTAAACTCCAATATTTTAAAAGAACGTACCCAAAAAAGTCTTTGAGAAAATCCAAAAAAAAGACTAAATACCTTTTTAATAAAATATCATCTTCTGTCAACATATCAATACGGATTCCAAGATAATAAATCAACTTAAGATGTCATTCATTACCTAATCAAAAATATTTATAAATCTTTCGACCGAAGTACCTTTTTGGCAGTTTAAAAAGGCATTATATTCTCTTAACTGATCCCTATTTTTAGATAGTCTGTTAGAGTTATTAAACAAATGTAAAATTAGAAATAATCTAAATAATTATTCGTATAAGGGGCTTATATAAAAGGTATAAAAAGCCGATATTTCTAATATTATCATAATGATACAATTTCATTTTATAAAGATACCGCACATTAAATAAAACAATTTAAAATTTTCTCCTCGGTATCGGTCAAAATATTTTATTTTATTTATTTTATATTAAAATTGGCATCACAACGTTTCGGCCATGAATATAATTTTAGATGTAGACTTTTTTGTCCTTATACACCTGATGATGGCCCGAAACGTTGTGATGCCAATTTTAATATAAATTAATATATATTTATTTTAAATTTTAAATTGTTTTAAGTTATAAAGAAGAAGAATAAAAAACTTCGTTTTAACACAACTTTAACGTTAAATTAAAAATATTAGGTTTTATATGCAAAGACAGCTGTTTCTCTAGAATAATCATCGTCAGATGGACATTGTTAAAGTTACATTTTATTTGCATTAAAAACCTAATATTTCTAATTAAACGTGGAAGTTGTGTTAAAACGAATAGGAAGAGGAAGAGGAAGAGGAAGAGGAAGAGGAAGAGGAAGAGGAAGAGGAAGAGGAAGAGGAAGAGGAAGAGGAAGAGGAAGAGGAAGAGGAAGAGGAAGAGGAAGAGGAAGAGGAAGAGGAAGAGGAAGAGGAAGAGGAAGAGGAAGAGGAAGAGGAAGAGGAAGAGGAAGAGGAAGAGGAAGAGGAAGAGGAAGAGGAAGAGGAAGAGGGAGGAAGAGGAAGAGGAAGAGGAAGAGGAAGAGGAAGAGGAAGAGGAAGAGGAAGAGGAAGAGGAAGAGGAAGAGGAAGAGGAAGAGGAAGAGGAAGAGGAAGAGGAAGAGGAAGAGGAAGAGGAAGAGGAAGAGGAAGAGGAAGAGGAAGAGGAAGAGGAAGAGGAAGAGGAAGAGGAAGAGGAAGAGGAAGAGGAAGAGGAAGAGGAAGAGGAAGAGGAAGAGGAAGAGGAAGAGGAAGAGGAAGAGGAAGAGGAAGAGGAAGAGCAAGAGGAAGAGAAATATCAAGAGGAAGAGGAAGAGTAAGAAGCATAGGAAGAGCAAACGTAAGAGGAAGAGTAACACGACGAGCACGAGGAAGAGGAAGAGGAAGAGGAAGAGGAAGAGGAAGAGGAAGAGGAAGAGGAAGAGGAAGAGGAAGAGGAAGAGGAAGAGGAAGAGGAAGAGGAAGAGGAAGAGGAAGAGGAAGAGGAAGAGGAAGAGGAAGAGGAAGAGGAAGAGGAAGAGGAAGAGGAAGAGGAAGAGGAAGAGGAAGAGGAAGAAGAGGAAGAGGAAGAGGTAGAGGTAGAGGTTGTGGAAGAGGAAGAGGATGAGGAAGAGGTAGAGGTAGAGGAAGAGGAAGAGGAAGAGGAAGAGGAAGAGGAAGAGGAAGAGGAAGAGGAAGAGGAAGAGGAAGAGGAAGAGGAAGAGGAAGAGGAAGAGGAAGAGGAAGAGGAAGAGGAAGAGGAAGAGGAAGAGGAAGAGGAAGAGGAAGAGGAAGAGGAAGAGGAAGAGGAAGAGGAAGAGGAAGAGGAAGAGGAAGAGGAAGAGGAAGAGGAAGAGGAAGAGGAAGAGGAAGAGGAAGAGGAAGAGGAAGAGGAAGATAAAAAAATATGGAAATCTCTTACTTGTGAAGGATAATAAAAAACTCTTCGTTTTAACAAAACTTCCACTATTTATTTAAAAAATTGCTTTTTTAACTCAATGACAGCCGTTTCGCTATACAATTAGCATCGTCAGATTGACATATATGTCAATCTGTTTAAAAAAGCAATTTTTTAAATAAATAGTGGAAGTTTTGTTAGAACGAACAGTTTTTTATTATTCTTAATGAGATGGAATTCCAAAAAGTAAGGGTTAGTACAATCAATTCTCTTACTTGTGGTTTATCCAGGTGCAAAAGAAGCAGGCAGTTATGAGCAAATCTAGAGAAGGAGCTCCTACTTCTAATGAGCGCTTAAACAAAGCAAACACACGCAAGCAAGCATCTCCCATTTAGTTATTGCAGGTGCCAAAGCCAGATTTGGAAGAATGAAGTGAAGAAAAGCAAATTAAGAAAAAAATAAGCAGAAGTAGATCTTAGAAAGCAGAAAGAGGTTTTGTGTCTAAAAAGAAATTTACAAATTCAATATTTTTATTTGAAATTTAAGCTTAAACCCTTATGGACTTACCGGAGTTGAAATGTGGCCAATAAGTGAGGAAGACTAAATTCAGATCCACAATTAAGTGTATTACATAACTATTACAATGTAATGATGCTAATGTCTTCTATTACATTTGTTTTTCTTGGCATAAAAATCCGAAATAAAATTCGAAGTTCTAAGACACCATGTGCTTCATTCAGAACGATACCAAGAACAAAAAAAGAAACCCATGGTCCAAAGTAGAAAGTTAAGCCTGGTAAAGTGGTGATTTTTATTAAAATTAAATGGTTAAATTGGCACTTCTGATTCGACTGAAGACTAGAAGAAGATGCCTTCTCTTAACCTATTGAACTTTGACATTAAATTTTTTAATCTAAATAAACAATGTCTACCTATTTTTACTAATATTTAATAAATTATTTTGGTTGTGTGTAGTTATTTTATATTTGTGTTTAAGGTTGTGTTTCTATTTTATTAAAGAGAATGGTAAGGTATATTTCATTAACTTATTTCTAAAATTATTAATTAGATGAACAATCAAAAGATTTAGATTAAAATTAAGGTTATAATTAACTTTAGTATAGAGAAAACCTAAATAAATAAATTAATTTGAGATCAAATTTATTTTTAAAAACGAACTATAACAATTTAAACTAAATTTTTTCATAAATAATAATAATACTATGCGAAATTTATTATGAATAATTGTTAATATTAATGTGGGATATCGAATCCGAATTTTTTCGTGAAGAATGATAAAAATTGGAAGTAAACTTAAAAATTGCTGACTGAACTAATTTTAGTACAAATCGTCAACAACCCGTTCACGACCAAACTCACAGAATTAGGCAAGTTTCCTGTGTCATTCTGACTAAACTAAAGATGATCTGTCGCATCATCAATCATTTATTTAAAACATACCAAGTCTTTTGTTGTGCAAGTCGCCGACGATCGGCACGTGGCCAAAGTGACGATCGCATTTAGATAAAGCCTAGCACACATCACTAATAAGCTGGGGTAACTTTTGGGCATTAAGTATTAAGCTCGACCTATTGAGACTCGGTTGGATGATTGGTAATCATCTTATATTGTTTTTGTTTGATATACAGTACAGCACAGTTTTGTAATAACTTTAGAGGGTTACATTATTTACTTACCAATATTTCTTAAATTTATTGTGTACATTTAAAAAGACCTATGTTTTGCTATAGTTAATGACACAAGTTTTGAAAATATTTAACTTCTAAAATATCTGTTTATATCCTTTGATTACAGTTTTATTAAAAAAATGACCCAAATCTCAGTGAGCAAAGTAAAATCCTATTTAAATTTACATGTTGAAATGTTGATATGGTTAAACTGATTTCAGTATATCTGCCTGTAAAATGAAATTAAAACATGCAAATCCAATATAATCATCTTTTGTTTAAAGTTGGCAAGATAAGCGTTGAAACAAACGGTTTTTAGTTTCGATCGCTGGGTAATTTCCGAACAGAGATGGGCTTTCACTTCAAAAACCAGCACGCTGCCTATTTTTAGGGTTTTTTATTGGAGATATGATGGCAGTCCTGTCATGTTAACACGTGTGCGCGTTTTTTTACACACATTCACTACCACCGCTCTTGTTTGTTTGATTTTTTTGTTGTTTGTTATTTGACGTGATTCAAATAGGTCTGTCGCAGTGCCGTGTATAAAAAATATACGAACTATCGTCTTTTTTTAAAATTCCCTATTTCAGTTCAAGAATTTGAAAACTTAATAATTTTTTGAGAAGAGATTTAAGCAACTATAAAGACATAGTAATATTAGTTGATGATTTGCAAATGAGCGAATTATTAACTGGATCAAAACAGGAAGTCAGAATGAAATACAAATGCAATTAAAAGCAAATAAATAGAAAATTATTGCTTAATAATTTGTTAATACTTCATACCAAAATGAAATAAATTTTACATTTAAAATTCTTTTAAAAAGCAGACACTTTTGCTACACATCTAAGTAGTGTTTTCGAAACAGAACCGGGAGATTCTGATGAAGAAATTGAAGAGCTTATCAACGCACCATGCCAAATGTCTCTTCCTATCAAAAGCTTTACTCCAACAGAAGTTAAAAACGAAATATGCAAACTCAATGTAAGAAAGACTCCTGGATACGACCTAATCTCCGGCCAAATACTAAAACAACTCCCACGAAAGGTCGTTACTCTCTTAACTATCATTTTCAATCGAATGTTAAGTTTATCCTACTTTCCCATAGTTTGGAAATTTGCTGTAATTATTATGATTCCCAAACCAGGAAAACAACACAACGAAACTACATCCTACCGACCCATCAGCCTGCTTCCAACAATAAGCAAAGTCTTTGAAAGATTACTACTGCAGAGGATTCATACAGACCATAATCTCCAAACACTTCTACCAAAACACCAGTTCGGATTCCGCGAAGAACATTCAACTATCCAACAAGTTCATCAAATAGTTAACCAAATATCACAAAGTCTTGAAGAAAAGGTGTATTGCAACGCTGTATTTCTAGTTATCTCCCAAGCGTTTGAAAAAGTCTGGCATTGAGGTTTGCTCTACAAACTAAAAACTGCCTTTTCCAGTAATTATTTCCTTCTGCTTAAACCCTACCTCGACAATAGAAACTTCTCCGTCAAATTCGACAATCAGCAGTCCAGCATATGTCCCATCAAGTCTGGCGTCCCACAAGGCAGTGTTCTAGGTCCACTGCTCTTCCTACTTTATACGGCTGACGTACCTGAAACCGACAATACCACAATTGCTTCCTCTGCCGACGATGTAGCGATTCTCTCAGTAGACGAAGACCCTACAACAGCTACCCAAAATATGCAAAACCACCTGAATATACTCAATGTATGGTATACACAATGGCGAACTAAAATAAATAACATTTACAACACGTCACAACACATGCCCGCCTGTAAGGATAGATAACGTACGTATACCTACAGCAACAGAGAAAAAATATCTTGGCATCCATTTGGACCAACGTCTCACATGGAAAAAACACATTAAAATGAAAAGACAATAGCTAAACATAAAGTTCCGACAGATGTACTGGCTACTAGGACGACGATCAAAACTCTCTTTAAAAAATAAAATCCTTCTTTATAAAACGATGCTTAAACCTATATGGACTTATGGACTCCATCTTTGGGGATGTGCAAAACCAACTTCACTGAGCATCATTCAAAGATTTCAGTAAAAACTACTAAGATCGATAGTGGATGCACCATGGTATATTACTAATCAAACACTGGATAACGACCTACAGATTCCTTTTATCAGAGACGAAATCCATCAAGCCTCGGCGTCATACAAAGAACGCACCATGCATCATACCAATCAGCTAGTAGAAGAACTATTCGACAATAGTCCTACCACAAGAAGACTTGCTAGAACGTGGCCTTCAGACCTGCTGGAAAACTAAAGAGCAATAGAATAAGGTGAAATATCATTGGATATTTCCCTTTCATGTGCAAAACCTAAATCTCATTTACTTAATACTCTTTAATGATGTAGATTGTAAATTAAGCAATAAATGTACAAAAAAAAATTCTTTTAAGGGTTTGAAAATATTGATATAACGATGTACTCTCGTCAAGGAAAGTGGCTTGACATAAATAGGGCGAGTTTTCGTTGATGATTAAGGTATCTCCAAAACATGCATTCTTAATACAGCAACCACTTTTTCAGGTGTCGAAAAACGTTGACCTCTCAGTTTGTTTATTACGTATGGGAATAAAGGAAGTGCCAAGTCAGGACTATATGGCGGATGACTAATCAAATCAATGTTTTGCCCAAAAATGCAGTTGTTTGAGCCGATGTGTGGGAGTTCGCATTGTCCTGGTGAAGAGTGATGCATCTTGGGCGGTTGGTTTTCTTGATTTCTTGGAAGACAACTGACAAACAAATGGTTGTCTACCACTCAGAATTGACTGTTCTGCGTTATTCTAGTGGTACGGTTGCGACATGTCCCAGTTTTTCCGAATAAATAGGCGTCCATTTGCTTGGAAGTGCTTCGTGCGCGAACAACTTTTGTTGGATTGGACTCATCTTGAAACACCCATGTCATAGACGTGTTTCGAAGAAGCCCGATCGTATTTTTTGAGCATAAATCAACACGAGCCGTTTTTTGAGCGATTGACAAATTGTGTGGGATCCAACGCGAACAATTTTTTTTTACCGTCAAATATATATGCAATATTGAATGTATACTGGTCTCACTAATGCCTAAGGTTGTCTCAATCTCAAGATTAGTCACATGACGATCTTGCAATATCAGTTTGCGCACAGCATCAATGGTTTTCGGAACAACAACTGATGGTGGACGACCTGCACGAAATTTTAACACAATCTAATCCGATTTTGCTAAAATGTTGTAATATTTAAACTAAATTTTACAATGTAGGAAGAAATCGTAGACGTTCCGTAGCTGAACCTGCCCACAATCTTTTAGATTCATTCAATTCTAGTTTAAATCTGTCAGGCCACTTTCGTTGACGATAGTAGTACCAATAATAAAGAAAGATTCACAAAGCATAAAAAAGAAACATTCATAATATTTTGGAAGTAAGATTTAAAAATTCTAAAATGCCTTCCATGTCCTTTTGCATTTTATAAAAAAAACATAATATTTCTGTATAAACCTCTTTTTTTTTTAAACTTAATTAAATGCAAATAAAATTATTATTATTATTAAGAACACTAAAAAACTAAACGGTTGAACGAAACTTCCACTATTTATTCGCAAAATACGTTTTTAAATACAACCGTGTAGTTGTTTACTGTTCTTAGTAAGATGTAATTCCACAAAGTAAAGGTTACTACAATCAATTTCATTATTATTATTTACAACTTGTTTAATGAAATAGGTGGTCGTAGGAAAAATACTGTACATCATTTGTGTGGGGCTTACTTTGCTCACCCCTTGTGCTGTGCTATCAAGAAGATAAAAACTTAGCTATTTATCGCCTACGTCAATGGATTCAAATAGGATATATGTCTGGCAGGCAGTTGATTTCATTTCTATACAAAGTAATGTACTCCACATTTTTCACTTTTTATTTCAAGCGTTTCGATTTAATTGAAATATGACGGGACATATTTCAGTTAGATGAACATGGATTTTGATAATAAACTTGTATATACTATATTCACATAGGTACTCTCATACCAAAAGTCGTTACGTGTTTTTATTTCCAGAGTATTTCATTCCACGAACAGCCAAATTACAATTTATATTATACCAGAATTTTGTTATATTTATTAACTATCATAATTAAATCGGATATTTATGCTAAAAATAATTGCCAAAAACCAATTTGAGTTTCTCTTTCACTACTCATAATCTAAGTCATTGAAATGGTATTCATGACTAAATTATGGAGAAGTATCTTACACATCTTGAAAGTTTAAATATTTGACAGCTGTTGTGACTGTCTCACTTTTTTAGTATGATAATAATTGAATAATAACAACAATAATAAAAGTGCTACTTTGTGACACTCGTTTAGGAACTTTTTTTGTCTCGCAATTGGATGTAGAGGAAATAAACCAAATTTGAGATACTTTTTTTGTAAAATGAAAATAAAATATAATTTATTCCAAAACAATAAATATTATGAATTCAGTACATCACTAGAAGGGTTTTATAATCACGATAACTAAATTAAGGCATACGAAAAAAGTTTACAGTTAAAACAAAATAAAATTCATATGAGAAACAAAACAGTCTTTCAAAATTGAGGTGCCTAACTTGAAATATTCTGGTTCCCAAATTTGGTATAGGGTCCTAATTTGGTAAGTATGATTGGTTTATCCTGGTTGATAGCCTTGTGGTGGTTTTTAGTTTTTTAAGAATTGACACGATGTTCTGTGTATATGATATTCGCAGCATTCTTCTGTAGATCCACATTACAAAGGCATCTATTATTCTTCGATTTTTTAAAGTCCCGGTCTCAGAGGCATATGTGGCAATGAGAAAGATCAAGGAGTTTAATAATTTCAGTTTATTGCATTGAGATATTGCAGAGTCTTTCCATATTCTAGTTAGTTTTATTGTTGAGTTACGTGCCATGGGCAGTCTCCATTTGATTTTTTAGTCACAGCTGTCTTTATTTGTGATAAGCGATCCCAAATAGTTTGCATTATAGTATTACCATTATTACCAACCCCTACCTATTTTTTTAATGTATATATAAATTTGTTTAACAGTTTGAGTTTGCCTTTCAAGTAAAGCAATTTCTAAAGTTATTTACTGTAAAATTTTTATTTTGAGAATGCCCTCATCAATTACATAACTTATCAGAAGACTTACAAATTCTGATCGTGTAACCAATTATTAGCCTTCTAAAGATTTATTATACACTAAAGTATTTCCTCTTAATCCCATCAGGGCTATTTATACAATTTTTGAAGAATAATTTAGCTGAATATTCTTGTAAAAGCTTCCTACAGAGCCAAATTAATAACGATTTGATTTTTCATCTTCTTACAGCTACAGCTCAAGAATACTATAGAACCAAAATTACCAATTTGAAAGTTAGGTCTAGTTATTGAGCAACATTAACTATTATTGTTGCACAATACTTAAACTCAATGACAATTTACGGAATACAAAAATCCATTAAGTGATAATAATTTTAACGGCTTATAAATTTAACAGATGTGCTAAGGAGCTATAGAATTGCTCCTTACATGGCAGATACTAATTAATAATCAAATTACAAAACATATTAAAAGAAAGCCTCGAATAAATTGTCGTACCTTGCGATTTTCTCAGGATCATAAAAATGTTATTTTTCAATAAATACCCCATTTAAAATAATAATAAACGATCGTATACTCCCATTTCTGTGTACATCTATTTTACAACCTCATCAAGATTAAACTTATACAATCAATCGGAGGAAGAGTACTCTCTATCGATCGTAATAAAAGTTCTCTCGTCCGAATAAGTCCCTGTTTAGCGGTACTAGATCTCGCTTAGTTAATGGTACATTGTGTGTGCTGAGGTACGAGGTTAAAGCGGCCCAGTTGGGCGGTACTGCCGCCTTTTCGTTACGGCCTGAGTGACATCGCCACCTCGTACTGTCTTGTTAGTACGGCCAGCTCGGCGAAACCACTTTACATTGAATGAAGATATCGGAATAATAAGCCAAATGGCCACAACTTCGCCAGATATTTATCGCCAAGAATTTATTTTATCTTATTTTTTTCTTATTTCTATTTGATTTTTTTTCTTCTCGAGATGTCTTCGATGGTAACTAGAACTGTTTATGAGCGAACGAGTAGATGTACCTATACAGGAAATTGTAGATTGTTTTACCGTGGCTTTGTCTTTGTAAATGTACAAGGTTCATAACTGGTCTTCTTAGGACGATTTGGGAATTTTTTAAGAAAATAATACAAAACCTTTTTATTTGCAAGGAACTGTTTTTTTTTCATATGGGTTAAAGTAAAACGGTCTTCTTTTTTTTATAAATTTAAAAGACCCTGAACTTTTCATATGCAAAAATGCTTTCAGTCATGATATCCAGTTTTTAATGGAAAACATCTTATCAGTATCCTGAATAAAAAAACTATATGGCCAAAAAAGTTGCACTTGCGTATATAATAAAATAAATAAAAATAAAGAATAACTTTAAAACAATAAAAAATTCTTTTGTTTACAGAATTTGGTATTGGAATATAAATAAAATCATCAGCTGTCTTTATTAACTTTGTCTAGGCAATTCCAAAACCAGATGTTTATAAGTTTCTAAATTGCAAAATTTACTGCTAATTTTACAAAAAACTTGGATAGGGGGCTTTAACAGTTATGGTATGGAGCAAAATAATTATAGGTATGTGGTATAAAACAGTGATTAAGAATCATAAAAAACTCTTCGTTTTAACACAACTTCCACTATTTATTTAAAAAATTTCTTTTTTAACCTCAATGACAGCCGTTTCGCCAGATAAGTCAAATTATGCAAAACACCTACTTGAACATCCAACCTCACTCTTACACACCAATGACATCCAAATACTACACACTTGTAATAAAAAACAAAATTTAGATTTCCTTGAAGAACCTGAAATAAAAAGACATCTAGCAGATCCACAATTTAAAGTTGTTAATGAACAAATAAATCTGGGAAGTTCTCCGCTTTTAAAGTGTTTGCTTTGATTGAGTCTTCATTTTATACATAGATAAGACGTAATTTGTAACACAAATATAGTAAGTTATTGTAAAGATCAGCATGATATAGTTTTTTCCTGGCTTTTCTATATCATTGCACAGTTATACTAATCTTAGAGGGAAGTACATCCAGGATAATCCCTTAGGGCTAATGACATCTAGGCTTTAATATTGTTATGTTATTACTTCCATACTTGGTCTAGCCTTATAACTACCTAATAAACATCAGGTACCTAGCTACAAACAAACAAAATGTAACTTCAACATGTCAATCTGACGATGCTAATTCTAGCGAAACGGCTGTCATTGAGGTTAAAAAAGGAATTTTTTAAATAAATAGTGGAAGTTTTGTTAAAACGAAGAGTTTTTTATTATTCTTGATAAGATGGACTTCCAAAAAGTAAGGGTTAGTATAATCAATTTAATTAGAACAGTGAAGTGAACAATCATAAACAAAATTAATTCTTGGCTCTTGAGACGTAAATTAATACGTCTGTCTATGTTTTTTAACTCAAAACATTTGAAGTATTGTGTTGACCAGAACCAGATGACCAAACAAAATTAGCAAACAATAAGGCAATGAAGCCGGCAAAACTATTTAGACACTTTGAAACAATGCGTGAGTTAACCAAAAGACTCTACTGTTGGCGAGAAATTATAGTTTCACCATATATCGTAGATGCAACTACAGCAAGCTTTGGACCATCTTCTTCCTTTTCATGCTGCTGCTGCTGTGAGGCAGAAATAGGTTGCTAAATTTAAATGCTCCTATGAGATTGGCGTTAACTACTTTAGAACCAAATATTGAGACATTTTCAAGTGAGAAGCAAGATCAAGGTAGTCACTAACGTCTTAATTTGGACCTATCTATGATTTTTATTTTGTTTTTTATACCTCTTTTGTCTTTCACTATGTTTAGTTTTTGGTAATGAATCTGGATTGTAAAATCCAT
This sequence comes from Ophraella communa, assembly GCA_035357415.1. Lineage (NCBI taxonomy): Eukaryota > Metazoa > Arthropoda > Insecta > Coleoptera > Chrysomelidae > Ophraella > Ophraella communa. The sequence continues at coordinate 19,196,509 of CM068988.1, read as the reverse complement.
CATATTAAGAATGAAGAATTAACAGTTTAAGAAATTGTGGTACTATTGATTGAAAAATAAAAATTTTTATTAAAAAAAAATTGATAAACTTTGTTAGTTTGTATTCTTTCTTTACTGTAAAAATTAAAATAGGTTTTAAAGATATCCCAAGAACATTTCTGATTTTCTCTCTGTGGATTTTCTTCCAAAATTTATCGCTACAGTCATAGCCACTTGCGTTAATATAAGAATTCAAATAAGCTAGGGCCCTTTCGTACTCCCAAAGACGAACTTTGAATAAAAAACTACTTATACAGTGGAAATGGGCGTGAAAATACATTTCCATTTCTCGGTAGCAATTTTCCTTGCCTTTTTCCTCCCTTTCGTCCCGCAATCTAGTTCATAGGCGTATCAACCGAGAAACAATTGGGTTCTAATGAACATTTTTAATGTATAAAAATAAAACATTTTATTATAAAAATAAAAAAAAAATGTAATTTAAACATCTACAAAAATTCTATTGACCTAATTATATCCATTGCCGACAATTAATCGCAACACTCCATTAAAAAAATCATGGAAAAATCATATCAACATATCAATTTAAAATATTGTTTTTAGACTTTCAATAAGCCTTTGACTATTTAAAAAGAAATTAAAAAATCACTGCCTTAATATTTGAAGAGTTAAAAAAAATTAAGACTGAGAGTGAAAGTGGACGATTCAAAAGTTTGTATTCTGACACAGAAAGATGAAACGGATGAATTAGAAATGAAAAAAAGGGGTGAAAGGACTCACTGTCATGAAGGCTCCACAACCTGGCTCTGGATTTTGTGTTAAACAAGATTCGGAAAGGAAAAAACGGACAAATCATTTAAATATTGTTAAAAGAGATTGAAGAATAGGGAAGAAAATTAACTAAAAATCAACAAAAAGAAAACAAAACTAATACGACAATATTGACCAATATTAATAGGAAAATATGAAGAAGTATAAATACGGAGGAAAAAATAATTGCAAAGAACCAGTGACCACCAAGCATACAAGAATTCGTGAAAAAGTAAAATATTGAATAGAAAGATAAATATATTTATGATGAAAAAAAAATAATATAAATTAAAGATTAATGAACGAAAATATTACGAATAATTCTTGGCCCATTAAAAATGAAACTGCAATTGGGATATAGAAAGAAAACGATTAAAGAAATAAGAAATTAGAGAAAAACTAAATGGGAAGGATATACTAAGAAAGTAAGCAGCAGTAACAAAATCTAAGTTATTATGGCAACCAAAAGAAAAAGAAAAAAGAAGACGTCGATGACCTGGGTCGAAGTGTTCCCTTAAGCGGAAAAAATGCAACAAATTGCATTTATAAAATTTTTGTATGGAATTTTTTCTTTCTTATTATTTATGTTTCTAAAAAGTAATTTGAAAATTCCCAAGTTATCGTGAAACAATGAGAAGAGACAAAATATATTGTTATTACTTTCATTAAAGGATCCTAAATTAAAGAAATTCGCATACGCCTCTGTCATTTCGAGTGTTATTCTCTCATAAGCAAAGCCACTCTATTCTGAGAGCCAGAAAATGAAATTGCCAGAATATTGGATCACTCGAATTTAAATATAAAGTGGAACTCGTAATAAAATGGCGGCGTTGCCAATTCAAATGGCGGCATTCTAATACATTCTCCGAGGCTTAGGAGTCGTATCATCCAATAAAGTTTATGGGGCACTCTATTAACTCCCTAACTTCGCGCTTTTTTATTTTTCACTTTATACTTTATGAGAAGTTATATTCGCTCTCGACTTTTTTGTAGAATTTGGAGATGTTTTTAAATGAATGCTTTGAGGACTATTAATAAATACAATATTATGATACCCTTAGGTACTCGTAGTGTCTATTGCTTTTTTAATTTAATTATATTTCACGTGTTATTTTGATGAATATTTGCACCTTGGTATAGTTATCAAGAAAAAATGCGGGTATAAAGAAAAAATCCAATTTTTTGCGGCATATTCATACATTCCGAAAACGTTTAATTGCATTTCCTTCCTTAAATAAGATAATAAATCAAAAAACTACTGTGTTCACTGTGTGTCCAGATTTGTAAAGGTATTTTTTTTTTTGTTTAATTAGAGAGAAGCGAAATGATAATAATAAAAATATTGTTCATTTACAATAGTTACAATACATAAAATATGTACAAAATAGTTGCACTTAAATCTAATATATCATAAGACAAGGGGAAAAAATCCCTAAAGAACCAGAGGATGTCCTCAGGGGTTTCACTTATTTACAATATTTCAGCTCTGCCATAACTTAAAAGTATTAATAGTAAACTCTATATCTTATTCAATAATTACAATAATGATCATTATATACAAAGAATCTGGAAAAACGATTTTTTGTAGCGTTATTAGAGGAGTCAGAACGGTATAAAAACGGCAGTCAGAAAGACAAAAACAGAGGACGGCAGCAAGCAACGAATAAAATAAGCGTATATAAATAATGATTAGGTTAGGTTAAGTTGATATTAAGACAATGAAATCAGAAAACATGTAAAATATAATCGCGTTGTATGAAACAAGTGACAATAGTTGTCAGAACATATCTAAAAATGAATTTCAGGGAAAAGTCTACCCGAAGAATGTCTAAGAAGATTGGTGGTTTCCCTATAAAATAGACATTGGGCAACACTTGACAAGACAAGACAAGAAATCAAAAGTTGTTTATTGTGCTTCAGTCTTAGCAATGGTTTATGAACAACCCCTATTCTTTTCTATTGTGTGGTTTACAGACGAATGTCACATCCATCTGAATGGATTTATCAACAGTCAGATAAAACGTTTTCTTGGTTTTGAATGATCAGACTTCATCGTAGAAAAGCCAGTGTCAGGTAATGGATTATTAGGCCCTTACTTCGTGGAAGAAGAGCGTAGAAGACCTGTTACATTAAATCAAGTACGATATAGAGAACACATTCGACACCATTTTTTATTGATCTCAGACAATTTTCTGAAGTGCCAGATACATTCAGTTGAATGCCCCATGGTTCCAACTGGATGAGGTCACTTGTCATACTAGAACAGTATCCTTAGATCTGATTCGAGAAAATTTTGAAGACCGCGTAATTTTCCGTAACACGAATTTTCCTCGCCCTTCTCATTCACCTGATCTAACAACTCTTGATGCTTACGTATGGGGTATGCTGAAACAAGCCATTTTTACAGAAAACATACCGGCAACTATTGATGAACTCCGTGAAAAATGTTTACCTTTTCAGAAGAATGCAGCAGCCTATTTTAGAACGCAATGCCGAGCACTTTGAACACACTTTGTATAGAGGCAAAACTTAAAATTCGCATTATTTGAAATGTTATTTAAATTTTCATGTTTAATAAAGCTATATTTTTTCGGTGTCGTTTGTTTTGGCGCATACTGTAGTACACGACGGTTTTCTGCTGCGTTAGGAATCAGCAATACTTTAAAAAGACTGTTCCTCGACAATTATATCCCATTAAAATTGACTCCGGTGCAAAATTTTTTGCCAGAAAATCTAATGTTAAGATACCGATTTGCAGCAAATCCTACCCGAAAGGAAGTTACTTTTATCCGCCGTGGTACACTTAATTTAATTTTTTTTCCTATCTGGATGGCACGGGTCGAAGCCAAAAGGCCAGTCTAACACTTAATTTAAGGAATAATTACGTTTGAGTAATTTAAAATCTCCATGCTAAAAGAGAAAGGCATATCCAACATAAATTTAAAATAAACGTATAGTGTGGTGTCATTGGTAAACCAGTCATTGGTCAATGCCCTTGGAATTTGAACCATTAAAGTTACTTAAGGTAACTTTTTTTTCAGGCTGAGATGGGAAACTCATGTTGGATGGGTCCGTATCCAGAACCCAACAGTGTTGAAATCACCCTCGAAAGGATGCCTACCTAAAAACCCACATCAAATAATCCCTTTACCCCCGCCTCGGAATCACTACCCTAGCATACTTCAAGACGGGCGGCCATTTCCATTCATACTACTCGCCCTTTTCTCCATAACTGGGCTAACCTCCACCCATTCTTTATCCTCTCTCAACATTATCTCCACCATGTTCTTCCAATACACTGCTATCCCGAGTTTCCTCTCCAACTTCTCTATGTCCTCCTTGTTCATTATCCTCCACCTCACACCTCACGCATATTCCAGTCTCTCTTTTTCCAATCTTGTGTAGATACCCCACTCTTGACCCATGCTCAGTGGTCCAAGAAGTAGTTTTCCTCCCCAAACTCTCGGTCCATCCACTTACTCCTAATTCTAATCACCATTTTTAATGAACCTTCACTTCCCTCCCACCTCCCAAAAGAGTACATAGTTCAAAGATTGCTGAAATTGACCAGAAAACAACTCATACTAGTGAGGGGGATACTAACCGGTCACTGTCACACCTATACAAGATGAAACTAAGTAATACACCTCTATGCAGAGGATATAAACTTAAGGAAGAAACATCCTGTGCGTGTCTGCCCGATTTTCCTAACTAAAAAGAAATCCTACCTTAACGATTACTAGCCAATCAGTAGTCTGGACAACAAACTAAAGCGGCAGCCTCAGGAGGAAGCACAATAGACCTAATACCAATAATAATCCCCAATATAACCAAACTGCAAAAAACTATATTGCGCAGTTTAGTATATTCACATCGACGTTTACAACTAATACATCAATTAATTTTTATTATAAATAATACCTCATTAAAGTATTTCCTAACTATAGTTTAACAAATTCCAAACAACGTGTTTTAATAACTCGGTTATGTAAAAAAAATTTAACTGCCTCATAGCGGCTTTCTCTTTTAACATTTTAATAAAACCTCGAAACAATTATTAATAAATAATAATAAACCACAACACACATTGTTAACTCCCCGGTCGACAATAAAGCTTCATTTCTATCTATTCAAGAACGAAAACATGATACCACGTTCCCCGATGCGATCATTTGTGTACCATCTTTGTTCGTTCTGACACTATAATATATTAATCTTGACGATATGGCTTGCACAGGTATGGAATCACTCAATGTTAAAGTGGGCATTACAAGCATTGGAATTAATAAACTTTGAATGGTTGTAATCAGTAGTGCATTTATGTGTAAATATATTGAGATGGTTTGTTTTTATCAAATTTTCTATCCAATTTTTTATTTAAATTCTCGATCATATTTGTCATATCATCTTTTATGTTTATCATAAAGAATTTTGCCCATAATGGCATACCTTCATCCCCTATAACCTGTTTGGTTGGACTCCTTTCTCTTTCCCTTTCTCTATCACTAGTTTCCATTTCTTGACCCTGTTCATCTTCATATCCCTCTATTTCCTGCCCTTGTATCAAAGGCTCTGGTATAAAATATCCGGCACCTCTATTCTTTCCTCGTAAACCTGTACCTCACCTAACTGTTTTCCATCCCTAAGAAGCAACTTCTTGTCCGCCATCTCATTGTTATTGAATTTATAAATTGTTGAGTTATATTCGTTATTTATTTGTTTATTTTATTATTAATGTAAATGCTAATATCGCGAGCCCCACGTTGGTTGCGACACTTTGTGATGGTTTGATTTTATAGATTTATTAAATGTTTTAAACGAAAGTACCTCATATTTCGGTTGGTAACGATTTCGCTAGACAGGCAAGCAATTCTTTATACACCAGATTTCCAGGTTTTGAAACGGCTTGATGTCCAATAAAGATGAAAAGGATCTTATCAATCTTTGATTCTATTTAATCACTTTGGGTTGACTGAGTGGCTACTAATAACATTTTTGTTAAATAATATAATTAAAATTGATTTTTGATTAAAAGTGTGGTTATGATACCAGTCTTCGTAAAAAATTTCAATTGTCAATTAGCGTAATCAGAGCGAATAAGAGAACGAAAACCAAAATGCACGGCCTTTTATACCTTTTCCCTAATTATAACACCAATGACATTAAATTAGCAATCAATTGTTTCAATTTGCAAAATTTAACCTAAATTTACATAAAATGATGAAAATTTTCAACGTTAAGTTTTATCAACTGTTGTTGAAATAGTCTTTTAAGTAGTCACTATTTAAGTTTTGATAATGAAGTAGGGTTACTCTGTCTATCACTGTAACATTTATAGTTTATACAATGATTTTAACCTTCTCTGATAGCATTTATTAACACAGTTTTTATGTTTTTAGGTATTTCTCAGATTATGAGGTTTTACCTGAATACAAATCTGTTATCGAAGCACTACAAAATGTTTACATGCCCCAATGTAAGTACCTCCACCTTATAACTAATATTTAAATATTTAACTACCTAAATTACACAATTGTTTATTAAACATATGTATTAAATTAATAGGTTTAATTATATTCTTTTGGTTTTAGATTCTGACTTTACCTTCCAGAGAAAGCTATTTGAATTGGGACTTGCTCTATTTAAATGTTTAACATTTAAGATTACTATATCAAATATTTTAAATGAAATAAAGAAAAGTGGCTAATATGTTTATGCAAATTATTCTAATATCCTTTTATATTTTCATACTGAGTTTTACATTTTATTTATACTGGAGCTTAGCTATTCATCTCAATATATAAGAAACAATTACTTACTTTCATTATAGCTATTATATTAAATTAATTGGCATAGGTTTCCAATTGGAAAATACCTACAATTATATGACATGTTCCTTTTTCTTTTATGCATTATAACATGTGAATATCAAGAGTTCACAATTTATACCCGTTTAATTTTTTTTTCGGGTGTAGTCCGATTCTGCGTTGATATCTTGTTGTTTAGCCTGCCCACCGAGGTACTCTCTAGTAATGAGCGCAATTTATATAACCGATGAATGAATGAGTTGTTACAAAGCTTAATTTTTCATCAGATCGTTTGTTACTCAGTTCAAAATTCCGATTAACTTGTTCATGCCATTCCGGTTTATATTAACAGTATTCTTTTTTTTTGATATTAAAATGTGTATTACACGATACATTCTGACGTAGAATAATAACTTTATTAAAACAAATTTAGTACCGCTAAAGGAAATATTGAAGGATAATTTCATCTTAAATACTATACGACATAAATATTATCTTAATTATTTATGGATTTTTCTCGGCGGCTAATTAAGATACTTAATTATGTAAGACTCGTTTGACATTGTTGAAGTATTTTTTAATAGAGTTGAGTGATTAACGTTAATAGTAGTTTGAATGAGCCAGCAACATTTTAAATATTATTTTTCTCATAGCATCCTAAGTCTAAGATTAAAATTAAAATATAGACACATTACATACATGCCAAAACATTAATCAGTAATATTATACCAAGGACAGTGATAATGACGAAATAATTTTATTAGTTTCCGAAAACATGTAGCTTGGTAACATCCCGACGGCGTAGGCAAAACACCTACTTTCAACCTCACTCATACACACCAATGACATTCAAATACTACACATTTGTGATAAAATGTTACCAGTCCAAACTGTAAAGTTACTAAAAATGAGCTTACCTTGAGTTTTATATGATTATTAAACATATTTTTGATTCAATTAAGTACCTGGTATAATTAATACTTTACTAAATAACTATTTACAAAAAGTCATGCCTGCATGGTTAACAATAAAACGTTAATATTATGACCAAATATTTAATGTTTTCTACAATGGTTACCTATTATAATTTGTAAGACACCAATCCAAAAAACAAGTAATGTTTATCGATAAATATCTAATTTCATAAGTGTTTAAATTATCAAACTCGTTTAATAACTATGTTAACAAATATTTATAACCAATAATGTTTACTGGAATTCGGTGGTGTATTGTCGTAGAAAAACACCATCTTACGTACAATCCACTTATCACATGCGTCATAAATGTTAACAGAGGCGTAACCCAAACAATTTTTTTATAAAGAAACCTCTAAGACATTCAGCAATTAACAACAAATATTTATGAAGCATTTGATAAAGGAAAACTATCAATAGGTGTATTTATGAATTTAAGGAAGGCATTTGAATCCGTTGACAACTCCCTCCTTCTGGACACAATTAAGAACACAGGTTTACGAGGTACTGCATATAACTTGTTTGCAAGCTACTTAAATGAACTAAAACAAAAAATACAAATTAAAAATCAGGAAAGTAGTGAGTACTGGGATCTTTAGGTCTTTATTATTTATAACACTTATTGATTTGTTTCACCTATACGAAAACTTTACGAAAGAGGACATAAAAATTTAGTGTGTGAAAATTTAATTTAATATTTGGGTATAGTTATAGACAGTTGTCTGAAATAGGTTTGCCACGTTCTATTCTATTCTTCTGGGGTGCCTTTCGTTCATGTACTGGAGCTCTAGGCTCATTGTCCTCCTGTGGTATCTCATTCCAGGCAACTACCAACTCCTCTCGAAGTTCATCTAGAGTCTGAGGAGGACTTTGCAAATTGAGCAATCTTCTACCCATCATATCCCACACGTGCTCAATTGGGGATAAGTCGGGAGATCTTGGTGGCCAATGTGGTAACAATGTGACATCATTATGTTATTAGAAGTCTACTGTGACTCTTGCGTCATGTGGTCGGGCATTATCTTGTTGGAAAGTTGGATTTGCCAGGGTGTCAAGATAGGGTAAGAGATGGGGTTCTAAAACTTCTTGGATATAACGCTGCGTGTTCATGTTACCTTTAATCTAGATTAAAGGTGATCTCGAACCATAAGCTATAGCACCCCAAACCATAACTCCAAGTTTGATGAACATGCCTTTCAACAAAAAACCGTGGATTTCCCTTTTCTTCACGCCCTCTTCTAAACCTCGTTCGACCATCGTGCATGCCTAAACAAAATCAAGACTCGTCACTAAAGACAATACTGTTCCATTCCTGATCCCAGAGTGACCGTTCTCTGCACCACTCAAGGCGATTACGTCGGTGTTCTGGAGTTAAGGGTAGGACCCAGTGTGGTCGGTATGAAAACAGGCCAAAACGTCTTATTCGTCGGTAAACACTTCGCATGCCAATAGGTCTTCCGTGTTCTACAAACCATTCATTTGCAATGGACCTGGTAATGGAGAAACGGTCCCCTAAGGCCAATAATCTTAGGCGGCGATCTTCACGGTCTGTTGTTCTACGGGGGCGTCCACAGCCCCTTGCTCTTTGCGTACGTCCTTCTCGAAGCCATGCCTGACAACACCTTACCACGGTGTCTACACTTGCACTTGCACTCTAATTGCAATTTTCCAAAAAAAAATCCAGCTTCCAAAGTTCCACTATACGACCCCTATCAAACTCACCAAGTTCTGTTCCTACTATGGCTACAATATGCATGTTTAGATTGTTAGTGGATTTCAAAAAAAGCAGTATATAAACCGGAATCTTTAACTGATAAGGCTGAAAATTTTATTAATTGTTTATTTCATCAAAATAAATAAATTTACCAAATTTTATTAAAATAAAATCATTTAAACTGTGTGTTCGGTGTCAGTATATCATATATTTCTTAGTATATCATATATTTCTATAATTATCATATACTTTTAAGAAGGTATTATTGTAAATGAACCCCATTAAAATAAAATTTTCTCGAAATATGTACTGCTCTGGTCGTACACGAGTCCTAAATAAACTCATAATATAAAGCGCTAATGAGCTTGGAACGAGCCAGGCAGTGTGCTTACAATAAATATTAGAGTCACACTTTTAAAGTAGTTGTTAATTTGTATTACATTGTCAAGCATCTAGCCTTTAATTTGGAGGTGTTAATAGAAAGTCGTTAAAATATAAATGATAATCTACTTAAAAACTAAAATTATTTGTTTATCTAACATAATTAAACTGTTTACGTCCCTTGACGAAAATAAGAAATTTTGTTAATTTTTGGATGTACGTCATTGAAAATAAAAAATATCGAATTGGTTTTAAAACAAAACTTTTCTTATATGCATGCTTAAAGTATGGATTTAAAATTTATGATCATCACTACACAATTAAGAACAGGATAAGCTAAATTTATTGTACTGACCCTTACTTTTTGGAAGTCCATCTTACGATGAATAATAAAAAACTCTTGTTTTAACTCAACTTCCAAGTTTAATTGAAAAAATTAAGTTTAAAATTACAATTACAGCTGTTTCGCTAAATAACTAGCATACAACAATCAGATAAGTCAAACTATGCTTCCATAATTGGTCCAGCCTTACCTACTTAATCAACATCAGGTACCTAGCTACAAACAAACAAAATGTAACTTCAATGACGATGCTAGTTTTTAGCGAAACAGCGGTAATTGTAATTTTAATTTTAAACCTATTTTTTTCAATTAAACTTGGAAGTTGACATAAAACCAGAGTTTTTTATTAATCTTCACAGGATAAGTTCAAATACTATTTTAATCAATAACAGTTTATTATTTACCACTACCACTAACGTTCTGCTAATGAAATAATTCCTATAGTAGCATCCACCATAGAACTTCAGATAATCTTGGATGAGATAAATTTAAAATTCAATCTCCAAATGCAAAATTTATGAGTCCAGAACCGCATCTGCCGTCTTTTATATTATTGATGATATAATTTGCAATTCAAATGCAAAAAATGCATTCTTGGTCTCTTTAGATTTTTTCAAAGCTTTCGATACTATTAGCCATACATTATTATGTTTTAAACTCAAATATTTTGGATTATCCGATAGTATTTCTGATAAACTCCTATCTATCAAACATGTCTCAAAAAGTTCTAATTAACAACACCACCACCACCAACCAATAACATTCATATACAGTCGGCTTTAGAATAGCATATACATGTTAAATGTGAATTTCGTTTACCTACCGAAGTTATAAAAACGCCCTTTAAACGCCTACATTAAATGGTTTTTGGGGATTAAGTTTATTTACAAGGGACAGAGGACAGACAATTTGTCAATAAAATACCTTATGCTGCAAACATTAAAAATTTGAGCATGGACAACTCTTTAACTGATTTCAAATTTATTATTATTTAAACCGTGATTGGTTATACACAATAAATAGGCCGTCCTTAAAATTATTTCATTGTAAGCGATTTGAGTTTAAAAATGTATATGCTATTCTGAAGCCGATAGTACATACTACACTAAATGGTTATAGCTACAAACAGGCTTTTTATTTTAAGAATATGCCTGGAAAAATATTAAATTCTCAATCCCAGCAAGTCGTGCTGAATATATATGAATATTTTGAGTTGGGAAAAAGGAACGGAGGACCCTTGGAACCTGTGGTTTGGTTTCAAGAGGTATTGTAATGAATTGTATGTTGTTTAATAATTTACCGATCATGATATTGTTTTCAATTTAAGAGGATAGCTGCTGCCTTGAAAATATCAGGGCTTACAGTGTTTATAATTATTATTTAACGAAAAGAGAGCAATCCTGTCCTTAAAAATTGAATGTCATATGTATACGATGTAAATGTTTATATTTGTGTTTTGAATAAAAACATATTATCCATCCAGTAACTGGCTTCGGCTGTTGGATGCTCTGGTGTATAAATAAATAAATAAATAAATAAATAAATATGAGAATTTAAGCGGTTTGATCTTGGGTCCATCTTTCTCGACTACAGTATTTCAAATAGAGTCATTTCTTCCAATAATCATATTAACGTTGAATATGTAGAAAACTCAAAATTACGTTCAAAACATTTCTATTATGAGTTTTTAACATCCATTACAATCAATAAACAAAAACAATCACTATAAATACGTTTAACGGGATATTAAACATTTCCTTATTATTTCATGAAACTAGAAAAGACTTACGTTTGATTTAAATGCTTTGATGTATTTCTTACAACTATGATGTGCAAAGATACACCCAACAGACTGTATATGATATTTTTACGAAAAATGCGCCAACATTTTAATCCATAGTAGATCAGTTAAGAAAAAAGTTTATTGATCAAGGTTTTACAGGATTAAAAATTAAACAAAACCTTTGGATCGGTAAAAATAAAACAAAAATAAATAATCCGCTTAAGAAAAATTCTTATTTCTTTTCTCAACAATTTATTGTATCACTTCTGAAAGCTTTTGGTATTCGTTTTGTCGTATCCTACTAAAAAACAAACGAAATCTCGCTAATAAAAATTCCGGAGTAAAAATATTCCATTAACAGCGCCATTTTCTCTCTCCTTGACGCGAACTAATTTCGCACTTCCGATAAACGAAAAATTATATTGATTTCTTTCGCTTGAACTCGCCCGAAATTACCTCAACGCCCGCTTTGACATGATAAACTTCGTGTCAAAAAGATAATAGAACAGTTGAACGTCTTTGTTGGGCTCAAATGAGTGTTCTTAAATCAAACTCCAATATGGCGTTTAGTGTGAGGCGCTAATCGACCGGAAACTTAAGATTAGACGCCGCTCTTCCGACCGCATACTCCTCCGTGCTGCTTCACTTTACCCTCACCAACCCCTAAAGAGATATCACATGTTCACACATACAAATATATTCCTTATAGGATGACGGTTTTTATTTTTCTTATTTTTTTCGAGATATATTAGGTGGGCTCTTATAGAATTCGCCAAACGTCATTTTTCACGTTTTCTACGCTTATTGTAAAGATTTTCCTATCTCTTTAGGTTTTCAAGAAGTGATGAATCGTGAATTTGTAAGTAATGGAGTTATAGTTGGCACATCTACGAAGTGTTGAGAAAGTACTTTGTTAAACTCAACATCACGTTCATACGAGTAGTTTAAGATTAAATAAAAATGTGATTGATTATTATTACTGAATCTGTTGTGTAATAATATTTCCATAATATGTAATATTTTTATAACTTTTAATTTCTTTAGTTTGTTCTGGAAATATTAATTCTAGTGACATTTTTTGTCCTTTCTTATTAATTAATTTATTTATCAAATGTATTGAATAGCCATTAGCTATTGGATAGCTATTTGTTTTATAATCTCAATTTATTTATCAAAATTATACTTGTTCACTGGAATTGAAAATGCTCTATGTATCATAGAATTATAAGCTGCTAATTTATGTGATATAGGATGATTTGAATTACATGGTATGGTTACATCTGTTTGTGTAGGTTTTCTGTATATTGAATAATTTAATGAATTATTAACTTTTTCAATTCTCAAATCTAGAATATTAATTGCGTTATGTTCTTCAACTTCTAAAGTAAAAGTAATTTTAGGAGGCATGGTAGTAATATAATTAAAAAATGTATTTAACTGTCGTTCGCTACCTACAAATCCCACATCATCAACATATCTATAACAAAATATAATATTACAATTTTGTTTTTATAACTAGAATTAAAAATTATGTTTTCTAAAATTTACCATAAAAATATTTAGAAAAGATCCAATAAAACTCAAAGTCAAAACCACAGACTTTTATTCAGGTAAATTACAATTATCGCAACTAGTTTCGGTCTAGGTTAGACCATCATCAGGCAGAGTCCCAAGAGTAGAAATTGAGGGTGTTAAAATTGAAGCTAAGAGAAGTGGGACTGAATATCTTATGTGGTTTTAAAAAATAAAAATAAAATGTTTTAAAGAAGTTAAGAATATGTAGTATAGGAATTTTTAAGGAGGGGAATTCTATACTAGATGGAATAGGAAACCAAAAGTAGAGAGGAATTTAATATTTTCCTACTTGATGGAATAAAAAACCAACAGTAGGACGAAGGAAAGGGTTTTTACTTCAACTCATTGTACAAGTATCAGTGGTTAAGTGAGTGAAATATTAATCCAAATTATTTGTCGTGTGTTATGGACTTTATCGACTTTATCTGACTTTCATCTTTCCCTACACCTTGATTATTCCCTCCCCAACATTAAACTTTCATCCTTAAATTCCTTCCCACTATTGGTTTTTTACTCCAATTAGTGGGAACCCCTCACCCTCTATACTACCTATACTACATATTCTTAACTTCTTTAAAACATTTTATTTTTTAAAACCATATAAGATATTCAGTCCCACTTCTCTTAGCATCAATTTTAACACCCTCAATTTCTACTCTTGTGACTCTGCCTGATGATGGTCTAACCTAGACCGAAACTAGTTGCGATAATTGTAATTTACCTGAATAAAAGTCTGTGGTTTTGACTTTGAGTTTTATTGGATCTTTTCTATTGGATTCAACCACATTTGAGATGGATGACCTATCTAATATAAAAATATTTGCTAAAATTGGAGAAATAGAACTTCCCATTGGAAGACCCTATTTTGAATATATACTTTGTTACTAAAAGTAAAATAATTTTGACTAATGCATACATTAAATAAGTCAATTATATCTAATGAATGGATATTTCTTTCATTTAACAGCTTTTAAACTAGAACTATTCATTCTTTAGGAGTTAGTTACATCAAACGAAACTAAACTTAGTATTATTTTGTAAATTACATTTATTTAATTTTTTGATCAAATCTAATGCATTTTGTATTGAATATTTAGATGTGTAACCATAGTTGTTTAGAATAGTATTTAATTTTTTAGCTACTTTCGTACTAGGAGTGTTAACATACGAAATAACAGGTCTAATTGGTTTTGACTCTTTATGTAATTTAATTGTTCCATTGGACATTGAGGATTTTTATGTACTGGGTATTTTTTATCGAAATCATTAAATAGGTAATTTGAATCATTTACATGTTCTCTTAATTGGTTAGAAAATTTTTGAGTGATATCGTTTTTGAGAATTTTGTTATTACTTGGCATTATGATCATTCACTTTAGATTTATAATCTTTTTTTTTAAATTACTATTGAGTTACCCTTATCTGATTTTGTTATAATTAGGTAATTTTGATCTACTTTATTTTTAATCGATTTTAAAGCTAAAATGTCATTTTTAATAATTTGACTTTTAAATTTGTTTGGTTTTATATCCCTAATAAGATTTGCTATTTGCATTTTTTTTCATAAATAAAATTATTTGATTTAGTTCTCAAAGCTATTTCAGAATCTGTGGCTAAAATTTCTTATTAGTAAAATATGCAATATTTTAAACCCTTACCTAAAAATGTATTTTCATTATTTGTTGTGTATATTCATTAATTTTTCTGATTTACTTAACTATTTTTGATATTTATCATGATTTAAAATTCTGACCTGTTATCTAATTTTATCATTTAGAATATTATTTATTCAAAGTAAGCCCAAATAAGCGGGGAGTCTTCCATGATTTGTTTGTTGTTGTTCCAGTTTGACAAAAATATTATAACGGAATAATAGGGGTGATATATTTAAAAAACATCTTAGTGGTGTTGAAAACAAAACTATGGTTCATACAAAACCTGAGTAATTATTTTTTTATAAAATTATGCAAAACAACTTATTTATATTAAAAATAATTTATTTACCAAGGTAATACAAATACAAATCATTTATTATAAAATAAAACTATTTAATAAAAAGATGGAACTGCGGCTAAAAGAGGTCATGAGTTATAACCATATTTTTTTTGGTCAACCCAATAAAAAAATTTTCTTACTAATGTTAAAAGGTCCCAAAAAGACTAAAAAATTTTTAAACAATGAAGTATTAATAATAGTACAGTAATATTTTATTTTAAATTTGAAATGTTACACTCGCAATTTATTACTAATGAAATTTTAATTTTCCTTTCATTGAAAAATTCATTTCATTATAGTGGTTTTCTATACATATTTACGTGTTTCAACTGCATACCTTTTTTATTTTTAAAGCTGTGGAAGTTTTTTCCAAAAGGTTTTTTTTTTGGTTCTTTGCTAAACAAAACGACTTAATATTGGTAAAACATTATTGACACACGCACAAAAATTATTGTCAGAAAAAGTTGTAGCCTCATTTTGTTTTTCTTTGATCAGTTGGTAACAGATTTAATTTTCTAATCACTTGTTAAATAACAAACCCTCTAAAGGATCCTTCTGAAACTTAACTTAAAATATATTCCCAGGGTATTTAAGAGGATTGAGCTTTCCTAATATTTAAAACAATAGAAATGTTTACTTTTTTAAAAACAAAATTAAGAAAAATAATGCATAAATAAACATTTTGATCAAGGGGAAAACTTTATCTTTTATACTCATATAATACATTTAAAACAAAATTTATAGGTGATACATTCAGTTATTACAATACATCATCTTAATAAAAATCAATTCACTCCCTTAGATACGAGGGGTACCGGTGGCTTTTGTAACATAATATTCTAGGGTGGTGAGTGATGTTCACCCTTATTATTTGTGTTAAGCGAGGGTGTTCAAACAAGAGCCCTTAATCGGTTTATTTAAAGTTAACCGCCCTGTTTGTTTTTCAATTATGTGAATGTTACCAACCGGATTGCTGGGCTTTGTACCTACTCGCTTCTTAGACAGATAATTTTGCCAGAGTAGAAATGCTTTTTCTTTTCGTTTCTGTTTCGATGCCGACAATACAAATCGATATTTGTTGATAC
This sequence comes from Ophraella communa, assembly GCA_035357415.1. NCBI lineage: Eukaryota > Metazoa > Arthropoda > Insecta > Coleoptera > Chrysomelidae > Ophraella > Ophraella communa. Next base: position 19,180,045 of record CM068988.1, on the reverse strand, counting down.
ATGTTTACTAAATAAAATAAATAAAATAACATTTTGGCAAAATTCAATCTTAAGCAAACAGGAAATAAAAAACCATAAGCGGGACTTGTAATTGAACAGTCAATAAATGTAATACATTCTTAATTTGAAAGAATTTCTCAAAGTAAGAGTTGGTACAATGAATTTAAGTAAAAGTGTTTGCTTAAAGTACACAAACTTTTTCATATTATCCGAAACGCCACTGGAATCTTTTATTTTTAACTTATTTTGTGTGATAAAATAAAATGTTTTTGTTTAATTTTAATATTTTAATTGGTTTTCGAATAAAAAGTGGAAGTTTTGCTCAAACGTTTTGTTGTTTACTGTTTTAATGTTTTTTTTTTTAATTACCAAAAGCCCTCAAATTCCATTTTTTGCCCGAATATAGGTAAATTATACGTAAATACAAGGATACGGCGATATAATTATCGACTTGGCTTTAGCTACTAACTATTCTGTCAACTTTCTTGATCTAAATAACTTCCAGTTGACATGTACCCCCCGTTATGTGTACGATGGTATGATGTTTCGATGTTCTATACTTTTTTCAAACGTTACGAAAACTCTAGACCCTAGACCCCATAACTGAATGGAAAAAGAAAGAGACCAACACAAAATGAAACAGAATCTAACCTAATAATTGTTAAACTGACAACTAATATCTAAAATTTTTGATAATATAATAAATATTTATTGGTTATCGTATATAAACTTGTCTTTTCAATTTGTTACCATTTTTAAATTAGAAAGCTAAAATAATAGCCAAAGACACTACCAGTAAAATAAACAAATTATATAGGTTGTAACTTCAAACTCAAGTTAAAACATGTAAGTCATCCTATTAACAACAGTAAACAACTAAAAGGTTGAATTAACTTTCACTATTTATTCGTAAAATACTTTAAATGTAATGACGGCCGTTTCGCTATAGAACTAGCATCGTCAGATTGACATAACTGAAGTTACATTTTGTTTGTTTGTAGCTAGGTACCTGATGTTGATTAGGTAGTATTAGGGCTAGACCAAGTATGGAAGTAATAAGACATAACAATATTAAAAACATATCAAAAAAAATTATTAATTGTTTATAACAATTAATTGTTAATAGCATAAGCAAATAACAACTTAACTAACCATTTTTCGAAAAAAATTTGAATTATTAAAAAGTCAAATTATTTATAAGTCAAATTGACATGTTGAAATTATTTATTGGGGGAAGAAAGCATTAAGTACGAAATTTAGAAATATCAGAAATTTAGGGCACCAGATGGTTAGTGGCAAAATAATAAATAAAAACTTGTTGATACTGGAAACTAGTTGCAACATTTTAGAAACTTTAATTAAACATTGTGGTATCAACTTTGTTATATTTTCTTTGAATATTTATTAGAAATTGAGGCAGTCCGAATTCTCACTTAGTTACTATAAAATGTATTGAATGGGTTTCAATCTAAAGACTATCTAATACATTTTAATGACCATCTACCAAATCGTTTTTTTATTAAAGCAAGTAATTCCACCGAGAATAAAAACGAAGCTTAGAAATAAAAACTTCGGAAACGAACACTTTCAGCATTGTTCGTATAAAACTGATAAATCCCCTTTTATCGGCATTTCTTATTCATCGTATTATTCCCCTAATAAATGATCAGCTCCTCCATTTTCCTAAACGCCTATCAATAATTGAGCTTTAACAGGACAGGCATTTCCAATTTCTTACGGTAATTTTGAACTAATAATTAAAAAAAATGTGTCATGTACTGAAATAACACAAAAAGAAATCAGAAAATGCTCTACAACAAATAAAGAATGAAAAAGCTGATGGAGAGGACAGCATTAGCACGAAGATGCTAAAAATGAGAGGATCAATACTACAAGAAGCTGTTAAATAAAGTCTTAATGGAGGTAAGAATACCAAAATCTTGGAAGAAGATTTAAACAACACAAACATAGAAAACTACCGACTCATAAGCTTGTTGTCACACCTGTATAAACTACTGACAAGAATACTAACCAATAGACTAAGAACCAAGCTAGACTTATACCAACCAGTAGAGGTTTTGGAAAGGTTTTTTATCCATCAAGAAGATAACCGAATACAGCATACTGCTGCGCCTAGTATTTATCGTTTATCACAAGGCCAAGGCGGCCACCATCATTAAATTATATACCAAGGACTGGAAAATGTGTTTAAGAAGCTGAACTGGAAAGGAAAATGACTACAAATGGATGGGAAATTTCTGAGTCACCTGATAAGAGCAGACAATGGGAAACTAAATTGAATGTTGCACGACCCCAACGAAAAATCAAAAGAGATAGGCTTAAAAATGAACCTGAGTAAAACAAAAGTCATGACAAATACCCAAAACAATATAACCTTCTATAGAAAAGATAGAACAATATGTATACACCTAGGCCACATTATCAAGAACGGGAAGGAAAAGCAATCGGGGTAAATTAAAAGAAAAACCAAATTAATGTGGACGGTATTTGGAAGAATCAGCTTTATTCTAAAAGATAAAATGTTCCAATGCATCCAATGTAAAACTTACTACAGCTATAACGGACATTATGGAATGAACAACGAGGTAAAGGTGGAGGTGGATAGCAAGACAGGATGGAGAGACATGGGAGCACAGACTGACTTTCTGGAGATCACGCGAAACCAAAAGAAGAATAGGGAGACCAAAAAGAAGATACACAGATGATGTTGTGGCAGTGGCTGGGAGCTAGTGGATGAGAGTAGCTAGAGATAGGGAAGCATGGATAGAATTAGAGGATGCCTATATCCAACAGTGCATGAATAAAGGCTGAAGAAGAAGAAGTAGAAGAAAGAAGTTGTGTAATGTACTATTTTAGTCTTGGTCTATTATTATTATCGTTCCTCACTTAAAACATCTAATAAATGAATTATTTTACATCAAAAAACTTTCATCATTTCAGTGTATTAGTCAAAGCTAATCTGGGAATGTAAATAATGACTTAAGAAACTGGCAAGAAGCAACAAGGTCACCTTGATATAGGTGTCAGGTCACATAGGGATAGTAGGTAATAAGGAAGCTGATAGACTCTCAAAAAAGAGAGCGAGTGCACCCTTCCTTTTCGCAAAAAGCCACACAAAAAAGAAATTCCTTTCCTTGGAACAGGGTAGACTACGATCCTATTGAATGAATATGCCACAATTGAGGCATTATTGGTGCAAGTTAAAAGGATGCTCTAAATGATCAAAAATGTCATTAAGTTGACTGCAGGTGCCACCTCAAACTAATTGGCAAATGGAAGAGTAAGAACTGCCGTTTCTACGAAACGGCGGAACATATAGTAAGCGAATGCGTAGCATTGTTTTACAAACGGCTTCCCAAAAATACTTTTATGACTCTAATAAATTAGGAATTATAAAGCTGTTTAGCTTCGCTAAAAGTATTTGGGTTCTAGGGTTAAGGTAAATTAATGTAAGCTGAAAAGATCTTAGTCAAAGTGTAAAGAAGTAACTGGTTTAAATGACCTTAGACCATCTAATTGAAGCTATTAGAACATTAAAGCTATGGTTTGTGTACTGCCTCGTACATTTCATTTCAAACTGTGACTTTACATTGTCTTGATATTTGACCGAAAACTTAGATGTTTTAATGCAATTTATCGTAGGTACTTACCCTTATTTTGTGGAATTTGATCATTAAGAAGAAGAAACAAAAAACTTATATAACTATTTTATAGTAGTTGTTTTATTACAAAGCTTCCTGTTTCCATTATTGTTTGTATGAAACGGTTAGGTCGATATCTGAAGGTTAAGGTCTATTATATAACCTCACTTTATGCAGAAGAGTTGGTTTGATTTGATTCAAAGTTTTTGGTGTATCTAATTTACTTGTGTTTGATCAAAGTGAAAAAAGGAAAGTACTAGTCCGAATAAGAAGAGCAGCAGCAAATTTGCTTATAAAAATTGCAAATAAACATAAAGATGTCATCGAGAATAAAAAAAACGGATGGGGCAACCACGAGATCGAAAGAGGAGCCTTCAGATGATAAATATCAGGAATTTCCCTGTTGCATAAAACCTGAGTGTGAGAAGAAGTTGGTCTATTAGTCTTATACTGTTATTCCTCAAAATGCAATAAGGTAAGAAATATAAAATGGAATGAAAATAATAAAATCACCTACCTATCAGTGCAAAACTCAAGTGAATCCTCAATGAGTTTTAATATTGACAGAACAGTCTCTTTTGTGATCCTTAATCTTGCGTGAAAATCCTGGCCATCTCACTTTTTGAAGTTGACTACTCTTTCCCTAACTGTATACGGTCTTCTTTCGTACTCAAGAACTTGCACAATATCCTCGTCCTCGTCTCTATCCACAATATAATCATCCAAAAAATGCATGTTCATCAACAATCAAAAACTCTTCAGAAAATAAAAACACAAACTTTTGCATAAAAAAAACAATCAACAATAACCTAACAAAACGGACTTGACATCTCAATTAATGTGACATGACCTTCTTCTTGTAACAAACAACGAGATTGCTTACATTTATCCATCAGCATTGCCAACTTTCATTATCTATCAGTTAACTAACCAGAGGATAAAAACGAGTTGATAAACTGCTTCCGAACAAATTGGAACCTTATCTGCTAGTTAGTTTTATCTGATGGATAATATTGGCAATTGATAAATAGGCCCTCAGTTTGATACAGATAGCAGTCTATCATAATGTGGGACTGTTATGGTGGTGTCCAAACAAAACATATTTTGGGAGTAAATTGATTGTTCTAACCCTTACTGTGTGATATTCTATTTTACTAAGAATAATAAACAAACAAACGTTTCGTTATATGATAAAAGCTAATTTTTTTAATAAAACGTGGAAGTTTAGTTCTTGTTTCCATAGTCATCTCAAATTTAGTTGCTTATTATTCTTAATATTTTGGTAGAGTTTTTTATTTCCTAATGAATTCAAAAAAAATAATTAAAAATTCATTTTTAACTGTAATAATTACAAAATTTTGTAATGGGCTTTATTTTAAGCCAATATTTTTTACAATTAATCGATAAATGAAGCTGCATTTTATATTTTTGTAAAGTTTCGAACTACTACACCGACACTGTTCCCATTTATCCTCCAAGGGCCATTAATAAATGTCGATGTGACGTATTCAGCGCCGATTTCCTTTAAAATAAAATTGTATTAAAATTTAAATGAAGACGTTTACCAATCAGCGTTCACCAATAGATTTCCGGATGATGCTTTGATAGAATCTCCAAGGAGATTGGCAATCGCTTATACGTCACGTCCTGCATGCAAATTTTTTCGCGTTTTAATCATGGGAGTACAAACATGGGGTAACAAACAATTGGAATAATGAGAATAATTTTATAATTAAAATTCTATGTTTTCTCTAAAATTATATTGAGAAAAAAACGTAACCATCCATTTGCAAACGATCTAATAAAAATATAAAATGTGTTTTTTTTTTCTATTTTTGTTGTAGGTATTTCAGTGATAGTTACACCCTTAAAGCTTTTTTTGTTGGACGTCTATGTAAACTAACTATTTGAATGTCTGTATGTTTAAGTGATTTAGTACGGATTGGTCCTTTCTTGCTGAACTAAGCTGAAAATCGTTTAAAATGTGTTTATTTGAATTTCTGCAGTTCCACCCTTTTTGGTCGGATTGAGGGGGTGCGAAATTTGAATGACGCACAGGAAAATGTGCGTAAATTTTACGGAGATCGAAATGGTATGGGATGAAATGGTCTTTTACAGAAACGTAATTTCCTTGTAAATGTCGACCTGACAAAAAAATAACTTTGATTGTTTAGAAGAACCTTTTAATAGCATACAAAAACATTTGTCCATATAGAGTAGGTAAAGGCAAAAGCAAAAACTTTGCACGTCATAATTGTGATGTTGCCATATTTAAACACCAATGCAGATAAGTTATTTAATTTTTCATAATATTCGGTCTTCTTTGTATATAGGAAGAAGGAGGTCATATTGAACACTTGTTGAGTCAAGGCAAATAGCTTGTATGTTTATAAATTGTAATTTAATAATAAAGATGTTTTTAATATTTGTGAAAATGTAGTTTAAATATTCAATATTGGGTGGCTGTGTCTTACATAATAAAATATTTACAAAGAAATACAGAGGGACATAAAAGTTTAAGAATAGACGTTTGATTCCAGTGCGGTCCATATTTTGTTAAATTATAGCCCTAAAAAAAGTTGGGGGGTGCAGGGGGTCTTGATCCTCTCTGAAAATCCATAATAATTCAAAATAAGTGAACTGTTTAGAGTAATGTTAAAAAAATTATTTAAATTTTTAACTTAAGCACCCTGTATTTTTTTTTGTGCACTATTCTAGGTATATAGGTAAGTGGGGTTCAATCAACATATTTTTGTCCATTCTTTTCGGGACACCCGTGTATTGTAATAATACTAATTACAAATTAAATATAATAATGTGTATGTGGGGCTAATTTTAAAATATTTTATTTTATTTGTTAAGTATTACCTTTTCATTAAATAATCAATAATGTTATATCAAAACTTCCTTGATTCATTCACAAAACTGTGTTAAATTCAAATTTGGTTTTATATAGGTAATTTATATTAAATGATAATAAGATTATATCATATGCATTGATTTATTTTTATTATCAAAATTTAAAATTATTCTTATTTTACCCTGTTTATTATTATTTAAAAAAAACATGAGAAATTCCATATCTTCAGAAGTCGTATCAATCAAATGTAAAGACTTTGTTAAGTCCAATACATTTGACTAGGTCTGCCATGTACAATTTGTATAATATTGAGGGAGAGAACCGAACCTTGAGGAACCCCAGCTCCGATTCTCTTCATCTGTGAAATGGAAAATCTAATTTTAAGTGGAAAAGTTCGTGAATTAAGGAAAGATTTGATTAGTTTTAGCAGTCACGAGGAACAATTTAGTTAATTTACTTTGTATATTAGTCCTTCAGGCCCAACTTTGTCAAACGCTTTTTCTATGCCTAGAAAAAGAGCTCTGGTTAGTTAGCTGTCCAGTGGTCAAATATGCATTTTGTCAGTCTAAGAGCTCAAAGAAGTACTCAGCTCCAAAACCAAATTGATAGCCTCATGTTTGATTTTTTCAAGGGTGACTCTTTCTTGGATTGATAGGTCTATGATTTTGAGGTTAAAGCGGATTTTTCCCGGGTTTTTCTATTAAAATACCAATCTGTTCTTCTATATGTTGGTAATTTTGGAAGTTTAAAATTGTATTTGTAATGGTCAAAAATTTGGTGTAGCTATGAAGCAGGTGTTTAAGCTGACGGTTTACAATTTTGTCTTCTTCTGGCACTTTTTTCGATTTTAGTGTGAATATGATGTTTTCTATTTCAGTGTTTGTTGTCGGATGAATTGCTTTTAATGGCAGTGTTCTGTTCGATAGTTTCCCCAAGTCACAGTCCACCGGTCGTTTTGAATTTTTCACAGTTCTCGTTTGACTTTATATTTTAATTGGTTAGCCCTAATCTTATCTAAACGGCTCTAGTTTGATTGCCCATAATTAGATGTTGTCCCAGATGCGATGGAACTGGAGATTGATACCGAAGATAATTTGGATGAAGTACTCTGAAATAATGCTGTTTTTTTTTTCATTAGTAATTTGGATGATTTTTTTATCGAAGGACCGGTAATCCCCTAGAGTGTCTTAAATCCAATAAATATTTAGAAACAGGTCTAATAGCCAGCTCAAGTACAAGAGGTAGAAGTTGTAGCAATACTCTACTACATAGCAAAGTTAAAAAGACAATAGTCTACCAAATGGATTTGTAGATTTTTCCCAAGCTAGCAGAGAATGTTTGAAGGTAATAAGATAAAATATAGCAGTATATTGTTATAAAGAGATCTTAGGAATTGTGGATCATTTTATCAAAAATAAGACAAATAAAAATCAGATTCCAAAATATACATACATGCGTAATAGAGTAAATGTTAGTCGTTACGATATTAATGTTCAGGAAATTATAGAAGCCATTATGAGAGCTCCATGGAAACTTTCTTATGGTCCTGATGGCATTCCCCTTTATGTATTAAAAAAATGTGTTTTTATTCTAGCTAATGCCATTAACAATCTTTTTAATTTAAGTTTGGAGCAGGGAATTTTTCCTGATTTTTGGAAGCAAAGTTTTCTGACACCCATTTATAAATCAGGCAAGAAAAATGATGTCACCAATTATCGGGCTGTATGCCTACAATCTGAAATACCAAAACTTATGGATTCCCTTATTTCTAAAAAGTTATCTTGGGACACACGACACATTATTAATTCACAACGGCATGGTTTCACAACTGGAAAATCCACTACCTCTAATCTACTTTGTTATGAAAATTACATTCTATCAGCTTTTGAAAGTAAACTTCAAGTTGATGCTATATATACGGATTTTACTAAAGCCTTCGATAGAGTTAATCAAGAACTGTTACTGTCAAAATTATTTGTGGTTGGTATAAGAGGGAGTGTATTTAACTGGCTACAAAGTTATCTATCAAACAGAGAGCAATGTGTTAGATTTGCTGGCTCTATATCATCGGTAATACAGGTGACATCAGGTGTTCCCCAGGGGTCACATCTGGGACCAATTTTATTTAATGTATTTATTAATGATGTAATAGAAGTCTTATCGGACAGCTGTTGCTTGATGTTTGCTGATTATTTGAAGTTATTTTAAGATATTAAACACCCACATGATTCTATTATGTTACAGCAAGATCTAAATAATTTGGTTCATTGGTGTGATATTAATATGCTAGAATTGAATCAAAGCAAATGCTACCAAATTACATTTTCAAGAAATTCCAGTATATAATTACAGCATAAAAAATATACAGCTTGCTACAACCAATGATATAAGGGATCTTGGTATCACATTTGATTCTAAATTAACATTTAACCAACACTTATTGGAAATTACATCCAAGGCTAACAAAATGCTTGGCTTATTAATAGATCATCTAGACATTTTTCAGCTGACGTCTTAAAATTATTATATTGTACGTTAGTTCGTAGCATCTTGGAGTATAATCCAGTAGTTTGGTCTCCACATTTTAATATTGATATATATTTATTAGTAGTAAGAGTCCAAAATAGATTTCTTAAACAGTCTGCTTTTTAAATGGGAATTAGGGTAGATGATTTTCACATCAATGAGATGCTTACTCGATTAAATCTTCAATCCTTAAAAAATCGGAGAACAAAAATTGATTTATGCTGTTTACACAACATGCTTAGTGGTCGCATTAATTGTCCTGAATTATTGGCCTTAATTAAATTTAACGTTAACGACAGAAGAATGCGTAACACGGAATTGTTTCATATTCCATTTCACCAGACAAACTATGGCAGGAATGAACCTATAACTAGACTGCTGAGAACTGCTAACAATTATCAGCATAATCTTGATTATTTCGGCTCTAGATTACCACAATTTAAAAACCAAATCAGGGGTATTCATCTTACCTACAACATTTGTGTATTTATGGTTGCTCATAGCTTTTGATATAAAAGTATATTTATGTATATTATTTTTCGATTATGAATGTTATAAATACATCTATAATAATTGTGAATTGGTTAATCCGTTTAATGAATAAATAAATAAATAAAATCATGTATAGAAAACGTATAGCCTCTTTTAAACAAAAGTATTTATAGGAAACTTTAGCTTCGTAGAAGTACATACGCAATATATTTGGTAGATATATCAAAAATATACAATTTAATTTTATTGTAACAGCCAAGCATCTTAAATTAATAAAAACCAATAACTCAAACACGTTTCTGAAATATATAATCGTCTGTAACAAAACGCCTTTATTATTAAAAGTTATACATTCTATTTTCATTCTGAAATTCGAGCTTGAAACTCTTAGATTAATTCCTGAGCGTAATAAATTGAAAAATTGAATATCCGTTTTTTCGCGAAGAAGAAAAAGAGAGAAAAAGAAATCCCCATTTCAAATCATCATGAATAATAGCAAACGAAATTTCCTTTCTAGAATGAATATCTGAATTTCTAAATGTCGCAGAAAAGGATATAATTCAGTAATTCAAATTTAAATATTTCAAAAGTGAGATGTAATTTACTCCAATAATTCTTCGGCATCGTAAAAATGTCGACAGATATTTAAATGCAGCTGAATTATAGCTGAAGAAATTAAAGCTTCGAAACAGTGGCGTACACGTGAACATTTAAAAAAAAAGGAGCACATAAAAGTTTGTAGAATCTCTGGTAGCTTTTAAAACAAACTACTGGGTCCAATCGACTGGAAATTGGTACAAAATCAATATTATTATTTTGATGGACACATTTCTTTGTGTTGCAAGTTGTACATCAAATATTTTTATACTAATACACTTTTCGTTTTAAGGAAACTACATTTTTGTTCGCCATTCAAAATGTGATTAACAACGAAGTAGGCTAAAATATAATCTCCAATTAATTCTTCTCAAAATATTAATATGTTCAGGGTGTAAAATATATTCTTCTCTTACCCAGTAGGGATTCTGTATAGACCAAAAGCGCTAGTTAACAATACAACAATTATTTTGTTGTTTTTCAATGTATGTATTTTCAATATAATGTAAATTCTAGTAATAGTTTTATTAAACATCTCCAGTACTTATTATTTTTTTTATTTCTTTATATTTGGGTTAAATGTCATTAATGTCTCAAATTCAAAGTTGTTTTGTATATTTTATATTATTCTTAATTATTTTGTTAAGTTTTCTATCGAAGCAATTATATATTTATAGATAATGTAATAGAATGTTACGTAACAAGAGTTGTAACGTATTCTACTTTTTCTACGCCCGACGGAGTGCTCATAATTTCATAACTAATAACAGTAATTGTATAATGTGTTGCCGACATTTAGGGGATTGCTCTTATAAAATAATACTATTTGAATTTATTAGTAGAAAGCAAAACTAAAATGTATAAAACATGCATAAATATGGAATAGCTACGGCTAGCTGAAATGAGAGTGATGATGAAATCTAGTAACACCAGAAGGGATCAAGTAAGAAATGCAGAAATCAGAGAACAATGTAGCGGTACACAAGCTGCTCCTGAAAGCGGAGCAGGTACTCTTAAATAAAGAGATAGCCCTAGGTACCTTTCTGGATATTGAAGGGGCATTTAATGTTGCCTCCATTGAACAGGACATTGTAAGATGGACTGGTAATATGTTACGGGAAAGAACAATAATAGTTACGCTCTTGGGGGGGACGAGGCTGGTCTCAGCTACTAAAGGGTGTCCGCAAGGAGGGGTGCTATCTCCTTTTCTGTGGAACCTGGTGGATGACGAGCTCCTATGTAGACTCAATAACGAGGGTATCTATGCCTAAGCCTTTGCTGATGACAGCATAGTTGTAAACGGTAAATTCGGGGCCACTGTGTCCGAGACAATGCAGCTGGCACTGGGAATTACCGAAAAATGGTGCAGACAAGAGGGACTGTCAACTAATCCGGCAAAAACCTCCGTGATAGCGTTCACCCACAGAATACAGGGACTTGAGGGAACATCGTATGTGGGGCCAATCACTAAAGTTTAAAGGGGAAGCCAAATCTCTAGGGGTAATCCTAGATAGAAAACTAACCCTTTCCAAACACATTAGAAATACCTACCTATCTGCTACGACCTTACGAAACCATATACGGTTCACATTCCGGATAGGGACGAGGCTCGCACCAAGATTGGGAAACAACATGAATTCGTCTGGTACACAGATAGATCCAAAACAAGCACCAGCACTGGGATTGGGATCTACAATGAGAATACAGGGAAAACGTATAGTCTCAACCTGGGCTCAGTAGATACTATCCTGCAAGCTGAAGTGGTTGCCATTAATACATGCTCGGAAATCATCCTGAACGAGACAGTCCTTAACAGGACTTTCAGGATCAGAAGTGATAGCCAAGCGGCTCTCAAAGTAATAGAGAAGGTACACACTGCGTCACAAACAGTGAAGCACTGCCAAGGAACTGTGGCCGAACTGGCACAACGCCACAAGGTTATCCTTGAATGGGTACCAGGACACACAGGCCAAGGAAGCTTCAGAAGGAACCCTGATCGGACCTCTCCCCACATGTGGAGTTTAATACCGACATTTAAAGGGAATAATAGAGGAACGGTTAAAGGAACAACATAAGAAACTCTGGATGGAACTGCCTGAACTTAGGCAATTCAGACAATTCACAACGGGTCCATCTAGGAAGAAAAATACGGAACTACTTAGCCTAAGTAGGATCCAACTAAGAAAGGCAGTGGGACTCCTTACAGAACACTGCCATCTCCGAAAACACATGAACATAATGGGACTTGCCGCCGAGGACCCGTTATGCAGAAAATGTGGTGAGGAAGATGAAACTCTTCACGTAATATGTCACTGTTCAAGCCTTAAGTGGCTTAGACAGAGACACTTTGGCATTTAGTTTCCTGAGCCAGAGGAAATCGTGAAAGCGAATATCAGGGACTTTCTAGAATACATGAAGGAAGCAAACCCGGTATGATCACTTCAGGGGGGTACAATGAGCCTAGAGCTCCAGTACATGCACGAAACGCACCCCAGAAGAATAGAATAGAATGGAACATGGGGAAGGCAAAGGATAAACAAACGTAGATTAGACTGTATAGTTCCAGTTGAAAAAACCAGTAGGAAACCGTCAACCAGAATAAACACCAAAAAGATGGAGAGACAGCTGGCAGTGTATATCACAAGAAATAATACAAAGGCACTCTCGGAATTAACAATTCTCAAAAAAGTTAAAGAAGAAGAAGATGCTAACCGATATGATTCAGGAAACGTATACTTTATGTTTACTAATATAACTCTTTACATAACTTATATAACTATTTTTATTTAAATAATTCTAATCTGATTAAAGTTATCACCAATACGCTAATTTATATTTGATTTAATATATACCCTTTTATATCTACTACTATGCAAATAAAATTTGCAAAGAAATATTCACTATCTCATATCGCCCGCGATAGAAGGCGGTAAAGTTGGCGGTTCTTTATAGCGCAATTTCTTCTTATTAAATTTTAATGTCCAATTCAAATTTCACCGTAGATATTGCGATAATTCAAATCCTAAAATAATGTACGTATATGTTTGTAGAGGGTTAATCTCAGGAAATTATATAAAAAAATCCTTTTAATCTATTAATATCTAGTCACAACATTTACCACCGCTTCCAAAGTGGCTGTTAACCACTTTAAAAAAAGGAAATCACAATTATTAATACGACAAAAAATAGATGTATCGAAAGACGGTTCATTAATAGTTTTCACTTGTATCTTTTAAGCGATTCCAAAACACTATAAGTGCTCATTACGAGTCGTCACCTATTAAAGCCCTTTTTAAAAGTGTAAACAACGTTAAGTGTCAATAATTTTGAATATCTAGTCTGGTCTAGAGTGGAGCTTAATTATGGGTAATTTTTTACAGGAGCAGCAGATCGTTTTTTAACAGCAGCTACACCAATCTACACAAAAAAAAATGATTTTAAGTGCATTATAAGATAAAAATTCAGTATTATAAACCTTCATCTACTTATTTGTTTTGCTTGTAAGTAGAAGATTAGAAGATGCTAAATGATATATTCTAATTCTAGATACTTTTCTATGGATGGGTATGGGTGCGTGGGTTAAAAAAATAAGTAACAATTTACATTTACAATCTAAAGTTGCTCGTCCTGCTCCACCCAAAAATGTTCTGGAAACTCCTATTTTCTACAGCGATTACAAAATATTTTTCTGGTTGATCACATTGTTTAAATTAAATTTAGATTTGCTACAATTGAAACAAGCTGGACAATTACCATTGCTACAGCTAATTTCCGCGACCAAAGGAGTTTTTGTAGTTACAGTTATTGGGTTATTAGATTTTGTGATCTAATTTTAAATTCTTCTATGGTTTTTGCAGACTTTATTATATCACTTAATTATTTAATGTAATGAAATGAAAGTTGTCTTTATTTACGAAATTCGAATTTACGAAACATGTTTCGGAGGCGTGAACTGCTATTGGGAATTACTATGTCAAGTGACCAGAAAAGGCATACCATGTCAAGGGTATTCCGATAACATAGTTATCCTTGCCAAAAAAAAGTATGAAGTATGTCCTCTGTGATATAGTTCAAAAAGAACTGAACATTGCGAAACAATGGTGTGACGCGGTGGGACTCAACATCAACCCCACCAAAACCACACTAGTAGCATTAACAATGAAAGAGGAACCTAATTTAAAAGCCATAAAAATAGGGGAGAACATCGTCGAGTGGAAAATAGACGTTAAATATTTAGGGCTAATCCTAGATACCAGGTAACTTTGGAATAAACACGAAAACTGAATAATACACAAATCCACCAAGGCTATCATGGTATGCAGGAACATTTCGGGGAAAAACTGGGGATGCAACCCACATATTATGTAATGGATGTACACGGCAATAGTGAGACCCTAAAACACGTATGGGGCTATGGCTTTGAACACAAGAGCCAATCTGAATACTACGAGGAAGAACCTCTAGAAGATTCAGAGACTAGTCTGTCCATTTATCACTAGAGCACTGGGAACGTGCCCCACTGCTTCAACGGAAGTGATTTTAAATTTGACCCCACTGCACATTCAGATAGATAATGTAAGTAAGAAAACAATATACAGCATGATCAAAGAAGGAATCATTAGAGAAGGACCTCTAGCACCTCAATTTGATCAAACCTGGGAAATTCCCCAAGAAGATATGTTAAAGAAATTCAACTTTGTAAGAAAATTCATCACAAAGACAAGTAATAAATCTGAATAGGATGAAGACACCATAAAGAATTTAAATAAAAAAGCTATAAAGTGGTTCCAAGCTAGAAGAGGGAACAGAAGTGTAAGTTTTCGGACCAAGAGCCAAATATTCAGAAAGTTTGGACACATACCCAAGCATCTTTAAAGCAGAAATCCGCACCATCTCACAAGAGATTGTGATCATGTTGAATAGTCAAGCAGCCATCAAAAGCGCTGAGTTTACATATAATCAGCTCGAACATGGTTTGGGAATGCCTAGGCAAGCTAAATGAACTAGACCAGAAGAACACTGTCATCCTCCTATGGGTCCCAGGACAAATAGGAATAGAAGGGAATGAAATAACAGATAAGCTGGCAACAATCTTGGGAAACTATGAACAGAAGAGATATCTTAGCTGCCTCAATCCAAGTTAAAAAAGACTCCGGATCTTAACGGGAATACTAACACATGAAGAAACTAGAGATAAAAAATGAAGAAAAGTGTAGATTCTGTGAGGAAGATGACAAGTGCAGATTCGGTAAGGAAGATGATGAAACCTCAATACACGTACTCTCGGAATGTCCTGTCTTGCAAAGTTCTAGAGCCAGATATCAAGGAGCATACGAAATAGAAAAGGATCTACCATACATTCAAGAATGTTAAACAACGAACTTTTAAACAAAACTTTTACGGATTATTTTTTGACAGTTCTTTATTTAACGTTCTTAATACGATGAACGATGGACAGAGTGTGGCAATAAATTTCATTAGTTGAATTAATAAATCAGAAATTTTAGAAATTTTACTCAAACTAGCCTCTTCTAAAGCCTTCTACATCGAATCCTGAAGATGAAATAAATTTCTGACCAGTTGCATTTTCTATGCGCTATGTTCAATTTTCTATTCATACGAGGTCTGGCTGTTAAATAACGAGCTTATGAAAAAGAGTTTTATTTTAAAAATTATTCTACAATCGAATGCTTCCCTTCAATATACTCCCCTTCCCTCGGCACACATCGTTCCATTCGTTTTTTCCATTGGTCAAAGCAACGCTGAAGTCTTCTTTTGTAAGAGCATTTAGGAGCTCCGCTGATTTTCGCGTCACCTCTTCCATCGACTCGAACTGGGTTCCTTTTAAGGCAGATTTGATCAGAAACAGGAAAAAGTCACAGGATGCTAAATCAGACGAGTACGTCGCGTGTTCGAGCACTGGAATGCCTCTAGCAGCTAAATAACGCTTCACAGACAGCGCGTTATGGACAGCCTTCTGCGTGCGCAGTCTCGTTATTTAATAGCCAGACCTCGTACTCATAAAAAATAAAGAACTGAAAAAGTGGAAAATTGTTTCCACCTGCACCCAGGGTAAGGAAACTTGACAGTTTCTATACCATGCTTGACCGTTTTCTATCAAAAAAAAAACAACTACTTCCTGGGCTATATTGTATTGTATTGTTTTAAAAAATAAAGATACTTCTTAATATATTATTATTAAACTATCAAAAAAAGATATTGCAAATTAAGATAAGTATTTATCACGTGAATATAATATTATAATGATCAATTGATTTTAATTACATTCTCCTTATTTATACTCTTTAAACAATTTTTATACAGTCCTTATATACGTTAGTTGCGCCTTTAACAACTTCATTAAACTCTTTAATTTCCATGTTATAGTCTGCCAACCTAGAAACTCGAAACTAAAACAAATTAAAGGCATTTGAATGCAAATGTCAATGACAACTTAAAAGTGCCTTCTCCGTTCTTCTAATGAGGTTAAATCGAACAAAGACAGCTAGTGTTTAGGCACGAACAAACAAACAACAGATCTAATAATTCAAAGTATTCCAATTAGGAGCAAAGACGAAGAAAACGATCTTATCTGCGACAATAAATTTTATGTAGAAAGGTGGGAAATGTATTTCGAAAATACTGAACTTCTGTTTTATATAATAGGTAGAACTAAAACTATACGGTGGCTTGAAATTCTTATCTACCAAATAGATTATTAGATTTTTGTCTGTTGATGTCTTGAATAGGCTGCTAATTAGTTTGTTTCATTCGAAGAAGGTACACAAAATATGTTTTATTTTCCATTTTTAACAAGTTAATGATTTCCTTTAATTTTTTTAATGTGCTTTTTCCTAAGCTAAGGCTATTAGCTAAGCTATTTAATATTGAATAGCTTTTGAAACCCGACACATCCTGCGATAACATAAAAAATGGAAAGATGTTCACAAAACAATTTTTTAGTTCCTGTAAATGGTAAAGTTTCTCTTCTTGTAGTCTCTGGTTTCCTAGCCAAGAAGTTCTTCTTTTTCTTACCCTCCTGTCAATACTACATTTTTTTGTCTCAGTACGTATGAAAAGTACTCTGAATTCGAGACTGAATCAAGCCAAGGCTTTAAAAGTACTAAACCAAGCCTAGCCATTTTTTTTTCAAGCCAAGCCTAGCCATTTTTTTTCAAGCCAAGCCTAGCCATTAAGCTTGGCTTAACCATGTCAAGCTTTTTTAAATTCATCTATTTCATAATTTGGTCAAAGTAAGGGAGGCCCGTGAAAAATAGCTTTCTGCGTGGATGCAGAGGTGGACAAAAATTATTTTACCATTTTAGATAAATGTGGAAAAACATTTTCATGATATGGCCACCAATTAATAATATATTCGGAGCCTTCAATCTGTGGTGTCTCTAGATATTTATCGATTTCATACCGCCAAGCTAGAATATTGTTCTTAGTTGACGATATTTTGTATACATTTAAAAAATGTATATAGAAGTCATCATTTCAGCATGAGAGTAACTATTAAATTTATTTATTTCCAACTTTTCATTATTTTCTCACTAGTAAATAGTTTTATATATTTTCCCAAAAGTTCAACATCCTTTGTTTCTAAACTTTTTCGCCAATTAGTTGCTGAAAAAGTTTTAACTTTGTGTCTCGGATCCAATATTAAAACTACGCAATAAATCCAGTTTGTTTTGTGGTATAGTTTATCGCGAGCTGCTTGAAGTGATAATATAAACGCTTCGTCAACACTGTTGCTATTAACTTTTTGATCTAAGTCACGTGCCTACTTTTCTAATGTATCTAGAAATAAATTCCTATTACAACCATAGTACATTTTTTCCTGATAACAATGTCGTTGAAAGTTTACTCAATTCTGACAGATAATTGCAAAAATTTAGAAGAAGAGAACACTGACTCGAAATGAGAACGGTTAGTAGACCGCACGTGATCGGCAAGGTGTAAACTAAAAGGACACCTACATAGACTGGGGATTGAAGAAAAGGCAGAATGCAGGTATTGTGAAATGGAGGAGGAAAACTTAAAACAAGTACTCACGAAATAGAAGAGGATGACTTACCTAAATTGATGCCGATCGACATCCTAACCTTCATAAAGAAGATAGGATTAGAGGCGGTGCTTTAGATACGGGAAAACCCAATGTCTAAGCAAGTAAGAGGGCACAATAGATCTCACAGGTCGCAGTGGACAACCCCTACATCACATTATTTTACTCACTAGTACGATCTAAGCTGGAATACGGAAGTATTATTTGGTACCCCATATATAATTGTTATAAGTATATCAGGAATTGAAAAAGTTCAGAAAAAACTTCTAAAATATTTGGTTTTCAAAACTGATGGTGTATATCCAGAACGAGGTTGTGACTATGATGCACTTTCTTTTAGATTTGATTTAGATAGTTGAGATCTAAGGCGAGACCTCTGTTCATTAAAGTTTCTTTACAAACTACTTCATAATTCAATTGATTCTGCAGTTATTCTGTCACAAATTAATATGGAGGTGCCAAGTTATAATTCCAGAAATAAATTAACCTTTAGGTGTAGTGGAGCAAGAACAAATATCCTTAGAAAATCCCCAATAAATGTAATGTGCACGAACTATAAGATATGCACACATTGTGACATTTTTTCTTGTTCCATGAATACTCATTAATACTGCTACTATTTTCTTGGACTAATATATTTTTTAATTAAATATTTAGTTAGAAATAAGTTTTTGTATTATGTAAATTTTGTAAATTGTCCTATAAATGGATTTCTGTTGGGCAATAAAGCTATTATTATTATTATTATTATTATGTACAAGGTAGGACAAAAAGGTTGGTAAACAAGCCAAGATTGGATTTATCAAAATCAATTCAAGCCAAGTTTTTTCTTTTAAAAAGCTTGGTTTACATGTCAAGCCAAGCTTTTTGTTTTCAAGCCAAGCTACTTGTCTTGGCAAAACACTGGACCTAATAGATTACATCGTATTTTTTCTCTTTATTCCACAACCTACTTCCATACCCTGTCCATGCAACTTAATTTTTTGTGTCAATAAAAATATAAAACAAGTTATGATCTATATAATATTAGTTTTTTTCTGGTTTTCAGTATTAAATTGTATTACTGACTTTGATATTTGAAACAGATGTATATAAAATTTAAAAATATTTTATGTACAAAAAAATTATTAACACAGTTTCACTATTAAATTGAATTCATTATTAACAGCATAACATTCATGCAGTTACCTCTTTTGACTTTCTAGTCGTTGAGGTATATTGTTTATGATAAATTAGTTCGAACAAGTCATTTGGCATTTTGCGTTATGACTTTTACTAGTATCTCAAACTTCCACATTATGACATATTCAGCGATAATTTCCCTTAGTTGTTTTCTTAGTGTAGACAGTAACAAAGTGAGTTGTTCTTAAAGAGAACATGTGTTAAAATGGCGCACCTGTATTTACCAAGTTTTGTTCGTGCCGGAAACTCCCCAATAATCCCCTGTATAAATATAATACTCTTCAGTGGTTTTCAAGAGTCTACAAATATTTATAAGAGGTTTTTGATATTAAATGTCTACCAAAGGTGTACCGAAGAACACCCAACGATTATCTATCAATGTCAAACACCATTTTTTTTGTTTGGTACCATTAAGTATCTTAGGAGTTTTTTGATATTTCTTACTTAAGAATAATTAAGACTGTTTCTGAATAATGAAGTGGTTAATGATGGTAAATTGGCTTAAATTTTTAATTTTATTTGATATATGAATTTATACAGATGATTATTGTAATTCAAAATAAGTTCAAGAGAAATTAATTTTGAAAAGTGCACTGCATCCGTTTATTATATTATATTGTACATGCTAACTTTGTTTTATTGTATTAATTTGTTGAAGAGATAATGACTTGAATAAAAAAAGGTTTAATAAACCCATTTAAATTTAAAGCCTAAAGTTAATTGATTGATTGAATATCAAATCCTAGTTTGTTATTATTTATATTATATTATATTAATGTATCTAAAAATGGTAACTGTTCATTATTTTTTGTTCATATATGAACAGACTATTTGACAATGCAAAAAATAAATTGTCAAATGAATGAATGAATGAATAATGAATTATTTACCATTTATAATCAACCATCAACCTAACTAGTTTAAAACACCATACAGAAACCAATTCTAACTACCAAAATCAAGGCATTATGAATATAAAAAAAATATATACTTATTATTTACAGCAAACTGGTGTAATAATTAAATTAATTTGGGTTAAAGCGCACACAGGGATAGTAAATAATAAACTGGCTGACAAATTAGCGAAAGATAGTTTACTAAATGGCGTTAACACAGAAATTCCCATAATGTTGGACGAACGTATGACCGTCTTAAAAAAAGACATGAAAAGCAAATGGAGACATCATTGAAAAGAATATTGCTTCATTAATCCCACCAGATATACCCTCTTGAAACCCCATTTGCGTAACAAACCTTGGTATGAAGATTACAACTATGTACCCCAGAAAAAGTGTAAAAAAAATCAGTAGATTAAAATTAGGCCACGCTTGTTTTTCTGCTCACCTTTATAAAATAAAAATACTTGATAACGATATCTGTCCAACATGCCAACAAATCGGCGACCTGGACCAGAAATACAGAGAACTTAAATCAACCATCTTAAAAATAAACCGGCCTTACAATTTAATGCATTTACTATCCTTGCAAAAAAGAGTATTTTCGATTGTCTATTAGCCTTTGTTAGGGATGCTAAAATTTGCATATAGGTAATTATGGTAGTATTGTTGTAACCTTTGTTTTTTCACGTGTTAGTTTTTAGCCAATCAATCCGAGGCCCAACTTGTCTTGTGTATACAGAATGCTCTGAACGACCCCTAGGCGAGAATAGTTTATCCTTTGTCTGTAATCCTTGAGGACAAATTTGAATAGTGTATATAGGGGAAATAATAGTACACTGTATTAAACAAATGCGTCTGCCTGTCTAAATTAGTTAGAAACATAAAATATTTGCTGAAAAATGGTCAAATTTAGTTTCTGGCTGCGAGGGTTCCGGCCCAAAGGCCAGCACAAAAAAAACCCATCAATTACTCAGATAGTAAGATAGTAAATAAAGGAAACTGAAGCCATTTTGTTACATAAATCACTGATAAAATATAAATCCAATTGCACTTTCGATTTTCGTTTGCGAAAAATGTGTGTGGGTGACATTTACCCCAGATCAGAATGCAAGTTGGTGACGTCACATAACCTCTTGCTATTTTAATATTGAATTGTTAATTTGATATTTTTCAGCAAAGATCCATCACAATTTATTGTACTAACCCTTACTATGTGAAAATTCATCTTATTAAGAACAATAAACAACTAAACGGTTGAATTAAACTTTCACTATTTATTCGCAAATACATTTTTAATATTGTTATGTCTCACTACTTCCATACTTGGTCTAGCCTTAATACTACCTAATCAACATCAGGTATCTTGCTACAAGCAAACGAAATGGTTCAATTTTTATTTGAGGAAATGCCATTATGGACAAACTCTGTACCACCATTAATCCAGGAGAAAGATGGATGGGTTTCTGGATACAACGTGAACGCCTATTAAATGATCCACGGCCAAAAATTATGGCAAAAATATAGTTTAAATTTATTGTACTAACCCTTACTGTGTGGAAGTCCATCTTACTAACAATAATAAACAACTATTTTAACATAAGCAATGCACAAAATATGCCTATATTTATGAAAATCGTTCTTCATCAAATGGAGAGGTAATGTTTGCCATTGCAGATCATCCAAAAAAGCACTTAACACATGAATTAGGATCGTTGAAAAATTGCTAATAATGAAGACATTGATAACAAATATCATTCAAATTAAAAATGGTCATAACAGTTATAACAGTTTGGAAATAGTTTTTTTTTCATATTTTATTCAATATTTATAAATGAATTTAAATATTAAAATAGTAGCGGTATTTTTGTTAGGTATTTTATTTTGTAGCTAAAGTGTTGAAAAATCTGAAAGTGACCGCTATTTATCATATAAATCGAAGTGAAAAGTCCTTAAATATAAATAAAATTTGAATGTAGTGTCATCAAGAACACATAACGACAATCCGGGATCGCGTAAATCATTTTTATAGCAATTGTTTACACTTTTCAGAAACATCGGGCCAACATTTAGATCCTAAACTACAAGCAGGTAAAATAAAAGTTATAGCAAAAAGACAAACATTAAAATCACATCTGCTTTTTGAAACAGCTTTCGTGAATTTGATTTTTATGCGAGATACTAAACCATAGAATATCTTTTTATTCTTTAAATATTTAAAATTTAGTACATTCGGCGTTTCTAAAAACTTTCATTTCATCTAAATTGTATACACACCATTAACTGCGCTAATTTTTGTTACGTAATTTCCCTTAAATGTACCCGATACAACTCAAACAATCCACAAGCCAACAAAATGGTCATAGGCAGCCGAAAATAAAAAACAAAAGACCATCAATCACGACGACAGCGAGCGCCAGGTCTAATGAATGTCGGCAACACAAAAAGGAATGAAAATTGACGATTCATAAATTTCATTTGTTTTAAATAAATCAAAGCCGTTAGACAATGGTTTTCGTAGTTGATTAATTATTTCTAATAAGTTTACTTTAATTACGCCTCGTGTTACATCTTCGGCATAGTTCGGGCAACATCGGGATCGATCAAGCTTGAGATTAGAAAATAATGAATTGGCTCATAAAATTTACTTTCTGTTTGGATGTTCCTACAAGATTGTATCTGCTAGAACTAGAATTATATTTATGTGTTACCTTTTATAGTAAAATACGCTTAAATTATAAATCATAATAGATTACAAATAGTGTAGCAGATAGGTATTGAAGAACCTTGTCAACTATACTCTGTATACTTTAATTTATTTTAAAAATTTATTTATTTGAAAAGGATTAATTAACATTAAGAACATTAAACCAAGAAGCTTGTGAACCAAACTTCCACCTTTATTTTAAAAAATTAGCTTTAAATGCAAGTAAGATGGACTTCCACAAGGTAAGGGTTAGTACAATAAACATTAAAACATCTTCGAGGAAAAAATTAACCTGATTTTATATGTTCTTAGTAAGATAGATAGAATAGAACACATCTTATAATGGCCGGACTAACCTAACCTAACCTAACCTAACCTAACCTAACCTAACCTAACCTAACCTAACCTAACCTAACCTAACCTAACCTAACCTAACCTAACCTAACCTAACCCTAACCTAACCACAAAGTAAGGGTTAGTACAATGAACATTAAAACATCTTCGGGGGAAGAATTAACCTGATTTTATATGTACTTAGATAGATAGAATAGAACACATCTTATAATGGCTGGACAATGTTGGTACGCGGACGGCTATAATACCGAGAGAAGTATTGGAGCTCGGGCACATAAAGGGAAATCAAAGGTGACTCTAAGCCAGAACTTGGGTAAGCCATCCACAATTTTTCAGGCAGAGGTTTTTGCAATAGTCAGGCGGTGCTAAAGTCCCTGGAATCAATTTGGATCGTTAGTTTGGAAATGCGCTCAGGAGCTAATGCGTCAAAGGGAAAGTAACAAAGTTACCTTAGTTTGGGCACCTGGGCATACTGGCATTGAGGGGAACGAAAAAGCGGACTTTTTAACCAGTAAAGGTGCTGAAGGAATATTTTTAAGCCCAAAACCATTCCTAGGCATTACGAATAGCGTAGCCAGAGGAACAATATCGAACTGGTTAGATAGCAGGAAACGTTCTTACTGTTTGGAGCTAGAAGGTTTAAGACTCTCAAAGGCATTTGTAAGAGAACTATCTAACAAGGGGTTTTAATAGTCGCTGAATATCAGCAGACAGGACCTACGAATTATGATAGGACTAATGAATGGACACAGTCGCCTTAATAGACATATGAAAACAATTGGACTGACTAGGGTGCGGGCTGCAGACCCTGTCAGGCTGAGAATGAAACGGCGGAGCTTGAGAGACTAAGGATCAATAGGTTTGGTCTGCATCAACTCTGGCCTAAGAACTTGTAACATGTCTATCGTCATGTCACCTTGCACTATTACCGACCGTAAACGATACCGCTATTATTACCGTTAAAACCGACTCCGATTCAATGTTAATGCTACTGTACACGAGGCACTCCTTATAGACGCTAACTATTTATCTGTTTGAACGAGGCCAATCAAAGAATGCGTCCCTCGTTTGCAATTGAATAACGAACGCATTTCTTCTGACAAATGACACAAACACGATTTCCGTTTTGAGCAAGACTATTTAAAGACCCGTAAGACAACCATATCTCCTTTCATCGACCAACAGGCCTACTGAAGAGTCTGAAGAAAAACGTTAAAGTACCTCATCTTGTGAATTTCCTTTTTGGTTGTTGAAAGATACAACCCGCCAAGTTGGAGTCAAGTTATCGCTAATTTAGAGCCCAGTTACCGCTTTTGGAAGGTCCCTATGTGAAGACAGTCCTTCAAACCACTTCTGAGCTGTTAAGAAAACTATTACATCTCAAGCAGCCAGAACCATTAAAGAAACTTTCATCTCTCCACTAAGAAGATGAAGCCACCCTCCTAGACAGCACAGAAACCATAAGTTAAGTCCAATTTTTACAACTCCAGTTCATTATCAGCAAGTACCTACTTACAGTTTCAATAAATAATAAATTAAAAAAAAAAAGTTTCATTTATATACCTTAGACTATAAGTCTTAAGGGTAAGCGTGGTCGGTCTTTATTTCAAGTAGCTTCTTTATTTGCTGTTTAATTAAAGTAATTACAAGGTGTTTCTATCTTTCTCACCTTAGTTTTTTTGTAGTTTGTTTGCTTAATCGATAGCGTTCAAAAGATAGTGGCGCCCTTATTACTTAACATCCCAATCCTTCCTATAGTGAGCATTAACTTGGAGTCTAGAGAGGGTCTCTTAGCCGGGATCTCTTTTGGAGAGTTTTTTAGTTACAAATTGGCTCCCTGCCTTTTTGGGACTAAAAAGGGTTACAAACTTCATGGAAGTGTCGCCAACGACCCTGATGAGCTTCATAGGAGGCATAGGGCTGATAGAAAGACTATAACATATGGGTGAGTCACGATAGATGGCAGTGGAAGGGACTTTGAACGACTACACATGGAACCTAACCTAACCTTTTTTTATGGGAGGTGGTTTAAAAATCTGCTTTCGACATCGATATTTGTGCCTACTTCAGATTCCCGTTAGAAATAGAGTTCGACCCACTAAAAACACTCCACCTCACTTTCTCCTGCCGTTTCAAAAGAGCAAGCTTGGAACTAAGCTCTTTGCTCATACCATCACATGGACCATACACATGGAACCTAACCTAACCTTTTTTTATGGGAGGTGGTTTAAAAATCTGCTTTCGACATCGATATTTGTGCCTACTTCAGATTCCCGTTAGAAATAGAGTTCGACCCACTAAAAACACTCCACCTCACTTTCTCCTGCCGTTTCAAAAGAGCAAGCTTGGAACTAAGCTCTTGCTCATACCATCAAGCCGCTCTTTTTTTTTAAACACTATCCTTTATCTAAAACTTCATTTCCAACTTCGTCAAAAAGACTCAAGTATCGCAGCTAAATATCACAGATCCTATTTCGTTTGCTTCGAAATTAAAAGGGGATCCAACCCCTCAACTCCCTATCCTCGATTTCCTTTTTCCTCAAAATATCACAGACATAGTAAAATATATCCCACACTTGCTAAAGGAGACCTAATATTTTTCCTTTCTATATTCGACTTTTTACAGTACCAAATCGCGTGTTCTATCTTGTTCTTCGCCAGATCGATTACTTTCAGTACATGTGTACCGAAGTGCATTCCCTTTGTCAGAAAGACCCCTAAGTGTAATTTTAATCGTTTTCCCTAAGAGTTCGAGAGTTTCTGGTGCTGTAATTTTCCTCGGTATTTTTAAAATTGTAATTTGGGTTTTATTTTTGGCGGGTTCATGGCCGTTTTGTTGGTTGTTCTTTCCAATCTGTTTTTAATTTGATGCCAATTTTCCCTCTCAACAATGGCCACCAGGTCATCTGCGTATGCAACCGGTTTTATTCCGTCCCCATAATCCAAGTTTAACACCCCGCTATACAATACATTCCATAAGGTAGGTCCAATCATCGAACCTAGTGGAACCCCCCTGGTTAGGACTATAGCCACCGCTCCAAGCTCCAACCTAACCTAACCTAACCTAACCTAAAATAACACAACATAACCTAACCTAACCTAATAAGATGAACCTCCACAAAGTGAGGGTTAATACAATAAACTGATCTAAATTAAGATTAGCCGTTTTGGGAATCTTAGGTTCTTCGTTTAAGTATAATTTCTTCTATTATAAACTCACTGCCTATGATGATAACAGATGATAACACTTATACTAGTAGTCACTTTAGCAGGTCTCTTCCATAATCCTAGTATCGTTATAAACAATACAGGGGTATTAGATGGTGGTAAAACACTGAATGAGAGGAAAGGTAATGACAGTGGTGGATATTTGTATAAAGAAAGTGGTAAGGGTTGTTTCCATATAGGAGAATAAATTTAGGTGTGAGCCGGATTTGTCAAGCCTTAGAAGAAATGTGGACGATAAAATTGGAGAAGAGGGAGATAATTGCCACCGAAATGTATGAAATTCCTCTCAGGGGAACAAATGGATCTTTTGAGAGTTATGTTTAATTATTTGTTAAGGAGAAACGAGTTTCTGAAGAATGCAAAAGTAGCCAGATTGGTATTGGTCTAGAAAGAAGGAAGGGCGTGGGGCGAGCTAGACCGTAGGGCGTATAAAATTACCTGGTTATCATTCTTAGACATTTGATTAAAGGTAGGAGGATCTTGGTAGGATAAGATGATGGCAAGAATTACATAGTAGTATTAGGAGTGGATCGGGATTGCCGTGAAAAATCAGACTGGAAAACGGCATAAACCTGCGATGACTAGGTGAGAGGTAGATCAATAACAAAAACGGAGTTAATGCATTTAAATGGTGCGAGAGGAGGGACTCAAACTGCAATCAAGGAAAATGGGGTTAATTTTAGGAGGTACATAGTGGAGACTATTAAGAGACATAAGAAAAAGGTTCAGAACTTTAATTAGAAGGTAATTCTTTTGTATGGGACACCTATGTGAGGCAGTATTACTAAAAAGATGTAGGGATTTGTTGGCAGGATACAAAAAAGGTTGATTAGGCTGTCAGGAGTCAGGTGGGGCCATGTAGCTGGTGTTTCTCTTATAGCGATATTGGTTAGGAAGAGGACTAAATTATATGTGAAGAGGAGATAAAATAGAAACTGAAACATGGAATAAACGGAGTAATGAATGGGAAAATGGGTTCTGAAAGATGAGTGTGATGGTTTGGGCACAGCGGGCAATACTTAGTTATTGACAGGGCATGGGGCTTATAGGGAATATACGTACCTCATGAAAAATTACTTTTACCAAGATAGACCAACCCCAACAGAAATTATCAATAGTTTATGATGTTATTATTAAGCTTTTTTTCCAACCGTTTTTAAAACAGATATAACTGATTGCAACATCAGCATTATCAAGTACGACTTCTGCAAGTTAAAACTTGATATGTACCAGTATAACATTTATCATATAACTATGTGAAACATGAGTATCTAATTGATGCCCGCCATTTTTAAATTTCCTTTAACGGATATATCATTTATATTCATTTAAGTCCACATTGATTACGAGAACGATACATATACACACGTAACAACAAAATGTTCTTGCTAATAATGATAAATTAGTTATTTAAAATTATACAACAAAGCCAGCAGTACTCTGAAGATTGTAAACTGAAATACAATAAAGATATAAATCCTTCGAAGAAAAAAAACAAACAAAAAATGATACTGAACAACACGACGTTCAGGCGATGTTTACCGAAAACCAGCATATTTTATCGTTCCATCGATATGTATATAAAAGGAACAACTGATCACTTTTAAAGCGAATATACAGAGTGTAAAACTTTCCTTATACAGCTTATGTGATCTTTGTAGTATTTTTTTGCCGTTCACCAACGCATACCTGAAGGATTATGGCGATACCCAAAGTATCTACTAATTCTTTTTTTGAGTTTTAGGAATCTATTATACTGTGACCTTTTATTGTATATCTCTTTATTTGCTTGTAATATTTTCTCAGCGTCCAAAGCTGCTCTTCTAATTCCATTTTTTAAGGAAGCTCAGAATGCTGAGTGACTATTATGTTGTATCTTCTACCCCTAACCTGGCCAGTCTATTGGCTACCAAGTTCCTTTCAGTGGGTGCCATAGTCCTTATAAGGGTTACCTAGTTGTTAATTTTTTCAGTTTCTCTAAATAATCCATTTTGAATGTGGATTAATTTCTCCAGTATCTTATTTTTATTATCTTTATATCTTCTTCCATTCTCCTACCCTATTTTATTGGGTCTTCTTAGTAATGTTTTTTATCATTTCTGTGCTTTTCTCAGTATATGTTGTTTAATATTGATGGGTTTTGTTTATTTACTAGATTTTATTTTAACATCTCAAATATTCTGCATAAACAATCACCAAAATATTTTACTTAATTTTATGTGTTTATTAGCCCGAACATTGGAATGAGAATACTAACTCAGTTATAAGAAACATGAAATCTTGTCTCCAGAGTAAAGTTTAGTATCTCTGTACCTAAGACTTCAATTAAATAAAAAATAAATTAAATGAAAATAACCTTAAATATAATGGAGCAAAATGATTTGCCCCACAAAATACCTTAAATATTCCTGTAAAAATATCCTTATATGTTAAATTTAATTTTAATAAGGAAAGGTCAACACTTAATTCCTTGACAGTTCCTTTGACATTAATTTTTAAACAAGTTTAAAAACAATTTTCAAAAATATAAAAGATCTATTACTTAAAGGCCGAAAAAGATTAGTGCACTATAAAATTTAAATTGTTCACATACCCCAAATGTTCCTGTGACGTCTGGCGTTAAAAATAATGACTCCAAATGCCGTTTTGAACCAGCCTGCGATTCGGGTCAAAAACTCCCAGATGTTCAACTGCTACAGAATATCCCAACTATACAATATTTACAAGATATCGTATGTTTTGATTCTGGATACCGAATTTAATAACCGTTTACTGGTATAAAGGTATTTATTTGTCTCGTAGCACTCACTATTCACTCACTGACAATAAAATTTAGATTTTTGCAACAACGTTTTCAAACAAAATTGAATATTGACCTTACCAACAGTCTTTAACGGGTCGACGAAATGTTTCTGATGGGAAATTTTCCAATTTTCGTTACTTTATATAGGTTTATACCTGGTTACCAGTATCTATGCCTTTTTTAAGTCATAATAATAATTCTAAATAAAAACGTCAAATTTTAGTATTTTAATTTAAAGTTTTTGAATAACTTTTCCTCCTGTATACAAAAATTGATATGTTAAACCCATTTTTATGTCATAAAATTCTTCTTATCACTTGAAAACAATAGGAGAAAAAACGTCTTTTTGGTCAATTTAAAAGTTTTTAACAAAATTTAAAATTTTAATTATTAGTAGACTCCTTAAATCATATTAATTTTCCAAATAAACATCTTTTGATAAAGTTAAATAAATTTTCTGAATACATTTTCCACCCAATTTGGTAATATAAAAGTTTTTTTACATGTTTAAATTTTGAGTTTGACAGATACTTTTTTGAGATTATAATTTTGCATCTAAACAAATCCGTTCCTAAATATTACCATTATGGTTCCGTTCATATACTCTTGTTTTTACATCTAACAATTTATATATTTTTGGTTTCAAAGCTGATTTTTTACATTTATTCAAGCATTGTTAAATTCCAAAATTTCATATTCTTAAGAAGGAATTGTAAATTTTTTCTGTTCTGACTTTGCCAATGTTAATTACTAATAAGGAACTTTACTCAATCTCTATCTTTACCATAAATATCCTACTATATCTATATATTTATATTTATTTATATATAAATATCTATATATATAAACTAAATCTTACTTCTTTTATTTTATTTTAGGAGCTGCCTGTGAAAATACAGTGAAATGAAAATTCTACCCAGGAATTCTGGTCTATTTAATGCGAACTGATTAATACGTCAATTTAAAATATAAAAGTTTAATTTTGCTATATTTATGTGATTCTCTGATTCTCTTTATAGCTTTATCTTATTAAATTTACCCAATCTATCTCAATGTATTGCTTATTCTTATATTTATCTTACTCAACAATGTTTCTTTCAATTTCTAGTTAGATTTCTTCCAAAAAAATTGTTTTGCCTTGCCTAAGGCGCAAGAGCTGCTAGTATAAGTTTGTATTTTTCAAATAAATAAATTTATAATAAAAACCTTCACAAATAATCAAACCTACAAAACCATTTTGTTCTAGTAGGACAACAAATTAAGAAAAAATTAAGTCTAAATATTTAGAAATCCCTGATGAATCCGAATTTATTTATCAAAATATGTTATTTGCTGATTTTTACGGAATTATATAACCATGTGATCCTCTGTGAAACTCTAAACCTACTTTATAATAATCTACAAGGTAATAAAGTACGGAATGCAAAAGTAAGCCTGCTTTCCCAATAATTAAAACGTTGAAGTTAAAACATCTTTTAAAAATTACAAATATTTATGTGTAAAAAATGTAAGAGTGTATATAAAACACTAAGCAGACTGTAATGTTTTAAGAATTTTATAGGTTATATTTTGCGCATGATTTCAATATATTTAAATATTTCTTTATTTATGTTTTAATTGGGTTAGTTCACTCTGTATACCTGCGTGCAGCTGCTATGTGTATAAAAGAATATATAAGCATGTTTATATTCGAACGAATCGTGTTTGGTCTGTTAAAATGAAAGAAACTTTGGTCTTTTAGTGATGTCTTCATCTAAAAGATCGTGTGGCCACCACGCTGCGTTCAAGCCAATCGGCTCTACCACAGCGCCAGCAGTGGCGATTATTAATGACAGCGCAATAGAACGTTTTCTATGAATTAAGGGCAGATTTTATAAATAAATTTCCTAAAATAGTTCAGAACATAAACAAATTAACAAAACTGTTTTGTTAAGGATAATAAAAAACTCTTCGTTTTAACAAAACTTCCAATATTTATTTAAAAACTGCTTTTTTAAAAGACTCAATGACAGCCGTTTCGCTAGACAAGTCAGATTGACTTCAATATGTCAATCTGACGATGCTAGTTGTCTAGCGAAACGGCTATCCTTGAGTCTTTTAAAAAAGCAGTTTTTAAATAAATATTGGAAGTTTTGTTAAAACGAAGAGTTTTTTATTATCCTTAATAAGATGGACTTCCAAAAAGTAAGGGTTAGTACAATCAATATAATTAAAACTGTTTTGTTTCGAACTGACAATCATCATAATAAACGCTCCAATTGACCAAAAGTTATTTCATATAATTGAATACTGGAAGTGTTGTTAAACTGCTCTATATTTTGTGTTCTCAAAATAAAACACTTTAACAAAATCAGGGTTGATACAATAAATTTTACTTGAAATAGAACTAAACAGAAAAAAGATTGGTATCAAGCAATTAACATTGTTTTATTATGAATATTAGATATTAAATAAGAATCTAATAAATATAATATTAACAAAAGTTGTTTTGACTATCTCAATCAAATAATTGTTATTATATATTTTAAGTATATTGTCACTATCTTGTATTCGTTAACATAAAAGTGACTATTCTGGTAACAATTTGTAAAAAAAGTGAAATAATTTCAATTGTAGATAATAAATAGAATAAAATAGAAACAAAATCAGCTTATATCAAAATGTTCAAGATAATATATAATTTTGAGTAATATCAGTATGTAACTGGTAATAACTTTCCACTGTTTCATATTTTTAAAGATGTATATAATGTCAAATAGTTTTAAATTGATTTCATCATTATATTATTTGATGATATAAAATTATTTAAATTATACTTAGTTCAATGAACATGTAGTATTCATATATCTTATACTATAACCTACAAGATTTAAAGCCAATGCTATTAAACCATTAACATTTTCTAAATTATCTACAATCCTAATACTGTCGTTTGTATGTTTATTATTCGCAGTAATTAAGCGCAACAAACCGGTAAATATGTTAATTTAAATATAGTTAACTTTACAATATCGTAGCTGGTAATAAAGCAGCTTAATGCTGTTTCGTTTTGACAAGTAAGACGTTTCGAATCATTAATTACGAGTCTTTTCGCTTTTACTAGCAGGTCGTGCGAGATGAAGAACTGATGGTTAAATTAAACTCGAGCTTAAAAGCCACTTAATTGGTATTGATGAGCTTTCAATGGACAATCATTACAAGATACTAAGAATTTTGTTTCAATTTATGCAATACCGACACATATACTCGTACATATACACGTTTAATGCTTCACCTATAAATATAGTGATTTTATGTAAGTAAATTTGTTGTCGTAGTTTGAGAGTTTCTTGTCGTTAGAATAAATAAATTAATTAAATTATTGAGAAACAATAATATAAAATATAGTTAATTATACAAATTTTAAGATAGTGATACAAAACTTGGCCTACGATTTGTATTAATTTAAATTCACATAAAAGTTACTTGGCTTCCAGAAGATAAAAAAAGTTTTAATTTTAATTTCGTTTGACTTTATTTAACTTATCTACTTTATTTAGGTAGCTTATCTACCATTATTCGTATTTCCTTTGAATTGTTCCTCAATATTCCTTCTCCTTGTTTACCCATTCCTGCAAACTATTTTTAAATATTTTGTTCAAGTACTTATTTCTTTATTTAAAGCAACTCAGCAAAAGAATATTTAGTATGGAAATAATAAGACATAACAATATTAAAGCTTAGAAGTTATTAGACCTAGGGGATTATCCTGGATGTATTTTCCTCTAAGATCAGTATAACTGTGCAATGATATCGAAAGATATAGTCAAATTTGATTTCACAACTGTCAAATTCTGAGATGATTGTTGAGAAAAATAAATAATTGCAAAAAATTTAAATACAGGAAGGACTTAAAGGAATGATAGAATCAATAGTAATATTAGAAAAGTATAGCCATAATAATGGTTTTGAACTAAATAAAGATATGCTACTAATACTAAGTGATACAAAAATCCTAACACCCACTTTAAATGATTTTATTTTTATAAAATTTTGTAAAAGTACTTGATTAAGCATAATAAATAATGTGTGGATGCACACCGATGTGTTACGCATTCTCCAACGCGCCTAGGCATGCTTCTGATCAAGTGGTCAATGTCCTTCTGTGGTATCTCAATCTAGGCAACCACCCACTCCTCTCGAAGTTCTTCTAGAGTCTGAGGGGGACGTTGCAAATGGAGCAATCTCCTACTCATCATATCCCACACATGCCTCAATTGGGGATAAGTCGGGAGATCTTGGTGGCCAAGGTAACAATGTGACATCATTATGTTGAAAAAAGTCTATTGTGACTCTTGTGACATATGGTCGGGCATTATATTGTTGGAAAGTTGGATTTGCCAGGGTGTCAAGATAGGGTAAAAGATGGGGTTCTAAAACTTCTGATAAAGATTAAAGGTGATCTCGAACCATAAGCTATAGCACCTCAAACCATAACTCCAACAGTTTGATGAACATGCCTTTCAACACAAAACCTTGGATTTCTCCTTTCACCACGTCGTCTTCTAACCCTCGCTTGACCATCGTGCATGCATAAACAAATTCGATACTCGTCACTAAAGACAATACTGTTCCATTCCTGATCCCAGAGTGACCGTTCTCTGCACTATTCAAGGCGATTACGTCGGTGGTCTGGAGTTAAAGGGAGGACCCAGTGTGGTCAGTATGAAAACAGGCCAAAACGTCCTATTCGTCGGTAAACACCATGCATTTCAATAATCTTAGACGGCGATCTTCACGGGTGTCCAGAACCCCTTGCTCTTTGCGTACGAAGCCATGCCTGACAACATCTAACCACGGTGTCTACACTTCTTTGCACTCTGCAATTTCCCGAAAAGAAAATCCAGTTTCCCAAATTCCCACTATACGACCCTTATCAAACTCACTAATTTGACGAAATCGTACAGGTCTCCGTACCCCAGACATCGTAACCAATCGTAAAGAATGTCAAGAACCAAAATCTGCAAAATTTGTATCTTTACTACGGCTACTCATTTTTGGATTGTTATAGTTTTACATATAAATAAATGTCAATGTAACTCCGTGTTTGGCAATCAAATATTATCTAAAACTATTTAAAACTGATATTTTATAGTTATCCACTGTTGTATCGAGTCAAATTAAAAACAATACATTTAACAATCGCAAATCGTCCCACTTTCTCGCTTTCGTTGTTGTTCTTATCGTTTAATGCGATTCCAATTTCGTGTCTCATTTAATTCCTCCTTAATCGGTTTCACTTTCTAGTGGCGCAGTAAACGATGCAAATTCTTCTATTGACGATCTAAGTAGGTACATTCTTCGAAGCAAAAATATCTTAACTAGTGTAACTTAACAGGTTTGGCTGAGATTAAAGAATTACTTTGTTGATTTCAGATTTTCTTCTGATATCTATAAAAAAATTTATCAACATTTTAATAAAAAAACATTATTTATTATTTATAACAAAATTATATGGGTTTTAATTATTTAAAACTGTGATTAAATGTTAAACTAATCGTATATAGTGTAATATAATTTGGTCGTTGGGCGTCAATTTGTAATATTATTTGTGCGTTGGGCGACAATTTGTAATATGAGTTACCTGTTGATAGTGAATTTATAAAAATATTTAGTTAACTTTTTTGAAAAAATATCAATATACCAAAAGAAAAAATGTAATTTACAATAAAACAAACATTAAGCTTAATTTCGTCTTTAATTAGTTGTAAAAGATACTTCAATAATTAACAGAATTTATAAATGTTTATCACACAAAAATTATGATAGTTAAATACCTCGGCTAGGGGTGAGTAAGTTCATTAGCTCTGACTATTGTACAATATTTGTTTCTTTAAGAAATTATAAGGGCGCCACTGAAATCTTTTTATTTTTTTATGATACGAATGAAGAGAAAGTTGTTTTAAGCTGAGTTATTTAAATAAGTATCATAAGATGACAGAAAGATGTCAGAAAAAACTGTCTATGAAGATAAAAAAATGATTTGAAAATGTACAAACATATAAAAGATAATAAGATTTCCTTGGTGCTGAAATTAATGAGGTAGAGAATACGTTACAACAAAATAATCCGCAAACAGTTCTGTAAAAATACTTATTCTAATACAGTTGACGATATAGATAGATATACACGGAAATAAAAGAGAAAAAATATGGGAACAGTAAACTTGATAGATCACAATAAACTTATCTGTTACAAAAGTGGACGATCCTTCGCCGCACCTTGGGGTCGCTACGGCACTGTCTAGGTGGTTCCAAATGATTATGGAAGATCACTAGTGGAGGGATGATCTGCCCCAGTTGTAGAGATAATCCAGTTAAGAATTTACAGTTTACAAGCTGTTCAAGTTTACGGAATCTCCAAATTCAAGAGATGCTTCTGGTTCTTCAATTAAAGAGTTGCCTCTAGTTTACTAAAGAGTTGCCTCTAGTTTACTGTTTTATATTCCAACTTTCTGAAAATTACCAGTGTCAAACACGTGTTACATTTACTTTTCTGGCACAAAAAGTACAAATCAGCATAGTCCGAAATCTACAGTTAGATGCTAACGTATTTTAATAAATTACAAAAGATACATTTTTACATTAAATTTACTTTTTAATAATCTTACACACTAATCAAAATTCCAGAAATGTACTTTTAACAGCCTTTATAAAAAATTATCATTAATACTTTTAATTACCATAAAAAGATTCTTTGAATAATAATGAAATATGTTGAAATTCTCATCTGATATAATAAAATATAATATAACTTTCGATATTTTATAAATATCTTAACAAAAAGGAATTATAAAATTGGAAAAAAAACATACCTGTATATGACAGTAAATCAATAGAAGAAATGAGACGGAATAATTATTAAAACCTATTGAATTCGATAATGCCAACTTATTAGTACACCTCGTAGCGTAGCTACTTTGAACTTCCAATTATAATTATAGAGACTGTATTCATTATTTTATTATTAAAAATGTTTTAGGATAGATGGAGCAGCTAGCGGTACTAATTGAATTTAATATTTAGGATACCAGGTGCTTAAAATGTTAATAGGTACTGTTACAATAGAGCATAAAACGTATAATATATTGAGATGAATAGATAAGCTCCAGTAAAAATAAAATGTTAAACTTACCTCAGTATAAAAATATAAAAGGATATCAGAATAATTCTGTAATACTAGTTCAAACCAATCAATAAAGACCCAATTCATATAGCTTTCTCTGGAAGTTAAAGTTAGAATCTAAAACAAAAAGAATATAATTAAAACTTTTAATTTAATTCATATGTTTCATGAACAATTGTATAATTTAGCTAGTTAAATGTTTAAATATTAGTTATAAGGTGGAGGTACTCCAAATGTAAATATTTTGTAGTGCTTCGATAATAGATATGTATTCAGACAAAACCTCATAACCTGAGAATACCTATAAATTTAAAAACTGTGTAAATAAAGACAAGGGTGAAATCAGTGTATAAACTATAAATGTTACAGTGATAGACAGAGTAACCCTATTTCATTACCAAAACTCAAATAGTGACTACTTAAAGGACTGTTTCAATAACAGTTGATAAAATTTATTGTTGAGCAATTTAGTTAGAAAAAAATGTATGTAAAATAGTAAAGTTTGTTAATCTTTGATAATATCAAAAGATCTCACTTAAATAAGTACTTAGAATAGTTACTATCTAGTTTTAGAGTAAAAAGTTAATGGCTTGCTACATTTGTGTATGCAAAAGGTTATAATTCCTATTTTTAGTATGCGGTATCTATGCATTTTTAAAAGTTTAAGTAAAAGTACAGAATATCTAAATTTTATCAGGTTTGGCTTGACTATACGATATATAGACACCAATACTATTCACGCTTCAATAAATTTGTATATACATATCCATTGTTTGATAATCAATAAATAATTTATTTAAAAGGAAATTTTCATAAATATACATTATGTATTAGCACGCTTTTGCTATTTAAATAACCACCTTTCAATTTTAAACATATAGAGAGAGTTTGCTAAATCAAAGTAGAGGCCCAACTTTTACATATTTTACAACAGGGACGAAATCAAGACCAACAACTTAGTATCGAAATAAAATCAAATCAAAATAAAATGTTTGCTCTAAAATTAGTTTTACAAAGTGTTTTTGAACTATTAAAATAATATTTTTTTACAAATAGATTTTTTGCTTTTATACCTATTTTTTTATATCTACCTACCCTTACTTATCACAAGTTATCCTGCGAATCAAAAATACATCCCTGTAAAAAAATAAATCAATCTTTAGAGTTAGCAGTTGAACCTCTACAGTTATATTTCAAGGCGGATTTATGTAAGGAAATGAATGAAATTTACATTTTAATACAAAACAAACATTGGGGAAAACCTGGAAAATGTTATTTCCTAGAACGCTATTTACTGCAGCGGTTTATCAGTGGAGGTGCATTAATATAAAGTTGATACCCTAATTTACCATTACATATACTTAGTTTGGATCTTTTTAGCCTAACCTCTTAGCATAAAGTTTAAAATAGTATCGTTTTAAGACAAAAAAATTGTTAGTCCCGTTACTATTCATAGATGTCTAATTATGACTGCTGTTAAAAATTGATGGCTCAGGAAAATCAAACTTAGTACACATTTATAACTCTTTTCATACACCTCTTTTGTTTTTCCGACTAAGATTTTATTTTGTCATGATTGAAGTTAATATTCTGTGTGGTGTACTTGATCTGTGCTTCTTAGAAAGCTTTTTTGTTGTTTTAGGAAATGTATCAGCTATACCATTATTATTGGGCAATGCTGGAAAGTATTTTGGATGTTGAAGGATTTTTGTTAATTTTAATAGCATAACACTAAAGCTAGAACTTTGGCAAATGACAATAAAGTTAATCTATGGTAAGTATGACAGACTAAGGTATTAATTAAAAAGGTTAGTGACTAAGTACGCGTTAGATTATTAACATCTTTTGTTAGAAAAAACAAAATATTAGGATGATAAAAGCAACCATAAAATAAGAGATTGGGAGGTAAATCTACAAAGAACACAACGATGTGTGTTCAGAAAGCAACATAGTAGGCCTGTGGTAGCATAGACCTCTTTACAGGACATTTTTCTCAAAAAGGACCCGATGAAAATCGCAGGTACTATTCAATCGAAGTTCAATTCAAAATGGAGCAGCAATATCAACAAGAAATCAGAAACAGACATAAACAGTCTGCCAGATTATGGGGACATCTATGGGAAACCCAGAATTCGTTCAAAAGAATATTATACCTATCCAGTAAATATTTTGTACAGGATATTTTGTAAAGCAATATACTGGAATGAGTGGAATTAATGGGATAATGGGTACAATAAGTCAATTGCTGCCGTACGCAGGCAATGTTCTGACCAACCGCGGAAGAAATGTTCTTATTCAACATTAGCTGGTAATAATTTTTTCTGGTCTCTTCATTTTAAACTAATAATTACGTATTTGTACGGCAAAGTTCCGGACTCGTTTTGAGTCCGGGAAACTTTACAGTACTCTTCAATTCTCTCAATGTTGTTTGAAATAATAAGTGAATCAACATAAACTAAGCTTTTATTCTAGTTTTTGAAGATTGACATTATTTGTACAACTGCTGTTGCCAGCAACATGTATTAATGGAGTTGTTGATGAATTTACAGTGTTTTCTGTAATCGCGGAAGACGTGGCTGTGATGTAGCACTTCAACAAAATTTTCGCCCCTTTGGATCATTCTTGCAATCTTGTTTTTGCCTCCAATCGATTCTTCTATATACTTTTCTGCAACTGAAGAACTCTTTCATCCACCGTGCTGTTTTAGAACTTTAAGATCAGCTCCAGCATTGGCCAACAACGTTGAGGATGTCCTCCTGAAGCAATGACCTGTATACTTTTCTGGTTGGTCTAGTTTTAAGAACTCAGCTATTTTCTTAGGTGCTCCGCTAACAGTATGTATACCTGCTCTTTGAGCTCTTTGTCTATAACCCACCAAAAAAGCTTTCAGGGAGACGTGTTGCCGTAAATTTAAGTATTTTTTAAACACATCCAAATAGTGAACCTCATCACTGTTAATCACAGTGAAAGCGAATATGCGTTTTTGTCTGGTTAATCTTAACTACTAGCTGAGTACCCGTATCCTCCACATCTCTAACTTCTAAATTATAGATCTCCTCTCTTCAGCAACCTCCAGCAACTCCAAGTAATGCTATCACTTTGAGTAATAGATATTCTTTATCTGGAGCGTCCGTCATGAAGATTTCAATTTGTTCCTTTGTCAGCACCTTTGACTGGTTTGGCTAATGGTCTACACTTTGTTTTTTCAAAAAAGCTATCAACTTTGGTAAGTATTTTCATCATATATTTTCATAAATTATCTATTTTGTTGATTGAATTTATAATCCTTAACCTATAAAATTGTGTTTCAGTTAACAAATATTTTAAAATAAAAAAATCAGTCTTAGCAAAGATATAAAGCACTATTCGCATTGTCTACCTTTATGAAAATTAGCATAAAGCAAGAAACGGGGTTAGCCTTAAATCATCCATATCAATAAATCAAAGTACGGCAAAAATATTAACATGCAATTGAAATTTCGTGTTCGAACAACTCAATTCGCAACTGCTGTTTTATATTCATCGATTCCCTTTGTTTAGCGATATTAAAATAACAGAGAAACAATAAAATTCGAAATATTTAAAGTGTTCTATTGTTATAAAAACCACAAATCGTTTTATAGCGAGAACGCGCACTTGGACGCCCAATAAATATACTCGTCGCATTTTTGTGTCCAATGTCCAAAATAAAATCGCATACGATGAGAATACCCTTCCAAAAAACCCCAACATTTTATTTGAAACGTGTCAACAGTCTGTTTATCCAACAGTAGTCTTTATGGTCATTAAAGTACGTCATAAACTGTTAGATAATAATCGAAAACTGGCCAAGTAGAAAAAGCACACACCAGAACTGCGTTAACGACTGTAGGATATTTTTATTCCTTTAAATATCTGATATTAAAGAGGTACTATTTTAACTAGAACTGTAGCTTATACTCGCAAATTGTGGTTTAAAATGGGTCACAAGAACAAAAAACCTTCTACTTAGAAAACTTGAAGCATATGCTATATAATTTATGAATAAA
Organism: Ophraella communa; assembly: GCA_035357415.1. Lineage (NCBI taxonomy): Eukaryota > Metazoa > Arthropoda > Insecta > Coleoptera > Chrysomelidae > Ophraella > Ophraella communa. The sequence goes on along the minus strand of CM068988.1, from coordinate 19,139,481 downwards.
AATGGATGTATGCAGGGAATTAGGGATGATAAGTACACTGTCACCTATAGGATCTCTATTATGTCCCCCCTTGTTATGGGGCTGATGTTTTCTCAGACTTGTACTAGCCTATTTTCCAAAGAAAGTTTAGGACATTCTTCTATTTCATATGCTCCTAGGTATCTGGTCCTAGAATTCTGTAATGGCAGGCCATTCCGAGAGTATGTGTATTGAGGTTTCGTCCTCTTACTCACAGAACCTGCACTTGTTGCACTTCTTAACTGGCAATACCCGGTTAATATTCCCGTTAAAATCCGGAGCCTTTTTGGTCGTTGTTTCCCAGATATATCAGCTTGTCTCAGCTCTTCCAGATGATTCCAGTACTTGAGTTTTTCCCTCTCCATTTCTTTTCTTAGTTTTTTTAAGATTGCGTTACTGCTGATCCCACTAGATGGTTCTGGTCTTAGATTTTTTTTCCAGCTTATCTGCTGTTTAGTTCCCTTCTATTCCTATGTGTTCTAGGACCCATAGGACGGTGACAATATTCTTCTGGCCTAGATCATTTAGCTGACCTAGACATTCCCAAACCATCTTCGGACTGATTGTATGTGAGCTCAGTGCTTTGATGGCAATTGACTATCCGACATGATCACAATCTCTTGTCTGCTGTATTTTCGTTCCATATTGGATTCCGCACATCTTTCGGATTTCTGCTGGAAGTGGAAGGTTTTGCTCAAATTTGTATTGGGAGCGTGTGCATAAGTATTTGCTCAACTTGTTATGAATAAAATGTATGACTTGCTTATTTAGTTGAGGATTTGCTTCAACATTTTTGCACCTCTTTGGTAGGAGATGAACCTGGCGATAAGCACCTGGAGATAAGGTCATAAAATGGCAGAATTCGTATATTTACGTGCTCAGAATGTAAACTGGATGACAAGGTACTTTTTAGGAGAAAATCTTGAAAGAAAAGGAGGCTCTTTTTCTTCTAATAATAAAATGATGGGTACACGATGCGATGTAAGAATTTGGGGGGACTGCCATGTAAGTACGTGTAACTACGATATAATTTCGTTGTGCAGTACTACTGGGTGATGATAGTTATGTCTTAGAACCGTGGCTAATGATTTGGAAAGAGCTTACAACAGACTGTTGTGTGACAAAGTGTGTAAGAAAGAAAGGTGTTTTGACCAACTTAAGTGCAGGTTTCCGAGTTATATTAGAAAACGTTCTATCTGTCATTAATTGTTGTATCGTGCCTCAGTATTGACAAATGCTTGGGGGATGCTGATTTTGAATATAATGCAGAACCAGACGACAATAATCGGTGGTGACTACGAAGTAGAAGATGGGCTTGCAGGAGTGAGTTGGCTTGAAACAGCAAATCTTTTCCTAGTTCAAGATCTTAGATAAAAACGGTAAAAACATTTCAATTTAAATAGAACTAAACAAAATAAATATTTATCTATAAGAAATGCTGAAGCAAATGCTCTTGAGTATAAGCAAATCATTATTCATAACATCTCGTGAAGATGCTTATAATTCCACCTGTTACTCTAACCTCTTGCTCGAAGCGTTTGGACATACTTATGAGCATTTACCTTCTTTGTATTCATTATTCATAGGAGCCAATTGTTATATTTGTTATATATTTTGTTTATGCACAAAAAAGCAAATATATCGGATACCTTTTGTTCGAATTTCGAACATTTTGTGAGACGCGATCGGGTCGCCTTCTCTAAAAATGTGACAGTTACAGATAGTGACAGAATAATGAAATAATGATAACCACGTCGTGTAATATTGTATTATAAAAAATTGTAAATTATATTGTATTTTTTGGCAATTGATGCCCAGATATTATATATTTGGCATTAAATAAATGGTAATTATGTTGTTAACCATCTCTATTCACGAAATCCATCAGAAAAGGTAACAAGAAAAATTCAATATCAAAAATTTGAAAGAATTCGCGTCAATGGAGACGATCCTCAGTTAAAAGGCAACGCTCTCCACCTTTGATTTTATGAATAATTGCCAATTATGTGTTGCTAGACATTCAACTAATAAATAGTTATTATAACTATTTCCCAGTTTGTACATTAAAACCACCGGAAGTTACTTGACATTCTATTTGCTCCTTACTGAAGTATACTTCTTTAAGCACGTTTTAAAAAAATTATGAGAATGAAATTTTAAGATATGTGCACTGTAAAATAAAACAGATTGAGGTTGGCGTATAAACTGAAATCAATAAAAGTCTCAAAAATTAGAACATTTATTAATTGTGCATTTTGCCACGCTAGTCGCCTCTGATCACTGTTTTCATATTTGAAAACTTCTACACTATAGCTTATGCAGATGACCTAGTAATTCTGCAAATAGAAAGTTTTGAGGAAACTCTACTCTATGCTAGAATGCAAGAGGCATTCAATATCATAGAACGCTGGTACAAAGATCGCTCACTATCAATAAACCCCAAAAAGAATAGATCGCCCTTTTCACTAGAAAAAGGAGATTTTTTTAACAGTTCGACATTGTTGTTTATTAATTCAGTAATGAAATAGCTTCACAGAAAAGAAAACAATTAATTTCAAATAAAAGTTATAAAAAATAACCGATGGAAAATTAAAAAAAAAATTATATCACATAGAAAATAAAAAAACAACAGTAATTTTAACTTATCTTACTTAAGTAAGGTGTTCAAAATGATCTCCCAAAACATTTATGCATTCTTGAAAGCGATCATTGAAAGAGTTGCTTACTTTTCTAAGCATTTGTAAGGAAATATTTTGAAATGCAATTCGGATTAATACTCATGGAAAAATAAAAATATCCATAAAACTGATAACTTTAGGTATAGGGAGTACTTCACAAAATTTGAAAAATGATCTTATAACTTTTCGATAGTGTTATAAAATACAGGGTGTTCTATTTAAAATTACCAAGATAATAAAGTTCTTGCATTTTGAATTACCCTGTATTTGATTTAACGAATATTATGAAAACGAATATGTTTTATACTTTTTAAAGATTATTGAAAAACTGTGGTTGCAATAGATCAGGTAATATTGGTTATATATTTTTAAATACCCAGTATAACATAATAAAACTTTACATTGATGAGGAAGTGAAGCAGATCTCAAATTTAAAATAAAATACAGGGTGTTGCATTAAAAAAAACATAAGTTTGGTGTGCCACCATGTTAAGGAATACCCCGTAAGATTGTAACTTTTAAAATGTAGAGTTTAAAGCTGTCTACAATTTTTATCAATAACTTTTCTTTGTAAATTTTACCTTAAACAAATCTACTGAGCTTCCTCACACTAATCAATCACCCTGTAGATAGACATTTTGACATTAATATATTTTTTAATTATTTCTTTCCATCAAATAAATTCTAATTTGTTTTAAGAAAGCTCATATAACTAGTATTAGTCATAGATAAAAAAATTTTTGGATCTTTCTTAATAAATTCTCTCTATTTTTCTATAATCAAGATAAAATATTTTTTGAAATCTAACTTTTTATCTCATTTAAATAATTAAATATTTTTATTGAGCATTACTTTGCTATTAAGAATTCAGAATAAGTGATTATGTAAGACCAACATTTTACATGTGTACAACTTATACAAACACAATATGTTGGCAATTATTTCATGATAAACAGACCTACAATTTTATGCTAGTTTTTATTTAAAAATATCCCGCTGAGGACCCCCAGCTGCTTTGGCAAGACTTGTCACACCAGACAACTAATTATATCTACTATTGCAATTAAAATTGGAAATATAATTAATTATTGTATCGATTACCAACTGCTTAAACACAAAGTTGCTCGTTTTTTATTAGAAACTGTTTTTTATAACAAATAGTTGAAGACAGTCGAGTGGGAAAGTTGTTTTATACCTACTGAGTAAGCCAGTTAGGTAGTGGACACAAAAGTTATACGCGGTTAATTGTCTTAACGTCCGCCACTGGCCCGATGATTTATACAATCCTATTCCACACTACCGAGCACTAATATCCGCTCTCTAATTAATGCCGACAAATATTTTACTTTAATTGCAACTAATACTAATTATCAGAGGATGCTTTATTGCTTCGTACCTTAATCTTGGCGTATTTCATACAACGGTCATAATTTTGTTTTCCATTTGAAGAATAAAAAAGATTTTGTTGAGTTAATTGGAGATAACATCAATTATGAAAGAGAATAATTTATTAACGGTATTACGTATAGTTTTTAATTAATTTTTAGAACAGTCGCGGGTAACAGTTAATGAAGACGTCGAAAATATTCAAGTTAAAAATTTGAATCGTTGCTTAAACCCATTCAATCACAATAAAACAATTAAATTTATTAAATTGTATTAAATAAAATCTTTACAGATTCACAAAGGGTTGAAGTCTACTGAAGTTGTTGATTTAGATATTATAGATTCACAAAATTTAAGGGGTAGATTTTATTATTTACAAACTGTCAGGGAAGCTTTAAGGAATAGGTTTAAAAGCGAGTACCTTGCAGAACTAGTACATGCTGCCCAAGAATTAAAAGCACAGTCCTTGAAGGTAAGGGACGTGGTATTGATCGGAAATGACAGTACAAAAAGAACAGAATGGTCATTGGGTAGAGTAATGGAAGTGTGCCAAGGAAAGGACAAGATAAATCGAGTGGTCAAAGTAAAAACTGCTACTGGGTATTTGCTTAGACCATTCCAACGTCTTTATGTATTGGAGATGTCATCAGAAAAAGACAACAATGAAGATGAACAACGAATGATAGAAAGAGAAGTAAGAGAAGAAATTGTAAATGAGGAAGAACAACAAAAGATCGAAAGAGAAGTAAGACAAAAAATTGAAAAAAGACAAGTTGAAGAACAAAGGTCTCGCTACGGAAGAATCCTCAAACAGCCGGAAAGGCGTCAAATGTGAATTCCGGGGGCCGGAAGATGTTGGGGCTACTTAGAGTATTTCTGTATATTATAATAATTTATATATATTTTGTTGATTTATCATAATATCTTAAGTTTGTTTTGACAACATGTCAATTATTGATTCATAAAAAATAGTATGGTCAAAAGTAATTAAAATATTTTAAAAGTAAAATCTCTAAGTCTAAATTAAATCTCGTTCTACATCCAACAACATGACCTGTTTAATTTACATTTTACAAATGTAATTTATTAAATTAAATACCTACTAATTTTTTGTTACAGTTATCAATATTCCAGACAAGGTAGTTATAAAAATGATTGAATATCTTCTCGCACAATTGCTGGCACTGCTTCAAAATTTTTAACCGTTTGTCTCCAAGTCTTTTTTAGACCAGGCCTTTTGTCTAAGGATGTCCAGGGTAGGCCGCTCTTACCACTACTGTGGCACTTCGTCTTAGACTCCATACTCAACCGCCTGAGTAGTGAGAACTGTTACACTACAGCTTATGCAGATGACCTAGTGATTCTGCAAACAGGAAATTTTGAGAAAACTTTGCTAGAATGCAAAAGGCCCCTTAATATCATAGAACGCTGGTGCAAAGATCATTTACCGCCAATAAACCCAAATAAGTCAGAGATGGTCCTTTTCACACGAAAATGGAGGTTTGTAAATCATCGGGCTCCAAAACTAAAAACTTCTCTACAGAGGTAGACAGCAAGTAACCATAGAACTCTCATCTAGAAAATAGAGTGAAAGAACATATATTGTCTATGAACAATGTAGAAGAACCATCAGCCGTACCTGGGGATTGTCAACAAGGTTTAGGGAGTGGATATACACTGCAATCATAAGACCTATGCTAACCTCCAGTGCGATTGCCTGGGGAGTCAAAGCAAACCAGCTGACAGTCGTCCACAAACAGGATACATACATCAAGGAGGCGGTTTTGATGACCAAGGGCTTTCACAACTAAAAGCAAACACAGAATCGACTTTACCAAGATATGTCTGCCACAGGCCCAACAAGGTAATCATTAATGACAACACCGATGGATCTAAAACAGAAGATGGTTTGGGATGGGGAATTTAATGCAGATTCCTAAACTTAAATATAAAATGGGAAATGGGTTGTAATGTGTCTCCATAGCCCTAAAAGATCACTAACAGAGAAATCACTGGTAAAAACATCCGTACTCTCTAGGCTGGATCGAAGGTTATGGAATTTTCAAAAGGTAAGCGAGTAGCTAGGCCTAGTTAGCTGGGAAAGCGACCTTCGATAATAATTTGGGACCTGTTAGTCTCATCAGCTTGTTAGCATCAGTGGTGGTTGACCTAGTAAAGGAACGCTCCCTTGACAAATTCAAGGGCAGATGGGACGTAAACGTTGCAGACTATCCATGGAACTTCTGAAGTATCCTAGTAGCAGAGCAGCTAAGAAATACGTGGGCGTGAGCAGAAAGGATCTGCATCTGGCTACAGACATCCTTGCCGGCCATTCACTACGAAAAAATCTGAACAGGTTAAGGTTATCTAACATGCCACTACAACACGTTCATTTATTAAAATTGACTGCGTATTTATTCTAAAAGGGTTTCAGTAATTTTCTAATTGTAAATAAAAAATAACGTGCGGATTTTAGTCAGTTTTGCCCCTAGTGTCAAACTTGTCAAACAATGGAATACGCTATTCATAATAAAAATACAATGTTTTTATGTAAAATAATCATTTTTATTAACTTTTAACTAACAGGTCCAAGAATGAAAACAAATACTATTGCCGCATATATTTTGGGGGATATTTAGATATTTACTTGTAGCTTATATTGTTAACTTGAAAATTTGACAAAGTGAATAATACTTTTTGCTTATCTGTTGTTTAAAACGTAGAATTGTTTAATAATCCTAATTAAAATAATGTTGCTCCTGTTGCCCCTGCGCTAGTATCGAGAAGCCGAGAATTACTATTATGTAGAAAAGGAGTTGTTAATAGTTTTTTAGTAAATTACAGCCGGCCATATATTAGCCGTGCTAAAAGCCGCTTTGTTTTTATCGTTATTATCTTGTTTCCATTATTGGTCGGAGTAACTTACCTGAGACTCAATAAGCTGTGATGAGATCTAGTCGTTTTGATTCCATACCTGGATTAGGGCAGGTCAGGATTCATTTAATTCAAAAGAAACTACATATTATACAGTATGTGCCAAAACAAACAACAATAAAATACTAAAGATTTATTAGACATGAAAAATTAAATAACATTTCTAATAATGCGAATTTTAAGTTGGTCGCCATTGCTTCCAAACAGTACTTATAATGCTTAACAATATTGCTTAGTATGTTATTAAAAATAAGCTGCTGGATTCTTCTGAAAAAGGTCAAAATTTTATCGAATCAGATCTAAGGATGCTGTCGTGGTATAACAAGTAACCCCATCCTGTTGGAGTATTCAACTATGAAGAGGTTTCCTTCTGATAATTAAGGTTACTGTAAATCCCAAAGCAAATATAAATATTTTATTTAAATTATTTCAGATGGAATTTTTTTTTCTACTGAATTTATCTAAATATAACTATAATGGTTTTCTTCTGGGCCCTTGTGCCTTTTATATATTTAAAGCATTAAAAACATTTTTATTAGAAAAGCTTTGTGTGCTTTTAGCCTTTAAATTAAAAAAAAAATGTAACAAAGTATACCGCAGGTACGTCTCTGCGTAACTGCTGTATTGGTTAAAACAAGATTTCTTTGTATAGATGTATACAAAAGCTGTTTTATTTCACTTTTAAAATATATTACGAAATTAGTCTAAGTGCCATTTTTGAAGCCATCGGAGAACGTTAAATTAAAATAGGAAAAAAAATAAAAGAATGTCAAGTCGGCAGAATTTTTTAAATTCTTTTTAATAGGGGTGATTGGGAAACTAAAGAATCAATTTATAATACCATAATAAGTATTGTTCAAAATATTAATATATAAATTTGAGACTTTCTACAAAGTTTTATATTCTTAAAGCAAAAAGGGAAATATTTTTGAAATTTTGCAGATAAAAGATCATTGAAAGATTGCTCAATAAAGGCTTTTATATTTAACTTAAATTCAAAATTATAACTGCGCATTGTGGTATTTTAAGCGATTAATGAAGCAATGTTTTTTTAATCATTTTAATCAGATTAAATAAACAAAACTACTGCTATCGTTTGCGAGTATAATAATACGAGGTCTGGATATTAAATAACGAGACTGCACGCGCAGAAGGCGTCTTAGACTGCCGTCCTAAGCCCAAAGGGCGTATCTCAATTTTCGCCATATTTTGGATTTTACTCTTACTGTCTCCCCAATAACCTAGTCGTTCACTTTAATAACAAATTTGGCCGGATCTCATCGTTCTAGGCCTTCTAAAACACTAGTAAAAAAAGACGTATATCCAAAATATAGCGAAATCATCATATCACGCTTAATTCCCACAACTAGCCATTTTTGAGTTACGCCCTTTGGGCTTAGGAGGGCAGTAGAGGGGTAGGGTGGGAACCGAATGCAGCGTTAGATAGCTGGAAATGTCTACTATTCCAGTGCGAAAACACGTTTTTGTCACTGTAGTAGTATTTTTTCTGTAGAGGTTAGAAACGAACGTATTTTTCCTTGTGCTCATAACAATGTGTGAGGAAAATCACGAGCAACGGATCAATGTGAAATTTCTCGTTAAATTTAAAAAAACTCCAACTGAGTACTATAAGTTGTTGAAAGAGGCCTATGGTGAGAATTCTCTATATCGTGCGCGTGTTGTCGAATGGTATAAAAGGTTTTCTGAAGGTCGAGCGACCACCGAAGATGACCAACGTCCAGGTCGACCTGTCTCTGTTTCAACTCTGCAAACAGTGACCAAAATAAATGAAATTGTGCGCGATAAAGAAAAATTTTACTTGACGAATTGAACATGAAGAAAGTCTGTGCAAAGTTGGTCCCAAAACATTATTTTACCCCTGACCAAAAGCTCGTCGCTCAACAGATCTGCTCAGATTTTCTTCAGAGGTTAGATGAAGAGCCTAAATTAATGGAAAATATCATCACTTGCGATGAAACCTAGATATTTCAATACGATGTTGAAACTAAGCGGCAATCCATACACAGGAAAACTCCTGCATCGCCGAGAATGAAAACAGGCTTTCGAACAGAGATAAAAGAAAAAGGGCTAAACCACAGACTAATTAACCTAGTACACGATATCAACAAACAATGCAAAACAAAATGAGAGTAGGATATTTGACCACAGAAGAAATATTTATTAACCAAGGAATCCGTCGAGGAGTTTCACTGAGCCCTTCCAAATTTAATTTAATAATGGACAAAATAATAGAAAATCTTTCCAAAACAGCTGGATTTAAAATGGGCAACCCATTCTTTAGGGCCATTTGTTACGCTGACGATGGTGTTCTTGTCACCGATTCTGAAGACAATCTCCAAAGACTATTGCATGCATTAAATATCGAAGCTAAAGAACTATGATTATTAATAGCGACAAGACTAAGTGCCTAGTAATATCCAAAGGCCCGAGAATATGCAAATTATAAATCGATTCCTGCTGGAGAGCAAACGATACATTATCTGTTTCACCTTATCGGAACACCCATATAGGAGTAATTAAATATATGCATAACACACACAGCTGTTATTTTGAAGACTTTGACGTCATTCGAGACTCTATAATAGTTTGACACGTTTTAATAAGTAAATGTAAATGTTATTATAAAAACGTAAAATAAAATATGATAAATATTGTTTTTTTTTTCATACTGTACGGTGCCATTTCCCGGACTCAAAGGAGTTTTCTTTGGAACACCGTGTACATATACATTATTTATAAAAAGACATCATTACAAGCAAGTATTTATAAAGGAATCCAAGTATGTTAACCTCCCTTATATATAACTATCAGAATTTTCGTTTTGTGTTTAAAGAACAAAATTAGCCGTAGTAACAACGGCGTAACAAAATGCCTGATTAAGAAAACGCGTACGTTAAGCGAAAAGTTTGTTTAAGCGACCTGCAATTAAGATGTTATCATGGCGGCCACGATGCTGCAACCTGTCAACAATTAACGTTATTTATTATTAGGTAACAATAGTAATGTTGTGATACGGTGATTGGGTGGTCTAAAACGAATCCCCGTTTTTATACGTACGCTGGAAAAAGTGATTAATTGATTAATTTGATTACTACGTGTGTTACTTATTTGAAACTTTACCCGATAAACGTTTACGTTTATTATTGATTTTCTTTTAGGTGTCAACTAGTTCTCCAGGCGAGAAGTCAGATAAAAAGAATGGGTTTACCTCTGGTAAACTTACTATGAAGGACAAGTTGCAGGAACTCTTTACAGGACTGAAGATTGGCAATCCTGTAGTATTATGGAACGATGCTCTAGGTATATGTATGGACTCTGGTGTATTGGTACTCTGACGCGTGTGTATGTTGATGCAGACAAGAGAATAACACTGGTAGAAAAAAAAGGCCTAAAATAAAGTAATCTTAAGTACATGACATTGGCCAGTGTTGCTGGTTATAGTCCTAGGTTAAATATGAACACTCCGTTATTTGTGTGGCCTTCAGGTAATAAAAATTCAAATTGTTAACGAAGAAGTTATTAAAATATATTTTAATAATGAGTTCACCAAAAGGGTGTTAAAGTTCCGTTTAATCAAAAGTAGAAAACCTTAGTTTTTATTATAAATTGTTTTTTTTACTTCACAAAAATCTGCTGAATTGATCCAGCGAGAAATTCAAAAAGAAAAGGAGAGTATCTCTCCTCTAAATGTCATGACTAGATTTTTAAATAGTTTGTTCATTTATTTTAAAGATTCAAAGAAGTTAAAGGACAGACATATACATATGTCCAAAAGTTTGGAATAATGGAATATTTCATATTTTTATTAATTTTATAAATAATATTTTTGATATAAGTAAACATCATTTTGCTACAACTCTAACCAATACTAAATAAATCAGGAAGTCAGATAAACATACAAAAAAAATGATGTATTCTTTTGAGGTGAAAAATGTACAATGTAAAACACATTTTTTAAAATAAATTAATAAGCAAAAAAAGGTTTTTAAACAAAATTAATCAGTATTTCTTCCATGGGCCTGTATGCATGACTGTAGGCGATGTGGCATGCTGTCGAGCTGGGCTTGCGGAATTCTCTCCCATTCTTCACGAGCAGTATCTTTCAGTTCTCGTAGAGTAATTGGGGGAGGGTTTCGTTTCTTAAGGCGTGTTTTAAGAATGTCCCAGGCACGTGCAATGACGTTCATGGTTAGTTTGAGAATATGTAGAGGTCTTCTGCGATACAAATTTACTGCATTTAATCTTCGTGTAAGTGTTTGCCTTAGGATATTCAGTTCTTCAAGTCTAGCAATTTCTTTGGATACGCTACTTGTAGATTCCTGTCGATTTCTTCGAGCTATCAATGTTATCTGCCGGTCGTGTGCTGCTGTTGTACATCGACTTCTGCCACTTCTGGGACCATCCTTTACATCATTTGTGTCTTGGATATTTTTTTTTATTGTTGATACAGCACCCTGAGTAACACCAACAATATTTGTGATATCACTTTGACTAAAGCCCTGTTGTAACAAAGCAATTTCTCCAGACCTATTCTCACTTACATTTGGTATCTAAATAAAATGTATTACATTTATTATTTTTAGAAATGTTTTTAGGCTAGATAAATTGTAGTTTGTTCCCAACATATCGGATAATCCTTTGTCGCAGGAGAGTTGTGCCAGTTGTTGCTGTTGTGTTAGGTGAGGACATTCAACAAGTAGGTGCTTTATAGTTATTTTTGAGTCACAGTAGCTGCATTTTGGTTCAGGACCTTTGTCAAATGGATAACTGTGAGTTAACCGAGTATGATCTAAACGTAGCCGGGTTAAAAGCACTTGATCGCGACGATTTTTTGGTAACACTGACCACGGTTTAATAGATCTTTTAACCTTGTTAAGCTTAGTTCCCGCTGTCTTCCATTTAGCTTCACCAACACTGTTCACTTTTGATTGGATTATGGACTTAATATCCGAACTCACTGAAAACTGCACTACTCGAGCTTCTTCGTTGGTCGTGGCATCTTTTGCTCTTTGATCAGCTTCCTCGTTGCCATCTATTCCTACGTGTGATGGGATCCACATGAAGATAATATCTTTATTATTTTGTTGAGCTGTGAACCGATTTTGTATATCAAAACAATGTATAATATAAATTCATCAAGTTTTTTGTAATTAAGTGGAAAACTGCTCCAGGAAGAGAGATATACAGGGTGTTTCAAAAAAAGGTAACACCGTCTCTAGGATAGGTAAAAAACAGAAAAATAATTGGGGTTTGCTTAGTAAAATTTTTTTCTAACGCCATCCGTTTTCAAGATAAAGGGCGTTGAAGAAAATAAAAAATTACACATTTCTTACGATTTTGCCGAAACTACTGGCACCATTGCAATGAAATTTTATACGAATATGTTTTGGAAGCTGATATATCCCATGAATTTGTTTTTATAACTAACTCTCATAGAGGGAGCTAGTTACACGATTCATACAACGTATTATTCAACATAACTTTTTTTAGGGTAGAATTATTAGTCAAAACTCCAGTGAACATAAACACAGTTTAATTCTGCACCAAAAAGGTACTCTTGGTAAAACTCGATATTATGTACCGTTTTCGGAATATTTTGATTTGAAAATTATGAAGTAATAACAATCAATAAATGTCAATTTTACATGGCAAACTTAGAGAAAAGCGAACTTTATCATTAGTTTATACCAGGAGCGATTATTACTTCATAATTTTCAAATCAAAATATTCCGAAAAAAATACATAATATCGAGTTTTTCCAAGAGTACCTTTTTGGTGTAGAATTAAACGATGTTTATGTTCACTTGGAGTTTTGACTAATAATTTTACCCTAAAAAAAGTTATGTTGAATAATACGTTGTATGAATCGTGTAACTAGCACCCTCTATGAGAGTTAGTTATAAAAACAAATTAATGGGATATATCAGCTTCAAAACATATTCGTATAAAATTTCATTGCAATGGTGCCAGTAGTTTCGGCAAAATCGTAAGAAATGTGTAATTTTTTATTTTCTTCAACGCCCTTTATCTTGAAAACGGATGGCGTTAGAAAAAAATTTTACTAAGCAAACCCCAATTATTTTTCTGTTTTTTACCTATCCTAGAGACGGTGTTACCTTTTTTTGAAACACCCAGTATGCTTAGGCAACTTTTTTGCAAAAAATTCAATGTTAAAAGCTTATCAGACCTTACTAAATGCAGTTGTCTAAATTAGTAAGTATTCAGCAAAGAACTTGTTAAAATAAATATAATGGTTCCAGTACTGTCCAGTCATCACAAAAATGGCCCCGTTCCAGTTTTGGCTGTTGGGTTATAATCGAAATCTGGAAGAAAGAAGAAAGCACATGGGTTAAGGAATATTTATTATTCTCTGAATTCTATTACTTTTATTCATATAATTTTTGTGCCATAGACACGGCATGTCTGTATAAAGTTTGATTGTATGACCTATCATCGTAATAAAACTCAAAGTCAATCCATAATTTTAATAAAAAGAAGCTTATAACTGTAAAAGCAACATGTTTCGGTCCTTAGACCATCATAAGGCTATAAAGAAAACAATGGAATCAGCGAAGAATCAAAAATAGTTACATAGAAGTATAATTAATAGAGGTTACATTATTATTATTTTTAAAATGAAGTCACAAAGTCAAAGATTACGTTTGCCAATGTGGTAGAAGACTTGAAACCCGCATTTTAGAATATATGAATTTTGTTAAGAAATATTCAGTTTTAGAAGTTAAAAACTCACCTTCCTCTTTTGCTAATCATATCTTAGAGAAGAACCATTCGTTTGATGTTGAAAATGTTGAATTGCTTCATGTTTGTAACACAGGAATTTGCTTGAGTTTTTGGAAATTAAATATGCTATCAATGATAATTCTCTCACTTGTTTGAATGAACAAATTCAACCTAATGAAAATTATTTGTTTTTAAATTTAAATTTTTAACACTTTTGTAGATTTTATGTTATTTAGGTTATGTTATGCCTTAACTTTAGTTTATACTCTTCTTTTCTAGTCTCAAGAATCTGATTATATCCATCTTGTCCTTTATGATGTTCGGGCTGTTTCATCGATATGTGTAGATGGTAGTGTTGTCTTTTTGAATTTTATAGAAACACTTTTCTTATATTTTTTTTAGTTACCCTATAAAGTTAATATTCCTCTTTGACACCCTACTCTTAACAATCCCTTTATTATTCATACGTATAAGTTCTTACTCAAGTGCCCTTGGACAGTTTTTCTGTTCTGCCAGTTTGAAATGATCTTTATGCTATCCATTTTGTAACTTAGACATTTCACGTACCTATATTTTGAAAAGTTTAACCATAATAATTTTTTAATGTAATCATGTAAGCCCTATTAATCATACTTCTATGTAACTATTTTTGATTATTCGCTGATACTATTGTTTTCTTTATAGACTGATGATGGTCTAAGGACCGAAACATGTCGCTTTTACAGTTATAAGCTTCTTTATTATTAAAATTGTGGATTGACTTTGAGTTTTATTACTACTGTATATCTGTATCACCCACATTTGAGAGATGGATTACCTTTTCAGTTTTTTCTTAAATTTCTGCACAATCAAGACTAAGCTCTATGTTTAAATTCTTTTCAAATTAGGTTTACAAATGGTTTAGTGAGTCAGAACTCCTAATTTTTCCTTACCTTCCTAAATACGATTTAACTTGTCTGAATTTAGTGACGAACAATTTAGACCACTTAATTTAGATTAATAAACATTTTAAGATTAAATTCATGCAAAGTTATAAAGCTAATTTAACAAGTATTAAACCACACACATACTAACTGCATTGTTGAGTGAAAATGTTGTCGAATAACTCCTGTAGTAGTATCAATAATGGTATCGTTTTTTTCTTAGTGTAAGTCGGTGATCAAGCCACCTAGTCATTCTCATTAGCAACTTATTGAAAAGCACACAGTCTCCGTACCATCGACGACTATCAAAAATTCTCCAAGTAAAGCGACAAGGGGTGCTCAGGAATCTCAGACATTCATCTGTCTGTTAGTCATTTATTACGGATAACATGATGGGATATTTGTTATGAAGATGAAACGGACACTCTGTGTTAAAAATACCGAGACTGTTAATTTTTTTTCTTTAAAGTTTATTTTTGTATTTTGTGTGCATGCCGTGTCAGCCGCTGTTCTGCTTGATTTACATTTTGTATTTTGTGTAAAATATTGGACGAGAACTATATCCATTTAAACAATAATGATCGGTGTATGATGGGAATATTTTAAATGGGGAATTTAAACTGTTCAAACTTGACACAGTTAAACCTAGTATCAATCACATATATAGGATTTTTACGATAAGTTGACCATGACGTCATTCCTAGTTAATTATATTGCCAACAAAGTAACTTAAAAATAACTGACAGTAGATGAGATTTACTTGTAAGAGCTAGGAAAATTAAACGTGTACAGATTGGTAACAATTCGCGCTGCTGCCACGAGCCAATTGCCACGCGTCATTATTGTATTGTACACGTTTGACTTTCGATTGTGGATAATTGTTTTATTGATTTTGCGTTCAGTTCTCACATTCCGATTTTTTTCAACAATTAATCAGAGGCCCGATTCTATTTCACGAATTCGATTATGGAATCGTTCGATGTTTTTTCCGAA
Organism: Ophraella communa; assembly: GCA_035357415.1. Lineage (NCBI taxonomy): Eukaryota > Metazoa > Arthropoda > Insecta > Coleoptera > Chrysomelidae > Ophraella > Ophraella communa. Next base: position 19,123,787 of record CM068988.1, on the reverse strand, counting down.
ATCTGATAACTCGATGATTCATTATAGAGAGTTCAAATGCTTTTTGGTTCGTTGAATTATAATATGTTGTAGAATGACTTATCATTTGAGTTATTCTTTTATTCATAAATTTTTTTATAAATATGAGATATGTTTTTTGCATTCATTCATAAATGAATTTTATTATCATTAAGATTGGAAACCACAATATTCCCATTTGATAACTTAAATATTAGCACAGCACTACCAGTTAACCTAGATGAAGGAAAAACAACTCTGCGTGACAACACCGCAAAATTTTATGCTCTGACGTCATTGTCAACTTATAGTAAAAATCCTAAGATGTTTTTTGGCGACAGATACGCAAGATACTTGAGTATCATGCACTAATGACGTCATAAGTATCAGTTTGACGTTGGATAGATACTCAAGTTCGGCAAGTGACAGTTGCTCTAACCTCGAAATCTTTTCAAGCACGTGGTTTAGGAAAATTTGACCAATCAGGTTACATCAGAGAGAGAGATAGAAAGTTAACGCTTGAGTTTACCACTCTCATTCATGGGTAAACGTTTTGACAGATTAATGTATCATGCGTATCAGATATGACGTCATAGCTAAGTCGCTCGAATGCATCCTTTTAGATACCCGTGATACTCAAGTATCTTGCGTATCAGCATGTATCAGTCGCCAAAAAACATCTCTATACTTAGGTAATTTTTAACACTTAAAAGTTATGAGTGTCATTATTAACGTCATTTTAGAAAAGTAAAGTAACAAATAACACGGTACCTACTGCGTTATATTCCATAATTCACTATTATTCTATTTATACAGTGTGGAAACCACTTATGGAATAAAATTCATTTTGGGGTGTTAAAAGATTATAAAACACGCTGGGACCAGTCAACTTTGAAATTCAAATGTGAGCTTTTTAATCATAAATTTAAATGTACAGTGTCCATGATCTATATTTTTAATGAAACACCCTGTATATTTTTATGTTTTAAAAGCTCCTTAACAATACGATCTCAACGAACTATACCATGTAGGGTGTATTATCAATTGTACAGGGTAAAATTTTGAATTTATTTATAATTTCATCTTAATAAGATGGACTTTCACAAAGTAAGGGTTAGTACAATAAATTTCATAATGATTACACTAGAAGAACGCAGAAAGATAGACCGGCAATCTAAGCTGAGCTACACAAATTGCCGGTCTTAAAATTTTATCGATAAATTTTTGGTTTTGACGAAAACCTTTTTATTTGGTATAAAAATACGAAAATAAACTGAAATGTGACAAACTCATAAGTCCGTAGGACAAGGAAAATATATGAAAAGATTATTTTTTGAACCATTCTGTATAAAACCTACTGTATTTAAAAAACTTTCTAAATGAACTTGTATTTCATAATTTACCCATGTATATGTATGTGTCAGGGGTGATAATAACACTGCGACCCATAGGATCTATTGTGTCCCTCCTTACTTGCCATGTTCTGATATTCTCTCAGACCTATAGCAGCTCTTCGAGTCCTATTTTCCTGAGGAAGTTTAGGACATCGTCGGGCTTCAAATCAGGTAGATCCCCCTCTTCTATTTCATGTGCTCCTAGGTATCTAGCCCTAGAATTCTGCAAGGCAGGGCATTCTGCGAGTATGTGTATTGAGGTTTCATCCTCTTCCTCACAGAATCTGCACTTTGCTTCATCTGCTAACCCTAGTTTCTTCATGTGGCTTTTTAACCGGCAATGCCCGGTTAATATTCCCGTAAGAATTCGGAGCCTTTTTTTACTGAGGTTGAGGCAGCTAAGAGATCTCTTCTGGTCATAGTTCCCCAGTAGTATCTTAGATTGCCTCAGTCCTTCCAGCTGATTCCAGTACTTGGATTTTTCCTTCTCCATTTCTTCCTTTAGTTTTCCTACGATAACTCTACTGCTGATCCCACAAGATGGTTCTGGTCCCAAATGTGGGGTTTCAGCTCCTTTTTTTGCCAGCTTATCTGCTGTTTCATTCCCCTCTATTCCTATGTGTCCCGGGACCCATATTAGGGTGACAGTGTTCTTCTGGCCTAGTTCATTTAGTTTGCCTAGGCATTCCCAAACCATCTTGGAACTGATTATATTTGAGCTCAGCGCTTTGATGGCTGCTTGACTATCCGACATGATCACAATCTCTTGTCTGCGGTAGTTCCTTCCAATATTGAATTACACACATCTTTCGATGGCGCGGACTTCTGCTTGAAAAATGCTCGGGTATGTGCCCAAGCTTTCTGAGTATTTGGCTCTCGGTCCAAAAACTCCTATCCCGGTTCCCTCGTCTAGCTTGGAACCGTCCGTATACCACTTTATGGTATTCTGATTTAAATTCTGTATGGTGTCTTCATCCCATTCAGATTTATTACTCAACCTTGTGATGAATTTTCTCACAAAGTTGAATTTCTTTGGCATATCATCTTGGGGCATTTCCCAAGTTTGATCAAAATGAAGTGATCGGGGTTTTTCCCTGATAATTCCTTCTTTGATCATTCTATATATCGTTTTCTTCCTTACACTTTCTAACAGAATGTGCAGTGGGGTTAAGTCTAAAATCACCTCCATTGCAGCAGTGGGGCAAGTTCCCATTGCTCCAGTGATACATGAACAGGCTAGTCTCTGAATCTTCGAGAGATTTTTCCTCGTCGTACTCTTCCCATATATATTAAAACTATTATTGAATTTTTGACAGTTCTATGAATTTATCAATAGTAATAAGACCACTAGTGGTTAGTCGGTCGACTGACGTCTCGTGATTTTGAAGCAACAAACTTGAATAAAACCAGAAGAAAATTTGGCCAGTAAAATTTTTTTTCTCGAATGGTATTCCTTAAGCAAGGCTGTCACAGCTGAAGATCGATGAGAATGGTTGGTTATTTTCATGTTTTTGTGTGTCTATTCCAATTTTTTTAGCTGACGTTTTTGTCCACTTAGAGGCAGGCAAGGTTAAGAAAGAGTCTGATAAAATCTTTGGTCCTCTTTTTTCCATTAATTTCAAGAATTCTCATCAACCATTTGCTGCTTGCCAAACTTTTTGACCCGCTTTGAGTTGTTTTCGAAAAAATGCAGTTGTATTCAATTCGATACGGGAAATTCTCCCATAATATCAATTTACTTCTGGAAAAAGTTAATCTAGAAGTTTACGGCCTCAATGCCTCTCCAAGCAAGTTAAATGAGCAAAGGTGAGAAAACTCCATCAGGGGTTTCTTTGTCGTAGCTTTTGATCATTTTTATTAGTTCTTCGCTGGTTAATTCTGGACAACTTTGAAGCTGCCGTCGCTTGGTGTTTTGCACATTTGAAAGATATATCCGTGAAAGAGTCGATTTTTATGCCGTATTCCGTAAAATATTTTTCTTGTACCATTTTTCTGTTGTATTCCATATTGACTTTACAGACGACTCTTTATAGTCTTCGCTATTGCCTTTTTTCTTATTAAAGGCGTAATCCTCGAGATTTTTAGTTTCATTATGGTAGTAAATTTTTCAAGTGTAAAATTTCTCACCAGTAGGAACTTCGAGAATTGGTTCCAAATAGAACTTCTGGACTTCTGCATGTTCAATGGGACATTTTCCGAAACTAATTTTCTGATTTCTTCGCATGACCGGCACCCGACTCTTGATATTTCGTCTGGATTCATTATTTCTTTTCAAAATTATGAAAACGCTTTAATCACGTTTGTGAAACTGACAACTATAGAAGTACTAGACACCTTAGTAACGGATCTGTCATAATTTTGTCAGATATTACGTATTGTCAATATGAAACGTGCCGTTGCTATGCAATTTTGTCAGTTAAAAATAGTCTAGTGAAATAGTCAGTAAAATAGTATGCCAAAGTTTTTCAGGCAGTGATAGACAAAAGATAGAGATAGACAAAAGATATAATACGGGAATATTGCTCTCATTTCATAGATCCAAGTGACCTGAAAGTCAATTCAAGAATTTTCTGGGAATATATACATACGCCTTGGTAGAGTAGAAGCTTAAAATTGCATAGATAGCCCGAGAAAAGCAATATAGGCAATAAAGATATTTCAAGAATGGTAGACAAATGGTGGAAAATCACCAGGATTGAGATAGATGATAGGTGAAGGAACCAATAACAGTTCTGGCGTCAAAAGTAATAGAGTAAGTTTAGGTTGAAGCAAAAACATTTAAATACTTTCTGCAAATGTAAATGTCCAAAACAGATATTTCTGACTGGAGGCGAAGGAAAGCCCATGGGTATATAACTGCGTCTATTAGAAAATACCAAAATGAAGAAAAAAGGGACTACTGCAATGGATCTGGAGAAGATCGTGGTGAGATATAATCCCATCTAGTAAGTACAGTAAAAATTGTTCTGCTCTACCAAACTTAAAAAATACTTTCAAACTATTAAGAACAGTAAACAACTAAACGGTTGAATGAAACTTCCACTATATATTAAAAAATAAAATTGATTGTACCAACCCTTACTTTTTGGAAGTCCATCTTATTAAGAATAATAAAAAACTCTTCGTTTATAACAAAAGTTCCACTATTTATTTATTAAACTGCTTTTTTAAAACTCAATGACAGCCGACATATTGATTGACATATTGAACTTCAATATGTCAATCTGACGATGCTAGTTGTCTAGCGAAACGGCTGTCATTGAGTTTTAAAAAAGCAGTTTTTTAAATAAACAGTGGAAGTTTTGTTAAAAACGAAGAGTTTTTTTATTATTCTTATTCAAAAATACGTTTTAAATTCAATGACAGCCGTTTCGCTCGAATTAGCATCGTCAGATTGACATATTATAAATAAATAGTGGAAGTTTTATTCAACCGTTTAGTTTTTTACTGTTCTTAATAATATGGACTTTCACATAGTAGGAGTTAGTACAATAAATTTCAAACTATTTATGTTTATTTCCATATTAAAGAACACCAACCATTATTTAAATATTGACTTTGGAATTTGGTAACAATTTTGCGCTCATTTTTTTATTGCAGTTATCTTATTTGTTTTACCATGATTCCTTTAAAACCCTCGAAACGTTTCACACGATCCCTTGATGTTAAGTGTGGGAGAGTTACTTGACACCTGTTAAAAAGAATTCAAATTATTACTAGCATCATTTAACTCGGGCTAAAATTCTTATGTAATCGTAAAAATTTTGAGTACCGTAGCTAATTTTAAATGGAGTCAATTTTGCTGAAAATTGCGGCGCGATATTCAGTAGACTTTTTTGAACCACTTCAACAAACAGAATAGAAATAACAGAATAGTTGTATAGAAAGTCGTAAATTATCTTAGAAAAGATTCTTTTTTTAAGGTGATCCCTCGACCTTTATAATTAATTGTGAGAATCTACACTCTACACAAAAATTAATGCATCACTATTAAAAGTAAAAATATTATCTTTTATAAACAATTTTATTAATATCTTTAACTATTGGCCAGATGTAGATTAATTTTAGGTAGTTGCAATTAAAAAGAATACGTTTTATCATGTTTTAATGTTTTTCGGACTAAAAACTAGTAGTACAAAAATAAAACCATACTTTATTGAAATGGCTACAGATTTACAAACTACTTTTACAGATAAAAGCTTAATGAAAATAATAGGTTATGATATGACAAAATTAGCAGCTGAACGTTTATTTCAGAAAGCAAATAAGAAATCTACTGATTTAAGTTATTGAATTTTATCATTGTTTTCAGCTAATGAACATATTACTGGGACTTTGTCCTCCTGGTGAAGCAGGAGAGCTGATAGATCGTGAAGACACATACGGAGGTACCTAAATATGTAATAAACCCTAGTGGAGGTTTAAGGGCCATCCTTTAGGAGCAACAGATTTAGCTCAGTGTGCTGAACTCACATGGCAGTTAAGAGAGGAAGCTAGATCAAGACAAGTTCAATGAGCTAAATTAGCATTGCGACAAAATATTGGTTTGGGAGGAGCTGTTTATCCACAGAATAAAACTGCTTCGGCAGCAACATTTATTATTATAGTTACTTTCAAATTTGAACACAATTCTTATAGTCTTTGTTGAATATTGTTTAATAAAATATTAAAATAAACAATCCTGATTATCAGAGAAGGAACTTGGAACATGACGAAGTGGTTACAGTTGTTACATTACTCGAAGAAGGACGTAGTCAACGTTACCTATGTAACAAATTTGTTCAATGTGCAGCAATCGATTTCCAGAGTTGCTGGTTGATTTGGGAAAACAGGACTACAGGACGACAGAAGACAAGGACAGGGACGTCCAAGGATAACAGCAGCAGCAAACACACGATTTTTAAGATTAACCGCTTTTAGAATTAGGCACTGTACAGCGCGAATGCTGCAGAGTGAATCTGCTGTTGCCCGCAATATTAGAATTTCTGCGCAAACCATTAGGAATCGTCTTAGAGAAGAAGGAATTAAAGCTATGGTGGCCGATTTGTGTACACGTCTTACCAGAGAGGGTTGCACGTTTGGGATTTGCCAGAATTGGGATATAAACGATTGGTTCCACGTTTGGTTTTCTGATGAGTCCAGATTTAATCTGTTTTCATCAGACCGACGTATTTCTGTTTATAAGCGTGATGGTGAACGATATTTTCAGTGTAACATTAGAAAAACAGAACCTTATGGTGGTGGATCTGTTATGGTATGGGGAGGAATTTCTCTAGCCGCCCGCACAGAGTTAGTGCCAATAATTGGAAGAAATTTGTCTGCTGCAAGATACATTACGCACATTCTTGAACCTCATGTTGTTACTTATGGTCCGTTTATGGGAGACAATTTTGTATTTATGCACAATAACGCCCGGCCACACACAGCTTTAATTGTTCTCCAGTACCTTACCGAAGTCGGTGTCCCCATATTGAATTGGCCAGCTTGAAATCCCGATTTTAATCCAATAGAGTATCCTTGACATATTAATCAAAACTGGGGCAAAATCGACCAGTTCGTCCCGCTACCTTAAATTAACTTCAAAATGTTTTAAATGAAGAATGGACCAATTTGCCAGACAATTTTGTGCAAAACTTAATGTTATGAGGTATTAATTTTGTTTTTTGCTATGGGTTCTAACTTAATTACTTTGTTTAATTTTATATGAAAATATAAATAAATACACTCTTCGCATAATTTTAACAATTAAATTATGGTGTAAAATAAAATATCACTTTTTTCAGAATATTTTAATATGAGTGTATAGTATACTTTAGATGTATAAAAGCCCAAAATATTTACAGTTTGAAATTAATTTTGATAAATCCTATTAGTATTATTTACATTTTAAAATTTCTTGTGTGCAATACGTTTGTTTAATTTTTCATTTGGAAGTATCCGAAAACATTTTGGGTAAAAATGAGTCTTTTAACCCCAGATCAAGCAGCTCAAATGGTGATCGTGGCTTTAGTTGAAGATGGACGATCTCAGCAATATGTTGCTAAAGTCATGGAAGAAGGTTTAGAGAAAGTAATAATAGAAGACCAGTTCCAGGACGTTCCAGGTGTATTAATCCTGTAGATGACCGTTATTTAAGAATTTAAACTTCGCGAACTCGTCAAGTTACAGCCAGGAAACTGCAAAATGTTCTCTGAGTCCGTAATGTTAGAATATCTGTCAATACGGTTAGAGATTAAGGAATCAGATCCAGAATGTCTGTTTCTGCTCTATTGTTAACCAAAGCACACCGTGTAGCACATTTAAGGTTCGCAAGAGAATATGTTAATTGGGATATTAACGATTGGGCTAATATTCTTTTTACGGATGAATCAAAATTTTTTACTTTTTGGATCCGATAGACGTATTCCAGTTTATAGACGCGCAGGTGAGCGATTTGCTCAGTGTAACATAAGAGCAGCCAGAAATTATAAAGGTGGTTCGATTATGGTATGGGGAAGCATCTGTTTTAAAGGCCACACGGAGTTAATTGTCTTCGTAAGGGGTCACTGACAACTGATTGGTATATAAGGGAGGTTCTTGAGTAAAATGTAGTGCCTTTGTTCCAATCATTGGAGAGAATTTTATTCTAATGCACAACAACGCTCGCCAGCACGTTGCTAGAATAACAATGGAATACCTTCAAGAGGATGGTATCCAAGTTTTAGATTGGCCAGCAGTTAGTCCAGACCTAAACCCAAATGAACATGTTTGGGACTACCTGGACAGGCGCATATGAACTCGTAATATCGCTCCAGAAAACGTTGATCAGCTGGAACATGTTTTAAGAAGAATGGGAAAATTTGGATTTGGATTACATAAGTGAACTGATAAGAATCCTTCCACGTAGTATGAGTGATGTTAATAGAGCCAGAGATGGCAATAACAGATACTAAAATGTTAAATTTATCGTTTAAATTTTTTATTTTGTTACTTTATATCATTTGATTTTTCTAGAATAATTGTTTTTCATTATTTATGCACATTTTTTTTATTAATTGTTTATTGTCGCATCCACCAGATGTTATTAGCGACAACGAAAATTACATTATTATTTTACATTCTAGATTTTATACAATAAATTATTTAATAAATTTAAAAAGTCTATGATGGGTTTAGGTTTGCAATTTGGTTTAAAAATAGCGACTAAATTATTTGGTATCTTATAAAAAGTTTTTGTTTTTATTTTCGAGGTTAAGTTGTAGGTAGTTTGCTTGAGATGATTTGTGGTAGTAATAAAATACATAGTCCCATGACACCTAAAGAGGAATTTGATTTGTATTTCAGTATTTCAATTCACTGCATATATGTTAACATACCTGGAACAGAATTGCGTGGTTGGGTTCTGATTACTTCTGGTATACGCAAGGCAACAGCTAGTCTGAAGATATCGTCTGTTTCGAAACTGAAATTAATTTTTATATCTTCTGCCTCATATTGTGCAAAATCACTTGCTCCACTTCATCAGCATCAGCTAAAATGCCTCATCCATGTTCAGAAGATCCTTAATGAAAACAGAGCACAATGGTTTTAAAGGTTAGTTACAAATAAAACATCGTGTAAATAAAACTCAAAATATAATGGCAATACTTGTACCGCTCCAAACAATGTTAAGACGTAAACTTAATATTTAACACGGAGTAAATAACACACCGCATGCGCTAACGGAATTTGCAATATCTCTCTAATATTATCTACGTTTTGTAAGAAAATTTAAGTGATGCTTTAATTTTTGTGCGGAGTTTAGTTTGGACAAAATATAATAATAAAATAAAAGAATTCCATTTTTTTAGAATCCAAGAAAAACGATCTTATTTAAAGCAATGTGTAGGATAACGTTGTTTTCATTAAAAATCTAGAACGTAGAATGTAGAGACTCGGCATTCGATTTCCATGTCACGACTAATGATTCTACTCGAGAATTACTACTAATACGAACCGGTCGGTCGATTGAAGCCTTGAATTGTTTCCATTTCAATTAACGTCGAAAACTTATGCAGCCAATTTACACTTTATCAAGAATTTGCAACACTCAAAGTCAAATGACAGTACTTATTTTAATGGTTATTTAGAAAGTACATTATAAATGAAATAAGAACAAATTTGTATTAATACTCCATTTAATACGCAACAGAAAAATTTTTTTTAACATAAATTTCACTTACTTTTTATACATATACAAAGTTCATACACCAATAGAGCCAATACATAAAACAAGCAAAATTTGGAAGTTCTTAAAAATCCGAAACCGTTAGCTGGATGAAAATAATATGGAATTGAGTCAAGTACCACAAATACCCAAGCACAAAAGATCCACAAAGATCCGGAAATATAGAGAGAACAGAGAAGTTAGGACTATTACAATGAAAGCATAGAGTAGAATATAGGGGAAACAAGAAGCCCAGAAACCTGGAAAATTATGAAATCTTTAAGAACAGGAAAGAGAAAACTTTTATTCAATAGATACAAGACCACAATAATAATAAAGTCGAAGAACAGGGGGACTTGTGGCTAAGTTAGTAGAATATGCAAGAGAGACGTTAAGGAGAATAATATGCCAGATCATGAAAAGAGCACTAAAAGGAAAAGACACCTCTAAACTAACGATTAGCGATTGTAATGATCCAAATCCACTGTGGGCACTCAGAAAAAGGCTAAAACTGAAGAACAAAACCAACGAGCCCCTTTAGGGAACTTCAGGTCTGGTCTACATAGACCAAGACAAAGCCTCCACCTTTGCGGACTCCCTAGAGTTCCAGTTCTCGCCAAACAGAAACCCAGACGATTTTCCCAACAGATGGAAGAACGCCATCGTTATTTTAATAGAAAAATGGAAATATTTGGGTGTTATGTTTGACAGAAAGTTGACATGGCACTCACATATTGAACATATAGTAAGAAAAACGAATGTTTCTAAGTGTGCTCTTGGGCCCTTCATATCAAAAGACAGTAAACTGAATCTAAGACATAAACTGACTCTGTACAAGACTTGTATACTTCCTCAAATGAATTACGTTTCAACAGTCTGCGGCCATACAGCCAATACTCACTTTCGTAAACTAGAGACTGTGCAGATTAAAGCCTTAAGACTGATCACTGGAGCTCCCTGGTTTCTTCGTAATGCTAATATCAGACGTGACCTAATGTTGGTCTCTATCAGCCAAAAAATCCGACTAAGAAACCAGGAGAAAATTAATGAATTTACACGACATTCTAACCCACTAATGAGGAGGGCACTTAATTACGACTTGGACGAACATGTGGGGGCTAAGAGACCCAAATTGGTTCTTATGAACCCACCAGTAGAAATTTTTCTTTCAAAATTTTCAAATTCAATGTATCAATCGTGCAAAAAATTTAGAAAAAACGCAAAAGTTTAGAGAAAATTAGCCTAATCAAAATTTCAAGGATCACAGAGAGAAAAAATGGCAGGAAGCTTGTGTAACGCCAATATACAATAAAAGAATGTGAAAGTCAGCGTCATTGCAATAATGGAAAAATTGTATGGCAGGATCCTCTGGAACAAATTATTGAAAGGATTCACAGTAGGGAAGTCATGTTTGGACCATATTTACACAATACAATAGACTGTAAAGAAAAAAAAGCTAAAAACACACGGCTTTTACAGACCTTAGTAAGGCATATGACAATGTACCAAGGAAACCTAACCTTACAAAGCAATGACAGATATAGGGATGCCAACCAACCTAACACAAACAATCAAGAATTCTAAACAGTAGAAAATGACGTACTACAATGCATAGAAAAACGAATGAAGAGCCAACCATGCAATTATAAATAAAGTTGCAGAATGGAGACCAAGAGGAACAAGAAGAAGGGGGAGACCGAGAAAAACCTGGAAAAACGAAGTTGACAAAGTATGGAGGTATTAAGACATAACATTGTTACAGCCTAGATGTTATTAGCCCTAAGGGATTATCCTGGATGTATTTCCCTCTAAGATCAGTATAACTGTGCAATGATATAGAAAAACCAGGAAAAAACTATATCATGCTGATCTTTACAATAACTTAATATATTTCTTTTACATTTATGTCGTATCTCAATCAAAGTAAACAGTTCAATACTGCGAATTTCCAGATTTATTTGTTCATTAACAACTTTAAAATCTAAATTTTTTTTTTATCACAAATGTGCAGTATTTGCATGTCATTGGTGTGTATGAGTGAGTTTGGATGTTCAAGTACACATTTGTGACAAAAAACAAAATTTAAGTATAAGAAATATAAATATCCATGTTTTAAATTTTTCCCCCACGTATACTTGTATCATGTCCCCTCCAAAAGGTTTCTGATTTGGAATTATGCTAAAAAGTTAATTAAAATTATAATAATATAGAAACTGTTCTTGAGGACTTCTTCATTGACCATTAAACAGCCATGAAAGATTCACAATAATCTGATGATGCGTAATGAATATTAACTCTGATATTCTGTTAACAATTATCTAGCACAACTTCTTAATAAGTAAAGAAAAGAAACAAGAAAATTGTACTTAATCAAATCAAAGTAATTTGTTAGTTAAGCTTAATATCTTTACCTATATTATTAAGTTTATCTACTTAAAAATATTTCCATTGAAGGTGACAATCAGTATAACAAAATATTATACAGAAATATCTCCACAAGGTAGGTATTTATTTCAATGACTGTTTTACGTAACTCCATCAATACATGTAGATGAGAGCTGCTATTATATTAACAGACTCATAATATTAAAAACATTCAAATGCAGTTTATACTCAGTATAATTTCTGACAAATGCTTAATTAAATTAATTAAAGGTTAATTAACAATAAATGAAAAAAGGAAAATTAGCCAGAGTTGATTTTTTTATATTGTTACTAAAAACGTTTAATTATTAATTTAAAGATTAAAACAATCCTTAAGAAAATGTTTCTGTTTACAATAAAATAACGGTATTGCTTTATTATTTAACAGCTCTTATAACTAGTTCCAGTACAAATTAAGAATTATTTGTAGGTCTTTATAGGTATTTCATGTTTTAATAAAAACATTTCTCCTCGCATTTCTCAATCTATCATCATTGTTTTTATTTGAAACTTAATTACCAAATTTAGAAAAACACATGCACACGTTTACAAAAAACGGTTGAATTAATAAAGATAAGATTTTTATGGTAAACAAACAATAAGTTTTTTTACCAAATTTCTTGTGTATTCCAAATTGATAGATTAATTTTAAATATAATACTACTCTCGCCCTCTATGGCACAGTAGACTAAGTAAATGTCAGTAGTTCTGCTAAATTTTTAAACGGCTTCTGTAAAATGCAGTCTCCTTTGTATGGGTTTGCGAACCTCTATCTGTCAGGTAAAAATTCTACTAATCTAACATATTGAAAGAAACGTTTAGTTCTCTACAGTATTCATAGAGGGCAATGATCGTATTTTCTTAGAGAATAATTTTAATTTTGTTAAATGAAACTTTAATTTACAATTAAATGATAAAAATGTTTAATAGCATGAAACAAACATGTCTCTAATAAAATTTATAGTACTAACCCTTACTCTGTGAAAGTCCATCTTATTAAGAATAATAACAAACTAAATGTCAATAAAAAACTTCTACTTAGCTGTAGTTGCATTTTAAAACCTTTTTTTCGAATAAAAAGTGAAAGTTTCATTCGAAAGTTTAGTTGTATATTGTACTTAAACCTGCTTCTATTTTATTTTTTTAACGTCATACCTATTTTCATACCTATTTTATTCAAAAACTTTTAAGTCGATGTTCAACGTTATACCTATTTTCAGGGGTTTGAAACAATGATTTTATTAAGAGAAACTAAAAGTTATGAAAATAAAAACAAAACATAAATTCTTCCACTTTGATCTAGGTAAACATATTTCAGTAAGTTGTTATTTAAATGGATTTTTTTAATTTCTATGGTTTATTTTTAAAGTTTACTTTCATTTTTATAGTTCTTAAATACATATATAGTAAATTATAAATTTGTAATGTTTATGTTTAGCTTGTTTGAATAAACATATTATTTTAATGATTGTTATGTTATGTTATTCATAGATTAATACACAATAAGCAACTAATAGCTAAAAGCTTTTTGGGGCGATGCTATAGCTAAACGATCTTTGCCAATAAATGAAGGTAGTTAAATTTAGGGAAGAACTGACCTGGTATACAGACGGCTCTAAAATGACGGCATTGTAGAAGAAATTAAAAGGCTAAAAAGAACACACCGTTCAATAGGCATCTTCACAGACAGCCTAGCAGTGCTATAGGCACTTGATACTGTAGAGATCAATTCTAGAGTAGTATATAATTGTGTGCTTGTTCTGAATACTCGAGAGACCGTGGAAGGTAGCCTGGGTAAGGGTCTTAGAGACAATGAAAAGGCAGATGAAAATAACCAATAACTAAGTAATTCATTGGACCAGAATGGTGGAAATAGGGGCATCAGGATATAGGCTAGCGAAGCAGTTCATAATAGAACATTCACAAAAGTTCACAGTAGACTTAATAAGCAAAGACATAAAAATCTGTCAGAATTGTGGTAAGTCTACTAAAAGGGTATTGTAAGCTTAATAGGCATCTTAAGCTGGTGGTGGGATTGACAATCATAGACATATTTGTTGATTCTGTAACCTAGAAGAGAGGAAAATCCACCAACAAGGAACTTTATGAAAGATGTCTCTAAGCTGGTAGACTTTGTTCAGGCTGTTGGACCACAAAAGATCGTGTAGTGGAATAAGTTTTCTGCTACCTCACAAACAGCTTTCTACAGTCAATTGAATCGTGTTCCTAGTTCGGTGTACGACGAATTCCGTGAAGGTCATCCAGAGTCGGTTACTGCGATACAAACATTGATTGACATTGACATTCACATTGAAAACACAATTTTTTAATGGGCTTCCAACAAGCTTATGGCAGCCAATCTCCAAAAGATTGGAACGCATCAAGTATCTGGGAGCAGATCACGACATCACGGAAAAAATAAAGAGCAGGATACAATTGGCAAGACAATGCCTGTTCGTACTGAATAAGCTGATGAAATCAGACCAGAGCTCACCTGCTCGACCCAGAATGAGTTGGAGAGACAACATAGTGTCAGATCTCAAAAAAATGAACATTCTCTTCGATCATACAATAATGGAGAATATAAATACGATGGTTTTTATATTTCGGGATTTAGCAACCCTGGTGTTGCAATCTGGCAACTAACAGCTCTATCGTAAAGTTGGACATTTTTGAGGTTATACGTACTCAAAACGTTTGGACATACGAGCGCTATTTCTTTTGTTTACAGTAACTTAAAAGATTCATCTCGGCCCAAAAATAGAATTAAATCGTGAACATTTTCGTGCGATTATTTTTTACAACTTTCGACTTAGATTAACTCAGCCATAGTGCATGGATGAACTTAATTCAATTTTTGCAGATGAAGCTCCAACACGGACCAGTGTTTATGGATGGTATGGTAATTCAATCGTGGCCGTAGTTCACTCCAAGACGAATTTCATGCAGGTCGTACAACATCAGTTGTTGATGCTGTGCGCGAACTGATTTTGCAAGATCATCATGTGACCTATCGTGAGTTTGAGACAACCTTAGGCATTAGTGGAACCATCATACATTCAATATTGCATAAATATTTGACGGTCAAAACAATTTGTTCGCGTTCAGAGTGGCAAAAGTGCTTCGACAATTGGTTCAAACGCATGCAGAGGAATATTTAAAAAAAAAAATAAAGTGATTTTTGATGATAGATAAAAAGGCAACCCTCATACCTGAAAAAAAGTTGTACAGTGAGCCAAGATTCAGAGTTGTAGTGGTACCTGATGGTGATATAATGATGATGAAATCATTGATGTAGTGCATGTACTAATAATTCAGTATCGCCATTAGACAAATTGTGATATACAGGCATCCTTGTACATTAGTTTCACACATTTTGTTTTGCATGAACATCTATGTGTAAAAGAAATTTGATCTTATTGGATAATTTATAATTTATTAATCACTGCTTAAAAATAAAATCATAATAGGTAAAAAATCATGGATATTTCCTTTTGACCTGGAAAAAAACCACTATCGACTGTTTGCTTCAAGATGAGTCAAATCCAATAAAAGTTTTTCATGCAGGAAACACTGTGAAGTAAATGATCGCCTGTTTCTCCCGAGCAGCAATATGAGACGGTCAATCCTGAATGGTACCTACAAGACTATCCTTTTTCATTAACCAAAACATCAAACATATGAATTAGGTATTTTTTTTAATGTTATAGGTAAACTGAGCAGTGACAGAGTAAGTGGTTAATCGTCTCTTCCTCCCCTCCTCGATAGCGTCTACAGAAGTCATAATGTTGTAGGATTTTCAAACGTCCAGCATGGTATCCTCCAAGCCAGAGTCCAGTGATAGCCGCAATCGAGTTTCCTATAGAGTTCCTTGTTATGGATAAAATATCTTTGGTTCTTCAATGTATAGGAAGACTCCTCCCACTATCTAATGTTGGTATGGCGGAGTACTTTCTTCCGGAGGAGCATACTTCTTTCAGCGATAGCTGCTCCTGGTCTAGTGGCCTGTTGCTAACTTATTTGCAAAACAATGGTATCTGTGGCCGGGTATCCAGGTAATATTGACCATAATACTATTCGCCAGGTCATTTAAGGCTTTACGGAAGGACAGGTAGGCTTAGTTTAGAAATTTGATTGCAGCTTGACTGTCATTGGACTCAAGTCCAGTTTGAAGTAACTATTTCGGTGTTTCTTTTATATCTACCATTACTAATAACCTAACCTAACCTAACCTAACCTAACCTAACCTAACCTAACCTAACCTAACCTAACCTAACCTAACCTAACCTAACCTAACCTAACCTAACCTAACCTAACCTAACCTAACCTATCCTAACCTAACCTAACCTAACCTAACCTAACCTAACCTAACCTAACCTAACCTAACCTAACCTAACCTAACCTAACCTAACCTAACCTAACCTAACCTAACCTAACCTAACCTAACCTAACCTAACCTAACCTAACCTAACCTAACCATTACTACTTAGAGAAAATTGCCGTGTGTAGGACCAATAATAATGTAATAATTGTTATACTTAGATGGTTGCTATAATGTTTGAAGTTTAGCTTATTTTAGAGCTGTCAAAAGCAGTAAATATGTTTATGGAAAAAATAAGCTGTTTTAATGAGTTTTCTTTTTAAGTATGTATATACTAAAAGTTATTATGACCTTTCAAATTGGATTTCAAAATATACGTCTTACCTTTATAAAAATAATCAAAGAAAAGGAATTACTGAGCAATCACTCAATTATCGGATGAATTACCAATAAGTATTAAATGTAAATTTTCAATGACAATAATTGTGCCTTGAAATAATCATGAAAAACTACGTAGGTAAAAATATAGTAACTTGTTGATGTTCAAATTATAAAACCGCAAAAGTATTAACTATTTTAAGTACTTAAAAACCTGTTAATTTTTAAAGCTTTTTCTACACCATAAGCCTGCAACGAAATCCGAACGGAAAGTGAAAAGTGGTCAATTTGTTATCTTTATTCTAGTCTAGCCATATCGGCACCTAAACAATTATCTGCCAAATTATGACACTTTTGCATCAAAACTCCACACATAAACACACACGTTCCGCTGCGCGACTAAAGAAATGGATCCGGCGCCACCCGAAAAAAAAGGGAATATGTATGTGACATATATATTGCATTATACGGTTCAGATTTACCCTGTGAAAGACGGGGGTATGATATATAGAGATAAACTAGGTAAAATGCTAAAAGGGATATTTTTGTTTAGATTTTTCTCGAGATGAGATATGAAATTCATGCCGAGAGTGACAAACTTTGAAAAATGTGTAAATTAACTACATTTTGCATTATTATTTTACTGGCTTATTGTTCCTCTAGAAATTTTCCCACTTCATTCTATCACTAGCCAAATTTTTAATCGGGTGTATGTAATTGATTTCTTTTATATATATTTGCATCGTATTCTCATTTTATTTCCTATTCTTGTTTCCTTATAATTCTAGTTGTTTCGTCTCTATTTTTCTTATCCTGTCCATTCTTGTAACTTCTTTTACTTTTATTCTATTTTTTTTTGTTATTTTTTATAGTGTTATTTACATTCAACCGTTAAACCGTTAGAATTGGTATGTAAATTGATTAAAAGTATTTATTTTTGAAGGTTTTGAGATTTCTTTCTCAATATAATGATGTAGTTTAAGTTTGTTATTCTACTATTTATTTTTAATTCTAGATTTCCATAATTTTCCAGTTGCTAACCTTCAAGTTCTATATTCGTTTCTTCTAAACTCGTCACAAAAAGTATCACATAATTTTAAAAATTGAAATATGGTGTTAAAGAAAATATCACATTTTTCAGAATATTTTAATATGAGTGTATGGTATTAGTCCAGGCGTGCTGTACCAAAAAAATAAAAAATACGGAATATCTGAGACCTGGAATGTAACAGTTGGAGGTGGTAAAGGGGCTTATAACACATGAAAAAAAAAATACATTAACTATTTCAATTATGATCATAAACTTTTTAGGGGTGAAAAAGGGATAAAAAACTGAAGTATTGCTGTTTGCGGCTAAAATTGCCGTCAAAATGAAAAGTGCCCAATAGAAAAGTTGTAGATCATGTAGAAATCTAAAACTTTTACAAAAATTTTCTATGTTAATAAGCTACATTCTAGACCCTAAAATATGTAATTCATTTTGCCATAATTAGCAAATAAAGTCAAATAAACACTCTGGAATACCTTGTAAGACTCTACATTTTTAACAAGTCTAACCTTTTTATTTCAATGGCAGCTGTTTCAAGTAATTCAACTCATCATCAGGTGTAAATCTGATTAACTGATGAGAAAATTACCTATATAAAATATTATGCTTCATAAAAAACAAATGATTTTGTTTACAATTATTATTAACGGACTAGAAGTGCTAATGTCACGGACTGTCAATGCTATGTCAACAAACAAGAGCGAAAACAAACTATTTTATAGGTTAAGAATTTCTTAAATGATTGAGGCCGACGCAGCAAGGCATCTTAACATTAGAAAGCTCGTAATACCCTTAAGTATTATACTTAGCGCATGGTGCATATTATTTTATTCTTTATTATTTTTCAATGTTAGCACAAAATAAAAATATTATCTATATGATTACGTTTTCAAATGGCAGTCATTGACACAGAAGAATACATCTTCATAGAACAATACAAGGGTTGCCTTTTATATTTCGGGATTAGAGAACTAAAACAAATAATAACAATCCGTAATTACGTTATTGTTTCTCAAAATATTCCCCATGAAGATCTATACACTTTTGCATGCGTTTGGACCAATTGTCGAAGCGCTTTTGCCACTCTGATTGAGGTATCTCCAAAACTTGCATTCTAAATGCAGCAACCGCTTCTTCAGGTGTCGAAAAACGTTGACCTCTCAGTTTGTTTTTTACGTACGGGAATAAAAAGAAGTCATTTGGTGCCAAGTCGGGTATACGGCGAATGACTCATCAGATCGATGATTTGGGTACTCAAAAATGCAGTTGTTTGAGCTGACGTGTGGGAGCTCGCACTGCCATGGTGAAGAGTGATCCGTCTTCGGCGGTTGGTTTTCCTGATTTCTTAGAAGACAACTGGCAAACAAATGATTGTGTACTACTCAGAATTGACTGTTCTGCATTGTTCTATTGGTACGGTTGCGGATTGTCCAGAAAACCATTTGCTTGGAAGTGCTTCGTGCGCGAACAACTTTTGTTGGATTGGGCTCATCTTAAAACACCCATATAGTCGGCTGCTGTTTACTTTCGTGCTCAAACGTGTAAATCCACGATTCATCACCTGTCACGATGTCATAGACGTGTTTCGAAGAACCGAGATCGTATTTTTTGAGCATTTCCTTCGACCAATCGACACGAGCCTTTTTTTGAGCGATTTACAAATTGTGTGGGATTCAGCAAGAACAAATTTCTTTAAACGTTACATATTTATGCAATAAATCATGTAAGTCATCCATTCTCTAATGTGGGTAGAATCCAAAAGGTTCAAAGAAAAATAAAAAGTCGATCCCACAATTTTAATGTAATAGTGTAAGTTACTTGCTACTAGTTTCGGTCCACAGGACCATCATCAGGCTAAAAATACAATAACAATGTCAAATTTTTGAAAGAAAAACAGTAGTAAGACTTAATGTGATGGAAACAAAATCATGACTACAGTAAAATATTTGTAGGTGAATTATCAAACTACAACTAACAGTAGAGATAACACTGAACTATGTTAATACATATGAAAATATCCAAAGAGATAACCGCACAGAAATATAAAAAACATGCAGGTAAAATGATAATATTGTTAAGTTTTCTAATAACATTATTTAAAAATATGTAAAAAATTTTTTGATTATACAAAGCAAATCATAAAAAATACAATATATTGTAATGGTAATCAACATTATTACTAAAAGATGCATCAACTCACCAAAGATGAGTAAAGTATTTAAGAAAATTCAAGAAATATATATAATATCAAGGGAAATAATTTACAAAATACTGATCAAAAAAGTGAACATTATAAACAATTTGACTTGACTAAACAAAGCAATGCAAAATTTAAAAAATTATTAATTATTAAATATCAAATTCAAAAATTACAGATATCTTCAAACTTACCAAGAATCATCAGGCGAAAAACCATAAATCTTGTAATATTAGCACTTAAGCAGACATCATCAGATAAATAAGAAAAACGGAAAAATTGGGGAAAGAAATTATTAAAATATTAAAATTTAATGAAATATTTCAAAAAACATTGAAGTATAAAAACAAAAAAATTTTGTAGGGCACGATATGGATAGTGGCTTGAAAACATAAGAAAATAAATGGGAATGTGTTATCTCAGTAAGGGAGAACACATGGTTTCAAACCGAAAAAACCAATATAAGAAAGGTTTATCATGAGGAAAGTTATTGAAAACCCCAGGAAAAAATATAAGAAAATCGATCTTTGATCAAGATAATGACCAAGGGAAAGATATGGGATATTAAGCCATTCGTGAAAGAATATTCCAACACGTGGGATTATTCTGGAACATGAAGGAAAAGATCCATGGTTGCACCAAACAGCCCAATAAACACAAAACCAGATGAATGACATCCAATTTAGTGAAAGAAATAAGTAGATTAAAGTTATTAACATAGTTAACACATAAAACTTTTTCAAAGCTTCAAACTTGCCCTTGCAGAAAGCTAATGGATGTACGATGTACCACACCAAATGAAAAAGTGAATATCGGAAACAGAACCGCAGTATGAATAAGAAATAGAAAAATACCCTTTGATAGGACAGAACTAATATTTAATCTGTGAAATAAGACAATGACAGGACTAAAATTAATTTAGGACTGTGCTGAACAAGAGCTATTGTGGTGGAGGCCATTAAACTAAACCATAGACAGAAATCATAAGAAGAAAAATTAGGTTATGTTCGAAAAAGTAGGTAAACAAACTGTAAATAAAAACAAATTAAGAAATTAAACAGAATGTAATCCAAGAAAAACATAATGTTCAAAGGGTTTAAGCTGTTCATTAAGACAATTGGCATTGGGGTTAATGACTGCTGCATGTATTTCCAGACTCTCAAGTAAATTCAATCTGACACCCTTATCACATTTATGTAGTAAGTCAACAGTGAAACGCTCTCTAGAATGACCCTCCGAAAGGACATGGTTAGCGAAAGAAGAAGGAGAATTGAAATGTCCATACCTTTGATACTTCTTGATAAAAGCAATATGCTCAGACAGGCGTACTTCAAGTCTGCGTCCACATTGACCTATATATATAGAATTACAATCAGCACATGAAAGTCTATATACACCTGACCTATGCAAATCAGGAACCGAATCTTTATTATGAACTAGAACTGAACCAAGTGAATTGTATGTCTTGAAGGCTACATCAACTCCAAATCGTCTAAAAACATTCTGTAACCTATAGGAAATATTACCAAAGAAATTAATGGACCCCGAATACCTAGTTTCAGTAAGAGTAGTTTCATTTATAGGAAAGTTAAAGGATAATCTGAATTTTATAAAATGTTTCAGGTACAATTTATGAATAATATCAAGTGGATAATTGTTATTAATGGCTAATTGTTTAATAATACCAATCTCTTTCTCAAAAGCAGAAGGGGACAAAGGCAAAGAAAAACATCTGTGAAATAGACTGTTAAAGGAAGCTAATTTGTGGGACATAGGATGGCAAGAGTAATAATTAATAAGGCCATCCGTAGTTGTAGGTTTCCTATAAACCTCTTGAAATACATGCAGCAGTCATTAACCCCAATGCCAATTGTCTTAATGAACAGCTTAAACCCTTTGAACATTATGTTTTTCTTAGATTACATTCTGTTTAATTTCTTAATTTGTTTTTATTTACAGTTTGTTTACCTACTTTTTCGAACATAACCTAATTTTTCTTCTTATGATTTCTGTCTATGGTTTAGTTTAATGGCCTCCACCACAATAGCTCTTGTTCAGCACAGTCCTAAATTAATTTTAGTCCTGTCATTGTCTTATTTCACAGATTAAATATTAGTTCTGTCCTATCATAGGATATTTTTCTATTTCCCTTATTTCCCTTACTGAGATAACACATTCCCATTTATTTTCTTATGTTTTCAAGCCACTATCCATATCGTGCCCTACAAAAATTTTTTGTTTTTATACTTCAATGTTTTTTGAAATATTTCATTAAATTTTAATATTTTAATAATTTCTTTCCCCAATTTTTCCGTTTTTCTTATTTATCTGATGATGTCTGCTTAAGTGCTGATGTTACAAGATTTATGGTTTTTCGCCTGATGATTCTTGGTAAGTTTGAAGATATCTGTAATTTTTGAATTTGATATTTAATAATTAATAATTTTTTAAATTTTGCATTGCTTTGTTTAGTCAAGTCAAATTGTTTATAATGTTCACTTTTTTGATCAGTATTTTGTAAATTATTTCCCTTGATATTATATATATTTCTTGAATTTTCTTAAATACTTTACTCATCTTTGGTAAGTTGATGCATCTTTTAGTAATAATGTTGATTACCATTACAATATATTGTATTTTTTATGATTTGCTTTGTATAATCAAAAATTTTTTTACATATTTTTAAATAATGTTATTAGAAAACTTAACAATATTATCATTTTACCTGCATGTTTTTTATATTTCTGTGCGGTTATCTCTTTGGATATTTTCATATGTATTAACATAGTTCAGTGTTATCTCTACTGTTAGTTGTAGTTTGATAATTCACCTACAAATATTTTACTGTAGTCATGATTTTGTTTCCATCACATTAAGTCTTACTACTGTTTTTCTTTCAAAAATTTGACATTGTTATTGTATTTTTAGCCTGATGATGGTCCTGTGGACCGAAACTAGTAGCAAGTAACTTACACTATTAAATTAAAATTGTGGGATCGACTTTGTGTTTTTCTTTGAACCTTTTTATTTATGCAATATTGAATGTATGCTGGTCCCACTAATGCCTAAGGTTGTGTCAATCTCAGTTCGCGCACAGCATCCATGGTTTTCGGAATAACAACTGATGTTGGACGACCTACACGAAATTCGTCTTGGAGTGAACTACGGCCACGATTGAATTCACCATACCATCGATAAACACTGGTCCTTGATAGAGCTTCATCGGCAAAAATTGAAATAAGTTCATCCATGCACTGTTGCTGAGTTAATCCACGTCGAAAGTTGTAAAAAATAATTGCATGAAAATGTTCACGATTTAATTTCATTTTTGGGCCGAGATTAATCTTTTAAGTTGCTGTAAACAACACAAAACGCTCTGAGTAAGTGTAACCTCAAAAATGTCCTATTTTACGTTAGAGCTGTCAGCTGCCAGATTGCAACTCGAATGAGTTGATACATGGTGAAACGGGAAATTCTGTAAGTCGGCTTGACTATTAAGTAGAACTTAATTAATCCGAGATCAGTCATCGTTTGGTGAAACTGGGCCTAAGCATTGGTTCGTTAAATCGGGCATAAGAATCAATAAATTTAGTCTGCATAAGGAGCATGGACCCATGGACTTCATAGAAGCGCCGCCTATGACCCTAAAGGGTTTTATTAAACTTTATAACATAACATGGGGGAAAGCGTGGACGGTCCTCCACCGACCACTCAAATGAACCCCAAACTAACCTTACAAGTATTAAAAACTGTAAAGGATTTTTGTCTTGTTTACTTCAATTATTCTGTACAATTTCATGCTAACCTAATTCTAAAACGTACTAAAAATTAACATAAATCCGTAACAAAGTCACTACTACTGCCACTCGTACATCCACCTGTACAACATAAAACAGATAAAAGACACATAAAATCTTTTATGTTATCGGTACCCCACATACATCTTACGATTTTGACAATGGCGTGTTGTGCGTTCAGTCGAAATTATCTGGAACCAGCGCGGTAACTGCATCATAGAGCCGTGTAATGTAATAATAGATTCACCGTCACTAAATTTAAAAGGGTTAATCTCGTAGCCGTTATCAAAGACGGTGCCAAAAGCTTTTAGGTTAAAAGGTGATCTGGTGCTAACTAATTGAATTTTTCGCTCGAATTCCAAGACAGAAAACAGCAGCGAATAGATAAGAAAGACTATTAATACTACATAATAAATAGATTAGTAATATGCGTACGGGGTGTTGGTGTAATATAAATTTAGAAAGATGTTTATGACTTTCAGTTAATAGTGGTAAGGTGAGATGTATCTACTACTTTTTTTTAATAAAATAGTAGAATCCGTCACAAAAATCACGACAAAACTTTTATAAACAAAAGCTGGAAAGTCAAATTTAAACAAATAAACAAAGCAAAAAAGTAAATTTTTAAATGAAAGAGATCGTCCATCTCTCTAATGTGACTCTTGATAAATCAAGAAATGAAAAAAACAATATCATATCACGTTTACAATAAACTTCATTGTAACACTCAACGGAGTGTGGAAATGAAAAATCTGTCCACATTCGTCTAGTTATTTTTTGTGTCACAGTTTGTAATAGGCAACTGGATTAAATGTTGGACTTGAACTACATCATCGTATTCTTACAGACCCTAATTAATTTTTGCATCTCATCAAAACTATTATAAATGCGATTTATGAGCCTATTCTTTATTCGAAATCATGAAATTTCATAACCCATTTTAAACAATTCATGTTGACATGATGATGACGTTACTTGTTAAGGGGTGTCCTTATTGGTCTATTGATGTCCCATTTCCGCTTGACATCCAATGTTGCCAAATCACCAAATAATTATTGATGCCAAAAACTCCTTAGAAATGAATACTTCATCTCATCAATAGACATAGGACACGTTCCTGATAATTATCTCAGAATTAGCAGCGTACAAGGACCACGAAATTTATTTTTGACGCTCATTTACAACGTTCTCTGAATATTCTCTAGAAATTTGGCAACATGTTATGTTATTCTCTTTCTTTCTTGGTTTAGAAGTGTGCTGCCATGTTGTCACGTTAATAAAGCTAAATGTCCTCAAGTAGGAATTATCACCTAATGCTTAATGTAAAATATCGAATATTATGAACCCATCATCATTGTATCTGAGACAATATATATAATAGTTTAGTAATTCACTTCATAATATCCAAAACATCAATAGTTGAGAATCCATTGTAATTATTTCCTGAAACTTAATGAAATTTGCTGATTCATTTTGACAAGTGGCAACAGTGTTGTTCTCTTTCTCTTCTAATTAAATCGTGACGTCACTTGCTATGTGGGGCAAAATTTCGACCATTTGAATATTATTTTGACTTTATTGGTGATTTAGAGTTCGTGTAATCAATAAACTAAAAAAATATTAAATCGCCTAATATTTATGTGTATTATTTGAATATAAATTAAAAAAAATATAGTCCACTCGCCTAATAGGTGCATTTTAATAGACAAATTTGAAAATAACTAAGACAGTGACAGAACATAGTCTTATTAATAATTTACCCAAATATACCTACATTTGGAGCTTGAATATTTATATTCAATACAGTCGAAAGAAGCAAACATGGTCCACGGAAAATATGCCAACTAATTTCAAGGTTATCACAATCAGCCAATCACAAGCCAATGTTAACGATAATATCAATTTTAGTGGCTGCATAAGTGAGATGAAAATACAACTACAGCGACAAGGACACGCCCACCCAGGGTTCATGTTTGCTTCTGTCAACTGTATGTTCTTTTATATAGCAAATATGTTCAATGGAGTCTGACAGTGGCTTTCAAATATACATCACATTTTGACACTTCTCAGAAAAAGGAGAAATTAGTGTATTTTCACTAATTTTATTTGAGTCCTTAACATGACCGAAATAAACTCACAGCATTAACTTATTAAGGTTTCCTTATTTCAAAGACCTTTGTAATATTTAATATTGGGGGTTGTATGGATTAAACACTTTTCACACTAAAGACATTAAACTATATTTTCTATGAATGAATTAGAGTATAAGACTTAATCACTATAAATAAATTAAATTAATGTTGTATCAGCAACATAGTGAACTTGATCGTGAATATCATATATTGAACCCGTCGTCTAAGCATTGCTGTGTATTTATGTTTATCTTTTATTTATTCAACCTTTGTTAAAGACACGATGTGGCATTGAACGTGCCATACTATAAACAAACTACGGTGGTCTAGGCCATCGGTATTTTCTAAAAAACAATTTAATTAAGTATATAAAATATACGGGGTGTTCACACCACACCTTTGTGCGCAAGCGTAACTGTCAATATAAGGAAAACTTTATTAAGACAACGCACAAAAGTGGTGTGCGATAACTACCTAATTTATTTAAAAAGAGCACGGTCGATAACTTTTTACGGTGTTGCCACGTGTTTCTTATAAATCTCCTTTCTCATTCAAGAATTTGGTAAATAACACCAATTTTATTATTTTTCTCCATAAACAATATTGAAGCTGCTAAAGATTAATTGAATATATACTATTCTTAGATATTTTGTCTGCTTGTATATAATTTTAAGCATTTTTCCAATCATAACTTTAATAATATTTTTCCACTTGAGACTGACGGCATGTTTTCCATTTAACTACGTGTAAATTTTTTGCAACTAAAAACTTTAATGCCTTTTTAACGGCGGGCTAAAAATATTCCAGATTTTTTGAGAAGCTTCAGGAAACTAGTCATTATATATATATTTTTATCAATAGATTTTCCTCATATTCAAAATACCTAAAAAACATCCTAAAAATAAATTTCATAAATAAAGTTAAAAAATTCATTATTATAAGACATATTGCAGTAGTAGAAAAAATCGTATATACAACGCGTTGGAATTTATATTTTCTGCACTTTTTAGGTTTCCGAACTCACCGCTATGCGGCTCGTGCTAAACTTTACTCGTGCGTAATATTTCACTTTCCACACTCCTTATGTAATATACTATTTCCGCACTAGTACGGAAAAGTGACTCGTTCAACACTAAAATGAGTGTGGTAAAATGGACTTTTCCGCACGCTTGTATAAAAAAAGTTTTTTAACTGGAACCAGTAGTTTCTGGTTTCAGTGCTTTTTAATATTGATGTACAATGTAGAAACCACGGACTATTTCACCTCAAACTTTAAACAAAGTTTCGGACGACTTTTATAGGAGATCATTTTGAGCATTTTATTAATGTAAGAAATCAATTACGTCAAGTTTTTTATGTATTTACTATCTTGAACAAAATTATGAATAATTTCAAAATTCCCCCTTTGTACAGTTCATAATAGACCCTACATGGTATAGTTCGTTGATTTTTAAAAACATACAGGGTTCCGGCTTTTAAAAATAATCATAAAAAATACCTTTTTGATAATCAGTAAGATTAATTTCATAAATATGAAAGTATAACTTTATTATATTATTATATTGAATGTCCGATCTAAATATGTTTGAGTTGTTTTCGACTTTTCGACATTCTTTTTTTTGACCTTCCTTTTTTTCTGCGAGAGATTAGAACTTTTGAAAGTGTCAGTATTAACTAAACCATGTCACTGAATATGTTTACATGTATCTCACTACTTTTTGTGTCATTGTCTAACTTTATATGTGGCAAATTTGTTATAAGTATATTTTGTATTTCATATATTTTTCTTTCTAGTTGAATTAAGTACTGGGTGGTGTGGAAGAATCGGTCCAACGACCTAACACCATAAAATTTTGCCTTTCGTATATTGTATTTAATTTTGTTACTTATTGTAATTATTTCTGGCAAATAAAATGATTATTATTATGTGGTTTCCACACAATATGTGCTCATTTAAAGTTGGTGATATTTTTTATAATACTGAGACGGTTGTTGATTTGAAATCTATATATATTAAAATAAACCAATGAGATCATTTTTTTTGCTAAATAAAAGGAATACATAAGAGAAAAACTCTATATGGGTTTTCTAGTTAACCAAATAAATATTAGATTACTGTAAATCTGTTTTAATATACCTTTTTTACTATAATTTTTTTTAATGTAATTCAGTTCCCATTAATATTTAAAATTTGTTATATTATATTAACAACACTTTCCTAATTGCTGTTAGTCAAGAAAACTATTCATACGTCCCATTACTACCAACATACGTCGATAAATCACAACTTTTTCCTTATAAACCGAACAAAAAAAAGGGAACATGCACAACGGTTTTAGTCATCTCCGGATTCCAGAACAAAGATTCCCGTTGAGAACCGATAAGGCGCCGGTCTTATATGTATAGAATATTCAAAATTTCGACACTGGATGCTCATACACGTCTCATTCTTTTTCAGGGGACTTCGGTGCTCGTTGTGGCGCCGCTCTAGGCGGCAGCCCCAGCGTGACATGGATATATTTCGATGTTGGGCTGATTCGAATTCACCGATCACACGCTCTTTACATAAACCAGATGACCAGTAACATTCAGGCCTGGACTCAAATCTACAAATATTCATAAACAGGCTAAACTAACTATATTACATTAAATTTGCTTGCTATAATCTTTTTTGTAAGCTATTCATAATAAATCTTGCGCTGTTTTTAGAGATTTCGAAATATGAACATAAAACTACTGAAATTTATTGTACTAACCTTTACTTTTTGGAAGTCCATCTTACTAAACTGAATACTAAAACGAAAACAGAAAGATCATTCGTTGTATCAGGAAAGCCGTACGAAATATATAAAAGATGCATGGAAAGAAGGAAACTAATAGAATAGAAGAATAGGAATATTCAAAGCTTCTTCCTTAATTTCAGGAACAATAAATGTACCCGTCAAGTTGATGGGATAAACAAGTTACAGTTGACAGAAGCAAACATGAACCCTGGGTGGGCGTGTCCTTGTCGCTGTAGTTGTATTTTCATCTCACTTATGCAGCCACTAAAATTGATATTATCGTTAACATTGGCTCGTGATTGGCTGATTGTGATAACCTTGAAATTAGTTGGCATATTTTCCGCGGACCATGTTTGCTTCTGTCGATTGTAGCATACCCCCAAAAAAATTGCTGAGTTAATAACTTTTTTGAAAAAACAAAATGTAGACCATCAGCCAAACCAGTCGAAGGTGCTGACAAAGGAACAAATTGAAAGCTTCATGAGGGACGCTCCAGATAAAGAATATCTATTACACAAAGTGATTGCATTACTTGGAGTTGCTGGAGATTGCCAAAGGGAAGAGATTTTTAATTTAGAAGTGATGTAGAGGATACGGGTACTCAGCTAGTAGTTAAGATTAACCAGACAAAAACGCATATTCGACGAGCTTTTACTGTGATTAACAGTGATGAGGTTCACTATTTGGATGTGTCTAGAAAATACATGAATCACGACTCCCTGAAAGCTCTTTTGTGGGTTTTGAATATCTTTTCAGAAATCTACCCGATTAACGATGATACTCTGTGGTGCAAATTGTACGTAATATTTCTGTAGCCAAATCCCAAAAAACTACTACTTTTCGATACCAAACAAAACCAAACTGACAGATAACCTATATATTTTTTGACAATGACATTTAACAACCGGATTAAAAAATTGTGTATAAATCAAATAACTTTTTACACTCCCACCGATTGATATTCCAATATCAATCTTCAAAGATGCTGGCTCCCGAAGAGGACTTCAAGACTTGCGAACGAACGAAGCAAGTTAATTCTTTGGACAGTTAATCTGCTGGAATAAATTTGCAGCACCTTGAAAATTTGTACCATTATCTGAATAAATAGTGTCTGATCTTCCTCTCCGACTAATGAACCTAGTTAAAGCTAAAATAAAATCATTTGTCGTAAGAGTCTTCACTATTTCAAGGTGGATTCCACGATAAACGGCACATGTGAACAACACAATCCATGCTTTGTTATCGTTTCCCTTCAAATATACTGGACCACACAAATCAATTCCAGTGATCTGAAAAGCTGTTGAATCCGCTACACGATCTAATGGTAATGAAGTTACTGGAACGTCCACAGGTTTAGCAGCAAATCTCCGACAAGTAACACATGATCGAACAATTTTACGAATTACTTGACGACCTTTAACAATCCAAAACTTTTCTCTTATTTTTCCTAACAAGAATTGAATTCCAGCATGACAATACTGCTTATGCATAAAATAAACATACTGCTGAACTAAAGGATGTGATGTAGGAAGTAAGATAGGAAGACGAAAATTTTCCTTGTCAAGGCGATCAAGTAACTTGGTTTTGACTCTCCAAACTCCATTTACCTCCATTAATTGCAATCCCTTGAACTCTCCTCCCACCTTTGGAAATTCGGCGCGTTGAACTAATTTCCAAATCTCAAGTTCCGCCAATTCTGTCTCATCAACAGTTAGTTGTCCGGAGGACCTTTTCTGTACTTTTGCAATGAACCGTTTAACATAAGCCATGACTTTAACATTCTTCCAATAGCTTGAGTACTTCCATAAATTAATTTCTTCCTTCTTGGTAACTTCAAGGGATTTCATTGTTTTTCGTTTTTCAGTATTTACTTTTTCTTCTTCTGCTTGATAATGTTGTTTTGGCCAAGTTTCCTCTCTGTAAAGCCATTCTGGTCCATTATTCCAATTTTTATCTTTTAATACCTTTGGACTGCAGCCTCTTGATGGCAAGTCTGCGGGGTTTATGTGACCAGGAACGAATCGTCAACAATTTAAACTAGTCTTCTCACATATTTCTTTGACTCTGTTCCTATTCGGGATTTTCAATGACGTTTTAACATTTTCTAACAGTCGGGACCCAATAACGCAACCAAGAAGCTCCAATCGTGGTATAGTAATCTTTTTCAGTGGTGCAACTCTAGATTTAGCTTGTACTAATTGAACCTTAGTATTTGAAGCATCATTAGTTTTGAGGTAAATCACAGTAACACACGCTAATTTGCTTCCGTCTGAAAACATATGAAGCTCTGCTGTGTTCATGTCCCCATTTGCCATATTTCGTGGAATTTTAAGTTTGCTCAAAAATTCGGTTTGTTCGCACCATTTCTTGAACTTTATTTTATTTTCTTCGGGAACTTCATCGTCCCAGCGTAACTTTAAATTCCATAGTTCCTGCATCATAACTTTAGGGGGTAACATCGCTGGGGCAGAAAATCCAATGGGATCAAAAACCTTTTGAACATAGGCCAAAATGTTTCGCTTCGTCAGTTTCTCCGGTGGTATCCAGGTTCCAATGTCTAAACTTAAAGTGTCTTCTTTCCTGTCCAAAATTAATCCTAAAACTTTGGTAGTTGAGTCTGATAAGATAGGTTCTGATTGGTCGCAATCTTCGTTTCCAACAGTGGTGCATTCCCATTGACGTAATTCGAACTGACCCTGTCTCATTATGCTAACAGCTTGGTCTTTAAATTTCACGTACTCATCTTCTGTGTCCACTGATGTAGCTAAATTGTCTACGTAAAATGACTCCTTAATTTTCTTTGCAGTAGTTTCAAATTCTTTGTCAACATTTGATAAATGAACTTCCAACACTGCTGCAAGTAGAAATGGACTGCAATTGACCCCAAATACCACTCTACAATGACGATAAATAATCGGTTGCATTTCTGGAATTTTCCACCAAAGAAACCGAAGATAGTCACGATCCGCTATATTTACACCAATCATTTGGAATGCTTTGCGGATGTCAGCTACAATCCCTATCTTTTTCTCTCGAAACCTCAGTAAAACATTAGGAATTAATTCCAAAAGATTAGGACCAACATACAAACAATCATTCAAACTTTGATTTCGTCCATTTTTGCAACTAGCATCAAAAACAGGCCGAATTGGTGTAGTTGTGCTCTCTGGCTTAACTACAGCATGATGAGGAAGGAAAAATCCGTTGGAAGTTAAACTTTCAGGAACTAATTCAATAATGCCTTCCTTTTGCCAATCTAGGAATACCTGATTATATTTCTTCATCATGCCTAGCCTTTTCAGTTTCTTGGTTGTTGCATTAAGTCGTTGCTCAGCCTGTTTTTTGTTGCAAGTGATTAAATCCATTTCATCATTCCACGGCAATCCAACTGAATAACGGCCATCTTCTTCTTTTTTCAGATTTGCATGAAATTGAAGTAACGCCATTTTATTTTTCTCCTCATGAGATTTTACTTCAACCGGATCTTTGATTCCAAGACTTTCCAAATTCCACAGATCCATAACACTTTTAGTTTCCAAAGAAAGTAGGGTCGAGTAATGCCCAATAGATAACTCATGCTCAACATTACCCATAACAGTCCATCCTAATTTCGTCTCCATTGCAGTAAGTCCATTAGACAATTTCACAACATTTCCAGTTACAATCTTAGCATACAAGTCCGCTCCTATTAACAACTCGATCTCTGGAGAACCGTAACCTATGTCGGACAGCCATATTATGCTATGCTTTAGTTGTGTCGTCCAAGGTCCACTATTCATTCTTGGAAGCTCACTACAAATCTTTTTGCTGTCAATCAATTTCATCTTCGTTATGTAACTAGAACGTATATTTTTAACTTTTACTTCATATAAACAATGAGTTTTTACAAATTCTGATCCACCAAATACTTCATGGGAAATGGACTTCTTAGTATAGGGAACCAGTTGCATTTCCTTAGCGGTTCGATCCAATATATATGAACTCTGAGCACCGCTGTCCAAAAGAGCTCGAACTTTCCGCTCCTTAGTTCCTACCTTAAGTTTGACCATTAATGTTTGTAAAATAACTTCCTTACTACAACATAGGCCAGAGAAAACTGCATCTTCATTATGTTGTCCTGGATCAGGGACAGTTATTTTCTTCGTACACATAATTTCATAATGTTTGCAATTACATTTAGTGCACTTGATCTTTTCTTTGCAGCGTTTTGAAATATGACCAGGTTTCAAGCATGAAAAACAAATTCTTTTAACACGAACAATTTCTTGCTTCTCTTCCATTGACATTGACTTCGCTTTGTAACATTTTTGACTCGAATGTGATAATTCACAAAACACACATGAATCACCTTTTCCAGAGTACAGTGCTGCAGCAGTTGACATGCTATCACGATCCTTTATTGGATATTTATGAGATTTGGAAAATGACTCCTTTTGATCTTCCAATCCGGCTTTAGCAATGTCAACTTTAACTCGAACACGAACTTCCGCATCCATGAACTTAATTAGATTTATAAGCTTCTGATCTATATTGATTTCTTCTTCATCTTTACCATATCCGGATAGTGGATCTCGTTCCCAGAGCTCTATTAATTCTCCGGGCAAGCACGATTCCACCAGTGGATACAAAAAGCAGCCACACACTTCAAAGTCGACTCCTAAGCTTTTCAATGAACGTAAACTTGTTGACATTTCATCATAAAAAGATGTGAGATCCTTTTTGTTTCTTAGATTTGATATAACTAATTTAAGCAATTTACGAACATAAACTTCTATTAGTATTGATTTGTTACCATACCTTCTTGTCAACGCTTCCACCATGTTTTTGTAGTTAGTTTTTGTCAATGGGAAACTATTAACAAGTTTGCTAGCTTTGGATCCCGGAGCCATTGTTTGAACCAAATACTGCACCTTTTCTGCGTCATTGAGCATTTCATTATCATGGATTTGCTCATATTGGTTCCACCATGGTAACCAATCTTCATATTCTCCTGAGAAAGGCTTAATAACAATCTTTGGCAATTTTGGTACTCTTTCTTGTACTTGACTTCCAGCAACTGATAATGGCTTAGAAACTTCTGCTATTGACTGATAAAATGCTTGAACTTCGTGCTTAACTTCCGTAATTTTATAGACGTACGTGTTTGTCCTTACACGCTCAGATTCGATTACTTCAGAAGTTAGCTCTTCTTTAAGTATGTAGTCTAATATGGCTTCATCTAACTCCAAAAGCGTCTTCTCATATTTTTCCAAAATATCCATATTGATACTTATGACTGTCCTCGATGGGTTTTCTTTCTGGAATTCACCGGCTATGATTTCAATCTTCTCATCAATAGACTTTCGGACAATGTTACGCTTTCTTTCTTGACGCTCCATCGTAACTTTTGGTTTCTCTTTTATCACGAACAAAATGCCCACCCGGGGGCGCCAATAATTTTTAATATCTTTTTAGAAATCTACCCGATTAACGATGATACTCTGTGGTGCAAATTGTACGTAATATTTATTTAGCCAAATCCCAAAAAACTACTACTTTTCGATACCAAATAAAACGAAACTGACAGATAACATATATTTTTTGACAATGACATTTAACAACCGGATTAAAAAATTGTGTATAAATCAAATAACTTTTTACAGTGGGTTATAGACAAGAAAAATGTCTGTCTCAAAGAGCTGGTATACATACTGTTGGCGGAGCACCTAAGAAAATAGCTGAGTTCTTAAAACTAGACCAACCAGAAAAGTATACAGGTCATTGCTTCAGGAGGACATCCTCAACGTTGTTGGCCAATGCTGGAGCTGACCTTAATGTTCTAAAACAGCACGGTGGATGGAAGAGTTCTTCAGTTGCAGAAAAGTATATAGAAGAATCGATTGAAGGCAAAAACAAGATTGCAAGAATGATCCAAAGGGGCGAAACTTTTGTTGAAGTGCTACATCACAGCCACACGTCTTCCGCGATTACAGAAAATACTGTAAATCCATTAGCACATATTGCTGGCAACAGCAGTTATACAATTAATGTCAATCTTCAAAAACTAAAATAAAAGCTTAGTTTATGTTGATTTTAAACAACATTAGGAGAATTGAAGAGTCCGGGAAATGGCACTTTACCGTACAGTATGAAAAAAATTAGTTTACACCACAAACGACATAGTACCGTCCTGATTTCTGTTTCAGAGCAGTGTCGGTGTGGGTTCGGCTTCTTGGTGTAACAGTAATGGTAATGGACCGAGAAATAGGGGCATTGTATGATATAACGCCGGCGAGCAATTAGTGTGGTGTCACCTTACTTATTGCTAAGATTTAACAGAAATCGGCCTCATTGTTTATTCTATATATACAAGAACCAATTTATCATCATAATTTTTTTGTAAGATTAATTACTTTATTGCAATGCAAGCTATTAGAAATGTATATATACAGGATGATTCACTAGATCCACTACAACACATAATATACAATTGTTTAGCCCAATTCGTTTTAACATTTCTACTAAGCCATCATTTTACCTACCAAATAGTTCTTCCTAAAACGCTGTATTTTGAATTTTCTATACATCGCAAAAGTAATCTCATCGAAACGTATGCCTGGAAGTATCTATAAATTCTTCTACTTAGCAGAACAAAAAATATATAAAAATTGTTGCTCGACCTCATTTTTATGATAACTGAACATTGTCCTTAATTGTAATCTAATATCCACAGACATCATGCTATTGTAACCTTGTTTTGTACTTCTGCATTTAATGTTTCATGTTCTATGAATTCCGTTTTCAATTGTCTTTTCTATGATCGCCGCCATTACCTGTTAAAGTGTGGTTTTAATTAATCAGTAATCAGTGTATTATTATTCAGTTTGTTAGTGTTATGCATATTTCCAACATTGACCGAATATGTTTTACAAAACTTTAATAACCATTTTGCTATTCATTGTATTTTCTGAGTTTGGCTCAGTTGAATGGCCTTCTTTGACATCCTGAATTTGCATTTAATACATTTTTACTACTGCCTTCATTTCCGACTTCATGGCGTATTTTACTTGTTTTTATTAAGACTCCCTCTCCGATTTCTTATAATGACATAAAGAGATCTTTACTTTTTGTTACAATCAATTTCAGGCCTTTTCTTATATAGAATTTTTGATCTTAATTAACTTTTAATTTAACAATACACATTTCCATTTATCCTATAGTTTTCCATTATCTAGCTTACCTTTTAGATATTATTCATATAATTATAAGTTTGATGTCACATCTTGTCGTTTTTCACCAATATTTCATTAATAATTTAACATAATATAAACAATATTGTTACGACTCTAGCATGTTGGTTCGAACAAGTATGGTTCTTTGAACTTACCTTGACACACAACTCAGTTTAAGGTATGTTTTTTTTTTAAATTTTGTATCTAATCCCGCCTTTTTCTAGCCTGATGATGGCCTCCTAAATGGCCAAAACTAGTCGCTGATAAATAAAAATCTGTAACATTGATTTTGTGTTTGTTCTTCATTCACTGTTGAGTCACATTTGAGCTATGGATGATTTACTTCGTTCTCTTCATATTAAAATTTATTGCTTTACTAGTGATAGCCACAGAATTCTTTGCAATACAAACTGTATGTACAGGGTATCCCGAAAATAATGGTCATAAATTATACCACAGATTCTGGGGTCAAAAATACCTATATACAATAGTGCACACAAAAAAAGTTACAGGGTGCTAAAGTTAAAAATTTAAATAATTTTTTTAACAATACTCTAAAACTGTTTAAGGTTAAAGTATGAAAATTTATAGGAAATACTGGTAGAGAATACCAAATAAATTGGTTAGGTTAAATTGGAAACAGTTTCATTCAATTATTTTCATGATGGATTTTCAGGGGGTGCATATTAGCCATTTCTGAGAAACTGTAATTATTCATTTACAATAACGTGTAAATAACATTAATTAAAATTATATATTACATTAGATTTTTATTATTTTACTCCTGTTTATTATTTTATAAATTTTAATTTAATAATAAAGATGTTTTTAATATTTGTGAAAATGTAGTTTAAATATTCAATATTGAAATTGGCATTAATAAGAAATTAATTTAAAATTTAAACAGTGTAGCATTTCTACGTTTTCCATATCTCAGGACTGTTTTACTTTTTGCAACTTTTTTAAACGAACAGGTATATTTATCATTAGAAATTTAATCCATTAAGAAATTAATTCTTATTATTTTCTATCTATATTATTTCTTTAAATTATTTATTGATTTTTCCGATGTGTGTATTTTGCAAATTTTATAATTCTTTAATAAACTTTAATTTATGTTTGATAGACAGAATTAGATAACTCCTTAATTTAATCGTATTATTTTAACTGCTTACTAAACGTTTTCTGTAACATATTTTCTCATATTATAGTAAAAAATTTTCTCAGCATTAAAATACCTCAAAATTGTAAAATCTTTCAAGAAGTTTATAATAATTATATAACGATTAGTTTACATAGTTGACTCCGTACACGTTCTCCCTCATAAAAATGCACTTAAGCCCGTGGGAAATGTATGTCAAGTGTTTTTCACGGCCAAGGATGATAATTCACGACCATATATTTTTTAAGGGATAACTTGCAGCTCTTTGAAAAAGGCATGCTGTAGGTTGAGTGAGGAATTTAATTTTTGGGAACACTTTTTAGGTAAATCAGATAAGGAATGTTTATAAGAAGTTATTCATGTAGTTATACACACAACCAAAGTCAGAAAAAGGAACTACTCCTTCATTTAAATATAAAAATAGTTTTATACAATAGTGTTTCAATTTATTTTTGAACGATAGAAGACAATTGTTTGAAGAAGGAGCGGAGCGACGACTCCAATTATTATCTGAGATCGGTTACCCTTAACGTTCGACATGCTTATAACGTTTTTTGCACGATTGATACCATTATAAAATATAAAATTAAACATTTTCGTCATATTGACTAGTTCCATTCATTTTATCAAGATAGATAGGTACTTTGGATGTTAGGTAGTAATAATTTAATAATTAAACAAAGCTCCTTTTATTATTAAATCAGAATGAGTTAAAAAAATAAAAACTAAATAATAACAAAAGAACAACAATGTATCTGATATATAAAAAGGTAAGTTTTTATTAAGTTTCGTGAAATGAAAGTTTAAAGAGAAAAATAAAAGGAATTGACAATGGATTTTTTGAATTTTCCGTTTAAATTTTGAGTTTATTTTGCTATTCAACGTTGTTGGTAGGACCCGTAGTTTTGCTACACAACATGATATAGGTACCATTACATTTCGGTCCCTTACCATTGATCCTCTCCAAAGATTTATATACCAAACCAGCAATATAATTTTAAAAAAATCACAAATTAATTATATGTATAACACTGTGATATTCAAAGTTAAAAAATAGAACATTAGGTAAAAAATCAATTTATTAAAGAAGAAAACGAAGTCTTACATTGAATGAATATTTAAAATTTTCCATCAACCGAAAAGATTATAATTTGATATAATCGATTTCAAGTAACTTCAAGTAACACATTTATTTTTCAAAAACTATATATTCTGTAGTAGTTGATCAAATATAAACTATAACTATACACAAATATTTATCATTAAAGAAATAACTTCTGTACTTTTGTATTTTTTAGTTTTATTTTAAACTAAAGTATTCATAAATTTGTTTGTGTGTAGCAGTGGATAAAAGAGGGTATCTTGTTACTCTGGTATTACATAAACTAACAGATTTTCTTTACTTATAAACTACTTAAGACAATGTTTTTTGAGGAATTTTTATTAGTACTGTAAAAAATAATAATTAACATAAATAACAATTAATTTGTAATTTTTTAACCCGAATAATTTTTATCGAAAATAAAGTTATCTATTTGTCAAACAAAACTTTTAGTAGACAAGATACTACAAATTAACACACACATTATTGTCAATCTGTCATCGTTACTTTTAAACTTGACCCCACTGCAAATTCTGCTAGAAAGTGTAAGGAAGAAAACAATACTAAATAGAATGATCAAAGAAGGAATTATCAGGGAAAAATCTCGATCACTTCAATTTGATCAAACTTGGGAGATGCCCCAAGATGATATGCCAAAGAAATTCAACTTTGTGAGAAAATTCATCACAAAATTAAGTAATAAATCTGAATGGGATGAAGACACCATACAGAATTTAAACCAGAATGCCATAAAGTGGTATACGGACGGTTCCAAGCTAGACGAGGGAACTGGGATAGGAGTTTTTGGACCGAGAGCCAAATACTCCTAAAAGCTTGGGCACATACCCGAGCATCTTTCAAGCAGAAGTCCGCGCCATCGAAAATGTGTGGAATTCAATATTGGGAGAAACTACCGCAGACAAGAGATTGTGATCATGTCGGATAGTCAAGCAGCCATCAAAGCGCTGAGCTTAAATATAATCAGTTCTAAGATGGTTTGGGAATGCCTAGGCAAACTAAATGAACTGGGCCAGAAGAACACTGTCACCCTCCTATGGGTCCCGGGACACATAGGAATAACACATAGGAATAGAGGGGAACAAAACAGCAGATAAGCTGGCAAAAAAGGAGCCGAAACCCCACATTTGGGAGCAGAACCATCTTGTGGGATCAGCAGTAGAGTAATCTTAGGAAACCTAAGGGAAGAAATGGAGAAGGAAACATCTAAGTACTGGAATCAGCTGGAAGGACTGAGGCAATCTAAGATACTACGGGGAAACTATGAAGAGATCTCTTAGCTCAGTAAAACCTCAACCTCAGTAAACAAAGGCTCCGAATTCTAACGGGAATATTAACCGGACATTGCCGGTTAAGAAGCCACATGAAGAAACTAGGGTTAGCAGATGAAGCAAAGTGCAGATTCTGTGAGGAAGAGGACGAAACTTCAATATACATACCCTCGGAATGCCCAGCCTTGCAAAATTCTAGGGCCAGAGTACACGAAATAGAAGAAGAAGATCTACCTGATTTGAAGCCTGTGTATGTCCTAAACTTTCTCAGGAAAATAGGACAAGAAGAGCTGCAATAAATCTGAGGAAACATCAGAACTTGGCAAGTAAGGGGGACACAATAGATCCTATAGGTCGCAGTGTACTTATCACCCCTAATTTATACATACATACATACATACATACATACATACATACATACATACATACATACATACTTTTAAGGACCAACTTATTTACGAAAAACTTTCGACGTCTAATCAGAATATATAACAAAAATGCTTTTTGCAAATTATTTCGAATCTAAAAATTTTAAAAATGGGAAAACTATAAGCAGACAAAGCCATTTGAGAAAGTTATATCCTGTCTTGAACTCTAAAGATCATTGTAGTCCCTGGAAGAACAAACCTGGCACCTAGTCTTTCAGAATTTTCAATAAATCCAATCATTCTACCAAAACGAGATCACCTGGTCCGTCTTTATATCTTATGAACCTGCATGTAAAATTTGGACATCAAGGTATTGAAACTATTTTAAATGAAGCAGTTTTTCGTGAGTGCCGTGTCTTCTTGTCGGGGTTTTGTAGGTCTGGGTTTAGTCGGTCTGGGTTTATCAAGTATTTTTTTACAGGTTTTTTTTGACGGTTTTTTATTATAACATCTTATTTGACAATATATTTGACATCAATCAAAATTACAAAGTAAACAAATGTTTTAAAACAAATTCATGTTGAGTTTAAACTCAATATTCTTCCCCGTAAAAATTAGTGGCTTGGGATTCTTTTATTTTTCCGGTTCTATTTTCAGCCAGTCTATAAACAGGTCTGGTCATTTCACCATTTTGAGTCTTTATTCGTGTTACTCTAATTCTCCCGTCTGGTCCAGGAAACATTTCTAGTATTCTTCCTAGCCTCCAGACATTTCTGAGAACGATATTTATTTTAATCAATTGTTGGTCGTAATTCCATTTGCTCCTTCTTGTCAATATGGATAAATATGCTTTAATCCACATTTTCCAAAATTGATTTGTTAATATTTCTTCTCCAGCATTTTTTTAAATCGGGGTATGTTTGATTTCCCAAGTCCCTCCGAATTTCACAAGGATTTCGTAATTTTTCTTTTACCCAAAAATGATTTGGCGTTAAAAGCTCGTCGTCTGATAATCAGCTGAAATTTTAGTAATCGGTCTTGAGTTTAAAATATTTTCAACTTCGGTAAATAATGTCAATAGTACTTCATCTTTAGGTTTCTGGTTTTTCAGTAATACTAAAAACTCTATTCTATTTCTTTTTCTATTGAATCGTTATACCAATAGTAAAAATAGGGTCTTTTTGTCGAGGTTTTTAGGTCTGGGTTTAGTCTGTGTGGGTTTATCAAGTTTTTTTGACGGTTTTTTATTATAAAATCTTATTTGACATCTATAAAAATTACAAATTAAACAAGTTTTTTTTAAATAATAATAAAGTATTTGTTTTTCTTCACAAAATAGAAAATAATTTTAAATTTCCAAATTTACAATATTATTAAACAGTCAATTTTAATTTTTAAAATATTTACGTAAGTTTTTCATACATACATTTACAATTAGGCAATTTTTAATCACCTCGTATTAAAAATTAAACGCATTAACGGATCCTTAATCATAATGTAAATACAACAAACCTCGGTCAAAATCACAAATCCATTTAATAAAACCCAGGCAGACCTTTGCAATCAATCAACACCACAAATATTAGCTCATTCTCAATTTCTATTGGCAGTGGGAGGATCTAAATTGACGTCAATACAACTTTCGACCTTATTAACATCATATCTACGACGATGAAGAGAAATACTCCCTACCATGAAGAGAAAACAGTACGAGAAACATCGAGAATAGTGTTGCCAGACGTTCTGTTTGATCACTGAGAAATTGCATCTACCAGGATCGTTCAATAAAAATTATACATTTCTTGATCCAAAGTAGAAATCTAATGTCATATTTAAAAAAAGTTGTTATTTAACCAATTGGGGAGCATGGCCAAGTCGAGCGAGAAGCAATCACTGCCGTACCATCCTTTAATGGAACTATTTTGCCGCATTTTCAGACCCCTATTTGAGAACCTCTGAATAATACCAGAACGCAGAAGTTTTTGTCATCCAGTAAGCTATAATCACCTACTTAAAATTTAAAATTTCAAGTCTCTAAGTCATTATATACTCCCATATACTCAAAGCTGAAATTTGGTACAGAGTTAGGTTTTAGTTGCTACATAAAGGGAAAACTATAAAAACTAGGACATTTTAATGTTGATGATGTGATGTGTAAGTAAACGACTGGAAAACATTATTTAATATACGAGTTACACGATTAGTACAGGCGTGCTGTACTTTTAGACGGAAATTCTGATACCTGAAATGTAACAGTTGGAGGTGGTAAAGGGGCTTATAACACATGAAAAAAAAATACATTAACTATTTCAATTATGATCATAAACTTTTTAGGGGTAAAAAAGGGTGAAAAAGGAATAAAAAACTGAATTATTGCTGTTTGCGGCTAAAATTGACGTCAAAATGAAAAGTGCCCAATAGAAAAGTTGTAGATCATGTAAAAATCTAAAACTTTTCTTTTGGTAATTTTCTCACATAACCTCAATTTTTCGAGGAAAATGGAAAAAAAACGATTTTTCGTTTTTAATTTTTAATTTTCCAACGGATTCGTCAATCTTGGTGAAACTTGGTGAAAACTTACCTTTTTATGTACAAAATAACTTCGAATTTTCTCAACCTTGTAACATAATAATTTTCCGAGAAATTTGATTTTTCTGGAAAAATCTCTTTTTTTATCAACTGTAAAGTTTGCTCGGAAAATATTATTGGAAAACATTTTCCTGGTGCTCATTTTTTTCGTTTTTACGTCTACTTTCACATGAAATAAAAAAAATACACCTCTCATTTAAAAATGTGCTCAAAAATGAAAAAAAAGCAAAAAATGAATTTTGCAACAGCTAAATTTGCAATAATTGTTAAATTTTTGTTATAAAGTAGTAAAAAAATGCAAAAGCCGGCTCTTGCATTACATTCTACGGGAAAAATTACAAGAGAAAATGTATTTCATTATTTAGTCGGATTTTTATTTCATTTGCAATATTATTATAAACACTCAAGTCTATTAATGAAGTTAATAATCCGAGCGGGGATTTCATGGTTTTTACTATTGTTGTATGCTGATTTGTTTATATTATAAGGTTTTTCATGAGATAAATCAATTTGTTGATATTACGAGGCCCAAATACCCAATCATTCAGAAAATAAACCATCTAAACCATCTAAGAGAATCAACAATGAAGGTGAAAGGGCAATACGAAAAACTGTTGTTAGCGTACAAGAATCAGAACCGAAAAAAACTATTTGTAATAATAAAAAAACTTCAACTAAAAAGAAAAAATCTGTGTCAAATAAGAAAATGTAATAAAATTAATCAATAAGTTACCGTTCCCACTAAAAGAAGCGAAATGCCACTAAAAACATTTCTCAAAAAACTAGCTTAAAGTCTTGGTGGAACTGCTGGTTTATTTTTAAAAAGTAATAAGATCCAGATAAAATCGTGCCAAGTCTAAGGTTCCTTACTGCGATTTCTTTATTATTATAGTTAATGTTGTATGACTTGGTTGGTAACAAATCATACAACATGCTTAACAATCATGGGTAGTTACAACAGATACATTACTTGTAACTCTGTAACTATGTAAAATATCAAAAAACATGCTTGGAAGAAGTTCTGCCGTGGGTTGGATCGGCTGAAGACAATGGCGAGAACATATTTTAATAAGACAAAGATAACTAAACTCAAAGAGGACTGAGACACATACAAGTCCCCCCTCAAAGAGTATAAAAAAGGCATTAGACAAAATCAGAGAAAAGCCTGGAAGAAATTCCACAAGCAGCTAGACTCCAGAGAGCTCTCTCTAAAGACCCTTGCCAAAAGATCGGCACATTAACCAAAGAGGATGGCATAAAAACCGCCAACCTGAAGGAAAACGTGCAACTATTAATGTCAACACACTTCCCTGACTCCAGATTTCAAAATATGGCTACCTGGAGGAACAACATTATCCTACTGACGATGAATGGAGAATAGCAAACCAGATTGTCGATGGGGACAAATTAAAGTGGACCATTATGAGCTTCTCTCCTTTTATATCACCAGGAACTGACGCATTAATCCAGCCTGGGGCCTGGAGGTGTTGATGCCGCACCTGTATGAATTCTCATATCCTCTTTGGCACTGAGGTACATTCCTAAAGGAAAACTGGACCATTCCATCCGAAAAACATACCGACCCATTAGTCTCACATCGTTTACAATAAAAACTTTGGAGAGACTATGTGAAAGGTACATAAGAGATGTATTGATCACGCGTAATCATACACCCCAGGGAAATCTACAGATTCGGCTCTCCACCTTGTGGCCGGCCGCATCGAAATACCGCTGGACAAAAAGATTCCACCTTGGGTGTATTTATAGATATCGAAGGTGCGTTTGGCGAAACCACCTTCCCCAAAATAACTAACGCTATTACTGAAAAGGGCATTCCCCAGACATTATATGGATGGATATACAATATGCTCTCCCGGACAGCAATAAAATCAGTGCGGAAGATATCACTATATGAGCTAATAGATAAGCTAAAAAGGACGCACAATGGGCCAACTAAGTGCAGTGGGGCGACCCACCCTTCAAGAGTGACTTGGCCGTTGAACATTTTTTAGTGGGAGCAAGTCAATTTTGT
Organism: Ophraella communa; assembly: GCA_035357415.1. Classification (NCBI taxonomy): domain Eukaryota; kingdom Metazoa; phylum Arthropoda; class Insecta; order Coleoptera; family Chrysomelidae; genus Ophraella; species Ophraella communa. The sequence goes on along the minus strand of CM068988.1, from coordinate 19,079,378 downwards.
TGTTGTATATCTAAATATGGGTAAAAGCGCACTTTGGTATTCCCGGAAATGAAAAAGCTGATCAAATAGCTAAAAAAAGCACTGAACAAGACGCTGATGTTCTAGCTGTTGACCTAGCCGTAACTGATTGAATAAGTAGGTACATATAAAAAAAATGTCAAGAAACATGGACACCATGTTCGAAATAAACCATCTAGATATTCACTCCTACATAAAGTAATACTATCACAACTATGACACAAAAATACAAATTACTCACGTAGCGAAACCAGCAGTGTATGAAATTTGGACATGCTTCATATGCAGCTCATTTATACAAGATAGGAGTAATATATTCAAATTTATGCACAGTGTGTAATGTCGTAGAATGCAGAAAACACAAAAATGCAACGGAGTTAATGCTGAAAAATCTTCTGTAGGCAAAACTAGTTTTCTCTGTCAATTTACTACATCTACATGCGTTAAATAATTTAGAAATAACAGAGTGCATGGTAAATTTTATTAGAATAGAAAATAGCTAGATTGTTAATATGACCTTTGTTATCTTTACTCAACTGTTATCATACCTTTCTATCCGTGTGTTTTAACCGGTAAAGGTAAACTGCGCATTTAGTTCTTTTTGCAGAGGTTAATTCCGGACGACTGAAACTGAGGATTATAATCTTCACAGGTAAATTGTAATTTTTCGAAGACATTTTGTGTGAATGCCAAAAAAATTATGTAGATGGAACCTTTCAATATTGCACAAAATTTTTTGTCAGTTATTCACAATGCATGTGATTGACAACGGACATTTACCTATCGCGTATTGCTTGTTGCCCGATAAAACAACGGCTTTTTATACAAAGTACATTCGGCTTTAGAATAGAATATACATGTTAAATGTGAATTTCGTTTACCTACTGAAGTTATAAAAACGCCCTTTAAACGCCTACATTAAATGGTTTCTGGGGATTAAGTTTATTTACAAGGGACAGAGAGACAGGCAATTTGTCAATAAAATACCTTATGCTGCAAACATTAAAAATGTGGGCGTGGACAACTGTTAAACTGATTTCAAATTTATTATTATTTAAACCGTGATTGGTTATACACAATAAATAGGCCGTCCTTAAAAATAAATTCATTGTAAGCGATTTGAGTTTGAAAATGCATATGCTATTCTGAAGCCAATAGTACATGCCTTCAGTTAAATTTTGTTTTCAACCCAAAAATCGTGGTTGTAGATTTTGAGCAGACTATTCATAATGCAATTGGTAATATTTGGCCTAGTTCACAAATAACTGTATGTCGGTTTCACTTAGGCCAAGCTTGGTTCAGAAAAATCCAAAATTTAAGTCTCAAATATGAATATAGTGATCCAAATAGTGAAGTAGGCAAGTGGTTACGACATTTATTTGGCAAGGTTTACTTCGACCCTATTGAAGTTTAAGATTGTTTTGTATTTGACTTTGTAGAATACGAACCAAATACAAAAGCTATAACCTGTATGGCACACTATTTAGTAGAAAACTACATATCTGAAGAAGCTCAATTTCCGCCTTTCTTATGGGCCTCAAGCAGTCATTCTACAGAGAATACCAAAAATGCTTTGTGAGAGTTTTCACTCCAAGTTTAACAAATATTTTTATATTTTACATCCATCTTTATTTAATTTTATTGATGTATTAATACAATTTCAAACTAAGACCTATATCAAAATGAGTACAGCGCTTCCTAAAAGTGTACAAAGCAAAGCTGTTCGAACAAAACACAAAATTGTTAAAATTAAATATATACAAATATAAAAGTGGCGAAATATCAAGAATAAATTTTGTAAAATGCGTTTCATACATTGGAAAAACTCATGTGCCATGATGAATAAAAAAAACATATTTTTGTTATATTTTATATATTTTGAAAAAATTGTACCCACATTTTCCTTTCTCCGCAGTGTACCTCTCAACTGGGGAGCGGTATCTCCGCAGTATTTTTGTAACTATCAATTATTTTAATGGGTTCTCTCCACAGTTTACCTTGCACCGTTTTAACAATGCCCTAAACGACCCCTAGGCGAGAAGAATTGTGATCCTGTATAAATCCTTTTGTACTGATATTATAGTAAAAGTTGTATCCATTACTGAGGAAGCTGATAGGCAAAATAAGAATATTCATAAATAACACAAAATTTCTGGCTGCTCCTAATGCCAAAAAAAACTTAGGTCCTTTGTCATTAATGAAATTTTCCACCTACAACTAAAGGGTGTACTTTGTATTATTATAATTCTTTATTCAAAACGATTTTTTGTGAAACATACTTTAAGTACTTAATAATAATAATAATAAAAATAATATTTATTGCATCTCATTGAAATTACATTCAACATAGCAAAGATTTGGTTACAAAATTAATTTAGTATTAATGTACATTACAATCTGTAGTCACATACCATGCGTTAATTAACAGTAAAGATAAAAAATGTGTTTAAAATAATTAGCCTAGACAAAAAAAACTTATTCATTAATAACAAAGGATCTAAGTTTAATAACTCCTATAAAAAATGCAGTAATGAGTTTCACACCAGAAGCAGTTGGGTTATTTAGTGCCTGAATAAAATCATTAAGATTGTTAAGACTTTTTAATTCGGGTGTTCGAAGACAATCATATAGTCTGCATTCGAGCACAATATGTTCTAGAGTTTCGTTCCGAAGTGAATTACACATTGTGCAAATTTCATCTTGTTTAATGAGATAAGAATTTCCGTTATAAGCGATGTGTATACGAGACTTGGAACTCATCCGGATTTGGCAAAATATCCGCGTTAATTTAATCGGAAGTTTGTATAAAAGGTAGGCTGATGGGTTGGAACTAACCTGAAAATGTTTAAAAATTGAGCAATATTCACCATTAGTTAATCTTTGCAAATCTTCATTAAAAAGTTTAGTTTTGTAGGCTAGGAGAATATTGTCGTAGTTTTTCTTTAACCCACTATAGGATAAATTGACCCAGAGGTCAGAAAATCCAAGCTGCTCGAGTATAAGTCGCATTTGAAGTGCCCAATTATAGCAATGGTTATTAGAATTTTGCAGATTAATCAGTCGAAAGAAAACAATCTTTGGTAATCTATCTTTTTCCAATAAAATTTTAAGGAGCCAAGTAAGGCAGTGTTTAACTACTATATAATTAAGTTTATTAGTCCCCGTTTCCATGATAAGGATTGTTTCTTGGTAAGAGAAGCAGCCTTTAGAAGAACCCCACCTGAATTCTTTCAATAATATTCAAGTAACGAAGACCCCACACTGGAATGGAGCTAGTCAGACTATTTATTATTATTGAGTTATATAAAGTCATACGCGAATCCCTTGAGCTTATTTTAGACTGCGAAAGTATAGACATTACAGCCCAAATAGCTTGTTTGGCTTTTGTGCAGCATTGATTTGCTTGTTCGCGAAACAACTTAAGGGTGTACTTTGTATTATTATAATTTTTTATATAAAACGATTTTTTGTGAAACATACTTTAAGTATTTCTGTTCTTATAGTTTAAGAAATTATAGACAGCTCCTTGTATATCTAAATCTGACAACAACGTAGTCTTAACTCCCATTAGCACATGGCTATTGCACTGACTTTTTAAAATGCCGTCGATACAAAACCCATAGCCAAGCGAATGTAACCCTAATAGAGAACAACCATAAGATTTCTAGTGTTGTTAGAAAGAAAAAGATGACTATATTGGCACGTTAATTTGAACCTAATCATTTGTCTAAAAATATTAAAGACCCCAAAATACATAATTAGTCGAACGTCGAAGCTGTTAAGAAGCGACTTTTAATCATGCATCAATACGATACGGATATACAGTGCGATACAACGACCACCCCCTTTTCCGTTAAAGATATACTTAGTGTAGGTGGTCTTTGCGACAGTGATTATTTTGGTAATAACGTGAAAAAAGAACACAGTGACATTTTTTATCCATCGTTTTGGGACAATTCGGGATATATTGGATTTAACGATCAGTATGGATATTATTTAGGAGAAAACGGTGAGAATTTCGTCAATAGGAACTACTGGAATTGTGATAGTTATCAGGAACAGAATCAGAATCATTTGCAGCATCTGAATCACCTTTACAGTACTCAAACCAACGAGCAAACGTACACACAAAGAACGGTCAAAAACGAAGGGTACAACAAAGTTGAAAGTCCAAGTAAGTGTAGTTGTACAATAAGGGAATAACAAATCGAGTAAAACTTACTATTTTTTATGCTTATATTGATTATTTGAAAAAAGTATGACTATTTGTTATATTTTTTAAATTTAGACTATACATATTATTTTTTAATTAAATTTTATGTTAATGATGCAATTTTACAAATAAAACATTGACGTTAAGATTCTTAGTTATAACAGCGTGGTAACATTATTGGCATGCTTTATTTCAAGTAGTTCAATTAATTTGATGAGCAAGTTTTCTCGGGCATTAATTTTAGTTTTTATTGATCATTTTACATTACCCTTTGTTTTGGTGGTAGATTTATATATATACGCGATGCTTGAAATGAATTAAGATAGTTCCTCCTAAAAATTATTGCGAAACAAATTCTATATAAATTATTTAAATAAATTTTAATTTGTGTACCAAGAGAATTAAATAATAATTAAATCTTATTGCCTTTAAATTTCTGGAGACAAAAAATTCTCCATGTAGGCTTTTATGGTATAAGAACAAGAAAATTTGAATGATCATGTAAATATTTAAGTTCATCATATATTATATCCATTTACCATTGTTTATTAGATCTATTTTAAATGCAATATTTTTTCTCATTAAATAATCAAATATGTTCCAAGATATTACAATTTTACAAGATATTTCGTCTCGATTTCTGATTATAACATGATTTTACAATATTAATCCCTTAGTAGGGGGTCAATAATCCGAAAGAATTACTGCAGGGATGGACTTAGAACGCAGATAGCTTTTGTAATAATGCCAAAAATGACGGTTCTTTGTGTAAGTTATGTATAGCGTTTTTCAAGAAAAATGGTTGACTGCAGTTAAGCTATCTGAGGCAATCTTATTATGTACTTCAAATTTAGCCATAAATATTCCAGATTGGCCGACATTAGTTGAGGGGACCAGATTATAATTTAATTTGAAATAGTCATAGCAGGTAAATTGTTAAGCTTTTTTGGTCAAATTTGTCAGTTTTCATTTCTCGCGAAGTCTTCAGTTGTATTTAGTACCTAATACATTACTAATGTGCTCTACCATTCTAATAAATACGAATATATATCTATAAATTATTAAATTACATAAATTTAATCAGAAAAATAAACAAATATTTTTTTAAACTTAAATTTTCATTAAAAAATTTAGAAAACATCTAATAAAAAATCTAGCAGATCCACAATTGAAAGTTTTTAATGAATAAATAAATCTTGGAAGTTCTTCACTATTAAACTGTTTACTTTAATTAAATCTCAATTTTATACATAGATAAGACGAATAATGTTAACACAAATATATTAAGTTATGATAAAGATAATGCTATAGTTTTTTCCTGGTTTTTCTATATCATTGCACAGTTATACTGATCTTAGAGGGAAATACATCCACGATAAACCCTTAGGACTAATAACATCTAGACTTTAATATTGTTATGTCTTATTACTTCCTTACTTGGTCTAGCCTTATAACTACTTAATCAACATCAGGTAGTTACCTTTAAAAAAAAAATGTAACTTGTAGCGAAACAGTTGTCATTGTAATTTAAAAGCTAATTTCTTAATAAAACGTGGAAGTTAATTTAAAACTAAAAGTGCAATTACGGCCCTGCTAAAGTTTACTTTACATTGAACAATTTACAACATTTTTTGACAATCGTCGTAACTTAGATAGTAAGTCAAGGCGAAATATCTTGCGATTGACTGATCCTTAGTCTATGGAGCTCTCGACAACTGCATAAAGTAAACTCCACATTGTCATTTTTTTAACCTCGTGGAGTCTGTACACCACACTTTACCCGTTCAATGGACTAGTTTATTAATCAAAATGATAGCAATATATATTTAGGATAAGATACCTATTTACTTATATTGGTATTCATTTTGCAATTAATTTTTCTCATTTCGTAAAATTTAGCAATAAATAATTAGTAAGTTTTAAACGTAGCGCCAACTAATAACCAATAATGAAGTGTGTTTAAAAGTCAACGTTCTCACATTTTAGCTATGTTCGTTTCAAGTATTCTCAAAGAACTGGCGGCACAAAACACCGTGTTCTGTGACTAACTGATTGTACCAGTTGACAAGATATATGACAGGAGAGAAAATCGTGTTTATCTGTAATAAACAAACAAATCAGAGTGTTCTTAGCAGTTCTTTGATGATTACTGTTTTAACATTTCTTATTTCGACACTATAATGTTGAGTATTTGAAGAAAAAAAATCCATGACCATTTGAAAATCTACTCGTGGTAGATTTTTAGAATCTGCTTTGGTAAATCCAGAAAACATTTTTGATAACACGTTAAAATTACTTGTTACATTAAAAAAATAACTCAAACAATAAATCAAACACAACCAAACAACAAATTAAACTAACGAAAATGACAGAATATTTTGTTTAGTTTTTTACTCCTTATTTGATAAAGTGTCAATCAGAGAACAAAAATATCGATATGTTTATCTCTTTTTAATGACAACAAATAAGAGAGAGAGATAAGTTTCTAGGTTAATATTAAAGCATATCGACAACATCGCAAATTTTCTACCAATCTTATTGAAACACGTCACTTATGACGTACGCAACCATTAAATTTAAATTTCAAAAGCCGATTAAGGCTAGAGGATTAATTTTATAAAAATTTTATTTGTACAGTTGAACTACTAAAAACCTCTTTTATAAGATGCAAATATAAAAAAAATCACTAAACTAGTCCATTATTTGAATTGAGTAGTACTACTACACATATCCATTAGCTCTTGACATTACATTCTAGAAAACTATCATGTAAATGCTAATGCTACTGCCAATTTTATTTATTATTTATACCATTTTAATTATTATAAACTTATTAAATGTTGCATTGAGTTCTGGATAAGTAAAGTTAAAAACTTATTTTTTTCTTTAATATTTAATGCCAATTGATGCCAAATTGCCTCATTCGGGTTAAACATGCAGTATAGTGTAATACGGGGGGAGACGAAAAACGGTATGCTACGTGATGGCAGCACGAGAAAATATTGACATATATTCTAAAATTATGTGGGTTACTTTTTAAAACGAGAATGAGCATTAGGCAAATGGGCAGATGTAAATAATAAACTTATTTTACATTGTAGAAAATAGGCGTGTATTGATAATCATGATTGCGTTATTAATGCGAGAGGTGTAGAATCTGTCTGGTAGATAATTATTCTCAATGTCTGATGTGTGTATGTGTATGTGTGTCTGATGGGTGGGTAACATGGAATTTGTAGTTTCAATAAAACCTGGAACTAGTAATGTCAGGCCACTTTCGTTGATGATAGTACTTGGTGTATCAGATTTTAAGTAAAAAACTGAATAAACAAAATAAGCCTTCAAAGAAGACATAGACGATTCAATTGTATGGATGTAGGGAAGAATTTAAAATAAACCGAAGTTACAGAATGCAAAAAAAAGGATATTATGTAGATATCCACCTTTTATATAAATATAGTATTTATAGAGAGAGTAAAATTTGACTTGTTAAGCTATTTTATATACAATTAAAAAAAACACCAATTTTTTTAATACAATACAATAACCTTTTTATTATTTAATTATTTGACAAAACAGCAAAGTATACATAAAAAAATTTAATTTATTATTTCACGATTCTAACAAAGACCAGTGTTTCTGGACCAACATATTTATAGTTCAGTCATTACGTCGGAAAAATCGGGTTAGAAATACCCGATTGGATAATTTGTAGAGAAGGCCTAGAAAAACTTAAAATTGTCGAACAAAATAACTTTGTGGGTTTTCCGCCATCTTCAAAAAAGGATTAAAATCAGTTGAGATACGAAAATCTTTATGCAATATTTTTTTGTTGCTCTTTGTATGATCTACAATTAATGCCCCATAAATTTTTCAGGTATCGATCATCGTTATCCATATTAATTTTAACTTATTTTTTGAATGAATAAAGAAAACTAACGAATTATTTATTGATATTGAAACTTATGGTACAATTTGTTAAATTATTTAATGAAATACCACTTGTTTGGGCTGTGGTTTCACTTCTAACAGAAACTCCTGCAGAATCGCATACATTAGCAGTATTACTAGTATTGCACAATATTTTTTCGGCAAAATTTATATTATTTTGAAGAGAATCTTCTACATAGCTTTCTGCCACTGTCGATGAACGCCATTGGCAATTTGAGAAGGTCACCCCCCATATTGTCCCTTTCCCTATTACTTGAGCACAATATTTTCTTTTGGCGTATCTTAACAACAAATTATTTAGAACAATAAACAACTAAAAGGTTGAATTAACTTTCACTATTTATTCTTTAAATACTTTAAATGCAATGACAGCCGTTTCGCTATCGAAATATATACTATTTTTATACTATTTTTTTAGTTACGTGCCATTTTATGAGCGGGGTTTTGGGGGTTTACCCCAATTATTTCTTGACTTACTTTTTTGTTTGAATAGCTACCAAAAAATTTTAAAAATTTTTTTTGTAAAGGATTTTAAAGAAATACAATATTTCAAAACTTGTTTTGTGATATGAACTAAGGCCAAGATGCTAAAATTTCGAAAAAAAAGAGTTTTTAAATATGCGTGAGTATTTGGATAACGATGATCGATACGTAAAAAATGTAAAGGACCTTAATTTTAGATCATAAAAAGAGCAACAAAAAAGTATTGTATAAAAATTTTCGTATCTCAACGGGGATCGAGTTATTATGAAAAAACTGAATTTAACCATTGTTTGAAGATGGCGAAGAACCCACAAGGTTTTTTTGGTCGACAATTTGAACTTAAGCTTGTCTAGGCCTCCCCCACATAATATCCAAAATTTGTTTTTCTCAGTTCATTTGCATTTCCAAATGTATATAATAACTAAACTATTAACAAATTCTGTATTTTAAAAGATTGTTTTCTTTATACGAGTATTTTTGTAGAAATTCAACAAGTGACCAGTTCAAAAACGGAACTCAGGAAGTCCGGCCGTCAGAGGTCGAAGAGAAAACCGAGAGTATTGTTTAGTCAAGCCCAAGTTTACGAACTAGAACAAAGGTTCAAACAACAAAAGTATCTATCGGCACCGGAGAGAGAACAGATGGCACAAGGACTTAAACTTACGCCAACCCAAGTAAAAATTTGGTTTCAAAATAGGAGGTATGTAAAAGGTTTCTGTTGTCAGTTTATTTTTTTATTTATTGTTTGGTAATTAATATTGTTAAAGATAGTTTGACCCAGTTTATAGGAAGCTTTGGTATAAACAAATATTCGTCTATCATCACTTTTCATAAGTTTTATAGCAATGCAAATGCATTTAAATGTTTAATGTTTATTTTATTATTTGACAACCTAAATAAATCTAATGATAATTTATACATATGATCTCGAAAACAAAATCTTACTCTCTTTCTTACAATAATTTTATAACATTTATTTGTTATTACAGACATTAAAAGCAAATATTTTATACCCCAATAACGTACAGAATAGGCCGTATGTGGCGTCCGTGAATAAAAAGTAATAGTGCTTCTTCCAGTGGTTCGTTAAAGAAGAATCACTTGTCTTGTGACGCGAAAATCATAAAAAATGTGTATAGTTCCTTACTTCTGCAAGGATATAACGCGGGTGCTGCAGCAAGAGTAACCAGTAATTTGACGAAGGTGCCTCTAACTTCAGTTAGACGAATTTGTGAAAATTCCATGGAATCAAGCTGTCATAGTAGACAACTGCAAAAAATTCCTGGCTCACAAAATACGAAATTGGAGATTTAAAACTTCATGGCTGCAAATAACATATATTTTAAGGAAAATTATCCAAAAAAAGAACTTTTACAAGTGCTGCGTTCATTTTCTTTAAAAAAGCATGTTTGTGATACAATTGCAGAAGAATTGGGACATATAGTGTTACAACTACCTCCCTACTACTGCGTGTTCAATCCCATAGAGCTTATGTGGTCCCAAACTAATTAAAGAAAATGTATCTTCCTTTGACCAGATCTTTTTTGGTGCCATTTTTAAATGTAATATTCACAGTTCTCGCGAATAAAATATGTCTCTCTCAGAACGCACTAGCAAGATGTTTACATTAACAAAGTTTTTACTAGATTAAATCACCGATCTCCTTTGAATATTGAAAACTAATAGTAGACAAGTTTTAAGATTTTTACAAACCCTGAAAAATCATCCGACTTATGATGGAATTCCGAGCATTTCTTATAAGCTACAGAATCTTTTAGGTAGGGTTTAACATTTTCATATTTACAGTTTTTTGCTTAAAGACCTTGAGCTTAAACAGAAGTTTAAACTGGTACGTGTTGTACCAATGGTGTTGTCGTGCAGTTTTGTTTATCAATCATTTTGTAAGGTTGGCATCAATGAATGTTAAACGAATGAACTATACTGTAGAGTAAATTACATAATATGTCGTCAAAGAAAAATATAAAAGAAGAATTTAAATGCGATTTTAACCCTCAGCCCCTCCCTAGTTCCAGTTACAATCTTAGTTTCTGAAGTGTTGTTAGTTTTGAATATTATTTTATTGTACTAAGAATAAAAAAAAATTAAAAAAGAAGGACAGACAACTTTATGGCTAAATAAAAACGCCTCCTCTTGGATTGCGTCAAGAAACAGTGGGGTGTTATTGAAAATAACGGGCTAGACCAAGTATGGAAGTAATAAGACATAACAATATTAAGGCTTCAGTACTACCTAATCAACTTCAGGTACAGTCGGCTTTAGAATAGCATATACATGTTAAATGTGAATTTCCTTAGTTAAAAGTTAAAAAAAACACCCTGCTTAGGAGTGGCGATTTTTAAAACGCCTACAATTAGGTATAATACACAGGAAATTTGTCAATAGATTACCCTCTCTGTTTAACATTAAAGATGTGGGCATGGACAACTGTTTGACTGATTTCAAATTTATTATTATTTAAACCGTGATTGGTTATACATAATAAATAGGCGACCCTTAAAATGAATTGAATGCAAGCCATTTGAGTTTGAAAATGTATATGCTATTCTGAAGCCGATAGTACCTAGCTACAAACAAACAAAATGTAACTTAAATATGTTAATCTGAAGATGCTAATCTTAGCGAAACGGCTGTGATTTAAAACCAAATTTTTTCAATTAAACTTGGAAGTTAAAACGAAGAGTTTTTATTATTCTTAATAAGTTGGACCTCCAAAAAGTAAGGGTTACTACCATAAATTTAAGAAATGTTTTTAATATAACGCAAAATAAAAATTTCTTTCGAGACCGAGACGGAGAGTCTCGATTTTGGTCTCGGTCTAGATAGGTTTCTCTTGTTTTTATATTCGAGATTGAAAACGAGATAGGACAAAAGCTCTGGTCTGGCGAACCCCTAAAATTAAAACTTTTTTGCTTATGTCATATTTTGGTGAATACTCAGACGTGCATCCACCAATTTTCAAAATAGGAACTACAATTTTACTAATGGAAAATAAACTATTTTTTAGCTATTTGGACGATGACGAAAAAGTTTTATAGTACCAAAATCTTTCACATACTCAAGCCCCACCACAATATAAGAAAAATAAATATTTCATTCTTTCAAAGCAACATTATTTCCATACACAAGTTCCACCAGAATATATGAAGAAGGATATTGGTTTTTGGGCTAATGACCGATGTCAATAAATTTTTTATGAATAAAAAATACACTTCTAAGAACTTTAGACTTTAAGACGGCCCAAACATATTTTTTTTTAAATTTTTTTTATTGTTAGACATTACAAAATCACAATGAGTAACCTGTCAACATTGCAATATAAATACATATAAATTGTAGTTATTTCTGTATTGCAAAATGTGTTGCCTAGTTATCTACTTACTTGCTGAGGCCCGTATGTACCAATGATCGTACAAATCATTGGTTGAATAATCAACGGTTGACTCATCTTTCTTGATTTCTTGACCACTTCAAGCGACGTGCTATATGTCAGATTTTTATTAGTTAAAAAATAACAAATAATGTCTAATAAAATACTAAGTTGTTAAAATAGCAGAAATAGTAACCTAACAAAAATAAATATCTTAGCATGAATCATGAACCTGTGAAGATTTTGTTACAATCTTCTTTTGTACATTATATATCTTTGCTTTAATCTAAACATTCTATTGTTACAGGTATAAAAACAAAAGGCAGAAAATAGAGAAACCCGAAGTGGACAGAAAAGTCGAAAACGGAGTCAGCAACTCAGGATTTTGTATAACACCACAATTACAACAAAACCACTACACAATGTATCAGAATAACAGCGATATTTACTCCCACAATGATTACATTTGTCAAGAAATCGGCATGGGTTTCAATTAGAATTTTTATTTTTGTAAAAAGTGTATTATAAAAAGATAATATGAAAATAATATTCAGAAAGGTAATAGAATTTCATTACCATCTTTGTACCATTGCTAGATTAAAAATTTTGGACCGGTTGCATAAACGCCTGTTAAAACTATGTTAGCTAATATTATGTTAACTTTTGACAAGTTTAAGTGCGGTGTTGTCAGCTTAAATAATTTTTCACTGAAACCGAATAGTTAGATTTTAGTTTATATAATTTGATTATAAATGAACCTTAATATTTTTAAATTAATGGACTTTTACTGCCAAAATCTATAAATAATAAATTATTCTCTAGTTTTCATGGTAATTTGTGATTTAAATTTTTTAATACGTGTTTCAAACGAATAAAAAATATAAAATCAAAGGAATGCTCCATAACTCAAATGTGGCTGATATCACAGTAAAACCACAATAAATATAATGTTAAAACTATAAAAATGCGACTAGTTTCGGTCTTAGACCATCATCAGGCTAATTTTAAATAATGTTCCTACACATATTCTTCTTGATTTATGTTCTTTATTAGGCTTATGTTTAGAACAAAATTTATTTAAATTCAATTAATCATTTTATCAACAATCTTCTGGTTTAACTATGGGTTCCAATCTCTCCCCATTCTTGGCTGAAGTTTTTATTCATTCATTTATTTATTAATTTTATTCTACTCGAGATATGTTGATGATTGTTTTGTCTTGTTTAAAGGCACTCTTCCTGATATAGACAACTTTCTTACCTATATAAAATCTAAATTGATTGTACTAACCCTTACTTTTTAAGAAAACTTGTACCTACAAACAAACAAAATGTAACTTCAATATGTCAATCTGACGATGCTAAGTCTAGCGAAACGGCTGTCATTAAAGTTAAAAAAGCAATTTTTTAAATAAATATTGGAAGTTTTGTTAAAACGAAGAGTTTTTTATTATTCTTATATAAACTCTCTTCACCCTAGAATTAAATTTTCTATTGAAATGGAAACTACTAACCAGATTTCTTTCTTGAATATTTTGATAACTAAGGACTTAGTTATTGGTTCTTTTTGTTTTGATGTCTATAGAAAACCTTCTACCACAGATTTTCTTATTGACTACTATTCCTACCATCCCCTTTCCCAGAAATTAGCTTCCTTTAGATCCTTCTTTCATAGATGTTTCTCCCTACCTTTGTCTCAAGATTCTTTTAATAGAGAGATTAATATAATCAAACAGTTGACAGTTAATAACCCCTATCCAATGGGACTGATTCATAAGTGTTATTTTTATTTTTACTGTAAATTCATACTTTCTTTTAACATTATACATAACAATACTGCAATGTTATGTGGGAGATTTCATATAAGTTATCTAATGTTTTTAAAAAATATAATATTGGTTTTGCTTTTGAAACCAACAACTCCATTTTCCGCTTAGTTAATACAAAAGATCCTACACCTTTGCTACACAAATCTGGAGTTTACAAATTATCTTGCTCTGATTGTAATGCAGTATATATTGGTCAATGTGGAAGAAGACTTGAATATCGCATTTTGTAACACAGAAATGGTATCAGCAAATATAGTGATTCGGAATATAAGAACTCACCTTCTAACTTTGCTAATCACATTTTATTAGGAATTCATTCTATATAGTGATGATTTCGACATCAAACTTATAAGGGCAATAGGTTGAATTTGTTAGAATCTTTGGAGATTAGATCTTTTTTGCTAAAATCTCAGTCATTTGCCTTAATGAACAAATACAATCCAATGATAACTACATTTTCTTGAATATACCTTTTGATATTATTAAGTAACTTGTTTTGATGCTTTCTTCTTCTATTTCTTGATTGTCTGGATGTTGTTGCTAATTAGTCCATTACTTTTCTGTATATTCCAAAGATTATGTATAACTTTATCCTTCACTGTTTAATTCCTTTATTTCTTATTTATTTCTTATCTCTTCTTTCGATGTTCCTACATTATTTAGGAATAACAATGTTACAATCCTTTATTTATTTTACGTCCTTTCTTTTGGCCTTTTAGTTGGTTTTTTTTTAAATCTCGTTTTGTCCCTCTATGTTCCCTATATGTTTATTTTAACTTAATAACTTATTTACATCATTTTACTCCATAATTTATTATATTTTATATTTTATTTACCTACATATTCATATATTTTGACTGATTTAACTTTTAATATTGTACAAATGCATTTACTTTTACATGATAGGTAAGTTTTTCTTTATTACTTTTGTGCCTCACTCATTTTACTATGTTGTCCAACTTTATATTTATTATTGTTATAGTTCTTTTCTTAATCCTTATCTTACTGTATCTTTTTATTTTTAGCCTGATGATGGTCTAAGACCGAAACTAGTCGCATATATATAGTTTTAACCTTAAATTTATTGTGATTTGACTTAGCGTTTATGCAACCGGCCCTTTATTATTCATCTGTAGATATAATTTTGTTTGTGTGATATTTTTCATTATTTAGTTTCTCTTTCTAGAAAGCAATACTCTCACCTTTGTTTTAAATATTTCTAGATAAACTATAAACAAAATAAACAAGGATATTGTGAATTTGAAGATAAAACATATTACAATAAACAAAAATTTTTCTTAAAAACGAATACAGGGACATAAATATACTATTGTTTTTTGCTGCAACACTATCTTATAAAATAAACCACAGTATCCTTAACTTTTGATCAGAACATCAGAATATAAAGAATGTCAAATAAAAATCCTTCTGTCTCATGAATAACTAAATGTCTCCTTATTTTATAATATTTGCTGCCTACCGTTACACATTCTTTATCAATATTAATTTTTTTGTTATTTTTTGTTTCACAATTTGCACTTTTACATTGATAAGTCTTATGGTTGTATTAATGTCCAGCGCTGAAATGTTGGTGTTACATGAGTAATTGAATTAAAACCATCTAGATTAGACTGATGTAAATAAAGCTTTATATGTTAAGTTTTAAATGTCCTTTACTAATGAAACTCGTTAAAATTTTACTTTAAGTTATAGTTGTAAATAATTTATTCTAGTTATATTTTAATATGGAATAAAAATTTTTATAAAACAAATGAGTTTTTCTAAAAAACGTTCTGAGCTTTTTTCTGTTTTGGCATGGTAATTTTTCCCAACGTTTCAAGGTAAAAGAAATTTTGTAAAAAAAAATTATGTAGGTAAAATTTATTATTTTTAAGTATTGTTTGTTACATTCAACGTTTATCCCTTCACATAATAGGTTAATAATTATGGTTTACAATAAATATTACAAAATAACTCTGTTTTAATAAACTTTGGGTATAGGAAATGCTTAACAAAAATTAAATTTACATAATCGGATATTCTATTTATGATATAAAATACAGGGTATTCCATTTGAAAGAAGAGAGAAAATGAAAGGTTCGAGTTATCGTCCACCTTGTATACAAAAGGGAAATTAATTAATATTGAGTAGAATACGGTGACATTGTAACATATTACGAAACTCTGTTAGGCAAAATACTTTTTTTTTCTTCAATGTACAATAAGATACAGAGCGTTGATTTACCTACGATTTTCACATAAACGTGTCCATAACTTCTGAAGGACTCTGTATAACATATGAAAACCTTATATCAAAAGCTTCACAAAAATGTGAGCAGTCCGAATTCGGTATAATATACAGGAGTTCCCATTTAAAAAACCATCTACTATTATTTGTTAATAACATTTTTTGATATCTTCTAAAACAACTCATATACCGAACTTTGTCGTAAGGTTGGTACACCCTGTATGTTGTGCTGCCTCATGGCAATTGGTTCAATTTGGCACCGTAACCAGTCGCGATATATTGATGTCTTTATGGGGAATGAAAAAACGTGGCACAGGGAGACTAAATATACTTTTAATCTATCCATGAGATTTGTTGGATTTGCAGCAATTGTGTGATATAGCATGTATGTCTCTTTTTTCTTGTGATTCTAGAAATTGACTAAAAAATAAGAACTACTCAAGAGATAACATTTATTAGAAATAAATCTTTCTGAATATTACTTTTTACTTAGGATCACAATGCAAGCGATTTATTATTCTGTAGAGGAAAACTTTTATTCACATTTATTGTAATAGAAAATATAGGCTTAATTTTGAAGAAAAAACGCCAAATATATTTGTAGCAGTATTCCATAATAAAAAATATAAACCAATATCCTTGATTATATACACAATCTATACTCAAGGCCAATATACTTGTACCCTTTCAAATTTAATTTTGTATTTTATTTTTAACTGGATTAAAAATGGCTACTATATTCTGTTGACAGTGCACGCCCTCTGGTATAAAAATCCCAACCTTCCACCCCTCACCAGCTAACTCTTTTTATCCAACACAAGTCTCAGTAAAAGCTAATAGATGGCAGACTTTGAAAAGTATTTAAGAAATTTTTTAATAAGTAATTATGTCTTCATAAAATGTATTATTAGCAGAATGATATATTAAGAAATAATTTTATGATGATCTACAGAGTGAGGTAAATCAAACATAATAAACAAAAAGAAAGTCAGGCTTACCGATATAGATTTAGTAGTATAGATTTTATTAGAGTAGAAGTTATTGAATTGATAGTTCAAAAGAAAATATAAATACAAATTGAAAATTAACACATTTATTTAATTAGCGAATATTATTCAATCTGTTTATTATTTAAGGACGCTGACATTTGTCTTTCTTTATGTTAGAGCATTCAAATGCTGAATCCATTAATAGTTTAGGAGATCCAATAAGGAAATATCATTATTAATATTTAAGCTTTCCAAATATCATACCCACTAGTACTTTCGAAACATAAGAGATATTTATAGGTGCGTTCAGAAATTTCATAGCATAAAGTTTCATAGCATAAAGTCCGTTCTCTTTGGCCAGCTTTTAGCAAGAGAAAAAAATTCTGCTCTAGAAATAAAAAAGTGTGAAAATGTTAGTGTACAAAGTTCAATGCCAAAACAAGTAAATAAAGTTCAAAACGATTATGAAATTCATTATCAATTAGGTTGCCTTTTATATTTCGGGATTTGGCACCCTGGTGTTGCAATCTGGCTCTATCGAAAACTTGGACATTTTTGAGGTTATACGTACTCAGAGCGAATTGACATACGTGCGCTATTTGTGTTATTTACAGTGGGTGTGTTCGGGGAGCACGCTATTTGCACCAATTGGCGCTATCTAGTACTATTCCTCGTTTGCGTTATATGGAGCTTGGCGCTACATAGCTCGAAAGCGTGCTCCCCGAACACACCCAGTAACGACTTTCGTGCAGGTCGTCCAACATCAGTTGTTGTTTCGAAAACCATTGATGCTGTGCGCGAAATGATATTGCAAAATCGTCATGTGATCTATCGTGAGATTGAGACAACCGTAGGCATTAGTGGGACCAGTAGCATTCAATATTGCATAAATATTTGACGGCCAGGAAAATTGGTTTGCGTTGGATCCCACACAATTTGTCAATCGCTCAAAAAAACGCTCCTGTCGATCGGTCGAAGAAAATGCTTAAAAAATACGATCGCGGTGATTCGAAACACGTCTATGACATCGTGACAGGTGACTCGTGGATTTACGCGTATGAGCCCGAAAGTAAACAGCAGTCAATTGTAAGGGTGTTTCAAGATGAGTCCAATCCAAGAAAAGTTGTTCGCGCACGAAGCACTTCCAAGCAAATGGTCGCCTATTTTTTCGAACATGTCGCAACCGTACCACAAGAACAACGCAGAACAGTCAATTCTGAGTGGTACACAACCATTTGTTTGCCAGTTATAAATAAAATTCCCTATACATTTTTTCCAATTACTGATAAAATATAAACATTTAAATTATAGAAGAAAAATGTCGTGACAATAAAAAGACTTTATATTGTCCCTCTTAACAATACTTGCAAGTCTTGTTTGAGAATTTTTAAAACAGGATCAGTATTGTATTTGTTTTACACTGCCTGATAATGGCCTCTATGACCGAAACTAGTCTCTAGAATCTTTTATTACCATAAATTAATATAATTCTGTAACATTGATTTTGTAATTGGTTTAATACATATTTATTGTATGGAAACTGTGTGGCAAATAAATTAAATTTTCACTTGACAAACCCCTTCTCGATCATCTTCCGCTGTTTACACATTCTCTTAACGGATAATTTTTATGAAAACAATCATATAATCATATTTTCCGGTTGATTCGAATTACATCGCCATTATTTCACTTGTTGTGTTTACACAAGTTAAAAGGTTATTAGGGGCTTTTTCGTATAGAAAAAGCAGGCACGACGCCTTGTAAACACAACGAACGTCAGTCTTGCCAACTTAAAAGCGTTCCGGTCCTCAAAGAACCCCATGTTTACATTTTATTTGATTGTCAGAAGCAGCCTCGATGCATTGCCAGGCTTTTCAAACCACATTTTTATGAATACTCGTTGAATAGATGTAATTTATACATTTTATTAATTTAGAATACAGAATAAACAAGAATTTATCACTTTCTTCTTTTTCTATCTTACCTAGATTTTTACATTATTATAGCTCTTTCCAATAAAAATTCTTGACAAATTGACAAATCGGAATTACATTTTGATAAGTATTTATTATTTTTTTCTAAATTTGAACGACTTTTATAATATTAAAATTTCTTTAAATATTGTCAATTACTGTCATTAGCATAAATTAAGATTTTAGAATTGATTTTTTGTTAAGATAAGTTAAAAATTATAAGTAACTTAACTCAAAATGTATCAAATTATGGTTATTGTGTTCATAGTATTGTTCACGGTCAAGCATCATCATGCATTATGGTAATTTCTCATCAATTGATGTTTCTCCGCTGGAGTATTTTCAACCTCTTTTTGTTCCTTTTACCAACTCTCTAGGCTCAATCCTATGCATGTATGACTTTACCAAGTATTTTGCTCATAGCTCCTTCTACCTCTTTCTGATTGATAACTTTTTCAACTCCTAGCCTCTAACTATTTAATCATCAATCTCTATTAGTTCTTTTAGTTTTGTTAATTTATTTACTTACTTTAGACCGTATCACTCATTATCTTATTTAATTAATTTTTTCTTTCCTTTCATTGTCATAATTTTATAACATTTCTCTTACCCACAATTTTAACCCTAAAAAATGTAAGCTGCTTGGATATACAAATTGTATTATAAACACGTTCCAGATTTGAACCTTATTATTATAATTTCTTTTCTTATATTGTAAAACTTGTTTATATTTTAGCCTGATGATGGCTTCTCAGAAACCCAAAACTAGTCGCTGTAATACATAATAAAACACTTGGATATTTAATTTCTATAATTAATTTATTTAAAAATATGAAAATAAAAATGCACTATTAAAAGTGTTTGTCATGTGACATAAAATGCCTATGATTGGTCAAGTTTTTGATGACATTACCTGCTTGTAGCATTACAACGGCTTTGATCGGGTTTCGCCAGTTTTTAAACCGTCAGAAGCCTGCGCATTAAATAATTATGTTTTCGGATCTCCATGTGCGCAGGCTTCTGACATTTTAAGGATAGTTTGAAAACGATAATTTCCAGTTTTATCGAATCAATCGGCTTGATGTCCAATGAAGATGAAACAAATATTATCAATATTACGAGATTTAAGATTGATTTTGATGAATCGCACTTTTTGGTAAGTACTTTGATTCTATTTAATTACTTTGATTATAATATTTTTGTTAAATAATGTAATAAACTCAATTTTTGATTAAAAGTATATATGATACCAGTTTTCGTGATCAATTTCAATTGCCAATTAGCGGAATAAGAGCGAAAACCAAAATGCACGGCCTTTAATAACTTTTCCCTAATTATGACACCAATGACATTAAATTAGCAAACAATTGTTTCAATTTGCAAAATTTAACCTAAATTTACTTAAAATGCTAAACACTTTTAATATATTTGAATGTTTCTTTGATAATATATAGAAAATTCTTACATTCATGAAAATGTTATTTAAATTATTTTTTGATCATTTTTTCCCTATAAAATTGATGTTTGAAATGTGCTAATTTTGTCATGTCCATCTCCTTGAATTTATGTAAATTTGAGCAAATAACATGAAATGGATATTAATTTGTGCATACATCTCTTAAGATAGTTCTATTATAACTTTTCAATAATAATTTGACTTAAAAGAATGAAAATTAGGCTTTTTATTTTAATCTATAATATGAACTTGATAGCAACTATTATACTTGTTTAAGTGAAATTTTCTGATATTATCAAAGATTAAAAAACTTAGCTACATAATAAAAAATTGATTTCAAAAACCTGTCAAATAGCCTACTTGGAAAAATGATTATTCCAATCTGACATCTGACACAAAGCTTAGTTTAAACGTTCTCTATGGTTTTAGCAGTCAAAAAATTTTCACTTAAATATCGTGGCGCCAAGAAAAAAAATTTCAATTTCTAGTATTGTAGATAGATGCGTTTTTAATTAAGTTCGAGGAAGGTAGAATGTTAGGTTGACATTCAAGTCCATGTTTCTTCTAGGATATCAATTGCGTTTTCTTTAAATATATGAACCGAGCAAACAGACTCTAATACAAATAGAACAGGATGAGTTAGAATTTTGTACGATTTCAAAAATGACTAGCCAACATACAGAAGATAATCCCTTAGAAAAGGTATCGATATATAAGAAATTTAGTTGATTTTGAAATTTTAATTGGATTACTGCATAAGAGGTTAAGAAGTACCTTTGTAGGATAAAGCTATCGTTTTGTATGCATTAAAGTAAAGTCTACTTGAATCAGACCAGATCTTTATAGAAAGCAGATCTCTGTGTTAATGTTTAATTGTAAGTTTGCCAAGTTTGAACTTTGTCAGGTTACACTGCAAATAGATAATTTACCCATTTAATTCAAAATCTGTAATATCGTTGCCAAAAAAAGGTTTGCACCTAAAACTGAACACCAGAACTGGAACTAGAACTGAATCTCCACAAATATTTTCCAATAAAATAAGAGGATGCTCTCGTAGCAGTTGAAGTCTCAAAGTAAATAGCATTTATTTTAATATATATAGCGTTACAAAACTTTTTAGAAGTATAACAAAATCATTACAAATTTGGGGAAAATGAATACAATTTTAGACATTAGATTACGCAATTAAACCCTTGAATATAACACTGCAAACAATCTCTACAGATATTTGTAAAGAGTTATTTAGATTGTTATAGAAATATGAATACCTACGATTATTACATAATCAAAGTTATTTTCGATTTATTGAACGACAGTATCTTTAGCTCAAACTTTTTTTATTGCAGTTTTGTAATAACGCCTGAGTGTTGTAGTATAACGGCCAGATCTTCCGAAAACCAATACAGATCGATTAATATCAATCAAATACTATAAACAGTACATAAAATAGCACCAACAACACATTTAATGCCCGTTTTCCAACAACATCAGTTAATAGTCTTTTTATGAACAATCAAAAGGCTTATTTCTTTTATGAAAATAATCAAAGCGGCAAGCAAACTAAAAGTACCAGTAGCGCATCTGTAGCACAAAGGGTACAGAAATTTACCTAAAATAATATAGCAGAAGATAAAAATAAATGTATAGTTACATACGAGGACTGTTGTGTAATTTGATAAAAGTAGCTTTTATATTACCAATTTGACAGAAAAATTACTGTAAGTCTAGGTAGCAGCTTGGAGACCGCATCTTTCATAAAGGTGCAGGTTAACTTTCCAGTTCTCTTCTAGATAAGAGAATCTGCAGCTTACTTTGCCCTGTTAAAAAAATTACTACCATTTTGACAGGTTTTCTGTTTTTTTCATTAGGTATATTGTGAACTTTTGCGAATGTTATATTATAAACTCTTTCGCTTGCCTCTGTCCTAGTGAATTTCTTTACAGTTTCAGTGATTTCTGTGCCACTCCTTTTGTCATTGTGTTTATTGTGTTTTTGTAATGGCGCAGAAATATTCTGGTCCAAAAAATTGCTTTATGAGTCTAGTTTGGTCGCCTCTATGACCCTCGTGTCCTGGTGTCCAAGAGCAATAGCTTTGCCACGTTTTCCTAGAGTATTCATAGACACTAGTCTAGAATTGGCCCATACAGAATCCAGTCTGTAATAATGGCTATTGGCTTTCCAACTTTTTAATTGCTTCTACATTTCTTGTAAAACAATAGATTGTAGATATATTTTTGCCTATACTTATATTGGGAATGCCATTCCTTGTCTTCATTCATTCCTCATCTTCATCTCTTATGTCATTCGGCGGTTTCGAGCTCTCTATATATACCAGGTTATTTTTGCATCTACGAGTATACTTTTTTCCCAGTCTTGTCTACCTGGTTTAACTACCTTAACAATTAATTTTATAAACACCAGATTTTTTTAATTTAGGTAATTTTGTTTTTTCATTTAACAATGTTGTACCAACATTATTTTGTGTTTTGAATGATATTAATGCAGATGTTGCCGCAGATATTTATTACAATATGTAATACTTTTATAACTTTTAATTTCTTTATCTTGTTGTCCAAAATGTAATGCTGTATATTTAGGTCAAACACAAAGAATGTTTAGGTAAGATTCAATGAACACTTAAGAGCATATAGATTACAACAAGCAGATAAGGCAAACTATGCAAAACACGTTCTTGAACATTCAAACTTACTCACACCAATTTCATTCAAATACTACATATTTTGCGATAAAAAATTTAGACTTTCTTGAAGAAATCGAAATAAAAAGACATCTAGCAGATCAACAATTTAAAGGTGTTAATGAACAAATAAATCTTGGAAGATCTTCACTATTAAACTGTTTAGTTTGATTTAGTCTTCATTTTATACATTATTAAGACGGAATAATTGTAACACAAATATATTCTATAGCGAAATCATTAAATATGAAACTGTTTTTCCACCTCCTTTTTCATAGCTGTTTCGGTGCGCTACTGGCGTTCGGGGCACTATCTTTAACTGCGTTTTAAATGGTTATTGATGTAAACAGAGAATGACGAGTTTCCGGAGATGTTTGGACCATTATATTTAACCGGAAACTGCATCCACATCTAAAGAAAATACAGACACCCTAGATTGAAAGGAGTGCTGACAAAAAAGAAAGTCGCTTGGATTTCTAATTACGGCAGGTTCATTGCGGTGTTGTCATCTCTTGAACAATAATATTTTATTGTAAATAGGAACATGCGCAATACCCTTGATTTATTCTCATCAAATTTTGTTATTTATGTTTCCTAGCCATGTATTCTAGATCGTTCTATGTCCAGCCAAAATTGGTGGTTCTTCTGTGAACTGGAGACTGTAAATCGTTATGTTTTCTAACGGTATTTTCATGATTTTAATAGCTCCTTAACAACGAACTATACCATGTAGGGTCTATTATGAATTGTACAGGGTGAAATTTGAAAATTATATATAATTTTCTTTAAGATAGTAAATACATAAAATACTTGACGTAATTGATTTTTTATATTAAAACAAATGCTCAAAATGTTCTCCACCTTGTTGTTGGCAATAACACAGTCTCTTATAAAAGTCGCCCCGAACTTTATTTAAAGTTTGAGGTGAAATAGCCCCTATTTCTGTAGTTATCCTTTCTTTGAGGTCTGTATTGCTAGTTGGCTGTGTTGCATATACTTTGTTCTTGAGATAACCCCACAGAAAAAAATCCAAGGGTATAAGGTCAGGCGATCTATCTTGCCGCTCCACAGTACCTCTTCCTCCAATCCATTTCTTTGGGGAAAATTTCATTCAAGTAATTTCTTACAATTAAAGTATCTAATGGGGTGTTGCTCCGTCCTGCTGGGACCAGAGATATTTTCATCCGGTAGGTTCGGATCTATTGCGTTGGGCTATAAGTTGGCCAACTCAGGAACACTTCGTTTAAATTATTTTGGGCTGCCAAATTTCCATCTATAAAAATAGGACCAATAATATGATCACCTATGATACCTGCCCAAACATTCAACTTTTGAGGATACTGAGTATGTGTCTCACGCATCCAGTGAGGATTCTCCTCTGACCAATATCTACAGTTTTGTCTGTTTACTTCCCGGTTCAATGTGAATGTTGATTCATCGGAAAAAATAATTGTTCCTACAGAAAGGCTGTATCTTCTCTGTTCCTCTGCTAGTATGTTATTTTCCTCGACGTGTCTGTAGATTCTGTTAGTGATACACGCTGTAAGTATCTTATATAAGGTGGGGAGGCAAGTAATAGGTCTGTACTGGGTGGGGTCATCCGTCTGCAGGTCATCTTTGGCAGCATATGAGTGGTCCCTAAAGTTAGAAATGCTGGAGTGTCTTCTGGGTTATGTAATAGGTAGGTAAATTGTTTGGCCAGTTCTTTATGCATGCTTGGGAATTTCTTATACCAGAAGTTTTGGATGTTATCAACTCCCGGTGCTTTCCTGTTGTTGGTATTTTGGACTACTTCACTAATTTCATTCAGCGTAAAGTCGTCAAACTGCATCGGCGCAACGTTTAATCGTTTCTCTTCGGATGTGATCCAGTTGGCTTTTGACTTGTGGTTTTTAGCCGTTGACCATAATGAGGCCCATTATTCCTCTAACGTCTGTTTCGATGGCATACGTTGGCTAGGGTTGTGAGGTGCTGCTCCTAGCTTCCTGTAAAAATTTTTTTTTATTATTAAAGATGTTGTTCTGTTGTTTCTTTTTTGCGCATAAACGCTTGTATTTCGCTTTCAATGTCTGTTTAAGCAGATCAATGTTCTCACTTAAATGTTGTTGATGTTCTGGATGAGTACCTATTTTCTTGAAGATTTTTCTAATGCGGTTTCTTAGGCGTTTAGAGAGTTGTGCACATCGCTGATACTCTGTTAGGCGTCCAAGCTCACTTCTAATAGTATCGATGGCATGTTCTAAGCGCCGTTGCCACCAGGTTTTTTTATGGTATTAATGGTGCGGGTGTTTGGCACATATATTTCCTGGTTGTGTAGACGGAGTACTGCCACAGCGCCACAGTAAATAGCGAATGAAGCCAATCGAGTGTATTGCTGTCGCTTATATGACTTTCCAATAGTAAATTAACAGCTGCAATGATGTCATTAGATTTTTATTTGCCTTCAATTTGGGTAGTTTCGGTCTTCGAGGTGGGTTTGTGCCTTAAAATTCGGCTAGCGACTTGCGCAGTTCGAGTAACACTTCGTCGCCGATACTTGGGTTTCACCGTTGGTACCATTTGCTTCTTGCGCTGCTAGATGAACGTCCATTCTTTGAAGATCTAGGAGGACTTCTCCTCGGATCCGCTGCAAGATAGGTGTAGGAAGCAAATTGTTCTTCACAATAGTTCTCTGTTCAGCTATCCGTTGTTCAGTTATGTGCTGCAGTTCTGGGTACTTTTCAACAAAATCACGGTGCATGGCGTATCGGTATGTGGTCAAATCAGTTTCCATATTAGTTGCTTTATAGTAAGAACGCATAATGAAGGAATTTAACTCAGCGGTCCACTTCATGCGCTTCCTAGGCAATCCGGCTTTTGTGGTCGTAGGCACTTCGACTTGCGTCGCCTTTGAAACATCAAGAACCAGTGGAGAAGATTTATTGGTGTGTTCCTCAGCTCATTTTTCGAACAGGACCCATTACCTAAATTCTGAACGGGGCAAGAGGTTATGGTGGTACATTGCCCATTCACCCGTTTATTTCGTAAGTTGTAACTCATTTTCGGTTTTTGCATTTTATCCCTACTGCCAGGGAGTAAGAAAATGAAGAGAAAATGAAGGGATGAAGAGGTAGCCAAGGGAGGCTAGAGATAGAGAGAGTAATGATGTGATCCTACTCAAAGGCTGGTTGAAGAGACCAGTGAAGCAAAGTAAGGATCTCAACCTTTTACGACTCGCACGAGACACGTTGGGGGTATTCTACAGAGAGGTCCCGCTCACCCACACGGGGCTTATTATTATTATTATTATTATTATTATTATTATTATTATTATTATTATTATTATTATTATTATTATTATTATTATTATTATTATTATTATTATTATTATTATTATTATTATTATTATTATTATTATTATTATTATTATTATTATTATTATTATTATTATTATTATTATTATTATATCCGATTATGTAAGTCTTTAAATGTATATACAATTAGCTAAAATAACATTTTACTTTTCACTATTAACATCAAATGATTTAATAATAGGTTATGAGTTGTGAGTATTTGCGGTTCGACGTTTTGTGTATGAGACACGGGAGAAATAGATATTTAAAAAGTTCATTTATAGAGAGCTGTAATGTTTACGTTAAACGAAAAAAAAACAAAACAATATGTCAGTCATATGTCTTTGCACTGTTTAACCAGACGTAGATGTAGGTATTTATTTAATGGCTACGTTTCTATTTTACAGGATGGTTCAATGAAACATGTTTGTACTATCAATAGCTGGAATAACAAGAAGTAACGAAAGTTTATCATCTTTTTTAATCGTATTTTGTTGGCGTTTTTTTTAATGCTGATCTAATAATAAAGGTTATTAGTGATATGTTATTGTGTGAAGTTTTTACTTAGTAGGTTTTTGTTGAGGTAGTTGTAGGTGGGTACTTTCTGTATAAATAATGAACACTGAATACGCTAGATAAGATAGAATTCACTACGCTTGAACTAAAATGAACTAATAGCGTTTTCTTTTGAGACCAGAGCAATGCACTGAGTGCACACTGAGAGCGAGTTGTGTGTTCTATTGAAATGTCATAAGGGAGAGCAATCTGTCACGCATGTTCTTTTGAACAGACTGCTCGCTCTCGATGTGACCTGAGGGCACCAAAAACTGCTCTGACTATTCGACTCAGGGCAATACCATGGTACAACAAATTTACAGGACAGGACAATACTAATCGGTTAGGTTCAAGCGTTCAACGATCAAGTTCAAGTTGAAATTGGTAACTATGGAGGAGGTAAATAGGACTTTGTGCAGAATGTATAAAACGTTTCTTTATTGTACTTATTTTATTTTAATACGCCTGTAATCTCATATTCATTTTCAGAAGAATATGAATAAAAGAGAGAATCAAAACCGCTCTATACCTTAAGTTCTCATTCAACTTATATTCGCCTTCGGTAATTTCAGAAAACATTTTCAAGTACTAATAATAACCTAACCAAAAAAATGCACTATATCAAATGCATTCTTTTGAAATGTCAAAAACACGCAGTTCGCCCTGAAAACGTCCGTTGCCAGTGCACAGTAAAAACTGGGGTAGTGCAAGAGCAATTTCAGTGCGCACCGAGGGCGCACTCAGTTCACTTTCTACTAATCTCAAAAGAAAACGCTATAAAAATCCGACTAAGTAATTTTTCCCGTAGAATGTAATGCAAGAGTCGGCTTCTGCAATTTTTAATATTCTATAACAAAAATTTAACAATGATTGCAAATTTAGCTGTTGCAAAATTCATTTTTTGCGTTTTCATTTTTGAGCACATTTTCAAATGAGAGATGTATTTTTTTTATTTCATGTGAAAGCAGACGTAAAAACAAAAAAAAATGAGCCCCAGATAAACCTTTTTCAATAATATTTTTCGAGCAAATTTTACAGTTGAAAAAAAAAGAGATTTTTCCAGAAAAATCAAATTTCTGGGAAAATTATTATGTTACAAGGTTGAAAAAATTCGAGGTTATTTTGGACATAAAAAGTTTTCACCAAGTTTCATCTAGATTGACGAATCCGTTGCAAAATTAAAAATTCAAAACAAAAAATCGTTTTTTTTTTCATTTTCCTCGAAAAATTGAGGTTAAGAAAATTACCAAAGGACAAGGTTTAGGTTTTTACATGATCTACAACTTTTCTATTGGGCACTTTTCATTTTGACGTCAATTTTACCCGCAAACAGATATATTTCAGTTTTTCACCCCCTTTTCACCCCTAAAAAGTTTATGATCATAATTGAAATAGTTAATGTATTCATGTGTTATAAGCCCCTTTACCACCTCCAACTGTTAGATTCCAGGTCTCAGAAATTCCGTATTTTTTATTTTTTTGGTACAGCACGCCTGGACTATAAGAGATACAAAAGATTGGAAACAAATAGGCCTATTAATTGGTCTAAGTTTATGGTTTGTAGAACACAGAAAATATAAATTTAATAATAGATATGAAAATAATAAAAAACTCTTCGTTTTAAAACACAATTTTTTCAAATAAACTTGTAAGTTAAGTTCAAACGAAGAGTGTTTTATTATTCTTAATAAGATGACTTCCAAAAAGTAAGGGTTAGTACAATAAATTTAATATGAGACTATTAAAAAATGTCTTCAAAAAATACTTTTGTTTTAGATAATTATATTAAGTAAATTTATTGTACTAACTCTTACTTTTTGGAAGTCCATCTTATTAAGAATAATAAATAACTCTTCGTTTCAACGTAACTTCCAAGTTTATTTGAAAAAATATGTTTTTCATCATACCTCTTTGAAAACACTATGTTTACATGTCTATTTGGCTCACGGAAAAGGGGCTTTTCCTGTGCGGGCGCACAGGAAAATTTTTCCCGTGCGCTAATGACATTAACTGGCTACTAATAAAACATACTATTGAAAGTTTCTAACCGCAAACAATGCTTGTTTATTTTCCTTAGCAACGTTAAAAAACGCTTGTATATTGTGACAGTTTTTCGAATTTGTATTCAAAATATTTTTAAAATGATTTCTCCAGAAGAAAAAATATCACTTGAAGCTGCGAAAGTAAGTGCAGAATTACTGCCCAGGAAGTCTTGTGAGAGATATGAAAATGAGTACCATCTATTTTGCAAGTGGCGTCAGCAAAATGAAGTTAACACAGTAAGTGATGATACTCTTCTCGTTTATTTGTCTGAAAAAGCAAAATCCATGAAAGCTTCAACTTTATGGAGTCGATTTTCAATGTTAAAAAGTTGTCTAGCAGTAAAAGCAATTGTGAATGTTATAGTAACTTGCCAAAATCTATTGCATTTCTCAAACGGCAAAGTGTTGGTTACACACCAAAAAAGTATTAACTGCAGACCAAGTCGCCAATTTCATACTTGAAGCAACAGATGAGAAGTGGTTATTAACTAAAATAATTTTAATATTTGGTATTTTCGGTGCATGCAGAAGAGATGACTTGATTCGATTAACTTTGGAAGACGTGGAAGACAATGGCCGGTTTTTGGTGGTATTCCTTCGAGATGGCAAAACTCACAAATCAAGAAGTTTTACCATTACAAAGGAAGGATGTCCCTTTGATCCATGCAGTTTTTATCGCAAATATATTAATCTAAGGCCTACAAATATAAAAACTACAAGATTACTTATTGCGTATCGTAATGGTAGATGTTATGCTCAACATGTAGGTTTCCATACTATATGTGGTACAACAAAACAGATTGCTGAATATTTGAACCTAAAAAATCCTGAAGAATATACTGGACACGGCTTAAGACGATCTTCAGCGTCTATGTTAGTCGAAGGCGGAGCGAATTTGCTTACTCTAAAAAGACATAGAGGTTGGCATTCGCCGATAGTAGCTGAAGGCTACATCAAAGAATCAGTAAGCAGAAAGATTGAAGTTTCTCGTAAATTGTTCAATCATTCAAGAATAGGAAACACAACGTCAACACCAGAAGCCATTGTAGTTGGGAAAGACCAAGAAATAAATACTAATGTACCTTCGACTTCATCAACTACAATTCTACAAAATGAAATGCCTGCTAAAGAATTGCACATTTACAACAACACAAATTGTAACATAAATATTTCATTTAGTAAAAATTAAAAATTAGGTATAGGTTTTTGTTCGTTCATGTTTAAAAATAATGGTTTCTAACATTGTGTAGATTTTTTTACCTTGTTTTTTGTTTTCAGAGAGGTATAATGAAAAGTATGGTTCATTACACGTCCTTAAATGCTTTTTCCGTGCTTGTATGACTTATCACACGCCCACGGAAAATGCCTATTTTCTGGACTCCTAATGAAATATACTGTTAAATCAGGTACCTAGCTAGAAACAAACAAAATGTAACTTAAATGTCAATCTGACGATGCTTTATAGCGAAACGGCCGTCATTGTGATTTAAAACATATTTTTTCAAATAAACTTGGAAGTTACGTTGAAACGAAGAGTTTTTTATTATTCTTAATTATATTAAGGTTAAAGATTTATTAAAAACAATCCATTTCCATATAACACTTTTAACGTGATTCATAAATTCCGTGTACATGAACAGTGTAATATTTAAAAGTAATTAGGCTAGCCAAAATGATTTAAAATAAAGAGTCCACACATTCGCCTGAATAAACAAATAAAATTGATTTAAACACAAGCATTTTAAATGCCTGTCAATAAAATATATCATAGAATCTTCGAATATACAATGAAAAAAATCCAGGTTTTGACGTAATAGACTTCTGATATGCCAATTATATTTTATTTGTCTTCGTTAATTTATTAAGTAGGTTTCTAAAAATAACGGAATCGTTCCGATCGGGAGTGTTCAATCGTTCCAGTAATATCTTTAAAATTAACGACCATATGAATTAAATTTACTTGGTACGGTTTTGCCGATTTTAAATAGTAGGTAAACACATTTTAAAAATATAATAATAATTAATTTTTCAGATTTATATATATTTTAAAAATATCCATTTCATTTAAATGATCTAATGGAACAAGATGAGTTGACTAATTGCATGAAAAAATAAAATCGACGAATTTATCGTAAATAAAGTTGAACGTTTTAGGGGTTTAGGGGACCAAACGAAACGCGGTGGCATCGATTCCGCATTTTCTGCAACCCCACGAATCTCTTGAACAAAGTATAGACAGAATGGCATCTGATTGGCCAACAAAAAAGTTTGTCGAAGTTGTCAACTGCTCCTCGAGAATCTTTACGAGTTTTGTAACGCTTAGATTGTGCTCGATTGGTACATTCTCCGTCAAAATTGTGTTAACGAACATATTACAGTGCAATAATTAACAGTAAAAAGCAATAAATATTAACATAATACAAAATAAATAGTTACAAATAATAGCAATTTTTAAAATATTAATTTGATAATGTAATATAATAAATTATTATTTTTTTTATAATAAAAAATTAAATAAAAAAATGCTAAAAGCAAACTAACAAAACCAAAATCAATACCAGTTTTGTGATTTGGTCCAATGAAAACGCTTAATCCTCAATGTTCTGTGCTAAATGCTAGCCAATCATTCCGTTTTATATTGATTATTTTTTTCACCTGTCAAAATATCACAGTTTTGTGATTTGGTCCAATGAAAACGCTTAATATTCAATGTTCTGTGCTAAATGCTAGCCAATCATTCTGTTTTATACTGATAAAACCACTAGTCGTTTTACCAGTATTGAAAAAATTATAGAACTTTCAAAAATCAATAACAATATTGGACAATCAATTTTCTTGTTTATAAGTACCTTACTATAAATCAACATTCATTTAGTATAATGTCTAAAAGCCAAATGGAATAAATTCATTATTTCGGTTACTGTACATATTTATAAAAAATCCCGAAACACGTCAAATTTAAATTATAACTTGACATTCTTTAACGTGAAAATGCAACCCCTACCTTCAACCCCCCTAGAATGACAGGTACAACCCCCAATTTTTTAAATGGGAAGTGATATATCATTTGAAAGGTCTCTTCATTCTCTATTCAAAAATGTTATTGTTTTTAAATTTAATGCAAAAATTAACATAAAAAAAAATTAAAATCCTGTTTTTACCGAAATTCGCTACAATACAATCAAAAACTAAAATGTAATGCAAAACGTAATAAAATGTAGAACACGAAAAAGAACTATGAATGTTAATGAAGTAGATGTTCAAAATGTTCTCCGCGAACGTCTTGGCAACATCCTAATCTCAAATAAAGCTGTCTTCTAACATTATTTAACATATCAGGCGTGATCGACCTAATCGCAAGCGTTATTCGTTCTTTTAAGTCATTTAAATCAGAAGGTTTAGTTTTGTACACATGGCTCTTCACAAATCCCCATAAAAAGAAATCTAATAATGTAAGATCAGGTGATCGCGCTGGCCATTCAATCGATCCTCGCCTCCCTATCCACCGATTGGGAAATATTGTATCGAGGTACTGCCGGACATTAAGTTGGTAATGTGGTGGTGCTCCCTCCTGCTGAAACCATATCGTATTCGCTGGAACTTGAGGGTTACCTGGATCAGGATATAAATTTGCCAACGTTGGAATGACATCATTTTGAAGTAGTGCCAAATAATTTTTGCCATTCAAGTTGCCCTCAATAAAAAAGGGACCAATGATATTGTTCCCTACAATCCCTGCCCAAACATTAACCTTTTGAGGGTATTGAGTGTGTTCTTTTCTCATCCAGTGAGGATTTTCCGTGGATCAGTAGCGGCAATTTTGCCGATTAGCATGACCGTTAAGTAAAAAGGTACACTCATCAGAAAACATAACGTCTTCTAATTGGATAATATTGTTATCCAACATGTCCATCATTTGCTCACAAAAAAAAGTTCTCCTATCAAAATCGTCTTCCATGAGCTCCTGAGTAGGTATCATCTTATACGGATGCAATTTATTTTCTTTAATCTGTTTGCTATCGATGTATGGCTAGCATTGAATGTAGTGGATGCCTGTCTACTCGATGTATGTGGGTTTTCCTGAAACTCAAGCAACACATCTAATTTGAGTTTATCACTCAGTGCATTGGCAGCTGCTTTTTTTATCTGCCTTACATGACCAAACTCGCCAAACTGCTTTTCTATTTTACTTATTGTTCCTTGGGATATAGGCGGTAAATTAGGAAATTTCTCATGAAATAGGCGAGTTACTTCCTGTTGTGTTCGGATGTTATCTCCGTAACCAATCATTTGTAAAACTGTTATTTTATGCATTTCCGTTAATCTAACCATTTTTCAGAATTGAATTGAACAAACTTTATACTTAAATTACAACAATGACAACTTAAATAAAACAATTTCCTACTGCTTGTTAAAATAGTGTTGCCACGGAAATTCTTTAAAGTTTTTTAATGGTTACCATCTAAAAACCACATTGCTATGGCTTTTGTTCACTTTCTCATTATCAAGACCTAAACGGGAAATAAGTTTTAAGTATATTGTATTAAGTTTCGAGTATTTTAGCGAATTTCGGTAAAAAAATGATTTTAATTTTTTTCATGTTAATTTTTGCATCAAATTTAAAAACAATAACATTTTTGAATAGAGAATGAAGAGACCTTTCAAATGATATATCACAAGCCTATACTTCCCATTTAAAAAATTGGGGGTTGTACCTGTCATTCTAAGGGGGTTGAAGGTAGGGGTTGCATTTTCACGTTAAAGAATATCAAGTTATAATTTAAATTTGACGTGTTTCGGGATTTTTTATAAATATGTACAGTAACCGAAATAATGAATTTATTCCATTTGGCTTTTACACACTGTATTATCTAAATATTCTGAAATATATTTTGTTATTATTATTATCACAATGCAATTCATCTAAACGATAATGAAAAACCAAATATGTAGTTATGTTAAAACTAACCTGTAGGACGAGTGATTTTATCTTATTCAGTTTGTTTGAGTAGTTTTGCCTAAAATAAAAAAGTATTACCTTTAATAAAATGAAAACAAGTGACAAAATGAACTATATTTTGTATGTAAAAATTATGATATTTTGTAACTGAATCACAAAAACATATTTGGAGAAAAACTGAATCTTTCTGGGTAAAACTGTATAAAATTTCTCTATTGTCATAATAAATTTATTGTTAATAATTGTTATGGTTTTAATTTACCCATTTGATTTTTGATTAAGTCTGCCTAAGATAAAAGAGCTCATGCTAAGTACAAATATTTCTTTATTCAAATTTGATCTTAAATAAATTTTCAAGTAATTTCAGATTTATGAATACACCTTTTCAATATATTTTTACAAAGTTTAAAATCCACCTACATATTATAAACAATTAAAGCAGCAGAAACCTTACTTCTTTGTAGGTATTAAAATTATTGATATTTTATATCTATTTTAAATGAAATGCGTTGGTGTACAAATTCACACAATATTTTTTTTATTCCACCGAATGTACCTTTTCGACTTGTTGACGAAGGAATCGAGTTAAGTTGTGGCAAAGTCAAGGGTCGCTTGATTGAGCGCCTCCGTTTTTCAAATAAAATCGACGGTCTCGTACTCTAGTCGGGAGCTGCGAGCCCTATTACTGCCTGTTAGAAGCTGTGGTTACGCCAAATTGATCGCGATTCAAAAAGAATATAAGAAGATTGGCCACATTTTTATTCTGCTCTTACTCGTTCCAAATCGGTAGCAATTGACGACTAAAAGTCATTATTTAATTGGAAAATTACAGTGGGTTTTTCGTTTCTACTTTCTTTTTTTTTCTGGCAGTTATTAACAACCGTCGGGGTTAGGGTGAGTGCCGTCGCATCCCTTAGGTTGGATGCAAAGGGAATCTATAAAATTGTCTCTTTTGCTAAGTCGTCACTTCATTAATAGCTTATTGTTCTTTGGGGATTCACAAATCGAAAGCTGAAAACACAGCACTTGCAGTTGTGTCGTCCTGAAACGTTATACCAGGCTTGAAGACTAAATTATTGTTATGAAAAATGTTGGGATCAAAATTACGTTAAAAATAATTATCAAATTGATATTTGATGAAAATTAATATTAAAGGGTTCTAAAAAAAGATCAAGGGAAACGAGTTAAATAATTAAATATAATATAATAAATGATTAAAAAAAACAAGTAAATAAACAAATAAAATTAAAACAGATTCATATATAGAAACTGGAAGTTATAATAGAAGACCAGTTCCAGAACATCCCAGGTGTACTAATCCTGCAGATGACCGTTACTTAAGAATTCAGACTTTGCGAACTCGTAATGTTATAGCCAGACAACTACAAAATGTTCTTTCTGGTGTCCGTAATGTAAGAATATCTGTCAAAACGGTTACAAACAGATTAAGGAATTTTGGAATCAGACCCAGAATGTAGTGCCCTTTGTCCCAATCATTGGAGAGCATTTTATTGTAATGTACGATAACGCTAGTCCGCACGTTGCCAGAATAATAGTGGAATACCTTCAAGAGGTTGGTATCCAAGTGAAGGAATCATACAGGGCATTTCATACTAACATAGAACCCCTTATAATTAATGTAGACGACGATACTGATAGTGAAACTAAATTGATATATTAATATTTAAATTTTTATTAAATTTTATTGTGAATATCCTTTAATATGCGTTTCTATTAAAAATTATTATTGCAAATTTAATCCTGACCTGCGTTCTTTACCCAAACTTGCCAATACAGTTCCCTTTTATTGTAGGCAATATAATGTTGAACACACTTTACACCTCAGTAAAAAAAGTTGGTAAACAGAGCAGAACCAGAGGTCTTGCTACTTGAAAATACTTAAATGTTGGCTTAATGTTTAGTTACTTTGTTGGGAACAACTGGTTCAAATTGGTCCAACTTTAAAAAAAATGAATTTCTAAAAATGGGGTAATACTCCAACGAACGGTTTTTTTCTATGAACATCTGCATTTTTCCAAATTTTTGCATAATATTTCATTACTTAATAGTACCAACTGGTACAAAATAGCAAATATCAAAATATGGGGTGCTAACTTTATACTACATAAAAAAGCGTAATGTTAAGTTTTTTGTATACAGAAAGCCCCCTATCATTAGAAATGTGGTACATACGCAATTCATAGAGTATTTTAAAATTTTATTGGTGTAGGAAACAGAACACTGAAGATTGTTTATATGTTTATAAGTAACATTAAAAGCGAGAGTATATAAGAACAGTTAATGTGCAGGTTTTCAGAGAAAACAGACATGACTATATAATTTAGGCATTAATTTCACTCTTTGTAAACATCGGTTCATTCCATTGTGGCCAACGGTTCTTTCAGCCCGTCTAGTTTATATATACAATTATATATACTCCTTGGTTTATTTTTAACTTTATTACTCCACCAAAGAAAATAACAATAATTGTTAACGTAAAATGTACACTAAAATTCACTTAAATTTTATATAACAATGTTAAAAAGAATTAGAATACTTTAAAAACAATTTTATATAGGGACCACAGTGTGGGATTAATTTTAGATTGTTTCATTTTAATGACTTCAGTTATTATAGAAATATTATGATTTTAACAGTGCAAAAGATTTTTATATGCAAAGTTATTATAGGAAATGTTTAATAGTATATTAAACAACGCATTTCATATGGAATTCTGTTATGACACGAGTTCAAGTTTAAAGAACGAGTGTCACAACAGCCATATGAAATAAGTTGTTTATAATATTTTTTATATTTTGCCATTTTATCATTTTTTAAATTAATTTATTATTTTTATGTAATTACGAAAATTTTTATTTTAAAAAGTATGTCGGTAGCACTGTGTTACTTATAACATTTGACAGTTTTGACATTTAAATTATAAAATGTTAATGTTTTAAAATATTTTAAAATGACTAATACACCAATAATAATATATTATATAAGTAAAACATGATATTCATATTCACAAATACTCTCTTAAAGAAGAATTTAAAAGTAATAAATTGCCATTAGCCACAAATGTCATTGTCAATAGTCTTGCCTTTAGAAACTTCACTCATGTCGCCAACCATTTAAAACAAAAATTTGCGTGCCTAAAAGTTACATTACGATACGCAAATGCGTTTTATAATGAAGATTTTTATAAGTGCAAAATATAAAAATTTATTTTTGATATTAAGTTTGCATTTAATTCATTTTTCAGCAAACTTTCCAATTTTTTGCAAACTTATAAAACAAGTTTTGTTTATGACTGTACCTTTAAAAAAACTTATTATTAAATGAACTTATTTTTTTATCACAAATCACTGATAAAAATTATTCTAATTAACTAAAAAAAAGTTAGAATACAATATATGTACACTGTCGCAAATTAAATTTTATTTTAATTAACCCTCCGTGGGTCGCGCAAAATTCTAAAAAATATTGGGTCGTGTCGGTCTGTCAGACCACATTAAGTTAAAACTGACATAAATAGGTTCGTTCCAACAAGAGTCCGAAAATATCAGAGATTGTTATGCGCATGCGTATATGCATTTTAGCGTTCCAACAACAATCTCTGACAGTTTGGTGACTGATAGTAAGCTGTTCCAACGTTACATGCAAACGGTTCGAAAACTGTCATAAAAGTTTGTGAATTTGTTAGGAACTATAAATCAGACGCATGCGCAAAGGACATTTGATTATTCGAAACCACGTGTTTGTCCATTTAATTCAACTTTTAACCTTTTTCGCGTATTATATATTTATATCGTGAAGACATCTATTTAATATAAATAAGAGTTACAGTGGCTCGGATAAAAATATTGGCAACAGCGATTTATTAGACGAAAGTATTGGTGCATTCCACAGTGAAGACGAATCCAGTCACGTTCTCGAGTACCTAAATAATTGAGGAAATTGGAGTTCGCCCGAAAATTTTGGAATGGGAAAATATTTTCCACTTGTTGCACTGTCATGTGTTAAATGTCAAACTAGTACTATAGTGTTCCAACAGAAAAGTTGTGGACTAGTTTCAAATTTCATCAAATGCGCGCATGCGTAGAAACAAATTTGAAAACAATCCGAAACGCATCCCTGATTGTTTGTTGGAACGAACCTATAATAACACTTGTATTTAGGGATGAAACAAACATATTGACAGAAGCAAAAACAAAACATTTTCCTTTAAAAAAATATATTTCAGATACAGTACTGAAAATTTCTTTTACAAAATATATGTTTTATGTTAATCAACTTCTAACATACAGACAGCATTAAAAATAAAAGAAGAATCAAACACTTTTAATTTCAAAATATTTTCAACTAAACGTAGAAATTAGTGGCAATTTATGCATCATTAAATTCTATGGGAAAACATTTTCCCGGCATCGATTGCAGATACCTGAAATGTGCCCCAAACACATATACGTGTTACATTTAAAACAGGAAAAACGCGTTTTCCTATTCTTCTTTGATCCACAATAGAAACACCGTCCAGGTACCACATTTTCTTGATTATTGTCTGCATTTAGTTGACAAGTTATTATATCTATGTGTAACCCTCAAAGGTAAAGTAGCCCCACCAAGGCTCTAATTTCATTCGAATTTGTAAGATTTGTATCTCTCGCACGTTGGTAGGTATCTTCCTCAATATACTTGTTCGTACAAGAGACAATTACGTTGATGATTTCTTCATTAACAAAATAGTTCCACGCATCTATTGGTGTTTTCAGGTTTCTTGTAGATGCTGCGGATTGTGGCAGGTGTCTCGTCATGTTTTCTTGTCTGGTTTTTACGTTCCTCTTTTGGGGCGGATGCTTTCTCCAATGAGATGTTTTATCCTATCCTAAAAACGCAGTGCACTTGCTCTTCATCTGTTTCATCATCATCAAACGGTTCTACTTCTTCTGCATCAGTATCAACCTCTTCTAATAGTCTTAATAGACGTTCCTGTTCTTTCTCATAACGCCCGTGCTATAATATTGCAATAAAATAATATATCTGCATAATATAAACTGAAAATGTATAATTCTTACTTGATGCCGTTTTGATTGTCAGATACAGTGTGGGTCGTGTTGGATTTCCAGACCGTATACTTATTGGGTCGCGTGGTGTATGAGACCGTTATTCTGATTTACACAGTTATTGTTCACTTTCCAAGATCGAACTGAATACTACAGTCCCAAATGACCGTTGTCGTAGAATACCTGGCGCGCGCAGAAGCGGTAGATCTTGGATTAGATTTAACCGCCAGTTTATGAATTTTCGGTCTCAGAAACAAACGCGTGACCCACGGACGGTTAATTTAATAAAATAAATGTTATTTTTATTGAGTTAAGCGTGACAACATCGCAATATTTTTAATTGGCAGAAGTGGTAGATTAAATTTTAGAAGTAAATATAGTAAATATAGTAAATATAGTTATGGATTAACATATAATATGAAACATTATAACAGCTATAATAATATTAAAATATTTTAGTGTGTTCCCTTTTGGATAAATCAGAATTTAGTAAATTTTTGACGTTTGGCCGTGGTAAATATTTATTTATGTTTCATTTCGGAACTGATTTTGGTAAATTCTTGACAGTGACAAGTATGACGTATGTACGACATCCATTCGTAACCTAAAATTAGGTGTTTGAGAATGGTTTGAGAAAGTCGTGCTGGAATAGTATATTACATAACGAGTGTAGAAAGTGAAGTATTACGCACAAGTGAAGTTTAGCACGAGCCGCGTAGTGGCGAGTGCTGAAACGTAACGAGTGCAAGAAATACACTTTCCAACGCGTTGTGTACACGATTTTTCCTACGACTCCAATATTTCTTATTATAATAAATATTTTAAATTTATTTATAAAATTTATTTTAATTGTTAGTCATGTTAAAAATTAGGATTTAAACGAGATAAATGACATTTTAACTTTTTTTGTGGGCTCTATAAAAATGAAAAGTAAAATGGTCAGTTGGTGAAATTAATTGAAAAGTAATGTAATAATAATAGACACAAAGATAATTGTAAACAGAAACACAAACATAACTTCAAAAATCCACATTCGACACATGCACGGAACATAAACACAATATAAAAAAGAAGAATAAACTGTTCTTCTTTCTAAAAGTGTTTTTATAAAAATAATAATGCTGAATAAAAATATGTTTATTTTTTAAAAATTTAAAAACCTATAAGAAACTTTTTTCTTTATTCTTACTTTATACAGAAAAATTTGTATTGGCAATTACAATACAATATTTGACACAAGGAAGATTTAAAAAAAGATTAAATGGTCCTTGCTTTGACATTCATGTGTTTTTACTATTGATAAATTTGACGTAAATGTCACAGATCATAGAACTATATTTTTTTACTTTTCAATACGTGTATTGATATTTACTTTTCAATACGTGTATTGATATTAGCTACTTTCTTAAGTACAAGTAAGTGTGCAAACTAGCACTTTCATATGTGGTCGTAGGAAAATGAATAATCAACAAGCTGCAGCGGCTTTTTTTGAATTTTTATTTGATTCACTAAAAATGCAACAAAATATTTATTTTCAATTTCCTGTTCTTACAACAACAAAATATCATAGAAGGAGTATGAAAAAGCAAAAACAATAATATTTCATATACTTACTTTGGATATTTCCATCTCAATCTTCAAAAACTCTTTGATAAGAAACGGAGAAATTATAGGTTATATGTGGTCTGTCAATTTTGCTGTCAGTTTCTTAATTTACCACGATTTACTGCTCGAAATAGGTCGGTACATAAATTTACTAAAAAGTAAATTTCTGAGCGTTCCGTTTTCATGGTAATTTTCAAATGTGTAAATTTTTTGACATTGATCATCAATTCGGAACGGTTTATTAGTAAATTTTACAAAATTTTCTCAAAACGGAACACAACTTTTGTCTTTTGAAGGGAGTTTACCCAGATACAAGTACATACCTACAATTGTCTTGTAGTAGTTGTATTTGGGTTGAACTGCATCTCAGGCCATCTCTAAGGACACCGCTCTGTCCTGCATCCTGGTATTTCATCAGTTTTCTGTATACACCAGCTATCGCCTCCCTTTCTAACCCGATGTGAAGTGAAGGGAGATCTATTAAAATTTCGATGGCAGCGATGGGAGTGGTGGTAGACA
Organism: Ophraella communa; assembly: GCA_035357415.1. NCBI lineage: Eukaryota > Metazoa > Arthropoda > Insecta > Coleoptera > Chrysomelidae > Ophraella > Ophraella communa. The sequence goes on along the minus strand of CM068988.1, from coordinate 19,038,054 downwards.
TAGTTCCCGTTATGATTAGGCATGCCTGCCGGAGTACCATACGTAATCATAGGCCTTATTACTGTACTGCCAATCTTACACACATAAACTAAATGTAAAATAATAATAGTTAAACCTGCTCTATTGTCCACAAAAAAAGAGTAATACAAATTTGTCATTGACTTACTTGTATTCAACAATTTTAATAGTATTTACTAATGGTTCGAAATATGTAAAAATATATAACTTACAATGACTCATTGTTTACTTAAAGTGCAACGCTTACAGTCGGCTTTAAATTATTGGTAAATTGACACTTGTTATGTAAATTTAAAGTAGAGTCTCCAACATCTAACCTCAAATTCTCGATACGTCGAATCTGTCGCTCTTCAGATTATCCACCAAGTGAAATAAGGACACTGTTGCATTGTGAAAATGTACAATTGTTCTAGCAAGTAAGCCACATGCTTGAATATATGATGTTAATGGTAACATATTCACGTTCAGTCATTCTTCAGGGGATGCACGCGTGCCCTTAAACCGCTCTAAAGAATGGTATTGTTGGTGTAATCTATGATTATATGATAGTGCTCAACGAACCGGGAGAATTATCGGTGAGGGTGGTTGGCTTTTTGGGCTTTTGTTTTAGAACGAGAACTCGGATGTGTATTTTGTGTTGCGTGCAGATTTAAAATTTTTACGCAACAAAAAAATGAGTGCGTGATAGAATACAAATGGAAGGTAAAATAGCTATATATGAAGCAGCAGAATAAAATCTTTTATTTAATAATTAAAACAAAACAAAATAGATAATAGATATTCAAGAATTAAAATTATGAAATACATATTATATATTGCGGTTGCCTATCTTGCTGTAATGCATTTCAGGTACTATCGGCTTCAGAATAGCATATACATTTTCAAACTCAAATCGCTTACATTGAATAGACGGCCTATTTATTCTGTATAACCAATCACGGTTTAAATAATAATAAATTTGAAATCAGTTAAACAGTTGTCCACGCCCACATCTTCACTTAGTTTGGAACCCTCGATAATAAATGTGTGTTTGGGATTAAAATCCCTTTTTTTAATATATCAGTGCAAAAATGCGAAAAAAACCTATTTATTCGGGACATGACCGACCTTTGTAAATAAACTTAATACCCCAAAACCATTTAATGTAGGCGTTTTAAAAATTGCCATTCCTATGTTGTTTAAGAAGGGCGTTTTTATAACTTCGGTAGGTAAACGAAATTCACATTTAACATGTATATGCTATTCTAAAGCCGACTGTACATATGTCACTTATATAGTTAGGCAACCTCAATACATAATGGAAATTGAATTTCTATTATGTATTTCATAATTTTAAATCGGCAATTTCTATTATGTTTTTCATAATGGAAATACGTGTATTAAAATATTAAAATTATGAAATACATAATTTTAATTTTGTAAAAAAATAATTACGAAATTAAAATTTTGAAACTTAAGATTATTTTTTATTCTTGCTTTTTAAATGTTGTTATTAAATACCAAAACGGCACGCCATAATATGTAGACAAGATCAAGTTTCTCTCCAGTGGAATATAAGTCAGTTAAAATTATTATTAAAAAAAGTGTTTTTGTACCCAAATTAGGCGATTTTATGTCCAAAATATCAACTCCGAGGCTGTCACCACCCCTGTTTTGGTGCCTATTTCATAAGATAAACATCGAAATCTTAAAATGTTATATGCTATTTTCGCAATGGTTAATGAAAAAACCTTATTTTATATCCCACTAAATTTGAAAAACTAATTTTTAAAATGAAACCCTAAAAATCTGCTGTTAAAAAATGTCACCGCCAATTCACATCAACACTGAGGCATGATGAAAAAACAAAAAATTTAGGCCAGTACTGTACATTCGTGTCAACTAGCCACTGCCGATCCAGAACGAAGCTTAAGTCAAAGCTGCGAAACAATGAAGACGTGCATTGTTTTGTTAAGCCTGTGAAAATTTTTGAAAGACGCAAAAGGTAAGTGTACACTTTTATACTATCAACACCGTACCTTTTACAAAAAAAAGTTTGCAGAATTTTCTTTTATATTTTAAATTTGAAGCATGCGCTTTAAAGTCTTGTGGCTGGCTGCTAAGTTATGAAACATTATTGTAATATTTGTAGATAATAGAGGTACAAATATTAAAGATTTTCAACTCCGAGGCACTCTACTCCGAAGCCTTAACATTCCTCGGAGTTGAGTAGAGTGCTTTGGAGTTGACAAAAACGTATGCATCTTAACTGAAAGCCTACTTGTTCGTAATTTTATTTACGGAAACCCAGTTATAACTTTCTTTAAAAATAAAAATTCTCCTAATTAAATTATTTCTTTAAATAGAAAATGGCTCGGACAAAATCTGTTGAGGAAAAACGAAAGCGAAAAACTGAACTAGAACGTTTACGAAGGCTTAAGATTGGAAACAACCTGAAGCCTATGAACAAGAAAAAATGAAAGAACGACAACGCTGGAAGGAACGAGTAGATCCAGGAGAGATAAAAAAATTGGAGATCTTAGCAGATGGGAACAAAAAGTTTGGATAGAGAGTGCAAGGAAGTACAGATTTAAGAAGAAAGAAGAGAAAATTGTCGAACAACGGTTTATTAACGCTAACACCAAGTACTAGCAGATATTCAGTTGGTAGAAAAAGAGTCAGGAAAGATAGAGCTAAGGCATATCGGACTATTTGTGCTTTAAAAACTGATCTTTTTTTGCTAAAAAAGCACAGGCCAAGTATGAAGCTAAATATTATGGATTAAATTCATCCCTAAAATAAATGAATCCCCTAATAATGTACCAAAAAAAAACGTTAAAAAAATAAACTGGTATCCGCTGCTATAAAAAAGACACTTCTTTTGTTTGACTAGATATTATGAATATTTTGGGATTCGAAGAGAAAAAGCAATTTGAAGAAAATTATTGTCTGGAAAGATTATATAAGAAAATATAAATTAAAGCGCGAAATAGCAAGTATTATAAATAGTTTCGTTCAAATTATAAAAATTTTCAAATTGTCTTTACCAAAAACCCTTAAACCCTTAAACCCTTAAAACACGGTTAATACTATTGCTGCACACAAAACATTATTGGTTGTCAATACCGTATCCTTTACGAATCACCTGCAAAAAAATGGAAATTTTGATAAATTTTCTTGTTATTTTTAAATATTTCAGTAAAAAAGATTCGTTTTATCAGGTTAAGGATATGGTAATTTTTCTTTATTTTAAGTAAACTAAATATACATTCGTATTATTAAGAATTTTCGTCAACTCCGTAGAAATATAGTCAACCCCGAGGTTACTACTCCTCAATTTTATAATTTTAAAATGATGTGATAGTAGGGTTAAGTTTGGTAATCCATTTTAAAACTATCCTCCCCAAAATATTTCAAATTCCAAAATACTTTTTTACCCAAATTTACCTTTCCCCGAATGTGAGCATTTCTATTATACATGCAATGAATAATATTTAAATAATATAGAAAATTTCTTCTACACAATTTGTAGATAATAATTTGTATCTTTTTAATTTTAAACGGCCCCTGTATACCCGCACATTGTTTAGACATTAACTCTCAAAAACCATAATAGACGTAAATCTGATATCACTTTCGTCCTTCTTCCCCTAGTTCGTGTTATATCAATATTAGACAATATTAATTAACTCAACATGAAATATAGTATTTTTGATTTTAGTTGATTTAACTTCCTGTCGGTCACGTGGCCTACCTTTCAGCAGATAATAGGATTTTTTAGTAATTATATCTTCCTTTTAAAAGGACATTCAAATTTCCGCTTTGTCGTTGAAGCGTAATTTACAACAAAAATGAAAAAAATCATATTACATTCTTGAAATTGGTATTGAAAAAAAATGTTTTATTAATTTTTAGTTGAATTTATGTTGAAATAATTGTGATGTAATTGTGGTGCTAATAGCAGGGAATGAAAAACACCTACAACAAAATCTAAAAATATGGAAAGAAACTATGGAAGAGGAAGGTATGAAAATGAACATTAATAAAACAAAAATATTGATAGTGGGAGACCAAAGAACTGATACCCAGATAATAATAGACAACAATAAAATAGAACAGGTCAAAGAATTTAAATACTTAGGAGTTACACTAGACCACACAGGAAAACAGGATGCAGAAATTAACGAAAGAATTGAAAAGACAATAAAACTATATTACTCGATGAATAACAAATTTATTAACAACAGAAAAATCTCGGTGCAGACAAAATTAAAAGTTTTCAATACAATATTCAGACCAATACTAACATACGGATGCGAATCATGGAACCTAACAAATAGCCAGAAAAGCAAAATACAATCCACAGAAATGAAATACCTAAGAAGAATAAAAATATAACTAGACTAGATAGAATTAGAAATATACAAATCAGAGAAGAACTTGGAGTACAACCCATAACCAAATTTATTGAACAACGACAGTTGAGCTGGTGGGGACACTTACAACGAATGCCGAAAGAAAGACAAGTTAAACAAATATATGAAGCAAGAATACAGATAAAAAGAAAAAGAGGAAGACCTAGGACCACTTGGAACCAAACAATTAGCAAAATACTCCAGACTAGAGGAAAATCATGGAAAGAAGCGATAACAATAACAGGAGACAGAGCAGCATGGAGAAAATTTGTAAATGAATAATAAAGAAAACCCCGACACCTAACGGTACAAGGGGATTTGATTATATATATATAATTGTGATGTAGAAATAATTAACAATATTTTTAGCTTCTTTCTATTTATGCAATAAAGAAACATCCTTCAAAACTACAGAGGAATTAGCCTAGTCAACGCCGCTTATAAAATGTAAGTCAGGGTACTAAATAACAACCTGAAAATCATTACGAAAGAAGAGGAACAAATGGGTTTCAAAAAAGGTAGATCAACAATAGATGGAATATTCATAATACAGTAAAACCTCTCAATAACGGCCACTAAAAATGAAAGAACTATTGGCCGTTATATAAAGGTGGCTGCTATCGTCAGGTTTTGCAGTCGACAAATAAAAAATATTAGCATTTTTGTTTATTTTATCAATTAAAGCAAATATAATTCTATACATAAACGGAAAACTGCTTAAACTACTTTAATATATGTCCTACATAATACAAAACATAGAACTACATACATACTATAATAGGAAAAAAACAGATGTTAAGCTTTTTTAAAGTAGGTGTCAATTTTTGTTTGTTTTACATTTTTTAGCTTTGATTTAAGAATCTCAGCTTCATATTTAAGTAAAATTCGAGATTTCACCATTAATTTTGCACAATAAATAATTTTCTACGTCTCTAAATTTTTCATACATTTCGCTCAAATTAGATAAAGTGGATCTATTATTCTTTAATATTTTACCTAACTAAAACAATTTTATTGTAATCTATACTAATTTGTCTGGAATTAGCTCTAATGGGTTCTACTGTTTGTTCATAAAATATTCGAGAGATTTCAAATTTTCCAATGATCTCAAACAAAATTAAAATTTATAACTCCAAAAAGCACAAACTACATTATTTCTCAAATTTTCTGCTCTAATGAGTATAGGGAAAATAGTCTGCTTATAAAATAATCAACATACAGTAAACGTTTTCAAATATTTATATTATTTCATCAGGATTTATTTAGAGAAAATCCATTTGCTGAATTAAACCACTATAGATTTTTGGAAACAATATAAATATTTCAATCCTTAACTGTTCACTCATTTTTAATTTATAATTCCCTTTATAATGTACAATGTAAAAGAAAACACTTTCTAGGTTATTCTCTTTGTTTTCTTGTTTTCTTTGTTTTCAAAAAATCTAAAGGGATAAGATAAAAATTTCTTACATCCGCAGTAGAGAACCATTGTAGATGATTTTAAAATGCCTTGTAATATTCTAAGAACCGAAAACCAGGACCAAATCTAACACAGTTAAAATACAGATTCCTTAAATATCTGAAGCAGTAAGTAAGTTGTTAGTCCGAAAACAAATACAAATTTGGATACCTAAATACTTTTGCACTCTTGCCAGCCAACATTTGTTATTAATCCACTAGTACTTAATAATAATTTTATAATGTAAAAGAACTGTTCCATCCACCTAAACTTAACTTTAGAAATTAACATTTGAAAAACCTTTTAAAATATTTCATCCGTTTGAGAGTTTAGCTAAAAGTAGAAGAATATTAGTCCCATTCATATGTTAATTTTCTTAAAGAAATTATAAACTTTTCAAAAGCATAGCAACTTTAAATTAATGCGGAAAAGCAGTTTAAGTTCATTCTTAGAGTATTTAAGATGACTTCCTAGTGAAAATTACCCTTTTATAGTGTACGTGCGCTGTCTCTTTCTTAAAATGTGTTCATCTGATTTGAAAATGCTCTTCTCTACTTTTTTCCGGATAACACACCTCAAAGATTTTTTATATAATTATTAACATTTTTTTATTATAAACATATTAGTGTTAACAGTTTACTTAATAAAATGTTTTAGCTGTAGTACTTAATAATATACAGTGTGTAAAAGCCAAATGGAATAAATTCATTATTTCGGTTACTGTACATATTTATAAAAAATCCCGGAACACGTCAAATTTAAATTATAACTTGACATTCTTTAACGTGAAAATGCAACCCCTACCTTCAACCCCTCTTAGTATGACAGGTACAACCCCCAATTTTTTAAATGGGAAGTATAGGCTTGTGATATATCGTTTGAAAGGTCTCTTCATTCTCTATTCTATTGTTTTTAAATTTAATGCAAAAATTAACATAAAAAAAATTAATATCATGTTGTTACCGAAATTCGCTACAATACAATCAAAAACTAAAATGTAATGCAAAACGTAATAAAATGTAGAACACCGAAAAGAACTATGAATGTTAATGAAGTAGATGTTTTGTATACATGGCTCTTCACATATCCCCATAAAAAGAAATCTAATAATGTAAGATCAGGTGATCGCGCTGGCCATTCAATCGATCCTCACCTCCCTATCCACCGATTGGGAAATATTGTATCGAGGTACTGCCGGACATTAAGTTGGTAATGTGGTGGTGCTCCATCCTGCTGAAACCATATCGTATTCGCTGGAACTTGAGGGTTACCTGGATCAGGATATAAATTTGCCAACGTTGGAATGAGATCATTTTGAAGTAGTGCAAAATAATTGTTGCCATTCAAGTTGCCCTCAATAAAAAAGGGACCAATGATATTGTTCCCTACAATCCCTGCCCAAACATTAACCTTTTGAGGGTATTGAGTGTGTTCTTCTCTCATCCAGCGAGGATTTTCCGTGGACCAGTAGCGGCAATTTTGCCGATTAGCATGACCGTTAAGTAAAAAAGTACACTCATCAGAAAACATAACGTCTTCTAATTGGATAATATTGTTATCCAACATGTCCATCATTTGCTCACAAAAAAAAGTTCTCCTATCAAAATCGTCTTCCATGAGCTCCTGAGTAGGTATCATCTTATACGGATGCAATTTATTTTCTTTTAATATGTTTGCCATCGATGTATGGCTAGCATTGAATGTAGTGGATGCCTGTCTACTCGATGTATGTGGGTTTTCCTGAAACTCAAGCAACACATCTAATTTGAGTTCATCACTCAGTGCATTGGCAGCTGCTTTTTTTACCTGCCTTACATGACCAAACTCGCGAAACTGCTTTTCTATTTTACTTATTGTTCCTTGGGATATAGGCGGTAAATTAGGAAATTTCTCATGAAATAGGCGAGTTACTTCCTGTTGTGTTCGGATGTTATCTCCGTAACCACTCATTTGTAAAACTGTTATTTTATGCATTTCCGTTAATCTAACCATTTTACAGAATTGAATTGAATTGAACAAACTTTATACTTAAATTACAATAATGACAACTTAAATAAAACAATTTACTACTGCTTGTTAAAATAGCGTTGCCACGGAAATTCTTTAAAGATTTTTAATGGTTACCATCTAAAAACCACATTGCTATGGTTTTTGTTCACTTTCTCATTATCAAGACCTAAATGGGAAATAAGTTTTAAGTATATTGTAATAAGTTTCGAGTATATTTTAGCGAATTTCGGTAACAACATCAAATTTAAAAACAATAACATTTTTGAATAGAGAATGAAGAGACCTTTCAAATGATATATCACAAGCCTATACTTCCCATTTAAAAAATTGGGGGTTGTACCTGTCATTCTAAGGGGGTTGAAGGTAGGGGTTGCATTTTCACGTTAAAGAATGTCAAGCTATAATTTAAATTTGACGTGTTTCGGGATTTTTTATAAATATGTACAGTAACCGAAATAATGAATTTATTCCATTTGGCTTTTACACACTGTATATCAAAAAGGTAATGTATTAAACAAAATTAATATTTAATGAGAGTAATACTTCCTCAGCCTTAGGGCGTTATGTGATAGTTTTCACCTAATCACTTGTATAATCAGGGTTTGCAAAGTCTTCCGTTTATGTCGACTAAAAGAAATTTTCAGGGATTTGTATGCTAAAATAACAGTCTTTTTAATTCTTTTATAAAAACTAAAGTAAAACCTTAATTACTGTACTATTTTCAATCTGTTTTCTTCATTTAGGGTGTAGCTGGGCGCACTTTCTTGCCAAATCATTTACAAATGGGTGCGAAGTTTACCTTTGCTCTCTGTAGAAGATAATATGTTTAACAAAACGCGCGTTAAGCATCAAGTATATTCGGTATAAAATCAATCGTCTTGGAGTCTTGTCAACAGATGTCGAAATCCACTAAATCCAGCACAATATTAAAAAGTCTGCTGATAAATATTACCTTAACGGGGCATATAGCCCAGAAGGTAGTTGTTGTTTCATAGAAAACGGTCAAGCTTGGTATAGGAACTGTTAAGTTTCTTTACCTTGGGTGGAGGTGGAAACAATTTTCTACTTTTTCAGTTTATTTAAATATTAACTTGTTTTAAGGTAAATCTTTCCAAATAATATATAACTTTAGGTAGATATCTTTGAATTATACCAATGTTTTTCAGCCATAACTTGCATAGTATTTTTAAACCACTCATAGAACTTCGAAATATATTCTAATGCGCGTATATTACCTACTTAAGTTGTGCAACAGGAACTTTTTTCGTAAAACTTATCCATTAATAACATCATCGAAAATGTTGTTTACATATCCAAAGAAACGGCTATAAAACGTAATACTTAAGTATATATAAACGTGTTTCGAATTAAATCACTAAATAAAATATTAATAGTGATATAGGTGCTTGAAGGAAATTTTGCGTCAAAAGAGCTATCGTTCAGAGAAAAATTTACGAGTATTGCCTCATTTATTGCAGTGGAGTAACATAAAAATAAAATAAATGTTTGTGTTGAAGTACTATTATATATCTTTAGCATGAATACTCTAAAAATATATTTATGTCTGATATATACTGTAGAAACCCCTACACTATTTTTACTGATATTATAAGGACGTTTCGTTGACTTTCGTTTATTGTTTTTTGTGTATATACCTTAGACCTATTATCAGAGTGGACGCAACATTCTATTCATAAAACTCTGTTTCTTTTATCGCAATGATTACAGAAGAGTGTCTATGAGTATGACAAGAATACCAATCGATTATCTTTGTTCCGACTTCGTACTGGCAAGGCTGTATCATTTTCAGCAGTTATGCATGCTTGTAATCAGTGGCATGTTATTTGTTAAAGATGGGTAATCATTATGTATCTTAAATTTGAATTTTTAAACTCATTTTTAATAGATATTAAATAACCAAAAGGAAAAGTTTAAAATAAACTAACTGACATAAAAATCCGAACACCCAGTTTAAAAGATTTTATTTTTATAAAATTTTGTATAAGTACTTACTGAAGCATACTAAATAAATTATAAAAAAATTACAATTATTGCTTTGCTTTAAAGCCCTTTTACCTTTAATATTGTGTGGATGCACAATGGATGTGTTACGCATTTTCCAACGCGCCTAGGCATGCTTCTGACCAGGTGGTCAATGTCCTTCTGTGGTATCTCATTCCAGGCAACCACCAACTCCTCTCGAAGTTCTTCTAGAGTCTGAGCAGGACGTTGCAAATTGAGAAATCTCCTACCCATCATATCCCACACGTGCACAATTGGGGATAAGTCGGGAGATCTTGGTGGCCAATGTGACAACATTATCTTGAAAGAAGTCTATTGTGACTCTTGCGACATATGGTCGGGCATTATCTTGTTAAAAAGTTGGATTTGCCAGGGCATCAGCATAGGGTAAAAACTGGGGTTCTTGGATATAACGCTGCGCCTTCATTTCAACCCAAACCATAACTCCATCAGTTTGATGAACATGCCTTTCCACAAAAAACCGTGAATTTCTCCTTTAACCACGTCGTCTTCTAACCTCGCTCGACCATCGTGCATGCCTAAACAAAATTGAGACTCGTCACTAAAGACAATACTGTTCCATTCCTGATCCCATGTCAAGAACCAAAATTTGCAAAATTTGAATCTTTACTACGGCCACAATATTAATTTTTGGATTGTTAGTTGATTTAAAAAAAAAACTGTATAAAAACCGTCAATGTGGAAGATAATGTGCTTCGTTCGATTGCTCATTTTCTGTAATTTCTTCAATAATGCCTTCTACCAGCCATTCTTTAAAAACTGCATCGTAATCATGGTAGTATCCATCTTTCTTCAACTTCTGAATCAGATTATCCAAACGTTTTTTGGCTGTTTCGAAATTATCTGGCAAAGGAGCGTGATTCTCAATCCAAGGTAAAGAAACTTCGTACCTGCCCATTCGATTGACAGTTATTGTTTTCGTGAAACATTCCTTTATCTCCAGTTCTTTTTGTTCTATAGATTTTTGAGTTTCAGGATCGATGATTCCCAAAATTTCAAGGCTCCATAAGTCTGCTATAGAAATATTTTTAGAGTAAAGGGATATTGCCATCGTGGTAGTTGACGCATTTGGTCTCCTTGAAGGAAAATCTTTAACTCTTCCCATGAGGATGCAACCCAATAATGTCTCCATTGCAACGAGACCACTTTTCAAATTGTGTTTCTGTCCAGTGAAGAGTTTTCCCGCAACATCTGCTCCAATGCGTACTTCGATCAGAGCATCTATGGTGTCACTTACTTCAAAAGCGCATGCGTATTTTTTGTCTGGACTTCTGAGCTGAGAATGTTATAGCATGAATGATCGATACTTTCTGAAAAGAGCATGAATCATTGTTTCTTTTCTGGTTTCGTCGAGTTCCATATCAATAGCTACAGCCCTACTAACATACGAACGTTGTGATCCAGAATCGATGATGTCTCGAACAGTTGCCTTGCGGCCCAAAGGTTAAGTTCACAACAAATTGTTCGTAGGATACCGTAATGGCAAGTGCATTTCCCAGCGCGTTGGAATTCCCAAGAAAATAGCGGAATTTCTAGAATTAGCAAATCCCGAGTTGTACACCGGCCATAATTTTCGCCGCACATCGGCGACTTTACTAGCAAATGCGGGAGCGGAACTTTCCGTTCTTAAAAGACATGAAGGATGAAAGAGTTCCTCCGTGGCAGAAAAGTATATTGAGGATTCGTTGGAACGAGAGAATAAAGTGGCTAAAATGATCCAGGAAGGAGAAAGTTTTGTGCAAGTCTTAACTGAGAAATTTAAAGAAATTATTAGTAGTAATAGTCCCAAAAAGGCAGGAAGCCAATTTGTAACTAAATTACTCTCCAAAAGAGATCCCGGCTAAGAGACCTCATCCAGGGGATGGTTCGACTCCAAGTTAATGCTCACTATAGGAAGGATTGTGATGTATAAGTAAAAAGGGCGCCACTATCTTTTGAACGCTATCGATTAAGCAAACAAACTACACAAAAACTAAGGTGAGAAAGATAGAAACACCTTGTAATTACTTTAATTAAACAACAAATAAAGAAGCTACTTGAAATAAAGACCGACCACGCTACACCCTTAAGACTTATAGTCTAAGGTATATAAATGAAACGGTTTTTAAAACTATTGTTTATTTATTGAAACTGTAAGTACTTGCTGATAATGAACTGGAGTTGTAAAAAGTGGACTTAACTTTAGGTTTCTGTGCTGTCTAGAAGGGCAGCTTCTTCGTGGAGAGATGAAAGTTTCTTTAATGGTTCTGGCTACTCAAGATGTAATAGTATTCTTAGCTCAGAAGTGGTTTGAAGGACTGTCTACACATAAGCGGTAACTGGGCTCTAAATTTAGGGGTATCTTGACTGTAACTCGACTCCAACTTAGAGATGTCAGGCTCCAACTTAGAGATGTCAGGCTCCAACTTAGAGGGTTGTATCTTGCAACAACCAGAAAGGAAGTTCACAAGACGAAATACTGGAACGTTTTTCTTTCGACTCTTCAGTCTGCCTGTTGGGAGAAAAAGGGATAGAGTTGTCTTGCTGGCCTTTTATAGGCTAGCTCAATGCGTGTTCGTGTCATTTGTCAGAAGAAATGCGTTCGTTACTCAATTGCAAGTGAGGGACGCGTTCTTTGATTGGCCTCGTTCAAACAGATAAATAGTTAGCGTCTATAAGGGGTGTCTTGTGTACAGTAGCATTGATAGTGAATCAGGGTCGGTTTTAACGGTGTCGTTTACGGTCGGTAATAGTGCGAGGTGACATGACGATAGACATGTTACAAAGTGCTTGCTCGAGTTCCGCTCTCCACGATGGTTTACCGAAAGTTGAAATAACTGAGAATACATGTTTAGATTGTCTTTAGTTACATGTTTATTAATTTTGTATTGTTTTCACAATAAATTGTTTGATTCTTGCCTAATTTCATTAGAGTCCGGTAAACATTTTACCGGAATTTCACCGTAAAGTCTCATTTACTGGACTCAAATCGTTGACTAAAACATGGCTATTACGATGCAGTATGAAAAAATATTAAGTGAACTTAAAAAGCCACCTACATCTTACGTTTCCTGATTAAAATAATCAATTTATTCGATTAGGTTAATAAAATAGGACCCCACGAACTCCACTGATATAATAATATGATAATGTTGTACATGTAAAACATAAGGAAGCTCAAATCTCTCGAAAAATATCTCGATACCCGACCACTTAATATGTTTAAAATAGTTATTTTACAAACAAGTCTGCCTAAGTACGCGCACTTGAATAAAGTGGCCCACTTTGAGACCCATATGGTTATTATAACCCGTACAATATACAAACATTCCTAGTTTACGTAAAAAAAACTACCGAGAAAATTGGTTGTTGATGGATTCAGGATCAGGTTGTGGTAAATATTATTAAAATATAGAATCTTAATTAATTAGATTATTATTTTAGGTAATCGTACGAGGCCGGTTCAAAAATAATTCTACCAAAGGGTAGATAAATATGTAGGTGAACGTGGAAACTGCCGTATATAAAATGATTTTGGTAGAACAATAAACAACTAAAAGGTTGTATTAACTTTCACTATTTATTCTATAAATTGCAATTACAGCTGTTTCGCTATAACTAGCATCGTCAGATTGACATATTGACGATGCTAGTTATAGCGAAACAGCTGTAATTGCAATTTATAGAATAAATAGTGAAAGTTAATACAACCTTTTAGTTGTTTATTGTTCTGAATAACATGAATTTTCACACAGTAAGGGTTAGTACCATAGATTTTGGTAGAAGTTACTAGTACCGAACACACTCTTTGGGGGGGTAGCGATGTAAATCTAGTCAAGGAAGCGGGTTGTATTGTTCCCTTTTTGTCAACTATTCGGTAATATTGTAGGGAAACCTATAACCTCACAGGCAATTGGGTGCCGGGTTGTGGGATGAATCGAGGAATTTTGAAGTTCCTCGAGGAGGTCTCCCATATTTCGAGTAGTGTGTTGAAATTTTACCAGAGGCATCGGAAAGTTTTAGATGGGTTTTATTTCCTACGGCTGAGAGGGTGGAATTTAGGTTAAAAATTGCAGGCATGATGTGGCTAAGGGTGGTGAAACGGGAATGTCATTTAATACTACGTAATAATCATGTGGTTTTCATATGAGACTGTAGGCCTTTTTACCGGCCTCGGTAGAGTGTATGGCATCTGGGATGATATGATGGGTGTAGACCTTGGCCTTGTGAGTGTTGGTGCCGCAGATAGAGTTTTGGTTCTGCACTTTACGGACAAGTAGCCTAGTTATACTGCTTCTCGAAATTTTGCGTATGTGATGTTATTGTAAGTTTTTAAAAAATAAAAAGATGTTGCTCCTCTTATAGAGATATTGTCGAGCTTCAGGAACATTTTGATTTAATCGATACCAAACAGTCAATTCAGTTTCACGGTGGGCATTTACAAAATTTTCTGCCTCTTCAGTTCCAAAATAGACAATCTGATTATTCGGAAGATGTATTGGTAATCGAATGATCATGTAATTTGAACTTTAAAATACGTCACATCGATTCTGGCGGACTAATGTAACGACAATCCAAAAACCGGCGGATTTCGTCGTAATTTTCAACTATATTATTTCCTGAATTGTCTGCTTGAACTTGAACAATAGCTTGATATAGCTTATATACGTATGTAAACAAATATTTCACTGATTTAATTGATGAACATGCTTGACATTTTTTCAACAAATATGGATTATGCAGCACAATCCAAGAATTATCAATAAATTTACCTATGGGTTCTATCGGACGCCGTCTATAAGATGGATACCCATTTATATTGAAATCCGTATTAGCAAGTAAAGGTTTAGGAAATTTTTTAGTACATTTTCCGTCATCATCTTGACAACGTAAGCTGCACGTACCATGTACCATATTTGATAAAACTAATTCTTTTAAAATGTCATCATTAGTTGGAATTTTGGCTGTTATTAAACGATCTACATCAATAGCATCAAAAATTTTATTTTGTTGATGTAAATTGTTGGCAGGGTTGTTTGGTTTAAAGGAAGTCCACTGCCAAACACAAAGTGTTAACTCCGAGCATCTCCGTACATTTAAAACAGTGAGTAATAAAGAGTTTTTAACTGTAAAACATTTTTAGTTTTCCTGTAAGTTTCGTTACAAATTTTACCAACAAACTTATGGTAAGATTCCAAATAGTTATTGGTCGAACCCTATATACAACTGCTGTTTTAAAACAACTTTATGGCTTACTGTTTTGATAACATATACCTGTGAAAAATTGCCTTTTGGTTATTATTTCTGTTTGGGAAATGTTTATGTGTTTAGTATAGGTGCATCATAAGTAGCTTATATAATGGCTTGATTCATTTGATATTACAAAAGATATATAGTCATCTATTTTTGTTCAATTTTTCAGTGGTTAGTTAATTTTAGTATACACTTTAAAATTTTTGCAAAAAATTAATAATGTATGTAAAATCTTCTTAATGGTTTATAAATTATTCTTATATATACAAACCACATTTAATTTGCAAATGTTTGAAATTTGAAGAATTTAAAAAATTTACAGAACAAACAACATACTAATTGCTAGTTTAAAAAAAATTAGTTATATGTTTTAAAGTATGTTGATTAACTAACTATAAATTATAAATGAGTTGCGGTTGCTAGTAGAACTCATATTGGTGGAGCTGGTAAAATTAAACTAATTCAAGTCAGGAAAAAACCTGATGTTCTAGCTAAGCAAAGTGCTAAAGGCATACGGTATGCGCCCAAACAAAGGACATCCATATCAAGAAGCCTGTGAAATATATTCCTGTCATATGAAACAAGTGACCATAGTTGTTAGGTAAAAACATGCAATACGTATGGATTGACAGAATACAGTCGCCTTCATAGACATTTAAAAATAATGCCTACCCGAAAGTACAGAATGCAAATTAAATCTGACTGAAGATGAATATAAATTTGAACAGAAGACTACTAAAAAATCAACTTTTAACGGGAATGTTAACCGGGCATTGTTGGTTTAGAAGTCACATGAAGAAACTAGGATTAGAAGATGAAGCAACGTACAGATTCTGTAAGGAAAAGGACAAAACCTCAATACACATAATCTCAGAATGCCCTAGATATCTTGCAAAATTCCAAGGACAGAGACCTGGGAGCGCACGAAAAAGAAGAGAAGGATCCACCTGACTTGAAGTCCGACGATGTCCTAAACTTTCTTATGAAAATAGGACAAGAAGAGCTGCTGTAAGACAGGTAAACATGAGACCCATGTCAAGAAAGGGGAAGACAATAGATCTTATAGGTTCCAGTGTACTTATCACCCCTAAATTATTATATTCATACATACAATTGTTTACTGGCTATGATGACAATTATTGAATTTTCTTGTATAATGTACTGTAAAGCTTTCATGGTGACGATAAAAGCTTCAGCAGTATTAAAATAATGGGTACGTTTCTAGTTTGAATATGTATGTAAGTATATGAATATAAATTTAATATTCTTTTATTAACAACATTAAATAACGAAGGTATTTAACAAAATTTCTAGGTTTATTAAAGATATATATCTTTTTTCATTTAATGACAGCTTTTTCGGTAAACTATCACGGTAAGGGTTTTTTACTGATCGAAGAAGAGATCGGTTACCCTTAACGTTCGACATGCTTATAACGTTTTTTGCACGATTGATGCCATTATAAATTATAAAATTAAACATTTTCGTTATATTGACTAGTTTCGTTCAATTTATCAAGATAGATATTTTGGTTGTTAGATAGTAACTAAGGTGCATAACAACAATGGAGAATTGAGTTTAGTTGTCAATAATTTTAAGTACAATTTTGATTATTATAAATTAAAATATGAGCGAAAGTGAATTTGAAGAAATTGAACGGGCTTGGGAATAAGGGTTTTCCGCAATTATTCCCGAAAAATTCAAAATTCGTTATCAAAATACCTACGAAAGTTTTAAAAAATTTTGCGGAGGCAAGAATTTAAGAATCGATGAAAAGATTCTATTGGCATATTTCGTTCAAAGATATATGCAGTTGAAAGCTCCTGGAAGCCTCTGGGTAGAATATTCAATGATTAAATCCACCGTTTTTCTTTATGATGGCAAGTTTTCAACTTTGATCGCGTATTTGAAGAGATAAAATGTTGGCTATAGGCCTAAGAAAGCGAGCATTTTTACACGGGAGCAATTTGAAAAATTTCTGGTGGAAGCACCGTACGAAGAATTTCTAATTCACAAGGTAATGTAAGCTAGTTTAGGTAAAATAAGTACTCTAATGAAGATTTTTTCATAATTTGTAGGTCGCAATGGTATTGGGAATGTCTGGTGCTTGATAAATAGTTTTATTTAATTTTTGTACAACTTCCTTTTTGCAATTTATCTTTTATTACTTTGTCGATTATCGTCATAATTTAACTAAATGATACCTATAATACACACACACCGGCAAGGAACAGGTTATGATTGTGGTTTCTTTCTTTATTGTACTATTTTATAGACTATGTCTAGATAGCTTTGAATGCTGCACGCTACAAGGGAAGTTTTAAATGTCAAAACAACAAATTATTTGTTTATTTGTGTTGTGTTTTACATTTTAAACAAATTATTTGTTGATAAGCAGTACTAATTTATTTTGAATTAATTAGTTAATTTGTTCGGTTTGGTTGGAATTGGTTTTTCTTTTGACTCCGTTGTGTTCTTATTGTCACGAGCAAGTAATAATGATAATGATTTAATACCGACTGATATTGCTAGGGCAGTAGTAATGATCGAACTTACACCGTAGTCGTTGGAGACAAACCGGGGAGTATGTAAGAAGCGTGGAAGCAATATAAGTAAGCGCACAATGAGAGGAACACTTAAGGAAGTTGGTCTTAAGTCATATGTGCCAATAAAAGCCCCAAGACTCAAGAGACACCATCGTATAGCGCGACTAGAATTTGGTAGAGAACATCAAAATTGGAATGCTAACCAGTGGGGTCACATTCTCTTCACGGACGAGAGCCGTTTCTGTGTAAATTCCATCGACAGTAGACGTCAGTGAGAACAATCTGCACGTTTTAATTTTACTACTGCTATACCTTTTGGTGGAGGTTCAATTATGGTATGGGGCGGTATATGTTTGGGAGCACGAACAGAGTTAGTGGTGATTGATGGCGGGGCATTAATAGCAGATAGGTACATTAGAGATATTCTCCAAGACCATATGGTAAATTTTGCCCCGCATGTATTGGAAACAATTTATTTTTTTGCAGGAAAATACGCGCCCACACGTCGCTCACTGGGTAAGAGACATTTTAATACAAATGGGTATAACAACAATGAATTGGCCAGCGTGTTCCCCAGATCGGAATCCGATAGAACATGTGTGGGACATGCTAGGCAGAAAACTTAGCGCACGAATTCCGGTACCTCAAACCAAAGAGGAAGTAAGAATTGCATTGATTGAGGAATGGGAAAGACTGCCTCAACAACTGATCGATGACCTCATTAGAAGTATGGTGAGACAAATGACTCCAGTTGTCAGGGCTCGTGAAGAAAACACACGCTATTAAAGCGAAAGAAAAAATGCATTTAAGTTTAAAATTGTACAATAAAGTTATTCTGTTTAAAACCAGTATTTTGTTTCATTCTGTTATCTTCGACTTGTTTTCTTCTTCAGCAGTTTACACATAGTACAACTTTTGTAAAACCCATTCCATCATTATAATCTAACTTCGTTTTAAGAGATTATCTGTAAAATATTTACAATGTGTATATTATAGAAGAACTAATTAAATTTTATATCTGTTCCTTTAAATTTGCCGGTGTGTGTATTTATTGGTGTAACCCAATTAAAAATATATTTGATAGAAAAATACAACTATGGTAAGTTTGTTTTATAGCACATAGTGATGAGAAACGAAAAAAAGGGATAAAAAACTTGACAGTAGCACAACGTTCGATAGATATTTATTTTCTTTTACACAGTCTCCCAATTTAAATAACTATTTTGCTATAAATACATTTAATTTCCTTATATAAATAAATTAAGATAATTTAATTTAAATTTTCTGTACATTGTTAAATATTTTTTTTCTCTAAATATTTTACAATAGAAAGAGTCAAGCACCCAAAAATCACGTTCCTACTTAACCCGTGCACCTACTTGATGTTGATACGACATTTAAAGAATCTCAAGTCCCACCCTCAACGAATCAAAATCCAGAAAAACAAAGAAAGAAAACTCCCGGAAAACCGACTAAAAAGAGACGAAAATCCGCTCACCGTTCTCGGATTCTACAAAGCACACGAGTAGTATCACACATAATATAAACGCGTCGAAATAACAGCAGTGTTTTGGCAGCAGTGATAGGGGAAAGAAACACCGAAAACGTCAACAATTTAAGGACTTTTTATAGTGCGGGTGTTGTGACATCGACAATTTGTACATAATGGATATAAATATTGAAAAAATCGAAGACGAAAATAGTCAGAGTAGTCATAAGGTTGAGAAAAATATTATTTCGGTAACGCCGTTTTCTATAAATGATATTTTGAGTAAAAAAGTTGATAACATCAATGTTGACAGAGACAATGATAGTGACGATATACAGGAGTCCGCTTTGGATATGTCTAAAAATCAGAAACACATTGAAGGTAAGTGATTCACTTGTAATATGATTTCGAGCTTCAGTTGTGTACTACATTTTTTCAACGACCATATCTATATCAACAGACAAAGACGTTAATTTTATTTTGTATAACTTATGTTTATAGAGAATTTCAACAATAATATATTTAACAATATATGTTTATAAATAATAAATACCTACAGTTTGTTGATTAATAAATGTTTATCATTAAAAAGAATTTGAAAATACTAAAAATCTTAAAATAATCATACTTGCTTTTTTAATTACTATGGATTTATTAATCAGTAAAAATTAGTTAAAGTATTTATAACAATTAAATACATTTTATTTTGTATGCAGCTTGATAGCCATTGCTGGTCGTTTTTCCAAATGGATTTGTATTTTTTGTGTTCCCAGTAGTGCAGTATAATAGTTTTATTAACTCTAGTTTCTCTAAATAGTCTCTAAATATACTTTCATTTTTGTTGTAATCATTGATTTAAGTGAAAAAATGTCCAAGCAATTCTTTTATAACTGGGTATTGAAGAAGGTAAAGCACCCGGAGAATACAAATATAGATACGGATCTTATTGAAGTACTTCATATTAAATTATAAAATGATTGCTTAAAAACTTTAAAAAACTTTAGCTAAGTTTGTAAAAAATGAGTTTTTTACTAAGAACAATAAACAACTAAACGTTTGAATGAAAATTCCACTTTTTATTCGAAAAATAAGTTTTTTTTAACTTGCAATTACAGCTGTTTCGCTAAAATTAGCATCCTCAGATTAACAAATAAGTAATAAGCCATAACAATATTAAAGCCAACCTTGGTCTAGCCTTAATACTACTTAATCAACATCAGGTAGCTACAAACAAACAAAATAATCTGTCAATTTGACAATGCTGATTTTAGCGAAATAACTGTAAAGACGTTTTAAAAACATGTTTTTCGAATAAAAATGTTACTATTTACACAGATAAAAAAAGTATAATAAAAGTTAATTCCATATAAAACTTAATCAATTAGGATTCCTGTAAGTATTCTCAGACTAGATCTTCTGAATGAATGAATTCTTGGGAATATCCTATTCTAAACGAGAATCCAGTATCTATGGTGTGCTCGAAAATTTTTTAATATCGATATCATAGTTGTGACGACGATACAAATTTTCTTCTCCAGAGGAGAAAATGCACTGGAAATGGGCTATATTGAAACCATGATATTTGATTCTAAAATTAAGATTTTGAAGGGGTCTGTTCATACTAGTATGCGTGATAAAACGTGTAAATAGTAGCTATATCTACCGAGGCTAGGTATAAGATATATTACCTAGAAACAATTGAAATATTGGAATCATCATTTTCTAATTAAATGTAATAGAGAGTGGTGAAAACTCTCATTGTAACTGCCTATGGGAACAGTTCATCGGCCATCACATGGTAGCTTTGGCTATATTTGGACATCATAATGTGTCTGTAGATAACAGACAAAGCTTGCACTTGGAGTAGTAAAAAATATACACCCCAACATGCGACGTGAAAAGAATGCCGCAATTGTATTCCGAAAGGTACATGGATGAACAGAGAGAGAGTTGATTGCACAGAAAATCGAAGGATTCAAAGACCATTGTCAGACGTTCAACCAAAAGTAAAAAAAAATATAATGAGTCTAACGACATAACCTCACTTTACTCAAATACATATTCCTTCAAATTATATAACTGGTATTACCCGTTACTAATTTTTTTATGAATAACTGATTAACATTCAAAAATTCACTTACAAATCCTATTTCATTTGGAAATATGTCAGGACTACCAACCTGACAGTTGACGTCAGTTCTGTATGATTTATCTTCTTCTTAAAATGCGAATACTGGCAATCATCATAGTTACGCTAATTGTTGCTCTGAAAAGAACAGTTGAGTACCATGATGGCATACCTTGTAGTATTCGTTGTAGTAGTTCATAATGATAATTATGTGTCTTACCCCATATTCTTTGTTTTAATGGTTTTAATATGCACCAGTTCATACATTGTCCAACGGCTTGATTGATAATATGGTACGTAAACAAAATTATCAGGATTCTGCGGATTTGCCAAAGCTCAAACACTTCAAGTTTTGGGAGGGCCTTTTAGTTAATATCCATTATACTCTGCGTACAGAAGAACCATTGTCTGCCATAATACTATGCCATACCTTGGTCGATTTCAGCCACGTTGCACAGGCACATCTTTCGGGCATTCTCCTTTTTTTCATATGAGTCATCTGTTTCCATTAGCTAATAATCTATACCTATTATAATCCATATTATAGCAAATGTTCTCCATGTAATCCCAGCTTTGCAAGCATTTCTATCATCATGTGGTGTTGGACTCTGTCTAATGCTCTCTAGTGTTTATATAAGACATAGGCATATATCAGAATAACTGTGCAATAATATTATAGAGATTAAAATATATTAAAAATCAGTTATACTGATCTTAGAGACAAATATAACCGGAGACTAATAATATCGAAGCTTTAATATTGTTGTCTTACACCTTCAAACTTGATTTAGTGTAAATAATACTTTTTAAAAATTAATTTTTTGATATCAATGACTAAAACAGCTTAATTTATGTATAACATAATTTATTTTCAATAAATCTGAATTATACAAACACTTTTAATTTATTTTGTACAACGTCTGAAATTAAACCAAACTGCTTCCCCGCACAATAGTATTTATGTACAGTCGCCATTGTTTCTAGTAGAATTCGGAACATTATCGGCTACACCCTTTTCGCGAAGCTTCCATCATTTCTCGAAGCCGTCGCCGGTCGACAGTTCGCAGCGTACACAACCTCCAGTGACGGCGGTCTTAATCTTCTAAAAAGGAGACTCGCACATAGGAAATGTAAATCAGAACATTGTATTTATTATTAGTTGGCCAGGTCAGTTGCACCAACCGTCTTGTATTAATCAAGATAACATTAATTCACTAATTTACTTTTTATAAAAAGTTTGTAAATCTATTTTTTAAACTACACTTGATTTGTTTCCAATAAATCGAATTCCGATATGTAATTAATGTTACCTATTGACCAACAAATCGTCCTCCTATTATATCCTGCATTCACTCACTTTACACGCTCAAATTGTAGGCCATAGAGTAAATACTTAAAATTTAATTGAACTTTAGAATTTGATGAAGGCATATAAATCCTACCCTCTATTACACATCGTTCTTGATTAACACTGCTTAGTACTAATTAATCGATTTGAATGAAATATAAATGGCTTGTACGTTAAATACTGTAAATTATAACCAAACATGAAAAGTGAACTGAGATACTTAACCGTAAATCCATAAAATTATTAAAATGATGTAAAAAATAGAGAATAGACTCATTGACCAAATTTTATTTTAAAATAAGGTTCATAACTGAAGATTTTATGTTTTTATTACTAATATGGATGGGTGGATGTTAATCATAAAAATAGGGGAGAACATCGTCGAGTGGAAAACAGAGGTCAAATATCTAGGGCTAATCCTAGATAGGAGGTTACTCTGGAATAAACACGAAGACGAAGTAATACACAAAGCAACCAAGGCCCTCATGGTGTGCAGGAACATTGCAGGAAAGAACTGGGGATGCAACCCACGTATTCTGAGACTAGCCTGTTCATGTATCATTGGAGCAATGGGAACTTGCCCCACTGCTGCAATGTAGGTGATTTTAAACTTCACCCCACTGCACATTCTGTTAGAAAGTGTAAGGAAGACAACAATATATAGAATGATCAAAGAAGGAATTATCAGGGAAGAACCTCGATCACTTCATTTTGATCAAACTTGGGAAATGCCCCAAGATGATATGCCAAAGAAATTCAACATTGTGAGAAAATTCATATCACAAAGTTGAGTAATAAATCTGAATGGGATGAAGACACCATACAAAATTTAAACCAGAATACCATAAAATGGTATACGGACGGTTCCAAGCTAGACGAGGAAACTGGGATAGGAGTTTCTGGACCGAGAGCCAAACCCGAGCATCTTTCAAGCAGAAGTCCGCGCCATCGAAAGATGTGTGGAATTCAATATTGGAAGAAACTACCGCAGACAAGAGATTGTGATCATGTCGGATAGTCAAGCAGCCATCAAAGCGCTGAGCTCAAATATAATGCCTATGCAAACTAAATGAACTAGGCCAGAAAAACACTCTCACCCTCCTATGGGTCCTAGGACAAATAGGAATAGAGGGGAACGAAACATCAGACAAGCTGGCAAAAAAAAGAGCTGAAACTCCACACTTGGGACCACACTAAGGAAAGAAATGGAGAAGGAAAAATCCAAGTACTGGAATCAGCTGGAAGGACTAAGGCAATCTAAGATACTACTGGGGAACTTTGGTCAGAAGAGATCTCTTAGCTGCGTCAATCTCAGTAAAAAAAGGCTCCGAAATTTAACGGGAATACTAACCGGGCATTGCCGGTTAAAAAGCCACATGAAGAAACTAGGGTTAGCAGATGAAGCAAAGTGCAGATTCTGTGAGGAAGGGGATGAAACCTCAATACACATACTCTCAGAACGCCCTGCCACCCTGCCTTGCAGAATTCTAGGGCCGGATACCTAGGAGCACATGAAATAGAAGAGGGGGATCTACCTGATTTGAAGCCCGACGATGTCCTAAACTTCCTCAGGAAAATAGGACTCGAAGAGCTGCTATAAATCTGAGAAAACATCAGAACTGGCAAGTAAGGGGGGACACAATAGATCCTATAGGTCGCAGTGTACTTATTACCCCTAATTCATACATACATGGGTGGATGTTTAATCTATCAATAATTTAGAAACATGCTGCACATATTGCAGGTGACCTAAGCATAATTACTGTCGGGGTGACATGGAAAAACTCATGTTCGTACGGATCCTCTTCAAGACCAGACCAGTGTTGGACTTATCACCGCTAGGATGATACCTACCAACCAAAACCATCTCAAAACTCGCTGTTATCCCTATCTTGGAATCACTACCCTAGCATACTTCAAGACGAGCGGCGGTCCCTCACATACTCTTCTTTTATACTGTCACTCAGAAACATTCTCGTCTTCTAAATCTTCAGCACTTCTTCATTCTCTCAGCATCTAAACGCGTATCTCTTTTCCCAATATTGTGAAGATATCCTGCTCTTGGCCCAGTCCCATTTAGCACATGTGTCAATAAGTAGTTTACTTTGCCAAATTTCCTATTCATCCATTCTCTCCTACTTTCAATTGCTCTTTTTAACGCGCCTTCATACTCCTTCCACCTTATTTCCATTTCCTCCTGCATCCAATTCATAACTTCTCTTGGCTCTAGCCATCACATCCAATGGGTACGATCTTGCCAGCACCGCTGCTGCTATTTTTCCCACTGTTCTGTATCCTTGAACCACCCTTAACAACATTCCTCTCTGAACCCTTACTAGTGGTTTCATCCTCACATGTACTCTCGCTCTTTCACCCCACACTTCCGCCCCGTACAGCATACTTTGCTCAATCGTCCTACTAATAACTCTTCTCTTCCATTCACCCAGTCCTTTCACATTACACATCAATCTCCTCAGCCATGCCGCCCGAATTTTCGTCTTCTGCGCTGTCTACGACATGTAGTTTTTGAACGATAGCTGTCTATCCAACCACACACCTAGATATTTCACCGACTCCTCCATCTGAATTTTCTTTCTCTTCATCATTACATTCAACTCCCTCGCCTTGCTGCGTCCCTTCTCCAATAATCCCACTGTCTTCTCTTCGGTCAATTTCAATCCGCATTGCTCTAACTTTTCCACAATCTTACTATACATTTTCTCCGCCTTTGCCGTACTTTTTTAGACATGGGAAAGAAATCCAAAATCAACAGTAAAAGAAAATTAGACATATTAAAGAGTTTGCTATGAAATGCTTCGTCCAATAGGTACTTTAATATTTATAAACTCTTTAATTTTTTTTAACTGCTTCTGCTTCTTTTAACTACTCTGGATATCTTGCAAAGAGTAACGACACTTTTATTAAGTTATTAAATTAACTGAGCTGTAGCCAGTCATATTTTTACTGATTAATAATTAGATATGTAATCAGTAGCGTACGTTTGTAATCAGTAGCGTACGTTTCCAAGCAGTTGTTCAAGCAGATTTTCAGTTCGCTGAATGATCCAATAAAATCATAAATTCAATTTCAAATAATAAAATAAAGAAGAGCACTTCGGAACAATGTTGATAAAAACCTCAAAAAAAAAATAGAGGAAAACTCAGAAAAAAATCTATTTTGCTGAAAGGCGAAAAAGTTCTCCTTAAATTCGCGAATATTTTGTCCTGAACGTCTTTTGTTTATCCTCAAGCTCTTTACCAACCAGTACAATCTGCTGGGGCTAGCAGTAAGTAATTAGGATAAGAAACTGAAAAATGTATAAGTAGATGTAATGAAACAGATCTTAAGGATCACATAGTAAGATATTAAAAAATATATAAGGTATAAGACCTAATAAGGTTGACAAGAAACAGAAGAGAATGAAGAATGCCAAACGATCTCTTAGGAAAAATGCTAAAAATTCATTAACGAAATAATATAAAAGTTGGTCCTCATCTTCTCTCTTATTATTTTCATCAAAGAAATCACATGGAGCTTTCCTAACGTGCCAAGAAATATAAAATGTTTACATTAACTGTACATTGAAGTACGATATGAAAAACGTTCAACATTGTTTTAATGAAAAATTGTTTGAAAAATATTTTTTATCCAATTTGATTCGTGTTAGAAATGTTCAAGCGAGTGATACCTAGCTTAGAGGTTAGTGTTTTGAAATTAATTAAAAAAAAAATGTTAATACACCTGTTAATAGTGTCTAGAAATGTCTAACACCTTCCATAAGATTTTGATATTCTGGACCACTTCCTTCTAAATACATGGAGATTTGAAAAAACATAATTAATTTTAAAACAAATTTATCTGCCAACATACTTTTATACGGGGTTGGGATAAAGTATGGAACCAAGTAAATATCTTCTAAACGAAAAGAACGATATTTATGAAAATTTGCAGGTAAGTGCAATGGAACAAAACGCATATGATGTACATTTTTTTGATAATAATATATTTCCGGTTTAACCGGAAACCGCGGACTGCAACGAACGAAACTGTTAAATAAAATATTGCAATCGGTTTAGAAGAATCACCTCAAACTTCCACCACAAATTTGGCACTAAACCATGGTATCAGTCGACGTTCTGTAGGAAATATATTAAAAAGGTACAGTTGGTTCAAGGTACAGTTGGTTCAAGAATTGTCATACGATGATTTTGACCGACGGCTGGAATTTTGCGAACAACTAATGGACATCTGTAATGTCGACGAAAGAAAATTTTGTTTCTAGCATAGTTTTTTCCGATGAGGCAACTTTTTGTTTAAATGGAACAGTTAATCGCCATAACTCTAGGTATTTGTCATATGAGAATCCTCATTGGATTCATGAAGCACATACCCAGCATCCACAGAAGTTAAATGTTTTGATGGGAATTGTCGAAAATAAGCTTATAGGCCCATTTTTTATCGACGGAAACTTGAATGGTGACAAGAATTTGGATCTACTAAATAACGAAATTATTCCTGCACTTCAAAAGAATAGGCAATTACCACAAAATATTTGGTTTCAACAAGATGGAGCACCTCCCCACTATGATAGACGGGTTAGGGAACTAATACGTGGAGAAGTCTTGGAAAGAGTGACTCAAGAATTTGTTAATAGGATGGCATATTGTCAGCAAGTAAACGGCGAGCATTTTGAACATTTGAAGTAATTGTGTTTCTCATTATTCTAAAATAATGAAATGTACATCTATTGTACTACTAACAGTGAGTTATTCCTCGTTTTTACAAATTTATTTACATTAAACTCAGTATGTATGAATTCAAAATAACAAGCTCTTTCAAAATCTGTAAAAATATTAGGGTGTCCCATTTAAATTAAAGAAGTTGATGGCATTTCCGGTTAAACCAAAATATATTATTATCAAAAAAATGTACATTAGATGCGTTTTGTTCCATTGCACTTACCTGCAAATTTTCACAAATATCGTTCTTTTCGTTTAGAAGATATTTACTTGGTTCCATACTTTATCCCAACCCCGTATATAACGTAGGTATCTAAGAATTTTTTAATTATTGTCGGATAACAACCCTACAAGCGCTATGAGATTTGATAATATGATAATTAAGTGAATAATTGAATGTTTTACGTTTGATCGGCTGAAATATACATTGTAGTAAAAAAGTATCTTTATTTTTTTGATAGGAGAAGGAGTTCAGTTCATTTTACAGGAGACTCAAGGCATCTCTTCTCATTTCCGTTTTCTTTTCTGTCTCTTAGTAATGCCAGTTTTGCAATATTTTATTAACTATATACAATGATAAAAAAGTGTACATTCTATCTGTAGTTCTTATTCATCCATTTTATAAAATTGTAGCCAAATAAGCTCAATTAAGTATGTTTAATTGATTAAACATAAATGAAAACTCAGATATTAAAAGTCAAAAAACACCTCACGTGTTACAAATAGGTAATTAGAACAAGTGTTATAAATTAAGGTTATTGTAAATTAAAATTAATAGGTAGCTATTGGTTTGTTGAAAATATTGATCGCTCATATTCAAACTCATAACAATTTAAACGATTCAAAATATCCTTGAATAACAAACCAAATCCAGAGATCATGAAAAAAGTAAGTAAGATTATTATTTAAGATGATATAATGAAATGAAACAAATCAAATCGACATAGACAACTAAATTACTAAATATAATAAGAATATTCATCCTGAGAGCTGCAGAGCCAACTTGCAATTAAAGTGTACTTGAGTATTCGCACATTTAGTGGGATTCATATTCATGTATCTGATAATCTCCAAATCATCCAATAGGTTATTTTTTTGATAATTTTTATCAATTGAGTTGTGAAATAGGAGGTATGAGAGCAGATGTTTAAAATTTGTCTTTCAATTATAATTTAGTTTTACCTCCGACAATGACCAATTGTTTCATTAAAAGGCATTTAGTAATTTGTAAAAATGTGTGTGTACCTACTAACTTTTATAGAGCTTCAATTTATAAAGCTGCTTTTCACATAATAGTGTATTTTGTAATAAGGTCAGAATGAAAATTCGATGCGAGTGGAAAGTTCCGAGAGCGTGAGTTACAGTCGCCTTTAGAATAGCATATACATGTTAAAGGTGAATTTCGTTTACCTACCAAAGTTATAAAAACGCCCTTCTTAAACAACATAGTAATGTCAATTTTTAAAACGCCTACATTAAATGGTTTTTGGGGATTATGTTTATTTACAAAGGACAGAGAGACAGGCAATTTGTCAATAAAATACCTTGTGCTGCAAACATTAAAGATGTGGGCGTGGACAACTATTTAACTGATTTCAAATTTATTATTTTTTAAACCGTGATTGGTTATACACAATAAATAGGCCGTCTATTCAATGTAAGCGATTTGAGTTTGAAAATGTATATGCTATTCTGAAGCCGATAGTACATACAACGAGCATAACGAACTTTTATTCTAATCGAGTAGCAAACTATACTTTCTCCACGATCAAAGATTTTAAATATATATTTTTAAATGGAAACGAACAAAAAATAATTACACTCAATCCATGAACAGTTTGTAATACTTTTCATATTCAGGTTTTGATTTTTGTGGTAATAAATTATCCAATATATTAATTACATTCTTTGTAATTTCAGGTGGTATATTTTCAAACTTTAACTCTGGAAAAACTCATTATATTTTGAAATTGATTCTGACAACAATAATTTTGACAGTTAATCTTAAATTACGCATGAAAATCAATTGCGTCAAGGGTAATGCTATATTATTGCTAACCAGTGTGAGAATATTATTCTATCACAAGCGAGAAAATGTAAATACATTTAAATTCCATTAGTACGGTGTTGTAGAACATTTTTTCAATCTCAAGAGAGGGAATTCCAGCATTCTGTAATCAAATTTGATTTCAGAATAGGTAAATTCTGTGATAATCGTGGAGAAATAATTTTACTGTATTCGGGATATCCTTACCTTAGACTCCTAAAACCAACATAATTCCAATATTTTAACTTGGTTATTTAAAGTTAACAGATTGATATTATATAACAATACACACAAAAACGTGTAATTGTCTTGCCCAAAATAAATATGTCACAAGCGAGAACCGTACGTATAACATGACAAAGACCGTTACAAAATGGTGGATGATACGAGCTGGTACCTATACTTTTGAAGCTTTTACGCTAAAAGCTTTTTGGCACTTTGCTTACGTGCGTTACTTAATTTCAGTAATTGGTACATGAATAAAGCTATTGTGTCACACAAAACCGACGGATCGAGGATTCATAACAATAATTTAAAGAACATTAAGGACGCGGGATAATACGTTGTGCTATTTTCGTGGTGTTAGGCGGCGGCTGATGGAAATATTTTAGAATCATTATTGTATTTGGAGTCATGCCGAAAAAGTTTTAGGTAAATACATTAGCATGATAGCGAGCGTAAGCGACTTTCATGAAAATAGTTAAGGAAATGTGCAAGCGCTAGGTAAACTGGAACCTGGCAAAGAATTTTCGTTCAGGAAACCTTATAAATGAATAGTCACGATGTTGATAGGAATCCTATTGGTGTAATTCTTTATACCCTCTCCCCCTCCGCGAATAAGTTGATTGCATTTATATTATGGAGCTATACGTTTTAATTATTCTGCTTAAACAGCTGCCTCATAGCTACACCACAATTTTGATCAACATTAAAAACTCAATTTTAAAACTACGAAAATTTCCCAATAGATGGAAGAACGCCATCATTATTTTAATAGAACAACCCGGGGAAAATACGCCTTAAAACAACAGGCGTATCAGTCTGTCGAGTTCAATTTATCGAGAGAAGCATCCTCGAAAGAACCGTAGATGAGCTTGACAAAAGATTTGTCATCCACACCAATGTGGTTTTAGAGCTGAACTACCCTGTGAGCAGCAGATTCTAAGATTGACAAAAAGCATCTTTGACCGTTCGACAACAAAATGAACATGTAACTCTCTTTTTTTGGATATAGAAACAGCATTTGACAAAGTTTGGCATGAAGGGCCAATTTACAATTTAATTTCAGTCAAATTTCACTCGGGTTTGCTAAATCTAATCAAATCTTTTCTCTTAATAAGAACAGTTAACAACTAAACGTTTGAACGAAAGTTTTTATTCGAAAAATAGGTTTTTTAAATTTAATTACAGCCGTTTCGCTAAAAACTAGCATCGTCAGATTGACATATTGAAGTTACATTTTGTTTGTTTGTAGCTAGGTACTTGATGTTGATTAGGTAGTATTAAGGCTAGACCAAGTATGGAAGTAATAAGACATAACAATATTAAAGCCTAGATGTTATTAGCCCTAAGGGATTATCCTGGTTGTATTTCCCTCTAAGATCAGTTAAACAGTATAATGATATAGAAAAACAGGAAAAAACTATATAATGCTGATCTTAACAATAAGTTAATATAGTTGTGTTACAATTACGTTTTATCTATGTATGAAATGAAGACTCAATCAAAGTAAACAGTTTAATAGTAGAGAACCAAGATTTATCTGTTCATTAACTACTTTAAATTGTTGATCTGCTAGATGTCTTTTTATTTCAAGTTCTTTGAGGAAATCTAAATTTTTTATTACAATGTAGTATTTGAATGTTCAAGAACGTGTTCTGCATAGTTTGACTTATCTGGTTGTAATCTGTATGCTCTTAAGTGTTCATTAAATCTTACTTCAAAATTTCTTTGTGTTTGACCTATATATACAGCATTACATTTTGGACAATTAATTTTGTAAACACTAGATTTTTTTTAATTAAGTTAATTTTGTTTTTATATTTAACAATTTTGTACCAAAATTATTATGTGATTTGAATGAAATTAATGCAGATGTTGCCGAAGATATTATTTTTGAAATTGTATTAGAAATATTTCTACTATATGCAATACTTTTATAACATTTAATTTCTTTAGTTTGGTGAGGGAATATTAGTTGTAGTTTTCTGTTCATTCTTATTAATTAATTTATTTATCAAATGTAATGGATAGCTATTACATGTAGCTATTTGTTTTATAAAAGTATTACATTCAAACGAGAAGTGATAACGCGGTACTGTTTGCTCTTAACATGGCTGTGCAACAGAAAGATCCATGCAGAGGTCTCTGTCTGGCAAATAAAAATAAGGTTAATAGGGAAACCCCATCAGGAGGAGTGCTTTCACCCTTATTGTGGACCCTTACTCTCCATGTTTTTCTCTAGAGAATGGAAAAACTAGGAATTAAAATTGTCGCCAATGCAGATGATATCGCGATGGTCGTCTCAGGGAAATTTCCAGAGACTTTGTCGAATGCGTGCGCTGCCCGTGTTGCTCTTAGACCAAGAACTAAGGTACGCTACGGACATTCTAAAATTCTGATAGAATTTAATACTAAATTAAAAATACAGACAACACAAAACCCACCCCGATATTCGACCGCAATTTCTCAGTAGTCATCCCATCTAGAGAAAATTGGATCAAGCCAAGGAGGACACTCTTCTATACAGATCTACATGGACCACTGCAGTGTTCTTCAAGCAGAACTGGTAGCTAAAGGAGATACTACAAACTGGGTCAGAAACTAATAAAATATTTATCCTAGCTGACAGCCAAGCTGTCATCGAATCCCTTAACTCAGTCTTCCTGACCTCAAAGGTATATATACAATGCTAATTTAAAAATCATATTTCATTTTAGTTTTAATTCATTAATAAGTCAAATTATTCGCTGCGAGGGAGAGGAAGTATAAAAAATTAGGCAACATCTACAAAGGAAGTCTACAAAATTTAATTGCAGCTACAATCGAAAGTTATTTAAATGGAATCTTTTCAATAGTTTCTTATTTATAATGTTCCTTGATTTACTTGTTTTGTTGGCAATTAAAAAATTAAAAATCATCGTTATTAATTAAAATTTTAATTTTGTTAATATTTACTGATATAAAGACATTAGGTAGAGTAAATCAGAAATTGCAATAAAATATAACAGAAACTACCATTTGATTTTCATTTCCAAGAATTATGTATTTACAATATTTTTTAAAAGAACATATAAATCCTTGATTAAATCCCACAAACCAATAAAAAAAAATCATTGTACTTGACTATTTCTGACCGAAGGATATTTCTTGATTGTTTTAGATTCACTAACAGATCTCGCAACCCTCACGGCTGATTATTCCTCATCCCACCAATCGGATGACTCAGGAAGGGATGCGGTCCAACCAAACCGCAAGAAGCGATCGCGAGCAGCGTTCACGCACGCGCAGGTGTTCGAGTTGGAACGAAGGTTTAGCCAGCAACGGTATCTCAGCGGTCCTGAAAGGGCCGATTTGGCAGCGGCTTTGAAACTAACAGAGACCCAAGTGAAAATTTGGTACCAAAACAGGAGGTATTTACGTTTTTATTTTAAGCTAATAAATAGTATACATTGAATTAAAAATGGCGTATGTTATTTATTTTTAATATACTTAATTTGGCGTGGGTAGAACCTAAATATTTTTATGTCAATTTTAACCAGTGAAAATAATAGCAATAAAATATACAATTATTATCACCAAACTATGTTATTTACATTTAGTTAAAACCCTTGTATTGAGATTATTTTACTTAATAGTAAATTCAATTTTTAATTTTAATTTGTATGTTTTCTTAATTATTTACGGGGTAGGGTTTAATCACAAAATTTACTTTAATTAGTTTTAATATGAAATACAAATTTATCTACCTAGTGTACCTAATTTCTGTCTAACTAATAACTCCCAACTAACTTATCTAATCTTAACTAACCTTTTAGTTTGGACCATTTTGACTATTCTCTAAAAATAATAATTAAACAAAAATAAATCTTCAAATGGCCCTTAAATATACAGGGTGAAACAGCCAATTAGGAAAATTTTAAAATAGATAAAGAACATGTCATATAGGTACCCAACTTTTACTATTTCGAAACTATTAAGGGTTTCAAGATGTATTGTAAAAAGTAACAATTAATAAAATAACCTTTGTCATTTACAAAATTTGTTATGAAACATAAAAAAACTTAATGTCAATGACGGGCTTAGTTTTATAATAGTATATTAAACAACGCATTTCATATGGAATTCTGTTATGACACGAGTTCAAGTTTAAAAAACGAATCGCGAAGCGATGAGTTTTTTAAAGAACGAGTGTCACAACAGCCATATGAAATAAGTTGTTTATAATATTTTTTATATTTTGCCCTTTTTACCATTTTTTAAATTAATTTTTTATTTTTATGTAATTACGAAAATTTTTATTTTAAAAAGTATGTTTGCAGCACTGTGTAATTTATAAAATTTGACAGTTGTGACATTTAAATTATCAAATGTTAATGTTTTAAAATATTTTAAAATGAATAATATACCAATAATAATATATTATATAAGTAAAATATTATATTCATATTCACAGATACTTTCTTAAAGAAAATTAATAAATTGCTATTAGCCACAAATGTCATTGTCAATAGTCTTGCCTTAAGATACTTCACTCATGTCGCCAACCATTTAAAACAAAAATTTGCGTGTGTAAAAGTTACATTACGATACGCAAATGCGTTTTATAATGAAGATTTTTATAAGTGCAAAATATAAAAAAAATATTTTTGACATATCCCAATAAAAAAAGTCCAATGCCGTAAAATCAGGGATCGTGCTGGCCATTCCATCGGTCCGCGCTTTCATATCCATCTCTGAAACCATATCATATTCATGTTGCAACTAGTTTTGGTTTTACCAGACCATCATCAGGCTGTAATATACAATAATTTGCCAATAGACGGAGAAAACAATAATAAAGTGATAATAAAGTAAAAATCAAGTTAATAATAAAATATTTGTAAGTTAAATATTAAAAATAAACAACTGTTAAATGTGGTAAAACATTATAAATATCTAATACCATACGATATTAATCAAATATAATATTAAATCATTATTAAAGTTATTTGATACAGCAAAAGCAAAGTACATAAACTTATTTTTTTCATACTGTACGCTAAAGTGCCATTTCCCGGACATTTCCCAATGTTGTTTGAAAAAATAAGTGAATCAACATAAACTAAGCTTTTATTCTAGTTTTTGAAGATTGACATTAATTGTACAGCTGCTGTTGCCAGCAATATGTATTAATGGAGTTGTTGATGGATTTACAGTGTTTTCTGTAATCGCAGAAGATGTGTGGCTGTGATGTAGCACATCAACAAAAGTTTCGCCTCTTTGGATTATTCTTGCAATCTTGTTTTTGCCTACAATCGATTCTTCTGTATACTTTTCTGCAACTGAAGAACTCTTCCATCCTCCGTGCTGTTTTAGAATTTTAAGGTTAGCTCCAGCATTGGCCAACAACGCTGAGGATGTCCTCCTGAAGCAATGACCTGTATACTTTTCTGGTTGGTCTGGGTTTATGAATTTTCTTAGGTGCTCCGCCAACAGTATGTATACCAGTTCTTTGAAACAGACATTTTCCTTGTCTGTAACCCACCATAAGAGCTTCCAGGGAGACGTGTTGCCGTAAACTCATGTATTTTTTAAACACATCCAAATAGTGAACCTCATCACTGTTAAACACAGTGAAAGCTCGTAGAATATGCATTTTTGTCTGGTTAATCTTAACTATTAGCTGAGTACCTGTATCCTCCACATCACTAACTTCTAAATTATAGATCTCTTCTCTTCGGCAACCTCCAGCAACTCCAAGTAATGCTATCACTTTGAGTAATAGATATTCTTTATCTGGAGCGTCCCTCATGAAGCCTTCAATTTGTTCCTTTGTCCGCACCTTCGACTGGTTTGGCTGATGGTCTACATTTTGTTTTTTCAAAAAAGCTATCAACTTTGGGAACTGTATTTTACCACATCCAAAAAGTAAGCCAACATCACATTTTTATCAACACTTCTTGTCAAATTGTGTTGTTCACGCCAGTTGCAAAACAGCGCATATTCTTTTTCATATCTTTTCGCAGACTTAACTGGAATTTCAGATTCATATTCTCCGCAGATATTTCGTGTGTGCAGAAAAATTCAATATGTCTGCGTTTATTTACATTGTTACTTGGTAACCGCTGTTTATTTTTTATTTATAAAGCAAATCAACCATGTTAAGAATAAATCATGTAATATACTTTTTCACAACAGTCTACATGACTTCCTAATAAAATGATCAAATATGTCATTTTAGTTTCATATTTTATTGCGTTTAAAACCAAAGGCAGTATGAAAAAAAAGATAGTACGATACACGTCCGTGAAGTTATTATTACGGTGCTCGATTAGATATTCTTGACTCGGCTCCTTCGTCCCCTCGTCCATAAACATCTATCTCGTACTGTAATAAGTCACTTCCCGGACTTGTAACGTAAATAACTATAACAGATGTCATAATAAAGACAGTAAATGTCAAATTAAAGAATCAAAACTCATAAACATTTTTTATTTGATTAAACCAAACAATGCAATAAGTGAACCAACAAATTAAAATGTCCGTCAAAAGTAACAGACAATTCAACTTACCAAAAATCCTCATGAGAATATCCATGAAATCTAAGAAATAAAAAATATAATAATCGCTGGGATATGTGAGTTTGGTGCATCAGGATATAAGTTTGTTTAAACTGGTATGGCTTGATTTTGGATGATTGCTGGTGTCAAGAATTTCAGAATCGGGCTACTCATGATTGGGCTACAGTTTTATTCAGTAACGATTCTAGGTTTGGAACAACTAAGACGTGTTCAAGAAGTAATTAGATGCAGAGGTGGCACAATCATGATATGGGGTGGATTACAGAAGGCAGGACCAACCTCATTTTTCCTGAATCATTTCTAACATTTCAATAGTATTTAAATATCATTATTCGTCCTATTGTGCACCCATTTGCAGGTGCAGTGAAATCTCCAGCTTCATGCATGAGAATACACTTCCACATACTGCACTTATTGTGACGAACTGGTTAAAAAGCGAGGGAATTCAAGATTTACCATGGCCAGCACTATCTCAGGACCTTAATCCTATTGAGCATATTTGGGATATAGAATCACTTCAAATCCATTCCAAAAGATCTTAAAATTGGCTATATTAAATTATTTTTTGTTTTAATTAGATTTCACATTTTTTAAAGAAAATATTTAGGTGGTTTATGTAAGAGTAAATGTTAATTAATATTAAACGAGTATAATTTTTTTCCTGAATTAACTATATATCTTATAAATAAACTAAATTAAGAAACAAATTACTAAAAGAAATTGATTGTGTTAACTTCTACTTTTTGGAAGTTCATCTTACTAAGAACAATAAATAACTGAACAGTTAAACTAAACTTCCACTATTTATTTATTGTTCTTAACAAATTACTTTGTAGAAAACAAAACATCCACATAAATTTATTATACTAACCCTTACTTTTTGGAAAATGAACTCCCAAAAGTAAGGATTAGTACAATAAATTTAATTAAAACATCTTCGAGATAAGAATTAACCCCATTATATAAAAACTTCCACTGCTTTATTAAAAAATTAAACTCATTCTTGTTCAATAAATTGATCAAGGCTTTTATATTTCAAATTTCATTTATTGTTACAGATACAAAACCAAACGGAAACAGCTTCAGATGCAAGAGTCGAATCTTCTAAATCAAAGCGCAAAGCGTGTAGCAGTAAAAGTTTTAGTGAAAGACGATATACCAGTATTTTTGCAGCAGAAGAACCCGCTATATCCAAAAACCGGCTATTATCCGGATCAAGCTAAAACGGATTTTTTTATGGTACAAAAATATCCGAAATCCATTCAAGAATCCATGTTGAATCTGTGTCAACAATATTCGAGCTCAATCCAACTTTTTCCTTATTTTAATTATTACCATCCGTCTTTAGTAGGAAATTTAAGTCAACATGAAGAAGAACCTAATATAGACACTAGGGAAGACCAAAATTAGTAAATAATGAATGGAAACAGCACTTGGCTCCAGTAAGATTGAAGTAAACTGAAAAAGTTTGATAATTGTTACTACTTTTGCAATACTTTGATAACAAGTAGTACTTTTCAAAAACATCTCTTGAATAGTTCTACATTTAGGTTATATTTTGAGTAAAATTCGTATTCGTATAAAAGAAAAGAACCTAATTAAATCAATGTTGTTCTGACTCTACTAAAAAAATAATGTTTCTTTATCAATCAGCTGTAGGTAAAGCACGAGTGCTACAAACGTTCATTTTGACAAAAGTTTTACACAATATTTTTTTTTAAATCCGCTTTAATTTATGTATTTTAAATAAAAATTATCCAACAATTAGTACTTTTTGTGTTCATTAAATTATGTTGGTACTAAAATGACATATGTCAGATATATCAAGTTTGAAATTTAAATGTAATTTGAGTATTAAATTGGAGTGATAAATAATTTAAGAAAATATACTATAAGATATAAATATAACCAATTTAAAGGAAAATGGAAGTATCCTAGTTAATTTCAAAATTGTCTAACAAAATGCAAACAGTTACCAACTGTGAAACAAAAAAATAACTAGTGTGGAAAGGGGTTTCATTTCTGTTACAATGAAGTCCATTGTAAACGTTAAAAGTGCATACAATTTTACAATGATTTTTTAAATTAAATAATATTTTCATAATGATTGACCTACATATTTAGCATTGACAAGTAATATTAATAAATACTGATTTCTACATAAAATTTATAAACATCAACTAATTAAGCCATGCTGTCAGAAAATGAAAAATGTATTTAGATTTTTTTATATGTAAAAATATTATTCTGTAATAAGTGTGTACAGGGTACTTCATTATAAATGCCCCAGCCCTAACCATAGTTATTATTGCATAAACAAAACTACAGTGGCGTGCGTAATTAAAATTACAAATAATAAATAACAAATATGACAAAGATAACTTTACAACTATAATAAGTAATAACATTGTGTCCATCATTATTTTTAATTATTTTCATAATTGAAAACGTCTAATTATATTTTCAATTGCATCAGAAATGGCTTGATTGTTTATATTTAGATTATTTATTTCTTTAATTGAATTTGGTCTTTAATGACTTGAATGCACTCATTGTTATTATCATATATTTTGTTTTTTAAAAACCCCCTAAACATGAGTCAATAGGGGACAGATCCGGACTGTTAGTAAGCCATAATATGGTTCTATTATTCCATATCCACACTTAAAATACATTGTTCAAATGCTCTTCAACAGGTAGGACATTATGCAGATTTGCTCCATCCTGCATCCAAATCATATCTTGAAGTTGAACGTCCAAAAAATTCTATACAAGAATATTTTCAACTTCAACTTCAACTGAAAATTCCACACCATACACTAAGAGTTTTTCTTCCTGATTTTTTGATTAGTTTTGTCAATCTTCTTCTATTCTTTTTGTTGTTCCCTGACCTACGATTTTTCTATTAAAAACTCCAGCTGTGGAAAACTATGATTCATCGGTCCATAATATTTTAGTCAAATAATTAGAATCTTTATCTAACTTTTGGAGCATTTGGCGACAAAACTCGAACCTTTTGCTTTTATCAGCCTCTATCAAAACTCTGTAAAATTTATGGTTAGTAGTTGTTGTTTTTCAATAACGCTGTATTAGAGCAACTCATATTCAAATTTGCTGCACGAATTACTCATATTAATATGAAAATGCTAATCTGATGATGCTGATTTATCGAAACAATTGTTTTTTGAATAATTACGAGTAGTGCAAGGTTGATTAGTAAGTTCTTCGTTTATTGTTCTTTTATTACTATTGGATTTGTTAAAAAAGTACAGTACAATTGTTTTGTTACTTCAAAATATGTTTACGCAATTGATAATTATTAAACCTTTTTCCCGTTGATCGATAGAGATGGTTTTAAGTATCGACGAAGTCGGTCGCCATCACGTTTTCTATTGGAATGTAATTCAATATCCGTTGGGGCATATAGCCCAGGGAGTAGTTGTTTTTTCATAGAAAACGGTCAAGCTTGGTATTATAGAAATTGTTAAGTTTCTTTACCTTGGGTGCAAGTGGAAGCAATTTTCTACTTTTTCAGGTTTTTATTGGCTGCACCTTATTGAAATTATTTCATGTATTGTTTATCTTGTTTATAAACTTTACAGAAATCAGTATAATATAATATTTTACACCCTTTACCTACTTGAAAGCAACTTTTTATTTTCTACGAAAATCAGAACAAAAAGAATTTATTCTTTTATATAAAAATATAGTATTGAGACATCATAATTTATAGGGGAAAACATTGTATAGTTCAAAATATTTTAAATATAATTTAAACCAACAAATATTTTGAGGCTCTGAATTTTTATCGTCCACGTATATATTAGGTACTGATGTCAAAACTGGAGTCAAAATTAGATTTAACGTGATAGGATCTATCTATAGTATAGGTATCTATTTATTTTGCAAAACCTGCACACAAATGAATATAGAGATTATAATTTCTGTAAGTTTAATTCGTTATTAAAACAAAAATGTTTAGAAATGTTCGTATATACCTGAGAGAGAGGAATGTATAAGGCTGGGATTAAAATTTTTATAGTTTATATAAAATATGTTTTTAATTGACACGCCTATATTTAAATATCCTGTAAATATATTAACTTTATGTATTATCCTCCATTTTCCGATATTATGTATAAGTGAGTAGTTATAGTAAATATGATACATAATTTCTAATTATTATTGTAGGACAAAATCAATTGGAAAGCCTTATTTGCAAAAACAATTTTAAGCCCAGCTATCGATTCTCATCAACTGAATTATTTTTTAACCAGGATAATAAGATTATTGTTTTATCTCCTCCTAATTTTAAATTATTGTATAAATTGTATAATATGTATATATGTATTTTTTTGTTATTGTAATATCTAAAGTTGATATGTATTATTATTGTCACACAATTTGCACTAATATTAAAAAATAGAAGCAGTTTTTTATTTAGTTATTTCTTACGTGAAATTTTTAAATTTCAGAAAATTGCGTACAAAAATAATATTTTAAATATACGTTTCATGCTATCAGTAAACTCTGTATATAGCAAATTGTTTTTGTCGTTTTTTTTTTCTTTTTATACGCTATTACCTCTTTAACCAGAATTGTAGGAATTCGATTTCAAAATTCTAACATTTTAGTCACGTAGAAGTCCTTACAGTGACTTTAACATTGTTACTGTAGTCCATAAATATGTTTACCTGAAATTATTGCTACGGCAATTAGAAACAGTGGAACTCGATCAATTAGTACGTTGGATACACGAAGGCCCAAGTCAAGAAGAAGTTGTTACACGGGTAAATGTGCCCAAAGTGTTGTCAGTCGTGCATGGAATGGATATTTGGAAACTGAGTCTGCGGCATACAGGCATGCAAGAGGACGAGAACGAGCTACAATTCCTGCTCAAGACCGCTTTATAGCTGTAACTGCAAGAAGAAACCGAAAATTTACTGCTTCGAGAATTAGCAGCTTCTTTAGACATGCTACCGGAAGAGTAACATCTAGTCAATCTGTTAGAAGGTTGCATGCATGTAATTTAAGAGCCAGAAGGCGTAGTTCACATCCACGTTTGACAATTATTAATCTTAATTTCGTCTTTAATTAGTTGTAAAAGATATTTCAATAGTTAACAAAATTTATAAATGTTTATCACAGCAACAATTATGATAGTTAAATACCTCGGCTAGGGGTGAGTAAGTTCATTAGCTCTGACTATAGTATAATCTTTTTATTTTTTATGATACTACTGAGGAAAGTTGTTTTGAGTTATTTAAATAAGTGTCATAAGATGATAGAAAGATGTCAGAAACAACTATGAAAAAAATTTAATAAAAATGTACCAACCGATTAAAGATAAATAGATTTCCTTGCTAATAAGAATGAAGTTGATAATAAGTTACAAAAAAATAATCCTCAAACAGTCCTTTAAAATGACTTATTCTAATACAGTTGTAACGAAATAGAAATATAGATAAATATAAATTTAGATAAAAAAGAAAAATACGTGAACAGTAAACTTGATATATAACAATGAAACTTATCTTTTAATACCAGTTGACGATGTCTATGGATGCTCGAGTGATCAATTCTTAGACATGATCAAGTTGTTCAGTTTAATTACTGCCCAAGTTGTAGAGATGATCCAGTTAAAAATGTTCGACTTGAAGAGATGTTCAATTTTAAAAGATGTTCAAGTTTACGAGATCTTCAAGTTTAGAAGATGTCAAAGTTTACGAGCTGATTATAAGTTTAAGAGATCTTCAAGTTTACAAGATGCTTCAAGTTCACTGTATAATAATCGAACTTTCTGAAAATTACCAGTGTCAAACACGTGTTACGTTTACTTTTTCTGGCACAAAAAGTACAAATCAGCATAGTTCGAAATCTACAGTTAGATGATAACGTATTACAATAGATTACAAAAGATACATTCTTACATTAAATTTACTTTATAACAACCTTACACATTAATCAAAATTCCAGAAATGTACTTTCACTAGCCATTTTATAAAAAATTATCATTAATACTTTTAATTTACCATAAAAAAATTCGAATAATAAAGAAATATATTGAAATTCTCATCTGATATAATACAACATAATATAACTTTCGATGTTTTATAAATATTTAAAAAAAAGGAATTGTAAAAATGGGAAAAAAACATACCTGTATATAACAGTAAACCAATAGAAGAAATGAGACTGGAGATAATAATTAAAAACCTTGAACCCGATAATGGCAACTCATTAGCACACCTCGTAGCTTCCAACTATAGAGACCTAATTCATTATTTTATTCTTTCGGAATGGAGCTCGCGGTACTAATTTAATTACCTACATATTTAGGATACCAGGTGCTTAAAATGTTAGTGGATACTGTTACAACTGGAGGTACTGTATGTTTACGGATGAGTCCAGAATTCGGCTATAGTATATTGTGCAACAAGTTGGAAAAGTGTCTTTTCCACCATGTTGCACACCATACTTTTTCTACGGCTGCATATTAATAATAAAAATAAAGAATAAAATTCATAACATTTTATTATTATAATTGGTTATAAAATAAACGGCACATACTTAATACAAAAAGACTAATTTAATTAATATTGAATTATTGCAATTTTGTATTGAGATTCCTAGTGTTTCATTTTTTCGTAACAGCAGCTATCAACTGTGGGAAAAAATCTACCTCACGGCTGAATTCCCATTTAAATGTACGTGGTGTGGGAAAAGACCCGTGAGGTAGATTTTTTCCCACAGTTGATAGCAATACGTCACTTTGTAGTTCTGTCAAATGTGTCAAAAGCACCACATTCCATAGCAGCCGTAGAAAAAATATGTGTGATAGTCGAATATTGGTGTGGAAAAAAAGAAGACAGCGATACAATGAACGTTTGATGGCGCCAACTACTCTTTTTGGAGGTGGCTCAGTTTGCGTGTGGGAGGCATACGTTATGATGGCCGCACATTAATATAATTATGTTGTTAAAATTGAAATTATGAGTATTTGATACCAAACATTTTAGTTTTATTTTAAATCATAATAAAGTAGTTAAACTCTATCTTAGGTCGTATGAGCAACTTTAGCTTTTCCGTACTTCAGTTTTTTGTTCATACCTTAATTTACTTACAGTCTAGAAAACCAACATGTCTTGAGAAGCAGAGCAGCTTTTTAGAGGGAATATTCCTAATTTGGTAAGGAGTCAAAGCATCTCCTACTGGAAACTTTTTATCACACATACATTTGCATAGTATAGGTTCCTCCTTTTCGCGGAAACTACAGTTATTCCCATTTTCCGATTTATCTATTATTTTTAAGTGGTAACCTCAGGGGGCAGTGTCCACTGGGAAGACCTCCGGTTAGTTTCATGTTTCGCAGAGAATGGCTGCTATTTCTGCCTGGAACACTGTAGCATATTGCCCTATAATAGGAAACAGTTTTCTCATTCTGCTTGTTCATAGGTCTAGAAGAAAATTTCTTTAAACGTGTTGAGTATTAGTATCTTCTTTTTTTTTCAATTAAAATTTCACTAAATACTACTATAATTGCAGGAGAATTATGAATCTTGAATGGGTATTGTGTTTTTACTGAAAGAATGTAGTGAAATAATGTGAAAAAATAAATTAATTAGATACTAAATCCAAAAAGTGGCAAATGAATTAATTTTTAGATTAGGTATCCTAAAATAATTATTTTTT
This sequence comes from Ophraella communa, assembly GCA_035357415.1. Classification (NCBI taxonomy): domain Eukaryota; kingdom Metazoa; phylum Arthropoda; class Insecta; order Coleoptera; family Chrysomelidae; genus Ophraella; species Ophraella communa. Next base: position 18,994,127 of record CM068988.1, on the reverse strand, counting down.
TTTAACTTTTTACCTCTGTACTTTACTAGTTTTGTATCTTGCCTCACACTGTAGACACTACAGTGAAAATATTAAATCTTGGGTGGTAAGAGAGTTGATATACTTTATAATTCAGGGCTAGTAATTCAATATCTAAAACGTCTGGTATTTGTATATAAATGAAAAGAAACTAAGTCACTAAAATTATTAGTATTGTTTACACGTACGGAAGAGGAGTACCATGTGTTACACACTTGACAGTTGTCAAGACAGTTTGATAACATTTAAATATAAATAAATATTTGCTGGCTGGTCCATCACGATTTAAAAAAAATATAAGCAAATAAATAGCTAAATAAATATCTGAACGTTCAATAATCAAGTCGACCAAGATATTTCCAGATTTGATAATAATTAACAAAACTTTTTAACATTAACGTAGAATTTCATTAATTTAATTAAAATATTTGTAAACTAAGATCTTAAGGTAATAGCAGGTCAGTGCAGCTTAAATCCACATACCCAATTCGTCATTTACAAATATGCAGCAATAGTAGCACACCAACATCATCATATTGTCATCTTTAACAACATATTTTTGCCAGCTCAATTATGTTTAAATTTGGTGTTGTTATAAATGAATCACTGCATGCTGAGCGAAGCGAGGTTCGCAGCACCAAAGTCAATCTAAACTAATTTAAAAATCATTTTTTCTAACTCAATTATTTCTAAAATATTTATTATTATAAATTTATTACGGCGTTTCTTCAGTTTCTGTGTTATTTATAGTTATCAAAACGGATCCTCGATCATTTCGAAGAACCTTAATAACCTGTTTGATTAGCTGATTTTTTGTTCGACGGAAAGTAAAGTACGTTTCACAATAATTCGTTGACTCGGTACCTGACCTTAGGGGATTAGTAATGAAAGATTATAAATTTCTCACTGTACAGTAAACATTAACAGATCCGTAATCCGGTTTTCAAAATAGATTTAAATAAAACTCAGTAACAGTTACTAAAACTTAAATTTATTTTGTAAAAAAAATTACGAAATTTTTTAAAAACAAACAAACAAATTTTAAGTTTATTTATTAATTGAAATTAAACAAAACTGTTGAAACTTACGTATACGTATACGCTTTGGTCTATTTCATCTAATTGGCAGATGTTGTCAAAAAATGTTTCAAATAAAAAAGATGTAGTTTAATCATGGCCACATTTTAAAAATATTTTGTACTACTGGGTATCCCAAAAAATTGATTTAAATAAAACTAAGTTAACATTTACTAAAACTTAAATTTATTTTGTAAAAAAAATCACGAATTTTTTTAAAAACAAATTTTAACTTTATTTATTTATTGCGATTAAACAAATGAACTAATTCTACATTATTTACAACTATTTAATCTAAATGTAGTTCAGTGTCACTATCGTCTGCATTTAAATTAATAATTAAGGGTGCTACAGTTACATTAACATTTCGATATGTACCTTCAAACTTAATAACATGCTGAATCGAATTTTTCCAGCTATCAATGGGAATATTACTTGTCACATTTCTGATCAACTCTATAACACTTGAGTTTAATGTGGGTGAAACGTTTTCCGATCTAACTTTGGATTTTAGCTGATGCCACATGTGTTCTATAGGATTGAACATGCAATAATATGGGGGAAGCCGTAACACTGTGTGGCCCATATTTTTAGCAATAGTATCACAAACGTATTCTTTTTCAATACCGAACGCTGCTACAACTTGTAAGAGATCACGTTTTGTGTACGATTCTTCAAAAGAAAGGTCATTTTTTAACAAATACTCTTGAATTTCCCATTTATTGTTGTTGCTATTTGGTACTTTATTTAATTGACGGCTATGATAAGTTGCATTGTCCATTACAATTATACTTTTTTCCGGTATATTCGGCAATAAATAATTCTCAAACCAATCTTCAAAAAGTTCTGCTGTCGTATCTTCGTGATAATCTAAACTTGAATCTTTAATATTCTTTGCTTTGGAACCCAACCTGTTTCTGATCCGGCATGTATTATTGTAATTCTTTGTCCTCTATTTGATGGAGCCTTTATTTTGCAATTTCCCGGTGAATCAACAAAACCCTTCGTTGGAGTATCATGGGTGTCATGCATGTCTCGTCGAGGTAGATAATTGAAAGGTTTTCACTTCTATATTTTTGACTAGCTTGTAAGTAATGACAACGTCACATTCGTAAACGATATGACTCTATTATCACTTGTCTTTTATTAATGGTACAATATTTAAATCCCATTTGAGAAATAATTCTCCACAAACTTGTACGGCTACAAATAATTCCCGTGTCGTCTTTAAGTAACAGTTTTTTTATACAATCTAGGGTTGGTATCATTTGTTCTTGGTATAGGACATATATCGTTCGTCGGATTATATCTTTTTGTATTTCATCAACACATTTGGTATTATTAACGTCACTTCGTTTTTTTCGTTTACTTATTGGCTTATTGATAATATCTTTTACTGTGGATATTGGGGTTTTGGTTAACTTACATGTTTCTTCTGCTGCATCGGTTACACTATAACCTCGATTATTCAATGTTTCAAAAACATTTTTCGCAATTTGTTTCGCATCCGGCGATAAATGCACTTTTTTTGCCCAAGGACGCCACATACTTAGTTATAAACACAAGATTACTTTCAGAGTATAATGTTTAGTACAAACTAAAATTCTAGGAGAGAATTTTAAAAACAAATTACCCCGAAACTCCCACTTTCTCTTCCAAGATGATTAAGAAAATCAAAAATCATTTACTAATGATTTACTATTGATGGTCAGTAATAATAATTTAAAATTTTATCTGAAAAATAAAAAATCCAAAATATATCTTCCTGGACAAGTCAACCAAGTCAACGAATTATTGTGAAACGTACTTTAGTTTAAATATTCAAAGAACTATCAATTTTTATAACCTTTAGGCCGAGCGCCCACCAAAGTAACGTGACGTGTGGGGTGGCAAGTGATATAGCAAATACGTAACAACAAAATGACGAATGGTGTGACACAACGCCTACCTATATATCTAGAAAATAGAAACACCAGTTTTCAATATGTCTTCTTCTTCATCGGATGACGAAAGTTTTTTGGCTTTAGTAAATTTAATCAATGTTAATAACGCAAATAATAAAAAAAGACATTATTGGGTTCATCCATACTGGAAAAAGAATCAAAAAATTAAACGTAGTGTAGTGTAGGTTGTCACTCTAGTCAGTAAAAACACGTAACACGTGGCGAGCAAGTTTTCGGAAGAAAAAAAATATTTTTATGGTACAAAAGATGGACCAACGGAACCCGTGGAAAAAATAAACATTAATGCAGATATTAGAGAAAGAATGAGCACGCAAATAACAGACCTTCCATCCAATTAGGAAACGAACAACTGGCTTTAAAAATCTGAAACGTTTTAAGGATTTATCCTCTCTTCACTTTCCAAAATTGCTGTGACACCGGCTGATTCAACTCGATTTCAATTAACTCTTAAATCTTCATTGTCAGTAAGTTCTTGAATATCCATATTAAATAATTACTAAGGACCAGTAATTTGACGTTATTCCTCTATAAATCCATTGAGAAACTAACCTCACTAATCTGCTATTGGGCTAGAAAGATCTCCTGATCTCAGTTTGATTGTTGACTACCGATCAAGTTCAGTTATAGATAATCTAGTGATTAGCCTTAGAACAATTAATTTTGTGCAGTGATGGGAAATCAATTTTGATTTTGGCATAAACTAGCGTTGTATGGCGCAGATTAACCCATTTTTCTAAGCTTGATATATTTTCTAAGTTTTTGATTAGTTATAAGCGCATTAAAAATAGAACATTTTTAACAATACTTCCATTATTTATTCAAAAAATTGCTTTTTTAAACTCAATGACATCAGCTGCTTCGCTAAAAACTAGCACCGTCAGATTGATTTATTGAAGTTACATTTTGTTTGTTTGTAGCTCGGTTAGCTGATTAAGTATTTAAGGCTAGACCAAGTAAGGAGGTAATAAGACAATAATATATTGAGATGAATAGCTAAGCTTCAGTAAAAATAAAATGTAAAACTTACCTCAATATGCAAATATAAAAGGATATCAGAATAATTTTCATTAAAATATCAGCTACTTTTCTTTATTTCATTTAAAGTATTAGGTATAATAATCTTAAATGTGAAACATTCAAATAGATGGAGAATGTATTTGACAACTTTATCTTGGATAGGATCATGTAGTAACAATCAAACAAGTCCCAATGCATATAGCAAGTCCCAATTCATGTAACAAGTCACAATTCATATAGCTTTCTCTGGAAGTTAAAGTTAGAATCTATAACAAAAAGAATATAATTAAAGCTATTAATTTAATTCATATGTTTAATAAACAATTGTGTAATGTAAGTAGTTAAATGTTTAAATATTAGTCATAAGGTGGAGGTACTTACATTGTGACAGGTAGACAATTGGTAGTCTTTGATAACAGATATGTATTCAGGCAAAACTATGTAAATAAATGGTATCAGACAAAGGTGAAATCAGTGTATAAACTATAAATGTTACAGTGATAGACAGAGTAACCGTATTTCATTATGCAAACTCAGATAGTGAATGCTTAAAAGACTATTTCAACAACAGTTGATATGAAACAATTTACTTTCTTAATTATAATTGAATGTTTTATAGAGTATTCAAATTGAGTTCTTGAATCCTACCCAAGGTAAAAAGTCGGGTTTTAAATTAAATAAAATAATAATTTCACTGAGCTAGCAAAATTTGTATAGGGCGTTCAACAATTAAAATCATTTTTTAATTATACAACAATTAATAATTTAAACATCTCAATATTAAAACAATATAAAAACAACATAAACAATAAACCAACAAAATCAAACCATCACAATATATATTAAAGCTTAGATGTTATTAGCCCTAATAAGGGATTATCCAGGATCAGTATAACTGTGCAGTTATATGGAAAAACCAGGAAAAAACTATATTATGCTGATCTTTACAATAACTTAAAATATTTTTATTGCAATAACTTCTTATCTATGTATAAAATGAATACTAATGAATTGATATTTTGTATCGGGAAAATTCCCTTGTTTTTAAACTTTTGTTTACCTTATAAGTAAAACCCATCCTGATTTCAAAAATAAAAAAAATACATATTTGATATAGGTACCTAAGTTTTCTAGTTGACTATAAGAAACTCGGTTGGATGGATTGCACTAAAGTTATTGACTTCAAATTATCCAATTGCCTGTGTATCTGTCGAATATTGATGGACTGGACACGTGTAAGTTTTGATGTTGAAAATTAATAACATCAAATTATTTATGACGTTTTAAAAATAAGCGTTATGGCAATTCTAAATTTAATGATCTTATGCTAAATTAATAATTTCGTTTAAATAACTCATTTCGTTCTCTAACGTCACAGACACCCAATTCATCGACCTACTTCCAAAAATTCTCAATATTTATACAGATTTTTCGAGAAGATTTTTAATAGTTATATATGCCAATTTAAAGATCCAATTAATCATATTTAATTATAGTATACACTTAGTTAGTGGAGGTTGATTGATTATAGCGACTGGATCATATCAGACATTTTTAGAGAAACTAATTTGACTTCAAATAAAAGTGCACCTAACTTTATTTACTTTTTTTAAATAAAGCAAAATGTGGTTATACATTTATTAAATATGTATCTAAGAATTTCTATAAATATCTAATTGAAATATTTAAATTTACCTTCTTAACATTACCGGAAATGATGTAGATATAAAAAAAAGTTAACTTGTATATTTTTTTTTAATTCCTTTTACTTTTGGTTTATAAAAATACAGGAAATCTTAAATTAGTAGTAAAATCCATTTCAGGAAAATAATTTGAATTCTATCGCCATCTATGAAATAGCATCTGAAGTTTTAATAGTTCTCTATACCTAAATTTATTTTTACAGTTTAGTAATTTAATTATTTTTTTATAATAAACATAAATGTTTTTTAAACAATAATATTAAATAGTGAAATGGCTAAACATTTTTAATCATAAAGATATTTACCATGATTAATCCCAAAATATAATCTGGATATAAAATGGACATACAAACTACGTAAGGTAGAGAACTGCATAAAAATAGCTGGACGGTGCATCTACATTTCGATAGAGGGCGCCGGCAATGTTCTTTGAAGTTAACCATAATTATAAAGAAAATAATTTAAAAGTAAATAAATACGAATTAATATTAAAAGTAAGATTGACAAATTAAAGTTAAAGTTTTATAAGATACTCGACTATTTGTTGTTAAATAAGTATTGTCAAGCTGAGACCAATTATTGAATTAAAAAGACAAAGCCCAGAGCCATAAAAGGGATTAATTAATTATCCTGGATGTTTTTCCCTCTAAGACCAGTACAACTGTGCAATGATATAGAAAAACCAAGAAAAAAACTATATATTGCTGATTTTAACATAAACGTTATGCATTTGTGGTACATTTATGTTTTATTTTTATATAAAATTAAGCGACTTAATCAAAGCAAACAGTTTAAAATTGGAGAACTTTTAAGATTTATGCGTTTTAATTTCTAGTTTTTTAACAAAATCTTAGTTTTGTTTTTTATCCCAAATCACAAATGCGTTTCTATCTATTTGTATTGTATAAGTGTCTGTGTTCAAGTAGGCTTTTTTGTATATGTCCATATAGAAGTGGTCATTATTTTTAAAATGTTTCATTGAATTCAATTCAATAAATAATAATAATAGTTTATTTATTTATACCACCAATTTGTTTAAAAAAAGGATTTGTATTGGCCAGTAATAACTGAAAAACCATTTCATTATCAGATTAGTTACTTGTTTGTTCAGTTTTCTTTAATAAAATTTCATTTTTATTAATTTTTTTGTTTTTGATAATACTACTAATGTATGACAGCTGAAAAAATTGATAATCTATTGATTGTGATGTATTAAATAAAAGTGAATTAAATTTAGATTTTTACATCTTCAAATTAGAGTTTTCTACTCCAGAATCAGTCTTTAAAACAATATGGAGATATAAAACAAAGGTTTACTTAATTGTTAAATATATAGTTGATTGTTTAGAATGAACTGGAAGTTTTTTAACTTCGTTAAATGCATTTTGTTCTTAATTTTTACAACAAAAAACTACTGGGTGGTATTTATTTATTTTATGCTATTGTTGAAATGGAAGAAAAAAAATTTGCTATTATTTGCTGTGGTATCGATGCCACTTGTTATACCATGAAATTTTATTCGTCTCACTGATTTCAATCAGTCTTTTATTGAGTCGTCATTTGTTTTTTGTTTAGGTATTAAATGGAATATAATTATTTCACGGATTGTTAGATTTAGCTATATCTAGTTAAAAATCAAAGAAACATTCATCTCTTAATATTTCGTTATAAATTAAATAACTGTAAATTTTATTACATTAAAACATTTAAAATCTTATATCCGTACATTTTGAGTGATATTGATTTGATAAATGTACAAAAATCACTTTATTATTTAATGATTGGTCGATATCTTTTCACTAAATATATTTGCGCTGTTAGATTGCGTTTTAATTTATAAAAAGTAAAGATGACAGAAGATTTAAATACAAATTGTGTGTATTTTATGTTGCCTAGTGGGTTTATACATAGTAATATTTAATAAACATATGTTTTTTTAAGAGAAAATACTCATAATCTTTTGCTTTTTAATATTTTTAACTAATATATTCTCAAGTGGTAATGACATTCGGTGGTATGATGGAGAAGGGGGCAACTGATATAAGGGAAACGAAAAAGTCAAAGGAAGCTGGCATTAGGGCTTGCAAATGTTTGGATTGGATTTCTTTTTTCCTTTTATGATAGTTTTATAAATCATCTCAATCAGTTGTCGTGAGCACCGTAAAAACACTTTGTATTGTGAAAAAAATAATCTGCATTAAGCACGTGTACATTTTGTTTTATAGTAAATGTAAAATATTTTAAAATTTCCGAAATTTCATTAAAAATAATAATAATTTATAAAAAATAACATTATGAATATTATTATTATTACTGTATTTAAATTTCAATTTAATTAAAATTAGTATACTAAAACAATACGCCACATTATTGGAAATTTCACTGTCCGCCAAGTTTTCTCCGGAAAAAAATGATTCGAAAAATTATTTTTCCCTGGGTGGAAACAAAATCTAAATGAAACAGCAAAGAAAGGATAGAAGAAGTGGCGGTAAAAGAAGTAGCAATAAATTGAGTAAAAAGTAACAAAAAAGGAATGATGTAATCGTTAATCTATGCATTTTAGGTAAAGATAACGGTAAACTGGTTTGGGTCGTCTTGTGACTGTTGTGCTTGTAAAGTCATCGTAAGATTAGGCACACACTGAAAACGGTAGGCAAAAGGCAACATACGAAAATTTTCAGTGCAGGCAAAACGATAAGGTAACGTCTCGAAACGCAAAAAAGGCACACACTGAGAGCGAAAAGCAAACGGCAGGAAATAGTAGTTTCGCAGCGCAGGCAAACAGCAACATATGGTAATGTCTCGCAGAAACACTGGAATCATAAATGCGCTTAGCGAGATAATTCCAGAGAGTGCAATACGAAGTGTCTATCTAGTATCATAGTCATAGTCATTACGAGGGTTGCCTTTTATATTTCGGGATTTGGCAACCCTGGTGTTGCAATCCGGCAACTGACAGCTCTACCGTAAAGTTGCACATTTAGGTTATACGTACTCAGAACGTTTTGACATACGAGCGCTATTTGTAAAAATGGAATTAAATCGTGAACATTTTCGAGCGATTATTTTTTACAACTTTCGACGTGGATTAACTCAGCAACAGCTCCATCAAGAACCAGTGGTATGGTGAATTCAATTGGCCGTAGTTCACTCCAAGACGAATTTCGTGCAGGTCGTCCAACATCAGTGGTTGTCCCGAAAACCATTGATTGAGACAACCTTAGGCATTGTCGGTGCAAAAAATTTGTTCGTGTTGGATCCCACACAATTTGTCAATCGCTCAAAAAAAGGCTCGTGTCGATTGGGCGAAGGAAATGCGTAAACAATACGATCGCGGTGCTTCGAAACACCCCTATGACATCGTGACAGTTGATGAATCGTGGATTTACGCATATGACCCCGAAATTAAACAGCAGTATGGGTGTTTCAAGATGAGTCCAATCCAACAAAAGTTGTCCGCGCACGAAGCACTTCCAAGCAAATGTTCTCTCGTTTTTTCGGAAAAACTGGACATGTCGCAACCATACCACTAGAACAACGCAGAACAGTCAATTCTAAGTGGTACACAATCATTTGTTTGGCAGTTGTCTTCCAAGAAATCAGGAAAACCAACCGCCGAAGACGGATCACTATTCACCACGACAATGCGAGCTCCCACACATCGGCTCAAACAACTGCATTTCTGAGCACCCAAAGCATCAAATTGATGAGTCATCCGCAGTATAGTTCTGACTTGGCACCGAATTACTTCTTTTTATTCCTGTACGTAAAAAAAACTGAGAGGTCAACGTTTTCGACACCTGAAGAAGCGGTTGCTGCATTCAGAATTGGTTCAAACGCATGCAAAAGTATATAGATCTTTATGGGGATATTTTGAAAAAGTTATTTTCGATGATTAATATTTGTTTTTCACGAAATATAAAAGGCAACCCTCGTTTACTATTTTTTTATAATTAAGTCTTTGTCGTGAATATTATTAACCTTGATAGCCTGTTTGGTTAAATTAAACAAATAAATAAAAACTTAATCCACTTACATGTATCGTTGAGCCAGGGCTCTTTGCGGCTATCCTACATTTTTTTCGAATATTTTTGTCAATGGTTCGGTACATTTCTGGAATCTTACATTTAGCTTTCAGGTAGTAGATCTTTGCAAATTTTGATGGTTGAATTCTTGATAGATTTCCAAGTGTTTCCTATTTTACATTCAGAGGGTACGATAGATTTAAATTGGTCATTCAATACACATTTTACATTTACTAGATTTATCAGGATGATCAAAAGTTTAACCGAGTTGACACAATCAAACGCCTTTGGATAATTGATTAAAAATATTATCTTGGGTACTTGGTTTCTCTAAGTTTTCACAAAGAAAATTAAGACATAAAAATATGGCTTGCTCACTAACCATTGTAATAATCCAAAGGTACCCCCCGTCCCCGCCCCGGGTTGATATGAGGATAAAAGTTACAATAATTCAAACAATAAGACAATAAGTTAAACAACATATCGGAGCTCCCCCGTATCATTAATTCAAAAGAAACTAAGTAACCTTTGCAGGATACTTGTCAGCGAAAAGTTATTTCTCAAGAATGTGTTTGTAAAACAAAGTATAACACGAAACCAAATAATTTAAATAATTTAAACAAATTGCGGTGCTGACATACAAAAAAAGTCACGTAGGAGAGCAACGATGTGTGAGCCAAATTTTTGCTGGCTCAGCTCCGGCGACGTACCGAAGCAGTGCCGGTAGCAGGGCAGCTAGCCAATAGAAAAAAGACAAGCGAACAGAATGAGGGAGAAAGGGTAGTCTTATGAGATACTAGGGGAAAAAGACTTTTGCTGGGGACCAAAAAACGAAGAATCAATTAATTCGATTTGGACGTGTCCAGAGGCTAGATGCCTATCGAATCCTCCGTGTTGAGAACATGGGGGCAATTCGATTTTGAGCGTTCCATAGGGTAGATGCCAATCGAATCAAACGCGTTTAGGGCAAAGTTAAGTGTTTTTTTTTGGAAAGTGAGCTAAGTGCTGATTTTCAATAAAATAATTAAAGAATAATAATTTAAATAATCGATCATCGGGCCGCGGAAACGAAGTAATCTTTTGTAATAATAATAATCAGTGAAATTTTATCCAAGTGATAAATCACAATATTAATTTTACCGGGGCGATTAAAAAAAATAGTGAGTGTGTGGGTGAACCTAAACTCGCTACAGGGAAAATTGGTGAGTCAATTTAGATATACTAACCCTTAATAACTAAGACATTTTATGGGAGTTTGGATTTGTCCGTTAACCGAATTTGTATCGTCTCAATTGTTCAGACGGATATTGTATCTTTTATCCTCAACCGGATATATAGAGTTTACCGGGTCTCCACTGTCGGGACTTAGATAATATTCTCCGACAGAGAACTGAGTCCTCCGGGAAAGTTATACGTAACGTAACGATTAAGAATTAAACTGTAACCAAATTGATATCACGCAAGGGTCCATCAGACCATATTTCAATTATTTTTGTTGATTAGTTTTAAATCTTGTTAATGTTAAATTAAGGAAAGTTTTTTTTGTTTTTTCTTTTTCTTTGGGAGATGCACATAGCATTCCGCAAGAGTTTCATCTAAAATTATACTTATCTTCAAACGTAGAGCTTAATAAATTTGCTAGATTCTCCCGAGAATATTGTGTATCATTTCTCTAGACTCCAGACCTTTTTCAGAGCCCAGCAATAAATCCCGTCCTTCCTAACCGCTGAAGTAAGACCTCCCAACACCAAATACTGCGGAGGCCGAATCCCCGAACCCTAACTTTAGCCTAACATCCGCTCGGCTAGGCTAAAGTTTATTATAAATTAAGATTAAAAACATTTACGGGTATTACATCTGGTGACAACAAATAAGACAGCAGATAAGAATCTTTTTTTAGGTTATTACACCATGACCATCTTCTAAAATGGTATCTCCCACAACTTTGATTTACCATCAGTTGTTAGTAGTTTTGAAAACATCCGATCGGTTTTGTAGCTGCAGCTCTGAATTAAAAACGTTCTGCATTAACAGCAGATTTATTTTGGACAGTTGGTTTTAATACCCCAATTAGCGAAAAATAAAAAAACATGTTTACTTGTTATTACAAAATAGCAATAGATCAAAATATTCAGTTAGTTGACAGTGAGATGTACATTAGTGATTTAAAGATGTTAATATTAGCTTTCCTAATAAGTCGGTCGTATTTGGATTGTGTCCAAACAGCTGTCCACCTCTAAATTAACGCATACACTGTCTTTTTTTACATTCTCATCAATTTATTAGGTATCTTTAAAGATTGTTAGGAGGAGATATGGATGTGCCATACGCGACTCATTTGTATAGATAAAATAATTTCGAAATAATTAGTATCAAGTCGAGATGCCAAAATTTTAAGATAATTAAGTTCGTTTTAACTGATGACTATCGTTACGATTTGAAGAAAATGCTTTGAAAAATGATTTTAGCTCTTGCCACAGTTTACATGTCAACGCCAAATTTGTCTCATACATATTTTTTTGTACACTTAACAAATTATCTAAAAATATTACACTACTGGTTTACCTGAAAAAAATCCTAAACTATTAAAATCAAAAATAAGTTTACATTTATAATCACTATAACTTAGAGACTGATATTATCTTTTCTAGAACATGAAAGAAATAAAGAACGCTAAATATTAATAAATTATTTTTGGTCTGCTTATTTTTGTCAAACTTAGCTAGATCATGCAGGGAATTAAATTTATATAAACCTTTACTTCCATGGTTTATTCAAAAACTTTAATTTTTAATAGTAATACAATAATGTTTGTTTCAATTTGATTCAATTCAATTTGATAATAAATATTATGTTTTAAAAATCGCTATGAAAATGCATGATTAAGTAAATTGATTTTCATTTTTGAATAATAGGTGGACTATTAAATGAGTAAAGAAAAACATTTTTTTTCATTTTGTCTTTGCATCAGTTAACCTCACATTCTGTCAAATGGATTGATATTTAGATCTAATCAAGTAGGCACTATATTTTTTTTACCTTGGATAATAATGAACAACTTTACCAGCTCATGAAAAGTCAATATAGTATTTATCGTCGTCAACTTGAATTGTAAAATTTCTTATTCTTTTTTTAGATAAATAAGTAGTAATAAAAACCATTTTTATACGACCAGTTCTTCCACAATCGTTACAATAAATATTTTTAAGATCAATATTACAATCAGGTCGATTCTGTTTGCAGTAACAACATGATTATTAAAAAGATATTGCTATCATAGCAAGTTTTGCCAAAAACGGTATTCTAACCGTTAGTTTTAAGCAATATGATCTGTCATTTATTAATAGATCTTGCTACAAAGCTGGCTATCTCAACAAGGTACTTTTTATACTGGTTTTTACCATAACAAGGTGACAATATTGTGAAAATGGCGTCTTTTTTTAAATGAGTATGAAAATATTACAAATAAGCATTTAAAATTGATTAGGTTAGATTAGGTTAGGTATTAAAATTTAATTTTTGAAAGTCCATCTTATTAAAAACATTAAAAATAAAACTTTTTAAAATTAAACTTCCAATTTTTATTAAAATATTGATTTTTAACTTAATGACAGCTGATTATGAACTAGATATTTGGGAAATAACAGTTAAAAATCACAGTCAGAAAAACAAAAACTAAACAAACCATTAATTAAAATTCAGTGATAATTATAAATAAAATGATTTTTCTCTTTTTAAAATAATGATATGAGGTAAATTGTACTAGCGACTTCATTTCACCTTCTGGGTGTATAATTCTGCTTTTGTGTTTTGTATTTTGGTACTATATGTAAAAGAAATAATTTGTAACAAAATGGCTTGTTCTATCCCTGTACGGTTTTTAGGGTGCATTTTACCTGTGTTAAAACTAATATTTTTCCTAAACAGTTTACTCATAACTTCGTTTTTTAGAAGTTTTCTTATTTTTTTTAAGTGTAACTACTCATTTTGTTAGGTTATCCTGCAAAAACGAATCCCACATTCTTCTTTTTGATCCCAAAATGGCAGGAAACAATAATAATTCCAGTGTTGTCAGCTTTAAAATCAGAAATATTTAGCATTTAAAAAAAAATATTGTTATGAACCAAAATAATGGCTAATTATGCTGTCATGGTCCAAACAGAATACGAATTTAAACCACCATATTATTATTGTTTAAAAGATTTAACAATATGGTTACTATAACAATGTTTAAACAGAATCGGTCTTACTAAATAGTTTTTCATAGCTCATGCATTTATTTTCATTTCCAAGTTCTTAATAATTTGGTTTTGAACCTTTTTTATTCAAATATCTCGATTAGAATATTGATGTTTCTCTTGTTGTTTCTCTGCTGCTATTTAATTTACAGGGTTCTAGAGCTAACGTTTTCTTTACCAAATTATCAAATTCCTTCTGGTCGGATTGAAGATTTTCACCAATAGATGTGTTACTAATGCCTCTAATATACTGAGCTCTTAGAAAAATGTCTGAGAAATTGGATTTAGATACCAAGATGAAATAAACTCACAATTTAAGGTCAAATGTCGTAAAATAGCAACGAAATCAGCTATCGACTGGTTTTCCTCTTAAAAAGTTAATAAAAACTCATGTTGTGAAACAAGAATATTTTTCTTAAGACATAAATATGCCTGAAGTTTTTTAATCAGCATATCATAGTTAAAATGATTTTTGTGGTGCAACGAGTGATGATAAGATGGAAATGTTGATTATCCTATGGAATTCAATAAAAGTTCTGCAGCAAACTTCTTGTTTTTTAAGACATTTTTACTTTTAAGATAATTTTCAAAACATTTCTTTCAGTTATTAAAATCTTCCTTTTGTTTGTCAAAACTTTTGGAAACGGGGTACAAAAGTAGTTGAAACCGGATTAGTCGAATGATATTGACTTAGCTGATCGATTAAGGTCTTTTGATTTCCTTGCATGGCGGCCAAAATATTTTCTTCTACTATTCCGCATTCATGATTTTGACAGTTTTTTGAAAAACAAATATTCTTTAAATGGGTTGTTCCTTGGTTATAGAAATATGTAAAAATAAATTGAAAACTTGTGATTTGTCGAAATTCATTTCAAAATCTGGCATCTATCAAAATATCAAGGCATTATTAAAAACCACAAATTTATATCATACATGGATATAAGAGGCTCCATTCTGCAACCTCCTATTCTCTTCCTTATCTCTTCATTTATTATCCTGATCCTTCTAGTGAGGTCACAGCATCTCCTCCAATATTTCGGTTGCCAGAACGTTCATTTGCTCTTTCTTATTTATCATTTAAATTTCTGTTGTACATGTCAAGTTACTTCGTACTATTGTTTAGTATAATTTTTTTTGTTTTTTATTTGATGTTTCTCCATTTCTAATTAATAATCTTTTGTTCACCCCATTTAAACGATATTAAATACCGTTAAATACATTAAAAATAGAATTTTTTAAGCAAAACTGTCACTATCTATTTAAAAGATTGTTACTTCCACAAAGTAAAGGTTACTACAATTAATTTTTAATCAATACCTTCTTCGGAACATTCATTTAAATGTTTCGCTAAAAATTCTAAAAGGAAATCAGAAAGTGGGAATTTGTTTAACTATAAACTACAACTATATATTATCTAATAACATTTTGACCTAAAATATTATGTATTATTTATTATTACCTTACGGTCCTAAGGCCACAACCACCATTCGTATGGTCTAATGCCTAAAGATACAAATGAAATGAGAAAACTTTCACAATATTTTTGTTGAAGTTTATTACCGTTTAAAACATAATATTTTATTTATTTCTATCCCATTTATAAAGAAAATTTATTTACCACATTATAATAACCATTTTCATGCTAGCGCGCTCCTTAATAATATCATTATAATTGTTACATTTTAATAGGAAACCGAACTACAATGGATAGATAGTTATTTCAAAACTAGAGCAAGTTTTATTATTATCTCATAATAACGTAATAATAATAAGCTCCTTTCGTCAGGTTTTAAATGCACAATGAGCAATTAAAAAGATCAAGCATTCATAACTCAACGGAACTAAGGTTTGATCAAAGATAAACATCTCGACAGATTATTAATCTTTAATTTTGATGTACGTAATGTGAATGATTAGGAATTGTTAATGAATCATAGTTTATAAATGAATTTTATGGAGTGCCAGAGAAAAAAAAATTAGGTCTAAATATGTTAGATTTAAATTTTAAGTTCGTGATTTTCAATATAATTTTCTTGGAAATATCTACACTAACAAAAGAATCATCGTAAAAATGTCTTTTCATGAAGATTGAGAATGGAGCCTCGTTCACTATTCGTATTTCCTTTGTATTCAGCCAACTTACATTCTTCCTATTTATTCCCTACATTCTGTTGGTAATTTGTTTTTGTCTTTTTTCTGTAATTCCGACAAAGGGAACATGGGAACAACCAAAAGAGAATTTTTCTTTCGCGATATTCTTATTAGTTCAAAATAATCTTTAGGAATTCGCTGTAGCCTCTTCATAGCGGCCTCAAGTTTTTCCTTAGTGTAATCTTCTGTAAAGATGAATGTTTGTTAAGACACATTTTTACATTAAAATAATTTTAATGTTCCTGTTCTGGCCAAAGCAACAATCACTGAATAACACTAACTCTGTCACTCTATCTATCAGTTATTTCTTGGACAATATGTTTCAATAAACAAGAGCCCGGTTCCTGAGCATCTCTCCCTGTAGTCCCTTTCACCCAAGGAAACAAAATCCAAAATTGTTTCTTGTAAAATATTAAGTTTATTTACAATACGAAGTCTTCAAACACACTGAACAAAACGCACTCACTTGACCGTTACGAATAATGCAAGAAAGAACCTTCAAGATCATTATTCAATAAAATTAAGTTGCCAAAAAGAACCAAGTCACTTGGTTCTTTTTTGTAAAACAGTTTATGACATTTATATGTTTTGCGATGGTTCTTCTATCTATCTATTTGGCCTTCTTCGGTCCATCTTTGGACATAGGCATCCCCAAATCTTTTCCATTCTTCTCTGTCTGTCACTACCTTCATCCATCTGGATCCCACGTGCTTCTTGATGTCCTCTGCCCATTTCATTCGGTGCCTTCCTCTACTTTGTTTATATTCCCACGTCCAATTTATAAGAGAATCGAGAAATTTTTTTTTTCAAAATATATTACCAATATTTATATATAACTATTCGAAATATTACAAAACATCAATAGAAAATTTGGATTTATTAAAACAGTACTGCGAAAATCCATTAAATACTGTTAAAACGAAATTAAGATAGAGAAATAAAAGCTCCATGTATATTATTCTAAAAACTATTTTATGTTTCATGGTGACTAGAATGGTATTGCGAATGATACCGGAAATAATTTTTTCCATTTCCATAACAGTTATTTTGCATAAATATCTACATTTTAAACTGATACTTTTTGAATATGGGCAATTTATGTTTGAGATAGAAGTCATATGTCGCCATAAAATGGATATATAAAATATTAACAACTCATTGTATTCAACTCAATATAACGACAATTTTAATAGTTATTGCTGGCATTTTTTAACCAGCCACATGTTCCTCAACTGTTTCATATTTCTCAGAGGCGGATTTACAGCCGACGAACATATCCAAAAATTACAGCGATTCAATACTTGTGATTGCAAGTTCGTGTTTTTCTTAAATGTATGTAAGCTTATTGTATTTATGTAAAAATGGGTTCTTTAAAATACTTTCGTGTAGAACTAGAGTTGATGTAGACCAAATTTATTAAGACTTAATCGCTCGAGTGTTACTAAATGCTCTTTCTGTATGCAGTTAGTCAGTTAATGCAATTGATTGAATTTGTGGATGTATTTCTGTGGATATATTTATCCGGTTTCATCAATCCACTTCTTTTAACTATCTAAATTGGTCATAATATAATTTATAAATGTATTTAATTGCATTTTTCAGATTAATTTACGATATTTTTGTATAATAAAGTTAATATTTTAAACATTTAACATTTACTTACGAGGCTGCTTCAACTTGTAGATAGAATCGTAACGTATAAAAAATATTCAGAACAATAAACAACTAAAAGGTTGAATTAACTTTCACTATTTATTCTATAAATACTTTAAATGCAATGACAGCCGTTTCGCTATCGGAATAGCGAAAAAAAAAATGTAACTTCAATATGTCAATCTGACGATGCTATTCCGATAGCGAAACGGCTGTCATTGCATTTAAAGTATTTATAGAATAAATAGTGGAAGTTAATTCAACCTTTTAGTTGTTTATTGTTCTGAATAAGATGAACTTTCACACACATAAATTTGTATAAAAAATAAATATTGGAAGTTTTGTTAAAACGAAGAGTTTTTTATTATTCCGTATAAAAAGGTACTTTTTACTTGTTCTGTAATTCTAATTTCACTTCAGTCAATTTACAAAACCCTTTATAATATTTACAATGCACTAAACCGATCAAACCGACATATTTGAAACATTCTTTGTAGATTAGAGCATGCGTCTGACAGTATGCGCATATGTTATTAACTATTATAGCCAGGTAACGATTATATTTTTGAAATAAATATTTCTTGTGCTTCAAAAAGCAAAATAACCGAAGTACCATTAATATTTAATAGCTGTACTGTTGCTATAAACAATAATTATAATAAATAATATGATGTAATTAAATATTATACAATTAAATAATCTAAAAAAATATCTATTGTTGCTGTAGTTAAGATTATTAATACAAGTACAAGTAGGTCATAGGTAAAGTGTAATACTTAACTCGTGCTGTAAAGCATTTTAGGCACTCACGGAATTAAAAATACTTCTTACCAAATAGATAGTATACTATTAACTGCTTAATACACATCTTTTTTGCTGAAAATTAAAAACACCTACAACAAAATCTAAATATGAAAAGAAACTATGGAAGAGGAAGACATGAAAATAAACATAGAACGAAAATATTGATAGTGGGAGACTAAAGAACTGATACCCAGATTACAGTAGACAATAATAAAATAGAATAGGACAAAGATTTTAAATACTTACCTATTAGGAGTTATACTAGATCAAATAGGAAAACAGGACGCAGAAATCAACTAAAGAATTGAAAAGGCAAAATGATATTACTCGATAAATAATAAATTTATCAATAGCAAATAAATCTCATCGGTGCAGACAAAATTAAAAGTCAATACAATACTCAGACCATTACTAACAGTCAAAAAAGTAAAATACAAGTCACAGAAATGATATACTTAATAAGGATAAAAGGAATAACTAGATTAGATAGAATCAAAAACACACAAATCAGAGAAGAACTTGGAGCGCAGCCCATAAATAAATTTATCGAACAACGACAGTTAAGCTGGTGAGGATCCTTACAACGAATTCCGAAAAAAATACGAGTCAAACAAATATATGAAGCAATAGCACAGACAAAAAGAAAAAGAGGAAGACCTAAGACTACTTGGAACCAAATAATAAGCAACATATATCAGACTAGAGAAAAATCTTGGAAAGAAGCAAAAACATGGACAGAAAACGGAGCAGCATGAAGAAAATTTGTAAAAGACTAATAAAAAAAAACCTAACACCTAACGGTACAAGGGAATTTGATTATATATAAATATTTAACAACCATTAGTGAGGCTGATAGGTATGAAGTATCAATATAGGTTTTCATCTTATTTGGATTTTGCAAAAATTTTAAATTTAAACTGTCAAAATCCGGTCTCAGTCTGCCCCTGTCCGTCTTTTGTTTGTCGGTCGCTGGCATTACTTTTTGCTATATTATTTAATAATATTCTGACTCCTCGTACTATTAAAACTATTCATAATTTTATTAAAGAGTCCATTAAAAATTAACGAGTTTTTTTTTTCTGATAAAAGGTTATGGTATCTCCCCTCATTTTTCAAGAACTTATTATATCGCTGTTAGTAATTAAATATGGTTGTTTGGTAAAATAGTTTGCGAAATTAAAAATAAACTACCGACAACCATATATTACGGAAAACGTTTAAGCAGACAATTTATCCACTTAGATGAATAATTGTTCTTGCTGTACTTAAGCAGGTAATTATTTTGGTGCAGTGCAGTGAGCCCTCACAGATGCTTGTTATAATACTACTTGAAATAATGATCCGATACAAGCAGGATGTTCATCTTTATAAGAAAATTGTGGTTAAATCTCAAAGAATTCGTTCCCAGAAATACCCAAATTAAAAATAAATTAAGATACTTGTATATAAACCGGTATACATTGATTTTTTTTCTGTGTAATTGTACTGTGAGTATTATATTGTAGTTCATTTGTTTGGAGTTGGCAACATGATGAATTTATTATAAATGCAAATCCTTCAAAGCCCAAGCTAAAATGGTTCATGTAACATAACAAAAAGTAGTATACATTTCTATTGAAACATAGTCATAGTTGTTGTATTTCAAAGAGTCCACCCTGCAATTGGGGATTAACCAACCCAAACAAAATGGAAAACCCTAGATAATATTATCACAATAGATCCCATGCCCATAGAATTATACAAATTAAAATATGCTACATATTAAAAAGTAAAAATCAAATATAAATTAATGTAAAAAGCACTTACTCTTTTAATTCGTCGTATTCATACGACGATGGGTCAGATTCGTTGCCTGGTTTGAACAGTTCTTCAATATTGATATCAACACT
This sequence comes from Ophraella communa, assembly GCA_035357415.1. Taxonomy (NCBI): domain Eukaryota; kingdom Metazoa; phylum Arthropoda; class Insecta; order Coleoptera; family Chrysomelidae; genus Ophraella; species Ophraella communa. The sequence goes on along the minus strand of CM068988.1, from coordinate 18,973,589 downwards.
CCACAATCGTTCTTCTTCTTCCTTCTTCACATGGTTTATAGCATTGGTCCAATTTTCCCGTGTTTCGTTTCCAAAAGAATTTATTAAAAGTTGTCTATCGTAATTCAATTTAAAAGTTGTATTGTTTCTTGCCACCTCACCTTTTACCTGTGCCCATATTAATTCTATAGGGTTTAATTGACAGTGATAAGGTGACAACCATAATATAGTTATTCCTTTTTACTTCACCATTTCGTCTTTTATATTGTAACTTGTGGCGCTTTGTAATTTTCAGTAAATCCATTTTCAGCATGGTGTCGTTAAAAGAAATATTCTTGCTCTTTAATATCTCATTTTTTCCATGACGTCGTTGGTAACTTTTCTACCAGTTTCGAATGATAACCAATATCAATATCCAATAGCTAGGAAAAACATCAGAGGTCATTTCCTCGTGGTAATCTTTGGTTGACTTTGGTACAAAATCTAATAACCCATTTTTTACAAAACCATGTTCACTGCCAATGTGTGCGATTATTAGTCTGCGACCTTTTCCTCGAGGAGCATTTAATCCTGTTGAATATCCCTTCAAAAATGCCTAACAGGAATTTGAAATATTGGTGTCCATCCATGCTTTAGAAACAGTATGTCCTTTATTCAAAGGTAGTTCTTCCCTCGCTACGAAATTCTGTTAGTTGGCAATCTGGATTTTTTTCAAATCTTCTCATTGTTCCTTAGTATTTATATAATTACCCATTTTAATTGTAACCTAATATTTTTATTTTTTAACCTTATTAAAATGTTAATGTAATGGTAAACATTACGTTCTTATTATATAAAAGAAAAAATACTTTCTTTGCTTTAAAGTTTTAGTTCTGAAGGTATAGTTTTGATTTTAAATTTCTTTGTGATTGCTGTATTAAATACATAAATTTGTTAATTTAGTAGTAATAATTGTTTAAAAAAATGTTTTTTTATCCTGAACATAACTTGTATAATTGTAGTTTTTTAATAGGCATGATGACTGATTTTTAAAAACTGATCCACGATGTTTTCACGTATATACTTTATCTAAGATAAATGTTATTTTTGCAAAAAAAGAGTTTTTAAATGAGAAATTTACTTTTAAAAATGCATTTTAAATTTGACGCCAAAACGCTAAAATAGTAATGGCGTCTATCTATGACATCATCGATTCGTAAATACCATTTATACTACACTGCGACCCGTGTGATCTGTGGATTCTGTGGTAAAAACGTCAAACTTCAAACATTTTGCAGGTTAAAAGAGGGTGGTTGAAAAAGTTTATTTTGTTTTTACTTATTTTGTGCGATTATAATAGTTATCATAGTCATGAATCCTAATGTGTATCGATGGTGTGCGGTTCCACAATGTAAGAATACATCAATAAAAACCCCGAACAAAATATTTGTTTACGTTCCAATGTCAATGTCAACAATATTTACGAAAGTACGACGTCACTCTCTTCTGATTGGTGTTTCAGCTAATATGGCGGATTGTTAAAATTAGTACTTATATTTTTACTAAAATAAATGTAATCACACATGTAATATAAAAATGAGTAAATTCTTTAGAATCTCCGTATCTTATGTAATTATAACAAATCAATATTTAAGTGATTTTTACTGACTGTCATCATGCCTATTGTTTCTGAGTGATAAGAACAAAGCTTGTACAAACAACTACAAGGTCGATTACAATCTCATTGGATTGAGGGTTGCTAAAAGGTTTGTAGATATAGAGCATAAAAGAATAAAGAGCTTCGTCGAAATGAGCAAAGAAGACATCAAACTGATCAAAGGTCTTCTCACTAGGAACTGCCCTTTGTGATATCACCTAAAAAACTGCAAATCAGAAAGTGACCTTTTGTTACATTGTTTTACAAACAAAAGAAAATTCCCATTATATATATATTGAGATGAATAACTAAGTTCCAGTAAAAATAAAATGTAAAACTTACCTCAGTAAGAAAATAATAATAGGATATCAGAATAATTTTCATTAATATATCAGCTACTTTTCTTTATTTCATTTAAAATATTCGGTATAGTTAAATTGATTGTACTAACCCTTACTTTTTGCAGATCCACAATTTAAAGTTGTTAATGAACAAATAAATCTGGGAAGTTCTCCACTTTTAAAGTGTTTGCTTTGATTGAGTCTTCATTTTATACATAGATAAGACGTAATTGTAACACAAATATATTAAGTTATTGTAAAGATCAGCATGATATAGTTTTTTCCTGGTTTTTCTATATCATTGCACAGTTATACTGATCTTAGAGGGAAATACATCCAGGATAATCCCTTAGGGCTAATAACATCTAGGCTTTAATATTGTTATGTCTTATTACTTCCATACTTGGTCTAGCCTTAATACTACCTAAACATCAGGTACCTAGCTACAAACAAACAAAATGTAACAAATGTCAATCTGACGATGCTTCATAGCGAAACAGCTGTCATTGAGCCTTTAAAAAAGCAATTTTTTAATAAATATTGGAAGTTTTGTTAAAACGAAGAGTTTTTTATTATCCTTAATTCGGTATAGTAATTTTAAATGTTAAACATTTAAATAGATGATGAATATTGTAATAAATTACAATTAAAAAAAATTATTTTGTTTGTATCAATATTATTTAAATTGATGTTGTTATCAAATTATTGTCTTTATATTTTTAAATTCTTAATTTTTGTACAATTTTGTGGGGCTATAATTTATATTTATTTATTTTTCAATTTTATTCCGTATTTATTAATCTCAAACACCTCAAATCTCTTTATTTTGTTACCATTATATTAAAAAAAATTATTCTCTAACTCTAAATATGAAATTATTATAGTTTAAGATTTAATTTACTTAAATCAATTTTCAAAACATTTAAAAGACTCTTATCAGCAGAAGTCGGTTCAAAAATAAACAAAATCCAACGATGAAACTATTTATTTTATTTATTTATTCTAAAATTTAATATACCTCAATCCTACTGAATGATGCGACTATGGTTTTTCTTATGCGCATTTACCCACGCACAAGGAAACACGTGATATGTTACTGTTATTTCAAAAGGTAGTCTAAGAGGTAGGAGACGGTGCGTGCATCATTGTTAACAAAATGTGTAAGCAGTTTGTTTATTCAAAAGCAGAATTATATCAGAATGGTGTTGAAAAGATATTGAAAACTATTTTACAAACTTTATAGGTTTTTGGAAAGTGAAATTAATAAGTGATATCAAAAGTACATACCGTATTTCACTTGCCGCTTGTGTATGGTGCTGAATTTTTCCATTTACGGATTCTTACACAGGATATTCTAAACACGTGGAACCATCAAGGAGTGGATATTTGGCTTTCGAGTACTTCTAGTGGATAATTATCTCGTTCTCACCATGTTATAAAAGTATTAGAAAATTTTATTGCTTCTCCAGACGTCCAATGTTTTAGATTTCAAAGGTTAGTAGAATAAAATTTTATTTTATTGCGTGTATACAGTTTTTATTATAATAAAATCCCATTTCCAGTTATTATTAGTTTATAAATTTGTTTTAAACTAGTACATGAGTTATTATGCGGCCATCTTTATTTTCAACAATAGTCAGCCATTGATTTTTGGTAATTTTTAAAATATACGGACGTGGAGTGGCCTTTTTATCAAATTACAATGCTCCCGAATTTTCTTTCTCAAGGGTTTATATACCCTCGGTCAAATTTTCATTATGGCTGCCTTTTTGAGCGTGTTTTGTTTTTTTATAACCTCTCTTACATCGAGTTTTTGAAAAATTGATTTTTTAATTATACATTTTCTGACCTTAAAATTGTTTCAAATCAAATCTGGGTAATTTATTTCATTATAAATTAACATTTTTAAAATTTTAAAATCAATCTTTCTTTATTAAAACAGCTGATTTTGGGGAGTAAACCATGTCGGCCATTTTGACAATTTTTAATATAAAATTTAACAATTGTGAGCTAATATCTCTTTTTGGCCAATAATTTTAACAAAAACTGAAATTTTACATATTCTAATATGATTAGATAACTTTTATTTTCAATGACACCGCTTATATTAGTTATTATTTGATTTTAAAATTTGCTATGTCATGGCGATTCAAATACAAAATTTATCAAATACAAGAGTTAATAATATCCAAAATCATCAAAGAACAACTTAAAATTAATTACCTTACAACAAAATACAATTACAACAAATAGAAACATCAATTAAACATCTAATACTAAGTTTAGGTCTTTCTCATACAAGCACCTTTTTAAAGTTTATAGTCAACGTTTTTAATCACCACTTCACTATTTACAGTGTTTTTCATTGAATTTATCATTCATAATGTCCTTGGCTAAGCTTTAATTAAACGGTCTTAGCTTGTAATCAAACACATCACTTTCTCACAATTTTGTTTTTACATGTAATATCTTTCAATATCTTTATTTTTAGATTCTGACTTAAGTATTTTATTTTATCAAAAACTGAGATGTACCAGAAAATAGGAAGTACTGGACTTGTACTGTTATCCGATACATCAAACTACAGGATTCATCACTTGATGCTTAATTAAATTGGAAAATGTTATCTGGGGTAAGTAAAATCTATTTATCATATTACAATCATTGTCTATGATTCATTTATTTTGCTCTTATATCTAAAATTAACTTGTTGAGCTTTAAATTTCTGTACCTTATATTTCTAACTGATTACAGTTGAATAATGCCTATTTTATATGATAAATTAAATAACCTAAACCTACTCATTCTTATTTTATATCTACTTATAAGAAATTATTGAACTGATTATTTTTTTCATTGATTATAAATTATTTGGATTTTAATCTGCTAATAATCTTTAATACTTTAATATTACTTTAATCTTACTAATATTTTATTCTTATGATTCATTATTAACATATTCTAATGCTTCTTTAATTTTTATTTTTAGCTTAAACAAAATAGTATCTTGGACTTTGATTCTTGGATCGACTACTGGTGTTGGTGCTCATCCTCATAAACCCTTTTTATCAAGATATTTTTTGTTCTTGTGTGAATTAAGATTGACTGGATTGGCTTGAATAAAGAAATTTTTGGTGTATTGATTATTTAATGAAAAGATTTGAAAATAACATCCCTGTTGAATAGTTTATTTCAATTCAGGTTATATTTTGGGTAAGTTATATTTATTATTATTTTAAAACATTACAAATTTCCCCCAATTTAATTTTAACAAATTATTACTCTGTAATAATTTTTAAAATTTAATTCCATTTTATTTCCTCTAAATCTATTACTCTTCAAATTCTACTTTGTTATCTTTTAATTTAAACATATACCTCAATTGTATCTTATAAACAATCTTAATTAATATTTAACATAAATTCTAATTCATAGAGTTGTATATAACCATTAACTATTCATTGGTAACTCATACTTTATTCCTAATTTTAAAATACAATATAATATTTACTTATTCTAGTATCTACATCTTAAACTATCTTATATCCTAAATTTAGCTAGATTTTTAAAATGTTGTATCATTGGTGGTATGCGTATAAGTTTTTAACGTTTACCTTTCCCCTTAGTAAATTGTTATGTGGATTTCTTAAAATATAACTGTTTTCGAAAGCTTTTTCGATTACAAACGGTCCTATAAATGGTAATTTTAATTTTGCACACTCATTATTTCTTTTATTAGCTACCTGTAGTGACCTTTCAATTACCCAATCCCCTTCTTTGAATACCGTTGGTTTCTTTAAATTTTTGTATCTCTTTTTAATATACCTGTCTGCATTTCTTTTTAATTTAATGTTAACCTTCTCAATTAAACTATTGTATTGTTCTTTGTTTTCTATGATCCATGGTCTGTCTGGTTCAATATTTTTCATTAACTTTATGGGTGTTTCTTGTGTTGCTGTACTTGGTGTATTATTTATAAAGTATTCTATGTCTTTAATATTATTTTCCCAATTTCTATGTTCATTATGTGTTAAGATTCTAAGATATTTTATTATTTCTTTTATGTACCTCTCTGTAGGATTAGATGCAGGGTGTCTAATACTTGTGAATGTTAGGATAATATTATTTTTATTCATAAAATTTTTAAACCTTTTATTATTAAAATAAGTAGCATTATCTAAAATACACCTTTTTGGTTTACCTACTTCTTCAAAGTACCTTAACATTATTTCACAGATTACTTTAGTGTTTGTTTTACTAGTGGGTTTAATATAAATAAATTTTGAAAAATTGTCTACTATAACTAAAATATTTTTATTTCCCTGATAGCTTTTAATTAAATTTGACATGAAATCAATTGATATAACTTCTAAAGGTCTTTCTGAATTTATTGTTTTTGGTATATTCTCATTATGGAAATTCTTTTCTTTACTTAATTGACATATTCCGCAGAATTTAATCACTTCTTTAGTTATTGCTATATCCTTCTTGCAAATATAATTTTCCCTCCATATCATCCATGTTTTCCTAACTCCACAATGTCCATATGCTTGATGAATCTCTGTGATTATTTGTTTTGCTAACTCTTTTGTAATGATGTATAGTTCATTTTCTTGTAATCTCTTGTAGTAAATACCATCCTTTTCCAATGCCCTTTGTTTTTCTTTATCTGATAAAGTAATTTGATTCTTCTTTATTTCCTCTAATGAAAATATACCTTCCTGTTGTTTTAAAATATTTAAACCTACTTTAATTGAATTTTTACCTCTTTTATCTTCCCCATCCATTCTACTTAAATAATCTGCCACTATATTTGACTTCCCCGTTACATATTTAATTTCAAAAGAATATTCCTGTAATAATAATGCCCATCTATGAATTCTATTGTTGCCAAATTTATTGTTTAAAATTGAAGTTAATGATTGATTATCAGTTTCTATTGTAAATTTATTCCCTAATAAGTAAAATCTAAATTTAGTAACGCAAAAAATGATACTCCCTAGTTCTAATTCACTCACACTATAATTTTTCTCATGTTTTTTGGTAGTTCTTGAAATGAACCCAATAGGTATCTCTATATCTCCCTGTCTTTGTATTAAAACCCCAGCATATCTATTTATTGAAGCGTCTGTTTTCAATATGAATGGCAAATTGTAATCTGGATAGTAAATTTTTAACTTATTTTCAAAAACATTTTTAATTTTATTAAAAGCATTTTCCTTTTCTTCATCCCATTTCCATGATACCCCTTTCTTTAACAAATTTATCAACGGTAACTCTAACTCACTAATATTAGGTACTAATCTTTTGAAATAATTTATTGTCCCAAGAAACCCTCTTAATGTTTTTAAATTGTTTGGCGATTTGAATTCTCTAATTAATTTTATTCTGTCTGGATCCATTTCTATACCCTTATCATCGATTTTATATCCCAAATAAATTATGCTTGTTTTAAAAAATTGACATTTGTCCCTATTTAATTTTAAACCTGCTTCATCTAAACTTTTTAATGCAATTTGTAAATGTTTAATGTGTTCTTGTTCATTATTAGAAAAAATTAAAATATCATCAATATAATGCAAAATGAATTCTTCATGTTTATTTAAAATTTGATGTAATGCCCTTACTAATGCAGAACATGCTCCTTGAATCCCGAATGGTACTACACAAAATCGATATATTACCCCATCTACTGAAAAACCTGTAAAATCCCTCGAATCTTTATGTAATGGTATTAACCAAAAACTATGAACCAAATCTAATTTCGAAAATACTTTAGCATTTGTTATCCTACCTAAAATCGCATCTATAGACATTGGTGCTTCATATTCAGGTACGGTGTATTTGTTAATTGTTCTGGCGTCTAAACATATTCTGATGTCTCCATTCTTCTTTTGTACGACTACTAGCGGATTGATGTACGGTGTATTGCTTCTCTCAATTATTCCATCTTCTTCCAATATTTCCAATTCTCTCTTCACTCTGTCTTTTAACTTGTATGGTATAGGATATGTCTTCACTTTAAAATTCTCAATATTTTTCACCTCCATCTTGTGTTCATACTTGCAAGCTACTCTTGGCTCCTTGGACATTAGTTTTCTATACTTCAATAACAATTCTTTTACTGCATTGTAATATTTTCCATCACAATCTAAACTCTCATTTTCCAATACATCTTCTTCATCTCTTCTACCTACTTCATATCCATTATTTTCTTCTTTATCATTTTCATAATCACTTTTAATACAATTAATACTCTTCTTATTATTTTCTATCTCTTCTACTATATTCATTGATATCCATATACCATCTAACCTTATTTTCCTTTCCTCATAATTGATTATAGTTTCTAATTTTTCTAGTATATCATTCCCTATTATTACATCACAATCTAAATTAAGTACAGCTAGTAATTGACAATTTACAATGATTTTATTTAAATTTATTTTAATGTCATAGAGTTTATTTACTTCACATAACTTTTTGTTGTTAATACCAGTTAATATTACCTTTTGAATTTTCATTTCTTTTTCTTTTATATTATTTAATTTTGATATTAATTTTAAATCTATTAAAGAGGTTTCGCTTCCTGTATCAATTAAAATTTGAACTGTTTTGTCATTAATTTTACCCTGAATATATAATAACCCTTTATAATGTAATTGATCTAATTTTTCATTTAATTTAATGAATTCACTGGGGTGGCATAACGCAAAACTTTGATATAGAAAGCAACATTTTAAAAATCCTGCTGATTAGTAACACTTTCTCTACCAGTGTTCCTTACTCGTTCTACTATGATTTCTTGTCCAACCTGACTCCTTGGCTCTCTGTCCAAGCTTCTTCTTCTTCCATTATTCCCATCGTTATGTCTATCATTACTTCTTTCCAGACTTCTTGTCCTATTTTCTTCATTCCTTTCTCTTCTTGTATGATTTACCCTTCTCTGGAATCCATTATTGTTATGAAATTGATTGTTATTATTGCCTCTATTGTTATTATTCCCAGTCCTATTTTGATTATTGTTTATATTGTTATTATAGTTATTATATCTTTCCTGTGTATTTCTTGTATTATTGTTATTGTTATAATTATTGTTATTGTAATTATTATTGTTATTGTTTCTCCAGTTATTATTATTATTTATATTTGAATTATAATTATAATTACGTCCCCAATTACCTTCATTTATATTATTTGTTCTGTTCCTATTGTTGTTAAAATTTTCATTATTTGTTCTTTGTTGTCTATTGTAATTTCCCTGTTGTCTTGTTGTGTTTTCGGTTCTCTCTCCTCTTTTTCTTTCTAATCTTTGTAAATATTGACATAAATTGTCCATTGTTTTTATGTTTTGTATTGCAATCGTTTCTGTTATTTGTTCTTTAAAATGTCTGGCCAAATATAACACAATATCTTCTTCGGATAATTTTGGACTTAAGTGCATGACCAAGGAATATAACTGCAAAGCATATGTATTCGGAGAATTTCCCCTATTATCGTCATATTTTCCAAAGTACAACCTTTCTCTAATCCGTGATTGTGCATTATTCCCCCAAAAATACTCTAGGAATTTGGACTCGAACTGCTCCATTGTATTTATCTCTTCCTCTTTACTTATGAACCATATCAATGCATGTTTCTCCATATGCTCACGAATAATTTCCCTTAAAATTTCCGGTTCTTGTTCCCATCTTATTTTATTTTTAATCATCTTCATAAAAACCACTGGATGTATCTTTTTATAATCTCCATCGAACTTCATGTTGTTATTATTTCCACAATTGATTATCCTTGTTTCTCCAGACATTTTCATCATCTCTCTTTTTATGTTTGAAACCTTTTCTTCCTGTTCTCTCTTCATTTTATTTAAATTGTGTTCCATTTCTATTAATTTTTGTTTATATTCTTTATTTTCCATTTGTTCTACTTCTTCTTGTATATTTTTGATTTCCAATTTAAGTTCTTTCTTAGTTTTCTTATTTTCTTCCTCAGCTATCTTGAAATTTAATTTTATCTCCTGGCTTAATTCTTCCTGCACTCCTTGTATATTTTTATTTATCTTCATGACTTCTCTGTCAATCTTCTTGTTATTTTCTTTTACTTCTTTTTCTAGGGCTTTTCCATTTTTCTTAACTTCATTTATTTGTTTTAAATGATTCTCTTCTACTTCCATAATCCTTCCAATCATTTCTTCTCTAATTTCTTGTTTTGTATTTCTAATCTCTTCTCTTAATTTACCATTTTGTTCCCCCATTTCTCCCCTTAATTCATCAAATTTCTTATTTATATCTTCTTTATTCTCATCCAGTTTCTTGTTTATGTCTCTTTTTAAATCTTCATTATTTTTGTCCAGTTTGTTTATGTCTCTTTTTAAATCTTGATTATTTTTGTCCATTTTCTTTTCCAAATTTTCATTATTTTTGTCCATTTTCTTTTCCAAATTTTTATTCATTTCTATTAACATTCTCATTATTTCACTCTGTTCTTCTTTTCTTTCTACTCTTCTCGTTTGCTGTATTTGTTGTTGTTCTGGTCCTTCTTCACTTCTTTCTTCCTGTACTCCATGATCTCCAGATCCCTGATCCCTTTCTTCATCTATCTGGGTCCCTACTTCTTCTCCTGCCTTCTCTCCTACTTGTTTACCATCTCTCAATGTCATTTTATCCATTTTAAATAGTTTTATTATGTTTTATTAAATATTAAATATAAAATTTTATTCTAAATAGTTTTAATAGTTAATTAATTACTTTAACCAGTCAAAAAATTTTTATTAGAGCCACTTAATTTATTATAACCAACAGTTTTTTATTATAGCCAATAAATTTATTATAACCAATAGTTTTTTATTATAGCCAATAGTTTTTATTATAGCCAATAATTTTTTTATTAAAGCCAATAGTTTTTTATTAAAGCCCCACGTTGGGCGCCATTTTTGTAATAAATTACAATTAAAAAAAATTATTTTGTTTGTATCAATATTATTTAAATTGATGTTGTTATCAAATTATTGTCTTTATATTTTTAAATTCTTAATTTTTGTACAATTTTGTGGGGCTATAATTTATATTTATTTATTTTTCAATTTTATTCCGTATTTATTAATCTCAAACACCTCAAATCTCTTTATTTTGTTACCATTATATTAAAAAAAATTATTCTCTAACTCTAAATATGAAATTATTATAGTTTAAGATTTAATTTACTTAAATCAATTTTCAAAACATTTAAAAGACTCTTATCAGCAGAAGTCGGTTCAAAAATAAACAAAATCCAACGATGAAACTATTTATTTTATTTATTTATTCTAAAATTTAATATACCTCAATCCTACTGAATGATGCGACTATGGTTTTTCTTATGCGCATTTACCCACGCACAAGGAAACACGTGATATGTTACTGTTATTTCAAAAGGTAGTCTAAGAGGTAGGAGACGGTGCGTGCATCATTGTTAACAAAATGTGTAAGCAGTTTGTTTATTCAAAAGCAGAATTATATCAGAATGGTGTTGAAAAGATATTGAAAACTATTTTACAAACTTTATAGGTTTTTGGAAAGTGAAATTAATAAGTGATATCAAAAGTACATACCGTATTTCACTTGCCGCTTGTGTATGGTGCTGAATTTTTCCATTTACGGCTTCTTACACAGGATATTCTAAACACGTGGAACCATCAAGGAGTGGATATTTGGCTTTCGAGTACTTCTAGTGGATAATTATCTCGTTCTCACCATGTTATAAAAGTATTAGAAAATTTTATTGCTTCTCCAGACGTCCAATGTTTTAGATTTCAAAGGTTAGTAGAATAAAATTTTATTTTATTGCGTGTATACAGTTTTTATTATAATAAAATCCCATTTCCAATTATTATTAGTTTATAAATTTGTTTTAAACTAGTACATGAGTTATTATGCGGCCATCTTTATTTTCAACAATAGTCAGCCATTGATTTTTGGTAATTTTTAAAATATACGGACGTGGAGTGGCCTTTTTATCAAATTACAATGCTCCCGAATTTTCTTTCTCAAGGGTTTATATACCCTCGGTCAAATTTTCATTATGGCTGCCTTTTTGAGCGTGTTTTGTTTTTTTATAACCTCTCTTACATCGAGTTTTTGAAAAATTGATTTTTTAATTATACATTTTCTGACCTTAAAATTGTTTCAAATCAAATCTGGGTAATTTATTTCATTATAAATTAACATTTTTAAAATTTTAAAATCAATCTTTCTTTATTAAAACAGCTGATTTTGGGGAGTAAACCATGTCGGCCATTTTGACAATTTTTAATATAAAATTTAACAATTGTGAGCTAATATCTCTTTTTGGCCAATAATTTTAACAAAAACTGAAATTTTACATATTCTAATATGATTAGATAACTTTTATTTTCAATGACACCGCTTATATTAGTTATTATTTGCTTTTAAAATTTGCTATGTCATGGCGATTCAAATACAAAATTTATCAAATACAAGAGTTAATAATATCCAAAATCATCAAAGAACAACTTAAAATTAATTACCTTACAACAAAATACAATTACAACAAATAGAAACATCAATTAAACATCTAATACTAAGTTTAGGTCTTTCTCATACAAGCACCTTTTTAAAGTTTATAGTCAACGTTTTTAATCACCACTTCACTATTTACAGTGTTTTTCATTGAATTTATCATTCATAATGTCCTTGGCTAAGCTTTAATTAAACGGTCTTAGCTTGTAATCAAACACATCACTTTCTCACAATTTTGTTTTTACATGTAATATCTTTCAATATCTTTATTTTTAGATTCTGACTTAAGTATTTTATTTTATCAAAAACTGAGATGTACCAGAAAATAGGAAGTACTGGACTTGTACTGTTATCCGATACATCAAACTACAGGATTCATCACTTGATGCTTAATTAAATTGGAAAATGTTATCTGGGGTAAGTAAAATCTATTTATCATATTACAATCATTGTCTATGATTCATTTATTTTGCTCTTATATCTAAAATTAACTTGTTGAGCTTTAAATTTCTGTACCTTATATTTCTAACTGATTACAGTTGAATAATGCCTATTTTATATGATAAATTAAATAACCTAAACCTACTCATTCTTATTTTATATCTACTTATAAGAAATTATTGAACTGATTATTTTTTACATTGATTATAAATTATTTGGATTTTAATCTGCTAATAATCTTTAATACTTTAATATTACTTTAATCTTACTAATATTTTATTCTTATGATTCATTATTAACATATTCTAATGCTTCTTTAATTTTTATTTTTAGCTTAAACAAAATAGTATCTTGGACTTTGATTCTTGGATCGACTACTGGTGTTGGTGCTCATCCTCATAAACCCTTTTTATCAAGATATTTTTTGTTCTTGTGTGAATTAAGATTGACTGGATTGGCTTGAATAAAGAAATTTTTGGTGTATTGATTATTTAATGAAAAGATTTGAAAATAACATCCCTGTTGAATAGTTTATTTCAATTCAGGTTATATTTTGGGTAAGTTATATTTATTATTATTTTAAAACATTACAATATATTTGACAACTTTATCTTGGATAGGATCCTGTAGTATTATTTCATAACAATCAAGCAAATCCTAATACATATAGCAAGTCCAAATTCATATAGCTTTCTCTGGAAGTTAAACTTAGAATCTAAAACTAAAAGAATATAATTAAACCTATTAATTTAATTCACATATGTGTAATAATTGTGTAATTTAGGTAGTTAAATGTTTAAATATTAGTTATAAGGTGGAGGTATTCACATTGTGTCATGTAAACATTTAGTAGTTCTTCGATAACAGATATTGTATTCAGGCAAAACCTCATAACCTGAGAAATACCTAAAAATATAAAAACTGTGTTAATAAATGCTATCAGAAAAAGGTTAAATCAGTGTATGAACTATAAATGATACAGTGATAGACAGAGTAACCTTATTTCATTATTCAAACTCAGATAATGAATACTTAAAAGACTATTTCAACAACAGTTGATAAGATTTATTGTGAGGAAATTTAGTAAGAGAAAATGTATGTAAATTAGTAATTTTAGTTTGTACAATAGTTATAAGTTTGTTAATCTTTGATAATATCAAATGATCTCACTTGGATAAGTATTTATAATAGTTCATATTATAGATTAAAATAAAAAGCCTAATTTTGATTTTTTTTTGAGTTACATTAGTATTTAAAAGTTACCATAGGACTATCTTATGAGATTTATGCACAGATTGATATTCATTTTATGTTATTTGTTCAAATTTATATAAATTCAAGAAGATTGGCATACTCAAAATTAGCACATTTCGAAACCTCAATTTTATAAGGAAAAAATGAACAAAAAATAATTTAAATAACTTTTTCATGAATGTAAGAATGCAGATTTTCTTTATATTATCAAAGAAACAGTCAGATATGTAAGATTTTTATCATTTTATGTAAATTTAGGTTAAATTTTGCAAATCGAAATAATTGATTTCCATTTTAATGTCATTAATGTCATAATTAGGGAAAAGGTATAAAAGGCCGTGCATTTCGGTTTTCGTCCTCTTATGTCTCTCTGATTCGCGCTGACTACGTTAATTGGCAACTGTAATTATTTGGTACCATAACCTCATTGTTAATAAAAAATTTAGTTTAATCAAATTGTTCAACAAAAATGTTTTTACCAAAGCAATTAAATAGTATCAAAGTACTTACCAAAAAGTGCGATTCATCAAAAATAATCCAGATTCTAACAAGATTTATAAGATTATTTTCACCTTTATGTGAACAAGAAGAAGCCATTTTGAAAAACTTCGAGTGTATTAAGAATTGCCGACCTACCTAGCGAATCGTTGCCAACCCAAAATTACAGTGATTGAAGGTACGTTCATAAATTAAAAACTATTTGTGTATGTAAAAGTAAATCAAGGACAAATAATAGCATTTATAAAAGTATTTCTATTGTGTTTGGTAAATTCCTACATGTAATAAATGATTGAAAAAATAAATAGTTTTATTTAGAATTTTGTATCAGATAATTCCTTAATTATAATTGTATGTTTTATAGAGTTTTCTTGAATCCTACCAAAGATAAAGAGTCGGTTTTAAATTAAATAAAATTTACACTGAGCTAGCAAATATTTATTAGGGCGTTCATTAATAAAAAAATTAAATTAAACAACGATTAATAATTCAAACATCTCATTTTCCAAAAATACAATATAAAACCACTATATAAAAACAATAAATAAAAAAATCAACAAAATCAAACCATCACAATATATACTCCCAGGAGTATGTCTAAAAAAGTGTGTAGCTTCACTAGTAGGTTAGATTCCAGAGAAGCCCAAGAGGCTTGTACGACCTTATACAATCTACAAAAATAAAAATAACCGAATATAGGATCACGTTTAATAATTTTTTAAAACATAGTAATAGTAATAATGTTCTGTTTCTTGTTAATGGTATGAGAAAAATTGAACTTTCATATTAACCTCGTATACGAACAAGTAATTATCTGTTTATGGAATAGTCGGTATTCTTAGTTTCTCTTTGTGCATTTTATAGACCATTAACAGAATTACTAACGTCTAAACAAACCTCAATTTTAAACCAAAGTTGTGCAGTATTATAATTTTTTATAGTCCTATACTGGAATACTTCGTATGGGAAACTCCAACTAATAAATAATAATATTAATAACAATATTAATTTTATTGGAAGACCAACCAACACAAAAACCAGCTTCGGTACTTTAGTAGACGCTTACAAAATTGCATCGCTGTAGTCTATTCGTTGGCAAGGTGCTGTTTGTTACTGTTCTAAATTTGTTAAATATTATCAATATTATTTAATAGATACAAAATATACACATTTAAAATAAAAATTGATTAATTGTAGTGAAAAATAGTGTGTTAAATAAATTTTAATAAATATGAGAGCATCAATTTACAATTTTAATTATTGTATTATAAAAAAATGAGCTATATTGTCGACGATTATTTGTATGTATATCTGACAATTGTGAATTTGAATGATTTTTATAGCTCAATTAATAGTGGAATGCATATTATCTTCTATCAACTTTATATTTAAAATTACCAATATTTTGTTATCTTACTAAGAAATATGAAAAATATGTCATCACTTGATTTTTAAATAAAAATTATTACAATTTTTTTATTATATTAATATTTTTAATGATATTATTATGATATGATAGTAGATAAAATCTTATATATTTCACATTGTAGCAATCGTTTGATTACAGCCTTCGTCTGCAACTGGCTCTGCAAATTTCAGGATGATGCTGTATAACGAGGTCCATATCTCACTTATAATATTATATTGAGAAACAGAAAAATCATCTAAATCAACTCCCTTTTATTTTATTTACAAAAATTCCATAGAAAATATTCAAAAAAATGTCTAAGGGATTTCAGACTTTCAGTCTCTAGAATTAAGAAGAAATACCGCTTTTGTAGTTTTTTACTAAAATTTTGCATAACATTATCTTATCCAATGTAAAATTAAATTGTGGTCCCTATTTCCACATAAGGAAAACTAAAATATTTGTTTGCCCTAGACCTAGACAAACATAAGTCTAAATTCTCCCTTCTATAATATGTCTTTCCTCGCAAATTCACATTTACTTGATTTACTAGTATAGAACCTTAAAACTTTTAAAAGAATTGTCGAAAAAACTAACGGAATCTTAAAATAACACCAAAACTATATTTGTAATATATTTTATTTTGACACTATTTATAAAATTTAATAGTTATTGTTATAGGGTAATTATTGTAATCTCTTATTGGAGCTATGTTCTGTTGGTTACCTAATAAATAAATTGCTAATTACTAATTACGAATAATTCAGTAGAAATTTTATAGTAAGACAGTTTGTATAAAGAATTATACCGTGTAAAATAAAGTATAGGGTCACTACATGGTATCAATTGTCATAAAAATACTTATTCTTCTAGTATCAGTTTATAAAAACGTTTAAATAATTTCAATTTTAGATTATAAACAGAATTTTAATATCAAAAACTTACTTCTACTATAATAAAAATGATAAGTATAAATTTAAACAACGTACTATGTAGAAATATTTTTACTGGTGTATAAATATTGTTAATGGCATGTACTTTGTTAATCAAAATTAAACCTTGCCGCACTAGTGCGCAAAATTGAAATTTGCACTCTCAAGCGCGTGTGCAAAGTACCTATTTTGCTCATGCTTGTAAAAAAACTATATCATGCTGATCTTTACAATTTTACGTTTACAAAGTAAACAGTTTAAGGTTTAAGTGGAGTCGACTATTTTTTGATTCTCAAACGCGAGATGGCAGTGCGAGCACTCCGCTAGTTCTGTTCCTTTTCTATGAATACAGTAATCTGTAAACGTCTCTACAAAATTTAATACCTTGGAAAAAAACATTCGCAAGTAGTCACTAGATGCTAAACGAAAATTGTGCGGCAAGATGTTGTTCTCTTTATGCCAAATTGCCACATCTACACCAAATTTTATAGTCGTTATTCGTTTTTCGCTTTCTTGTTTGTGCTTAGTGGTTTTAGTGATTTATTGTTTTTATATAGCTGCTATTTCCATAAAATTAATAAATACATAACCTATATAAATAAAATTCCCAAAACTCAATTTTTTTACCACAATCTAATACATAGGTGGAATTTTTGTAGATTAATAATATTTGATATGCTTAATTTTTCGCCAGCAAGAACAAACCGCAGAATGGATTTTCACAAAATTTTCACCAAAAATCGGATAAGTGAAAATATAGAGCTGATTATATTTGGGAAAAATATGAACGTAGGAAGGGGTTTTTTAGAGGGGATAAATATTTGAAAAAATCATAAAGAAAGATATCTGATTCAAATAAAATTTTTCAGAAATATTTACAATTGTCAACATTTATTTTCCGAAATATAAAACCCTCATTGGTGTACATTGAGGGGGTTTTAGGAAGGTTGAAAATTTAATAAAATCGAAGAAATTAACTAATGATCTGATCAGTGGCGTCTCGTGGTAAGAATTGTAAGGTGTTCTGCGATTTTTTAAAAAAGTTTACCTTGTAAGGGGGGCAGAGCTGGGTAGTATCCAGATACAATATCCGGATACTACTAATATTTTTATGTATCCGAAAGCTGTATCCGGATACTTTTTAAATTTTATATCCGGTATCCGTATCCGTAGCCAAATTTTAAAGTATCCGGTATGCGGATACTTTTTTTGATATTCGGATACTTTTAAATATTTATCGCTCGCCGATAATGCATAACACTGCTCTTCCTTTTCTCTTTTACAACTATGATTGATACGCCTAAAAGAAAAGCTTTAAGCGATTGACACTTTGAGGTATTGGTACTTACAAGGCAAATGCACTTCACTTCTGACTTCGTCAGCAATTGGAATACTTTCTGTATTAGTACGTTTTTATTTTAATTTAATGCTTCCTTATAAGTTTAGGTTCTAGTTTTATTATTCCTAAGCAATAAAAAAATTTTTGAGTACTTTCTGATTTCTTTCTCCAATTAATGTATTTTTATTATTATATATTACATTAAAAATACATGCATATTACACAGTTCTAATAATAATAATTTATGGCCTTGTTAAAAAAGTATCCTTCAAAGTATCCGAAAAAAATATCCGGATACTTGTACCCGAATACATTTTTAAATGAAAGTACTTTTTTAAAAAGTATCCGGATACATTTTGAGTATCCGATATCCGGACACTTTTTTTCAGTATCCGACCCAACTCTGAAGGGGGGTTCTCTCCCATCAATTTTATCGTCGTTTCTTCGCCTTTCGTATTGAAATATTGGATTTCTGGAGCCGAAAAATTAATAAGCCCACGAAATATTCCCAGATTCTCGGAAGTCAAACTCTCATTATGTCCCCGAAGCTCCACAAAATTTAACAGAATGAAGATGGCTTTTAGAATTTTTAGGTTTTCTTTATTTTCAAACTCAAATACTCTAGATTCGAGTATTTTAGCAATCAACGATTTAAGTTACACGATTTTTCAATGTCGCCGTTTTAGAAAATAACCAATTTATTTCTTTCATTTGCACCATGTATATGCTCGAGGCTATGTCATTGAAAGATTAAAAACAGACCCTTCTTTTTTTGTTCGCTTCGTTATCGAGCAGTAATAATACTAAAGAAGTTAAACTTTACATTCTAACCCACTCTCTGTATCTTAATCGATAAAATAATAATTGTACTTTAGAAGCTATACAAAATGAGGTATCAATCAATTTCTTGAGTGTCTAGGTTATAATATTAAATCGGCAACACTGTTGAACGATGTTCCTAAAAATCGCACCATCTGTGTGTGCTTTACTGAAATGTTTTTAAAAGTTCTGCATAGCGATGTAGACGTCAGCACCTCCCAGAGGTAAAAATTTAATGTGCGAATTTTAAATCGTATTATTGTTATATTCGAATTTTATAAAACAAACGTTTTTAAATAACAATTTTTTTTTGTAAAATACTTAAAAACATATCCATTCAATTGTTTCAAACTTTAAAATAAAAAAAAATATTCGAATAAATGATTTAGACATGAATTAATATTTTTTTATTTTTTTGTGTCAAAACTGTACATTCAAAAATTTTCAAAAAATTTGTATATATTTTATTAAAGAAGATGAATAATATTACAAAAAATAGTTCAAATCGTTCGACTAGTTTTTGAGTTTTATACGTGAGAAAACATAGTTTTTCTTGTTTTTCCCGAAAACAACTCGAGCGATTTTGATTAAATTTTCGGAAAATACTAGTCGCGATATAATACATATTCATGAATTTTTTCAAAATTTTTGAATGTGTAGTTATTTTTTCCGGGGGTCCACTTAAACCTTAATAGTGGAGTACTTCCAAGATTTATTTGTTCATTAACAGTTTTAAATTGTGGAACTGCTACTCTTCTTTTTATTCTTCTTCAAGGAAATCTAAATTTTGTTTTTTTATCACAAATGTTTAGTATTTGAATGTCATTGGTGTGTATGCATGAGTCTAAATGTTCAAGTAAGTGTTTTGTCCAGTGTGACTTATCTGGTTGTTTATGTATAGTTTGTTAGTATTATATTGTATATGTAATACTTTTAAAACTTTTAATTTCTTTAGTTTGTTGAGGGAGTATTAGTTGAAGTGACATTTTATGTTCTTTCTTATTAATTGATTTATTTATCTAATATACTGGATAGCCATTACTTATAGCTATTTGTTGCATAACCTCAATTTCTTAATCAAAATTATATTTATTCGTTGGAATTGAAAATGCTCTACGTTTCATACAATTATAAGCTGCTTATTTATGTGTTATAGGATTATTTGAATTATATGATATGGTTACATCTGTTTGTGTTGGTTTTCTGTATATTTAATAATTTAGTGGATTATTTACTTTTTTAATTTTTAAATTATTATTATATAACTAAAAAATATGTGTCGTTCGCTACCTACAAAACCTGCTATTATCAACATATCCATACCAAAATACATTGATTTAATAACTAGAATTAAAGATCTTGTTTTCCAAACTATCCATAAAAATATTTGTTAAAATTAGAGAAATAGGACTTTCCATCGGAAGACCTTCATTTGAAATTTATACTTTGTTATCAAAAGTAAAATAATTTCGTTCAAAAGTTTAGTTGTCTATTGTTCTTAATAAGATGAACTTTTACAGATTAAGGGTTAGTACAATAAATATCATTTTATTTAAAACTTTATTAACATGGACAAATTACAAAAAGGTAGATTTGATCTGATAAAAAATAGTAGTACTATTATAATTATGAACGTCATTTATTGGTTAAAGTATTACATTGGTTATGTAGTTTAAATACTAGGTACTTGTATTTCTTTACCACTTTATCTATTTCCTATTTTATAATTTAAATATTTCATTTTGTCCAATTTCGTCCATAATTGCGATTTCATCGCACTTGTTCTCCGTGTTAGTCATTAAATAAAGAAAAAACCTTCACCTCCACCACAACAATCAAACTAAAAATACAAGTCCATCCTAACCTCCTTGTCCCGGTCGGCAACGTTGACGTCACTTACCTTTCATTAGGCAAGTGGTTAGATTTATGTGTATGTGTGTGTGTCGGTGAAGATCAAAGTATACTAGGTGTGAGACCAATTGTTCCCTTGACAAAACACTGCTATACCTAATTTACGGTTCACTTTGAATTGTTAGTTCGATCCGACCGATAATGGCTAGTTGACTGTGGACGGTTCGAATTCTTGGTCGGTGTTCGGTCTCTACCGGGGAACCACGAAACGTTTTTTCAAGTAATTTAATGTTTTTGTGATATTTTTTACTGGCATGATTAGCTTTTACTTTTCTGGATTTAATAAAATGGTTTTACATTTCCTCCAATTAACATCTCGACTTTAACCTCAATTAGTAACCCTGATGATATTTGCGAAAGCTTGATATACTGAAAAGAGTGCTGAATTAATAATTTTTTCTTATCCTTTCCGCTGCATTTCGAACCAATTTAGAAGCTTACATTTAACTGATCAAGGTTGATCACAAAGGTTTTTAACTTTTCTAGATTTATATTAAAATATTGTGATGGTTTGTTTTTGTTGATTTATACTTATAATTATAATTTTTTTTAATATGAACGCCCTAATAAATATTTGCTAGCTCAAAAAAAAGATTTAATTTAAAACCTGACTCTTTATCTTGGGTAGGATTCAAGAAAACTCAATTTGACTACTATATTAAACATACAATTATAATTAAGGAATTATTTGATACAAAGTTTTACATAAAACTAATAATTTTATTCACAGATTTATTACATGCAGGAATTTACCAAACACAATAGAAATACCTTGATAAATGATAATATTCGTCCTTGATTTACTTTTAAATACTCATATACTAACCTAACCTAACCTAACCTAACCTAACCTAACCTAACCTAACCTAACCTAACCTAACCTAACCTAACCTAACCTAACCTAACCTAACCTAACCTAAATTTCCCCACAATAAATCTTATCACATGTTATTGAATCAGTCCTAGTCACCATTTGAGTTTTGATAATGAAATAGGAATATTCTGTCTATCACTGTAACATTTATAGTTTATACACTGATTTCACATTTGTCTGATATCATTTATTTACACAGTTTTTATATTTTTAGGTATTTCTGAGGTTTTGCCTGAATACATATCTGTTATTGAATAAAATAACTTTTCTTAATTAAAAAACACTTTTTCCCTACTAAATTAATAATTGAATCAGAGCGATTCAATGGCTGCCATTTAAAAATTGTATTATGTTGATATTTACAACAATTGTGAGCAAATACATCTTAAACCTAAATAAATTTTTAATATTTCAAATATCATTGGAAAACATTTTCTATTGTTGAAATTTTATACTTTAATTTTAATTTACATTTTAAATTTATCAAATTCAGCCATTTTTATTATGAATTTTAGTTGCTTTTAAAGAAGTTACAACTTATTACTACCTAGTAAACAATAATATAAAATTGATCCAGAACCTATAAGAAATACATACAAATATTAGTAACTATGATATTTACATATTAACATCACATTTTCTCATAGAGAGTTTTGTGTCTTTTCACTTCAATCTATTCACTTTCAATATATTGTAGAGTTTATTTAAATTAAGAATAATAAAAAACTCTTCGTTTGAACGTTACTTCCAAGTTTATTTGAAAAATTATGTTTTAAATTATAATGACGGCCGTTTCGCTAAATAGCATCGTCAGATTGACATTTAATTTACATTTAAATTTAATTTAAAACATAATTTTTTAAATAAACTTGTAAGTTTTTTTTATTATTCTTAATAAGATGGACTTTTAAAAAGTAAGGGTTAGTACAATGAGTTTTAAATTGTTCAGTATCTGGTGTCTTTTCACTTTTGTAAGTTCAAATTTATGTTACTTGCAAGCAATGTTTGCAATCATATCACTAATAGTGTCATTTTTCACTTGTCACCTGTATATTTTATTTTAATATAAACTAAGTTAGTGACTCAACTTATGTATAAGTATTTATTACTAACATTTACTTTTTAATTATAACTTATACTGAATAATTGCCTGAATTGAGAATATTTTGTTTTTATTGATATTAAAACTTAATCTATAACCCTTACTTATTCTATGAATATTCATTAATGGGATGTCCTTGTAACTGTTGTAATTGTTTCAAATAATAATTCTCTATTTTTCTTTTGGTAATATATAGTATCCCTATAGGGTACTCTGCCGAATGGGCTCAGTTCTCGTAGTAAAATTAAAAAAGGGAATCTAATATCTAAGTACTATTACGCCGCCTGTGGCAATGTAAAAGCTGCACTACCTGTTTCCGTTTTTTTCGCGAGTATTTATGAATGGTCAATAAAACATTCTTTAATACTGAATTTTCCCCACGTTGGGCGCGAAATGATCGAGTCTTGTGTAATTATCGTTTAGTGTCCATGAATTGTTTTTTAGTTTTTGGTTTGTAAAATAGTTGATTAATTACGTTGTTGAGGAAAGTTGGTACAAGAAAAAGATAAAATTTCAAATCAAATGAAAAACCCCAAGTCTATGTCACAGAATTCTGTGACATAGACTTGGGGTTTTTCATTTGGTTTCTCATTAGTCACATTTGAGATATGGATGGTTTACTTTGTTCGTTAGATAGAATCTTTACTGACTGATTTATTGACCAGACTGACAGACTGTCTATACTGTAACAAGAAAGAAATACGTAACGTTATGTATTATCTGAATTATCTTCTATTGATAACTAACCTAACCTAACCTAACCTAACCTAACCTAACCTAACCTAACCTAACCTAACCTAACCTAACCTAACCTAACCTAACCTAACCTAACCTAACCTAACCTAACCTAAATTTCCCCACAATAAATCTTATCACATGTTATTGAATCAGTCCTAGTCACCATTTGAGTTTTGATAATGAAATAGGAATATTCTGTCTATCACTGTAACATTTATAGTTTATACACTGATTTCACATTTGTCTGATATCATTTATTTACACAGTTTTTATATTTTTAGGTATTTCTGAGGTTTTGCCTGAATACATATCTGTTATTGAATAAAATAACTTTTCTTAATTAAAAAACACTTTTTCCCTACTAAATTAATAATTGAATCAGAGCGATTCAATGGCTGCCATTTAAAAATTGTATTATGTTGATATTTACAACAATTGTGAGCAAATACATCTTAAACCTAAATAAATTTTTAATATTTCAAATATCATTGGAAAACATTTTCTATTGTTGAAATTTTATACTTTAATTTTAATTTACATTTTAAATTTATCAAATTCAGCCATTTTTATTATGAATTTTAGTTGCTTTTAAAGAAGTTACAACTTATTACTACCTAGTAAACAATAATATAAAATTGATCCAGAACCTATAAGAAATACATACAAATATTAGTAACTATGATATTTACATATTAATATCACATTTTCTCATAGAGAGTTTTGTGTCTTTTCACTTCAATCTATTCACTTTCAATATATTAAAGAGTTTTAAATTAAGAATAATAAAAAACTCTTCGTTTGAACGCAACTTCTAAGTTTATTTGAAAAAGTATGTTTTAAATTATAATGACGGCCGTTTCGCTGAATAGCATCGTCAGATTGACATCTAAGTTACATTTAAATTTAATTTAAAACATAATTTTTCAAATAAACTTGGAAGTTGCGTTCAAACGAAGAGTTTTTTATTATTCTTAATAAGATGGACTTCCAAAAAGTAAGGGTTAGTACAATGAGTTTTAAATTGTTCAGTATCTGGTGTCTTTTCACTTTTGTAAGTTCAAATTTATGTTACTTGCAAGCAATGTTTGCAATCATATCACTAATAGTGTCATTTTTCACTTGTCACCTGTATATTTTATTTTAATATAAACTAAGTTAGTGACTCAACTTATGTATAAGTATTTATTACTAACATTTACTTTTTAATTATAACTTATACTGAATAATTGCCTGAATTGAGAATATTTTGTTTTTATTGATATTAAAACTTAATCTATAACCCTTACTTATTCTATGAATATTCATTAATGGGATGTCCTTGTAACTGTTGTAATTGTTTCAAATAATAATTCTCTATTTTTCTTTTGGTAATATATAGTATCCCTATAGGGTACTCTGCCGAATGGGCTCAGTTCTCGTAGTAAAATTAAAAAAGGGAATCTAATATCTAAGTACTATTACGCCGCCTGTGGCAATGTAAAAAGCTGCACTACCTGTTTCCGTTTTTTTCGCGAGTATTTATGAATGGTCAATAAAACATTCTTTAATACTGAATTTTCCCCACGTTGGGCGCGAAATGATCGAGTCTTGTGTAATTATCGTTTAGTGTCCATGAATTGTTTTTTAGTTTTTGGTTTGTAAAATAGTTGATTAATTACGTTGTTGAGGAAAGTTGGTACAAGAAAAAGATAAAATTTCAAATCAAATGAAAAACCCCAAGTCTATGTCACAGAATTCTGTGACATAGACTTGGGGTTTTTCATTTGGTTTCTCATTAGTCACATTTGAGATATGGATGGTTTACTTTGTTCGTTAGATAGAATCTTTACTGACTGATTTATTGACCAGACTGACAGACTGTCTATACTGTAACAAGAAAGAAATACGTAACGTTATGTATTATCTGAATTATCTTCTATTGATGCTCTTCATCTGACATACAGGGAAATTATTGAAAAATAGAAGGGTTTACCAATGATGTGGCTTCTATTTTTTAACACCCTTGCAGACCTTGCGCCCGTGGCCACTGCCACCTTTGCGTCGCCTAAGTGCCCTTTCAGATGGACGCGTATTGGTACGCACGCGTATTAAGGTCACGCGTACGACTACGCGTCGTTTTAATTTCACATGGGGCGTACCAACTACCGCTGACGGCAGTAAAAAAATGAACATGCAAGAGAAAACATCTAGCGTTATTGCCATAACTGCATATCTTTTAATAAAGCGTAAACAAAAGAAAAAGATGTGGGTACACCCCATTGTCGAAAAGCGATTACTTAAAGGTGCATTCGTTACAATGTATTCGGAATTACGTGAACATCCAAAAAAGTTCTTTAATTATTTCCGTATGTCAATAACAACGTTTGATGAATTATTAGCCATTTTCTGTTTTCCAGAAACGAAATATTATTTGTCGGTAACGGCAACTATGAACACAGATAAAAGACAGTACGCGTCGTACCGTCTGAAAGCAACTGGTTGATCCGTGCAATGTGAGCCTCGCGTCCCTACGCGGGGCGCACGAGCTTTGTCGACACCCGCGCGCAAGAATAAACGCGCGCTCACAGCCATACGCTCTACGCGTCCATGTGAAAACTTACATTTGAATTATTAATACTCGACGTCACACGTATGGTACGCGTGCGTACCATACGCGTCCATCTGAAACGAGACTTAGATAAAGCCTTGTATATAATTAGTTTTTCTTTCTTATAAATTTTGTTGTACCCATACCCAAAAAAATCATAAAAAAAACATTTCAAATTATACGATTTTGAAGACACATTGTATAAAATATCGGAGTTAAAAAAGTTAAATACTGCTTCACTCTGTACCAAAGTTTTTTTTTCAATATTCCAACTGTTTATTGCTTTTACTAAGAACGGCCTCATTAAATCGTTAATGGCTGAATTTGTCTTTCTGAGGCGAGACCTAATAGCTTAACAATCCGTCCGGATCTCAATACCACACTTTATTCTTCAAAATTCCTGTCCATTGTCTTTTAATGTGATGGCATCCACATCGAGAAAATGTCTGTTTTAAAAAGAGCGAATTAAGGGTGGTCTCATATTCGATCGGTCCGTTTGTTTCGTCGCAATTAGGAGCTAGGATCCTGTCATTAAGGCCGGTAACGATATAACTAGACAAATGGGCACGGGTTCCTTTAAAATTATAGCCCGGAGCCGCTCTCTAATTTCCCGCTGGCCGCGAACACCTACTGAACTGATAGATGTTGAGCTCTTTCATTTCGACGGTGTTGCCAAAAATATATTTCTCCAGCTGTAATATCCGTTTCATGTTGAACGTCAAGAGAAGTGTTATTTTTAATTAATCACACTATAACATGGGGTACATTAATCTGTTTAAATAGAATGCAAGCTATTAAAATGTTATAACCAGAACAAATTTGGTGACTTTCAAGTGATATGTTTTTATATACAGGGTGATTCGAATAAGAACCGACATAGAGCAAGGACATGTAGGGGAATTCAAATTAGGCAAATTAGGCAAATTAACACAACTTGCCCCTATGCCAAGTTGCTTACCTGAGAAGTTAAAAACTTTAAAAGAGAAGTTTTAAATTGAGAAAAAAATCAATATCTCCTTTATACTTGAATTTAGAACCATATTTGGTACATGTTGTGGGTGTACGAAGAACAGTAAATGACAGTAATTATAGAGTTCAATCATAGTATTTTACAGGGTGGATGGGAAATAATGCGAAATTGAAATGACAGATATTTTTTTAACCCTTTGACGGATTTAAAAAATTTTTACTTTGTTTTGTGGGCTATTTAATTCTACAACTTTTCTTACTCCTCTTCGTTTTTAAAAAAATCGAATAACTAAAAACTTGCGCCATAGAAATGTTATGCAAAACATCGAAAATTCAAAAGTTTGTATTTTAAAACCTATTTTTCGAATAAAAAGTGGAAGTTTCTTTGTTTTTTGTTCTTAAGAGATAGAGGTCTTAAAAATTTGAGAAATATGAGATATGGATTCGAAATTACCTCTTATATTTAAACAATTTAAATAAAAAATCGTTATAATTTTCATTTAATGTGGTAAACAGGGCTTTGCATGCCTGTTACGGCATATGTTAGCAGCATAAGAGAGTTTATCATATAAAATAATGTTTTTGTAACATAAAACGCAACTTTAGTCATTTTAAACAATTGAAGAAATTTTGGTATCTAGTCGAAGTTGAAAGTTGGAAAATAATTGTGTAACCATTTTTTAAAAAGTTTTACCTAATTGTTGCCTAATAATGGTTTTCCCAATTTCATAAATAATGAAATAAAAGGTACAAATAGTTGACTTTGAAATTTGAAACTTCGGGTAACTCTTTTGATATATATTCTTTATATGATCCTGCGATAAACGAGTCTAGTTCACTAGACTATTAGTTCTATATAAATCTACTTTTTCATATTAACATGCAAGTGAGAGAGAGAAAGAAATATGCTTTATTGTCAACCAAAATTTAACAAATTTTATGGACAAAGCTAAATAAAAATAACCTAATATCTAAATATCAATTAACAATTAAACAATTAAAAATGGAAAATAATGATATGCATGATTTAAATGTAAACATACAAACATAAACATATCACTCCTTTTAACTCACTCTTAATTACTACTTACTAGCTAAAAAATAATTATAAAATACTTTTTATATTTTGCACTTATAAAAATCTTCATTATAAAACGCATTTGCGTATCGTAATGGAACTTTTACGCACGCAATTTTTTGTTTTAAATGGTTGTCGAAATGAATGAAGTATCTAATGACAAGACTGTTGACAATGACATTTGTGGCTAATAGCAATTTATTAATTTTATATTGTTCTTTAAGAAAGTATTTGTGAATATGAATATCATCTTTTACTTATATGATATATTATTATTGATGTATTAGTAATTTTAAAATATTTTAAAACATTAACATTTCATAATTTAAATGTCAAAACTGTCCAATGTTATAAATTACACAGTGCTACCGACATACTTTTTATAATCAAAATTTTCGTAATTACATAAAAATAATAAATTATTTTAAAAAATAATAAAATGGCAAAATATAAAAAATATTATAAACAACTTATTTCATATGGCTGTTGTGACACTCGTTTTTTAAACTTGAACTCGTGTCATAACAGAATTCCATATGAAATGCGTTGTTTAATATACTATTATAGTACATATTACATGTCATTCAGAAGTCTAAGATATATCACAGAATTCAGCTATTTTACAGTATGGTCTCTCCTCAAGGTATGCTTTAGTCAATTTGCGGAATTTAATATAAGGCTGGTGGCTTTTATGTGTGTTGGTAGACAGTTGTACACTGAACGAAAAAGTAGCCACTATTTAATTAAAATGTGTATTGAATCAATGTTTCTAGTGATTAAAACTCAGCCGATACGCAAAGTGATTAAAGCAATCATTCCAATGTAATTGACTGAACTCTAGGTATTGGTGCAATCACACAAAATTATTAATTTAATAACATAAGTTGATTGATGTTATCAAATACTAGTATTGATTTGTGGACGACTAAAGTTTAATTTAATTACTGAGGAGATCAACACAATTAGGAAAAACATCAATAATCTGCAAACACTGATCACTGTTGTATATCAATCCAATTATTTTGTTGATTAAATTGATCAAAGTAAGATTATCAAACTAATCACTGAATACGACTAAAATTAATCATTGTTGTAGATCAATACAATTATTTTGTTGATTAAATTAATCACAGCAAGATTATCAAACTAATCACTGAATACGACTAAAATTAATCATTGTTGTAGATCAATACAATTATTTTGTTGATTAAATTAATCACAGCAAGATTATCAAATTATCCACTGCATACGACTAAATAATTGTCGTTGGAGTTAATGTTGATGGAATAATGGATAAATAAAATATTCTTTTTGTTACATTTTGTTTATTTTTTATTGTTTTTTAAGTATTCACAAAAAACATGAACTTTTGCATAATGATTACTTTTAAATAAAAAAAATACTGTTCAATAAAACTCCAAGGCATTATGGATTCTGAAGGAAATTGTAAATTAAATAAGTAAATTATTTTGAAACAAATATCAACTGCCCTTAAGACATGAAAGAATTGTTTCTACGTTAAAAATATTTTCTCCTATACAATAAACAAACGGCTGAACACTTTTCTTTTTTTCCTTTAAACATGCAACATAATTTTCCAGTTCCTGTATTGTTCGTGCCAAAAATAAAAATGATTCCCGAGAATCACTAGTGGTAAATATTGTTGTGGTGTTTTTTCCGAACTTGTCCTTTTTTACTATTTTGTTTGTAGGTACCATATATCCAAGTAGACACCATAACAAGGCGACGTCACAGCCATCTAAAATATAAAATATTTTATTAAATAAGTTTCAGGTTAAAGTTCAAATCCACAACTTTAAGGAAAAATAAGTATAATCTGAAAGAGTATATATGTTTTCCTCTCCAAAATACAAGAAAAATGATTTTCTGAGAAACGGTTAGAAATACTTACTTTCATTAGCTTCAGTCATGAGTTGATCCAACAATAATTTAATATTTTTATTCTTTACGTGTTGTTCCTCCCTGAGAAACGACAATATTGCTGGAAATTCCGCTCTCCATTCTGCAAGTAGATATCCCTTGCTTTTAAAAGCTGACTCAAAATCCATTTCAATCTGCAATAATAAATTATAAATATACTTAATGTTTTAAATTGCATTAATATCCTTTACCAAACGAAACCCAGAGGGTTGTCTATAAAAGGGCCATTCTTCCAATACAGCTGTTATTGTAGTGAACGTTTTTATTTGATGCAGCCTTAAATTGCTACATGCTTTCCATATAGTGTCAAATTCTTCTGAAGACAGATGACTGTATTTTAAAGTTTCAATGCAGCTTTGGGCATCTTCCTCTGGTACTAAAAAATAATTGATTATGAAATAATTATTATGTGTCATTTATTACCAATATCTTCCTGATATCATAGCACAGCATTTTTACCATTCATTTTTGCTATTTTTGGTTTTATTTGACTTACTGTACATTTTAAATGTGAATTTAATTTCCTAAAATTGAAAATTTTAAGTTATAACATTTGCTTACAATAATGATAATATTTCTCTGCCCTATTATAATTAATTTATTAGCTATTAAAAGACTTACCTCAAATTGCAGTAAAAATGATTATAATTATTATTATAATAGGCACTATAAAACAATAGGTACATATCAGATCACAAGATCACAATCCGTAAACAACTCTATATTAAGAAAGAAAGCTAAAATGCTACTCGGTCTCCAAAATATGTATGGAATAACCGACGTTTTTCACGATATGTTGCCAATTCATTGAATTGATTTTGCAAGTAAGGAGGATAAAAATAATTTATTATGCTTAAACGATCTTCTATTTAGCATAACCTTTTTATCTTTTTACTGTTTTTTTTTTCTTTTTTGACAAAGCAATTAGGAAAACCAAACGTACAATAAGATGAACAAAAATTGTAAATGTACCAATAGCCACCATTTATTATACTTAACGATCTTCTATTTAGCATAACCTTTTTATCTTTTTACTGGATTTTTTCTTTTTTGACAAAGCAATTAGGAAAACCAAACGTACAATAAGATGAACAAAAATTATAAATGTACCAATATAGCCACCATAATACATTAACAGGGGTACATAGGTGTTTTTAAGTAAAGCTGACAATGACGCTTCTACATGAAGTAAAGTATTTTAAAGTCTATCACCAGAGTGATTATTTCAATGAAATAAGTTATTGAATTCTAGTAAATTTACGCGGGAAATTCTATCAGAGAGATTGTTTCAATTACAAAAAGTATTGAATTTTGATCTCCTCAGTAATCATTTTGATTAGCTTTGTTATTAAAATAAAGTTGTGAATATGTAGGTGAGCTATTAAAAAAACAGTGTAATTACAGAATCATAGTGCTAAATCTGTTAAAATTAATTTTATAACAATTTATAGTCGTAATTTTGTTGCAATATAATATTTATTATTAATATTTATAAAGTAAATGAGTAAATAGGGGAAATGTTATAAGTGAAAAATTTAATTTTTATACTAAATATTTTTTTTAAGAGTACCTATAACACTGTATTAAATTAGCATAAATTCAATTAAAATAGCAATTTTGCTTTAATAACAATAGGCAAATACTTCTATTCAAAATATATATTTCCTGGCATTATTATAGAAAGGAAAAACATCCAATTTTTATATTTAAAAGCATTAAATTACATTAACAGGTGTAGATATGTAGGTATTTTAATTAATGTTGAAAACGAACTAAAGTACTTTAAAGTCTATCACCAGAATGATTGTTTTAATGAAATAAGTTATTGAATTTTAGTAAATTTACGCGGGAAATTCTATCACCAGAGAGATATTGTTTCAATTACAAAAAGTATTGAAATTTGATCTCCTCAGTAATCGTTTAGATTAGCATTGTGATTGAGATCAAGAAATAAGTTGTAACCAGGTTGCAAGTCTATTGCAATTAATTTTACAATTTAAAATAAATAAATGTATATTCCATATTGCTCTATCCACTTCAAAGTATTTATTTCCCAGGGAAGAAAAGGACGTCATAATTGCTGTACCGTACATCAATGAAAGCACTTTGTTCCTTATTATACAAATAGCATTATTTCCATGCTGTTGATTAACTTAGAGGTGTAAAATAATTATATCATCTGTAAGGTGAATAATCTGTAAATATCAACTATCAAAGTAATCATAACAATGTCAGTACAGTAATTGTCATAGCATTTTGATTAAATAGATCAAATATGTAATTAAAATCGACCTCTCTGGTTTGATCACACCTGATAATTAATTTTAGATTATTTTGATGACTTTATTTGATAATTTTAAACATCTAAACAATACTAAAATGTAATTGAGTTTTTCTTTAAACATTGATTATTAAACAGATTATTACAATTACTAAAAGTATCACTTCAATTATAAAATAATCATATTGATTATTTGTATGGTTGATAACTGTATACTCATTTGATTGATTTCAATTATCAAAATATTAATATCAATACCAGTAAAATGTTTCTTTTAATAATAATTTTGATCAAATACATTAAATAAGTAATTAAAATCGATCTCTTTTGCTCAATCACAGCTGATAATTGATATACGGTCCAATAATTTTTTCAGTGTACATTTTTCTTGCATTATAAATAATAGAATAAAATGAAATAGATCATCCATGTATCACTGTTACTCATCCATGTACACTGTTACACAATGTTTATTCATTATTGGTTAATAATTTCGATCAAACTCATGATTTGTCAACCCTTAGACTTTGACTATCATGAATGGTCTTCTCTGATACCGGGGTCACTGGTATCTTCTTTTTAGCTCATTTTAGGGCTTCCTTTTGATTATTTGTCACCCTTATTTTTCTTTCACACACTAATTACAGTTATTAATATTTCCATCCATGGTGTGGTACTCATTTTATTACTCACTCAATGTTACCACATACATTCAAATAAAATATTTAAATTTCTTAATTTATTCCCCAATGATTCAAATTTCAATGAATCTTATTCATACCGTTATTTAATATAACCTTTTCTCATCTATTTTCTCTTAGTTTTAATTTTTAATCTTTATATCTCATTTTTTCTCTATGTCACTTGTTTTACCATATACCCCATTCAATAATTAAAATTCAATATTTAATATATAAGTTTGTTGGTTCGATCGATCATATGATCTAGTGAACATTACATGTAACTAATTTTTAAGGTAGGTCTATTGTTAAATACTTGTAATCTGCAAAATTTTTACCTCTCACCTTGGTTTTTATAGCCTGATGATGGCCTGCTTGTAGGCCGAAACTAGTCGCTGTTCCTGAAAACGTGTACTTTTTGCAATAAAAACCTGTGACACTGGTTTTGTATTTTCCTTTATTCAAATAATGGAATGTTTTGTAAGACTAGAGGTGGGCATAGTCAAATGAACATATAAATCAGAGTTTCTCGTGGGGTATCTATGGAGTGGTCCCTGCTTTGAGATAAGGTTAAATTTACGAACTAAGCAAACAGATTCTAAGATTAATAGTGCCGGAACAGTCATAATTTTGAATTTTTTAAAATAGGGTTCACAATGCGCTCTGTGACTGTGACCTAGGCCAAAAACATAACGTATTGCCCTTTTCTGTAGTTTAAAAACAGAGACAAAAAGATGTACACAACAAAACCCCCTGAAAGCTAATCTATATCTTAGATGGGACTCAAACAGAGAAAAGTAGGTTGTTAACGCAATAGAAGAGTTTAGCTCTTTAGTAACGGTTCTTATGGCAAGACACGCAGAAGATATTTTTTTGGTTAATATGTCAATATGAGTGGACCACTTAAGGGTGTCATCAATATAAATTTCCAAAAACTAAATTTAATTTTTAATGGTATTAATGTGTTATTTAATGCAATGGGTTAATTTTGTAAAGTATTAAGAATCGGCCCAGGATTTGATAATAAGAAGATCTCTGGATATTGTAGAATGTAATGTTTTCATATCTGAATTTTGTCATCAATCTTTATGTCAGTGATATCATTAATAAATAACGCGAAAAGAATTGAACCCAAAACCGAGCCTTTAGGTACACCACTATCAATCAGCAGGTTTTCAGAATGTGCGCACCATTTGTGAGGTAGGAACTAAACCACTCCAAAGAAGGACCACGGATGCCAAAAATTCGAGCTTGTTTATCAAAATCTTGTGGCTAACACAGTCAAACGCTTTAGCAAAATCACAAAAAATTGAAGTATTGAACAGTTTACTGTTTAGTGAAGTATAAACATCTTCAAGAACAGAAAACATTGCATCACTAGTACAGATGCCCGAGGAACCCAAATTGATGTTTCGTCAGAATATTATTTTTATGAACGGTTTTTAAACGGTTTTTTATTAGCCTTTCAATTATTTTCGATAAGGTTGATAACAAATAAATTGTCTGTAATTAGAAGTTACGTGTATTAATGGCCATTTTATAAAACTGGTATGCCATATTTCTTCTTTAATTTTTTATTGAACTCAGTTTTAAACGTTCAAATTAAACCAATATACGGATACATCGAAAAATATTATGGTATATGGTATATATTATTTATTAAAGATATCAAACATTTCGTTTTATTAAGTAATATGTGATTAATGGCATCTGTAAATTTTTCTGTAATGGCTTAAATCTGTATCATTATGAAAATATTTATCAAAGGGAGTCCTTTTAGTGGTATGGAGAAGAGAACAACTAAGGTAAGAGAAACAAAAAAGCCAAGGAAAGCTGAAATTAGAACTCGTAGTGGTTTTATCAGTATAAACCAGTATGATTGGCACAAATAATTGAAGGTTAAGAGTTTTCAATAACGAAATCACAAAACTGATATTTTGAATGGTGAAAAATAATCATATCAATACTTATTCCTTTAATTGAGGTATTTAAAAATAAAAGTTTAAAAAATAATCATTATGTTTGTTTTCATGAAGCTGAACACTTCATAATATCACAATCTTATTAGCGAAAGTCTAACTCAATTTATTTCATCTAAATAATTTGCCGTTATTAATTACAAACATTACACTGAAAGGTAAAATGTCTGTATATAGACGTTAATGATACCCGTAGTTGATGCGAACATGCTCAATAAGACAATATTTTCGTGTGTATGCAAATTAAGTAAGGAACTGTTGGAAATAATTATTACGTTCTCGAGTAGTTAAAACTTTAATGAAAAACGACAGACGGAAACAACAATCAAAAAATCAAGTTAAACATCTGTAGACGTATCTCAACGCTTTGAAATGCACTTTTAATTTTTTTGCAATATCCATATGGAGTACACGTTCATTCAAGTATACTTTAAAATAGTTATCAGAAAATGTACTAATTATGTAGATACGTAGATATTTTTTGTATAGAAATCTTAGGAAACTAGAGTATATAAAATAAATACAGATTTAAAAAAAAGGTTGTAACTATAGAGCAATTGTGCAATTGAGCAATTTTTGAAATAAAAACTACTTAAATTTAGTAATTTATTTAAACATCCATTGTTATATATTAGTATCACCTTTTGACAATAATACTAAGCTTATGTATAGTTTTCTTTTGTCAATAATTATGCAGCCACTGTTTATAGTATATTTAAATAATTACTATTCAAGACACTCTAACAGGGAAGAGATAATATGTTCTAAACATTATTGCAAACATTATTAATCTGCTCCGAATTGAAGTTGTAGATAATTTCATTTTTCTGGATGACAATGAATAGGTGGGGTGGGTGGGGAGTCTGATTCCTGGCAAGTAGGCCCTCCTGGCTATTTTTTCCATACCCCAGGTTCTCCCCCCTCCGTGTAATCATTCTTTCAATGCTCTCCCGAAACGCTCCGACCGTCGCATGAAAGCCATGACGTCCCTTGGGAGAGGGTGTGCAAATCTTCTTCCTCGATTCTTCGCACATCAAAAATGTCTGTGCATATACCTCACAAGTGCCCAAGAAGTGGTAAGAAGTCTCCTCCTCCCCACAGTTTGGACAGTCTCGGTCTTCGACTACAACCAAGAGATGTAGATGTTTTCTGAATCCACAGTGGTCGGTAAAGAATCCACAGATGCAGCTGTCATCTGGATTTATCCAATAACCACTTTGCCCTAGTTTTGTCTGGGTAGGCGATTGTTTGTATCGCCTGCCTAATGCCACTGCAGTTAGTCCATTGTTCTTCTAATTATCTCTCCGCCCATTCCTTGGGTATAGGTTTGTGCTCGTACCCTGAGTAGGGTTACATCTCGTCTTGAGGCCAGTCTCTCTAGGGTATTTGCGAATTCCTGAACTAGTGCTGTACTAGTCCTGGAGCTACAAATCGCCTTTAGAGCGGCCTGGCTATCTGAACAAATAGTATTTACCAAGAGCATAGCTTATTAGTTTTCAAACTACAAAGAATTTTGGACGGGTCACCAATCACTCTCGTTTTACATGACATGACAATGACAAGTAAACCAATATAACATATCCAACAATTTATATTGTGCTGTAAAAATTACTATAAAAATGCCTGGACAAGTCAATTGATTTCTATTTTTGAATAGGTAGGTAGATCAGATAATTTAATAAGTTAGAAAAAATATTTTTCCATTTTTTGTCTTTGAATCAGTTATCTTTACATTCTATAAAATGGATTGAGATTTAGTTATTATCAAGTATACTCTGTATTTTTCTACCTTGGTTAATAATTAACGACTTTACTACCTCAACAAAAGTCGATAAAGTTAGGTTCCTCAGCTAGTAGTTAAAATAATATATTAGGTATCATAAATAATTTAATCTGTAGGACTGGAATAAATATAAAAATTCCTGTATCTCAGAAGAAAATTGTAATAAAGAGAATGGACCATTATTTGCACGTCTCACTAAAAAATTACCAAGTTTATTAGAATAAAAAAATTACTCTCACCGTACCTATGATCTTATAGTAAAAAAATATTAAACTATCAGATAATAAAGTTTTAATCGATTTCCTAAAAAACTCATCACATAAGAGCTCTTGCACAAAATTTGAACGAATGGTATACGTAATTTATAATTTCGTCAAAATTAAATACTTAAACAATTATTTTAATTATAAAATTTAAACACAAAATACAGCTGTTAATTATTCCAATATTCTCTGTGACACTATAATGTTTGGAAAGTTTTCTCGTATCAAATCAAGTCTTTTAATATTTCTCCCACGTTTATTACTTTGCTAATTATTTATTATAGTTATTATACATAGACATAAACATTAGTAAATCAAACAGTCTCTACGATGAATTTTGGCCTGCCTGACTTATATTACCCAGTAGTCTCCTTTATTTTTTTTAGTAAGGGCAGAAATTCTTTCTAAGGCTATACGTTAAATTACAAAAATAAATTTGCTTTAATATTTTTTCATTAATTCATTTAAATAGTTTCTATAACAATGTATACTTCAAAAATTAACGTTCGCCTAAAAATTAATAAACTAAGTGACATTAAAATCTGAACACCCAGTTTAAATGATTTTATTTTTATAAAATTTTGTACATTTACTGAAACTTAATAAGTAAAAGGTTAAAAATTTCAAAATGATTGCATTGCTTTAAAGCCCTTTAATAATGTGTGGACGCACCCCGATGTGTTACGCATTCTCCAACGCGCCTAGGCATGCTTCTGATCAGGTGGTCAATGTCCTCCTGTGGTATCTCATTCCAGGCAACCCCCACCCGTGCTCAATTGGGAATAAGTCGGGAGATCTTGGTGGCAAAGGTAACAATGTGACATCATTATGTTCAAAGAAGTCTATTGTGACTCTTGCGACATGTGGTCGGGCATTATCCTGTTGGATTTGCCAGGGTGTTAAGATAGGGTTCTAAAAATTCTTGGATATAACCCTGCGCGATCGTGTTACCTCTGATGAAGATTAAAGGTGATCTCGAACCATAAGCTATAGCACCCCAAACCATAACTCCAACAGTTTGATGAACATGCCTTTCAACAAAAAACCGTGGATTTCTCCTTTCACCATGTCTTCTAACCCTCGCTAGACCATCGTGCATGCCTAAAAATCGAGACTCGTCACTAAAGACAATACTGTTCCATTCCTGATCCCAAACTGAGCGTTCTCTGCACCACTCAAGGCGATTACGTCGTCGGTGTTCTGGAGTTAAAGGAAGGACCCAGTGCGGTCTTTATCCGTTGGTACAATTAAGTAGGTACCTACAGATTCTAACGTTCACATTGATGTGATCTGTTAACATAATTTGGTTTTTTTGGCTACCCTATTGTTTCTCAACTGCTTTGTATTTATTTGTGATGGTATTTTCAATTTATTTCTAGAGATTAATATTTATGTTTAAGGTTACTGCTTACTCGCTGTATTGAAAATATAGCAATTTATTTTGAACGACGTCAATTGCTCGTATTATATAATGTTATTGTATTTTTGTATTTCATTCTAATTTTGTATTTTTTATGTAATAAAGTCATCATTATTCATTATTATTACTTTTATTTATTATGGAACGCCAAACAAAAAATTTGACTCAACAAAATGCGCGCAAGCAGTACTAGGTAAGATTGGGCAAGAATTTAACAGTAGTCATCGTCTCTTCCACTGCGACCTGAAAGATCTTTTATGGCTCACCCTTAGATTATAGTCGTTCTATCAGCCCTATATTTTTAAATACGCTTATCAGGGGTCGTTGGTGACATTTTATAGGCCAAATTTATTAATTCTTACTTTCTCCAGCTTTCGGCAGTTTCTTTAAATGTGATCTGCTGTTTCACCCTCAGCCTGACTGAATCTGAAGTCCTCAGTCTGTATCGTCAGCAGTTTTATCACAATTCGTAGATCCGGTCTGCTCATATGTAGCAGCTCTTGAGTTTAGAGAGAACTCTTACAAAATGCCTTTGAGTGTCTTAAACCCTCTAGCTTGAACCAGTAGCAAAGTCTCCTTGGATCTACCCAGTTTGATATTGTTCCTCTGACTACGCTATTCGCCATGCCTAGAAATGGATCTGGGCCTATAAATATTCCTTCAGCACCTTTTCTGGCTAGAAATTTCGTTCCCCTCAATGTCAGTATACCTAGGTGCCCATTTGAAGTCATTTCCAAACTAACTTAAACTCGATCCGCTGAATTAAGCACTGTCTGGCTATAGATTTTTCTCTGCAGTCATGCTTAAACAGTTTTTGGAAATACACCCTTAGTTTCCCTCCACAGACTTCAGCTCTTACACCGACTTCGGCCTTAAAGCCGTTCGTGTACCACCTTGCTCTGTCCAGAATCGGGTTTTAAGATTTTTGGCTTTTAGGCAGCGATTTGTGACATGTACAAGTTAGTGCTGAAACTATTCGGTTACGCTTAAGAAATTCTAATCTCTAATCTAGAATTGTTGTCCGGGGTTCTAAATTAAACATACAATAGCGAAGAAAAATACTGTTTTGGTAGGGTTTGCTTTGACACCTATTTAGATCTCAATACTTTTATGGGTGAATTCGAACTTGCCTTTCCATTTCAACTATATTGTTTTGGCGGAATCTCATTACTTTTTGATATCTTACTTACAGAAGATACTCCACTGTCCATTTTCTGGATTTGTTAGGTGTCGGCTTTTACGATGTCCACGGGATGAGAGGGGATGGTGCAATTTGGACCCGGTACCATAAGAGAAGGTAGGTACCTAAATAAGATAGCTAAAATTAATGATAAAACAGACATTCCTTACTGAAACTCGAGCAAATGTCTATTTGAAAACCTAAATTTGTACTTTCCAGCTCACCTGTGAGTTATAGTTTTGATGCTCTATCTATTTGTCAGTCATAAAAATTATCACTTTTGCTCGTTATTAAGTGAATAACTCAATATGTGTAGTCTCAATATGTGTACGAAATTTAGCCTGTTTATTTTTCATAAATTTTAAGTTAATAAGGGGTAAATATTCACACACGGTGCTGCCCGCCAGTTATTTTCCATGTTCTCCTTTAAGGAAATTTGTGTAACACCCTACCAAGTGTCTAGATTAAGGTGTTTCATGTAGGTATTTTTTTGAACCCAACTAAATGGACAAAACTCCTTTATATAATAATAATCTTCTCAGAATTAAAACGGAATTTGTTTTTTTTTACAACAGAAGAATGTGAAAAGTGGTAGGGACATATGTTTGGGAAAATATTCATATAGAATAAAGAAATAAAACAAATATGTTCATATTGAAGTGGTTTTTTGTTTAAGTTTATTCACAACGACGGTAAACACTTTTTTAAGTACATAAGCTGCTCTCATAAATATACATAGTAAAATATTGCAAGTACCCGTCTGGAAAGACGAACAGTAATAAATAATTGTTATCAATAAAAGTTACAATTTACATTTACTTTACAAAATATACATTCAACTATTTACACTATTTACAAATTACAAAATATCTTCGATGGAAAATATATACAGTTTCTGTAAAACATATTTCAGTTAAACTAAATGTAAGAATCATTATTAGTTAATGCAATATTTTTCATCGAAATTACAGAGTCTATTACATAGCTTCTACGAAGCTTTTCTTTTTTTTTTGTATGTACAAATATATTTAAATTGTTTTAAAATGATTGGTAGATTTAGGAGCCACACTATACTTAGGGCACCGAATATTAACATGTACGGTGCTTAGGGACAGTTGCATAAACGATTTTTAAACCCCTGTTAGCCTAAAATTCTGTTATCTTTTGACAAGTGTATGTGCAACGATAGCGCGTGCGCGGGCATTTCAAATTTATTGATTTTTAGATTGACGGAGCGGTGTTGTCGGTTTAAACAATTTTTCCCTGCCACCGAATAGTTAGATATTCATTTAATTTAATTTTATTGCAAAGGAAACAAATAATTTGTTTTTTTTTTAATTTCTTTTTCGACCTATCCTTTCCTTTCCTTAAATATATAAAAAATCAAGCTAACTCATTTCAACTGAACATTTTTCAAATTTACTAAACACTTTTTTATTACTTTTAGTAATAATTGTTATCTTTCAAGTAATATAATTTGTTTATTGCATAAGGTAAGGAACCGAGGTCAGATTCTTACTACTAACAGTCATAATATATTTTTGAACAAATTGTTGGATTGGGCAATAACGATTTTATCTTAGTTTTAGTGAAAAATGTCATTCTTGATAAAAAGTTTTGCTTGTTCTGAAACCCCATAAAATAAAACAAAATTCAAGTTTATCAAAATCCGTCTGATTTTATAGCCAGTTTTATTTATGAAAACCGTATGAATTTTTGCACTAAGTTCAAAAATAATGTATTAATCTAGTGTGAGTGACGTTTACGTGTCCCAAGTAACTGTCAACTTTTATAAACAATTTTCAAATTGTCATTCTTTAATAAATATTTGAAAACAATGTTAACTATTCAACACAGAGTGTATCTTATTAAGTTTTATGGTATTGGGGAAGTTTCGTACCAGTATGCACTTGCAAAATTTCACGAAAAATATCCAGATGTATC
Organism: Ophraella communa; assembly: GCA_035357415.1. NCBI lineage: Eukaryota > Metazoa > Arthropoda > Insecta > Coleoptera > Chrysomelidae > Ophraella > Ophraella communa. The sequence continues at coordinate 18,931,695 of CM068988.1, read as the reverse complement.
CATTACGCGGTGTGGATTAAAAAAATTAATAAAGAAGTTTGATGAGACAGGATCTGTTCAAGACAAAAAGAAATTGAAAAAGGCGTTCGTTGAGGAGGATGAAGCAGCTACTGCACTAGCTATGCATTCTTTAAGGGAAAATCCCAAGTTCAGTCTACGAAAAAGAGCAGTGGAGGTTGGTTTTTACAACAGTCACTTACAGAAAATATTTAAGCAAAACAAAATTTATCCATTCAAACCGAAATTCATTCATACCTTACAATATTATGATTATGACACAAGGTTGAACTTTTGTTGTACGATGATTGGTGAAAAACTTATGCATGGCCGATTCTTTCATAATATTTTGTTTTCTGATGAAGCAACGTTTACAACAAACGGAGTCGATATTGGGCTAATAAAAACCCGAGCTACAGGATTAACTGTAATAGTCAATTTGCTAAAAAAGTTAATGTTTGGTGTGCGGTTTTACCGGATCGAATAATCGGACCGGATTTTCTGGAAGATACATTAAAGCAGGAGGTATATGTACTTGCTTGACAACTTCTTAATACCTGAATTAGAAAATATTCCCTTGGAGCAAAGGTCTAAGATGTACTGTCAACATGATGGATGTTCGTCACATTCGACTTTGCTAATTAGAGGATGGCTGGATTAATATGTTCCTGGGCGATGGATGGGACGTTATGGACAAATATTTTTTCCGCCCCGATCCCCCGATTTAACTATTTTAGATTTTTTTTATGGGGCTACTTAAGACAAAAAGTTTACGCAATTAAAACCATAATATTGAAGACTTGAAACTGATGCCGTTAACGAAATTACCCCAGAAATTATATTTTATGGGGCTTCAGAACAAGCAAAACTTTTTATCAAGAATGACATTTTTCACTAAAACTAATATTTAAACATTTTTCACCTATAGAATACCCCATCCGTGGACACGCTGTATACCCAATATTGGCCTCAGATGTATTTTCAATATATAGTCAAGATTTGGTTGTAAATATTGGCCTAACATTGGCGCAATTTTCAGCAATATTGCTAGTAGGGAGTATGGTCTCTTAGATTTCACTACAAATATGACATTAATCTTCCTCAACTATATGGCCTTTTGCTATGTCCGATTTTTTTATTTACTGTCTCCCTAGATAGCATTTAAAATACTGCATTTTTAAATTCGTACTGGTCTGACGTCATTCTTTTAGTTGATAAATTGGCCACTGTGTGGTTCCTAGTTGCAATAATAGCTCAAATTCTTCTTTAAAATCAACAACACATAAACTAACAAAATAAGTTTATATTTCTTCTTTTTTGAATTAGTAATAGAGTTTGATATAGAGCTCCATATTCTCTGTTAAGCCTTGGGGAACATTGATCATGTCACATCGGACTTTCTTTTCTTAAATATCTTATGAATTGTAAAAGGATTATTCCTAAGGACATTTTAGGAGAAAACGTCACACATTTGTATCCTTACAATAATTTTACTTTTGACTAACCCAACAAGCTTGATTTTCTCATTTATTTGTAGTAGATATAAATAGATATAAATAAATGTAGTAGATATAAATTAATAAATTAAAAAACCACTAAGTTAAAAATTAGGTAAATTGATGTTAAATTATTTGTTTGTTATTTTGTAATAAGTTGCAACTATCAACTTACTCAAACTAACTGATAATGGGCTCCTAGACATACCAAATTTATCAAATATAGTCTAAAAAGACTTGTAGATATAATACATTTAATTAATTTTTGATTTTTAATAGTTTCTCTAATTATATTACTTCTCGGACATAACCAAGTTCTTAGGACAATCATCCTCGCTAATGACAGTCTTCTTTTTTAAAATACCTAAATCCGTAACGTTTTCCAAAAAACTTTTATGTGCACTCAAAATTTTTGCACTTTCGACGTCCTTTTTCAGTTCCTCCATATCCCTCTTCAGCTTCGCTCGACGATTTTGAAACCACGTGATCACTTGAGCGTTCGTTAAGCCCAGACTGGACGCTATTTCATCCCGATCGGCAGGACTAAGGTATTTTTGGTATAGGAACCGCTTTTCTAGTTCAAATATTTGGTGGTTGGTAAATGCCGTTCGCGATTTTCGCTTTTTCTTTGGTTGCTGCCGGTTGTTGAAAAGGTTGAGGTGGTTTTGGCCGTCTGAAACAAACAAATAAAACTTTAAAACACATTTAACTATATTTTACATACATTAACTGATTAACATTCAGCTTAAAATCGAAGCATCTTTAATAGTGGACAAAACAACAGTCTAATGTATTTTACTTAAATTAAAATACCATTTGTACACTATTTAAAACATTATAACTTTAAGATGATTGGAGAATTTTAAAATAAAATATCTGCCGGTTGTTTTTTAGGCTCTGCCGTTGTTTTAATTGATTACAATGAATTTCAATAGCCTGAAGTAAACGTAAATTCCAACCGATAAAGAGAAATTAAAAAAAAAACATAAAACATAATTTTGTATGGTAATGGCATTAATTTCATTCTATAAATATACTAATGAACAAATTTTATTGCCTATAAAAAAAGTATAATGATGTGTTTCATGTATATCAAGCTATTATTTCAATAGATTAACTTCTGTATATTGAATAAATTCCACGAACTCACCCCGATGAGATAATTCACCACCATTAATACGTATTATGTCAATAATTTGTTTTACGACACACAGGGGTAGAATTGCCTTATAAATCACATCGACTATAGAGAAAAATCTCAGAAGAATCTCAAACTGCTGGATGTTAGGATAAAACTGTTTTTAGGATAACATTTTTTGTAAGATTAATGCCAAGTGAAATAATTTTGGGGAAATATTTTTACTTTTGAATACGCAGTTTAATAATTTTCACTTTTACTTGTTGGTATGTTAATCTTTGACGTGAACTTGACATTGGATTCTCCAAGACACAACATAATATCCACTTTCACATTATCTTCAGCGAAGTGCGGTTTTCTCTTTAATAGTTTGACATGTCCAAGTTCTCTGAATTGTGCAAGAATTTTAGACACAGTACCAGTAACGTAATTTTTAATAGTTAACGAGATAAATATTTTTAAGAAATAATTGAAATATTATTTTTTTTTCCTCATAATATACCTTTCGTATTAAAAAACTTCTTTTCATCTTGTTTATGCCAATTGTCACTTATAATATCACAAAAGCATAAATTATACCCGTAAACTTTTTTGAGGGCACGAATGTTTTGATAATTATCTTTGGTACCCGAAAGAAAATCTCCTGGAATAATTTAAACTTGAGTGGAATTCGGTAAGAATATTTTACACCCTGATTTAGAAAAAAATTATTAATCCAATCTTAAACCTGTCACAAGGCACCAGTTTAAACGTCTATACCATAGAGTTATGTTTTTTTAAGTTATAGGGTTATGTATAAGAGAAATCATTTTATTTGTCCATGGTCTGGACTGATTTCAGCGTTCTCTATGGTTTCCATTTAAACATTGAGGCGCCACGAAGAAAATCCTGAAACTTTTTTAGTTTCCATGCAAACAAGACAAAATTAAGACATCTTATTGGTTAATAAGCAGAGGTGTGAAATTTTCAGTCTAAAAATTTTTTGATTTTATATAATCCACATTATAATCTGATTCATGCAACCTTATCTAATAAATGTTTTTTTATATGCCTTTGGAGGAATGTTTATAGGTCTCTATACTACTAGAAGTATTTTTATATGTATGAAAAATGCTATTAAAGAACTGGGTTATATAAGGCGGAGAAAATAAAGTAACCCTTGCTTAAGTGTCCATGTTATAAGAATTAATCGCATCCATAGACAATTTTCTTGCTGTTTATATTTTAATAATAACATTGTTATAAACTTTCACGTGTTCTGTTGTAGCTACAAGACCCGTAAAAATGTTTTATATCTTTAAATGTATCTGTTGTAAGAATATTGTTCGTTTTGTTTTAACCGCCGTAATTTTTCGTAGATTTTACTGGCTATAAAATACCAAAGATTATTATTACGTTTGCATTCGTAGAAATTATATGATTTATCGTTGATGATATGAGCGATTTAACCATCAGGCGGTTTCCTTTTAAACTCAGTTGTGTCGGAGGTTGTAAATGTATCAAGACGAGAAGCAGAAATGTTGAATGTATGTTGTTTTAAATAGTTCTGTCAACTGTTAACCTGTATTTAATAGGCTAAATCAAAGAGACTGGAGATCGTTAAAAATAACATCGTTTCGACGCTTTGCACTCTATTAGTATCAACATCAAAATTTACACGATCGAGTCGGGTACGCGCAGAGGTTCCTTATGAATTTTTCTTTTCGATTTTATTGTGTTTATTTTTAGCGCACTGATAGGCCGGTTTATCGCAATTAAAACAGTTTAAAACAAAATTTACTCTCGTGAATGTTTATTTGTCGAGGAATAATAACATAAAAATATATTTAAGCATTCGTACTGATTTACCAAACACAAGGGATGATACAAAATATTTATAATAACAAGAAATCCAAATGAAATATTACTAAAATCTGCTACAACAAAATGTAGCAAAATAATCAAACAAAATCATCGGTGCCAGACAAACAGAAGATGGATATAAATTGCAGACTACAGAATAAAACCAATTCTTTGCATTCTAACCAGAGTGCTAATGGAAACAAATTCATAATAAAAAATATATAAACAAATTATATAAAATCATCATGTTCTTCTTCTTCTGCTTATCCACTAATGGAAGTTTGCGATCACATGGTCCATTGCTTCTCTATCTCGTGCGGTGTGAATCAGTATTTATATTCTGATATTCCAGAGCCAAGACTTATTTTTTCTACCGTTTTCTCTCCTGCCCTCAATCTTGCATTTAATCACCAACTCTAGGAACTTATAAGTTACTTATAAGTAGCATATTTTCTTTTTCTTGACTTGATTAACTCGCGTTCTTTGTTCACGCTTCTAAGAACTTCTTTGTTGGACTCCGCATAGAGTAGAAAAAATTTACCTTCACCCTGACTGCATACCTACAAACCTAGGGATATGAATTGGAGTCAAAAATGGCTACTGTTGTGTGCGTTAATATTTTCATTGTTTTTTCGAAGAAATGAGCAAGGCTATAGCCTTTGATTCTTATCAATTTTTTCAAAATTCAAGTTATCATTAAAAATCGTTTTTGTAGACTAAATCGACCACGTAGAACACGAAAATCGAGTTAAAAATGCAAAATAATCGATAGTTTTCGTTGAAGGTCACTAGTTTTTGATTTTGGGGGGGTCAATTTCCCCCAGTTACTTTTCCCCTCGATTAAAGGCTGTTTTAAGCACGCTATCGAAAAACTGATGCCACCAGTCGATTTAGCGTCCAAAAAAACACCGTTTTTTAAATTTTCAAATGTTTTCGGGTCAAAAATTGTTTTTTTCGAAAAAATGAGCAAGGCTATAGCCTTTGATTCTTATCAATTTTTTCAAAATTCAAGTTTTCATTAAAAATCGTTTTTGTAGACTAAATCGACCACGTAGAACACGAAAATCGAGTTAAAAATGCAAAATAATCGATAGTTTTCGTTGAAGGTCACTAGTTTTTTATTTTGGGGGGGTCAATTTCTCCCCAGATACTTTTCCCCTCGATTAAAGGCTGTTTTAAGCACGTTATCGAAAAACTGATGCCACCAGTCGATTTAGCGTCCAAAAAAACACCGTTTTTTTAAATCATCAAAAGTTTTTGGGTCAAAAAGTGTTTTTTGAAAAAAGTGAACAAGGCTATAGCCTTTGATTTTTATCAATTTTGTGAAAATTTAAGGTTTTCTTAAAAATCGTTTCTCTAGACTAAATCGACAACGTAGAACACGAGAATCGAGTTAAAAATGCCAAATAATCGATAGTTTTCGTTAAAGGTCGCTAGTTTTTGATTTTGAGGGGGTCAATTTCTCCCCAGATACTTTTCCCCTCGATTAAAGGCTGTTTTAAGCACGTTATCGAAAAACTGATGCCACCAGTCGATTTAGCGTGAAAAAAACATAGAAAAAGTGGATGGGGAGCATTAACCCTTTTCAATGTTTGAAAAGGAAAGGGTAGACATCTCTGAAAAAGTATGTGGTGATCGCAGGACTGTTTTTATATAACTGGAAATTAATGACAATTAAATATTTGAAGATATGTGTTGGAAAAGTTTGGAAGAAAATACTAGTAAAACTAAAATACCAGCACTCGGTAATCAAAATACATCTCTCAACTATGAATATATTATAAAAAAGTCACTGTTTATATAAATAAAAACTCCAACAGTTAGTGATTCCCACGAGACCTCTCGTCTGCGAGATTCTCGCATGGTCTCGTTTTCGAGACGAGACTTCGATGACGCGAGACTTTTTTCGGTCTCGTCTCGCGTATCTTGCCAGAGTCTCGCACCAGAGTCTCGCAGACCTAAACCTTATAGAATAAAATACATAAATAATAATAAAAAAAAACCTTGGTAAAGCTTTTAGCAGATTTGTTTATTTTTTAATATAATATAATATATACAAATTTGTGTTATATTTCACATGCAGGGTAAAAAACCCAAAAATTTGGGTTCGAAAAATGGGTAAACAGATTTGTCTTATTTATTTAATTTAATTTTATGTATAAATAGTATATGTATTTGTTTTATTTTACTGTATATGATGTTTCGAAATTGAATGGTTATCTTTAACTATAATCTATAAACATTCATTCAGAGTCATCAAAGGATCAACACCTCTAAGACCACATACGAACCTATAGTACCAACGTATGTCTCAAAAGTTTTGTCAAAATATGCAGTTATGATAAAAACATCTAGCTAGCTTTAAAAACAAAATATGAGTTTGTGCCAAAACTTTTGAGACATACGTTAAACCATTTTCAAATATATAATTCTTCAATATATTAAGTACAGGCAAGAAATTCATACCGGAAAAAAACTACGTTTATTTTAATGTGACCCCCCTATTAAGTATTAACTTTTCTGTTTTTCTATTTAAACAAAAATTTATAATATTATAATTTTGTATTATACGCACCATTTTGAAGTAGATTCCGTGCATTAACTACTATTATTAAATTCAGTTGTTTTTGAGTTACTGTCATTTAAAAAATGGCCATTTTGACAGCTTGGGCGGCTAAAGCACCTAAACGATTTAGTCTGAAACGGTTTGCACATTCGTAGCTTAAGATTTTATAGATTATCCAGCGGGATCAACATCCCATTACAACAGTAATGTGCAAACAGTTTCGTTCTAAGTATAACGGCCAAGGGCCATTTGTACTTGAAACACGAAATCTACTTAGAATCTAAAAATACATAATATATGTTCTATTTAAAAATATATAACTTCGATCTGTATTTGAAAAAATAGATGCTGCAATGAGTAGTTCATATTAAATATGAATTTTTTATTTAAATTTTAACCCTACAGCTTTTGTCTATAACATATTTTCTAATAAATGAGGAAAAAAAAAGAACTTAAAAAGGGTTTAAATTATAAATGAACTTATTGTACATACGACGAGACTTCGAGACTTTTGCGAGACTCTCGCGCGAGACGCGAGACGATAAAAGACTGCGGGCTGCGAGACGAGACTTTATATTTCGGTTGCGAGACGAGATAAGACTTTATGAAAGTCTCGTCTCGGTCTCGTGGGAATCACTAACAGTTCACAGTCTAAACTACCGCTTCAAAAAATCATATCGATTTAATGGTAACGTAGTTAAAGCATCTACATTTAATTTCCATATTTTCTTTCCTCCACTTAATATTTTTCTCTTTATACTTGATAGAGGAAATATGGTGGTTTCTTTGTTATTTGACTTAAAAAAAGCATTTAACTAGATAGATTTTAATGTTGTCTGCCAAAAACTGCAGTCCTTAGGAGTTATGGCCTCGATGCTTATTAATTGTATAATTTCCAATCTGGAAAACCTCTCCCGATTAGTTCGAGTGGAAAATGAGCTATCACAAAAATTTAGCATGTCACTTGGTGTCCCTCAGGGGTCTGGTCTGGAACCACTAATATTTTTATTATATATAAACGATCTTACTTACTTACGTAACTCTTGGTCAAGTGATCACTATACTAAAAGCTGTTGACACCCATTAATAGAAGAAAAACATCTTACATAGGAGATGTGCTACACAACTATAAATGCGAGTACATACTGCTACTGAATATAATTTAGGGTAGAGAGGAAGAATGGTATTGGTAGGAAGAGAAAACTTAATAGATAGGACTGATCTAAGCGTGGAAGAACTGTTTCATTTTTCAAGAGACAGGGGCGGATTTAGAAACGTGATTGCCAACGTTCAATGAGAAGTCGGCAAGACAAGAAGAGGAAGAGCTACAAGTAAATATTTATTATTTGCTCTTGACTGAACTATTTCAATGCTGAATTATCTGCTTCAATATAGACGATGTTCCTTTTTCGATTTTATTTTCGGATTAGGATTTTGTTGATATATAAATAAGTATCGTGTAATGTTAGATGTTGAAAATGTTGGATGTTGTTACGGGTAAACAACAATTTTCAAAGGGGGATGCGCTCTCTTTACTTTTAATTATTGAGTTGACGTTCTGCCAAATCGTAGCTGTTCATTCGCAAGATATTTCCAGTCAGATTTTGTCAAGTTCACGTTTTGTTGTCGTTGTGTTTTACTTTCTCTCTTGACATTGACTGTATTTTGATTTGTAATTAATTAAACGTTAATTTTAGTTAAAAGAAATTTGCGATATGATCTTAAAATGTTTTAATGTTAATAACAATTTGTAGCACAATAATTTTAGTTGGTAATAAATCCAAAATAAATCAGTAATCAGGTCGATTATGTTTCGACGTTATAATATTAACCATATTTTTAAATATTTGAAACAATAAGAATATGGTAAAATTAAACTGTGCTTACCCTTATTCTGTGGAAGTCCATCTTACTAAGAATAATAAACGTTAATTAATAATTAGGTTTCAAGGATAAGATGTTTATTATTCTTACCAACAATATGCTAGTTTAAATTCGTTTGGACTATAATAGTAATATTTTATATTATTTTAATTCATAACAATTGCAATAGTAAAAATTTCAAATTTTAAAGCTGACAACACGGCAATTATTATTGTTTTGTGTCATTTTGTGATAAAAAAGAAGAATGTGAGGTTAGGTTTTGCGCGATAACCTACAAAATGCGTAGTAACACTCAAATAAAAAATAGGAAAACTATAAAACATGCGTGCCGAGCACAAATTTATAATAATAGAGATTTTGAAACCAATTGAGTTAAAAAAAATGATTTTTAAATTGGTTTAAATTGATATGGTGCTGCGAACCTCGCTTAGCTCGGCACGCAGTGATAGATTTACAATGATATCAAATTGAAACATAATTGAGCTGGCAAAAATAGTTTTTAAATTAGTGGCAGCACCAAATTAATGAAAATTTATAATAATATAGATTTTGAAACTAATTGAGTCATAAAAAATAGGTTTTAAATTAGTTTAGGTTGATTTGGAAACATGATTAGTGAACTGTTTAGAAAAAAATTTAGTTATAACTACAGGCAAAATGCACCCACAAATGCATACAGTGGTAGAAAATGCAAAACACAAAAGCAGAATCATACACCCAGAGGTCAAATGAAATGGCTAGTGCACTTAAAGAAGTGGCTAGTACAATTTTCCTCTTATTATTATGATCTAATGATATTTTAAAAAGAGAAAAATAATTTTATTGATAATTGTGACTGAATTTTTAATTAAAGGTTTTTTAGTTTTTGTTGTTGTGACTGTGATTTTTAATTGTTTTTCCCAAATAACTAGTTCATAATCAGGTTAATTTCGAAATCTAAAGCTTTCAAATTTTCTGCAAATACAATGTAACACTGAAGAGGAAAAATATTAATCTAAGCATGTTTTTGGTGCAATGAAAATAAATGGTATCCCTTCTTGTTGACTCTTCCACAAACTGAGTGTTAAGTCAAGACATGGTCTTTTGTTTAATCCAAAACTTCTTGTAAATCAACTCAAAAGGGTTACTGGTGCCTCTTATAACCCTTATAACGATACTTTGATCTTAAAATGTCTCTAAAAACTAAATAATTTTTGAAAATAAACTTCTGCAACTTGACTATTTGCTATATTTTCATATTTAGTTAAAAAATCGACATGAAAAAATGATGGAAACGCCATTTTCCCAATTTTATCAATTTATGTGTACACCTTAAAATATAAAAACTAAGGAAGGAACCTTTCCCAAGTTGGTACGTTACGACGGAAATGACGTCACAGCGGCCATTTGCAAATACCATATATCATTACTGTTATTGACGGTTTTTCGACATTTGAAGCAGTACTGTTTTAGTTTTTAAGAGGGGCGTTTCTAATTTGGTAAGCCTGCCTGAATTTAGTGAAAAATCTGGTTATTTTTAAATTACAAGAATGAACAGTAGATGGCGATAGTGGTTTCAAATTAGTATTTTTGTTATAAATTTGAATATTTTTAGAGCTTGTTGACTTTCTTTGTCTAAGACAGAGATGAAAATATGAATTTTGCTTCGTAAATCTTTGAATGTTTCCACGACACACACATACATTTGACCTTGAGACCATAAACAGATAAAGAATACCTGTATAATTTTTATTAAATATCCTATTTGAATATGTTTTCGAAGTTTTGTTGTGATATTGTGTCATAGGCGTAACAAATTAATTGTTTTTAGGATTTAAAATATGGATATATAAAAAAAATAAAATAAAATAAGATTTCGGCATTCCTAACAAATAATTAATTAATGAAATTTATTGTACTAACCAGAGTTGGGTCGGATATTGAAAAAAAGTATCCGGATACCGGATACGGATACTCAAAATGTATCCGGATACTTTTTTAAAAAGTTCGAATACTTTAATTTAAAAATGTATTCGGATACAAGTAGGTACCTATCCGGATACTTCCTAGGATACTTTGAAGGATACTTTTTTTAAAAAGGACAAATTATTAGTATTAAAACTATGTGATGTGCAGGTATTTTTAATGTAATATATAATAATAAAAATAAATTTAACTAACGAAAAATTTTTCGTGTCACTGCCTGAACTTTTGATATTGAATTTGGCCAGCGTCGGACCAGCCGAGTTTCCAAACTTTTTAGGGGGTGTACTTATTTGTACTTGTAGGTACACTAAAATAAAAATATAAATATTAGGATGTCCTTTATTATAATATCCGAAAAATAATTTCTTCTAATAATTATAAATACAGGGTACAAAGGGGTTCTTGAAAAGAGAGATATAGAAAATATAAAAAATAAATAACGTAGGTACTTATGAAACTGATTTATAGGTAAAAACAAAGCTCCATTAGAATATAATAATATATTATAACGGTGACCAGTACGAAAAATGGGATTTAACATGTTAGACACATCTGAATTAAAGGAATAAGGGCAGTGTTGTGCCTACGTTAGGTGCATTATCGGAGGGCGATAAATAATGTTTAAAAGTATCCCAATATTAAAAACAGTATCCGGATATCGAATACTTTAAAATTTGGTAACGGATACGGATACCGGGTACAAAATTTAAAAGAGCTTTCGGATACATAAAAGTATCCAGATATTGTATCCGTATACAGAAGTATCCGGATACTACCCAGCTCTGGTACTAACCCTTACCAATTAAGGTATTTATTAGAATAAATATATTAATTATAATAAAAACATATTACGGTTTCTGAATATACACACAATATACCTTTTTTAAAATTGAGATTGAAATGTATTGGCAACAATGCAAAATTAAACGAGGTTAGTTGTTAGTTTGATCCTTAGACTAGGAAAGAGAGAGGACAGCGCATGGCAATGAAAACCTTATTCGTGTGTGAGAAGCCAAGTTTCAAACGTTTGACATATGTTTGGTGGTAAACAAATTTGGAACATCGAATTGTATTTTTTTAGTTTTATTATTAATTTTTCACCTTTTTTAATTACCTGAATAGACATTTTAAAATGGTTAATTGTGCAGTTTATTGTACCAAGGAAAGTAATATGGGACAGCCTAAAAGAAGAGGAGTTAATAAAAACCTAAGGAAAAACATTTCCAGCTTATACACAAACACAAGAAACTACGTGAGAACAAATAATCTAGAATCCGAAGAATTTAGAATCAAGGAAGGTTTAAGGCAAGGGGTGTCCTAAGTACGATCCTATTTAACACCGTGCTAGATGACGCAATGAAAGAAATAAAAGACAAAATTAAGAAGTTACCAATTGGATACAAAAACTTAGAACCGGTATATCTAACAGAATGCGCCTATGCTGATGAATCTTAGACTAGGAAAGAGAGAGGACAGCGCATGACAATGAAAACCTTATGCGTGTGAGTGAAGCCAATTTTCAAACGTTTGGTGGTAAACAAATTTGGAACATCGAATTGTATTTTTTAGTTTTTTATTAATTTTCACCTTTTTTAATAACCTGAATAGACATTTTAAAATGGTTAATAATTGTGTAGCTTATAAGTGCAACAGTCAGAGTGCTAAAAAAGAGCAAGGAATTTCATTTCATAGGTAAGAAGTATTTTACAACTATTTCCTTGAAATTTATTTTTATTAATATTACAGCTTTCAGGTAATAGATGTTTAACTAAATCACATATGTTATGTACGATAACTTAAATTAATTGTACATACATTTTGAACATTGTTTTAATTCAGTTTTAAAGATTATTTTTCATTTAATTGTTATTATTTGCTCATAGATGTAATAGTTTTGCAGTGGCGTGAAACAAAAACATATATTTAAAATAGATTAAAATTGTAATATTTATTAAATAAATATGTTTTAAAATGATTGTTGTTTTTTTTGGAGCCGTACATATTTAAAGACTTTTTTAAATTAGATTTGTAATACGAAATAATGAAAATGATTATTTAATAATCGTATAAGAAAAATCGTATGATACGCCTATGTCAATATTGTCCGCTATTAGTTTGGTGGTAAATGGGTGACATAAATTGATTCCAATGCGCATTCTTCTCTCTTTCCTTGTCTAAGGTTTGATCAGAGATTAATTTATTTACTTTCTGATGGATGTATTATTTGAAGGTGTTGAAGTAGATGTAAATTTTTAGAATATATTTTGTGGGGAAAAATTTAAATACTTTTCCAAAACGTTTGATGATTATTGCAAAAGTGTTACTATAATGTTTATAAACATTAACAGGTTAGTCTGTCTTCAATATGACTTCAAGTAAGTAGGTACCTTGCTAATTATTTACTGCCTAAATAAATAAATATCACTTATTTTTTAGAGAGTATTGGACATTCCTAAATTACCACCCAGATCCATGATTTAATGAAAAATGGAGTACAAAGTAAAGCACACACTACAATAAAGCTTACCTATAGTTTATTTTTATTTTGAGAATGTGGCACAAGAAAAAAATAATATTTTCAATAACCTACGATAATTACTAACCAATCTAGTATCTATAGAAATACACTTTGTGCACCTGTTTTCAAGATACCTAAAGAAGTGGGATAAGCTGACTATCAGTGATTGGCCAACAATACTCTTGCAAGTACTAAACATAATTGTTAATATGGGTATATCTTAATAAAACTAATTGTATCATTAAATTATGGCTATTAATTATATTCCAAAAATGTCAACCCCATACTTTGTGGAATCAATTGAAATTAAAATGTATCCAATAGGATTGTAACTGAATTTTTTAACTGGAATCTTTCACAAAAATGAAAAAAATTTATTTATTTTATAAAGATCCATATTTTATTTACATTTGAAAGCACTCTCCATCTAGTAATCAGAAGTGATAAGAGGTAAGTTTTAATTTGTTTATTTACTGGTTTAATTTTTTTACAATTAATAGGTAGTATTATATTTATTTTATTATCTATGATTCAGATCTAAATATCAAATTTAGTTTTAAAAGATGTATTGATATAGGTATTTTGCATATTAGATACATGAATTTTCTTCTTTTTGAGTACCTACCAATAGTATTTGCCCATGTTGAAGTATTTTCTTTGGAAAATTGAAATCAGTGGTATTTTGTGTACTACTGCTACTGTGTGCTTTTTCCCCTGTGAATTTGCCTCTTGATACTAAATAATTAGCATTATCTGGATGGCATATTTCTTTGGTTTCATGTCTTTACTAGGGCATCTCAGAGAAGTGTTAATGCTACTCGTCCTTTAAGCCATCCTTTGTGTACTTTAAATACTAGGATAGACCAGGAAGAATATTAGTATCATTGTCTAAGTCAAAACTATTTGATTAATTTTTGATTTTATTAGGTGGAATATGGAAAACAAAATATTTCTACAAGATTCAATAGGTTACTACTTTTCTAAAGTATTTCAAAAATGTCCTGAAAATACTATTTTTAGCAATATACTTTTTCTGGCAACCATATATGTTATTTCATCTATGTTTAGATAATTAAATTGTATAAATCAATGGTTTTCAAAATATATGCTACTGTTTCCTCAAAATCTTTGGACCTCAAGTAACTGCCTACACAGGGTTTATTCTATTTATAGTAAATAATTAATAATTTTTACTGTAAATTCTAATCTTTTATATTTTAGAACTCTTTCTTCAAAAACATTGAATCTGGACCCTTATAGAACCCATGGCTACATCAATATGAAACCTATTGTGGGCTACTATGTGTTTTAAAATACAAATGTTTATTTTAGGGTTCAATTACATTTTAAACATTAGCAAATAACATCTGCATATTAATAGTAAATAACAAGTAAATGTTTTATGTTTTTCTTTTTAGGACTCATTTTCTCAATTATATGTACCCAGTTCATTCTGACATGAATATGGAACCCTTTGGTCTGTTTTATCATTTACCAACAAACTTTTAATGGTGAGGGGGATATATATATAAAGATAACAGATGTATTCAGTATCCAACCCAAATTTGTAAAACTGTTTTGATAAAAATATTACATATTTGACTGTAAATTTTCATTCTTCACATTATCTAAAGAGAAAGCTATTATATTTATGCATATTGAACATGTAAATAAATATTGTAGAAACCCTTACTTTGTGGACATTATCCTGCCTATTTAGAAAAATAGTTTAACACTTAGCTGTTAATATTTACATATTATGTAGTTTTAATTTATAAATGTAAATCCCTTAGGTTGGGTTTATGTTATTTAACAAATAAAGATTAACTTAAAGATTAAAAAAGTATAAAGAAAAATCAGGTCTCTCAAAACTCACATTTTTACCAATTTGACTAAAATAAGACAACTGTGTTTAAGTAAAAAGTAATTTAGGAAATAACAACGGTTCACAACACTAAACTCCTTGCACATATCACAGTTGGATAATGCTATAAACTATGTAAAAACCAACGCAAATTGTGAAAATATACTTTAAATTTATTTTTTTTAACTTTTGGTAAATTATAAACGAATATTAATATTGACAATTATATATTTAAAAGCAAAACACTAAAATTATATTTTGACGTTATAAACGAGAAATAAGGTTAGGTTGGTTATGTTAAGTCAAGAACGATAAACATTTACCAGGATTGCTTAATCCCATAAGACGTACATTCGCCAAAAAATCGATCGCACGTGGTGGCCTGTGACGTCACTGCAGTCCTCGGCCGTATTTTTCCTATCTTGACAGTGCATTTTAGGTCGTTTTCAATCGTCGTTTTTAGATTTATTATAAAAATATTCAAAATTTTGACTGATAGGTATTGTACGTTGCAATTTTGTGTAAAATTTTTAAAAAACTGTTCTTTTAAACTCCAGTTCGGACTTTTAAATTTCATGTGTTACACTGCTTGGCTGGACATTGCTTGGTTAGTATCGTTGAGTGTCAACGTTAATATTTAATAGTGAATACATTTTTTATTTTACGTTTTTAGTGAGATAGTTTACTAATTTGAAAAGAAATATGCCTGGGATGAGATGTGCTATATCTGGGTGCGATAAAAGTTATTTTGATGACAAAGGAAGTATTGCATTTCATCGCTTTCCTAAAGGAAACGATCTTGTCTCTAAAACTATTCGGAATGCGTGGATAGCTCGATGTAAAAGAGAGGACAAGTTTAATGTAGATACTAGTTATGTCTGTTCAGTTCATTTTACCGAAAATGACTATGAAAGAGACTTTAAGAATCAGTTATTAGGTAATTTTTAATATTTTATATACTAAATATTTTATGTATTATTTTATAATTTAAATTTCAGGTCTGCCTATAAAAAAGATTTTAAAAAAGACTGCTGTGCCCACATAGAACTAAATATGTTTGAAATAGTGTTTTCTTTCCTATTTCCCAAATAATATTCAATAAATTAATTAAATATAAGTATTAAAACGATTTTATGGGATTATTTATTATAAATTATAAGTGTTTAATCTTAAAAATCCAAATAGTCGTACGTTAGTATTTCAGAAATCATAAAAATACTGTCTAATTCCTATTATTTCCATGCATTTATATGGTAAACGTTATAATGAAGGACTGCAATGACGTCACACAGCTGGCGGACAAATCAGGCCGATTAGGCAATCCTGGTAAATGTTTATCGTTCTTGATGTTAAGTGAAGTTTGGATTTGGAGAATTAGAATCGACATACGTCTTTGAAAAAAGCGCCACCAAAACTGTTGAACTAAATTGACAGATTAGTGCAATGTTCAAATTTTGCGTGCAACAAATCTCAAAAAATATACCTTTCTTTAACTTCATATTTTGCTAGTCGCATTCTCTATGCTTTCTTTAGGAGTTAAGCTTCTGGCGTTAAAATTCGTGATCACAAATTGTCAAACTTTTTAAAAACATACCATCACTTAAACACCAATATCTCTTTTATTACAATATAAAACTTAACTAAAAAACCTTATCTCCTAGAGAAAGGTCTAAGCTATATCCTGTTAAAATTTGAATAAGTAATTTAAAGGCGTTCTTTAGATTTGTTGTTTACAAAATGATTGAAATTTTGGGTACAATTCAGGCTTGCCATCCGTTTTCAGCTGTCACATTTTTGACGCCCCTCTTAAGTAGGTAATTAAAGTTAGGTTAGTGTAATAATACAGTACAGTGTAACTTATTTAAATTTTTTAGTTCAAAAAAATGCATACAATATTCATATATTTAATAAATGAGTATATAGTATATATGGTTTACAAAATGTATTAAGTTTTAATACGTTCTTACATCGGTATTTTTATATTTGAAATTAATACAACATTTTATTATAAATTAAAATTTATACACCACTGACAAACCGGAAACTGTTGACGCCATTTTGAAACACCATCTCGGACTATTTGTGTTTATGTAGAACGCACCTTCATACGTTTTTACATACTAAGGTTTATAACAAGTATTTAAAGTACCTTGCTGAGGTAGCCACATTTTTAAAGATCTTCTAATAAATGACAGATCATATTGTTTAAAACTAACAATTAGAATACCCCGTTTTTTGATAAAAAAACTTGCTATTAGCAATATCTTTTTAATAATCATGTTATTACAAACAAAATCGACCTGAATATATAAATAAAAGTTATTATGTCAAAGCACGTTTTGTATAATATGAATATTACTTCGTATAAACTTGAAATCGCAACTTTTAAACCAATATTTGTGGAATTTTTGGAATGTTTATACAGTAAATAACTTAAATACGCAAATAATACTCTTTTGCTGAAATCTGACACGTATATTATATTAGTTGATGAATCGTGCGTATTTCATCATCCGAATTGATGCCGAACGTGTAAAATAGTAAAGACACGCGCACTTTATTTCTATTAAAGGTATCACAGTACAATAGGAAACCAACCACTCTCTTTTATTAGAGGAAGCCGCCTCTCAGCAGGTAGGTATTCTTTTTTGACACTTGGATTAATATTCAATTAGTAAAACAATTAATTCAAGGTATCGCCGACCGTGTGAAAGTTGAATTTAAATGATGACGACGATGATGATGATGATGATGGTGCCGAACACAGAACGATTTCGATGATTTGGTTACAACCGTGAAAGCGATTCTAGAGTGGAAAGAAAACGTTCAATTTGATTATAAATAATGGTAAAGATAGTTTAAAACGTTTTTTTTAATCGTTTTGTTGTGTGTGATTTTATTGTATTTCCAAGAGTTTGTAAGCGTTTTTAAACCAAAAAATGAGGGGAAATCTAAAGATCTACTTTGATTTATATTTATTGTTAAGTAATTATAGCAATTTTAAAAATTTTAATTAGGTATAAATAATTTGTATTAATACATCATTGAATTGATAAATATTTTATATTGTTTAAATGTTTCTAAAATAGCATGAGCTTTTATATCTCAGGCAGCTTATATTCGGAAAGATTCTGGATGGATTATTGGGGTTGAGGAGAAGAGGGAAGGAAAGTGTGTCCTACGGAATGGAGTAAAAAACCAAGAGTAGGAAGGGGATTATTGTTATTGAGTTATTATTAATGATTTAAAGATAATCAGGTTGTAGGGATTAAAGGAAGACGACATAAGTAGAAATCCAATGATATTAGTAAGCACTACTCGTTAAAACTTTCTTACAATTGAATGAAATGTAAGAAAATAGTTTAATTGAGACCGAAACTAGTTGCGGTAAGTGTATTTTAAACGAATAAAAGTCTGTGGTTTTGACTTAGAGTTTCATTGGATCTTTTCAAAATATTATATATTATATTACACTCATTTGTTATTATTTTTTCATTGTTTTATATAGATGTACGATTCAGTCACTGTGGTAAATGATCCTTTGGTTTTCTCATAATTCTTTACACTTAACTGTTTCCTCCTAGACTACAACATCATTATTATTTGATTTTGTTTTTTATTTTGTCCTCCATCTGACAAAGTAATCGAATCTTCGAGTCAACCTAAACTAACCCCTAGTAGCTTAATTTATGAGGATATTAATATTATTTCCAACAGAACCAAGAAAAACTCTCCCCATTTCCTTCTCCACCCCTTCCAAGTCAGGTTTGCCTACTCAATCTTCAACACCATTACGTAGCCAACTGGGTAATCCTTTAGCTACAAATCAGCAAAGAATGTATCAGTAATTCCCTCTTCAACAACAGGATAACCAAAGATTTAATCCAATTAAAAATATCAACATTGGGGGCAACATGAATAAAAATTTAACCCCAAATGCATCTCCTGTTGGGCCACTATCTCTTCTTCATCCCCAAGCTGTTTCTTTTCAATCTTCAAATACATCTCCTGTAGGACCCCCATCTCTAAATCCTCAGTATCCTGCTTCTTTCCAACCCCCAAGGGCATCTCCTGTTGGACCTCCATCTCTTAATCAGCGGGAATTATCATAGCGTTTTGAGGTTTTTTCAAATTCCTGCTGGTCGACCCAATTTCTCATAGAAGAGAGCAATTTGAACGATATTTAACCAAGCCCCAATAAACTTGCTACATCTTTCAAATCTAAGTCATATCACAGATTAACCATTAAAAATCATTCTTTTGTAGCCACTTACTCTCACATATATCTTATAGAACTCCTCTGTCACCCCAAACTTTTTTATACCCAACAATACCCGCAGCAATGCAGAAAACCGAATTCTACATCAGAACTCTTCAAACTGTTAAAAAGCTGATAAAACGGAGATTAAATATTAAAGGTTAGACAGAACTTGAGTAACCTATCCACACTGTTCCAAGCAAAGGTTTTTGCAATGGAGATGCTTAAGAGTGATTGCAGGAACAAAACTATAAAAATTATTTCCGATAGCTCCATTTTTAATTAACAGTTTTTGTGGTCTGCTTCTATTCCTCCTACTTTTTAGCATATTTCACTTAGAAGATCTGTGATGTGAAAAATATGTCTGTAGCTAAATTAGCTATAGTTACACTATATTTCTAGGAAGTACAGCATTCAAAAGCAATCTCATTCATTACAGTACAAAGGTTATTTGGCAAAAACCAAACGCTGATTCAATGGAACTGTCGTTTTCTCTTATTTTTATAATCTGTAATTCTTGATGCCATGTTATTATTATTATTATCGGCCGGTTCTGTGGCGTTTTAGTGTTTTAAAGAAAATAATCGATTTCCTATACAAAAATCCTCGTGATGTTATGCTTAATCATAAACGAAAAACTTTTGTTATTACCATTTACCGAGAAAGACATGATCGGCGACTCTGCGCGCGTAAAAATCAAAATTTAAAAAGATCAAAGAAATATGCCGACGACAAAGTATCTTTAATTATCTTCGCGTCGTCGGATGCTTTAGGAGTGGTGGAGCAGAACCAAAACAATTGAACGGAATAAAACAAAATCATACTCAAGTTAACACCAGTCCAAAGACGTAGAAAAAGGATTGAAAGAATAAAAACATTTACAACAAAAAAATGAAACATTAAGACCATCAAATCAAAGAAATTAGTTAAGTTAGGTCGACATTGGTTTTAGAGGCGTCATTATTTTTACATCAAGTTAACGCTACATACACATAATATGCCCAAAAGTTTGAAATAATGGAATATTTCGTCTTTTTATTAATTTTTATAAATAATTTTTTTGATATAAGTAAACATCAGTTTGCTACAACTCTAACCAATACTAAATAAATCTCGAAGTCAGATAAACATACAAAAAAAATGTATTCTTTTGAGGTGAAAAATGTACAACGTATTACAAATTTTTTTAAATAAATTAATAAGCAAAAAAAGGTTTTTAAATAAAATTAATAATCAGTATTTCCTCCATGGGCCTGTATGCATGACTGTAGGCGATGTGGCATGCTATCGATTAAATGGTCGAGCTGGGCTTACGGAATTCTCTCCCATTCTTCACGAGCAGCATCTTTCAGTTCTCGTAGAGTAATTAGGGGAGGGTTTCGCTTCTTAATGCGTGTTTTAAGAATGTCCCAGGTATGTTCAATGACGTTCATGTCAGGGGAATTTGATGGCCATCTTAATGTGGATATTCCTTCTTCTTCCAAAAAATTGTGTACTGCAGCTGTTCGATGTGGAGGTGCATTGTCATGCATAAACACAAATCCATCACCTACCGCCCCCCGGAATAGACGCACAACAGGATTAAAAACTTCCTCGATGTACACAGCACCAGTGATTCTTCTCTCCAAAACCAGGAAAGGCGTCCGTGTATCCCTCATAATACGACTTCAAACCACAATACACCGACCTTCAAATGAAACACGTGGTTGGGCTGTTTCTAATCGGGCTTGTCGTCCTGGGGCCCTCCAAACTAGCGTTCTTTGTGAATCAGAAACCAAGCCAATTCTTGATTCACCAGAGAACATCACGTAATTCCAGTTAGGACCATGGTGCAACATTTCTTGAGCCCATTGCAACCTTACAATTTTTTGTTGATAGGTTAGTTTGGGAACACGTAGAGTTCTTCTGCGATACAAATTTACCGCATTTAATCTTGAGATATTCAATCCTTCAAGTCTAGCAATTTCTCTGGATATGCCACTTGTAGATTTCTGTCGATTTCTTCGAGCTATCAATGTTATCTGCCGGTCTTGTGCTGCTGTTGTACATCGACTTCTGCCACTTCTGGGACAATCCTTCACATCATTTGTGTCTTGGATTTTTTTTTTAATTTTTGATACAGCACCCTAAGTAACACCAACAATATTCGCGATATCACTTTGACCAAAGCCATGTTGTAACGAAGCAATTACTCTAGACCTATTAAAATATGATATCATGTCTCAGGGCATTTTTAAACAGCTCAAATAAAACTTAAACAAGAATTGGAATAATGCAAAAGCATCCAAATCAATTAAATATGACCAAATTAATACAAAAACGAATCAAATTTAGTATTATTTTGATTTAAAAACGCTTTAAAACAAATATCAACAAGATTTTTTAAAAAACCATAGGCGTAGATATATTATTTCTAAATATTCCAAATTTTGGACATAAATATGTGTATATTTTCCAGCTAAAGAAATATAAACCGAAAATAACAATTTAATGTTTTATTCTTTCAACCGGTTAATTTTTGTTCTTTAGATAGTATGAATAATGCAACCTCCCGGAGTTTAATTGAAGATAAAAATATCCGAAATTACGTTTTTCGTTTAAATTTTCCAAAAAAAAGTATAAATACTGTTTTATCCGTATTGAAAAGACAATAAAAATGTGCTTTATTCTAAATAAAATCTTTATCTAACCAAAGTATACAATTTTGAAGCTCGCTACTATCACTATATGTAGTTGACTTTGCTTAAATCTGAATTATTTCTGTCACGATTTAAAAAAATAACCCCACCTATGAGAGTATCGAGCTACAGTAGATACTAGGGAACATTTCTACTACTTGCAGATGAGTCGACAAGAACGTGTAAACTAGCAGATTGTTCTCTATGCAGATTCGGTTCGGCCGAGGCAAACATGAGCCCTGGGTGAGGGTGGGTGTCCATGTTGCTGTAGTAGTATTTTCGAAATAGCAATCGATATTTTAAATCGATAACCAATATCGGCACCATAAGTGTCATCCATGCCCTCGGCACTCTCCTCAAATGACAGGTCCACGCTTAGTAGTTAATACTCAGGTCACGGAAGTCGCCACTATCGAAAATAAAATCACAACCAACAGAAAATAAGAGAAAATCCGCTAATGACATTACAATTTTGAATTTAAATGTTGTCAACAATATTGTTTGATAGTTAGTATTGAATTTTCTCAATAATTATTATATTTTCTCGTTAGTAGATATATTTTCCAGTTACAGTTTTTGTACTTGAATGATAGGGCGCGTTATCCATAAAAATAACGCTATTTTTCTTTAGTTTTGGAAGTAAGGTTACAGAAAACCATTTTTTTATCCATATCTTGATAGTAATCCAGAAAACAATATTTTATGTTTTTAGCGGAGAGAAGGAGCTCTCCTTTAACCCAACTGTCAAAACTGCCACAATGTAGAGTACTAATTCTTTTTCCTTTGTTTGGAGGAACGTCTACACTGCATTTTCGCTGGTTTTGATCAGCCCATCTTTCTTCACCGTTACATATATTGTGGGGTTTAATTTTTGTTAAATTTATAAAATTATATTTTCTCAAAGTATTTGTGTAATACGTGTTGCCTATAGCGGTACGCCTACGACAACAATATGATCTCCCACAATATTTACTTAAAAAAAATATGACGCCAATGAAATTAAATTAAACCAAGCTGCTCAAAGCAATGAGACTCTTAAAAATTTTTATGATTAAAAACAAATAACGAAAAAGATACTTAAGTAGTTCCTCCGGTCACTGTATGACGTCACCCGCTCAGGTTACTGGTGTAGGTTCAAGTTCTGCGATTATTCCCTCTAGTCAAATTCTGTGTTTTGTGAGGTTAAAGTTCTGAGACGTTACAGCTGATTGAAGCAAATTAAGAAGTGGTCGTTCTCGTTAAATAAATTTTTCAGATTAATTTATGTTTGAAATAAACAGAAATTCAAAAGAGATATTTATTGTTCAATGTCGCTAAAAGAAAATGTATTAGAAAGATTCCAAAATGAATTGGTGTTACAGGTGAGTACAATTTATACTTTTATTCCTATGAAATGTACCTTAAATGAAAATATAGTGTGTTCTTAGTTATAAAACCGTATTCTTTAATTGAAATGTATGAATGTGAAAATTCCTGAATATCCTGTTTTCTCTTCCAAGAACAAACTACATCAAAGTTGTAGCACGTGCTAATTTAAATAAAACCTTTATAATACGAATAAATTTTGACAATAAATATGGATCTTGTACAAATGAATTAGTGATAAAACAAAAAAATTAGTATGAAATTCTACAGCTCATCGAAAATGTTAAACATTGAAATAGAGCAATAATAATTGTTGAAATTCTAGAGTTTATCGAAAATGTCAAGTATTAAAATAGAACAATAATAATTGATATCACCTTAAAAATGTTCAGAATTTGGTCCATGCGTGGATGTTGTGGAGTCCTGGTACTTAATTCTTGCTAAATATGTGTTGGAGCAAAATTGGCCCCAAATACCTCAAATGTAGAATCCTTATAACTGCTGTCACCTTCAAATGGACAGGAATATGTTCCTTAAGGCTTAAATAACTTGCTTGCTCTCCTGGAACTGCTGGTATTGGATGCCAATACACTTTGGCCCCAATTTCTTGTCAGGTATGTTAAATTTTTTATGGAAATACACTTTTATATCACACTTTATCGTTTTAAGTATCTATCTTGCATTATTATGCGTTAATTGTTTAATTTTACTTATAAAAATTCTAATTTTATCAGGACAAATTTCTTACCCTCCTTTCGCTTTCAGGAACAAAAAACAAGAGAGAGATTTTAGATTCAACAGAACCATGGTTACCGAAAATTCTTTTGTTTTCCCAGCTTTCCTTTTGAACAAAAATAAATAAATTTATGTTGGCAATGAAAGCAAAGTTACTAAAAAAATATCAGTTTTTTATGTTGGTGACTGGTAAGCTCAAATGATGTTTATTGGAGCCTTGTTGTACAGGGTGATTTTATTTTAGTGAGATTTGGAATTCTAAAATTATTCCTACTGATTTTGGGAGTGATCACAAATTTGTCCTTAACATCTAGAAATTAAAACTAATCAATTATTTTCAAGGTACAATTTAAGAAATTTATAAAATTTATGGAATAATTATCTGGAATAAATTAAACTCAACTTGTAGTTTTGCTATTATCTTTCTTTCTATTAATTTAGTTGCATAAAAAAATATTGAACAAAGACTTATAATGATTTTTAATTATTGTTTCCCCCCAATGTTGTACACCAATTCAGTATCTTTTTCATAATATTTATAAATAAACATGCTCATTTGTATACTACTTCTAATGCAACCGTAACAATTTCCCTGAATTTTCTTGTAATTATTATAATTGGCTTTGTCAATCTAGAATAATTCAGGAAAATTCAAACCTAAATTTACTTTAAATTAAATCAAGTTAACAAAATTAATTAATGTGTGTTTTTCTCACAAACCAAACAAATTAATAGACATTATTAACATTGCTTTACCTAAAACATTTTTTTAAATAAAACAAATTAGTTTTCCTTCTTCAACATGAGAATTTCCGTACTGTTCATGATTTTTGGTACACTTTGACTAGGTATTACTTTTTTTTATTGAACATTTTACATTAAAACTCATTTATCTATCAATATTCATAATAGAATCGTTACATACGATTCCTTTTCTCATTAATATTTCGTTATGTGTCCACACACAAACGTGACAATATTTTAAATTATCTTATTATTCTCATATCTTGAAAATTTTCCTGAGATCTTTTCTCTCAGAGAAACAATTTTTCCTTAGCTCACCATATGCCTTTAACAAATATAGTGAAATCACATTTACTTCATTTTATTTGAGGTACTTCCTCAACATTTATAAATCTCAAAATATGTCCTTAATGACAAATACTTTGAAAATCTCTTTATCTCTTTAAGTTCATTAGAATAAAACGTTCCCACATTTCACCAGTCATGACACCTGTATCATTTTAAATTATGAAAGAAAACAGAAATTCCCTTAAAAATAATTTTAAACAGAGTAATTAACATAATTGTAATTGTAACATAACTAAATAACCATTAATAAATTTTATGTTTTAGGTAAACACACCGAATTTTCATCAGAAGGACTCACATATCTGTACAGCTGTGTAACATGGAAAATTCCTGTATTACTTCTACCAAAGGATTTTTATGTGAATGCAAAATAATTGGAATACTGACCAGTATCCTACCATCTTAAATTTTATGTGTTGAACATTTTCTACTAGCAAATATAATTTTTTTTTATGAGGTTGTTTAACATGGGTTTGAGAGAACTCAAAAATTGGTTCCCCAATTTTTGTTATTTTTAACCAGTACCATTTTGCAATAAAATGTACTTGCCAATGTGGAAGTATATTATTGAGAAGTGCATTTAAATTTTGTCTAGAATTTGTACACCATACTACAAGTAGACCATCATCCGATAATAAGCTGTCTATTAATAAACTCTTTAAATCTTTATTAAACATCATGTTATAGCCATCTGATGTTTTTCTCCTTTTCCTCCAATTATATTTATTCCACCAAGGAGGATCTCGCAGAGTTAGGTCAAACTTTCTTTCAGTTAAATATTTGTTTATTTCGCACACATCTTTACTATAGAATTCAGTGTTTTCTGGAAAGATAAATTTTGTTTTATTTATTTCTTTGATCATAGCTGGTCCAATATTACTTCCATGAACACCTACAACACTAAATTTTTCACACATAGAGATGATATGATCGGATCTTTCAAAGGCTTTTTTATTATCTGAACAACTTCTCCTTAAATAATGTTCAATCTGTGGAAAGAAATGGTTAAACTTTTGTTTAAGATCTTTTTGTTTTCTTATTAGATCTTCAAATTCATTGTTTGGTTCTACTATTTTTAAAGTCGATTTGAATTTGTTGTGTTTTTTATACAATTCTTTGATATTTAATAGATTTGAATTTAATGTGTAATCTCCATATGAATTACACAACTTTTTGTATTGTTCATGAGAAATGTATAAACCAATCTCCTTTCTTACTCCTGTCTCCAACTCCTTGATTTCTCTTATGTTTTGTTGTGTGATCCTTGTTGGGGATTTAATATCCTTTTCTGTCTCGCAACCAATTTTTTCTTGAGCCTTCTTCACAAGTACCTCTGCATTCTTTAAGAATTCTCCCTGTATGTTTTCTTGGATGAAATGTATCTTCTCCTTCTGGTTTTCCATCTCCACTTCCAAAATGTCCTGTCTTCCACTTAAATCCTCTATGTTTTTGTCAAGTTTCTCTTCTATCTTCTGTAATTTCCTTCCAATATCATTTGTAATTTCTGTCTTCATCTCGACAAGATCTTTTTTTAAATCTATCTTGTCCTTCTTCATTTCTTCTTTTTGTTCATCCATCTTCTTATCCATCTTCTTCATGTCTTCTTTTTGTTCATCCATCTTCTTAATCATCTTCTTCATGTCTTCTCTTTGTTCATCCATCTTCTTATTAATCTCTCTGAGTAAATTCATCATCATCCAATTTTGGTCTTGATTGGTTGCTCCCGGTGTGGCTTCTCCACCTGCGAGTCTGTCTACCTCTTCTGCTGCGTTGTCCGAGACATCATCCCCTAAGGTTCTCATTGTCTGATTTTCTGTCTCTTCCCCTGTTTCCGAGACATCATCTTTTTCATGGTCCATCTCTTGGTTTGAGGTTCTTTCCTCCAAAAGAAATTGGAAAGTTTCTGGATCCTTTTCCTCCTCGATAAGAGCTGTCTTAAGTCTATTGAAAAGAGTTAATTTTATCCCTTCACTGCTTAAATTTCTTTTTTCCAATTCTTCTTTCAATTCCTTTACTCTCAACTGGCCTATAGTCTTACAGGACTTGTTTTGTTCCATTTTGTTAGATTAAGTTGAAATAGAGTTTTGAAATCAGTTTTAAGTTTTAATTTAAGTAATTAGACCTAGATATTACACCCAATAACAATGATGTTTCCCTATTTCAGGAATTGTACTGAGTTTTTGTATATAGTTAAATATAAAATTTTTCAAAGAAAATCTTAGAATTATTTTTCTCAAGCAGTGTTAATATGATTCAAGAAAAATACAACTGAGCATTTGTTTACTAAAATTCTAATTGTCTCTGAGTAGTCTGGAACAATCTAGAATTATTACTCTTGTTTTTATTTTATGTAAACAATAATATTTAATACAATAAATCTTTAGAGATGAAATTTATATTAATTTTATAACGCCCCACGTTGGGCGCCATTAATATTGTGGGGTTTAATTTTTGTTAAATTTATAAAATTATATTTTCTCAAAGTATTTGTGTAATACGTGTTGCCTATAGCGGTACGCCTACGACAACAATATGATCTCCCACAATATTTACTTAAAAAAAATATGACGCCAATGAAATTAAATTAAACCAAGCTGCTCAAAGCAATGAGACTCTTAAAAATTTTTATGATTAAAAACAAATAACGAAAAAGATACTTAAGTAGTTCCTCCGGTCACTGTATGACGTCACCCGCTCAGGTTACTGGTGTAGGTTCAAGTTCTGCGATTATTCCCTCTAGTCAAATTCTGTGTTTTGTGAGGTTAAAGTTCTGAGACGTTACAGCTGATTGAAGCAAATTAAGAAGTGGTCGTTCTCGTTAAATAAATTTTTCAGATTAATTTATGTTTGAAATAAACAGAAATTCAAAAGAGATATTTATTGTTCAATGTCGCTAAAAGAAAATGTATTAGAAAGATTCCAAAATGAATTGGTGTTACAGGTGAGTACAATTTATACTTTTATTCCTATGAAATGTACCTTAAATGAAAATATAGTGTGTTCTTAGTTATAAAACCGTATTCTTTAATTGAAATGTATGAATGTGAAAATTCCTGAATATCCTGTTTTCTCTTCCAAGAACAAACTACATCAAAGTTGTAGCACGTGCTAATTTAAATAAAACCTTTATAATACGAATAAATTTTGACAATAAATATGGATCTTGTACAAATGAATTAGTGATAAAACAAAAAATTAGTATGAAATTCTACAGCTCATCGAAAATGTTAAACATTGAAATAGAGCAATAATAATTGTTGAAATTCTAGAGTTTATCGAAAATGTCAAGTATTAAAATAGAACAATAATAATTGATATCACCTTAAAAATGTTCAGAATTTGGTCCATGCGTGGATGTTGTGGAGTCCTGGTACTTAATTCTTGCTAAATATGTGTTGGAGCAAAATTGGCCCCAAATACCTCAAATGTAGAATCCTTATAACTGCTGTCACCTTCAAATGGACAGGAATATGTTCCTTAAGGCTTAAATAACTTGCTTGCTCTCCTGGAACTGCTGGTATTGGATGCCAATACACTTTGGCCCCAATTTCTTGTCAGGTATGTTAAATTTTTATGGAAATACACTTTTATATCACACTTTATCGTTTTAAGTATCTATCTTGCATTATTATGCGTTAATTGTTTAATTTTACTTATAAAAATTCTAATTTTATCAGGACAAATTTCTTACCCTCCTTTCGCTTTCAGGAACAAAAAACAAGAGAGAGATTTTAGATTCAACAGAACCATGGTTACCGAAAATTCTTTTGTTTTCCCAGCTTTCCTTTTGAACAAAAATAAATAAATTTATGTTGGCAATGAAAGCAAAGTTACTAAAAAAATATCAGTTTTTTATGTTGGTGACTGGTAAGCTCAAATGATGTTTATTGGAGCCTTGTTGTACAGGGTGATTTTATTTTAGTGAGATTTGGAATTCTAAAATTATTCCTACTGATTTTGGGAGTGATCACAAATTTGTCCTTAACATCTAGAAATTAAAACTAATCAATTATTTTCAAGGTACAATTTAAGAAATTTATAAAATTTATGGAATAATTATCTGGAATAAATTAAACTCAACTTGTAGTTTTGCTATTATCTTTCTTTCTATTAATTTAGTTGCATAAAAAAATATTGAACAAAGACTTATAATGATTTTTAATTATTGTTTCCCCCCAATGTTGTACACCAATTCAGTATCTTTTTCATAATATTTATAAATAAACATGCTCATTTGTATACTACTTCTAATGCAACCGTAACAATATATGTCGTACCAGTTTTCATCCAGATAATAAATTGGTCTGCCGCATTCTCTATATTTTGTGAGGGTTTGTAAATATTCGTTCCTCCATACAACCAGTCTCTTGCTCTCCATAATAGACTGACGTATATCGATAGTCTTAAATTTAAATCCGTTGTTCTTCAAAAATCGCCACAAAGTTGTTCTCGCACAATCTATCACTTCTTTCTTTTTCAACACTAAATAACAAGAATTACATGAAAATATTAAACCCAAACCTGTAAAGAACAAAACCAGGCAATATAATATAATGGAAGTGATTGATTGTCTGAATCTTTCTTGAAATTCTTCCCAGCTTTTCTTTTTATGTAGGACATGTGGGAATTTTTCTTCCTTTTCGGGAAAGAACTTAATCCGTCTATTAAGTATTACTTTTAATTTTTTTTATTCATTATAACTTGTAAAATACTTGACAGTTTGTCAGTGCTTTTCGAATTTTTAGTCTTACTCCATATTTATACCTACATTTTTACCACATTAGAACATTCTACGTATACCTTGTGGTAGCATTTTTGTTTACGAAAAAAACCAAACCCATTTACAGAAATAAAATATTGTATATGAATACATAATACCTAATTTTGTATTCAGCAGTGAGTTAAAAATGGTGTCATAACCAATAAGCAACTATAATTGTTTCTAATTATATTGAAAGCTCAATAAAATGTTTAAAGTATCTGACAAATTGGAGGCTATTCAGTAATTAGAAGCGATAAATTATGCAAATATTATGAAGTTCAATTCAATTATGTAGAGAAACATCGTACGAAATTTTATTGTCATTACATTTAAATTAAGGAAAGGCCAATGTTTTTGCCGTATCAAGTGACAATAGTTGTCATGGTATTTTTAAATATTGTTTATTCTAAAATACTGTCAAAATATTTGAAATGGTGCAGTTACCGTGACAACAAATGCGAACCAAGGAAGGTTATTTCAACAGGTGTTAGAACTTCCAAAAATAAGTCTCCGCAGAACATCTCTAGAAATGAATTTGAGTGAAACACCCGAAGAATGTTTAAGAAGATTGGTATTTTTCTCTATAAAATACAAATTGGGCAATAGTTGACAAGACAATACAAGAAATCAAGAGTTGTTTATTGTGCTTGAGTCTTGGCAATGGTTTATGAATAAACCTTATTTTTTCTAATGTGTGATTTACAGACGAATGTCAGTTACATCTGAATGGATTTATTAATCGAGAGACAAATCGTTTTCTTGGTTTTGAACGACATCATCGTAGAAAAAACTTTTCATAGTGCAACCGTGTAACGATTTGATGCGCAGTGTCAGGTAATGGATTATTGGGCCCTTACATCGTGGAAGTTTTTCAGTGTGGTTTGTTTTGGCGCATACTGTAGAATATAAAGTTTAGTTTAAGCATAAAAATTTAGTTGAAAATTGAATTTATTATACTAATCCTTATTCTATGGAAGTCCATCCAAATATGAACATTAGTCAACGAAACTTTTGAAATTACTTAGAGCTTATAGGTTTTAATATTGTATGTCTTTTACTTAAATATGGAACTTTATTACAGAATCTTTAATAAAATTGAAGAAAATATAAGTATGACACAATCTTGTGGGGGTCTCGGCACAAGAGAAACCTTATTTTGCCTACAAATTTCAATTCAAAGATGTAGAGGTATGAGTCAGGACGTAATTGCATGATTAATCGATTTTGGGAAGGCAGTCGACCATGTTCAACATGCAAAACTAATAGATATTCTTAAAAAAGTGAATGTACGAGGTCTGGCTATTAAATACCGAGACTGCTTATGAAAAAGAGCTTTATTTTAAAAACTATTCTACAACCGAATGCTCCCCTTCAATATACTCCGCTTCCCTCGCCACACACCGTTCTATTCGTTTTTTCCATTGGTCAAAGCAATGCTGGAAGTCTTCTTTTGTAAGAGCATTTATGAGCTCAGCCGATTTTCGCTTCACCTCTCGAACCGGGTTCCTTTTAAGGCAGATTTGATCTTCGGAAACAGGAAAAAGTCACAGGGTGCTAAATCAGGCGAGTACGGCGCGTGTTCGAGCACTGGAATGCCTCTAGCGGCTAAATAACGCTTCACACAGACAGCGCGTTATGGGCAGGTGCGTTGTCTTGGTACAAGATCCACGATTTGTTTTTTCATAACTCCGGCCGTTCCTTACGAAGTCGCTCTCAAATAGTAAGTTTGGTTTACAGTTTGCTCCTCTGGAACCCATTCAGCCATCAAGATGCCGTTGATGTCGAAAAAAAAAACGATTAGCAAGGCTTTACATTTTGATTTCGACATCCTTGCCTCTAGGACGCCTTCTACGCGCGCAGTCTCGTAATTTAATAGCCAGACCTCGTAGATGATAAGAATATTCGTATCATTGCACATCTGTATTTTCAGCCGTGAAACTGATGAAGTTATAAATTAAATGTGGTGTACTTTCTCAGTTATTGTTCAATGTGTACAGTCGGCTTTAGAATAGCATATACATGTAAAATGTGAATTTCGTTTACCTACCGAAGTTATAAAAACGCCCTTCTTAAACAACATAGGAATGGCAATTTTTAAAACGCCTACATTAAATGGTTTTGGGGAAGTAAGTTTATTTACAAGGGTCGGTCATGTCCCGAATAAATAGGTTTTTTCGCATTTTTGCACTGATATAATAAAAAAAGGGATTTTAATCCCAAACATTTATTATAGAGGGTTCCAAACTAAGTGAAGATGTGGGCGTGGACAACTGTTTAACTGATTTCAAATTTATTATTATTTAAACCGTGATTGGTTATACAGAATAAATAGGCCGTCTATTCAATGTAAGCGATTTGAGTTTGAAAATGTATATGCTATTCTGAAGCCGATAGTACTTGTAAACTATATTTCAAGAAGCTTTAGAAAATACAACTGAAAGAATCCCAATGGTCTAGTTGTCAACAACATTCGCTATGCTGATGACACTGTGTTTCTTGTGAAAATATTAATGACCTGGAAGTCTTTTTAAATAGAGTTGTTATAAAGGTGGATTCATGCAAAGAAAAATTAAAACCAAAATTTATTTAAAACCAAAATTAAGAAAGTTAAGAATAATCAAAAACTCTTCGTTTTAATGTAACTTCCAAGTTTATTTGAAAAAATTAGATTTTGATTAAAATAAACTTGGAAGTTAGGTTAAAACGAAGAGTTTTTTATTATTCTTAATACGATGGACTTCCAAAAAGTAAGGGTTAGTACAATAAATTTAATCAAAACTAAGAACTAAAAATCATGTAATGTAGATGTTCATACAAGGAGTATCAAATTAAAACTAAAAAATATGTCCAATTCTCAACTAGGAAATTTATTTCTTACTTGAATTCGAAAACTAACTGCCATTGAGTCGTAAAACCTAATTTTCAAATATAAAGTAGAAGTTTTGTTAAAAAGTTTCATTTTTAAAGGTTCTTAATAAAAGAATCGCTTCTAGAAAGGTTGAGGTTACCTAATCTTGGTTTGACTTGACAATTTATAAATTATTGAACGAAATCATTATTCCAACGCCATATTTAATATAATTTTTATTTTAGAACTAACGGTATTTTTGTTTAATATATTTCGATCTACACTGTATTCAATTCCTTTTGCAGTCACCAAATATAATAAACTATCGTTTAAGATAATAATTTATTATTCTCCAAAGCAAATCGACTTTCTTATCCGTTGTAAAACATCCGAGGAATTCCCAAAAAATTCAATATCAACTACGAAGATTACAGTTTAAAATATTAACTCCAAGTTACACTGCTGTAGGTGAGATCTGACCGGTAAGCCAGTCTCCCAGTCGGTTATTTGTGTTGTATTGTTCGGTAGAAGAGGCGTTTATACGGTTTGGTCCACTGTCGGCTTTTAAGATCAAAAGGCAGCGGTATTAGTCACACCTGCCAAGTCAAACCAGCGCGCTTTTGACCAACCAAATGGAATGATTTGGCAATATCATTAATAATAATAGCTTGTAGTTGTCTTACGCGTTTGCATTTCGTGTACAGGGTGGTCCAGAACCAGTTATCTCTTACGGCTTATTAACGATGTTTTTTTTTGTACTAGTACGCTCGATATTTCAAGTCAAATGACAGAATTTTTATAACAAGCCATATTCTTATCAATTGTAATTGCCGTTAGTTATAGCTAACTATACTTTTAATAAACCAAATAAAAAATCCAAAGTTAATGTCACATAATTTTATTGATGATTATTTTTTTCACCTGTCAAAATGCTAAATGCTAGCCGATCAGTCCGTTTTATATTGATAAATTAACTCCAATGTTAAAATGTCATATACCTACAAACTATTTTGTCATTTTGACATCGATAAAAAAGGTGCATCCTTTTTTATCGCTTTTTTTTATCGCATGTTCCTCAATCTAGTAGGTGTGTATCAATTTTGCATTATTGTTGACAGGTATTTAATTGTCAAATTTAACAATATAAAACAATACTACCTTTTCTTTGCAAAAAACATAAAGTATGAACCGATTTGGAGAGGTTTCACATGAACAAATTACAAAAAATATTGAAGAGTCAATACCGAAGTCAACAAAAAATACGAAGTCATCAAAATGGAAACAATTCATGGAGTTTTGTCAAAGCCGAAATTATAAGTTGGAAGAGAATACTACAATACAAGATCTAGCAAAAATATTAAAAGATTGGGCTTTCAATATGAAAAAAAAGAATGGAGAAGATTACAAAGAATTTGCGGTCAAAACAATATGGAACACGACTGCTAAAATGTTACAACAGAAATATTTTAACGAATATGGTTTGAAATTTGATCCTTTTACAGACATAACCTTTAAAGAAGCTCGGGATGCTAGAAATGCCAAAAGAAAACAACTTCAATTGATTCCAACAAAAAGAAAGACGTGTTCTTCAGCAATAGACAAAGAAAATATAATAAAAATGGCAACACTATGGAATATAAATGAACCTGAAGGGCTGCAAAAAGATTCTTTCATATAGCTTCTTACGAATTGGCTTGGAGAGGAGGAGAAGCTGTTAATTGCAAAATTTATTATTTTAAAGTAGAAAAGAACCAAAATGGTCTTCCTACGGGTAGGATTGAATATAACACCATATTTTCGAAAACGGCACAAGGCGGCTCGAAAAAGTTAACAGACAGCAAATGGTTAACTAGAAATGAAAGTGACGAAAGTATTTGCCCTGTAAAACTATTCCATTTGCTAGTAGAAAAAAGAAATGAACATATTACTTCTGACCGATTATTTTTAACTCCAAATCCTTTTTGGAAAAATAAAAATTCTAAAGGTTGGTACAAAAATGTTCCTTTAGGTATTAATACCATATCTCTTTGGACAAAAAATTCTGCTGCAAAAATTGGATTGGACATAATCAATAATACAGTTACTAACCATTCAAATCGTGCCAGCGCAGTTTCCCAATTAGCCAAAGCAAGAGTTAGCGATCAACAGCTTATTAAGATAACAGGACACTCGTCATCACAATCGATTAAACCATACCTCCAAATTGACCCCGAACACCATGAACAACTTATAAATAATTTGAGACCCTCGGAAACATAATATTCAACATACGTAGAAACACGAGAAGAAAACATTAAAATCAGTACTCCCCAACCAATATTTAATAATTGTATTTTTAACAACTGTTCTTTTAACTAGTTTAATTGTTTTAGAATGAATAAATTTTATTGTTTCTTTATATAATTAGTCGTTAATTTATCTTAGCAAAATACACGCGATCTTTTTTTTAATGGATAAATTTTTCTCTTCATCTCAAGATTTTTCCATCAGTTTTCGATTCATCTTTCGATGAATCGAAAAATTTTCCGGTAAAAAAAAAGCTCTTGTGTATTTACTGTTGATAAAACCACTAGTCGTTTTATCAGCATTGATAAAATAATGTAACTGTCAAAAATTCAATGACAATATTGAACAATTAAACAGCGAAAATAAAGAAAAGTAAAATAGTTAAAATTAGTGAAGAGATAACGATAAATTATTAAATAAAGTGGTTTTTGTACAGAATGGTTCAAAACTACTCAAAAAAACTGAATAAGATAAAATAACTCGTCCTACGGATGTTATCACATTTCACTATGTTTTCGTATTATTGCTATTGGTAAGTCTAATTACGTTTAATTCTTGGTACTCCAGTGATATTAAGTGCTGTGTAGCAATGGCCAAACAAGCGTTCTATGCCAAACAAACTCTTTCTAACTCAGTCTCAATACATCAAAAAGTGTTTTGGAATAGATATGTATGAACTGGATCTACAACTTACAGGCATGGGAGGGGAAGATGCAGGATAGTTTTTAGTCCTGAAGGAAGGAAGAAACCCAACATTCATTTCTTCCAGAAAGATATATTAGGCATGCTACTGGAAGAGCGATTTCCGAGCTGTGCACCCCTGTTCAAGCGACACCAAAGCAATTTATTCAAGAAATATCTATTTATATATTTTCTGTTTTTGGTTTGAACCTATTAACAAACAATAAAATACCAATTTATAATCCACTTGGTTGAGGAGTGTATAAATATAAGAAAATCAGCGTATTTTTATTCACTGCGACACCTGTAAACATTTCAAATGTGTTTATTGTAATTTTTTATTCATAAATATACAGTGTATAAACTATGTGTGTAAAACATTCCATTAGTTAACTAAGAAGTAGAGCTGGCACTATATCGTCTAGTAACTGTTGCAAAACACAAAAGGCAAATACAGAGGGATGAAAAGAGGCGACCGTAATGCTGCTAACAATAATTCTACAGGGGTTGACAGCCTCGTAATAAATACGGTTTCGCTCGACACTCGCTATTTTCCAGCCGATTTACTCCTGATGAGAAAATGAGAATTCCTAGTGAGCTTTGGCGCGAGAAAACTCTTGGTGACGTCATAAATCCTTCGGTGGTGTATACTCAGGACATTAACTTTCAAGCCCAGATTGAAAGGCTTTCGTCCTCTATTTATTTGACGACGAGAAAAGGGGTGGTGGCTTTTAAAACGGACGATAAAGTTTTGTACATTTAGGTGGTAAGCATTAAAATTACCGATTGGAAATACTTTGTTTGTTGATAAGCGATATAAATATTAATAGGTAGATAAAATTTTGTTGAAACAGGACTAATCGTATTTATAGATAATTAGAATGTAAGAATGTTACGGTTCATTAAAATTAGTAGGGTAATCAAAATTAACTAAAAACACAAAGTAAAATAAAATAGCTCTAAAACTGCTCTGTGCATATGATGCCTTAAAGTCCTCAAATTTGTTTAATCCTGTTTACCGACTAGTTATCGAACTGTTTTAGATCACTGCTATTACTTTCCATCAACCTGCCTTTCCCTAGTTACTGAAAAATATCAACCCCTCTCTGACCACTCTGCTTCTTTTTTATTATTTCTCCTCTCTCTTTATTCCCCCAAATCCGCATACAATTTACACTGATCAGATCATCCAATCACATAACCTAACTTAACCTCTATAGTTCGTGATGTATCAATTTTACTCATTTGGCTTCCTTCCTGCAATTAAATTGCAGACCATCATACCACTGAAGATGCCTTTCTTCTTCTTCTTCTTTTTCTTCTTCTTCTTCTTCTTCTTCTTCTTCTTCTTCTTCTTCTTCTTCTTCTTCTTCTTCTTCTTCTTCTTCTTCTTTTTTTTCTCCTTCTTCTTCTTCTTCTTTCAGTACTGTCCTCTTAACGGAGGTTAGCGATCGCCATTTCAAATTCTTCTTTATTTTCGGCAGTGCTTAATAGTTCTTTGAAATATAGTCCAGTCCAATTTCTTATATTTTTTAGCCAAGACAGTTTTTCCCCCCGATTGTACTCTTCCCTTCAATCTCATCTTTAATAATTAGTTGTAAGATGTAATATGTGTCATTCCGTAAGATATATCCAAGATATGATGACCTTTTATATTTTATAGTGTGAAGCAGGTCTCTTTCCTTATTCTTAGGACCTTCTCGTTCTTCATGTAGGCAGTATATGGGATATATGGGATCGTCTGAGAGTATATTTCTCATCGGAATAAAATTACCTCGAGCCTGTTCTATTCTGGCTTTAATTTTATTTTCTGAGTCTAGTCATTGATTAAGCTTCCCTAATATTTGAATTGATGTACCCTGTTTAATACCTTTTCATTTACAGAAATAAATATCGGGAAATTTTAGTTTCGAGATATTATCATTACTTTTGTTTTTTTGATGTTTATCGACATCCCGTATTCTTTACATGCAGCATTTATGCTATCCATTAAGCGCAACACACACTTTTATCTGCCTAACGCGCGTTTCGATAACCAAGTTATCTTCTTCAGAGACCGAAGGTAAACTTAGCAGATAAAAGTATGTGTTGGTGTAGTGGTAGTGGAAACGGTTTTCGGTAGCAACATGTATGGTGTAATAGTAAGGCATTTCCAACCATATACTACTTGACCAGAAGGAGAGCAATGACTTTAGATCAGCTTCACCAAATTCAGACACAGTTATCTGATGCTGGCATGTCTATTAAACATTTACTAACTGAGTATAAGTTATAATTTGCAATGTGCAATTCGATTTTCGCGTTGTATTTTTTGTTGCAAATTCACTAGGTTTTCTTAGTATTTTTAATTTTATTAAGAAGCCAACCTGGTGTTTTAGATGACAATATCTTCCGTCGATTGAGTGAGAATATATTTTGTGGTTATTTGGCGCCAAATTTCCTTGAGTCCAAAAAGGTGCTTGCATATGGCGGCCAATTTTAATTTCCGTTTCAAATTCAACCAATCAAGTATCTGAATACAATTAGTGTTGTAAATTATTTTGTGTTTATAACAACCCAATGATACGTCTATGCGTAAAAATAAACAATGCGTGATACAAGGAGCTTCAAGATGGTCGATGTTTGTCGCAAATTTTCCTTTTGATAGACTCTGTTTATTTTTCTTTTAACCTGACATGGTGTCTTTAATGCTAAATTATGAGCTAATCCTTAGCAATATTTTAATTTGATGTGATTTTTAATACCAAAAATTTCATAAAAGGTGTGTTTACTTTAATATTTTTTAATTAGTGTAGATATTTTTTATTCATACCGGTAATACAAAAGAATTATTCCGTTTTTCTTCATCAAGCGATTATCATCTGTTTTTGCTTGGAACTATTATTCTATAATAATTTTAGGCAATAGAAAAAATCTGTCTTTTTGGCACCACTTATTTACAATTTTCGTTAGCCAGTATCCAGCCAGTTATAGTTACTATCCAGTTGTGCATATTGGACAATAGTCGACTTCGCAAACTTGTAACTTTTAAGTTTAAGAAATCTATTTCGAATTCATTGTAAATAAATAAGAAATAAATTCTTTCTGATTAGAATTGTTGGTATAATTACAATTCAAAAATAAAATAAAAAATATTTACCTAAAATATTTACTTTTTAATTGCATTCCTGTCAAAAAAATCAGAGTAAAAAAGTGAAAACCACCTGGGAATATTGAAGATTATAAAAGTAACAAAATGGCGCCCAACATGGGGCCCGGAATCAGGATCCTGAGATTAAGAGTATCTTGCTCTAAGAATTGAATTTTAAGACCAATCTAAAGGAAATGTTAAGCAAAATTAAGTAAAGCTAACCTATGAGAGCAGCCATTGACTAAAAAGTTAAGTTTTTCAAATAAAAAGTGAAAGTTTAATTACAAAGTCCTTAGTTTTATGTTCTCAAAAAGATGGACTTTCACAAAGTAATGGTCACTAATACAAATTTCATAAAGTTGAGATCAGCAAAATATGGGTTTCCCAGGTTTCTATATATTGCATAGTTGTACTGATCTTAAAAAGAAATATATCGTGGAAAATCCTCTAGGACCAATAATTGCTGGGTTTAAATATTGTTATGTCATTACTTCAATTTTTGGTTTAGTTTAAATACTAATTAATCAATATAAAACAGTTATCTGATAAAACAAATCAATCTGTCAATTTCGACGATGAAATTTTAGAAATTGACATACTGTTTGTTTTTAAAAAAACCAAATAATTGTTATTTGATGTAAATACGTTTTCTTCAATAACAAAAAATTAGTTTCACACCAAATTATACCCTATTCCTACCTCTATGTCCGGCACCTACATTTTATTTATGATTTAATTATTAGTATACCGATGTAAATGAATTGTTTGGTGAACGAATCTATTATTTATAAGACGAAAAACTTTAGGCAGGTGTAGTTTATTTTCTAGATTGACGCACCCCAAATCCAAAGAGATACAATTAAAATCGAATCTACAATAGGAACAGATACCCCACACCTCCAGTTAATTACGAAGATTAACCTTATTTTCTTTTTTTTTTAACTAATTAGCAATCACTTTCGGTACAGTTAAATTGATTACGGCAGGTGAAAAACTACGGTTTTTTTAGTTATTAAAATTTTGAACAAGACTGCTTATGTAATTTAGTATTTTTATTACTTTAATAAGACTTTATCAACGTTGTTAAATTTTACTTAGGTACTTCCATCTTTAGTGTCAAAGTATTTTTATAAATGTATTATAAATGTATGATTTTTTTTATTTTTCCACAAATATCTTAAGAAAGATCAATTGTTTGATTGTGTAGAACTCTTTTTTAACCTGAATAATACTAATTCTAGCGAAACGGCCGTCATTACATTTAAAAACGTATTTTGCGAATAAATAGTGAAAGTTTAATTCAACCGTTTAGTTGTTTATTGTTCTTAATGAGATAAAAGTCAATAAGAATATGTAGAAAAAAAAGCACATAACAAAGAACACCTACAATGAGTACAGGCAATTATTTTAAATTTATACAATTCAATTGCTGAGGACTATCTTGAACTATTTTCAACGTACAATATTATCATTGTCAGATACTTTTTATAAACATTACTAATATTAACTTTATAATTCTGTCCAAATTAGTAACATTAAGTGGTTTAGTTTATTATATAGGTACCGCAAGAACGTTTCAAGAAACAATTTGGTTAATTTAAAAATTAAAGTAAAAAATATGTCTCACGCAAACTACGATATCTCATTAGGATGTTATATAATTGGAACATCTTCCCAAACAAGTACATCTGTCATGTTTTCAAGTGATTAAGAGAGTTTAAAAAAGTTAGGTTAGGTTAACACACAAGTAGGTTACCGTTGAACTCTTACGCAGTTATTATTTCTTCATATTTTATTAACGAAATTGTAAAATAATAAAGTAGAGAATTAATAAATCAATAATCAAAAAGATTTTATTATGGCAAATTATCTGTTTTATACATCTACCAAAATCAAAGTTAAAATCAATAATCTGTTACAATGAAAACATAATATTATTATAAATATATATGCAGGGCTTTCCAATAAAGTATGATTTTTTTTTTGAATTAAGGTTTCTAACAGTAATACTTCAGCCAGATCTTTTTAATTCACAAAAATTAGTCATGTTTGTTGGTTTAGTTTACAATAAAAAATAAAATAATATCTTTTGATTTGCATGCTTGAAATAGATGGAATTAAAAAATACCAAAGGCAAATTCATAAATTAAATCATCTATTTCCCCTAATTGACATATGTTCAAACAATTTAAAAACAAATGTTCTGCATTTTCACTGCTATTTAGTTTCTTAACTATTGCAATTTAGGTTTCGACAGAACCACTTTTTAAGTCAAAAATTCTATTGTCCTGTTGATTGCGCGTCATTACCCGTCTTCTTCTTTCACCACTAAATAGATTTAATGGGCATAAACGCATTGAATATTTACTTTGTTCATTTAATGACCTTCCATTATGGCGTATATCAATTTTGTAAACAAAAACATTTAAAATTTCCTTGTTCGTCGTAATAATAGCCACCCACCCCGAGCAAAACCAAAATAAAAAATTAGTTGTTATTGTAATTTTCAAAACGGATTGACATATCAATGTCCGAGGGGGTTGCAACATCTGTCCGGAGTTTATTAAAAATATAATCGATGGTGTGTAACAATTTTTTTAAAAAACTGACAGCTCCTGGTGTTGAATTGAATAGAAAAAGGGTGAGATACTATTACCGCTAATAAAACCAAAAATATAAATTACTTCCTGTATTTGTGGTTAAATAAGCGGTTAAACAACTTTTTTAAATGATATGGAACAGGTAGCAGATGTTTTAGAAAGATAGAGACATTTCGCCTACCTGTCAAAATTAAACTTTGCTAGCTGCTGCTAAAATAGACGATTAACATTAAAACTGCAATCGATACTTATTTCTTGTCCAACATCTTTACTATTCTGAAAAATCTTCATTCTTGCAATATACGGGGTTGGGATAAAGTATGGAACCAAGTAAATATCTTCTAAACGAAAAGAACGATATTTATGAAAATTTGCAGGTAAGTGCAATGGAACAAGACGCATCTGATGTACATCTTTTTGATAATAATATACTTCGGGTTTAACCGGAAATGCCATCAACTTCTTTAATTTAAATGGGACACCCTATATATTTTTACAGATTTTGAAAGAGCTAGTTATTTTGAATTCATACATACTGAGTTTAGTGTAAAAAAATTTGTAAAAACGAGGAATATAGCACTTTAACCAACCTCCTTTGAGTTTTTTGCATTAGAGCAAAAAACTAATTAGATAAACTAATTGATGTTGTTTGTATGCAAAGTAATAAATAAACAAGTACTGTTTAGTACGTCTTTTGTTCTTCAAGTGTCAAATTCAAATTGACGGAAATAAATTGCACAATTTAGAATGGTTCAATTAAGTAAAAAAGAGCGTATTGAAATTAAAAGACAACCCTCGTATTTTTTATGACAGTATAAAAATGTTATTGCCAAATTAACTTATACCAAATTTTAAGCCAATGACATAAAAAAAATCGACGGTGTTGACGGAATTGAAAAAATAAATACGTCCCATATAGGAGGGTGATTTCTTAAATTTTCTCGTAATAAAACGGTTGAAGTGTGAAAGCGATTTTTCGTTGTTTGAGAGTAAATGGTGCTCTTCACAAAAGAATATCGTTTTACAACAGAAAATGGCGTTCACGTTAGTAAATTCCAGCAAATAAATGGCTGGATAATTTGGATTTGGAGATTTTTATTTACAGGAAAAAATGTACACTTTCAAAATTGTATTAAAAGTATTAAAAATATACGATGAGTAATAAAAATATGAAGGCTCGTCAGAAATATACTTAATTGTTTGTAGATTGTGAAACAGCTTCTGATGAACATGTCTGACGATTTCTTTGGCATCAAGGGATAAAACTAGTCATCGATCAGGAACAGTAACACAGGGCGCCGCTGATGCAGTTTCCCAAGGACGAAATATTTTTCACAAAAATTATTAAACAACACAAACTAACTCTCACTACGGGAACACAAATATAAATGATTATACTCAACCCAAATTATACAAATACAAGAACCGATCCTGTGTGCAAATTTTGACCATAAGCAATAAACGGTGACAGACGATTACAATAAAAGTCCCTTTTTATTGTAGGCACTATATTTTTGAACACATTTTACCACCTATTTGATTTTTTATTGTCATTAATTGTGATAGTATTAACAAAACATATTTTAAAATATTTAGTAAAGTTTTAGTTTTTAGCGAAACAGCTGTAATTAAATTTAAAAAAGTATTTTTCCAATAAATAGTGGAAGTTTTGTTCAACCATTTAGTTGTTTACTGTTCTTAACTAATATTAAACATTAAAAAATATTCCTCATAAAAAACCACTTACTGGTTTATTTGGAAAACATCTTCATTCCTTATCAGGTAAATTCTTGAAGAAAGTGTTATATTTTATCTACAATTGTACCAGATAAAACTGATCTAGCACATCAAACATTGACCCTTTTCGAAAACATTTTATATTCACTACTGGCTATAAATTATGGTGGCTGTAAAACAGAAAACTTTGTTACAAGAGATTTTTATGATGGGCCATTACGGCTGCTCTGATGAAATCTACAAAAAAAAGCATAGTATCTATCCGGAAAACTACCATAATTTATTTAAATCAACATAATTGTTTTTATGCAACGGTTTTCAGATAAAAACAAGTAGGTTTTACGTAGATTGCTATTTACACAACTGCCTTTAGCAGTTTTAATTTCTTATCGAATCGAAATCTTAATGGATCTGGGTAATTCAATGTATGATCTGGAATTTTTAATGTTAATGTGTGTTAGGTATTTAATTTCACATATTGCTAGTTAATCTTGATAAAGTCACAATGATCTGATATATAGTTTTTCAATCAATTTTAAATTATACCCAATTGTTCTTTTGCTTGTCAGTAATTGGTGTTTCTGTTAATGAATAAATTCGTAATGAGAGTCTTTAGTTACAAATCTAAATCGATTTACCTTGATATAATGCTTTCCTCGCTAATTTAGACAAACATCCTCGGGTATACTGGCGATCAGTGAGGTAATAAAATGTCTCTAAACCAACAAATACTCCGTAATCCAGATTAAAGCAAGTTGTCACCTTAATAGTGACATATCGGTCAGGGGTACGTACATTCGTATAAATCACTCAACTGACAGATCCTCTATTTCTAACTGTTACACTAATTTAAACCGTTAGAAATATTTATTGCCCTCGGGGAACTATTGGTGACAATAACAAAATCATCGGGTATTGAAATAGATGGCAAGCTAATTAAATGAAAAGAATTTTTAAAGAATTAAATGATAAACGTATATTGACGTACGTTTTTGAGAAAAATAAACAAAAATTAATCATGTCGCTATTTCTGTAAGTTATGTAGTTCTTTTTAATTTCATTTAAATTTGATCAAATCTCTAAAAAGGGCGTTATTAATTTCATATAAATACAAACTCGGAGTGCTTTTTCTACTA
Organism: Ophraella communa; assembly: GCA_035357415.1. Classification (NCBI taxonomy): domain Eukaryota; kingdom Metazoa; phylum Arthropoda; class Insecta; order Coleoptera; family Chrysomelidae; genus Ophraella; species Ophraella communa. The sequence goes on along the minus strand of CM068988.1, from coordinate 18,887,117 downwards.
AATAGAAAACAGTAAACTTCAAACACCCTACGTTGACCTAATACATGCTAATAAAAAACAGAGCTGGATCAAGGTTGTGACATAATGAATTCCTTGACACGATCCAACATTTTTATGATTATTCAAAGATTTTTTAGTTGTAAAAGTTATACTTGTGAAAGTTGTTTAGTTGTATTGACGGTTCATTATTTTCATCATCCTGTATCTTTATTCCATTCTGATTAAAGGTTTTTCCTTCTTTCCATCCACCTTCCTATTTAACTTTTAATATCCTCTTTATTTCATCACATGTTTTAGCCTTTTATTGTTCATTCCGTCGAAGTATCCAAAATTTATCCTAATCACAACTCATCAACTTCAGTAATATTAAATTTATTGTACCAACCCTTACTTTTTGGAAGTTCATCTTATTAAGAATAATAAAAAACTCTCCGTTTTAACGTAACTTTTAAATTTATTTGAAAAAATTAGTTTTTTAATCACAATGACTGCCGTTTCGCTAAGACTAGCATCGTCAGCAACGTCAGATTTCTTCATTTACAAGGAGTATTGTCTTTAGAATTGTTTCTAGTTGTGACTTTTTAATTGTATTGTCCTGAAATGATTGTGCTGTGTTTTTATTCTTGGTAATGTTAGTTTTACATTGCATTTTTGTTTCATCTTCCTGAAGAAGAATTTAAAATAAATTCAAAAGCTAGATAATTGACAAATAGTTTTACTTATCTTTGGCCAGTATCCTGACTACATCCCCAGATCTGGTACCTGTTTCTTTCTGGGTTTCAATTAGATCAAAAATATTTTACTATTTACTAGATATAACGAATGGTGAAACTCCCACTACTGGTAAAAGTTCCTGACCATTTCTTCTTATTTTATCTACCTTTCTCTATCCTCTATCCTCCTTTCCTACACTTGGTTTTTTTACATTTAGTGGGAACCATTCATCCTTTCTTTTCATCCTACTTTTGGTGCTTTTTTACTCCGTCCAGTAGGACACATTCCTTCTCCCTTATCAATTCCCATCCCTTACTCAACTTCTGGTTTTGTAATCCATCTAGTAGGAACAAATTTCAAATTCCTTCCTACTTCTGGTTTCTTACTCCATCTAGTATAATTTTCTCTTTCATTCTTTCCCTTCTTTTTATTTTTATTTGCTACTTTTGACTTTTTTCAAACCATATACCGTAACTTTAAAATTCAATTTATAATAATACTCACTTAGATTCTAATTATAACTGTGTATTAATATCCTCAATCTCTAATTTTATGACTCTGGTGAGTACTTGTTTTGTTGATTTCTTTATTGTTCCTTATGTTAATATAGATAAAGTACATAAAAGTTTATGTTTGTTTAAACAGATCAGATATCTTTTGAATGTTGTAGATTTATAAATAATTTGTTAAACGTTATAGTTTAAAAAAAATATGAATCTGTCTTAATGTGAAAAAACTTCTGTCCTAATTGTATGGGTCTCATGTTTAAGTAATTGACTGAAATTCATTTGACGTGTTATCTTCAAATGATGTAAAAGGTTTTAATCTCTGTAATATTGCACTGCATCACTGTTAACTATTTTGTACATCCTTTCAACCATTCTTTCTTATTTACCAATTTATTATGTTCTTTACAGCATGATAATGGTCTGATTCAGACCAAAACTAGTTGCAATAATTATATCTAATATCCTTATATCCCCAGATAATCCAGATATTTACATTACTTCACCAAGTTCAGTTTTTGATCTGTTTGTATGTTGATTGTCCATTTTTCACAATTAAATAATTTTAATTTGGAGCAGTACATCTAATGCCTAAGATGATACATCAATGATAAATATACCTACCCAGAGGCCAAATGCCTTGGTATAATAGGAAACTGGACAAATTAAGAAAAAATGTAAGGATGCTGATGTGTAACAAAGCAAAAGAATTGAGGGTTGGGAAAAATATGTAATAGCCTATCCACAATTTTCCAAGCAGAGGTTTTTGCAATGGATATGCTTAAGCGTGACTGCAGGAACAAATCTATAAAAATCATTTCCGATAACCAGGCGGCGCTCAAGTCACTGGAATCAAATCTTCAAGTTAGTTTGGAAATGCCTTCAGGATCTAACACGTCTAGGGAAAAATGTAACGTTACTTTGGGACCTTCTAGCCAGGAAAGTAATCCAGAAAAGGAATATTTATATCAAGAGCTGCTGTATACGAATTATGATAGTACTACTGACTGGACACAGTCGAAAACAACTGGACTGTCAGAGAGTGAGGACTGCAGATTCTGTAAGGCGAAGAATGAAACGGCGGAGCATATCTTGTGTAACTACCGAGAGCTCTTCATCAACTCGAGCTGAAGGAGTTGATGGAAGTAATTGTGAGCTTCATCAGAGGCATAGGGCAATTAGAACGACTATAACCTAGGGGTGAGCGACAATAGATCTTTCAGGTTGCAGTGGAAGGGACGTTCAACCACCACTCACATGGATACTAACCTAACCCAGAAGCAGAGCATATGGTAACATAACTTCATCATTTTTATCTATAACAATAGAAATATTTGCCAACTATTTGTATAATGGGAATGTTTTTGGGGATGTGGCAATGAAACCAAAATGTATTCGTTTTAGAATTTATTTATGGGTTCATTTTTAAGGTATATCTAAGTGAGATTATAGGTAAAATGTTGTAAAAAATTGTAATAAATCTGACATGTGTATTAAAAAAACTCAAAAAACAAAATTATTTATAAATTTTGATAGATTTGAATTTATATAGTAAACAAATCTAGTATTGTATTGAAAAATCTTTATAAAAATATATTGATAAGGTAGGTAGACTATTAAATAACCTCAAATTATGTCAAACGGATAGATTGAGATTTAGTTCTAATCAAGTAATCTCTGTATTTTTCTACCTTGGTTAATATTGAACAACTTTACTACCCCAATAAAAATTAAAAAAATTAGGTATAGAGAAACATTTTACAAGACAAAAATAGAACGCACAAGACTGAAACTAGTAACCTAAGACATTATAATGCGTATATACGATATATTACACTGCACGATTTACTTTTATATATCATTAATACCTAAATTTTAAAATTGTACTTGAAAGAAATATAAATACGTCTCTGTAAATTAGTGTTATTGATTTTTTCATTTAAGAATTCTTTAGGCAGTCAAAGTTACATTCCGTGAGCTTTTTCCCTTTTGTGTTCATAATTACATTATGCCACATAAATTGAAGTACAAATTGAAATCCGACGAGAAAAAAAATGCTGAAATTTACCGGACCCTTATTATTATTTCATTAATTTTTTTGTTATAATCTTTTAGTAAAGTTATACGGGTGTCTTGACAACTTGATATTGATTGATAAATAATTCAAAACTTGTTTTTTTTGTCCAAAGAAACAAATTTTAATAAAAATACTTTGTATTATTTGAGTGGTTAATAAATCTTGAATAGATCTAATTGTTAAAAAAATGTGTTGAAAAAATAATATCTGGCAGGTTTTTAACCTTTCGAAATTTTATGGACGCGCCACTGAAAACAATTAACAATTTTAGTACCTTTAGGAGTAGCGGTGTGCCCATAAAACAAAAGGGTGTCATAATAGCGTTCAACAAACATGGCTACCGCCTCGTCGTCGGCAAAAGGTCTTTTGTGGCAGTTTATAAGGGCCTGGTTTATGTTTTCCGTCGCCAGCAAAAGGGTCCGCCTAAGCTCGCCAGATCGAGGTTATCGATAACGAACGCACGCCCTAATTTAAGGGACATCTGCCCAATATATAAAGTGCATTTTTCTATAATGCCATTGATAGAAATTCTCAAGGCGGCTATAATTTCGGTTTTGGGGGTAAATTAAGGGTTATCGATACTGGAGAGTGATTATTGGTCGGATCCGGAGACAAGATATCCCTCACGTCGCCATATTTAATGTATATATTTCAAAAATAATGTTTCAGTTGGTACGAAACTCTTTTTTAAATCTCAACGCATGGAAATATATTATAATATTCATTACTATATTGATCATAAATTATGTAAAACTATAGTTTGTTCAACCATCATTTGTCATACATTGTCCAATTTTATATCTCATTCATGAAATGGATTTCCAGTTGTCATATCTTATATTATTATATATGTCATTGGTTATAATTTTGAGGTTAAGTGTAAAATGGCATTCAACTATTGTAAGACAAACGTATAATGGAAGAATACGTCGCCGATTATGACTTATGACAGTAAGGGATCGTTGAACAAACTATACTACTATAGTTGTTGAAAGAAGAATGTGAACGTCATCATTAAAAACAAATATTTTTATCATTTGAATCTCTAAAGAGACAAGGGATACCTATCATTAAAATTACAATGAACAGGTCAAATGTTAGTGTTCCCCGCACAAAAAAGGGACATTTAATTATAACTAATTTATATACATATTTTAATCACACGGTCATAAATTTATAATAATACAGATTTTAGAAAAACGAACAAAGTTTGAGAACAACACAGGTACAAAAAATGATGTAGCGATTATATAGCTAATTCTAAACGGCTGTCATTGCATTTAAAAACGTATTTTGCGAATAAATAGTGAAAGTTTAGTCTAACCGTTTAGTTATTTATTGTTCTTAATAAGATAGTAAGGGTTAGTACAATAAATTTCCTTATAAGGACATTGAAACACATTAAAACTATACAATTCCAAAGCCATACCAAAAAATCTTGCATAAATTGTCATGTTAAATAGCCAAATTATCTTCAAAAATGATTGTTTTCAATATTTATTTTTTAATTTCTATCTGGCAAGGATTTAATGGCATCAGGCAAAGAATTATAAATGTGGACAATATAGGAAAACGAACAAGTAAAAAGAGCAGATTTATTATTAGGAATAGATAATGTATTGGAAAACCTTTAATTTAAAGAATAACCTTGGTTGGTTAGGTTTAACGTGAGCCAACCTATATCCTAAAAACAAGAAGACATTTTTTGTCTTCGACGGATACCACAGATTAGACGGACACATGAGTTTATTTGCATTAGTTGATGACTTCTACATTCATTTTGCAACAAAGACGGGCCATAAACGACATCAGCGAAACTAAAACGGGATAAAACAAAGAAGTCGCAAAGAATTGTTTTAGACTTGCTGCTGAGAAATTAACGGTAAGAGTATATAAGTTTAAGAGAGCAAAATGACTTTTTGATTAAAGTAGATACTGAATCTTTATACCTGAGATTAGTGTCAATGGGTAGCCCCAATTAAGAACGGTAAACAACAAAGGGTTGAATCAAATTTTCACTATTTATTCGCAAAATATGAAATGCAATGACGGCCGTTTCGCTATAGAAATAGCATTGTCAGATTGACATATTGAAGTTACATTTTGTTTGTGTGTAGCTAGGTACCTGATGTTGATTAGGTAGTATTAAGGCTAGACCAAGTATGGAAGGAATAAGACATAACAATATTAAAGCCTAAATGTTATTAGCCCTAAGGGATTTCCTCTAAGATCAGTATAACTGTGCAATGGTATAGAAAATAAATAGTGAAAATTTAATTCACCCTTTTAGTTGTTTACCGTTCTTAATAAGATGGACTTTCAAGTAGTAAGGGTTAGTACAATAAATTTCGAGTAGCCCCAAATTTTATTAGATTGTTTTTGATAAGCATGCACCTTACTCGTGCATGTTTGTTACCAAACAATAGAGTTAATTACCAAGTTATACTTATTAGAAATTTCAACAAGGGAGGCTAAAAGTTAATTAGAATCTCAGGAATGTTATCTACCGCGAAACTAAGTTGTGTGTCGTCAGCATAAAAATGAGGAATAAAGTATTTCAAGGAAAGATAAATTTGAGAAGTATGAAGGGAAAACAGAAGAGGGCCAAGAATAGAGCCTTGAGGGACGCCATTGATTATCCTCTTAAGTCTCAAAGAACATTAATTAAACCATTATAGTTCTTAGAGTTGTATACTGTTTTTTATTTGAATATTGCTTTGAGAACAAACTCAACAACGAATTTGATACTTACTGAGCAATATAATATATTGTCAGTTTCTTCTCTATTATTTTAAAAAATGGAAAATAATTTCATTTAAAGTATAATTTGACCATAACAAATACTTAAGAAAAACTGAATTTTTTGGGGACAATATGATAGGTCATTTTGTATTTCAAATCCTTTCAAATGAAACATCGTAATAGTTTGATACATACAGCGTACAACAGTTATTTTTAATCTATTTTTTATAAACAGTCTACTTCCTGGAGATGTCTTGAAATAGTACAATGTAGAAAAAGCTAATAGACTAAAGCTTTATTTTTAACGAATATTAAATTTCACCGTAGGCTAATCCACAGTTAGTGCAAATAGTTATAGTTGATTTGGATATTCAATTCCTTAGAATAGTTTTTTAGTGACTTGTTTTATTCTTAAGCAATAATTTCAGTAAAAATACTTATAAACAAAGTTGTAAATGTTGTGTTGAACGATACAAAATACAGTTGCTCCAAGGTTAATTATATAGAAGATATTAAAGTTGTTTAGGTTGTTCATAGAAGATTTATTATAAATCATAAATCAAGAAAGAATAATTCATAAAATAATAGGTAAGCAGTTAAATATAATATTAATAAGTTTTTTCAAGAAGATAGAATTACTTTTTAGTCTACTGTTTCAGTTAAAAAAGCTTTAAAATGTCATCACTAAGTATGTAAGATTAGTGAAAAAGCAAATTTAAAATATGTGGGTTTAAAATACCTTTTTTAAAATTAAGAATAGTTACGTTGGCATTGGTTAATGTACAACAAAGAGAAATAAAACAAATTGTATACTAAAAAGAAAACAATAAACCTACTCACCCATCCCATGATCATCTCACCGCTCTCTAATCATATCTAATTGGTTAGTGCGCCATAATAATAATCTGCTTTGTCCCACAATTACATCAACAATACAGATAGCATTTGTTTTTGCCAAATAACATTATCATCGCTCAAATAACTTTATGATTGCTTAAATATTTTTGTTTGAGGTTGAAATAAAAATTGATAACTATCGTAATAATACAATTTTTTCATTTAAATGATGGTCTTTGAGGAGTGATATGGTCATTGACATTAGAAGGTAGGTACAATTATTATTTATAGTTTGCGGGAATTTAAATTAAGAACAATGTTAATTCCTTATGAATATGTGTGTTGTGTTTGGGTATATATATCTAACAAATAAGCTTTAAAACATATCAAATTATCTACACATATATCCAAAAGTTTGAAATATTTAGAAATAATATAACTACGCTTATGGTTTTTTAAAAACTCCTGTTGATATTTATTTTAAAGAGTTTTTAAATCAAAATAATACTAAATTTGATTCGTTTTTGTATTAATTTGGTCATATTTAATTGATTTGGTTGCTTTCACATTATTCCAATTCTTGTTTAAATTTCATTTGAGCTGTTTAAAAATGCCCAGAGATATATCATATTTTAATAAGTCTAGAGTAATTGCTTTGTTACAACAGGGCTTTAGTCAAAGTGATATCGCGAATATTATTGGTGTTACTCAGGCTGCTGTATCAAAAATAAAAAAATAAAAATTCAAGACACAAATGATGAAGGATCGTCCCAAAAGTGGCAGAAGTCGATGTACAACAGCAGCACAAGACCGGCAGATAACATTGATAGCTTAAAGAAATCGACAGGAATCTACAAGTGGCATTTCCAGAGAAGTTGCTAGACTTGAAGGACTGAATATCTCAAAGCAAACAATTACATGAAGATTAAATGCGGTAAATTTTTATCGCAGAAGACTTCTACGTGTTTCCAAACTAACCTATCACCAAGAAATTGTAAGGTTGCAATGGGCTCAAGAAATGTTACACCATGGTCCCAACCTGGAATTACGTGAAGTTCTCTGATGAATCAAGAATTGGCTTGGTTTCTGATTCGCGAAAAACGCTAGTTTGAAGGACCCCAGGACGACAAGCCCGATTAGAAACAGCCCAACCACGTGTTCTATTTGAAGGTGGGAGTATTATGGTTTGGAGTACTATTATGAAGGGTACACGGACGCCTCTCCTGGTTGTCAAATGTCTAAACAAAGATTTAAAATATGTCAGTTTTGAATGAACTCTTTAATTTTAATTAATTTTATTTTATTTTATTTATATTATGATACATTTAGACAGATAAAAGAAGTAGGTAAATTTAGCCTCAAATATGTAAACTGGATATTTTGAATAAAATGACGATGTCTATGGACAGACTAAGTGGTTTCTTGTATAGACCATTTTCGCCAAAAACTGTTGAGGGCACTCAAAAATTGTAACAAAAATGATTTTCAACTGCTAAATATTTAATTCCATATTATTGTTTTAAATATTTAATTATTACCTTCTCCGTGGTTGGACTTTTCTAGTAATAACTTAGGTGAACACTGATATCGTTAACATCTGTCACCTCTAATTAAAAAAAAATTAAATTACGCAGTTATTTATTTCGCCGGAGGACAATAACAACAGTGATTTTTTTTAATTGCATTTTACTAATAAAAACAACTTTCTATTAAGGCAATAAAAGCCATCAATCTGCTTACACATGATTAGTTACTCCGAAAAACTTGTTTTTAAACTGTTTCTTCACATTGTAATTTATTATAAATTAAAAACAATAAAAAACTATAAAATGTATGCTTCCAGGGACGGACCAAGGGACCAATACGGTCCTGGAGTTTATTCATCCTACCGCCACTCTGTCTTGTCTCATTTTATTTTTGTTTAAAATAATTGAATACATATTTTAAAAAATAGTCGGTGACACTCTTCTTTCTTTCTGATTATAAGGGATATTTTAACTTATGGTTTATAATAAATCAAAAGAGTCAATAAATATTTATGTGCCACAGCAGGTGAGAAAATTTTTAATTTATAGAAAATCTTCAAGAGTATATTTTTTATCTCCAAACATAAACTTTACCCGAAAACATGCATTTTTTACACTAGAACTGTAGTTTTTTTATAAAAAGGTGTTATACGATTTGCCTTTTATATTTCGGTATTAGAGAAAAAAAAACATCATCCAAAATCACTTTACTGTTTTTCAAAATATTACCCATAAAGATCTATAGACTTTTGCATGCGTTTTAACCAATTGTCGAAGCACTTTTGCCACTCTGATTGGGATATCTCCAAAACATCCATTCTAAATGCAGCAACCGCTTCTTCAGGTATCGAAAAACATTGACTTCTGGGTGCTCAGAAGCAAGAACATGTTGCAAGAATAAACAGACGAATTTATAAAGATAATTATGAAAAGAGCGAATGGAAAAGGAAAATTGAACCAACAACAATGCAAGAATTACGCATTAAAAACTGGAGAATGGAAGAAGAACGAATAACGACGTCTTAGAGAAACTAAATGAAGAAGATACAGCAAAAAAATTAAATTCAAAGTATGAAATGACAATCATTTGGAGTAAAATACATGGTTTTGATGGTATGAATAAAATTTAAAAACAATATAATCAACTAGAAAAGTCTTACGTATTCTTGAAAGAGGCCGGGCCTGCATTCGTCTATTTTCGAATTGTTCCTATCTAGTTTTGCCTGAAGGTAACGACGACATCATAACAATTTTTATTTAAAATTAAAAACGGAATTACAAAAAAATTTATAAATATAATGAGCCCACTTAATGGCAGTAAAACAGTCATCCATAATTTTAGGATAGTTATAAAATTAAATAAAACTCATAAACTGGGCCTTAATTTTACTAAATTGATGATGGCGAAAAAACTTTTGAGTTATTAATCGCCACATCCATAAAACAATCAGCAAAGTAAACAGCGAATGCCTCAAGGGCGTGTTTGTGTACCAGCAATTTTTATTTAAAGTGGGAAAAGAAATCGTGAGTAATTTAAATGCTTTGATCTTGACCAACTGCCGAAAACCGCCAATCTCAAGAAAATTTAAACTGTCACAAACGTAGGTATAAGTAAAATAGATAACAATTTGCATAAATTAATGAAAATAAATGATTGATCATAGTACAAATCCATATTTAATGAAAATACTGTTTCGTATAAGACAAAATTTGTGCGTAGAGGAAACTGGTAACACTAATATCAATAGCACTGGTTAATAATGGAAAGATTGAGACTGGAGCTGGAAAGCAAAGAAAACCTTTCTGATAGGCAGTTCGGATTTAGAAGAAAAAGATCTACAGTAGATACTATAAGAGTATAGTCCAACAGATAGCAGAATTGGAAATGGAAAAAAACCCAAGAAGTAGAGGTTTCTGCGTACTAGTAACAGTCGATATCAAGAATGCCTTTAACACCGGCTCATGGAAACATATAATGAAAGAGCTAAGAAGACGGAAAATATCTAACTATATCTGTACAATAATAGAAAGCTATTTTACAAACCGATACATTATAGATGAAGATGCTGGGGAGTATAAAATAGCTGGGGGAGTACCGCAGGGTTCAGTGCTGGGACCGCTGCTGTGGAACATCCTGTACGACGGAATATTAAAAATCAGAACACCAGAGCAGACAGAGCTGGTAGCATATGCTGATGACCTGGGAGCTGTGATCGTAAGAAGAACCGAAAGAGAACTAATGGACACCACAAATGATGTTTTTGAGATGATCAATATGTGGATAAAAGACCACGACCTACAGTTGGCACCTCAAAAGACGGAGGCAGTATTATTGATTGGAAAAAAGGGGTTAACATCCCAATTAGCTTTGAAATAGGAGTTCGAATTACACCTAAATGAAGCGTTAATTACTTGGGCGTCACGATGGATCAGAACCTGAACTACAGAGAACACCTAGAAAAAGTAACAGCCAAATGTAAACCGACATCAGCTGCGCTGTCCCGAATGATACCTAAAGGAATTAGTGAAACCAAAGGAAGAATGCTAATAGCAGCAACCCAATCAATTATATTGTACGCCTCAGCTATATGGGACAAGGCCCTAAAGTGGAATTACAACAAAAAAATCATCGAGAGCACGTAGCGTATTCTGGCGGTAAGAGTATGCAGGGCTATAAGACAATATCCACAGAAAGCAGCCTAGTAATATCCGGGGTAATACCTATAGAACTGTTAGCGGCAGAGAGACCATTGGACAAACTAACAGGGTGAAAAAAGAGGCTAGAGAAAGGACGATAGGAAAGTGGCAAGAACAGTGGAGAAGTAGCCAGAATAGCGCATGGACAAGGACCCTAATCCCAGATCTAACAATTTGGGTAAAGAGGAATGCTGGACAGGTTAACCACCACCTGACACAATTTTTAACGGGCCACGGGTGCTTCATGAAATATTACCACACCATTAATCTAGCTGAAACTGACGAGTGCATGTAGTGTCGGGAGCCAGACACTGCGGAACATACATTCTTCCAATGTGAGAAATGGGAGGGTGAAAGAAGAAGGGCTGAGAAAAACCTAGGGTCCCAACTAACAAAGAATAACATTATAGTAACCATGATAAGAGACAGAGAAAAATGGCACGAAATATCGGAAATGATTAATAAGGTTTTAAAGGAAAAAGAGCTATAGGTTGAACGGAGAGGGTTGATTAGAAGAAGATAAAGAGGATCTACAGCAGTTGAGACAGCAGTGTCGCTCCGCTGAAGTAATGCCAGAAGGCGGTTTCCAGGGGGCCCTCCGTGACACAAGAGAAGTGGTTTTAGTCGGTAAGAATCCGGCACTGTCAAAGAGACAGTCTTTCGAAGATTTCCACTCCTCTGAAGAAAAAAAAAACTGGTTAATAATTAGAACAGATACAAATATCGACAAAACATCAATTAGGGATTTTCAAAATCCCTCGTCAATGTCTTGGATCTTTAACTCGCGATGAATATAGAGTGCAACAAGGTCGGAAGATTGTACAAATTCTGAACGCAATACTGTGGTCTAAAAAAGCAACACTGAAATCCAAAATGACAATCTACAAAGTAATTGTAGAGCCTATCCTTACAAACGGAGCAGACAGCTAGCAAATGACTGAGAAAGGAAAGAAATAAGAAGACACTGTGGAAATGGAATAATTGAGAAGAGCAAGTCGCATATCAAAAACCAACCATACGAGGGTTGTCTGAAAAGTTTCCGTCCTAACAAAGATACTAGACATTTTTTCTTCAAATTAATTTTTATTTTTCTACATAGTCTCCTTGTAAGTCTATGCACTTCTCCCAGCGATGCTCCCATCTCTTCAACCCGTCCAAATAGTACTCGACGTCTTTCTCTGCAAAATAGTTGTTTACGAAGGTGATGGCCTTCGACGAAAATTTCTGTCCTCCGAGCGCAAATTTTAGCTTAGGGAACAAGAAAATGTCGCTTGGGGCTAGATCTGGTGAGTAAGGAGGGTGGTCAAGCAGTTCAAACCGTAATTCGTGGATTTTCGCCATGGCAACCGCTGAGGTGTGAGACGGCAGATTGTCTTGGTGAAACAAAATTCTTTTTTTCTACAAATGTGGCCGTTTTTCCGCAATTTCTGCCTTCAGCTTGTCAAGTAATGATGCGTAGTATGCTCCTGTAATGTTTTTCCTTTTTAAAGATAATCGATTAAGATAACTCCATGACTATCCCAGAAAACAGTTGCCATCACTTTCCCAGCTAAAGGAACAACCTTTGCTTTTTTGGAGCCGATTCCCCCTTCGCAGTCCATTGTTTTGACTGTGTTTTTGTTTCTGGAGTATAATGGTGTATCCAAGTTTCATTTACAGTAATTAATCGGCGCCAAAACTTTGATTTATTGCGCCTAAACTGCGCCAACAGAGAGTTGGAAATGTTCATTTAAACACGTTTTTGGTCCAAAGTGAGCAAATGCGGCACCTAACGCGCGGACAGCTTTCTCATGCCTAAATCTTGATTCAAACACGTTCTTTGGACATTTTTATAGCCTCCGCTATCTCTCTAATTTTAATTCGACGGTTGTCTAGCACCATTCGGCGAAATTGAGCGATATTATCGTCAGTGGTTGCAGTTTTTGGACGTCCCGAACGTTGATCCTCATCCAAGCTGGTACGGCCACGTTTAAACTCAGCAGCCCAAAATTTCACGGTGGTAAATGATGGTGCGAGTCCCCGTACACAGCGTCCAACTCGTCTTTGATTTGCGTAGGCGTACTGCTTTTCAAAAACAAATATTTAATGACAGCTCGTTACTCGATTTTTTCCATTTTCAAAAGAACACTCACATCGACTCACTCAAATGATTGTCAAACAACAACTGCGCGTCCAAAATGGCTGAAATTTTAGTGGGTACCTTTCAAAGCATGCGCAAACACATTCCCCATATTTTGTTTACGAGTGCTGCCATCTTCATGTTGAGGTCGGAAACTTTTCAGACAACCCTCGTATATCTAATAAGGAAATCAGACAAAGAACCAACAGAATAAGTAAAACCGTAGAAATAATAGAAACTAGTAAACTAATATGGTACGGACATGTGAGACAAAAGAAGTAAAACAGATTGCCAAGAAGAGCTCTAAAATACAACCCAACGAATAGAAGGAAACGAAGAAGACCAACAAAGTCATGGATAAGGAGGGTTATGAAAACAATGAAAGACACAGCGATATATAAAGACACCTGGGGGTCGATTCTCGAGTGTGTGCGCCTGAAAAAGTATACTTTTTCTAAACAAATTTTGACGTCACACTTTCCCAGTCCATTCTTGAACCATATACATACTTATAATTGTATACCTTTAGAAAAAGTATACTTTTTCAGGCGCACACACTCGAGAATCGACCCCCTGGAGAGACAGGAAGAGATAGAGATTGAAATGCGGAAAACAGGAACACTCTTATCATTTGGTAAGATGTTTTTTGGATCTGGACCATACCTAAGATAATCACATAATATACAAGAGACAGCAGTTTATTTGGCTTTTGCTGTTCTTCACTGCTCTCCCTTATTTTTTATGAATAGATATACATGATAATTTGATAGTTTTATATTTTAAATTTCTTTGTGTTAACAGGGGATTATAACGAAAATGATTTCGTTTTACAGCATAGCGACATATTCCAGAACTATCAATTTTCAAGAGCACCATAATCAGCGGTATACCCCAAATAAACGCGCTATTAAATATCTCGTTGACACATGAATAGCTCGACATTAAGAAGTCGTTAATAGACGTAGGCGTTTCAAGCTGTTTCCGTATTTCAATAGTAGATTTGGTGAACCACTAGAGAGAGAAAGAATCAGTCAGTAAGTGTAAAACTGATTTTAACACGGCGTGTTGACATGTTTAAAGGCTCACTATTCGAACATAGTGACAGTTTTTATTGGGTACAATTAGTAGAAACGGGAATTCTATTCATAGAAATCACATTGTAATTTTCAACGTCTCAATATAAATCACGAAATTATGATGTTATGATCATCTGCAATCTTATAAACGGCACATAGTGAATGCTCCAATCGAATTTGACAAAAATTTTTAAAAAAAAAATTAAAGTATTGCTTTGAAGACAAATTATTCTAATGACTTTGACACATTTTTACAAGAAAAAAAAAATGCAATTCATGATTGATAGCTTAATTAGCAATCTAAAAGAACTACAAATTTAAAAATTATCTCTTGCATCGCGAAGTGTCGAGAAGAATTACTTGATCTGTCACTCTCCATTATTTTCTGTTGGTTGGTCTTTTTTTGGATTCATCCTAGGTTACATTTCTGCTTTTCTACGGCCTCATTTCATTGTTGGCCTTTTCTTCTTTTGTCTACATCCCATCCTTTTTAATTGTTTATCTGTATCTATTTTATAGTATGTTCAAAAAGTACGAGGAGTAATAAACCCTAATTAAGTATGCAAAACCTTTACAGAGAGCACCATGAAATTTTTGATAAATCTCTTATTTTAAATTACATTTCTTCCGTAAATCTAAAAACCAGGTAGATCGACCCCGTATTTGTTTCAGTTGTAGCAAAGTTTAGGGTTTCTTCATTGTTAAAGGATTAGCAGATAAGTAATAACGCAATGCAGTGGTGTGTATTTAATAATAATAGGGTCGATTAAATCATCACAAATATTGTCAATTTTCCTTACTAACATGACTTACAGCACTCTCAAACAATTTCACAACATCGTTTATTTCAAAAGTAGTATTTTTGTACCAACTTCCCCCTTTACCTGAGCCCATATTAATTTTAGGGGATTAGGTTCACAATGATAAGGGGGAAGTCGAAGAATTGATATACCACGAGAAGAAGCCATTTCTTCTACAATGTAGGTTTTGTATTTATTCTTGTTCATTTTTGCAATTCTGTAAAGTTCTTTCCTTAGTGGATCTTTTGGAAACTTAATATTTTTCGAAATAAGCCACTCCAAAAGCTCTGCTTTATGCCAACGACTTGTGAGCAATGCTTCTCATAACCGCGAATGGTAACTTGCATTGTCCATAACAATAACAGCCCCTTTTGGAATCAGATCCAACATTTGAACTAACCATTCCTCGAAGACATCCCCATTCATATCTTCGTGATAGTCCCCCGTGCGTTTTGAAATAAAAGTTAATAATCCACCATCAACAAAACCTTCACAGCTTCCAACGTGGACATTGATAAGTCTTTTTCCTTTTCCAGATGGTGGCTGCAAACCTAACAACAAACTTTCCACGAATGCCTGCCTTCTGCTTTTAATGTTTTCATCTTGCCAAGATTTGGAAACTGTATATTCAGCATTTATCCATGTTTCGTCTAAGTAGAAGATTTTCAAATTTTGTTCTCTGGCATGTCAAATGCTTCTTAAATAGTCACTTCTCCAAAAAACTATTTCCGGTTTATCTATCAAGAGAGATTCTCTATTATGTTTTGTATATCTGAAACCCACATCTTTCAAAAGTTTGCATAATGTCATTCTGGAGAATTTTGTATAGTCCGTATCTTCTTGCACTAATGTCATAATTTTGTCAAGTGTTGTAATTTCCTTTCGTAAGTAAAATCCATGGACTTTACGCCTTAGTCTTTGTTTTAATGACTCATCGATCTCAATTGGTTTTCAGCATGAAGGAGTTTTAGGGGGTTGAAGAGTTCCATTCTTGCTTTCTTTTAGTAATGTATAAATTGTTAATTTAGCAACACACAACATAGCAGCCGTTAATTCCACAATATCATCAACACTTGCACTTGGATCCTTCTATATCAGAGTTTTTTCATTTAAAGATAATGGACCTGTTTTTGGTCGTTTAGATGGTTCTTGGCTTATCGACATTGTTTGGTATTTGCACAATTAACATTCAACAAATGTTTTAAATATATTCCAACTGTTTACAATATTATGAAAACCATACAACTTCATACAACTTTACTCAAAGAACTAATACTAAGTACTGATTTAATATACCTACTTTCTTTTAAAATAATATTCCCGATAATGTTTCTAAGAAAACTGGGTTGTTTGGAAAATCCATCTCAATAATCGAATAATCTGTAAATAGGTGTAATCGTATTAAGCCGATTACAGTAGGCCACTTGCCATTTAAAATTTCTGAGAAAAATTCCCCAAACACTACATATAAGAGTAATACCAATAAAAAATATTCATTTTGCTTCTTTGAATTTAATAAAAATTGTAACGATATCTCGCTATCTTGACTTTAATTAATTTTTTAAAAATATATTTCATTGTAATTTATTTGTGACAATATTCAAAGTTTGAATTAATCTTTTTACAAAAAGAACAAAATTATATAAAATAATTATTGTTACAGATTGGTTTGTTTTCTATTATGAATAAACTGTGTTGCCTTTCTTTATCAAACTTACTAAAATTTATGTACCTCTATCACTTTTTTTTATTAAAATTAGTACATCCCGTTACCTCTGACCTAAATCGTATATTCTTTAGCATAGCTGCAACTCATTCGTTCAATACAAAATGTACCTTACGGTATACCCTCTTAAAATATATTTTAGTACGTCTATGAAATCTACTTAAATGAATGATTTATTGCTCCTTGTCCTTTCTATATAGACTATAGTAGAATGACCCAACCATCTCAACTGAGCCCTTTTTATTAGCTTGTTAGCACTTTCTACACCTAGATGGTTTCTGAATAAATCGCTGATTACTTTGTCCAATAAAGTGACTCTAGCTCTAGCTCATTTCGGCTGACTGAATCTTTTTTGTCTCTATTTCTTTTAGAGTCCATGATTCACTGCTATACAAGAGAGTGGGAGGTATGTTGTTTTGATCACTGTTATTTTTGTTTTCTTGCTTATCTTCTTTTTATTAATTCATCAATAATTATTCAAACAATCATATTTACAAACTTGATGTTTTAGCAATTTTGTCCAGCTCTTTCTGCATTTTTCCTCGATTGTCTATTTTGACTCCTAAATATTCAAAAGCAAATATTTTAAAATATTAATAATTATATTAATTATAACTAATTTATAAGCATGTTTTAATCACGCGGTAATAAATCCATGATTTTAAAATTAGTTTATCAATTTGATGCTGCGAACCTCGCTACGCTCGGCACGCAGTGATTCATTTATAATAATACCAAATTTAAACATAATTGAGCTGTAAAAATTAGTTAAAATTGATTTGGTATTATATTGATTGGTATTATAAACCACCACAAAACAATTGAATTTTTGTCCACCCTGTACCAATTGGAGATAACGTACTTCAAAATTCCAACTGCCTAAATGTCTTTAGTAATTTTTATGTCCCCATTACATTTCAGGACTATTTGCGCATAAATGTATGTAAAATAGTAGTTGATTATTTTCCCTGGAATGTCAACGATAATCACGATTTCATAAATTTATCCATCAAGAATGTGGACAGTTGTCTATACCTACGACTATTAAAAACTTATAATTTATAATATCAGACTTGCTACATTATGTTTTCGGAAATCTTATATACTTAGTAACGAATTTTTTATGTCTTTATTGCACCTTCGTTATAACAATTTATCTAATTCTTTAAAAATATTCGAGATTATCTGATTTAAAGTCTAATAACGTTTTTAACACTTGTCATAAAAGCTGACACTAAAAAACAATTATAGTCTGCTTCATAGTAGCGTTGTATATAAAAAAAAATTTTATTCGAAAATAAAAATGCCGTCGTTCTCAGATAGTTACCGATGCCTGCCAGTGATAACAATAAATAAGTAGTAGACCAGACATTAGACAGTTTTCGTAATGGCATTTCAATTATTTCGTTAAAACCGCTAATAGATATAGAATTTAGTTCAATGGTTTAGTGTTTAGTTGGTAACAATGGCAATGGTGATCTCTAGTTGGTCTAAAATTTCGATCAATACGTCACTTTTAGCTCATTTTCACTGCAGCTATTTAAAAATTTTTTTCTTACTAGCCCCCTTCCTTAATTCAATAAGAAATCAAAAACTTACCTACTAAAAAAGTACACCAGGCTGTATCATTAGTTACACACATAGGGTGTGACACTTGCGACATATGGTCGGGCATTATTTTGTTGGAAAGTTGGGTTTGCCAGGGTGTAAAGATAGGGTAAAAGATGGGGTTCTAAAACTTCTTGGATATAACGCTGCGCGTTCATGTTACCTCTAATGAAGATTAAAGGTGATCTTGAACCATAAGCTATAGCACCCCAAACCATAACTCCAACAGTTTGATGAACTTGTCTTTCAACAAAAAACCGTGGATTTTTCCTTTCACCACGTCATCTGCTTCTAACCCTCGCTCGATCATCGTGCATGCCTAAACAAAATCAAGACTCGTCACTTAAGACAATACTGTTCCATTCCTGATCCCAGAGTGATCATTCTCTGCACCACTCAAGGCGATTACGTCGGTGTTTTGCACCCTAACTGCAATTTCCCGAAAAAAAATCCAGCTTCCCGAAGTTCCACTATACGACCCCTATCAAACTCACTAAGTTGACGAAATCGTACAGGTCGCCGTACCCTAGTCATCGTAACTAATTGTAAAGAATGTCAATAACCAAAATCCGTAAAATTTGAATCTTTACTACGGCTACAATATTCATGTTTGGATTGTTAGTGGATTTCAAAAAAAGCAGTATAAAAACCGGAATCTTCAACTGATAAGGCTGAAAATTTTATCAATTGTTTATTACAGTAAAATAAATAAATTCACATTAAAGTAAAATCATTTAAATAACTGGGTGTTCGGATTTTTATGTCAGTATAAATCAATTCTATATGATATACGAGGTGTGTTAGAAAAATAATGAGACTGATTTCATAGTAACCAAAGTTTTTATTATTTTCAAACAACAATGTTATCCCCTTCAAAGTAGTTTCCTTGGGCAGCTATACATCGGCGGAGTCGTCGTTCCCACTCTTGGTAGCAGCGCTGGAAGTCTTCAATTGGTATGGCTTTTAACTGATCGGTCACAGTCTTTTGAATGTTCTCCAGAGTTCCAAAATGACGTCCTTTTAGGACATGTTTCAATTTCGGGAAGAGGAAAAAGTCACAAGGACTTAAATCAGGTGAATAGGGGGGTTGAGGAACAACAGTAATGCATTTTGAGTTCAAAAATTCACGGATGGAAATGGCCGTGTGACATGGAGCATTGTCATGATGAAGCATCCACTTGTCTGCAATTTCCGGTCTCACACGGATCACTCTTTTCCTCAAATTTTCAAGGAAACTTTTATAAAACACTTGGTTGACAGTTTGTCCTGGTGGAACAAATTCTTTGTGTACGATACCTCACACGATCCATGTTTTCGTCCGTTCTTGAAGTCAAAGGTCTCCCTGAGCGAGGTTCATCTTCAACGTGTTCTCGGCCTTCCAAAAATGATTTGTGCCAGCGGAAAACTTGTGCTCTCGATAAGCACTGTTCCCCATAGACCTGTTTCAACTTTTCAAAAGTCACACTCGCGGATTCACCAAGTTTAGCACAAAACTTTATTGCACAACGTTGCTCTAAATTCCGATGCTCCATTTCTGTGACGCACAATTAAAACAAAACTTTACTAATGGCGCTGTCAAAACTAATGTGTTAACTGTACGGAGTTGTAACTCGGACTGAGGAAGTGGAAGGGATAAATAAACAGGTTTAGCGTCAGCCGGTAGACACAACGTTGCCAGATCTCCCGCAGTGTTACCAATCTCATTACTTTTCTCAGGCACCTCGTATATCAAGGCATTGCTGAACAACTTGCAGTATGAACAGAACGTCATGAATACCAAGACCGTTAAAGTTCACTATCAGGAAAACTCTGAGCATACAACTCACAAAACTGTTTGTTTTTTATACTTTTTTGTACCCAGCTTTTTTGAAAGTTGCAAAACGAAATTTACGTCAGTCTCTAGGCATTTCATGTACACATAACTAAATAACACAGTCATCATCTTCAATAGCTGATCGCCCATGAGTTTAAAACTTCAAAAACTTTATTATGTTCTTTGATTCATTTACACCATGCCTTTGCAACATTTGCCATCGTTGACGCAGTCCTCTATTTCTATTCTTCCACGGAATATTTGAACATTGAAGAAAAATTATAAGAGATGTTGAAAAATAACAATTTTGAAATTTTATATTATATGTTGTGTATATTTATTATTGAATGTTCTTATCCGTGTTCCTCTAAACATATTTTATACTTATAACCTGCACACAATTAACTAAAACCAATACTACGACACTGTCGATTTCCCTCATACATTTCATTTGAAGAAATAATCCATATTACTCCCATTGAACGCTTTTCACGGAAGATGGAGTATACAAAGAACATGCGAGATCTCAGATAACGTCGGTTTAAGCATGTCAAAAGGTCTTTATAATTATTCTGGACGTAAATACAGCTAATTAGCAACTAGGCCGGTTGCTATCTAATCAAAATAACTTTAATCAAATAAATACTCTCAGGAATTCCTATTTAGTTGAATATTTATTGACCTGTATGATTATAACTTCTAATTTTGATTAAAAACAGGGAAGGTAAAATCAATAAAGAAATAAAACATAAACATACTCATAAAAAAATGAATAAATAAATGAAACTCTAATTTAAAACTATTTTATTTTTGAAATACTTGCAAGGACTTTATTTATTCACAAATTGTAATTGATTAATTGTACTTTCCTCTCTTAACTTTACAACCATCAACTGTGAAAAATAAACTATTCACAGCGAACAAAAACTTATTTATACTCAAATGAAAGGTTCTAGATATTTCGAGATCCCAATGGAACATTCTACACAGTTAGACATCAATCAGTAGAATCTTTCAGAACCTATGATAAGTGTATTCTTCCCTTTTTAGGGCTTCTTTCATTTCAGTAAATTCGCATAATTTCTCCTGAGAATCTTTTGAACATGGATTAGGCATTCGAAGCAATGATTTTAGGAGTTGTTAATGACGTACTGGAATAGTAGACACTTCGTACTGGAATAGTAGATACTTTCAGCTATCTAACGCTGCATTCTTTTCCCACCCTACCCCTCTAGGACGCCTCTCGTTATTTAATAGCCAGACCTAGTAGATTCAAATTGACCTGGGGGTCGATTCTCGAATATGTGCGCCTGAAAAAGTATACTTTTTCTAAACAAATTTTGACGTCACACTTTCCCAGTCCATTCTTGAACCATGTACTTATAATTGCATACTTTTTCAGGCGCACACACTCGAGAATCGACCCCCAGGTCATATTGTGTTAATAAAAAAGGAAAAGGAAAAAAATATGCACCCACTACAATTCATAAAATAAACAAACTATCTACAAGCATTATATACCTAATTTATTTATACAACGTTTTACTCTCGAACTCATTCTGCGCATGCTTAACTGTCAATATAACGTCTGCGGTAATAACTCCGCACGGGGTTTGTCAGGGCAATGCTTAACCCAATTTTTTGTTAATTTAAAATTGATTGTAATTGTGTCACAATTTCTGACCAACTTTGGTAAAGGTCTGGCCTGTATTATGGTAATTACCGTTGATTGTGAACGATATTAAACGGTGGCAGTCAGTAAAGTGGTTAAAATGAAACTGTGCGAAAATTTTAGGGTATCGTGTATAATTTTCCTTCTGTTTTCAAATTTGTAAATGTAAAGCATGCGAAAAATCACCGTTGATATTTTTCTTTCTCGTTGTTGCTGCCCGTGTCCCGGGTGGTTATTATTCAAATGATGTAGCCGTATGAGAATAACTTAGTTCGTTTTAATTTCAGTTATGAAGTAAGAAATCGGTTTGCGATTATAGGTATGGTACATACCTTACTGTTGTTAAGGAAATTAAGAGTTTTAAGGAAACAAAGTAAACGTATATTGTTGTACTTTGATCATTAAAAAGAGAGTATAAAAGTTTTTCAGTTTAAATTTGGTGAAAAATCGCTGCTGGTACATTAATTAAAAGTTGTCAAAATAATTTAGTTATTAACCTTTGCATACTATATAATAAATTAAAAAACTTTAACATTTTACATGAAAAATTTAATAGAAAAAAATGATCTGTCCTTTATTAATAGAGCTTGCTAAAAAGCAAGGTACTTTTTATACTTGTTATACTGTATTTGAAAATCAAGAGAGAGTAAATTCCCAGAATAAAAACTAAGTCGGTATGCAAAACTATAGTACAGTACGTGTGGTAAAACTTCAATATTTGTAATGCATTCTAAATTGTTTTTGTTAATTTCAATACAAAATTTATTAAATTTCTTGGACTATCACATTATTTTATGATCTTTCATTGTTACTACAGTAGGCCTAAGAGGATTAACGTGCGTCATAGGCGTAACCAGAATAGAAAGGGATAATTGATATTTAACGACCTCCGAATGGCAACAGCTTCTAATGACAGATATTTTGACTTAAATAGTGCTTAAATTTCTAGAAATGCAGTTATTTGATTTTCGATAAACGTGACAAATAGCGACTAAAAATGGAAGCAGTTTGTGAGTATACGCCAGTGAAAAAATTAAAAGTAGACCATTTATCGCTCAATGAAAAGAGTGCTGTAGTGAATGTGTACCACTATTTTAAACATCAAAATCCCTCAACACTATTGACCGTGTAGTTGAAACAACATCTAAGGCAATGGGATATGGAAAATCTACAATATATAGAGTTCTAAAGGAGGAAAAATCGGGTGGAGTAACCTCACCAAAGCCGAAACCAGGTAGACAAAAACTATTAAAAGTCAACGTGGACGAGTTTTTTAAAAATGCTATTCGTAAGCTTGTTCACTCATTTTTTATAAACAAGCAAATACCAACTTTAGATAAAGTTTTGCAAGCCATTACGAATGATGTTGATTTACCCACAATAAGCCGGGATAAACTATATAAAAAACGTTACATGAGTTAAACTTTAAATTTGAAAAAAGGGGCAGACACTCAATGCTAATTGATTCTGAAGAAATTGTATGTTGGAGAAGACAGTACATCAGAAGAATACAACAAGGTAAAGCTCAAAATAAAAACATTTATTATTTAGATGAAACATGGGTTAATGAAGGACATTGTGTAGGAAGAGTTTGGAAAGACAAAAATATAAAATCATCCCATCAAGCTTTTCTAGAAGGATATACTACTGGTTTTAAGGAACCTATAGGAAAAGGTAAAAGATTAATTATTTGTCATATAGGCAGTACAAACGGTTTTCTTGAGAATGGTTTACTCTTATTTGAATAAAAAAAAACCGTTGATTATCACGAAGAAATGAATGGAGACGTGTTTGAGGAATATTTTGAACAGATGATTCAATTCATACCAAAAGGATCGGTTATTGTAATGGACAATGCAAGTTACCACTCCAGATTACTTGAACCTTTACCAACCACCAAATGGAAAAATGATGAAATTGCAAAATGGTTATCTTCTAAAAATTTAGCCTTTGACAATACAATGCTGAGGGCAGAATTGTTAAATATTGCTAAAACACATAACCAAAATTATAAAAAATATAATATTGAGGAGCCAAAAAACGAGAAATTGAAATCCTTCGTTTACCACCCTACCATTGTGAGCTGAATCCGATAGAATTGATATGGGCTCAAGTTAAAGGTTATGTTGCCAGAAATAACACTACTTTTAAATTATCAGATGTTAAAAATCTCTTCAATAGGGCAATATCTGAAGTAACAAGTGAAAATTGGCAAAAATGTATTACACACGTTACAGAAATAGAAAAAAAAATGTGGGAGCTAGATAACATAATTGATATTACTATAGAGCCCATTGTAATTTCTCTAGAATCAGATGGTGAATCTTTTGATACAGAGTGCGAGGAACCATAACTTTAAAATTATTAATTTATGTACTTTAATTTTATTTTTAGATTTTTATTTTTTCAGATTTAATATTGTCGTATTTTTTGCATGTTGCTCGTCAAATTTTATCCTTGCGGTTGGTTTTTTTTCTCATATACCTACTTAATTGTTTTTTTAGCTCCTCATATTAATTTATAAGTAATTGTAATTATCTGTACATATTATATAGGTACATATTTTGTAAATAAACACATGCTTTAAACAAAATGCCTAAAATAATATTGACTTTTTCTTCATTTTACCCAAATTAAATTACTACTTACGAATTATGTTTATCTATCTAAAATTGGTAATCTAGGTATAAATAACTAAAACAAATTAAATATTTCTATTTCCATATTAATTTAATTTTGAAAACGCACGTCTATGGTTTACTGCCTTTAACACTGATAACTGCAAAACATTTCTGGGAATTTACTCTCTCTTGATTTTCAAGTACACTATATCAGGAGTAATACCAAGAGTGATTGAATTTTCGTGATAAGTCTGTCAATTCATTTCTGAACGAAACTGAATTGAATATCAATTCAGTTGAGTTGAGAAGAAACGGGAGAAATCTTGGTTTGTTTATATAAAAAATTGAACTTCCCCCACCGTTTTATTGTGATAGATAGAACAAAACGTTTTAGACAAAAAATATGGTAAAATGATCAGTAAATATGAAAATGATATCATCTATATACTTTCATTTTGCAAAACTCTATACAAATCCCATTTTTCTACTTGGTGTTGGTTGTTACGCCCTCTAGCGGACGTTTTACAAACTCGAAATAATTTACAGCAAGTTCTCTTGGCGACTTTCATTATGATTATTTTTTCTCAAATATATACGACCAATATCTTATGAGATATGGCCGCTAGCTGATCACCCTGTACTTATATCAATTAGTTTAATATTTAATGAGTTTATAACCTTATTGGCATATATTACCTATGGTAACAGATCGACTGTCGATATTGTCGTATGACGTAAACCTTCTACTATGATGATTTATGTATAAATCGACTTGGAAGGTTAATAACGACCCAAGCCATTTACATGGCTCACTATGTAGGATGTAGGCAGGCTTGAACTTAATGGAATAAGTTTCCTCTAATACTGAATGGGAAATGTCGTGATTTGCATTAGATTTGCATCGAGTGTATGAGGGCGAGGTGCAGTGACGTACAATTCGTGTTTAGATACAAAAAGGGCGTTACTGAAAACACAACAATTTCTTTTGTCGACAGAGAGAATAACAGCTGCACCACTGAAGGCGTTAAATACTTTCGCCTTAAATTTTTAGACAAAAACAATTGCTTTCATAAGCTTAGTACACTACAATTGAGTATAAAATATAATAACCCACACTTTAACGAAAAAGAAGTTTATTTAATTATATTGCAGATAACCAACATCAAATGAGTTATTCAGTACAACTACAAAACTACTACCCCTTTTGTTTTGTTCATTACATTTATCACCGCGCCACTGTTTGAGTGTATGTCGAAGTGTGTGTTGAAAGAGTGTTTTGCATTTAAGTACATTGGATAGATAGTAATTATGTAATGCAGTAACGAAGTAAAGTATACATTAAAAGCAATTAATACTTTGACCAACAAGTTTATAAAACAGTTTCAGTCATGAGTTATAGTGTGGCTTTAGGGTACCTAGCCTTCCCTCGGTGGTTTCCTACTCTAATATGCTTTATAAATGACCACTATGTACTATAACTTTAATTCTAAACAATGTTGAATACTTAAAAAATAACTGATACACGTCAATGATTTGTTTTCTATGCAAATAATTAAATTTACACTATAAACGTTTAAACCGCATTGGATATAAAACCATAAATTCTACGAGTAAATGCTATTACATTAGATTAGGTTCTTAATAATGGTATATAAACTGCTCAAGTATAGTTAGAAATATAAAGAAATTTTAGATTTATTTCAATTATGAAACTTTATCAAAAATTCAATATAATACTATCATTGTGGACAAATTTGTATGATGTAACAAACCCCAAAAATAAGACATATATTATTATGATTTAATTTGGCTGATTTTTAAATTTAAATTTAAATAATCAATAACCCTACGTTGGTTCTATCAATTTATAATGATTTACTTAGTTTGATTTTGTTTTTTATACTTATTAAATTGGTTAATTTTGTAGTTTTAATAATATTATTCACAATTCTTATATGTTTTATCTGATGTTTTAGTTGAGTTTTGTAATTGAATATTATTTAATTTTATATAAAGTTTACTTTTTCTTTTTAAATTCTCTATGGTTGGGCGCCTTATCAAAATTTTAAAATAGCTCAGTCTACTTAATTTAAAATTGAAATTTAACATCTGACTCTTATCTTTGAGTCTTTTCAAATACTGTCCTAGTCATGCGCAACGTAACAAACACTGAGATCGGCTTCTACTTCGTTTACTTTCGGAAATGGAACAGCGTACCCAAAAAGGCCAAGATGTCTACCAAGGTCCTGTTGTGGAAGTGACGCTCGAATTTAATCTCATAAATTCTATTGGAATCCGTATTTGTTTTGTTCTATTTATTACTTTGGTAAGTAATTTAATAATGTTAAAATACTTTTATGCATGTATTTTTGATATTACATGTATTAATTTAATATGAACTGATTTTTTTTTATTAATGCAAATTGTTTTTTAGTAATCTATTAATACATACGATGTTAATGGAGCTGCTACCAGAGTGATAAGAGAGTGAATCATCGATTTCCTGGCCTTTTTATAGGCTTCCAGGGAAAATGACAAATATGACGTAAAAAAACGGAATTCACTTGTTCGTTATTTCCAAAAGTTAACCAAATTTTTCGAATATCAAGGTATTAAATTTACAATTCTAATAGTATTTTTGATAACGTACAGTGAAATCTTATCCTTATATGGACGCCAATAAGCAATACCATGGTAACCCACAAGTCAGCCATTTTGAGAAAAACGATGTTAAAGTTTCAGATAACATATTTGCCCCAAAATTTAAACGGTTAGTGATAAGGTCATAATAGTTTACCCTCTGCTTTTTAATTTTGATTGCTCTCATTTGAAATAATTACGCAATAATCAAATAATACTGGGATTATTTGACTGTTTTGTTATTGCAAAATCCGGAATGACACTAGATTGATATTTTGTTAAAATAAATATTGTATGGCACATAATACTTTTTTGAAAAACGTTCCTTATCAAGAGAAGATTCCAGTTGTGTACATATATCTGTTTTCGATTTTTTATGGGTTAACATGGTATTGCGTATTGGTGTCCATATTTACTAAAAATCCATTAATATAATTTTTAATTGACTTCTTCCTATGAAATTTTGGATTTGAAATAGACAAATTTCTTGAACTGTCAATTTATTCTAGACTTTCAAAATTTAAATTAAAACTATCAATTGTACTAAAAATTACAATAAATCCATTAAACTAGTCCTATTTTAACTGATAACTACTATTTTAAACTCTAACAACTAAAATTTAAACTTTTAAGAGATTCTATTATTTGTATCACTTACACATTATATAAGATGATATTCTCTGTGTTATCAAGGACTCACAGCTTAAAATTTATATAAAAAACTTACTTAATTATCCTACATACATTTTTGTCACATAAAATGTCTTTTTTTAATGTTTATAAACTAAGTTTTTCAATAGTCATTTCACTATCTAAGTGTTCTATCATAAGTTTGTTTGATTAAGTCCAGCACTTTAGATATGAGGATTAGTTCACTATATTTAACTATATTTATTACATGTTTTAAATTATTCTTGTGGTTTTTTTAGGTACTCATGATCTATGGGAATACTTATTTGTTCAATATCGAAGACTACAATTGGTCTCCTTATACTTTTGTAAGTACTTCCTTTTATAATACTAATTTAAATACTTAACTACATAAAATTACATGTTTATTTATTAAACATATGAAAACCATTAATAGTTTTGATTTTTATTTCCTTTTTTTATTGTTTCAGATTAAAATTTGAATTTGAAAACAAAACTAGGTCAATGGTGAATTGTTATATGAATTTGGACTTATTATGAATTGGAAATATTTGATTGTGATTAAATAACACACTATGGATCCTGTACAAGATAAGTTTGTCAAATACATTCTTTGTTTATTTGAATGTTTGTCTGTGAAAATTATAAAATTGAAAACTTTATATGTAATAAAGAAAAAGTAACTGCTGATTCGATGAAACTTATTAAGATATCCTTTTATTATAAATTATTGAGGTAAGTTTTACTTCTTAAATTTTTACATCTTAGTTATTTATCTCAATATATTCTGATTAAATCAACTATAAGATGAATACTAATTTTTTGTAGATTGCAAGGCCTCTCCTTGCTTGACATGATTTATCCTGTGATCTTGTGATCAATTTCACCATATTTGTGGTAGAAACTGCTCGAGCTGTTGCAGAGTTTGAAGATGTGGTTGTTGGCTCATCTAAACGTCTGCCATACCGTTTTTCATACGTATGTTTCAGCTAAAAATCGAAATTTTGGCTTTTAGCTTTTCCCTCCCAGAAAAGTGTACAGGTCTAAAATTTCTACCTATTCCAGGGCTTGTTCAAATACAGATACGTCGATTATTAGAATAGCGAGAAAATCTGGACTCATCCGTAAAAAATACTCTTCTTAAAAAACGTCTCGACCCTAGGTGTACTTTTTAAAGTCGTCTTAGTATAGTTTTAAGAGGAACCTGGATACCTGAAGTAGTTGAAAAATTACTACTCAGTTGCCTACATGCAAACGACAGGGATTCTCTTCGTGCAGGCATTTAGATGAACCGAGTTTGAGCAGTCGTTGTTGTTCTTGGATGTCCTATGTTGCCTATTTGCAACGTTTCCCGTTAGCTGAAACTCCATAAATTACTCTTTGATACCCATTGAAAATTTGGTCAACCAACAGAGGTTGAATAAACAAAAGATAAACATAAATACACAGCAATGCGTAGACGACGGGTTCAATATATGATATTCACGATCAAGTTCACTATGTTGCTGATACAACTGATTTCAGTGACTTTAGCACCGCATCTCCTGCAGACATATCTCCATTGCAAAAACCTCTTCTTGGAAAATTGTAGATAGATTAACCAAGTTCTGGCTCAGATCCACCTTTTGGCTTCCCTCCATATACCCCAGCTCCACAACCTCTCTCGGTCTTAGAGCCGTCCGTGTACCAAGATCGGTCAACCATTATAAGATTCGATATTTAATAGACTCATTTTTATAAATAAATGCACAACAAAAATTACAACCTAGTAACGCCTAAAAAAAATCAGTGGCAATACGTTACACCGAGATTCACATTCATTACATATTAAACAATGAAACAGTCTACTGGCCTTTTGATATTGTCTCTTGTGGAAAGTTTATATAACATTTCATATTTTCCTTTATAACGAATTTTGGAAAACAAATTAATAAAATACCTTAATTTTATCAGATCCTCCAAAAGCTAAAATCTCAAAAAAATGAAAATAATAAAACCATAAATGTAGGTATGCGCTGGATGATCCTTACTCAAAAATATAACGCATACTTTAATAATTCATCTTCATACAATATTCATTCTTCTATTTATTTCCATTTCAAATAAATTTTTATATAAGTATTCCTGCCTCATTTAATTGTAATATGATATTTCAACTACGTGTAGTTGACTACTAGTTTAGCCCAGGTGAGTATCGTTTACTAATTGACTCGCATATTATCTTCTTACGTTCTGCTGGGTTGGAAAATAAGTTTTTTCTTAATTTTGCGTGGAGGAAAATCCGCATAGATTAAATTGGTAACTGTATACGTAAATCTTGTGCATATATCGTTCCTGATTGAGGTAATATACTTTGCGTATCGATCTTTCTATTTGGCAGTAGGAGTACAACTTTAATATCAGATCTCATTTACAACTTTAATAGCTGATCTAATTTGCAGCTCAATTTTGTAAGTGACCTGCTTAAATTTGTGATAGTTATTTATGAGTTATATTTTTTTTGTGAAAAGTGAAAAAGGTTACAATCACTTCAAACAAAATAAAATCACTTTTAGGAGATCTACAGTGTTCATGAAACAAATTACCAAAGGAAACAAAAACCGTATTTGTTAATATGGCTCTGATGATTATTCTTCCTCGTTTCTTCTGTCTTGATGGATTGTTGTAAAGAAAATGAATTTCTACTGCCGGAAATTGAAAAAGCTGCTAATAAAGCTGCTATACTATACGATAGTTTCTTAAAATGTGATCAGAGGCCAGTGAAAAAGCTCTTTATAACTTTGAAGAATAGTCCAAAATATGGAAATCATCAACGCTTTGGTCGAATTACTTTATGTTGTTAATATCGATGAATATCAAAAATTCTAACTAATTAACTTTCACATCCAGGGTCATAAACTTGCATCATGCTTAAAAAATTATATTTTTACTGATTCTTGTAGAAAAAATATTATTCCAGTCGACTTAAAACATTCTTAAACCCAAGTTTTGTCGGAAACTCGGGCTTAGAAGTCTATTTTGTTGCCTACTTAACAAGATAACTTTTAAACATGAAAGAAACTCATGATTTATCAGATTTAAAATGATATTTTGACACTTCATAATGTTAAACAGAAGAGTAGGGTCTGTCTACTTGAAAACTTTTTGAATTGGCATATAAAATATTTTGACTTTTTTATCTAAAGAGTGTAAAGATTTATAAGAGCAATTAGTGTTACTTCTTATGCTCTTTTCTAGTGGATGAATGTGTTTGTCACGCCGACGGACTCGTATTAAAAAAATAGATAATACAGTCACAAAATAGCTCGCTCAAAATAGTTTTGAATAAAAATGTTACCTTAACATATTTTTATTAGTCAAAACCACAGACTCTTATTCAGGTAATATACAATTATTGCAACTAGTTTCGGTCTAAATTAGGCAATCATCAGGCTGTAAAGAACGCAATAAATTGGACTTTTTAAAATCAAATCAGGCTAAGCCCTCTCTTTTAAAAAAGCTTGGGTTTCAAGCGAAGTCAAGCGAGTTGAAAGTGCGACGGTATCCGGCGAAGCACTGTGTGTTATAACCGGAATAATACCAATTGATCTCATGATGCAAGAGACGTTGCAATTACATGAAGAAGGTTGCCACGAGAATTGTAGTAAGGATAGGGCTAAAACGATCAGGAAATGGCAGATCAGATGGGAGAAAAATAGAGGCTGCAAAATGGACAAACTTATTAATAAAGGACATTCAAGCATGGTTAAGCTGCGAACATCGGAAATGTCAATACTTCCTTACACAGTTCCTCACTGAGCATGGCTCGTTTGGAAAATACTTGCTCATCAGAATAGGCAAAAAGATAGATGACACATGTATGTACTGTGGAGAAGAGGACACCGCGGAACACACAGTGATATACTGCAATAGATGGGCCATGAGAAGGAGAAAGACAGAGGTAGAATTTTTCCATATTTACTTCCAATTCCCACTCCGTAAACTCCTCCAATAGTCTTCGCATCATGTAACTAAAGTCTTTAGAGTGGCGATGATCACCTGGTTATCCGCAAAACAGAGAGTGCACACTTTTTCTTAAATTTGTTGAGTGCTGCTTCGAGGTATATTTGGAATAGTGTTGGCGAAATACAACATCCTTGCCCTTTAAATACTTTGAGTCAACGTTTTTACCGCTTCAATCAATTCTACATTTGTTTTCTTTAGTGCCTTCCATAGTTTTCCAAGCGGAACACTATCATATGTTTTTCTTAGGTCTACAAACACCAGATGAACTTCTTGGCCACGAGAAAATTTCTTTTCAATTATCTTAGTAATGGAGAAAACATCTATTGTGGATCGACCTGTACGGCTTCCATTTCTTCGACTAATACTACTATTAAATATAAATACCACATTTAAATACTATCAAGGACAATTCTAAGGAATTGGGAGAAAAGAAAAATATTACGGTGAAAAAAGTGAGGAAATGGTTCTCCAAGTAAAAAGAATATTCTAGCCAGAAAAATTGCTAGTGTGTGAAAGTTTCCCACACATTTTTATCCAACCTTTTATTATGCACATATAAGAGAATTATATTTATTACTAAACTGTTAAATTTATAGAGCTAACCATTGGTAGTGGTCGAAATTAATGGTTCATTTTCGCTTAAATTGTTTAACTTTAACTATCGCATGAGCGTTTAAACATACAAAGAATGCAACCAATTACTTCTACCTTAATTGCGATGTCACCAATGATGAAAAGTTATTTAAATCATTAATCCTCTTTATTAACTTCGCCCTACATTCTTGACAACGCTGCAATCATTCCACTTAAACGAGATAATTGTGTTAGTTGCGTTTTTCATCTTTGAACTCCAAAGCGTTAAATTGGAATATTTCCAACCATTGTTTAAACGCCAGATTTGCTGGTTATGATCGCCGCGTTTTAATAAATTGATTATGAGAAAAGACAAAGAATGAAAATTGATTAATATATTCTTTGGCAATGCATGAAACTGCCTAAATATATATTTTGTAGGCAATTAATCACAGCTCTGTCATTTTAGAACAACTAGTTTTTATTTTTTCAGGAATATTTGTATATAATATAAGAGAGAAAATTTTGCGGGCAAAGTTTTCAGCTGGTATGAAAGTTTTTTGCTTAACAATTTACACTCATGAAATTTTGACAAAATCACGAGACGTCAATCGAGCAACAAACTTGAATAAAACCAGAAGAAAATAGAATAGAATAGAATAGAATAGAATAGAATAGAATAGAATAGAATAGAATAGAATAGAATAGAATAGAATAGAATAGAATAGAATAGAATAGAATAGAATAGAATAGAATAGAATAGAATAGAATAGAATAGAATAGAATAGAATAGAATAGAATAGAATAGAATAGAATAGAATAGAATAGAATAGAATAGAATAGAATAGAATAGAATAGAATAGAATAGAATAGAATAGAATAGAATAGAAGAAAAATAGAAAAACATGTTCTACATCTGCAGAATTGCCGCCCCATAAAAACAGTGCTCAGCTATCTAGTCTTCGGAATAATCCACATCAAGTAAAAAAAGTTAACTACAAGGGTAGAGGCAAACAAAATATGTCTAAGCTATATAAGATTACAAAGAAATTAAAAGAATGGGATCTTAAGTTAGAAGATGACCTTTTATTGGGAAGAAGTTAAATGTACAATCACAATCCAATAAAAAAATGCACATGGAAGAAAAGAAAAAGGTACAGAATAAAAGAATCTTCTCTTCATTCCACCTCAAGTATGGAGACTTTTGTTATTTTTATTATTTGAAGTACTTATTTCTGCGCTTTAATTTTGGTAGTTTCATTTTTTGCTTGAATATTACTTAATTTTTTTACTAACTTTGGTAAACTTTGGTAAAGTTTTTTAACCAAGGTAGAAGCAAAGCTTCGAGGGTGTATATCAATTATGCATGGAAACCTAACAATTTTTCCATCAAAACTTAATAGTTGATTGCATTGCAAAAGCTGTTAGTTATTTTTCTTAAAAACAATAAAAACCAGTCTTTCATAATTCGTACATAAAATAAGACACATCGTTGGTTATTAGATATTAGTTCCAGATGCCCCCAAAGTATTGAAAGATATATCGATTTCGAAGTACTCCCCGGTGGCCTTTGGGGTCAATTTCGAGATTTTGACATCCCTAGAAAGACTAATATAAATATCTTCCGCATAATTTAACATGATGGCGCTAAACATGTGTTTTAAAATTAACTGTTTGACATTGGAGTTCCCAAAAATATTTATATATTAACGTCGACTGAAATGTGGTGTTAAAAAAATATATAATTAACAGATCTGTTGAGAATACCAGAAAATTTATGATTTGACGGGGGAAATTCACATTATTTATACATATATTATGTGATTGCAGCCATTTTATATTATTAACAGGTACATTAACTGTTGTTAACAATATTCCAGATAGCAAAGGGTAGATACAATAATTTTTGGTCATAATGTCAAAATATTTATTTAAGCAAAATATTTTCATCCTTTAGATAATATTAAAATGAAATTTATCCACAACTATTAATTAATATATCTGTTAAATGTGCAATTTTTATCAAGTAATGCCATATAGAATTGAGTAATATTGACAGTTCGTTACGTCAAATTTGACAATTTGTGAATTTACTTATCATTGTATTTGTAGATATACTGCCAATTAGTTTGTGAGTTATTTGGGTTATTTAAAATAAAAACAAAAGATAAACTTCTTAAATTAACATTAAATAGGTTCTAAGAAAGAAAAAGGCAATATAATAATATTGATGATTGCCTCAATGTTAGGCCGAAACTAGTCGGGGATATTGTTTCTCCATCATAATTAATAAAATTATGTGACATAGACTTTGAGTTTTTTATTTCAGTTTTCCCATCAGTCATATTTGAGATACCTATGGATGGTTTACTTCGTTATAATAAATATTATTAAATTGAAAACTAAAGAAAAATTAAGAATAATAAAAAAACTCTTCGTTATAACGTAACTTAGTTTATTTGAAAAAATACTACCTAAACAACATCAGGTACATATAGCTACAAACAAACAAAAGGTAACTTAAATATGTCAATCTGACGATGCTAATCTTAGTGAAACGGCCGTCATTGTAATTAAAAACCTAAATTTTTCAAATAAACTTGGAAGTTACGTTATAACGAATAGTTTTTTATTATTCTTAATAAGATGGACTTCCAAAAAGTAAGGGTTAGTACAATAAATTTAAAGAAAAATTATAAAAAACATACCAATATATTAAATTGATTGTACTAACCCTTACTTTTTGGAAGTCCATCTTATTAAGGATAATAAAAAAAACTCTTCGTTTTAACAAAACTTCCAATATTTATTTAAAATTTATTTTTTTTTTTTTTTTTGCTTTTTTAAGATTCAATGACAGCTGTTTCGCTATGAAGCATCGTCAGATTGACATTTAACTTAAATGTCAATCTGACGATGCTTCATAGCGAAACAGCTGTCATTGAATCTTAAAAAAAATTTTTAAATAAATATTGGAAGTTTTGTTAAAACGAAGAGTTTTTTTTTATTATCCTTAATACCAATATATCATAATTTATAGATTTATTCATTACCACTGAGACAAAAATTTTTATAATCCATTTAAAATAATATTAAAGATCTACATTAGCATCTGCCGGTAAAAAAAGGAAGTGATGTAAGCACAATTTTGTTAAATATTAAAAACAAACTTCCTTTGGATACAAAAAACGTCAGGTGTTTACAAATTAGTAGTATCTAGAAGGTAAACAGTCTATTTCGGACACTCACTAACACTTAACATAAAAACAGAAATTTTGTTAGTTGTTTAAACAAGAAAAAGAAGTAGACGGTAAGTAATTCCCTTACCAACGAGTTAAAAAATCTCTTAATTTTAATTTATTTTTTGAAAGAATAAAGAAATCTAACGAATTATTTATTAATATTGAAACTTACGGTACAATTTGTTAAATTATTTAATGAAATCCCACTTGTTTGGGCTGTGGTTTCACTTCTAATAGAAACTCCTGCAGAATGGCATACATTTAGTAGTATTACTAGTATTGCACAATATTTTTTCGGAAAAATCTATTTTATTTTAAAGAGAATCTTCTACATAGCTTTTTGCCACTGTTGCCACCTCCATGACGCTTTAATCCGAGGACATCATCACCTTTATTAGCTATAAAAGCGTTGCAGATGTCCTCTTGAACGAATGGCCAGTATAGTTCTCGGGATTAGGCAAATTTAAAAATTTGGCAATTTGAAAAAACCAGCCCCCGATTGTCCCTTTTCGTATTACTTGAGCACAACATTTTCCTTTGGAGTATCTTAAGAACAAATGATTTGATTTTACTTGTAATGGACGAAGTTTTATATACTTTTGCAGAATTTCTAAATATAGAATTTAATCGTTCGGTTTATTAACGACTGTAAAATTACGCTAGATGTTCGTTTTTGTATTGAGTACTTTTACAATCATTATACCATTGGTTTGTTGGATGTCATTAATTCTCCATTGTTGTTATGCACCTTAGTTACTACCTAACAACCAAAGTATCTTTTTTGATATAAGGAATGAAACTGGTCAATATGACGAAAATGTTTAATTTTATAATTTATAATGGTATCGATCGTGCAAAAAACGTTATAAGCATGTCGAACGTTAAGGGTAACCGATCTCAGACAATAATTGGAGTCGTCGCTCCGCTCCTCTTTCAAACAATTGTCTTCGATCGGTATAAAACCCATACCATTCTCCATACTTAATATATTATAACAGGAGTCTCACTGACCAACATTAAAGAAGAAATTATTATTGACGCGCTAATTACTAATACTTTAGATAATACTAATATTATTTTCAGAATTAACGAATCTTCAACAAAACCTTCACCATCATAACCAACAGAACAATACAAATAAACTTTTAAAAGATTTTCTAAAATTTTGGATTGGCATTTTAATAGAGATGGTTTTGCATTCGGATTTCTACTCTGTACTTCTCTTACATAGATCTGGCAGGATGCAACAGGATACACATTACTGATACTAGAACTAGGTATTTAAAAATGTATGAAATTGAAACTTGCTTTTAAAAAATGGGGGTTAAGTTGGTTAATTCAAGCATGGCGTTAAATAAAATGCGACATATATTCTTTTATACGTTCGGAAAACACTTTTGGTTTAAGAGTTTCTGGAGAGGTCAAGTTTTGATGAGAACACCTTTTAAATAAGTGTATATCTGATGTTAAACAAATAATTCTTTTCACCAATAGTTTGAATCGTTAAAAACGTTAGGATAATTATATTGATTTTATTATTATATTTAATTTAAAACCAATATACATGGTAATTTAAATTTTTGCTTATTTAAAAAAATCGTAGCTTATTCAAGAATTTGCTACAATCACGAATTGATTTTCTCAAGATTTCTCAACGATTCAACCGCATAATATAAAACACAAAATTCCTTTTCAAAGGGCATTTAGGTAGAGTTCGACCCGATTAAAAAAATTGATTTGATTAATAACCTCTTGATGTCAAAAGATTATGCCGAAGCTCATTTCCTGCCTAAGCAGTCTGTCTTTGTTCATTTAACGGTGAAATTTTCTTTGATGTTGCTGCTTGCTTATGTGTTGCTCTATTAAATAAATAACCTGAGTGTATCGCATACATAAAATTCATACCGACAAAAATACAGGACTGGAGTCAATCCGACCAAAATTTACATTTTCTGGTAATCTTAACTGTTTAAACAATTGAAACAAATCATCCATTTCTCAAATGTGACTCTTCTTAAGTGAAGAACACTTCACTCAAGAAAATCACAGTCAATGCCACTAACTTTTATTATAAAGGTGTAAGTATAAGGCTACTAGTTTCGGCCCACAATAAAGGCCATCATCAGGCTAGAATAGAAATAATACATTACAAGCTAATACAAAGGTATACAAATACAAATCCTTACAAGAGTTACAATTAGCAAAGGATTAAATAAGTTCCGAAATTATTACAAAAAAGTAGTTGAATTTTATGAAGATTTTAAAAAGTGATATTTATTATTACATCATAGTTAAACTAATGGTAAACACATCAAGTTAAAGAACATTGTTGTTGGTATTACTTAGAAATTATAGAATGTGGACATTGAAAAAACAAAAAAAAATTAAAGATGAAAGCTAGAATAAAAGGAAACACCTTGAGCTCAGCAAGTTACTCATAAGTATTTCATAGAAAAAAAAACTAGGGGTTGATGTAACGTAGAGAAAAACCTACCCATTAAAGGAGGAACTATATGTAAAATGGCGAAAAATAAATTATGAAGAAAGGGGTTCTGGAACCATTTAAAGTAAGTACCCAAAACCATAAAGAATCCTACTGAATTCTCTAAAATATTCTGTGGAATAACATTATTAATAAAAATTATCCTGCCCAAAGGTTAACAGAATATTAATTGGTTAAGCTTTTGTTCTTTTTCCTTGACATAAATCACCAGGATAACAGGTCCTGTCTCATCGAATGTCTTTCATTTTTTGGTAATTCCTGCTTAATTACCATTGCAAGATATATTCTTTGTTAAGGATTTAACATTAACATCATTACAATTTCGAACAAAAATACAATAAAATTGATATAGAAAGAAGAAAACCATTTTATAAAAAATTACCTATTTTGTTAAAATTACAAAAAACTTCAAGTCCTAGCTACTCCTATAGGTACAGTGTATATTGTTAATATAAAAACTAAAATATAAATTAAAACATTAAATTTAATAGTGACACACTTTAGTTTGCTATAATATTAAAAATGCGTTTATTTATAATATTTTTTATGTTGATTACTCCACTTAACAACTAAGACTCTCATATTTTGTTATTGAAAAAATGTAATGAATTATTTTTTTTTCAAAATGGCAAATCATTCAGTTAGGCAGAAGATTGATGTTGAGAGGCAGATTAAGTTTAATAGGATTTTAATTAATCCAAACTAGATCATTGGCGGATAAAACAGTTTAAATTACATTTAAATATCAAAAGTTAATTATAAAATGAACTCTACAATATAAATTATACCAGAATTGTTGGGGTAAACGGCAATGTTTTAAAGAAAACTCTTTTACTTGTCTTCCAAACTTTCGAAATGCGTTTAATTTTCAAAGAAAAAGTATAAGTATAATAATTAATTTTCTTTTCTTTTTATCTGCTGCTATAGCCATGACTTTTTTTAATTCATTTCTAGCCATTCCATTCTTCGTTAGTACTTCGTTCAAAATGTTTATGTTTTTTTCTTAATCTTTTTCGCTTCTAGCAAAAATTACGATATCATCTACAAATGCAGAAAATTATATTTCTATTTTTTTTTAATTTTCTGTATCCAATATGCAATAACTTTAACTTTTCTTTCATTTCTTGTAAAATGTCATCCATAAATAATTTAATCAAAAGAAGGGGGCCTAGAGTTCTACCTTGCCTTACTTCTTGCCTTGAGCTGAATATTTCAGACTGCATGTTTTTACTGATGACAATATTTCTTGTTTAGTTGTTTATACAATGTGTAACTCTGGTTAGCTTGTTGTTTATATCTTTCTTCCTTAAACTTTCCCAAATTCTATTTCTGGGAACTTTGTTGAATGCTTTTTCATATCAATAAATCCTAAATAGACGGGTTTAGATATTGATAACCTTTAAATATATATGTCATAAATAATGCTTGACAAAAAGTTAAAACACATAATACTGTAGATTAATGATTCTTGTATTAGTATAATTTGTAAAACTTTGTCATCCTGAACCTTTAAAAATAACGTTTATTGGTTATAATAATATAAACGAATCCATAAAATATATGATCAAATAAATTTTCACCTAACACAATCTGACATCTGCCACAAAGCTTAATAATTAGTTTAAACGTATATTTTTATTTGTCTATGGTCTGTATGTTGAGGTTTCAGCGTTCTCTAGACAAAATTAAGGCAACTTATTTATTAAAAAGTAGCAGTGTGAAATTTTCAACAATAATATAACAAGAGAGTGAAAATAAATAATAAATAATAAATAATAAATAATAAATAATAAATAATAAATAATAAATAATAAATAATAAATAATAAATAATAAATAATAAATAATAAATAATAAATAATAAATAATAAATAATAAATAATAAATAATAAATAATAAATAATAAATAATAAATAATAAATAATAAATAATAAATAATAAATAATAAATAATAAATAATAAATAATAAATAATAAATAAATAAATATATAATAAATAAATAATAAAAAAAACTTGTTGCCAGGCAATGGTCACGAGA
The DNA here is from genome assembly GCA_035357415.1 of Ophraella communa. Lineage (NCBI taxonomy): Eukaryota > Metazoa > Arthropoda > Insecta > Coleoptera > Chrysomelidae > Ophraella > Ophraella communa. The sequence continues at coordinate 18,846,932 of CM068988.1, read as the reverse complement.
GCCCTACTGGGGCCTACTATGGTCAAATAGCAACAAGTTTGAACAAAATCTGTCAAATTATTTTCTACTTTATGGAACTCTCGAGTTATATTTGAAAAGATTATTATTTGATTCACAAATTTTTACAATAAGAAAGATCAATAAAATTATTGAAAAAATTCATTTAATTAATTATTACTTACAATATCGTTGACACAATTAAGTAATTATTTTGACAAGTATCTGACAGTTGCTAGGCAAATAAAAGCTACAGTGATTATTCCCGACAATAAATTTATTCCCACTATAATAATGACATAATTGGTTGAAACTTACCCTTGTGACAAATAAAGAAGCCTTTCATTGGTTTTAAGAAACGTCAAAAAATAATCAAAGTAATACAAGTTATTAGACGAAAATTATTGCTTAAAGTTTGGCAAGCAAGCTTTAAAATGTTTGCCAATACAAACTAATCGATGGGAATTACTCAATAACCTAAATATTTATCAAAATATTAATTATTGACAAGTTCATGTAACTCCTAGTCATAAACTATTCCTAACACATCTACATTTCTGTTGTTTTTTCTTATCGTTTTTCAGGACACAGATATTTATTTACTTTTAGAACAGAATCCTTGTGCGACACTGGATCTGACAAGGCATATTCTCGCTAATTACTTTCGTTAATTAAATACCGGTTACCAAATAACCCAGTGATTAATTAACCAGCTTAAAGACCATTGTTTTCTTCTTCCAACGCTAACAAAAATCATCGATTAGTAAATTAGTCTTGTTAATTAATAAATGTTTTGTGCCAGTAATAATCCGAAATAAAAAACCGAAAACAACATGCGAATAGTTCAAAAAAGAACAAAAACAAAATTTATTAGGTACTTTCATACAACAGGAAAATAAAATTTAAGAGTATTATATTATAAAATACCGGGGGTCCCAGAAGTTTCTGATCCTTATTAACTGCAAATATATCGGAACATAAACCGCACCTCTCTATGGTTTTTAAGTTCCGATATATTTGCAGTTAAAATGGGTCAGAAACTTCTCGGACACTCGGTATTTCTTTTGTATTTACTGCCGCTTCCCAGTATGTTAAAATCATGGAAATAAATGCAGTAGCCTTAGTATGGTCACCCTAATCATTCACTTTACAATAACATGTCTTTAACAAAGTATTCAGTTGATAGAAGAGTGTGAAATCGTCCCATTGAAGATGAAGCATTGTTGTGTGGATATTGATGGATAGATGCCGAAAGCCAAGGTCGTAGTGGTATATATCGTCGGTATTTATGGGAAATTAATCAGTTAAAAATTGGATTTACTAAAAAGCTTTCTAAAATTGCTTTAGAAATTGGAACCGTTTGATGTTGTGTTATTCAATAAGCTTTAGTGTGTGCCAGACATTAAAAAATTTATAGGTTCATCAGGTCCGGCCTAAAAATATAATTATGTAATATATTTGTAATACAGTTACGAAATTGCATAATTTTGATTATTTCCTTCGATTCTAATTAACCAATAGAATGTCATAATTGTTTGAAATCGGACTAATCAGAATATCAGCGGCTATTACTCACTAGAGAAATAGTCACGTCAAATATAAATGTCAAATTTTTGTCAGTTTAACAACGGCATTATTAATTATTGTTATTTTTTTAAAATGGAAAGATTTGTTGCATTAGTAACTAATGCCATCGAAAAAGCTGTAAAGTATTTGCTACCCGAGAATACAGTGAGAAGTAAAAATAGCATATGGAATCAATTCATGCAATTTTGTAAAGTACCCAACTATACATTAGATGCACAAAAATCAAAAATTGATTTAAACAATATAATGAAAGACTGAGCATGGAATATGAAGAAAACGAATGGAGAAGGATATAAAGAATGCACACTTAAGTGTATGTGGAATTCTACGGCAAAAAGTTTGCAAGAATTATATTGTAATCAGTTTAACATTCAAATTGATCCATGTCAAGGTATTGCATTTCAAAGTGTCAGAGACGCACGAAACGCGAAAAGGCGTGAATTACAGAAGATTCCAGAGAAGCGAAAACAAAGCTCAACAGCTTTAGAAATGCTGGATATATACTCGATAATTGATAAGGTCAATGAAGAAAGCCGTGATGGCTTGCAAAAGGAGTTTTACTTTATAGCTTCTATAGAGTTGGCATGGCGGGGAGGTGAAGGGGTAAATTGTTTAAGAGATCATTTTAAAGTAGAATTAAAAAAGAACGGTGAGAAATCTGGAAGAATAGAGTATAATCCAATTTTTACCAAAACATGTCAAGGTGGTGGCAAAAAATGTGCCGAAAGCAAATGGCTTATTATAAATAACGAAAATCCTAGCAAGTGTCCAGTAAGATTATTTAAAAAATTAATATCCAAACGAGGCCCCAACATAACATCAAACCAGATTATTTTTAACAGCAAATAAGTTTTGGGAAAAAAACTTTTCTCAGTGATATAAAAATCAACCTGTTGGTAGAAATGAGTTGTCAAAATGGACCAAAATATAACAGTCATTATTTTGTCCAAAATTCTTCTGTCTATTTATTGTAAAAATTTTTACAACCTGATGCTGGTCCCATAGGACCGAAACTAGTTGTTACAATTTAATAAACAGTTTGTAGGATAGACTTTGTGTTTCCTTTGAACCATATGCTGTAATGTCTCTGCTAGGTGCAGATTACAAATGGAGCATACTTCTTCACATGCTATAAAGTAGTTTATTTCGTACGTTAGTTTTAAATATTTTTTGTTGCTAGTTCTTATTTGAGCTGAAATTTTGGTGATAAACGATGGCAAATGAAATTTTAAGTAGTTATTATTATTTGTATATTTATAAAAGCAAAGTTTCTGGGATAAGCTTAAACTATACCTATTGATCATCGGTATGTAACTTGTTTTTATAGGTTTTTAAATTTTCTTTCCGGCGCATCCCAAACGTTTGCTGACCTGAATAAACAAACCCCAAAGATAAGTATAATTCAAATTTGTAAGAATTGATTTAACTTGTGGAACCCAATTGTACTTATGGTCCCAGTTATTAAAGAGAGCCAATATGCGTAGGTAAAAAATTCTTAGTAATATCCATAACTGCTTCAAAAGCTTAGTAACATTTATTCTGGACATTTCCGAAAACAAACCTGAACATAAAAAAACGACTCCTAGATATGTGAATGATCCCCAAAATAAAAAGTACCTAATAATTTTTGTAGTTGCTTAAACCACCTCTACTGAAAACCATTACTTTGGTTTTAGATGTATTGACAGTGAGCTTGTTTATTAAGGAATATTAAGCTTTCTGTTAAGGCCATGTTATGTTACTCAGGATGACAAGGTCATCTGCATACTGCAGGAGGAGAATACTTGTTTTACTATCAACCTTGTCACCCCCGCTCTTCAAAAAACCGTTCCATATCGCAGATGAATATTGTAAAAAGAAGTGTGCTTAAGGACTCTCCCTGTAATACGCCTTCTGTTATTGGGAATGATTTGATATATTTTTGGGCAAATTTAACCTTTCGATCGAATTCGAATTTTTTACAACTTATACTAAAGGAGTATAATTTTCTTTACAAAATATTATGGTTTATGGTATCAAACGCCTTTTTGAAATCAACAAGTGCACCATTTCCATTTTTCCATCTTTACGTGTTCTAGGAAGGACAGGATTTTTCGAAATGGGTATTTTATTCAAGTAGTTTTATTAAATCAAATGGAAATTAGTATTTGTGGTTGGTAAGACGTATATAAATACATAAATCGCCATCTTGAGTATCTTTAATCATTGAATGTACTATCGGCTTCAGAATTGCATATACATTTTCAAACTCAAATCGCTTACATTGAATAGACAGCCTTTTTTTGTGTAACCAATCACGGTTTAAATAATAATAAATTTGAAATCAGTTAAACAGTTGTCCACGCCCACATCTTCACTTAGTTTGGAACCCTCGATAATAAATGTTTGTTTGGGATTATAATCCCTTTTTTTTATTATATCAGTACAAAAATGCGAAAAAAACCTATTTATTCGGGACATGACCGACCATTGTAAATACACTTAATCTCCCAAAACCATTTAATGAAGGCGTTTTAAAAATTGCCATTCCTTCGTTGTAAAAGAAGGGCGTTTTTATAACTTCGGTAGGTAAACGAAATTCACATTTAACATGTATATGCTATTCTAAAGCCGACTGTACATTATGCTTAATCGCATTATGGGCTTTTATTTAAATAACTTTGTCTTTGTTAGCGATATCAGGAAAATTGTGGTAACTGTTCACCGACAACATTTGACGGTTTTATAATCTAATGTCGTCTGACGAATATCAACTGTGTTTTTTTAAGTTTAATTTATATATAGTTGTACCCCTTCAAGAATTTCTAGATATTTAAGTCCACAAAGGGGAACACAATTAAACATGGTACTAAGAGCCAGAGATTCAATAATTTTGTAACATACTCAAGTCATTTTTCTGGACTATTAGAGAAATTACATTTCTTTTAATATGTAAACCGTTTTATTGTGTTATGTTTTAATACGTAGCGTAATCTATTTTATTGAATTATATCAAACATCACTCGCTATGCTGGCCATGACTGGATAGTTCGGTGGCTTTAAGTGAGTTGTACGATGTCAATTGCCAATAAAATGCTTAACGTTTAAAAATAACCTGTCCAAACGAACCAACTAATCAACAAATAACTAACAATTCATTACCCAATACCTAAGACAAATAACCATTTAAAATTAGTCTCAGCAGCTGAGCATATCGAAGCGTCTCTTCTTTTTAAATATACTTTCGAAGAAAGGATATTTCATTCGTCGCTCTACTTCAATGCTCCAGAGCACACATGTCGTCACCAAAATATCTGTCGCATTATTAAATGCCGTTAACGTATTAACATGAAATAATGTTTTTGTTTGTTATTAATCGGATTTATTATGGCTGAATAACTGAAATGTTTTACTTACAATGTCTGTCTTGACATTGGCGTATCAAATAATCTCCGGAGAGTGGTGGAAGTTGAAATAAATCAAGATATAATAAATTGTAATAAACAAGCGTTTGGTATTTTTACTAAAGCTGTACAGTGGAAAATAAAATTTTAATTATTTCTAATAACAGCAAATAATCTCTAAAAATTAACATGGAAAACGCTATTGTGTAGCTAATGCTCAGAATTACACCATAAATTCCGTTCTCAAACTCTCAACATTTCACACCAGACGTATTTTAGATATTATTTTCATAAAGATTCAATAGTTACATTTTTTACATTTTAAAGATTATCAATCATTGGATATATGTGATGACTAATGATCACATATGGAGCTATTGCTTGGTGGCCAAAAGCTTTACAGCGAACGACCCAAGCAAAGCTATCTGGTTTACAGTGAAAGGCTTGTCTGGCAATTACTGGTGCCATTAGTACCACACCGTCAGAAGTCATGGAAATCCTGCAGGACCTACCTCCTTTCCATATATGCTAGTAGACACTGAGTCACAGTATTCTGGGAATGACCTCTGACATAATGCCTCTAACAGTAAACTACAATCTGCCTTATACCGTCCTATATCCAAATAGAGATAATTGGATCCTCCGTAAGGATGAAATAATAAGAGCGGACAGCTGTTGGTACACAGATAGCTCTAAAACACCATTAGGGTCTGGTGCTGGTGTATACGAGCGCAGACCTAGCAGGGAAATTACAGTCTCTCTAGGATCCTATGCAACCGTATTTCAGGCGGAAATTTACACCATTGTCTCATCTGTGGGGATATTGGTGCAAACCAATCACATACATAAGTCAATCAAAACTTTCTCAGACAGCCAAGCGGCTTTGAAAGCACTTAGCTCTTACCGTGTAACGTCAAAATTGGTTTTAGACTGCCAAAATAGACTCTCCTCAATAGGAGAACACAATAAAGTACTGCTGGTTTGGATTCCTGGCCATTCTGACTGGGAGAGAGAAATGAGAAGGCAGACTCTCTTGCAGACTCTCTGCACGTACTTCTATCGGACCAGAACCTACAGTTGGCATCGCGATAAGCTTTGTCAAACAACTAAATACCTGAACAGCAAGAAGAGCATTAGACTTCTAGCAGGATTGGTTCATTCAAAGGCTTTTATACATCCCTCGAAGAGTGTTTCCAGGCACGACCTACGTTGTCTCTTAACAGGCCACTGTCATTATATGCACAAACTTGGACTGTCGGTGGATCCGATATGTCATCTTTGTCTTGAAGATGATGAAACAGCAGAGCATATAATATAGTTATCCCAATAGACTCTTGCGAATCGCAGTGGAGGGCCTCACCACAAACCTAACCTAACCTTTTTTTATAAGAGGAAAATGCATTTACGCACACCCCCCGTGGAGTATGTAGTACTGATGTTTTAGCACTACTGACCATACAGGTGTTGCATAGAGTATAATTGAGAGTACTGTTGTCGCTAAAGTTTTCCGTTTGCTAGATTTCGGTCCTCCTATATTCAGTGTTATTCTTTGTAGTGATTTGATTGTATTGTTTGCTTTAGTTGTGATTCTTCTTATGTGCTCTGTCATGTTCATGTTTTTATCTAAATAGTGGATGTTTACTATTTTTATTGTTCTTAGTAAGATGGACTTCCACGAAGTAAAGGCTACTACAAATTCGTTATATGAGTTTTAGAAAAAAAAACATTTTCCATCTTAGAGTTTTACTACTTATTTGTCATTTATAACTTAAGCCCCAGGATTTTTAAATAATGTAAAACTAATTGCAAATAAAGTAGGTAATTGGTTTGAGAAACATTGCTCGCACGAAAAAAATCAGCTATGCTATTTTCTAAACCAATAGTTGACAGTAGAAGAGCTTTGGCGGTATATTGTTTCGCCTCCTGGTGGTGAAATAAAACGCGTCAGTCACAACAAAAGAGTTATCGCTTCTAATTTTGTTGAAGTACCGGTAAAAAATTGTTTGTCTCTAATGTTTACGAGCTGCCATATATGCCTCTGCGGTTGCACAAATATAATTGGTATTTCGTAGCAAAACAATACACGGAATTTTAGCTCACATCCAATAAATGAGTAGAAATAAATCAATGTACCTACATGTCTTCACTTTTGAACGACAATTAAAAATAATTTGTTATATTAATCAAGAGAAAACAAAATTAAATAAATTTGAACCGTTATTTATTATTATCGTTAAAAAGGTCAAATATGTCGATGGGATAATTTAAATGTCAGGATTTCGAGAACATTTTTTGCACAAAGTCAACCAAAGCTCCACCAACCCATAGCCAAGTCTGCGGTTCAGTATTTCAATAATAATATTACACTAAACATTGCAAATTATTTGTATTATTCTTAAAAAATATTACTTGGACTAAAAATGGCTACCACTGTAGACAAACGCGGTGCTCTTTTATTGTTTGTCAGAAAACTCACGTGACTTGGAATATTGATAAGCTAGATAACAAACTCTTTGTGGAGGCTTAGAGATTTTATTTGTACACCTCAGAGCGAATATTACCAGTATCTATGCAAAGAAATCTGCAAATGTAGACCATATTGCGTTTCATCCTTTCCATTAGGTGGTTTTGTGTGTACAAGTGGTATAAATAAAGTACTTAGAAGAAATTTTATTTAAGTTTCAAATTCAACCTTCCAATGTTTACATCACATTGAAAAGTATTTAAATCAAGATACGGTTTTATTTGATGTTATTTTTCCTTTGGACTGTACCAAAAATAGTTGAACATTAATTTTTTTTCATTATTTTATTTTATACTTTGTGGAGGGCGAAAAAAACAAGTGCCAGTAGCGAAAAAATAGCGCGAGTTACTAATAATCCATCCACTAATTAATCATCACCCGTACAATTATTGTATATACAGCTACAACATGTTCAGTTTTACTAAAGAATTTTTTGTGCGTGCTTGTTGCTCACCTGCGAGTGTTGGCGTTTTGTCACATAGTTTGTTAAGTACAAGCTAATTTATTTTGTGTTGTGGAGTAATGAGATTTATATTTTTTTCCAGTGATGGATCCTAAAGAAAGTGTCTTAATAAAAACTGGAGAAAGTGACGAGGACGTAATTTGGACATAATACAAACTCTGAGTTATCTTCGGGCAATTCTACGGTTTCTATGTGTTTCAGAGGAAACAGCTGAGCACATTATCTATGACTGCTTGGTTACCTCGACTAAACGAAAATTCTACTTTAGTGAGTACAAGACAACACTAGTTGACATAAGAGAGACTGTCCTGAAGGACATCAAAGTAGGTTGGACAGCAAAATAAAGGGACAGGCTCATAGGGACGGACAATAGACTTAATGAAGTCTAAGTGCGAAGTAAGCTTTTGGGCATCCCTCTTCTCAATTTACAGATGACAGATAAATATTTCACAAATTCTTTCTTACCTTTTTTGTCTTTTATTAAAAAATCTTTACATTTTCCTAATTTTAAATAAAACAAATCTAATAGAAGTATTTCTAATTGTATGTGTAATGCCATACTTTTTTGGAAGCGTATTTTATGTTAAAAGAGTAATCCTTATAAAGAAAATCAAAAATAGTTCCGCATCAAAATAATTCATTTACCGCTAATATTTAGAGAGATTTTATTTACCAATCATTTTTCAACAATAAAATTTTTTTAATCATGAATATCGTCTATGAAAAATCCGTTCTTCTACCTGCTTTTTGACGGATGATTTTAATAGGATTACTTAAAATACTATCATGTGATACAAGACAAGTTAGACGCAGCCGGATTAGGATTATTCACGGAGCCGATTACCAGGATCGAACTTACCCAAATAATGAGAATATTAATAAAATTTTTAGCAAGAAAAAAAATAAACGTTTCAATAAAATCTACCGCTTTTAAAAAATTAGTTTTTTTAACTCAATAAGCTAATAAATGGAAGTTTTGTTAAAAAGTTTTATTTTTTAATGTTCGTAATAAGATGGACTTCCAATAAGTAAGGGTTAGTACAATGAAATAGTGTAACATGTCTATCGCGACTCACCACTGTTTTAACATTTTACTTACTGTAGCTGAATGTACTCTCATACGAGGGCGTTGAAGCAAATAAACAACAATCTCTTAGAAATAATAAATTGGAAATTATCAGAATTACAAATGTAGTCAATATGCATAAATTATTTGTTGAAGTTTAGCTTAAGAGTTCTGAAATAATGTCTATTCCCCCCTTTTTTATCAAAATCTAAGTTTATATAATTAATAATTAGTATAATCCCTCTTTTTACACCCAATTGAAAACTAATAAGAACTGTTCAATCATACTGGAATAATTTGAATTTTGGAATAAATGAAAGATTTATTCAACTAGGATTAGTAAATTAGTAAATGTCACCCACTGACGTAAAATATGTCACGGTAAACAGTCAAAAATGATCAATCGTGCAAAAAATAACTTAAAACTACTTTATTATGAAGTTACCCGTTTGAAATCAACTTTATTTCGAAACAGTCCGTACCTGCTTTAATTATTTCGATCTTGTAAATACGGTAGCATCCGAGAAACAAGATTCAACGAGTCCGTATTACAAGTAATCACGTAGGAAAAGATAATTTTTAGCCGGCTTTGAAATTCGAATGTTCGGTAGCCGCAACAACACCGCAATTACTTTGGAATTGTGAGAAAGGTTGTCTTTGTAAAATGCACGCAGTAGCGCTTTCTGTACATTTACATGTCCACTAATAATAATCGAAACCGATACATTTTTTTTAATTGAGGTTATTTCCTTTTTTTATTATACCAGCTTAGCATATTCCGATAATGAAGGTGGGTTACTTTGGCCATGAGGTGTTACTTTGTCACAAAGAAAAAAGGAAATTTCTGTAGGAAATTTGCTGTAGGCTGTACTAAGTAATAAGCAATTTTGCTAGGTAGCAGTACTAGTCAAGCAAAGCCATTGTCCTAATAGTTCTGTCTTTCACCAGGGTTTATCTTTAAAAATTAATATACGAGGTCTGGCTATTAAATAACGAGACTGCGCGCGCAGAAGGCGTTCTAGAGGTGTAGGGTGGAAAACGAATGCTGCGTTAGATAGCTGGAAGTGTCTATTATTCCAGTAGAAAACATGTTTTTATCGCTGTAGTGGTATTTTTTATGTAGAAGTTAAAAACCAACGTGTGTTTTTCTCGTGCCGATAACAATGTGTGACGAAAAACACGAGCAACGGATCAATGTGAAATTTCTTGTTAAATTAAAAAAAAAACTATGACTGAGTGCTATAAGTTGTTGAAAGAGGCCTATGGTGAGAATTCTCTATCTCGTGCGCGTGTTTTCGAAAAGTAAAAAAGGTTTTCTTAAGGTCGAAAAAGCACCGAAAACGACCAACGTCCAGGTCGACCTGTCTCTGTTTCAAATCTGCAAACAGTGACCAAAATAAATGAAATTGTGCGCGGAGATCGTCGTATGAGCATTCGGATGATTGCTGAGACTGTAAACGCCGATGAAGAAACTTTCAGAAAAATTTAACATAACGAATTGAACAGGAAGAAAGTCTGTGCGAAGTTGGTCCCAAAACATTTGACCCCTGACCAAAAGCTCGTCCGTCAATAGATCTGCTCAGATTTTCTTCAGGGGTTAGATGAAGAGCGTAAATTGATGGAAAACAACATCACTTGCGATAAAACCTGGATATTTCAATAAATGAAAAAAGCAAGGATGTCGAAATCACAATGTAAAGCCATGCTAATCGTTTTATTCGACATCAACTGCATCGTGATGACTGAATGGGTTCCAGAGAGTCAAACTGTAAATCAAACTTACTATTTAAAAGTTCTGGGAACGCTGCGAGAGTTGTGGAAAAACAAATCGTGGATCTTGCACCAGGACAACGCACCTGCCCATAACACGCTTTTTGTGAAGCGTTATTTAGCCGCTAGAGGCATTCCAGTGCTCGAACACGCGCCGTACTCGCCTGATTTAGTACCCTGTAACTTTTTCCTGTTTCCGAAGATCAAACCTGCCTTAAAAGGACCCCGGTTCGAGTCGATGGAAGAGGTGAAGCGAAAACCGGCAGAGCTCCTAAGTGATCTTCTAAAAGAAGACTTCCAGCATTGCTTTGACCAATGGAAAAAACGAGTGGAACGGTGTGTGGCGAGGGAAGGGGAGTAAATTGAAGAGGAGCATTCGATTGTAGAATAACTTTTAAAATAAAACTCTTTTTCATAAGCAGTTATTTAATAAATGGGTAAAGCAATGATGTTGGTAGCTCCAAAAACGGGTTACTTTGTTCCCATAAAAGATGTCGGAAAAAGGGACTGAAGACAAAGAAAAAACACGAGGAAACATTGTAGCACAGTATAAGTTCATGTGAATACATTAATTTAGCTTTTAGTTCAGATGTATATACACCACAAGCCACAAATGCTTGCCAAAGCAATTTCTGGTTAAGACAATAGTTATTAACTTGAGCTTAAAATAGGATTAAGCAATTCCAACCTTTAAAGAATGCTATAGAAGAAACAAAATTTGTAGTGGTTATTTGGAATGGAAAACAATCTCTGTATAAATCTCTTAGAGAAATATTTGAGCTACCTTCAAATGTCAAAATGTATTGTTTGTGTTTTACAGCATAACTTCAATAAAAAAAGATCTGGCTTAATTTCACCACCCCATGAAATAAGCATTGTCACCAAGTGGAAATGTGCTTGTTCCTGGAAAGCTGGATTATCTGGATTTTGTAAACCTTGTGGCCCTTGTGGCTACCTTAATCTATATAAACAGGTTAGTTCAATTATATGGTAAAAAGAAAGAAAGTTTATTTCAAAGCTTCTACAGGATTAGATAAAGAAAATTAAGATTAAATAAAAGTTAATACATTACACTCCAAGGTTGTTGGTGTTAAAAATGAAGGTTTATATATTTACTGTTTTGAAAGTGTAGAGATGGCACTTCTCGGTTTTCTTACCAAAATTGGCAATCGTGTTGTACAAATATGTTGGTCTTAGATCGGCAACGGTTGTTGTTTTGGCAGTTGGCAGTATTTATCTACGGTTTTGACTTCTTTGTTATACATTATTTAAGTGCTTAGAAGTTATTTACCTTTGTATCAAAAAATTGGATGGCAAAATACGACAGTGATGGTTTAGCTACACAGCATTGGTTAGCATTTCAAGATTAAATATTTTTCTTTGGGATATAAAATGTCATTTGCATTACGGTTTTAGGATTATTAGCATAAATTGTGAGCATTACCTTTTATAATTTTAAATAAAGAATTTTATTATAATCCTTAAATATTTGGTTTTATTTAAATCGTTGACAACATTGCAGCTTTCAAGTATTAATCAATAGAATTTAAATTTCCCGCTAGTTTTATTTAAACGACCCGCCAACTTTTAGTTCGCATTCCAACCAAAAGGTGCGCTAATTTTTGTTTATTTATCTACCATGGCTGTGAGCACTCTATAAATAGTAGATGCTTTGTGGGTTTTACTGAAGAAATTTAGTGACGAATAGATAGAATTTTTGAAAAAAAGTAGTTTATTCTAAACTCTACAACTATGTGACTGGCGGATTACTTGAATCGATACGCCGCTGGCAGAAAATCTGTTACATGATACTCACTTGTTCCCATTGCAACCGTTTTGTAATAACCGTGGAATATCGTTTTCTCATACAGAAAATCGACCGAAAATAAGAATAAAAAAAAAACAACATCAATAATTGGCCTGCGGTTAGTTATTTCTCGAAAAATAAGTACAATTCGTTTGTTGTATTCGGGTCCTGTGTAATTTTCAGTGCGCTTTTGCGGTATCGACGTGTGGTTTTTGCAATATGCGTTTTAAAAAATATTTTGTTTATGAAAAAATAATCGCCAAAGAATGTTATAACTAGGCGGAAAATATTTCTAAACAATACATTTCACGCTCAATTTAGATATTTGTAAAAGTATGACTGATTTTTTATTAAGAAACTTACGGGACAACCCAAAAATGCATGACTGCAAATTTTATTTATTTGCTTAAAAACTATTAAGTTTATCAAAGATATCAGAGGGACAAATTATTTTTAAAATAAATTGAGGATAATAATACATTTTAACATATAAAATATTGAGTATAATAAGTACAATATCAACAGAAGTTGTTTTATACTATCTTAGTCTAATAACTGGTATTATATATTATATTATTTAAATTATATCTAGTTTCAAAAACATGTAGTAATCATATATATACTGTTTCGATTGAAAATTTAGAAGATTCTTAGATCTATACTTAATAATAAGCTTAATTTGTGTATTTTTAAGTAAATTTTAACCAAGAAATAATTTTTATTGTGTACTATATATATTCTAGAAATGTCCACAGTAGACAAAGTTAGTAAGTCTAGTTGTAGATAGGAAAGACAAAGATGCAGATACTGTTCTAGGACATGATTACTTCCTAGAACCTCCAGGAAACTTCTGGAAGCTTATAAGTGTATAAAATGACTTGACTTGTAGTCAGTTATTGGAGGTCAATCATAGAAGATCAGTCTATCAATAGTAAGAAAAAGAAACAGTCCTTAAAACAGTTATATTGCGGATTAAGAGTATAAATAGTGACATATAGTGAAATAGTGAAATAGTTTCTATCAAAATCCGTTACAACATATTTTTTTATTTTCAAATTGTGTTCTGTTAAAATGTTCTGTAAAAAGAATTGTTAAGGGTTATAAGTTTCAACCCCTCAGATAATTAGAAACAGATTAAAAAAAATACCTGTAGACAGCCAATTTATCGATAGGAATAACTTGTAAAATTTATTATTGCAACATCACCCATATTTGAGAAAAAAAAATAATTTATTTACCTCAACTTTAACTGGATGACACTTCTTGAGGAAGCATGCAAACCTATATGTTTATGAAGAAAAATATAAATATAAAAATAACAACGAATTGCGTCCTTAAATTTTTGGAAACTATTTTGACTCACACTGTATACCAATTACCAGAAATTGGACAAATTGTATAAACTTTTAAAATAAATCACTTTATACTTTGGTAAATGTATAAAGGTAAAGATAAACGGTAAATTTTTAATTTCTACATAAATATGGTTGCATTAATTACAATAAAAATTATTTTCTATTTTATATGCACATCTGAGTTATAACATATTGTCTACCTGTTTAAGCATATTAAATTTTAAAACGATATCTACCGTTTGAAATACGATCGGTTTGTCATAAAAAATGTCTTTAATTATCTGAAAATTATTATACCTAATAACGAACTGTAACGTTAATAGTTTAACAGTATGTTAAATAATTCATATTTTAGCAGAAAACTAGCAATAAATTTGTTTTAATTTTCTACATCAGTTTTAAACTATTCCTATAGTTTTGAATAGAAATGTAAACTATTATTGATATATTAGTAATAAAAGTTGTATTTAAGGAGTGTTTAGTCGTAACACGTGTAATCATTATGCTAGATTAGTCAGAGAGGTCTAGAGAGTTGCATACCTAATTTTAGAAGACATAAGAACTATTCCATTTTTGAACTTGGACTGTTTGCAGAGCAATGCTAGCTATTTTCATTACATTTATTCTAGGAGCTCTCGAAATTGAACCGGTTTGCAAATGTTACCCATATTTGGAAGCATATGCCATACATGCTCAATAGGATTAAGGTCCGGAGATTGTGCTGGCCATGGTAAAACTTCAATTCCCTAACTGAACAAGTTGGTTTCATGAAAACGATTAGTACTCCTTTTTACTTTATAGAAGTCGTAAATATTCAACAAATATAACAAGTTATTTGTTTAAAAGATTAAGAATAATAAAAAACTCTTCGTTTTAAAAAAACTTTCAATATTTATTTACAACTAATATTTCCCAAACAAATTAAAAGTTATAAAAATATTACATATTGTAGAAATATTTCCAATACAATTTCAAAAATATCTTCGGCAACATCAGCATTAATATCATTTAAAACACAAAATAATGTTGGTACAAAATTGTTAAATGTAAAAACAAAATTACCCAAATTAAAAAAAATCTGGTGTTTACAAAATTAATTGTCCAAAATATAATGCTGTATATATAGGTCAAACAAAAAGAAATTTTGAAGTAAGATTCAATGAACACTTAAGAGCGTATAGATTAAAACAACCAGATAAGTCAAATTATGCAAAACACCTACTTGAACATCCAACCTCACTCTTAGACACCAATGACATCCAAATACTACACACTTGTGATAAAAAACAAAATTTAGATTTCCCTGAAGAACTAAAAATACATCTAGCAGATCCACAATTTAAAGTTGTTAATGAACAAATAAATCTTGGAAGTTCTCCACTATTAAACTGTTTACTTTGATTGAGTTTACATTTTATACATAGATAAGACGTAATTGTAAATCACAAATATATTAAGTTATTGTAAAGATCAGCATGATATAGTTTTTTCCTAGTTTTTCTATATCATTGCACAGTTATACTGATCTTAGAGGGAATTACATCCAGGATAATCCCTTAGGGCTATTAACATCTAGGCTTTAATATTGTTATGTCTTATTACTTCCATTCTTGGTCTAACCTTAATACTACCTAAACAACATCAGGTACCTGGCTACAAACAAACAAAATGTAACTTAAATGTCAATCTGACGATGCTAATCAGCGAAACAGCCGTCATTGTGTTTAAAAAAGCAATTTTTTTAATAAATATTGGAAGTTTTGTTAAAACGAAGAGTTTTTTATTATTCTTAATAAGATGGACTTCCAAAAAGTAAGGATTAGTACAATCAATTTGTTTAAAAGATAATTATTTTTTTACTATTTACTAAAAAAATTAAGTTTACCCTAAGTACGTGTTTTTTATGATTTTAATTGTATGAATAATGTTCCTCATTACATAAAATTTATTAGTCACTTCTTTTACGGTGTAAATTTAACAATGGTAACATGGTTAAAAAAAATTCTAACCTATAATTTCCAACTGCCTCTTTCTTAACAACAACAATATTTATTGTTATAACGATTTATTCAAATTTAATTTTATTGTTGTGGTATTAAAATCAAAATATATCATAAATTATTCTTTTTACACTCACAGTGATCCTTTTTTTATAAAATTTTTGGTCTGTTGGTTACCTAAATGGTAGAGGGACGTCACGCTTAGATTGTTTTGTGCACATCATCAAATACCTTGTTGTTTTTTCTCTTTGGGTTTTTTATTCGAGTGCAAAGCATAAAATTAAATCCAAATTCAATTTAATGTCGTTAGAATCGATGATTGTCGAACGGATTATGTAGCTTAAGCCAGTTGTGAAAATACCGATTGTTAAAAAAACTATTCGCTATGCAGATGACACCGTGATTGTCTATTTAGAAATTGTAAGGAAATAATTCGATTTCGAGATTTAATGCATCATTGAGTAAAAGTGGAAACTATTTTTGACGCAAATTTGTTTCTGGTTTATTTAGAATTTATTAATAGTTTGCTTAGTTGTGTATAACATTTTAACAAAAAGCTGTTAAAAAATTTATTTTATCCCAGTTCAGTATAAAACTGTTAACAATGTGAACAGGATCTTATAAAAAAGTACATCTTGTTTTGTCAACCAAAACCGTTACAGGAAAAAAAAATGCAGTTAAATTCTGATTATAGGTACTATTAAACCTAACTTTAATTATAAGGCAAATATCAATCTTCAATTAAATTGATTGTACTAACCCTTACTTTTTGGAAGTCCATCTTATTAAGGATAATAAAAAACTCTTCGTTTTAACAAAACTTCCAATATTTATTTAAAAATTGCTTTTTTAAAAGACTCAATGACAGCCGTTTCGCTAGACGATGCTAGTTGTCTAGCGAAACGGCTGTCATTGAGTCTTTTAAAAAAGCAATTTTTAAATAAATATTGGAAGTTTTGTTAAAACGAAGAGTTTTTTATTATTCTTAATCAATCTTCAAGTTGCTGACAAACAAATATTAAATACTTTTAAGTAATGACACCTACCTACAAGAAAAAATTTTAGAACATTTGCTGCTTGTACATTACAAAACAAACTTATTTTGAGGGAATTTTAAATTGTCCAATGTTCTAATTCCACTTCATTTATTTCTTCTTATCACTAAAGTTATTCATCAAGGAACATATTTCTGCATTCCAATTTAAGTTAAGGATTTATACTCAAATAAATTAGGCTTTTTTCTCTATAAAGGCACTGGTTTTATTCATGAAATATGGTATCAAATCCTAAACTAATATAAACTCCCTGCTTTTCACTCTTTTCAAACGATATTCGATACTATTAAAACAAATAAAGTTTCTCTTGACTGATTATATAGTAATGTTTTTCAGTTAAAAATTCATTAGAATTTATAAAGAAAGTTAAAGATGTTGTTCTAGAAGATGGGGAAATTTTAATCTCGTTCGATGTTAGTTCTTTATATCCTAGCTTACCGATTCCACAAACTTTACAGTATCTAGAAGAATTACTCATCTTGAATAATCTGGGTATTGAAGTTAGAACTGATTACTTACGATTAGCTAAACTATGCATGGAGCAAAATTATTTTCAATATAATAATCAGTTTTATCAACAATATGAGGGAACAGCAATGTGTAATTGTTTATCACCATTTATAGCCAACCTTTTTATGAGCAATTTTGAAACACAGATTAGTCAAGAGCTCGATATAGATATGTGGACGACATTTTTGCAGTTTTCAATACGAAGAAATCATCAGTAGAAGATTTCATTTCAAAATTAAATTCAAAATTCACAAAATTTACATTTGAACTAGAAAATAATTAACAGTTACCATTTTTGGACACATTAGTAATTAGAAATGATAAATAGTTAGAATTTGATATTTTTAGGAAAGACACCGCTACGTGTAGATATATTCCGGTAGATTCCTTTCACTATAATAGTCAACACAAAATTCTGAATAGACAAAGAGATAAAGTTGGTTGGGTCATTCAACGTCCCTACTACTGCTACCTAGAAGATCTAGTGTGGCTAACCCTCTGGTTGTATTCGTTTCATCAGCCGTCTGCCTCTGATGAAGCTCATCAGGGTCGTTAGCGACACTTACATGAAGTCCGTAGGTGCAGACCAAATTTATTGATCCTTAGTATCTCGAGCTCTTAGCAGTTGCACAAAATATATGCTTTGCCGTTTGAAGTTTCATCCATAGTCTTCAGTCCGCACTCTCAGTCCTACATTTCACTCAGTAGCGATATTAGAAAATTATAACCAAAGATAGTTTCTTGCTTCTTAATATGAATAAAACCAGACTAAGGATAATGACAGGAATTCTCTTAAAGAAGCAACTGAGGACATTGGAAATAGCTGAAACAGCAGATTGTTGAATCTTTGAAGGACGAAACTTTAATACACCTAATTACAGATCAACCCCCGAGAACTTCATGAGGGTGCTTACAATAAAGCAGAAGAGGAGTTACCAAATTGACGCTACTTAGCATTCTAAGCATCTTTAAAGTAATAGGATTAGAAGAAGAGCTTTAAACGCTGAAAAAATATCAAAAGCAAAAAAAGGGACATACAAACCAAAAGGTCGCAGCATAATAAAACACCAAACCTCACTCATGTATGAGAAATAAAGAAGAGAAAAATATATATGAAATGTATTGGAAAATAGCTGGAAGAGTTGAAAATAAAAGACAAAATAAGCAAAATGAATATGTTAAAAGCACGATTGAGAGTAAAACAAAAAGAATAAAAATATACTAATTGACTGAGTGTATATTTCAAAATCAGTAAATAACGTTGCCAAACAAATCAGAACCACACACGTTGCCTTATTGTCGTTAATAAACCAATAAAAACTCCTCGTACTGCCCCGGTATCGATAAAAATAAGTTGTTGGTCACTCAATTAGCTGTAAACCGCTCAATATTTCCTTCCATCGGTCTCTTTGACCGTCGTAGTCTCTCCAATTAGTGTGAACCGTCGCTCGAGGCGATGGCGGTTTCTTTGATCTCGTAGAAATTACCTGTTCGTCGATTAGACTGTGATCATTCCGTAGAGCCGTCCATAGGTATAGCGAACAATCCTAACGCATCGCCAATAAGATTGTGATTAAAATATTTTCAAGTGTTACTCATTAATATGTTTTAGATGGTTAGCGTCCGGGTACATGGTCACCGTCTAAGGATATTTAGCGGAACGCGGTTCAAAAGCTTAATCGAGTGTTTTTGTAGAAATGTGTGTACGAGAGACGGGCCACGGTGAAAGATGGTTCCATGGATTAAGTAAAATAACGTGGATTTTTTCGAAATTCAGATGCATAACGGTTCTAACACTATTCTGATGGTTTCTTTCATTTAAATTTGTTAGCAATACTACAGGCAGTTCGGATAGTAGAAAAATTGTCGAAAATTTCGGTATTTTGTCAGAAATTTCAGTTATTTGTATTCTTAGCTACCTCCCCATTCAGTTAATATATTTATATATATTTTACACTATGAATCCCGAAGCGATGAGTTTTTTAAAGAACGAGTATCACAACAGCCATATGAAATAAGTTGTTTATAATATTTTTTATATTTTGCCATTTTATCATTTTTTAAATGAATTTATTATTTTTATATAATTACGAAAATTTTAATTTTAAAAAGTTTGTTGACAGCACTGTGTTTTCAAATATTTTAAAATGACTAATACACCAATGATAATATATTTTCACACATGTCGCCAACCATTTAAAACAAAAATTTGCGTGCGTAAAAGTTACATTACGATACGCAAATGCGTTTTATAATAAAGATTTTTATAAGTGCAAAATATAAAAATTTTATTTATAAATCACTTATGCGATTCTTTTTGAGACGAGTTTATATATAATGAACAAAAATCTTAAAGAAGTAGATAAAATTAATAACACAAATCAAATTCAAAGTATGAATTATTTTCCTCATAATTTTGGGAAAAAATTTTATTACAGTCTCCTTGTGATTGGCAACAAAATGTTTTTATTTTCAAAATGTTATTAATATAGGGTGGCCTTTCATATAATAGGCTGGTCAGAATTTGATAGCCGGATTAATAGAAAAATGATAACAAAAATTCTAATAATGTTAAACTTGAGAGTAAAGATGGTCGGCGTGGTGGACAAAACCTTTTTTAGGATATTTTAATACTTAATACTATTTTAATACTTCTTAATTGTTTGAATAATTGAATCCATTGTCCTAATTAAAAATAGGTTATCTAAAACTGGAAAATTTATAAATTATAATACACGGTTTTAATACTTAAAATATCGAGGTGATAAAGAAATATCTTTTTCATTACTAGCCTCTAAACCTAACTTTATTGACTTTTTTGAGGTAGTAAACTTGTTCATTATTAACCAACGTAAAAAAATACAAAGAATATTTGATTAGAACTAAATTTGACCAAATGTGAGGTTAACTATGATGCAGAGAAGGAATCTTATATTTCCTTACTTATTTCATAGTCTACGTAGGTACTAATTCAAAAATAAAAATGAATTGACTTATCCATGTATTTTCATAGCAATTTTTACAACACAATTGCCAAATTTGTATAGTCATGTCATGAAAAGCGGGAGTGACTGGTGACCCGTTAAAAGTTTTTTTTAGTTTTAAAAAGTTTGAGTTTAAAAAAGCAATTTTTTAAATAAATAGTGAAAGTTTTGTTAAAACGAAGAGTTTTTTATTATTCTTAGTAATATTTATTAGTTATTAGGGATATTTTTACTAAAGACAGACTTGCTTATTTAATAACTTTAGCCATAAACGATTCTGGGAATAAAACATTTTAAAAATTTATTTACGAAATGGTTTACTGCCATTTTATGATTATTATTATTTTATGATTTTAACTCCTTTCTAGTATTCTTAAGTAAAAAGTAACAAAGTAAAATAAGAACTGTGGGATAATTTAAGGGTACGAATTTTTTTTATATATTTTTTTATTTTGAGATGCCCAATCAACACCGGTTGCAGAGACGGAAGAGAGAAACGGCAGGACAACTGTTCAATACAAGGATCTAAAGTGGGACGGGAATCCGAAACGATGGAGATCGAAGGACACAACACACCGATGAATGAAATTCTAAAACAACAACGAAAAGAAAAGGTAAGCACTATGTTTCAGGAGAAGGATCACAAAGAACAACACGAAGACCACTACGAATAGTATTGAAAACGATTAAAGAAATCCCAAGGATCAAAGAAGACAATTCAAGGCAACATGAAAAATACAACAAGAGAACAGGAGTCAAAAATAATGACGGAAACACCAGATGAATACAGAAACTAACAAAATACTTAAAGGAAATACAACCACAAGGATTCGACTGGTGCGCCTTCATGGAACCAGAAAAACGACAGGGCCGTATTAAAAGGACTGACTCCAGAAGAAGATACCGAAGAAATAAAAAAATACCTTGAACAACAACAAGGCAAGGAGGTAAGAAAAGTAATACAACTCTTTTCTAGGTATGGAACAAAGAAGAAATTCCCCTTCTTTATTGTAGAATTCGCTAAAGAAGAATGGAAAAACATCGATGACGTACAATACATCCTCAATGCCATTGGAAAAAACCACGAAGAATAACGGACCCACGCAGTGTTACAACTCTCAAGCGTTCAACAACGGACAAGCAACTTGTCACATGAAGACGAAATGTGTCAGATATGGGGAAGAACACAGAGCTGTAGAATGCAAGAGACCCAGTGAATGACCAGCGACCTGCGCCAATTGTTAAGGGAAACACCCAGCTAACTACAAGCCCCAAAGAAAAAAATTTGAAAGAACCAACGAAGACAACAACACACAACAGTACAACAAGCACCAGCTACGCGAAACATCCCACGCAGATGAAACATCCATACATCTTCGAGATGATGAAGATCTTCGCAAACCAAATGGAACAGATGAGAGAGTTCTTTACGAACTTTACGCAGCGGAAGTAAGTAACTACCATGTTTCAGCAGAAGATAAAAACCACGTCAAGACGTAGGATAGAAGAGCAACCACCTACGAGAGATCCTAACCATCCTTAAGAGAAGAGTAGGATCTTAAGTAGGGACAGCTATAACAAGTGGATCCACTCTCTAAGGTTGCTGTTGGCAGCAGTCGGTAGACCAAAGGTCTAGAGGCAGCGAGAAACACACACTCCCTCGAGCGAAAACAAAGAGAAGGCAAAACCAGAAAAAAGTACATAGCACGGCCGTGAAGGAAAGAAGAGGACAGCCAAGGCATTATTTTTGAACCCCGAGCAAGAGCCTGAGGACTGAAGCCCCCATCAGATGAGATAGGGGAATTTCTTCCCGGAATGCATTGCTCCTGGAGGAATACATTCTGGGAGGGACGGGTTAGACAGAGTGTTGTTCGCCAATAAGACACAGTTTAGTTAATTTAAAAATTAATATTATTGAAACTGTAAACGCGGAAATTTACATTTAAGAGTAAGTTTAGAGGAAAATCTTCACTGAAATTGAAAACCATTTAAGAAAATCTTAAGTAAATCAAATTCATTGTTTCATTGTGATTATTCAATATCTGACATATAATCTATAATAAATTAATAAAAAAATTATATGTATATAACACTATAGAGTACGAGGGGTGCTACTTCGAATCAGCTGTAGATAGTTAATTCTTTAAATAAAATAGTTTTGTTACATACTACTTTGTTTATATGATGGACATCCAAAAAGTAATGGGTAGTATAATAATTTTTACTAACCAATATTCAAAATACATTTAGATAGTGAATATTTCAACCTAAATTATTGAATTTATGTTACTAAATAATTGTAGTGATAACCACCCTTAATACGTTACTGTACTTGGTGAATAATTTATTTAAAAGAATTTTTTATCTGGGGCTTTTTTTCGTTTCAGGCTCGTTATTATTCGAATAAGTTATGTGCAATGGATTTAAAACTAATAATTATAAACTACTTAGAAGTTCTCTGACACGACTCTCGCGTATAACGTGTTGCCGGTATAAAATTTTATTTATACCTAGGTAATTTAATTGTTGTTTAATAATAATGTTACGGTATATATCTTGGTACTACTTTATTTATTATCATTTTTATACGATAGCTTTTAATTATAAGGGATAAATTCATACTAAAAAATCACGAAATATATTTAAAGTAATTTAAAATGTACTGTAGTTTAACATACTTCTTTACAAATTCATATACAATTTTTTATAACAGATACACCTTGTAGATCTTTAAAAAAATTAGAATTAGAAAGAAAATATTTTTGCTTAATCATTATAACAGTGCTAGATAAGTAGTTATAGGTAGTTGACAAATAACACGTTTCTCAATTTTTTGTATCCAATGATTATAATCGTCATTACATATATGGTACCGATAAAAACGAAAATAACAAAAGCGGCGTGTTAAATATAGATGGTAGTTAATACAAAACCGATTATAAAAGATGTGCTAACAAGACGCACTCAAAAAGTTTTATTGTACGATACCAAACGATATAAAATGATACTACCATACAGTTGTTTTCTTTGTACATTTTTAAGATACAAGCAAACATCGTCAACCAAACCACAAAAAAGCTGATTGTAGGCACCCACTACCTCTAGAGAGCTTCATCAATGGCCGCTTGGAATAATTTCTGTAACAGTAACCGCACTCTGTAGGCCTACAAAAAACAATCACGATTGATCTAAATCCGTTACATTCTCCAAAAAGAGAAGATACACAATGCTGCATACTAACATCTACTTAGCTGCAATCAAAGATTTCTACATAACCTTCCAAATATAACCTTGCGTTAACCATATAATACTTTACTTATCGTTTTTATACGATAGCTGTTAAGGTTCAAAAATCTCTTCCATTAAAAACTCTACCAGAATGAGTTATAGCTGACTAAAACCAACTTAAAGAGACTTCTTTAGTTATTGAACTAATTTAGATTATTTCTTTAGACCTGTGAATGACAGACTACATCGTTCTAGGAACAAAGCTACGCATTCTCAAAGTATATATTCCGCCGTTTATTTCGAATAATAACATTTTTCTATTTACCAACTAAGTCAATTTTGGTCAATTTTGCTTATTTCCTGGAGGAACTTTGCTCCTCCGGTGATATATCCACAAATATTTTAGCTTGCCTTAATACCTTAATCCAGTAAGACCACAGTCGATCCTAGTATCAGGATCCTAGTACGGAATTCCTTTTTGTTGTGGCTTTTGTGAGTCCGGGCCAAAAATTATAGAGGTTCCTCATTTCCTATTATGTGTGAACTCGTACTCAGGCTAGCTTTGACTTGTAAGTAAAATAACTAAGGGCGTTTAAAGCTGCCTGGCTCTTTATAAGAATATAGGGCTCATTTCAGCTCTTTCCTCTATCTTGGACCTATCTGGACACATACGAGTGAGCTCTCTTCAAGCTCTGGTTCGACCTCTCCAACTGTATTGCATTTATCTCTATCCACTTCAAACGGGGTATTAAAGTCAAACTTGACTGGAATGATACGGAGGGTAACCGTGATTTTATTTTTTTTGCCATTTTTTTTTCAGGTAAACAGATTTATGGACTACAGTAACAATGTTAAAGTCACTGCAAGTACTTCTACGTGACTAAAATGTTGTAATATGTAAAATGCATTTTGAAATCGAATTCCTACACTTGTAAAACAGCATAAAAAGATAAAAAAAGACAAAAACAATTTGCTATAAACAGAGTTAACTGATAGCATAAAATGTATATTTAAATATTATTTTTTTACGCAATTTTCTGAAATTTAAAAAAATATCCACTTCAATAGTTGACCAGTGTACTAAAAATTTAACAATAAATGTTTATCCTTTTCTAAAAAAATCGCCTTGATATATTTATTTAATTTGTTTCGATGAAATGGTTTACTCTTTGCAAGAAATAATTGAATTTGTAGGTTTATACTACCAAAATAATAATTGTGCAACAGCTGCTGCTAGAATATTTAACGAATTACATGACGGAAGACATGCAACTCATAAGTATGTAATTCAACTGATGGAGAAATTTACCACAACTGGGTCTGCAATAAAGTGCATAAGCAAGAGGGACTCGTAAATAACGAAGCAATCAAAGTGGCAATTTTAGGTCAAGTCAGCTTAGAGGCTCAACAACCCTAATCGTTGTCAACAATAAGTAGAGCGATCTTCATCTTCTACAATTTTCCGAGTTCACAAGTTGAATGAAGATTATTTTGATCGTCGTCTAGAGTTTTGCGAAACAATGATGCAATTTATCAATAACAATCTACAATTGTTAAACAATATTTTCTTTTCTGATGAATGCTCATTTTAATTAAATAGCTTAGTAAATAGGCATAATTGTAGATATTGGGCTGAAAGTGATACACATATTATGCGTGAATTCCATACACAACATCCTCAAAAGTTAAACGTTCGGTGTGGTATCCTAGGTGACGACTTTGTCGGACCTTTCTTCAACAACGGAAATTTAAATGGTGAATCATATCTTGAGTTACTCAGGAAAGGGGTTGACCCACGTATTACAACAATAATAGAAAATTATTATAACCTTTCCGAAGATATACTGGTATTTCAACAAGACGGAGCTCCCCACACTATCCTGTCCGACAATTTTTAAACGAAACATTCCCCGCTCGTTGGATAGGTAGGAGAGGGCAGATGATGGAACGGCCACCTAGGTCACCGGATTTAACACCCCTAAACTTCTTTTTATGGGGGGTATTTAAAAACAAAAGTATATGCTACCCAACCAGAATCTCTGGATGATTTACGAGAGAGGATAGAAAATGAATGTCGACAATTAAATCCAGCCGTATTAAGCAATGTCAGAGAGGCATTTTAAAATAGATTATATCAATGGCACAATCTATTTTCTATAATCTATTTTATGGAAGTGAATGGGGTGTCTTCGTGACTCGTACACTTCTGGAGTCGTACACTTTAAAAATTCAGGTAAATTTCTTCTGGACTCGTACACTCTACAAATAATGACCACGCTAATTAAAGTAACTAGTAATCCTGGTTATTAGTGATCTCAAATTTTTCTGGACTCGTACACTGCATAATTTCGCAACATATCCTAACTTATACAAACAATGTTTCACAGATTTTTGTCCAGAAATAAGTTGATTGACTATTTCTTGGATCTGCCTTCAACGTATTTAGTTTTTCGTTTTTTACGATTTATGCGTTTTGCGCTTATGCGATTAGGTTAGGTTAGGTTAGGTTAGGTTAGGTTAGTTTATGTTAGGTTAGGTTAGGTTAGGTTAGGTTAGGTTAGGTTAGGTTAGGTTAGGTTAGGTTAGGTTAGGTTAGGTTAGGTTAGGTTAGGTTAGGTTAGGTTAGGTTAGGTTAGGTTAGGTTAGGTTAGGTTAGGTTAGGTTAGGTTAGGTTAGGTTAGGTTAGGTTAGGTTAGGTTAGGTTAGGTTAGGTTAGGTTAGGTTAGGTTAGGTTAGGTTAGGTTAGGTTAGGTTAGGTTAGGTTAGGTTAGGTTAGGTTAGGTTAGGTTAGGTTAGGTTAGGTTAGGTTAGGTTAGATTAAGTTAGATTAGGTTAGGTTAGGTTAGGTTTATGCGTTTTGCGTTTATGCGATTAGATAAAATATGCAGTGTACTTTTTATAATAAAGTATTAAATATGCAGTGTACGAATCCAGAAAAATTTGAGATCACTAGTTACTTTACTAGTTACTTTAATTAGCGTGGTCATTATTTGTAGAGTGTACGAGTCCAGAAGAAATTTACCTGAATTTTTAAAGTATACAACTTCACATAAAACGTGTTTGACACTTACATATATTGCACAAATTGCACTGAGGTGGTGGTGATTTTGTAAAATGATGTTCGTGAGTTAAACGTGTGTGACCCAGTCTTAATTTAGAAAGAAGTGTTTGATGTTGTCTTTGAAGTGTGTGTGGTTGCCAAGATCCCACATTTGGTTTTATTTCTTTTAATTTGTTAGTAAAACCTTGCCATTCAATATTCCACTGTTGTTTAATTTGTTTGTGGAAGTGGATGGCAACATCTCTAGCAGAACTTTTATGCGTAGCAAGATTTTGTGACTTAACAGCTTCTTGTGACTCCTTGTCAGCCTTTTCAGTTCCAATTATACCAGTATGGGAAGGTGTCCATATAAAAATAATGTCTTTGTTTTGTCAAACTTTCATAAAAAGTAGAGTTTTTTGTTGTTTGGATTTTTGAAGTAGAATAAATAGCACAGTTAAAAAGATTAAAGAGTTTGAACTGTTGTACAACCCATTTTATTACAGGCAAATAAGGTGAAAGTAAAAAATAAGTATAATTTGTGCTATTAAAAGAAAAATTGTTTATCTCATAAACTAATCACTTTAACCTACAAGTATTATACATTTTTGAAATCAGCTCAAAGAGGAATATTGTAATAACCGAATGAAGTTTCTTTGTTGTCACCAGATGTGATATACTAAATTGTTTTTAATCTTAATTTTTTAATAGACTTTAGCCTAGCCGAGCGGATGTTAGGCTAAAGTTAGGGTTCGTGGATTCGGCCTCCGCAGTATTTAGTGTTGGGAGGTCTTACTTCGGCAGTTAGGAAGGACGGGATTTGTTGCTGGGCTCTGAAAAAGGTCTGGAGTCTAGAGAAATGATACACAATATTCTCGGGAGAATCTAGCAAATTTATTAAACTCTAAGTTTGATGATACAAGTCTAAATGTAGATGAAACTCTTACGGAAAGCTATGTGCATCTCCCAAAGAAAAAAGAAAAAAACAAAAAAACTTTCTTTTAAATTAACATTAACAAAATTTAAAACTAATCAACAACATGAATTGAAATATGGTCTGATGGACCCTTGCGTGATATCAATTTGGTTACAGTTTAATTCTTAATCGTTACGTTATGTATAACTTTCCCGGAGGACTCAGTTCTCTGTCGGAGAATATTATCTACGTCCCGACAGTGGAGACCCGGTAAACTCTATATATCCGGTTGAGGATAAAAGATACAATATCCGTCTGAACAATTGAGACGATACAAATTTGCTTAACGAACAAATCCAAACTCCCATAAAATTTCTTATTTATTAAGGGTTAGTATAATCTAAATTGACTCACCAATTTTCCCTGTAGCGAGTTTAGGTTCACTCACACACTCACTATTTTTTTTAATCGCCCCGGTAAAATTAATATTGTGATTTATCACTTGGAAAAAAGTTCACTGATTATTATTATTACAAAAGATTACTTCGTTTCCGCGGCCCGATGGTCGATTATTTAAATTATTATTCTTTAATTATTTTATTGAAAATTAGCACTTAGCTCACTTTCCAAAAAAAAACACACTTAACTTTGCCCTAAACGCGTTTGATTCGATTGGCATCTAGCCTATGGAACGCTCCAAATCGAATTCCCCCCATGTTCTCAACACGGAGGATTCGATAGGCATCTAGCCTCTGGACACGTCCAAATCGAATTCCCTGATTCTTCGTTTTTTGGTCTCCAGCAAAAGTCTTTTTTCCCCCGAGTACCTCTTGAGACTACCCCTTCTCCCTCATTCTGCTCACTTGTCTCTTTACTATTGGCTAGCAGCCCTGCTACCGGCACTGCTTGGGTACGCTTCGGGAGCTGAGCCAGCAAAATTTGGCTTACACATCGCGGCTAGCTCCTACGTGACTTTTTTTTTGTTTTGCAGGACCGCAACTTCTTTAGTTGCAAATTCTTTAGTTTCGTGTTCTACATTTTTTCAAATACATTCTTGTGAAATAGCTTTTCGCTGACCAATGTCCTGTCGCTATTACGCAAAGGTTACTTAGTTTCATTTGAATAAATGATACCGGGGATCTCCGATATGTTATTTAACTTATTATGAATTGTATCTTTTTCCCTCATATCAACCCGGGGCGGGGAAGGGGGGTTCCTTTTGGATTATTACAGTATCCAAATTTTACATAAAAATATGAGAAGTAATTTAAAAAAAATGATGCGGCTAGTAGTGAGGGGGTGGCTTTTCCAGTAAGTTTAAATAAGTCATAATGCTTGCCCCTTCCAACAAAAATTGACGTGTTTTTGGAATTTTCCTAAATACCAGCATTACAAAAGTTATTAAAGTTGGATAGGACTTTTATCTGAAAAGCACTGTAAATTCTTGTTATCAAAGGCATAAGTCCTTTTTTTATCTTTTTCCAAAATAATAATTTACGTAAACATTTTCCAAAAAATATTAGAGCTTCTTGAATAAGCAATCCATCATCCACAATACCGTAATTTTTAAACGAAAACGTCAAATCTTTAGTCCTTAATCGTGTCAGAAACCGCCTCTTTTATAACAATAATTTCGAATGATAGATGATTAGTTCTAGTCCTGTACACATTTTATGGTGAGCTAACGGCTATCTTAATACGTATATATAGAGGTACTACCTCGGTCGTTCTCCGCACCTCTGCCGACCAGGCGGTGTGGACCTCACACAGCGGCAGGCTTTTTTAATTTAAGACCGTACAGAAATCGATCGGCGGTGTTCGATGGTATATTAGTAGGTGATTTCTTAATATATACATGCAGCTACACACCACACCACAGTGTATTCGTTTAACCGAATGCCCTACCCTATAGGTCTGTTTGTTTTTAGAGTAATTGAATAATAGAGATGTTTAGAATGGTAAACGTCTTCTTCGACGTATAGAATTTTTGCAAATTATATACACACGATGCTATAAATATTAAGAATCAGAATATTAAATAAATTAAATTAAATAAATTATTTATACTAATAATAAAAGTTTCTAAATATAAAATAGAATGAGAACATGTATAGATATCAGAAATACATTCACCGACTTAAAATTCGATCCATTCAAAATATTGATTTATTTAAAAATGCTCTAACTTCCGAACGCGGAGGCTGATTTCTTTGATTTTTTTTGCAACTTGTAGATAAAAAACTGTACCTACTTTTAAGTCTATTATTCTGACGTCTCAAAATAATTTCATACTTCCCTCATATACAGGGAAGAAAAGAAAACATGTTTTCCTCTACTTTTGACTCACCCTGTAGGTTAATTCTGCTAGTAGATGTGCACATATTGAACTTTACCAAGATGTCTGATTTGTTTCCAACACTTCGATTTTTTATTTACTCAGATCTTTTAATTTGTTTGTGAAATGTGACGGTTTAAAAGAAACATTTCAGATACGATCGTTATTTAAATGACTGTAGAGAATAAACTACAAAATGCATTTTTTTGCCAATAATTGCTGTTTGAACTAGTGATGAATAGAGTGGACTCGAGTCAGTTTATACCAGTGGTTCCCAACCTTTTTCGACCTACCGCCCATTTTTCCAAAAACAAAATACTTAGCGCCCCCCTTAAAAAACTCTTCCATTCTTAAAATTAGTAACGCACTTTCATTCACAATTGTTTTATCTTTTTTGGGTCAAAGGCTACCTTAAATATGATTCGACGGCCCCTTAACTAATCCAAGCAACAACAAATTAAAAAAAATGTTTTATTCAAAAATACAGTATTCATGTATTGATCAAATTTTAACTTAAATACCTATCATAAAGATCAATATAATAATAATAAAACATTTTTATTGAGAAGGCTGAGCTTGATCTAATGATAGTAATCTGTCTATATTTGGTTCCATACTTGTCATCAGCAATCTTAAATCACCGTGCTCCACTACAGTCTATTTCTCTTCTTTGTTAATAAATTGCTGACTATGCTAAATCCTCTTTCGGCTAAATACGATGAAGGAAAGGCAATGAAAAACTTCTTTGATGCAGCCCATAAAGCTGGATATAATACTGAAATTTGACATTGCAGCCAAAATTCTTGATATCCATTTTTAAATTTCACTTTTAACTCTTCATTTGTTGACAATTCTATCAATTCCTCCTTTAGTGATAATTATGCGGTTTCTAAACTTTTATATTTTCGGATTCACCTTTTCTATTTCTGTGTGAGAAGCGAAAAGCAAAGTTGTTAGAAGCAATGAGTTACTTTAGGGGGGCGGCAGCTGTTCCTCAACGCCCCCCAAATTTTTCTTGGACCCAAAAGCCCCCTTGTCTCTCTTCAACGCCCACCGGTGGGCGGTACCGCCCCCGTTGGGAACCACTGGTTTATACGGTATTCGAATCATGACTCTGGCTGAACTCGAATCTAGAAATGCGAGTCCAGAACTAAAGTCCGATTTTAGAACAAATGGTTGGTTGCATAAAAGACTAGCCTTAGAGAAAACTCGTTACGAAGGCACAGAAGTGGCTGGAATACATAAATACTTCAAAGCTATTTTATAATGGCCGTTATTGGTGATTTTGCAAAATTGCAAAGAATCGACTTTTCTATCCAAATACGGTAGCTCTACGTACTGTTTCACTTTAATAATTGCTGATGTTCTGGGGTTTTCCATGGTTGAAAATTCCAACACCCTTTTATCTAGATGGTCCCATAAATTCTCACCAGTCACCTCTGAAGTTATCTGCTGAAAATCTGAAGATGAAGTTTCGAGACGTGAAGTAGTTAGCCAAACTCGTATACAATACTCGAGTCCCTGGGACTCGGATAAATTGAATCGAGTTAGCGAGTACGAATCGATTCTTCCTGACTCGAGTACTGGAATCCAGTCCAGCGTACCTACTCGAATGAAAATAAATTGGTATTCGAGTATGCGAGTTCTAAAGCAGGAATCGATTCTGACTCGAGTCAACCCTTACTCAACACATCACTAGTTTGAACTATCACCATATCATGATTGTAACGGCTACTGATGCAGCACAAGCAGTTGCTCTAGTACAAGACGGTAGGTCTCAATCTTATGCTTAAAGAAAATGTTCATTTTCTTTAAACCGTCACATTTCACAAACAAATCAAGATATCTGCGTAAATAAAAAAACGTAGTGTTAGAAACAAATGACAAAGTTCAATAAGTGCACGTCTACTAGCAGAATGAACCTACAGAGTGAGTCAAAAGTAGAGGAAAACACCGGTGAGTGATCGATGTGAAGTTAGCAGCCAATTTTAGCTGAAAAAATGTTGGGAGCTGCTGGATTTTAACTTTCAGTGGCGCACAAGTTAAATATAATTAAAAAAAAGACGATTTTACAAATCTTTACAAATCAAGATAGTGTTTAAATTTGTCTCAAGGTAAAAATGGAGCTTTGTAGATTATTTAACGCACATTTGATGATCAAATATAAGTAGGTACCTAATCATGATTTTTAAAAATCTGTGGTTTGCATAAAAGGGCAATATTTCAATCAATGAATCGATTAAAACATTTCTAAATTTATTAAAAAACATGATAATACCTTTAAGAAAAATGGCAAATAGGGGGAAATATGGGTTGAAATATTACCCTTAAATTTTAAAAATCTGTAACTGCCAAAGAAAATGGAAAGCCAGGTTAAAAATTTGGATAAAATTTATTTAATTACCAAGAATATACTGTCAAACGAAAATTTGCTTACGGGCCGGATAAGGGGTTGAAATACTACCCTTAAAAGTTTAAAAATCTGTAACTGCAAAAGAATAGGTATTATTATAATAGATATTACATTTCCAAAAGACACATAAGGTTACCAGAACGAATTATTTCCCCCAACAAATAAGATTAATTACTGAGAAACACATTAACAGGGTACCTAGTAGGAAAAATAACTTGGAAAATCAGTAAAACAATAATACTGATTTCATTTTTATCTAAAAAAGTTAGTTTAACAGCAATGTAGGTGTTAGGAATGAATCAAAGATCCGTTTTAATTTCTTCAATTGTCTAATGTCAATATAATAAATATTGGTTAAAGGATTTATTGTTTTTCTGCTGTGATGGATGAGACTTATCACACGAAACCTGAAAAGCATTGTAGTAGATTTGAAACAGATTTATGTGCCATTATAGCTGAGAGAATTTACACAATAAGAGTGGATTTTATAGGTTATAAGCATTTTTAACCACCAACCACAAAGCTGTAGATTGATTTTTAGTCCAAATTTAGCTTAAAATGCTTTGGATGATCTTTTACTCCGTTGAATAAATTAACCTTCCGAGAAAGGTGATAGTTTATAAGCATTTTAACTATTTAGCTACAAAAGCCGTGACATGATAAGATCATTATTTGGTTCGATAGATGATTATGTAAAAGCTATATAAAGGGGCATTAGTTTGGTCTTGATTTAGCAATAAAATTATTGCTAGAAGGCTTTGTTTCAGATGAATAATAGAACATTGAAAAGTATGCCTACGTGAGTGTTTTAAAAAGTAATATATTGCAGCTGTTATGCTATATATATCTCACTTCTCTCTACAATATGAATTTATAACAAGGAGTGGAGTTAGGAGTTATTCAATTGTTTTATTATGAATTGCAATGTTGTCAGATTTAATTTCAGGTACAACTAGAAATTTATGTTTGAATCAAGATTAATACGATATATCACAAATATTGTACATATTCGTACACATCAAAATAAAATAAATCGTATTGGAGTAGCAAGTTGTAATTATAATCTGTTTTTGTATAATTACATACAATTTAACTAGTCATACAGAAACTAAAAATGTTTGTACTTAATAACTTGATGATGCTAGTATAACGCTAATAGTTTTAGCCTATACTGAGTGCCCCATCATCAGGTTACAAAAGAGTTTATTACATACATTAGAAGATTCTGTTAAATGTGCCCAATATCTTTTTTGTTTAATTTTATTCTACATAATTCAGTATTAAGTTAAAAACTTAAACTTTTATGTTCTTCATCGTTTTTCCTTTGGTTTACTGAATTGATTAATTTGTCACTATAACAAACAATTTTTGCAATCATTTTGGAATTTATTTAACCTTTTTGCTCTTATACGTCGACACGTATAGACAGTGTTGCCGGATTTTTATAAGTTTACAAGATTTAAAGATCGATTCTAATAAACCTATCCAAAACAACTTATTTGAAGTGACATCAAACAAATTACCAACATAATTTTTATATTTTTTTCCTTTTGAGTAAGATAAAGGTTTAATAAAATAAAGAGTATAACAATATTTGCTTTTATTCGCTAGAATTAGATTCATCACTACTAGTTTCAGTTTTTTCATTGGGATTTATACTTAATTATAGGTGACAACAGCAACGACGCGACTTGTCAATCACGGCTACCAACTGTATGTATAAACAAATTTAAGTATTTTATATTGATTTAATGAATGAAACATTTAATTTGAAAGTTGGGAACGGTGCTTGGCAATTAAGACGAAATTAGTGACGTGAATCAAATTTTGTTTTGCACCAACTATAGTCTGATAATGGCCTAGAAACTAGAGCGTTATGTATCTGTATATTTGTAATAAAATATTGTAACATTGACTTTAATTTTTTTCCATTCTTCAAAACTAATTCAAGTTCAAATTATTTTTGTAAAAAGTATATTTGAGAACCTGGTTAGATAAGATATAGGGTGTATGGATAGTGGGAAGTATATATACTTATTAAGTACTTATATATAGATTATTTCCAGGGAGTTTAAATTTTATTGTTGCCGATATTAAATATTATTATATGTAGATATATCTATGTATGAAGTTAGGGGTGATACACTGCGACCTTTAAGATCTATGTGTATTGAAGATTTGTTTTCTTCCTCACAGAATCTGCACTTTGCTTTATTTTCTGTCCCTAGTTTCTTCATGCTACTACTTAACCGGCAATACCCGGTTAGTATTTTATACTTATTATATTATTATACGTATTTTATACTTAGGTTGAGGCAGCTAAGAGATCTCTTCTGGTCATAGTTTCCCAGAAGTATTTTAGCTGATTCCAGTACTTGCAGTTTTTCTTTTCCATTTATTTTCTTAGTTTCCTTTGAAATATCACTATAGGTACAATATTTTAATATATTTGGCGTGGTTCTCCGGTAAAGTTATCATCTTTAGAGATAAAACAAAAATTTGCTGAATCATAAAAAATACTATTCCGATAATTACATATTTTTCTTACAGTGATATACTGACATATTTACTTTTAGACTTTCTAAATGGTGTATTATTACATAGAACAATTAATAAACCTAGTATTTGTTAAATTAGTTTAAACTTTACTAAGTATTTAATTCTTGTAAATGCCAATAGAGCCCTAGCGGTTGATGCCAGTGATAATAAAAATGTGATATCAGCTGATACCACACAGTTATTAGAATTTCTTTTAAAAATAAAATTAATAGACAACATAAATGGAATAATCAATTACTAAATCTTTTGCAAAATAAACAATTCTCCAGTTGATTTTGGAAAAAAAAGTGAAATTTCACATTTTTCAACAACCTCTTTGTTATTTTTATCCACTATCTGTTTAAGATGTTCAACATAAGCTCTTAATAATTTGAACAATTAAACTATTTGCGTTTTAATATACAATATCCAAAAACTTACCGGCGCTGCTTTCTCCTGTAGAGGAGTCAAAAGTTTTGGAAGTCATCTGGAAGAGAGCATCCAACGGGGTAGCTCCCGGCTGTTTTCCTTGCTGTCTCTGCCTTTGAACCGAAGCAGGAACTATATCGGGAGAACAACAGTCGCTCGCAACACTAGAAGATCTGTCACTACCAGTCTCTGAGGTATAACTAACATTAAACGCAAACTCGGGTCTCAACAAAGCCAATTGTTGAACTTTTAAATGTCTATGGAAATTTTCCAGCCGTTGTTGATGTGCTTCCACTTCGGGATCGATGTCCCACGGCCTAACTATGCGATTACAGCTCGGTTTCGCTGGTTTGTGGTTAAGGATATCGGCTATAGAAAAGCTTTTTACTCCGTCTTGCCTCTCTTCGACGTCTACCGTCGGCGATAGTCGTCGTTCCTCTATCATTTTAAGTTTTTTCAATGGTTTAAAATAATCTTCGTGTTCTTCGGGACATCTACAACCGGAGGAATAACTCGGGCTGTTTTCGTTGGATTTTCTATAATTAGGAGGCGATTGCAAGGCCGGACTAGGACATCCCACGGAAATTTCATCTTCCGACATGTACTTTTGATCGTTGGCTTGTGAAGACGGTAAATTTGGGCTGGGAGATCTCGAGGAAATCGGACTTTCGTATTTAGATCCTAAGTAGGGTGACATTTCGTTAACGGGAGATGAGCTTTCAAAATCTTGCATGATTTCACCGAAACGAAAGAGCACTAATTGTCTACGCAGCACACATCTTTTGAACGCGTTAACTACAGTCACTCAATCACACGAACACCGTTTGTCAGACGTCAAACAAAAAAACGTGAAGCGCTAAGAAGGTAACCAACAACACCTTCCTATCTTTAACAGATCTGGTAACAAGTGAAAGGCCGCATGCCAATCTATCCGGTCGACCGTCTTTAGCATGCCACGCCTCCCATTTAGACAGTCCTCCAATAGCACATCGACGGGAAACTTGTCTTCCTTTATAAAAATGCCGCCTGCTTAACCGATTGGTCCGAAGGAGGGGCGTGCCTCGACGTGTTTTATGTGTCTGCCCACCAATCATTTGTCTAATTTGTAGTCTGGCGTTTATATCATTTGTTGGAGTGGAGATAAATGAGACTTGGCTTTAGGAGATTATTCAGCTTGTGCTTAATCTAAATTATTTTACTTTATGGTTTTTTACACTTTAACTGCTTTATTGCTAATGGGGGAAATTAAGATTATACAAAAATGTACTAATAAAAGCTAAAGAACTTTGATATAGACGATGGTTTCTTACTTCGTATAATGAAATTTATTAATGCAGCTCACGATATTGACTTATCATCGCCTATTTGTCTGTTTTTTGCGTTAAGATGTTTTTATATCTAAGCTCTCTCTTTTTTTTTGGTGTTGATAATTTCGCAACCAAGTATCATTAAGACGTTGGTACTACAGGTAAATTCGCCACCAATCTTTAACACCGGCATTTATTTTTAAAATTTTTCTGTAGATTTTGGTCCTATTTTTTATTTGCCCATTATATTTTTAGGAGAAAATATCTTTTTTGTCTTATTTTCACGATTTTATGTGAGACACCTCATTTACCTCACGGTATCCCAAGAGTACAATTCAATTTATCAGTCCGCGTGTGGTCATTGCTATGTCTCAGACAGGATATTTCTTGTTGGAAATTTCGTCGCTACTTGTCGGAAACTTCGTTGTGCTGGGTTCCACGTGTTTACTCAGTTTTAGTTTGTGTTTTACTGTGAGCATATAAGCAAGTAGAATGGGTACTTACGAACAGGAAGAAAAACGGCTAGAAATGCTTTGACAAGAAATTCGTCAGACGATAATATTAACCTAGTGAAAATTTTACTTCGTCGTCTTCGGGCGATGCACCTTACAAACATTCGAAAAGGTCTTACAAAATCAAGGTGTTTCATCCAGGGTACGACATGAAAAAAATAAAACAGAATTATTGACGAGAGCAGGTACTTCCAAAGGAAAAATTATGAATAGAAAGATAAATGGGTCCATGAAAAAAACGCCTGTTGTGCAAGAAAATATGGAAATTCATAGTTCCAGTGATGAGAATGACTCTCCTTAGTTCAGATATTTGTAAAATGTATGTGTAAAATATCATTATTTCAAAAGTTACTAATGAAATTACCAACCCGCTAACTTTACCTAGCACGCCGTACCGGTTTTCAACACATTTTCAAACTTAAATCGCTTACATTGAATTAATTTTAAGGATGGCCTATTTATTGTGTATAACCAATCACGGTTTAAATATTAATAAATTTGAAATCAGTTAAACAGTTGTCCACGCCCACATCTTTAATGTTTGCAGCATAAGGTATTTTATTGTCAAATTGCCTGTGTATTATACAGTACGGTTTTATTGCAACCTCCCTACTGATCCCTTTTTTACTTCAATTAGTTTGGAACCCTCGATAATAAATGTTTGTTTGGGATCAAAATCCCTTTTCAAAACATTTTTTTTTCTATTTTCTTCTTTTAGGTAGGTTGTTAGAAATAATAACATTCCATAAAATGAAAGCTAAAATATAAAAGTATTTATTTTTGAATCTCCAATAGTTTCTAATCAATATTGATGGTACTAATTTTAATTGTTTTTATGTTGAATTTAATATTCTAAAAGAATTTTTGTTAACGTTTTTCTGTTACGTTCGGATCAAAATGACCCTACATTTATTTATTTTATATTTTATTTAGTAAATAAATAGGGTGGTAAAAATCAAAATGTAGCAATACATTTTAAAAATGAGCCGTCAATGACAGTGTGAAAAATGTAATAAATATCTAATAAACATAGATTTATTGTACTAACTGTTACTTTTACTCTTACTTTACTTATTCTTTTATTCTTAATAAACATAGATATAATAATCAAATATTTAGGTTGTTTTATTGTTGATTTATTGTTCTTGTTGTAAAATAAACTATTTTTTATAAACAACAGACTGTAATTGAATTTTGAAACGTATTTTTCGAATAAATAGTGGAAGTTTAGTTTAACCGTTCAGTTATTTATTGTTCTTAGTAAGATGAACTTCCACAAAGTAAAGGTTAACACAATCAATTTCAACAACAGACTTGTTTTTTTTTATAAATATAATTTATTATGCTTAAAAATGTTTTTGGATTCGCCCACGTAAAAAAATACGCCTAGATTCTACCTCTGTGGTGTAAAGAGTATGTAGGTAATATAGTTTTAGTGAAAAAATACAAAATGAATACGAAATCATAGGACAACAGATTCCAAACTAGGTTAGGTTAGGTTACAAGAAGTACTGATGATTTGTCGGTTTTAAAACAATCCATTCTTATCAAGAAGGAGCGTCATTAATAAATCATGAAAGTATCGGCGGCGAAATTACCCATAGGATTAAATATACCTGGTGTGGGCAGAGGATTTACAAAGTTACTAGTGGCGAAATTACTTGTGCCCCTTTTTTACTATTCCTACGGCTTTTGTTTAAAAGAAATGTCCAACATAAGGTTTGTTCCAACCAAGCAAAGAACCGTTCTAGAACGGTAATATTACCACTCACGAGACCAAATTAGTACACTGCGCAACTCACTACACCACTGCGCACAATAATTACTGTTTTAGAACGGTTCTCTGCTTGGTTGGAACAGACCTTTAGTAATTATTTCTTTGTATAAACACCCATAGTTAAAAAAGCACTATTTCACTGTTCATACAGTGAGCTGTAAACAATTTTTTTTATTGTTGCCAACTTCTAAGCATTTATATATAAGGGGTGTTGAAAAAGCATTGCCAAGTACAATAAACAACTCTTGATTTCTTATCTTGCCTTGTCAAGTGTTGCCCAATCTGTATTTTATAAGGAAAACCACCAATCTTCTTAAACATTCATCAGGTAGACGTTTCACCCAAATTCATTTTTAGAGATGTTCTGCGGAGACTTCTTTTTGGTGTCATGGTGTCGTCAAAAGAAGTATTCTTGCTCTGAATCCATAATATCTTCTTTACTCCATGACGTCGTTGGTAACTTTTCTACCAATTTTGAATGATAACTGGCGTTATCTAAGACAACCACTGCAGCAGTTGGCAAAAAGTCCAATAGCTGGGACAAATAATCTTCAAAAACATCAGAGCTCATTTCCTCGTGGTAATCTTTGGTTGACTTTGATACAAAGTCTAATAATCAATTTTCTACATAACCATGTTCACTGCCAATGTGTGCGATTATTAGTCTGCGACCTTTTCCTCGAGGAGCATTTAATCCTGTTGAATATCCCTCCAAACATGCCTGACGGAAATTTGAAATATTGGTGTCCATTCATGCTTTATACAGAAACAGCGTATCCTTCATTCAAATATGTTTCATGTAAATAAAAGATAGTTTTTCTCTCGTTTCGAAACTTTTTAATGCTTCTTAAATATTGTGTTCTCCAGTAAATAATTTCTTCTGTCTCATTCAAAAATTTTCGTTTTTATGCTACTCATACTTTTAGGAGTTTCCATAACGTATTTCCTCCAAATTTGGGAATAGTATAGTATCTATACTTCTGCTATACCTAACAATCATTATTTTAAGTATTTAAGTACAAAGAATGGAATTGTTTTCTAATGATATCTCTAGTAATGTTATCGACCATAATGGACTTTTTTCCTACGTGTTTTTTTGGTTTTGGTGAACATTTAAAGCAATAGTTTTTTCTCGCACTTTGTTTTAAATGAACCACTTGTACGGGAACAACACTCGAATTTGACGCCGTTTTCACTACCGAAAATGTTGGAGTAAAATAATAAAAATATAAATCACAATATAAACACTAATCACACTATTATTATGTATTCTTATGTATTAGGATATGAATAATTCCTCAATTTATAGACTAATAACGTACGTGTTTTTGCAATTATACACATGGTTAACTTAATCCCTTAACACCCCTAACGACCACAATTATTCTCGTTAAAACCGAAAAACAAAATATTCTAAATATCGTATTATGACTACTTATCCCTTACCTAAAAGAAATTTCTTAATACCGATATAAATAAGTACATGCGCTAGTGATTTAGGGTCTTGTTTACAACATTTTACGATTTAATGACTTTTCTTATCTGCCAACTCCAAACAAATGAACTATAATAAATAAATAATACATAAAAATATAATTGTTTCTTCTTGATTTATAAACATTTGTAGATCTTGTATTTACAAACCAATAGGACTAGAGCTAAGGACTAATAATAATTATTGATTTATAAATAATGCTTCTGGGGAATAAAACTGTTTAAAGAGTGGATCTAATATGGAATTTAAAAAAAAAATAACAAAATGAAAAAGTTTTCTAGAATGGGACCGGTCCTGCGTCTTCCAGACTACAACCAAAAGAGTCTTTCTCTTTTCTTGTAATTAATATTGCAGATTATTGACTAGAATTTAGAAGCGGCATCTTTTCATGTTTACTGCTTGCTTTTAATAAGATATCGACAAGCTGTGAAGAGGCAAAAACGAGTTTATTAGCCAAAGCACATTTCTATACACTCTTTAAATGCGTATAGCGTGATTTCAGTTTATTATATGCTGAGATAATTTTTATTATCTAATTGTACGAAAGTATATGGTCATTAAAACAGTTATACGAATGGATAGATGAATAGCATCGTCCAGTATATAATTGGACGGTTTAATTGGAAAATATATAAAGCACCATCCATTTTATCGGATTAAGTGTTTCGTATTGTTGAAGGCTTAATTTTTTAATTGCAGTGATATTCAAAATCAAGGATTAACTTCAGCATATATTAAAACTGGTATTTATAATGATGCAGCTTTTGTATATTTAAAATTAACAAGTTATAGGATCAACTTCTGGGAAATTGTCAGTGGAAACAATTCTAAAAATTTAGTTTTAATATCATAGGAGTTAGTTGGTTTAGGAATTTAAATCTCTGGTGCTTAAGTTTTTACACTATACGTAAAGTTAATAGAAAATAATTGAGAATTTTAGAAGCCCAAATATTTTAAATTTAAATTAGTTTGTTTATAATATATCTATAAAGATATGAACAAATAATATTT
This sequence comes from Ophraella communa, assembly GCA_035357415.1. NCBI lineage: Eukaryota > Metazoa > Arthropoda > Insecta > Coleoptera > Chrysomelidae > Ophraella > Ophraella communa. The sequence continues at coordinate 18,805,430 of CM068988.1, read as the reverse complement.
CCATGCGTTATTAGAATAAAAACGGGTATGGAATTATCATGTATAAAAAAACTGCTGGAATTCAAATCTCTGTTCTATTTGAAAAACTGAAAAGCCCTCACAGTCTTCTTCTTACGATTGTATAGATAATATTTTTCCCTTCGATTAGTACCATTAAGGTCCTTGTTTTTGCATCTTCATTGATATTTTACAATTTTTGGCTTTGTCTCTTTAGATAACGTTATTCCTAATATTATCGATTGTTGTAATAATTTTATAAGAGAGGTAATGAACTACAAATATAATTAAGCTTGTTATTTAACATAATAACTTTTAATTCATGTTTTAGTGCTATCGTTATCGCAAAAAAAATTTTCAATATGGTGGCTTTGATGAAAATTATGGTAAAGTACGTTTCACAATAATTCGTTGACTTGGTACCTGCTCTTAACTGCTCTTAACTGCTCTTAAGGGATTACTAATAAAAGGTGGTTAATATTTCTTCGAACTTTGGCCGTAAACCGGTGAACAGAAAGGTATTATTTATTTTTGTCCAGGAAGATATATTTTGGATTTTTTATTTTTCAGGTAAAATTTTAAATTATTATTACTGACCATCAATAGTAAATCATTAGTAAATGATTTTTGATTTTCTTAATCATCTTAGAAGAGAAAGTGGGAGTTAATCAGAAATGTGACAAGTAATATTCCCATTGATAGCTGGAAAAATTCGATTCAGCATGTTATTAAGGTTGAAGGTACATATCGAAATGTTAATGTAACTGTAGCACCCTTAGTTATTAATTTAAATGAAGACGATAGTGATACTGAACTACATTTAGATTAAATAGTTGTAAGTAATGTATAATTCGTTCATTTGTTTAATCGCAATTAATAAATAAAGTTAAAATTTGTTTTTAAAAAATTTCGTGATTTTTTTTTACAAAATAAATTTAAGTTTTAGTAAATTTTAAATCAAATTTAATCAATCAAATTTAAATCAATTTGTGGCCATGATTAAACTACATCTTTTTTATTTGAAACATTTTTTGACAACATCTGCCAATTAGATGAAATAGACCAAAGCGTATACGTATACGTAAGTTTCAACAGTTTTGTTTAATTTCAATTAATAAATAAACTTAAAATTTGTTTGTTTGTTTTTAAAAAATTTCGTGATTTTTTTTACAAAATAAATTTAAGAGAAATTTATAACCTTTCATTACTAATCCCCTAAGGTCAGGTACCGAGTCAACGAATTATTGTGAAACGTACTTGATTTAGTTTATTTTAAACAAAAATATTATAAAATGTATAGCTCATCGTTAGTAAAGTCTGTTACAGAAACATATGATAGTCATGCCTCTAATAGATTGATGAGAATACCATGGTAACATAGAATATTTGGTTTCAATATCCATGACAGTAATTTTAAACTATACCTCTGAATTCTAAATGGTTCTCTATTGGGTGTAAACCATATATCGACTGGTGCAATCAGTGAGTTTTCCATCATTTCCAACTTCATCTTCTACTGTAAACTGAGAATACTATTTTGTCCATTGGGCGTTGCAGCTTGGGTTAGCTTCAATGTGAGTGGTCGTTCAACGTCCCTATCACCTGAAAGATCTATTGTGACTCACCCCTGGGTGAATGAAGTCCTTGGACTCGAGTTGATGCAGACCGTGATGCATATTGATCCTTAGTCTCTCGAGCTCTCTGCAGTTACACACAATAGCCAATTCTAGCTAAAACTTGTTGGATGTCTTACTGCAAAGAAAGACTAGGTATTCATTTTTGAGCGAAAAAAGAGATTTACTTGATGATTTCGAGTCCAAAGCATTGAAATTTGAAGAAAAAGAAGTAACTGTATATAACAGAGTAAGAAAAATAAAGTTATTATGAAAGAAAAGGACAGAAGCATGGAAGAAACATTTCCTCGAGAAAAATTTCGTACTGGGGTGTTTATGACCATTGTTGACAACATAGCTTCGCAACTCAACAAAAGAAGGGAGCCCATAAAAATCTCTACATAAGATTTAAGATCTTACAAAATCCAAAATAAAAAAAATCCAATGAGGTGGCTTGTGAAGCTAAACGGTTAGGTAAAGTATACAAGAACGATATTTGATGGGCCAAATTACCCAGCTTTGATAGTGAAGACGAATGAAAAGCTTAATGACTGTACAGCCAAAACGACATTACTTTAAAATTAGACTACAAAAATTTTATTGACGACTTTGCAATACGGAAAAACGGAAACAATCTGTTGTATGAATCTCTAGTCAGTCTAGTAGTAAGCCAAGAAGCCAAAAATATATTTTTTTCGGACTGAGATGGGAAACTCATGTTCGATGGGCCCTCATCTAGAACCTAACAGTGTTGGACTCACCTTCGAAAGGATGCCTAAAAAACAAATCAAAAACTCGCCGTAACCCCCGCCTCGGAATCACTACCCTAGCATTCTTCAAGACGGATGGCGGTCCCTCACACATTCTTCACCCATTCATACTACTCGCCATGAAAACATTCCCTTCTCCACAACATCGCTAACCTCCACCTATTCTTTCTCCCCTCTTAACATTATCTCCACCATGTTCTCCCAATGAACTGCTACCCGAGACTCCTCCCCAACTTCTCTAAATCCTCCTTTTTCTCCCAGCATCTAAACACATGACCTTTATTATCCTCCATCTCACACCTCACGCATATTCCAGTCTCTCTCTTCCCAATCTTGTGTAGATACCCTACTCTTGACCCATGTCCAGTGAGCACTTCCAACTTCTCACCATTTCCTCCTCCATCCAATCCTGAACTTCCTCTTATATGGCACCCGTTGCCTCTTTGCCTTAACCATCAGATCCAAAGGGTATGACGACTATCCTGCACCCCTGTACCACTCTCAACAAAATCTTCCTCTGCACCTGCAGTAGTGGCTTTATTCTCGCATGGATCACCGCTCTTTCACTCCACACTTCCGCTCCGTACAGCATACTCTGCTCTGCTCAATCGTCATACCAATAACTCTTCTCTTCCATTATCCCGGCCCTTTCACATTACACATCTCCCAACCATGCTGCTCGTACTCTCGCCTTCTCTGCTGCCTTCAACATATGGTGCTTGAAGGGTAGTTGGCTATCCAACCAAACACCTAGATACATCACCGACTCCTCCATGCGTATTTTCTTTCCCTTCTTCATCACCCTTATTTCCCTCGTCTTGCTTCCTCCCTTTACGAGTAATCCCACCGTCTTGATACCTTGAGGAATGTTACACCCTTTGGCACCAGAGGCCAGTAGATACCTCAAGGCTACCAGATGCTAGTGCAAGACACGGCGGAACCAGGGGTTGTGGATTATGGGAAGGCTCTCGAATAGAATCAGGATAATTTGTAAAAACAAAACTGGCATTTTAGTCTACATTTAAATTTAAGGGGTATAGGCGTTATGATAGGGCTGGTAGGGGGATGTATTCTCCATTGTGCCTAGGATGCTGGTAGGGTCTGCTTGCGTCTTGTTTAAGCATCTTCTACAGAACCATTCTTATTGCAAAATCTCTGATTGTAAAATTATGGATTGGTTTACCATTGGTTCAGATTCATAGACCCCAGCGCCAGCACCGCTTTCGGTCCTAGATATAGCCATCCGTGTACCAACACTGGTCAGCCATTATGAGATTCGTTGAAGTTTCTTTTGTTCCACTTCATCATAAGTTTTTTTAGAAAGTATATTCTATCTAACGGGTCCATTGAACCTCATGTTTTAATCGAACGGTCAAGAAATAGTTTTGCTAAAATATTTTAGTTTAATAACTAGTTTCTCGATTTTGATTAAACAATTGTCAGAATGTCTCTTCTGTCAATATTCACATAGTAAGTGTTCATACAATAAATTGTATTAATTACATAATAATATATACATTTATACATAGAATAATAAATAATTTAGGAATGATTAGGTCATATTTCGATAATTTATAACAGTAACCTTTTTTACTCTCACAACAAGGGTTCAACAAAATTGGGGTTGTTTTTTAAAGCGATTAAAACTAAACCGAAACTAACACCTTTTTTATGCAGCTCCACTATAGTGTCACATAGACGTACTTAATTAAATTTTTTGATTTGAAAAAGTTGTATAAATAGATCAATTTCTTTTCAATAATACTACCCCTTTTTTAATATCGTTTGTAAAAGGTAAACCTTTTACATCGACTGACTTATCTATTGTAAAATCCAATCAAGAAAGAAACTGTTTATCCCTATTAAACTACTTCCAGTACACCTTTGAGAATATAAAACCTCTCGAACAGACTACCATATCGGTTTGAAAATCACACAATAGATCTTCATAAATAGAAGTTAATAGACTACTCCGTACAATATCTACCTAATAGAGATATTGTTGGGTGACACCCGGTACAGGGCTCAGATCCTTCAAATTGTGTCAACACCCGTAACTAAATTTGTATTTAGGCCCTTTAGCTGTCAGATGTAACACCGGTTTATTTGTCTCTAGAATGAAAAATGGATTATTTACTACTGGGTGTTTTTTTTTTGGTTGGGAATATTTAACACTTCATTTTTTGCTTTCCTTAAACATTATTCATTACCTTTCTGTACATGCTCTGTAAAATGTTTTTCTTTTATACAATTAATGTATCTTCTCTATAACTACTCTGTTTTGTGAGCATATCCAGAAATAAAAGCAGTTCTTTTCAATAAATTTAATGTACCTACTAACTGTTTAAGTAATTAAAAAATTATCAGACTTATGACATTTACCATATTATATAAACTCATTCTGTAATTTCAAGGTAGTAATCATTCAAAATCAAATACAACACATGTGTAATTTGTGTAGACATATCAAATCAATATATAATTTTGATCAAATTTATTGTACTAACTTACTACGTGAAAGTCCATCTTATTAAGAAGAACAGTAAACAGCTAAAAGGTTGAACAAAACTTTTACTAGGTATTTATTCGTAAAATATGAAATGCAATGACGGCAGTTTTGCTAGACAACTAGCATCGTCAGATTGACATATTGAAGTTACTATTTGTTTGTTTGTAGCTAGGTACCTGATGTTTATTAGGTAGTATTAAGGCAAGACCAAGTATGGAAGTAATAAGACATAACAATATTTAAGCCTAGATGTTATGAGCCCTAAGGGATTATCCTGGATGTATTTTTCTCTAAGATCAGTATAACTGTGCAATGATATAGAAAAACCAGGAAACCAGGAAAAAACTATATCATGCTGATCTTTACAATAACTTAATATATTTGTGTTACAATTACGTCTTATCTATGTATAAAATGAAGACACTTCGTGTAAAAGACAAGCAAAGAAACCCATTGAAAATACAAAGAAGAGTAGACGAAGAAATGAATCATGTGCAAGATGAAAGCACAAGAAGAAGTTCCCATTCTTGTTCGGTTAAATTGCCAGCTCACAATTTGGAAGATACTTCGAAAAAGGGTAAATGATACTCCATATTATTTACAATCGTTTTTTTTTATAAATTTGGTTTTCTTAAGGAGCTTCAGCTCATCAATTACCTCTTGTCTTCGACAAATCGCAGAAGCTCTAATGATTCTGATATCAGTTCGATATCCAGGCCGAGGAAAAGGGACTGTTCTCACGATAGAGGAAGACTGGAAAGAGCCATTAGCTCAGATTCAAGACTAACAGGTAAATCAACTGTATAATAAGTTTAAGAATTTAAAATTTCACCAGGAATTGTTGTAAACTCTTAGTTATCAACTAAGTCAATTTCAGGTAACAACAAACAATTTACAATGAATGGAGCAGGGCTTTCGCATGTCCAAATCCACGGCTTTGTGCACCATCTGTGTCTATACAACTGTCAAATTTTGTTTTTAAGGTAGGATATTGATTAAATAGTGCTTAGACTAGACTAAGTATCAGCATGATATATTTTTTTGGTTTTTCTATACCATTGCACAGTTATACTGATGTTAGAGGGAAATACATCCAGGATAATCCCTCTAGGCTTTAATATTTTTTTGTCTTATTACTCGTGAAATGATCGTGAAATGACCCAGAAATGTCAAGAAATGCTAATATTCTGCGCTCAGCTATTCTGCAAACAGAATTTTTATTTTCAATGTGCATCATTGCTAAGGTGTTTGGGTTAGCTCTGCCCCTAAGCAAATATTTCTAAAAAAAGACATTGACCTCAAAGAAGCAGTTTTCTTGGCAAACTCAATATTGCAGGAATTAAAGAATATGCGCAGCAACTCCAACGAAATATTCAAGGACTTATACCAAGAAGTAGCAGTACTGGCAGAAAATTTGGGAACAACTCTCAATATGCATAGGTTGGTTGTCGTCAAAAAAATCGACCTAATTCATGTGTATCCTCAGTAGAAGAATATTATAGAATATCATTGTTTATTCCTTTCTTGGATGTATTCATATCACAAATTGAGGAACGTTTTTTGAATCATAGAATTTTATTAGAAGGATTTCAATCTTTATTTCCCTCTTCTGAAAACCTTAAGGAACAGGAAACTACTTTTGGAAATTTGTTAGAATTTTATGAAGATGATTTGATAACTACGAAGGATGATGCTATAGCTGAGTACCTATACAGAATTTGGCGAAGAACGTACTCAGAACTGGAAAACAAACCGAAAAATGCGATGGATGCCATATCAGTATGCCAACAGTATATTTTTAATAATATATTTCATCTACTGAAGATCCTGGCTTGTTTACCAGTTTCAACGTCATCTGCTGAAAGATCTTTATCAACCTTGAAAAGGATTAAAAATTATCTAAGAAATACAATGTCGAAAGTGAGATTTTGTAATTTATATATTACGTACAACATACTTACTAACTGTTTATAAAATTTCAGGGCAGACTGAATGACCTGGCTTTACTTACTGTCCATAAAGACATCGACCTTTCAGTGGGTGAAGTTATAGATGAACTATCCAGAAGTCCTAGGAAACTTGAATTCCTAATTTGATAATATATTTCGCATTCACTTTTCTACTACCGAAATATTTTTACAATGTACTTTTTTAAGTTTTATATTACTTATTTTAATTTTATTTTTCGAATTTTATTTAGCCGAGTTTTTAATTTTCTTTATTTTGTTTATTTTTGTTCCTATTTCAATATTAACTGTTGATATGTGATTTGATTTAGTTTTCAATATGTTTTCTCTATTTTGTTATTTTTACCAAATTATGCACCCATTTATTAAAACCAACGTAAGTTACGTATTGCTTTTCTTTTTCGTATATATTTAATATTGTACCCAGACCCCCTCCCCCACAGGGTTGCCACTGGCAGTATCATTAATACAAATTAACCAAAGCAAATCATTAATTACTAATAAACTATTATACCCATCTTTCTGTTTACAAAATATTTTTAGTACATTATTTTTTCAGAGCTATTTCTATTACTTTTCTAATTTTCTATTTCTAGAGCTTACTGATCAGTTGATTTCCTTTTTTATAATCATTATTAGGTCTGGTACTTTCCTTTTTTATAGAAAATAAAAAAAGAAAGAATAGAAAAAGCAAAAATAAAATGAAAAGAAAATAACTTGAATTTCCAGTCATCAAAACTGTCCCTTTTTGGTGTACCTGATGTCATTGGAACAACTCAGCAATGGTATCCACACTTTTTCTTCAGTTACAGTTTATTAAATTACAATTGGCTACATATATGAATTTTAATGAATAACCAGAAAACGTATAGAAGGGTTAATTACTGTTTCTTTACTTAATTAAATCGTTTAAACTTTAATAATTATTTTAACGGGGTGCGTAGTAATGTAATGACAGTTTAAACTGTTTTATATTATATTATGTAAGTCGTCCTGGTACCCTCATGAATGTTGTGGTAGATTTATAATAATAAAAGAATATGTGCGTTTACTTTTAAACATTCTACTTTTTCAACACCTTGGAAGACAAATGGTTGAGGCTGTTAAACCGGAGAAACTATTGTCATATGTTATTATTATTACAAATAAGGGTTATTTATTATTTATTTATCAGTTCTTTCACTTAACTAATTATTCCATTTTTGTTTTACATTCTTTTAATTAGTTTTTTTTAAATTTATTCTAGTTCTGTTTAAAGTTGCTTGGGATTTTTTAAGTTTTTCTATAACTACCCTCTTACCTTGAAATTCGTTATTCCTTTATTTTTAAGTATTATTATATATCTATGTTTTCTGTTGCATTTTTCGGGTACTCCATAGTTTCCTTGCAATTATTTGCTTTATGTCTTTTACCAGCAAAAAAATTATTTATTAGAGTTTACATCCTTTTCTTCTTTATTTTAAGATGTGAATTTGTTAATAATAACTTTTTTTAATTTACAGTTTTAATGTATAGTTCATTTACCAAAAGATAACATCATTGTATTAGGTGTAGGACTCTATTTAAGAAAAATATACTAAATCATTATAAACCTATATTTTTTCTACATCCACGTCTAAAAAAACTTAAAAACATTGTACTTATTACAGTATTAGATTACAGTTTTCACACCTATAGTTTCTTCGGTGTTTTTTTTCCCGCATTATATCTAAGTATAAGAATATAGGGCAATTAGAGGCCATAAAAACAGCCCGTATTACTAACATTGCTACCGTTTTACGTTTTTATGCATTGTTCTTGTTATATTATGAAATATGTATTATGTGTATAATAGCACATATTAGTGACAATGTTCACCTGACAATGCTTATGTGTGTGTTGAAACTAATGAGCAACATACAAAACACGTGTTTAAATTATTATTATTATGTCTTGAGGAAATATTAAAATATACTAAGCCATTTGTGGGAAATTACAATTTTAAGGAATTACATGAAAAAAGTATATACAACATATTGTGAATTACATCATCTCTTCTTTTAATTAATACAAATTGTTAATTCAGCGAATATGTGAACAAATTAATTGTGAGCCAATTATAGCTAAATCATAAATCTAGCACATTTTTTTTTCAAATGTGGAAGGTGGGTTTTATTTTTTTGGGAACATTAATTATAAAACTTTTTAAAACAAAACTTCCACTTTTTAATCAAAAAATTTATTTTTCAACTCAATAACATTTAGTTGAAAAATTAATATTATTATTTAGATGTAATTTTTTGGGATGTAAAAGTACCTTTGGGGCATTATTCCACTTTCAAAATGAAATTTGATTAACATTAGCACTTGCGGTATGAAAAGCTATAAAATATTTTGGTCAAAATTTAAGTGAACATTTTTAACCAATTTTTATTTCAACAAAACTTAATAAGCGTTATTTAATTTGCCCAAATGCGTACAAACAAATAAATATAAACACAGAAATTATCACTGTAAGTGTAAAAAATTTGACGCCTTTTCACGTGACGTCTGCGATGCTGCTGCCTCTAGTGGGCCGTGGCCTCTTAAAACAGCTAATGTAAGAGCGCAGGCTATGGTTTCTACTAATAATTTCTTGGTTTTTAATAATCGACATATGCCAAATAGAGAATATAAAACCAAACAATTATAATAAATTGTAAAATATCTAAATTTGGATCAAATTATTTCTTCCTTTAAGGGTTAACGTAATCACCATCTCCACAAGTAGTCACTAATAAAGAAATAAATAATCATTCTCTCTGGAAGCAAAAAAGAATCCGAATCATCTTAAATACAATGACGAAAAGAAGAATGAACCAACGATGGTGGCAGCTGGTTCAGACAAAAGGTGTCTCAGTAATTATATACGGCCCTTTGGACCTCACACTTTGCTCACGCCCTGGACGTCCCTTCCTTCGCAGGGCGTTATTTATACCCGAAAACAAGCCACCAAAGGTAATGTGATGTTATATTAAAGATCGGGCCTTGCAAGTGTCCAGTGACGGAGCATCCGCGGGAGGAGTAATTTCTAATTATTATTATAAGTTCAAAATATTGATTTATTCAAAAATGCTCTAACTTCCGAACGCAGAGGCTGATTTCTTTGAATTTTTTTGCAACTTGTAGTTAAAAAACTGTACTTTTAAGTTTTTTATTCTGACGGTGCAAACTAATTTTATACTCCCCTCATATACAGGGGAGAAAAGAAAACAATGTTTTCCTTTACTTTTGGGTACATAAAAAAACAAAGTGTTGGAAACAAATCAGAAATCTTGATAAAGTTCAAAATGTGCACATCTACTAACAGAATTAACCTACAGGGTGAGTCAAAAATAGGGGAAAACATGTTTTCTTTTTTCTTTCTATTAATAATTTAATAAAAACCATGCCAAATAGAGTGACAGCACTAAGTTAAGCTAGGAGTGGATCCACACGATATTAATTTTCATGAAAGAACTTTATGACCTGCGCAGTAAATGCCCTTAATCAAAACAATATGAGCACTTCCAAAGTCTGAACGTGGCGCAGTGGTAACCGTGCTTGCCTCTCACGCAGAGAGCTCAGGTTCAATTCTCATTTTCTTAAAAAATTTTTAATATTTATAAAGTTACACTCGGCAAATATAGCCGAGGGCTGCTAGTCAACGTTCCGCCATTGTGACACAATATACTTGAGAGCAAATGAAAAACAGAAAATGTCCAGGCAAAGATAATATTACAAGTCAAGTATTGAAATAGGGAGGAGCAGTTATTGAAAAATCCCTACGAATTCTCCTGAATCTGTGTCTGCAAGAAGGTAAAATTCCCGACGAGTGGCAAAATGCGGAAACCTCTTCATAATGACCGTGCGTAGTGGTGCGTAGTGTCAGTGTAGAAGAATCAGGTGCGATATGGAGAACAAATTTTGACCTTAAACAATTATATCGTGGCAGAAACAGGAAAGGCTACTTGTCATACCACCACAGCATCCTTAGATCTAAGTTGAGAAATTTTGAAGACCGGGTAACAAGAACTCCGTGAAAAAAGTTTGGCGGCCTTTTTTAGAAGAATGCAGCAGCCTATTTTTAATAATATGCAAAGCAATCTTGTTAAGTGTTATGAATACTGCTTGGAACGCAATGGTGAGTACTTTTGTATAAGAGCACAAATAAAAATTCATATTACTTTAAATGAAATTAAATTTTTCATGTTTTCAAGCTTAGTTTTTCAGTGTTCAGTGTTAAAGATAATCTTGTTGCACAGAATATCCATAATTAATAAATTAATTTTTCAATTTTTTCTGTCTTATTGTAACTGCTTTTTTTCATGAAAAATTTGTTTATTTTATTTTTTTGGGTATGGCGTAACATAAAAGAATCAATATTAACTTATTTTATCGAATTTTAATTTATTATTAACCAATGACAAAAAAAATTACAGATTTTTGTAATATCTTCTTCAATTGTTGAAGATTTAAGTCTTTACAACATAATTATAAAGTATATAGATTTAAGCGCTTTGTTTTATTTATATCAATTATTACCATACGAACAATTTATCTGCGTCTACATACTTTATGTGCTGTTATTCTTTCGGAAAAGTTCTAGCGCACGCCACTGCTGGCAAACAAAAACCGAGAACATACCGCATTCAATTTAGTGTGGAATATAACAAACGATTTATAAGTCATCAAGGTGAAGTTAGCCGCGCGAAGGCAGGGTTACCAACTGATGGGTGTTCGGGATCCCTGGGAGAGTTATTGGGCATCGTGACATCTACATCTAATGAGATTAGGGTTATTGATTACCTCAGTCCTTTACAAAAGGAAGCAATCTGTTAGAATTAAATTATATTAGGTTGTAGTGTGAAACATCACAATGCCAATTTAATATACTTGACGTATGGAAGACACTAATGGCGGATATCTTACCCGGGGGTTGATGGATACTAATTGTTATCTAAACTGTTTAATGGGGGTAGTTTCTACAATGGGAAATTTTTCAAGAACTAGAGCGATTTATGATATAATTAACCTATTTTAATGATCGTTTCCATATAATAAAACAAAAAATATATTTAAAAATAATGGCGAATTTGGGAAACATATGGGGGAAGCGACTAAAAATGGTGACAGGAAATACTAAATTTATGAATAATAGATAAAATCAATAAAGTTAGTAGCAAATCCCAATACTATTAAAAATGCCGGATTTTACCTGCTGGCTCTGAAGCAAATACAAAATGATTCCAGAACTATAAATTTAGTTTCAATTAATACTTAAAGAACCAAATATTTTTTAGTTCTGACGATGGCCTATTTTATGGTTGAAAGCGCTTAGCCAATAAATGTTAAAATGTTAATATATACTCTTATTACTATGTAGATGGTTGGATTGAAGACTTGTCGTAACATAATTCGTAGACATAACTAGATGTTTTAGAGTGTAAATCGTCAATGTGCAGGTACAAGATGGACAAAGTAAGTTTTGATTTTATAGTTAACATTAAAGAATAAAGAAAAGTAATATTTCTGACTTTGCAGTAAGCGCGGAGTGTTGTTTTCGTACTAAATGTCACATATTTATAACCTCTTGTTGTTCAAGAATTTCAAACAACTAGACTAGCAGTTTCCGTTAACAATTGTTCTATCTTTGCTATGATCTACACATACGAAATTATTAGAAAATTCTGTTCCCATTATTTTAAACTGTATATACTATACCTAACAAATGAATTTAACAAAACATACAATAATATTACAAATGAGTAAACTTATAAACTAAGATTTTCTTTATAAATTAAGTTTATTTTTGATTTATGTTGTCAATAAATCTATTTAAATATTATTATTGTCTTACCTATCTTAAAACAATTAAGTGCTAAATGTAAGCAAGCAGGACCTACTGCTACTGTTATAGAATTACTGACTGGACAAAGTCGCCTTAACTATCAAATGAAAACATTTGGACTCTGCTCCTTGGAGTAAAATATTAAAAGAATTACAATAGAAAAACATCTCCAAGTACCTGATCAACATTATAACAAATTACTTCAATGACAGAACCGTGGAGGTAAAAACAATGGTAACAGACTAAGCATGCAAGCTGGAATACCCCAGGGCTCGATACTAGGGCCTGCTGTGTGTTATATTTTTTATGACGGCGTCTTTAACTTAAGGTTACAGAAGGGGTGAAACAAATCCAAACAAAGCACTAAAAATAGTAAAATTATGGATGACGAACAATAGATTAAGCTTAGCAGAACATAAAACAGAAGCAGTTATTTTGAAGGAACCAAAAGGATAGCTCCAACTTAGTTTTAAGCTCGGAGAACACTTCGAGAGGAAAAAATCACAATGCTAACTAGAATATTATCGCCGGACTAGGCAGTAGAGAAAGAGAAGCCTTATGTGGGGTTGTCCATTCAATTCTCCTATACGGGACTCCCATAAGGAAGCAAAATGGAAGGAATTCAAAGGAGAATATTATTGAAAGCTACAAGGACCTTCAAAACGGTCTCGGAAAGCCTTACAAGAGGTAGCTGGCATTCCACCAATTTACCTGTTGGCAGAGGAAAGGGCATAGGGTTACAAACGGAAACAATACTAGTCAGAAGGAAAGAGACGAAAATAAAATAATGGTAAGCAGAATGGGAGGCGAATGGACCAAGAATGGGCCAATGGACCAAGACATTGATCCCAAAAATTGAAGACTGGGTAAATTGCAAACATAGAAATATATGCTTTTATACGACTCAAACAATAACAGGACATAGCTACTTTAAAAGGTACGCTAAGAGGATACGAGGATACGAATAGCCCAAAATGATGAGTGTACATATTGCAAAATAAGTGACACTCCAGAGCATACCTTTTTCCAGTGCCAAATGTATGGTGTTCTTAAGACGTGAGATGGAAAATGACATATAGGGGACCTCCTAACAAAAAAATTTAATAGGATAGATGGTACAAAACAAGGATAAATGGGAATGGATACAAGGATATATCAGAGCAAGGATATATCAGAGCAATTATGAAAAAACTGAAGAGTGGGATTAAACAGGGGCACCCCCATTTCAATGTTAGGCATGGCAGCAGTCATGGTGATGAAGAAGACGGAGTGGTAATATAATTGAAAACATGGCAAAAACGACTTTTAATTCAAATGAATTTAACAAAATTCAAATCTTACTATGAAAATAAGCTTGTATTATGATGCAATAAATCCTACAACAGTTCTATCGTTTTACAAAGCCTCATGGTCCAAATGGCGTTTTCTTGTTACTTAACTCAAAATGATTCTTCACTCCCAGTCATGCCTCACTTAATTTCGAAAACCAACTTCATAATATATTATAATGAATAACTGTCACGTTGTTACAAAGAAGAGGGGTTGTTCGCGCTCCCCCTTTACATACATGGACTATAACAACTTAAATATATTATTTATTCTACTGTCACTCTATCCTGTCTACACCGCAATCCGCAATGTGTATTTTTATACATAACTTAATATGTGGTTTCATTCAATATAAGAGTTTAGCTATTGTCTCCACCATTTTGGATTAATATAATGTATACAAGATAACTTTATTGAAATTCAGAAATCGTTTTTATTCTTTTTTTATTTTATTGATTACCAGAATTGAGGAATTTTAGGAATTCTTTGTGCTACATAGTATGTTGGATACTCTGGTGTGTACAAACTGAGCTAAATTATAAAAATAAACTATTTAATCATGAATAGTAAGTACAGTATGCGCTGAAACAAACGACACTGACACTGAAAAATTAAAGCTTTGTCAAACATGAAAAAATTAAATAACAACATTTCAAATAATGCGAATTTAGGTTTTGTTCTATACAAAATATGTTCTAAGAGCTCGCCATTGCGTTCCAAGCAGTACTCATAACGCTTAATAAGATTGACAACATTGCATTATTTTGAAAAAGGTCAACATTTTTTTGACGGAGTTCATTAATAGTTGCCAGTGGGTTTTCTGTAAAAATGGCTTGTTTTGGCATTTCCCATACGTAAATATCAATAGTTGTTTGATCAGGTGAATGAGAAGGGTAAGGAAAATTCGCGTTACGGGAAATTACGTGGTCTTCAAAATTTTTTCGAATCAGATCTAAGGATCTAAGGAGGTATGACAAGTCTCCCCATCTTGTTAGAACCATTGGGTATTCACTTGTATGTTTCTGGCATAACAGAATTGTCTGAGATCAATAAAAAATGGTGTCAAAATTTGTTCTACATATCGCACTTAATTTAGTGTGAAGGGTCTTCTCCGCTCGTCTTCCACAAAGTAAGGGCCCAATAAATCATTGGTATCTGACACTGCGCACCAAATCGTTACACGGTCCCTATGAAAATATTTCTCTACGATGATGTCTGGTAGCTCAACACCAAGAAAAGGATTTGTCTGACAATTGATAAATCCATTAAGATAGATGTGACATTCGTCTGTAAACCACACATTAAAAAAAAATAGGGGTTGTTTATAAACCATTGAACTTTAATAAACAATTCTTGATTTCTTGTCTTGTCTTGTCAAGTGTTGCCCAATCTGTATTTTATAGAGAAACCACAAATCTTCCTAAACATTCTTCGGGTAGAAGTTTCACTCAAATTCATTTTTAGAGATTTTAGAGATTTCTAGGACCTGTTGAAATAGCCTTCCTTGATTCGTTTTTTTTGTCGCGGTAACTGGAAGATCAGTACAGCTTTTGAGCGTTGAGTTAGAACGCTTCCTGTTCGTCAAAATTTTGCAACGACTCTTAACAAGTCCTATTAGTCGGTACAGGCTTTTGAAACTCTTCCCGAAATTGATTGGCAACAACGAACTAGGTCCATTTGATCTTCCATTCCCGTTCCAGATAATTTTGAACCTATTTTAGGACGTGAATGGATCAGACATCTAAATATCAATCTTCAAGAGCTCGATGATCAACTTTACTTCAATACTAACCAGTGTAATAACATACCTACTACAGAAGAAGAATTTACCCAAAAATATTCAGAAATATTTAATGAAAAAATTGGTCTCGTTCCTAAATTTAAGGTTTCCCTACATTTGCGCCAAAATGTTAAACCGGTGTATTTTAAAGAACGAGACGTACCTTACGTTCTTAAAGATAAAGTTGATGAAGAACTAGATAACTTAGAACCCTCTGGAATCATTTCAACAGTTAGTCATAGCGACTGGGGTTCGCCATTAGTTGTCATTCCAAAAGCTGATGGCGGAATTAGACTGTGTGTAGACTATAAAATTCGTGTAAATGATAAACTAATAGCCGCAAATTATCCAATACGTAGAATTGAAGATATCCCTAAGAGCCTAAAAGATTCTACATACTTTTGTCGACTTGATTTGTATAAGGCCTATCTACATTTAGCTGTGGATGAAGAGGGAAGTTTTATTCAGACTACACATAGAGGGACATATCGGATGCATCGCCTTTCATTTGGAATAAAAATTGCCCCTTCTGAATTCAACCGAATTATAGATCAAATACTCTCTGACCTTAAAAAAAACTCATTTCTATTTTGATAATATAATAGTACATGGATCAACTAAAAGGAAATGTCAAGAAAATCTAGACGCTTGTCTTCAAAGATTAAAAGAATTCGATGTGCAAGTATAGAATATTTAGGACACGTTATTCCACACAATGTAATTTCAAAGAGCCCGAAAAAAGTTCAAGCTATTTTAGATATGCCAAGGCCAACAAATGCTGATAGTGTTCGACGTTTTCTTGGCATGGTAACGTATTATTCTCGATTTATTCCACATTCTTCGACTAAAACATATCAACTTAGTAGGCTTTTACAAAAAAATAAAAAATTTACTTGGAATACTTCGTGTGAATTAGCTTTCAATAGATTGAAACAAGAGATCGCTAGTAATCAAGTTTTAACTCCGTATGATCCAAGTTTACCTTTAATTTTAGCATGTGATGCTAGTCCAACAGGGGTTGCAGGAGTTCTATCACATATTATCAATGGTGTTAAAAAACCAGTTGCATTTGCTTCAAGATCGCTTACCTCAAGCGAAAGAAATTACAGTCAATTAGATCGAGAAGCTCTTGCCATTATTCAGAACTTTCACATAGTAAGGGTTAGTACCATAAATTTCTTGCCATTATATTTTCTGTGAATCACTTATTTATATATTTATTTGGCCGAAAATTTAAACTTAATACTGACAGTCCTTTAATCAGAATCTTTCATCAGAATTCCAAATTACCAGCAATGACTTCTTCTCGACTACTTAGATATGCTTCATTTTTATCTGGATTTGATTATGAAGTTGAGTACAGGAAAGCTTCTGCTCACGAGAATGTCGACTGCCTTTCTCGAGCCTCAATTATTCAAAATTCAAACTGTTTAGACGAATTTCTTAATGAAGAAGTAAATAGACTTTGCCATGCATCAATTTCTGAAATTTCCAGCTACGAATTAACCTATGAAAACCTACGTATTGCAACAGAAAATGATCCATTTTTGTCAAAAATTAAATCAGATCTAAAATCAAACAATCAAGCGGATAATGATTTTACACTAGAAGATGAAATTTTATTTAAAGGGCATAGAATTGTCATTCCAACAGAAATGCAACCATTAGTGCTTTCGGAACTACACAGCACACATGTTGGTATAACAAAATTGAAGCAACTAGCAAGAAAATATTGTTATTGGAAATATATTGATAAAGACATTGAGAATATGGTTCGTTCATGCCTGGCATGTGCTGAAATTAGAAAATCTCGTTCAAAGGCCCCTTTACATCATTGGGATCCACCAGAAGAAAATTGGGATCGTATACATATCGATTATGCAGGTCTATTTCTAGGTTTTTTTTTCTTAGTCGTTGTAGATGCAAAATCTCGATGGACTGAAATCAAAATTGTCCGAGATGTACCAACTTCTAAAAAAACCATCGAACTACTTTTAGATATATTTAGTTGTCATGGATGCGCTCACCAAAGGTGTCTTGTCTGAGTTGTGCGTATATCTCACATTTTGTTGGTATTCCTCCAAAACTAAAATTGGAACTCTTCAGGCTGCTTTAGTTTACATTACTTGTATTTTTGCATAATGATCTTTCAGCAGTAATATTCTTGGCTGGTGATATTCCTCCTCCGATAACAAAGGTGTTATTTCTTTAAGCTTTCTCTGTTTTGGCGTTTTTACTAAGTTTTATGCTTGTTTTGTTTGATTCATAATAATATTTCCAACAGAATCAGTCAGATTTACTATCAGTTTTCATTCTGTAAGTTCTTTAAATTTTCTTTACTTCTCCTTATTTGTTATATTTTATCGTTTTAAATCTGAACCATATTTGGCTTCTTTTTGTTTTCTTTCATATATGTTACCCGTGCTTTTTTTTCTAGATTAATTTATCTGTCTTTAGTATCTTAATATTATTTATTGTGCTAATCCATTTCAAGAATGTCCTTTGCTCTTTTGGTTGATATATTTACAAATCTTCTAGCTTGCCTCAATCCTGACTTATTCATATCTAAATCTTGTAAGCTATCCATATCTCAAATGTGGGTTGAAACACAAAAGGTTCAAAGGAAACTCAAAGTCTATCCCACAACTGTTTTATTAATTGTTGCAACTAGTTTCGGTCCTATAGGACCATCATCAGGCTGAAATAATTACAAAATAATAGAAAGAGGATCTTAAAAGTACTATATCAAGTTAAAAATTCAATACAGTTCCTTACAAATTGATAACAATAACGAACTGATAATACAGATAATAGGGAAAGTTACAATCAAAAGTCAAACCATATTAAAATAATAAACATGAATAATAATATGAAAATTTTCATTATTATTTTCATATTATTATTCATGTTTATTATTTTATTATTTTAATATGGTTTGACTTTTGGTTGTAATGCTATGATAGCAGTAGTATTTCTTTCTCGCAAAACATTTAATGTTACAAAACGATCAACTTGAGCACTTGTAGCTCGTCGTCTGCCAGATCCTTTTTGTCTCGAAAAACTACCAGTTTAATTGAAACGTTTTATACCTCTTTGGACGCTACACATTGTAACACCTAATATTCAATAGAGCGGGCACATACTTAAAAACAATATATACCGAGTAAAGTACTACTGCGCATTTTACTGCAAATGGAATAAAAGCAGATAGACAACGCGACTAGTTTGTTTTTTAGTGTAGACCAGAGCAATCTGTGTAACACTCTTGCCTGTGTCAGCCAATGATAATTGAGCAAACTTGTTCTGGGGTTTGCTTGCTTGAACCTCAAACAAAGTAGTAATTTTGACAATTTATCTAGGTTCAGGTCCGGCTTATCCAATTGTGATCATTGACCATCGTGCTTATATGATTATAGCAGCTTATGGTGATTTTGAACTTATTGCGAAAATTCGGTTTTTGTTGTGTTTTAATTTTAGTGACAGAGATTAGGTACGATAATGAGCTGTTTAGTGAAACAGTGTAAGAGTACTAAAAGTTATTTTAGGACCATATCTATTTCCTTCCGATAGTTTAGTGAAGATTTGTTATGAGAGTGAGATATTCATAAGGAAGTTTATGTTCATCACTGATAATAAACTACCATCTGTTGATTTGCTCCCAAAACCTTATTATTAATGTGGCAGGAAAGAATAAAGCTTAACTTAGGAAAAAATATATTTTCTAAACACGAAGAACATTCATTTATTTTAATAAAGCAGATTTTAAGGTGTTATTGTAAAATTAGATTAAATAATTTGGCAAAGCAGTTTACAGCTTTAGGACAAACTAATTTAATTAGGAAACAGCTTAGCAAATTAATTCTTTTTCGGTACCAGTAGAAATTAACAAGAACTAGTTAAGATTAAAAATGGAAATAGAAAAATGTTCACTATACTTTTTAATTATATAGCTGTCCTATGTAAAAAATAATTAATAATTCCAATTACTTTTTATTTTCTGTAATTATAATTGTACTTTAAGTATTTTGTATTGAAGTAATTTAAGTTGTGAAATTACGCACGCAAGTTGCATTTATTATAGTTGGTATACTTGTCATTAGTTGTCAACTTGATATTACATTATGGTTACTTCAATAGTTGGTCTAGTCTTGACACTATTTAATAAATCAAAACAAAATGTAACTTTAATATGTCAATCTGACGATCATTTTGATTGAAACAGTTGTCATTACCTTAAAAATATTAAATGTTTTCAAGTTTAATAACTTTTAAAGAGCAAACATGTTGATTAAGTTACCTATTCCATTTTTATTAACAATTTTTCTAACACTCATTAATTCATTAACTGGTAGTAAAATCATATATTATTTAATTATGTATTTGGATTTAATTCTTTTGGGTAGTAATTTAAATTATTTAACAACACTAAACACAACCCTTCCTTTAATTATACTTTTTTATTTAGAATAATGTATAATTCCTATTTTTAACAAACACTTTGTAAGTGTAATTAATTTTATACTACATGTATTTAAATTTTGTGGTTCCCTATTATTTTTCTCTTTAAATAATAAATATTTTTTCGCTATTTTTTGGAAGTGAAAATTTAAACATAAAAATTTTAATTTGGATCCTTCTGGGCCAAGCCGGTACTTAAAGGTAGTCTACTATGGCGGCGCCCTATATTCCGGCTGTCGGACCTCTCTCTTGCGCGGTATATTGTTTTTAAGTATGTGAGAGCGGGTCACAGTTATTATGCAGCGTGGCCGGCATAGGCCAATGTAAATCTTATGGGCGAATATCAACACTGTTGCCGCTTTGGTCACGGCTTGAACCACAATTAACAACAATTTATCTAAAAGCATAATTATAAATATTTTTAATTACTCACTAAACGATTTTCAAATGAATAATTTAGTCAACATTTAAATCATAATAGTAACACAATGGCAAGTTATATTCCCGCGCCAGTTGGAACCAAATTCGAAGAACATGCCGATATGGCAACGCCGTCGTCCATAAACGCAATGCTGCATAATAACTGTGACCTGCTCTATAGCAGCATAATATTGAGACCTACTGTCTTGTACTAGAGCAACTGCCCGTGCTGAATCAGTAGCCGTTAAAACCATGATATGGTGATAGTTCAAACAGCAGTTATTGCCAAAAAATGAATATTTTTTAAGTAGAAAATTAAACTGTAGTAAATATTGACAGTTGTCAAATTGTGAGTTGGCCACAGCACTCTACAGTCATTTAAATAAAGATCGTATCTGAAACGTTTTTTTCTTTAAACCGTCACATTTCATAAACAAATCAAGATATCCGGGTAAATAAAAACAAACAAACAAAACAGTGTTGGAAACAAATTAGACATCTTGATAAAGTTCAATATGTGCACATCTACTAGCAGAATTAACCTACAGGGTGAGTCAAAAAGTAGAGGAAAAATGGTTTTCTTTTATCCACTGTATATGAGGGGAGTATGAAATTATTTTGAAACGTCAGAATAGTAATCTTAAAAGTACAGTTTTTTATCTACAAGTTGCAAAAAAATTCAAAGAGATCAGCATCCGCGCTTGGAAGTTAGAGCATATTTAAACTCTCGTATTCTTTGGTGTTTTTCCAGTGAGAAAAAGCAGAATATCTTTTGACAATAATTGTAATTGAAAGCTAGGTCTTCCGTATTGGTACAGCTGCGAGTTACAGCTACTTAAGTTTATATAGTCCAAGATGGTAAAATATGAATAATGTTATGAAGTTTAATGAATAAGCAACAAAAAACTGTTTTAAAATCCCGCGTAATTAAAAGCTCTTTTAACTGTCCAATTTCGAGTAGAATACATCGTATAATAAGTTAAAAACGTCTTCGAACTGCTTAACACTTATTCACACTGACAACAAATAACAATTTTTAATAAAAATTCAAAAGAAAGCAGATAAATTAAGCGGGCGGTAGACAGTTAAATGTTAAATTGATCGACTGCAATAAAACAAAAGACCATTCTCTTCACGCACATAAATATCTACGAAAGAAAATTAACTTGTCATCAACATCAAAACACGATTTTATTACGTACCCAACAATTCCGAAGCGATTTTAAAAATTGCAAATCGAAATAATACCGTTCTTTAGATGTACTAAACACGCTACGACAAAAGGCGATATCAATTTTAGAAACACAAATACCGAACTTAATGAAACCTTTGTATATTTTGTTGATTGCCACTTCTCACGAATTTAATTTTAAAGGAATATGTTTATTTATTTATTTATTGCACTGAAATGCTTCTGGGCAAAGCTGCCACAGACTAACGGTAAAATAAGGTTAAGCAAAAGAAAAAGAAGAAATGTTTAACCTCAATCAATATTTATTTAAATATCAAAATAATTTGATTGGAATCTATGGATAATGTGTTCGTTTTGAATGGAAAGTTTCTACAGTGTCTCTGTCAAATAATTGTCTACAAAAAATTATTATAACACTATAATACTATACAGAGCAGTTTAGTTAGAAGTAAGACAAGAAATTTAAAGCACAATTTTTTCTTTTACATTTTATTGTTTTTGAATAGATTATTGTTGAATTTGTAAAATTAGCTCTAAGAAAGAAAAATGAATTTCATTAGTAAATAAAACAAATAAAAAATTATTGTCACAATGTGAATTTATTTAAATTTGCTATAATATACAGGATACGCAAAATATCTTGAGATTCGTTCATTCCTTAAAAATTTTAAAATATTTTCAGTATCGACTAGTATACTATTATTGGTAGATACTAAAATTAAATAAGTCTAAAGAAAGTTTTTAAATATTTTAATTATAAGAGACTAAAACAAAAACAAATTACCTAAAAGGCAGTTTCAAAGTTTTTAAATCGATAAAATCTGTTAAAAGTATTTCCCAACAAAACATTTTATTTAGATGGTGCAAACGATGTTCAAAGTACTAAATGACATTAATATTGTATGGGTAGCAATGGCGGTCTTTTTTTCTACCCTCCCTTCCGTTATTGGTTCGTCATTGGACTACAAAGTCGACAATTACGTTTTCCCAATCTATTATAATGTCCTCTATGAATTCAATTGAACATTTAATATTATATATCCACTAATATGTGGGGTGGTCGGTCATTTTGTCATTTATGTTCCTGGTAATGGCCGTACAAAATAATTTTTATAAGGGGTGAATATTTATTTATTTAAGTTAATGAAAATATAATTTTGTAGGAGTGTTACACGAAGTGCTAGTCCAGTATATTGTATTATAAATTGGAAAATACAAAATAGTTTTCATCAGGAAGAATTTAGTTTCACAATGAATTCGAAAATAATCTCTTTTAACTTTGAATTACAAAATGACAATGTACAACAATATCTAAGGAAGAAATTAACTTTACAACGGTTTAGAAAATGTCAGTGCTAAGTGCTTGGTTCCGAACTATTGTCCAATTGATTAAAGTACTGCATGGTGTACTAATTACTGCTACTGCTACTGATATTACTACTAACCCAAGGTAACTGAGTAGTATTCGGATACTGACTGTATACCTACTAACTGCCAAACTCCAAGGTAACTGATAATTCTACTTACTCCAAAGTAACTGTCTGAAGTAATAACTGGGTAGTGGATAACTGACTAACTATCTAAGTGGTTAGTGGCTTCCAAAATGTCAGATTTGTTCTTTAATACCCAAAATTGTAATAGCAAGTGTTTACAATTTAATACAACCAATTCTTTTTACTTTAAAAAAAATCAGTTAGAAATTACCAAAAATATCTATGCTAATAGGATAGGATAGGAGTTTTTGCACCGAGAGCCAAATACTCAGAAAGCTTGGGTACATACCCGAGCATCTTTCAAGCAGAAGTCCGCGCCATCGAAAGATGTGTGGAATTCAATATTGGAAGAAACTACCGCAGACAAGAGATTGTGATCATGTCGGATAGTCAAGCAGCCATCAAAGCGCTGAGCTCAAATATAATCAGTTCGAAGATGGTTTGGGAATGCCTAGGCAAACTAAATGAACTAGGCCAGAAGAACACTGTCACCCTCCTATGGGTTCCAGGACACATAGAAATAGAGGGGAACGAAATAGCAGACAAGATGGCAAAAAAAGGAGCTGAAACCCCACACTTGGGACCAGAACCATCCTGTGGGATCAGCAGTAGAGTAATCTTAGGTAAACTAAGGGAAGAAATGGAAAAGGAAAAATCCAAGTACTGGAATCAGCTGGAAGGACTGAGGCAATCTAAGATACTACTGGGGAACTAAGACCAGAAGAGATCTCTTAGCTGCCTTAACCTCAGTAAAAAAAGGATCCGAATTTTAACGGGAATACTAACCGGGCATTGCAGTTTAAAAAGCCACATGAAGAAACTAGGGTTAGCAGATGAAGCAGTGCAGATTCTGTGAGGAAGAGGATGAAACCTCAAAACACATACTCTCAGAATGCCCTGTCTTGCAGAATTCTAGGGCTAGATACCTACGAGCACATGAAATAGAAGAGAGGGATCTACCTGATTTGAAGCCCGACGATGTCCTAAACTTCCTCAGGAAAATAGGACTCGAAGAGATGCTATAAATCTGAGAAAACATCAGAACATGGCAATTAAGGGGGGACACAATAGATCCTATGGGTCGCAGTGTACTTATCACCCCTAATTCATACATACATATATGCTAATTAGTTAATTAGGCACTTTTTGGCATTATAATCACTTTAACTGTAAATGTTAGAAAGTATTATCCCATAATTTAGCATTAAACACATTTTGACAGGTTAAATATATTGTACAGAAAGTCAAATAACCAAAAATTAATTATTGTTAAGGCAATGTTTAACATAAAGTCGCCACCTAATATACGCTACATAATAATAGGCTCACATTGATTCCCTCTCGTAGCTTCTAGTCTAGGCTTTTGTTGAAAGAACTTCACATTCGCAAAGAATGTGTTTAGAATATGTGTTTCTTCCTGATAGAATCTGCAATCATATTTTTTGCAAATCTTGTATAAAACTTACAAAATAATTCTTCAATATGTCAATCTGACAATGTTAATTTTTAGCGAAACAACTGTAATTAAATTTAAAAACGTATTTTTCGAATAAATGGTTTCGATCAACCGTTTAGTTTCTTTATTGTTCTTAATAAGATGGACTTTCACATAATAAGGGTTAGTACAAAAAAATCCAGGAATGAAAATGTATGATGCCATCCTAATATGCCATCCTTTTTATTAATAAAACAGGATACTAATTAGGAGAATGATTTAAATTTGTGTTTTAGCGCAATTTAACAACTTTAACATTTAAATAAATAGAAGAAAGAATTCTTGTATTTTGGCTGTTTTAACCACATTTTGTTTTATTTCTATTTTTGGCAGATGTCATAGTTTTATCTTTTTAGAAATTGAGGTGGTTTGAAATAATATGGCATAGATTATAACAAAAATAGATCTAGAAAATGTGTTTTTCTTATGAAACGATCGAATTTTATAGTTTTGGCAATTACTTAAAGTTGACAAGAGATGGTACCAAAAACTAAATAAGATCGTTGGGTAGAATTAACAAAAAAGCAAAGTTTAAAGAATTACTGAGGGGGAAAGTACTATTAGAATCTCAGAAGACATTGCTTGTTAAAGAATCACCTGAGACAATTGAAAAAAAGAAACAGCCTGTAAAAGGTACAGGGAATTATCTAGTTTAGGTATAGAACCCTGTATAAATATGCATTTTGTTGAAGTAAAATTACTAAAAAACAGGAAAACAAAAGAAAAACACCACAAAAGTTGCAGAAGACCAGCAGGTTCTCAAGTTTTCTTTCAATATAAGTTGTTCTAAGTCTCAAAATAACAAATAAAATAGTAATAACATGCAACTACTTTTTAAATTAACAAATTGTTTTTAAAGATAATTATTCCAACATAAATTTCTGAAATCAATTTAATACTTCTAGTGTTATTGTTTCCTTTTTTATACAATAATTACTTTCCCCATTTATACTCCTTTGCCTACGCCTTTGTGTTTTCTTTGCGGTCGTTTCAGTAATTTTGGCGTCCATGTTAAATAGTCGCTTTTTAGATCGAAATAATAAGAGATAATGATAGAAGGGTAGCTTTTATATACTATCAATTTATATCCTATCTGATCTACATATGTATTTGTGTAAATTACACTATAATTTAAAACGTTGTTTTGTCCGGGTATATATAACTGCTGCGAGGCAATTTAGTTTAGAGAAAATCAGGACGGTATTTACAAAAAAATGTAAAATAAACAGAACCAAACGTATAAAAAGGTATGCAAATTTAAAAAAAAATGTATTTAAACCATTCCTGTCAATTGACAGTGGATGATTTCTTGAGATTTTTAAAATCTAAACACAAAGTGATGGAATTTAAACCAATAAATGAGCGAGTGGCGTTTATAAGACAAGTAAAACCATCCAATATAGTTATTATTAATTAATATTAATAATAATTATTTGATTAATTTATCTTTTATTTTATAGTTTGAATTTTAAAGCGCCCTAACAAAATTAAAATATGCTAGCTCAGTAATTTAATTTATTTATTATCTTGGGTAGGATTCTGGTGAAAATTGATTGAACTACTCTGAAAAATATCTGATTATAATTGAGGAATTAATTTAATACATTTATTTTATAAATTATTAATTCTATACAAGGATTTTTACATGCGGTTTATTACATAATATGATGGAAATACTTGTGAAATATTTAGTAAATGCTAACATTCGTCCATGCTTTAACACGTCATGCGCAAATACAAAAGAATGTTTTAAATAAACGTACCTCGAATAACTGACTTTTCACTGGTCATATTCTCGGCGTTGCTATTCCCCGTTAGTTGGGCAATTTCGCAGCACATCCACTTGGTCGTATGGTAGAAAAAATGTCTACCAGGATAAGAAATCTTGTTAATATTATTAATATTCAGTTTGATATTGATGGATCTAATATTTTGATTAAAAAATTTATTTGAATTCAACTTTTGTTAAATGTGGGGTTATATTACCATTGACTTTCTAACTTCAATACATCAGGTTCAAGTTTATCTGCCAACAAGAGGCATAAGAGAGCGGCATAAGAGAGTGATAATCAAAATTCACGGCCTTTTATACCTTTTCCCTAATTATGACACTAATGACATTAAATTAGCAATCAATTGTTTCAATGTGCAAAATTTAAGCTAAACTTACATAAAATAAAAAAAAATTACATATTTGAATGATTCTTTGATAATATATATAGAAAATTTGCATTCTTAAATTTATGATATAGCTATTTAAATTATTTTTTTATCAGTTTTTCTATATAAAATTGATTTTTAAAATCTGCTGATCAGGAGCAGTTACTACTCCTAAAATTTATATAACTTTAAGCAAATAACTTGAAATGGATATTAATTTGTGTATAAATCTCTTAAGATAGTTCTATCTTCTATCTTGATTTGATTTAAAAGAATGTAAATTAGACTTGTTATTTTAATTTATAACATGAACTTGACAGCTACTATTGTATTTTTAGATTGGTTAATTTTATGAAATTTTCTAATATTGTCAGAGATTAAGGAGCTTATAACTAAAATACAAACTTGGATTATTATTCTACATACATCACTTAACATTAAGTTTTATCATCTGATGCTGAAATAGTCTTTAAAGGGGTAGCTATGTGAATTTTGTGTAATAATGTCGGGCTATACTGTCTATCACTGTAACATTTATAGTTAATACACTGATTTCACCATTTATTAACTCAGTTTATATGAAATTAGGTATTTATCATATTATGAGGGTTGGATCCGATTACTTTTTGGTAACAGCAAAAATCAAACAAAAAAACGATATATTGCTGGACATGTTTAGATACAACAGTAGAAAAGGAACTAGGCCAAAAAATAATCACAAATAAAAGAGAATGCTTTAATCTGTATTGTCAGCTATAGAAAGTAAAATAGAAGCAAGGTTAAAATGGTAAAAGCAATGGCAAAGCAAAAAAGAAAATAGAAAAAGTAAAAAGTATGAAGTATAAATAAAAGGGTAGAATAAAATTATAAAGAAAAGTAAAAGCAAATGTATAGGAAAAAACATAAAAGAAATAGAAATAGAAAATGCAAATAGAAAGAAAGAAATTTTATAAAAAAATAAATGAACAAAATTAAATATAAAATACCAGTAGTAAAAAATAAGGAAGGAAGAAATATTGAAAACGAAACATGTGTGGAGGTACAGAAGCAAAAACAGAAAGTCACCCGGCATTCATATATTTATAGAACTGATGAAATATGTGGGTGACAAAATACAGGAGAGAATATATAAAATTATTATAAAAATATAGAAGAAAGATAAAATCCTTAAAGAATGGGAAATTGGACCAATAGTCATAAGAAACGGAAAAAAAACTTCAAAGCAATTACATTACTTAATGTGGTTTATAAGATAATACCAACAATAATATAACAATGCGTCTGGTCTACTACTACTATAAAGCAACTTCAGTGTGAATTTACACAAGGCAGAGCAATATACACATTAAAACAAATTATGGAAAAAACGCACCCTTATCAGATAGACATAGAAATGCTTTTTATAAGTTTCCAAAATGCCTTTGTCTCAATAAATCGAAATATACTTATTGTCGCGCTAAAAGAACAAGGAGTAGGAGCAAAATTAAGAGGATGAATTAATATTATGATGAAGCATTCAAGAGTCAGCATAATAAAAAGGAAAGGTGTTCTGGTTCACCAGGTAATAATTAATAAAAAAGTGAGGCAAGAAGAGTTATTATCGGCACTTTTCAATTTAGCATTGGAATATGTAATGCGAAAAATACCTAACGGAATTGTAAGAACAAGTAGAGACAAAATTATAGCAAAGAAGATGGGGCTGAAATTAAACTAAAATAAAACAAAAATTGTAAGGTCTGAAAAATAATTTGGAAAAGACAAAATAAGATTACGAGAATACGAGTTTGGTGAAGTGGCCAAGTTTAAGTATTAAGGAATCATGATAAACAGCAATGGGCATAGAACAACTGGAATCGAAGAAAGAATAACAGATCCACCAACAAATCTTTCCATGCAAATAAAAATCTATTAAAAAAAATTAAGATAAACAATAATATATGAAAAACAAAGAAAAAGAATAGTTTAGAATAATGAGAGCCATACTAGGACCAATAAAGATAGATGGAAACGAGTAAAGGCAAAGAATGTATGATGAAATTATAAGAGAGTAAAATGGAGAAGATATGGTAAAAAAATAGAAAAATACAGAGAGTACAGTGGCTGGGATATTCTGGAAAGTAAGTTCAAAACACTGTTTTATTCTATGTTGGGATCTGGGAAGAAAAAATTACCCATTTTTCAATTGAATACTTAAGGACCATTATTAATCCCAAGATCCAAACCAGCTACAAAATCGTGATTGGCACCAGAAGATAAGTCTTTTTAAAAGCTTAAAAATTTAAACATCAATAACCTTCTTCATATTATGCGCCTTATAAAAGTAATTTCAAAAAAACTTTTGCAAAACCCATTTTTCAATTGAAAATTTCAAAAATCATGATTAATCTCAAGAAACATACCAGCTACAAAATCGTAATTGGCACCAGAAAATGCCTCTTTTTATAGCCAAAAAATTCACACATCAATTACCTTCGTCCTATGCGCCTTATAGAAGTTATTACAAAAAAAAATTTGCAAACCCATTTTTTAATTGAAAATTGCAGAATCCATGACTAATATCAAGAACCAAAAGAGCTTCAAAATAGCAATTGACACCAGAAGATGACACATAAATTACCCTCTAAAGATGCGTCTTATAGAAGATTTTTAAAATAACTTTTACAAAACCCATTTTTCAATTGAAAATTTCAAAAACTATAATTGTTCTAAAGAACCAAATCGGCTACAAAATCGTAATTAGCACCAAAAGCCGCCTCTTTTTAAAGCCCAAAAATTCACACATCAGTAATTACAAAAAAACTTTTGCAAAACCCATTTTTTAAGGAAAATTGCAAAAATCATGATTAATATCTATAACCAAACCAGCTACAAAAGCGTAATTGGCATTGGCAACAATTATGCAGCTGAAATAAGTAGAGGAAGATTTTAACAAGCATTGAAAGATGGCAGGAAAAAAAGAGAGTTCATATAATTTGGAGTAATATAAGTAAAAATATATAACAAAATCTAAGCAGATGGGGAATGATCCAGTCCTACTAATCATGGTTTCACTACCTTTAACGAATTAGCTTGTATAACGAAATTACTTGTACAAATGTACAAATGCGAACCAAAACCACATTTTTAATGATTTGGGCCAACAAATTAAACCACGATTTGGCGAATCCTTTCCTGGTTTATTCTATTTACCTGCTATAATGTCAAGATAAATTATTCACGTCATTCGATATACAGAATAGCCTTCCGATATTACTACTGCTTATTTTGCAGTCGTATAATCATCGGTAATTGCATTAATATTTTAATAGAAAATTAAGTAGGTACATACTACGTTGTTTTTTTTTTAAATTTTTATGAAACTATATCGACGATAACGGCAAACGAACATTTATTTGTACATCATTTCACCTCATTACTCGTTTTAAATGGAAATATAAACGATATATACGAGGAATTTCAAATTAAAAAAAATTAATTTTGGATTTAGAAGCACGATCGAGGTCAAGTAGATTTAAATATTGTCCGGGAGTTAATAAAAAATTTGGTGTACGTGCCTTCATTAAAACACTTGTTAAATGTGTTTAAAAATTGTAGGATTTTTATAATGACGTCCGGAAATTATATTATCTAGGATTTTATAACAAAAAAAAACAGAAAATAATAATTTAAAGAGATGGAAGAATGGTTTGATAATTTTGCAAAATTCCCAAAATATAAAACAGTGCCTGTTGCTCAAGCCCATATTTTTATTATTTTACTAGCATTTGTTAAAGCATTTTATAAATTGCAAATCCTTCAGTTAAGTTATACAGTTAAGTATTAACAATGAACGATTTATTACCTAATATTAATTTTGTTGTATTCCTGATAATCTTAAAACCCTACAACAATCAGTTCTATAGTGCGCATGTATGGCTTTCTCTCTTTTTAAATTCTCGTGGAAATGTAATCATCGCCGGAGTCTCTAGGAGTTTAGGGGTTACCAACAGTTTGTAGACATATTTTCTTGAGTTGTAATTAGCCCGACATTGAAAAAAGTATATAAACAATAAAAATAAGAACATCTTGTAGTGGCAAATAAAATAAATTTAGCTCCTTTCGAAAGTAAAAAATTATCAAAAGTATTCTCAATGTTGTCACAGAATGAGCTAAAAATTTACTTCAACATCTTCCTAGAGCTAAGAGTAACGCTAAAAGTTTCTAGGAAGCTTGAAATCTAATAAGGAACCAAGCTACGTAGGTACTACAATAGAGATAGAGTGAGAAACTATTCGGATTCTAGGGTTACACAGCACAGGTCAAGATTTATTTAGATTTGTTTCGTTAATAGTGCTCTGTGGGTTTTTTTATATGGTTTATACATATTTTTCGTGATTGTGTATGGTATTGTGTTTTTTAAAGATGAAAAAAAAAGCTTTTTATCGGGAAATAAGGTCCATTTAAGATTGAGTACAAAGATGCTGAAACATTTTCCTTTAAAAAAAGAGGTAAAAAATATGACGCCTGAAGAGGGTATTAAAACCAAAAAAAATACCTTTTGAAAAAGGATGGCATTAATAAAATGCATAACTAGTATTATCAGATACAAGGAGCAAATTTCCAGAAGGTCATATTGTGTACTTGCGGTTTGGACACCTCACGGTATAAAAACCGAAACTATATTTCATGATCCTGAATTCTGGGCAAGAAGCATTAAACTAGTTCTTTGCAAATTTAACTTTTATTGTATTTTACCTGAAATTATCGATTCAAAAAAATTAAGATGTATGCCTTTTAGAGAACCGCAATATATTCTAGAGGCAAAAAACAAAATAAGATAATTCAAATCGTCTTATTGTTTACTGTTCTTAATAAGATGGACTTTCACATAGTAAGGAGTACAATAAATTAGAAGAAAGCCTAATGAAGTGTGATATTTTTCTCAATTCCAACAGCAGCTTAGATGAGCTGTGCTCTAACTTTTTAGTATTGGAAATTCAGAGCTACAATATCTCAGCATATATCTACATCTATGGGAGACAAAAAAGAAGATCAATATATAGGCTCGTAGCAAGTAGAAAAATTTGGGATACCCAAAAAAAGTGGTAACTAAAATTGAACTTAAAATATTATAATTTTCATAACTCCTAAAGGACTAACCACGGGAATTTTTTTAATATTTCTGTTACATGTATAATCTAACAGTTTGATGTATGTCTAACATTTTCTAACCTTGAGGAGAGAAATCTGCCACCATAAAAAAATAAGTATATTCTCTCCCCCCTACAACTATAGCTGGGTAGCCTCCTGTATAGGACCTTAATACCTTCCGACTATGTCGGCTACCTAACTTCAGTTTTGTTTGATCCGAGTGTATCATAAAAATGAAGTATATTTACAGTCAGCACTTCCAAAACTTTTGCTATGGTATTTTATAAATAAAGTGTTTGTTTATGAGATGATTCAGTAGTCTGGTGGATAGTATTATGGAAAAACTCTATTCATGTTACCTCTAAAGTCTCAAAGAACATTAACCCATTAACGCCCGAATTATTTTTTTCTGGTAAATTTCATAAAAATGATTATTTTGGGGATGTTTAGGGTATTAAATATGACATAGTGTTAAGTTTTAGCAAAAAAATGTATTTAAATAAAAGAAAATTGCCGTTACATATAATATGTAACGCTGGGATAATGCGAAACTGTTTAAAACTTTTTATTTTGTTTTGGTATGAAATATATAATTGCAGTCTAAGCACAGCCCGACGTCGCATTTTTTGCACATGGTTCTGGCACTAGTACAGCAACCCTCTCTAGCACATCTTCTTCGTTTTTTATTAGCAATATATACAAAAACATGATTTTTTTCATCATATCATCGTATACCATCTGCTACTATGTTAAAAGAAATGTTAAATTTGGCACCTTTGCCAATATTTCCATATTTTTCAAGATAGGTCTGGGCAATAGCCCGTCTAAATGTTAATTGCGGCATGTGGGGATCACACCCCTTTCTACACAAAACCCAAGCATTACTGATAGCAGCGTCGAGACACCATGTGAAAATATACCACCACCATTTTTTAGATCTAATGTCGATACAGTAAGTTATTCTCATCCATCAGATCTGTCCCGCTTATGTTGCTGTTATATTTTCCAATTAGATCAGGTCTGGGAACATTGACATATCCTTTTTCAGTCTTAGGGGCCTATTCTGTAACTTATCGTTAAGTAACGACGTCGTTGCATTAACGACTATAATGTGAACGACATTTTTTAAAAACGCATTCTATAAAATTATCGTTACATAAAATCTAGTGACAAAACATAACGATAATATTTGTCTGCTTGTATAAAGGTTGGTATTAATTTTTGACATATTGTACGTTTGTCAGTGTTTTGTGCTGGTTTGTTAGGTTAGGAGAAGTTTCTTGAGGTTTATTTAAAATGGAAAACAAAAGTCGTTCCAGCAAGACAACAAGGGCACAATATATACTTTATTTAGATGAACTAAGTACAAATAAAGCATTCAGAGATAAAAAATTTGATCATTTTTTTTGTTCGCCATTTCTTCCTTGTGTTGTGGGAACCTTATATGATTGTTAATTAGATGATCAATCATAACAACTTCATGAATTGACCTACTAACACTAGCTTGTGATGATCCATTTAAATAATCTACACTCACAGATTTTTGATAACTCCCATGAGCTAAGAAGTGAATGGTTGTGAAAAACCTAATTATGGAAGGTGTTCTAGTATGTCGACTACCTTGATTCAAAAAAGGCAACATGTCCTGGAATAATTCATCAGCGGCTTCAATGTTTAGTCGATACATGTGTCGGAACACTTCATCTGGTAACTCAAAGGGATTACTTCGATCTCGTAAAACTCGAGAAGATGTTCTTCTTATCTGTCTAAAAATATAATTTTATACTTTAAATTACTCTTCTACCCTCACATGAGTGTAGCTTCTGTTTAATTCATCCCAAACAATTCGTAATAATTGATCCATGTCTTTTTTTTTAAATGGACAATCGCAAAAAGCACAACAACAACAACTTAAAAAGCCTCTTACAACGACTTCCTAACCTGATAACGATCGCTGGAGAGCTGTCGTTAGGCAACGACATAACAAAAGGCATTTTGTCGTTATTAAACTGCAGGCAGTCGTTATGATGCTGAATATATAAAGTCGTCTAGTAACGATAATCGTCCGTAAACGACATCGTTACTGGTTACAGAATAGGCCCCTTAGTGTATCGTTTTACAAAATTTAACGGCTTCATTCCATAGCAATTAGAACCAACTGTGACTACGTTATTGTCAACCCATTTGACAAAAATTATACCGTTATTTTTATCTATTATTATTGCTCAAAACAAGTTTAGTTTGGCATCGCAATTGCCTTCCACTTAAGTTATCAAGTGAACCCCACTATCTTCGTCACCTGAATCCTCATCAGTGAGACTACTTACATCTGGAGGTTTAAATATATTTCATCTACATTTTCGGAATATACCAACTCCAGAGCTTCTTGCAAAGTAATTCTTCTAAAAATAATAAGTTTGCTCAGAATGTTTCACATTATCCCAGCGTTACATATATGTAACGCTCACTTTAGGTAAAAAAAATACAATTGATATTTTCATAAATCTTAAATGTTGATCAACTATCACAAAATATATATAAAATAGTTCACAAATATCAAGTATGGCGTTATACCATTATTAAATGTAATTTATATTACACTTATTTGAACTTTACTGCCGAATCCATGCCCCAAAAATATTTTATTATTTTGAAACGTGCTTTAAACCACAAAAATCTACTTAAACTGATTCGGTGTTCTGTCAGATATGAAATTATAGCACTTAGCTTATACATTTAGCGTCATCTAGCTTTTAGAAGCCCAAACCCACTTTTAAGGCATGCTTGATCAGACCACTGTAATCGTTACATATAAATATGTAACGCTAGGATATTGAGCCTGTTATTTGAGTTGTATCCTTGAGTATAGAGTATTGTAATTTGAATATTGCTATGAGAGCAATTATTATAAATAGTGTATTTTTGTTGTGTTTTATTTAATATATTAAACATTTCCCATTTAATGCTAGTAACCAGTGTTATCTGTATATTTAAAATTAATAACTACAAACAGAGTAAATATTTATACAACAATACTCTGGCGAATGAAAAGTAATTTTGTTTAAATTTAGACGACATTAAATTACAAATTCATACATAAACAGATGATTATTTCTCTACAGTTTGACCTAAATATTTAAACCAAATGTTAAAACCAAAAGTATACTTTTGTACGCCCATGAACGTCGTTGTGGGTGATGAGAAGAAAAATGATGCATTTTCATGCTGGTACTTCCACCTATATACAGAACCATCATTATTAGTTGTTATAGACAAATGATAATGGGTTATTGTGTACCAGCTGTGGTCTCAATTTTAACTTAAATCTAATTTACTATAATAATATTGTATCAAATTAAAATGATGAAAAGAATTAACTTGGAACCGTTACTTTTTTGACATTAAATCAAATTGCCCATTTTAATGATTACGCAACTGAGTGAAATCTCAAATCACAATTTGATTGTTTTAGAATGTACTTTAAACGTTTCAAAAATGTTAAATCATGTAATAAGATTAAGGAAAAGGGATACAGAATGAGGAATTTAAAGTAAACTCGTAGTATAAAGTTTGTATTCTATTTTATTTATCTGTAATAAAACGTATTGTCATTTGACAGGTTTACAATTCAATCTAATTAATTATTTTCTTACCTGTAATAAAACGTATTGTCATTTGACAGGTTTACAATTCAATGACGTTTATTGCAGGCGCATGAGAGAGAGAAAGGTAGAGTGAGAGAGAGAGAGAGAGAAAGTAAAATTTATAAAGAGATTGTCTTTTTGTTGGGTTCACCACAGAATTAACTACATAAATATAGCGAGACTGGTTCAAACTTCAAAATTCAAGTAGAAGCAGCAGTAAAAATATTGAATAGAGGCTAAGTAGAATGGTATGAGTAAATCGCCTTAAAAATGTTGTTAATCTTGGTTTCTCATGATATTGAGGTATTAACAAATATCTTAAAACCTCAAAAAATATAATATATTAATATGATTTAAATTTTACTTTAATTTTTATGTTTGATTTATTATAGTTTTGTTTGTTAATATTCCACGTTGGTATTGTCAATTTATAATGATTTAATTTTTAATGATTATAATTTTATAATTTTGTTTTGTTTTATTGGTTTTGTCAAATGTTTTGATTGATTTTAATGATTGAATACTATTTAATTTTATATAAATTTTACTTGTTCTTCTGTAATTCTATTGTTGGGCGCCCTATCAAAATTTTAACTAGCTCAGACTATTTGTTTTGAAATTTAAATTTAAAATCTGACTCTTATCAGGGTAGGATCCAAATTAAAATATTATTTAATAATTAACACACAATAAATTTAATGTCAAGTATTTCAAAGAAATTTTACAAAAAACTGTTAATTGGTTTTCATATGTTTAGTACAAATAAATAAATGAATAGTCTTATATGAAAAGAATGGAGATGATACATACAAAGAAAATTAATTGACAGTCACAAAATAACAAATACACAAATACTAAATCTTAACTATGACACGTACCTTTTATTATAAAGTTTGTTCACTAAAAATTGCTATTGTCTAAATGGAACAGCACAAAACTCGGATCGGCTTCTCCTCGTCCCCTGTCAGAAATGCAATACCAACAATATGGCGGCTAAGGACCAGTTGCAGAAAGAATGCTCAAATTTAATCTTTCAAATTCTCTTGGAATCAGTCTCTGATTTGACAAATTTATTACTTTGGTAAGTAACTTAATAATGGTTGATTATTTTACTGCATGTATTTTTAATATTACATGTATTACTTTAACATAAACAGCTTTTAATTAATGCAAAAAATTTTCTTCTAGTTAGTAAACAATTAATACATACGATGTTAATTGCTCTGCTACCAAAATCAAAAGAGAGGTGAATCATCAATTTTCCGGCCTTTTTATAGGCTTCCAGGAAAAATGACAAGTATGACATCGAAAAACGAAATTCCATTGTTTAAATGCAAAATTCTAACGAAAATTCTTGAATATGAAGGTAATGAAATTACAAAACTAATAGTATCTTTGTTAACTTACAGTGAAATCTTATCCTTATATTTACTAAAATTTTGTTTGTATAATTTTCTAAGTGACTTTTCCTAAGAAAATTTTAGATTCAAAATGCACAACTTTCTTGAGCTGTCAACTTATTTTAGACCTTCAAAATTTGAAATAAAACCATCATTTGTATTAAAATTACTATGAATGTGTTAAACTAATACTATTTTAGCTGATAACTACTATTTTAAACTCTAACAACTAAAATTTAAACTTTTAAAAGATTCTGTTATTTGTAGGTATCACTTATGCATTATATAAAATAAGATTCTCTGTGTTACAAAATACTCACAACTTAAAATTTATATAAAACATTTACTTAACTATCCTACATACATTTTGTTACATAAAATGTCTTTGTTAGTGTTTGTACACTAAGTTTTTCAATATTTATTTCACTATGCACTATTAAAGTGTTCTATCAAAAACTTATGTGATTATGTCCAACAGTATTGATATGGGAATTAGTTTACTGTATTTCACCACACCTGCTACATGTTTTTAATTGTTCTTATGTCTTTTTAAGGTACTCATGAGCTATTGGAATATTTGTTTGTACAATATCGAAGACTATAATTTGTCTTTTTATAATTTTGTAAGTACTTCCTTTTTATAATATTGATTTAAATACTTTACTAACTAAAATTACATGTTGATTTCTTAAACATGTGAAAACCATTAATACTTTTGATTTTTATTTTCTTTTTATTGTTTCAGATTAAACTTAGAATTTTAAAAGAGAACTAGGACAAAAAAAATTGTTATGTAAAAGTGTACTCATTATGGATTGGAAATATTTAATTGTTATAAAATAGCAAAATATGGATTCTATTCAATATAAATTGCCCATTACATTCTTTGTTTATATTAAATGTATGTCTTGTGAAAATTATGAACTTGGAAACTTTAGATGTACAAAAGAAAAAGTAAATGCTGATTCTATAAAACTTAATAATATATCCTTTTATTGTAAATTATAAGGTAAGTTCTACTTATTAAATTTTTAACTATTAGATAGCTATCTCAATATATTACAATTACTTCTAAAAAAGTTTAGAATAATCTTAAAAAGAAACAAGATAAAAATAATGAGTTTTCTACTTACTGTGTACAGTCGGCTTTAGAATAGCATATACATGTTAAATGTGAATTTCGTTTACCTACCGAAGTTATAAAAACGCCCTTCTTATACAACAAAGGAATGGCAATTTTTAAAACGCCTTCATTAAATGGTTTTGGGAGATTAAGTGTATTTACAATGGTCGGTCATGTCCCGAATAAATAGGTTTTTTTCGCATTTTTGTACTGATATAATAAAAAAAAGGGATTATAATCCCAAACAAACATTTATTATCGAGGGTTCCAAACTAAGTGAAGATGTGGGCGTGGACAACTGTTTAACTAATTTCAAATTTATTATTATTTAAACCGTGATTGGTTACACAAAAAAAAGGCTGTCTATTCAATGTAAGCGATTTGAGTTTGAAAATGTATATGCAATTCTGAAGCCGATGTACAGTACATTTTTTTTGTAGCTAGGTACCTACAGAATGTAACTTAAATGTCAATCTGACGATGCTAATATTAGCGAAACGGCCGTCATTGTGATTTAAAAATTTTTCAAATAAACTTGGAAGTTACGTTCAAACGAAGAGTTCTTTATTATTCTTAATGAGATGGACTTCCAAAAAGTAAAGGTTAGTACAGTAAATTTACAAATTTTGATACTTAATTAAGTGTTAATGACCTGATTTTCATCTGCGTATCTATTGCACTTCACTTTAGTTTCTTCATTTTTTAATTGACCTTCTTTATATTTTTACCAAACATTTTTTTTACCCACGAAATATGCTATAATTTTGCGTTTTAGAAGATTGTAGTTTTTTATTTCTTTGCTTTGCTAAAAATATTTGAAGTCATCTTCGTTTGATGTTATCAATAGACAGGTGTATACCGTTGGGGCGGGATATGTATTCCTTTTGATACGTTCCGAACTTTTACATTACTAATATTTGCGGATTATCAAAAGTAAAATTTTTACCAAATCATTCTCTATTAATTAGGCTCTTTTTGGGAAACGCCGCCGGTGTATTTTTGAGAGTATGAGTGAAAACAGAAGTAATGTTACCAAAGACTAACACTGACACGGAAATTTGGGATTTATTTTTCTAATAAAGTAATTTCTTTGTAACATTATCAATAAAATAAAAACAAAAATTAAGAATACCGAGTTTCACAAATTAAAAAAATTTATCAAGTACACCATATTAAGAACAAAGTTTTATCCGTATAATCATATTTATCGACCGACATTCCAACCCCTAATAATCGCTTCATCATCATGATTTATTTTTTTACTACTCAGTCCTACTCCTACTACTATCCCATCTCGTCACCAAAAAAAAAACTTATTTTGTACTGTATGCGGACTTTTGCAATAACTAAATAGTGGCATATTTAAATTTGGTACCGAGAGATGGAGTGTTAAGAATATAAAAATTAATTATAAACTACTACAGTATACAGGGTATTCAGTATACCCGATCTTGTAGCCAGTAGAGCTAATGCAGTATACCTCTTTGCACAGCCTGCATCTTGACGACAGATTTTTGAATGCTAATGCTGTTATTGGGGGAATCTACCCCCTTATTTGCAGAAGCAACAAACTAGCTACAGATATTAAAAACTTTTTATGTGAATAAATAATCAGGCCAATTCTGCTGTACAGTTACACTACCATGAAAACAGTATACAAATTTTACACTAAATTGTTTGTCGTTAGTCCACCCCGTCCACCTTCGGGGAATGTCCATAAATTTAAAAATTAATAAAAATGGAGCTCCTGCTAAAACATCAATCTAAACTCATAGCAACAACTTACAGGAAGATAGGAATCCTATATTGGTTTGAATGATATGTGAGAGGCAACGGTATCAAAAGGGAGTGTAAATATTAATTTTTTTGGAATCAACATGGTATGAATAATTTTATTTAGCAGTTACATTAATTATATTTTTTAATATTATTTTTTTATTTGTTGCATATCTGTACAGTACATTGCCCACGGAAGAGCAAAGGAAAGAGAACAAAGATTGATATCAGTCAAACTAGCGGCGTTACTGTAAGACATGTAATATTACACCCTATTATTGCATATCCTCTCCCACTTTATTAAAAGCAGTAGCTTCAATATTAAATAATTTTCGCACCAATGTACAGTGAGTTTATTCTTAACTATAAGTAGATGGTACGTAATGATTTAGATAATAAGTAACTAACCGATCTGATTGCGATAGATAACAATTTTTAATATAATTATTTTATAATATAAAGTGGAATTTAGTGTACTATGTGAAAGTCCATCTTATTAAGAACAATAAACAGCTAAACATTTGAACGAAACTTGTAACGCAAATATATTAAGTTATTGTTGCAAAAATCAGCATGATATAGTTTTTCCTGGTTTTTTTTAAATCATTGCACAGTTGTACTGATCTTGGGCCTTAGGGCTAACTAACATCTAGGCTTTAATATTTTTTATGTTTTATTACTTCCATATTTGGTCTAGCCTTAATACCTAATCAACATCAGGTATCTACAAACAAACCTTGAATATGTCAATCTAACGATGTTAATTTTAGCGAAACAGCTGTAATCGCAATTTAATAACCAATTTTTCTAATAAAAAGTGAAAGTTTCATCCAAACGTTTAGTTGTTTATTATTTTTAAAATAGAATTTGTTTTCATTAAAGAATGTTCTACACTATTATCATTTTCTGGTTAAAAATATTCGGTACTGCCCCATTTATATTTCTTCTCCATCTTTGGTGATGGTCTACATGATTTTCCATAACATAGATTAGGAAATTGTAGGTACATGTAGCGGGTATACTTTTTTAAAATAATTCTTCAGTAGATTGGGGTATAATAATTATCAATAATATACATTTGACATTTTAGTATTGGGTATGGGTACCTCTGATTCAAAAAACCCCTCTCATTCTCTGTGGAAGACTTTTTATCAGATCCCTTATGTACACCAAATCTAAATTTTTCCTTTCCTCTATTTAGGTCTTTTTTTGTTTGGAACAAATGCCAACAAGCACACTGATATATCAATAAGCTGTGATTGTTCACCAATGAAAACTTGTTTACTATGTTGGACTTTCAAAACAATGCCTTCCCCTTATCATTTTAAAGACACCTCTATAAATTCTACTTTAATATTACACTGATAATAATAATAACAATTATAATATAAAGCAAGACACGACTTAGTAGGTAAAGTTCTTCATCAAGAACTAGCCATCAGACTAAATCTTCTCCAGGCAGAACAACAGCCCTATTATAAGTACTTTCCTGAAGCTGTGCTTGAAAATGACACCTTCAAGCTATATTGGGACCGTACAGTACTCACAGACCTTAATAGGCCAGATCTCATACTAGTCAATAAATTGACCAAACAAACAACACTGATCGATGTGATCGATGTTCTAATAACAACAATCTTCTTGACAAACATAATGAAAAAATTGTCAAGTATAGAGATCTAGAGATACAAATAAGAAGACAATTGAGAATGAATAATGTCCAAACTTTCCCTATAATAATGTCCTCAAGAGGTGTTGTTCCAAAAACTTTGCTAGAAAACATCAAAAGTCTAGGCCTTAACAAAAATCTCTACAAGGCCATTCAAATGGCCACAGCCCGATGCGTTAGGAAATTTTTGGGAGACCATCAAACACATGTCGCCTAGGACCCATCCCATCAAAGATTTATCCTTCTGATACCCTAAATATCTGGGATAAATAATAGTCCCCCTTTAGAGGGAGTGTGAGCCATATGGCTAATTATAATAACAATGATAATATATTGACTTGACATGTTCCCTAAAAAGCA
This sequence comes from Ophraella communa, assembly GCA_035357415.1. Lineage (NCBI taxonomy): Eukaryota > Metazoa > Arthropoda > Insecta > Coleoptera > Chrysomelidae > Ophraella > Ophraella communa. Next base: position 18,763,297 of record CM068988.1, on the reverse strand, counting down.
GTAGCAGACATTCTATATATCATTCCACAATCCCAAAATCTGTTTCTAATTGTATTAACACATATTCAAACATTGCGGAATCTGGAGAGAATATTTTGCGGTTACCTACTACTTCCTTAATTACCTGGGATATCCTGGAACGCGCCTATTATAAGCACTAGTTTTTCTAAACCTTCTTAAGACTCTTAAAACTCTGGATTGGTTGATTCCAATAAATTTAGCAACATATTGCCAAGATCATCCATCTTTACGTAAAGCTAATACCACTCGTAGATTTCAGCCTTTTGCTTGCAATTCTGTTGCTAGACTTTTTAAAGTAACAACTACGCATGCCTTTCAGATTTGTTACTTCAACTTTCCTGCAACAAATAAGCTGACAGAAATTTGACTGATGGATCTACCGACGCTGAATGACATTTTTAAAAAAAGACGAAGCATTGAATCATTTTTTGCTGTGAGGCGAGAGGTAGTTTTATGTGAATGATAATTTTTCAGAAGTTTTACTGTCGATCGCAACTTTCTATTTTTTATAATATTTCGAAATGTACCAGGAAAAGTTGATATGAATTTATAGAACCTGTCAACAGTGTCAATTGTCAAAATAAGCCTAAAAAAGTCTGTAAAGTTGTAGAAATGTAAGAAGCCGTGTATAATTGTTGAAATTAACTTGCAGTTAAAAGGCTGAAATGTACGAATGGCATAAAATTTGAATAGCTTGTTCGGGAGTTGCATTTTTGATTTTTTACCCAAAATCAAATAACCTACTGCACATAGGAAATGTTCAAGTGAAACAAGTAAATTTATCATTTAGTTTAATTTTGGGCTGTTAAAACTAAAGACTATAGTCTTCAAAGTTATATTTTTTGTGAGTTTTGCAAAGCACGAGTGCTACAAATAATTATTTTGGCAAAAGTCTTGCACAATATTTTTTATAACTCGCATTTATTTATGTTTTTGAACCAAATTATTCAACAATAATTACTACTTTTTGTTAAATTGATTGTACTAACCCTTACTTTTTGGAAGTCCATCTTATTAAGAATAATAAAAACTCTTCGCTTTAACAAAACTTCCAATATTTATTTAAAAAAGCAGTTTTTAAATAAATATTGGAAGTTTTGTTAAAGCGAAGAGTTTTTATTATTCTTACTACTTTTTGTGTTCATTAAATTATGTTGGTACTTAGTAAAATGACATATATGTCAGATATATCAAGTTTCAAATTTAAATATGATTTAAATATTAAATTTGAGCGATAAATAATTTAAGAAAATATAATATAAGATATAAATATAACAAATTTAAAGGAAAATGGAACAATCTAAGAATTGTCTGATAAAATGTACACAATTACCAACTATGATATAAAAAATAACTAGACGAGTGTGGAAAAAGATTTCATGTCCACACTCCGTTGAGTGTTACAATACAATCTCTAAAAATTATATTGGAGTGACTTTAGGAATGTAATTGTTTATATTGCTTCTAATAATATATATACATTTTAGAAATTTGCCGCAATAAATTCTCGTAATAAGTTTAATTAGTAATCTTTAATTTTAAAGTTGTTTTATGTACAAGTTTAATTTGAAATTTGTGAAAGCAGTTTGGCTATAAAATTGGGTTAATAATCCATAATGGATTGACCATAATTGATCCCGGTGTACCCACGCATTGAACATTTTTCAAGAAATATTCTATTACAAACTACGTATCAAATTATTGTTATCCAACTAAAATTAACTTTAGAATAATTGAGACATTAGCAATATGGCCTAATGGTGTGGGTGGTAGGAAACCGTACGTGAACCATTGGTGTAACTAAAAGTAAAATTTTAGACCTGTATTTGCTCAACTACAAGTAGAATAAGAGTTAGGTTTAAAAATGTAGATTTATTTGTAAACAATTAATTATTTATCTAATTAATATAAAAAAATTAGGCATTTAAAATATCTTTTATCACTAACTGTTCGGACCACACGCATATCGTAATATTTATTGTTTGGTGGTTTTCATCTGCAATTTTTTTTCTTTCCTTAAAAAACCAAAAAAACACCCACATTTTTACAAATTTTAAAAGCTTAAATGGAAACCACACCAAAATCCACCGGACCTATATTTATCAATAATATCATTTTTTAATAACCATTTATTAAAAATTGTCTATTGACTGTAACTCATAGGTGAGCTACAAGAACTTTAAGTTGCAGTGGAACTTTTATCGGCCACTCACGGGAAACATTTATAAACGAAGTAAATCATCCATTTCTCAAATGTGACTCCGTAAATTAAGAAAGGAAGGACCAATGTAAATGTCACAAATTATTTATTGTTATGAAAGTAAAGTATAATATTAATAGTGTGTTCCCTTTTGGATAAATCAGAATTTAATAAATTTTTGACGTTTGGCCGTGGTAAATATTTATTTATGTTTTATTTCGGAACTGATTTTGGTAAATTCTTGACAGTGACAAGTATGACATATGTACGACATCCATTCGTAACCTAAAATTAGGTGTTTGAGAATGGTTTGAGAAAGTCGTGCTGGAAATGAATGATCAACAAGCTGCAGCGGCTTTTTCTGAATTTTTATTTGATTCACTAAAAATGCAAAAAAATATTAATTTTCAATTTCCTGTTCTTACAACAACAAAATATCATAGAAGGAGTATGAAAAAGAAAAAACAATAATATTTCATATACTTACTTTGGATATTTCCATCTCAATCCTTAAAAACTCTTTGATAAGAAACGGAGAAATTATAGGTTATATGTGGTCTGTCAATTTTGCTGTCAATTTCTTAATTTACCACGATTTACTGCTCGAAATATGTCGGTAAATAAATTTACTAAAAAGTAAATTTCTGAGCGTTCCGTTTTCATGGTAATTTTCAAATGTGTAAACGGTTTATTAGTAAATTTTACAAAACTAGAGAACATATTAGCCAAGTTAATAAGTTTAAACATACTAACCCACCTGCTTCACCAACAGCTTTTGCCAATTATATTAGTTCTGAAATTCATAAATTCTCTACTTCTAATATTTTTAGATTACATTATTGCTTTAAGGGACCTAGATTGAATTTACTTGAGATGTTTGAAATTAATGAGGCTGTGAATAATGATACTCTCATGTGCCTTAATGAACAGTTAGAGCCGAATGATTCTTATATCTTCCTCAATCTTTTTAAATCCTGATCTTACTCTAATCTCTTTTTGTTTGCCTTGTATTAGTCCTTCACAGAATTCTCTTTTTATGTAATACTACATTAGTTAATAGTCCTCTAAGTCGATTTCAGTTTTATATACCATTTTGTTATTGTTTATTCAGTTTACTTATATGTTATAAATTTAATCTCTTTTTGTTTGCATATGCAACATTAACATCAATATTTTCAATTTTATCATTAGACTCTTCTTTTTTTTAATTCGATATTTGTCGATAGATCATGGATAACATAGTTTTAAAAAATTTTACACTTTTGAATTACTATACAACTAATTCTTTTGATAAGTATATAGTAAATTTATATTTATATATTGTACTTGATTGTTTTGTGGTTGTGGTTATCTTTCTTATCTGTTCTTGTTAAATATGGTACTTGGTTTACTGCGAATGTTATATAGTGTTCTGTGGTTAATGCTTTATAATTTGACTTTGTCTACTTCGACTTATGTCTAGTTTTCTTGTGTTCGATGCTTTACTTACAACTTATATTGTAACTGGTAATCGACACAATCTTTTTGGAGACAATTTTTGGTCTAAATTCGACCTTTACTATCATCATGTCTGCGTAAGAGACTACGAGGTTCCTAATATAATATTAATTGGATACCACAGAGATTCGTCTCATAATGGTGTCTTTGAACCATTTATTTTTATAGACTGTTTCATTAATTTCCGTTATTCTTTGGAGGCGGTTGCCTCAAATCATTTACATCAGTTTCGTCAAGTTTGTCTACTTGAAATGAAATTGAGTAATTTTTCCCCATTCTTTTTTTCTGCTAATTAATTTACTTTTCTCAATAAGCTTTTTACTTATAATAATAATTATACTTAATTTTAACCTAGCCGCCCCCCCCTTTTTAAATAACTTTGCGACCACAATACACTCATATTTTTGCTGAATTTTATGTAACTGTTCACAGGTAAGATTATTTGAATTTGTCTCCTGTTAGGTCTAATGTATTTACCTATGTATTCTTTTTAGCCTGATGATGGTCTTTAAATAGACCGAAACTAGTAGCTTTATAACAACTGTAAAAACTTTAATAACAATAAATAATTTGTGACATTGACATTGGTCTTTTCCTTTCCTCATGATATAATTTATATTTAGGCATCATTTGATCCGATGCCATTCCGAATACAGGGTCACTTTTCATTTTCTTGGTCTCCGCCAGATAAGGTTTAATAAGACTTCTAGAGCTGATGGAGTACTTGTCATAGCACCTTAAGGATGCTTGCATTTGAAGCTATTTAGGACTCTAACTACTCCTGCTTGCTGTCTTTGCAGCTGTTCAACCAAATCGAAGCGATTTGAATATAGACAAACACTGACGCAGTACAACATTGTTGGTTAGTTTGTTCATTTCAATATTTTAGTAGCTAAATTTTAAAAGAAAACGAAGAAGCAAAGGAGGGTTTTGTAAATTTCTGTTATGAAAAATGCAAGAGCAGCTAAAAGTATATTTTCACTTAACATGTTTATCATTTGAAACTAAAAATCGTAACATGTGTCACCCCATCAAGTTTCTAAAAGAAACGTATTGCAATTGGATACGTTATTACAAAATATTCCAATAATTGTTGGCTTTTTTACGATTACGTCCGTTTTTATACAGTGACATCCACAGGCAGCTTTTTGTTAAATCGAAACAACATTGACTCACACCCATAATGAATAAACCAAATGTTCCTACAAATGGTGTTTTAAATGGTTATTCTTTAACCACATCAAACACACCGATAGATGATACCTTATGTATCAATAATTTTAATAACGAAAGTTATTCTACCAACCCTTACTTTGTTTCAACAGTTGTTGGTTTAATATTTTCAATTTTGATAACCTTTTATTACAACATAATATATTTAATGTCCTAGCTTTCTGTCATTTATAATATAAACCACATTATGTGTTTCTAATTTGTTAACAAACTATTAAAAGGCTTACCTAAGTAGAATATGTACCAAAAGTGATTTTGTACCACTCATAGTGAAAAAAAAGTACTTTGAAGCACGCTACTTCAAATAATATTTGAGAATATTAAGAAATTATCAGAAAAGAAGCTAGAAAATACAGTTCTTAGAGTTAGTTCTTTCTTTGCGTCAACTAAAACATCTTCTGGTTCCCCGATATCATTTTTTTAAATCAGTTATGGTTTATTTGGCTGTATCAATGCTAGGAACAACTGAGGTAAAATTATTTCTGAAATCTATCAACGAGACATTTTAGAAAATATACTTCGCGAGATAGAAACAATTAACAACAACTACGCATTCCAGCAAGATGGCGTACATATACGTCAAGAAGTAATTTAAGATATCTATAGGAAAATTGTCCTGACTTTATTGAACCAAACATGTCGCCTCCAAATACAACGGAGTTAAACCTCGTCGACTATAACAATGTTGGCATCAATATAATGAAGACATTATAAATAAGTCAATTGGACAATGGCGCCGAAGATTTCAAGCTGTTGCAGATAATCAGGGAGGTCATATTCATAATAAGTTCTTGTAAAATTATTGAAAAATATTTTTATTTGATCTTTTCGTTCTGCTTATGAGTTATTTAATATTATTTTCGAAAAAAAATACTTTTTTAATACAATACAAACCTTTTCTTCTAGCTTATTTTCCGATAGTTTCTTAATATTCTCAATTAATATTTTTAGTAGTAGTAATAAAACTCAAAGTCAACCCACAGTGGGTTGACTTTGAGTTTTATTACTACTATTCGTACTATCCACATTTGAGTTATGGATAACCTCTACAATTTAATATTTTTAGTTTTAAGGCAAACAATTTTGGAGTGAGTTTTAAAATTTTTGATGTTTTTGATTGCTTTTTGATTGATTTTTATGAATTTTTCTTTGGTGGTAGAGTGGGTTGGTTTTAAAATGTTTTATACTGTCGGATTCTATGTTTAATTACAAAAAAAACTAGTCGAAATGAAGGATGTCGAAATGAAACAAAAACGTTTTTTTTAATATTACAGCCTCTTTTCATGGGTACAATATTTTACTTGATCCAGTCCTGTACGAAAACGGAAAAGTAAAATTAAAAGTTATCTACAAGAATTAGTGCGTTATTAAATGGGCTTTCTGGGGATGTGTTTGTTATTGAACAAAAATTTATCATTTTACCCCTCCATAAACGAAACAAATTTTGACTTTAAGTTTTTACATTTACATTATTCAACTTTAAAGCCTGATGATGGCTAAACTAATAACCCGATCGAAACCAGACCACCACCAATCGATTCTTGTTCTGTATAAAATGGTCAGCTTGAAATTTTTCATCCCTAAAACGGTAATGCTGTAGAAATAATTTTTTACAGTCAATTTTTGACTTTTCAAAAAAAACTACCCTTAAATTTGCAACCCTTGGGAACTCGAATTTTTTTTGGGGGTTGAAACTTAAAAAAACCACTTAAAAAGGGTATGATTTTTCCCGGGCTCCCACCGAACCGATTTTAATGGGGTTTTCGTCAAAATGTAAAAATTGGCCGTTGATTGCAGTGTACGGTAGAAACTTTTTAATTTCCACCCCTAAAAAAATGCCACCCCTTAATAGATTTTTTTAAAATAACGAATCGTCTTGGTAATTTTTTTTATTTTTCAAAATTCTCAAATCTTTTAAAGCCTATCCTTTAAGTTAGGTAAAGGACAGTTTTCATGATTTTTTTCAAATTTTTAAAAAAATTACAACTACCATAAAATTGTACCGTAAATTTTTCAATTCTTACAATTTTACATTTTTTGCTATTTTTTAATTGTTTACGTCCCCAAGTTGATTTTTTTTTAATTCTAATAAAGATACTCTTATAGAAATTTTTATGAGCTATCTGATGCATACATCATTTTTTCGATTATGTCAATTCCAAAGGGTGAAATTTGGCTATAAATAAAGGGGGTGACAAATTAAATTTTTTCAAAAAACTTTTGTTCCTATAAAAAGAAATTCGAAAATCGGAGCCCGTTATTTTTCCATTTCATCTTTAAAAGATTTTCGTGAATTTTTTTCAGATTTTTCAGAAATCATCTTCGATTAAAGTTACTGATTCTTACTTGGCTCCCCCTGTACATTTTGATTAGATAAATTTTCTTCTACAAGTAAGAAAAAGGATCCCTAATATTCACACAAAATCTCACCCAAATCCAGCATATTAAAAAATAATTATTCAGAGAAAAATTTAGTTCCAAATAAATTTGGCCCACAATGTGCAAAACACTATTTTTTTGTTGAGAAAAAAAGAAAGAAAGAGAGTCCTTTATTTAATCATTTTTTATTTATAGCTCTTATCTTTACTTCATCTTTGAATAAAAAGATGAAGAAAGGGAAAACAATAATGATTATTACCCTTTATCAATGATTTAATACAAATTGGTTTAAGCTACATTTATCCTAAAAAGAAAATATTACTGCCGTTTCGTGTGTGGCATCTATTTATATCTCAATAAAAAATAAATTGTATCCAAATAGATCCACCCTGTAAGTCGATTTGTATAACAGTAGCTCGAGTTTTGTGTCTTTCATCCCTTCGTTTTACCCTAAATACTCTTTTATGGTCCTTATATCCACCATCAATTGATCATATTTAGACATAGCAAACCAAACATCACAAAAATTCCTTGTTAGTCTGACTTCTTTGTCGGTCCCTTTGACAACGTTTACCCCACCAGGTTAATCTAATTGTCACATAATAAACAAATTCCGCTCTAAATTAGGGAAACGTATTTTTTGTGACCATCACAAGCCCATGCCCAGATTATATCCATTCATCCATCGAATCACATAGATATATATTTGCCGACAGTGCCTTTATGGTGTTTTTATGTGTTCCTAATTTTGTAATTTAGCTGGAATTCGAACTTTTTTACTGTCTTCTCAGAGTGCTTTGAATAGATGCTTTATTGGGGGTGGTAAATGGAGCGCAGACAAGATTTTGTTTCAGTTTAGTGTAGCAGAAATTAAGCCGTTTGTTGATTTAGGGTTTTTGTTGTTTTCATTGAAGTTTCGTTGTTCTACTAAATTGATTTTCAAAATTAATAAATTAAATTCAATTACTGTCCCACATCGACCTTCACCAAGAAGTTTATAGGGGAATGGATAATACTAGATAATTGAAATTTTGTATACAGGAGTGTTTGATAATTCTGAATTTAATTAAAATATTTTGAAATTTATAGCATTTCCGGTTATACCGGAAACTGACACCTACTCCACTATTTTAAATGGAAAACTGTGTACCAGGTACCTAAAATTTACAGTTTTAGAGACATTTTAGTTTTTTTTAATGCGAAAAAGACGTTTTCCTACGACCACATATGAAAGTGCTAGTTTGCACACTTATTTGTACTTAAGAAAGTAGCTAATATCAATACACGTATTGAAAAGTAAATACAATACACGTATTGAAAAGTAAAAAAATATAGTTCTATGATCTGTGACATTTACGTCAAATTTATCAATAGTAAATACATAAATGACAAAACAAGGACCATTTAATTTTTTTTTAAATCTTTCTTGTGTCAAATATTGTATGGTAATTGCCAATACAAATTTTTCTGTATAAAGTAAGAATAAAGAATAAAGTTTCTTACAGGTTTTTAAATTTTTAAAAATAAACAAATTTTTATTCAGTATTATTATTTTTATAAAAACACTTTTAGAACGAAGAACAGTTTATTCTTCTTTTTTATATTGTGTTTTGTTCCGTGCGTCGAATGTGGATTTTTGAAGTTATGTTTGTGTTTCTGTTTCTGCCCACAAAAAAATTAAAATGTCATTTATCTAATAAAGAATTTTAATGTGAATTCCTGAGAAAGGTGGTTATCTGATTTTAATTAATTATATTTCCATGCAATATATAAACTCGTTTAAATGCTAATTTTTAACATGACTAACAATTAAAATAAATTTTATAAATAAATTTAAAATATTTATTATAATAAGAAATATTGGGGTCGTAGGAAAAATCGTGTACACAACGCGTTGGAGAGTGTATTTCTTGCACTCGTTACGTTTCCGCACTCGCCACTACGCGGCTCGTGCTAAACTTCACTTGTGCGTAATACTTCACTTTCCACACTCGTTATGTAATATACTATTATTAAAACATTAAATAATTCAATTAATTAATTGATAAAATTTAATATTTGTATTTAGCTGTATTTAATTGTGTTTAGTATTCATTGTAATTTTTTGTTGTGAAACAAACTAATAAAAAAAACCTATGTACAGGGTGTCCCGAAAAGAAAAGTAAAGTACAATGTCGTAGCAGCATTATCATTTGAGTTCATACTTAAATTACTCCTTATTTAAGTCAAAACTATCAAAAAGCCAATATTTGATTTCGATGTAAATATTGCTTTTATACTTGTTTTACACAATATTGTTTGATTTTTAAGTTTTTACGTCTGGCAACATTAAACCGACCAGAGGTTTCTACAGCTTCAAATTTATTCCCACACCAATAAAAAAACCAAGCTAAAATTAACAATAATAAAGGAAAGATGTCCAAACTAAGATTTTGGTACCCAAAAATACCTAATTTCCGCCATATCTTACAAACATAAAAAGTGATATAGGAAAGTAAATACAAACTTACCTAATTTTTCTGTGGGAAATCAAATAAAAATATAAAAAATGGGAGTTGCAATTCAAAAAAACAGAAATCGTTGTTTTCTCAAGTTAATAAAATTTAACTCAACGTTGTGACTACCCTGTATAATTAATTTCTTATTTATAAACACTATAACTTACAATTTAGGCCCTTAGGTGCAATATGATGTAATAATATTTAAATTTTTTCAATAATTTAATTGAAATAATTAATATTTTAATAAGCGCCTTTTTGGCATGGAAAAACAACTAAAAAAATGGAAATTTTAGGTACCTAATATAAAGTACCTTACATAAATTTATTGTGCTTACTTTTTGAAAGTCCATCTTCACGTAACTTCCAAGTTTAATTTAAAACCAAATTTTTTCAATTTAACTTGGAAGTTACGTTAAAACGATGAGTTTTTTATTATTCGTACGTTACATCAAGTGGCCTTTACCTAAATCTAATCGTCCAACCAAAAAAAGAAAAAAAAATGTAGTATTCCATTGAAAATAGTGAAGTTGGTGTCAATTTCCGGTGATCTAAATTTAAATATATTTTCATTAAATTCAGAAGTATCAAAAACCCCTGTATACCAAATTTAAATAATTTGTTTGAACGTTTTCGGTAGTAGAAATAGAACCTTGTTAAATATTTCGTATTTATTTGTGAAACTATTCGCAAGATGTTAATTTTATGAGTAAATATTTAAATAGATTGTCAACTTTTATACATCGTCGGCATCATGAGTTTTTCACCACTTTTGGAACTTTCATAATCTGAAAAATTTTTTTTTTCATTGATCATTGAAAAAGTAACGGCTAAACTTTCATGAAATTTTCGAAAGAGGTTGATTTTTACTGTATAATATCCATATTTTAATTTATATAGAGTAAGTCATTAGACGTGATGTAGTAATCATTATTTTTTAAATAAAATTATATCCCATTTGAAATGGCTTTTGATTCTCTAATTTTTTAAGAAAATAATTAAGTACAGGTCGGGTAATTAATTTAAATTCATATAAATTTCCAAGAATGTGTAATTACTTTTGAAGTTTATTTTAAAATTCTATTCATCGATTTTTTGACATTATTTAAATAATCTATTAATACATTGTGCATAAACTGGAACAATTAGATTCATTTTATTTCTTATTGTATCTTTTAAGATCTATAGTTTTATGACCTATTGTTACAGACTTTTAAATTAAAAATTCTAAGGAAGATAGATCGGGTGACCTTGTTGGCTATTCTATAAAACCTCGTCTTCCAATTCACCTCTTGGAAAAGCAATTATTCTAGAATTGATGCACATCGCATGCGTAATGTTGCTGGCCTCCATCTTGTTGAACTTTTTTTTTTTTCGGGCTGAGGTGGAAAAACTCATGTTCGAACGGGTCCAGGACCCGAACAGTGTTGGACTCATCACCGTTAGGATGACGCCTACCAACCAAAACCACCCCAAAACTCGCCGTTGCTCCCGTCTCGGAATCACTACCCTAGCATACTTCAAGATGGGCGGCGGTCCCTCACACACTCTCCATTTATTCTGCCACTCATAAACGTTCTCTTCTTCTAACCATACTCTCCACTGCCTTATTCACCTCCATCCATTCCTCCTCACCTCTCAACATTATCTCCACCATATTTTCCCAGTATACAGCCACTCCGAGTCTTTCTTCTAAGTTCTTCAGCACTTCTTCATTTCTCCAGCATCTAAATACGTGTCCTACATCATCCTCCACTTCGCACCTTTCACACACTCCAGTCTCTCTTTTCCCAATCTTGTGAAGATATCCTGCTCTTGACCCATGTCCAGTCAGCACCTGGGTCAAGAAGTAGTTCACTTCGCCGAATTTCCTAGTCATCCATTCTCTCCTACTTGCAATTACTCTTTTTAGCGCACCTTCATACTCCTTCCACCTTACTTCCATTTCCTCCTCCATCCAATCCATAACTTCCTCTTTCATCACGCCCTTCCACTGTAGTCTCCTGGCTCTAGCCATCACATCCAACGGGTAGGATCTTGCCAGCACCGCTGCTGCTAACCCTCCCACTGTCCTGTACCCTTGCACCACCCTCAGCAACATTCCTCTTTGAACCCTCAGTAATGGTTTAATCCTAGCATGTACTCCCGCTCTTTCACCCCATACTTCCGCTCCGTAAAGCATACTCTGCTCAATCGTTCTACCAATAACTCTTCTCTTCCATTCTCCCGGTCCTTTCACGTTACACATCAATCTCCCCAGCCATGCCGCCCGAATTTTCGCCTTCTCTGCCGCCTTCGACATGTGGTTTTTAAACGATAGCTGGCTATCCAACCACACACCTAGGTATTTCACCGATTCCTCCATCCTAATTTTCTTTCCCTTCACCATCACCTCCAACTCCCTCGCCTTGCTGCGTCCCTTCACCAGTAATCCCACCGTCTTCTCTTCGGCCACCTCCAATCCGCATTCCTCTTTTCCACAATCTTGAACTTAACATTTGGTAGATTTGTATCATTGCCATTTAGAAACTTGTTCGCAGGGACAGGAATAAGTTTATTTATTAAAAAAGTAGATTTCTTTCGAAGAAAAAGAGACTAATGATTAAGTATGTCAAACAACGACAAACAAATCGATTCCTTAGGTTTGAACATTCTGATGTCATTGCAGAAAAGCTTCTCCACAGTGCTCGAGGAACCATGAGGGTTGCAGTATCTGGTCATGGGAGCAGTACAGACATAATATTGTGACATTATATCTTGCAGAATTAAGTTGGTTTAAATATACATGAAAAATTATATATAGAAGGAGAAGAAATTGAACAAATAGAGGAATTTCAATTTAGGATGCAAGATAAATAAAAAAGGAGAAGCAGAAGCAGATGTAAATTACAAAATAAAGAAAGCAGAACAAGCATTTGGTTAGGTTAAAGTACATTTGGAGAACAATTAAGTCAAAGAACAAAAATAAATACATTTAACGCCAATGTTAAAAGCTTACTACTTTATGAATGTGAAACATGGGTCTTAACAGATAAAAACGGCAAGAAAATACAAACAGTCTGAGGAAAATATTTTGACCAAATAAAATAACAAACAACGAACTGTGGACAAGAACGGGACAAACACAAGTAGTAACAGAAATTAAAAAACGAGAATGGGGATGGATTGGACATACTTTAAAAATGGAAGAAAGAGATATTTCAAAAGAAAGCCTCTCATGTACCAACAACGAAAAAAGAAACACAAGTTGGCCAACTGTCACATGGAAAAAATCTACAAAAAAAGATTTGTTGAAAGAAGGAATGACCTGAGTGAGTTACTGAAACTGGCAATGCTTTGTGAACCCCCTATTCTCCAATCAGGAGAAAAGGATACAATATATGTGAGCCATAGGTACAAAATTTAAATACCTCGGGTCCTGAATAACCTGAAGCTTGAAACTTCTGAATTCAAAATCCCACCAATAATTGAAAATGCAAGAGCCATGTTTATAAGAATGCAGGAACTGTTAACAAATAGGTACTACCGTCACTATATATATTGAGATGAATAGCTAAGCTCAAATATAAATATAATGTAAAACTTACGTCAGTATGAATATATAAAAGGATATTAGAATAATTCTCCTAAATATATATGAGCCACTTTTCTTTATTTCATTTAAAATATTTGGTATAGTCATCTTAAATGTTAAACATCAATAGAGGAAGAATTTATTTAACGACTTTATCTTGGACAGAATTCTGTAATACTATTTCATAACAATTAAGCAAATCCCAATTCATAGAGCTTTTTCTGAAAGTTAAAGAAAACCAAAAGAAAATAATTAAAACTATTAATTTAATTCATATTTTTAATAAACAATTGATTGCTAATTTAATGTCATTGGTGTCATAATTAGGAAAAAGGTATAAAAGGCCGTGCATTTTGGTTTTCGTCCTCTTATTTGCTCTTATCTCTCCGATTGGCAACTGAAGTACGATGAGAATTGGTATTACAACCCCATTTTTTTAATCAAAAGTTGAGTTTAATTACATTATTTAACAAAAATAATATAATCAAAGTAATTAAATAGAATCAAAGTGCTTACCAAATAGTTCGATTTATCAAAATCAATCTGAATTCTGGTAAGATTGATAAGGAAGAATGGCAACGGTCACATATATGTTGGCATTCTATAAAGGTAAAAACTATAAACCAAATTTTAAAGAAAAAGTATGAAGCCATTGTTATATTGGAGATGGAGAGTTAAATACTAAATAGCTCTGAATAGTAAATGATATTTAATGAAGAAGCTAGGATTGGTAGATGAAGCAAAATCATTCTGTGAGGAAGAGGACGAAACCTCAATACACATACTCTCATGAAATAGAAGAGGAGAACCTACCTGAATTGAAGCCTGACGATGTCCTAATCTTTCTTAGGAAAATAGGACTGAGAAAACATCAGACCCATGGCAAGCAAGGGGTACACAATAGATCCTACTAAGGGTCTATCACCCTATTAACATAATACATATATACATACAAAGTCCTTCAAGTATAATTATGCTTTATTTTTATTGTTTTAAAGTAAATTCCTTCAAAAAACAGAATAAAGTGGATTCCTAAATTTATTACCTTCTCTTGTACCTCTGTCGCTATAAATAACGATATCCTTTTCTGTTCCAGATAGTTTAAATACCTTGTTGAAAGTTTCCAATAAAACCAAACAAGAATTCTCGAAAATATTGTAAACGTCGAATAAAAATTAACTTAGTTAAAATTTATAACCGCGTTTCGCGTTTATTAAATAGAAATCCAAACTACCGTTGAAACTTATATTTTGATTTAAATTCCTTTTGAGGTTATATTTTAACGACTAAGTATCTGCCGACAAACACGGAATGACATTTTTGTTTGTCATTCGATTGTTAATTTACTTACCTCTGACTTGATTTTCATATCTAGAGATCCCAATAATGTTTAAAATTATAGGATGGCGCGGTTTTTATAATCTCCGAAGAAGAATCGTTTTGATTATGTTAATTGTGGTTGTCTCTGATATGTTTTGTTGTTTAATCTGTTCTACTAAGGATTGTGAGAAGAGATCGGTTTGATTTACTTACAGAGTGATTCAGTCAATGGGTTTTTCGCTTGCATTTTTTACTAAATTTTCTTGTGTTCTTTGTCTAGGATTTCACAAGAGACGAGAAACTTTTGGAAAAATTTTAGACCGAGAATACATAATATGGTGCACTGCGAAAGTTTAATAAACAATATTTTATAAAGAATATACAATCTATTTACATTCTGTGAAATATCTTTTATCAAATTTGAAACAAACTCGAGTTAAAAGTCAATTTTTGTATAATAATTTTCAAGCGGAACGAGAAGACACAACTAGGGTTTCACGAGAAATTCCAGATTCTGAGATTTTCCGAGATCTCGAAAAAATGTAGGTACTGCAACAAAAAAAAAATTACAAAGATTCAAAATAAATAATAAAGGTAATAATTTTATCCATAACTATTAATTAAGATATCTGTTAAGATATCTGTTGAAGATCTATACACTTTTGCATGAGTTTGAACCAATTGTCAAAGCACTTTTGCCACTCTGATTGAGGTATCTCCAAAACATGCATTCTGAAATGCAGCAACCGTGATTCCAACAATTTTGACAAACCAAAAAAGAAATTAGAATTATATTCTGCTTAAACGAACCAATATTTTTGTTGAATAAAAAAAGAAGCAAATGTACAGGTAATAATCTCTTTAAAAAATTCTATTCTGTGAGAGCAAAATATAGTTTCCGTTTTTAAATTTACAAACTTCTCCGTGAAGGCTTTGAACTCAAAATTCAGAACGTAAAAGATAAAAAAAAGTTTGTAGAAAATCCATTTTGCTTAGAACAAACAAATCATTTTGCAGGATCACAGCTGCACCCAAATATCTTTACTATGAACATTTGCAGTGGCATCGGCAAACTTTTGATCAAATTTTAATGTGTTCCTCTAAATTCTAAATTTTCTCAGACAGTTTCTGAAGGAATTTTAGAAATAAAACTTCAGATAGTTTTGCTGCAAAATTGGTATGTACTTCTCTCATCTAAACCGGTTATTAAACGCACTAGATAAAGGTTTAATGCCAAAAATGGGGTAATACATTATAATAAAATATTTATGAACGAATCTGCTTTTAAAAACGAAGCTGCCTCAAATTATCCTTATAGATTTAAGAACAAAGTAAACAGTGGAACATGCAAATTCGAGTTATAAATGAGAAAAACACGACAAAGATAATGATATTTCTTCCGCATAAAACTCCAGTAAAGTAATCTGCTTAAATAAAGAATTCATGAACAACACACAATGGCGATCGTTAAACTGAATGTTAACAGCAGCTCTTCAGGTAGTCACTTAATAGATTTAATAAGAAAAAACGGTGTCTATACACCTGTTCTAATTAGTATTTACTAAAAGACATTAACAGACATAAAGTAAAGTCGGTAGTTAAATATTTTAATTTTTTTTAAAGGGAAGCCGGAAATTTAAATTCCTAATAGTATTACATAAATGTTAAAAGTTATGACCCTATCGTGGTTAACTAATAAGTCAATCTCTTCGAAGTATTAAATTAAAAAAAGGTACTAAAATGTGAAATTTACGTTGAAACTTTCCTATTTATAAATCAAATTAAAAACAAACGATTGAAATGGAAGAAATTTTAATAAAAAATATATAAAGTATTGGATCATTTTCAAAGATCTGTGACAGTGTTAGGATTATTTGCGTAGTTCCAAATGGTGGCGCTGTTGTCAAGGTTAGTTGTCAGTTTATTTATATTAAAATTATTATTCCGGTCTTTGTATAAGAACATCTTTTTTGCCTGTACACTCTTTTTAAGTTCGGTTTTTAACTGGTGAGCTGTCCATTTACCGTATTTATCGAACATTTTATATAAATTCACTTTTTTTTTCAAGTCTTTGTTAAAAAACAACTAAATAGGTCTCCTCTTCAGCTGGCACCCCCTGGAGTGAGAAAAATCAGACAACCTGCCATTACTTTCGTTTGCTGTGGACAAATGAAGTATTCACAAAATTCGCTTTTTTAAATATTAATAATTGCAGAAATTGTACTATCAATATCCATACACGAGATTGACTTAATTTTGTAGTATATGTTTTAAATAGAAAGTTGTTACAGCTCAATTAAATTTATAAATTTATTTAGATTATAATCGAGTCAGCAAACAGGTGAGTTTTTACTTTCATAAAAGTATGAGAGGACGACGAAAAAATGTAATATGTACTTCGGCGAAAAAGCCTATTGTATCGCCTCCCTGTTAGTAAGCAGGAGTAATTTACACGCTCGTCTATAATAGACAGTTTTAGTGTTCATGCTTCAACTCCATATAGAACGTAGCATTTCATAAGTCTTATTTGATTGTCAAAGCTTAATTTACGATTACAGATTTACTTCTGTTTTAATTTCTACATCTGGAACCCACTTATTGTTTAGTACCACTCCTATATAATTGAACTTATGGACTTGTATATAGCTCAAACACATCAAGCCGGATTTCGTCGTGGATACTCCACAATGGATAATTTTTTATTCTAACAAATTCTGAAACTGTTAAAACGGGACCAAAAGATTGACTGTTTCTTCGTGGATTTTTCGGCTGCATTTGATCGCAATCAAAGATTGTTGTTTTCAGAAGAAGTGGAAAACTTTCATGTAGAGAAAAGAGGTTTGGTGATAGATCAATGGAAGTTGTTAACACTTTTAAATACTTGGGGGTAACACTGTCACCTGGTCTCTCCTTTCAAACACATATTAAAGAAGAGTTTCTATTGCACTTAATACAGTCTGGTCCGGTCTTATTACCCTTATCACATAAGTTTTAATTGTTTAATTCTGTCTTTCGATCCATTGCTTGTTACGCGGCGCAAATATGGGGATTTGAACAATAGGAAGTATTGGAGAAATTATTACGGTTTTTTATTAAAAAGTTATATTCCCTACCTACAACGACTCCAAACCTCATGTTTTACCTTAAAACTGATGTTGATCTACTATATATATTTACTTTGAGGATACATTTTAAATATGTATTAAATGTTCTTAGCCTTCTGGCTTGCCGACTTCCTAAAATAGTTGCACTGGAAATGGTAATGCATAAAACTTTTTGGTTTGACA
This sequence comes from Ophraella communa, assembly GCA_035357415.1. Taxonomy (NCBI): domain Eukaryota; kingdom Metazoa; phylum Arthropoda; class Insecta; order Coleoptera; family Chrysomelidae; genus Ophraella; species Ophraella communa. The sequence continues at coordinate 18,745,288 of CM068988.1, read as the reverse complement.
GTTGGACAAAACTGTTTAATAGATATGGGATAAATTTCAGTGCTTCTCTTGATGAGGTAACATTATGGGAATATCAGATGTCGGTTCTAACAGACAGAATAAGGGAGGTACTTACATCGGGATACATGTGAGTCAAATGCTGGGATCGAATAGGTATCTACCTACATCTTTTATAAAGAGCTCAATATGCTGGCATATTCTCAATTTACGGGTTGCCGCAAAATATGAATTTAAGAGAACTAAGTTGGCTTTTTAAGATGAGAGGTTAACTGCTGTATTTAAATTTCACTCCATAGATTCAAAGGGAGGTAGAGTTGTGTTCTATGTGTAACTTAAATGTTAGAAAAGATATTGTTCATTTCTTGGCAGTTTGCCTAGCAGCTCTTGCGGAGTTTAAAGTAATTTATCTTGGTGTCCGCTTTATCATTGCCTGATTTAAGAGAACTTCTGAACTCCTCCACCTCTTCTCTAGATCTTATACATTTTGCGCGCACAGCCTGGATGTATGGATATGAATTAATCCAGGAATTATTAATTTTTGTAATTTTTATTTTTGTATTTTCTGTAAACCCTAGTTTTACATTGAGTGTTTTTACATTGTTTTGTAGAGCACTTAATTTCCGGCTGACGGATTACCAAGCCGTATATGCTTCTATTATAGTTTATATTCTTTATAATTGTAAAATAATCCTTATAAATAAAGTATATTATTATTAATATTATTATAGCTAAAACGCAAAGAAATTTTGAAGTAAGATTCAGTGAACAATTAAGAGCATAAAGATTAAAACAACCAGATAAGTCAAATTATGCAGAACACCTACTTGAACATCCAACCTCACCAATGACATCCAAATACTATACATTTGTGATAAAAAACAAAATTTACATTTCCTTGAAGAACTTGAAATAAAAAGCAATCTAGCAGTATTTTTAAATAATCCTTCCACTTGGTATCTCATATTCCTCTAAAATTAATTATTTTTAAATTATGTGAAAAAAAAGTTTAGTTCACAACTCATATCCTAACTATTTACTGTATAATTACCTATTACTTATTTTCGACCATAACTTTACCATCTAAAAAACACTCTGTATACGTCACAGTGTTGGACGGTCATCGTCAGTTATCTCAAAGGGACCGACAACTCGATCTGGGTGTTCCATTAAGTAAAGGTATCGCCCACTTGATGCAACGGACAAGGATAGCGATATATAAATTAAATTAGGAGATAGAGTAGAACCGACATGAGCGCATCAATTGACAACATTTGTGGGGATTATAAATTGTGTGGGGCAAAATTTACCCAAAAATTTGGCAAGTAAAGTAAGAGTATTACAAATAAAATTATGAGTTAAATTGAATTTGTTACTTTTATGCATTATATTAGGAATTATCCTGGATATATTTCCTTCTAAGATCACCACTATAGCGAAGGCAGCAAATACCACATAATGCGCATTTAAGCAAGTGTGACACACAACTGTTTTCCGAATACATTTATGACTAAGGTGGACACAGAGTAATTATTAGTACAATTAATTTCAATAAATAAAATAGTAAAAGCTTTGTTGCAAAGTAATTTGCTTCCATAAAGAGTCAGTAGTAAATAGTGAACTATAAAAATAATATACGAGGTATGGCTATCAAATAACGAGACTGCGCGCGCAGAAGGCGTCCTAGAGGGGTAGGGTGGGAAACGAATGCAGCGTTAGATAGCTGGAAGTGTCTAGTATTCCAGTACGAAAATACGTTTTTGTTTCTGTAGTAGTATTTTTTCTGTAGAGGTTAGAAACGAACGTGTTTTTTTTCTCGTGCCGATAACAATTTGTGACAAAAAACCTAAGCAACGGATCAATGTGAAATTTCTTGTTAAATAAAAAAAAAAACTCCGACTGTGTGCTATAAGTTGTTGAAAGAGGCCTATGGTGAGAATTATCTATCTCGTGCGCGTGTTTTCTGAAGGTCGAGAGAGCACCGAAGATAACCTACGTCCAGATCGACCTGTATTTGTTTCAACTCTGCAAACAGTGATCAAAATAAATGAAATTGTGAGCGGAGATCGTCGTATAAGCATTCAGATGATTGCTGAGACTGTAAACGCCGATAAAGAAAAATTTTACAAGACGAATTGAACATGAAGAAAGTCTGCGCGAAGTTGGCCCCAAAACATTTGACCCCTGACCAAAAGCACGTCCGTCAACAGATCAGCTCAGATTTTCTTCAGAGGTTACAACACGTTACAATTCCAATACGATGTTGAAACTAAGCGGCAATCCATGCACTGGAGAGCATTCGATTGTAGAATAATTTTTAAAATAAAACTGTTTTTCATAAGCAGTCTCGTTCTTTAATAGCCAAACCTCGTATATACTAGTGACCAAAATTTTGGTTTTGTTATTTGTTTATAATTTTATTCCATCGTTTTATGCTTTTACTTTATATTTTAGTAATACAAACCTGCTAAAATTTTAAAAATAAATCAAATATTCGTTAACTACTATCAAAATATTTAAAAAAATGGTTCATTGCCATACATATATGCAGAAAATAAAGAATTTAGTAGAAAAAACCTTTGTTTTCTAGCCCAGACTCGATCTTGCTGTGTTTGCATAGCTTTTAATTTGCAATTCTCAGTTAATTATTTCAGTTCATTTTAATTCGGTACAGGTGTTCCATTTGGACTAGGGAATGTTTTTTTCTGTCAACCACTCCGCAATAGCACTTTTTGACCATTCTGTATTTGGAGTTTTAAGCAATAGCATACTGTGATAAGGTGCATTATCAAGTACAATTAGAGAAGGATTCTCTAAGTTTTGCAGGGACTGATATTCAAACCATTTCAAGAAATTCGCCTGTTTCATTTCCCCATGATAATCACTAAGTTAAGTTTTTGAACAAAATATTGCTTCAGCGCCCTCTATAAATTCGTTTTCATTTCCAGCATGTAGTATTATATATCTGTTTAAATGTTTATATAACAATTTATGTTAATACAACATATACTTTTGCCATCCGTTTTAGTGGGTTTAACCCTTATATTTTCATTTACCATGAATAGCCAATGATGCCATTTTGAAATATCCAAGCTACATCGAGAAACACGAATTGATATATACCTTCATAATTGTACTCTTTTAAAAACTACGTTAGGTAATTCCATTAGTTCTCGTCGTGGATTATCCTTCATCCACTTAAATCCAAGTTCTTTTATTGAACCGTTACGTGCTGTTCTAAAAGCATACAGAAATAAAATTTTGTTAAATATATATTTGTTATAATCATAATTACTTTTCTGGTGCATATTGTAAATGGTATCACGAATAGAGCTTGTATTTAAACTTGGTGTATTTGTTACTCATTTATGAGAGCAACGCTTATTCTTTGGTAACTCTAACTGTTCAATATTTTTTCTTTCTTCTTCAAAATAAGTATCAATCAAAAAATAAAATGCTTTGTTGTTTTAAAAAAAAAACAGTTTATATTAAAAATATTTTTTTACAATATAACCTCAAAAATCGATGACACTACGAGTATAAAAGTCACAGAACACTGATTTAAAACTCAACAAACGACGCGGCAACATGACAATATTTCTGGCAGTGACTAATATTCTGTCATTAATTGGTGGTCTCTTCATTAATACAAAAAAGCTATATTGTATATACATTATTTTGTTACAAAAGTTTTTTATTGATCGGGTTATTTTTAGAAGTGATTGTTTAGCAAACTTAAGTAACATACACTTTTCCATGGAAATATAGCCACACATACAATAGAATTACGACCTTGGTGACATGCACGCAACTTTATTTGGCTTTTACTATATACAATCTTGCAATTATAGATACACCTAAGGGTTACTTAATATTCTGGTTGAAAAAAAGGGAGACGATAGACGTGGAACCATACTTTCCATGATATTTGAAATTTGACTAATTTCCTCGATTTCACGTGGAAAGAAAAAGTTAATTATATAAAACCATACAAATCTTAATAGCACGATGTCGGCTTTAAGGTTAATTAAAGCTGTGTTGTAACCTCGAAACATACCAAAACATAAGATTTTTGTGCTACCTTTATAAGGATACGACACTGGAGAATATTAAACTCGTATGGTACCGCTATAGAATAATTACATGCCGTACTAACAAGTAGAAATTTTAGCATTGGTGCAGCTTAAGAGCCTAAAAAGGAATACTCAATAATTTTATGATTAATATTGAATTTACATTTGGAAGCTTCGATATTTAGTAGTCGTTTATAATTTTACTTTCATAAGTAACCAATAAATATGTAAATTAATTTTTTTCTATTAGTTTTGGTTTAATAGATTTTTACGTGTTTAAATTTCAAGTAGGTATTCTAACATATGTTATTTATATTTATGCTTCAGGTTATTCATAAAATTTATTTATTATTAGTTAATTGATTTAAAAATTTTAATTTCACAGTTTTTGGTCAATTATTAAAAATATTCTTGTACTGGGCTCGGCAGTAAAACAAAATGTCTTGTATAGGATAAATCCAGTGGTATAAACGACGGATTTGCTATTAGCCAAAATTTTTGACAATAGAAATAATAAGTACAGGTAATTTTTATTTATTTTATTCCGCAGACTCTTATATTAAACTGTACATATTTGGTTGAGAGTATCATAGTATAAAAAAAGATTTTGCACTTGGAGAGTTTTCCATTTTGGATATGGAAGGTTGCTTCCAGTTGCTTGGTGTTCAGAAAGGGCAAGATTTTTCGGGTTCTCCTATTGGTAATGAAGACCGGAACTATTAATCATTGGACCACCAGGACCAACGCATACATCACACGTAGGATGAGCAGATGTATTGGACATAGCACTACTAAAAGAACAGTAGACTGGGAAATAGAAAACAGCAAAGTAAGAACAGAACACTAACCAGTTATTCTCACAATGGGAGGAGGAAGAAGGAACATCCAAAAAACAATTAAGAAAGCCAACTGGGAAAAATTCAGAGCAAGAGCAGGCCAGCTGATAGAACCAATTCCCCATATAACAAACAGCGAAAAACTAGAAATGCAACTCAGCCAATTCACGGAAACACTAAAACAAGCGATAGAAGAAAGTACAACAACCAAAAACGTGGAAGGATACAATAGGTTTTCAAACATCAGTGACAACCTAAGAGAGCTCATCAGGGTGAAAAACAGAGCAAGAAGAAGAGCCAACAGAACAGGATTACAACAAGACAAACGAGAAACAAACAGATTATATTAGGAAGTGAAGGAACAACTCAAAGCACACATATCCAAGGACTGGGACAGAAGAATAGAAGAACTGGACCCAAATACACCAGGATTATGGATCCTCGCCAAGATATTACGACAAGACAAAAAGGATATTCCTCCAATCCACGAAGACAACGGAATCGTATTCACGGATGAAGAAAAAACCGAAGCCTTCAGGAGAATTATGGAGCGATAATTCACCCTGAATGAGCATCCAGACGAAGACATGGACTTCAGAGATCAAGTAGAATACGAAATCGACGACTTCTACGAAGAAATAGTAGACGGAAACTTGGGATTCACAACACCAGAGGAAGTAGCCTACGTAATAAAAGGAAGGAAGGAAGGAAAACCAGAAAAGATCCCGGATACGACGGCATCAACAACAATGCTCTGAAGCATTTACCAAGAAAAGGAATAGTATTTCTGACAGCGATCACTTCCCGGACCAATGGAAGGAAGCAGAAATAGTGATGCTAAGGAAATCAGGTCAAGATCCCAAGTTTCCACAGACCCATCAGTCTACTACCAGCGATGAGCAAAATAACCGAGAGAGTCATCCCCAAGGAGCTAAACGAAGAAACCGAAGCAATAGGAATACTGCAACAAGAACAGTTCGGATTCAGAAAAGAACACAGCGCACCGGACCAAGTACTTAAAATGGTAGAATACACAACAGAGGGATACAACAGAAATCAATGTACTGGAGCCATGTTCTTGGAAATCAGCAAAGCCTTCAATCGAGTATGGCACGAAGGACTGATATACAAGATGAGAGAAGCAGGATACACCAGAGAACTGACGAAACTACTACTCAGCTACCTGAAAAATAGAATATTCAGGATAAGGGTAGGAAACGCAAGTAGGAACATAAGAAACCGAAGTACCACAAGGAACAGTCCTCTCACCGGTACTTTACAACATATACAAGGCAGACATTTCAAAGACAGACAACACAATGATGGCTCTCTACGCAGATGACACGGCTATCGTTACAAGAAGCACTCAACCAAGTATGGTGACAAGAAGACTCCAACAGGCTATGGACCAAATAGACGAATGATGCACAACATAGAAAATCCAAAAAAACCCGGAGAAAACCCAAGCAGTCTACTTTACTAAAAGAAGGAAAAAACCAGAAGAAATCATTAATATAGGAGGAGAAGAGATCCAATGGAAAAACAAGGCCAAATACCTAGGAGTGATTCTGGACAAAGGACTAACCTTCCTGTTCGTCGAAATTTTGCAACGACTATTAATAAGACCTTATTACTCTTCCCAAAATGTATTGGCAATCATTAACAAACTAGATCCATTTGATCGTCCATTCTCTTTTGAGCGGAAATAATACTTAATAATAAATATTTTTTCTTGCGTTGTAAGCACCATTGCGAATCTTTTTGACAGTTTGTTAGAGTAAACAATTTTTTGAAATATTTCTCTCGAAATATAGGTATTTTAAAGGATGTATGATAAAGATTATTATTATTATTATATACCTATTAAGACAAATTTTTGTTGATTCAAAAAAATTAATAACAGTTAAAAATTTCTACGGAACTTAGAATTATTTTTAAAGAAACCTTATCTGAACATTAACCAAATATCCACTATAACGTTGTTTATTATTTGACTATAAAATCTTGTGGATTCCAGAGCCCCGAACGCATTTATTCTTTCTTTAATTTTTTGTTCTTGCAGCAGTTCTCTCGGCAGCTTATTGAATTGTGATCTTTTCGAATTTACACTTTGGAAGCGGCACGTTTGTAGTTGTTTGTGTAGTTTAAACCTTAAAGTAATTATGCCAATTGACACTGGAAACTATCAAAGGTTTTAAATGTGTAAACAAATGGGGCTTTTTACGATCTAACGAGAACAGATAGATACAAGTGCCTTCTGTTAACCATCTGTCCGTAATCAAATTTTTGTATTAGTAAATATGATTACTAATTTTCGTTTCCGACCATGCCTTAACTTTATTAAAAATGAAATGTATTGTACCAACCTTTACTTTTTAAAATTCGTACGTTACAATCCTTGCAAAGAAATTAAAATATAATTTCTGAATTTTAATTTTCTAGAATGTATCCTAATTAAGGTTACCAGTAAGTGAAGCATTTCATTTAGAATTCATGAATTCAGCCATAGTCCAAGAACCCCAACCAAAAAAAGCGATATTGAAGTTATTTGTTATATACATTGTAAATGAATATTACGGTTTTAATGATTATTTATTGATTAATTGATTTGTATATATACATTTTAATTGGTTAATATTAGATTTATTTACAGGCTGAAACATAGCATGATTTTCTTTTTCTCATGGTGGTTATGTTCTGCATGCTTCTAGTTGGACTATTAGGTAGGTATATAAAAGAAAAATTGATGTCATAATTACAAATTTCTTATTAATTAAAACAGTCTGTCAGTTAGTCAGTTGGCATTTTTTGTTTAAATATTTTCTTAAAATGGAAGAAATTTCACAAAATATAAAAGAAAAGGACATAAAAGCGACCGAAAATATTTTGCCAGTTAAATCAAGGCAACAGTATGATCGGGAGTATGGCATATTTGGTATTTGGAAAGATGCCAACGCAATTGTTCAAATAACCGAAACCGTTCTAATGGCATATTTTCAGGAACTGGTAAGTTATAGATTTTATTTTAATAGGTACATATGTTTAACAAATTTTAATATTTTTAATCGGAAAAATACAGTCCGAACTCTCTCTGGACCAAGTATTCTACCCGAAGGTCTACGTTAATTGTCTATAAAAATATAGATATCTCGCAATATACCATCTTCTCATATCTTTTTTAAAACTTAAGTCCCGAAGAAGTCTAAAGTTTTGGAAGCAGAACAAATAATAAAATTTATTAAGAAGGCTCCTGATGATATCTACTTGGTACACAAAGTCATATTGGTAATGGGTGTTTTGGGAGGTTTAAGACGAGATTAGTTGGTCAAAATGACCATTGATGATATTGAAGATAGAGGAACGGTCTTGGTTATAAAGGTACCAGAAACTAACACTTCAACTTCAAAAAGTTTTTTACTATCATTGAAGAAGATTTAGGCGCTTTAAATTTAATAAAAAAGTACGCAGCATTAAGACCAGCTGGAATAAAGGAGTGAAGATTCTTTCTTACCTATAGAACGAGTCGCTTGCTGTACAGTACAACCTGTTGGAAAAAATACCATAGGAAGCGTCCCAACATTGATCGCAAAATTTTTAAAAATGGATAATGCAGAAGCTTATACCGGCCACTGTTTGCGTCGCACATCGTCAACTTTACTTGTTGGGGCAGGTGCTTCATTTGAAATGCTAAAACAACATGGGAAATGGAAAAGCTCTTTAGTAGCTAAAGGATATACAGAAGAAAGTATTTCACCAAAAATAAAGTAGCCAAAATGATTGCTAATTCAGTTAATTCCGTATCGATTATTGAAAATTCTTTAATTTACAAACTATACAAAATAGCGTTAGTGCTGCCACCTCTACCATCACAAAAAACACCGACCATTCTATAGTGGGATCAGCTACATTTTCCGGGACATTTCAAAATTGTAATTTTTATTTTAGAAATAAAGTTTAAGTTTTAGTATTTAAAGAAACATTATTTTTTGTATAAAATAGATCTTTATTAATTGGATAAGCAATAAAATTTCCGGGCATTATCATAATGCCCGCTTATAATGCCCTAGGTGTGATAGCAGGTATTGCTACCATAACATATTCCGTTTCTAAGGTATTATAAATCAATAATAGATAGGTAAAACATAAAACTTCTGTTGATATTATACTCATTATACTATTATCGAATATTTAAATGTTACAATATATTTGTAAACCAAACTATGCATCAGAATTGAGGATTCGCTCTTATTTTGTACGATGTTGCCACAAAGTAATAGACGATGCATGATATCGGAATTTATTAAAAGAAATAATTAAATTCTATAATTCAAAATACGCTGAAATTATACATTATTTTAAAAAAATGTAAATAGAAAAATGATTCGGTTTGTTGAATTTCAATTCGCTCTCTCCTTATTTTTTATTTATTTAAAAAACGATAAAAAAATAGAAACTATTTATTAAAATCAAAAACTAAGTAGAAAGCTAATATATGCTCTTAAAGATAAAAAATGTATTGTTAAAGCATACTTGGCCCTTTTTGGTTTGTTGAACATATTTTTCATTATGGGAGAAAATCCTCTTTAATTATTTGTTATTCATTTGATATCTAATACAATTATTGATAAAAGTATTCACGTATATTGTTAAATAATCAAACTGATTTTCTAACTATAGATATACATATATAATATTAAATAGATATTTATACTGTAAAGTCTATTCTTCATTGTGCGCATCAAAATAAAAATGTTACTGTTTACAATTTGTAACACGAGCTTAATCCGCCATTTTAGATCCACCCAATCGTAATTTTATTACACCCACTTCATTTCCTTGTTTAGTCACCATTGTTCTTCGCAATCGACATGGTCAACTCTGCATATTTATCTCAACGTGACATCTTTTATTTATTCGTACCTTGTAAGACAGATAACACCGTATAACGCTAATTAGTTAAATCACAGGTTTTCGAAAATAAAAAATATAAAAAACTAATGAAAATTTCCCGAGAGTTGAATGCATTAACGAGTGTAAAGAAGCAGACAAGCGAAGCAGGGATCAGAGCAGGCTCGTAACGTCGGAAATGAGTGACATACGAGCATCACTAAACAGCTGAGCAGAGTCGGTATTAACCGCACACGATATGGCCGATTTGTTGTAACAAATGACTGTCGCTTGGCGGCACCGCCAACTGTCTGTTCGATATCACCGACGACAGTCGAAAGTAATCTGTTTCTTGTTTTTGAACCAATTAGTTGAATTAATATTTCGACTTATCCCAGCAGAGTTTCGTCTCTTTGCGATTGCATCTCTTCTTGGAGATCTAGTACGCTAATTTGGGTTTTTTTAGTAGTGACTACATAACCGACAGTTGTTACCGCTATCACAGCATCTTTAAGTCGTTTCAATCTTGAAATGCAGTCCACAAATGTCATGCAAATTGCAATGATGCAATTAAGCTCATTACAAATACAAATCACTTTATTTATCATTTTTAAGTTAATAATTAAGATAGAAAGGTAAAATATATAAATATATTGTAATATTTAAATATTCGATAATAGTATAATGAGTATAATATCAACAGAAGTTGTTTAATATAACTTAATCAAATAATTTTAATTATTTTATATTATTTTATGATAAATTTTGTGTATTTGTAGAGCATTTTAAGTTAGAAATAATTTTATTATGTAATGTATCAATATTATATCTTGTACATAAATATGTTATTTAAAACTTGCTAGAAACTTCGCGAAATCGATTATATAATGTGTAAAAAGAAGACAAATATATTTTTGTTCTGGAATGATACATAAAAAAGAGAGAGATGCATATAGTGTTCTTAGAAAATGGTAATTCAGAAAGTTTCTAGAAAGTTTGAAACCTATAAAAAGACTTGAACAGAGGTGGTGAGGGGGTAGTATATTATTGGAAGTCAGAGATAGAAGATCAGTCAGTGTGAACAGTCAATGAGAACAAAGTGAACAAACAGTTTTTAAAGTAGTTATAATAAAGTGTTAAATAGTGACGTTAAGAATATACAGTAAAACAATCAAAAAGTAAAATAAAGTGCCAAAAAGTGACATTAAGCTTGAATCAAAAAGTGAAACTCATTCTTTTTCTTTCGGTCGATAAAAAAGAAGAATATAAGAGTACTTACTATTATTAATACAATTAAAGGAACTATAATCCAACAATCACTACTCTATATCAATTTGGAGGAACAAACAAAGAACAATAATATTACACAAGAAACTAATCGTCTAACAACACGACATTTTACCAAAGTCGAAAATTCAACGTATCACTTCGTTCGTTTCCGTTTTTTATAGAGCGACTACAGACTTTTTCCACCAATCAGGAAGCAGGACTCTACATCAAGGTCAGATAAAATTGTAAATTTTTTGAAAATTTTTGTAGTAGTTAGTTAAGTTTTATAATTTAAAAACTAAGGAATTTACTTAATATTCAATAATTAGTGTATTTCGATAATTTTACTTGCCATTACATAAATAACATTGGTTAATTTAACTTAATTCAACATCAAGTAAGTTCTTTTATAGTTACTAAAAGACCTTTCTTTTTTATTATTTTCCTACTTATTATTTTATCAGTCATTCAATAGATTACTGTTTTAATTTAATTTATTTTTATTTTAAAATTGGTAATTATAATTTAATCAAATTTTATTCAAATACCTACCTAATAATCCAACTGGAAACTTGCATAACCAAACACCCCTGAGAAAAAAAAGATCTTGTTGCTATATTACATTTAAATAATATCAAATATATTAATCAATTAAATTTATAAATAAATAAATCAATCATTGAATTATAATATTCAATACAATACATACATACAATGTATGGTGTACTCTATCACAACCATAACTTATTTTGTTTAATATATCGGTAATCTTCCTTGTGGTTTTGTATGATTTATTCTATCATTAATAATTAGTTTTTACAATCCATTTATACTTCTAATGTGTGTAAAATATTAAAGATTTTATTTATTATGTCATTTTGTTTGTCTTCTTTGTTATAAGAGAGCCAAGTCGTCTTAAAGATAGATGTTTGTTTAAATTTGCATCAATTCACAAAATTTTAAATAAAATCTAAATGAAAACACTGCATTAGTATAGCAGTAGTACCATTTCTCTTTGATATTCAAATATTACCGAAGTTTGATGACATAAATGACTAATTCTACCAAAGTACTTAAGTGGTTGCACAACGAGTTCCTATTTTCAAACACGTGTTTTAAATTTGGACATAATTACTTTACAAACGATTTTAGGAGATTGTTAGTGAAATGCGTGAATGATCTATCATCGTGGCAATTGTTTTTCTCTTTAAAATGATATACAGGGCGTTTTATGAACTAAAACCCTTAATATCGTTTTATAATAATGAGAGTGTGACGACAAAACAGTTAGCTGTGTCTGGTACCTGCGTATTTTGTCAACAAATTTAATTTTTAAAGAATCGCACGAGGTCTAACTACTCACATATCCCAGTTTGTTGAAATGTGGAAGGATTTGCTAGGCTACAAATTTATTGAGGAAACCAAACACAGTGAGTGATAAGAAATCGTAACGAACGGTTCCCCCAGTGAAGAAAGTAGCAGTCACAGACAAACAACAAACGGGACTTTTTAACCCCAAACGCCTTTATTACTTTTAACAAATTTTTAAATTTACCTTAAAATAAAATATGATATGTAATATTTAATTGTTCATAACGTAAAAAATATGAATGTAATTGAAGTAGATGTTCAAAATGCTCACCGCAAACGTCTTGACAACATCCTAATCTTAACCCTTAAGTTGGCAAGCACAGAAATAATTAAGGTAACCAATTTTTTCTTCATTTTTCTCGTTAAATGAGAGTCCAGAAACATGAAAGTGAAAAAAAACTTTTTTGTGCTTTTTCTATAACTTTAATTTTCACGTGTGTATCTCAATACACTTTGCCAACGGTGATAGGATTATACATGTTAATTGGAATACACATTGCCAAAGATGCAGTTATTAATAAAAAGAGCAGGGACGGAATACAAATTTTATTATGTTAATAACCAGCACAAGTCAAAACTAAATAAAGGAACAAAGTAACATAATGAATGTCGTTTCTAAATTTTACAAATCAAAACAAAACTTAGCTATGGAACTGGAAATAAGTACAGTAATTTATGTTTGCAAACACAAAACATTGAAATAAGAATCGATCAAAAGTCATCAGTGAAAACTATTGTTTATGGTGGAAGTCCACAAAACAATTTCTTTTAGGAACTAGACACAGTCGTATATTACACTTCGAACAAAAAATGTGTCTTTGGGCATTGACACAATGTTCGGGTATTTCTACAGGAAATTAAAATTTTTCGTCAGTACAGTGAAACTGTGTGGGCCTATTTACTTTTTTTGGTTTTGATTTGGATGTCTTAGAGCCCGAAATCACTTCTTCAGTTTCACGATTGCCTTCCTCACATTCTTCCACCATTGCAGTCTGACTGTTAGTATAGATATTCCTGATATTCTCCCTCTATTGCAATCTGGCTATCCCCATCCTCATATTCTTCTTCTATTGCATTCCGAATGTCCCATATTCTTCCTCTATTACTACTATATGCAAGATCGTCTTGGCCGCTATTACTTAAAATACTAAGTTCTCTTTATCGTCATCATGATTACAGACCAATACTGGATATGCCTTTGGTGTTGATGGTACCATTATTTGTTCATTATCACTCTCTGCATCCGAATCAATGTAATTATTAGGTATTAAAACGTTACAATCACTTTTTAGTGCAAGCTCAACCATACATTTGCTTCTGTTAGACATTTCTGAAACAAACCAAAACAATCCTTAAACTAGATTTCAGCACCAATTTCGTTTCTTTTGGCGCACTGCTTTTTGACGAGAACGAAACACGTTTATAAGGAAAATAATCAAGAGTAAAATCAATATAATTATATGCATTTGTGTGAGAGCCGGCTCTGAGTCTACAAAATTGTGAAATTAACTGATTTTGACAATGTGAACTTGAAGACACACATGGAAAGTTCCATTGCAGGCAGTGTGAATACTAGTACACACCTAATAATCACCGCCCTATTGGCAATGTGAATCTTAATACACGCGATTTTTGAGGACTTCTGTATTTTTTTCTAAAAAACATACGACCAAAATAATTACACAATTTTGTAACAGCAACCTTCGGTAATGCATAAGTAATTGTATTATATCAAAAAAAATTATGAGACACGGACAATCACCACATTTGAACAAGTTCTCCGACTACAATGTCAAATAATTAGGGATAAAAGAGCGCCAGATTTAAAAATTAAACCAATTTGGTTCTAAGTAAATAGAAGAGATATGCACTGAAGTTCACTTTAATAGATTAAAGCTATATTTTGATATTTTATATATTTAATTTTTTTTTTTACTACAATTCACATTGATAGCTTAAGGGTTAAATAAAAATATCTTCTAACGTTAATTAATATATGAGGTGTAACCTATCTAATCACAAGTGTTATTCGTTCTTTTAAGCCATTTAAATCATGTGTTTTAATTTTGTAAACAATATTTTTGACTTAGCCCCCTACAAAAATCCAATGGAGTAAGATTAGGTGATCTTGCTGGCCATTCTATTGATCCTCACCTCCCTATCCAGCGATTTGGAAATGTTAAGTTAAGGTACTAGCGAACGTTGAGTTAGTAATATGGAGATGTTCCATCTTGCTGAAATCATAAATATGGTATTTGTGGTAACTTAAGGGGTTTCCTAGATCAGAAAATAAATTTGCCAAACTTGGCACTACATCATTTTGTAGTAGTGCTAAATAATTAACGCCATTTAAATTCCCCTCAAGGAAAAGGGTACTAATAATATGGTATACAACAATCCCTGCCGAAACAATAACCTTTTGTGTATGATCCTCTCTCATCCAGTGAGGATTTTCCATTGATCAGTAGCGGCAATTTTGACCGTTAACGTAAAAAGTGCACAAATCAGAAAACATTTCCATCATTTGTTCGAAAAAGTTTGTTCTCCGATCAAAATCGTTCGATAATTTTACTTGCCATTACATAAATAACATTGGTTAATTTAACTTAATTCAACATCAAGTAAGTTCTTTTATAGTTACTAAAAGGCCTTTCTTTTTTATTATTTTCCTACTTATTATTTTATCAGTCATTCAATAGATTACTGTTTTAATTTATTTTATTTTTATTTTAAAATTGGTAATTATAATTTAATCAAATTTTATTCAAATACCTACCTAATAATCCAACTGGAAACTTGCATAACCAAACACCCCTGAGAAAAAAAAGATCTTGTTGCTATATTACATTTAAATAATATCAAATATATTAATCAATTAAATTTATAAATAAATAAATCAATAAATAATCATTGAATCATAATATTCAATACAATACATACATACAATATATAATTCATGTATGGTGTACTCTATCACAACCATAACTTATTTTGTTTAATATATCGGTAATCTTCCTTGTGGTTTTGTATGATTTATTCTATCATTAATAATTAGTTGTTCCAATCCATTTATACTTCTAATGTGTGTAAAATATTAAAGATTTTATTTATTATGTCATTTTGTTTGTCTTTTTTGTTATAAGAGAGCCAAGTCGTCTTAAAGAAAGATGTTTGTTTAAATTTGCATCAATTCACAAAATTTTAAATAAAATCTAAATGAAAACACTGCATTAGTATAGTAGTAGTACCATTTCTCTTTGATATTCAAATATTACCGAAGTTTGATGACATAAATGACTAATTATACCAAAGTATTTAAGTGGTTGCACAACGAGTTGTGGTAACTTAAGGGGTTTCCTGGATCAGAAAATAAATTTGCCAAACTTGGCACTACATCATTTTGTAGTAGTGCTAAATAATTAACGCCATTTAAATTCCCCTCAAGGAAAAGGGCACTAATAATATGGTATACAACAATCCCTGCCGAAACAATAACCTTTTGTGTATGATCCTCTCTCATCCAGTGAGGATTTTCCATTGATCAGTAGCGGCAATTTTGACCGTTAACGTAAAAAGTGCACAAATCAGAAAACATTTCCATCATTTGTTCGAAAAAGTTTGTTCTCCGATCAAAATCGTCTTCCATGAGTTCCTGAGTCGGTTTCATTTTATAGAGATAAATTTTATTTTATTTCAATATAGGTACAGTCGGCTTTAGAATAGCATATACATGTTAAATGTGAATTTCGTTTACCTACCGAAGTTATAAAAACGCCCTTTAAACGCCTACATTAAATGGTTTTTGGGGATTAAGTTTATTTACAAGGGACAGAGGACAGGCAATTTGTCAATAAAATACCTTATGCTGCAAATATTAAAGATGTAGGCGTGGACAACTGTTTAACTGATTTCAAATTTATTATTATTTAAACCGTGATTGGTTATACACAATAAATAGGACGTCCTTAAAATTAAGGCCGTCCTTAAAATTAATTCATTGTAAGCGATTTGAGTTTGAAAATGTATATGATATTCTGAAGCCGATAGTACTAAGAACATTAAAAATAGAAGTTTTTTAATAAAACTTCTACTATTTATTTTAAAAATAGCTTTTTTAAACTTAATGACAGCTGTCATTGTATTCGGGTGTTAACTCCGTAGCTAATCATCTGTAAAACTGTTATTTTAGGCATTTCTATGAATTGCAGTCAACGAAATTCAGTTATTATTATTATAAACCAATTTTCTGAGGCGTTTTAAACAAACTAACATTTCTATAAATATGTACAGTAAGCGAAATAATGAATTTAATCCATTTGTCTTTTTCACACTGTATATCAAACAGTGGTTATTTACGTGAACAAAGTATACTTAGAGCGTGTAGTTATGAAATAGGTACCTAGGAAGCCGATTCACTGTTCACTCTTTTGGGATCCATTGTGGATTTGCCAAAGCCAAATCAACATTTTTCGGTACAAAGAAATATAGTGAGGCTTTGAAAAAAATCTGAACACTAGCACAATAATACTTAAATGCTATACGTCCTTCGTATAATTTTACGGAGTAGAATCATAGACGTTTTAGCAGAAAGAATGTTTAGAAATAACAAATAATTTAGGATATTAGGTTTAATTAACAAGATAACATTTTATTTCAAGCATACAATTATATGACATTACTAAAAACTAAATAACAACGGTTGCTGGGTTATCAAACACACAACAGTCTCTCCCACAAATTTGGACTAATATAAAATGACATTTGGGCTACGGAGACTCTCTGGAAGTGTTCTTAGCCGAGGTGGCAATGGTAGAGAGCGGTGTGGCGTAGAAAGTAACATTGGCGGAGTTGTTGGTGGTACTGCATCTGATTCACGTGACGATGAACTAGAATGAGAGTGTTGATGCCCGAAGCTGATAGATTTCTTGGGGGGCACATGGGTATCGCGGAGCTGATTTATGTGCCTCTTGAGCGTCTTGCCTGAACTGTCTAATCGAACCAGGTAATGAAGTTGGCCAAACTTCCGGACAACTTCATCGAAGTCCCTTGTTGGCTTGTTTCCTTTGTAGAGACGGATTTGTACTCTCTCCCCCACATGAAAGAACTTCTTAGCAGGAGTGGAGTTAGAGGCCTGTTGACTAGCGGGAAGATACGCGATGAGGCGGATGCGGAACTTCCGGCCGAGATACAACTCAGCGGAGGACTTACCGTTAGCAAGTGGCGTCATAGTCAATTTTTCGTCAGACGTAGCTCGGAGCTTGTTTTTCAGCGTTTGGACATTTTGCTCAGCAGACCATTTGTGGTATGAATTTCTGAAAAATCCCATTGAAGCGGCAATATTCCCGGAATCCCGCACTCCGAAAAATCGTTTTTTAGGGAAACCATGCGTTGCAAAAATTTTGTTGAGGAGGGCCATTATTGACGCCGAAGTTGGTGCATCCCTGACAGGCTCAACCTCTGCCCATTTTGATCTGGCATCTATGCATACCAGAAAATGGTGTCCTTGAAAAGGTCCAGCATAATCTATATGCACTCTCTCCAAATTCTCGATCGGTGGTTCCCAAGGGTGAACTTCTGTTTTCGGTGGACTGTATCGTGTGAGGGCGCACTGTTCACAAACCTTGACCAACACCACTTAATTTGGTTATCAATTCCAGGCCAATATACATACTTCGAGCCAATCGCCTCATTTCATGTTACCAAGGTGAGTCTCGTGTAGCTCAGGGAGAACCTGACTACGGAGGGAAGCGGGGATGACAATCCGGTCCTGACGGAACAACGCACCGTCGTGGGCAGTGTATTCTGATACTGTACACTCATTCATAAGGGAATCGACGAGTTTCCTTAACTCTGGATTTTTATTGGTCTCTTCACGAATTGTCTCAAAGGTTAAATTTTGGCTTGAAATTTGCAGAATATGCTTGGACAATATGTGGTTGACTTCTTCACCAATTGCTATGTCTGTGGACACGATGTTTTGGGGAATTGGTGCGCACGAGAGGCAATCCACATTCTTGTTTTCTTCGCCGGCCTTAAATTTTACTGTAAAATTAAATCGGGACAGGAAAGACGCGTAGTGTAGCAGGCGGGCGCTGGTCATTTGAGACAAATTTTTGTTGTGCTGGAAAATATACTTTAGAACACTCACGGAGTATAAGATATTACTAAAAACTAAATAACAACGGTTGCTAGGTTATCAAATTACATTTAGTCACGATTTAAAAAATGTAAAAAAGGATTTTCTTTACACACATTACTTTTACATTTTAGAAATCATATTTTTTTATACAGACTATAACTGATATCCTGAAGAATGCAGTTTTAAAAAATGGGTTTTGTCGTTTTGATTAAAAAGTAGAGCTGGAAAGTTTAGTGTAAGTAGTTGAGTCGTCAAAAAACAACCCTCGACCATTTTGATAATTTCCAGCCTCCTAAACGCCCAAATTCTATCATATAGATCGTTTGTAATTTATATGAATTAAATAATGGCCAAAATTATTTCAAAAGACATCACATAACCGATCAGTATCTCCTTATTCATTAAAAGTAAATTAAAGAAAAGTAACCTTGCAATTAAGAAGAGCGGTATCATGGCAAATTATCAAATAAATGTTCGAAGGGCGTTAAAAAGGCTCTTCAAGATGAGTAGCCTTTAGTTAAATTACCGGGTTAAGCGGAGGCCTGTAATTTTATTGCCGAAATATAAGGGAACCTGTCTTGAAAGCCACATTTTACGGCCTCATTTTAGTATTTGTGTAATTTTTCAGATTGATTTTTTCTGAAGAATGAGATGTTGAAGATGGTTCACAGCTGCCGTTTTAGATACTAATAACTAGTTTGTTTATAATTAATGTATTTGGTATCTACATAGTTCTGTTCATAGCATTAATGTATTCATAGCAACAATTTAATTAACGTGGTAAAATAGTTTAGGTGTGTGTTTGTTTGAATTATTATTAAAAAATGGATTAAGAACCTAGCAAGACTAAATGCAATACAATTATACAATTATATTGTAAATATTTCTAAATAATGCCAAAAATACAGTTTAATATATTGAAAGTCTTCTTATGTAGTAAAAAATTTATTTGAAATTAATTTTCCTTTGCCAAATCATCGTTAATATGGAAAATAATGACAGTGAGTTAGATTTAACACCGCGCCTGACATTTTAGAGGCCGCAAATGATATTTGTGCCAAATTAATACGGGAAAAATCGAAAGAGAAATACCAACTCGCATATAATTCGTTCATTCAAAGAGCATAAAACAAGTTCACTTTTTGAAAATATTCTGCTGGTGTATCTTGGTCTTATGTCCAAGGAATTTAACGTTATAGGAAGTATGCAAAATTTATTACTGCTATCTAGGATTAGCCCTAGATATTTTACCTCTGTGTCGAGTGGAAAACAGAGGTAAAATATGTAGGGCTAATCCTAGATAGCAGGTTACTCTGGAATAAACAGAAACATTCTGTTAGAAAGTGTAAGGAAGAAAACGATATGTAGAATGATCAAAGGAGAAATTATCAGGGAAAAACCTCGATCACTTCATTTTGATCAAACTTGGAAAATGCCCCAAGAAGATATGCCAAAGAAATTCAACTTTGTAAGGAAATTCATCACAAAGTTAAGTAATAAATCTGAATGGGATGAAGACACCATACAGAATTTAAACCAGAATACCATAAAGTGGTAGACGGACGGTTCCAAGCTAAAGGAGAGAACTGGGATAGGAGTTTTTGGACCGAGAGCCAAATACTCCGAAAGCTTGGGCACATACCCGAGCATCTTTCAAGCAGAAGTCCGCGCCATCGAAAGATGTGTGGAATTCAATATTGGAAGAAACTACCGCAGACAAGAGATTGTGATCATGTCGGATAGTCAAGCAGCCATCAAAGCGCTGAGCTCAAATATAATCAGTTCGAAGATGGTTGGACAATGCCTAGGCAAACTAACTGAACTAGGCCAGAAGAACACTGTCACCCTCCTATGGGTCCCAGAACACATAGGAATAGAGGGGAACGAAATAGCAGACAAGCTGGCAAAAAAGGAGCTGAAACCCCATACTTGGGAGCAGAACCATCCTGTGGGATCAGCAGTAGAGTAATCTTAGGAAAACTAAGGGAATAAGAAATGGAGAAGGAAAAATTCAAGTACTGGAATCAGCTAGAAGGACTGACGCAATCTAAGATACTACTGGGGAACTATGACCAGAAGAGATCTCTTAGCTGCCTCAACCTCAGTAAAAAAACCTCGCAAGCAAAGGTTTTTATCCACTTAAGTGGATATAAATATTTTGTAACGTAGTAACAGAACTTCTCATCTTTTTTGGACCTGAATGTATTAAGCCAAAATATAACAAAAAATACTTAATTATTACTAAAATTTTTGTATGTCGTATTAATTATTGGAATTATGGGTGCTTGCCGCCGACACCAACTGTATAAATTGAAAATAACTGACTTCAAAGATTTAAATTCGGCAATTGAGTTGAGATACCTAACATAAAAATGAAAATTTCCAGATTCATTTTTATGAAATCTTTCAAAAATATTGAGATCTTCGCTCTAAGAATGTTGGAGATTTACATTTTTTCCTTAACTATCAAAAATAAAAATGTACATTTCAAAGAATCGGTAGGTATAAACAAATTTGAATACCTAGAAAAACAAATTGCTGTCTATTTTAAATTACCTAACCCAGAATTATACACTGGATATTGTTTCTGCAGATTTGCAAGAATTTTAATTGACAGTGGAGAAGACATAACGTCTTTAAAAAGACACGGTGAGTGGAAATCCACAGTTTCCGAGGTGTTCATCGACAAATTATTAAAAAATAAATCTCATATAGCAAATAAAATCTTAGAATCGATTAACAGTTTAACAAACAAGAAACAATACAACTTTTAAATTGAATGACGTTAGACAACTTTTGATAAATTCTTTTGGAAACGTAACACGAAAAAATTGGTTAGGTTAGGTTGGAGAAAATTGAACTAACGCCATAAACCATGTGAAGAAGGAAGAAGAACGATTGTGAAGTGTTGATATCAATATTGAAGGGACCAGGCAACGAATCTGACTCATTGTCAGATGAATACGACGAAATGGAAGCCGAGAATTAAAGGAGTAAGTGCTTTTTGTATTAATTTATATTTAATTCTTACTTTTTAATATGTAGCATATTTTTATTTTATTTTTAATGTTTATTTTAGTTTGAATTATGCTTTAAAAAACTTCGGTTCTGAGGTCATGGGATCTATTCAGCTACCTGTTGTGACAATATTATCTAGGGTTTCTATTATGTTTGGGTTAGTTAATTACTAATTACAGAAATTAAATTGATTGTACCAACCTTTACTTTTTGGAAGTCCATCTTATTAAGAATAATAAAAAACTCTTCATTTTTAACAAAACTTCCACTATTTATTTAAAAAACTGCTGTTTTAAAAACTCAATGACAGCCGTTTCGCTAGACAACTAGCATCGTCAGATTGACATATTATTGAATTTACTATTTGTTTGTTTGTAGCTAGGTACCTGATGTTTATTAGGTAGTTATAAGGCTAGACCAAGTATGGAAGTAATAAGAAATAACAATATTAAAGCCTAGATGTTATTAGCCCTAAGGGATTATCCTGGATGTAATTTCCTCCAAGATCAGTATAACTGTGCAATGATATAGAAAAACCAGGAAAAAACTATATCATGCTGATCTTTACAATAACTTAATATATTTGTTACAATTATAATAATAATAATAATAATACGTTTATTGCTTTTAAAACTATAGTTTACAGCAAGGGTAGCAACAAATAAAACAAATATAAATATATGAAAAGTAACAGAAATAGATAAGTGCTCCAGGAGAATTAAAGAATACATATACATTATCTACATATACATATTACAGAGATATAAAGATTGTAGTACCTTCTGATTGGATGATTACAGAAGGTTCATTCATTAATTATAAACGATCTTATTTTCATTGCCCCACTTACGAATCGGTATAGTTGGCAAAGGGTGAAGTTGTCCGTAGATGATAGAAGTGAGTCCAGGTCGTTACAATTATACGTCTTATCTATGTATAAAATGAAGACTCAATCAAAGCAAACACTTTAAAAGTGGAGAACTTCCCAGATTTATTTGTTCATTAACAACTTTAAATTGTGGATCTGCTAGATGTCTTTTTATTTCAAGTTCTTCAAGGAAATCTAAATTTTGTTTTTTATTACAAGTGTGTAGTATTTGGATGTCATTGGTGTGTAAGAGTGAGGTTGGATGTTCGAGTAGGTGTTTTGCATAATTTGACTTATCTGGTTGTTTTAATCTATATGCTCTTAAATGTTCGTTAAATCTTACTTCAAAATTTCTTTGTGTTTGACCTATATATACAGCATTACACTTTGGACAATTAATTTTGTAAACACAAAATTTTTTTAATTTAGGTAATTTTGTTTTTACATTTAACAATTTTGTACCAACATTATTTTGTGTTTTAAATGATATTAATGCTGATGTTGCCGAAGATATTATTTTTGAAATTTTATTGGAAATACTTCCACAATATGTAATGTTTTTATAACTTTTAATTTCTTTAGTTTGTTTAGGAAATATTAGTTGTAGTGCCACTTTCTGTTCTTTTTTATTAATGCTAGTTGTCTAGCGAAACGGCTGTCATTGAGTTTTTAAAAAAGCAGTTTTGTTAAAAACGAAGATTTTTTATTATTCTTACTAATTACAGGGTGGACTCTTTGAAAAATAACAATTATGACTATGTTTCAATAGAAATGTATATAAGATTATGGATGAAGAATTTTTGAAGCAAAAACACAAATTGAATAAACGAACCTGAAAATAGTGAATCGACAATTAATTGCCTATGCCTCACTATATCTTTAATAGGCTTCAATATTATAATCAAAGTTTTTTAATGATTTACAAACTTCAAAATAAAAATTCAAAACTGTAAAAAAAAATTATTTGTTATGAACACATCTTGATGTCACGTACACAAGCTTACATGTATACTACTTTTAATTATTTTTTATGAACCACTTTATGAACTTTGATCAACTCCAAACAAATATAGTATAGATAAATATAAATTATAAAAATACTCCGTCATTTTATAATTAATTTTAAACAAAATTTCTACAGACTAATAAATCCTCCGGTAAGAATCAATATACCTACACGTAGAATGGCGTACGATTCCATATATACATCATCATATCTTAAAATCTCGCAGAAACTTCCAGATTCTGAATAATTATTAATAAATTCGAACAATCTCCTGCCGCCCTTCGGCTGGACAATGGTCAATCGTCGTCGGTCCGTTTGTGGTCAGCCCACAAAGTGGGGCAAGAGGAGAAGAGGCTCGCGCGGCGGTACCTTTGAGACGCCTTATACGGTAAGTAATTACCGCCTTAGTATCTATCCACTAACATCATCGCCGGGTACTACGATGAGATGGTACCGTTGTTGCTCGTTGGCGATGCAGTTGGGTAGGCAACCCAACGTGCGTGCTTTGAATCGGCGAAGAATCAGGAGAATGAAATTCTATTTTAAGTACCGCTGCCATTTTATTTAACTAAATTAATTTTAAATTAAATTAAAAAAAAATAAAAAAAATAGAAATGTGTAATAATTTGTGTAGGATTAAATTGGGTAAATACCATAAATAAAAGAAAGAATGAATGAATGAACTTTATAGGTTTTACAGCAGAATCAACTGCCTTAATGCGTAGTTATTTAGAAAAACGTTATCAGTTCATTGAAACATGTAAAGGAATTTCAGAAAGTGTCAAAATCAATAGTGGTATTCCCCAAAGCGCTATCTTAGCTCCATTAATATTCTCTATTTATACTTGTCATCTAACGACCTGTCTCCAGTAACTGCAAAAGTCATCAATATGCAGATGATAATCAGATATATTTTTCAATTTATGCTAAAGACTAGCAACTGGCTAAATTTCAAATACAAGAAGACCTAAATAAACTAATAACATTTTCAGAAAAACATAATTTAAAAATTAATCCCAACAAATCAATGATACTCTTCTTTGGCAAAGATAAGGCAACAGATAAACAAAATCTAACACTAAATATCTCAGGCGATCAACTTGCAGTATCAGATAATGCCAGAAATTTGGGACTTATTGTGGATACTGATCTTAGATTCAAGCAACATATAAATAGTAATCTCAAAATAGCTTACATGTCTCTAAAATTACTTTATCCGCATCGTCATTTACTGACAGTTAAGCAAAAACTTCATCTCTCTGATGCCTTAGTGTTAAGTCATTTTAATTTTGGTGATGTGGTATATGGACCCTGTCTAGATGAAAGTGACAAACGCAGAATCCAAAAGGTGCAAAAATCATGTCGTAGGCTTGTTTATGGCATTAAGAAGTTCTGTCTGGTGTCTCATAAATTGAAGGAAGCCAAATGGCTGGATATGAGTGAAAGAAGCACTTACTTTCTTCCACAAAGTCATTACTACTAAAACACCGCCATATTTAGTACATAAGATAAAATATCGAACAGATGTACATGCCATTAATCTTAGATTCAAAGGTATGATTACTCCTCCAATGTATTCCTCTTCAAAATTTACAAAGAGTTTTTCGTACAACGTTTACAGCTTGTACAATGGCCTTCCCGCAGAGTTTAAAACCTTAAAACTAAACCGTTTTAAAAAACAAGTAAAGGAGTACCTGTTTAATACTAGATAAATTCAGAAAAAATTCGACCATTATCAATGTAAATTTTTTTTCTAAATTGTGTAATTTTTGTTGTAATTTCGTATTATTTTGTTTGAACAATTGCCTTCCAGGTCCTTTTGCATTTTATAAAAAAAATCCATTTTTTGTTAAACTGAATGTAATAATTAAATGCAAATAAAATTATTATTATTATTATTATATTCAGTTTGTCTGATCTCACTATTTTGACGGTTAATGCAGCCATTATTTTTGTCGATCCAAAACCAATTGTGTTAGGTGCATGTTGAATTTACATTCCATACTTTTCTTATAGTTATCTGAGTTGTTTTCAGTCAATTTTTGCTTTTTAAACGTTGATGTTAAATTAATTATATTTTTGAATGTACCATATTAATTTGTTTTTCTTTAGCTGATAAACTTGATTTTAGGTTCGCCAGACTAGTCTCGATCTCGGACTCGGTGTATGTCTCGAAAACCAAGTCCAAGACTGACACTAAAATAATTCACTCTGTTTTCTACTTAATAATTTTAAATATACAGATAAAACTGGTTACTAGCATTACAATGGGGAATGTTTTGTTATATTAAATAAAACACAAAACCAAAAATACACTATTTATACTAAAAACATTAAAAATAAAACTTATTAACACTTTTTATTCAAAGAATTGCTTTTTTCTTAAAATTTTTATTTTGTGTAATTTTAAATTTGTGTCGGGTGCATCGAAAAAAATTCATACTGCGGCAGTAAGAAAAATTATATTGTATAAGCCTCAGCTTGAAGATTTTATTGTGACAGACTGTAAAAGTAAAACTATGTTTTTACTGTGGTAAAATATACAGTGCTATTCAGATAAAAGTATCCACCTTTAATAACTTTTGTAATACTGGTATGTAGGAAAAATCCAAAAACACGTCAATTTATGTTGGAAGGGGTATTATGGCTTATTTAAACTTACTGGAAAAGCCACTTTCTCACCCCTTCCAGTATCCCTTTTTTTAAATTACTTCTCATATTTTTTATGTAAAATTTGGATACTCCTCTTTGAGCTGATTTCAAAAATGAATAATACTTCTAGGTTAAAGTGGTTAGTTTATGATATAAACAATTTTTCTTTAAATAGCAAAAATTTTACTTATTTTTTAATTTCACCTTATTTGCTTGTAATAAAATGGGTTGTACAACATGCAGTTCAAACTCTTTAATCTTTTTAACTGTGCTATTTATTTATTATGAAGTTACAATAAGTATTCAAAATGAGTACCATTTACTTCCATACAATGGTATAATCTATTTTGAAATGCTTCTCTGACATTGCTTAATACGGCTGGATTTAATTGTCGACATTCATTTTCTATCCTCTCTCGTAAATCATCCAGAGATTCTGGTTGGGTAGCATAAACTTTTGTTTTTAAATGCCCCCATAAAAAGAAGCCTAGAGGTGTTAAATCCGGTGACCTTGGTTGCCACTCCATTATCTGCCCTCTTCTACCTATCCAACGAGCGGGAAATGTTTCGTTTAAAAATTGTCGGACAGGCATAGCATAGTGTGGGGGAGCTCCGTCTTGTTGAAATACCAGTAAATCTTCGGAAAGGTTATCATAATTTTCTATTATTGTTGTAATACGTAGGTCAACCCCTTCCCTGAGTAACTCAAGATATGATTCACCATTTAAATTTCCGTTGATGAAGAAAGGTCCATCAATGTAGTCACCTAAGATACCACACCACACGTTTAACTTTTGGGGATGTTATGTATGGAATTCACGCATAATATGTGAATCACTTTTATGTCTATTTACTAAGCCATTTAATGAAAATGAGCATTCATCAGAAAAGCAATTATTGTTTAACAATAATTGTGGATTTTTATTGATAAATTGCGTCATTGATTCATAAAACTCTAGACGACGACCAAAATAATCTTCATTCATCTCGTGCACCAACTTAACTTTGTATGGGTGGTACTTGAATTTATGTAGAACTCGAAAAACTGTAGAAGATGAAACACCGATCGCTCTACTTATTGTTGACAACGATTGGGGTTGTTGAGCCTCTAAGCTGACTTGCCCTAAGATTGCCACTTGGATTAATTCGTTATTTACGACTCCCTCTCGCTTATGCACTTTATTGCAAACAGACTCTGTTGTGGTAAATTTCTCCATCAGTTGAATTACATACTTATGAGTTGCACGTCTTCCGTTATATAATTCGCTAAATATTCTAGCAGCAGCTCTTGAACAATTATTATTTTGGTAGTATAAACCTACAATTTCAATTCTTTCTTGCAAAGAGTAAACAATTTCAGCGTAACAAAATAAATAATGTATCAAAGTACAATATCAATAGTAACTACAAATTCTAGTTGACAATATCAAACTTTAATAATAAGTATAGAGTTTTTTGTTGTTTGGAATTTTGAAGTAGAATAAATAGCACAGTTAAAAATATTAAATAGTTTGAACTGTTGTACAACCCATTTTATTACAAGCAAATAAGGTGAAAGTAAAAAATAAGTAAATTTGTGCTATTTAAAGAAAAATTGTTTATCTCATAAACTAAACACTTTAACCTACAAGTATTATATATTTTTTAAATAAGCTCAAAGAGGTGTATCCAAATTTTACATAAAAAATATGAGAAGTAATTTAAAAAAAGGGAGGCTGGTAGGGGTGAGAAGGTGGCTTCCTTCCAACATAAATTGATGTGTTTTTGGATTTTTCCTAAATACCAGTGGTACAAAAGTTATTAAAGATGGATACTTTTATCTGAAAAACACTATATTTACGGATGCGGCAATTTTTTCTTACTTATGCAATGAAATTGTTTTATTACCACCTATACTGTTTATTTTTATCAATAACTTATAATAACAGGAACAATATCAAATCAATCAAACTAACATAATAGCTAAATTAAAGAAAAAATTAAAAGTAAATTAAAGAACATGTTAAAAACTAGCTATTAACTAATTCTTGTTTCACTCATAGATTCTAGACCAGACAGGTCCTGAAAAAATAATGAAAGATTAACATACAATGTATTTACTTTTCTTAAATTCTACATGAAAAATGCTAATCATTAATATGCCACATCTAAAAATAAATATTAAACATTTTTGTTAATTTACATTAAAATTAATATGAACATTTGATGAGTGGAGAAATTATTGAGTTTTCAAACACCCAAATAAAACTAAAAATACTGTAACGTATACAATAGCATAATTTGCTTCTTAAGTGGTACCAGTGTAACATACATAATTGTGAAATATAAACCCTAATTTCCTGTACCCGGAGTTTTAAAATATTTTACAATATAACATTATGTTGGTACTTACCCAAAAATAATGTATTTACTAAATCTCCTGAACCTAATAATTTAAATAATTGATGTATTGAAACGTCATTCTCTACTTAAAAAAAAACACCAAAACTGCCAATAAATAATAATATTTGTACTGCACGTGCACAATAATTTTTTTCTTTTTCTTTTTTGTTTTTATGATAGTTTTATAAATCTATCTCATTCTTTAACAGGTGTTATTTTATTGACGTAAGCAATGATGTTACTCCTTATATTAATTTAACCTGTTAACTAGATGTTGACACTTGTCAGTTGTCGTGAACACCGTAAAAACACAGTTATAATTTGAATATACTATATTTAGATAACTATATTAAAAGAAAATTGCCGATAAAAAATTATTAGGCATATCTATTTGAAGTTCTATTCTAAATTACAGAACCACTATGGACTTCAAGGGCTAGTACAATTAATTTGATCAATAAAAACGGTTACTTATCTGACGTTTCCATAAAAAGTAAGGTTATTGCTACCGTGCTATAACCATTCCAACTCTTCATATGTGATATACCCTATGTTCGAAAGTTAGTGAATTTTTTTACTTACAATCTCTCTCCCACTTGTTTTTTGAATGCGTTCTCCTGTTTATTTTTTTCAGGTACACTCAAGGTGGTGACACATATCCAATTAAAATAACCAATTATGTATGCATATAAAATTTATCAACCAAAATTTTACAAACCGTAAAATTAACGAATAATTAGACTTGAGACAATAGCCGAGATGGTATCCATACCTATAATCAAGTGTTAAATAAACTCTTTAGGAATAATTAATTCATAAATTAGTTTGTACAAGAATCTACATGTTGCTTGTAATTATCCTGCTCCGACGTAATTTCCTAAATGTCAGCAGCGTTTGGGTTGTGGCACAACCTACGCTGGGCTTTTTCATAACACTAAATGTGCAATATAATATGCAATTGAAGCAATTAGAAAATTGATTTAATGAAAGGCTTCATAGATATCGAACTGATGTTTAACTGTAATGATGAATATGCATTAATTAGTCTCAAAAATCGAGTTTGTTAATTTAATGAGGTGAAATAAGGTTACGCTCTTTTTTTTATTCAGATTTACACTAAGAAAACGAGAAACTATATTTTAACAGTGAAAGATAAAACCTTTAAAGGAGTTGTTAAGGTGTTAAACAAAATTAAAATTATTTGGGAAGAGTCTAAGAGAGGTGAACTCTCCGTATTTCATACAAATTGTATGAGGGGTCTAGAATATTGTAATTAATACGAAGTTAAATTTTTTCCCGCGGAAACACTTGGAAATAGTAAAAATTGCTAAAAATATAGGTTCAAACTGCTCGTGAGGAAAGTGTAACTTTTCTCACGCCTTTCAGGCTCGTGCCACAAACACACGAGTCTTTTCCACGGTGTTGCACACCATACTTTTTCTACGGCTGCATATTAATAATAAAAATAAAGAAGTGAATTCATAACATTTTATTATTATTATTGATTATAAAATAAACGACACATACTTAATGCAAAAAATAACTAATTGTAATTAATTGTTACATTACTGCAATTTTGTATTGAGATTCCTGGTGTTTCATTTTTTCGTAACAGCAGCTATCAACTGTAGGAAAAAATCTACCTCACGGCTGAGTTCCCATTTAAATGTACGTGGTGTGAGAAAAGACCCGTGAGGTAGATTTTTTCCCACAGTGGATAGCAATACATTACTTTGTAGTTCTGTCAAATGTGTCAAATGCACCACATTCCATAGCAGCCGTAGAAAAAATATATACTGTTACTCTAATAGGCGTAGGTATATTGATAAGGTTTGTATCTTGCACAAACATTTTAATGTTATAATTCTAAAATTATTAATTTGGTAGATTTTACTTTGTTATAAAACTGTTTTGATTGAAGTTAAAATTGAAGTTTATGTCAGAATATAGTATAGTTTTAGTGTAAAAAGCTTAAAAAATAAACAATATAACAAACAATTACAGATCAAAGCAATTTGACAGTTTCCAGTTTTACATTTTGCACTTATAAAAATCTTCATTATAAAACACATTTGCGTATCGTAATGTAACATGAGTGAAGTATCTAATGACAAGACCATTAACAATGATATTTGTGGCTAATAGCAATTTATTAGTTTTATATTGTTCTTTAAAAAAGTATTTGTGAATATGAATATCATCTTTTACTTATATAATATATTATTATTGGTGTATTATTCATTTTAAAATATTTTATCCACAACTATTAATTAATATATCTGTTAAATATGCAATTTTTATCAAGTAATGCCATGCATTACCATATAGAATTGAATAATAATGACAGTTCTATGGAATAATATTACTCAATCGTTACGTCAAATTTGCAATTTGTAAATTTACTTGTCATTTGTATTTGTAAATATACTGTCAATTAGTTTGTGAGTTATTTGGTGTGTACATTCTCTGGTATTATTAGAAGAATGTCTAATAGTGAATCAGATTTAGATGATATGTGTTGTACACTGCTAGACAGTTTAAAATTAGCGGTTAGCGCTACAGAAAATCTCCTATCTAACAAGCCAAAAGGTAAATATGATGATAAAAGTTTTATGGATTGGCAACTGGCACAAAAAACATCGTCTTTTTCTGAAAATGTTATCCTAGTGTATTTTGTTGAACTTGCAAAAAATACAAGTCATCATCATTGTGGGCATATTATTCCATGCTGAAAAGTACATTGAATATTTACCATAGTATCCACCTAGAGACTTTCATGAAGTTACAGTCATTCTTAAAACATCAGTCCGAGGGCCATCAACCGAAAAAATCTAAAACTTTTGCCCCCCGAAGAAATCAGTAAATTTATTAAAGACGCGCCAGATCATACCTATCTAATGACAAAGGTATTCTTACAATAACGTAATTTTCAGCTTAGAACTTTCCAATTTAATCAAATTATTTTTAGTTAACCTTAATCATGGGGCTAATGGGATATGAAAACTGAAGATATAGAAGATTAGAATGAAGCTCTTATAGTGAAAATACCTTTCACAAAAACAAAGATTCCTAGATCATTTACTGTATCAGGTTTTACGATATTTGCGCAGTGACATTACAGGCAGTGACATTACAGCAGTAAAGCAGTTAAGGGGATGGGAATCAACCACAGTTGCCGAAGGTTATATAGATTTCAAACGAAATTAACAAACATACTAGCTCTAATTACAATAAAAAAACCTTGTACTAGCTCTAGTGCCAGTTCAAGCCCTATGAACCCCTGGCATGAATTTTAACAATTGTAATTTAACTATTAATAATTATTATGCAAGTAAATAAACATAAATCTATCGTATATTAATAACATTACCATTAATAAAAAATATTGTTTATTTGAACTATTTTTTGCATTTTTTTTATAATTTTATATAGATAGTTGTGGATAAAGTATAGTATTCAACACGCGCATAATGGTTATTACACACTTAGAAAGAAATCAGTTTTAATAAATTGGAAAATAAAAAAATACAAACAAAAATTAATAAATAAGAATTTTTATTTGTAGCTGATTAGATGTTTGAAGCACGAAAATAGCTGGTATTAAAGATATTTGGAGAAAACAACTCGAGGACAAGAAAAAATACAAAGCCAAGGGAAACAAGATTGATTAAGACCATAAGTCGTAGATAAGAACAAAATTAAAATTTCTAATAAATAAATACAATAGTTCAGCAAAGCCAATATCTGACCAACCTGAATACTTAATTGGTTAATTGTAGCAGTCACTCTGGTTCGAACATCTAATTTAATTGCATGTATTTTTTATTTAATTTAGTTTGAGAAAATAACGGTTAAAGATTGAAAAGTTACCAACTATTTCCAGATTTTGTACACACTATTAAACAAAATGAATACAAAAACTGTTAATCAAAATCTCAATTAAGCTTGTCAAACTCCCACACTCCGGCGGTGGTCTCTTTCTATCGTGTCCAACAACCACAATTTCATCTCGCTCTATACCACCCAGAAACAAAAGACTTTAGCGCTTTTAAGATGGACTCTTACAGAGGTGGACTCGATTTGTTTAAATAAATAATAATCTGGCAAAATTCATTTAGACAAGAAAATATTTGTAAAAAATCTCAAATATTGGTATTCTAGACACAAATCCTTTACAAATTGTTGTCATTTGATACAGTTGTTTGTAAATTAAAGTCTAACTAAAAGATTTGTTAATATTTATTTATAAACAGCAGCATCTACTGCTTTCTTCTAGATAAACTCTAAGTTTTTTAATTAAAAATTGCTGTTTTTATACCAACTTCCAAGTTTATTTGAAACTTACAATGTTTTAAATTACAATGACGGCCTTTTCGCTAAGAGTAGCATCGTCAGATTGACATTTAAATTACATTTTGTTTGTTTGTAGCTAGGTACCTGATGTTGTTTAGGTAGTATTAAGGCTAGATCAAGTATGGCAGTAATAAGACATAACAATATTAAAGCCTAGATGTTAATAGTCCTAAGGGATTATTCTTGATGTACTTCCCTCTAAGATCAGTATAACTATGCAATTATATAGAAAAGCCAGAAAAAAACTATATCATGCTAATCTTTACAATAACTAATATATTAGTGTTTAACAATTACGTCTTATATATGTATATAATGTAAACTCAATCAAAGTAAACAGTCCAATAGTGGAGAACTTCCGAGATTTATTTGTTCATTAACAACTTTAAATTGTGGATCTGCTAGATGTCTTTTTATTTCAAGTTCTTCAAGGAAATCTAAATTTTGGTTTTCAAGTGTGTAGTATTTGGATGTTATTGGTATGTAAGAGTGAGGATGGATGTTCAAGTAGGTGTTTTGCATAATTTGACTTATCTGGTTGTTTTAATATATATGCTCTTAAGTGTTCATTGAAGCTTACTTCAAAATTTCTTTAGGTTTGACCTATATATACAGCATTACATTTTGGACCATTAATTTTGTAAACACCAGATTTTTTTAATTTGGGTAATTTTGTTTTTACATTTAATAATTTTCTAACAACATTATTTTGTGTTTTAAATGATATTAATGCTGATGTTGCCGAAGATATTATTTTTGAAATTGTATTGGAAATATTTCCACAATATGTAATATTTTTATAACTTTTAATGTCTTTAGTTTGTTTAGGAAATATTAGTTGTAGTGACACTTTCTGCTCTATCTTTATCAAAGTTAATTTTGTGCATTGAAATTGAAAATGTCCTATGTATCATAGAATTATAAGCTGCTAATTTATGCGTTATAGGATGATTTGAATAATATGGTATGGTTACAAACAGATGTATTATTCTTAATAAGATGGACTTCTAAAAAGTAAGGGTTAGTACAATCAATTTTTACTAGCTGAGTACCCGTATCCTCCACATCACTAACTTCTAAATTATAGATCTCTTCCCTTCGGCAACCTCCAGCAACCCCAAGTAATGCTACCACTTTGAGTAATAGATATTCTTTATCTGGAGCGTCCCTTATGAATACAATAAATTTAATTATAATTTAATTATACCTTTTTTGTTATCAAATACATAAACTGCTGGAGTTATGACTGTTGTCACTATCTAGGGTACGTTTCAACGTAACTTCCAAGTTTATTTTAAAAAAAATATGTTTTAAATTACAATGAAGGCCGTTTCGCTAAGAAGCATCGTCAGATTGACATTTAAGTTTTTCTTAATAAGATGGACTTCCAAAAAGTAAGAGTTAGTAGAATAAATTTAATCTAGTTTATTATTTAAGATTAGATTTAATCAAAATAATCTTAAGAAGTGTTGATGATTTGGACCTGCGTTGGTCTCTGATGTTAGAACGTTCATTATTATTATATATTAACTGGATAGATTCCAACATTTATCCTGCATTCAATTGGAATTATTTTATGTTATTTGCATTTGATGGATTCAGGGTAAAACGACATACTACTCCTGAGTTTAAAATGAGACAGCATCTCATTTTGTCCTGATATCTATTTGATCTAGGTAGGACAAAATATAAATCGAATTTTTTTGTTTAGATAATTGGGAGTTATAAAATAAAAAGTGATAGACAGAGATCAGTTTTTTATTCAACAGATTTCACAAGCATTATCAACAATTGCAAGAAAACGTAAAAGCATTATTACCCAAAAGCTAACAGGAAAGGAAAAGCAATTGGAAAAATGTGAAAAAGTAAGAGCCACGGAATTACTACGTAAAGCGAGAGAAACTAAGAACTTATATCAGCAAAAAGCCGGCGTAAAAAATAGTGTCAAACGTAAAACTAGACAGCATAAGAAGATAATCATTCAGTCCAATTCTGAATATGATTCTGGTCTTGAGAAAGACAAATTACAAGTCGACAGTAACGACGATTACGATACAGCATTTCCTCTATTGCAACTCATTAATCACAATATCCAGTAGAGAAAAAAGGACCAAAGCATTAAATTTGAATACTGGTCCTACTGAGAGTGTGCCGATGTTTGAGTAGGATATAAATTCTTTATATATGTGAATTTTATAGTTAATCTCTGCTTTTTTCATTTTTTACACCTATTTATCTTAAAATTATTGGATTTTAAATATCACTAGGATTATTATTTGTGGTATATGTATCTATTGAGATCAACTGTAGTATCTATATTTATAAAACTATAGGTAGTATATTTAATAAGTACTGTGTAGTTACAACAGTTGGGAAGCCAAAGAGGTCATTACGACGCCATTTGATCGAGTCTTAGTTTGTTTATGTAATTTTTAAATCCCGCCGACTGTGAAGTGCGTCCTGTGATTGGTTTTCTGTGCTAAAGACTTAAAAGCAATTAATATTCATCGTCAAATCAGTGAAGTTTATGGTGAAAACATTATGAGTGAAGGAATGGTACGGAAATGAATTAGGTCCTTCAAAAATGGTAGCAGAAACGTTTATGATGAGGCACGAAGTGAGCGACCTCAAGATGTTAGGGATGATCTTATTTAAAAAGTGAAAAAAAACACACAGTTCACAGTTTCTTTCTTAGCTGAAAAATTTCATATTCTATCAAAAAGTGTTCTCTACGAAACTGTTTTAAAAAGTTGTTTTGTAAAGTCCACTCCTGTTGCCACATTCATCTTTTTAACATGGCTTCATAACTAGCGATGCCATTCAGTTGTTGTGGAGATGGCTTTTTAGGTTTTTTGTTATTGTTATCGTTGAGCATGCTCTGTTCTTGCCCACCCAATAAGTGAGTCGTTTTTAAACGAAACAAACAAAGACAAACGGCAAAGGAACTATATAGAATTTGTGTCTTTTATCTGAATCGCCGTTTAATGGCGTCAAAAGATACGTCAATAACTCAAAGTAATATTATTATTTTATTTAAATTGGAACATTTCATTAATAATATATTCGTTGCTTCTGAACCACCCTGCAGTTCGTGCAAATTTTGTTATTAAGTCATAACCACTGCTTGATTTATGTTTATTAAAAATCTTTTTTATTTAAATTTTTGTAAAAATCCTCAAACTATTGAGAATTTCTTACATATCAAAAATATTGTGTCCTTTACTTTTTAAAACATTTAACAATAAATCTTGAAAAGACTTTCTCAATGTCGAAGTGTCTTTCTCCATAAAAATATTTCAATCTCCAATTTAGAGAGTCTAGTGAAACCCTATAGAATTCAATATCATGCAACCGTTCTCTAAGTTTGTTCTTGCTGAAATGAAAACTTATGAGGTAAGCGCTGGGATGCTATTAAAACGATTTCTCTAAATTATTCATTATTCAGGTAAGTACGTGCCACAAGCATGCTTTACTAAAAATAATACTATAATACAAGTGCTTAAATCTTTAATGGTATTCTGTCAATTTACAATAAACAAAATTACTCATTTTATAATGCATCCTCCCATAATTCATCCGGGAAGAACTTCCTCCACCCCTCCATCACGTCCGATAGGGGCCACAGCCCTCGAGCTTATGCTCCTCCTTCCTCTATCTTGGTTCGGAGATAGTTTCCAGGTGACTTCTATTTGTTCCGGGATGGTGCTTGGCACCTATATTCTTCTTTCTTCTTTTTAGGCGTTCTCGGCGTTCTGTGTTTTTCGCTGCCTCTAAAAAGTTAGTCCTTAGTCGACGAACTGCGTCTAAAAGTAACCTTAGAGAGTGGATCCACTTGTTATAGCTGTCCCTACTGAAGAACCTGTCCACCTTCATAGCGATGGACAGAATCTTTTATATGTGGCTCCTCTTCTGTCTGCTTCTTGACAGATGTTCCTTTTTAGTTATCCAGCTGTTTCCTTGGTCTTGGATGTCTCCTGTAGTCTTCTGCTTTTTAATTTCATAAGTGCTGTGTTTGGGTGTAACCTGAGTTCTTCAAATCTTCTTCTGGCTCTGGCTTTCATGATTTCTTCTGTCCTATCCTGGTCTAGTTCCCTGTATAGTTGTGTATTTCTTATGAACCATGGGGCGTCTGCTGCTTGCCTTAAGCTGATGTTCTGCTGTGCTTGTATCTTCTTTTTCTAGGTTTTGTCTGTGTCCCCAGGCTACGGAGGCGTACAACATGATCGGAATGATAATAATTGCGTTTATTAGATGTATCTTCGTCTTCAGTGCTAGTTTTAATTTTCTTCCTACGACTCCGGTTAGTCTTCCTCTTGCTTGTTTTGCCTTCTTTGTGATGTTTTCTACGTGTTCTTTGAAGGTTAGTTCTTTTTCCAGTATCACTCCCAGGTATTTCGCCTTGTTTTTCAATTAGATTTCTTCTCCCCCTATGTTAATGTTTTCTTCTGGTTTTTTCCTTCTTTTAGTGAAGTAGACTGCTTGGATTTTTTCTGGGTTTATTTGGATTTTCCATGATGTACACTATTCGTTTATTTGGTCCATAGTCTTCTTGTCAACATCCTTGGTTGAGTGCTTCTTGTAACGATAGCCGTGTCATCTGCGTAAAGAGCCATCATTGTGTTGTCTGTCTTTGGAATGTCTGCCGTGTATATGTTGTATAGCACCGATGAGAGGACTGCTCCTTGTGGTACTACGGCTTCTGTTGCGCCTACTTCGGATTTTGCGTTGAAATCGTATAGAAGCATTATTTGAAGATCAAATGCTAAATATACGACCACTGTTTTGTGCCTCTCATAAGAATATAACACAACAGAATACAGATATGTTTGATCAAGTGAAGCTTTAAACTTAAAATTTAAAGAACCTATACTTTATATGAAAAATATTATTAAAGTAAGAATAAAAAATATTTTATCTTACCAGGTTAAGATTAAGGTTAAGGTTGAGGTTAAGTAATGAGTTACTTTCAATAATTTTCGACATTCTCATAGATTCTAAAAATTTTATCAGCTGCATTTTATTTTTTCAGTTTGTTTGTATATGTATATGTATGCTATTGTGTATTGTATGTAATGTCTGAGTTTTTATTATTATTCTTATGTTCT
The DNA here is from genome assembly GCA_035357415.1 of Ophraella communa. Classification (NCBI taxonomy): domain Eukaryota; kingdom Metazoa; phylum Arthropoda; class Insecta; order Coleoptera; family Chrysomelidae; genus Ophraella; species Ophraella communa. Next base: position 18,707,332 of record CM068988.1, on the reverse strand, counting down.
TTGTTTCTATTGAAAATATTTGTATTTTTATCCCTGCGCTTTCGCCACTATATATAACAAGAACTGTTGCGTTCACCAAATTTTAAAATTTCTGTCGTATTCGCCATATCACAAAATACTCCAAACAGACAGAAGCGAAAGTTTTGATCTTTTTGCTTCCAATTTTTATGACATTGGTCTCTTGCTAGTGACATCAATTCTGTTTATTACACTGGGAAAATATTGTATTCTACTAATTTCCACATTTAGGTACACCAGAAAAAAATTATAATAGGTACATAAGTAATATTTGAAAACTATTTCTAAGAATATTAAACAACGAAACGTCCAAGTTTGCTTAAGAGACAATACGCCTAAATAGTGCCGCGAACTGAGAAACGAAAGTTTCGACAATAAAGCTTATTATTATTATTAGTTCGGATAGAGAGATTCCGAGGTTATAAATGAAACTGATAGGCAAAAGAATGAAATTGAAATAAGTTATTAATCTGCCGAAGAAATTTTTAAAGGAAATTTGTATTTCGTGAACTGAACTGAACTTATCTTTAGTTTTTTAGGTAGTCCAGTGGGCTCGGTTAGTTCTCTAGGACTGCTTGCTAGACTGAGGAAGGCGAGCTGGTTATTTCTAATCAATTACATCAAAAGGAACTGCTGCATCTAACAGGTTGCATCAAGCATACTGCCACGGTAGTTACATATAAAAATTTGTATCAAATTGGATTGCTTGGCAGTAGTCTTGCCATGTCCTTCCGCCCGGGCTGTATTTTTTGTGTACAGCCAAAGAGATATTATAAATTGGTGCGATAAAATGTGTGCGACTGACTCGTCGAGTTTTCGTCAAGAAAAAGGGACAATGTATTGGGGGTATCCTAATTTATAGAGGAGGGTTGACATTGATCTCGCTTCAGAGTCCTCAACTTTAATGTAGAATTTCCTGTTGGTTAGATAGAAGTTTAAAAGCGTTAATAGGTTATCTATCATCCCCAAATGCGAAAGTTTCTGAATCAGGCACGGGATCCGAACCAAGTCAAAAGCCTTCCGTAGGTATGTCTAATGTTAACATAACGGTAGGTTTTCTCTTCTGGAATCCCTACTTAACGGAGTCTATAACACGGATAAGTTGTACTATTTATAAAGTCAATAAAACATACTTTAATACTGCATTTTTTCCTACGTTGGGCGCCAAAATAGGGTGATCATAGGTACGCACATCGTTTTTTCCACGGATTGTTTTTTAGTTTTTGATTTGAAAAACAGTTGATTGATTAAAGACGAAATAGTATACTGATTTATTGAGCAGAAAAAAAAACAGAATAAAACAACAACCAGAGTATCTGGTTCGTTTTAACAAAACTTCCACTATTTAATTAATAAATTGCTTTTTTAAAACTCAATGACAGCCGTTTCGATATACAACTAGCATCGTCAGATTGACATATTGAAGTTACATTTTGTTTGTTTGTAGCTAGGTACCTGATGTTTATTAGGTACCTAGTGTTAAGACTAGACCAAGTATGGAAGTAATAAGACATAACAATATTAAAGAAAGAAAAAATATACACGTAACATATTTTCTGAACCGTACAGTGAAATTATTGAAAAATAGGAGAGTTTGCCTTTGTAGTGACTTCTATTTTTTGGCGCTCTTGCGGACCATGCGCCCGTGGCCAGTGCCACCTTTGCCACGTCTTATATACTGCCATGGTCTTCTTTAACTGTGTTCCTGGTTGATTTTCTTCAATATGGCCTTCGGTAGATCCTCCCTCTTGTTAAAAGGTTTGATAATTTTACTTGTGCTGCCCATGGCCATCCTTATAAAATATATGTAAAAAATGCACTATTTTTAGATATTTATAGAGCATTAATCCTAATACGTATAAAAATAAAAGCGATAATGAGAAGCACACATATGTAAATATAGAAAATATCAAAATTATATATTCAATTTTAGTTTATAATAAATTAACAAAAATAGGGTTTAAGAAAGCAAATAACGTCCCTACTGTGGTACTAACAACTTGAGTTGTAATGAAAGCTAGTTCCGTTTTATCTCCGGCCAACCTAAAATAAGCAATTTTATTAAGTTAGGATAGCGAATTAATTTTTTTAATGAATTACTTACTTTGGTAGACTGAGCACTTGTGTTACGGCTAAAACAGATCCAGAAAATACATATACAGCCAATATGATTATGTATTGGTAGTCGTGAGGAAACCAAACGGGTAAATAGTTCCTCGGTTGGGCGTTGCAGAATAAAAATAAAGGCCCTACACCAAAGCTTCTTAATATGGCTGCCAAGATCACCCACATTGCTGCTTTTTTCTTAAAAACATTTTTAAACAGTTATTTATCATGTAAGTAATGTTTTATTTTGTCAGAAAAAACGACCACGAAATGAGAATGATTTCATGAATAAAATAAAACTTAGGTAGTATTCAGTTTCCTGAATAACATCCGGTCTCAAAAGCGGGTGGATCATAGCAACACTAGAAGGCTACACATAGGAGGCCCTGTCCCCAGGGCAGCTGTCTCTCACCGCGTCTGTGGAACCTTATGATGGATGGCCTCCTGAAACAGCTTACTAAAGAAGGATTCTATGCACAAGCATACTCTGACAACGGATCGGTCGTAATAACCGGGAAGTTTGTCTCCACCGTATGCGAGGTAGGCGAAGAAAACTCAAATGGTTTTGTTCTCAAAAAGAAAAAATATTAAAGACGGCAAGCCACCGATGATATTCGGCACGCCTCTAGAATTTCTGGATGAGGCCAAATACCTTAGGGTGGTGCTGGATAAAAAGATGACCTGGAAACCACATATTTACAAGGCAATAAGAAAGTCAATAATTACACTGTGACAACTGCGCCAAGCTGTCGGGAAGAACTGGGGAGTAAATTACAAGGTTCTCCATGGGTTCTACACTGGAATCTTTAGACCGAGGATTCAATAGGGGTCCGTGGTCCTTGGAGAGGCAATGGGTGATCCGCAAGCTGGCGCATGAGGGTTGCAGGCTTAGAAGTCACTGGAGCGCTAAGGACAACATCCACACCAGCGCTTGATGTCCTCCTGGGATTGCCGCCTTTGCCCATATGGATCATAATGAGCGCATTGGCGGCTTTCATAAGGCTTAGAGACAATGGGCACTCAAAAAGGGCGTAGCGAAGGCCACACAAGAATAGCACAAAGGACCGAAACAGAGCATCCACTCCTGGCTCACAACGCTGTCCCAAAATCATATAAAGTAAGAACGGAAAACAAGTACAAGGTCGTAATCCCACCAAGGGCGCAGTGGAGCGACGAACCAGTAGAATTTCCCCCAGGGAGCATAGGTGTTCAAGTGTTCTGATAGAGGATGTAGGGGTTCCACAATCTTCCAGTTAGAAATATTGGCCATCCTTAAAGCAGCAGAACTAATAGAAGAACGGGACAACTCAGGAAGCCCCGTCAGCATTTGCTCAGATAGCCAGGCCGCTCTAAAGGCGATTTGTAGCTGCACGGCACTAGTCCAGGAATACGCAAATACCCTAGAAAGACTAGCCTCAAGACGGGATGTAACCCTATTATGGATATCGGGACATAGTGTATAGTAGGCAACGAGCGGGCAGATGAACTAGCCAGGCAGGGAGCCAACAAACCTTGCTACGGATCCGAGCTAATAATAGGGCTAAGCAGAGCACAAACCTCAACTCTACTCAAGGAATGAGCGGAGAGAGGATTAGAAGAATAATGGATCAACTGCAGTGGTCTTAGGCAGGCGAAACAAACAATCGCCTATCCTGACAAAGCTAGGACAAAGTGGTTACTGGATAAATCCAGATCACAGCTGCGCCTGCTTGTCGGAGTCATTACTGGCCACTGTGGACTTAGAACCACTTCTTGGGCACCTGTGAGGTGTACGCACAACTCAGATAAGACATCTTTGGGGTGCGAAGGAAGTAGACTTGCACACCCTCCCTCCAAGAGACGTCATTGCTCTCATACAAAGGTCTAGTTTCGAGAGGGCGCCAAACAAGTGATATGCAGAGGGGAAGAACCTGAGGTATGGCAAAAAAGGCCCGAAGGGCCTACTTGCCACTTATCAGTCACCCCGCCCGCTACATTCATTCATTCATTCATTCATTCGTTCATTCATAGGTAGTATTCATATAAATAATATTTGACAAGCTACCCTAATAGAATGGGAGATACTGATACAAAATATTGGGTCATTTGTTTCAGTATGGCGGTTTGTCAGGAGTCTTATTACACAATGACAAAAATATATGGTCATAGCCCATGAAAATATGTGAGTATTCCATCGACTTTCCATTTATGATTTATTATCCGTATTAACAAATGATCTTATTATGTGCAACCCACTATACATGGCTGGTATGAAAGTTTTGAGGTTAATAGCGACCTGTGTTGTAGGCATTACTACTTATATCTAATCCAACCCAACTAGATATGAACTATCTGAAAGTAAGTAATTTTTTATATCTGGCTTGTATGTTCGACGAGAAAGTTTTGTGATAGTTGTTAATCGCTTAATGCGATTTTTTTGGTCATAATGACAATTTTTTAAATTCTTTAATTAACGTTCATATTTAGCTGATAAATTTAGAATCTACTGCTTCTTCAAAATCGGAAAAACATTAATTAGAACCGAATGTATGATGTAGACTTCATTAGTAAAGTCGACCAAGTCATGAACATCTATCTATCTACATATCATTGAAATTTACAAATGTTTTACTTACTGTTCTTATTCCTCGACCAAAAAATCTTCCGGCCAGATTAAATATATCTGCTCCCAAGTAAGTAACGGTTGGTACAAAATATTTGCCTACAAAAACGTTTAAAATTAATAAATACTTTCAAACTCAACCACACATTCTTTAAATTTCACTATTTATAACTTGTCTACAGATCATCTTCTAGTTCATCTTGCTCATTGAACTCACCAAAGTGAACTTTCTTTAATGTAACTATTATTAATAGATGGATTAAAAGTTACAAGAAAAATCATAAGAACTGGCAAGCTCAGAAATATTAAGAACATTTTATTCAAGTCCACATCAAATATCAGTAACTTTACAAGAAGAGCAGTTGTATGTATGAAGTTAGCTGTGATAGTTATACTGAGACCTATAAGATCTACTGTGTCCCTCTTACTTGCTATAGGTTTTCTCAGACTTATAGCAGCTCTTCTAGTCCTATCTTCCGGAAAAATTTTAGGACGTCGTCGAGCTTCAAATCAGGTAGATCTTCTTCTTCTATTTCGTGTACTCTGGTCCTAGAATTTTGCAAGGCTGGGCATTCCGAGAGTATGTATATTGAAGTTTCGTCCTCTTCCTCACAGAATTTTGCATTTTTCTATCCCTAGTTTCTTCATGTGACTTCTTAACCGGCAATACTCGGTTAGTATTCCCGTTAAGATCCGGAACCTTTTTTTACTTAGGTTGAGGCAGCTAAGAGATCTCTTCTGATCATAGTTTTCCAGAAGTATTTTAGCTTCTCAGTCCTCCCAGCTGTATCTGTATCTGTAGAATAGGAAGGGTGAGTATAGACCCACAGCACTTAGGCCACAATATGGCCCATTGTACATCCTCCCAAGGAGTCGCCCTCCTAGGACATTGTCCATCCTGCCTTATCCAGGAAGGAAGACAGGTCACCAGGGGACATCTCCTTAATGTCGGCAGGTGTAGGCCAAGACTCACCGAACACACACTCTCTTATCGACGATAGCTCCGGACATTCACATAAGACATGCCTGACAAAGAACAATAAATAACTGAACAGTTAAACTAAACTTCCACTATTTATTCGAAAAATTCGCTTTAAAATTCAATTACAGCTGTTTCGCTGATAGCTAGCATCGTCAGAAGTTTAGTTTAACTGTTCAGTTATTTATTGTTCTTAGTAAGATGAACTTCCAAAAAGTAAAGGTTAACACATCAATTTCAGACATGCCTGACAGTTTCATCTTCCTGTTCACACCTCCTGCATAGATGTATGTCCACTAGACCCATAATATGGAGGTGTTTCCTTAGTTGACAGTGTCCAGTCAGAAATCCCACTATTAAACGTAGGTTCTTCCTGGTCATCGCCAAATATTTATTCGTATCCAGCTTCTCAGGGTCGCAACCTGCATCCTTTGGTTTCATCCCATCTCTTAAGGGATTGAGTACGGGTGTAACATTTGGCTAGTTTCGCAATTGTCGAAGTCGTCAAACCATGGGTGTCACCCGGTCCCAAAAATTATTGTTGAGATGATTAATCAGGGTATCCAGGACTATGTTCCAAAGAAGGGGTGATAAGACCCCTCCCTGCGGACATCCCCTCATGACCAGTCCTCTCACAGTAATGTCTTCTACATTTATACTTATTGCTCTATTAGAGAGCATCTTGAGTATCCATTCTCCTACCACCAGAGGTATAATCCTGGAGTTAAGTTGCTGAGTGATTGTTGGGAAAGTCGTTTTATCGAACGCTCCTTCGATATCTATAAATATACCCAGGGTGGATTCTTTATTATCCAGTGATCTCTCGATTCTGCCAACCACTTGGTGTAGGGCCGAATCAGTGGACCTTCCCGGAGCATGCTGATTTGGATGAAGTGGATTGTGAACTAAGTCCTCCCAGCTGATTTCAGTACTTGGAATTTTCCTTCTCCACTTATTTTCTTAGTTTTCTTAGGATTGTGCTACTGCTGATCCCACAAGATGGTTCTGGTCCCAGATATGGGGTTTCAGCTCCTTTTTTTGCCAGCTTATCTGCTGTTTCATTCCCCTCTATTCCTATGTGTCCCGGGACTCATAGAAGGATGGCAGTGTTCTTCTGGCCTAGTTCATTTAGTTTGCCTAGGCATTCCCAAACCATCTTCAAACTGATTGTATTTGATCTCAGCGCTTTGATGGCTGCATGACTATCCGACATGATCAGGATCTCTTGTTTGTGGTAGTTTCTTTCAATATTGAATTCCGCACATATTTCGATAGCGCGGATTTCATTGAAAATTATGATTAAATATACTTACTATACCAAAGATTTGTTTCGTTTTTTGTATATCCTTCGGCAACTACCAAGTTTGTAATATTTGCGTGTGCCATTCCCGTTGTCGCTGTGGTTATAACAAGAGCAGCAATCATTGGCCAAATTCTTTTAGCGGCTGTATAAAATTCCCTTAGACTATGACTCGAAATGTCAGTTTTGTCCCTAGTGTTCTCATTCCAGTAAAAATTTATCACTGAAAAATGTGTTTACCATAAGGTGAACTGTTTACTCAATGTAAAAAATTTGTAAATTATTTAAAAAATATTCATTTAATCGATACATAATTGTATATTGTATACCTAGGCGGTAAAGTGGCCATTTTCAGGCCGAAAAAAGATATGAAGCCTAAAAAGAGCACTTTACTGCCATGGTTTACATAAAATTTTTATCCTACAAAATAATTGTTGTTAATATACTAAGTGACATAAAAATCCGAACACCCAGTTTAAATGATTTTATTTTAACATTCCAACAATCCAACAATGAATGTTGTAGCCGTAGTAAAGATCCAAATTTTGTGGATTTTGGTTCTTGACATTCTTTACAATTGGTTACGATGCCTAGGGTACGGAGACCTGTACAATTTCGTCAACTTAGTGAGTTATATAGGGGTCGTATAGTGGGACTTCGGGAATCTGGATTTTCTTTTCGGGAAATTGCAATTAGAAGTGTAGACACCGTGGTTAGGTGTTGTCAGGTATGGCTTCGAGAAGGCCTTACGCAAAGGGCAAGGGACTCTGGACGCCCCCGTTGAACAACAAACCGTGAAGATCGCCGCCTATGATTATTGGCCCTAGGGGACCATTTCTCCACTACCAGGACCATTGCAAATGAATGATTTGCAGAACAAGGAAGACCTATTGGCATGCGAAGTGTTTACAGACGAATAAGACGTTTTGGCCTGTTTTCATACCGACCACACTGGGTAATCCCTTTAACTCCAAAACACCGACGTAATCGCCTTGAGTGGTGCAGAGAACGGTTAGAAGTTTGGAAGACGACGTGGTGAAAGGAGAAATTGACGTTTTTTTGTTTAAAGGCATGTTCATCAAACTGTTGGAGCTATGGTTTGGGATGCGTATGGTTCGAGATCACCTTTAATCTTCATCAGAGGTAACATGAACGCGCAGCGTTATATCCAAGAAGTTTTAGAACCCCATCTTTTACCCTATCTTGACACCCTGGCAAATCCAACTTTCCATCAAGACAATGCCCGACTACATGTCGCAAGAATCACAATAGACTTTTTTCAACATAATGATGTCACATTTTTATCTTGGTCACCAAAATCTTCCGACTTATCCCCAATTAAGCCCGTGTTGCTCAATTTGCAACGTTCTCCTCAGGTTCTAGAAGAACTTCGGAAGGAGTTGGTTGTTGCCTGGAATGAGATACCTCAGGAGGACATTGACCTCATAACAAATCGGGGTGCATCCACACATTATTAAAGGTAAAAGAACTACTACTCTACGGCCTGGAGTGTGTTGACCACACAGCTTCCGCCTTCCCACCCATTGATAGCGCCGTCAACTGAAGAAAGGAGCAATCGAATTAGAGATGGCAAGTATGCTCTTTTTGAGAAGCAGTTGCAACAGTTTCAGCTATGTTTAAAAAAACATTTAAAAAAGCAGATACAAAAAAAGTTACATATAGCTCACCAGCTAAACCCTATTACTTTATCAATTATTTAGTTGCCTAGACGCAATTAAACCTTTTTAACGTACTTTAAACATTAAACAACCCACCTCTACTAAGAGCAACACATAAACAACCAACCAAGCAAGCACGTGAAGTCAAAACTCATGTTTGTGTTTCTTGCTGGTAAAATTCAACTTCAACCTAGTGTAGGATAAAAAAATATATAAATAGGTAAATAAAAATTCTACATAATTCAACTAATGCGTAGAAGATTGAACACACTTAGCTTAAACTCTATCCAAAAATAAAATTAACAATTCTAATATTCTAATAACAATTTAAATATCTAAATATTTCTTTACCTGGTGAATGGTTCATAATGTAGCACAAAAAGCAAGTGAACATTATTACCATTGTTCCGCTGATGAAATAAATTAGAGCGACATCTGTTGGACTATTACTAATACTGAGTGATATTATTTGAAGAACGGCACTGAACATGGCGGATATAGAACTACCATACATGTTATATCGAATATATTTGGAAGGAAATTGCGACATAAAGGCCATATTAGTTACAGAATATAGTGGATGAAAAGCTAAAACAAAACAGTGTTAAGAAAATGTACAACTTAGATGATCCTTATTGGAAAGTTCTCGTCTTTTTTTATAACGAAATCTAGTGAAGCTAATAATAATATAAAGTAACAAATTTTGCTGCACTTACTCTATTTATATTGTTACTGTTTTAAAAATTATGGTCTGTAGGAATAATTACAACCAAATAACAAAAGATGAGTAAGTTATATAACCAGTTGGATAGTAACTAATTAGGATATGTTAGAAATGCTTTAGTTTTTAACATTTAACACTTACTTGTGATTATACTTATAACTGTTATTGATAATGCAAAAAATAAGTTTTGCCCTAAAACAAAAAATATATTAACTGTAAAATACCATAAAGCACAATATGCCGCTTGCATAAACGCTTGTCAAGGCTCTGTTACTTAACAACTTAACTAATGTTAAATTGGTAAAGGTTACACCCCCCTGAAGCGCTTGCGCCTATTTGAATTTTTAAGAACAATTTGATTATTCGACAAGAGATGTAAAAATTGATTCTTATGTCACATTTTTACCATATTAAAAAATTGAAATCACAAATTAACATAAAAACAAAAGAATTTGTTATTAATATATTTTGATATTAAAAGTCTATTTATTTATAAATCTAAAATCAATAAATATCCAAATAAAGAAGAAGATAATATACTAGACAGTAGTCGGGTTTCTGTGGAGAGCATCATTCCAATACCCAAGGTATCAGCCTCATTTAAACGAACAAATCGAAAAAGACAGGGAACGGTTGTTCTAACATCTACACCAAACATGGAAGAACTGAAAGCAAAAGAAGAAGAGGCACGTTTAGTATTAGAGCGAAGTGCAAAACGCAACCAAGTTAAAGTTAATTTATGGGCCGGTGAAGAAGAAGAAAATCTAGATCCATTTGCTGAGGTTGAAGATGATGATGAAGATGCTGCTTGTATTTATTGCAACAGCCTTAATTCCCAGTCAAAATCAGGCGAGCTTTGACTGCGGTGTCAAAAATGTAAAAAATGGAGTCATGCAGAATGCGCTGGTATTTCTCCTCGAACAAAGTTTTTTACTTGCCAAGTTAATTGTATTAATAAACCAACAGTGTTGGTTAACCCTGTAGACATAAATATTCAACTGATTACATTTTTTTCGGAACCAACAATAAACACTATTTTGTTTGATTCCCAGTGGTGGTCCTTTGTGTATTTTAGTTGAGTGAATGAATATTAATTGTAATTAATATTACTTAACAAAGTTCATAATTTTGGTTAACCCTGTAGACATAAATATTCAAATCATTACATTACCTTTCAAATGAACTGTCACGTGACCTCGGTTTGTATTTAAAAAAATCGTCGATGACGTCATTACGCCATCACTAATGACGTAATCTCCAACACATCTATAGCAGTTGATGGCCATTCAAAAATTAAAATTGAGGTGTTTTAAGATTTTTTTTAAAAGTCCTCTGTTTCTGAAATAACGAATTTATTCCATACATTTGCATCATACTATATAAAGCCTTACTGACGACCAGCCTTCCCAAAAGATATAGTAAAATGGAGCTTAAAATCGAAATTGATCTCCAAACCAATCGCTTATCAACCTTTACTTCTATAGTAGCCAAAAAATCAACAATCAATGTTATTTGCTAAAATGCAGAGTGTGCAACGTGTCCTATAGCAGACCTGGGTCTTCCTGCTCTGCAATGTTGTAGAATGAGAAAAGTTGCAGCTACTGCCTTTCAGATAGAAAACTTAGAACCTGGTGATTTTGTTGATCATCTAAGGATCCTGGAACAAACTCCAAACTCCTTGGACACCATGAAGTGGTTATGGGAAACTACCATAAGTCTAACGTGGAAGAGGGTTCCCTTGTATGGCAAACATGGATAAAGGAGCTGGAGATACACTCTATAGACCTTAAACGTGTACAGATTGGTAACAATTCTCGCTGTTGCCACGAGCCAATTGCCACGCGTCATTATTGTATTGTACACGTTTGACATTCGATTGTGGATAATTGTTTTATTGATTTTGCGTTCAGTTCTCACATACCGATTTTTTTCAACAATTAATCAGAATCAACCTATCCAGGAATTAAACGACGACGATCCCGATCGCCGGCTTCAATTTTCTGAAATTATGCAGGATTTATGTATCGGTAATCCACGTTTCATCAATCAAATCCTCTTTTCCGATGAAGCCACATTTTTTTTACATGGTACCATGAATCGTCAAAATTGCAGGTATTGGAGTCAAGAAAACTCACATTGGATGACTGAGGCACACACGCAATATCCTCAGAAAGTGAATGTATAGGCAGGGATCATCGATGACAGAATAATTGGCCCTTTTTTCTTTGAAGAAAATCTAACAGGAGAACGTTATTTAACTTTTTTGAGGAATCAACTTATACCTGTCCTTGCTAACAAATTAAATCATTAGTTGTAATTTGGTTGAATTTAAATAAAAAAGAAATGTTTTTGTACCCTTAAAAAAATATTTTAGTTACAAATGTAATGTCGTTAAATAGAGAATTAAATTCTCCTTCAAATGAGGTGTCGCATTATACCGATTTCTATTTACAAAAATTAACGATTACGTCACTACACCCACACCGGTGACGTCATCCTTACTCCATGTACGTTATAACATGGGTATTTTATAACAAAAATCGACCTGTTTCGGGATTACCCTCAAAACTCGACGGTTCTCGAAATAATAATATTCCATAAATTAGCCGTCCGCTGTATAAAAAATTCCACCACTTCATATCATTATAATTTTATTTAAATCTTGAAGGCAATATCTAATCTATCCTAATTTAATCATACTCTTTTATTGGCGTTTGTGATCAAGTAACCTGAGAGTGATTTGTAAACTTTTATTATATTATTAAATATTAAATAAATTCCTTAAAAATATTATGTTAATAATGATTTTTTTAGCTTACTTCACATGAAAATTATATCATTTTTTGAATTTTACCCTATTTCCCAGTTTATAGAGGAACATTTAAATAATCATAATAATACTTACATGAGTCTGTGTTTATTTTTACGAATACTGTAAAAATAATGAAAAGTAAACTTATAGATCCTAAAGTAATAACAAATCTCTTCTTGACAGTTATTTTGTAAGCGTATTTTGCTGATAAAAGTGACGTAATTAAGCTGGGAAACCCCTGACTAATCGAACTGACGGATACAAACATCTTTTGAAGAAACGTCTTGTTTTTCAAATCGTATGTCTCATACCTAGTATCTCTCAACTTATACATCCAATACTAAAATTATAATAAATATAAATAAATAAAATAGCTATGTCCTGCGATTTTTTACACTCATAGCATAATTTCTTAAACACCGGTAATTGGCTTCAAGTAGCCAAATGACGGTTATTTGTGTTTAATCTCTTAACTTTTTCTTGTAAATGTTTATTATTATTTGCCAATTAACTTCTTTTTTTTTAATTTTTATGGTCAATACTTAATTTTGCTGGTCTTGGGACATACGATGTAAACAATCTAAAATGGTCTAAAATGTCTTTTAATCCATTATACTATATTTGTTTGGAGTTGACAGCACAGTGAATTCATTATAAATGCAAATCGTTCAAAGCCCAAGCAAGGGTGGTTCATGAAAAATAACTAAAAGTATTATACATTTCTATTGAAACATAGTCATAGTTGTTATTTTTCAAAGAGTCCGCTCTGTAATTAAGGATTAACTAACCCAAACACAATAGAAACCTTAGATAATATTGTCACAACAGGTAGCTGAATAGATCCCATGACCGTAGAACCAAAGTTTTTTTAAAACATGATAAAAATTAAAAGTAAAATAAAAATGTGCTACATATTAAAAAGTAAGAATTAAATATAAACTAATGCAAAAATCACTTACTCCTTAAATGTCGGCTTCCATTTCGTCGTATTCATCCGACGATGAGTCAGATTCGTTGCCTCCTCCGATAGGAATTACAATGGGTTCGAACAGTTTTTCAATATTGATATCAACACTCCACAATCGTTCTTCTTCCTTCTTCACATGGTTTATGGCATTGGTCCAATTTTTCCGTATTACGTTTCCAGAAGAATTTATCAAAAGTTGTCTAACGTCATTCAATTTAAAACTTGGATTGTTTCTTGCCACCTCACCTTTTACCTGTTCCCTTATTAATTTTATAGGGTTTAATTGACAGTGATAAGGTGGCAAACGTAATACAGTTATTCCTTTTTCCTTCGTCATTTCGTCAATTACTTATCATTTATACTGTAATTGTGGAGCTTTACAATTTGCAGTAATTCCGTTTTCAGCATGGTATGCTCAAAAGAAATATTCTTGCTCTGGTCTTGCTCTGGAGCCACTCATTAATATATCCTTTTTTCCATGACTTCGTTGGTAACTTTTCTACCAGTTTTTAATGATAGCTGGCGTTATCTAAGACTACTGCAACACTTGACAAAAAGTCCAATAGCTGAGAAAATAATCTTCGAAAACATGAAAGGTCATGTAATCTTTGTTGTTAATCTTTGGTTGACTTTGATACAAAGTCTAATAACCCATTTTCTATAAAACCCTGTTCACTGCCAATGTGTGTGATTATTAGTCTGCGACCTTTTCCTCGAGGAGCATTTAATCCAAAAATGCCGGACGGGAATTTAAAATATTGGTGCCCATCCATGCTTTAGAAACAGTGTGTCCTTCATTCAACCATGTTTTATCTAAATAAAAGATAGTTCTTCCTTCGCTGCGAAACTTTGTAATACTTCTTAAGTATTGTGTTCTCCAGCAAATAATTTCTTCTGTCGCATTCAAAAATTTTCGTATTTTATGCGACTCATACTTAAAACCAATTTTTTTTTAGGAGTTTCCATAACGTATTTCGTACAAATTTGGAAATCGTATCTACTTCTGCTTCAACAGTAATTACTTTGTCCAAAGTCGGAATCTCTTTATTTAAGTACAAAGAATGGACTTGTCTTCTAATGATATCTCTATTAAAGTTATCGACCATGATGGACTTTTTTCCTACCTGTTTTTTCAGTTCACCAACATTTCCCTGTTTTCTCTCACTTAAAAATCGATAGATACTTCGTTCACCGGTCATATTGGAGCCTCTAGTCACCACATCACGAACAGCTGCTGATGCATCTTGATATATTAGTGCACCATGAATATTTAAAACCATAGTTTTTTCTCTTTGAGAAAACGCACTTTGTTTTAAATGAACCACTTGCACTGGAACAAAACTCGAACTTGACGCCATTGTCACTACCTACCGAAAATGTTCTTGAAGTAAAATAATAAAAATATAGATCGCAATATAAACCATCAACACTAACGAGTACCTATATTTTTATACAGGGTGTTTCTTAAGTAATCTAAAATATTATATGGGGCGCTTCGTTACTCAATTTTAAGACGAAAAGTTCATATAAACATGTGTGATAGGTGTTGTCGTTTATGAGATACAGGGTGTTGTACGTGAAATTAATTTTTTGTTGGTGACGCTACTGATTTAAATTTTTTTATTATTTTATTACAAGCAACATGTGTTAAACATAAAGAAAAAAGAATACATTTCAGAGCAAATGTTCAAAATGTCCACCTCCAGCTAAAATGCAAGAATCCGCTCGATGTCTAATGGATTGTCGAATACGTTCGAAGATACCAGGATTGTTACGAATAACATTACAGCCGTCTATGATACGATTTTGAAGATCTTGTATAAATACGTTTAATATCAGTGTTGTGTAAACAAGCGATTTCAAATATCCCCACACACAAAAATCCAGAGGATTGTGTCCAGGTGATCTAGGGGGCCACGGGTGTGGAGATCCCCGTCCGATCCAATGGCCTGGAAAAACATTATTTAAAAACTCGCGTACAATCACTGAAAAATGTGGAGGAGCTCCGTCATGCATGAACCACATGCGCCTTCTAATAATAATAGGTACATCTTCCAAAAGAAGTGGAAGTTCATTTTCTAGAAAATGTTGGTATGTCTCACCGGTTAACCGTACAGGAAGGAAAAATGGTCCAATTAAATAATCATCGATGATGCCAAGCCAAACATTGACCGAAAATGTTTGTTGAAATCGTTTTACACTTATGGTATGTGGATTTACATCTGCCCATATGTGGTCATTATGAAAATTCATAATCCTATGTCTAGAAAAGTTGGCTTCATCCGTAAATAGAATATTGGCTACAAAATTCGGATTTTTCGCGATTTCACGTAAAATCCATTGACAATACTGTATGCGTAATGGATAGTCAGTAGGTAACAAATGTTGAACACGTTGAACGTGATATGGATACAATAAATTATTCCAAACAGTTTTGTTACTAACATTTACTTCATCTGCAACTTTTCTTGTACTCGTTTCTGGATGTTGGACAATAATTTGAAGAATCTGGTTTTCCAATTGGGGATTTCTCACAGTGCTGGGTCGTCCAATAATATTCTTCGATTTAGCAAAAGTTCCAGTTTCTTGTAAACGAATATGTAACTTAGTAAACGTATCTGAACATGGTAAACGATTATTTGGATAACGCTGGGTATACGTACGTCTAGCTTCTAAGGCATTACCATTCGCTAATCCGTACAAAAAATGCATATTAGCCATTTCAACATTAGTAAACACTGGCATAGTTATTAACTAAACACAGAGTCAATCAAATAAAAATGTACGATTTTTGCGTTGGTTTTCAAATTTGACACTTGTCAACATTATTTCAAAGGCCACTTAGAATAAGCATGTTTTTGATTATTACTTCTAAAAACCAGTAGCGTCACCGGGAAAAATTAATTTCACGTACAATCAGAACTGATTTATTACAATAAATTCAACACCCTGTATCTCATAAACGACAACACCTATCACACATGTTTATATGAACTTTTCGTCTTAAAATTGAGTGACGAAGCGCCCCATATAATATTTTAGATTACTTAAAAAACACCCTGTATATTACCCTCAATTTATAGACTAATAACGTACCTGTTTTTGCAATTATACACATACCTTAATCCCTTAATCCCTTAATCACTTACGACAACAATTATTCTCGTTAAAATCGAACTACAAAATATTCTAAATATCTTATTATGACTACTTATCCCTTACCTAAGAAGATTAAAATATGATGATTAAAAGAAATTTGTTAATACCGATATAAATAAGTACGTGCGCTACTGATTTAGGGTCTTGTTTACAACATTTTACGATATAATGACTTTTCTTAGGTGCCAACTCCAAACAAATAGGTAATTGTTGTTAACCTTTGGGATTAACAGTCCTTTGGTATATAATATACCATTATGAACATCATGCTCTGATCAGTAAGAGTATTATTTTTTTCCTGGAATAGGAAAACTTAACAATAAGATTTGTCGAAAATTACCAGCAAACAAAACAGTTGTTCTATCTATGATTTGGTTAGAGGTTCTAATATCTTTAAGAGATCTATCTAAAGCCTTTAATGGCTTTATCTTACCGGCATTCATTTTAGTTTATATTTTATAGTTTTATTAATTTTACTATGAATTACTATGAATATATTAAAACATAGATATACCTACATCGTTGGCTACCAAGAAAAAGGATACAGGTAACATTCCTGACAGTCCGGTGAAGAAAAATAACAAAGCAGCAATGTGGTATTTATCAGGAGGAGCTTTTTCTATATTATTCTTTGATTTTGTATTGCCATTAGTTTTTGCAACATCTTCTATAAAGTTTAAATGCGCTATAAAGTTAAACATATAACAATCAATTAATTTAAAAATAATTATTAATCATTTGAAGTTAGAGTTAATATATAGTTAATTGTATTTATAAGAAACACAAACATGTTATATTGTATTTGAAAATCAAGAGAGAGTAAATTTCCAGAATAAAAACTAATTCGGTATGCAAAACTATAGTACAGTACGTGCGGTAAAACTTCAATATTTGTAATGCATTCTAAATTGTTTTTGTCAATTTCAATACAAAATTTATTAAATTTCTTGGACTATCACATTATTTTATGATCTTTCATTGTTACTACAGTAGGCCTAAGAGGATTAACGTGCGTCATGGGCGTAACCAGATTAGAAAGGGATAATTGTTATTTAACGACCTCCGAATGGCAACAGCTCCTAATGACAGAAATTTTGACTTAAATAGTGCTTAAGTTTCTAGAAATGCAGTTATTTGATTTTCGATAAACGTGACAAATAGTAGTGACTAAAAATGGAAGCAGTTTGTGAGTATACGCCAGTGAAAAAATTAAAACTAGACCATTTATCGCTCAATGAAAAGAGTGCTGTAGTGAATGTGTACCACTATTTTAAACATCAAAATCCCTCAAACACTATTGACAGTGTAGTTGAAACAACATCTAAGGCAATGGGATATGGAAAATCTACAATATATAGAGTTCTAAAGGAGGAAAAATCAGGTGGAGTAACCTCACCAAAGTCGAAACCAGGTAGACAAAAACTATTAAAAGTCAACGTGGACGAGTTTTTTAAAAATGCTATTCGTAAGCTTGTTCACTCATTTTTTATAAACAAGCAAATACCAACTTTAGATAAAGTTTTGCAAGTCATTACGAATGATGTTGATTTACCCACAATAAGCCGGGATAAACTATGGAAAACTTTACCTGAGTTAAACTTTAAATTTGAAAAAATGGGCAGATACTCAATGCTAATTGATTCTGAAGAAATTGTATGTTGGAGAAGACAGTACCTCAGAAGAATACAACAAGCTAAAGCTCAAAATAAAAACATTTATTATTTGGATGAAACATGGGTTAATGAAGGACATTGTGTAGGAAGAGTTTGGAAATACAAAAATATAAAATCATCCCATCAAGCTTTTCTAGAAGGATATACTACTGGTTTTAAGGAACCTAGAGGAAAAGGTAAAAGATGAATTATTTGTCATATAGGCAGTACAACCGGTTTTCTTGAGAATGGTTTACTCTTATTTGAATAAAAAAAAACCGTTGATTATCACGAAGAAATGAATGGAGACGTGTTTGAGGAATATTTTGAACAGATGATTCAATTCATACCAAAAGGATCGGTTATTGTAATGGACAATGCAAGTTACCACTCCAGATTACTTGAACCTTTACCAACCACTAAATGGAAAAAGGATGAAATTGCAAAATGGTTATCTTCTAAAAATTTAGCCTTTGACAATACAATGCTGAGGGCAGAATTGTTATCTATTGCTAAAAAACATAAGCAAAATTATAAAAAATGTAATATTGAGCCAAAAAACTAGAAATTGAAATCCTTCGTTTACCACCCTACCATTGTGAGCTGAATCCGATAGAATTGTTATGGGCTCAAGTTAAAGGTTATGTTGCCAGAAATAACACTACTTTTAAATTATCAGATGTTAAAAATCTCTTCAATAAGGCAATATCTGAATAAGTAACAAGTGAAAATTGGCAAAAATTTATTAGACACGTTACAGAAATAGAAAAAAAAATGTGGGAGCTAGATAACATAATTGATATTACTATAGAGCCCATTGTAATTTCTCTAGAATCAGATGGTGAATCTTCTGACACAGAGTGCGAGGAACCATAACTTTAAAATTATTAAATTGATTGTACCAACCCTTACTTTTTGGAAGTCCATCTTATTAAGGATAATAAAAAACTCTTCGTTGTAACAAAACTTCCAATATTTATTTAAAAATCGCTTTTTTAAAAGACTCAATGACAGCTGTTTCGCTATGAAGCTATGAAGTTTTGTTAAAACGATGAGTTTTTTATTATCCTTATTAAAATTATTAATTTATGTACTTTAATTTTATTTTTAGATTTTTATTTTTTAAGATTTAATATTGTCGTATTTTTTGCATGTTGCTCGACAAATTTTATCCTTGCGGTTGGTTTTTTTTCTCATATACCTACTTAATTGTTTTTTTAGCTCCTCATATTAATTTATAAGTAATTGTAATTATCTGTACATATTATATACATATTTTGTAAATAAACATATGCCTAAAACAAAATGCCTAAAATAATATTGACTTTTTCTTCATTTTACCCAAATTAAATTACTACTTACGAATTATGTTTATCTATCTAAAATTGGTAATCTAGGTATAAATAACTAAAACAAATTAAATATTTCTATTTCCATATTAATTTAATTTTAAAAAGGCGCGTCTATGGTTTACTGCCTTTAACACTGATAACTGCAAAACATTTCTGGGAATTTACTCTCTCTTGATTTTCAAATACACTATATAATGTTGGGTTTTAAGGTTAGGTAGCCAAACTAGAGCTATTTGAACTAGTTTTATCTCCATCCTTAATTAACAGGTTTTCTTTACACTTAAACTGAATCAAAAATCAAATAAAAATTATCCAAAAATTTATTACCTTTTTTACCTTGAACTTCTGTTGTCATAATATAAACTTGTTACTTATAATAATATTTAAGTACTGCAAATTTTATTGCTAATTATTTTTTCTATTAAAATTATTATAGGTAAGAGCGATTTACTTCAGATAAGTTGTAATTATCTGAAATGAATATTTTATTTTATATCACGCAGACATCTAATAAATTTTCATTGAAATCTAGGAATAAATTAAATTCTTAACTATTGAAGTTGATAATATAATATAGTTTAGATAAAAGATAATTTGCCTACTCATAAAAATATTGAATATAAATTTTGTAAATTTGCAATAATAATAATTTACTAAAAACAATTAAATATTTACAAAATAATCACATTAGACTTCATCAGAAGTAAACCACAAAGTATTATTGAACTAAAAGAAGTAACTAATACGTATTGAGCTTGAACAAATAACTCCAGAAGGACCAAATCAATTTAAACTAATTTAAAAATCCCCAGTTATAATTAATTTAATTATAATGTATTAACTTTTAAAAAAAATACTAACATCCAATACTCAGACAAAATGGCTGACACCTTTCAAATAACGCACCCACCCATTTTTATTTATCGATGACGTTATCATGGTCCCCTAGATGATGCCAAAAATAAAAAAGATTCCTTAGGAATAGCCTGTTCAAAAATAGATATCCACAGGTTTCAGGATTTTTCCTTACAGTCGTCGGTTTAAGAAATACGAATTAATTTCTTTCATTTGCACCATACTATTTATAAGTGAGTGGGGTATATTATGCTACGATTAATATTAGTGAAAGGCACAAACGTCAAAAATTACCGATCTAGATAAACAATAAATTAATTTAAAAAACATCTTCACTCAAGAATTATAACGTTTACATTATTTTTCAAGGAATTTGAGTTTGAGCGCCATCTAGAAGGTAGTGGACGGAGCATCAGATTTGGTTTAAAATATAATTTACAGAGACCATTGTATACAATGCAGAGACTGTCACTTTAGAAAAGAAGTAAATTCTTTTGTTGATACTACTGTCTAATAGATGACAGTACCGTACTATTAAAAGAAATATTATTTATTTTTTACTTTTGTTTTCAGTCAATAAAATAAAACGATTAATGTAGATTTTATATGTTAACATTTTATTAACAACTATAACTAAATAATACTATCATTTATTAGTCTACTATTAATAAATAATAATCATTTATTTCCCAATTTCCAGTAATTTAACGAAGAAGGGATTCGCTGGACCTATGAGAGTAGCTGCTGCAAAATATGAACCAGTTAACACCAAAAGACCAGTCTCTGTTTTATCTTCACATAGGCTAAAAAACATATAAGATAAGGTTTTTTTGAATATGTAAAGTAAGTTTAACCAAAATGTTTTTCACTTACTTTGGGACACTGACGAGTATTGTGTTCAAAAGGATGGAGAATGTTAAACTATAAACTATCATTATTATCATAAATTGGTAGTCGTGCGGGAACCAAACCGGTAAGTTACGAGGTTGTGCGTTACAAAATATAAATAATGGTGCCATTACTATTCCCCTTGTAACGGTAATGATTATAAACCAAACATAGTTCTTTTTCTAAAAAATAATAACAATTAATAATAGCTATTTGGCTATTAAGAACGGAAAGTGATACTTTGTCGCTTGAGATAAACATTTGCCGCGCGACGCGCTAGCGGCAAAGATCTTTCCGGTCGAATTGCACACTGGATTTTTTCTACGATCACACAGTTTTTGTTATACATTTTATTAAAACATTTTAGTGAACTAATTGGAAGTATTTTTATTATTAACAATATTAAAATTGAAAGTACAATTTTGACAATTTTTAATATTTACTCCAGAAGTTGATGTTTCAGAACAATTATTAGTAGAGTTAAAAGGATTTGACGTATTTTCAAAATTTTCTTGGACTTAGGAGGTTGACTAACCGGATATTTTTTGAAACGTCTGTATTTAATTTTTAATTGAATCATAAATATAACCTTCCGCTACATTACTACTTTTCCAGCCACCATGTTTTTTTAGTTGTATTAAATTACCACCACCATGTACTATCGGCTTCAGAATAGCATATACATTTTCAAACTCAAATCGCTTACAATGAATTAATTTTAAGGACGGCCTATTTATTGTGTATAACCAATCACGGTTTAAATAATAATAAATTTGAAATCAGTCAAACAGTTGTCCACGCCCACATATTTAATGTTTGCAGCATAAGGTATTTTATTGACAAATTGCCTGTCCCTCTGTCCCTTGTAAATAAACTTAATCCCCAAAAACCATTTAATGTAGGCGTTTTAAAAATTGCCATTCCTATGTTGTTTAAGAAGGGCGTTTTTATAACTTCGGTAGGTAAACGAAATTCACATTTAACATGTATATGCTACTGTAAAGCCGACTGTACGTCGAAAACAGTGCCCGGTGTGTATGACTTGTGATCTGGCAAGTTTAAATATTTGGCAATTTCACTGGGATTTTACCAATTGTGTCAAATTATGACAGATCGCGTAAAACATCAACTTTGTAGTTAGATTTGAACGTGCAAAAGCTTACTTTGGATAGTGATCGTAGAAAAAAAATTTATTTGGCACCAAAACAAAAATTCCTGATAAAATATTTATTAAAGAAAGTAAATAAGATCAAGGTCTTCTTACTAACTATTGATTTTCTTGGAACCAAATAGTTTTAGATCTAACTATACAAGCTTAGCTCTTAAAGAGGATCAAGACAAAGAAAAGAACAGGAGATAATGCCATTGCGTAGTAACAGTAATGTGAACTAAGTAGGGGTGTAATTATTGGTTCGGAAGCTGGAAGGTCTTGGATACTTGGGATAAAAGAACCTTCTATAGAGATCTCGAGAACTCCTGGACACGATAACACACTTTGTAAAAGAACATGGCCTGACTCTCAGACTAATGAAAATGTGTTGCAAGGATTTTTCTGAATACCTGATAAAATTAGATCCATGCTAGATATACAGAGTGAGTTTTATTATGGAACGCCTCAATTATTTTGGAAACGGCTTTTACGATTTATACAAATTTTGATGTTTTTTGTTTGTCCTAGGTATTCAGTATGTAAAATTATCGAAATAATTTTATATTCTTTAAAGTAATAGAAACTTACTGTGATCATTGGAAAAACAAAAATTTGTCCAACCAATTGGAAAAAATCAAATAAGAAATAAACTGCCGCCACAGGGAAGTATTTGTCTAAAAAAGGTTAAAATGATTTAGGTATAATAATATCATTTACTTAGTTATGATGGGCATTTACTTACCATACCAAAGATTTTCTTTGTTGCCCGTGTATCCTTCTGAAACTATCAAGTTGCTTATATTCGGATGCGCGAGACTCATTCCAAATGTTATTATAAACATTATCAAAAGTAATGGCCATATTTCTTTCGAAGCTTCCCATACTTCTTTTAAAGAATGTGTCTTTCCTTCATCATTTTGACTTTCTGCTTCATAATGTTGTATCACTGGCGAATATCTTATCAAAAAAGATAATAAGAATGCCATGGATATTATTAACTGGAAACAAATATATAGCTAGGTCAAAATTTTGAGTTGGGATATGTTAAGACTAGATGCAAAAAGTAAATAGAGAATAAAAATAAAGAGTAAAAAAACATTAGTGAAAAGATAACGATAAATTATTAAATAAAGTGGTTTTTGTACAGAATGGTTCAAAAAATAATCTTCTTAAATACCATTCGTCCTGTAAAATTTTACTAGATAAATTTTAAGGACTCGTGGTATTGATACTGCTTTATTTCGAAAGTATAATTTTATATTTTTAAAATAATTTCAACATAATATTTAGCTGTGCAATCTGGTCAAAAAATTTAAAATTTCAAGGGGGTGCTAATGGGGGGCTTAGCCCTCCCTAGCCCCCCACTCTAGTTGCGCCTATGATTCGCTAGCATTTAGCACTAATCATTGAAGATTAAGCGTTTTCATTGGACGATATCACAAAACTGTGATATTTTGACAGGTGAAAAAAATAAGCGAAAATAAACTATATCCACGATATTTATTTCTATTGGTATAGTTTAGTGTATTTTAAGTTAATGACGTGTAGGTAAAGAACATAAAGTAGTAAGGAAGGAGTTTATGTTATATTTACAATGTTAAAATCTGGTGACGGAAGTCGGCCATCTTGGATAACCATTTATGACTCATAGTTTGTTTACAAGTTATAAAAATTTAGTTTTCTGTTAAAAATTTGGATTAATTATTTAAGTTTAGAACATTTTTCGTTTATAATAGGTTTGTTAAAATATAAGTAAGTTTTTTAATTGAAAATTTTAGTGGTATATATATGTTGTAAATACTTTTAAAGACAATGGTTAGTTGTAGTGCTTGTGGGTGCTCAAAGACTAATAAAAACGATCATAAGAAAATTACTTTTCATCGGTTAGTGGCTATTATTATAATAAATATACATTATATATAAGTAAACTATATTTTGATGTTTAAATTGAATTAATACTTTGTATTGATCCCTAACCTATCTTTTTAAAGTGACATAAGCGTATCAATAATGGAAAGAGGATATTTTATTTTAATTATCATTAATTTACAATTCTTTGGTTAATCTCATAACTGTATATGTCAATTATTTTTATGTCTATGGAGTATTCTAAAGCAACGTTGTACAATAACTGTATTTGTGTATTAATTAACACATTATTGATAAAAATATTAGACGGTAATGGTTAAATATTGTGGATAAAGATAACTGGAGTCCAGACAAGAATAGCTTTTTATGCTAACAACATTTTACAGAACAATCATTTGACAGAACTTCTTCAGTAATTGTTAGACTAGTACCAAATACTATACCTACAATAAAAATGCTGAAGAGATAATAACTACTAGCAGTGAAACTATTTCCCCAGTTCCTGTTTCTGAAATTCTACCACTCTGAAAGTTCTCCTAGGAAAGAACTTAAAAGACAAATTAATAAGTTGCAAGTACAAAATAAAATAAAGACTGCTAAAATAAGAAAACTACAGCAGACTATATGGAAACAACGAAAAGTCATTAAATCATAGAATTAAAAATTTTAATAAAAATTGTGTAGTATATAACTGGTTTTATTTCCTTAAATCTGGTACCCCCATTTTAGGCAATGTTACACTATTTTTTTTTATCTACTTTTCTTATTAAAATGGTTATTTTAATATATAATGATTAGTGTCCATACTGAATAATAATAGGTGTGTTTCAATAAGGAAATTATTTTTCTATTAATAAAAATATAGGACGCGACTTTTAAAAAGTAACTTCCAGTAGCCATCTTGGATAACCATCCCGGTCAACTGCCCTTGAACGAGCAATACTTCCTTACTATTTTATGTTCTAAGGTAAAGAATAATACATGACTTACTGTGCCGATTGTGAAATAAATTGTAGCTACATATATGGTGTCATCCCCCAGGGATAGGCAAATTAATTGCACAGCGGATCCTAATAATCCTCCCATAGAGGAACCATACAAATTCAGTTTCATATAGAAGTACGGAAATCTGGATAGATAAACCATTATTGTTATGTTAAGAAATGGTATGAATACTAAAAAAACTTTTTTTTTAATAATCCATTAAGAATCAAATCGGAAATAAAATAACACAATAATATGCATATTTATCATTAGCTCAGACAAATATATTATTTTCAGAAACATTTAGGTTTAAGAAAATAAAATAAAAATTATATCGCTATAAATAGCGACATGTTTAAATTTCAAATTGTCAAAAGTTTGACATTTGACATAACATCATGACGTTAAGCCAGATTTACCGTTCGAATTCGTTGTTCTTCAATTATGAAATGTGGAAAAGCATAGAATTCGTGTTTCAATTGCGATTTTGTTTAAATAAATCATTATTGTTGTATTATATTCTAAAGTATTTATTAATATATAACCTCCGATTTAATTTTTCCTTCTTAAATGATTAAAATTAAGCGAAATAGTTCTTAAAAGTGTACTTAGTGTAAACCCTACCTAGTGATAATTTCCCTATGGATAATATTATCAGTCTAGTCAAGCGTTGATTGGTTAGTTTTAAACACGTAACTACAAATAATCTGTTTTGAGTGGTTCTATTCCGATGCCAAAAATTTTCCATAAGTGATCCAAAATAGTTTGAATTATTTATTCTACTGCTAAAATATCAAAGCATTTTAAAATTGTTGGGGCTACAAATCATATTACTAATCGAAAATAATTTTTCGAGATATTTGAACATTTTGGAGAGGCACATAGCGTAACCACAGCCAATGGAGACCAAATAAATGCTATTGGAAAAGGTAGCATAGAAGTAGAAGCAGTAATTAAGAATATAGTGACTATAATTCAACTAACTGATGTCTGGTTTGTTCCTAAACTTGTTTTCCGTTTTGGCAGCACAGGACAAGCTACCTCAAAGCAAATTTGTGTCAACATTTAACCAATGTTCGTTTATCAATAGCGTTCAAGTTTTATTCACAGGCAAGAGATCTCGTTTTGGAGGGCTTTTTGAACTAGGAATCCAGCAGTTAGTAATGAAGATCTTCTTCAACTATATCACGAGAGACTTGGACATCAAAATAAAAGGCACATTAAATCTCTTATTTTACGTGAACTTGGTATAAGTGTCATGTTAGATTCAGAATTATGTAAAGGATGCGTTTTCGGTAAGCCTCATCGATTAAAATTTGGAACTCGACAGCGTGCAAAACAACCTGGTGAGTTAATTCACACTGATGTATGTGGACCGTTTTATTTATTTTATTTCTTTTTTAAATAAATTTTTAAAACAATCACTCGCTCCGAGATTTTAGCGACACAGTGTGTTCAGTGTAACAGCTGACAAATTGGTTCGAAGAGGCATTTGCTTCTAACTCCTGTCAGTCGCACCGGGTCAGTAACATAAGTGTGTAACATACCAATTGATAATACAGGTTGTTTTTTAAAAGACATGCAACCAGCACAAAAAAATGTAAGTAGCATCATGTCCTTCGAATTTATGTGTAACGCGCCTTACTGATACCAGCCACCACTATATTACCAACTGGTATCGTTACAATATTTTTGTAAAGAAAGATGATTGGTTTTTATTTTATAGAACTGTTTCAATTCCGCTTTTTCTATATATCAATATATCATTTGATTTGTTGGTGATAGGTAATTTATCGCAACTTTATTTTTAAACTTAATCTAATTTTGCAGCAATTAGTGTAGATATATTTAGAAATCATAAATAGGATGGAGGGCAAAACTTGCCTTTAAAAGTATCTCATTAAAATGTGACAAATAAAATGTATTAGTAGTTAATTACTTACGTGCATTAATTCCTAAAAGACACATAGATATACCAAAGAACGTAATTTGCCCTAAAAAAGAATCCATTAATACCAAATATACACTGCCGAGCAAAAAATTTGAATAATTTAAGAAATGGCAAATAAAACTAATCAGGCAGTTATGGGCATAGTAGGCATTGAAATTTATATTGTTGTATATGGTTGCTATTTGTCATAGTTGGCTTCTGTAACATTCTGACACCCTATTTACATCCCTTGTTAACAACAAAATTAAGTACTTATTACGAATTTATATTGCATTGGTAATTTTTCAATTGTATTCTCTAAAACCGATCCGTTCGTGCTAGTGAATTGTCTTGCAGAAGGTTGGCTACAGGGCCAACATTGAACCGCCAGCATCGAACAGCAAGATTGAATTTTGCTCGAAATCACTTGTTGTGGAACGATGACGACTGGGGCAAGGTACTCTTTACAGATGAGTCTCGTTTTTGCCTCAATGGAGCAGACGGACGTAGAAGAGTATGGAGAAGACCTGGACAAAGATACGCCCCCGCTTGTATTGACCATAGACGTAAATTTCGTGGTGGGTCTTTTATGGTTTGGGGAGGAATTACTTCAGAAGCACTTAGAGAGTCGGTTTTAATAGAGAATGGCTCTCTAACATCTCACAGATACGTAACAGAGGTCCTGGAAAATCATATTGTACCTTTTATGGTCACTATGGACGAGCAAGGCAATTTTATGCACGATAATGCAGTGAATATCTAGATGAGGTAGGAATTAGGCGGTTTGATTGACCAGCATGTAGTCCAGATATGAACCCCATCGAACATGTTTGGGATGAGTTAGGGAAGCGTATTCGAAGACATACACCAGCCCCAAGAACTACCCAGGAGCTAAGAGAGTTCCTATTGCAGGAGTGCAATAACATGGATCAGAATGTAATCCTTAATTTAATTCAGAGTATGCCTCGTCAAGAGAAGGTAATCCACGTTATTAGTTACATTGTTATCATTTATTATTATCAATTTTTTAAATGTTTGCAATTTTTTAAATAATATAAAGTGACCTAAATTTTTTGCACGGCAGTGTACATTTTTTGTAAATCTTTATTAACTTATAGCATCAAAATTAAACCAAAATTGATACCTACATAAAATATCTACAACGGAGCTGATTAAGCAATTGGAATTTATTCTATTAACAATTTCTATTCCTATAAGTACTGCGTGCAATATTAAAACATCTCGTTTTAATTAAAAATATAATTATTTAACTATATTTAACATCAAGACATCTATGTAATGATTGTCACTTCAAATAAATAAGCATGTAAAATTAATTAATATTAGCACGCGGGCTTAAGAACTATAATTTTGTATAAATTAGCTACATAATACTGAGCAATTAACGCACATTCAAACATATTTATCTTTAATAGAAAAAAATTATAAAATATCTGGGTACACGAAACATGTTTTGATGTCAATGACACTGTAAACAAATAATACTGTTATTTAAATTATTTTATTAATTATTTTATCTCCCCATTAAAGAAATAATATCTTTTCAAATTTTATTTTTTTATTTTATTGATTCATTTTACAAGGAAAACCGTAAATTTTCCATTAAAAATATTTAGCGCCTTCTTGTGATTATTTTATTTAGAAATTCAAACCATTAAACCAGTTCATAAGAAACGTTTACACTGGGTTCATTAGAGCCTGAGTTACAGCTGTCCATCAAAGTCACACTTTTTTCGTTTTTTTAGCCTCTATAATGATATCCGTTCTTGAGATTAGCTCGTAGATATAATTAAGAGCATGCATCTTGGTAAGTAACAGCATTGATCACTTTTGTGTTCCAGAGTTCATGACGAGAGACCTCGTTCCGATTCGAGCAGACCTCGAGTTCGAGATTAAACGTTAAGAAGTCATTATAGCATGCTACTTTGCAGGGGACGGGACTGCACCACCTACAGAACTGCAAAGACTAGTCGAGTACTGTGAACAGAAGCTGCCGCTTCTCATAGTATGCGACGCTAACGGTTACAATACCGTATGGGGAAGCACAGACACCAACGAAAGAGGTGAGAAAATTTTAGATTTTATATTTAATAAGAACCTTGTTATACACAATATACGGAATACCCCTACTTTTGTAACCAGAACAAGAAAGGAAGTACTAGATATAACACTAAGTACACCGAATCTTAAGAATCGGGTGAAAGATTGGTGAGTATCGAACGAACTCTCTGCAGGCTAGAGCGTAATCCTCCTGAGCCAGCACTCAGGAGAAACCCCAGGAAAACTAACTAAAATTACAACACTAACCTGAACATAAATCTTGCAAGTCTCAAGACTAAAATAAATGCCAGGAATCACCTGGCATTAGAAAATGATCTCATAGAACTGATCGAGGCAATACTCGATGCCTATGAATCCAGTTGTCCTCTCCAGAGGACTAGATAAGCAAAAGATGCGATATGGTGGAAAAGTCATCTGTCAAACTTAAGATCCAGAGCCAAACGTAATGGAGATTGGCAGAGCTACACCGAGAAACTTACAACATATAATAAGGCGATCAGAAAAGCTAAAATAGCTTCTGAAAATTCTGCGAAGAAATAGACGCTCTGCTCCTGTAAGAAACTCACTTTCCCGGAGGAATAGTCCCTTCGGGAAAAACAAGTAAGAAAGCTAAAAGAGAAGACACTGCAATGGCAGTGGCAGCTTACTCTGGAATAAACACGAAGACGAAGTAATACACAAAGCAACCAAGGCCCTCATGGTGTGCAGGAACATTGCAGGGAAGAACTGGGGATGTAACCTACGTATTCTGCAATGGATGTACACAGTAATAGTGAGACCATTAATCACATATGGGGTAGAGGCTTTGGGCGCAAGGGCTAATCTCCTGCAATGAAGGTGATTTTAAACTTTACCCCACTGCACATTCTGCTAGAAAGTGTAAGGAAGAAAACAATATATAGAATGATCAAAGAAGGAATTATTAGGGAAAAACCTCGATCACTTCAATTTGATCAAACTTGGGAAATGTCCCAAGATGATATGCCAAAGAAATTCAACTTTGTGAGAAAATTCATCACAAAGTTGAGTAATAAATCTGAAGGGATGAAGACACCATACAGATATTAAACCAGAATGCCATAAAGTGGTATACGGACGGTTCCAAGCTAGACGAGGGAACTGAGGAGTTTTTGGACCGAGAGCCAAATACTCAGAAAGCTTGGGCACATATCCGAGCATCTTTCAAGCAGAAGTCCGCGTCATCGAAAGATGTGTGGAATTCAATATTGGAAGAAACTACCGCAGACAAGAGATTGTGATCATGTCGGATAGTCAAGCAGCCATCAAAGCGCTGAGCTAAAATATAATAAGTTCGAAGATGGTTTGGGAATGCCTAGGCAAACTAAATGAACTAGGTGGGAAGAACACTGTCATCCTCCTATATGGGTCCCGGGACACATAGGAATAGAGGGGAACGAAACAGCAGATAAGCTGGCAAAAAAAAGGAGCTGATACCCCAAATTTGGGACCAGAACCATCTTGAGGGATCAGCAGTAGAGTAATCTTAGGAAAACTAAGGGAAGAAATGGAGAAGGAAAAATCCAAGAATCAGCTGAAAGGACTGAGGCAACCTAAGATTCTACTGGGGAACTATGTTCAGAAAGTTCAAGTTTTGGTTAAGGGAAGATACTTTCCGCTCAAAATAGGAACAATATTTTTCATACAACTCTACTATAAAATAAAATAAAACATTCAAGCATTTAATCCAAGATCATTAACTTTAGTAAGAGAAATACCCAACAATATGCCCAACACGTTCCTTTCAAATCTTCAGATTTTCATCTGGACGTCTACTACATTCTACATTTAACAATCCAGTTTAAACAATGGCTTTTTTAATTAAAATCCATTTTATCCAGTCTCTCATACGAAAAGCACTATACATAATTGGCATACTTACAAGAGTCTGTATTAACTTTCACCAATAGGTTGAAAATTAAAAATACTGTAGTCATACTTCCTAATAAAATTAAAAAAGTATCCCTCATCTTAAATCTGTAGAGGAATGTTCCTGCCAAGATTATCGAAATAAGACTCGAGACAGAAGTAACTATTTGATTAGCCGATACGAACAGTGTTTGCAGCTCGGTCTTGTTGTTTAAATCATAGTCAACATATTCTGGATTCCGTAACTTGTACATCCAAAACTGAAAACAATTAATAAATATGCGTGATTTTGTTGGTAGTAGGACAAGTTAAAGTTAATTTACTTACGTCATTCGGATTAAGGAAAAAGGTTAAAGGCAATATTCTTACTATTCCAACGAAGAAGAAAAATAATGTGGCTATAAAATATTTATCAGGTGGTGCTTCTAAGGAATTTTCTTTTGTTTCTGTTGATTGATTGGACGTTTCGTCGTCTAATATATATTCTAAAATTTAATAAAATTTAAATTTAAATATAAAAGATTAATTTTTTAATTAATGCATGCTTTATTTACCTTAACGAATTATTGCCCAAATATTTCGTAAATAATTATTTATTTTGCTAAAAACTTAATACCAACTTACTTTTTTTCCTAATTTTACTAATCTCTGAGTCCATTTTTGGTACTTCTTTTCCAACAAACTCATCACAAGCTACTAAAACAGATTTGCATAATACTACACATGTTCATTTGTCAAGTACCTACTACAAAAAAAATTTCAATTTAGATAAAATCGTAAGATTTTATACTAATGAAATGAAAGGAATTGATTTTTTTATCGAGATATTAAAATAACTAGTCACTAAAATCCTAAAAATCATGTAAGTCGATTGATGTTGATATAGGTTTATTAAAAAAACGGGAAAAATGAATAAGTCTGCTTACGAATAAAAAGTTATTTTTATTGTTATTGTACAGCGTTATTCATTATAAATGTCCCAACCCTTACCATAGTTATTATTGCATAAACAAAAAATTTGTAAAATAAAAGTTGTGTGGTTATAAACTAATTTTATTATTACATTAACAAAAGTACAGTGGCGTGCTAGCCCAGGGGAAACAAAAAAATTATTCGTTTTTTTAAATGAGACACCCTGTGTATTATTGAATTTTTGAAAAGATGTTTTTCTTCTGATTTTAAAAATATACCATATCATACCCCTATCTTACACCGTTCTTAAGATATTAAAGGGTAAATATAGTAAATTGAACTAGTGAAAATCACAACTGACATGTTTATTAAATGTCATATCTTTATTGAAACGTTTAAATTGGTTTACAGTGTAAAATAAAAAATTCAAATATTCACTTGTTATATAGAAAATAACAAAAATAAACGTGCAGCGCAAAGAGCATACAGGGAGTTGTATCCAAATCGTCCAACACCTGCAGACAACACGTTCATAAGTATTTACAAACAGGTTAATAATACCTGTAGTTTTAATAGAAAAAGGCGACTAGTTCATGCAAACAACGATGATCAATTAGATGGGAAATTATCAACTGCGCCCAAGCCCGCAATAAAACTTAGGATAATCTGCCTTTTCGAATTTTACCTGAAAAAGGTCTGCATCGATTGCGCCCCAAGTGAGAGAGACAGAATTATAAATTCTATGATTGTCATTGCAATATTTTTGTATAATAACTAGATAATTAATTTTTGAAAATTGAATTTTAGAGAATATCTATTCTTTTCGGGTTTTCGGGGATTTGATTTTGTAAAAGCAGTAAGCATTCACTATAAAAAATAGTATAGGTATAAGTTATTGTTTTATTTCATATTATATAAACTCCTTTTTAATAATTGTGTTGTGTTCTAAATACTAATTTTTTGGATATTTTATTTATTTAACGTTAGGTTAGGTTAGTTTAGGTTATGTATAATTAATAAAATTGATACATTTAATATGGTCAATATAAAAGTATCGTGAATTTGAAAATAACAGTACGTTTTCAAATTCTAATATTCAGGTAAGTATTTTGTGCACAATCGATACACCTCATTCCACCTTCGTATTAAACCGAGGCGCAATCGATAACCGGGATTAGAAGGCAGGTAATAAAGGCAGGTAATAAAATGTGCGCAATCGATATATGCCCCAATTAGATATACTGCTTTATTTCGAAGGTAAACTCTCTTATAGGTACTCTTGAAAAGTATTTTGAAACACTATTATTTTTTAGAAAATTCTGAATGTAGTATAAATAATGCGGCAGCTCATTTGAATATGAGTTACTCTAAAATACAGCGTACGTTGATAACTAACAGAGGCTCATAAAAGGAAAAGGTTTGATTTTTGCCGCCAAATGCTCCAAAAGTTAGATGAAGATCCTGATTATTTTTCCACGGCTGGAGTTTTTAATAGAAAAAATCGTAGGTCATGGGAAAACAAGGAGAATAGAAAAAGATTGATAAAACCAATAAAAAATCAAACAATTTAAAATTTTCTCCTGGGTATCTGTCAAAATGTATATTTCTTTATATTAAAATTGGCATTACAGTGACGAGCCTGTTCAGTAGTTCTTGTAGGTCGCGCATGTTTTCAACAAGAAGTATCGTGTGTTTTGTGAACATTCTCGGAGAATTTGTCGCACCGAAAACATCGAAGTCAGTAAAAATTCGCACTGTGCCATCACGTACAAGAATGTCAGTTCGGCTTCCTCTGGTGCGTCTTGTTTAGGTTAGAGGAAAATTCGAAGGGAGGATGAACTTTGATAACCAACGGACAATGAGTGGTGTCAGGAGGTGTATGTACTATCGGCTTCAGAATAGCATATACATTTTCAAACTCAAATTGCTTACAATGAATTAATTTTAAGGACGGCCTTAATTTTAAGGACGGCCTATTTATTGTGTATAACCAATCACGGTTTAAATAATAATAAATTTGAAATCAGTTAAACAGTTGTCCACGCCCACAACTTTAATGTTTGCAGCATAAGGTATTTTATTGACAAATTGCCTGTCCCTCTGTCCCTTGTAAATAAACTTAATCCCCAAAAACCATTTAATGTAGGCGTTTAAAGGGCGTTTTTATAACTTCGGTAGGTACCTAAACGAAATTCACATTTAACATGTATATGCTATTCTAAAGCCGACTGTACATATCAACATTTTAAGTACCATGGACCCAATTTCTGCAAATTTAGAAACCTCGTCCTTCTTGGGCTGTATTCTCGAATCATTCCTACGAGAGAATAATATCAATATCTATGTCACTCATTTGAAAACTTATGTATCCATCTCTTTATTTTCGTTGGAGTGAGAATTAATCGAGAATACGAGTCTTGAAAGCGAGATTTTACCATGCGATAAGGCGACCGTCACTGCTGATTATTGGCGCCATTATAGCACTTTGTGGGTTGTTCATGCGCCGTAGTAAGTTTCATTGCAAGAAGATTTACTTATAATTTTTAGCAATCTTGCTAGGATGGAATTTAGAGAATATGAAAATTTAGAAGTTATGTTTCTTGATAAAAATAACAGCTCAACAATCTAGATGGATTAGCAATATGTTTAGCAAGAATAGTAATGAATTGGTCTGATGTCTGATTGTGTCGTTAAATAAAAAACAATCATTTTTGGTAAGGTTTTATTTTAAATAAGACACATATTTTAATATATTATAAAATTTAGTATAAAAATATCAAATCACATTTAATTTTAAAATCTAAAATTATTAGTTAAATATTAACAATACATTTGTTTATCTTCTAGATAACGTCTATAAAATAAACACCAGTTGGTCAACAACTATTTAAAATAATTTAAAATATTTATATACTTATTTAAATATATAAAATATATTGTTTAAACAAGAATCAAAAGAATTTACTGATTTTACCAAAGTATGTTAGTATTCCACTTTCAATGATTATTATAGTAAATTTCCTAAGTGGAGTTCGGACAGCAGTCGAGTGCGAACAAGACACGCGAAAGTTAGGAACAGTATTTTTTCTACGAGTGAGAACATTTATTAAAAGAATCGTAGTAATAAAACTCAAAGTCTATCCACAATTTTTAATAGTAAGGTTCACAAATTTAATGCGACATGTTCCTCAGACCATCATCAGGCTATAAAGAAACAATGGTGTCAGAAGAATCAAAAATAGTTGTACAAAGAACGATTAGTGTCCGTTGTCTGATTACATTAAATGATTAGAGTTAAAACATTTAAGTATGACAACCAAATACAAATAGAAGTAAAATTACAAATTAAAGCAAAACGTTAAAGGTATACGATATTACAATAAGTAAAACTACGAAAAAACAGCAAGCTAAATATGTCAATCATTACAAACTCACTTGTATGTGCAGATCGTAGAAATTGTAAATTAATTTATGGAATTTAAAACTTAAATATTTATAAATAAGTGAAGAATAAGGGATGAATAAGAGAGTTATGATGTAAAAAAGAAGAGGAGAAAGGAACTTCAGAAGCTATGACGCCATGACGGAGGTTCGATCTCCTTATTGGCTTTCTCCTTTATCTGATTGTTTTTTACAATCCATTCAATTTTCTTCCTCACTTGCTACATTTTTCTTGTTTCTTTTAGTACTGTAAAACTTTTTAACTTTTAAATTTTCCTCTGGGATACAGCATTCTTAGTATGAATTTGGTCCCACTTTTCTATCCACTTTAATTTAACCCGCACACTCATCAGACTCTATTTTCGTTAATAGCTTCTGAAGTGTCTTTCTCCTCATTTTTTTTACATCATAACTATCTTATTTATCCCTTATTCTTCACTTATTCATAGATGTTTAAGTTTTAAATTCCATAAATTAATTTACAATTTCTACGATCTGCACATACAGGTGAGTTTGTAATGATTTTGTGACATATTTAGCTTGCTGTTTTGTCGTAGTTTTACTTATTGTAATATCATGTACCTTTAACGTTTTGCTTTAATTTTTAATTTTACTTCTATTTGTATTTGGTTGTCATACTTGAAACCGACACTTATCGTTTTTTGTATAACTATTTTTGATTCTTCTGGCACCATTTTTTCTTTATATCCTGATGATGGTCTGAAGACCGAAATATGTCGCATTAAATTTGTGAACCTCACTCAACAGGATAATATTGCGCCGGCTTGCATAAAATTGTTTGTTATTGCAAAAAGGAGTAAATCAAAATGTGTATTTCTCATTAATAACCTATAAACATTCCAATATACGACATTGATAGTGGTTATAATAATTGGATGGTATTTGTGCGAAATCAGTAAATCCTTTATATTAAAATTCAGACCATGAGAGTTTTAACCGTTAGGTACAATTAAATATTGATTAATACAAATAAGCAAGTATTACAACAGTGTAATAAACATTGGGTTTAGAGGACTGGCAAGAGTTTGTACTATTGTCATACTACTGATGGTCAATATATATGCTATTTCAGTTCTTTCTTTGGCAATTCTGAAAAAGATATTAAAGAAAAAATTATATAAATTGGTTTATCAGACATGTATAATAAGCGTTATTCGCTGTACCGATCCATTACCAATTACGCAAAATATTCACCACAAATTTAGCTTTTGAAATTAAATTTTTAAATACATATTATGTTGTAACATTACATGTTATTATCAGTAGTAATATCCCAAGGAGAGTGATAATCACGAAATAATTTTATTAGTTTCCGAAAGCACGTTGCTTGGTTACCTAAAGAAACGTGCTTGTGGAAACTAATAAAATTATGAGTATTTATCACTCTCCTAGTGATATTCGGAAGAAAATTTTTGGGATTTTAGATTAACTTATTTATTAATATCAAGGCTAGATCTTCTACACTTCTATTGCCGTTTAGCACATATTTTCTCGAATTACAAAATTCCATAAAATATGAGATATAAGTATAAATATATATGGAAACAAGTAAATATCTTTTATACGAAAAGAACGATATTTATGAAAATTTGCAGGTAAGTGCACTTTAACCAACCTCCTTTGAGTTTTTTGCATTAGAGCAAAAAACTATTTAGATAAACTAATTGATGTTGTTTGTATGCATAGTAATAAATAAACAAGTACTGTTTAGTACGTCTTTTGTTCTTCAAGTGTCAAATTCTAATTGACGGAAATAAATTGCACAATTTAGAATGGTTCAATTAAGTGAAAAAGAGCGTATTTAAATTTTAATGATGATCGGTTATGGTGATCGTGTTAGAACTCAAGAAGTGTCATATTTTTAATAATTTGCATCCGGAGAGAAATTCTATATCACGCTCAACGGTAACTAAAACATTACAACGTTTTAATACTACTGGGATGGTCAAAAATTTGCTAAAACCTGAAAGACCGCGGACTGCAACGAACGAAACTGTTAAACAAAATATTGCAATCGATTTAGAAGAATCACCTAAAACTTCCACCACAAATTTGGCACTAAACCGTGGTATCAGTCGACGTTCTGTAGGAAAGATATTAAAAAGTGAAAAGTATCATCCGTATAAGGTACAGTTGGTTCAAGAATTGTCATACGATGATTTTGACCGACGGATGGAATTTTGCGAACGGCTAATGGACATCTGTAATGTCGACGAAAATTTTGCTTAGCATAGTTTTTTCCGATGAGGCAACTTTTTGTTTAAATGGAACAGTTAATCGCCATAACTCAAGGTATTGGTCAAATGAGAATCCTCATTGGATTCATGAACCACATACCCAGCGCATCCACAGAAGTTAAATGTTTGGATGGGAATTGCCGAAAATAAGCTTATAGGCCCATTTTTTATCGACGGAAACTTGAATGGTGAAAAGTATTTCGATCTACTAAATAACGAAATTATTCCTGCACTTTAACACAATGCGCAATTACCACAAAATATTTGGTTTCAACATGATGGAGCACCTCTCCACTATGATAGACGGGTTAGGGATTTTCTGGATGCGAATTTTCCAAATCGATGGATTGGACGTAGAGGATTCATAGAGTGGCCTGCTCGTTCTACGGATCTTAGCCCGTTAGGTTTTTTTCTTTGGGGTTATCCAAAATCACGTGTTTACGTTAGGCGACCAACAAACTTACAGGAATTGAGACAAAGATTTATTGATGAATGTAAACTAATACGTGGAGAAGTCTTGGAAAGAGTGACTCAAGAATTTGTTAATAGGATGGCATATTACCAGCAAGTAAACGGCGAGCATTTTGAACATTTGAAGTAATTTTGTTTCTCATTATTCTAAAATAATGAAATGTACATCTATTGCACTACTAATAGTGAGTTATTCCTCGTTTTTACAAATTTGTTTACATTAAACTCAGTATGTATGAAATAACAAGCTCTTTCAAAATCTGTAAAAATATATAGGGTGTCCCAATTAAATTAAAGAAGTTGATGGCATTTCCGGTCAAATCGGAAGTATATTATTACCAAAAAAATTTACATCAAATGCGTTTTGTTCCATTGCACTTGTCTGCAAATTTTCATAAATATCGATCTTTTCTTTAAAAGATATTTACTTGGTTCCATACTTTATCCCAACCCCGTATATATGGACAAATGTGTGGAACAAAGTGAATATCTCTAGAATTGTTAAAGATATCGAAATGAAATTTGGAACGTAGATATTACAGTATATTACGTATTTGTTTGTAATTTTTTTAACGATTATCCACTTCCGGTTTAACCGGAAGTGATGTCGGTTTCAAATTTTTTAATGAAACACCCTGTATATTATTTTATTTTCGCTAATGATATCTAATGATATTTTGAAAGAAGTCCAGTGGTTTGAGCTCGGGACTTCGCGCTGGCCATTCATAAGTACCCCTTCTCCCAATCCATCTGTTAGGAAATGTCATATCTAAACGATTTCGAACATTGCGAGCGTAATGAGGTGGTGCCCCGTCCTGCTGAAACCAGATACTATTTGAAATTGCCCATTTACTTCCAGCGCCGGAATCACTTGAGTGTCTAAAAGCTGTAAATACCTTTCTCCGTTTAAAGTTTCTTGAATAAAGAAAGGTCCCACAATTCTGTTATTGGAAATACCCGCCCAAACGTTCAATTTTTGGGATATTGCATATGAACCTCTCTCCATACCCAGTCATCTTTAATATTTCTATTCTTTCTCTTTCATTTAGTTCGGCCATTTTTTGGTAAAATTTACTACTTACTTATTTTGACAACTAATGTCAATGCTACAAAGATTTTCATGGACTACTAGTTATTAGTTTTTTCCTTTCTTTAGATACTTTTGTGTGAATATCTCGGTAAGTATTGAAATAAAAAATATGGAACCCTATATATTTGGAATCGTAATAAAATGCTTTATTCGAAACCAAAATAATATACAGGGTGATTCATTAAAAAATTTAAAATCGACTTCATTTCCGGTTAAACCGGAAATTCAAAATTGTTGAGAAAATTAAAAACAAATAGGCAATTTACTGTAATACTTAACTTCCAAATTTCAATTTATCTTTAACCTTGCCAGAGTTATTTACCTGGTTCCACATATTTCTTGATTCTAATGAAGCAAGCAAGTAAAAAAATAATGAAATTATCAAATAGATTTGGACATTCCACGTTTCTTCTTATATTTCTTAAATTTTATACAATAGATAATCGTCCATAAGTGGTAAAATAGTGTAGGTACGTCTATTTTTCAAAGTTTTAGATAAAATAAAATGAATTTTGTCGCAAATAGGGAATTTTCAATCCCGAAAAAATTCATCAGAATTAGTTATATCAGTAATGAATCGCTACACTGAATAAAATTTGTACTTACGCTGGAATACTCAAAAGTGTAGATGTCGCCAGAGCTGAACCCAAGAAACTGTAAATAATCATTATAGTCATATACTGATAGTCATGTGGAAACCATACGGGCAAATAATTTCGCGGCTGCGCATTGCAAAACCAAAAGAGGATACCGATTCCATAGGTTCTTAAGACAATCGATAGCAAAAACCAGTGGTAGTTGTGTTCCTAAAAACATATAAATAATTTATAAAAAAGATTACTCCATAAGTTGGTTGCTTTTTATACAACAGCCAATTTTACTGCATTTGTCCCTAATTATTTTACGTATACTTTGAAAATAACATTATGTATTGTTTTCTAATGTAAATTTTTATGGACGTTAAAATTCTTTATGCTTTTTTAACTTTGGAACCTCACGTACCACGAATAGGCACATGGATCATGGATGGAACAAGTATCCATGATTGGTCAGCTCAAGGTCGATGGGAGTATAGGGACTATAGTTCGGGTCACAGTTATTATGCAGCATTGCGTTTATGGACGACGGCGTTGCCATATCGGCATGTTCTTCGAATTTGGTTCCAACTGGCGCGGGAATATAACTTGCCATTATGATTTAAATGTTGACTAAATTATTCATTTGAAAATCGTTTAGTGAGTAATTAAGAATATTTATAATTACGCTTTTAGATAAATTTTACGCGTTTAAAGAAAACCAAGGTAACCAAAGCGGCAACAGTGTTGAATATTCGCCCATAAGATTTACATAGACCTATGCCGGCCACGCTGCATAATAACTGTGACCCGCTCTATAGCACGTCATATTGCATCACACCAATAAGAGCAACCATTGGTTTTATTTGTTCTTGCACCTCATAAGATGAAAAATGTCCTATATCACAAGGAGCTACAATAAAAGTGCACTCTTTCTACCGATCCCCATGTATTTTATTATCTTTTGTTAGCTTGATACATAAATAACTATTATTAATTTCACATTTTACCAAGGACATTCTCTACTGTGAAAGTACCTTAAAAATTTGATAACCAAAGTTTTGTAGTCTTAAACTTCAAAATATTATTATTGTCTAGTCAAATTTTTCTGAAATGTTGTTTAAAAACTAAGTTCTTGATATCGGTAGCTAGAACTCTTTAAATAAAAACATAAAAAAAATTGTGGTTTAATTTCCCAAAAAAATTAACAAAAGAAAATGTATTTTATTGTACTGATACCTATCCTAAATCCTAAATATGCCCATTCATTGACTGTTAGGCCTCACAAAATTCATCGGTTCCGCTAATATATAGACATGAAGGATCGATCCTGTGATATTTAATACAAACTAATTTTAAAAATAATAACCAGAAAAAATAATAAAACAAGTCTTACCCTTACTGCCGGTCTTCCAGCCCATCTTCCTACCAGTTGGAAAAAGTCAAAGAGAAAATATATAGCTGTGACAGCAAAATATTTGTCTAAAAATAAGTGTCCATATTATTCTACCGTCATTCAAATCGTTATCAAAGACTGGTATTAGTATAGAGTTTTATTGATGAAAAATACTTACCATACCACAGATTAATTCCAGTGCCAGTATATCCTTCAGACACAATCAAATTGGTTATATTGGGATGCCCAATACCAGCTCCTAGCATGAGTAAAATTATCATAAGTAAGATGAACCAAGTTTTCTTAGCAGCTTCCCGATATTCACTTATAGTATGTTTAGATTTGTAAAGATCCTCTGCGGATTCTGTATAGTATTGAAGAATGGGAGAGTATTTCATAGCAAATACCAACAGGCAAGTAAAACTCATTAATATCTGTAAAATAAAACAAAATATAACAATTTATGCAAATGAAAGGATTCTGTAAATCATTGAAAAGCATAAAAATGAATAATTGTGTGCCTTTCTTTAAATTCTATTGTCATAGGTTACAATAACATTTAATGTGCAAATTTTCATTAGGGAATATTGGGCTGGTTACATAAAAGCTTGTCAAACCTCTGTTTCTTAACAACGTGTTAACTCTATGTTAATCATATTAATTAAAATCACAAATTGCCATGAAAACAAGAGAATCATTTATTATTTATAGATTTGGACAATAAAAGTTTATTAATTTATAAATATTAAGGTCCTTTTTTTGTAATCAAATTAAATAAACTAAAATCTAACTATTCGGTTCCAGGGAAAAATTATTTAAGCCGACAACAACGCACCGTCAACTTCTTCTAAAGATCAATAGTTTGAAATGCCTGCGCACGCGCTATTGCTGCGCATACACTTGTCAAAAGTTATCAGAATGTTAGCTAACATGGGTTTAACAAGCGTTTATGCAACCGGCCCATTTTGTACTAGTTTTTCGTTCGTAGTTTTATCAATTTATTTGTTTTAAAAGGAGGAAATCACATCTTTCTAAATTAACATTTTTCTTTTCTTCTTTCTTCTTAAAAGTCCATAGTTCCAATTGTAGTAAAATGGTTCATTACTTTCTTCCGTATAGTAAATTTCTTCAACTTCTTAATCATATATTCCAAAAAACTTATGAAATTATAAGTTGAACTGCTAACTATTTAAGACTTTTTATTGTCATTATTTTAGGATCTTCGTTTCCTGATTATTTATATGTCTGCACATTTCCATTTACAATGATATCTATTTTCGTTCTTCTGCATGGGTTTTTTTCTCGTTGCTTGTTCATATCAGTTGCTAAGTTGGCCAAATCTATAAAACTGAATTATGGCTAAGACGTTTCACCAGCAATTTTAGAAGCATAAAACCCTATAAACACCAAAGAACTTTTTATTAAGCCGCATAAAAACATATTGAAGGTAAAATTCTATACTATTAAACCATGGAATATAGAAATTGAAGACGTAAGTAGGTAACAGTGTCACATCGCAAGTTTTGAATAAATTAAAAAACGCGTTATCAATCGGAACTTTTCTATTTTGATT
This sequence comes from Ophraella communa, assembly GCA_035357415.1. Taxonomy (NCBI): domain Eukaryota; kingdom Metazoa; phylum Arthropoda; class Insecta; order Coleoptera; family Chrysomelidae; genus Ophraella; species Ophraella communa. The sequence goes on along the minus strand of CM068988.1, from coordinate 18,664,621 downwards.
TTGATGAGTACTAACTCATAAAATAAAAAAATTTAGACCATTGTATTTCAACTAATATAATATTGAAAAAAAATTAAATTGGAAAATTTTTTTGAGTATATAACACCTTTAAAAGGAGTCATGTAATTTTTAACAAAATTTTATTGTAATGAAAAAAGAACATTAACTGAAACAATGAAGAAAATTTCTTTGTTTAATCTTAACCAAGCAGCAGGATGCAAAACAGCAATATATTAATGTGTTTTCCTCTTTTTCTACCTCGTTATAGAACCATATATAGTCGGGGTCAACAAATTCCAGCAGCTCTCTTAAGTTCGACATTGTTTCAACTATCCAACTACCACATTTGGGTAGGACACTTGAGGTTACTTCCTCAGCGTGAACCTGTCTAGCACCTCTTTTTTGTAAAACAACTAAAAATGGGGAAAAACGAAAAAAGTGAAGCTGGAAGCTCTCCAAAGTTATAAAAGTAATGTTCCATATTTAAACACAAACTTATTTTGAATACATGCATTTGGTATGGAATATAAATAAATGGGGGGAAGGGACTTTAGAACCGCACTGTATACTGTATAGTGTTAATCCCCACCGGTTGAGTAGTGCACTTTTTCTGTCGGTAATTCACAAAAAACTCACTCTGAGGTACGTTTTTAGGGCGCAAGGCAATATACTTTCTCACAATTTCCAAGAAACTCACTCCACTTTTCTTGTCAGTAATACAAAACGACCTATCCTGCTTGGTTTTAGTATCAGATAATGAAACGATTATCACCGATTTTCTGGTGTCCACATTAAAAACTTCTAATTTGTACAATTCATCAGACCTAGTCACTCTTTGCACACCAAAAATAGCAATAAACTTCATCAACAAATAGATCAGGAGCTTTCGTCAGAAGTTTAATAATGTCTTCTGCCTCCAGGATTTTGGACTTTTTAGCTTTGTATTCTTCACTCAAGCTTTTTAGTAAGGTGGTTAACTTGCTGAATTAAGAAATTTCACAATTTTCATTCACCAACAACGTACGCTTCAGCGTCGAATAATACGACCATAATGTCGATGGCATCGCTTTATTCGAGTTTTCAGATAAATATGCCAGAAGTATTTTTTCACTCACGCCATTGATATTCTTAATGCTTTTTAATTTTTTAAAAGACTGGTATTCTTTCTCATACATCATCCTAGATGTTTGTGGCAACAATAAACTTTCTGCTTCCAACCCTGCATTTTTTACATCTGATGGCAGGTATTCCTTTTCTTTTGTAAATTATTTTTCGTCCACATCGTATTTATTCACTTTGTACACAAAACGCAACAATATACCAAAAAGTAACATTTGTTGGACATTTGTTGAGAGAGTAATTCATATCCCTAGCAATGGAGCAACACAATTGTGTGCCCAAAATTACAATTATCTTCTAAAGTACAATTGTATCGTCTTGTACAAAAAAAAACTATTATCCATTAAAAATGTACACAGTATGTATGACATGACGCCTTTGTCATCAAAAAATGTCTCTAAAATATTACAAATCTTAAATTTTCCATAGTTGGGGTGTTACATCTATGTCAGAGAAACACAAAATTGGCAAAATGTCATTTTTTCAAAAAATGCGTTGTGACACCTTTATCCATTTCGTCTCCAATTATGAAAATATATACTTACGGTTCCTGTGGAGAAATATATTAGAGCTATTTGTATTGAATTCTTTCCAATGGCTAATGAAATGATTTGTAATGTAGATCCAAACAATCCACCAGCCGCGGTACCATACAAATTCCATTGAATGTAGTCCTCCGGAAATTTAGACAAATACGAAAAGTTGGTGATCGCAAGAAGTGGTTGAATAACTGAGAAAGAAGTTATTTAAAAAAATTAAGTTAAAGATTGAACTAAAAAACTAAAAAATACTTACATGCCAGAATGCTAATAATGGCAAGCGTCAGAACAAAGAAAGGATATTGCCCTGAAAGGATAATACAAGGATAAAAAGAACTTTAATCTTAGTTAGCTGTGCAAAGGTTTACTTACAAGTATCAGTATTTACTTCGATCAATGCTGTAGAAATGGCGAACAAACCACTCGTAATTGCCAATGATGCGATCAACTTCTTTCTACCGTCTATTTTATGTCCAAGTAAATTCGTTAATAATACTGAAAATAGGCATGGGAATGCAGAGCAGGCAGAATTCAATGAAACGAACATAGTCTGAAAGTATGTCTTATTGTTTAAATTGTACTGCCCAAGAGAAACGTCCCTAAATCTGTACATCCAGTACTAAAACAGAAAAAATATTTGGTTATGTCATAGTTCATCTATGTATTCGCCTTTTCGAAAGTCTAGACGCCCTCTGGAGGATAAATAATAAACCTACTTTGTGAGTAATCGCAAATTATTTTTTATTTTATTTTGGATTGTTATGTGGAGGTTGATGTTTGATTCTTTTATTTGTATTTGTAAAATTACCAACAAACAATTAAAACACACAACTCAACCACTAAGTTCGACACCTCAAACAAAAAGATTACTCACAATCCTCCATATTTGTTTACGTTTCTTAGCGCCCTCAACGGTAGTCGAAATCGCGAATACTGTTATGGAAAATAGGGAATCAAAATTACTTAAAAAGTTTATTAGAAATTATATAAATAAATAAAAAAAATTACTAAGGATAATAAAAAACTCTTCGTTTTAACAAAATTTCCAATATTTATTTAAAAACTGCTTTTTTAAAAGACTCAAATTACATTTGATATTATTTTACAAAATTTATTAAAAATTTATAAAATGGTTTAAAAATTGAATTAGAAGGCTGACGAGGTAGAATTTGGAAGATTGATAGAATTTGACAGGGATTGTCAGAAACAGGTTTGTCGGGAAATAGAATATATTTTGAAGTTATTTTTATAAGAAAATAAGAAAGTCTAAGAAAGATTTTAATTGCAACATAATAAGAAAATATAAATAATTTATCAAGATAATTAAATTAAACTAAATTAAATCAAAAATATGTAACTGATAATAATAGAATTCGAAGATGTAAAGAAATAATAAAAAAAACTCGAAGGACTTAAAAAAAGTTTCAAATACATCAAATTAAAAACCTCCACTTAAGAACAAATAATTATCTTATTTACAATAACTCAATTCTTAACTTGGAAGTAGGCGCCCAACAACGCTGTCCTTGCGGTCCCCTAGCTTTTAGCCTGACAATTCAGCCAATTGTCTTATCAATGAAGTCAGAACTAAATGCACGGTTTCTCGAAGACGGATCTTAAGGTGATGTGCCTTCCATAGTACTCATAGATCTGGCTGAACTAATATCGAAAGCAGAAAAACTCGGCTTACGTGTTAATTCCAGCAAATGTGAGCTATATTTTTGCCCAGATTCCATTGACCAAAAAGTCTCAACAGAATTCAAGGAAGTGTGTCCAGAAATTAAAATAATGATCAAAAGTAACCTTGAATTACTCGGTTCTTCATTGTTCGATGAATATCTACCAGCCCAAACCTCTAAAAAGATTGAACAGCTCAAACTCCTAACATCTAGACTTGAATACATCAATTTTCACATTGCTTACTATCTTTTGAAGATTTGTTTATTCGTTCCTAAATTGACCTATTTCATTAGAACCTGTCCTCTTTGGAAGCTTCAAAAAATTTTCAACTTTTATCTTGACGAGACCCAATGGCGTCAAGCCTCTCTTCCTGTCAAAGACAGAGGAATAGGATTAAGGAGAATCTCCGATATTGCTCTGCCTGCATTCATTAGCTCAGCTTATGGACCAACTGTCATGTCTCGCTTATTGAATATCATGGATGATGAGGTCAGTGTCTGCCATTTATCTGAAGCTCTCGAAGCATGGGACGCAATTAACTCCAACCGATCTCCTGGCCTTGCCTCACAAAAGCTATGGGATAACATCAATGTTGCTCGCATACTCGAAAGCGAAATCATTCCTACAAATTTGCAGGACCAAGCATGCCTTCTTGCAGTCCGTTCCACCATTTCTAGCGATTGGTTACACGCCATACCATCGCCAAATATCGGTACTTTCCTCGATAACCAAACTTTCCAGACGTGTATAGTATTACGACTAGGATGTAAAATTTTCCAACCATACGAATGCCGCTCTAAATCCAAAGTTGGCGAATGCGGCTATCACGGTTTAAGCTACAAAAAGAATCCAGGAAAATATTCTCGCCACAATGAGCTAAATTTAATAATTCAAAGAGTAATTTCCTCCTAACACCTTAGCCCCTTGGAGTAAAGGAAAACGATTAGTTTGGGATCTTACTTGTGCTGACCCATTGGCCCCCTCATATCTGCATTTGACCTCTCTGGAAGCTGGTACTGCAGCCGAGTCGACTTGCAAACGCAAACATGACAAATATAAAAGCATCAAATTCGACAACATAATCTTCGTTGGACTAGCATTTGAAACACTGGGCCCATGCTGTAAGGAATCTAACGAGTTCCTAAACATATTAGGAAAAAACCTTATCAAAGGAATCTGGAGATAAACGCACAAAACATTTTTTGTTTTAACGTCTATCTTTAGCAATTCAGCGCGGAAAAGCAGCAAGCATGTTTGGAACTTTAAACTCGCAACTTCGGATGGATGAAATCTTCGTTCTTTGATTTTTTTTGCCATGTTACCAATTGAATTTTAGACACGCCAATAAAGGCATAAAATTATCTTATAGAATAAAAATTATTAAATCAAAGTAAAGAAAACTAATTTAACCACAAGAAGAAATTATAAAGGGATATCAAACGAACATTGATTTATCAAAATCTAGAAAATTTTTAGATTATATTAATATTTGTTGAGATTTAAGATTTTTATAAAAAAAATATTTCAATTCCAATTAACTGTATTGAACTTGGCCCTTTAACTTAGTTTTTAGAGTCTCATACATATTTTTTTTAATCCAATATATTTTTTAAAATTAGTTTAGGTTACAATTATTAAAATTAAAATTCATAAAGGGGATCCATAACAATATTTATAAAAGCAAATAATAAAAAAATGCAGTCAAAATTAAAAATTTAAACAAATCAAGTCTTTTAATTGATAGAATGCTTGATTAACTCGGACAAAACAAATTTCGGTGGCAATATCTAATAAAGAATTTTTAAAACAACTTTTAATTAAATATTGTTTGTACTTCTTAAATTCTTAAATTTAAATAATTTCACCAGCACAAAAGAAATGGCCACTAGTTCTGACAAGATTCACCCTAGGATTAGGTATTTCATAACAATTATTTCAAATTTGTCGGTTGAATAGACAAAACCTTAATATTTTATTGATAATCATATGAAAAAGTTTAAATTTAAAAATTTGTCCCTGCTCTCAGTGCATATTACCGAGTTCTTCCTCACGGTTTTATTAATACTTTTTAAATCAATTAATTTCAAATGGAAAACTCATAAGCGCCAAGAAAATGATATTAATGTTAGTAATTTACCGATATAGATTATTGGTACTGCGTTAACATAATTATATAATCATATGAAAATTTTTAAATAAAATTATTATTAAATATGTTTTATGTATTTATAATTACCTAATTACCTTATTAAGTATTTTATCATTCTAAATTAAGGTGAAAAACGGAAAAATTCAATTATATCAATAGATTCTTCTTTGTGCTCATAATTACTTTTGATAACGGCGGTAAATTTGGTGACAAATTACGCAACCAGTACTTATTTTATAATTTAATGGTTTATTTAATAATGTTGAAGTTTAAAGACATAATTAGACAAGTTTTTATTTTAAGATATAAATATCTTATAAACGAAAATTTTATGACACTTATTAAGAATAATAAACAACTTTTCGTTTTAACGTAACTTCCAAGTTTAATTGAAAAAAAATTAGGTTTAAAAATCACAATTACAGCTAAAAAACTAGCATCGTCAGATTGACAAGTTACGTTTTGTTTGTTTGTAGCTGAAGACTCAAGCTGTAATTGTGATTTAAACCTAACTTTTTCAATTAAACTTGGAAGTTACGTTAAAACGAAGAGTTTTTTATTATTCTTAATAAGATGGACTTCCAAAAAGTAAGGTTTAGTACAATAAATTTAATTTATGACACTTGTTATATATTATTTTGATGTATTCTCTGATATGGAGTAGCGAAAAACCCTATTAGAGTTTTTTTGAAAAGTATTTATGAGATTTGTGATTATTTGCTGATAAATAATTGGCAATCTTATTTAAAATAATATGTGTTTTGTATAAACTCCTGTTCAAATTTAATGCACCATTTAAAATGTTTGTAATTGTCTGTATGTATGCACTTTATTTATTTATTTTTCGTGGGCGAACCTAACCTAACCTAACCTAACCTAACCTAACCTAACCTAACCTAACCTAACCTAACCTAACCTAACCTAACCTAACCTAACCTAACCTAACCTAACCTAACCTAACCTAACCTAACCTAACCTAACCTAACCTAACCTAACCTAACCTAACCTAACCTAACCTAACCTAACCTAACCTAACCTAACCTAACCTAACCTAACCTAACCTAACCTAACCTAACCTAACCTAACCTAACCTAACCTAACCTAACCTAACCTAACCTAGATAGCAGGTTACTCTGGAACAAACACGAAGACGAAGTAATACACAAAGCAACCAAGGCCCTCATGGTGTGTAGGAACATTGCAGGGAAGAACTGGGGATGTAACCCACGTATCCTGCAATGGATGTACACAGCAATAGTGAGACCATTAATCACATATGGGGCAGTGGCTTGGGGCGTAAGGGCTAATCTGAATACGACGAGGAAAAACCTCTCGAAAATTCAGAGACTAGCCTGTTCATGTATCACTGGAGCAATGGGAACTTGCCCCACTGCTGCAATGGAGGTGATTTTAAACTTGACCCCACTGCACATTCTGCTAGAAAGTGTAAGGAAGAAAACAATATATGGAATGATTAAAGAAGGAATTATCAGGGAAAAACCTCGATCACTTCACTTTGATCAAACTTGGGAAATGCCCCAAGATGATATGCCAAAGAAATTCAACTTTGTGAGAAAATTCATCACAAAGTTGAGTAATAAATCTGAATGGGATGAAGACACCATACAGAATTTAAACCAGAATACCATAAAGTGGTATACGGACGGTTCCAAGCTAGACGAAGGAACTGGGAAAGGAGTTTTTGGACCGAGAGCCAAATACTCAGAAAACTTGGGCACATACCCGAGCATCTTTCAAGCAGAAGTCCGCGCCATCGAAAGATGTGTGGAATTCAATATTGGAAGAAACTATCGCAGACAAGAGATTGTGATCATGTCGGATAGTCAAGCAGCCATCAAAGCGCTGAGTTCAAATATAATCAGTTCGAAGATGGTTTGGGAATGCCTAGGCAAACTAAATGAACTAGGCCAGAAGAACACTGTCACCCTCCTATGGGTCCCGGGACACATAGGAATAGAGGGGAATGAAACAGCAGATAAGCTGGCAAAAAAAGGAGCTGAAACCCCACATTTGGGACCAGAACCATCTTGTGGGATCAGCAGTAGAGTAATCTTAGGAAAACTAAGGGAGGAAATGGAGAAAGAAAAATCCGAGTACTGGAATCAGCTGGAAGGACTGAGGCAATCTAAGATACTACTGGGGAACTATAACCAGAAGAGATCTCTTAGCTGCCTCAACCTCAGTAAAAAAGGCTCCGTATTTTAACGGGAATATTAACCGGGCATTGCCGGTTAAGAAGCCACATGAAGAAACTAGGGTTAGCAGATGAAGCAAAGTGCAGATTCTGTGAGGAAGAGGATGAAACCTCAATACATATACTCTCAGAATGTCCTGCCTTGCAAAATTCTAGGGCTAGATACCTAGGAGCACATGAAATAGAGGAAGGGGATCTACCTGATTTGAAGCCCGACGATGTCCTAAACTTCCTCAGGAAAATAGGACTCGAAGAGCTGCTATAAATCTGAGAAAACATCAGAACATGGCAAGTAAGGGGGGACACAATAGATCCTATGGGTCGCAGTGTAATCATCACCCCTAACTCATTCATACATTCATACAACCTAACCTAACCTAACCTAACCTAACCTAACCTAACCTAACCTAACCTAACCTAACCTAACCTAACCTAACCTAACCTAACCTAACCTAACCTAACCTAACCTAACCTAACCTACATAATACGCTCTTGAACCACCAGCGGTTTTTCTAAAGCTTTTAACCATTTAAATCATTAAATTTGTTTAACCATCACTTACATACTATGGAAGTCTACATTATTAAGAATACAAAATAAACCATAGTTCAGGAATTTCTTTAATATTTTATAATTTTTTAGACTGTTATTGAGTTATCTACTAAAATTACATTATTTTAAAATATAATAAATGTTACTTACATCATTTGCCACTAGGAAGAATGTTAACGGTAACATTCCTGTCACTCCCAAAAAGTAAGCTGCCATATGCACAATGAAAAATTTATCCTTGGGAGCTGCAAGTTCATTTAGTTCGGTTTTTATTAATTTAGCTGAATCTAAAAGGTAGGTTTATACATAATGATAATATAGTGTGGAATAGTCAAATGGAATAAATTCATTATTTCGGTTACTGTACATATTTATACAAAATACCGAAACAAGTCAAATTTAAAATCCCTTTCTTCAATCTCTTTTAAGTGGCAGTTACAACCCTTAATTTTTTAAATGAGTATGGGCTTGTGACAAAACGTTTGAAAAGTCTCTACATTCTCTATCCAAAAATGTTATTGTTTTTAAATTTATTGCAAAATTAATCAACTTATTACCGAAATATTGTAGAGTACCTACAGTACTAATTTATTTCCCTTTTCAGTCTTTACAATATGACAGTACCTACGCAAAAATTTGCAACTGTCATTCAAAGGGGGTTGAAGGTAGGGATCAAATTTTCACTTTAAAGAATGTCAATTTATAATTTAAATTTGAAGTGTTTTGGGATTTTCTATAAATAATAAATAAAAATAAATAAAATAATAAATTAATACCATTAGCTTTTCCACACTGTATATTATAATGCAGTGACATGATACCAGAATTGTTGATTAATTAATTTGTAAAAAAATGTAGTATAACGGTTAGAAATATAAAATCATTTTAAAACTATTAAATACAAATAAAAAAACTATCAATTAGGGTTAAAATTGTAGTACTTACCTCCTAAAATAACTTCAGTTTCTTTAATTTCATCATTAGATGATAAACTGGTTCCGTAACCACCATTAATGCTAGAAAAAATTTCTGGATAAGCCTGTACTTCACCGTTTTCCACCAAACAATATTCTTTTAAAATTTTTTCGACTTCTTGCTTCTGTTTTTTTAAGAGAGGTTCTCTTTCCAAATTCTCGCTTACTTTAATTAAAAAATCATTTTCTTCTCTTGGACAGTTCGTCAAATTACTTCCATTTCCATATTCGATTTCATTATTGTTTTTAGTGACTTTTTGAAACAGTCGTTTAAAAAATCCTTTGTTTCCATTAGAACCTTCCATTTTCTTGAGTATTTTAAGGTCACTTGTTTTAATAGTTTATTAAAATATAATAAACATTAAGTTGTTTTTAGATGGTTATTGTGGTTACAAAAACATTAAGAAACTTTTTGGATGTTGTGAATTAACGAAGTAGTGTTCACAAAACCATCTTCGGTCTTCAAATGAATATGAGAACTAAAGTTAAACGTTCCTGCGCTTTACGATTATAAATATTTTACTTTTACGATAATTCATTTTAACGTAATTCTATTAGCAACGAATCGTCAGTGGCTGAACAAATAAGCGGAAGAGAGGATACATTGATTGCATTTTTAACGTTTTAACAAAAAGCATAGTACCGTCAACCGGGGTTATATCGGACGATATATTTAATTATCTGTCTGTATTTTTTTATTATACGACATTAAAGCTAACTAATGCATTCTATAATAAGAAGTTAACCTAGTTAACATATTAACATAAAAAAATATTTTAAAAATTGTCACGATTATATTTATTTATCGGACGATACCATTTTTACATTAAAAATGAACGCTTTAAGACTAGTATCCGGTATAGTTTTGGTTAAAAACCTTAATCCGACAATTAAAAAAGAAATTGACCATGTAGGGTTCAGGATACAGGGTGATGTAGTAAAAATGAAAATAAAAATCGATATAATGGAAATAAACGTCTTTATTCATAACACAAAATCTTGTAGGAACATCAAAAAATGAAACAGAAAAACTTCAAACAATAGATTAAAAATGAAAAATAACATTCCCAACACGATCCCTTAACTCTGTAACTGCAGACCTTCAAACACAAAAATACCGCGATGGATTTTAGGCGCACTTAAAATACTGTGGACCTGTTCAAGTTTTATTTTGATCTTGTCTTCAACGTCCGGAAAAACAAAGGAATCTTTGCGACCCTTATAGGATCTAAGGCAATTCACATCAATATATTTTTTTCCAATCTTTTCAATTCGCGCAACGAATTCTTTGAGCGTTTCTTTTTTGGTCCCTTCATTGTACAAAAACTTAACTATAGCAAAACAACCTTCTTGTAATCTATCACAGGTTACTGGAAGTTTAACGTTAGGAACTTCATACGCGGATTCATCGTCCGGCACTTTAAACCAGGAGTCATCGTTAGCACTATTGTTTTAATGCGTTTTCATTAATGATATCTGCTTGAGAGGTAGATGCAGTTGACGTTCATTTCACATAGGTCTTCAAGACCCACTGATTTGCCAGCGGGGACGTTAATCTTCGATTTACGTTTGGGTCTAGTCGTGGTTTGAAACAAAGGAACAACAATCGCGTTCATCACATTTGTAAATGACGCCCTCATTGCATCATCTGTGCCTCCTGCTGGTTGTTTCCTAATCCTGCTGGTTGTTTCCTAATCCTTTTCAAAACTTGTTCCGGATCGACATGCTATCCTTCGATTTTTCCACAAGCACCTTCAGAAGCGAAGAAAATACAGATTTTGGAACAATTCCTTTATGGGTCCGTTGCCATTCGGTCAGAATTTCCCGCCACACCCGTTTAAGAGGTGCAAATACTACAACGTCCAGAGGCTGACATAGATGTGTCGAATTCTTCGGCAAAAAAACAAACTGAATATTGTTTTCTGTGCAACTTTTGATGATGCGGTAGGAAAGATGGCTTGCCAGGTTGTCGCAAATAAGCACCTTCTTCTTTTCGCCACAGATAGGGAAGGTCTGTTTTGAGGAACCAGTCCTCAAAAAATTGAGTATCGAACCATCCACTTAGTGTTCTGTTATATCGCGTGTTTTCGGGACCTTCTATCCAGTCTGGATAGAGGGTTGTACTTTTATACACAATGTAGGGAAGTAAACAAATACCATCTCCAGCCGCAGCAAACATAACAGACGTTGACATTTTGGAAAAATCCATTATTCTTCTTGCATGCTTCTCTCCACGAGGAATAAAAACTAGTTTTTTGCAGGGATCATCTGATAGGTTTGTTTCATCCATATTAACAATATTTTCAGGTAAAACCCCCTGGATTGTCTCGTTCAAATGCTCAAAGTATTCTTTAATCTTGTCTTCTACACTCGTTTAATATTTTCACAATTACGTAGTGATAACTCTTGAATGCTTGAATGAATATCCACCATCTAATACGGCCTTCAATGGTTTTTTCATACTTTCTTGGGAATAATTGCGACGATAAGGCGTTCCCAGCTTATGAATGTGTTTCCGTGGCATATCCGATAGTACCTCTGAAAAACACACTTTCAGTTAATTTCGATTTTATGCGAAAAAGAAGGACACAAAATAAATTTTGAGGTTATGGGGGTCTTTATAAGATTAAAAACAAATATTAATCCCATTGCACTATATATCTATCATGCACAGGGTTCACTCCCCATAGGACACTATTTGGCTGTCTCAATTTTAACGAAAAATACTCTAATATTATTTTGTGTGAATTTGTACATAGATCTATTTATTCGAGACATGACCGACCCTTGTAAATAAACTTAATCGCCAAAAACCATTTAATGTAGGCGTTTTAAAAATTGCCACTACTATGTTGTTGAAGAAGGGCGTTTTTATAACTTCAGTAGGTAAACGAAATTCACATTTAACATGTACATGCTATTCTAAAGCCGACTGTATATCTGCTATCAGATCAAAGTTTCGTAAAAGTGTATAAGCACTAAGATTTCTTCATTTTTTAGAACTTACATCTGTTTTTTTGAGCACATAATTTATTTTACAAGATTCTGATAAATCGCCGTTCATAAATCATTAAATTTCGTAAATGTCACGTGTTCTAAAATTGTTTTTCTTCTGCAAATTCAAAAATCAAAATGTGTTCCTTAAATCTTCTGATATAAACTTTTCACACCCAAGTAAATATAACAGGGTGTACTTTAATATTGTATTTTTTTGTCAATTTTAAAAATATAAAGCCATTACTTTTCTGTCTGTAAAAATATGATCTGTAGTTATGTTGTAATCAGAAAAGTAAATACTTACATATTTTTTATTAATCATATGATTAGGTAATATGAACAAAGTTTCCATCAAAATTTGTGTAAAGTGAGGTTAAGTAATGATGCACTAAAATAAGACTAATTTCATGTAGTATGATCGGAATTTCGTCCGCCTCTGATCAATATTTACACCAATGCGAATGTTTATGACATTTAAAGCTGCCTGACCGACAATGACTACAAAAAAAACAATTTGTTTATATGGTTATATTATCAAATACGATTCTTTGTTCTTTAAAGTTTTTTCATGTAAGTAATCTCTTCGATGACATTTTTCGGAAAAACCCAACATGTTAAAAATGTCTATTTGTTCATTCTAGTATAGATGAGAAAAATCAACCAGTCAATCAACTCATTAAAATATTAACTGAGTTACGTTACATTTATAAATAAATACAAATTGTTTAAACACATATTCGCAGTGAGTTGAAGAAGTTAAAAGTCTATGGCGCGTTACACATATATGCGACTGTTATTTTATGCATTTCCGTTAATCTAACCATTTTTCAGAATTGAATTGAACAAACTTTATACTTAAATTACAACAATGACAACTTAAATAAAACAATTTACTACTGCTTGTAAAAATAGCGTTGCCACGGAAATTCTTTAAAGTTTTTTAATGGTTACCATCTAAACACCACATTTATATGGTTTTTGTTCACTTTCGCATTATCAAGACCTAAACGGGAAATAAGTTTTAAGTATATTGTAATTTCGAGTATATTTTAGCGAATTTCGGTAACAACATGATATTAATTTTTTTTATGTTAATTTTTGCATTAAATTTAAAAACAATAACATTTTGAGAATGAAGAGACCTTTCAAATGATATATCACATGCCTATACTTCCCATTTAAAAAATTGGGGGTTGTACCTGTCATTCTAAGGGGGTTAAAGGTAGGGGTTGCATTTTCACGTTAAAGAATGACAAGTTATAATTTAAATTTGACGTGTTTCGGGATTTTCTATAAATATGTACAGTAACCGAAATAATGAATTTATTCCATTTGGCTTTTACATACTGTATAGTGCTAAGTATAGTTTACATTTATAGTAATGGATTAAATCACCTTTCCTAGTCTAATTTCTTTACCTTTCTACAGTTTATCCCTATTTAGAAATCCCACTAGACAAAGAATTTTAACAAATATCAATAAAATTGTTTTCCAAAAATGTGTGTTATCAATATTTAACTAGTGGCACACTAAAATGCGATCTGCAGTTTTAATTTTCAGTCAGAATACAAAAGTCAAACTATGGTAAACAAAGATAATAATATCAGATCCAATTAATTGATTTTTAAATATTTTATTAGTCATTAAAATTAGATAAACTTTTCAAATATAGATATTATCGAACTTAGTTGTTACCAAATTATAAATAGAATTTTTTCGCCAAAAAAAAATTCTTTATGTAAACATTCGGTTTATTAACTTTAAGATAAAATAACACGCAAGTATAATTATAACTAATTGCCGTAAAAATAATATAACAACAGCAGTAAAAATTAGTGGCATACGATAACATGCTGTTAAGGAAAATATAATTAAAATGATATTTAAAAAATAATTATATAAAATTACTAAAAAATTTGGTAATTAATAATCATTCCAATAAAATTGACATGTATGGACAGGACTATTAGAAACTAATACATAAACACTATAATAAATACTAAAGTAGCTATAAGTTTCAATCAAATTTATATTAACTAAATTAAAACCGTTTTACTAATTCTACTATTATTGTAACTATATTGTATTCTCTCCTGATATCTTATTTTGTTTCTTTATAGCCTGATGATGGTCCTTTGATCGAAACATGCCGCTTTTACAGTTATAATTTTTCTTATATTAAAGTTGCGGATGGACTTTGAGTTTTATTGCTACTATTTGTCAAATGAATAAGAAAATACAGAAATAAGATCAGATAATGAATAAGAACACATAAGAAAAATAAATTTGACGTGAAGCCTCATATTAAAGAAGAAGTAATGTTTCTTCTTCTTATAGAAACCCTGATTAATATTTAAGGCCCAGAGTGGTACCTTATAACATCCGATATATTTAAATATGCAATTGTCAAAAGAATAGACTGAATACATAATATGTCCCGTACATAAAAATTAAGGCAGAACTGAATGTCAAAATTATAGAAAGTGTAACTCTACTGATTCTGACGTACTGATATAAAAATATTAAATTAAAGAAAAAAATGGAAAAAATATTTATGTTTTTAGGTAAGAAAAAAGTACACTATAGTACGTTTGAAAAATAAGGCGGAGTAAATTCTTAGAAAAAAACTAATTTGTTATGCATATTGTAGTACGTGTGCTTTTCGTACAACGTCAATATTTTAGCTTATTCACATTGGGTTCTACTATTTAGATAGAAAATTTGCCACATCATACAGACTATCGTAAAACTTAGTTATCTGCTATTGTTATAACAATAGGCTAGAGCTTATTCAGCTGGTCAGAGACGTACTTTAAGGGAATTACATTATTTGTTTCGGTTTATTAGATATTTATAAATAAACCATATTTTCAACGCATTTTATATTTATATAAATCTGTTTATAAATGGGAACCTTATTTATGGTTATTTTTGTCGTTATAATAATGATCCAATAAATAATAAGAAATAAAGACTGTCAAAATGAATAGGTATTTAGTTGATGGTGTTTTGATATTTTAGTAAGAAAAAGTCGATTAGCGAAAGATGGTATAACCCCACCCAAACCGAGAACAGGAAGACCAAAATTGTCAAAAGTGGATATGGATGAATTTTTTAAAAATGCAATTCGTAAAATGGTCCACTCTTTTTTTTTAACTAACAAATATCAACTTTAAATAAAGTTTTACAAGCCATTACTGATGATCTCGATTTACCCACAATAAGTAGAGACAAACTTTGAAAAGATTTGCATGAGTTAAACTTTAAGTATGAAAAAGTTGGCAGACAGTCCATGCTTATCGATTCCGAAGAAATTGTATGTTGGAGATGAGACTACCTCAGAAATATAAAAAATAATGAGGACATTTATTATTTAGACGAAACGTCGGTTAATGAAGGACATACTGTAGGGAGAGTTTGGAACGACAAAACTATAAAAACATCTCGACAAGCATTTCTGGAAGGATATTCAAGTGGTTTCAAGAAACCTACAGGTAAGGCTCGACGACTAATTGTTACTCAAATAGGTAGTATAAATGGATTTCTTAAGGATGGTTTACTTCTGTTTGAATCAAAAAAGACCTGTGATTATCACGAAGAAATGAACGGACACGTGTTTGAAGAATATTTCGAACAGATCATTGAATTCTTTCCTAAAAATGCAGTAATTGTGATGGAGGAATGGAGGAAAGATGAAATTGCAATGTGGTTAACTTTGAAGAATTTAATCCTTGACGATATAATTAAATAAATTAAAATTTATTTAAACAATATTATTTTAGATCATAATAAATACGTAATGCTAACAATATTAATTAAAAAATAATTTTTTTATCAAATAAAATTACAAAAATAGGTACCGCGGTCCGTCATGATTAAGTGAACACTAATCAGTCAGTTAATGACGCACATCATTGTAAATATCATTTTCTTTTGTCTTGTGTGTCATAAAAAACTCTTTTTATTGTTAATCTTTATCAACTCATTTGTAGTTCTTAGTGATCAATTATAATTTTTAAATGATAAACAAAAAAGAAAAACCTTTTATTGTACATTATCTATTATGGAAAATAAACAAATAACTTGATAGGAGTAGATATATATTTTAAGTATATAAATATATACCTTGAAATGGTCGGAAAGACTTCCGCGGTCAAAAGGATGATTATTAATTTTTCTGGAAAACCCCACTTTCAGAAGAATTTTTGTCTCGACGTTTTGACTCCCACTTTGAAGTTATTATCAAGAGAGAGTAAGGATAGGTTACAATGGGTAGGGTTTAGTACAATTTCGTAATCTCAATCTGCTTGCTCCACTAGTCGTACTATACCGACTAGTTGTCATTGAGGTCTTAATCTGCGTACTCCTCAGGGACAACTGACGAGTTTCGGTAGGTGTGGGGTTTATATGCTTAGGAGCGGTGGAGGGAGGGGGAACCGAATGCGAGAAACTATTGGGAGGAAATTATTGTTGGCGGGTAGGGATGCAACATCGTTCATAAAAAACATCGATGTCATAACATCGATGTTTTTCAAAGTGAAACATCGATGTTGAAAATATCGATGTTTAAGAACGATACATCGATGTTTTTCCGATGTTTTTTAAAACTGTTACCAGGGTTGACGTACAACCACGGTATAGTTACAATAAGCGTTTACCTATTCGCGGAAATTTTTCCGATAGTTGGCGCTGCAGTATCTGTCAGTGGAATGGGGAAAACAATAATATCAGCCATTTGATTCAATATTAATTCAACTATTTCTGTTTTTACATTTGTGTGGTAAAGATTGTTAGTGGAAGATGATACGAGTGTTGATTTATTTATTCTAAAACACAGCTCACAAATAACACTTAAACAAATGGAGAATGGGTTTGTTTTCCCCATTCTACCTTTACTCGTTTTCGCCAATAGAGATTAAATCATCTTGATGACAGACAAATAATATTGACTTTAAGTAATACAGATATAATGTACTAGGATATCAACAGGGGAAGAACATCAAAATAAGTTAGACAATTATAATCAAATTTATTATATGAAAAAATAAACGACGCAAAACCACAGAATACTCAAGTCACGGTTTGTAATTCTGTTCTGTTCTGTGGCCAAATGCAACAACTAAGCGTAAACGCTGTTTGTTTTGTTCTTGTGCACTTCAAGAATAAGATGCTTTCAAAGAGATAGCGTTGCAATACAACATTGTTCATAAAAACATCGTTCATGATGAACGATGTATCGATGTTTTCTTGTTGGTTAACATCGATGTTAAAACATCGATGTTTATGAACGATACCTCGATGTTTTAAAACATCGATGTATCGTTTGCATCCCTATTGGCGGGTAATTAGATGTTTCCATGTTGTCCGACATCCCGTTTGTTTTTGCAGTTTGGGCGCTTTTCGATTTCTATTGCTTCTCTAATTATTCGAGGTTTTAAGGAACGAATATTGGCTAAGGTTCGAGTATTAGGGAAGTCAATAGTATGATCTGCTTGAATTTTATGTTGGGCTAGAGCATTGTTTGAGTTTAAATGTTTTACGAATAGGGAATGTTCGGAAATTCTGGTTTGTATTCGGCGCTTGCTTTGACCTATGTAAGTTTGAGGACAGTCACTACAGTGATCTCATATACACCATGACCTTCATTTGGATAGTGGTCTTTTACAGACCTTACCAATCGGGAGATTTTTTTGTGAGTTGTGAAGATGGTTTGGATATTGGCAGTTCTGAGGCAATTTCCAGTCTTCCTTCTGAGCAAGTCAAAATTATCCGGCAAGATACGTCACGAATTCTCCGTACTTCAAAAGTTCCACCTTCTAATTTACCTTTTTTAGAAAGACAAGCTCTAAAAGACTTCTATAAAAATGAGGATTTTGTTATCCTTATAGCAGATAAAGGCAACGCAACTGCCATCTTAAATACTTCCTCCTTTATCAAAAACATTAAACAACTCCTTGAAACTTTCCGATTATAAACGACCTTTTAATGACCCCAATACAATAAATCAAATTTTATTCCCAGAGAAAAATCGTCACGCAGTCCCAAAATCTACGACTTACCCAAAATTCACAAACCAAACATTCCTGTACGTTAAGAGTTCATTTCATCTTCTTAAACTTCTCAAAAATTACAATATATCGTCCACCGATTTACTAGTCAATTTTGATATAATTTCTTTGTTCAACAATATACCTATTCCGGAAAAACTAGCAATTTTTGAAGACACACTTTCTCTAATTAAGCATTGTTTGTCCAATACATACTTTTCATCCCAAAACAATTTTTACCGGCAAGTGAAGTGAGCTCCAAGGGGATCTTCTCTCTCACCAACTATCGTCAATATTTTCATGGATAATTTTGAACAAATTGCTCTGCACTTCTTCTCAATTGTTGGCTACGGTATGTTGATGACACTTTTGTTATCTGGCCTCATGGAAAGCAAGCATTGGACTCTTTCTTAATTCATCTAAACGGTATACATCCTAGTATTCCGTTTATAATGGAGGTATCGAAAACCAACACACACAAAACCATTATTTAAACGCCAAATTACATCATCATTCTTCCTAACTCAATTCGGTTGTTAATTCTTTAATAACTCGCTCCACTCGTCTAAGTGATATCAATAACAGAGGAACAGAACTTCTTTCTATTGAAAATGCCCTCTTACAAAATGGTTTCCAGAACAATCATATCCAAAGATCTATCAGACGGAATCTGCTTCCATCATCTTCTAAATCTTTCAATCAGCAGTTATCATATATCAAAGGTGTAAGGTTTTCAGAACCGCCAATATACAAACCATCTCACAAAAAAAATATCCCAATTGGTCCGGTCTGTAAAATACAAATTTCTAAATGAAAGCTATGGTGTATATGAGATCTCTTGTAGTGACTGTCCTCAAACTTACATAGGTCAAACTAACCGTCGAATCCAAACCAGAATTTCTGAACATTCCCTATCCGTAAAACATTTAGACTCAAACAATGTTATAGCCCAACATAAAATTCAAACAGGTCATACTATTGACTTCCCTACTACCAGAACCTTAGCCAAAATTCGTTCCTTAAAACCTCGAGTAATTAGAGAAGAAATAGAAATCGAAAAGAGCCCTGATACTTTATCAACAAAAGGGGTGACGGACAACTATTACTACCAACATGGAAACTTCTAATTACCCGCCAACAATATTCTTGCCCAATAGGTAGTAGGCAGATTGTGACCTCAGTGACAACTAGCGGGTATGGTACTAGTAGAGTAAGCAAATTGAGACTACGAAATCGTACTAAACCCTGCCCATCCGAAACTATCCTTACTCTCTCTTGACAATGACAGTACAATAAATTTTATAATTTTAATAACTTCTCATTTAAAAGACCTACAAAATACGACAAAAATATCTTTAATTTTTCAATGTAGATTTTAAAGCGGTGCTTTAATAACTATGTCATATGGTTTTCCATAAAGAATCTCTGATGGGTGCTTAATACAATTTATTTGAACTGTCCTCCCTTAGACTGCTTTTCAGTCACATTTTTACCCTTTGTACAACAATAGCTATGTTGCATGGAGAGCATATATTAAATATCAAGGGAATAAAATTCCTATTTTAATCCCAAAGGTTTAATCACCTTAACAGTTTTGAATTAATGCTGATGAAATTATATACCTATGGAATTCAAATTGTGGGGCATGGATGTAAGTTGGAAGAAAAATGAATACGTAAATCAAGTGGAGAAATTGAGAACTTGGGCGCCATTGTCGATTAAAAGTGGAAAGGAATAACATGCATAATACAAGAAGGAACTTCATGTGCAGACTACGCAGATCAAATGCAACTGAGTTGAATTATTTGCGAAGAAGAAATAGACACAGTTTAGATACCTCAGGAACGGTAATAGACCGAATAAAATATAGAACTCTGGATTAGTTTTGATACTTGATGAGGATGCAAGACCATCGGTGTCTAAAGTGAACATTTGATTAGGTTTCACCAGGGTGAAGCAGGCGAAGAAGGCCTAATCACTTCTGAAACGAAGGAAGATTTATAAGGAATTTATAAAGAGAGTAGAGAAGCTTTGAGCTCCTACATTTCTCAAAACTCAACCAAACTTACACTCAGAGGTTAAATACCTTGGTTTTCTCCTTGATAGTAAGTTAACATGACATTCATATATACAAAATAGAATCAATAAAGCAGAATATGTCCCCTATGAACATTGAGCAGTACATGAATGGATCAAAACTGGAGTTTCTCTTCCAAAATAACTGCATGGATCTACACGGCCATCAAAAGACTTATACTAACATATAGAGCTGTTGCACTTCCAAAGAAAATCAGCCATACAACTATTAGATCAGATACAAAGAGTAATGTTAAATCTCACACCCCCGGACATATTTATTAAGGAGGTGACTCTGATGACACTTACGTTTCCTCATGGTTGGTTTAAAACCAAATGTAGAGTGCAGTGCGCAAGGTATTCTCTATGGAAGGAAGCGATTTTTACAGGAGAATGCGAACTGTGACACAAGTTTTAATATGAAAAACCTTTGACTAAGAATATTATAAACGATTGTTCTCTTCAAAAACGAACAATAAAAATCACCAATTTAAAGATTAAACTTCCAATTTGTTGAAATTATCCGCCATTACGAAGTTCCATCTCTTATTGACTGTCGTGTATATCAAAGACAGAAACCAATTACACCGATACAGCCTAATAATTTATGAAATAGTTAGTTCTCGTCGCAATTCTCCCATCCGTATCATACACCATAATCAAAACCGATTTCGTCAAAGACGTACGCCTCGATATTTTGTAAGGAAAACATAATAATCAATCTATCTAATACATCCGTTGTAAGGAGCCTTAAGAAGCCTTAGTTATGCATTATTATGTCCTTTTTGTTTTCTAACGACAAATAAAATTACTATTGAAGATGGAAGAAAGAAATGGGCTGTATAGTTAGTCCTGCTTTTAGTACTCGAAAGGCGATTTACGTTAGATATTTTGGTTATATGACTTTTATCTTTTATAGATTATTGTCAAAATATATTTTTTAATCAAATGAGTTTTCGTTTTTGAACTCTGCAGTACATGGAACACTATACCTTCTGCTATTTGTATTATTTTCCAGAACTAGGTTTCAGTTAATGCATAATAAATATATTTTTCCTATTAAATTAAAAAAAATCTTTCCAAAAAGGGGCATATCTTTAAATCATCAACTAGTTGTTTGCAAGGTAAATGTAGTGTAAAGTTATTTAAATTTATGCTCTACGTTGGGCGCTGATACTAGAATTAGTACTTTTATCTTAACCAATAGCATGTAGTGACTGTAAACTTTATGTTTACATGGTACTAATCTTTATGCAAACTATGTTATGAAAGAATTTCTGAAGAACTATTTGTAATTAGCTATCAAATTAATTTTTATGTGCCTGAACGTAAACTTCAAGAAGATCAAAATTATAAAAACTCTTTTCTGTAATTTTGAGTTCTCGTTTCAAAATGTCTTATTCTTTTGACAAATTCTGATTTTGACATTCCAAAACACGTATTTTATTTTAAATTCATTTAGAAATGTTTTGTTAGAAAATAATCAGTACTAGAATTATTTCTTCACATCTCCAAGATGTTGAAGATCGTAAAGCTACTGATGATACCTTGTAACAATGTTAGTTCCCAAAAGGCTCCAATTTGTAACCTTTACAGTCAGGGAGCCAATTTGTAACTACAAAACTCTCCAAAAGAGATCCCGGCTAAGAAAACCTCTCCAGAGGGTGGTTCGACTCCAAGTTAATGCTTACTATAGAAAGGATTGGGATGTATAAGTAATAAGGGCGCCACTATCTTTTGGTACGCTTTCGATTAAGCAAACAAACTACACAAAAACTAAGGTGAGAAAGATAGAAACACCTTGTAATTAGTTTAATTAAACAACAAATAAAGAAGCTACTTAAAACAAAAGACCGACCACGCTACCCCTTAAGACTTATAGTTTAAAGTATATAAATGAAACGGTTTTTAAAAATATTGATTATTTATTGAAACTGTACTTTCCGATAATTATATAACAGAAAGGAATTGTAAAAAGTGGACTTAACTTCAGGTTTCCGTACTGTCTAGAAGGGCGGCTTCAGCTTCTTCGTAGAGAATTAGGGATGAAAGTTTCTGGATGTTTATTTAATGGTTCTGGCAGCTTGATATGTAGTGGTTTTCTTAATGACTCAGAAATGACTCAACATCAGATTCAAATGGTTTGAGGGACTATCTCCACATGGGAACCTTCTAAAGGATGATTTCAAACTTGGCTCGAACTAAGCTCTAACTTGGCTGTAACTTAACGGTAACTTGGCTCTAACTTAGCGGTGAATTAGCCGGTTGTGTATTCCTAAAAGTTTTTATGTGTATAAGAAGGAATCATGGAGGTATGGGCGTTAGCATAGGACAGACTTTTCAAATAGGACAGCAAATTTCAACAAATAGTCTTATCTTCAAGTTTTCCAACACAGCGTCCATAAATATAATAAGCAAATAAACAATATTGAAAATTATTAATGAACAGAACGGTGAAGCCGGTCCTGTTCTTTATAATGCAAAAAAATTGTCATTAGACTAATGTGTTTTGAATAAAAAAGGTATATAACTAGTTCTAATAAATTACTGGAAAGTTTACTAGTTTTAGTAAAACTTTGAAACAATCAAAAGGGAAAGTTCACAAGACGAAATACTAGAACGCTTTTCCAACTCTTCAAATGAACATATTAGTCGAAAAGGGATATAAAATTATCATACTCGTCATATAGTCTCGCTCAAGACGTGTCATTTGTCAGAAGGGATGCGTTCGTCACATTCAGTTGCAAGCGGGATGCGCGTTTTTTGTTTGGCCTCGTTTAAACAGCTACATAGTTACGCGTCTATAAGTTGGGTCTCGTGTACAGTAGCATCGACAGTGATTCGGGGTCGGTTTTAACGTTAATAATAATATTGCAAGGTGACATGACGATAGACATGTTACAACCTACTGATATTTCGCAGAGGCCACCTTGGAAGAAAATATTCAATTATGAGACCCCACATAACTTCTTAATTTATAAAAAAGCTGTTCATCTAATGAACTATAACACAGCTTTCGTTTGTTATTTAAAGACTAGGTAAACGTAAATATTTTTCTTTTGTCTAGCTATTGTCAATACCAATTTAAGAAATGTGCTTTAAGATGCAGACTTGTGCAGTGGATGATTGGAAAATAAATACATAAATGAGCGTAACAAAATCATTGACAGTAAACTGAACGTTGATTAACCTTGGAAAATAATCAAAACTGGCATAAATATTTATACACTATTTTAGTTAGTTTACTATAAAAGTAGATAACAAGTACCGTTGTAAATAATTGCTATTTAATCATATCGTTAATGAAGTTAACAAAAAAGAAATTTAGAAATAATACTTGTTGCCTCTTTGTCGTTTTTGTCTACGCCTATGCCGCCAAGATAATGAACTGCATCTTGATATTTTAAATGGATACTTTTCAATTGTTTCCAATCTAATAGCTTACGTGATCATTTATATTTCAGGGTTGAATTGTTGGAAATATCCTTTTCACGATTGGTCTATCTTCTCATGAATAACTAAGTGATAAGTCCATTATTAACATTGTCTATCATAGAATGTATATATTAGAAATTAAATTTGTATAAATTTTAAGTTTTTAATGACTGAAATTATTTCTCTATCAATATAAAATATATTTAGTATCATATCCTCCGGTGATAATAACCAATGTTTATAGGGTCTAGTGAATTTATAACCTCAAATTAAGAGCTGTAGTCAATCTTGCTTGATCTTCTTGAGAATTTTGTTTAAATTCATATTGTTCAACAGTTGAATTATTTTCAAATTCCCACGATTTAATTTTGTCTTTTTTTCGGCGAATCTGCTTTTCTAAAATACACCTATTTCAATTAAACTTAAATTCAATAAATTTAAATCTGTTGATTAGGTTATAAAAACAACAATTCTTTTTGGAAAAATTTGACAATTAGACAATCAATTATATTTTGAAGTTTAAGACTACAAAATTTTTGTTGTCAAATTTTAAAGATTCATTCACAGTAGACAATGTCATTGGTAAAATTTTAAATTAATAAAATATTTATTCTACGCCCATGTCTGTAAACGTCAAAAATCACACTGTCAACATTGCTTGTAAATGACATTTAACAATAACATGCGCGTAATAAGATCTCATAACATACACGTGCGTTTAGATAATAAGAAAACTTAAAATCAAATTGTAATAAAATTTTTATCTACGTTATACTTTTTTTGGTGAATTTACATACCTTGATTAGATGGAAAAATGTTAAAAAACTATTAATATTAGAGACATTCCATTTAAATTAAAAGAGTAATGCCCCTTAATGTCGGCAACACATTATACAATTTCTTAAAAATAGGTATCATTTTCTCCTTTATTTCATAGAAGAAAATAGATGAGCATAGAAAAAGTATAGTACGTTATAGGAGTTGTAATCCCATTACGCCCTCGTCAAATTTTACAACTCTAGTTACGTAATAACAATGTCATAGCCCACTATGTTTAGACATAATTTAAAAACGAAAGTAATAATCACAAACAAAGTAACACTAACGCGATTTATTAAAAACATTTTCGAAATAAGCAAAAAAGCGCTATCCCAAAGAAAACCGTTCCTGAAGCGTGCACTTCACTAGATTCCATCCCTGATTTGCGTCAACACCTTAATCAATCAACTATTTTTCAAATCAAAAACTAAAAAACAATTCATGGACACTAAACGATGTGCATACCTATTATACAAGACTCGCACATTTGGCACCCAATGTGGAGGAAAATGCAGTATTAAAGACATTTTTATTAACTTCATAAATACTTTCAAAAAAATGTAAACAGGTGGCGCTGACTTATACATTGCGGGAGGAAATAGTATAGTCTTTCCAATATTAGTTGCTAAAAACCATTTAAAAGTGTTATACAGAGTGAGTTAGTTTACTAGGCTTTAATGGCATGAAAACAACATATTTGTCCCCTTAAATATCCACTCTGTATCGTCGGAATCCAAGCTCTCTCTAGACTGGTAGTTGTACAACGCGAAAACAAGTGGAGTACGCACGCGACTTGTTGACGGCTTTTAATGGTCCGCTGTATTCTGTTGCGTGCAGGGGTCTGGGGGTTATTTTTTTGTGGCAGTTTTTATATAACTCATAAATTCGGTGTCTAGTGCCGAGGCAGAGAGTCCAGATTTTTATTTGGGGCAGTTAAGTATTAACTTTATATATATCTTTGTTTCAGTAATTCATTTTTAATAATTGGTTTGCGTAAGATATGATATCTCCAACAGGTGAGGTTAGTAGCGATCTGCACATTACACATTCAATGTCAGAGGGTTATTTTAAATATGTATCAGTGTTTGACAAATGAAGATTATTAAAAAATCAGATGCGGTTATAATAAAGGGAATTAATACCTTAATTGAAATTTCTATTTCTCGTAAAAGGAAAAAAAAAACAAAATTTGCCATGTTGACGATGCTGCAATAGCAGTTTGTGCAACAAGTGTGGATATGATGTCCATATAGCACAAGAATGTAAGTTGGGCACGACGACGAAGGCGGAGTGCTCAATCATTCGCGTGCGATATGGACAATCCACACGAGTTGGACAGAATATTTTTTCTACGACTCACTAAGAAAATAATAATAAAATATTAATGATTTTATTTAAATTTGCAGTTAACAAAAATAAAACTAATTTAATTCAAATTATTGATTTTTAACAATAAAATTACAATTGTGAAAAGTACAATTTGAATATGTTATGTTTTTCCTGACAAAATTATCAGTAACTTCAGAAGAAGATCTTGCTTCAATAAAATTTTGGGCAAATTTTGTTATGAAGTTGATGGCTGATTTTCTGGATTTGTAGTATCCATTGTCTCGATAAAATTTTGGTCAATTTGTCTTGAATTTAATGGCTTGTAGCAAGATTCCCCATAATTAGTTTCAACGTGACAACCCCGCTTTTTTGTCGAACTGATGTTTGGCGTGACCGTTAAAACAGAGTGAAGTTTTAGTTTTGCCGAGAACAAGTAAACATTTTATTAATCACCTTTACCGGCTTTTTTCATTTCAAGTTTATTGTTGTTGTTCATTTTTACCTTTTTGTTTATAACCATTTTTATATCTAAGTTGTTTGTGAGTGAATAAATCGTTAATTTAGGAATATTTTTACCTAAATTCCCACCCTCTGACGATTTCACGATCGTCACTGTTACAGGCTCAATTTCTGGAATTGTGGTTGTTGTGTTTATACTGTTTACCAAGGTATTAGCTATTTCTTTTCTTTCCAGCCACCAAAATTTTTTACTGTTAACGTTTCACCTCCAGCATCAGCAAGAATAGTGGCACCTGAACGGCGAAAACAATGCCCGGTATATAAGTTAGCATGAGGTAATTTTAAAAAGTTATATAGCAATTATTTTGAACTGGTTTCCAATTTTGTTGATTCCAACAACTTGTTTTGTACATTTCCCCTTTTGATAATTTAAAAAAAATGGCTCCATATTAGGCGGTCTAAGAAGTATGTACTTTTTTGTTAATTTATAGAATGTTCCAGGTCCACTAATTTTACTTGATATTCATCTCCTAAGTATCTTATATGATTTATTTTTAAATTTTTTAATTCTTGACGTCTGCACCCACCAGATATACCAAATATTAGTACTATCTAAAATTTGAAGAAAAATTAAAAATTTATATGTGGTACCTACTTACTGGAATTTTAACTAACTTTTGTAAATAAATATGCTTCATCCGGAGCTTTTAAAAGAAATTCTTTTATTTGTTCTGGTTTTAGTATTTTTGACTTTTTCGATTTATAATTTAAAGATTGTAATTTTAAAAAGCTTCGTAACTTAGGACAAGATGATATGTCAATGTTATTTTTTATATTTATCATTGTTTTTAGCATTGAATATGTTATCCAGAGAGTAGAGGGTTTAATTTCTGTTGATAATGGTTTAAAATATGCTGTTAAAACGTTTTCGGATACGTTTTTTATATTATTTTTCAAGAACCATTCCATAAACTTTTTATGACAATGTTCGTTTTTTTCTTTAGATTTTTGTGGTAATAACGATTCGTATGTTTCTTTTGCAACAATTTTAATAAATGGTTGAGTACCATTTATTGCTTCTTCATCACTATCACTCATATTTATTAAAAAACCTATATTATTAAATACCGCAATATTTTAAAATTTTTGACAATTATTTTGACAGCAGTGACAGCTTAATTTTTAGTAAGGAATAGTTGGCGAACTATTAAATAAGGCATGTTATTGGTCGAAATAAATGAGTAAATATTAAATTAGAAACTCCAATTGGTCAACATAATATCCGCACGAGAATGGATATGAATTCATATCCGTACCGTTGACCGATATTTGCTACATATACATTCAGTAAAGTGTGCATAAAATAGGTAATATACATAAAGGAGTAGAAAAAAGATGTTTTCCTACGACCACATATGAAAGTGCTAGTTTGCACACTTATTTGTACTTAAGAAAATAGCTAATATCAATACACGTATTGAAAAGTAAATATCAATACACGTATTGAAAAGTAAAAAAAATAGTTCTATGATCTGTGACATTTACGTCAAATTTATCAATAGTAAAAACACATGAATGACAAAGCAAGGACCATTTATTTTTTTTAAATCTTCCTTGTGTCAAATATTGTATTGTAATTGCCAATACAAATTTTTCTGTATAAAGTAAGAATAAAGTTTCTTCTAGGTTTTTAAATTTTTAAAAAATAAACATATTTTTATTCAGTATTATTATTTTTATAAAAACACTGTTAGAAAGAAGAACAGTTTATTCTTCTTTTTTATATTGTGTTATGTTCCGTGCATGTGTCGAATGTGGATTTTTGAAGTTATGTTTGTGTTTCTGTTTACAATTATCTTTGTGTCAATATTTGAACTTTGTTGTGATTTGTGTTAAAAAGATTACTGGGTTATGCATTTGAAAGAAAATTTGTTCTCCAGATAGTGAAGTTCCAAGGCTGATTGGATTTTACCACAAAATAAGGTGTATTCTGTGATTTTACTTTAAAAAATACTTTTGTTCAAGGATTTTTTACGTGGTCGTAGGAAAAATAGTGTACATAACTCGTTGGAAAGTGTATTTCTTGCACTCGTTTAGTTTCTGCACTCGCCGCTACGCGGCTCTTGCTAAACTTTAACTCGTGCAAAATGTTACACTTTCCACACTTGTTATGTAATATACTATATAAAGCAAACGGTTTATAATTTATATTAAGAAAATATTGTACTGACTTTAGAAATCGTTCAAAGGAAAATTACGAGATTATCCTGATTATAATTATAAAAGCTTAGAAACTTTATGCGCTTTTAATTATAAGAAATTAGATAAACGAATGGTTATAATGGAATCACGGCGTATTGTTGTACTCCGTGAAGAGTATTTAGATAAAATAACGAAGTATCGTGAATTAAAAAGGCATATAGTTTACCTACATGAGACTTGGTTTGACACACATGATACTGTTCAGTATGGCTGGGTAGATCAGTCTCAAAAGTGTAGTTTAAATGCGCCATGTTCGAGAGGAAAGCGTATAATAATTCTTCAAACCGGAAGTGAAAACGGTTTTATACCAAATGCGTTACTACTGTCTGCGAAAAATATTAAGCAATGTACATACAGCCGACTATCATGAGGATATGGCTGCAGCTTTATAAGAAAAATGGTTTCAAGAGCAGCTTCTTCCAAACATTCCCCCAAATTCAGTAGTCGTTAAGGACAACGCGGATATTACATAAAATTCCAAATTCTAGTTCAAAGAAGGCAGATATTTTAGAATTTATGAAAAATAGGAACATTATTCCGGAAAAGGTAACGACAAAGAAAGAGTTACTACGAAGTATAAAATCGCTTAATTTAAAAAAACGATTATGTGATCGACAAAATTTGTAATACACACGGACATACACGCCTATGGAGACGATGTTTCGACAAAGCAAAATTTTGCCGCCTGGCGGTACCCTTTGTAGCAACTTATTTTAGTTTTACTATACCTAGATACGGTTTTTAGTGTACGCCAATGGCTACCAGCTTCCTTTGAGTAATTCAGTAGCGACAGGGATCGTTAAAGTGGTCCAACTAGAATTTTTTTATTGTAACTCGCTGTGCGATCGTTAAACTCCAAACGAAGAGAATTTCAAGGATTTTATTTTCTGACGAATATCTACTTTATTATGTGTTTGATTGTCTTAAATTTAATTATGGTCAAATTATTTACGACCGCTGATGTCGGTTTTGATTAAACCGGAGAACAAGAAAAATAAATTAATATTTAAAGATAGATTAAACGCGCTTTTTATTGCCGATAAAAATCCACCTTTGAGTAATATGATGCGAATGAAGTCACCGATCTTACTATTCGTATTATCTTACCGTTTTTCTTTGCGCAAATGTTTCATAAATTGATTTTTAAATCCCCAAAATAAGAAGACGAAATGACGAAGTTTTTTTCTTTATACAAATTGCTGTGAAAAAGTGTCATTTCTTTTTTTTGCTGGTACCGAAGATACACAACAAAATACTCCTAAATGTATTAACCCTATTATTATAAGCCCGTTAATATATCTACCGAGGATTTAGTGGCAGAGTAATTTTCGAAATAAAATTACGGTCTCCTAAAAGATGGACGGGTCAACCCTCCCAAATAGAAAAAACAAAAGCAAAAAGGCCCATTACGACCATTTATATCTGTATCAAACTTGTAATCAAATAAAATAACCCCATCGGCATAATCAAAGAGAAAACTTTTCGAAAAACGATGTCTCTACACTTTTAAAATATCATTAGGTTTGTTTTAACGTTTGTCAACAATTATCCTTGGAGATTTATTATTAAAGATGAAAGGAGTGGATTGAGATAATTTGTTTATATTTAAAACATACTTTATAATTTTCATATTAAATTACTAAAGCAAATCAATATTGGCCAATATGACTAAATACAGTGCTCAACAATTGATTACAATTACAAAAATCTGTAATTTTCGTTTGTCATAGGTTAATAATAAATCAAAATTCGATGCAATAAGTTAATCTTCATTATTTCACGTTACAATATACCCAAACAATAAAAATAAAATAAAAGTTACAATAAAACAGAAAAAATTGAAAATGTTATAGTTATTTACGTTACACGTCCGGGAAGTGGCTTATTACGGTACGAGATAGATGTTTATGGACGAGGCGACGAAGGATGAGCCGAGTCAAGAATATCTAATCGAGTACCGTAATAATCACTTCACGGACGTGTATCGTACTATATTTTTTTTCATACGGCCTTTGGTTTTAAACGCAATAAAATATGAAACTGAAATGACATATTTGATCATTTTATTCGGAAGTCATGTAGACTGCTGTGAAAAAATTATGTTACTTGATTTATTTTTAACATGGTTGATTTGCTTTATAAATAAAAAATGAACAGCGGTTACCAAGTAACAATGTAAAAAAAGGCAGACATATTGAATTTTTCCGCACACACGAAATATCTACGGAGAAAATGGATCTGAAATTAGATGAAATTGCTGAAAAAACTGCGGAAGCGATAGGGCAAATCATCCAGTTAAGTCTGCAAGTTATATGCGCTGTTTTGCACAATTTGAAAAGTAGTGCTGATGAAAATGTAATGTTGGCTTACTTTTTGGATATGGTAAGAACAGTTTTTTAAATTTTTAGTCAAAAACATTCAACCCTTCTTCATTATGGTCCAAATACTCGATGGTAAAATCAATTATTATGATTAATGAGAATGTCAACATATCAAGTTTCCCAAAGTTAATAGCTTTTTTGAAAAAACATAATGTAAACCATCAGCCAAACCAGTCGAAGGTGCTGACAAAGGAACAAATTGAAAGCTTCATGAGGGACGCTCCAGATAAAGAATATCTATTACTCAAAGTGGTAGCATTACTTGGAGTTGCTGGAGGTTGCCGAAGGGAAGAGATCTATAATTTAGAAGTTAGTGATGTGGAGGATACGGGTACTCAGCTAGTAGTTAAGATTAACCAGACAAAAACGCATATTCGACGAGCTTTTACTGTGATTAACAGTGATGAGGTTCACTATTTGGATGTGTTTAGAAAATACATGAATTTACGGCAACACGTCTCTCTGAAAGCTCTTTTGGTGGGTTATAGACAAGGAAAATGTCTGTCTCAAAGAGCTGGTATACATACTGTTGGCGGAGCACCTAAGAAAATAGCTTAGTTCTTAAAACTAGACCAACCAAAAAAGTATACAGGTCATTGCTTCAGGAGGACATCCTCAACGTTGTTGGCCAATACTGGAGCTGACCTTAAACTTCTAAAACAGCACGGTGGAAGGAAGAGTTCTTCAGTTGCAGAAAAGTATCTAGAAGAATCTATTGAAGGCAAAAACAAGATAGCAAGAATGATCCAAAGGAGCGAAACTTTTGTTGAAGTGCTACATCACAGCCACACGTCTTCCGCGATTACAGAAAACACTGTAAATCCATCAACAACTCCATTAATACATATTGCTGGCAACAACAGTTGTACAATTAATGTCAATCTTCAAAAACTAGAATAAAAGCTTAGTTTATGTTTATTCACTTATTATTTCAAACAACATTGGGAATATTGAAGAGTACTGTAAATTACAAGTGCACCGTAAAGTGCCATGGCACTTTACCGTACAGTATGAAAAAAAATTATTACTGCGCAATTCATAAAGTCTTTTCGTGAAAAAGAGTGGTTGGCGCCATCAAAAGTTCATTGTATTGCTGTCCTCTTTCTATCCACACCAATATTCGATCATCACACATATTCAGGCAACATCTGGACTCCTCCGTAAACATACAGTACCTCCAGTTCTGATAATTTCAACGACTGAGTTCTCTCGCCCACCGATATCTGCATGCACGCTGATCCGCTGTCAACCGAGGATTTGAACTATACCTACTGGCTCTTAAGTTACATGCATGCAACCTTCATCTAACAGTTTGACTAGATATTCTTCCTACAATTCTGGTTAAAGGGATAACAGCGTATAGAAAAAAAATGACAAAAAAATTTGCTATAAACAGAGTTTATTGATAGCATGAAACGTATATGTAAAATATTATTTTTGTACGCAATGCTTAAAAATTTAAAAAATATCCACTTCATTGGTTGAGCAGTGTACTTGCTCTGTGTTTACCAACAATTTAAATTTGTAAATTTTGGCTTTTGATATATTTTCTTTTAAGAAGATGATTTTAGAATTTCTAGAAGAAAAAGCTTTTCGTCAAATTAACAGATCTAGTAATCTTTTGAATAAATTGTTGTTTATTCTTTATTCTAGATTATGGTAGACTAAAGATCTTATTAGATGAAAGTTCAGATAAACCTAAATAGGTTGTATAACCTAAGACTGGGGTCAACAACATTCTGAGTCGGAAGAGTTAAAAATTACAGTTTATAAAATGTTAAAGAGCCACAAAAATAGCCACATAACAAAAATCGTTATTTTTTCTGTGATTTCTTAGGAAGACATATGCCTAAGAAAAACGCACCTTGTGCTGTGTCCTATTTGTCAAAGGTGATAATGTTTTCAACCTCTAAATGTTTTAGTTATTTTACTATAGAAGCGGTTGGTGGTAAATCTTTTATTTTTTATATTCCTGGTTTGCCTTTAAAATAATTCGGATGTGCGTGTGAAGCAATGTTGATACTCACCATTTGACCATAGGTTTGTTTTCACATCAAATCACAAACTTGTTTCTTACAATTTTCAAACCATTCTTGTGCGCAAGTCTCGTTTGAAATAAATCCCGATCTGATCTGTGATTAATGTGAAAACAGTAGACAAAATGTGTATGAGTAAATAATCCGTATGATATTACTAAAAAGAAGATTAAAAAGAAAGAGGTTATTGTTATTGTTTACAAAGCTATGAAAACTGTAAACATGTGTATGAGTAAATTATCCTTAAAGTATTAAAGTATTCTTCCAACATAATTTCTAAATCTGAATCGTCAGTGTCGGATGACATTAAATAATCAGATTCATCAGAATACATGTCTTTTTAGTTTAAATAGGTTTATAATGATATTAAAAAAACAGGAGAAAATAACAACAAAAAATATAGAAACTAATTGACATAAGGTTTAATACGCGCATGTGCCAACAATCTGCTGGAAATTAATTCTCAAACTGCTTGGACTGTCACCAAACTGTCAGGAAACCATGTGAAAACATCCGACTAGTGATTGGAAATTAGTTTCAAACTAATGTGCGAACACAAAATATCGACTGCGCACACTCCAAACGTTAGAAACAAGTTTGAAACCAATGTGAAAACAAACCTAATGTTTCACCTTTTTGCAATTAAATCAGTTAGTGTTAACAGAAAGGATATTAGGTAATATTAAATATTATAAATAAAGTTAGTAGGTAAAGTTAAAATATGAACATGAATTATTATCTTAAAAACTCTTCTTACATTAATTTCAAGTTTGGATCAAAAGGTAAAAAATTAATTTTAATATAATTTAAAATTTTCTTCAGAAATGTTAAATATAAATTTGATTAGAATATTTCGTTGACATTGCCAAAATTTAGATTTTATTAGTTTTGACAAATGTGAAATACTAAATTATATTGACAAATTCTGGTGTGGTGCAGTCATTGAATATGTCCTTTGGATAGTTTTTTACTTATATTTTTTCTGGTAAGTGGACTTTTGTAATTTTCTTAAACACTTAAATATTACATCTTTCAGTTATTTACTGTTAATTCACTGTGATTAACTTTTTTGAGGTTCAACTGTCGTATTCTGGAATGATTTGAAGAGTTTCTAAATTACCCGAATATTCCGTTAACAATACTTCTATCTTTGTATTATAAATCACAATGATATACACATAATTGGCTTTTCTAGAACAATATTAACAGTACATAAAAATTTATGTTAGAAATTGACAAAGAAATAATGAAAAAGGTTAAGCTGCAAAATTGGTTAATGAAACTTTATACATCAAGAGTAGTCAGTTTCTCTCAAAATTGTTTTAATTGCAATGTCTTTACAGTTTTTACTTTTTTTTTAATTCAATATTCTTAAATTGTATTAAACCCTACTTTCTGGCAGTCCATCAAGTTAAGAACAAATTTTAGGTCAATGTCAGTCATTACTTATCAAAATTATGACGATTGGTTTTCTAATAGTTGAATAGTGAACGATCTATGCTATTTATTTTGTATAAATGTTGCAAAAAAGTAAAAATTATTTATTATTAATGATTTACTATAATCTGTTGATTATAAACTGATTTAAAAATGAAAACAAGCAAACCGAAGTTATTTTAATTTTCATCACATTTATAACCTACTGTGTTTGGATAAATTTTAATTTAATTTGATTTATTAAGTACGATCCTGATATCGATTACTATATATAATATGAACGACGCAGATGGTGGGGTGTATGTACCAGTAATCGACCAGAGGTACCTAATAACCGCGGTGGGTTGTTATTAGGCCAACCACTAATTTCGCTGCGAGCCTCTCTTTCGAAAAACTTAATCGAATGCTTTTTCATTTGGTTTATTGAATGTTATTTGGCATATTGTAATTGGGTTTTTTTAATTGTTTGACAATTTGACATATTTGAAGCATAGCGCCAATAATATAACGTGACACGGTGGCCCGCAAAGAGACTTTAATAATGTAGTGCTGATTATTCGATAAAAAATTTGGACATTTCTCGTGAAAAATGGCAGATGGAACTGGAGTAAAATATTCTGAATAAAGCAACGTAATATCTCTTAAATGTAATATTAATTTATTTGAACTCTTTGTACAAATGATTAATCGCTTAATAATGAAGCAATTTTAAATCTTAAAAATCATTCTCAATCATTCCAATATTAGTGTACTACTTATTCTATTCTATGGCACTAGTCTTCTGTATGCACCAGCCATCGTCTCCTTTCCATCCAGATGTGGAATGGAGGAAAATCTATTAAACTTTTGGTGGCAGCGGTGGGAGTGGTAGACATAGCTCCCGTTATGATTAAGCATGCTTGTCGTTGAAGCTTATTCATAAGAGAAACTAATAAAATCCAAAACCCTTATAAAACATAAACAGATATAAATGTTAATTATTTATTACAGCAAGGTAAAGATTTGTGACACTTTGAGTTGCAAAGCACTTTTTTCTTTTTACACATACACTTCATTGATTCACATTTAGTGTTGCAAGAGCATTTAAAGAAACCTTGTCCACTTCCAAGCGATTGTGAAGTTGCAACAGTCTTCACAGCTACTGTTTTATCCATAGGAGATTCATTTTCTTGGATTATGTTTTTAGGACATATACAAAATTGGGACCTGAAAATAATACAATTATTAAAATCAAGTTTTACTAAACCACGGCAGGCATAGTTAACTCTTCCTAGCAAAAATTGATCTGTCTGTTTTCAATCATTTGTTACCGTTAATTTTAGTGAGTGTTGACTCTGCCTAGAGAGAGTCTACTATTACTAAGAATCGACTCTCCCAGTAACATATATAATATATTTGTAAACCAGACTATGCATGAGAATTGAGGATTTGCTCTTATTTTGTACAATGTTTGTAGAGTTTTATTGCACCCTTTTATTTGGATCCAACCACAATAGAAATATAAATGAACTCTTAGAGTTTAAAATTATTTTCATTAAAAAACAAAACAGGAAAAAATTGTGTCCTGCTAATCTTAGTAATAACTTTACAATAAACACCTATTAAAAATTAAATTGATTGTACTAACCCTTACTAAATAAATTAAAAGTTATAAAAATATTACATATTGTGGAAGTATTTCCAGTAAAATTTCAAAGATCATATCTTCGGCAACATCAGCATTAATATCATTTAAAACACAAAATAATATTGGTACAAAATTGTTAAATGTAAAAACAAAATTACCTAAATTAAAAAAATCTGGTGTTTACAAAATTAATTGTCCAAAGTGTAATGCTGTATATATAGGTCAAACACAAAGAAATTTTGAAGTAATATTTAACGAACATTTAAGAGCATATAGATTAAAACAACCAGATAAGTCAAATTATGCAAAACACCTACTTGAACATCCAACCTCACTCTTACACATCAATGACATCCAAATACTACACACTTGTAATAAAAAACAAAATTTAGATTTCCTTGAAGAACTTGAAATAAAAAGACATCTAGCAGATCCACAATTTAAAGTTGTTAATGAACAAATAAATCTGGGAAGTTCTCCACTTTTAAAATGTTTGCTTTGAATGAGTCTTCATTTTATACATAGATAAGACGTAATTGTAACACAAATATATTAAGTTATTGTAAAGATCAGCATGATATAGTTTTTTCCTGGTTTTTCTATATCATTGCACATACTGATCTTAGAGGGAAGTACATCCAGGATAATCCCTTAGGGCCCATAACATCTAGGCTTTAATATTGTTATGTCTTATTACTTCCATACTTGGTCTAGCCTTATAACTACCTAATAAACATCAGGTACCTAGCTATAAACAAACAAAATGTAACTTCAATATGTCAATCTGACGATGCTAAGTCTAGCGAAACGGCTGTCATTAAGGTTAAAAAAGCAATTTTTTAAATAAATATTGGAAGTTTTGTTAAAACGAAGAGTTTTTTATTATCCTTAACCTACTAAAAATGATTAAATATTTTGTTTGAATCCCTATTATAAAAAATTTTATTTTGTAAGTCCCAGGTATATATAGTCCAGGAGGAATCGGCGCATGAGCACCGAAAACTATTCCACCTCAATTTTTTTATGTGATCGTCTTCAAATTGCCCTCCTTATGATATAAATGCATGTTGCCATGGCGCAACCCGGTGCCATATTGTTTAAACCGAAATTGTTTAAACAATTAAAAGGAATTGTTATTTTTCAACCGGACAAATTTTTTTTATATTCTTTATTGAAATGCCAATAAAAAAGGTTCCATGGCTTTTCACGATAAAGTTAATATTTATAAAGATATGAATTTTTTAAGGTTCGAAAAATCTCAAATTTGGGTACTTTCGACCTCTGAAAAATATATTAAAAAAAAAGATAATGTGAAAGTAATAAATGTTTTTAATTCTCTATACAATAGTTAATAATATTGTTAATAGAGATTTAAAAAAATGTCATTGTTTATATCTTTTTTTTAATTGTTAATTTGGCGCGCTCACAAGTATGCATCGCTTACCTTTAAGTATCGTTGTCTCTCTCTGACTCATGCGTTGCGTCGGCCTCTCTGTGTCTTGAATCATTATTTATCATTTATCTTAAAAACTATCAACTTTATCAAAATTTTTAAAGAAAGCAATGTTATTAGATGATAATTAAATTGCATAAATCGGAACATGTCATTAAAATTACTTTTTTATCAGTTTATATTACTTTTTGATATTAAATGTTATTATTTATACAAAGAGTAACCTTGAGAGAATAAACAATAAAAGAAAGAATTTTTTTCTTACTTAGACACACTCATACACACACTATGATACATATACATAAAATTATTTTTATTCAATTTATTTGAATGTTTTTTCTAAATACCCAATATATTTTTATTATTTATAAATAATTGTGATTTCAAAAAATGTTCAAATACCATTATATCTTATTATTGTTGATATAAATGCAAAAGTTACTATGATAATAACAAAAAAGTAATATAAACTGATAAAAGTAATTTTAATGACATATGCTTAACTTCTGAAAAATTGATTTCAGAAAAAAATTTATTAAAAACAAATTGTAGGCAATTCAATAATTATCTAATAACATTGCTTTCTTTAACAATTTTGATAAAGTTGATAGTTTTTAAGATAAATGATAATGATTCAATACAGAGAGAGGCCGACGCAACGCATGAGTCAGAGAGAGACAACGATACTTAAAGGTAAGCTATGCATACTTATGAGCGCGCCAAATTAACAATTAAAAAAAAGATATAAATAATGACATTTTTTTAAATCTCTATTAACAATATTATTAACTATTGTATAGAGAACTAAAAACATTTATTACTTTCACATTATCTTTTTTTTTAATATATTTTTCATAGGTCGAAAGTACCCAAATTTGAGATTTTTCGAACCTTAAAAAATTCATATCTTTATAAATATTAACTTTATCGTGAAAAGTCATAGCACCTTTTATATTGGCATTTCAATAAAGAATATAAAAAAAATTTGTCCGGTTGAAAAATAACAATTCCTTTTAATTGTTTAAACAATTTCGGTTTAAACAATTTATATCATTAGGAGGGCAATTTGAAGAGGATCACATAAAAAAATTGAGGTGGAATAGTTTTCGGTACTCATGCGCCGATTCCTCCTGGACTAATATAGTTTCTTTTAAATATTTTTTTAATGCAAAAATAATCCGAAAAGTAAATAATTAAGCAACTTAATTCCTAGGTATAGAGCAAGACTTTAAATATCATTTTTAAAAAAGTGTTTTAAAAACTCTCAAATTGTGGCTAAATTCAAGGTACTTTTTGCAATACTAATAAAAATTTTGATACTTAATATACCAAAAATAATCAACTATTTTTATCAAAGTCATGTATTACCATTAAAAATCATCTAGAAGGTAAACTAGTTTTCTGAATATTTCAAAATAATTTTAAAAAATTAAATACTTCAGCTTCGCGAGGTTGTCTAATCTGAAGCCATTTTCCTTAGAAGAAGAAATAGTAAAAAACCCTTTTTTTTAGAACAAACATTGTCAATTAACACTTTTTCCGAGTCGCCTATGGTTTGAATTCCAGGTACTTATTTTCTTATCACTACAAAGGTAGTGAAGAATACTAAATAATCCTCAATTTGCATCAATATACTGGTCCGACTACGTGTTTAATGTTAAAGATTAGGTAAAATGTTTTTGAATGTCTTCGCGATTATGCCTAAAAGCAATTGCCTATTAATACAGAATAATAAATGCCTCCAAAGGTTCTCGTTAAGTGTCCGGGCAGGATTATACTCGATCGGGCGATGCCGGCCATCACCGGTAGATTCAAATTATTGTAGTATTGGGGTTTACTTTTTTACTGCAGCTTCGTTTATTTCTTTATCAAAAAGTTATAGATACATTCTCCCCAGAGTTTGCGTTTCTTGTTACTCTAGTGGTGGGTTGTCTGCAAAAATTTCATTTTTTTATAATTATTTTATTAACAAAACACAGTTTTAAAAATAAAACAATTCGTTGAGACGAAGCGCTTCGACTAATACCTTAAATCTCGACCAAATACGATCTCTTCTTGTTAAAAAAAGACAAAGACGTCGGGACTAATGCATTTTACTTGTAAGTGATTATTAATCTGGAAGTGTTTAAAATTAACAACATGGCTACAATATTGTTACAGTGCCGTTTTATACCTCGCGCCATTATTAAGCTATTTAACAGTTTTTTTAACTTTGTAATAATGAAATATTTGGATATTAAGTCGTTGAAATTGCGTTATCAAATGTCTGTTTAACAGAATTTTCTTATAAAATATGACAATTAATAATTCAAATAAAGTTTTGTATTGAAATTAACTTGAAAATAAAAAAGACCATGCTCGTCTGAGCTGGTAAAAAATATGAATTTTATAATGAAATTTATTGTACTACCTCTTACTTTATTCGTTTAAGAGATATAGCCTGGATGAATTAGTCTGGGACACCCGGTAGATATGAAACACAAATGACAGATAATCCGTGCCATGCGCCAACTAAGCCTGGCATTAATTATTGATTACGTCAACCTAAATGTCAAATTCTTTATGGCGGGAAATTTAAATGTATATTCCAAGGAAACTAAATAAGCATACTGGTAATTATTAAACAGGTTTACGTTACAATAATATCTTAAAGAGAAGGCTATAAACGAGGCGCTAAACCTATATGGTAATTTAAAGATAAAATAAACAAGACAAAATTTATTATTTCTCCAACAAAAATATCTATATAAGAGTATATAGTTGTTTACAGAATATAAAAGTAATAAAACAGTGTGGAAAAGCCAAATTATATTGTAATGGTTTATTTTATTTGGTTTATTATTTTATATTATTTTGATATGTTTCAATTGATTGATGGTATAATAATTAATTAATTTTATTGTTGATTGTTGAACGCCCTATAAAATTTTAACTAGCTCAGTGAAATTGTTGATTTGTTTAATTTTAAAACCCGACTCTTTATCTTGGGTAGGATTCAAGAAAAACTTAATATTAATCTAAATTTTAAATGAATAGTTGTTCGTTATAAGCAATGTATGAAACTATTAATGCTATTCACGTGCTTATCACATGCAAATTTAATTTCTTTAGAAATTTCTTAAGAAATAATACCTTTATCAAATTATACCGTACAAAATTTACATTTACAATATCAAACGGAATCACATATATAAGTTTTTATCGCACTTACCTCGTATACGTGTCTTCTGTATTCTTCACTTGATGTCAAGCGACGGCGGAAAGTCCTGAATAGATAGAATCGGCCCAACGGTCGTATTCAACAGGAAGCGGCTATCCAAAATGTCTGCCGGCTGTGCATCTCGGAATAATGAAATGAATCCTATAAATTCTGCTGTGATCTGGATAGTTTTTGTTAAATTTACTTTATTGGTAAGTGCTTTAATACTGTTAAAACACTTTTATAATAATATTTTTGTTGTATGTTTTAATTTACCAAAAATAAACTTTTTAATTAATAATGGTGCTAATTACCAATTGACGTATTCGGCGTAAATCAGCAAGAAACAAGAGAGATACAGATAAATCGACATTCAAATGTTTACATTTTCAAAAAATAACCTAAATTTCCGAAACATGAGGAAATAATTTTACATTTTTGATCATTTCTTTAATAATTTTAATTACATTTACCAAAAATCTATTTATATTATTTTTATATCAGTTTTTCCCTATAAAATTTGAATTTGAAATAGCTACTTTCAGTCATGTCAAATACATTGAACACTTTTTAAATTTGAGCTAAAAACATAACTTAAACCTAAATCTATGCATAAATCTATTAAACTAGTCCTATTACAACTTTTAAATACTAATTTAACTTCTAAGAACTAAAATTCAAGCTTTCTGGTGACTCTATTATCTGAACTAGGTATTCACTATTATAAGTACTGATTGAACTAATATGTCTTGATATTATCAAAGATTAACATCTTATAACTAATATACAAACTTAATTTATTAACTTACATACATTTTTGCACACAAAAATATCTTTTATCAATGTTTATTAATTATGTTTTGAAATAGTCTTTTCAGTTTTCACTATATGAGTGTTTTTATCATTAAAACAAGTTATTCTGTTGAATTGGGACTTGTTATTTAAATTGGAAATATTTTGATTGTTTTTAAATAATACCATGGATCCTATACAAGGTAAGTTTGTCAAATACATTGTTCATCTATTTGAATGTTTCATATTTGAGATTATTATATTGAATACTTTAGACGAAATAAAGAAAAGTAGCTGACGATTTAATGAAAATTATTATGATATCCTTTTTTGTAA
Source organism: Ophraella communa (assembly GCA_035357415.1). NCBI lineage: Eukaryota > Metazoa > Arthropoda > Insecta > Coleoptera > Chrysomelidae > Ophraella > Ophraella communa. Next base: position 18,622,708 of record CM068988.1, on the reverse strand, counting down.
TTACTTATTGAGGTAAGTTTTACATTTTAATTTTACTGAGCTTAGTTATTCATCTCAATATATTACATATTTGTAATCAGAAAAAGCAGGGCTACTATACTATAAAAATATACAGGGTATCCCATTTAAAATATTGAAGATGCATTTTATTGGGCACTCCCTTTACACAAAATTCGGTCGGTTGCTACATTTTTGGTCGGTACAGATAAAATAATACAACTTTTATTTTTTTTTGTATTCCCGAAATTAAGGAAAATCAGTGGGGGTCAAAATATTATGAGAAACCCTGTATATTATAAATATTCTTTAAAATCCCTTTGAGTGACAGTGAGTGCGAATTTTAATTTATCTTTTTGTAGGTAAAAATACTCGTTTCTCAGTGCATAATTCTGTAAATGGTTCCCAAGGTCAAATTTTTCGGTTAACACATCAAAGAGAGCGAGAGTAAGATTCTCTTCTGTTTAGTTTTTTGTTGTGTGGCTCTGGCAACTAGGCCACACTTTATACAGAAGAAAAATAAGAAGATCCGATTGGTTTGTTTACGTTTATTCCTTTCGTGGAAATGGAAAAATAGACAGATATAGTTTATAAAATGCTATAGGTAAATACACTTTTCCTAGATAATTTTCTTGGTTGTTTGTTTAACAATATTAAGTAAATAACACTAATTTATTTTTGTTTATATTTAAACAAAATAAATAATCAAATTGTTTAAAATAAACGAATGACCAATGTTTACAGCAAATTAAAATTAACAGATATTTTAGCAGTATTCAAAGTCTAAAGTATTAACGGCAATTAGGTACAGCTATACAGATCAGTAATTAAAATATTTAATTCAAAACTAATAACGAAATATATTGTATTAGCCCTATGTGGAAGTTCATCACTTGAAAACAAAATTTCCACTATTTTATCAAAAAACTTTACTGAATAAATGAATTAACTTTTCCGTCAATGACATCTGTTTCGAAAAATAATTACATCGTTACATTGACAATTTGAAGTTACTTTTTTTTTATAAAATAGTTATCCGGTATCAAGTATTGAACTAATAAGAGATAACAAAATGAATGCCTTGATATTCAATTAACCGAAGGCTCACGTGCTAAAATTTCGCGGGCAAGTAGGCTCTACATTTTTTCCCAGGTGCGTAATATACTGATATAGATTGGGTAAAATTAATAACATAGAACCATAAAGAGAAACCACATAAATATGGCACAATATTTAGGTAGGGAAACTTTAATGTAGCCAAATTGGGTGGAAAATATCTCTAGAAAATTTGTAAACGTTATCGAAAGATGTTTATTTGGGAAATTAATAGGATTAGAGTATTTACTCATAATTAAAATTTTAAATTTTGTTGGAAAATGTCTTTTTCAAGTAATAAGAAAAATGTTACATTAAAAAGGCTTTTAAAATAGAGTTAAGATTTCAATTTTTGTATACACGGGGAAAAATTATTCAAAAACTTTAAATTAAAAAAATATTTGGATTATAAATTCAGAAATTTGAGGTTTAATTTCAGAATTAGATGATTATGATTAAAAAAAAAGCATAGATACAGATAACCAGGAATAAACAAGGTATAAAGTCAGAAAGATCTTGTCGACTTGTTATAACAACTATTGGTAACGTCAATATTCAATTTTGTTTAAAATTTTATTCAGTGAGTGAATAGTGAGTACTACGAGGCAAATAAATACCGAAAATGAATGCGATGATTCAACAACTTCAGAATGAAATAGAGGTCCTTCGGCAAGATCGCTACATCCACCGCGGCGAGGGAGATGCGGAAAGAATGGAAACCTTTAGCGTGGATTTCGAAGGACGGGGAAGCGTAGACACTACACAGATGCGATCAACAATGAAACCTCCTATCTTCCATGGAACAACTTCGTGGTCCAACTACGTCTAGCAATTCGACGCTGCGGCCAGGGCGAATGGATGGTCATCCAGAGAGAAGGCAATATCGCTAACCATAGCGTTGCGAGGCGATGCTTTGAATGTCTTGCAGATCCACCTACAACCCATGTACCGAACACAGCTGAATACCCGTAAACAGAAGAGTGGAGAATCTATCCAGGAGTTCGAGGCAGAGGTAGCTAGAATGGTTCGATTTGCTTATCCGACAGCAGCAGAAGAGTTCCTGGAGTGGAGTGTCTAGCAGTCCAAACATTTATCAATGGCCATAGGGACCCGGAGTTACAAAGAGCTATGCGGTTGGCCCGACCAAAAGACCTTGTCGACGCGTTAACCATTGCACTTGAATTCGAAGTGGCAATGGAAGCATCACGGGGAGTTGCACGAATAAGGGAAATGACTGCTGATGACAAAAACGTGATAGCAACTGCCAGTGACGTCGATGGAGTAGTGGAAATGCTAATGAAATTATTACCCACAAGGAGACGGTGACCTATACGATGTTGGAATTGTGGAGACCTAGGGCACGTGAAAAACTCATGTCCACGCAAGGAGACGTCTTCTGCTATTGTCTTCCAACAGCAGGAAAACCATGGCAAAGCCCCTCCTACGGTAAAGGTAGCAATATTAAAACACCAAGCAGGCAGCTTATACGTCGAAACCCTGATTGACAAAAAGAGATACAACATGCTAATGGATACTGGAGCTACAAAAACTGTGGTACGGCCGACAGTTGTCGTGGCTCGGAACCATGATCAGATATTGGGAAGAGGACTTCTGGTCGGAAAAGCTCTTGTTAGATCAGCCAAAGAGTTACCAATCCGAATCATTAACATGAATGATCATCCAGTTCTTCTGCGAAAGAACACAGAAACGGAACACGGAACCTTGGAACCGGTAACGGCCGTGATTCACCAGATAGAAGCCTTTGAATCAGACAGAACCAACGAAATAGAGCAATTAATGACTAGGTTAGACCTATTTTCGTCAAAAATAGAAAATAAGCAGGTAAGAGATTTACTCTACCGCTATAAACCTGTCTTTGGTTCTGGAAGTAAACTGGGAAGGACCGACATAGTCAAGCACAAGATTGAGACTGGCGATGCACGTTCGATTCGTCAGGTACCCCAACAATTGCCTCAAGTTAAAAAGGAACAAGCGGACAAGGCCCTCTAAGAAATGATTCAGGATAGAATAGTCGAACCCTGGGTTTCACTTGTAATATTGGTAAGGAAAAGAGACGGATCAATGCGGTTCTGCGTTGACTATGGGAATTTGAATGAGGTTACGAAGAAGGATAGTTATCCTCTTTCGAGGATTGAAGATGCCCTCGATGCCTTAGGGGACTTTACCCTTTATGACAAGCAGCTACATCAGAATACATGCATTCCTCTCGCATCTGTCACAATCATCCGTCACATTCAATCTTTTTATAGACGCATTTAAGGTATTCTGTAGGGCAAATAATTTTGATCCATTAATTAATTATATTAAAGGTTATTTTTATTTAAAACTTTTTATTTTAATTGAAGTCTTAGGTACAGAGATACTGAACTCCCTGGAGATAAAATTTCATATTTCTCATAACTGAATTGACATTCTCAATTCTATATTCGGGCAAATAAAAAAATAAAATTTAATAAAATATTTAATTAATTTGCATTTGTGTGACAGATGTTTACATTTACAAATTTTGTTCACATGTCAAGTATATCAATATTATTTTGTAAGTAATACTTCCACATTCAATTTGGCATTCTCTTTTTGCTAGTTTATGAAAATATATTATAAGTACCCGGAAACGCACACGTAACACACCAGAATCCTGTCGTAATTTATTTTGAAAAAGTAAAAAAAAAAGAATATAAATATAGGTATTCGAAAACCAACGTACGACATTCTTTACCAAAATTACACTCTCCGCTGCGACAGTTGCGCTCATCGGTAACAATAATTAAAGAAGTTGTTCGTGTGACTTCATACATGTAATTTTTATTTGGAAGGAGGCTCCAGGGCCAGTCAATAACAGTGACATTGTATTGGTAATTAGAAGCTCATAATATGATACAATATGTTAGAGATGGCAGTAACCTGAAACGTTTAAAATATGCGAATTAATTAAGACGATAGAAAATCTGTCTTCTACTACTGGTTTGTAGTGAAATATTCATTTTAGTTAGATTTGTCTTACTAATTGTTAAAAAATAACATTGTTAAGGTGAACGTAGGTATTTTTAAAAGAAGGATAAGTCGAAGAATAAAGTATGTTCAACAATGTAGTGCCTACAATAAAAGGGGACTGATGGTGATAATAAACTTTTTAGGTATTAAGAACGGTAAACAAGTAAAAGGTTGACTTAAACTTTCACTATTTATTCGCAAAATATGAAATGCAAGTTTGGGTAAAGAATTCAGTTCAGCATTAAATTTGCAAAAATCATTTTTTAATAGAAACGCATATTAAAGGATATTCACAATAAAATTTAATAAAAATTTAAATATTTTAATATATAAATTCAGTTTCACTATCACTATCGTCGTCTACATGAATTATAAGGGGTTCTATGTTAGTATGAAATGCCCTGTATGAATCCTCCACTTTTATAACATGGTTTATTGTTCTTTTCCAATAATCAGCATCTGGGTCATCTATATTTTGCCGGATTAATGCAATTACAGAAGGACATAACGTAGGTATAGTATTTTGGATCCGCACGTTTTTCTTTAGTTTTCTCCACATATTATGCTCAATCGGGTTGAACACGCAGTAGTAGGGAGGAAGACGAAGAACTGTATGTCCTTTGGATGCTGCAATTGTGTCACATACATATATCTTCTGTATGTTAAATATCCTTAGAACCTCTAAAAGCTGCGTTTTTTTATATCCTTCAAAGTACATGTTGTTTTGGAGCATAATATACCTGGATTTCCGCTTTTGTATTTGAAGAGGCTGGAACCGACTATGGTAACTGACATTGTCCATAACTATGAAACTATGCGGGGGTTTTCGAACCAATCTTCGAAAAATTCGGCTGTAGTATCTTGGTGGTAATCCAACGACGAATCTTGAATGTTCTTCGCCGAAAGTCCCAAACTGTTTGGAATCCAACCATCTTCTGATCCAGCATGAATAATCATGATCCGTTTTCCTTTGTTCGATGGAGCTTTTGATTGGCATCGCACTGTTCCATCGATCCATCCTTTTGCCGGCGTATCGTGGGTATCATACCAGGTCTCATCCAAATAGATTATTAGTCTTTGTAAAGACCTGTAATCACTTATGGCAGTCAAATATTCAAAACGTCATTGCCTAATCCTTTGGGATTCCATAATAACTTGCCTTTTGTCAATTTTGCAGTATTTGAAACCTAGCTTGGATAAAAGTGTCCATAGGTTTCCAATTGATATCTTTATTTCAATAGAGCTCGTTAGTCTTGTTTGCAATGATCTGATAGTGGGCACCAAGTTTTCTTCGTACATATAGTAGATAGTTCTTATCAAATCTTTATCACCGTCATCAGTGGTTCTGGAAACACCACTATCGTTTCATTTTCGCCTCGGATGAATTGGCCTCGAAATGTGAACTCTCACTGATGATTCAGGTATACCTGTCAAATAGCTGGTATCGTGCCTGTTAAACAGCGCAGGTTATGCCTTCAGTCTAGCATTTGTTTGAAGACAATGTTCGAAGGATGTATTTGAATGAACCAATTCTGGTAAATTATGCAAGAAGTCTAATGCTCTTACTGTTGTCGAGGTATTTAGTGTTTATTTGGCAAAACTTATTGTAGATTCTGGTTTGATGAAGTACGCGTGCAATAACCTTTGCCTTGCTAGATATTCTGCCTGCTTATTTTCCTCCCAGTCATAATGTCAATTCTTCTATTGAGTAGAGTCTTTTTTGGCGGTCTAATAGAATTTTTGGTATTACAGGTTAGAGCCAAGTCCTTTCAAAGCCGTTTGGCTGTCAGAGAAGAATGTTACTGTTCAATGTATGGGATTGGTTTGCTCCAATCTCTCCACACATAAAACTATGACGTAAATTTTTGCCTGAAATACGGTTACATAGGTTTCTAGAAGCTTCTGCTTAATATTTTTACCTTTCGCATTAAAGTGTAAGATCCATACTTTGTATACACTGAAGAAAAAAATTTAAGAATAAGTAAATAAACCTGTTTGGCCAGGAATATTTTCTTTTGTTTTAACTTTTAAATTCCTGATTATTTTTGCTCGTAATCTCCCTCAACAAAAATCGTGGGTATGCCTATGTCGAAACTGTTTCCTGAAATATTTTATACTGTTGCAAACATAAGTAAACAAAGTAGACTTAAAACCACAAGAAGAAGAATTACACAAAATAAAACTGTTAAAACATGACAATAATGTTAAGTAAAATGTTTTTCAAAACCTCAACTTGCAGTGTAATTGTTATTTGTTAGTTTAATTGCGTTATTCGCAATATTAAAGAGCTAGATAAATATCTTGAAACTCGATTGAGTTTATTACGCATTACATACCGGGGAGCTCCGATATGTTGCTTTAGCTTTTCAGAAACTATTTCATCTTTCATCCTCAAAATCAACCCGTGGCGGGGAAGGGGGGTTCCTTTTGGATTATTACACTATACTGGATTGACTCTTCAATGTAAGATTCTGCAACGGATGCCTAAACGTTTAAGTTTTACTAGATCAGCTCCAGAATTTGCGAACATAGTAGCTGAAGAACGACGGAAACAATTTGCAAGTTTAAAAAAATATTCTCCGCAAAAACCAAAACCTAACACTTGTTTGACATTTGTCGACAGAGTGATTCATATTCCTAGCAACGAAGCAACACAATTGCGATTTTTGTGTATTGGCCATGTTGCCAAAATACCGTCTGTCGAGGAGTTTTTCCAGAATCTTTAGTACCAATGACATTAGACTGATTGTTCTTAAAATTTTAGCCGTTTCCGGTCTAGATTTTACAGGTTTTGGTATAAATATCGCTCTGATATGTCTCCAGGTATGGGGGATGTTTCCTAGAGTAAGACTTGCTCTGAATAACCAGCATAACTTGTGATATAAAGGATACCCTCTTGTTTGGATTAATGTTGGATACATACCTTCATTTTAAATTAGATAAACTATTATTTTTTGATATTTAATTTTAATTTTTAGCGAGGAGTAATTTGTCACCTAAATAGCCGTTAAATTTTTAAAGATCAGTGCCCATCTCTAATTCGGAAGTAACGTGGACAAATATCAGTAATTTCTATATCATAAATACTGACTTTAGTAAATGTTATGGTGATTAAAATTCACAAGTCTAGATTACATAATCATTTGCAATGTAGTAATTTGTATATTTTGTTTGTTATTTTATAAAATTTGTAAAACAATTACGGCACCGCAAAAATATGTTTTTAAATAATTATATTAGTAAATAACGATAGGGTGTTCCAGAAGGGATTTTGGTTTTTTGTAACAATTGCGTAACTACGTAAAACATAGAAAACAAGAGAATATTTTTGTAAAAATATTGTATTGTATTGTATTGTATTGTATAGTTTAAATTATTAGTCAGTCATCAGTCTCAAAGAATTATTTAGGGCTCCACCCTAGAGCGTCTCGTAAATAATGACAACAACTAGACGAGACTTTTTTGAAAAAAATTTTAGACCCGTCTACTTACAGTGCAACCCGAGGGTTCAGTTTTTAGTCTTGCAAAAATTTTATTTATACAATTTTTTTATAAAATCAACTAAGTCTACATTGATAACCAATACTTTATTCAAAATAGCGAAATATAAAATTATAAGAATTTATAATAATATGTAAACGTAAAATAAATAATGTAGAAAAAATTAGACATGTTTACACAAAATTCAATTTAAGGGCCAATAGTGGTAGAATGAAAAATTTTAATAAAAATCGTGTAGTATATAACTGGTTTTATTTCCTTAAATCTAGTAGAGGCCGTGGATTCTGAGTAGACCCGTGACTTCGTAAATAGTTGCGCACAACTAAATAACTGCTATAATTAAAATACACTAAACTAAATAATATAATTTAAAAATAAGCAAAATTTACTGCGCTATTCAAAGAGACAATACGACGTAAACAGCGGACTGACCAGAATGAATCAGTAAGGGCTGCAATTATTAGTATACTTAATAGGACAATTTTCAAACACAAATTTGTGTACTGCGCCGGTTGACGTCACAGGTCTACTCAGAATCCACGGCCTCTACCTCCATTTGAGGCAATGTTATACAATTTTTTTGCCTCTACTTTCCTTATTTAAATGGTTATTTTAATATATAATGGTTAGTGGTCATACTGAATAATAGATATGTTTCAATAAGGAAATTATTTTTCTATTAATAAAAATATAGGACGCCACTGTTAAAAAGTAACTTCCGGTAGCCATCTTGGATAACCATCCCGGTCAACTGTTCTTGAAAGAGCAATACTTCCTTACTATTTTATGTTCTAATAAGTACTAAATATGAGTCTAAAAGTTGTTTTATAGTATCTCAATCTAATAACTCTTATAATATATTATTATGGTTTAATTTTATTGATTTTTATTTATTTTATTGTTTTATTTTTTTGTAATATTTTAGTTTTGTAATGATTTATTTATTGATTGTTTACTAGGTATATTCTTTAGTGAAATTTTTAAATTATTAAATGATGTATACTTTATTTTTCAAGGAACGCCCTAATAAAATATGCTAGCTCAATAATTTTATTTATTTAGTTACTCTTTATCTTGGGTAGGATTCAAGTAAAACTCAATTGAACTACTCTATAAAACATCCAATTATAATTAAGGAATTAATTTAATACATGCATTTTATAACTACTTACCTATTAATTTTATCCAAAGATTTATTACATGCGGTTTATTACATGTTATGATGGAAATACCTGGTGAAATATTTAATAAATGCTAATGCTTGTCCATGCTTTAATTTAACTAGTCATGCCCAAAAACAAACAAAATGTTTTTGACAAACGTACCTCAAATAACTGTCTTTTCGTTGGCAATGATCTCGGAGCTGCTGTTCCCTGCTAGTTAGACAATCCGCAACATGTCCGCTTGGCTGTATGGATACCGTAGTAAAATTGTCCACGAAGATAAAGAAATCTTATCAATCTTACCAAAATTCATATTGATATTGATGGATCACACTATTCAGTAAGTACGTTGACTATATTTAAATACTTTGATTCCAATATTCTTGTTAAATAATGTTATTAAATTCAACTTTTATTAAAAGTGAGGTTATGATACCAGTTTTCACTGTACTCAATTCATCAGGTTCAATTTCATCTGCGAATAAGAGAGCGAAAGCCAAAATTCACGGCCTTTTATACCTTTTTCCTAATTATGACACTCATGACATTAAATTAGCAATCAATTGTTTCAATTTGCAAAATTTAACCTAAATTTACATAAAATAATAAAATGTTTAACATATTTGAATGTTTCTTTGATAATATATAGAAAATTTGCATTCTTAAATTTATGAAATAGCTATTTAAATTATTTTTTGATTAGTTTTTCCATCTAAAATTGATATTTGAAATCTGCTAAGCAGTTACAACTCCTGAGATTTATACAGGTTTGTGCAAATAACATGAAATGAATATTAATTTGTGCATGAAGATAGTTCTATTATAATTTTTGAATACTAATTTGATTTAAAAGAATGGAAATTAGACTTGTTATTTTAATTTTATAATATGAACTTGACAGCTACTATTGTACTTTTAGATTGGTTATTTTTGTGAAATTTTCTAATATTATCAGAGATTAAGGAGCTTATAACTAATGTTCAAACTTAGATTACTATTCTACATACATTTCTTATAACTAAATTGCTTAACATTAAGTTTTATCAACTGATTTTGAAATAGTCTTTTAAGAGGTAACTACATGAATTTTGGGTAATAATGTAGGGCTACACTGTCTATCACTGTAACATTTATAGTTAATACACTGATTTCACCATTGTCTGATAGCTATTTGAATTGGGGCTTGCTTGATTGTTATGAAATAGTATTACTGAATTCGATCCAAGATAAAGTCGTTAAATGAATTCTTCCTCTAATTGAATGTTTAACATTTAAGATTACTATGCCAAATATTTTAAATGAAATAAAGAAAAGTGGCTAATATATTCATGAGAATTATTCTAATATCCTTTTATATTTTCATCATTTGGTAAGTTATAAATTGAGATTACCTAACTTAATTCTAAAATTATTATTCTTAATTCAGCTATTACTAAATAAAATCTTGTATCTAATTTATTTCATTATAATTGAGTATACAGTATTGTAAAGTGTCTAATCTTGCAACAATTTGTAAAAACAGTGAAAAAATTTTAAATAATGAACAGAAATCAATTTTAATAGGAAAGCAGCTTTTACCATACCAAAAGAGATAATATATAATTTGAGTGATATTAATATGTTACTGGTAATATTTTCTAGTGTATTATATCTTATAAAGATGTATATAATGAAAGATGGTTTAAGATTGATTTCATCATTATTTTTTAAACTAATCAACGATAACTGATCAAAGAAAATTATTTAAATTATATCTGGTTAGCACCATGCACATACAGGGCAAACAAATTTTATTATCACTCCATTATCTCTAATCTAACCAAAAAAAATAATTAAAATACTCTATAATTAAGTGTTTGCGTGATACGACAAATGAAAATTAAACTAGTTATTACTTTATAGATAAGAACAAAAAAATGAAACTGGTAAACATTATTTAATAAATAATTCCATTGAAACAACGGTTTATTAATTACAGGGAAACGTTTTAAATAAAATTATTTTAACTATTTTACTACTTATTATAACAGCAAAATAAATCATGATACGCGTTCTTGTGCCCAGTGACTGGAATTATTTTGTATCCAGCTATGATATAAATAATTTTTCTGTAAAATATTCTAAAAATAATGACAAAACTAGTCTTGTGTCAATCAGTTGAGAGCTAAGAAAATAAACAAAATTACCTGAATCAGGTCCTTTTACATTTATGATGTGCATCTCGGATTATACAACTTAAGTGTCTAATTGGTTTTATTATAATCCTTCAGTTAATACCATTTATTGTGAAAACTACTATACAATTATAAAAACAATAAATAAAATGGAAGTGACTATGGTACCAAAAAATATTAATCGAAAAATAAAATTATATCAGTAAAGTAAAATAATCAAATGTAAAACTATGAAATACAACAAAAAGGAACAAAAGAAAAAGAAAATATTTTAAAAGTCATGTCAATATTTCAGTAAAAAAGTCTGTTTATTCGAAATAAATATGTTGAACAAACTTTTTGTACTGGTTGATACGAACGTGCCCATTGTAAGGCTTTTTTCTGACCTGTAGATAAAGTGGCAATAGTGACTGATAGAAAATAATGATTTATAGCCTTGAGAAAACTTTTTAATATATTCACCAATTTTTAAAGTTAATAGGAGAATTATCAGTATTTTCATGTAGTACAAACTTTGGCATTGTGACAGTTTAGAACATCTCTTGAACTAAGCGTAGAACATCTCTTGAACGTAAGCGTAGAACAGGTAATTTTGCAGATACTCAAAGAGGATACATATTATTTTTGGCCGAATAGTAAGAAGTGTTTGCAACAACACCGCAGGAAGTAGATTGGCTCGTTAACCATCTTTACCTTTTATGTCAACAGTTGTCAATACCTGAAATAACGGAATTTGTCTATATTTCAATATAGTCTCCTTGTAACTGTACGCACTTCTTCCAGTAATACTCCAATCTCTGTAACCCGGTATAATTTTTAGATGAGAGGACAGAAACCAGTTGCTTGGAACTATATCTGGTAAGTAAATAAAATGTGGCAGTTTTCCGTTTTGCCTTCAGCTTATCAAATGATTACAAACTATCCCAAATAACATCCCACAACCGAAAAAATAGATTTTACTCTTTACAGCATTTAATCATTAAAGTTACAGTTCCTGGAACAGAGAAATATATGTTTATAATTGTGTGTTGAACATTGTGTCCAGACATTGCATCTTTTTATGTAAATTTAACACTTTTTTTTATAAAACAGTTTTAAAACTAAACAAATATCATTTTCATTTACGGTTTAGTTTGGTGTGGCGAGCAAACGCGTCATCCAAAGGACAGCTTTTTTTGTCTAATGGTTTAATTTTAATATCTCTCTCACTTTAACTCGGTGGTCGTTTAGCATGTTTTTGTTTTGGCAACACTTACTTAACAACTGTACCTACAAAATAGCTAAAACATTTGAAAAAAAAATTTCTTAAACATCTATATAAGTAACTGTCAACAATAAAAAAACGAAATTCATTACTTATGAGTGGTGTAATCTTCACGTTCATAGACCAGCTATCTATTGAGTTGATAGATTATTAAGAAGTTAAGAAAATACTCAAATATTAAAACATTTGAATGTTTTGATGTTTATAAAACTTTTTACACTCTTTGAATTGAAGCACATAAATATATATCCGCAAACAGAGAAAAAACATTCCTTTCTAGTCCTAGAGACATTCCTTCGGATAAAATGTAGCTGCTTCTAGTCATAAATTACGATTAGAGGTACAATATGAGATTGAAACTGCATGTTTATGTACCTAGCTGTCATTCGTAATTTGGAAGAGGCAAGTCGTAACAACTGGAGATCATAAAGCGACTGCTGTGGGCCAAGAGGAAGAATTATTGGAGGCAAGGGCGTACATCCAACTTTTTTTTATTCTATAAAATAAATCATTTCATGTGTTTCAATTAAGGTAAGTAAGAGAAACAAATACTTATTTATAAAAATACGATTTTGCAATGCCCTATATTCAAAGTACTTGCAATTTATTTGAATGATTTTTAAGAAGAAAATGGCTAATTATTATTTAACAAACTGATAATTTATTTAAAGTTAGAGTAAAAAATGTATCTTTTAAGCCAACGAGAGCCAATTCTAACGATGAATGCGAGTTATCTAGAACGACAAAATTAATATATGTGAAGTTTTCGTTATGCAAGAACAGTTACAGATCAGTCACAGAAATGATGCGCGAGGATTCTTTAAAAGAGCTAAAAGTAGAAAAGATCAGCAATGGAAGGTTATTTAATTCTACTGTTGAGTTGATTACTTTGATTAACGTTTCATCATATATTAACATGGATAAGACAAATATTTGCCAGAAATACATCAAATGGTCATTGTTAAGAACAATAGAATATAGTTTTTTCTTGGTTATTTCAAAGTTATACCAATCTTTAAAAATATATAACCAGAACAATCTCTTAATTAATACGAATAATATGTGAGGCTTCAATATCATGTTGGTTTCGTTCAATAAACGGTCAGTCCAAGTACTAGGTACTTAAATATACTAATATAGTGTAATGCATATTTTGAGTTCAAAGATTATTTATTGATTGATTGATATTATTTATTTGATTGATTAATATTTGATATTATTTAAATGTTAAAAGTAGCAGCAAGATCTTCTTTTTCTCCGGGGTGTTATGTTCTGCAAGCTTCTAGTTGGAAAATTAGGTGTATATGAATGAAAAATTGATTAATTATTATAAATTTATTATTAAAGAGTTAAGTTAAAACAGTAACATATTGAATGTTTAATAATGAACTAGAAAAGAAATTGTACTAAATGTTGAAATTGTACTAAATCAATTATTGTTATTTATGTAATGGTAAATAAGTTTTTATCGGAATACAGTAATTATTGACTATCAAATAAGTTCTTTACACGCAGAATCCTGCTGTTTGATTGGTGAAAAAAATCCGTAGTCGCCCTATGAAAAACGGAAATCAACGAAGATATCGTGGTCGTGTTGTTACATGTTTGATTTCTTGTGTTATATAATTGTTCATCCAATTCGATTTATGGATATAGTGTTGGATTATAGTTCTTTTAATGTTATAATAAATAGTAAGTACACATATAATTTCTTCTTTTTTATACGCCGAAAATGTTTTTAATTACACTTTTGATTAGTTCTTAATGTCACTTTTTAACACTTTGTTTTACTCCTTGATTACTATTTGTTCACTGACTGTACTTCCTCCAACGACCTTTGCTCAAGTCCTTTTATAGTTTTCCAACTTTCCAGAAACTTCGTGAATAACCATTTTCTAAGAACACTATATGCATCTCTCTTTCCTATATATAACTAGACATACTCACTTTGTCTTTGTCGATCTTTCTAGATAATAGAAATATATCTATCTTCTTTTTACACATAATATAATTAGTTTCTGATAGGTTTAAATAACATATTTATCCACAAAATATAATATTTATACATTACATAATAAAAAATTATTTTTAAATTAAAATTTTCTTACAAATACACAAAATTTATAGTAAAAGATATTTGATTAAGGTAATATTAAACAACTTCTGTTGATATTATGCTCATTATACTATTACCGAATATTTAAATGTTACAATAAATATGAAGAATTTGTTTGTTTGAACGCTCTAATCTCAGGGCCGAATTAAGAAACTATTTTTAAAAATTACTATATAATTGAGGAAGACTTTATATTGGACTTAAATTAATAATATAAATATTAATATTTGTTTTTTTTGTGTAAATCTAATAAGAAGCGTAATCCGCCTTGTAAATACACTTAAAAAACTATGAAATTTTGGTTATGAGGAAAAAAAAAGCAAAGTATAAGTCAATATAATATTCAAATTAATATTTAAATTAATATTCAAAGAAAGTGAAGCGTGTGTTAAAATGAGACAGGAATATTGTAACACTTACTACCCTAATTGTTTGATGTTATTGTATTTGATGTTAACCTTGTGTCATGTCGTGTCAATAATATAAGATTATTAATATAAGAGTTGTCAATAAAAAACATTGTCTGACATGCGTCTGAACTTTAAAAAATATAAAACTCTACTAAAATATGGTTATGGGCCCAGGCTATTGAAAGAAGCTATAAGGTAAAATAAGCCAAATATCAACGAGTCATAGGATTGAACCATTAAGAAACAACAACTAGGACACATGGAAGCTTCAAGCACAAGCCCTACTTATAAGAGCTGGTGATATTCCGTTACCAAATGAAGAATCTTCAGAGCAAGACAAAAAGAAATGGAAAGAAAGGGATCTAAATGCAAAATCAGAATGGATTCTGATCATTTGAAGCCGTTGCTTCAAATTTAGGCAGCTAGCCAAAGATTGTAGGACAAAACATCCCAAAAATCGTTATTCAAAAGATTTTTCAAATAAGGAATCCACATTTAAAGCTAAAGTTCGCTTTTCTTCAAACAATCGGACAAAAGACAATATGTGGTGTCTTAATAGTGGCTGTACCTCACATATTTGCTCAAATAAAAATGATTTTTCAGAAACTCCAAACTGTCACTATTTAAAACTTGCTTCAGAAAATCAAATTGCTCAAATTAAAGGCATTGGGAGTTTAAAACTTCAAGTTTCAGAAGAGAATGTCGTAAATTTGACAAATACACTGTATGTTTCAAATGTAACTACAAATCTGTTATCAGTAGGGAAAATCACCGATAGAAACCACAAAGTACATTTTAAAAAGAATAAAGCAGTAGTTGTAAATAAATAAGGCAACATAATCTTGACAGCAAAATGAAAAAATGAACTGTATTATGTTGAACCAAAACATATCCAGCAATGTCACCTTACGTCAAATAAAAGAATAACATCATGGCATTTAAATGAAGCAGACCTGAAAAATGCATTGAAGAACCAAGCTATTCGTGGACTAGATTTAAATTTAAAAGAAAAACTAGAAGAATGTGAAGTTTATATTCAGGGGAAGTTTACAAGACAACCATTTCCAATAAGAAAACTCGAAATAGTAAGAAAACTAATAGCATATTGACTCTTTAGGAAGAAGTTATTTGTAAGACAGTTAAATAATATGAAATGAATGCACCTGGAATGCTCCTGGAATGGAGTAGAAGTCAACTGCCCATTCTCACTGGACTGCTGACTGGAAACTGTCGTCTATGAAACTAACCAAAGGAGCTCTGTCTGAGTGATACTTCAGACTATCGCTAATGCAGTGTGGAAGACGAATCCTCAGAGCACATTCTTTGAAACTGCTCACTAAGAAATGAACAAGCTTGCTCGTTTGGTTTCCTACAGCTTGAGCCTATCGACTTTAGACAAGTCTCGCCAAGTCGATCTTCGATTTTGGCCTTAGTGGAGAGGCAGGCCTAACCTAGAAGAGTTGGTACAAGAGAAGAGGAAAAATTATACACAATTACATTAAAATCATAATAGAATGTATTGAAGGAAAGAGGGACGGCCAAGGCATAGTTATATTTCACAAATTAAGAAGGTCATGAAGTCCAGGATCTCGCATATGATAGAGAAGGATGCAAAGCGATTAGAGCACAGCTATTAAATTTATCGTGATTGTATAACTCATTAATTAATTATTTTTTCGGTAATGAATGCATTGGTTCCCAGGACTATTTTTCTGAAGTACGTCATTGACTGATTGTAGCAGGAAAGCAATCCCACACAGAGTAATAAAAAGCAGACAGAAAAGTGAACATCTCGGAACAATTCAGTGCCTTTCAAAGATTTATAAAAACCCTTAAACATAACAATAGCGCGGCAGTTGGCATCGCATAAAACAAAAGCTAACCGCTATTTCTTACTCCAATTTACCGCGCTGCTCATTTGTTTCCGCGCCATCTTTGAAAAATTGATGTGACGTCGACAAAGACGAAAGACTAACAATCAGATCGAGGTAGAGATATAAGGGTGGATAGTAAGCGCGAGAAAGACGGACTGCTAACGAACAAGGATCCAGTGAGCTATGACTCGTAGACCAACCACATGTACAAACTGGCAGGAATAAAACAAGAGAACGACTACACAATACTCTTTTGGAATACGAAATCGGAGAATTGGACTGCCATTGCCATAGGGGAATCGGGTAATCAGGGCAGGACTTGTTTTATAACTTATCTGTTTTCTTATTATGTTATAAGGTATAAAGGGGGTTACTCTATTTAATGAAGTAAGTCTTGGTTTATTTGATAACATAAAGGAAGAATAATTAAATTATATTTAGTTAAAACGTATCCATGTATTTAAAAAACTAATCAAACTGTTTTTTATTTTATAAAATATATTTTATTAAACTAATCAATTTTTTGCAGACCGGTTTTGTAGATGTACCATCCTCTCTTATCTTTAGAATAGAAATTACTTTATTATCGATATGTTTTTCTTAGATGAAGTCTTGATTAATAATTGTCGCTTTTTTTACCGAATTAAGAAGCTATTAAATAAAGTAATATTTGAAGATGTGTAGTTTAGTAAGTGTTCTCATCTTTATAAATACTGGTTGTCCTACACTTACATTGACATTTTTAATGAAACATATTTTTTCTCCGATTGGCAGCAAATATTAATTTTGATGACACATATTAATCAGCAAAGTATTACTTTTGCTGCTTAGGCAACAAAGTGATTATACTCAATGGGAATAAAACATTTGACGTAAACATTTATTAGCAATTATTACATAACACTTTTAACAAGAATTTAAAAAACATATGTTTAGTTGTTATTAACATTGATAGTAAAATTACTACAATTTTGAACTAATAGCCCACCTTTTCTATCCGCAGATATCGCTCTCTCTACATTAATTATATTACCAGTTTGATTCGTCTCATAAGTAGTTCCTTTATTTGTTAAAACATTTTCACAAATGCTGGTTTTACTTGCCATTGAATCTTCAATGTACCCTTCTGCTATAGTTAAGGATTACCACCCACCATGTCATTTCAACTTTGTTGTCACCTCCTGCATTCACAAATAAAGTGGCAGAACTTCTGCGGAAGCAGTGTCCCGTTTTTCCTTAGCATTCGGCAACTTTAAATAGACAATAATTTCTTGGGATATTTTACCAAATTTATGGATTCCAACAAATTGTTTTATGGATTTACCTTTTGCGTATAAAAAAAAATCGTGTGTCTTTTAATTCAGCAATATTTTCTAACTTTAAATTGTTGCAGCAACATGCACCCGCAATTCTAAAAATCAATACAACCTAAAAGACTGGATTATAAGTATTTTCACTCTATGGTATAGATATCTTATTCAAAAATTACTTTTGCTAATAAATATTCATCATCTGGTGCATCCAGTATACATTTTGTAATATCTTGTTTTTCGAAAACTCGGGACTTCTTTCTTGTAGCCTTCAGATAACCGTTATAAATATGCCCGCAACTTCAAGTATCTTTCTATATCAACGCAATTTTTAACATTCATAGTTGTCTTCAACATGAAGTATACAGACCAAAGGTTAGAACTCTTCATTGTTTGAGTTAATCCAGCAAAATAAGCAAGTAATACATTGGTTCTCCGAAAATTTTTCTCAATGCAATAATCCATAAATCTTTTATAATTTTCTTCATATTTCATCCGAAACCTCTCCAGCACCAAATTTAACTCTATATTATTTGCCACCTCCCTTATTTCTGGAATAAGTACTTCCAGGTCGCTATTACTGTCCATTATATAATTATGGACATTTTCATAGCAACCAACCATTCCAACAACTGCGATTTCTATCAAACTTTATTTTAATTCAACACTATAGGAAAAATAAAGAGATTGGGGAATTGTAATTATTTGCAAATACAATATCCTCCTATATCATTATGAACAATCGGAGAAAAAATTATGTGTTCAACTCGGCAGCAAAGTAGATTGATTGCCTTAGCTGAATTCCTAGCCTAGCTACGCTCGGCTATGAATTCAGCCTCGACAGTCAATCTACTACAAACAAAATCCATACCGTCAGATGATCATAAAAAAAACAGAAACGATAACTAAATCTTGATTAAATTTGGCTTCCTAAGGGACTGGTAGGATGAAGCATCATCAAACAAACCTGAACGTCTGGATCTAGTGTGGAGGCTTCTGGATACACGTGGTAGTTGAAGAAAGGAAAGCGGCTAGAAACTCTCTTTCCTGGAACGCAGGAAGAAATGCCGGGTTCTCAGAAATTGGACGGCAAAAACAGCACTCGTTCAATGGCGTCCCACCCACCAATATAGTATTGGTTATACCGGAGGACCCTAGTATAAATTTAAATTTAGAAACCTAACAAATTTGAGAGATCAACAACTTACCCTGACAGAACAAATGGGAACGACAACCACTAACCACGAGCACTAGTATGCTCACAATTGGTAAAAACAAATAAAGCATTTTCACTCCCATGTTAGCTTTTAATAGGCCAGCAAACGAATAATGAGGAGGAAGAAAGTTTGAAAAACTAGTTCTAACAGGAAATCTGCCATTTCAACATGATGACCAACCTTGACAATAATATTCAAGAATTTCTACACTTAACCACAAATTACTTAATCTCCCATAGGTCGATGTTACTTCTGCGACTTGCCACAGATCTCTGTGTGACGTCAAACATAGAATGAATAGAATATGAAACGAAACCGATCTATGCAAATCAAGTGAACTATTGACATTGACAGTCAATATAAGAATTGCTTGAAATATGTTTATTTACTTTTAATCATACAAGTTTTGTAAACACCTGATTGAGAGGAATAAACAAAGTATGAAAATGAGTCTTTATTTTGTTTAATTTATTGTTTAGTAAAAATGAGTAAGTAATTTTAACTGCTACATTAGTTCCTATAGGGTTGTTTGAAAATACATATCATCTCAAAAAGGTGTTATTTAGTGTCTTTTTTTAATAGCAACCTTTTTTATTAACCAAGTTTGTTTGGTGTTTTAAAGTAAAATTTTAGTGACTCGTATGAAAATGCGGTCCTGTCTATAAAAATAGATAGAATGCTTCGTGTCAGATCGACCCCAGAGTCATTTTTATATTTTAATTTGCTTCACGAACTTACTACAATTTAATTTCGAGTCGATTTATTATTTAAAAGAGCAGAATAACGCAATCCACTTAGTCATTTTAAAAGATTTCGCAATTATCTGTAGACTTGACATTTTATCAATACGTAGGCGGATGCTTGTCGCTTGGAATAAAATCCTTTTAAAATGTAATTAGGAATAAAATTTGTATAAACTACAAATAGAAAACAAACCACCTATTCACTTAATTATTAAATACTTGATGTAACGTTAAAAAAACGTGGTACGGGGCGTTAGAAAAATAAAAGAGAGCATTCTAAAACACCCCCGAATAGGTTTGACGAGCAATTTCTTACCGAAAACGCCCAATTCCCGTGACAATAACAAAACAGAAGCAATTCTGGAATACAAATAGGACCAGAGAACTAATTTAGTTAACGGTTGACCCGCGAGAGGGCAGCAAATAAAACAATATCAAAGTTTAGTGCGGACCATGCCCACTTAAACTTTTATTCGTCCTTGCTTCCTTTTTCCAACGGAAAATATCGTTTGGAAAGGGGAGAAGGATTCTAAGCAATACAGATTTCTTTATTGAATAAACTGTGGATGAGTAGTAAAACTTGTGACAGCGATATTTTTTAAATATGTCAAGATACTTTTCGCATAAAAAAAACTTTTAACAATCGTGAATTGAATTGACATAAGGATTATAATAAAAAAATGAATTCAATAACTGTGTTAGATATTTCAATGATACAAAAATAAACTTGTTTAAATAACGTCTAGGTATAACTATTTACTTAACTAATAATAAACTATTTATTTAACAATTAGCAGGAATAAAGGACCCGATCGCCACGAATCTTTCCACAACTTTTGATGAAGACTGTAGCAGTGAAATATATTTTTTATTTGAAAGGTATTACAACATAGAAAACAAAAAATTAAACAGATAATATTTTAAGTTTATTCATGAAAATTATTTACAGAAAATTATCATTTGAAGAACTATAATTTTAATGAAACCTACTTTGATCTGTAAACTGTAATATTGCCGTCACTATATGTGGTAAATATGTAGAATTTGGTGAACTATTTTCATATAAAACGTATGAGAGGTCTAGGACATTATAATACGACAATCAAGTTTTTTTCCGCGGAAACACTTAGGAATATTAAAAATGTAGGTTCAAAGTAAATATAAACCTATCACTTACCTGTTGTAAATGCGACAATTATATTAAACTTAAGAACATTTTCGAGTTAAATAAACCATCTTTTAACAAACTGTCAATTTTGTCACAACCTCTTATTGGCCAATTTCGTTAAAACTTCAAATAATTTTACAATGTTGCCAAGTTTACTATCGAGTATTTTAAAAGAAAAAAGGTATTCTTTTAGTCGATTTTAATTTTTTTACATTTTAAGCTTTTGTTTTGTAGTTTAGAATAACTAGTTTTTCGTATTGTTTTACTGTCGAATTTTAGTCGTTTTCATAAGTATTGAGAAACTTTCATTTGGTTTTTTCATTATTTTATTCCAGATATTAAGATGAGCGATATTAATTAATAATACACTTTGATCTGTGTCAGTTGGTCGGAAAGAGGACTTAGATATTTATGTTTTCTTTAAATTTTATGCCTAGTTTAGAATTTTATTAGAGAATTTTTGCTTTTATTTTTATAGAACGAATATTTTTATATTTATTTTTTTTATTGTTAAGTGTATTAAATTGGGTGTTGTACGAAAGGTTAATATTTCTTACACATTTTAAGCATATACTACATATATTTCCTATACTAGTTACTTTTCTTAATTAGTTGATGATATCTTTACTATTTTGACATATGTTTGAAATGTCAATAATTATGGAATTTTTTTATTTAAAACTATATAACTATTGAAGTTGTGGAATTTTTTTTGTATTATGAAATTGTAAGAAATAATGTATTTGGGAACCATTTGATGCTGCTAAATATGATATATTGTGGTAATTACAACAGGTAAGCGTTAGATTATATTGTTTTCGCGGAAAAAAATTCATTTTCGTGATTATTACAGTGTCCTACACCCTCATAAATTTTTGCAGCAAATTCTAAATTTTTTCCCAAATATTAATCTAACTTGTTTATGTTCTTCATTTAGTTTGTATTTCTTGCGGCTGCAAAATTCTTTGAATTAGTTTTTCTAATTCTTCTTAATGCAGTTATTATTGAAGTTTTCCCTTAAGTAAACAGTCATGCTTTGTTTTGCTTCGCTGTAGTTATAAATGGTCTTCTAGTCCCTCTTTTTCAGCTAGCAGTTTCCCACTTTTTTAATGTTTTGAATCGTGGTTTTGCCTCTATTAAACTCTGAGGCAACTCTTATGGACCAACCATCCTTTATTTCGAAAACTAATCGTATTTTACCAAATTCACTGAAATGGGCTGGCATCGTGGATAATACGCTTTGACAAATTTGACTCATGGGACTGTTTGTCATTTTGATTAGGTAAGTTTGTTATATAGGGAAAATAAAGGTGTACCAGCAAAGACAACAAAAGAGACGGCCAAATACATGAGTATTATTGTTTGATTGACAAATAAAATAGTCCTGCTAGCTTTATATCTATATAGGACATGTCACATATCTGTCTTATTTTTACAAAGTAAGCGCACAATACACCAGGAGCATGGAACGGTAAATCTTAAAGCATATAGTTTATTTGATGTTCTAAGTGGTAAATATGACGTGCCAATTGCCGAAGTATTCAGGCGCTATTATTGTAATGACGTGCTGTTTGCTTTTTTTCTAGCGTTTTGCCTAGTTTTACTAAACTTAGGGCCGGTTTATTCACCTTTCAGTAAAGTGTTCCGTAGCGTTACTGAGAGAATTGTCGCCCGTGTGTCTATTCATCTCCTAGTAGCGCCAACTTTTCAGTAAATAAAAGCTACTGAAGACTAATTTACAAATCGATTGAACTTGTCACTAAGGAATTACAGAGATGATTCTAACCTAAAATTGTTTTTCGCGTGTTTTGTGTTTTACTTAATTTTTTAAATGAATGTTATTGACGACATAAATCTTTTCTTGGTCATATTAACGATCGCCAACCTTATAATAGCGAAAACAGATTTCACCAATGGGACAATTTTAACTGTTGGGATAATTTCGTTTAACAAAACATTCGGTTGCACAAACTTTAGCCTTCATAGAAGAAAGACTTTTACACCAATCTGAAAGGTATTTTATAGTTAACTATGTTAGAAAACCATTTCGGTAACAATGAAATTTTTTAGAAACAATCCGATTCTGCCACTGCGACAGCTTTTGTTAATCGTCAGATTTAACTAAAAACTTCTAATAATCTTTTAAAATCTCGAAAAAACCAAACAAGATACACAGCTGATGCAGCTGATGCATCTGTCAAAACACAAACCACAGAAAATACACTGTTGCCTTATCTCTCATAATACTAAGTATTCAGTAACTACTGAACGAATAAGGGTGCAAAAAATTCGATCCATTTCTATTTTCTCATTTATTTTAAGTCTTGCGACTCTCAAGGCATATGTATTTTTAGGAATGCCCTCGTATATCCGAAATAAACTCAAATGTTTATATTAGTTCTGCATTTTTTATCACAAAGGCATTTATGTTTTTATTGCAGAGCTAGACTTGCCTTTGCAAGAGAACACGAAAACTGGAATGACGCAGACTGGCGAAGTGTATTGTTCTCAGACGGAAGAATAAGCTATCGAGGAGGCTCAGTGATGATTTGGGTGGTATACTCGTACTGACCTAGCTATTGTGGATGGCGGTTCTATGACGGGTGCAAGATACATAACGACCATTCTTGATGAGCATGTGATACTTTTTGCACCGTTCATCGAATCCAATTTTCTTTTCATGGACGATAATGCGCGTCCGCACCGTGCTAGGATCGTCAATGACTATTTAAATGAGGTGAGAATTGTCCGTATGAATTGGCCAGCTTCCAGTCCTGATCTCAATCCAATTGAGCATCTGTGGGACATAATGGGAAGGCAATATCGAGCACGAAACAACCTGGCTCAGCTCGGTGCGGCTCTTCAGGAAATATGGAGAGAATTGGACCAAACTGACATTCATAGGTTGATTAGCTCGATGCCACGCCGTATTCAAGCTGTTATAAGGACCCGAGGAAGAAGCACTAGGTATTAATTATCACTGCATACACCACATTTTTGTATTGCCATTTTTTATTCAAGAAGTTTTCATTCATTTTTCAATTTTCTGTATTATGGTGAATGGCTCTATAAAATAAAGATTTATTTTCTGTAAACTATGGGTTTTATTGATATTCAATACGTATTTTTCAATCTATAACTTATTTTAAAGTTTAATATCCAAAGATCTTAATTTTTTATTGAAAAAATCGTATGGATCGAATTTTTTGCACCTGAGTGTACGTTGAATAAACACAAACTGCTTAAAGGTGACCTTTATATTTAGTGAACGAATAACTAATGGATACTTTACTGGACAGATGAATAAACCAGCCCTTAGAATAATTTTCATAACTAGTGATCTCATCTATAAAATGTGTAAAATTGGTTTGCAGAACAATTATTTTAGACTTTTGTTTGGTAACTTTATGTGCCAAAATAGCTATTGGAGGTTTATTTGATTTGGTATGCCTTCAGGACCACACTAATGTTTTTTGTATTTTCCATAAAATATGTTTTTTTTAATGAAAGAAATAAAAAATTAAAGGAAAAAGGGCTCACGAGCGCTTTTTAAAATTTTCCGAGAAGCACGAGCACCATCACAAATCTCTTTGTGGTTTTGTGGACCAATTCATAACTGTAGAACAAAAACGTAATATTTTTAAATAGGCTATAGTTTTAATACCCTTTATCATGCCCGCATCTAGGCCATAGCAAAAGTGGCAGTAGCCACGGGCGCAAGAAAACCAAAAAATAGAAGCCAGTTTGGTGAATAAATAAGTACAGTAAACATTTATTGATGTTTTGTCTTTTTTTATTACAACTTTCTTCATGAAACTATTCAAGAAACTATTTTTTAAATTAAAGCTAAAAAAACAATCAATGGAAACAAAACGATGTTCATAACTATTATATAAAAGCCTTGCACATTTGGCGCCCAACGTGGAGGGAAATGTATTAAAGAATGTGTTATTGTCTTCATAAATACTTGCGAAAAAAACGTAAACAGATGACGCTGCCTTGTATATTGACACAGGCGCAATAGGTCCTAGATACAGGTCTGTCCTTGATTATACATTTATATTGGACATCCTTTGAACTTCAACCACAACGACAACATCGTTGACTCTTAACTTTTTTAAAATGTTAATATTTTAAAGTTAATATTTCTTTTATTACAATCATGAGTAAATGGAATTTCACAATTAAAAAACTACTATTAATCGAGACGACACAAAACTTCAAACCCTATATCAGGTACCCTCGACAAAGTTCGACTTGCCCCCCTAAAGGCGTTCTGAAATATTAATCCACCCCTTTTTTAGGTCGATCGTCATTTCCATTTTAATAATTAGTAGACTATTTGGTCGCAGGAGACTGCTATGATGTTTCAGAAACGAACCTATGAAGTCAACTGTTTAAAGGTATCATTAAATATTGAGTCGACCCTTTTTAACTTCAATTAGACGAGTCTACAGAAACGTTATTGGTGATTTAAACTCTTTATTATTTAAGGAGGGTTGAGAAGTGTACGAGGTTGTTGCCGTTTTTCCAAATTTCCAAGACAATCTAACTATTCATTGAGGAATTTAAAAGTTGTGAATATTTTATATCCGTCGAGATATACCGGGTGGTGAATGGTCGGACGCACCATAGGAAATCCAATGGAAAATCATAAACTCTTAAATTCCTGCTTCCCAAATCATTTTAGGTGAAAACTCAATAGGAACTTTTCTTTAAAGAATTAAATACTGCATCAGATGAGACTATTAAAAATATTTTTTAGCTTTTGGTAGTTAAAAAAATTGACCAATTTATTTACCATTCTTGTACAGCATCAAGACAGCAATGATATGTCAGGATGACGTTACCTTTAAAAGCTATTATCAAGACTGCCATTCTATTATTCAATTAGTGACAACAATAAACGTAAAAAATGTCGTACACCGTTTCAGAACGAGTAGAAATTGTAAAAATGTTTTATTCCGGCAATAGTACGCGCACGGTAAGTGCTTTATTTAGCGCGAAATATCCAAACCGCCCGATTCCAAGCCATACTACAATTGGAAGAATAATCACAAAATTTGAAAACACTGGCACATTGCTTCCTTTATGCAAGTGTAACAAAAATGACCAAAACATTCAAATAAATGTGTTTGAAAATGAAAATACCACAAATGTATTATCTGCAGTTATTGAAAATCCCAGAATAAGTTCTCGAGAAATCGCACAGCAGTTCGACATGCATAATTCAACTGCATTAAAAATATTAAAAAAGAATAACTTCCATTCTTATAAAGTTCAATGTCATCAACAGTTGCTTGAGGGAGATTATGAGAGAAGAGCAGAGTTTTGTTATGAGATGCTGGAGAGGGCGAATGCAGGCCGAAAATTTTTAAAAAATGTTTGTTTTACAGACGAGTGTACGTTTACGTTAAACAATGAACCCAACGTGCAAAACTGTAGAATTTGGTCAACTAAAAGGCCTGAAATTGTTGTGGAAACTCGTACTCAATATCACCAAAAAATCAATGTTTGGGCAGGAATACTGGGGCATCATCTTATTGGACCTTTTTTCTACGAGGAAAATCTAGACTCAGGAAGGTTTTTGGATTTGCTTCAAGAAGAAATTTTACCAGCACTCGCAGAAGTAGCTCCCGAAGAAGAAGAAATTTGGTTTCAAATGGACGGTTGTCCTGCTCACAACAGCCGTGAAGTGAAAGAATTGGTCAATAATTGTTTTAATAACTGTGTGATAGGACCAAATTGTCTTATTAAATGGCCCCCAAGATCTGGAGATCTTGCCCCAAATGACTTTTATCTCTGGGGAGATGTAAAATCCAAAATTTACGGCACGGTAAGGTTTCCAGATTTAGAGGCATTAAAGACAGGCATCCGAGAAGAATGTGCAAAAATAACGCCTCGCATTCTAGCAAATGTTCGACGAGAGTTTTATGATAGATTAGGATATTGTTTAGCCCAAAACGGTGGTTTATTTGAGCATTTATTGTAATTTATTTAGCGTTTGTATTTATTTAACAATAAATAACTTTGTTTTCTATTTTTTTGACTATTTGAATGATTTGACATCTAAATATTTTAGTCATTTTGACATTTTATTGCTGTCTTGATGCTGTATAAGAATGGTAAATAAATTGGTCAATTTTGTCAACTACCAAAAGCTGAAAAATATTTTTAATAGTCTCATCTGATGCAGTATTTAATTCTTTAAAGAAAAGTTCCTATTGAGTTTTCACCTAAAATGATTTGGGAAGCAGGAATTTAAGAGTTTATGATTTTCCATTGGATTTCCTATGGTGCGTCCGACCATTCACCACCCGGTATATTGTTCGCTACCGATTATTCGACAAGAAACAATTCTGCAAATTTTATTAACAAATCATACCCAAAAGAGAGGTATTGACAGACGATGAGATAGATATAGACAAGAAAGATATAGAAACAACGCTACAAAATTAAAAAACGAAAAGGGGCCATGTCAGAATGGCATCACTAACGAGCTGCTCAAATATGGAGGAGAAAAGCTAAACCAACAATTAATTGGAAAAATCCTCTTTCAACATAAGATACCAGATGAATGGCGAACTAGATTTACAATCCTTCTATTTAAAAAGAGAGATAAAAAAATTCTTGAGAACTATAGGGAAATGAACCTTCTATGCACCACCCTGAAGTTAACTACACAAAAAATTACAAACAAGATAAATGAATGTAGCTCACTAACAGACCAACAGTAACGGTTTAGATCAGGAAGATTCTACCCGAATACTAATTATTTCACTAGTAGAAAACGTAAATTTTATCGGTTTTAATGGAAAATTAATAAAACTTCTATTTGACAGTTATCAAAACTTTTTTATTTTGACAATCAATCTATCATAATAGTAAATCAACAAACTTGATTGAATTCTTAACATTCTGCCAACCCAAATAATGGTCACTCTAGTAGAGTGTCTTATTATCTTAAAGATCAAGACGATTTGGAATTTTTATTTTTCTGCCGGATCTTGTAATTTTTTCGACAACTGGTTTTTCTTGAACTGGCTCAGTTTCTAAAGGATCATTTGCCATCTCCAAATGTATTAACTTTTGACATTTCTATGTTTATCTAAAAGACCATCTTTAATTAAAACCATATCTCCATTCTGAACGGGTTTACAAATTTTTCATTCGAGTTTCTCCAAATTAATTGACCTATGTATTCCACTCTAAATCTTTTTAATAAATCTTCTTTTAGTTTAAGTCGATATTTATATCTCCGACGAAGACTATTGGATTCTATCTTTTCTAAGTCAGCAGTACCAAACTCTTAAATATCTTGTAAGAATATTTTCGGACTATAAGCGGAATTAAATCTGACATGTCTGGTAAGTAAGAGGTCTGGAATTCACTAAAGCTTCACAATCACATAATATAGTTTCTAATTCTTCATACCTTACTATCTTCACCAAACTCCTTTTAACAATTCTAATTAGAATCTCCCACCAACCACCCCACCGTGCAGCAGTTGGTGGATTAAATTTCCAATCAATTTTCTCAATTGAAAATTGATTGGAATATTTTTTATTTATTCCCAATCTAACTGTTTCAGTGAATTTTGGCATCCTGTAAAGTTTGTTTGGTTGTCTGAATACATGGTAGTTGGTCTTCCCCGTATAGCTATAAATCGTCGAAATGCTTGAATAAAATTTTCAGTAGTTAAAGATGTCACAATTTCTAAATGAATGGCTCTATATACAACACACGTAAAAATTGCAACCCAAACTTTAATCGGTTTTCTAATATATAGTGGACCAAATAAATCAACTCCGGTTACTTCAAATATGTGGGTATCTCTAACTCTATTTTTAGTTAAATAAAATGGGTAAGTATTCATTTTCTTGGAATTGTACCTCTTACATACCACACATCTTGAAATTACTGATTTAACTGACTTCCTACCTCCTAATATCCAATAGGATTCTCTTAAATGATTTGAAAGTATTTGAACACCAGCATGACCCATTTTTACATGTCTTTCAAATATAAGTCTCATTACAACTGAGTGTTTAGCTGGTAAAAGTATGGGAAATCGAAAACTTGCTTTATCGTTACGTTCAGTAATTTTATTTTTTATTCTAATCACTTGATTTTCATCCTTAAATGGTATTATTGTAAAAGTGTTTTCTAAATTCTTCTGATTTAGAGCTTTTTGTTGTATGCAACGTAGTAAAATTATTTCTGCTTCTTGTATTTCCTGAACTTGCAATCAGAATTTTTTAGGTTTCTTAGGATTTTTTGAGTCTTTTTATCCAACCAATTAAATTTATAATTTGACAATATTTAAAAATTTTTCGATATAAATAAAAAAAATCCACTTTTTCTGGAGACAGCATCACAACTGCTGCTTTTTTTCCATTCATAACTTCTTTTTCTTCCATCTTTTCTTCCATCTGTGCTGGCCAACATGTTTTTTCGCCTTTTAATGAATGTTAACCTTGAATTAGTGGCACCGTGTCTGTGAGACCCGAGCGCTTTTATACCAACTAACCATTTTTGCATCTATGTACTACGATCCTGAGCTCCTCATTACCTTTCCAGCTTTGAGAGTGTCACATGTGCTGCAGGAACAGCTCGATCGGATTTCTATTTCTATTTCTATTTCGCATAAAAGACCTGACAAACCCAGCGCCACTAGTTACGTTGCATGATCAAGTATAATCTATTATTATTGTTTTCATTTGAAACGGCGTTCTTTGGCAGTCAATGTACCAACTAACGTGCAACAAATACGTTGTGAAGTAGCTCGTCATGGGAAACAACCAGAAATTCCCCTTGGAACCAGAAAAAGATGTTATGAATGTCACACAGACAGGAAAACCACATATTATGGTGTAATATGCAAAAAAATGTATGTCTGACTCATGTTAAAATTGTTTGTTCCAACTGTCTAGAAAAATCCCAAAATTGTGTTGAATGAGCAATTAGGTTTATAAGTTAACGAGTTGTGATTATATTTTCATTGAAATATTTTTTTTCACGATTTCATTACCTTTTGTAACAAAATTCTGTAGTTACAGTATATTCGTGGTTGTTTCGAATATATAATAGGATTTTAATCGAAATCAGGTTAATTGTGAATATTCTTTGTTGGTTTGGAGTTAAGAAAAGTCATTAAATGTTGTAAACAAGACCCTAAATCAGTAGTAGTAGTTTTATTCCAATATCTACTCCGCATCTGCACTAAGCAGAAAACCGTATGAGACAAAATAATTCGTTGGAATTTTTTTCAAATTCCAAAAGGAAACAAATAACTGACGGCGCTGTAAGAAAATAATTCCAGTGCAGATTTTTAATAAAAATCCCTTTTTTCGTTCGAATCTATCGATGTCACAACGATACATTAAATATTAATAAAAAAGCTTCATAAATGGCATACAAATGAAACTGTCAATTTATTTTATTTTCAATTTGCGACCGTTCGAAAAACGTTGACTTTATTAAAAATTGGATTTTATTGGAAAATAAACGCTACTCTGTTTCATTCCGGGCGACAAAAATAAAACGATGCTACTCAAGGGAGGCATAGGAACTAAACCTAACGGCAAAAATTATTAAACACGTTTTAACTTGACATTCCCCATATAATAATTATTTGAAAGGTTTTCCAAAAGAGTTACGGGTTTAAGATTGCAAAAAAAGTTTCAAGTAGCCTTTTATTAACTAAAACTAGAAGAAAATCTACTGCCTAAATCCCTTGGGTAAAATATACAAACAACGAATAATTTTATGGAAGTAGAGATGAAAAAGAAAGCATGCTATATCTTGTAAAAAATAGGAAAAAACACAAAGCACCAATACTATTAGAGTGCTCACAACCACAGTTCATAAATAAACCAAATTTAGCGCACCCTTGGAATCTGGATATGAACTAAAAGTATCAAACTAGCGGGAAATTTAATTTCTAATTTACTTAATACTTTAAATGAAACAAAATATTTAATATTTATAATGTAATACCTTATTTAACGTTGTAAAAGTCAATATTTAGTTTTTATTTTTTTTTAATTCATTTTAAAATATAATCATAATGGAATTGCATAATATTGTTTTTTATTAACTTTTTGAATAATCTAAAAAACATGTCCACAATAAACACTGACAAATAAATATCCTCAGTTTCCTTGCTAATGAGATTTATTGTACCAACCCTTACTCTGTGGAAGTCCATATGTAGCCAAACCATCATTATCGCATTTTGCCACATAACATCGACTTGCAGTCATGTATTGATACTAATGTAAATTCAGAATTAATATATTTCTAAACACGTTAAAATATATATCACCGAAGTCAAAATTACAGATAAATGAAACTACGTCAAACAACAAATAATATCGACCAAGAACCAACATCAGTACGAACTTTTTAACTTTCTTTTTCATACTCTCCACTTCTGCCTTCGTTCAACTTCTTCTCTTCTCTTCTGGTACCTCAATCTTTCATTTTATTTATATTCGTCTCCACGTACCTGTGTAAACTTAAACTATCCTCTTCCTCTATCACCTTCCAACTATTCACTCTTTTTTCCAACCATTCATCACATGCTGTTACGTCAATATACGACGAACCCCCGTCTTCCCTTACGAAAGTGGGCAGCAAACCGTCATTTAGCACCGTTAGCCCGTTGGATGTTAACACCTCCTCCAGGATCTCACCTCTCCTATCCGTTTTTCTTTTTTTCCCTTTTGTTACCCTCAGATCGTCCTCCAACCCAGACATACAGTTGTCAGTTTAGATCTTGGCAATTCACGTGAAATCTCTATAGTACGGATGTTTTGTGCGAAGAACTAATACTCATAATCTAAGGAAACCTTCTTTTAGAAGTTCCTGCAGCAATACTTTAGTGAGACGCCATATTTTCTTTGAATGTATTTAACACTCGGCAGAATCCTCGATTCTTTACAACTTTCTGGTGAATTTTAATTTTATATTTCCCATGGCTATACCCACACTTAGACAATTATACAAATAGGTCCGTATTTGATGCTATAGCTGACTTTATAAACAAATCAAAATTAAATAGTATATTAAAATCGCAACACCATGTCTTTGACAAGTGAAAGCTCTATGGGACATTCTTTGTTTATATTACAAAAAGTGGATAGTGAATATCCCATAATAGCAATGCAATTATCGAAAAATGACAGCGGTAATTGAAATACAGAGCAAAAAGGGCACTCATCAAGTCGACAAAACAACACATTTGAACCGTGTCGCTAGACGCCAGTAAACAACACAAATAATTATCAGAGAGATTTCAAAAATTGAAAAAATGTCGCGTTTTGGTGAGTGCTCCATACAATATCAGTTAAGGGTAGCGAGCGGCCATATCTCATAAGATATTGGTCGTATATATTTGAGAAAAAAAAATCATGATAAAAGTCGCCAAGAGAAATTGCTGTAAATTATTTTCGAGTTTGTCAAACGTTCGCTAGAGGGCGTAACAACCAACACCAAGTAGAAAAATAGGATTTGTATAGAATTTTCCATAACGAAAGTATATCGATGATATCATTTTCATATTTACTGACCATTTCCCCATATTTTTTATCTAAAACGTTTTGTTTTATCTATCAAAATAAAGCGGTGGTGGAAGTTCAATTTTTTTTAAAAACAATAAAGTTAATGCTTAACTGCCCCAAATAAAAATCTGGACTCTCCGCCTCCGCACTAGACACCGACTTTATGAGCTATATAAAAACTGCCGCAAAAAACCATACCAACACCTCTGTACGCAACAGAATACAGCGGACCATTAAAAGCCGTCAACAAGTCGCGTGCGCACCCTACTTGTTTTCGCGCTGTACTACTACCAGTCTAGAGACAGCTGGGTTCCGACGACACAGAGTGGATGTTTAACGGGACAAATATGTTGTTTTCATGCCATTCTTTCTACTTTGAAGCCTAGTAAACTAACTCACTCTGTATAACACTTTTAAATGGATTTTAGCAATTAATATTAGAAAGACTATAACATGAACACTCTCCTGTTGGTATAATGTTTAAATGTTTAGGAAAGATTCCATAATTCATTTTTAATTATTTCATATGTCCTGCTAAATTCTTACATGTTATAAATTAATTTATTCTAATTATTGTATTTATCAACATCCAGTTAATCAGAAAATAGTTAAAAAACATACGAAAACTTTATTTTTAAATTAATTAATTATCAGTTATTTATTGTCGAATTGACAAGAATTATAAGTGCAATTAACATATATAGAATGTATTGTATAAAACCAACCTTGTTAAGTACCTACGTGATAATGACAAAATATACCTAATTAAAGTTTAAAAGCATTTGTGATTTATTTGTTGCAATGAAACATGTGTTTGAAAAAGTGTTTAATACAAGCTTAATAAAAGTAAAGTGAAATATGATTCGTTTATATCTAATTAGTTTATCAAAGGTAATACCAGGAGTACTTAAAATTTAATCGATACATGTTTTTTAAGTAAATGGCAGGTAACAACATTTGGTGGTATTATGGTGAAGAAGGCAACTGAGGTAGGGGAAACGAAAAAGTCAAAGGAAGCTTGCATTAGAACTCGCAACAGTTTGGACTAGATTTCTTTAAAACAGGTACTATTTTATTGACGTAATCAATGCCGTTACTTCTCCTAATTATTTAATCTATACACTAGATAGTAATGACAGTTGTCAGTTGTCATGAGCAGTGGCTCTATCAATTCGTAGGTCCTGTCTCCTCATATTCAGCAGCTTTAGAGGTCTCTTTTTAAAGGAATCTTTTAAAATTGCCTTTTAGTGTCAGTGTCTTCAAGCTAGAACCAGAGAAAACATCTCACCCGATCCACCCAGTTCGCTATTTGCTATGCCTAGGAATTGCTCCGGATCTAAAAATATTGCTTCAGCACCTTTCCCGGCTAGAAGGTCCGCTTTTGCACTCCCTTCAATGCCAGTATGTCCAAGTGTCCAAAGTAGGGTTACTTTATTTTTTCTTAAATGTTTTATATCCTGGAGGTATTGTCAAGCTAACCGATTAGATTTGATTCCAGTGACTTAAGCACCATCTGGCTGGTGGATAGGTTACCCAAGTTTTGGTTCATATTAACCCAAAACACGTGAGCGACTAGCGGTTAAGGCGAGAGGTTCACCTTAATGTCGATAGCAGAAGTAGCAAGCGACCGAACTTACGAGAAGTAACAAACGGCACTTTTTAATCTCGCATTATATTGATATTCATACAGTAAATGTAAATTTACCGGACTCAATATTTAAGATGCCCAATTAATAACGGTACTCACCGGGCGGTTGAATTTTAATTAATTTTATTCACAGGCCTTGGGGAGGCAAAACAGCCCCCCATCTGCCACCGCAACGAATCCAGCACAAAAGGATAAAGAAGAACTATTCAAAAAGAAAACTGCCACCGGAGAATGAAAAGAAGAAGAATTAAGAGAGGAAAGGAGATCAAGAAGTCCAAGAGAGAGATGGCAGGACAAATGTTCAGTACAAGGATCTGAAATTGGATGGGAATCAGAAACGATCAAGACCGAAGAATACAGCAGACGTATGTAAGAAATTCTAAAACAACTAGAAGTAAAACGAAAAAAAGGTAAGCAGTAACTATGTTTTAGGAGAAGGATCACAAAGAACAACACTAAGACCACGATGAATAGTAGTGAAAACGACATAAGACATTCCAAGGAGCATGAAAGAAACTCAAAGAAGACAAATCAAGACAACTTATGAAATATACAACTAGATAACAGGTGTCAAAATAATGACAGAAATACCAGACGACTTACAGAAACTAAGAAAATACCTAAAGGAAATACAACCACAAGAGATCGTCTGGTATACCTTCATGGACTCCAGATAAGGATACCGAAAAAATAAAGAGACACCTTGAACAATAAGAAGGCATATAGATAAAAGGTACGGAACAAAGAAGACCATCTTCATGGTATGCAGTTTTCTGCATTTTTAAGAATTGAAAAATATCGAAGACATACAATACATCCTCAATACAAGGATAAAATTGGAAAGAGTCAGGAAGAATAATGGACCCACACAGTGTTACAACTGTCATGGGTTCAACCACCGATAAGTAGCCTGTCACATGCCAACTGTCAAGCCCCAAAGAAAAAGAGGGAAGAATCAAAGACGACCACAACAGTACAACAAGAACCAACGAGCAACATACAACAAGTACCAGCTACGCGAACGCCACCAAGAAACAGGCCACGCAGAGATGATGATCTTCGCGAACCAAATAGAATAGATGAGAGAGTTCTCTACGATCTTCACGGAACAGAAGTAAGCAATAACTATTGTAGGAGAATAGTGATCACCCTGTAAGCTGTTGTCATGTTGATAGAATTGTCATTCTGATTGTCAACTTATGTAATTTACATTTAATTAAAATAAAATAAAGCGTTTAATCTTTGTTTGTTTCATATTTTGAAGGTCTTACATCAGCATAATTCATAATATTAGAAAATTTCTTACCAATTATATTTTCATTAAAATTATCTTTATTGGCTTCGACATTTATTGCAAATACATTTAAGTCTTTTAAGGTCTTTCTTCCAATTATTAAATCAATCGACATGTTTTTGACTACTGCTGGATATATTATGGATGTGGAGCGATATTATATCAAAGAGACGAAAGTGAACCTAAAGTACGACAACTGAGAGTGATTAGTTATTACTCATATACCTATTCAAAAACCGAAATTAACTATTCAGTTACAGAAAAAGAATGTCTTGCAGTATTGAAAGCAGTAAAATATTTTAGAACTTATCTGGAAAATAAGAAATTTATAATTCATACCGATCATCGAGCTTTAACACAGTTGCTTACTTGTGGAAATTTAAGAGATAGATTGGCTAGATGGCAACTATTTCTGTCAAATTTTGATATGATAATAAATCATAAGAAAGGGCATGAATTAAAAGATGCTGATGCTATTTCTAGGCTATGTATTGATACTCCGAAATGTGTGCCGATTACCTTTTGGTGTAATATTATAAACTCAGATTTAGAAAGAAATGAAAACGGAATTTATTTGGTAAAAACAAAAGCTTTGGTAAAAGAAATATTGAATTTGTATCATGATGATCCAGATTCAGGAGGACACGATGGATATTATAAAACATATTATAAAATAAAAAAACGGTTTTATTGGAAGACAATGGTTAAAGATATTAAATACTATGTAAAAACTTGTCATATATGTCAAGTCACAAAATTTAAATACTTTCCTAAACCACAGTATGTGCATTTAACTCAATGTTCACAGAAGCCATTCGAGACGGTTCATTTAGATTTTGGAGAAATGTGTAAGAGATCTGATACAAATACTAAAACTAAATCATTCATGGTAGTAATAGATGAAGCTACGAGATACTTATTTGGAAAAGCAATGAAAGAAAACAGCAAATCAATCAAAAATTACTTGGAACAATTAAAATTTATTGATAAAATCAAGAATGTGGTGACAGATTGTGGAAAATCTTTTATGTCTGAAGATTTAAAAGAATGGGCAAAACAAAGAGATATTAAAATAATCCATACTAGTCCGTATCATCCTTGTAGCAACGGAATAGCTGAAAGAGTGATAAGGAGATAAAAACATATATGAAATGTTATGAAAATTTTAAAGGAGGATGGAAAAAAGGGTTTAGAGGCTGCAATTCATCATCACAACTATTCACACAATGAATATTTAGGTTGTTCACCATCTTATAAGTTACATAAAAAGGCAATTAAATTATCAGCAGATAATATATTAGGTTTAGATATAGAAATTGTTGAAAATCCGAAGACAGAAGAGCAACAACAAAAATATAAAAGAAGAGTTCAAGAGCAGGCTAATAAATCTAAAAGGTTATTCCCACCAAATTTAAAAATAGGAAAATGGATTTTGACCAGACATCAAAAAATTGGAAAAGAGTATGTAATAAAAGGGCCCTTTAAGATTATAAAAACAAATTATATAGATGGAATTTTGTCAAATGTTAAATTTAAGAATGGTACGGAGCAAGAAACTGCTAACGTGGCAAATATCAGAGAGTATCATCATAGGAATGATGATTTCTTGAAAGAGGGGGTTGTAGGAGAATAGTGATCACCCTGTAAGCTGTTGTCATGTTGATAGAATTGTCATTCTGATTGTCAACTTATGTAATTTACATTTAATTAAAATAAAATAAAGCGTTTAATCTTTGTAATATCATTACAACTATGTTTCAGTAGGAGTAGGACAGAAGATGAACCACTTACGAGAGATCCTGACCCTCCCCTAAGAGATCAGTAGAGACAGCTATAACAAGTGGATCCATTGTGTAAGGTTGCTATTGGCCACAGTTCGTCGACCAAAGGTTAATTTTTTAGCACTGCTCTGAAGAAAAGAAAACGACAGCCAAGACACTATCTTTAAACCCCGATGGTGCAAAGTACCAGCAAGAGCCCGAGGACTGAGCCCCCCACCGGATGACATGGAGGGAGGATGGAAGTTCTTTCCGGACTGCATTGCTTCTGGGAGGGATGGGTTAGACAGAGTGTGTGGAAATTAACCCATGGATTATAAGGACTACACTGACATTAACGAGCATATGAAAACAAATCTAGTGACAGATAGTGTAGATTCTGACAGTATGAAGACAGAACAGTAGAGCATTTTTTTGCAACTGCCGGGAGCAAAGAGAGACTAATGCCTACTTTAGTCAACTTTAGTCCATGCACTTCATAGAAGTGTCGCTAACGACGTTGATGAGCATCATTAGAAGTAGAGAAAGCCTGTTGGTAACCTAGGGGTGAGCCACATTAGGCATTAGTTCAAACAGTGTCTAGTATTTCAGACATTGCCAGTAGTTCGTATCAAGTAGATAAGTTCTTCTTTTTCTATTCTTTTTATTCTACTCTTTTGTGTATTCCTCCTAAATTCATTACAAGTATGATTTATTTATAAGTGTTGTTTAATTGTTGTTATATTTTATTTATTTGATAAGTGTTAATGTAAAATTATAAATCCTTTTTAAGTAGCTTTCACAGTGCCAAAAGAAATACTTTTAAGTGAGTACAAATTAAATATTAAATCTCAACTGTTAAAATCCACCACTCGCTCTTCTTTCTACCATTTCAACAATAACACATTTTTTCATTATATACCGACTTCATGCAAGCAAGGTGGAAGTTGTAATTTTCAATTTTTCACTTTAGTTTTTTAAGGTATGTTCTAGAATCATTATTAGTCTGTAATGATTGTTCCTTGTTTAATTATTTTTTAGCCTGATGATGGCTTACAGATACGCCGAAATAGTAGCTGTCAATAAATACATGACATGTGACATGTGACATTTATTTGGGTTTTTTTCTTCGAAAAACATAATAGTTTTTTTTTGTTAGTTAGTAATTATACAGTTTACAAATTTGTTAGAGAATTAATATCATTGTTTTTTTTATTAACTTTGTTATAATTTAATAAAATAATCCCTCATTTATTTTAATTTCACGGACAATGAAGAAATATAACGTCAATTTCTAAAAAAAACAATTTATCATAAAAAAGGTACTTAACCCCTTCAGACCTGAATTTTATATTTTCAAGGAAGATATAAAATTTAATTATAACTATAATTATAATTTAATGCACAGATTGCGCTACATGTGTCAAATATCGAAAATTGGATGTACAGTTGTGTGTAAAATGGGACTCAATTATCAGAAATAGTTCAAGTAAATTACAAAACCCTTGATAAATATCATGTACATGGGGATGTACGCCGGGTCTGAAGGGGTTAAATTCGCCGGTGAATACAGAACATTATTCAACCTCGAAAGTTTTATAATTAAATTATTGTAATTGATTTATTAAACGCAAAGTACGAATCGGACAAGCTGGTGGATCGGATAAAAGGAGCTACGAAATCATATTAAATAAGAGATAGAATTAGATGTTTACGAAACTTAAAATATTGTGTGTTTCTAACTTATTGTTTTTGTTTGTATTTTTAAACCACATTGTATAACACAAAAAATTAACTGTAAAAACCAATGTAGCAGAATAGTATAGAATTTAAAACGGTAAATATATTGAGATGAATAGCTAAGCTTCAGTAAAATTAAAATGTAAAACTTACCTCAATATTCAAATATAAAAGGATATCAGAATAATTTTAATTTAAATAGCTACTTTTCTTTATTTCATTTAAAGTATTCGGTTAATAATCTTAAATGTGAAACATTCAAACAGATGGAGAATGTATTTGACAACTTTATCTTGGATAGGATCCTATTCAACAACAATCAAACAAGTAATAATAATAATAATAATAATAATAATATATATAATATATATCCATACTATAAGTACACTCCTCAAAACATACTTGAAAACGAACATTGGAAACTTTATTGGGACAGGACACTACACACAGATAGGACAGTAGCCAGCAACAGACCAGACATCACTATGATAAACAAAAATGAAAATAAAACCTATTTAATTGACATCTCAATACCGAATGACTCTAACACGATTCAGAAGGAACAAGAAAAAACTACAAAATATACACCTCTAGCGATAGAACTAAAAGAGTTATGGAAACAAGAAGCGGTCTACATAGTGCCAATAGTGATATCAGCTACTGGTATCACAACAAACAACTTTTTAAGCCAACTAAAAATACTGGATATTAACCCACACTTACATACACAAATACAAAAAGCGGTCATCCTAAGAACGACGACAATAGTAAGAACCTTTCTACAACAGTAATCTAGTATCATACGACCTGGCCTACAGCCCGTCACATGATCAGCATCCGTACCTAACGAGAATAAATGATATAATAATAATAATAATAATAATAATGACTTTATTAACCAACTATATAATACAAGAATACAAGAAACAAACAAATACTGTTGATTAAAAGGCGCAAGATCAGCATAGCTGTTCTTCCTCAAGAACCCGATATTTTTTTTTTAGTTTAGCAAGGTTTAATCTGCAAGAAAAGATTGGTCGTTATACAACATCTCAAAAGTTTTACGTTTAAATTTGCTAATATTCATATCCTTAAATTCTGGTGGTAATTTATTATAATTCGAAGCCATATGAAACCGAAATGATCTTTCAAACATCGCTGTTCTATGCTGAGGAATAGTAATAGTGTTTTTGTGCCTAATATTGATATTGTGTATGTCACTTCTATATCGAATTTTATTTAACAGGTAAGGTGGTCTTTCTGTAATAATAACCTTATGAAACAGTGTTAAGGAATGTAACTTTCTTCTATTTTCCATAGATAACCAACGGTTATAAGCGAGGGTATGAGATATTCGCTTATATTTTCTTACTCCAAAAATCAGCCTTAAGCACGAATTTTGTAATTTTTGGAGTCTTTTTTTGTCGAACGCACTCAAGCATGAATCGTAAACATAGTCGCAGTGATTTGCATGAGAGAGAACTAGTGCATCGCAAAGATTAGTTTTTAG
This sequence comes from Ophraella communa, assembly GCA_035357415.1. Taxonomy (NCBI): domain Eukaryota; kingdom Metazoa; phylum Arthropoda; class Insecta; order Coleoptera; family Chrysomelidae; genus Ophraella; species Ophraella communa. The sequence goes on along the minus strand of CM068988.1, from coordinate 18,582,148 downwards.
TTTCGAAGATAAGGCATGTCTATTTGGGTAAAGAGCTTTAAGTTTTGCATAACCTTTTTGTAACATATACGAAACGTGATCAGAAAATCTTAGTTTTGAGTCTATGATAACTCCAAGATTTTTAGTTTTTTCAACCCATTTTAAAACTTGATTATCTATTTTGATGTTCATTTCGTCCAATTCTAAGTTTCCAAAAGGTAGAACATACGATTTAGAAGTTAGGCTATAATATTGTTATGTCTTATTACTTCCATACTTGGTCTAGCCTTAGTACTACCTAAACATCAGGTACCTAGCTACAAACAAACAAAATGTAACTTAAATGTCAATCTGACGATGCTTCATAGCGAAACAGCTGTCATTGAGTCTTTTAAAAAAGCAATTTTTAAATAAATATTGGAAGTTTTGTTAAAACGAAGAGTTTTTTATTATCCTTAATTTTAAAAAAACTTATCAAAAATAATTTAAATAGCTTTTTCATGAATGAATTATCAAGGAAATAGTCAAATATGTAAAAAGATTATCATTTTACGTAAATTTAGGGTAAAATTTGCAATTCAAAATAATTGATTTCCTAATTATCTGTCATAATTGTCATAATTGGGAAAAAGGTATAAAAAGGCCGTGAAATTCAATTTTGTCTCTCTTGTTTCCCTCTGATTCGTGCTGACTACGTCATTTGGTAATTAATAATCCACAAGAAATAACCTTAAATAATTCTCAAATAGTTGTTTATAACTTGATAATAACAATTCTCTTCGTTTAGTTCTTGGAGAAGACGAAAAGAACAATATTTTATTTCGATATTTTTTGTTTGGCAACGGCGCTTTCTTGTACAACAATGCCGCTGTAAAATAACTAAATTTTAAATGAGAGAAATTTTTATTAATTAAATATTGTGTTGTTATGACGAATGACGACATTGAAATTTATGACATGCAACGGTTTTTGTTTTAATTTTTCTATACAATAAATTTTGGTGAATGTACCTGAAAATGAGAAACAAATTTTCGTTTTCGAATATATTGAACTTGGGTTATTGATTTATTCGCTAAAAGATCGATATTATCGGTCACGAAACAAACCCTGAAAAATAAATCTGTTAATTAATAAAAATTAGCAACATTTTTATCAACCTGGTAATATTCAACGTTTATTCCCCCTTGTGCACGTCCTTGATAATAAAACCCATCCGATAACGTTAATGAGCCATTATTTCAACGTTCTTTTTATTTCATCCAAAGAAATCGAACCGACTTCAATCGCTTGCTTAATCCCCCGAAAAAAAAATTAACACAAAGATATTCAATTTAACCGGAATCAGTTTAGCCCAATGGGAGTTCTTTAGGGAGGAGTCGATCGTCGCAATCTGGCCAATGATTGGATCTGTCCGTTCGACGCTGGTGATGTCATGGCAACCGCTCAGTCGACCGCCAGTTGTGAAACCAAGCGGGCAGAATTGCCTCCAACTCGCTCGACTGACTGACACTTCATTTCATTTGTTACTTACGCGTGATTCTCCTTCTTTCCGGGACATGAACTCGTTGTGAACTCCGTGAGTTGCTTTTTATTTTCGGTTAACAAAAAAAAACGTTTAAAATGTCAGATCACGAACTTACCGAAGACGATCACGAAATAAATGTTCTGGACACCGATTCGAGATTATCTCATAGTGATAGTGAGGCTAGAAGTTCCAGGAGCCATTGTAGCTCTCCTGAAAACGTCACTACTCCCCACGGTTCCTCCAACACTCTACCATTCAGTATATCTAATCTATTAGGAAAAAATTTCGGTCACAAACCTGACAATGAGTCAGAAACATTGTATCAAAATTCTGCGGGCTTGTTTCAGCAAAGAAGTGCGTTGGGGTTGGTTCCTTCGGGGTTTTACGGACAAGGTGTATTAAGGGTGCCAGCACACAGACCTTTAGGAGGTCCTTCCAGTCCTCCAGGACCTATGTTTAACCCTTGGTCGCTGGGGCTCGATCCGGTGTTGCAGAGGTCAGCCGCGGCTGCAGCTTTTGCTAGCCAAGTTGTTAAAGATAGACTTGCTGGTGAGTAAACATATAATTCAAATAGATTCTTGTAGCTCCACTATTTTTCAGAGTCCGCTAAATACATTTACTTTTATTTAATTCTTTAGAAAGCAATCAAAATTTTTTATAAATATTTCTTGATCATAATGTGCAAACAACTAGCTTAGGGTACAGATAAGAAGAAAATTGTTATTATAAATAGAACAATCGCTGTCAATTAAACATATGAGTCTATTAATTATTGAATTATAATTGGTAGTAGATTAGAGGATTCTTAATATTGTTGTTAGCATCTTCCCCTTTATCAAAACATTATTAAAAGCCGAATAATTTAATTACTAGCAGCAAAAAAAATTTGAATTTTTGTCAATATAATTTAACTCTGGTGCATTATTTAATTCTAATTCTAATTCACTAAGCTTATAGATAAAAATTCTTTAGAAAGTTTTCTTATTTTTTCCACTTATATTTAAATAAACCTTGTTATTAAATAGTCTTATAAATAACTTAACGTATAAAAAGACTAAAAATTAAAGTCAGTTGTAAGAGTTAAATTATTGCAGAGAGATTATTTAAATTTAAATGAATTTTTATTACTGCCGAAATATCCCTAATAATAAAAGAATTAGTACTGCAGTAGTTAACAATGATTTCAATGAATAATAATAGAAATTCATTTCTGTTTCCGGAAAAATTATATATAGTCTATTCACATAGGTACAGGGTTTCTCATTATATTTTGACCCTCACTTATTTTCCTTAATTTCGGAAATATAAAAAAAGTTTCAAATAAAAGTTGTATTAATTTATCTGCCCGGACCAAAAATGTAGCAACAGACCGAATTTTGTATAAATACATATTCACTATTTTAAATGGGATTAGTAGATATATTTTCAATTTATGTAAAAAATTATAAAATCAAACAAGCGGCAAGAAGAGAATACAGGCTCTGACTTATCCGGATCGACAAACTCCTTCTGCAAATACATTTTTATATAATTATCGTCGTGTCATAAATGATAAAATGTTTGAGCGGAAATATATAGTCTGTCGATCCGGATAAATCAGCCTATATTCTCTTCTTGCCGCTTGTTTGTTTTTATAATTTTTTACGTAAATTCAGAATATATCTACTTTTTCATCTGCAGTATGAACCCATTTGGGTATGAGGACTGACAGTTTATAATAAATTAATAATTGTTTTATTTTGAAATGTCAGTTGTATAGCCACCTATGGTTACCCTTTTGTAATAATAATAATAATAATAAGCTTTATTGTTGAAAAAATTTTTTTTAAATTTGTGGACAAACCTGTTTAAAAAAAAAGCAAATCACATAGAACAAAACATACTAAAACAGTAATACAAGAGTATCTACAAGTAAATAAAACATAAAACATACAAACAAATAAAACTTCACAATATAAACATTGCGAAAGGTCAGTTAAAAAAAATAAAATAAATGTATACTTTATGTATACATTATACAATGAGAAAGATAAATAATAAGTAATATAAAAAAATTAAAATTTAAAATTTTATTTCAGTTAGAGTAACAACAAAAAAAACAAACAACAAAATAAATAAATATCACAAATTAACCTTCCAGTGCGTGAGATGGTCCCAAATAATTTATGTAAAAAAGTCGTCAACTGCATACAAAGCTCTCTCTACCAAGTATAATTTTAAAGCGTTACGAAATGCGGTTATTGATGAAATGGACTTTATTTCCAAGGGTAGATTGTTGTGCATTTTCTTAGCGTTATAAAAAATAGAGCTTTTGATTAGTTCCGTGCGAGGTTTTGGTAAATAAAGTTCATTCTCTGCACTTCTAAGAGGGTAGTTATGAGACTTCAGTCTGAGACTTATTAATATTTTATGTTTTTTAAAGAATTCCCTACAGTGAGTTTTACTGCTTAGTTTCAGCGTCGAACAGTTCTCTTTTGTAATTTAAAAATACGTTCAAATTGAGACACACAACATGTACCCCAAAAAGGAAGTGCATATCGGAGATGTGACTCGAAGAGGGCAAAATAGACTGTTTTGGAAGCTGACAGGTGAAGCTCCCTAGATATTGTTCTCAGTACGTAACCAGAAGAGCTTAGTTTTTTTGACAAAGCGTCAATGTGTACATCCCATTTTCGAAAGCTGTCAACGACTAGTCCCAAAAATCTCACAGAGTCAACGACCTCTATAGTGGAATTATTCAACATAATAGGTTGAATTGCAGATGTGTATGGTAAAACTTTCGTCTTAAAAACGTTCAAACACATATGGTTAGAATCACACCATGATGTGATACGATTCTATGCAGTTCGGTGATATCCGGGTGACTCCAAGAAAAGCTAGTGTCGTCTGCGAATAAACAAATTTTTCCGCCGATGCTCAAGTCAGCAATAGCTCTCGTGTAATAAACAATACTTACTAAATATCAATAAAAAAGAAAAAAGGAGTAAGTAAATACACAACAAAGACATTTGTATGTTTAGAATGAATGGAGCTGTTCATTTATTTAACTGAAGATTGGATTGAGCAAAAGACCAAAGTAAAATGCAGCTTTAACATTGAAAGAAAGACAAACTGGTATTTAATAAAGAAAGAGGTATTGATAAAAATAGAAAATAAAGAGGTAATGAATGTAAATAAACAACAATCAAGAAACAATTAAATCATTTTATAAGAAGCTGGCACAAAGTTTGGTCTTAATTTTTAACATTACCATATTTTATTGCTTTAAACTCTTAAAATTGTTCAAATTTTAAATCATACAGTTTTGATACACTTTTTTATTAGCTATTTTAGAAAGTAGTCCCATATTTATCTTAAATTTGGCTATAAATTTGAGCATTATTTTCTTAGATTAGGTAAATCATGATTTGTTAAAACCGAATAATAAAATTAGAAATTTAACAAAAATAAAACGTTATAATAATTAAAATTCCAATAGATTTCTTTAGAGTAAAATCAGAAATCGTTGATGCTGAATAAATAGACTTTTTATTTCATTTTATAAATCAACTAAATTTCTAGTTGTGTCACTTGAAGTTAATCCTAAAACACGTTTTTGTGTTTAAAAAAAGTAATGATGACCGTTTGCCTGAAAATGTAATTTTAAACATTCAATAACACCAACATTATCATTTTTTTGTTTAAAAACATGCCTAATGATCAAATCGTTCATTTTTTCCAAGAATATTAATAACAAACCGGACGATTGGATGGTTATTATCGAGTAGACCAACCATTTTGAAGACGCCATTTCGTTAGTAGTATATTATTACACCTTGACATGCAATAAGGCATTTATTAGAATATTATTCAAAAACTGATCGTTGAAGTACTTATTTACATGAAATATTTACTTCTAGATGACATTATCGTTCAAATACAATCGATACTAATTACCATTTATACGATACACGAGACTAGCATGCATAAAACGTCGGTAACTTTATTAATACAAAGTAAACATTAATAAACTATGTATATTATTTAGGTTGTCATTTTTTTAATGCATAAATTATGAGATCAGAAAATGTGTAATGACAACAAAGTTGGGAACAAGCTTAAAGCTCTGATCATATTTATGATATTTCTTTTTTTGGAAAAGTTAGCGATTGATTGAGATAGAGACGACACAGTAACCTTTTTTTAAGCTTTTATTACATTTCATATTTACAATTATTCCATCTTTATATTATCCATTGATCAATTAAGGGAGGAAAATCAAATTGCCAGAGGTAAGTAAAGAGATAGAAATATCGTATTATAATCCTGTTACTTTAACAAATAGTTAAATAATGACAGTGTAAATAATTTTTTATATTTTTTTTCCATTTCCCGGACACTTGTACTTTACAGTACTCTTCAGTTCTTCCAATGTTGAAGATTGATATTAATTGTACAACTGCTGGTTGCCAGCAATATGTATTAATAGAGTTGTTGATGGATTTACAGTGTTTTCTGTAATCGCGGAAGATGTGTGGCTGTGATGTAGCACATCAACAAAAGTTTCGCCTTTTGGAATATTCTTGCAATCTTGTTTTTGGCTTCAATCGATTCTTCTGTATACTTTTCTACAAACTCTTCCATCCTCCGTGCTGTTTTAGAACTTCTAGGTCAGCTCCAGCATTGACCAACAACGTTGAGGAAGTCCTCCTGAATCAATGAACTGTATACTTTTCTGGTTGGTCTAGTTTTAAGAACTCAGCTTTTTTCTTAGGTGAGTTGAATTTGTCTCGGATGAAATATAAAGGAAATTATAAACGATTTATGGATTATTGCCTAGGCAGCAAAGTATAACCACTTTGCTGTCTAGGCAGGAAAAATAATACCTTGCTGATTGATATGTGTCAGCAAAATTAATATTTGCTGCCAATCGGAGAAAAAAAAGTATGTTGCATTCTAATAACAAATATAAAAATGATTACAGAAAAAGTGGTATCAATATGTCAGCATCCCAGTTTGCAAGTATTCCTCTATTCCTTTAAAGCAGTTGCCATGCATTTAATGACGTGCTATTATAGCACTTACAACAGCAACTTCTCGTGACGGAATAGGAATTAAAAGCACAATTTTCATTTATGAATTATTAATTTTTTCTGTACCCATGTACGTGTATAAACAAATCAACAACACGGCTATTATTACTATTAAAATACTTAATATACTTTTGATGATAATTTCTAAGTTGGTATTACTTTAATAAGTCTTGTTTATTTGATGGAATAACATATGTTTATCTTTATTATAATGATGAAATGCATTTGTGCTATACCGGATTTCGCTATGGCCAATGAACAAGCTTTCACGGCCAATTTAATTTTATAATTAAGCGATCGGCTAGAGAGAGGTATGGTTATTTAGGTATTATCTACACGTTTTTCCCAGTTGTAGTTTTATTTTAATAATATAGAATTTTATTTTTGTCACGTATAGCATCGGTATATGTAAATTGCAAAAGGATCTTCGCTGCCAAACACTTTATTTACTTTTTCCGCTCTTGGTATATCATTTATGTGAACCAGAGATCTCTCTCACACCTTTCAGATTCTTGATAAATAACTCTGATCTCAACCACATACTAGCATTGATAAATACTTTGGAAATTATTTAAAAAACAGCGTTAATCTATTTATTGAACAGCTACTCAAGTTACAAATTCTTTGGGCACTAAATTATAAATCTTTCTTTAAAATCAGCCATCTCTACAGTAACTAGCTTTTGTAGGAAGGAGTATCTTCCTTAACTGCTGAATCTACAGAGTTTAAAATGGTAGACCACAAGTATTCCGTTCTTACTCTAGAGTATTATCGAGACTCTCGGAAACAACTATTTAGTCCACGAAATATAGGGATATGGACATTAAGGTGATCGTTATTTACCGATCTGATTTTTGAGTTTGCAGCGCCCCTAAAATTTTTAGTGGATGACCCAAAAAAAAATTTCTAACCTATATAAGCCCTTAATATTGATTGAATAAACCGTGCCACAAAGGCGATTGATTTCCCATTAAAATAACATGGGGATTTTGTAATTTATACAATCAATTTTGTTGTTACTCAGCTAGTTCATACAAAGCTGCGGCAATTAATTATTTTTGTAGTAAATTTACTGCTCTACAAAAAAATCTTAGTAATTTTTTCGATAAATTCACTTGCATAAAAGTTATTCAAGCTCAAAGTTGAACTAAAAATAACTTATTAATTTTCTTTGTATTTTGACCGAAAAACTATCATTATTTGTTTTACGATTTATTTTTATTGCAAAAAATATCTCTTTTTGACTGAATAATAAATAAAATTAGTGCTAAATATCCTGATAACCAATTAATTACCAGACGATAAAATGTGACAAATTTAATGAAATTTTCAATTCATTCATGAACAAAATGTATTTTATCAAACATTCTTTGGTGGCATTTTATATTCACTTCTAACTTGAATAACATAATACTGTATTTGATCTTCGTCCTTGGCCAAAGTATTAACATATTCTTCAGTTAGTTTGACAGATTGCTCTGCAGAATCATTGAGTGACTTTTAGATGTTTTACAATTTCCAAATCTTTTAAATAATCTGGGTGATTTGACCATGTACTATCTTCTAATAGAAAAAAAATTGTATCAATAACAAATCTTTCGAAAAATTTGCCAGAATCAGAATTATTGAAATAATCAACGTATTTGTCAGGGAACCAATCAAAATCTTCTGAATTGAAAATAAAGCGTTTAGGAAAGTCAATTTGATTCTCGTCGCTTGATGTCAAAGCCGACATAATTTTTTGCCATTTATTGTCAGAGGAAATACTTTCATCGAAAAATGATAAAGCTGCTGTTGCAGGACTTAAATACCATGACTTTCCTAAACGCTTTAGTTATATAGAATTATCGGTTTTTCCAAAGCCAGATTAAAAAGCTGATAAAATCTTAAAAGTATATTTGTAAGAATGTTCTTCAGAGAAACAATATTTTAATTATGCTAAAATACTAAAAAATGAGCAGACCTTAGCAGAGTCTAACTCGAACTTAAATTTCGACTAGAGCCTACGTGGTTTGGTAAAATGGATATCTACACATCAAATTTGTTAAAATAACGTTGCTTAAACTATAACTAAAAACAATACTTAGTTTGAATAACAAAAGTAAAACAGTAAAATTACTAAAGGTACTCGTACATTTCATCCTTTTGCTCGCAATTCTATTGTTAGCTTTTTTTGTGAAACAACTGCGCATGCGTTTCAGACTTTTGACTGCAACAAAAAGGCGCACAAAAGTATAGAACCATTTCTATTTATTCAAAATCTATGTTGGCAGAAATGTCAGTTTACGTCAGCTGATTCTATCCTGTTGCCCTATAAGCATAATAAACATGTAAGTATTTTATGATAATATCTATATGTTTATTCCGAAGTTCGTGTGTACTTACAGTTTGTATTTGTATGAATATCCATGTTTTAAATTAAAGGTAACGTAACCTCAAATATTCAGAAACTGACACTTGTCAAATGACGAAAAAAAAATCTTAAAAGTTGCGGCAATGTACGAATAAGGCATGAAATGTACGAGTACCTTAACTCTTTTTATTTGCAACAGATATCACAACATGGTTTGTAAAAATAACGAGGTAATCCAATAATATTGCCAATGAATGAAATACTTGTATTTTTTTAATAAATATTCAATAAACAATACAAAAAACGGAACCTTCTTTATTTAGATCATTGGAAATGGTAACATCAGCTCACACTATTAAAAAGATTGCCCTAATTTAGCATTTTCCGGACAGGGAGCCTAAAAATATGTGACGCCCCTTTTAACAAATAAAAAAGAGTGAGTTAAATTCCTATCCGTCCTAAGCGTTTATATAAACTATAATTACATAAACAATCATTATCGACTAAGAAAGGTAAAGCCAAGTCGGATCAAACATAGGTTCTTTAGAAAATGGTACAAAATGGATACCTTACGTCCTTCAAAGCGCGCATTATCAATTACAGCCGACAATTTTCATGGAGATTTATTTCAAAAAGGTTCGAGCCAACTATATAATTATCCGCCATATTGTATTTTATAATAAAAAAGCCCATTTCGAGCCCAACTCTATCAAGCACACGTAAAAACATCATTAAGACTTCGACCAATGGGAGCGCTTCAGGTAATAGGAATTTTAGATAACCATCTGACGGGGCATGTAACTAACCCATAATATAACAATTGAACGGATACAAAAACACGAACTTTCAAAGTAATTAGGCTCGATCTGTACGGTTAGAAGTAATTTATTATTTTTTATTAATATAAGCATACAGCGAGACACGATTTACTTATGTTGCGACAAAGTTATTCGTAATCGTTTGATGTTTTTGTTATTATTCGACATTAGCATTACATGCACGCACATTTTGGTCATTAACGATTATCCCGTGGATGTGTAAGTATCAATAACTGTTACCGTTATAACACGTGTTTTATTCTAAATTACATGAATGCAAAAAAATTATATACACTCCTTACATGACGGCCAAAAGTAAACTTCCGTTATAGGAAATATTTCTGGGTCCTAATAAGTGACATCAAATTGAGCAGCAAGTTCAGATTTTTAACTCTATTATAAACAGATTTCCGTTTCACAAATAATGGTGACAGTGTTGGATTTACAGACATATGCCGCTTGTCTTCTTCTTATAGTGCTTCTCCTATCGGAAATGTTGACTGCAGCCTTGAACAGTTGAACATTGCTTCAGTTAAACCAATCCCTCAGGTTCTTTAGCACGGCGTTTTACTCCGCCTTCCACTAATCTTTTCCTGGACTGTCTGTTGGAGAAGTGTGTATTTCTGTCCTCTCATTATATGACCCAGGTATTGAAGCTTTCTTTTTTTCATGGTGTTACTGATTTCGCACACATATCGGTCTAGGGAATACGCCACATTCTACGCCACATTTCGAATGTTTGTAGTTTGTCCATGTGGTTTTTATTGAGGGCCCGTACAAGAGTGAAACAACGCAGCATATTCCCCCCATGTTAATATCCCGACTAGTAAATAACTTCTTCATCTTTACAAATGTCGAACTGACCATCTCTTCCTCGTTTTTATTTCTCTTGTTGAGTCACCCGATTGTTCTATCCAAGTTCCTAGCCGCTTGTAGATTATTACATTTTTGTCGCTTAATTTTGATATAGTAGTAACACAAGCAAATAAATTACATTTTCTAACAATTTCCATCATCATCAGGTAGTTTTTTACTCCTTTCAAACAAAAGAAAATGTATTCAACAGATTATTTTTTTTCACCTGTCAAAATATAACAGTTTTGTTATTTCGTCCAATAAAAACGCTTAATCTTCAATGTTTTGTGCTATATGGTAGCTAATCATTCCTTTTTATATTGATAAAACCACCAGTCGTTTTATTAGTATTTATAAAATCATTGAGCTGTCAATTACAATATTCAAGCAAAATTCAAATTATAATTGTGTTTTTACGGTGCTCACGACAACTGACAAAAAGTCTCGCATAATTTTAAAAATTATGAAATAAAATTTCAGAACATTTTTTATATATTAATATGAGTGTATGTTTTCCTTTAGATCTATAAGAGCCCAAAATATTCACAGCTTAAATTGTCTTATTGTTGGAAAACAAAAAATTAATAAATTTTGATAAATCCTATTTGTATTACTAACATTTTAAAATTTCTTGTGTGCAGTACGTTTGTTTAATTTTTCATTTGGAAGTGTCTAGACACATTTTAAGTAAAAATGTGTAATTTAAACCCAAAACAAGCAGGTCAAATCGTGGCTTTAGTTAAAGATGGACGATCTCAGCAATATGTTGCTGAAGTCATGGAAATCAACCAATCCAGATTTTCTAGAGTCTTAAGGAGGTTTAGAGAAACTGGAAGTTATAATAGAAGACCGGTTTCAGGACGTCCCAGGTGTACTAATCCTGCAGATGATCGAATGTAGTGCCATTTGTTCCAATCATTGGAGAGAATTTTATTCTAATGCACCTTCAAGAGTTTGGTATCCAAGTTTTAGATTGGCCGGCAATTATTCCAGACCTAAACCCAATTGAACATGTTTGGGACTACCTGGAGAGGTGCATAAGAACTCGTAATATCGCTCCAGACAACTTTGATTGAAAGATTGAAAAATCGAAAGATTATGAGTATTTTATGTTGTGTGTAAGCCTACTTTCCTTCTGTCTCTTGATTATTAATGTTTTAATAAATTATAACATACGTAGGCAACATAAAATACACGTAAATTGAATTTAAATCTTCTGCATTTTTCCTTTTTATAACAACAAATGCGATAATAGATTTAGTGAAAAGATATTGATGAATTATTAAATATAGCTGTTTTCTGTACAGAATGTTTCAAAAAATATTCTCAAATACCTACCACTCGTCCTGTAAAACTTTACTGGATAAATTTTTATTTTCCAGACTTAACTTTTCGTATTTTTGCAAATGAAAAAGTTGTCGTCGAAACTTAAAAATGTATCGATAAAATTTTACCATTGACAAATTTCTTAATAGTGAACAAAGACTATATGAAGTACTATATTCAAGTCTGGATAAATGTTTTCTAGATTCTATTCTTGCAGGAATAAAGACAGCCTTTGAGACTTTTTAATAATCCAGAGTTTGGTTTTCTTAAAATTCTTATAGACTGAAGGTAGATTTAAAAATGTTCCTAAGCTAAGTATGATTATAAATCATTAAAATATATGTCTTACAGTAAACTTTCAGGTTTAAACATTTAATAATTATCCAAACAAAAAGTAGTCTGTCCAGACTTTAGCAAAAGCTTTATTTCCTTATATAAAAATGGATATAAATTATTTTAAAATCCGAATATATATACATATATACTAACTGCAGAGATTTAAAGACTTTTTCTCGTGCATATAATTTAAAAATTAGTAAGCAATGGTGTCACAACATTTTGGTACGTCGAAAAGATTCAAGTATTCACCGGTTTTTGCACCACATGATGTCTACATTTGCAGCAACCATTTTTCTTAAATATGTCAGAAACGTTATATAAAGCTTGTTTGTATCACCATAATGCACATTTGGATGTATTATGAAAATTAATTCATAAATATATTTTTTAATAATTGGTCCTAGTGTTTATTTTGACAGATATTGTATTTTCGATAAACTGTCATCTTCACAAAAATTGACCTTTACTATGTAAAAAAGTATGTAAAAAGTTCAAGTTCGTTCAAGTAATTAGCAAAATTGTATCATAATAACTAATTAATCTTCTTTGTTTTGAACGCGTAACAAATATTCCAATAAAAATCTAAATACTACTTATAACTATCTGTAAAACAAAGAGCGTACAAAGTTTAAAAATGCATATTATTGAGTATTCGCCAATAAACAAGCCTTTTAATTACCTTTGATTAACTAAAATTACCCAATACATTACACTTGCTTTGTATTATTGTGTACCTCATTATACAATTATTTAAAAATCCATTTTTCATTTTATAATACTGGTGTTATGTCATGTTATAATAATCTTACTCGTATAACACAGAACTCATAATTGTGCAAATATTATTCGTTTAAAGAAAATGATCTGAGTTTAAATACACTCCTCAACAATTAAAGTGGATATTACAAAAATCTATACTTTTCTTTTGTCATTGGTTATTAATAAATCAAAATTCGATAAAAGTTAATCTTTATTCTTTTACGTTACAATATACCCAAAAATATAAAATAAACAAATTTTTATGACAATTTAATTCACGTATAAAAAATCCCATAAGCCGCGCAACAATAACGAACCTAACTTTTGAAAGCATGACAACCAGCATTGTAAACAAATTCGATAGGATGGTATAAGAATTCTCCTATTGGGATAAACGAAATATCTAAGTGGACCAAATCTACGGCAAAAAATATAGGACTTGATGTCAAGCGGGTGAAAATTACGAACCATTCTAATCGAGCTGCCGCTGTAACTGAATTGTTCAGAAGTGGTATAGGTGAACAAAAACTTGTGAAAATTACGGGGCATAGTAACCCATCGTCATTAAAACCGTACCTTCAGTTAGAATCTAACTGTTAGCTGAAGAACATCATAGAGAAATCATTGGTTCCATTTGTACTACCATCCAGGAAACAGTTACTACCACTAATGCCCCTGAAACTAGCAGCTGCCAAAAAAAGTGGAAACGGAAAACACGAGTCAGACAATCTTCGATTAATTATAACTGATTTCCTAGTGTTCGTATCACTGCAAGACGAGCATAGTCATCTTAAGTGGACATCAATTTTGAAGTAATACCGTGGATAGAAAAAAACTTATTAACAATTGACGATGAACTTTTAACTGCAGACGGCGATCTCTACAGAGTTGTCATGTTCTGAAATTTTTTTCGACCTGATTGCATTCGTTTTAATTATTAAGAATTATGAGGTATACTAAAAAACGTGCGAGAAAAACAACTACATCAATTTTAGACTGATACCGTCAATAGAAAAAAAGTTATTAACAATTAAAGATGAATTTCTGACTTCAGACCGCGATCTCTACAGAGTTGTCATGTTCTGAAATTCTTTTAGACCTGATTGCATTCGTTTTAATTATTAAGAATCATGAGGTATACTAAAAAACGTGCGAGAGAAACAACTACATCAATTTTGAAGTGATACCGTTAATAGAAAAAAAGTTATTAGCAATTAAAGATGAACTTTTAACTGCAGACCGCGATCTCTACAGAGTTGTCATGTTCTAAAATTCTTTTCGACCTGATCGCATTCGTTTTAATTATTAAGAATCATGTAAATAATCGAAAATCGAGCGAGAAAAACAACTACATCAATTTTAGACTGATATCATGGTTAGAAAAAATGTTATTGACAATTAAAGATGAACTTCTGACTGCAGACCGCGATCTCTGCAGAGTCGTCATGTTGTAAAATTTTTCTCGACCTGATCGCATTCGTTTTAATTAATGAAAATCATGTAAATAATCGGAAATCGAGAGCGAGAAAAACAACTACATGAATTCTAAAGTGTTACCTTTAATAGAAAAAACGTATTATTCATCAAATTTTTATTATTATCGCCGGACTAGAGTCTTTGGGGAGTTTTTATGTCGAAGAATTTTCTTAAATTGCTTTGCATTTACTAGTATTATTAAAAATCAAGAAATTCATTATAAACAGTCCACTTAAGATGACTATGCTCGTCTTACAGTGATACGAACACTATGAAATCAGTTATTATTGATCGGAGATTGTCTGACTCGTATTTTCCGTTTCCACTTTTTTTGGCAGCTGCTAGCTTCAGGGGCATTGTAGAGAAATATTAACAAAAGTCACGAAGCTTCTAAAAATCGAGCTATTTTTAATAATTGTGTTTTTAACAATTGTACTTTTCCGTTAAATTAAATAAACTAATTTACATCTCATTTTTTAATTTATTGATTTAGATATTCATTAAATTGTTTTACCGAATTACACTCTAGCTCTTTTTTTTGTCGAAGTAAACTTGACATGTATCAATAAGAATTTTGTTGCCTGGCAATTTAACGAAAAAAACTGCCTCTGGAAAAATTACCAGTCCGTAGGACGAGTAATTTTTTCTGGCAGTTTTTTGAGTTGAATTACCTAATGGCAACAAAATTCGAAGCTCTCGTGTAATTATAAGTGAAAAAAAAACAGAAAAAATTGAAAAAGAGTGGTTGGCGCTGTCAAACATTCATTTTATCGGTGTCCTCTTTGTCTCCACACTAATATTCGACCATCACACATATTTAGCCGAAATCAGCACGCTGATCTGCTATCAATCGTGTATGTGAACTACGTCTTCTGGCTCTTAAATTACATGCATGCAACCTTCTTCTAACAGTTTGACTAGATTTCACTCTTCCGGTAGCTGCTAATTCTCGAAGCAGTAAATGTTCGGTTTCTTCTTGCAGTTGCAGCTATAAAGCAGTCTTGAGCAGGAGTTGTAGCTCGTCCTCGTCCACTCTGCAGACCTAGTTTCCAAATATCGATTCCATGCACGACTGACAACACTTTGGGACATATTTAGCCATGTAGCAACTTCTTCTTGACTTAAGCCTTCGTGTATCCAATGTACTAATTGATCGAGTTCCATTGTTTCCAATCGCCGTAGCGCCATTTTTTGTTCAGGTAAACAGATTTATGGACTACTGTAACAATGTTAAACTTACTGCAAGCACTTCTAAATGTTAGTACTTTCAAATCGAATTCCTACAATTCTGGTTAAAGAGATAACAGCTTATAAAAAGAACAAAAAACGACAAAAACAATTTGCTATAAACAGAGTTTACTGATAGTATATTTAAAATATATTATTTTTGTACACAATTTTCTGAAATTTAAAAAAAAATCCACTTCAGTTGTTGAGCAGTGTATATTGACCCCTCGATTGATCCATTGTAAAATTAACATACATTGTTAAAGTGAAGACGAGCCTCACTAATCATTTTCTTAACTTTTCAATGATTGATTCCCAAATATATTTTGAATTAGAACCAGATAATTATGTGAATAATAAAATTTTATTATTAAGCAATTTTAATGCACATAATTAGATAGAATAAAAACCACAAAATAAAAATAAAAACTTTTACTACAATCATTATAAATCGTACATTAATTATAATAATTTTTGAATGTGATGGTTAGCTATTATTTGGACAGTTATTAGTCTTTATTTAATATTTATTATTCCTATTCACATTGCTTAATGTTACGGATTAAATTGCAAACATGGCCTCCAGTTATGAATTTAATGGTGTCTATATAGCCGTTAGAATTCGTTGTATTAAAACATAGATGGTTATTAATTTGGTGAGCTGTTCATCTTACTGTATTTAAAAAAGGTGGCTAAAAATAGTTTAAAAAAATTTCAAATAAGTACTTAAATAAATAAGGAAGGAACATGCCAAATAGAGTGGCAGCAATAAGGCAAGGTAGGGATGGACCCATACACGATATTAATTTTCGTGACCTACGCAGTAAATGATTTTTAAATATTTTCTGTTTTATTGTAACTGTTTTTTTTTTTCATGAAAAATATTTTTGGATATATTGTAACGTGAAAGAATAAAGATTAACTTTTGAATTTTGATTCAATATTAACCAATGACAAAAGAAAATTAGATTTTTGTAATGTCCACTTTAATTGTTGAGCAGTGTATATTTTTGATCTTGCAAAATGTATACTTCCTGAGATCGTCGAGATGAGTTCACCAGCCCATATTCACAATTTTTTTTGTTAATGTATTTGAGGAATTAAACCACAATTAGCAGATTATTAATAACCTTCATTACATAATCATTGCATAATATAGGTACCTACTATTTTATAGCTTTATTTTTAAAAAGATAAAGTGTACAGGGTTTTTCATTATATTTTGTCCCCCACTTATCTTCCTTAATTTCGGGAATACAAAAAAAAGTTTCTAATAAAAGTTGTATTATTTTATCTGTACCGACCAAAAATGTAGCAACAGACCGAATTTTGCATAAAGGGAGTGCCCAATAAAACGCATTTTCAATAGTTTAATTTGGACACCCTGTATTTTTTTTATAGTTTTGAGTAGCCCTGCTTTTCCTGTTTACAAATATATAACATAGTGTAGCATTAGTTTTGTTCTATAATGGCGTATGGTACTACTATGGATTTAGAGGCACCTCGATCAGGTGGTTCGAGTCCTTTCTTAGTGATAGACTGCAGCTTGTACGAGTTGATGAATTAAGGTCTTCATGCAAGCAGATAGAATATGGGGTTCCACAAGGTTCGGTATTGGGTCCTATATTGTTTTTGCTATTTATCAATGATATTGCTGACTTGGTTCAATGTGAGCGGGGCGTTTCCCACCCCTCCACTGCGGCCAAACTAGGGCCTATTTAGACGAAGGGTTTTTTATGTTTTATACTTTTTATTATGCCCAGTTAAATTTTTTCACCACAACCATCTTTTATTTATTCTATGCAACCCTTAAACACCTGTTAAGATTTTTCTTTACTCTTTTAACTAATTAAACCCTAAATTATTTTAAATTCCTGATGTTATTTACTTTATCTAAACTAATTAAGTATATACTACTTTATAATTATATACCAAGTTTAACAATTTATAAAAAACTATTTTGTATAAATGTTAATGGTAAAATGAGAATAATTAAAAAAAAACTCTTATTTTAAAAACTAATTATACACTTTTCTATAAAATAACATGCATATTTCCACTTCGGAAAATGATGTGGCCAGTTGCTTGGCTCCTAGAATATTTAATTTAATAAAAAATATAGTTTTTCAAGTTTAATAGCCTTCAATAAACTAGGTGACAGCCCTAAAGCAAGATTAAAAATGTATCTCTTCTTAAAATGATGGCAAAAATATTTTATCCTATTAATATTATTTTAGTTTATACCAAATTATACTCACATAGTTTTGAACATTCATTTTTAAATATTATATATAGGTAACATTGTTGCCACAGAGTTGTATAATATTATTAAACTCTCCTTTTTTTCTCTTATAGCTAAAAATATTGTTACGGTTAAAAAAATTCTAACCTCAAAAATGTGTAAACCTTTTAAGATTTATATAATTGTTTCGGCATCTTATCTAGGTTTTCACTTGTAGAAATGTAATTAGGTGATTATATTAAATAAAAATAAAACAAAAAACTTAAAATTATTTGATCTATTTTTATTTTAAAGCTACAATATTTCATTGTTATTTACAAAAGTCATTCATATAATATTCGTTTTAAATATAACTACGAATTTTTAACCAACAGATCATCTAAAATTGCTGTAGCAATATTTAATTTAATTCTTAAATTAGTTCTATCTTATTTGAGAGACATACCAGCTTTAAAAAAATGTTTTATATTTAACATAAACAATTCCATAGAATGACTAACAATGCAATTATCATCCACTATATCAAATTATTAAATAACTGCATGCAAATGCATATTAAAATTTTGTTATATATTGATGTGACTCTCTGGGGTAGGTGAATTGTTCAATAAATTTCAAATTGAGTTTTATAACATATTTATATTAATTATTTTATTGAAGATTATTATTGGATTTACGTTCATTTGACAATAAAATAATTGATATACTGAACGCTCATATATTATGCATAATTTCATATTAAAATAATTGTGAATGTTATATCAAAAAGATGTCGTTTGCAATAAATTGATGAATTCCTGGATAGTAAACGTTTTATTAGACAGTTTGATACCACAGGTGAACTTTTTCATTACCTTAACCTTTTTCACACATTTTTAGTCAATCTGGTTTGAATTTGAAGTAAACAGCACTAATTCTGCTAAAAATATTTTAATTTATATTTAAATAGGCACATAGACATACAAATAGATACTTACAATAATTATTAATGGTTACAAGTATTAATGCTTGCATTAAAGGTCTCCAAAATCCGTCTTGGGCGTGCGTAGTCGCAACTATTCTACCTTAAGATTTTTTTAAACTCTTTTTAGGTACTTCTTAATAACCATAACACACATAAGTACACACGTAAGTTTATTTGAATGGCATAGTAAAAATTCCAAAATTGTTAACGATAAATTTACAAATCCGATCATTAAAGTAGCAACATCTTCAAACCTCAGGTACTATCGGCTTCAGAATAGCATATACATTTTCAAACTCAAATCGCTTACATTGAATTAATTTTTAGGATGGCCTATTTATTGTGTATAACCAATCAAGGTATAAATAGGTAAACAGTTGTCCACGCCAACCTCTTTAATGTTTGCAGCATAAGGTATTTTATTGACAAATTGCCTGTGTATTATACAGTACGGTTTTATTTGTTTTTTATTGCAACCTCTCTACTGATTCCTTTTTTACTTCACTTAGTTTGGAACCCTCGATAATAAATGTTTGTTTGGGATTAAAATGCCTTTTCAAAACATTTTTTTTTATTATATCAGTGCAAAAATGCGAAAAAAACCTATTTATTCGGGACATGACCGACCCTTGTAAATAAACTTAATCCCCAAAAACCATTTAATGTAGGCGTTTTAAAAATTGCCACTCCTATGTTGTTGAAGAAGGGCGTTTTTATAACTTCGGTAGGTAAACGAAATTCACATTTAACATGTATATGCTATTCTAAAGCCGACTATACAGTCCGATTTAAAGATGAAAGGGCCACGAGCGTCATATCAAAAGACTACGCAAGTACGAACGGGATTTAATTTTTAAGTTAGAGGGACCAACGCATGTTGATAACGCTCGTGGCCCATTCAACTTTAAATCGGACTGTAGAATATACGAACACATTTTAAATACTTAGTTATATCATACGCACATATAATTCAAATTTAATATAAAATACGTCTCTCACAGCTGGCTCCCTTGTATGTATGTATAAGTTAGGGGTGATAATTACACTGCGACCTATAGGATCTATTGTGTCCCCCCTTACTTGCTATGTTCTGATATTTTCTCAGACTTATAGCAGCTCTTCGAGTCCTATTTTCCTGAGGAAGTTTAGGACATCGTCGGGTTTCAAGTCAGGTAGATCCCCTTCCTCTATTCCATGTGCTCCTAGGTATCTAGCCCTAGAATTTTGCAAGGCAGGGCATTCTGCGAGTATGTGTATTGAGGTTTCATCCTCTTCCTCACAGAATCTGCACTTTGCTTCACCTGCTAACCCTAGTTTCTTCATGTGGCTTCTGAACCGGCAATGCCCGGTTAATATTCCCGTTAAAATTCGGAGCCTTTTTTTACTGAGGTTGAGGCAGCTAAGAGATCTTTTCTGGTCATAGTTCCCCAGTAGTATCTTAGATTGCCTCAGTCCTTCCAGCTGATTCCAGTACTTGGATTTTTCTTTCTCCATTTCTTCCCTTAGTTTTCCTAAGATTACTCTACTGCTGATCCCACAAGATGGTTCTGGTCCCAAATGTGGGGTTTCAGCTCCTTTTTTGCCAGCTTATCTGCTGTTTCGTTCCCCTCTATTCCTATGTGTCCCGGGACCCATAGGAGGGTGACAGTGTTCTTCTGGCCCAGTTCATTTAGTTTGCCTAGGCATTCCCAAACCATCTTCGAACTGATTATATTTGAACTCAGCGCTTTGATGGCTGCTTGACTATCCGACATGATCACAATCTCTTGTCTGCGGTAGTTTCTTCCAATATTGAATTCCACACATCTTTCGATGGCGCGGACTTCTGCTTGAAAGATGCTCGGGTATGTGCCCAAGCTTTCTGAGTATTTGGCTCTCGGTTCAAAAACTCCTATCCCAGTTCCCTCGTCTAGCTTGGATCCGTCCGTATACCACTTTATGGTATTCTGGTTTAAATTCTGTATGGTGTCTTCATCCCATTCAGATTTATTACTGAACTTTGTGATGAATTTTCTCACAAAGTTGAATTTCTTTGGCATATCATCTTGGGGCATTTCCCAAGTTTGATCAAAATGAAGTGATCGGGGTTTTTCCCTGATAATTCCTTCTTTGATCATTCTATATATCGTTTTCTTCCTTACACTTTCTAACAGAGCTGGCTCCCTTACAAACTCCTGAAAGTACTCGGTTTCAGGAGTAATACTCTCATTCAAAAGACGACTTCAACATACGCTTTTCTAACATAATACTCTTATATATCTGCTTAGCTAAATTTGGCTTTTTAGCCCAAATGTTAGATTAGGTCTACAATTAATTCTTTTGACTTCAGAATGAGGTTAGAACTGTATGTTAAAGTGCCAACTATTACCTATTCTTATTATTATAACTAAGTAATTATAGATTGTTTTTATATATTTATAAATAAAACACTTCGAAATTTACCGCCCAGCAACACAGTTAACTTGACAATAATACTGTTATATCATTGTAGCTTGTAATACAAGAATTGCGGACATAAAAATAAAAAGGAAACCATAAAAGTACATTAACCAACATCATTCTGTGATGTCACTATTTTTTTAACCTATGTTGCATAGCCACTTATATATTTGCCAATTGTGGTTATTGATATTTTTATTGCTGCGATAATGGTCGAACAACGTTTATAGAGAGGTAAAAACAATTTATCGTTCCATGTTTTTGTTTATAAGAAACTTTGGGTTTCGAGTACAGACAAAATTGGATACATAAATAGCTGCCAGAACTGCCAAAGATACTTTAGAAAAGTATCTAGATACTTTTTGAAAAAGTTACTTAGGGTATCTAGTTACTCTTGATAAAAAAGAACTTAAATACGTATCTTAAGTTACTTTTTTAGATACTACGATACTTTTATACACGATACTTTTTATACTGGTACGAAACTCTCCGAATACAATAACACTTAATAAGATATAGGTACTCTTTGTTGAATAGTTAACATTGTTGTCAAATATTTATTAAAGAATGACAATTTAAAAATTGTTTATAAAAGGTGACAGTTACTTGGGACACGTAAACGTCACTCACTAGATTAATACATTATTTTCGAACTTAGTGCAAAAATTCATACGGTTTTCATAAATAAAACTGGCTATAAAATCAGACGGACTTTGATAAACTTGAATTTTGTTTTATTTTATGGGGTTTCAGAACAAGCAAAACTTTTTATCAAGAATGACATTTTTCACTAAAACTAATATTTAAAATGAAGTAAATCATCCATATCTCAAATGTGACTACGATATAGAAATCAAAAGTCTAAGTCAATGTCACAAAGTTTAAAAGTTTAAACTTTGTGACATTGACTTAGACTTTTGATTTCTAATATTTAAAAATTTTTCACCTATAGGATACCCCATCCGTGGACACGCTGTATACTGCCGAGCATAGAATTGGGGTCACCCAGTAATTTGACGATATTATTTTTTTGACTAACACAGTTGACTAACAAATTGCTTGAATAAAACCAGATTAGTTTTTAGTTCAAAGTTTATTGAAACTAATAACATGAACAATTTTACTTTGATATGCTTTTCGTTAATACGAAAAAATTTTAAGAAATTCAGTAGCTATGATTCCCTCCTCTGGCAGTGATAACAGCCTGCAATCGACAAGGCATGCTTTAAATCAGATTTTAGATTACATTTTGTGGAAGATTGTCCCATTCCTGTACCAGTATATCGCCAAGCTCTCAAGAATTTCTGTGGGCCAACATATTTTTACTAATCCCAAACATGCTCTATTGGATTTAGATTTGGACTTAGGGCAGGCCAAACAAATCGATTTGAACCTGGTCAAGATACGCTGTAACTATTTGATCAGTGAGGGACTCTTCTCCTCAGTAACTAAGGTAGTTTTTGACATTTAAGATACTTTTTTGGTATCCAAGTTACTTTTCGGTATCTAAGATACTTTTTTAAGTTACAAGATACAGTTCCTTTTAAGAAAGTGTCTAAGATTCTAATTACTTTTGTCCGAAAAATAAAGAACTAAGATGTAGTAACTTAGATAGGTACTTCAAAGTAACTAAGTTATTCTAAAGTATCTAAAATAACTACTTTTTTCTGACACCTCTGATAGCTGCACATGTCAAATAATCGTTCTTTGATAGTTGAAATACTAAATTTAAATAAATTAGTATAATTTTTTTTGGGTTATTTAGTTCCCTAAATGCTCGTGCTCTAACAAAATGGCCTTTAGATTCTTGATGGTGAACATTTTTTAAGATATCATGTAGAATAGTATATTGAGAACAGATGTTTTTGTCAGATTAGGTTGAAAACAGGGATTCTGTGTTTGAAACTAATGTTTAAACTCCAAGAAATACAATTTCCTTAGCTTTAAAGAGTTAAAAAGTTCTCTAGTATATATGCTACATACAACTTTGTACAAAGTTAACAAAATAGCGGCAACAGATCGAATTTACTATTAATATAAATTATACAATTTCAATTATTTTGTAATACATATGTTAAATTTGTTAAAAGTATTGTTGTGGATATCTGCTTTTAGTCAATAATACTTTATAATGTAATGAACAACAAGGTTTTTTTCTATTTATAATGACCATATCGCTCAATTAATTATTAACACACTGTTTACCGTGATTACATTGTATCCATAAAAATTGTATACTTTTTTGAAACCATAATAAACTGGTAAAAAACAAAATAGAATTAGAACCGACATTTCAAAATACAGATTAAAAAATATTGTTTCAACACAAAAATCTGGTAAAATTTTATGGTTAAAGATTACAATACCTTTATATATTTATACTAAGTGACAAAAATCCGAACACCCAGTTTAAATGATTTTATTTTTATAAAATTTTGTATAAGTACTTACTGAAGCATAATAAGTAAATGATAAAAATTTCAAAATGATTGCATTTCTTTAAAGCCCTTTTACCTTTAATAATGTGTGGATGCTTCTGATCAGGTGGTCAATGTCCTCCTGTGGTATCTCATTCCAGGCAACCACCAACTCCTCTCGGAGTTCTTCTCTAGAGTTTGAGGAGGACGTTGCAAATTGAGCAATCTCCTACCCATCATATCCCACACGTGCTCAATTGGGGATAAGTCGGGAGATCTTGGTGACCAAGGTAACAATGTGACATCATTATGTTGGAAGAAGTCTATTGTAACTCTTGCGACATGTGGTCGGGCATTATCTTGTTGGAAAGTTGGATTTGCCAGGGTGTCAAGATAGGGTAAAAGATGGGGTTCTAAAACTTCTTGGATACAACGCTGCGCGTTGCTGTTACCTCTGATGAAGATTAAAGGTGATCTCGAACCATAAGCTATAGCGCCCCAAACCATAACTCCAACAGTTTGATTGAACATGCCTTGTAACAAAAAACCGTGGATTTCTCCTTTCACCACGTCGTCTTCTAACCCTCGCTCGACCAGCGTGCATGCCTAAACAAAATCGAGACTCGTCACTAAAGACAATACTTTTTTATTCCTGATGCCAGAGTGACAGTTCTCTACACCGCTCAAGGCGATTACGTGGGTGTTCTGGGGTTAAAGGGAGTGGTCGGTATGAAAACAGGCCAAAACGTCTTATTCGTCGGTAAATACTTCGCATGCCATTCATTTTCAATGGACCTGGTAGTGGAGAAACGGTTCCCTAAGGCCAATAATCTTAGGCGGCGATCTTCACGGTCTGTTGTTCTACGAGGGCGTCCAGAGCCCCTTGCTCTTTGCGTACGGCCTTCTCGAAGCCATGCCTGACAACACCTAACCACAGTGTCTACACTTCTTTGCACTCTAACTGCAATTTCCTGAAAAGAAAATCCAGCTTCCCGAAGGTCAAAAAAAACAGTATAAAACCGGAATCTTCAACTGACAAGGCTGTCACTTTACATAATTGATGTAGAAAAATTGAGATACCCAGCTGTAAACAGGTATAAACTTGTATTTTGACATCCTAAAAGTATTATCAAAATTCACCTACGATTTGATGTTCACAACTTTAAAAATCGGAGGTCAAAGGTGAAAAAAATCAATTTCTCGTAGTTTTTCATCATCAAACTACATATTTTGTTTAATATGTACAATATTTGAGCATTACAGTTAGAGCAAGATAATTTGAAAATTCCTAATTTATGTAACAAACGTATTGAATCTTTAATGTTAACCAAACGTGTTATTTTGTTAGTTTTTAAACTTCTTATATAAAAAATCCCGTATATATAACAGTAATCCCATAAAGTGTTGAAATTGGAGTGTATAAATAAAACCCAAGTCATTTCACGAGTTACTCGTTAAACAAAATGGCTACTTTTGCTAATACACCATCAATAGATGTGACTTTGTGGCTCACAACAATGTATACGGCCTATCATTACATTAAAGGCACCAGGCTTGTAATTTTACCTCCATTTTTGGGTGTAAAGTTATGATGTCGTTATAAAGGCCATATCGTAAAGTGTTTCGGAACATTATCCCGCCCCTAGTTAAGCGCTGACAGCCACATAAGAACAGTGGCGTAGGACAAACCTAAAAATTAAAACTATTAAAAAATGGTTAGTTTAGAAAAACAGAAGATAGAGACCGAAAAAATTAGATATACTTATTTTATTTAAAGCAGAATTGGAATAAATTTCTAAAACAATATATATTATAGAAAAATATAGTAAAATTAAAATAAAATGCGTTGCACGTCATAGATTTCAATGTCGTCATTCGTCAGTGATAACAACACAATATTTAAAAAATATCTCTTATTTAAAATTTAGTTATTTTAGAGCGGTATTGTTTTACAAGAAAGCGCTGTTGCCAAACAAAAAATATCGAAATAAAATATCGGATATATTAAACGAAGAAAACTATTAGTACCGAAAATTGTCAGTATCAAGTTGTAAACAACTATTTACGATTTATTTAAGGTTATGTGGTGTTATCATTGTATGTTCAATCCTATAGAACAAATTTGGGGAATAACAACAAATTATTATAATCAACATGTTGGTAGAGATGGAAATTCAAGAGAAAACTGCTTAGAAATGTGGAAAGGAGCATTACTTACTGTGACTCCAGAAATATGGTCAGAAACTGTGAAGCATGTCAATAAATTAACTAATGAATATTGGAACAGGGAGATTTATGATAGAGATGATATATCCCCAGTTATAATTAATTTTGATCGAGATAGTGAGAGCAGTGATAGCTAAGAAGAACTTTTGTGTGATTAGTATTTGATTTATTTAAACTACTTGTAGGTACATATTTTATTAGTATCGGTATTTTCAAAATTATAAATTATTTCTGTTGAACATTACATTGAATAATGTAGGGACTTACTTGAAATGTTCCCAACATATTTAGAAAATATATTAAGAAAAAATATTAGAAAAATATTAGAAATATTAGAAAAAATATTAATAATTATAAATTTACTTTTCGGGTCCAAATCTGTGATTGCTTATTTTTGTAATTTTCCGGATCACGATTATTCATGCTGGATCAGAAGATGGTTGAATTCCGAAAAGTTTGGAACTTTCGGCGAAGAATATTCAAAATTCTTCGTTGGATTACCACCAAATTAATACAGCCGAATTGTTCGAAGATTGGTTCGAAAACACTTTACTTCCAAATATTTCCCGCATAGTGTCATACTTATGGATAATGCCAGTTATCATAGTCGCCAATTGAAGAAGTTTCCGCAGGCTCTTCAAATACCAAAGCGGAAATCCAGGAATTTATGCTCCAAAACAACATGTACTTTGAAGAAGGATATAAAAAACGCAGCTTTTAGAGGTTCTAAGGACATTTAACATACAGGAGACATATGTATGTGACACAATTGGAGCATCCAAAGGACATACAGTTCTTCGTCTTCCTCCTTACTAGTGAGCATTCAACCCGATTGAGCATATGTGGAGAAAACTAAAGAACAAAGTGCGGACCCAAAATACTATACCTACATTATGTCCTTCTGTAATTGCATTAATTCGGCAAAATATAGATGACCCAGACGTTGATTGTTGGAAAAGAACAATAAAGCATGTTATAAAAGTGGTGGACTCATACAGGGCATTTCATACTAACATAGAATCCCTTATAATTAATGTAAACGACAATAGTGACAGTGAAACTGAATTGATATATTAAAATATTTAAATTTTTATAATTTTATTGTGAATATCCTTTAATATGCGTTTCTATTAAAAAAATATTTTTGCAAATTTAATCCTGACCTGCATTTTTTACACAAACTTGCCAATACCTGAGATAAAAGTACCTAAGAAGTTTATTATCACCATCAGTCCCATTTTATTGTAGGCACTATATTGTTGAACACACTTTAATACTTAATATACTATATAGTATAAGTAAAATTAAACAATGATAATGTGTAATCCATAAAAAATATAACACATTAAAGAGAATTGTATAATTGGTAATTTACAGATATTTTTGTCTTATAAAAGTATTTCTAGACCGCTTTCCTTTTAAGTTTCCTCTTGTTCTGCCTCTGTGTGTCGAAAATTTAATGACTTTGTTGACATGTAAAGGAAGACCACAAAATTCACGAGCCAGCGCTTTGTTTATTGGTTTCGCTTTTAATGTTGCACTTTGCTCCGAACGACAATCGATTTTATAATAAAGACAAGGTAATCAGGAAGGAATTAAGGCCCTTTGTATGATAAAACCTGTTGTAGTAATTACAGTCTAACTTATTAAGCAATTACCGAAATTTGGATATCAAAAGTTTTATCTAATTAAATTTGAATTATATAGAATTAATTAGATCAGATACGGGGAGAATTTATACAAAAATTAAAGTGATGCCTGTTGTGTATATGTCAATAAGCTTTAATTGCCACTCTGATTAAGGTATTTCCAAAACATGCATTCTCAATGCAGCAACCGCTTCTTCAGGTGTCGAAAAACGTTGACCTCTTAGATTGTTTTTTACGTACGGAAATAAAAAGAAGTCATTCGGTGCCAAGTCAGGACTATACGGCGAATATCGTGCATTAGAATAAAATTGTCTACAATGATTGGAACAAATGGCACTACATTTTTCCTTATATACCGATCAGCTGTCAGTGATCTCGTACGAAACACAATTAACTTCATGTGGCCTTCAAAACCCCCATACCATAATCATACCTCCTTCATAATTTCAAAAAGTGAAAATCTTGAGTCATCCGTAAAAAGAATATTAGCCCAATCGTTAATATCCCAATTAACATGTTCTCTTGCGAATCTTAAACGTGCTACACGGTGTGCTCTGGTTAACAATGGAGCAGTAACAGGCATTCTGGGTTTGATTTCAAAATTCCTTAATCTGTTTCTAACCGTATTCTAACATTACGGACTTCAGAGAGGACATTTTGCAGTTGCCTGACGAGTTCGCAAAGTCTGAATTCTTAAATAACGGTCATCTGCAGTATTAGTACACCTAGTACGTCCTGGAAATAGTCTTCTATTATAACTTCCAGTTTCTCTAAACTTTCTTAAGACTCTAGAAACGCTGGATCGGTTGATTCCCATGACTTCAGCAACATATTGCTGATATCGTCTTCAACTAAAGCCACGATTTGAGCTGCTTGTTCTGGGGTTAAATGACTCATTTTTACTCAAAATGTTTCTAGACACTTTCAAATTAAAAATTAAACAAACGTACTGCACACAAGAAATTTTAAAATGTAAATAATACAAATTGTTTTTCAACAAAAAGGCGATTTAAACTGTAAATATTTTGGGCTTTTATACATCTAAAGGATACTCATATTAAAATATTCTAAGAAATGTGCTATTTTATTTTCCACCATAATTCAATTTTTAAAATTATTGTTTTTATGACTTTTTGTGGTCTTAACAACACTTGCTCTAGTGCATGTTTTATAGACCTGTTTATGCACTTTTACTTGAAGATACTATTTTCTGACGTGTAAAACAAATAATTGTTTCTCCAAATTTTCTATATCTACGACCAGCTAGGCAACAATTGGCAACAAAACAATAACATTTCACGCATTTTAAGGCTATCCAGTAGTGTGGATACCTAGTACCTATTAAAAATGTGTTAACATTTTTCTAATAAGCAACAATGTTCGTTGTAGGTCGTAGTTTTAAAGTAATAAAACAAGTTCTATGTAATTTTTTTAACTATATAAAAACATAAATCTTATTTTTACTGAATGTCATTGTAAATTTTAATTAACAGTTGCAATGCACCTTTTAAAACTGTCAAGGGTCATTAAAAATCCGCTTTTTTTGTCATTTGTAGCAAATAGTTTTAATGGGTTAATTAGATGAGATTAGATTAGAATATTCTGACCGACAACCAAGGTTGACGTGGTCAAGAGAAACGTTAATGCGTTGGACAATGGAAACAATAAAACAGTTTCTTATTTCAACTAACTCCCACTAAAATTAACTGCTGATTAATTTAATTGATCAATCTTTTACAGTTGAAAAAATGACAACCATTAAAAACGCAACAACCAATTAACTACAGGTGCCAATTATTGTATCTATTACTTCGCAAGTCGGATTATTAAGACCGCATTAGAATAATTAATCACGATCATTTCTTATAACCTGCATAACAGGACATGTTTAAAAATGGATTAAATTTATATTTTGATTACTGCTACTTTTTTTTATATTCTTTAGATTGTTATTTTTATCTTGAACGACTACAGATAGCAGGCAATACGCCACATTATTAGAAACATTTATTAAAATAAGTCATAAAATTTTATGCAAATAGACTTTCTGGTAGTTTGCAGATTTTTGTATTAGGTATTTTTTTTGTTTTGCTGTTTCTGAGAAATTATAGTGGCATCTATAGAGCGGGTCACAGTTATTATGCAGCATTACGTTTATGGACGACGGCGTTGCCATATCGGCATGTTCTTCGAATTTGGTTCCAACTGGCGCGGGAATAGTTGCGTTCTTTTTGAATGAGATCTCAGCTCACTTCGATTGAAGTGATCTGATATAAAGTGATGTGAGTAAGCACCAAAAAGAACGACAAACGCGCGACCTACGATTTCTTGCTCCCCACCACTTTATTTCCGACTCAATTCTAACTGATACCCCCGCATAGCACATTCAGCATCGGTAAAGGGGGACGAAAAATCTCAGCTCACTTCGAAGTGAGTGAATCGAAAAGAACGCGCACATTACCGATGTGAGCTGAGATTAACTGAGATCTCAGTCAAAAAGAACGCACCTAATATAACTTGCCATTGTGTTACTATTATGATTTAAATGTTGACTAAATTATTCATTTGAAAATCGTTTAGTGAGTAATTAAGAATATTTATAATTATGCTTTTAGATAAATTTTACGCGTTTAAAGGAACATATTGTAAATCCGCAAAAATATTCAAATTTTATACGTTTAATTATCACGTGTAAAGAAATAAATAAATACAGCGGCCTTACAAAAGACCTTTGTCAAATTATGAAATAATAATATAATTAATAATAAAAATATGTCAATAATAATAATATATACATAAATTACAAGACGAGTGGTAAAAAAGTCAGCTGTCATCGAAATTTTAAGGGAGAACGATTAACAGAGAAAAGCTAATGAAATCTTGCCGACGTTTCGATGATTTTTCCGAGGATTTTTCTTTTTCTGGCGGGTTGTTGTAACAAACAAAATATAGAATAAGTAAATGAATTAATAATTACCCATTTTAACTTGAATTAAAATTAAGCTTTAAAAATGACAATGATTAGCAGGTAATAACTAAAATAAATGAAAATTGAATGGAACATTTGAGGGTTAAGAAATATATTACTGATCTTCATCGTCATCCAAGTCTTCATCTTCATCGTCTTCATTTAGATTTATTATTATTGGCTCAATGTATTCCATTAAATGATCTGTTTGCCACATCTTTTCCTCTGTCTTCTCTACCTTTTTTTCATAATTAGACCACTGCATTGGGGTTACTTGCGAATACGCTGTTTTTATAAGTTTTTCCACATCCTCTTTTTTAAAAGTACTATTATTACTAGCCACATATCCTTTCACTTGGCTCCACACCATTTCAATAGGATTTAATTCGCAATGATAAGGTGGTAATCGTAGGACTGTTATATTATGTTCCGTGGCAATGTCGTCTATTTTTCTTAGGTCGTACTGCTCTCTAAACGCGTTTGCAGAGGCCAATAATTCTGTTTTTAAATAATCATCCTCGAAGTAAATCTCTTTTTCCAGTAGCCAGTACTTTATAACCAAAGCGGCAACAGTATTGAATATTCGCCCATAAGATTTTGGCCTATGCCGGCCACGCTGCATAATAACTGTGACCCGCTCTATAGACAAATTATTATAGATAAGGAATTGTTTTAGTTTTATTTAAATAAATTTTATTTTGTTTCAATGTAAAAAAGAATTAAAATAATACCTATAACTTAACCTCAAAATCTTTGAAGCTACTTTTTTGGCAATTCTTGAGCTGGTTTATTAAGAAATATCCATGGATATAACTCATTAAAGAAAGAAGAAGAAATATTCATATATTTATTTGGCAATATAAGGTTATATAATATAGAAAAACCATATAATTTATAAAATTATATAATAAAACAGAAACCTGTAAATTTATTACTTTCCCAAAGGGTGATAAATTAAGGAAAAAATTAGTCTCTTGGGGTAATTGAAGTAATATTTTACAGCAACTGTTCATTACAGTAAATTTATGGTCAGACATTTCTGTAAAATTTACTTTTGTGTGTAGCTGTCATTTTCAACAAAAGATTTCATTAAAAATTCATTAAAAATGTCATTAAACTTTTTTTAAAAAGAAAAAAGTTAGTTTTACTTGCTTATGTAAAGAAAAACGAAAAGTCAAGAAAAAATTACAACAAAATAATGTAAAACTGTTTAATATGTTTTGTTTATTTTTTTAAACAAAACAAAATATCTTTAAATATAACTTTTAACTATTCTTTAATCATAATAATGTGTAAATAGCACTACAATATTGTAAAAACTACACAATAAAAATAAATTTGGATAACATGCTATGACCTATCTCAAGCAATAGCGAACAGTGACATCAAAATAATGTGGTGTATCAATTAACAAACATTATTTCTTCTTAAATAAAAAGACATCTAGCAGATCAACAATTTAAAGTAGTTAATGAACAAATAAATCTTCACCACTATTAAACCGTTTACTTTGATTGAGTCTTTATTTTATACATAGATAAGACGTAACTGTAACAGAAATATATTAAGTTATTGTAAATATCAGCATGATAAGGATAATCAACAATAATCAATCATCAACACCAGGTACAGTCGGCTTTAGAATAGCATATACATGTTAAATGTGAATTTCGTTTACCTACCGAAGTTATAAAAACGCCCTTTAAACGCCTACATTAAATGGTTTTTGGGGATTAAGTTTATTTGCAAGGGACAGAGGGACAGGCAATTTGTCAATAAAATACTTTATGCTGCAAACATTAAAGACAACTGGACAACTGTTTAACTGATTTCAAATTTATTATTATTTAAACCGTGATTGGTTATACACAACAAATAGGCAGTCCTTAAAATTAAGGCCGTCCTTAAAATTAATTCATTGTAAGCGATTTGAGTTTGAAAATGTATATGTTATTCTGAAGCCGATAGTACCTAGCTACAAACAAACAAACAAAACGTAACTGACTATGTTAATTCTAGCGAAACGGCTGTCATTGAATTTAAAACATATTTTTGAATAAATAGTGGAAGTTTCATTCAACCATTTAGTTGTTTACTGTTCTTAATTATTTTTGTCTTATCAACCCTTCTATTGTGGTTTATTCAATTAAACAACCCTCTCATGGTTGGTGTAATTGGGTTAGAAACATTTACCTGATGCACAGTTAATTCGATTTTTTATTTATCCCTACTTCATCAATTTTCGTTCATTAATTAAACGAATTTTAAATTTAAAGTTTATTATAATGTAAAACATAATCATTATTGTATCATCATATAAATTATATGTCGATTATACGTAAATATGTCAAGATATTGGATAAAACTAAAAGCTAAAGATATTGTCGACATAAAGTTAATTTTGTATTTTGTTGCTTTAAATACTTCTTCTTACAAGTTGGAAAATAAGTACCAAAAAGGTTTACTGTCACTGCACCAAGGAAATATCTTTATAGGGGTTTTCCTTTTTTCTTATTCAGACAGTTTCTCTGTCATATTCTTTCTGGAATTGATATTTATCTTAACATAGTTTTTATAGCTCAAAATAATTAAATGAAACAGAAATAAAATTAAAAATAAAAAGATTTCTGTGGCGCTCATTTAATAATTTCCCAAAGAAAACAATTAATTTCTTTTTGGAAAATAATTTCTCCTACAACATACCTACCCTAGTTTATTTTTAATTTACTAAAGTCTGTTATTTTTGTTATTATTTATCAATTATTCTGGAAACTACACTAAAAACGTAATAATATTATGGATATATCAAAAAGAGAGTTAAACTTCTCACTGAAAGATATTTTAACGGTATATAGCGAACTTTTAAAACTTTTGAAATATCCTAAAGATTTTAACCTTCACTATAAAACAATAAACTTTGTAACTGATAATCTCTTGATGGAATCGTGCCGTGCCAATGGCCTTACTTATCGAGAAACTTAAAAAAAAGTATGAAGAGAAACATGCGTTTTTATGCAATTAAAAGATCTAATTTTAAAAATCAGTAGTCTCTTAACAGCTGCAATAGTCATAGAGTGACATCCGTAATAAAACAAACATTATAAAAAAATGTAATCAACATTAATTTTTAAGCCAATTTAATCAAGACGCTATTAACTTTCACCAGATGGATTAATTGTATATTTATACCATCAAGTGTCGATGAAAATTATTAATAAATCATTTTTGATAAAGGCTATTAATACCGATAGAGTTGACATTAAAAAACGAAATGATTTTAAGAAAAGAAAGAATGTAAAAATAGCTGGACAGGGGCGTGCGACCAATATAATTCAAATTTTATTGGAATAATTATTAAATCAAAAATACTAAAAACAGTTTTTTTTTATTGTGGGTAAATAGTACAAGATATAGATTGTAATTATTTTTTACTGTTTTCTTAAAATTCTATTAATTCTAGAATAATAAATTCTAAAAGCGGTTAAATTGGATAGTCCTCTAATTTTATCTTTTGGAAAATTCTTTGATATATTCAAGGCAAAAAGATCTCGTAATAATACAGTTACACAAAACAATCGTACTAAAACTTAACAAAACAAATATTTGTTAAGTTATATAAAAATAATAAATAATACTTATTTTTTATCAAAGTTTATGCCAAGATTCCTTAAAATTTTATCGATAAATTGTTAGTTTCGTCAAAAGTGTTTTATTTGGCTAAAACATTCAGTTTGAGTCTGGAAAATAAAAATTTATCAAGTAAATTTTTACTTTTAACTATTTTCGTTGTTTGATTGTTTAATATTGTTATTGAATTTTTGACAGTTACATGATTTTATCAATACTGGTAAAGCGACTAGTGGTTTTATCAACAGTAAATACACAAGAGCTTTTTTTTTACCGGAAAATTTCAGTTTTTTGAGTAATATTACTGATTGGCAAAATCTTTCGATGAATCGAAAAATGTATCCATTAAAAAAAAGATCGCGTGTATTTTGCTAAGATAAATTAACGACTAATTATATAAAGAAACAATAAAATTTATTCATTCTAAAACAATTAAACTAGTTAAAAGAACAGTTGTTAAAAATACAATTATTAAATATTGGTTGGGGAGTACTGATTTTAATGTTTTCTTCTCGTGTTTCTACGTATGTTGAATATTCTGTTTCCGAGGGTCTCAAATTATTTATAAGTTGTTCATGGTGTTCGGGGTCAATTTGGAGGTATGGTTTAATCGATTGTGATGACGAGTGTCCTGTTATCTTAATAAGCTGTTGATCGCTAACTCCTGCTTTGGCTAATTGGGAAACTGCGCTGGCACGATTTGAATGGTTAGTAACTTTATTATTGATTATGTCCAATCCAATTTTTGCAGCAGAATTTTTTGTCCAAACAGATATGGTATTAATACCTAAAGGAACATTTTTTTACCAACCTTTAGAATTTTTATTTTTCCAAAAAGGATTTGGAGTTAAAAATAATCGGTCAGAAGTAATATGTTCATTTTTTTTTTCTACTAGCAAATGGAATATTTTTACAGGGCAAATACTTTCGTCACTTTCATTTCTAGTCAACCATTTGCTGTCTGTTAACTTTTTCGAGCCGCCTTGTGCCGTTTTCGAAAATATGGTGTTATATTCAATCCTACCCGTAGGAAGACCATTTTGGTTCTTTTCTACTTTAAAATAATAAATTTTGCAATTAACAGCTTCTCCTCCTCTCCAAGCCAATTCGTAAGAAGCTATATGAAAGAATCTTTTTTGCAGCCCTTCAGGTTCATTTATATTCCATAGTGTTGCCATTTTTATTATATTTTCTTTGTCTATTGCTGAAGAACACGTCTTTCTTTTTGTTGGAATCAATTGAAGTTGTTTTCTTTTGGCATTTCTAGCATCCCGAGCTTCTTTAAAGGTTATGTCTGTAAAAGGATCAAATTTCAAACCATATTCGTTAAAATATTTCTGTTGTAACATTTTAGCAGTCGTGTTCCATATTGTTTTGACCGCAAATTCTTTGTAATCTTCTCCATTCTTTTTTTTCATATTGAAAGCCCAATCTTTTAATATTTTTGCTAGATCTTGTATTGTAGTATTCTCTTCCAACTTATAATTTCGGCTTTGACAAAACTCCATGAATTGTTTCCATATTGACTCTTCAATATTTTTTGTAATTTGTTCATGTGAAACCTCTCCAAATCGGTTCATACTTTATGTTTTTTGCAAAGAAAAGGTAGTATTGTTTTATATTGTTAAATTTGACAATTAAATACCTGTCAACAATAATGCAAAATTGATACACACCTACTAGATTGAGGAACATGCGATAAAAAAAAGCGATAAAAAAGGATGCACCTTTTTTATCGATGTCAAAATGACAAAATAGTTTGTAGGTATATGACATTTTAACATTGGAGTTAATTTATCAGTATAAAACGGAATGATTGGCTAGCATTTAGCACAGAACATTGAAGATTAAGCGTTTTCATTGGACGAAATCATAAAACTGTGATATTTTGACAGGTGAAAAAAATAATCGTATATAATATCATAAGAGAGAAAATTTTGCCGGCAAAATTTTAGACTGGTATGAATGTTTGTTGCTTGGCAATTTACGCGAATAAAATTTTGACAAAATCACGAGACTCAGTCGACAAAATCACGAGAGGTCAGTCGAGCGATTTTGTGAAAATTTCAAATTATTATAAGTGATTGATTTTGTGTATTATTGACATGTTACATTTGGGAACTCGAAGGTTCAGCTTTATTTGTTGTCCTGAGATTCTCTATCAACTTCTCGTGGTGACTGGAATCCAGCTGCAGATTAGGTTTTAATGAGCTTGCATTTAAGTGACCTGTTAATTTAATTAACTCCTGTTCAGCAACACCTTGCTTAAACAAGGCTGTCACAGCTGAAGGACAATGAGAATGGTTTGTTATTTTATGTTTTTTTATGTCTATTCCAATTTTTTCAACTGACATTTTTGTCCACTTAGAGACGGTGTTTATTCCAAGTGGACAGTTGAGCAAAGGTGAAAAAACTTTTGTGCTCCATTGGGGGTTTCTTCGTCGTAGCTTTTGGTCATTTTTAATAGTTCTTCGGTGGATAATGCTTTTAAACTGAGTTTTCTTTTTTCTGGACAACTTTGAAACTGCTTTCGTTTGGTGTCTCTGGCCAATCTTGCACATTTGAAAAATATATCCGTGAAAGGGTCGATTTTTATTCCTTATTCCGTAAAATATTTTTTTGTACCATTTTTGTTGTTGTATTCCATATTGACTTTACAGACGACTCTTTATGGCCGTAATGAATACAATCTAGAAGCTAGATAATAAGTACTGTTTTATTCAATTCTGGCAAATAAATATTATTTCAAGCTCTTCTGCTAAATGGGTTAATAAAAGTGATTCTATTTTACTTTGGTGAAGTTACAAAATAATTTTTTGCAATATATCTATCTTAAATCACATATGCTAGAGTCAATATAAAGTTTTTGTGTTAAGTAGTTTTTTCGTCTAAAATTAATGGCTTTCAAGATCCATTTTTTACTACTTCATTTTTAAATGGGGATTAAGTACTCCACCTCGTTCTAAAATACCTTAAGATAACTGTGATTCTCTTACAGCTAAATACAGAGTGTTTAAATGATTTGTTGGCATTACCTCTTTAAGACATTTTAATTTTGATATAAACCCCTTTACTTTAATAAAAATTTTAGTTCGTATTATTAATATAAATTGAAAGAAGCATCAGATACAAAACTGCACCTTGTGGAACTCCAAAAGTTACAGATCTTTTTTCACTTAAAACACTTAAAAACCCACCGAGTATTTTTATTCTAGCATTCATTATTAGAATAATATTTAAATATTCTTAATTGTCAATACAATTTATTTCAAAGATGATGAATACAAACCGTTTATTTGGTTTTTTACTTTTAATATTTTTGTAATTTTAAAAAAGCATTTTAACCTTAAATTATATCCATTCAAGAAATATCTTAGGTACTGCCAAATGTTAATAGTTTAAACTCGTTGAACGAAACAACCACCTTAGTTTACCTAAGCCTTTGTTTGTGTCTGGTAAGATGTCACCTCCTTCTGCTGTCGTTCTGGTTCCGCCAGCGAACAGCCCGAAAATAAATAGTTAAGGAGGTATTTTAAAAGGTATAATTAATAAGATTATGGAAGAAGTTTTGTGTATATGTAAAGAAGACTCGATTTATTTTTACTTGAAGCAGAAAGCTCTCTTATCAAAGTTGAGAGCTTTATGTTGTTTGCATTTAACAACTGATTATCGGCGTCACGTTTTCGTCTTACTTTATGGGCAACTTAAAACGTTCATGATTAATTTCGATTCGATAAAGGCGGGAGTTTAATAGCTAGTTTACGAACAAGTATGTTGTTTCCATGTAATATTTGCTCATTGTGGCATAAATATTGGTAATAATCGGGAATTTCTTCGTACTCATGGAGATAATGTACTTGAACGTTAATGTATTTTAATGTTGTTTAACGTACCGTCAATGGTTTTAACGTATTCATTTCAATTTACTGTCGCTATTCGTTATCTCAAAGTACTACCAAATAAGTGGGGTTAGGAATTAAGATAACTGAGTTGAGATACTTTCGAGCAATATGAAACACAATTATTCGCTCTATTAAATGATTTACGAAAGCTACTCAATTTTAATCCCATTTATGCGAGATCTAGTTGATCATAAACATTAAAAATATTTATTTGGTATAAGTACTTTCTACAAATGAAATTATTTCACCAATTTTTCATCCAAAATAACATTGGGAGATGTTAAATAAATCAGAAATTTTACTTGGGAATTTGGGATTACTTTTGAAATCTTTTATTTATTAATATTGTAAAAAATAGTCCACAGTTCGTTCTGCTTTACTTCATCCTCAATAGCACATTTTTCTCCTCAGACTATCCAAGGGTTTTTTCTCAACTCATTTCTTCTTCTTCTCATTCCGTGCACCTGATTAAAATTGGTACCTGTTAATTCTCATGTCAGGCGTTGGGAATCCGGTATTTCCTAATATTTTGATTGGTTCCTTACCTGATCTCTTACATAATCTCTCAAATGCCTTTGAGAGGGTTTAAGGTACTCAAAGGCATTTGTAAATCTCTCTAAAAAGAGGTCTTAAGAGCTGCTGTGCATATGAAAACAATTGGACTGGCAGAGAGTGTGGACTGCAGATTCTGTCACGCTGATTAGGTTAAAACGGCAAAGCATATCTTGTGTAACTGCCGAGACCCAAGGACTTCATGGATGTGTCGCCAACGACCCTGATGAGCTTCATCAAAGGTATAGGGCTGATGGAACGACTATAACCTAGGCTTGAGCCACCATAGATCTTTCAGGCTGCAATGGAAGGGAGGTTGAAGGACTACTCACATAGAACCTAACCTAACCTCATTTATCATTGTTAATCGCCGAATTTGTTATTTTCTATTCATGTACTCTCCCATCGATATAAACTATCAGTGTTACCATTCTTTTATTCAACAAGAAGGTGACTAGTATTCCTCTTGTCAAAGTTATTCCTATATTTCAAATAAGCGTTACAAACATTTAAAGTTATTGTAAATAATTGCTGCGTCTTATTTTTCAGTGATAGACCATAGTGAAACAAGGTCGCTGAATCCATTTTAATAGCAAAAATGTAGCCGACATTCATGAGAAATTAACTTGATCGGAATTGTTCTTTAAATTCAGATCCACTAACAGTGTTCCGTATTCTTTGTAATCTTGTAGTAATTCTTATGTTTATCTGCAGTTATACTTATTGCTTCATAGTAAAACGCTGCTATGCAATATACATACAATATCATTGAGCTGTCAAAAATTAAATAACAATATTCAAATAAAATTCAAATTATAATTGTGTTTTTACGGTGCTCACGACAACTGACAACTGTCAATACTCTCGTCACAAAAAGTATCGCATAATTTTAAAAATTGAATTATGGTGTAAAATAAAAGAATATTTTTCAGAATATTTTAATATGAGTGTATGGTATCCTGTAGAGGTATAAAAGCCCAAAATATTCACAGTT
This sequence comes from Ophraella communa, assembly GCA_035357415.1. Taxonomy (NCBI): domain Eukaryota; kingdom Metazoa; phylum Arthropoda; class Insecta; order Coleoptera; family Chrysomelidae; genus Ophraella; species Ophraella communa. Next base: position 18,542,439 of record CM068988.1, on the reverse strand, counting down.
TAAACCGCATATTTGTTGAAAAACAAAAAATGAATAAATTTTGATAAATCCTATTTGTATTATCTACATTTTAAAATTTTTTGTGTGCAGTGCGTTTGTTTAATTTTTCATTTGGAAGTGTCTAGAAATATTTTGAGTAAAAATGAGTCATTTAACCCCAGAACTAGCAGCTCAAATCGTGGCTTAAGTTGAAGATGGACGATCACAGCAATATGTTGCTGAAGTCTTAAGAAGGTTTAGAGAAACGGGATAATAATAGAAGACCAGTTCCAGAACGTCCCAGGTGTACCTACTAATCCTGCAGATGACCGTTATTTAAGAATTCAGACTTTGCGAACTCGTCATGTTACAGCCAGGCAACTGCACAATGTTCTCTCTGGAATCCGTAATGTTAGAATACGGTTAGAAACAGATTAAGGAATTTTGGAATCAAACCCAGAATGCCTGTTACTGCTCCATTGTTAACCAGAGCACACCGTGTAGCACGTTTAAGGTTCGCAAGATAATATGTTAATTGGGATATTAACGATTGGGCTAATATTCTTTTTACTGATGACTCAAGATTTTCACTTTTTGGATCCGATAGACATATTCCAGTTTATAGAAGCGCAGGTGAGAGATTTGCTCAGTGTAATATTTATTTATTTATTTATTTTGTAAAAATCCATACAGGTTTTTTACCTGATTACATGTATAGTTAAGAAAAAGAAAAAATAATCAATGAATTACATTAAAGCTTCACTAATAATGGACATGATATACTTAATATAACAATAATTGGACATGGTTCAAATACAAAAACCGAGGAATTCGAAGGATGAGCGATCTATATATCCAACATAAGATATGATTTGAGAGTATTTTTAAATCTTCCCATGCTAGTAGTAGTCCAATCAACTATGCACAAATAAGTTATTTGCCAATTTGAGAACTACTTCTAGAGGTGAATTTATATTACTCCAAAAAGGCCCAAACATAATATGTGCTCTAGTATATTTTGAAGGCACTTTAAATGGTATCAACGATAATAAATCACTGGAGGACGCTTGATTGTTAAGTATCTTATACAGCAGTAACATCATTGTCTGTTTGCGCCTGGAATGTAATGAGGGAATATTAAACTCAATCCTGCTTAAAGCTGTTGTTCTTACCACATTATAGTCAGGCCACTCAAAATGTCTTTTAAAATATAGATATCGTAAAATTAAATAAAATTAATTAAAATAAAATATAAGAGCAGCCAGAGATTATGGAGGTGGTTCGATTATGGTATGGTGTGGCATCTGTTTTGACGGCCATACGAAGTTAATTGTGTTTCGTAGAGGATCACTGACAGCTAATCGGTATATAAGGGAGGTTCTTGAAGAAAATGTAGTGATTTGTTCCTATTATTGGAGAGAATTTTATTTTAATAACAATGGAATACCTTCAAGAAGTTGGTATCCAAGTAGATTTACCAGCAATTAGTCCAGACCTAAACCCAATTGAACATGTTTGGGACTACCTGGATTTGGACTACATAAGTGAGAATCAGAGATGTTTTTAGAGCCAGATGTGGCAATAACAGATATTAAAATGTTAAATTTATCGTTTAAACTTTTTATTTTGTTAAATTGTATAATTTGATTTTTTTTTCTTATTAATTTTTTTTCTTATTTTCATTGTTTATGCCCATTATTTTTTGATTTTTAATTTTAATTAAATAAACTACTTTGAAACAAAATTCAAAATTCATTTCCTATCATTTCCCAAAAAAATGTAAAGAGAATAATAAAAACTTTATTCATAAATCACGTATGCGATAGGTACTTTTTGTGACAAGATCTTTCTCAATACAAACAGTCCATTTTTAGAACTGTTATTCATATTCCATTACTTTTTTATTATATTTATTATACACTGCTAACCTGCTAACCCAACCTATTATTGCGTTTTTACTCATATACATTTATGTTAAACGTTTTTGACGCCCACAGTTGAAAAGACGATAAAAACCACATTTTAAATTGAAAGATGCACAAAATGAAACACCAATAAATTGTTCCTTCCTCATATACGCCTTCAAAGTATATCGCTTCAGCCATTTTTTCACCCGATCTTTTACTGAAAATGTTTATTCAAAGTGGCATTTTATCCCGGCCGAGGAAATTTATCATATGGAAGAATTCGTTAGCTGAAAAGCTGAAAGCAAACCCACTAAAAAGGTAACTTTAGGCGTGGGGTGTAATGCAGGAAATAATTTTTTTAACAATTTTTTGTACAAAAGGCTTAAGAGCAATAACATTTAAAAGGTATTTGTGTGGAAGAAGAACGAAATTTGTTTGTATACCGATATATTTTTATTATAACAACAACAAAATAATTATATTAGATCTTCTAGAGATTATATTAGATAATATTGTCATAACAGGTAGCTCAATAGATTCCATGACCTTAGAACCGAAGTTTTTTTAAATCATTATTCAAATTAACATAAAAATTAAAAGTAAAATAAAAATACGCTGCATATTAAAAAGTAAGAATGAAATATAAATTAATGCAAAAAGCACTTACTCCTTTAATTGTCGGTTTCCAATAGAATGTTTCAAAAGTTGTCTAACTTCTAATTCAATTTAAAAGTTGTATTTTTTCTTGCCACCTCACCTTTTACCTGTGCCCATGCATATTAATTCTATATGGTTTAATTGACAGTGATAAGGTGGCAAACGTAATACAGTTATTTCTTTTTCCTTCGCTATTTCGTCAATTACATATCTTTTATATTGTAATTTGTGGCGCTTTGCAATTTGCATGGTGTCGTCAAAAGAAATGTTCTTACTTTGGAGCCACTTAGCGTTATCTAAGACAGCCACTGCAGCACTTGGCAAAAAGTCCAATAGCTGGGAAAAATGATCTTCAAAAACATCAGAGGTCATTTCCTCGTGGTAATCTTTGTTTGACTTTGATACAAAGTCTAATAAACCATTTTCTACAAAACCATGTTCACTGCCAATGTTTGCTCCTCAAGGAGCTTTGTTTTAAATGAACCGCACTTGTACTGGAACAAAACTTGAACTTGACGCCATTTTCACTACCGAGTAAATTAATAAAAATATAGATCACAATATAAACCACCAACACTAACGAGTACCTATATTCTTATGTATTAGGATATAAACAAATCCTCAATTTATAGACTAATTACGTACCTGTTTTTGCAATTATACACATAGGGTTACATTAATCCCTTAACACCCCTAATGACCACAATTTTTATAGCTAAAAAGAAAAACAAATTATTCTAAATATCGTATTATGATTACTTACCTAAGAAAATTAAAATATGATGATTAAAAGAAATTTCTTAATACCGATATAAATAAGTACATGCGCTACTGATTTATGGTCTTGTTTACAATCTTTTACGATTTAATCACTTTTCTTAGCTACCAACAAACAAATGAACTATAAGAACAAAAATAAAACTTTTTAAACCAAACTTCAACTATTTATTCAAAAAAATTTTTTTTTATACCCACTGACACCTGTTTTGCCAAAAACTAGCATCGTCAAATTTACATATTGAAGTTACATTTTGTTTGTTTGTAGCTAGGTACCTGATATTGATTAGGTACCTAGTGTTAAGACTAGACCAAGTATGGAAGTAATAAGACTTAACAATATTAAAGCCTTTATGTTAGCCCTAAGGAATTATCCTGGATGTATTTCCCTCTAATACCAGTATAACTATGCAATGATATAAAAAAACCAGGAAAAAACTATATCATGCTAGGTTACCAGAGCTGGGAAAGATACTTTAAAAAGTATCTAGATACAAGATACAGATACTTTTCCATGAAAGTATCTTAAGATACATTTATATAAAGATATTACCTACTAAAAATATCTTAGATACAAGATACTTTTACAAGTATCTAAGATACTTTCAAAAAATATCTTAGATACTTACAAATATTTTTGGTTTATTAAAGAAATACCTACTACATTAGTGCAAGTTTATTTTAAACAGCATTTCTAGATTAAATGAAACTCTGAAACACAGGAACATACAGATAAGAAACTCAAAAACAAAATTTTAATTTTCGAAATTAAAACCTAACACAAAAAACTACTACTAGGTATTGCAAACAAAAAAATCATAATTAAAAATAATAATACTTATTTATTAAACAAAGTGTTTATCTTGATTGGCTGAACAAACTGAACATGTGGCTGTAGACTTCGCGCATCGTATAAAACATATTTATGGCATAAAGAATCTTAGATACTTTTGAAAAGTATCTAAGATACTAAGTACAGATACTTTTAAAAAGTATCTAAAAAATTTAGATACTTTTGCATAAAATGAAAAAGTATCTAGATACAAGATACAAGATACTATCTTGTATCTTAGATACTTAAAAGTATCTATTTTTTGAAGATAGTCCCAGCTCTGTAGGTTACTAAAATCATTCTTTTAAATTTTTTGTTATTTTTGCGGAACTAATTCAGAAAACATTCAGTGGGAAATCATTTTAATTTCACGAGTAAAATAGTGCTCGCTTGCTTTTAAAACTGCGAATACGTATTCTATCTGAGTATTATCTCAAAGTTCAAGCGCCGACACTGATTAATCTAAGCTCTAAATAATGGCGAATGCGCCGGGTCTAATCCGTCGGTTTTAGAGCTTAGATTAGTCAGTGTTGGTGCTTGAGCTTGGCGACTTCGTAACAATATGTTGTGGATTCGCTCTGTGAAAATTGATTATTACTTATAAGTATCCCCTCTTACCTAACAGGTGTACACTAACCTCACACAACCTAACCTAACCTAATCTTCTTATCAAATTTCTAGTCATATATACCTAAATTTCTTTTAATCTATTTTATTTTTGCTTCATCCCAAATTACTCCTATCTACCCTGGAGGCCTGTACAAATCAAATTTCCATAAACAGATAATCAGAATCAGATAATAAAAACAAAAATGGGAATTAAGAAAACTAGAAATATTATCAAAAGGTTTATTTATAAGAAAAGTTTTTACTTAAAAGCTGACAAAGGTAACTAGGACAAACTTGGACAAACAAAATTGTTTCGAAAAAGTGGATCACTTAATCGAGACTGGTCCTTATTAAGATTTCAAAAAAATTTGCTAAATGAATTGATTTCCACACTAAAAAATGCTCTAAAAAGTTGCAAAAACCTAAACATTAAAGTATAAATTAACTATTATTAATCCTACATTGTCAAAACTCTATTGCCTTCCTAAGTTACATAAACCTGGGAAGGCAATGAGTCTTATTGTTTAGCTGCACAGTTATCGAAAAAGTTTGAAAATTCCAAAACTGACTACACATTTCTGCAAATTTCCTAAGATATTTTAATTCTTAGAAATGTTCTATTTTAAAGGAAGTTTTTAATAAAATGGCGCTTGTACACAAGACTATTGTATGAAGAGTTGAAGTGCAATCAAAGATTTCCGTCTTATAAATCTTTCAAGATACACCAATCGACTTAAATAAATAATATTACTACCAAACGAAATCACAAACGGATACGTAAATTATTTAGCTACCATTTTAACCAAAAGCGAAACGCCTGCGAAAGCAAACGCTCCGATGATACTCAAATACTCACGTATATATAACTCCTTATATCTACTTTTTTTTTCAAATTCGCGGATATAAAAAAACCCATTTACATCGCTTTGCTCAAACCGAAAGCATAAGTCGAGAGAATTTTAATATAGCGTTCCGGAATATTCAAAGAAGTGAATTACTTTACCGACCAGAAGCTTAAAACGTCCGCCATTTTGTCTCTTGAGACAGCTCAGTTTAAAAGTTCCGCTGTAAACTAAATATATACCTACACGCGGCGTAGGCTGGCGGTAAGCTTTCTTGGATTTCGAGTAACTTCATATTACGGGTAATATGGTATTGATCTGGAGTTTTCTTTTTTATCATTTTAGATATCTGAAAAGTATCCCTTCAAAATGGAAAATATTATGACACTGGCGGGGTTTTAAATAAAATGAAACAATATACTTTGGTTAACAATTTCTTTTTTCTTTCTATCTAACTATTTAATAGTGATTTATTAATATTTAGAATAGACCAAATTTTAAAGGTTAAAAAGCATTAACAAAGACATTTAGACATGTTAGAAACATAAAATATTACGGACACACACCAACATTTATCAAATTCGTAACCAATCCAACTCTGATATCACTATCACTACTTTACTAACTTTCAATAGTATCTCTCTTTAGAATAAATTTGGTATTGTCCATAATTGCCTCAACTCTAACAATTTTTAAATATTTATTTTAAAACATCTCTTTATTCTTTTAGCGATTTTTCTATAATAGGAAGTAGGGGAATGAGGGGTAGAACCGGGTAGCTAAGGTAAAAAAATTCCATAGTACTTAATTATTTTATTTTATAACTGATATTTTGGAAACTAAATTCTATATACCTTATCTACAGAATAAACCAACGAAATTTAAAAAAAAATAATCTGTATTGACTAAAACAAGGGCATTACAAAAAATTTTCTAATTACGGTTTTGCCCCACCCCTGGGGCAAAATCGGATAACAAGTGGGGTAAAACCGGGTATTTAAAAACAAGTTTAATTAAAAAGTTCTGAGGCAGCTGTTGCATCTAAACTTATCCAAATCCTCATCCAGCCAACTAGTACATACTTCGTGTGCCCAGCTCTCGCACGAAATACACTTTACCCATCCATTACCTCTAGTTGACATGGAGTAGTTTTCTTCACAAAAGACACATAGTGCACCCTTATCTTTATTTTCCTTATTTTCCTCTTCCGAACTTGAATCCTCTGTCGATTTTTTGGTTGTTTTCTTTATTGTTTTACCTTTCTCTTTAGAATCAATATGTCTCTTTACTCCTTGAGTCTTAACAGATTTATCGTTTGCAAAATAGAGGCCTCTAGTTCCTTTCTATATGTCTGTCAAAATTGCAGTCTTACCTCGACGTCTTTTTGTGTTAGTGGCTTTCCTGCTACTATGAGGAACAGGCAGGATTTCACTGGAACTTTCGGTTAATTTGAAGTTATTGAATTTTTTTTGGTGTAGTTTCCCTTGGTAACCAAATAGAGAAGTTAGGGTTTGGTGAATTCTTCCTAGATGTTCTACAGGAAGGTCAAGCTACAGGTATTTTTTCTCTTTCTATGGCTCTCTCAACAATAGTAGCTTCTGCTAAATTTGAAGGTATTCGATCTGTGGTCTGAGCAGCTACAAAGTCAACTTCTCGGAATACGTAACGGTTATTAGGATAGATTCCTGGTTTTAAAAATCCAGAGACAGCGGTTTGGATAGTTGCAGCTTTGCAGCTACTCCTATGTCATCTCTTTTTATGATTTATTTCCTATCAGATTTCATATTTAATAGTTTTTCTTCTCAACACTTGAATACTATAATATATATCCAGATTTAATTCACTTTATATCTATAATCAGGCTTTATAGTCGTTTTAAAAATATTGTATTAGAATATAAAAAAGTTACAAACATACATGCTATTGTTTGCAAATTTTGAAACTTTTACTATATTTTATTTATAATATCGCATAAATTTCATTATGAGAAATAAATTTGCAGGAAAATCATTAAATGTATAAAAATCTTTTAAAAACTTAACTATCCATTGTTTTTGTTTTTCAGCGACTTTTCCCATGACAAGGAGGATAGGGCATCCTTACCAAAATAGAACGCCGCCGAAAAGGAAGAAACCACGAACATCCTTCACTCGATTACAAATAGCAGAATTAGAGAAACGGTTCCACAAACAAAAGTATTTAGCATCAGCCGAACGAGCTGCCTTAGCAAAAACATTGAAAATGACCGATGCACAAGTTAAAACGTGGTTTCAGAACAGACGGACAAAATGGCGGTAAGAGAAAATTTTTTCTTCGCGTATAGTTAGCTGTTTAGGTGTTAACTTATTTTTCTATGAAACGCTTTTATATTTGACACTGTTTTGACAGTTCAAACAAAATATCATACGGTTTTCAATTATGATGAAAAAAAGAAGCAACATCACACAATTGTTATAAAAATTAACTTAGTTTATTCGATTTCAACTGTTGCTATATTTCAGTTGGTTTCCTAACTTATGCAACCAATTACACACATGATATCAAATATTATATGTCTGACCGACAACACACAAACCATAAATACCCTAAAAGTTCCTTAGCTAATCCGCCGCTCCAGAAAACCAAAAAGAAAAACGCCATATCTACCTCTACGCCTAACCTAACCTAACCTAACCTAACCTAACCTAACCTAACCTAACCTAACCTAACCTAACCTAACCTAACCTAACCTAACCTAACCTAACCTAACCTAACCTAACCTAACCTAACCTAACCTAACCTAACCTAACCTAACCTAACCTAACCTAACCTAACCTAACCTAACCTAACCTAACCTAACCTAACCTAACCTAACCTAACCTAACCTAACCTAACCTAACCTAACCTAACCTAACCTAACCTAACCTAACATAACATAACATAACCTAACCTAACCTAACCTAACCTAACCTAACCTAACCTAACATAACCTAACATAACCTAACCTAACGTAACTAAACTAACTTAACCAATGTTAAACAGCTTATAAACAACTACTTCGACCCTTCAATGTGTAGTGTATTATGAGCGATATATTTGAAAATACAGCTAGTGGTCCATCATGATCTCAGAACATGGTTTCTTGAGTTCGTAGAGACTATATATTATGAGGAGACAAATGTGAATTCATTGTAGAAGATAACTTTCTGTTCCATATACATTTCTTCTGCAAGCGTTCCATTTAAAAATGTAGTTGAAACATCTAGTTCTACCAGATGCAGCATCTCTAAAATTTGTTATCTAACCACGGAGCTAAACGTTTGTTCATAGTCCAATCCTTCCCGAGGTTTGAACCCTTTACTACCTGTAACTCCATATCCTCATAGCTTCAAGCCAATCTGCGTTCTCTTCTCTTTCCAGAGCTTCCTTGTATGTAAGCAGAAATCCTTAAATCGTTCAGGAGGTCTCAGAGAGATTATAACCCCCAGGTTGTAGGATACGGCATAATAATCTCTTTTGGCAACGATTAAAACTAGATTGGAACTATCAAACAGATCTGTTTGATCTGGATCTATAGTATCCTGATTAACGTCATAGATAATGCCTCTTTCCTCATTGATGTCAGCCTCTACTTCTTGCGATATTGTAGCATGTTGATGTAGATTTCACAGCCTTTAAGTTTCTATTATATTTTTATGATAATGATGATAATGTTTAATTTGTTTGTTTTTCATACCTTTCCTATCAAATTATATGTCTATCAGTCTTTGATTTATCAACGAGTGATTATATTCTAAATTAGAATCAAATGGTAAAACTTCCTCTATATAACGTATCTAACAAAAAGGAGTCAACATCCATTAACTTACTAAATGATTAAAGTTATAATTGAAGGCATCGCAAAGTCACAATTGACTTGTAGCCACTTATATACAAAGTAATAAAATCCACCGACGTAAATTATAATGGGAAACTTTAGCCGTTGTTCATTTATCACATTTCCGAAACCAAACGACAAAATTAATAAAATAAACTGACTCGCGTCGCCAAATTCGAATTTACCGCTTTCTCTCGATTGTCGTTCCGGTTAGAAAGAGACGAAAACACTCCGTTAATCGCACCTGACATTCAATTATTAACGAAGCACTAAAACTGGTGCGCTCGCCTGTTACTAGATCCGTGCGGTCCCGGGGAAAATTTTAATTGTGATTTACTGAATTTGAACACTGCGAATTTTGTCGCATATTATGAATTATCGTTCTGGTATTATCAGACGCTCTGCTGGATGTCATTAGCAATTAATTTCGGTAATTAGGATGGCAAATTCGTTAAATTGATTAGGAAGAATCGTTGAATGTTAATTATTTACCGTGTAAGATAATTTACATACAGAAAGGTTGGCTGATTAATGGAAAGTGGAATCGGTGCCAAATCCCAGATTTGATTATGTTGGTAAAGGTTTTGTAAATTGCTGGTTTGTAAATTTCGAAGATTTTAAAACATTATTATATTAATTGAACAATCATTCACATTTTAAATATTTGCTCATCACCATGTTCTTTTGAAAAACCAACTGGTTCATACGCTTTAAAGTTTTATTATACAAACCATTTTATCAATTTTGAAACCCAAAATTGACAGTTTAACAAAACGTTCACCATTTAAGCGAAGCATGTGAAGGTGTTCAAATTCTTCTTCAATTAATACTGTTCGAGGGTCGTCAAAAGTGCGTGATCCTTAAGAAGGCTTATCAGGATGAAAAAACAGGTCACATGATCGTCCTTAATAATCCCTCCTCTTACTACCCATTCATGCTATCCTAACTTAACCTAACCTAACCTAACCTAACCTAACCTAACCTAACCTAACCTAACCTAACCTAACCTAACCTAACCTAACCTAACCTAACCTAACCTAACCTAACCTAACCTAACCTAACCTAACCTAACCTAACCTAACCTAACCTAACCTAACCTAACCTAACCTAACCTAACCTAACCTAACCTAACCTAACCTAACCTAACCCAACCTAACCTAACCTAACCTAACCTAACCTAACCTAACCTAACCCAACCTAACCTAACCTAACCTAACCTAACCTAACCTAACCTAACCTAACCTAACCTAACCTAACCTAACCTAACCTAACCTAACCTAACCTAACCTAACCTAACCTAACCTAACCTAACCTAACCTAACCTAACCTAACCTAACCTAACATAACTTAACCTAACCTAACCTAACCTAACATAACTTAACCTAACCTAACCTAACCTAACCTAACCTAACCTAACCTAACCTTTTTTTGAGGTGGAAAATACGTTTACGCACACCGTGCTGCTGCACCGACCTTTTCATCTCAAAACCCCTTATTTCTCTAGTATCACAGTTTGTTTATCACAGCCTTCAAATTACCCAAATCCATGCATTTTATATTATCCTTAACCATGCCTCTTCACATCCTCTTCTTCCTTTACCTTCAGAATCTGAATTATGTACCCCGCAAACAACTCCTCCTCCTATCGCCTACCATTTGCTCAATAATTATTTCTGGACTCGGAAGCAGAACACCCAGTCCCACTCTCTGTGTTTCCCATCTGGCACAACTCCATATCACATGTTCCGGACTATCCACTACTTTGCACACTTGACATAGATCCTACCTAGTATTTCCAATTCGTTTCGTGAACGTACCGAAAGAACCATGCCCTGTTAAAAACTGGGTAAGGTAATAATTTACCTACCTGTGTCCACAATTAACCCATTTTCTAATATCTGAAATTATTCTCCGCGTCCAACTGGCACACCTTCCTCCCTCTGTCCATCTAACCTGCCATTTTCTCAAGATTCTTTCCCTCGCCATTTTCCTAATCACCCTAAGTAGAGCCAGTCTTTGCATTGTCAACAACTATATTTTTGTGGATCTTCTTCTTGATGGTCGATTTCCATACGGGACTAGCGTAGAGCAGTGTACTGTAAACCACCCCGCACAACATTTTCCTTCTCCAAAAACTCGGTCCTCCAATGTTTAGCATGTGTTTTCGAATTGCCTCCATCTTCCTCCTTTTCAATGGCTTTGGTAATGTGGCCCATAACTCAAACCCAACTTCATGGTTACCCCTAGGTATTTTGTCTCTTTAGTTACATCCACTAATATTCCATCTACCCTTAATTGGTGGGGCAACCCGGCTTTCTTAGTACTTGACTCTCGATCCAAAAACTCCTATTCCAGTTGCCTCTTTCAGCTCCTTGTCTCTTTGCCCAGGTAAATCTTCGACCATTTTCATTCGAAACACAACCCAGGCAGGTTTAATTCTTCTTTAATGAATCGTCAGAATCCTGATTGATCCAGTACTGGCAGTTATGTCGATTGACTGTATAGTTTAGCTTGAAGGTTTGCTTAATCCGACCATAAAATAGAAGGCTGGAATTGTGGATCAAACTGACCGACTGACTACATACATATTTGCAATAAAAAAAAAAACATTTTCTTGAAGAACTAAAAAGTAAAAGACACCTTGCAGGTCAATAGTTGAAAGTTGTCACTTGGAAATTCTTCGCTATTAAACTTTTTTTATATATTAATCCACAATTATACTGATATTAGAGGAACGTATGTGCTTAGGGCTAATAATATCTACTTTTATATTGTTATGTCTGATACCTTCAATACCTATAAATCATAGCCTGAGAGAACTGTACTTTTTTACGGCAAAATTGTAGTCTGAAATCCAACGGTTCTAGGTTGAAGAGGGGCTTATACGAGTAGTACGTGAAAAAAATGCGTCGCCTGAATTTTTGTGATTCATTTTTTAGGGGTTGAAAAGGGTGAAAATTGGGGATAACGCAAAGTTTTGCGATTTGCGGCTAAATTTGACATTCAAAAAAAAAGTTTTGTTAAAACGAAGAGTTTTTTATTATTCTTCTTAACTGATGTCTATTAGTTTGTGTTTTTTGATGATCTCTCTTGGGAAATATTTAAATTGACTTTTAGCTCTGAGGATGGCCTATTTTATGGTTGAAAGCGCTTATCTAATAAATTTAAAGAGTTTATATACACACTTATTGAAAATACAAAATTTCTCTCTTTTTCTCTATCCTATTCAAAGTATGTACTAAGTACTACAGTCCTTTACTTACAATCCCTTACCTAATATTAATTTGTAGAGAGTAAAGTCAATAATAATAAACAATTTCATTGTTTATATTTCTCTATTCCATTATTTACATAATATACATAATACAAGAAGAGTATTGTCATTACCTTGTTCTATTTTTCTTGAGAATAACAAGGATCCAATTTGTGAGACGTCTAAAAAATATACAACTTACAATTTTAAAAACAGAACGAGGAGAGAATAAAAAATTGTAAAAGACCTTAAGAACCGCTAGAAATTTCATCGGTTTAAAACGTTGACAGACCTCTAAAGTCTTGACAGCCGTGGTTCAAAACCTTTTAATAATTCCTCGCTTTTAGAAAACCTCTTTTCGAATATGATTTTTTATTCATGACGGATCTAGACGTATGGACGGATAACACCTTGTACATCAGATATCCGTCACTTATTTTGTTTTTTTTTTCGATAAAAGCTGAGAAAAGGTGTTGGTATAACTATTTTTTGTACATAGGGGACATACATGGAGAAGCTGTAAATGAAATACAGCTAGCTACTTTTTTGCGATTTACTTGAATAAATAAAAGTAAGGTAATACAGACTTCAATGCATCAATTTAATAATGTCTAAAGATTATTTAAATCTTAAATTTTAACTTAGTAATAAGTTAAAGTGAGTAATAATTCTTGATAAAAAGTTTTACTTGTTCTAAAACCCAATGAATTGTAATAAAATGCAAGTTTTTCAAAACCTGTCTCATTTTATAGCCAGTTTACGATGTGTCAAGTAGCTGTCAACTTTTATAAGTGATTTTCAAATTGTCATTATTTAATAAATATTTAACAACAATGTTAACTATTCAACAAAAAGTACCTATATCTTATTAATTGTTGTGGTATTGGGGAAATAAAGAAGTTTGGCTAGGTCGTTTAGGTTAGATAACAATGCCTAATTGAGAAATCATCTTAAAAACTAAGAAGGGAATACCCCGTTGTAACATACGCTTCAGCTTTAACTGCAGTAACCCAACACCCCACTCTTCATCATACAATTAAAAATCGTTTTAAGAATATTTTCATGAGAAAAACTCGTCAAGATCCACCATTCTATGAAAGAATTCAAAGACCAGTAAGAAACGAATTAAACAAATTGAATTAAGTAATATTGACCTTAAATATACCGACAATTATTTAGGAATAATAGTTTTATAAAACCTTTCAACACTTTTAAAACTTTGCGGTATTAAGTAATAAACTTTAATACCTCAGATCTCAGATATTATATAATTTTTTATTAATCATAATCAATAAAAAATAAAATTAAGTTTAAAGAGTGACAGTTTATCATCCATTGAATAATTATTAAGACAAGAACCTATTTCTTGAACTGTTTTACGATTTATATAAAAATGCAGACGTTCAGTTGGTGATTTTGACGTGCGACGGTTGGCAACGTCGACTAGAAAGGCGATATACCAGATCGTATTAGTGTAATTGACTGAAGGTTGGTTGTCCGGAACGATGTCAACCGTTGCGTTTTCCACTAAAACACGCTATAATCGAATTTCGCGACTTTTCTGGCAAGTTTCTGCTTTATCTCGCAGAGTATTAACATGCAATCACTTTGCGTTTAGAGTTTTTCGTCTAACACATGTCGAGCGATATACTGCGAACTCTCGAAAAGATTGGAAAACTTTTATTTTCTTTTTGTCGTGTTGTTTTGTTTTAGTTAATTAAAACTAAAGAGGGTTAGGTTACTGTGACGTTTTGAATAGAAGAATTCCTTAAGATGTTTTTATCATTATAGTTCGTTTGTTTGAATAAGTTGGCAGCTAAAAAAAGTCATTGAATCGTAAAATGTTGTTTAAAATAATGGTGTCTGATAGATTTACAGTATTTACTGTGTCTTCCAGAGAATTAAACCGAATGTATAAGAAGTTACATGAGAAAAGGTGTAAGGCATCCCAAAACATCTGGTTTAACCAAGAATGTCTCAAGAAGAATTTAATACCAAAATATGTAAATATAAAATGTAAAACTCAATCAAGGGAAGGACACAAATAAATTAAAAAGGCCCAACAAATGTGAATTAAAGAGGAAAGTAGAAAGTGGTTCAAAATAAGAGATTCTCTAGACATTTACATTAAAACTGTTCATTCAGAATTAACTTATTCAATGCATTCTGTACAATTTGACTATCTAGGTGATAAAATTAGAGAACAGGTCAGTATTTTGAAACATGAAAAAAATTGAAATTGATTGTGTTAACCTCTACTTTTTGGAAGTTCATCTTACTAAGAGCAATAAACAGTATATATAGGTCAAACACAAAGAAATTTTGAAGTAAGATTTAATGAACACTTAAGAGCATATAGATTACAACAACCAGATAAGTCGAACAACAACTGGAACATCCAAACTCACTTATACACACCAATGACATTCATATACTACACATTTGTGATAAAAAACAAAATTTAGATTTTCTAGAAGAACTTGAAATTAAAAGACATCTAGCAGATCAACAGTTTAAAGTAGTTAATGAACAAATAAATCTTGGAAGTTCTCCACTATTAAACTGTTTACTTTGATTGAGTCTTCATTTTATACATAGATAAGACATTATTATAACATAAATATATTAAGTTATTGTAAAGATCAGCATGATATAGTTTTTTCCTGGTTTTTCTATATCATTGCACAGTTATACTGATCTTAGAGGGAAATACATCCAGGATAATCCCTTAGGGCTAATAACATCTAGGCATTAATATTGTTGTCTTATTACTTCCATACTTGGTCTAGCCTTACCTACTTAATCAACATCAGGTACCTAGCTACAAACAAACAAAATGTAACTTCAATATGTCAATCTGACGATGCTAGTTATTAGCGAAACAGCTGTAACTGAATTTTAAAGCGAATTTTTCGAATAAATAGTGGAAGTTTAGTTTAACTGTTCATTTATTTATTGTTCTTTGTTCGTGATGTGGTGACTAGGTACTCCAATATGACCGGTGTTAGTGAACGAAGTATCTATCGATTTTTAAGTGAGAGCAAACAGGGAAATGTTAGTGAACCAAAAAAACACGTAGGAAAAAAGATAACTTTAATATCATTAGAAGACAAGGCCATTCTTTTTACTTAAATAAAGAGATTCTGACTTTGGACGAAGTAATGACTGTTATAGCAGAATTAGATACGATTCCCAAATTTGGACGAAATACGTTAAGGAAGCTCCTAAAAGAAGATATATCTAATTAACATTAACAATATATTATACTTTTGGCGTTTTCATTTTATTTTTAACTTAATAGCATGCAATAACTTTAATGCTTTATTAAAAACTATAGTATTCTAAATATATAATAACAACTTTTTTTCATATTTCATGAGACTAATAGGTGTATTAATCTAAAAACGTTTATACAGTAGTTCTAGATTAAAACTAAAACCTTTGGATCAAAATATTATTGATAAAGGTCACAGAAAACATTCTTTAGCGATTAACGAAATCCCAAACCAGTGGCAACACGAATCTGAGGGCTATTTTTATAGTTTGGCTTCAAAATAATTACTTCTTTACATCGGTAGAATAATTTAAAATATAAATAAGTTTTAATAAAAATCGGTTATAACTTTATAACGGTGCGCGGTGGTCAAATATGAACCGTTTAAAAAAAATGGAGACCAAGGAAATAGTGAATTTTAGACTACTATTTACATGTACATTTTGATGTTTGAATTATTATTAAATATTAAAAAAATCTTATGCTTAAATTATTAAATTAAAGAAAGTATTTTTGGTCATTTTTTTTGTCTTATTTATTCAGGAAGTACTCTGTATTTTTTTTAAATTGTTTTCTAAAATATTTTAATTGTAACAAATGTAATAAATAATTTTACATACCTATTTGTTAATTATCAGATTGCTGTTTAGCTTGGTTAAATATGTAAATACAATAAAAATTCATGGAGTAGTTAATACAAACAATAAACAATTTTGATAACTGTGGAATGTCTGTCCCTAAACAAGAGAACCTAACTAGAAGGCTTTAGAATAGCATATACATGTTAAACGTGAATTTCCTCTACCTACCGATGTTATAAAAACGCCCTGCTTCAACAACATAGGAGTGGCAATTTTTAAAACGCCTACATTAAATGGTTTTTGGGGATTAAGTTTATTTACAAGGGTCGGTCATGTCCCGAATAAATAGGTCTATCTACAAATTCACACAAAATAATAATATCTACACATTTTTACACCATAGAGGTAGAATCCTAGGCTTAATTTTTTACGTGTGCTTTCTTGTATAACTAAAACGAATTTAAAAACATTTTTAAGCATAATAAATTATATTTATCAAAAAAAACAAGTCTGTTGTTTATAAAAAATAATTTATTTTACACAAAGAACAATAAATCAACAATAAAACAACCTAAATATTTGATTATTTTATCTAGGTTTATTAGATATTTATTACATTTTTCACACTGTCGTTGGTGGCTCATTTTTAAAATGTATTGCTACATTTTGATTTTTAACACCCTATTTATTTACTAAATAAAATATAAAATAAATAAATGTAGGGTCCTTTTGATCCGAACGTAACAGAAAAACGTTAACAAAAATTCTTTTAGAATATTAAATTCAACATAAAAACAAATCAAATTAGTAACATCAAGATTGATTAGAAACTGTTGAAGATTCAAAAATAAATATTTTTATATTTTAACTTTCATTTTATGGAATGTTATTTATTATTTCTAACAACCTACCTAAAAAAGGAAATAAAAAAAATGTTTTGAAAAGGGATTTTAATCCCAAACAAACATTTATTATCGAGGGTTCCAAACTAAGTGAAGTAAAAAAGGAATCAGTATAGAGCTTGCAATAAAAAACAAATAAAACCGTACTGTATAATACACAGGCAATTTGTCAATAAAATACCTTATGCTACAAACATTAAAGATGTGGGCGTGGACAACTGTTTAACTGATTTCAAATTTATTATTATTTAAACCGTGATTGGTTATACACAATAAATAAGCCATCCTTAAAATTAATTCAATGCAAGTGATTTTAGTTTGAAAATGTATATGCTATTCTGAAGCCGATAGTACAAGAACTTAATATTACATACTGATCAACAATTAAAGTGGATATTATGCAAATATGTAATTTTCTTTTATTATTGGTTAATAATAAATAAAAATTCTATAAAATAAGTAAATCTATATTCTTTCATTTTACAATATACCCAATAAACAAATTTTTAATAAAAAAAACAGTTACCTACAATAAAACAGAAAAAATTGAAAAATGTTGTCATTTACTGCATGGGTCATAAAGTCCTTTCACGAAAATTAGTATCGTATTAATAGTATCGTATGCAAATAATTATAATAGAAACATTTTCTTTATTTTACAATTTGAAAATCCTCTCCTAGATAAATGTTTGTACAGACGCCGCTGTGATTTAAACCTAACTTGCTTTCCTCGATTCTAATCAAAAGCAGTATTAAAAAAAAAGAATTAAAAAATTGAAAAAACACCCCGATTTAAAACCGTGTAATCACGATGTGGGGCGACTGTCAATTGTCAGTAATCGGCGCCACTCCGTTGTTTAACACGGTATGTCCATTACCGGACAGGCAATTAAAGATCCAGGCACTTAGTTACCGAAGAACTACCATACGACATAACTCCGGTTTTAAAGAACATCGAAAAAATGTGTCATCAGCCTTTTTAACTACTAGGTGCTTATTTACCATCATTACACACTAATCTCTATTTTATTTCACTTTACGGACCCAATCAAACAGACAATTAAACTCTTTTAATTGTTTTTAAAGCAGTTTAAATAATTTTATAGCTAAAGCACATTCACATTATTTTTCTTTAGTGGATAATTTCAGTTTTATACTGCCCAAGCTTTAGTGTAACTTTGAGAACAGAGAATAACGTATTTTATTTGCAGAGAACCTTCGAAAGTTATAAAAAATATATTTAACATTTTTATTTTTTATAGATAATGTATGTCCAGCACTCTTTTTATACAGATAATTTTTTCACGGAAAATGTTTTTTACTTCCAGTATTCAGGTATTTTTTTAAATAACATTAAATAAATATTAATTTATTAAAAAATAGACCTTGGGCCAATAATCATGGTTTTCTAGTTATATAATTACTTATTTCTTGTTTTTTAAATTTTTGAAATAATATCACAGAAAAAGAATTTCAATTTCAAGAGAATACTATGAGTACTTGTGTTTTTATATATTTTAACATATTTTAAAAGAGGAATTTTCTTACTGGAATCTCTCTGTACGCGTTCCAATACATACAGCAAAAGAAATAACCTAAAAATTTCAGATATAACTTTAGGAAAGTACTAAAAAGTCACACAAGCAGCACGTCAGGAAGTTACAACATAACTAACTCTCTTCTGGTCATCTGAACTAATTTCTTTCAACTGGACCCTTATTTAATAAAATGTGAGAGTACAACCTCATTAATCGACTTCGTCTCGTGCCGCAATTCACACGAGTGATAAATTAGCATTTGCGCACGTGTTGCACACTGTACTTTTCCTACGACCACCATCCATAAAACAAACAAACGATCGTGTTGCACACGATACTTTTTTATGAGCACTTTTTCTAACATGGCATAGCTTTTGGCGGTGAAAATTTCTGCATTTCATTTAAATAAATTACTAAAGATCGTATTTAAAGATTTATTAAATATTACAGTAGGTAAGAAATTTACGTTTTAAGAAACGTATTTTAAATTTAAAATTATAATGAACTGTAAAATGGGAACAGTTCTGGATCTTTATCCCTGGTGTTGGTGTTTCCGACAAGTTTTCGGTTATTGTTAATAAGTCATTCGTAGCTGATGTTGAGGGAACAGGAACAGAATCAAATTTCTGTAATGATTCATCGAATAGATAACGAGATTGACAACTTGCTGCAGGTATTTATTTTGGGTATGCCTAATGTCACTTTGGCTATGCTTTATGTTACTTTGGCTATGCCTTATGTCACTTTTCCCACAACTTTTGTTGCTATGAGAAATTGCTGATTTTGCGTACTGTAACCAATCTGCAAAATAGTGTTTTGGATGGTGGTCGTAGGAAAAATATATTTTACTTTGATTCTTGACAACTATTTGTGGATTCTTAACGATCCGTAATTTTACAAATCCAATTGACAAAAAGCAAAGAGGCACATCTTTTCTAAAAAAAGTAATTTTAACGTTTTTCCCATCACAATACCGTAATGATAATAATTAAAGATATATCCGTCCGTAAATGAATAGAAGACAATATTTGCAGTAAAATGGTAGGTTACGTAAAATTAATTGCACCCCATCCAAGGTCTAAAACTAAAACGATATAAAAAATTAATACAATACATTTAAAGAAAATAACCGCAGCTGATGTGCTCGGTATCAAAAGAAACCATGATATAAACCACCTCTGGTCGTATTTTAAGAATTAGCAGACCATGTAATATGTAGGTGGTACTGTATTGCCGATCGACTAAAATGCAAGCATATGTCTAGTACCTATTCGGAAACAATAGAAAATTATTTAACCGCAGTATTAAGGGTTTCCGTATTTTAAAAACTGCTTATAACTGAGTAATTAAACAAGATCCATCCTGGGAGTATATTTTTAAAATTCCTGAGCGCCAGACTAATATATAATATGATATTTGACGGATTAAACAGTTCAATTATAGATTTCTTATATTTTTGTGCTAGATTTATTTTATATACCAACATAATTTCTGATATTTCCATGATTGCTATAACCATTTTTAAAGAAAAAGTCCTTTGATCCTATGATTTTTTCAATACCTACTTCAATTTAATTACTTATATAGATTATAAATATAAATAACTATTAACCATCTTATTAAGAATAATAAAAAACTCTTCGATTGAACGTAACTTTCAAGTTTATTTGAAAAAATTATTTGAAAATCAGCTGATTCCAGTACTTGGATTTTTCCTTCTCCATTTCTTCCCTTAAATTTCCTAAGATTACTCTACTGCTGATCCCACAAGATGGTTCTGGTCTCAAATGTGGGGTTTCAGCTACTTTTTTTGCCAGCTTATCTGCTGTTTCGTTCCCCTCTATTCCTATGTGTCCCGAGACCCATAGGAGGGTGACAGTGTTCTTCTGGCCCAGTTCATTTAGTTTGCCTAGGCATTCCCAAACCATCTTCGAGCTGATTATATTTGAACTTAGCGCTTTGATGGCTGCTTGACTATCCGACATGATCACAATCTCTTGTCTGCGGTAGTTTCTTCCAATATTGAATTCTACACATATTTCGATGGCGCGGACTTCTGCTTGAAAGATGCTCGGGTATGTGCCCAAGCTTTCTGAGTATTTGGCTCTCGGTCCAAAAACTCCTATCCCAGTTCCCTCGTCTAGCTTGGAACCGTCCGTATACCACTTTATGGTATTCTGATTTAAATTCTGTATGGTGTCTTCATCCCATTCAGATTTATTACTCAACCTTGTGATGAATTTTCTCACAAAGTTGAATTTCTTTGGCATATCATCTTGGGGCATTTCCCAAGTTTGATCAAAATGAAGTGATCGAGGTTTTGCCCTGATAATTCCTTCTTTGATCATTCTATATATCGTTTTCTTCCTTACACTTTCTAAAAGAATGTGCAGTGGGGTTAAGTTTAAAATCACCTCCATTGCAGCAGTGGGGCAAGTTCCCATTGCTCCAGTGATACATAAACAGGCTAGTCTCTGAATTTTCGAGAGATTTTTCCTCGTAATACTCAGATTAGCCCTTGCTCCCTAAGCCACTGCCCCATATGTGATTATTGGTCTCACTATTGCAGTGTACAT
The DNA here is from genome assembly GCA_035357415.1 of Ophraella communa. Taxonomy (NCBI): domain Eukaryota; kingdom Metazoa; phylum Arthropoda; class Insecta; order Coleoptera; family Chrysomelidae; genus Ophraella; species Ophraella communa. The sequence goes on along the minus strand of CM068988.1, from coordinate 18,520,856 downwards.
CCATTGCAGAATACGTGGGTTGCATCCCCAGTTCTTTCCTGCAATGTTCCTGCATACCATGAGGGCCTTGGTTGCTGTGTGTATTATTTCGTCTTCGTGTTTATTCCAGAGTAACTTGCTATCTAGGATTAGCCCTAGATATTTGACCTCTGTTTTCCACTCGACGATGTTCTCCCCTATTCTTATGATTTTTAGATTGGGTTTCTTTTTCCTTGTAAAGGCTACTAGTGTGGTTTTGGTGGGGTTGATGCTGAGTCCCACCGAGTCACACCATTGTTTCGCAATGTTCAGTCCTCTTATCACAGAGGACATTTTCATACTTTTGCCAGGATAACCATGTCGTCGGAATACCCTTGACATGGTATGCCTTCCCTGGTCAATTAACTAAGTAGACTGTCCACAGTGAGACTCCACATAAGCGGGGATGCAACTCCCCCCTGTGGACAGCCTCTGGTCACATTAATGAAGATAGTGTCTTGTCCTGCCTCCATTTCTGCGATTCTTGTAGATAGCAATTGCGACACCCAGATGGAAGTCGTTCTATCTACTCCTTTCTCAATCAGTGCTCTTTTGACTGCCTCATGTGGCGTATTGTCAAAGGCCCCTTCTATGTCTAGAAAGGCACATACCACGGTCTCTTTTTTATTCTTTGACCAATGGAAAAAACGAATGGTGTGTGGAGAGGGAAGCCGAGTATATTGAAGGGGAGCATTCGATTGAAAAATAATTTTTAAAATAAAACTCTTTTTCTTAAGCAGTCTCTTTATTTAATAGCCAGACCTCGTATTTCACCTGCTTCTTTGTTTTCATCAAATAATATCCAAATTTTCAAATGTAGTGGACATCTGATATACGAACTGTGTTCAGAAAATAATGGACATTGTAGGTTCTTGAAAAAAAAGTATTTATTTATTCATCTAAATGAATGTTGTCGCTATCAAAATAGTTCCCATTATGCACTTAAGCCAGATCTTATATTCCAATCTTCAGTTCTCAAACTGCAGTAAACTGCTTGTGATAAGATGACCCTGTTTGGTTCTCTTTATTGCTGGGAAGAGAAAAAAATAAAAAAAAAACCTTGTCTGACAAATATGAAAGATGGGACATTGTTACAGTAATGGTTTTGACGAAAAAATGCTGCAAATGCCATAAACTGTTTGGCTGCAAATTCGGGCGTTTGGTTTGTTTTACAAAAACAATGCAATTAGTTAGTAATCCTTATTGACAGTTTGACCTCGTGGCAATAACTCTTGATACACTTTGCCATTAAAATCAAAGAACACAATGAGTAGTGACCCCTGACTCGTGAGAAAACTTAAATTCGTCGCTGTTTTTGCTCAAAATTCAATAGTTTTTGAATAAATTTTGCTGCCACTCTTCTTCCTAAAAAATAATTTCATTTCATCGTTTAATACCATCATACTGGGGTATTTCTGGAGGCGGTTGTCTTCTTCATTGTCTTCACAGCTTTCCTTGAACCACTTATATCACTCTTGTTTTACACATCGTAGACTCACCATATGCCTTTGTTAACATTTCACAGACTTTATTTCTAACTGTTACACAAATTCTTTGATCTATTTTTTTAACAAACTAAAATTACCGAGCTCATAAAAACAGCTGAAAATGTTAAAATACTTCAAGAACTTGTGTACCAACTTTATAAACATTTTTCTCTCCAAACCCGGTAAATTTTAAAAAACCCGTCATATTTTAACACACCTCGTAAGTATGTTTCGAGCAAGTAATTATGAAAGTTGTTTAAATTTGCAGAAATATTATTAGAACTAAAATAATTGTTTCAAATCTAAGAAAACCAAAAGAATCCTAACAAAATGTCGAGTTTTAATTTGAACGTTTCAAATTAAATAATTTCTTTAATTAAAATCGTGTTATTTTTAATTAGGGAAAAAGCAAAGAACCAGTTAAGAAAGCGAAATCTTTTGACTAAAAATTTGGTTGTTCAATTCGAAATTAGTTTAGCGAAAAAGCGCTTGTGCAAGGAAGAGCACCTAATTATTAATAGCAGAGCGTTAATTAAAATTGTTGGGTCTCCGGAGCTCTCGGTCCTTCCAGGACCGGATTTTTAGCCGTATCTCCCGTCTGTAATATCTTCCAATCTCTGTTGAATTTTCTTTTATATTTTTGAAATATATTACTAGGAACAGAAATGATAAAGAAATTAATTTTTTATGTTGTTGTGTTTAGGGTTTTATATAGCATTTTATTTATTTCTTACGAGCTGTCTAAATTTGTTGATTATTAAGGACAAACACGATTCCGTTAAGAGTTACATACTATACTTTACCTACGACCTACTTGCACTTGTATTAATAATGTTTATTATTAATCCTTGAACAACAGCAACAATAAATATTATTGATAATTTTATTGTATAACATTTAATTACTTAATATTAGTTATTATTAATGGAACTTGGGTGATTTAATTTATAAGAAACGTTTATTTTAAAAACATAATCCTTAGCTTGGTGAATAATAACGTGTGCGCATACAGCCAGACGCATGTTCAAATGTCTAAAAAAGATTTCAAATATGCCTTTTATACCAAATAAAACATCTTTATCTTACTTTTTTGGACATCGTAGTTGTTTTCTCAAGGGAAAAGAACAAATGTCTTGCAAAATGTACATAGGGGAATATAGAAGAAAAAATATACGAAAAATGTATAAAATGGTAATCGCTAAAAAAATATTTCAACAAGTTTTTTAGCCTAAATTTATTTAATCTATAAATTTTTCCCAGTTTGGGGAGGATTCCAAAACTAAATTTACTTTAATTTTTTTTATTATTGAATTTTAAATTATTACCAAACAAACTTTCTATCTACCTATACTAATACCTAATTATTTCTTATTTAACCTATCTTAGGACTTATTGTCATTCACTCTTGTTTTCCTTAGCTTTGTCCTTTTTCCTTGTCCTGCAGTTGTTGTCGAGTTGTTTATTCTAAATCTCTTTAATTTCAGTTATTTTCTTTAGTTACACATCTGTTCAGCTAAATGTATCAATTCTTATTATTAAATTTAATGTACTAATCCTTACTTTTTGGAAGTCCATCTTATTAAGAATAATAAAAAACTCTTCGTTTGAACGTAACTTCCAAGTTTATTTGAAAAAATTATGTTTTAAACTACAATGACGGCAGTTTCGCTAATATTGACACTTAAGTTACATTTTGTTTGTTTGTAGGTAGTATTAAGGCTAGACCAAGTATGGAAGTATTAAGATATAACAGTTTTAATTCCTAGATGTTTATAACCCTAAGGGATTATCTTGGATGTACTTCCCTCTAAGATCAGTATAACTGTGCAATGATATAGAAAAACCAGGAAAAAACTATATCATGCTGATCTTTACAATAACTTAATATATTTATGTTTTACAATTACATCTTATCTATGCATAAAAATGTAAACTCAATCTAAGTAAATAGTTTAATAGTGGAGAACTGCCAAGATTTATTTGTTCATTAACAACTTTAAATTGTGGATCTGCTAGATGTCTTTTTATTTCAAATTCTTTAAGGAAATCTAAATTTAGTTTTTTATCACAAGTGTGTAGTATTTGGATATCATTGGTGTGTAAAAGTGAGGTTGGATGTTCAAGTTCAAATTAAAAAAAAATCTGGCATTTGCAAAATTAATTGTCCAAAATTTAACGCTGTATGTATAGGTCAGACATAAAGAAATTTTGAAGTAAGATTCCATGAACAAATAAGAGCATGTAGATTAAAACAACCATATAAGTCAAATCATGCAACACTTACTTGAACATCCAACCGCACTCTTACACACCAATGACATCCAAATACTATACACTTGTGTTAAAAAACAAAATTTAGATTTCCTTGAAGAACTTGAAATAAAAAGACATCTAGCAGATCCACAATTTAAAGTTGTTAATGAACAAATAAATCTTGTATGTTCTCCACTATTAAACTGTTTGCCTTGATTGAGTCTTCATTTTATACATAGATAAGACGTAATTGCAACACAAATATATCAAGTTATTGAAAAGATCAGCATGATATAGTTTTTTCCTGGTTTTTCCATATCATTGCACAGCTATACTGATCTTAGAGGGAAGTACATCCAGGATAATCCCTTAGGGCTATTAACATCTAGGCTTTAATATTGTTATATCTTATTACTTCCATACTTGGTCTAGCCTTGATACTACCTAAACGACATCAGGTACCTAGCTACAAACAAACAAAATGTAACCTAAATGTCAATCTGACTATGTTAATCTTAGCGAAACGGCTGTCATTGAATATAAAACGTAATTTTTTCAAATAAACTTGGAAGTTACGTTCAAACGAAGAGTTTTTTATTATTCTTAATTCTTATTATTATTAGTTTACGTTTCTTTTAGTATTTTCCAAGTTTTTTAATTACCTATCTTAAATGATTTCTTAATTTATAATTTGAATAATCTATGCTTTTAACCTTTTTACATTTTATAAATTATTTTTAACTTCTTTTGACTTTTCTTAAAAATTCCAACTGCCTAAATTCTCACTTTTTTCTAAAAACAAATTTTTAATTTCAAATAATAATAATCTTTTTAAATATAAATTCTTTTATATTAATAATTTTATAATTTTAAATCAACAATATATTTGAAACGTTTCTTATAGTGTCTTACAATTGTTCTGCTAGCGGTTTTATATTCTGGTTTCATTAGTAGGTATATTTTTAAACAGTTAAAAAAAGTTTAAACTATTTTTATTTTTTTTTGTATGTATGTATAACAGTATATACAGGAAACAACCAATTGAAGCATCGTCAAAATAAGGTTCTGTGTATTCTTTGATTCTGATTCTTATACGGAAGAAGAACTTTTTTAAAACACCTAAATTAAATACTCTCATACCAGGAAGAGAATTATGATTCTATAATATGCATCCTTGAGCCAACACTGTTTTGTGTATTCCGTGTTCATCAGCATATTCCGCTCATCCCTAATAAGGGTACTAATTACCGTAGCACCAGCGTAGTTTAATTATGGAGATAATTAATAATGAAAGCTTCATTGTATCAACACCTAACGCTATTTAGATAATATTCTCCACCATTTCCCCCGGTTGTTCATAAGCGGAACAAAGAAAAGGAGGAGAGAAAACTAGTGGGGGAGTTGGAGGCGTGCGTTGACACTATCACAGATGATTTTAGGGGTAAATAAACAATGAACAGAGCAATGGAAGAGCTTTTTTGATGCACAGACCAAAAACGCTGTAAAAGATGGGAGATTGACAAGTTTAGAGTTTCAAACTTTAAAAATTCGCAAAGTGTGAACTAGTTTTACACCAAATTAAAAGTATAAAACTTAAAAGTGAAAAAGTTAAGTTCCAATTGGAGTTTTACGATAAGAACAATCTCAAATTATTTTTGTATCAAAGTACTGGAGTCAATTTTAACCTTTAAAAAAATATTGTACATAACCATGATGTATATAAACTATAATAAAGGCAAGGAGGTAAAATTTCGAAGCAGTGATATGAAGCTTTTTTTTTATTTTTGTACGATGAAAAATTAGCAAATCGGATCGTTCTGGCCTAAATATAGAAAAATATTAGTTTCACAAAAAAATTATAACTATCATTTTGCAACATAACCAAATTGGGAAAATTTTAAGAACAATTAGAACCATTTAAAACAAGAAGAAGAAAGGTTATGGGCAAAATAAACATTTTCTAATTTTTTTCATGTTAATTTTTTAGCGCCATCTGGACTAAGGTGCTTGAAAAAAATATTTTAACAAAAAATCAAAACACTTGCTTCTAAATATGTTCAGTAATTTTTAGACCTATCGGGTAATTATTGTTTATGTTTTGGACATTATCAGTCCAAAACAAATCTGCGTAAATCTGGGTAAAATCTTATATTTTGTAAGGCATTTTCAGTTTTTCACCAGCAGCGTGAATTATTATTAATTAATTATTATTTTAACCAGCCAAATTTTTAGCATTTATTCCTTGTTATTTGTATTTTAATTTTTCGTTTTAATTTTTCATTTGTAAGAAGATTTGGTCTCTACAAATTTAAAAAAAATGGTCTGTCCAACTGAAATTCTGCATATAACATGAAATGGTTCATTGTACATCTGGTTATCATTAGCCAAAAAAAAAGTTAAGATCAAAAATCCTTTTTTGAAAATTTTTTACAAAATTTTTATAGTTAATTCATTGGGTCCCTCTATTTATAAGTGTTATGAAAAATAATGGTTAATTAATAATTGTAGTAAATTAAAATTTCATGAGTATTAAAATTAATACTGGGCCCGTTATGCAAAAATTTACATTTATTTGATAATTTTAGGCTTCATTCCAAAATATTTAAAAAAAAAACAATAAAACCCAAAAAGATCCCCCGAAAATTCATTTTATCTTGCGGGATATGTTAAATATTTGTTTATTTTTGGCAAAAAACAGTTTGACCAATTTGTACAGCGTTTTGTACCAAATTTGTTTACTTAGATACTTGACACCTTTCTTGACGTTTTTCAAAAAATTTCAATTTGCCTATAATTACTGCATCATTTTTGGAAAAAAATTACTTTCCTGTATTAATAAGGTAAAGGTATTAATTAGGTAAATTAAGGAAACAAAATCATACAGTATAAAATATGCTCTGGGCAGTAGCAGAAAGACTCAACATAATATGGGTGGGACAGTAATATAGCAACAAACAAATTGAGAAAGACAAAACCGGGTCTTCGAATCTCAGAAGGAGATGTTTGTCTCTACAAAACCATTTTTTAGTGATGGAAAAAAGAAGAACCTAAGTAAAAGATACAACAAACAGCACAATTGGAGAATTAAATGTGGGTAGTAGAAATCAAAACAAAAATTATAAAAGTATGGCATTATTTACCACAAAAATATTAAAAATAACAAATAAGTCTCAAGTTTTCTGTGCAGCAATAAAAGCAAAAAATGTTTCAACGATAACATCTATAACAAAATAATGTAACATAATTTGGTATACTCTATTTAAAAACTAGGAGGAGTAATTTGAATTTAAGTTGGCATTTCTGTAAATCTCTGATTGGTCAGATAGTAGCCAATTTCAAACAGCACTTTTTAGCTTTACATCTCATAATAATTGACAGTTCTGACACTGACAGATGTAATGTATTTGTTTCAAATCTTAGAACAAAAAGATACAAGAAGCTGTCTATAATATATTAACTTTAAGGAAAATTTGCGACGGAAGTCGGCCATCTTGAAGCTCATCTTAAAGCAATATTCGCATATAAATGTCAAAAATGAGCGCATAGGCGTATCATTCGGTTGTTATAAATACTAAATTATTTAGAACACTAGCACACACTTGAAATTTATTGAAAATAAAAACCTTGATATAATTTTTAATTTTTTTTCGGTACGTCAATGGAAACGGAAATTAAAATTGGCAATTGGCCTCCATATGCAAGCTCCTTTCTGGACTCCAGGTCATTTTGCATATAGGTACTCCTTCCTGTATCTTTTTGTTATAAGATTTGTTCTGATTTGTTATAGCTGTTTGTTTACATATCATCTAGTCAATAAAGGACTTCTGTTAAGAAATCAGTGTTGCCATTTCCGAATAAATCCCTAAAAAATCACTAAAAACTTACTGATGCTTTTTATTGCTTTCAGTTATTCCTTTTCATTTGATATCAAACTGCATAATAGTTTAATTTTCAGATATTGCAAATGAATGTCCCTATAAATTTGTTTTTATGCAATATCTCTCAATTCGAACTATTATGCACTATTTTGTTTATTGTACAGGGTATTTCGAAACGTAAAGCACCTATTCGAAATTATGAAAAATAGTCAGTATTTTTTTTATATTTTTTTAGGGATTTATTCGGAATTGGCAACACTGATTTCTTAGCAGAAGTCCTCTATTAAAGCATATTTCATAGATTTTGAACACGACTTTTTTGGAACACGCCCCTTAGTAACTAACTTAGTAACTTTTACTTTTGACTTTTGAAATTACTCCTCCTAGTTTTTAAATGAAGTATAGTTAATAAGGATCTCGAAAATTTTATCCCACTTCTGTGAATAATTTAAGTATACAAAGAAAAATGGTTGCACTAATGTTTTTCTTTTTACAGATGACTTTTTATTGTAACATTCAACAAAGCAATAATAATTGGACATGTTCAAACGAATAAAAGTGAGCGTATAAAACATTAACCAACCCAAGCAAATTAAACAGGAAAAGCATATTAGGAAAATTCTCATTAAACTTCCCACACACCGGTCGCAATAAATAATTCACTTTCAATGGATTTTCCGGTCAAAATATTCCTACTATTTCGTAGTCAACTCCAGTTGAATAAATCATAACTTTTATGGAATAAATCAACATCAGTATTAATTTTAAAGTTGTTTGTATTTGCAATCTGTCTGACTAGTTAATTTTAAGGGAACTCGTGGAACTTTCTGGCTTTATATAAATTTACCACTACCGACTAATTCTCCACAAAAACAAATTTAACTGGCTCTCGTCGTCGAATGGAAGGGGAGTTTCACGAGCGCCACTAGTCGGGATACATTCTTCAATAAATTATAAATGTACCGTCCAAAATTTGTTGCATTTTCCTAAAATTTTATTTTGATTAGATAAATATGAAACACATAATTAAGCAACTCCTAATAATGAAATTTATTGTACTAACCCTTACTATGTGAAAGTTCATCTTATTCAGAACAATAAACAACATTTAAAGTATTTAAAGAATAAATAGTGGAAGTTAATTCAACCTTTTAGTTGTTTATTATTGTTCTGAAGTCCTAATAATTCTACAATTTATGGTGGAGCATTTTCTGCTACAGAATTTGTAAGTTATAGGGTTTGCATTGTTAATTTTTACAGATTTTTGCTTAAATACTTTACAGATGTGCTCAGAATCCCACTATTTCCCATTATTTATAACTGGGTTGAGTTCAATAAAAATTATAGTGGGTATTGACTCTATGTCATTGGTTGCCAAACTTTTTTTTTTCTTGTGGACCACTTTAAAATTTTACTGGTTTCGGTGAACCCCCTGCTGCTACATTTCTACCATATTCTCAAAACTCGTCAAAAATTGTGAAAATTAGATCTAACGATGGAAATTTAAGTCGAGACTGAGTTCCTACCCTAAATTCGGAGACAAAAAATTATCAATAATTGTTTTGATAGGAATAACCGCAAATTTCCCCGTTCTGTGATGTTCAATCTGCTCCTTTTTTTTGTTAATAGGTTTGTAACAACACTGAAAATTTTTTTCGACAAGGTATGACGAGGGAAATGCTATCAAAAGTCTTCTCGCAATTTGCCACAACTCAGGATATTTATCGGGTATTTCTGCTTGCATCCAGAATATTTGAGAGCCTTTTTTAAATTTCAGCGGCGCCCTGTGTTATTGTTCCTGTTTGACGACGAGATGTATCCCTTGATGCCAAAGAAATCGTCAGACAAGTTCATCAGAAGCTGGTCCAAAGGGGTTGGGCTTTTATTCCTGCTGTAAGAGAAACCAGCGATTTCACAGGGATACAGGAATCATCAGGGAGAGTTTACATTTCGAGGCCAATTCATCCAAAACGAAAACGAAACGATAGTGGTGTTTCCAGAAACACTGATGACGGTGATAAAGATTTGATAAGAAGAACTATCTACTCTATGTACGAAGAAAACTTGGTGCCTACTATCAGATCATTGCAAACAAGACTAAGGAGCTCCACTGAGATAAGGATATCAATTGGAAACCTATGGACACTTTTATCCAAACTAGATCAATAATCTATTTGGATGAGACCTGGTATGATACCCACGATACGCCGGCAAAAGGATGGACCGATGGAACAATGCGATGCCAATCGAAAGCTCCATCGAACCAAGGAAAACGGATCACGATTATTTATACCGGATCAGAAGATGGTTGAATTCCAAACAGTTTGGGATTTTCGGCGAAGAACATTCAAGATTCGTCGTTGGATTACCACCAAGATACTACAGCCGAATTGTTCGAAGATTAGTTCGAAAACACTTTACTGCCAAATATTCCCCCGTATAGTGCCACAGTTATGGACAATGCCAGTTACCATAGTCGCCAATTGAAGAAGTGTCCAGGCTCTTCAAATACAAAAGCGGAAATCCAGGAATTTATGCTCCAAAACCACATGTACTTTGAAGAAGGATATAAAAAACGCAGCTTTTAGAGGTTCTAAGGACATTTAACATACAGAAGACACAATTGCAGCATCCAAAGGACATACTACTGTGTATTCAACCCGATTGAGCATATGTGGAGAAAACTAAAGAACAAAGTGCGGACCCAAAATACTATACCTATATTGTGTCCTTCTGTAATTGCATTAATCCGGCAAAATATAGATGACACATACGCTGATTGTTATAAAAGTGGAGGTTTTTTACAGGGCATTTCATACTAACATAGAACCCCTAATAATTAATGTAGACGACGATAGTGATAGTGAAACTGAATTGATATATTAACATTTAAATTTTTATTAAATTTTATTGTGAATATTCTTTAATATGCGTTTCTATTAAAAAATTATTTTTGCAAATTTAATCCTGGCCTGCATTCTTTACCCAAACTTGCCAATACCTGAGATAAAAGTACCTAAGAAGTTTATTATCACGCATCTGATGTACATTTTTTTTGATAATAATATACTTCAGGTTTAACCGGAAATGCCATCAACTTCTTTAATTTAAATGGGACACCCTATATATTTTTACAGATTTTGAAAGAGCTTGTTATTTTGAATTCATACATACTGAGTTTAGTGTAAAAAAATTTGTAAAAACGAGGAAAATAGCACTTCAACCAACCTCCTTCGAGTTTTTTACATTAGAGCAAAAAACTATTTAGATAAACTAATTGATGTTGTTTGTATGCATAGTAATAAATAAACAAGTACTGTTTAGTACGTCTTTTGTTCTTCAAGTGTCAAATTCTAATTGACGGAAATAAATTGCACGTATTGAAAGAGCGTATTGAAATTTTAATGATGATCGTTTATGGTGATCGTGTTAGAACTCATGAAGAAGTGTGTCATATTTTTAATAATTTGCATCCGGAGAGAAATCCTATATCACGCTCAACAGTAATTAAAACATTTCAACGTATTAATACTACTGGGATGATAAAAAATTTGCTAAAACCTGGAAGACCGCGGACTGCAACGAACAAAACTGTTAAACAAAATATTGCAATCGATTTAGAAGAATCACCTCAAACTTCCACCACAAATTTGTCACTAAACCATGGTATCAGTCGACGTTCTGTAGAAAAGATATTAAAAAGTGAAAAGTATCATCCGTATAAGGTACAGTTGGTTCAAGAATTGTCATACGATGACTTTGACCGACGGCTGGAATTTTGCGAACGGCTAATGGACATCTGTAATATCGACGAAAATTTTGCTTCTAGCATAGTTTTTTTCGATGAGACAACTTTTTGTTTAAATGGAACAGTTAATCGCCATAACTCAAGGTATTGGTCAAATGAGAATCCTCATTGGATTCATGAAGCACATACCCAGCATCCACAGAAGTTAAATGTTTGGATGGGAATTGTCGAAAATAAGCTTATAGGCCCATTTTTTATCGACGGAAACTTGAATGGTGACAAGTATTTGGATCTACTAAATAACGAAATTATTCCTGCACTTCAACAGAATGGGCAATTACCACAAAATATTTGGTTTCAACAAGATGGAGCACCTCCCCACTATGATAGACGGGTTAGGGATTTTCTGGATGCGAATTTTCCAAATCGATGGATTGGACGTAGAGGATTCATAGAGTGGCCTGCTCATTCTCCGGATCTTAGCCCGTTAGATTTTTTTCTTTGGGGTTATCTAAAATCACGTGTTTATGTTAGACGACCAACAAACTTACAGGAATTGAGACAAAGAATTATTGATGAATGTGAACTAATACGTGGTGAAGTCTTGGAAAGAGTGACTCAAGAATTTGTTAATAGGATGGGATATTGTCAGCAAGTAAACGGCGAGCATTTTGAACATTTGAAGTAATTTTGTTTCTCATTATTCTAAAATAATAAAATGTACATCTATTGTACTACTAACAGTATGTATGAATTTAAAATAACAAGCTCTTTCAAAATCTGTAAAAATATATAAGGTGTCCCATTTAAATTAAAGAAGTTGATGGCATTTCCGGTTAAACCGGAAGTATATTATTATCAAAAAAATGTACATCAGATGCGTTTTGTTCCATTGCACTTACCTGCAAATTTTCATAAATATCGTTCTTTTCGTTTAAAAGATATTTTTGGTTCCATACTTTATCCCAACCCCGTATAAACAGGGTGTTTCAAAAAAAGGTAACACCGTCTCTAGGATAGGTAAAAAACTGAAAAATATTCCGAAAACGGTACATAATATCGAGTTTTACCAAGAGTACCTTTATGGTGTAGAATTAAACGATGTTTATGTTCACTTGGAGTTTTGACTAATAATTCTACCCTAAAAAAAGTTATGTTGAATAATACGTTGTATGAATCGTGTAACTAGCGCCCTCTATGAGAGTTAGTTATAAAAATAAATTCATGGGATATATCAGCTTCCAAAACATATTCGTATAAAATTTCATTGCAATGGTGCCAGTAGTTTCGGCAAAATCGTAAGAAATGTGTAATTTTTTATTTTCTTCAACGCCCTTTATCTTGAAAACGGATGTTAGAAAAAAATTTTACTAAGCAAACCCCAATTATTTTTCAGTTTTTTACCTATTCTAGAGACGGTGTTACCTTTTTTTGAAACACTCTGTATATGGTGTATTTGTTAACATGAAATGTCGATTAAATCTTCTCACAACCGCAAATAAAATATCATCATCAATCTCCTTAATTACCCACTTGCCCCGGAAATCACATAAATTGAAGATATTAAGTACTTATATTATAATTATTTACAATTTAATCTTCTTTGAGAAAGTTTATTCATAACTGTTAGGAATTTTAACAATAGCAAATGATTAGAAAATTGAGTGGCATAAAACATTCCTTGCAAGTAAATTTAACAAAGATTTTAAGGTATACCTAATTTTAGATAATCGTCCTTTAGAAGTTGTATTAATACATGTTTAGTAGGTAAATTATCATTCCGTTTAAGTGAGTCACAAAGAGAAAATCTATTAACAGTTTTAAATAACAATTCTGACTTATCGCTTATGTAGGTATTCATTCGTAAAATAGGTTCTTTTAACAAAAAGACAACATCCGTCTACACGCATAAAAATCATTTAAACTATTATATGCTAATTGATGTAGTTAATAATAGCTTACAATTAAAAGTAACAACTTTTTAAATCAAATTCTTATTCCTAAGGCGTCATAATTGGCTATAATTACTTAGATAGCGACACCTATACATACTAAATTAATATGTGACGTAGATTGTTTGTATTAAATGCTTTTTACATTTTTAGAAAACTGTAGTTCTAACAGTTTTCATACTTTTTAGCATAAAAACTGCGAGGGTTGCCATTTATATTTCGGGATTTGGCAACCCTGGTGTTGCAATCTGGCAACTGACAGCTCTATCGTAAAGTTGGACATTTTTGGGGTTATACGTACCTACTCAGAACGTTTTGCATTAGAGCGCTATTTGTGTTGTTTACAGTAACTTAAAAGATTCATTTCGGTCCAAAAATGGATTTAAACGTGAACATTTTCGTGCGATTATTTTTTACAACTTTCGACGTGGATTAACTCAGCAATAGTGCATGGATGAACTTAATTCACTTTTTGCCGATAAAGCTCCATCAAGGACCAGTATTTATCGATGGTATGGTGAATTCAATCGTGGCTGTAGTTCACTCCAAGACGAATTTCTTGCAGGTCGTCCATCAGTTGTTCCGAAAACCATTGATGCTGTGCGCGAACTGATATTGCAAGATCGTCATGTGACCTACCGTGCAAAAGTGTATAGATCTTCATGGGGAATATTTTGAAAAACAATAAAGTGATTTTCGATGATTAATAATTGTTTTTGTTCTCTAATCCCTCGTATTTAAGTAAAATTATCATTTATCCATCTTCCATCCAAACACTGTTAGAACTATTTGTCTAAGGGCCTGTTTCATAAACGCTTGTCAAAGCTCTGTTACTTAACAATATGTTAACTCTATTTTAAATTGGTAAAGGTTACATTCCTGTGGAGGGCATGCGCCTATTTGAATTTTTAAGAATCATTTGATTAGTCGACGAGAGACGTAAAAATTGAAGCTTAGACCACGTTGTCACATTTCTTAGAGTGAATAAGTAGACTAGACTATGGAAAGATGAAAATTGTATATGTTTTAACTTTAAACGAATTTCGTTACTTTTGTTTTGTACACCCCATTCCCCGTACAATTCATGTGGTAAACGATTTACGCCATCCGAAGGAGCAGTTAAAGCGTTTAAAATCCATCTTTTGAAGGTGTCTCAAGAGGAATTAAAGAACTGATGTAACAAAGATTTTGAACGAATAGGTACTGGTAATAATAATAACAAACACATTGTTTCTTTGTCTCTCCGTGGCAATCAAACAATCGCATTTAACTCGAAATTGATTCGTCAGCAGAGCGTTTTTCTTGTTTAACAGAGCAAAACTGTTATCCACCATTAATTAAAAATAAACACTTTGTTTCCCTTGGCACTTAACGCAATATCAAGAATAGTTTGCTAAGTACTTTACAGCGATATCGAATCTGTCGAAAACACAATTATTGTACCAAATAATGTTCACTATAATTATATGCACACTGAGCACAAACAAAACCGCAAATTGATAAAATCGTTGGACAATTGTACGAGGATTAATCAACGGTAATATAAGAATACGTTGATAAATAGAGGACAAGGAATAATTCCGAAGCTATGCAACTTCACAGCGCGCCATAGAACTAATGTCTGGGGTTATTAGTTCTACACTGCACGCCCTCTACAAATGGCTTTCCTTACAGTTCTCCAGTGCAGTTTTTACCTATCAAAATTTTATCATTGAGTTACTCGTCTCGTTGGTTGTCTCTATATTTAAATTTGGTACTGAGAGATGGGGTGTTACGAAAATTAATTATAAAATCACGAATACATATACCAAGGATGTGAAACTGGAGTGGAGAGGGTAGCAGGAGAAAAGGCGCCTATCTGGGCAGGGTTAAATTCTCGGTCGTTGCGTACTCCGTACTGCGCAACAGGCTGTCTTTTTCTTTGTGCGAGCGAGATAACCAACCGCATGTGTTTTCGAATAGTTATGATCGTATGATGTTCGAACTGATGCGCAGTACAAAGTACGCAACGACCGTGGACTAGACTCGGCATAGGAGTTTCACATCCTAGTTATATGTATTCGTGTATAAAATACTAAAACTTTATTGACAGAACACAAACATCAGAAATACCACTAAAATAATAATAAATCTGACAATAGTATTTGTGACATTTCATTGGTGAATATAAAGAAAGGGAAATAATCATATAAAGATCTAAAACAGGTATACAGCGTATATTCTTAATCTAATAATTCTAATCTAGCTAAAAACGGTCGTGAGGATGAAACTTTGCTATAAGATATGACTACTTACAACCTTTACAACTGTCAACATGCCTTTATTGATATATAAACTATATAAGGAGATGTTTCTATATAATATTTAAGTTGATAATTTTTATAATGATTTGCAAATATTAAACAATATCTTGCAAATAGCGAAAACAACAACGGACCCAAAACTAAATCCTATGGAATACCAGATGTTTTTGTAAAACTCATAGTTGTAATTATCAAGTTTAAAACATAAAGGTAACCATCCAATAAATAGTATATCAAGAGAAATATTTTAAATTGAGTATACTAAATTAATTGCAGAAGAACAAGCATCAAACTAAGTATGTTAGGTTGGGAGTAATTATTTTACACAATTTGGTAATTATGCAAAAATAGTTTTAAATTGTAATCGGGCCATAATTGGATATAGCATTTTTGCTATCACTGGAGGTTAAAAACAATACCTGATTTTAGAAGATGCCTGTGTATAGTCCCTCACCAGGTATAGTATTTTTCACACTAAATGGTATTGGCTTATTAACTGCAATAAACTACCCGATTTAATCTCATTGTGTAGAAAATCATCAGGTAAAAGATGCAAATGTGCTACAGGGTCGAACTTAAGAAATTTGAATTTTGCATAATATAGGAGATATACAAGTAATTTATTTAAAGGTTACAATTCTATTCTATATTTAGTTCAGTGTTGCTATCGCTATCCGCATCTAAATTAATTATAATTGGCTCAATTGATTTTACAGAAAGGTAGTTTTCAACATTTATAACATGACTAACAGAACTTTTACAACTCTCGGTAGGAATGTCATTCATACAGTTCCTAATTAATTCTACCACACTACCACTTAAGTCGCAGAAGTTTTTTTTTCCGCGCACACTCGATTTAAGTTGGTGCCACATAAGCTCCATGGGATTGAACACGCAGTAGCAGTAGGGAGGTAGTCGTAACACTGTATGTCCCAATTCTTCTGCAATTGTATTACAAACATACGTTTTTTTTTTTAAGAAAATGACTGCAGCACTTGTAAAAGTTCTTTTTTTGTATAATTTTTCTCAAAATATATGTCATTTGCAGCCACGAAGTTTTGAATCTCCAATTTCGTATTCTTTGAGCTAGGAATTTTTTGCAATTGTCGACTATGATAGCTTGCGTTGTCCATTACTATAATGCTGTTTGGCGGAATGTTGGGTAACAGACAATTTTTAAACCAATCTTCAAAAAGCTCTGCTGTCGTATCTTCGTGATAATCAACACAAGAGTCCTTATATTTTTGGCAGAAAGCCACATAGCGTTTGGGATCCAACCATTTTCTGATCCTGCGTGTAATATTTTGATTCTATTTCTTTTATTTGATAGTGCTTTTGTTTTACACCTATCAGAGGAATCAGACCATCCTTTGGAAGGGGTGACATGCGTGTCAAACCACGTCTTGTCAAGGTAGAGTATTGGCCGATTTTCAGACCGGTATTTTCTTATTGGCGTTATTTATTCAGATCGCCAGTTTATTAAATGTGTAGTTTCCATTATTACTTGTCTCTTGTCAATTTTGCGATATTTAAAGCCCATTGCAGACAGAGCTCGCCAAAGAGTAGTGAGGTCACAGTTCATGTGAGTTTCGTCATTTATGAGCCGCTGTTTCAGACTTTTGATTGTAGGGACACGCTGTTCATCGTATATAGTATAGATTTTTTGCCTTATCAAATCTTTTTCTCAGTCGTCTAGACTTGTTGTGAGACCGGAAGCTTTACGCTTTTTTCTTGATTCCATGGAATTTTCAACAATTCGTCTAACTGAAGTAAGAGGCACCTTCGTCAAATTACTGGTTACTCCTGCTGCAGCACCCGCGTTATATCCTTGCTGAAGTAAGGAACTATACACATTTTTTATAATGATTTTCGCGTCAGAAGATAAGTGATTCTTCTTTAACGAACCACTGGAAGAAGCACTATTACTTTTTATCCACGGACGCCACATACTGCCTATTCTGTACGTTGAGGTATAAAATCTTTGTTATTAATGTCTGTAATAACAAATAAATGTTATAAAATATTGCACGCCGTAACACAAGTGAACATACAAAGACTAAAATGAACAAGAAGTGTAAGCTGTAATAATCCTCTACAATCTCTCTCTGAGAAACAAACTTACCTGAATCAGGTCCTTTTACATTTATGATGTGCATCTCGGATTTTAAAACTTAAGGGTCTAATTGGTTTTATTGTAATCCTTCAGTCAATACCATTTATTGTGAAAACTACTATATATCAGAATTTCTTTAAAATAGTAAATGTGTGAAATCTTCACTTATAATACCACATGAGCTTAAATTATTTCAAGAATTGTTTTTGAGGACACGAATATTTTGATATTTGATATTTCTTAAAATATTCCTGAATATTTCCTGGAATACTTTAAGCTTGAGTGGTATTCGGTAAGAAAATTTCACACCATATTTTGGAAAAAAAATATTCCAATCTCACAAATGTCACAAAGCTTAATAATTACTAATTTAAACATCTGTACTATAGAGAAATATATTTTTATTTGTCTATGGTCTTTACGTTGATGTTTCAGCGTTCTCTCTGGTTTAAGTGGTCAAAAAATTTCGACTTAAATATCATGGCGCCACAAAATATTTCTGGATTTTGTTTGTTACTATGGTAACTAGTCAAAATTAAGGTATCTCATTGGTTAAAAACTAGCGGTGTACAAAAAATGCATTGTTCACATCACATTTTAACCAGTTAACATATCCCAATACAAAAATAACATCCTAGAGTACGTTTTAATTTATTTATTTAAATTTTTTCCAATCTCGTTTTTTCAAATTGTTCATTGTATATTTTAAGCGACATAATGTTTTTCTGACAAACGTATATTCACTAAACGACATCGTTTCTTTCTTTTTTTTGTAGAAATTACCCAACACGATGTACAACTATCGAAAAAATCAAATCCAACATTGGCGAGAGAATATATACGTTTGAATATTTAAACTTCCAAACACTAGACCACTGTCAGTGTGCATTATGTATTATCCTTCGACTCATGGTTTATGCAGAGGCTTTTAGGGCGTCAAATTGGCACTATCGCCACCCCTGTCGTTGTTCGATGCTCGTTTTCGAACTCTCGGACATACTTGTTTCTAATGGCACTCCAGAGTACAACGATTTAACCGAGTCGACTATACAATTCGGTTTACAGTTAACTGTAGTTAAGATTAATTGACAACTAAAGCATGTTTGGGTGTTCGGGTAGGCGCTTCGATTGGTTTTGAATATTGCAAATGACAAATTACTACCGAAGGTGGGCGACCAGAGACACATATCGGCCATTTACTGCTAGCGAATATCTTAAATCATCATTTGGCAGTTTACACTGCATAAAAAGAGCAAAAATAAGTGAACAAAAACAAACATATATGTTTTTTACTTTCTAACAGTTTGTTTAATTACAAAATGGTTGTAACGCTGTTCTTTTAAAATAGTAATCTATAATAAAACGAAAATACAATTTGTAGAACGCCTAGCTCACAGTTAAACAGTTTCTGGTTTTACTTTCTAGCTGCTTCTATCTCAGAGACACCAATCTGGGTGGTAGGTACCGATGTTCTTTGATGTGAAGATTCCCTCTCCCCAAACCAATATCAACTGATCAGAGCGAGTACTGCACATTCGCGTAGGAAATGTATAAAATATTAAAATATATAGAGTATTAAATTTATTGTACTAAAACGAAAAGTTTTTATTATTCTTAGTAAGATGGATTTCCACGTTTAATTAATCACGTTTTTAATCACAATGACAGCCGTTTCGCTAGAATTAGCATCGTCAGATTGACATTTTGAAGTTAAATTTTGTTTGTTTGTAGCTAGGTACCTGATGTTGATTAGGTAGTATTAAGGCAAGACCAAGTATGGAAGTAATAAGACATAAAAATATTAAAGCCTAGATGTTATTAGCCCTAAGGGATTATCCTGCTGGATGTACTTCCCTCTAAGATTAGTATAACTGTGCAATGATATAGAAAAACTAGGAAAAAACTATATCATGCTGATCTTTACAATAAATTGATTTATTTGTGTTGCAATTACGTCTTATCTATGTATAAAATGAAGACTCAATAAAAGCAAACAGTTTAATAGTGGAGAACGTACAAGATTTATTTGTTCATTAACAACTTTAAATTGTGGACCTGTAGATGTCTTTTTATTTCAAGTTCTTCAAGGAAATCTAAATTTTGTTTTTTATCACAAGTGTGTAGTATTTGGATATCATTGGTGTAAAATAGTGAGGTTAGATGTTCAAGTAGATAGGTGTTTTGCATAATTTGACTTATCTGGTTGTTTTAATCTATATTATGCTCTACTACAAATCCCTACAAATCCTGTTAACACATCATCAACATATCTATACCAAAATATAATATTGTTTTTATAACTAGAATGAAAGATTTTGTTTTCAAATTATCCATAAAACTGGAGAAATAGGACTTCCTATTGGAAGACTTTAATTTTAAATGTATACTTTGTTATCAAAAGTAAAATACATTAAATAGGTCAATTATATCTGATATTATACCTGGATGGATATTTCTTTCATCTAATAGCTTTTTAACAAGAACTATACATTCTTTAGGAGGTATTTTAGAGAACATATTAGTTACATCAAACGATACTAATTTAGTATTATTTTGTAATTTACAGTTATTTAATTTTTTTATCAAATCTAATAAATTTTGTACTGAATATTTAGATGTGTAACCATAATTATTTAGAATAGTATTTAATTTTTTAGCTACCTTAGTATTAGGAGTGTTCATACGAAACTACAGGTCTAATCGGTTTTGACTCTTTATGTAATTTAATAGTTCCATATTAATTCTGGACATTGAGTATTTTTATTTACTAGGTATTTTTTATCATAGTCGTTTAATAGATAATTTAAAATCATTTACATGTTCTCTTATTTGGTTATTATTTATTTTTTAATTAAACGTGGAAGTTTAATATTAAATATTTCGTCATCCAGCCTTCGTTACTTTTCAAATTCGCAAATTTTCTCTTCCAAGCTCTGTTAGTGAAGCTACTACTTGTTATGGGTTGTTCCAGAACCTATGGCTGCCTCATTACGGCTGATCAATTAGATGTATCTCTTGTATCCTCTTTCTTATCGTCTTTACTTCTGCTTAGAAAACCAACTCTGACTTTAGTTAATAAGGTGCAAAGTTAGTTTAATATTTGGTGTTTTAATATTCAGTATTTCAAGAAACATAATATCAAACGAAAATATTTTTCTTAAATAAGTTAGTCGTCATGGTGTGGTGGTCAAGTGCGTTGGCTGTCATACGAATGGTTCTGGGTTTTATCGCCAGTGCAAGTGAAAAGATCAAAAAACATTGCGGAAGTTAATTTCGGAATGTAACTGTAAGCCATCCAAATATATTCTGTCCAGGAAAGCATCTGTCCATGTTTTACAAATTCAATACATTTATCCTCCACTGCAATTCACACATTCAATGTATTAATTGCTTAATTGCAAGCAGTTGCATTGTAATTGCATTTAAATTAATAGATATATGTTTGCAATCGTTCTTACCCATCTGTATTGCCAATGGATCAGATTGCCTTACAATATGGTTTTAAAAATGAGCACATAGAAGTCATTCCAGAGAAAAAGGACTGGGAAGCTGGGCTTCTTATAATAGAGAATCTCAACTGGTATACCGATGGCTCTCTCTAAACCAGAATCGGAAGTCGGAGCTAGGAAGTAGGAAGTAGGTTATGGGGTACAAGAGAAGTTCACGATCTCACTGAGCCTGGGAAGATATGCCACTGTCTTTCAGTCATAGGTAACGGCGGTGCAATGTTGTGCAGAAGAGTTAATTAGTCGGAAGGTAAAAAGTCAAGGAATAGTCGTCTACTACGATAGTCAAGCGGCATTAAAACCGATAAGCTCATTTCCAACATGGTCACGTCTGGTGTGGGTGTGTTGCAAGGCCCTCAACATACTGAGTAGTCATACTAGATTGACCCTAATCTGAGTGCCTGGGGATATAGATATAAAAGGCAATGAAAAGACTGATGAATTAGCCAAACAAACTGAGGTCATGATAGAGCCAGAACCTTCCTTTGGAATTGCCAAATACCTCGTTAAATAGAGCATCGAGCAGTGGATAAACAACCAGGCACTATGAAACCCAAGAGCAAAGGCATGCTAAACTATTCCTTAAAAGTTCTTGTCCCAAACTACTAGATTAAATCCAAAAAAGAGCAATAAAGTTACCAGATTTTTGTTACCCACTGATTCATTGCAAATATTGCACCACCGACTTGTTCCTTAGATAGTACTCCCTTAGTATCACCAGAAGGTACATTCTTTTACAGAACAGCCATAAAATGGAAAAAGTTACCACCTTGGGTATTTCCATCCAGTGCTTTAAAACTAGAGTACATAAGTTTCTTATAAACTCACCCATTTGCATTACTATTGCATTGACTGCAGCATAATAGCGAGCATGTTCTCTTGAGAATGTTTTAAATAAATATGTAAGAAAAAAAAATTGTAGAGGTTATCCATAACTCAAAAGTGGATGGTACGAATAGTAGCAATAAAGCTCAAAGTTAACCCACAGTATGTAAATTAATAATAATGTTACATCAGCGACATGTTTCGGTCACAAGACTATCTTTAGGCTCTTCATGTGCAGACTGCAGCGCTTCTTTAACACATAAACAATTTTTAACCTTCTTTTTCCACCTTTTTTTATAAATTTAACACTTTACAACTGTCACTTCTCTCACTTTACACTTAAACATTTTTCCGTATCTATTGCCCTATTTTACTTATGACAGCTGTTATAATCTGTTACTACTAAAAATATTAGAAGCTATATAGCTACAAGACTATGGATGACGAGTACTTTTGCTAGAATTGCTGCACAATCGATTAGTAGGTACAAATTCTCGAAATTTAATGGTATTGATACTCCGAAAAAGAAAGAACTGGGATTCCAAAAAAATATTAGTCACAATAGTTTACTAAAAAAAATTAATCAAGTTTGATCAACTTTAGTTGATTGATGATTTTGATCCTTTTAATGTTTTTTTCACCTGAATTATAATTCTACGAACTCAAATGGACAGTCTGTTGGTTAATTAAAAAAAATAAGGTCGCCACATGCACTATATTAAACGAATAACGTTACACAGGAAGTTATTCATGTTTAATAGTCGTGTTTGAACTTAAAAACTAACACCATTTTCATTGAAATGAAATGAAAACAATCAAATTAAGGAAAGGATCAATTAAAAGAAACACGTAGTGTTACTTAAGTAAAACGAGTGCGAATCGAAATGCGGAAAAGGGAAATCGTTCATGTGGACAATAATATCGGGTCTTTTAATTGTTGTTGTGAGTAGACAAAATTGTACCGTCGATAACGATACAATGTATGGTGTTAATTAAGTATGGTGACGGGTAAAGTAGGTCTGTGTGAGGATTTTCATGGAAAAAAGAACACTTAATAAAGCACAAAACAAACAATTGCAGAAAACTTAAGGACATTAAGCTTTGAACAACGTTTATTTAATGTTTATTTAAAAAATTGGCTTTTTAATTCAATGGCCGCTGTTTCGTTATACTATCATCGTCTGATATATCTCTTAATCTAGGGCGGTATGCCACAGTGTTCCAGGCAGCTATGGCAGCCATTCACTGCGGATCCCTTGAAATCAACTAGCAAAATGTGCAAGAAAAGGTTATTGTTATATTCTCAGACAGCCAAGTGGACACTTTTTTTGGAGTGAGATGAAAAAACTCATGTTCGAACGGATCCTCCTCAGGAATTGAACAGTGTTGGACTCACCACCGCTGGGATGATGCCTACCAACCAAAACCACCTCAAAACTCGCCGTTTTCTCCGTCTTGCAATCACTACCCTAGCATACTTCAAGACCGGTAGCAGTCTCTCACACACTCTCCTTTTACTCTTCCCTTAACAATACTCTCCACGGCCTTACTCACTTACATCCATTCACCCTCCCCTCTCAACATTATCTCCACCATATTTCCTCCCCGATTTTTTCCTCCAAGTTCTTCACCACTTCTTCATTACTCCAACAACTAAATGCGTGGCCCACATCATCCTCCACTTCACACCTTTCACACACTCCAGTCTCCGTTTTCCCAATCTTGTGAAGATATCCTGCTCTTGACCCATGCCCAGTTAGCACCTTTATCAAGTAGTTCACTTCGCCGAATTTCCTAGTAATCCATTCTCTCCTACTTCCAAATGCTTTTAGCGTACCTTCATAATCCTTCCACCTTATTTCCATTTTCTCCTCCATCCAATCCATAACTTTCTATCTCATCGCGCCCTTCCACTATAGACTCCTGAGTCTGGCCACCACATCCAATGGGTAGGATCTTGCCAGCACCGTCCTATACCGCTGCCCTCTCGAATCAACCAAAGTCCGTGCCGTCAGATTAACCTCCACTAAGTTAATTAGTTCCTCCCCCACTCCAAGCCTCGACAACATGCCCAACACCGCCATTTTGCTGACACTCTAACTGCCCCTCTCTAGCATTTTCCCAGCCAAGTGGCCATAAAGGCGTTAAACGCAACTGAGGTCAATTTAAAATTCGCCTGGGATTGCTTAGAAGCTTTGGCAGAAGTGGGTAGCAAAAAAAGCTCACAATTTCGTAGGTATCTAGTCATAGTGGACATAAAGGGAACCTACTAGCGCGAGAAGGAGGTGCAGCGAAGCCTCCTAAATGGACCAGAACCTGTGGCTTAACAAAATCAACTGTGCAACTTAAGTTGCACATGAATAAATGAACAATAATGTAGTCTCAGGAATGGTGGACAATATCATTAAGAATGAGACAGGTCCTACGTCAAAAATAATAGAATATCTGGTAAAGCATAAAAGACACAATACGAGAATACTCGTAGGTCTTATAACAGGGCATAACAGGCTCAAGCAAATGCACGCGCCACAACTGACAGATGGAGGAAACCTCTAAGCAGATTCTTTGTGAATGTGGAGGTCTTTCTAACTATAGGCGAAGAAAAGCTTGTAATGTAATGTGATATATAGGGGTTGTCCACTGCGACCTGTGAGATCTATTGTGCCCCCTTACTTGCTTAGACGGTGGGTTTTCCCGTATTTAAAGCACCTCCTCTAATCCTATCTTATTTATGAAGGTTAGGATGTCGATCGGCATCAATTTAGGTAAGTCATCCTCTTCTATTTCGTGTGCTCCAAGTTGTAGAGCTCTTGTATTTCTTATGGCAGGACATGCTGTGAGTATATGTATTGAGTTTTCCTACTCCATTTCACAATACCTGCATTCTGCCTTTTCCTCAAACCCCAGTCTATGTAGGTGTCCTCTTAGTTTACAGTGTCTCGTTAAGATGCCTGTAATAATTCTTAGGTTATTTTGCCCAGCCCAAGACATTGTATGGACTTTTTGGGGTTGTAACTACCTAGCAATAATATACCAATAATAATATATTATATAAGTAAAATATTATATTCATATTCACAGAAACTTTCTTAAAGAACAATATAAAATTAATAAATTGCTATTAGCCACAAATGTCATTGTCACTATTCTTGCCTTTAGAAACTTCACTCATGTCGCCAACCATTTAAAACAAAAATTTGCGTGCGTAAAAGTTACATTACGATACGCAAATGCGTTTTATAGTGACGATTTTTATAAGTGCAAAATATAAAAATATATTTACCTACCTTAAACAACAAACTTTAGTTCTCACTGAAATAGTTGTCGCCATCTTACTTTTTTTTTGACAGTTGTCAAAGTAGTTGTTATTCCCGTATTGGAAAATAATATTCAATAACAATAACATAACTATTGTTTAATACAGAACAATAAACAACTAAAAGGTTGAATTAACTTCCACTATTTATTCTATAAATACTTTAAATGCAATGACAGCCGTTTCGCTGTCATTGCATTTAAAGTATTTATAGAATAAATAGTGGAAGTTAATTCAACCTTTTAGTTGTTTATTGTTCTGAATAAGATGAACTTTCACACAGTAAGGGTTAGTACCATAAATTTCATTTATTGTTTAATATATATTTTTTTTTAATTTGGATAATTGACAAATATTAATTAAATATTTTGTATAAATATTGATCAATAAATCGGTATTATTATTTAAGAAATTTTAAATGAACCTTACTTTATGACGTCATAGGCTCCGCCCATAATTTACTTTATCTCCCATGGCCTTTTAAAGACTTTATCTCCTAGTAATCAATAAAGACGTACTTTTACTACGTATATACCTGCACATAAAGATGCATTTATTGACTACTTGAAGAAAAAACTTATTATAATAACAACTTCAAAATGAAAATAGAAATTTTGCTCATCGAGCATTAAAAATTTTTCAACATAAAATATTTTTTAAACATATTTATATCTAGTATCTAGCATTTAACATGGTTCTAGACATGCTATCAAAAAACTGACTGCTCCAGTCGTTTCAGCGACTAAAAAACCCTATTTTCCATATTTTCAAGCATTTCAAAGAATAAAAAAATTTCACTAAAAAAAATGACAAGGCTAACACCTTTGAATTTGGTGTCTTCAAAATTTGGTCAAAATCTAAATTATGTTATTTTTGGTAAAAATGGTCTAGAACCACTAATTTGACCACGTAGAATACGAAAATGGCCTTAAAATTGCAGGTTTGCCGATAGTTTCCAGCAAAAATGGCATCCTTAGGGTCATACGGCACCACTTCCACCCAAATGCAGATTTAACATGGTTCTAGACTTGCTATCAAAAAACTGACTGCACCAGTCTTTTTAGCGAATAAATATTATTAAAAGATTTCTTCTTTGTTTCAGACGACAAACAGCCGAAGAACGTGAAGCCGAACGACAAGCAGCAAACAGACTGATGTTGTCCCTTCAAGCGGAGGCTCTTTCCAAAGGCTACATAAGCGAGGGCCCTCCACCTCAACCTGGTCCAGGAGATACTGCACTTAGCGCTCTACAAAACCTACAGCCTTGGGCAGGACCATACAGTGCTCCCCAGCCAGCATTAGCGGAATCAATGTGTTAAAGAATAAACATAAAAAGACCTGTGAGGTTTTTTGGACTGTGCAATAAGTACGAGTTTTGGCTGTATATAATTCTTAAAGTTTTAGACACAATTTAACCTGTATACAGAGGATGTTTAAAACATCTCTAAGGTTTTGATCGATCAAATTTATTTTAAAACGTTATGATTTCAGCGCAAATAAATGTAGTGGTTATGTCAAAAATTGTGTTATTATAGTAAACTGACCATGAAGTCTTCGCATATTTACCTTTCAATAGAAAAATCAATTTTGACATTATGTAGTATCTTGAACTATACAGCAGCAGCTTTCTGCCTCATTGGAGCAAATAATATTTTAACTAATAACTAAAAAACAAAGCACCACTTCCTTCAAGAGAAAGATATCAATAACGATTATTGTTTGATATTAAATCTTTTTGAACGATCTTTATAACTGTAATGTAGCTTTTTACAATATTATTTTATCGACTTTATTCTGTGTAAATGGATTTTAGTTATTTTTGTGCAAAGTATTGAAAAAAGTTTTCGTGAAATGTGTTATATTGTAGTAGAAAACCACATTTTAGAATTTGTTTTTCTACTTCCTATAATTTAAATAAAAATAAATTGTGTCTAAAACTGATTCTTGTAAATAAGTTCTAAAGTGTTAAAGTTCCAAAGACCTTAAACCTTATTAACATTGTACAGAATGTTTATATAGTGAGTGGCAACAAAGACCATGGTGATACGATTTAAATCCGTAATTTAAAGACTTGGTTCAGATCTATTTAAAATTGATAAAATATGTATAATAGTAATTCGTGCATGAAAATCCACTGAAAATATATTCAAAATACCTTGTTAAATCTCAGGTAATTACAAAAATAATAACAAAGATAAATCAAATTGGTAGTGAGAAAAACGTAAATAAGTGGGTATAAGTTTATATCTTTATAGTTAAAAAATTATACAGTGAACGGCTAAATTATGGAATATTGCCATTATTTCGAGAACCATCGAGTTTTGAGGGTAATCCCGAAACAGGTCGATTTTTGTTATAAAATACCCATCTTATAACGTACATGGAGTAAGGATGACGTCACCGGTGTGGATGTAGTGACGTAATCGTTAATTTTTTTAAATAGAAATCGGTCTAATGCGACACCTCATTTAAAGGAGAATTTAATTCTCTATTTAACGACACATTTATAACTAAAATATTTTTTAAGGGTACAAAAACATTTTTTTTTATTTAAATTCAACCAAATTACAACTACTAATGATTTAATTCATAACGTCCTTTAAAGTAACCAAATTATGCATAATAATTATTTTAAATTAAATGTTCCCAATGCCATCCATCGGTTTCTTGACAATATGCGAATCTACGGACACATTCATCAAGTACATTGCGGATGACTTCTGGAGTAATGAGACTCATTTCATGCCGAATTCTATCTTTTAAGTTCTGTAAATTTTGGGGTCTATTGACATAAACTTTTGATTTTATGTAACCCCACAGGAAAAAGTCTAGAGGTATAAGATCTGGCGACCTTGCTGGTCACTCTATAAAACCTCGTCTTCCGATCCATCTCCTGGGAAATCAATTATTTAAAAATTTAAAAAATTTAAAAACGTACTTCACGTGCGTAATGCGGAGAGGCTCCATCTTGTTGAAACCAGATATTGTCACTAGGTAAATTTGCATTATTGGCATTTGGATACATGTTAGCAAGGACAGGTATAAGTTGATTTCTCAAAAAAGTTAAATAACGTTCTCCTGTTAGATTTTCCTCAAAGAAAAAAGGGCCAATGATTCTGTCATCGATGATCCCTGCCCATACATTCACTTTCTGAGGATATTGCGTGTGTGTCTCAGTCATCCAATGTGGATATTCTTGACTACAATACCTGCAATTTTGACGGTTCACGGTACCATGTAAAAAAAATGTGGCTTCATCGGAAAAGAGGATTTGATTGATGAAACGTGGATTGCATATACATAAATATACATAAATCCTGCATAATTTCAGAAAATTGAAGCCGGCGATCGGGATCGTCGTCGTTTAATTCCTGGTGTAGTTGAATTTTGTAGAGATGGTATTTTTCTTTTTTTAAAATACGTAATACCGATCGTTGGGAAACTCCAGCATATTCACCCATTTGTGTTGAAGTACTGTGAGGATTGTCATGGACATTTAATAATACATCAAGTTTCACATTGTCTTCAATTTTAAGACGCCCAGCGTTTGGAATATGTTTAACGTGCCCAGTTTCTCCAAATTTTCGGACTATTTTACTTACTGTTGATTGGCTGATGGGTCTGTCTGGATATTTTGCGTTGAATAAATTGCATACCTCGTTGTGTGTTCTTTTTTTATCTCCACATCCGCTAAGAATTAATATTTCTATGTGTTGTGTTTCATTTAGGTGAGCCATAATTTAGTATTCAAAAGTAAAAATTACAATTGACAACTGATGACAATTCACAAAATCAAAAAATATTTACGACAATAAATATTACAGTAACTATGCCAATATCACTTGCTTGATTTAACATTTGACAAAAAGTATCAGTGTCCATTATTATTTTTACTTATTTTTGCTTTTTTAAGTATTCATTTCAGAAAGTCATGGCAGGAACCGATGGATGGCATTTGGAACATTTAATTTCAAATAAATATTATGCATAATTTGGTTACTTTAAAGGACGTTATGAATTAAATCATTAGTAGTTGTAATTTGGTTGAATTTAAATAAAAAAAAATGTTTTTGTACCCTTAAAAATATATTTTAGTTACCAATGTAATGTCGTTAAATAGAGAATTAAATTCTCCTTCAAATGAGGTGTCGCATTATACCGATTTCTATTTAAAAAATTAACGATTACGTCACTACACCCACACCGGTGACGTCATCCTTACTCCATGTACGTTATAAGATGGGTATTTTATAACAAAAATCGACCTGTTTCGGGATTATCCTCAAAACTCGAAGTTCTCGAAATAATGCCAATATTCCATAATTTAGCCGTTCACTGTATGGTATAATTATAAACTTTCTGGGGCAGCTGTTGCTCTTCTGGTTTTTATTCCATTTTTATTATCCTCGTTTTCCTGGGGCTCCTTGCCTTATGCCGTTTTGCATTTATAACTCATCAGTACAGGAAAGTGACCTGTATTTTTAAAATTAGCAATTATAATTAATTCCCTGAATATTTAATTTAAAATCACCAAATCTTTTAAGATCAAATAATTATGACTTGCTTGAATAGAAGGTCGATTAAGAATAATAAAAAAACTCTTCGTTTGACCGTAACTTCAAATCCAAACTATAATTTTGATACCCAAAAAAACCTAATTTTCGCCATATCTTACAAACGCATGAAAATTGATACAGGAAAGTAAATACAAACTTACCCTATTTTTCTATGAGGAATCAAATAAAAATATAAAAAATGGGGTTTCAATTTAAAAAAAAAGAAGAAATCGTCCTTTTCTCAAGTAAAAATTTAACTTACCCTGTATAATTAATTTCTTATTTAAACACTATAACTTATAATTTAGGCCCTTAGGTGCAAAACGATGTATTTAAAATAGTGAAGTTGGTGCTAATTCCGGTATAACCGGAAGTGCTATAAATTTAAAAGTATTTTAGTTGAATTCAGAAGTATCGAAAACCCCTGTATACCAAATTTCATCCATCTAGTACTATCCGTTCCCCATAAACTTCTAGGTGAAGGCCGATATGGGACACCCTGTATATTCTATTTTCGTAGCATTGATTTTATGTTTATTATCAAATTCCCTGTTTTCTGTACTGCAATGTCCGTTGTGGCTCTCCCAAAAAACGTAATTTTATTATGTTTATACTTGTTAAAGTTAATTGTTTAAAGTTGTTAACAATATAAAAATTATAATTTACTTAACAGTTAATGCATGATCTTAAAATAATTGAAATCGCCCTCTTTAATTTCGATTAAATTAACAAATTTTAAAAGTATGTATATTTCAAATTAATTAGTAAATAATTTACTTACTGTAACAACTGTAAAATTTATATTAGTACTATTAAATAAATCATAACAACAAAATTGAAATTGAAATCTATGAAATTCTATGAAAAGTGAATTGTTTATGTTAATAAGTATTTATTAATATTATTGTATGTGCACCCTGATCTCATTTTTACCCAGAATGTATTTTTGGTTGATAATAAAACTTTTTCATTCCCATTTCTTTTAAATACATCTGAACTGAACATTTTTTCTTGTAATTATAAAAACGAGTAGTGTCATGTATAAACGAGCTAACTGTAGATATGATTCATTAATATTGTAAGCACTAGACTATTGGCATTAAATTAATAAAAACATTACAAATATTTTTTTTTTTTTACTTTAAAAACACCCTTGAGCTTGTCAATCATTGAATGAAGCTTATCAATCATTAATTAAAGCTTGCTACAGAACCATGAACTTAACCCTTGACCTAGCAGATTCAACAACTTCTCACCTGAGGTCATGG
Organism: Ophraella communa; assembly: GCA_035357415.1. Taxonomy (NCBI): domain Eukaryota; kingdom Metazoa; phylum Arthropoda; class Insecta; order Coleoptera; family Chrysomelidae; genus Ophraella; species Ophraella communa. The sequence goes on along the minus strand of CM068988.1, from coordinate 18,489,633 downwards.
GCCTAGCGAGGTACGGGCAGAGGGGGGCAGCTGCCCCCCCTAGAAGAGCGATCGCTAGCTGGTAAACTGTAATATGCTCACGAACTCCATAGCTCGTTTGCTGGCTACGCTGCCTATAAGACCTAAGAGTCTAACGAGCTTGTGATCACATAAAAAAAAAATTTACATAATTTCTTCCTCTAAGCAATGTCACTAATAATCTAAAAAAGTAACGGAATTACTTTTAAAAAACCCGCCGTAGGAGCAGAGTCGTATGCAGGATGAGAGAGGGGGCAACTGGATTCAGTAGCCAATGCTCATCCTCATCTCTCATCAGTCATCAACAGTCAATCTTAGCTTAGTACTTCGCTCGGAACGTCCGTTGGTGAAGTCTAGGATTCATTTCATCTGCCCCCCTATATAGAATCCTGGCTACGCCCTTGCCTGAGGTCAAGGTTAAATTAACAATATGTACTTAAAATTGACTATAAGGTGTCTTACCTTATAGTGAAATGTCTGTCAGTGAATGTGTCTCTATTCTGTCACTTCTGGTAACCTGATTAGCTTCAAACGAGAAGCATGTGCTTGTTGAAATCCCAAATTGAGGATTTGTGCTTATATGATTGTGAAATCGATAATTTATAATATATTGACCAGTAGTTGGTCTTTTCTTTAAAACGATTCAGCCAGTAGTAAATTCTACGAGGCCGAACTATCTACAACAGGTAGGTGCTCAAATAAAATAACAAGCCAATTTACATAGCCGTATATATTGGTAGACATCATACTTTATCACTACATATTTCTATTTTACGCCTCTAATCTACCATACTCTTCTCTATCTGTTCCATGGGTGAACTGAACAGGTCTTTGGATTTCAATTAACCTCTGCTTGCCACTCAGTACTCTGACTAGAGATATTCCTTGGCTAAGTACTACCTACTTACTCTGAAGGTTGCTCTACTACCTTTCATAAATATCACGCTTTGGAGACTAATGACTGATTTGTCCCAGGAACGCCACAACAAGAGAAAACATAACGCCTTTCCAAGAAGGAAAGGCTTAATCTTACAGTCAATGCTCCACATAGGCAATACAAGATCTACACTTTTAAAGTAAGTCAGTAATCATTAAAAGCTCCCAGTTCTTGTACTTATGTAAAAGATGGTACTAATATATCATTCCTTGGTCCGAAGCTATTGTTTTGGTTTCACAAAAAGCCCTACAAAAACGAAACTGGGTTCCTAAAACCTTATCTGCTCGAAATTAGCAAAAAATACATAAAGCTGACCATAGGTATGATCTTAAAACAATGACCCTTGAGGGCATGTACGACCTAATATCTGCAGATAAAGAGAGCTGCTCTACTGCTATACACCAGATTTACAGTTTACAAATTGGGCCGTCTATACAGCCTGATACACCCCGGCCTCTGCAAAACTCTGTGCTGTCCTCGCATTTTTAAAGCACCTCATTTAGCCTTGATGAAGTCCAACAACCTTGATAGTGGCCGTTCCACATAGCCTGCTGCTTCTGGTTTTTCCTCCCCAAGTTCTCTAGCATTCTTGTCAAGGCTTCAAATTGTCATAAGACGTTGATTGTGCTTTTCTCTTCTTCCAGACAGAATCTGCATAGGTCTATCTCAGGCTGACCTGTAAAACTCATGTGCTTACTCTGTAGTCTGTAGGGTCCCGTTAACAGTCCTACTATATGTCTTTCTAACTTTCGTGAAGTGTGCTGAATGTCTCCTTATGGACTATTTGTTCTGCCTCTGTCTAAGTGTATACCTACCTTTTTCTTTTTTTTGCACCCATAGGCAAGAACAGGTGCAGTTTCTATCAATGGGCAGTTTGCACCTTCCTGGGGCAACTTATTAGCCTTCTCATTTTCCCTTGATTCCCCGATATCCAGACAAGTGTTAGCCTATTGCAGCTTCCCACTTGATTGAGCGCACATCCTAGCATTATAATAAAATAATGTTGATCTTGGTCGGTAGCCCATTTCATCTAAACCAATATACCGAATAATTAGACCAATTCAGTCCTATGAGGTAGTAAAAAAAATCGAGTGATTATGGAATTACAAAGAATCCACGTTTGAGAGGTTGACTAAATTACATTTCCAAGTTTTTTAATGAAACACAAAGTTAAACCACATAAGTTTTTGGTTGCATTTATTACAAATTTTTTGATTTATATACCCATGGACTATAAGTCTGAAGGGTGCAGCGTGTTCGGTTGTCATTAAATATAGTTTCTTTTTGGCTTTTAAATTCAGTTTAATTACAAGGTGTTTCTATCTTTTTCACCTTAGTTTTTGTATAGTTTCAGTTGTTTATTCGTTAACGTATAAAAAGATAGTGGCGCCCTTAGCCCTTATATACCACCGATCCTTTCTATAGTGAGAGTGGAGTGGAGTCGAACCACTCCTTGAGAGAGTCTCATAGCCGGGATTCTTCTTGGTGCTTTTCACAAAAAAATATTGATTAGATGTTTACAGATGTTACACAAACGTGTGAGAGCCAATCTGTTAACCAGAGTAAAGCACCAAGCAGAATAAAAAATCTTATAAACATGTCAAAAATTATAAATTTCCAACATAAGTGTTCTTGTCATTGCTCATGTTCAAGACTATAAATGAAAATTATTTTCGCGAGTCACTCCGTGAACAAAAATTGCACATAATGATCTCGATTCGCGTTTCTTCGAATGGCCATTAGAAAGTAACCATATCATCTTAGTACCAAATCTAAAATGATACCTTTCATTAGACCCATTGCAATTTTTTTGTCATTGACGCCAATAATATCGACCGCAACTGAGGTATCTAATAAAACTAAAAACAAATAAAAGTATAAGACTAAACTTTAAACTGTTTTCTTGGAGACACGATATTATTATTATACCTACCCGACAATTTCAGGTCAAATTGTGGTTTCATTTCCTGTTCTGAAATAGTAAAATATATAATGGGCAGTTTATTGTTTTGAAAAATAATCTTGTCGGTGGCTTATCCTATTACTTAACTTAATTACAAATTAAAAAATATCACGAACAATGAATTTACGTAACGATCTATACAAGTTTACTGTTTCATTGACAAGAAGAAGAATAAAGAAAGAAAAAAATTATAAAAAATTATTTCTTTTGCTATATAAACAATATTCAATTTATTAACCAATATCATAACTTTGTGATACAAATAGTTATCCATTTCACTCTTTAGAATGCATTTCATTAAAGAAAATTTTTCCTTTTGTCTGTATACTGAATATGATGAAAATCTATTGAAAATATAATTCTGACTAGTTTCCTGAAGCTCCTCAAAAAATCTGGAATATTTTTACAAGCCCGTTAAATGGAAAACAGGCCATCAGTCTGACTCAAGTGGAAAAATAGTATTAAAATTATGTACAGTAGCAATAAAACTCAAAGTCAATCCACAATTTCAATAAAAAGAAGCTTATAATTGTAAAAGCGACATGTTTCGGTCATAAGACCATCATCAGGCTATAAAGAAAACAATGGTATCAGCGAAGAATCAAAATTAGTTACATAGAAGTACGATTAATAGAGGTTACATGATTACATTAAAAAATTATTATGATTAAAACTTTTCAAATTGAAATTATTATTATTATATTCAAAGAAAAATTTCCAATTAATTTTATTTATAAATGCAAACAATTCAATCCGATTCAAATACAGTGTTTTATTACATGAATATTTGAAAGAAACACATTTCAATATACAAATGCAAATTTTAAACTAATTAAATGTTCTTTCATCCATCACACATTCACACTAATGTGAAATAATTCTATTACAGATAAGTATGCAACTCATATAACATTTATGTATGAGTTTTGCTTTATACAGTTGGTAGTATTAAATACTACCAGGTTGGTAGTACCAACCAATAAATTTTATTTTCTTTATACTTCAACAAAATGGACGATAAATTACTCAACGTTATTGAGTAGTTTATCACGCACTCGTAAGTTTTATTTAGCAAGAATTCATTAAATACCTTTTTAACTCTTCTTCTTCTAGTAGCACTTGATATTATCCTAGTGTTTTAAAAGAACATGAATAACCTTTATCTTGCTTTGTAGACTATAGACTGCTGATGGGAATGTGTTACAAATTCCCCACCTCCTGGAATACGGTTCAAGATGTTACGAAGATCACTCAGGGGTCTCCTTATACTTCAGAAACGTGTAAAAGGTAACTTTCACTGTTCACAAATCACTATTTTATGAACTAATTACAAATTTAACAATTTTTAAATATGACTGATTAATGTGCTTCTCGCAACTTTTCTTTTAAGAGACTATCTTTCTATTATCAAAACCAAAACCACTTAACTCCTTTTCAAATCAATAACAACCCAAATTTTTCTTTTTTTAACAAAAACTCGCCCTCTATATCTCTAATTTTTCTATATCATTCATTGTCCAATCAAATTAACTTTATGGTTGTTTATAAATAAATTTAATGATATCTAATAAAGATTTACTTTGAGAATATGAAACATTATATTTTATATTTCTAAAATGAATTGTTTGTGTTTTATCTGTTATTAATTAATTTATCTAAATTATGTTAACATTTTTCCTCTGTCGTAGTTGACATATCAAAACATGTATTTGGAAGCTGCCCTACATCAGTTAACAGAATACTGTCACTAAGTCACAGACTTCATAACCTCATTATTTGTTTATCTTTATTATTTTTCGGATTGTATAATTAGATGTAAGCAAAGTTTCAGTGAAATTCTATAAGTACTGTTTTTGAATAATTTGATATATGCACCATGAATGAATTTTCGGATAATACATAGAAACCATCAACCTACTCATCTGTATGGTAGATCTTATATTATGTACCAGGTGATTTGTTGAAATTTTATTTATGTAAATATAATTTAAATTTTATTACATTCCTTTCTCTATTTAGATTTTAATAAACTATCTTTCATCTAAATTGATTGTACTAACCCTTACTTTTTGGAAGTCCATCGTATTAAGAATAATAAAAAACTCTTCGTTTTAACAAAACTTCCACTATTTATTTAAAAAACTGTCATTTAGTTTAAAAAAGCAGTTTGTTTAAATAAATAGTGGAAGTTTTGTTAAAACGAAGAGTTTTTTATTATTCTTAATTACCTTTCATCTAATTAACTGCTAAGATTTTCTTATTAAATAACTTATTTTTCTACTAAGGCTGTTCGATTACGTTACAATATATTATGATTGGAAAAATTCGTAAAATTGTATATAAAAAGACAAAATATCTAAGAAGTATATAATCAATCAATCTTTAGCAGTTCCAATATTGTATGTGGAGAAAAATAATAAAATTGATAAAATTTATTGTACTAACCCTTACTATGTGAAAGTCCATCTTATTAAGAACAGTAAACAACTAAACAGTTGAATTAAACTTTCACTATTTATTCGAAAAATACGTTTTTAAATGCAATGACGGCCGTTTCGCTAGAATTAGCATCGTCAGAACCGTTTAGTTGTTTACTTTTCTCAATAAAATTGATCTTAATTTCCAAATTATTGAATGAGAAGGAGGATTTATAAGAAAAACATGGCAACAACGTAAAAAGTTATCGTCAGCGCTAGTTATTTCACACCACTTTTGTGTGTTGCCTTAATAAATTTTTCCTTATATTGACAGTTACGCTTGCGCACAAAGGTCTTTGAAATGCCTAAACCTTAATAAGTTAACGTTGTGACTTTATCATGTTAAGGACTCAACAGACAGTAGGTCTAACAGGTAGTGGGTCAGAAATTAGAGCGTTCGCCTTATAAACGACAGGACGTGGGTTCGATTCCCATGTACGACAAACTTCTTTTAGATTGGCAAGAGAGATAATGGAATGTGCGAGAGGTGTGAGGTGGAGGATGATGAGGGACACGTGCTTATGTGCTGGAAGAACGAGAAAAAGAGTGAATGGGGAGAACATGGTAGATGTAATGTTGAAAGGATGTAATGTTGAGGAAGAATGGATGGAGGTAAGGAGAAGGGAACATTCTTGATGGCGTGAGTGTGTGAGGGACCGCCGCCCGTCTTGAAGTATGCTAGAGTAGTGATTCCAAGGCGGTGGTAACGGCGAGCTTTGAGGTGGCTTTGGTTGGTAGGCATGCTCTCGGGGATGAATCCAACACTGTTGGGTTCTGGTTAAGGACCCATTGAATATTAGTTTCCAATTTAATAGTGGAATTCTGAACACATCTGTAAGCAAAAATCTGTAAAAATTAACATGCAAACCCTATACCTATGATGAATAATACACCCAGTATATTATTTGATATTTAATAATTAAAGAATAAGTAAATAATCAAAAGTTTTTTAAAAAGGCGACCTTTAACAGCTTTTACGAACGATAAAATTATATGGAGTTAGGGCATGCACGGTAAACAACATTGTATTATAAAATAGCTAGTTGAACTTTATGGGGGTCAGTTCAATGCAGTTCATTTCAGTTATTTTTTGATGATTTATTACTCAAAAGAAAATACCAGTGATTTAATTATAAATTATAATATATAAATATATTGAAAATGTATATTTAAGAATCATTTCAAAATTTATTTTAATTTAATATTTTATTTTTTATCTTCGGAGAAAAGTCAAAATTTGAAGTTTATTAGTTTAGAGTATAAAAATGTATGTAATGTAAACAAAACTGTGTGAGAGGGAGTAAGAAGTTTCGTTGCCAGGAGATGGAAGTTTGACAGTTAGTGACAAAAATAATTGATGTTGATGTTTTAAAAGAAGTCAGAAAAAAGTTAAAAATAATATAATTGGAAAATGATTAAATTGAACTGAAAAAAATTTAATTAATGCATCTATAAAAGATTATAAAGTAGATAATATATAACAGTTTCTTGGTTTATGAAAGAAGCATGGTATTTTTGGTTCGAAAATTTTGAAAAAGAAAATTCAGAGGATGAAGTTATAATTATATGAATTTAAAATTGAAAATAATAACATAACATTAAAAGTAATATAGGAGTAAAATTATATAGCAAATTTATATAAGACAAGGAAGATAAAGTGTATAAGAGTAGAAGGTTGGAGATCAAAGTACCAAGAAGAAAAAGAAAGAGTGAGAAGAGGAACGGAACATATAGAAGGAGTTTGAAAATAGGGAAAGTAGAAAAGGACCCTGCGGTTATTAAGGTTAGTTAAGGTAGTTAAGATTAGATAGGAATTAGTTAAGCAAATAGGAATTAAATTAAATTAAATTAAATTAAATTAAACAAATTAAACAGATAGGAAATAATTAGGTTAAGTTAGGTTAGGTAGATAAGAGTTTGTTTGGTATTATTCAAATTTCAATATAAAAATTATAATAAATTTTGTTTGAACCCAACCCTAATTAATTAAAGAAAATTTACAAATTAAAACTTTAAAATAAAATTTGGTATTGAGTAAATTATCTCAATATATAATATATAAATGTTTCAAGACGAGCCAAATACAACAAACGTTTTTTGATGATCATCCCTTCGTTCAGTACTGATTTTGCTCCTAATTATTTCTTATTGCTCTCAAATATCAGTATTCAATATCAACACTGCATGGGTCAAAAACCATGTTTCGGAGGTATCTTATGACTATGGAAAAACTGATAACAAAATGTTTTAAAAAACAAAAAAGCTATTTTTATTTATTTCCCTAAATTATCTAGGGCAGCAAAAATTGAAGAGTCTTGGATAATTAAGAGTCTTTGTGTATATTGGAATATTTTAGTTTGTTATACTTGCTGTCGTCTATGTCTATGTGACATGCCAACAATAGACAACTAATATTTCATAAATCACTTTGTTTGGTATACCGTATTTAGCTAACCGCCTTTTCTGTTAAATAGTACTTACAAGATTGTGGGGTGTTTTCATCAAGCTTGTTATTGTTTTACACAACTCAATCAAAAATTGATGACACATTTCTCGTTTTATGAATATCAAACTACATAATGACAAGTCCGTTTTAATCAAAAATGTAAATTGTTATTTTCCATTTGACGGAGTACAATTTCGCAAGACGCTTAATTAAATAAAGTAATGTATGTCATTTCCATTTTATTTTTAATGTCGTTAAGTAATTGGCTCTCCCTATAATAATGTTATAGTATAATTTGTTTTGCGGAAAACGGGCAAATTAATGTGTTAAAAGTGTTTTGATAAATTGTTAGGAAATTATCAACAAAAAAATTATATGAGCAGATTACATGTTATGGGTATTTGACTGTTATAAAAAGTTATCAACAAAAAATTATGAATATATTTAGACTAGAACATTTAGTGATTGATTCAAGTACTGTACATAGTGTAGTATAACTTACTCTGTTTGTAGTTATTAATTTTAAATATACAGATCAAAACTATAGAACAGCAACTATAGTTTCGGCCTATAAGCAGGCCATCAGCAGGCTAGAAAAAACATATGGATGAGGTAAAACAATACAGAATACATTAAATTATTAATAATATGTTTTTTCTACCCTAATGATGACCTGCTTATAGGCCGAAACTAGTCGCTGTTCTATAGTTTTGATAATAAAAATCTGTGACATTGATTTTGGTATTTTCCTTTATTCATTGTTGAGTCACACTTGTTTTATGGATGATTTACTTTATTTAAAAATAAAAATGTTTACATATTGCACGAATCTACCACAACATGGGATAGATTTGGCCTATATTTGGGGCACTTTTGGCATATTTAAATTTTGAAAACGATAAATCATAAACACAATAAATTCAGAAAAATCAGAAAGTACAAAAAAACATTTAACAAATAAAATGCAAAACTTAAAATTATTCTTGATAATATTGATTTTCAGACTTGCGTAAAGATAGAAGATTCTGGTAGCGTATTTATTTTCTTTCCATCATATTCTTTCTCCAAATACTTCTTTGCAGCAATTTTTTTTCAAAATTGTTTATGCGTCACTGTAAAGTCCTCCTACTTATTAAAAAAAATTTGAATGCTTCTCGCTCGCCCAAATTTGTCGCAAATATTAATTAAGTCAGCCCAGTTGGTATTTGGTTTATAATTTCGCACCATCTGTAAATCATATTTGACTATGATACATTTTTAATATATCTGTGGCACTGGCCGATCCTACCCCATCAAGATGTCTGAACCTGCCCCAACTGTATTTTTCGGTTTAAAAAATTTGGCACGGTAATAAGACTTATACATGAGACAAATGCATACAAGAAAACTATATACAATAACATATTCAGAGGCAAATGTTTAAACCAATACACATTAATTATGAGGCTTTGTGACAGACGTCAGATTGGATTAATTATTATTTTCCATATAATGGTGTGAAATTTTTTTACCAAATACCAAGCAAGCTTCAATTATCCCTGGAAATTTTGTTTCGGGCACGAATATTTTAAGAAAATTATCGTTCCCTCAAAAAAATTTCCGGAAATAATTTAAGCTCTATGATATTATAAGTGAAAACTTACCTTTTCACCACAAAAACAATTTTTATTAGCAATTTTTAAGCACAGAACAGCGTAAGAAAATATTTTCCCGATCTTCGATTATTTTTCCGTTTGCTAAATAAAAAAATACAATTAAAATTAGTGACGAGAAAAAGCAATTATTTGTTTATACCTAACACTTATCTAAAAACAACTATATAAATTGTAACTATCTTTAAGAATCGTTTATTATACAATATTTATTATTGATGAAATTTAGTCCCTTCAGTATTTCATTATTTAGAACTGAAATCTTGAAGCAGACGGTTAGCAGATGTTTTGATTTCCCTAATGGAATGTCGCACAGCTTATATTTTGCAAACGAGGAAGGTTAAACAAATTTTGTGATACTTATTTCTCTTTGTATGGATTCTTCTATGTATTCTTCTACTAGGTTGGAAGAACGCCATCCTCCATGTCTTTTCAGAGTGAGCAAATCAGGTCGCTTTCCACCAACTTGGAAGCCGAATAACGCCCTAGTCTATGTCCGGTATATCCTGAATTTATTATATTTTATACATAAAAAAGTTAAATAACCTTACAAGAAATTTCTAGAAATTAATTATGTACCTAATGTACAAAAAGAAGACAGATATAATTGAACTGATTGTGTTCTAGAAAGTTCCACAGTGAATGGAATTAAACTGTTTAGTAGTATATGGGAAAGACAAAGATGTAGATAATGTTCAAGTACATGATTAATTCCTAGAACCTCCAGGAAACTTCTGGAAGCTTAGAAGTGTATAAAACGACTTGATAAGAGGCTGTTGGGATCAATCCATAATTGTAAATGGTCAGTATATCATGAGTGATGAGGCTATCATTATAAGCAGTCAGTACATCATTGCTGGTTAATTATAGGCAGCCAATCAATAGTAAGTAAAAAAGAAACAGTTCTAGTGCTGATTAACAGTATAAATAGTGACATTGTGCAATTAAATAATATTTTCCGAATGTAATAAAACGTTACGTGTACCACCATTCAAAAGAAATTAAAAAAAGAACTGTAATAACAAACAAAAACTCTAAACTGTATCCATGAATCAATTGGAAAAAACACTTATTTCCCAGAAAAAAACTAATGACCAAACGTCTATCAACGGCAACAATCCTTCCAGCGGCAGAAGCCAGGTTCTATCAAAATCCGTTATAGAGCAAGTACTTACAGATCTCTTTCAACCAATGAGAAACATCCAGTACACAAGTTAGTAGTTAGTTTAAGTTATATAATTTAAACAAAAAGAATTTATTTGGTATTTAATAAATTTCCATAACTTATTCATGTATAAATAATAATTTATTTGACACAATTTCCACATGGTTCATAAACGTCCTTTTTTCTTATTTTTCCTGATTATTATTTTCGTTATTAGTCATTGAATATATTACTGTTTTAAATTAGCCTTTTAGAATAAATTTGTAATTATAACTAATCAATTTTTTATTTATATACCTAATAATCCAACAAGAAACTTGCAGAACATAACCACCCTGAGAAATAGATCATGCTAAATTAGCAACATTTTTATAAAACAAATATTAATCAATCTAAAATTTATAAATAAATTAATTAAACTTTGAATAACCATTAAAATCATAATATTCCTTACATAATATATATCGTTGCTATAGAAATACTACACAATTTTTGTAACTATTTCTATCTATTATGTTTATTTTGAGAAAAAATTTATAAGTTTACTTTTGCATTGTTTTCAGAATTATAATAAAAAGTATTGTTCATAACACATCCGGAGATGGATTTTTTCCTGCTTGCACGACTTCTCGTTGTCACACGCGCATAGAGAAAACCTTATTACCAGATTACAAATACCATTCCAGATTGTCCAGGTTGGTTTAGCTCGTTTATAGCTATTTCTATGTAGAAGAAGTATAGAGGCTGAATTTTCGGAACCCTTTGTATGATTATCGTACATTCTTAACATCATGTGCAATACTCGATTAGCGTATAATATGATTCCTCTTCCCATTCCCCATTCTTCATTAACAAAAAATTCTATTGTTTATTTAAGTAAGAAAATTTTTAATCACCTACCATTAGAACTAAGAAAATCTAGCTCTTTAAAAACGCTGCGGATGCGCACGAAGGAATTATTGCTCTCGAAAGCCTATTACAGTGTAGAAGATTTTGTTCTGGATAACTTTATATAAATTTTATGTATGTATTGGTTGATCTATTTGTATGGCTTTTGTATTTTATTGTACTTATTTTTATATTTTATATTACTATATTTTTATATTATTTTTATATTTTATATATATGGTTATGTTATGCTTAATTTTAATTTAAACTATTTGACTTTGTAAACAAGATTTTATCTTATACAATAAAGTATTTTTTGATTGATTTGATTGATTGATGAATTTTTCTTTTTCGGTTATACGAGGATTGCCTTCTATATTTCGGGATTTGGCAACCCTGGTGTTGCAAACTGTCAACTGACAGCTTTATCTTAAAGTTGGACATTTTTGAGGTTATACTTACTAAGAACGTTTTGACATACGAGCGCTATTTGTGTTGTTAAAGTAACTTAAAGGATTGATCTCGTCCCAAAAATGGAATTAAATCGTGAACATTTTCGTGCGATTATTTTTTACAACTTTCGACGTGGATTAACTCAGCAACAGTGCTCAGATATTTTAATTCAGAAAAATTTATATGAAATAACCGAATTTAGAGGAAAATATGTAGTCGAGCCACGCGTCTCCTATCTGGTATTATAATTAAATAGGAGCAGCCAGTAAGTCAACATACTTAAAACTTTTATAGCACCTATACATTAAAAGGTAAAGGAAAAAAATCCATTTAGAGCATATCTGTGGAATGTCACCCCTTTAAATCTCTAAATTAGTAACCCTAAATAAACCAAAAAGGACATCACAACGCAATTAGAACCCGAAAACAATCTCATAATAATAAATCTGCTACACAATCTTATCTCCTTTTTTACGAAAATGTACGTTAACAAACAAATAACTGACGAAGTAGTGACTCTCGGTGGTCGATTTTTAGTCTAGACACTTCCGGTGCTACCTGTATCATCTCCACAACTTCTGTTATTTCGGAAATTGTGTATTTTAAGTACGATATATATGGCCTAGCTACCTGCTGATGGTTCCATTCATAAATTCGCAAAATTTACTATAAGAACCATCCGGACGGGTACTAATTATAAGGCCGTTGGTCTATGTTTTTTACAAATTGTTTTCGGGGATGTAATTCATCATGCCGCCAGGTTTGTGTCATCAGAAGATTGATTTAATGTGGGATTTCCTTGCGTATAAAAAAAGTTGTTTCGGTAGGTAATGTACACTTTTTATGAAAATTGGTACCAATCAAATTTCAAAAAGAGAACAACTAACATATTGTCTTTTTATAGAAGAAAAATTATAGACAACATTAATTAAAAATAAACAAGAATAACGAAATCAAACCAAATTATCTTTATTATAACCAGTAAATACCTTTAGAAAAATAACTCCATTATCATTTTAGCTTAACATTAGATTGGTAGATAGTGTAAGGTGTAAAGAATAGACATTTTAATTGGTGTTGTACTGTTGTGTTGGCAGTTGTACTTGTGCATGATACAACTAAACATAAGGTATGATATCTGGCGGTTCAAAACTCGTTCGATCTGCACATGTGACGTCACCTTGTGATATTCTATAGCGCGTTTCAACGTTAACATACAGTAAGATGCAAATGTATAGAATAAATTCATTATTTCAGAACAGACGACTTTTAAAAAAAATCTTAAAACACGTCAATTTTAATTTTTGAATGGCCATCAACTGCTATAGATGTGTTGGACATTACGTCATTAGTGATGGCGTAATAGTAAGGTCTAGTTATTGTCTTTGTAACAATATAATCAGTTGAATATTTATTTCTACAGGATAAACCAAAACTGTTGGGTTATTAATACAATTAACTTAGAATAAATGTTTAATTAAGTACAATTAAATGACAACAAATGTTCAAATTGCCGACCTTCAGCAATGATACAATGATAAAGGCGAGCAGTAAATTCTTTCCTAACGTTTTCGAGGACTTCAGGTGTTATTTGTGCAATTTCCGTTCGGATTAGCTCCTTCAACTCTTCTACATTATTAGGTCGATTTTGATATACTCTGCTCTTTAAATATCCCCACAAAAAAAAGTCTAACGGAGTCAAATCTGGAGACCTTGGCCATTCGATAGGCCCCCTTCTACCTATCCACCTTCCAGGGAAAACGTTATTAAGGTAATTTCGTACCTCAACGCCATAGTGTGGGGGAGCCCCATCCTGTTGGTACCACAAAATCATTTCTGTTTGGAAATAGCTGATTCAGCTGTGGCAACAGATAACTTTGAAGAAATTCCAGATAACTAGAAGCAGTTAGGTTTTCCTCAAAAAAATATGGCTCTACAATTTGATTTATTTATTTATTTATTTCTCATCCATACAGGCCTATCTGGCCTAATTACATGGATAAACAATACAATAACAAATAACAAGTATTTAAAGTAAATATTTAATCCTATGGGAAATTACCAAATAAAAATGATCATGTTCACTATCAGAAGTATAGTTAATAATTAATAAGTATTGGGAAACTAGTATGACATGTTTGAAATATGTGTTAGGAGACATTGTCCAGTCTAAATCTATTAGCGAATTGAAATTATTGGCTAGCCTCAACATAACTACAAGGGGTGATCTGGTCAATGTGAGCACTAGTGGAATGTTAAACATAGCTGTTGTGCGCGTTCTACGAGGAGGAACATTAAAAGTTAAGTTTAATATATCAGGTGTATTTAGTAGGCTATTTATTATTTTATATAGAAACAACATCATAGTTATAGATCGCCTACTTTCCAGTGACAGTAATTTAAATTCAAATCGCAAATGGGAAGATCTTACTACATTGTAATCTGGTCTAATATGGTGTTTTCTGTAATATAAAAATCTTATGAACTTATTTTGGACTTTTTCCACATCTTTTAATGTTGTGTTATACTCCCCACACCAAATTATAGAAGCATATTCTAATTTCGGTCTAACTAAACTGTAATATAAAAGTTTTATGGTGCCAATTTTAGTGAAGTAAGTAGTTTGCCTTATTATATAACCTAACATACGATTGATTGTATATAATGCCGCCCCAAACATTCACCTTCTCGGGTCCTATACTCTTCCATCCATTATATACCTACTCTTGCCCAATATCGACATGTCTGCCGATTTACGTGACCGTTCAGCAAAAAAGACGCTTCATCTGAAAAAAGCCTTTTGTATGAAACCCGGATCTCTGTTACATTGTTCCATAACGATTTCGCAGAATTCGATTCTTCTATCAAAGTCATCTTCTAATAGCTGCTGGACCAGATGTACTTTGATTGGTGGACATTCTTATCTAGTGCGACCTGCCTAGTAGAACTGGTATGAGGATTTTCTTAAAACGCCAGTACAACGTCCAGTTTTTTGGCTTCGGATATTGATGTTCTACCACTTCTGGGAAGATCTTTAACATGGCCCGTTTCTCCATTTTTTTTTCAATTTTACTTACTGTTGATTGAGTAATTGGATCGCGATTGGGGTATTTACTCGAATATTTCCTCGAAGAGTAAAAATTTGACGTCTATTATTTGACAGATTCACATATCATTGACGAATAATGACGAGTCAATGACAATATTGATTTAGATATAAATAAATAAATATAAATGAGCAGTGGTACTAATAAAATTACCACGTAAAATTCAATTTTACAAATTAACCCTTGCCTATGATGTGTTAGGATCCTTGATTCCTGGTTCTGTGACTCTGGTAAGTAATTTTTCATCAAACTCCCACTGCTCATTTCGTTCATGTAACTAAGATGTATTAATGTAAACAAATAATTAAAGTTTATTGGTTTGTTGTTTGACCTGTTTAAGATGTTACCTTTTCATTACTTTTATATAATAATTGCTCATCATTGCAGTGCTAAGATTGCTAAATGATTTGATACTCTTATAGTTTGTAAAAGCTATTGTTTAACTGACATATTCTCACTTATACTTAAACGATTATGCCTCAGATATTTGTTTAATCTGTTTAATATTAATTAATTTTAACACCTTTAACTGTTGGCATCTTTTTCAACCAATGTTTTCTTTTTTCTTGTATACCAATTGTATTGTGTTCTTTACAGCCTGATGATGGTCTAATTGAGACCGAAACTAGTTGCAATAGGTGTAATTTAAACGAATAAAAAGTCTGTGGTTTTGACTTAGAGTTTCATTGGATCCTTCCAATTTATTAATAATTTAATAAGGACCATGCCAAATAGAATGACAGCACTAAAGCAAGATAGGAGTGGACCCACACGATATTAATTTTCGTGAAAGGACTTAATCACCTGCGCAGTAAATGTTTTATATTTTTCAATTTTTTCTGTTTTATTGTAACTTTTTTTTTCGTTGTTATTTTATTTTTTTGGTATATTATAACGTGAAAGAATAAATATTAACTTATTTTATCGAATTTTGATTTATTATTAACCAATGACAACATTACAGATTTTTGTAAAATCCACTTAAATTGTTGAGCAGTGCAGACTATAGGAAATCAGTTTCTAAGAGTACAACTTGTAACAATATTAGCTTCTCAAAGGCGCCAATTTGTAACACTACTAGTTCCAAAAATAGATCCCGGCTAAGAGAATTCAAGTTAATGCTCACTATAGAAAGGAATGGTGGTATATAAGGGTTAAGGGCGCCACTATCTTTTAAACGTTACGAATAAACAACAGAAAATACACAAAAACTAAGGTGAAAAAGATAGAAAAAAGATAGAAAGATAGAAAGATAGAAATTATAATTAAGACTGAATTTGATAGCAAGAAAATAAACTACATTTAATATCAACCGAACACGCTGCACCCTTAAAACTTATAGTCCATGGGTATATAAATCAAACTGTGAGTAAAGAATATTGGTTTATTGATAAAAAATAGTAAATTTAGTATTTCGGTGATCCAGTGGGCTCGGTTAATCCACCGATGTTGTAGTTGGAGTATTGGTTGTTGGGCTTTAGTTCTCCATAAAAAGGACTGCAACTATTGGCTATATTTCTCCATAGAAAGGACTGCAACTATTGGTTATATTTCATGCTAGAGGTAACGTAGCGATAACGTAGCGGTAACTTAGCGATAACGTAGCGGTAACGTAGCGATAACGTAGCGATAACGTAGCGGTAACGTAGCGGTAACGTAGCGGCTGTATCCTCTGTGATACAGCCAGATAAATGTATTTTCTGAATCTCGTGAACGACTGGTATCTAGGGGTGGTTTAATCGGAAAGAGAACGAACCGTGGCGTTTTGTTAATTTATAATGGTACTGACAGGGGCTTCCGGTTACGTTCGTTTGCAAGGGTTTTGTTTCAGGTACGTTCTGTTGTGGGGGGTAAGTTTGACAGTGGTAAGGTTGTGTCTAATATACATTGGGTCGAAATTGATTTTAGGGTTCGGGGGGACGGTGAGTTAAAGAAAGGTAGCATGGCGATAGACATGTTACAAACTCTTAATAATCATGAATATAATTTCTCAATGGAATCAAAGCATAATGATAGGGAAATCTAAGGGCGGTTACAAAGCTATGCTACTATAGCCACCAGATGGAATAAGGATATTGAACTACCCCAGAAGTAGAGAATCTACTTAGGAAGAGAAGGAAAAAAACAAGAAAAAGAAAGATACTGAAAGGAAGGAAGATCGGTTAACAAATAAAATGCCTGTAAATTTGATTTAGAGAGCCTTAATTCAAAGTTAGCAAAGAAGAAATAAAAATCTATAAATACAAAACCTTTCAAATATATCCGTTTTATTAGTGCATTCCCTTGACGGAGTGATAAATAAGATATGCGTTGAAGAGAAAAACAATTTCGCAAACGGTGAATGCTGAATACTTAATTGATATACTAACGAACCGTACCAGAAATGAGATTTTAATCCGCGCAACAAATAAAACGATCAAATCGAAATAACAAAAGCCGAAATATTCAGTTTACGTTCGGTATATTTTCCGGAAGCTATATTAGATTACATTTTAATCAGCAGCGCAACTCTGTCGGTATAGAGGGGCGTGGGGTTACCGGCCATTACTCAAACTTGACGTTAAACGGCTAATTCAATTGTTACCCCAACGATATGTGGTTATCGTTGGATCTAGTCGGCTTTGTTTGTGAGTTGCGCGATGTTCGAATGTTTCGTGTTAGTAGTAGGTATCCTAGCATCGCAAATCTGCGAATTCTCATCGCGTCGCTGAATTTATTATACGCGGCAGGGTTACGCATAATATTAATCTACGTTTACACCTTTTATTTTAATCATTTGATCATTTCTTAAAGTAATAAATAATGTCAAAAAATAAATAATGTCATGAAATTGATTGCACCAAACCTAACTTTGTGGAAGTCGTACGTGTTTAGAGTATAGAATAAACAACAGTTTAATAATTTCTTTTACTTGTTAAAATTGATATAAAATTAACCAATTAATTAAAATATTTAATTCCACATCAAAATTAACCTACAACAATTGTTTTTTAAGTAATATATAAATTTATGGCACAAATTAGAATCAATAGTTATTTACGTTATTAAATTTTTCTGCATACACGAAATATCTGCGTAGAAAATGGATCTGAAATTAGATGAAATTGCTGAGAAAACTGCGGAAGCGATAGGGCCAATCATTCCAGTTTAGTCTGCGAAAAGATATGAAAAAGAATATGCGCTGTTTTGCAACTGGCGTAAACAACACAATTTGAAAAGTAGTGCTGATGAAAATGTGTTGGCTTACTTTTTGGTAAGAACAGTTTTTTTAAAGAATATTCTTTTCAACAGCTTAAATTTTCAGTCAAAAACATTCAACCCTTCTTCATTATGGTCCAAATACTCGATGGTAAAATCAATTATTATGGTTAATGAGAATGTCAACATATCAAGTTTCCCAAAGTTGATAGGTTTTTTGAAAAAACAAAATGTAGACCATCAGCCAAACCAGTCGAAGGTGCTGACAAAGGAACAAATTGAAAGCTCTATGAGGGACGCTCCAGATAAAGAATATCTATTACTCAAAGTGATAGCTTTACTTGGAGTTGCTGTAGGTTATTACCGAAGGGAAATCGGGTACTCAGGGAGTCCAGTACAGTCTTGTCTTGACTCATTAAACTGTACTATGACTTCTTCTTTTAGCCTTTAGTGTGTTCGCCTTTAGTTATAATTCTCTGTAGTGAAAGAACTTATTCACTCTTTCTAACATTGAGCATAGAAATTTCCCCTACCCTGAGTTTTGCAAATAGTAATAGTAGTAATTTTATTTATTTAATTTAAATTATATGCTTTTTTACTTTATAATTATATTATTATAAATATTCGATATATATTTTATACTAAAATGATTAGGTTTGGATATATTTTGAAGATTTCTCTAAATTGGTTACATTTCTTGATTAGAACTAAATCTCAATCTATTTGACAGAATGTGAGGTTAACTGTTGCAAAGACAAAATGAAAATAGTATATTAAACAACGCATTTCATATGGCTTTGTGTTTCGACACGAGTTCAAGAATTAAAGAACGAGTGTCACAAATTTGTTTACAATATTTTTTATATTTTACCATTTTATCATTTTTAACGAAAATTTTGATTTTAAAAAGTATGTTGATAGCACTGTGTAATTTATAACATTTGACAGTTTTGAAATTTAAATTATCTAATGTTAATGTTTTAAAATATTTTAAAATTAATAATACACCAATAATAATATATTATATAAGTAAAATATGATATTCATATTCATAAATACTTTATCAAAGAACAATATAAAATTAATAAATTGCTATTAGCCACAAATGTCATTGTCAATAGTCTTTAGACACTTCGCTCATGTTACATTAGGATACGCAAATGCGTTTTATACTGAAGATTTTTATTAAGTATAAAATAGTATATTCATGCTTCTTTGCCGAATAAAGTATGCTAGTTTTTCTTGAAACGTAGCAATTTTCAACCATAAATAGTACAATTCATACGCTATTTTTACTCGAAATTAACTGTGGCAACTATCAAAGTCGTCTAGATGTTAGAAATTAAAATAATTAAGTCGTTGGTGGGATTTGCGTCTCCCTGGTTACAGTTGTTTGACAGTTAGTTTATGTTATTAAAGACAGCTTATTGTTGTTGCAACCACATGCGCCAATTTAGTGCACCGTTTCAATTTTGAAAATGCTTCATTAACTAATTGTACTTTTAATATTACTATAAATAAAAATTATGTTTAATTGTTGTTAATAACATTTGTATTGTTGCTTTGTAACATATTTCATGTTGTTGCCATGGCTTTGACTTTGACAGGATCAAGTTAGATAAGTAATGTCATCATTATTTGATGTTTGAAGAAAACATATTGTTCACAACTCATTTAATAGTCCACCTTATTCAAAAATGAAAATCAAATGACTTATCCATGTATTTTCATAGCGATTTTTACAACACGATACTTGTCAAATCAAAACAAAAATTATTGGATATGTTATCGATTGCCTTGTCATTGTCATGTCATGTGAATCGGTAGTGACTGGAGGCCAGTTCAAAACTTTTTTTAGTTTTAAAAACTAATATTTTAAAAAATAGTAGTGAAAAAAATGCTATATGAGACACGGTAGAAAAGTGTATTATTATTTCGGATCCATGAACCTGGACAATAATAACTCACTTTTCTACTTTGGCGCATAATTACTATTTTAACTATTAATATAAATCAAAATAATATGAAAAGTTAATTTTACAATTTTTCTCTTAAAAATTGAGTAACTAAAAAGACTGCGGAACCTTTTTTGTTAATGATAAAAGGCAACGCTGTTTGTGACAGCAAAACTCACCCTTCAAATCATTGCATTTTGATGATTTAATTCGCTTCTAAAGGCAATTGCTTTGCGAATCCCCTACGTGGATATTTTATGTAGCGGGAATGACTGAATATGTCGATTACTGTTATCAAATTTATACTTTTTGTCATATTGAGAGTTTAATCGGCAATTTAACCAGTTATAGATTGTTTATTACATTTTTTGAATAAAGTAGTAATATTCAGGTATCAAAAATCAACAGAAATTGTTTTACGCTAAACAATTTAATGTTCTTTTGCCATTAACTTTTTAGTTTGTGCTGAATCCGAAAAAAATAATTTGCTGTAACTTCTTTTGATATAAGGGATATCTCATCTAGAAATCTGTATAGCTGCATAGAGTTTAAGTAGGTTAAGTTTAGCACAAAATATCTACATGTCGAAGTATACAGGCTTGTGCTAACTAATCTAAACACCGATCTCTCTTTATTTATTCTTACTTTTTTCTGCCCCCGATATACCATACCATACCTCTACCAATCAAGCCAGTAGCCGTCGGAATCTCAACGGTCCTCTTCTAATCTTGTTTGTTTTTTCTAAAAATCCAGTTTTTCTAAATATCACTGTATCACTTGTTTTCCCTTCATCACTAACATCTTTCTGCAATGCCAGTATTATTTACGCATTATTCCACGAGATATAGAATGTATTCACAGTTTACTTTGGTGACTCCTAACATCTCCAAGTTTTTAATTTGACAGATCAGCTGTGTGGAATCAGGTCCAATAAATATTATCTTTTCGATTTCTTGTTTACTACCAAGCTGGAAATTTCACTTAAATAAACTTGATTATCAATACGTTTAATACTGCGAAAAAGTCTGGAAACGAATAAACTTATATTTGTAAAATTTTAATATACTTATTGGCATTATAACCTGCATTTTTGCAAGATAATTCTAGTTTGTACAATGTTATCGTTTTCAGTATTGCCGCCATCTTACATTTTTTTAAATAGCAACGTTTGGTTGTGTGGTTATGTCACAGAAAAGCTTATGTTATTCACTTTTTAAAAATGATAGTCACTTGACGCAATAATAAATAATTTACCAAATTGAAGAAACTTTGTTAAAAGTACTATTAAAATAGAGAAAGTTTAATTTTATTTGTGCAGTTCATCCACACCTTTACCGTATCGTATTTTCTTGTGCGCAAGCTTCAGTCGCTTTGAAAACGGTAACTGACGGAACTTGTTAAAATCAGATTGTGGTTTTTAGGCTACGTTCCTTAGGGCATGGGACCAAATAGTAAATTTGATTATAAAAAATGTACGTTAATATTTATAAAGAACAAAAGTGTAAATACATATCAAAAAGGTAAGGTGTTTGTAGTATTATTAATTATAAAATTACCTTTACATCTGATGGCTCAATATAAATTTATATTAATCCTTCTGTTTGTTTTCGAATACATCAATATCAAAAATTACTATAATTACATGTAATTATTACCTATTCTTATAAAGGTGTGGATAAATTAAAATTGATCTATTCTAATATTTCAGTTTGTTTCTTTAAATATTTGTTTAATCATTTATTATTGCGTCAATAACTTATACATGTTTCTTATCCTTTTCCTTTTAACATAAGCAGGAATTTCCTTAAACACTCTAACAACTTACGAAAGTTTATCTCCTTCTATCTGCTTCGATTTCTTGTTTCAAGTACTTATCTACTAGTTTTTTTCACTATCTGAACCGATCTATATAAATATTATTGCTTAAAGAAAATACTATTTAGATTTACTATTTTTGGGGGAATTTTGATTAATCTTCGCGACTGCATGCAGCTCAAAAAATATACGATATATTATATTATGTCCTAACTAGAAATAAAAATATCAAGCGCTAGACTAAGCAGGACTGGTGACAGAAAAGGAGACGATGCACTTAACAAAAAATAAAAACAGTTGAAAAATTTAGTACCTATTCTTTAAAACCATCGGTTATACTAACTAACTAATTAATTACATTTATATAGATTTATAGATTTTACGTCGAAATTATTTTATAAACTTACAAATATTTAACTTAAAATATTACATCCGCTAAAAACTAAAAAATCAAACATAAAATACTTAAAATATATCATCAGGATGAATTAAACGTACTTTTAAAAACCAGGGAGACCAATAAATTAAGCAGATACCCAGAATTGACTGGATCCTCACTTAAGATATCTTCCTTTTAAGTAGATATCCCTTTTTCCAAAATTACTATCGGTTTTAATTGAATGCATCTACAAGTTATTTCAAAGTTATTTTGTTACCTATCTTTGTTTTTTTTTTATTTGGCTTATTAGGAGAATCTCTTGATAGTCTTTATTTTCAAATTTTTTAAAGTAACACTGGCGACAAAGTGTTGTCACGCGATAAAAAGTCAGACGAAGAAATTAGTGTTGTTCAATAAAGTGAAGTCGAATATAATTGGTTTCCTAGATGTTATTTTATTAATTGCATTCCTTTTAATTCTATTGTGCACGGTTATAGAAAAAATAGTGAAAGTTTACCATAGGTTAAACAAATCTTTTGAAACAGAGAGTGCTGTGGAGTTATTTATGTAATATGGATTTGTCATATTTGATTTAATTGTCATTAGTTGATATATTAATAGTACGCTGCAATTAAATTTGATTTAAAAATGGTTCTATCAACGGAAGAAGAAGTGTTTTTGGTAGAGCATTATTTTCGTTCATACGGAAAAGGTCGTAATGATGGTCCAAGCTTAGAACAGGTGTCAATAAAATATCAACAAAAATTTAATAAAGCAGCTCCTAGTCAAAGTGTGATGTTAGCTGTTGTTGAAAAATTTCGTCGCACTGGTAGTGTATAAGGCTTTCCAAAACACGTGACATAAAGATGGGGTCTGTGGGCAAACCTTAGAACATAACACTGTCAAAGTTACAGACCACACATAGGGTGTGTTCGGGGAGCACGCTATTTGCGCCAATTGGCACTATCTAGTACTATTCCTCGTTTGCGTTATATGGCGCTTGGCGCTACATAGCTCGAAAGCGTGCTCCCCGAACACACCCAAGATCAAAATTTCATAAACCATTCTATACGTGGTTGTTGTCAGTCATCCCTGTTTGATCTACTTCCACAACCAACCACAAGGCATGTAACAGGCATTTTTTCAACTTATAACGTTAACAAGTCCAAATAATATATAAAATATATTTTATAAAGTCACAAAAACTATATTCTCACAACAATAAAAACTTCTACACTAACTTAAATGAAGAAAGCACTATGACAACAATACAAAACAATGCTATTGTTTGCCTACAGCCGCCATATTGAATAATTTTTGACAGGTCGTTGGAAAGCCTAATTGTCTCAACGTAAAGGTTCTTCAGGTTGTCGAAAAATAGTATGCACTAACGAAAATGAAGGACGTGTTTTTAACCAAGAAGAAGTCTTATAAGAACTGCATGTAAACTCAACATTAGTGAAACGTCTATACGTCGCATGTTCAAATCAATTGGTGGTTATCCATACCGTATTCAAGTTGGACAACGACTAAATACTGCGGACAAACGTGCAAGAGAAATTTACTGTGGTCGTATGTTGAGTTTAATTTACGAAGATCACGAATTTTTGAAAAACATATGGTTTTCAGACGAGAGTCACGTTCATCTTAGCGGCTATATTAATCGACTAACAACCAGATTCCTTGGATTTGAACTTTCTAATGTCATTGTAGAGAAACCACTCCACGGTCTTCGAGTTACCGTTTGGTGCGCGGTATCTGGTAACGGAATGATTGGTCCTTATTTCGTTGAAGAGGATAATCAGAATCCACTTACCGTGTCAACCAAGAACGTTATAGAGAGAAAATTATTATACCTTTCGTGAGAGATCTAAATGTGCACGAAATCTACAGTTTCATACACAATGGTTCCAACAAGATGGTGCAACGACCCAAACAGCTGTGCGCACCTTAGACTTACTCCGTCAGCATTTCGATAATAGAATAATTTCTCGGGGAACAGACTTCGAATATCCTTCTCATTTACCTGATCTGACGCCACCTGACGCATACATTTGGGGCATAATGAAGGAAAAAATATTTCATTCGGAAAATCCGCCGGCGAATATTACCGAACTACGAGAAAGAATACAAAATATTTTTCGGCAGTTCCATCAACCACTTTTTATAAATATGTTAATTGACTTACAAAATCGATATGAAGCTAACATTTTAAACACTTACATTACAGAAATTAAAAATTAATTTTTATTTTTATTTTCGGTACTGTTTATTTGCTGTTTATTTATACTGCGCTTATACCATTTTTTTCAATTAAACTGGGAAGTTAAATTAAAACGAAGATTTTTTTATTATTCTTAGTAAGATGGACTTCCAAGAAGTAAGGGTTAGTACAATAAATTTTATCTAATTAATATTTTTTTTTAGCAGTGTTCCAATAATTCTAGTTTGATATCCATTTTTCTACTTGTCACCTGTCAGCTGTTGTTTTTTTCTTTGAACCGAATTTTTCAAAGAATTGCCTATGTATATTTTTACTGCATTTTACTTCTAGATGCCTATAAAATGATAAATTCTTGTCTTGCTTGAGTCCTATGCTTAATATAGGTTGTTTAGATTAACTCTTACAATTAAAAATTTCTCTAATTCTCCAATTCAAAAAACGTTTAAAGAAAAACACCAAACGGTGCAACTAGTTTGTAGTCTTACCAGACCCACGTCAGGCTAAAAAATTACAATACAATGCAAATAGAAAGAGAAGATAATATTAAAGTTAATTCTCTTTTAATTCTTCTTTACCTTCCTCATTGACTTATTGCATTAGTGTGAGAAGTGTTTTAGAATTAATTTACTTATTAACACTAACATTAACTGTCTTGATGAACAACTTACGACATTACGTTTTTCTTGCTTTACATAAAGATACTTTTTCTTAATTTGTTTGTTAATACTGCTTGCTTACATGTTTCTAACCTAATTTTCTTTTATAATACCTTTAATTTTGTATGTCTACTGTTTTATTTTTGTTTTTATAATACATTGTTCCGTGTCATACTATACCTACTTCTATATTAAGGAGATTAAAGATAATTAATATTGCTGTAATGTACATTGAGGTGTTTACTACTGTCAACTGTATTCAAAATGACTGCTAGTAGTAATTAGTAATGCCATAGAGTATATAATACAAATCAGAGTATCGACTCGCTGTCGGCTCCTTTGATGTTCATAAAACAAGAACAGCCATTTTTTGGGAGTATAAACCACAAAACAGAATATTGGTATAAGCTCAGGGTAGTACTAAAAAAAATTGTTATTATAATTAAAACCCATATTGGAAATTTTTCTTTAATGTAGATATAATTGTTATTTTCAGAAAGTTTAGAAAAATAGAATTTGTTTTCAACAAGATTAATAATATTAACTAAACGTTGATTTATTTGTTTTTAAAAAAATAAAATTGGTTTTTTAGGTTAAATAATTACATATAAATAGAATTTCTACGCAAAATAAATGACCGAATATATATGTCCTCGTTAATATGGAAGGATATCAATAATTAAAAAAAAAACACATCAACAGCTTTAACACTTATTTATTTCTCCAAATTAACAAGTTATCTTCATTTTCATTACTTTTGGTTGATACATTTAATAGTAGTGTATAGTAACCTAAAATATAATTTTTTCACATACAGTAACAGAAAATTTGTACAAGGATGTATAAAAGTGTCATTACTGCTAATATTTATTATAGTTTGAAGAACATGATCTTTTATTGCCACTTCTTCAAATAGTTTTTCAAAAATGTTATTTAGTTTAGAAATAAATTTAATAAAACTATTACCATGCATTAAAAGATTTCCATAGAACTATTATCTTTATTTCTATATGCTTTAAATAAACAGAATTAAGCTGAATCATCTAAATTTTCAATGGATTTGATATAATGCTTACATTTAGGACATGTATGTTGGAAACATTTTTTTATTAAATATCCACATACAAAACGTTCAGCATTTTATTTTAAAATATCCGTATTATTACGATAATCCGTTTCGTTAAGTATAATAGTCTCTTTATCAAATACAGAACACTGAGAAGGAGTACATGCATCAGTAGTATTTATTTTAATGTCATTTAATGTAAGTAACATTTGTTCCGCATCTTCTTCGCAGTTTTCTGTACCTGAATTAAATAGTTTAATGCAATATTCCACACAATACAAACGTTACCACTGATTTATTCACATATACTTTATACCAAACCCAGAGACAACCAAAAAAACGGTCAAGTACATGAGCATTTTTGTTCGACTGTCCAATAAAATAGTCCTGCTAGCTCTATCCTTGTTTAGTTCACAAGTATATGAAATGTCACATCTCTGTCATATTTTTGGAAAGTTAGCGCAGATGACACTAGGAGCATGGAATTTTTGACACAACGGCAAACCTTAGAACATAAAGTTTATTTCATATTCTGTGGTCAATGTGAGATGTGACGGGTCAACTGCCAAAGTATTCAGTCGCCATTATTGTTTTGACGAGTTGTGGCGTTTTTAGAATAAATTCAATAATTAGAGTTCTTATTTATAAACTGTGTAACAGTGGGTTGTAGAACAATTATTTTAGACTTTTGTTTAGTGATTAGTTTGTGTGTAACGATAGTTAAAAAACGATGTATTGTTGTATGCATCCTTTTAGTCTATATCTTGTCATTTTTTTGAAAAGTTAAGAACCACTTCCATATTTCACGTTCGGTATGATTTTATTGCTCCTGTAGGTAATTTGTCCAATAGGCCATATATTATTTCGAGGACCACAATCATGTTAACTAATGATAATTATAATATATTGTTTACATCATTTATGTTTCATATAAAACTACTTTTTGTATTTTTCAATAAAGTATGTTTTTTTAGTTTTGTATTTAATTTTTAATGAAAGAAATAAGAAAATAAACGAAAAAGGGTTTGCCCGCGCTTTTTTAAATTTCCTGAGAAGCGCTAGCGCCATCTTAACTCACTTTCCGGTTCTGGTGGACCAATTCATTACTGTAGAACAAAAATTTAACATGTACTTGGGCGTCTCCTGGTTGTCTCTGCCAAACCCTTCCTTCAGTTCGTCATAGTTTGTGACGTCATACACTATTTTGGGAATGTTGAGTATTATTGCATGTAATTTTTTGCAAATCTGACAGTTGCCAGGATCGTATTCAGCTAATTATGAAACTAACTTTTATTGCACCTTGGATTTAAAAAACAAAACATTAGTATTTATGAGATTCTTAAAAATGGAAAAGTTATCAAATAATTTCCAAAAAGTTGATACTTTTACACTATATAAACTATTTTAGATTGTTTTTTTATGAAAATCAGCAAGTCATTCAAACCGTTGCAACACATAAAATAACGTAAAACACTGACCTGAACGACAATGGACTAGTAGGATCATATTAATCAAAATGATAGCAATATATATTTAGGATAAAAGACCTACTTACTTATATTGGTATTCATTTCGCAATTAATTTTTCTCTTTTCGTAAAATTTAGCATTAAATAATTAGTAAGTTTTAAACGTAGCGCCACCTAATAACCAATAATGAAGTGTGTTTAAAAGTCAACGTTGTCACATTTTAGCTACGTTCGTTTCAAGTATTCTTAAAGAACTAGCGGCACAAAACACCGTGTTCTGTGACTAACTGATTGTACCAGTTGACAAGATATATGACAGGAGAGAAAATCTTGTTTATCTGTAATAAACAAACAAGACCCCTATTCTTGACGGTGATAGAACAGCCAATAGAAAGTGGGCGTGGTTCTATTGAAAATGCCAAAACCGTATTCTTGAAATTCGTTCTCTCACTGTACCGATAGAAGGGTTGCTCCCCGAGAGAACAATTACTTCTATTGGTTATTTTTGAAGGAACCACTATAACACCAAGAGAAGGTGTTAGGTATTTTTATTTTCGAACCAAAAATAGTATAAAAGTAATTTCTTTCATAAACCAAACACAACCAAACAACAAATTAAACTAACGAAAATGACAGAATATTTTGTTTAGTGTTTTACTCCTTATTTGATAAAGTGTCAAACAGAGAACAAAAATACCGATATGATTATCTCTTTTTAATGACAACAAATAAGAGAGAGAGAGATAAGTTTCTCGGTTAATATTAAAGCATATCGACAACATCGCAAATTTTCTACCAATCTTATTGAAACACGTCACTTACCACTTATGACGTATGTAACCATTAAATTTAAATTTCAAAAGCCGATTATGGCTAGAGGATTAATTTTATAAAAATTTTATTTGTACAGTTGAACCACTAAAAACCTATTTTATAAGATGCGAATATAAAAAAAATCACTAAACTAGTCCATTGTGACACTTCAGTGTTTGACACTGTAAAGGGGCATTTGCATTACAGTATTCTGCGACAAAATATTTTAATTTGCATGATTGATTGGTTAGAAGCTCATAAGCTCTGCATTGTTTTGATATTGTTTGAGAAATAATCACGGAACTACCGTTTTTTCTGTCGGCTACAACTTAATGTGTTAGAAAGAAATGAATAAACTATGACGAACTGAAAGAAGGGTTTGGTAAGAAGTATACAACCAACTACCTACCCCCTCCATATAGAGTCGATACTCTGATTTGTATTATTACTCTGTGGTAATGCGTTTATTTTCCGTTTAAAAATATAAATAGTTCTAGTCGAAAACTAGAATGCAGTCGATCGATCCGTTATCAACAAGCGAAAAGTCGAATGTGAAAATTTGTTCTAGAGATCTGTAAAAAGAAATGGAACGCGCGATGAGGGAACAGACTGAAGTGAATTATTAGAAAGTAAACGATGGTGGACAAGCGATTACGTTGGCTATCACCGGCTTTCCGAACAGATTAACTCCACTGGTCGTGAGACTTTTCTCGGATTTTCTTTATAGCTTATTTTTACGGATATATACGAAATAATCGGTAGATAAATCTAAACTTGGACCATATTTTACTTTAACCTTACTAATTTCTTATTTGTTTGTCACAAAAGTTCTTTTAAACCATAAATTGGTACTAAATTTATTTAAAACTACAAAAAAATAAACTTCTTATAGTTCGTTTGCTTGCGGTTGGCAGGTAAGAAACGTCATTAAATCGTATAATGTTGTAAACAAGACCCTAAATCAGTAGCGCACATCGGTATTGAGGAATTTTTTTTTAATCATCATATTTTAATCTTCTTAGGTAAGGGATAAGTAGTCATAATACGATATTTAGACTATTTTGTTTTTCGATTTTAACGAAAATTGCGATGTTGTCGATATGCTTTAATATTAACCGAGAAACTTATCTCTCTCTCTTATTTGTTGTCATTAAAAAGAGATAAACATATCGATATTTTTGTTCTCTGATTGACACTTCATCAAATAAGGAGTAAAACACTAAACAAAATATTCTGTCATTTTCGTTAGTTTAATTTGTTGTTTGGTTGTGTTTGGTTTATGAAAGAAATTACTTCTATACTATTTTTGGTTCGAAAATAAAAATCCCTAACACCTTCTCTTGGTGTTATAGCGGTTCCTTCAAAAATAACCAATAGAAGTAATTGTTCTCTAGGGGAGCAACCCTTCTATCGGTACAGTGAGAGAACGAATTTCAAGAATACGGTTTTGGCATATTCAATAGAACCACGCCCACTTTCTATTGGCTGTTCTATTGTATCACCGTCAAGAATAGGGGTCTTGTTTGTTTATTACAGATAAACACGATTTTCTCTCCTGTCATATATCTTGTTAACTGGTACAATCAGTTAGTCACAGAACACGGTGTTTTGTGCCGCCAGTTCTTTGAGAATACTTGAAACGAACGTAGCTAAACTGTGATAACGTTGACTTTTAAACACACTTCATTATTGGTTATTAGTTGGCGCTACATTTAAAACTTACTAATTATTTATTGCTAAATTTTATGAATTGAGAAAAATTACTTGCAAAATGAATACCAATATAAGTAAGTAGGTATCTTATCCTAAATATATTGTTATGATTGATATGTTTTTTTTTTATATTGAGTTACTTCTATTGTTTTAATATATTTTAATTATTTTGATTTTGTTGTGTTATGATTTGTTTTACTTAATTAGTTGGGTTCTTATTAATGTTTACCTTCAATTATAGATTTTAATGATTTGATATTATTTGTAATGTTTATAATTTAATATTATTTGATTTTATATACAATCCACTTTTTCTTTTTATTTTTAAGTTTGGGCGCCTTATTAGAAGTTCAAACTAGCTCAGTTTACTCAATTTTAAAGTTAAAATTTAAAGTCTGACTCTTATCTTGGGTAGGGTTCAAATTAAATATTGTTTAATAACCAATACGCAATAAATTTAATGTCAAGTACTTCAAAAAGATTATTAATTGGTTTTCACACGTTCTATACAAATTAATAACAAATATTCAGATATGACAAAATGGAGATGATAAATAAAATATTAATTTACAATTGCAAATAATTAAAAATAAAAATACAAATCCTTAATTATCGGACGTACCTTGTATAACAGAGGTTTTCAAATATTGTCCTTGTCATGCGCAACGTAACAAAACTGAGATCGGCTTGTGCTTCGTTTACTCCCGCAAATGGAACAGGGACGGCAGCGTATTCAAATCGACAAGATGGCTACTATGGTTCCGTTTTGGAAACGTCTCTCGAATTTAATCTTTAAAATTCTATGGAATCTGCACTTGCTTTATGCAGTTTATCACTTTGGTAAGTAATTTAATAATAGCTGATTACTTTTCTGTATGTATTTTTAATGTTACACGTATTATTTTAATATAAACAGCTTTTAATTATTAAAATTTTCTTCTAGTTGATAATCAATTAATACATACGATATCAATTGCTCTGCGACCAGGAATATAAGAGCGTAAATGTTAACTATTCTGCTACCAAAAACATAAGAGAGCTTAATCATGAATTCTCCGGCCTTTTATAGCTTCTTGAAACAAAACAAAAATACTACGTCATCGGATTTCAACTGTTCGAATTTCAGAAAAAAATAACCTACATTTCCGAAAATCCAGGTAATAAATTCACAATTCTGATAATACCTTTGATAACGTACAGATAAATCTCATCCTTATTTTTGCTTAAATTCTGTTTGTATGATTTTCTAAGTACTTTTTCCTATGAAATTTTAGATTCAAAATACATAACTTCATTGAGCTGTCAACTTATTTTAGACTTTCAAATTTTGAATTAACACTAGCTATTATATTTAAAATTACTCTAAATCCACTTAACTAGTACTATTTAAACTGATTACTTACTATTTTAACTCTAACAACTACAATTTAAACTTTTAAAACATTTTGTTATGTGTATTACTTATACCTTATATAAGCTGATATTTTCTGTGTTATCATAGGTTAACATTTTAAAATTTATATAAACAACTTCCTTAATTATCCTACATACTTTTTTTTTTTACATAAATTGTCATTTGTTAATGTTTATAATTAATCTTGTGTCCTTTTTAGGTACTCACAATCTACTGGTATATTGTTTGTACAAATCGAAGACTATGATTTTGTAAGTACTTCCTTTTTATACTATTAATTTAAATATTTTACTAACTAAAATTACATGTTGATTTCTTAAACATGTGGAAACCATTAACACTTCTTGATTTTTATTTTCTTTTTATTGTTTCAGATTAAACTGAGAATTTTGAAAAAGAACTAGGTGAAAAGTGAATTGTTATGTGAAAATGCATTCATTATGGATTAGAAAATTTTGATTGTGATACAATAATTGAATATGGATCCTATACAAGATAAGATGTCAAATACACTCTTTATTTATTTGAATGTTTGTAATTGAAGAGTAAATATTGAAAATTTAAGATGTACGAAAGAAAAAGTAACTGCAGATTCAATTAAACTTATTAAGATATCCCTTTTTTGTAGATTATTGTGGTAAGTAACTTTAATTCTATTTTGTTCATTTACTACTGTGTATTGTTTATTTTTACATGTTGACTTTCCAATATGACTATCTACCCTATATTGACTTTTATCTTATGATGTTTGTTTATTATTATCTGATATGTAAGTTATACTACTTTGTTTTAGTGTAACTGTAAAGATACTGTTTGTTTATACAAATTCACACTAATTATATGTATTATTTTTAGGTCATGGAAATTCATCTCATTTTCTAATAAGATGTATCCACTAAGTCCAAATGAAAACCTGTTGTGACCAAATTTATGATATAATCAAGTTCATACTGTAGTCAAGACAATACTTCTTTTTGGGTAATTACATGGTTTAAGAAGAAAAGTGTGTTTCATTATGCATATCCTTTTTTTAATTAATCCATTAGTGTAATGGCTATGATGGATGCTTAAAAGGTAAGTTTTGTTTTTATCAGTAATAATGATCCATTACAATTTCCCCCAATTTAATTTTAATAAATTATTTTACACTAATAATTTTTAAAATTTAATTAATTTGAAATTTTTACTTATGTTTCTCTAATCTCTATATACCTATCTATTATTATTTTATTCCAAACCTTAATTAATATTTACATAAATTAATACTTATTCACATAGAAATGTCATAGATTTTTAAAATGTTGCTATTCATAGTATCGATACAGGTTTTGCACATTCACCATTCCTCGTAATTGTTGGTTATAAGGATTCTTTAAAATGTAACTATTTTCATAAGCTTTGTCTACTATAAATGGTCCATTAAAAGGAAGTTTTAATTTTGCACATTCATTCTCCTTTTTATTTGCAACTTGCAATGATCTTTCTATCACCCATTCACCTACTTTAAATTTAACTGGGTTTTTAATAATTTTATTTCTTCTTTTAATGTATCTATCTGCACTTCTTTGTAATCTACGATTGACTTTTTCAATTAATAGATCATATTTCTTTTGTTCTTCATGAATCCATGGTCTATCAGGTTCGATATTTTTCAATAATTGAATTGGTGTTTCCTGTGTCGTTGTATTTGGGGTATTATTAATAAAATATTCAATTTTCCTTATGTTGTTTTGCCAATTCCTATGTTCTTCACTAGTCAAAATTCTAAGATATTTGATAATTTCTCTAATATATCTTTCGGTAGGGTTGGAAGCTGGGTGTCTTATGCTAGTGAAAGTTAGTGTTATATCGTTTTTAATCATAAAATTCCTAAATCTTTGATTGTTAAAATAAGTAGCATTATCAACTATGCATCGTTTTGGTTTACCTACTTCATGAAAATATTGTGATAAATTTTCACAAATAACTTTAGTGTTAGTTTTTGCTGTTGGCTTTATTGAAACAAATTTTGAAAATATATCTACTATTACTAGAATATGTTTGTTACCCTGAAAACTTTCAACTAAATTGGACATGAAATCTATTGATATTATTTCTAATGGTTTGGTTGCTAATATTGTTTTAGGAATATTTTCATTATGGAAGTTTTTCTCCTTGGACAGCTGACATACCTTACATGTTTTTATTATTTTCTTAGTTATCGATAAGTCCTTTTTGCTGATATAATTTTCTCTCCATAATAACCAAGTTCTTCTTACACCACAATGTCCATATTGTTCATGTAATTCAGTGATTAACTCATTTGCAAACTTGTTAGTTGTAATGTACAGCTCCTTATCCTCTATTTTCTTATAATAAAAACCTTCTTTTTCTAATGCTCTTCTTTTCTCCATATTTTGTAAGTTTATTTGATCTTCTCTTATTCTTTTTAATGAAAATATACCATTTTGGTTTTTAAAATATTTAGTCCTACTTTTACTATATTTTTGTTATTAATATTTTCCCCATCTAACCTACTTAAATAATCTGCCACAATATTTGTTTTCCCAGTTACATACTTTATTTCAAATGAATATTCTTGTAGTAATAACGCCCATCTATGTATTCTATTATTGCCAAATTTGTTCTCTAAAATTGAAGTTAAAGATTGATTGTCTGTCTCTATTGTAAATTTATTACCTAATAAATAAAATCTGAATTTTGTGACACAAAAAATTATACTCCCTAACTCTAATTCACTAACACTATATTTTCTTTCATGTTTTTTCGTTGTTCGTGATATGAAACCTATTGGAATCTCTTTTTCTGCCTGTTTCTGTATCAAAACGCCTGCATACCTATTAATTGAGGCATCAGTCTTAAGAATGAATGGTAAATTATAATTTGGATAAAATATTTTTAATTTATTCTCAAAAACTTCTTTAATTCTATTAAATGCATATTCTTTTTCATCATCCCATTTCCATTTCACTCCCTTCTTAAGCAACTCTATTAACGGTAATTCTATTTCGCTTATATTTGGTACTAATCTCTTAAAATAATTTATTGTTCCTAAAAACCCTCTTAACATTTTTTAAATTGTTAGGTGATTTAAATTCTCTTATTAGTTTAATTCTGTCAGGATCCATTTCAATACCACTTTCATCTATTTTATAACCTAAGTAAATTATATTATTTTTAAAAAATTGACATTTATCTTTATTTAGTTTAAGTCCTGCTTCGTCTAAACTTTTAAGTGCTATTTCTAAGTGTTTTTGATGCTCTTGTTCATTGTTTGAAAAAATTAAAATATCATCTATGTAGTGTAATATGAAATCGTCATACTTATTTAAAACTTGATGTAGTGCTCTAACTAAAGCTGAACATGCTCCCTGAATACCAAATGGTACTACGCAAAATCGATATACTACTCCATCTACTGAAAAACCCGTATAATCCCTTGACTCTTTATGTAATGGAATTAACCAAAAACTGTGTATTAAATCTAATTTTGAAAAAATTTTGGCATTAGTTATTCTACCTAAAATTGCGTCTATTGACATTGGTGCTTCATATTCAGGCACTGTGTATTTATTAATTGTCCTAGCATCTAAACATATTCTGATGTCTCCATTTTTCTTTTGTACAACTACTAGCGGGTTGATATAAGGTGTATTACTTCTCTCTATAATCCCATCATTTTCTAATACTTCCAGTTCCTTCTTTACTCTGTCTTTAAGTTTGTAGGGTATTGGGTATGTCTTAACCTTAAAATTTTCCAAATTCTTTACCTCCATCTTATGTATGAATTTATTTGCTACTCTTGGCTCATTAGCCATCAATCCTTTATATTTTATCAATAAATTCTTCACGATATAATTGTATTTCTCATCACAATCTATGTTCATAAACTTCTCAACATCATCTTCAAATTTTTCATCAACTTTACATTTAAAGTCCTCATCTCCTCCATAATCATCTTCATTTCTTATATAATTAATAATCTTCATATTATCTTCTACTTCTTCTACCACATCCAAGGAAATCCATATACCATTTAATCTTATTCTTCGTTCTTCATAATCTATGACAGCTTCTCCTTTTTCTAATATATCGTTACCTATTATAATATCACTATCTAAATTTGGAACTGCTAATAATTGACAATTTAATATTGTTTCATTTAGATTTATTTCAACATCATAAAGTTTATTTACTTCACATAATTTTTTTTTATTGATGCCAGTTAAAATTACTTTTGGAATTTTAATCTCATTTTCTTTTAAATTATTAAATTGTAATACTACATTCAAGTTAATTAATGATGTTTCGCTCCCTGTATCTATTAAAATTTGCAAATTTTTATTATTAAATTTACCTTTAATATATAATAAACCATTATACTGCAATTTATTCATTTTTTCTTCTAAATTAATGAACTCATTTGGGTGGCATAATGCAAAACTTTGACAACTATGATAAAGAGAGCAACATTTTAAAAATCCTGTTGGTTACCTATATTATCTCTGCTTGAGTTTCTAACCGGTTCTATTATTATTTCCTGCCTTGATTGATCTCTTGGCTCTCTTTCTAAGCTTCTTCTTTGGTTGTTATTACGATTATCTTCTCTGTCCAGACTTCTTGATCCACCCCCTTCGTTTCTGCCTCTTCTTACATGGTTCACTCTTCTTTGGAAACCATTATTATTTTGATATTGATTATTATTATTGTTGTTGTAACTTCTGTTTTGATTTCTATTATCATTGTTATTATAATTATTATTTCTATTCTGTTGGTTTCTCATTATATTATTGTTGTTATTATTATTTCTGTTATAGTTGTTGTTAGAATTGTTATAGTTATTATTGTTATTGTTTTGATTGTAATGACTGTAATTATTATTATTGTAATTGTTCCTCCTCCAACTATTTCTTGTTTGTTGGTTATTGTTATCACTTCCTTTTAAAACATTATCTACTCTTTGTAGATATTTGCACAAACTGTCCATTGTTCTTATCTCTAGCATGGCAATTGTATCTGTTGTTTGTTTATCAAAATGTCCTGCAATGTATGCAACTATTTCTTCTTCATTTATCCTGGGTTTTAGATACATACTCATTGTATATAATTGTCGAGCATATATGTCTGGAGAAGTTCCCTGTTTGTATCATATTTCCCATCGCGTAGTCTCGTCCTTACTTTTGTTTGGACACTATAACCCCAAAATTGTTCCAAGAAATTCATTTCGAACTGATCTATATCATTAATTGCCTCTTCTTTGCTCACAAACCATGTTAAAGCATTTTTCTCTAGGTGGTCACGTATCACTTCTTTAAGTGTATCCAGATCTCGCACATATTTTACTTTATTTTTAAGCATTTTAATAAAAACTACTGGATGTATTTTTCTATAATCCCCATCATATTTAGTATTGTTTCCATTTCCACAGCTGATTATTCTGGTTTCTCCTGACATTTTGACTATCTCTTTCATCATATTTTTCTCTTTTTCTTCCTGCTCTTTCTTCATTTTCTCCATATTGCCTTCTATCTCCATTAATATATGTCTATACTTTTCGCTTTCCATATGTCCAACCTCTTCTTGAATGTTTTTAATTTCCATTCTTAACTCTCCTTTGATCTTCTTATTTTCATCTTCAGCTACTTGAAAATTTGTTTTTATTTCTTTGCTTAAATCTTCTTTAACACCTTGTATATTCTTGTTTATTTTTATTACTTCACGATCCATCTTCTTGGAGTTTTCTTTGATTTTATCTTCAAGCTCTTTCTCATTCTTCTTTAATTCATTTATTTCTTTAGACTGTCTGTCTTCCACTTCCATTATTCTTTCTATCATCTCTTCTCTTATTTCTTGTTTTGTATTTCGTATCTCTTCTCGCAATGTTCTGTTTTGTTCCCCCATTTCTTCTTTCATCTCATCAAATTTCTTGTTTATATCTCTTCGCAAATCTTCATTATTTTTGTCTATTTGCTTGGTTAAATTTATTAACATCTTCATTACCTGACTCTGTTCTTCTTTTTCTTCTACTCTTCTCGTTTCCTGTATTCGTTGTTGTTCTGTTCCTTCTTGTATTTCTTCACTTCTTTCTTCTCGTGTTCCATGATCTCCAGATCCTTGTCTTCTTTCTTCATCTACCTGGGTCCCTACTTCTTCTCCTGCCTTCTCTCCCACTTGTTTTCCATCTCTCAATGTCATCTTCTTGTCCGCCATGTTGTTGTTTAATTTATAGATTTATTAAGTTATTAATTTAATTTATTTTATTTGTTTATTTTATTTCTGAAAATGCAATTTTGCGAGCCCCACGTTGGTTGCGACAATTGTTATGATTGATATGTTTTTTTTTTTTAATATTGAGTTACTTCTATTGTTTTAATATATTTTAATTATTTTGATTTTGTTGTGTTATGATTTGTTTTACTTAATTAGTTGGGTTCTTATTAATGTTTACCTTCAATTATAGATTTTAATGATTTGATATTATTTGTAATGTTTATAATTTAATATTATTTGATTTTATATACAATCCACTTTTTCTTTTTATTTTTAAGTTTGGGCGCCTTATTAGAAGTTCAAACTAGCTCAGTTTACTCAATTTTAAAGTTAAAATTTAAAGTCTGACTCTTATCTTGGGTAGGGTTCAAATTAAATATTGTTTAATAACCAATACGCAATAAATTTAATGTCAAGTACTTCAAAAAGATTATTAATTGGTTTTCACACGTTCTATACAAATTAATAACAAATATTCAGATATGACAAAATGGAGATGATAAATAAAATATTAATTTACAATTGCAAATAATTAAAAATAAAAATACAAATCCTTAATTATCGGACGTACCTTGTATAACAGAGGTTTTCAAATATTGTCCTTGTCATGCGCAACGTAACAAAACTGAGATCGGCTTGTGCTTCGTTTACTCCCGCAAATGGAACAGGGACGGCAGCGTATTCAAATCGACAAGATGGCTACTATGGTTCCGTTTTGGAAACGTCTCTCGAATTTAATCTTTAAAATTCTATGGAATCTGCACTTGCTTTATGCAGTTTATCACTTTGGTAAGTAATTTAATAATAGCTGATTACTTTTCTGTATGTATTTTTAATGTTACACGTATTATTTTAATATAAACAGCTTTTAATTATTAAAATTTTCTTCTAGTTGATAATCAATTAATACATACGATATCAATTGCTCTGCGACCAGGAATATAAGAGCGTAAATGTTAACTATTCTGCTACCAAAAACATAAGAGAGCTTAATCATGAATTCTCCGGCCTTTTATAGCTTCTTGAAACAAAACAAAAATACTACGTCATCGGATTTCAACTGTTCGAATTTCAGAAAAAAATAACCTACATTTCCGAAAATCCAGGTAATAAATTCACAATTCTGATAATACCTTTGATAACGTACAGATAAATCTCATCCTTATTTTTGCTTAAATTCTGTTTGTATGATTTTCTAAGTACTTTTTCCTATGAAATTTTAGATTCAAAATACATAACTTCATTGAGCTGTCAACTTATTTTAGACTTTCAAATTTTGAATTAACACTAGCTATTATATTTAAAATTACTCTAAATCCACTTAACTAGTACTATTTAAACTGATTACTTACTATTTTAACTCTAACAACTACAATTTAAACTTTTAAAACATTTTGTTATGTGTATTACTTATACCTTATATAAGCTGATATTTTCTGTGTTATCATAGGTTAACATTTTAAAATTTATATAAACAACTTCCTTAATTATCCTACATACTTTTTTTTTTTTTACATAAATTGTCATTTGTTAATGTTTATAATTAATCTTGTGTCCTTTTTAGGTACTCACAATCTACTGGTATATTGTTTGTACAAATCGAAGACTATGATTTTGTAAGTACTTCCTTTTTATACTATTAATTTAAATATTTTACTAACTAAAATTACATGTTGATTTCTTAAACATGTGGAAACCATTAACACTTCTTGATTTTTATTTTCTTTTTATTGTTTCAGATTAAACTGAGAATTTTGAAAAAGAACTAGGTGAAAAGTGAATTGTTATGTGAAAATGCATTCATTATGGATTAGAAAATTTTGATTGTGATACAATAATTGAATATGGATCCTATACAAGATAAGATGTCAAATACACTCTTTATTTATTTGAATGTTTGTAATTGAAGAGTAAATATTGAAAATTTAAGATGTACGAAAGAAAAAGTAACTGCAGATTCAATTAAACTTATTAAGATATCCCTTTTTTGTAGATTATTGTGGTAAGTAACTTTAATTCTATTTTGTTCATTTACTACTGTGTATTGTTTATTTTTACATGTTGACTTTCCAATATGACTATCTACCCTATATTGACTTTTATCTTATGATGTTTGTTTATTATTATCTGATATGTAAGTTATACTACTTTGTTTTAGTGTAACTGTAGAGATACTGTTTGTTTATACAAATTCACACTAATTATATGTATTATTTTTAGGTCATGGAAATTCATCTCATTTTCTAATAAGATGTATCCACTAAGTCCAAATGAAAACCTGTTGTGACCAAATTTATGATATAATCAAGTTCATACTGTAGTCAAGACAATACTTCTTTTTGGGTAATTACATGGTTTAAGAAGAAAAGTGTGTTTCATTATGCATATCCTTTTTTTAATTAATCCATTAGTGTAATGGCTATGATGGATGCTTAAAAGGTAAGTTTTGTTTTTATCAGTAATAATGATCCATTACAATATATTGCTATCATTTTGATTAATATGATTCTACTAAACTAGTCCATTGTTATTTTTATTTGAATTATGCTTTAAAAAAACTTCAGTTCTACGGTCTTGGAATCTATTCAACTACTTGTTGTAACAATATTGTCTAGGGTTTCTATTGTGTTAATCCCTAATTACAGGGTGGACTCTTTGAAAAATAACCACTGACTATGTTTCAGTATACATGTATATTACTTTTATTTATTTTTCATTAAATACCCTTGCTTGGGCTTTGAAGGATTTGCATATAAATGTCAAACTTAGATAATTACCACAACCTTTTACACCTCAATCTGGCGTCTGGTCAGATTCATCATGGCTCCTCATACATTTCTCTTACAACGTTTTTTTTTGTTAACATCAAGTTAAGAAAACTAAAAAATGGAAA
This sequence comes from Ophraella communa, assembly GCA_035357415.1. Taxonomy (NCBI): domain Eukaryota; kingdom Metazoa; phylum Arthropoda; class Insecta; order Coleoptera; family Chrysomelidae; genus Ophraella; species Ophraella communa. The sequence goes on along the minus strand of CM068988.1, from coordinate 18,448,663 downwards.
TTTAAACAGTTTCTTATTCGATAATGTTTCTTGATAAAAGATCGCCATGTATAGCATATGTGGGACAGAGATATACTGGCACATTTGTTTAAATTTAATACAGTCGTAAAAATCCCAATTCTGCAAAAAACTGCTAGTGTTATTCTTGATGGCAGCATAAACCTAACCTAACTTAATCATTATCATGTTCATTCGACTAGGATTTCTCCTGTTTGTCCTCCTCATTCGGTTATGGCTTATTTCCTTTACATATTCTTGCCATTCGATTGGATTCCATTCTTTCCACATACTTTTTTCATTGTTTTTTCCGTACTTTAATCCATTTGTTTATCTTTTGTATACCTTTCCTTATGCTTTTATTTGTTTGTTTATCTTTCAATGTAAATGTAATACCCTGTATTAATCGAAAAGTTTTTATTTCCACGTTATTCATTTTCTGCATCGTTTGTGTTTTATCGGCTCTTGTTTCTACCAAGTAGCTTAGGATAGATTTTCATTTTGCTCTCATTGTTCATGTACTTATTTCTTCATACAGTGTTTCTAAGGCATCCACTGACTCTGGCTTTTTTAATTACTAATTTTGTCGTTTTTTTTAAGTTCCTTTCGCTAGATATTTTCACTCCTAGGCAGTTAAACGACATCACTTGCTCAATCACCTTGTTTTTAATCTCCAATTTGCAGCGCCTCAATTCTTTGCTGATTATCATGCACTTCGTTTTTTCAGCAAAAATCTTCAAGCTGATTTTTTGGCGATAGTATTAAAAGTTTGTAGTTATCTTTGCATAACTTAGTATTGTGATATTGTGTATTCTTATTCTATATCCTCATTTTTTTACTTCTCTAATTATTTCATTCATGACCATGTTAAAGAATACTGGACTCCCTTCTGTTAAAAGGATTCCGTTTTTTCTCGTGATGTTATAATGTCTGTTTTGTTCTTTTCGTTTATGTCCTTTATGGTTTTTATTATTTTATATTAGATATGTTGTTCTCTTAGTAATTGAATGATGTCTTTTCTTCTTACTCTGTCAAAGGCATTTTTTAAATCGACGAATCACAAATTATTATTTATTATTATTGTATTCAATGGCTTTTTCTAATATTTGTCTAATGATAAATGTTGCGTAAACTGTACTCCGGTTCTCTCGGCAATCTTGCTGTTCTTCCGTCACTGCCCTAACCTAACTTAATCTAACCTAACCTAAATTGATTGTATTAACTTCAATATGTCAATCTGACGATGCTAAGTCTAGCGAAACGGCTGTCATTACGGTTAAAAAAGCAATTTTTTAAATAAATATTGGAAGTTTTGTTAAAACGAAGAGTTTTTTATTATTCTTGACCTAACCTAAACTAAACTACTCTTTTTTTTTCGAGCGGAAATGCGAAACTCATGTTTGATGGGTCCTTATCCAGAACCCAATAGTATTGGACTGTCCCCGAGAGGATGCCTACCAACCAAACCCTCTTAAAAAACTCGCCGTTCTCCCCTCCCCGGGATCACTACCCTAGTATACAAGAGGGGTCTCTTACACACTCTTTACATAACATTCATACCACTCACGTCATCAAGAATGTGTCCTTTCTCTAATCATACTCTCCATTGCTTTACTTATCTAACCTCATCTTTTTATAAAACAAAAATCATGGTAGTCTCTAAAAATCCGATAAGGTACAAGATGGAAGTGGACAGCAATATAATCCAGCAAGAAAGAAGTATTAGGTACCTGGTAATATTAATGCACAGTTATGGAGATACAGAAGCGGAAATAACCCAACAAATAAACAAAGCCAACACAATAGCAGGATGTCTTAAACACACTATATGGCGGAGCAAACATAAGATAGTAATGAGGCCAATTATGACCTACTCAGCGGAAACAAGACCTGATACCACAAATACAAAAATACTGATGGAAACATGTGAAATGAAAATAGTCCGTGATATCCCAGGGAAAACATTATGGGACAGACAACGTAGCACAGACCTCAGACAAAAATTTAATATAGAGAAAATAAATGAATGAACACTGAAAAGAAAAAAGAGTGGTATAGCCACATAAGCAGAATGGGAGAATGAAGGCTGGTAAAGATTGCACGAGTTTTGGAGTATTGGAAGGCCAAGGAAGAGATGGATGGATGGATGGATGGATGAGGAGGCAACCGAAAATGGAACAGGAGTGAGCCTTTTAAGGAAGCAGGAAGAAGAAGAAAAATTTTATTATCTAGAGGAAAGTTTAAAATATTTTTCAATCAATTCATAACAACACCTAACATAACTATTTAATTAGATAATTGATCAAACTAATCAATATTTCTGAGAGTTTCCTTTCTTACCACCAGTTTCCTTAAAGGGTCGTTGTAACGTTTTCCGAATTATTTTCACACAGCTTATTTACCAAAGCGAAGAGCAATCATTTTATCCACTTGAATGAAGTTTAATTCATCATAGTTGGCGTAACTGAAAAGGGCGAAACTAATTTTATGGTTGTAGGACCCCCGAGGATTATGGACACCATAAGTTCATTAGAAGTCAATCAAATAACATTCAGTTTAAGGCGAGCACTTGCTTCTCTCCGTACACCGAATTCCATGGGTGCACCAACCAAAATATTTTTAGGTAAAATTTAAATAGAAAACCGGTTGTAATTTCAGAGTAAAATGAATTTTTAATATTCATTATTTACTAATTTTCTATAACAATGATTACTTCTGTTATTAACATTTAAAATTATTTGAACTTTTACAGTTTGATGTAAAATATGAAAAATATTATTTTTCAGTTTGGCTTCTTTACAATTTTTTTTATACGGAAAGGAATGCTGAAACAGGAACTTTGTCTTAAACAATTTATTCATTGAAATGGAAGAACAAGTTTATGTACCCTTAGTTTCTATATATTTCTAGGACTTAAAATGTCACTGTTAAAAATTTATCTATTTAAAACTGTACTCATAATCGAATGTATCCGTTTGATGTAAATGAAAGGTAGAAAAATTATGTAGTATATTTTGTCACAAGTGAGGAAAGTGGGCATTAGCAGCCTGTATTTGCACGACCGTAGGGCAACGACCGGAGGGCAACAAATACCAGCTAAGGGGTGCTAATGCATTTACGCACGTTGTTTTGCGCCTACCTCTGTGATTATAAAAAAAAATTTAAATCGTTGTGGTTGAGAATCGAACCCCAGCCGTCCGCAAGAGGGAGCACACATACCACTACGCCAGCAGCCGTTTTAGAAAACATTGCTGGTATTGTAAAATATATACTATTATTATATGTTGTTAAATTCAATATCCTCATCCTATCTTTTTTCTAGGTAATCCTTCATACGAGTCATCTTCAAAAATGTAATATTTACTTAATAAAAAAAACTAAATAAAACAAAAAGGTACTTGCATTCCTATTTTTGGTGTTAATTAGATTGGTTTTCCTGTAAGTAAGTAATAAAAATTATTTTATAACCAATTAATATTTGCTTATTATTGAATATTTATTTTCAAAACATGTCAAAATAAACCTACATCACCTTTTTAAGATACACCACTGGAGTATTCGTTTCGTACTGAACGTTTTCCCACCCTTAACTCTCTACGGTGTGTAACCCTCTTTAATACTGGTGATGGGGTAGCAGCTTATTCGATTGTTTTTATAGATCTTTGTCAGGTTTTTGATAAAATCCAGAAGACACACGACCAGTTACCAATGAAAAATAATACGCAGATGGATTTTATGAGGCCGACGTTTGGGGATGGAAATTTTCCATAATTCTAATTTGAAAAATCGATGTAACATCTAAAATGATGACGAGGAACAATAAATAAACATCAATTTTTACAGACACATAAACTGAAAGTTTATCTCTTCAATTTAAGATTAATTCTATTCTTAAATGGGAGTGATAAATGATAGAATCAAGATGATTAGTCAAAATTTAAGGTTACTCGGCCGATTACTAGAATGCCACTTTTACTTTTAGTACTGAAGTTTCTGTTCTAATTCGTTAGTTAATATTCTGTGTTGGAAAAAATGTAATGCTCCATTATTTGAAATGCTTAATTAATGTATTAAGACACATTACTCAACTTACGTCTCCAATTGGATAATTTGAGCATATCTGACTTTCTTGTACTTAAACACCTGCACATTTTAATTGTGCTTTGTTAGATATTTATTATAATGAACACCTTAGAAAAGGAACATATAATTACTAACTAGAACATTTTAGCGACGTTAGTTGTCAGCTGTCCAGATATTAGGTTTGATTCTTCTTTCTCCTCAAGCTGAATGTTTTTAGTTTTTAGATTCATAATGATCAGGCTAGATTCTTCTTTCCCTTTGAATTGGTCTTTAGTCATTCAGTTTTATACAGTTCAAGTTTACTGGAACGTTCTATGATTTATGAGAACAATATATAACGTTCGAGAATATCGAAAAAATACTATATATGGGCGGACGGGTCCGGTGTAGAATAGAGAGACACGAATTTCGCGAAAAAAATATTAACAATAAAAAGGGACTAGTTTCTATAGTAAATTTTCGTAAAAAAATTTGCGGGTTATTCAGTATTTTCCGAGAGAAATGGAATGAAAAACTCAAATTTTGTAGGTTAAATAAACAAAACATTGTAGAGAAAGAATGTAGAGAGAATATTACTAACCAAAACTAATCGGCCTTTTTGCATATTATGAAAGATAAAACAAAGATAAACAAGCACGCAAAATTCAGTAACGTAACCTAATCCAACCTAGAGTGTGTCGGGGAGCACGCTATTTGAGCCAGTTGGCGCTATCTAGTACTATTCTTCGTTTGCGTTATATGGCATTTGGAGCTACATAGCTCGAAAGCGTGCTCCCCGAACACACCCCTAAGCTAACGAAACCTAACCTAACCTAACCTAACCCGATCAAACCTAACCTAACCTAACTTAACCTAACCTAACTTAACCTAACCTAACCTAACCTAACCTAACCTAACCTAACCTAACCAAACCTAATCTAACAAAGCCTACCCCTCAGAGTAATAAGTAAACATAGAGATGCCACAACAACACAATAACATACAGTTTGTAGTCAATTGCAATGAACCTATAATTGAGAGAGATGGAAAATTTAGTGGTGTAGGTAAACACAGCCGTACAGTGGCGTGTAATTGATTAGAGTTCACCGTAATACCTATATAAATGTTAGTTAAATAATTTAATACGCATATATTGGTAAGGAATTTATATCTACACTTATGGCATGGCACCATACTTCTAACATATTTTTATCGGAAGCAAATCTAAAAGGATATTATATGTATTTCATTATTAATTTGATTTTCTTAATTTTAATTGAAATTGCTAATTGTACGCCAATGTAGTGAATAACTTACCGGTGATAGGTTAGATTATCATTTTGCGAATTACCACATATTATACACGCTTTTCGGGGTTTCACCATTTTCAATATTGAAAATAAATAAAAACACTTTATAAAGTTCACTTAAATACACAAAAAATCAAGTAAAATCGAACAAATTGCTAATCACCTCTAAACAATTACAAACAAAGGCACTGATGCCAAATTTTCGGTGTTGGTATTTGATACAATTGGTCTAGAGCTTTTTTATCAGTATTATAGAAAGGTAAGAAAGTGAATATTAAAATGTATTAAAGAATATTTTCTCTGAATAAAAATCTTCTCTTAAAAGTAAAATAAAATTGTTGTAAATTATATTATTACGTTTTTGTTTCCTACTTTGTACTTACAAGACACAACGTCTGGCAATGCTCTGCTTGTAAACAAATCTGTCTCGACGACAAGTAGTAGGGAATATGCCTACTCTATGTTTACTTATTACTCTGAGGCCTACCCTAACCCGAAGGGAAACTATTCTCGAAATGAAACCGGTCAGTGTAGAGACAGATTCGCATAGAAGAAATTATCAAAAACAGAACCTGACGATGCTAGTTTTTAGCGAAACAGCTGTCATTGCATTTAAAAACGTATTTTGCGAATAAATAGTGGAAGTTTAGTTCAACCGTTTAGTTGTTTACTGTTCTTAGTAAGATGGACTTCCACAAAGTAAAGGTTACTACAATCAATTTCATTAAATTTTTCTCCTTTAACCAAGTCACCATTCCGTCGTCATTTTTGTTATGTATATTCACTACATCTAAAATATTCTTAATTTCCATTTTAAATTCAAAAATAAATAAAATCCAGTAATTAATATTCTAACCAACAATTGTGAAAAAATATGGTAATGTTGGAATGCTAACGTTAGACAACTTATATTAAATGTCAACGTCGAAACAGTATATTGTCATAAAAATCGTGGTAAATTTTTAGTTCCATGGGAAGAAATAATTCTAAATGTGAGGTTAATCAATGATTTATTAAAATTTATTGCAATATAAATTAAATCGGCATAATATAAAACTCAATTTTCCTAATATAATTTGAGTATTATTTGAGTATTTAAGTATTATAAAAGTAAGTTACTTTAATTTTCAAGTTATTAAATTTCGAAATTCGTGTGTACCTATTGTTCACCGGAACCAAATAAACTATTAAAATTTTCTCCAGTGTGTTACTATAATATTTACCAAATAGTTTTAAATTTCCTGTAAACTCTTCTCATCCTACAGGAGGAATCACCTCCTAGAATATATTCCTCTTGTTTTTTCCATTCACCGCAACGGCACCGTACATAAACAATAATGTTCGGTGGCAACGGGAAGAAAAAACTGTAGAAAATACTATTCAAACAGCAAATAGGTACAACTTCATAAAATTAATTTTCCAAGCATTAATCAAAACAACAGCCTCACTCCATCTGCTCGTTTGCGTTTTATGATCAATTTTTGCCATAAAACAAGTAGATACAGTTTCTTTTCGTTTTTTTTTTGTAATACAAAGACATTCAATCTAATTAATATTAATTGGAGAAAAGAGCTTCTGAGAAGAGAGATAGAAGATCGTTATTAGTGTGTAGTCGGATAAGAAAATGCGCGGCGGTAGGTAATAAAATGGCCATAAAACTCAACCACGTTACACCAACCGAGGTGTAACAAAGAAGGAATAGGAGGATAAAATCGGGAGATACAGGATGAAATACACTACTATTATGCGGTTAAAACAATACATGAGATTGGGAAAAAACATTCGTCAGTTACGGGAGTAAAAATAAAGCGTCTACCAATTTCTTGTTTACTATTCGAAGGAGGAATCTACTAATGATTTAAAAATATTGTTTTATTATTGGTTTACTTGTTATTTTAATTTAAAATTTTGAACGACGTTATTAAATTTATATTTTATTTGACATGTCGCCAAAAAAACTATTAATCTATTCCACACGATATGTAAAATCACACGAATTTTCTGCAGGAGCAGCAAACTATATTTTTCTGTGATTTTTTTCACCTGTCAAAATATTACAGTTTTGTGAAATCATCCACTGAAAAATCTTAATCTTCATATTAAACATAATGTCTTTAGCTGTTAGCTGTCCCAGGTTTTTTCAAATATGGATGCTTACACGATTAAGAACTGTTAGATAATGAGTTAGATAATGGGTAAAATATACGTGCGTTTCAGATAAAAGTATCCACCTTCTGGTTGGGTAGCATAAACTTTTGTTTTTAAATACCCCCATAAAAAGAAGTCTAGGGGTGTTAAATCTGGTGACCTAGGTGGCCACTCCATCATCTGTCCTCTTCTACCTATCCATTGAGCGGGAAATGTTCCGTTTAAACATTGTGGGAGGCATAGCATAGTGTGGGGGAGCTCCGTCTTGTTGAAATACCAGTAAATTTTCGGAAATGTTATCATAATTTTCTCTTATTGTTGTAATACGTGGGTCAACCCCTTTCCTGAGTAACTCAAGATATGATTCACCATTTAAATTTCCGTTGATGAAGAAAGGTCCGACAATGTGGTCACCTAGGATACCACACCAAACGTTTAACTTTAGGGATGTTGTGTATGGAATTCACGCATAATATGTGGATCACTTTCAGCCCAATATCTACAATTATGCCTATTTACTAAGCCATTTAATAAAAATGAGTATTCATCAGAAAAGCAAATATTGTTTAACAATTGTGGATTGTTATTGATAAATTGCGTCATTGACTCGCAAAACTCTAGACGACGATCAAAATCATCTTCATTCAACTCGTGCACCAACTTAACTTTGTATGGGTGGTACTTGAATTTATGTACCACTCGGAAAACTGTAGAAGATGAAACACCGATCGCTCTACTTATTGTTGACAACGATTGGGGTTGTTGAGCCTCTAAGCTGACTTGCCCTAAAATTGCCTCTTGGATTGCTTCGTTATTTACGAGCCCCTTTCGCTTATGCACTTTATTGCAAACAGACCCTGTTGTGGTAAATTTCTCCATCAGTTGAACTACATACTTATGAGTTGCATGTCTTCCGTCATGTAATTCGTTAAATATTCTAGCAGCAGCTCTTGCACAATTATTATTTTGGTATTATAAACCAGCAATTTCAATTCTTTCTTGCAAACAGTAAACTATTTCAGCGAAACAAAATAAATAATGTATCAAAGTACACTATCAATAGTGACTACAAATTCTAGTTGACAATGTCAAAAGTAGGTGTACAACCCAGCGAAAAATATTAAGGTTATTGAAATAATTATAAAATACAGGCGTCACGGAGTAAAACTGATAGTAGTTAGACCCAATCTATTAGATGGCTCTCAAAATCGGCATAAATTTACTTATAGATAATGTCTTTTCTAAACCGTTTACATGGATGATGGATGATATTGATATTCAAGATTTTCCACATATAACACAAAAATCTCTTAATATTTGTCTTACTCTTAACTACCCTATTAGAATCATTTAAAAATATGTAAGAGGAATAAATTAGTTTGGGGGCCATGAGCGATTTGCAAAGGTATATTTGTTTATTTTGGTAATCAATTAAAGTTTTTTTTTTATACTCGTATATAACTGATTTATTGAATTTGATCAGAACAAATTAAAACAAAGGTTGAAAGAAATACAAATATTATCAAACGAAACAAATGACTGTATATTTAAAAAGATCCTGAATGCCTGGATTTAATTGACACGTCAAGATGGGCGTGATGGGCTGAAACACCGAGATGACGTAGGTACCTGAAATTAGATATAAAAACAGTCTGAGTATTCAATTTGCTATATATAGTAAATCTTTTATTCAAACAAAGATTAGTATATTAAAATCCCCAAAAAAAATACAAGTGTTAATAATTTACTAGGTGTCTAAAGCGGTTGAATCGTTATATAACATTTTAATACTTTAACTTTAATTAAACAGAATTAAATGCCTAATTATATAGGTATATTAGCAAGGGGCACAAACTCTCCCCGTGCATGTAAGGAATGTGTGGCACAAACTCTCCACAAATAACATAACTTCTGTAAGTGGCGCAATCTCTCTACAGTACAGCAAAATAATACTAGTCTGCAAGTGCCTTAAACTCTCCACAGTACAGTAAAATAAGGTTACTCTGCAAGTGGCTCAAGCTCTCCACAATACAGACGGGGTTGTAAGGAAACATGGATGTTAATAATCACCCTGTAGCAGGAACGGACGAACCGCAAGTGGCGCAAACTCTCCACAATACAGTATAGGTTTATGAATAAGGTTACTCTGCAAGTGGCTCAAGCTCTCCACAATACAGAGGGGGTTGTAAGGAAACATGGATGTTAATAATCACCCTGTAGCAGGAACGGACGAACCGCAAGTGGCGCAAACTCTCCACAATACAGTATAGGTTTATGAGTAAAACTGCAAGTAAAAGGCATAATTGAAATACTCTGTGATGTAGACTCACTATTAAACTATATGTTTGTAAAATAATAACTTTCAAAATCAAATAACAAGTCAAATGCATAATTGAAATACTCTGTGAGATAGACTCACTATTAAACTATATGTTTGTAAAATAATAACTTTCAAAATCAAATAACAAGTCAAATGCATAATTGAAATACTCTGTGAGATAGACTCACTATTAAACTATATGTTTGTAAAATAATAATAATAACTTTCAAAATCAAATAACAAGTCAAATTGAAATACTCTGTGAGATACACTCACCTATTCAACTCCTAATGACTTATACAAGACACTACAGTTCACAAAAACTTTCAATGTATAGGTATATATCTATTTATTATATTTGGTATAAACTGATGTCTTAGGTAGTCACTAAAGAACTGAACTCTGAATAGGTTTAGAAATATTCTTTTACTCTCTCATTACTTCAGTCTTACCTACCTCTCAAAGATATGAAATGATACTTTATCGATTTCACGCAATTGGCTGTTCTTTTTATCAAAACATGCATTTTTGAAATGTTAGGTCATATTCATAATAGAATTTAGTACATTTTAAATAACAAGAGACCCTTTTTTTTAAATAACAGGGTGAGATAAACATTAAAAAATAAATGTCTTACAAATAATTATTAAATTAATGCCCTATTCTAGAAAACAAATTTACTATTCCAAAACCATGTTTTTTTAAAGATATAAGTAGTATATTAATTCAAATTTAATTTTTCCGGAATTCCCCCTGTACCCAGTATAGTCCTACATCCCGTTTAGGGAGTATAACTTAAACGTATTGCGTGTACGAGATAAATACGATGAACGAGAGAGAAATATTCGTATAAATTAAGTAACAGCCTACGAGAAGATGAACAAAGGCTTTCAAAATAATTACCGAAAGAAGATATCTGCCTTTATAAATAATATATAAGCGAGTTGTTAGTCACTTGGCGACGAACACCCTCACTTTTGATGGGTATGGGCACGAGTCTACTTGTTTTGAAAAAAGTTATCGGGAGTAGCTACACAACCAACGGAAATATGTGTGTGAACATCACAGAACTGTAAAAATGTACACGAAATGTATTGCAACTACAGTGTTCTCTTCTTAGGAGCTGTGGGACGTAGATTATGGAGGTATGCAGAACCTACCAAGGAAGAACTCAAGCAATGAAGCGAACTACTCTAAAGGGATTCTAGCTAAAGCGAAACTTTAAAGAAAGAATGTCGAGATGGAGGTGAAGGTGATCGAAAACAGCCCTTCACCAATCGTCCCCGAGGAGGAATAAAGCCCCAGAAACTCTCTAGGGAGAATCTAAGCAATTTAGGAGACTAAGCGGCGTCAAACCGTCCTCAAAAACCATGATGAGAAGCAAACAGGAGGAGAATCCCTCAATCCCAAAGAAATAGGAATAAGAGAGTAGGATGGAGGAAAATCTCTAGCCTGCAAAAGTCCTCGATCTGAGGTAACATCTCAAACCAAAGGGTATGTATCCTGAGCTGCATCCATAGATTCATAGACCAGCAATTCTGCTCCGACATGACGACGGCCGAGTATATGGGTAATGCCGTGAATGAAAAATTTGACACTCTTGCGAAAAGGGGAGCGGAATCATAACCATTCTTTGGTATTGCAAAAAGCACTGCCAAGAGGATTATCTGAAAATGGACTAAAAAGGATCTTCATATTCTTATCGGACCGCACACGGGGCACTGTCGTCTTCGATACCACATAAAGAAGATTGATCTGAATGACACATCTGTCGTTTCTGTGTGAATTTAACGTTTGGTATTTAGATGATGGTAGTCTAGGAGGCAATTTTGACGATTTACTCAATGATTTTAAGAATATAATTGACAAATCTGCAAATTTAGGTTCAAAAACACAAGCAAATGTGAAATCTGTTTTCTCCAAAATTTAGACTCAAAAAAACATTTTAAAATAATTCCAAGAAATTGCCCCGGGTATTGATGCTTCAGATTTATCTAAATTAGAACTTTTAGGCTCATTTCTCACTCACTATAGAATAGAATACACTCTTAAAAAAAAACTTCAAAAAATTGAAAGTTTGTGTATAAATCTTAATGCTTTAAATTCACACTTGGCTGTTTTCCTATTCAAGCTCTAGCTATTCCCCGTTTATCACATCTTTTACGAAGTTCACCTTGTTGGGCAGCTAAAAATTCTTTATCATATATCAACATTACCTTAAGACATACTTTAGAAAAAATATCTAACTGTACATTAGCAAGGTTACCAACCAGATTAGGTGATCTTGGAATACGAGATTTGGATTTCTTAACATTACCTTCATTTTTTAACAACTAATGATACAGTTGCTTTGGTAAAATGTATTCTTCCTGAATATATTAATAAAAATAATTTAGACTATAACCTCGCCCTAAAAAGGTAAATAAATATTTGCAATTTTTCTTCCCTACCTTCTCCATGCCCAAAAAACCAAATTAATTATGATGACTTCATGTGTAAATCTTCAATAAAGAATAAAATTGAAAACACAAAAAGTATTAAAACAAAAGCAATGTTTGGCTTAATGCTTTAGCTTCTCCTCCATTGGGAACTCTTCTGGACCATACAACTTTTCGTATTTTCGTTGCTCTTCGTTTAGATCAGCTGGTATGCGAGCAACACATCTGCACTAGCGGACAAACTGTTGATATTTTGGGCCATCATGGTTTAAGTTATTCCAAACGCGCCGGTAGGTTTGCTCGGTATCGTTATTTAAATGATATTATACATCGGTCTTTATTTGTAGGTGACACTCCAAATATTTTAGAACCGGTTGGAATCTGTAAACGTGACGGAAAGCGAGCTGATGGTTTGTCTTATTTCCCATTCAGAAAGGGAAACAATTTGGTAAATCAATAATTTGGATTTTTAAGTGGTAAATGCACAAATGATGCAATGTTTTCTCTTATTAATAATGTCTACTCCAGCTTAAACAATCAACACTCTACAGCTACAATATTTTATGATTTCTCAAAAGCTTTCGATTGCGTGGATCATAAAATACTACTTAAAAACAGTACTATGGATTTAGAGGCACCTCGATCAGGTGGTTCGAGTCATTTGTGAGAGACTGCAGCTTGTACGAGTTGATGAATTGTCTTCATGCAAGCAAATGGAATATGGGGTTCCACAAGGTTCGGTATTGTGTCCTATATTATTTTTGCTATTTTTCAATGATATTGCTAACTTAAGAATTGGCAGTAAAATTTGTCTATTCGCAGACGACACTAGCTTTTCTTGGAGTCACACGGATATCTCCGAACTTCATAGCATCGTTTCACATGACTTAACCATCATCAAATCATGGTGTGATTCTAACCATATGTGTTTGAAAGTTTCTAAGGCAAAGTTTTACCACACACATCTACAATTCAATCTATTATGTTAAATAATTCCACTATAGAGGTCGTTGACTCTGTGGAATTTTTGGGACATACTGAATACCATAGTATACGTTTAATTTTTATTTGTTTAATTTATATTTATATATTTATATATTTATTTAATTTATATTGTGAGGTGTTATAAAAAAAATATTAATTGTTGATGCAATTGTTTATAAAAAATTGTTTAATTAATAAACAATTAAATAATTAACTGACAAATTCTAAAATTCTAAACTCTAAATTCTAAATTTGTAGAGAAGAGAAAATTATAATTTTTAGGATTTTTTTCATTTCTTAATATTAAATTTAAACAATTGTTAATAAACAAAAACGTTGATTAAAAATTAGAAAATTTTTTGAAGAAAAAAAATTTTTTTTAAATCATGGTTTTTAATAAACAATAGAATGGCAAAAAAATTTTTCTAAAAATTGTTAAATAACCCATTTGTTAATAAAAAATTTTTAAACAATTGGTAAAAAACATTTAAAAAAATTGGATTTATATTGTTTATAGCGTATTAAAAACGACTGTAAGCAATTATTTACAAAAATTTAAATTTTTCACATCTAAAATCGCATTTGTTTACTTCCCTTGTTAATAAAAATTTCAATTTTTAAAAATTTAAAAATTTTATTATGTAACTTTGTTCAGTAGCTTTATGATAAAGGATTCCAAGGGTAAAAAAAATTCTTGTGTTTTTATTTTTCTCACAGTAACGAATTTAAAGTTAGTAACAATGAAGATGTAATTTTTTAGCTAACAAATGGATAGAAATGTGAAAAATAACGGAAAAAATTTTTTGACTGCAGAAATTTGTTCTCTGATATGTTCTAGATTAGTACTAGAATTTTTTAAATTTCTTTTATTAATATTTACTTATTGAAAAAAAAATAATTTATGTCATTTAGTAGCTGCGACCGTGACGCGCCGCCCGTTTTTTATGCCATTTTCAACATTAATTTAGACCTATAAATAATTGAGCTACAATTCGGGGAGTTGGGACTTTTTTGTTGGAAATTTCCTGCCCTTTAAGAATCCGTTCAGTTTTTTGTTCTAGCTATTAAAATTTAGGAGTTATTAGCAAAAATGTAACCCCCTTTTTTAAAAATCTTAAATTGTTAATAACAATAGGAAATTTTTTAAACCGGATTTTGATATTCAGGAACATTTTTATATTTGTCATTTCGAATCGATTGACACCAAAATCAGATTTTTCGGATCGGTGTAACCCAAATCCGATTTAAATGACTTCTCGACAATAAAAAATTTACAATTAAATTATCCATAATTATAAGAAAATAGTTTCTCCAATAATAAATAATATATTTCTGAAAAATCAGCGACAAAATTTCATTATCCCTTTCCGCTGGTATCTCAGCCACCACCATATCCAAACAAAACTTGATATCTGCAATCGTATGATCTTTTCAGTTATCTCATCCCCTTTTTATAAAGACACACACGTACACACAGTGAGACCAACGATGTTCCGCTCTTTATATTCTCTCTTCTATCGAGGGTGCTAATTCAATTGATCAAAACTGCCTTGCTACTGTCGCCTCATGCCCGAGCAAAACGAGCACACTCACTCAAAACTTTTGATAATCTATAAAAGTATAATAAGCTTTAAACATTTGCGAATTTCTAAAACGGCCGTAGAAGAGACGTTATGATTACTTATAAGTTAATATTTTAGAAGCGTTTTAAAACTTACTTTATAGAGGGTGAAAATTGATTTAAAAAAATATAATAGAAGGCGGTATAAAATGGAACTCCATTTTGTTATTTCTTCGTGAAATTTATAGTTGTTTAGAGATTAGTAAAAATAAAACTACTATTAAAGCAGTAGTTCCCAAACTGGGGGTCGCGCCCCTTTGGGGGGGCGTGAGGACATATCAGGGGGGGCGCGAGACAAGTTTAACATTAAATTAAATTTAAGTAGTCTTTCTAAAATTTTAAATTAACCATGATGTTTAGAAAATTGAAACAAACCACTGTAACCACTGAGTTTACTATGTAATCTTGAAATCAAAAGCTTGAAAGGATCGAATGTGCGCCGTTCAATGTGGCAACAGCGCGCATTTGGCAACCGAGCATTTCCAAGCACTATCTCCCTCCTTCCCTCTCACCACTAGACGCGGACCTACTCAGATGTGACTCAGTGTTTGAGATACCTGTGCATATGTTCTTGCACTATAAGAGTGTTCACGTGTTGTGAGATTTTAATTGTCGTAATTGACTTTTAATATGGTGTGATTTGAGTGGGAGAAGATATTCTTGGAACACAGAGTAAGCAAAAGTTGTCTCAAATACCTCTTTCTGACAACACTGTGAAACGTCGCATTGATGATGTGGCCGAAGATATACAAAACCAGGTAGTTGATGCAGTAAAACAATCGCCATTTTTTGCTATTCAGCTAGACGAGAGTACACACATAGCACAATGTTCTCAGTTAATTGTTTATGTTCGATATATTGAAAACCTAAGAATGAAAGACGAGATACTCTTTTCTACAGTGTTGGAGACCACGACAAAAGCTATTGATGTTATGAAAGCAGTGTCAGACTTTTTTGACAAACATGAACTCTCTTGGCAAAAACTGATCGGTGTATGTACGGATGGCGCGCCTTCAATGCTTGGTTCTCGCTCAGGCTTTGTGCAATTAGTAAGAGAGAAAAATGCTGATGTGACTGCGATACATTGTTTTATACATCGACAAGCCTTGGCAGCAAAAACTCTTCCAAATGAACTCAATGCTGTCTTAAAGTTGTGTATTAAAGTAGTGAATTACATAAAAAACAGTGCGATTAATACTCGACTGTTTAAAACTCTTTGTCAAGATTTAGAAAGTGATCACAAAATACTGCTATTTCATACAGAAGTACGATGGCTCTCAAAAGGAAACATGTTGGCAAGATTATTTGAGCTTCGAGATGAAGTAATCACCTTCTTGGAACATCAAAAGCAAAATGAACTAAGCGTGGCCTTCAAAAAACCGTGTGCCCAAGTAATGTTGGCTTATTTGTCAGACATCTTTGACTCGTTGAATAGCCTTAACCTAAAACTGCAGGGTGGAGACTCAAATATAGTTACTCATCGTGATGCGATCAAGAAGTATATTGAGAAATTGCAACTTTGGAGGCGTAAAATATCAGCAAACCCCTGCAGTTATTCAAATTTCCCTAAAGTAGAGTCAATCTCAGAAGAAACACGCTTCAAGGACATTTATGAAGGATCAAGTTTGAAAATCCAGATATCAAACCATTTGGAGAGCCTAATTGAAGAGTTCCAAAAATACTTCCCAAACACTTGTGATGATAGTATTTACAGAATGTCAACTGATCCTTTCCATGTCAACATGAACTACTTCAAGAAGATGCTTTGGAAATAGTACATGATTCCTATGTCAAATACAACTTTGATATAATGGACAAACCTTCATTTTGGTTAAAATATTGTGTATCCTAGTGTATCACGGGAAGCTCTTCGTTTATATTTGCCTTTTTCAAGCACCTATTTGTGCGAAAAAGCATTTTCAACACTTGTGACAATTATCGGAATAAACTTGATGTTGCTAGTGACTTACTAAAACTCAGCCGCGAATAGGCATAGTAAGAAAAATGCAAGCCCATTCATCTCACTAACCCACCTAATCTATTTTTCTCTTATTAATAATTTTTGTATTTTATGAAAACTGATATTGTTATACCTTATGGCAGTATAAATAAATGTTTTGTTTTCAATGTAATACTTATTTGGTTTTGTTTTGTTCCTAGGCCCACACAATTTATTGTTAAGGGGGGCGCGTGAAGCTTTCAGTTCAACAAAAGGGGGGGCGTGGTACAAAAAAAGTTTGGGAACCCCTGTATTAAAGGAATATAAAATAGTGTTTAAATCTTTTGGTAGATCTAAATAAATATTTTAGAAACATCATTACACATAAAAGTATTTTAAATCAAGAAGATGCTAAAAAATATGCTTCGCACAAATGTATTCCAAGCAATCATTAAAAATTGTAGTACCTGGTCAAAACTAATTATTTTTCTACAGTAATAATTCTTGGAAGGCAGAATAAACAAGTTCTACTGGAAACAGTTGTAGCTGGTTAAATTGTTGTACTGAATCGCCAAATTAAGTAAATAAAACCATAATCAAACACTAACCTTTATTCAAGAAAAAATGAAATATCAACGTTCTCTCACTATTTTACTATGTAAAATTTTTTCAACGCCTTTTGACTCAATATACGTTTTTTTGTAGTAATAACCGAACTTACAAAAGAGTATTCAAAAGGAATATATTGAGAAATACGAGTGGATTTTATATAAAAAATATAGGCCGCTACTGGTATTATATCTACGCCTTACTTTAATTATTTTATTTAAATGTTAATTTACTATTACAAAGACAATTTTCTTATCTAGTCAACTTTTTGTAAAACACCTTCTTACTTTTAATTTCTAATATAAAGGTATTTAATTCATAATTGCATTGTTTTATTGGTTCTAATACTTGTTCTTTATAATCTGTGATTTGAATAGGATTTTGGTCTCATTAATCTTGGACTGTTCGGTTTTGTACCTTGATGCTTGATGTATCAATACGCCATATTATTAGAAACGTCACTGTCGCCATTATATCCAAACAAACTTTTGCCTTATTGTAGTTAATTTGCATTGAAGATTTTTATATTATGTATTTTCTTGTTTCTTGTTTTTTATATTATGTATTTTCTTGTTTATAGGGCTAAATAGACACATTATTATCAAGTATAATAAAAAAACTCTTCGTTTTAACGTAACTTCCAAGTTTATTTGAAAAAATTAGGTTTTTAATCACAAAGACGGCCGTTTCGCTAAGATTAGCATCGTCAGATTGACATATATATTTAAGTTACATTCTACGTTCTAAAACAAACAAAATATGAAATACTTTCTTACTATACTAAGGTTAATTATACTTTATTGTTTGCAAAAGACATATTCCCGAACTTGATACTTTGTTTGAATACCCTTTACAGGATTAATTAATCTTGTTTTGTGTTTGTCAATTATTTCCGTACAGTTATTCATAGTACCCAGCCTAATCTATTTTCCTGAAGATGGCAGCACGTGTTTATAGACAATATTCATTGTAAAAGTGATCAGGCTTATGAATTTTGTTGTTTTCGTAAGTGTTAGCAGTTACTCACCAAAGTTTTAGCCGTATTAATTGGATGCGCAATTATTCAACCAATAAAAATATAGAGTTTACTGTAGTCAGACTTCGTTATCCTTTTAACGAACACCAATTCATGGACAGAAAAAATACTACTCATGAAAATGACAAAATTATAAACAAGATAAAAAGGATGATAGTAAAACACCCGGGTATACCTTTAAGATGACAATAATAATTTTTGTTTTTATTAATTTTAAACAGTATTTTAAGTTTTTAATAATTACATTTACCTACTTCTTTATAATCTCAATCAGTTGTTTTAATTTTAAGTTAATTTTCACTTTTGTTCCTTGTTCATTTGTTCCTTGTTTTTTCTTAATTGTTTCCTTTAGCAATGCTTACAAGTCTTGTTTGAGTGTTTTAAGTCTACAAGATCAATGTTATATTTAGTTTGATAATGCCTGATAATGACTTTCATGTTAGATGGAAACTAGTTTTTCGGGTTTTTCATTTGGTTTTTTAATAACGTATTCAATAGAAATTTAGCATAAAAAGCACTAAATGAACTTGAAACACCAGAAAGTTGGCTGTAAAAACAAAATGGAGCACACAAATATTAGAACTAGGAACCAATATAAACAGAAAAAGGGGCTAAATGGCTTAATCAGATTAGGTAAACATATAGGACATGAAAAAGGAAATTGTGAGAAGCAAACTCGTTTGGAAATATTGAAATATGGATAAAAGAAGAATAAAAAGTCCAATCCGACGGCTAAATAAGGGTGAAAAGAGTATGAGAAGAACAATAAAAAGTAAGAAAGAAATTATCTCTTCTCAATTAGTACTTTCTACCATTGTTTAGATATAATGTTTCTACCACTGAGGCATTTTAAAATTAACCCCATTTTCTTATGTGCGTGTTATTAACAACGGGTCTGTTAATGTTTGTTAATCCTTTAAACCTCCACAGTAATCGACGATCGTCCATATATAAACATCGTTGACGCCATTTAATAACCAATTTTTAAACCCACATATATATAAAACTTATTTTAACATTCCCATGCCGTTCGTCTCTATACCTGAATAAAATAAGTGCGGGTGGTTAGAATTATCTAAAATGTCCTCAAAATTGGTTTTAAACGGCTCAGAAAAGCAGGTGAATAAACGAAAAATACCACCTTAAATTAGTACAGGAAATTGCCGATTGAAAAAAAGTGACACGCAACACCAACAACTACCTCTCTAATTCGGAGATAAGAAATGTCATTTGCAGACAAATTATAGGTGACGCTGTCGGGTTCGTGATCGAGAAGATTGTATTGTAATTTTATGTTGATATATGGAATATTTTTATTTAATATTCTTTTTTAACTTTGTTTCTGCATTAGAAACTGTGTATTAAAGATCCTTGAGCTTAAATGGTTAAAAAAACCTATAATATAAACGTTATGCCAATGATATTTTACATTATTTAAAAAGTATATTATTAATTATATTATAAACTTTAATTTTAATATATTTTCGCCTTTTAGTTCCGCTACTGTGCAGGCACAAGTTTGGTGTAATTCTCAGACTTTTCGCACCCGCCCCAATCATCAGGGATCAATTAAGCCGGTGCATCCCTGGGGAATTTCGTCTGGTACATCTCTATTATATTAACTGTTCAACATGAATACACTCTCTCCCTTCTAACAAGAGATTTTCTATTGATATAGGAACCATAAGGACATCCTGGCATCGATTTGGATTGTTCTTTTCTAGTTTGTTTTCATTTTCGTTTTCATGACAAGTCACTTGAGAATAATAGTGTGAGAAAATTTCATTGATTTTTGATATTAAATATATTTTTCCTCTAGTGATGGGTACAAAATTTAAATTAAAGTTTGACTTGACCTTTAAAAAGAAATATATAGATATAAAAGGAATACAATCTTTCATATATTTTATTTAAGACATTTACAAGTCACTGTTACAATCTTTTATATTAAAAGAACCAATAGGCTTATATTTTTTAATTTGAAGAGCATTTTCTTGATCCTTACCCATTTTTTCAGATGCTTGTTGAGCGGTGATGATATTTTTCCATATTTCCATTTGGGATTTGCTTCTCTTGTCGACAATCTGTTTGTTTTCAGGTATTCGAGAATTTTGTATTTCTTCAAAGATAAATTTGTATTCGTTCACATGTTTAGAACAGCTTCTTATATTCGTAAGGAACGAGGAAATCAGATAAGTAGTTAAAAACATTTAGTTTTCTGTCGCTATTATACAAAAGAAAATACTTAAATTTTTTTTGACAACATTCTTTAAAAGCGAAGTTATGTCAAAAATATAATGATAGGGATCTAGTAATCTAATATCAATAAACTCTAGTCAAGAATAATGTATCTTTCATATGTAAAAATGATTCTGCATATTCTTATAAAATTAACAAAAATTAACTTTTATTAAAAAGTATTTTCCCTATCGATATCTCTTAGAGATATTGTAAACTACAGAAATAGTAGATTTCACAAAATGTTCAAGTTATAATATCGACTTAGAGATGTCGCCAGCAGAAGTAGTTAAATATAAAATGGACGCTTGATTTGTGCTACATCTAGAGGTTGGTAAAATAGACATAATATAGAAAAGGTAAAAACTGCAAATCGTTCTTCTAAGAGATGGCGACACTTACTACTACAATGTTGTCAGGTTTAATGAATTTAAATATAAAATCAGACTTTACAACTCATTTAACAAACGATTAATAATAATTTAAAAAGATATTACCATACATGCAGAATTCATTATAATCTAATAATGAGTACTTCTTAAAACTTGCCACATAAGTGGAACTGTTTATTTATAAATTAGTAAATTCATTGTTTTATGTAAACAGGTCACCGAGGTTCTGACAACGCCTATAGTTGAAAGTCGATGTCAAAACTGTCAAAAGAGTTTGATACTTTAATTTTGTGAGTCATTTATTTAATATCACGATTCTTATTGTTAGTATTTAATTTATTTTTCAAACCTTTTACATGATTTTAAATGTTGAACCAAACACGGTGAAAAACAATGAATTTTACTATATTTGCAGTAAGTTGAAACACTTGGATATGTGACGAAAATGTACTTTATAATAGTTATAACCCGAATTGCAACATGGTTTCTTTTTACAGTGTTCTAATTTAACAAAAAAAATGTATAAATTAATATTTAAGAATATGCTAGTGTTATTTTCTATTTGATAATTTAGTTGGTTTATTTATTATGGATTCCATAAGAAAGTGGCTGTATAAACCTAAGGTAAATATATTTTTATTCAGTATTTTGTCATATGTGCGGTTATTTTTATATTTTGCGCAAGGTACATGTTTTTAGTTTTTGTTGGGTATTATTCAATTAGCATGACCACTTAAAAATATTTAATTATAGGAAAATATGATAATTATTTTATAAACATATGCAAAAGGTAAAACTTTAAAATCAATACGTCACTGAAGGGTATTTACAATGAATAAGTGAAATTTTCAAAAACCTGAATTTCTGACAATGTTCTAGATTTGTTAAAAATAAATAAATAATCGATTGCCAGGTATATTAGTACTTAATAGTTTAATAAATTACATATCAAGATATGATATACCAAGCTAATTTAAGACCATAAACATGTAATTTGCTATTTAATTTGTCGCAGTTATTGTTTCAAATTAAATTTTGACTGAAATATTATGATGTATTTTATCTTTGCTCAAACCACAAGGAAAATATTTATTCAGATAATAATCTTTAGTAAAGAAAATTTTTATATCCCTATCTATATTTTCTATCTTACACTTATATGTATGATATTAGATTAGAATTAAGAAAGTAAAATAATTAAATACTAAAAATATAAATAAAACTAAAAAATCTGAAAGAAAATTTGTACTTTCTCAACAAAATACATGACATGTTCTAATTAAAATAAAAAAAATGTTTATTGGAATTTTATGCATATTATTATTTATACATTTGACACAATTTACCAAATAAGTAATGATATTGTTTACTAGTCATTTTATACTTGAATATAATTAATGGACATCCAGGTGTACCAAACTCATTGTTCATGTTTGTGTTATTTTATCTGTCTGTTTGAGTTTCTGTAGTTTGGGATTTCCTGATGTTTGTAAATAATTTGAACTATATAAATAAATAAGTAGGTACTAGGGAAATGATATAAATTTCAAGCATTTTCATTTTAAGTTTGTAAATTCTATGTTCCTAAATAATTTTAAGTATTATTTTCCACTATTCAACAAAAAATATATGTATGTAAAATAACAATGTATTAAAACTGTTTTATACAATATAAATATTAATGGACAATGAGGAAGATGATATTGCCCTAGCTCCATTCAAGAAAAGAGTATCTAATTAAAAAAAATAGAGATAGTTGATTTTATCAAAAGTCAATTATCATACTTATAAATTTATTGACACCATTTATACCTAAGATGATAATTACAAGGCTGGTCTTGTAATTTCCATCACTACAATATTTTATTTGAAAAAATTTCAGCCCAATGTAACTGTTGGGCTAGTGGAAATCCTTATTGGAGTAATCAACATAATAGTCAATCTGTTATAAAATAAATTGGTGCACTGACTAACCAGATCAAATAATATGGATTTCTGGAGGTACATTAAATTAGGAAGTATATTTGGATTTGTTGTTCTTAATACTGGAACTTAATGATATCCTCTAGAAATAAAGGCATCAAATGTATTTTCAGCGTGTTCACAACATTAGACCTTGCTGCTGATACAAATGTTGCAGGATGGATACAATTTTTGTAGTTTGTAGAGCTATATATTGAAGAACTGAAATCACCCCAGGCATCTTAAAAACACTTACTTATAAAGAATGAAAAGATATTTTAAAGCTGAAAGGAAGTTGAATAAATTGATTTTTTAAAATTTATATTCACTGTTAATCTTTCTACATATTTTTTGTTATTGAAATTAAAATTTACTGTAGTATAACAATTTTAAATATGCTTAGGTAATGACATAAACATTACCCATTAGATTACTGACATAAGCGTAAATAGGAATTTTATTATAATTTAAAACTTATATGGTAAATCTGCAATTATCAGACATATTTCCAGATATATACTGCCTAATTGGTGGATTTGGTGATTTATTTTTAGATATTGAACTCATTGACTTATATGTTTTTATTTAATTATGTTAATCTATCAGCTTTACTCCAGGCAAAAAAATGAACCACACATTATAAGATTATATTTCAGAGCAAACTGCATGTTTTTGACATCTCAAAAGAATACATTTGATATAGTGCATATTTTTGGTTATTATTGGTGCTTTTTTCTTAATGACCAAAGGAGAAATTAAAGTACAGTGTGGTTGTTGCTTTTCTTCATCTTCTTTTGAAGATGAGTATGAGACTTTAGTCCTACTAAAATGAAATAAAATAAAATAAAGTATCTTTTTATACATTTTGCAAAAAGACATATTATTTACCTAATCCATAGTTACCAATCTCAACTTGAACTTGAATCTAACCTAATCGTATTGCCCTGAATTGAATAGTAGGAGCAGTTTTTGGTGCCTTCAGGTCACATAGAGAGCGAGCAGTCTGTTCAAAAGAACATGCGTGACAGATTGCTCTCCCTAATGACATTTCAATAGAACACACAACTCGCTCTCAGTTTGCACTCAGTGCGTTGCTCTGATCTCAAAAGAAAACGCTATGACTGATTGTGGGCATACGACTAGAACCCAAATGGCTGAACTCGTGGCTGAAGGTAGAGGCATCATTTCATGATGTAGGTGTGCAGTAAGAAAGGATTTTCAGAAATTCCATCCCAAAATGATTAAAATAAGGGATAAATGTTTGTATGAAGTAACTCCAAAGAATAAATCAAGATGCACACAGAAAAATGAATCTGAATAATAACTGACAACGACAACTGAAACTTAATGTTTGTCGCTATTATTGGTGCAAACAGAAATTTCTTAGTAAAGCGACCAATGAGAACTAACTTTAACTGTCAATGTTTACTAATGTAAATGGTGGCTATAAACACTCAACTAGATATATACCTAAAATCACTGCTAATGACATTTTTCCCCCAAAATTAATTAAAAATCTTTATTTTGCAAAAATATGTACTCGGGAAGTGCTTAAATTACTTCAAATGTAAAAATATAGTAATTCTATATAACACAAGTGAACAAAACGGACTAGAAAACAGACCCTCATTTTTGACCTGAAATTTTTGTAGTGGTAGTGCTAAAGGACTCCCTCATTGGCGGACCAAGTCGTGACTAAAAGCTAGTCATATTATATTTTTGAAAACTTTTTGATAAACCAAATCTGCTTGAATTATTATTTTATGACATTAGAATAAATGATAAAATAGTTCTTTGTTCAATTGTTGGCCTAGTCTATTAGGCAATCCAAATCACGTGACTTTTTCACTACTAGGTATATTCTACAATTTCTAATTTTATTCCAACACTTCAAAAATTCATTTCTTGATATTTAAAAGAAATCAGCTGATTTAGGTATGCGATACCTATCGTGACAAAATCATCAACATCATTATTTTTTAAAACGTTCTAAAAAGCATATAAAAAAAACATATATTTTAAAATATTAATCCCAGTTACATTTGTAATATTAAGATCATAAAAAACCCACGACCTCGATTTTTCAAGTCCACTGTCAACTTAAAAACAATATTTTGTTGTACCAGAAACAAAGAGCCTGACGAATTTGAATTTTTATATATCTCGAACAAATATTATTGTGTAATTTACGCATTATAATTCTGGTCTGGTAAAATAGTTTCACTAATACAAAACCATTTTGCAATATCTTAATTCATTCCGATATTTTAAAACAAAAGCACCACTCGAATTAACACAGTATAAACGCGGTTACAGTTGAAGTATTCAAGGTTATGTTGAGAAATTAAACATAAATCGTACACAAAGAATTTAAGATTTAAGACAATTAATCGCGCAATTGTCGGAACTAATTATTTTGGGATAGGTTACATCTGTTAATATACGGAGTTAATATATACGGTGATTATTAGTAATGTGTCTTTTTAGTAATTTTTTTTATTGCATAAAATTGAAGTATTTTATGAAAAAATGCACGTGTATTTTTTTAATTACTTTTTTAGCTGTAAAAATATCAAAGCAAGGCACCGTAATTTCCTCAGGAATTGTTAGGTTGGCTTCCCTGGTGTTTGACTAATGGATGAGTTCTATAAAAGGGAAATGTTGCCAAATTAACGAGCAAAAAAATACTGAAAAAGGTTAGTCGCATAAGGAAGCAGTTTTTCCAATATATTTTTGGTTTTTCTTATGTATTTTGGGCCCCTTTATCACCCGTGTTGTACCCGAAAGATATGGAGGTCTTTTAATATATTTTTAGTTTGTAGTATTTTACTTCTTACAGTTGACGAAAAACTAAATGTCAACACATACACGTATCATTAGATATTGTCCTGTTATTATTTAGCATTGTTTGGCTTCGTGTTTTTGTATTCCTGATTTTTTATTCTAACTTTATCTGTTAGTGATTTGTGTTACTCTGATCTGCTTTTATTATTGCAAATATCCTCGGGAAGAGTTAGACATTTTACAATCTTTCTAGTCTAGTATCAGTTAGACATGGATTCTATAGTGCTTTTACCTAGAGATGTACCCGGGACAATGTTAAAAGAACACAGGTCCTGGATGGATCTCGTATATTAGAGCCCTGTCCCCATTCACATGGCTGGCTGGTAGAAGCCAAAGGTACATGACCATGTTCCTCTATATATTTGGATAAAAACAGTAACAATGTAGTAATATGGTTGCACTTGCCCATTGCAGACTGTTTGCAATCGCATTTACCTTAAACAACTGCTCCAGAAATTTTATTTAGGCATATTATAACATCATGTTTTGTTTTTTTGTCAAATGAAGCTTGACATTTACACTTACAATAATAATAATACCTAACAAGAGAATCGTAAATTTGACTGAGGTGATCACTCTCTACATACTGTGAACCTCTTCTAAATGGTTTTACTGTTACAATGGAATCATTATCTCTTTCAATAACTTCCGGGTTTTCGTTTTCAATACTTTCATTCACTATATAAGTAAATATATGGCCTTTATTGAAATACTGAGGCAAGGGACATGATGGAAATCTTGACCAAATCAAATTTTCTTCAAATACATTAATTGGACCCTTCTTTGAAGAACTTGGATTTTGAAGAATACTTCGTTTCATGTCATACCATTTTCCTTGGTCTATGCCTAGAAAAATTTTATTTCTTCCTCCATTATCAATGCAGTCGTTAATTCTAAAAAATTCAAATATAAGAACAATAGCCATTAAATCATGTTTCATTCAATCGAGATACCTCTTAATTAGTTCATCCTTAGACCCAGTTTGTTTAAGGGATCTGTACTCCAACCAACGTTTTAATTCGTTGACAGAATGGTCCTCTAAACATAAATTTTCTTTTAACATTGCCCCGGGTACATCTCTAGGTAAAAGCACTATAGAATCCATGTCTAACTGATACTAGACTAGAAAGATTGTAAAATGTCTAACTCTTCTCGAGGATATTTGCAATAATAAAAGCAGATCAGAGTAACACAAATCACTAACAGATAAAGTAAAGAATAAAAAATCAGTAATATAAAAACACGAAGCCAAACAATGCTAAATAATAACAGGACAATATCTAATGATACGTGTATGTGTTGACAGCTGACATTTAGTTTTTCGTCAACTGTAAGAAGTAAAATACTACAAACTAAAAATATGTTAAAAGACCTCCATATCTTTCGGGTACAATACGGGTAATAAAGGGGCCCAAAATACATAAGAAAAACCAAAAATATATTGGAAAAACTGCTTCCTTATGCGACTAACCTTTTTCAGTATTTTTTTGCTCGTTAATTTGGCAACATTTCCCTTTTATAGAACTCATCCATTGTGAAAACTGTACATGTCATCTAACCTCTAAATCGAAATTTATATTATCTGTTGTTTGGATTTTTTACACAAACAACTAAAGAGTACAATATTCGAAAAGTTAATCAAAAATCACCAATAACTAACACAATACACAAGTACAAAAAAAATTGTCAGCTGAGTTTCTTCTTCGTTGGATGTTTTGGCCTCGGCTGTAGCGTAGCAGCAATTGGCCAGTCACTCTGACAAATATTGTCAACATAATTCCAGAACTTATGACGTCAGTTACTCCAAGGTCAAAGTAGTGTTCAAATTACCCTAATAAACTTTGTGACATTTGTTTTCGAAACAAAGTTGCACATGGTGAAACACTATCAGTAACAAGAAAAAGATTACAGACTATCGAAGGAACTTCTGAAGTGGGGGAAGTGCCTACTGGCGAAGTTATCATCTAATTTAAACAGGTAAAGTGTGTTCAACAATATAGTGCCTACAATAAAAGGGGGCTGATGGTAATAAACTACTTTTATTGCGATCGTCTGTCACGGTTTATTGCTTATGGTCAAAATCTGCACACAGGATCGGTTCTTGTATTTTTGTATAATTTGGGTTGAGAATAATCATTTATATTTGTGTTCCCGTAGTGAGATTTAGTCAGTGCTGTTTAATAATTTTTGTGAAAAATGTTTCGTCCTTGGGAAACTGCATCAGCGGCTCCCTGTGTTACTGTTCCTGTTCGACAACGAGTGTTAATCCTTGATGCCAAAGAAATCGTCAGACATTTCATCAGAAGCTGGTCCAAAGGGGTTGGGCTTTTACTCCTGCTGTAAGAGAAACCAGCGATTTCACAGGGCTTTTACTCCTGCTGTAAGAGAAACCAGCGATTTCACAGGGATACCGGAATCATCAGTGAGAGTTCACATTTTGAGGCCAATTCATCCGAGACGAAAACGAAACGATAGTGGTGTTTCCAGAACCATTGATGACGGTGATAAAGATTTGATAAGAAGAACTATCTACTCTATGTAGGAAGAAAACTAGTATAATATTTATTTCTTTAAGAAATAATATGGGTGCCACTGAAATCTTTTTTTATGATACTGCTAAGGAAAGTTGTTTAAGTTGAGTTATTAAAATAAGTATCATAAGAGGACAGAAAGATGTCAGAAAAAACTGTCTATGAAGATAAAAAAATGAAATGAAAATGTACTATCGGCTTTAAAATAGCATATACGTTTTCAAACTCAAATCGCTTACAATGAATTAATTTTAAGGACGGCCTATTTATTGTGTATAACCAATCACGGTTTAAATAATAATAAATTTGAAATCAGTTAAACAGTTGTCCACGCCCACATCTTTAATGTTTGCAGCATAAGGTATTTTATTGACAACTTGCTTGTCTCTCTGTCCCTTGTAAATAAACTTAATCCCCAAAAACCATTTAATGTAGGCGTTTTAAAAATTGCCATTCCTATGTTGTTTAAGAAGGGCGTTTTTATAACTTCGGTAGGTAAACGAAATTCACATTTAACATGTATATGCTATTCTAGAGCCGACTGTACAAACAGATAAAAGATAAATAGATTTTCTTGGTGCTAAAATGAATGAAGTTGAGAATACGTTACAAAAAAATAATCCGCAAACAGTTCTTTAAAACTACTTATTCTAATACAGTTGACGATATAGATAGATATAAACGGAGATAAAAGAGAAAAAATATGGGAACAGTAAACTTGATATACAACAATAAACTTATCTTTTAATACTAGTTGACGATCCTTCGCCGCACCTTGGGGTCGCTACAGCACTGTCTAGGTGGTTCAAAATGTCTATGGACGATCCCGAGTGGAGGGATGATCTGCCCAAGTTGTAGAGATGATCCAGTTAAAAATGTTCGTGCATAAGAGATCTTAAAGTTTACGAGCTGTTAAAGTTTACGGAATCTTCAAATTGAAGAGATACTTCAAAATTCTTCGAGTTTACAAGATGCTTCGAGTTTACAAGATGTTTCGAGTTTACAAGATGTTTCTAGTTTGCTGTGTTATATTCCAACTTTCTGTATATGACAGTAAACCAATAGAAGAAATGAGAATGTAGATAATTATTAAAACCCTTGAAACCAAAAATGGCAACTCATTAGTACACCTCGTAGCGTAGCTACTTTGAACTTCCAATTATAATTATAGAGACCGTATTCATTATTTTATTATTAAGAATTCTTTCGGAAAGATGGAGCTCGCGGTACTAATTTAATTTAATATTTAGGATACCAGGTGCTTAAAATGTTACACTTTGTTAACAGCAAAATTTACCACTAATTTAACCGATCCGTTGTATGGATTATTGTGTAAAGTAACGTTTCATTGATATTTATTGTTTATTTACTGGTCCAAAATGCCTCTAGATCCTATTATTGTGGCACGAATTGTAGCGTTCATACAAGATTGTAGAGGACAACGTAAAACCGACAGAATTGTTGGTAAGAGCCTCTGTGCTGTACAAAATATGTACCAACGTTACCAGGAGAATAGTCTTATAAACAGACGACCCGGATCTGGCCAGGAGAATAGTCTTATAAACAGACGACCCGGATCTGGCCGAAAAAGAGCCACTAGTCAAAGAGATGGTAGATTTTTGTTAATGTCAAGTTTGCGGAATAGAACAACTTGTGCAGTTTCGCTACGTAATCAGCTTCAAGAGGTGAGAAAGGTTAGTGTTAGCGAATTGACAGTTAGAAGGCTTCGTGCTAGTGGATTGTCTTGCAGAAGGTTGGCTACAGGGCCAACATTGAACCGCCAGCATCGAATTTTGCTCGAATTCACTTGTTATGGAACGATGACGACTGGAGCAAGGTACTCTTTACAGACGAGTCTTGTTTTTGCCTCAACGGACCAGACGGACGCCGAAGAGTATGGAGAAGACTTGGAGAAAGATACGCCCCCTCTTGTATTGACCATAGACGTAAATTTGGAGTGGGTCTATTATAGTTTGGAGGGTAATACTTCAGAAGCACGTACAGAGTTCATTATGGACGAACAAGGCATTTTTATGCCCGATAATAAAAGGCCACACGCTGCCAGAATTGTCAGTGAATATCTAGATGAGGTAGGAATTAGGCGGTTTGATTGGCCAGCATGTAGTCCAGATATGAACCCCTTCGAACATGTCTGGGATGAGTTAGGGAAGCGTATTCGAAGGCATACACCAGCCCCAAAAACTACCCAGGAGCTAAGAGAGTTCCTATTGCAGGAGTGGAATAACATGGATCAGAATGTAATCCTTAATTTAATTCAAAGTATGCCTCGTCGAATACACGTTATTAGATATTGTTATCGTTTATTATTATCAATTTTTTAGTAATGTTAACCTTTATTTCGTTCCAAATATCAATATTCGAACTTCGTTTAAAATGTAAAGTCACGGTTTTTTAAGAATAAATTATAAAAAAAATGAAATATGTTGTCTGATTCCATGTTTAAAAGCTACAAAAATGCAGTAAATAAATTTACAATTAGCAAATATAAGGTGATACATTTAATTTTTTAAATTGTTTGCAATTTTTTAAATAATTTAAAGTTACCTAAATTTTTTGCACAGAAGTGTATTTTGTTGCTTTCACCGTTGCTGATTGTTCTTTTTTATGATGGTATCGATATTTGGTTACTGTAGTAACAAAATTTAGCACATATTTATGACACAAATAGGGCCTATATGGCGCCCTCTACAAATTACATTCTATTGATTACTGTTGTCCAAAATGTATACATGTCAAAAAAAATTAATCTTAAAACTTAACTAACCTTGTACTAACCCTTACTCAGTGGAAGTCCATCTTACTAAGAATAATAAACAACAGCTATCATTGTAATTTAAAAGCGAATTTTTTAATGAAGCCTGAAAGTTAAGTTTATGATTCTTATTAAATTTAAAGTTTTACCACTCTGTATCTTCCTTATTAGCAACATTTTATTGAAGCAAATTAGTCCAAATCGCAATATTATAAAGTAAGGAATCTCCCATAGATACAATTAATTAAGGACCATCTTGTAAAGAATTTTTCCTAACAATTTTTTTATCATTGTTTCTTTTTTATTATACAGAAAGACGACAAATCCTTATTGGCGCAATTCTTTTACGCCGACGAAGATTTAAACATAGTAGCCAACGAATTGGACAGCTTCGATGGAAGAAAAGATCCTGACAGATGCACGACACTGGTGAGTCAGCTAAGACAAGCTCAAGATAAAGTCTTGACCATCACTAACGCCATCATGGACGTGCTCATAGGAAACGAACGGGCTAATCGGGATTTTAGAGTCAAGTTTCCTGAAGACGTGTTACAAGAAAATTTGGCGGGGCAGTTGTGGTTTGGCGCTGAGGTAAGAATACTGATCAAAATTCAAAAACTTAAAATTATAAACGAATGGGATTGCTACCAGTAAGCAAAGAAATAAAACAGTGACATAATACACTGCTCGAAACAATTATAGGATTATAAACTAGTACGTATCTATAGTTTCTATAGTTTGTTCAACTATCCTTTACCGTTACGTCATAGTTGGTGACCATAGATATTATAACCCAAAATGGATGTGCCTTAGAAAGAGATAGTATGGGACCATAGCAACCAGACAAAGATAGATGAAGAAATGTGGCAAAAGAAGCGGGAAAGCATTGTGAGTAGTGGCTTATTTGTGCTTTTTAACTAAGGAATAGCGTAGCTGATGCTATTGAATATTGTGATAAGGAATTAAACATTTCAGAATTTTCTCAAAGTGAAGCCACTGTCAGGTTTTATAAACCAATTTATAACATATTTGATATTTTAAATACAAGAAACTTTTTGGGTAAAACTATTTACAAACTATATACAATTTGAAGGAGCATATAAGCGACTGCTTATTCACTCAGAAATAAAAGCTCCTTATAGTGCCAATTGTTTGGTTCAGGATGAAACAAGTATTTTGAATGTCGCTTCGACATAATAAAAGTAGTAATAATTTAGATACATTAAATTGTGATTTAGATAAATAAAAACCATTGACGAAATAAAGCAACAAAGACATTTTCAAATATTTCCAGCTGTTTATAGGTATTTAAATTATGTTATTGGATATATAGTTGGATTTGTTCGTTGGAAAATTATAAAAACTATAAATTGTGAAGAATGTGCACACGCTCTCCAATCACATCATTCACTTTCTCGATTGCTTGATAAAAATAATAGAGGAACACTTTGCAAGCCTTCAAAAGATTTTTTAAGAAATATTTACTGTTGCAGAGAGTGTAATAAGAGCTGCAAATCTATCAAACCCAAATATTTTAAATCACTTGATCATTTTTTCTGTGAAAAAATTGAACATATCACAACTTTTTGGTATCAAGATCCCCTTTACGGGCATATTTTACAGTTAGTTAAACTTGTATTGAAATTATACTTCACAATCAGACTGCATTATTACAATCAGTTGAAGAACGAAATTAGTTCTCGTGTTCGACCTAAATTTACTAAATTAATTCATTTTAAACATCAGTAAATAACTTTTGCCACAATTCTTTATCTATCTTTGTCTGGTTGCTCTGGTCCCATACTATCTCTTTCTAAGGCACATCCATTTTAGGTTATAATATCTATGTTGGTGACGTATTCTGCTGTTTTACGTCTTATGTTAGTTGAATGTTATTTTACACTCAACCCAAAGAGTTTATGAGCTCTTTGACACAACCTCAAAATTATAATCAATGAAATATAATGCAAAATATCACAACTGAACCATCAAAAGTAAAAAATAAGATTTACGTCGACATTATATCTTCGAGCATAAATACTAACGTAGAGACAGCGTCCAAATAAGCTTTGTTTTGTATCAAGGGGGGAAAATAAATGTCATATAGTGTCCAGCAATCTCATTGGTCCGTTTTGAATTTGCGTGTCAAGTCGAATTGTCACATATGCCATTATTGTCAATTTGTTTTGCATTTAGAGTTATTTTTACAATTTAATAGTGTTTGGATATTACTTTTAAAGCCATTTTTTAAATTAATTTGAGTATTATATTATATGATGAGGGTTTGTGTGATTTGTAAATATAAATATGAAAATGAATCATCATGCGAATTCATTTGGATTTCAGTAGTGGTCATACCCTGTGACTGTAATTTATGTAATGTTCAATAAATTCAATTGTATTTGCCTCACTCCACTTAACCACACTCATTTTGATATTATTTGTTTTTTACTACCCAAAAGAACAATTTCAAACACCACTCGCAAGGAACTTGCTAGTACATGTTAAAAACCTGCTAATATTTTATCAGCTTTCGGCCCTACTAGCATGAAAAAGTTGAGCGTTGTCCGAGTCGACTCGCACAACCGATGAACTAGCTCCAGTGAGTGTTTACACATATTATTGGGGTGCTAGTAGCTTGCTAGTAATGCACTCGGCCGAGTTGACTCGCATGTATAAATGAGCCTTAAGTCGGAACGTTATGACATACGAGCGCATTTGTGTTGTTTAAAAGACTCATCTCGGCCCAATTTTTTTTTTACAACTTTCGACGTGGATTAACTCAGGAACAGTGCATGGATGAACTTATTCAATTTTTGCCGATGAAGCTCCATCAGGGACCAGTGTTTAACGATGGTATGGTGAATTCAATCGTGGCCGTAGTTCACTCCAAGACGAATTTCGTGTAGGTCGTCCAACATCAGTTGGTGTTCCGAAAACCATTGATGCTGTGCGCGAACTGATATTGCAAGATCGTGATGTGACCTATCGTGAGATTGAGACAACCTTAGGCATTAGCAGAGACAACCAAAGAGACGGTCAAGTACATGAGCATTTTTGTTCGACTGTCCAATAAAATAGTCCTGCTAGATCTATCCTTCTTTAGTTCACAAGTGTATGAAATGTCACATCTCTGTCATATTTCTGGAAAGTTAGCGCAGATGGCACTAGGAGCATGGAATTTTTAACACAACGGCAAACCTTAGAACATAAATTTTTTTTCATATTCTGTGGTAAATGTGAAATGTGACGTGTCAACTGCCAAAGTATTCAGTCGCCATTATTGTTTTGACGAGTTGTATTAACTGTGTTTTTTGTGGCGTTTTTAGAATAAATTCAATAATTAGAGTTCTTATTTATAAACTGTGTAACAATGGGTTGTAGAACAATTATTTTAGACTTTTGTTTAGTGATTAGTTTGTGTGTAACGATAGTTAAAAAACGATGTGTTGTTTTATGCATCCTTTTAGTCTATATCTTGTCATTTCTTTAAAAAGTTAAGAACCACTTCCATATTTCACGTTTGGTATGTTTTCATTGCTCCTGTAATTTGTCCAATAGGCCATATATTATTTCGAGGAACACAATCATGTTAACTAATGATAATTATAATATATTGTTTACATCATTTATGTTTCATATAAAACTACTTTTTGTATTTTTCAATAAAGTATGATTTTTTAGTTTTGTATTTAATTTTTAATGAAAGAAATAAGAAAATAAACGAAAAATGGTTTGCCCGCGCTTTTTTGAATTTCCTGAGAAACGCGAGCGCCATCTTAACTCACTTTCCGGTTCTGGTGGACCAATTCATTACTGTAGAACAAAAATTTGGCATTAGTGGGACCAACATACATTCAATATTGCATAAATATTTGACGGTCTAAAAAATTTTTTTGCGTTGGATCCCACACAATTTGTCAATCGCTCAAAAAAAGGTTCGTGTCGATTGGTCGAAGGAAATGCTCAAAAAACACGAGTGGCAAAAGTGCTTCGACAGTTGATTCAAACGCATGCAAAAGTGTATAGATTTTCATGGGGAATATTTTGAAAAACAATAAAGTGATTTTCGATTATTAATTTTTGTTTTTGTTCTCTAATCCCGAAATATAAAATGCAACCCTCGTACTATATCTTGCGAACAGATGCAGCGATAAAACAGATTTGGTTTTCACATGTTAATCTTTATTAACTAAGTGTACCAATTTAACTGTGCAACTAAACAAATGATAAGATTCGATGATAAATTACTAATTTTAAATATTACGGAATACATTATCACTACATTTTTGCGATTATCATATAAATTAAATTATATGGTGAACCGTGTAGAACAAAACAGATTATGTTAGTTGATTCTGAATATGTAAACAAGACATATATCAGAGGTCATTGATATCTAGTCTTGGCAAAAAGTCAAACGAATCGATTCTTTGGGTCATTAACATATTTTTTTCTTTTGTCTAATTACTGGGATGGGAGTAAGAAAAACTTATTTTTATAGAATATCTATTATTTTAAGTTGAAGATAGTGAATGTAATACAAACAGTTTTTAACTGTTACTTTGTCTACTGACAGTAGTGTTGACCGCAGGGTTTGGTGATAAATAAGAAATAGCAAATACTTAATAACATAAATTTTTTTTTATACAAACCGGCTTTATGTAATGATGATGAGTTGAGGTTCAATACACTTTTACCTTTGATATTCGGAAGCAAGAAGTAGCTAATGGGTGCCAAATTAAGGAGGATAATTAATACATCAATTAGATGTTTTTGCTGTTCAAAAATTCACCTGTTTGGTGAGAAGTGTGAAACCTCGCATTATAATGATGGAAAATGACTATGGGTCTTGCGAATTTCTCCAAAGATTTTCGGTACACAAATGATGGAGAACCACTCAGTACTTGATAAATTCACATTCCATTTTTTTTTTATTTCTTTATGACAAGATTTTATTTTTCTGTAATAGATGATTTTGTTGTTTTCAATTTGTTTAAAAAGTAAGGGTTAGTACAATCAATTTAATCCTGTTGAAGTTGTATTTCGTTAGCATATTATGGTCTGTTGGCTTACCATAAGTTGCCTTGTGGTCTAGTAATCTTTCCAGCCTGGTTACCTTGCTTCGCTCAGATCAAAATCAAAACTCTAAAATCGCTTTTGCATCTATGTATTTCTATATTCTAAGATGGTTATAAACCTGTAACCAAAAATGGTTCTGAAACAAGACATGTTAAAAATTAAATTTGAAAAATGTACCACTTCTTTCTCAATTGATGAGGTCGTTAGCGAACTTCATGAATGAGAAAAAAGATCTAAGAACGTACTGATTTTCAATCTGCCTGAAAAAAATAATACTTCAGACGATTATATTCAAGTCAAATCGCTTTTATCAAAGGCTCATGATTCCATCAACATTAATGAAATCAAAATATTTCGCTTCGGCAATAAGAATAAGAATGGACATCGTCCCATTAAGACAATCGTTTCGTGAGCTAATGGTGCTCTAAGTATTGTTAGAAACAAGCACACCATCAGTCGTGAAAAGAAGATTTTCATTGTTTTAGACCAGACTCCAATTCAAAGAAAACTATTGGAGTCGGTGCGGTCTGAACTATTAACTCGTCAAAATGCAGAGGAACAAAACTTGTCCATTAAATACTTCAATAATGTACCTAAAAAAACCACTAAACTCCTCTGACATGGATAAGTTTTTTATATATTACCAAAATGTCAGAGGACTCCGAACAAAACTTACTGAATTAAGCATTAATGTTCTTAATTGCACCTATGACATCATAATCCTTACTGAATCTTGGCTCAACAACAACATCAATAATGCTGAACTTGGACTAGAAAACTACAACATTTAGGTATAGACATGATCGTTCACCAGAATCTAGTGCATCGGTTAGAGGAGGCGGAATATTGATTGCTGTATCGAAAAAATTCTCATCATCACTTATCCAATCTGACCCATCAATTCAACAGCAACCATT
This sequence comes from Ophraella communa, assembly GCA_035357415.1. Taxonomy (NCBI): domain Eukaryota; kingdom Metazoa; phylum Arthropoda; class Insecta; order Coleoptera; family Chrysomelidae; genus Ophraella; species Ophraella communa. The sequence continues at coordinate 18,411,460 of CM068988.1, read as the reverse complement.
CTATTCTCTTCCATTTTCTGTTACCTCGGGAATACCCCAGGGATTTCACTTGGGTCCATTACTTTTTAATCTCTTTATCAACGATATTACCAACTGCTTCCATGAGAGCAACGCCCTTCTATTTGCAGACGATTTGAAATGCTTTAAAATTATTAACAATTGTGTAGATGCCTCACTATTACAAGTAGAACTTACTAACATGTCTACCTGGTGCTCGCGCAATGGCATGGATCTTAATACCAGTAAACGCCAGGTGATTAGCTTTCATCGTAAATATCATACAACAGCATTTAATTATCACATAATGGTCATTTTATCGATGTTGTCAATCAGATTAGGGATTTGGGAATTACCCTTGATAAATCAATTTCAATTGTTACATCACCAATGCCCTTCAAAAATCAATGAAAATGTTGGATTTTGTGAAAAGGACAACTCGTGATTTTACCAAAATAAGTTCCATAAAGGTTCTTTACTTTTCGTTAGTTGGGTCTCATCTCGATTATTGCTCATCTGTTTGGTCTCCTCACTACTTAACTCCCATAAAGAAAATTGTTCAAAAGTTCAAAAACAATTTTTTTCCGCAGAAAACGTAAAGACCTTTTATTGCTATTTAACATCTTAAATGGTATTTGTAACTGTCCACAGCTTCTTAATAAGATCAGCCTGTCCGTGCCACCTCGTCCAACTAGACAGGTGAGAACATTTCATGTGCTTTTTCATCGATACAATTATGCTCTCCACTCGTTCCTGTCTAGAGCCATGAGACTAGCAAATTCTCTTAATAGCCTACAGATTTTTAGTAACTCCATTACTCAATTTAAGAACCACCTAACTCAACTAAACATTTGTATTTTTATTGCATTGTATTATTTGTATACTACTTAAAAAAAAACTGAAAAAGTGAAAAATTGTTTCCACCTGCATCCAGGGTAAAGAAACTTAACAGTTTCTATACCAAGCTTGACCGTTTTCTATTAAAAAACAACTACGTCCTGGGCTATATGCCCCAACGGACATTGAATTACATTCCAATAGAAAACGTGATGGCGACCGACTTCGTCGATACTTAAAACCATCTCTATCGGCATGTAGCCCAGGAAGTAGTTGTTTCTTTACCCTGGGTGCAGGTGGAAACAATTTTTCACTTTTACAGTTTTTTTTATTGACTGCACCTTATAGAAATTATTTCTTGAATACTACTTAATTTTATGTTTTATTATTTTATATGGAATTGGGCATGTCCGTTAAATTAATAAATAAATAAAATTATTCGTAAACACATGGTGCTGTACGTAACCAATATGTCAAACAAACCGACTTTACCACTTTATCTTATATTATTCGGTGAAAATTTCAATAAGAATAAAATAATCATTGAGAACATTTAAAAGAATCTTATATATTTTTTAATTATGTGACGTTTTCATTTTAGTGCCTGGCAGCAGGTTCTTCGATTATGAACCGGGAGTACGAGAGTAACGCCATGCGGCCGTTAGCCAAAGCTGTTACCAGAGGCTTAGAGAACGTCCGCAACCTCCTTCGGGACACTTGCTTACGTAACAACACGCCCAACGGACCGATAAAACTTGATTCCAACGAACTAGTCACCGAAGTACTCCTAGAAAGTTTAAAAATATTCGACAGACTGTTCGCTGAATTCGAATTCGCCTACGTCAGCGCAATGGTGCCCGTAAAATCGATGCATGAATACGAATTGCAGGAATTAATCGGCGTATTGTTTTCCGAAACTCTACAGAGGGCACTTAAAATGGGATTATTAACCCAAGAAATGGTAGATGACTGTGATCCAGCTTTAATGTTTACTATACCTCGTTTAGCTATAGTCAGCGGGCTCTTGATATTCCCCAACGGACCTCTTTGTATAGACAAACCGATCGAAGAAATGAGCGAGATGTTTAGACCGTTCAGGACTTTACTGCAGAAAATTCGCGAGTTACTCTTTACTTTAAACAAATTAGAACTCTACAGATTAGAAAAGTTGTTGTGCGATAACGAACAAATCGACGACGTTAAATCTGTTAGTGAAGTGGGCGTTAATAATGACCTATTGGAGTTTATTTCTCCCTTTTATACCGATTACACGTTAGGACAATATTCCGTTAATAATTTCGTAAAAAATGACAGTGATAATGCGGGTTCGAGTGCTAAATCGGCGAATTTAGAAGCGGAAAATTTGGAAAACGGACCTTCTACATCCGGTTATTTGTTTCCGCATAACGCAATACAAAATACTATGATCGCTGCAAATATACGAGCTCATTCTCTAGTGTCCAATCATGACTCTCCCCCTGAGCACGATAGCTTGGAGATTATTTCCGTGGCTGCTGCTACACTTTCTTCAATTTTGAACACTCAGGGGGAGAGCGGAAATATTAATGCGACAGATTTGGAATCGCCCAACGATTCTGGGTTATCAACTGAAACAGCCAGTTTGGATAGGTAATTAAATAATAAACTATTTATAGACCATAATGGTTAGGTTAGTAAATATTTCAATGGAAGTTATTTAATATAACAAACAGTCTATAATTTTTAACACCTTAAAAAAATTATCACAGTTTAAAGTAATTAATACTCACTTTATTCTAACAGACAGTTGATAGAATAAATTAAAAGATTGAATAATAAATAATTAGGAATACATTTTAATATTAAATAATTTTACATAATAAAAATATTAATTGCAACTTACAAAAAAAGGGAAAGTATATTTTAGTGTTTTAGTTAGTATTAATATAAAGTGTGAGATGTAAGTGAAAACTTTGTACAAAATAGATTTGGAAAATTTATTCTTTCGAAGGAAATACACTATTTATAACGAACTCTATTTTATATGTCTAATAAAAATGTTTTTATACCTTAGGGACTAAAACTGCTTCTTTATAAGACGCAATCACTTAACTCATGTACCAATATCATATTCAACAAAAGAATTTATTAAATAAAAAAATACAGAAACCCCCCACAATTGGAATTAATTCTACATTACATTCAATTTTACATTTAACTCACATCATTCATACCAATTCATACACATATATTTACCTTACAATACTTCATATACTGAGGAATACTGAAAGAGGTAATAAGATAATGTGAACTTAAATAGGTACTGAATGTAATGTGGAGCACATAGAACCTGAACTATACTTTCCCGATCCAGACTTGCTTCCATATATTTCATAAAAATCTATTTTAGTAATGTTATTAAAATATTATTATACAGAGATTTATAAAGGGTTTCAATTACCAAGTACTGAGCACTGCACTTTAAAAGTGCTCGAAGCACTATTTCAAACACTTCCCAACAAAAAAATAATATTGTATTTATTGGTTCATATCATCAATAAAATTAAAAATTTTCCTTAAGTACAAATTTCGTAGAGGCATTATTGAATATACTAGTTAATAGATTTTGTAGAAAACTTTGATTGGAAGATTATAAAAAATTATTTGTTTTGGGCTATTTTTTATCTACAATCACTTTTTAAATTTATTTGTTCTGTCTAGGTCTCCCAGCTTAGACCTCAACGAGCCCAAGAACTGTGGTTGCGCCAGCAACTCTGCAATCTCAGTCTGCAATTGTAACAAATCTTCTTCAAAATTCGACCAAAATTTTAAAAAATCCAAGTATCACGCATTAAAGATCATACCGAAATCCTCTTTCCCTCTCAGAAAGAGGAAAGGAAACGGAAAATCAAGGAATCCTCTAGATGAAGGATTTTCAAGTACCGGCAGCTCAGAAACATCTTCTTTCAGCAGCACTTGCGCCGATGATGAAGAAATCGCCATGGCAATGCAAGCTGCGGAACTGGCTAACAAGAACGAAGTTAGAGCCAAATATAAGTAAGTATTAATATAATTAAGTATTTTATCAGCTTAAGTAAAAAATTCCATTATTTTTTTTAGGTCAAGCGAAGATTTACTTCATCGCCTCTTCGTATGCATAGCCGGAGTAGCGGATCAACTACAAACTAATTTCGCCTGCGATCTGCGAAACATTTTAAAAGCCGTATTTTTGATTAATGCTTCCGACACATCCACAGAAACTCCTTCAACTAAAACCGTGGAATCAAACAGCATTGAAGGCAGTATTGAATACCATCCAACGGAAAATGAAGTCATTGAACATAACAACGAATTCTCAGTGGATCCTAACATTTTGGCACAAGAAGCTCTTTTCGATACTGATATTTATTTCCATTTGGATACGGAAGACGAATCCCCTGAGTATTCTAATCATCCAAGGCAGCAACAGGAAGAAGACAGAAATTTGAATTCATTGTCATCCGACTTGAACAGGTATATCCAGAATCATTCTAAAATATTTTTTTTTGCTTTGAATGCAATGCAACGCTGTGAAGCTACTTGTAACCGGCACACTATGTTAGTTTAGGTTTATTGGTTGGAGAGAAACCAGTACCAGGCCTCGGATACTTGGTACACCTTTCACCGAGTATGTGATTATACCTTCCCCACAAGCTAGCGATTCAGGCAAAGATCGCACTATGAGCATCATGTCTCCTCTTCCGCTTGTTATCTCTGGACATTTACTAATCTTTTCAGCCATATCTTTTACAGTTCACCATTTACAATACTTTCCTCTCTTTCCACATGGAGCAACTACCACCTTCTTTTCTGTGATAATCCTTATCCGACCAATGTCATCCAGTTTCTTCCATCCGAAAACCTTATGGGCTTCTCTGTCTTACTTGTTTATTCTTGGAATGACCCCTGTAATGTAATGTGCTATGCTTACCCATCTTATATAAGCCATTCGATTCTGTTTGACTATTTTGGGTCACTTTCTAGTGAATAATATAAAAAATATGAATAAGAAGAAAATTATGACAGGGGTATTCCAGTTTTGATGAAAAAAATTCAAAGAGAACTAAGTTCTGCAGTAGAACAATTAGTGCAGAACCTAACATAACCTCAATATGCTAGAGGAGGCCAAGGCTCATATTGGACTTTAGTGCCTATTTTGCACTAAGGTAACAAAACCCATACCTTTAATTTTGGTAGAGGAGATTTTTGTAATGTCTTGTTTTTGTGAAGTTTTTGATACATATACAATCAAACCTGGAGAAGTGAGAAATTCTATGTCATTTTAAGCTTCCAAAACCTGTATTAGCGAGAAACAGAAACCTCTGTAAGAGAGATTCATTTTTTCCTCATGGACCTCTGTAAGTGAGACTGTTATATCGATACCTCTAAAAACGACACTCGAGCTCTGTTTATGAGGATTAAATGACAAAAATTCCAAATTTAACATCTGCTATTTTAGTGAAAAAGCGAGAATGAGATTGTGCTACCTTGAACTGTCACTTATCCAGGTTTAACTGTATATGCATACAGCATAATTTTTTAGTTGAGGAATCGTTCAAGTTATACAAGATACAATTTTAGTTATTGGAATTTGTCTACCTATTGTAGAAATGTCGGATTATAAAAGCAAATATCGAGTAGATGATGAATCAGTTATTTGATTGCACGACTATTGTAACCGGCACACATTGCAGTATAGGAATTTTTTTGCATAGACTGGTAGTCAGCAAGAAACAACATGAGAAAATACGAGGGTTGCCGTTTATATTTCGGGATTCGGGATTTGCAGTCTGGCAACTGACAGCTCTATAGTAAAGTTGAACATTTTTGAGGTTATACGTACTCAGAACGTTTTGACATACGAGCGCTATTTGTGTTGTTTACAGTAAGTTAAAAGATTCATTTCTGCCCAAAAATGGAATTAAATCGTGAACAATTTCGTGAACGATTATTTTTTACAACTTTCGACGTGGATTAACTCAGCAACAGTGCTTGGATGAATTTAATTCAAGTTTTGCCGATGAAGCTTCATCAAGGACCAGCGTTCATCGATGGTATGGTGAATTCAATCGTGGCCGTAGTTCACTCCAAGACGAATTTCGTGCAGGTCGTCCAACATCAGTTGTTGTTCCGAAAACCGTTGATGCTGTGCGCGAACTGATATTGCAAGATCGTCATGTGACCTATCGTGAGATTGAGACAACCTTAGGCGTTAGTGGGATCAGCATACATTTAATATTGCATAAATATTTGACGGTCAAAAAAATTTGTTCGCGTTGGATACCACACAATTTGTCAATCGCTCAGAAAAAGGCTAGTGTCGATTGGTCGAAAGAAATGCTCAAAAAATACGATCGCGGTGCTTCGAAACAAGTCTATGACATCGTGGATTTACGCATATGAGCCCGAAAGTAAACAGCAGTCGTCTGTATGGGTGTTTCAACATGAGCCCAATCCAACAAAAGTTGTTCTCGCACGAAGCACTTCCAAGCGGCTGGTTGCCTGTTTTTTTTTTCTGAATAACTGTTGTCTTCCAAGAAATCAAGAAAATCAACCGCCGAATACGTATCACTATTTACCACGACAATGCGAGCTCCCACACATCGGCTCAAACAACTGCATTTTTGAGCACCCAAAAGATCGATTTGATGAGTCATCCGCCGTATAGTCCTGACTTGGCACCGAATGTCTTCTATTTATTCCCGTACGTAAAAAACAAACTGAGAAGTCAACGCTTTTCGACATCTGAAGAAGCGGTTGCTGCAATCAGAATGCATGTTTTGGAGATACCTCAATCAGAGTGCTTCGACAATTGGTTCAAACGCATGAAAAAGTGTATAGATCTTCATGGGGAATATTTTGAAACATAATAAAGTGTTTTTCGATGAAAAGGCAATCATCGTACTACAACGTTTTTAACTTTAACAACAAAAGACAAGGGCAGGGATATATGCTTCTCGTCTAAAAAAGACATTACTTATTTGACATACAACATTTAAGGGACAGTATAGAAACGAAGCAAAAATATACCTGAATCAAAACAAAATCAGACCCTGCAATAATATTTTAGTACTAGATAGAAACATTACTAATCCATCATGGATTCTCTCATTTCCTACAGCTAACAGACTAAGAATGTTATAAGGAGCCTGGATGTAATCATGTAAATGTTCAATTATTTGATGCAATTGATTTTTATAAACCTGGCATTCAAAGAAAGGGAAGCAAAAAACTAAATGTCTATTAAATAAATTTATGTAGTGAATGTAATAAATATACGATATAACATTTAAGTGTTATCAATATGAACGTTACATTAACTAAAAAAAATTAAAAAAACAAAACTGTACTGAATTTAACATCAATCTTTTCATATATTTAAAAAAAAATTAACGTACGTGGGTTGTCAACGTCTGCCCATTATACCTAATATTAAATTACTTAAAAAACTATTAAATTAAATATATATAACCTCTAATAATTGGAATAATTTGGTTCGCAATCCTTCAGGTTTAAAAAGTATGTGGCAAATAGCATACACTGATGCCATTCTACCACACCCAAACAACGTCTGCCCATTTAGTTAGAGGCCAGCACCAACGACTATGCAACTGTTACAATAAAGATGGTCAAAAATACTTCATTTATTAATTAATTTTGTGGAAATAAAATAAGTAAATATTGCAGTAAGTTAAATTAACACGTTGACTATCTATGGTTTTCATTTGGTAAGACAGCTTATTAAAACCTTTTAGATTTAATTCATTACAGACATATTTGAACTTGCTCTTAAAATGTATTAAAATGTTTGTTACAGATATGCTTCGCTTCGTGAAGATATAGCACATCTTCAGTCGCACGACGTCTCGCTGACGGAACCAGATATCCACGGCTTGGAACCTCTCGACTACTCCCAACCACCAATCTGGATCCCGGACGTCGAAGCTCCGAAATGTATGAGCTGCGGTGTAAATTTCACAGTGGTCAAACGTCGACATCACTGTCGTAATTGCGGCAAAGTATTTTGCGCTCGATGTTCTTCGAACAGTGTCCCTTTGCCGAAATTTGGACACGTTAAACCTGTCAGGGTATGCAACAGGTGCTTCATATACAATTTGACGCCGTTCACAATGTAAAACTGTTGACTATTTCGTCCGAGAAAGATATTACGACTTTCAGTACCGAAATGAGAATTTTAATTGTTTAAAGATGTATAATAGGAAGATATTTTTGTTTTGCCTGTATCACTTTTTATTTTCGGACAGTTTTAAGTTAAAAAAGTAATACTTTTACAAAGTGTTTACTAAGTGATTAAAGATAATTGAAACGTTTTCCATCATGTATTTGATTTGATTGAAGTCTATTAGTCACTTAATAATATTTAAAGTTAAGAATGAAGTAAACGTTCGACCAATTACACTCGTTTGATACTGAGAGAACAATCAGTCTCTCAGTTACGTTTTCTTGAAAAGTCTAATTTTTTTCAATTTGCATATTTCTCATACTTTACAAAGTAGTCGCCAAAAAGGTACCAACTAAATTTAACCCCATATTGTATTCAAACGTATATAATTGTGCAATAATACTTACTGTTCGCTCAACTAACGAATGTCTATCAAAACTAATTAAACGATTTCTTTTATTCCATTTAAATGTAAGGGAAGAAGGGGTACAGTGTTACACAAAATGTATTTTAAGTCATATTTTCCAATGCATTATGATATAATAAATTTTGTCACTAGTAGCAGCTCGTTTTGGGTTTTAACTATGTGTGACCAAAACATGGCAGAGTTATTTCCACAAAATTAGTCTTATTTAATTTGAATCTACAAATATGTCATCTGTAACAGTGCACCCCAAAAAAGGGGTACACTGTTACATTGATTGGGGTACATTGTTATGGAACAGAAAATACAATAAATTTAGAATATATTCAGTACAAAGGCGAACATAAGTGTAAAAATATCTTTTCATTTCAAAGCATTGTAGTATAAATTGAAATCCACAGGAAAAATTAACATTGCGGCTCTTCTGGATGTTCCTGCATATGATTTTGGAGGTGGTAATTTAGCAACCACTTTTGATCTTTCAAAGAAATATTTTTCAGTTGTCTCTGTAAATTTAAACGTAGGGTGGAGTCGTTTGAAATATTGTACTTCAATCTCGCTGTCATCTTTCGATATGATTCGACCAATTGACATAACACAAGGTCCTTCCTTTATTAACACATAGTCTCCTCCATCGATATGATCACAGTCAATGTCACCCTCATCTTCACTGACAAAAGCCCCAACACTGGTGTCACTATCAGCCAGAGACATAGAATCGTCAGCAGATTCTGATGTATCATCTTTCATTCTTTTGGCTAATGCTTTTGGTTTGAACACGTTCCTCTTAATTGTTTCCTTTCTACTGTTTATATCCGTAATAATTTCGTCTTTAGTCGGTGTTTCTGTCAGTATCTGACTCTTTTTTTTTTCTCCTTCTTTTCCTTTCTCTACTCTTGCTCCGGCTTTTGGGTGTGAACGGACTTCAACTGGTAGTATAAATTCGACATTGGTAGAAGTTGAAGGCTCAAGGGAAAATGGTATTTTGGTATCTAAAGTACTGGAGGTTCTTGGTGGCGATAGATGTTCTGCAAATTCAGGTACTGCTGATTCTTCAAAGGGTTCTGGTTCAGGACTAACTGCTAGGGGTCTGTCTGTAACAGCGGATGACAAAAATTCATCATCTTTAAAGATGTCTCTGTTTAGTTGCCAAATTCCAGTGGATCTGAACCCATTAATTATGTTGTTAGGATTTAATGCTTTGGGATATGCTAAACCTAGTAAACCAGCTATCTCGTATATGGTTATAGTTTTTGCGGGATTCATAATCATCCAATCGTTACACGCACAATTGAAGTTAGATTTTGAAGATTTGTATACGGTTTTGTCCAAAGGTTGTAGTTTTCCACTTGTGTGAGGTGGAAGAGTAAGAAGCATGATACCGTTCTCCTCTAGAGAATTTATTGATACATGCGATTCATGATTATCCAATATCAGCAGGACTGGAGATTCAGGGGAGCTTTTTACAAATGGATGAAAATGCTTCAAGATATCAACAAATATCGCACTATTCACCCATCCGGTTTTTGAAGCCGTACCTACAGTACCGGGAGGTGCCCCAGTAATCATTCGATCCTTAAAATGTACACGAGGAAAAACTAGAAAAGGAGGAATTGAATTCTCCAAGGCATTGATAAAGCAGCATGCAGTGACTAAAACACCTCTTTCTCATGATTTTACCTGTCTAATCTGCTTTAGTCCCTTTTGTCCAATAATATTGGGTGGATTGTGGACAGTTGTTAATGCTGTTTCATCTAAGTTATAGATATTTTTTGGTTGGGGGCCAGCAGGAAATTTGCCATATGCCCTACATAGATTATCAAAAAATTCACCAACTGTTGTGCGATTGAAACTTGTTGCCTGACCTAAGCTAGTTGCTTCTGGTTTCTGAATAGACAAATTTGGATATCGTTTCATATAGCACTCTAACCAGTCAACTCCAGCTTGTTGTCTTATGTCCCAACTAGCTGGATATCTCAACTTGTTCCTCTTGGCCATATTGAATGCCTATTTCATTGTGTTTTTTCTTGTTAGCCCATGATGCATTTTACAAGCTATCAGAATATATTCATTCAATTGATCTTCCAGCACCTTGGGAAAAACTTGATTGTATTCATAATTTAGTACAAATCTGAAAGCGCTCCGTTCAGCTTCAGTACAATTATGGTATTTTTTACATATCTCTGGGGAGTCATATGAACTAAATTGGCGTTTTTTGCTGCTGCTCTTACTGATGTCCCATTATTTATCACGTCAAAAACTGCTCTTTTCGTAGTTTCTTCGCTGAACGTTGCGATTTTTCTATTTTTTTCTCTTTTTCGAACCATTGTAAGAAGATATCTGAAGCAAACAAAATATTTCAATGAAGGGGTACACCGTAACAGTGTGCCCCGACCCTTATTATCACAGTGTACCCCGTTTGTACTTTGAGGAAAGTAGGTATCACTTGGCAAATAACAGAACATAACCTATGTTTTATTTTTTTGCATGCATTCTACGCTCTAAACATATATTCATGCTCATATTATAATGTAACCCTGGAGGAATATTTTTATATACATACCTAGGGACAAAGTTGAAAAAACTGATGAAATTTACTTCACTAACTGAAAAACAGAGAACAGCCATTTATCTATAAGTCGCGGCGGCTGCCACAGCTGACTGAAAGTCTGTTAACGGATAAGTTACCACGTTGCCGGTTTGACTTAATTTAATTATTTTTCGGTAAAATACATCATGTAACACTGTAGAGATGATTCCAAAAGTATCGCGATAGCTCCGGTTTTCCCACCTATCTTTACCGTCGACTCGAACGCTAGCGATTACCCAGTTCGAGAAATAGATTCCAGTGGCCCAGCCGCCGCTGGGACTAACAAACACCGCTCACGGAATCCGCTTAGCAATTGTTCTACTAGAATTCTCCGATTGCCCTGCGGCGAGCGCCGATCTGAGATCGTCGGCGAATATCCCCACATTGCCGAATTTTACTGGAGCTGTCGCGATATTTTTGTAATCGTCTCTAACCCTTGTAACACTGTACCCCTTCTTCCCCTATTCCTATTTGGGCGAACGGTAAAAAATTGCCTTAATTAAGTTGTTGCTTACAGTTAATAAGAGTTGCATATCTGGTCATTCTTTGTTGAGAAAAAAAATGTAATAGACCAAAGTGAGATTGAGAATTGAGGTTGTTTCTTTTATTTCGTTTTTTTAAGATCAATGTGTACTTAAAAGCCACGATTTTTCTAATGTTACAGAAAAAAGCATTGTCATCATCATGAAAAACGTGTATTAATCGATTTTTTTTTTGTTGGATGATGGCAAAGATTTTTTCATTTTTAATAATTCAAACATTTTTTACTCTCGCTTCGTTATAGCTTCGATCTAAGACTGCTATACATTCGGCTAGTGGATTTTCGATATTTTCAAGTTTAATAAGTCATAGAAGGTATCCATAACTCAAAAGTGGTTGGTGCAAATAGTTTACTTGTAGTTTTATTGCTGCTTTAATGTGTTCATCTTTTATAAATTACGTCCTTCTGAAAAATTATAACATAGTTGTTTCAAAAGTTTTCTGTGTTTTCTACTTTAAACTGTAATGTCACAATGAATATTTATTCAATTTAATCGAAATAAGCCAATTTAATCGTTGCACTTTTGACAAAGTAAAGGCAGGGACACAATCGAAAAATTTGTAGAATAGAAGATTTAAGACTTAAAGACATAAAATTAACAAGATAGAATAAAAGTTTGGAATATAAAATTTCATCAATCATATTTTACTACAAAGGCGTAGTTTAAACTTTCCGCTGTTTTTGCAGCTTTTCGTTTTTCTAATCTAACTTATTCTATTCTATTATTGTTTATTTTGATATAAAAGATTTTTAATTCATGTGTAATGATCAATTAAATGGTGCAGCACGAGCATTACCAAAGGGTGAATCGTAATTGAAATCACCTTCAAATTCACGACCATAAATTTTAGTAGCAGCAGACGTATGAAATTTTCCATTTTTGAGTTTTAGAAATAACAAAAATAAGTTTTTAATGTCAAAGATATATATTCCGAACTCCGATTGGTTCAATTCTTATTCTTAAAATCTTAAAACCAACAAGTCGGTTTCTTATTCCTTATAACATAAATTTTGATTGTGTTTTGCCGCATTAGAAAGCACTGGTCCATTCCTTAAAACCTATCTTTTAAATTATACATTTTATTCCTTAAATCCTTCCTTAAAGTTTTTAATTGTGTTTCAGTCTTTAGTCTATTAATTCCTTCGGCATAAAAATTAGATGCTTGAAATTGGATGACATGACAAGGGCCTTTTTTATCTAGTCCTAAATGGCAAAGGTCTGCTGGTGAGAATGTTTTGGAAGTATCATGATCAGTTGGTGGGAGGTTTGGGGAGCATGGCTAATGAAGAACATCAGCCGCTGACGAATACAGTAACCATGGTCTCTTTTAGTGGGCTATTATATTTAAGAAGCGCCTGGGTAACTCATCAGTATCGAACCACTATTCTGACCGTCACTTTTTATCATACCTGGTGATCCTAATAAAAAAAGGATCGATTTGGTTGCCCAAAAACAAGGTTTTAAACTATCAAAAATCGCCTGAGACCTGACTTCCAGTTGTTCCGCAAACCCACCCATCAAATCCTAGTCCTGGATTACTGTAGGTCTACCGTTTCAGTGCTTTTAACACTAACATTACACCAAATGCCTTTTGCATTTTATTTTTAAAGAAATATTTGCATTTGGGTAAAACATGAATAATATCTATCTATAAGTAAGACACCATATCATAGTAGAATAAATATTTAATGAGATATTAAATGTTTTAATTTAACAAGATTTAAAATATTTTGTTACACTGTTTGTACCACTTAAATTTAGGATTTGTAAGTTTAAATGAGAAAGTATGTGTGGGTACTATCGAAAATTCACTGTAGCGTTTTATATCTCACTGTATAAGATTTTTAACAATTTTGCCTTACATGTCTGTGTATTTATATATCAATATAAGAATTCATAGATAGTTTATAACAAATTGATCCTTGCAGTTTTTAGGGGCAATTAGTGACATTTGCAAGCGTTTTTGTGATACAATCTAAATTTTTACTTCAAACACTGAACAAAATAAATTCAACCTTTGGTTAGACACATGAGAGTTTTGCTCAGTGTTTTTTTTTTAAATAAAAACTTAAATTTTTACCTGAATCTTAACAATATTTAGTTTTATAGAGAAGAACTACACCTACACAACAATAACTATTAACTATGGCAGAATTAAAACCAGAAGAACTGGAACTGAATAACGATATTAATTACTACTATTTATACAGAAAGAAAATGCTGAGAACGCTAATAATAAAATAAATAATAGTCAAGGTTAAATGTGGAACAATAGTATATAATAATCAATAAGTTTGTTTTAATCCGTGGGATATATAACTTATAACACCTACCTTTATTATTTTAAGAAGTATACACTCCAAGAATTAATAGATAGTAATTATTTATGAATTATTTTAATCAACAAAAAAATATTATTAAAAACGCAAAACTGATAAATTATAAACAAGATAAAATTAAAAAAAAAAATATTGGATATCTGCTACATACAGCAAGTGGAAACAATTACCATGTACCATCTTTTAGTAAATCTGGCGACATTGAAGGAATCACAAAGCTTAACTTAGTTTCTGGTTTCATCTGCATTTAAACCAGTATGTTTACCTACAACATTATGTCCCAGATGATAATGGAACTGACAGTTCCCCAAAAAGATCTACAATTGCTGCTAATTATCACTTGCACGTCATTCTTCTCTTAACACCCAATACTTTTGTTATGATGAAATCTGTCATTCTACAGCATATAATAATTCTACATTGATGTAGGAAGTTTAGATAAGAGGACATCGTCGTATGCTTTCTGTAGGTGCACATACACAAGGGTCTTACCATTTATTTGCTTGTAACAAATCTTAAAAATCTTAATAATTTTTTAAACCTATCTAAAAAGGTATGGACATCAGACAGGGAGATAAAGAGTCGTATAGAGCAGGCTCGACAGGCCTTTCTGAAGTTTAGGAGTCTGCTTGTTTGTCAACTTGAGAATAAGGTTCATGAAGTGCTATGTTTGGTCGGTGCTTCTGTATGGTGTGGAGGGTTGGACCTTGAAGACGAATATTATCAACATTTGAGATGTGGATATATCGCAGGATGCTTAAGGTTCCGTGGACGGAGAGAATGACAAACGAGGAGGTTCTCGGACGTTTAGGCAGAGGGCGAGAGCTGTTCGATCTCATCAAGAAGAGGAAAATCGCCTATTTGGGACATATCGCACACCTAGATCTAAACAGTAGTAACTCAAAAAAACACATTTTCAATAATTTATCAAAAAACTATAATCGAAAATCTGTAAATGCTATGTCCTTACCGTTAAGTCTTGTAAGTAAATCGTTCCATTGAAAAAACATTTTGAATGATATTTTTTATTTTATTCGCTAAAGTTCTTAGAAAATTCGGATTTTTGATTTAGTACTGTTTTAATGATTAATTGTTTCTTTTTTTTTCAAATAATTAGAATTAAGACAGTTTTGATAAAAAAATTTTAGTTAATTTACTTTTACCTTGAGAAAAATATTACCAATTAATTCAGGAAAAGTGTGCTTTTGCAATAGATTTTATCTGGGCTCTGATTCTAATTGATATTTCGTGTCGAAATCATTATGGAGACGTCGAAATGCTACAATTGACAGCCTTACAAATTTCGACTTCGCCATAATAATTTAGACTCGAAATATTAATTAGAATCAGAGTTTTAGTTTAAATAAAACAAGGAATTTATATACAAAAATATTTTTAATCTCCACCTGTCAACAACTTTTTTTAGCAATTTTTTCTTAAGTGGTATAGATAGGAAAAAGATAAAACTTATACTGGCATAAAAATCATGCGGAACATGACAAAACAAATTAAGAACAAAAATGTTTAATACTTATCCTAATAATCCTAACGAGATCAATTTACTTAAATGTATGTGTTATGTAGCCTAAATGTTACCTAAAGCACTTTTATAATAGGATTCATAGTACTGATTTGGAATCACTTTCTTATCAATGAGTTCTTTTATGTCTTGTTTTTTCGCAGTAGAAAGTGGTAATTTTTCTGGATATACTAGAGATAAATTGGCAGATATAAAAGATTGAGCCTGAGATTGACTTGCACCCCACCTGTAACGCACAAAGCTTTTTTTGAAAGATTTATCTGCATAGGATGTTTTATACAAAAAAGCCTGAGGATGATCCTTTTCCACCTTAAGAATTTTGATGTCGTGCCACTTTACTTGATTTCTGTTTTCATCGACATTAAAATTATTACCCCATGATTCTTGCAAAAGTTTGACGTCATAAAATTTATCATGGCTCATTTCTACCACTTTTTAGCTGTCCGGATTAAAGTTGTATATATTTGCGGAGAATATATCGGGCCTGACTTTAAATGTCTTTTAATTTGTTTCTCTATTACGCTGTGGACATTATCCCCTTCATTCTGAGAGTGACCACGAATAAGAAATGTATGTGTAATTGACTTAACCCTCATGTTAATGACAGCAAAAGCATACACGGATAACAAATATTTATTCTTTTGCTGCCCACAGCAATTATCCGAATAAAAAATAATATCAATATCTTTATTTGGATTCTGACCCAATCTGGATCTTATGTATTCGAGTACGCAGCTGCCAATTTCCACAGATCCCCTTGCTCCTTCAGTTTCATCCCAAAAGTAGCAAACCACTTCTTTTGCCTCCAAGTCACTTACAGTAAAATTTAGGTAGTTAATTCTAGATTTATAAAAAAATAGAGATACCTGTCCCTTTGGTACTTGCATAACCGCTTGTAAATCATAAACAGCTACGATAGAACCATCTGTCTTATTTTTATCTCTTTCTTTCTCTAACCTTGACAAAGTCTTTTCTCTAAGGTGATCTTCGTAGGTCTGGTATAGTTTTTGTTTCCCTTCTTCGTCGGAATTTTTATATCTTTCACATAGGTCACACAAGTCCTTTTTTGGAGCAAAAAAAGAAATATTAAATTCTGTGTTAAAAATTCGATTGAAAGTGGATGCTGTTACAAATGGCAAATTGTCTTCCTCGCGAAGTGCTTTATAGTCCCGATATAAATCGGCAAGGGACTTATCACCACAAATAAATTCTCTAGAAGTTTGAGACCTTAAATAGTGTGACTCGATTCTGGGAATAGAATTAATAAAGTTTTTAACACTATTCCTTACTTCCGGATCAACAGTTGGCTGCTTTCCGTGTTTTCCGCGTTTTTCTCCTTCGATCATTCCAGATTCTGTTTTTTTGGAAAGAGCAGTTTTTATGACTCGATCATTTAAGTCAAGAGTGGATTTAAAAAAAAGTTTACAAACTCTAATTTTAACTCCATTAATTTCAAAGTAAAATGCTGAATTTAAAGCTCTTAAGTTGAGTACTAGAATACCTGTACTTTGGTTTGATTTCTTGGGAATGTCGCACTATAAACTCCCTTTGTCTTTGGAGATCTGCTAGTCCCCAGTATAAGTCAAATAACTGCTGTCTTGATCCTTCGTCAATTTTGTTCGAACAATTTATACGACATTTGACTCCACAAGGTGGTCGAAGTTTCCTATCTGCAACTTGCTTTTCTGATTTTGATAAAGACTGATACGCTTTTCCAGAGTTTCGCAGTAATTTTGCCATTTTCGTTTTCCAGGTCTTTGTTTTTCTTAATCTCTTCTTCCCTTTTTTCTCAATAATTTGCTCCTGTTGTGCACCTACAACGTCATTAGGATATTCAGCATCTTCTTGGGCATTTTGTCTATCGTCATTTAAATCTTCACTGCTAGAAGAACTGCTGCTACTGCTAGAAGAACTGCTGCTACTGCTAGAAGAACTTCTGCTACTGCTAGAAGATCTGCTTCTGGTTGACAGTGAAGCAGGAGGAACTCCTTTAAATAATCTTTTATTTTTTTCAACGGCAACGGGTATGAAATTGGGATCTGCATCAGTATCATCAACGTCACTCTCCCCACTATGAATTGGTGATATAAAATAACTGCTTTCCTTTTTCTCAAGCTGTATTTTTGGCGTAGATGGAATTGGACTTTGTTCCTTGCCAGAAGAAATAGTTTCTTGAGTTAATTGATTACTGGATACGTTTTCTTTTATTATGATGTCACCTAGCTGCAATACCGTGTTCTCGCTTTGAGATGGTAGGTTGCTACTAATATTTTCTTTGCCCTTTTCTCTTACCAAGTTGACTAAATACCGTCCACGCGCGCCTTGTTCATTCATTTTTTCTAAAACAATAGAAAATTTTTTAGTCATCAAAAGTGTATCAACTCAAAAATAATCGCCCAAAACCCTCATTTAATTTATTTCAAATCGGAAAAATGAACAAAAAGTTTGAAATTTAAAACTACATTGTTTAGTATAAAATCCAAATAAATTGCATTGTTTACCTAAAAATTACTATAGTAAGAATTAATCAACAAAACTGACACAACAAAAATTTTTAAAAGTTATCTATGAAAACAGAATTAACTAAAAAAAAGCATGCTAAGTTCACTTACTTGATAAATCAAAACTGTCGCAACTAAAAATCCAGCAGTAATTTGCCAACCAATTAAACGCGATTTAGTCGGGAAAACTGTAGTAACTCAAAGTATTATTATAAACGCTTGCGAATTATGCCAACAAAACAGTCGTAATTCGAAATGATGCACTTTTGACGTAAGTAGGGTACAGTACTTCTGCTCGCTTTCGGAATACTAACTAAGGATGCTGCTGTTTTCCAGGAGCGGTCACACGCTCTTTCGTTCAACAAAAGAGACTTATAGCGCCATCTCTTGGATTATATTCTAAATTTTAAAAAGTCTGTTTTGTTACCTTATAGAGCTTTAAATGTAGAATTTGGCTAGTTGAGTAACTAAAAAATCATATTTTTTGAGTTGATACTGTTTTGATCTAGGAGTGCGATATAATGCGAGGAGAAAAATATGGGTTTTTACAGTTGGTTATCGAGGGCAAGGTTGAAGGCAAGAGAGGAATAGGAAGGAAAAAGATGTCCTGGCTTCGAAACATAAGACAATGGTCAGGGCTGCGCGATGTACAAACGTTGATACACAAAGCAAGAGACAGAGAAGCAATGGAGCATGTGATCGCGAACATCCATTAGTGGATATGCATCCGAAGAAGAAGAAAAAGGTATATTCTTAATCCATTTGAAACCCAAAATTTGTGCCAAATTGGGAGCAATTTTCGATAATCCAAACCTGTCAAATGTCACTAATTAGTCCAAATTCCACTTTGTACATCCCTTACATAAAATGTTTAGTACTAACCAAAATTTCCGATTTTTTTTAACCTACAATTATCAAAAAAAAATTTTTATTTTGTACATGGATGTTAGAAAGGGATTGAACAAAATGCACGGCTATTTCTTCATTATTTTTTTATACTTCATTACTTTCCAATTTCTGGTTAATATTACATCTTAAATAACTATACATTTTTTCTGTCATTCGAGCGAGATCGTAATTATCTTAGATATAATATATATTTAAAAAAAAAATTAGAACCACAAAAAAGTTAAAACGACTCAATAATTTTAATTATTGTACTGAAATATTTTGTGATAAACTTGTACATTTATTTATATGGTTTATGGGATTCATATCTCTATTAAAGAATATTTTTCAATTGTTTTGTTTCATTTACTACCCGATTTTATCAAGGAATGATGCTGATAAATGCTAAATTTATTGGAACGTCAAACGACTTTGGAAATGTTAATGGACAGTTAACTTGGAAAAAATATTGCAAACATAAAGCGTCATTTATTATTTTGGGTTTGTTTGTGACATTGTTATGTTCACAAATAATAGTTGAGTAGCTCTTAAATTAATTTTATTAGCTTTTACCTAATGGTTATAGATTAGAGCATAGATTATGCTCTAAAAGAGAATACTAAATTTAATTAAATTAAAAAGAAGTAATCCAGTTTTGAAACTTTATTTTAAGGAGGTTAGAGTTATTATGCTTCATCTCCACATGACACAACCCAGACAACAATTTTACATTCTTTGCACATAATAAGAACATTCTTTTTGGAACAAGGATGTTCTATTAACATGCGTAAATACCGTTCAGTACATGATCAGAATGTGATAGTCACCTCAAAAGGCCGTACCAAATTACTTGATATGTATATGCAACGAATGTTCTGAAGTATGTAAAGATCAAATTCTCAGCATTAGATGGTAATATTCTATTTTAGTCCAAACAAGAACGTTCTTAGAATATGTCTTGATACTACTCAGTGCATGATAAGGATATTATATTCAGGTGATCAAAATGTTCTGGTAGTACGTACATAGTATATTCTCAGTATTACCTGTAGTACTCTAAACTGTACACAGTTTAGACTACTGCTGCACAAACATACACTTTTTTACTGTCTATCGCGAGTTTCGATAACCAAGTTCTTCAAATATCAAAAGTAATCTTGTAACTTGCTCATCCAAACAAAAGGAATGGATATCGCACATTATATTCAGGTCCCCAAAAGAATATTCCTTTCGTCGTTTGAACAATCATATCACTTTCAGTGGAATGATTGTTGGGTATTTAAAAATCACATGATACGAACATGTTAAGAATGTACCATAAAGAACATACAAATTTACAAGAAAAGGAACGTGAAATGGAGTTTTTTAGCATATACCTTTCAGAATGTTCGAAAACGTAATTCATGGGTATATTCTTAGAATGTGAATGTACCATTAGTGTTATATGGGAATAAATCAATTATTGTACTTATCTCTGAACTAGCCCTTTAGTGCTCGACAATTTCTTCTTGTTAATATCCTTTGCAAAGTGGTGTTACTTACTTTTATCCAAGATAGGTGGTTTTGGAGGTCCCAGTGTCCTGATAAAAACCTGGTTAACAGATTGTGAAAAATGTTCTGGTGATTTCCAGGAAGCTTTTGAATGTTCTTTAACGAGTAGCTAAGTATTAGCTACTGTGACAATGTCCATGTGAATGACAACAATTAATCTACCAACACTTGATTACTTATTTCTTTCTCTTCTATGTTTATGTCATCTGTCAGTTGTCCGAAGAGCATTATACACTTTGGTTTAAAATCCTCCATATCGAAACGATGTAGTGTATCAGCACCACTTTTCTTAGCAAATATGCCTATGCAATTGATATTAAACCTGATAATATAATATATTCAGACATGCCATTGTTAGAATTAGTTTCAGTTTTTGTATATTTGTTGTAGGATTGACTTGCAACCCCAAATAACAACATGGTATAGGTCTTATAATTATCACGTAGATCCATGCGGCAATATTTAGGTCTATCCCATAGTGCGCCGTCTCTTTATTTATATTATTTTGTTTGTAGAATTACAATTTAACTTACTATCAAGGATAATACAAAAGTATTTTAAATTGGATGAAAAATTTTGTAAAACGTATATCATTGAATAATAATGGTTGAATTATTTGTACAAATAAACAACTAATATGTACAGTAAATTTGAACTTATATAATTAAACTGAACACATAGTGTGACGAATGAAGGTTTTTAAAATCAAATAAACTTCAGAGGAAAAATAATTATGTAGTTAACCAGTGAAGTTACTTATCGCCACTGTAGGTACAACACCGCTTTGTAAACTATACAAATTGAACCAAATAAGCAATTACAAAAACATATCTGATTCAACCTATTAGTTTTCTGAATGTTTCCTTCACTGCACTATCCTGTTGATATTGTTTGATCAATATACAAAACAGATTCAAAATCACACAATATTTTATATCGTCGCTTAGAGACCCGTCACCTGATGACTTTTAAATTTCGAAACGTCAACAATGACGTTCATGTAGAGAACATTCTTAAAAGTATTTATTTTCAGTTTTACGTAGCTTTTATATATTTATTTTTACACCTAAAATTTTTAAAATGGAGGACAGTGATTTCGAAGGAGAAGGATCCCTGGGCGAAGAAGAAGAAGAAGAGGAACAACTTGATCCTAATAATCCTGAACACTACTTCCCAATAATTGAAAGAGATTTTAATAAGGTAATGTCCACAAAATAGAATCATTCCAAAAATGTAATATGTAATAAACCACTAGGCTGTGAAGAAATTTTGAATTTTTTATTATATTTTCAATTCAATCATTGCAAGATTGCATTGTGATTTAGTTCTGAAAAAACCCATCGTTTATTAAATCCCTAATACGTAAGCTTTATTTCTGTTTATCAACTTTTGATTGTTACATTTGGTACTATTCTATTTTATTAATTTTCTGAATTTTTAATAAGTAGAACATTTCGTACCAAGTAGGATAATCCAAATACACACCAACGAAAAATTAAAAGGAGGCGTTAGCAGAGTAGGATAATTCGCTAGTGGGCGTAATTGGCCTTAGCTTCGACATCCGTACTATACTTTTTCTACGACTAACCGTAGAAGGTACGGTACAATATATTTGAATATTAAAACTCATTAAATCAGTCAGTCAGAACTACGATACTTATAGCTTATAGAAAACCGACTGTACCATTAAACTAAGGTAGTTAATAAATTATTTTTGTTTTTTTGGAGCGCGGCAGATTAATATACAGGGGGATACCTTGTAGGTACCCGGTTAATTACTTCCACCTTATATGAGCCCTATAATATATGGCCGCCCTTTAAGGATCAAGGATCAGATTGGTAAAAAAGGCCTGAAATTCTCGAGCGCCTCAAATTAAGGTAGGGAGAGTTAGTTACATCCTAAAACGTGTATATTCCACTAATCTGACAATTCGTGAGTGACCTAAAGAAGGAGGAGGACAACAAAGTTGTAAAAAAAACAGCTTACAACTTGTTGAGCGCGATGGCATTTTATATTTGATTAAATTACCTCGACGATCCTATATCTCTTGTAAGTTTATTTACGCCTATCTCTATTTCTTTAGATGGTTTTCTAACAGTTACTTCTCCCTACAAGTTTAAGGTGATTTTGTATTGCTTATTATATCTTTTTGGTTGGTTTTAGACTCTCGCCAATTTGGAGCAAAATCCCGAGGCGCACCAATTCACAGATGATTTCAACAAACTCTTCGAATCCTTTTTCCACACTTACACCAAACAAAAGGAATTGGAAGAAGCTAATGAAAACTTGAAGAATGACATCGCCGATAAAGATAACAAAATTGAATTGGCGCTGAAATTGGCAGACGAAGATCAGAAAACTATAGCCGAATTACGAAAACAAATCAATAACGCATGGAGATTGGCTGACGATGCTCACGCACGCGAACAACTAGCGCATGAAATCATTGACAATTTGAGAAGACAAGTGGAGAATTTAAACGCAGAGATCGAATTTAAAAATAAGATGAGCGAAGAACCTGACGAGTGAGGTTTTGTTTTTTATTATCGACCAATCCAACGACCTGTCAAAACATAATTAAATGACGACTGATTGGCACACAATTTGTACTTAAGTTGCGTTCTCACTGAGTCGACATTGTCGATCGACTCCATCGAAAGACGGTAAACATAAAAGAGCAGTCGATCGACTTTAGTATGTGGACCAGTGTGGACGTGTTCTCCACGTTCTATATTCGACAAACCGTTAGTGCTCAGTAAATTGTCCCGATTCTTTGTAATAAATATTCAAATCCACCTTCTGATATCCGAAAAAAAAACTTCTAAAACCACCGTTACACCTCTATTCAAGACTTAATATGTTTTTTTATAGAAGAAGGCTGGCTTTCTCAATTGCGTCCGGGCTTGCCACGCAGTTAATAATTTTATTGTACACTCTCATTTGAATGACACCATTCTCCATCAAATCCCAGGTTCTAACTAAACCGTGAGATCTTCTTGAGAATGCTTTCCTGCTTATTAGGCATCCAAATACTATATATTGCGAGGTCTCTTCATCCTCACATTTCCTGCATAAAGAGATTCTGAACTGGTATTCCTATCTTATTTAGATGACTTCTGAATTGCCAGTGACCAGTAATAAAATCGATCACTCGTCTCAATTCCCTTCTAGGCACCCGCATCATTCTCTTAGACTGAATATTTTCCTCTGTTTCTTCCCACGCCGGCGGTGTTCTTTTTCCACTTACTGGTGAACATTTCTACTTGTAAGGCAGTACGCCACTCCACACGTTGGATCTGGGCATACGAAGGGACTTTCAGTTGTTTTATTGGCCCATCCTTCCCCATCCTCCCCCTTATTACCAGCAACCCCTCTGTGCCCTGGAACCCACAGCAGTGTCACTCAGTTGGTTTTAGCCAGATTTTTCAGACATTGATGACAGTTCCATACAGCCTTTGAGGCTTCCATTTTATCTGATGTGGTTTTTCCAAGTCGGTGATTTTCGACAGCCTGTCCGACGTCATCAATCCTTTTGTGTTCACTGGAAATATTATATTGCCAGTTCCCACAGCATCTCAGTCGGTAGGCTGCCATCTTCGCGTCACCTTTAATAAAGATGTCTAGCCGAGGGAGATTTAGTACTTCTTCCATTGATGCAGTTGATGTTCCTTTCCATAGGCGCAACTAGAGTCGTTTTTTTGGGGGGGCTTAAGCCCCAAGGCTATATATGGAATAGAAATAGAACCCAAACAGCCCGCCATTTTTTCTGGTGGCAAATTTTTTTTAGGTGCCACGCCCAAACTACCCCAAAATCGCTAAAAAATTAACCACATAGCTTTTCGTATAAAAAACACCAGCCACCATACTAATCGCAGATCTCAGTAGAGTTTTGAAAAAAAAATACCGAGGTATTTGTTTTAAATGATATATTTGGTAGGTATATGATTAGGACATACATGTTCCATTTTTAGTAAAGGATTACATAGTGTAATTATTATACTAAGTTAATTAATAAAAATAATGAGACTCCAGACATGGCACTTTGTCCCGTTTCTTTTAAAATTTCAGGGGGGGCTAAGGGTGAGATAGGGGGGGCTTAGCCCCCCCTAGCCCCCCCCTAGTTGCGCCTATGTTCCTTTCATAGTTCCTATTATTCCCAAGCATGATACTCGCTGTGCCTTTTGTATGATTTTCGCGATGCTCAATATATTGACGTCAATTGTTTTTAAATCTTCTAGCGAAATTATTGTCTTAGTATCTAGTTCTACTTTGAAGGTTTGGTCGAACCCAAAATCTTCTTTTTTTTAGTGCAATTTTTCTTCTAATATATGCGGCACAATTAATTATTACATCATCTTCGTCAGAAATGTTGATTTTGACTGAAGAACATGAACAAACATTTGTGTCTACTCGGTTTGGACAGATATAGTTTTTGTCGCTTGTTGATGTAAAATGTCGATTAAGTGGACAGACAGTGTGGACTCAGTGAAGACGCAGCTTTATGGAACAAATTATAAATCATTTAAATATCCAAATATAAACTAATTAACAGCAAAATGAAAACAAACTACTTTGTTTGCCAACCAGGCGCCATCTTGTGTTTCTAAAGAGATGGTTTGGATTGCAAAAAACCCGGTTCTGACGATGCAAAGTCGTCTCTTCATTTCTTCATCGCAGCGACAAAACTGATCAATGTAATCGAGTTGGACCAAAATAGAACTAGTTCTAATTTTAGGCCACAACTTGCAGCAATTTGATAAATTTTTTAGGGAATTTCTACGCAAACTTATGTTGGTGTGACTAATTGAAATGACAGTTACGAGGTTATCTCGTTATCTGACGATCTGCAATGGGAAAGTCTATTTTTTTTAAATTATTCCTAATAGTTAATAAATTAATGTTTAATTTATGAAACATTGAAATATTTATAATGGTGTTAAATGTGGCAACAGCGCACCTACAGCGAAATGGAAAACATTCAACACGCTAATAATATTTAAATGAAGTAATAAATTAATAATGTTTGTGAAGGGTAGAGGGGTTAAACTGGCTAAGTCAAATTTTACGCTTTTCAGTAAAAACGTTTTTTAAGTTTGAAACCCTAGGATTATAATCAAAACGCACGTGTCGTTTAAACTGGGAATGCACAAACTTTATCCGACCGAACGTCGATGACTTAGCTCGTTTATCCCCTGTTTCCACGACTTAGCCTGTTTATTTCCTGCACAGTATAAATTTAATCGTATATTTCTCGGCACTAAGCCGCTTTATAGCCTGTATGAGTTTATGGTAAAAAACACATCATCTTCTTCTATTAGGTGGCGCTGTTAACTCATTTTGGCCAAAAATTGACTTAGCCAGTTTATCCCCTGTACCCTTCATATGTATATACTGTCCAAAATAATAGAATCACTAATGAAATATGAAAAGAAGCACAAAACTAAAACATCAACAAATGAAATTAAACAAACAAGCAAACTATTATCCAGTCGAATTTTCTTCTTTTTCTTTTACATAATTTATGGCTTGAGCTGCCACTGCTGCCAGGGCTATTTGGCCAAGTTTCTTGTCACTGTAAGAGACTGTCTGATATTATCAGAGCAAAAAATAATAAATTTACGATAATATTGCTGTAGAAAGTATTTTATATTTTATTAAAAATGCAATATTAGTAAGATGAGTTGATCTTACAGTTATGGTTCACAAATAAAGTAAATATTAAATGAGCTGTTGCCACATTTATCACCAAGATCACCAAGAGTACAAAGCTTTAAAAAAGAAATAATCGAGTTTAATTGGGTATCAATTTTTTTGCAAATCAAGAGCTACAAATTTGCCCATAGGGATATTTTGATACTTTCTTTTCATAACGGTATTTAATTTATGAATATTCGATAGGAGGAGACTTTCTCATTGCACATTGCAATAGATCGCTGCTGTTTTGAAAATTTTAATGTATCATTTATAAAGTTAAAGTTGGGTTATGTTATCTTGTAACGCTAAAAATATGGTATTTTTAATGTTGGTAACAATAGCAAATTGCACCGTCAGAAATGGGCTTAATACACATATTTATTTTTAAACTGAGTAACCCAATAAATCATTTACCCTGTGGCAACAAGAAAAGTAAATTATGTTATACAATATACAATACACAACACAATATACGTTTTACAATATTTACAAAAAGTTATACTTATATTGAAATTATCCCCATGGGCCATAAGGGTTTTCAAAATGTAGTTTTCAGTGAACTATTCACCATTTATCAGTCTTAACAGTGCTTGTGGTTTATCTTCTCCAAGTTCCAGGAGCTGCAACATTGTTAGATCCTCAAAATGTCATAAAATATCAACAACTCTACCATTAACCACCATCAGAAAAAAATTATTTGTACCTCAGCCTCTTGAGCTTATTGTGGATTCTCCTGTACGTCTCCTGTACGACCTGTCCAGAAATTCAGCTCCCTGTATGAACGCATACAGGTTACTGGTTGGTGATAGAAGTCTGCTGGAATAATTTGGGGACTCCCATATAACATCTACCTTCCAATTTATGCAGGTGCCCCGTGAGTAGTTCTGCAGGATGAGTAGTTTGTTCCTGTCTATTATGAGCAGTTCTCTTACTAATTTTTTCGATGGAATGCTTACGGACGGTTTGGGTCCGTTAAGTGGAATACACGCTCCTTGCCTCACTAGTTCGTCAGCTTTTTGATTGCCTTGATGTCCCATATCAACCATAGATAAGTGGGCAGTTACCTTCGTATCTACTTTTTTTTGAGCTGAGATGGAAAAACTCATGTTCGAACGGATCCTCCTGAGGACCCGAACAGTGTTGATGATGCCTACCAACCAAAACCACCTCAAAACTTGCCGTTGTCCCCGTCTCGAAATCACTACCCTAGTATAACTGAAGACGGGCGACGGTCCCTCACACACTCTCCATTTACTCTGCCACTCAGAATCATTGTCTTCTCCTAACCATACTCTTCATTGCCTTACTGACCTCCATCCATTCCCCCTCCCCTATCAACATTATATTCACCATATTTTCCAAATACACCGCTTCCCGAGTTTTTCCTCCAAGTTCTTCAGCACTTCTTCTTCTTCCAGTATCTAAACGCGTGTCCTACACCATCCTCCACTTTACACCTTTCACACACTCCCAATCTTGTGAAGATATTCTACTCTTGACACATGCCCAGTTAGCACCTTTGTCAAGAAGTAGTTTACTTCGCCGAATTTCCTAGTCATCCATTCTCTCCTAATTCCAATTACTCTTTTTAGGGCACCTTCATCCTCCTTCCACCCTATTTCTATTTCCTCCATCCAATCCATAACTT
Source organism: Ophraella communa (assembly GCA_035357415.1). Lineage (NCBI taxonomy): Eukaryota > Metazoa > Arthropoda > Insecta > Coleoptera > Chrysomelidae > Ophraella > Ophraella communa. Next base: position 18,383,707 of record CM068988.1, on the reverse strand, counting down.
TCTCTCTTATCTGGCCCTTCCACTGTAGTCTCCTTTTTATTGGTGTCTTTTGTCGTATCTATTTCATACGTTATTACGGGTCTGGCATGTTTTATAGATTTTAATTTTGCTATCCTTTCACATTGATTATTCCATACCAATTCTCTCAAGCATCCAGAGGTTAGCGCAGCTTTGTTGATTTGTCATCTTACGTCCTTCATTGGATCATGGCTGCTGGATATATCTATGCCCAGTTATTTGAACTGCATCATTTGTTGTATGGGCCTGTCCTGGATTACTAGTTTGCATCTAATGGGTCCCTTCGGGATGGTCATACTTTTGGGTTTTTAGATGGAGATACTCATTTTAAGTCTTACTTAAATTAAAATTAAGCCTTGATGCCTCATTTTATAGCAATTATTTCCAAACCATACATGTTACGTCACATTATTTTTGTAGGACTGGAGAGCTCAGTAAGCACAGGGACGGTCTTGAGAGAGAAAGAGACCGCCTTATAAACGAAGTCAATCAACTTAACACCAAATTACAAAATGCCGTGGGTTACCAAGAAGAATTAGAAAAGAAGAATTCCGAAGCCGATTTAAAAATTAACGAAATAGCCGGACAACTAGAGGCAAGTCTATTTAGTAAAATAAAAATGGTTACCGTTATTTTAGTATTGTTAATACTGTTTTTTGTGAATAAACGATATTTTTAATTCAAAAATCACCAGGAATATTTTCATTAAAATGATTTGGAGTAAACGTTAAGTGAGGTTAATACTGTTTAAGCAAGAAAACAGTGAATCCCATGCAAAAAATATATGTAGCGACGAGTTTTGTTAACGCTTTGCTTAATTTTTCAGGATCAAGTTCAAGAAACCAATCGCCAAAAACGCGCTAAAGAAAAACTCGAAACAGACATTCAAGAATTTAAATTCAAATTAGAAGAAAAAGACATACGCGCCAATGAACTAAACGAAACTATTAAGGATCAATTGAAACAAATAGCTGGTTTGCAGAAAGATGTCAAAGAATGGAAATTGTCGCACGATAAGCTGGTGAAAGATTTAGAAGCTACTCTGCTAAAATCAAGCAAACTTTCAGACGAGCACAATACCACGCTTTTTGAAGTTGACAGTCTGAAAAAAACGTTGCAAGAAAAAGCCGTAGATTTAAAAGTAATTATATAGTTATTAATCACTAAAATAAAAAAAGACATATTATAGACTATAGGGTACAATTAGATTCAATTATACTTACGCTCAGAATACGTCACCGATTATGACGTAACGGCAAAGGATGGTTGAACAAACTATACGTCTATAATTGAATGTAAATGTAACTTTAATGGTAGGACCGGTAAGGAAAGCTTGGAAAATTTAGATTATTCTGAAACCATACTACTATCAGTATCATTAATTAGTTAAAAACATATTTTTTGTTGAAGATCATATCAAATGTTCCCCAATGGGGGAGATTTGATCCTTTGGTAGGATCATATGTCACTTATGACTAAATATTTCTCATTCATTTGAAAAATCTTACTTTCCGCCTAGTAATGTAATATACTATTAGATACTACAACGGCATAATTATTGTATAAACGGATGCGGGATTATTTTTACGGACTGCCCTTTATTAAAAATGGTTTCTATTTTTGCATTTCCCAAATTTAATCCAGGAAGCCAGATAAAATTTTTCAAATGTGATGATTTATCTCTTTTACATTGTAACTACGCAGCGGCGGCCTTAGGGGGTGGCGAACAGGGCAATCGCCCAGGGCCTCGCTCTTGCAGGGGCCTCGCGCAACAAACAAAGCAAATTTTAAAAAATATAGATTTTTTTAACTATATTTTTTTGGTTTAAAACTTTCGATTTTAATGCTTAATTACTTATTAAGGTTATGACATAACGGTAAATTAAAATTAAGTTAGTTAACTAATTCATTCATTCAAACCATAATTGAAAAATTCATTATGTAGTACTTGAATATCGCGGAATCAGCACAGAGGTTGCAATAAAAAACAAATAAAACCGTACTGTATTGTATAATACACAGGCAATTTGTCTATAAAATACCTTATGCTGCAAACATTAAAGATGTGGGGGTGGACAACTGTTTAACTGATTTCAAATTTATTATTATTTAAACCGTGATTGGTTATACACAATAAATAGGCCATCCTTAAAATTTATTCAATGCAAGCGATTTGAGTATGTATAATATAAAAAGATTAAAGGAAATTAGTGATAGTGAACTTTTCAAGCAATGCAGCGACTAGCAAATATCTATGACAGTAGGAGAATCATGTGATATTGATGGACATGAATTGTACGAAGAATTGAATATGTTCATCCGTGTGTATGAAGGAAACGAAGACATTATCTCGGTGCTGAAATACATAATAGAAAAAAAAGTTTACCCCACTATCGAAATAGTCCTGAGAATTATTGCTACCACACCTGTTACAGTAGCGTCTGCTGAAAGGAGTTTTTCGAGGCTTAAAATTATTAAAACATATTTGAGTAATTCAATGACACAAGATCGGCTTTCAGCCCTTGCTATTCTTTCAATCGAAAATGACGTAGCTCATTCGTTAGATTATTGTGCTTTAATTCAAGACTTTAGTCTTCAGAAAAGCCGCAAACATCAATATTCAAATTTATCATCTCTGTATTTGTTAATTTTGTAAATCTTTCAATGTAAAATATTTTAAAACTGAAATTTTATTTATTTGTATAACTTTAGTATTTCTCCTCAAACATGACAAATATCTAAACCAAACAACCAAACCTACTTTCGCATTACATACTTTTCACGAACGACAAAGGGCCTCGCAAAGACTTGCCGCCCTGAGCCTTGCAATGGGTAAGGCCGCCTCTGTAACTACGAATATATAGGAAAAATATTGCCAATGTAGATTTCCTTACTTTGTAGTTCGACTGCAAGCCCTTAGAATTACACAACTAAATAAATAAATATTTTGATTTTATCGAGCAATATTTCTTTAAATATCTAATTGAATATTTCTTATAGATAATTAGTGAAGAAACGACAAGATATAAAAATGATCTGATAAAAGCCCAAAAAGCAAGAGATGTGATAGAGAAAAAGGTTTTGTCGGTAATTAAGGATAAGGAAGAAATAATGGCAGACAGGAATTACCTTAGACAAAGAATTTCGATGTTCCAAAAGGAAATAGAAGATTTTAAGAGATACATAGACGAGGATAAAAGAACTATTGAAACCATAGTGAAGGAAAAGGACGTGCTAAATAAAACCGTTCAAAGGTAACAGCTTTATTTATTTATTTATTGCATTTTCAATAAATCTTTGGAATTTTTATCCTATTGACTGTGCCAGTTATTTTTTATTTTAGACATCAAGTGGTCCAAAAAGACCAACAGAAATTGATTCAGATTCAAGAGCAGGCGAAGAAAAAATTGGAAGTAGAACTGGATCTATTTTTTATAGAAAGCGAAAAACACAAAAAATTGATTAGTCAATTAGAAAGAGACAGAGACAGACTTACGGAGGAACAATTGGACCTTACGAATACCATACAAGATCAACTTGAAGATATTCGTCAGAAAAAAGTAAGTACTTAAATTATTAATCCCTTTAAAATGCCCATTTTAACTACACTGCTCCAAGTTGCAGATACCATCGGGATAACTGTTTTTTTCTCAAAGCAAATCACAATCCCTAATAACATTGACAAATTATAAGGCGGTATTGTGGACAAGGGATATTAATTGTTAAAAAACTGGTAATCATGGAAATAATCTCTATTTATTACAACTATTACAACACAAAACACAGGATAATCCCTTAGGGCTAATAACTTGATCTAGCCTTAATCAACATCAGGTACCTAGCTTCAAATAAACAAAATGTAACTTTCATTGACTTTAAAAAAGCAATTTTTTAAATAAATAGTAGAAGTTTTATTTAAAAATATTCATTTTTAATATTCTTAGTAATCTAGCTAGTCATTACTAAAAATTAAAAATATTATTTTAAAGGTTTCGCAATGTTCTGCTAATAGCAACATTGAAGTAATAAATATTAAAAGCTGACACTTCTTGTGTTGGTAATAAGAAAACTCTTCATTGTTTTGTCAGTAAATTAAAGTTTGATTATAAATATTTAACCTTGTTTTAGAAGGCACAATGATCGTTTAAATTTCCTTCATCCAACATTTGTATTTACTTCAACAATAGATTTTCTCATTTCGTTTAACTAGTTATCAAGAAAATAGTAATCCACTTATATAAATCATTACATCTTCAAGAGCGGAGATAGTGAACAAAGTAGTATAATTGAAGTAGGACTTTTGGCCATGATCGAACGTTTTTCTGTTCGTTCCACTCTTTGTCTCATTAAGTATTAATAATTAATTAAGTAATTCTTGAATTTTTATTGTTTTCATAATTTTAATTCTTGAATTTTCATTATGAAAAACATAAATTAAAGTCGATTTAAAATTATGAAATACATAATAGAAATTCAATTTCTATGGTACATATCCCAAACCAATCTAGGATTACTTCAACTCAACCAATCTAGAGGATGAATTGGATTAGTTTAAGTTTTTAACGAAAGAACAAAATTAAAAAGTCAGCTGTCACTGCTGTCAGAAAGGTCAAATTGCGAGTGTAAACATACATGGTGTAAACAACCATTTTATTTCACTTTTAACAACATTTATTATCCTTACCATAAACAATGAAAACAAACCATAAAACTAAATCAGAATCAATGAAGTCTGTCACTTAAAAATTTGAAGTTAGGAAAGTCTAAACCATTCCAACTAATCTTGCTCTTAATTTAGATAAGTTGGATGAGAAAGATGAGATCATTGAGTAATAAAACTTTATTACTCAATGATGAGATGTCAAATCAAAATTTGTCAGATGGTGGGGAACTCATCTTAACCGAAAGAATTAGTCAAGGATTACTTGAACTTATTTAGATGAGTTAGATCGGCAATTTTTATTATGTTTTTCATAAAGGAAATACGTGTATTAAAATTATGAAATACATAATTTAAATTCTGTAAAAAAATAATTACCAAATTAAAATTTTGAAACTAAAGATTATTTTTTATTCTTGCTTTTTAAATGTTGTTATTAAATACCAAAACGGCACGCCATACTTATTGGTTTTTGCTGACAATGTTCCTTTTCAACTGACCCCAAATTAGCTCTATGGGATCTAGGGCGCAGTAATAGGGAGGTAGCCTTGGTAGCATGATCTGCTTGTTTTGCCAAACAGTCAATGGCATACTCTTTTTTGAACGTTTTGGTACATAACACTTCAAATATTTGTGTTTTTTTGTGCAGCACTCTTCATAGTAAAGATCATTCTGTTCCAAAAAAAATTTCAGATCATCTTTCGTAGAACTTGATGTGGGTAATCTTACCCTCACCATTGAATGCTAGGGCGCGTTATCCATAACAGTAACGCTATTTTTCTTTGGTTTTGGAATTCTTTTTCCTTTATTTGAAGGAACGTCTACACTGCATTTTCGCTGGTTTTGATCAGCCCATCCTTTCTTTACCGTTGCATGTGTGTCGTACCAGATAATAAATTGGTTTTCCGCATTCTCTATATTTTGTGAGGGTTTGTAAATATTCGTTTCTCCATACAACCAGTCTCTTGCTATCCATAATAGACTGACGTTTATCGATAGTCTTAAATTTGAATCCGTTGTTCTTCAAAAATCGCCACAAAGTTGTTCTCGCACAATCTATCACTTCTTTCCTTTTCAATTTGATTTGAATACTAATAATAACTAATAAATAAAATAACAACACTAATTAACAAGAATTCCATGAAAATATTAAACCCAAACCTGTGTAAAGGTCAAAACCAGGTAATATTATACCAAACCGTCGTTAATCCCTAATAAAAATAAGATTGTCAGTTCACAGGATCTTGAAATGAATAATAGATGGTACGTTCATTTCTTGGAGCAGTATATAATTGTTGTTATTGGTTTTCTGATTTTTCATGGTTTTTCCCATTTTAGGTTTTTATTTTCGATCTAAAAAAAGAAGCAGATGAACGAGAAAACAAAATCAAACAGCAACAGAACGTCTACGAAGCCATGAGATCAGATAAAAACGCCTTACAGAAATTATACCAAGAATCGACAGCTGAAACCGGAGAGCTGAAGAAAAAACTTAGATTGGTATCACATCAGATCGAGCAATTGAAAGAGAATATTGGTCAAAAAGAAAAACAGATCATTAAGGATGAGAGCATCGTACGAAAGTTGACCAGGGAAAAGGAACAGTTAAAGTTAGTAAACAAAAATTTGTTTTTTCTCCTACCTTACCGGAAAACCAACCATGAACACCAAAAATAGGGCGGAAAGTATTGTTTATCAACTCCGCGATTTTTTTATTCTAGCAATGAAAAAGTGTGCTTTGAATTTTAATGTTTTTTTTTATTTTTAAATAAGAAATAATATAAATTTTTACCAATTCTACAAAGTGAAAGCTTTTCGTGCATTACAATGATGCTGGAGACGCTGTAGGGGTGGGTTTCAATGGTGGTACCTTAATAGCTGATGGAGGTGCTCCAGACTATAAGATTCACCATACAGACAGCACTGGATACGACGTTTGGGATTCCGAAACGTTTTCTTTCAATCTATAGGTAAATTATAAGGCTCTGCCCCGGAAGCACAGCTTATTTTTACTTCGCTTTCTGAAATTTATGTTGATGGTTATCTATTAAAAATTTGAAATATATGAAAAAGACAGATCATTAGCTTTATATTAGGAAAATGCTGCTGAAAAACTTTCTTCTCTGTCTTGTCTTTGTCTGATATGACAACTTTTAGATTTTCCCATGCTGGGAATGCTCACTTACAACGTTCTCTAAATATTCGTTAGAAATTTGGCAACATGTTATATTATTCACTTTCTTTCTTTGTTGAGAAGTGTGCTGCCATGTTGTCACTTTATGAGCACATCATTGTATCTGAGAGAATATATAACAGTTCACTTCATAATTAATGTTCAAAACATCAATAATTGAGAATCAATTGTGATTATTTCCTGAAACTTAATGAAATGAAATTTGCTTCATTCATTTTGACAAGTGGCAACCGTGTTGTTCTCTTCCCCTTCTGATTAAATCGTGACGTCACTTTCTATGTGCGGCAAAATTTCGACCGTTGGAATATTATTTTGACTTTATTGGCGATTTAGAGTTCGTATGATCAATAAAAAAAATATTAAATCGCCTAATATTCATGTATATTATTTAAATATAAAAGCCTTTTGTACGGCTACCTCTTACATAATATTCATTGTTTGTCTGAATCGTTTATTGAGATATAGCATGTTGAAAGTCTTCATATGAAGTATATTTTTCACCAACCTTCATTGTATAAGTCATTAAGAAAAGTTTTTGCATTTATTGAATAAAACTTGTTGCAATAGCTTGCTTGAATTTGTTGAATAATACCTAATACACGAATAAAACAACTGGGGCATAATAACGATGTCTACCAACGTCATTTTTGACAGGTGACAGCGGTGTCTACCGACTTCATTTTTAACAGGTGACAGCGGAGGCACAGACAAATTATGAAGCAAAAAAATCTAAAACACTAGCACAAAAAGAGTGCATTCGATTTGAAAAAGGAGCGTCTAATTCTGAAAACCTCATGATAAAGGAGAACAAATACATAATAGTATAAATTCTATAATCAGAGGGTTTCTTACAACGCCTAATAGTGGCGCAGTAGTATACGTGTTTGTCTCTCACGCAGGGGCTCGGGCTCGATTCTCAACCATTACATTTTTTAATATTCATAAAGGTAGGCGGAAAACAGTTATGTGTCACACATGCATAAATGTATTAGCACCCCTTTGTTGATATTTGCTGGCCTCGTTGGCTGCTAATGTCCACAGCACACCCTTTAGCAGGCTAACTCTTCTACTAATTATCAGATCTAATATATTAGTACTGGGCCCACCCGCTTCATGTTGCGAGCGCTAGTGTACGTGCAGCCCAGAACACAGAACTATACATAACAATACACATTTTATTAATATTTTTGGAAAGTTGGGTTTTAAAGAAAACTTCGACGTTGTTCATCAAGTTTATATTAAATAAATATACATAAAAATATATAAATAAATAAGAAATATAAAAAATGAAATTTACTTTTTTCTGTTGATTCTATTTATATAGGATTTGTGTGCCTGTACTATTTAAATATTTTTCATATTTGGAGTCCTTGCCTGCAGCAATTTTATTCACTTGTTTGCACCAAAAAAAGATAGTGCATCTAATTATCAACCTGCAGGCTTTTTCTCCACATGTAGATGGAGCTTCCAAAGACACCGTTGTGGATGATGGTAGAATAACTGAAGTAGCTGAAATCAAATAATTTTATTCACTTACAATATAACTTAAAGTTGTATCTACTTACCAGATAAAAGTAGAGTTGGGTATGCACCTGGTTTTAACTCTTTTTGAAATTCTGCGTTATGAAACTGCTGGTCAAAATATTGATGGCACACTCTATAATTGTCATAAAGTTTTTTTGGAGTTTTCTCCTTTAACACAGGATTGTTTATATTCTCCATCCAAATATTAATTAAGTTGGGATCCTTGGTGAAACGATGCCTCTTACTTGTTTGATCGGTACAACTAGGAACACAACACGTTCTTTTACGAGATGCCATGCTTATATTATACTAAAAAAAGTAAAAAATATTATAGTATGATATTGTATGCTACACTATATAATTATGAAATAATTGTTAACATTTAAATATTAACACACAATACACAATACTTACACTGCTCTAATTCTCTTATAATACAGAAAACAATTAAAAAGTTCATAAACTGGAAGAAATAATAAATAATTAATCAATTTAACGATAATCAACGGAAAAAGCACAGGCGAAACATAATTCAAAATTCAAACGTTAACGGTTTACAATTAAAAATGAAATGACAAATCATGATTAGTTTATAAATATGTGATGACAGTTCACGTTTCCTCCGATTGGGCGATACTGTAACGTCACGCTAAAGATACGCCCTCAAGTGGGTGGGCGCAATAATATAACTTGGATACAAATTGTAGATAAGAGTTAAACTGCTAGGAGGGTGTGCTGTGCTAATGCCCACTTTTCGTCCTTGTGACACTATATTGTTCTCTCTTGTTTTTATAAATTGTTATACATTTTTGTTTTTTTCCTTTTTGCAGAATAGAGGTTATGACTGGATTGGATCAAGTAAGAGTCTTGCGTGCAGACGTAAAGGAATTGCATGAGGAAGAAAAAAGATTATGTGAAACCATTACCGTAAGACTTTGACACACTGAAATGTTACTACCGTTTTTATTTTTATTTATTTTTATTTTTGTAGAGTCTGAATCGTACAATTAGAGAGAAATCTAAAGACTTGGATCTATTGATGAACGAAAGGGACGTACTTGGATCTCAGTTGGTTCGAAGAAATGACGAGATTGCTTTGCTCAACGAAAAAATAGTTATTCTTCAAGCGACACTAGCCAGAGGTAGATATTTTTTTTGAAATTACTCATTTGTAAGACTGGAAAGAAATTGAATTTAATTTTTTTTTAAGGTGAAACTCATTACGAGTTAAGATTAACCGATATTAGATTGTTGAAATTGGAAATTAAACGACTTCGACAAGAAAAAGGTCACATCGACAAAACCATGGCGAGTATGGTCGATTTGCGTTTGGAAGTCTTCCATTTGGAAAGGGATCTAACAAAATGTAGATTAAAATGTAAGGCTCTGGAACAGGAAGTTCAAAATCCATTGAATATACATAGGTGGAGGAAACTGGCTGGTTCCGATCCGGAAGTATTGGATTTGCTCCAGAAAATTCAGATATTACAAAAGTAAGTCCAAATTATTTATACTAAACTAAAATTCCAAAATAGTAGGCACTAAATTCTCAGAAATGACTGTGACGTTTTTGCCTTAATCTGCCTCTTGCAGTGGCGTACGGAAATTATACTAAACAAATGTGGAAAAATTAATTATTTAAAAACTATATCCACAAATAAGAATTAAATTACATTATATTAATTATATAAAAAAAATATACACTGTGTCCACGGATGGAGTTGCTAAGAGGAGAAAAACCTTTATTATTAATTTTATGACAAAGTTATTGTTATAAAAAATTTGCATCCTTTGGAAATAAGATTGACATAAAAAAATCTGAGATCGGATGTACAGGGTGTTAGCAAAGTAATAAAACGTGAAAATGTTTCATGAGAAAAGTAGGCACCATTATTATTATTAATGCAGCCGTGTGCATGAGATTTCGATTTCAGACCTACGTTTATTGGACTAAAACCACTACCACCACAAAAAGTTTAAAATTACTTACAGTATTGTATTATTCATTATCATCTGAAGAAAACTCGTCGGATGATGAGCAACTATCGCGATCGCTACTATTCAAAGTAATAATCAATGGTTCAATTGCAATGTCCATTCTAGTGTCGAGATCCCACATTTTGTCCTCTTCTTTTGTCGCATGTCTAATGCATTTTTTCCATGACTCGGGTGTGACATTTTCTATCGCAGTAGCTAGTAGGCCTTTTACCTCATTCATTTTAAAAGTTAAGTTTTCCCTCGCCACTTGGTTTTTTATTTGAGCCCATATTAGCTCGATCGGGTTTAGCTCACAATGGTAAGGAGGAAGGCGGTGTACAATTATGTTCCTCTCACGAGCCATTTCGTCGACAACATATTTCTTCAACTGAGGTATATGTTCCCTTGCAATATTGAGTAATTGTACTTTTAACATATTATCGTCGAATGGTAAATTTTTTTCAGATAGCCAGTTAATGATATCAGCTTTTCGCCAGGCAGTTGTAGGTGACCGCTCCATTTGTCTGCTGTGGTAGGAGGCATTGTCCATGACGACGACAGAGTTTGGTTCAAGGTTTGGTATAATCTTTAAAAACCAACTTTCGAACTTTTGCGCGTCCATTTCCTCGTGGTAGTCGCTAGTTTTCTTGGACTCGAAGAGTAACAAGCCGTTTTCCATAAAACCCGAATCGCTGCCTATATGAGTTATTATGAGCCTCCGTCCTTTGCCAGCTGGCGCTTTTAATCCTGTTGAGAGGCCTTCAATAAAAAGCTTGACGGCAACTTTTTATTTCTAAATCTTGCCATACCTTTGAAACAGTATGGCCTTGATTCAACCAAGTCTCATCTAAATAGTAAATCTTTTACCTTCACGACGATACTCTCGGATTTTTTCAAGTAATTTCTCCGCCACAAAACAATTTCTTCTCTTTCTATAAGAGCACTTTTCCTACCTCTTTTCATAAATTTAATGTTCATTTGCTTTAATGTGCGCAATAAAACACGTCGTGATATTTTGGGCATCGATTCATCGGAACTTATTTCGGCTGCGACTTTTTTTAAAGTTGGGATTTCATTTCGGAAAAAGAACGAATGGAATTTCCTACGAATAGCATATTTGGTGCAATCATCAAGCTGAATTTGTTTTTTTCCTCTAGTTTCAATGTCTTTAGATACATTATCACATTTACCTTCATTTTCTTTAAATGTTTTAAGAATTCTGTGAACACTTCTCGTCGACACTTTAGTTAAATCACTACACAGATTAACTACGTCATTATGCAACATATTCTCATTCCGTTCACGGAGCCCACAATACACATTGTATATAATAGTTTTTCTCCTTCGGATAAATTTGGACGTCTGCGTTTACTTTGACTGCTTTCACTTTCCATATTGCTCACAGTTCACAGCACAAAATTAAACTGATTTATAATGATATTTCCCTTGTTTCAGTCCTTAAACAAATCCCTTGGTTTTTACCTGATCTGATATGAAATTACCTTTTTTTTACTGTTAATCGTTTTCCTAGAAATGTACCTGCCTAATTATTTGACGTCTACTACATTATTACTTCTTACGAATGGATTAAATGGATTAACTGTATAGAAAGTGTATTATTCCTCTTTTATGTTTATCTAGGGTAGGTATTATACAAAAATATCATTATTTATTATATTATTGAAAAGGGTATTTCCAATTTTAGAATTTTTACAACAGAAATTCAGTGGCGGCTCGTGGTATTTGAAAGTGGTGAGGCACAGTTTATTTTTTTTTTAACAAAGTTAGAATTTAAAGTTAGTCTAGTGGTCACTCTACGTTGTGTAAAATCATTTGTAAAAAAATTATAACATTAAATTTAAAAAAATTAAAATTGTTTATAAAGCTAGGGCTATGTTATCGAACAATTTGTTCATATAGAAATATTTATTATGCAACTGTCCAGCAGGAACCAACGTGGAGGTGTAGAGCATTCTTGTCATGGAAGAGAAGGGCGGAAAGGATGGGATTGAGAGAAATAGAGGAAAAGGGATTGGTAAAAAGATAAAGAGATATTAAATAATACATATAGATTCTTAAATAAACTTGAAACAAATTATGAATACACTAAAAAATCAAGCATGCGTAAAATAACGAGTTGTGAAAAAATGTGAAAAAATATTAACCCTAACAGAAAAACGTCAAAAACGTGCGTCCAAAAAATTAAAGTTTTTTTGTAAATTAAAGGAATTCTGCGATTTTTGTGTTCAAAAATATTATATTGCGTCGTCAAGCTTTTTAAAAGCCCATTGGGAAATTTTTTTGCAAAAATGGAAAATTTCAAAACATCCAGTAAATATATATAAAAAAAAAATTATTTTTCAATGTCGCAAAATCTAACCTCTATTTGATTGGCTATAATGTCAAGAATTTCAAAAAAAAATTTGCCTTAATTGTTGTTTTTTATCTGCCATTTCAACTCCCTTACGACGTTTTGATTGTAAAGCGCCGATGTCCAGTTTTTCATAAATTGAATCAAAATAAGTACTGTTAGTTCTAAATTCACGAATTTTAGTTTAGAGTAGTTTGCAGTAAATTTCTTGCTTTAACAACATCTGTTTTGTAAAATAGAAAACACGATATCAGTTTGGTGGAAAATTATTGTAAATGTTCCTAAAAAATATGTTTTGCGGATCCTCTAAAAAAGCTTTTAAACCTACGGCTTCTCTAATTGATATTTGATTAAAATCACGACTAATAATAATAAAATTAAAAGTTTCAATTAATTTATCTTTATTGTTGTTAACTGTCTAAACTGCTCGTGAAGTAATATTACAACGAGTTGCTACATTAGTAGGTATACGATTTCCCCCAATTTGTTCCAACACGAGTACGCTTTGTCGATTTAGAAAAATATGATGAAAAACCTGACAGTGTTGAGAAAAATACTTTAACCTGATGAATTGAACTGCAAGCATTACTTAAAATTAAATTAAATACATGTGCATAGCAATGCCTGAGGTGCTATAGATTTCATTTTTGCCTGTAAACCATTTACTTCTCCCGACATTACAAAAAACACCGTCAGTATGTTTGAGCCACTAATTTCGAACGCAAGTCAAATTTCTCGAATTTGGTTGATAAAAATTCAAATAAATCTTGGGCAGAACTTACATCATAACATCCCATGAACCGTTCAACAGGTTGATCATTTACAACGTAACGAAAAATTACGGATAATTGTGAATTACAGCTAATGTCGGTTGTTTAATCAACTTGCCAAGAAAAAACAAGGAATTTAAAATTTGGTCTTCAATTTTCTTATTTATAACAAAAGCAATTGAATCAATTAATTCATTTTGAATAGTTTTGTATGTCCCAGAAAAAAACGATCTATGCTATTATCATTATCATGTTTTAAAAATGTTTTTAAATTTGTGTCATATTTGCTAAGAAGAATACCTAGCTCTTTAAAAACTATAATGAAACAAGCAAAAGTAATGTAATATTTTAGAAAAACCACCGAGATTCACTGCTCACCGAACCGAAAACTATAATAAAAAAGTGTAAAAGTCAAATGCACTGTGCACTTTTAACCCTCAATCTGTTAATCTAAAAATAGCATGTGTCAAAAGCCGGAATAACGAACGAATCTAAAAATAAATTAGACGCCCCATCCCCGAAAGACTATCGGTCAGTTTTCGTTAATTTTCGTGTGGCCTGTCGCCTATTACGGAGAGGCCTGCCTCTCTAAACACAGTTTTTACGCGCTATGTAAAGCTAGATTCGACTGTGTCGTACAGAACAATTGTAATACGCTAGACAAAGAAACCCGCAGGCTTATTCTGTAAAACCAGCAATTATTTTGCAACTAGCAACCATTGTACAACGGTCGCGCAATCAGTCGCAAAATGTGGTATTCTGTAAGGTAATCGCATCGCAGTTGCTGGTTGCTGTCAAGATGCACTTTTGCGTCATAAAACTAGCGCCACTTGCAATCGGATAGCAATCAACGTAACTAGATTGTCTGCAAAATCAGCTGATGAACAAAACAAATTTAAAAAATATTCTGCGGCCTCAATAATCATAAATGCACGAGCCATTTCTAAATACTTAAAACAAATGATGACTATTATTTTTTCTATTACGGTGGTAAGTAATTGTTATTAATTATTAGGTAAATATTCCAACGGCAGTAAGCCCTTTAATTACTATTTGTAAATAATAAAAACATGTTTATTATTGACGATATACTATAATTTATGACTTACCTTCTATTTCTATCACCAAAACTTAATTAAATTATAAAACAACTCAACTACAACTACTATATTTGTGATTGCTATTTGACAGTTGCAATCGCGTTGTAATTGCTAAAAAATTGCTTACAGAATACGATTTTTTACATAAAACAACTGAAAAATGCACTTTTTCAGTTAACCAATTGCTCACTAGAGGTAGTTATCAAATAAATTGCGATCGCGGTCGCAGTTGCTTCTTCGAGAATACGAAACTCGCGTTTGACAGCGACAATTGCGCAATTATCGGCAGTCGCAAGTTACAGAATAGGCCTGCCGGAGAGGCCAGCCTCTATCCCTATAACACCTAAAGCAGAAAGGAGATGGATGATCTTTATAGCGAAACGCGGGTCAGGGCAGGACCGTATTTTACTAATTTAATAATAATTTTAAATGATATAATAATGATGCAAAGAGTAAAATAATATAAATTTGTGATTTATTTAATTTGTAAATTATTGGTGAGGCACTGCCTCACCTGCCTCATAGGAGAAGCCGCCACTGCAGAAATTCCAAAACTGTCATCAGTGTTGAAACAGACCTAATTCGTTATAACTGTATTATAATAACAGATCAAAGAAAAAAAAATAATATTTACATTACGTATTATTCAACGAATGTTACGCTCATGAATGTTAACCTAACCGTGCTCAGCTGATGAAGCAATATTTATATCTCTCTCTATCTTACGGCAAATTTAATCTACCTCTCTTTTTTCCGCCCCACAAACGTCTCTGTGTACGCAACGTTGCCATTTATAAATTTTAGTCCCAGAATATAATTCAAATTCTTTTATATTTAATAAACATTGATGTTGTTGAATATATTTCATTAGCAGGAAGTTTCTTTAATATTTAATATTTTTTAGTATTTAGTATTTAATGAATAAAACACGTTGTCCGTTATTCTCTGACCATTTAGTTGCGTGTGTATGATTTAAATAGAAGATGATAAAATATATAGAAACCCAACCTGACAACAATGTTTACGTTTTAATTCAATAATATTTCTGAGAATTTAGTGCCTACTATTATGGAATTTTAGTATACTTGGTTAGATTAATCGTAGAAAAACAAATGACTTTTGCGTAATATGGAAACAAAATATTTTATGGGGTGACAATTTGAAAACTTACAATTGCCAGTTTCTATATATGGACGGGGAAACAACCTATAACGTAATTCACTATAGTACCATCCCACTCCCAGCTACTCCAACTTTGAATTCTTAAATGTCTATCTCCTACTAACCTGATAGCTGTTAATATAAAGCTCTTCAATTGAACCCTACAAGGCTACTTTTGATGTAGAAGTTTTTGGTTTAATGAAAATTTTTCTAGGACACTTAACACACAATTTTGACACTTGGAAAAAGACTAATTTTATACCCGTTCGCTAAAAAAAGAAAAGAAGAAGCAATATCACGTGATATTTTTTAAAAACGCACAGAACGTAATAATTTAAGAAAGAATATTAAACAAAATCTATGAACTTTTGTAATTATTTTTTTTAACTCAAAATATCACTGTTTTATGATTTCGCCCAATGAAAACGCTTAATCTTCAATGATTTGTGGTTTTACACTGATAAAACCACTAGTCGTTTTACCCGTATGGATGAGTTCTATAAAAGGGAAATGTTGCCAAATTAACGAGCAAAAAAATACTGAAAAAGGTTAGTCGCATAAGGAAGCAGTTTTTCCAATATATTTTTGGTTTTTCTTATGTATTTTGGACCATCGAGAAGAGTAATTCTACCCGGATTTGTATCTTCGTTGTGATTCCACAATACAAATTGCGATGAAGCATTGTGCATATCAAAATTGTAGAAATAATACAAGAACTTTAGTTAAAGGACGAAGAAGGAATTCTATTAAGTTTATTCCGTTTCCTAAACCCAGAAAATGTCCGAGCAGATGCCTTAAATGGATTGATTTATGTGGCAACCAAAATCTGAATTTTGCCACAATCAACAAAACCACCTATATTTGTAGTGAACATTTCGTTCATAATTGCGTAGATCCAAAACCTTATTGTAATAATGAATCTACTGAAGTTGAGGAAAATGCAGAAATAACTCAAGTTGATATACAAGAACATGCTAGTGTCTCAGACAATCAAATAGATGTTGACAATCAATCTAAGAATTTCCCAATTAAACCCACTACAAATATGTTGGAACACAATTATAGCTCTACTAATTTTATAAGGCAAATAAAAACTGAACCAAAAAAAAATTACAAAAATTGAAACAAAAGATAGTACAAGTACTTATATTCAAATCTTCACCGTGGACGGAAATACTCGTACAGGAAACACTATTTTTCATATAAAAACCTAAAAACGACAAATATCATGTTTAAATACTTTACTGGACTTAATCCTCCACATTTTGAAGCATTTTATTCATTCCTAGATGAAAATGTTATGAAGGACTTAAGATACCAATTTAAATATAAAAGGCAGCTTAAAGTTAAAAAGAATTTCTACTCAAAATTTTCTAATAAAGACAAGTTATGTTTGGTGTTTCATTCAATCGACATATCTCTTAATTAGTTCATCCTTAGACCCAGTTTGTTTAAGGGATCTGCACTCCAACCAACGTTTTAATTCGTTGACAGAATGGTCCTCTAAACTTAAATTTTCTTTTAACATTGCCCCGGGTACATCTCTAGGTAAAAGCACTATAGAATCCATGTCTAACTGATACTAGACTAGAAAGATTGTAAAATGTTTAACTCTTCTCGAGGATATTTGCAATAATAAAAGCAGATCAGAGTAACACAAATCACTAACAGATAAAGTTAGAATAAAAAATCAGTAATACAAAAACACGAAGCCAAACAATGCTAAATAATAACAGGACAATATCTAATGATGCGTGTATGTGTTGACAGCTGACATTTAGTTTTTCGTCAACTGTAAGAAGTAAAATACTACAAACTAAAAATATGTTAAAAGACCTCTGTATCTTTCGGGTACAACACGGGTGATAAAGGGGCCCAAAATAATTACATAAGAAAAACCAAAAATATATCTATTGGAAAAACTGCTTCCTTATGCGACTAACCTTTTTCAGTATTTTTTTGCTCGTTAATTTGATAACATTTCCCTTTTATAGAACTCATCCATTGACAAAATCATAGAACTGTCAAAAATTCAGTAAGAATATTGAATTTGTTAATATCACAATTCAATTCATCTAAACGACAATAAAAATTCAAATTCAAATTAAAACTAACCTGGTTTTGTATGCATTTAAAACATTTATATAGTTACTTACACATAAACGTGGTGAATAGATATTAAAATAAATATTTATTCAAATTAAAACTGTGTTTTTACGGTGCTCACGACAAACGACAACCGTCAATACTATGTAGTGTACAGGTTAAATCAATAGGAGGGGTAACGGCATTGATTACGTCAATAAAGTAAAATATATCGATGAATTATTAAATAAAATGGTTTCTGTACAGAATGGTTTAGAAAATAATCTTCTCAAATCCACTCGTCTTGTAAAATTTTTCCAGACTCAAACTTTTAGTTGGGTTGTTTACCTAAAACCTATGGATTGGGTTGAAAACATTTGTTTTTATATTTTTATTCCTAAGGTATATTGCAAGTCAACACTACCATAACCACACATTTAGTTTGAGTGTAAATTACACCGAGTGTAGAAAAGTGTTCCACTTCATATGCAAACGAAATGACCTTATTATTCATATTATTTGTTACAACCAGAGGTCACCATTAAATCACGCCCACATGCGAAATATCATACCTTGTTTCTTTGTGTCATGTATATGACATCTCTCTTATTCACTTTCTCTTTGAATGTAAGTAATGGACTGTCTGACGTCACTAGAGGCGTGGTCATAAAAACCTTTTCAAACAAACCGAATTCATTTGAAGGAAAAACAGACTCTTTGCAAATTTTTTTCTCTGTAATGGTCACAACCAGGTACAAAACACATTACCATTTTGAAACTATCATTGTAAATCTGGGAAAAGAAATCGAATTTACCAAACACACATAACCTCAACTCAGTTTACACTGTTTAAAAAAACGCTTTGCATACCTTTCCTTTGCAGATTTTCTCATAAAAAGTCTTTAACTGATCACTTTTTGCTTATTTCTATAATTATATTAATATAAAGTAAAAGCCAAATAAAGTTGCGTGCACGTCACCAAGGTCGTAATACGCCACATTATTGTGACGTCACTATCACCGTTGCTTGACATAAGTCATAGCATTATATCCAATGTTGATTTTTTTAATCTCTTGTTTTGTCTTTGAAAATACGTTCATTATTAAAAAATATTTTATTTTATTGTTTATGGTTTTATTTTTATTATATTTATTGTTTGGTAACTCAGTAATAACCTTACCACTTTTATTGTGGAATTCCTTACATTGTGAAATCAATTCAAAAGTGTAATTAACAAAAAACAAATGAAAAAAATATATCGCTAATTTTCAAGTTCCATTTAATATAAAGTGAAAATTTCTACCTTCGCGTTTTTGTTTACTTCAGTTATTTTCTGTTAATATTCATACTTCATGAACAATCTGACAACGCTGCAAATGTTCACAATGATAACGTGAACGCAACTTTATTTGCTTTTACTATATACATACAGTGTGGGCCACAGAAAACAGTCCACCTCGATATTTGGCAGTATTTATTAGATTTTAAGAAAATGAGAAAACAGGTCGATTTTTGTTCCAAGGGGAACACATTTTTACGATACACACATCTGTCATTTGTCAAACCCCTCCCTTCCGCCTCCCCAACCCCTTATTTTTAAATAGGGAATCCACCATGTGCGGCATATCATTAGAAAGGTATTTAGATGGAGTACCCAGACATAACGATCTTTTACGAGTTTTTTTTATATTTGCACCGTCTTTGATAAAAAAGTCTTCATTCATTTAAAGTACAACACCTCTTAAAAAAGTAACGTAACGCCTATGGTTTGTTGTTTTTTCTGTCATATCAGAAGTAAATAGATTGGAAGGAGATATTGAATGGCCTGCAAGATCCCCCGATTTAACACTCCTGGATTTCTTTCTGTGGGGTTATTTAAAGACCAAAATTTATAAAACCGAACCTTCTTCATTGGAATAACTAAGACGACGAATAGTACATGAATGCAGGCTATGAACCCCTCAAATGCTTCGACGTTCGACGTAATTTCGAGAAGCGGCTCTACAATTGTATAGAAGTCGATGGACACCATTTTGAACATCTAGTTAAATAATTTAATATTAATTTAAGTAAATTGTTTGATGTATTATAACTTATAATTTATTTAAGGTAAAGGTGTATTTTAGGTCACCCCCCTAGGCGCATGCGGGAATTTGAATTCTTAAATTAATTTTATTGGTAGACGAGAGCAGTAACCGAGCGGTAAACTTTGAATTTTAAGCTACGTTGCCACATTTTTGTGAATAAATAAACTGAGTGAAAGATCTTGAAAAGATGAAAATTACATAGATATTCTTTCATAAATTAGACAAATTAGATATTGACTGGAAAATTAAGTTTTTTTTTAAATAAATAGTGAGTCAGAACAATAAATTTTGCATCTGAAAATATTTCTGGATTTAAACTTGAGGAACATATAAACATATGAATCACTTACAAAAGTTTTTGCTAATATTTTCTGTACTGCCTTTACATTAATACTTTATATTTTTTAATGAATTTTAAACCATAATTAAAATAAGTCCCATAAGTAAATATATCATTTACATGAATGAAAACATAAAACATGTTCTATTTCTAATTTTATTTGCTGTTTTATTCCTAGTTTAAATTGCTGTTTTATTATTTCTATGGCGTTTACAGCAGAAGTTTATATATTTAATATTATTAAACCATAATAAATTAAAATCACAGAATACCATTACAGCAAGAGATTTATAGGTATATTTGCCAATTAAAAAAATGAAAAAAGAAGAACGCTTTTTATTTATATTTTTAATTACTACTTTCAGCATATAATTGATTATTTATGGATTTATAAAACTCCTTTAATCTTTAAATATTTACCAGCTTCTTTTTTTTAAATCAAATTTACTAAACCCAAACCAAACTTATCGGTTAAGGGAAAAATTATTTAAGCCGACAACACCGCAACTTCAAACTCGTCTAAAAATCAATAAATTTGAAATTGTCGTGCATGCGCCTAGGGGGGTGACCTAAAATAAACCTTTACCTTATTTAATTTTCTTACATTACAATTAATTTATTGCTTTTGCAATATTTGGTTGTTTTTAATTACTTCTGATATTACAGAAAAAATGACAAACCATAGGCGTTACGTTACATTTTTAAGAGGTGTTGTATAAATAGATTTTTTTGAAAAGGTAGTGACGTCAGAGTGTGGTCAGAGCAGTCCATTTATCCACTGTCAACATGATAACCGCGATTTTTTTACAAAAACAGTGTAAAAGCTGGCTTTAATAAAAATTGACATTTCCTTTCAAAATTTGACAATGTTGTGTTGTACACGAAAGAAACGAGTATTCGTTTTTCAATTGTATTAATTAACTGCCTCAAAAAAAGCTTTATCCGGATGGGAGTTCCAGCGGGTAACGTCGAAAATGGGAAAAAAATTTTCCAGCAAAGGTGCGCTCAATGCCATACTGTCGAAGCTGGTGCGAAACACAAAACAGGCCCTAATCTTAACGGATTAATAGGACGACAAACGGGAAAGGCACCAGGCTACAACTATTCTGACGCTAATAAAAGTAAAGGAGTCACGTGGACAGACGATACACTATTTGAATACTTGGAGAATCCGAAAAAGTTCATACCAGGTACGAAAATGGTATTTGCAGGATTAAAAAAAGCCAGTGACAGAAGCGACCTTATATCGTACCTTAAATCGGCCACATAGAAAATGTATTGTATATTTGTTTGTTTGATCATTAAAGTGAATTTGTCATTGCGTGCAGGTCGTTTATATTCTCAGAAATATAATTGATAGAAAAAATTTTTTTTATTTCGTCCTTCAACATATCGTTGTTTGCAGAAATTTTGAAATTTTTGTTATTTTTAAGGACGCAATTTAACACAAAATTGTAATTAAAATTTTTCATTCTACCACTATTGGCCCTTAAATTGAATTTTGTTAAACATGTCTAATTTTTTCTACATTCTACTCAACTTTTAAGTTTTATTGAAAAATTAGGTTTAAAATCACAAAATTATTACAGCTGTTAAATTTTAAAAAGATGCAAAAAGGCAACGACATGCGGTGGAACCCATTACAGTAGATGCCGATGTGCACCATGTTGCTACTAGCCAGATAGAAATGGATAAAGGTCCATCCATGAAGAAGAAAAAGACTTTGGAACAAAGTGACAGTGAAACAAACGGAGATATGGAAAATACCGAGTTTATATCGCCAAGGAAAACATGCAAAATTCCAAGTCTCACAAGTAAAAACTTAAATTTAATAATTAAAAACAAATTTGATAAATTGCCGATAGAAGAATTAAAAAATTCCAAAGACAATATTGATACAAGTGTACCATCTGACTCTTCGCAGCAGAGGAACGAGAATGTTGCCAATAAAAAACCGTATCCGCCTATAGTGCTAAGCTGCAAGGCGGATAATCATGAAGATTTTATAAAAGATTTAAAAAATACGCTAAAAGGTAAATTTTATTTAAGATACACAGCCAATTGCACTCTCGTGTTCTGCTACGAGGAGTCAGATTACAATTCCTTTGAGGAAATTTGTTTGGAGGAGGGACTGCAGTTCCACTCCTACACTCCAAAGTCAAATAAGACGCATGCGTTTGTCTTAAGGGGGCTTCACGCTGGCTCCTCTGTTGAGGCCGTCAAACGTGAATTGATAGAGGATTTCGCTGTTCCCGTGGTCAGCATTCACAAGATGAACACCAAGAAAGTTCATCTCTATATGTTGGTCACTGGACCAGCGATCAATCTGTCATGGCCATTAACTACTGAAATACACTGAGTCTTTTCTCACTATAACTTCGATCACTACTATTTACAACTATTACTACTATTTACACTTTAAACTACTTGAATATTATTCGAAAACTTTAAATTTGTAGGAGCAAAATTTTTTTGTGTCTGACGTCTGGACGAGAACCGGTATAGTGAACCGGTATAGTGTGGTATGGTCGTTGCCTGTAAAATATGAAATTTTATATCAATTTATATTGATAATCTAATTAATTTATAAAGAATTAAAAATAATCAAAAAGGCAACGACATGCGGTGTTCCCAAGCGGTCACCCATCCAAGTACTAACCGCACCCGACAATGCTTGACTGCGGTGATCGGACGAGAACCGGTATATTCAGTGTGGTATGGTCGTTGCCTGTAAAATATGAAATTTTATATCAAGTTTTATTGATAATCTAATTAATTTATAAAGAATTAAAAATAATCAAAAAGGCAACGTCATGCGGTGTTCCCAAGCGGTCACCCATCCAAGTACTAACCGCACCCGACAATGCTTGACTGCGGTGATCGGACGAGAACCGGTATATTCAGTGTGGTATGGTCGTTGCCTGTAAATTATGAAATTTTATATCAATTTATATTGATAATCTAATTAATTTATAAAGAATTAAAAATAATCAAAAAGGCAACGACATGCGGTGTTCCCAAGCGGTCACCCATCCAAGTACTAACCGCACCCGACACTGCTTGACTGCGGTGATCGGACGAGAACCGGTATATTCAGTGTGGTATGGTCGTTGCCTGTAAATTATGAAATTTTATATCAATTTTTATTGATAATCTAATTAATTTATAAAAAATTAAAAATAATCAAAAAGGCAACGACATGCGGTGTTCCCAAGCGGTCACCCATCCAAGTACTAACCGCACCCGACACTGCTTGACTGCGGTGATCGGACGAGAACCAATTTCAATTCAATTTCAAAAATCTTTATTTAAATATTTACAGTGTACATTTGCTATCAATCTAACTAAAATACATATATACAAAAAATGGGATAATTTTCGGTGGTCCCTGTAGAAAGCCTTGTTGTATGCTCCGGAGGGGCATGGACGGCTCTGGCTCGATGGTTGGCCATAGTGATTGAGATCAACAGCTTGGATGCCTTGGAGTGATTTTTCTTTAATTTCCTTACGAATGTAAGATTGAAAAAGGTTTTCATTGTTTGTACAAGTTGTACGCCGCTTGGGCTGATAGAGGTTTGTGTGGTATTTTAATCATGCAGTTTTGACGAGGAAATAAAAAAGAAAACCTCGTATAAAAATGTAAATATGTT
The DNA here is from genome assembly GCA_035357415.1 of Ophraella communa. Taxonomy (NCBI): domain Eukaryota; kingdom Metazoa; phylum Arthropoda; class Insecta; order Coleoptera; family Chrysomelidae; genus Ophraella; species Ophraella communa. Next base: position 18,359,769 of record CM068988.1, on the reverse strand, counting down.
AGATATATTTACTTGGGAAGTTTGTCTTTATTGGTTGAATAGTGAGAGTGATTGATGCAGGAAACCATGTTTGGTTGTTGCGGCTGTTTGTCGGGTAATGTTTTGTATATCTGCTGTTAAAGGATTTGTTATGATTTGGTTTCTGTAAAATTTTTCCGCTTTATTTTTTATATAGTCTTGCATCATGGGCATATGAGCTCTTTCATGTATTAAATTTATGGGTGTATATCTATTGCTATTTGTAATTATTCTTAAAATTTTATTTTGAATAACTTGCAATCTGTGAATTACAGTAGTGGGTGCGGAACAAAAGACATTGCTGCCATAAGTTAACACCGGTCTTATTATTGTTGTAAACAGTAACATTTTGTTTTTAAGTGATAGTTTACTGTTTTTATTAATTAATGGGTATATGCTTTTTATTACTGTATTGGTTTTATCTGTGAGGTATTTTATGTGGTGTCGCCATGCTAATCTTTTATGGAGAATTACGCCTAAATATTTTACTTTTTCTGATTCTAAGATAGTTTCGTTTTGTATTTTTAGTTTTTTGAATATTTTCGTGTCGTTCTTTTTAATGGAGAAGTTTACCATTTCTGTTTTGGTGGGATTTATTTCGGTTTTTATTGATTGAAAAAATGGTAATACCTTTTTGTCTGTGTGGTATTGCAGTTGTCTTGTTGCTACTTCCGAAGAGAAGGAGGAAGCAAAAAGACACGCGTCATCAGCGTAGAGAGCTGTATTGACGTGAATGGATTTTGGGAAATTCTTCGTGTACAGAGAGTACAGGGTAGGTGAAAGTGCTGAGCCTTGTGGAACACCTCTTTCCATGTTTTTTATTGAAGAAATTTCTCCATTGACTCTAACTTGAAATTTACGATCTATTAAAAAGGATAGAATCAGTTTGGTAAAATATTTAGGAATATCGGTATTGAGTAGGTTGTCTATTAAAGCCGGAATCCAGACTGTATCGAATGCACGTTGTGTGTCAAGGAATACAGCTACGGTGTTTTTGTTTTTTCTAAAATTTTCTTTAATATTGTGCGCAATTCGGATTACTTGTGATTCGGTAGAGTGCCCAGGTCTGAAGCCATATTGTTCATTTGGGATAATGTTTCTATTAAATATTTCAGTCTGTAGTCTAGTTAAAAGTTAAAATTAGGCTATCTAGAATCTTGCTGAAAATTGATAGTAGTGATATTGGTCTATAACTGTTGCAGCTTGTGGGCTCTTTATTTGGTTTTAATATGGGTACTATTACTGCGGTTTTTAAGATTTGTGGATAGTATTGTTTTCTTAGGCATGCATTGTATAGGGTAACTAGTTTGACTATTGCTTTTTTTGTGAGGTTTTTTACGATTTTGTTTTCTATATTGTCAAATCCTGGTGCTTTGTTGTTTGGAAAGTTTTTTATAATATTTATTATTTCTTTTGGTGTTATTAGCAGGTGTGAAAGCTGGTTCTTGGTAAGAGTTATTCTTCTTTTTTCTAAGTTATTTACTTTTTTCAGCGCCTGTTCTTGTGAGTGGTTGTTAGGAGTGTTACGGTGTAGCGATTCCCAGTGGCTGGCTAGTCCTTCTGCTTTCTCTCCATCAGACAATAGATGTGTGTTTCCAATTTTTAGTGAAGAGATATTTTGGAACTTATTTTTTAAGTTTTTAGTCAGCTTCCACAGCGAGTTGTTTTGTGCGCTGACAGTTCTGATTTTATTGTTCCAAAGTCCTTTTCTAAATGATTTGATTTTATTTCTAGTTTCCTTTTTCATTTTTTGGTATGCTGTTTTGTCTTGAGTTCTTCCGTATTTTTGCCACAATGATCTCTGTATAGATTTTTGTTTAATTAGTTTTGTTATTTCTAAAGGAAATTTATCTTTGTAGATGTCTATGTGTCTTTTTTCAGAATGTCTTCCAGCTAAATTTTGTAGGATTTTTATGAAGTCGGCAAATTCTTCCTCTATTTCAATTTCTGTTTTATTTGTATTGTTTTTAATTGTGATAGAGTTGTTAAGTTCGGTTTTAAAATTTGTCCAATTTGTATTTTTAAAAGAAGTTATTTCCCTCATAATTGACTTTTTAATATTTACGTTGATGTTTGATAGAATTGCATTATGGTCTGAAGAAACTGCGTAAATCGATTGAGGTTTGCTAACCTTGTTAATGTTTTTATAGATAATAAAGTCTATGGTTGATGGCCTATTGTTTCGATTGTAAGGGTATAGTGTTGGTTTTCTAGGGTAGGTAAGAATTAAGCCGTTATTGTCCACAAATAGTTTTACGGTATTTCCGTTCGGATTTGCAATTTGACACCCCCAATCTCCGTGTTTACTGTTTAGGTCTCCTATAATTAATATTTTATTGCCCCATTGTAATAAATTTTCTAAATCGTGTGAATTCATAATACTTCTCGGATTATTATAGACCCCTACTAAAACCGTACCGTCTTGTAATTTTATTGCAATATTTTCTATTTTTGAATTATTTTTATTACCGAGTAACAGATGTGGTACTATTGTTTTGATTAGAATGGCAACACCACCACCCCTGTTTTGGTTTTCCCTGTCTTGTCTGTAAATATTGTAACCTCGAATTTTAAATTTATCGTTTATTTTTAATTTTGTTTCAGTTACTACTACTAAATCTAAATTGTTGTGAATTACAAAATATATTAATTCAGAGTATTTATTATTAACACCGTCAACATTTATTGAGGCTATCTTAAGAGTTTTAGTATCCATTTTTAAAGAAATTAAAATTGTTTACTTCTGATTTGAATTGCTGCATGATTAAAATAACATCAAAGTTACTTACCACACCCTCTAGTTTTTTGTTGAGGTCTTGAAGAGCTTTCAGAACTTCTTTTAAGTCTATTTTATTGTTCAGCTTGTCGATCTCATTCGCTACTGCCATCATCTCGTCCAGTTTTGTTTCTTGATGTATTGGTCTCTGCTGCCAAGGGTTTGGTGTTGGTTTTTCGGGTTGTCCAGTTGGTTGGGGAATCTGTTCTTGTCTGGGTAGACTTGGAAAATGTCTTGTGTAGTCCGTCTGATTTACAGTTGGGGATGATGAATTGTTTTGAATGTTCCCTGGGTTTTTTCTGGTTGGCCTTGAGTTTTGTTTTCTTTTTTCCATTCTGTCTAAGTACACCCGACAGGTGATGGAGTTTGCTGGGTGATCTTCCCCACAATTGGCACATTTTGCAGGAATATTTTTGCTTTTTGTGCAGGTGTATGTTGGGTGTGGTTCTGCGCATTTGAGACACTTATAGGGGTGTCTGCAGTTTGTTGTAGCATGTCCCCATGCTTGACATCTGTGGCACTGTATAACTTCCCTTTCAGTAGTTCTGCGTTCCCAATATACTCTTGTTGTATTTAGGAGATATTTAATATTTTGGTTCAGCCAATTTAGCGTTATCGCTGAACTTGTCATGATAAGGTATAGGGGCCTTGCTTTGGTTTTCATTCGGAAGATTTTTGACGTTTCTAGTTCGTATTCACTTGTTAAGGCCTCTTGTACTTCATCATTTGTGGGGTCTGTATCTAAACCCCTTAGCACAAAAGCGTGTTTTTTTTCCGTGGGAAGTGTAAAATGATGGTGGTCCAAATCTGACTTTTCCAATTCCCTTAGAAGACATTTATATTCTTCTGTATCGTTAACAAATATTAACGTGTTATTTTTAGTGAATTTAAGGTAGAAACCTTTAGTCAGTTTGTTTTTTAAGTCTGCTATTAGCGGCTTGTGGTTTTGAAGTTTTGTGCTTAGCACTATTGGTGGAAGTTTATACTTCTTGGGGTTTGTTTTTTGGTGGTTTTCATCTTTATTTTTGTGGGCCCTGGTGTTTTCTATGGTTTCTTCCAGATCATCTTCACTTTCATCTGATAGTACTTCGTATCTGTTATTCGTTGTCGTTGTTATGTTAGGTTTATTTTTAATGTACTTACTTAAGAAGCAGGTTTTTTTTGGCTGTATAAAAGCACTGCTTGTCGTTTCCTCGAAATGTCTTTTATTTTTGCGAGAATGTTGACTTAAGGAAAGTTGTGCGTTATCTGGTTCTTCGAGAGTTTCCATTCTGGTGTCTACTGTTTCAAATTTGTCCAAATCGGTTTGTTGGTTATAATCTTTACTGACTGTAGCAGTGCTATTCAGTATTACATCTTGTTCTTCGTTTATTTTGGATACTAGCTTTGTGGTTGTATATGGCCTTAAAGTTTTCAAAACTTTTGCTTCAATAGGGCTTCCTTTTTGGCAAATTATAATCCTTTCGGCAAGTGTTTTAATTTCTTCTAGTTGTGCTAGATTTTCACAGTTTTTGTGTATGTCGTGAAATAGTTGGTTAAGTTTATTTAGTTCTATTGTTTTAATTGGGATATTTTCTTCCTCAATTTTTATTATTGCTGTGTTTAATTCTCCGTATAAACCATGTAACTGGTCGGGTGCAAGTTTCTCTTCGGAGATGTTCACTGGTTTTTTATTATTTTTTCCCTTCATTGTTTTAGTTGTTCTTGCTTCTTCTGTTTTGTTTTGTAGTTGGTCTGCATTACTAATGTTTACTAATTATCACTAACGTTATCGAACTCTTATTGATAGATGATCTTAAAAATTTAACTCAATTGTTTATAAAATAGTGAATTTTCACAATAAGTGAAACAATTCTATTTATGTTAAGATAAATTTTATTGCGGTCTTTGTCTATTTACCGATTGTCACTGCACTTAGGTCGACACTTTTACTACCACCGATTTAAGGGCTAAAGGTGCGTCCGTCTCCTACGAGGATCGGATGAGAACTCGGACGAGAACCGGTATATTCAGTGTGGTATGGTCGTTGCCTGTAAATTATGAAATTTTATATCAATTTTTATTGATAATCTAATTAATTTATAAAGAATTAAAAATAATCAAAAAGGCAACGACATGCGGTGTTCCCAAGCGGTCACCCATCCAAGTACTAACCGCACCCGACACTGCTTGACTGCGGTGATCGGACGAGAACCGGTATATTCAGTGTGGTATGGTCGTTGCCTGTAAATTATGAAATTTTATATCAATTTTTATTGATAATCTAATTAATTTATAAAAAATTAAAAATAATCAAAAAGGCAACGACATGCGGTGTTCCCAAGCGGTCACCCATCCAAGTACTAACCGCACCCGACACTGCTTGACTGCGGTGATCGGACGAGAACCGGTATATTCAGTGTGGTATGGTCGTTGCCTGTAAATTATGAAATTTTATATCAATTTTTATTGATAATCTAATTAATTTATAAAAAATTAAAAATAATCAAAAAGGCAACGACATGCGGTGTTCCCAAGCGGTCACCCATCCAAGTACTAACCGCACCCGACACTGCTTGACTGCGGTGATCGGACGAGAACCGGTATATTCAGTGTGGTATGGTCGTTGCCTGTAAATTATGAAATTTTATATCAATTTATATTGATAATCTAATTAATTTATAAAGAATTAAAAATAATCAAAAAGGCAACGACATGCGGTGTTCCCAAGCGGTCACCCATCCAAGTACTAACCGCACCCGACACTGCTTGACTGCGGTGATCGGACGAGAACCGGTATATTCAGTGTGGTATGGTCGTTGCCTGTAAATTATGAAATTTTATATCAATTTATATTGATAATCTAATTAATTTATAAAGAATTAAAAATAATCAAAAGGCAACGACATGCGGTGTTCCCAAGCGGTCACCCATCCAAGTACTAACCGCACCCGACACTGCTTGACTGCGGTGATCGGACGAGAACCGGTATATTCAGTGTGGTATGGTCGTTGCCTGTAAATTATGAAATTTTATATCAATTTTTATTGATAATCTAATTAATTTATAAAAAATTAAAAATAATCAAAAAGGCAACGACATGCGGTGTTCCCAAGCGGTCACCCATCCAAGTACTAACCGCACCCGACACTGCTTGACTGCGGTGATCGGACGAGAACCGGTATATTCAGTGTGGTATGGTCGTTGCCTATTAATTATGAAATTTTATATCAATTTTTATTGATAATCTAATTAATTTATAAAGAATTAAAAATAATCAAAAAGGCAACGACATGCGGTGTTCCCAAGCGGTCACCCATCCAAGTACTAACCGCACCCGACACTGCTTGACTGCGGTGATCGGACGAGAACCGGTATATTCAGTGTGGTATGGTCGTTGCCTGTAAATTATGAAATTTTATATCAATTTATATTGATAATCTAATTAATTTATAAAGAATTAAAAATAATCAAAAAGGCAACGACATGCGGTGTTCCCAAGCGGTCACCCATCCAAGTACTAACCGCACCCGACACTGCTTGACTGCGGTGATCGGACGAGAACCGGTATATTCAGTGTGGTATGGTCGTTGCCTGTAAATTATGAAATTTTATATCAATTTTTATTGATAATCTAATTAATTTATAAAAAATTAAAAATAATCAAAAAGGCAACGACATGCGGTGTTCCCAAGCGGTCACCCATCCAAGTACTAACCGCACCCGACACTGCTTGACTGCGGTGATCGGACGAGAACCGGTATATTCAGTGTGGTATGGTCGTTGCCTGTAAATTATGAAATTTTATATCAATTTTTATTGATAATCTAATTAATTTATAAAAAATTAAAAATAATCAAAAAGGCAACGACATGCGGTGTTCCCAAGCGGTCACCCATCCAAGTACTAACCGCACCCGACACTGCTTGACTGCGGTGATCGGACGAGAACCGGTATATTCAGTGTGGTATGGTCGTTGCCTGTAAATTATGAAATTTTATATCAATTTATATTGATAATCTAATTAATTTATAAAGAATTAAAAATAATCAAAAAGGCAACGACATGCGGTGTTCCCAAGCGGTCACCCATCCAAGTACTAACCGCACCCGACACTGCTTGACTGCGGTGATCGGACGAGAACCGGTATATTCAGTGTGGTATGGTCGTTGCCTGTAAATTATGAAATTTTATATCAATTTTTATTGATAATCTAATTAATTTATAAAGAATTAAAAATAATCAAAAAGGCAACGACATGCGGTGTTCCCAAGCGGTCACCCATCCAAGTACTAACCGCACCCGACACTGCTTGACTGCGGTGATCGGACGAGAACCGGTATTTTCAGTGTGGTATGGTCGTTGCCTATTAATTATGAAATTTTATATAAATTTATATTGATAATCTAATTAATTTATAAAGAATTAAAAATAATGAAAAAGGCAACGACATGCGGTGTTCCCAAGCGGTCACCCATCCAAGTACTAACCGCACCCGACACTGCTTGACTGCGGTGATCGGACGAGAACCGGTATATTCAGTGTGGTATGGTCGTTGCCTGTAAATTATGAAATTTTATATCAATTTATATTGATAATCTAATTAATTTATAAAGAATTAAAAATAATCAAAAAGGCAACGACATGCGGTGTTCCCAAGCGGTCACCCATCCAAGTACTAACCGCACCCGACACTGCTTGACTGCGGTGATCGGACGAGAACCAAATCCAATCCAAACCAAAGTAACTTTATTTAACAAATTACAATTTTTCAATTTCCAAACAATAATTTTTTAAAATAACAGTATTCACAAATTATTTACAAATAGGTCTCTCTTGCTATACAAGAGGGCTGCCTACCTGCCTGGGTAGATGTTGTTCCCAGAAAAAGAAGAAAAATATTGTTTGGTTATGTTTTTGAAGTTACATGTCACTGTCTCCCGGCGACAGGAGCCTTATTTTAAGTCCCCATCGTCAGTCGCCAGCGACATTCGGCCACTCCTTGACAGAACTGCCATCATTGGCCAACACAAGTGGATATCAATGAACGAAAATTGAGTCTGATAATGATCAAGATCACCTCCAATAGCTTTTACCTTATGTATAGATTCCCTGAAAAAGCAATATGGAAAAAACAGGGTTGCATTTTGTTAAGAACAAAAATAAAACAAAAAGATGACAAAAAGTATACAAAAATTTTTTTTTTTTTTTTTTTTTTTTTTTTTTAATTTTGGTTAGGCCTCAGAAAAAAACCACGAAAAAAAAAAAAAAAACTGAGATTTGGCTAGATATATATGGATCTATATAATTTATTTTTTATTCCTGGAAAATCGGCAACCTTTCATGCAAATACCCATGCTTCATGTTGGGATGATTTCGTGCTCTCGCTCTGGTTACATCTGCAACCAGAGGATTTCCCAATTTATTTTTGTAGAATTTATTGGATATTCTTCGCACGAAATCTCCCACCATTTCCACCCGAGCATCTGCATGCAGGTTGGCGATTCTAGTGAACCTGTCCCTCCCCAAGGCTAGTCGGAGACACTTATTTTGTATCCTCTGCAATTTAAGCAGAGGAGAATCTTTGAGCGAACAAAAAGCTTGACATCCATACGTCAGAGTAGGTCTCACGAGCTGCTTGTACAACAAAAGCTTGTTATCCCTGTTTAGGACTGAGTCTTTGCAAAGCAAAGAATACACAGCCTTTATTGCACATCCAGCCCGCGACACCAACATCGACAGATGTGAATGAAGGTTGAGTCTCCTATCTAGAGAGAAACCCAGATATTTTATTTGTGTTTTAGGTTTTACTATTTTATTCTTGATTTTAAGGTTATTGAAGATTTTAATGTTTGTGTATTTTCTAGTCAAATTTATTTGTTCTGTTTTATCTGGGTTAATCCTCATTTTGTTTCTCTCCAGATAGGGCACCACGACCCTATTCAGATGGATGTCAATCTGCCTGTTCGCGATCTCCGATATAAACGAGGCTTTATACATGTTGATATCATCCGCGTACATGGAATGCTGTATACTATTATGTCTCGGGAAGTCGTGAGTCATGATAGTGTACAGATGAGGAGACAGCGACGAGCCTTGGGGAACGCCAGCCTCGGCCAGGAAAGGCCCTGAAACAGAATTATTAATTTTAATAAAAAACTTCCTGTTTTTTAAATAAGAAGAGATAATCTTTACGATATGAACGGGGTAACCAGCCCTGTACATTTTGTATGTCAATCCTTCTATCCAGACCCTATCGAAGGCCTTTTCCAAGTCCAATGACACTACTACCGTACTCCAATTTTTTCTAAAGTTTTCTTTTGCGTAATGAACGAGTCTGATAATGGGAGTAACAGCAGAGTGTCCCTCTCGGAATCCAAACTGCTCGTTAGGAATTATGTTAAGTCTATCCCCCCATTCTGTAACCCTGCTCAACAATACCTTATCTACTATCTTGGCCAATATGTTAATGAGAGAGATGGGGCGGTATCCATCAATCCTTGTTCGATTTTTTCCAGGCTTTGGCACCGGCACTATGTTGGAAACTTTCAAGTGTTCTGGGTAAACTTGAAGAGCAAATATCCCATTAATAAGATACATTATTTGCACAAAAATCTTCATAGGAAGATTCTTGTACAGATTGGTATCTAAACCGTCTGGGCCGGGGGCCTTGTTGTTGGGCAGACCCTGTGTTATGCCCTGAACCTCACGAGGAGAGGTGATTAACTGAGCTAATTCTTCGCTGGCGACAGCGGTCCGTGTCTGCACCAGTCTGTGTATTACGTTCGTGACGTAACGTTGTTCTGGGTCTTTGTCTTCGTCTGTTTTAAAAATGGTCTGTAAGTATTCTCCAAATACATTACCCTTCTCTGAATCCTCAAAACATGCTCGACCATCATGCTGGATTGTCGGCATGGGTTCGTATTTCCTCTTTAGATGTCTTGTGATTTTCCACAGATTATTGTCGCCAGGTTTTAGGTCCGTCAGTATATCCTTCCACTTATCGTTCTTATGGTTTCGTATTCTGTCGTTGATTTGTCGTCCCAGATCCATCAGTCTGTCTTTGTCTTGTGCTTGTCTATGTCTCTGCCATAGTTTTCGGGACGAGAACCGGTATATTCAGTGTGGTATGGTCGTTGCCTGTAAATTATGAAATTTTATATCAATTTATATTGATAATCTAATTAGGTAATTTATTAAGAATTAAAAATAATCAAAAAGGCAACGACATGCGGTGTTCCCAAGCGGTCACCCATCCAAGTACTAACCGCACCCGACACTGCTTGACTGCGGTGATCGGACGAGAACCGGTATATTCAGTGTGGTATGGTCGTTGCCTATTAATTATGAAATTTTATATAAATTTATATTGATAATCTAATTAGGTAATTTATTAAGAATTAAAAATAATCAAAAAGGCAACGACATGCGGTGTTCCCAAGCGGTCACCCATCCAAGTACTAACCGCACCCGACACTGCTTGACTGCGGTGATCGGACGAGAACCAATTTCAATTTCAATTTCAATAATCTTTATTTAAATATTTACAGTGTACATTTGCTATCAATCTAACTAAAATACATATATACAAAATATGGGATAGTTTTCGGTGGTCCCTGTAGAAAGCCTTGTTGTATGCTCCGGAGGGGCATGGACGGCTCTGGCTCGATGGTTGGCCATAGTGACTGAGATCAACAGCTTGGATGCCTTGGAGTGATTTTTCTTCAATTTCCTTACGAATGTAAGATTAAAAAAGGTTTTGATTGTTTGTACAAGTTGTACGCCGCTTGGGCTGATAGAGGTTTGTGTGGTATTTTAATCATGCAGTTTTGACGAGGAAATAAAAAGAAAACCTCGTATAAAAATGTAAATATGTTAGATATATTTACTTGGAAAGTTTGTCTTTATTGGTTGAATAGTGAGAGTGATTGATGCAGGAAACCATGTTTGGTTGTTGCGGCTGTTTGTCTGGTAATGTTTTGTATATCTGCTGTTAAAGGATTTGTTATGATTTGGTTTCTGTAAAATTTTTCCGCTTTATTTTTTATATAGTCTTGCATCATGGGCATATGAGCTCTTTCATGTATTAAATTTATGGGTGTATATCTATTGCTATTTGTAATTATTCTTAAAATTTTATTTTGAATAACTTGCAATCTGTGAATTACAGTAGTGGGTGCGGAACAAAAGACATTACTGCCATATTAAGTTAACACCGGTCTTATTATTGTTGTAAACAGTAACATTTTGTTTTTTAGTGATAGTTTACTATTTTTATTAATTAATGGGTATATGCTTTTTATTACTGTATTGGTTTTATCTGTGAGGTATTTTATGTGGTGTCGCCATGCTAATCTTTTATGGAGGATTACGCCTAAATATTTTACTTTTTCTGATTCTAAGATAGTTTCGTTTTGTATTTTTAGTTTTTTAAATATTTTTGTGTCGTTCTTTTTAATGGAGAAGTTTACCATTTCTGTTTTGGTGGGATTTATTTCGGTTTTTATTGATTGAAAAAATGGTAATACCTTTTTGTCTGCGTGGTATTGCAACTGTCTTGTTGCTACTTCCGAAGAGAAAGAGGAAGCAAAAAGACATGCGTCATCAGCGTACAGAGCTGTATTGACGTGAATGGATTTTGGGAAATTCTTCGTGTACAGAGAGTACAGGGTAGGTGAAAGTGCTGAGCCTTGTGGAACACCTCTTTCCATGTTTTTTATTGAAGAAATTTCTCCATTGACTCTAACTTGAAATTTACGATTTGTTAAAAAGGATAGAATCAGTTTGGTAAAATATTTAGGAATCTCGGTACTGAGTAGGTTGTCTATTAAAGCCGGAATCCAGACTGTATCGAACCCACGTTGTGTGTCAAGGAATACAGCTACGGTGTTTTTGTTTTTTCTAAAATTTTCTTTGATATTGTGTGCAATTCGGATTACTTGTGATTCGGTAGAGTGCCCAGGTCTGAAGCCATATTGTTCATTTGGGATAATGTTTCTATTAAATATTTCAATCTGTAGTCTAGTTAAAATTAGGCTATCTAGAATCTTGCTGAAAATTGATAGTAGGTAATGATATTGGTCTATAACTGTTGCAGCTTGTGGGCTCTTTATTTGGTTTTAATATGGGTACTATTACTGCGGTTTTTAAGATTTGTGGATAGTATTGTTTTCTTAGGCATGCATTGTATAGGGTAACTAGTTTGACTATTGCTTTTTTGTGAGGTTTTTTACGATTTTGTTTTTTATATTGTCAAATCCTGGTGCTTTGTTGTTTGGAAAGTTTTTTATAATATTTATTATTTCTTTTGGTGTTATTAGCAGGTGTGAAAGCTGGTTCTTGGTAAGAGTTATTCTTCTTTTTTCTAAGTTATTTACTTTTTTCAGCGCCTGTTCTTGTGAGTGGTTGTTAGGAGTGTTACGGTGTAGCGATTCCCAGTGGCTGGCTAGTCCTTCTGCTTTCTCTCCATCAGACAATAGATGTGTGTTTCCAATTTTTAGTGAAGAGATATTTTGGAACTTATTTTTTAAGTTTTTAGTCAGCTTCCACAGCGAGTTGTTTTGTGCGCTGGCAGTTCTGATCTTATTGTTCCAAAGTCCTTTTCTAAATGATTTGATTTTATTTCTAGTTTCCTTTTTCATTTTTTGGTATGCTGTTTTGTCTTGAGTTCTTCCGTATTTTTGCCACAATGATCTCTGTATAGATTTTTGTTTAATTAGTTTTGTTATTTCTAAAGGAAATTTATCTTTGTAGATGTCTATGTGTCTTTTTTCAGAATGTCTTCCAGCTAAATTTTGTAGGATTTTTATGAAGTCGGCAAATTCTTCCTCTATTTCAATTTCTGTTTTATTTGTATTGTTTTTAATTGTGATAGAGTTGTTAAGTTCGGTTTTAAAATTTGTCCAATTTGTATTTTTAAAAGAAGTTATTTCCCTCATAATTGACTTTTTAAAATTTACGTTGATGTTTGATAGAATTGCATTATGGTCTGAAGAAACTGCGTAAATCGATTGAGGTTTGCTAACCTTGTTGATGTTTTTATAGATAATAAAGTCTATGGTTGATGGCCTATTGTTTCGATTGTAAGGGTATAGTGTTGGTTTTCTAGGGTAGGTAAGAATTAAGCCCTTATTGTCCACAAATAGTTTTACGGTATTTCCGTTCGGATTTGCAATTTGACACCCCCAATCTCCGTGTTTACTGTTTAGGTCTCCTATAATTAATATTTTATTGCCCCATTGTAATAAATTTTCTAAATCGTGTGAATTCATAATACTTCTCGGATTATTATAGACCCCTACTAAAACCGTACCGTCTTGTAATTTTATTGCAATATTTTCTATTTTTGAATTATTTTTATTACCGAGTAACAGATGTGGTACTATTGTTTTGATTAGAATGGCAACACCACCACCCCTATTTTGGTTTTCCCTGTCTTGTCTGTAAATATTGTAACCTCGAATTTTAAATTTATCGTTTATTTTTAATTTTGTTTCAGTTACTACTACTAAATCTAAATTGTTGTGAATTACAAAATATATTAATTCAGAGTATTTATTATTAACACCGTCAACATTTATTGAGGCTATCTTAAGAGTTTTAGTATCCATTTTTAAAGAAATTAAAATTGTTTACTTCTGATTTGAATTGCTGCATGATTAAAATAACATCAAAGTTACTTACCACACCCTCTAGTTTTTTGTTGAGGTCTTGAAGAGCTTTCAGAACTTCTTTTAAGTCTATTTTGTTGTTCAGCTTGTCGATCTCATTCGCTACTGCCATCATCTCGTCCAGTTTTGTTTCTTGATGTATTGGTCTCTGCTGCCAAGGGTTTGGTGTTGGTTTTTCGGGTTGTCCAGTTGGTTGGGGAATCTGTTCTTGTCTGGGTAGACTTGGAAAATGTCTTGTGTAGTCCGTCTGATTTACAGTTGGGGATGATGGGTTGTTTTGAATGTTCCCTGGGTTTTTTCTGGTTGGCCTTGAGTTTTGTTTTCTTTTTTCCATTCTGTCTAAGTACACCCGACAGGTGATGGAATTTGCTGGGTGATCTTCCCCACAATTGGCACATTTTGCAGGAATATTTTTGCTTTTTGTGCAGGTGTACGTTGGGTGTGGTTCTGCGCATTTGAGACACTTATAGGGGTGTCTGCAGTTTGTTGTAGCATGTCCCCATGCTTGACATCTGTGGCACTGTATAACTTCCCTTTCGGTAGTTCTGCGTTCCCAATATACTCTTGTATTTAGGAGATATTTAATATTTTGGTTCAGCCAATTTAGCGTTATCGCTGAACTTGTCATGATAAGGTATAGGGGCCTTGCTTTGGTTTTCATTCGGAAGATTTTTGACGTTTCTAGTTCGTATTCACTAGTTAAGGCCTCTTGTACTTCATCATTTGTGGGGTCTGTATCTAAACCCCTTAGCACAAAAGCGTGTTTTTTTTCCGTGGGAAGTGTAAAATGGTGGTGGTCCAAATCTGAGTTTTCCAATTCCCTTAGAAGACATTTATATTCTTCTGTATCGTTAACAAATATTAATGTGTTATTTTTAGTGAATTTAAGGTAGAAACCTTTAGTCAGTTTGTTTTTTAAGTCTGCTATTAGCGGCTTGTGGTTTTGAAGTTTTGTGCTTAGCACTATTGGTGGAAGTTTATACTTCTTGGGGTTTGTTTTTTGGTGGTTTTCTTCATTATTTTTGTGGGCCCTGGTGTTTTCTATGGTTTCTTCGAGATCATCTTCACTTTCATCTGATAGTGCTTCGTATCTGTTATTCGTTGTCGTTGTTATGTTAGGTTTATTTTTGATGTACTTACTTAAGAAGCAGGTTTTTTTTGGCTGTATAAAAGCACTGTTTGTAGTTTCTTCGAAATGTCTTTTATTTTTGCGAGAATGTTGACTTATGGAAAGTTGTGCGTTATCTGGTTCTTCGAGAGTTTCCATTCTGGTGTCTACTGTTTCAAATTTGTCCAAATCGGTTTGTTGGTCATAATCTTTACTGACTGTAGCAGTGCTATTCAGTACTACATCTTGTTCTTCGTTTATTTTGGATACTAGCTTTGTGGTTGTGTATAGCCTTAAAGTTTTCAAAACTTTTGCTTCAATAGGGCTTCCTTTTTGGCAAATTATAATCCTTTCGGCTAGTGTTTTAATTTCTTCTAGTTGTGCTAGATTTTCACAGTTTTTGTGTATGTCGTGAAATAGTTGGTTAAGTTTATTTAGTTCTATTGTTTTAATTGGGATATTTTCTTCCTCAATTTTTATTATTGCTGTGTTTAATTCTCCGTATAAACCATGTAACTGATCGGGTGAAAGTTTCTCTTCGTAGATGTTCACTGGTTTTTTATTATTTTTTCCCTTCATTGTTTTAGTTGTTCTTGCTTCTTCTGTTTTGTTTTGTAGTTGGTCTGCATTACTAATGTTTACTAATTATCACTAACGTTAACGAACTCTTATTGATAGATGATCTTAAAAATTTAACTCAATTGTTTATAAAATAGTGAATTTTCACAATAGGTGAAACAATTCTATTTATGCTAACATAAATTTTATTGCGGTCTTTGTCTATTTACCGATTTTCACTGCACTTAGGTCGACACTTTTACTACCACCGATTTAAGGGCTAAAGGTACGTCCGTCTCCTACGAGGATCGGATGAGAACTGGACGAGAACCGGTATATTCAGTGTGGTATGGCCGTTGCCAACGATTAATAATACAATTTTTATGAACTTAATTTATAATATTTTTTTAGGGGTTAAATAGAAATAATATATTTATGTATATACGATAATGCTCTACCTAGAGTAAAATTTTATTTGGTTATCTTCCAGTTTAACCTTAGATTAGGAAAGCATAAACCATCCGCTTAAAAAATCTCTGCGCATGTACAAAATTTGAAGTGTCAAGAATAATTTTATTGGTTGATAAGGAGCGGCAAACTTTAAATCTCGAGCTGCGTTGCCACATTTCCGTTCTCACTTCTTAAGGCCAATAAACGACCCTTTTGTCCCGTATTGTCGGCCGGCGCTTTAGCCTGCTATAAAATTTGAACGGAACAGAGTGGAATTTACTTTTTTATAGATGTTTGCACATTTGTACATATTTTTAGACAAGTTATATCTATCTATCAATATTTCAATTGCTTCTCAATGTAAAAGTAAAAAGTCCACTCCGGCCCTGCCGAAGATTTATTGGAGGCAATATAATCGAAGTCCTTAAGTATGAACGTTATAAGTATGAATGTACTTTACCTACATGTTTACCTGTGATTATTTTTTTCTAGATTTCTTTAGAGTAGGTAGGTAAAAAATAATTGTGAATAATTATGAATAATTGCTTGCTTAATAAAAAGATTATTATAAATGTCGAAACTGGTGTCAATTGTAGCCGTACAATCCTTTGTAGAGTTATTTCTCAAATGAGTATCAAGACAAGCTATACACACACAGTCTAGGGATATTTATAAAAATCAACGTCATTTTCTTGAGCCAATTTAGGAAAAAAATAATACTTGTTGAATATTAATTAATAATTATTCTTACATATACCAAAATATTTTCTTTAAACATGAAATATAATCAAAACAAAAAATAATTCAATATAACCAATTTTAAGTTCTTTGTAAAATCTTTCCAAAAAGTGAAAAATCAAAATGCGCCTGCAAAAGGGTGACCAATAGACGAAGAATGGTATCTAAATAGGTACAATTGATCTGTTAGGAATAAATCAGGATAAAAGAGATCCTGTCTCCTATAATTATTCCACCCTTACCATACTTGTAAGAGTCTGGGTGAAATCCAAACCTAGATTCGTCACTGAATAAAACTGTAGCCCATTTCTGAAATTCTTGACACCATTCCAGTCTGCATTTACCTCTAGACAGAGGTGGAAATCTCAGGGGCCGTCTACTGAACAATTCGGCTTCATCAAAACGATTTCACACTGTATCTCGACCAATAGATGAGTTATGCGCTCTTTGTAAAGTTGTAACTAACTCAGAAGCAGTTATTGTTGGGTGCCTCCTAGCTGTTAAAATTTAAAATCAATCTTGAGTTGCTGTCGTAGAACGACCCGTTCTGGATATTGCTCGGCTGGACTATCAGTTTCTCTAAAACTAAGGGTGTGTTCGGGGAGCACGCTATTTGCGCCATTTGGCGCTATCTAGTACTATTCCTCGTTTGCGTTATATGGCTCTTGGCGCTATATAGCTCGAAAGCGTGCTCCCCGAACACACCCTAATTTGCTAAGTGACGTGTACTGTATTTCTATATAAGATTATCATTAATACTCAGCTTTCTCTATGAATTTTATATATAATCACACTAAATGCTATATCCCTACCCTGTGTATCATTCGCTACATATTTTTTATATTCTCCTCATTAATATATAGCATTGTATAATCACAGCAACAAAGAAATATACAACTAGGAAGTAGAAACTAAGAAAGTATGTGCAAAGGTTAACGAACATAAGTATACAAGGATAATGAGGTAAATGTATCCATCAAGGTTAAGTGAAAAATTCATTGCTATTATGCATTTTTGTCAATGCGGATGGTTACGTAAAAAACTTTGTGCATACCTACCTATCTATAATTAATGATAATTACCATTCTAACCTACAACACATACAGATTAACACTTGTGGTAGGTACCTAGTAGTGCTTAGAATAGGTCCCTGCTTTCATTATTACCGTAATTAAATAAGTTAATTTGTTTTAAAATACACACAGGCAGACCTATACCTACTTATTACTTTTTCTCAAAGTAAATTATTGTAAGTTAGAATGTATATTTTTCTTTGCCAATTTTTTTCTACATTTTACGAATTGCACAAAATACCGTTCCAGAACGATTCCCTGCTTGGTTGGAACAGACATATTGTCATTTTGTCATATAAAGTACGTTTCACAATAAATCGTTGACTTGGTACCTGCTCTTAACTGCTCTTAAGGGATTACTAATAAAAGGTGGTTAATATTTCTTGGAACATTTACAGAAAGGTATTATTTATTTTTGTCCAGGAAGATATATACGTATACGTATACGTAAGTTTCAACAGTTTTGTTTAATTTCAATTAATAAATAAACTTAAAATTTTTTTGTTTGTTTTTAAAAAATTTCGTGTTTTTTTTACAAAATAAATTTAAGTTTTAGTAAATGTTACTGAGTTTTATTTAAATCTATTTTGAAAACCGGATTACGGATCTGTTAATGTTTACTGTACAGTGAGAAATTTATAACCTTTCATTACTAATCCCCTAAGGTCAGGTACCGGAGTCAACGAATTATTGTGAAACGTACTTTACCTACCTACATATCGGTATTGCATACCAGTGGCGGACAGGCCCGCCGGGCAACCGGGCAATTGCCCGGTGGGCCGGTGTAAATAAAGCAAATGGGGCCGGTCGGACTGTCGCAAAAAAATCCAAAAAATTTCGTTTCGAATTTTAGAAAATTTTATAAATAATCTACAGTGATGTACAGATAACTTCAGATTAAGGGTCACATAGGTTCGCTGTTAGTTAAGAAAGTGCCACCAATAAATAATAAATGTCATCATTTTTAGGTATCGCGCGCGCCTCGTTAATACGAAAAAACAGTTGTTTGGTGCAGTTTTTGAATAAGTAATTTTCCTATTTATTAAAAATAAAAAGAAAATATCCAATAAAACTCAAAGTCAAAACGACAGACTTTTATTCAGGTAAATTACAATTATCGCAACTAGTTTCGGTCACAATATAATGGTAATGGTGTTCTTTACAGCCTGATGATGGTCTAACCTAGACCGAAACTAGTTGCGATAATTGTAATTTACCTGAATAAAAGTCTGTGGTTTTGACTTTGAGTTTTATTGGATATTTTCTATTGGACTCAACCACATTTGAGATGGATGACCTATCTAATTTAAAAATAAAAAGATTACGCGGTCCGCCAATAAATGAATAGCGGGCCGCATCTTGTGCATCCCTGATCAAGGGAAATCTAGCGAACTGATATAATACAAGTTACATTATATTCAGAGCCACACGAGGGGATTATTAAGGGGCCCCAGGGGCCACACGAGGAGATTATTATGGGCCCCACCGCAGAAATTAAAGTGGGCCACCGGTCACCCCATTTTTATTTTAACGAATACAATTTCTATATTGTTTTCAACAAATGTATTTTATTTTTTTTAAGGTAATGACATTTTTTTGAAATGAATATAATATTCATTGTCGCTTTTAAGTGAAAAAAATCATACTGAATAATAATAATATTCAATTTAAATTTATAAAATGTTTCACCATGTAAATGAATTCAAAATAAATTTATTGTACTAACTCTTACTTTTTGGAAGTCCATCTTATAGACCGGGAGATAGTGACAGATTTTCAGACGCGATTTAGGCCAGTATGCCTTTTTCAGTACATTATACTATTGACAATTCGATGATAATAATCAATTAATGGAAGTGTCATCGTGTGTTCTTCATCTATAAAAAAGTTAACAAATTTGTTTAAAAATTAATCATTTTTATATGATTTTACTCAAGCTGCCATTTATGCTAAAATAAAATTCGATCAAAGTATTACTTGAATGGCCATTGGCATACCGTTAGTGTGAACCTAGCAGGAGGGCATGCCCAGGTAGATATGCTTTCTAAAATATGCTTTATCCGTGTTGGGAAACAGGCTGCCAATGTAGAATATACTTGATATTACTATACAATTGCTGCAGGTAAGATGGCATACCCTTTGTGCATGTCCGTGTATATCTCATATGGTAGTAATTTTGCGATACGTTTCCGTCATTAAAATCAGTATGCCATTTTGGTTTTATGCAGTTCATAATAGCGTTCGATGTATATAAAGTTGGCACTGCAATTGAGTGGTTAACTGATGTAGGCATACGCGAAAAAATTTGCGAAATGATACGGAAAATTGCCGTGTGTTTAATCTGTATGCCACTTTGTTTTTAACATATTTGAGATATATTTGGATGCTACAATAAATGGCATATCGTTTGATAACGTCTTAAGTTCTCAAATTATGAAATAGTATGTGAATACGAGAAAGGACTAACGCAAATGAAATGGACGATTTTCTTCCTTTTTAAACAGTATGCCTTTTTGTAAACTATTGAATCACGGTATATTTGGATCAAATAATAAGGGGCATACTAATTAGACTGGTCTGCGGCTTTCAAAAAACAAAATTTTAATTATGGAAAAAATCATTTATGCTGCGTGTATGTATGTACTATTTATTTATTAAAACTCTTATTTTTTTCTTCCACAGATCATTTTATTATACACTAATATAATTATTTATTTTATTACCGCGAAAATTGTATTTTTTTAGGATTCATAAAATTAAGAATAATGAAAAACTCTTCGTTTTACCAAAACTTCCAATATTTATTTAAAAAATTGCTTTATTAACTTTAATGACAGCCGTTTATTAAAGTTAATAAAGCAATTTTTTAAATAAATATTGGAAGTTTTGGTAAAACGAAGAGTTTTTTAATATTCTTAATAAGATGGACTTCCAAAAAGTAAGGGTTAGTATAATCAATTTGATTCATAAAATAATATTCAATCTATATTTAGGGCAAATTAATGCTTGTTCCAGGAAATTGAGGTATGATTTGGCACATTATTACTTACGAAACTATGAGAATTTATATTTTATTAAATTTTATGTAAAGTACAATTAACGAACAGTTTATAATGCAAACATACATATTACATTTAATTTCTTTATTCATAAGTAAAGTCTATTTCCATATTATAATCTTTATCTTCTTCCTCGTCATCACAATCTATATCAGTATCTTTCCCTTCATCATCATTACCGTTGTCATCATCATACTCATCATCTTCATCGTCCGAAGTTTCGATGACGGTATCATGCTGGCAATAATTGATAATAATAATAAGAAATCATCATGCTTATATATTACCTTCACTTTCGTCGGGTGTTAGAAAGATTTCGTGGACGAAGTGCGGCACCTCATCTCCTTCAAACCAACGGAACGTGTATGTACCGTTTTCTTCGATGCTCCAGCCAAATTGCAGGGGAACATCACTGTTGGGATTAGAGGATTGAGCGTTGCTCCACATGTTGCCAATGTATGAAGTCCGCAAGAGATGCTGGTGAATAATTTGTTGTGAAAAGGCGGACACGTGCATCATTTACTCTTTCGCAATCATCCAATCCGTTCTTTTTCGTACTATAACGAATTCTTGTAGTGTTTGGAAAGAAGATTCGTAATTATCGCCGGTAGGGTCTTGAATGCAAGCAAAAGCTTTCTGGAATTTTTCATTCGCCTTATAAATCTGCCACGGCTTATTTTTCCTAGTCGGTAAAATGACGGGTTAAAATCACAGCCGGTAAATGCGTGGAACGCTGGCAAACCCATGCAAACCTAAAATGTCGGAACGCTAACTACGTCAAAAAATGCGCGATCATATGTTTTTTCATATGATGACTCGCATAACTTGTCTGCCACATAACTTGTCTACCATGAAAGTTAATGATCAACCTAATGTATAGAACAAAAGGCATACTGACCTAAAGCACGGTAATTTTTTCTATAACTTCACAATGTTTTTCACGAAATTACACTAGTAAAGCTCGCACAACTTGTATGCCATTAATTGTTTTGATTTGTTAGGTAATGATTACATCAACAATGGAATGTCATACTAATTAAATACACAGAGAATTGTCTCTTCATTTTACAAATTGATCTTCATTATTTATTATGTCAAACCTGTTTGATTCGTATGCCATTTTCAGTGTTGACATTTGAGGATACATATATTTTAAGGTATCAATTTGGACTTGACTACTTGGTCTAGCCTTAATATTACCTAAACATCAGGTACCTAGCTACAAACAAACAAAATGTAACTTACATGTCAATCTGACGATGCTTCTTAGCGAAACGGCCGTCATTGTGATTTAAAACATATTTTTTCAAATAAACTTGGAAGTTACGTTGAAACGAAGAGTTTTTTATTATTCTGAATTCAAAATAAATGAAAATATGTGTTAGTTAAGTAATAAAAATATTAATTCGGAATTCGGCCACTTCAAAACGTAAAATTTATCTGCATTACACTACGCATTGTTCATAAAAACTCGCATGTGCTAGCAGAGGCAAACAATACTCGATGCATCTATTTAGCAATGCTTATAAGAATATTTTCCTTGTTTATAAATATGTTTTAACAATCTCAACAACACAAGTTGCATGTGAGAGAATGTTTTCAAAATTGAAAATAATTAAGGATAGATTAAGGACTACACTAAGTCAAGACAATTTGGAATCCCTCATTATGATGAGCGTGGAGAAAGAAGTACTAGAAAAAATTGATACAGAACACATTATTCAAGAAATATGCAATATTGCTCCAGGCATTCGAAAATATTTAGAAGGTTGAATCCAGCCATGCTGTAGAGTAAGCTAAAATTTTATACATATTTGGATATACAGGGTGATTCATTACTAATTGGAAATAATTTAATACTAGAATCCTGACTTCAAAGTATGAAGATTTAACCCAAAACACCTAAATAAAATGTAGCTGCTTACTTGGTTACAGGGTGTTTTGTGTAAAAATTTAAAAACTATTTGGGTTCAGTACTTTAAGACTGTTTTGCGTATTCATTTCATATTTGGCAGAAAATGTAGACACTGTACACCCTACAAAATTATATTAAACAAACGTTTCTAGCTACCACCAGAGGCGTACGACAGGGGCAAGTGACGGGTTAATCGTTCCCAAATTCTACGCCACTGGCGGAATAGAAACTTTAGCACAATTTGTCGATTCTCCAATACTCTTTACGTAAATAAAGTACTCTTTCTTCATAACGATAAAGTCAATATTTCTCGAGATATTTTAAGTTAAACATGAAGCTGTCCAATATTAATGTGTGATAACTGTCGATGTTTTCGACCAGTGAATTGCATTTAATACGCAAATGAAATTTTAATCCTTAGATAAAGATATTAAATTATTGACAAAAAATTTAAAATAATATTAAAGCCAACGTACAATATCGATTATAAAAAGTTCCTCAAAAAGTCGTTTTTGTTTTTATGAGTTATATACAGTATTTATTATATTAAAATGTTTATATTTGTATGAGTAATAAAGTTTTGTTCATATTCGCATATTACATACTCGTATATTTATTGTTAAAATTTATTGAAATTTACTGAAACTATGGTAACCACAGGCCTTATGAAGAATTTTTTTATTATCTATAATATTATCATATGGCTTTTAAAAATGTTACCCCTGGCTACGTCCTTTTGGCAATGTAGTTTTTCGATAATATATTCCATACAGACCGGGGCCGCTGTCAGGGATTATCCAGGACCGCTTCGTTGAGCCAGTCCGCCACTGTTTTTTGCTGATTATTTACTATAACTACGCCAATGCTCATTTGCCTATATTTATATAACCCAGTGACTAACTTTGTATATATAGTTAATGTTATTTAACTATAGTGACCTTTCTACTTTTATATATAAATTAAAGTAAACGAATTTTCATTGCAGAAGATTGTTGCAACAAGGTTCGATAGCAATCGAAAGAGAGCGGCAGTTGAAGCAAGTTGAACGGTTGTATTTAAATTTAAGAAAGGTAGTGGCTAGACAACCCGGTCCATCAATACAAGAAGAATTGGGAAAGACGCAAAGAGCTTTAAAAAATAGAGGAAACAAGTTAAAGGTAATAAGAGATTTGAAATAATTTGTCTCGCCCTTATTCCTTATTCTAATTTATTTTTAGACCAATGTTATTATATATTCTAATCTATGTATGTATTGTTAAGTTATGTTATCAAACATTAGGATTTCCTTTATTTGTAAAACTTATTACAAATTAATTGACTAAATACTTTTGTCATTAAATATTACGCATATAATAAAATCAATGTCTGTAAATAACAAAGTACCTATATAAACTTATTCTATCTACCTATCCGTCTGTCAGAAATCGTTTTATAAAGTTGATGAATAAAAGATATATTATATTTCAAGTTCTTCCATTATCGTTGCGTTTTGGTTTGCATTTTAAAACTGAATAAAATTTAAATGATGAATCGTTACATGGTTGATTTCTCTAGAGATAATTAACTGTATTTCTCCTGACAAAATTTGTCAACACTATTGATTGTTATAGCTTTTAAAGAATATTCCCTTGACTATTAAGGGAGTTTTGACCGTTTCAATAATATAACCAACACATAGACGTAGGCACCATATTCAGGCTTTAGAAATATATTTATCTCTAAATACCTATATTGAAAGCTAGGAGTATATTTGTTATCTGGTACCTACGTAATTTTTTATGTGAACCTATGATGTGAACTACAGGCGAATTGGTATATTTCAGCGTTTTATTCAACCTTTTTCATTATTCAGAAGTATGGTGGATTATTTGGAAATAATGCTGGAATATTAATGAAGGATAAAAACTGAATGTTTCGGTTTAAATCTTCTGAGAGTTTTCATCCATGTCTGTGTGACTTGGATCGGAATTAATATTAAATTACTGTTTTGAATTAACTATTCAATATAAATAAAATTGTTTTAATACTTAATTACAAAACTTTAAAAGCTCAAAACCTTTAAATAGTTTTAATTAGAAATTTTAAAACATATTGGGTATAGCTAATAGGTTTTCTTTATTAATAAAACAAAATTACCGTGTAATTATTATTCATAAATATTTTTTAAATGTTCGTTTCATTTTATTTCTACATGAATATATAATAATACACCAATCCTCTGTACTATTATGTCAATAGTTTGTGCATTTTTTAGTGTATGGTATCCGAATTAAATATGGCAGATTTAAAAGTAAGCGAATACAAATCTGATTTGGAACGAGTAACTCAAGAATTAGCAGATTTGAAAAAGAAATATTTGGCGGAAAAGAAAGCAAATCGAACACTGCGCATGGCATATGAATCAAGCCGGGAACTTAGCAGTCACAGCCGTGTAGGAGATACCGGCGAAGTAAAGTTTACTGGTGGCGGTTTTCGAATGTCTGTGTCACAAGTTTCAACGAAATAATATAAAACAAAAGTACTTACAAGCATAATTTTAGATACTACTGTTTTAGTGAACTCTTTAGAATTCGTAAGTATAAAAGTTAATACAAATTAAAACTTAAAAACTACTAATTCGCCTTTATTTTGTTTTCAGATATGAAAATGTCGAAGGTTAAACTTGAAGTTTGTGTTGACAGCCTCGAATCTGCAATTGCGGCTATCCAGGGAGGCGCGGATAGGTTAGAGTTATGTTCCTCGCTGGTAGATGGCGGGCTCACTCCAACACCCGGGCTGCTTATTCAAATTCAAAATATGAATACAAGAAATATTCCGACTTATTGTCTTCTACGTTGCAGACCAGGAAATTTTATTTACAAACCTGAAGAAATCGAAATAATGAAGGAAGATGCTAAAATTTTGCGTAAATACGGAGCTGATGGATTTGTATTTGGTGCTTTGTCTGACAATGGAGATGTTGATATGAAAATTTGTCGAGATATTATTCGAGTTTGTCATCCGCTTCCAGTTACTTTCCATCGAGCTTTTGATTTCTGCAGACGACCAACTATTGAAGTTGAAGTTATTATAGATCTTGGCTTTCAGAGAATTTTAACCAGTGGAAAACAACAAAATGCTCAGATGGGTGTTAAACTCATTAAAAAGCTCGTAGAACAAGTTGGTAATCGTATTATCATCATGCCAGGAGGAGGAGTAACCAAAGAAAACATCAAATCAATTTTGGAAAACACAGAAGCTAGAGAAATCCATGGCTCTTTTAAATCGCCCAAGGAGGAACCAGAAAAGGCAGAAGAAGACAATGAAGTTGTTGTCGGAGAAAGGGAAGGCCCCATTTATGTCACTACAGAAAGCGATGTAACAGATATTGTTAATATTTTAAAGGCTGCATAATTTATTATATTTTTAAATAATCCATGTGATTTTACAAAAATAATCTATCCACCTGTCTTTGTATTTTAAATTTGTTTCTGTGAAACTCAGGTGTATTAAAGCAAAAATAAATGTATATGTAACAGTTTTTATGATTTTTTTTTTCGTCAAATTATTTTATTATTGATGGCGATGGATTAAATATGGATGCCACATTCGTTTGTCTACACTGTCTATGACTGCCACGCCATTTCAAAATTATAATACGACTTCAATAAACATAATAATATATCATTTCAAATGTACATTGCTCATCGATTTTTTATTTAGTAAATTAATAAATATACCTTTATTCATTGTTATTAAAAGTAATATTTCAAACAAATTACAATCCGGATGATGTACTTCTAGACACAGATCTGTCAAATATCTTTGACCTAATCACCTAATACAATAAAAAAAAACAACAACAACGTTTTTCTCTGTTAAGTAACATGTGAGAAATATAGAAATTTATTAAAACAGCAGAAAATGTCTTCCAATCAAAAGAGGCAAATATACACATCCCTACTTACCATGTCTGAGGAATTCAGTGAGTATCCTCAAAAACTCTCAGGTTTGGGAAAATCAACTAAGAGAGGAATTAAGAAATGTTATATTTGTGGAGTTTATAATGGCACTAGAAGTACTATATGTAAGAATAAAGATTGTAATGCGGTTCTTAAAACATCAGATGAAAAATCCAAGTTAAATTTAGATGCTGTGAAGTTATTGACTAATACTGAAAAACAGCTTTACTCAGTTAAAATTTGTGACATGGTGCATGATTACAGAGGTTTTGTACAGCTTCCAGTACTTCAATCTTGCACAGAGAAAGATACAAGCACTTATTCGGATGTTGCTATTTGTTTTGTGGATTCCTGTCAGAATTCCTTTGATAACTCTATATTAAAATGTCATGAAGAGGAAAAGTGTGTTTCAGATTCAAATAAACTTTTTTGTTCTCACATAAAATCTGCCCTTAAAAGTCAAAATAAAGCTTCACCTATTGAACTAAAACTTGATGTTCTTAATTCATTAAATTTTAAAGATCATATTAAAGAAAAAATATGTATGATGAATGCAGAAAAAGAAGGAACATTAGTGCAAAGAGTTTCTAAATCTGTAATGGCTGTAAAATGTCAAGCAAGTGCTAAGCATCCTTTGGGATATTTACATTTTACCTTTATAAAAGGCAACAGCAAAGAAACCTATGAAAAATTTGATTGTAGTTGTTCAAATTTCTCAGGTTTGTATACAGTTTTTTTATATATTTTGTAAATTAAAATAGAACTTATATTTTAGTGACAGAAATACGTAACAATGAATTCAATTATGAAAAACAAAAATGTATTCACTATTATGTTTGCATTTGGGCTTTACTGAGTGATGGAAAATGTGAGGAGTTTGCAAGTCTAGTTACTTGTGAAACTTCCAAAGGTTGTTAAAAATATCATATCACCTTCTATTTACTTACTTAAAATGTTACTTTTATAGATTTAAATATTGAAAAAACTATTGACACCACAAAAATAAGTAACAATTATATAACAAAAGTGGTAGATATAAAAAGCAAACTGAAATCACTACCTAATATCAGTAAGGTAAAGTTATGCTAACAAAATATTTTCTGGTAAAAATGATAAAAATAGGAATTGCAAGGATTTACTTAACTTGTTGGTTTCCTTCTGTTTGTTGGTAGCTTTTAATATTTTAATAATGTGAATTATTGAATCTGTTTGTTGTCGTTAAACTACCATTCCACATTTTTTGCCATGTTTTTGTATAACCCATTAGTTTTAGTTTTGTCTTTCAATGGTGACTAATGATTGGATGAAATGCAACTGATTGGCTAGCAATTATAAATTTCCCCTTATTGCTTATTAATAAAGTTAAAATAACTAAATGTTCATTGTTTCTGTATTTCGTCAAGAGTATAAATTATATTTCAATATTTATGGTAAGTAACAACTTTTCAATATAACTTAAAACAATCTTTTAATAAATATTTTTACATATTTTTCGTTTTTAGAAATCAAAATTATATAGAAAGAAACAATCATTAAAAATATGTCACAGAGTAATGCCAAAAATGTTGCCAATTGAAATAAAAGTTTTAGAAGACACACCAAAATCAAATGATGTGGTATCATGGGGTTTTATTGATTGGTTGTCATTTGTTACTGAATCTATAAACAGAACAATGCAGTTTGATAATTATGGTATGGTCAACACTACAATTTTACAAATACCAGAGGTATCTTTATAATTTAGTAATTATACCTACATGTTTCACATTGAAAATATTGGTTATTTGATTTTTTTGCAATAGCTGGAAAAGAAAAACATATTGTTTTAATAAGTATCTGTTAAAGAGAAAGGACAAGTAAGCCTTACAACACCATTATCCTGGGAAGTTGTCTTGTCTAATTCATTGTCCACCCTGTCTTTTTCAGGACAATAGACAAGTCACCTTGTCTAATCCTGGTGAATAAACACTTTTAGCATTGTTTACAGCCTATAGACACTCTTCAAGGTTCCTCAGAGTTTCTTTGCAATTCCTCTCAACTTTTGAAAGACAGGTCATGGAAGTAGCATTTGACTACTTCTGCCGCCAATGTTGTTAACAAATTAAAAGTTTTAGGAATTTCAGACTGACCTCCCTTTTGACCAGGCAATCAGATGGAATAAACATGACATCCTGGGCCATCTTTAGTTTTGGAGCCATCTGTGAATATGCAGATAGCATTTACCAATTTTGACTATTTTTCATTTATATCTATATTGTAAGGTTTATTACAAAATATTTTGGATTCAGTGGAGTCATTATTTGCTTCCAGCATGGGAAGCGCTGCAAACCACAACTGCCATCCCATTGATGTTACCAACTGAGTAAAGTCATAATATTGCCAGTTTCAGTAGCAGCAGTTAAGGCGTTTTCGGAAACCTACTCGGGTTGGCCCGATCCCTAACCTACGCGTTCGTTTACCTAACCCGAACTACCTACCCGTGTTCGTAAACCATAGAGCTGTTAACTCGATCACCGACTCAGGTTGATCTACAGTAACCCTATCGAAAAGTAGGGTCGTTCATATCGCTTCAGACACCGCATGCGCATTTCGAACCATTTTTAAATTTTGTCATTCTCTAAAAGCGCGGGAATTCAGCATTTTCGTAATCTCTTTTCTGAGATTTTTAATAGGATCAATTTTTTTCTAATAATTGTTTCACTTTGATGAATAAATAACCAAAATAACAGAAAAGATTTGAAAAACACCAAAAAAAGCAACAACATCTAAGAACAAGATAAAAAAAAGTAAATAATTGAAAATAGTTGGGTTAGGGTTGATAATTTGAATGACTTATGGTATGACAGCGTATTGAATACTCCGTTCTGAAACCTGTGATGTTCGTAAACATGGTTGGTGGGTAAGTGATCCATGGTGATCCGTCACGTGACCTCAGTAGATCGAGTTGGCAACCCGGAGTAGGTTTCCGAAAATGCCTTTAGTGTTGAGAGAGAGAGGCTTTGAATATTGAAGCATGTTTCTTCAGTCCCCACTGAAGTAGGATCTATATGGCCTATTTGCCTGTCCTTAATGATTATTATTCCTATGATTTTTATTGCTTCCTTGCAGATACAATAAAACCAGCAAAATTTGTTTTCATCAGTCTCTTGTCACTCTCTTGATGGTTGGTAGCTTGTGAGCTTTTTTTGCTGCCTTCTAAAGTTCCAGTTGTTTACCGTTAGACTTAAGTAACCCTGAAGGGACAGGTTTTTCTATAAGGATAATTTGTTTTCTTTTCTGTAGTTACTTCTATTTAAGATGAGATAGGTATTTTCTAATAATATAGTCAAGAAGTTTTTTTTGTCCTAGCCAGGTGGTGAGAATTTAAATCACAACCAATGATGAGTTTCACTTGTTTAAGGCAGTTACTTCAATGCTTTGTGGTTGTCTTTGCTCCATGAATATTATACTTGTTGATAGATACATTATTTTATTTGTTAAAATTAAAGAACACTGAACTCTTTTTTATATTAAATTAACAATATCTTTTCTTTTACTAGGAATTTTATAGATGTTTTGCACAAAGAATCCCCAAAATATATGAAGTGGTACAACATGGAAATTCATATGTCTATTATATTATGAACATCTTGCATCTGAAAGAAATTTTTGATACTCCAAAAGTAAGTTATTTCCTCCTTATTGGGAATGCATTAAGTAACAAAAGAACTACTATAAACTCCTTTTTTAATTATGTTTTATATTATAAAGTAAATATTTATAAAACAAGTTTTTTCGATTTGCAGATTAAATTAAAGATTTCCAAAAAATTTGTACACAACGATGAGAAAGGCTACGTGGAATTTGATGAAAACGTCGAGGAAGATGATGAATCGTTTCTCTGTCCATTTATATATTTTTTGAATGTTGGACAATCGACAGTGGACGAAAGTGATAACACAAATAATTCTTTTTATATAGAATGGACTCCATCTGTGTTTTCTGTAATAAATATTGGGCAATTGAAGTTACAGTATAAATATGGACGTAAAAGTACTTAAAATACTTTTGTGTAAATATTACAACACATAGACCAAATTATTCTGCAAAATCTGCAGTACACTACGTTTTAATGAGAAATACTTAATATTAGACAATTTTAAAGCTTGAGTCATTACACCGAGATCTAAACTCTTCACATTATTTCTAAAATAATCTGACTCAAGATAAAAGTTCTCTCACCTGGTTCTGGTACCATGGAGACACAATAATATTGCTCGATTGCAAATTCGGATATTTTGTTTACTATTTATGTGACTTAATGTGTTCTTAAGACATTTTAAAATCCACATGCTTACATTTTTTACATTGGTAAAAATTAAATTATGGTTACAAAATAATAAATAATTATAACTTCTGAAGAAATACAAGGATATTTTAAGGTATGGTGTTTCTCAAGAAAAATGGTTTACTGCAGTTAAGCTACCTGAGGCAATCTCATTATGTATGCAAAATTCGGCTATAAACATCCCCTATTAGCCGACATTAGTTGAGGGGACCGGATTATAATAATTTAATAAAGACATAGCAGGTAAAATTTTAAACTTTTTGGTAAAATTTGTCAGTTTCCATTTCTCGCGAAGTCTTCAGTTGTATTCAATATCTAATACGTTGCTTATACGCTCTATCATTCTAATAAATGCGAATATATATCTATAGAATAATATTATGTGGCGTCCGTGGAGAAACAATACTACCCCTGCAAAGAAAAAGCATTTATGTCTAGATGCTAAAGAAATTGTAAACACTATTTATAACTCCTTACTGAATAGAGGACTTGGCGGTAGTGCAGCTGTAAGTGAAATATGTGATTTGACCAAAACCTCTTACATTAGATAAAAAGTCCTTGTGGAATCCCATTGATTATAAAATTGGCGTTATGTGTATATAACTTTAGTAAAATCAACAAGTATCTCCATACATACATAAATAAATGACTTACTTATTAATACAAATGAAATTTCAAAATTTAGTAAAATTATAGTGTCAAATTCACAATACTGAACAAGGTACATAACATATAACCAATTAACAAAACGTCATGTGGAGACTAGTATTCATTAGTTTTGTTCTAAAAATTTTTGGAATATTTTAAACTATACAGACCACTTAGGCTTCTTCGCACTTCGTCTACCCCAATGTACTCAAATTCGAGAATACCAATGCTTCCAGCGAAGTTTTGTAAAGGGTGTTACATTTTCATTTGGCGAATGAAATTCTTCCGGACTTTCAATAATCTTAGGACTTGACTTACTGTAATCTACTCTCACCAAAGAAAATTGTGAAAGCGAGCTGCTTGTGCTGCTCCTAGAATCAGTTTGACTCAAAGAGTCTGTGGAAATGTTTTCACTATTTTCCTTGTTAGAAGTGTTAGTGTTAGAAAGAAATACTCATATCATTAACATCTTTTTCAAAATTATTACTATTATTGTTAACATTTAAAAGCAAATTACTAAACAATGATTTACACATTTTATCAAAAGTGTTTTTATTAAAAATATTACGACCTGGTTTATTAGATGACTGCTGATGGGCTGGTCCGGTCCTTGTACTGCAGCTTGCCCTTCCAGATTCAAATTTGCTCGTTCGGCTAGCTCGGCTGATTGCATTAACATTATTGGCTGCGCTGACATCATACGTCACGTTCTTGCTTTTCCCAAGATGGTGGTTGACCCTGGCATTCTCGTGTCTAATGGCCATTTCGACGGCTTTTTGGAGGTTATCAACCTGTTCCTGCAGCAATTTCTCTCGGACTTCATTAGATCTCAAACCACATATAAAAACGTTCTTAGTTAGACTATCTTCTAAATTATTCAGTTCACAAATTTTAGTTCTATTCTTAAGATCTACCAAAAACTCTTCAATCGACTGAAGGTCACCCTGTCTAGACGATAAAAATTTGTGTCTTAGCAAAACTAGGTTCTTTTGAGGAACAAAATGTTCTTCGAACTTCTTCAATAATGGAGCAATTTTATTCTCTTCTGCAGCATTCAATTTAAAACTGTTATAAATCTTGGTGCCATGCTCGCCAATAAGATATAAGCATAAAGCACACTGAATTTTCTCATCTTTTTTATCATTTTCAGTAGCTATTAAAAATGTTTCGAACCTTTATCTCCATTGCTTCCAAAAATGTCCGCTAGGTTGTCGCCTTGGGTCCTCATGGGCTGGATCATTCCACCGGCAAAATCCATTTTCACAATTTTTCAAAAAAAACGTACTGTTCGGTAAAATAATTATTTCACTAATAAAATAACTGAATTTACATTTTTACACAAATGTAACAAAGGGTATTTTCTTAATTTCAGGAAGTGAGATAAAATCCTAGAAAAATTGGCCATTGGCCAAACATTGCTACACATTCGCATAGTATATAAATATGTGTGGACGGTTGCTGGGCGTATTCACAGAAATTTCAGTTCTTGATGTTTGATTAAACACTTTATTTCAAAGGGTAGTGTCCAGTGAGAAGTCTATTGGTCACCTTTATGTCTTAATCCAAGTGTATTCATCCAGAGACCTTAGCTGATCCTGGGAACAAACGTCCTTTTCGGTGTGGCTGTCTGTCAACTTTCTCATGTCGTTATTCCCTTTTTGACTTGGCATCTGTATTACTAAATTATTGTTTTCTTTCAGTTTCTTTCAATTACCAGTAATAAACTTAATGTCTTTAATGCTG
Source organism: Ophraella communa (assembly GCA_035357415.1). Taxonomy (NCBI): domain Eukaryota; kingdom Metazoa; phylum Arthropoda; class Insecta; order Coleoptera; family Chrysomelidae; genus Ophraella; species Ophraella communa. The sequence goes on along the minus strand of CM068988.1, from coordinate 18,326,766 downwards.
CCTACCTGGAAGAATATAGATCTTTGTTCTTTTGTGCGGAAGGCTCTTCTAAACACTAAACTATTGCGTTTATTTCTGTTCTGGGTCTCCATGCCATTTGTTTGTTGATTTTTTTTCCACTCTTACATATTATTATACCTTCCTGAACTGTAACACCACTAAAAATATTCTTTTTGAAATTTTCTCTCCGACATTCTTCAATGCAACAGGCAACAGGATCACAAAAAAACTTTACAGATATACGGCAAAAATAATTATTAATTTTAAAAAATATATTTCAAAAACTGTTAAAAATGTATTGTAATAAAGTTTTGCGAAAGACAAAAGGTACATTGGGAGCAAATGCCATCATTATTTGTTTATGAAATATAAATATGTTGATAACGCAATATTTATATATTTTAAAAATACTGGAAAAACATTTCTGATAATTTGATTTAAAGTAAGAAATTAAAGGTCAGACAAATAATTACTGCTAATTTGGAGAAGTTATTAGAGGAGTTAGTGATTCAACAACAACAATATAATTATCGTTTTATGTTATTAGTAATATAATCAATTCAGCCCAGACATCGTATTTTATTTTGACTTCAATAACAATACAAGGACGTTTGGATAATAACCGTTATTCTGTTGTAAATAAACAAACAAATATTTACAAAGCTTTTTATTTCATATACTTTATTTGCAGGTTACTTAAGAAAATTAAGACAATATGGAACTAGTACCGGCAACTATACTAAAACCAATAAATGATTGAAAGTAAAGCGCGTTGTCATATCTAAATTTTACTTTACCAGTTTATAGCAGAATCAAAATATAGTAAGCAGTAGAGTTGTAGGTTGTGGCAAATTCTAGATAATACACAATACCAGTACGATTAAAAGGTATTATTTATGCCAAAAATCAGTAATGAGCTTGTAATGAGTAATACTTATACATTTCCTGATTACTGTTCAGTTAAAATTCATTATTTTCTGTATAGTGTTTATTACAACTAGTGCAACGATATTTCTATCTTTGTCACTTTACCGTAACTTCCATCACATCGTCACAGGACAGGCTACAGTAATGTAAATGCAAGCACGAGCGTATCATTGGATTGTGAATTATATAGTATGAATTGCACCAAAAGATGACTTATTTGTCCATATGTGCTGTAATTCTACGTGTGTACCTCCGAGTAACCAACCGGGCATTTCTACATCATTAAGCTCCACAATTACAAAAGAAAAATTAGTTGATATGTGCTCTGATTATACCGGTGTACCTACCAAAGAATTTTTCTTTCATTCTTAACCCTCTCAAAAATTAATAAGCACGCGGCGTGCTGCACGCCCCCGATTTGCAGTCAACTGGGCCTACTTCTACTCTCAATCATTATTGGTTTTAGTATAGTGAAATTTCTTACGTTCTGCATTTTATTTAATCCGTGATGTACCCGCCCTCTTCAATAAATTCGAATTCTTAAGTTAACCAAATACCTTTATAAATACTAATAATAGAAAGTTTCACTTAGACTACGGAATCGGGACATGTAGTTTTATTTCTATTCTGTTAACACTTAAATATTTAATAATAAAATTGGCCCTAATTTCTATAGAAAATGGTATAGTATAACTAAAATTATGAGCTAGAGAAAAAACTGCCGCAAAAAATAACCCCGAGACCTCTGCACGCAACAGAATATAGCGGACTATTAAAAGCCGTCAACAAGTCGCGCTATACAACTACTAGTCTAGAGAGAGCTGGGTTCCGACGATACAGAGTGGATGTTAAATGGTTTCAAGAGCAGCTTCTTCCTAATATTCCTCCAAATCAGTAGTCGTTATGGACAATGCTTCCTATCATTTGCGGATATTAAATAAAATTCCAAATTCTAGTTCAAAGATAGCAGATATTTTAGATTTTATTAAAAATAGGAACATTAGTCCCTTTGTAGCAACTTATTTTAGTTATACTATACTTGTATAATTAATCCGACTAACGCACACGCCATGAACGATAAAATTAAAAATAAACCAGACCCTTTTCCCTCATAAAGAAAGCAAAAATTCGAAAAATACGCTTCAGCTGCGTGCTACACTATGATTTATCTTGTTTGTAATTATTTTTATTATAAAATGATAATTAATGTAACTTTAATGAATTATTATTTATAGATTAATTAAATTAACTTTATTTATTCTGAGAACCTTATCAAGAAATTAGTGAAATTACACACTTAAAAATCCAATAACAAAATCAGACCACCCTCTTATATGTTACTTAGATGGCGTTAAAAATAATAATTTAAAATAAATATAAGAATTTACTACAGGGTCCTATGAATATTTGAACAACTTTTATAATATTGTAACATTAATTTTTAATTCAATATTCATAAAAATAAGTAGCGCAGTTATTACAATTTGTACCTACTAGGTACCTATACTCTCCATTTTACTTCTGTTCTTAGCTAAGATTACCTACCCTTTGATGCAGAGGCGGCCTTACACATTGCGAGGCTCAGGGCGGCAGGTCTTTGCGAGGCCCTTTGTCCTTCGTAAAAAGTATGTAATCCGAAATTAGGTCTGGTTGTTTGGTTTAGGTATTTGTCATGTTTGATGAGAAATACTAAAGTTATACAAATAAATAAAATTTCAGTTTTAAAATATTTTACAATGAAAGATTTACAAAATTAACAAATACAGAGATGATAAATTTTAAAATTGATGTTTGCGGCTTTTCTGAAGACTAAAGTTTTTAATTAAAGCACAATAATCTAACGAATGACCTACGTCATTTTCGATTGAAGAATAGCAAGGGCTGAAAGCCGATTTTGTGTCATCGAGTTCCTCAAATATATTTTAATAATTTTAAGCCTCGAAAAACTCCTTTCAGCAGACGCAACTGTAACAGGTGTGGTAGCAATAATTCTCAGGACTATTTCGATAGTGAGGTAAACTATTCAATTAATTTTTTTTCTATTATGTATTACAGCACAGAGATAATGTCGTCGTTTCCTTCATACACACGGATTAACATATTCAATTCTTCATACAATTCATGTCCATCAATATCACATGAGTCTCCTACTGTCATAAATATTTGCAAGTCGCTGCATTGCTTCAAAAGTTCACAATCACTAATTTCCTTTAATCTTTTTATATTATACATGAAACCAAATATGCTCTTATGATGTTCAAGAGCCTCAAATCTAGAATGGCAGCTTGCGCGCACATTGTCGACAATGACATAAAAATAGTTTATTTTGAAAGGTAAAAAATAAGCAAGTGGATTAATTTCAAGAATACGTTTTTGAACACCACTTTTTTCACCACGCATATTGGCACCATTATCATATCCTTGGCCTCTGCAGTTTTGCAATGATATACCTAACTGTTCTAATTCTGTGATTATATAATTAGTCAAACTCTCAGCTGTGCTCTTTTCGACGGCTAAGAAACCAATAAAATGTTCTTCAATTTCAGCTGTATTTGTATTAAAAAATCTTATAATAATTGAAAGTTGCTCAACACGAGAAACGCCGCGAGTACAATCAAGAGTACTGCAAGCAAAATAATTCTAAGGTGACAAGAGTTGACGAATGAAATAAAACACAGGGATTCCCCAAGCGATAGAGGAGCAGAGCATTATGTCCCGACTGCCGAGCTGACCCAAGTGCTATGGGATTAAAAACCAATCTTCAAGTGTTTCGAGGCGCGATATTCAAGTACTACATAATGAATTTTTCAATTATGCTTTGAATGAATGAATTAGTTAACTAACTTAATTTTAATTTACCGTTATGTTATAACCTTAATAAGTAATTAAGCATCAAAATAGAAAGTTTTGTTGCGCGAGGCCCCGGGCGATTGCCCTGTTCGCCACCCCCTAAGGCCGCCGCTGCTTTGATGTACATATTCTTATGACATATTTTAGCTCAAGATTAAATAAACCGTGTTTTTTATAACATCACTCTGAATAACTCCTGTATAGATTATAATCTTTTTAAATAAAAATGTGAACTGATAAAGTTTTTTTAAAATCATTCTCTTTTGCCAAAATATTTGAACTATTTATTTAGTTGTAGGTAATATTAAAGATAAATAGGTATCATGAGTTTATATTTATTTCACACAAATAAATTAATAATTTTTATATAAACCTGGTAAACAATAAACGTGACGGTGACTGTATCAAATTCAAATATAAATTTGTTAAATTATAAGCTGTAAACTCGTAAATCGAGGTTATTAGATAAGATATTATAAGAAATTTAATTATTGTAAAAGTGTATATCACCCAGTAATTTATAATTTTTTGTAATGGAAGGTATTAATTCAGAAAGTTTGTTATTAAACGACGATGAAAAAGCCAAGGAGTTTGCTAGAGAAAATCTGAACGAAACTGATGAAGTGCGAAGAGAATGTTTAGCAGAAATAAAACGATGGTTAACTGAAGAACAGGAAAAGTTGCACGCTAGATTAGAAGATCAATATTTATTAGCTTTTTTGAGAGGATGTAAATTTAATGTTGACAAAACTAAGAAAAAAATAGTGAACTATTATACAATGAGGAAAAATGTTCCAGAATGGTTTCAAAACAGAAATCCTGAATTGGAGGAAATTCAGGAGTTAGTTAAGTTGGGGGTATTTGTACCGTTAAAAAAACTACAGGATAATAGGTAATTTATCAATTTATTATAATAGGTAAGTTTATTCTGATACATTGCCTGCAATTAAAAATCGATAGTGATATAGAAAGATAAATATTCAATTTTTTAAAAATATGAAATAAAATCATTTATAACTGTACAACTGATAAAAAATAAGCTAATACCATTTAATGGTATTGATAAAACATTAGTTCTAAGAATCTATTTTAATAAGATATTACATGGATTACATTTCATTACATTTTGTAATCCAATTTTTATACAGATAAAACTTTAATAATTTTAGGTTAGTTGTTATTATTCGAACAGCTATACACGATCCCCAGTTTCACACACAGGATAACGTATTTAAAGCAGGAAATATGATGATGGATGTTGCTTCATTAGAAAATATTATTGCCGCTCAAATTTACGGTGTCACTGCTATATTTGATCTCGCTGGTATAGATTTTGCCCATGCCAAAGAATTAACTCCCGGTATGATTAAGAAGGCAGTATTTTGTTGGCAAAATTACCATATTAGACCAAAACATCTCGAATTCGTCAACGTACCGGTTAGTATGCATTAATTAAAAAAGAAATGTCCCCTTTTTATGTTCTTCCACTTATTGACTTCATGCTACTAGAGATCCAAATGCCATTTGGTCTCTTTATTCTTAGTCATTTTAAATTTATGTTAAGCACCAAAATGTGGTCTAAAACCATTACAAATTACAAGAACATTGGTTCGTGGGACACCGGATTTTATTGGAAAAGCTTTCATTCACTCTAATGAAAATCAAAATTCTTTATTCCTTAGCAATTTCAGATAGATGATAGGAAAGTACTTTTTAATTTCTAAGATCAACCTTCATGCCAAACCTTATCAAATTCTGGTATAAAAATGGCTTATTGAATTCTTTAGATTTTTTTTCCTGCGGTTTTAAAATGCATAGTACAACAGTTAGTATAGAATGGTTTGATTATTGGTATGTTTGCACTGTGGTATTTCTAATTGGAAATGCCTGGATTTTACCATACTAAGTTGTTCTACCCGTAAAGATTCGTTTTGTAGTTTGATTTTTTTGAATTAACTAAATGCTTACTTTTTTGGGTGATTTTGTCTAATGGGGCATAAATTCTCTTTATTCTCTTTTTTGAGTTACCAAAACACTAATTCTCTATCAAATATTTTTCTCTTCTACTTTTAAATGAAACAGAATAGGAAAATACATCGTTATGTTATATAGAACAAACATTGTTGTCAGTTGAATAATGAAAAGCGATATGTTGTAAAATTCTATATCCTTTTTCCCTTTAACATTTTATTTGGCTTTTACTTTGTGCTTTTTATGTATTTATAATACCAGTTAGGGTTAGGTTAGGTTAGGTTCAATGTGAGTGGGACGTTTCCCCGCCCTCCACTGCGACCAAACTTACTGCGGCTACCCCTAAGGGTTATAATTCGCCATCCAGTCTACACTTCTTAGTCCAAGATGGATTTTGGCGAGACTTGTCTAAAGTTCTAAAGTCGATTTGCTCAAGCTGTAAGAAACCAAACGAGCGGAGCCTGTTCATTTCCAAAACGGGGCAGCAAAAAAGAATGTGCTCTGCCGATTCGTTTTCCACGCTGCAGTAGCGACAGTCCGAAGTATAACTCTGCGACAGTCCGAAGTATCACTCCGACGAAGCTTCAGGTGGTTTCTCAAACGACAGTCCAGTCCAGTTAAAATGCGTAAGTTAATTCTACTCCAGGAGCTGTGCCGTTTTGTTATTCGGCGGTTGGGATATGAACGCTTTTGAGTGGGTGAGCCCCGGTATATTCTCCCAGTACAGAAGGGTTTCCCTTGTTGTCCAACTGGAGATAATGTCGTTGGCGGTGCTTTTCGCCATGCCAAGAAATGGCCCAAAATCGTGGAGTCCTTCCCCTTTTGTGTCAGAGTATCTCTGATATTTACTCCAAGGTTATGTAGGGATTCGATAAAGCTCCACACCAGCTTGAAAATCATGCATTTATTGTTGTTTGTGGAAGCTGTTCTAAGAGAGATAAAAATAGTAGGTAATATTACGGCGTTTTTGAGGATTTTATTAGGATAAAAATATATTGACATACAATCAGTGTGACAGGTGAAGCTCCTAATTTTCATCCTAATCAGAATAGTAATTTATAGAACAATTGTGTTAAAACCATTCATATTCATATTATTACAGAAACACTCAAAAATGGTAGTGAACTGAACTTTCCGTGGACAAAACCTCATTACATAAATAAATCCTATGACAAGCTTATTTAACTCCTTGGTCTGTTTCTTATTCTCAGCTGTAAAATACAAACCGCCTCCTTAATTTGTGTACTTTTTTATTAAGTAAATAAATAACTATTAGTTGTTTATTTCAGACTACTATACATGTAATTTTGTCAATCTTCAAGAGTTTCATGAGCGAAAAAATGAGAAACAGAGTTAGAGTTCATTCTGATAATTTTGAAAAATTATATACAGTAGTTAGCAAAGAGATATTGCCGCCTGAATATGGTGGTAATGGAGAAACAATGGAGGAACTTATTAAATATTGGAACGAAAAATTAATAAAATATAAAAAGTGGTTTCTAAATGATGAAATATACAAAGCTGAATAAAAATTACAAATTTTTAAACAAATGTCCAAACTCATGTTTAAAAGGGTAAACTGTGGATTATAGTTAAGGAAATAAAAGTCTTTAAAATATAAACCAAGTTTTATTTAAATAAAACAACAATTACGCACAGTAAATGTAAGATAATTTGATATTAATACATTAAAAATTTTATAAATATAAAACCTTTGTTTTTTAAAGGAAAAAATAACATCACACAGCTGCCTAAATGCATGATTATCGAAAAATACCTTGTATAATAATAAAATATACATATATACAAAAAATAGAAAATTTTAAAAGCGCTATAAGAAAAAGGAATGGATTTAAGTAATATCATTAGTTATTAATAACATAAAAATATAGCTGCTTCCATAAATACAATTTGATTTGAAATATAATTTTTTTTAATTGGGTTATTAATTAAGGCACTTTTTTAAATATATAAAAATCTAACATATTCTGATATGTTTATAAAATTTAAATATTTATAACTTAAATAAATAATGCATGTTTTCCGAAAATACAAGGACTGCTAAAACCTGAACTGTTAAATGTGAACTTTTTAAATTAACTATAAAATACTTTGAAAAGTCAACTGTCAACTGGAATTGCATAATTTGCAATCAAATTAATACTGATACATTAGCTTTGGGTAAAACGACATGCATACAACATGCATATAGATGGGAAGGCAACAAAGGATAAAGTAATTATATGGGATTGATTGGCTCATGCAGCAAACTAAGCATCAACAATAAGCTTCCATTGCATAAACATTAAACAATATTGTTGTAATACTTTGGTGTACTGTAGAATAGATGTAATTAAATTTAGCCATAATATTCTTAAATTAATTTAAGAATTAAAAAAATAGGTTACTTTCCCATTGTTTTATTTGTTCATAGCATGCTTTTAACTGAGCACCTGTTCACAAACCCTGTAGATTATTTTCCCCCTGGTATTAGAGGCAATTTCAAATTGGTGAGACTGTTTTATCACGAATAATGAGGTTCTGATTACAAATTAGAACCTCATTGAGATTAGATTACAAATTGGGCCGGCTTGACAACCTGACACACCGCGACCTTTGCAGATCTATTGTTGTGCCCATGTATTTTTAAAACACCTCATCTAGCCCTGTCCTTCCAATGAAGTTCAACATCCTCAATAGTGGCCATTTAATATTGCCTGCTGCTTCTGGTTTATCCTATCCATAGGCATAGGACGTGGATTGCGGTTTCCTCCTCTTCCAGACAGAACCTGCATAAGTCTCTCTGGCCTATAAGACTCATGTGCCTATTCAGCCTGCAATGCCCAGTTAACAGTCCTATCATCCTCACTGACTTTCGTCTGGGTGAGAGTAGGTCTGCCGTGCAATTTGCCGACTGTCCCCTTATGAACTTTTTGGCCTGTTTTGGGGTACCTTCCCACCATTCAAGAGACTTTCTTTGCACCTATCCGCTGATGGCTGCTTTTTTAAGAAGTGTATTTGCGATTCCAAAGACGGGTTCATCTCTTATCAATGGGGTGTTTGCACCTTCCGACGTTCTGGTATATATCGTGTATATTTTGAATAATTGGGTGATTTATGTAAATTCTATAGATTGAGTGGTTCAAGGAGAGAGAATCTGAACATATGACAATGTGTTTGTTGAAATTAGTAGTTTGAATGCGAGAAGATGCTATACATGTAGATACTGCATGTTGCAGATAATCGCTAGTAATTTACAAGTTCGTGTTAATACGCCACATTATTAGAAACGTCACTGTCGCCATTATATCCAAACAAAATTTTGCCTTATTGTAGTTAATTTTTTATTATGTATTTTCTCGTTTATGAGTTATTATAGTGCTAAATAGACACATTGTTATCGTTAAGGAATATTTCGAGTTGTATTTAGAGAAGTTTTATTTTGTTTTATATAAAAAAAGTTGCTTTTGAGGTTAAGTAATATTATTTTAATTTTTTCTAACCATAGAACAAAATAAAACTTCTTTAAATATAACTCAAACTATCCCTTAATGATAATATAGCACTATAACGTCAAAAACTCTACAAAAAACAAGAAAATCCTCAATACAAAAAACTTCAATGCAAACTAATTACCATAAGGCCACAATTTGTTTGGATATAATGCTACGACTTAAGTCAAACAATGGTGACAGTTACGTCACAATAATGTGGCGTATGGGTAAGGTTTATAGCGTTTTCTTTTGAGACCAGAGCAACGCACTGAGTGCACACTGAGAGCGAGTTGTGTGTTCTATTGAAATGTCATTAGGGAGAGCAATCTGTCACGCATGTTCTTTTGAATAGACTGCTCGCTCTCGATGTGACCTGAGGGCACCAAAAACTGCTCCGACTATTCGACTCAGGGCAATACCATGGTACAACAAATTTACAGGACAGGACAATACGAATAGGTTAGGTTCAAGCGTTTAACGCTTAGAACATAAAGTTTGTGCAGAATATATAAAACGCTTCTTTATTTTATTTTATTTTAGCACGCCTGTAATTTCATATTCATCAAAACAGCTCTATACTTAAGTTCTCCTTCAACGTATAATCGCCTTCGTTAATTTCAGAAAAAATTTTCTAGTACTAATAATAACCAAAAAAGTTCACTATATCAAATGCATTCTTTTGAAATGTCAAAAACACACAGTTCGCCCTGAAAACGTCCGTTGCCAGTGCACAGTAAAAACTGGGGCAGTGCAAGAGCAATTTCAGTGCGCACCGAGGGCGCACTCAGATCACTTTCTACTAATCTCAAAAGAAAACGCTATTAGAAGTATCTGTAAAGAGAACAAGTCGTACTAATCTGACGAATGGTTATCATTGGAAAACAATTACCACAATAAAATTCCTACTGCATTTTTACCAAAGTTATAAATATTTAACGGTTGTAGGCAGTATTAAAATGCCTACTACGAATGTACCATCATTATTTGGAATGTACAATATCGATCAGTTCAATTTAGATAAATTTTATAACAATAACTGAAATTACTAAACGTTGTATACTTTAGCTGCATTAAAAATATTATTTTTCCAAAAACAAGATACCCTTTAAAATTTCATAAATAAAACAACAACAAATTAATAATAGAACATCGCGATTGAGTAAATTTTAAATATTGGTCGGTTGTTGATAAATATCTATAGAAAATAATTATTTTAGTACCACATCAATGGGCATAGGACGTACTTTCTGTAATAAATAATATCAAAAATTAAGTAACTTTATGAGCTTTACTTTTCGGAAGAAGTTTCGATTTTATTATCGTTCACTGGTACCGTTTTCCTCTTTCTACTTTGAGTTGCACTCCCTATAACTTCCATCCACCTGCAAAACAACACAGAAAATTGAATAAACCAGTATTAATGGTAACTAGAGGTATCATCAAAAACTCTTTTAATTTCGATGTCGTCAGTGCATCATAATCGTAGTGAACTGTATAATCTTTAAGTTTATAAAGAAAACCAATTATATAAAAACAGTTATTTAAAGCAGACACACCTCAGAGTAATAAGTAAACATAGAGGTGCCACAACAACATAATAACATACAGTTTGTAGTCAATAGCAATGAACCTATAATTGAGAGAGATGGAAAATATAATTGACGTCTAGAGGTGTAGGTAAACACAGCCGTACAGTGGCGTGTAATTGGTTAGAGTATCACCGTAATATATAAATGTTAGTTAAATAATTTAATACGCATATTTTGGTAAGGAATTCATATCTACACTTATGGCATATTTTTATCGGAAGGAAATCTAAAAGGATACCTATAATATGTATTTTATTATTAATTTGATTTTCTTATTTGTAATAAATTTTAATTGAAATTGCCAATTCTACGCCAATGAAGTGAATAACTTACCGGTGATAGGTTAGATTATCATTTTGCGAAGTACCACAAATTATACACGCTCTTCGGGTTTTCACCATTTTCAATATTGAAAATAAATAAAAACACTTCACTTAAATACACAAAAATTCTCTAGACAATAACAAAGGCACTGATGCCAAATTTTCGGTGTGTGTATTTGATACAATTGGTGCAGAGCTTTTTTATCAGTATTATCGAAAGGTAAGAAAGTGAATATTAAAATGTATTAAAGAATATTTTCTCTGATTAAAAATCTTCTCTTAAAAGTAAAATAAAATTGTTTTAAATTATACTATTACGTTTTTGTTTCCTACTTTGTACTTACAAAACACAACGTCTGGCATGCTCTGTTGGTAAACAAATCTGTCTCGACGACAAGTAGTAGGGAATATGCCTACTCTATGTTTACTTATTACTCTGAGAGACACAAGCATTATTTTGTTTAAAATAAAATCACTTAAACAATATTGCCTTCCTCATTAAAATGCTTTTAAATTTCCATAGTTAAAAAGATATTCATCATTTCAAAATTACTAACTGAACCAAAAGAGATACAATTGTACATTGTAACATAACAAAGAGTACAAGGAATAATCCGAAAAGAAAAAAGTGTCCAATTTGAAAAAGAAAGCATTAACAAAAATATATACACGAAATATTTATATCTCCAACAAAAAATAAAAAGAACTGAAACCCCACTAGTACTGTCTCAAACGGATCAAGTTTTCAGAGGAAACAGGCAAATTAGGAACACAATTCAAAAACAACTAGTTTCATGACCAATTATTAAGTTGACATACAGTATTGATATTAATTAAATATTCAAGTAAATCAAATATCACGTAAAACATAAACAAATCATGTCACTGCATTTTAACTGTTCTTATACCGACATTGTATGATTTAGTGTCCTAAATCAAAAATAATTAAAAAAGATGCTATTTTGAATTATTTCATAAGCTTCTATAAATTTTATTCCAATTTTAACTATTTTTTTTTGTTTTGAAATTTATTTTTATGTAAATAATTTTTTAGACTAATCAAAAAACTTACGGTTAGAATAGAACAAGGATATTTAACTAACAGCAACTGACATATATGAAACTATAAACTTACCTGTTGTAAGTGTATTCGGATTCGGCTCTGAAGAAATATAGATGATTTTTGTACTGCAATTTGAACACGTATTCTTTAACAATCTGGTCTTCAGGAAGTGGTGGTCCAACAGAGTAACCCAATAAAGGTAAGGATGCTAAGGGAAAATCATCCGTACAACCTTTGTAAAAGAACAAACAGAATGACGTAAATACTACCCACAGCTTCTGCCAACCGTTGCTGCTTTTGAATTTCCTCAATAAATAGCCGGACAGCTGGTTCTGAAACAACAAAAAATTCTTAACAATTGGTATTTAATATTAAAAATACCGAGATAGTGGTCAAACGTCCTTCAAAAAGTGAAAAGAGTTGTGAGGTTGCAGATTTGCTAAGGAAACTCTGGGAAATCTTGGAGTTTTACGATCGGTTTTCTGATGATGCATCCAGGTGAATTGTTTACTTAAATGAAAAAGCAGAATAATCAATGAAATGAGAGTCTCCGCCCTACAGATAGCATTTGACGGAAACTACAGTCAATACTATGATGGTTCAACTATTAGCGTTTTCTTTTGAGAATAGTAGAAAGTGATCTGAGTGCGCCCTCGGTGCGCACTGAAATTGCTCTTGCACTACCCCAGTTTTTACTGTGCTCTAGCAACGGACGTTTTCAGGGCGAACTGTGTGTTTTTGACATTTAAAAAGAATGCATTTGATATAGTGAACTTTTTTGGTTATTATTAGTACTAGAATTTTTTTTCTGAAATTACCGAAGGCGATTATGCGTTGAAGGATAGGAAGTACCAACAGACTAATTCTGGCCTGGGTACCAGGGCACAGGAAGATACGGGGCAACGAAGAGGCAGACGCACTGGCCAGAGAAGGCGCGTCAAATGCCCTATTAGGACCAGAACCTGTCTGTGGCATGGAAAAAACGACGATTAAGACATGTCTAAATAAATGGAAGCTAGGTAAGTCTTAGGAATGGTGGGACAACTCACCAGGAATGAGGCAAGCGAAAGAGTTCATTATGGGACCAACACAGAAACTAACAGAGTATCTACTAAGGCAGGATAGAAACACCATCAGAATGTTGGTGGGTCTTTTCACGGGGCATTGTAAACTCAATAAGCACATGTATGCATTAAAACTGGCAGATTCTCCACTATGTAGATTTTGTCAAGAAACAGAGGAAACGGCAGCGCATATACTATGCAGCTGTGAATTCTCATTTTAGGCGAAGACAAGCCAGGAGCTAGTAGGGATTTCCTACACAGGACAATAAGTCTACTAGAGCAAACCAAACTGAACGAAATCCTATAAGGGAAAAGGGCATCCACAATAGATCTGCAGAAGGTCGAGGTGGCACAGGCTAATAGCTGAAGTCCAATCTAATCTAATACGTTGAAGGAGAACTTAAAGAAAAGAGCTGTTTTGATGAATATGAGATTACAGGCGTGCTAAAATAAAATAAAGAAACGTTTTATATATTCTGCACAAAGACCTATTTACCTCCTCCATAGTTACCAATTTCAACTTGAACTTGACCGTTAAACGCTTGAACCTAACCTATTCGTATTGTCCTGTCCTGTCCTGTAAATTTGTTGTACCATGGTATTGCCCTGAGTCGAATAGTCAGAGCAGTTTTTGGTGCCCTCAGGTCACATCGAGAGCGAGCAGTCTATTCAAAAGAACATGTGTGACAGATTGCTCTCCCTAATGACATTTCAATAGAACACACAACTCGCTCTCAGTGTGCACTCAGTACGTTGCTCTGGTCTCAAAAGAAAACGCTATAAATCTTTTAATATTTCAGCCACTTATAGTTGCAACTGAAAAAGGTTTTGCTCTCTCTGCTATCTACAGACAGAGTGTATGTATATAGTTACAATTACAACTCGAAGACAAACAATTCATGAAAATAAATTTCAAAAACAAGGGGCATTCAATAATTAAAAACTACTTGTAAAGAATAAACAAGTACTTCCTGGGATACATACCCTATCGGACATACTTGTATGATTTCCTTTTCATTTGCAAAGCGACAGAAATGGTCTAAAGAGACACAAGCGACAAGAGAAATACGATTAACGTTCAACCACATTACACGAGCAGTTAACAATTTACAAAATAATACAAACTTACTTCTACTGCTAACAATTCGTCTTTCATGCTGATGCTGGTACTCCTGTGCCAGCAAACATGGACGGTAGTATTACTCCTTTGTGCTTGACTTTTCGTTTGGGTCCCAACATCATTGTTACCGACCTGATCCAGATGTTCGTCAGACGAACCTAAGCGTTTTAACTGATCAGATTAAATTCAATTAAACCCCAAAAAAACACACTTACTACAACTCTTTAAACTCAAGTAAGTAATCTTCGTATCCGACTTATCCCTCGCCAATTGTATAGTATTCTGAAGGTCATTTTTCCATCTTTCTTTCTCATCTGGTGAATTAGCTGCCACCGTTAATGCTCTATTACCTCCGTAAATGATCAAACCGTTGAACATTAGATCTCCGTCGGGTTCTTCTATCAGTACACCTCTCAAAGGCATATGACCGTGTACTTTGAACTGCAAGGTAGCTTGAGAACGCGACGTATACAGTAAAATGTCGGAAAACTAAAAAAAAAATATAAATAAAAAATGGAAGAAACAACCAATAACAATTTTCCTACCAAAAAGAACATCCTTTGCTGATATCCTTTTCTGGAATGTTTTAAAAGACACCCGTGCCTTATAAACCTTCTTCCGGGTTGTACCAAATTATCGAAGCCAACGATATCCCTCTGCAATTCGCACAGCGTAGCTAGATTCTTCGATTGTTCCAATGTTTCCGTCACAGGTTGCATCAAATCTTTTAGAGTATCACTAGCAGTCATACAATCAGTCCTATCGGGATGATTGGGGCCGTAATGTTTTAAAAGTCTTTGTAGAAGAGCCTGGTATTGCAGCAAACGATGGAGCGGTTTTAGGACGAATGTTGTTAGAGGAAGATAACACACCTTTTGCGTTTCAAAATCACGGTAAAGTTGTTCGAAACGATTATTTTGTTTGAAAGCTGTGTCCAAACGTTCAAGAACTAGCATATGTCCATCGAGGTACTCTTCGTAGATCTAAACAAGAACATCACAGTAAAATATAATTTTCATAAGTTTGAGTGGAGTTACTCACAGGTAAGAGTGGAGGAAGATGTGCCAAGAGTACATCAGCAATTTTTTCAGCACTAGGTATGGCTCTGGGTCCTCCCTTGATGTCCCAACCTTTCAACCTCTTTTCTAAATCTTTCACTAACAATCCGTGAGCTTGAGCCAAAGGTGCTATTAGTGATAAAAGGATTTGACATTCCTCTGGTTCTTCTTTACCTACTTCGTCTCTAAACCACTAAAAATTAATTCACAAAATCAGTCACTAACTACTAGGGCAGTTCAACTATCATAACCAAAAATGAAACACTATTGAGCGCCATATATTGTTTGCATATTTAAACTATATAAATATAATGTAGTTACTTCCCGCGGATATCCGAGAGAAAAGAAAGATCCGTATCTTTTACTTTTCTCGCGGATCTTTTAACTTATTAATTTTCAAGTGATAGGATGAAATGCTATTTAAAGGTGTTTGAAAAACTATTAAATTCTATTCAAGTATTTTTAATTTCTAAAATCAAATATTTGGCACCTTTATGTTGCAAACATTTATCGTACCAAGTTACTGTACCAATAGTACATAACTTAAAGGTACTAATCAACTATATTTATGATAAAATAAGAACAATATTATAGAAAGTTATATCATTACTTTTATTCATTACTTTTATTAATATGAAGATCCGCCTTGAGTGGCGAAAGGAGAAATCCACGGTTTTTTGTCGAAAGGCATGTTCATCAAACTGTTGGAGTTATGGTTTGGGGTGCTATAGCTTATGGTTCGAGATCACCAATCTTCATCAGAAGTAACATGAACGCGCAGCGTTATATCCAAGAAGTTTTAGAACCCCATCTTTTACCCTATCTTGACATCCTGGCAAATCCAACTTTCCAACAAAATAATGCCCGACCACATGTCGCAAGAGTCACAAAAGACTTCTTTCAACATAATGTTGTCACATTGTTACCTTGACCACCATGATCTCCCGACTTATCCCCAATTGAGCACATGTGGGATTGCTCAATTTGCAACGTCCTCCTCAGACTCTACAAGAACTTCGAGAGGAGTTGGTGGTTGCCTGGAATGAGATACCACAGGAGGACATTGACTACCTGACCAGAAGCATGCCTAGACGCGTTGGAGAATGCGTAACACATCGGGGTGCATTCACACATTATTAAAGGTAAAAGGGCATGAAAGTAATGCAATCATTTTGAAATTTTTATCATTTACTTATTATGCTTCAGTAAGTACTTATACAAAATTTTATAAAAATAAAATCATTTAAACTGGGTGTTCGGATTTTTATGTCCCTTAATATATTTATAATTGTTTTCTAAAGTTCATAATTTTTTACCGATATTGTATATATTTTATTTTTATGACTATAAAATAGCTGTCGGCATTAAATTACTTTTTAGTAATTCAATCATTTAAAAGGATACCCCATACATACTAATTTAGATATTAATTCAGGAATTACAGTTCAAATCCATAAACCAAAGATAAAATAATAATAATAATTTAACACTTACCACATTTATGACGTCCAAATCCTTTTTATACGTCAGTTCTGTCATTAGAATTTCTTTTGCTATATAATATGTCTTATCGATGTAATTTTTAGATTTTAATTTCGTGTCTCCTTCAATTTCTGCGATAATTGTAGTAGTATTTGTATTTCCTTAAAATAAAATGGTTATAATAGAAATGAAACATAAAAATATACACATACCATTTACTATCGTATTAGCATTAATACTATTCATAAGCTGCTCTTTGGCCAATATTTTTGAAGGACTATCCTCACTATTTAAGGTATTCGTAGTACTGTAGTTCCCGTTTGAAGTCAACGATAGTTCTGAGATGTTACCGTTAGCTGTCCTCAAAGGAGTCGAGGTGTAGAAATTATTGTTGTCCTTTAATTTGATATCTTCAACTTTGGTACGCTCTAAAATTTCTTTTTTGTTGTCATCTATGAAAGGGAAAGAAAAAATTAATATTATTCATTCTATATGGATAAAAAGTTCATTAAAAATAAAAAAAATGAATAGTAAATTTTATGAAAAACTGATAGCATTACAAAAATAATATAAAATGTAGATAATACTAAATTTGGTAAAAAGATAAGGTGAAGATAAAAAATTTGCAATTATTATGGTTAATATTGTTTACATCTAAGAAAATGGCATAGTTTTGGATCAATTTACATCATGATCCTCCCACTTTTAAATTTACAAGCCCCGTTTTATATATAAGGAAAGTTATATGGAACAATTAATTAAAATAATTACTTTTGCAAACTTCTTAACTCACAGTAATACAAAACCAAAGAATAAATATAAAATATAAATAAAAAAATAAACTTTGTCAAACAATTTTAAAAATTTGTAGACAAAGCCGTTAAAACTAAAAAGAAAACAAAAAAGCAACATACTGTTTAAAAACAATAATAATAAAATAACTTGCAGAGCTCACCTTCCTCCTTTTTAGGTAAGCAAAAGAGAAATAAACAAGACACGGATATTGTGTGTTTTTTTTGACAAATTGTACGATTTATTTTCGAAAAAACTGATCGAGATACAATGGAATGATACTAGATGTAATTAATAAAAACTTTTTCATTTCAATTCAAATGATTGTACACAGCACAAATATTGTAAACTACCGATACGTAATCACCAACAGAATTTTTTTAATATGCTTTCAGCATAACTAAATGAAAATTTAGATAAAAAGAATTTTAAATCAACTCTGAAAATATACTAACTATTAATAAAAAACACGGTTATTAACAAAAATTACTGTTTCATTACCCAAAAAATTATTTCTCACATTATAGGTATATATTTTTAAGCAGTAGAATACTATGTTTTTGCAAATTAGTTCATTAAAAGCATGTTATGTAGTGAGGAGGTAAAGAAGTTCGTTTTTTAGGAACAAAGAATTATGTTTTTAATGTAATATAATTTATTTTTAAAAACAAATGCATATTTTAATGTATTTGGTAAGCAAGCCTTAGAGATTGTTTAAATAAATATACAATAGCCTGAAAAGTCTTAGACCTAGCCAAGGGAGAGCTGTGTGGGATGAACTTCATAAAAGGGGAGCACAGTAGATCTGCAATGGTCGCAGTGTATCAAGTTGACAAGTTATCTTTACAATTTTTTTACTTTATTCCGAGTATTTCTCTCCTTTTTGTACACCAAAATATTAATTATTAATAATTGAAATACAACAAACATTTTAAAAAATATATTATTGTTCATTAATATTATTATACCTATAAATCTTTTTTTCTGTCCCATTTTTGAAACATTGTTATATTTTTAAAGTTATAAATAAAATAAATTTTAACACTAGATTAGTTTAAATTTACTTCTGTAAAATTTAATTTTTATTATTTAAAGAAAACATCTTGTTACAAATGAAGGCCTGTTTTTAAAATGTTTAGCACCCCTTTAAGGTGGATTTATAAACTCATAGTATGGAGAAAACATTTTAATGAAATATTCAACTCATATAGTAACATTCACAACTGTAAAAGAAAGGGCAACTGGTTACATGATGAAGACCAGAATAACAGATATCATCCACATATCAAGCGCAAGAACTAGTGCAGGCTAATAAAGAAAAGCTCCTTTAAGCAGGATACCTTTACTAAAATTTTAACTTTGTTTAACTACAAAGAAGTGAAAAATTAGTAAAAAAAGACTAGACTAGATTTGTAATGGTCGCCTAAAATATAAATGTTAATACAGAAAACAAATAACTGAAGGAAGCATATTATATTCATTGATGTATAATAAACAATATTAGTATATAAAGCTTTAGAAGATGCTTTCCCAAAGCTACAATTTTAACAGATGATAAAGGAAAACAATTAACTAATATGTGATCCAGCTTATACTGGAAATGAAACAGTCAATTTGGTAATATTTTTCAGAGTTGTTTAAATATACATTTTTAGACTAGATCTAATACTACGATTATTATATCAACAATATTTTTTTCATAAATATCACAACAAAAACAAAATTTAAACATTAGAACAAAATATCGTTATTGACTACATAATTTATTTTTGAAATCATTCTGATTATTATCATTCAATTCATTTAACATAATGCAGACTATAATGAAAATTCAACTTTTCTGATATTACATTTGAAATAAAAACTGTAAGGTTAAATATGGTCTTGAAAAATACATTTGAAACGGTACATCATAGTTTATATTTAAGTTTAAAAATCAAAAAACAAATTTAAATCGTTAAATTAAAGCTTGAATTTTCAAAAATTCTGCAACTACTGCTTAGGCCTACTTTCTTTTAAACAATCACATTGAATGGAAGAATTTAAATAATTTTAAATATTTAAAAAAATATATAGAAAAAATTATTTTGTACTACTAGGTGTAACAAAATTATTTTACATTTAAATTTTAGACCGCTTACACTTTTAATTGACCATATTAATTTATACATTACATTCATGATAACAATATACAGTGCAAATGTGTATTTGAAAGTTTCCCTTTATTTAAAAAAAGGAAAATTAATCAGATTATGAAATCATGGGATTATCCTGATGATATACACAAAAATACATATATTTTATGTTCCGCACTCAAGTAAATATAAAAAAACTTTAATACGGTGACAAAACTGACGACCAAAAAGAGGTTGTGTTCTCCATAGTTATGTTATATTTCAAGAAAAAATGTTACATGACATACATTTAACGAACGTACATGTATATATAACAAATTTGACCAACGACCCTTACGATAACCTGGATTAAATCCAAATATTTTATGGTCAATTAAAAAAAATAATTAAAATAACATAAAGATAACTAATATATAACATGAAAATGTTTTTAATCAATCTTGAACACCAAAATCCAAGATAAATTGAACAATAATATTATCTTTATTTCATTTTTTTGATTTTTGAAAACTATTTACAATATTTCATCAGTCTTCGGGCTTACTTCATTATATTTAAAGCGATTCTTTTGGAAAATTTTACAGTTACTATGATTACAATAATCACTTAATTATATTGGTTTAGAGATGATAAATTTTCTACCTTCTCTACATGCTGATTCATTAATTTTTCTGTGATACTTTTTCCATTGCAATTAATTGTTTACTTAAAGATTTTTCTTCCAGATAAAAAATATAAGGTTAATTTCAGAAATTTAACAAACTTACTTAGATCTCAAATATTTTAACAAGTAACTGCAAATTTTCCAAACATTGTTAGGTTAGATTAAAGAAGACAGAAACATTTTGCTCTAATTAGTGTAAAATCGTTAAAAATGTTATATTTTTAAAGTAACTTTTACCAATCGCAAAACGTACATTTAAATTTTGGCACGTTTAAATAATTTAGCACGTTTTTTTTATATTTTGATTAGTAACAAAAATATCGAATGTCTCAAACAAACATAAATATTTATTAATCGGTTTACCTTCGTATCATTTATGATACCTACAAGGATAAGCCTAAATTCTACCAGCAGAATTTCAATACCTGCCATGTGGAAACGAAATAATTTAGTTTTACGAATGTAGGTGAAAAAAAATTAACTAATTTTGATGATTTTAAAGGACATTTTTTGATGTATTTTGGTTGGGACATTTCGATATGTATAACAATTAAGGAAGTAATTGGTTCTATCGTGCTTATACAGTGTCGATTTAAAAATAAGTGCAAAATATTTTGAAATATTCGTAAAATCGAGGATGAATCAGTTTAAGTGTTTAATTTGGTGAATTTAAAGTGCAAGTATTTTCGGAGAAAATATCGATAACCAAGGTGTTTCTAAACTTATTAATAGTTCCAGTTGGAGCCTTATATGAATGCTGAAATTGTTTCTTAACATGGAAATTGCGTAGACCTGTTGCCAGTTCTCCTTCGACATATTAAGCATGTTTTTAAAACAAATACTGTTTTCAATTGACCCTGGCGTGGTGGTTTTGTATCCTAACGATTCTTCTAGAAACTGAAACTACCTGCTCAGCTTATTAGTAATATAATTGCAGTTTGACTTTGAGTTTCTTTGAACCGTTCTTTAATAAACTTTTATTATAGTGTAAAATAAAAAACATTAACATTAAACAAATTATACAATATGTGGTGGTTTTACTGGAAAATTATTTAAGTTATAAACCTAGTTAGAGATCAGTAGAACATTTTTTTAATTTCATAATTTAAATGTTCTGTGATTAATTTACCGTAGTTTGATTTATAATAACCGATAAAAAGAGTTTGAATAAATTGCCGAACTTCATTGCCAAATAGTGAATGGATAGACATGAATATTTTTGCTAGGTTTAGTACCTAACTCATAAGACAGTCACTACTGTCGAATTACAGCTTCATGCATATATTTTTTCAGCAATGAGTTGTCACAATTTGCTTTCAATTTTCCCCTTCCCAATTCATTAATAGAAATTAATTTCTTTATTGTCGGAGCTGCTGACAACAGAGATACTTTCCTCACATGAGGAAAGCTACAGTATGTTTACAGCTGCCTTCAGAAGCAGAGGAATATCATGGAATTATGATTCCTCTATACATTTTTGTTCTGTATTTATTGCACATCACACATATTTTCCACTTATCTCATGCTCTGGTGTTATTTTTGCCTCACAAAACGACTGTTCTTGTATAGTCTTTCCAATATTAATTGCTAAAACCCATTTAAAAGTGTCATACAGAGTGAGTTAGTTTACTCTGTATCGTCGGAACCCAGCTCTCTCTATACTGGTAGTCTGTATGACACTCTTAAATGAATTTTAGCAATTAATATTGGAAAGACTATACCAATTATTTCAGTAAAGGATAAAGATATAGGTATAAAATTTTTGTCAGTATATTAGGAGACCAAACACTACAAGAAAGTACATAACAAAGTTAAAATGTTAATTTCATTGAACGACCCTTTTGTATATATATATTGGAGTTCTGTGAAAACACTCTGTATAAAAAAAATAACATATCGGCGATTAGTCTACGAAATGACTAGACATAATGAGAAATATTTTCAATTTAGGAACACCTTAGGTATTTATATTAAAAAAAATTAATATTTTAACAAGAAATTTTAAACTGATCTCGTCCTTGTTCAATAATAACAAATCCATTTAACTTCTTACCAATATATTGAGCTAATTATGTCGATCACAAAAATGGTTTTTTTTTTGGTTTCACATCTAAAATAGTGTCTTTCAGTCGTGGGGTAGAATTAATACAGATAGATTGGTAAAACACAAAACATTATTTTGTAAGATACAAACCAATTGAAAGGATATATTGTTTTTAAAATCTATTTGGAATCATTTTTTATTTGTTAATAGGCGTTGAAAAATTATAAAACTACAAAATAGGCAGAGGTTGTAATCTTATTCGTATCACATACCTAAATTCCATTCTAATTAATCACACAGTATTTTACCATTATTTATTTTAACTTTGGGGTTAGGGGAAATGTATTTATATGTTTTTATAGTGATTTTAAATACATTGAAAATGTTAGTAGTAGGTAAAGGAATAAAAAATTGTTTGGCCATTAACGCAAAAATCGAGTTGAACTAGAGATAAACTATATTATTCTAGATTACCTATGACTTTTTTGTCACTCCCATTGCATATTTTTCGTACTCTGTTTAATATAAACATAACTTTTTAGTCCTTTCTTGTTTGTTATAGGAAGCATTTAAGTGCTGAAAATATGCAGTATGATAGTTTTACATTAATCTCCAATAAAATTTTGACCTGTCAGATCGTTTATGTTTTCCTCAGGTCAAAAATAAAAAGAATAAACTTTAATGCAATTTGTAGGGATATAAACTTGTAGTAAAAGTTTTTCGTGCGTTTTAAATCTTGTTCATACAGGGTAAATCTTGGCAATATTCTCCTAACATAGGATTACATCAAGAGTTTTACAAGATATGTCCAATTATACTACGAAATAGTGAAAGATTTGATACACAGTATCTATAAAAATAAAAATTAGTTAAAAGTCTTTTAGTACAGTCTATTTTAATGAAATTTTTACATTTTGTGGACAAAGTTACATTTGATAAACAAGATAATGATAATATTATTAGAAAATTTGATTATTTAAAATGTACAAGAAGTAAGACAGCAACGGAATAAATACCTGAATTCAGACTTGGGTTTAAGATTTAAAAGAGCTCTAATGGAAGACTGAAACATTTTAAAAACTGTGAAAAAGTAAACAAAATCAATTGAGCAAAATACACCAATTTAAACCGTATAACTCACCAGACCAATGATAGCTGTTATCTGATCTTTTATCTGGACTTCTAGCTTTATTCAGAGCTCAGAGCTATTTCAAAGTAGCGGATACTGATCAGAGTAATCTTCATACCCAAACCTGGCAAACAAGAACGAGGTGGGATGAAGGATCTGAGACCAATTAGGCTTATATCCTTTTTGAAAAGACATTGGAAAAACTCTTTAAGGGAAATGTTAGAGATGGTGTTCAAGTATAAAAAGTCACTAAACTAGAATCAGTATTCCAATCCATTAGTACATCAACTGAGAGTAACAGCACCTCGTTGAAAAGGCTGAGTACTAAATAAATATGCTATGTTCGAAATAGAATGCATTTGATACCATACACGTATCTCAAGATCATTGAGGAGCAGAAGACTTAATGAAACAGGGTGCAGATGGATTGACTGTAGGATGAGAGATTTGACCTTCATTTTTATCATGTGCAAAACATTGGTGGCCTTGCTTGAAATGGGTACTATTTCCTCTACCCATCTCATCAAAACCACCATCATCAGGAGAAAAAAAATTTGGTCGGCCTCTGAAACATCATGGTGAGCAGCTGCAGGTGTGAGAGGTTGAAATAATACTTCCAAGCTTACCTAGTGCTTGTTTGGGTTTCACCAGAATTGGTTCACTGTACCTACATCACAATTCTGTGTTAACGATGCAGCAAAATACTGCTATTGCTGATATGGGCAATATTTAGAGTGACATATAATCTTTTTGTTCTCGCATGTTAAACCATATTTTGGAGGTATCACTTTCCTAGTTGCATAGATGCTATGACAAATGGTTCATGCAAAAGTGGATAAATCATTAGAGAAATGTTTTAAAAAGCAATAAATGGCATGTTTTCTTCATTTGATTCACAGTTTAAAAGACTAACCTTAAGTAAAACTTTCATACCGTCGATTTCCAGCATTTATCTTCTATAAAAGGTCCTTCAGCTTATTAACACACAATTAAAACACCGAGGATAATCAACATTTGATAAATCACAATAATAACGACAAAACTTGAGAACGTTAATAAACAGAATACGATGACGTAACCGTGTCCTATCAAAAAACCCTACAAAATGTCGACATTAAAATCAAATCTGCGGCGAAACGTCATTTTCGAAATCGTCTTCTAACAACGGCGGGGGAATGTTGGTAACGTCAAAAGGTTCTACGATTTCAAAACCTTCTTCGTCTCGTTCCATACGCATTATGTCAGAACCCGATTGTGAATCGTCAGGGTAATAACCTTCTTCCAGTGTTTCGGCGTATTGTATTATAGGTCTATCTTCGGCTAGAACGCTTTCGTATTCAAAAGTCGACGCCATTTCTTCCATATTTTTGTTTCGCAAAAACTCGTTGTACTCCGTTAAACCTGATTCGTGTTCTACGAAATAATATTCATCTACACTTTGTTGTTCTTTTTCTAACCTAGCTCTACGCTGATTCTGCAACTGTCTTTTTCTCCTGTATCCTCTCCTGTCTCTTTCCGATTTACTTTTAGGAGATTCCACGCTGCTGGTGGAGTCGTTTTCACTCGAAGGACTTTTAGTTTGAGAGACACTTTTAGCTAAGGGTTTTCTATGGGTTCTAGTTAATGGCACCGTCGCCGTTTTGTAAACGGGTACCGGAGAGGTACTTGCTAGAGGTGTGGATTCGGAACTCAGGCTACTGGAATAATACGGCGAACATTTCGATAGTTTTAGAGGAACTTTAATGGGTCGCTCGGTACTTTTAGTGGGTAACTGTTTTTGTATAAATTTCTGTTTGTCTTTATCGTAGCGTTGTATGTGTACAGTTCGTTGTTCTATGGAACTACTGGATTTATCGGTATCGGATAAATTTTGAGGTATAACTATTGGCCGTTCCGTTGATTTGGAAAAACATTTTACTTCGATCTTCTTGGGTATACTAGTCGATAACAAAGCGAAATCTTCGCTAGGAATGTTCTTAGGACTAGGTACTCCTTTCGGGTCAGTACCTAAAGAGAATTCTTCGATATCTATGCTTGAACCTAGCCTAGAAGGAACAGTGTGCTCTGTTAAATTTGTTGGAAAGAAGGGCTTCGTTTCCGAAGCAGACCAGTCACTAATATTCGACATTCTATCCGTTAATGTACTATCGCCCGTAGAAGTAGAAGATAACTTTTGAAATTGCAGCCCTGGACTATGTTGAGCTTTTAAGGTACTACTCGTGTTACTAGTAGACCAATCAGAAATTGAATGAGCTATATCTGTAAGAGAGTTCTCGTCGCTCTTTAAACCTGAACTGCTTTTAGTTGTACCGCTGGTACTGGATAGATTCTGGAATTTAACAGTATTAGTACTGTTCGACCATTCAGATAGACTCAGTGCTATGGAGGTGTCTTCTGAATGAGAACTGTGGGTGCATTTGGTAGGTTTGAGAGCAAACCTCACAGTACCGTCTTCGAGATTAGTACCCATCGAACTGGTACAGTCTTCTTCGGAATAAGAACCTTTAGAGCTCTTTTTATCGCTCTTATGAGAATGAGATGAATCATCGGACGCAGTACTCCTTCTCATAGCCGTAGGTGGTCTTAATTCATGTTTACTATGATCTAAAGCGTCTACAAAAACATCGTCGTTAAGATTAGATATATTTAAATCTTCATCGGAATTCGAACCTTGAGATTTCCGTTCCAAAACTATCTTAACCCCACTTGGTCCAACGCTTAAACTTTCTGATAGACTCTCGCTAATATTACTGATGTTCTCGCCAGCAACGTTTTCGTAGGTGTGCGTTTTTTCGGTATCAGGATCGATAGTTCTGTTTTCGTTATCAGAATTTGAATCGTTGTCATATGTACTAACTGTATTAGAATCGACTACAACTTTGGCAGCTTCCTCGGGTGGTGTTATATAATAAGTTTCCACTCTACCTACTACAGGTTGTTCGACAACGCTAGAAGGTGGACTTGGCCATTGTTCGGAATCTTGGCTCCGCAAAGATCCTTTCAATCCGAATGTCCTTGGAATACTCTTAGCAGGCGGTCTAAAAACTTGAGTGGTTTGTTGGGAAGTATCACTACTAGGAAACTCGTGCATAGCTAAAAGTTTTTGACCTTGTTGTGGGATCTCCGGCAAGGGCCAATCTTCGCTCTCTTGGCTGCTAGACCTAATATCCTTGGCTTCCGGTTCAAAGCATTCCTCATCGATAATAGTATCATCTGAACCTTGCCTTCTTAATCTCAACCCTCTTTCTGATGTGATAATTTCAATATCGTCAATTGACAACTCGGCCATTTCAGCAGAAGTTCTTCTATCATCCGAAATCTGCCTTTGTAATAAACTTGCTAGATGTGGTAACGGTTCTTGTTTATCACTGGGTTTGCTTAAGTCGCTAACTTTGTCGTCTTCTTCTTTGGATTCAATGATATTATTAGTAGGAGTTTTCTTTTCATTTTCTGATACTCTAGCATTACTAGCAGATTCAGAACTTATACTAACTTGTGGATTACTGGACGCTAGAGATTCGTCATTCAAACTATCACTTTGTGTACTGGCTTTGGTTGAATCATCATCTACGCTAGATTTCTCCGAGTTGGTACTTCTCTCCGATATCCTAGATAAAGTCCTGGATATGTATCCTCCTCCAGTGTATCCTTGTAAGATGTCCGGTCCTGATAGTCCTATCGATGATAACGGGTACGTAAAATTAGTTGAAAAGTTTGCCAAATCTTCTGGAAGTTCGGTATCGTCTCTAGTAGGAGTCACATCGTTATCTTGTTTATAATAAACGTCAGACATAGACGAGTAGTCTCCAACCGCATCTTTACACATGAAGTATTCTTTTTCTTGATCAGGTGGT
The DNA here is from genome assembly GCA_035357415.1 of Ophraella communa. Lineage (NCBI taxonomy): Eukaryota > Metazoa > Arthropoda > Insecta > Coleoptera > Chrysomelidae > Ophraella > Ophraella communa. Next base: position 18,299,207 of record CM068988.1, on the reverse strand, counting down.
AGGAGATTATCTTCGAAACTTTCTGAACCCGAGCTTTCTAGAGGAAAAGCTTTCCAAGTTGAACTTAGTCCTTTTGGTATATCGTTTGTTTTGGCACCTCTGCAAACTGCTCCTATACTTCCCGAACTAGATTCAGTATCCAAAGAATTTCTAGATTCAGTCGACAACCGTTCTGATAAATATAAAGGTTTATCGAGAACGTTGCCGTTCTTTTTCCTATCTGATAAAGAATCATCTATAGAAGATAAACTTCCTTTTTCTGCAGATGATAACTTTTTCGACAACTTCATGTGTAATCTTTGACTTAATTCTGAATCATTAGACCATTTTTCTTCAAAAGGATACGAAGATTTTTTATAAGTTGTAGGAATATCTACCTCTTCCTTTATACTTTCTTGTATTGGAGTAAGATCTTTAGGAATGTCATTGGCTTCGTCAGAACTAGAATCATCGAGTTTAAGAGAAGACGATCCTTCGTCTATAGTAAATGCTCTACCTAGTACACATATTCTCGGACTTCTTGGACTCCTCGGTGCTTCAGATTCTGAAGGAGATCCTTTATCTAATAAATCTTTCGATGTAAACATTTCTATATGTTGACTATAACCAATTGCCCTTCCTATGGCGCAACTTGTGCTGGATTCATCGGTTTCTTTCACTTCTTTAGGAGAAATGTCTTTTTCTCCGCTCGTCCAAGAACCTGTATCACTGGATCTGGATTGATCTGAGCTTCTTTTTAACATATCAAGCTTACTCTGTTTGGTTATGGCTGTTAGTAGGTTGACGTTTTCCGGTTTTACAAGTTCTGTTCCAACATCTAAATTTTTTTCTGGAGATTCTAAAGTAACGTTATCATAATCTAAGGACTCTTCGGTGCCTACGTATTCTTCACATTCTACCGTTATCCATGATCCTGTATCTTCGGATCTACTTCTTTCTATACTTAATATATGCAGAGCATCTTTTTGGTCTTCGGAAACTAAGAGTAAGTTTTTGTCAGTGTCCAAAACTTCACCTTTCAACTCGCTTACCTCAGTCAGGGATTCTTCTTCGCTGGTAACTCTGACTTTATCTGCTTGTTCTTCACGCTTTTTAGCCAATTTCTTTTTTAGGAATTTACTGACTGTATTCGATGCTTTTTGCATTTCTGCTATCAGTTGTGCATCTGTTTCGGATTTATTGGAAGAATCTCCAGTGGATTCGTCTATATATTTTATATCCAACGATTCTCCTAGACTCATTTTTTCCATACTTTGAGAATCTGAAGAGCTTTTAGTGTCTACTTTACTCAAATCTGGTGGTTTAGGAGACGTACGCTGCTCAAAAAAATCATCCGACTTTTTAATCACTTCTATATCCTGCAACTTTTTGTTTTGTTCCTCAACGGATAACCACACGTCCAAAGTGGTGCCTTTCAAGATTACTTTGTCTTGCCCGCTAGCTCCAGAGACATGTACGTCTGCCGTCACCGTTTCTTTGATTCCTACGTTTTCTGGTGAATTTTCTTCCAAGTCTTTAGCTTGAATGTTTTTGATTGTTTCTGGTTTAAAATCGAATTCGTTAATGGATTGTTCCGAGTCTTGATGACTGCTTTCCAGATCTAAACTTTTACCTAAACGACTTAAAGTTTTACTTTCCCCTTCATTCACGTGAAGGTCTAAACTCTTCGTTAACTTTTCCCCCATCTTTTTATCTAGTTTTTTAGGAGACTTGGTAATTATTATAGCTTCTTCAAGACTCACACTTGGTTCTATAGTGTTAATACTGATTTCTAGTTTACCTCCTCTTTCGCGTACCATTTCTTCAACTTGAGGAAACACAGGAAGAACATCCTTAACTGGACTCTTTAAAGTTTTAGTTTGTTGTATGGCTATTTCGTATAACAACTGTTGTTTTTCTATTCTTTTAGCAATATCAGGTTCGGCTTCTTCTTGTGACTTGGTTCGTTCTTTACTGCCTATTCTCTTTAGTTCTAATTTTTCCAAAGACTTCGCTTTTTCTTTACTGAAAGGTTTTTTACTGACTTCTAGTTCTTGGCTTTTCGTCCGTTTTACTTCTGGTAATGCTAAGGAATTTTGAGCAGACAAAGATTTTTGTTCGACTTTTTCAATTTTCGTTGCGATTTCAGTGGATAACGCTTTTTGAGAGGTTGGTTTCACCGTTTTAGGACTATCTGGTTTAATAGGAGTAGTTTTTATTTTACTAGGCACCGGTTTTGCAACTACCTTTTCTTTAGTTGTGGGTTTGGTAGGTTGCTTTGCTTTCACTGTTTTCTGAGGATGTTTAACCTGTAAAGTAGTTTTAGAAGATTTCTTTGCTTTAACTGTAACATCAGGAACTATTTGATCACGTTCTTTTTCATTCTTAGTAGATATCTCTTTTTTTACAATTTTGTCAGGGAGTTCTGGTAAGGGTTTGGAGATTCGCGGTAGTTCAGGTAAAGGTTTATTCGGTGCTTCATCATTTGTTGGTCTGTTATCATCAGTGTCAGACCTTTCTTCAGTAGATTTGTCGCTAATTAGATAATTTTCCACTCCGCTATCTTTATCAGTTAGCTGTTGATCTTCTTCGGCCACAGTGTCATCTTTACTGGAGAAAGCATTAAGTGGAGGTAACCTACTAACGGCTATCACTGGAGCGTCCAAACTTTTAGCTCTTCTTCCCGCTATAGGTGACTCTAAGGCTTGTTGTTTTTGTAACAACGAAAAAGCCGATCCTTCGGATAAATTTAAACGAGCATGTGCGAAAAGTAGAGGACTATGTCCTTGTTTTCTTAAACTAGGCGATGGTATTTCGGTTATTCTAGTCTTTGAAGGCACGCGAAGATTCTTTAAATCATTTTCTATTTCTGCTTGTAATAATTGCTTTTCTTTTTCTCGTTCTCTTTCATCATTAATAGTAATCAATTCCTTATCAGTTGAGTAGTCTTCTTTAAGAGTTTCATCCATGGAATTTTCTTCAACGGTAACAAGAGGTTCCGGAAGTGGGTCAGTAAAAACGGGCTGCAGATCGGTTGTCTTTATATTTAGATCGTCTTCAGAGCTGGGAATAGAAAAAGACCTTTCTGATATTCTTCTAAGCTCTGTTGGAACAGCTTCCAATCCATTCTCAGGTTTTTTATCTTTTTTCTTTCGAGAAGTAGGAGGAGAGCCCTCGACTTCTGTAGAGGACATTGTATATTGTAGATATTTTCTCTCAGATTCAAACTTAAGGATAGATTCCATTTCTTTTCTCATTTGAGGAGGAGAAAATTCTACTCTGGTTGGTGTTGCTTCGGCGCTGCCGAATACATCGTCGGAATCCAACGATTCGTCGTCCGAGCTGAAGGACGTTATCCTAACTTTAGTTTTATTTGCTTTGCCTTTCTTTCCCGGTTGCATCCTTGGTTTAATTATTCTTTTAGGTTTTATGTCGGTTTTGAGTTTGGTTTTTGGCTTTTCTACATCTTTTTTAGGCTCTAATTTTTGAACAGAAGTTTCCTCGGCGATTATAGACTCTTTTTTTGTCGTTTTATCTACTTGTATAACAGTTACATTTTTCTGCGGGTGTATGCTCTCAGTTTTAGAACTAGTAGGAGAATCACTTTCTATTTGACTTAGTTTGGAGTTTAGAGCTTCTAGAAGAACAGGATCTATGTGCGTTATATCTCGCTTGGGACTGGAAATATGTTGAACGGGTAACTGACTCTTGTCAACTTCTAAAGTAACGGGATCTATTTTTGATAAATCGATATTTTGAGTAAATAAAAATTGAGATTCTACAGGTTCAGGTTCTGAAGGTTTAATTAGTTTCTTAGATTCTTCAATCTTGGATATTTCTTTTACTTCTTTTTGAGGTATATTAGGTACTTCGGTAATATCGTATGGTTTGGGTTCTTCATGTCTGGCTACACCGTTCATGACATGTCTTTTGTGTAATATGTAGGTGAGATCTTCATCTTTAGGAGGTAAGTTGGTAAGATCCGATTGCGTTTTAGCGCCCAAAACTTCGAATTGACTTTTTGGTACTTCAAATTTAGTTTTTAAACCTTCCCCTTCTCTTTTTATAATATCAAAGTGTCCAAATTCCGCGGTTGGCATCTCGAAATGCGTTTCTCTGTATTTCATGATGGGTGGGGCACTAGGGATTTGTTTATATAAGTAATCTTCGTCGCTTGACTCTGCTGGAGTAAGATCAATCGACTTTTGATGCATTAAAAACATTCTTCTGTTATTGGAATTTAACCTTTGACGCGCCAAAGAGTTCGGGTCAGATTTTGTACGTTCGATCGGTTGATGCATGGGTAAATCGTGCGCTAGGCGCGGTTCTATTTCCATGAATATCTCCCTGAATGATTTGTGCTCTTCAGTCTTTTTCATCACATTATCGATATTGGGAACGACGCTGAAAGCGTTATCCGAATCCAGACTATCCTGTAAGGACTGAATTTTTTCTTCGTCGAAGCTAAATATGTTGCTTTCCGATTCTGTGGATCTTTGGGCGTTTTCTTGTTGCGAAAACCACATATCGTCCGACCAAATGGGTTCGGATTTGTGCCGTTCGTGATCTACCGTATGAGATCTGTGATTGTGCGTAGATTTTTGCGTTCTAGGAACGGTATTTTGTTCCATAGTAGATAGAAGGCGGTTTATTTTAATGTTTTGTTCGGTTTCGACATTTTGTAGGCTAATTGAGTGTACGTGACCAAAGTTACGATTAATTTCGGCGTTGTCGTGATTCGGTACTTTTTGAATGCCATAATTTCGTTCGAAACTAATTTTCCGATCGTACGGATGTTGACAGGAAACGTTATCCATGAATCTCGATGGAGCATCGTAATATTCACTTTTAGATTCGACGCTCGACGTTCGAGAATCCACGAATCCGTTTCGCGTTTCCATCTTTTCGATACTCTTATTTCTACGTTCGGGTTTTTTAGTTTCGTGGTCCGATCTAGATTCCTGACTGGACGTTCGATATCCGAAACTTCGATCTCTACTAGATTTCGAAGTTTTGGATTCGACACTGGAATTTCGGGATATTTGTTTGAATTGCTTGTAATAGCTACCGTCCGATTTTCTAGGAACGATCTCTCTGGGAAAATCCCTAGGATCTTCTTCCATGAATAGATTATTATGTACGTCCGAACTACTCTTACATTTCTGTCGTTTTTCATGTTCCGATTCGCTGTCCGAAGGTAAATAATTATTAGAATCTAAACTACAACTTCTAGTATTAAAAGGTTTACGTTTTCGGTACTTGTATTCGCCCGCAGCACTGTAATCGTCGTCGGATTTTTCTATAAGCTCGTAACTGTCGTGGGAAAGGTCGTCTTGCGAATCTCGAAGATCATAATTACCGGGATCTTCGACGGATTCTTGGGAAAACGAGGTGGTACCGGGATAGCTGCTGGAGTACACCTTTTCATCGGCCATCATGATGTCTTGGTGTATTTCCAAGCTACTATCGCGAGAACTGGCGCTATAGACGGGGTGTTCGTCATATCGCGTTACGGGGGACTCTAATTTACGTTCTTCGAAGCTAATGACTGCTTTTTCGAGGGGTTTCGGGGGCTGTGCTCTACGTTTAGCTTGACCGGTCTCTTCGAAGCTGAAGTCGTAAAGGTCTTTACAACTAGCGCTACGATGCCAAATTTTACGCTTCGGTTGATCTCTAACGGTTTTATAATCGTAATCGGGTATTGTATCGATGATTTCGTGACCTAGATCATTTTGCGACTGCGTTTGCGAAGGATAATTATTAGCGAAATTATGACTAGAGGGCATCGGGGTAATAATTTGGGTGCGATTGGTACCTGTGTCTGCCCTGTGAACAGCTGCGCGGACGGCGAGCGGTGAGCTGGTAATAGTGGGTCTCGCATGGAGTGGGCTCGTGGTCGCAGACTCCTCGGGAGAGCTCGTCGTCTGAGAGGGCGGTAGAGTGGAAGGTCTGGTGTCGGGGACCGAGCTCCAAGACATAGCTGTGCCGAGGTGGCGAGAGGCTGATTTCGTCGTCGGAGAACCCGACTGCACCCCCACATGTGCCCCCATCGAACCCAGCGACGCCGAGAGTTTGGACACTTCCACTGCGGAAGTAATTTCCAATCATTTTCTAATCATATCCACCACGTATTTTATACAAACAAAACATTCATTCATTCTAATAAAAAAAAACTTTTATCATAAAGCCATCAAACTTTGGAAGTACTTTTAGCTAGGTCAATAAAATTTTAATTAAAAAAGATAAATTATTAATAACAAGTTTTCGCCACTCTTTTAAGTCCTCTACTATTATCGTTTTAGGCTGCAAATGAGTGCAGTTGAGTTTTCGTCAAAAACAAATGTTTAATGTATAATAATCAAAGGGTTCAAACTTTTCCACCCACAGAAAGACAAAATCTGTTAATATATTTACATTTATTAAAAAAAATAAACTATAAAAATTGTCTCTTAATATATTTGTGAAAGAATTTGTTTCTATTTGTGAATTAGTTGAGCTGGGCAAGTACAATTTGGTCTTATTCATTTTTTAATTTGGATTTTAATTTGGATGTTTTGCTAATTTCGCGCGAAACTGAAAATATCGTATAACCGTTATGTCTCCCTCTATGTTATTCCATAAAAAAATGATACTACGAATTATTTCATTTTTCCAGCCTTTTATTTAAAATTCCCTGACCTCTTACAGATTATTTTTAATTTCCCTGACTTTCCCCTGCCTTTTATGAGTGAATTTAAAATTTCCTGACATTTCCAGCCTTTTTTAGGTTCATTTTTATTTTCCCTCACTTTTCCAAGTTTTCCAGCCAATACCGAATCCTGTGTAATCAGAAAATATACAGTGAGGACGTAATAAAAGATTGCATAAATTCAATATTTTTGTAGTGTTTTTTAAGATAAATGGTTGACTGTATTTAAGCTACCTACTTTAATCCTATTGTATAGGAAAGAGCTTATCAATAAACATGGATAATAGTAGCAACGTATTAGGTATTAAATACAACTAAAGACTTGGCGAGAAATGAAACTCACGAATTTGACCAAAAAAGCTTAACATTTTACCTGCTATGTCTATTTCAAATTATTATAATCCGCTCCCCTCAACTAATGTCGGCTAATCTAGGATGTTTATAGCCGAATTTGGCATACATAATGAGATTGCCTCAGGTAGCTTAACTAAAGTCAACCATTTTTCTTGAAAAACAGTATAACTAAAAATATTTTGACGAAATCCTCGGATTGATGGATTTATATTTTCAATTGCGCATCGACTTGTATAATTCGAAATCATGATGACATTACCATATTCATGTATGTACATGACGGCATCGATGTTTTTTATTTGACGTTAAATAACAAAGCTAAAAATATTTGTTTCCCCTTCCTATACATTTATCTTGAATGCTTTATGATAATAGATTTTTAATAGCTAGTCGGTATTGATAAAACACAATATTTTTTCCATTGACTACTACACTTGTTCACAATCAACAACAATTTTCTTATCAGTTCACTCAGAATAAATTACCACTATAAAGTAATTTAAGGTATCTTTTCTACATTATTTTATCACAATTTGCTCTTTATATATGGATAGAATCAAAAGTACAAAGTAAAAAATACAAAAGTACAAATAAAAAGTACAAAGGCTAACAGGTCGGCTGAAAAGTCCCCGGTCTGACCTATAGATGACGACACTAGAATTAAATCCATTTCATTTTTAGATAGTATCAACCTTCAAAAGATTCGTGTAAAAATTTGACAGCTGTCGGACTATTAGTTTGTGAGATATTACATTTTTAGTGAAGCAACTTTTGTTATTTTCAAAATGATGGAATAAAAAGAATTTCGTGTGCTTATTAAATATTGTTATTTGAAAGGAAAAAATACAGTTGAAGCAAAAGCTTGGCTTGATAATGAGTTTCCGGACTCTGCGCCAGGAAAATCAACAATCATTGACTGGTACGCAAAATTCAAGCGTGGTGAAATGAGCACCGAAGACGGTGAACGCAGTGGACGCCCAAAAGAGGTGGTTACCGACGAAAATATCAAAAAAATCCACAAAATGATTTTGAGTGACCGTAAAGTGAATATGATCGAGATAGCTGACACTCTAAAGATATCTAAGGAACGTGTTGGACATATCGTTCACGAATATTTGGGTATGCGGAAGCTCTGTGCGAAATGGGTGCCGCGCGTGCTCACAATCGACCAAAAACAGCAACGAATTGATGATTCTGAGCAGTGTTTGCAGCTGTTAAGTCGTAATAAACGATTTTTTGCGTCGATATGTGACTATGGATGAAACTTGGCTCCATCACTACACGCCTAAGTCCAATCGACAATCAGCTGAGTGGACTGCGGTCGGTGAACCGCCACCAAAGCGTGGAAAGACTCAACAGTCAGCTGGCAAAGTTATGGCCTCAGTTTTTTGGGATACACACGGTATATTGTTCATCGACTATTTGGAACAGGGAAAAACGATCAACAGCGACTATTACTGTGCATTATTGGAGCGATTGAAGACCAAAATCGCGAAAAAACGGCCCCATATGAAGAAGAAAAAAGTGTTGTTTCATCAAGACAATGCAACGAGTCACAAATCATCGAAAACGATGGCAAAATTGCATGAATTGGGCTTCGAATTGCTTCCTCACCCACCGTATTCTCCAGATCTAGCCCCCAGCGACTTTTTCCTTTTCTCCAACCTGAAGAGAATGCTCGCGGGAAAGAATTTGGCTCTGATACTGAGGTAATCGCCGAAACTGAAGCCTATTTTGAGGACAAACCGAAGGAGTACTACAAAAAATGGTATCGAAAAGTTGGAAGGTCGCTATAATCGCTGTATCGCCCTTGAAGGCAACTATGTTGAATAAAAAAAATGAATTTTGTCAAAATATTGTGTTTTACTATGGTAGACCGGGGACTTTTCAGCCGACCTGTTATATAGAGTGATATGGAAGGAGGCACTTAAGGTTCAAGAGTGTTTGAAACTTGGGTAATCTACCAACAATTTTCCAAGGAAAAGTTTGAAGTAATTGGAATCAAATAGGGTTGACTCCACGTTCCAAGGGAATGAAAAGCAGAAAAAGGCATATACACATTTTTTGGCATAGCAAATAGCGTAGAAGAACTCATGAAAGAGCTTTCTAAAAGATCTAAAAAGCTATTGAAACAGTAAAGAGGGCATACCTGATAGAACTACTGTCTGGACATTTGCCTTAACGGGTATATGAAAACAACTTAACCGATAGAGTGTAGATTCTGCCAGACTGAGGAGCTAGGTATAAATAAATTTAGTCTCGATCCACTTGAGGCCACGGACTTCATGAAAATGTCGTCAACGATTCTGATAACCTTCATTAGAGGTATATGAAATGAAAATCTAGACATGGACATTCAAACAACAAAAACAGAAATGAAAAATATCAAAAGGAAAGCAAAATAAGTAAGTAAAATATGGTTTTGTAAACTGATTAAATACTTACCTATGTAATAAAGATCAAACTACAGACAACGGAAATTATGGGTTAAGGGAATTATCAAAAGGGTATTAGAAGAGAAAGTAAGATATGAAACTGCGAAAAGATTCAAACTGAAAAAACATCCAGTAACAACATTTGAAGTCGTTAAAAGAATGAATAACGACAGTTAAACAAGCGAAATAATAAATTAGAAGCACACATAACAACCAAAATTAAAGATAATTCATTAATAGATATCAGAATAGAAAAAAGGACTACATGGAATAAGGTTTGATTATTTATATTTAGTCATGATAATTACATTCAACTTTAGACAATGGGTGGTATGAATAAAACCGGAGTATAAACTACGAGTATGTTCTCATGAGCATGAGCATCAAGTATGAGTTTATACTCCATTTCATATGAATAAAAATATTTCGATGTGATGAGTTTCTGCTCATTGTACATAAGAGTAGATACTCCGTATTTAATTTCTTACTTGTCATAGCTAGAGACCGGACAATTCAATTGATTGTTATCAGGAGAAAAAGTTGACTACAGGACCACCTATTTTAAATATAAAATTTATAATTAAACTAAATACTCGACCGGGCGACAAAAGATAGTTTGTTATTGTTTGATTTGTAGCGCAAGGTGTGCCATTGGGTGTTACTTTTGTTAATTTATTTCTTATTTTTATATAAAACTACTTTTTATTACGTTTTATTAAACATATTGATTAAATGAGTAAACTTGATAGCTTTTGACAAATTTATTTTATTAAATTATACTGAATGTTCCATAAATATATCCAAAACAATCGTAAAAAGGGGTGTTTAGTCCTGGGCATTATTAAGCAAATAAATTCATTCAAAATTTCTTCAAACTTATTATTATTACGTAAAGGACTGTAGTACTTAGTACACACTTTGGATAAAGTGGAGAAAAAGAGGTAAATTTGTATTTTTAAGTGTGTATATATTTCAATAATTTAAAATTTCATAGCTAAGCGCTTTCAACCATAAAATAATAAATAATTTTATTACTTAGACAGTTTTAACTTAGATTTTATTTATAATTTTAAATTAACTTTTAAATTGTTGTGGATGTCCTTATTTGATGTGACCTAGTGTGTTTTGATGAACTCTCTTGGGAAATATTTAATTTGACATATAGCTCTGAAGATGGCCTATTTTATGGTTGAAAGCGCTTAGCTATGAAATTTTAAATTATTGAAATATATACACACTTAAAAATACAAATTTACCTCTTTTTCTCCATATTATTATTACAATATAATATTTTTTTTAACGCAAATTAAATATAAACTCAGCCATAGCTTTGCCACGATCAAACTGAAGTCTGCTAACTATTAGACTCCAAATTTATGGAGTATATTCTCATCCTAAAGAGTATAAACTTATTTTTATTCATACCAAAAATGAGTATATTCTCACAACAAACTATACATAGGAGTACCTACTCATGGCGAGTATCTACTTCTGATTTTTATTCATACCACATGGAGTATTTACTCCAAAATTGTGAGTATAAACTAGATGCTCATTTTTATTCATACCACCCAATATGTAGATTACATATTAATTGTGAACGAAGTGTGTATCAATGCACACCGCGGTACACCAGGTTTTTTCTAAGTTAAATAGATATAAACAGTAAAGGTTCAAGAAAACATAAGCCAAAAGAACAAAACCTACAATTAATATAATAGATAGTTAATAAAAGCAAATTTATAGCAAACCAACGTGCATTTTAAAACTAATTTATACTGTTTACATAAGATTAACCTTCCATATAAACAAATCAATCTGGTAGAATATGCTGAGTACTCCCATACAGCTATAAATACTATATACAATGCGATATACTCATGGAAATAATCAGCAATTATTAAAACCTTAATGTTTAGAACATTAAAAAAACGGTTCCTAAACCTAAAACTTTTAGTGCGTTTTACAAAGAAAACCAGAAATTTAAGAATTAAGAACCGCCGTTGATAACATAAAAGAAAAAAGTGGAAAGAGTACATACCACTCAAATTGCTGTCAGCGAGAGGCAACAGGGGATGCGCGGAAATGCTGTTCCCGACAGTTGTTGAATGCGAATGCATGTTGCTGGCGCTCGAATGTGCGCTAGAATGACGGAAGGATTGCGACCTGCAGAACCAAAAAGAGAACGAGGAATTCAATAAATATCTTAATAAAAACTTCTACACACTTAACAGTTAGTATTTCTAACAACGAGTTATTTCTTTTTTTTTTGATAAAAATATTTTTTTCAGGATATATGGAGCACAGTAAGATAAATTTTTTAATGTCGTTTCTATATATTTTTTTATTAAGAAAAATAATGCCAACTGTCACAAGATTGTTATTGTCTAATTCATTAGCTTAAAAACTTTGGTTATCAATATGGTGGGTGTCTTGTTTAGAACTGTATACTATTAATTATAACTAAAATGAAAACTTTGTATGTACAAATTACTATTCAAGCTATTTAAGAGAATTTAAAAAATGTATTAGAATCGACAGAGTTTGTTATGTCTTTGGTAATCTTTCCCAAATATGCCAATCATCTTCAGTAGCATGGTGGAAGTAAAACAACTGAAACTGAATTCTCATAGGAATGCGCCGCAAACATTTGTTAAAAACGATATCTCTTCTGTCTTTCGATAGTTCTGTTACAAATATTTTATATGGCTTTTGATTTTTTTTCACGTACATTTAATTTTCTGTCAAAAACTTATTCTAATTATTTGTGACCGATATTGGTCTAAGTGGTATGTTTTCTTTATATTTATACAGGGTGTTTCATTAAGAATTATCCATATCGTAGCTGGAGAAACAGCAGGAAATATGAAGATTTAGGCCAAAACACTTAAATAATGTATCCCTCCTAACCGAGATATAGAGTGATTAATTTTAAATATTCTAAATGATTTTAGCCCATATTAGGTTACTTTAAACAATGGTAAAAGATAGTTTTCCTATATTACAAGAGGCGTGCGGTAGAGATGGATACTTTATTTTATCCCCCTACAATTTACGCCACTGACGTAATAATTTTTTTGATTCTTTGACGCTTTCTACGTAAATATCACCCTCTTGTGCGTAATTATTTACATTTAAAGGTAAGCTTATTTCTGAATTATCATAAATTTAAAATAAACATTAATGTGAAAAAATTGTTTGAAATTAAATTTACTGAAACTAACAAATTTAATTTTTTTTGCGAAATAGTTATTGACATATGAATTTACGATTAGAATTAACAAAATTTATCATCAAGGTAGTTAAATTATTAAGGACACTCATGTTAAACAATAAAATAAAACCAAAGAGGTTATTTTACATTACCTTTAAATGCAAATAACTCGAAAATTACTCACTCTATCGTATTAAAACAAGAGAATGATATTTACATAAAAAGTGAAGAAGAATAAAAAAATATGAAGAAATAATTATTAAGACAGTGGCGTAAATTGTAGTGGAATAAAAGAAAGTATCCATCCCTACCGTACGACTCTGGTAATAGAGAAAAACTATCTTTTGCCACTGTTTAAAGTAACCTAATATGTGTAAACTCTTTGCGAAGTATGAACAGAGAATATAAATATTTAAAATAATACCTCCTATATCTGGGTTATTAGGAATATTTTATTTAAGTTTTTTGGTTTAAAATAGTATAAAATTTGTATCCTTGGCACCATAAAGATGACATGTTTGAGTATAAACCATTACGCCATGGTAGTTAAGTAGAGTTAAATGAAAAATATGTTAAGTTGAGATTTTGAGAACCAGAAAATAATAGACTAGTTACTAGTAGAGTAACTGGATACTCAGGTCTCCAATTATACCTAAACTAATACTGGTAAGTGCTGATCAAGATAAAATAAGTCGTCAATTATCAATTTGGACGATGAAAGTTTACAGAAAAATATTAATTTGCGACTTATAGGACTTAAAAACTATTCAGACTTGTATCTGGAATAAATTTGAGATGTCTGACTAAATTAGTATATTGTGATGGTTTAATAAGGTTGTCGAAGACTTTAAGGACTGAAAGTAAAGGACTCATTTGATAATTTGGATACTGTAGCGGTTAAAATGGTGTACAAGAGACGTAACATTATGAAATATTATCTTATAATAAGAGGTCCAAAACATTATTTACACGCGTAAATGAAAAAATCTTTTTTAAATTATGGGTACAATATTTATTTATCTATTCAATTAAATAGATGTTTATATAATTATGATAAATCATATCAAAGGAAAACCCTTGTTTGATTCAGAAATTACTTATGTATTTGGCTAAACTTGGAAGATCCAATTAACATAGATTTATCTACATTTGAAACACTTTTTTCATGATTATGGATCCTAACAAATTCGAAGTCAGATCATTTTGAAAGAAAAATGGTTTTGGATTCAGAATTTACTTATCCACTTTCATCTTGGAAGATATTTTATAATATAAACCATTGATGCAACAAAGGTGAATAACATTCGTCAACATTTATAACTAAATAAATTTTTTCCACTTTTTATAAATGTTTGTACTGAAAATATAGAATCGACATTTTTATAAAGAAATTTAAACATTGAAAACCCTTCCTCCTTCCCTTTTAATAGCTACATATAATTAAAAAACTGTCGGAAAACAGCATTTTCCAATTTGAATGCTACAAAACAACCATGCTCCACACTCCACAACTCAGCTACCTATCATTACTTTCACAAGAATTTTACTGGGATCAAATTCAACTTTTTTTAATTAATCGGATAGTAATAAGCATAAAAGCAAACTATTTACTGCTTTGTAATAGATTGTTGATATACACCAAAAATTTTGACAAAAATTGGTTATTGGTTACATATATACATTTCTAGTTCACTAATTGGTAACAAAGCTTTGATGACATCTCTTTAAATTAACTTTAACGAACAAACTATTAATCCTAAATAAATAGAAATAACATGGACATAATATGTACATATACTCTAAATAGCTTCAGAAGTAAAAGTGGCGATGAAACATATACCACTACTAAAGCCGCGGTTACACGAGGCCACTAGGCGGGCAGGTTACTAAAGGCTTGTTCGCACTAGACTAGTAATTGTGTCCGAACACAGTAATTTTAGTCGAGTCAATCCATTTTATTCTATTTTTACAGGCGAGTAGCGCCCCCACCACGCTTTATTTTTCACTAAATTATTCACTAAACAAGTGCGAACCTGTTGAATTTAGTACAGTTCATTAGTTGACGGGGTTGTAACGCGAAAATAAAATGTCTTATCGTTGGAATGAAGATACAACTGTGAAATTTGTTTCACAATATTTACAACATGAGTGCCTATGGAACACAAAGTCTCTATAATGAATTATGAAATAGTTGATTTTCCAAGTCGAAAAATATGTGTGAGTGTCCTTAAAAACTACATCCAGTAGCAAGAAAGTAGAGAACTGCCTGTAATTTTGTTTTTGCGGGAATTGCACTTCTTAAATGTGTATCCTTGTGATGGCATTTTCATTAATAAAAAATTAAAACAACTTTCAGTCATTCTCAACGTTGCGAAATATTCCTTCGGATCTTCTAAAGCTAGCTCTTTGAGAAGAGAATTCGAAGCTCCTAATCTATCTCTTCTGTTAATCCATTTTCGGATCTATAATTTTTTTCTTTTACTTCACCAATTTCTTCTTCTACCTCTTTTAAAATTTCCATTGCCATTAATTTTATAAGCTTATTTACTTTTTTTTGTTGAAAGCTGTTCATTTTGATTTTGCAATTTAACACTCACCACTCACTATCTCACTAATGTACTATACTCGACTGTAGTGCGAACACTTTTCGCAAATTTAGTTACTAAATTACTCGCCACTCGACTAAATTACTAGCCTAGTGCGAACAAGGCTTTAGAGTAGTTAACCTCAGGCCAGTTACTGTACTGGGGACTTGCCGTTGACCCAGTACAACGGGTCAGTTGTGAACGAGCCAGTGTTTAATTAAGTTGTATTAAAAATGGCAGAAAGTGTATCTTCTGGGTTAAACTGGTATAAACCAAAATGAACTGATAAATCTGCTTTATGAACGAGGAGTTCATCAATTTGACATCAAATTGATAAAAATTTTTATTGTGAACAAAAAGTTTCCCTAAAGATATGAAGATATAATAACCATTTGAGGTATAAGGCAGTGTTGCATACTCTCTCCATTTATTTTCAACAAGTATTTGCAGAAGATAATTCAGAACGCAATTGACAAAATAAAAAGAAGTTATTAAAATCCACGGAAATTTGGTAATAATAAAAAATTCTATGATGATATCAGCTAAACATCAGGCTGACAAATTCAAATACCTAAAATGCTGGATAACGACCGACTTACAAAATCCAGAACTATCATTAAAAACAGATACAACTTTGTAAAAAGCTTATATTTACTAAATTCTTCCAAATGGATGGAGCTCGAAATGACGACTAAGACCTTTTTCATTGTGGGTAATGCGTAGTATGCTCATGATATCGTTGACAGAGTTCTAATGAAATAATTTTAAGAATTATTAAAAACAGAGAAATTGTATTGAACTGTCACAAGACGAAAAACAAATTTACATAAACAGAAGATACTGGTTCCTAAGAATTATAATGGAGTGAAAAATTTAAAATAGAAGAGGAACGAGTAAGAGGCGATGCTCATAGAGCAATCCAGTAAAAGTTATCTAGCATCAGTTAGCTCACGCAACAAGAATAATAGAGAACAGAATAATAGAGTTAGTGCAGATAGGTTCAGGAAGATCGTGGATTGTAGCACAAGAGGTATGGGAGTCGATATCCGAAATGAGATATGAATCCTTCACCTTGGGTTGCAAAACTAGTTAGTTGCTGGTCTAAACGCACAAACTTAGGGTAAAGAACGATTTATAGCTAACCTTCCAACACAAGTGTTTTGCTGAATGTTTCATAAACATCCTTACTAGTATTAACATTTTATCACTGTCAACTAATTAAGACTACTTTATCTATTTTCTGTCAAAATATAGGTGATGTTATCAACAATCTAATGGATAATTTTTCTTCAAAAAATTTATTTACAATTCTACTTCAAATGTAGGGATTTTAGGTAATACTTATTTCAGTTGTATATGTATGAGTGTGAATGTATTTTTAAATGTAGGAGTGTTCGTATTATGTGATCGTTAAAGAAAAGTAAATTGGAGACATGCCACAAAACTTATAGTACTTACCTTTGGAATGTTTGACGTTTCACGTAATTATCTCTAACGAATTCTATTATTTGTTTTTGCGTTTTACCGCTATACCTAAAAACGCATGAAGACATTTGATTATATACATTTAAAGTAAATTGACAATTAATTAAGTTTCCAATTTTGCTAATATAGATGAAGTTAACAAAATAATATGTTTAATTACCTAAACGAACTGCCTCTTGATAAAACCCTTGTTTTATGTCTGGATACATGTTTAACTGCGGCACATCGGAAAAATCCGTGATTTTCGACGCATTTTTTCCAAAAATTTTTACATTCGTTTCGACCCTCAAAGAAAAAATCCACCATATCTCTATAGTAACCCTACAAAGAAAGAATAATTAATCAATCAATCAATTAAGTACCTTTTTGTAACTAGTTACAGATTGGTTTAAAACTGAAATAGAGGAAATAAGGATAATAGCCACAAATAGAACATTTATTTAATTAAATCTGTCAAAAAGGATGAAATAGGAAAGTGGACCAAAGAATTTAAAAATCTGTCACAAATGATGAAGTTGGAAAGTGTAGTAAGGTTTATAAAAAATAGATCAAAATACAAGCTAGTACAAATAGGAAAATCAAAGAATACAAGTACAGTTAAAAAGTTCAACAGCTTGATAAAGAGTTGCACAAGAGTATTGCTAGTTGGAGACTTTAACTGTAAAAATCCTGAATGGTATGAATACTCTACCAAACAAGATACCGGATGAGTTTTTCGAAAATATATCGGTTGATATTGTTGTGCGAGTACGCCCCTGGCGCTATGACCAGACGCGAAGGAAACAGATGATGCGAGAGTCTTCGAGAATATACGGCGCCCGATGAGCGAAGCATCTAGACTCGATACGATCGAGAATAGACTGGGGTATGCTGGAACAATACTTACCTATATATAAAGGACCGATTCGAATATTTGAGTTAGTGAGTTAGTATATGTTGTTAGATAAATGCGAATAGAAATATTGTCTTACATAAATTAAAGTATTGTAAATAAATTGTGTTATATAAATTAAACAGTGTTAGTGATTTAAATAGTATAAAAATAAATTAAAAAGACTAGTAAAAATAAATAAACGTTACATTGGTGACAGAAGTGGGATATTGTAAATAAATAGTGTAAAATAAATATGTCGAAAAAACTTTGTGACTTGAAAGTGACAGAATTGCGTCAAGAGCTGGAGGATCGTGAATTGGAAACAACAGGAAGGAAGACTGAGTTGTTGGAGCGACTTAAGCAAGCATTGGAAAATGATGGTTTAGATCCAGAAAATTATATTTTCGTAGACGACTCTTCTGCTACAATTATTTCTTCCTTAAATAAAGTTTCTTCTGATATGTCTTCTTTGAAGAGTGATATCTCTTCCGATATGTCTTCTTTGAAGAGTGATATCTCTTCCGACATGTCTTCTTTGAAGAGTGATATTTCTTCTTTGGAAAATAAAGTTTCTTCTGACATTTCTTCTTTGGAAAAAAAGTTTCTACTGATATGTCTTCTTTAAAAAATGATATTTCGTCTTTGGAAAATAAAGTATCTTCTGACATTTCTTCTTTGGAAAACAAAGTTTCTACTGATATGTCTTCTTTAAAAAATGATATTTCTTCTTTGGAAAATAAAGTTTCTTCTGACATTTCTTCTTTGGAAAACAAAGTTTCTTTGGATATTTCTTCTATGGAAAATAAAATGTCTTCATTTGAAAAAAAAAATTGAAGAGAAAATAAGAGAAATGGAAAAGCAAATGGAAGAGATGGAAAAAGGAGGTAAAGAAGATATGGAAGATTTAGGAGAGGAAAACGAGGACGAAATGAGAAGCTTCAAAGTGGAGCGGAAACCGAAATTGGAAGGCAGCGAAAGTTCTGTTCGTGTTAAGGCCCCAACCTTTGACGGAAAGATGTCTTGGGAAAATTATCTCAAACAGTTCGAAACAGCTGCAAGAGCGAACGGATGGTCCCAAAAAGAGAAGGCAATAAACCTCACCATCGCTCTGAGAGGAGACGCTTTGGATGTTCTTCCAGACCATACCAGTGGAGGACACAGATGATTTTGAGCAACTGAAGAAAAGCTTAAACATGCGATATGGTCACGAACACCTGGAGAACTTGCACCGATCGCAGTTGAAGACTCGAAAACAGAAGCGAGAGGAGACACTTCAAGAGTACGAAGTAGATATTGCCAGATTGGTAAGATTTGCTTACCCTTCAGCTCCAGAACAAATGATGGAATGTTTAGCTGTTGAAGCATTTCTTGATGGACTTCGTGACCACGAAATGGCAAAGACACTCCGTTTAGCCCACCACAAAACATTAGTGGACATTTTGTCTGCCGCGCTTGAGTATGAAGCGGCTTCGAAAGCTTGTGGAGGATACAGTAAAGTAAGGTCCGTAACGGAAGAGGAAGATGAAAATAAGTTAGACCAATTAGTAAACATGATGAAGAACTTTACTGATAAGAAAAAGAAGACCATCAGGTGCTGGAATTGTGGTGAAATATGACATGTTCGCAATTCATGTAAACGCCCTGGGGTCACTACGAATCAAGAAACTACTCCACAGGAAAACTAAAACGGGTCGGCCTAGAGGGGCAGCTTCGACCCGGAACGTTTCAAAGACCCTCTCATACTAATAGCCTCTTTGAAATGCCGCGACGACAGTGTATATGTAGATGGTGAAGTCAACGGTAAAAAGTATACACTATTGGTGGATACTGGAGCGACCAGAACGATTATACGGCCAACAACTATAAATAGCCGTAAGAAGCTTTTACCAACAAGGCTACGACTGCGAACTGCCACAGGTGATAGAGCTAACATCCTTGGAGAAGTCCAGGTTCAAATAGGAATTGGCTCAGAAAAGTTCACGCATACTGTTATTGTCGCTGATATTGAGGAAGATGTCATATTAGGAATGGATGTGATGAACTTACATGGTTTCCAACTGGATTTCAAGAACAGAGTTATCAAAGTCGGTTCTGAAGAAATATTCCTTCATCCATATGAGGACAAAACCGTGCCAGCCGTTGTCCAGGAGGATACTGTGGTACCTGGTAGAAGCGAAACGATCATAGTGGCCAGACTGCAAGGAACTATTGACGAAGGAATACCTGTGATGATGGAACCATGGAACCATGATGAGGAAGTCGGTCGAGGAATTTTGATAGGAAAAGGATTGGTCACTTCTGCTAAAGAAATTCCAGTACGAGTTATAAACGTCAATGATCACCCAATTACGATCAAGAAAGAGACAAAAGTTGGAACCTCCGTACCAGTAACATCTATAATTCGACAGACAACTATTCCCGATAATTCCAACGATAAGTTTGAACAAATGGTGGCGGTTGCTGGTACATCTCTAAACCGAGAAGAGAAAAGAAAAATGAAAGATTTTCTTCATCGGTATCGCAACATTTTTGTACCAAAGGGAGGTAAGACAGGGTACCTCTGCTGTAAAACATAAAATCGATACGGGTGATGCCAAGCCAATTCGTCAATCAGCTAGAAGATTACCACAGGCAAAGAGGCAAGAAGCTGAAAGGATTGTTCGAGAAATGGAAGAAGATGGAGTGATAGAACCTTCTACCAGTCCATGGGTCTCTCCGGTAGTCTTGGTCAAAAAAAAAGGATGGAACTACGAGGTTCTGTGTAGACTACCGTCAGTTGAACAATGTTACCAAGAAGGACAGTTATCCTCTGCCTCGAATCGACGATACCTTGGACACTCTAGCTGGAAGTAAATTATTTTCTACCTTAGATTTGAAGTCTGGTTATTGGCAGGTAGAAATGGACCCAAGAGACAAAGAAAAGACAGCCTTTACCACTGGTTCTGGATTATTTCAGTTCAATGTCATGCCATTCGGACTATGTAATGCTCCTGCGACATTTGAAAGACTGATGGAGAACGTACTGAGAGGGTTGTCTTGGAAAACGTGCCTGGTCTACTTAGACGACATCATAGTCTTGGGGAGACATTCGAAGAACATCTGAAGAACTTAGAAGATGTTTTAAAAGACTTCAAGCTGCCCAACTGATGCTGAATCCAAAGAAATGTCAGTTATTCCAAGACAAAGTTAATTATCTGGGTCATATTGTCAGCAAAGAGGGCGTGTCTGTAGATAAAGGACAAGGTCGCTTCTATCAAACAATGGCCACAACCAACTGATAAACATCAAATAAGAAGTTTTCTTGGTCTATGTACATACTATCGCAGATTTATCAGAAAGTTTTCAGACATTGCTAAGCCATTAACACGCCTTACAGAGGAAACGAGAGAGTTCTGCTGGGATGAAAACTGTCAAACGGCTTTTAAAACTCTGAAGAAGCATTTAACCGCAGCACCGATATTAGGCTACCCACAACCGGAAGGAGAATTTATTTTGGATACAGATGCCAGTAATGTCGGAATTGGAGGAGTCCTTTCACAGATTCAAGATGGACAAGAGAGAGTCCTGGGTTATTTTAGTAAAGTGCTCTCCAAACCTGAGCGGAATTACTGCGTTACGAGAAGAGAACTCCTGGCAGTTGTGAAGTCTGTAGAACACTTCTACCAATATCTTTATGGAAGAAAATTCTTAATCCGGACGGACCATGCAGCCCTAAAATGGCTAATGCAGTTTAAGAACCCTGAAGGTCAAATTGCCAGGTGGATCGAACGACTCCAAGAGTACGACTTTAGGATCGAACATCGAGCTGGGATAAGTCACAGAAATGCAGACTCTCTTTCCAGAAGACCGTGCCCAGAAGAGTGTTCTCACTGCAGTAAGACAGAATTAAAAGAAACTGCAATACTACGAACAACTGTAGTTAACGACGACTGGGCACCTACTAGAATTAAAGAAGAACAAGATAATGATCCTGTTTTAAAGAAAATGAGAGAATGGAAGATAGAAGATCGTCGACCTACTTGGCAAGAAGTGTCAAAATTCTCTACAGTCCTTAAATCATATTGGGCCCAGTGGGAGTCTTTCATTTTGGAAGGCGATTTATTAAAGAGAATAATTGAAAATGATGACGGTTCCGTTAACAGAAAGCAATTAGTTATACCAAAGAGTAGAGTAGCCGAAGTACTACGACAGTTACACGACAGTCCATCAGGAGGTCATCTTGGTGTTAAGAAAACCCTGCAGAGAGTTCGTGAAAGGTTTTATTGGATGAATAGTTCCGATGATGTTAAGGACTGGTGTAAGAAGTGTACCATCTGTGCTGCTAGTAATGGACCTCAGGAAAGAGGAAAGGCTCCCATGAAACAATATAACGTTGGTAGCCCATTTGAGAGAATTGCTTTAGATATTGCTGGACCGTTCCCCACTACTGAGAATAAGAATAAATACATGTTGGTGGTAATGGATTATTTTACGAAGTGGGTTGAAGTCTACGCCATTCCAAATCAAGAGGCAGCAACTGTCGCAGACGTGCTAGTGAAGGAGTTTATTTGCCGATATGGAGTGCCCTTGGAGATTCACAGTGACCAAGGAAGGAACTTCGAAAGTCAACTCTTTCAAGGAATTTGCGACAATTTAGGAATGAAGAAAACAAGAACTACAGCATTGCACCCACAATCAGATGGAATGGTAGAACGCATGAATAAAACTATTGGCAAATATCTATCAAAAGTAGTATCCAATCACCAAAGGGACTGGGACCAGTATATTTCGCTCTTTGCAATGGCTTATCGATCCGCCGTCAATGAATCAACAGGTCAGACACCAGCAAAAGTCTTGTTTGGACGTGAGATGAGGTTACCATGTGACCTCGAGTTTGGATGCCGACCTGGAGAGGATATAGCTGGAGAAGACTATGTAATACAAAGTTACGAAGAAAAATGGACGACATGCATGATTTGGTTCGCTCCCATCTTCAAGTTGCCAGTGACAGGATGAAGAAACGGTATGATACCCAAGCTATAGAGGGATGTTTCCAAGAAGGTGACAAAGTCTGGCTCCATAACCCAAAAAGACAGAAGGGGTACTCACCAAAGCTACAACAATCTTGGGAGGGTCCATACATCATCAAGAAAAGAATCAATGACGTCATATACCGTATAATAAAGACCCCGAATGGAAAACCTAAGGTAGTACACCGAAACCGACTGGCGAAATTTGAAGGAGATCATGACCAGGAAGAAGAAGTCGTAAATCAAGTCCAAGATACACCCGACCTTGCTTTCGAAGAATTTATGGGTGCATATGGAGGTACTGGGAAAGCTAGATACGGCGTGACTATTGAGAAACAGCAAGACCTGTTCACACTTCCTGATGACTACTCATTGGCCCATAGCGTTTCCACCACTATTAGCGACGGCCGAGGATTAGCGTCTGTCTTTCGAAGGAAGTTTGGTCGATTGTCAGAACTTCGAAATCAGTTACCAGCCACTGGGAAGGCTTTGATACTTCGAGATGACTCCCGTTGCCTCTTCTATCTGATTACCAAGAATACCTACCAAGACCAGCCCACTTATCGAAATATATGGGAATCATTACTTAACTTGAGAGAGCACGTATTGGAGTCCAACATACAGAAGCTAGCCATGCCGAAAATAGAGTGCAACTCATTGGATTGGAGGGTCATCCGAAATATGGTGGAAGTAATCTTTCAAGATACCGAAGTCCAAGTGTTGGTATGCAGCCATTCGCCCCGTGTCCAGCTGACATCAAAGACCATTCCATGTTATTTCCATGCAACTGGAAATTGTAGACGAGGATTCAGTTGCAAGTATCTCCATCCAGTCTCAATTCCGTAAAAGTTCCAGGAGGAACTATCTCTTAAGGAGGGGGCAATGTTGTGCGAGTACGCCCCTGGCGCTATGACCAGACGCGAAGGAAACAGATGATGCGAGAGTCTTCGAGAATATACGGCGCCCGATGAGCGAAGCATCTAGACTCGATACGATCGAGAATAGACTGGGGTATGCTGGAACAATACTTACCTATATATAAAGGACCGATTCGAATATTTGAGTTAGTGAGTTAGTATATGTTGTTAGATAAATGCGAATAGAAATATTGTCTTACATAAATTAAAGTATTGTAAATAAATTGTGTTATATAAATTAAACAGTGTTAGTGATTTAAATAGTATAAAAATAAATTAAAAAGACTAGTAAAAATAAATAAACGTTACAATATGATCAACAATATGTTCCAATCCAGATTATACTCAAATTTACACACAAAATACCAAAATATCATATAAAAATACAAGCTCAGCATCATTCAGGTACAACTCAATTGATTATTAACAGACGAAATTACAAAAGCACACATATGGACAACCACTTTGTTCCAAAGTAGATGAAATCCTACAATTTTTCAAACCTAAAAATGTAGCATTAAGAAACTGAAAAAAAGAAATTAATCCTACAATATAAAAAAAGGTAATACTGAATCTACACACTATCATTAATAAATAAATCCCAGTGACCCTGCTTTTAATAATTTTTCAGGGATAAATCTGAAAAAAGTGTCCACGGAATCGTTTTGTTCGACTGATGAAGGGATCCGTTATGGATCAGAAAAATTGAAAGTAAGAGTGAAGCTTTGCAAAGAGCCTAAATTAAGGGCGAATGTAAACATTAACTGAAACACAGAAAGAAAAGAAAATAGACTACTAAAAGGAAGAAGTTCAACAGAACTACTCAACAAAATATTAAAATCAAGAAATGTAGGTAGAGTAGTTCTGAATATATAATTATTGAAGGGTTGCCCAACAGCACTAAGGGGTTTGGCTCATTGTTCGTTCTTTTGAGAATGAGTCTACCTACTAGCTCGTCAAACAACCTACCTGTTTTAAGTAGATGATAACGTTGCCAGTTGGCAGCTCCCTCAAGTTGGCATGTGTTAGCTATTTCTAGCTGAAGACAGAAAATGTTATTAGAGATATAGCCAGACATTCACAAAGAACGTGTCCAACCGTATCATATTCTTTTTCACATTCTTGGGAGGGTTCGTTTACGAGGTCAACCACCGCTACTTCTGGTAAGCTAATAAGAGTGCCAGGTCACAAAATTCTTTAAGAAGCAGCTTTTTTGGCTAACGAGTCAGCTAATTGGTTGAGCCTACAAAAACGAAACCCCCATTTGGCCAGTCGCATTGAATGCTTTTAAAACTGGAACAATGAATAAAATAGATCAAACGAAAACCTGGAAAGAAAAGTGGTGTTAGGACAGCGGACGAAAAAAAACCAGTTGGCTAGGAATTGCGAATGTTAGAAAATCAGTAGTTAAAAGGTACATTTTGAAATCTTTAAAAAAGGGAAATCATTCGTAAAGAAAATACTATTCCAGTACCAGTATTTCATACAAATTAGAAACATAATTTTCATAAATGTGAGATCAACTAGGACTACATAATTGAATATGTTAGGAGCCAATGGGAACAACAGTTAGTAGGAAAAATTAGGCTTACCATATTTTTACTTACGTATCCTTCAGGATGTAATTTGATAAGAAACCTCTTCCTTTTAAAAGAAATTTTTCTTATTTTCGCCCATGAAAAGGTATTAATTTTAGTATTGTTTTGAAATACTACTATACCCATGTGAGCGACTGATAGATGTAAAAGTGTATTTTCGTGATCTTTGGCTGCGTGTAATTTCATACCATAGTATTCGCACCTCCTTGCCGTTTCTAGAAGATTTAGATCCGCTTCGGCCGGTGATTGGCCTCTGAAACAAAATATATATTGAGATTCAAAGAATCTGTGTTTATATTTATAATATTGACTGGGTTATTTTAAGGTTAAGTGTTTAGTTAGGTTAAGGGATGGTCCGGTCATCTTGAAGTCTGCTCCTTAGGTGGCCGAACTAGAGCCTACTGTATTTAATTAATAAAAGGGCTAATAATATCCAGACTTATATATTGTTATTTCTTATTCCTTCAATACTTCAATACTACAAAAATCAAATCTGTCAAACTGATGATGAATATTAATACGTAGCGGCTATCATTGAAAAAATAGTTATTTTAAATAAATGGGAGTTTGGTTAAACTTTTTGTTTGTTTTTTCTTAATGTCATGTAAATATTTTGGACTAATCCCATCTAGAATTTAACATATATTTACAACATTCTTCTTGGCTGCTCATTATGTGTATTTTAATATACACATAAGATAACACTAAAATGTGTCTAATTTATTCCCAACGGCTATTATGAGATTTGCCTAAATTGTCACCACCTGCTGAGTTAAAAGTATCTATAAAGATAACAAAATCTAAAGTAATTTGAAAGCGACTATATACTGAAGTGATTTAGGATTGATATGGGTCAGGAAATACATCCAAATGTAGAACATAAAAGAGGATGAAATAGTGGACAGTGAAAAAAATGTAAGTATAACTACAAAACTTAAACATTTTAATATTTTTAATACCCATACTTACGCATGCTTTTTATGATTTTCCATTATCTTCCTCTCCATTTCATGATCCTGTTGCGGTACAAACTTATAACTTGACAAATACGTATGATCGGGATAATCCTCGGCTACAAAGTCTCCGCATTCCGCTTGAACAATGTAACTCGCCATAAGGGCAGCTAGAAATCCAAATTCATTAGAAAATTGAAAATACCACATAATATTTAATTTCATCTTGGGTATCTAACCTGTATTTTCATTGCATTGCATTGTTCCCTGAGAAAGGTCCCTTTTGACTTGGAGACAGAATAAGTATCGAGTATATTCTTCTTCCAGCTGTGCAGGATCCGGCGTATAAAATTTAACACAGAAGTATAAAAGAGGATCGACCAGCGAAAGGCCAAGTTGCCGCGATATGGGTTTTTGAAGGTCCAACCAATACTAAAAAATAAAATTCAACAAAAATAAAGTTGATGTGGTTTATTGAAGTTGATAAAATAATAATTTAATAATAGGAAAAGTATTGAAACTTACCCTGGTCCCATGGTTATCCGTATATTCCAGACCAAAATAGTCAGCTTCTAAAAGGTGTAGTTGCTTACAAACTTGTTCAAACAGTACTCGACCAACTGCCTTTGCCTAAAATCAAATTATATATTAAAAAATCAAACAGTTTTAAAATAAAATTGAAGAAACGTTTTAAAATATTTCAAGGTTGAAATAAACCAATAAAGTTACCATTATATAAATAATTTTAGTTCTTAATCATACTATAGGGTCCCATTTAATTTGGTGTATTTTAAACAAGAAGGCTATAAAGTTTTGAGTTATTTTTACAATTAGTCCTATTACAAAATGAACATCCCACCTTTTTCTATTTTGTTTAAGAGGTTGACCATGTTTTGAATTTTAATCAATTTTTTTAATAAAAAGTAATTTTGTAGTTTCACCTGAATTTATCATTATAAAATTATTAGATAAACTTATGAAAATATGATAAATTTATTACTGTCATATAAAAGGAAAATAGTAAATAATAAAAGTCGTCTCAAAATAAAAATCCTTTATAAAGCCAACAAGAAACTACAGAAACGTTAATAGGGGAAACCAGCTTGTTGGTTTTCATAACATGTTCAAGAAGCTATAAATAAAAGTTTCAAAATAAATATTTTTATTTAATATAGATGTAAAATGCAATAAAAAGTTACGAGTTTCAGGAAATACCTATAAAATGATCTAAAATAGACGAGGCCAGAGAGCAGGACCATTAAAAAGTTTAGTATTGTTTTTCCCTTGTCCAACGTTTTTATTAACTATTAAATGAGCTTATTAAAAATAACAAGTACAGATGGGTCTGATACTTCAAAGGCATGCCCTGGGCACTCTCCTCAAATGACAGGTCCACGTTTAGTAGTTAATGCTCAGGTCACGGAAGTCGCCACTATCGAAAATAAAATCACAATCAACAAGAAATCCGTTAATGACATAACAATTCTGAATTTAAATGTTGTCAACAATATTGTTTGACAGCTAGTATTGTATTTTCTCGTTAGTAGATATATTTTCCAGCTAGAGTTTTTGTACTTGTGTGATAGATAGTATTGTATTTTCTTAGTAATTATTGTATTTTCTCGTTAATAGTTATATTTTCACGTTAGTATTTATATTTTCCAGTTAGAGCTTTTGCAGTTATTTATTAAAATATGGTTTTTATGTGTTCTGTTACGGGTTGCCTTTATAAAAATAACTATAAAAAAGTACATTGTTTACCAAAGGATCCACAGGTAAGAATTTGGTTTTTTAAAGCTTCAGCGTATACCTATTTATTAGTATATGATGCATATTATATTATTTTTATGTTACATTATATTTGTAGATCCGAAGAAAATAGTGTGATGCTTTAAATAGACCAGATTTGGTTAATGTAACTGAAAATTTAAAATCTGCATTGACCACTTTACAAAATACTGCTTTTTCTCACAGAATAGAAATCTTACCGATTTATAATTAGATGCTGTACCTACTCTAAAACTTCCAGGTAAGAGAATGATTTTAAAATTTTGATTGTGAGTTAAAGCAAAAACTTTTTTAAATAACAAGAGCCTACAAATAGGGAAGACAACTCAGTTTTATAATATTTAATATTTATTTTTCAGAAACCAGCATCTCTCATTGTTTCTGATGATCCTCAGAAGATACTCCCAGGACACCAGAATGCAATAGATCCATTTTAAAAATAATTGGGGAAACAAGAATAATAAATTTGACTTCTAATTGTAATAAAATTATTTTGCAAAAATAAAGAATTATTACTTATTTTATTTTTATTTCTATATAAGTCATACCAAATTGTTAACAATATTAAAATACTTTAAAAATATTTTGAAATAGTATATTAAACAACGCATTTCATATGGAATACTGTTATGACACGAGTTCGAGTTTAAAAAACGAATCGCGAAGCGATGAGTTTTTTAAAGAACGAGTGTCACAACAGCCATATGAAATAAGTTGTTTATAATATTTTTTATATTTTGCCCTTTTTACCATTTTTTAAATTATTTTTTTATTTTTATGTAATTACGAAAATTTTTATTTTAAAAAGTATGTCGGCAGCACTGTGTAATTTATAAAATTTGACAGTTGTGACATTTAGATTATCAAATGTTAATGTTTTAAAATATTTTAAAATGAATAATATACCAATAATAATATATTATATAAGTAAAAGATGATATTCATATTCACAAATACTTTCTTAAAGAACAATATAAAATGAATAAATTGCTATTAGCCACAAATGTCATTGTCAATAGTCTTGCCTTTAGAAACTTCACTCATGTCGCCAACCATTTAAAACAAAAATTTGCGTGCGTAAAAGTTACATTACGATACGCAAATGCGTTTTATAATGAAGATTTTTATAAGTGCAAAATATAAAAAATATATTTATTATATTTATCAGAATATTTTTAAAATATTTTAATATAAATATTTTAAATTAACCAATAAAATAAAAATACAATTATATAGTTAGTGCTCAGGTCACGAGCGGCGCTGTAAACACGTTTTTAAAAAACCGTTAGAGTCGGCTATCTATAAACTTCTTTCTAATCTATGTTCAAAGGGGTCAACTGTTGAAACCTAAGAAGACGACATGTGATTATTTCCATTACACAAGGAGTTTTATTTCTGTATTCCAGGTAGAAGTTTATGTGGTATTTGGTAAAGAAACTTCACACCATAATTTGCAAAATAATTATTAATCCAATCTGACATCTGTCGCAAAGCCAAATTGGTAATCATGTTGTACAAAAATGTTGGTACTAGATCGACATCGGTTGTTGTTTGAAGTAGTTTTGACAATTGACAGTATTTATCTAGTTTTGACTTTGTTGGTATACATTTTAAGGTGCTTTGAAATAAATTAATTCTGAATGGCAAAATGCAACAGTGATGGTTTAGCTACACAGCATGGGTTTTCATTTCAAGAGTAAATATTTTTGTAAATAAAATGCTTCAAAAATAATGCCAATTGCCATATCGCTTAGGATTAATGGCAAGGAAATTGAGGACATTTAAGGAAATTTAATTTGTCAGTGTTAAACATAGATATTTTTTTAATATTTAAAATGTTTCAAAAAACAAAATGCAATTCAATTATAAATGTATATTTAATGCTATAGAAATAAATTGTGAATATTACTTTTTATAATGTTAAATAAAGTATTTTATTATAATTATTAAATATTTTGTTTTATTTAAATAGTTAACATCTATGTTAATTTAAAGTACTAATAAAAAGAAATTAAATTTTTCGCAAGTCTAGTGCCGGTATTCATAGTCAACCCCCAACTTGAGCACTGAGGGAGACTTGGGTAAGGGTCACTAATGCCGGTATTCATAGTCAACCCTCAACTTGAGCACTGAGGGAGACTTGGGTAAGGGTCACTTAGCACTTAACCTCTTACTTGTTTCATAAACGTCACTTAACCAGCCCTTAAGTGAGTAAACACGTTTTCGGGGTTTTTAATGCATTTGTGTTGGTTGTGCTGGCTTATCTTACCGTTCTATGGTTGTGAGCATGCGCCAAATAATAATAACATACTTTTTGATATCTTCATTATTGAATTTGTCGATTGCTATGGGTGTGTTCGAGGATCACGCTTTCGAGCTATGTAGCGCCAAGAGCCATATAACGCAAACGAGGAATAGTAGTAGATAGCGGCAAATGGCGCAAATAGCGTGCTCCCCGAACACACCCTATGTCTAATCAGATGTTGTAGTACAAGTGGCAGTAAAACATTGGTGACACAGTTTTTGCTAAATCTAAATCATCTTTGGAATTCTCGTTCCTCAAACGTTTCCAAAGGATTCTGCATGTTCCTAATATATTTTTTAGGCAAACGATTTACTTCTTCAAATTCCTCGTCACTCTCAAAAAGTTCATCAAATTCTTCCATTTTCAAAAAAAATGTATGCAAACTGTCTATAAATATAATAACTATTCTTCCTTAATAACAAACTACCTTAACATAAATAACTATTTCTTATTATATATGTAATACCTATTTACTACCATAAAAAATGTCAATAATGTAATATAATAACCTATACAGAGCATAAGATATGTCAAATCTGTCGAATATAAAACTCTCAAGGTGCCCTCAAGGGTAGTCACGTCTTCACTTGAGTTAAGGGTGACTTGAGGGACCCTTAGATCTTGAGGGTTGTTTATGAAACACCCAAGTGCCCTCAACCTACCCTTACCCTCACACTCATACTTAAGGGATGACTATGAATACGGCCATAGGTTAAACAACCCGCCAACTTTTAGTTCATATTCCAATTCGTAGGGTGCGCAAAATTTGATTTATTTATCTACTATGAGCGTGAGCACTCTATAGTATTGGTGGTGATGGCACTTAAAGAAAAAGTGTTTTGTGTAGTATTTCAATTTTTATTTTGCCTTTAAACGGTTTAATAACGTTATTGGATAAGTCATTAGTATTTATTACGTTAAAATTATTTAGCACTTAGGTTCAGCTATTAATATTTTTTTATTATTATATTATAAAATTTAAAATTGTTTCCTTCAAAAATTTTGTGACTTTTCTGTTACATTAAAGGTTAAATTCCATTAAAGCCAACTTACCAACACTGCATTAAAAGTAAAAATTTACCAGACCTATTCATTACTAAATCCCACTCTGATTATATTAGGTCGTTAAGATTTTCAAATATTGCGGCACGTTTTATACATTTATACCAATTTAGGTTAAGAATGTTGTTGGGGCAAAGGATTAATTGAGGAACACATGCATTTTAATAATTTAACGTAATGGTATACTCAAATGAATATCTTATGACATGCTGTAGCCGTTCTGCATCAATTACATTAAGTGGTACTGGAATAAAATTAGTTAATACAGAAATGTGGAGATAATGTTAATGTGGTAGGTAGACAAAATGATTAAAAATTAATAAATAATTAACCCGATAAAACTCTTGATTTGTTTACGTAAATTAAAAATATATGGAAATTAACCGAATAATATTAATTTAACGTTTAATAACAATAAAATGTCCTTCTTTCTAAACTACGTATACATCTAGTAAGTTGACTTTTGATTGAGCCATAAAATTTTCCAAGTTTACCTGTTTTCAGAGAGACTGCGGTTGCGCTTTCAAGTTGGTTGAGCAAGAAGATATAAAAAATAAAAGATACCTTTTAAACGATATAACACATTTAAAAAATTGGGAGTTGTAACTATAACTCAAAGGGGGTTGAAGGTAGCGATAAAATTTTCACTTTAAGGAATGTCAATTTATAATTTAAATTTGACGTGTTTCGGGATTTTCTATAAATATGTACAGTAACAGAAATAATGAATGTATTCCATTTGGTTTTTCCACACGCTATATTGAGTTATCTTCTGTTAGTAGATTTGCTATATTATTTATTGTAAATTAAATTTGTTGCAACAAATCTTCGTAATATAATTTATTCATTTGATTTTTTTATCGACATTCTAGCATTTGTTAAGAATCACCAATTTCGTCGCAGGCAAGCAGATTACTTCTCAGGCGGTAAATTGTTCAAATGATTTGTCTATTGCAGTTAATAATAAACCACAGAATTTTTTGCACAGTTGGTTGAATAGCCATGTAGAATCTATCTTTTTCACTTTATTGACATTTTAGTTTTTCTTTTGCAATAATTGTAGGACAATATTTTAAATATTGAAATTGTGTTCACTTAATGAGGAACAAAGAAATACAAAAAGATATTTGACTAATTAAATTTATTTACAAAAATTGGGAGCCTATCATTTCGTCCAAATAACCTGGTACGAAATTTTAGACCAACAAAAATTGCTTCAGGGTCAAAAATTGTTAGTTACATGTCGAAGCCTTAGAAACTCATTTAACACATAGAAGACTCTTCCTGGTGTATAAATTTCTCCTTAAAATATTCAAAACTAATAATAACTTAATAACTTATACTCTAATATAATTAAATTAAATGAATATGATCTTATAAATAAATAAATAAATAAATACTGGACAAAAAAAACTCTGTGTTGCTGTTCAATCTAGTCAAGAGATACTCCAGTTGCAGTACTAGGCTATTTTTTATGTTAGATGTATCTAGTGGAGTTTGGAGGCTAGAAGATGGTTCCACCATTACAATTCAGTTATCGATTTGACTATTTAAACATTAATAAACTAATTTGTAAGAAATATAGTAACAAATTTTTAAATCATTTGATTGAGTTCTGACTAACTGAGGGCCGGTTTATCAATAGCAATTTATCTGTCAGTTAATGCTTAACTTCCAGTTATTTTGGAAAGGTCGGTTTATCAACAATAGGTTAACTTTATCCGACAGCTAAAATGTCAAATATTTATCTGTAACTTTCAACTGGCGGTTAGGTCGATATCTGGAGGTTAAGGTCTATTATATATACTTGATGCAGAAGAGTTGGTTTGTTTTGATTCCGAAGTTTTTTGGTGTGTCTAATTTACTTGGGTTTGATCAAAGTGAAAAATGGAAAGTACTAGTACGACAAGAAGAGAGGATGCAATTTCACAGCAGATGAGAGAAATTTGCTTTAAAAAATTGCAAATAAACATAAATATTACATCGAAATTAAAAAAAAAATGAATGGGGCAACCTGGAAATCAAAAATCACCTACCTATCAGTACAAAATTAAAGTGAATCAACCATGAGTTCTAATATTGACAGAACAGTCTATTTTGTCATCCTAAATCTTGCATGAAAATCCTGGTCATCCCACTTTTCGAAGTTGTCTACTCTTTCCCTAACTGTATACGGCCTTCTTTCGTACTCAAGAACTTGCACAATATCCTCGTCCTCGTCGCTATCCAGAATATAATCATCCAAAAAATGCATGTTCATCAACAATCAAAAACTCTTCAGAAAGTAAAATAACAAACTTTTGCATAAACAAAAACAATCAACAATAACCTAACAAAACGGTTGTGACCTCTCAATTAATGTGATATGACCTTGTTCTTGTAACAACTAATAAGATTGCTTACATTCATCCATATCAGCATTGCCAACTTTCATTATCTATCAGTTAACTAACTAGAGGATAAAAACGAGTTTATATACCGCTTCCGAACAAACTGGAACTTTATCTGCTTGTTAGTTTTATCTGACGGATACCTAACTGATGGATAATATTGGCAATTGATTAACCGGCTCTGAATGAGTTTATTACCTAAAGAAAAAGTATAGACTTCACCCTGAGGATCAGGCGCTCGGTGGTAATTGGCTTCTTATCCTTCTCTCAACAACTTTTTTTAATATTTACTTATGAGTATAGATTAAAGTGAAATTATGAAACTTATTAATTTTCCATATAAATTTGTTTGTTGGTTTTGAAATGAAGCATCTTTGTTATGATTTATCCTTTTGTTTTTTTCTAAAAGTTGATATTTTCATTGATAATACAAACATTTATAAATGTGTATACATATTATACATAGTGCTAAATACTCCCTTCTTGTGTAATTATTTACAGATTTTAAGTAAAGAAAGTGTGAAATAATTATATTTACCAAAAGTGTTTGTACAGTTAATTTATACTCAAAAATATACACGATCCAATGCTTGCTGTTGATTTTTTAAAATTAAAAAAGAGGGTGACTAACCCTTAAAGGAATGACTGGTTGGAATTTTATACTTTTAAACAGGAAGAAGACATATTTCAAAATTAAAAGCATTCATGGTAAAAATGTGTAAAACATAGATCTATACTAAGTGACATAAAAATGCGAACATCCAGTTTAAATTATTTTATTTTTATAAAATTTTGGCAAGTACTTACTGAAGCATAATAAGTAAATTATAAAAATTTCAAAATGCATTGCTTTAAAGCCCTTTTACCATTAATAATGTGTGGATGCACATACCGATGTGTTACGCATTCTCAAACTACTGAATTCTGTAAAACATCTATATTTTTTAAAATATTTGAGCTGGCGGAGCCGTACAACCAACAACCATAGTCTAATATTGATCTAATATATGCACGATAAAATAGTAAAGCAGTATCAACACCAACACCCCATATTACATTTTTCAAATTGGGTGGTTTTCCTGCAATTAGTAAGGAATAAAAATTTTATATTTGGCAATTATGATACTTTATTATTAACTTTACATAATAAAAAAAATGATAATGTTTCAAAAACCAACGATAAAATTATATCTCGGACTTTCTCTGTATGTGAACAAAGAAACGAGTATTGAAGTGGGTCCATACAATTTCCACTCTTAATAATAGTTTTTTCTAATGATAGAGACATAGAAATTTAGAATAAAGTATCATTAAGATGCTTAATTGTATATTTATTATTAAGTGTAGGTTATTAAAATGATGTTTTTTATTGTAGGTACATAATTATATTTTCGCTAATAAAATAAAATTTGTAATTTATTTGTTATTTGTTTTTATTTTTTTAACGTTTTAAAATCAATAAAAAAATTTCAATTGTGTTCTCAAGCCAGACATATTTACTCCTTTTTTTTTGTAATTTGTTAATAGTAAATTAAAGTTTTGTATGGGGTGCCGTTTTGGTATTTAATAACAACATTTAAAAAGCAAGAATAAAAAATAATCTTTAGTTTCAAAATTTTAATTTTGGAATTATTTTTTTACATAATTAAAATTAAGTATTTCATAATTTTAATACACGTATTTCCATTATGAAAAACATAGAAATTGCCGATTTACAATTATGAAATAGGCACATAATAGAAATTCAATAATTAAAATTATGAAATACATAATAGAAATTCAATTTCTATTATGTATTGCGGTTGCCTATCTTGCTGTAATGCATTTCAGGTACATAATATGTCACTTATATAGTTAGGCAATCTCAATACATAATGGAAATTGAATTTCTATTATGTATTTTATAATTTTAATTATTGAATTTCTGTTATGTATTTCATAATTTTCAATCGGCAATTTCTATTATTGAAGGAATATTGAAATTTTTCAATATTGAAACAATAGAGTGGAACCACAGATTAGATTAATGGAGAGAACCGTAAAAAGCGAGAGAGATGGGTGGACACATAGATAAACACACACTGATAGATAGGTATCTCACCCGTAGCGCCTCCTGAGGCGAACTAATTTACGGGTGATGCCACCTAGAGTGCCGGAACAGAAGCCCAACACCTTTGACATGGTCGCAAAAGAAGATTCCTGTAATCTTACAGTTTTTGCCACATATTCAAACTTACTACAATTTTACTTTTACTGCAAAATGGCATTTACGGTCAATTTTTTTATATATAGTAAAACAAAAAAAACAAATTTTAAAAAATTATCAAGCCACAAACAAAACTAACCGTTAGCATAGATTAGTCATAATCCACAATTTTAGTAGTGTACCGGCTTTCTAGGTGGCACTACTCTCGCATTCTCAGATTGCCCATACCCTGGGTGGACATACTCATTTAAATGTCAACTTCATTCGAGCTGCTTCGCGAAATATTTTAACAAGGTTGTCAAACATTGTTAACATTAAAAGAAATATACAATTAAAAAGTCATATCTTTCGTAACCAAGCGCAATAACGTTGACGGCTTGGCTCAACGGACTTGTCAAAATGGCATTTGACTAATCAATTGTAATGAAGTATAAAATTATGATGGTATGGACAATTGTTATTATAAAATGAATAAACAGCATGGTGAAGTGTATTGTTCATAAAGAGACTGTCCAAATAAATTTTCAAATTATTAAATTTTTCAAAAAAATACATCATTGGAAATTGTTATTGTCCCCGAGTCAGCATTGCAATTTTGTAATAAATTCTTATAACATTTCAAAATGGCAACATCGCGACGATACCCAGTAAAAGGTGAAGGTCATTGACGACGGATTTTCAAATCCTTTGATGTTTTACCGACATTCGTATCTGTTCTAATCATGTGGTAAAACTGCAACCTCTCTATAAATGATTGTCGATTTTTTCAACATTTCCATTGACGTTTTACTTCTGCAGTCTAATAGCACACTTTTAAAGTATCTATTGCTTTTTTGTTTTCGGATTAATTTGAGGTATATTTTAGACATATTTGTTACGCTGTTAAGTCAGGCTATACCCCGATTATAATTTAAGAGCGTACTTTTTTTGGGTTTAAATTATGACATTATTTTTTTGATTTTATTAAATTTGCTCATCGAACAGTGTCCACGTTGTCCTTCGCACGAAATAAACCATGCACGAAGTATCAAATTACACACCGGATTTTTTTTTAAAAGGATCGATTGTAAAAAGTGTATCCGTTATCCATAATGTGGAACATAACCAGAGGAAAATTTATTTATAATAATATGCTGACGATATAGATGACACATAAACTGGTGTAGGTTTACGCAGTAATTTAAAGCTGACTGTAATATGGATTTAGTTCTCGTAAAATAAGTTATAGGATTTTACATCTGAAGTATTACTATAAGATCTATTTTTATGAATGAGAGTGTATCTATGGGTGTTTTTAAGTCACTTAATATATTTGATTACTAAATGTTTTTGGAACTAAATTATAATTTTAAACAATTCTATATAACTTATGTCACTAAAATAATATATTGTCCTTAATATTATGGTAAAAAGCTTTTGTATTAAAATTGATTTCTTTTCATTATGTAAAATTGAAATTATTTAACTGTTTTTACAAAATTATTACCAGAATAAACATTTCTATATTAAACGAAACAATATAGTGACTGTATACTCAAAATATACAGTGCGGTCCATATGTATGGAAAAAATTCATTTGTAGCGTTATTATGTACTATATGAAAAAAACCTGAAACAGGTCGATTTTTATTCTTAAATTGACAATTTACAGTATGAAAATATTATCCCCCTCCAGCACTCCTTCGGAATTATAAGCACCCCCTCGAAAATTTTAAATTACAAAGGGGGTCGTGTGGCACCTCGTTGGAAAGGGATTTTAGTCCTCTGTACAGAAATATAAAGTTTTTTAAGTTTGGTGCAATCAATTGATTTTTAAAATTGATTTTTAAGATGTAAAATTTTGATAATGTCTCTAACACAAAACTTTACGTAGAATTAAAATGTTGAATCTGGAACCGTTGGCGAAACTGATACCGAAAACCGTTTACACTACCACTACACCAACACACACTTTTATATGTCTGACGCGCGTTTCGATAACCAAGTTATCTTCTTCAGAGACCGAAGGTAAACTAAAGCTATGTCTACAAACTAACCTTATATATATAACATTTTTAGCGCCAAATGTTTTCGCGGTAAATCTTTTGGCGGCAAAGCCAATTTTTAGCGCGAAAACATTTTTACAATAAGTTTTCTTATAATAAACTATAAACTGCAAGTAACCCTACATTGTCAAAGCTCTATTGCCTTCCTAAGATACATAAACCTGGGAAGGCAATGAGACCTATTGTTTCAGCTATATGTACACCTAGTTATAAGATTTCAAAATGGTTATCGAACGAGTTTGAAAATCTACCCAAAAAATGTAACAGTTTTTCAGTTAAAAATTCATTAGAATTTATCAAGAAAGTTAAAGATGTTGTTCTAGAAGATGGGGAAATTTTAATCTCGTTCGATGTTAGTTCTTTATTTCCTAGCGTACCGATTCCACAAACTTTACAGTATCTAGAAGAACTACTCATCTTGAATGATCTGGGTGTTGAAGTTAGAACTGAATACCTACGATTAGCTAAACTATGCATGGACCAAAAATTACTTTCAATACAACAATCAGGTTTATCAACAATATGAAGGAACAGCAATGGGTAATTGTTTATCACCATTTATAGCCAACCTTTTTATGAGCAATTTTGAAACACAGATCAGTCAAGAGTTCGAGTATTTCCCAAGGATATGGTATAGATATGTGGACGACATTTTCGCAGTTTTCAATACGAAGAAATCATCAGTAGAAGATTTCATTTCAAAATTAAATTCAAAATTCACAAGCATAAAATTCACGTTTGAACTAGAAAATAATGAACAGTTACCATTTTTGGACACATTAGTAATAAGAAATAATAACAAGTTAGAATTTGATATTTTTAGGAAAGACACCGCTACGTATAGATATATTCCGGTAGATTCTTTTCACTGTAGTCAACACAAAATGGCAAGTTTTCATTTTTTGGTTCATCGATTAATTCATTTTCCTTTAAACAAAACAAGATATAACAGAGAATTTAATTGAGGATATAGCTGTACTTAATGGATATGATAAAAAACTAATTCATAAGCTAATCAATCGCCATAGTTTTAAGAAATCTCTTTGTGAAACCACCTTTTTCCAGCGAGAACACAACGATATGAAATTCATTTCATTACCATTTATGCCTCAGTATACCAAAGGATTGAATACAATTTTCGGCACGGTGGGATTAGGTTTAGTTCATAAAACTAGTAGCACCCTGAGACAATTGTTAGGAAATCCGAAGGACAAGAGAGAAGATCTGGAAAAAAGCGGTATATATGAAATAAGTTGTAATGATTGTGATAAAAAGTATGTTGGGCAAACAAAAAGATCGGTTAAAACTAGATTTAAAGAACATTTAGCTCATCTAAAATATGGACGCATAGAAAAATCTAGTATTGCCGAACATGCTTTTACCAAAAACCATTCTGTAAATGTAGATAGTTTAAAATTGTTAAAAAATGTATCGAACAATAGATTGTTGGATGCATTTGAAAGTATAGAAATTATAAAGTGTAAAAATATATTAAATAAGGACAAAGGACCTATCCCAGATAGTCCACTTTATAGTTTATTATAAGAAAACTTATTGTAAAAATGTTTTCGCGCTAAAAATTGGCTTAGCCGCCAAAATATTTACCGCGAAAACATTTGGCGCTAAAAATGTTATATATATAGGGTTAGTTTGTAGATATAGCTTTAGTTTACCTTCGGTCTCTGAAGAAGATAACTTGGTTATCGAAACGCGCGTCAGACATATAAAAGTGTGTGTTGGTGTAGTGGTAGTGTAAACGGTTTTCGGTTTACGTAGAATGAAGATAATAATGTCACATAATGATTAGAATGTGTTTTTCAATGTATTTGACACTTAAATTAAATGTTCAAAATGACCACCATTCACTTCTTGACAATAACCGAGGCGATATTGTTTGGTCTATTAAAATAACTTTTGAAATAATCAGGTATTTTCGTATCTGTTCTGCTAAATATTAGGAAAAAACTTTGAAGATATTAAAATAATAGTCAAAAAACTAAATAAACAATTGATATAAATCTAGTAGGCTGCTGTCATTTAGGTATTTAAAGTTACTAAAAGACGTCAGTATAATATTTGTGCGCGTATTAAATTTAATTATGGCTCATTTGTCCGAGACTCAAAGAATAGACATTTTAATTATGATTGGTTGTGGTAATAAAACCAGAACTCAAAAGGAGGTTTGTGAAATTTTTAATAATAAATACCCTGGTCAACACGTTTCGCAGTCTACAGTTAGCAAAATTGAAAAAAGTTTCGTGAAACTGGACATTTAAAAAATATTGAAAAACCAGGTAGAAATGTTCAATTTACTTATAATTGCTTATAATTCCGAAGGGGTGCTGGAGGGGGATAATATTTTCATACTGTAAATTGTCAATTTAAGAATAAAAATCGACCTGTTTCAGGTTTTTTTCATATAGTACATAATAACGCTACAAATGAATTTTTTCCATACATATGGACCGCACTGTATAATAACAGTTACTACACTAGACTAAATCGGAGAATGAAAAACAAAAACGGCCATCGTAGTTGATGACATTTTCATTCTTTCAAAACGTATTTGGTTTTTGGATAAAGTATATTTTTTTGTTAGTTTCTTATATTTTAAATGGTCCATAGGAAATTTCTTCTGTATTTTACAGTATTCCTTTTACAATAAAATCTACTGCCGGCAATTCTTTTTAATGTTTCAATTCCACCTTTAATGTTATGAACAATTTACAAAATTTTTAATAGCACAATCAAGATTTTTTTTAATAAAATAACAATGACTACTACTTTTGAAATTGGAAATTAGGTTTTATTACTACCTCGTGCGGAAAAATAGACTATACCGTTGGTAATATCCTTGGTTCATTCAATACTTTAAAGGATGTACAAAAATGAAATGGAATGTTGAAACGCTTCTTTATTTTTCGTTTACATTTTGCTTTAATATTCCAGGAATTAGAACAGGAAATAAATGTACACTTCAACCATCATAGACGTATTTAAAAATGTTTTTCTCTTTTACTTATTCTGTCATTTAAAATGTGAAATGGTTTGATTTGATGTTACGTGTTGTGTCCATATCCCCAGGATTCCATAAATTATAAAAAATATAAAAATATTAAGCTAGCTTAGCCAAGTCATCCGAATCAATAGTTTTTAATGATATTTTTTGCTATTAGAAAAAAATGTTAATATCATATCATTGCTGATAAAAATTGCCTTAAAAATTAAAAAAGACTATTTTGACAAAAAAAATAGAATAATTAATTAGGGTTTTTTTGTTTAGCTGTAAAGTCAATGTTTTAAAATCCTTTGTCTAAACTCTAAACCTCCTTCAAGGTTAATATTTTCTAAATATTATTTTGGCCAATTAAATAATTATTTACATTTAAAAAAATAATTATATAATGGAGAATTGTAAATGTGACCACATTATTTTCTTTAACAAATTCAAAGACCAAAAAAATATTACAATAGACTGTTGTGAAAAAGTCTCATTTATTGACCTCTGTACAGAACTTACTCAAACAAACTGATACATACCAACTGCGCATCCAAAATGAAGGGAACTAAGGTGAGCAACTGTCAACAGATTAACAATGAAATTAATTTTAACAGATGACTAATAAATAGTTTTTATCTAGTAATGCCATCTTTGGGTTGAGATCGGACACTTTTCAGACAATGCTCGCGTATACGTAATGATAAAACTTAACAGAATACCTATTTAAATTACTAATATTGATGATCCTCTCGTTTTGGTACAAATATTTCTGGTCCCGCTACTGGGTAAATCAATTCGACTACATATGAAAGAGTTGTAATTGCACAGCTTCCAAGAATCCTATATTTTGCGAAATGATTTGAAACAAAACAACAACAACAACAACCAGCGAACTGTATCACAATTCATACAAAAGAATTCAAATCGTAACGTTAACAAAAAGTATGTGAAGAATAATAAAAATTGTTTTTGTTATTACCAATTTTCAAAATATACAGCTACATTTTTTTATATAAAAACTGTAGTAGTAAAACTAGTTATAATTTTAGATATGAGGATAATAGGAAAAAAAATTTTTAAAAAAAAGGAACTTAAAGCAGCATGTGTTTATTTTGAAACTATTTTAAAATTTTCTTAATTTGTTTTAAAACAAAAAGATCCTATTATCATTTCTATTAAACTGGTTAATATTTTTTTCAATAAATATTTTATTTGCATGGGAAAAAACTAAGAACTTCACACACTCAAAAATACTGAATACAGGAATACTGAAAAATATTGCCCAATTAAGAAGAAGTAAAACAACTAAATAATTATACAAAATATTATTTATTTAAATATTTTAAATATTCCAAAATGAGTCACTTAAAATCATTAACAGTTAGTATTTCCATTTTTCTACCGCTGCTACTCTGAGGTCTTGTAAGATTAGTGGAGGCTGAATCTTTTTCTTTAGCATATCCCATCCATGTTCTATAGGATTAAGGTCCGGAGAGTTGGATGGCCAATGCATTCTGATATCTGCTACATGTCTCGTTCGATGAGGAGAGTTATCGTCCATAAAAATGAATTCTCAACCAACAGCTCCTCGCCACAGGCATACCACACGTCAAAGAATGTTATTCATATATTGTAACAGTACCTGTTAACATTTTAAGCACCTGGTATCCTAAATATTAAATTCAATTAGTACCGCTGGCTGCTCCATCTATCATAAAACATTTTTAGTGATAAAGTGATGAATGCGGTCTCTATAATTATAGTTGGAAGTTCGAGGTAGCTACGCTACGAGGTGTACTAATGAGTTGGCATTATCCAGTTCAAGAGGTATTTATTAATTATATCCAGTCTCATTTCTTCTATTGATTTACTGTCATATACAGAAAGTTGGAATATAATACAGTAAACTAGAGGCAACTCTTTAATTGAAGATTCTGTAAACCAGAAGCATCTCTTGAATTTGGAGATTCCGTAAACTTGAACAGCTTGTAAACTTTAAGCTCTTGTATGTACATTCTTAACTGGATTATCTCTACAACTGGGGCAGATCATCCCTCCACTAGTGATCTTCTATAATCATTTGTAACCACCTAGACAGTGCCGTAGCGACCCCAAGGTGCGGCGAAGGATCGTCCACTATTGTAACAGATAAGTTTATTGTGATCTATCAAGTTTACTGTTCCCATATTTTTTCTCTTTTATTTCCGTGTATATCTATCTATATCGTCAACTGTATTAGAATAAGTATTTTTAAAGAACTGTTTGCGGATTATTTTGTTGTAACGTATTCTCTACCTCATTAATTTCAGCACCAAGGAAATCTTATTATCTTTTATATGTTTGTACATTTTCAAATCATTTTTTTATCTTCATAGACAGTTTTTTCTGACATCTTTCTGTCATCTTATGACACTTATTTAAATAACTCAGCTTAAAACAACTTTCTTTAGTAGTATCATAAAAAATAAAAAGATTTCAGTGGCGCCCTTATAATTTCTTAAAGAAACAAATATTGTACAATAGTCAGAGCTAATGAACTTACTCACCCCTAGCCGAGGTATTTAACTATCATAATTTTTGTGTGATAAACATTTATAAATTCTGTTAATTATTGAAGTATCTTTTACAACTAATTAAAGACGAAATTAAGCTTAATGTTTGTTTTATTGCAAATTACATTTTTTCTTTTGGTATATTGTTATTTTTTCAAAAAAGTTAACTAAATATTTTTATAAATTCACTATCAACAGGAAACTCATATTACAAATTGTCGCCCAACGCACAATTAATATTACAATATAAAGTTGTTCATGTTCACGACGATAGGAATTAGGGGAGTATTTGTCATTATGCCAACCCAAAATAAAAGAACAGAAAGTTTAAGGAAGAAAAAATTATATAGAATGATCAAAGAAGGAATTATCAGGGAAAAACCGCGATCACTTCATTTTGATCAAACTTGGAAAATGCCCCAAGATGATATGCCAAAGAAATTCAACTTTGTGAGAAAATTCATCACAAAGTTGAGTAATAAATCTGAATGGGATGAAGACACCATACAGAATTTAAACCAGAATACCATAAAGTGGTATACGGACGGTTCCAATCTAGACGAGGGAACTGGGATAGGAGTTTTTGGACCGAGAGCCAAATACTCAGAAAACTTGGGCACATACCCGAGCATCTTTCAAGCAGAAATCCGCGCCATCGAAAGATGTGTGGAATTCAATATTGGAAGAAACTACCGCAGACAAGAGATTGTGATCATGTCGGATAGTCAAGCAGCCATCAAAGTGCTGAGCTCAAATATAATCAGTTCGAAGATGGTTTGGGAATTCCTAGGCAAACTAAATGAACTAGGCCAGAAGAACACTGTCACCCTCCTAAGGGTCCCGGGACACATAGGAATAGAAGGGAACGAAACAGCAGACAAGCTGGCAAAAAAGGAGCATTTGGGACCAGAACCATCTTGTGGGATCAGCAGTAGAGTAATCTTAGGAAAACTAAGGGAGAAGGAAAAATCCAAGTACTGGAATCAGCTGGAAGGACTGAGGCAATCTAAGATACTAACCTAACCTAACCTAACCTAACCAGAAGAGATATCTTAGCTGCCTCAATCTCAGTAAAAAGGGCTCCGAATTCTAACGGGAATATTAACCGGGCATTGCCGGTTAAGAAGCCACATGAAAAAAATAGGGTTAGCAGATGAAGCAAAGTGCAGATTCTGTGAGGAAGAGGATGAAACCTCAATACACATACTCTCAGAATGCCCTGCCTTGCAAAATTCTAGGGCTAGATACCTAGGAGCACATGAAATAGAGG
Organism: Ophraella communa; assembly: GCA_035357415.1. Taxonomy (NCBI): domain Eukaryota; kingdom Metazoa; phylum Arthropoda; class Insecta; order Coleoptera; family Chrysomelidae; genus Ophraella; species Ophraella communa. The sequence goes on along the minus strand of CM068988.1, from coordinate 18,254,497 downwards.
AAGGGGATCTACCTGATTTGAAGCCCGACGATGTCCTAAACTTCCTCAGAAAAATAGGACTCGAAGAGCTGCTATAAATCTGAGAAAACATCAGAACATGGCAAGTAAGGGGGGACACAATAGATCCTATAGGTCGCAGTGTACTTATCACCCCTAATTTATACATACATACAACCCAAAACATTATGCTGCCACCTCGGTATTTAATTCTTTGGACTGCTTGGTAAAGTCTACATTCTCGATTTGGGTATCTCCAAACTCTAACTCGCTATTATCAGACACTACACCAATTCTAGTCTAGTCTGAAAAAAGAACTTTTCTCCATCTGTCTTCATTCCATATTCCAAAGGTTCCATGGCCCATTCCAGACGAATTCTCTTGTGTTTTAACGAGAGTATGGGGAAATACAACTGTCTTCTTGTAAATAAAGTTGTTGCATGTGACCTGTTCCTTATCGTTTGAGCCTGCTGAAGTTCTCTTCTAATGGCTGGGGCAGTCATAATAAAGAAACGGTCTTAGACTTCTGTAGTAATCCGGACGATCAAGAACAGAGCTTGTTTCCTGATATTTTCTTACAATAGACCCATCTCGTTAATGGTACAAATTGAATACTCATGCGCGAATCAACTCCCACTCTCGTAGTTCCCCCTAAATGTTCGTGCCCCTTATAAAATTGTGTTGGCATGACATGCAAAAGTAATCAGTAATCCAAAGTAAAGTAAATCCAAAGAGAAGTCTAGGTACACACAAGTCGTTAATATTAAATACACAAAGACAAGAAAAACACAAAAACAACTAGCAAGCGGCGTATACGAGCGAAATAAAAATTATAACTTCTCCTTTGTGGTTTATGGCCTGAGCTGCCGGGGCTATACGGCAAATGGAAGCTAGCTTTTGACAGCTAAAAGGGTTTTTTTCATTTAAATTGTGGTATTCAATAAAGAGATAGGTGTATTCGAGAAACATCGCTTTGTGTGTGGCCTTCCTCAACCAAATACAATCCTAGCACGATTGAAGTCTGATATCACTTGTCAATTCATTATAATCAATAAAATATAAGAAGTTTGAAATTAAGTTTTATAAGCGTCGGATCACAAATGTTAATAAACTATTTAAAATATCAAAAACAGGCAAAAAATTATCAAAAATTTTTATTTTAGCACATAAAATAAGTTAAAAAAAATTCCAGTTGAAAAAAATCTCCAGTGGCGTTTCGGATAATATGCAAAACATTTTTGAGTGTGTGTATGTTTTTATTAGGAATTAGGAAATTTTGTTTACTATAATTTGTAGTTAACTTTCATTTACAAAACTAATACATAAATTACACATTTTCAAACTGATCAAGAAATACGGTCGTAGTCTTTAAAATTAGTTTAAATTGAAATTATAAATAAAAATCCCCTCAATACAATTTTATAAGAAGTTGAATCGTCTTTCCTATCTGTATCTGTATCAGAATACCCAGAATACTTAGAACGGATCGTGCAGGAAAACCATGTAAGTCCACATTAAAATATCCCAAACACAAAAAATCTCGCAGACAAAAAAGAAAAAAGCTCAAAATTCACCGTAATACGTCCAAATAACCCATGTGAAACACAAAATATATAACTGCCATGGTTCGTCCGCCTCTAGCCGGTAGACTCGAAAATAATATGAATAGACTACCCTTATTATTTTTTACTTGTCACCCTTGGGTACCGCATTTATTAATCCAGTAAATTTACAAACATTTAGTATCTGTTTAAAGAAAGTCGTCAAAATAGCCTGCGCTAGTTATCCATCTGTGCAATAACCTCATTTTATTATTTTCATTCTTGCTATACAGTATCGTCTTACATGCAAATAATACACTACTTGTATATAAGATACTTCCTGTCTGTGAGAACGTTTAATGTTTACAGGATATACCGTTGAGTATCAATGAAATCCAAATTGACTTGTCGCATAACCAATTCATTAGATCCATAAACAGAAAAATATAAAATATTGAGAAATACATTGCGGCAAGCCAAAATCATTTACACTAAATGTAATTTAGGACACCAATTAATATACAATGTGGAAACCGCTTATGGAATAAAATTATTTGTGGGGTTAGTTTAGAAGCCCACATTTGAATTGCAAAGTTGACGGGTCCCAACGTTTTTTATAATCTTCTAAACTAACCCCACAAATAAATTTATTCCATAGGTGGTTTCCACACTGTATGTATAACCTATACTATAAGTCAGAACTCCATAATAATAAAATTGTTTTTAAACTTTTCAAATTTTAACTTACGATTATAAGCGAAAAATGAAAAACAAGCAAATTAGGAGCGTAGATTGTTAAATTCAAACTTATACCTTAAAATCAATTTCAAATGCAGAATAAATACTAATAACATAAACTTGGACCAAAATTTTAATTTTTCAGATTAAATATATCCACACCACTGTTTTATGTGCTTTAAATGTGTAACAAAACGTATTCTAATTAGTATTTCTAAATAAACTTCATGCAGTATTTTTAATATTTGTAATTTACTTCCATAGATACCAGGTGTGCATATCTATTTATACAACATTGTTCACCTGTTTACATCATCAGATAGAAAGATAATTAATCGTCACGAGGATATAGTTTTTTACTTCCTAGTAATTCATATTGAGCAGTTTTTTTATTACATTTCCGTCAAACGCTATTTTTTTTAAATTGTGTTTTATAAATATTCATTTTTCAGTTCAGTCTCCTCTAATTTAAGGTCCAATAAATATGTAATTTTCAGAAATTAACATTAACCTGTGTTGGTTTTCAAAAGAGATTTGAATAAAAAATAAAAATAAAATGAAAGTAATGTACCTTTTATAATATTGCCAGGTATACTGGTCACGAAAAATATAAAACAAAAATAAACAATTAAGAACTATCTATTATTATAACTTTATTAAAGGAAAACTTTAGAAACATTCAAAAGAAATATTTGTTAAAGTTTAATTATACATGATGCAGGAATTGATGATCAAAAACGATGAAATGATGGATGAAATAAAACAATTAAGAAAGGAAAACAGCGAAAACAACAAACAGCTACTAGAAATAAAACAAGAAAATCAGGAACTTAAGAACGAAATAAAAACACTAAATAACAAAGTGGAATACCTAGAAAAAATAACTAAAAAGAAAAATTTGGTCATCACTGGTTTAGAATTGAATACAAAAGATGATAAGGTACTAAAAACAACTATGGAAAACTTCATAACAAAAGGACTGCAAATGGATGTCAAAATAAGAAGCGCCCAAAAACTAAGCGAAAAGGTTTGCTTGATTGAAATGGAAAGTTTCGCAGATAAAATGGACATTCTAAGGAACAAAAGTAGATTGAGAAATTCTCAGGAACATATTTTTATTGAGTCGGATCTTACCAAAAAAGAACTAGAAATACAAAAAACAATTAGAAGAAAGGCCAAAGAAGAAAAAGAAAAGGGAAAAAATACCAAAGTAGGATACAAGAAATTGATAGTAAACGGAATAGTATGGAAATGGAATGATGATTCAGAGGAATTACAATTGATGGCTAGAGAGCAGAACCAAAAAAACTAATAAACTATACACGTAAAGATAGTACACAGGCAATGACTCAAGCTGAGAACAAGGGATATGGTAACGGTAAATTAAATAACAAAATACAAAACGGAAGAATAACAAGCAACAAGCATAAAAAATTAAAGGATGATTATCATCAACAGAGTAACAGTAAAAAACACAGACCTCAGAATACAGAAAAATTACAGATGGGCATAGGTATATGGAATATAAACACATTAACAGGGAAAGAATTAGAATTAACTGAAGAAATGGAAAACAATAATATTCAAATTCTAGGACTAAGTGAAACGAAGAAAAAAGGCAAAGGGTGTTCGCAACTAACAACAAAGCATACATTATATTATTCAGGAGTAAAACCAGAACAAAGGGCAAAGGAGGGTGTAGGAATAATTGTTACAGAAGAAATAAAACAAAAGGTAATACAATTTAAGGCAGTCGACTCGAGAATAATATTTATTAGTATAAAATTAGAAGAAATAATCAATTTTATACAAATATATGGGCCAGTAGAAGGAACGGCAGAGGAAGAAATTTTAGAATTTTACATTCAATTGCAAAGAGTATTAGATGAAGTAAGGGAGGAAAACGAAAAAAAAATAATAATGGGAGATTGGAATAGCAGGGTAGGAAATGATTACAATAGAGGAATGGGTTGTATGGGAAAACACGGAGAAGAAACAATTAACAGAAATGGACTAAAAATGATAGATTTTTGCAGAAGAAATGATCTAATAATAGGAAATACGATGTGGGAACAACAACTAAATGATAAATATACGTTTGTGGCAGAAGGAAGAAACGCTAAAAGTATGATAGACTACATAACATATACACAAAACCTAACAGAAATAATGCAAAAAATTGAAACAAAGAAAGAAGCAGAAATTGGATCTGACCACAGATTAGTAGTGACAACTTGTCTAGTAAAATTACTCAAGAACGAAGCTACTACAGACTACAGCAAACTAGCAACACACAAACTTAAAAATAAAGATATCGAGAAAAAATACCAAAATGAGACGAACAAAGAATTCGATAAACTAGAAAGAGGAAAAACAGATTGGACACTTGAAGGACGATGGGTCGCCTTTAAAGAAACGCTATTAACAGCAACAGAGAGGATATGTGGAAAAATTAAATATAATAAGAATATAAAAAGGACTAACTGGTGGAATAACGAAATTAAAATTGCGGCCAAGGAAAAGAAAACAGCATGGAAAAAATATATCACATCAAAATCACATGTGGACAAAGAAGAATATGACAGGAAGAAAACTCTTGTAAAAAGAGCCGTCAAAAAATCAAAACGTGACTCATGGAAGAAATTCGGAGAAGAAATAATAGACCTACACAAGATGGATAACAGGAAATTTTGGACAAGAATAAAAAGATTGAGAGGAAATAAATATAAAGATATTAGAGCAATAAAAAATAGACAAGGCCAAGTACAAACGGAAACGGAAGAAGTATTGAAAACCTGGAAAGAATACTATACAGAGCAATTCCATACATTAACACCGGAAGAGAATATAACAACCGCAGAAGAGGAAATCGACCAACTACAAGGAATCCATAAAGAAGAGATAGAACAAGTAATACAAAAAACAAAATAGACAAGGCTAATGGAGAAGATGGGATAGCGCCAGAGATGATTAAATCGTTAGGAGAAAGTGGAAAAGAATGGCTATGGAATATATGCAAAGAAGCATGGGTACAACAAAAAATTCCAAGGGAATGGGAAAATAACTTAATAGTACCCATCTATAAAAAGGGAGAACAGACACAATGTGAGAATTACAGAGCAATATGTTTGGCCCAAACTAGCTATAAAGTGTACACAAAAATAATAGAAAAAAGATTAAGAGAATATGTAGAACCAAAATTAGGAGAAGAACAGGGAGCTTTTAGACCAGAAAGACAAACAAATGACAATATCTACATACTAAGGAATATAATCGAAAGAAAAATAGAAGAGGGAGAAGAAATGTACCTCACATTTATAGATCTAAAAGCAGCCTTTGATACAGTAGATAGAAGAGAAGTATGGAGAACCCTGGAGGAAATGGAAGTACCACCCACGTTAATAAATATAATTAAAAGTGTATACGAGACAGTTAGAGCCAAGGTGCAGATTGCAGGCCAAAGGTCTGAAGAATTCAAAATATGTAAGGGAATAAAACAAGGAGACAGTTTAAGCCCACTACTGTTTATAATAATTATGGATAAGATTGCGAAACGAATCAAAGAAAAATATGAGCAGCTGAATACTATAATTGGACACAGAAATTTAGAACCAATAAAACTGAGTAGTCTACTATATGCAGATGATGTGGTTTTAATGGCGAATACAAAGAACAAAATGCAAAAACTAGTGAATATTTGGACTAAAGAAGTAGAGAACATGAATATGGAAGTGAACTTAAATAAAACAAAAGTGATGATAATAAATGAAAAACAATCAGGTAATTAAAATAATAGAGACATTAAATGCAAAAACCAGACACTAGAAAGAGTAACAACATTTGAATACTTAGGAAGTATTGTAACAGAAGATGGAAAAATAGATGCAGAAATAACAAACAGAGCAAATAAATCAACAAAAATATACTACTCTCTAAATAAAACAATTCTTGGACATAAAGATATAGACTTAGAAGTAAAAATGAAAATTCATAATATGATAAAAGTTCCTACAATAATATACGCAAGTGAAAATTGGACTGTGCGAAAGAAGGACGAAACTAAAATAAATGCCATAGAAATGAAGCATCTAAGAAAAATTGCAGGGAAAACTAAATGGGATAGAATTAGAAATGACGTCATTAGAGAGACAACTAAACAGGAACCGATAACTAGTAAAATAAAAAAGAGACAACTTAGATGGTATGGTCATATGGTAAGAATGGAACCAAATAGATTAACAAGGAAAATAATGGAGATTGGAAAACCGATCAAAAAACACAGGGGTAGGCCTAGAAGGAAATGGTTAGACCAAATACAAGAGATAGGCTTAGAAAGAGGAAAGAGCATAGCAGAAATGAAAAATCTAGCAAGAGACAGAAAGGCATGGAAGAAATGGGTGCAGGGCACGGAATCCACATCCGACGCCTGAAAGGGCAAAAGGATCTAGAAAAGAAGAAGAAGAAGAAGAATTATACATGTTTACGATCCATGCATCCAGATGATAAAGGAGTGGGATTTTTTTGGGTAGATAAACTTGCTGTAAATTGGTATATTCCATTTTTTCTTTCACATTTAATATCGCCAGCAATTATTTTTTTTTATTTTAATGGATGCTTCTTTGTATACCTCAACAACATAATTGGACTTTCAGCCATCATGACTTTTAAGTTTTAAAATATCGGCACCCTAATTTACCAATAATGTGAACGATGATCTTCTCAAGCATGACCGGTAAAAGAATGTAAAGTGACTATTACATTAAGCAAGTTTTATGCAATGCAAAAGATAGGCAAGACGAGTTATGGTAGTACGCATATCCATAAGATATTTTGAAGCAATATCTGTTCAAGTTGAAAAAATAGAACTTGTTCTATTTTCATCCTATTGTTACTAAACACATGTCAAAATTCACGTTGCCAACATACTGGGATATGTATTTTAAGTCAACAATATCAACATAACATTTTTAAATTAAATATATAACAATTTTAATTATTATTTTTCTGTAGGCAACCGTAACCCGATGTTTTAGAATCGAACAACTATAGCTTTGATGTAAAACGATCGACTACGCAAGAACTATGCAATTCATTAGCGTACTTGCATAGCATGAGAACTGCCGCACAGTATAAAATAAGCTTTATACTTGGTAACGAGATGGGGTAGTACGATGGTTGCCTTTTATATTTGGGGATTTGGCAACCCTGGTGTTGCAATCTGGCAACTGACAGCTCTATCGTAAATTTGGACATTTTTAAGGTTATACGTACTCAGAACGTTTTGACATACGAGCGCTGGAGTGCGTTCTAAAAGCCAGAGTAACGCCAGGGCACTGCCAAAACGTTCGTAAATCCAGAGTAACTCTCTCTCACTTACATCTCCTTTGATTTTTGAGCGTTATTGGACGTTACCCGGAGTGTATCCAAGTTACCCTACTCGAGAAGCACGTTAAACATTACTCGTCATGCGCAATAAAGATATATGCATATACAGTCGACAGAAGCAAACATGGTCCGCGGAAAATATGCCAACTAATTTCAAGGTTATCACAATCAGCCAATCACGAGCCAATGTTAACGATAATATCAATTTTAGTGGCTGCATAAGTGAGATGAAAATACAACTACAGCGACAAGGACACGCCCACCCAGGGTTCATGTTTGCTTCTGTCAACTGTATATTTTAAACGATTGTAATTATAACCTTAAAGTAGAAACATTCTTTCCGTCATATTAGGAATAGTCCTCTCTAGGTAATTTAAAAATCTCATAGGTTTATTTCTTTTTTTAATATCCCTCTCTTCATCTTCATCCACCAGAAATGGAGGAATTAAATTTACATTACCAAAAAGTTCCCCCGTCAAAGACATGGCCAAAGCTATACATTTTCTTTTTTTATTTCTAATTTCAGACTCCATTATTCATAAAAAAATACACCGCAATTTGTTAATTTATTAAGTTCTATAACCTATAAATATTGACATCTGATTTAATTCAAATTTGCCACTCTTCTTCCCCCAAAGGCGTTCTAAAATCAAGCGTAAGGTAACGTCACGTGACGAAATCATCACTCTACTCTCGCACTCCTGTTTATGTTGTTTACATTAATTTAAAAGATTCATCTCGGCCCAAAAATGGAATTAAATCGTGTACCGTGTGTGCTTTATTTCATTTTTATGAGTTTAAAAGGGCCTTGACCTATGTACTAACATTCTAACCTTGAGGAGAGAAATCTGCCACCATAATTATGTAAAAAAAAGAAATAAAAGAAAAGAAATAGATTCTCTCCGCCTTTACAACTATAGCTGGGTTGCCTCATGTATAGGACCTCAGTACCTTTCGCCTATGTCGGCTAACTAATCTTCAGCTACACTTAGTTCCATTGTGCTTGCTCTTCTAATAGATAGATATTTTTAATATGCATCAATTAATTACTTTCCTTACCTATCTATTATATCACTTTAGTGAAATTCTGTATATACAAAACAATGCCATTAGAAAGTATACAACTTATTACAAAATGTTTCAAATCCACAATAATTGACTACAACTATGACTAAATACTCGACTAAATATAATGCTGACTTTAAGTGAGACCACGAAATTATATATAAAAACCACAATTCACAAGATTGAAAAAAAGAAATCAATTTTAATGAAACTGAGAATTGGGATAAGATAGAAAATATCTTGGAACTGACTAAACATTAATATTCTAACCCTCTTCATATATTCACACACCAGATGTTTCATAATCAAAGACAACCTCTGCAAACCTCAATGAAATATTTAATGTTATACATGATTTGCAACTGAAATATTCTTCTGGCCCTTCTTCCATTATGAAGATAATCCCAGAGTTTCTTAGCTATCATTTTACACATATACTGAATGTTTGATCTCTGTACTTTTTAACTGTTTTTTGTGTTTTGTAATTTTTATATTGTCTACCAAATTCCATTGACACCACCACTACACCTACACACATTTTTTATTACCCCACGCGTTTAGTGACTTTGCATTATGCTGATGGTCATAGTTCAGGAGATAGCAGATTATGATTTTGAGGTGTATACTTAAACTAGATTACATAGCATCTAACATATTTTAAACAAGAAAACTTGTTAACAATATCTGCTTTGTACTTTTGGTAATGGCTTTTTTAGTAAAAATAGTTTGTTACCAGTGAGTATTCATCTATCATAACCAGGAGTAGAAACAATTTAAGGATTCCACATCACACTACTGCTTTCTTTTAAATGAATATAATACATTACCAGCTAGAAGAAACATTTTATTACTTTCTGTCATTTCATCTTTAGAGGAAAAGATTTAGAACAATGTACAAAAATTGTTTTTAACTTTGCTATTCCTTTTTGTGGAATTTGAAGCAATAATTATTAGATATATTCCTATTGTATGTATACTGCAAGTTAATAAAGTGAACATTTATTTCATATTAACTTACCTGAACTTGAAAAATCGTGATAGTATCATCCAACATCTGTACCCGAATAGCCAACATCTTGCCTCCTTTCTTAGGAGTTGTTGGGGGCGTTCGACTCCCTCCACAGTCCACGTCCGCAGGTGTAGATAACGAATGGTGCATTCCTACTGAGGTGCTACCTGCTGTACTAGATAAGGCGCCAGTCGAACCGCGATTACTGCTGTTCGAATCCATTTTGAATGCGAGTGGCCACCTGATGGTCCAGAACTATTATCGTTGAACGAAATCCTACAAAAAAAAAACAAAGCAATAGTATTATTAATAATTAATTAGGATAAAATCAAGTCAAATACTTGGTAAATTAACCTTCATCGGTACTGTGGTTTGTCGTATTATTAATATGTGTTTTAACCATGACTTGTTTTCATAATACACCCACCTACTGTAAACATAAGTTCAACTTTTCAACATGTACATTGTCACCACATTACTTCTTAATATAAAATCCATTTAAGCATAAGCCAAGAATGACAATTCTTCACACCTACTTAAGTAAAATAAATTACAGGTAAGACTTTTATTAAGCTGATTATATCTTACGTAATATGTAGTCGTATACTAGCGCCTATTTATATTTTTTTTTATAATCAGATAAAATTAAAATTAATTTATTGGTGACGGTAACACATCTACAGTTTACCAAAACAGAACATGAGGAAATTTATGTACATATACGAGTATAAAAATCCTTAATGTAATAAATAAAATTCTTTATTTGTATTATATGGTATATGGGACAGTGCAGATAATTTTTGAGACTAAAAAAATGGTTAAAACCCATTAGGTTAATGTAATAAAATAAAAAAGAAAATATAATTTAGAGTCTATTTGAAGAATATGGGAGAGAGATTGGTTGAAAACGGCGTATCACGATCTATAAATAAAAATAGCAAGTGGTTGGTAATACCATGATCTACAATTATTGCTTTTGCACTTTTGTCACATAACCTCAACATTTGTGGGAATAATTCATAAATGACTTTTTAAACTTTTATCCGCACAAAATGTATTTTATCCACGAAACTTAACGAAAACTTACTTTTTATGTGCCAAATACATAATAAATTCATTTATTCCTCTTATTTTTATGTAATTTTTACAGTGCAGGTAGTAACACTAGTAAATCATAATAGTTACTTCAAATTTTACATACTGGTTTACCTCTCTGATTATTGACCTATGCTATAAAACACTAAGTAGGGAATATTAGAACATTTCAAGTTTTAATGAATAATAATGATACTTGAAAGTGTTCAAATTATTATTGGAGAAAAGGGTGAGTATACTCGATTTTCTGTTGTTCACCACTTTATAAAAGAGTCACTAGAGAACAAAGCATTTTAGCAGATTAAGCAATTATCCACTCACTGTAAGCTAAAATTAGAAAACTTAAAAAATAATAACACACATTTGGGAACGATACAGATCAGTTTTTCAAGGTTATTAAAAAATAAAAGATATTTTTTTTTTTCATTTTATTGGCAAAATTTGCTCATCACAATTTTGTACAGGAAATTCTTATTATTGAACAGAAATAAAGGGTTTAAAAATTTAAAACTGTTGAACAAATATGTCAAATTAGTTTGGTATGTGTCACTGTGACTAAACTCTGAAAATGTTTATTAAGCAAAGGAGTATATCAGTTTTTAGGCTAATGTCAATAAAATTTTTACCACATAGATTATAAATAAAAAATACACTTCTCATACTTTTTTAAATTTTTTAATTGCTTAATACTACAAAATCACAATGAATACCTGGCAATATTGCAATATAAATTGTAGTTATTTCTGCATTGCAAAATGTGTTGCCTAACTATCTACTTACTTGCTGAAGCCCATAGGCACCAACAATAGTACAAATCATAGGTTGAATAATCAACAGTTGGCTCCTAAATGGTTGATTTTAGCCTACAATATTAAACTTTGCATGCACCAACATTATAGCATTTTTTTGACATTTTATAGCAATCCTGTTTGTGAACCAATAGTGTAGCCACTACTCTATTGGTGTTCTGTGAGTATAGCCACTACACCACAATGGACTGGGAAAGTGTGACGTCAAAATTTGTGTTCTATGCTGTTGAATTGGGAAATGTCAACGAAATGATTCCAAACGGCAACATTATAAATCTCCAGAAATAACTTTTGTTTGAGGTATTTTGTTATTATTATACTTTGAAATATAACGGAAGTATCATAATTAAATACATATAAGCAAAATTTTTCCAAATTCGATTTTTAAGGTACCATTTTTGTAAGTATTCTTAAAATTTATGACAATGCACAACTTTGAAGATTATGTTATAATATTTTTACGGAAATTGTTCGTCTATCTACTTTAGTGATATGTAAATCATATGAATGAACACTTACCAATGAAAAAACAGTAATTAAATCCAGAAAAATACAATATAATAGTTAATAACACTTATAAAACATACCATAAAAAAAGTTGTTTGGAATCAGTTGGTTTGACGCTTACGTCACTACTTTCCCAGTCCATTACAAAATTTTGTTTTATATCTTAAAAATGATGAGGACTATGGTGGTGCATTTGTCAGAATGAGAAAGAGTGGAAGTTATTGAAGTATGATGCTTAAAATACTCTAAAATTATAATTTCAATATCATCATTATCAGAAGATGTAAAAGATAAATCCATTATTTCTGCAATTTAAATTACTTAATGTACTATCGGCTTCAGAATAGCATATACATTTTCAAACAATTGCTTGCATTGAATTTATTTTAAGGATGGCCTATTTATTGTGTATAACTAATCATGGTTTATATAATAATAAATTTGGAATCAGTCAAACAGTTGTCCATGCCCACATCTTTAATGTTAAACAAAGAGGGATGATATTGTATTTATACAGTACTGTTTTATTTGTTTTTTATTGCAACCTCTTTACCGGCGGGTGAATAGTCGACGCATTTTACCCCAACTACCTACTAGAAAGAAAAAGGTTTATAATCCAACATGAATATTCAACAGCGACCCAGAATGTTCAGAAAACGTATTTCTCTAATCCCTTTATTGCCAATAAAATCTGCCCCTTCCAATTTGATATTTTTATAATTAACAGGTAAATTTTTTACACTTAGGTACAATGTTCTTAGTAAAATATAAAATTTTATTACAATTAGTTTATTCATTTATTTTTAATGACTTTTTAAAACCCTTAAACACCCCCTTAACATAAGCCAATAAGTTTAATATATTAAAAAATAAAAAGCATTCATCTTATAAATGTTTTTGTCAATTTTTGTTTAAATCTGATATTTATTTCTTTTTTAAAAAACAATTATTTCGGAACAACACCAAAGAACTGGTTATGCCACCACCTCTTCCAATTGTTTTTTCTTACTATTATTTTTTATTCCTTAGTGAAGTAAGTAATTGTAGGCGTTTTAAAAATTGCCACTCCTATTTTGTTGAAGCAGGGCGTTTTTATAACTTTGGTAGGTAAACCAAATTTCAAATGTAACATGTATATGCTATTCTAAAGCCAACTGTACATACAATGTAAAATGTACCTAATGTAATGCTCCACCAGAAGAGCTTCAGAAGAGTTTTTTATATGACCAATAATACCTATTTATCTAGGAGTAATACATTAGTTTAAAAATACATACAGAAAATTTAACAATATCAAGTAAATTGAGGTTATGAAATGTCAATTGGGCTTTCCAACGACCTGTCAAAAATAGCGGCTGTAGGCAAACAATAGTATTGTTTTGTATTTTTGTCATAGTGCTTTCTTTATTTAAGTTGGTGTAGAAGTTTTTATTGTTTTGAGAAAATAGTTTTGGTGACTTTATATATTATTTGGACTTGTTAACGTTATAAGTTGAAAAAATGCCTGTTACATGCCTTGTGATTGGTTGTGCAAGTAGATCAAACAGGGATGACTGACAACAACCACGTATAGAATGGTTTATGAAACTTTGATTATATGTGGTCTGTGACTTTGACAGTGTTATGTTCTAAGGTTTGCCCACAGACGCCATTTTTATGTCACGTGATTTGGAAAGCCTTATTGAATTTAGTAACCAGCCAAATATAGGTTAGGTTAGGCCAAATCAAAACCAACTGTTGGATTTAACCACTCATTGGGTTGAAGTATATCAATTTTGCAGTTATTGGCGGTTCAACTGTGGGTTGAATTAGAACTGACTGTTGGTGTATACAGATGCTAATCATATAACCATAGAATTTTATGCATCAGTGATCCGGTTTTGTATCTGTGATGTGACATATCCAAACATGCGTAGTTGCCACATAAGCCATTTCTTTAACTTTTTCTTCAGTCATTTGTCATCTTTATGGCCATCTTCAAAACAATTATACTGCTCTTGTTGTAAACTCTTGCATACTCACACTTCACTACACTTTATTTAATTTTTTATGTAAAATTTTATACAATTTCCAATATCCATTTATTTTTCAAACGAAAATAGCCGAGCTCATAAAAACAGAATATAAACAAATTGACAATTGTACTCCTCAAATTTAAAAATTTACCTTATATATGACATAATTCAACAATCAACAAATAGGTATTAAGATTTAAAAAAATAATAATTTTACTCAATATTTAAGACAAATAACATTTAAATGATAATATTCACATTTCAACACTGCTTAACATGGAAATAACTCTTAATTATTTTTTAATAAGAATAAATTAAGTTAAATTAGAAATAGTGAACTTACATAGAAGGCCACTATTTAAAACAAATAAACACATTTCTTTATCTAGGTAGATATTTGGTTTAAAAATGTAGGTATACTGTTTACAAAAATAAAATGTTTAAACATTTACCTATTACATAGTGTGACCTGTTGACCTTGGAATTAAATAAAGCTGTTAAGTTTTTATTTAAATTATTGTTTAAATCAAAATCCATAGTACACTTTATATTTGATCATAACAAAAATGTTCAACAGATTGTTATGAATTTGCAGGTATTTAAATCTCAAAACCACAGGGTCAAAATAGATGATGGAAAAAATGTTTAAGAAATATGAGCAAATACTTAAAAACATAAAAAATAGGTACAGAAATTTAAAATTCATTAATTAGGAAGCTTTTTTATAATATTAATATAAGTAACAAAACAGTACATTGGAAGAAGAAATATCATTTGTGAATTTTATTCAGAAGCAAATAATATATTATTAAATGATTTTTTAAAATAAATGGATTTCATTAAATCTTATCTATTTTAAACTATATCAATAATGTAACAATTCTACACATACTTATATAATGTACTTCTACAATGACACATATAAAATTATTCATTTGATCACAAATTAAAAAAAAATGTATGGTTGACAAATTACCACTATTGGGAGAATTGTTAAAATTATTGTACCTATATTTCCAGAGAATAATTAAAGTAAATAACAGATTTGATCTAAAAAAAATTAACAACACTTGAAAGTAAATAAATATTGTGATACATGTAAAGTTGCAGTAAAATAAAGAGAAAATTATCTTATAAAAAAATCATAACATTACAAATGTTGATAATTAATGGTTCAGTTCAAGGTTTATTTTTAATAATAATCTAAAAGTTTCAAAGAAATAGACCTACTATAGAAAAATAAAATTTAATTTTCAGATAACATTACTACCAGAAGATAGTGATACAATTTAACTATTATTACAATATCATAGAAAACATTTTTACAAACTATTCTGGAGTATTATTAATAAACTTAATATGGGAAAATAACCAATATAAATAATATACCGTTTAATCCAGCCATATAATTTGTATTTCTCATATTTTATTAACACCTACATTCACTGCTTAAAACCAATTTAATTGAAAAATCTTGTCTTAATGAGTTAGTTTCTTTGGAAAAAATTTGCGTGGGTTTTATTAAAAAGCATCCTAAATTCGTCTTAATATTAATTAAAACAATCTGTAATGAATGAAACGAAAAAGTAAACCCACCACATTCATTAGCGAGATAAAACACAGACTTCTTGACCTACTACCGTTCAAACGCGTAAAAAGAACAGAAATGGAAGATGTTACATATGTCCTAGCTTTTCAAGAATTATGTGCCGACAGCCCACCCAATCCCTGTGGTCATTGATCTCCGTTTTTGAGACTTGCAATCATTACTAATTAAAAATTACTAAGAAATAAAACTTTACCTACTCACATTCATATTATGGATACCCTAGAATAATCCAAAAACAAGCACCACAGTTTTTGTTTATTGTTTAAACACACACCCAACTTTTACAATCATTCTTAAACCGCATCAAGTATTGGACTGTTCGACAATCGCTCCGTTTTAGTTGGCACTCATGGAATAAGATAAATGAAAACAGCTGAATGGATTTTATGTCAGACGGAAACATATGAGTTCCTTGGAAGATAGAAAAGGATAGGATTGATGGTGGGGATACCAGTTAAAATACTTTATGACATACCGAACTTTTTACTGTAACAAGTAACAAATAGTGGTCTTCAACCGGATCACCTAAAACGAACAACTCAGTGCAGAATAGGACTAGTATAATGTATATTAACAATATAAAAATTACTTCTATGAATTTTAAAACTATTGAAATAATTATGTTATAAAAACAATAAAAATAATTTAAAATATCCAAATCCAACTAGATTACTATCATTCGAACCCCTTACTTTTTCTCACTCTGCTAAATGTCTAGAACTTTCCAGAAAAAACGTTCAATAGTAAAGGGTCCATTCAATATAACTAGTTTAAGTGGTTCGGCGTTCCAACCGATACATATTCGGTTAAGCCATTTCTTCAAACTTAAGTGTTATTCACAAAATAACTATTATATCATAAAGTTTTTCACAAAATTAAAATAAATCAGTTATTCGCATTGATAACATGATGATATTTTATTGGTCTATTTATTATCTAGTTCAGCCCTGGCTTTATGCGCCTAACTTAACGTTGGTAAATTGACAGCTGCTTAGCTGCTACTTCAGTTGTATCATGCGCTAAACATGATGGCGGATGGTTTCATGTGAACATTGAAAATATGTTTAGAGACTGTTATTGCATCATAATTAATATTTGTAGTGGTGAAAAAACTTTTGTATAAAATGACTTCTTTGCAATACGTGGTTCATCCTCTGCCTGGGAGTGAGGAACAATTTAATGACAGGTAAAGGTCAGAAAATAGCAAGTATAGGGTTCAATGAATTTTCCACCATTTTCGACATGGAAGGTTTTATTATTTCTTTATAGTGAAGGTTGTGACATTCCATTACGGAACCACTCCCTGATCTTCTCTTCCCGGAGATGATAAAAAGTTGGAACATATTTTCCCCACTGTTAATTTGAAATAGTTTCGGCACATTTGGTATTTTTCTTATAAATAACATTTTCTTCATTGCAGGGTTGGCACATTAAACTTAATCTTATTGTATTAAATAACAAATGGGAGTATGTACCAACTTGAAAGATTCTTATTAAGAATAATAAATTTAATGAAAGATTTTATTAATATTTAATAAAAAATTACTTTATTACTTTGAATTCATTTAAGTTTTGTATTACATGAGATAATAATTCATATTTAAGTTCATTTTGGTGTTGCAGATAATAATAGACAGATATAAAAAAAATTCTCAAATATCATTTTTTACAAGTTAAAACATAATATATATGTATTTTAATATATCTTCTTAAATTAATAAGGTCACATTTTTTAACAGCATTCTTAATTTTTTGGGACATTTATATAGGAAGTTTGGGAACTTCTACTACTGTTGATTTAACCTACATTACTACCTGCAATAGACCTTCAAGGTTGTTGTGGATCATTTTTGACTTCTTCATAATATGTCTTACCCCTATTACCTTAATCGGAGATCCAGTCTGAGGAATCTCCTTGAAGTGAGCTCCTTAAAGTAGATTTTATTCAAATATCTTAAGAATGATACTTCAAATGTTATACTTTTATTAAGCCAGTAATGGATATCAGCCAATTTAAATAAGAAAAAAGGAAAACAAGTATTTTTATTTTCAGTTTTTACCTTTAAATGTAGTTCATGTTTGAATGAAAATTTAAAAAATTCAACATAAGTATTTTCAAGAAAAGTAACTTTTTTATTTTTGTATTCTTAATTAAGAATTTAAATAAGTATACATTCCAATACCAAGTTACTTTTACAAACCAATAAATTCTGATATGATGTAATATATTTTTATTTTTAAAAATTTGTAACCATCCTCAGAGACTTACCTCCTCTGGGAAATATTTTTGAATTAGATACTTATTATAGATTACATCAAAAATCAAATCCCATATATAGGATTTCCATTTAGTTGAGTAGTTTTTGGATACGTACATGAGTAAGCATAGAATACATTTTATTATTTGCATCTGGACTTACAATTATTCTACTTTATAACTTAACCCTGGAATATCTCTAATAAAATATAATTTGGATATCTACATTTTTTTATGGCATTAGAAAAATGTTATTTTATCTCTTAAAATATCTTCTAGATTAAAAGAAGTAGCAGATAGGACAAACAGATTGGGACAAAATATTCATCCAGGATTATCAAATTTACGTACTGGAATTAAAAAGATTTGCTTAGCACCAACTTATATAGCTTTGCTATTAGATGATGGAAGAATATGCAGAGTATCTTATAATGTACTTTCTGATAGACTGGATTTAAGTAAAAATGAAAAAAAGTAAGTTGATTTTATTCTTTCTTTAGTTAGTTTTACAATGAATATTATTATTTAAGGTCTTGGACTACACGTAGCTCAGGTGGAGCAGGAGCAAGTGGAGGAAATGGTACAGGTGGTAATGGGGGCAATAAACCTACTGGAGGAAGAGGCATTAGAACTAGAGCCAGAATAATGAGATCTAATACTGCTATTAGAGGTGGTAGCAATAGTGGTAAGGATTTTATTTAACAGGAAAAACATAAGATTTTTTTGTATTGCATCAATTTCTCTTTGTGTCAAAAAATGTTGTCAATGATCAATTTAACAATAAAATTACTGTTTGATAAGTATTAATAATCCTTACAATAACAAAAAGTAATATTGCTTTATAAAAAAATTAGTCACAACTTTTAGTCATATATGATACTGATATTGAAATCATTTTTTTATTCTGTTTCTATAAACAGAAATTTAAATTTTATGGGATAAATTGTGTGTTGGATCTTTACATAATTTTAAATTGATATAATTGAGTTCTGTAGAGGTCTCCCAATGAAAGTTTGAGACAGCCACATGTTCTATCAGTGGCAGATGGAAATAAATTAATTTTTAATGTATGATGCTTACATAATTAAGAATAATTATTTTTGTATAAATTTGTTATCATTTTTTATTTTAAATATCCTACTAATTTTAATTAACAGATGATAATTTCAGTCTGAATCATCCGACGAATCTAAAGCCTGTACTCCTAAACTTATATCACTGTCATCATCTTTACAACTTTCTTCAGATGAACCAGTGTTTATCATAAATTTTAAATGTCCGTCATGGTGTCCAGCAAATGCTCTTCTTCAATTTGAGTATTTTTTAACATGCTTACATATTATATTATTAAATTGATTGTTGCAATTTTTGCCAGTTAAATATTAGAATGTAAACAATTTTTTAGGGTTTTTGTTGTGCATAGTTTGTCTGCTGGGCTTCTGATAATAATCGCATAATTCAATAGTGGTAAACTTAGAACGACCATGCTATAGTTCAAAAATTAAAATAATGAATAGCTACATCTACTTACCTTTCACTGTGGGTGATATTTTTTCGATGATGAAGGAATCATAAATAATGTTTTTAATTATTTGTTTTTTACTGGGTCTCAATTCGATTTTTTTAGCATGAGGACATTTTGTTTTTGGACTGGAAAAACAACACGTTGGAATCTACTGTTTTGCCTTCATTTGTTATTTTCCATAAGGTTTTTTTACTTATACCTGTCGCTGTTAGGATCCTCTGCCTGTTATTACCGTAAAATTATGTTTTTTTTTTGTTTAATATTTTGATCAAAAAAGGCAACCAGATATAAATGCTTGGAGTAGCGTATTTAAATTAAAACAAATATATCCTTTCAACAAAATTATATAATCAAATTAGAGGAATTTGATCTTTTAAAATTTTGTTTAAAATGGGACAACCATCTACAATAAATAATAAACCATTAAAAACATTTACCTAAAATTTGTTAAGGGTATTAGCACACCTTTATCTGCTTCATTTTTAATAAACTTAGCAACATTGTTTATAATTTCCTTTGCTTGACAGTGTAGTCCTAATCCTCTTTTTCCAATTTTTTTTGAGCCATATTGTAGAAAACACTTATATTTTACTATATACTATAAATTCTATACACTAAATTACACGAAACAGAAAACACTTATATTCACTATACCAAACGAATACTAGAATAAACTACATATAACTTACTACCCACTTTAAACTAAAAACATACAAACATTTAAAAAATAACTCAGAAACTCTCTTAGCATATTCGTAGCTAAGTATAGCTTACAAAACCATTCTAGCTACGACTCTGACAACAATTCGGAGCGGTCGTTGTTATGATAACGCTCATAAACAAACCACTGCGCATTGAATGAGAGGCCACGTGGCTGTCCCAAACTTTCGTTGGGCGATCTATAATAATTTATTATTTGAATTATAGGTAACAGGGGAGCTCCAGTTATAATAGGTACTAGCTCATCTAGCAGTGGTCGTCCAATGGTAACTGTACCAGCTCCTTATGTTCCAGAAGAACTAGTTTCTCAGGCACAAGTGGTGCTACAGGGAAAAAGCAGGAATCTAATAATCAGAGAGTTGCAGGTAAATAATACAGAAAAAAATTTTATCAAAAATATATTTTTAATAACTTGTATTTTCTTATTTAGCGAACTAATTTAGATGTTAATCTTGCTGTCAATAATCTCCTTTCACGAGATGATGAAGAAGGGGAAGAGGGGGATGATGCAGCAGATTCTTATGTTCCTGAAGATCTGATATCATTACTCGATGGTGGTTTTCATCCAGATCATTCTGTTATTATTGATGCTGATGCTATGTTCTCTGAAGATATGTTTGGTTATTCTGGAATTAGAAAGTAAGTTACTCAATTTTAGAGCCCAGGATATTAATAAGCACAATTTTAAATAAAAAACTTAAATAAATTAAAATACAATGTAATTACTTTATGCAAAATTATAACAAGATTTAAAGCAAATTGCTAAGGAAGGACATACCCTGAAACCAATGTTAATGTTTAGTAAACTATTAAAATGTCCCTTTTTTAATTAATCATTATATTTTTCAATGTTAAGTTGATTACTTTAAATGACCATTGTGTTGATATGGACAAGGATATTTTGAGCTCTTAAATCTTCAAAATATTTTTTGCATGCTGGCACCCTGTAGATTTACCAAATTTTAAAATGTTTAACTTTTTTTTCATTCTGCTTTTCAATTGTCTCATAGAATATTTTAGAATGGTAATAGTATTTTTATTTATGTTTGGAAAATTTTATTCCTAGATTACCATTAGTATTAATATGCATTGATAAAGTAATGTCAAATTATATATATTCTTTAATTGTATCTACTGTAACATTTCATTTTCTTATCTTTTTAACCTCTTTTTTATTTACCATTATCCAACTATACTTTTGTTTTTGTTTGTTTGTTTGGCTTTTTACTAACTTTTGTTTGATAATGTTTGACTTTGCTCAAACAAGCTTCCTTAACAGTCGTGGTAGCAGCAGCCGCAACCGTGTACCAGACAGAGACGCACCTCCTGCTAATTCAGCCAATAACACCGAAAGAGATAGGGAAACCTTTTCCAGATGGAGAGACAGACAATATTTTGGACCTAGAAGGTGGTTGGAGTGTGCCTTGAGGGATAATACATTTGACAAGGATGCAGGTAAGACAGTATCTCCATAGATTTGGGATGTTTTTAAAAAATATTAATTGGAATTTAACTGTAGATAAGCTTGTAGACTAATCTTATGGTTAAATCAAATATTTATCTCAATCTATCAATTAAATGGTTTTATTAGCCAGTTTTTAATCTGTTACTAAATGATACACTATTATTAGAACAAAACCTACTAATTCAAATTTAAAATACAGATCACAAGAAAAAAGATAATGCATGCCCATTATGGATATCTGATGATTTAGAGTTTTGGCCAGAACCAGCTCCAAAATTCATTCAAATAGCAACTCTATATAGTGAACTAATAGCACTATCTTCAAATGGTCAAATTTACCAATGGAAATGGAATGAACATGAACCTTACAAACATCCAGAAAATCCTAACATCCACCACCCAAAAACCATCGTTTTGGGTCTTGTAGGAGAAAAAATAACACAACTGTCAGGATGTTCTATGCGTTGTTCTGTAGCCACAGAATCTGGAAAAGTAGCAACTTGGTTGGATGAGCTATTAGCACCAGCTGCTAGTAAACTTGAACATGCCGCACAAGCATACACAGAATTTCAAACAGATAAGATTACAGCTTTGTATACTTGTCCATTATACACTGTTGCTAGATTGGAGAGTGGAAGTCTCTATTGGTGGTAAGTATTTGTATAACAAATTTTAATCAAGTAAAATAATTAATAATATTGAAAATTTTAGGGGTGTATTACCTTTTACCCAAAGAAAACGCCTTTGGGAAAAATACAGAGCAAAATGTAGAAAACAAAGACCTTCTAATAACCAATCAGACATAATAACTGGATCACAAGTTTGTATGAAAAATTGTCCAATGTATCAACCTGGAGCTATTGGTTTTACCGTAGCCAGTGGCGTACCGAAAGTAGGACAATTACAAAATGCTGCTTGGACTCTTAGTGACACTTGTACATTTAAAATTATGAATGTTGTAACCAGCAGTACTGAGAAGAGAAATGACATCCCTACTGCAAGTTCATTGGGTGAGTTTTATTGTAAAGTATTACATTTCCTACTATATCAAAAATACAATTAGATGCAGCTCAAAATTAGTTGCTTATGATATTTTATTTGTTTTGTTTATTTTGTTTTTGGTCACCAGTGATTTTTGTAAAAATTGTTTGTTTACATATTTTAGCAAGTTTGGGTAGTAAAACTACAATAAACAAAGAAAATACCGACAGATTAGATATGCCTCCACCACCATCTCCAGCTTCAAGTACTTGTAGCGATACTGGAAGTGTAAATAGTCACAGTAAGTATATAGTAACATTTATATGTATTCTTAATTTCATATGATTATTTTTTTAAAGAACGCCAAAAGAGAGCAGTAGTTACAAGTTCCGATTTAGGTACTGAACAAAAGAAAGATGAAGAAGAATGGCTCTTACGTGACGTGATCTTTGTAGAGGACGTTAGAAGCGTACCAACAGGTAGAGTACTAAAAGTAGATGGTGCCTATGCTGCTGTACGATTTCCCACCGTTCATTCCAAAGATTCCAAAGACGTGGATGATATTTTACAAGATTGTCGTTTAATGAGAAAAGACGATTTACAGGTAACTACATTGTTGCAGTTTTATGGGTATACAACGATTCACTTGATTTTGTTTAGGTTATCAAATCGTCGTCAAACTCTCGCGTTCCAGACTGTTTTCAAAGAACACCGAGAAGAATTCAAATACCAGAAAACGGTGGTCAAATATTGACGATAGCAGTAGACGGTCGCGGCATACACGCTATTGTAAGAAATGGGACTAATCTCAGCTACATAATTTATAACATAAGTAGCGGTCGCGTGGAGCAAGACAAACAATTTCCCAGTGAAACTGCTGCTTTTATGGGACTCTATCCTTCTTATATAAATCTTACATGCGCTGGAGAGGTAAATACAAATATTTTATAGCTTTTTAAGAAAAAAATCTCTTGTCTGTATTTTTATGTATTATAAACCAACATATACAACTATTAAGTTTTATACACAAGAGACAGGTTTTATACTGGTTGACGTCTATGTACTTTTATTCTGTTTTAAACAATTTAGGATGTATTTATTTAGCCCAAATTGCTTGTGTAACACTGAATATGTGTTTTTCTTTCCGGTAAATTCATTATTAAATTTTTGGTTTCTAAGTGTTTCTAGTCTAGTCCTATACTTTGTACATAATATTCTGAGAGAATTTGGGCATTTAATTGCTATGAACAATAACGTAAAAAAATCGTAGTTGTTGTCCCACATACACTGGTAGTTTCAAAACCATAAGGCAGCCAAAAAATGGGATTATTGTATTATTAAAAGCTACACCAGCAACAGCAGGAAAAATTTAAAAAAAAGTAGCAAAAAAATACAGAAAAGATAAATATTAAAGAAGTATATTATGCAAATGACGAATTTTTAGTGGAACTTGAGAGACTTAACCTATAAAATTGTTAATTAGTTCGGTTTTAGTATTTTAAATCAAATAAAAATTAAGAATAATACAAAACTCTTCATTTGAACTTAACTTCCAAGTTTATTTGAAAAAATTATGTTTTAAATTACAATGACGGCCGTTTCGCTGATTAGTATCGTCATTGTAATTTAAAACATAATTTTTTCAAATAAACTTGGAAGTTAAGTTCAAACAAAGAGTTTTGTATTATTCTTAATAAGATGGACTTCCCAAAAGTAAAGGTTAGTACAATAAATTCAAATAAAAATTATTTTAAACCAATATCGAAACTAATGAAAAGAAAATTTGATTCTAGAAGCACCACCTTAAATAAAAAAATGGTTTTTAATAAAAGGACAAATACATTTTGACCTAGTTATAATTTACGCTCAAGAACACTTTAACAGCAATGTATTATGGGCATGTAACAAAACAATGTTGTGAAAAAATATTCCATAAATTTTATGGTAAACATGCAAGTAAAGATTGCACCAGCAATGAATATAAATGTTCTAAGTTTAGTAAACTGAAACTAATAGAAATTAATAATTTTGATAGAGATATCAAGTGCCTATATCATGAAAGGAAGCTTGAAAATTATACAGCTATTTCGAGCAAGCATTCAAAATTATTTACAGTAACAGTAATCATTGGCGAAGTTTGTTTTTTATCAAAACCAGTAGAAGAAATTAATAAAGTATTATTTATTATCTATCCGAAGTATTGTACTTCCACAAAGTACAATAATAAATTTCATTAAGTTGGTTTATATACATTTGTTGTGAATGTAAATTTTCTCTTGTTATTAAATAACTTAGTGGTTTTTGTTTTTTAGAGTTCCGAATCTATCTTGATTTTACGTGACGGGAACAATACTATTTATCCATTGGCTAAAGATTGCGCGGACGCAATTAGAGATCCTCAGTTTTTGGATCTGCCACCAGTGAAATGTTTAACAGCCGGAACTATGGCTTTGTCTGGTACAGGAAACAACATGAAGAATCAAGTAGCAATCGTTATTTTTGCTCTAGAACAGCAGTTGTTGATGCCTAAAATTTTGAGATGCGATTTAGATGGAGTGAGACAAGTCTTGGCCCAATTGGACAACGATTTTAGTAAGTGTGGAATTCATATAATCTTTATTGATGTGTTTGTACTTATAACTTTGTAGTATTAATAAAAAAAATTGAAATTTGTTATTTTACAGAAACACACAATTTGTTGGGCAAATCATTTCTAAACGAGAGATGCGATGGAAACCGTAACATATTCCATGCTGTAATAAATATGTGCACTCCAACATCCAACAAGGATCCAGAAACAGGTAAAGTATTGTGTTTTATTTTCAAAATTGTATGAATTTGTCAATTTTATTTTCTCTAAACAATGATATGAACCAATTATTATTAATCTCTAGAACAACAGACCTTTGCCCATGAAGAACCGATCCCAGCACCTAGCTGGCCACCAGAATCCTTCGACGTGGCGTCAGGAGATGAAGATAGCCTAATGAGTTTGGGAAGTAGTGCAGCTAACAAAGGCGGAACTAATCCGAATCCCCCATCTAGCAATTTGGTGATAGATCCTAACGAAAGAAGATCCAACGCTATGCAGATCTTGCGCGCTTTGTTATACGATTCTTCAGTTTTAGAATCGCATCTAATCGAAATGCTATGTGCAAAGTAAGTTATTAAGCTATGATACGATGTTTGCTTATATTAACCTAATTCCGTTTTCAGGGATGCTCAAGGGCAAACGCCCTTCATGTTAGCCGTTTCCTCTAGAAGCTACCCTGCAGCTTTAGAATTATTCGAGAAAATAATTAAACTGGGTACCCTTCAAGAACGTGAAGAAATGATTTTTCCAAAAGGTTCAAATCCCGATCATTCTCCGTTACACGTTTTATGTTGCAATGATACTTGCAGTTTCACCTGGACTGGTAAATTTTACAGATTATTTTCAATTCAGATGTCTTGTTTAATTAATTGATTAACAGTTTCCAGTTTGCGTTATACTTACATTAAACTTAAAGGAATGTTTTGATTTGTAGGTGCTGAACATATTAACCAAGATATTTTCGAATGTAGGACCTGTGGTCTAACAGGCACTCTGTGCTGTTGTACCGAATGTGCACGAGTTTGTCACAAAGGACATGACTGTAAATTAAAGAGAACCTCTCCAACAGCTTATTGCGATTGTTGGGAAAAATGCAAATGTAAGGCTTTGATTATGGGAAATCAAACAGTTAGATACGATCTTTTATGTAGACTCGTTATTGACACTAATTTGGTGTGTTTGCCAAATTCCAGGTGAGTTTTATTCCTTTTATACTTTCGCAAAGTCTTATATTTGACTTAATAATTTTATTGTTTTTGTAGAGGTGAAAGTATCCTACTATTTCTGGTGCAAACTGTTGGGCGTCAAAATCAAGAACAAAGACAATTTAGAAATTCTCGTTCAAGAACAGCATCTTCGAATTCACGAAACAAAACTCCATCGTCGGACAGTAAGTAAAAACTAGAATGTTTAATTGTGCTAAATATTTTATTCAGGTGCACTGCTTTCCTTGTAATGAAATAATTTACTTTTTCTAATTTTTTACATGCAAAGTGACACTTTTCAAAACTCGTAGACATTGTGAAACGTCTTACTTTTTTTAACCAGTTACGATAAGAAAAATATTTCTGGTTCTTCTTTTCAGTCGTATGTTTTATATCTGAAACGTCGTGATTTCATGTAATGCTGTTTACAATTCCTCTCCATCTCTCCCTATTGCTACCCGCTCTTGGATTTTCCTGGAACGGTGTCTCTGTTATGTCCTCAATATGGTCTATCCATCTCTTTGGAGAGCGTACTCCAGGACGTTTTCCTTAAATTTTCCCCTTTTCTAGGTTATTAGTGTCTGTCCTGGAGACATGTCCGAAGTATTTCAAAATTCTTCTTCTTATTATAGTTGACAAGCGGTCAGTAATATTTAATTCCCTCAGTATGGAAGCATTAGTTCTGTGAGCTGTCCATGGAATTCTCAACAGCCTTCTCCAGCACCACATCTCGAACGCGTCAATCTTTTGTCTGTCTGTCGCCTTCAATGTCCATGACTCAGAGCCATATATAGCTATTGAGAAAACTAGTGCATTTACTAGTCTCTTTTTAGTATGGTTAGATATGTTTCAGTCCTTCCATATTCTGATGAGTCTAGTCATAGCGGTCCTGCCCTTACCTAAACGTCTTCGTATTTCTGAAGAGCAGTTGCCATCTTTGTTGATATGCGCGCCCAGATAAATGATCTCATTTACTATCTGTATGTATGCCCTGGATATTTTTAGTATTTGCTAATGTGTTGTTGCGGTCAATTATCATAAGTTTGCTCTTTTGACGATTTAGTTGTAACCCACAGTAGTTGCTTTAAACTTCCACTCGTCTTAATAATTCCGACATCTCCTCTTCATCCTTGACCAAAAGTGTGGTGTCGTCTGAATGGCGCAAATTGGCAATGCTTCTCCGACCTATATTAATACCTCCGCTCCAGCCGTCAAGGGTTTTCCGTACAATGTATTCTCCTTAGATATTAAACAATAATGGGGAGAGTATGCATCCTTGTCGTACTCCTCTTTGTGTTTTGAAGGGTTCTGAGTCTCTTTTGTCGATCCTCACTGATGCAGATCCTTCTTGGTATAGGTTTTTGAGCAGGCAGACAAGATGTTTCGGAGTGCCCATGTCACTTAGTACTTCCCATAGCTTAGTGCACTTAACACAGTCGAAGGCTTTCCTATAATCGAGGAAGCACAGATAGGCTGGAACTGCAAATTCTCTTGTTTTTTCAATTATTTAACTAATGTTCAATATTTGTTCTCTTGTTCCTTTGCCGTTTACAAACCCCGCTTGTTCTTGTGGTATTTGCCAATCTAAATAGTTTTTTAACCTCTGCTAACATTATTTTACTGGCATGCGAGATAAGTGCAATGGTTCTATAGTTTCCACAGTTTTCTGCTGATCCTTTCTTATGTATGGGAATGAACATAGATTTTGTCCAGTCTTTAGGCCATCGTGTTGACCTCCATACCTCATTGTATAATTGCCATAATAAATGCGTTCTTTTCTCCTTTAGCTGTTTTAACATTTCCCCACTTATTTCATCTTCTGGTTATGAAAAGTAAAATTCGCCACTAATTGCTAAAAGTACAGAATAATTGTAAAAGTAAATTACTTGCACTACCTCTTTATTGTCGTTAAATATGGTGTATTAACATAATATCAAAACAGTTACTAATGTTGACGTTTTGTAATGTCAACGAGTTTTTTATAATGTCACTTTATATGTCAAATTTAAAAAACAAATTGAATCCAAATAATCGCATTAGATTTTGAAAAAATATGTGAAACACGTTGGGAAACACAATTTTTCCTAACTCGCGTTCTTTGGTGCGACTCGCTTTGCTCGTTTCGCAGAAATCCGCTTGTTACGAAAAATTGTGCTTTTCCCAACTGGTTGCACAAATAACTATTTTGTAATTTCAGTTGAATCCGATATGCCCGAACATGATTTGGAGCCTCCTCGATTTAGCCGCCGAGCCTTGGAATGTTTACTAGGTGATTGGAAAGCGGTCAAAAGCATGATCATGTCTGGAGCAATCGAATCCAAAGATAACCATTACGACGATCAACCGTACGTCACTGGACAAACTGGAACAACTTTATTGGACAAATTTACTCATTGTTTCTTCGTTAAATGTCAGATGGTATTGGATGTTTTACTAGAAACTATCATCAAAGAAATGAAAAATCCTGACCCTAAATTAAGAGATACCGCACAGTTGGTAGCTAGAAGGTACTAACTACAATTATGTGGCCTTAATTATAGTTTATTTTCGATAAATTTATATTGAATATCAACTAAAGTTTATTTTTTTTAGGTTCGTAAGATCTGTTGTTAGAATTTTCGTTATATTTAGCATTGAAATAGCTCCAAATACTACAAAGAGACAACGTTTTGGTAACCAAAACTTACCTTTAACTAAATGCAAACGAGTATTCCAAGCCCTCTCGAAATTATCCATTGAAGAATTGTGTGAAACAGCAGATTCTCTTATTGCTCCTGTACGTTTAGGAGTAGCGAGACCTACAGCGCCATTTTCGCTAGCAACGTCTCCTAACGACATCCTTAATGTAAGTTTTTTCACAGTGACGCGACTATAATTTTATATAAAAAATATTCATTTTTAGGGTTCAGAGGAGTTATTTTTGGTCGATCCTTTGGCACCGTCTGCTTCTAATGGACGATCTGTAGGCAATGCTCAATCCTCAGATAATTTTCCATTTTTAGCAGAAGCAGTTCGACGAGCCGTAGCTAGCAGAAACGATCTATTAAATGACATAAACGATGGCGAAAGTATGGCCATCGATAATGACGAAGATAATGCATCCGAACATGACGACATGCCGGCTGTTCGCGAACTACCGATTACTGTCCGTCAAGCTTCTTTGAACGAAAGTGAGTCACAAGAAGTTGCTGCCGATCAACAAGAAAATAGGATGCCAGGTGAAGAAAGCGATCCCGAATTGGATCTTTTGGCAGAAACTGAATCTGATAGCGACGATAATCACAGTAATCAGGATGCCGCTTCTGCGCAACGATCCGTGCAAACTGGGGCTACTGCTGGATCTGACACAGGTAATATTTTATTGGGTTTCTCTGAATCTACAGGAAGTATATAATTATTTTCTCAATTTTGGAAATTCATTATTACAAGCTATATCGTTTAATTTGGCGCAACAGTATTATAATCTTATCAATTATATACGAGTAAGATTCAGTTTTTGTATTTTTGTGATTTGAATTTAGTTTCAAGTACACATTACAAAAATATAACATAATTTTTAAATAAATTGCTGTATAATCTTGTGGATAATGTATGTCTCTGATTCCAGTGATACTCAAATATGTAACCAGTCAATCAAACAATATAATATAAATAAATAAAAACTGTAAACCACCTTACAAAAATCTATTAAACCATAATACCCTGAATTAACAAAAAAATGCTTCACTTTTTTATTTATAAATGACATAAGTACCAACGATCTAGTCAGTAACAATTTGATATTAACATCAAAGATGTGTAAGATTAATTTGGGTTAATTAAAAGTTTAAAAAAAAACTATTTTTTTCAATTTTATTTAGGTGGCATGTTGCTGTTTCCTGAAGATGAAAGCGGAGAATCTTCTCAGCAAGAAGAAGAAGAAAGCGAAGCCGGTGAAACGGACGAACAAGACACCGAGGATTATAGTTTAACCGAAGAACAATTGGAGAGGCGAAGGTTAGTTTTAAAAAAATTTTATATCCTGTCAAAAATTTCGGTATTAATATTTGGTCTAGCGTAAATTAGTTTATTTCTTCTCAGATGCTTCCTCATTTTATTTTGCATTTAATTTGTTTATTAATGCTCATTTATAACAATTCTTTGAAGTTTATGTTGTTCATTAAGTAATTTTTTTCATTTCCATGAAATTGTGGTCAAAATTAATCTTTTCGGGGAATTAATCCATTATAACTTCATTAGTTACACCAATTTGTATAAGTCAGATGTCGGATTTTCTAGGTATAATTATGAATATTGACTTCTTTATTACCTGGGCAAAATATAAAAGACCTTTTTCTTAATCTAGGTAGTAGTTTTTTCAATAATTCGGCAGTTTAAACTTAACATTTGTAAAAGTGAATGTGTGAGGTAGCAACTGTTAAATTCATTTATTTTTATAACTTCATAACTTGAGAGTTAATATGGAATTTTTTGGTGAAAGTAATTTGAACATTTGCATGTTCGTGTAATAAAACAATTGCTTATTTTTTGAAATACTTGTGTATTAATAATTTTGTATTTTCTTGCCTAAAGCAACGCTGCAGGTCATGGACAACGCACAAATTTGGCGCCCCAAAATATGCAGTGGGCGATACGATCGAGAGAAGCAGGCAGATCTCAAAGAGTTCGTTTACCAAATGGTTCTAATTTGATATTTATCGATCCCAGTTCTCTAAGAAGATCCAATGCCGAAAATACTACCGTCGCAGCTAGTTCCGAGCCAATCACTATGGCAACCACAGCAAGTTGTTTGGCCAGGGCTTTTGGTAAGTTTTTGATCAACGCGTATACAAATAAAATGACTAATGAACTTTTTAATAAACTAATAATACATTTATTTTCTGTTTTTAGGCATTGTAGTTAGACAAATATCTGATTTATTGTCCTTGCTACCAGATATAAATCAAATTTTGTCATCACCTGTCGCCAATATGGATGTAACTCAAGATGACATATACAATTTGCAGGTAAGCTATTGAACTATTTGCAATTTTCTAAATTAAGACTAAATATAAATGCCATTACCTAAATTGTTCTCTTTTTTTTTCAGATTTACTTAGAATTTAGACTGAAACCGACGTGGGATTGGTTACTGACCGTTATGGATGCTACTGAAGCACAATTAAAGTTTGGAGCTTCTCTAACGAACTCTTTAGATTTAACTAGCCCGGGACATCCATTAAATACAGCATCGAATAGCACAGGAGGTGGGCGTCGTAATATGCCTGCTACATCTTTAGCTTCTTTAGGTGTTTTGGCTACTTTGGTTATTCGGCTAAATGTTAAAGTATTTATACCTCGAAAATATTTAAAAATGAAATTCCTTATTGTTTATTTCTCCAATATAATTTTTCTACATTTTGTTGTTTTTACATATTTACAGAGTGTTTTGTTGCTTTGTTTCCAGGTATAAATACATGATAGGATTTATATCTCCTAACTTTAATTGAAATTAAAACTTTGTATTTAAATGTTTCTTTTTTTAACGGTAGATATAAGTTCATATTCCAAAATTATGCTTGTATCGCTTTTTCTTTTTACTGATTTTGGAAACCTAACGAAAATATTCCATCAATAATTCTTTTTATAAGTAAAATACTTTTTTTAATTTTGTTTTCTTTTATCAGTTTTACGTTTCTTTTACTCTTTTTAATTTTTGCAGCTGTTTTAATTACTAACCTTTTTTGTATTCATAATTTATTTCTCTTGATCTTCGTTAGTCTTTAATACCAATTTAATGATACTCAACTATACAATGGAAATTTTCTTTAGGATTTCCCGAATGGTGCATACTTCGACATTATATATAATTTTTTATTTTCAGTCGCTTCTAGTTCTTCAACCAACATCAGGTCTGCCCATAGAGCACATACGGGAACGGGTAATGCTACAAATTCTTCTGGAAATAGATTAGTGGGTTTTACTACAAATGTAGAAAGTGGTAGAGCTAGAACTGAGAGAGACAGTAAGTACATTTTATGTTTTACGAGATGTCGAAATAAATGAATCTTTGTATAGTAGGATAAGAAATAGACTAAATGACATATTGTAATGTCTACTTTCAGGTGGAGACGCACATGCAGCCAGAAGGGAGTTTCTTTTATATTGCCTTTCTCTAATGAGAGCCCATAACAACGAACACTTAGACTCTTTGCCGGTCCTAGATGTATCAGCCCTCAAACACGTTGCTTACGTTTTCGATGCCCTTATTTATTATATGAGATCTGGAAATGCGGACAGTGATTCAGAATCTCGAAGAGAAGGTTTACCTTTACCTACATGGAATGATCCAGTATGAATTATTTGCAATACATTTTTTGGAGGTCCATTAATAAGTTTTGTTTTAGGATGAGACTGAAAATGAGGAAGCCGAAGAAGATATTGCAGTTGCCATGGATACGGAATCTTTGGACGAACAAGACGTTTCTAATTTAGCCAACAATATAACGAATACGATTAACACTTCAATTCAAAGTGGAACGGGAAAAGGAAGAAAACATTCATTTTTCCAGAGATCGGAATCGACTCTATGTCTCGGTTGTCCACCACCGGATCCTTTCGACACCCCCTTGTCTGAAGCACTTCCTCTCGCTGATCAACCTCATTTACTTCAACCCAATGCTAGACGCGAAGAATTGTTTGGTATACCTAAACAACCTGTTACAATAACCGCTACCACGGGTACAAATACCGGTAATCCATTGGAAAATCTTCCAACCAAATTAAGTTTATCCACAAGAACAACAGAATTCGGTATGAACCAACCAGCTAGAGCAAATCATCCTATTCCAAATAGTTTAAACGTAATGGGACCGAATCCACTAGTATATCCCCAAAACTATCAGCCGGACGAAGAGAACAAAGCAACTTCTAAAGAGACTCAAGGGTATTCAAATAGTGTAGATGCCTCTACTAGTACGATCCCATTAGCAACCAAATCGAACGAAGGTAAGAATGATTTAAACTATTTAAAATAGTTTTTTTTTATTTATGGATTTGTTTTTAAGATTTTGTTAGTGACAAACCCCAAGATTTATCAAAATGTAAAGAAATTCCACCCGTAGACGTATATCCATCGACTTCGACTGAAAACCCCACACTTTCAAGGCCGCAAATTATAGTATCACCTAAAAAGTCTGATAATGCAATACCTTTTGGCACCCACGAATCGGTAAGATGACATTTAAAACGACATATCTTTTTTTAAATATGTTTTATGTTTTAATTTTTAGACGCAGTCCGCTAATTCTGTACCGGTTTTAACGTCCGTCGATTGTAATCAAGAAGTTTGTCCTCAAAGTTCCATAAATGAAGATATTACAGATTCTACTGTGCTTTCGGCCAGTGCTAGAAGTCCTAGTAAGAGTGTTATCGTCAGAGCTAGGCCTTCCAACGTGAGTAAATCTTTGAATCAATTAATAAAAATGTGGAAGTTCAATACGTGTACAAATGTCATTATAGTTTGTATATCACTAAGCTTCCTATAGTATAAAGGTTCTCTGATGACCGCAGTTGGATGAAGTTTTGGACTGAGGACAGATACGGAGCCTACATTTTATATTAAAAATAATAAAATAGTGTTTTTATATTTTTCATTGATTGCAATTAATTTATTTATCTTTTTTTTTATCAGAGTCAAAAACATGGAGAAACTGATTTAGTAATGTCTCCAATGGACATACCTCAACCCGAAACACTGGAAAACCAAGAAATATCCGCGAATGTAACCGTTGTGACAACTCCAGTTAATAATGAAATTCCTCGACCCACTTTCGGTCAAACAGTATCTCACGATTTACTGTTAGGTAGATGGAGACTATCTCTCGATCTTTTCGGAAGAGTTTTTATGGAAGATGTCGGATTAGAACCCGGTTCCATAGTATCGGAATTAGGAGGATTTCCTGTTAAAGAAGCAAAGTTTCGAAGAGACATGGAAAAGCTTCGAAACAATCAACAAAGAGACCTAACTTTATCGAAAGTAAGTTATTTTTTCAATAAAATTGTTGCAGTATAAATTTATTCATTCTCATATTTATAGGTTGAAAGGGATAGAACGCAATTACTTATTCAAACCTTTAAAGAATTGAATACACAGTTTAACAGCTACAATCGCCGAACTTGTTCTTCTTCGCCACCTTTGGCTGTAAACAGAGTTAAAGTTACTTTCAAAGATGAACCTGGAGAAGGTAGTGGCGTAGCCAGAAGTTTTTACACCGCGATCGCGGAAGCCATTTTACTAAATGAAAATTTACCGAATTTAGAATCGGCACAAGTCGAAATTAAATATCAATATAGTGTTTTGCAACGACTTAGAAGGGACAGAGACGTTTTGAGAAGAACTGTACCACCTAGGAACTGGAACAAATCACGGTAAATAACAAATTACTAATAAAAGCAAACAGTTTGGTATATAATTTGGATAACTTTTAGGGATCATCATCATCGACGTACCATGAGCGCTGAAGCTAGACCGTTCGTACCAATGGATAACGCTCATCATTCTGATGCTCCCTCAATGCCAGATATTTCTACGGCGGCAAATAGCCAACAACCACCTTCGAATGCAAATCAACCCGGTCCTACTAATAGAAACGAACATTTGACTTCACAACAACAACATCTTGGGGAAAGGTTGTACCCCAAAGTGTATAATTTGCATCCTACTTTCGCTGGTAGAATAACAGGTAAATTAAAATTTTATTTTTTCATAGATTCTTTAGTCTATACAGGTTTTATACACTTATCACTGATTTTAAAATTACTTTTTACTTTTTTAAAAAATTCCAGCCCTTTATAACAAAGAAATAAACGAACTACTGTTAAAGTTGTGATTGCATTTTTTATTAAATATATGAAGCTCCAATGCCGCTTTATAACTTATAATAAAGTACTATTATGTGTTTCTTACTACAGATCATTTAATGTATTTTGCTCTCGTTTATTTTCATTCTATTTTTTTATGCTTCTTTAGCAGTTTAGAAACTGCTTTTTTTCATACCGTTATTCCTTTGTTGTCACTATATTGTCGACACTATACTCCACATTCAATGTGCCTTCAGAAGTCGGATGGAGTTGGATTATTCTAAGAGGGATATTCATTGCTTGCAATTCTCAAATGGGTTCCAATGAAACTAAAAGCTTGTTTAAAATCGACAAATAGAATATGTAGATCTATATGTGTGATCTATGCTCGTTGAACTTCTCTATTGACTGGGTTAATGTCTTTCAGATAATAAAAGGTTTTTTATAAGCATTTTATCGTATTTCCTTTCTTATGTAATGGTATCACTTTCCCCATTCTGTAGCAACATTCCCATCTACATTTATTTTTGCTGTTGATTTATTTTATTTAATCTTGGCGTTGTCCATCAAACCATTCATTTATTTTTGTTTCTATTTTTTTACTTAAAGTGTTAATTGCTGCTCCTCATGAAATCCTTCCCACTCATGCTTGATACTTTGTTTGGCATTGTTGTTAATTTCCCTTCTGTTCTCTGCAAAATTCATGTTTATAACTAATAAGAAAAAATAAGATCTAACTTTTTCCATTTTCATTGGTATTTTCAAATATTGCCGCTTTTATTTGCAACACAACTTACAGAGTTCCTTTTTTTCTATTTTTTAGTTAAAATCGCCTACAGCAATCCACATGTTACTTTTTGAGAAATGTTCATAGGTTTTCTCCAGTTTTTTAGTGAGTTCAATTTTTCCATCCTCCATTGACAACTTCGTCCATCTTTTCTACCGTAGAAGCGTTCTCACAATCCACATTACAAATTTAACATGATTTCTTTTACTTTCTTTCTATCTTCCATTTCATAATCTTGTCTTCATTATTTATTTTCTAGATTTTTAAAACTTTTCTAGATAACTTTATTTTCTTGGTCACTTCATTTGGGTTTAATATCTCTCCTGCATTTTTTAGTGCAATTATCGTTAATCCACATTTTATAGCAGATTAATTTTATTCCAGCTATTTAATTTTACCAGTATTGATCTTTTTTTGTTACCATGAATCTTCCCAATCTTAGTTCTAGTTCTTTTTCACAGTTAATATTTATTTTCATATTGTTAAAACTGCTTGGAATTTCTGCTGCACGTCTTCTTTCCACCCTTGAACTACCATACTAATTTTTCCATATCTTCATTATACAAACTAAAATCTTGTTATTTTATATAATATTTTTATTTTTAGGTATGCTTCTAGAGCTATCACCTGCACAGCTTTTATTATTATTAGCATCTGACGAATCTCTTCGCAGTAAAGTAGAAGAAGCCGTCGAAATGATATTGGCTCATACACATTCCCAATCAGAAATGACGTCTGATGCTATTTTAGGTAAGTTTGTGTATTTTTTTTCTATGACATTATTTTTAATATCTACTTTGTAGAAGAAACACTTCAAGATGAAGAAGATGCTGCTCCACTGTTCTATTGTCCAGGAAAGAGAGGATTCTACGCTCCTAGACAAGGAAAATCTACGTTTGAAAGACTAAATGCTTTTAGAAACGTTGGAAGGTAATAAACTTCATTTACTAATATTTTTAGTCTTTTAACTGTAAATATTTGATTTATTTTTCAGGTTGTTGGGATTGTGTTTGTTGCAAAACGAATTGTGTCCAATATTCCTTACAAGACACGTACTGAAATCAATTTTAGGACGACCTATAAAATTCCACGACCTAGCATTTTTTGATTCGGTCGTATATGAATCTTTGAGACAGCTAGTAGTTGACGCCGAAACTAAAGATAGTTACAGTCTTTTCTCTGCATTAGAACTTAACTTTACGTAAGTTACTTCCTTAATAAACTAGACGCAAAATAAATAGCGTTGTACGTCATAATTATGATCTTGTCATATTTTAAAACTAATAAGGTAAGTCTAGATTTATAAAGTTTAATATTCTGGCAACTCATATTACACCAAGGATTCTATCACCGTTCGGGATTTCGATTGATGTTAGTGAAGATGACATATTTATATCAGTTGTCTTCAGTCATTTCAACTGTCAAGTAGCAAAAATCCATTTTTTGAGTCTAGCTTGCAGTTTAAAAATTATTTGAGTCTTGACTTTCTCATCAAATTTAGTGATCAGTTCTGATCTCCAAAGAGGTACGAAGGATATATGTCAATTTGAGAATTAAGAGAATGTTTTAGTAAAAAAAGACAATGTGATGGTTTAAGTCAGACTATAGTGTAAAGACGTTTTAGTTACAATTGCTTCTTGAAAGTTTCTTCAATTGTTGACTTCCTAAGAGTTACAGATCAATTTTACTTATTCTTTTTTCGGGACAGTGTCTGTTGAAGTTTGAAATAAAGAATATCTCGCATTTTTTCGTGTTGATCTTGGGGCCAATCTCAAATCTTATAATTGTATTGTTTATTTTTCAACCAGTTGAAAACACTAGTATATTATTGAACGAGAATATAATGGTAGCTAAGATTTAGTTTACAACACGAGCCATAGGCGAGTGTTGTATCATCTGATTGAATAATAGCTATTATATGCGAGTAAAATACTATACTTTGTCCACGACTTTCAAATAAAATTTACTAGTAATTATACAAAATCTATAACTAATCTATACCTAATAATAGTTATTTTAAAGTGGTAAATAATAAGTATTTAACAAAAAAAATGGTAAGTTTGATCTTATCTCACATTATTATACCTACGTATGTTTTTAAGGTTAGATTTTATTTTAAAACAGTCAAACTTGGATAAGTGAGAAAATTCAGAGAGAGTGATAGTCGGACCCGTCATTTTAAGCTCCCAAAACCGCTATTAGCGCGAAACCTCTGTAAGAGAAGTTTTTCCCTCATGGACCTCCATAAGTCTACTACTTATCTATACCTCTATAACGACAGTCGAGTGTTGAGACATTTTTGTTGGAATGTGAATAATTCCTCAATTAAATGTAGCCATTTAATAGTATATAACATTACTAGCAAGGTAAGAGGGTTTTTACTGGCGAATGGAAGTCAGTTACCTCCTAGAGCCAGTAAAATCCGTTACCTTGCGTGTATTGTTTTATATTTTATTTGTTTCTCATTTGTAAAAAGTTTAGATAAATTCCAAAAAAATCTCAATAATTACCTTTTGAAATCTGCAAATGACAACTAAAAGTCATATTTTTCAATAAATTTTTTAAAGAAAATAAACCTGCGAACAGGGGCATTTTCTTTCATTTCCAAGCAGCTTTTCAGCATAGACCATTTTGCCCATAAAGTATTAGGGCTTAATCTAGCTGATAGTTGATTCAAGTAGACCAACAAAACATCTTCAGTTACCCCAATCACACTAATGTAAATAATACTATTAGCTTAAATTTTGTAATTTAACTGTCAGTTTTACAAGTTAGTGACTTGATAATATAAACTTTCTTGATTAATATTGTGTTTTTGGAAACTGACGTTTACAAATGAGATACAAATAAAATAATTAAATCGTTCGGTACTATAAGTTTTTGTTTAATATTTGGAGAAAACGAAGAGAACAATATATCCGATATTTTTTATAACTTTTAGATTAAAATATTTTTAAATATTGTTTTATCATTGACGAATGACGACATTGAATTCTATGACGTGCAAGGCATTTATTTTGTGTTTACTATAGATTTTTTTCTTAAAGCCACTATTGTTATGAAATAGGAAGAAACGTCAAATTATTGACTAGGTGTACTTTGAATTGTTTTAAAATAAATTTCGTTTTTAGAATTGACTTGTGTCCTGAGGAAGGAGGAGGTACCGTCGAATTGGTTCCCGGTGGAAAAGATTTAGAAGTAACGTCTAGTAATGTATATGATTATGTTAGGAAATATGCGAATTACAGAATGATAAAAGTACAGGAGAAAGCGATAGAGGTAATTAATTCGTGTACTTTTTTTTGTTAAAATTTTTAACGCGAAAATTATTTTTAGCATATAAAAATCGGAGTATTCGACGTCCTACCGGAAGGTTCTTTGGACGGTTTGACCGCTGAAGATTTGAGACTACTTTTGAATGGAGTTGGAGATATAAATGTCGCCGTATTAATTTCCTACACTTCATTTAATGATGAATCGGGAGAGAGCAGCGATAGACTTATTAAATTTAAAAGATGGTTATGGTCTATCGTCGAAAAAATGACTCATATCGAAAGGCAAGATTTGGTAAGTTTATTTTATATATTTTTTTGTCGATATTTTGTCAAGTATAATTTTTGAATGAAAATAATTGGGATGTATATTTTTAAGGTATATTTCTGGACTGGATCTCCGGCTCTACCAGCTAGTGAAGACGGTTTCCAGCCTATGCCTTCAGTGACTATCCGCCCTGCTGATGATGCTCATTTACCAACAGCTAATACCTGCATATCCCGACTGTATATTCCACTATATAGCAGCAGAACTGTTTTGAGACAGAAGCTGTTGCTAGCGATCAAAACGAAGAATTTTGGATTTGTCTAATCTAAACACTGTTTCATCTTAAATATACATATAAAAAAATATTGGAATGAGTGGAATGCAGTTTTTCTGTTCATCTCTAAAACGCCAGTTGGAATTCTTGATAACGTGATTAATTTTTTCAGAATGTATTTATTTTAAGATTTGTATATAGGTCGAATATTGTGGCACAATGTGTAGGTTGTTTTTTTTTTAAATTAGAAGTAAATGTTGGTAACTTTTTGTTTTCATTAAAATGGTCCTTGAATACGGTGTAGTAAAATTATTTATACGTTGTTTTAAAAATTCTAGCATGCACCCAAAAATTAAAAGAAACAATAATTACAATCATAACAAGACAATTTTATTTCTATTTTTCACAAAAATTATAATTCCTTTAAAATTAAATGAATCGTAGCGCTTGGAATATATTGAATAAATCTTTACAGATGTAAAAAAATATTAAAATAGTTTTAAACATAAATATAAAGATATCAAATAAATTTCATATCTACAGAAATTCACTTCGTAGATATAATTTACAAATGTACAACACACACATATACAAATACATCTTTTATTATCGCCTGTACCTATCATTCGCCATCGTAATTTTTAAATGACTTCTCGGATTCACCTTCATCGCATTGTAATCAAAACCCGGCCTTCGAATTCTCACGGACTTCTCCTCCGAAGATGACGAACCACTGTCGGATTCGGACTCACTGAAAACAAAATTTAATCATCAAAAAAATTTAAAAAGTTCAAACAAAAAAATCTTTCCCTCCTACCCATATAGAAAGAACATATTTTCCTACTTCTATCTATTATAATCAAATTTTTTTCTTAATTTCTGTACATTAATCAGCCGTGCTTTTGTAATTCCCGAAATCCCTTCTTGGACTCACCTACTAAAATCGATATAATTCAAAGTGAGAATCTAAATATGAATAAACCCTTTTGTTTGACTGAATAGGGGGAATAGAGAAGCTCAAAGAGCCTGAGAAATTAAAAAAGGGACATCTCTACTGATCAAATTGAACTGACAATAAGCTGAGAATGGTTGCAAAAGGCCGATTAGGCTTAAATCATCGGGGGTTTCTCTAAAATTTTAAAGATATCAAATTATTAAATAATTTTTTGGGGATAGAACTGAAATAAAACCTTTTTTATTTGGGATAAATGGAAAATTTTTAGCAGTTGCAGCAGTTTTTAATGCCGAGGTTGAGGTAATATTCTGCAGATCCATTTTCTAAAAAATCATACTTTAATAATATCAAAAAATATTTAATTGACTTGCATTCGATTTTTAAAGGAAGCGTCTTATTCTGAATACCTCATGATGAAGATGAGCAAATATGTAATAGTATAAATTCTACAATACAGGCAATGTTTTCTAAAACTACGCAGTCGCCTGGGATTCAATTCTCAACCATTTTTTAAAATTGTTTTTAACAGTCATAAAAGTAGGCAGAAACACTTATGTGTCATACGGGCATGCATTAGCACCCCTTAGTTGGTATTTGCTGCATGGCATAGGTAGACAACTGCGGACTGCTAATGCCCTCTTTCCGCCCTTGTGACACAATAAACTATATCACCTTGAAAAAACCTCACTCTAGTTGATTGATTTTACCCTTTATAAAGATATCTCCTTCCTTAGTTTAAGAAAAATGTTTAGTGGGTAAGGGAAAAAATAATGTTTATTGCA
The DNA here is from genome assembly GCA_035357415.1 of Ophraella communa. NCBI lineage: Eukaryota > Metazoa > Arthropoda > Insecta > Coleoptera > Chrysomelidae > Ophraella > Ophraella communa. The sequence goes on along the minus strand of CM068988.1, from coordinate 18,212,802 downwards.
TGTAAAATGTCTTTTCCTCTCCTGGATGTTTATTGTAAACTACATCTTGCAGGAGGAAAAGTGACATTCCCAATATAAATAATAGTTATTTACTACACTAAACACTTACCTTTCCTCACTAGAACTGCTACTTTCTTCAGACTCTGATTTACTATCTTCACTACCACTCGAACTTTCCTCGCTTTCGCTTTCTTGTACCCTGGACCAAATTGTTGAAGCTACTGTTGGCTTTTGTTGTTTCTTTATAACAACTGCAACTTTACTCCTTGGTTTGACCATTCTTCCAGTATCTTCATCAAAATCGTCCTCTTCTCGGTACCGCGAATATCTATTGTATCTAACTGTGCGTTCCGGAGAACTCCGTCTTCTATGAACTGGTGACCTTCTTCGTATTGGCGATTCATACCTCCGGATCGGGCTTCTATCTCTGTGTCTGTAAAAGGATGAGATGTATGGTTTTGAAATAAAAACAAAAATAAAGGAAAACATTACCTGTAACCTACGTTTACGGGTCTTCTTTCAACATCTGGTGATCTTTCCCTTCTCTTATTTAACATTGACCTGATGTCTGATTTAATATTTTCTTTTCTTTCATAATTAACTTCTCTGGGGTCTCTATCAATGGAAACAACCATTTGTCTAGATCTGAAATGAACCATTTTAATTAAAAAACGTTTCCTTTTTGTTTTCATAATAAAATAAAATCTTTTCATTTTTTTAATTTATCCTTAGATGATGGTAAGTTTTAATACAAAAATAATATTAAAATCAATACATAGTAACCATAACAATATTTGTTGTCTATGAAAATTTTTAAATGATTATTAAGTAAATACAATAATGGAACACATTACAAAGTGGACTTTTAAAAAAACTCAAACTTGGAAGTGGTTTTTAGAAAATAATTAAGAAAAATTAGTTCAGTAACAAGAAGTGAGAGGTTAGCAACAATAACAACTGACCGGTTCTTTAATTTTTTCCCAAGATCATCTTGAACTAAATCGATTATCTCTACAGGTTCACTGTAATTATTCATGCTTAAAACAGCTCTTAAATCTTTAGGTTCCTTAGTAAGTTTCTCAGTTTGGCTTTTTAATTTTTGTATTGCTTTTCTATTTCTTAATCGTTCCTCTTCTTCATCAGCATACATTCGCATTCTCATTGACCTACCTAAAAAATAACCATAATATATTTATGTTGCTCATTAAAATTAGAATCAATAGAAATATCAGATATATTTTTTTTATATTTACATTGTTCAATAAGTTCCTGGGCTAATAATGAAGATTTTTTGACAAAATTCTTTATTCAAGTGCAATACAATCATGCTTTTTGAAATCATAATTGAAGAACAATTTGTCCTTGGACTCTAAATAAGTATCAGCCTTCACCTCCTCATTCAAATCAAAATATCTCTTTCCCTGGAGTAATGTTTTGAGATTTGCAAAGGGTCAGCAGTAGCCTTGGCCAGATGTGGAGAGTACATGGAATTATGATTTTGAGCCTAATTTGTTTAACTTGAGTGTTTTTAGTTTTTATTGATACATCTCTTTATGTATGGATTGTTTTTGGTGATTAAGGTTTCAAATGTTACAATAGTACTACATTAGTTATTCATGGTTTTTCCTTTTTCAATGTAATCACTGAAAATTATCTTTATATCAGCTATCACTTTACCAGCACATTGTTGGGTTTTCCATTGCTTTAAATGACTTTTATCAGTAAGTTGTAAGAAATTCAGCTGAAGTTAAATGGTGAATTCAAAAAAACTTTGTGTTATTTAAAAAACGCCTTTTTTATACTCAATTTTTGTGCAAAATAGTGAATGCACCACCATCTCGGTTATTTTGAACAATTTAAATTTGAAGTCACCTACTACAATTCACAATGCTTGCTTAATTTGAGAATGTACTCCTTCTTTCAGAAAACTCAAGCCTTGTTTTTGATGGAACAGAATTTGTCTAACACTTTTCAAGCCATCCCTGTGCTTAAACAGTTTTTGCAATTAATTTACATTGTTTTTCTAATTTTGTACATTTGCAACCATAGCATCATTTTAACCACATGTCATTAGAAGGATGGTACTTTCAAATCTTAGTATAAATTTGGAATTCTTATTGTCATCTCTTAGTTGGTCTACCGAATTATTGAATGATGTAATATTTACCAGAATAGAGGTTACCTTTTGGTTTTTTTACTGTAGTTTGTGCTTCTACAACTTCTACTTCATTATCAGACTCTAAACTTTGTTTAACTCCCAATCTAGTTGCTAAACTGGGGTTTTTTATTTCAACAGTTTCTCCTGAAACATAAAACTTACTTAATACATTGTACCAATAAATGAATTGCTCTCTCACCTGAAGTAGGAGTAGCTTCTCTAAGATTAACATCTTGATCCCAATCTCTAGCTAAACTGCCCCATGGATTTTTAGTCTTATTTAAATCTTTATTTCTGTCAAAAATACCTCCTAATCCTCTTCTCTTCTCTATTTGTGATTTTGTCATACCAAGTTTTTTGTAGTATTTGGCTAAATTTTCTATTCTGTAAGGTTTCTTGTCAGTCTTGAAAGCAAATCTTAATAGGAGACACTTAGCTTTTGGATGTTTATCCCCCATTCTCCAATAACCAGGTGGTATAGGTACATTTATCTCTAAAATATATATAATATAAACATTTAATATACAGAATATTATTTTTCATCATACCTCTCTGAAAACACTATGTTTACATGTCTATTTGGCGCACGGAAAAGGCGCTAATGACATTAACTGGCTACTAATAAAACATACTATTGAAAGTTCCTTAATAACCGCAAACAATGCTTGTTTATTTTCCTTAGCAACGTTAAACAACGCTTGTATATTGTGACAGTTTTTCGAATTTGTATTCAAAATATTTTTAAAATGATTTCTCCAGAAGAAAAAATATCACTTGAAGCTGCGAAAGTAAGTGCAGAATTACTGCCCAGGAAGTCTTGTGAGAGATATGAAAATGAGTACCATCTATTTTGCAAGTGGCGTCAGCAAAAAGAAGTTAACACAGTAAGTGATGATACTCTTCTTGTTTATTTGTCTGAAAAAGCCAAATCCATGAAAGCTTCAACTTTATGGAGTCGATTTTCAATGTTAAAAAGTTGTCTAGCAGTAAAAGAAAATGTGAATGTTAGTAACTTGCCAAAATCAATTGCATTTCTCAAATGGCAAAGTGTTGGTTACACACCAAAAAAGTCCAAAGTATTAACTGCAGACCAAGTCGCCAAATTCATACTTGAAGCACGAGATGAGAAGTGGTTATTAACTAAAATAATTTTAATATTTGGTATTTTCGGTGCATGCAGAAGAGATGACTTGATTCGATTAATTTTGGAAGACAATGGCCGGTTTTTGGTGGTATTCCTTCGAGATGGCAAAACTCACAAATCAAGAAGTTTTACCATTAAAAAGGAAGGATGCCATGCAGTTTTTATCGCAAATATATTAATCTAAGGCCTACAAATATGAAAACTACAAGATTACTTATTGTGTATCGTAATGGTAGATGTTATGCTCAACATGTAGGTTGCCATACTATAAGTGGTACAGCAAAACAGATTGCTGAATATTTGAAACTAAAAAATCCTGAAGAATATACTGGACACGGCTTAAGACGATCTTCAGCGTCTATGTTAGTCGAAGGCAGAGGGAATTTGCTTACTCTAAAAAGACATGGAGGTTGGCATTCGTCGATAGTAGCTGAAGGCTACATCAAAGAATCAGTAAGCAGAAAGATTGAAGTTTCTGTTCAATCATTCAAGAATAGGAAACACAATGTCAACACCAGAAGCCATTGTAGTTGGGAAAGACCAAGAAATAAATACTAATGTACCTTTGACTTCATCAACTACAATTCTACAAAATGAAATGCCTGCTAAAGAATTGCACATTTACAACAACACAAATTGTAACATAAATATTTCATTTAGTAAAAATTAAAAATTAGGTATAGGTTTTTGTTTGTTCATGTTTAAAAATAAAGGTTTCTAACATTGTGTAGATTTTTTTACCTTGTTTTTTGTTTTCAGAGAGGTATAATGAAAAGTATCGTTCATTACACGTCCATAAATGCTTTTCCCGTGCTTGCATGACTTCCTGTGTGAGGCTACATGCACGGGAAAAGCCTATTTTCTGGACTCCTAATGAAATATACTATTCTACAATTACCTGAGATATCTACAGCACTCTTAAACTTGTTTTTGGCAGTACTTGTTGCAATATCTTCTATTTCAAGTTCAACTGTTCTACCTTTAAGTAAAATACTTTGCCCAGGAGTATCTTCTACTTCATTTTCTAAAAAATCATTTACATGGACTTGTTCTCTAACAGGCATGCCATTTACTGCCTTGGAAGAATAAAACATGGCTCTTGCAGCAGATATATTTTCTATCCATTTTATATTACAACTCTGTTCATCTACACATTCAATCTCTGTAGGAGCATACTTGGCAAAATATTCAAGAATATCTTCTATTAACATGTCTTTTGTACCTAATAAATGAACTGTATCAAATCTAACAATATTTTCATTCTCTTCTGTAATTCCTAAACTATCTCGTAGTTCCTCGAGATCTGTATCTGTAAAACTATGGATTTCATCAGGTTTCAAAGCAAATCTTTTTGCTCTTTCTTGTAACTTCTTTTGTTCTTCTTCATCAAATATATTTATTCCTGTAGTAAAAACAACTCTATTCGAATTTTGCTGAACCTACAGTAAGTAAAATCTTAATTTTTAAATTCCTTACACTGCATGCAATTGTACATAAAATCTGTTACAAAATAAATAAAAAAATCTTACAGGAATCACCTGGCCAGGTTCTTCATCCACAATTTCACCGTCTTCATTTTCAGATTCTTCAACTTCCATTTTTTCATTTTGAATTTCAATTCTAATATTAGGACGCTCCTCAACCTCCATCGCTTTACTTTGGTATTTAACAAAATGTCAATGTCTTTTTGACAATTGACAATTGACTGATGTGTGGATGTGATTGGTAAAATGACATTTTAAAAGGTGACATATGCCAATGGGCAATATATTGAACCTTTTGCGAATTTGTTATGGTTTATAAGTTTAATTTAAAGGTCGTTGTATTGGTTGTATACATTATTAAAACAAATTTGGGACACCTCGATCGGAAAAAATAAAACAAAAAATAAGTTACCCTCGGCGTAACTATGTAAGTATCTCCATCTAGCGGAAGAAAATATTAACTAAACATGTTAATAGCAAAGATTTAAACCTCCCGGATTACATTTTCTGCATTATCCTTTCTCCGGCATTTTATCCTATCAAAGAACCGGACTAATAAAAACATGATAATTTCAAAGCCTCAAAATGGCAGCGTAGGTCATTCGCGTAAGGTGCGTCTAATAAGAAGTTTATAAAATAACGAAAATAAAATGCGAAAGAGGATAAAAACTTGAGTGAAATAATTAATTGAGTCTAAAAATTGTGTTAGATGTGTTATTAAATATACTTATTTTGGATTGGTTGAAGTTGATGTGCATAGTGTCAATGTACTTTTGTGTAAGACTATGAAAGTATCAGTAGTAAGTAAGTAAATAAGTTTTTTAAATACCAAATAAAAAATTTGAATGTAAAATATTTCATAATAGATATTTTTAATTTGTTTCGATATTATTCTATCGTTTTGAATAGAATATATGGTACCTAAATAATAATATGTTAACTTTAAGTTATTGCAATATATTTGGATATCTTGAGGCATTTAATTTTTTGTTTGTTTTTAATTACAAAACAACTTTTAATTGGTACCTATGTAACTTTACATATAAGGCAGCAAGTGTTTGTATTAATACAAAAACTAATTTTGATATTTATTTTATTTTATTTGAGTAAATTTAATAAATACCTGGACTGTATGATTAAATAATTATCTATTTTTCCCAAAAACAGACTTAATTTTTATTGTCTAAGTAACGGGACAGAAATTAGAACGGAATTTTTATGAGTTTTTTATGTTTACAATCAAAATTATCTTAAAATTTTTTAATTCCACATGTAAAAAATAATTTTGTTTTAAAATAATTCAAAAAAAGTATATGTGCTTTTTGTAAAATATTTGCGTAAATCTATGAAAATCGCGAAATATAATTGATGCAGAGTTTCCGGTATCCGATTAAACTAGCAATACTCGATAAACGTCAAATTATGTAGCAAATTACTGCTACCAAGATAATAAAATAAATCAGCAAAAGATGCATGAATGTGTTTGTGTTTTCCAACACGAGTTTTTGATCAATATATAAATTTAAACGTATGTTTTGTGTAAAATTTAGTTCAGAAGACGAGGTGGAAGTCCATGGAATAAAATTTCGGATTTGAAATAATTTTCCAAATATTTTAAAGACGCAGTAAAATCTATTTAAATGTTTGAGAAAATATATATATGACTTTTTAAGAACGTTATTAAAATATAGAATTTTACATAGGTAAACACAACTATGAAAAAATCTCGGAAAAAATACTGAACGCTTTACAATGTAGAAAACGACAAGATGAAGTCGATAAAATTACCAATTCTGTATGAAGGTAATATATATATGGAAAGTATGAAGAAAATTGTTAAAAAACAAATTTTTTTCTGCGAAATTAATGCAGTTTTAAATGCAGCGAAATATTATCTTACATGTGCTTAAAAAATGCTGGTTTAAAAATATAAAACGTTTGACTAACGTCTACCTAACTTTATACTTCATAAATTCAAGACACATAAAAAGTATGCGTTTTGAATATTTGATTGTTATTAAAATTTATCGTCACCAGAACAGAAATATAATAATAAATGGGCTGACAAGTTTAAGATAGAGGATAGAAAACGAAAGTTTTCTCAAAAATTTAACCCAATAGTTGCTGAAGTAAAATCTGGAGAATACGGTGGATGGGGAAGCAATTTACGTAATTAAATGTAGGTAAAATATTAAGGTCACTAAAACTAATTTCACTTGTGAAATAATGGACGAGGGGTCATTGATATTGCATGTCATCAATTATTAGCCTTTCAAATTGCTAGAATTTCATGACGCTGAAGCTGCCAGCCTGGGACTCAGCAACGGCCAAAGGGCCCCCCACAGCTTCGCTTATCTTTAATTAACCAAGGAATTCATAATATCAGGAATTCATAATATCGAAAAAGGAATGTTGTCCTGTCAAAGTCATTATATTAGGTATTAAATACAAGACCAAAAAAGCTTAAAACTTTACCTGCTATGCCTATTTCAAATTATTATACCTAATTCTGTTTCCTGAATTTGGCATACATAATGAGATTGCCTCAGGTAGATTAACTGCAGTCAACCGTTTTTCTTGAAAAATACTATACAATTTATCTAAGGACCATCCTAGGTAACAAATTACTTTTATAATCGTGTGTTAAAATCACTGTTAATGTACAGTATGCGCCAAAACGACACTGAAAAACTAAAGCTTTATTAAATTTAAAAAATTAAATAAAATTTCAAATAATGCGAATTTTAAGTTTTGCTTCAAAGTGCTCGTCATGGCGTTCCAAGCAGTACTTCTGGAAAAGGTCAACATTTTTTCATAGAGTTCATCAATAGTTGCCGGTGAGTTTTCTGTAAAAATGGCTTGTTTCAGCATACCCCAGCTCCAAGAGTTGTTAGATCAGATAAATGAGAAAGGTAAGAAAAATTCTTCAAAATTTTCTCGAATCAGATATAAGGATGCTGTCGTGGTATGACAAGTAGCCCCATCCTGTTGAAACCATTGGGTATTCAACTGTATGTTTCTGACACGACAGAATTGTCTGAGATCAATAAAAATTGTGTCAAAATTGATTTCTATATAGCATTTGATTTAGTGTAACATGTCTTCTACGCTCGTCTTCCAAGGAAGTGCCCAATAATCCATTACATGACACTGCGCCCCAAATCGTTACACGGTCATTATGAAGAGATTTCTCTACGATGATGTCTGGTCGTTTCGTTCAAAACCAAGAAACGATTTGTCTGACATATATTAAGTTGCGGCAGACATTTTAGGGGGGAGGATCCGGACCAGTACCATAATTTATTGCTATTTTATTGCTAATTTATTACCCAAAAACCGATTTTATTGCTCATGCCGGTGCCGAGAAACGCGTATCCCCCTACCTTAATATTAAGCTAGGGCAGCCATATGCATTATCTCGACAACGGTGAGGGCTATCGAAACAAGCTTGACGCGAGAATTTATTGCTAATTAATTGCTAAAAGGTAACACGATTCCCAGATCCCGAAACCAACCCCCAAGACTCGAACTCGGCCACCCCAGGAAACGCCAACTCGGCGACAAAAATAGTTAGGTTAGGTTAGGAAGTTCTTGTAGTCACACAGTAGCATAGATAGTTTTTACAATTAATTTTTGATATAATAGGTACGATTTTGAGTAAAAATCACAGAACGAAATGTATACGTATGGCTCCACACTTTGCCAGGACCGTTCACCTTATAAATTAATTATACTGGGTGAGCCAACTTTTTCATTAGTAATAAAAATGATTTTTTTTCTAGTTTTCTAGCGGGGTTTTATTACACTTACGTCGCGTAAAAGGAGGAAGTTGCTAAGTCACTCCACACCCGGTAAGGTCTTACAGCTCCAAGGAGTGGAACCGTACCAATAAATTATGGTACTGGTCCGGATCCTCCCTCCTAAAATGTCTGCGGCAACTTAATATACATATTTGTCTGCCGCGATTGATAAATCCAGGGATAAATCCATTCAGATGAATGATTTCAGTGTCCTTTATTTTGCGCATACCGTATAATGCTTGGTTAGTGATCTATCGTCTTAAATTCAAACCATAAATCTCTGTCATTCTCTTTAATCTACTAAATGTATTGCTTGCTAAATATTTATAAACTTGTGCCATTTATTTTCTCAGCCAAATCCAGAGTTATTTATCGATATGTGATTTTGTACACGCAATGGTTATTGCAAAAAAACTCGCAAACAAATGTATCAGTAACTTGCATTTAGAGCATTTGGATAAATTATTTTGTATGGATCAAATTTTAAATCGATGAGTGTAATTTTCATAATTAATATTATAAAACACATTGTGTATAGATTCAACAGCAAAATACGGTGATCCTATAGACCAGACCAAACTTTTTCACCCGGCGAACCACCACCGTGAATTTGAGACGTTTTGAGACCCACTATATATAGTTAAGCCTATATGGCAAATAACATTTTCAAACTGTATTTAAAAAAACATTTAATTAAGGATCAATCTTAACAATTAGGTGAACTATGACAAATACAGCAAGTTTACTAAGCCCATTAATGCGATTTATGGCATTGTTTTGCGTTACTGGCAATGGCCTGGATCGAGGCCTGGATATCAGGATTGAAGATTGACAATTTCTGCACTTATTTTTAAGGAAAACCAAACTTGAAAAGGCTCGTTCGCATAAGTAAGTTATTGTGAATCCCATGAGCTCCATTAACACAATTTTAGATAATTCCGAATATTCAGTCTTTACTTTGATCCAGAAAGAGATCAGGCTTGAATCTTGAAACACACTCTTTAAAGCCGAATCACACGAAAGTTCTACCAATGCTTCTTCTTGAGCAGGTGTCAATGCTATTTGTTTTAAATTGTCCTCGTCAAATGGGTTACAATATCGGAATATTGTCCTCGAAATAAATTTCGCGACCCACCAAAATTTCCCTCGCGACCCACAGTTTGGGAACCGCTGCTATAGACAGACTGCCAAATCCGTACACTAAACATTTATACACTTGAATAATTTTGCGTAGCAAAAGAAAAGAAGAACATTTCAGGAAAAAATAAATTGGAAGTCCGCGTTTTTTTACCACTTATCTATTAAAAACTCATTGTAGTTTCCTCCAACCGATTCTATCAATATCGAATTCAATTAACCATAAAATTTAATTTAAACTGAAGTAGAACACTCAGATATGTCCTGAAAAGGCATTTCTCATCATTCTGTTTGTGGCGTTTCTATCGTCTCTTTGAACAGAATGCCAGACAGACCGGCAAAGCCAAATTCAATTACTTACTTTATTGCGAACCTCATTTTTTCATTTGTAGGGCTTTTACCCTTTAAAACGGGTGAGAAGTAGGCTCCTAGCTCCAATACGGTAAAATTGATTTGGCAACTCCGCTCCGCTGCATATTCCGTCCGCCAGTTACAAGGGAGTTATCGTAATATTAAAAATTTATTATAACTTTATACTAATAAGTCTTAGTAGATGAAGATGTCCATTAATGAAATTTTGCACAGAGGTAGAAAAAACAATTCTCTTTCGTGTGGCATATTCAAAAATTACTTACAAACGTTCCGAGTGGCCAAAAAATGGATTGTAAGGGAATTTTTCACGCAAATTGGGATATATCCTTTGGAGCTGGGGGGTAGATGAAGATGTCCATGAATGAAATTTTGCACAGAGGTAGAAAAAATAATTCTCTTTTATCTGGCATTTTCAAAAATTACTTACAAACGTTCCGAGTGGCCGAAAAATGGATTTTAAGGGAATTTTTCACGCAAATTGGGATATATCCTTTAGAGCTGGGGGGTAGATGAAGATGTCCATAAATGAAATTTTGCACAGAGGTAGAAAAAACAATTCTCTTTCATCTGGCATATTCAAAAATTACTTACAAACGTTCCGAGTGGCCGAAAAATGGATTTTAAGGGAATTTTTCACGCAAATTCGGATATATCCTTTAGAGCTGGGGGGTAGATGAAAATGTCCATGAATGAAATTTTGCACAGAGGTAGAAAAAATAATTCTCTTTCATCTGGCATATTCAAAAATTACTTACAAACGTTCCGAGTGGCCGAAAAATGGATTTTAAGGGAATTTTTCACGCAAATTGGGATATATCCTTTGGAGCTGGGGGGTAGATGAAGATGTCCATGAATGAAATTTTGCACAGAGGTAGAATATTGATTTCTCTTTGTTCTGTCTTTTTCTATAATTACTTACAAACGTTCCGAGTGGCCGAAAAATGGATTTTAAGGGAATTTTTCACGCAAATTGGGATATATCCTTTAGAGCTGGGGGGTAGATGAAGATGTCCATAAATGAAATTTTGCACAGAGGTAGAAAAAACAATTCTCTTTCATCTGGCATATTCAAAAATTACTTACAAACGTTCCGAGTGGCCGAAAAATGGATTTTAAGGGAATTTTTCACGCAAATTCGGATATATCCTTTAGAGCTGGGGGGTAGATGAAAATGTCCATGAATGAAATTTTGCACAGAGGTAGAAAAAATAATTCTCTTTCATCTGGCATATTCAAAAATTACTTACAAACGTTCCGAGTGGCCGAAAAATGGATTTTAAGGGAATTTTTCACGCAAATTGGGATATATCCTTTGGAGCTGGGGGGTAGATGAAGATGTCCATGAATGAAATTTTGCACAGAGGTAGAAAAAATAATTCTCTTTTATCTGGCATTTTCAAAAATTACTTACAAACGTTCCGAGTGGCCGAAAAATGGATTTTAAGGGAATTTTTCACGCAAATTGGGATATATCCTTTAGAGCTGGGGGGTAGATGAAGATGTCCATAAATGAAATTTTGCACAGAGGTAGAAAAAACAATTCTCTTTCATCTGGCATATTCAAAAATTACTTACAAACGTTCCGAGTGGCCGAAAAATGGATTTTAAGGGAATTTTTCACGCAAATTCGGATATATCCTTTAGAGCTGGGGGGTAGATGAAAATGTCCATGAATGAAATTTTGCACAGAGGTAGAAAAAATAATTCTCTTTCATCTGGCATATTCAAAAATTACTTACAAATGTTCCGAGTGGCCGAAAAATGGATTTTAAGGGAATTTTTCACGCAAATTCGGATATATCCTTTGGAGCTGGGGGGTAGATGAAGATGTCCATTAATGAAATTTTGCACAGAGGTAGAAAAAATAATTCTCTTTTATCTGGCATATTCAAAAATTACTTACAAACGTTCCGAATGGCCGAAAAATGGATTTTAAGGGAATTTTTCACGCAAATTCGGATATATCCTTTGGAGCTGGGGGGTAGATGAAGATGTCCATTAATGAAATTTTGCACAGAGGTAGAAAAAACAATTCTCGTTCATCTGGCATATTAAAAAATTACTTACAAACGTTCCGAGTGGCCAAAAAATGGATTTTAAGGGAATTTTTCACGCAAATTCGGATATATCCTTTGGAGCTGGGGGGTAGATGAAGATGTCCATGAATGAAATTTTGCACAGAGGTAGAAAAAATAATTCTCTTTCATCTGGCATATTCAAAAATTACTTACAAACGTTCCGAGTGGCCGAAATATGGATTTTAAGGGAATTTTTCACGCAAATTCGGATATATCCTTTGGAGCTGGGGGGTAGATGAAGATGTCCATGAATGAAATTTTGCACAGAGGTAGAAAAAATAATTCTCTTTCATCTGGCATATTCAAAAATTACTTACAAACGTTCCGAGTGGCCGAAATATGGATTTTAAGGGAATTCTTCACGCAAATTTGGATATATCCTTTGGAGCTGGGGGGTAGATGAAGATGTCCATGAATGAAATTTTGCACAGAGGTAGAAAAAATAATTCTCTTTCATCTGGCATATTCAAAAATAACTTACAAACGTTCCGAGTGGCCGAAAAATGGATTTTAAGGGAATTCTTCACGCAAATTCGGATATATCCTTTGGAGCTGGGGGGTAGATGAAGATGTCCATGAATGAAATTTTGCACAGAGGTAGAAAAAATAATTCTCTTTCATCTGGCTTATTCAAAAATTACTTACAAACGTTCCGAGTGGCCAAAAAATGGATTTTAAGGGAATTTTTCACGCAAATTCGGGTATATCCTTTGGAGCTGGGGGGTAGATGAAGATGTCCATGAATGAAATTTTGCACAGAGGTAGAAAAAATAATTCTCTTTCATCTGGCATAATCAAAAATAACTTACAAACGTTCCGAGTGGCCAAAAAATGAATTTTAAGGGAATTTTTCACGCAAATTGGGATATATTCTTTGGAGCTGGGGGGTAGATGAAGATGTCCATGAATGAAATTTTGCACATAGGTAGAAAAAATAATTTTTTTCATCTGGCATATTCAAAAATTACTTACAATCGTTCCGAGTGGCCGAAAAATGGATTTTAAGGGAATTTTTCACGCAAATTCGGATATTTACAAAATAAATTCCTATAAATTGCTATAAATATGTCTAGGAACATAAAAATTGAAAGTTTTTAACAAAACTGTCACGTTTTATTAAAAAAATAGATTTCTTAAACCAATAACAGCTGTTTAGCCACAACTTCATACCCCAATATCTTTTTTTATTCAACTATTTCCCGCAAAAAACATTTTACATCTTTATATATAGGTATATAAAATAATTCTTAAATGTTTGGTCCTTTTGATTAAATAATTGTAAATAGGGCTATTTTTATGTATGGATAAAATTGAAAGAGTTTTTAAATATCAATTGTTTATATCTTGGCTAAAAGATAAATCAACCCGACATCTTCTAAATCGATAGTAGAACAACGTTAAAATATAGGGGAATTAAACACGTGCCTAAGAGTGTACCTGATTTGTATCTGGACATTTAACCAGCACTTTACCTTATTTTGAATGTAAACATAATTACTTTATTGTTAAAAAGCAATGATAAATATAATTTTAATAAAAACAATTTTTTAATGTACCAGTTTATTTCTTGACCTATTAATAGTATTACTTCTTAAATTCTATATAAAACCACAAAAAAAATATTAAAGCCTGATGTTGGTTAAGTAGTGTTAAGACTAGACCAAGTATGGAAGTCATAAGACATAACAATATTAAAACGTAGATATTTTTAGCCCTAATGGAATATTATCCTGGATGTTTTATATGAAAAGCTGTAATTGAATTAAAAAATCTAAATTTTTAAATAAAAGTGGAAGTTTTGTTCTAACTTTCCGTTGTTTATTGTTTTTAGTAAGGTGGACTTTCACTGAGTTAGTACAATATATTTCACATGAAAAAATATTGTTAAAATGTGATGTTTAAATTCATCTTTTACATAAACTGAAATGTGGAAAAATGTTTCTATTTAAATATAAATATAATAATGCTTTAACGATATTTTCGAAATAGGTTTTTTAATTGCACCACTAAATACTCTACACTTTGTTTCTTGGACAGGAAAAATCCATTTTTACATACCAAATACATAATCGTAAATAGCAACATATAAACTTAATAGGTTTTGTCTAGTTCTACTGGACTAGGACGAATAATTTTATTGTACTATCATTGCTTAAATCTACCGCTCAGCAAGAGATCGTTTCCTACTTGAACTTGTACAATGCAGAAAGAGAATAGAGTAGAGATGATTCCAAAAGTATCGCGACAGCTCCGGTTTTCCCACCTATCTTTACCGTCGACTCGAACGCTAGCGATTACCCAGTTCGAGAAATAGATTCCAGTGGCCCAGCCACCGCTGGGACTAACAAACAACGCACACGGAATCCGCTTAGCAATTGTTCTACTAGAATTCTCCGACTGCGCGCCGATCGGAGATCGCGATCGTCGGCGAATATCCCCACATTGCCGAATTTTACGGGAGCTGTCGCGATATTTTTGGAATCGTCTTTAGGAACGATAGACAAACTGCTTCTTTGTACGAAAGTAGCAAATCTAAAATAGAAGTAATTAATAAAATACAATAAAGTTTTAATTGCACACATTTTTTATTCCTCCATTGTCACTGATGTATATTAAATTATCTACAGTTTTATTTAATTCAGAAATACAATTCGTTGCCTAGAGAACATTTGATGTCCTTACAATAAATAACTTAAGTAAAGTTAATGCTTTTAGAAGGGTAGTAGGTACACTCTTAGGCACGTGTTTAATTTCCCTATATTTTAATGTTGTTCTACTATCGATTTAGAAGATGACGGGTTGATTTATCTTTTAGCCAAGATATAAACAATTGATATTTAAAAACTCTTTCAATTTTATCCATACATAAAAATAGCCCTATTTACAATTATTTAATCAAAAGGACCAAACATTTAAGAATTATTTTATATACCTATATATATAAAGATGTAAAATGTTTTTTGCGGGAAATAGTTGAATAAAAAAAGATATTGGGGTATGAAGTTGTGGCTAAACAGCTGTTATTGGTTTAAGAAATCTATTTTTTTAATAAAACGTGACAGTTTTGTTAAAAACTTTCAATTTTTATGTTCCTAGACATATTTATAGCAATTTATAGGAATTTATTTTGTAAATATCCGAATTTGCGTGAAAAATTCCCTTAAAGTCCATTTTTTGGCAACTCGGAACGTTTGTAAGTAATTTTTGAACATGCCAGATGAAAGAGAATTGTTTTTTCTCCCTCTGTGCAAAATTTCATTCATGGACCTCTTCATCTACCCCCCAGCTCCAAAGGATATATCCCAATTTGCGTGATAATATCCCTTAAAATCCATTTTTTGACATCTCGGAACGTTTGTAAGTAATTTTTGAATATGCCAGATGAAAGAGAATTGTTTTTTCTACCTCTGTGCAAAATTTCATTCATGGACATCTTCATCTACCCCCCAGCTCCAAAGGATATACCCGAATTTGCGTGAAAAATTCCCTTAAAATCCATTTTTTGGCCACTCGGAACGTTTGTAAGTAATTTTTGAACATGCCAGATGAAAGAGAATTGTTTTTTCTCCCTCTGTGCAAAATTTCATTCATGGACCTCTTCATCTACCCCCCAGCTCCAAAGGATATATCCCAATTTGCGTGATAATATCCCTTAAAATCCATTTTTTGGCATCTCGGAACGTTTGTAAGTAATTTTTGAATATGCCAGATGAAAGAGAATTGTTTTTTCTACCTCTGTGCAAAATTTCATTCATGGACATCTTCATCTACCCCCCAGCTCCAAAGGATATACCCGAATTTGCGTGAAAAATTCCCTTAAAATCCATTTTTTGGCCACTCGGAACGTTTGTAAGTAATTTTTGAACATGCCAGATGAAAGAGAATTGTTTTTTCTCCCTCTGTGCAAAATTTCATTAATGGACATCTTCATCTACCCCCCAGCTCCAAAGGCTATATCCGAATTTGCGTGAAAAATTCCCTTAAAATCCATTTTTCGGCCACTCGGAACGTTTGTAAGTAATTTTTGAATATGCCAGATGAAAGAGAATTATTTTTTCTACCTCTGTGCAAAATTTCATTAATGGACATCTTCATCTACCCCCCAGCTCCAAAGGATATATCCGAATTTGCGTGAAAAATTCCCTTAAAATCCATTTTTCGGCCACTCGGAACATTTGTAAGTAATTTTTGAATATGCCAGATGAAAGAGAATTATTTTTTCTACCTCTGTGCAAAATTTCATTCATGGACATTTTCATCTACCCCCCAGCTCTAAAGGATATATCCGAATTTGCGTGAAAAATTCCCTTAAAATCCATTTTTCGGCCACTCGGAACGTTTGTAAGTAATTTTTGAATATGCCAGATGAAAGAGAATTGTTTTTTCTACCTCTGTGCAAAATTTCATTTATGGACATCTTTATCTACCCCCCAGCTCCAAAGGATATATCCCAATTTGCGTGAAAAATTCCCTTAAAATCCATTTTTTGGCCACTCGGAATTTTTGAATATGTCAGATAAAAGAGAATTGTTTTTTCTACCTCTGTGCAAAATTTCATTCATGGACATCTTTACCTACCCCCCAGCTCCAAAGGATATATCCGAATTTGCGTGAAAAATTCCCTTAAAATCCATGTTTCGGCCACTCGGAACGTTTGTAAGTAATTTTTGAATATGCCAGATGAAAGAAAATTATTTTTTCTACCTCTGTGCAAAATTTCATTCATGGACATCTTTATCTACCCCCCAGCTCCAAAGGATATATCCCAATTTGCGTGAAAAATTCCCTTAAAATTCATTTTTTGGCCACTCGGAACGTTTGTAAGTAATTTTTGAATATGCCAGATGAAAGAGAATTGTTTTTTCTACCTCTGTGCAAAATTTCATTCATGGACATCTTCATCTACCCCCCAGCTCCAAAGGATATATCCCAATTTGCGTGATAATATCCCTTAAAATTCATTTTTTGGGCACTCGGAACGTTTGTAAGTAATTTTTGAATATGCCAGATGAAAGAGAATTGTTTTTTCTACCTCTGTGCAAAATTTCATTCATGGACATCTTCATCTACCCCCCAGCTCCAAAGGTTATACCCGAATTTGCGTGAAAAATTCCCTTAAAATCCATTTTTTGGCCACTCGGAACGTTTGTAAGTAATTTTTGAACATGCCAGATGAAAGAGAATTGTTTTTTCTCCCTCTGTGCAAAATTTCATTCATGGACATCTTCATCTACCCCCCAGCTCCAAAGGCTATATCCGAATTTGCGTGAAAAATTTCCTTAAAATCCATTTTTCGGCCACTCGGAACGTTTGTAAGTAATTTTTGAATATGCCAGATGAAAAAGAATTATTTTTTCTACCTCTGTGCAAAATTTCATTCATGGACATCTTCATCTACCCCCCAGCTCCAAAGGATATATCCGAATTTGCGTGAAAAATTCCCTTAAAATCCATTTTTCGGCCACTCGCAACGTTTGTAAGGAATTTTTGAATATGCCAGATGAAAGAGAATTGTTTTTTCTACCTCTGTGCAAAATTTCATTCATGGACATCTTCATCTACCCCCCAGCTCCAAAGGATATATCCCAATTTGCGTGAAAAATTCCCTTAAATCCATTTTTCGGCCACTCGGAACGTTTGTAAGTAATTTTTGAATATGCCAGATGAAAGAGAATTGTTTTTTCTCCCTCTATGCAAAATTTCATTCATGGACATCTTCATCTACCCCCCAGCTCCAAAGGATATATCCCAATTTGCGTGAAAAATTCCCTTAAAATCCATTTTTCGGCCACTCGGAACGTTTGTAAGTAATTTTTGAATATGCCAGATGAAAGAGAATTATTTTTTCTACCTCTGTGCAAAATTTCATTCATGGACATTCTCATCTACCCCCCAGCTCCAAAGGATATATCCCAATTTGCTTTAAAAATTCACTGATATGTCAATTTTAACACACTATGAACATTTAAATAATATTTTATATCATTTTATATTTTGGTTTTTGTTAAATTAACTTTAAAATGTTTTTTATCAACCACTAATTATCATGGTTCCCCCGTATTTAATTTGTAGTATTATCATGTGCGAGCGTTAAATTTTACCTACAACCTGCTGGTCGAGTATGAATGCACAGTCGATTTTGATGCGCTGTTGCCAAATGAGCTGCTTGTCGTATTTCTACGGTAGGAGCTAGGAGCTAGCTTCTCACCGATCCCTTTAAACTCTTTTAAAATCAAGTCAATGCGCTGTACAACATTTCACTATTAATTATATTAATTACAACTAAATTTATGTTTAAACTTTTTTAAGAAATTAATAATAATAAAGGGATGCTGCTAGGGGTGAGGGGGTGGCTTTTCCAGTAAGTTTAAATAAGCCATAATGCTTGCCCATTCCAACATAAATTGACGTGTTTTTGGATTTTTCCTAAATATCAGTATTACAAAATTTATTAAAGGTGTATACTTTTATCTGAAAAGCACTGTATATAATATGCCTACGCTGGTTCTTATTTGCTTCAAACAACAATAATACTCCAGCAGTCATTAAAAAAATTTGAATAAACTATATCCACTGTTTTTTACTCATTTGCTATAGTGCATAATTAACATACGTATTATTGTTTGAAATCAGTAATCTGCAACATTTTTAATTCAAAAGTATGTAGTGTACTTATACACGAACTAATTTTAACTACGTTAGCATAAAAAATCGACGTAGTACCTCTTGGAACAACATGAAAATGTTTCAAAAGAGCTCTTCAAATCGTGCATATAACCATCACTTCACTAAATTGAAACCGCTGCCAGAGAAACAGGATAAAATGAGGAGAACATAAGGAAAATGCATAGTCCTGTGTAAAACAAAAGCTTTTCAAGTAGCTTCCTTTTGTTTTACCGATAAGCACCTCTCGGTGTGAAATATAATGGAAATATATGTGTGGATACAGCATGTGCTTACGACAGAACCGGCTTCATACAAATAAAATACGACAATCGGCACGTAGCAGTGATATTTACAACGTGATGACCAGCGATAAGGGTTGATGTTCTAGCCTTTTGTTTCATCAATTGTCATTTATTCTCCCTCTATGATGGTTCCTTGCGTAACATTATCTATCAGTTGTTTTGTTTGTGGTCTACAGCAGATCCGGCCGTACTCAAATGTACAGATTTCGATTTCTTATTATTTTTATGGCAGTTGAAAAGCTAAAAAATAGGTGTTCTATATAAAAGTTAATGTTTTATGGTTTTTTATTTCTCTTTGATACGTGTAATAATAGGGAGTTAAGGCACACAGGGTACGCAAACGTATCTTTTTCGCGTAAACGTACCAATTCCACTTTACGTCGTCGTTACGAGGATGAGAAATATAACAGTTAAGGCAAAGATCAAAAGGTAACGCAACGTATCCAAACGTCATGTTTTGTTTTTGTCAGCTGACAAATATTTGTTTGGTTTTTTGGTTAGAATAATTTGTGTTTTTGAAAGAAAACAAGCCCAGAAAGATTAAATGTGTACACTAGATTAAATGTGTAATGAAATTGTAGTGTCCTATGCTTGTCTATATATTTCTTAACTAAATTTTTCACCCTATCTTTCAAGGTTCTACTTAATATGAATTTCCCCATGATTTTCATTAAGTAACTTTGAATTATATTCACTTGCATTGTGATCATACAGATAAGAACATATTATGATGGTCATATTTTTCTTCGTTTTCGTTTCTTTATTTTGCAGTTCGGGATATCTAGCAGCGTTTCGGATATCGTCGGCGTGTATCGGGTCGATACTACCGCGTTCTTGGGTCCACGTAGGAATCCGTATCTTTACGTCGAACGTATCTCGTATCGTAACGAAAATTTAAACGGCGCATGCGTAGCTGTCATTAGATATGTTTACGTATGTATGTGATGTGCAGCCTTAACTCCCTAATAAAAAAGATAAAAATGGCCGGTTGCATAAACGCATGTGATACCTCTGTTCCTTAACAACGTGTTTACTCCATGTATGGAAAGAAAACCAACTCTATATATTAAAAAGTGCCCATCGAAAGGGTACAAATTGGTGGCGCCACATTAGCAAGAGTAAGTGTCACAAGAAGAAAAGAAGAATTTGTCCTGTGATCGGTTATGTCAAAATAAAATTCTTTTAATAACTAAAATGACACTAAAATAAGTTTTATTTGAGCACATAACTTTTTTTTTTAATTATCTGTGTAACTAACCTAGCTTAATTTTGTACTGAAGAATATTAGAGAAACTTCGTTCGATATTTACTAGATTCTAATACTATTTTAAATGCTTGGTAACATAGTTCCGTTCTGACAGCTGTGACGTTCACCTATATTTATACTGGACTTTTTTACCCTTCTGCTACTCTCGCGCCATCTACTATTTGCTTCTTACCGCCGGACAGTTTTTCCTCATTATTCCTATACAAGTTGGTCCTCCTTACCTCCACCCTCCATAACTCCATTTTAAATTGGTAAAGATGTATTTTGGTTTACACCTCCCTGAGACGCATGCGCCTGTTTGAGTTTTTAAGAATAATTTGATTAGTCGACGAGAGAATCTTAAGCTACGTTGTCACACTTCTTAGAGTGATTAAGTAGACTAGATTTTGAAAAGACGAAAATTGTATTTTTATATTTTGCTTGTGGTCGGGCATTATCTTGTTGGAAAGTTGGATTTGCCAGGGTGTCAAGATAGGGTAAAAGATGGGGTACTAAAACTTCTTGGATATACCTCTGATGAATATTAAAGGTGATCTCGAACCATAAGCTATAGCACCCCAAACCATAACTTCAACAGTTTGATGAATATGGCTTTCAACAAAAAACCGTCGTCTTCTAATCCTCGCACGACTATCGTGCATGCCTAAACAAAATCGAGACTCGTTACTAAAGACAATATTGTTCCTGATCCCAGAGTGACCGTTCTCTGCACCACTCAAGGCGATTACGTCGGTGTTCTGGAGTTAAAGGGAGGACCCAGTGTGGTCGGTATAAAAACAGGCCAAAACGTCTTATTCGTCGGTAAACACTTCGCATGCCAATAGGTCTTCCGTGTTCTGCAAACCATTCATTTACAATGGACTTGGTAGTGGAGAAACGGTCCCCTAAGGCCAATAATCTTAGGCAACCA
This sequence comes from Ophraella communa, assembly GCA_035357415.1. Classification (NCBI taxonomy): domain Eukaryota; kingdom Metazoa; phylum Arthropoda; class Insecta; order Coleoptera; family Chrysomelidae; genus Ophraella; species Ophraella communa. Next base: position 18,191,484 of record CM068988.1, on the reverse strand, counting down.
ATAATCTAGGCATCGTAACCAATCGTAAAGAATGTCAAGAACCAAAATCCGCAAAATTTGGATCTTTACTACGGCTACAATATTCATTTTTGGATTGTTAGTGGATTTCAAAAAAAGCAGTATAAAAACCGGAATCTTCAACTGATAAGGGTGAAAATTTTATCAATTGTTGTTATTTCAGTAAAATAAATAAATTCACCAAATGTTATTAAAATAAAATCATTTAAACTGGGTGTTCGGACTTTTATGTCACTTAGGGCCGCTAGATCAATCTCTTGGTAAGTTAATCAAAATATACCAAGGGGTTAAATTTAATCTCTTTGGTAAGCTTCTGTTAAAATCGAATTTGTTAGATCATTCTATGTTTATCCTTTTGGTACGACGTGACATAATTTCTATCAAAATTAAATGTTGGCAATTCCGTTTTGTATGTGTTTTGTGTTTTATGCTGAGAGTGTCAAAATTCAAAATATTTACCTATTGTAATTAATAATAGAAAATATTGAAAAAAGAAAAAGGGTTCAAATTTTTGTACTGAAGAACTGGATTTGTTATGCGACCTAGTGGTTAAATATTCAGACATTATTGAAAATAAAAAAACGGATGCTTTATGTCATAGTGGTTGCATGCACCCCTCCAAAATCTCCAACTGCCATTAACATATTGCCAGTGGCATAAACCGTAGTGTAATTAATAACTGTTGAAGTGGGGTTAAGCAATTATTTCTGTAATTACAAAAAACTTAAGATTTTTAAAATATCACACATAAAAAAGTATTACCTTCTTGTAGGAAAGCCTATAGTATTTTCAATTAATTGCAGTAGAGCATTTCGTGGGTATACTGCGAAATAAGTGACCAAGTCAAGTTTTCTTAAACTCGACTTATTACGTATTACCAATTGACTTCAAAAGATCATATCTTTATCATATTTATCATATAACTTTTCTTAATAAAGATATGATCTTTTGAAGTCAATTGGTAACAATAAGTCGAATTTAAGAAAACCTGACTTAGTCACTTTTTGCAATATACCCACGATTTGTACTTTCTTTGCTTAATGTAAACCTAATTTTAAATTCATTGTCATCCCAAAAATTCATATGATCCGGTCTATCTCTTACAGTGTATGGCTTTCTTGAAAAAACCGCAAAAAAAAATTCATTTTCATCGTCACTATCGCTGTCGAAAATGTTAATATCTTGAATAAAAATGTCTCAATTATTAGAGATTAAGGTTATGAATCTGCTCTTGGTATATATGTAACAATAAAAAAAAGTGGCTGGTAGCTTAACTTCTTGGTAAAGCCATTTATCCCCTTGGTAAATTATAACAGTACATTGATATAACGAATTTGACAATTACCAAGAGGTTATTTTTATCAACCACTTTACCAATCGATTGATCTAGCGGCCCTTAGTATATTATAACTCCGGAACATTAATTTAATAAAAATAAAAATTATTGACAAAATTTATTTACTGTCGTGGATAGACTTTCCACTGCATGGAGTAAAAATATAAAACATGTACAAAGATCCTGTGCATCATGAACTCACTCCGACTCTATTTAAGCTGTATATAAAATATATCGACCTATCCGATATAATAATAAATAACGCATGAGGGGTTGAAACTTAACAAGGCTTCCCGTTTTAGCAGTGACTCATCAGCACACCTTTCGGGATTTAGCGAGGGGCTTGCTAGGAAAACCGAGAGCAGTCTTGAATTACACAGACAGTTGTTAATTGTGTAGGGGTGGGCGACTTGAAACGCCATACCTGTGGATAATAATTTCTCGATGGAGTTTAGGGTAAACGAAATAAAATTTATATTGTGGTAGCGTGTGTCATGCTATAAGAGGGTAATGTTCCAAAAATAATAAGAAAAAGAGATTATTTTTAATGTATTATCAAGTATAATTTCTTAAAGAATTTTCAGGGATATTTGGACATTAACCTATTGAAAGTCTGACATCATCATTTCTTGGAACATAAAAAGTATCATTTTCTGTAAGTTACAACGTTGTGCTTTATCTTCATTTTGATTTTGAGTACCATAATCTACAGATTTTAGTAAATATATTATGCGCTTATAAAATAGATCCTATTGATAATCCGTAAGGTGTAATTTATTAGAAAGCACTTTAATTGTTTTCTCTAAACTCTGCTGGACACCCGACCTGCAGTTAAAATTAGCTAACACTTCATTTCAATTAATGAAAACTATTTGCCCAAATTCTCCGCCTTATAGCACTCTGATTACTGTGATTATAAGTATAACCCTTACCACCATATTTTTTGACATCAATAAACTGTTTAAAATCTAAGATTTTAACATTTTTCATTTCCTTCCGGAGAGAAAACAAATAGTGTTAATGGTTCGTTGACCCTGGCAAGGTTTACTCCATAAACTAAAGATTGACTTTACGAATACATGGAGCACTGGAAGCTGGAAACGTTTGAATTCAAAAGGACTGTCAAGTCGAAAACGTGTTTTGATTGCAACTTCTACAGTAAACTGCAGCCCGAAATACTGGAATACATAGTTATGAAGTGAAGTCTATAGTCTATACAATCGGACACCACCACTTGATAATTTGCTGTCATCTGTAGATATTGTGGCTATGTTAAATAATTTTTCTTATTGTTACAAACTCGCCAACCTCAATCTACGGCACTGGTAATAAGACATAACAATATTAAAGCCTAGATTTTATTAGCCCTATATTATTAAGAGATTATCCTGGATGTATTTCCCTCTAAGATCAGTATAACTGTGCAATGATATAGAAAAACCAGGAAAAACTAGGATCATGCTGATTAACTTAATATATTTCTGTTACAATTACGTCTTATCTATGTATAAAATGAAGACTCAATCAAGTAAACAGTTTAATAGTGGAGAACTTCCAAGATTAACTAGATCTGCTAGATATCTTTTTATTTCAAGTTATTCAAGGAAATCTAAATTTTGTTGTTTATGGATGTTCAAGAACGTGTTTTGCATAGTTTGACTTATCTGGTTGTTGTAATCTATATGCTCTTAAGTGTTCATTGGATCTTATTTCAAAATTTCTTTGTGTTTGACCTACATATACAGCATTACATTTTGGAACATTAATTTTGTAAACACCAGATTTTTTCAATTTATGTAATTTTGTTTTTACATTTAAAAATTTTGTACCAACATTATTGTGTGATTTGAATGAAATTAATGCAATATTGTTTTTATGACTAGAATTCAAGATTTTGTTTTCCAAATTATCCATAAAGATATTTGCTAAAATTGGAGTAATAGGACTTCCTATTGGAAGACCTTCATTTTGAATATATACTTTGTTATCAAAAGTAAAATTAGTACAATAAATTTCAAATAGATAGTAGTTAGCTATAGTGTGTATAAATTATTCCACCTACAAAAACAGTTTAAATAAATAAGAAAAACATTACATTATTAATGAAACCGAACCCTGGCTATTTGATTGTATTCAATTTGAGAAATAAAGAATTATTATTTTTTTCTTATATGCAATACATTATTGATTGATTGATTTGTGATTTAGAGTGTATATTGATTAATGTATTAATATTTATTTTAAATATAATTACATTTTTAATTTTAATTAGCTAACTCATATATTACATTCCAAAATTCCGGTACTCGGCATTAGCGAAACAAATTTTAGTTAAATAAAAGATATTCATTCACTTAATTACAATATTATTTGTAGGTTAAAAACATCTTGTATGTCAATTCGAAATATAATAGCGGTTACTTTAAGAAATTTTGAATAATGTCGCTTCTATATATCTAGTAACTACCTAGTAGTAATATAATATTTCCTCACCGGAGAAATTCAACTTTTGAACCTGCTCGGATATCAGATGCAGATGCTAGAGACGAAGTAAACAACCTGTTGTGTGGAATGCTTTAATATAATACTAACTGCTCCATAACTAAATATACCTTACGACAACGTTTCGTAGAGTTTAATTTGGCGTGCCGTGCCCTTTTTTATATCTACCTGAAAGTACCCTCCACCGTTTCTTAGACGCTATTTCGACCTTTAATTAAACGTTACCTTCAGAACCAGAGGCGTACAAGTGTAACAAACCAGTTATTTAAATTATCTAATTCTGATATAATACGATTTTAATAAAAGATAATTTATTTATTAATTAACTCAACAGTGTACAATGTGTACAAACTTTTGTTTTTTTAATAAATTAGGTATGCATTTTTATTAATTTTTATTATTTCATGTTTTTAATAAATGAGGTATGCAATTTTATTATTAACTGTGTTTTTGTATAAAAAGAATTTGTTAACTAAAGTTTATTGCCTTCAATGCTGGATATATTATTATGCAATCTTGAATTATCTTTTTTAAATCAGATAATTTATTTATTAATTAACTCAACAGTGTATTCTTGTTTCTTTTCCAAATGAAAAACCCAAAGTCTATGTCGTTTGAAAATGTTTGTAATTTTATATTTTATGTTTTAATTGTGGTCATTATACTTATGTATTCATTTTTACACTAAGCCTGATGATGGCCTCAATGTTAGGCCGAAACTAGTAGCTATTATTGTTTTTCCATCAAGAATAAAATTCTGTGACATAGACTTTGGGTTTTTCATTTGGTTTCCCATTAGTCACATTTGAAATATGGATGTTTTACTTCGTTTGTTTCTTTTCATTTTTTTAATAAATTAGGTATGCAATTTTATTATTAGTTGTGTTTTTGTATAAGAAGAATTTGTTAACTAAAGTTTAGTACCTTCAATGCTGGATCTATTTTTATGCAATCTTGAATTATCTTTTTTAAATCAGATAATTTATTTATTAACTGACTCAACAGTGTATTATATTGTTTCTTTTCATGTTTTTAATAAATGAGGTATGCGATTTTATTATTAATTGTGTTTTTGTATAAGAAGAGTTTGTTAACTAAAGTTTAGTGCCTTCAATGCTGGACCTATTTTTATGCAATCTTGAATTATCTTTTTTAAATCAGATAATTTATTTATTAACTAACTCAACAATGTATTCTTGTTTCTTTTCATTTTTTTTAATAAATTAGGTATGCAATTGTGTTTTTATATAAGAAGAATTTGTTAACTAAAGTCTAGCGCCTTCAATGCTGGAGCTATTTTTATGCAATCTTGAATTAGGTGTAGTATAGAAAAATCGACTCCATAGGGAGTCGAGATATGTGGTTGAAATCGCGCGGGAATGCCCCCCTCCCAAGTTAGCCCCTTTTGAAAAAAACTTGCACTATAAATGCAAAAATTGCTCTCTAAGCTGCAAGTGCCCCCAGTAGTTTAGTGGTTAGCGTTAGTGATTTCAGATTTATGGTTTTGAGTTCCAGTCCGGCAGGGTCCAAAGTCCAGAGCGAGAGAGCACTGTTGAAGTTTAAAGCTACTGAGGGCACTCCAATTAAAAATTAATCAATTGATTTGAGATGATCTAATGGTTCTATCCTTGTAGATGGCGTTTAATTTGTACAAACTTGGTAACCTCAAGCAATTCCAGTTACGAATGGATCATGGTCACCTGGGAATATGGCGTTGTCGAACTAAAGGAAATTAACAGCGTCAGCAGCTAAGAACACGTTCTTCGAGCACCTGCACATGCCAGTGAGAAAATCCGTTCTGCTTATGTACGCTTTCACCGCTGACTTCAACTACGATCAGGATAGGGCAGTACGGGAGACCGCAGCAGATGACGAAGTCACCAGTCTAAATACAGTAGCCGATTGGTACAACTATGGCCCAACAGTATGCATGAATGGGTTGGATTGGGAGTATGAAGGGAAGGGCAAGATTGGTGGCCCAGGAAAAGTTGTGGAAATCGACGAGACAAAGCACCGCCATATGAAGTATAATAGAGGGCGGGTCGTCGATGGATCCTGGGCATGATTGAGCGTGACAACAGTGAGTTCCGGCTTGAGATCTGTCCGGAAAATAAGCGGGATTCGGCTACACTCACTGCACTGATAAAGAAACACGTCGCTCCCAGTACTACAATCATGACAGGCCACTGGCAGGCGTACAGCTCTCTAATTTTTTCAGTCTATATTAAGTTAAGTTAGGTTAGGTTTCGGTTAGGTTAGGTTAAATTTCGGTTAGGTTTGGGTTAGGTTAGGTTTGTGTTTGGTTAGGTTAGGTTAGGTTAGGTTCGGTTAGGTTAGGTTAGGTGGCACGTTCGCGCGTCACGTGACCAAGTTTTTCGGACACTCTAGACCATAGGAAATCTCAGTCTCAGTCTTGTGTGGAATATCCACTTGATCAGCCCATTCAAGACATGTATTTAAGGCAGACATGGCGCTTGAATTGGAAGCGCTTGCCACTGATTCAGCGAGTAAAATCTCTTCACTTTCACCATCACATTCCTGTGTTACTTGCCGTATAATTTCATCGTCAGTAAGAGGTTCAGTTTCATTTAGATCATCATTGCTTAATAAGAAGTTATTAATTTCAGCCTCAGAATAGCCTCTATTAACGAAAAAAGCTACTGGAATATCGTCTTCGGATTCAAAGTCTTTGCCTGTATGTTCTTCGATGTGTGATTGAGGCCACAAAGGAGACCAAGATTTTTACTTCATTTATAAAGTTAAATTGGTTCACTTGTTAATCTTATCATTGGTTGTATTTTGAGTATTAACTAATAGTCCAAAGTTTATTAAAAATGTAGAGGTGTATAAATTACAGGTTTCCTTATTTATACAACTATATCTTGGTGGAAAATTGAACTTGACTATTTGGAGAAAACGACTTTTTATTCCACTTGTAATATACAAATTTCTAAGTTTCCTGATTTAAAATCGGAATATAGCAACCAGTTTCCAGTTTCGTTAAATCGGTTGAACAATTTTTTAAAACTCTTTTTATCTAGAACACGTCGCTCAGGATATGGTTGGTTATAAATTGTTTTATCTAATACACAGTTTCTGTCGGATTCTCCCAAAACAAAAATCATGACAATTAATTCATTTGTAGTAAAATTCATTGTTACCTAACGCACAAAGCTTAAAAAACACAATAAACTAGCAAAAATGAATCTGAACTGTCACTATAGAAACAATAAATATTCTGACATTTCAGCCTACTTAGAGTTTTAGCAAAAAATGTGTTTTTTTCAAATAACTTTTAAACGACGGAAAATAGGTGAGGACAGTAAATAGTAAAGTTGAGGGGGATAAAATCTAATATCCAATGATGAATATTTATATGTGCCATTTGAAAAAACTGAAAAAAACTTCAATTCAAGTTTTTGGAATGTAAAATCCATTACAGAATAAAAATTTTAAACGGAACATAAAAAAATCTTCAGTCCTTTGTCTTTGTATATTGGTAATTTAAAAGCTCTATCTTCAAATCCCATAAAGTTGCGGTTTTTTAACAAAAAAAACTAAAAAAAACTATTAACTATTTCGGTTTTAAAAATATGGAAAAAGTATAGCATTCCATTTGAAAATAATTAATCAATTGCCTAGTTTACTAATGGACCACCATGCATACATATATTTTAAAATGTTTGATTTTAATTACCTTTTACATACACCTTATAAATAAATATATAAGTTATATACAATAAGAGTTATAGAACTACGACAGAGGTTTGCCGGACCCTGTATGACTAACAATATGATCATTCACAACTTTTAAATTAGTGTTTCCACTTATACTTACAATTAGTACTTTGCAATTGCAATTGTAATTGTGAAATGTCAAAATTCTTAATTAACCTAACTTTAGAGGTTCGGTTAATGATTTTTATTTTATATTTTGTGGGGATTCTGCAAAAGCGACAGTTTTTGTTGTTTACGACTGATAAGGAATATTTATGACATTGTTTTATATCTGTAAAGGAAAAAGGATGTACCTAAATGGAGGATCTACGCCTCTGACCTCTTTCCTTTTTTACCTTTCCATTCTCGCAGTTAAGTTATTTAAAAAAAAATGTGTTCACGCCTCAACAATCTTAGTGGCTTGGTCTAGATACGCGCAAAAACGTTAAGGTGGTTAAGAAGGTATTCGAATTACATATAAATAGAAAATAACTTAAACATTTCATCTAGAAGGTAATCGCCTTTTTCTTCCGCTACTATATATAATATGAGTGTCAATTTTAGTACCATAAGTTACCGTTGCCTAACAGTACGATAAATAACTACAATGCATACAATGCATTGTCTCAAAAGAATATTTTTCTCACGAAAACACATAAATCGATCAAAATATGATTCTACTTCATTATTTAAAGAACTTTCTATTTTAATTTTTACAAAAAGGTATAGGTACCTTTGTTAATTAAAGCTTTAGTTTGTTGTAGCACCTTTATAACTTAAGATATAAAGATTTCACAGGTAGAAAAGTATAAACAGTGAATTATACTATATTTAATGCGAAAAACCTCATCAAATACCCTTCTCTATTTTGCTCAATTATAAAAATTTCACCAGCATCTTCTGTAAAAAAATATACTAAAGGAAATTCTGAGAAATAAGTTTTTCTGACATTTAATGTTATCAGCATAATCTTCTTTTTATGTTGACCCTTATAGTATAGTTGTGATTAGTTAGTATAGAAGTTTTATTTCTATTGGCAAAGTTAGTTCAAGTTTAAAACACGCGGCTTATAAAACTCTGCTAAATATCTTCTTACACCATTTAATTTCAATATTTCTTATACGTACAATTTACATGTTTCTATTTCTGATTAAAAACCACTGTCAGCACAGGAGACAGAATATATTTTTCTGAATATAATACTTAGTATCGTTGGTTTTATATTCTTAGATTTTGTATCTTTATAGGTACTTTCACCTAAGCAGGTGGTGACAGAAAGAAAGATAACTACTGTCATTGAGTAATAAAGTATTTTGTTTTATTACTCAATGCTACTGTGTTATTATTTTATTATTAAAAATAAAATACGAACATTTTAGAATTCTTTATATGTTTATTAAAATATTCGGCAGCCACTTGAAAGCAGTAATAAGTGGAAATACAGTGTGAGTCAAAATAATTGCAGAACATTTAAGGACTTGTTAAAAATTAAACATATAAGTTTGCATGATTTCTCAAGAAGTGCCATCCACTTAAAGTTGAGAAAAATAAAATTGATTGTGTTAACCTCTACTTTTTGAAAGTTCATCTTACTAAGAACAATAAATAACTGCACAGTTAAACTAAATAAATAAATAAATAAATAAATAAATAAATAGTGGAAGTTTAGTTTAACTGTGCAGTTATTTATTGTTCTTGAGAAAAATACATTATTTTTATTTTTTTCTCGAATATGGGTGATGTTACAATAACAAATTTTAGAAGTTATTCCTATCGATAAATTGGCTATCTACAGGTATTTTTTTAAATCGCTTTCTAACTAAGAATAATAAAAAACTCTTCGTTTTAACAAAACTTCCACTATTTATTTAAAAAACTGCTTTTTTAAACTCAATGACAGCCGCTTCGCTAGACAACTAGCATCGTCAGGATAGTGGCGTTAGATGAAGCTGTTCTTGATATAGTTGAAGAACATCCTGAACCAAGTACCAGAAAGATTGCTGGTGAATTTCATACAAGTCAGGGTTCAGTGTCAAGTATTTTGCGCGAACAACAATTACATCCATATTACTGGCAACGTGTACAAAAACTTTTGCCAGCATATTTTTTCTTTCTTTCTTGTCATAGACAAAAGTCATTCTGCCCGTTGTTTCATCCTGGTTTTATTCTGTTCAAAAAATCAGTATACTATTTCGCCTTTTTTTGTTACACCTTTCTTCATCACCCTAATCAATGACCTATTTTTCAAATCAAAAACTAAAAAATAATCCATGGAAAAAAATATGTGCCCACCTATTATACAATTCTCGCATGGCGCCCAACGTGGGGAAATGCAATATTAAAGTATGTTTTATTGACTTTTAAGATAGGGGGCGCCTTTTAGTATATTGCCACAGGCGCAATAATACCTAGATACGGCTCTGATAATATTACACTGCTTCCATGTTTCAAAATATTGTCGAGACGCAATCCAGAGTTTGATCTTCGGGCACAGATGTATTTATGTTGTTTATATGCCAGCAACATTGAAAACATAGTGTTCTTTGATACAGGAACAAACAATTTAGTAACGTCTGTGATGGATTAGTGATATTCATTCAATATTATCGATAAATTATCTTAATTTACAACTAAAAACATTTCTTTTAGTGACCTTTCAAAATAATTGAAACGTTTAAATTTAGATTTAAAATTACCACTCGCCAAAAAACCTGTTTTGAAAACCATTTTATAATCAATAATTTTTTTCAGATACAATGAAGCCGCCCCTACTTCAAATCTAACGATGTTCTACCAATCAAAAAATGACCAAAAGACATCCTCTTATGCCTAAGAGTAGCCAGTTACTGTACCCATTTTTGTTATTTTTATCTCTCATACAATCCTCCCAATTTTATTTACTTTTACTTGAAGATACAACACCACCCGGAGATGTAATTTTCAACGCCAGCGTCTATCGTCTGGGTTCAGACAGGGAGTATAAAATAAATGGAAAAAGATCGGCCCCTTTTGTATATTCTTTGGTCGAAGTTCATCCGAAAACAGGCCAAATATTTTTGAAAGAACAACTACAATGTGACGGATTATTTTACCCGACTTTTTTTACAATTCATGTAGACTCCACTTCGAATAGATTGAAGGACATCGATTATTACAGTTTACCTTTAAGAATTTTTATAGTTGGCAAAGACTGTGTGGATCACAGAGATGAGGATTATTCTTATTTGGACGAATTTGGTAGATCTAAGAGAAGTTTAAGGAACAGTTGGTTACCTTTCTTGCAGCTTCATCCGTCTGTTAAAGAAAAAATCAACGAAGCTCGACAATGGGTAAGTAACGAAGGTATAATAAGTAGTATTTTTGTAAAAACTATTAATTTAAAGCTTAAAATTCAACAAAGACTTGTCACAGAAAAAAATTCCGTAATAAAAATATCAAAGAAATGCTTTTAAATACATACTTGTAAAGGTATATTACCTATTTGTTATTATTCAAAAGAAGTCAGAACCGATCAATACTTTTGTGTCAACGTTATTAAAAAAATAAAAAAGGAAACTTCTTTTATTTTAATAACACATTTTTGAGATTCTATTTTATTTAGATAGATAATAAGAGAGAAATATTGTTCTTTGGAATTTTTGAGAGATTGTAAAATAACAAATATTGAAGAGCTCTGATATCCTTTGATTCTTTGCAGGGCTGAAGAATTGGAGATTTTGTAAAATAAGTAGGAATTATTTGTGGCAAAATGGTGGGTTGTTGATGCTATGATGGCAAGGTTGTTGGATAAAATTAGTAGAGCAAATATACCGCTCTACTTAATGTTGATCTTATATATCGTTGTATTATCCCCATGATGGGGCGCTGGGTTGTGGGGAATTAACGGTAAAGGGGGTATGAATCGAGGAATCTGAATGTCCTGTATTTAGAACATGAAGAAGATAGAGGGTTTGTTTTTGGGATGTTCTAATGCATTTTTGGCAAATAATTGGTCCGAAGAGATATAATGGGATTAAATGTTTCCAAAATGTACCAGAATTGGAAAAACATTGATGTTTTTAGATTACAATGGTGGGATTAAAAGAATAAATATCGAACAGTAGATCAATCACAATTTTAATTAGAACTACGTATTGTGTAAATATTATGCTGACAATATGTTTCTCATAGATTTATGGTATAAAACGAAATTTACATTTGCATACAAGGACCTTGGATACATTAATTTTTTGGCGTTTGGCATTCTTGACTGCTTATTTCGTTCCTTGTATGCTTTCTTCCATTTTTATCGACTTCTATAATGGTTATCAGGATATTACTGAATTTTTCCGCTACAAAAATGAATTCAAAGATCTACAAGTATAGATTCAATATACCAATTTGGGTTTATTATACAGTGCTTTTCAGATTAAAGTATCCACCTTTAATAACTTTTGTTATTGTTGTTGAGCCTCTAAGCTGACTTGCCCTAAAATTGCCACTTGGATTGCTTCGTTATTTACGAGTCCCTCTCGCTTATGCACTTTATTGCAAACAGACCCTGTTGTGGTAAATTTCTCCATCAGTTGAATTACATACTTATGAGTTGCATGTCTTCCGTCATGTAATTCGTTAAATATTCTAGCAGCAGCTTTTGCACAATTATTATTTTGGTAGTATAAACCTACAATTTCAATTCTTTCTTGCAAAGAGTAAACCATTTCAGCGAAACAAAATAAATAATGTAGCAAAGTACACTATCAATAGTGACAAATTACAAATTCTAGTTAACAATGTCAAACAATAGTGACAAATTACAAATTCTAGTTAACAATGTCAAACTTTAATAAACGGTTGAGTTTTTTGTTGTTTGGATTTTTGAAATAGAATAAATAGCACAGTTAAAAAGATTAAAGAGTTTGAACTGTTGTACAACCCATTTTATTACAGACAAATAAGGTGAAAGTAAAAAATAAGTAAAATTTGTGCTATTAAAAGAAAAATTGTTTATCTCATAAACTAACCACTTTAACCTACAAGTATTATACATTTTTGAAATCAGCTAAAAGAGGAGTATCCAAATATTACATAAAAAATGTGAGAAGAAAAAAAAAAGATGTTGCTAGGGGTGAGGGGGTGGCTTTTCCAGTAAGTTATTTAAATAAGCCATAATGCTTGCCCCTTCCAACATAAATTGAGGTGTTTTTGGATTTTTCCTAAATACCAGTATTACAAAAGTTATTAAAGGTGGATAGTTTTATCTGAAAAGCACTGTATGTACAAAAACAAAATGTTGAGATGTACATGAGTATACAGATCATTCAACATATAAATATTTTATTTTTCGTTGATTATAAATATTTTAAACGTTTATCTATCTAAATTATTGATCTATGCATACGATCTAGATTCAATACAAAGTCTTTTAATACTAATTTAACAAAAATAAGTTAGTTAATATTAATAATATACGTTTTACATATGTATGAGGCAAGTAATTAAATATCTTTGAAGCTTTGGTAAAATGTATATCTCTGTCCTACTATTTTTTGCTAATTTTCAAACGAATATTTTTATTGGTCCCCTACTGATGGGTTAATTTATGCTGGCTATGTTTTTGATATGTTTAAAGTAGTATAGAATACGAGGTATGTTCACAATATAAAGGGAATTTTTAAATTTCAAGGATTTGGAGAGTCCATTTGTCAGTTTTCTTTAAATAATAATAATAATATTAATATCTTTATTGTCCAACAGTTACCCATTTACAGGACAATTTTCTTAAAACATAATATATAATAAAAACCATAATGCTAGAAAAAAAATACAAATGAGATGAATAGAAAATAAGAAAATAACTGACATACAATTCTTAATCCAAATAACAAATTGCAGACCTGATAAGTTGATGCAAGCTACAGTTGAATATATCAGAATGTTCAGAAATTTTGTCGTAATTACTACACATTACATATAATGGTGAATGCAACAAAAGGTTTGTTCTAACTTGACTAAGCCTGAATGTTGGTGCATTACGAAAAGGATAGTTTGGTACACTAAAGTTGATAAATTTAAGTATTTCGGGACAGTCAATTAAATTATGCAGTAACTTAAACAAAAATATTAGTGAGGCACAGCTGCGTCTCATTTCCAAAGACTGGAAATCTAAAATAGTTAGTAACTCTTTATTATCAATTCCACGAGTAGGATATAAACCATTGATTTTAAAAAATAGATATTTTAAAAATTTACGTTGGACTCTCTCAATATTTTGTATATAAGTAACATAAAAAGGCGACCAAATTATACAGGCATATTCAAGCTTTGAACGTACAAATGCGAAATATAGTAATTTAATAGCCTGGAGATCCGTCAAGTGTCGACTATTTCTTACAATGAAGCCATATGCTTTGAATGCTTCAGAAACTTTCAAAGCAATATGCTGAGTAAATGTAAGTTTTGTATCAAATATAACACCCAAGTCTTTGATCTCATTTAAGTGCTCCAAACAACACCCATTAATTTCATAAGCAAAATTTATAGCACTTTCTTTTCTTGTGTAACTTACAACTTTACATTTTTTAATATTTAAGTTAAGTTTATTATCAAAACACCATTGCTGAACAAAATTTAGTTGGCTTTGTAAAACTTGACAGTCATCAACACAATCAATTAAAGAGAAAATCTTTAAGTCATCTGCATAGCACAACACTTAGTATTAACTTTTTCACATAGATCATTAATGAAGAGCAAAAATAATAAAGGGCCCAAATTTGAACCTTGCGGAACACCAGAGGAAGCCAAATATTCACTAGATGTAAAACCATTGTATGAAACGAACTGATATCTATCGGTCAAATAGGAGTTTATGAATTTTAGAGCATCATCCACAAATCCGAACTCCTTAAGTTTAGAAATTAAGATGTTGTGATGGATTTTATCAAAGGCTTTCGAAAAGTCCGTGTAAATAACATCAACCTGACTTTTATTGTCAATAGCTTCGGCAATGTATTGTGTTAAACAAAATAAATTGGTCACTGTAGAGCGGTTACTAATAAAACCATGCTGGTGGAGTGAAATATTATTACGAACTGAGGTAAATATCCTGTTATACAATATTACTTCAAAGATCTTTGACATATTACAAATTATTGAAATAGGTCTGTAGTTTTCAATAAAAGACTTATCGCCACTTTTATAAACAGGACATACTTTAGTATTTAAAAAATTTAAGACAACACAAGTTTTAGCATCAGTTACATTACCTTCCACGAATCTTGGTACATTGAAATCACCCAGTACGATGGAGTTTGAACTCAAATAGTCCAGTTGCTCCAAGCATTCGCATAAGTCTTCAAAATCAGATAAACTTATTTTGTCAGGTATATAAACAACCAATACATAAACTGTTAAATATTTTATTTTGCACTTCACAACTAATAAATCTATTGCTGGAAACTGTAAATCGAATGCTACTGTATACTTCTGATTGAATGTGATCTCTTAAAGCCAATAAAACACCTTCACCTCTTTTTTTACAAATTTGATTAAAGCTACGATCCTTCTGTCCGCAACCACGTCTCTATTAATGCAACAATATCATATTCCTGGTCACTTACGGCTACATAAAAAGAATTCAATTTGCTGTTTAAACCCCTTACATTTTGATAATAACGCAGCAGATCTGATGACTAGTAGCGATGATAACATGCGTGAACTGTTGGAAGTGTTCAGTTTAAAGACTCAACAATCTTCGGAATACCATTAAAGAACTTTATTCTGTATTTCTGATTGTCTTTCTCATTCTTTATCCCAAGCTCGACCTTAAGTTGATTGTAATGATTAATTTGCCTTGGGGTTCGATCAAGAGCAATTGATATCTTATTAAATTGACTATTTTTTAAGTTTTTCGCTTTACGAATTATATTTAACGCTTGTGCCTCATCCTTTAAAATCAGTTTAATAGGTCGAGTTTTATTATTATTTGGTTTAAATGTATAATAAAGGTTTCAGCTGGATGAATTGTTTACTATATAAAGGGAATTTTTAAATTTCAAGGATTTGGAGAGTCCATTTGTCAGTTTTCTTTAAATGTATAATAAAGGTTTCAGCTGGATGAATTGTTTACTATGTCAGTGGCAGCTGCTAAGGTTATTATGAACTATGAAATATTTCAAAGGCTTTGGGAACAAAACGCGTGGGAGCAAAATTAGTTCCAAATTTGTTGAATTTTAAACAAAAGCTGAGGAGAATGGAAGTTGCTAAGAAGTCACTTAATGTAGTTAACGACGATGTAGAATTATTGAAACTTGTTATAGTCATATCCAATATGTGTTGTATGTAATTAAACTATTTTAAGAAATGTAATAAAACGTGATAAATTAAAAATTAGAACCAGGTAAAAGTGCCATATCACTCATTTGCCGTTCTGCAGGAAGTAATAAACCTCGTTACTATATTACTTATATATCCACCTTCCCCTCGCTAAAAAACAGTTTCAATTTACCAATTTTTAAGCTTTCCAGTTCATTGGCGAACTAATTTACTAAACGTTCTTAAATATTTTTTGTTATTTTTTAACTTTAATCAAACGAACACATTATTAATTTCATACGGTAGACAATATTGGAATAAAGTTTTTTTTTGTCATAGGTATCGGAAACTTACGCTTCTTTTGCTATACCAACCGCAGGAAAGTGGCAAAAGATCTGTTTAAGACAGAGCCAGTACATTAACTCCATAACTGCCTTCCTTCCAAAAACCATTAGCACCTATTGCACAGTTGAATTCCATTACGTTAGCGATGATAGATTCGAAATAGAACGAAGCCAAGGAGATCTGGTGGCCAGTCGAGATATTTGTATAGTTGAACCACTCTGGAAGGTGAGAACAAACTGATTAATAAATATTTTTGTAATAATCAGCGTGTTTGTAGGTTACTGTATTATTCACGGCAATATGTCAAAACATATCCGTTCTGAATTCAGAGCATCGCTTGAAAATAGTTTATCACCATCAACAATTCAACGACACAGACATCGCAAAGAGAGTAAGGAGAGAATTAAGGAATCAGTCGCCGTTTTTCGAACAACATCTGTACTTGGCGAGCGTTCTAGAAGAATGCGAACCTCCAATGGTAGTTACAACGGTGAAAGCAAGAGATCCAGAAAACAGCCCCATAACGTATTCCATGACAAGTTTATTAGATTCCAGGACACAGGCCATGTTTGATATCGACCAAAAAACCGGAGTAATCACTACAAAGGTAAGTTGATATATCAACCAAATACTAGATAATATTAGTAATGTTTAGTAGTGTTACAATAGGGTATTACACTCATTTTTAAAAAGTGTCTCAATTAGATCCTACAATGCTAACAAACTACTAAAAGAATCACATTTTTTATTCAGTCGCTAAGCTCCTATCCTAAAAATACATTTAAAATTTATATTTTCAATTTTCACTCGTAATTTGACGATAATTATGTGGTCGTGACGTCAGTTCGCTGCGTAAACAAATGCGCTGATTTTCAGTAGATTAATCATAAATGTATTTATATAAAAAATAAGCTATTATTTCACTTATCGTTGGTTTAGGAATACAAGAAAACTGGCGAATGCGAAGATCATTTTAATGTAAGTACCTATATGCATTAGGTACCCCTCTAAATATCTTTCAACATAACTACCATGAAAAAACATTCGCGATCACCTTGGACTGGGCGCCATCTACATTTGGAAATTTGTACATAGTATTCTGTGTTGATGAAGTATTGATTATTTCTTTGTTGTATATTTGGTTCAGAGCTGTCAGAAAAGAGTATTTTAGTTACTTTAGAGTAACTTAGTTACTTTAACTTTTGGCAAAAGTAACTAGTATCTTAGTATCTCTAATTGTTAAATAATTAATGGAGACTTAAATTCTGTATGTGATTTTTATAAGTTTATTTTTACAGACGTTTTATTAATCAGTTTTGACAATACATATATTTTTCTATCATAAATAAATTATTTCCCTAGCAACCTGGTAAAATCATAAAACCATTTCTAACATCTTCCCCCCTCAAAAATAAATATTCAATTACATAAAATAATAAATAAACACAGACTAGAAACCTAGTCTACAAGGTTGATGAACCACTCTTCCTGATCTGGTTCTAATAGGTTTTGAACTTAAACCTTCATCTTCTTTTTGCGTTTTCTTAGTTTTACTCTGTACTTTACTTGATGTCTCCTTTTCTTCTTCTTCTTCATCTTTTTTTATTTCTACCAGAATCCTCGTTTCTTCTCGATTGACTTTTGTCAAATCATGTAAAAACACGGACGGGGTTAAAGGGCTTAATGATGAGTCCTCATCAATATAAGTTATGGGTCTGTTATTGATAATTGACTCACAATCACATAATACTGTCATTAACTCCTCATAATTTAGACAGGCTGTTCCTAAATTTCTTCTTAGTAACTCCTTAACCATCCTTACCATTCTGCTAATATCGCTTCTTCAATGTCACATGCAGTTTTTCTAAAGATTTTTCTTAGCGCATTTCTCTCTATCTTTAGATTCTCCATTTCTTGTCAGTCCTGTCACGGTCGCCACAAATTGTTAAATAATTATTTTTTCAGTTGTTGGCAAATCATCCACTTTTTCCGATTCTACCGTTTCTGCCGGTTCATCCTCTTTTTTAGAAGGTCCTCCTCGTTTTTCTTCATCATTGCATGGGGAACACTCACAAGTTTCACAAGTACATTCTACTTTGGAAGGCTTTACTTTTGGCACGGCAGGATTGGTCGATACTGGAATTTTTGATGTTTTCATTGTGTTTGGACAGTAACACTTTATAGTAGCCACTTGATAAATTTGTTTTTCGTCGTTTACTTGAAATTGTCTTGTTGAGCATAGATCTCTTATCATAGGCGAACATAAGCAACCTGGATTGTGCTCTTTACAAATATGTTGAGTTCCTACTGATTCCTGTTCTTTTTGAAATGTAGGTTTAAATACGTCTTCGATACTGATTCGTGACTTTGTTTTTCGACCTTTGCAGCTTTGTGGTTGAGAACATGAAGGGTTTGTTGCCCCACAAGGCTTTACATATGTACAGGGATCTACGCAAGGTTCGCATTTACACAAACGACATTTGCAATTTGGAGGATGAACATCATTTTGCGATGTGAAGGTATAAGGTTGTGTGGGCGTTTTAGATTCGCGTTTTTTCTTTGGGTTTCCGCCACAACTGCATACTTTAGTTCCTTCACGTTCAGGTTCGGCAATTATTGTTTTCTGATTTCGTTTTTCCATAATTTCCGAAGTGCAAATGAAGCAGTTACATACTTCAGGGCATTTACAAGATACTTCTAGCTTGGATGACCGTTTTTTACTAGGCCGCGAAAGGTCAGAGGGTTCTTTGGAATTTCTTGTTGTTTCTGTTCCATTACGTATTTTACTTTTAATTTGAATTTTAAAAGATCTGTTCTATATTTTTCTTCTTCTTGTAGTTCCTCTCTTATATCTTCTGAATTTTCTTCGGTAGCATACATAGCGTCTTTGATCGTATTATCCAAATTAAATATTCTTTCTCCTTGATCTTGTAACTGGCTACTAAGAAATGTAATGTAGAAATCATCCAATACATCTGCTAATATCGCTTCTTCAGATACTTTCTTAAAAGAAACTGTATCTTGTAACTTAATAAAGTATCTTAGATATCGAAAAGTAACTTGATAGAGGCCGTGGATTCTGAGTAGACCCGTGACGTCGTAAATAGTTGCGCACAACTGAATGGCAGCGGTGCATTAGAGAGAGACAATACGACGTAAACGGCGGACTGACCAGAATGAATCAGTAAGGGCTGCAATTATTAGTATAGTTAATAGGACAATTTTCAAACACAAATTTGTGTACTGCGCCAGTTGACGTCACAGGTCTACTCAGAATCCACGGCCTCTACCAAAAAGTATCTAAGAGGTGACAAGTGAGTGGACAGTTAGGAGCCGACTTCACGTTGCTGGTTTATCTTCTTGAACTGTCCCCTGACTTGGACAATAGCGGATTGGAGTAGCCTATTTTTTAAAGAAGGCTCAGATAGACTTAGAGTGTGGCGACGACAAGGCGTGTATTGCTTAGCGACTTCCATTTGGTGAAGGATCAGTCATGGCGTGGAAAGGAATATGTTTTGACTTTTTGACACTCACGGAGTTACATGACCATGTTTTACCGTTCATGGTTATTCTTAGAGAGCCCCACACTGCTCGAATAGTTACTGTGTCTCTTGACAAGGTTCAAATCGATTTGTTTGGCCTGCCCTAAGTCCAAATTTAAATCCAACAGAACACGTTTGGGATGAAATAGAGAGGCATTTGCGTAGACATGTGTCGGCCCCCAGAAATTCTTGAGAGCTTGGCGATATACTGGTACAGGAATGGGACAATCTTCCAGAAAATGTAATCCAAAATCTGTCGATTGCAGGCTGTTAGCACTGCCAGAGGAGGGAATCATAGTTCTTAAAATTCTTTTGCATTAACTAAAAGCATATCAAAGTGAAATAACAATGTTTAAACAGAATCGACCTGAATGTCTGGAAACGGAAAATTAAAAATCTCTTATGACAATTACGCGCACGCGCACTTGGTTTGTTTGGAAAGTTTTTTATGACCACGCCTTAAGTGACGTCAAACTTGTAAATTGACTTCTCATCAGTAACGATGTCAGAAATTTTTATTCAGATTTGAATTTGAGCAACAATGAGACGAAGTTTATTTACCGAAATTTGTAACACCCCGTGGAGTGCAACAGCTATAGTAGCTGTTGTCAAATGGAATCATAATGATGCACTTTTTTAAAGCGGAAGGAAGCCAACTTTAAAATTGGGGCCAGTTTTTTTTTGCCGGGGAGTTTATATACATTTTTTGAACAAAGATCATATTTGGAGGTTATAAAAAGCAAGTATAATAAATTGAGAAATGTCACTTTCTTATATATATATGAAAATAGTGTGTGACTGTCACTTTAGTTTACACAGCCGAATGACGTAATACCATGGATTTTAAAAATAATTTTACTATTTTATGAACCAAAATTAACACTAACACTAAAATTTCTTTTTGCCTGAGCTATCTAAATAATATATTTTTTCTCACATAGAGTAAAATACCCTATTGGGAAATATTCCATAACAAGTGAGGAGGCCTCGCGATCTTTTTACTACAACATGCAGAAGAGAGAAATCGAATAGGGCTTCCAGAGCTGCTACTAGGGTACTAGTAGATTTCTAGCATTACTATTATTGTTCCATCGTGTCAGAAGAATGTATCTTGATAATCATTTCAAATCTAGTCTTGTTTCCTTTTCTTTTAGGTCCAACTAGATCGCGAACTCGTGGACGTCCATTATTTTCGAGTAACCGCGATGGATGACAGTTTTCCACCCCGCTCCGGTACGACTATGCTTCAAATTAATGTCTTGGACGCTAACGACCATTCCCCGTCCTTTGAAATGGTTGAATACGATGCCAGTATAAGAGAAAGCGTAAATGTTGGTACTACTGTGATAACTCTGAAAGCCACCGATCAAGATATCGGTAAAAACGCCGAGGTAGAATATTCCATAAAAAGCATAAGCGGTGGAGGAAATTCACCCGAAAGCGAAGACAGCAACGCTTTTAAAATTGATTCGAAGACAGGTGTCATTACAACGAGAACCTTGCTCGATCGAGAAACGACGGAAGTTTATACTCTAATAATTCAAGCTTCCGATCTAGCGACGCCACAAAGTGCCAGGAAAACATCTACTGCCAGCGTTGTTATACATATCTTGGACGATAACGATAACTATCCACAGTTTTCCGAACGTACCTATACTGTGTCGCTCAACGAGGATATAAACTACAACGATAACCCCGTAGTTGCACATATCAAGTAAGTTATGTAATTTTATTTGATAGGTGGCATATATTTAATACTTCTATATGGACAGTTGATACGATAAAGAACATCACTACACTACGGTGCCGACAATATTTCTTTCTCTCGCGTTGGTAGAATTTATCCATACAGCGCATGCTGGAGAAATCTCTAAACCCAATTGAATTTTTCTGTGGGTTGCGACATGCGCACAAAATATGCGCAGAACTGACTGAAGGCTATTCTTCGAGAGAGCAAACGATACATTATCTGTTTCACCATATCGGAACACCTTCCACTTATAGAAACTGTCCATATAGGAGTATTAAATTTATGATAGGTTGGCCAAAGAATACTGCAATTAACAAAAAGATTAAAAACAGCTTTTGTTGATTTATTTTTTGTTTGCGCATGTCTGAAAGCGCCATGTTTCTATTAAGATAGTTGTTATTTGCCAGTACCATCTCTGGTCAAGCTTCGCACTTAACTTTTCATACAGTTTGGAAAATGTACTAATATTAAAAATAAATTAAATTGTTCATGAATAAAGGTTTTTAAAATACTAAATTCGTCTTAAAAACAATAGGTCTTACATTATTAAAGAAGACAAAAATTTCGCTGGATCATTCTCTAATTACTTTAAAAATCACGAATTTAGTTCAAGAAATAGCATTTTTGAATATTTTTTAATTCTATTTTACGATGAATATTTTCACTTTAAACTGTAAAAGTTATTATCTTAAACTAAATGCAAGTCTGTTTCACTCAAAAAATCGGAATAAAATTTTTTGAATATTTTTTAATTCTATTTTACGATGAATATTTTCACTTTAAACTGTAAAAGTTATTATCTTAAACTAAATGCAAGTCTGTTTCACTCAAAAAATCGGAATAAAATACTTCAATTTTGCAATTTTTTACAAATATTCTTAAGCATAATTATTTTTATTTGACACTTAGAAGTTATAAGCAATTACCATTTTCAAGCTTATGTCTAGACGGTCTAGAGAGAGGTCATAAATTATATATAGTTCTGTGAGCTGTTTATAGTTTTAGCGGCGTTGTCAATGGTGTTTATTTTCTTTCAGTTACATTAATTTTGCGTTGAAAAAGATTATCAAAATGAAAATATGAAATTATTTGCTTAAATTTATTGTACTAACCCTTACTCTGTGGAATTCCATCTTACTAAGAATAATAAACAACTATTTGTTGAAACTCAGTGTTCAATAGCTACCTTACCCTTAAATTCTGTCTTTTGCATGGTATAGAAACTTGGACCCCCTATGTGTATTTGTACTAGGATTGTACAGATGATGCTGATGCCATTGATGTACCAAACCAACAAATATAAATGGCACCAAGAAAGAAGAATAATTTAGTGCCAGGTAATTTAGTGAATACTAAGTCATTTGCCTAGATCAATTTTTTTGAATTGAGGTCTTAGTCTTTAATTTCCTCAGAAGTTCAACACTCTTATTTATAAGAATAATATGGAAGATACATACTTTCTTTAGAGAATAAGAGGGTCATTGAAGGTCAACTCTATATGATGAGATTAACAATCTTCTTAGGTAAGGAGATCAGGTAACTCTAGAAGTTTCTCTGTATAAGTCGGATACTTACTTCCCTATCCCTTTGGTTGTACTTTTCAATGTTTGTCCACTTGTGCTAGTTCCGTTTTTGGTCGTGGGTGTGGTTGCCTAAGAAACGACAGAATTGTTACAATAAATTTCATTATCTGGTTCCGTTTTAAATTATATTCATGTTTTTTACAGACGAGAGTGTATAGCTATCTTAAACTACATTGTAAATGCTTACTAATTTTTATTTATTTTCATTATATTACAGAGCTTCTGATGCAGATCAGGGCGCAAACGCAGCAATACGTTACGCAATAATAAGCGGCAATACTCAATCTCAGTTCGCTATTGACAGCCTTACTGGAGACGTATCTTTAGTTAAGCCTCTAGATTACGAAACTCTTAGAAATTATCGATTAGTAATAAGAGCACAAGATGGAGGAAGTCCTGCAAGATCCAACACTACCCAGCTACTTATAAACGTTAAAGATATCAACGACAATGCGCCTAGGTGAGTTCCTAATAAATACTTTTTGAAATCAACAGGTTAAATACCCGTAGTTCTGAAATAAAATAATTTTAATTTTGTATATCTCATGACTTATGAGAACTAACTAAGATTTGTTGGAAAAAGATTAAATAGCAAACAATTATTTTCAAATTATTAAATACCTTAACAGTTAGTTAGTAAATTGATTGTACTAACCCTTACTTTTTGGAAGTCCATCTTATTAAGAATAATGAAAATTGAAGTTAACTTCAATATGTCAATCTGACGATGCTAAGTCTAGCGAAACGGCTGTCATTATAGTTAAGAAAGCAATTTTTTAAATAAATATTGGAAGTTTTGGTAAAACGAAGAGTTTTTCATTATTCTTAATTAGTTAGTTAGTAGTTTTTTAAATTATTTAAAATAATGGAATCAGTATTCGGTCCTAATTCTTATATGTTTTTACAACGATTTGTGCATGTTGGATTAGTGGCAGTGTAATTTTGTATTAGTTAACATCATAATGTGTTTGCAGATTTTATACATCTTTATTTCAAGAAAGTGTACTTGAGAACGTTCCTGTTGGCTATAGTATCGTTAAAGTTCAGGCCTACGATGCAGATGAAGGACCTAACGCTGACATTAAATATACAATATCGAGTAGAGATGCTACAGGAGGTAGTACCGATGATTTACCGCTAGCCGTAGATTCACATTCTGGTTGGATTTTTACCACAAAAGAGTTGGATAGAGAACATCAACCGAAATATATGTTTCAAGTAAGCAAATTATATATGATATTAAAACAAGGAAGATCCTTTCCCTATGTGATATAATTACCCTCTATCCGTTGCCGGTCGTGTGATGTAAAAATATTACGCTGTATCCAAACTGTTTTTACAGGAAACTACTATTGTTATTATTTATTCTCCTCCTTATATGCGTATTTTTTAGGTTATAGCGAGTGATCAAGGTGTACCACCACAAAGTGCCAGTGCAAGCGTTGTAATTACTGTTCAAGATGTGAATGATAACGATCCTATTTTTGAGCCAAAAATATATGAATCGGTAGTAGCTGAAGACGATTCTCCAGGTGAGTTTATTGTAATTAAAAAATGTATACTGGTGTAAAAAGTGTCTAGAAGTTGCTTAAAAGAGAATAAGATTCAAAAAGTAGAGTAAAAAGCCCATAATAAAGTTTCAAATCTTGTAAGCTATCCATCTCTCAAATGTGGGTTGAAACACAAAAGGTTCAAAGGAAACTCAAAGTTAAAGTCTATCCCACAACTGTTTTATTAATTGTTGCAACTAGTTTCGGTCCTATAGGACCATCATCAGGCTGAAAGTATTATAAAAGAATAGAAAGAGGATCATAAGTACAATATCAAGTTATGATCTTGATGAAGGCTAGTTGCTTAAACTTTTTGGATTCTTGGATTGTCTGGAGAATCTACTGAGTTGTTTTTAAAGCTTCTTGTCTACTGTATTTAGCTCAGAGATGTAGAATGCAGATGTACTGCTGAAAGCTTCTGGTTTCACAAATTTGATTTATTTAAATTTTAAATAAATGAACTGTAAATATGTTTACCTAACTACAACCAACAATTCAAATCATTTATACTAATTAGATTCTGGGGGTTATAGATCAGATAAATAATTCTTGTTTTCGTTTGATGGTATGTGCAAGTTTTTATGAAAGGGAATAACAAATAAATGTTCTTGAGATGTGACTATTATAATGTTTTAAGAGTGGCATATTTGATGTGTAATGTAGTCATTTCCCATGCCCTTTCATACACTATTCTCTAGAAATTGTTTTGCACAACTTGTAACCATAATAATACTTGAGCATGTGCCAATTTACCAGTAGTGGCCTAAGTACTGTAGGTTGTGACTATGTACCACATACTCCGTTTTAGCTGGCATGTTAAGGAGCCTGGTATTTCTAGATCATATTTGTGAGAGTGATTATAAAAAGTACTATTATCTATTGGAGATGATACCTAGTTTCGATTCAACTTGGGTCAGTCTGCTTGCTATAACAAAGATTTGTCTAAATTTGTCAATATATTTCCTATATTGGGCTGATTTAAGAACAGTGATTTTATATTGTGATGATCAGATAAGAGGAATCAGATCAGATAAGAGGAAATAAATTGATGATAGTTACAGTTAGAACAGTTCTACCTTCTATTAAATCATTTCAAAACATTTATACTTGAAAAATTTAAGTCAGAAGAAGAAAAGCCTAAGTAAATGACTAAATTTATTTATTTATTTATTTATTTATTTATTCATTAAACGGATTAACCAATTCACAATTATTATAGATGAATTTATAACATTCATAATCGAAAAATAATATACATAAATATACTTTCATATCAAAAGCTATGAGCAACAATAAATACATAAATGTTCTAGGTAAAATGAATTTGGATTTGGTTTTTAAATTGTGGTAATGTAGAGCCGAAAAAATCAAGATTATGCTGATAATTGTTAGCAGTTCTCAGCAGTCTAGTTATAGGTTCATTCCTGCCATAGTTTGTCTGGTGAAATGGAATATGAAACAATTCCGTGTTACGCATTCTTCTGTCGTTAACGTTAAATTTAATTAAGGCCAATAATTCAGGACAATTAATGCGACCACTAAGCATGTTGTGTAAACAGCATAAATCAATTTTTGTTCTCCGATTTTTTAGGGATTGAAGATTTAAGCATCTCATTGATGTGAAAATCATCTACCCTAATTCCCATTTTAAAAGCAGACTGTTTAAGAAATCTATTTTGGACTCTTTCTAATAAATATACATCAGTATTAAAATATGGAGACCAAACTACTGAATTAAATATGTTAATATTCCTGCTTAAAAATTCTAGCAAGATTTTTTTCATGCGGTTATTGAAAACGTATTTCTTTGTAGGTACTCCCGTTGCCACAGTAACAGCCTCGGATCCGGACGAAGACGCAAGGCTTCATTATGAAATAACGAATGGTAACACTAGAGGTCGTTTTGCCATAACCTCACAAAACGGTAGAGGATTAGTCACCATAGCTCAACCATTGGATTATAAACAAGAAAAGAGATACATCTTAACAATTACTGCTACGGATTCTGGAGGAAGAACTGATACAGCTACAGTTTACGTGAACATTACTGACGCAAACAACTATGCTCCCGTTTTCGAAAACGCTCCTTATTCAGCTAGCGTTTTTGAAGATGTGGCGGTTGGTACAACGGTTCTAGTCGTTTCTGCCACCGATAACGACGTCGGTTTGAATGCTCAGATATCATATTATTTAGGTATGTTATTATTGTTTAATAAAAACGTTCAAGATATCGATGATTTCACTGCTTTATGTTGTAGGTGATGACTTGAACGACGTAGGAAAAGACGCAGCTTTTACTATTAACAAACAAACAGGTGCCATTGTAACAACGAAACCGTTGGATCGCGAAACCACCTCTGGTTATCTTCTGACAGTAACAGCTAAAGATGGAGGTTCCCCTCCTCTTTCAGATACCACAGATATCGAAATCTCGGTGACGGACGTCAACGATAACTATCCGGTGTTCAAACAAGTTGCATATTCCGGTAACGTACCGGAAGATGCTTTAGTAGGAACTTCCGTGGTACAAGTAACTGCTACGGACGCAGACGTTGGCTTAAACGGGAAAATCCATTATTCTTTAAGCGAAAAGGACCAAGAAGACGGTTCGTTCGTAATAGATCCCACCAGTGGAGTAATTAGGACCAATAAAGGATTAGATAGAGAATCTGTAGCTAGTTACGAATTAGAAGCTTACGCTATAGATAGGGGATCTCCTACGCTTAGTAGTTCCGTGCCAGTGAGCATAAGAATAGACGACGTAAACGATTCGCCACCCGCTTTTGATTCCGATAAAATTGTCCTTTACATTCCAGAAAATAGTCCTATAGGATCGACTGTTGGTGAAATCTACGCTAAAGATCCTGACGAAGGGGTGAACGCTATCGTACAGTATTCAATAATAGGTGGTGAAGACGCTCAAAGTTTTTCCTTAGTAACGAGACCTGGTTCAGAAAAAGCCGAATTACTCACTATGATAGAGTTGGATTACGAAAGCCCTAAGAAGAAGTACGATATCATCGTTAGAGCCGCAAGCCCTCCTTTAAGGAGTGACGCACACGTCGAAATAATGGTCACCGACGTAAATGATAATGCTCCGATACTGAAAGACTTCCAAGTAATGTTCAATAACTTTAAAGATTTTTTCCCGACCGGATCTATAGGAAGAATACCAGCCTTTGATGCCGATGTATCCGACAAGTTACACTACAGGATTTTATCTGGAAACAACGCCAATCTTATAGCTTTGAACGAAACCACCGGGCAACTGCAACTTTCTCCTCAACTAAACACGAACGTGCCAAAAATAGCTTCGATGGAAGTATCCGTGTCCGACGGCATCAATGTAGTTAAAAAAATAATGTCGCTCAGCGTCAGATTAATAACCGCAGAAATGTTGCTGAATTCCATAACGGTGAGACTTAACCACATGACCAAAGAAGCTTTCCTTTCCCCGCTTCTTAACTACTTCACAGACGGTCTAGCGGCGATAATCCCTTGTCCAAAAGAAAATATCTTTATCTTCAGCATACAAGATGACACTGACGTTGCATCTAAGATATTAAACGTTAGTTTTTCAGTTCGTAGACCAGATGTACCTAGAGAGGAATATTACTCTCCCCAGTTCCTCCAAGAAAAAGTTTATTTAAATAGGGGAATCCTGGCGAGACTTTCCACCGTCCAGATCCTTCCATTCGACGACAACCTCTGCGTCAGAGAACCTTGTTTGAATTACGAAGAGTGCTTAACAGTTTTGAAGTTCGGGAACGCATCAGGTTTTATTTCCAGTGACACTGTACTGTTTAGACCCATCTATCCGGTAACTACATTTACTTGTCAATGTCCGAAAGGTTTTACAGGATCCAAAGAACATTACTTATGCGATACAGAGGTTAATTTGTGTTATTCTTCTCCTTGCGAGAACAACGGCACCTGTAAAGTTAAAGAAGGAGGCTACACTTGTGTTTGTCCTTCTAGTTATACGGGAGACAACTGCGAAGTTAAATTAGAAAACGATAGCTGCAAACCTAATTTGTGCGTTAAAGAAAAAACTTGCAGTCCTAAACCTGGAAGAACGAATTTTGTCTGCGAAGACTGCAATATCGTAACAGAATCTGAACACTACACTCCGCAGTGTCAACTCAAGAGTCGTAGTTTTACCAAAACGGCATTTCTGACTTTTCCGAGCTTGAAACAGAGACATCGGATACATTTTTCTCTAAAATTTGCAACACAACAACAAAATGGACTCTTACTTTACAACGGAAGATATAATGAACAACACGACTTTATAGCGTTGGAAATTATCAAAGGTAGTGTTCAATTTTCTTTTTCTTTGGGTAGTAAAGTAACGAACGTTTCTGCGAAAGTACCAGGAGGCGTGTCGGATGGAAAATGGCATTCGGTAGTGGTAAATTATTTCAATAAAACAGCTACAATCGCGTTAGATGATTGCGACGTAGCTATAGCTTTAAAACATGGTGAAGACCTCGGAGGTAAATGGAATTGCGCGGGATACGTTGAACATCAACTCGAACCACGTTGTGCGTCTTTAACAGAAACCTGTCACAGATTCTTAGACTTAACAGGTCCCTTACAGTTAGGAGGGGTTCCTTCGGAATCTAGCGTGTTTCAGATTCAACATTTTTACTACGATGGATGCATTTCAGACTTTGAAATCGATTATAAATTTGTAGATTTAAACAGTTTCATGACAGACAACGGTACTACTCCTGGTTGCCCCGAAAAACGTTCCTTCTGTTCTTCAAGACCGTGCAAAAACGGTGGTAAATGTATTGACGGATGGTCAATGTATAAATGCGAATGTCCGCAAGGTTTTGGAAGTAAAGACTGCAGCGAAACGATCAGTACGCCTTGGCACTTTAATGGAGATGGTACTCTATCGTTTAACCCACTGTTGAGACCTATACAACTTCCGTGGTTGAACGCTTTACTCGTGAGAACTTTACAAGAAGATACTTTCCTTATGTCGATTCAAATAGGCCAAAACAGTTCCGCAGTCCTGTCTTTAAATAGAGGACTCCTTCTATACACTTATAACGGCGAATCCTTAGCACTACCTACTAAATACGTAGCCGATGGGGAATGGCACCATTTGGAAGTAACCTGGCTCGGTACAGAAATCAAAATGTCAGTAGATTATGGAGAAAGCGTAGAAGTTTTACCTTACGGTGAAAAAATACAAGGTTTGTACGTTGGAAAAATCTTAATCGGAGGTCCAGATAACACTTATATGAGTCTTAATGCTGGTTATAACTACCTAGAAGGTTGTATCCAAGACGTAAGAATTGGTAACCATCAGACATCGCTTAACAGGCCTATCGTCAAAGAAAACGTTGAAGACGGTTGTTATTCCTCAAACGAATGCCACAGTGAATGTCCAGCGTCTTCAACGTGCGTAATCGAATGGGGTAGATCATATTGTAAATGCAACGAAGGTCATATTGGTCCTCTTTGTGTACCAGTTTGCTCCGAAGATCCTTGCGATAATGGCGGTATCTGCATAGAAAGTTCCAAGTATTCCAAAGGATACAAATGTGAATGCAATTCTACCAATTATTCAGGAGAATATTGTGAACTCGAACAATCTCAACCATGTCCGGCTAGTTGGTGGGGATATCCGGTTTGTGGTCCTTGTCAGTGCGATGTAGAAGACGGTTACAATCCGGATTGTGATAAGAAAACCGGGAAATGTCATTGCAGAGAGAATCATTATCAACCTAGTGTTTCTACGCAGTGCTTGCCATGTGATTGTTATCATGTCGGTTCGCATAGCACTCAATGCGATCACGAAACCGGACAATGTAAATGCAGAGACGGAGTTATTGGACTAAAATGCGATTCTTGTCCAAATGCTTATGCAGAAGTCACCATCAAAGGTTGTGAAGGTAAAGAAAGTACCTAAGAATGTCGATAATATATATTTAATTGTTTTTATTTTTAGTGGTTTATGATGGATGTCCAAAATCTTCTTCTAATGGTATTTGGTGGCCTAGAACAGTATTCGGAGCCGACGCTGTTGAAGTTTGTCCAAAAGGATCACACGGAAGAGCATCTAGAACTTGTGACAACGAATTAGGGGGTTGGCAAGAACCTGACATGTTCAATTGTACGTCTGAGAAATTCGTTCATCTAAGAGAGCAGGTGAGAAATTTTGATATAGTTTTGAAATTGTTCGAAAGCTGGTAAAAAGTCACTAAAGTAGCAAAGACTCACAGTCAGAAATAAGGACAATGTAAAAGTTCATTAGAAGCTATTTCTCGTATCGAATTCAGCTGGTAAAAATAAACAATTACCTCAAAACAATTGTGCTACACAGTTCGTTGGACACGTGGATCATCTGATTCACAGACTGTATTTATATATAAGATAAAAACATGAAAATAGCTAGAAGGTGAAACATACAAAACCAGTATGGGAGACTTGGTTGGGAAGTAAGCTTTAAAGTACTTAAAATATTTGCAATATTAATTTTTTTAAATTAGGAAATTAAAATTTTGTTCAAAAATATTTGCCAGCATAAAACCTGGTAAAACAAATCAGAAGCTACTGTCATTGTTGATTGGAGTTTTGGATTTATGGTTTTAGTGTGATTTTTTTCATTTACTGGCTTCTGTGCAGGGCGTGGATTTGGAGGTTTGTTCTTTGGACGGGAGGAATTCATGTGGGATGGCTTGTTGCAATATTTGTAAAGAACTGTGGTTTATTCATTTCTTGGCATAGTCAGAGGGAAACCACACAATAGCTGTGACACTGCATCTGAAGTTGTTAATGGGAGGGATTTTACACTCATTTTACCATGGAGTTTGCAGAGGAATTGCAAGTTTACAGAGTGGTCTGAGATTAGAGTAGAGTTCTTGGGTAACAAAACATCTATATTGGTCTATTATATTTTTCTTCTTTGATTGTTTTTGTTGTCCATTTATTGAAATTTCAAATTATCTGAAAAAAGGCGTGTTTGAAAGAAAATTGGTTATTACTATTATGATATTTTAAAATTTCCAATATCTGAACTACTATATGACTATGGGTAATGGTTTTACTAGGCTTATATATGGGATTTGAACTATGATGACAACCAAATTTCTAATATTTTTTTTATATTTCAACTGTTTTTTATTATATGGTGATTATGAATAATTCTAAAACTAGACAGTTCTTTAAATAAAAAGGATCTATGTTTTTTACTACATTAGTTACTGATATGTTGTTTTATAGCTGTCCAATATAGAAAGAGGCGACCTCCTACTCAATACTTTCGTGTCCATTAAACTCGCACACGATTTGTACGAAGCTACGAATCAAACAAAAAATCTTTATGGAGCAGATGTTCTAATCACTTACGAATTGTTAAAAGAACTACTTAACTACGAATCAAAAATGAACGGACTTAATTTGACTCATAGTCAAGATAAAGACTACATCAGAAATATGGTACACTCCGTGAGTGTTGTTTTATCTAAGAAATATACGGATCATTGGAAACGAATAAAAGAATTGACTGCAGAAGGAGTAGAAGATCTCATTGAATTTATTGAGAAGTATATTAACATATTGAGTGTCAGTCAACACGATACTTATACAAGTCCTTTTGAAATTGTTTCTCCAAATATGGGTGAGTACAAACTTTTATTATAGACTTTATTATAGATTAACTGATTGCCTATTAAAACTTTTTATTATATTCTAATGAATCTAGACATTTTCTTTTTTGATTGGTGAATTAATCTCCTTTTTTCCTTTTCTAATTTTTCTTCTGACTACAGATTACAAATTTGGACCGGCTTAACATCCTGATACACTGTCCGAAACACTCTGATGTTTCATATGTAACCCCAACCCTGTTAACTAGGGAGTGAAAGTTTGTTTGAAACCTGCAAATTTGAATGCTAGGTGTCTGAAAATTATAGGTCTGTAAATATAGGAAGCCCTTGTAATAAATATTATAACCAAAAAACTAGTATTTTTTGGCGGTTGATTGATCTGGTCTTCAGATTCTTTAACCACGAAGTCCTTCTACGTCCTCTCTTCCCTAGAATGACAAGTTGCAGGATGTAGTATATTTTATTCCTCACTTTGTTTCCTAATTTGTCCGAAGCAGAGGAGGTTTCAGGAGTTTTGTTTAATAAAGTTGAATTGTTTTAGTTGTTGGTTTGGACGTGGTTACTCCAGAATCTCTCTACGGATTTGAATCGGAGTCTTTGCCACCTGTACCTTCAATACATCCGAATTTCACATCAGAAAACGTCGTTTTACCGGACACTTCCCTATTTTTAGAAGAAAGTCGTAACTTACATCCAGAACCTTATGTAATATTCCCAAAATACAACAACTATCTTCTGGACAAACTAAAATTCGACATACACAGCAAAATATTAATATCTTTGAATCTTTTGGGAATAAAACCAATAGAGTTCGGCGAAATAATAACAAAACATTCTCTACCGGAAGATGGCAGCGTTGTAAGTTACGCTGAATATCGCCAAGATGGAGCTTTGCTTCCTGAGTCATACGACGAGTCTGTAGTTAGAAGATGGGGTGTAGACATCACCATAGGATCTCCTTTGGTATCAGTAGCAGTACTGGTCCCAGAATATGAATCAGTGGAACCCATATCGGATAATAAAGTACCTGATGTAAATTTGCCTAATCTCAAGTTTGATACTGACGATTACTGGGCTAAATCTAGTTTTAAAAGAACTGATGTGCTAGAAAACGATGCGCAGTACTTCAGAACCAAGAGAAGTAATATAGAAGAAAAAAAGTTAGTTTATAAAAGTTTGGCAGGAATTCCTCTAAACGTGCCGATAAGATTGCAATTATGGATGGACGCCAACAACACCGTTCTCAATGCTAGATCTAACCCACAATGTGTTCATTGGTCTAGAGCTCGAGGGTAAGTTACCAACATATATGTAATTGGTTCATGTATTTAAGTTTTACGTTTTAGGTTCGGGCAATGGTCTAGAGTTGGTTGCAGAACTGAAATTAACGATGACTGGTACGAGACTACCGATGACAAACCAATTTTAGTGAATTGCAGTTGTAACCATTTAAGCACTTTTGCTGTGTTAGTTGATGTTGTGGATTTGGAGGTAAGTTATCTGAAAGTTTTAGAATCTCATTTAGGGAAATTACCAGCAGTCAGTTCTACCTAATTGCCTAGATGCAGATTATATTGAACACTACTTAAATTTTTATTTTTAATTTTACACCAGGCGAATTAATTAATTTGGAAATTAATCCATAGCAGCATATTTGTGTACCTATATTTGGTTCCCCTCGGGTCCATGGATTCATGAAATAGTCTACTTTCTCTGTCACTTGAGATGTACAAACAGATCACTTAGCTTGCTGCCAATTTTTAATATTGCTTTTACCTTTTTCATTGTCAATACTACCAGTTTAACTAGTTTGGGTAATTTGTAAGTCATATTTTAGCTTCTTCATGTGCAAACTGCTAAAGGTAGATTGTAGCTTGTCTTTGTTCTTCTAGTAAAGCTAAGTAGCTTATTCCTAATTTTATAGGAGCAACTAACAATATTACTCATTCGCACAGTGGTTTCTTTTGTACCCTAGCATGAAACTGTAGTTCTTGCTTTTCCATTTGCCAATTTTTTAGAATGGCAGTATCCAGTGAGAGTATCGTTTTGTTTATTTCTCGACAACAGTTTGCGTTTTCATCCTGTTCCCAGGAATATAGTCGATCCATTTGCCAGGGACAAAGTTCTTCTTCATATTATGATAGTTTTGATACTGAGCCCTGTGTCGCTCTCCTCACTTTTACTAAGCTAGGAGCTTCTCATTGCAGTATTAAACTTCATTGATTTTCTTTCTTTATTAAAGTCTTCAATCTCTTTGATTTTATCTTACAGGCCTTTTCTCTTTTTCTTATATAGTCTTTTAAGATATCTTCTTAAATTGTTGTAGATTTTCTAGTATTTATTTGCAGTATTATTATTAATAATTTGCTTACATGAAATAAACTGGTCCATTTAATGTATTTATTTTTCAGTACATTCCGGAACCCTCACTTTTAGAAGACATTTCCAGTTACAGTTGTTTCTCCATCTCTTTGCCACTCCTTTTTGGAACTTACCTGATTTTAGCATTAATAAGAGGATTGCAGACAAATTCAAATACCATCCGAAAAAACTTGGTTCTCTGCGTATTTTTAGCAGAACTTCTTTATTTTATTGCTTTAAAAGCAAGAAAACCAATGATCGGCAACGAAGTAAGTTCATTAAAAATTTCGAGTATAAAATGTGTCTTACATTGTTTCTTTTTTTAGTTTTCATGTAAACTGGCAGCAATCGGTCTTCATTATTTATGGCTGGCCTCGTTCTCTTGGATGTTAGTAGATGCTATTCACCTGTACAGAATGTTAACGGAAATGCGAGACATAAACCATGGACCAATGAGATTTTATTACAGTATGGGGTACGTTGCACCCGCTGTGGTAGTTAGTTTGGCAGTGGGCGTAAGAGCACATCAGTATGGAAATTATTATTTGTAAGTAAACAAATATATTTCAGGTCATGATACTTTTTAAATGTATTTAATGTAAATCTAAAATCTTATGAGTTGGCTGGTAAAGCTGTTTTATTTCTGCAATAAATTTGTAATTTAACAAGAACATTATGTACATTTATTTGAAACTTTTATTGGATTTTAATTTCAGCTGCTGGGTATCTCTATACGAAAGTGTAGTTTGGAGTTTAGTGGGACCAATTTGCCTCTTAGTTTTTATCAATATATTCGTGTTGGCATTTTCTGTACGAGCGGCTTTTACTCTACAGGATCATGTGCTAGGATTTGGAAACTTGAGGTAATAAACATTTGATAAGATTCAATAAAAAGGCTGCAAGTCAAACCACGAAATGAAAGGTGTATATTACAATAATGTCGATCCATTGGTTTAACAATAATAAAAAAGTACATTTCTATATATAAATATATATTTAAACTTTTTGTATTATCCTATTTCCATATTGGATTATCTTACATGGTTTTAAATAATTTTATTTTCTTTTTAAAATTTGTATTTTTATATTTTACACTTATCTTATGCAAAAAGTTGCTATAACTCTCTTATTATTGTCTTTATATCATGCTTATTCTTTACAGCTTAGTGATGGTCTTGATAGATTGAACTAGTTTGATTTTTGGATGCACCTTTTAATAAAATTTTGTGTTTTGATTGTGAGCCTTAATTTGATCCATTATACTGAACTCTACCACATATGATGAGTTATGGATGAACTATCCAATTTAAAAAATATTTGATAAAATATAAATAGTATACTCAATAATTTCTTCTTATAGGACTTTATTATGGGTGTCTGTGATAGCGCTTCCTCTTATGGGCGCCACTTGGGTGCTGGCACTATTAGATGCTTCCGAAAGGCATCCACTTCTCACTCCATTTTTGTCTGTTGCTGTTTTGATACATGCTGGATTTTCTTTGGCTGGGTATTGTTTCGCCAATAATAGAGTCAGGCAGAATCTTATTAGGTATAATATAAATATACTAATAATTTTGTTGTTTAAGTTAATTAGAGTTTTCGATGTTTAATAACTTTTTTAATGTAGATCTATAATGAGATGCTTGGGTAAAAAAGTCCCTTTGCTGGACAATAACTCTGTAGTCGGCGTTCCAAGTACCAGCAGTCAGAACATTAATGCCCAATCGGTAAGAATTATATTTTAACTATTCAATATTTCAATATTTGTATATTCCCATTTTATAATAAACTAATTAAAACAATAAAATCGATTTTATATAAGTTTCATTATGATACAGATTTAAGTCAATAGAATCAATTTTTTAAATTATGATACAAATACACTCGCATATACACGGCTACAATTACATGATCGTTACATAATATACTATTTCAGTCTACTGTTTATTTCTTATGCATTTTAAAGCACTTAAAACTGTTGATTAATGAACCCTATTAATGAACGATTTCATTATATGCAACCCATCATACTTTGATCATATACCTTTATAAATGCTTTGTGTTTTGACAGTGACCTATAGTGTAGGTAACCAAACATTCATTCATATTTTCAGTAAAACATAGTCCAGCCTAACTAGCTGGGTTAGTACTATCTGAAAGTGTGATAGCATATTTTTTTTTCTGGATCTATTAAAACCCATATATGATTCGCTATATGAATGATTCCCTTTTACCTTTTATTGTTAGCGTTGTAATATTTATAATTTTTAGCGTTCCGCTTTGGCTTATCATTCAGGAGATCCTAGCAGAAGGAACATTGGTATTTCAACTTCAAGCACTACTTCTCGTTCTACAACAAAAACCAGCTCTAGTCCATACAGGTAGGGTTTAGAATATATAAATTAAGTCTACCAACTTTTAAAATTATTATAAAAAGTGATGATTCCAAGTTTGCTCTTCCTACCTCATTCTATGAATCTTAATATTTCTTACGTTAACAAAAGATACTACAATTTAAACAAAGAACAGCAAGAAATATTTTCAAAAGGATTACTTTGGGGAAAGGTGATTCTAGTTGAGTTGAGGAAACCATTCGACAATGGACCAAAATAGCTACCAAACATGAAAGATTAGTCCAAATGAAAGAGATTAAAATACTTATAATATTATGAGCATATTTTGAAAAATGTTGGCCCTAATGAAAGCCACCAAGCGTTTCAAGAAGCTCTTTCAAATTAAGTGGAAGCGAAAAGTAAATGAGTAAAAATGAAAAATGTCAGATTGACCAGCAGTAGCTAAGGCAATTCTCTAGAAGTGAATTTGTACAATATAATAGAATTTTGTTGTATTTAGGGGAAATTCAATTAAAATACTTGTTTTACATTCGTACAACTATTATGAAAATAATATTTGTGCTAAAGCTAAGAACAGAACCAAAAAGTGAGAAGATCAACTGTACAAGATTAAAAAGAAAATCAACTTACGTGCAGCTGATTTTAAACCTTATGCTAATTGCTGCAAAAGAAAACTTCAAATATATTGTAATTCTGAACTCTATTCCAGTTATTGAAGTATATAACTCTTTAGCAGTAAAGTTAAGAGGAATACATACCCTCGTTTATTTGAAATAAAAGTCAAACGCCGTTATTTACCAACCGATTGTTTTGAAAATTTGGAAATTAATTTAATGTATACTTCTAAAAAAAAGTATGGAAACAGATTTTTTAAAAAAAGTCTAATTTCTGAGAAAAAAATTATTTACACTCCAATTTTTCAAAAATTCGCTCACATAACTTTTTAGACATTAGTTAGATGTAACCATTCCCAAAATTTCGTGAATTTATCTTAAGTCGTTTGGGCGCACAACAAACATTTAAGTTTCTTTCCTGATTGATAGCGCCCTCTTCTAAATTCTGTGAAAACGGAACTACTAACATGTATAGAGGTGGTAACAGTAAACTCTGTTACTTGTGTTAGTTACTGTAAGTAACGGTTAGTATGACTGAATAAAGATTTGGTAAAATAGCTTCAATAGGTAATAAAAATTAAAATAAAATACGCTGTTTTCAACACGCGCTGTTTAAAGTAGGTATTTCTTTTGCATTAGTATTTTAAAAGTAATCATTTAATTAATATAGAAGGTTTTAAAAGGTAAAAATATAAAAAGTATGAAGAGTATATGATATAATTGGCATTTATATTTTATTAAAAGTTCTTTATGGATTTAGGTGTTGTTTCTTTTAGCATTTACGTAAAAACCTTAATGTTGATATTCTTATAGGGTTGAAAGACATTTTATATCAACTTTGTTGAAAGCAATTTTTAATGTCGCAACCAAGCTTAGGTATAATTATTTTAAACCTTATCAGTAAATCTAAGTAGCGGTTTACTGAATTATCGTTTAACAATATAACTTATAGTAGAGAGAAATTAGATAATAAAATAGGGATATTATTCTGTAGTTACGAAGTAGATTTTTTTTTATTAAGTAACTAAGAGCTGGAGCTTCATTGTAAAAAACGTTAATGGTTACTTTTGCTTCATATTAAGTGCTTCGCTAAACAAAATGCCAAAAACACCGAACACTTGTTTTTATGAGATATTTTAACCGGTTGAGTTTGCTAGATATTTTTTAAGATAAGGAATTTTAAAAACAACATAAAGGTTATGTAACATCTTTTATTATTTCTTTTAAATAAGCATTATAATAAAAACACTTTAATTTAGGAAACATTTTATTTTTCCAAAACACATCATCCCTGCTTATTTGTTCAGCATGTATCGGCCCTAAAGGAGACCAGACAATGAAATAGCAATATTCCTTGCCTGAAAGATGTGGCTGCCCTTGTATTTGATAATAATACGGATGAGTGTGTTTTAAATACAAACCATCCTCATCATACGCAAGAAATTTAATTTTCTTTTCAGCTACTCCTTGTTCTATTGAGCAGCTTTTTAGGACCAAGGGACATTTAACTTCAATAGTGAAATTGTTGTCATCTTTAATCACGCCATCTGGACTTGCCCCTAGAAAATATTCCTCTCCAGTTCCAATGAATAAGCCACAAGGTGCAACATTTAAACCTGTCAGTTCCTCAAATGCATGAATTGCTGTTGCTTCATTGTCCTGACCATATCGTGTAGCTCTGTTACCTGTAAAACCTCTGTAAGACGATTTGTCATTTCTCGCAATCTACAGATAGTTCCAAAATTAGATGCAGTTAGTCTATACTGTCGTACTTGATGCCATAACGGATTTAAATGTTGTCCTCTTGTAGCTATTTCTATACTAATTTTATATGTCATTGTTTTTTTTTAATATATTCTGGAGCTTTTCTTTTCTAGCATTTAGTTCTTCTTCACTTACTTCATCTTGCACTGCCCCATAATCTTCATCGGCAACTGAAATAATTAATTTTGGTTTATATCCCCGTTTACATTTAAAATTTTGAGTTCTTTGTCGCTTGAGTTTTCTTCTTGCTAAAAATTTTTTTGTGTAATCTCCGGTAGTTTCTTGAAATGCATTTATTATTTGTTGAAGGTAGGTATCTTTCGAGTTATAGGAAATAGCAGCCAACTGACACAAGAATAAAATAAATTCACCAATTTTCGGTTATTTATGGAATAATAATTATTAGGTAGCTATCTACAGATAAAAAGGTTTTTCTGGATTTATAGTTATTCCAAAGAATTTTAATTCCCTTTTATTATTTATCAAGCAATAAAGATTATTATGTACCTACTAAGATTAAATTTCTATAAAGTATGGTTATTCTAAAGGTAAATAAGGAAATTGCGGATTGATAGCAACTAATTTGGTTTTGATTAAATATTCCATGAATTTAGGCTAATATCATATTTAATATTCAGAATTCTTTTGTACGATGACAAATCTACTTATAAAATATATTTAAAAAGATATAGGTAATAAATATTAAGTCCTAAATGTTCATTTAATTTCATTTTCAAAACAATAGATCGGAAAATAACGGCGTTTGATTTTTATTTCAAATAAAAGGGGGTATGTAAATGTGATTAAAAAGGTTTTTTTTGTTCACGTATATATTAAATTTTATTTCAATTAGTTTTCTTAGTCTTATGAATTTTCTAAATGGTAAAATCCCATTAAATATCCCTCGTCACTTGTCACAGTCATGGTAAAAATTTCTTTAAAATCCCTTTAGCCGTTTTTTCTAGACAGTGTTAACAAATTTACTTCACACTGACATCCAAAAATGGTTCCGCAAACAAATATTTTTCGGTCAGGTATCTCCACAACGTAAAAATCAATCAAACCAATTTTTTTCTTATCACAATAATTCTTCCCCTTTATTATATTCAAACGGAATACGGGATGAATAATTGAAGACACGTAAAACAAAATTCCTGGATTATCATACATAAAAAACATTGCCATATTGTCACAGTTTTTTATTTTTCTAGGTCTATTTATCGATTTTTAATTAGTAATAATAATTTCTTTCCCAGAAATAGAATTATACCTACTTTTTTTAGTTAAAAGTTTTAAAAAAATAAGAAAAGTTATCTTAAAATGTTTCAACTAAAAAGGTGTCTATAAATTTAACGATTCTTTAAAAATTTTATACATTTCAATTTTTTTTAAAAATGTTTTTGATATTCAGAATAAAAAAATAGGACCGAAGCCTGGTAATAAAATTATTGGCTGGGTGGTTGTCGCATTCGTTGTAAAATCCTTATCTGATCAGTTGAAACTACCGATGTAATAATATTACGAATTTAATATGTGTGTATGCCGCCCGTACCCAAGCCCATCTCTAATTTCCTACCCACCCAAAATTCTAGCCCATGGAAGATTTAATATACGTCGACTTATGATTTGTAATCTACGTCAGCATTTAAAATATCTCGGCTTATCTCTGTTCGAACTTTGAGGGTGCTTCCGACATCGATTCTACGGACAGGGTATGTATTCCTCTTAAGCCAAAATTCCAAACTTCAACTTTGAACAAAACATATTGGCAGCAAGCCTTTTAAAGATATTTTATTGCAAAAAATTTTCAATTATTGAAATACATGATTCGGCATTAATAAAATTGAGCTTTTGGAAACCAACTTGCCAAAAGTATGTCAAATCATGTGGAAATAACTCGTTTTCAAATGCTATGTGATTAATTTGGCTAATATATAATATATTTGACCTAATATAATTTTGTTGCAAATGCACCAATTATTTTCCTACATTGTTGACATTTTTAGGAGTGATAGTCACTTGCGACATACATCAACGTCGACTTCAAACTACAACTCCACAAGTGACGTACCATCATACATGCGCGGTTTTGAACAGGAAACAGGATTGCACAGACATCGAGAAATACCAGAAGAAACCGAAGAACGGCGAGAGAGAAGAGGAGATAGGGATAGCGATTCGGATTCGGATGGATCAGAAGGAAGAAGTTTGGATTTGGCTTCTAGTCATTCCAGTGATGATGACGAGTCTAGTACTAGAAGGCACAGGACACGAACAAATAATGGTAAGAACTGTTGGATAATAAAGTATTGATACATTCAATGAATGATTTTGAATGTTATAGGACGTCAGGGATATTTGCCGAATATTACTGAACATGTAATATCGAGATGTGGTACGCCTCCTTCCTTAAATGTTGTAACAAATTCCCAACTGTTTCCATCAGTACAACCCAGTTATGGTTCTAGATGGGCCAGTCAACTGCCTGAATCGTACTTACCGAATCACAACGGTATGTATAATTTATTCTCGGCTTAGAAAGTCAGAATGAAAGTCTAGGTTCTGCAAAATGCAAAAAATTGTTTACTGTTCAATTTACCTTTAAATCTTTGAAATTAAATACTGCTTATTTTCAGTCCCTGAAGTTGGTCGATGGTCAGCCGAAACAGGCTCGGATAATGAGTTCTATCAAAAGAACGGTTCTCCTAATCCGTTACCGCATCCGGATGTTACACCAGAAACTAGCGTACCAGCACTGCAATCTGAACAATACATGGTTAGGGCGCATTACAACAATTACAATCCTAATAACATGATATACAAGGGCGACTATATGCCAAAAGTTATGCCACATGACAATATGAATTACCAAGAATACGATAGGGCGAGTGATATTGACGAGAAGGGACATATGAGTGACAAATATCATTTTCCATATACAGGTAAGATTGACTAGTTTTATAGTATGAATGGAATTTTTAAGACTAAATGTATTTCAAATATTAGTTGATTTTTTAAATTATTTGAATAATTTTCTTTTGCTTTTGTCTTTGTTTATTGCTGCATTAGACTCTGACTTGGAAGGTTTGTGCTTATAGTTAATCTTTTTAGTGGATATATGGATCAAATCAGTAAGAAAGTTGACATCTTGCACTTGCTTGAATTTAATCATGATATATTTCAATGAAAATGATTTTAATTAAGCTATATATTTGTATTTTTAATTGAAATTTTTGGTACCATATTTAATAAATAGATAAAATTGTTTCATACAGTTGTTTAACCCTTAAAATTAATTAATTAATTTCTTTGTATGAAGTAGTAGTTAAAGGTATGCTATCAAAATAGCAAAAAATTAACAAAATTAAATGTTCAATTTTCATTTGACTTAAGAAAAGCTTAAAAATAAAAACTTTTAGTGTAAACTATACCTATATAAACCGACTAAGAAGAACTGTACCCCAGCATATGTCTGTAGAAATAACAGATCTACAAGGAGCTGTTCTCTAGAGCGGATGCTACACATCTTTCAAAAATATATTTCAATAAATAAACAATGAATTATTTCTTAAATAGAATGAGCGGCAACTATTAGCTATTTTAATTTTTTAAAAATTTGTAAGCGGATATTTTTCCTTTAGCTAACAATAATGTTTTAAAATTTTAGCCGAAGAAGACCATATAACACCCCACAACAACTACATCCATCCTCATCATCCTGGTAGTCGAGTAATGTCACCTGTGACGAACGACATCAATAATCCTGGTTTGGATTATCACGGTTCAACGATAGGTTCACATTTGGGTTCAAGAATCGGTTCGGTGTTGGGTTCCGTCCACGGATCTCTTTCGGGTAGTTTGAGGGGTTCGCCTTCACCATTGATGCCTCCTGTATCAATGATGCACGCTACGCATCATGGAAATTCACCACAGTGAGTATTTTAAGGTTTAATGTTCTAAAATTAATACTAGACTAAGGTGAAAAGTTCTCAACCTGACTAAAGATTCAAAAATATTATATTTTGCCAAATAGTCCAAATATGACTTACGAGGGTTGTCTGAAAAGTTTCCGACCTCAACATGAAGATGGCAGCACTCGTAAACAAAAGTTGGGGAATGTGTTTGCGCATGCTTTGAAAGGTACACACTAAAATTTCAGCCATTTTGGACGCGCAGTTGTTGTTTGACAATCATTTGAGTGAGTCGATGTGAGTGTTTTTATGAAAATGGAAAAAATCGAGTATCAAGCTGTCATTAAATATTTGTTTTTGAAAGGCAATACGCCTACGCAAATCAAAGACGAGTTGGACGCTGTGTACGGGGACTCTGCACCATCATTTAGCACCGTGAAATTTTGGGCTGCTGAATTTAAACGTGGCCGTACCAGCTTGGGTGACGAACGTTCGGGACGTCCAAAAACTGCAACCACTGACGATAATATCGCTCAAGTTCACCAAATGATGCTAGACAACCGTCGAATTAAAATTAGAGAGGTAGCAGAGGCTATAAACATATCCAAAGAACGTGTTTGTCACTATTAAATCAATATTTAGGCATGAGAAAGCTGTCCGCGCATTGGATGCTGCGTTTGCTCACTTTGGACCAAAAACGTGTTCGAATGAACATTTCCAACTCTCTGTTGGCGCAGTTTAGGCGCAATAAATCAGAGTTTTGGCGCCGATTAATTACTGTAGATGAAACTTGGATACACCATTATACTCCAGAAACAAAAACACAGTCAAAACAATGGACTGCGAAGGGGGAATCGGCTCCAAAAAAGCAAAGGTTGTTCCTTCGGCTGGAAAAGTGATGTCAACTGTTTTCTGGGATAGTCATGGAGTTATCTTAATCGATTATCTTCAAAAAGGAAAAACCATTACAGGAGCATACTACGCATCATTACTTAACAAGCTGAAGGCAGAAATTGCGGAAAAACGGCCACATTTGCAGAAA
Organism: Ophraella communa; assembly: GCA_035357415.1. NCBI lineage: Eukaryota > Metazoa > Arthropoda > Insecta > Coleoptera > Chrysomelidae > Ophraella > Ophraella communa. Next base: position 18,147,178 of record CM068988.1, on the reverse strand, counting down.
AAAAGAATTTTGTTTCATCAAGACAATGCGCCGTCTCACACGTCAGCGGTTGCCATGGCGAAAATCCACGAATTACGGTTTGAACTGCTTGACCAACCTCCTTACTCACCAGATCTAGCCCCTAACCTAACCTAACCTAACCAGATCTAGCCCCAAGTGACTTTTTTTTGTTCCCTAAGCTAAAAGTTGCGCTCGAAGGACAAAGATTTTCGTCGAATGACGCCGAGTACTATTTGGACGGGTTGAAGAGATGGGAGCATCGCTGGGAGAAGTGTATAGACTTACAAGGAGACTATGTAGAAAAATAAAAATTAATTTGAAGAAAAAATGTCTAGTATCTTTGTTAGTTCGGAAACTTTTCAGACAACCCTCGTATATGGAATTGTTTCCAAGTTCTTGAAAGCGGGAAGAGATTCGAGGACAATAAAAACCTCCAGATTTCACTATTAGGTTGAAAACTTTTCTTCTGGGCATTAAGGTCTGAGCATATTAACATTTAACATTTTCTCTACTGTGTAGATGGTGTTGGGAATATTCAAATAAATAAATAACATCACTAATACAACGGGTAAGGTGAAAGTTATTCAGAATATATAATTAGGACTGATCATTTATTTTTATTTATTTTAGAATTGAAGAAAAGAATGAAGAAACATCGGTGTAGCTTTTATTTTTTCCCTTTTCTCTAGTTTTACATAATTTGTGTGCTCAATACTTTTATTCCTAACTTAAAAAAAGCAAAGTGAAATATTTTTCTCAAAAAATGAATTCTAGATTTAAAATTGTAGATAAACTCTGATAAAATGTCTAATTTTTATATCTTGCATAGGCGAAGATTTATATCAAAATCACTTTGTAGATTGAAATGTACCACTTTTTCGAAGGCATCGAGTTTGATTAAGATTCAAATTTTTTCTTAACCGAACGAAATGAAATCTTAGAAATTTTAAAAATGTTTATTTATATATAAATCTACCTTTGTATACTGTCCACAATATCTACCACTGCTATATATATAAGCTTCGAATAATAGTATTAAATATACCTGTAATACTCAGCTTTTTATACATAGCAACAAATATCAAAAACAAACTAGAAATATATTAGTATAAGAATATTTGAAACCATATTTTTTTCGAAAAAAATATATCTACAAAATAAAAAGCAAAAATGGTATTTGATAAAAAGTATGGTTTCTTTTAATTTTAGTAATATACACTTGTCCTACAATAAAAAAGACATTCCTTTAAACATATATATTCCAAAAGTAAGACTGTGAAAATTCAAAACAATCCAAAATTCCGAATTTAAATAAAAAGCAAATATTTTCTGGAGTAATTATTAAAAGATCAAAATATTCCGGGGCATTTTAGGGTTTCAGTCAAATATTTGAACTGTCCTAAAATATACAAATTACATTTAACAATAAATCTTGACATGGTCATGATTTCCCAGACAAAAATTTTACATTCTTTGCATTGTTTTGCAACATTCCTTTTGGAACAAGGATGTTCTATTAACATGCGTAAATACCGTTCAGAACATGATCAGGATGTGATAGTCACCTCAAAAGGCCGTACCAAATTACTTGATGTGTATATGCAACGAATGTTCTGGAGTATGTAAAGATCAAATTCTCAGCATTAGATGGTAATATCCTATTTTAGTCCAAACAAGAACGTTCTTAGAATATGCCTTAATACTACTCAGTGCATGATAAGGATATTATATTCAGGTGATAAAAATGTTCTGGTAGTACGTACATAGCATATTCTCACTATTACCATATATTTTTACTGTACACAGTTTAGACTACCACTGCAGAAACATACACTTTCTTATTGTCTATCGCGAGTTTCGATAACCAAGTTATATTCTTCAAATATCAAAAGTAATCTTGTAACTTGCTCATCCAAACAAAAGGAATGAATATCGCACATTATATTCACGTCCCCAAAAGAATATCCCTTTCATCGTTTGTACAACATATTCTTATCATATATCATCATATCACTTTCATTGGAATGATTGTTGGGTATTTAAAAATTACATGATACGAAAACATGTTAAGAATGTACCATAAAGAACATACAAATTTACAAGAAAAGGAACGTGAAATGGAGTTGTTTAGCATATACCTTTCAGAATGTTCGAAAACGTAATTCATGGGCATATTCTTAGAATGTGAATGTACCATTAGTGTTATGTGGGTTAATAGTTTTTAAATAAAAAAATAGTTATTTTGTAGACTGTAGAAGAAATAAGTTTCAGTTAGAAATAAATCCTGAGAAAACCATCCATTTCCAATAAATTTAAAGTGGATGCAGATATTTGTTAACCATTTCCCTGGTAGATTTCTGCTAACGTTAACCATACCGCAACTCAATACAAAATTATAGGTCTAATAATTGTCAGATATAGCCCTTACAATTTGCTTGTCTTTCCATAAATCGTTCTGTCCAAAGATCTTTGATTTTTAGATTGCTATGAATGCTTCTGCGAAAATTTTGATCTTTGTTAACATCGCAGTTTTAATAAAGGGTGCATAATATTTGTACCCAGTTGATAATTTTAAAGCACAATGCACTACAAGTAACATATTTTTAAGATAAAAGATTTTTCTGTGCCATTTCGGAACATGTTGGAAACTAAAGCACTTAATTTATTTTGCTCAATATTTATTCCATTTATCAAATATTATTGATAAAGCTGCCATAGGTTTTTAATATATATTTTTTCTGTCTTACACAAGCGTTTTACAATAACTTTTAGGAAATTCGATCTTCTGACAGGTTTGAGTCCGCGTTTTATAAATTGTTTTGCAACAAAAATAACATTTAACATTTCTTTTTGCGCGTTTTGTTTTTCTGTATTCAAGACATTATAGAAAATGCTAGTAGTTGCCTAACAAAAAATGTACTGGCACAAACCTAGTTTTATTCATTACCAATTAAAATTTCACGTTGTTAAAAAAGAAAACATGATGTTTAGGCCTTGTAAACAATGTTTGAATCCTCTTTATGTTAAATAAAGCCTGGAACACTTTCATCAAAGAAAAACTATAGGCAAATATCATGTTATTTTTAGCTTTTAATGAGATAAAAGTTTCACAAGTTTTCTTTGGTTTTTCCATCTGTGGTTTTCAGTTATAAAAAACTTAAAAATCGAACACTACTGTGGGTTTTTATTTGTGGAGCTTTTTATAAGAAATTACATAAAAGTGCATGTTAACAGTGCTTTAATTTTTTTTTTGTAGAATATGTAGCGACCCAGAGAAAAAGACTTTTTCAAAAGTTTATGTACTCTTTATTTATTTTTGCCTAATATTGAAACCTATTTTTCGTAAAGTTTGTAAAGAAATCGTGCCTGAAAAGCTTTTTAAGATAACACAATTGTATTTTGTATAAATGAAAAATAAAAATCAAAAAGTTGTGTCAAGAGATAGACTTAGCTAAAAATATTTTATAAGATCTCAATATTTAAATTTTAGGAGGATATTATTTATGTGACTTGAAACGTACTGTATTTAGGATTATATTTAGTTAGTGCAATTTTTTATACATTCCATTTTATTTTGTCAAGATTTGTACTTAAAAGTATATTGTGATTTTTTTAGAATAAACCCTAAGTTATTAGACCGCTGTTTTATTATTTATGCTATATACTAGTATTATCATTGTATATAAAATGGTATTATACTGGTTCATTAATATCGTTACCAATAACCAGTAGAAAAAGTACGCCTTCATAAGCTTGCGGCCATTTAAGAAATATGTTTTTTACTTTTAAATAGATGGCGGGACTATAAGAAATTATTGCAAAAAAGAAATGTGTTTATAGCTCTTTCCATGACTAAAAAAATACTGTAATGTGTTTAAGAAAACAAATCTGTTCACATTTAATTATTATCTTGTATAACATTAATAATGTGATACTCTTTCGTTATTTTTGAATAGAAGAAATAATTGATAGCCATTTAAAAAAAATTAAGATTACCTATGCTAAATTATTATCAAAAAAAACCAGAATATTGTTATGGATACCTACCAAGTAGACGGTCCTGTCTTAACACCCATGGACATATCTGAAACTATAAAAAAATGATATGAAGTACATAGTTATTTTCGAATCTACTGGATGGGCGAAAAAAGGTATAAGATGGCCGAATTCAGTTTGAATCTATATGTGCTACAGTTATAAAGCTAATAACGAAAAAAAATGTAATAACTTATATACAAGTTCAGTTCTGAAACTGAAAAGAAAATCCTAAAAGCAGGTAAAAACCTAAAAAATAAATTTACATCAGAAGCCAGATAAAATATATCTACTATAATTTCTGGTGACCTATCCATACTATTTAACTTAACCTTAAAAAAATCTGTATTTTCAGAATATTGATAACTTAGACATGTCTCGATATTAAATAATTTTGCAAAGGTATTAGAGACAATCTTGTGTAACAGAAATTTTTGGACAATCGAAATTGTTTTATGAAATCCATGGTGAAATCTGAACAAAAACTACTGACTTCTAAGGCCTTTTACCTGTGAAAGTAATTTAAAAAGTTGCGACCTTGGGATTTATCAATATTTTTTATAAACTTCTTAATAGGTACTTATTTACAGAATTTGAAACAATTTTTATGCTGTAGCAGTTTATCTTCTAATCTTTATGCTTGCAATAGTGGTGCTCTGCAAGGGTCAAAATTAGGGCCGCTTTTATTTTTATTATTTGTTATAATGATCTATGGTATATATTGTCAAGTGAGAAGCCAATATGTTTGCGAAATATCTGAAATATATACGGAAATATTAGACGTTATAATAACTGCCATTTTTGCAGGAATACATATAAGTAACATTCAATAATGGTGTATAACTAATTACCTATAACCTTTAATTTAACCAATTCAAAAGTTTTTATATTCGGTCCGATGTCTTATCCACTGCCGTATCCCATAAACGATTCAATTTTAGACACACATACTTTTATCATCAATTAAGTTCATTTTAATATTTTCTTTAATTTTCAACAAAAAGAGGTTCAAATTTGAAATATTTTGGACTTTCTTGCAACTAAAGGAGATAATACCCTTATATTAAAATATTCTTAAAAAACTTTTGTTAATTGCGACGCAATGTGTAAAAGGACGATAATGTCGAAATACACATTGTTTATAATTTTTTGTTTACAAAACAGGCAACTTAAAAGAATTATCATACAATACGGCTGTATCACCGATGTTATTTCGCCATCTATATATAAAAAATGTCTACATTACAATTGAAGTAACTTTAGATATCTAGATTAGATATGTAGATTAAATTTAAAAATGAACAACTTTGACTTTTGTATTGTCTAGAAGGCAAATGCAGTGATGTATATTTAATAAATATTAAATATTCATATAAAGTGTAACAATTTTTAGTGAAACCAAAATTAGCTTAAAGTGTTTTTAATAAAGTGTACTGCGCCATCTGGTATCCGGAGATATAACTAACGCAGTAAATAGTTTTCTTGAACGCTGTCTAGAAAGTTTCTTCCAAATTTGTAGTTAACGTTAAGTGTAATCTAAGTAAATATGTATTTTAAAAGATGACGCCACTTTTAAAAATTTAACATCTTTTGACAACAATCAACAGGCTGACTTGAATGAAACCAACCTACCAACATTCAGTTTCCTTTCTGCGTGTGGTTGTGTGTTACCAAATCTTCGAAGAAGATAAAAAATCGAAGTATTTTTCTTGAGTGAAAACTTTTAAAACTCTTTTAAAAAGCGTAGTGCGATTCCGGTGAATCACTTCAAACATTTAAAAAGTTATGCAACTGTTGTAACGGTATTGAAATTCGGATGGGAAGTATTGTTGTATTTAAATAACGTTGTTTACCATTATGATTTGATATAAATGTATAAAAGTGTTGTGGTGGTACCAGAAAATCTCGAAATATTTGCGAAACGAGCAGAAAATTTCATTTTTTTAAAAAGTATTATTGTTTCGGTGGAACGTCAATTTTTCGCTAAAGTATAATAATTTTACAAAGCTGCTTCGTCGTTATATAGTGTTGTAAATAAACTTTTTATCACTTTACAAATAATACTGAGTTAAAAATAACTTCGTCGTGATCACGTGAATATAAAGGATACTTATCGCCATCGTCGTAGTGAATTGCCGACCCATATTCAACACTGTGGATTTTTTTTAAACACATGGTAAGTTTTTTGAAAAAAACCAAATCGAAAATTTTAATTAATTCATCAAAGACGTTATGAAACAATAAAAAATGTATTTTTAAAAAATAAACAAGTTTGTGTTAATGTGGGTCTTTGACTTTATTTACCCCATCGAAAATATTCGACTTTTTGATTTAATTTTCGGTACCTACCTACTAAATTGTTATGATGACCTCAACAACTTTTACCACGTGTAGTGAAAATATACGAGGGCTGTTGGTAAGTTTACAAACAGTCAAAATACAATAAAATTATCAGTCATAATTAGAAGTAAAGTCAAATATAGAAACAAGCGACGAACGAAAATTTAGCTTTTGCGGCGAAATAAAGTTTAACTTAAATTACACTAAAATCATTAATGTAGGCATTGTTACACATATATTAAAATTTTATTTGTAAGGAAACCCGCTTAACGCTCTTCTTTAAATAACAATTAAAACACGAAATCTATTTCGTTTTGGTGTCTCGTTATCATAAATATTAATTGACAAGTTCATCAAGTTTTGTTTATTTTTAGAATAGATTACCACATTGGTTTTAATAATCGTCCAACTTACTTCAAGTTAATAGTCTAACTTACACCGGATTAAAAAAAAACATTTGTGACATTTTTAAACTTAACTAAATGAGGTAGTCAACCTAAATACTACCCTGTTATATCGATATTACAAATAGGAGTTAATTTTATGTAGATAATTTTTATAATTTTTTAAATTGTTTTTCCCAGATTTAAAATTTTTTATATAGATTTTTTTTAGTGTAGTTACTTATAATAGTTTCATGCAAACTGCATTTGCAATCTATATAAAAACAAATGCAAGGTGAAACTCCTATCTAGTTGGAAAAATAATCTTGTAACATGTTGACAGATTCTAAAAAGCTATTAAGAAAGAGAGACAGTAATAAAAATAAATATAAGCATAGATAGACGTGTATAAAAAAATAACCTCGCATATGTTATCATATCAATGGCTAAATATCAAACTTAAAATTTTAGTTGACATTATTAATTACTAAAAATGTTAATCGATTTTTATGGGGAAGTTTGAATTTCAGAATACGAGGAATATTCACGAATTAATGTCCTTCTTATAAGTAGTTGAAGTAATGTAAACACAAGCTTATCGTTTGACATCGCAACTGGGCTTAAATATTATTTTTTTTGCATTGAAATTATAAAAGTGGACAAAAACGAAATAAGATGTGCGGTAAAGTACCTTTGTAAAAAATAATTATCACTACCCGAAATTTATATGGAAATTGTACCAGGCAATCTAAAACTGGTCATGAGATTTCAAACTGAGAAGAGTTTTGTCAAAATGCAGTGACCAAAATTGTAGTGACTAAAGAAATTGTAAAATTAGTAATGTCAGTTGTCAAAAAATATAATAAACAAGGTGGTTTATTGAACATATTTTTATTTAAAAAAATCAGTGTTATCAGGATATCTACCGCAAAATTTCACTCAAAGTGGTTCCTTAGCCAATTCGTAAAAAAAGAAAATGCCAGTGATAGTTATAATTATAGAACGAAAATTCTTCTGCCCCTTATTCCAAAGAAGTCCTAGCTTTCATCAAGAGTATATTGCATGAGAAAATACAAAACTCAAATCGGTGAATAACAATTTGGAGTAAAGGGAAAGGTACCAATTCTTAAATTATGACAGTTGTTATCCTCAATATATTTGTGAATTTGTGCGGAATTAAATATTGAAAGAAACTACCACAGACAAGAGATTGTAATTACATCAGATAGTCAAGCAGCCATCAAAGCGCTGAGCTCACATACAATCAGTTCGAAGATGGTTTGGGAATGTCTAGGCAAGCTAAATCAACAATCAACTAGGTCAGAACACTGTCACCCTTCTATGGGTCCCAGAACACATAGGAATAGAAGGGAACAAAACAGCAGATAAGCTAACAAGAAAAGGAGCTGAAACCCCACATCTCCGACCAGAACTATCTTGTGGAATCAGCAGTAGTGCAATCCTAGAAAAACTAAGAAAGAAAATGGAGAAGGAAATATCTAAGTACTGGATTCAGCTGAAAGGACTGAAAGGGCCAAAATACTTCTGGGAAACTTTTATCAGAAGAAATCTCTTAGCTGAGATCTTTACTTTAGTAAAAAAATGCTCCGGATTTTAACAGTAATATTAACCGGGTATTGCCGGTTAAGAAGACACATGCAGAAATTAGGGTTAGTAGATGAAGCAAAGTGCAAATTTTCTGAGGAAGAGGACGAAACCTTAATACACACATACTCTCGGAATGGCCTGCCTTACAGAATTCTAGGACTAGATACCTAGAAGGAGGATCTACCTGATTTGAAGCTTGACGACGTCCTAAACTTTCTTAGGAGGAACTGTTGAGAAAACATCAGACTCATGGCAAGTAAGGGGGGATACAGTAGATCTTAGAGGTCGCACTGTACTTATCACCCCTAATTTTATACATACATACATACATACCCCGATATATACATACATAATAGTATATTAAACAACGCATTTCATATGGAATTCTGTTATGACACGAGTTCAAGTTTAAAAAACGAATCGCGAAGCGATGAGTTTTTTAAAGAACGAGTGTCACAACAGCCATATGAAATAAGTTGTTTATAATATTTTTTATATTTTGCCCTTTTTACCATTTTTTAAATTAATTTATTATTTTTATGTAATTACGAAAATTTTTATTTTAAAAAGTATGTCGGCAGCACTGTGTAATTTATAAAATTTGACAGTTGTGACATTTAAATTATCAAATGTTAATGTTTTAAAATATTTTAAAATGAATAATATACCAATAATAATATATTATATAAGTAAAATATTATATTCATATTCACAGATACTTTCTTAAAGAACATTATAAAATTAATAAATTGCTATTAGCCACAAATGTCATTGTCAATAGTCTTGCCTTTAGATACTTCAGTCATGTCGCCAACCATTTAAAACAAAAATTTGCGTGCGTAAAAGTTAGGTACATTACGATACGCAAATGCGTTTTATAATGAAGATTTTTATAAGTGCAAAATATAAAAATACAATTATTGTTAGATTTGATATTGAAAAATCCTATTTGGCAAGATAAAAGTCTTATATTGATACTATAGAATATAGTTATAATATGTTACATAAAAATATATACCTAATAGAGAAAGAAAGATTTTTCTATAAAACATTTATATATTTGTTACGTAGTATTTATGTAACAAAATCTTTATAAACTTTGTTATATATTCTCAATATTGACATTCTAAAATATTTTCTATATTAGATATTTCTAATTGATTATGTATTCATGATGTAAATTTCGAGGTAAATTCTGCTACATAAATAGAAGAATAAAATTATATATATTAAATACGTAAAATTTGCTACATAAAATATTTTAGTAGTTTTTTTTTTCTGTAGAGGTTAGAAACGAACGTGTTTTTTTCTCGTGCCGATAACAATGTGTGACGAAAAACACGAGCAACGGATCAATGTGAAATTTACCGTTCAATTAAAAAAAAACTGAGTGCTATAAGTTGTTGAAATAGACCTATGGTGAGAATTCTCTATCTAGTGCGCGTGTTTTCGAATGGTATAAAAGGTTTTCTGAAGGTCGAGAGAGCACCGAAGATGACCAACGTCCAGGTCGACCTGTCTCTGTTTCAACTCTGCAAACAGTGACCAAAGTAAATGAAATTGTGCGCGGAGATCATCGTATGAGCATTCGAATGATTGCTGAGACTGTAAACGCCGATAAAGAAACTGCCAGAAAAATTTTACATGACGAATTGAACATGAAGAAAGTCTATACGAAGTTGGTCCAAAAATATTTGACCCCTGACCAAAAGCTCGTCGGTCAACAGATCTGCTCAGATTTTCTTCAGAGGTTAGATGAAGAGCCTGAATTGATGGAAAACATCATCACTTGCGATGAAACCTGGATATTTCAATACGATGTTGAAACTAAGCGGCAATCTATGCACTGGAAAACACCTGCATCGCCGAGAATGAAAAAAGCAAGGATGTCGAAATGAAAATTTAAAGCCATGCTAATCGTTTTTTTCGACATCAACGGCATCGTGATGACTGAATGGGTTCCAGACTGTAAACCAAACTTACTATTTGAAAGTTTTGGCAACGCTGCGAGAGCGAGTTCGTAAGAAACGGCCGGAGTTGTGGAAAAACAAATCTTGGATGGGCAGGATAACGCACCTGCCCATAACGTGCTGTCTGTGAAGTGTTATTTAGCCGCTAGAGGCTAAATAAAGAGCTAGAGCTCTTTTTCATAAGCAGTCTCGTTATTTAATATAGGATTGAGATAAAGTTGTTACCTTTTAACATATTTGATTATTCTATGGGGATATGAACATTGAGAATATTGATTTTATTCTGTGAAATTAGCGAAGTACTACTCATTTTCGAAGATACGTGGATATATTTTCTTCACTACATTTTAATAATATAGTTTTTAATTTATATTCTGCTGAAATAAATAAGTATTGAAAAATATATTTTGAAAAAGGTAACGTTTTGTGCATTCTTTATATAAAAAAAAACTTTTTTTGTAATTAAGTCAAAGTCAAACTACTTATAACAAAAAAAATACATTTATTTTTTAAATACAACACAACATAGAACTCTTATAAACTATAAACAACAAAGAGATCAAGTTAATATAAAAGTCAACTTTAAATGAAAAGTTAATTAAAAATTAACATACACAAAACTCTACATTTTTCGTTTGACTTTATTAAACTATTGCTAACTAGTGACTAGTGACATTTAAAAATGCTTTTTTCGCAATCTTGTACTTTTTTGATATATTTAAAATATCATATCTTTTCAGTTTAAATGGTCCACTGCCAACTAGCTCTATTGGCCCCTCGATTGGCCCGTAGAATATAAATTATTTTTTAATATTAGCGGTATCAGGATTTCAGCTGTGCCGGACTCACTTGATTCACCCTGTATATTAATATTTTATTTCAAATAGCGTATAATTGAAAATAAAAAATAAATTCGTAAACTAAGAGCAAAATTAATGTTATTCCATAAGTGGTTTCCACGCTGTATAAACCAATTTGTTTCCGACATTTCTTGACAAATCAAAGGCTCTTTTTATTTTTTACTAATAGAACACACTGACTTACTAAATAGTTGGCACACAAAGTATTAAGATTGTTACAAGTATTAATAGGTACACTATATAGCCAAATTTAAAAATATTTTATAATAAAAATAAATACATCCATAAGATTAGTGAAATTACTTAACAAATAATTTTCAGAAATATGATGAGAAACACTCAGATAAAGCCTTTGCATTTGCAACTTTTTTAGGGATCTAGCAATGTTGTAATAATTGTTGATTCTTAAAACAGTAATACTGACATTATCTCATATTTTAATTGATTTTAAATTGAACCATTTCACAATTTTGTTTAGATCAATTTACCAAAACAAAATGTTATGTCAGAGTATTTATGGATATTTTCTATCGCCCTCGTATTATAGTTAATTATTTCTGACTGCATTTTCTCTAAAATTGCATTTATAAAATTGCCTGCTTAATAGACGGAATACAAATGTTATTACAAACCTTAGAAATTGTTTATAAATAAAAATATATTATGTAACCGAACACCTATCAGCATCGACAATGGTTTTTGTTAAAGTTGAACAAGAAAGCTAAATTGCACGATTTTATAATTTCATATCTATTTTTAAATAACCTTAAACACAGATACACTTGGCGTGGGAATTGTAGGTCAATTGCTTTGTTTTTTCAAATGAAGAAATTTCAATTTTTACTGAACGTTTTTTAAGTGTTTTTCATTTTAAAGATGAAAACATTATGTGAATTCCTAATTGACACATTTGAAATATGGGATCCAATAAACACAATCAATCTAAGTGAAATGCATTCTGCAAAAACATTTTCAGTTTAGTCTCGATACCTATATTATTCGGATTGGTTTAAAAACTTTTTATTATGGTCGTCTTCAAGACACTTCATGTTGGTATTAGTTAATGTGCCAGCTATAACAACTTTAAAAGTTCATGTGGAACCCAGTTAACTATTGCAAGCTAAAGTAAGAAATTAGGTGACTTTTTTATGTCGGTATTTTAATATTCTGCAAGTTATGATAGTCGTGGTATTTCTACCTGTATAAATGCAGTACCTTATTTATAGGTACAGTCGGCTTTAGAATAGCATATACATGTTAAATGTGAATTTCCTTTACCTACCGAAGTTATAAAAACACCCTGCTTCTACAAGATAGGAGTGGCAATTTTTAAAACGTCTACAATTACTTCGTAACTAAGGAATTAAAAATAATAATAATAATCATACATTTAAAATAAATGAATAAGCTAATTGTAATAAAATTCTATATACAGGGTGTCCCAATAAGGTCTGAGAAGTAGTTTATTACAACATAAAGAAAAAAAATTTATAACAAAATCGATCATGAAAAATTGCTGAAAATATTTGTCAAGTTTGAAAGTCGACCGCTACGGGGTGCAACGAACACTCAAAAACATAATATTGTGATTATCTCCGAAAGAGATATACTGAAGGTATACTAAAAATACAATTTTTGAAATCTTGATGAGATTATGAAAAATGTTGGTTGGGGACTTTTTGCCAATACTCTTCAAATAGGGGAGTGGGGGAAGGTTCAAACTTGTTATAAACAAATTTCATATAACTTTTTTTTTGTTTTTAACCGATTTCAATGATTTTGGCGTCATTTAAAAGAGTTTCTTCTGTTTAATCAGATGCATAACAAAAATACCAAAATTAAACAATTTTGTCTCCGCTAGGGAGTAAAAAATTCGATTATTTTTTTATTTTTCTCGTAAATTTCAAATGTAATGATGCTTTCTTTTTTAATTTAGGTGAAAAGAGAATAAAAAATAAAGAAATTAGTGAAAAGCGCAAGTGTAAATATTAATATTTTATTTGATATCTTAAAATTAAAATATCACAATAGATAAATAGAAAATCAAAATCCGTGTCTATGTCGTCGTAGAATAAGAAACAAAATTCTAAATCCGTGTCAATAGCCAAAGTTCTTCGTAATAAAAAATCACTAAACAAAATTCAAAATCCGTGTAAATAGCTACCGTTGTCACAAAAAAGGAATCAGTAAAGAGGTTGCAATAAAAAACAAATAAAACCGTACTGTATAAAACAGACAATTTGTCAATAAAATACCTTATGCTCCAATCTTTCTTGACTCAATATCATTCCTCTCTGTGTAACATTAAAGATGTGGGCGTGGACAACTGTTTGACTGATTTCAATTTTATTATTATTTAAGCCGTAATTGGTTATACACAATAAATAAGCCATCCTTAAAATTAATTCAATGCAAGTCATTTGCACTAAAAACAGAGCCGAAAAACAAATAAAAGAAATCACATTTTTTATTAAAGTGTTCAACTAACACTTATTAACGTAGAGAATCAATCAAGTCACATAAGAAAGGTAATAGAACATTTTCCTAGGTATTATTTTATTTTTTATTAATTATTTATTTTATTCTTTATTTTCATTTTATTTTCCTACTCCAGAAATGTTCCTCAACATTTCTGGTTTACAAATAATTATAAAATGTTTCACAGTTCATATTCATGTTTATCCATAATTTTTGTTGCAGCAACTGACTGCTGCTGGAAGTAACAGATTTCTCTATCTTGGCCTTCTTCTTGATATCAACTTCTCTCTCATAGTTTGCTGATTTTTTACTTCTCATTCTATTCTTAAAATATTTGTTTTTAAAACTACTAAATATTTCAAACCAAATGAAAAACCCAAAGTCTATGTTACAGAATTTTATTCTTGATGGATAAACAATACTAGCTACTAGATTCGGCCTAACATTGAGGCCATCATCAGGCTATAAAAAAGGTTATTTTAATGTTACAAATGAAAAAGAGAACAAAAAGCATACCTTAGTGTAAAAATTAATACATAATTAAAACAAAATATAAAATTGCAAACATTTTCAAACGAACCAACAGATAAAAAATAAAAAATAAATATAAGAACATGTAGGATAAAATGTATAAAATTTATGGTCTAAAATTAACATTTTATATGTTTCAAAAGAAAGAAAAATGAAGATAAACAACCTAGTAAAATGTACGAAGCTAATTAGTCACATTAGAAAGAAAGCAAAACCAATTATTGAAGAAAGTGGACAACAGAAAACAAATAAAGGAAACATGGAAGACGGAGTAAAATATGTTACAAACACATACCATTAAAAGGGAAGACTAAGAAATATGTAAGGATCCTTTGGTCTCAGCTGTTCATTTAAACATACAACTGCACTGTCTCTTGATGCTTCATTGATCTCTAACATTTCAAGTAAATTCATCCTAATCCTAGGACCTTTAAAACAAAGGCAGATGGTGAATTAGGTGGGTCAAAGTCTTTGTAATTTTTAACATGATTGAGATGTTCCTTTATTCTAGTATCTAAGGCGTCCCGACTGACCAATATACACAGCATTACAGTCATCGCAGTGTAACTTATATATTCCAGGAGAATGTAAAAAAGAAACAGTATTTAGTGTTGACCAGGAAGGATCTCAAGTTATTGTTGGTTTTAAAACCAAATTCAATATCATACTTCTTAAGAATGTCCCCAAATTAGTAAGAAATGTAAGGAACCAGCAAAATTAGATTCAGTATGAGAGGAAAAACCAAGTTGAGAAGATACATTAGCAAACCTAAGTTTAAATCTATTAAAAAACCTGTTGGATGGTTTACTTCGTTTACTAAATATTTTTTACAACAAACAGCATACCTATCTAATCATTTTTGTTGTAAAAATTGCTATGAAAATGCATGGTTAAGTCAATTGATTTTCATTTTTGAATAGGTACGCGGATATGATTATTAAATAAGTACGGAAAAATATTTTTTATATGTTGCACTAAAAATCTTCATTATAAAATTTGCATTTGCGTATCGTAATGTAACTTTTACACATGCAAATTGTGTTAAATGGACATGAGTGAAGTATCTAATGACAAGACTATTGACAATGACATTTGTGACTAATAGCAATTTATAAATTTTATATTGTTCTTTAAGAAAGTATTTGTAAATATGAATATCATATTTTAATTATATAATATATTAATATTGGTGTATTAGTAATTTTAAAATATTTGAAAACATTAACACTCTCATCACCAGTGTAACATTATTGTACACTCCTGTTGGGACAAAGGTGTAACATTAATGTAAACCAACTTTTGGTTATAGGCTGTAGTGTAATATTGTTGATACACCTACCGTTAATTTTACAATTGGAATTGATTTTAGTGGCGTAGGGCTACATCTCGATATATAGAACTTTGGCCTCTGACGATTCTTAATAGTTTAGGATCTGAATGAAATAGGAATATGATAAAAACAGTAATTTAGCCGTATTTTCATTTATTTTTTTATTAACTTCTAAATGTTCACAAACAGTAACTGCTAAATTATGATAAATATTTATAAATGTCTGAAAAATATTTATTCAAATCTAAAACAAGAGAAACCGCGTTTAGATTGTTTTCTATTGGTGTACAAAAATGTTACCTACACTTGGTGCAGGGTAGCAATTTCCTTCGCACGCCAGTGTAACATTTTTGTACACTCTATGAAAACAAACTAAAAAATAGAAAAAAACACCAAATATAACCTTCTAATACCAAAACATAACATATATCAAAAAATAAAAAATACAAATTTTGGCACTGTACATTAATGTTACTCCTGGCGGTGAGAGTGTCAACATTTCTTAGTGCTACCGACGTACTTTTTAAAATCAAAATTTTCGTAATTACATAAAAAGAATAAATTAATTTAATAAATGATAAAATGGGAGAATATAAAAAATATTATAAATATTGCTGTTGTGAAATGTGAAATGCGTTGTTTAATATACTATTTTCATTTTGTCTTTGCATTAGTTAATCTCACATTCTAGCTCTAATCAAGTAGACTATATACGAGTATTTATTTTACTACTTGATTAATAATAAACAACTTTACGGCATAAGTTTGTTGGAACGCTTTTTTCTCTCTGCGCATGTACTTGACGATACAATGTACGATTTTTAAGTCTGTAACCTATCTACTGGTTTTACTGTTCATAGAGTCATTTCGGAATATCGTTTTACGTTTTTTTACTGTAAACAATCCTTTAAAACAATATTTCCAATTCCCGCGTTACCTAATTGATGTGTAAATACATTATGTCCCCCAGATGAAAGCTTGTAATTTTGTAGAAATGTCTATCGCTCTTGGGGACACCACCGGGTTATTGTAATTCCGCACTCAGTCGCAATCCATTGCGTTCTAGGAAATGCAATTAACAGTTTCTCACTATGAATAAACTTTAAATGATTTTTTTATAATTCTGTACTTGAATTGTTTGTAGTTATCTTTATGTAATGGATATTTGTAATTGCAATATGGTAATTAAGATATTTTTGTTCAACACGCATATCAACGAAGTTGGATTAGTCAAGTACAATAAAATTCGCGCGATTATAGTTCATTTGTTTGGAGTTGGCAGCTAAGAAAAGTCATTAAATCGTAAAATGTTGTAAACAATACTTACTTATACCGGCATTAAGAAATTTATTTTAATCATCATATTTTAATCTTGTTAGGTAAGGGTTTAGTAGTCATAATACGATATTTAGAATATTTGGTTTTTCGATTTTAACGAGAATAATTGTGGTCGTTAGGGGTGTTAAGGGATTAAGGTAACCCTATGTGTATAATTGCAAAAACAGGTACGTTATTAGTCTATAAATTGAGGATTTGTTTATATCCTAATACATAAGAATATAGGTACTCGTTAGTGTTGGTGGTTTATATTGTGATCTATATTTTTATTATTTTACTCCAAGAACATTTTTGGTAGTGAAAATGGCGTCAAGTTCGAGTTTTGTTCCAGTATAAGTGGCTCATTTAAAACAAAGTGCGTTTGCTCAAAGAGAAAAAACCATTATTTTTTTAAATGTTCATGATGCACGAATATATCAAGATGCATCAGCAATATGACCGTGAACGAAGTATCTATCGATTTTTAAGTGAGAGCAAACAGGGAAATGTTAGTGAACCAAAAAAACACGTAGCAAAAAAGTCCATTAGGGTCGATAATTTTAATAGAGATATCATTAGAAGACAAGTCCATTCTTTGTACTTAAATGAAGAGAGTCCGAATTTGGACAAAGCAATGACTGAAACTTTTACTTTTTTTACTTATATAGATGAAAAATTGTTGAATGAAGGACACACTGTTTCTAAAGCATGGATGGACACCAATATTTCAAATTCCCGTCAGGCATTTTTGGAGGGATATTCAACAGGATTAAATGCTCCTCGAGGAAAAGGTCGCAGACTAATAATCGCACACATTGGCAGTGAACATGGTTTTGTAGAAAATGGGTTATTAGACTTTGTATCAAAGTCAACCAAAGATTACCACGAGGAAATGACCTCTGATGTTTTTGAAGATTATTTTTCCCAGCTATTGGACTTTTTGCCAAGTGCTGCAGTGGTTGTCTTAGATAACGCCAGTTATCATTCAAAACTGGTAGAAAAGTTACCAACGACGTCATGGAAAAAAGGAGATATTAAAGAGTGGCTCCAGAGCAAGAATATTTTTTTGACGACACCATGTTGAAAACGGAATTACTGCAAATTGCAAAGCGCCACAAATTACAATATAAAAGATTTGATATTGACGAAATGGCGAAGGACAAAGGAATAACTGTATTACATTTACAACCTTATCACTGTCAATTAAACCCTATAGAATTAATATGGGCAAAGGCAAAAGGTGGGGTGGCAAGAAACAACACAACTTTTAAATTGAATGACGTTAGACAACTTTTGATAAATTCTGTTGGAAACATAACACTGGAAAATTGGACCAATGCCATAAACCATGTGAAGAAGGAAGAAGAACGATTGTGGAGTGTTGATATCAACATTGAAGAACTGTTCGAACCCAGTGTAATTCCTATCGGACCAGCCAACGAATCGGACCCATCGTTGAATGAATACGACGAAATGGAAGCCGAAAATTATTACAGGGTGGACTCTTTGAAAAATAACAACTATGACTATGTTTCAATAGAAATATATACTACCTTTGCTTGGGCTTTGAAGGATTTGCATTTATAATGAATTCACTGTGCTGCCAACTCCAAACAAATGAACTATAAACGTTTTGCAATCTGCAGAAATCCAGAGAGGATCTAAATATTCATTACAGTATATTAATATTAAGGAGAATATTATTATTAAGACGTCAAAGGCTCCTCCTATGATTTGGGTGCCACTTATCCTAGAACTTAAAACACTTTATCTCCCTCTATTCTCTTCTACTCCGTTTATGTACATGAAGATCCATTTTTCGACCAGTTAAAGAAAAAATAGCTTTAACAAGAAACATCAGCTACCTTAGACCGATCCTGTGTATAAATTGTTTGTAAATTCGATATCTTGTACTGGATTATATCATTTTTTTTATTTCACGTAAAGCCCGCTTTTCCATCCAAATTAAAAGTTTTTTATTACCTGCCGGATGATTTTTACAGCTTTCTGAAGTTAATTAGAAAGATTTTGATCTAAAATTAAATAATCTTGAGCGGATATGAAAGAAAAAAAAAACATAATCTTATTTCTTTCTTTAAAACCAAGTTACGCATTTTGATTTTTGATATAGATAGCTCTCACATTTTCTTTGTAAGTTATCTACCAGTAGCGCCGGGGTGAAAACTCAACAGGATACTATAATAGAAATAAAAATTTACAGATGATTTGTTTTATTGTCAAGAGACATTCACTTATTTGTTTTTAGTGTTAATTCTGAATCTAATTTCCACTAAATACATATCTAATAAACCGAAAGCAAAACCAATATAATTGTCACAGAAAACTAGGAAATTAAAATAAAGTAAAATAGTGAAAATTGGTGATTTATTAAAATAGGAAGTAATTAAAAGATATAGACAGTAGAATTAAAGAGTTCTGATTTAACACTATGAAAATTAATATTAAAAGTCATTGTAACAAGTAAAATAATCCTGAGATATGGAAATTAAATTCTAATTTGATCATTCTATTAAAGATATTGCCTAATTAAATCTATTGTACTAATCTTTACTTTTTGGAAGTCCATCTTACAAAACTCTTCGTTTTCAAGCAACTTCCAAGTTTAATTGAAAAAATTAGGTTTAACAGCTGTTTCGCTCGAATTAGCATCTTCAGATTGAAATATTTAAGTTACATTTTGTTTGTTTGTAGCTAGGTACCTGATGTTGATTAGGTAGTATTAAGGCTAGACAAAGTATGGAAGTAATAACAATAACATAACAATATTAAAGCCTAGATGTTAATCTTCCTAAGGGATTATCCTGGATGTACTTCCCTCTAGGATCAGTATAACTGTGCAATTATATAGAAAAACCAGGAAAAAACTATATAGTGCTAATCTTTACAATAACTAAATATAGGTACTTGTTTTATAATTACGTCTTATCTATGTATAAAATGTAGACTCAATCAAAATAAACAGTTTAATAGTGAAGAACTTCAAAGATTTATTTGTTTATTAACAACTTTAAATTGTGGATCTGCTGGATGTCTTTTTAATTCTTCAAGGAAATCTAAATTTTGTGTAGTGTGTAGTATTTGGATGTCATTGATGTGTCAGAGTGAGATTGGATGTGTTTGCTCTTGAGTTAGTAACGACTTAACAAAGAGCGCATAACTTATCTATTGGTGCGAAATCGTCTTCATGAGGCCAACTTGTTCAGTAGACGGCCCCCGAGATGTCCACTTTTGTCCAGAGGTAATCGCGCTTCAAGACTGGAATAGTGTCAAGAATTTCAGAATTGGGCTACTCAAGTTTGGACTACAGCTTTATTCAATGACGAATTTAGGTTTCAATTTCACCCATACTCTCATCGAACCAGAGTGTGGCGACCATCTGGAAATATGGAACGACTAAGACATGCTCAGGAAGTGAGCAGATACAGATGTGGCACAATCATGGTATGGGGTGGAACAATTATAAGAGACAGGACCGATCTCGTTTTTCCTGATTCATTCCTAATAAGTTGTTACCAACCTTTGTTTACGTCTGGTAATCCTATACATGTTAATAATTTTATCTGTGCTAGCTCAGGGTGGATTATAAACTATATAGCTAAACGTCGGAGAGAGGGTCGTGGAAATAAATATTTTAATCCAGGGAAGAAGTTTACTAAACTCATAGTTGATTTACTACAAAATAAAGTAAAGAAAATAAGGTTTTAAAAAGTGAAATGGTTATAGAGTTAAATCACTATCTTCTTTACAGTACCTACAGTAGTTATCTACCGATTGGTACCAATTGATCACAGTGATTGGAATAAAGAAAGAAATTAGTAAAAGTAGAATAACCTAAGATATGAAATATTAACAATATATTTGAATTATTAAGCGATATTTCTAATATACCAAAGCACAGTAGTTACAAGTAATAGAGGAAATTCGAGTCCCATAGGCTCAAATTGTAGGCTATAAGTAGATTTTTTAGCAGTATTAGTTGTAAATATGCAGAGGTTGAAGTGGTGCGGCCTTACTTTTAAAAGAAAAATTAAACAGTCTTACTTGGTGGTTCTTAGTAACATGCAGTCATCTACTCCGCCGTCCTACCGTTAGCCAAGCCAGGTAAGTGTGAGCTTTTCTAGCAAAATATATTAATTAGGGTAGTGTAGTATTCTCCAAGCTCAGTCTTGTGTAAATCGTGACTAATTACTATTTAGGAATTACAACAATAAAAGGCCTACAAAAGTACTGATGTTCCATATAGGGTTGTACAATACTAACTAAATACAACTTACCATGTGGTGGTGGATGGCCTTTAAAAGAAAATCTAATCTAATCTAATGTTAATATTAAAGTTAAAATTAATTAATTTAAAACCGTAACAAAGTCAATTGTCTTTAGATACTATTCCTCGACCCATTGTGTACCCATTTTCAGGAGCATTTACCATGTATGGGATGTGCTTCAACGTAGTATCACTCCAAACATGGGTAACATTTATGGACAGGTTCAATTTCGCGTGCTTCTATGCCTCATAGTAATATTGTCTATTGTAACATTATTAGTTCCCAAAAGAGATCCCGGCTGAGAGACTCTCTCAAGGAGTGGTTCGTCTCCAAGTTAATGCTTACTATAGAAATGATTGGTGGTATATAAGGGTTAAGGGCGCCACTATCTTTTTATACGTTTACGATTAAACAACTGAAACTACACAAAGAAACTAAGGTGAAAAAGATAGAAACACCTTGTAATTAAACTGAATTTGAAAGCAAAGAAAACTATTTTTAATGACAACCGAACACGCTACACCCTTAAGACTTATAGTCAGTGGGTATACAAATCAAATTGATATTAAAAAGATTATTTGTTTATTTAAAAATTATAATTTGCCACTGTAGTGGTCCGGTGGTTTGGGTTAGTTTACCGATGCTTGTAGTTGGGGTGTTGGCTGGTGGTGGTTGTTCTACTTTATCAAAGAACTAATCAACGGCTGCTAAAATCAATGGTGAGGTTTCTTGTCAAGAAAGGCTGATACGGTGACTGTAGGGTGCTTCGTCAAAAGGAACTGCTATGAACGGGTATATTTCTCCGTCCTAGCTAGTATATCTCTATACTAGAGGGTATATCTCTCCCTACTAGCGAATATATCTCTCCGTACTAGCGGGCTGTATCTTCTGTGATGCAGCTAGGACGGTTGCGTTCGTTTTTGTAAGGGTTTTGTTTCAGGTGCGTTCTGTTGTAAGGGTGGGTTTGGTAGCGGTGATAAGGTTGTGTCTAATGTACGGTGGGTCGGGGTAGATTTTAGGGTTCGGAAGGACGGTAAACTAAGGAAAAGTAGCATGGCGATAGACATGTTATACTATGAAACAAAGTAATAAACCAACGTGGAGGTGTTAATTTTGATTTTTCAGTTTTACAAAGATTATATTGAATTATTTTTTGTTTTAATTAGATTTCATAGAAAATATTTTGGTATATTTAAGAATAAATATTAATTAATATTAAGCAAGTATTTTTTTCCTAAATTGACTCAAGAAAAACTGACGATTTTTAAAAATTTCCCTAAAATTGTTCTGAGCGTGTGTATATACTTGTTTTATGAATACATGTGTTTGAGAATAATTAGAAATTGAACAATACACAATATAAACGAGTAATTTTGCTTACCTAGCCTTGTTTACATGAAGAAGTTAAGTTATTTTTTTTTTATCTGGATTTACAGATAGGTGATCTCTGAGAATCCGAATATTTAATTAACAAATTATGAGCAGTTTTTGTACAAGTTTTTTTTGGTGATACTTTTAAAATATAGTATTTTTTATTATTCTTAGTTGTTGAATATTTTACATTAAGTAATAGAAGAACAGTTAAATGACAATTATGCCCTACTACCAGCTTAACCACTGTTCAACAAAAGCCTAATTTGAACTGAACAACTTTTACATAAACATTTATTTAGTTATGTGATACCTAGTTGAATTTGTTTTGTATGTTTATTTCGCTTAATAGTTAAATAGTGATAATTTCATTTTAATGTAAATCTTGTGAATTAAAAGTTTAAACGTTGGATCTTTTATTTTAAATCAATGAACTGGTTTAAAAAATTTATCCCAATTCATTTATACATTACAATATTTTTAGTGGTTCTTAATTTAATAATATTAATTTCATTTTATCATTTCACTTTCATGTGAAAGAATGTTTAGAATAATCTATAATTTCAATAACTGTGCATTTAACTTACTTCTTAAATTTTATAACTGTTCATCAACTTACCTACTTGATGTTTGACCTTGTAAAATACCTTTAATAATTTTTGTTATATATGCAGAATTTAATCGTGGCGCTGTAGTTCGTTCAAGGACCAATTTCGTGAAAGTAGTGGCAAAAAACCATCATGGTTTACCCGAATTAATGTTGTAAGACGACTTTGGAAAAACAGCAATAATAAGGTATTTCTTTGGATTCTGTATGATTTAAAATTGGTCCAAATATGTAAATATTGATTTTTTACCTCTAAAGATTCATAGATTTTTGTACGTAGAAACGGGAGTAAGACGTCACCTATATCATGAAATGTTTGACTTTTAGGTTTCATCTCAGATGAAAAAATAAAATAGATAAGTATAACGATATATTCTTTAACGCAGCGTTTGTCTGTAAACTATATGAACAACACAGTATGTAGAAGGGGGGGACGAGGTTTATTTATATCACAGAGACGTAACATAACACAAATTTACTGTTTATTTGGTTTTAAAGCAAAAAATCACTTTGTTTTTGTATCTCAACATAATTTGTACATTCATAAAAGAAAATGAAATATTATTTTCTTACATTTACCACAAACAATTTAGGTAAGTATCTATGAAAAATAATTTATTTCTCAGGTAAAATAATAATGTTTCACACTTTAAATAATGGTTTTATTTTTAATTAGCTGTTATTATGTATTATTATATATATATTATTATGTATTATGTATGTTCCCTCTAATTTTTCCACCATATTCGTTTTCTTCTTTTTCATTTCAAATAATTTATGTTTCTCATTGTTTAAACATTCCCGGATCTTCCACAACTATTTAAATATCAAAATCGTCCAAATTAGCGAGAGAAACTAAGAGCAATTAATCTTTATAAATGTATATACATATTGATTGATGATGATATATATATATATTTTTTAATTTATGTACATATTTAAATAATAATAAACTATAAATAGTTACCATTACTAGATCTTATTTCTTTTTGCAACACCACTGGTACGAGCAGAGTAAGATTCCAGTAAGAAAACACCTGTAGCTGTTGGTTATATTATTTCATTTAATTATTGGAATGGAACGCCTTAAGCGGCATATTACTTGCAATTTAAATACTTCTCACTGACTATTGGTATAAATTCGAATCTAAATTTAAATAAATACTTACCAACGCAACGGTTATTATTGCATTTTGCAAGTATTCTAGACGACAATTTATCTGCTTATTAAATCAGGGAAACGTACCTATAAAACGTAACGACTGCCTTGAGGTTAGACATTTTCTTATTCGCCAATTTATTGTGTGTATATTTTATTTAAATTACAATACACCACTACAGCATCGTCATAGAAGTGTCCTACTTTTTTCTCTGCTTTACTAAACACTCTAGGTTTGTATTAAGTTGTGAGATATTTTATACATAATAAACTTTGTATTGTTTCAATTTCTTATCTAGTATTTTTATGTGTAATCTGTGTATATACAATCCTACTCAGGATACACTCAATACGTAACTAGTTTGGACAGGTAGATCTTCAAGATCTGATCTCTCCGTTGGAGTAGGTGGTTCTGTAGGTAGGATCTTCTTCTGTATTGATGCAATATCTTGTCCATCTAGTGTTTCTGTATGTTGTCAAGAAGCTTTTAATCCTGGAATTCTTTTCTTGAAACAACAACAGATTCATCGTGTTCTTAATCCGACAAATCATAGAACATCTTTTTGATTCCTTTGGGAACTTTTTAGTTTTTCTGAAGCTCTAAAGGTACTAAGCGACGTGACCTTTCTTAAAATAAAACTCTTTGGCTTGGATGTCGTAATAGTTCTTCATTTGGTTGCTAAGAGATCCCATTTTCTAATTTTCCTTTAAAGTTCGATAAAGTAGATTACAAGGCAACTTAATCTCTCGTGCTTTTATGCCTAGTAAAACAACTAACTATTTTCTCCAAATGACATTAAAAGCGGCCTTTTAATGCACTTGGCAGGCTTAGAAGTTGTACTTTGAATGCCTAGGCAGAAAAAGTTCGTTGTTAGGCAACCTTCCAAGTAATAATTTAAATTTAAAGTTAGCGAAACCGTTAATAAAAAAAAAACTAAAAGAGCTGCAATTTTTTGGTTTGCACTGGTTAGTCCAATTCTGTTGGACTAAAACATATACGGTATCCGCCAAAATAAACAGTACCGAAGCAGAGAGTGCTGTGGAGTTGTTTATGTAATATGGATTTGTCATATTTGACTTAATTGTCATTAGTTGATATATTAATAGTACGCTGCAGTTAAATTTGAGTTAAAAATGGTTCTAACAACGGAAGAGCATTATTTTCGTTCATACGGAAAAGGTCGTAATGATGGTCCAAGCTTAGAATAGGTGTCAATAAAATATCAACAAAAATTTAATAAAGCAGCTCCTAGTAAAAGTGTGATGTTAGCTGTTGTTGAAAAATTTCGTCGCACTGGTAGTGTATTGTGTCAACGTAAAGGTTCTTCAGGTCTTCGAAAAACAGTATGCACTAACGAAAATGAAGGACGTGTTTTTAACCAAGTTGTGCAATCACCTCAAAGAAGTCTTGTAAGAACTGCATGTAAACTCAACATTAGTGAAACGTCTTTACGTCGCATGTTCAAATCAATTGGTGGTTATCCATACCGTATTCAAGTTGGACAACGACTAAATGCTGCGGACAAACGTGCAAGAGAAATTTACTGTGGTGGCATGTTGAGTTTAATTTACGAAGATCCCGAATTTTTGAAAAACATATGGTTTTCAGACGAGAGTCACGTTCATCTTAGCGGCTATATTAATCGACAAACAACCAGATTCCTTGGATTTGAACGTCCTGATGTCATTGTAGAGAAACCACTCCACAGTCTTCGAGTTACCATTTGGTGCGCGGTATCTGGTGATGGAATGATTGGTCCTTATTACGTTGAAGATGATAATCAGAATCCACTTACTATCAACCAAGGACGTTATAGAGAGAAAATTATTATACCTTTTATGAGAGATCTAAATAACTTTTGCCGTGCACGAAATCTACAGTTTCGCACACAATGGTTCCAACAAGATGGTGCAACGAGCCATACAGTTGTGCGCACCTTAGACTTATCCGTCAGCATTTCGATAATAGAATAATTTCTCGGGGAACAGACGACTTCGAATATACTTCTCATTCACCTGACCTGACGCCACCTGACGCCACCTGACGCATACATTTGGAGCATAATGAAGGAAAAAATATTTCATTCGGAAAATCCGCAGGCGAATATTGCCGAACTACAAAATATTACTAGAATACAAAATATTTTTCCGCAGTTCCATCAACCACTTTATATAAATATGTTTATTGACTTATAAAATCGATATGAAGCCTGTTTGCGTCGAAATGGTGAACATTTTGAACACTTACATTACAGAAATTAAAAATTTTTATTTTCGGTACAGTTTATTTTGGCCTATACTGTAGATGTATGTAGGGTATACACAAAAAGTGGCAGTGTATTGTGCCAATCGACTTTATATCTGGTTATAAGTAAACAAAAAATAAAATTAGAAATTTGAATTTATAAGAAATCTAAATTTTCATAAATTCAAATTAAAATTTTCATTGGGAGGAATTGAGACGGTATGTTTGAGGGTGAAATTTATTTTAGTTTAATATTTTTTTGTACAATATACAAAACCTCTTTCGTTGCTTTTAGAGGGTGTAAAATTAATTTCAATACATTGACTGTACTAAAAATATGCACGTAACTGCTTGATACATAAAAAGATCCAAAAATGCGGACACCATTTTAAAAATGCCGTGCCCTTACAATAGCGAGCGGTTTAAAAAGTTTGTGAAGGACAAAGTTATTGATACAATCTCACTTTCACGATATTTCAACATATTTAACCTTAATATTATTTCGGTTAAGACTAAAAGTCATTGAAATAATGAATAATTACCTAAAAGTGCTCCCTAAATGAATACCTATTATTCTACATACATGTACTCAAACTCCAATAAACGACATAAAAAATACTTTTCAATTATTACAAACTAAATAAATATTAATTTAA
The DNA here is from genome assembly GCA_035357415.1 of Ophraella communa. NCBI lineage: Eukaryota > Metazoa > Arthropoda > Insecta > Coleoptera > Chrysomelidae > Ophraella > Ophraella communa. Next base: position 18,120,002 of record CM068988.1, on the reverse strand, counting down.
TTATCTCTTGTTACTACTATCAGTTTGTTGTTTAGTCTTAAAATAGATTTTATTTTAATGTATTCTATCGGTTAAACCGCATATCACCATCACTTTACTAAAAAATATAACTAATTTAAATATTAAAATCCGTGCGAAATAATTTGCGCCATTAGAACTGTTTCTTGGTGGAATGTTGTATTGTAACATGTAACGTGATTAAAAAATGAGACCTAACAATAATAATTCTTCTCTGGGAATGCGAAAGACTCTTTTGCTCTTTCAAAGTAGCAATTTAAAATGACATTAAATTAAGAATTATGTAGTCCAACTAACCATTTATTTATTAATGTACTAGAGGAGACCAGCCACTTGACGCACTTGAAAAGATCTGCTACATTATCGACATAATTATTTTTTCATTTTCTTTTTTGTAGAAATAATTGAAGTAGGTACATACAGGTGTATAGTTTATCTCAGCCTAACATGCTTAATAAGAAATATGCAGATTTAATTATTTATAAATATTTTTAGGCTAAAATTTAATAAAATCATGTGCAACATTTTTATTTTAGTTTTAACAATATTTACGAATTAAAATTGACTTGAAAAAAAAGTTTATATAAAGTTTATACAGTGCTTTTCAGATAAAAGTATCCACCTTTAATAACTTTTGTAATACTGGTAATTAGAAAAAATCCAAAAACACGTCAATTTATGTTGGAAGGGGCAATTACTTTTCATATTTTTTATGTAAAATTTGGATACTCCTCTTTGAGCTGATTTCAAAAATGTATAATACTTGTAGGTTAAAGTGGTTAGTGTATGAGATAAACATTTTTTTTAATAGCACTAATTTTACTTATTTTTTACATATTTGTAGGTGAATTTTATACTACATATAAATGGCAGATAACATTAATCAGATATAGGATTGCATTTAATATATATATTTAGAGTTATTTGAAAATATATTGAGATAATTTACTCAATACCAAATTTTAATTTTAAGTTTAAATTTAGAAATTTTCTTTAATTAATAAGGGTTGGGTTCAAACAAAGTTTATTTTAATTTTTTTTATTAAATTTGAATACTACCAAACAAACTCTTATCTACCTAAACTGATACCTAATTATTTCCTATTTGGTTAACTAATTCCTATCTATTTGCTTATCTACATAAATCCTATCTATTTTCCTAACTAAGTCCTATCTAATCTTATCTACCTTAACTAACCTTAATTACCGCAGTGTCCTTTTTATTGTCCTATCTGTCCAATAGCCTTTTTTCTTCAAATTGTTTATGTCTACCATATAACTGGTCAGACACCTTCGTCTAACGTTCCAACACTATTATGTTCTTCTTGTGTATTTGTTTACTTTAATCTATTTATACTTTTATTTATATAATTATACTTTCTTACTTTTTTCTTCTAAATTCTCCAATCAAAAACGTCAAAAAAAAATCTTACTTCATAAACCGTGTTACTGCTACAGCTTTTTTTTATTGGATTCTTCTTTATTTTTTTATTAATTAAAACTTCTTGTATTTGACTTTTACTTTCTTTTTAAATTATACTTTTTTAACATATGACTTCTTTTAAAAATTCAAATTAAATTTCCTTCTTTCTGACTTTTTTTTCAAAAACTAACTGTCAAACTTCTTTTTTCCTAGCAACGAAACTTCTCACTCTCTCACTTGCACTACTTATCTATCCTTAACCTAATACAAGTGTTGTTTACATTACATAAATTTTTTTTTAACTCTAAACTAATAAACTTTGACATTTACTTCAAATTTTGACATATCTCCGAAATTAATAATTAAACTAAAATAAATTTTGATTTCATCCTGAAACATACCTTCACAATATATTTGATTCGTTTCCATTAACCCTACTTTCTGTCTGTATATAAATGGATCATAATATAAATGTACTTAATTACGTTTTCCATATAAATTTACGCTATTTTTATGTAATTAAGTTAATTATTTTAACATTTATAAAATTATTATTACCGAGATACTTTTTAAAAATAGTTACAAAGCTGTTTCAACTTGTGGATACAATCGTAACATATAAAAGACACTTTTTACTCGTTTTGTACTATAATTTCACTTCAGTTACTATACGAAACCGTTTTAAATATTAAGAATGCAGTAAATGTTAATATTACGAGAGAAACCGATCAGTAACAGTAAATTAATCACTCAAAAATGACAAAAATGAGTTTTACTACAATAAGGACAATAAGGAGTACATTGAACCGACATATTTAAAATCTTTTACAAATTGAGCGTCTGCGCATGAGTCTGACCGAATGCGCACATGTTATTATTTATCAAAAAACGAATATCAAAAAGCATCCCATTTTTTATGTTCTTATAACTTTTTTGTATGCGTGAAGTTTTATACAATTATTAAAAAATGTCAAGTGATAGTGAAATGAATTTAACTCCACCCAATATAATGTTAAGTATTTAATTATTATACAATAAAATTATTAAAAACATCTACTGTTGCTCTTATTTAATTATTATTAACAAAAAGATTATTAATGCAGGTACCTACAAGTAGGTCGTAGGTAAAGCATTTTACCACACACGTTACGTAATATACTATTATGTAATTAAGAATAATGAAAAACTCTTCGTTTTACCAAAACTTCCAATATTTATTTAAAAATTGCTTTATTAACTTTAATGACAGCCGTTTCGCTAGACTTAGCATCGTCAGATTGACATATAAAGCAATTTTTAAATAAATATTGGAAGTTTTGGTAAAACGAAGAGTTTTTCATTATTCTTAATAAGATGGACTTCCAAAAAGTAAGGGTTAGTACAATCAATACTATTATGATTAAAACAACTGAATGATTCGCCTATGCGCTCATTTTGACATTTATATGCAAATATTGCTATGACAGCATACTGTATAAACAATGTGTCATAAAGGGAGCTTCAAGATGGCCGACCTCCCTCGCAAATTTTCCTCACAGTTAATATATGTTTCTTTTCTGTTTCTTTTTGTTTTAAGTGTATAACCTTCCTTCCTTTGATTTTATATTCAAATAAGGTGTTGGTGTGGACTGTGTCTTGAGATATTTCGTTTAAAGTAAAAATTTTTACATACATTTAGCACGAATGCTACAAATGGTCATTTTGGCAAAAGTTTTACACAATATTTTTTATAATTCGCATTTGTTTGTTTTTTAAATAAAATTATTCAACAATTAGTACTTTTTGTGTTCATTAAATTATGTTGGTACCTACTTAATAAAATGACATATGTCAGATATATCGGGTTTGAAATTTAATTTTGATTTGAATATTAAATTGGAGTGATAAATAATTTAAGAAAATATAATATAAGATAACCAATTTAAAGGAAAATGGAAGAATCTTAGTTAATTTCAAAATTGTCTAATAAAATGCACACAATTACCAACTGTGGTATAAAAAACGTTATTATGAATGATTATACGAATACAGTTTTAAGAAATAAATATAATAAAGGCTGTGATTCCTTATATAATAATTTATTTTGTTTCAGGTTCCGTGGAAGGCTGAACCTGTTCTATAACACTGCTGGAAAGGACACATTTTCCAACCAAACATAGCATGAGTTTCTTATGAAGGTAATTAATTTAAATTCAAATACTTTGACCTACTTACCCAGAATGATTTATAAAAGTAATCATTGTTTAGTTAAATACAACCAAAATAAACAAATAAGAAGCTGTGAATTGTGTTTAGGATGAGTTTAAGAAAAAAGGAGAAAATCTAGATTTGATTGCTAAATCAACAGTTGCTAAAAACAGTCGGTTAGCACTTTTATTTAATATCCTCTTATAATTAAAATCAAGAGAAAAAAGTTAAACGTTAAACTTCAAGATAGAAACCATGGATTTTTCCTGGCGACCACTTCTATTTACTTTGAAATAATTCTCAGCGTTGTTTTTCTTCGGTAAATCAATTTAAATTTAATAGAAATTTTTCGATCGAATAATATTTTCCAATTTATTTTTCCGGTTCGTAGTACAGGGGGTAGTTGCCATTAAAAATTCATTTTAGCTTAAAAATCCATTGTCGAATAGCTAAACGATAAAAATGTATATCAAAAGAGAACTAGCTACTATTTAAATTTTATGCAGCATATTAATATTTTTTAAAAAAGCAATAAGATTTACATGATCTAAGGAGCTGCCAATGATCCGTTAGATGTTTTGGAATTCTGTAGTTTTTCCGTTTCAATTCATACATAGGAAAGTCAATTAGAATCTTCTTTAGCAATCAAATATTGATGAGTCAATCTAGTGTGTCCTAAATGAAGTCGTGTGATGATAACCTGATTTCTTCTATTCTCTGTAGGTATCTGCCAGGATCCGAAATTATATTTAATATGTTTTAATTTTGATTGTGAGTCATGCCACAGTAGGTTCCAACGTGTTTGTATTTTTTCTTTAAAGTAGGAGTTTAAGTCTGAAGCTACGGTTAAATTACAAGCCAACAAGTTTTGAGAGATGGCTCTTTGTGCATTTTGATCTGCTTTCTCATTACCCTTGATACCTATATGGGAGGGAATCCAAATGAATGTGACATCTTGGTTACTTCTGTATAGTTGTTCTAATTTATCGAGTATGAGATTCACTATTGGGTGCAAGATTAACGAATTTAAGGAGTCTGTTAAAATCAAGTATTTTCGTACTTGATGGTGAAGTGCAAACTCTACCGCTTTGTAAAGTGCATATAATTCTCCAGAGAGTATGGTGTATGTACTTGGAAGTTTATACAATTCAGATTTATTGTCTATTACGATGGCTGCTCCAACACCTTAATTTGTTTTAGATGCATCTGTGTAAATTTCTGTATACCCATGGTATTTGTTTATGATTTCTATAAATTTTTGTCGTATAATATGGACATTTGTTTCATGTTTATTAAAAGAAGTTAAGCAAGTGTTAATTTTTGGTATATGGCGTGTCCACGGTTGTATAGTAGCGTACGCAAGTCTATTTGAGTATGTCAAAGGTAGAGATTCGGTGTCAAAGTTTTTTAAATACCTACGAATTCTTTCATAAAAAGGAGGATTCCAGATTTTGAAATATATTTTTAAAAAATCGTTGTCCTTAATGGCCTTTTATTAGTTAGGGAAAAATGAGTGAATCATAATCCTCTTACTACGAAAATTTATTTCAAGGGATGTTCACTGATGGGAATAAACATGAAAAAAATTTTTTCTTACATTTTTTCATGTCGTTTATTCAGATGAAGTTCAAAGAGACGTTATCCCTTTAAGGAATTTGTAAATTTAATATGGATAAAAAGGGAGCAAATATTAATGAGATGAGACATGAGACATCAAAACTCGTTTACAAAAGACGGTTTTTGTATTATTTTCTTTTAATGTAATACAACTTTTTCAAATACTAATTAAAGTTCTATACACAGTTCAAAAATTGAAGTGGATATTACAAAAATCTGTAATTTTAATTTAATTAAAAAATTGGAAAATGTTAAATAATTTACTGCGCAGGTCCTTTCACGAAAATTTATCGTATGGGTCCACCCCTAGCTTGCCTTAGTGCTGTCACTCTGCACGGCATTGGCGAGCTGTTCGAAGCTTATGGGGGCTGTAGACATTTCGGCACAGACATAATCAATGCAATTCATATCGGGCGAACATGGTGGCCAGTTCATTCTTATAAAACCGTGATATTCAATGTGATCATTTACAATTCTCACACGGTGCGGTCGCACATTATCGTCGATAAAGACATTTGTTCGCCTATTGCACCAAAAAATTTTAGTGCAATGGCTTTTAGCAGCCTCGGCTAGCGCCTCGGCAGTGCAAGAACCTGGGCTCAACAATAATGTTGGCCTTCTACTCCTAGTAACATAATATACTATTATATTTTGCCACTTTATTATTTTTGTAAATTACGAAAATTTTGATTTTAAAAAGTGTGTTGGTAGCACTGTGTAATTTATAACATTTGATGATATATTCACAATTACTTTCTTAAAGTCGTGCAGCGACAAAAAAATTTCCGGAAATAATTTAAGCTCTTGTGATATAAGTAAAAATTTCAGAGTAATTTTTGCAAAATACCTAGCTGTGTAAAACGGTTCTTACATGATAAAATATAAAGTTTAAAAGCGAGTTTCCTTTAAATAAATGTTTCCAAAATACTTTGTATAGGTTTTGGATATTAAATTGTTTTGCATTATTATCTCTTCTTGTGTAAATATATTAAAATCTTATTTATAAGCAAAATTAATATTTTAATAAAGGAAATTTAGAGCGGTTGAAAACTCAGGAAAATTATTAATACCAATTAAGACCATTAAAGAAAGAACTTTTCATTATGAAATTTATATATAAATTAAGAACTTAATCAAAGTAAACAGTTTAATAGTGGAAAACTTTCAACATTTATTTGTTCATTAACAACTTTAAACAATTTCCTATAAACTATAGAACCACCTCTGCTTGTCCTTAATGTTGCTGTTGCTGCTAAAAGCCATTATTAAATTATTAATAAAATTTTCATGTATTGCTTCCCTAATTGCTTGCAACTAATTAGCAAATTGTTGTAACATCTGGGGCGGATTAACAGTAGATTTAAACGACTGAACATTTCAGCCTGCGAACGTGCTCCATGAAATGCTTTTGCGGTCGCTTCATTCTGGCAATCCCATTATAATCTTTAGATTTGTATAAACTGTTTAATTTACTGATGTAACTCACTTCTGTCTGATGCAGAATTTTCTAATAATTGCAAAAAATCGCTTGTCACAGCAGAGTTCTGCCAGTTTCGAAAGTTGAATTTACTGTATTCTATCGCCCACTGTTATGTTGATGAACGCTGCCACAGAGTAATAATACAAATCAGAGTATCGACTCTATATGGAGGGGGTAAGCATCCATTTTCAGGTATCGCCATGACACTTTGGGAGTATCCATAGCCGTCGCCGTTAGTTTTGGTTAAGGTAGGAAGTTGGTTGTACGTGAATAAATCAGTGATAGCGTTTGTATTGTGTGGAATAGTGCATTAAACTATTTAATTCAGTTACAGAAAACTGCGAAGGAGATGCGGAACAAATGTTACTTAAAGTACGTTTCACAATAATTCGTTGACTCCGGTACCTGACCTAAGGGGATTAGTAATGAAAGGTTATAAATTTTACACTGTACAGTAAACATTAACAGATCCGTAATCCGGTTTTCAAAATAGATTTAAATAAAACTAACATTTACTAAAACTTAAATTTATTTTGTAAAAAAAATCACGAAATTTTTTAAAAACAAACAAACAAATTTTAAGTTTATTTATTAATTGAAATTAAACAAAACTGTTGAAACTTACGTATACGTATACGTATATATCTTCCTGGACAAAAATAAATAATACCTTTCTGCAAATGTTCGAAGAAATATTAACCACCTTTTATTAGTAATCCCTTAAGAGCAGTTAAGAGCAGGTACCAAGTCAACGATTTATTGTGAAACGTACTTTACATTAAATGACATTAAAATAAATACTACTGATGCATGTACTCCTTCTCAGTGTTCTGTATCGTAATAATACGGATATTTTAAAACAAAATGCTGAACGTTTTGTATGTGGATATTTAATAAAAAAATATTTACAACAACATACATGTCCTAAATGCAAGCATTATTCCAAATCCATTGAAAATTTAGATGATTCAGCAAATCAACGTTTAGTTAATATTATTAATCTTGTTGAAAACAAATTCTATTTTTCTAAACTTTCTGAAAATAACAATTATCTCAACAATAAAGAAAAATTTCAAGTACGGGTTTTATTTATAATAACAATTTTTTTTGGTACTACCCTGAGCTTATACCACAAAACAGAATATTGGTTAGCACAAAACAGACTAACAAATATTCTGTTTTGTGGTTTATACTCCCAAAAATGGCTGCTCTTGTCTTACGAACATCAAAGGAGCCGACAGCGAGTCGATACTCTGATTTATACTCTGTGACGCTGCTTAGTAAGTCAGGAAAAATAAGGATAGAAAAATTCTGTGCTTCATTGTAGGAGATATACAGACATTTAGATTTTATCTACATCAATCTCAACTCAATGCGAGTAAATTATAAGGCATTCGTGATCACCACAGAGTGGGCACCATCTACATTCGGAAATTTGTACGTAAAACTCCTGGCATCGTCCGTCAAAATAATGAAAGTTGAACCACAGCCTTAGAGATTACTTTAAATCGATTTCTTTTAAAGTGTCTATTTCGACTTACATCAACTCGTCTCTGCCTAGTTTTTGTTTTAATAAATACTTTCTATTTTTTTGATCGTTTTTTATAATAAATTAAAAAAGGAGGACGATGCTAATCAGCGAAACGGCCGTCATTGTAATTTAAAACCTAATTTTTCAAATAAACTTGGAAGTTACGTTCAAACGAAGAGTTTTTTATTATTCTTAATAAGATGGACTTCCAAAAAGTAAGGGTTAGCACAATTTATTTATACTATTTCGATTTTCTTTTTAACAAAGATCGCCATTTCGCATATTTCGAAATATCTATGTTATTTTTTACATTTATTGTACCTACTTCTTAACATCGAGTACTAGGACCACATTGTAGAAGCCTTTAAAGTTTTAGATAAATGTTCAAAATAAACTAAAAGAACGTTTTCCGAAAAGGATTTCACAAGTTTTTCTCCAATCTATAAACTTATCGTACGCTATTTCATATTTCTTTCTGGAAGTTACTGGTAATAAGTCCAGAGTGACATTTGCCGCTTTTTCCAGAATTTTTGGCGGTGTATTATCAAAATCACTTTCATCTATATCCATAATAACAAATTTTATGAAATTTATAATCTTTTGAATCTATTTTCTGCAGCTTAATCAAAAGCAAATTACAATTTATAAAAACTTTGACGTTTATGACTAAAATGACTAAAAAAATTCTCCATTTAAATGTACATATCGTGGGATAAATGATTAAAGTAGTGGGATAGATTCATTTATCCCACGGCTTTGAAAAAGTCTAACATTTTAGCATCGAAAAATGTGAGAATAGAGCTATATAATGTAACTAACATTGGAGTCTGGTAATGTGCTTTTACTCCAAGGTGCACATACTATTTTTTTTCTATGGCTGCTATGAAATGTGGTGCTTTTGACACATTTGACAGAACTACATAGTAACGTATTGCTATCAACTGTGGGAAAAAATCTACCTCACGGGTCTTTTCCCACACCACGTACATTTAAATGGGAATTCAGCCGTGAGGTAGATTTTTTCCCACAGTTGATAGCTGCTGTTACGAAAAAATGAAACACCAGGAATCTCAATACAAAATTGCAGTAATGTAACAATTAATTACAATATTAATTAAATTAGTTTTTTTGTATTAAGTATGTGCCGTTTATTTTATAACCAATAATAATAATAAAATGTTATGAATTCACTTCTTTATTTTTATTATTAATATGCAGCCGTAGAAAAAGTATGGTGTGCAACACGGTGGAAAAGACACTTTTCTTACTCGTGAGAAAAGTGTAACTTTTCACCTTGTTGCACAATATACTATTCTGAAATCGAATCAATACAAAAATTAAGAAATTTTTATAAATGCATAACAATTTTTGATAACCATCTTATTGCCTATAAAATCGTTTCCTTGACAAACACTGGTTGTTGTTTCCGTCCTTCCTCTGCAACAATTTTGGTAAATGCTGAAGCAGATTTAGTTGCTTTAAAAAGTCATGGGGGATGGAAATCCTCAAGTGTTGCCGAAGGATATATAGAAGAATCTTTCACAAATAAAGTAGACATAGCAAATAAAATATTTGGGGAAGGGAAAAAGACATAGAAGATTCTGTTAGTACTATGAGTTTTATTGCCGAAGAAGAAAATATAGTAATAACTTTGCTAACTATTCAGAAATAACAAATAAAGAGGAAAGTAGCAAAGAAGACTTTTCGACTGGATTACACCCTATTTTTAATAATTTGCACAACTGCAATATAACTGTAAATATTCAAAAATAATTAAATAAATACGAGTTGGTTGTTTGAGTATATTTATTGAATTTACTGTACATAAAAAAACTGACGAAGGCTGAATTTTAAAGCCTATACCGGGAAAATTTTTCCTTTTCTGTCCGAGAAATTCGTTGCCCAGCAACAAACGAATTTATTAGAATAGCATAATTCGGGGTCCAAAATTAGTCTGAAAAAATAAGTATTCCGAAAGGATTTCAGAAAAATTAGTTTTATTTCATTACACAACAAATTTGATAACTAGTACATACTACTCGTATGTACAGTGAAACAGTTCTAGAATTTTATCTGTTTTTTGCTTTGTACGACTAATACTCTGAAATCATGTTGTGAAAGACCTCATATGATCCTCTTAGTTTCTTAAAAAATGTGCAACACATTTGTTGTTAAAACGTATGTGGATAACCATATTGTAATCAAAGGAAAATGAGTTTCGGAATATACTTTTTCTAAAAGGATAGTTTTTATAGCATGGAAGCAGAAATGAATCAAGTCTTTATTAAAGCTCAGGAAAGAAAATAGTATAAAACAATTTCATTAGGTACATTTATAATTGAGCCGCTATTTTTGACCAACTCCAAATATAAATCAATCTAAGATGTAAAACATTATTGGGTTCCCTTTTGTTTAATTCTCATTTTAACTAAGTTACTTGTTATAGTTTTTAAATTTATTGCATACATTAACATAAAAAATAAAATTATCTTATTACCAAAATTCGCTAGAGTAGGTACCTACTCTACTAATTTATTTTCCGTTTCAGTCTTTGTAATAAGACAAAAGGGCGCCACTATCTTTTTATACGTTTACGATTAAACAACTGCACAAAGAAACTGAATTTAAAAGCAAAGAAAACTATTTTTAATGTCAACCGAACACGATACAACCTTAAGACTTATAGTCAGTGGGTATTTAATTCAAACTGATATGAAAGAATATTTTTTGATTGAAAAAAATTATAATTTGCAACAGGAGGTATAGACGGAAACTTTATAAAACCATATCAGTATTTTTTTTAATATCAATTTAAAAAAATCCTTTAAAAAAATATGATAGCAATGTTAGTTTGTTTAAAACGCCTCAGCAAATTGGTTTGTTATAATTATTACTGCAGTATATTGTCGATATTAGAATAGTCGTTTGAATTTCGTTGACTGTAATTCATAAAAATGGTTAGATTAACAGAAATGCATAAAATAACAGTATTACAGATGATTGGTTACGGAGATAACACCCGAACACAAATCGAAGCTGCTCGCTTTCATGAAAATTTTCGGAATTTGCCGCCCATATCCCAAGTAAAATATAGAAGCAATTTTGCGAATATGCACATGTAAAGCAGATGTAAAAAATAGCTGCCAATTCACTGAGTGATGATATCAAATTAGATGTGATGCTTGAGTTTGAGGAAAACCCACATACATCGATTAGACTAGCATCCGCAACATTTAATGGCAACCGAGATGGCAACTTTCCTTGTTTTACCGTCCTTACGAACCCTAAAATTAACCCCGACTCACTGTATATTAGACATAACCTTATCACCGCTACCAAACCTACCCCTTACAATAGAACGCACCTGAAACAAAAACAAACGCAACCATCCAACCAGAAACCATTGTCAACCCCCTTATAAATTAAGGCACTCGCTTTGTTTTGCCCTTTCCTTCGACGAAACTCATAGTGGCAAGTAACATTTTATCTGCAAAATCTAGACAATCCTTTTTCTGGCTGTGTTACAGAAGATATATCTGCTAGTACGGAGAGATATATCCGTTAGTATCAAACAGTTATTGTAACAGTCCTTTTGACGAAGAATATTACCATTGATTGCAGCAGCCCGTTGATTAGTTCTTTGATGTGAAGTAAAAGCAACCACCACCAGCCAACATCCCAATTACCAGTATCAGTGAACAACCCGATACCACCGGAGCACAACAGTACTAAGTCTAGTCCATTTATAGAGTTTCCATCTATACCTCCTGTGGCAAATTATAATTTTTATTAATAAACAAATATTCTTTCATATCAGTTTGATTTATATACTCACTGACTATAAGTCTTAAGGGTGCAGCGTGTTCGGTTGTTATTAAAAATAGTTTTCTTTGCTTTCAAATTCAGTTTAATTGCAATGTGTTTCTATCTTTTTCACCTTAGTTTCTTTGTGTAGTTTCAGTTGTTTAATCGTAAACGTATAAAAAGATAGTGGCGCCCTTAACCTTTATATACCACCAATCCTTTCTATAGTGAGCATTAACTTGGAGACGAACCACTTCTTTGAGAGAGATCTCGGCTCTTAGCCGGGATCTTTTTTGGGAACTAATATTGTTACAAAAGAAAAGAAAATGCATCCCTATAAAATGATACCGACTCAGGAACTCATGTAAGAACAAATTTTACCGAACAAATGATTATTTAAATTTGAAGTGTCTTAGGATTTTCTTGAAATATATACATTAAACAAAACAATGAATTTATTCCATTTGGCTTTCGCACACTGTATAATGGTATACAACCCTCTGGCCCGAGATATTGTAAATTGCCCGAGATTTATAGAGATCAAATTACTCACACCGATGCATACAACGTTTTATTATTAATTTTCACACGATTTATGGTAAATATGTTCCATAATTCAATATGAATAAAAAGTCGAAGTTGCAACCCTATATAACTGTGAATAAGCTAATTGCGAAAAGCATAAAAACTTTTCTCTACATATAATGAGTTTATCCCTCAGTAATTCCATTACCTTAGCAGTTTCTCTCTCTGCTAATGTTTTAAGGTTGTTCCGAGACTTATCTGTGTAGAGAATAACCGTATCATCAGCAAAGTACATAACCTTTCCTTTCCTTTTACTAACACAGCCGCTAAATTATTTATGTAGACGGAGAAAAGTAAAATTATGAAAAAAATAATTAAAAAAAATATTGAAGAAAGAATTGGACAGATAAGACAAAATCGATAAGAGAGGACCGTAATAATACAAGCATGAACAAAATGTTGTATGTGATATGTTAAATAAATCTCGTTTTACCCTGTTTTGGCAGGTATGCGTAATAGTATATTATTACACGAGCGATTATGTAGCGAGTATAACACTATACTTTTTCTACACTTATGGAATAATTAAAAACCAGATTAAATTAAGATATCTTTCAATTCTTTCCCATACACAAGTACAATTATTGCACATCATTGTAGAGCCTTTTCCGTTGCCATGGACAACTAATAAAACCTTAGAATATCTATTGGCTTATGAAATTCGTGGCCTGTGATTCGTCAAAATACCGTTGGCTTATGGTCCATAAGCCAACAGGTAAATATAACTATTACTATTTTATTTAAAGAAAAACCGTATAGACATATCATTCCATAGGTGTACAAAAAAGGATTTTACTACGACAGCTATGGCTCTATACTCAAATTTTCGGATGCTGCAAAGTTGGACTTTTTTAAAGCCAATGCTTTGTACATTTATAGAATAAATTTCCATTTTTTTAGTCATAACATAGGTGTCTATTTTGAGTTTTCAGGAACTGTTCTTTTAGTTTATTTTGAGCATTTACCTAAAAGTTTAAAGGCTTCTACAATGTGGTCCCAGTATGTGAACACACTGTGCGATAGAGCGCAGGATGGCCTCTAATTAATAGAAACATGTTGTAAGGAACACTCACTGTCGATCAATCCAAAGAAGACAGAGATGGTCCTTTCCACTAGGAAAAGAAGCTTATCGGACTTGAAACCCCCCGAAATCTTCAAAAGCAAACTAAACTTCTCTGAAGCTTCTCCTGGACAATGTCCTAGGAGGGCTACTCCTTGGGATGACGTACAATGGGCCATATTGTGGCCTACGTGCTGTGGGTCTATACTCACCCTCTCTACTCTACAGAAACAGTACCAAAAAAATTATAGGTAATTAACTGTAAAAATAACAAACTTTTGTATTTTTTTATATTCAGTATTGACAATTGAGAATAAAGTTTTACCATATAATTTTATTTTTTAGTTGCAGCTAGTTTAAGTATGGACGTTGAAAAATAATAAAAATTTTGTTTCCCGTGTCAACATGGGTGGCCTTGTATATTTATAACTTATTCAAAGCTCGTACCTATTTCTGTATAAAATCTACAAAGAAAATACTTCTGGATCAAATATTTTAATGCAATAGATTAAGCGAACAAATAAACAAACTTTTCTGTAGCGATTTGCTATCTTTCACAAAACTACTAAAATTATCTCGACTTTAACTACATACCATAATACACAAATTTTATTTATCTGCTTGGATCTCACAGTGTTTATATTATTTCTAAATTTAAATGGGAAACTGTTTTAAAGTTCTAATACCAACAACGTTTAACTCATTTTATTATCGAATTTATTAAATATGCACGAATTAATTTAAATGGGCTATAAATTGAAACTACGCACGTGGGAGTTTTTATAAATAGTCGTGTAATAGGCTACTCGCTATTGTTTAATACTTACATCTCACTTACAGTCAGTTTAAGCGGTAAATATTGGCTTAATAGTCTAGTTCGCTAGTGCCATTTTTTTAAATAGGTACTTGAAATTCAAGATCATATTTACTAAATAGTGTGTAAAAGCCAAATGCAATAAATTCATTATTTCGGTTACTATACATATTTATAAAAAATCCCGAAACACGTCAAATTTAAATTATAACTTGACATTCTTTAACGTGAAAATGCAACCCCTACCTTCAACCCCCTAGAATGACAGGTACAATCCCCAATTTTTTAAATGGGAAGTATAGGCTTGTGATATATCATTTGAAAGGTCTCTTCATTCTCTATTCAAAAATGTTATTGTTTTTAAATTTGATGCAAAAATTAACAAAAAAAAAATTAAAATCATGTTGTTACCGAAATTCGCTAAAATATACTCGAAACTTATTACAATATACTTAAAACTTATTTCCCGTTTAGGTCTTATAATGAGAAAGTGAACAAAAACCATAGTGGTTTTTAGATGGTACCTAACCATTAAAAAACTTAAAAGAATTTCCGTGGCAGCGCTATTTAACAAGCAGTAGTAAATTGTTTTATTTAAGTTGTCATTGTTGTAATTTAAGTATAAAGTTTGTTCAATTCTGAAAAATGGTTAGATTAACGGAAATGCATAAAATAACAGTTTTACAAATGATTGGTTACGAAGATAACATCCGAACACAACAGGAAGTAACTCGCCTATTTCATGAGAAATTTCCTAATTTACCGCCTATATCCCAAGGAACAATAAGTAAAATAGAAAAGCAGTTTCGCGAGTTTGGTCATGTAAGGCAGATAAAAAAAGCAGCTGCCAATGCACTGAGTGATGAACTCAAATTAGATGTGTTGCTTGAGTTTCAGGAAAAGCCGCATACATCGAGTAGACAGGCATCCACTACATTCAATGCTAGCCATACATCGATAGCAAACATATTAAAAGAAAATAAATTGCATCCGTATAAGATGATACCTACTCAGGAGCTCATGGAAGACGATTTTGATAGGAGAACTGTTTTTTGTGAGCAAATGATGGACATGTTGGATAACAATATTATCCAATTAGAAGACGTTATGTTTTCTGATGAGTGTACTTTTTTACTTAACGGTCATGCTAATCGGCAAAATTGCCGCTACTGGTCCACGGAAAATCCTTACTGGATGAGAGAAGAACACACTCAATACCCTCAAAAGGTTAATGTTTGGGCAGGGATTGTAGGGAACAATATCATTTTTTATTGAGGGCAACTTGAATGGCAACAATTATTTGGCACTACTTCAAAATGATGTCATTCCAACGTTGGCCAATTTATATCCTGATCCAGGTAACCCTCAAGTTCCAGCGAATACGATATGGTTTCAGCAGGATGGAGCACCACCACATTACCAACTTAATGTCGGGCAATACCTCGATGCAATATTTCCCAATTGGTGCATAGGGAGGCGAGGATCGATTGAATGGCCAGCGCGATCACCTGATCTTACATTATTAGATTTCTTTTTATGGGAATATGTGAAGAGCCATGTGTACAAAACTAAACCTTCTGATTTAAATGACTTAAAAGAACGAATAACGCTTGCGATTAGGTCGATCACGCCTGATATGTTAAATAATGTTAGAAGACAGTTTTATTTGAGATTAGGATGTTGCCAAGACGTTCGCGGAGAACATTTTGAACATCTACTTTATTAACATTCATAGTTCTCTTTCGTGTTCTACATTTTATTACGTTTTGCATTACATTTTAGTTTTTGATTGTATTGTAGCGAATTTCGATAACAACATGATATTAATTTTTTTTATGTTAATTTTTGCATTAAATTTAAAAACAATAACATTTTTGAATAGAGAATGAAGAGACCATTCAAATGATATATCACAAGCCTATACTTACCATTTAAAAAATTGGGGGTTGTACCTGTCATTCTAGGGGGTTGAAGGTAGGGGTTGCATTTTCACGTTAAAGAATGTCAAGTTATAATTTAAATTTGACGTGTTTCGGGATTTTTTATAAATATGTACAGTAACCGAAATAATGAATTTATTCCATTTGGCTTTTACATACTGTATATTTATAATTTAAATAGCAAAAACAAAACATCTTTTATTTCTATTTTAAAACTGTTTTTTTAATTCCCTATGTATTTATTCTATTAGTTTATATTTTTTATTCATTTAAAGCCATATTAAAAAATTAAAATCACAGATTACCATCAAAACAAGAGAATCATTTATTATTTATAGATTTTGGCAGTAAAAGTCCATTAATTTATAAATATTAAGGTTCGTTTTTTTATAATCAAATTAAATCTAACTATATATTAAATTTTCATATGAAAAGGTTATGATAGGGTGTTCACAGGCAATTGAATTGGTTATTGATATGAAAAATAATAAAAAAATCTTAGTGACTTGTCTTTATCGTTCACCATCAATTGATGTCGAAATATTTCTTGAAAATTTAAAGCAATATCTAAAACAACAAGATCGAAAGCGGTTAGAGTGCCACGTATTACTTGGAGACATAAATATAAATATCAAAGATATATCTAATGATAATGTTTCTGAATACCTCAATTTGATGTATGAATATAATTTTGAATCAATGATTAATAAATATACGAGAATACAAGGCCATTCTAAAAGCTGTCTAGATCACATTTTCTTAAAATCGAAGTTTAGTGCACAATGCAAAGCAGCTGTTGTGGAAACTTGTATTACTGATCATAAAGCGACTGTAATTTGTATACCAATAGAACCAAGAACCAATAAAAACAAACATGATAGACAACAACAAATAATAAATTACAAAGAACTAAATAAAAACTTTGAAAGTTATGACTGGAGTGAATATAACAATTGCCAAAATGTTAATGAAAAGTGCAATTTATTATGTTATAACATTAAAACGCTCATCGATAAAAACACTTATACAAAAAAAATAAAAAAACATGAGATTAAACGTCAATGCTGGATAACTACAGGACTAGTAAAATCCATAAATGAAAAGAATAGATTATATCATGAGTACATTAATGATCTTGACAATAGTTCGAAGAAAAATGAATATTTACATTATAGAAAGCATCTAAATATTTTACTTAAAAATGCTAAAAAAGATTACTTTAAAAATGAAATACTTAAAAATAATAATGTTACTAAAAATCTGTGGAATATTGTCAACAATTTAACAAAGAAAGAACTTGATAAAAACATTTTGGAAATAGCAAAACAAGACGGGACTATTACAAAAGATAGTAAGACTGTCTCCAATTCCTTTGCAAATTACTTTGCAGAAGTTGGTCAAGCTTTTGCTAAAAAGATAACACCACCCAAGTCTTTTTCCCCTACATACAAGAGTGTAATGCAATCAATATTTTTGACTCCAGTAACTGTAAAAGAAATTGAGGATATTATAAATACACTTAAAATAAAAAAGTCCCCAGGTATAGACAACATAAAAACTGAAACAATAAAAAAATATCTAATTACATTATTAATCCATTGGTTAACTTAATAAATTTAATATATAAAACTGGGCAGTGTCCCGATAAATTTAAAGAAAGTCTTATAATTCCAGTTTTCAAAAAGGGTGACAAACTAAATTTATCAAATTACAGACCAATTTCGCTAATAACAACTTTCACAAAAATTTTTGAAAAATCACTGAAGACTAGACTTTCAGCTTTCCTTGATAAGCACAACATTTTATCATCATCACAGTTTGGATTCCGGGAGGGTCTTTCAACGAGTGACGCAATTACTGAACTTTCAAATGAAATATACGCTAAAATCGACAAAAGTAAACCTACCGCCTGTGTGTTTTTAGACCTAGCAAAAGCATTCGACACTGTTAGTCATTCAAAATTATTAGAAGCACTCGAAAATAATGGAGTTCGTGGTACTGCCCTTGATTTATTTAGATCTTACCTACACGGTAGACAACAGACTGTTAAGATTAATGGTATTTATAGTGATAAACACACCTTAAAATGTGGTGTACCCCAAGGTACAGTATTAGGACCACTTCTATTTAATATCCACATCAATGACTTATATAACATACACACTGAAGGAAAGATAGTCAGCTTTGCAGATGATACTGCAATTTTGTATAGTGCTGATGACTGGGATATTTTAAAAAATAAAATAGAGACTGATATGCCTAAGCTTATGGAATGGTTCAACTATAAGGCATTAACCATTAACTTTGAAAAAACATTTTTTGTTCCATTTTGTAGTTATAAGACAACATTACCTTTCTATAAATCTATTACAATAAACCATGAGTTAAATACAATTATAAAATCAAGTTATAAAATAAAATATCTTGGAATAACAATTGACTCCCATTTAAAATGGGACATTCATATGGATGAAATAGCAAAATGTTTAAGAGCTTTAGTCCCAAAGTTTAAATTTTTAAAGAATATAATCGACATAAAATACTTAAAAATATTATATCACTCATTGGTCGAATCTAGAATTAGATATGGAATTTTGGGATGGGGAGGTGTTCTAAAAACCTATTTAAAGAAAATTGATACTCTACAAAAAAGGATACTAAAAATCATATTTAACAAAAAGAGTACATATTCCACTAATTTGCTATTTTGCGAGGCGAAAGTTATGGACACAAGGCAGCTTTATATGTATTCCATACTACTATACACATATAAGAACAAGCATAGTCTGCAAAAACTAACCCACCAGTACGACACCCGTAATAAAACCAATCAAAATGTTCGATTAGAAATAAGCAAAAAAACAGCGGGTCAGAGATTTACTCTATACCTAGCTCCAAAGATATTTAATTGCTTGTCTTATACATACAAAACTTACATTACTAGTATTAATTCACCTAATTTGATTAAATCCGTATTAAAAAAATATGTATTAAATCTTGATCGTTTGCTTGTACATGATTTAATCGATTAACTTAAAGGGCTTTAAATATTATAAACATATATTTACATATTCTATAGGCGAATGTCTAATACTTATATTACACTGGCATCTCAGCTTTTCGATTTTGGCGGTACTAATGTTATCATGATGTATATGTATTCGGTTTCCGTACTTATGTTTTGTTTTATTTATTGGTAATACCTTAATAATAAATTACTTATATATACACCAATTTATAGTATTTATAGTATTTATAGTATTTATAGTATTTATAGTATTTATAGTATTTATAGTATTTATAGTATTTATAGTATTTATAGTATTTATAGTATTTATAGTATTTATAGTATTTATAGTATTTATAGTATTTATAGTATTTATAGTATTTATAGAATTTATACACTTTACACTGCATAAACTTTTCCCGTGCTCAACCAATAGGTTTTAACGGGAGTTTTTTTGTAATGTTTTTTGTTTTTCTTAATTCTAAAATGATATTTATGTTAATTAGTTTGTATATTTATGAAAACTAATGTAAAAAAAAATGTATTATGTATTTTTATATGAAATCAATAAACATATTATTATTATATTATTATTCGGTGTAAGGGAAAAATTACGTCAAAAGAGAGCAGGCTGTTAGCTAACAGAGCTTTAACAAGCGTTTATGCAACCGGGGCTAAGTGGTACAACAAGATAAGTGGAAGTTATTCTAAATGAGCCATTGACTATCTGCTGTCAAATACGTAATTAGTTTAAATTAGAGGGAGTAGAAAAAAACTTTGAATAAAAATTTACGAATATGAGTTCGAGGCCTACTTTATATTTCCACCATAACTTCTCATTCTTTTCCGTTCAAGAAATGGAGAGGGAAAAATCCAACTACCTGAATCAGCTGGAAAGAAGAAAGAAGAGATCTCTTAGCTGCCTTAACCTTAGTAAGAAAAGGAATATTGATTGACGGTTAAGAAGACACATGACGAAACTGATTTGAAGCCCGACGGTGTCATAAACTTTCTTAGGAACTAGAAGAGCTGCTATAAGTCTGAGAAACCATCAAACCCATGGCAAGTAAGGTGGGACACAATAGATCCTGTAGGTTGCAGTGTACTTATCACCTCTAACATAATACGTCCATTCTTCTCCGTAAATTTGATCGAACCCCAATTCAGTGGGGTAAATTAAGTGGCTTATTTTATAGTCTATAATCTTATACTATTGTATTATTTTGAATAAAAATATCTCTTTTTATAATTCGCCTATACAAAATCTACTTTGTTTAGTATTTTTCACAGTAAATGGTATTGGCTTATTAACTGCAATAAACTACCCGATTTAATCTCATTGTGTAGAAAATCATCAAGTAAAAGATGCAAATGTGCTACAGGGTCGGACTTAAGAAATGTGAATTTTACATAATATAGGAGATATACAAGTAATTTATTTAAATGTTACAATTCTATTCTACATTTAGTTCAGTGTCGCTATCGCTATCCTCATTTAAATTAATTATAATTGGCGCAATTGATTTTACAGAAAGGTACGAGTTTTCAACATTTATAACATGACTAACAGAACTTTTCCAACTCTCTGTAGAAATGTCATTCATACAGTTCCTAATTAATTCTACCACACTACCACACACAATCCCTCTCTGAGAAACAAAATTACCTGAATCAGGTCCTTTTACATTTATGATGTGCATCTCGGATTTTACAATTTAAGGGTCTTATCGGTTTTATTATTATAATCTTTCAGTCAATACCATTTATTGTGAAAACACTGGTTTAGGAACTTTTTTTGTCGGACAATTGGATGTACTGTTACTGTTTAGACAGACACAGGTTGTGCGAAGCAATATTCCCATTTTCAGTTAATCCTTGTTTTAATTTTAAAGAAATCCAAAAATAATAACCATTTTCTTTTTAATACTTTATGTAAATTATATTATTTCAAATTAAACTTTTATCAAATTCAAATTTGTAATACCAACATCAACAAATTAATATTAAAATCTCTAATTGCAGTTAATTTTTTTTTATTTTTGGTTCCTTTAAAAAACCTAGAATTAATACGATTTATTTGTAGGGTAAATAAACTGATCAGAGTTTTTATTATGATAACATTGTTTGTAAACCATTATGACTGAAATGTTTTTAAAATATTTCAGCTGGTATTTGCGACAAAATGATTTATGCAATGAACATGTTTAGTATATACTAAGTGACATAAAAATCGGAACACCCAGTTTAAATGAGTTTATTTTTATAAAATTTTGTATAAGTACTTACTGAAGCATAATAAGTAAATGATAAAAATTTCATTGCTTTAAAACCCCGATGTGTTACGCATTCTCCAACGCGCCTAGGCATGCTTCTGATCAGGTGGTCAATGTCCTCCTGTGCTATCTCATTCCAGGCACCACCAATTCCTCTCGAAGTTCTTCTAGAGTCTGAGGAGGACGTTGCAAATTGAGCAATCCCACACGTGCTCAATTGGGGATAAGTCGAGAGAACTTGGTGGCCAAGGTAACATGTGACATCATTATGTTGAAAGAAGTCTCTTGTGACTCTTGCGACATGTGGTCGGGCATTATCTTGTTGGAAAGTTGGATTTGACACGGTGTCAAGATAGGGTAAAAGATTGGGTTCTCAAACTTCTTGGATATAACGCTGCACGTTCATGTTACTTCTGATGAAGATTAAAGGTGATCTCGAACCATAAACTATAGCACCCCAAACCATAACTCCAACAGTTTGATGAACATGTCTTTCAACAAAAAACCGTGGATTTTTCCTTTCACCACGTCGTCTTCTAACCCTTGTTCGACCAGCGTGGATGCCTAAACAAAATCGAGACTCGTCACTAAAGACAATACTATTCCATTCCTGATCCCGGAGTGACCGTTCTCTGCACCATTCAAAGCGATTACGTCGGTGTTCTGGAGTTAAAGGGAGACCCAGTGTGGTCGGTATGAAAACAGGCCAAATCGTCTTATTCATCGGTTAAAACTTCGCATGCCAATAGGTCTTCCGTGTTTTGCAAACCATTCATTTGCAATGGATCTGGTAGACTTAGACTACATTTGCTTACTAGAAAGTATGGAAATTTATGAAATTCACAGTGAAGGTTCTAAAGTTCTAAAGTTATGGTAAAAATATAAAGTTGGCTAAATTTTTCCTAATGAAGCTAACTCATTTTTTTCCAAAACTCGTTAACCCAATCTTAGTTGGCTTGTAATTCGATCAAATTCACAGAATAAAAATAGGTTATGGTAAAAATATAAAGTTGGCTAAATATTTACCAAGGATTCAAACCAACGTTTTTCTATTATCTTCATTTAATTTTTCTCACTCCGTCCCAATTATTTTTTTTATGAATTGTTAGTACGTAAACTTCTTTATTTTTCTTTCTTTTTTACGTCAAATAAATATATCTGACGCCACTGGTCAATTGGCTAGACTGGTAACTTCATACCAGCAACAAGATAAAGATATTAATGCAGTAATCTACCGAAAAATCTTATCGGAGGACATATTTAATTAAAAAAATGTGCGTATAGAAAAAATTAGCCACATTGGGAAAATGGGGATCACAAACGCTAATCCTTTCCAAACAAATATCAACGATTTTTGCGTCACTTTATTTACATGTGTATTAACATATCAAAACAAACATTTTGTTGTTAACTAACTCGACCGAAATTATTATTAATCATAACTTGATCGAGTTGATTAGATTGAGCGTAATTTATTTGATTTGATATTAATCAATGTTTATGTTTTGATTTTGGTCTATTATATTTCAACGTACAAGTGATTGTAATTTGATTGATTTACTTTCGTTAAAATCTGAAACCGTATAAAAATGGTACCTAATGAGGAAACGGAAGTTGGTTTCTTTGAATTAAAAAAAAAACAGATAAGAAATTTTAAATTTAGATAATTTTTGTGTAAACTTTAAACGTCCTAACCAATAAAAATTTCCGGGCAAATCAAGAAATAATGGTATATCATTAAGTATTTTTGTTTGCCAAATAGTATATTATTTATATTTTTTTAACTGAAGATAAAACCGAAGACAGTATCACAAAATTTTATTCTAGTAAACAAAATGTAAGTTGGTAACCACTATACGGAGTGTTTTATTTATTTGGGATTTTCATGTTTTTAATTGCTTTTCCAATATGATGTTTCCGTCAGAAATTTCATTTGTAACGTGGAATTTGTACAATTTCTCACCTCTTTCTATTGCTTCTTATTTCTTTTACTTTCCTTCTTCTATTTTTATTTGAACATAAAATATTTTTAATAAATATTCCCATAAATATTCCTCTGCTGCTATTTCCCTTTTTCGCATCTTTGAAAACATTTACTAAAAATTCTGTTTTGAATATTAAAATATTAATTTTGTCAAAGTAATAAGTTCTTTTAACCTGTGTACAAAAATAAAAAAGCATTTATATTTTTTAAACTAGCAAATACCGGGTGTCCCAGAAGTTTCTGACCCATTGAAACCCGTAGATGCCTACATAACAGCCCTTGCTAAAAAATCAAATAACTCACTCATTTTCATTTAAAACTTTAACAAATTATACATTTTCTCAAAGGGAAAGAGTTCGTCTTTCAGATAGAATAAAAATATATAGGGTGTTCCATTAAAAAAATCGACGATATTTGCATTTAAAACACTTCTTTTTTTTTAAACACCCTATATAAGATTTTACTAATTAAACATGTATACTGAAAAAAACTTTATATAAAAAGAAATTGTTCCTCGAAAACCGCATCTCTCTATGGTTTTTAAGTTCCGATATATTTGCAGTTAAAACGGGTCAGAAACTTCAAATAAATCTATTGTTTGGAAAAGCTGATAATGTTAATTGACGCAACTCACGTAGACAGCAACCGATCTTTTGTCTATTAACCTGTCTGCTTGTTGTTTGGCAAAATTACAAATTCAAACACAAACCAAGAATTTAAAAATAGAGTGAGAAAGAGAGAGCTGTTATGTATATAAAATTTAATCGGTTTCGTATGCATTATACATATAGACTGGGCTAGCTATTTATATTTTCTGAATAAAAGAACAAAAACAGATGTGTATCTTTGAAAAAAGTTTTTATCGGTTTTCAAAATATCCTATATTTGCATGCGGCCGATGTATAGACCGAAAAAAGTAGTTTAGAATGTACCAAGAGAAATTCGGTGAATATCTATCATTTCTCTATTTTACATAAACGTGCATCGGGGTATTCAGGAATTTATTCCAACCACGTTCGCAATATAGTTGAGATAAATAGATACGTTATTAATACGTAACTAAATACTGTGCTTAATTTAGCAATATTGTCTGATACTAACATAGTCCAGGAAATAGTGACTTAAAATGACAATTTCGTGTTTTACGTTTTTTGGAACGGCTGATTTTTTACTTTAACATGCTTTTATGTTATTATTATATTAGCTTGGGTTGTAAATATGTAACGGAATCCCATTTCCCATTAACCTTATTAGGACCGTCAGGATTGATAAATTTTCAGTAAGACATTTTTAAAGAATAATAAAAAAAATCTTCGCTTTAACTCAACTTCCAAGTTTAATTGAAAAATTCGGTTTAAAATCACAATTACAGCTGTTTCGCTATAAACTAGCATCGTCAGATTGACATATTGAAATTACATTTTTAAAGTATTGATCAATGAATAACTTGTTGGCTCTAAGTTAACAGGAAAAAACCCATGATACAGTGAAGCTTTAAATGTTCAAAAAAAGCTAATTGATAAATCGAACTAAAAAATGAACAATGAAGATACTGGGTGGGTTAAAAATATAAAGGGAGAATAAAAATTTTAGGTATTTTTTTTGTTTTGGGAAGGTTTAAGTGAAATTTTAAGGTTCTCGGTACAGAAAAAGTGGAAAATAAAGATACAGGGTCGGTTAGAAAAATAAAGTATACGTGGGGAGAATAAAAAGTTTAAAGGTGGAAAATAAAGATACAGGGTGGATTAAAAAAATGAAGTATATGGGGGGAGACTAAAAAGTTTAGGTATTGGTTTTTAGTTTTAGAAAGGATTAAGTGGAATTTTAAGGTTTCGGGACAGAAAAAGTGGAAAATAAAGATACAGGGTCAGTTAGAAACATAAAGTGTACGTGGGAAGAATGAAAAGTTTAAAGGTGGAAAATAAAGATACAGAGTGGATTAAAAAAATAAAGTATACGGGGGAGACTGAAAAGTTTGGGAATTTGTTCTTAGTTTTAGAAAGGTTTTAGTGGAATTTTGAGGTAGAGTAAAAGCGGGGAATACAGGGCGGGTTAAAAAATATAAAGTATACAGGGGAACAATGAAAATTATAGGGATATTTTATTTTGTTATTGGAAGGTTGCAGTGGGTGGGTTAAAAAGGATATACAGTGTACAGGGGAAGAATAAGAAGTTTTAGGATGTTTTTTTTTACTTTTAGGAAGGTTTAAGTGAAATTTTAAATAAAAATAATGAGATTGCGAAGAACAACCATATAATTTCACAAAACCTAATTGATAAATCGAACTTAATAATGAAAAATAAATGGTAGTTTAGAAAATCTAATAAAACACGCTTTTATGGTAAACCGAACTAAAAAAAAAGGAAAATAATTTTTAATTGCAAAGAGCTAATGTAGTAGTACATTTTATAATTCTTTCTCATGGATAGTTACCAATAGAATAGCTGTAACATGTTTAATTTGTTAGCACCCCACGCTTTTTACTCTGAATTGAATTATTTTTTTCAATAACTTAAATTTTATTACAATTTTATTATTATTAATTATGACCTAATAATATCCCTAATACTAATATGACCTAATACTATCACAATACGTATTTACTAAAATGAAAACGATTATTTAAAATGGCCCTATTGGTAAAAATAAAATAAGACACATTATATTAAAGAACTTTTATCATCCTAACATATCAAACGTTCACAGAGGATGAAAAGAGCTTTAAAATAGAAAAATAAATTTTTTATTTGTTAAAATACAATGGAAGTACAGACTTTAGAATTCGGCTTACATTGCCAGTTTCTGAAAACTGCAATTGTAGCTGTAGTCGAAATCTGGAGGTTCCCAGATTATTTTCTCTGGTACATATTTAATACTGCAAGGAATTTCTACTTGAAATACAGTCGCGTACATAGAGCATAAAAATGCATAGTCATTCACAAATTCTCAGTGCCGTTGTAACCAGCATCAGCGTTTCCAGGTACAATTGGTACAATTGTACAGATTTGGTACATTTTAAAATCGTTTGAACCAGAGTGCATTTCCAATATTTCTAGTACATTTATTATAAAAGTGAATATTAATCAAAACAATAATTTTTAATTGAAATTCGACGAAATAAACATAATAAGTTCCAACTTTTGACAACTTTTTCTAATATGAGGGTTACAAATTAAGATTTTAGTGCTACTGCGGCGGACAGGTCAACTATTTTCTACGACATTTCGTTTATAATCTTACTTTTTTTTCCATATAGATTTCATTATTTACTTTGTTTATTTTGTGTTTAGAGTAATTGAAGCGAGGTTTAAGCCCTTTAATCAATGATAAAAAACAATATAAAAGTGTGGTTATAAAACAATGTGGCTAAGACTATTTTACATTAGAGCCAATATTTTCGAAATTGAATTTAATAGTGCTTCTTCGAGTGGTTCGTTAAAGAAGAATCACTTATCTTGTGACGCGAAAATCATTATAAAAAATGTGTATAGTTGCTTACTTCAGCAAGGATATAACGCGGGTGCTGCAGCAAGAGTAACCAGTAATTTGACGAAGGTGCCTCTTACTTCAGTTAGACGAATTGTTGAAAATTCCATGGAATCAAGAAAAAAGCGTAAACATTCCGGTGTCACAAAAAGTCTAGACGACTGGGAGAAAGATTTGATAAGGCGAAAAATCTACAGTATGTACGATGAGCAGCGTGTCCCTACAATCAAAAGTCTGAAACAGCGGCGCATCAATGACGAAACTCATATCAACTGTGGTTTTACTACTCTTTGGCGAGCTCTGTCTGCAATGGGCTTTAAATATCGCAAAATTGACAAGAGACAAGTAATAATGGAATCCACACGTTTAATAAACTGGCGTTCTGAATATATAACGTCAATAAGAAAATACCGGTCTGAAAATCGGCCAATACTCTACCTCGACGAAACCTAGTTTGACACGCATGACACTCCTTCCAAAGGATGTTCTGATTCCTTTGATAAGTGTAAAACAAAAGCACCATCAAATAAAGGAAAGAGAATTACAATATTACACGCAGGATCAGAAAATGGTTGGTTTCTGCCAAAAATATTAAGGCCTCTTGTGTTGATTATCACGAAGATGCGACAGCAGATCTTTTTGAAGATTGGTTTAAAAATTGTCTGTTACCCAACATTCCGCCAAACAGCGTTATAGTAATGGACAACGCAAGCTATTATAGTCGACAATTGCAAAAAATTCCTGGTTCAAAGAATACGAAATTGGAGATTCAAAACTTCATGGCTGCAAATGACATATATTTTGAGGAAAATTATACATAAAAAGAACTGCAGTCATTTTCTTTAAAAAAAACGTATGTTTATAATACAATTGCAGAAGAATTGGGACATACAGTTACAGTGTTACGACTACCTCCCTACTACTGCGTGTTCAATCCCATAGAGCTTATGTGGCACCAACTTAAATCAAGTGTGTGCGGAAAAAATACTTCTCCGACTTTAAGTGGTAGTGTGGTAGAATTAATTAGGCGAGAGTTGGAAAAGTTCTGTTAGTCATGTTATACATGTTAAAAACTCTTACCTTTCTGCCAATTCTGCGCCAATTATAATTAATTTAGATGAGGTAGCGATAGCGACACTAAACTAAATATAGAATTAGATAGAATTGTAACATTTAAATAAATTACTTGTATATCTCCTATATTATGCAAAATTCAAATTTCTTAAGATCGACCCTGTAGCACATGTGCATCTTTTACCTGATGATTTTCAACACAATGAGATAAATCGGGTGGTTTATTGCAGTTAATAAGCCAATACCATTTACTGTGAAAAATACTATACCTGATGTTGATTAGGTAGTATTGAGGCTAGACCAAGTATGGAAGTAATAAAACATAATATTAGTCTAGATGGTAGTCCTGCATGTATTTCCCTCTAAGATCAGTATAACTGTGCAATGATATAGAAAAACCAGGAAAATGGTTAAATGATATTAATGCTGATGTTGCCGAAGATATTATTTTTGAAATTGTATTGGAAATATTTCCACAATATGTAATATTTTTATAACATTTAATTTCTTTAGTTTGTTTAGGAAAAATTAGTTGTAGTGACACTACATCCTAAAATTAATTTTACTTTAGAAGTTGAATTCAATTAATTTTCTAGATTTAAGGATTAAAAGAGTTAATGATTCTCTAAATCGAGTGTTTAAGTTATTCTATTCTTTTTATAATTTGTATTTTATAGAGTAACTTAAGACGAGTATTATTATTCCATGTTTTATTAATCTAGTTTTCAGTAGTCCAGATTTTTAAACATGTAGTTGACTATAATTTTTTTGACACTTCACAATCTTTTGGTATAGTGCTAAGATACTAACCTGATCTAAGATGGGCAAATGACATCCAATAAATCTATAAAAGTATTAGCCGTGACAGGATCGTATTTATTTTATTGTTGTCCTATAATAAATTTTTACCTAAAAACTCTATAAGATTGGTGGGCCACTCTTTTTGTAAATAATACTCTTTTTCATCAGGTAAATCTGCACGGTAAATCCATAAAGTTTTATTGCACCTCAAGCCTAAATCAAGTTAAGTCAATTTCTTACATCGTGAAAAGAACACTATAAATACACCATCTTTTTTGCTCCATCTTTATATATGACTACCACTTTTCTTGTTAATATTGACATTTCTTGCTAGATTCGTTTAGAAAACAAACACTTCAATAATCACTCCTAAAATAAGTAGCCATTAAGTAGCATTAATGATTGATTGATAATAATTGTTCTCTCGACTTTCGTTACTTACTCATATTATCATACTAATCTAATAGCATTTATTCGATGGCAAATTTATGGATAACTATTTACACACCATAAGTTTACGGCTTAATAAAACTATTTATGTGTCATTGATTCCGCATAATTTACAATGAAAGGAATCTACCTATTTAATAACAATTTCCCATAATTTATGGTACAATCGTGCAGATGTGCGCAATAAGAAATTGTTAGTCCGGGCGCTTAATATTTGTTGACGAATTAATATTAAGTTGTTTTGTATTGGGCATTTTTAAAATAACAATATAGAAATGTATAGGCGAATCAATAGGTATTTATTATTTAAAAATAAGAATTGATGAAAACTGAAGAAAACCAAACTGAAAGTAGATAATATATTATTTTTGGCACGTTTGGCAAGCAAAATATGTTACTATATATTGTATTTAAAGTGTTTTTCAAGAGAAATGGTTGACTGCAGTCAAGCTACCTGCTTGAATCCCATTGTGAAGGAAAGAGCTTGTCAATGAACATGAAAAGTATTAAATTTATGCAATTTAATATGATTTTAAGTAAAACCGTAGAATTTTATTACTATAATCAAATAAAACTTGCTATACAGGGTGTTTCTTAAGTAATCTAAAATATTATATGGGGCGCTTCGTTACTCAATTTTAAGACGAAAAGTTCATATAAACATGTGTGATAGGTGTTGTCGTTTATGAGATACAGGGTGTTGAATTTATTGTAATAAGTCAGTTCTGATTGTACGTGAAATTAATTTTTCCCAGTGACGCTACTGGTTTTTAGAAGTAATACGCAAAAACATGCTTATTCTAAGTGGCCTTTGAAATAATGTTGACAAGTGTCAAATTTGAAAACCAACGCAAAAATCGTACATTTTTATTTGATTGACTCTGTGTTTAGTTAATAACTATGCCAGTGTTTACTAATGTTGAAATGGCTAATATGCATTTTTTGTACGGATTAGCGAATGGTAATGCCTTAGAAGCTAGACGTACGTATGCCCAGCGTTATCCAAATAATCGTTTACCATGTTCAGATACGTTTACTAAGTTACATATTCGTTTACAAGAAACTGGAACTTTTGCTAAATCGAAGAATATTATTGGACGACCCAGAACTGTGAGAAATCCCCAATTGGAAAACCAGATTCTTCAAATTATTGACCAACATCCAGAAACGAGTACAAGAAAAGTTGCAGATGTAGTAAATGTTAGTAACAAAACTGTTTGGAATATTCTAAAAAGTATCCATATCACGTTCAACGTGTTCAACATTTGTTACCTACTGACTATCCATTACGCATACAGTATTGTCAATGGATTTTACGTGAAATCGCGAACAATCCGAATTTTGTGGCCAATATTCTATTTACGGATGAAGCCAACTTTTCTAGACATGGGATTATGAATTTTCATAATGACCACATATGGGCAGATGTAAATCCACATACCATAAGTGTAAAACGATTTCAACAAACATTTTCGGTCAATGTTTGGCTTGGCATCATCGATGATTATTTAATTGGACCATTTTTCCTTCCTGTACGGTTAACCGGTTAGACATACCAACATTTTCTAGAAAATGAACTTCCACTTCTTTTGGAAGATGTACCTATTATTATTAGAAGGCGCATGTGGTTCATGCATGACGGAGCTCCTCCACATTTTTCAGTGATTGTACGCGAGTTTTTAAATAATGTTTTTCCAGGCCATTGGATCGGACGAGGATCTCCACACCCGTGGCCCCCTAGATCACCTGGACACAATCCTCTGGATTTTTGTGTGTGGGGATATTTGAAATCGCTTGTTTACACAACACTGATATTAAACGTACAAGATCTTCAAAATCGTATCATAGACGGCTGTAATGTTATTCGTAACAATCCTGGTATCTTCGAACGTATTCGACAATCCATTAGACATCGAGCGGATTCTTGCATTTTAGCTGGACATTTTGAACATTTGCTTTGAAATGTATTATTTTTTCTTTATGTTTAACACATGTTGCTTCTAATAAAATAATAAAAAAATATAAATTAGTAGCGTCACCAAGAAAAATTAATTTCACGTACAACACCCTGTATCTCATAAACGACAACACCCATCACACATGTTTATATGAACTTTTCGTCTTAAAATTGAGTAACGAAGCGCCCCATATAATATTTTAGATTACTTAAGAAACACCCTGTATAATACAACTAAGTAAAATTCTAATATGTTCTCAAAAATACCTCCTAAAGAATGTATAGTTCTAGTTAAAAAGCT
Source organism: Ophraella communa (assembly GCA_035357415.1). NCBI lineage: Eukaryota > Metazoa > Arthropoda > Insecta > Coleoptera > Chrysomelidae > Ophraella > Ophraella communa. The sequence goes on along the minus strand of CM068988.1, from coordinate 18,088,209 downwards.
ATTAGATGAAAGACATAGCCATCCAGGTATAATATCACATATAATTAACCTATTTAATATATGCATTAGTCAAAATTATTTTACCTTTGATGACAAAGTACCTATATAATTAAAATGAAGTTCTTCCAATGGGAAGTCCTATTTCTCTAATTTTAGCAAATATCTTTTTGGATTATTTAGAAAACAAAATCTTTAATTCTAATTATAAAAACAATATTGTATTTTGGTATAGATACGTTGATGATATGTTAGCAGGTTTTGTAGGTAGCGAACGCCAGTTAGATATATTTTTTAATTGTATTAATACCTTGCATCCTAAAATTAATTTTACTTTAGAAGTTGAAGAAGATAATTCAATTAATTTTCTAGATTTAAGATTTGAAAAAGTTAATAATTCATTAATTTATTCAATATACAGAAAACCAACACAAACAGATGTAACCATACCATATAATTCAAATCATCCTATATCACATAAATTTGCAGCTTATAATTCTATGATACATAGAGCATTTTCAATTCCAATGAACAAAAATAATTTTGATAAAGAAATTGAGATCATAAAACAAATAGCTACGTCTAATGGCTATCCAATTCATTTAATAAATTAATTAATTAATAAGAAAGAACAGAAAGTGTCACTACAACTAATATTTCCTAAACAAACTAAAGAAATTAAAAGTTATAAAAATATTATATATTGTGGAAATATTTCCAATACAATTTCAAAAATAATATCTTCGGCAACATCAGCATTAATATCATTTAAAACACAAAATAATGTTGGCACAAAATTGTTAAATTTGAAAACAAAATTACCTAATTTAAAAAAATCTGGTGTTTTCAAAATTAATTGTTCAAAATGTACTGCCGTAGATAAAGTTCAAACACAAAGAAATTTTGAAGTAAGATTTAATGAACACTTAAGAGCAAGACATTCAAATACATTTCGCTCCGTTGATAGAAAAGTGACACAAGTCAAAATTCATCATTTTTTATATTATTTATCAAAAACAACCTAAAATCGTAGTAGAGTTATGTGGTAAAACGACATAACTATAAGTTTAACCAGTCGCCGCTAGGAGGCGCAAGTGTCTTTTGTTCATTTTGGTAATCAACCGCTTACTTTTAGAGAAAAGTGACAGTAGTGCATTAGATCTTGAGAGGAAACGTTGTTTGTGAGAAAATTTTATAGAAAAACGTCTTATTTGGTTTTGTGTCGCTTTTACATTAAAAGGTAAGTTTACTTCATCAATTCATTTCTGTTGTAAAACGTCACTTTTGGATTTGTGTCTTTTTTTCATATAAAGTGATCGATTCTATGTGTTAATGTGAACTAACAGAACGTCATTATCCATAAAGTGTCTTTTTTCTTCAAACTTCAGAAACAAAAGTTCTATTTTATGTCTTCCTCTTAACCTGAAATTTAGAGATGCGACACTTTTCTTCAAATTATTGATGTAATTATGACAGTTGTAGGTTGTATGATTTTCACAAAAATAATGTCCCGAAGAGCACACTTGATAGTACAATTAGCCCAAAAACAAAATGAGTCTGCCGATAGTTCCATGCAATGCTGGGAGGTTATTCACGAAGACCATCCACGTCTCATATCTACGCCAATATCTGAAAAAGGTTAGTTTCTTGTTTTTACTAATTTACTTGGCAACAGTAGTACTACACAATACTCTGATGATACTGATTATATTACTATGCAAACTATTCCCACTAATATTACAATACCTGATGCTGACAACAACACAATAGAAATTAGTATTGATAATAACACAATCATAGAAAATAATCAGATTGTAATGTCTACTAAGAATAAAGATGTTATCTCTCCTTTTCCAGAGCTGAGTAAAAATGAATTGAAGGCTCCTTCAGTTGACACTAACATATTGCTGACTGTACCAGGTGCTAGTTCCCCAACTTTTGATAATAAAGAAAACAATGACCCATTCCACAACTCCGATGACAGCGATAGAGACCCTGATTATTTACATTCTGGAAGTGAAAGTTCAGATGAGAGCGAAAGTGAAGTAGTTGATAATTTAGAAATAGAAACAGAACAGCAAGTGGATGGTGAAACTACAAAAAGAACCAAAAAGCGTAAGCGCAATAAATCGACGTGGAAGAAAAATGCTGCCAAAATAGCTAGAAACTATGGGAATCAATATGTTTCTTCTTCAAAGTCCCAAAAATGTGTAGCTGCCCGAGAAATTAAACCTCCCTGTAAGGATACTTGCAAACTCAAGTGCAATACAAAAATCAATGACGAGTCCCGGAAAGAAATTTTCAAAAGTTATTGGGCCCTAGGGAGTTCACAGAGACAACGGGACTATTTAGCATCATGCATGATTCCTATCAAACCAAAGTACCAATACCATCGACATGAATCTAAACGTCGTGATAATAATGCATTTCATTTTAATATTGACGGAATTCCTATTCGCGTGTGCAAAACTTTTTTTAAATCTACTCTAGACATAACTGACAGACCGATAAGAACTGTAATTAGTAAGCGAGATCCAGTTGGTGGAATGATCTCACCTGATTTTCGAGGAAAGCATGGAAAACATCATCGACTGGATGCGAATATCAAGGAGGGAATTCGAAAACATATTGACTCTATACCGAGAATTGACAGCCACTACACAAGAGCTCGCTCTTCCCGTGAGTTTATTGAAGGTGGAAAATCCTTACGGGATCTGCATAGGGACTGTGTTAAAGAGCGCACCGAAAAGAATTTACAATATGGAAAATATCTGATATACCATCAAGTATTCACTCGGGAATTTAACATCTCCTTCTTCACACCAAAAAAGGATCAGTGTGGAATTTGTGCCACATACACAAATTCAGGAGAAGAGGAAAAGCAAAATCTCAAAGATGAGTACGAAATGCATCTATCAGAAAAAGACTTGTCTCGTTTGGAAAAACAGTCTGATAAAGACAATATTAGTAAAAATAATGTTATGGCTTGCTTTGATCTGCAGGCAGTGATGCCGTGCCCCAAGGGGGATACCTCTTCTTTTTATTATAAAAGCAAACTTAATGTTTTCAACTTCACGGTATATGAGATAGATCAAAATAACAATGGTGACCAGTGCTATTGCTATATCTGGGATGAGACTCAAGGACATAGAGGAGCCAATGAAATAGGTTCATGTCTTTTGAAATTCATTGAAGAAAGGTCCAAATTGAGTCCGGATGAAAACATTGATTTTGTTTTGTATTCGGACAATTGCGTGGGGCAACAAAAAAATCGTTTTACTTTAAGCATGTACATCTATGCTTTGTTAAAATTCCCTAATGTACAGTCAATAACGCATAAGTTCTTGATCGTCGGACACACGCAAAACGAGGGCGATAATGCACATTCCCTCATTGAACGCCAAATAAAACGCTCTTTAAAATCCGGGCCTATATTCCTACCGGCTGAATACGTTGGTGTCATTAAAAGTGCAAGAAAAACTGGAAACCCATTTTTGGTGAAGGAATTGTCGTTTACTGATTTTTTTGACTTAAAGCGATTAACTGAAATAGTTGGAAACATGGAAAGCAACGATGACAAGTTGAATTTCATGAAAGTAATAAAAATTGAAAAAGCCGCTCCGTTTACAATACTTTATAAGACTTCTTATGCCGAAGATAACTTTAAGGAGTTGAAAATAAAGAGACCTACTCGAAGACTCTCATCAATAAACAGCAACAACTTTAGTTTGCATCCATTGTATAACAGTAAGATCAAAATTTCAGATCAAAAGAAAAAGGGTTTATTGGAACTTGTGACGAAGAAGCACATCCATGTTTGCCACGCTGAATTTTATAAGAATTTGTAAGAATTAAGTTTTTTGTTTTCGTTTAAATATGTTTTTCTATAATAAAATATCTTTTTCTACAAAAAAAATATTATTTTCGTATTATTTCAACAAAACGACAAAATAAAAAACATGACGTCTAGTTTTTATGGAAAAGTGTTACAAATCCAACAAGGGATAGAACACCCTTCAAATTAGGGGGTGGTTTTGCTATAATATTAATAAAACACTTAACCATTTTCAACAATACAGTATAAACTTACATTAAAACTAAAAATTTGTCATTCAAATATTTCTCTCTCTTAACTACACGTCGTTTTCTCTTATCTAAAAACTTAAATCGGTCCTACCGAATAATTAGCAATTTTGACTTGTGTCACTTTTCTATCAACGGAGCGATTTGTGATAAAAAACAAGAATTAAATTTTCTTGAAGAACTGGAAATTAAAAGACATCTAGCAGATCAACAGTTTAAAGTAGTTAATGAATAAATAAATCTTGGAGGTTCTCCACTATTAAACGGTTTACTTTGTATTAAAATGTATTAAGTCAATTATGTTATTGTAAAGATCAGCATGATATAGTTTTTTCCTGGTTTTTCTATATCACTGCACAGTTATACTGATCTTAGAAGGAAATACAACCAGGATTATCCCTTAGGGCTAATAAGATCTAGGCTTTAATATTATTTTGTCTTATTACTTCCATACTTGGCCTAGCCTTAATACTACTAGGGCTAATAAGATCTAGGCTTTAATATTATTTTGTCTTATTACTTCCATACTTGGCCTAGCCTTAATACTACTTAATCAACATCAGGTAGCTACAAGCAAACAAAATGTAACTTCAATATGTCAATCTGATGATGCTAGTTTTTAGCGAAACGGCTGTCATTGAGTTTTTTAAATAAATAGTGGTGAATAAATAGTTTGTTTTGTTAAAAACGTTCTATTTTTATTGTTCTTAGTAAGAAGGACTTCCACAAAGTAAAGGTTACTACAATCAATTAGATTATTTAGTTTGTTTGGTCTATAAGGCTTTTTTTCAGTTGAAAATAATTTACAAAAATTATTTAAATGGTCTTATTAAGGTTGTCTGTTAAATTTACATCTCGTATGTGGGAATTATTATTTTTTTTTCTTAAAAAAGATCTTTTTGTTTAATGTATTAATTAGAGCTTGTTAAACAACGAAAAAATTCGTATACCGAAACGGTTTTTTTGACCTTTATAATTATGTTTAACGCAAATAAGTAGAGTTTAAAAATAGAATGGCGTGGATGTAAAACGAGAAGAAACATTAAAATGAACGATACTTCATATTCCATTACTTCAGTTGAAGCAAATTGTTTATCAGGGTCTCCACATATCATTTAATTCTTACAATATTTTTTGCTAAAGATAGCTTGGATATTTCGCTGTACACTTACTATATATAATAAATAATTGAACTTAGATACATAAGGTAAATTGAGAAAAGGTAAAAGTTAATGTAAAAAAAACAATTAAATAAATTGATAGATAAAAAAAGTAAAGGTTTTTGGCGGCTCAAAAAATAAGCAAACAAACCATTTATTGATGAATAATCGGGCCAATTTTTTATGCATAATAAGCGAGCAAGACTCGATTTTACTAGCGCAAGGATTTTGTGCTAGTAGACATGAATTGCTGTAATTCCTATTCTGCATTGTTAAGAGTGAGCAAGGTTGTTAAGAAAGTTCTTGCTTGTTAAGTAGCAAAAATTCTTTATTTCGGTATTCTTTGCGACAATAGGCATGATGACAGTAAGTAAGAATCTCTAAAATATTGATTTGTTATAATTATATAAGATACGGAGATTCTAAAGAATTTACTCATTTTTATATTACATGTGTGATTACATTTATTTTAGTAAAAATATAAGCACCAAGTTTAACAATCCGCCATATTAGCTAAAACACCAATCAGAAGAGCGTGACGTCGTACTTTCGTAAATATTGTTGACATTGACATTGGAACGTAAACAAATATCTTGTTCGGAGTTTTTATTGATGTATTCTTACATTGTGGAACCGCACACCATCGATACACATTAGGATTCATGACTACGGTAACTATTATAATCGCACAAAATACGTAAAAAAATAAATAAACTTTTTTAACCACCCTCTTTTAACCTGCAAAATGTTTGAAGTTTGACGTTTTTACCACAGAATCCACAGATGACACGAGTCGCAGTGTAGTATAAATGGTATTTACAAATCGATGATGTCATAGATAGACGCCATTGCTATTCTAGCGTTTTGGCGTCAAATTTAAAATGCATTTTTAAAAAGTATATTTCTCATTTAAAAACTCTTTTTTTGCAAAGATAACATTTATTTTAGATAACGTATATACGTGAAAACATCGTGGATCAGTTTTTAAAAATCAGTCATCATGCCTATTATATGACAATATGGACTGTCACTTTAGCAAATCTGGCTAAAAATCCTCTTTATAAAAAAGAAAAACCAATGAGGGTTGTAGCTTAATGTTGTAACTTGAAACATCAGGTATTTACCTTGAAAAAACAAAATGTAGCTTAAATATGTCAATCTGACGTTGCTCGTTGTTCCGAAACAGCTGTCAATGTAATTTAAAAGTTAATTTTTTAATAAAACGTGGAAGTTAAGTTTAAATGACATAAAGAGTAAGTACAATAAATTGGATTTAAGTATACAGGGTGTTTCAAAAAAGGTAACACCGTCTCTAGGATAGGTAAAAAACTGAAAAATAATTGGGGTTTGCTTAGTAAAATTTTTTTCTAACGCCATCCGTTTTCAAGATAAATTTTACATGGCAAACTTAGAGAAAAGCGAACTTTATCATTAGTTTATACCAGGAGCGATTATTACTTCATAATTTTCAAATCAAAATATTCCGAAAACGGTACATAATATCGAGTTTTACCAAGAGTACCTTTTTGGTGTAGAATTAAACGATGTTTATGTTCACTTGGAGTTTTGACTAATAATTCTACCCTAAAAAAAGTTATGTTGAATAATACGTTGTATGAATCGTGTAACTAGCGCCCTCTATGATAGTTAGTTATAAAAACAAATTCATGGGATATATCAGCTTCCAAAACATATTCGTATAAAATTTCATTGCAATGGTGCCAGTAGTTTCGGCAAAATCGTAAGAAATGTGTAATTTTTCATTTTCTTCAACGCCCTTTATCTTGAAAACGGATGGCGTTAGAAAAAAATTTCACTAAGCCAACCCCAATTATTTTTCTGTTTTTTACCTATCCTAGAGACAGTGTTACCTTTTTTGAAACACCCTGTATAATAATTAGAATACAAATAAAAATCATTTAATTAGAACCTACTAATAAATAAAAAAAAATCTATAAAATAGTGTATAATTTGTACTGTAAATATGATAGACACAAAGTAAGACTTTAAAGAATTGATAGTTGTTAAAGATCTGTTACTTAACAACGTGTTATCTTTTGACAAGCGTATGTGCAACGATAGCGCGTGCGCGGGCATTTCAATTGTACTTTATTTTTAGATGAAGTTGACTGTGCGGTGTTGTCGGCTTAAATAATTTTTTCCTTAAACCGAATAGTTAGATTTTAGTTTATTTATAAAAAAAACGAACCCTAACATTTATAAATTAATGGGCTTTTACTGCCAAAATCTATAAATAATAAATGATTCTCTCGTTTTGATAGTAATCTGTGATTTGAATTTTTTAATATGCTTTCAAATCAATAATAAATATAAACTAATAGAATACACGGGGAATTAAAAAATGGTATTAAAAATAGAAATGAAACAAGTTTTTTTCGCTATTTAAACTATATATTTAGTAAAAATTAAAATCTCTTGTTTTAAGGTAATCCGTAATTTTGATGAAGTAACTATCATTTAGGTACTAATAAAATCAAAACCAATAACCCGTTAAAATAATTAAAAATATCTCTTTAAATATCATTATGTCAAGGATATAGTTAATGCAGTAACAAAACATAAGTAAGGAAGTCCGTTGAAATTTCAAACATATAAAATTTTCGTCTTTCCAAAGTCTATACTAAAACCAATAATGATTGAGAGTAAAGAGCGTTGTCACATCTAAATTTTACGTTACCAGTTTATAGCAGAATCAAAATATGTGTCCCGGGACACATAGGAATAGAGGAGAACCATCTTGTGTGATCAGCAGTAGAGTAATCTTAAGAAAACTTAGGGAAGAAATGGAGAAGGAAAAATCCAAGTACTGGAATCAGCTGGAAGGACTGAGGCAATCTAAGATACTATTAGGGAACTATCACCAGAAGAGATCTCTTAGCTGCCTCAACCTCAGTAAAAAAAGGCTCCGAATTTTAACGGGAATACTAACCGCGCATTGCCGGTTAAAAAGCCACATGAAGAAACTAGGGTTAGCAGAGGAAGAAAAGTGCAGATTCTGTGAGGAAGAGGATAAAACCTCAATACACATATTCTCAGAATGCCCTGCCTTGCAGAATTCTAGGGCCAGATACCTAGGAGCACATGAAATAGAAGAGGGGGAGGATTTGAAGCCCGACGTCCTAAACTTCCTCAGGAAAATAGGACTCGAAGAGCTGCTATAAATCTGAGAAAACATCAGAACTTGGCAAGTAAGGGGGGACACAATAGATCCTATAGGTCGCAGTGTACTTATCACCCCTGATTTATACATACATACAAATATAGTAAGCAGGTAGGTTGTGGCAAATTATAGATAATACACACTACTAGTACGATTAAAAGGTATTATTTATGACAAAAATCAGTAATGAGCTTGTAATGAGTGATACTTATACATTTCCTGATTACTGATCAGTTAAAATTCATTATTTTCTGTATAGTATTAGTTATTTATTACAACTAGTGGCAACGCTGTACGCATCGATATTTCTGTCTTTGTCACTTTACCGTAATGTAAATGCAAGCACGAGCGTATCATTGGTAGCAACAGTGACGAATCTGAGGTTGAAGATTAGACGAAAAACAAAAAAAATACCATAAATTCGTACATAATAAGTTAAAAAAAAAACAGTTTATTAATAAAAGAGCGTCACCTTAGTAATTGTTTATTTATTTCACAATTTAACCTTTTCGATTCTTAACCCTCTCAAAAATTAATAAGCACGCCACCGATTTGCTGTCAACTGGGCATACTTCTACTCTCAATCATTATTGGTTTTAGTATAGTCTACTTATTCACTCTAAGAAATGTGACAACGTAGCCTAAGAATCAATTTTTACATCTCTCGTCGAGTAATCACCTTTACCAATTTATTATACACTTAACACGTTGTTAACTAACAGAGATTTGACAAGCATTTATGCAACCGGCCCTTCAGCTTACGAATGTTTAATTTGATGGATATTCAGCGGTGGGTATAGTGAAGTAAAATCTATGGAATATATCAACAGCTCATGCAGACATCTGTATTGCTTTTACACTTAGTAATGTCAATGATTCAAAGAGATTATATGATATAAAACGAGGAATAGTTAATTTCTAAAGTAAAACACACTGTATATGTAAAATATGTAATAATTAATATTAAAATCTTTTTATACCATTTAATACATAAATAAATTACATATTAATTTTTTTTGTTATTAACATTCCCGAAGAACAGCTGTTTCTATTTAGGAAGAGCAATTATTGACAAGTATGTAACCTTGACCATGTCTTTGAGTTTTTATAACACTGATTTTCATGAAATAGCTTTTAAAATGTGATTTTCATTGTTTGTAACGAATCGACGTTGCCAAATGTACTCATTTATACGAAATTGAGTGGGTCTCTCTCTCAGTGGGTGGTAAAAAATTACAGAAGGTTCTGGACGTTGATACTATACTCAATAGTCCATTCAGATACACTGCAAAAGAATATCTACTGACTACTACTAAATATTGTTTATTGTATACAAGTTCAGAGTTTGACCATGTGATATAAAATATCCCATAGCCGATTCCAAAAGTAAAACATTGTATAATATGTAAACCATATAATAATGAATAACAGCACAATCACAATTATTTATTAATTACTTCTATTATCAAAATTTTTCCTAAAAATACAAATTACAGAGTGCCAGTCCTGTTCTTTTTTAGGAAGATCTATTATTGACAAGATTTTTAACCTTGACCATGACTTTGAGTTTTTTATAACATTTTTTTCATGAAATTGTGCATTAACGTTGCCAGGTGTACCTACTCCTTTAGCCGAAATAATTTATGCAGTGGGTCTCTCATTGGGTGGTAGAAAATTGCAGTATTTAAAACAAAATGTGAGCTATGTTTTATCTGGAACTCTAAATAAAGAAAATTAGAACGTTTTTTCTTTCTAATGAGCATTTTACTTTTTTATTTTAAAACTCCAGATGTTTATTTAAAATTTACTAGGTAATTAAGAAGGATTAATAACCATAATGTAATAACCATATTTATGAAGAGTACCTAATTGTAAGTATAACGATATACACTACAGATTTTACGAGTACAGGAAAATAAAAAAAAAAGTATAAACTACTTGTCCACATACATTTAATCTAATAAAATAAAAGAATTATCTAAATTTTCAACTTTGTTTGATCATGAAGGAGGTAAAATGCATTTTTTTGTAAATACACTCACCATCTGAAAGCTTATTTAATTACGAAAATTTCCCTTTAGATAATTTTTGATTATAGTTCTCCGTTTTTTGTTCAGGAGCGGATTAGGAATATGAAATTAATAATTCACCCTCGAAAAAGTTAAAATTTTTCCAACATACATGATAATGTCGAAAAGGTCTTGAAGATTTTGAAATCAGTAAACACTGTTTCTAGATCTCGAAGTGCCGAAGACGATAGTTTTTGTTTCATTTCGATATCTTTTACCGCTCTCTTTTTTTTAGAGGTAATGTGAAATTTCAAATTTGAAATATTTTCCTAAGGGATGATAGGATTGGAAAAATTTAACTACAGTAAATGTTTGGACAATACATTTAACACGAAGTAACAACGTTCGATAATATTAAGTTACAACCCAGCATGGGACTTATTTTTGACACAGGGAATAAAAAATAGTCTATACTAAAATCTATTTAGCAGGTCGGTTGTCACATTTTTCTCCAATCTTCGTTGCACAGGCTGTATCATTAAGCTTTTTGTTAGATCGTTAGGAAGCTTTTGCAATCTTAAATCATATTTGTAAACCGTTTTGGTAATTTCATCCTTGACTGATGATATTTGAAGATCTTATATATGATAAGATGTGATTTGGAAAATACCAGGGAGCATCCGTTACTATTCGAAGTATCTTTGACTGGAACTTTTCTAATATTTCTGTGTTAGATACTAACGCATTTTTCCATAGCTAAATGCCATAGATCCAAATGCGGTTTATAATAATTTTATAAATTAAAAGTTTGTTTTCCAGGGATAGTTTAGATCTGCGTCCAATAAATCAATACAATTTGCTTAGCTTTAATCCCAGCTGTTTATGTTTTGTGAAGATATGCTTTCTCCAGGTTATTCTTCTATCGATCGAGATGCATTCCCAAACATTTGACATCTTCCTGATGTACTAGCTGGTAATCATGAGACGCCACTTTTATGTCTCTTTGAATGGAGACATAAAATGTTATTATTCCTATTAGCCGCGTGATACCACAGAGGTGTCTCTTTCGTAGCTTTGTTTTACGGCGTGAGCCTAAATCTGTTAATGGCCTGTGAAATTAGGATACAAAACCGGGTCCTCACGGCTGCCATGCTGCTAATAGGAACAAACGTATGCTCTGAGGCCACGTGACACCAAGGTAGGTCTCAAAACAAATATTGTTGTAAACAATTATTTTTATAAAACTAAAATTGTCATGTGTTACAAAACACTAAAATGAAAAAAAATGCTGGCCAAAGAAATTAGTCAATGTGTTCAGTAAGCTATGAGTAATACGCTGTAGGAAAAATGCATTCATTTATTGTAAAGTAAAGATCAGCATGATATAGTTTTGAAATAGCATTGAATGGCTAATAATATCGGTGTTGGTAATTTCGCCACCAATTATCATTAAGGCGTTAGTACTACAGATAAATTTGCCACCAAAAAAAAAAGGGAAATGAGAGCAAGAGTATGTAGGTAGTATAGTTTTATTGAAAAAATACAAAAAAATACAAAATGAATACGAAATCATAGGACAACAGATTCCAAAATAGGTTAGGTTAGGTTAGGTTACAAGAAGTACTGATGATTTGTCGGTTCAAAACAATCCATTCTTATCAAGAAGGAGAGTCATTAATAAATCATGAAAATATCGGTGGCGAAATTACCCATAGGATTTAATTAACCTGGTATGGGCAGAGGATTAACAAATTTACTAGTGGCGAAATTACCTGTGCCCAATAATATCTAGGCTTTAATATTGGTCTAGTCTAAATACTATTAATTCACCATATTATCTCATAAAACAAACTGTAACTTTGATTTGTTAATATGACTATATTTCTTTAAGCGAGTTGAAGTTTTTATGTAGTTCAAATTGACTTTGTATAGAGATATATCCAACGTATTCTATTAAAAGAAATGCCCAACATCAAGGTTCCCATTTTTTAAAATTAAATATTTTTATCAATCGCCACATATATTCCTTTTTAACTTTTGTGAATAATTTACAGAAATGTCATCCATTAGAGCCGAATGTAGGTACTATTGCGCCTGGGTAATATACAAGACAACGAGGATATGACTTCCACCCATATTAGCTCCCTTAATATAAGACTGTTTCTTACATGCTTAATATCCAAGCCTTCGGCGACCAATTTTTCCACGATTTCTTTTGCTTGTCCTTCACCTGTTCACCTGTAATACTGCATTTTCCCCACGTTGGGTGCCAATTGTATGCTACCCTTGTTTAATAATCGTTTTGTTTCCATGGATTGTTCTTTAGTATTTAGGTTGTTGAAAAAAACACTTTAAATAGTACACTGATTGTGCTCCAGACTATTAATCTGATCAGGGAAACAACTGGCAGAATGGCTTTGTCATCTATACACGTAAAGGTGAAATAATCTTGAGGAAAAGAAAATACATCATCTGTGTACAGCCCACTTTATAGTCTGGTGTCTTTGTTAGTTATTTTGAGTGAATTTTTTTACAATTTTTCGAATCTCCCACACAATCTATCTCAAATTAGGATTGTTGTACTCTGTGAAAATGTATCTTTCTTTACCAATCAGTTCTATTCAGTTTCTCATCTTGGTTACTACTTATAATACATAATAAAATAACAAATAAACTTTGTCAAATTGATTACGATACGCCAATGATCAAACCATAGAACTAGCACTTAAAAAAAATGAAAACATTTAACATTGCTCTGTTTATAAAACAATCTCCGCAACTATTAAAATTCCCACCTGTTTAACGCAATCTACTTTTCCTGATAAATCAACGAATGATTTATTTGTTATTTTAAAATTGTCCATAAAATATACTCAACTATTCCACTTATAATTACAGGTTTTGTGTTCCGTCTAAGGATGAATAAATGATTTTTGTTTTTATATCCTTTTTATGAGTCGTCTTAATTAAAATGGCATAAATAATTTATGCATTACAAGTAAGCTGCAGTCATTATTTGATCGTTTATAATAATTATTGATGTAGGTGGTCAAACTCGGTATATTTTCCATTATAACTCAGTTAAATTACTACTAAAACATTACAATTATGCACAATGTTTTGGAATTATTTTCGCAACTCTTCATCTAAACGAATTTATTTCTTATTTGAGTGATTTTTTCTCTCAACTCATAGCTCATAAAGTTTCAAAACTAAACTATTTTTTTTTCGTGTTTGAAGTAAGTTTTCAACTTCTTTCTGTAGATGTTCGCAGCTGCTCTATTGGCTTCATCCATAACCAACTACTGAACCTAAATTTCTAAAAACATGAAAGAAAAAAACTTGCTATTCTTAAAAAGTAATTAAAAGAAAAACTAAAGCAAAAAATAAGAGTGCCAATATTTAATTTTTTATATTACAACTTTCTAAGTAATCTCAAAATTTATGAACTTCCTTAACTTTTGTTGAGCAGTTTATTTTATCAGACCAGCGGTGATGGACATTTTGTTCGGTATGAATATCTCGAACGGTTTCAGAATTAGCATTTTAATTTTGGATTACTAGTTTACTTTATAATCGATCATGAAAAATTGCTGGAAATATTTGTCAAGTTTGAAAGTCGTCCGCTACGGGGTCCAACGAACACTCAAAAACATAATATTGTGATTATCTCCGAAAGAGATATACTAAAGGTTTACTAAAAATACAATTTTTGAAATCTTGATGAGATTATGAAAAATGTTGGTTGGGGACTTTTTGCCAATATTCTTCAAATATGGGGGTGGGGAAGGTTCAAACTTGTTATAAACAAGTGTTATATATCTTTTTTTTTGTTTTTTAACCGATTTCAATGATTTTGGCGTCATTTAAAAGAGTTTCTTCTGTTTAATCAGATGCATAACAAAAATAACAAAATTAAACAATTTTGTCTCCGCTAGGGAGTTCTCGGAAATTTCAAATGTAATGATGCTTTCATTTTTAATTTAGGTGAAAAGAGGATAAAAAAATAAAGAAATTAGCGAATAGTCTAAATCTTAATATTTTATTTGATATCTTAAAATTAAAATATCATAATAGTTAAATAGAAAATCAAAATCCGTGCCAATGTCGTCGTAGAATAAGAAAATCCAGTAAATAGTCACAATCAAAAAATAAAATTCTAAATCCGTGTAAATAGCCATCGTTGTCACAAAAAAGGAATCATTAAAGAGGTTGTAATAAAAAACAAATAAAACCGTACTGTATAATACATATCATGTCAATCTGACGATGCTTCTTAGCGAAACGGCCGTCATTGTAATTTAAAACATATTTTTTATGTTGAAACGAAGAGTTTTTTATTATTCTTAACATATCATCCCTCTCTGCAACATTAAAGATGTGGGCGTGGACAACTATTTGACTGATTTCAAATTTATTATAAACCGTGATTGGTTATACACAATAAATAGGCCATCCTTAAAATAAATTCAATACAAGCCATTTGAGTTTGAAAATGTATATGCTATTCTGAAGCCGATAGTACATACAGTGCTTTTCAGATAAAAGTATCCACATTTAATAACTTTTGTAATACTGGTACAAAAAATAATTCTTGTTTGATTCATGTAATTTGATATTTTTCTTCTTTAATGGTATGTTATTTTGATTCCAATACAAATTGGATTCGATTCTTAGATCTTTTCATCAATATTTGTCTAGAATGTAACTGGATGAGGAATATTTCGGAAATAGGAAGTAATAACAAACATCTTTAATAGAAACCCGCTATATTGTTTTTCAAAATATTCTCTTTGATGATGAATACACTTTTGTCACTTTGTCAGTTTTTTAATTTCTCTTGAGACGCCTCCAAAACATGGTTTTAGAATACTTCAACTGAACGCTCGTAAAACTTTGATCGTGCAGTGTATCTTTGATATTCCAGAATAAGTCACTCGCTACAGCGATATTTTGTGGCACAACAACCGATTGTGGACGATGTATTGACATTAACGTTGCCGCTTCCCGAAATACAAATAGTATGAAAATAAACAGTGTGATTAAGTAACATAAAAGAAGGATAGTTAAAGATCTTTGTGAATGCTGATCATAAAGTGTATTGAATGAGTCAATCTGACGATGCTAATTCTACCGAAACGGCTGTCCTTAAGATTAAAAAAGGGTATTTTGAACATTGACTTAAACGTTTATTGTTTATTTTGTACTAAAACACCCGCATGCACAAATCTTCTTAATTTGGTTGTTAATTACTAGTACTGTCAAAAAATTAAAAGATACGAAAGTTATAGAAGAAAAAATTTTAACGAAAACGAAAATAATTTCTTAAACTTATACAAATTTAACAACTAGTACAATAATATTTTTTATTAGTTTTCTTTTAATGAAATTTATTGTACTAACCCTTACTCTGTGGAAGCCATCTTACTAAGAACATTAAAAAATAAAACAATGAAACTATTTAACAATAACTTTCACTTTTATTTAAAACAATAACAGCTATTTCGATAAACTGTCATCATAAGATTGACATATTAAAAAAGCCAATTTTTTAAATAAAAGTGAAAGTTTTGTTAAATAGTTTCATTCTTTAATGTTCTTAATTTTTTCTTAATTTACACTACAAATGTGACATATAGGTATAAAACATATCAATAACAGCAGAAAATTTTAAAAAAGGGGGTCCGATGAAAACAAATTGATGATTGAATAAAATATCTTTTAAAATTTTCCTTTCTTTCAAAAAAAGACTGCTTTTGAGAAAACAAAATATATTGTGTTTTCAGTAGTAATCCCAAGTAACACCAAACTGTTTTATTAGGTACTTCAAGGATGCTTTAAAACTATATTTTAAAACTAATATTAAATCTTAAAGAAAGCTTTAAGGTCGCAATAAAACTGCTTTCAACACAAACCGGCCGACTCTTAAGGGCACTCCTACGGCTGAATATTTAAGCAAAAACAGAGGTTTTGCTGGTAGATAATTGTACCTTTAGTTTTTTTCAATTATTTAAAACTGCTTGTTGAGGCTACAAGAGAAAAGGTGTTGCTAGGGATTTATAGAAACAAAATAATGAATTTTTTTTAACATTGCTATTATTGAGGGGAAAATTATTAAAAATTAGGTATTTTGCGATGCAGTTCACGCTGTTATCCGAAAAAAAATTGAAAAATCTAATTCTATACATCTCTAGTATCGTCCTTTAACTATCTTCCAAGTTTTTCTTTTTTCAAAAAAGTTAAGAAATAAGGTAGTAATCAGCTCTCAGCTGAACCTCTGCACGCTGTATTTTTCTATCCATAATGTGGCGGCATCCACACTGAAATTTATTAACACCGAAACTTTTATATATGGGCGTGTTTTATATTTTGGACTGACTAAAAATGTTAACAAGCCATTCATGAATTAAAGAACTTGTATTAAAGGGTATCTATTTACTTAACTATTATGCAGGTAATAAAAGAGAATTTTTTTTGTAAAATTTAGAATAATATTATAAATACCTACAGTTTGGAAACCACACGCTGAGACACGTCAATTTTTGTTTTTAATTCTACACTATTTGAAATAAAACATAAATAGATTATTTATAATATGATATTTCAAATTATTATATATCAATATAAAATACGAATAAACCATGATACAAATAAACAATTTAAAACTTTTATAAACATGTTTTCCTGAAAATGCATGTGCGAGTGTTTGCTTATGTGTATAGAAAGTTTCAAATGGATTTTCACAATCTCAATAATTTTAGCAGTAAATTAATTCAGCCTATTTCCAAAATATTAAACTCATAGGCTTACGTTAAAGGGGTTTATTAGGTTTTATATAAAAAAACTAATTAACTGGTTTGATTAAATGTTACTACAAATCTAGCTTCAAAATCTATATTACAATTTCTCTTCAGTATTGATGGAAAAAAGGTAGAAGCAGTGGGAGACTGGATATGTCGTCGTAAGGATAGGATTAAACACTTCAGGTAGGCATAGGTGAATTCCGGACAATAAACGACAATAAATCGACAATAAACAAATTATTCTTATGACGCAGTCACGCAGTTAAATCTCTAAAAAAAATACAATTAACGGTACAGAGTTTACAAATAATAATAATAATATACTTAATGGTTGGAATTTTCAAAACGACCACATTAAACTCTTGCAAACACAACAGTGAAATAATAAATGAACATTACCTATTAAAGAAATACAAAACATTGGTTATAAAAAAAAATTAAGGTGAGACGGCACACCGGATAAACAACATAAGAGAAAAACCTATCAAAGTTGTACTTAAAAACGAAAACTCGAATAATTTTAAAACTAGGAGACCTATTATTATTTTTATTATTTACATCTGAGGTTTTTCTTACCGTTTCTTCTTATTTTGTTTTATTGCCTCTAGAATATATTGCGGTTCTCTAATGGCATATTTCTAAATTTTCTTGAATCGATTTCATGTAAAATACAATCAAACTAAAATTTTCAAAGAACTGGTTTTATGCTTCTTGCCCAGAATTCAGGATCATGAAATATAGTTTCGGTTTTTAAACCGTGAGGTGTCCAAACCGCAAGTACACAATAATACCTTCTGGAAATTTGCAATTTTCCTTGTACCTGATAATACCAGTTATCCATTTTATTAATACCATCCTTTTTTTAAAAGGAAAATTTTTTGGTTTTAATACCTTCTTCAGGCGTCATATTTTTTTCCTCTTTTTTTTTAAAGAAAAATGTTTACGCTTTAGTGTCTTTGTACTTAATTTTAGATGTACCTTATTTCCTTTGCGATAAAAAGTTTCTTTTTCCCTTTGCACCTTATCCATTTCTAAAAGTATGCAAACGTCTTTAAAAAACACAACACAATACACAATCACGAAAAATATCTATAAACAATAGAAAAAATCCCACAGAGCACTATTAACGAAATAAATCTAAATAAATCCTGACCTGTGCTGTGTAACCCCAGAATCCAAATAGTTTCCTACTCTAAGGGATAAATACTCAACTGACACGCCTTCGTTAGCTTTGAAATTTTTAACCGCTCGCACCCCCCAGATATTTTAAGTTCGCAACCGTTTGAAGGATGAGCCTTAAAAATGTCAAAAAAACTATAAATAAAAACCTTAATAAAACCGTTTTACTTTAAAAAACTGGTTATTTTTATTTGTTAATGGTACGTTGATGTTTCAGCGTTCTCTATGGTTTGAGCTGCCAAAAAATGTCCACTTAGATATCGAGGCACCACGAAAATATTTTCGGAATTGTTCTTAGTCGTCAGGGTAACTAGACAAAATGAAGGCATCTTATTGGTTAAAAAGTATAGGTGTGAAATTTTCACCAAAAAACTTAAAATTTTAAATATAGTTTTTATAATTCGCGTTTACAATAGACTTCGTTGCAACACTAGACACTTTATATACAATTATACATATAATGAAGAGTCGTCACAACTATAAGAAGATCTTTATCCAAGTTTATAATACACAAAGTAATAGATAAAGACCAAAGTGACTATCTCATCAAGAATAAGGAATATATAACTTACATTATTTTATATGTTTTAGCTAATTAATTTCTGACATTCAGTCTACAAGAACCAATATAATTTATTCCTGGAAAATATGCGGGATTACAGAACAATTTTAGGAACACCTATTTTAAGATCAATGATATGTAATGGGGTATTCTAAATTTTGAATACCTTTCCGTGCGACAATTAAATCTAATTACTTTTAGAGTACATTAAAATAATCTAACCTAACCTAAAATTTCTATTTTTATTTAAATTCTCCATCAAATCGCTGGTCGAATATTTGCGATGAATTAAAAGGACGCTTAAGCCTTTTATTATAAATACAAATTTATTATTTTTCAAATTAAGTTTACAATTTTTTTCTATTTACAATAAGATTTTACTAAAAGTAATTAAAATGAATAAAATATGGATATAACAGTAAACAACTAGACAAGTGTGGAAAGAGATTTCAATTCTACCCTAGTCTAGTTATTTTTTGTGTTACAGTTGGTAATTGTATGCATATAATTAGACAATTTTGAAATTAACTAAGATTCTTCCATTTTCCTATAAATTGGTTATATTTATATCTTATATTATATTTTGTTAAATTATTTATCACTCCAATTTAATATTCAAATCAAATTTAAATTTCAAACTTGATATATCTGACATATGTCATTTTAGTAAGTACCAACATAATTTAATGAACACAAAAAGTACTAATTGTTGAATAATTTTATTTAAAAAACATAAATAAATGCGAATTATAAAAAATATTGTGTAAAACTTTTGCCAAAATGACCATTTGTAGCACTCGTGCTTCGCGGTTCGTTTTGCAAACTGCACTCGTGTTACAAATACGTTTTACAAATAACTATTGCAAAACATAAGAAATATTTATCCACTTTTAAGAAATCATAATATTTTGTTTAGACCTGGAATCTACAATTTAAAAACTGGACATTCTTAACGAACATATTTTTTGTCCAATTTATTGTATAATGATAAGCTCCGCCACTGCCACATCTTTACTCTTTAGTCATGTCAGTGGTGCTGATTCGTACGACTTTTCCTATTATGCAACCTGCGGTATTTCTGCTAACACCGGCTTCCTTTCATCTTTATATTTTACCTACTACTGCGTTCATATTATTCGTTCTCAGTAAATGAGTAATACAATTTCATTGTTTTATTATTACTACCTTTGTTTTATCCCAGGTACCAACAATGGCTAGATATTATAAGCCTGAAAACGGAAAATACATTTCTAAACCAATAGTGTATGAAAAGAGGAAGAATAGATCCTCCAGTTCTTAGAGATGTATCCAATTATTACACAAAATATTCTGTCAATGGCTTTTAAAATATAATTCTCGCAATAAACGAATATATAACGAGACTTATTACAAAAAAATACAATTTAATGAGCTCTCTTACCGCCAATAATAGAATACAAAAGCTATCGATTTTAAAATCTAAATAATAAGCATTTCAAATTTACGATTCCTTATTCAGCTGAATAATTTTGAACTGGGTATTATGTTGATCAATGAGAACATTATTAGATGTAGTTTAATTGAACTTATTAATAGGGCATGAGGTAACTGTTGTTATTTCTACTTTAATAATACAGGTTAGAGCGGAATAATACTTTTCTCCACGATCATCACAGAATTTCCCAATTCTGAAATCAAATTTGGTTACATAATGCTGGAATTCCCTCTCTTGAGATTGAAAAAATATTCTGAAACACTTCCGTCCTCATGCAATTTAAATGTATTTATATTCTCTCTCTTGCGATAGAATAATATTCTCACATTGGTTAGCAATACTAGGGGTGTGTTCGGGGAGCACGCTTTCAAGCTATGTAGCGCCAAGAGCCATATAACGCAAACGAGGAATAGTACTAGATAGCGCCAAATGGCGCAAATAGCGTGCTCCCCGAACACAGCCTAGCATTACCCTTGACGCAGTTGATTGTCATGCGTAGTTCAAGATTAACTGTCAAAATTATTGTTGACACTTTCGATTTCAAAATATAATCAATTTTTCTAGTGATTCAGAGGTAGAGTTTGTAAATACACCACTGACTTACTGCCATCTGGAAGTTACCAACGGCAACAATGATAATATGGTTTTGGCCCTCGGAACTTACTGGAGTAATCAGTATGGCCCTAAGGCTGGAAAGTTTGGAGACCCCTGTTTTATAATTATTATAATGGTGTTGCATTAATGAATCATTAATCGCTTATTGAGGTCAAGCAAAGAGACGTATTAAGAGTTCATTATTATTATTATGTACCTTAGTCGTGGATAAATAATACGAGGGTTGATATTTCGGAATTAAAGAACAAAAACAAATATTAATCACCAAAAAGCACTTTATTGTTTTCCAAAATATTCCTCATGAAGATCTATACACTTGCATGCGTTTGAACCAATTGTCCAATCACTTTTGCCACTCTGATTGAGGTATCTCCAAAACATGCATTCTGAATGCAGCAACCGCTTCTTCAGGTGTCGAGTAACGTTGACCTCTCAGTTTTTTTTTACTTACGGGAATAAAAAGAAGTCATTCGGTACCAAGTCAGGACTATACGGCGGATGACTAATCAAATCGATGTTTTGGGTGCTCAAAAACACAGTAGTTTGAGCCGATGTGTGGGAGCTCGCAATGTCGTGGTGAAGAGTGATCCGTCTTCGGCGGTTGGTTTTCCTGATTTTTTGGAAGACAACTGGCAAACAAATGGTTGTGTACCACTCAGCATTGACTGTTCTGCGTTGTTCTAGTAGTAAGATTGATTCATGTCCAGTTTTTCCGAAAAAACAGGCGACCATTTGCTTGGAAGTGCTTCGTGCGCGAACAACTTTTGTTGGATTGGACTCATCTTGAAACACCCATACAGTCGACTGCTGTTTACTTTCGGGCTTATACGCGTAAATCCACGATTCATCACCTGTCACGATGTCATAGACGTGTTTCGAAGCTCCGCGATCGTATTTTTTGAGCATTTCCATCGACCAATCGACACAAACCTTTTTTTTGAGCGATTGACAATTTGTGTGGGATCCAACGCGAATAAATTTTTTGACCGTCAAATATTTATGCAATATTGAATGTATGCTAGTCCCACTAATGCCTAAGGTTGTCTCAATCTCACAATAGGTCACATGACGATCTTATAATATCAGTTCGCGCACAGCATCAATGGTTTTCGGAACAACAACTGAACTACGGCCACGATTGAATATCATCGATAAACACTGGTCCTTGATAGAACTTCCTCGACAAAAATTAAGTTCATCCATGCGCTGTTGCTGAGTCAGTACCCGTCGAAAATCCATGCAAAAAAACACGAAAATGTTCACGATTTAATTCCATTGGAAAAATTTCGGTATAGGGGAACAACTCCGATTTTAACGAATTTTTTTTTGGACACTCCCTAAACATCCCTGAGCACTACTGTGAAGTTTTTTTTTCCGGAAATGAAAACTAAAATTTTAAAAAAATTTTGAAATTTAAAAAAAAAATTTTTTGGTTCCAATTTGCACAAAAAGTTTTTTGTAGAACCCGATAAAATGTAAGTTGAAACCTAACCTAACCTAACCTAACCTAACCTACCCCAACCTAACCTAACCCAACCTAACCTAACCTAACCTAACCTAACCTAAACTAACCTAACCTAACCTAACCTAACCTAACCTAACCTAACCTAACCTAACCTAACCTAACCTAACCTAACCTAACCTAACCTAACCTAACCTAACCCAACCTAACCTAACCCAACCTAACCCAACCTAACCTAACCCAACCTAACCTAACAAAACCTAACCTAACCTAACCTAACCTAACCTAACCTAACCTAACCCAACCTAACCCAACCTAACCTAACCCAACCTAACCTAACCTAACCTAACCTAACCTAACCTAACCTAACCTAACCTAACCCAACCTAACCTAACCCAACCTAACCTAACCTAACCTAACCAAACCCAACCTAACCTAACCTAACCTAACCTAACCTAACCTAACCTAACCTAACCTAACCTAACCTAACCTAACCTAACCTAACCTAACCTAACCTAACCTAACCTAACCTAACCTAACCTAACCTAACCTAACCTAACCTAACCTAACCTAACCTAACCTAACCCAACCTAACCTAACCTAACCTTTTTTTGGAAAAAAAATTCAAAATTTTAGTTTTCATTTCCGGAAAAAAAAACTTCACAGTAGTGCTCAGGGATGTTTAGGGAGTGTCCTAACCTAACCTAACCTAACCTTACCTAACCTAACCTAACCTAACCTGTGCAAATTGGAGCAAAAAAATTTTTTTTTTTAAATTTCAAAATTTTTTCAAAATTTTAGTTTTCATTTCCGGAAAAAAAAAACTTCACAGTAGTGCTCAGGGATGTTTAGGGAGTGTCCAAAAAAAAATTCGTTAAAATCGGAGTTGTTCCCCTATACCGAAATTTTACCATTCCATTTTTGGACCGAGATAAATCTTTTAAGTTACTGTAACCAACACAAATAGCGCTCGTATGTCAAAACGTTCTGAGTACTTAAAACTTCAAAAATGTCCAACTTTACGATAGAGCTGTCAGTTGCAAGATTGCAACTCCTGGGTTGCCAAAATCCGAAATATAAAAGGCAACCCTCGTAAGTACTTAGAAGCTTTAGTTAAAAAAACAACTTTCCTAATAAATGAAAAACAAAATCCAAAGTACTAAGTACTTGGTTAAATTTACATACATTTTTAAACTAAATTTCTCATCATGAAAATATAAATAAATAAAACCTAAAATAGTGGAGTAAAATGCATTAAAATAGGAAGAGTGGTAGAGTTTCTACTTACATTCACCGTGAAGGTGTAGAAGGAATAACCTTCAAAATTGTCTGAAGCAGTAATAAGACCAATTACTAAAAAAAAAGGAAATGACTCCAGAAGAAGAAGGTTTTTAATGCAAAAATTGGATCAAGAAGAATAAAGGATATATTTTACAAGATCAGTATTGCTCTACAGATGTGAATTGTGAACATTATTATACACAAAAGAACAAAAAATAGAAACCTGAGAAAGAAAATTCTACGTAGAATATATACGGAAGAGAAAAACTAAAGGAATATGGTGTTAAGCGTTAGAAAGGTTGTTGCGTTAGAAACCTTTATTTATTTTGGGCTTTTTGAATAGATGCAGTTTGTCATTAGTTCTCAGTTGATTTTTGTCCGAATAGAAAGTTTTGTATTTGAGTTAGAAAAATAAAAGTGCTTCTTGTTGTGCATTTATTCTCAATAGTTAACATCGCATTTAAAACTGAGCTACATATGAATTAGATCTAAAAAATATATAATAGAAATGCGTACAACAATCATATTACAGCGCAAATAAAATCACAGAGAATGATATAAGGAGCTCATGCACAAAGACTTCCAGAAAAAACAGTCATAAAGAAAATTATTAGAGGCTGGATAGCAGGAAGGAGTTGAAGAGAAAGATAGCAGGAAGGAGTTGAAAAGAAAGGCCCACAAGAAAATGGATAGCGGCAGAGCTAAATGTGAGAGACTGGAAATCGAAAGCATTAGATGGAGAAACGCCAGCCAAGACTTATGCATTTGAAGCCTGTCAGCTAGATAAATATAAAATAGTGAAATAATAGTAATTTATTGTACAAGACGATAAAATTGTTCTTTATCTTCGAGAGCGTTTTTTAGCGTCGAGGCGCTAATTATGCTCGAGAAGATAATGCGATTTTATCGTCGTGTGCAATACAACATTTTTTTACTATAGCAAGACTTCAAGTTCTGGTAAAAAATAGAATTTCAAAGAAAATTGTAACTTTGGGCACAAAGTGTTGCTCCGTTGCTAGGGATATGAATTACTCTGTCAACAAATGTCAAACAAATCTTACATTTTGGTTTTTGCGGAGAATATTGTTGCGTTTAGTGTAAAAAGTAAATAAATACGAAATGGACTAAAAACAATTGACACAAGAAGAGGAAAACCTGCCGTCAGATGTAGAAAATGCAGAGTTGGAAACAGAAAGTTTATTGTTGCCACAAAAATCTAGGATGATTTATGAGAAAGAATACCAGTCTTTTAAAAAGTGGAAAAGCATTAAGAATATCAATGGCGTGAATGAAAAAATACTTCTGGCATATTTATCTGAAAAGTCGAATAAAGCGATGCCATCGACATTATGGTCGTATTATTCGATGCTGAAGGGTACGTTGTTGGTGAATGAAAATTGTGATATTTCTAAATTCAGCAAGTTAACCACCTTAATAAAAAACTTGAGTGGAGGATACAAAGCTAAAAAATCCAAAATCCTGGAGTCAGATGACATTATAAAATTTCTGACAGAAGCTCCTGATGAAATCTATTTGTTGATGAAGATTATTGCTATTTTTGGTGTCCATGGAGCGACCAGGTCCGATGAATTGTTTAAATTAGAAGTGCTTAATGTGGACGACAGAAAATCTGTGATAATCGTTTCATTATCTGATACTAAAACCAAGCAGGATAGGTCGTTTTGTATTACTGACAAGAAAAGTGGAGTGAGTTTCTTGGAAATTGTGAGAAAGTATATTGCCTTGCTCCCTAAAAACATACCTCACAGTGAGTTTTTTGTGAATTACCGACAGCAAAAGTGCACTACGCAACCGGTGGGGATTAACACTATGTATAATATCCCCAAGAAGATTGCAGATTTTTTAAAACTTGCAAATTCAGAAATGTACACGAGATTATTTTCGTCGTTCTTCAGCTATTATGCAAATTCTGGAGCTGATCTAGTAAAACTTAAACGTTAAGGTAGATGGAAATCGTCATCAGTTGCAGAATTACATTGAAGAGTCAATAAGCAATAAGATTGATGAATCCAAGTGTATACTTGGTGGACTTGAAAATCAATCCAGTACCTCGAATCAGGTGTTTAAGCAAACGAGTACAAGTTGTGATACTCTAAAAATAGAGATATTTCTAATAATGTTAATTATAAAATATCAGTTGTTTTTAATCCTTAATGTGTTTGAATTTGTAAACTTTATTGAATGAAAAAAAGTTAAAACATTTTATCTACTCTTGCTGTTAAAGTGGCACTTGATCGATCCTTACAGTTAAAGTAATACTCTAACACAAGCTATGGAAAAAATAAATAAAAATGTTGTTTGTTCTGCATGCTAAGGGACGACTTTGAGTGAGTAATTAATTCTAAACGAATATATCTAATGTCCGTTATTTGCCAAACTATTTATAACATTTTTAAAAGCTAAATTAATGATTTTAAAATGAGTAGTTTATTGCTCTGTACCAGATGTCTTTAAAAGAATATTATGTCGACTAATAGGGTAATTGTAGTTAATTGCAAAGATACCAGAACAGTATACAATAAATGGAAATATGTTTGCAAATAATTGCTGGCAGATCGCTAGAATTAAGTGCTCGTTAATTAGTTAAATTTACTATTTCCATTGTAATGTTTTGTTATTAGCAGTATTTCCAATTTGTGTAACATGATTGGCGATGAGAAAATTCTTGGAAAACAACTGATATTTTGTATAATGGATTGTTGTGGAAATGTTTGTCAATGAACAAAATAAGCTTGTTTTTTTTTTAATTGGATTTGTATACATTTTGTGTATTTTGAAAATGGTATTTTAAACATTCAACCAACATATATATCATGTTCCCTACAAAGCGATTCAAAGATTAGCAAAATATTTTGTTGAAATTAATGGCAAACACACCACCGTTTCAATAGGTCGCCTAAAGCCAGGACTATTTAAAAATTATAATTTTACTGATTCAACATCAAAAGATTGTGATTGATTGAGTGGTACATCACAGAAAAGGTAATAGTAATTTGAGACATTAATAAATACTTAACCAAATCATTGAGGAAACTTTGTTAAAAATATTATAGTTCGTTTATTTGCAGTTGGCAGCTAAAAAAAGTCATTAAAACGTAAAATGTAAACAAGACCCTAAATCAGTAGCGCACGTACTTATTTATATCGGTATAAATTGAGGTGTTGGTGGTTTATATTGTGATCTATATTTTTATTATTTTACTCCAAGAACATTTTCGGTAGTGAAAATGGCGTTCGAGTTTTGTTCCAGTACAAGTGGCTCATTTAAAACAAAGTGCGTTTTCTCAAATAGAAAAAACTATTGTTTTAAATAATCATGATGCACTAATATATCAAGATGCATCAGCAACTGTTCGTGATATGGTGACTAGATGCTCCAATATGACCGGTGTTAGTGAACGAAGTATCTATCGATTTTTAAGTGAGAGCAAACAGGGAAATGTTAGTGAATCAAAAAAACACGTAGGTCGATAACTTTAATAGAGATATCATTAGAAGACAAGTCCATTCTTTGAAGAGATTCCGACTTTGGACAAAGTAATGACTGTTATAGCAGAAGTAGATACGATTCCCAAATTTGGACGAAATACGTTATGGAAACTCCTAAAAGAAATTGGTTTAAGTATGAGCCGCATAAAAACCGCAAATTTTTGAATGAGACAGAAGAAATTATTTGCTGGAGAACAAAATACTTAAGAAGTATTAAAAAGTTTCGGAGCGAGGGAACAACTATCTTTTATTTAGATAAAACATGGTTGAATGAAGGACACACTGTTTCTAAAGCATGGATGGACACCAATATTTCAAATTTCCGTCAGGCATTTTTGAAGGGATATTCAACAGGATTAAATGCTCCTCGAGAAAAAGGTCGCAGACTAATAATCTCACACATTGGCAGTGAACATGGTTTTGTAAAAAATGGGTTATTAGATTTTGTACCAAAGTCAACGAAAGATTACCACGAGGAAATGACCTCTGATGTTTTTGAAGATTATTTTTCCCAGCTATTGGACTTTTTGCCAAGTGCTGCAGTGATTGTCTTAGATAACGCCAGTTATCCTTCAAAACTGATAGAAAAGTTACCAACGATGTCATGGGAAAAAAGGAGATATTAAAGAGTGGCTCCAGAGCAAGAATATTTCTTTTGACCCCATGCAGCCCTTGTGCAGGGGTTAATACAAGCTAAGGGGTACTAATGCATTTATGCACGTGTGACACACAACTGTTTTCCTGCTACCTTTATGACTATTAAAAAATAATTTAAAAACATCGTCGTTATGGTTGAGAATTGAACCCCAGTCGTCCACTTGAGAGGAAAGCGCGAATATCATTGCGCTAGCAGGCGTTTTAGAAAACATTTATCGTATTGTAGAATGTATGCTATTATTCATATCTGAAAGCTTTTATCAAAGGTAATACCACGAGTCATTAACATTTTATCGATAAATTTTTAGTTTCGACGAAAACTTTTTTATTTGGCAAAAATACCAAAAAAACTGAAATGTGTGTTTAAGTAGTCTGGAAAATAAAAATTCATCTAGTAAAATTATACAGGAGCGGTATTTTTTGAAACATTCTGTACAAAAACGACTTTATTTAATAATTCATGAAAATCTTTTCACTAAATCTAATTTCGCTGTTAGACTCCATTTCTTATTATAAAAAGTAAAAATTCAACATTTAAAGATTTAAATTCAAATTGCAAAGCCAACTACAGAATAGATGTATTTATGTTGCCTACCTATGATCAAATTAATGAAAACATTAATAATCAGGACTTCCACAGAGTAATGGTTAGTACAGTAAATTTAATTTAAAAAATACTTACCTAATATTTTGTGTACTACTCTATTGCCGGTTAAATTTTAATATCGCCAACTTAATTAACTTTTACTGGAATCTAGTAAAGAATATATTTGTTACACAGTATTTGTTCGAAAGTTTGAAAGGTTATTATTTTTTATTACATACTTACAGTTTGAATCCCTCATAAAATAGAAAAAAGTTTTCAAACATCCGATGCAATTTAAATTTGGAGTTTCAGGAAAGAGCGACTGAATTGCTCGCTCTTTTTATAACTTTATTTCGTACCCTTTTGTACTACTTTTGAAAACTAGAAACTTTTCATAATTCAAGAAAGTCCAATCTGCCAATCTACTAAAATCTCTACCTATAATCTCGTAATTAAACAAAAATATCTTTAAGAATTGTCAATGAAGGTCATTGATACCCCGACTAAATGTGTTCCTATTGAAAAATTCTAGCAATTAAATAAACTTCTCTATTACTGAATAAAAATCCTAACCGCAGACTTGACGTCTCCACAATATTTTAAATTTATATATTTATAGCCATTGTCTCTGTATTGATGGGATTATTAAAAATGGACAATATAATTGATAAGCTATAAACTGCGATGACCTTTAAACTTTTGTCGGTCAGCTTCTAGTTGACTTTAATAAACGTAACTGGATTTGATATCTAAATAATCAATTCACAATCGTTTTTATTAAATTACACAGGTCGGCGACAAAGGGAAATTGACTAAGTGATGATTTTATCATGTTAATAAAACTCAGTTACTGGAAAAAATTTAACAAATTGTATAACTTACTCTGTTTTTTACTTAATAATTTTAAGTATACAGATAACACTGGTTACTAGCATTATAATTTTAAGAAATTTTAACATATTAAATAAAACACAACAACAAAAAGACACTATTTATAATTTTTCTCATAACAATATTCAAATAACAAAACTGTTTACAACTCAAATAATGGTTCATTTCATGTTCTTTGAGACTTAAGAGGTACGAAGGTTTCCTTTTATATTTCGGGATTTGGCAACCCTGGTGTGGCAAATAGTTTTCCAAATGTTGACTGCAAATATATTCCGTTTTCATGATACATTCTGATAAAAAAAAACTGAAGTAGGGATAGGGGCGGAAAGAATCTACTTCTTTTCCTTTATTTCTTTTTTTTATTTCTTTTCTTTTAATAATTTTAGTGGCAGATTTCTCTCCTCAGGGCTAGAAAATATTAGACATACATCAAGGCCCTTTTAAGCTCAAGAAAATTAAATAAGGACACATGGCACCTTTATAAAATATACAGAGTGGAAAGTTTAACTGGAACAAATTCTGTAATTTAATAAATAAAGGTTTGTCGCAAAATTCCTGAAACACGTCAACTTTTATTTTCTATGGGGCATAAAATAAAGAGGTATGTTTATTTTCTTAATTATATTAAGGGTTGTAGCGACCCCAACTTCTTTTTTAATGAAAGGGTACGTTGATATTTTTTTTATTTTAAAGCTTTTTCAATTGCAAATACAAGTAGGTATTTTTTTTTGTTTTTTTTTTACAAGCAATGTGTTAGAAAAAAATAAAATACCGAAATGTTTTTTAATACTACTTTAATGCAATAAATGTTCAAAATACCCTCCATTTTCTTGCTGACAATATCCCAATCGATCATAAAAACTATTCCTAACATTTTGTAATACTTCCGGCGTTATTTGAATAATTTCGTCTCTGATTCTTTGCTGAAGCTCGGCTATGTCGTTAGGTTTAGTAGTATAAATCTTACTTTTTAAATATCCCCATAAAAAAAATCTAATGGGGTGAGATCGGGTGATCTTGCTGGTCACTCAATTGGGCCCCTTCTTCCAATCCACCTTTTCGGAAACAATTCGTTAAGATAGGTCCGTACAATTTGAGCAAAATGTGGTGGTGCCCCGTCTTGTTGAAACCACATCTGTTGGTCAAATAAATTGGGATCCAAATTATCGGGGAATAAAATCCTTAAAGTAGGAACCAATTCATTTTGAAGCATAGTTAGGTATGTTTCTCCAGTTACATTTTCATCGAAGAAAAAAGGACCCACTATGCGATTCCCAATAATTCCAGCCCAGACGTTTGTTTTTTGAGGCCTTTGGGTATGGGATTCACGCATCCAATGGGGATTTTCGTCAGCCCAATAAGGGCAGTTGTGCCGATTTATGTGTCCATGTAATGTGAACGTAGCTTCATCAGAAAACAGCACCCATTCCAAAGGAATTTGACCGCCATCGATAAATGCCATAAATCGTTCGCAAAAATCAAGTCTACGATCAGGATCGTCTTCGTTGAGATCGTGAAGGTTTTGCATCTTATATGGGTACTTTTTGGCATCTTTGAAAACTTTTAAAACGCTTGTGTGACTGACACCATGAACGCGAGCAACTTCCCTAGCTGGAGTAACAGGATTTTCTTCAACTTCCAACAACATGTTTAACCGGGTTTCTTCGTCGATTTGTAAAGGCCTTTTTCGAGAAATATCTCTTACATGGCCCAACTCTCGATATCGACTTTCAATTTTGCTAATCGTACTTCGATTAATTGGAGGCAATTCTGGATGAACTTCAGCAAACAAACAAGCAACTTCAGCCTGTGTTCGACTTCTGTTCCCATATCCGATCATCTGTAAAATTTCGATACGGTGCGTTTAGCTTAAATAAGACATTTTCTTATTTTATTGGCTTATAAATTTGTTGTAGAATTTTGAAACAAATACCTGAAGACAACTCAATCACATTAAGTTTTTTATATTCGATTAGGATATTGTCAGCAACAAAATGGAGGGCATTTTGAAAATTTATTGCATTAAAGTAGTATTAAAAAACATTTCGGTATTTTATTTTTTTCTAACACATTGCTTGTAAAAGAAAACAAAAAAAGTACCTACTTGTATTTGCAATTGAAAAAGCTTTAAAATAAAAAAAGACCTACCCTTTTATTAAAAAAAAAGTTGGGGGTCGCTACAACCCTTAATATAATTAATAAAATAAACAAACCTCTTTATTTTATGCCCCATAGAAAATAAAAGTTGACGTGTTTCAGGAATTTTGCGACAAACCTTTATTTATTAAATTACAGAATTTGTTCCAGTTAAACTTTCCACTCTGTATAAATTTGACTAATATCTTATCATGGTAACATAATACTCAAAATTAGTCAGAATTATTATGGGAAAAAGTTATAACAAAAAAGTTTAGAATTAATTTAACTCGAATAATTTATAATCAATTTTAAAATAAAAAGAAAATGGCGAACATGAATATTGTTAATGAATAAGTAAATACATTAAAAAACCATAATAACAAAAATATTCAATTTACCTGATATACAAGAACCACACACTAATCTTGTTTTATTAACAAACCTTTATGCGTCTTATAATATTTATCGACCGACATTACATCCTCTAATCATCGCTTTATCATCATCTTTTATTTTGTTATTACCCAACCCTACCTGCTACCACCCGGTTACTCGTTACTAAGTACTTAAACTTTTTTTGTACTGTGTATATGCCGACTTTTACAATAAATAACATATTTAAAACAAAATAGTGACATATTGAAGTTTGGTACCGACAGATGGGGTGTTAAGAAACTACTAAAAATGTATTTGGATTTTTTTCAAAATAATTAAAATAATGTCGCACTAATAACAGTAAGAAGACTGTTGGAAAAACCATATTAAATGTATCTATCTATTAGCGGATACTTATTTATTAAAATGGTATAAAAGTACAAACATACAGTACATAATACATTATTAATAGCAAAAATAAATAAATGCATCTACTAAACCAAACTTACAATCAATACTAATGTTTAACTGTTTACACTAGTCTTTGTTAAATCTACTTAGCTGATACATCCCATGAATTTGTTTTTATATATGACTCTTATAGAGGGCGCTAGTTACTATTATTTAATATAACGTTTTTTAGGGAAGAATTCTGTTGTTACGAGAAGGAACATATTTACCAATAGGTACAGAATACCACAAATAAGTGGCCAAAATAGCCTATGTTTTATTAAATAAGAGGGTATGAAATTTATTGTGGTAACCTTTACTTTGTGGAAGTCCATCTTACTAAGAACAATAAATAACTAAAGGGTTAAACTAAACTTCCACTATGTATTCGCAAAATACGTTTTTAAATGCAATTACAGCTGTTTCGCTAAAAACTAGCATCGTCAGATTGACATATTAAAGTTACATTTTTGCAGCTAGGTACCTGATGTTGTTTAGGTAGTATTAAGGCTAGACCAAGTATGGAAGTAATAAGACATAACAATATTAAAGCCTAGATGTTATTATCCTGGATGTATTTCCCTCTAAGATCAGTATAACTGTGCAATGATATAGAAAAACCAGGAATTTTTGTAAATAAATAGTGGAAGTTTTGTTTAGAATGTTCTAACCTAACCTAACCTAATCTAACCTAACCTAACCTAACCTAACCTAACCTAACCTAACCTAACCTAACCTAACCTAACCTAACCTAACCTAACCTAACCTAACCTAACCTAACATAACATAACCTAACCTAACCTAACCTAACCTAACCTAACCTAACCTAACCTAACCTAACCTAACCTAACCTAACCTAACCTAACCTAACCTAACATAACCTAACCTAACCTAACCTAACCTAACCTAACCTAACCTAACCTAACCTAACCTAACCCAACCTAACCTGACCTAAAGGGCTTCCACAAAGTAAAGGTTACTACAATCAATTTCATTAAATGATTTCATTTTTATTACTTATAATACTGCTAATTTCTATCTCAGCCGGCTTATCTAAAAGTATAACATTTCGTTGAATTAAATCTTCTATTTTTCCTTATTTTTTGGTATTTGCAAAAATAGATAACGAAAATAAGGTACCTACTCGGTTAAATTTAAATGTCAATACCATTACCGTCTTTTTATTATAGAACATCCCATGCATTTAGGTAAATAGTATCCCTGTCAGACTAAGCGTAAACACACCTTAGTAATTAAAGTACACCAAATAGACGTTTATCCAAGCTTAACTTTATGTACATAAAGTCATGACAAAGTACACAAAGGTATACGAGTAGAAACAATAACTCAAACCAGTTATTGAACCCCTGTGATGTATATATGTGCCATATATTGCACATGTTATGACTTCAAGTGTGACAAGAGACCGTTTTTTCAGTGGCCTACAGCGATATATAAACCACCACTACTGCAAATCTATTTCGGAGTTACTTAGAACTTGATTTCGCAATAATTAATGATTCGACATAATATTAGCTTAGTCTCCACCTATTCTGTTTATCCTTAGGGATTTTAACTCCTGGCGAGTAATCAATTAATTTTAGTTTACTTTATAAGCTATTTCATGTTTACTTGCTAATATTTATCATTTGCCTTGGGGAAACAATAGGGGAAACAGCAGCCTTCTTTTTAATGATGTTATATGTAAATAAATTTTGGAATACTGGATTGGTAAAACCTGGATAAGTGGGGGTTCAAGGTAGAACAATCTTATTCTCCCTATAGAAATTTCTCACTAACAAGAGTTTCTCGATAATGCAGATACTATTGTCAACGAAAGTAGCCTGACAAATTCCAACTAGAATGGAATGAACCTAAAAGATTGTGGGCAGGGTCAGCTGCGTTGCCGATTACAAATAGCGGTTAATAAAATTGTATGTATGTATGTATGAGTTAGGGGTGATAATTACACTGCGACCTATAGGATCTATTGTGTCCCCCCTTACTTGCCATGTTCTGATATTTCCTCAGACCTACAGCAGCTCTTCGAGTCCTATTTTCCTAAGGAAGTTTAGGACATCGTCGGGCTTCAAATCAGATCCCCTTCCTCTATTTCATGTGCTCCTAGGTATCTAGCCCTAGAATTTTGCAAGGCAGGACATTCTGAGAGTATGTATATTGAGGTTTCATCCTCTTCCTCACAGAATCTGCACTTTGCTTCATCTGCTAACCCTAGTTTCTTCATGTGGCTTCTTAACCGGCAATGCCCCGTTAATATTCCCTTTAGAATTCGGAGCCTTTTTTTACTGATGTTGAGGCAACTGGTCATAGTTCCCCAGTAGTATCTTAGATTGCCTCAGTCCTTCCAGCTGATTCCAGTACTTGGATTTTTCCTTCTCCATTTCTTCCCTTAGTTTTCCTAAGATTACTCTACTGCTGAATCCACAGGATGGTTCTGGTCCCAAATGTGGGGTTTCAGCTCCTTTTTTTGCCAGCTTATCTGCTGTTTCGTTCCCCTCTATTCCTATGTGTCCTGGGACCCATAGGAGGGTGACAGTGTTCTTCTGGCCCAGTTCATTTAGTTTACCTAGGCATTCCCAAACCATCTTCGAACTGATTATATTTGAACTCAGCGCTTTGATGGCTGCTTGAATATCCGACATCTGCGGTAGTTTCTTCCAATATTGAATTCCACACATCTTTCGATGGCACGGACTTCTGCTTGAAAGATACTCGGGTATGTGCCCAAGCTTTCTAAGTAGTTCTCGGTCCAAAAACTCCTATTCCAGTTCCCTCGTCTAGCTTGGAACCGTCCGTATACCATTTTATGGCATTCTGGTTTAAATTCTTTATGGTGTCTTCATTCCATTCACATTTATTACTCAACTTTGTGATGAATCTTCTCACAAAGTTAAATTTCTTTGGCATATCATCTTGGGGCATTTCCCAGGTTTGATCAAATTGAAGTGATCGAGGTTTTTCCCTGATAATTCCTTCTTTGATCATTCTATATATTGTTTTCTTCCTTACACTTCCTAACAGAATGTGCAGTGGGGTTAAGTTTAAAATTACCTCCATTGCAGCAGTGGGGCAAGTTCCCATTGCTCCAGTGATACATGAACAGGCTAGTCTCTGAATCTTCGAGAGATTTTTCCTCGTCGTATTCAGATTAGCCCTTACGCCCCAAGCCACTGCCCCATATGTAATTAATGGTCTCACTATTGCTGTGTACATCCATTGCAGGATACGTGGGTTACATCCCCAGTTCTTCTCTGCAATGTTCCTACACACCATCAGGGCCTTGGTTGCTTTGTGTATTACTTCGTCTTCGTGTTTGTTCCAGAGTAACCTGCTATCTAGGATTAGCCCTAGATATTTTACCTCTGTTTTCCACTCGACGATGTTCTCCCCTATTTTTATGATTTTTAGATTAGGTTTCTTTTTCCTTATAAAGGCTACTAGTGTGGTTTTGGTGGGGTTGATGCTGAGTCACACCATTGTTCCGCAATGTTCAATGTTCAAAAATTAGTTTCCTTAGACACGGACGATGAGTCTGACAGACTCCTCGAAATATTTATTGCCCCACTACTTCCGCTTCAACCGAGTTGCGCCAATTCGGCCTTGAGTACCTTCCTTAATAGTAGTATTCTATAGACCCCTGACGTGGCAGCTGTGGACTATTTATTTCTGTTAACTTTCAATTTTTGCAGAGTCCCGTAGACGCAACGTCTGTGTTGGTCTAATCAAATTTGAAAATTGATAATGGCAGATACTTCAAAGAATTTATAGTTTCAACGTACACTGACCCAAGCCATGTCAGGCTACTTTCGTTGACGATAGTACATGGGTAGCATTCTTCTCTTACCAAGGTACACCGCAAAGTCACAAAAAGTAACACAGCAACGTTATTTAGTACTTAAAAATACAATAAGTACAATATTGACGACAAAACAGTAAGAAGTTCCACGAAGTTTAAGAATGAGACATAAAATAGCATATGTTAAATTTGTAATTTGTTTTGTCATTTGTTCCTTCTAAATAATATTAATAAATAAAGCTCTACTGTCGCTTTTAGAGGTATCGATGTAGAAGTATTACTTACGGAGGTTCATAAGGGAAAAAGACTCCCACACCCTCGGCGAGTGTCTGCGAGACCAAGCGAGAGTGTTTCTAATGTCTGCCATCTTAGTTGACATCGTTCGTTGAAATTTTGCAGTTCGTTGTACTGGAAGTGGATATTAAAAAAAATTGCAGAATAGATTAATGAATTCATACTACACTTCTTGGAAGAATATCAAGCGGAAGATGTGATGTGGGACCCAAAACACAATTTCCATAAAGATAAAATGATGCTTGGGTTCGTTTAAGCGAGAAAATGGATATTCGAATACCACTTTTGACAAAAAAAAGATTCTTTGATGTATGTGTATGTATGTCATTGAAATTTATAAGCATCTTCGGTTCGCTTTTGAAGCTATGGAGGCTTTTTTGTGAGGAGTGTAGCAGTGCAAATCCACCATAAATAGGTGGTTATAGCAAAAGCACAAGCAACTTCTACATCGTCCATCTTGAATTCGTACTGAAGTGCGCTCCCTTGCCTCGCAAAATATCTCCAGTGAGATGTCTCGCCCAGAGTGTGTAGGTAGTATTATAGAGGTTTCTATTTCTCGCTAATACAGGTTTTGGGAACTTAAAATTACGGGTCTTATAGAGTTCTCTCACTTTCTAGTTTTGATTCTAATAGAATTTTGCAAACTCAAAAAATAAATCAACTATATATCATCATAGCAACAATAAAGGGCATTTTTATGCGTATTTGTCTATGACGTATATCTATTTTGAATTCTGTGTTTACAAGTGTTGTGCTAACCTAAATAATTTTAAATCGCAATTTATAGTCGAATAAATTTTACAGGAAATTAAAATTCCTGTTAATACGTAATGCTTTTGATAATTCGAGCAATTCGACAAAATAAGCAAATAATCATTGGGTATTATAATTTGACATGATTTTTGTTTATAAATATTTCACATCAGCTCGTGTCTACTAATGCAAAAACATAGGATTCTATATTTGCACTTCTCAACAATTGAAGTGGATAATTTTAAAATTCTTAAAAATAAAATTATAAAAATATTTTTAAAACAGTTACCTGTATTATACCATACTAAATGCCAGTATTTTTTGCAAATTGTTTTTATCATTCTTATTGGGTAAAAGAGAAATTTTTCAAGTACACTAGTGGGGATATTTTTTTAATCATAATTTTCCGATTTTAGTACCTACCCATTTTTTAATTAAAACGTGAATTGTATCAAAGCTTTTAATGATTAGACAAAGAACCAGACTGATAACATTTTTAATTTAATAACATATGGTAATTGATATTATCAAATGGTAGTATTGATTTTGTAGAAGACTAAAATTTAATTTAACTACTGTGGATTACACAATACTGCAAGATTGCAGGATTACACAAGCTATACATCAATATTAATTTCTGCAAATAAGTAAAATTGATCATTAGTGTTGATCAATCCGATTACTTCTTTGATTAAAATGATCACAACTACATTATCAAATGAATCACTGCAAACTAATAAGTAATTATTAATGGAGAACTTTCCAATTATTAAGCTAAGTGAATCAAAATAAAATTATAAAATCAAACACTAGAGACCACTAAAATTTGACATTAATGGGTAGTTTCAAATAAAAATACTGTTCTATGAAGCTGCATTAAACGATGAACTTGTAAATTACACAATAATTACAACAAACATTCCTGTAAATTTTGTCGTAGTACCATATAACTATGTAGTAACCACATCAATTGCTGATGAACAATTAGAAATACTTACCTTAATTCATTGCAGGAAATTGAGCTTTACAATCTACTTCTTGAAGTTGTTCAAATCTATTTCAATCTCCAATAATAAATTATTAATATACCAAACGTTTTACAA
Source organism: Ophraella communa (assembly GCA_035357415.1). Lineage (NCBI taxonomy): Eukaryota > Metazoa > Arthropoda > Insecta > Coleoptera > Chrysomelidae > Ophraella > Ophraella communa. Next base: position 18,049,828 of record CM068988.1, on the reverse strand, counting down.
TATTATGAAATAAAACCCATAAGTTCTGGTATTCAAAAATAGTTGACTATAAAATACAATAAAAATTATGTTTTATTTACTACCAATATCTTCCTAATAGAGCAGCAGTGCTAAGTACATTTTTGTCACCTTCTTTCCGATCTTTGGTTTTTGATAACGATGCATGTCTTCTGAAACTATTCAAAATTTGAAACGTTTAAAACTTTTTCTAACTGAACGATTATGAACATCATAGAAACTGTTGTTTGAGCCATCTGGATAAACAAAGAAGACGAAGAAAAAGTAACTCCAAGATAAACCAAGTTTTTGACCACTTCAAGAGGTTCAAGAAGGATTTTTTGATTTTAGACCCCGAAAGAAGGTAAAAAAGAGGTTTAAAGTTTATATCAAAGTCAATAAAATTGTTTTTATGAAGACTGACTTCAAGCCTTCTGCGGCCTCCAATTGATGTTAAGATGATTTGAGTTTAGAGACTGGAATTTCCTCTTAGATTCTGTTTCACTATAACCATTAACAAATCTCAAGGACACTTAGGATTGTAACCTGTTTAATAACTAGGGCTACAAGCAGCCTGTCCATCCTTGCAAAATAATATCGCACAAAAACTGTCCTGTACAACCCACACAGTCAAATAAGCAATCTTGGTCGTGGTCTTGTTCTTGCAGGGTCCAGTCTTGGTCTTGGTCTTGGTCTTGCACCAAGACCCTTGCAAGTCTTGCATGTTTTTTTGTTATTTTTACTTGGGCCATTTTTACAAAAAAAAGGGAAAAATAATTTTTAAAATCATTACAAGTAAAGAAAGATAGTATTTTTCATTATAAAATTTTTTTTTATATTACATTGTAGCGATAAATCAATTATGAAATAGTTATTATCCTAACGGAAAAGTTAATTTCCGCAAGAGTTAGGATCAATATTTTTTTACAAGCAAAATCACCTCGAAAATTATTTAGATACTTGAAAAGATGCGATTGTGACAATTAAATCTTTCATAGTGTCAATAAATACACGAGTGTAGCTATAGCAACTAAGCACAGCCGATCAACTTCTGCTTGTTATGGTACCAGCAGTAATTATAACCCCTTAAAACCAAGCTTCTTCTTCGTCTTCGTCAAGGACTCCTCTACCTGCGTTCTCACCGGAGTACAGTACGACAATGCCTCTTTCTCCAAATGATTCATAACATTGTCCTAGTTTTTTAATATGTAAACATTAATAACCTTAGAAATAAACATAGTTTTTGTTCAGGAGTTATTGGATTTTTATTTTTGTTGCATGGTTTTGAAACAATGTCATCTTTTATGTGATTTAAAACATAATCAAACAATACTGGTGTCAAACGAAAATATTGTCTAAATTTTTCATCATTTGTTTGAAGGTGACGACATATTAAGATTTCATAAAATTGATTTTGATTCAAGATAGAATTTATTTTGGTAACTTTTTTGACACCCACCTTTGCTATAAACTAAGGCTTTACTTTTACTTTTATAAGAAAGAACAAAAAGTGTGACTAGAACCAATATTTCCAAAACAAACTAAAGAAATTAAAAGCTATAAAAGTATTACATATTGTGGAAATATTTCCAATGCAATTTCAAAAATAATCTCTTCGGCAACATCAGCATTAATATCATTTAAAACACAAAATAATATTGGAACAAAATTGTTAAATGTGAAAACAAAATTATCAAAATTAAAAAAATCTGGTGTTTACAAAATTAATTGTCCAAAATGTAATGCAGTATGTATAGGTCAAACACAAAGAAATTTTGAAGTAAGATTTAATGAACACTTAAGAGCATATAGATTACAACAACCAGATAAGTCGAACTATGCAAAACACCTACTTGAACATCCAAACTCACTTATACACACCAATGACATTCATATACTACACATTTGTGATAAAAAACAAAATTTAGATTTTCTAGAAGAACTTGTAATTAAAAGACATCTAGCAGATCAACAGTTTAAAGTAGTTAATGAACAAATAAATCTTGGAAGTTCTCCACTATTAAACTGTTTACTTTGATTGAGTCTTCATTTTATACATAGAATAGGCATTATTGTAACATTAATATATTAAGTTATTGTAAAGATCAGCATGATATAGTTTTTCTATATCATTGCAGAGGTATACTGATCTTAGAGGGAAATACATCCAGGATAATCCCTTAGGGCTAATAACATCTAGGCTTTAATATGTTTATGTCTTATTACTTCTATACTTGGTCTAGCCTTAACTACTTATCAACATCAAGTATCTAGTTACAAAGAAACAAAATTTAACTTCAATATGTCAATCTGAAGATGATAGTTTTTAGCGAAACAGCTGTAATTGAATTTTAAAGCGTATTTTTCGAATAAGTGGAAGTTTAGTTTAACCGTTCAGTTATTTATTGTTCTTAGTTATTCTAATATATTACACTCTATAACTAGATACATAAATTTAATCAATTTTTTGCTGACAATCTTATCGTTATTACTGAATTTTCGACAACAATGCTGTTTATTTATAATCTGGACAAGGTAATTTATTACTATAATGTACGCCGCTGAAGTGTTTGCTTTATTAATGCAGTGACAAAGTGTGGAGAGCAATTAAGAGATAATTTACATTAATTTGAAGCCATCAATAACCACAGAAATAACATCTATTCAAAGATCAACAGTTTGACGCGAGAGATAAACAATGTTTTTTACATATTTTTTTATCCAGTCACTTCATAAGCATTAGCACATTAATTTTTGTTTTCGGGACATATATCAAGAATTTTTATAATACTCAACTATCTTAAGTTTGTTTCGTAAGACTTGATTCGAGGTTATTACAAGATTTAAGCACTATTTTATGCAATAAATCCAGATTTGTTCATTTGCGTTAAGATTAGAGGTCTACTGATTAATTTCTCTCTGAATTCTCTGCTTATTCAATGTTTTCCCAGACTCATTGGCCACCACCGGGATAATTTACATTATTTTTTAAATTGAAAAGGTAATCCATCTCTAATTTTTTATTTTTTTTGTTTGTTTTATGGCCTGGGGATAAGAAAACCCATTCAGCTACGAAATACATACATCAACATGGTCTAGAGATATTTTAGTAACTTTTATTCAGGTTATTTATATAATGACACCTTTAAATATCAAAGTTTGTAAATAGTTAGACTCTATGCTGAAAGTGAGGGAAAAGAAACATAAAAAACGTTTCCTACTTTTCTTTTTGGTATAAGTAAAACGTATTGGTCTCATTTATATATAAAAAATACACTCGCCCATTATTTACAGAGATATATTATGAGTGTCTAGTATGAGGAACACGCCTGAGACCATTAGTATATTTTCTTTTACATAGTTACAAAATTTAGGCCTCGTTCTCATTAGTCATAAATAACTTTACTATATCATGGTAACGAGGAAACATCTTAAGTTGTATAATAAATTTCGATTTAGTTGTATTTCGAACATTTTTTTTGGAAAATGTATGATTGAGGGCATCTTGTTCTTTACATAAACCGGAATATTAAATCTTGATCTTTGCAAGATAAAAACAAAGCTCAATTTTATTATAGTATTTTTTAAAGACATTAAAACCCTTATCTTATCAGCCCCATGCCTCTGATGGAGCTCATCAGGGTCGTTGGCGAGCCCTCGACAATTGTACAAAATATGCTTCGTCGTTTTATCCTGATCCCGACATAATCTGCAGTCCACACTCTCTGCCAATCCAATTGTCTTCATATGCCCATTAAGGAGTAATCCTCTCACTTTTCGTAGGTTCTAGCTGCTTATATTCTAGCTCTTGAGACCTCTTTTTATAAAGATCTCTTACAAATGCCTTTGAGCCTTTAGCCTAACAAGTAAAAACGTCTCATCCAATCTACCCAGTTCGATATTGTTCCTGTGGTTACATCATTCGTTACAGCATTCGATTTGATTTATATTATGCTAATCAATAAATTGTTGAAGTGAGTTGAAACCTTTCAATTAAATAATTTAAAAAATAGTAGTGTTCTATTGGATTTACGAGAAAAAAATATCTTTGCTTTCATGTCGCGTTTCAGTAAAATAATTGAACAGAATAGTCGGTATAAATACGGCCCTGAGCTTTAAAATGTCGGCTGAAATAGCTATTAAAATAAGTCAGTCCGCACGAAGTTGAAACGAATAATACCTACCCTTGAATAATAATTATTTATAAATATATTTTCCCAGGGTTAATTTGATATTATGGATGAACAATTATCAAGTTTCGGGTTTAGCACTTTAACCTCTATACGAAATATCAAAAAAAAACTACAACCTGAACTGAGCAATCGATTTTAAACATCTTGTTACGGAATTACTCTTCAAGCAAATGATGTTGCGATTTTTACCAAACCAGAGGCAAACGCTAATTTCCAAAGCCTAAGGGTAGTAAACCGTCCATATATATGACTGATAACTGTGATTACACAGTCGATTGAATGTATCTAGTATTGTGCTTAAAAAATACACATAGGTAGGTTGATACGAACATTTTTTTATGTACCTATTACTTTTAATACATATGGGCAGAGCCGTATTTAGGTATTATTGCGCCTGTGGCAATATACTAAACAGCGCCTTCTATTTATAAAATAATTTAATAGTTCATTTTCCCCACGTTGGGCGCCAAGATTGCGAGACTGGTATAATAGGCATGCACATAGTTTTTTCTGCATGGATTGTTTTTTTAGTTTTTAATTTGAAGGATAGTCGATTGATTTGGTTGATGAAGAAAGATGTAATAAAAAAAAGACAAACCGTCCATAAATCTTTAAACTATACTAATTTATTGACCAGAATGAAACCAGAATAAAACAACTGGTAGAGTGACTTTTGTCTGTGAAAAGAAAGAAACGTATTATCTGAACCATCTGTACTTCATCTGCGGTCCAGTGAAATTATTAAAAAAAAGAGGATTGGTCTTTGTTGTAGCTTCTATTTTTTGGCGCCATTACCCCCGTAGCCAGTGCCACCTTTGCCACGCGGGATACTGATTCCCACGAGACCAACGAGACGAGACTTTCATAAAGTCTCGTCTCGTCTCGCAACCGAAATATAAAGTCTCGTCTCGAGTCTCGTCTCTCAGCCCACAGTCTCGCGCGAGAGTCTCGCAAAAGTCTCGAAGTCTCGTCGTATGTACAAGGTGTTCATTTATAATTTGAATCCTTTTTAAGTTCTTTGTTTTGCACATTTATTAGAAAATAACTTCTTAACATCTTAAGCTACGAATGTGTCAACCGTTTCAGACTAAATCGTTTAGCCGTCCAAGCTGTCAAAATGACCATTTTTTAAATGACAGTAACTCAAAAACAACTGAATTTAAAAATAGTAGTTGATGCACGAAATCTACTTTAAAGTGGTGAGTATAATACAAAATTATAATATTAAAATAAACACCCAGTACGTAGTTTTTTTCCGGTATGAAATTCTTGCCTACTTGCTTTAATATTTAAATGCAAGAAAAGAAAAGTTTCGTAATATATTGAAGAATTATATATTTGAAACTGGTTTAACTTATGTCAAAAGTTTTGGCACAAACTAAGTTTTAAAGCAAATAATTTAACTTAGTTGTTTATAATATTCTACAATTATCCATATTACAATAAACAGCAAATAATGTGTCAAACTGAAATGTGAAAATAAAGACAAACCAATTGAGATATTTTATTAATAAAGTCTCGTCGCGTCTCGAACAAAAAAAGTCTCGCGTCATCGAAGTCTCGTCTCGAAAACGAGACGAGACCATGCGAGACTCTCGCAGACAAGAGGTCTCGTGGGGTTTAAGCGTAAATTTAGTTTACTCTGGATTAGTTCTCACAAGCAAACATGTTTCAGATACTTTAATTGATTAAAATAACTAAAAAAAATATAATAAATAGCAATGACATCATATTATTTTACAATCTTAATTATAATACCGTCCTCTACCTGGTCGAGCCAAATATATTTCGTATCTGTGTTATTAAAAACAGGTAACTGCTAAAAATAAACTCGGGCAAATCGCGCCGCACAAACATCAAAACAAACAATTAAATGTAATTTTATTAAGGTGATTACTAGTTGGTACCGACGTTGCCAAATTTACGACGAAATTCCTTTGATTTTAGTTTTTTTTTAAATAATTTACAAAAAACTAATAAAAACATTTGATTTATTGTTCTACGTAAGGAACTATAATAGCCAACATTTTTTTTAATTTGACTACTTTATTGTGAAAGAAAATGTTTTGTAGTTATGACATTTTAATAGGGCGCTTTTGATTAAAAGAAATGGCGGATATAGTTGTACCTATACATTACACCAATTTCAAGGTAATAGGGAATTATTGAACACTGTCCTATAAGGTAATCCCTTAATAAAGTTAAGCCTTATTTAAATAAAGCAAAAACCTTAAATGTCACAGTAGAAATTGAGTTATTGGAACTCCCTTTGACAATTTCAGGACAGCGATATATTTATTGCTAACCTGTTGCTATTTCTAACGTTCAAAACTCGATGATTTTTTATGGTAATTTTTAAAGAGGTTTACATTAGAACATTTTTAATAATTTAAACTTTGAAGATTTAATTAAAAGAAAAACAGACAATTTCAGCACTATACCGACACAAAACAAAACTCAAACCGAAAATACCGACAGATTACTTGAGTTGTGAAACTTTTTTTGGAGGTTAGGTTTGGCAAATTAGGGAAATAAGGAATCCTTAAATACTTACAGTATCCAGTCGAAAATAAGGTAGTATTTTATTATGGTGAAAAACTTCCAAGATTTGTTTGTTTATTAACACTATTAACTGTTTACTTTGATTGAAAAATCAGAAAACTAATTCTTAATGCTTAACAATTTTATATAAATTGAAAATACAAAGAACGAAAAACAGACCACAGAAAAGTGAGGTTATAGGAAAAAGATTAAAATAAAAATAGCCACCACCCACCACAAAATTATAAGAGAAGATATAATTAAAATAAAACAGACAATTTCATCACTATACTTGAGTGGTGAAACTTTTTTTGGAGGTTAGATTTGGGAAATTAGAGAAATAAGGTAGTATTTTATTATATATCAGCATGAAATATTTTTTCCTGGTTTTTCTATATCATCGCATATAGGCTTTAATATTCTTATGTCTTATTACTTCCATATTTGGTCTATCCCTAATACTACTAACCTAACCTAACCTAACATAACTTAATCAATATCAGGTAGCTACAAACAAACAAAATGTATCTTCAATATGTCAATCTGATGCTGCTAATTTTAGCGAAACAGCTGTAATTGCATTTTAAAACCTATTTTTCGAATAAAAAGTGAAAGTTTTGTTCTAACATTTAGTTGTTTATTGTTTTAATAAGATGGACTTTCACAGAGTAAGGGTTGGTACAATAAATTTTTTGACAGTAAAGAGTAGGTATGCCAAGATTTTTGATGCCGTCACTTTTAGGATATCAGGAAACTAATACTTAACGCTTCTGTGAAAGATCCTTCTGCAAAAGTAAAATATTTAATAAATAACTTGTTAAACATAAACAAAGAACGAAACACAGACCACTGAAAAGTGAGGTTATAGGTAAAAGATTAAAATAAAAATAGCCACCACCCACCACAAAATTATAAGTGCAGTAGGCATCCCACTTTACTCGACGAAAATACTGACGCCAGTTGTTAAATTAGACCGATCTGAAATATTGACAGACAGTATTATAGAGAGTGCCATACTATAATATGTACTATCAGATGCATTATTACTGAAACAGAAATTCATTTTTACTAAATCGACTTTTTTGTGTTAGGTACTCATTCGAACAATGCAATGTAAACAATGTATTGTAATGTAAACAAAGTATTTTGAATGAATATGAATTTAGATATTAATGTATTTTCAATGAGAGTTACAAATATAGTAAGAATCAGTGATAATCGAAGAAACGAAAAACAATATGGAGGACGAAAGTCTAACCGCGTTAAAACGGGTCTAATTTCATCAAATAACAGTAAGCCGCTCAGTGGAAGTATTTTAACACTATAGCGTACAGTGTATTATAGTGTGCTCGAAAGTTTCAAATTTCTGGATATTGTACATTGTACAAATTTCCTCCTGATAAATAATGTCAACATTACAATTGCAAATAAACTTTAATGATAAACCAGGGCGAGTAGAATTTAAACAGAAATTAAAAAAAAAATAATTGACAAGATAAATATTATGAAACTGGAAATTTTTCTAAAACCAGGATGTAATGAATTTTGTTAAACCTCGTTAAATAGTTACTATTTAATTAAAATAAAATTTATAATCCATTCGCAAGAAATATTAGAACCTAATTTAGTACCTATTCAAACGGCAGCACAAGTGGACTTTTAGATTGACATATTAAGCGAAACCGCTGTAAGCATTTAAAAATCTATTTTTCAAATAAAGGGATGAAGTTTCTTTCAAACGTTTAGTTGTTTATTGCTCAAATAAGATGGACTTCCATAGAGTTAGGTTAGGTTACAATAAATTTCATATGATAGTAGTATTACTCGATCAAAAATATATTAAATGAAGAAAGGAAAAACCAAGTTGGTGACATTGACAATGGTTTTTCCTTTCTTCATTTATGAAGAGTCACATTTAAGAAAAAGAATTTGTTTCAATTAAAAATATATTATATTTTAAACTATATTATTTATTAAAAACAAATACCTAAATCTAATGGCTTTCCAACCCATGAATAATTTAATTAATATTTAATACACTCAGATTTACTTTTGAGAAATTTAGAGCTATACTCCATTCACAATATAAATCCATTAAATCATAGACGTGCAACTAAAAAATTTTAAAATATTTGTAGCAATAACTGTCCCAAAAAGGCAGGAAGCCAATTTGCAACACTATAACTCCTCAAAAGAGATCCCGGCTAAGAGACTCTCTCCAGGGGGTGGTTCGACTCCAAGTTAATGCTCACTATAGGAAGGATTGTGATGTATAAGTAAAAAGGGCGCCACTATCTTTTGAACGATTAAGCAAAAAACTATACAAAAACTAAGGTGAGAAAGATAGAAACACCTTGTAATTACTTTAATTAAACAAATGAAGAAGCTACTTGAAATGAAATACCGGTCACGCTACACCCTTAAGACTTATAGTCTAAGGTATACAAATGAAACTGTTTGTTAAAGCTATTGTTTATTTATTGAGAATATAAGTACTTGCTGATAGTGAACTGGAGTTGTAAAAAGAGGACTTAACTTTGAATGTCTGCGCTGTCTAGAAGGGCGGCTTCAGCTTCTTTATGGATGGATGAAAGTTTCTGTGATGGTTCTGGCTGCTCGAAATGTAATAGTACCTATTCTTATCTCAGAAGTGGTTCGAAGGGCTGTCTACACATAGGCGGCAACTGGGCTCTAATTTGGGTTAATTGTAGCTTGGCTTCAACTTAGGGATGATTTAACTGTAGCTTGACTTCAACTTAGGGGTAATTTTCACTCCAACTTATCACTCCAACTTAGGGGGTTGTATCTTTCGTCAACCAATTTGGGAAATTTCACAAGCTGAGATACAGACGCTTCAGTTTGCCTGTTAGTCGTCGGGGAAAAGGAAGGATCGTTGCCTTGCGGGTCGTTTAAATAGATTTGCTCAAAACGGAATTTGTGTTTTATGTCAGTTGTCAGCGTTCTTTATTTGGCCTCATTCAAACAGATAAATAGTTAGCGTCTATAAGGGGTGTCTTGTTTACAGTGGCATTAACAGTAAATAGGGTCGGTTTTAATGGTAATAAGAGCGGTATCGTTTACGGTCGATAATAGTGCACGGTGACATGACGATAGACATGTTACATATTCCTTTTAAATAGCAACTATAAATAAAACAGATAAAGTAAAGTAATTATAATTTTATCCAAAAGTAATTTAAAAATTTATTTTACTGAAATAAACAATTGATAGAATTTTCAGCCTTAGAGTTGAAGATTCCCGTTTTTATACTGCTTTTTTTGAAATCCACTAACAATCCAAAAATGAATATTGTAGCCGTAGTAAAGATCCAAATTTTGCGGATTTTGGTTCTTGACATTCTTTACGATAGATTACGATGCCTAGGGTACGGAGACCTGTACGATTTCGTCAACTTAGTTAGGTTAGGTTAGGTTAGGTTAGGTTAGGTGAACTTCGTCAACTTAGTGAGTTTGATAGGGGTCGTATAGTGGTACTTCGGGAAGCTGAATTTTCTTTTCGGGAAATTGAAGTTATAGTGCAAAGAAGTGTAGACACCATGGTTAGGTATTGTTAGGTATAGCAACAACAGACCGTGAAGATCGCCGCCTAAGATTATTGGCCTTAGGGAACCGTTTCTCCACTATCAGGTTCATTGCAAATGAATGGTTTGCAGAACACGGAAGACCTATTGGCATGCGAAGTGTTTACCGACGAATAAGACGTTTTGGCCTGTTTTCATACCGACCACACTGGGTCCTCCCTTTAACTCCAGAACATCGACGTAATCGCCTTGAGTGGTGCAGAGAACGGTCACTCTGGGATCAGGAATGGAATAGTATTGTCTTTAGTGACGAGGCTCAATTTTGTTTAGGCATGCACGATGGTCGAGCGAGGGTTAGACTAGGACGTGGTGAAAGGAGAAACCCACGTTTTTTTGTTGTTGAAAGGCATGTTCATCAAACTGTTGGAGTTATGGTTAGGGGTGCTATAGCTTATGGTTCGAGATCACCTTTAATCTTCATCAGAGGTAACATGAACGCGCACCCTTATATCCAAGAAGTTTTAGAACCCCATCTTTTACCCTATCTTCACCCTGGCAAATCAAACTTTCCATCAAGATAATGCCCGACCACATGTCGCAACAGTCACAATAGACTTCTTTCAACATAATGATGTCACATTGTTACCTTGGTCACCAGGATCTCTCGACTTATCCCCAATTGAGCACGTGTGGTATTGATGGGTAGGAAACTGCTCAATTCGCAACGTCCTCCAAAGATTCCAGAAGAACTTCGAGAGGAGTTGGTGGTTGCCTGGTATGAGATACTACAGGAGGACATTGACCACCTGATCAGAAGCATGCCTAGACGCGTTGGAGAATGCGTAACACATCGGGGTGCATTCACACATTATTAAAGGTAAAAGGACTTTAAAGCAATGCAATCATTTTGAAATTTTTATCATTTACTTATTATGCTTCAGTAAGTAAGTAAGTAAGTATCATTTAAACTGGGTGTTCGGATTTTTATGTCACTTAGTATATTTGGTACTGTTTATTTTAGCGGGTACTTAAACAAGCCTTAAATGTTATCTCTATATAAATAACTGTTTTGATAAAACCATTCGAAATATTTAACAATAAAAATTAGCAGATACTTTTAAAATTAAATAAAACCATCATAATATCTTAAACTCTTATAAATACCATCAAATATGGGAAGCTAGCTAGTTAAACAATTAACGATGTACGGGCTATTTTTAGATAACGTTTAAAACACACAAACAAAACTATGTTTGTTGTACACGGTCGTCATGCGTGGTTTGCATTTGGTGCACATGACAACTTGTTTAATTAATGTATCAACGTGTAATCCATGTTTATAACAATCGTAAAATATTTTTCAATAAACTGTAGATTTGGATAATTAATCGTATAAAACAATGGGTACGACGACAGTAGCGGCACGCATTGTTGGAAATAATTAGAAAAAAAGGTTTAAAGCAAACAAAAACAGATGAAAGTAGGGAAAAAGGAATAATAACAGATAGTCGTACACAATGGACTAGTTTAGTAGGATCATATTAATCAAAATGATAGCAATATATATTTAGGATAAGATACCTACTTACTTATATTGGTATTCATTTTGCCATTAATTTTTCTCATTTTGTAAAATTTAGCAATAAATAATTAGTAAGTTTTAAACGTCGCGCCAACTAATAACCAATAATGAAGTGTGTTTAAAAGTCAACGTTGTCATATTTTAGCTACGTTCGTTTCAAGTATTCTCAAAGAACTGGCACAAAACACCGTGTTCTGTGACTAATTGATTGTACCAGTTGACAAGATATAAGACAGGAGAGAAAATCGTGTTTATCTGTAATAAACAAACAAGCCCCTATTCTTGACGGTGATAGAATAGAACAGCCAATAGAAAGTGGGTGTAGTTCTATTGAAAATGCCTAAACGGTATTCTTGAAATTCGTTCTCTCACTGTTCCGATAGAAGGGTTGCTCCCCGAGAGAACAATTACTTCTATTGGTTATTTTTTAAGGAACCACTATAACACCAAAAGAAGGTGTTAGGGATTTTTATTTTCGAACCAAAAATAGTATAGAAGTAATTTCTTTCATAAACCAAACAACAAATTAAACTAACGAAAATGACAGAATATTTTGTTTAGTGTTTTACTCCTTATTTTATAAAGTGTCAATCAGAGAACCAAAATATCGATATGTTTATCTCTTTTTAATGACTACATATAAGAGAGAGAGATAAGTTTCTCGGTTAATATTAAAGCATATCGACAACATCGCAGATTTTCTACCAATCTTATTGAAACACGTCACTTACCACTTGTGACGTATGTAACCATTAAATTTAAATTTCAAAAGCCGATTATGGCTAGAGGATTAATTTTATAAAAATTTTATTTGTACAGTTGAACCACTAAAAACCTATTTTATAAGATGCAAATATAAAAAAAAATCACTAAACTAGTCCATTGTTGGTTGTAAAAACAAAACACTGGCATATACAAACTTAATTGTCTAAAATGTAATTCTGTAAAGTTAATGTAATTATGTATCCATCTTAGATTCTCGTTATGTTTCTTGCTAAAAATAACAGCTCGTTCCAAGGGTAGTCAAAATTTAAGAATTCGTACGCAAATGGTCGCTAGGTTTTGTTTGAGCAACGTACGTTATTATGAATTGTAGGCGACTATTGGCTTGCCGGAAATTTTCGAATAAATGCGTAAACTCGCACACATCTCTACATAAAGGTGAATTTTGGAATATTCAAAACATCAAATTTATGAATCGTCCTCTATACATTATGATTTATTCTTTATTTTTTTATCAGCGCTGATAAACCAGTTCAAGCTTTCAAGGATAGAAGAAACTGCTATGGACGAATGCTAAAGTCCATTGATCATTATAAGGGCAATATTTTGAAAACCAATATAGCACTTTTTATTTAAAAATGTTTGATTTTATTTGCTATTCCCAGATATAAATAGTATCTACCAAATGAATTTAGGTTCATGTAGGAAATGTAAGAAGAAGGACTTTCCAAAGGATGGTCAGTGAAGGGAATGTAAGGCATATGCCTAAATCACTTCAACATAATCCAAACTGGGAAATACCCCAGGACAGAATGTCAAAAGAACATAACTTCACAAGAAATTTCACGGTAAAGTTAAGCAAAAAAAATTAATAGGATCCCACAGTAATATCACAGATAGGCAAGAACACAATCTTATGGTATACTGATGGGTCCAAAACTGAAAGAGGCACAGGGATAAGAATTTACGGACTTAGAACAAAGCACCTCCAGATTGAAGGCTTACATCCTACCCTTTTCCAAGCAGAAATATACGCCATTGGAAAATGAGCGCAATTCAACATTGAAAAGAAATACTGCAACCAGAACATAACTATTATGTCTGACATCCTAACCTTCATAAAGAAGATAGGATTCGAGGCCGTGCTTTAAATACGGGGAAACCCACCGTCTAAGCAAGTAAGGGGCACAATAGATCTCACAGGTCGCAGTTGACAACCCCTACATTACACATTACACTACAAATGAATTTAAACTCTACTTTTTAAGTTTTTTATTGCTCAAAATTAATAATATATAAAAAAGGCACGTATAAACTAGTTTTATTTATTATGAAATTACTGTTAAAACGCATATTTCTTGCGATATTTTAATATTTGGTATTATTGGGTGCTGAGCTAAGCGAGGTTGGCAGTACCAAATTAATTCTTGATGTTTAAAATTAATAATACCTATATAAAAATGGAAAAAAGATTTTTAAAAAAGCACGTATAAATTAGATTCTTTTATTATAAAATTATTGTTAAGACATATTTTTTAAGATATTATTAAATTTGGTATTAATCCATTACTGCGTGCTGAGCGAAGCGAGGTTCGCAGCCCAAATGAAATAAAACTCTACTTTTTAAATTTTTTATAGCTCAAAATTATATAATATCAATAATGCATAAAGAAAAAAAGTGCGAATAAACTAGTTTTGTTTATTATGAAATTATTGTTTAAAATTCTAGAATGTCATTTAAAAAATAAATTTTATTAATGTTTATGTTCGATAACAAATTCTATCCTGCATAAACTGTTAAAATTAGTTTTAATCTTACAAAGTAAACAGAAACGATCGTTAAAATATCAACTGGTATGTGAATTCGAAATGGTTTCTCACGTTAAATTTCGCTGCGAATCTAATTTTTGGAAGTCGTCCAAGAATTTTGTTTCTGTGAGATAACATCAAAGAAAGTGTTATTTCAAAAGTAAAATGTTTGGTTCATTTTACGGAATCTCAAAGTATTCGTCGAGTTACTTCTAAATTTGATTAATTATATAAAAAAAATCATGTCAATTTAATTTACAGCAATGAAAATAATTTTTTGATATGACTAGACATAGAACAATAACCATATATTTAATACTCCCATATACAATATTATGTCCAAAGGTTTGGAATAATGAAATATTTCATCTTTTTATTCATACAAAAAAAATGATTCTTTTGAGGTGAAAAATGTACAATGTAGGTATTACAAATTTTTTAAAATAAATTAATAAGCAAAAAAAGGTTTTTAAATAAAATTAATAATCAATAATTCCTCCATGGGCCTGTATGCATGACTGTGACATGCTATAGATTAAATGGTCGAGCTGGGCTTGCGGAATTCTCTTCCATTCTTCACGAATGGGAGAGAATAGAGTAATTGGGGGAGGGTTTCGCTTCTTAATGCGTGTTTTAAGAATGTCCCAGGCATGTTCAATGACGTTCATGTCAGGGGAATTTGATGGCCATCTAAATGTAGATATTCCTTCTTCTTCCAAAAAATTTTGTACTGCAACTGTTCGATGTGGAGGTGCATTGTCATGCATAAACACAAATCCATCACCTACCGCCCCCCGGAATAGACGCGCAACAGGATTTAAAATTTCCTCGATGTATACAGCACCAGTGATTCTTCTCTCCAAAACCAGGAGAGGCGTCCGTGTACCACTCATTATACCACTCCAAACAATAATACTCCCACCTGCAAATGGAACACGTGGTTGGGCTGTTTCTAATCGGGCTTGTCGTCCTGGGGCCCTCCAAACTAGCGTTCTTCGCGAATCAGAATCCAAGCCAATTCTTGATTCATCAGAGAACATCACGTAATTCCAGTTAGGACCATGGTGTAACATTTCTTGAGCCCGTTGCAACCTTACAATTTTTTATTGATAGGTTAGTTTGGGAACACGTAGAGGTCTACGATACAAATTTACCGCATTTAATCTTTGTGTAATTGTTTGCCTTGAGATATTCAGTCCTTCATGTCTAGCAATTTCTCTGGATATGCCACTTGTAAATTCCTGTCGATTTCTTCGAGCTATCAATGTTATCTGCCGGTCTTGTGCTGTTGTTGTACATTGACTTCTACCACTTCTGGGACGATCCTTCAAATTTTTTTTTAATTTTTGATCAAGCACCCTGAGTAACACCAACAATATTCGCGATATCACTTTGACTAAAGCCCTGTTGTAACCAAGCAATTACTCTAGACCTATTAAAATATGATATCATATCTCTGGGCATTTTTAAACAGCTCAAATGAAATTTAAACAAGAATTGGAATAATGTGAAAGCACCCAAATCAATTAAATATGACCAAATTAATACAAAAACGAATCAAATTTTGTATTATTTTGATTTAAAAACGCATTAAAATAAATATCAACAAGAGATTTTAAAAAACCATAAGCGTAGATATATTATTTCTAAATATTGTGTAGATACTATCGACTAGATAGTTCATACGGGAAAAACATCACTACACTACGGTGCCGATAATATTTCTTTATCTTCCGCATTGGTAGATTCTATCCATACAGCGCATGCTGGAGAAATCTCTAAAATACATTTACCCAATTGATTTTTTTTGTTTCGTTACATGCGCACAAAATATGCGCAGAACTGACTGAGGCTACATACGAGAGAGCAAACGATACATTATAGTTGGTGTATTCTTTGCTTTGACTGTGTACTCGTTTAGTTAGGTAAGTAACTCATATGAAAGTCTACAGCCTTTTGTGTCTTCTATATCTCTCTAAATAATAGATGGATTAGTTTAATTATCCTTGACCTATGGAGGTTACGGATCTAGAGGTCATGGATCGAGTAGTCTCTCTGGTTAGTCAGCGATGTGGTTACTTTCTGAGCTAGCGTTAGCCTTCGTCCTTGCCTGTTTCAGTGCTTGGTAACATTCTAGCACTATTCCTTATTGTATTTTTAAAACATCTTAGAAATAGTGCTGCTTCTCTACAGTATGGATGACATAGTTTCACTGGGAAATTATGACCCAACTGTGTGTTGGGACAGAACTTTGGTGACATATCCACAATCTTTCAAGATGCTCTTACTGGTTCAAACTAAAGAGTAAAATACTCTCTTAACAGGCAGATTCTTCCAGGCTGAGGATGAATATTGTAATGTTTTTCTTATTTATTTATACAGTTTTTGTAGGTCAGATAAATTATCAACACTATGGCTACTATCTATTTATTTACCAAAACACACACTTAAATTAGTTAGTGTATATACACACTTAATATCTAGTTAATTTATATACACTCGGTAGTTCTAATTTATTTATACTACTGTAATCAAACACTATTTATATAGACTTATTTTGCTGTTCGTTTGCTTTCGCGCTTCCTAATAACGTTAGATTATAACTGACTCCCTTCTCGCGGCTATCGCGTCTAGAACTTCCAGATGATAGTAGTCGACATCGTGTTCGGGAACATTTAAGTAACAATGCCGATGAAATCGGCGAATTAGGGTTTAGTTAGTCAGTGTCGATGCTTAAGCTTAGCGAGTTTGGTCTAACTCAACTCGAGTCCACAGAATGTGGCTAACCAGAGAATGACTGTAACTTAGAGGTGAGCCACTATTACTCACATAAAGCTAACCTAACCATTCTGCTTGACTGCACATTTATATCATTTAATTTTCTTAAAACAATTGGGAACAACCCTATATTTTTATTGTTTATGACTGTAGACCCTAGAGCTATGTTACTGCAAAATGTTTTCCGTTGATAATATTGGAATAAATGTCAATTTACTGAGAAACAGATTTATATAGTTCGAAATCAAATACAGATTGCCTGTTAACCAGAGCATGTCGCATGGCACGATTGATTGAATGGATCTTTAATTTTTATAGAAAAAAGGGATAACTTAATAAGCAACTCTATAACTTTATTATTTTGTTACTAAATTTAAAGTGTACCTTTATCAATATTAAATTTAATAAATGTAAGATCTGTTTTATGAAACTCCATCTTTTTATGTATTAACCTATTGAACATTATAGTGTGTTGTTAAATAATTATTAACAAATCATTTTGTTTTGTTTTAAATTTAGGGTAATTTCCGGTTTAATTTTTGTACTGGATCATGAATTTTATGCAAGTATTTTACCCACATTTATTTATTAAACAAATACAGTAAAAATTTAATCAAGATTTTTAAAAAATACGAGTACTATGAAACTTCGCCTCTACTTAACTAATTTTTACAAACTTTGTGTTTTTAACTTTTGTGCAACTTTTTATAGTTAATGCAATTTTTAAAATAACCTTATTGGTACATATCCGCTGGAGCTAGTTATTTTTTTCCAAATTAGTATTTCCAATCGCAGCTCTTTTTGATTCAAAAGTTATCACTTTTGAAACTAAATTTGCTTCTACACGTTTCATGCTCAAAACATGCGAACAACTTTAATAGCATTAGTTCAATTACAAATATATACACTGCCTCTAGTGCATTTGGAAATGATAAGGGGCATCGTTTTATACAAAACTTTTAATTCATCATAAAAATGCAAATTAGCAAAACTTTATTTTGCAGAAATCATAAAATAATTATATTAGATTGGCATTTTCCAAAAGGAAAGGTAAGGAAGCATAATCTTCAGTTTTCTCATTTTCTATTATAGTTTTTTTCCATTTACCTTTACAAATGATAAATTTCAGATTTTTGCTTTCTTATTTGGGGTTGTATAAGTCTAAGAATAATAAACTTCCACCTTTTATTTAAAAATAGATTTTTTAATGCAGTGACAGCTGATTTTGATTAAATAGTATTAAGGCTAGACCAAGTAAGGAAGTAATAAAACATAACAATATTAAAGCCTAGATGTTATTAGCCCTAAGGGATTATCCTGGATGTATTTCCCTCTAAGACCAGTATAACTATGCAATGATATAAAAAAAAAACAGAAAAAAACTGTATCATGCTTATCTTTACAATAACTTAATATATTTGTGTTATAATTACATCTGTGTGAAATGAAGACTCAATCAAAGTAAACAGTTTAACAGTGGAAAACTTCCATGATTTATTTGTTCATTAACAACTTTAAATTGTTCATCTGCTAGATGTCTTTTTATTTCAAGTTCTTCAAGGAAATCTAAATTGTAAATATGTAGTATTTGAATGTCAATGGTGTGTATCTGTGAGTCAGGATGTTCAAGCAGGTGGTCTGGATGTTCAAGTATGTGTTTTGCATGGTTTGACTTATCTGGTTGTTTTAATCTATATGCTCTTAAGTATTCAAAATTTCTTTGTGTTTGACTTACATATACAGCATTATATTTTGGACAATTAACTTTGTAAACATCAGATTTTTTTAATTTGGATAAGTTTGTTTTTACATTTAACATCTTTGTACCAACATTATTTTGTGTTTTAAATTATCTTAATGAATTATTTTTGAAATTGTATTGGAAATATTTCCAGAATATGCAATATTTTTTTAACTTTTAATTTCTTTAGTTTATTTAGGAAATATTAATTGTATTGACACTTTCGGTTCTTTCTTATTAATTAATGTATCATATGTAATGGATAGCCAATACATGTAGTTATTTTTTATAATATGATTCTCTTTAAAGCTATTTTTGTCCATTGGAATTGAAAATGCCCTATGTATCATAGAATTATAAGCTGCTAAATTATGTGTTATAGGATGATTTCAATTATACCTATGGTATGGTTACATCTCTTTTTGTTGGTTTTCTGTATATTGAATAATTTATTGAATTATTAACTTTTTTAATTCCTAAATTTACAAAAATTAATTGAATTGTCTTCAAATTCTAAAGTAAAATTAATTTTGTATGTAACTGTCTTTCGCTATCTACAAAACCTGTTAACACATCATCAACATATCTATACCAAAATATAATATTAGGTCTGTTCCAACCAAGCAGAGAACTGTTCTAAAATAGTAATTTTTGTGCGCAGTGGTGTAGTGAGTTGCGCAATGCACTAACTTGGTCTCGTGAGTGGTATTATTACCGTTCTTGAACGGTTCTTTGCTTGGTTGGAACAAACCTATTATTTTCATAACCTGAATTAAAGATTTTGTTTTTTAAATTATCCATAAAAATATTTGCTACAATTGGAGAAATATGACTTGGAAGATCCTCATTTTGAATATATACCTTGTTATAAAAAGTAAAATAATTTTGACTATCCAGTGTGCAAATTTTGTCCATAAGCAATAAACCGTGACAGACGATCGCAATAAAAGTGGTTTATTACCATCAGTCACCTTTTATTGTAGGCACTATATTGTTGAACACAATATACAGCCAAAGAGATACTATAGATTGGTGCGATAAAATAGGTGTGATTGTTTCGTCGAGTTTTCGTCAAGAAAAAGGGACAATGTATTGGGTGTATCGTAATTTATAGAGGAGGGTTGACAATGGTTTCCGGTAGTGGTGGGTTGCTATTTCACGAACTGTTACTTTGTCACTGCTACAACGCTGTCACAGTCACAGTCTGCTCCAGATTGAATAAAATAGCAGTGACAATTAGTCACGTTTTGCTGTTTTGATTTTGAGATTTTGTAGTTCCTGTACCACATCGGTTCCATTTGCGTTATCGTGTTCGCGACAGTAACATTTAACATCGTTTGAGACGAAGCAGTCATAACTGATAATGGTGGTGTACCGTTATTTTGCGGACAAAAATCTTACTACATAATAAACGGATAAATGTATTGAGGATCAAAAATATGTATAATTTCTAGTAACTAAAGGACTAAACTTTTATGATATGAATACAATAATACAGCAACCAACATGTTCGGTCGCGATTACCCTTTATAATATTTGTAAATAGCAGATTCATTTTTATGTGTAACAATATGGCCAAGCTAAACTGCTCCAGAAAATCACTGCTTTTTGTCACCGTGACAATACTGGAGCAGTAACGTCTTGTCACAGCTACACTAAAATAGCAGGTTGGCCCACCTCTAGTTTCCGGTTGGATTGCGTTCATTTTAAGGGTTTTGTTTCAGATGCGTTCCATTATAAGGTAGGTTCGGTAGCGCTGGTAAGGGAATGTCTAATATACGGTGAGTCGGGGTTGATTTTAAGGTTCGTAAGGACGGTAATCTAAAGAAAGGTAGTAGACATGTTACAACCTCTATATGTCACTGACTACCGACATATTTTGTAACAACATCGTTCAAGGCATTTTTTTTCAAATTCTACTCATTTCCAGCAGAATAATTTTGTTTACATTCACATAAATTAAATTTTTTTTTTTATCATCTGAACATTATCTAACATTTCCACTTTTTTTTAATTCCCGATATTAACTAATTTTTTAGATACCTATTAAACGTTTCCACTTGTTTTGAATCGAGCGGACATTATCTTGACGTACGATCTGATGATTTTGAATTCCATCTTGGAACTTCCTCGTGGCAATTTGTCACAAAGAATATTAATAATGTTTCAAAAACGAGCTTCTGTCCATCAAATTATGTTAAGATATGTCAATGGCTCGTTATACGTTACATAAACACTCGAAGACGATATATGAAGTATATACATGAATATAGGCGTATTACAATATGTTACACCAATTTAGGAAGTGTCTACTACCAACAGGAGAATGTACAATAATAACAAGAGTGATGATGTAAAATCGTTACACTTGGTTAAAAGAAAATCCCACGTATGTACCAACCGCTGTGATTTAATTAATTTTTTTGTTTTACCATTAGCGTAGACAAGTAAATTTTTGTACATTTTGTTATTTACATATGTTAAGCAATTCGATTTATATAGCCAAAGGTTAGTTGATTTAAAATCCAACAGTCAAATTGAGCAAAACCATTCAGTTATTTAAAAATTTAGCATATTCTTACTTGTTACTAACTTGAATATAAAGAAGTTATCACGGACAAATCATCCAATATTTTACAATTTCTATTAATAAAACGATAATAATGTACGTAATGTTAATTCAGTTGTTCATCAAAGTAAGCTCCCAGATCCTTAATAGTTCGTTCGTTCGTTATCAATATTATATGGAAATTGGATCGTTTGTACCTTGCGGCTACATGTTAAAATGTTACCTTTAGCTTTATTCAAATTAAGTTTATTATTCAAACACCAATTCTGTACCTAATTAATTTGATCCTGTTGAATTATACAGTCGTTTACATTCGAAATCCATGCATATGGTTTTAAATTATCTGCAAACATAAGCATCTCACAGTTAAGTGAAATACCTACGTCATTTATAAAGATTACAAATAACAAAGGTCCCAATTTGGATCCTTGCGGTACTTCACTTGTTGCAATGTATGGATTTGATGAGAATCCATTGTAAAAAACAAATTGATTAATATTTATGTATTTACTACTTAAATAGTTTACAGTAATTATTACCGAATCTCAAGTTTATCAATTTCTGAAGAAGAATCAGAAGAATCAGAAGAATCAAAAGCTTTCGATAAATCTCGGTCACTAAAACCGAGGGTTAAAAATTTCTTTCGAGACCCAGACCGAGACCAACCTATCGAGACCGAGATGTATAAATAACTATTTATTAAGGATATTTTGAATAAAGCTTAGTTAACCGAGTAATAAAACAAAAAATTCCTCATTGTCAGTGACTGTTTGAGCGTCTTTACAAATATCTAAGATGTAAAATTCTCGTGTCACGGTGTGCGTGATTGAACTCCTCCAAAGCGGCTCGACCGTGAATTTTAGCGTGCATATCGGCTAGGGTGGAGAATCGGACAATATCAATTTTTCTTCCCCCTAAATATTAAAAGTGGTCCATCCCTAATTATTTTTGTAAACATTTTTTGTTTTTATTTTTTTTTATGATACAGCATACAAAAATACATACAACCCCAAAATTTCATCCCTCTACGATCAATTCTTATTTTTTATTTGTTAATTAAAAAATATTATTATTGTAGTACGACAAATTCTAATTCAGAGTTTATAATTTCAAGTTTCTTTAATTATTGATTGTGTTAACCTCTACTTTTTGGAAGTTCATCTTACTAGGAACAATAAATAACTGCACAGTTAAACTAAACTTCCATAAAATTCAATTACAGCTGTTTAGTTTAACTGTGCAGTTATTTATTGTTCTTTAATTATAATTTTTTTTTCAATTTGATCTTACGCCCTCGCCGGTCGACTACTGATCAACTATCAATCGATCAGTTATTCCTGCAAGGTGTTTTCTATATATACCTAATATTGAATCCCTATTTGCTGTCAAATCACGCGTGAACAGCCGGACCGATTTCACTATTTTTTTGTTGTTGTGTTTGTTATTGTCAGAAGATGGTTCTTATGAAATAAAAAAATAAAAAAATTGCGCGAGAATTTAGAAAATTTAAAAATACTTATTTAACAATTTAAGAATACTTCTATCCAACCTTAGCGCTTTGGGCAATGTAAATTTTTTAATGTAAAATTATAACATTTGACATAGAATTAACAGAATGCGTACTGCAAATATCATCAAAGTTTATAGACACTTTCTTTCGTGCTAAACATTTGTACACAGGACAAGGGTACATTCGATGCAGTATCGATCAAAAATTGTCGAACTATCTCTAATTCGACTTTCAAGAATCGCCTTTATATAAAGTAAAAAGTCGACACCGATATTTCGAATTCGAGATTCAAGAATCGAGCCCCTCCTGTAGTGTCAGACAATTTGTGCGAAATTCAAAACACAATCAAATTTTGCAAAGCACAGGAATCTTAACCAAGATTTGAAAACGTTGGTAAAAGACGATAAAAAAGGCGAAATAACCACCGCAATTGAAGCCTCTATAAAGAAACATACAAAAATTAATGTAATTTTATTGTACTAACCCTTACTATGTGAAAGTCCATCTCATTAAGAACAGTAAACAACTAAACGCTGAATTGAAGGTGCTAATTCTAGCGAAACGGCCGTCATTGCATTTAAAAGCGTATTTTGCTAATAAATAGTGAAAGTTTAATTTTACTGTTCTTAAAAAAATTAATTTGATTCTCCCTACTCCAAAGATAAAGTTAGTAAATTAGTCCAGTTGAATTCGTGTTACAGTTACAATTTATGTATAAATTGTATTAAATTTCCCACAAATGTTTTAAAGTGGTGTCAGGTGTGAGGTGAACCATCGGTGGCTGAGCTCAGAAAAGAGCTGGAAAATTGGATTTAGAAACCACCGAGGCTAAACCGTATTGATGAATAGGCTATATACTGCTATATACTGCTTAAGTATAGAAATATAGATCCTGACGTGGTAGAATTCGAAGATGCGATTCAGAAGTCATTATCCGAGAAATCGCAAGTAGCCAGCAACTGGCCATGCTAAAAAATCAGATGGTAAGCCAGCAAAAGGAGCAATCGCAACAACTGGACCAGTCAAAGTGAAGACCTCCATATGCCCCATCACATTGACGCAGAGTATACGCCTTTAAACTTTATTATACCACGTTTTATTTTTATTTTTAAAAAATGAACTAAAATATCCCAGTTCTTACTTTGATTTAATTGCTTTAATTTAGTAAGTAAAGTTAAACATAATATTAAGACTACAAAGTAAAATTTAAATGATAATTTTTTTTCACCTGTCAAAATATCAAAGTTTTGTGATTTCGTCCAATGAAAACGCTTAATCTTCAATGTTCTGTGCCAAATGCTAGCCAATCATTCCTTTTTATACTGATAAAACCATTAGTCGTTTTACCAGTATTGATAAAATCATGCAACTGTCAAAAATTCAACAATGTTGAACAATTAAACAGCGAAAATAGTGAAAATTAGTGTAGAGATAACGATAAATTATTAAATAAAGTGGTTTTTGTACAGAATGGTTCAAAAAATAATCTTCTCAAATACCATTCGTCCTGTAAAATTTTACTAGATAAATTTTTATTTTCTAGACTCAAACTTTTTTATTTTAGGCAAAACTACTCAAACTCAAACAGTTTTTTTTTGTATTTTTGCCAAATAAAAAAGTTTTCGTCGAAATTATCTAGTCAAAACCATTGTAACCCAAAAAGAAAGAAAAAATATTGATATTCTTATGATTTGGAAAAACTTCTGTTCAGTTGTCACATTCTCATTTGTACTAAAATTATTATCTTTGGTATTACTGTTTAACCTGTTTAATATTATTTTTTACCACCGTTAACTGTTTTGCACTTGCTTACCATTTTATTGTGTTCTTTACAGCCTGATGATGATAATAATTCAGACCGAAACTAGTTGCAATAATTATACATTACTTGAATAAAAGTCTGTGGTTTTGACTTTGCGTTTTCATGAATCTTTTCTAAACTGAATAAAATTAAATTCGTCCTAGGGACTCACACATTTTATCACATTTCAGTTTGTTTTCGTATTTTTGGCGAATAAAAAAAGTTTTCGTCGAAACTAAAAATTTATCGATACAATTTTTAGGACCTTTGAAAAATTAACTTTTGTAGTCAAAAATAGGGCAGGTGCAATAAATTTTAACAACTATTTTTCTAGCCAAAATTCATGAAATACACTACTAATGAATATATAAATTTTTGACTTTACACGCTCACTCACACTTATCACTTACACAGTTTAAAATAGAACGTTTAACGAGTATCTAATTTAAAAGTTTTTTTGTGCAAAAGTGATGCTGTAAGTGAACAACTTTTCTAATTATAGAACCGTGTACAAACATCCTCTTGACCATGAACCAACGTACACACCATCTGGAAACGTATAGATGGGTGGGAAGTAGCTACGAGATCAAGTACCGGTTTCGTAATAAAGTTAAATAGTTAATAAGTATACTATAAATAATCAGGTGTTACGTGTCGATACCAATTTAACCTAACAAGCATAAAAAATGAACTTTTTTAAATATTAACGATCATATTCCATGGTAATAACATTATTTATTTACCAGATACACGGTTATTAGATGAAAAATAAAAACTATTTCAAAACAAGCCATTCTCTAAGTTTTTCTTTTTTTTTATTTAATACACCAAGAAAGTTAATCAGTTGCACGGGCTGTTAAGAAGTGATTTTTGTTTACCAATACATTCTTTAATGAAAATAAAGCAACTTATCAATTAAAATAAAAGAAGCAAATCTTGAATTAAAGTTTAATTTTATTTTAATGACTACAGTGAGTTTTTCTCATCGGTAAAATAAAATTATTTGCAAGTCAGTGCGTATTAATTATTTCAACGATTAACGTGACACAATTAAAGCTAGATAAATTGTAAAGGAAATGAGTTTTAAGAGAAAATATTTAGAACGATCTTGTGTAGATTTATT
Source organism: Ophraella communa (assembly GCA_035357415.1). Taxonomy (NCBI): domain Eukaryota; kingdom Metazoa; phylum Arthropoda; class Insecta; order Coleoptera; family Chrysomelidae; genus Ophraella; species Ophraella communa. The sequence continues at coordinate 18,023,920 of CM068988.1, read as the reverse complement.
CACATTGTTCTTCAGTTGCAAACATAAATATGCCAAAAGGGAAACAAATATATGCGGATATACAAGAAACATTCGAAAATGAACTTTTAAAATGGTCTATAGCTAATTTGTTTGGTTAGGTTAGGTTAGGTTAGGTTAGGTTAGGTTAGGTTAGGTTAGGTTAGGTTAGGTTAGGTTAGGTTAGGTTAGGTTAGGTTAGGTTAGGTTAGGTTAGGTTAGGTTAGGTTAGGTTAGCCGCACAGTGAATTCATTATAAATGCAAATCCTTCAAAGCCCAAGCAAGGGTGGTTCATGAAAAATAACTAAAAGTAGAATACATTTCTATTGAAACGTAGTCATAGTTGTTATTTTTCAAAGATTAACTAACCCAAACACAATAGATAGGAATTACAATGGGTTCGAACAGTTCTTTAATGTTGATATCAACACTCCACAATCATTATTCTTCCTACTTCACATGGTTTATGGCATTTGTCCAATTTTCCCGTGTTATATTTCCAAAAGAATTTATCAAAAGTTGTCTAACGTCATTCAATTTAAAAGTTGTATTGTTTCTTGCCACCTTACTTTTAACTGTGCCCATATTAATTCTATAGGGTTTAATTTCGTCAATTACATATTATGTTTCAAATATTAAACGGGTGATAACGTTTATCTTTAAAAAGTATAAGCTGCTTATTTGCGGTTCTATTTTCTAATTATAGAAACAAAGGCTAACTTCCTCGATCAGAATTATCATCGCAATTTATTTATGTCAGCTATATCAATTAGTAAATAAAAGGAAACCGCATTAGTTAGATTCTTCTTCTGATTATACTTCGAGGCTATTTAAATTGGCACATCACTGGAATTAATTTTTTTGCGTAAAATTTAAGTTTCAATCTTCTTTTAGTGCTGTCCCCTAGTGGAGGTGAGCTATCATCATGGCTATCCTTATTTTATCTACGACTGCCCTGAATTGTTATAATGAGCTACATTCAAAGCATTTTTTAAAATTTCCCTATCATGAAATTCTACCCGATTTTGTTTTTATCTCTCTTGTCTGTCCGTTGTCATGTGTTATCCAAATAGAGGTGATGGATTTTAAGATGAGCTTTTAACGAAAACTTCGCAGAACACTAGTATACGTTCGAAATGGGATGGGATTATTTATTTATTAATGATATCACTGACATAAAGATTGATGGCAAAATTACTCTATATGCAGATGATACGAGTGTAACCTGTAGTACCTAATTCAGAAAACATTACATTCTACAATATCCAGAGATCTTCTTGGGCCGATTCTAATAAACTCTGTTTTAATACCGAGAAAACGATTGCTCTACCTTACAAATTCAACTTACAACCCATTGCATTAAATAACACATTAATACCATTAAAAAATTTAATTAAGTTTTTGGGAATTTATATTAATGACACCCTTAAGCGGTCCACTCATATTGACATGTTAACAAAAAAATTATCTTCTGCGTGTTTTGCATAAAAACCGTTTCTAAAGAGTCCCATCTAAGATATGGATTAGCTTTCTGTGGGTTTTGTTGTGTACATATTTTTGACTATGTTTTTAAACTACAGAAAAGGGCAATACGTTATGTTTTTGATCTACGTCACAGAGCGCAATTTGAACCCTATTTTAAAAAATTCAAAATTATGACTCTTCCGGCACTATTCATCTTAGAATCTGTTTGCTTAGTTCGTAAATCTAACCTTATCGCAAAGCAGGGACCACTCCATAGATACCCCTCGAGAAACTCTGATTTAGATGTTCATTTGACTATGCCCACCTTGCCCATTCTTTTTCTTTTAATTTATTTCTTCTTTTAATTATATTTAAATTATTTGATCAATTATTGTTAATAGATATTTAGATATTAGGTTTATTTTTATTTAGCTTTGTACATAAAATTTATTAAATTTTGGTTGACAATAAAGCATATTTCTCTCCCTTTCTCTCTCTAACTATCCTAATAAAGTTAGCCCTAAAATTTCATTCTTTGACTGTTTCTCGTTTAGATCAGATCGGCTTGCAATATTTTAGTAGTGCAGTAAATTTAGTTTCTTTTTTAGTTAATTATAGTTATATTATTGTAGTAAAGACAATAATTTGTTCCTTGATTGTAAGATATGTATTAAAATTTTGTTTTTAGTTGATATTGCTCTTGTAAATTTCCTAATTTTCTTAAATTGTCTAAGCTTATAACTTGATTACATCCTTCCAGGTAAAGTGTACTTTATTATTCTGATTTTGAGAAATTGTCTAATAACATAATTTTCTCTTCAGTATAAGTCTTGGTATAACACTAACGTGTTTCAGGTAATTTGACCTCAAGAATAAATTCAAAGATTTTAAAGGTAAATCAGTTTGATTGTATTGTGACTTTTCTGTGGATTACCCAGTATTTTGGAATAGAAAATAATTGAATTGAATTATTTGCTTTTCAAAAGGACCAAAAGGACCGTGAACTACCTACAAGGTCAAATGTATCTAAACTTACAGCCCTTATACAAAATACTATTCAAGCGACGGAATGACAGGTTTTGAACTTTCAAAGTTACTTTTATATAGTGTATATTGTTTAAAATTTGTATCTAAGATGTCCAGAAAAATACATTTTAGATGAAAGAAATAAAAAATGAGTAGTTCAAATAAGACGTTGGTTGTGAATCCGATTCTTTCCAATTTCTTAGCTTTCGAGTATCAACTTATACATTTACCAGTACATCCACTTAATCTTAGATTTAACCTATGGTGGTGGCCCAAGATGGAGCGCAGAGGCAGTTAAGTGGTATCCAAAGGCAGCGTGCCTCATTATCACAGGGGCCATGAAAACGACGCCGACTGCAGTCCATCACCACTGCATACTTTGTTCAAGAAAATACGAGATCTGTTAGTAAAGCATACAAAAAGCTATATGAAGATATAAAGGCAGATCCAATAGTGGGAATGCCAATGAATCACATTACTCCACAATACAGTTTTAACAATGAGTACATTGTAGCCATTCCAGAGAGAAAGGACTAGAAAGCAGCGCCTCCTATAACTGCGAATCTTAACTGTATCTGGAGTAGGGGTACAAGAGAAGATCACGATCTCTCTGAGCCACTGTCTTTCAGGCAGAGATGGTGTTATGTTGTGCAGAAGAGTTGATGAGACGAAAGGTTAGAAGTCAAAGAATCGTCATCTACTCTGATAACAAAGCAACAATAAAAGCTATAAGCTCATTTCGGACATCATCAAGTCTGGTGTGTCGCAAGGCCCTCAACATACTAAGTAGTCATAATAGAGTGACCCTAGTTTGGGTGCCAGGTCATATAGGAATAAAAGACAAGGAAAAGGCTGATGAATTAGCCAAGCAGGGAGTGACTGAGGTAATGATAGGGCCAGAACCTTCCTGTGGGATTGCCAAATGCCGCGTTAAGGAGAGGATCCAGCAATGGATAAACAACCAGACGTTGCGCTGGTGGCATGAAATTGCGGTACAAAATATTCCTTTAAAGCCCTTCGGTCAAACTTTCACGCGACCTGCTATGTCAAAGAGGGCACTGTAGGCTAAGGAAGCATATGTACACAATTGGCCTAGAAGATTACAGCCTTTGTAGGTTCTGCCACAAAGAAGACGAAACCGCAGAGCACATACGCAAGGGAGGTCGTCCAGGCTAATTAGTCTAATAAAAAGAATGAAGCTAGATATCGAGGACCACCTTAACAAAGAACGCAGTGGGATAGGACAAAGAGCGACTCCAATTCCAATCTAATCTAAGCTAATCTTAGATTTAGATAGACTGCAAAAAGAAGTGAAAACGATATTGTCAGCAATATTGCTTTTACAGAGCGATTTCGAGATATTAATTTTTCGATAAATAGGTACTCAAAACGAACGTTGCCAGATTTCTTATCCTAAATATGTACTATCACCATGTTGATGAATATGATCATACTAAACCTACATATTTACAACTAGTAAAGGATTAAAAATAATATTGAGAAAATTATACCTACCAAAAGTATCCAAAATAACAAAATCAGCTCTTTACCCTGCATTATGAGAGAAATTGAGGGGCTTGTGCAGTGCAGTTTAATTTATTGTCTGAGAAAAGGAATTTACTGCAGATAATTGAGGGTGGTGATCTGCGACTGACGTGAACTAAGTTGAAACCACACATTAACAAATGTTTATAGTCAAACTTCATTAGCTTCAACCACCTAATTAATATTTAAATTGCTAATAAAATATATTATAAAATTATTTAATACGTTTAATTACTTAGTTTGGTATTTGCCTTGTTAAAGTGCTATTTTGCATTTGTTGGTTAAGTTGTATTTTATTTATTTATTAACTTATATTTAACAGATTAATATTAACTAATGTTATTAGCACAGGGACAGTACACTTACAATATGGTTGCACAATTTCACACATTAAATTGTTACAACCTAAATAATATATAAAAATACAATATGATATTATTTTTTTATAAAGATTATAGGTATTTACACTTCGAATAGATGTAAGATAAGTATGCTGGCACTTCTATTGTATCTTAATCTTCCAATGAAATGTTTTGCACTAGTAGCTAGAAGTAAATGCTTGACGATGGCAACATTTAAAGCATATTGGAGCAAGATATTTGTTTAATAGGTGAGAATGGGTTAGTCACGTGTGTTGTACTATCGTCAACGAAAGTGGCCTGACTTAGCTAGGGCGAGTTTTCCTTGATACTACAAATTCCGTGTTACCACCCACATCAGAAGTTGAGAACATTAACCTACCAGACTGATTCTACACCTGGCTCTCTCGTATTGATGACGCAATCGCGATTATCAATACACGCCTATTTTCTACACTGTAAAATATGTTTATTATTTACATCTGTCCATTTGCCTAATGCACATTTTCGTTTTAAAAAGTAACATAATTTAATTCTTTTTTGAAATGGGAACAGTTTTTTAGGTTGTAGTATTAGGAATACCAATTAACCGTTTACAAAAACAAAACGTTCACTATATAATTAGGAAAATTAAATTTTTCTTCAATAGCAGCTGTCAAAATTACTTTCATCGTCAAATTGACAAATTGGAGTTTAGAATAATCCCAAACAGGTAATTTATTTCACAGTTTTTACGTTGATAAGCAACTTTTCTGAGACAAACCATACACTAAATGAAAACCGATCCCCAATAATCTCTTTGAAGTTTCTGATTAATTTTTTATAGCTTCATAGATAGATTTTCGTAGTTTTCGGTATTAAAGGACTTTCTTGAACAGATAAAGGGATAATAGACTTCCTGATTAACATTCTGAAGTCCTCGAGACAGGAAACTAAGGGTTTTCCTCTTGTTACGAAATTCAAAGTGGATATTTTACGTTTTATTAGAATTGTATTATTGTCAGGTGTACTACAACTACAGTCAAAATCTTATCTGTCACTTTAAACAACGGTATTTTTAATTTTGTTTGTTAAAAAAATTAAACAAAATACTTTATTGTTGTTTCTTATCCGAAACAACAACGGTGCAAATATTTGCAACAAAGAAATAGCGATAAAACAAAAAGAAAATAAGAAAGTTTTACAAAAACATCTCCGAGAATAACCACTCGACAAAACCTGCTCAGTGAATATAAAGAGGAAGACAATATAAAACTTGATGCTATTAATAGATCCTCAGCTTTTTATATTACGGCAATAAATGCCGTACACACACGTATTGATATGCACACACACTGCATCAGTAGCGTAGAAGAAGACGCAGCCACATTATTTAGATCTACTAGCCTTTTTCCTATTGTTAATTACCATGACATGTTTAACCAATTAGTGCAACCGTTTTCCAATGAATATCTCTTAACGCTATTTTGCAAATATTGACAGAATATTTTTTTCACTAGGTAGTAGCCTATGAACCTAACTTTATTGACTTTTGTTGAGGTAGTAAAGTTGTTCATTGTTAACCAACGTAGAAAAATACAGAGACTACTTGGTAAGAACCAAATCTCAATCCATTTGACAGAATGTGAGGTTAACTGATGCACAGACAAAATGAAAAATAATGTTCCTTACTTATTCAATAGTCCACCTACCTATTCAAAAATTCAATTCCATGTATAGGCATCTGAAAATAATATTGCAGCGCCAATGTGGGCAGTCGTAGAACTATAAATATTGACATTGAAATATTTACGTTGTATCTGTTGTGTGTCTGAACAATAAGGACTCATAGCTCTGAATGATTTCAAATAATATATCTCAGGAGAACCTGAGAATTATGTCAGGATTTTTAGTTACTCTGATTGTCACCAGGCGGCGTAGCGCTTATTTTGATTCGTCTATGGCTTGTCCAGTATAAATATAAGTGCACGTCATCATAGTGAACAAATCGCTCTGTTCGTTTGACTTCCTTCGTTCGTTTGCTACTGTCAATCAATATCTTTTTTCACTGTAAATTTGGTAAATATTGAAATTCGTAGGATGCAAGTTATTATAAAAAAGAAATAAATGCTTTAAGAAAAGTTTCGTAATTAATTTTATATCAAATGCAACTCCTGGACTAATAAAATATAAACTTCAAACGAACATAACTCGTGCTAAAATATTTATTATGTTGGGACAACTGCGCCATGTTGCCTCGGTCAAACATAGCGTAGTATTGTAGTTAAATAAAAAGAGAAATGTTATAGAAACTTCGTTTGACATTTACTAGATTCTAATACTATTTAAAATGCTTGGCAACGTAGCCCCGTTCTGACAGCTGTGACGTGCAATTATATTTATACTGGACAAGCCACATATCCATGTATATTCACTTATAATATCACTAGAATAATTTAAGCTTGCGTGGTATTTGGTAAGAAAATTTCACACCATAATTTGGAAAATAATAATTATTCCAATCTGACATCTGTCACAAAGCCTCATAGTTACTAGTTTAAACGTCTGCACCATAGAGAGATATAACATATTTTTATTTGTCTGTGGTCTGTACGTTGAGGTTTTAGCGTTCTATGTCGTTTAAGCTTAAATATGGTGGCGTAACGAAAAAATTCGCGGAAATTTTTTAAATTGCCACGGTAACGAATCAAAATCAAAACAAAAATGATTGGATATGTTATTAATTGCCTTGTCATTGCCGTGTCAAGTAAAGCTAATATTTAAGAAATAGACTGCAAGTAGGGAAGAAAATGCTGTATGAGCCACGGTAGAAAAGTGTATATTCCCTAGGGATCCTTAAGGTCCATTAATGGACCTCGACAATAATAACTCACTTTTCCACCTTGACGCATAATTTATATTTTTTGTTATTTTGTTTATATTTCAAGTTTTTATGTACCAAGACATATGTTATTAAATCCGTTAAAAATGCTACAAAAAGTAGGACAAATTTTTTTAAAAAATCTATTTATCTTCGATCCTTTACTATTTACATTATTTGCAATCTGTTCATTCCATTAAAATATTTAGATAAAGAGTGAACTACCCCCAGATCTATTTCCCAACCCTTCAATTTTTTATACCTCACATTTTTGTTGGGATTTAAGATACCAGAAACTTGCAAAGTACATTATTATCTTTGTTCATTTTATGATGTTGACACTTCGTGAACAGTGTGTACTGATCGATACTTCTGTATCTGTAGATAAAACAAAGTGGAATCATAAAACTCTTATCTGCCATCAGATTTAATTTGAATAAGTAGAAACTATTTACCAAAGGATCGTTCAAATTTTCCTTAAGAGTAAGTTTATAGCTCTCTTTTCTTCAGTGCTTTATTTTATGAAATGGAAGAATGGATTCTAAAGAGAATAAATATATGAATTTCATAAAAATTAGGAAATTGGAGTAATTGGTCCACATGATGAGAAATGCAAATTATGAACGAAGCGAGGTTCGCAGCACCAAATCAATCTAAACTAATTTATACTGTGAAAATAAGTAAATTGATATGAAGAACAAAATCAACAATACATTATTACAGACTGCAAACCAGCTAGAAAAAACTAATGTTAAATATCATTACAGAGTTTTAAAAAGGTCATTTGGAAGAAGGCATTGCCAATAATAACCTTGAATTGAAAGAAAAATATCAAAATATTGTTTGAAACAAATGAAATTTGGATAAGGAAGTCAACTATATTATTAAAAAGTTAATTGATACATCAATTAATAAGCAAACAATCAGAAAACTTTGTTTAAACAGTCAGTCAGTTAAGAATAGATAATTGCCAATATCATAAGTACATAAGTAAAAAAGTAAATACGTACAACTTATTAAAACCTTTTTAATGGGAGACAAAAATTTTAAATATTAAACTAATAAATTGACATGGTGGAGTTAAATAGGTATCGTAAGTGGGGAAAAAAGTTAACCCCTAATGAAGAAATCCTTGTTATGGGAGAAATAAAGTATTGGAAAACTGGGTCTTATAAGACTTAACTTTTTGCCTTTGAACCTCCTTGTTCTACACTTTACGTTTTCGGCAGAACAGAACAAACACCTCAAATCTCTACAAATACGGGAGGTGCTGCATCTGAAAGAATAGTATATTGTGTCACAAGTGCAGAATGTAATCTATTCTACACTGAGTGTGAAAGTTGTGGTACGAGCTACAAATGTATGCGACACTGAAAAACTAACCTTGAAAAATTAAATAACAACATTTCAAATAATGTAAATTTTAAGTTTTGCTTGTTCAAAGTGCTCGCCAATGCGTTCCAAGCAGTACTTCTAACGCTTAACAAGATTGCTTAGCACCTAACCTAAACTAACAAGATTGCTTAGCATGTTATTAAAAATAGGCTGCTTTATTTTTGTAAAAAAGGTCAACATTTTTTCACGGAGTTCATCAATAGTTGCCGGTGGGTTTTCTGTAAAAATGACTTGTGTCAGCACACCCCATACGTAAGCATCAAGAGTTGTTTGATCAGGTGGATGAGAAGGTTAGGAAAATTCGTGAAATTACGCGGTCTTCAAAATTTTCTCGAATTAGATCTAAGGATGCTGTCGTAGTATGACAAGTAGCCCCATCCTGTTGGAACCATTGATAAATCCATTCAGATGATGTAAACCACACATTGGAAAAATTATAGGGGTTGCTCATAAACCATTGCCTAGACTGCCGAGACATATGGAACAGAATCATATTGTATGGATTTACAGCAGGTCCAGCCCCTTCCAAAATTTTCAATCGTTGAAGCATTTTATGCAAGACAAATATCACTCTATAACCTGTGCATAACAGACATAGGAAATCAAAATCCTATTATCTACTCATGGGCCGAGAATCAAGCCGGAAAAGGGGCTAATGAGGTTTCATCTGCTCTTTATAACTTTCTGTCAAAAAAGACATTTGACCCAACTACAACCACTCTGCGAATATTTGCAGATGGTTGTGTATTGGAGTTGAGATTTGGTGACAAGTGGCTGGAACAAGAAAATTTAAATTTTTATAAGTTTTTGGTAGATTGTGAGGAAGTTGAACATTGTAACGATGATGCGCACGACGGAACCTATAACTGTATGGATGAAGAACCTGGAATGAGCCAGTTGTAGAAAAATAAATGTCTGATTTACCCACATCCTGTGTTTTATTTCCAATAATGCTTTATAAGTAGTTACATAAACATAATTGAGATTTCTAAAAAGAAAATAGATTTAAAACCTGTTTCAAAGTGAAACTTGTCCATGATTTTGGATCAAAATGCAAGATGTCCATTAATGTTTCATTATTTTCTACCATTAGTAAAAAAAAAATATTCATTTCAGAACATTAAACGTAGTTATAGCAAAAACAGAATAATTGATTTTTATGAAAACTGTTGTTAATACAGGTTTTTGTTTAATTATTCCGTATTGTGTTTGTTGGACAAGTTGCCATTTGAAACGACGCTCTTCATTTCTTCTGCAGCAGCATCAGCCTAGTTATTTCTTGTCCTGCTTTATTGTTATTGTAAAATTTTGTTTTATATTTTATTCTTATGTACAGTTTTTGACTAGCTTTAAACATTGTAAATCTATTGTAAAATAGTTAATTAAATATACAGGTATCTATCAGCCAGGTTAAAAAATAATTATATGAAAAAATATAAGTAAAAGTCACATTTTACATTTAATTTATTTTTCCGTCGAGTTGGAATTCATTTAAAAGTTAATATTTAATAAAATGCAAGGCGGTGTCGTAATAAATGTCGAAATGTTCACCTTGGACAATGAAATTATTAGTGACCTGGAGGAAAGGTCCTTGTCAAGTAATGGAACTAAAATAAATAAGTTACGTTCACATATTATTACGCCGTGTGCATATATGATTTTATAATAAACAGACACCTATCGTTCTCCAAGATCTTGCTGTTCAATTATTACACCAGTTTATATATTACATAAACTTTTATAATTTATTAAATCAAATTTATTTTGAATTGTCTGTTATCGTTTTGATTTCTCGGAAACCTTTTCGAAAACCGTTAACTACGCATCCGATACGCCACCACTATGGTATACCGGTTGGGATTTTTACACGCATTTTTTTTAAATCTATAAATAGCTTATCTCTATTTTTAAACCTGCGTATATATGACATAACCTGTTCTTCAATGGAGTGGGTTTTCTTGCAGGCAATGTTATATTACACACCACGTTCTGTCATACAATCACCTGTCCATATACAGAACGTTCGAAATCTAACGATTCTGAATACACAATATAAATATTTTGCGAAATGCTGTCAAATACATAAGATATTTTGTCTTACAAATAAACAGATTGAACAAATATTTATGGTAGAGTAACCATTGAATGTTAAAAAAAATTACAAAAATTCGTTGATTTAATGTTGTAGAATATGTTGATTCCAAGTAAAGGTTCGATTCGAAATAACAGTATCAACGTTTATTGTAAAAAAACTACAAAATGAGTAATTCGTAATAATATACGATGTCATTTGTAGAGCGCGGTGAGTACCCCTTTTTCTATGCTTCAAACCGACTGACTATGCCAATCAAGCTAGCACCCCCACACTGACTAAATTAAAAAAAAAGTAGCCCATAATTAAGAGCTAATTAAAGGCTAATTTGTACCACAAAAATTAAAATTTGTACCACCGCGATAATCGAGAAAAATCGCCTTGAAAATGGGGGGTGCTAGGTTAATATAAAGGCAACCCCAATTTGATCGAATTCCAATTCAATAACATCAAAATAAAGGGCATATTAAAGGCTAATTTGTACCACAAAAAGTTAATCTATATTATTATTTATAATGTCAAAAAATAAAATCGAATACTGTAAATATCGCTGTTCTCTAATTTTAGCACCCCCACTTTCGTTTATTCAAAAAGTGAACACACAATATTATAAAACTAATTAAAGGCAAATTTGTACCACACAAGAAATTTTTATACTTTTCAATATAAAGCCGCCGATTGAATTCTTTGCGGTCGTATTAATTGGTGGCGGATGCGCTGAAATAATAATTACAATTATAATAGTTTCTCTTATGTACTGCTGTCGTTGTTTGGGGTATAGCGGGTAGAGCCTCTTTCTATTCGTGCCTTATGATTTACTAGGAGGTAATGTGGCTAGCACGCTTATTATTTATTACTCGATACTCATTTTCACAGACTTAGTCGACCTGGTGGCCAATATAAACTTAATAAAAATATTCGGTCACCCCCGGGATTTAAAATGATAATGTTTGATTTTCCATTATTTGGTGTGTTTAATAAATTATTTTATTATTGCCTTAACTAATTTGTTTTATTTATTTCTTAGTTATAGCAAAAAACTGACTAATAAATTTTGTATTTCGGCCAAAGTAACTTCAATAAAAATTTTAAACTTAGTAGATGTCAACCTTATAAAAGTGGCCATTTTTTACCGATTATTAACTATCATAATTCTAGAATTTCAATAAGATCAAAAAGTAATGTTTTTCCAGAGTTTACAAGTGAAATATGCAATACTTTGAAAACAAAAAACTGTCAATATACAGGGTGATTGATTAGTGTGAGGAAGCTCAGTAGATCTGTTATAGTAAGAATTCCTAAAAAAGTTATTAACAAAAATTGTAGGCAGCTTTAAACTCCACATTTAAAATTAGTTACATTCTTACAGGGTGTTCCATAAGATGGTGGCACACCAAACTTATGTTTGTTTAAATGGAACACCCTGTATTTTATTTTAAATTCGAAATCTGCATCACTTCCACATCACAACAATATAAAGTTTTATTATATTATACCGGGTATTTAAAAAAGTTATAACCAATATTACCTGAAAATCGTATCAAGTTTAACTCCAAGTATAATTAAAAAGGAGTGTAGGAGCATTGATCTATTGCAACCATAGTTTTTTAATAATTGTTAAAAATTATAAAACATATTCGTTTCATAATATTCGTTAAATCAAATACAGAGTAAGTCAAAATGCAAGTACATTAATTTCTTGGTAATTTTAAATAGAACACCCTGTATTTTATATCACTATCGAAAAGTAATAATGTCATACTTCAAATTTTATGAGTTACTCCCTATACCTAAGGTTATCGGTTTTCTAGATATTTTTATTTTTTTATTAAAGTATTAATTTGGTAGATATTTTAACGTTTACCAATAATTATTATGAGTTGGCCATGATTGGTTTGTGAGAAACTGACAGTTTGACATAATTGTTTATTAATTCAATATTGTGGTACACCGTAAATTAGCAACAATTATTATTTAGTAATTCAGTAATTAGTTCAATTTAAATTAGCGATAATGAATTTTACTACTGATGAATTGTAGATATGACCAGGATTTTAGGGGAATGCAATAAAAATTCATTAGGTACTATCATTTGGGAGGTCATTTTGAACACCTTACTTAAGTAAGATAAGTTAAAATTACTGTTGTTTTTTTTTATTTTTTAATTTCCGTCGGTTATTTTTTATACATTTCATTTGAAATAAATTTTCTTTTCTGTGATGCTATTTTGTTTTTGAATTAATAAACAATAATGTCAATGTGTCAGTTTCTGACAAACCAATCATGGCCAACTCACAATAATTATTGGTAAACGTTAAAATATCTAGCAAATTAATACCAAAATGGAAAAATAAAAATATCTAGAAAACTAATAACTTTCGGTACCTATATGAAGTACTTCATAAAATTTGAAGAATGATATTAGTACTTTTCGATAATTATATAAAATACAGGGTGTTCTATTTAAAATTAACAAAAAAAAGAAAGTACATGCATTTTGATTTACCCTGTATTTGATTTAACGAATGTTATGAAAACGAATATGTTTTATAGTTTTTAACAATAATTGATAAACTATGGTTGTAATAGATCAATGTTCCCATACTCTTTTTAATTATATAGGGAGTTAATTTGATACGATTTTCAGGAAGTAATATTGGTTATAACTTTTTAAATAGCCGGTATTTTCAACATAATAAAACTTTGCATTGTTGTGATGTGGAAGTGAAGCAGATTTCAAATTTAAAATAAATACGTGTTCCATTTAAACAAACATAAGTTTGGTGTAGCACCATCTTATGGATTGTAACTAATTGTAAAATGTGGAGTTTAAAGCTGCTTTCTATTATTTTTGTCAATAACTTTTTTTGTAATTTTTACTAATAACAGGACTACTGAGCTTCCTCACACTAAGCAATCACCCTGTATAACAGAAACATCATGTCGCTTTCGAAAAACTATATAATTAAAAAAATTCCTTTAACCCTGACTCATAGACATTGAGAGCTTAATTTTTACAGATGTTTTCATTACTTTAATTTTTATATAATTTTCATAGTCTTATTTAAATTTTATTATAGTTCTATTAAAAAATGACATTAAAAATATAGTGATTTTAAAACACATACACAGACAGCCCTCGGCAATAAAGTGATAAAATGTCTGTCAAGTTATAGTTATTAATTTCTATTCGTCTGTTTTTAGGAATTTTTTAAACTTCTAGCTATTAAATTTTTAAACCATAAGTAAATAAAATACACGTTACTTAATCAATTATAGGTAAAATGGTTCTTTTAAGTTTATACCTACTAGGATGTCGACAGAATCACAAAAAATAATTATTATATTAAAGATGTTTTTTTACAATAGGAAACCTACATTCAAAGCCGACAAGGATCAATTTAAGATAACGAATTAAACGTAATTTCATTACGAGTTCAGAAAATATGCTTTTAATTTTAATAATTTCTGATAAACTAAAGAATAATCTGGCAACACTGTATTCTTGTTGACCCTAAATCTATTAAAATTTCAGTTTAAGTATTAAGTACAGCGCTATCTGTGTAATACTCTAAAAAGTATAGACTTAGATGGCAGCAGCTCACAGAAACCAAATTAATTCAAATTGCAATAACTGTTTAATTGATTTTTTCAGCTTATCTATTAAAAAATTATATTATTTTTTTGTAGTGAATGTATTTAATTATTACTACTAAATGTATATCCCATAAAATTATATTCAAATTTATGATATAAGTATACTTTTTTGGAATAAAAAATATATATATTGCAATTGCATGACTTCTGCAAGTTCAAAAATTTTTAAAAAATTCACATATGTTTCTGAACCTAAACTAGTTTATTTTATAAAAAAATTGCGACTTTTTATGTTCTAGTTTCTTTGCTTTATACTTGCAAAAAAATAGATTTTCCGATTTTTCTTGAAAACCAAACATACAACCTAAATGAAATTTTGGTAAAATAATACCTAAGGCTGAATACGTCTTCTCAAATTTTTTCAAATTTTTTGAACTTGTAGATACTTTTTCCGGAGGTCCATATAAACCTTAAGGATTCAATTTAAATAATAAATTTGGTATTTTTATACATTCACTTCATACATAAAACCAAGCAGCGTTGTTGGAATTTGTATACACATTATTTTGAGTACCTATTTCGTTAAAATATTTGCACGTCAAATAATATTTGATATCATTTGATAATTATAAAAAAATGTATATAATAAAAGTTTCTATCAAAAGAACGAAAATCATGTTGTTTATATTTCTGTAAATTTTGATTCAAAATTTAAAAAAATTTAATAATTTTTAATTTCTAAAACAGCAATACCTATATTTATTGTGATCTAAAAAAGTTACCTATATATAAAAAACAAAGCCAAATCAAATGAACAAATATAAAATTTTGTACTCCTTTTCTTTGGCAATATGACAACAATACGAACAATTATTGAAGTGGTTAATAATAAATCAAAATTCGATAAAATAATTTAATCTTTATTCTTTCACGTTACAATATACCCAAAAAAAATAAAATAATATTTTTTAAATGCAAGGACGGGCGTAAAATAGAAAAAAAACAATGTTAAAGTCATTTCAACGCGACTAAAATGTTAGTATTTTGAAATCGAATTCCTACAATTCTGGTTAAAGACATAACAGCGTATAAAAAGAAAAGAAAAAAACGACAAGAACAATTTGCTACAGAGTTTACTGATAGCATGAAATATTTAAAATATTATTTTTGTACACAATTTTCTGAAATTTAAAAAATATCCACTTCAATTGTTGAGTTGTCATACAAATATCCTAGTTAAATTTTTTTTGTCAGTTTTTACAAAAATGATTAGAGTGCTTTTTAACAAATATTATGTGCTCAACTTCACATTGCATAGCAATAATTAAACGACCCATTGACAGATTTCTGCAATATATAACTCGTGTGGCATAAGCATAATCAATAGCGTAATAAATTAGTTTGTGAACCTTTATGCTACTAGTTGATATTTTTGAGAGATCTCAACGTAAATAAAAAGTTCAATGGTTGTGAACTTTAGATTTTTTAATTTATTTTTTACTAATCTATAAAAACCTACAAATACTACACATAATATATTCTCATTTAAAATAACGTGGTAGTGAAAAGTATTTACAAAACATTACTCAGCAATGTGCCTTGGTTATAAGAGGCAACAATGCATGCAACTGTAAATTTCGTTCTAAAAATAAAGTCAGTCTCTGACATTAGATTAGTGAAGGCCATCCGATGCCTGCGGGCGTCCTCTTCAACTGTTGTTTTTAAATGGATAACAAATCCCTGACTTTATAGAGTTTTTATTTTTTCTATAACGAATTTTTGTTCAAGAAGAGTATACTATGCCATTAAATATAGAAACGATAATCAGAAACAATAATTGAACTTTGTTTATTGTACATACATTTTTGTTTTCTTTCAACCTTAACTTTGCTCATGTTATTTATAATATTTCCAAGTAATATACGTAATATGGTTTTAATTATAATGTTATTTTTAGATATATTTAAGTTTTTACTCATTAACTTTTAAAAATACAGGATTAACCAATGCTTTCACTTTTTTTGTATATATAAAAATTAACTTTTCTTGTCAATGGCAGCTGTCTGAATAAATGTCTGATTTTTTAAGACAACCATTAGTTGTTAAATTAGTAATATTTGGATCAAATGAAACATTAAAACAATAAAACATAAAATTAAAGGCTGGATTTTATTAGCCCTAAGAGATTAGGAATATTCTGTACATGTTTCTGTCTAAGATTAGTACAACTGAGCATTGATTTAGAAAAATCAAGAAACAACTAAGTTGTTGATATTTACAATAATTTAATGTGATTGTGGAAATCGTTGTCTCTTCTATGCAAATATAAAATGAAGCCCCGATCAAAATAAATATTTTAACAATGGAATGTTTTCAAAATTTATCGGCTCATTAATAATTTTTAGATGCTGATCTGCCAAATGTATTTTAATTACTAGCTCTCCAAGAAAATCTAATACTCGTTTTTTTATTTTCTTCTGTTACAGAACTTAAAAACAAATCTTTTTTTATTCAGATTTATGAAATTTTTTGACTGTCCAGTTGATTTAATAGTATAATTTTTCAAAATTTTAAGAATATTAATAAAAAATTAGATAATTTACCTTGAACCGCCGCTGTCATTTTTGTAACATTGGTATTCAAGCACCAAATCAATCTAAACTAATTTAAAAATCAGTACTGTCTAGAATAAGAAAGAAGTGGAAAATTTGAAATACATTAAGGGACGGAAAACGTGCATACCTCAGGAAAATCATAATAATTAATAAATTCTTTGAGGCAAAATGAATTAAAGGAAGACTCAGGAAGAAGAAGAAGAAGACGCCCTCAGATAGGGAGTCCCACCATACATACTTGGTTACATTTCACAAAATTTGATATAAAATATAAAAAATCTTAAAAGCTATCACATAAAAAGTGAACGTTAAACAAATTTAAAATTATTCAAATCAGGCCGAAATGAAATAATCTTCAAAAGAAGTAAATCATCCATTTCTCCAATGTGACTAAACAATGATTGATAATATCATCATTGACTTTACATAATTTTCTTATATCCACAGATATAACGACTTTTAACCTTGTTCTATGCTACTACTTCTTATATTTCATGTCGTATGTTTTCCGTTTCTCAAGCGTCTCTTTTTGATCGTCGCCATTGCAGTTAAACTGTGTTAGAGTTTTCAGTGGTTTATTCATTTTGTTTAGTGTTATGGACATTTTAAACATTAATTCAAAATGTATCTCATTATCTTAATTACCTTACACAAGATTTGATGTTCTAAAACCTCACTTCTTATCTTTGATTTTTCATGAACTTCAACATAAATATTTTTACATTTCTTATATTTTACTCCATTTGCCAATATTATTTCTTACTGGACCTCTAACATTGGGGAAAATACATATATATTGTTTTAATTTTATTTTCTCCCTACCTGATGTTTTTTAACTTCGTTAATCCACACATAGAAAGGTTTACCTTCTATAAAAATTCTTAGATATATAAGTCTCATTTTCCAATCATCATATAATAATTTTTTATTTTTAATTTTATATTTATTTTTCGATGTCACTATTTTCCTCTTTCAAAACCTCCTTAAATAATTATACCTGTTCACTATATGTTTAAGCAAGCATTTGGTTCGAACAATTATGGTTCTTTAGCAATTGTATACTAAGGTATGTTTTTGTAAATTTATAATTTTGTGGAATATGTAATGACCTCATCCTGTTTTTTCTAGCCTGATGATGGCCTTCTAAAAAGGCCGAAACTAGTCGCTTTTTGTACTAAATAAAAATCTGTGACATTGATTTTGTGTTTTCCTTCAATGAAATAATCTTTATCAACATAAACAATAATGAGAGTAACCAATACTGTAACCTGTATAATTTTGTCGTAAACAATAAAAAAATAAACAATATCCTTGAATTTTGAAGAAAATAAAAACAAAAAGAAAGGACAATAGATTTTCACGTTAATAAAATGAGGTGGATACAATTTACAATTAAAAAGATTAATGTTTTTTAAATTCACTATAGTAACTTGGACATTACTGATTGTATCATCTTCTTCAGACACCGAAGATAAACTATAACTATATCTACTAACTAAATATATAAATTGCCTCACGTCAAAATGCAAACATAATAAGTCTTCTGTGAAATAAGTTACTTGTGCAATTTTTGTTCCTAAAATAATGCCAACTATTCCATTCTTTTTCTAATCCTCTCTCCGCCCATTCCTTGAGCAGAGTTTCCCTGGAGAAACTTCTAATTGTTCGTCGCTCCACTGCCCTCTTGGCGGAATGACGACCTTGTACTTGTTTTCTGCCCTTTCTTTATTTACTTTTGAGACAGCTTCGTGAGCTAGGAGCGGAACTTATTTCTGTACTTTGCGCTATTGTCTCTAGGCCTTATGAAAGCCGCCATTGCGCTCATAATGGTTCAAATGAGCCCAAAGGCGGTAATCCCAGGAGGACATCAAGCGCTGGTGTGGGAGTTGTCCTTAACGCTCCTGTAAATCCTATGCCTGCAACCTTCTGTACATGGTCCAGCTTGCGAGGCACCCATTGCTTCTCAACCACTGGCCACCAGAGCCCGGACCCGTATTAGATCCTTGGCCAAACGATTTCAGTGTAAAACCAATGGAGTACCATTACCAGGAAAAATCATCAAGGTTAATGATTGGAAGAGTGTTTTGTTCTCAGATGAGAGTAGAGTCAATTAAAAATCTTCGGATATGCAAGATCATGTCTGGTGAAGGCCAGTAGGGAGATTTGTTGTTTGTTTTTGACAGGAATCTGTTCTAACAGTAATACAGAGTTGGTTCCTATCTATTGAAAATAAATGAAGGCAGATTATCATCTCAAGCAAGTCATAGTTGAATATGTAATGCCCCTTTTTGGAGCCTAATTTTGTTTTGATGTGGCTAGGAAAAGTGATCGACTACTTAAAAGCGGTTAATACTCAGTTAATGAAATGACCAGCTTACCGTCCCTATTAAAATCCCAGAGAGCTCTTCAAAGAAAGTTAGCAGTCATAGACCCTCACCTGTCAACTATGATCTTGCAGTAATAGCAGAATGAGAGAATATCTCCCAAGATTTTATCGAAAATCTGATCTCCAGTATGCCAAGGTGAATGAATGCAGTAATAAGAAGTAGAGAAGGTCATACACGGTACCAGTATCGGTTGAAATACTTTAATTTATTTGTTTACGTTTTTTATGTGTATATTTATGTACTTGTATATATGTATTATGTATTTACGAGCAAAATATTTACAAGTTTCTATGAAGCTAACAATAATATAAGTCGTATGCAAGAAAACCTCTGGTTATTTTATTAAATGGTGCGTAAATTCACCTTTCATATTTATTTATCCATATTATTCTCTGAAATTAACAAATTTTGTAAAATATGTAGTCACCTGAAACTCCATCGCCATCTTATTCTCACCTTTCCCAGGAATTAACATCAAAATTCTTTATTAGTTAAGAGTGCAGTTAATGAAATTAATTGAAACCCTATGTGTTATTAATGTATTTTGAACATTTATATTTACATTTAACTCCTGCGCTAAACACGGATTCAATTTAGAGTGCAACAGACTCTCCTAGTAATATTAGTATGAATTATTATACAAAAATTCAGAATAAATTTACCACAAAGAACTAAAAGGTTGAATTAACTTTCACTATTTATTCGTAAAATACTTTAAATGCTATCCAATACTATTGATAAATAAATCAATTAATAAGAAAGAACAGAAAATGTCACTACAACTAATATTCCCTCAACAAACTAAAGAAATTAAAAGTTATAAAAGTATTACATACTGTGGAAATATTTCTAACACAATTTCAAAAATAGTATCTTCGGCAACATCTGCATTAGTTTCATTCAAATCACACAATAATGTACAAAATTGTTAAATGTAAAAACAAAATTACCTAAATTAAAAAAAATCTGGTGTTTACAAAATTAATTGTCCAAAATGTAATGCTGTATATGTAGGTCAAACACAAAGAAATTTTGAAATAAGATTCAATGAACACTTAAGAGCAACAACCAGATAAGTCAAACTATGCAAAACACGTACTTGAACATCCACACTCACTCATACACACCAATGACATTCAAATATTACATATTTGTGATAAAAAACAAAATTTAGATTTCCTCGAAGAACTTGAAATAAAAAGACATCTAGGAGATCAACAATATAAAGTAGGTAGTTAATGAACAAATAAATCTTGGAAGTTCACCACTATTAAACTGTTTACTTTGATTGAGTCTTCATTTTATACATAGATAAAACGTAATTGTAACACAAATATATTAAGTTATTGTAAAGATCAGTATAATATAGTTTTTTCCTGGTTTTTCTATATCATTGCACAGTTATACTGATCTTAAAGGGAAATACATCCAGGATAATCCCTTAGGGCTAATAAAATCTAGGCTTTAATATTGTTATATCTTATTACTTCCATACTTGGTCTAGCCTTAATACTACCTAATCAACATCAGGTACCTAGCTACAAACAAACAAAATATAACTTCAATATGTCAATCTGACGATGCTAATTCTATAGCGAAACGGCCGTCATTGGATTTAAAGTATTTTACGAATAAATAGTGAAAGTTAATTCAACCTTTTAGTTGTTTATTGTTCTTAATAAGGTGGACTTTCACGTAGTAAGGGTTTGTACAATAAAAATTTACCACACATAAAAAAATAGGCACACAGAGTTTTACTACCCAATTCTTCACGTGTAATTCTCAATTTTTTCTTGTTTCTGTTATACGTACCCATAGTATACCCAAATTCTATAACAATTATAAATATAATAAGGTATTCACAACACATCTAAAAACACACTTCTATAAACAATAAAATAAATACTTAGGACTTAATTACCAAAACCATACCTATGTGTATATTTGGTTGCATAGATAATGCAACTCATAAATATTTTTATTAAAATAATAATTCGACATTTATTTGACCAAAATATAATATTTCTTGATCAAATTGAACAAACCAAAGTGATTTATTCACAAAAATGACTAGTTTTTTATTTATTAATCTTGTTAAATTATTACGTTCTGTGCGTTTATAAAAAATATCACACGTGTGTGATACTTCTTCTTCTTTTCTTATTTTTCTGAAGTGTCAAACCTGTGTGTTAGGTGTCGGTTTCATAGGGGGTCCTAGGAAAAAATATTTATAATACAGAGAGGCTAATTTAGGGTTATAAAAGATCAATCCTCCTGAAAAAATTTTATCAAAAAGTTGTAGGAAACGAGCAGCATTCGAACGAATGAGAATATGGTTATGATTTAGATGGAAAGATGACTTCCGTATGGGAGTAATCATATTTACTGGATGAATAAGGCCCCTGGAGATCATTAAGTCGTGTTTTTTTTAAATGGATATTTTCAGGATCTTATGATGGTCAAGTATTTTTAATCACTACAGCAGCACCGACTGTGATCAAAACCATAAAACTGTATATTATTTAAATAATAATATTCAAAAAGAGAACATAACTTTGTCCCATATAATTATTTTAACAAATCCTTGATTAAAATCTGACCATGACGAATTTTTAAATAAGATTTTCGTTATCTCCGTGCCCACCTTGTTCGGTACTACGCGTTGGGTACGTTTCAAAATTCCAGAAGCAAACAAAATTTTATACGAATTAAACTTGTGTGAATGTATAATAAATTCTATTTATACATTACGATTATGTAGATAACAAAAGTTATTTCTATAAATAGACTTTTTATTGCGCATATGGTATAAAAAACGAATACATTAATACGAAATAACTGGTATTTATTTGTATTTATGCTAATTTAGAAATCACTCTTTTCGTGTGTGACAAACGGATTTGATTTGTGACGCGTCCGGGGAAGCAGATAGAATAATCGCCCTTTTAAA
This sequence comes from Ophraella communa, assembly GCA_035357415.1. Taxonomy (NCBI): domain Eukaryota; kingdom Metazoa; phylum Arthropoda; class Insecta; order Coleoptera; family Chrysomelidae; genus Ophraella; species Ophraella communa. The sequence continues at coordinate 18,001,632 of CM068988.1, read as the reverse complement.
TATCACCAACAACGAAAATTCTGAGAAATATGTAAAAACTATAGTAGATGAAATTGGCAAATTATTTAATAACAGTTTTGAAAATGCCTTTTTACGAAAAAGTTATAGAAAAGAACCGAACTCGTCAATTTTTACATCAGGGAATCACAAAGTGTTTTTGAGGTTCGATAATGTCTATTAATCTTCCCTATTAATTAACAAAAGTTTTATATTTGATAATTTCAAGACTAATAAATTGACTTTCGCTGAAATTTGGGCATCTTTTTGTACCCTTCGAAATAGGTTTCTATGAGTTTTTTCAAATTTTTTCATTCAGCCATAACTTGGTGAAAAATTGTCCGATTTGGGACGTGTATTTTATTGAACTTTTTGAAAAATGTATGCAAAAAATTATTCATCATAAATTTTCCATTCCAAAGTTAAAACAAGAATTTTAAGATTGTTTGAATCCTACTCTTCAAAACACAAATTTTATGCCTAGTCTCGTAATGGATAATAATGGGTTATGATTTTTTTTAAATTTTTAAATTAATTATTTTTTTTTGGTTTTTTTCACTATTTGTGTATTACTGGCGGTTTTATTAGATGAGATTCGAAAAAAGTCATACATCAGTATAATAAATAATTGTAGTCAAAATTTCAATTTCTAAGGTAAATTTTATTTATAACTTTTTAAAGGTTTTTGTTTATTTTTTTCTGACGTTTGAATATTTAGCTTTTTCATAATCTGCACTAGTTGAATATCTTACTTCAATTTTTGGTAAGTTATTAGATTGGTTTTATGGAACATAAAAAAATTTGAAGGATACAAACAATCTTAAAATTTTTGTCAACTTTGGAATGAAAAAAACAATCAAATTTATGATGAATATTTTTTTGCATAAATTATTCAAAAATTTCATCAAAAAACACGAAATTTAAAAAAAAAGTCCCAAATCGGACAATCTTTCACCAAATTATGGCTATTAAAAAATACCCGAAATTTTCGAAAATTCATATCCCTCGATTGGCAGAATGAAAAAATTCGAAAAAATTCATAGAAACCTTTTTCGAAGGGTACAAAAAGATGCCCAAACTTCAGCGAAATCGGAGATGCAAATCCAATCGGTAGCATTAGTTGGCAAGTTTGTCAATGAATAAACCGTTAGAATACCTAACAAGAATAAGTGCATAATAAATAAAACTATTAGATTTAATATTAGTTGTCTTTTTCCCCTTTCTCCTTCAATACCATGTAATCTTTTGTGCTTTTATTACTTTATAAATAAATATCCATTCCACTATAATTCTTGTATTTAATGGTTCATCCATGGTGTTGTTCCTTCTTCGATTGAAATCTTTGGCTACGTTGGGTTAGGTTAGGTTAAGTTCAACGTCCTTCCAATAGGATCTATTCTGTCTTGCCATGGGTCTGATATTTTCTCAGAGTTCTATCAGTTCTTCTAGTCCTAAAAAAGTTTAGGATATCGTCGGGCTTCAAATCAGGCAGATCCTCCTCTTCTATTTCATGTGCTTCTAGGTATCTGGCCCTAGAATACTGCAAGGCAGGGCATTCCGAGAGTATGTGTAATGAGGTTTCGTCCTCTCCCTCACAGTACTTGGATTTTTCCTCTCTATTTATTTTCTTACTTTTTCTAAGATTGCGCTACTGCTGGTCCCAGATCTGGGGCTTCGGCTCCTTTTTTTGCCAGCTTATCTGCTGTTCCTTTCTATTCCTATGTGTCTTGGGACCCATAGGAGGGTGACAATGTTCTTCTGGCCTAGTCCATTTAACGAACCTAACCTAATCTAACACATGATCTAATGCACAGTCCACGAAAATTGAAAAAAATTTTTGGGTGAGCCCATGTACCTCAGATGTGGGTATGTTTTCAATGTTTCTAATTGTCCTACAAGCTCTACTATCACTCCAGATGAAAAAAATAAACTGAATATGAAGGATATAAGTAAGGATATAAGTAAAAAGGTAGTGACATGACGTACGGATTGTGCTGAATCTAGAAACTTTATTTGTTAAATTATTACCGGACCAAACTAGTCTCTTATTATAGTAGATATCCTTGGCATCTTTTATGGTTTATTAATTTTACGAAGAAAGTCCATAAATATTTATTATTTTTGCTGTTTACCAGCTTCCTGATTTTACATAATAGCAAGAAAAGTAAACGGAAAAATAATCTTATCATTACAGTGACTTTTAACAATACCCCATCGGTAAACTCCGTATACTAGACCAAGTGGCAATAATAGTTACTTTTTATTTCATCGGGTTGTTTTTAAATTCAAGAAAATGTTTACCTACTACTTAAACAAACGTCTTTACGCTAATATATATTTCTGTTAGAATATAAGATAAGTATTGTTTATTAAAGATGCAGAACGTACTTGAAATTTTAAAAGTATCACCCGAAAAAATAAATAATTTCATATTACTTAACATAACCTTTTAAGTATTTCCGAAAACAACTTTTAAGTGTTAATAATCATTGAAAAATGTTATCTTATTTATTGTACTTGTGATTAAATAAAACATTTATTTACATATTAAATATAAAGCTATAATTGTCTCTACAATCAGTTTATAACACAGTTTAATAGTTGGAACAGTTTTTGGCCTGTTTCAGTCTAGCAAAATATTACAATGGTAATTACATAGTCTTATAATATTTCAAGTAATAAACTTTCAGATTATGTCGATTTAATAATAATATTTCTGCAGATTTTAACACTTGTATAGATTATCTAATAAGTTATAATTACTGGCTTCACTTGAACATCTGCGCCCTTTCTCCATATTATCTTTCACATATATATTTCGGTCATAATTTACGTATTTTTTCCTAAATTATCGAACAATTATATTCAAAGGTATTATAAAAGGATGTTGATAAATAGTCGGCTATTTTTGTTGCGTCTAAATTACGAGAATATTTTAATATCAATTTGATGAGACATAATTTTGGCTTTAATCAGTAATTGATTATTAATTTCAAAACTATGTCGAATCAAATTGTAAAATATTCAAGAAATTTAGCAACAACAGCAACAGTTTTTTCAACAGCAAAATATGGTAGTATAGAGTTTTGGTTTAGAATTTTTGTTTATTTGGGCAGATAGCAAAAAATTTAAAATAGCAGCTTGTTGAAACGTTCTATTGAAGTTTTCAACAGCAAAATATAGTAGTTTAGAGTTTTGGTTTAGAATTTTTGTTTATTTGGGCAGATAGCAAAAAATTTAAAATAGCGGCTTGTGGAAACGTTCTACTGAAGTTTTCAGTAGCAGTTTCTTAAAGGATTTTGTACAAAATACATTGGATTATTGGATATTTATAAACTTAGTCTTTAGAGCTGCCTGGGGATCTGTAATAAGAAAGTCATACAAGAAATATTATTAATTAATTAATTAATAATTTTATTAACAATTTTATTTGTTGTTGCAGGTTATCCTAGAGTTCCGGTGAGGGGGGGAGAAGCCTGGCCATGCGCCTGGGCCTGGCTTCTCTGCTGGTCGTGTTGCTAGGTTACCTCTTTCACACACCTCTCGTTTCCACACTCTCTTCTCGCATGATACAGGATGAGGACGACATCGATGTTTCAGTAGTTAGTTTTCGTAACAAATCTACGTCTTTGGTAAACAGTCACTTTGTTAATAATGGTTTGGATCTTGATGTGGGCAGTAATGACATCGATGCGATTAAGTTGGAAGAAATGCCGCGGGATGGATTCAAAGAGGTACCTGCTGTTGGAAACTTAAAGAAGACTGATGAAAATCTTAAGCAGACGAGGTTATATGTGGGGTACTTGACAGCAGTTAAGGGATTATTGTACGGAAGGCAAGGCTTGGCTATTTCTGGGGCTGTAAAGTTGGCATTAGAACAAGTAAGTATTCTTTTCATCAAATCTCTTTTTCTTTAAACCGTAACAAGCTTATCAACAATACAAGGTACAGAGTTATTCATTATAAATTACCCACCCCTTATCATCGTTATTATTACCTAGAGGAAAAAAAGTTTTTAATAAAAGTTGTGTGGTTATGACTGAATTTTGTTAAAATGCTATTAAAAGTACAGTAGCGTGCGTTTTTCAGGGGATACAAAGAAATTATATATATTTCTAAATGATATGATGCCCCTACCATATACCGTTTTTGACTTATTGAACGTCGAATATCTAGTGAGGAAGAAAAAGTTCACATATTTATACAAAAAAGATAACAAAGATATATTCAGGAAATTTAAATATAAATGAATGATAATTCATAAAAGATCTTCGATGTGTCCACCATTATTGTTAATGCATAATTGATAACGTCTTCTTATATTTATAATTGTACTGCAAATGGCTTCATTATTTATATTAAGATTGTTTATTTCAAGTCTAATCCTGTCCTTAATAACTTGAATACTATTATTATTATTGACAATATCTTTTAGAAATCCCCAAAAAAATGAATCCATAGGTGTCAAATCCGGACTGTTGGGTGGCCATTTAATAGTTCCATTATTCCCTATCCATATTGGAAATACATTATTCAAATGATCTCGAACGGGTAGGGCACTATGCGGAGTTGCCCCATCCTGCATCCAAATCATATCATCAAGTTCTGCTTCCGGAAAAATCTGCAAAAGAATATTTTCTGCTTCTGGGATAATTATTTCCAGATAGGTAACTCCAGTTAAAGTGTAATCATAAAATATAGGCTCAACAATTTTGTTCCTGAAAATTCCACACCAACCGCTAACAGTTTTTCTTCTTGATTTTTTTATTTTTTTTACTAATCTTTTTCTGTTGTGCTTATTTTCCCACGACCTTTTTCCTATTAAAAACTCCTGCCGTAGAAAAAGATGATTCATCAATCCATAATATTTTATTAAAAAAATCGGGATCTCTATCCAAATTTTGAATCATCTGACGGCAAAAGTCGAGTCTTTTCCTTTTATTAGCCTCTGTTAAAACTTGTACGGGTAAAATTTTATATGGTCTGTAGGTAGTTGTTATTTTTTAACGTACGTTGGATTTTGGAATAACTTTTACCTAATTGATCGGCTGCATTATTTATTTTCTAAAAAATAATACAACGTTTGAAAAAAGTCTATTCGCGAATACATATGGATGGGCTTACCTTCGAAATGAAGCAGTATATCTAGCATCTAGCAAAAAATTATTATTTTTTTGTATCCCCTGAAATCTGCACGCTACTGTACTTTTAATAGCATTTTAACAAAATTCAGTCACAACCTCAACTTTTATTAAAAACTTTTTTTCCTCTAGGTAATAATAACGATAATAAGGGGAGGGTAATTTATAATGAATAACTCTGTGCCCTGTACAATCTGACATTTTACAAGAATCCGGTTATTCATTGCGTAACTTTAAAATTACCAAATATATAAATAAAAACAAACAAATAAATTTTTTTCATTATAATATTAGTTATCTATCCAATTTCACCTTATCTGGTTAATATTGCAACAAAGCCAGTCGTAAAGGTTAATCATAAATTATTAATCTAAACAGGATAAATGTGGCATATGTAATGTATTTATTGTCACATTTATTGGTTTTGTTATTATCGGATTTGCTTAAACCGTAAATTACCAAATAGTATATCCTTTCAGTAGCGTAGGAATAATATTACCTATAGAAAAAAAAACGTTTCCTGTGGGACACAAATGCTTTAAACTAAATAGACGCATACATTAGAACTAGAAGAAGGAGACGAAAATAATAAATGAATTAATTAAATGAACTGATGTCATATTGAAAAACAGATTTTGTAAGAAAATTATTTGAGAAAGAAAGAAAGAAAGTTAGATATAATTCATTTGTAATTAAAACTATTAAGAATCTTATAACATGTTGGCAATATTATCTAATTGGTTTAAATTTATGGTTTCCTGTAATCACAAACCATAATAAATAAAAAAACTAAATATAAAAAATGAAATTTTAGATCATTAAGTTCATTACCTATTAGTATATTTATAATTAAATAGAAGAAAAGGCCATCTTTTGGCAAAATTGGTAACCAAGGCAACCTGTTTTGGAATATTTTGATAATGAACATACAATTCATACAGTTATCGTTCAGAAAGATAATATTAAAGTATCATCCTTTGGAAAGAAAAGGAGCTGCTTAATATATTTCTGAAGTCTTGGATAAAAGTCAGATAAAAGATGGATAATCTAACTTCATCTCTAGGATTTCATAGTTCCTTATTGAATCTGTTGCGGTCCTATTTATTGGATCCTCGCATTTATGTTCAATGCTTTAGTTCAGCAAAATTAGGATTCGGTTATGCAACTAAAGCTGGACAGACGAATTTCGTGTGGGTGAAAGGTAGTGAAAGATGAGCTCTAATTACGAAAATGCGACCTCCTACCTTTTATGGAAAAGCCACTATTTTGATTTTAAGTGATGAATTTGACTTTTAGATTTTACGACATTAATATCTACTAAAATTATGTCTTTCAACCATAATATTATACTAATAATAATAAAAACTTCTTCGTTTGAACGTAACTTCCAAGTTTATTTGAAAAAATATGTTTTAAATCACAATGACGGCCGTTTCGCTAAGAAGCATCGTCAGATTGACATTTAAGATACATTTTGTTTGTTTGTAGCTAGGTACCTAATGTTGTTTAGGTAGTATTAAGGCTAGACCAAGTATGGAAGTAATAAGACATAACAATATTAAAGCCTAGATGTTAATAGCCGCACAATTTCATTCATTTTGGTCACTGTTTGCAGAGTTGAAACAGAGACTGGTCGACCTGGACGTTGGTCATCTTCGGTGCTCTCCCGACCTTCAGAAAATCTTTTATTCGAAAACATGCGCACGAGATAGAGAATTCTCACCATAGGCCTCTTTCAACAACTTACAGCACTCAATAGGAGTTTTTTTTTAATTTAACAAGAAATTTCACATTGATCCGTTGCTCGTGTTTTTCGTCACACATTGTTATCGGCACGAAAAAAAAAACGTTCGTTTCTAACCTCTACAGAAAAAAACTACTACAGCGACAAAAACGTGTTTTCGTACTGGAACAGTAGACACTTCCAGCTATCTAACGCTGCATTCGTTTCCCACCCTACCCCTTTAGGACGCCTTCTGCGCGCGCTGTCTCGTTATTTAATAGCCGGACCTCGTATTGTTAATTATATACACACCATGTATGATAGCTGTATCAAAAACGAATGCGAGTACCGCAATCACACAAATGCGTTTTCTGTACGAGTAATACTCTATACTGTTGCTACAGTTAAATTAAAAATATATTGAATTAACTTCAAACTACATATAGATAATTTTTAATGAAAATATGTATATTCACAGTAGGTACTCCATTTGGTTTTTCCATACTGTTTAATAATATCGCACAAACTTAATGTTGAAAAACATAGACCATGTTTATGTATGAAGACTTGATTATTCTTCATATTTGCAAGATATGGTGTAATGGACAGTTTATTCCGTTGATAAAGCTTTGGTACCGGACCAAGTTTAAATTTTTTTCTCTATTTTGTCATAATACTGTGGAAATGGTAATGTAGAATATTTTGATTTGGGGCTTTGAACTTTATAATACTTAAGAGAAACCCACATGATTCTTACCAACTTTATTTACCTCTTTCTATCTTTCTCTGTCCTTAATAGAGTGTTGGGTTTCAGGATTAGAATAATTTGATATTTTTATTTAGATAAACAATGATGCGGATATATTACCGAATGTTTTTCTTGACCTAAAATGGAATGACACCAAAGGTGAAACCGTACTGGCTGTAAAAGCAATGACTGAAATGATATGTGAAGGGGTTTCCGTATTTATTGGTCCAGAAGGTACTTGTCACGTAGAAGCCATTATTTCACAAGCTAGAAACATCCCTATGATTAATTATGTAAGTAAAATATATTTTAAGATAGTATATGATACTAAGTGACATAAAAATCCGAACACCTAGTTTAAATGATTTTATTTTAATAACATTTGGTGAATTTATTTATTTTACTGAAATAATTGATAAAATTTTCAGCCTTATCAGTTGAAGATTCCGGTTTTTATACTGCTTTTTTTGAAATCCACTCACAATCCAAAAATGAATATTGTAGCTGAAGTCAAGATCCAAATTTTGCGGATTTTGGTTCTTGACATTCTTTACGATTGGTTACGATGCCTAGGGTACGGAGACCTGTACGATTTCGTCAACTTTGCGAGTTTGATAGGGGTCGTATAGTGAGACTTCAAGAAGCTGGATTTTCTTTTCGGGAAATTCCAGTTAGAGTGCAAAGAAGTGTAGACCCCGTGGTTAGGTATTGTCAGGTATGGCTTCGAGAAGGCCGTACGCAAAGAGCAAGGGGCTCTAGACGCCCCCGTAGAACAACACACTTTGAAGATCGCCGCCTAAGATTATTGGTGTTAGGGGACCGTTTCTCCGCTACCAGGTCCACTGCAAATGAATGGTTTGCAGAACACGGAAAACCTATTGGCATGCGAAGTGTTTACCGACGAATAATACGTTTGGGCCTGTTTTCATCCCTCCCTTTAACTCCAGAACACCGACGTAGTCGCCTTGAGTGGTGCAGAGAACGGTCACTCTGGGAGCAGGAATGGAACAGTATTGTCTTTAGTGACGAGTCTCGATTTTGTTTAGGCATGCACGATGGTCGAGCGAGGTTTTTTGTTAAAAGGCATGTTCATCAAACTGTTGGAGTTATGGTTTGCAGTGCTATAGCTTATGGTTCGAGATTCTTTAATCTTTATCAGAGGTAACCTGAACCCGCAGCGTTATATCCAAGAAGATATATTCCAACAAGATAATGCTCGACCACATGTCGCAAGAGTCACAATAGACTTCTTTTAACATAACGATGTCACATTGTTATCTTGGCTACCAAGATCTCCCGACTTATCCCCAATTGAGCACGTGTGGGATATAATGGGTAGGAGATTGCTCAATTTTCAACGTCCTCCTCAGACTCTAGAAGAACTTCGAGAGGAGTTGGTGGTTGCCTGGAATGAGATACCACAGGAGGACATTGACCATCAGAAGCATGCCAAGGCGCGTTGGAGAATGCGTAACACATCGGGGTGCATCCACACATTATTAAAGATAAAAGGGCTTTAAAGCAATGCAATCATTTTGAAATTTTTATCATTTACTCATTATTCTTCAGTAAGTACTTAAACAAAATTTTATAAAAATAAAATCATTTAAACTGGGTGTTCGGATTGTTATGTCACAGTATATTATATCTGCAATTTATAATGGAAATTAGAGTATGTTTTTAGTATTTAAATCTATCAACTGCAAAGCAAAAACAATTAGGCCTTTCTAGTAAATGTGTTTTCTTGCTGTTCTGGCTATTTATAAATTGTGAAGTTTTTAAAATTCCCAACGATCCTTTATTTTATTGTGATTGCCACCTCACCCAAAACATCCCCAGTAACCTTTATGTTTTAATTCCACTAAATAAGGAGTCCTAACTCCTTTTCCCTCTCACCACAGATTTCATCAAGTTCGTCTGTCACGCTAAAACTTCCAGAAATCTTCCATATTCAGAAACTTTTCAAGTCTTGCCTCATTTATTAATACTTCCCTAAATGTTAAAAAAACACTATACTGACTCTTAACTCGAGTTACAAAGCCTGAGTCGTCCATCTTTCTGATCATTGTTCTAGATAAAGTCATTGAGGACATAATTTCTTCCATCCAAACAGGTTTTAGGTCTGAATTTTTATACGTTGACTCAGATTCCACACTACAGTCAACAAAACAAGCAACCACCGAAACAGTAGTGCTGCCAAGAAATCCATCAAGGTTCCTCTTCCATATCTCATTTACACCTACTTGGAATATTATCAGATGAAAGACTGAATAGATTTTTTTATTCAAAAACATTACAGCAATGAAATGAAAATTTTATTTAGCTTATGGTAATGAATTCTTATACATTTAGTTTTAATTTCAGAAATGTTCAGATTATAAGGCTTCAGAAATACCGACGTTCGCAAGAACTGAACCTACAGACACACAGGTTTGTTGTAGTTCTGTCAATAACTTGAAATTAATTAAGAAAACTTGTTATCAAGAACATTAAACAAAGAACTTTGTAATAAAACTTTCAATATTTGTTTTAAAAAAAGAAAAAGTTAAGTTTTTCGAACAAGCAGTGAAAGTAGTATAAAGTTCTTTGTTTAATGTTCTTAATAGGTGGACTTTCTCAAAGTAGGGGTCAGTACAATAAATTCTATTTTAGGTTACAAAATCTGTAATATCCCTTTTATCGTATTACAAATGGGAGAAATTTTCAATTATTTACGATCAAAATTATGCCACAGTAGCTACTTCTCTAGAAAATGAAGCACTTCAAAGAAATTTTACAGTTAAATTTATGAAGGAAAACAGTATGGATCCCGTCAATTGGTATGATATCATCCAAGAAACCAAAAGTAGAACTAGAAGTAAGTAAAATACTATAGTGTTATCTATTAGCTCTATTACACCTTAATTTTTTAAAGTTCCATTCACTTTACTACTACAATGGAGTAGTTTAGTGTTTTTTTAGGTCTGTAGTAGTATAAATAATTTTTTTATAAAAGTTGCCCTTTGGCTACAATCCGCATTTGAAATTTAAATTTAATGGTTACCTACGTCATCATTGGTATGTGACATGTACGAATAAAATCTGTAGAAAATTTACGGTGTTGCCGATATCTGACAAACCTTCTCTCTTTTATTTGTTGCCATAAAAAGAAGATACATTTTATCCGTGATTGACATTTTTATAATTTATCAACTGGTTTGTTTTCACATCAAATCACAAACTTATTTTTTAAAATTTTCAAATTGTTCGTGTGCGCAAATCAGGGCCGGTATTCTCAACTCACTCCTCTCACAGCGAGCGATCACAAAAGGGAGTGATTTGATTGGCAGCGATATGGCTTTTCTAGATTCTCATGTATCCCTCCGCTGGCAAATTTATGACACGAGCAACTGGTACACATGAAAGCGAGTGAAATAAAGCACTCCTCTTTGACAGGAGCGATCCATGCGAGGAGAAGGCATGAGAATCGATTTGGCAGTGAATTTCACTCCCCTCGCATTCAACGACATCGATATCGCTCCAAGCGAGGACCTGAGAATACCGACCCAGGTTTGAAATAAATCCCGAACCTATTTCTGATTAATGTGAAAACTGTTAGACAAAATGTATATTAGTAAATAATCTTTAAGATATTACCTAAAAAGGAGATTTAAAAGAAATATTCATCAGAATACAATATGTATTTTTAGATTAAGTAGATTTATAATAATATTGAAAAAAAAACAGGAGAAAAAACCACAAAAAATATATAAACTATTTTACATAAGGTTTAATACGCGCATGTGCCAACAATCTGCTGGAAATTAATTCTCAAACCGCTTGGACTGTCACCAAACTGTCAGGAAACGATGTGAAAACATCCGACTAGTGATTGGAAGTCAGTTTCAAACTAATAATGCGCGAACACAAAATATCGAATGGTCTAGCTACTATTCATTTAGACAATGTAGTTGACATTCACCACGACATATTGCATCATAATTAGTTCTATAAAGTATTGCAAGATAAATGAAATCATATTTTGGAAATTTGAACTACCTACCACATCCTTTTTGTTGATCTGATCTAACCACAAATTACCCTTTAAGAAGGTAATAATTAAAATAATTTTTTAAGCGTCATTTAAACTATGTATAAGTGGTAGCCTAGACTTTCTAAATAGTGTTAATGAAATATTGTCTCCCGTCCCAAAAAAGTAAATGTTAACATTTAAAAATTAATTGGTAACAACATATATGATTAACACTTCATATCAAATGTTTCTTCACTGTTAAGTTATAGAACTTTTAAGTTTGATTTTTCAAATTCTCCATCAATGGCAGTCGATTTTATTGTTACATACTTATATTATTTTTATTTTTTGTAAGTAAAATTACTATTAAGTGAATATGATTTTGAAGATATAATTGTCATATCATCACCATATTCTGCTCTTATTAAAACATCTATTGTTATTACTAATGCATTTTTAATGAACCCATAAATTATTAAATTTCTGTAAATTTTACAACCCTCACTCTTATTCTTTCAACAAATGGGTATAACAAGTTTTAATTTGGGACATAGGGGTGCTTATGATGGACCCTTTAAGGAAATATCATTACAACTATTTTAGTTTTCCAATGACCATTTTGCATTATATGAAAATATATACTTAGTTCGATGTTTATCATAATACAGAGTAAGTTTTTTATCAAATAATGTCCTATTTAATAATACAGAATGTTTAAAAAAATAACCAAGCCCATCATTTGCATATGTATGCCCACGTCGGACCCCTGTAAAATAAATTAATAAAAGTGTCTCCAAACAGTTTTATTTGACAAAATATATGGACTATAACATATCAAAGTAGAACAAACTAATAATATGCAGGGTGTCCCGAAAAGAATGGTCATAAATTATACCAAAGATTCTGGGGTCAAAAATGTCAAAAATATGTTGATTGAACCCCACTTACCTATTTTAATAAAAGAAGCTTATAACTGTAAAAGTTTCGGTCCTTAGACCATCATCAGGCTATAAAGAAAACATTGGTATCAGCGAAGAATCAAAAATAGTTACATTATTCGCTGATACCATTGTTTTCTTTATAACCTGATGATGGTCTAAGGACCGAAACATGTCGCTTTTACAGTTATAAGCTTCTTTTATTAAAATTGTCGATTGATTTTGAGTTTTATTGCTATTGTTTATTTATATTTATTATTTCAACAAAAACAGCTTATATTTACATCGGTGCTTATAAACAACTACTTAGAAGCTTCAATCGACTCAACCAATGTGTTGGTAGTATATTATGCGCGGTATATTTGAAAATACAACTAGTGGCCCATCATTAGCGGGGTTACATTTCCCCTAGCAAAAATAGAAATATAACCTATATGTGAATTTTTCTGTAGTACTTTGTATTCTTAAACCCATTAGTATGTACGATATGAAAATATACATGTTTTTTAGTTTATGTATTTGTCGGTACCAACTTTCATTTGGTGGATTTAATGGATGCAATGCAAGCAGCAAATATGTTCGAAAAAGGGGAATATTTTTTAATTTATGTCGATATGAACCCTTTCTCAGACCAGTATGCATTCCAGTATCTCTGGAGTAAGTATTTTTAATCTTTTATTTTCAATATGTTATAGACAATTTGTATTCGAAGCTTTTTGAAAAGAATGTTTGAGTACTACTGTATAAACTTTCTAAGAAAAAAAATTTCATTTACCAATTAGTATGCTGTTTTATTTGTCATAGAAATATTTCTACTTTGTGTTCAATTAAAAGTTTTGTAAAAACAACATTTTTCAAATGTTTTTGTTTAATATTTAGAGCCGGCAGTTTTGAGCAAATATAAAAATTGCAGAGAAATACAGGAACCCATAAATAGTTCTATAAAGAGAGCCAAATCACTGTTTGTAGTAACAGCAACAGCACCCACCGAAACGTTTCAAGACTTTAACGAAAAAGTAAAAATGTATAACCACCAGGAACCGTTTAATTTTCCCGTTTCTAATATTTTGCCTTACGAAAAGGTAAGTCTACAATTTATTCATACATTTATAATATTTAGCATTTATTTTCCTTTTGTAGTTTGTATCAATTTATGCTGCTTATCTCTACGATTCTGTACAATTGTACGCTTCTGCTCTGCATCACTTACTAAGTCAAGAACCTTTTTTAAACGAAACTATAATTAAAGAGGTCGCTAGTAACGGTACGAAAATCATTGAAACCGTCTTGAAAATTAATGGAACCTATAAAAGTAAGTTGATAAATGTATATAAAAGTTAAATATTTTATTAGGTTCAAAGAAAAACACAAAGTCGATCCCACAATTTTAATTTAATAATGAAAGTTACTTGCAACTAGTTTCGGTCCACAGGACCATCATCAGGCTAAAAATGCAATACAATGTCAATTTTGAAAGGAAGACGGTAGTAAGACTTAATGTGATGGAAACAAAAATCAAGACTACAGTAAAATAGTTGTAGGTGAATTATCAACCTACAACTCATAAAAGAGACAATCCTAAATTATGTTAATACATATGAAAATCTCCAAAAGAGATAATATGAATTTGATATTTAATAATAAATTTTTTTTTAATTTTGTATTACTTTGTTTAGTCAAGTCAAATTGTTTATAATGTTCACTTTTTTGATCAGTATTTTGTAATTTACTTCCCTTGATATTATATATATTTTTTGATTTTTCTTTTTACTCATCTCTTGTGGTTTGATGCATCAATTAGTAATAATGTTGATTTATCATTACAATATATTGTATTTTTTATGATTTGCTTTGTATAATCAAAATTTTTTAAAAAAGTTATTATTAAACAATATTATCATTTTGGCTGCATGTTTTATATTTCTATGCGGTTATCTCTTTGGAGATTTTCATATGTATTAACATAATTTAGGGTTGTCTCTTTTATGAGTTGTAGGTTGATAATTCACCTACAACTATTTTACTGTAGTCTTGATTTTTGTTTCCATCACATTAAGTCTTACTACTGTCTTCCTTTCAAAATTAACATTGTATTGTATTTTTAGCCTGATGATGGTCCTGTGGACCGAAACTAGTTGCAAGTAACTTTCATTATTAAATTAAAATTGTGGGATCGACTTTGTGTTTTTCTTTGAACCTTTTGGATTCTACCCACATTAGAGAATGGATAACTTAAGTACATGATTTAAATATTTTGTTACATTTTCCTTATTTGTAGGTATCAACGGTGCGTTGATGAAATTTGACAAAAATGGTGATTCTGAAGGTAACTATTCTGTGATAGCTTATTCTGAACCAGAAAATAAAAGTCTAGGAAAATACAATTTTTCTTGCGATTACCAAATGAAGCCAGTTGGACAATTTTACCAAACTAGTGATGACGACAATGCACTTCCTGTAAGTTTTGTCTACCAAAATTTTTACAGTTGTATTTCTAAGAAATACTGGTTTATACAGTATTGGATATATTCCAAATAAACATTGCATGTTTGTCATTTATTCAGTATCAACATTTGCCAACTCTCTTGCCAAGACAAACATTTTTCGTAATTTGCAATTATGTTATAATATCATAAATTATTTGCATTGTTATAATACTTACACATAATACATTAATTTATTTTAGTATGCTGAGATCTGACCACTTCCCAAAACCATTATTTTACGTTATGTAATAAATATTCAATTAAATTTACTAAGTTATATTTTCTTTTATATATTTAGACAGTTAAACTACTTCATTTACTGTTTTTTCTAACAATTACAGAGGTACGAGTTGAATGTCTACACCCAAATATTCTGGCCAGATGGTAACAACAGACCAAAGGACCAACCTAGCTGCGGATTCGATAACGAACTCTGCCCCAAACCGAACACCCAACTCAACAGTATAATAGCAGCTGCAGTACTGGCCATATTGCTCTTCTGTTTCGGCGTAATTACTATGAGCATATACAGGAAATGGAAAATAGAACAGGAAATAGAAGGTCTTTTGTGGAAGATCAGCAGAGAAGAGATACAAGATTATTTTGATAGAGACATTGTTTCTAGTCCTAGCAAAGTAAGTAATTTAAATAATAACGTCATTAAGTTTATAAAAGAAATTTTTCATTTTTAGTTAAGCTTAGCCTCTGCGAGTTCGTATGAATCTAGGGGGGGCCTACAAGTGTTCGCCAACACTGCCCAATATAGGGGCGTAGTAGTTAGAATAAAAGAATTGACATATCCGCGTAAAAAGGACATTTCTCGCGAAGTGATGAAAGAAATGCGGTTGTTGAGGGAACTAAGACACGACAATGTGAATTCTTTTATAGGAGCTTGCGTGCAACCCACCTCAATATTACTAGTCACCGATTATTGTGCCAAAGGAAGCTTATACGTAAGTCACTTTCGTTCTATTGTTATTAATTGTTATTTTATATTTTCCTTTTTTAGGATATTGTAGAAAATGAAGATATTAAGTTGGACAAGATGTTTGTAGCCTCATTAGTTCATGATCTCATCAAGGTGAGTGATTTTTTTATTCAAAATTAACTACAAAGGTTCCTAGTGTAAATAAGGCAGTTAGAAGAATGAAAAAAATGCTAGGCACTGACCCAGAGAAAAATTATGAGACACTAGTCTCTAGACATGGGAAGAGATATTTTTTTTGAAGTAGAGGTTACCATAGATGTCTATATTGTTTAAATGCAAACTTTTTCAATATGTTACAATATTTTCCTACATTACCTAGTGTTTTTTTTTAATTACTATTACATTTTAGGGTATGCTGTATATACATAATTCATTGTTAGTATGCCATGGTAATTTAAAGTCTTCGAATTGCGTAGTAACTAGTAGATGGGTGCTACAAGTAACCGATTTTGGTTTAGCAGAAATAAGGCAATGTGCGGAAAATGATAGTATAGGAGAACACCAGTATTATAGAAGTAAGAATTTAGCTAAGAATTTCTAAATCTAAATATCTATCTAGGGGAACGGTGGGTAATGGTGTGCGGCGGCTATTTATGCGCACATGCGCACTTAATTTATGATTGAGACAGCTGCTGACCTCTGTTAAGTCATAACTGTACCTCCCTGTTCAGAAGTTGTACTTCCCAATTAACAAAGTCTTTGTTTTATATGCATGCTGGATGTCAAATTTTATCTGCGGAAATAAGCTATAAATATTGTGATCATATATATTTTAATCGGTTTTCTGCATTCCTTTATTGCTTACATTACCGACTAATATTTTCCTGGATAACAAATCGCTTTCTAGTCTTATTTTTGTATATGTTAAAAATTTGTCTGCTAGCTGTACGCAGCACACACCATTATCCGACATAACTTTAAAGTGCGCAATGATGAACTGGATAATATTGAGTATGCGGGTCTAAAAACCGCTGCGCGCTGCCTTGTATGTGGTGGTACCAGCAAGAAAGGCGAATATTGGTACCAGTCTGTAAACGATGCTGTCATGCGAATTATTTTCATAAAATTCCATTTGAAATATTTTAAATATATTAAAAAATTGTTAAGGTAGCATACAAATAAACAAATAAGCTTTCCAAACAATAACACAAAAGTAAATAATGTGTTGAATTTAGAACCGTTAGCGATACCGATACCACCACACTAACATAAAGTTCTAAAAGTGTGTTTTGGCATAAATATTTTACAGAATTACCTACTGTGTAGGCAGTACGAACTTTTATATACATTTACTTTAGTTAATATAAGAAATTTACAATATTGACTGATTTTCTGATTTGAGTGCATTTTTCAAATAACTAAATTATGGAGTATTTAAATTATTTGGGCGATGAACCAGATTTTGAGTTAGTGGATATTATACAAGCATGTTAGCTAAGGACAGTATACAACAGAATCAATTAATTATGAAACTTTGAATCAATTGAAATTTTTTCGGTTTCGGTTGTATAAAGAAACGGTTCTAGAAATATTAATGCATAATGAGGATCATTTGGAATATCCACATTACAGGTTATGGTATTATATTTTAATTTGAGTTCAAACTATTACCTAAATTTCAGAAATAACAGCGTTTCTCCAATAAACCAACTTTTATGTGCTCCATACAATAAAATAAAATACACAGACGTGCTCTGCGATATTTTGCTACATAGTTCGTGTTTTCAGTATTATTAGGGAGTTTTCGAGCCACCTATTTAACGTACGTGTCACGCTATACGTTATTGTGCACATGCGCATTAGCTATAAAATTATGAATTACGTTATTAACCGATAACGTATCCCGTAATATGCGGAGTTACAACGTAACGGTTATTAAACGATAAAGTTTTCACGGCGTTGCCGATAGAGAATATTATTGTATTTATATCTTTTTTATAAGACAAAAATAGTAATTTGGACTATTTACTTATAACTTCTAAAACATAATTAAACCATTGCTATACTAAACCTTCGTTTGTATTTCGATTGAAATATTTAATATTTGTAATCCTTGAGTAAATTTGACAACTCGTCATCGAACCTTAGTTAAGATAGCCAACAACGAAATAATAAGGTTAGGTTAGGTCTAATTTGTATTTGTAATCGAATGTTCTTAATTTTGTTGTGCTTTGTTTTGCTACGTGTGCTTAATTGTCAACTTTGGTCTATATTGGAGGATCATTTGCCCCCTCTTCAAATATATTTTGCAAAATCACATTTCTAACTAAATTATGATCTAATACGTTAAATTCGATGACCAAAAACTGTTTTGTTATAAACCGGTTAATTACGAAAGCACAAGAAAAGCGCATGCTCATAATAACCGAAACGTGATTTACGTACATAGATTTTTAGGTGGCTCAAAAACTCCCTATTAAAGGTTATTTATTGTTCGGGTCAATCAATATGGTAGGTTCTTTTTTATTTATTTTGTGCCAACTTAGTGTGAAATAGATAAAATTTACTAAAATCATGCGGAGTCGCCAATGTTAAGCAAGACTTAGCTAAGGAGACAATAAAATTTGATGGTGCAAATGGGTAGATCTTGAGGAGCCCTTAACTTTTAAGGTTCGTTTAACTATTCTCTCCTTAACTCGATGTTGGTACAATCGCGCATAAATATCGATCAATTTGCATACACAACATAAAACACAAACACTACTATCAATATTAATTTTCCAAAGTTTACATTTTATTTTAAAATTGTTAATGATAATAATGCATTAAGTATTTTATTTAACAAAAACTTATTGGATCTTTACCGCTATTATTATTTCAGATTTATTTTGGAAAGCTCCAGAAATTTTACGTCATCCCGGGAAATATATAAATGGAACCCAAAAAGCCGACGTTTATAGTTTTGCCATAATTTTATACGAAATTCTCGGTCGAAGAGGACCATTTGGAGTAACTGGGTATGAACCCAAAGGTAATATTAAATATTACTCTATTATATTATTTTATTCGTGGACAATTTATTTAATTGCAGAAATAATAGAGTTAGTTAAAAAGCATAGAAACGACGAACCGTTTAGACCTGCCATAGAGGCACTTGATGAATCCGAAGTAGGCTGTGATGATTACGTTTTGCAATGTATGAAAGACTGTTGGGCCGAAGAACCGGAACTCAGGCCGGATTTTGCCTCGATCCGGTCAAGATTGAAGAGGATGAAAGATGGAAAGTTAGTTATATTTAATTATTTATTTATTTGTTAAAGTTCTGTTTATTTAAGTAGGTTTGGTAAACACTACATAAAAAACCAAACATCTCTGTATCTTGTCTAAATAAATATTTTGGTTTTAGGAATAAAAATATCATGGATCAAATGATGGACATGATGGTTACTTATGCAAACCATTTGGAAGAATTGGTTACTGAACGAACAAGACTTTTGTACGAAGAAAAATTGAAAACAGAAGATTTGCTACATAGAATGTTACCAAAGTAAGAGAACTAGTTTGTAATTCACGGTACCATCTTTTGAAACAGCCATCTTTTAAAAATTAATAAATAAATATTTTAATCTGTTTTATTATAAAACGTTAGCAAGTTTCTCTTTCGTCAGCCAGGTCGTATATGTTTCACGGCCTCCGTCTTTTAACCCTTTGTCGGTCATGGCTTCGTCGACTTCATTTTTCCAGGATTTTCTCGGTCGTCCTATTCTCCTTTACCTCTTGGGCTCCATTCTGCAACCTTGTTTATATTTTCTGCTCTAAAGCATACTTTCTTCTATATATTAATTGCAGAGGGTCCTTTCTTTCTTATCTTTTCATTTCATATCCTGTTCGTTCTAGTCAGAGCATCTCCCCTAATATATCATTTCTCACCAGATTGCTCCTTTGGTTTTGCTTGATTATTATATAAATTTTTGATGCATATGCCCTGATACTTTGTATTATTGTTTGGTATATCATTTTTTTTTCTTTGATGTTTTTATTCCAAATTATCTTATCGAGTTGTCTGCTTTTTATTTTTTTCTGTTTTTTAATATTATACAGTCCAAGTATTTAAATATTCTTCCGCTATTGTGGACGTATTCTTAAGTATTTCGTTTTCTTCTCCAGGCTTATATTTTTGTATTCTTTTTTCATCTTTCTTACCATGTAACTGATATCTTCCTCATCTTGAGCCAACACCACTTGATCGTCGGAGAAGCACAATGTACCCCTTCTTGGCATTCCCAAACCCCTACATTTTGTTTTCCGAGCCATTAGTGCATCTAATAAAAATATTTCGATTAATGTCATGTTGGTCATCACTGTAGTAGTATTTTTGTTGTTTTCTAGAAGGTAACTATTTTGTTCCTTATTGTTATGTATACTTTATTTTCCTTATATATGTTTTTGATTGCTTGGGTTAGGTTAGGTTAGGTTAGGTTAGGTTAGATTAGGTTAACCTATTCCTGACCGGACATTAATCTATTCTATTTGCTAAAATACTTCTCCCCTTTTATCTGTCTCTATATATA
Source organism: Ophraella communa (assembly GCA_035357415.1). Taxonomy (NCBI): domain Eukaryota; kingdom Metazoa; phylum Arthropoda; class Insecta; order Coleoptera; family Chrysomelidae; genus Ophraella; species Ophraella communa. The sequence goes on along the minus strand of CM068988.1, from coordinate 17,981,088 downwards.
CTTGTACTTGTTTCAGGCCTGTTGCCCAAAAATTAACCAGAGGACTTGGAGTCGAACCAGAATCTTTTGATTTAGTAACGATTTATTTTAGCGATATAGTAGGTTTTACTGCAATGTCAGCTGAAAGCACACCGTTACAAGTTGTCAATTTTCTCAATGATCTCTACACAGTATTTGACAGCATCATCAAAGGTTATGATGTTTACAAAGTGGAAACTATAGGCGATGCCTACATGGTGGTAAGTAATATTAGTTTTATATACAGACATATAAAATACAATATGCAGAGCTATTCATTTATAAAATACGAAATTTTGATTTTTTAATACGGTTAGGGTTAGGGAGGGTGAGGAGACAAGATATATATAACCATTGTTGGAATATGGCGGGTGGCAATAGAACAACATAGATAAAGAAATAGGGTTCCATGTATGAGCTCATACAGGTTCTTTGCGGTAGAAGTCTTCTGCGATGATTTGGGGTTTCCCATATAATATCTGCTTTCTGTGATCCATGCTCTCGCTGTGGCATAGTATGTGTAGTGCTGTTTCGGTTTTCTTTTTGCACTGTGTGCAAGTTCTTCGTTATAAAGACCTAATTTATACAGGTGTTCTCTAGTGGGGAAGTGTCCCGTGAGTATTCCTGTAATGATGGGTGGTTTATTCTTGTTCATTGTGAGCAGTTCTTTTGTTACTTTTTCAGATGGTTCCAATAGACGATTTTCCGGTACACCGCAGATTGTCTCAAAATAGTTTTTTAACACCTTTGCTTCACTAGTAAATTCCAAGTAAGGTAACATAAACACAAGTATTTGTCATTTAGATTGTTAATGAAATGATATTGGATTACGGCAGCAGCTTGTGTAGTTTGCCAGTGAACTAAAATTATTCCAAATTGTTCTAATTTAAATAAAATTTAAAATATGCATACTCAACAAATAACAAAGTTCTACAGATATATATGTATCTACTGAAAAATATATTTAGTGTACATAGAAATATTAAATTATAATATTGAACAACAAGCATTACAAATAATTATATACGGGGTGTCCCTGACTAATTTATCCAGGCTATATCTCTTAAACGAGTAAAGATTATCGAATGGGACGAAAACTGATCTATTCCATTTCCAATACACTTTAATATGGCGTGGACAAAAATTATCCCCTAAATATTCATCCCTTAGTTACAACCCCTAACTTTAAATTTCTTAATAGCACCCTGTACATTTTTTTATAATTTTGGATTTGGTCTTCCATTGCGTATTCGAAAAATTTTTCAAAAATAAAATAGATTCGTAGGTAATCAAGAAAATATTAGTTTTTTTATTTTTGTTAAATTAATTAAGTAAGCCTTAAAGCTTAAAGGAACAATAAAAATAAATGTAATTAAAATACCAATAAATATGGCAAGATTCGAAATGTATTTTGCAGCAGGTGGACTACAATTCGAACATCTAATGTAATAATTAATTAGTTAATTGTTATTTTTATGGTTTTTTTAAGCAGGGCTTTCTTGATTAATTTAACAAAAATAAAAAATAAACTGATATATTCTTGATTACCTATGAACCCATTCTATTTTTGAAAAATTTTTTGAATAGACGATGGAAGACCAAACCCAAAATTATAAAAAAATGTACAGGGTGCTATTAAGAAAATTAAAATTAGGGGTTGTAGCTAAGGGATGATTATTTAGGGGATAATTTTTTCTCCGCCATACTAAAGTGTATTGGAATTTGGAATAGATAAGTTTTGGCCCATTCGAGAATCTTTATTCGTTTAAAAGATATAGCCTGGATAAATTAGTCTGGGACACCAGGTATTATTCATCTGGCAACAACAAAATAATTCGTAGTAATTAAAAAACTAATGTTGGCACATACAGATTTTGTAAATAACTCTGTCTATTGTATTTTATATGTCTATGGTTTTATACTATTTGTTTGTTCAACAATCCAATGCCAAATAGTACCTAATATATTATTTGCACCTACTGTTTTCTTAAGTAGATTGTATATTGCAGGTTTCAGGTTTGCCTATAAAAAATATGAACAGACATGCAGGAGAAGTTGCCTCTATGGCACTTAACTTACTTTCCGCTGTTAAAAACCACTGTATATCACACAAACCGAACGAATCATTAAAATTGAGGATAGGAATACATACAGGTTAGTACAACTTAAATATATTATGGAACAATAAAGAGCAACTAATAGCGTTCAAACAAATCTTGGTTTTCTTTCAGGACCGGTAGTAGCAGGAGTGGTAGGTTTAACCATGCCGAGGTATTGCTTGTTTGGAGATACCGTTAACACAGCTTCTCGTATGGAAAGTAATGGAGAACCTTTGAAGATTCATATTAGCGCTCAATGTAAAGAAGCTCTGGATAAACTAGGAGGTATGTTTGATATTTAAAATACCAAGGAAAGTTATTCATAAATATTTTGATTCAGGTTACATTGTCGAAGAGCGGGGTATCGTCAACTTAAAAGGAAAAGGAGAAGTAAAGACGTATTGGTTGACCGGAGCTACGGAACAAGCAATACAAAGACGGGAAGTTGATTTGGCAGAATTGCCGCCTCTATTTTGTCGACCCAGAAAAAGCCCCAAATTGAATTCCGAATCTAGACAACCATCAGTTTGCGGGGGGTTTGGAGGGTTGCATAGTAGACGACATTCTAGTGTACCAAGAGGTAAGTAATAGTATATATTTGTTTAATACAACATCTTTTTAATGTTACTTGCGATCTATAAAAGTAGTATTTTAATTAAGTGTTGGTTCTGAAAAAGATTTACAAAGTCTTACAATAAACAGAATTAACTTATTAATATTAAAACTAGTTTTGTTACTAGTGTAGTAGATATTACTCTCTTTTTATTTATATATTACTTTTACTTTTTATTCTTATTTTTGTATTATTCATTTTTTTATTTGTATTATATTTTATTTTTGGTTAGTTGTACTGCTTTCAAATTATGTTAGTACCTTTTTTGTTTGGTGATGGTTCTTTTATTATTTAGTATTATTTTAACACAAGTAGTGGGTAAAGGGTCTTACAGAATGCATGTTTTTCCTTTTTTATGGGTATATTTTAATATTATATTTTATTATTAATTGTTGTGTTACTTTATTTACTATCAAACAATCTTTTCTTATCTTTTCTAATGTTTCCTTGTTCTACAAATTTTACTAACAAATACTTTATTTAGCAAAGCAAAATCTGTCTTTGGTACAAGTATCTTCCCCCAATTTTTATATTTAAATTTTTAATTTAACAACAGACAAATCTGCTGTATTTATCATATATATAGGTATTAAATAAATACATTGAAATTCTAAGCATACTTGTATCATTCAAAATAAACTAAAAAAATATTGAGATAGTAATGACAGAAAATACCATTGCCACTGAAAATTTTCCTGTCAGGTACTAGCATAGAGGTGGAAAGTACATCAACTATCCAAAATTCTCCAGTGCCTATTCAGCACCTTCGCCTAAATCGGCACAATTTAACTGTTCCAGACCCAGGAGGGTCTAAGTTGACCATTAATACAGCATTTGGTAGTCAGCTGATTGAAGTAACAGAAGAAAATAAGAGACAAAGAAGAGTATTGTCTAGTATTGCTTCTAGTTGTGACGAACATAATCGCAGTCAAGTAAGCACAACATTGTGTCCCAACCTATCAGAAAACCATTCACAAATCAGTAATTTTTATAACATAACACAATTGTTATCAATAATCGATTATCTGAACGATTGCGAACAGGTTTTCGGCTGGATTGGAACAAATCTATTATTTTCAAGTTAGAGACTTTATCTGCAAATTTTTTATTTATAAACATTGATTCTAGTTGCTACCCTTGTTTTTTTTAAATAAAAATTCATTATTTGGATTACAAATATTTTGAATAACTGACGTCCCAAGCAAACAACATAGCTAAACTTATTTGTTTCAGGGTATGCTCAACAGGGTACGAGAATCAAAATCCTTAGATCCATTACCGTTCACCAAATCAAACAAACCTTCAGATCTATTCGATAAATTCCTTAACGGAGACCGAACGTCTAGGCGATCTCTAGAAAACTGTGACAAACTCGGTGAGATACAAATCATAGCTTTGCCTGAAGACAAACTTATAAATAACAATTTCCCCAACGGGAATCTATTGAATCCTCCTCGAGCTAATGTTTATGGAGAAGACGTCCAAGCTCCACTATTGAACGCTACAAACCAACAGATCACCATAAGAAAAAGAGGAGGAAGTGCAGTTGACGACATACCTGAGAGCGAATCTTCAAAAAAGTAAGGTTCTCCAAGATTGTCATTTGTGTTATCATACAACACTGTAACTGTACCATAAACAAACATTGGAATTTCTATAATCTACTTAGCAATAAACTGTATAGCTTTATTGTTATTAATGTACAGCTTTCTAACTAGCTTCATTGATGATTGGAATGTATTATTCCGTAAACTCTTCTGTCATTTTGCTTGTTTGATCCACTAATGAATTATCGTCTTTATTCCATGTTTCCACTTTTTTCCTTATTTTTAAAATGTCTTTTCCACTACACAACCCGCCATCAAGGAAGTTAAACCTTGTCCCATGCTTTTATACCTACATATAGCACTTGTCCATCTTCGTTTAAGATTTCTATGGTAAATAGTTTAACTGGTTGATTATTTTATATTTTTACAAAATTTTTCAAATTTCAAATCAAATGTTACAATATTTACTCAATGGCCACCAAGATTATTGCTCCATGAATTTCTATTAAAAATAAATGTTTTCTAAAACTGTTGTGAAATTATAACCATTTAGCTCCATTTTGGCTTCCAATGTCTCTCAAATGGTCCCAGTGCCTCTACTATTCTCTAAATTTTTGTAGATCGTTATGAAGTCCCATGTTACTAATAAGGTTTCCTACATAACTAATTTTTTAAACCTCTTATTCTGTAAATGTTCCTCTCTTGTTTTACTTGCGACTATTATAACTCATCTTAAAAATTTGTTAAATATTTTCAATAATTTTGGAATATCGAGGGTGTCAATAATTCAATACCTCGTATCTGCAAAATAGCTATTTTCGAGGAGGTTAAAAAAATGAAATACAGTTTCTGTTAAAGAGAGGTATTTTTAATTTTAATTGATGGGAATACATAAAAAACAGTAGATATGAATTAATTAGACCAAAATTATTAAAGCAGTCAATTGACTATAATAGGTAAGATACGTGGTATTGCACACTAAACATTGTTATAATCCGTAGATACGAGGTATTGAATTAGATGCAGCACTCTATTTACTCAGTAGATAACTCTCTGAATATTCCATTCCAGCAGCAACATATTTTTAATGTTTAGTTTTAATAATTAAATTATATTATTTTTAGATGGCGTTCTCTTGAGGCTGTTTCAACATCTTGTGGTCAGTTGTCTGACGTACCCAGTAAAAAATCCATATCAAAGAATTTTAAAAGTTGGCTAATGGGTCTGTTCAACGGTAACGGAATCAAATCTAGTAATAGTTCTTTAAGAAAGGGCGTTATGAATGAATACAACAATTTACAACCAGAAAAAGAGAGCATTGTTTAGAAAAACAGTTACTGGATTTTAAAAATTCAAAAATAATTGTTAAAATTGCACCAACACCAAAAACTATTTTTACAAAATTTCTAGTTTTGCGAACATCTGTGTATATATAGATTTTAGGGCTGTAATTCAAATAGTAACAAATATCGATTTATTTAGTCTTTACCATCATTTAATTTATTATGAACTCAATTATAGATATATTTATTTTTTATGTACAAAACATACAATTTACTTTCACTAACTTTCTTTAAGTATTTTCCATGTAATATCTATTTTTATATTAAAGAAATAATTCAAATGATTAACGAATATGAATGTATATTAACAATACTTCACAGTTCTTGTTATTCTCCCATTTAGGTAATTTTTAATAATGCAACTTCTATCAAGCTTAAAATTAAATTAATAACTTTATTTCCCCTAAAATTAAATGCCTACATTTTCAAGTATTTCATCATAATGACCAGTAATAGACGAAAGTATATTTATCAATTTAAATAAAGAAACTTATCCCTGATCATACAAAAGTATGAGGTTTATGTACGTTTTATTAACATTCTATATCATTATTTTATAACGTATATTCTGAAAAAAAAAATAAACTGCCTTCAATCAACTAAAGGTTTTATAAAAAATATTTATTCTTCCTGTGCAAATTTTATTGAAAATGTGGATATCATTGTTTTTATGTGATAAAAAACCGTATTAGTAGATTAAAATCATGTTTCAAAATGTATTAAATACTTAATAACTCAATGCTGTATTAACCAATATTTAACCATTTATTTAAATTTCTTATTTTTGACTGTTAACCAATGAGATTATTTTATTATAGATTTCCTACCAGCATCAGCTGCTTACTGCGTTATCTTCCCTGCATTTTGATTAATGTTTATTGTTTACCACATTTTCCGGCACTTAACTATGTATTTTCTATTGTCGAATATAAATAACACGACCACCTCTCTCTACTATCTCTACTGACTACTGCAATCGTTTTATTTTACTTGTATGTACTAGAACATTTTTTATAGGATAGTTTTTTGTTTCAATGATTAGTTATTCTGTTACTATTTGAACTCGGCACTTGCAATATTTATTTTATTGTTTTAGTAAATTTCAACAATTTTATAATTTTAATTTGTATATTTTCGTTGCTTAATTTTAAATTAAAAAATATAAATTATGGTTAAATTATATTAGAATATATTTTTGGTGAGGGAAAATTTTAAAATATTTGAATTATGTATTCTTTCTTATTGTAATTTATAACAGGATTTTGATGGTGAATTACACTTTTAAAAAATTGTCTAAAATACCACCTAAAATCCTGAAACCCGTCCGATATAGAGTCGATACTATATATTATATATACCGTGCTATAAAATTTTTATTAATTAAAATATTTATGCTGGTTTCTCAAGACGTGCATTTATTTTCTTAATTTGTGATGTTTAGTGTGATCCTGCATAAAGCAAAATTTTTTTTCTTGTTATTTTAATAACATTTCTTTTATTTTTACATACAGAAATTATTGTTTATTAAATGTTTTGTTTTTAGCATTTTATGTCGTGTTGTTTAAATTGATTTTTTGCACTTTAAAAATTTTCTTTACACTTATTTGAATACAATCCTCTTGAGATAATCCTTCAATGGAGTTTTTAATAAATGTGCAATAGAATATTCTTTTAGTTTTTATCCCTGTTAGTAAAAAATACAAAAAATGTTCATGTTTACAGTCGTTTTTGTTATTATTTTTCCCATTTTGGGGGATCATAGTTTAATTGTTTTCTTATTCTTTATGATGTCCAACTCATTTATAATTTTCCCACCATTTGTGTTTTTTTTATTGTCTCCTTTATTATCCTTTATTTTTTACCTGACATTAATATTTTCTATCCAGGATTGAAATTTTGTTAAGAAAAGAATCCAATTGTCAGGAAATTATGTATATATGTATATGTACATTGTCATGTCGAAATTTTTAAACTACAAATTATGTAAAATTTTATTTAAAATGCAGGAACTTATCATATCACCGAAATATGTATAAAACTGTCGCAAGTACAATTATAAAAATATGTATTTATATTTTCAAAAATCTAGATGTTTTGTACTAAAAATATTTTATATGTTAAATATTTAAAGAGCTATAGAATATCATAAACTAGTTTTACAAAAATCGATCTGGTTTATGGTTAGAAACTGTTTAATGGAAGATATTTTTGTCAAAAGTAACCTAAAAATATCTTCAACAAGTAGATTTACAATTTTTTAACAATCTTATTTGCCATACTGTACGTTAAATGTCACTGCAATAATCTACTTTTATGAAAATACATTTTTCTTATACAAATATAAGTGGATCCAAATGTCAGTTCCATCACTCTATAAAAAGAAAAAGTATCAAAGCCTGATGTGCATCATGGATGAAAAATAATATAAATCTTTTATGCCCAGAATTTATAAAGAGCAGCACTACAAAAAACAAAACTGTATTTATCAACTGATATTTGAATTACCCTATAATATGTATGTATTTAATAATTTTCATGGATGTCACTGCATTTGAGATGTTACCAATAAAAAAATCAAGTGCTAATTTTTTTGAACTATTTATGGGATTAATTTTTGTATTGTATAAATATAAAGGTGTAGTCACACCAAAAAAGCGAGCACAAGCTAACAAGCAACAATTTTGCAAAATGGGAATGGTTTCTATCTCAAAATTGATCCCACAATCCATTGATTTACATGAAAAAAAACCTACGGTTTGGTCGCAAATAAACTATACTAAATGTTTGCTAGTATTCGCTTCTTAGTATGACTCAATTTTAACTGTTTTTTTAAGTGGCTAATCAACCGATAAGCTTGAAATGTTGCAAGCACTAAATGAAATGTGGTTGAACAAAAGATTAGTCGAAAAAGTGGCTTATTCCACGGATAGAAATATATATTTTAACTGTAATCCTAGAAATGTGAAAAAATTATTACATTTTCGGAAATAGAAAACTAAAGCCATAAAAATATTTTTGTCATAAAAAATGCGTTTGTATTAATGGCCTAATTTCCAAAACGTTTCATAAACAATTTCTTTTTTAAGGGTTAACATAAGTTTACTGATCAGTAAAGTTGCAATTTCAATCCAGATGATAGCAAATAAGAACGAATTTGTTTACCTATATTGTTTGAAATGATTAATGATCTTAGAAGCTAACGGACGATTAACCACATTTTTAAAACTTGGAAATTCTAAAGGCGCAAGGTACAAGAAACATTTTATTATTTAAAAAACAAAATATTAAGAGTAATAAAGCTAATTCTTCATTTACAAAAATGTGATCAGTCTCCATCCTTTCTGTAGTGTTCTCTAACCGAGAATCCCCATTTTAAGTACTAACAGTGAAGAAAGAAGGGAAACTTTTATTGAAACAACATAAATATGCTGTGGATGAATTTAAGCTATATTTTTTTATTACTTTGCGCCTTTAGGTTTAGCTCTGAAATAGCAGTGTATAGAGGTACAGTAATTTGTTTTTTGAGTCAATGTTTACAAAAAGTTAAGTCAGAATTGTGTTTGAGGCTGTGAATATATTCTCCAATTAATGTATATAAAATATAGTCGTTAATTTTTATTTTTGGAAGTACTACCTTCGCACTATAAAAATAGATGTGCCATTAACTTACAAAGTTATGTATATTAAATTAAATTCACATGTAAATATGTTACTACTGTAGGTATTGTTTGATAATATACATATTTATTTATTATTAGTTTTCTTTGTTTACCGTTCTTAATCCTAACTATAGGTCTGTTCCAACACAACATAAAACCATACATGCATCGGTCATTTCGATTTGTTCAATTTGTAACGTAGCACAGCAGTTAGAATTAAACAACTGTTCGAATGGAAATAACCGATAAATCTGCCGTTTTCTGTTGTATTGGTACAGATCTTATAATTTAAATAATTTGAAGACAATACCTATAAATAAAATAGAGGCCACTCAACGATACACTAGACTAAACTCAGATATAGAGACAACTATCAACGTTCAGGTTATTTGCGGTAAGAAAGGAGAATAAGAACATTATAAAAGATCATGGACCTTTAAGACATGAAGCATCGCTTTATTGGAGCTTCCTATAGACGACCACAAAAAGAATATCTTGAAAAAATTCGACGCAAAAATTGATAGCACAAATGAAGGAACGCTAGAAGTTATTTAGTAAGTTAGAGAAAACACCATAACATGGTTCACTTTACCTAGATATAAAAAAGGGCAGAACTGATTATGATGTCACCTTACAACTTGCCCACATTCGACAGGACACTGCATATTTTTGGAAATGTAGGGTTCGCAGAATTCAAGTAATGTCCTTGTCGATACAAGTAGTCTAATTACTGTAAATTAAATAGTCAGTTTAATGTGGAATATAAGCGAGGTAAGTTTGTGTTTTATTGATAAATGAAAACGTTACGGATGAGTAATAAACAACATAGGTATAGTTTGTTCAAGCATCCTCTGCCGTTACGTCATACATTAACTTGGGAAATGCCCCAAGATGATATGCCAAAGAAAATTCATCACAAAGTTGAGTAATAAATCTGAATGGGATGAAGAAACCATACAGAATTTAAACCAGAATACCATAAAGTGGTATACGGACGGTTCCAAGCTAGACGAGGGAACTGGTATTTTTATATTTCTTTATTTCATATTCATACAATTATTGATAGATAACATAAACTCATTAAATAATTTGACAATACTTGACATAAAATAAATATTCTAACTCCACGATAATCAACAAAAAACTCCATGGCAATGGAATTTATAAAAAAATATATAAACGTTAATACTAAAAACATAACATTCTTCCCCCTTCAGGATGCGTTGAATCCATATCTTGGAATTCTATTAATCAGGAGAAAATCGTACTGGTGCCTTTTTAACTCGGGAAGATCTTCGTGGCGTATTTGGCAGTGTCCTATTTTCTTTCGGAGACGAATTTTGCATCAACAGTGGCGGTGGCAACAATGCTCCTGAAGCATCCTCCGGTTCATCCATCGGTGGCTTTACGTTGAGCTCGGAAGGCTGAACATTGCCTTCTGGTAGTCCATTTTGCTCTGCTGTGAAAGTTGTTGGTAGGGTTGTTGGATGAACCAAACTTGTTCCACTGAAATGTGTTTGACATTGTTGTGGTGAATGTTCATGGTTAAGAGGTTCTGAAAGAGTTTTGTATTTAGATGGCATCAGATACTCGTTTTCTTGATGTCCCCGAATTTGATCCACGTGCCTTTTGAAGCGTTTTCCGAAGAAGTCGATGTCGTAATGAAGATCTCCCGATCGCGAAATAATGGTACCTGGAACCCATTTGTCCATCCGCGGATTTCCGGATAGAAAATATACTGATTGCGCTGGATAGAATACACGAAAAGAAGAATCGAAGTTTGCTTGTTGTTTTTCAACCATTCTCGTGTGCAGGCTTTCTGGTTTTAGCAAATCAAGGCGAGTCCGCAGGGAACGTCCGAGGAAGAGTTGTGCTGGAGATTGTCCCGTGGTTGAGTGTGGTGCTTTACGGTACTGTCGCAAAAATTCATTCAAGTTGCGCTGCAGAGAACCAGGTGTCGTGGACATTGTCTTAAGATGATCTTTGACAGTTTGTACGTTTCTTTCTGCTTGGCCATTGGTGGAAGGATGATAGGGAGCGGTGAATTTATGGTATTTAACTCCGGCGTTCTTTATGAAGTCCCTGAATTCGACGGAAGAAAACTGTGGACCATTATCGGAAACAATAATCATGGGCACTCCATGAGCTGTGAATAAATCATCAAGGATCGCTATCGTAGCGGCTGCTGTTGTTGTATGTGTGATTTTGACTTCGAGCCATTTACTATAAGCGTCAGAAACAATAAGCAACATTTTTCCAACGAAGGGTCCTGCATAATCAATGTGGATGCGCTCCCATGGTCCATGCGGGTACTCCCAATGGTGATCACGAAATTTAGGTGGTGCGTGTGCATGTTTCGCACAGTCGTTGCACGATTTTGCAATGCGTTCTATATCCTCGTCTATGCCAGGCCAGTAAATGAAGGAACGTGCCATGCCTTTCATTTTCACGATTCCTAAATGGGCTGCATGTAGATCATTAAGAATAGGTTGGCGAAGTTTTGGTGGGACGACCACTCGGTGCTCAAAAACCAAGCAATTTGCAGATAGTTTGTATTCTAGTTCAGGTGATTTGTATCCAGCACGAGCAAGGCTTTGTCCTGATTCCAGCAAACGAAATATTTTTCCGAGATGGGGATCTTTAGCTGTTTCTCGAGCGATATTCTCTGCACGAACTGGAAGCTGCTGGATTTGTCCTACGATAAAATGGTCAAATTCGTCATTTTCCTCCCCCTCATGCATAATTTGATGTTTTATGTTGTTGATTGAAGCAGGTAAAGATACACGAGAACAGTAGTCAGCGTTTGCGTTGAGTTTTGTCGGTTTGAAAATGACATTGTAATCGAAATGTGCAAGATAATCTGCATAGTTTGCCATTCGACTGATACAGAGCGTAGGCAAAGATTTTTCAGGGTGCAGAATCTGAGACAGAGGTTTGTTATCAGTATATAACGTGAAGTGTCTAGCATATAAATAATAGAAAAACCTTTGTACAGCCCACACTATGGCAAGTGCCTCCTTGTCGATTTGAGGATACTTCTGCTCAGTCGAACTCATTGTCCTGCTTGCGTAAGCTATAGGGCGTTCTCGGCCGTCCTCTAGGCGATGTGATAACACAGCACCGAGGCCGGTTTTGCTGGCATCAGTTGCCAGTATCAATGGAAGTGTTGGGTCATAGGGCATGAGAACTTGAGGTGAGATCAGGGCATATTTAATGTCCTCGTATGCTTTTTCTGCTTCTGATGTCCACTCGAAAGAATCCTTGAGAAGCATGTTGCGAAGGGGCGATTTCTTGTAGACAAATCGGGAATGAATGAACTATAATAAGTGGCTTTACCCAGAAATAACTGCATGTCTTCTATAGAGGCTGGTTTCGGTGCATCACGAATAGCTTCAATATGCTTATCTGATTTATGAATACCTTGAGCATCAATTTTGTGTCCTAAAAATTCGATCGAAGTTGTTCCGAAAACACATTTTTCACGGTTCAGCCGCAGTCCGTGAGATTTAACTCGTTCCAGGGTAAGATCTGTTATTTCCAGGAGTTTCTCAAAATTTTCTGCATATATGACTATATCGTCGAAGAAATTTTTAACATTTGGAAGATCTTTTAAAACAGTTTCCATGCGTCTCTGCCAAATCGCGGGGATGTTTGCTGCACCGTAGACAGCTCGTGTAGGCCGAATCAATCCATGAGTTGGGGTATTAAGGGTCAGTGCCTCACCGAATTTATCATCAATGGGAATGTGTGAATAGGCATCTGTCACATCTAGATGACAGAAAAATTTTGCACCTTTCATTTGATTGAAAATATGTTCAGGCTTAGGAATGGGGTGTTCGTCAATTATCATGCGAGGATTGAGTGTAGGCTTGTAATTGCCGGTAATGCGCAATTTTCCATTCTTTTTTACAACTACATGTGTTGTCGATGCCCACTCTGAGTAATCAACTTTCTTATAGTGGCCTGATGCAATTTTCGCGTCAATGTCCTTTGCGTATGTTTCACGTAAAGCTAGAGGGATTTCCCTTGGTTTGGCAAATATCGGTGTTGCTCCGGGTTTTAGATGCAGTGTTGCTGGTGGTCCTTTGAGTTTCCTGGCCGATGCACCAAATGCATCTTCATATTTGGTTAACAGTAGCTGCAGTCTAGTTTTTTGTTCATGGGTGAGACAGGGTGTTGCAGTTGATATTGAACGAATCTGTTCAGGTTCTGGAAAGAGTTTGGAAAAGTTTATTTCGGAAATGAAATGTGATATCCATTCACGGCCTAAGAGGGAGTCGAAATCGCCATCGACGACATAAACATTAAGTCTTCTTGTTTTCTTCCCGATTGTAGCATGTACAGGAAGCCGGCCGATACAGCTAATTTTGTGGCGAGTGTAACTCGTGAATTGTCTATCAGATTTCTGCAAAGAAAATTTATGTTTAATTGAGTAAAGAGTTTTTCTGCTGATAATGGTGCACGGTGCACCGGTGTCGAGCTCCATCTTTAAAGTGCGTCCGTCGATTTGTACCTCAATCATTCGCCGATCTGCTGGTTGAGTGCCGCTTATCACATTGATCTTTCCCAGATAATCAATAGAATCAATATTTTGTTGAGTGATGTCATCTGCAGGTTGCTCCGAAACTGAAATATGTGCTGTGATCTGTCGCAATCTTGTCCTACAGACTCGGCTTATGTGACCTTTCTTACCACAGGATTTACAATTTTTGTCAAAAAATGGGCAATGACTTCGTATATGCGAGCCTCCACACCCAATGCAAACAAGTTGTCTGTCCTGCGTAGATCCTTGGGCAGTATGCTGGGGTACTCCTTGGATGCTTCTCTGAGGCGTTGCTTGGAACGGTGCTCCAAAGGTACTTTGCTGTAGTGCTCGATCACGCGCTCCTGATCTAAAGGGAAACGGCTTCTGCTCACGTCTGGTCTGAGGCTCTGCGTATCCTAATTTATTCGTGAGTTCCTCTGCAGGTGCAGTTTCTGTAGATTTCACTTCACTGGTCGTATGTTGTGTCGCTTCTAGTTCGTGTGCAACTTTATAGACATCTGTGAAATTAGTGGGGTTCTTAGCAATGATTTCGTTGCACATTTCGCGAGAGCGGAGTCCATGTAGAAGCTGTTCTACGAGCATTCTATCTAAGAATTCGCCATAATCGCAATGAGCTGCGCCTCGTCTCAAGCGAAGAGCAAATTGTGCTATTGTTTCATTTTCTTGTTGGTTGATTTTTCGAAACCTTATACTCTCGGCATATTTATTTTTAGTTCGGTCAAAGTGTCCTATAAGTGTTTCTTTTATCTCTTTGTACGAAAGAGTTTCGGGATTGCGAGGAGTCACCAAAAATTTCAACGCGTTGTTGAGTTCGTTACCCATATGAACTCGTGCATATTTACCATGATCGTCGTCTGGAATTTTTGAAATGTCCAGAGCCCAGTCAAATCTTATGAAATAATCTTCAACTGTTAATTCCTCAAATGATCGGTACTCGCTTATGGAAAAGGTAGGAGGTTTGCTTGATGTACTTACTTGGACACCGGGTGGAATCGCACTATTCGTTATTGGGGCGACGTTTGCTGCTGCCGACTGTATCGCGCTGACGATCGCACTGGAAAGTGCTTGTATGAAATCGGAAGTTAACTCGCTCATTTTAACAGCTGTGTCGTATGCTCGTGACCCCACACCTGACACCACTTTTATATTTCTTTATTTCATATTCATACAATTATTGATAGATAACATAAACTCATTAAATAATTTGACAATACTTGACATAAAATAAATATTCTAACTCCACGATAATCAACAAAAAACTCCATGGCAATGGAATTTATAAAAAAATATATAAACGTTAATACTAAAAACATAACAGGTATAGGAGCCAAATACTCAGAAAGCTTGAGCACATAACCGAGCATCTTTCAAGCAGAAGTCTGCGCCATCGAAAGATGTGTGGAATTCAATATTGGAAGAAACTACCGCAGACAAGAGATTGTGATCATGTCGGATAGTCAAGCATCCATCAAAGCGCTGAGCTCAAATATAATCAGTTCGAAGATGGTTTGGGAATGCCTATAGAGCGGGTCACAGTTATTATGCAGCATTGCGTTTATGGACGACGGCGTTGCCATATCGGCATGTTCTTCGAATTTGGTTTCAACTGGCGCGGGAATATAACTTGCCATTGTGTTACTATTATGATTTAAATGACTAAATTATTCATTTAAAAATCGTTTAGTGAGTAATTAAGAATATTTATAATTATGCTTTTAGATAAATTTTACCAAAGCGGCAACAGTGTTGAATATTCGCCCATAAGATTTACATTGGCCTATGCCGGCCACGCTGCATAATAACTGTGACCCGGAGTATAGGCAAACTAAATGAACTAGGCCAGAAGAACACTGTCACCCTCCTATGGGTCCCGGGACACATAGGAATAGAGGGGAACGAAACAGCAGACAAGCTGGCGAAAAAAGGAGCTGAAACCCCACATTTGGGACCAGAACCATCCTGTGGGATCAGCAGTAGAGTAATCTTAGGAAAACTAAGGGAAGAAATGGAGAAGGAAAAATCCAAGTACTGGAATCAGCTGGAAGGACTGAGGCAATCTAAGATACTACTGGGCAACTATGACCAGAAGAGATCTCTTAGCTGCCTCAACCTCAGTAAAAAAAGGCTCCGAATTTTAACGAGAATACTAACCGGGCATCGCCGGTTAAAAAGCCACATGAAGAAACTAGGGTTAGCAGGTGAAGCAAAGTGCAGATTCTGTGAGGAAGAGGATGAAATCTCAATACACATACTCTCAGAATGCCCTGCCTTGCATAATTCTAGGGCCAGATACCTAGGAGCACATGAAATAGAAGAGGGGGATCTACCTGATTTTGAAGCCCGAAGATGTCCTAAACTTCCTCGGGAAAATAGAACTCGAGGAGCTGCTATAAATCTGAGAAAACATCAGAACTTGGCAAGTAAGGGAGGACACAATATATTCCTTAGGTTGCATTGTACTTATCACCCCTAATTTATACATACATACCTCATACATTGTTCAACTTTATCTCTCATTCATGAAATGGATGAGACGTAATTTTTTTGTCATTTAAGATGTATTCAGTAGATACTGAATTTATTGAAGCAGGTTCTGCAAATTTACCTGAAGTGGATATCTTTATGGTGCTGGATTATTTTAATTTTATGTGTATTTCTCCTATTGCCATAATTGTATAGTTTATCTGATAAAATTTTATGATTGACAGTGTCAAAAGCTTTAGCAACATCTAAGAAGGTTACAGCAATAATTAAACGATTGTCAATTTTTCGTAAATTAAATTAGTAACATAATTATGAGCATCTTTAGTTCCTATATTTTTTAAGAACCCAAATTATTTTTTTGATAGTAATTTGAAGTCCAGAATTCTATTATACAATATTTTTGATAGATAAGATATCTAGGACTATAGTTAGAAATCTCATGGATATTTTTAGATTTAAAAATGTGTTTGATAAATAATTTTTTTAAATAAGTTATGCATTTATACAAACTTTTTAATGTATAATGTGATTTCAGTATCTCGTAGTAAAAGCTGTCTCAGATTTCAATAAATGTTGGACAACAATTTACATTATCGTCCGGGAATGTGTCGTACCAGATACAAAATGTACCATTATTTTTACACACATATATAACTAGAAACTAAAGTGTCTGGTAGATGTTAATTAGAACTGCTTTGAAATGTGTGAACGTTTTTATAGATAGCTACAAATTTCAATTTTGTTCTTACTTTAAGGAAGAGTAGGCAACTTTTTTTCTTTTGGTGTGAATAAATAAAAAATGTATTAAATTTGTGGTTAAAGAAGAAATGGATAACCCAACAACAAAAAAAGTCTTCATCCTTGTGAAAATAGTAAACGTTGTACCTAGAGAAAAATTTATTGAGACCGAAAAAAGAATTTGGTTCATCCACAAAATGTCAACAAAATAATTCTTATAAATAGGATTTTAAATGGCTGGACCAGATTAAAAAACTTTGTAGTTACAATACTAATAATTAATCAAGCTGACGTTTGTTTATCCTGTTGCATGTCACACCAATTTCTAGAACATCTAGGAGTTTGCATATCGCAGGGATCGCATTTAGCATCTTCATTGATTCCAGCAAATAATTCTCCTCTTTTTATGTCATCTTTTAAGTTCATAAGAGCATTATCAAAAAGACACGATTCAAATTCTGACAAGGTAGGTACGCCTAGATTCTTTGATATGCCACCTTAAAACAATTAAAAATATATGGTTTTAATGATTTTCTTATTACTGCAGGAATTAAGAAGAATGTTTGCAATACCAACCTGCTCCTAATAAAAGTGGCGTTGCCAAATACTTAGTATCAGGGTGAACTTTAGAAGGTACAAAAGCACACTCAACAATGTCTGGATAACCTCTTATTCCTTTAACCAAAGAAATAATAAATCTAGCACATGCAAATGCGCTAGCTAATGAATCACTATCGTTTGGTTTCAGTTTTAGCATGTGATCGTTTGCTTTCTTCACGTGCATTGAGATATTTTCTATTTCTTCCTGAAAAATTTTATCTAACTACAAAACATACTACCTATTATACAACACAACCACCTACTGTGGTATATTCCGGTGAAGGTTTGGTATTAGATAATACTGGCACTATAGTTTCTTCAGTATGACCACCTATTACTGGTACTAGTACACATTCGGGTTCTATACCAAGAATTCTTGCAGCAAACGTGTTTGCTCTAACAGTATCTAAGGTAGTAATACCAAAAACTGTATTCGGATTGTAGCAACCACGTTTTTTTAATATCTCACAAGCCATTGGAACTAAGCTGTTGATAGGATTCGTAGCGATTGCCAAAAATGCCTACAAAGAGGTGAATTTTATTTTTAGTGGTATGAAATAGAGGCCACCACATACGTACTTTGGGTGCGTATTTACCAACATTCGTAACAATTTCTTGTACAATTTTAGCGTTTGCAACCCACAATGCATCTGCATTTTGATTACTTGAAATAGGAGCACTGGCTAGTAACACCACTATTTTTGAATTCTAAAAGGAAATAGTTAACTAGATGTTTGTTTGAGCTTAAAAAAGGTCTCATACGAACGAAATGTAAAACCATAACTTTTTTTATATCTCAATGGCATTTTTATAGTACATAATTAAGGCTGATATATTGGCCCGGGATGTGCAAACACCCCATTGATAGGACTTGAACCCGTCCTTGTAATCGCAAATGCACTTAAATAAGCCGCCATCCGCGAATGGGATCAAAGAAAGTCTATTGAATGGTAGGAAGGTACACCTAGACAGAGACAGCTCAAACAATTCATATTCTGCAAACTCCACAGCAGACCTAGTCTCACGCGGACCAAAATCAGTAAAAATTATAGAACTGTTAACTAGACACTGTAGACTCAATAGACATAGCAGCATGCTATATGAAATTGCCTATGAACTTCATCAAAAAGGCAAGGTAGATAAGGTGCTTTAAAATGGAAAGGGCAGCACAATAGATCTGCAAAAGCTGCAAGCCAGTCCAATCTGTAATCTCTAGTAAAGGCTGACTGCAACTATATATTTTATATTATATTTCTATTCTTACTATTTCCCTAATATCTTTTAGTTCTACTGTAAACCGGTGGATTATTTTCTATAATTTAAATTGATATACATTTCCATGTACAACTGGAGTAAGAAATAACTGAATATTTGCTACCAGAAAAAGAGCAGGATTTAAAACTGCTCCTTGCAAAAGACATTATGTATTTGAAGTTAATGAATATTTTTTTCAACACTGGCCTAAAAAGAATTTTTTTGTGAACATCGGTTGCACGTAAATATTTTTTAAATTCTTTTCATTATTTTGTAGAAATTTCACGTCAAGGGGATTGAATGGTAGATAATAGGGCGTTTTTATTTATTTGTTAATTTAAGAAGCAGATGTTAAAGAGAAAAAAGAGTAACAGGTTGAAAATATAAAAATTGGTGGTGATGTGAAACCAAATATTTTTTATCAAAGACGCTAATGCTAACTTACTTTAAAAGCTGGTTGATAATTATTTTTTCCTGTACATGCGGTTATTTTACAATTTGTATCGACGTGGTTAAGTTCAGATGCCAAACCTTCTGTGGGTACAATGTCATGTATGCATATTTCATCTAACAATGGTGATTGTTTCAATAAAAGGCATAATGGCTGTCCAATACTTCCTTAAAAAATTAACTATTGGTAATTTGTTGATGAATTTTAAGGATAATGAAATAGGTTCGTTTTACCTTTGAGGTAATTGTATTTAAGTAATTTTATACAAAAACCAATTTACTTACCTGCTCCTCCTACGATTGTAACTTTCATGCCGGTAGAATGAGTGGTGTAATTTTTTGTTGAAAATGGTAAATATCTGGTTCCAACGGTCCATTTGATAAGAGCGTCTAAAGTTTTTAAAATAACCATTGTGAAAATAAAAGATGTATTTATATGTAAAAGGTACTACGAATTTTGATGAGCTTATAAATCTTGACTTAACATTATGACATCTACAAGTCAACCATTGATCAAAGTAATCATGTAATTTTATCACAATTTATCTACAATCATTTGAACTACTAAAAAATATTTGTTATTAAAAGCCATTTAACCATGAAAAAAACATCATGAAAACGTCAATCCAATATATTTTATGAACGAACTTAATTTAATATTCGCTACCCGTCTCAGCTTCAAACAAGTAATAGAGAATTTTAGGTTTACATGTTTTGTTTGTGGTAGGATCGCATTATATGGATTTAAATTTAAGATAAACTTAAAATATTTAAAAAAAAAATCACTACATATTTTTATTGGAAGTTTGAACATGAAATGGGCGGTGTGCCATTTTTCAAAAGTGTGCCTGCTTATGTAGGATATGGTGCCAGAGTAAGAGAATTTTTTCCATCGAACCTTACTTTTGCTAATAGTCATTTTTAACCGTCTCCTAGAGTAGGAAATGTTTTCTTTAATTACCTCTACTTGTGTTCATTGTAATAACAAGATGGTAGGTGTACAGTACACCTGTTAGACCAACTGTTGACCTTGCACGGATGAAAATACATGGCTCTGAAGTAACCTAAGGTACTTTAATCCTGGGAATGCTACCAGAAACCATGACCCCAAAAGTTACTTCACAAAGTTCAATGGAGATACCCACCTGAATATCTGGTTGAAGTGATCCAGTTTCGGGGTAGTATGTGACGTATACAAAGGGAACTCTAAGAAGGCAATACGCCAAAATATGAAAATGTTTTCCAGGCGGAGGTGTACGTCAATCTTTAAATGTATGGTAGCCAATCTGCAAAAGAATAAGCATTTATATTTTCTAGATTCATTCATATATTCAAGTTGCACACTTACATTTGCAATAGCAGGGGATAAGTGTTCGAGAATGTCATACTGGTTGAAAATTTGCGCTTGATGTTTGGGGGTAGGGGATTAAAGAGCGATCGGAGTGTGTCTCTCCATCAAATAATTTCTTGAACGAATTTACCTTCCTGTCATCATAACCAAAATGTTTTAAATATTATTGTTGTTGCAATTGCTTGGGATACATTCCAACTCAGGAATCAATAAAATGGGAATCTCTTTATAATGTCCAAAATTGAATCAAAGTAGCAACCGCAGAAATTAATGGTCAATTCATACTCAGGATTATCACTTATGAACTACCACTAATTTCACCTGTATCTGTTCATATACTACTTCAAACTTTTGCATTATACAATGAACTAGGTATGTAAAGTATGAATAAATACATGTAAATTGGATAGTTAACTTGTTTAGTGGTAGATCATAAGTAGTGATAGTCCTTAGTGTTAGGTGAGAAGTTTTCGAAGTATGAATGAACACTCTGAACACTCACTAAAAAAAGCAATTTAAACATAATTTGTTAATAGTTATCTGAGTTTTAGACTGTAATCAAATATAATTATAATTTTGGAGTCAATAATAATAAAAATATTATATTTTAAAATGTAAGTACAATTCAAACAAAAAAATATGGCGCCAAGAGATGACTCATATGGTGAACACCAAAATAAAATTTAATTTCATTCCAATTAGAAAAATAATAATCATTTTATTCTTTCCTGAAGTGAAATTATTTTTTATTTTAATATTTTTTTGGTATTTGCATTTTGAAAGATAACTAAATTTTTGGTGACATGATGTTGGTATGACATGACTGTCACTGTGACGCATTTAGGTACGATGCAATGCCTTCGTAACATACTAAAAACATGTACATTTCTATGTTTATTGGCGTTAATTCGCTGATTAAAATTCTTGTTTATCAAAATTGACAATAATTAAATTTGAATACCTGTCAATACCAATACTAAAAGGTTAAGCGTTGCCAACGTTCAAATACAAATTTACCTAATCTTTACACGGTACACAAATACTTCATATTTCCTTCGAGCATATATACTAACGTAGAGACAGCGTCCAAATGAGCTTTGTTTTGTATCAGGGGGGGAAAATAAATGTCATATAGTGTCCAGCAATCTCATTGGTCCGTTTTGAATTTGCGTGTCAAGTCGAATTGTCACATATGCCATTATTGTAATTTTGTTTTGCATCTATAGTTATTTTTATAATTTAATAGTGTTTGGATATTACTTTTAAAGCCATTTTTTAAATTAATTTGAGTATATATTATATGGTGAGAGTTTGTGTGATTTGTAAATATAAATATGAAAATGAATCATCAAGGTCATTTTACAAGTAAATATGCATTAGCGTCTCTTACACTTGTTTAAAAATAGGAAAATGCATAAAGCAAATAACCTGCCATATTATTAAGATTACTGAAAATCCAGAAATTTATGCAATAATTTTAACTTTCTATTTTATAAAATAATTAATTACTATTACTACTTAAATTGAAGTCTAAAAAATATTTTGTTACATGTTTCAAAATGTATTATAAAGGTATTAATTTCAAACCCCCTAAAAATGGTACGACACTGGCTGTAGTGTCTGACAGTTTCCCCTCTGATACAAAACAATTACTATTGCTTGCTGTCTCTACGTTAGTATATATATGCTCGAAGCATATTTTACCATAATAAGAGGTGTTCTGTTCCAAATACCAATATAAATTCTAACTACAAAATATTCCAACCAAACTGACAGGTGCGATTGTTAACAGAGTCGGGACTGGTGTAATTTGAGCGCTGCTCTAACGAGTTCTCGGACAGTGGGGGAGTACACAACAATGAGACGCCGAAGAGTATTCGGACACACAAATATATGAATTTTCATGCAAGTGCGATGTTCTGGAACTTAGCCCAGTAGACGCACCAAGGTATACTCCCGAGTAAGGTTAAAAATACACGTTGCTTTATGCAGAAAACTACTGCTCTGGCAATAATGGAAGGAACTAAATATGTATACTGCAATAGCACTATTATTGTCCCACGGCATCAATGAGATTTTACTGCATTCACAGTCATGATCCACGAACGTGTTAACTCTGTTTTAACATGTTTTCCTATAGCCGACTAAATTTGTATGTTGAGAGATTCCAATGATATATAATTTACACGTTCATTTATTCTGCGTTCTTTAGTGACTACTGCACCATCTCCATAGGTGGTTGCTTAGAAAACTGCTTTTTTATTTCTACATATATCAATATGTGATGGGTTCCAAAAGAACATGATTACTTTGAGTAATTGCTTAATTTCAGAGCTTTGTGAAATAAGCAACCAAACAATTTAATATTTTATTGCTTAGTAGCGTTGATTTTTTATGTTTTGCAATGAAATAGTTTTTTGAAAAAAGTAATTCTTACAAATTGTAAAGAGTGGTTTAAGATTAGTAGAGACTGTCCATGGATAAGTTATGAGATTTGTTTTGGGATGAACAAAAGACACATTCTAAGCCAGGAAGTTATATTAATTAGCATACACATCAATATAAATCACAAACTTATCTACTACGAAATGAAAAACAAAAAAAAAGATATCTACACCTCTAGGGATCTTTAGACAGCTTCGACAATATCTTGGTGTCTAAAAACTTTCTATTGACATATATGTTAATTACTGTAAAGTAATTGTTCACAAAAAAACACCCCTCCAGATTCCCTATTTAAAAAACATCAAAATTTGCAAAAGCATTTTCTTTTGAACCATTACCTACTAATAAAAAATAAATCAAAATAAATTAATTATTTTGGGTACAACCTCTATACTTTGCATCAAATAAATGCTCCCTTTGCACAATATAATAAATACATATCATATTATCGGGGCACTATACAAAAAAAAATTACATCCAATATATATATCGATGATTATTAATTACAAACTAGTGCCTAATAATAGTGTATTATACTTCTAAAGCTATCTACTTGTTATATTACAGTAATCGTATTAATAAACCGGACGCTCAACTCACAAAACAACTTCACAATAAAAATAATTACATTTAGTAGCACTAATTATGCCAATATGGTTTCTCCCAAATATTAAAATAAATAAATTACGAACATATTAAAACTGCATTAATAAAGTTTTCTTTAAACTACATAATTTTTTCCCATAATCAAATTGGGTGTATTCCATGCTAGCGTTCATGAAGGTTATCGTCAAATTTACAAGAATATATTTTTCAGTTAGATAGAAAATATAAAATTTAAATTTACGATACCAAACAACAACTTAAGCTCCCAAGGGAGAAAATTATCCCAATGATAGAAAATTATGTATTAATTCCTAACAGAAACTTTAACATAATCCCAAGTATTGTACTTACTAACTCTTTTAATCCAATATAACTTTAACAGAAATACAACAAATGATTCTCGAGTGTTAATTAAGTAAAGTTTTGAATGATAGCAAAACAAGCGAAAATTCTAGATTGACTTAAAAATATACAAATAATACAACTACCATTCAAATATGATTCAGGTAAAATGTACTAAAGTTAACCTAAAGTTAAAGACTTATAAATAAAAAGTTCAAAAAAAAAGAAATCTGAAAAGCTTTTTCACACGCTTAATGTTTTATTTTATCAATATTAAACACAAAATTATAGAAATATATTTAAAAATATTACAATATAAATAAAGTGTTTTTCTTTTTCGTTTATTTGTAAAGTTTAAGGTTATATAAGAAAATTATTAACAATTATTGTATTGACTGTTTTCAAACCAATATGCCAAAAACCATTTTTAGGCAATGCAACATATATATATACAAGTAATATTTTTTTCATATTTTGTTCATTTAATAAAAATGACTATTTTTTTACTTATTACACTTTATAATTTATATCTATAGTCACTTTAATAGAAAATAAACAAAAAATATATGAACAAATTCAAACACATAGTACAAATTGAATTGTGAGTTTTTTGCAAAATCACTTTAAGTGCGGTTAAAATAAATATTTTTGGGCGTCCTGTTATTAATACTACACACACCAAAATCTTCTCACTAAAAATATTCGCCGGGAAGATACGGTAGCGCATATCCTAGATTAGTAGTAAAGATTTAAACCGTGTGTGGCGCATAACGTGTGTATTTTATTTACTTATACACATACAAAACACACATTCAAGTTTTTTTACTAACCAAAATATTTTTAAACGCAAAAATAATATGTAAATCGATTTTCGAAAAAAACCACTAATTCTATGCAAAGTATAGCTTGTAAAATTAGATGCTATCCTTCTCTTAAACGCTTTTGGTCACTTTTCACGGATAATTTCATAAATATTTATATATTTTACTGTTTTAGCCGATGTTTACTCCAAGCTTAGTAAGCACCGGCATGATCAAATATCAACTAAACACTTCACGTAAAAAGCGACCAAAAGCAGGGCAGTAATTTTTAATGAAAAAATAACAAAATACGCTCCTGAATTTTGAAACGAGCATAAAATGTAATTGAAAATGTTTTACCAAGAGAAGAAAGCTTATTACAACAATCAACGCGCCTCCGAGTGATATTTGCCTATTAAACGACAAAATAATAAGAGACAAAAAACCTTTTGTTTTTTGTGGGGAAGAAATTATGGTTGGTTTTATTTAAAGTATGAGGCGCTCCAAGCTGGTTTTCGATCAGATAATCACTTCTTGGTCATTATTTTTAAGTATTCAAGAGCGTGATGAGCTGCCGAAGCTTTAGCCTCCTTTGGTGTTTTGCCAGTACCATAACAAACAGCAACCGGAAGTGTTGATATTTGTACCAAACATTGGTGACGACCTGATAATGATTTTTCCTCGATATCAACGTAAGTTACTTCGAATGATTGTTCCACGGCAATATCCTGGAGGAATTGGACAAAGTTGAAGTCCTTGGAGCTCATAGCAATATTCTAAAAAGAAAATACTGAAGTACTAGTTGCAGTTAATCTAAGATGCGTGTTTTATGGGACCTGGCTATGAGACATATTTAGTAGATATGTATATTTTGAAAATATAGATAATTACATCTATATATTAACAAGTAGTAATCATAAAATAAAGGCAAGTTCTAATTTTATCACATAAGTAGTACTTTATATATACCTGTAGCTCAGCTAAGTTTTTTCCAACGGCATTTTTCAGGGTTTTATGAAATTGGGCCACCTTAAGCGATTGCTGGTTGCTCAATTTAGTAATTTTAGTGTCTTTCAAGCCAGAGTAACGATACTGTACGTTGCCGAGTTTAGTATCCAACTACAAAGAAAACAAAATAAGAACACGAAATTGAAATGATTGTGTGCTAAGATAATTTTTTTATTAAATGTATTGTACTCACCCTTACTTTATGGAAGTCATACATATTTAGAATACAGAATAAACTGCACTTTTAAAGTAGTGGAAGAAATTGTTGTTCAATCTGTATTCTAAATATATAAATATGTATTTTTTTACTTTCTTTCAAAACTCAAAGCAAGCCCTTTGTTAAGTCATTTCAATTCTGTATTATCATTTGTTTTATTTTAAAAGAAATATTAGTTTTCATGAAATTTGGTTTGCACAAGTACTGAAAGACAGTAAAATTACCATAGCACAAAATAATATGTATGCACTTAAATGCGTCACATAACGCAAAAAGGTATGAAATAATAGAGTTATCTACTTTTCAATGCAGCAAAAACATAACCACCTAGAGTACAGGCCGGAATAGGCTTGTTTGAGAAATGTGTGATATCAGAGATTTTTATTTAAAATATCTTTCAGAGGAAAATAATAACAAAGTTAATTGGCAGACAACGGAAACAGAAGGAAGAATTGTTAAACAATGATGTGATGGTGAGTTTGGCAAATTTGGTGAGCAATTATTTACATTAACAGTTTATTACAAAAAAAAATTAAATAATCATGAATTTGCAGACAAATTTGATGATAAAAATTTACTATCAATACCTTAGCAAATATCAAAGTCAGTAGTTCAACAGAAATCGTGTTATGTTAATTTCATTGTTTCAGATTGTATACAAGTTATTTAAAAAAAGGTAAATACATACAATCAATTCGGTGAACCCTTCAATTTAAAGAAAAATGTCATTAATGGACCTTAAGACGATTTTGTCCCAAAATAAACATAACGCGATGCGATAATTATTTTAAATTTGAATTAAGTAAACACTATTAATATAATTTAAAACATAATTAAGATTCTATTAAGTTTTCTCATTAATTTTATTCTACAAGAATTCTAAACTGAATACTTTTATTTTGACAATCTATCAATCTTGTTAAAAACTTTTCAAGAATTATTTTGCAAAGATATAAAATTTGTATATATCAAGTTTAAAAAAATGAAAATATTTTCAAATTCTAATTTTTGAGTTTATTCTTGACTATATTTGTGATTTGGATAAAACATATTTTAAGAGCTTTCATATGGGTTTTCACTATTATATAACAGATATTAAGGTGAGCATTAATAATTTACGTGTATTTTGTCTTTAATGTAATTGTAGAAAATAATGTTTTATGCTGATAAATTTGATTTAATTGTTGTATTTAAAATAAGTAGGTTTTAGGCTATATTTATTTTGAGTAGAATTTTCAAAACAAATTTTACTATTTTTAAGTGTTTCCGCGATGATTTCGGAATCATTTAATGTTCTAAACCCTTGATAATTTTTTATAATAAGTTGAGATTGGGAGGATTAACTATTTTACCTGAATTGAGTAATAATAATATACTTCAAATTTTAAAATCTAAATGATTTTAATCAATTTTTTTTAGTAAAACAATTTGTGAACAAAAACTTACAATTTCACTCCGGGAATAATTTTTCTTACTATCAACATCAAGCCAATTCGTATAAATGATGTTAGCAATTTAAGCAAATTACTTATTTACAAATAACTCGTACTTTGTAAAAACTATTAAATTATAATCAGGAATGTCAACTTTTAAGTTGCAATTAAACTACAGAAAAAGGTAAACGTTGCCATATCTATTATTCCGGCCTTGTGTTAAAGGTGACTTCGTTAAGTTAACATACTGGTAGTTCCTGATAGTAAACACAACGTAAAGTCGTTAAGTTTTTGTTATAAAAATAATAATTTTCTTTTACCACAAAACAAAAACAAAGAATATTAGAAGAACAAGGTCTAAATGAACTCATAACCCACAGAAGATAATAAAAAAATTAATTTCAGCACATTTAAACCAAACTAATTTGATGCAAT
The DNA here is from genome assembly GCA_035357415.1 of Ophraella communa. Taxonomy (NCBI): domain Eukaryota; kingdom Metazoa; phylum Arthropoda; class Insecta; order Coleoptera; family Chrysomelidae; genus Ophraella; species Ophraella communa. The sequence continues at coordinate 17,953,100 of CM068988.1, read as the reverse complement.
TTTATTCATATAACAACAAATGTGTACACTTGTCTAAAATATCCTATTAGTGAAATTTGAGAAAATAATTTTAAGTAGTTTATTTGATTAAAATTAAAAATCTTGGAATATAGCCAGAAATAATGAAATTGACATAAATAAAAAATACAAAGTAACAAAATTCCCTGGATACTTTTAACATCTCATTCTCCAAGGAAAAACTCCTTATCAAATCCCATAAGTACCTACTTGAAATCTAAATCTTCCCATTCTTCCATTAAAATATTTCCCAGCTCGTCAAATTTGCCTTAAGCACTCTTGTGCACATGAAGTCACAAATATAAGTTTTAATTGGATCAGATCTGAACTAACTGCTGACCAATCCAAAGCTTGTATAACAACCTCTTGAAGGAATTATTACTCTGGAAACGTACTGGCGATCGTTGGATTGTATAAGAATAAAATTATCTTCATTGATTTGAAGAAATGGCACTACATTTCCCCTTATATACCAATGAGCTATGATCGACCTACAAAGCATGGTTAACCTTCTCATAGTATAATATTTAAGCTACTTCAATATTTTCTTGCTGCTCTGTTACATTAAGTAAATTGCTCTAATGCGCCTAAACTGGAATAAGTCTGAGGACCATGTGTTTTGGTGAATAATGAAGCAGTAGCAGGTATCCTGGATCCGAGTCTAAATCCCTTAGCAAGAGATCTGTCTATTTTTATACACTGAGTTTTAAACGATACGATTTATAATTTTAGTTTATATATTTTGGGTCAATTCCAATAATTAAAATACACAATTACTTCTATGTGGTAAGTATTTGTTGTTACATGTAGTAAAAATTATTAACAAATTATGACACACTTACTTCTTCTTCACTTCCCATAATGCTAGGTAAGTTATTACCATCCAAAGGTAAATCTTGTAAAGCTTGCCACATTTTGTGTGCTGCCATTCTCTTGGCTAACTTCTTGGATTTACCAGTACCAATTTCACGGAATTTCAGTACCTGAGAATTTCAACAAAACATTTAATACATACATAAAATATTTTTGAAACTTGTTTTATTGGATGACACACTTTTATATGCAAAATTTAATTTACCACTACCATATAACCACTTGGAAATAAAGAATCTAAAGGGACATAGTATTAACATTTCACATAAAGTAATTTAAATGGTTTATGCAAAAAATTACAATGGCCATAAATAAATTTTATAATTATTATTTCAATTATTAATTAAAAGGCTTAACTTTTGGGTTTCTGCGGATTAAAACTAATATATAGTTTGGTGAACCTTTTATTTTTGGAATATATTCTGGCCTATTCACATATGCCAATAAGATATGCATAGCATATTCATATAATTCCTTCATACCATCTAGGTATGGGTATTGGTAACAACATTTTAAAAAGTATACTTTAAAAAAACCATTTACCAAAAATAATGTATTAAATAGCTGATTACTAACAAGTTTCAAAAATATTTGTACAAATAAAAAAATATAGTAGTTTAAATAAATTGTAATAAAAAATGTAAAATTTTAAGTCAACAATCAACTGGAATAAGACAAATAAATTTTTGTATCATAGTTATGTTTAAATAAAATTGTTGACATTGTTTATGTATTAGCAAGTATAATTTTTGTTTATGAATACTTTAACAGAGTTTATCAAACAATTCTTATTTCAATTAATTCAAACCACTTTTTCTTGGATCGAAAAGATTTGATTCCTTCAATCCAATTCCGTGATCCACCTAAGTCTAGTAATCCATAAACTTACCTTACAGACGATGATGAACTGTCTTTGATGGGGATGGGAAAGTCGTTCACTTACCTGACAGGCGATGGTAAATTGTCTTTCGTGCGGCAGTCCCTCTTCATGTTCCATTTCGTAAAACGGTGGTGGCCAACGGCGGGACATGCACATCTCCTGGAGCCAGCCGATAGGGTTGCCCATCACTTTATCATCGAAGGGTGATACCACTTGGTTGGTGCTAAGACAATCAACATTTAAATGCAATACTTTTGTGGTAATATAATTAATTGATCTCATTAGGACTATTTAAAAATTTTAAACAAAATCAAAACTTACATATCAGCAGCTCCAGGCGTTCCATTAGTTTGATTAGCCTGTTCAGGAGTGACTTTTCCAACCAAGAGATCCAACAAATTCTTAGCAGCGGCGTGTTTAGCGTCTTTTTTAGATCTTCCTGTACCGGTGGCTACAAGATCATTGTTAAGGAACACTCGGTAACGGAAAATTGGTTCGTGAATAGCGCCTTCAATTTGCACCAACTCATATTTGGGAGTAATACCTCTACGACTCAACAGTTCTTGCAAAACGCTGACCGGGGTTTTACTAGGCATGGACGACATTTCTTGTGAATACAGCTTAAAATAGACAAAAAGTTATTAATATTAAGTCATATCACAGTGTAAGAATACTTACTAGTTTTGCCTCTTCACTTAATGACATTCTTTCAGTTTGTAAATTTCCATGCAAAGGATGTCCTTTACGATTACCACGCCTTGGATGCGGAGGAACGTTTGATGACGGTGGTTGAATTGGACCAGATGAATGCATTAATGTCATATTCTGTTGATCCATTCGAAATATCTGATAAATTTTTTTAAAACTTAGTAACTAGCTAATTAAAACACTCGAGATAATTGAAACAGTATCAAAAATCCAAAACGTGAAAAATATTTATACTATTACTTAACTATTTTAAATTAATGAAAACTAAAAATAATGTTACTATTTGTCCATATTGTTTTAACTTGCCGTTATTGATTTTAACTACCTTGAGTAAATTTCGTTCTCTGTAAAAGCTTTTAGTAGTGCCTAGTACACAATTATTGATAATAATGAAAAACGTATTTGCACAAATAATTTATGGAATGTTAATTTTGTTCATATTTGAATAAACGTAAATAGGAAATAGAATGGAACACCAAAATCGCACCGTTGTTAATAAAAAAAATAGAAAAAAGGAAAAAATCTTACCTCCATTTCAACGCGCACAAAAACGACTAATGCAGTTGGGTAGCAGCTGTCTTGCAAACCTTCAAATAAAAGCAACCCCTACCCTTAAGCTTATTTTACCTGCGAAACGCAAGAAATGTTTTTCAGATCTCAAATAATAAATAATAGGAATTATTCCTGGGCTAAATTATGTGATTATATATTATATGTATTTGAAACGTATCAGATGCATTAACATGGCTCTATTTACAATAATGATAGTTCAAATTAAAATTGTTTGTTTAAAATAATCTAGAAGAATCGTCCATAACCAATAACTATAATATATTATTTCCTTCTTAAATATTAAATACATTAATTGAATAAGTACAATTTTAGACACTTAAATATTACTTATGAAATTGATCAATACACAATTTACATGACCACGATCCTTCTGGTGGATTTACCAGAGCGGGACTTAAGCAATACATGTGATAACCTCTGTCACAGTCGTCGCAAAATAGTAGCTGATCGTCGTTGTCAGAATTTCCACAAACAGAACAACATTTGCATTCAATACATTGCCAACGATATGTTTTAACGGATATTTTCATATTATTGGTGAATTGTAAACAAGTTGGATGTCCTGATCTTCCACAATCAGAGCAGGATACTAATTCTTCTTGTATCCCAGTTTTCTTATTCTCCCTTGAATCTCCTAAACAAAAATCACAATATCGATTAGCCGGCTTTTTACCGGGTTCCGAGATGGAAGAAGTGACCGTGTTTTCTAAAGCTGATCCACTCATATCAGCACTAACTGTTCCCAAATCCAATGCTTTCTCTGGTAACAATACAGGCATTTGAGGATCTTCAAGTGCCGGCGACAATTCTTCAGGTAAATTTGGTGGTAAACTAGGTGGTGGACCTTGACTTAAAACTGCAGATAAAGTTGATGGGGGTAGGCCTTGTGTAGGCGAAGGTCGTCCACGTCGAAGAGGAGCACCAGGTGTTTGGTTTAGAAAGGAAACATAACTATCTTGATACACTTGACCTAAATCATTTTTGTTTGAAGCAGAAGAATTGGGATCGGCTACGCCTGCCGCATTGGAATGTACTGAGCTTACTATAGGTGGACTACCTGGAGGCTGAGGAGGTATTACTTGTGGGCTAGCTCCCATTTGAACGTTAGAAAATCCCGAAGTAACTGACCCGCTTGGCTGAGTAGGAGGAGTAGGAGCAGTGCTGTCACGTGAATTTTCATCACTCGCTCCTTCTTTATGTGAATGATTATAATGATAAGTTAACCCTGGCCTCGTCTTGTATCGTGCGCCACATAATTCACAAGCAAAAGGTTTGTCCGGATCTCCAGGTGTTGGTTCAAAATTATGACTTGACTTTTTTCTTCCTCTACCAGTTCCTTTTCGTCTGTTAGGCGTACTTGGAGAATCTGCAACACTACGAGCTCTTCCTGTACCCCTTCTTCCTCGTCTTCTTTTACTGTAACATTCTTCATAATCCAAATCAGAATCTGGGTCTGGTTCATCATATGTATCCATTTCTAGCATATCTGCTTCGTCGTAGAACCATTCCTTTGGAACGTCATCCTTTAGTAGCTGACTATCTTTACTATCAGTATCTTGAAGAGCAGGATTTTCTATTTGGGATATACTGTGGATATCACCATCTGATCCTTCTAAAAGATGATCAGCTGCTCGAGAAAAAGCTCTTGCATTCATTGTTAAATACTGACTCTTTCGTTTTCTCCACCTTTGTCTAGGATATGAATATATTTGACCTGATAGTAAACCTGGTATTCTTTGTCTTCTGTTTATATATAATGATGAATGGTTTTGAGCTACACCTGTTTGGGTGTCAATAAAAGGCAGGCGTAGTCTTCTTTCTATACAAAGTCGTGTGTTATAATTACTTGAATTTTCAATAGCTTCATTGTATGTTGATTGATTTATAGAACTTTCAATTTTTTCCATAATGGTTTTGTTTAATATGCTATTAGATTGCTCAGAACAAGATGATGTTGCCGCACTCGCCATTGCGGTCCCTGAACCTACGAAAATGTGAAAAGATATAAAAATAATCTATTTAAATATTGACGTAAGTATAGGAGAGTTTACGGATTATTGTCCCTATAATTTAAAGCACTGAATTTATTGTTTCATTTAATTATATATCTTTTTTCTTTTCTACCCCACTGTCTCACTTATTTGTTATCTTGTATAAATTGTCATTCGATTATATTTCACTTTCAATCCCCAAAAAGTTCACTGATTAACTTTGTTTAACAATACACTATCAACTACAAATTTATCAACTTGTTCAATATATATTTTAAAATTTAAATTAGGTAATCTTCAATGGTCGATCATCTAGACACCACTAATTAATCTTCACAGGATACCATTTTCACATCCCTCATACCTTAACACAGCTACAAATCTTTACCCTTCAATTAAAAAATTCTCAAAACTTGCTTAACATGTACACATTATTTTAAACATAAGTATTTAGAAATACATGCTTTCTTTTATACTTAATGTATAATATTTTTAATTAAAGCTATATCTAAGTTTATTCAAATATGGACAAGGTTCATTATCTTTTCAAGTTTATTTAATATTTGGATATTGAATATCCCAAATAAGATCACTCATTATCAACAGTTCAACAAGTTTAATAATGAAATTAAATGTTGTGATGTGAAAACATACACAGGGAAAATGAGCATATAAGAAGAAAATTTAAAAAAAGTAAACCATGTGATGGAATATTTAAAGAAAATTTTAAACAAAAATTAAAATAATATGTTGATGCTTATGTATAAAGGCAATAATAAACAAATAAGTTTCTATTAACAATGACATGCTATATAATTGTTATTGTGTATGAAATAAGTAAATTTATTAAAAACAACTATCTGATGACTCTACTAATGTTTAATCATTTCCAAACCAACTTGACTAAAAAGGGGTGAATCACAAATCCCTAAAATACTACTTTTTAAAAAACTTTTATAAAGTGTATATATTACTAAATTTATGTGAAACAAAGCACTTTTGGCTTGCAATGCCAACATAAGAAATTCTCATTAAATTAGATTGATTCTTCCAATAACAATAACTTTGTAAATATCCTCTGTGAATTTTATTTATATTTATTTAAGTGTATTGTATGTTTTTGATGGATTTAAAGTTTTATACAACTTTAATTTTCCTTCTTAGTGGTTTTTATCTAATTTGACAAGAAACTATGATGATGGCATTGCAAGTGAAAAGTGCTTATTTTCACATAAATTTGGTAATATACACTTCAACCTCTGTTCTAATCTAATGAACAATCTTAATTTCAAGAAGTTTATGGCTGAAATAAAGTATTTTGTTGAAAGGACTGGAAAGCTTGATAGCTTACAACTATACATCCTCTATCTCTTGAGGTTATCCATTGTAAATTTTTTTAACCATACATTGTTTAATACTGTTGCATTTTATTATAAGGACAATAATTCGTTCTCTCCATGTGATTATGTAAATTAAAGAATTTTCTGTGTAGATTTTTTGCTTCCAATTAAAAATTTAATTACTAAAATATTGTTAATTAATATCAACTAAGATATAAATATTTTTTGAGAAAAAAATAAGTTAATGATAAATGTTCACCAAAATAATTTAAAGTCAAAATTTGAAATAAAGGTTATTAACCAATTTCATTTCCAATAATGTTGCCTTTTGCTCAAATTGGGATTACATTAATTCCCAATGTTGAATGACTTATTTTTAACAAATATCTTTAAAATAAAAATAAGTTGATTCCCATGACCCTGTGTATGTTATCTACCACTTAATTATTGATTTTTTGCAGCAGATTGTTAAATTTGTCCTGATTTATTTGTAAAATAAAAAAGCCTCTGTAAAAGCTTTATGCAATAATTAATTAATCAAGTACCTATTTTTTTAGTATAAAAGTTCTAAATAGCTTTATGTATAAATCACAAACCAGTTGACTATATGTAATTATTTCACAAGCATTTTATAATCTAAAACATTTTAGTTATGAAGTCCTGACCCAGTTTTTTAATAATACAGAACAAACAACATTTTAATACATTCTTCCACTGTTTAAATAAACTATTAACTTTTAGTCAATAATAGCTGTTTCATTTGACAATGAAATGGTAACTTATTTTAAGTAAAGTTTTTTCAATTAAAAATACTGGAAGAATATATGAAACTGTTGTTTATTTTGTATTCTTAAACAAAATTAAGCTTCATGACTAGGTACACTATTCTTGATAATAAAATGCTTGTGATTTCCACAAAGGATTGGTAAAAAAAATCAGTATTGTTCATTCACAAGGTTAGGTTAGATTTATTCATTTAAAAATTATTGTCAGCAAACCTACTCTTTTAAAAGCCTCTTTACATTTTGTTATAAAATTAAGATTATAAATCATTGTTTTGTGTATCTAAATGTACAACAATTTTCAAAGAAAGATACTATTTATAAATGAATTAATAATGCAAATGTGAAAAACAAACAAAAGCTGTCAAAATTCAATTCTTATAATTAAAGAGTTAATAAAAGACAAAGGAGTGGGATTGCCGGTTATAAAGTTGATATATTTTTAATAACTTAACTGTTACTAAAAATTACATCACAAGATACCTACCTACTACCTGCAATAAAAATGTGGAAATAATGTATCGAATAATGTTTATGGTTTCCTATAATCAAGTGTCTTAGATACTGCATAAAAATGATAAAATAACTACTTGCTATAATTGGTTTCTAAAGTAATTTAAGAAGCACATATTAAATTTAAAATGAATGATTATAAAAATGGACATTTACACCGGTTAATTTGCGTTTGCCGAAATTTTCTTGTAAATAATTTAGTTTAAATGGAGTAGAGAATTACATATTATCATTGGCTACTAAAAAATCTACAGGAAGATACTGTTTGCTTTGTAAAAGTCACTTACCTACCCAATTAAGGATTTAAATATAGACCGATTAGAAAAAAAATTTAACAACAAGCGTAATGGCGGACGTTTTCATAAACGTAAACGCTTCGGTTATTCGATTTGACACGGGTTCGTATTCGTTGATCCTTCGAGTTATTTTACGAGGCATGCGTGTTTAACAGCTATATCGAGAGGTCAAAAACCCATTGAATAAAAACTTCTGACTAATATTTCGGAGAGCGGCACTTATCTAAACGCTCTAATCTCTGTAACTACGGTGGAATTGAAAAATTCCTCTTTGCGACGAATTCTCAATCCATTCTGAAATGTATTGTACTAAAGCTTACTCTATTGAGGTCCATCTTACTAAGAACATATAAAAAAACTTTTTAACAAAACATTGATTGATGATAGTTTTATCGAAATAGCTGTCATTGAGATTAAAAAAGCTAATTTTTAAAATAAAAGTTTTATTGATTAATATTCTTAATAATTTATTTATTGAGGAAAATTAGGTATCAAATTAGTTTTCCTACGACCCCATATGAAAACGACACCTAACACACAGTTTTGACACTTATGGCTTGTCCAATATAAATATAAGTGCACGTCATCAAAGTGAACAAATCGCTCTGTTCGTTTGACTTCCTTCGTTCTTTTGCTACTGTCAATCAGTATCTTTTTTCACTGTAAATTTGGTAAATATTGAAATTAGTGGGCCGAAAGTTATTACAAATAATAAATAAATGCTTTAAGAAAGGTTACGTAATTAATTTTATATCAAATACAACTCCTGGAGTAATAAAATATAAACTTCAAACTAACACACCTCGTGTTAAAATGTTTTACATGTTAGCAAAATTGCGCTCTGTTGTAGCGTTAAAAAATGGTGTAGTATTGTAGTCAAATAAAAAGAAGAATATAAGAGAAACTTCGTTTGACATTTATTAGTTCTAATACTATTTTAAATGCTTGGCAACATAGTCCCGTTCTGACAGCTGTGACGTGCAATTATATTTATACTGGACAAGCCATAGTGACAATTAGTTTTAGGTATCCGTATCATACGCTTTCAGAAAAATAAAAAAATAAGGAATATCTATCACACACGTGTGAAATTTTTTTAAAACGCATAGAAAGTACTTAATAATTTAAGCAAGATTAATGCATAGAAAACTATAAATTAATACGTTTATAAATAGTATATTACATAACAAGTGTGGAAAGTGAAGTATTACGCACGAGTGAAGTTTAGCACGAGACGCAAAGTGGTGATTGCGGAAACGTAACCAGTGCAAGAAATACACTTTACAACGCGTTGTGTACACGATTTTTCCTACGACCCCAATATTTCTTATAATAATAAATATTTTAAATTTATTTATAAAATTTATTTTGTTAGTCATGTTAAAAATTAGAATTAACAAGTTTAGATATTGCATGGAAATATAATTAATTAAAATCAAATAACCACCTTTCTCAGGAATTCACATCAAAATTCTTTATTAGATAAATGACATTTTAATTTTTTTTGTGGGCTCTATAAAAATTAAAAGTAAAATGGTCAGTTGGTGAAATTAATTGGAACTTGAGAAATGATATGTGTTAGTAAAGTACCTATTTTGAACATTTTCATTTACGTTTTACTCCTGTTGTATGCGCCAATCACCCCTATTGCACTTATAGGTACCTAGGTATATGTATTTTTGGTTGCATAGATGATGCAACTCAAACATTTATATTTATAATAGTATTAATTGGACATTTATTGTACTTACCAATACGTGTATTGATATTAGCTACTTTCTTAAGTACAAATAAGTGTGCAAACTAGCACTTTCATATGTGGTCGTAGGAAAATAATTTTATTACATTTTGAGTATAAATACATGTGATTTTAATTTTAGATAATCACAATTTCAAGAGTTTTATTCTTAAGATTATACCTACAACAAATAAAATATTTCTGAACTGAACAATAAATTATTTATTATTGAAATTAAGAGGTTTGTTATTTTTAATTGCTTCTTCAATATTTTTCGAAGAAAACGTTGCAAAACACGCGACATTTCGTAAGTTTTTCTGACTTTTTCGCGAAAAATAATTTTTTGTTTAGCGTAACTATGGTTATCATAACAGCGCGTGTGATTATCACTTTATTGGTCAAATGATTATCGATAGCTAAGCATCAATCAAAATAGGCATTTAATATGTTATGAGTTGTATAATCTATGCAACAAAATAAACACTTACCTAGGTATGATTTTAATTCCAATGTAATGCTTGCTTAAAGAGATCCAACCTAATGTTATAAATTTACAACAAATATGCGAGTGTCGTTACAAAATGACATCGGCTGAATTATTTTTAAATCCATTATTAGACATTGGCTGTCAACTCTTCTACTATTTCAGGTTACAGTTCAGTCAATACAAAAAATTACGTTAAACATAATGCCTACATTAATATTGTAAATATATTTTTATAAAATAAATACTTGTTGATATAATAGGTAGGTACCTACCTATACCTATCCAAAATTTTTCTCTAGTCCTATCAGTAAATTCTTATAAGATTTGATAATTTAATTGCATAATTTATATCTTATTAACGCCGGAGAAAAGGTTAGAAACGTGGATTTATTCCTACACCACCGAATAGGTTTATCGTTAAAAATTAACAAAGGGCTGACCTTATTCGCTATTAATTGACTTTACAATACGTCTACTTCTCACAAAGTGAATCCAACTGTTCAAGTTGAAATTAATGATTTCTTTTTCAATATACCAGACGCGTAAAAACTATTTTAAAGCAAAAACTAATCGATAATATGGAGTCCTATGTTTTCATAATTAATATAATTATAAAAGAATGTTGAAAGGTCCACGAAAGCGATGGCCAGGACCGACTCGCAAGGAAAAATGCTTGATAATTTTGGTTTTCTTAGTGATATTTCTAAATTAATGATATTTATGATTGGTTATTTTCTTATCTGCATAAAAAATGAATGATGCTGTGATAAAAATATCTGAATAATGTTCTGGTTTTATGTTCTCTGGGCGAAAAAATACGTGTTGTAAAATAAGTTATTCGTAAATAATAATGTTGTATCTGTACAGAGACCTACTGGGTGAATTGTTCGTGTCTGAAAGACATTTCAATTAATAGACACACATTTACCTTTAGTTTCAAAATATAAATAGTAATGTAAAACAGTGAATTTACACGAGCAATAGCGTTTAAATGACCTACAACATATTTCGTGTTATGATTTAAATAAAAAAGTTAAATTTTTATTATCTAGTCAGTTACGCCGCTGGCGAATGCACTTTTGTCGTGAGGGTGCCAAGTTAAAATGTCGCTGACCTTTCATAGTCGAGAATTTATTGGAGCTCAAAGGGTATACAATTAAATAGATAGGTTGGCAGTGACAAAATAATCCAACTCTGAAATGTACTAATGTAGAAATCAATTTTTTAGTAGTTAATAGAGGAGCTTAATGTTTTTTTACTGGAATACAAACAAAATAGCCTGAAGTTTAGTTAAGAACATTCACAGTGTTATGTAAAAATAGTACCTAGAGGATTAAAATGTACTGATTATTTTTTGTGCCCCTCTAAGGCCCGGTTTTACTAAACAGTTACCTAATCTTAGATTTAAAAATAACCTACAATTTTAATTGCGATTACGGACGATTCCCAACTCGTGCCCGTTATTACTTGGCCCCAAAAATTACTGACCAACTCGTGCCCGTTCAAAAACCAGGTAGAAAATTAATACACCAACTCGCAGAGGCGGCCTTACCCATTGCGAGCTCAGAGCTCAGAGCTCTGAGATTGCGAGGCTCAGGGCGGCAGGTCTTTGCGAGGCCCTTTGTCCTTCGTGAAAAGTATGTAATGCGAAATTAGGTCTGGTTGTTTGATTTAAGTATTTGTCATGTTTGAGGAGAAATACAAAAGTTATACAAATAAGTAAAATTTCAGTTTTAAAATATTTTACATTGAAAAATTTACAAAATTAACAAATACAGAGATGATAAATTTTAAAATTGATGTTTGCGGCTTTTCTGAAGACTAAAGTCTTTAATTAAAGCACAATAATCTAACGAATGAGCTACGTCATTTTCGATTGAACGAATAGCAAGGGCTAAAAGCCGATCTTGTGTCATCGAATTCCTCAAATATGTTTTAATAATTTTAAGCCTCAAAAAACTCTTTTCAGCAGACGCAACTGTAACAGGTGTGGTAGTAATAATTCTCAGGACTATTTCAATAGTGAGGTAAACTATTCAATTCATTTTTTTTCCTTTATGTATTTCAGCACATAGATAATGTCGTCGTTTCCTTCATACACACGGATTAACATGTTCAATTCTTCATACAATTCATGTCCATCAATATCACATGATTCTCCTACTGTCATAGATAGTCGCTGCATTGCTTCAAAAGTTCACTATCACTAATTTCCTTTAATCTTTTTATATTATACATGAAACCAAATATGCTCTTATGATGTTCAAGAGCCTCAAACCAAGGATGGCAGCTTGCGCGCACATTGTCGACAATGACATAAAAATAGTTTATTTTGAAAATTTCTTCCGCATTCAATTCATGAGCTTCATCTTCCCCTTCATAATCAAAATGCCTTTTTTTACGTCGTCTTCTGACTTCTTTGAACTGTCTGTCAATATGATTTTCCTCGGCTATTTCTCTCGCTGTTACAAGGGTGTTGTATTATAGCCACATCTAAGTGCATGTTTTCGATTTGCCACATTTTACTTATAACATTTATCCTTGTAAGAGTGTCATACCATATGACAGTTGAAACTACAAATTCGTAGGTAGTTATTTCCTTTCCTATAGAATGGCATTCACCGACTAACTGACAATCTGTTGTATTTTCTGTTAAATACTTTAAAGCATCACATATATCGCTTAGTTGGTATTTAACAGCCTTCACCGATGCTACCCTGCACTCCCATCTAGTTTCAGAGAGTGGTTTTAGCGATAAAGATTTTACATGAGCATTTAAAATAGCCCATCTCTGACTTGAGCCGGCAAACAGAGTGTACAACCTTTGTAGCAAACCAAAAAAGAAGATTTTGCTTGGACACAAGACGATGCTGCATCTCCTAAGATGAGATTCCAGCTATGACTCTCACAAGGTAAAAAATAAGCAAGTGGATTAATTTCAAGAATACGTTTTTGAACACCAGTTTTTTCACCACGCATATTGGCACCATTATCATATCCTTGGCCTCTGCAGTTTTGCAATAATATACCTAACTGTTCTAATTCTGTGATTATATAATTAGTCAAACTCTCAGCTGTGCATTTTTCGACGGTTAAAAAACCAATAAAATGTTCTTCAATTTCAGCTGTATTTGTATTAAAAAATCTTATAATAATTGGAAGTTGCTCAACACGAGAAACGTCGCGAGTACAATCAAGAGTACTGCAAGCAAAATAATTCTAAGGTGACAAGAGTTGACGAACGAAATAAAACACAGGGATTCCCCAAGCGATAGAGGAGCAGAGCATTATGTCCCGACTGTCGAGCTGACCCAAGTGCTATGCGATTAAAAACCGATCTTCAAGTGTTTCCAGGCGCGATATTCAAGTACCTACTACCAAATGAATTTTTCAATTATGTTTTGAATGAATGAATTAGTTAACTAACTTAATTTTAATTTACCGTTATGTTATAACCTTAATAAGTAATTAAGCATCAAAATCGAAATTTTTGTTGCGCGAGGCCCCTGCAAGAGCGAGGCCCCGGGCGATTGCCCTGTTCGCCACCCCCTAAGGCCGCCGCTGCCAACTCGTGCCCGGGTGCATCGGAACTGCGGTTTTTAATTCTTATTTATTATAATTAAATATTCAAGACCTGCATATACAGTTGTCATTTATTTGAAATAAAACTACTATAAAACGTATTAATTAAATATATTGCACATAAAAAACTTAGAACTACCTACATATTATTAATACTATTATACCTACCAAGATACTGTTTTAACGAAAGTAAATGTTGATATCTTTTTATTTTTAAAATTATCTAGTCTTTTTTAGAAAATCAGTAACAGTAATAGAGTTTAGACAAGATGGGATGGTAATCTGAACAGGTAAATTTTCAATCGGGCACGAGTTAGGTATACAGATTATTGAGACCTTTACTCTTGTACCTTTTAAGGGATTAGTGGGCACGAGTTGGGATGCGTCCGCGATTACGCCCTCGAACTGTTTCAAAACCCCGGAAACTGCGATTAAGTCTGGTAATCAAGATTATTTATTAACTGGCCATTTTCGATCAGTTATTTGAGATAATCTCTCGTTATCTCAGATCGAAAAAGGTAATGATATATTTAATACCTACGTATTATCATTATTCAAAACAATAAACAACTAAAAGGTTGTATTAACTTTCACTATTTATTCTATAAATACTTTAATTGCAATGACAGCCGTTTCGCTATCGAAATAGCATCGTCAGATTGATAGCGATAGCGAAACGGCTGTCATTGCAATTAAAGTATTTATAGAATAAAATAGTGAAAGCTAATAGGTACAACCTTTTAGTTGTTTATTGTTCTGAATAAGATGAACTTTCACACAGTAAGGGTTATTATCATTATAATTAATTTCATGTATATGATCTATGATTATTGATTAAAAAATTACTGTAATGGACGATTTACAAATATTATATAAACTTGCATTCGAAGATGATAGTAGTGATGACGATGAATTTGTTGTGCTTCGCCTCCGATGAATACTTCAAAGGTAAAATCACTTCAACACATTGGATGATACTGATTTTGTAGTCTCGGCACATTTATAGTCTGAGAAGTAAAATCTTTGGCTTTTCCTTCCTAATTCTTTGATTTTTATTCCTACAGGTATTGCGTCTGTCTTACAACAATATTAAATTTAGCCTCCATCGACTGCATGATTCAGATTGCAATACTTTATTATACCTAAATCTTGGAGCATATATACTGAGTCCAAATGAACTTTGTTTTGTATCAGGGGGGGGGGAAATAAATGTCATATAGTGTCCAGCAATCTCATTGGTCCGTTTTGAATTTGCGTGTCAAGTCGAATTGTCACATATTCCATTATTGTCAAGTTGTTTTGCATCTAGAGTTATTTTTACAATTTAATAGTAATATTAACAAATATCCGTAGCAACGGAGCAGCACAATTGCGATTTTTGTGCCCAAAATTACATTTTTCTTTGAAATTCTATTAATATATTTTATTTTAAGTTAAGACGAAATATCTTGTGGTGGGCTATAACGTCGAGTATTGGCCAGCGCCGGCCTTTTCAACGTCAACGACCATGTTAACATTTTTAACTAGGGGGTTAATTCTACCCTATTAAATATACAGAAACGGATGGAGAGATTAGAGGAGGAAGAAATAAATATTTAAGGCTATAATAGAAATAAATCCTTTGGTATTTATAAAATAGTTATTTGTATGCTAAGGCCGCGAAATACCTCTTTAACGTACCGAAAGAACAGTTATCGCCGAGGCCGCTTGCGGCCGAGGCAAGATAATCTTGAGGTCGTTAAAAAGTTTCGCGGCCATGGCATACACACTATTTTTCGTGCAATCGTTAAAATTATTAAAATAGATAGTTGTAAATAAATATATTATTGCTCTAAAATCAACAGCATTTCAATTCATTTAACAATATCACCGTGTGCTATGGAAATGATATGTTTCAATATATATTTTGACAGTTCTTGTCAAAACGCAAAATGTCTGATACTGATAGCGATATTTCAGTACCTTCCACTCCTCCGGAACTCAAAAGCGTTGTAAATTCGGCGCTTTCCGTTTTAATACCCGAAAAATCTAAACGGCAGTACGAAAAATGTTACGGCGAGTTTAAAGATTGGTGTGACAAACAGAATGTTAAGACGATGTCTGAAAACATTTTATTGGCTTATTTGATGCAGAAATCAAATATTGTAAAAAGTTCAACTTTATGGAGCATTTATTCCATGCTGAAGTGTATGCTGAACATACGAGACAATATCGACATCAAGCAGTTGTCTTTGTAGTATTTTAGAAATGTCAAATTTGGAAGTGACGTTTGGTTTCGCGGCCGTTGCTATGGGTAACGGCCGCGAAATTAAATTTCGCGGACTGTGCTGAGAACGCGAAATACTGACTTCGCGTGCGATTGCACGAAATAGTTATTTGTATGCTAAGGCCGCGAAATACCTCTTTAACGTACCGAAAGAACAGTTATCGCCGAGGCCGCTTGCGGCCGAGGCAAGATAATCTTGAGGTCGTTAAAAAGTTTCGCGGCCATGGCATACACACTATTTTTCGTGCAATCGTTAAAATTATTAAAATAGATAGTTGTAAATAAATATATTATTGCTCTAAAATCAACAGCATTTCAATTCATTTAACAATATCACCGTGTGCTATGGAAATGATATGTTTCAATATATATTTTAACAGTTCTTGTCAAAACGCAAAATGTCTGATACTGATAGCGATATGGTATCTGGTTTGAATGTAGGCAATAACCATTATTCAGAAACACTAGATGTAGTTGCTTCAACTTCTGGAGTAAATATAAGTAATAATACAAACTGTACAATTAATGTAAATATTCATCCTAAATAATATAACTTATGTATTTGTTGGTATTCAATAAAAAATAATCCTTGTCTTTGTAGTATTTTAGAAATGTCAAATTTGGAAGTGACGTTTGGTTTCGCGGCCGTTGCTATGGGTAACGGCCGCGAAATTAAATTTCGCGGACTGTGCTGAGAACGCGAAATACTGACTTCGCGTGCGATTGCACGAAAAATAAATTATGATTCTCCTACCACGCCGTTTTTTTGGTTTTTCATATGGGTGTTAACAGAATTCCATATGAAATGCGTTGTTTAATATACTATTGTGCTATTCTAAAATACTGTATTTTTTTTATTAAGAGATATTAAGCCGTTATAATAAAATTTCACTTAAAAATAAAAATTTGATAATTTTCAATCACCATTTTGAAACAGTTTTTTTATCAGAAAAGGTTCTCTGACGACTCATTCTTTTCGTTTTTTGTCTATTTTGAAGAAATGAAATAATAAAAAATATGTAGTTTAATTGAAAAACTGAAAATAAACAAATTATTGATATTATTCATTATACTTTGTATTATGGCAACCCTGTATAACAAAAAGAAAAACAATGTA
Organism: Ophraella communa; assembly: GCA_035357415.1. Classification (NCBI taxonomy): domain Eukaryota; kingdom Metazoa; phylum Arthropoda; class Insecta; order Coleoptera; family Chrysomelidae; genus Ophraella; species Ophraella communa. Next base: position 17,935,936 of record CM068988.1, on the reverse strand, counting down.
ACGTTACATGATATACGATATCAAAGTTATAAAACAGCCACAATAAAATCAAAATTCAAATTAGAAAAATTACCACCAACAGCTGGAACAGCAGAACAGTATTGTTACAGAGTTTATTGCCAGCTCCAAACATGGCTAGGTAATGAACTCACTGCAACGGATTGGGGTTGGAAAATATCCGACGATATTATGAAGCCATGTATGACCACCAAAAAATTAATACCGGATTATCTTTTAAAAGCAATTTGTTGCAGCTGTGAGAAGGCTGCCTATCTGCCAAGTGTAGTTGTAGGAAACATGGACTACGATGCACAGATTTATGTTATAATTATAACGAGTTGGGCAACTGTACTAATTTAGAAGTTCAGCCAGCCAGTTATAATCGACGATTGCGACTCAGAAGTAGAAGAACGTCATTCCTCAGTGATAACAGCACAATATTTAAAAAATAAAAGTATCTCTCATTTAGAACATGTAGAAGAAATGGATTTTCAAGTTTTAGTTGATATCAGCCAATGTTGTCCAAAATTAAAAAACTTGGTGTGTTACAATTGTGATTTTGGGTAGTTGATAGTGCTGTTAATCACTTGGAATTTATACTTAATCACGCTTACCACATAAAATATCTCTCATTTATAATTAGTTATTTTGGAGCGGTATTGTTTTAGAAGAAAGTGCTGTTGCCAAACCAAAAATATGAAAATAAAATATCGGATATACTGTTATCTTCACCAAATATTAGAACACTGATTGAAGTGATACAAATATGTCATCATCACTGACACCGTATCAATCGAATTCTGTTCTTTGGTATCATTATGAGTCCTCTGATTATTAAACTTGATAAATGCTGACTTTTCTTATTATATGGCAACATCACAATTATGTTTTAATTTTATTGTTTTATATATCGATTTTTGATAAGCTTCATTAGACCAGGTCAAATATTTCGTAAGAAATGCAATTCATCTAAACGGTTTTTGGTGTGGCTTGCATTTCCATCGATAAATAAATCCCAGACACAGCCATTAAGCGTTTGTGACATCAATATTGAAAAGCACGTTTTTCACATGGCCAAATTATTGTGCCGCTTCTTCACGTGTCGTGGAATGTGTATCAAATAACTTTCCAATAAACACTTTGTTTCTGAAATATTTGTTTATCTGTTTTAAGAATCACATTGTTCTTATACGATACTAATTTAATATAAAGTCCTCCGAAAAGTTAAACATCAAGACATATTTCACCTTTTCCGGAAACCCAAATATATGAACCCAAAAATCGGGGTCGGACAGTTGGACCACGGGCCACGTACCTGTTTTAAGTACATCGATCAGTTGGACCACGATAGCTCTTCGACCGGATTAAGGTTGTATTCTAAGAATTAAAACAATCAGTATTTACCTAACATATTATTTATTATTAAGGTGAATTATACAAAGACATAATTTTTACAAAAGATTAGGTTAGGTAAGGTTAGTTTAAGTTAGGTTAGGTAAGATTATGTTAGGTTAGGTTAAGTTAGGTTATTACTACCTTAATGATATTTTAGTTACATATTTTCGAAGAATTCCATTAAATCGATTAAAAAATAAAATTTTATCGTGGTCGAACTGAAGGGTGGGGTTAACTTGACCTTTTTCAAAATAGGATTAATGCAGGTACTCGTGGTCCAACTAACCGGTCCCCCCAAAAATAGGGCCGAAAGTATTGTTTATCAACCCAAGGACGCCTTTAATTTGATATTTTTAAATCAGAAATAATATAAACTTCGAATAAGTCTACAAAGTGAGAGATCTAAAATTTTACATCCTGATGAAATAAAACTTTTTTAAATGGAACTCCTGATGTACAGTACTTGTTAATAAAGGAATGTTATTTAAAATTATAACATAAATATGCCTAATAATACTTTTATTTTAAGGTTATTGCAATTATTGCAATATGTGGAGGTTGTTGGAAACAAAAGTTAAAAAATATTAAAGTTGGTGACATTGATGATTTAAGTACCACGTTATTGGTTAAAATTCTTGAAACGAAAACCAAAATATGTAGATCTTTCGTTATTTCCGGAAATTTCTATAAAATCTGCAAGCTCATTTGAAAGGTCTCCTTATTGCCTTTGCAGCAATGTAATCATTTTAATATTTAGTTCTACAGGGTTAACCAAAACTGTTGGTTTATTAATACAATTAACTTAGAATAAATGCTTACTTAAATACAATTAAATTACAACAAATGTTCAAATTGCCGACCTTCAGCAATGATACAATGAGAAAGGCGAGCAGTAAATTCTTTCCTAACGTTTTCGAGGACTTCAGGTGTTATTTGGGCAATTTCCGTTCGGATTCGCTCCTTCAACTCTTCTACATTATTCGGTCGATTTTGATACTCTGCTCTTTAAATATCACCACAAAAAAAAGTCTGACGGACTCAAATCTGGAGACCTTGGTGGCCATTCGATGCCCCTTCTACCTATCTACCTTACTGGGAAAACGTCATTAAGGTAATTTCATATCTCAACGCCATAATGTGGGGGAGCCCCATCCTGTTGGTACCATAAATCATTTCTATTTGGAAATAGGTGATTCAGCTGTGGCAACAGATAATTTTGAAGAAATTCCAGATAAGTAGCAGCAGTTAGGTTTTCCTAAAAAAATATGACCCTACAATTTGATTGTTTATAATGCCGGCCCAAACATTCACCTTCTCGGGATATTGTGTCCTATACTCTTCCACCCAATGTGGATTTTCACTTGCCCAATATCGACATGTCTGGCGATTTACGTGACCGTTCAGCATAAAAGACGCTTCATCTGAAAAAAGTACCTTTTGTATGAAACCCGGATCTCTGTTACAGAATTTGATTCTTCTATCAAAGCCATCTTCTAATAGCTCCTGGACCAGATGTACTTTGTATGGATGCCACTTCTCCTTTTTTAGCACTCTTACAACAATTGATTGGTGGATATTATTATCTGGTGCGACCTGCCTAGAACAGGTATGAGGATTTTCTTGAAATGCCAGTACAACATCCAGGTTTTTGGCTTCGGATATTGATGTTCTAATACTTCTGGGAAGATCTTTAACATGGCCCTTTTCTCAAATTTTTTTTTCAATTTTACTTATTACTTGAGTAATTGGATCGCGATTGGGGTATTTAGCATTAAATAAATTACGAACTTCTGCTTGAGTCTTCACTATATCTCCATAACCAATCATGGTTAAAATCTCGATTCGTTCTGTTTCTGTTAGTTTAATTTTTGTAAATGCTGTTATCTCGGCTATTATTAATGTCGGCAAAAAATTCGAAGAGTAAAAATTTGGGGTCTATTATTTGACAGATTCACAGATCATTGACGAATAAAGACGAGTCAATGACAATATTGATTTAAATATTTTTGTAAAAATAATTCCGAGTACTTACTACAATATTAATTTCAAATTATACTGTAGTATTGTTTTTATCAATGTATTTTTTTTTCAGAACCAACAATAAACACTATTTTGTTTTATTCCCAGTGGCGGTCCTTAGTGTATTTTAGTTCAGTGAATGAATATTTATTGTAATTCCATGTTACTTAACAAAGTTCATAATTTTGGTTTACCCTGTAGAAACAAATTCAACAACCTAATCATTCAATAGTATATTGTGCAACAAGGTGGAAAAGTGTCTTTTCCACCGTGTTGCACACCACACTTTTTCTACGGCTGCATATTAATAATAAAAATAAAGAAGTGAATTCATAACATTTTATTATTATTATTGGTTATAAAATAAACGGCACATACTTAATACAAAAAAAACTAATTTAATTAATATTGTAATTGTACTGCAATTTTGTATTGAGATTCCTGGTGTTTCATTTTTTCGTAACGTATTGCTATCAACTGTGGGAAAAAATCAGTAGCAGAACTATTTGTGCACATTTTACAAGGTAAGTTTCTATATTTACTAACTAAGAGACTGAACGGATGACAAGGATAATAGATACTTTATGGTTGCAATTAGCACATAGAATTTCCTGGAGGAAGCTGGTAGATGAATAGATACAGAATGTCTAAAATAAAATATAATTCGTAACCAATAATAAATAACCAATACTTATAATAATAAAATAAGAAATCTTTAGAATGAATGTATTTAAAATATTGAAAATTTCATTTTTAATAAAAATAATGAAGAAAATTGGAACCATTTTTTCATTAGTACACCCTTCAGCTGCGCCCTACGAAGTCCAACAATACAGACAATAACTACATAAATATTACCGCGCTTGCACCCTTTTTACGAGCTAAACAATTTTCATATTTCTATCGCGTGAAGTAAGTCGGAAAGTGGCGTTTTCCTCGGAAAATGCACTAAATGTGGCATTCTGGAATTTCCCGCGTTTCGCCGGACATCGTGGATAGTATATTCCATGATGGGAATAACAATTGGTCGGACTTTTAAAATAAATATTATTATTGATCGAAAATATCAATCAACTTTTAGTAGGTATTAGTTTGGCCTGGTTTTATCGTGTGTTTATAGCTGCTACCAGAATAGAGACGTAAGTTTACAAAATATTTTTATATAATTAAACAAAAATATGTCAACTTTAACTGTAGAAAGTTATGAAAACGCGCCAACCAAATTAAAATAATATACGAATAATTGAATATTTTTTAAAATCTTGAAATAAAAGTTTTTTAACATGATTTTTAAAGAAGCGTTATTTATAAAATAACTTTAAGAACAAATTTAGTTCTTCGTATATCAAGAACATTTACAATTGTATTTTTAACTAATAATCTGCTTTATTATTAAGTACATATTGTGTCCATTTGTTTTGGTTATATATTTAGCTTTGTCTATATCTCTGTCCCTAGTTTGTTTTGATTTGTAAAAATGACGCTACCAACTTATTTATTATTTTTTAATTGTTAGGTTAGGTTATCAAATCTTTAAATTGCGTGATGAGTCTCTAAGATATTTTATTTCTTATTTTGAGTTAAGAAACAATATTTCTCTAAATCAAAGATTTGTGACAGATGTCAAATTGGATTAATATTTTGTTTTCCAAATGATGGAGTGAAAATTTCACACTAATATTTTGGCAAAAATATATATTAATTCAATCTGTCATAAAGCTTAATAATTACTATAGTAAGATTATAACAAAATGCGTTACTAGTAAACTAGTAAAAAAGTATCAAGTTTAATAATCAGAGAACTCATAATTATACCATAAAACAGAAATAATTACATAAAGTTCAGAGATAATAACAATTGTGTCAGTTTTGTCTTGTTTCATTTTTAAAACCTTAATTATTTGCTTATTTTTCATCCAATTAAAAATAAAAATACTTTAAAATGCCAATTCCATAATTTCCAATAAATAAATACTAACTGACAAATTTTATCAACAATTTTGTAAAATCAACAAAAAATGGACTTTAAGACATAAAATAGAATAAAAATAGCAAAGTTAAAATATAGTTTTGAACAACTGAGATAATTTTATTAACACCACAATATCAGAAAATCAGAAGAAATAACTTTAAATTGTTGTTAATAATTGATAAATACAATTTCCGATAGGTACCTACTGATACTTTTCTTCGTTTAATATTTGTAGAAGACGAAGAGAACAGTACATCCAATATTTTATTTCGATATTTTTGGTAAAAAAGTGGAGGTGTGAAATTTTCGCCATAATTCTTTGTCGTGTAAAAAGGTTCTAAGCGATTACAGTATTTATATAAATGATTGTAATACATCGTAACCAAATAAAAAAATTCACATTACCACACCCTTGTATATTTATTGTACATTACCTGTACATCAATCCTAATTATTCGTAGACATAAGAAAATTGTTAGACAGTATTCCTTATTATAGACGAAAACATTATGTTGCGTTTGTATTTTCAGTATAAACGTTTTTATCTGACAGCCGACGAATTAAGATTGACAGCCTAATAATTGACGACGGAATACGTTAATATCAGTAACTGATAACATGCCTGTGTTAAGAAAAAGAGCACAGGGAGATAATAAGATCGTTAACGGGCTGTTCATACATTCCAATCCGCCTAGACGTAAGTATATACTATTTATATTAATATAGAAGTAATGTGTAGTTACTATATAAGTGTATATTCTTCTTCTTACTTATTTATTGAGTTGTTAAACCCGTTTATGTCTAACAACTTGGGAATTAATTTAAAAAGAAAATTTTTACATCTATTATTTAATGTGTTGTAAATTATCCATATCTCAAATGTGGACTGAATCAAAAAGGTTCAAAGGAAACACAAAGTCTATCCCACAAACTGTTTATTAAAATATATCAACTAGTTTCGGTCCTATAGGACCATCATCAGGCTGTAAAAATTGTTGCAATAAATAGAGAGAAGAACTTGAAATAACCGAATAACAAAGAAAGTCTGTTAAAATTCCTTACCTACTATCAAATAATGTCAATTTTTTTTATTTACAAAAAGTTTTTGTTATAATTGGATGGTTTGGAAACTGATTAGTTCCGTTAACTTCCTATAGGACCGAAACTAGTTGCTACATTTTAATAAACAGTCTGCGAGACAGACTTTGTTTCTTTTCAACATTTTTTATTATTTAATGGTCCCATGACATATAAAGCATTTTTTAATATTTTCCTACTTCTTCTTAAGTATTAGAGTTAGAAATTTCACATAATAGTACTAGGATTTTTGTAACCATTAAAAGTTTCAATTATTATTAACACAAAATGAAGAGACAAAAAGATAAAAAGATAGCGCCAATATTAAAAAAAGGTCCTAAAAGAGGAGAAAATTTTACAAAAAAGTCTTAATCAGGGGAGTTATAGCTCCATTATTTATAATTTTAACTTTACGTGGAAAATAGGGTTCCGCGCGGCCGTTCCAGCGCAGTCGCATCGCCACCGTCTAAAGCGGACGTAAGAAAAGAATTATCTTTTATGTTTAATAAAAATTTAAAAATCTAAAAATAATGATAGTCTTTTTTAAACACTTGAAGGAACATAACCCCGATATAAAAAAAATGTAAGTTGATTTTTGTTAATAATAATTTGTCAATAATTGTTAACTATTTCATTACGTTCGTAAGCTAACATAAAATCTGTTATTATAGTTTAAATAATGTACTTAATAGTAATAGGGTGTTTAACTAATTTTTAGATTCTGTTTTAAACCATATAAATACTTAGTACAATATGAACAAACACCGGCACACTATTTTTTTTTATTTTAATTGCATACATAATTTTTATGAGCAAAAATAATAATTTTATTTTGTACTTTTGAATATTGCGCCATTTCGAAAATTTCGTCACAGATACTCGAAGCGAAGTTAGGTACAAGTTTATTGTCAAAATTGTCAAGTGTATGTCATAGGTTCCAACCAAAATATTGTTTTCAATGTGGCGTCAAAAAGAAAGAGTGTGTGGGGTAGTGCTGTTTTAAAGCTTTGTTTGGATTATAAATTAAATTACTTTAATAGACTTCTATCTACTCATAATTTGTTAAAGTGATTATAAATACTTGGACTGGACTTCCTACTTTTTAGTTAGTCTTTTATTTGTTTAGATAGTAAAATTTTAGTTTAGTTGAACTATAAACCCATTATTAATAAATAAAACAATGTTTCTGCGAAAACCCACTCTTTTATTATTTTTCTTCTTATGCGACGTGCTTCTTTTTTATGTTTGCCTTTTACCGTAAGGGAAATCAGCCCAGCATCAGTGACGTATCTGTATTGCAGATTGCATAAAATCGTAAAAATTTTCTTGTTAATTTTTTGGCAAATTTAGCAAATAAAAAATAAAAATTATGCAATTATATGGAAAACAATCAAGTAAGAAATATAGAAATATAAAACAAATAGGGTCAAATTTGGAGTTAAACACCCTATTATTCGCCAAGGTGGAAAAGTGACGAATAATGCAATTTTCTACTTATACAGTGTGGGCCACGGAAAACAATCCACATCGATATTTGGCAGTATTTATTAGATCCAGAAATTGAAAAAAAATTTGAATACCTGACGAAAAAAATCTATTTTTTGTGAAATAGGTAGTAGTTTAGATGTGCGGAATCTGATACTGAAGCCAGTAGTTAGTTCGGCCCGTAATCTCTTCCGGAAATCGTAAATGTTACTTTTTGCACGTGTTAGGCGCACTATTTTTTCTACTAGCATGCGGAAAACTTTTTTCAACTCTGTTTTAATGCGCAGTGGTAGAAAAAATATATTGAAAATTGTTTGAAATAAAAAAAAATGAAATAAAAGTTTGAGCCATAAATATTTAATAAGTCTATCATTGTTATTTTTTTCCCTTATTGTTAATTTTCCAAAAAAAATTGTCAAATCTTCCATACACCTTCATCCAGTAGACTTTCTCCCCCTAGAATAAATCCTATGGATGCTTTTGAATAGTGAATATTATTAAAAATATACAATTCCGACTACAGTTAAGACTACATTTAAAAAAAAACATTCAATTGGTTCAAATAAATTTACAAAATTTAAACGGCACTTTTTTGAACGTCTTAAAACATTACAGATTTAAAATTTTTTTTTGGTGAATAACGCTTAGCATTTTTGTCAGATTACTACCTACCAAGAAACGTTTGCCGCGACTAACACGTAGAAATCAATTTATAAACATACCCCTGTTCCATTTTATTAAGAACTTCGTCGATGATGTGTAACAAAAGATTTTATATCAAACCTGTCTACCTATTTGATCCAAATTATGCCGCACAATCAAAACTTATTGTCAAGTTTTTTTTATTTCTTTCCCACATTTTCGACGATATTTCCTAAATCAATAGGGTTCAAAGGAAAAGAAATGCATTCATCTTTTGTTAAAAAAACTGCAAATAATGTAGAGTATAGAGTGTCAAAACGATGGCTCGAAAAGTAATAACAATTTAATAAAATTGCGGGTCTATAATTGTTAAATAATCCCAATTTGTTTTAGTATCTAACTGACTGGACTGAACCATTCTCTGTAAAGCATTTTTGCTCCTGAATATTTTGCACTAGGTTAGGTACCTTTCCATTGCGACTTCAAATGTCTATTGTAGTTACCCCTATAGGTTATATTCATTCTATCAGCCCTGTGTCTCTGACATTAGGGTCGTTGGCGACACTTCTAAGAATCTCGTGGGCTTGAGTTATTGCAGAACAAATTTATTTACCCTGTCTCTCTAGCTGATGGCAGTAGTGCAAAATATACTTCTTCGGATTTACAGAATTTACAGTCCGTACTCTCTGTCAGTCCAATTGTTTTATATGCCCACTAAGGTGCTTGTGCCCAGGGTGCCGATTCTCCGGCTTCGTAGAAGCGATCAAAGTGTCGGCGATTCTCCCTCCCTGATTTTTTGGGGAAGGTCCCTGGAGCTATTCTTGAATGGTGCGAATCAACCTCAATCGAGACTCCCCGTAGAATAAATGTTGACGATGTTGCCAGTGTTATTTGGAGCTTCAAAATAAGAAAAGAAGAATAATAATAATGTTTACAACCACTAATTAGTTGCGCAGTAACCGCAGTGCGTCGTTATTTGTTTTGCTTATGATTTCTTTTCTTTTGATAATTAGGTTATGGATTAATAATTTGTTGTGGATACCTAGTTTATGTATTTCAATTTAAGACATAAAACTCAGGCAAGTATAGATATATAATGTTGTTCTTTGCGAATAATTAAGCTTTTTTAAAATATTTATCTTTCCCTACTTTTAAATTGAAAATACCCTGTGCATTTTTGAATACTCTTGCCCTTTAACCTAAATTATATGTATCAAAAAATTTACCTTCTTTACTCTTTTGGCATGGAGAAACATTAGTTTTGTTTGGGTAAACATCAAATTTGGTTCAACTATTTCCAAATTATAGAAAGTTGAAAATAGTATTTTGTTACTTTCAGAGGCTGTAGAACCAAATCCATTTTTTAAGTCAAATGCAAATATTACTGAAAATTTTTTTTAGTTCCTTTTTTTGTAAATTTAATATACTTACCTAGTCACCATCATTAATTTTTAAAGTATTTTGTTTTTTTTTGTTTGTAGAGTTTATATTTCTTAGTTATTTAATAAATTTGTATACATTTGTGTTGTTTATTTTATTTTTGTGTGCCTAACCCAAAGTGCTTTGTTAAATTAGTTAGAAATAAAAAAATTGTTTTGGTTCATAAAACATTTATTGTTTATATAAAATGGGTTTGAATAATATTTTGTTGTAACAAAATACTATTTTCAACTTTCTATAATTTGGAAATAGTTGAACCAAATTTGATGTTTACCATTCGTGCTCTTTGTAAATCTTCATTGGCTGCATTTTCTTGAATATCTGGCCTGTTTATCATTCCATCAATTCCATAATACACTTAACACGCATTTACATTAAATTAATGCTTACCGAAACATTTTAATAAACTGTGTATCTCTTAGTTCTTGAAAAGCTTGCTCCCTTACATGGTATTGCCTTTTTGGTTGACTATTTAAATCTTCAAGAACCTCCAAATCTCTTATTACTTCATGAGCTAGTAAATATTCATATATATCGTCCATTTTATATTTTAATCCAATCCACGAACTTAAGTTCGTGATCCAATCTCTAATTGAATTTAAAAAAAAAGTAACTTTAAAACTTAAAAAAGGCAAAATCTTCCAAACAAGCGAAAATACTTGTACAAAACAAAAAATTATACCAAACACTGACTGACAACTGACTCCAAAAACAACAATTTTCAAAGACGAAAGACAGTAAACAGCTGACTGTTTTCTTAACTTTCGTTCGTTCTACTGCTTCAAAGGGAGAGAAAGATGTTCTATTAAAAATACAGGGAGGGAGCTCATTTAATAGAACCCCTCCCATCTTTCTCTCGGGGAGCGCTGTTCCCTGGCCCGAGAATTCGCCAATTCGCAACCAGTTAGTAGTCCTATCGCAATTCGTAGGTTCTGTTTGCTTTTATAATAATAAGAATCATTTATTGTATTTAAAGATAAAAATCTGATTCCAAGGAGTCGTCCCATAATGATTTAACATATAGAATATAGTTAATTAAATACATTTGATTATAAAGTATATAGAAACAACAAGAAAAAAAATTGAAGTAAATCTTCGCTAAGGATGATAGTAAAAACCGTAAACCGATAGTAAAACCATAATGATTAAAATTCATCATTAATAGATGAATGGACCGATATTGAATATTGGACTTTGAACTAGATCATCTTATTGTTACAGACCCTAATTAATTTTTGCATCCCATCAAAACTCTTATAAATGCGATTTATGAGCCTATTCGTTGTTTGAAATCATGAAATTTCATAACGTATTTTAAACAACCTGAAATTTAAAAGTCAATGTAGACAACTTTGGGAGGGTGTAGTTTCACTTTCAATATAACAAACACACAATAAATAGATTTGTTCATAATTAATTTATAATGCCTTGATATTTTTAAATTATAAATTTTCAAGGTTACCATGTCAGTAAAGAGTCTCTTATTTGCCTCGCTTTATAAATAATCACTTTACGGCCTTGGTATATAAATAAATAAATTTGTAAATACATTTTACATTAAATGTAATTCAATTATTTTCAGCTAATATTTAAGGGTAATTATGGATAATCTATAGGTTTTCAGTATTTATTTTTGCATTTTTAATTCCTCTAGCGTAGAACAAAATACAAATCGATATAATCATTTTACTAGGATATTTTTACTGTCTTTTAATGATGAAACTTAATATATAAAAAGGCTTCTCTTTCAGTCGATGTTGTTTGAAACTGAATACTAAATATATATATGAAGACCGCTTATCAGTTTAAAAAGTATAGGGAATAGGGGGCTATTGAAAATATATTCGACTATGAATACAATACAAAATTAAATATTTAGCTAAAATTAAAAATAAACCAAGTTTTCTGCGTTTTGAAGAAGCTTGCAAGTATTAGAATAGTATATGCTGTAAACGCCTACATTAAATGGTTTTTGGGGACAGGCAATTTGTCAATATAATATCTTATGCTGCAAACATTAAAGATGTGGACGTGGACAACTGTTTAACTGATTTCAAATTTATTATTATTTAAACCGTGATTGGTTATACACAATAAATAGGCCGTCCTTAATTGTAAGCGATTTGAGTTTGAAAATGTATATTGCTTTTTTAAAAGACTCAATGACAGCTGTTTCGCTATGAAGCATCGTCAGATTGACATTTTTTTTTTTGTCAATCTGACGATGCTTCATAGCGAAACAGCTGTCATTGAGTCTTTTAAAAAAGCAATTTTTAAATAAATATTGGAAGTTTTGTTAAAACGAAGAGTTTTTTATTATCCTTAGTACCCCACTTGTTTTCGCGCAGTACAACTACCAGTCTAGAGAGAGCTGGGTTCCGACGATACAGAGTGGATGTTTAACGGGACAAATATGTTGTTTTCATGCCTAGTAAACTAACTCACTCTGTATGACACTTTTAAATGGAAAAGACTATACTTTACTAATCAATTTATTAATATTACCTTGTTTTATCATTTACTGATTTGACTGCAATTATTAACTGTGGAATGTACTCAATTATAATGCTTGCAAGGAATTGTTATCCTTATTTTATATAGTTTGCATAATTTCTTCTTCTTTTTTAATAGGACCACAGATACACTTTGTTTAACGCCCCCATCCCTCATTTATTAAATGTAAAAAAGTTATATATTAGACGATTATCTTTTATTTACGTTTAATCACCACATTTTAACTTTAATAATTAATTTATAATGTTTATGTTTTATCAGTATCAGTAGATGTTTTATAGATGTTGATACAGATACATTTACTTTGATTTAATTTTAGTCTGTGTGTTTTTATAAAGTTTTGTTATTTACACTTTGTTATCGTCCGTTGTTTTATAATTATACAATACTTGCAAGTGTTGTTTGACTGTTTTTAAAGAAGAATTAATTTTGCATTTATTTTACACAAGGTATATGTTCCTTTCTTTTCATAAAGCGTACAATTGACATAACTGTTTTTTATAGCCTGATGAAACTAGTAGCTAGAATCTTTTGTCATCATTATTAAATAAAATTCTGTGACTTTGGGTTTAGAAATATTTTTGTTTAATCTGTAAAAGAAAACAAATCGTAACAAAGTATATAAAAGCAAACACGGCGACATATTTTTAAATTTAATTAACCAGGTTTTCGAACTCTCACATATATAATCGGAAATCGCTATATTATGTTGTCGTGCGACTGAATTAAACATGTTGTATAAACACTAAAGACACGTACAAAGTTGGTGGAAGTCTTATTAGTTTCTCGCGTGACATGATACTTTGAAAATGTTTCGTAATAAAAACCAATTGAAAGATATAAGGGTTTCGAATAGCCACTGACATGAACAGGCACCTTTTTTATTAGTTTTTTTTAAGAAATCGTCTTTGAATCAACAAGGAACAATTTGTTATATCAGATTAACAACTTCAGGGCAGTAACACCATTTTTACTACAAAGAAAGAATGGCTACCTTTTAATTTGGTACCAAATTAATCTGAATTAAATATTTAAACAACTAACATTGCGAAATTGGTCAGTCTCTTTATCAGATTGCAAGCATGATGATACCCAGCTCGTGCTCAATTTAATTCGGGAGTTGAAGATGGGAGTGTGGTGCTCTTCTCGGATGAACCAAACTTTAACATTTGGAGGTTCTAGGATTTGGATAAGACCTGGTGAAGTTTATCATCAATATTGTTTACTCCCTGAGTCCAACTGTAATGGTGAAAGCAAGCACTTTCTTGGAGGATGATACGAAACTTCTGACAGTTCGGAATGATGATCTAAATAACGCTGGAAGATAAAAGTTGGATTCCTTTATTACCAAGGCCCCGAAAAGTCGAGACTAAGTTTACTACCCAATAAAAATCAAATGTAATGAGACTATACCAAACATTGGAAATAGTAAAAAAGTAAAAGTAAAAACAACTTTTTTATTTTAGGTCAAACACTTACTTATAAGTCAAAGTTTCTCTGGGGAAACTGACAAGAAACAACAAGGTCACCTTGATGTGGGTGGTAGGTCACAGAGGGATAATAGGTTACGAAGAAGCTGGTAGACTCGCAAAAGAAGGGGCGAATACAACTTTCCTTGGTCCGGAGCCCTTTTGTAGTCTTAAAAAACGCCACAGCAAAACGAAGAGAATGTGATCTTACTGAAGAAAGTGAGAATTGTCGTATACTGTTATATGAGACTACTATACTATGAGAATGTGTAACATTGTTCTGCAATTGTCTTCAGTTCCTAGAAGGAGCTCCTTATCAAATTAGAAATGTTCCCTTTAGAAAGTTTATCTTCGCTGGAACTATGGGCTTTCTAAAGTTTAAGTAGATTAAAGTATACTCAAAATATCTTAGTGGGTCGAAGTGCAGAGAAGTCTAACTGCCATTCGTTATATATTTGGGTTGGCTAGTAGGGCTCACTGCAGTCATTTTTTTAATTCGTAGAAAATTCTAACTCTTCCTGCTCTATTTGCATTAGAGCCTGATTGCTTGGTTCTTAAATCTATATGGAAAACGCAACTAATAGACCAATTCATAGATATCCTACAAGAAATATAGATTTGGATGTTTATTCTCTTCAGTTTATTTCCAATTCCAATTTATTTTAGCCAGTAGTAGATTTTTCTGCTGGACAATTCTCACAGTGGTTCAACACAAATGGGTGAATATGCTGGAGTTTCCCAACGATCGGTATTACGTATTTTAAAAAAAGAAAAATACCATCCCTACAAAATTCAACTATACACCAGTCAAAATTGCAGGTATTGGAGACAAGAGAACCCACATTGGATGACTGAGGCACACACGCAATATCCTCAGAAAGTGAATGTATGGGCAGGGATCATCGATGACAGAATCATTGGCCCTTTTTTCTTTGAAGAAAATCTAATAGGAGAACGTTATTTATTTTTTTTGAGAAATCAACTTATACCTGTCCTTGCTAACATGTATCCAAATGCCAATAATGAAAATTTACCTAGTGACAATATCTGGTTTCAACAAGATGGAGCCACTCCGCATTACGCACGTGAAGTACGTCAATTTTTAAATAATTGCTTTCCCAGGAGATGGATCGGAAGACGAGGTTTTATAGAGTGGCCAGCAAGGTCGTCAGATCTAACACCTCTAGACTTTTTCCTGTGGGGTTACATAAAATCAAGAGTTTATGTCAATAGACCCCAAAATTTACAGAATTTAAAAGATAGAATTAGGCATGAAATGATTCTCATTACTCCAGAAGTTAGGTTAGGTTAGGTTAGGTTATACCTGTCCTTGCTAACATGTATCCAAATGCCAATAATGAAAATTTACCTAGTGACAATATCTGGTTTCAACAAGATGGAGCCACTCCGCATTACGCACGTGAAGTACGTCAATTTTTAAATAATTGCTTTCCCAGGAGATGGATCGGAAGACGAGGTTTTATAGAGTGGCCAGCAAGGTCGTCAGATCTAACACCTCTAGACTTTTTCCTGTGGGGTTACATAAAATCAAGAGTTTATGTCAATAGACCCCAAAATTTACAGAATTTAAAAGATAGAATTAGGCATGAAATGATTCTCATTACTCCAGAAGTTATCCGCAATGAATGTGTCCGTAGATTCGCAAATAGTCAAGAAACCGATGGAGGGCATTTCGAACATTTAATTTAAAATATTTATTATGCATAATTTGGTTACTTTAAGGTACGTTATTAATTAAATCATTAGTTGTAATTTGGTTGAATTTAAATAAAAAAGAAATGTTTTTGTACCCTTAAAAAAATATTTTAGTTACAAATGTAATGTCGTTAAATAGAGCATTAAATTCTCCTTCAAATGAGGTGTCGCATTATACCGATTTCTATTTACAAAAATTAACGATTACTTCACTACATCCACACCGGTGACGTCATCCTTACTCCATGTACGTTATAAGATGGATATTTTATAACAAAAATCGACCTGTTTCGGGATTACCCTCAAAACTCGACGGTTCTCGAAATAATGATAATATTCCATAAATTAGCCGTCCACTGTAGAATATTTGTTATAAAAGGTTTTTAGGTACTTTTCGTTTCTGATATTTCGGATATGTTAATAAAATTGTAGGTACCTACTTCTATTTAGATTATAATTTTCAGAAACACAATTTATTTTCAATTCATCCGTTCATTTAACAGTTGTGTTCTTTATTGTTGACACGGATTAAAGTTTCATTTCACTGGACCAAAACATCGACATAGTTTCACGTGAAATTAAAATTAAAATTGGGCAGCTTCATGTTTAACTTAAAATATCTCGAGAAATATTGACTTTATCGTTATGAAAAAAGTGTACTTTATTTACGTAAAAGTAGGGGAGAATCGAAAAATTGTGCTAAAGTTTCTATTCCGCCAGTGGCGTAGAATTTGGGAACCATTAAATAGTCACTTGCCCCTGTCGTACGCCTCTAGTGGAAGCCAGAAACGTTTGTTTAATAAAATTTTGTAGGGTGTATAGTCCAGGCGTGCTGTACCAAAAAAAATAAAAAAATACGGAATATCTGAGACCTGGAATGTAAGAGTTGGAGGTGGTAAAGGGGCTTATAACACATGAAAAAAAAAACATTAACTATTTCAATTATGATCATAAACTTTTTAGGGGTGAAAAAGGGGTAAAAAACTGAAATATTGCTGTTTGCGGCTAAAATTGACGTCAAAATGAAAAGTGCCCAATAGAAAAGTTGTAGATCATGTAAAAATCTAAAACTTTTCTTTTGGTAATTTTCTCACATAACCTCAATTTTTCGAGGAAAATGGAAAAAAGACGATTTTTCCTTTTTAATTTTTAATTTTCCAACGGATTCGTCAATCTTGGTGAAACTTGGTGAAAACTTACCTTTTTATGTCCAAAATAACTTCGAATTTTCTCAACCTTGTAACATAATAATTTTCCGAGAAATTTGAGTTTTCTGGAAAAATCTCTTTTTTTTCAACTGTAAAGTTTGCTCGGAAAATATTATTGAAAAAGATTTTCCTGGGGCTCATTTTTTTCGTTTTTACGTCTACTTTCACATGAAATAAAAAAATACACCTCTCATTTAAAAATGTGCTCAAAAATGAAAAAAAAGAAAAAAATGAAATTAGCACTAGCTAAATTTGCAATAATTGTTAAATTTTTGTTATAAAATATTAAAAATGCTAAAGCCGACTCTTGCATTACATTCTACGGGAAAAATTACAAAAGAAAATGTATTTCATTATTTAGTCGGATTTTTTGTTCATTTGCAATATTATTATAAACACTCAAGTCTATTAATGAAGTTAATAATCCGAGCGGGGATTTCATGGTTTTTACTATTGTTGTATGCTGATTTGTTTATATTATAAGGTTTTTCATGAGATAAATCGATTTTTTGATAATTACAAGGCCCAAATACCCTTCCATCAGAACCCTATAGCCCAATTTTCATCAAAATTTCAATTTTCTTTGACTTTTTGGAATAATTTGTTTATTTTTAATATAATAATCGTTCGGTTTTAAGTAAGTCGTAGTTGTAATTAAAAAATATATTGAAAAGACAATATTTTGTTTGTTACGAATGATATTTTTTATACTGAAATGTTGCAAGGCCAAAGAGAAAATAAAAGGCCTAGGCCCCTAGGCTAGTTGTTATGTCTACACTTTGTCGCTTATGAAAGGTGGCTATAGGGCTCTGATGGAAGGGTATTTGGGCCTTGTAATATGAACAAATCTCATGAAAAACCTTATAATATAAACAAATTAGCATACAACAATAGTAAAAACCATGAAATCCCCGCTCGGATTATTAACTTCATTAATAGACTTGAGTGTTTATAATAATATTGCAAATGAACTAAAAATCCGACTAAATAATGAAATACATTTTCTTTTGTAATTTTTCCCGTAGAATGTAATGCAAGAGTCGGCTTTTGCATTTTTTTAAATTTTATAACAAAAATTTAACAATTATTGCAAATTTAGCTGTTGCAAAATTCATTTTTTGCTTTTTTTCATTTTTAAGCACATTTTTAAATGAGAGGTGTATTTTTTTATTTCATGTGAAAGTAGACGTAAAAACGAAAAAAATGAGCCCCAGGAAAATCTTTTCCAATAATATTTTCCGAGCAAACTTTACAGTTGAAAAAAAAGATTTTTCCAGAAAAATCAAATTTCTCGGAAAATTATTATGTTACAAGGTTGAGAAAATTCGAGGTTATTTTGGACATAAAAAGGTAAGTTTTCACCAAGTTTCACCAAGATTGACGAATCCGTTGGAAAATTAAAAATTAAAAAGGAAAAATCGTCTTTTTTCCATTTTCCTCGAAAAATTGAGGTTATGTGAGAAAATTACCAAAAGAAAAGTTTTAGATTTTTACATGATATACAACTTTTCTATTGGGCACTTTTCATTTTGACGTCAATTTTAGCCGCAAACAGCAATAGTTCAGTTTTTTATCCCTTTTTCACCCTTTTTCACCCCTAAAAAGTTTATGATCATAATTGAAATAGTTAATGTATTTTTTTTTTCATCTGTTAAAAGCCTCTTTACCACCTCCAACTGTTACATTCTAGGTATCAGAATTTCCGTCTAAAAGTACAGCACGCCTGGACTAGTATAGTGTTTACATTTTCTGCCAAATATAAAATGAATACGTACAACAGTCTTAAAGTACTGAACCCAAATAGTTTTTAAATTTTTAAACAAAACACCCTGTAACTAAATAAGCAGCTACATTTTATTTAGGTGTTCTGGGTTAAATCTTCATAATTTGAAGTCAGGATTCTAGTATTAAATTATTTCCAATTAGTAATGAATCACCCTGTATAAATTAAGATTTAGATATATAATTTTTAGTGCTGCAATTGAATTCAGCCTACATAAGACAGTTGATCAGACACGGCGATGTAGATAAGCTTGAACAGGCTGTGCTGGAAGGACAAGGAAAGAAGCTAATAGGAGAATATTCACCAGATTATAAGACCAGGACGTTCCTCAAATCCATACCGGCCCTAATGGTACGTCTTATATATTTTTTTCTATTTTATAAGCTTATTTGATGATTTTCTTTTCAGTGCTTAAACCAGTTGTACTATTTTATTTTTATTCAGAGGTCATCCTATTAAAAAGTTAATAGAGATTAAAAAATATAATATAACGATGTGCTACATGTAATAAATAAAAATAAGAGTTAAAAAACAAACAGGGAATGATAAATAATGAGTGTTGGTGGTGGTAATCGATATTTTCATCGAGTATTCTTGTTAAAACATTTACGCGTTTGTATTCAACGAGGAGTTATGATATAGAAAGAAAAAAATTATGAGAAAAATCTATATTTCCATGTCCGAGTTAGATTGAACAAACACCAACATAAAAATGTAACCGACTTACAAGGGCCGTTTGTCACGACATCAACTTTCTCAACATTTAATTATACTCTATTAACTATTAAAAGGTGAAGCTTATTTTATAAACATACATTTAATTGGGTTTTTAGCAATTCAAACATAGAAGTGAGTAATTTTTGTATTTATTCGTGTCCGATATAGGTCAGTTGTTTATGAAATGTCGGTTTATTTGTGTATTGTATCGTAATTTATAATATTCTTCGGCTGCATAACAATGGTTTTCCCCACCATAAATTTTTCCCCACATAATAGCTCCGAACGTCAGCTTCTCTGATAGCTAAAGGAGACAGCATAAAAGATTTAATGGAAAATAATCTACCACGATGATTTTTATATCAAGCGAAATTCTCAATTTAGAAATATTTTAACATTATATTCCTTCCTCGCTACTCAAGTAACCTTTTCAAAATCTAAACTTATTTTTGCTATACATATTCCTATCCTAAAACAAGAATTTTATCATATTTATCCTACAATCCAAAATCACAAAATATTCACCCACCTATCCTTATTTGGCTCGCAAAGATCAAAAAAGGCAAGCCCAAAAAGAAGAATGTTCATTAGGTATTCGTGAGGTTTGGGTAGGTTACAAGGGTTGCCTTTTATATTTCGGGATTAGGGAAGAAAAACAAATATTAATAATCAAAAATCACTTTGTTGTTTTTCAAAATATTCCCATGAAGATCTATACACTTTTGCATTCGTTTGCACCAATTGTCGAAGCACTTTTGCGTTTCTGAATGCAGCAACCGCTTCTTCAGGTGTCAAACAACGTTGACCTCTCAGTTTGTTTTTTACGTACGGGAATAAAAAGAAGTTATTCGGTGCCAAGTCAGGACTATACAGCGGATGACTCATAAAATCGATGTTTTGGGTGCTCAAAAATAAAGTTGTTTGAGCCGATGTGTGGGAGCTCGCATTGTAGTGGTGAAGACGTGTTTCGAAGAACCGCGATCGTATTTTTTGAGCATTTCTTTCGACCAATCGACCTTTTTTTGAGCGATTGACAAATTGTTTGGGATCCAACGCGAAAAATTTTTTTTGACCGTCAAATATTTATGCAATATTGAATGTATGCCTGTCCCACTAATGCCTAAGGTTGTCTCAATCTCACGATAGGTCACATGACGATCTTGCAATATCAATTCACGCACAGCATCAATGGTTTTCGGAACAACAACTGATGTTGGAGGACCTGCACGAAATTCGTCTTGGAGTGAAATACGGCCACGATTGAATTCAGCACCATACCATCGATAAACACTGGTCCTTGATGGAGCTTCATCGGCAAAAATTTACGATTTAATTCTATTTTTGGGTCGAGATGAATCTTTTAAGTTACTGTAAACAACACAAATAACGCTCGTATGTCCAAACGTTCTGAGTACGTATAACCTCAAAAATGTCCAACTTTACGATAGAGCTGTCAGTTGCAAGATTGCACCCTCGTAGATGTAAAGGTCCTAATCAGATTTCATAACAAAAGATAACTGGTAAAGATAACAAGAAACGAATATCATTCCAATAAAACCAGAGAAGAATTATGTCAAAATACACAAGAGATGATTTTTTAGAAATAAAACGTCCATCTAATACAAAACAAAGAAATTTAATACCAATCAACAAACATAAAAAGGAAACCCCTAATATTACCAAAAATTGAAATTTCATTTATTCGAACTTAAAATAAAGGTAAGTAAAAGTAATATCGAAAATCTTTACGAAATCAATCAACTCTCAAAACAATTAACAACTTTTAAAGAAGCATACACTGATTCAATTATTATATCAACAACAGTTGGATGGTCCATAACAATAGTAACAGTAACAGTGATAATATTAAGAAGAAAAAGAAATGAACTTAAAAAATCAAATTTCCCACCGAAATAACAGTAGAAACCATGAAGAAGAGTCCTAAAGAAGTACGAAAAGCTGCTTTCTATATTTTTTCGTCTTAGGATGGAGGAGTTTATAGTTCCTGAAACAAAAGGAATACATTTTTATCATTGTGCAGTTGACTTGACGTCTAGACCCTACCTCTTAACTAATGTAACATTTTTTTTGCACAATCCTCATTTAAAATTTAACAATTAAATTTAATTAAATTTAATTTCATGAATGAGAGATAAAGTTGGACAATGTATAACGTAACGGCAAAGGATGGTTGAACGAATTATATATTTATTAATGTTGTGTAGACTTTAATAGTATATTACGTAACGTGTGTGGTAAATAGCATTTTACGCACGAATGGAATAGTTGCGCACGATGCCGCGTAGCGTCATTTTTGAGTGATTAATTTAGTGTTACTGATCGGTTTCTCGCGTAATATTAACATTTACTGCATTCTTAATATTTAAAACGGTTTCGTATAGTAACTGAAGTAAAATTATAGTTCAAAACGAGTAAAAAGTGTCTTTTATATGTTACGATTGTATCCACAAGTTGAAACAGCTTTGTAAGTATTTTTAAAAAGCATCTCGGTAATAATAATTTTATAAATGTTAAAATAATTAACTTAATTACATAAAAATAACGTAAAT
The DNA here is from genome assembly GCA_035357415.1 of Ophraella communa. Taxonomy (NCBI): domain Eukaryota; kingdom Metazoa; phylum Arthropoda; class Insecta; order Coleoptera; family Chrysomelidae; genus Ophraella; species Ophraella communa. Next base: position 17,913,929 of record CM068988.1, on the reverse strand, counting down.
TTATCTGGGAAACGTAATTAAGTACATTTATATTATGATCCATTTATACAGACAGAAAGTACGGTTAATGGAAACGAATCAAGTATATATTTTCAAATAACTCTAAATATATATATTAAATGCAATCTTATATCTAATAAATGTTATCTGCCATTTATATGTAGTATAAAATTCACCTTCAAATATGTAAATAGGAAATTTTGAATAAAATAGCAACGTTTATTGTTGCTAAGTGGTTGCTAGGGAGCCGTGCGTTTATTTTACCGTGCGTAAAGAGATACATTACATAGGTTGTAGATTGTGTGTTATTGACGGTTTAGAGCGGTGGTCGTAGGTAAATTATATTAATATACCTTGTCCAGTATAAATATGATTGCACGTCATCAAAGTGAACAAATCGCTCTGTTCGTTTGACTTTCTTCGTTCGTTTGCTACTGTCAATCAATATGTTTATTCATTGTAAACTTTTTAATTGCTTGGCAACATGGTCCCTTTCTGACAGCTGTGACGTGCAACCAGATTTATTCTGGGCAAGGAAGCACCAAGGAATTTCAAGCAGTAAAAGCAGTCTTCGCCTATCGAACAATTATTTTGTATATTTTTAACTACTAATATATCTCCAAAAGTGCACTAACATTTCATTTTTACTTAAACCCTAATCTGGTACTTCTTCCGTTATCTACCACTGCTAGTCAGATAACGTGTACTTCTTCCGTTATCTACCACTGCTAGTCAGATAACGTCCTCTCTATATTTATATAGTATTTCAAATCTCGAACTTTCGATAGTTTTTAGTTCGTTCTTGTTGTGTACATATGACTAGTCGTTTGCAGTCATACCGTTTAAACAGTAATACAAACATGGTACACTTACTTAAGACGTTTTCGTCTTGAAATGTCTCTGTTGGAGTATCTGCAAGAATATCAGATTCTGCAGCGAGACACCTTGTCTTTAGAAGTAGCCATCGATGTTTTTTTTCCCGTTGTAAAAGCAAATCAAAACGGATTCCACTGTAACTGAATACCCCTTTAATCATGTTTCGCATAACTCCCCAATCTAGTCCGTCAAGACCACATGCTATTTTTAAAATCACCAGGTGTTTTAAGTTTTGAGTAAGCATCAAATTTGTGAGATTGACTAGGCTTATCCAAAGCTCTCGGTATGTAGTATTCTGGGATAAACACTTCCTTGTGGCCGAATTAAAAGATATCGATGTCATTTTGAATAAACAATGTTTGTTTTCCTTTTTTTATGCTCGTCTTACGTTTATAGGGTAAGTCCGGGATAGATGCCCCACCTTTTTCCATTGTCATAATTTATGTAGGTATAAAAGTTTTAAATTTATGAACAGAAACTACTTCAGGGGCCCTATTCTTGAAATCGTAGGAATCGATTCTCCAGAGAATTGATTCTCCAAAAAAAATTCTCCTGAAAACTGCCAGTCCTATTCTTGAATGTGTGGGGATTCTGGGGGTATGTCTGAACTAAATTCAAGTATTTCAACTACATAACCAATCAAATATTCGGATTTTGTATTACAATTTCTTTTATTAAGGCCCGGTTTCATAATACCGACTTTAAAGTAACTTTAGCTAAAGTCCACTTTAACGTAAAGTGCACTTTAAAGCGGCTTTAAAGTTGACCTGTTCCATAAACGCCAGCCTACTTTATTTAAAGTAAATTTTTCTACTAGAAATTTATGTTGGCATCCATCAATAGCCCATGTTGTTTACTTCACTTTAATAATTCTGTCATATTTGTCATTATTGTGTTTGTGTTGTGATTATAAATTTTAATACCTGGGGATTGAATTCTGATATGTGTACAGTCAATTGTACCAATAACTCGGGGGAAACGAGCAATTGCATAAAACTGCTCAGCAGTATGGGTCATTTCAACTAAGGTTTCACACATTTTGATGTAGCGTAGTCGTAACGAAGCTATTGCGTTGGATACGCAAACGGTAAATAACTATTAATTTGTACAAGAAATTGAGTGCACACTAACCGATTTGTTGGTAACCTAATTAAATGCTCAATTTCTGCCAGTAGGTACATTTACTGTTGTAGCTTTCGTTAAACGAAATCTATCAAAGAATTCTGTATTGTTCCATTTATTTAAATGATCAATGCGTGCTCGATAAACCTTAGGCCTTCGTTCCACAACTTCATCTTCAGAAGAACTTGAAGAACTGCTACTCGAAGCCAACATTACTGCTTTTGGCTTTTTCACATAAACACACGCAAAAGATTGCAATTTGTAAATAGCAAGCAACACACGTTTGACGTTTAATTTGTTAAAGTGTGAGGTTATGAGCCCACTTTAAAGCGGTAAAGTGATGGTACACCCGACTTTGACTTAAAGTCACTTTAAAGTATCATTTAACTTTAAAGTTGCATTATGAAACACAATTTCTCACTTTAAAATTACTTTATATTTAAAGTTGATTATGAAACCGGGCGTAAGTTGCAGAATTGACTTTTTTGACATTTTTATAGTTCGTGAATATAACTTATACCTTTTGTTAGTATTTTGCTGTTTTGTTTATTGTATTGCTAATAAAGGGCGTGTATTTTTTTCCTCTATTATGGCGAAAAGAAATTTTATGATCGAAGCTCAGAAAAAATACATAGTCGAATATTTTGAAACTGACACGTAACTTTTAAAAGGTAAATTTTCCAGTAGTTTTACGCATAAGGAGGCTCAGCAGCGATGGGAGTTAATAAGCCTCCATCTAAATTCGATACCGGGAGCTTCAAAGACACCTTGAAGAACAAAATTATTAATTTTCATTTTAACTCTATTGACCACAACACAAAAAAATAATATATTCAGTATCAACAAATAGATTATAAACAAACTACTACAAAATGCAAAACAGGCACTATTGGCAGATGACAACTCAAATTCTCAGGAGAATGTCAGTTTTCTCCACCAAATGACATGGGGAATCAATTCTCGATATTTGTGGAGAATCGATTCCTATGAAATATTTCAAGAATAGACCTATTGCAAAATAGAGAGAAAATGACGTCAAATTCTTACTGTGAATCGATTCCTACGATTTCAAGAATAGGGCCCCAGATGGTAACTCAATATATTTTCTTTCATCTAAACACAAAAGATAACAAAATAATAGACCTTAATGTCTTGCATAAAAAAACTTAAAAAGTAGCAATGCCCATCTTCCCCGTAGTGTCAGTCAAAGATGACCCAGTAGATAAGGAAAGATGCCCCGGTATAAAAAACATTTATGACACTAAGAGATAACATAAAATTTAGTAAAACGTCTTAGGTTAACTTAGCAGAACCTTTTTTTCTCCTCGGTATCTGTATCTGATCCTGCTTTCTTCTTTTTTCTCCTAGGAAGCCCTTTATTGCTCTTCTCTTTGGTCTGTTCTTCGGTTCTTTGTTATTTTTCTTCTGCAACTTACTTCTCTTTTCGTCAAAAATTCTGGGCTTCTCATCACAGCAGCAACTTGACGTGAACGTTTTCTTACTTCTTGTACATTTACAATCGGGAATCATTCAGCGAAGTGCAATCTTGGGGTTTTCGATAGTAGACAATAAAACCTTGGTTGGAGTTTTTTCAATTGTTGAAACTGAAATCATGGATGGTGGTACTTGCGACGTTGATGAAAACGGCATGCTGAAAATAAGAAAACAAAACTTTACTAATAACGGCATCTTTCACTTAATTGGCTAGGGCATCTTCCCCAAACGTCAGGTGAAGATGCCCCAGCCAAACATCGCGTACAAATCTGGCGCAACGTAGGCATTAAGCTAAAAGAACCCTAAATACACTGCGATACAAAAACAGCGTGACTTATAACTTCAAGATAATGTAAGGAAAAAACAAAACGCGGTTAATAATTTTACGACGTTGATGAAATAGATTTTTTCCCAAATAACTTACCTGAACAAGATCCAAAAACAACGAAACCACTACACACTGCACTGACCAGACATAAACAACAACTGATACTAAAGCTGGCGCCGACTTACAACTAATAGCGGTGTTACCATCGCGTGCCTTCTTCTCCGGTAGGGCATCTATCCCGGACTTACCCTGTATTCTTACTAAGTTTGGTTCTTTTTTCAACAGCCTGTTGCAGTTTTTAGCCTACCTTGTAGTTTCGTTCTTAGAATTAAGAATTTTTTACTTGTTGAATATAAGAAATACAGTTATGTACAATCAAAGAACATAAAATTAAAGCTTTTATTTTAATTTCAGTCCAAAATATCCGTTCTTCACGATGCTGTCAACAGCGGAAAACTCAATGAATTAAAGTCACTACTGAATGAAGAACCCGATAAGAAGAAGAAGCTGGTAATGGCGAAGGACGAATCAGGAGTTGGGTTATTACACAAAGCAGTTTATTACGATTTGGATGACATTTACAAATGGTTGATTGAAACATATCCCGCTACGGTGTCTATGAGGGACTCGGTAGGTGTTTTCTTATCATCAATAAATTAAATAATTTACAACTCAAAGCTTAATATTAGAATCGATATCTGAAATAGAATATTTGTTAGAATATTGTTAGTCATGTTAAAAATTAGGAGTTAAACGAATTTAGATATTGTATGGAAATAGAATTAATTAAAATTTAATAACCACCTTTCTCAGGAAGTTGATATGTCACCCTTTTATATAATTTTTAGACGTTCTTTCTTTTTGTCAAACGTCATAGAACGTTTTTGTAAACTCTACACGTTAAGCCACGTAATCTACAGGGAACAGTCCAACTCAAAGGGGAAGAAGAATCTAACCTAATAATTATTAAACTAAAAACTAACATTCAGCTTCGAGGGAAAATAGAATATTACCTAAAAATTATTAAATAAGATATAAAACATTAAATAAGTATTAAACGTGACCATAACAAAAAGAGTAATCATATTTTTGTTTAGTCAGATTGTGATTCTCACAGTAAAACATAAAAGCCTTATTTAAAGAAAAAAACGTAAAACTATTGTAGGTGGCTCTGCTATCTAAACATGACCCACAATATTCTGTATTTTACGAGGTCTGGGGGTCGATTCTTGAATCTCGATCGAAATTTGTCGAATTCGTAATTTCTCATTTTTAATGTCGATCGATTTGTTCGGGACTTATTCTTGAGTACGAATCGACATTCGAAATTCAATCGACATTTTATGTCGAAAGATTAAGTGGCAACACCGTATTATTCTGACACGGAATACCATAAACAAGATTCTGTTTACGTCAAGTGTCATTAGAAGAAAAAAATTGTTGTTTGGTTTACGAAGAATAGAAATAAAATAATAAAATTAGAAGACAAAAGTCAGTGTGGATCTTCATCAAGTGAAAACCTCATCAATTCAATTAAAAAAAATAATGTTTACGCTTCTTTCAATGGATGGTGCAGATGCCCGTGTTCGCTCTTTCATATAAAGTGTAACCATTTCGATTAACTCATGGCTAACAGCTTTTGTGAATCTGAAATTATTTTTAAAATTATAATCATTCATGTGAAACGCCTTTACATTGTTTATATTTGTCTAGGAACATTATCTTCCAAGTTCTCTAATGCTATGTTTCGATTAATTTTGAAATTAATAGTAAACAGTAATACTAACGAAAAAATAATAATACCAATAACAAACAACTAAAAACTAATAAAACGTAATAAAAATAAATTTTAACTGAATAAAATATCAAGAAAACTTTTATATATGTTATATCTGTATTTATGACAGAAACATGACAGAATGAGAATAAAATTCGACAATTCATTATGTCGAACGGTTTTACCCATTCGATGCAATCTCGAACAACAATTGTCGAATTTATCTCGAATTCGACTTTCAAGAATCGCCTTTATAGAAAACTATCGACATATGTCGAAAATCGACACTGATATTTCGAATTCGAGATTCAAGAATCGAGCCCCTGGCTATTAAATAACGAGACTGCTTATGAAAAAGAGTTTTATTTTAAAAATTACTCTATAATCGAATGCGCGCAGTCTCGTTATTTAATAGCCAGAGCTCGTATATGTTTGGGAAAGCTGTAAAACTTACATTTTTTTATCTAGCAACGCGAGATATTTTCATATCAAGTGTATCTTCTGTACGAACACAGAGAGTGAGATTGTTAGGACACCCCAGAGAGAATATCAAGTGTACGAATACGAAAGCAAATTTTGGCGTAGTCAGTAGTCACAGAGAAAAGAAAAATAGAATAATATAAAAGGAGATGTAAACAGAAAGTTAAAAATGGATGAAAGAATAATGAAAACTGAAATCTGCTAATAAAAAGAATTGGATAAATATTAAGTACTTTTCAAGTAATTTGTCTGCTAGAACTTTTAGTACCTATATATAAAATATATTTATTATTATTATTAGTGGAGGCACAATTTTAGTATCCAATTTCACTAATCAAGATATTTTATTTAAGATAATATGCTAGCTAAGTTATATTTGGTATTATTTATATTTCGGGAACAGCCAATAATAACAAAGATTTTCACATGAAAATCATAATATTCCTCTTGATGATCAACTTTTGATATTAGGGAACAAGAAGATGCCCTTGATGTATGAGAGCTAGGGTTTTCATGATATAGAATGATTCGTCTTTGGCGATTGAATTTGCTCATTTCTCCTGCAAACCAATACTCATGTACAACTCGGATTTGAACGTCCTACATGGCGCACTTGGCCAAATAAATAAATGGCCATCTGCTTAGCAGTTATTGTTGGATTTGGCCAAAGAAATAAGTGACTATCTGCTTAGCAGTTATTGTTGGATTTGGCCAAAGAAATAAGTGGCCAGCTGCTTAGCGGTTCTTGTTGGATTTGGCTTGGAACATGCCTGTTTTGTTTCCCGCTCATATGTTTTATACGTCTTTTGAAGCACCATAGCCAAACTGTTTAAGCATGTCCTTGCTCCATTCGAGCCTTTTTGCATGCAAAATCAAATGTCTTGATGTGGAACTAATATGCCTCTTCCCCACGATATGCATTATCAATTCAAGCACTGCACAACAACCGATTTTAGACGACTTTCACAGATTTTTTCGGCGGCCAAACTACAACCACGATTGAAATTACTATGGTTTTTTATGGTGTTTTATCACCATAGCTTATTGACACATTCTTGTCTTCTCATTTAATTTTAATTGACCAAACTGATTTTATAGCTCTATGTAAACAAAATAAATAACACATGTATTTCAAATCGTTATGATTACGTTTAAGCTAAAACTGCGAGTCTAACTTTATCAAGGTTTGGACGGATTTTAGCTATAGACATTATTTTTAACTGAATTGAAATTTTTATACATTTTCCGTTCATTTTTTTATGCTTCTTACCAAGTGGTAATAAACATAACGACATTTCAAGACCTCATAACTATAGACAGTTTGAAATTGTAAAATTTTCAAATTCAAATGAGTTTCCTTGACTTTGTAACGAGAATTTAACGTTTTCCGGGGTCAAGGTGTTAATATTACCCATATCGTATAATTTCTCAACGCTTATGCCTATGTTATGCAAATTACCGATAGCAGCTATTTTGTATAAATGCACATATGTAACAATGGCACAGAGTCGGCTTCTACTTACTTACTTACGTCTTATCTATGTATAAAATGAAGACTCAATCAAAGTAAACAGTTTAATAGTGGAGAACTTCCAAAATTTATTTGTTCATTCACAACTTTAAATTGTTGATCTGCTAGATTTTCTTTTTTATCACAAATGTGTAATATTTGAATGTCATTGGTGTGTATGAGTGAGTCTGAACATCCAAACTCACTTTGTACTCTGTATTCTTGCTATAACTTTGTAAAAAGTTTGACTTTACACTACAATTTATATTACACGCACAGGCCACTTAAGCAATAAATGTATTATTGTATCTGATCATCTCACAGTCATGGTTCTGAGGTTGGTTTGGAAGAAACACCGAGTGCATACCTTGCACCTGGGGTACTCAGCACAACAGGTTTTTGTAGGGAAATCAGATTGTACACACCTGGTAACGGTTTGATGGCTTCTGTTGTTTTGTATGAGATTACACCGGTGGCTCCGATTGCTATGGGAACTACTGTTGTATTAATGTTTCACATCCTTTCTGTTTCAATGTGAAGATCTTTGTATTTGAGATATTTTTCGGCTTCTTTTTCTATAAGTTGACATGTTCTTCGTTTTTTGTCTCATTGTGGATCCAGCATAATCTGCACCTGGGGTCTTTGCCGGTTTTCATGATTTTCACCTGCACATAGTTTGTAGCGAGTGCTTGTTCCTGGCAAGCAGTGATAGCGCGCCTCAATTTCCCTTTGATGTTTGCGGTTGATAGCCACTTCCATGTTTCCTTTCTGTTTATGGTTTCCTTTTCAACCTCTATTGCGATTTGCCCGTGCAGCCCTTTCTTCCAATTTGTTAGTTGTTCCTGCTTCAAGTGCTCCTTTAGCTCCTCTTTTATTAGTTTTACTCTTTTTGTGCCAGGTTCTGTGGGGTTTTTGTTTTCTATTTGTTTCAGGTATTTGCCTTTGTGTTCTTGTTTTCCAGATTTTCTTTGGTTTTGTCTGTATACCATGCTGAGATAATTATCGTTTTCTTCCTTTATTTTCAGGTAGTTATTCAGACATTCCTTTGCTATGGCATAACTTGCTTCAATGCTTATCATTCCACGTTCGTCGTCCATTCTGGGGATGTAGAGTCGGTCAACATCTGATCTCGGATGTATAGCGCTCCGTGCATGTTAATTTGTTTTCTTGTTTTCGTATCCATTTTTCTCAGTTCTGCCTTCGTCCATTTTATTATGCCATAGCTGTACTGCACAGCTAAGGAGTTCATGGCCGTGACCTTATTCTTAGCGCTTACTTCTGAACGCAATATGCTGCGGATTCTTCTGGTGTATTCCTTAATAACTTCCTCTTTCATTTGCTTTTTTGTTGTATTCCATCATGTTCCTAGATTCCTAGGTATTTGTACGCTTCGTCCGGGTCTAATGCCTTTATTGTTGTTTCAATAATTTTATTATTATTATTAATTGTTTCTATTTGTATTGCAGGAAGGCAGAACAGCTTACCATTACACTCCTATGTGTAAGGATCCTTCGAATGTTCAAAAACTTCTTACTAATGCTGGGGCAGACGTATCAGCGGTTGATAATAATCAACATACGGTCAAATATTACATGGAACACAAACAAGAATTGGAATTGCCTTGCGGAAACAAATCCACGACGAGCTCAAGAAAAAGTACTGCTTTTAAAGATAGTAAGTGTTATATTCTATAGTTCAACTATATAAGGTGTCCTATAGAATTTATTTACGGTGTGGAATTCATTAAAAAAAAATAAGAATCTATTGCAATCACACTGAAAGACTGTTTGCCCTTGTGATGAAATTTTTTTTCTTTAGATTCCTTGATCTAGCGACGTTTTTTCTACTTCTGATGTTATTGTTCTTAGTTCTTACATAATTTTTCCTATCAAAACTATATCATCTGCGAACCTGTGATGATTGAAATATTTCCCGGTGATACAGACTCCTTTATTGTCCCAGCTAACAGTTTAGGCCTATTTGTTTTACAAAATTAGCGAAAATAGATGGAAGCTTTTGTAGTTGAAAGTACTTAATTACAATTGGCGCCAAAAACCGTGAATTAAAATTATATTGATGGTAATTTTCATCTATACAAATTGGAGTTCGAAAAATATTTGGTGCATTGCATTAAAGACAATAAAGCTTAGAGCGTAGGAGCAAAATTTTAGCAGCCAGAGTTGAGATATCTACCCCACCCCAGGTGAGGTCTGTTTTAAATTGTAAAAAAAGTGGGGTATGCTTTGTCTACAGAGACGGAACCGGACCAAATGTTTTGTGTTCCGTTGTTATTGAATTTTTTTACTGTTGTTTCTGCAAGGGTTTAAAATATTTATAGTTTTAGTTTATTCGGTTTGGGTTATATTATACACATATGTCCAAAATTTTGGAATATTTAGAAATAATATATCTACGTCTATGGTTTTTTAAAAACTCTTGTTGATATTTATTTTAAAGCGTTTTTAAATCAAAATAATACTAAATTTGATTCGTTTTTGTATTCATTTGGTCATATTTAATTGATTTGGGTGCTATCACATTATTCCAATTCTTGTTTAAATTTCATTTGAGCTTTTTAAAAATTCCCAGAGACATGATATGTTTTAATAGGTCTAGAGTAATTGCTTTGTTACAACAGGGCTTTAGTGAAAGTGATATCGCGAATATTGTTGGTGTTACTCAGGGTGCTGTATCAAAAATTAAAAAAAAAAATTCCAAACAAGGATCGTCCCAGAAGTGGCAGAAGTTGATGTACAACAGCAGCACAAGACCGGCAGATAACATTGATAGCTCGAAGAAATCGACAGGAACCTACAAGTGGCATATCCAGAGAAATTGCTAGACTTGAAGGACTGAATATCTGAAGGGAAACAATTACATGAAGATTAAATGCGGTAAATTTGTATCGCAGAAGACCTCTACGTGTTCCCAAACTAACCTATCAACAAAAAATTGTAAGGTTGCAATGGGCTCAAGAAATGTTACACCATGGTCCTAACTGGAATTACGTGATGTTCTCTGATGAATCAAGAATTGGCTTGGTTTCTGTTTCACGAAGAACGCTAGTTTGGAGGGCGCCAGGACGACAAGGCCGATTAGAAACAGCCTAACCACGTGTTCCATTTGAGGGTGGGAGTATTATGGTTTGGAGTGGTATTATGAGGGGTACACGGGCGCCTCTCCTGGTTTCGGAGAGAAGAATCACTGGTGCTGTGTACATCGAGAAAGTTTTAAATCCTGTTGTGCATCTATTCCAGGGGGCGGTAGGTGATGGATTTGTGTTTATGCACCTCCACATCAAATAGCTGCAGTACAAAAATCGCCTACAGTCATGCATACAGGCCCATGGAGGAAATAATTATTATTAATTTTATTTAAAAACCTTTTTTGCTTATCAATTTGTTTTAAAAGATTTGTAATACATTTATTTAGAGTTGTAGCAAAATTATGTTTACTTATATCAAAAAATTTTTTTATAAAAATTAATAAAAAGGTGAAATATTCCATTATTCCACACTTTTGGACATATATATGTGTATTATTATTTGTAGCATTTACTGTAAATTGTTTTCTAGGACTGTAAATACATAATATAAAAATAATCTTTTTATTATAAATATAATATTAATTCGTTTATTGATACTTTCTGCATTATCTGAATTTAGAATTCATAAATAACATTGTTTTCTGTCTGCTTATATTTCTTTTTATGATACATTGTTGTGATATATATCACCGTTAAAAAATTAAAGAAAGAATATGTTAACAATTTAAATTGTCTTTAGACTTTTTTTATTATATACAAAAAAATACTATAATACTATATTTTTGCAAATACTGGACACCTTATAATTCTTCAATAGGAAATACTTTTTATTATGTTTTGGTTTTTTTATACATACAATTAAAAATTATAATAATTTTAATGTACTTCTCAAACATTTAAGTACATATTGCATAATCTTCCGAACCAAATAACGCAAAATTTCTCTATATAAAGAATAATAATAAAATAATTATTATTCTTAATAAGATGGACTTCCAAAAAGTAAGGGTTGGTACAATAAATTTCTCTATATAAGACATTAAAAACTTTAAATCCAATTTTTAATTGCATTGTATATTTTTATACAACCCGTACTTTCTGCCCTCGGGACAACACTATTAAACTGATTTGGTTTATTATTTAAATTATCAAGTTAGTTCGAAGTTGTTGGAAAAAGTTTATTACCTTCTAATGACAACCGTTAAGAATCAATAAAATTTAAGAATGTGTTGACAAGAGAAATGAAAGGCATGTTGTTTTCAACCAGCTACTTCCTGTACACGATACGTTAAACAAAAGGCGGCACCCCGACGCGTGAATCGACGCCACGACTACGTCAGGAAAATGGACATATTAAATAATTGTGATTTGTTTTATAGAACAGGACCGTACCGCGTTAAAAAATATGTATCCCATTATGTATCTCAACATTCTAAAATAACTCATATGGTTAGGTTAGGTTAGGTTAGGTTAGGTTCATATAGTTGTCCTCCCATATCGGGACCATCTATTAAAGTGAATGTAATAAATTCTTTAAAATCTTATATATATTGTAATGATTAAAAATTTAATTAAAATAATCTTACCTTATTTATTAGAACAATCCATGTTTTATAAAGAAAAAGGATATATGATAATAATAAGAGTCTTCAGTAAAATGAATTTCAAAGCTTCTTTTATTCTGAATTATACACATTAACTAGGTACACTAAATAAAATTGAGTCCAACAATAATTTGAGTTTGAAAACACTATAATTCAGTAGTCTGTTTGAATCATCTTTATCTTGGTTGTCGAATCATGCATCAAGTTCAAATTACCTAAAAACCAATAAAAAAGTAAACATATTAGTTACAACAAGTAATATTTAAGTATCATTATTAGAATAAGTTTTATTAGAAATATAAAATGAAAATAACAAGATAAGTTTAACATCAACAAAACAAGAAGTATTATTATTATAAAGTATGAGTAGTTTATAAGCTATGATTTAGATTTAATATTTTAAATAAACAATGATACCAAAAGAAACTAATAGTAAATGATCCATACAAATAAATAAGCCATAAATAAGTTTGTACTGATGGTAATGGTCTATGACTTCAACATCCACAATAGTGGGTATGGCATTGAGAATTCCAGTATTTGAATATACCTAAAAACATTCAATTTATTAAATAACAACATATGTAATATACACAAACAAACAAACATGTGATTTATAAACTGTGAGTGACAGGGTGAAACCCAAATAGAAACAGTGATAGTGCACCCAAATTTGAAAAGTGATAGGACACTAGAAATCAAACTATTGGACATAAAGATTATGCTAAACAAGTAATGGAAGTGATAGGACACTATAAATAAACAATATGTATTAGATATAAGGTATGAAATGTGAAATTGCAATGTGAAAGGACACTGTCAATTAAAAGAAAACTTTATCAAGTATTATTATAAATTCTTTAAGCAATAAATGGTTGTTAAGAGTAAAAAATGTTGGTATTCAGTCTATAAAAAGAAATTTGCAGAACACTATTTCCACCTAAGCAGTAATAGAATTTTTATACTAGGAATTAAATAACAGTCAAAACAATACAAATATAAATCATCCATTTTAAAAAAGATAATCTTGTCTGCCGGTATATGAAAAAACGGTATAATGTTGGTATAGGTAAACGTACAACTTATAATCGAATCACCCACATTATGTACATACATTAGTTTTATCGTAGTTATTAAGTCGTAACAAATGCCGATCTTTTTGTTATTATATTAAACACTGTAATTATTTAATATCATAATATGCATGTACCGCTTTTTATAAAATAATTACCTGCAGTTTGACACGACACGACACGACAAATTATTATTATTGATAGATACTGTTTCGTTTGGTAAATATTATATTAAAATTATCCGCTGGCTTATTTGATCCGCAGAACTTAACCTACATTTATTTTGTTTGCTTGTATAATAGGTGTAAAAACAAAAGTCTGTCAATCAATATTTTTATTTAATATTAAGTTAGTCCTAATGATGGCTGTTTCTATATTTTCTATTGGAAACAATCACAACATTAATAAATATAATTAAGAACATTACGAAACAATAAAAATAGAAGGTTTTTTTCGGACTGAGATGGAAAAAACTCATGTTGGACTCAACACCGCTAGGATGTATCTGCATCTGTAATTCTTGAAGGGTGGGTCGGAATTGGTTGGAATTTGTTAGCCAGTTCTCCCCGAAGACAGAAAGTCTTATTAGAGAGAGTGCCGGACAATCACAAAGGACGTGCTCAACTGTCTCATCTTCTTGTTCACATCCTCTGCATAGTGGGGTGTCAGATAAATCCAACCTGTTCAGATATTTTAGTAAATGACAATGGCCAGTAAGTATACCTGTGACCTAACGTGGTCATGGCCACGTATTTATTGGCTGCTCTGCTATTTGGATACTTTAGAAGTTCCTTGGATAGTCTGCAACCTTTTTCTTCGTCCCATCTTCCCTTGAATTTGTCAAGGGAGCGTTCCTTTACTAGGTCAACCACTGCTAATGTCGGCAAGCTGACAATACTGCCAGGTCCCAAGATCCTTTGGGAGGCAGCTTTCCAAGCCAACGAGTCAGCTATGCGGTTACCTTTTAAAATTCCATGACCTTTGATGCAGCCTAGGGTAACCACATTGTTGTTGCAGGCTTCGGTAAGGGCCATTGCCCTGAACCTTCTTCTGTTTTAGATCCATCGGTAAAGATACAGAAAGTACCTGTCGTCAATGCATTTTGAGGGTTGTCATTAATGATTATCTTGTAGAGCCTGTGAAAGGCAAATTTTGGTAAAATCGACTCTGTATTTGCTTGTAGGAGTGGAAGCTGGTTTATAGCTACGCGCTCCAAACCACACCTCGACTCACCAGATTCTACTTCAAGTTGTGTTCCAGTAGAGCTGAGCCATAGCATGGTCATCAAAACCACCTCCTTGATATATATATTTAAAGGGGGAGACCGAGGATCACCTTCATCGCTCTAGTTGGTGTAGTTCTCATGCCTCCTGTTATGTTAAGGCATGCTGTTCTTTGTAAATGGTAAATGGTAAATGGTACAGTACAGTACAGTTTGCGGACGACTGTCAGTTAGTTTGTTATGACTCCCCAGGCAATCGCTACGTAGGTTAGCATAGGTCTTATAATTGTAGTGTAGATCCACTCGGTAACCTTTGGTGACAATCCCCAGGTACGGCCGATAGTTCTTCTACACTATTCATAGGCAATATATCCTTTTAGCTCTATTTTCTAGATGAGAGTTCCATGTTAACTTGCTGTCAAAGGTGATCCCTAGATATTTCACCTCTGCAAAGAAGTTTAATTCGGTTGTTAGGAGTTTCGGAGCCCGAAGGTTCACAAGCCTCCTTTTTCTTGTGAAAAGGACCATCTCTTTCTTATTTGGGTTTAATGACAGTGGTGAACCTTGCACCAGCGTTCTATGACATTGCATTCTAGCACAGAGTGTTTCCTCAAACCCTCCTGTTTGCAGAATCAAACACTCATCTGCATACTATAGTATAGTTCTCACTACTTAGGCGATGAAGTGGGGAAATATAAGACCAAGTTCCACAGTAGTGGTGATAGCACCCCTCCCTGTGGACATCCTTTGATAACCAGGCCTTTTATAGTGACATCTTCCACACTGATTTTTATTACTCTCTGTGAGAGCATATTGTATATCAATTCATTTACTGTCTGGGGAATACCCTTTTGAATTGTAGCATTGGTTATTTCGGGGAAGGTGGTTTTGTCAAACGCACCTTCGAACTCACCTATTGTCATCACCTCTAGGATGATGCCTACCAACCAAAACTACCTCAAAACTCGTAGTTGTCCCCGTCTCGGAATCACTACCTCCGTCAAGACGGGTGAAGGTCCCTCATATTTTCCTTTTAATCTGCCACTTAGAAACATTATCTTCTGCCAAACGTACTCTTCACTGCCTTACCTCCATCCATTCCCCCTCCCCTCTCAATATTATCTGCACCATATTTTCCCAATACACCGCCTCCCCGAGTTCTTTAGCACTTCTTCATTCTTCCAAAATCCGCGTATCCCACATTATCCTCCACATCACACCTTTCACACAATCCAGTTTTTCTTTGCCCAATCTTGTGAAGATATCTTGCTCTTGACCCATGCCCATATAGCACCTGTGTCAAGAATTTGATCACTTTGACAAATTTTAAAGTTAATGAAAAAAAAATTTTTTACAATCATTCCTTTTGTCCTCCTCACGTGTTTCTTCCTTCTTGTTTCTTTTAGTAATGTAAAACTTGTTAACTTGAATTTTCCTCTGGGATACAAACTTACTAGATTTGGGAGTATCATAAACACAAGAAAAGGGAGATTTAGACAGAAATGGATTGATTATATAAAATATATAGAAAGAGATGAAGAGAGCGGGGAAAATCACTTAATAAGTTGGCAATATTTCTAAGAAATTGAAAAATGGAAGAAATGAATAAATGAAGCTTTTATTTAGGCAGCTGGAAATGTGAAAGCATTATTTTTAGAATCTACAGTTCGATTTCTGAAAAGAACTAACTTGCGGAATCAATGTTGTAGGGGAAGTGGGCCTAAGACGGGATACTTTTCTTTTGAAATTTTCTGAAGCACAAGTATAAAGTCAAATAAGACTCAATTATGGTGCCTGTCTCTTATTAGTCAATTATGTAAAACATTGTTATCAAACTTATGAATAATTCTGAAAAACGTAGTCAGAAAAAATGTATATTCAAACAGGTGCACAGTTTCCCTTTTTACCTATAAGTGTTGGTAAAACGGGAAATAACATAGAGGTAAAACGGGATAAGAATTTTGCACAAATGATATATTCTTAAAGTAAATTTTTATAAAAAGAACTGAAACAAAAGATTTATTAGACATTATTTGCACACATCACATACAAATGTGTCCTCGTCATCCTCGGCACCGGCGCAAGCGTCATGCGCCCATTTATGGCAACCAGAGCACCTTATCCAACCCTCGCCGGGCCTGTCTTCTAAGAAATTGTTGCTGCAGTATAAACATGCGACGTTGACTTCTTCAGTTTCGGATTCACTACTGCTACTTTCCTTCTTCATATACTTCTTCCTTTTCCCTCTTGTAACTTCAATATTATCCAACTCCATTGACTTGTTTTTATTCTTAATGTTTATTTCTGAAGACTGTTTATTTCGGCTACTGCTTTGAAGAGATTTAATTTTTGTATTAGCATTAATTTTTTTAACGCACTCTTTTATTTTTCCCTTCTTGCTCTTTGAAAGACTTCTCTAATTCTTCTTTGTAAGGGGTACTTGTGAGAATAGCCGCTTTACCTTTCTTCACCTTCCTTGTTTTTTTCGGAGCTACCTTATCTGCCACCTTTGGGTAGGGGGCAATTTTTTGAGGAGAAATATAGTGGTGAATTTTGCTAGTGGATGGTCTAATATCGTCTTCAACTGGAAAATCATTTTCCTCGGATTCGATTGAACCCAGTGGCTGCCCGATTTGTTCCACTGGCGTAACTTCCGTAGGAATTTCAATAGAATCTGGACGTTCTGGGGGCCCTTCCGATAATACTGCGCCATCGTGTCCATTAGGCTCAGTTAATGGTCTCTCTGTAGGCAGAGAAGCTGCAAACATGTCATCTGTGAATACAGTACGGTCTACTGGATAAATTCCGGTCTTCTTGAACCCATTTATGGCGTTCAACGGTGTTGAAGCTTGTAGATAAGCATGGCCAAATAATGAACCAATTTGAGGTAGAGTTACACACTTGCCTGGATTTTGCCTCAGCCAAACTTCCACTTGTGCAGTATAAAAGGTACTTAGCGGTGCCATAAACGAAACATCGAGCGGTTGCATACGGTGACTGCAGTGTGGAGGTAAACATAAAATTGTCACACCATTCTCCCTTGCTTTTTCTATAGCGGCAACATTTTGAGTGTGGGTTTTGTGTCCATCGAGTATAAGCAATGCTGGATTGTCTTTAGAGGCTTGAGTGTGGATGAGGAAGTGATCAAACCATTTAGTGAATAGATCAATCTGCATCCAGCCAGATTTATGTGTTACCCCTAAAGTTCCTGGTGGAACGCCATGCATAAAGTGCTGCTGCATATTTACCCTGGGAAAAATGATCATCGGTGGGATGAATATTCCACTAGCGCTCATGCAGATCACTGCAGTCGATAACTCACCACGCTCTGCTGATGTGAGTGTACCCACTTGTTTTCTACCTCTCAAGGCCACTACCTTTGATGGACGTCCTTGCACTGTTGTGATCCCCGTTTCGTCCACATTGAAAATTCGATTTGGAGTAAACTTCATCTTATCTTGAAGGGGCTCCAAAATATCAAAAAAAAAAGTTATTGCTTGTTTGTTGAAGCCTCGAGCCCTAGCTGCCGAAGTAGCTTCTGGCAATCGCAAAGAGAGCTTATGTCGCTGCAAAAACGAACGTAACCAGTGCCATCCAGCTAGTTTGGTGGTCTTGTTGAAATGATGTTCGATATGATTAATTTCAGCCAATTGGAATGCAAGACTACGAATACTTCTTGTTGTTAATCCATATAACATCATCTCCATGTTTTTTGCATATTCTACTAACTCTTGTTCCAATTCCACCGGGAATGTTAACTTCCTGCTGCCAAGTTTCTTTGCGGTTCCTTTTGCTACTTGATTTGTATCCTTAAATCTTCGTTCTAGTGTTGACTTGGGAACATTAAACGTTTTCGCAGCACTCAGAAAACCATGAGTACCGTCTCGTACAGACTCCAGGGCTCTAGCCATCGACTCTTCGGACCACGAATTGCGGTTAGATTTCCTTTTATAATTGGAAGGCATCTGGAAATAAATGAAATCATATAAAGAGATATGTAGGTAAAACGGGATATCCCGTTTTACCTTTACATGGGAATCCCGTTTTACCTACACTCTACAACCACACTTTTAAATTTAGCGCGTAAGGACTGTGTGACACTGGCAGCAGAAGTTCATGCATGAAATCTAACCTAACCTTATCGAGTTCGCGTAAACACAGCCGCGACTGAATACCATGCGTTTTGCACATGCTAGGAACTCGTTAGGTTATCATAAATATCAGCTCGACCCTTTACATAAATCATAAAAAAAATAATACTTACGTTTTACTTGCAAAATTGCACCGACGACAACACACATCAACAATAACCGGTATGCGTCACACTTAGCCGTATGAAAACTAAACTAGCGACGTTGCCGTGTTGTCCAAAATAGCATTTCCCGTTTTACCTACATATCCCGTCTTAGGCCCACCTCCCCTACTATTTTATCTACTAACACTATCGCTTGTTTTAGCATTCCAGCAAAAAAAAATTGTCAATGTAAGACTATTTATTCATATTTTAATTATTTTAATAAAAAATATTTAAAGATTGTTATTTGATATTTTTTCTGTTCCAGACATTTATAGTAGTATTATTAAGATTTTAACACGCAACGTAACCTAACAACCTTTTAGAAACTTTAACCGAGGCCAATAGCCAATGTTACATTAATTATTCATTGATTCAAATCCTTAATTATCTACATAGACTATTTTCTGTATTAATAATTTGGGAAATGTACTACTTATTTCAATACGCACAGTTCTTTCTCGATACCTGTAAAATATAATTTTTTGGGATATTACTTTTAATTTTTTTTCTACTCCCTCTATTTTAAAGTAAGCATTATTTATAAATGAATAAACATCTATTCTAAATTAATGGCAGTCACTTCCACCGGAATTTTTAAAAAGTAATGAGTAATGTAATATTAACTCTTAACTTATTTTTTCACCTGTCAAAATATCAGTTTTGTGATTTCGTCCAATGAAAACGCTTAATCTTCAATGTTTTGGGCTAAATGCTAGCCAACCATTCCGTTTTATACTGACAGAACCATCGATTATACTAAAATTCCATAATAGTAGGCACTAAATTCTCAGAAATATTATTGAATTAAAACGTAAACATTGTTGTCAGGTTGGGTTTCTATATATTTTATCATCTTCTATTTAAATCATACACACGCAACTAAATGGTCATAGAATAACGGACAACGTGTTTTATTCATTAAATACTAAATACTAAAAAATATTAAATATTAAAGAAACTTCCTGCTAATGAAATATATTCAACAACATCAATGTTTATTAAATATAAAAAAATTTGAATTATATTCTGGGACTAAAATTTATAAATGGCAACGTTGCCTACACAGAGACGTTTGTGGGGCGGAAAAAAGAGAGGTAGATTAAATTTGCCGTAAGATAGAGAGAGATATAAATATTGCTTCATCAGCTGAGCACGGTTAGGTTAACATTCATGAGCGTAACATTCGTTGAATAATACGTAATGTAAATATTATTTTTTTTTTCTTTGATCTATTATAATACAGTTATAACGAATTAGGTCTGTTTCAACACTGATGACAGTTTTTGAATTTCTGTTGTAAAAATTCTAAAATTGGAAATACCCTTTTCAATAATATAATAAATAATGATATTTTTGTATAATACCTACCCTAGATAAACATAAAAGAGGAATAATACACTTTCTATACAGTTAATCCATTTAATCCATTCGTAAGAAGTAATAATGTAGTAGACGTCAAATAATTAGGCAGGTACATTTCTCGGAAAACGATTAACAGTAAAAAAAAAGGTAATTTCATATCAGATCAGGTAAAAACCAAGGGATTTGTTTAAGGACTGAAACAAGGGAAATATCATTATAAATCAGTTTATTTTTTTGATGTGTTCTGTGAGCAATATGGTAAGTTAAAGCAGTCAAAGTAAACGCAGACGTCCAAATTTATCCGAAGGAGAAAAACTATTATATACAATGTGTATTGTGGGCTCCGTGAACGGAATGAGAATATGTTGCATAATGACGTAGTTAATCTGTGTAGTGATTTAACTAAAGTGTCGACGAGAAGTGTTCACAGAATTCTTAAAACATTTAAAGAAAATGAAGGTAAATGTGATAATGTATCTAAAGACATTGAAACTAGAGGAAAAAAACAAATTCAGCTTGATGATTGCACCAAATATGCTATTCGTAGGAAATTCCATTCGTTCTTTTTCCGAAATGAAATCCCAACTTTAAAAAAAGTCGCAGCCGAAATAAGTTCCGATGAATCGATGCCCAAAATATCACGACGTGTTTTATTGCGCACATTAAAGCAAATGAACATTAAATTTATGAAAAGAGGTAGGAAAAGTGCTCTTATAGAAAGAGATAGTTGCTCATCATCCGACGAGTTTTCTTCAGATGATAATGAATAATACAATACTGTAAGTAATTTTAAACTTTTTGTGGTGGTAGTGGTTTTAGTCCAATAAACGTAGGTCTGAAATCGAAATCTCATGCACACGGCTGCATTAATAATAATAATGGTGCCTACTTTTCTCATGAAACATTTTCACGTTTTATTACTTTGCTAACACCCTGTACATCCGATCTCAGATTTTTTTATGTCAATCTTATTTCCAAAGGATGCAAATTTTTTTATAACAATAACTTTGTCATAAAATTAATAATAAAGGTTTTTCTCCTCTTAGCAACTCCATCCGTGGACACAGTGTATATTTTTTTTATATAATTAATATAATGTAATTTAATTCTTATTTGTGGATATAGTTTTTAAATAATTAATTTTTCCACATCTGTTTAGTATAATTTCCGTACGCCACTGCAAGAGGCAGATTAAGGCAAAAACGTCACAGTCATTTCTGAGAATTTAGTGCCTACTATTTTGGAATTTTAGTTTAGAAAGAAGTTTATAGATAGCAGACTCTAACGGTTTTTTAAAAACGTGTTTTTCTTCAAGTGGTCCCTAAAAGGCAACAAGTTTTCTAAAATCTGTCGAATTATTTTCAATTTATTCTCACTCTCTTGTGATATTACTACAGAAAATATAACTATTTACGAGAAAATACAATGATTATTAAGAAAATAGAATACTATCTATCACACAAGTACAAAAACTCTAGCTGGAAAATATATCTACTAACGAGAAATTACAATACCTACTAACTGTCAAACAATATTGTTGATAACATTTAAATTCAGAATTGTTATGTCATTAACGGATTTCCTGTTGGTTGTGATTTTATTTTCGATAGTGGCAACTTCCGTGACCTGAGTAGGTAAGCGTGGACCTGTCATTTGAGGAGAGTGTCCAGGGCATGAATAGAACCACTGATCGTTTTACCAGTATTGAAAAAATCATAGAACTGTCAAAAATTAAAAATACTGAACAATTAATTTTCTTGCTTACAACAAGTAACTATAAATCAACATTCACTTATATAACTATTCTATTATATATTCTCAAAAAAGGTTGAGCAATTTCATTTAAAAATATCAAGCCGATGAGGAGATATTTAGGATGTTCCCTGTTTAGGCCAAACAATGAGAAAATTTGAAATACGATACAATAAACAGTAGTATACAGATTACAAAATTTACCTTAGTAAAACTATGCAAAGCAGCTACTTGAATATACCTACAGACTTTAAGATTTGTGATAAAAAACAAGCTTTGGATTTTCTTAAAGAACTAGAAATAAATAGATATATAGCAGACCAGAAATGCTAATAGTTAATAGTTAATGTTTAATAGTTCTCCACTATTAAACTGTTTGCTTTAATTGAGTCTACATTTTATGTATATATAGTATAATGAATATTATGAATTAATGATTATTTATTGATTAATTAATTTGTAGTTATAAATTTGATTGAATATTTGATATTATTATTTAAATGTAATATAGCAACAAGATCTTCTTTTTCTCAGGGGTGCTTTGTTCTGCAAGTTTCTAATTGGACAATTAGGTGTATATGAATGAAAAATTTATTACCTAATTATAATTACAAATTTATTATTAAAGAGATAAGTTTCCTATATAATTAAATTAAATTAATTAAATTATATAATTAAGAAATAATCAAAAGTGTAATTAACATAAAAACATTTTCGGCGTATAAAAAAGGAAGAAATTATATGTGTACTTACTATTTATAATATTAAAAGAACTATAATCTAACAGTGAACCATATCCATAAATCGAATTGGAAGAACAATTTTAATTATTACACAAGAAACCAAACGTCTAACAACACAACCACGACATTTTTCAACAGTCGGAAATTCCACGTATACCTTCGTTGGTTTCCGTTTTTCATAGAGCGACTACGGATTTTTTCCACCAATCAGAAAGGAGGACTCTACATTAAGGTCAGATAACATTATAAACTATTTGAATTTTTGTAGTAGTTAGTTAAGTTTTATAATTTAAAAACAATTCAATAATTACTGTATTTCGATAATAACTTATTTACCATTACATAAATAACATTAATTGATTTAGCACAAATCCAACATCAAGTAAGTTCTTTTATAGTTATTTTTCCTACTATTTAGTTTCATTATTAAACTTTCAATATTACTGTTTTAACTTAACTCTTTTTATAATAAATTTGTAATTATAATTATTAATCAAATCTTATTCAAATACCTACCTAATAATCCAACTAGAAGCTTGCAGAACAAAACACCACTGAGAAAAAGAAGATCTTGTTATTTTAGAACATTAAAAAAAATCAAATATTAATCAATCAAAATTAATAAATAAATAAGACAGATAAATAGATAAGACAAAATTGTACCATAAATACATTAAGTTATTGTAAATATCAACACAATACAGTTTTTTCCCGATTATTTTTAATATTGGTATGTTTTATTACCTACTTTATGAAGGGAAGCCAAAGGTGGATCTCAGCCAGAACTTGGGTAACCTATTCATAATTTTTCAAGCACAGGATTTTGCAATGGAGATGTGTCTGCAGGAGATGCTTAAACGAGACTGCAGGTACAAGACTATAAAAATCATTTCCGATAGCCAGTGCTAAAGTCACTGGAATCAAATAGGATCGTTTCCAAGTTAGTTTGGAAGTGCCTTCAGGATCTAATACGTCTAGGGGAAAATAACAAGGTAAGCTTACTTTGAGCACCAGGGCATACCGGCACTGAAGGTAATGAAAAAGCGGACCTTCTAGCCAGGCAAGGTGCTGAAGGAATATTTATAGGTCCGGAGGCATTTCTAGGCATAGTGAATAGCGTAGCCAACTTCATCAGAGACATAGGGCTAATAGAACGACTATAACCTAGGCGTGAGCTACAACAGATCTTTCAGGTCACAGTGGGAGGGACGTTGAACGACCACTCATATGGAACCTAACCTAACTTTACCTACTTTAATATTTAACACTTTAAGAAAATGTTAGTTCAATTTTACGATAACAGTAGGGGAGAGGTGGCATGAAATGGACAAGTGTTGAAAGGGACAGTTGCTTAAACTTATAATCTACTAACAATATAAACTATATATATAAACTACTCTAGAGACAGATGTCTCCGGTGGCACACAATTATACCACAAAACCTCATGGTGTCAGTGAATACTGTTTGCAAGTTGATATCTGTTGTTCGTTTGGAGCTGTCAGATTATTAAAAATATGTATTCAGTCATTAATGTTAATTCATAGTTTTTGAGCATTAAAATTAGTGAAAGTGCGTTGAGTTAAAGTAGATACCTTGTGCATTATTGTATTATATGTTATTTGGCTAAAGGGACATACATTAATGCATTGAAAGGGACATGTCCCTTTAATACTGTGTCTTTATTTATATTATTTCTCTGCTTACTGAAGTAGCTTTATTCAATTGCAGAGTTCAAATATTGTGTAAAATGGATGCTAAATCCAAAAATCCAAAATAAGAAAATCCAGGAAAATACAGGAGGCTATAGACAAGGTGTTAGATGGTAGAATGTCTATTAGATCAGCAGCATCTGAATTTGATATAGCTAAAGCGTGTTCTCCTGAAAATAAATTTGTATATGAGCCACTGATTGGGAACAGAAGAGTATTTTCACTTGAAGAAGAGATAAACTTAAGCCAATACTTAAAAATGTCCTCAAAAATGGCACTTATTTACAAACTCGAGAGCTGAGAAACTAAATAAGAAGATGCCAAAAAATTGGAGATCTGACAAAAGAGCAGGAGTAGATTGGATGAAACTATTTATGAAGAGACATCCCGAGCTGTCTCTGCGCCGTCCGGAGAAAACAAGCTTGTCACGGGCTATTGCTTTTAATCCAACAACAGTGAAGACATTTTTCGAAAGCTTGGAAAAAGTGTTCAAAAAGTACTCATTTTTTTGCGCCCAAGAATATTTGCTCCGGATTTTCAAGGGCTGGTATTTATCTGTTTAAATAAAAATATATTTACGGAACAAGATTTCCTATATGCATCTGTAACAAACAAGTTCAACCAGAAGGATCCAATCTAGAAGGTGTACCCTCTGCTGAACCGCGTCCATCCTGCTCCACTGACCCATCCATAATTATATCACCTGCTTCTATAAAACCATTTCCAAAAGGCACCTCCGAGAGAACTCAATCGAAGAGGAAGAAAAAAAGGAACTAGTCGCATAATCACTGCCACTCCAGAGAAAAATGAAATAGAGGAAGCCTGTGCATTAAAAAATAAACTGAACAAGATCAACACGGATAAAAAAACAGCAATAAAAAGGAAAGTTTTGCATAGCAGCAGTGAAAGTAGCAACGAAGAGGATGTTGTCTATGCCGAAAGTGAGAATTCTTTGGATTGGGACGTTGAGGAAGAAACGAGGTTCGCCGAAAATTATTCTTTTAACGTGAATGATTTTATCGTCGTTAAATTTGCGAAAAAGAAAATAATTAGACATTTCATTGGGCAAATAAGTGAAGTCATGGAAGATGGCGAAGTCAGTGTGGCGAAGTTTTTAAAAAAAGTTAATGGCAGTTCCTACCACTTTGTTTTTCCTGAGATTGATGACGTGGTTGATGTCAAAAAAGAGAATATAGTACTCAAACTTCCTCCACCTCAAGATAATAAGGAGACTGCAAGAGTGAAAGCTTTTTTTTCATTTAATATTGATTTATCACTCCTACTTTAAATGTTTTTCTATGTGTCCCTTTCAGTCCCAAATGTGTCCTTTTCAATCCAGTGAGATGTGTTGAAAGGGACAAATACAGTGGTTCATGGTTTTCTAATTTTTTTAATAACAACTAACTTTTTTATGTCTTTTATAATCAAAATTATTTTCCAAATGTTGTACCATTAATAACATCAGATTTAATAAATGTAAAATTTAGTGATATTGCTTATATGCAGATTAACCTTAAAAATGTCCCTTTCATGCCACCTCTCCCCTACCTATATCGAAATTTTGAAACAGCTGTTCTATCAATGAATAAAAAGTTTAATTTTTTAATAAAGTAGTGAAAGTTTTTTATTTTTTTCGTCTTCTTGTTGGAAAACCCTTTATAATATTGATCTTCTGTCATTTTAGGACATATTATAAGGTCCACTTGTTAATTAGTACACAAAAAAAAACAAATACGATAGTTAAACAAATGATGCTTTTAATCTTATACTAAAATGCTATAATCATAAAGCCACGTCTCTTTGAACAGCATCCTTTTCCATTTTGTACTGTTCATTTTGGGATTCACTGGCCTATAAAAACCTTAAACGGACAATCCACAATATAACTGTGTCACAAATACCGAGATAACGAAAGAAAAAAATGTGTTTCCTCATTTTGATCGATAAAGCGAACTAAATTATTAAAAGCACTCTTCGATGAACGATCACGTGACCTTTAATGTTTGTATGGAATGGAAAAAGGTATTTTACCGGACGTGGATTATGGCACATCGTTATTAGTATAGACAATTGACTGGTGCTTACTCTATTCAATCATGAATCTTCCGATCACAGGTTAGAATAATATTCTTACAATATATAACAGTGTTACGACTTTTATCATCGAAAACATTCAATCAAATAAATTCTTTTTGGTTTAGTTTAATTTAATATAAAATAGTGTTTATTAGAAATGAAATGTTTAAACAAATTGCAGAATCCTACTAAACACAATTTTGAATAATTTAAACAAATACTTTATACTTTTTGGTGTGTATTTGTTTATTTACGATTATAATTTCTGTTACAGGTTTGAATTTTAAGAAATCCAACATTCGGATATGGATCCATCAAAGAAATATGGCGAATTTGCAGCAAGTGGTTTGGGAAGGTCACGGAGGTATGCTGTTGGTGGAACACAGCAATAACCCCAAGATCAAAAGGTTCTTAGAGGCAGTACCACATATTATGGTAAGTCAAATACTTTTGGATGTAGTTTAAAAAAGTTTGCCAGAGCAACCGGTATTTTTATAAGTGTATTTTATAAGTGTGTTCCATAGAATTTTATCTATACCAATGTATAAAGATGAAGAGCTTGTTTGTTTCTTTGAACAAGCTAATCTCAGAATATATTAGCTCGAAATAGTAATTATGCGCCAAGGTAGAAAAGTGAGTTATTATGGCAGAGGTCCATTAAATGCCGAGAAGCGACAATAATACACTTTTCTACCGTGTATGAAAAATATTATTTCATTTTGTCTTTGCATCAGTTAACCTAATATCATGTCAAATGGATTGAGATTTAGTGCTGCTATAATCTAGCAGTCCCTGTCTTTTTCTACCTTGGTTAAAGATGAACAACTTTACTACCTCATCAAAAGTCAAAAAAGTTAGATATATAGGATAGTAGTGAAAAAAAATTATTTTTGTGTTGAATGGTACATTAATTGAGTAAGGCTATAGGCTATATAACATTAAATAGAGAATCTAAAAAGTTATAACATTAATTAATATAAATAATTTTTAACTATATTTATTTGAAGTTGGAAGCACAGTGAATTCAATATAAATGCAAATCTTTCAAAGCCCAAGCAAGGGTGGTTTATGAAAAATAACTAAAAGTATAGTATACATTTCTATGGAAACATAGTATAGTTGTTATCTTTCAAAAAGCCCACCCTGTAATTGGGGATTAACTAGATAGATAGCTGTTTAAGAGGTGGCCACTGCGACCTTTTCAGATCTATTGTGGTCCTCGAATAACTAGATTACATCCCCCAGTCCGACCCTCTTAACGAAGTCTATAAACTTTGAGACTGTAACCTTCATGTACTCCCTTGCCAATGGATATTCTTCTCCTAAAGTCAGGAACCGCATATTTACCAGTCCGTCGCACTGACGTAAGATGTGCTCTGGTGTTTCCTCTTCTAGGTGACAGAATCTGCACAGATCCGTCTCTGTCAACCCCATCAGCTTAAGATGCCTGTTTAGTTTACAGTGCCCGTCAATAGACTTACTACAGTTTTGACCGTTTTCCTGTCTTAACTCAATAAGTTGCGAATGTTCCATTATGAACTGTTTCGCTTGCCTTTGTCCTGGTGAATTCCACCACCATTCCCGTGATTTTTGTTCCACCCATGTTTTCTTGACCGTTTTTATTATATTTTTTGCAATGCCGCAGAAAGGTTCCGGTCCAATAAAAGGCATTGATGAGCCTAGTTTAGCCATTTCATCTGCCTTTTCATTGCCTTTTAGACCCCTATGACCTGGTACCCAAGCTACCGTAATCTTGCTACGATCCCCCAGAGTATTCAGAGCATGCACACAGTCCCATACTAGCCTGGAATTACCTCTACAGAATCTAGTGCCTGACTGTCTGTGAAGATGGCTATTGAACGGTACGTCCTATCCAGCCTTTTAATTTCTTCTACACAGTAGTGAATTGCCGTAATTTTAGTTCCTCGATTAGCTTACCATTATCAGCCCCATGCGATTGGCTTATGTGCTGCTGATTATGTATTAATCTGTGCATGGCTGCTCTCGCTTCGCCCTGTATATATATTGAGATAGATATCTAATAGTTAAAAATTTAATAAGTAGAACTTACCTTATAATTTACAATAAAAGGATATATTATTAAGTTTTATAGAATCAGCATTTACTTTTTCTTTTGTACATCTAAAGTTTCCAAGTTCATAATTTTCACAAGACATACATTTAATATAAACAAAGAATGTAATGGGCATTTTATATTGAATAGAATCCATATTTTGCTATTTTATAACAATTAAATATTTCCAATCCATAATGAGTACACTTTTACATAACAATTTTTTTTTGTCCTAGTTCTCTTTTAAAATTTTAAGTTTAATCTGAAACAATAAAAAGAAAATAAAAATCAAAAGTATTAATGGTTTTCACATGTTTAAGAAATCAACATGTAATTTTAGTTAGTAAAGTATTTAAATTAATATTATAAAAAGGAAGTACTTACAAAATTATAAAAAGATAAATTATAGTCTTCGATATTGTACAAACAAATATTCCAATAGCTCATGAGTACCTTAAAAAGACATAAGAACAATTAAAAACATGTAGTAGGTGTGGTGAAATACAGTAAACTAATTCCCATATCAATAGTGTTGGACATAATCACATACATTTTGATAGAACACTTTAATAATAGTGCATAGTGAAATAAATATTGAGAAACTTAGTGTACAAACACTAACAAAGACATTTTATGTAACAAAATGTATGTAGGATAGTTAAGTAAATGTTTTATATAAATTTTAAGTTGTGAGTCTTTTGTAACACAGAGAATCTTATCTTATATAATGCATAAGTGATACCTACAAATAACAGAATCTTTTAAAAGTTTAAATTTTAGTTGTTAGAGTTTAAAATAGTAGTTATCAGCTAAAATAGTATTAGTTTAACAGATTCATAGTAATTTTAATACAAATGATGGTTTTATTTCAAATTTTGAAGGTCTAAAATAAGTTGTGCATTTTGAATCTAAAATTTTCTTAGGAAAAGTCACTTAGAAAATTATACAAACAAAATTTTAGTAAATATAAGGATAAGATTTCACTGTAAGTTAACAAAGATACTATTAGTTTTGTAATTTCATTACCTTCATATTCAAGAATTTTGGTTAGAATTTTGCATTTAAACAATGGAATTTCGTTTTTCGATGTCATACTTGTCATTTTTCCTGGAAGCCTATAAAAAGGCCGGAAAATTGATGATTCATCTCTCTTTTGATTTTGGTAGCAGAGCAATTAACATCGTATGTATTAATTGATTACTAACTAGAAGAAAATTTTTGCATTAATTAAAAGCTGTTTATGTTAAAGTAATACATGTAATATTAAAAATACATGCAGTAAAATAATCAACCATTATTAAATTACTTACCAAAGTAATAAATTTGTCAAATCAGAGACTGATTCCAAGAGAATTTGAAAGATTAAATTTGAGCATTATTTCTGCAACTGGTCCTTAGCCGCCATATTGTTGGTATTGCATTTCTGACAGGGGACGAGGAGAAGCCGATCCGAGTTTTGTGCTGTTCCATTTAGACAATAGCAATTTTTAGTGAACGAACTTTATAATAAAAGGTACGTGTCATAGTTAAGATTTAGTATTTGTGTATTTGTTATTTTGTGACTGTAAATTAATTTTATTTGTATGTATCATCTCCATTCTTTTCATATAAGGCTATTCATTTATTTATTTGTACTAAACATATGAAAACCAATTAACAGTTTTTTTTTGTAAAATTTCTTTGAAATACTTGACATTAAATTTATTGTGTGTTAATTATTAAATAATATTTTAATTTGAATCCTACCCTGATAAGAGTCAGATTTTAAATTTAAATTTCAAAACAAATAGTCTGAGCTAGTTAAAATTTCGATAAGGCGCCCAACAATAGAATTACAGAAGAACAAGTAAAATTTATATAAAATTAAATAGTATTCAATCATTAAAATCAATCAAAACATTTGACAAAACCAATAAAACAAAACAAAATTATAAAATTATAATCATTAAAAATTAAATCATTATAAATTGACAATACCAACGTGGGATATTAACAAACAAAACTATAATAAATCAAACATAAAAATTAAAGTAAAATTTAAATCATATTAATATATGTGTAGTGGTGGAATGTTTAACAAGACTTCCAGTGCAGCTAAAGGAGTAGTTTTTATGGCCCCCGTAACGCACAGGCAAGCTAACCTTTGTATGTTCGAGGTTCCACGACCTTTTACTTAGAGATTGAATTAAAGAAAAATTTTAATAATTTTCTGTATTACAATAATTATTATGAACAGTTATGTAACAATTTTGTAAATTGTTAAAATGTACATTTACTTTCTCATTCTCATTTCCTGGAATAATTTAAGCTTGAGTGGTATTCGGTAAGAAAATTTCACACCATAATTTGAAAAATAATTATTAATCCAATCTGACGTCTGTCACAAAGCCTCATAATTGCTAGTTTAAACGTCTGCACCATAGAGAAATATAACATATTTTTATTTCTCTGTGATCTGTACGTTCTATGTCGTTTCTGCTGTCAAAAAATTTCTGCTTAAATATCGTGGCGCCACGAAAAATTTCCGGAAATTTTTAATATTGCCATGGTAACGAGTAAAAATTAACACATTTTATTGGTTCAAAAGTAGAGGTGTGCAATTTTCGGTTATAATTGCACAAGTGCATAAAAATTACCGATAATTTTGCAAGAAAGCGTGTTATCTAAAAATTGCACAAGATTTTTTTCATGGCTCTTTTACAAAATATGATAATAACGGAGTGCAATTTTTATAGATAACACGCTTGAATGTAAAATTATCTGGTCATTTTTATGCACGAGTGTAATTCAATGGAATATTTCACGAATAAAGAAATAAGTAGTGCAATTACCGCTGTAATTTTTCGATAATTGCATTCCTCTTATGACATATATTATACATGAGGGAAATATTCTATCAAATTAAATATCAGTGGTTTCTTTTAAAATTTTGGCGCATGCACAGACGTTTTAAATTTTGGCGAATGTTTCTCTTGGAATTCACCATTTTGTCATTGGAGAAAAGACTACATATTTTAACAATGAATATCTTTTCCAAGAGTAGTGGTGGACCGTGGGAATTAAGGTTTATAGGTAAAAGAGTTAAGTACACGCAATATGCAGATTCGGCTTGTAATCGACACTTTTTCGTCCTTGGTACATAAATAACTATTTTATAATTTGCACTTATAAAAAACTTCATTATAAAACGCATTTGCGTATCGAAATGTAACTTGTACGCACGCAATAGTTATTTACGTTACAAGTCCGGGAAGCAACTTATTGTTTATGGAGGAGGCGACGAAGGAGCCGAGTCAAGAATATCTAATGGAGTACCGTAATAATCACTTCACGGACGTGTATCGTACTATATTTTTTTCATACTGCCTTTGGTTTTAAACGCAATAAAATATGGCATATTTGATCATTTCATTAGGAAGTCATGTAGACTGCTGTGAAAAAATTATGTTACTTGATTTATTCTTAACATGGTTGATTTGCTTTATAATGAAAAAATGAAACAGCGGTTACCAAGTAACAATGTAAATAAAGGCAGACATATTGAATTTTTCTGCACACGCGAAATATCTGCGGAGAAAATGGATCTGAAATTAGATGAAATTGCTGAGAAAACTGTGGAAGCGATAGGGCAAATCATTCTTGCGAAAAGATATATGAAAAAGAATATGCGCTGTTTTGCAACTGGCGCGTGAACAACACAATTTGAAAAGTAGTGCTGATGAAAATGTGATGTTGGCTTACTTTTTGGATGTGGTAAGAACAGTTTTTTTAAAGAATATTCTTTTCAACAGTTTAAATTTTCAGTCAAAAACATTCAACCCTTCTTCGTTATGGTCCAAATACTCGATGGTAAAATCAATTATTATGGTTAATGAGAATGTCAACATATCAAGTTTCCCAAAGTCGATAGCTTTTTAAAAAAAACAAAATGTAGACCATCAGCCAAACCAGCCGAAGATATTGACAAAGGAACAAATTGAAAGCTTCGTGAGATAAAGAATATCTATTACTCTAAGTGATAGCATTACTTGGAGTTGCTGGAGGTTGCCGAAGGGAAGAGATCTATAATTTAGAAGTTAGTGATGTGGAGGATACGGGTACTCAGCTAGTGTAGTTAAGATTAACCAGACAAAAACGCATATTCGACGAGCTTCCACTGTGATTAATAGTGATGAGGTTCACTATTTGGATGTGTTTAGAAAATACTCTTTTGGTGGGTTATAGACAAGGAAAATGTCTGTCTCAAAGAGCTGATATAGATACTGTTGGCTCCTAAGAATAAAGAAAGAAAAAATAGCCGAGTTCTTTAAACTAGACCAACCATTGCTTCAGGAGGACGTCCTCAACGTTGTTGCCTAATGCTGGAGCTGACCTTAAAGTTCTAAAACAGCACGGTGGATGGAAGAGTTTATCAGTTGCAGAAAGGTATATAGAAGAATCGATTGAAGGCAAAAACAAGATTGTTTTTGTTTAAGTGCTACATCACAGCCACACGTCTTCCGCGATTATAGAAAACACTGCGTAAATCAACAACTCCATTAATACATATTGCTGACATGAGCAGTTGAACAATTCAAAAACCAGAATATAATCTTAGTTTATGTTGATTCACTTATTATTTCAAACAACATTGGGAGAATTTAAGAGTACTGTAAAGTACAAGTGAACCGTAAAGTGCCGTTTCCCGGACTCAAACGAGTCACTTTACCGTACAGTATGAAAGAATTTTTTGTTTTAAATGGTTTGTAATATGCAGTATTGCAATATGAGCGACGTATCTAATGGCAATGACATTTGTGGCAAATAGCAAGTTATTAATTTTATATTGTTCTTTAATAAAGTATTTTTGAAAATAAACATCATCTTTTACTTATATAATATATTATTATTGGTGGTGGTATTCATTTTAAAATATTTTAAATGGCTTATATATGACACTCCTTTAAAAAAATAAATAAATCGTTGTGTGATTTTCTTTAAAAAATGTATAAGAATAATTTGAAACATATAATGGTGTATTTTTATCATAATAGTAACTCTATAATTTGTATACAGGGTCTAATTAAGGATATTCACTGTGATGTTCAGAACGGCGATCTGGAAAAACTGAAAGAAAGAGTAGCTCCAACGGTTCCTCCTATAGTTCTTACTGGAAAAGATATAAATGGATTAACACCTTTACATAAGGTAAGAAAATCATTTAAATCAAATCAAATATGATCTAAATTAACTGATATATAGACGTTAAGCATAAAAACATATTTTTAAAAGACATTATTTCGATTTAATAGTTTATTTTTTGAGATATATATTGTTTCAAAAAGATATAGAGTAATGAAATCTTATTAGATATTCTAAAGGACCATACAGGGTAAACCGTCAATAAATCCATCCACTTCCATAGTTTGCATTGCAAAATTCTTTCGTTTTATAAATAGGAAGTAGTATTATCCTGTTTTGAGTCGATAAAATGGGTTTTTTCATATTGTTGTCCACCGATAAACACTGCGCCAGAGGTGTGCAGGTTGAATAAATGAGAAAATATCATGCACTCACACTTTAAAATTGTATGTTTACATTTAATGTAAAGGTCAATAAATAATTTCAATGTTATCTATTTTTGCATGAAAAAAGTTCTCCATGCTCGTAATGTAAACTCCCTTGAGAACATTATAGTCCCTTGGGAATAGACTACTTCTGTTTTAATTTTAA
This sequence comes from Ophraella communa, assembly GCA_035357415.1. Lineage (NCBI taxonomy): Eukaryota > Metazoa > Arthropoda > Insecta > Coleoptera > Chrysomelidae > Ophraella > Ophraella communa. The sequence goes on along the minus strand of CM068988.1, from coordinate 17,879,671 downwards.
TATCATAGAAACTGATTTTTACTCCCGACCGTGGAAAAACAAATAGGTAAAATAGGTAACAATAACATATTTGTAAGTTCTATATATTGAGATGAACAGCTAAGCTCAAATATAAATATAATGTAAAACTTACCTAAGTATGAAAATATAAAAGGATGTTAAAATAATTCTCAGGAATATATTAGCCACTTTTCTTTATTTCATTCGGTATAGTAATCTTAAATGTTAAACATTCAAATAGAGGAAGAATTTATTTAACAAATTTATCTTGGATAGAATTCTGTAATACTATTTCAGAACAATCAAGCAAGTCCCAATTCATATAGTTTTCTCTGGAAGTTAAAGTCAGAATCTAAAACAAAAAGAATATAATTAAAACTATTAATTTAATTCATATTTTTAATAAACAATTATGTAATTTAGGTAGTTAAATGTTTAAATGTTAGGTATAAGGTAGAAGTTCTTATTTGTTGCATGTAGATATCTTGTAGTGTTTCGATAACAGATATGTCTTCAGCCAAAACCTCATAATATGAGAAATACCTTAAAACTATAAACTGTGTTAATAAATGCTATCAGACACGGGTGAAATCAGTGTATTAACTATAAATGTTACAGTGATAGACAGTGTAGCCCTACTTAATTATCAAAACTCACATAGTGGCCATTTCAATAACAGTTGATAAAACTTAATGTTATCCTGTAATCCTAATATCACTGGAAGGCAAGGAGATGAGAGCGAAGGCTGCTAGGGGCTGCCCACAGGGAGGAGTACTTTCCCCTCTTCTGTGATCGCTACTGGTGGACGACCTGATCTCGGACCTCGATAACTAGGGGATACAGGTACAAGCCTACGCAGACGATCTGGTGATATTGGTAAGAGGAAAGTATGAAGAGGTCATCTCTAAACTGACTCAACGAGCACTTAACATTGTTACTAGGTGGTGCCACAAGGAACAACTTTCGGTCAACTCTAGTAAAGCAACAGTTGTTAGTTTCACCAGGGGTTACGCTGGATAGAAGACTTTCGTAGAACGTTCATGTAGAGAACATTTGCAGTAAAGCAAAGCTATCCCTTTGGACATGCCGTAGAGTATGCGGTAAGTCATGGGGAATGAAAACCAAACAAATGTATTGGCTATATTTGATAATAATAAGGCCTATGATTAAATATGGTGCTCCGGCCTGGTGGGCTAAATGTCAGCAAAAGACCACCAGGGAGAAGCTGAATAATTAATTTAAGTTTGTACATTAATTATAAGCTCTTTAATCTTTGATATCAGAAAATTTCACTTAAACAAGTATAATAGTCGCTATCAAGTTCATATTATGAATTAAAAATAAAAAGCCTAATTCTCATTCTTTTAAGTCAAATTAGTATTCAACATTTATAATAGAACTATCTTAAGAGATTTATGCACAAATTAATATCCATTTCATGTTATTTGCTCAAATTTGCACAAATTCAAGGAGTTGGAACTGCCAAAATTATCAGATTTCAAACATCAATTTTATATGGAAAAACTGATCAAAAAATAATGTAAACAGCAGATTTTCTTTATATTATCAAAGAAACTTTCAAGTATGTTAAAAATGTTTATCATTTTATGTAAATTTAGGTTAAATTTTGCAAATTGAAACAATTGATTGCTAATTTAATATTAGTGTCATAATTAGGGAAAAGGTATAAAAGGCCGTGAATTTCGGTTTTCACTCTCTTATCTCTCTTATTCCTCTGATGGGCAATTGAAATTGATCACGACATCTTTAGTACAGTGGAAACTGGTATCATAACCCCACTTTTATTCAAAAGTTGACTTTAATTACATTATTTAACAAAAATATTATAATCAAAGTACTTACCAAATGGTGCGATTTATCAAAATCAATCTGAATTCTGATTGTTAGATATTTCTCAAGGTATTTCTATTGTATGAAGTAGAATATAGCATGTAATAAATATTTGAAAACAATTAATAGTTTATAAAATTCTTGTATCAATTAATTCCGTAATTATAGTTGGATGTTTTATAGAGTAGTTCAATTGAGTTTTACTTGAATCCTACCCAAGATAAAGAGTCGGGTCTTGAAATAAATCAAAATTTACTGAGCTAGCAGATTTTTATTAGGGCGTTCATTTAAAAATAAAGTATACAACAGTTAATAATTTAAACACTTCATTTAATAACATAATTAACAAATAAAAAACAAAAACAATAAAATAAATAAAAATCTACAAAAAAAATATATTTACTTTTATTATTAGCTTTAAAGATAATAAGATTTACCTACGCCTATGGGCGACACCAAAATTCAGCCACATTTTATTGTATTTTCTATTTTATTACTCTATATCTTTTTGAGTATAAATGTTTATTGTTCCAAGGCGTACTTCTGGTAGAATTACACATTTATCTACTCTTATAATCGTACATTTTGCAATGTTCCGTAACAAAGTGTATGGATTTAAACTATAATTAAAAAACAATGTTTTTATTTTTGTAACGCCGGTCTTACCTAATGATTGTGCTGCTGTTCGATTCTCGTCTACAATTACGAACAATGACATGTCATGACCCAATTATAGGCATCGAAATTGTTATCGATTCGTGTAAATGATGGGACGAATGAGGAAAAAAATAAAAGAAAAAAAACAACAAAATGTTTAGGTATGTTGATTTTCAGGAAAGAAACTAATAATTATTGTAAAACCATATTTTTGCATTTTTTGTAAATCAAATAAATCAATTAGAGCTTTAACTCCATTGTGTAAGGTCCGGCGTTTTCAAGGGGCCATAAAGGAGACAGGGTCGGCTTTAGAATTGGATTAAATGGAATTTTAAATAAAACTAACTAATTGTTATAAGTACGAAAAAACTAATTTAATAAAATTTAAGCTAGACACATAAATAAAACTAATATTAGAATAGGAGCATAATATCAAATACGAAAATTTCTTACAAAAATTAAATCTTATACTTTTGCTAATTTATTCTAACTTACTCTAAATTAAGTTCGGCTTCGGTATCACTAGCATTGTCTAAATTTATTATTAATGGCTAAACTAAAGAAGATTTCGTCAGGTATTTAGGAAACATCCACCTTCAAAAAACAACATTAAAAAATGGTACACTGCAAAATGGATCTATGGAAAGGAAGAAATATCAAACACGTAATGGTGATATTTTTTTAAATAGACTCTTACGTATTCAGAACACGTTACAAGAACATAATAATCGAATACCTCTTCGCAAAGTATCATCCACAACTGGAATTTCACAATCTGAAGTTCAGAGATGTATAAACGTATTGAAGTTAACTCCTTATAAAATACAAATACACCAAAAAATATATGAAAGGGATTTTCAAACCAGAATTGTTTTTTCTGAGACACTACTAGATTTATTTAGAAAAGTTCCTGTTGTTTTACTTATAATGTCAGATGAGGCTGGATTTCATTTAAACGGGAGATATAATAAACATAATTGTCGCATATGGGGGTCTGAAAATCCAAGGGTAATTGAGGAATACGAAAGCGATTCACCAAAGTTGAACGTTTGGTGTGGCGTTTCTAAATAAAAAATATATGGACCGTTCTTCTTTCAAGAAACTACAATTAGGTGTTTTCCATTTTTTTCAAAATCATGCAGGAAGACAGAGTAGCAATCAATTACTCCAAAAACCAAAAAAACTTATATTAAAAAAATTTTGTAGTATAGTTATTCCATCCTCAAATTAAAATTCAGAAATTTGCCACGTAAGCGACTAGATCCAACATGGCGGGTGGCCTACGTCACTACTCATATGTGTCATTGAAAGCGCCATCATTTTATTGTAAAAAGTGTATCTGCGAGATTGTGCGAAGTTATATATTAATATTTATTCTTCTCTTTTCTTTATTTTTTGTTGATTTTCATAAAAATAAGTCAGTTAGACATTTTTTAATGCAAAAAGCAAAAAATAAGTACTTACGCAGTTGCTTTTACATTTCGAAATTCAGCTGCATTCAAACCTAACCTATACCTAACCATGAAAATGTCTAAGGATGGTAAATTTTTGACAATGCTTTCACAAACCCTACTGACTACATTTTATGATTGCATAACACAAATAAAACCAATAATTCACAATAAAATCAAAAATAAAATTCCAATTACCACACATTAAATGTAAACAAACTGTCATCGATATAAGTTTTGACTTCACGACCAATGAAGGTGCGTTTCGACTTCTATTTGAATTAATCGATTTTAACGATCGATTTGATATCATATAAAAAATAACCAGAATTGTTGCGTTGTAATGAGTTTAGGATTAAATATTTATAATTTACTATATGATTACAAAGTAATTTCATTGATTTAATTCTAATGAAAACACTGAATTACTGGTAATGTCTACACCTAGAAATTCTTTAACAGAAACATTTGGAGACAGGTGGTTTGGGAGAGCTGCAGCAATTGAGTGTCCTGCTCACTCACCAGACATGACGATTCCAAATTTTTTTATATGGTCTTTTATCAAAGATAGGTGTTATAATCGTTTATATTCCAGAGACACTAGAACAACTGAGATGTAACATTGTCCGAGCATTCCAAGAAATTACCCCAGAAATGATGCGAAATATTTTTCAGAACTTTTTATTCAGATTACAAAAATGTATAGACCAAAATGAACAACAGTTTAAGGATTTTTATTATATTAGATAATTTATAAAGTTTATGTTATTTTCTTTTGTAATGTTTTGTGTAGACATCTCTATCTAATAATCAATTATCATTAAAATTCAAATAATTCACTTATTTTTCAACTAAACTTTAACAAATTATACATTTTATTAATGGGAAAGAGTTCGTCTTTCAGATAGAATAAAAATATATAGGGTGTTCCTTTAAAAAATCGATGATATTTGCATTTAAAAAACACCTTTTTTTAAAACACCCTATATAAGATTTTACTAATTAAACATACTGAAAAAAACTTAATATAAAAAGAAATTGTTGTTATTATGTATATAATTTTTTACAGGCTGCTGGTCTAGACAAACAAAATATAGCAGAATATATCCTTCAAGAATATCCAGAAAGCATTCATTGCGTTGATAACGAAGGCAGAACACCTCTACACTACGCCGCATTACTAAAAGATGACGGAAAAATGACAAATTTTTTAATTCAGCACGGAGCAGATGAATCTACCCTCGACAATGTAAGTTAGATTATACTTTTAACTACAAATTTATTAATTTCCTTTTTGTAGAAACAAAAAACTGCAGCTTATTATAAAACCCGTCACTCGGAAATCGATTCAAAACTGCTGAACGTAGTTCCGGATTGTCCCAGGTCAGCCAAAGAATCTTTTGCCGCTAATTTCGATTGGAACATATTAACATCATCGCCTTCAATGAACTGGATTCAAAACGGAACTAAGAAAGCTTTAGAACACACCGCAGAAAAAAATAAAGATGAAGAAGTTGACAATGGAGTAGAACATACAGAGGAACCAGGTAAGAAGTTAATTTCACTATTCTCATATTTACCCAAAAAGACACTTAAGCGAATCTATTTATTTTATAGTACAAAACGGAAAACATGAACCGGAAGAAATAAATGAAGAACAAAAAGAAGATAAACAAGAAGAAGCAGAGGAACCACCAGCAGCTCTTACTAAAACTACAGAAGACTCCGAAGTAAATGAAGAACCGGAACCTTCGAAACCCGATGAAGAATCAAAAACTTTAGAGATAAATCCTGACCCTAAACTTGAGTCAAATCCACAATCCGAACCAGAAAATCATGAAAAAAAAGAAGAAATGTCGTCAGAAAAAAATGTTGAAGAAGTTAATGATAAAAATAAATCAACAGAACAAGAAGAACCTACAGAAGTCAAAGAAGAAGACGTTGACGAAAATACCGACAATAATAACAATGATACTGAAATTACAGAATTAGAACAACAAGAGATAGACAATCATGTTGAAGAACCAAAGTCGAGACCTGTAAGTCATTCTACACGACCGAATAGCTCAAACGAACCAATAAAAAGCCGTCCTGTTAGTCAAAAGTCCAGACCATCCAGTAATCGCCAAGGCAGCTCCCGACCAAAAAGTGAAACTTCGGAAAAAGGAGTTCCTCCCATCGAAGAAGGAGAAGGGATAATTGAAGGTGTCGTTAATGGAGAAAACGAAGTAGAATCTATGGACAACGAAGGTACCAACGAACCAAGACCTTCTGATACCGATGAAGACGTTAAAATGTTAGTGGAAACCGGAAACATGGAACAGTTAGCAGCAATAGTGTTAAATGGGCACGGGGAAAAGTTGGTAGGCATGCGCAGCGATAACCCGGAGCTACAGACGTTTCTAGATAACGTTCCTACTTATATGGTAAATACTTTTTTAGGAATTTAATGGGCTGGTCAATATTTTAAATGGTATTTATTGTTAAAAATTATACAGTGTGGAAACCACTTATGGAATAAAATTATTTGTGGTGTTAGTCTACATTGAAATTTAAATGTGAGCTATTTAAACATAAATTTAAATATACAGGGTGATACACGCAATTCTGGCAATTAGTATAACATCTACAAAGTAATAGTAAAGACGTAATCTAAGTAAAGAGAAGCCATTTTTAACAAATCATTAAGTGAGCACGAAAAAATATCACATTGATTGCAAATACTATTATAATTCTTACACATGACAAAAAGAGGCGATTTAACTAATATATTTGTTCTTGCTCTTGGACACTTAAATAAAACGTTTGATCTAGATCTAACTCGAGGAACGTTGAAATTAATTTGTGCTAATAAATCGCTACAGTCAATACTGTTATGTAATAATTTATACAAAAATGTTATTCAACTAATTTCTCTCCTTAATTCTAAACTAACCATGTCAACTCTACAACATAATGTATTATTATGCACATCCACGGTTAGGATAGATTCCGTCAATTTTAAATATCAGATATTTTATAAGTTTTCTCTGTATTTTTTCAATATCTTTTATATAACAATTATATATAGGATACCAAACTAAACTGCAATATTCTAATTTGGGACGTACTAGAGAATAGTATAATAATTTTATTGGCGTTATGTTGGTGAAGTTTCTGCAATTCCTAATAATGAAACCGTACATTCTCATAGCTTCAGAAACTTTTTGTTCAATGTGCAAATTGAAAGTTAACTTGCAGTCAAAAATGACACCTAAGTCCCTGAGGCTATTACATTTTTCCAAAACAGAGTTCTGAATTATATAGTTAAAGTTAACTGTCGTCAATTTCCTCCAAAAACTAACTACTTTACATTTTGTAGAATTTAATAGTAGTTTGTTATTAGTACACCATGTATCAATATAGCAGTTAAGTTACGCTGAAGTTCTAAACAATCGCCAATAGTATCGATCTTACAGAAAATTTTCAAGTCGTCCGCAAAACATAATTTTTTACAGTTAATTTCCTGAAACAACTCATTAATATAAAGTAAAAATAATAACGGTCCTAGATTGGAGCCTTGCGGAACACCAGACTTAGACAGAATTAAATCTGACTTAAAGCCATTATAGAATACATACTGTCTCCTTCCTATTAAATAACTACCAAATAATTTAATTAAATTAGCAGAAAATCCTAAATTTGATAACTTGGATAATAAATACGAATGAACCACCTTATCAAATGCCTTCGAAAAATCTGTATATACAACATCAATTTGTCCTTGTTCATCTAATATTTCAGAAATAAATTGTGTCATCACTACCAGGTTTGTGACGGTAGATCGTTTATCTATGAATCCGTGTTGAAAAGGTGCAATATAGCCACGGATATATACGATTATACAGAACAATCTCGAAAATCTTTGAGAAGTTACACAACAGAGAGACAGGTCTGTAATTAGATATATCAGACTTAACTCCATTTTTAAATATAGGACATACTTTTGACTCTTTCCATATTTCAGGATATTTTCCAGTTTCCAAAGACAAGTTAAACAGTTTTTGAAGCGGTTTGACAAATATTCGTGTACAATCTTTAACTAGAAATGCTAGAATATTATCTGGACCAGTCGTCATTTTATTTTTTAATGTTTTAAAAGCTTCCAGAATTTCATTTTCTTCAAATTTCAAAAAATTAATGGTTGGTAAATTAAAACCCTGAACGCTGATGTTCTCTGGTTCATTATTGTCAGTTGACAAATATACTTTTTCAAAAAATGTTTTAAAAATGTTGACAATATCCTGGGGATTATCAAAAGTATTTCCCTCATAGCACATTTCACCTGGAATTCGCGATGACTTATTTTTAGTATGTACATAAGACCAAAATGATTTTGTTTCAATGGTAATACTGTTTTGAATGTTTTCAATGTAATTGTTCGTTATATGCAGTTTTAATTTGCTGTTTAATAACTTTGCGCAATCTTTTAAATTCCATGTGATATATTTCGTTACCTGTTTTTCTATAATTTTGACGGTTTTTGGCTTTGAGTTTAATATTCTTAATAATATCTGAGTGATACCAATTTGGATACTTATGTTTATAATTTTTGTATACCGGAACCCACCTATCAACTATTGTATACAATATATTATAAAATTGCTTTAATGCTATATGAACATCATCGTAATTATCTAAAAAGTCCCAATTAGTTTGTAATAGTTCAGAATACAGAGAAGTGAAATTTGCTTTCCGGATGAAAATATCTGGTTCCAGCAGGACGGAGCAACACCCCATTAAGCTTTAATTGTGAGAAATTACTTGAATGAAATGTTTTCCCAATAAGTGGATATTGGAAGAAGAGGTACTATCGAGTGGCCAGCTAGATCGCCGGACCTTACGCCCTTGGATTTTTTCTCAAGAACAAAGTATATGTAACCCAGCCAACTAGCATTGCAGACCTCAAAGAAAGGATAAAAACAGAAATATGGGCTATTTCACCTTGAAACAAAGTGTGGGACGACTTTTATAGGAGACTGTTTATTGCCAACAACAAGGTGGAGAACATTTTGAGTATTTGTTTTAATGTAAAAAAATCAATTACGCCAAGTATTTTATGTATTTACTATCTTGAACGAAATTATAAATAATTGCAAAATTTCACCCTGTGCAATTTATAATAGACCCTACATGGTATATTTCGTTGAGATCGTTTTGTTAAGGAGCTTTTAAAATCATATCATCCTGTACATTTATGTTTAAAAGGCTCACGTTCGAATTTCAAAGTTAACGGGTCCCAGCTTTATTTTTATCATCTTCTAAACTAACCCCACAATAGTATATTAAACAACGCATTTCATATGGAATTCTGTTATGACACGAGTTCAAGTTTAAAAAACGAATCGCGAAGCGATTCGTTTTTTAAAGAACGAGTGTCACAGCAGCCATATGAAATAAGTTGTTTATAATATTTTTTATATTTTGCCCTTTTTACCATTTTTTAAATTAATTTTTTATTTTTATGTAATTACGAAAATTTTTATTTTAAAAAGTGTGTCGGCAGCACTGTGTAATTTATAAAATTTGACAGTTGTGACATTTAAATTATCAAATGTTAATGTTTTAAAATATTTTAAAAAGAATAATATACCAATAATAATATATTATATAAGTAAAATATTATATTCATATTCACAGATACTTTCTTAAAGAACAATATAAAATTAATAAATTGTTATTAGCCACAAATGTCATTGTCAATAGTCTTGCCTTTAGATACTTCACTCATGTCGCCAACCATTTAAGACAAAAATTTGCGTGCGTAAAAGTTACATTACGATACGCAAATGCGTTTTATAATGAAGATTTTTATAAGTGCAAAATATAAAAATAATTTTATTCCGTAAGTGGTTTCCACACTGTATGTTTGACTAATTTTTAGTCGAAAATCCACAAAATTCATGAAGCTGCTAGAAGCGGAAGCTTAAGAAACCTCCAGGCCGCTTTAGATAGACGCAAATTTGCCATAGCAAAGGATAACATATCACCAAAAGGTAAATAATTGAAAAAATCAAATGTAAACTACTACAATAACTCATTGAGATATTGTTTAGGAGCATCTCCACTTCACGTAGCTGTCATTTTCGGTAATACGAGCATAGTTAGATACTTGGCAGGCAGATTTCCGGAAACACTTCAAATGGTGGATGACGATGGCAGAACACCTCTACATTACGCCGCTATTTTGAACGATAACTGCCATTACTACAACTTGTTGGTCCATTTAGGAGCAGACATGCGAGCAGAAGATAAAGTAAGTATTACCATATTTATATATATAAAATTAAATGTGCTGTGGTGAGGATAGAACACTGATAACAGTGTTCTTTGGGTGATTTTGGGCCACCATACCACCGCTTGGTACGCCACCATTAGTCTCCCCACTGGTCAGGCTAATAAGGTCTATAAGCCTTCGGCACTGCATAGGAAATCCTACCCGGCTTTGGTATAAAGACCACCCTGGAGGTTCTCCATGCAGTTGGTGTATTTCCACTAGTTAAACTTTTCCTGAATAGGGTCAACAGATAGGGGATTTGCTGGTCCACACCTTCCTGTAATAATACAGGATAGATGGCATCTGCACCAGGATTTTACATTTTTTATAATTCATCTTAAAGATAGTAAATTTTTTTGAACACACCTAAATATTATACTCATATATAAATATAGTTCAAACATAAGCCTTTTTTGAGTGCGCCATAAATTTTGACGTTACGTAGGATATTAAGAATGGCACGAATCATTGCTTGACATTTTAGTTAAATGGGAAAAACAATAACATTAGCTATTTGATTCAATGTTAATTAAACCTTTTCTATTTTGAATTTTGTGTGGTGAAGATCGTTAGTGTGTTGATTTATTTATTCTAAAACACTGCTCACAAATAACACACAAGCAAATGGAGAATGTGTTTGTTTTCCCCATTCTATCTTTACTCGTTTTCGCCAATAACATTTCTAAAGTAAAATTAAAACAAAAAGCGTTGCACATCATAGATTTCAATCTTTTCATTCGTCAATGACAACAATATATTATTTAAAAAATAAAAATCTCTCTCATTTAAAATTTAGTTATTTTAGAGCGGCATAGTCGTATAAGAAAGCGCTGTTGCCAAACAAAAATATCGAAATAAAATATCGGATATATTGTTCTCTTCGTCTTCTCAAAGTATTAAACGAAGAAAACTATTAATATCGAAGATTGTTATTATCAAGTTATAAATAACTACTTCAGGATTATTTAAGGTTATTTCTTATCAGAACAAAATAGTTCATATTAAGTGAATTATCATTGTTAATTGCTATTTGCTTCAATCAAACGCATAAGGTTTTCATTGACATGCGCTTTCCTCTCTCTTTCCTAGTCTAAGGAACTGATACAAATATGTCATCATCACTAACACCATCTCAATCTACTCCCGGAACTGTTCTATGGTATAATTATGAGTTCTCTGATTATTAAACTTGACAAATCCCGATTTTTCTTACTAGTTTTGATATATGGCAACATCACAATTATGACGTGCAACTCTTTTTGTTTTAATTTTACTATATACACATCAACGCTACATAATTTTTTAAGTTCTGCACCTTTTTTTCTTGCAATTCAAACTTAACGCGTTAGGAAGAATTGGATAAACTATGAAGCACTGAAAGTAGGGTTTGGTTTGAACCTAACGTTAAAATGGAAAAAAAAACTAACACTTAATATTGTTTATAGTTTGGTTTCAGTCCTGATTATTACAGAAAAAATCAGCAGGATTTCAATCATAAAGGTTTACTGCAAGTTTTCGGAGCCGAAGAAGAGGAGGCTGAAGAAATACTTGCCGATAAAGGTAGGTTTAAAGTAAATCATGCGTTTTCTGGCTTTCGATATATTTAAAAAAGTTCTTAAAGCTATTAAAAATTTAAAGGTGGTTACGCCTGGTAAACAAGTTATTGAAAGTTAATTTACCCTACATTAATAAATATCTTTTTTCAATGTTCTTACTAGTTTAGATTTTTCTTTGTTATCAATGAAAGAAAAGTTTTAGAAAATTTGTACATCTAGTAAATAGGTAGAGAAAAGATAAAAAGCTTTTAATACTCTTTTTCAGCTTATAGATATGTTTTGGAGAAATCTTTACTATTGGTACCTTTGCATTTCTAACCTTAATTTTATAGACATTCTTTGGAAATTGTTGGCTTGAATTGGAGTTTCTTAGGAGATGTTGAATGCCGCCATTCCATTGACTGTTGTTTTGATTCTGTCAGTGGCATTTTAAAATCTCCCTCAAGGAGTTTAGCAACACTGTTAGACAATGACACTTTCAGAATTCCAATAGCAATAGCAAAAATCTGTACTTAATACCGTTGCACATGTGGTAATGGAATATGTCTCATGGCCTATGTTGTTCTAAATAACCGCCAGAATACCAGCTGTTTTAGAACCACCAGGACTTTGCAGACAGGTTGGTAAACGTGTAGATAATGACTCTCATTCCATGGTGTAAAGGAAATATTCTTATTTGAGATTCAACCTGCTCTACATAGCACCGGCATACATCAATATCTCAGCAGGAGAAGCAGGAACGGTAGCAACTAAAGCAAACACGACAAAAAATGTTAAAATACAGTGAACTGATATATGAACTGCATTTTCGTCCCCTTCTCAGTAAAAACGTTAGGATCTTGAAGCTGTTCAACTCGCAAATATTCTGGGAGAACAAATCCACTCAACCACTCTTGAACCCACGTCAAAACTATACTAATATGTCAAAGGGGCAGCTAGCGTTTTAGAAACCTTTCCCACTGGCTGCAAACTCGAAAAAATATTCCATATTTTTTTAGTTCTTTTAATATAAAACTTTTTAAAATATGTAATCACTAATAATACACCGCGAGCTTCAAAATTATTAACAAATATTCCCTCAAGTTTGGTTGCATAGCAACTAGGGCTGCCAGATGTCCGGTTTTCGAATAAATTGTAATATAAAGTACGTTTCACAATAATTCGTTGACTTGGTACCTGCTCTTAACTGCTCTTAAGGGATTACTAATAAAAGGTGGTTAATATTTCTTCGAACATTTACAGAAAGGTATTATTTATTCTTGTCCAGGAAGATATATTTTGGATTTTTTATTTTTCAGGTAAAATTTTAAATTATTATTACTGACCATCAATAGTAAATCATTAGTAAATGATTTTTGATTTTCTTAATCATCTTGGAAGAGAAAGTGGGAGTTTCGGGGTAATTTGTTTTTAAAATTCTCTCCTAGAATTTTAGTTTGTACTAAACATTATACTCTGAAAGTAATCTTGTGTTTATAACTAAGTATGTGGCATCCTTGGGCAAAAAAAGTGCATTTATCGCCGGATGCGAAACAAATTGTGAAAAATGTGTTTGAAACATTGAATAATCGAGGTTATAGTGTAACCGATGCAGCAGAAGAAACATGTAAGTTGACCAAAACCCCAATATCCACAGTAAAAGATATTATCAATAAGCCAATAAGTAAACGAAAAAAAACGAAGTGACGTTAATAATACCAAATGTGTTGATGAAATACAAAAAGATATAATCCGACGAACGATATATATCCTATACCAAGAACAAATGATACCAACCCTAGATTGTATAAAAAAAACGGTTACTTAAAGACGACACGGGAATTATATGTAGCCGTACAAGTTTGTGGAGAATTATTTCTCAAATGGGATTTAAATATTGTACCATTAATAAAATACAAGTCATAATGGAGTCATATCGTTTACGAATGTGGCGTTGTCATTACTTACAAGCTATTCAAAAACATAGAAGTGAAAACCTTTCAATTATCTACCTCGTCGAGACATGGTATGACACCCATGATACTCCAACGAAGGGTTTTGTTGATTCATCGGGAAATTGCAAAACAAAGGCTCCATCAAATAAAGGACAAAGAATTACAATAATACATGCCGGATCAGAAACAGGTTGGGTTCCAAACGCTTTATTGTTATCAGCAAAGAATATTAAAGATTCAAGTTTAGATTATCACGAAGATACGACAGCAGAACTTTTTGAAGATTGGTTTGAGAATTATTTATTGCCGAATATACCGGAAAAAAGTATAATTGTAATGAAAAATGCAACTTATCATAGCCGTCAATTAAATAAAGTACCAAATAGCAACAACAATAAATGGGAAATTCAAGAGTATTTATTAAAAAATGACCTTTATTTTGAAGAATCGTACACAAAACGTGATCTCTTACAAGTTGTAGCAACGTTCGGTATTGAAAAAGAATACGTTTGTGATACTATTGCTAAAAATATGGGCCACACAGTGTTACGGCTTCCCCCATATTATTGCATGTTCAATCCTATAGAACACATGTGGCATCAACTAAAATCCAAAGTTAGATCGGAAAACGTTTCATCCACATTAAACTCAAGTGTTATAGAGTTAATCAGAAATGTGACAAGTAATATTCCCATTGATAGCTGGAAAAATTCGATTCAGCATGTTATTAAGGTTGAAGGTAACTGTAGCACCCTTAGTTATTAATTTAAATGAAGATGATAGTGATACTGAACTACATTTAGATTAAATAGTTGTAAATAATGTAGAATTAGTTCATTTGTTTAATTGCAATTAATAAATAAAGTTAAAATTTGTAAAAGTTTTAGTAAATGTTACTGAGTTTTATTTAAATCTATTTTGAAAACCGGATTAAGGATCTGTTAATGTTTACTGTACAGTGAGAAATTTATAATCTTTCATTACTAATCCCCTAAGGTCAGGTACCGAGTCAACGAATTATTGTGAAACGTACTTCATTCATATTCAAAGCTCTTATGTGAGGTAAACTAGCTAAAAGTTTGCATTTATGATTGTTGTATCTTGTGAATAAATTCACCTATCAACACACTAAAGTACACTTCTTTTTATGCAAGTAACATCCAATTTTTAATATATAAACCACTGTCATTTTTGTTGTCTAGCGCATATCACTAGGTTGCTACAATTATATATAGGTTAAACCATTTCTAAATTTTTTTTGGCTACCAATTCAAAATACATCTTTTCTTGAATATTTGCTACTGATTTGCAAATAATTCAAAGTAGAGTGAAAATAAAAAGCTAGTTTAAATGTATCCAAGTTCTTTACTTCATCCCCTTAAAAGCAAGTTATTTTTTTTTAAATTGGTATGAAAATTCTCATTTTCCCACTAATTTGAGTCTTGAACCTGCCTAGCCATGAAGTTGCCATATGATGAATGTCGGCGGAATGTCCGCGAATTTGTACATTGACAGACCAAAGAAGTTGTTTTCATTTTTATTTTACATTTTTATCAATTTTTTTGCCCCTTGCATATACATTTATTTCAAAAACAGTTGTTATAACGACTAACTTATTCCTGAGTGTTCGAATTACAGGGTGTCCCACCTTTCGACATCCTCAGTAATATACTATTATTTTTGGCTTTACTGTCATTACACTGCTTTTCCACATTGACCTACTAACTCAATTTACTACTGGGAAAATTTCTTTCGATGTTGACTATTTCCGAGTCAAGTGAGTTTACTGAATGTTTAAATACCTTATTTTCTACATATAGGTATAAAACTGTCCCACCTTCTGATGGTCTGTTCTTTGGATATAAACAATTAGTCCAACTACTTCTTTTATTCGGCTTCTTTATAATCTTATTAGGCAATTCTGCTTATCTGCTGTATGTCTTAATTGGTTTTATGACCGCTTTGTAAGTTCTTTCACATCACGGCATAAAGTAATGCATAAATACTTGATTTTCATAATCTGTTCATTGCTGGTCCCTTCAATATCTATTATATAAACTTCACCTCTTTTGACGGTTCATTATTAATGATTTATTTTGATATTAAACAGCTGATGTGCTGTTGTGTTGTATTGCCATGCCTTTCATTTCTTCTATGCTTATCCTTTTTTGTTCTTCAGTTGTTATTTCCTGTGTTCCTGGTTCTGTTTTTCTTGCCTTTTCTTTTCTTTTAAAGCCCAATAGTTCCTTTGCGATGAATAATACATCCCGTTTATTATTTGATATTTATAACAGTCGAAGGTTTGTTACAAAGGCGACCATTAACAGATTTCAAGAACGATAAAAGTTCGTGAGAAATTATATATGGAGTTAGGTCATGTAGGATAAACAACATTGTATTATAAAATAGCTAGTTGACCTTTATGGGGTTCGATTCAGTTATATTTTGATGATTCGGCTATATGATTAAAAATACATATTTAAGTTATTAGTCATAAGAACGTACCAGTGGTTTAATTATAAATTATATCAATAATTTTATCGATCTAAGTGAGTTTTTATCAAAATACCATGATCCATCCAGAATACATTCCAAGTTATATCACACCTCTTTTAATCTCCTTTGCTTCTTGTCATATTTTTCCTTCTGCTTCAATACCTTTCCTAGAAGTATCTAGTCTCTAAATATTCCTCCAACTTTTTTGTAGTTCTTTCTTTACCTATATGTAGATATTTGAACAGCGTTTTGTTATTCATTCCATACAGGTGTCAAACCAACCAAATTGTCTTTTATTATTGAATTTTGTTATCAATTTTACTCAGTTTTTTTTATTTTAATCATGTCATTTCTATCTTGCAACTTTAACCATTCTCAGCTACTTTTTTTCTGTCGCTTTTGCCTTATATATTTCACATCAACAAATGAGTATTGGTCTGTATATACAGCTCCAAAACTGTTGGTACAAGGGCTGTGGATGCAAATCCCCAAAAAGCTAAGGACAGAAACTCAGGTGTGCCTGAGAAACTACCGCGACTATATTTCAAACTGAAATTGCTGTTGTACAATGTTGCGGTAAGAAACTAATTACTCGAAAGGTAAAAAGCGAGACCAACGTACTTTTTTCTGATGGTCAAGTGGTTCTAGGGGTACTCAGATACAAGTCAATTCCAAGCGCCTGCGCTCAATCAGGTGGGAAGCTGTAATAGGTTAACTTGCGTGGCTTTTGATACACACGGGGACATGAGAACGCTGCTAAGTTGTACCGTAGAGGAACAAACAACCTTTTGATGCGATCTATAGTCTCGATAGACATAATATATGAGTCTTATAGACAAGACAGATATAGATCCATGCAGGTTCCGTCATCAGAAAGAGGAGAAAACCTCAATTCACGCTTATTCCACTGTGGAGGACTAACAAGACTGCAGTTTCTAGAACTTGTAGCAGCATGATAGATCTGTAAAGGTTGCAATGTCATTTTTGAAACACTAAGCATATAATAAACACCATTAGTTCTCGTTATTGTGTCTAATTTAGATTTCTTGCCTTCCGTGACAGTCTATTTTAATGCCCAAATATTTGTAGGAATCAGCTTATTTTATGTTTCATCTATCGTCACAATATAAACAGTGGGATTCTGAGCTCATCTGTAAGGTCTGTCAGTAAAAATCTGTAAAAATTAACATGGCAAACCCTAAACCTTACAGATTATGTAGCTTAAAAATGCTCAGAATTTCACCAAAAGTCTTCTCTGTATGCTACAATTCCCCGTTTATGCTCATTTTCATGCATTTGCTGTTAATAATTATTATAATACATTGTGGCTATGTTCAGAAGAAACGGTTATTAAAACAGTTTAAAAAATTTCAGTTTTCAAATACAGCGTGTCCACGGATGGGGTATCCTATAGGTGAAAAATGTTTAAATATTAGTTTTAGTGAAAAATGTCATTCTTGATAAAAAGTTTTGCTTGTTCTGAAACCCCATAAAATAAAACAAAATTCAAGTTTATCAAAATCCTTCGGATTTTATAGCTAGTTTTATTTATGAAAACCGTATGAATTTTTGCACTAAGTTCGAAAATAATATATTAATCTAGTGAGTGACGTTTACGTGTCCCTAGTAACTGTCAACTTTTATAAACAATTTTTCACTAAAACTAATATTTAAACATTTTTCACATATAGGATACCCCATCCGTGGACACGCTGTATGACTAGAACGGAGCTATAGCTTTTATTTTGACTCTACCTTGATTGTGTGTTAGACTGTTGCATGTATTATTAGATCAAATTTCTTTCAAATGTAGTTACGAACGACATCCATTCATCTAGAAAAAATTTGGACGACGAAGACATGATAGCAGTCTTAGATCGATGTTATCATCTTTTGCAAACAAGAAGAGGTTCGACATCATCAACTACCTCAGCTAATTCAACAAACTCATCTAATAAAATAGGCTTAATTGTCAGCAAACATGCTAAAAAATATATTTTTGATTTAGTAAAATTGAGAGTTACTAAGTTAGACAACAATCTATACGACATCATTTGGCCTAGCGTTAAAAAGCTTCCAACAGATTTGATTTTTAGAATCGCTTTGGAACAAGATTTTCCTTTGGGAATAGCGATACCTGATTTCCATTGCTATTACGTGTTTGCAGAATTTTTAGATCCGATTTTAAAAGACTACAATAACCTCAATATAAACAGTACTTTCCCGGATCAACCTAAATTGCATTTTAATGAGACTGACGAAAACTCAAACACGGACATCGACAAAGACCTTGATCCTCAAAGTAAAAATATCTTATCAGGAACTTTAGAGGCCTCTAGAAACATAGAAGGTTACGAATTGCCTAAATCTTTAAACACAGCTCAACTGGAAGTTGTGGAACGTCTAGTTACTACAGTATTAATAAGCAAAGAAGTCGCCAAAGCTCTTTACCCATTAACTTCTGAAAACGAAATAGAAGAAAAAGGTAGCGGGACTTATTACACCATGAACGAAATCCTTGATGAACCTTCAGAAGTAAAAATACTTCTCGCCGGTAACGGTTTACTGATACCTTTATGGAATTTACCGGATTCTGATCGCCTGCATGGTAAACATTGGCCTTACGGTAGAGGAGTTTTTGTCAGCAACAGTGCTAATTTAGCTATATGGATTAACGTACTAGATCATATCAGAATTATCACAAGAACAGATTCTTTTCACCCCGGAAATATAGGTCAAATTTATTCAAGAATATCCAGACTTGCAGTGGTCTTAGAAAACCATTTAAATTTTCTTTTTGATGATAAACTAGGATATTTAACTGCTAGACCTTCAGCTATAGGAAACACGCTTCAATTTAATGTTACTCTGAGATTTCCATATTTAATAAAAGAACCTGATAACCTGAGGCATTTGTGTGTTGTAAGAGGGTTAACTTATCATCGAAATACGAGCTCTGGCGATGTGGTTCGCATTGGTAATCAACAATGTTTAGGCATTACCGAATTGCAGAGTTTCCAAGACTTTACCATGGCCGTGGCGAATATACTGCAGTTGGAAAGAGATCTGGCCATGTCGAATTCGTTGCACATTGCTACGATGTTTTTGAACATTTTTAAGAAAAAGAAATTAGCCGAAAGTGCCTAAATAAATAATTATATAAGTATTTGTAAGTAGTTTTTTTATAAAATGTAAATAGTGTACGGGTATTTTATGCCAAATCGACCACCCGATCTGATCTCTTTCGATTCGAAGAATAAGTTTTACCAGCCTTAAAATGTTTTTAGATTTAAGTTTTCATAATAGTTATTTATGTACCAAGGACGACAAATAGGCGAGACAATAGACACTTTTCCTTCGAGGTCCATATTACATTTTTCGTCGTCCTCTACATACCTTTATGAAAGTAAGAAGTATGCCCTTATTCTTGAATTTATGGGAGTCGAAATTGTGAGAGAAATTGACGTAAAAGTAGGCGTAGCTCTCTAAAATTGAAAACAACGTATTCTTGATCCGACTAGTTAATAGAAAAAAATGTACTCCCTTGGGGATTACGATTTCTAGTTCAAACTAAGAGAAAATGATTGTGGGAGTAAAACTGACAATACATAATCAATTAATATGACAGACACAACGCGTTGGAAATTTTATTTCTTGCACTCTTTACATTTCCGTGCGTAATATTTCACATCCCACACGTTTACATTGATGAATAAATAGTTTTATTATATTCCTACATAAAATTTTTATGATTAGATTATATTGTATTATAGAACACAGAACACGGAATAACCACCGTTACACGTGACACGCTTAGAACATAAATAAGGTTAGACTGTCAATAATTTGCTTTTATAATTGGTTAGAATTTTTTATTATTATCTGGCAACAGTGTTTGTAGTTTCTCTCGACCGTTTCTACTCTCTATATTCAAGGATACAGCTTTTAAAAATCGAGAGAAATTTGAGGGCGTAGAAATGTCAGGGAGCTCTCCGAGGAGTAAAATTTTCTCTCGATTCAAGAACAAGGGCCCGGCTTGCTGACCACGTCTACGTCCCACTCTTCCAATTGCAGACTCCATCATAATTTAAATAAATTTATAAAAAATTTATTCTGATTTGAAGTGTAAGAACTTTCTATTTAAAACATACACTACAAAATTAAATCAATCTCCAAGATGGATACTGAAAGTAGGTAAAGTTTGTGCAATTATTAATATTAAAATCTAGCGAATTTCTTAAATACTTCATTTGACAATAGCAAATGGTAGTAATTGTCACAGATGATCCAAACGCCGTTCTCGAATCGTATCACAGCAACCATAGAAGACGTAAAGTCCTTGCCTTCAAAAATAGTCGATTTTTCATCCGAAAATTAGTACGTAAAATGTAACTTTGTGTAAAGGTTGACGAAAAACATATTTTTAAAAAGTACACACTTTTTTATTAATATTTTAAGCTAGCTGCGCCGGTAAATCAAAAAACAAATTTGGAATCATCGATATCCTAGGAATATGAGCTAGTTGAGCAGCTCTTGGGCTTGAGACTTTTTGAATAATCAACTTATTTGGTATTATTTCTAGTTGACACAATCAATTGAAGTTTTTTGGACAAATTCTCAAGGCATACTGCATCTAGTGGCAGTGGGAATGAAGTGCTAGAAGAAGATAGGGAGATGGAGATAATAGGGACAGGATGTGGAAGTTACAGGATTTTAGGTTGGTTGGAGACAATGAGGGGGATAAGATCGGTAGAGGAAGAGGGGTGAGGCATCAAGGTAAGGAAAGCCTCAGGTGTGGTAGCTTGAGAGGGGATACTGGAAACTATAACTATTCAAGGGAAAAAGAGGAAGAAGCTGGGTAAATAGAGGAAAGGAAGCTACAGGTCCATCAGCATGCTGTGTGATATGGGTAAATTGTTGGACGGGATAATAGAGGTTAGAAATAAGGAGGAAGTCAGTAAAATAGGAGTTTTGGGAGAAAACTAGACCTGGTTAGGAAGGGGAAGTTATGTATCTCTGCGCTGGACAATTTGATGGAAAGAGCTAAGGGAAAAGCTGGAAAAACAAGAAATCGGCCCTTATGTGTTCAATAAGGACTTATGCTCTGGAATTGTTTGTGAGGGATGTGAAATTACGGATAATGTGTGCCTGGTATGTACGGCAAAGGGATATGCGAAGATAGAAAGGCGGAGAAGATATGTAGGAAGATTGTGGAAGTAGAAGTAGCTGAAGATGGTGAATAATTGCTAGTGAAGGAAAGAAGCAAGACGAAAGAAGTGGGGAAGTCAGTAAAGTTCCTAGAGATGTGGTTGGATAGTCAACTATCCTTTGAAGAACACATGCTGAAGTCTGCACAAAAGGCGAAAGTAAGGGTAGAATGGCTGGGAAGATTAATGTGTGAGACGATAGGGTGGAAGAGGAGAGTTATTGGTTAAATGATTGAACAAATTTATATTGTACGGAGTAGAAGGGTGGGGTACACAGAGCAACCTTCCTGAGTGATGCAGAGGATAGGCACTGTGGTGACTAGAGTCAAGAGGACATGGTGGATGGATGCAAGGAGGAAATGGAAAGGAGTTTGAGGGTGAGCTTAAAAGAGCTTAGTTTATGTCCCAATAGTTATGAATCACCCTGTATATTTTTAATTCAAAATAGGCAAATGCGAAAAAGTGCTTTGATTTTTCCAAGGACATTCAAAACATTCTTCAGAAAATCAGAAAATCGGTGAGAATAACTACATACAGGTGCTCCTGATAATAGGTCAAGAGTAGGTAATTTTGAGAAAAAACATACCTTTTTAATGAAAATTTGTTAAATCAAGTTTTTTTTTATTTTTGACTAGTATTTTAACACCAACATTTTTATTAAATTTCAAAATTGGTTGATCTCACTCAGGATACTCTCAAAAATGACGTTTATGTCATATTTTATAACAAAAATCACTAAAAAGTTTCGTCATAAAATGTTACCAGTCGATTTTATTGTATACAATTATAACTCTTTACCGATTTTGATAACAATCTATAAATATACAACGAAATATACAATAGTATATTGTGTAACAAGTGCGCAAAAGTGCTAATTAGCATTTGAGCACGTGTTGCACACTGTACTTTTCCTACGACCACCATCCAAAACGACCACCATCCAGAAAACAAACAAACGATCGTGTTGCACACGATACTTTTTTATGAGCACTTTTTCTAACATGGCATAGCTTTTGGCGGTGAAAATTTATGCATTTCATTTAAATAAATTACTAAAGATCGTATTTAAAGATTTATTAAATATTACAGTAGGTAACAAATTTACGTTTTAAGAAACGTATTTTAAATTTAACTTTCCTTGCATGGGATTTTTCACTTAAAATTATAATGAACTGTAAAATGGGAACAGTTATGGATCTTTATACCTGGTGTTGGTGTTTCCGACAAGTTTTCGGTTATTGTTAATAAGTCATTCGTAGCTGATGTTGCGGGAACAGGAACAGAATCAAATTTCTGTAATGATTCATCGACTCTACTAGTTGATTGCACTGAATGCATGATTTTTCGAGAAATGTCTTTCTTCGTCACTATAGAATCGTCGATATAGCCTTCCGCGACGCTGCTTTACGCCAACCACCGTGACGTTTTATTGTGAGCAGATCAGCGCCAGAGTTTGCTAAAACGGTGGCTGAAGAACGCCGAAACGAATGACCAGTGTATAAGTTGGGATTTGGTAGTTTTAAGAAGGATGCAATTTCAGCAGGCATCTTACCAAATTTGTTAATGCCTATACAACTTGTCTGGTACACTTACTTTTTTGATAGTTTAAAAAGAAATTTGTTGTGGATAAATTAGGCGGTCGTAGGGAAACATACTTTTTAAAGATGTCGTAAAAGGCACCTGTGACTGTAAAGCTTCTTGGAATTTTGGTTTTTGTGTCATTAAGTTTTATAATTGCAGCGGAATTCAGATCTTCAATGTCACTGGTTTTCAATTTCCACAATTCAGATCTGCGGCATGCTCCATTTAATCCGATGATCGTCGCTACCTGAACAAATCAAAATCGATTATAGAAAATTGTTTAAAAAATAAATCCTTCAAATTTATCTTTGTTAATAAATATTCATTGTCAGGTGCTTCTATCAAAAATCGATTAATATCCTCGGGGGTCAGAGTTTTCGACTTTTTCGGTATATGCCCTTCGGATTTCCTTTTTAATAAAGTACGAAGCTTTGGATAAGTAGAAATATCTATACCATGTTTTATACTTATAGTTGACTTCAGCATTGAATAAATCGACCATATGGTGGAGGCTTTTCTAGTGTTAGATAAGCCTTCCATATACATCATCAGTACATTTTCAGAGAAAGACTTTTTTTTTGTTGACTCTCCATTCCATAAAATTTCTGTAAGCAGCTTCATATTTTTCTCTTGAAATAGCAGGCAATAAATTTTGGCAAAATAAGTCTGCCTGTTCTTTAATTTTCGGGGTGTATTTTCAAAATCAGAAACATCAGAATCCATTATAAAAATCACCGGCAGATACACCAAAAGTAAAGGAAAACTGTTAAAACTCTGATAAGTATAATGCGGCTAAAATGGCGCCTTCAGCTCGACAGTTTGACAATAAATAAATAAGCAGCAGTTGCCTAGCAACGAATTAGAAGTCGGACTGTTTTGCTGGTTTAACGTTTAGATACCACAGACTACAGATAACGAGATTGACAACTTGCTGCAGGTATTTATTTTGGGTATGCCTAATGTCACTTTGGCTATGCTTTATGTTACTTTGGCTATGCCTTATGTCACTTTTCCCACAACTTTTGTTGCTATGAGAAATTGCTGATTTTGCGTACTGTAACCAATGTGCAAAATAGTGTTTTGGATGGTGGTCGTAGGAAAATATATAAATATACAACAGAAAACGAAAAAAAAATCAATTTTAACGCCTTTCACCTTTTTCCACAGCAATATTTTATTGAGGTATGTTCGGTACTATATATCGCCACATTTGGTCCAAATAATCTGCCCTTAGTCTATGTCCCAATAGTTATGAATCACCCTGTATATTTTTAATTCAAAATAGGCAAATGCGAAAAAGTGCTCTGATTTTTCCAAGGAATTTCAAAACATTGTTCAGAGTTTAAAACCAAAGTTATAATTTTACAAATTTTTTGTGAATATTAAAAAATTAATAACTAGAATAATTATTTTTTGGTTTTGTTAAAAAAATTGTAAAACAAGCTTCGGTTTAATAAAAAAAAAAGTCAAATCGCAAGAGATCAGATTCAAAACAGTCCTTTAAGCATTGAATCACTTTGTTCTAAAACAAATTTGTAAATAGTGTACATTACACATTATTTTTTCTCTACGTACCTAACTGAAACGGAAAGGAGTTTCTAAAAAATAGGTCAGTAATCTGTAATCACCATTAATTTATTACTTTTCGGCAATTAGAAAAATGTTTTAATGTGTAAAGAACAATGTTTAATTCAGCGCACCGTATTGTGTTCTTGATTTTTGTTGTTGTGTTCTTTCATCCACGTGTGATATTCGTCTCTTGTGTACGTCTGTACTTACCAGCAGCTTTGTCTGAAGAAACTGTGTTTTTAAAATCACACGGCAAAATTTCTTTCACTGAACATTTTAAGTTCCCTTGCTAAATTCTATGCCGGAATCTCTTTGGTTTCAGATAAACAGGCCACTGAAAATGGACAAGTTGATATGCCATTTTTTGCAACTGAAGAAGGCAGATATCTAGCATCATGTAAGTAAACACACAGAACACCAGTTTAAATTTTACTATTTTTCTATTAAGGTCACTTTCATTTAAAGTATGTAAAATGTCCGGTCTCTTCAACTATTTTAATTTATATAAAAAAGTTGAAGAGTGCGTAATAATGTTTGCATAAAAAGTTAAAAAAATAAAAATCCCATCTAACAGTTTTCTTTTAAAGATATTTATCTTAAAATGTTGATTTTTTATCAATTTCCAACCTCTTTATCTTAGTTTATTGTGATCTGGCAACGCTGTACACAACGCTCAGAAATAGTGTTGAAAAAAATGCGCGAAATTCAAATCTTTTACACTTGTAATAAAAGGTTTGTTTTTTATTGTTGTACCGAGGTCTTACTGCACTGCACTCTGCACTCAACGGAACTAGTGCAAGCAGTAAGTATAAAAAACGCGTCAGTGCACCATTTTTGAACGCGGCAACAGAGCGCAATTTTGCTAACATCTAAAACATTTTAGCACGAGGTATGTTCGTTTGAAGTTTATATTTTATTAGTCCAGGAGTTGTATTTGATATAAAATTAATTAAGTAACCTTTCTTAAAGCATTTATTTATTATTTGTAATAACTTGCGGCCTACGAATGTAAATATTTAGCAAATTTACAGTGAAAAAAGATACTGATTGACAGTAGCAAACGAACGAAGGAAGTTAAACGAACAGAGCGATTTGTTCACTTTGATGACGTGCACTTATATTTATACTGGACAAGCCATACTATTAAATTCTGTATAATGTAAATAATTCATAATGGTTTGATTATAAATACAATTTTATGCAATAAATACATTAGTTTTATATTTAATAGGATATTTTATATTTACAAACAATAAATACACCCAATTCTACTTAAATAGATTATTATTATATATATTTTTTAATATTTTATATGTTAATTTAATATTTAATAAGTTAAGCTGGATTCATGCAACAAAAATTAAAACTAAGATTAATTTGAAAGTAAAAGAACATAAAATAATTTAATGTAATGTAAATGTTTAAGATTTAAACTAAAACTAATAAATATACCATTTCTCAGTTTGTTGTATAAATATCTAAACGCACCTAAGTAGATTAAAAGTGACTTTACATCTAAGCCATGCAATTCTCGCCTTGCTAGTTTGTCAGCTTTCTCACTGTCAGCGATTTTTGTTAATATTAATATTGTTAACTTAAAATACATAACCCATTATTTTGGCAACTTGAATTTTGACATGTATTTAGTAAGACTATCATAAAAATAGCATGAAAATAGAACATGCTCTATTTCTTCGATTTGCACTTTAAGATTGTAAGTATATAACATAAAACAATTATTGTTTTCGCTTTTATTAATTATTATTATTATTTATTAGTTGATACGGTTGCAATATTTATGTCACTTTTACTCAGTTTTTAATAAATTATATTGACTACGTGTTCATATCATTAAAATAAAATACAGCCCACATAAATTAAAAGGAACTTGTTCATTCTTAAATACCAGCGCAAATCCACATTACATAATATGGTTTTATATTCTTAGTTTTACTTTTAACTTAATCTTAGTTTCAATTTTTACTTGCATGAATCCACCTTAAATTAAATATTTATAATTTGTTGAGATTATTTATATTTATACAATCTACGACATAAAATCTACTAAAAGCAAAGTTGCCAAATAAGAATAATTAAAAATCTTTGACGGTATGTGTGAGTATCTGTGAGCCTAGTATTCCAGTCTCGGCTTGAACTACCTTAAACCAAATTAATTCATATTCCTAGAGGTTTATATGTCTTATTTTGCTTCAGCTTTGGGCGATCCTCTCATAAAAGGATTAACAGAAGTTGCTAACAAACGCCCTAGTGACCCCATAGCATATCTCGCTCAGTACCTCTACAATTTCGCTAATAACAGAAACAATATTAAGTCCAGAGGAAAAGTACAGGTAAAGTACTATAGGAAATAATATAAAACGCGACATTTATAATTTTTATTGCAGGAAGAAGTCCAACAAATCATAGAAGGATCTCCAACGAACGAAGAAAACAATAACGCTGTTCCAGCGACGATAGATGTCGTTACTGTAGAACCTGACGAAGATAACAAAGAAGAAGAGTCTGCTTTTAATCCTACCAGTAGAGTAAGTAATTAAATTATATATAGACCTAGAATAGGACTAAACTTGTTGATAGAAAGACGAATTACAGTGTTTCAATAAAGGTAATAAAAAACTCAAAATGGGGGTTTGTTAGTGAAACATTTTTGAAACTCCATCAATTTTGCCGAAATTCCAGATATTTTGGAAACCGATTCATTGCATGTATTTGTTTTTATATCCGACTCTCATAGAGGGCGCTAATTATATGGCAAGTCAAATAATTTAACGGTTTTTGTATGTTATTAGGTATATTGATTTGCATTTTTGTGATTTAAATTTACTTTTACTATATAAAAATGAGATAAGTACACGTTACGAAATTATAGAATAATCTTAAAATCGATTCTTCTTTATTTGTCCTTTCTTCTAAATTTTCATAACAGAAAGAGAAGAATCAACAGAAATAAAAAATGCATTCGTAAAACATGGAAATAGATAGCAAATTCCAAATCGTTGGAGGTGAAGCATGCGTAGTAAAAAATAATCACCTACAGTTGCAAACTGTCTCTACGAACAAAGCTAATAATTATTAATAACTTTATTATTACTTTATACCGGCATCGGTTATCGCTTCATAATATTCCAAAAAAAAACTACACGGTATCGTGTTTTACCAAGAGCACCTTCTTGGTGTAAAATTTAAATGACGTTTAAGTTCACTTGAAACCTTAATGAATAATTCTACCCTTACAAAAGTTATGTTAAATAATACTTGATACTAAAATGTGTAACTAGCGCCCTCTATGAGTCAGATAAACAATCAATTGAGCTTCCAAAACGTATTCCTATAATCTTTCATTACAATGTTGCCAGTAGCAAACACATAAGAGGGTATTACTGCTTTCACTAAAGGTCTCCAAAATCCGTCTTGGACGTGCATCCTCACACTTCTACCTTAAGATTTTTTTAATTTCTTATTACTTCTTAATGAACATAAAACACATATGTACTTGTCTATAGAATCAAATTTTGACAATATTAATTCTACATGTCGTTTAATATGTATTTAGAATTGCCATTTTAAACATTTTTTACATCAATTTTTATTAAGAAAAGCTAACTATTTTTGCATTTCTGCTTCTATAGACTAGTTCAGTTTATTTTATTCTTTAATTATGTTATCGTCTCATATAAAAAAGTATACTTATTAAATAGTAATTTCGCATTTTAAAATGTGGATTTTTAAGAACAATGTATATTTGGTTGCATAGATACTACATCAAAATAAAATTGTATATTAAATACAACCCAGTAGGCGTGTCCATACCAGATGCTGGAAATAGATCTTTCAGTAGCGTACTATAAAAACACTGAAATTAGCAAATATTAAATGTTTCGTATATATGAAAAATATAAGCATGATAGATATTGAGTTCGATTTGATATTATATATAATGGTAAATCAATTTATTAAATAAAATAAAATTGTTACTATGTTACTAAAGTACGTTAAGCGTTTAAAAAAAATATTGTTTAAACCCGGACGGAAAGATTCAACTAGACAAACTACAAGCTACGGTTTGTACACGTTTGTACAAGTTAATAAAAAATTAAAGCATTATTAATTTGCTTAAAATTCGTTGATATTAATTTTTAACTTTTTTGATATTAATTTTTAACTAAATTTTCACCTTAAAGAATGTCAATTTATAATTTAAATTTGACTTGTTTCGGGATTTTATATAAATAAAAATAACACACTAAAAACAAGAATAAATCACATTAAAATGAATGCACCTATATTCCAAAGAGAGTATAAAATACTTTGGTCAAGCCGCTGTAATATTTTAAACAAACCCTCTTCGACAATATACGAGTAATGGGGTTTATTCAGTAGGTAGTAAGACGTACACACCCCTTATGTACTTGTAAATTGTTGTAAATTTTCTTCCTCGTCTCTCACCGCTGCCACCCATAGAAACTCAAGAACCCCAGCGATTTCGTTTTTTAAAGATCCGGCGGTTCTAGGAAGTCTACATATCCATTCTCCGCGACAGTGAATTGAAATTAAATTTTTTTGTTTTTCTAAAATAGCTTTTAAACTTTAGATCAAAAATGGTAGTATCCAAAGTTGTTAGAAATTTAATTTCCACAAGATTGGTCATTATCATTTTTAGACTAAGATCATTATTAATACGTAACCAGATGTAAAAGACATAAAATGTCCTTCTAGATTCTCCATTATAATTTTTTGTCAGTGAATTAGATAATAAAATTATTGTATAAAAATTATAAAAATAAAACTTCACCCATTATGATTTTTTGTGATAAACTCGATAGTAAAACTGCAAATATTGATTCTAGCGTATAAATGACAATGTCCAAACCATTTTTGCTCTAAAGTTGAAAATTAACGAGTTATTTCAGGAAAACGAAGGAAGTGAACTTCAAGTCAAGATGGCGGCGAATCCACAGGCAGGATTCAGCCGAAATCGATATGTAGACTTCCTAAAACCGCCGGATCTTTAAAAAACAAAATCGTTGTTGAAAGAAAACATTTTATACACATTATGTGTTTGGTACTTTAAACTACTGGCAACATTGTAATGAAAGACTATAGGAACAAGAACGATAAATGTAGGAATTTAGTTTAAATATATTTATTATATTTGGGTGACTTGAAATAAAACAAAACTTCACTATTGAAACCTCTGAACTTTATTTTTCTCAACGATGTTACCACTGCAAATGTTTACGATCGACTAAGGGTGTTGCATACCCTTTTTCGCTACACGTTACATCAGCGGACAATTAATAGATGTCGCTACTGAAAATAACAAAGCTTTCTTAACACTCCCTCCCTTTGTCATTTCTTATCAATTACTAGATTTATTTCTAAATTTACAAAGCTAAATTAAACAACTAAACTAAAATATATCCAGCCGTCAGGGGTCCCAATATTTCTTTATCAGTTGTCTCATTATGGTCCTTTTATGGTTGTCCTAAAAGCATAAAAGATTAAAATAGAATGTGTTAGAGAAATATTAAATAACAGTAAATCTCTGAACTTTTAATTTTAACATCATTTTAACATTTTAACTTTTATGTATATACACACATATATACGTTTCTAGACTTAGGTAAGATTGATATTAAATATCTTGTTTCTTAAGTAAGCATATGGTTTTAGTGGCAAAGGCTTTGTCATGATATCAGCTAGATTTTCGTTGCCAGATATCCAGAGCACTTTGACCTTCTGCTCATCGACACATTGCTTTATAAAGTCTCCATGTGTTTCTGCCATGTGTCTTCTCTTTCCGGTGGATTCCCTATAGATCAACTCTTTTTCTATATTTTCTAAACTCTGATCGAACTTTTTGAGTTTATGACTTCCATCCATTTCTGTACAGTCTCTCGCCGACCGATTATCACACCACATTGTTACAGGAAAGAGAGTTCGTCCAATCACATATCTGATTGACTTATCTAAAGATATCAATTCTTGACATGCATCACTCATAGCTAAATACTCTGCCTCGCAGGTGGACAATGTCACATAGGCTTGCTTATGACTTCTCCAGGCAATTACATCTCCAAACAGTCTGATTATGTATCCGCCTGTAGATTCTGAATTTTCACAATCTCGGAAACTTGCATCTGTTAAGGCTTCCAGACCCTCTGAATTGGAAATAAATTTTATTCCTATACTCGTAGTGCCTCTTAGATACCTGAATATTCTCTTTACATCGTTCCAGTCTTCCTCTGTCGGATCTAGTTGTCTTCTTGCCAGGTAATTAACTGCAAAAGCTATATCCGGCCTGGTGGCATTAGCTAAATACATGTGTGGTTAGCCTTAGTGAGTAGGTGTGTTGTAAAATTCTCTCCGTGAAAAGTTAAATGTACCATAATATCAGATGTCAAGTTAAAGTTTAAAGAGTGAATTTACTAGAACTAAGATCTGATATTGGAAATAATAACAACAAAAACCGTATGTATAGATATTTATTTACAAATTAAATACGATAACCTCATAATTAATGTGTTAATGAAACTAAAATTACTGATAAGATAGTAGACAGGTTTTATGCTGAAATTAAAGTTGACCACACATGAAGAAATAACGATCAACAAACAAATATTAGTAAAATGGCAGATTCATCAACAAAATTAATCTTAGATGAAATTAAGAAAAATAGAGAAGAATTAACAAAAGTTATAGAAGCCAGTGAAGTGAGACTTAGATTAGAAATAGAAGGACAAAATACTAAAATAAAACAATTAACTCAGGAAAATACTGAACTAAAAAAGAAGGTAGAAAATTTAGAAATTGAAAATAGGAAAAACAACATTGTTATCTTTGGGCTAAATAAACCTAGTAAAAATACCACGGCAACTTCAATTTGTGAAGATATAAAATCACTTTTAGGGGTAGATCTAACGGCAAAAGATATAAATAATTATTATCCTCTGGGGAAAACAAGTAATCCACCTATTAAAGTCGAACTGATTTCATTCTTACAAAAGAGACAAATTATTAAAAACTGTTATAAACTAAAAAACACAAACATCGCAATCTCAAGTGATCTCACAGAGCAACAACGTGAAGAACAAAGAATATTGCGGTATTATCTTAAGCAACAAAAAGAAAACAAGAAATACAAAAGGTGTTTTATTAAAGGAAACAAATTAGTTCTTGACAACAGAGAATTTACTGCAAACGAATTACTTGATTTAGAAAATACCATAGAACAAAGAAAAGCTTCTAGCGAACCAAGCACACCAACACCTGATTATATTGAAACAGAAGAAACAAATAAACAGTATACGGTAGAAGAAAAAGTAAAAGAAGGTAATAAAGAAAAAAAGAAGCAGCTTAAACCAGCAACACAAAACCAAACACCAAAAAAACCTGTAGAAGACTTAAGAAAAAAAGATATCAGCAAAATAAGAAGCCTTCGTTCCACCCAAGAAAAATAAACTTAATTAAAAATATTTTTAAATAACATTAAATTTTAACGGTTTTTAAAGCGTTTTTCCAATCAATAGATAGTGTTAACTTTTATATATGTATATATTTTAAATTGTGTCTATAATTGTATGTTCGTATTTGTTAATTAAAAGAATGGATCAGTATTTACGCGATTTCAGAGTTAATACAGTTGAAACCTACTCTATCGACACAGTTACAGATTGTTCTGAGATATTAAAGATTAATAGTAAAAACCAGAATTTCCAAATTTTGGGGTTAAATATACGTAGTCTCTGTAAAAATTTAGATGAATTCAAAATCCTGTTACAAAGTTTGGAATGTGATATAGATTGTTTAATTTTAAGCGAAACTAGAGAGATTATAGATCAAACTCTCTTTAACATTGAAGGTTATACTCTACTATACAACGAAAGTAAGTTCAATCAATGCGATGGAGTTGTAGTTTTTATTAGATCAAATCTTAGCTTTACATATAGTATAGTAGAAATTTTTAACAACATTAATACATTGCAGATTAAAATAAAACTTGAGTCAAATATCAATATTTTAATTACTGCTTTATACAGATCTCCTAACTCTAACGTAATAGATTTTATTGAACATTTAGAAAACTATTTAAATAAATACAACGATAATACGAAAGATATATGTATTTTTGTAGGGGACATCAACATAGACCTTTTGAAACCTGACGATAGAATAACTTCTGAGTATTTAAATGTACTAAATGAAAATGGTTACATCTCAACAATAAATGAGCCAACAAGAGTACAAGGTAACAGCAAAAGCTGTTTAGACCATATATTTATACGAGCTAAACACAACTTTGATGAAAATATTATACCAATAATTCTTAAAACCAACATCACAGACCATTATTCAACGATTCTACAAATAGTGTTAGACAAACAAACACATACAAACAACAAAGATAAAATTGTAACATCTATTAACGACGCAAAAATTAGAACTACATTTCAAAGCATAAATTGGGCACCCATTTACTTAACTACTGACCCAGACACTGCAACAAATAAGTTCATAAAAACAACACTGGAAGCCATAGAAAAGTGCACTGAAGTCCATTACAAAAAAAGGAAAAAAACAAAAATAGCTCCTTGGTTAACTAATGGTCTATTAAATTCAATTAACACAAAAAATAAGATGTTCCAAAAATTGAAAAAAAAGTCGGAAAACGTTCAGTTAAAAGTTCAATACAAAAACTTCAGAAACAAACTGTGTACTTTAATAAAAAAAGCTAAATTTAATTATTACAAAAATAAAATAGAGGAAAACAAAAGTCATGCACAAAACTTGTGGAATATTGTAAAAGAAATTAGTCATACAAAAAAAAGTAAACCGGTTGTAGAGAGCATTAAAAATGAGTTAAATCAAACCTTAACAAAAAAAATCGATATAGCTAACGAATTTAATAAAAGATTCAAAGACGTCGGTAAGAAACTGGCAGAAAAAATCAGATTTGACAATGATTATGTACCCATGCGTAAACGTATTCCTAACAGTTTCTTTTTTGCTCCCATTGATGAACCTGAAATAAAAAATGCAATAAGTGACTTAAAAACTAAAAAGGCAGTAGGCGTAGACAATATCAAATCTGAAACAATAAAATTAATAGCAAGCTATATTTCTGAACCGCTAACACATATTTTTAATATGTGCATAAATCAAGGAGTATACCCATATAGTTTTAAAAAATCAGTAATTATTCCACTACATAAAAAAGGAGATCTTACAGACGTCAATAATTATCGGCCAATTTCCTTGATAACTCATTTTTCTAAAATATTTGAAAAAATAATTAAAAATCGTTTAGTTTCCTACTTTAATAAATATAAAATAATATCCAACAACCAGTATGGGTTCAGGGAAAATATGTCAACTCAGGATGCTATACTAGCCTTAACATCTAAAATAAACAAATCTCTTGATGAAAGCAGGCCATGTTTATGCATATTCATGTAGATTTATCTAAGGCCTTCGATACTGTCAGCCATCGTCTACTCGTGCAATCTTTGGAGGATGTAGGAATTCAGAGACAATTGCTTGAAACTTTTTGAAAGTTATTTATCTGAGAGACAACAAACTGTGAGAGTGGACCGGTGTTGTCAGTGACAGTGAAACCGTTGAATATGGTGTACCTCAGGGAACAGTGCTTGGTCCCATACTTTTCAGTGTGTATGTCAATGGTTTGTTTTCATTGAGAAGTTCAGGCAGTATAATAGGTTTTGCAGATGACACTGCAATATTTTATGAATCAGATACGTGGGAAGAATTAAAATCTAGAGCTGAAACCGATTTCTGCCTTATCAAAAAATGGTTAGAGCATAAATTACTTACAATAAATACTATTAAAACTAATTACTTACCCTTCTCTTGTAATTCTTCTGGTTTGCCAACATTCGACGGACTATGGATAAATGATAAACAGTCTTTTGTAATTTCACCCATTAACAATATAAAATACCTAGGTATAGTTATTGACCAACATATGAAATGGAACTCACACATTTCTTTTATAATAAATAAACTAAGAGTTATATTGTATAAATTTAGAAAGCTTAAAGATGTATTGCCTAAACATTATATGAGAACATTATACCATGCTTTGGTAGAAAGCCACCTTAGATATGGAATCTTAGTATGGGGAAGTGCGTTGAAAACGCATCTACAACCACTAGAAGTTATACAACGACGTTTTCTAAAACTTATCTATTCTAAAAAATCTCGCTATCCATCTGATGCTCTATACTCAGAATTAAAAATTATGGATGTAAGACAATTATATTTCTTTCACTGCAATACTAGGTATCACAATAAAAAACAATTTGCACAGCATCCATCGCACAACTATAATACCAGACAACATCACTTCTTTATTGTTCCTCTAATGTTAAAAACGACTACTCAACATTCTTTCTTATTCCTCGCACCGAAACTTTATAATAGCCTTCCAGAACAATTAAAACAAATTAGAAATTTAAATATGTTTAAAAAATTGCTAAAAGAATACATTTTTCAAAAAAGCAGGGATACTATAAATAATCTGTTTTGATCTATAATCTGTCTACTTTTCTTTTCCTAATATAAAATAAATAGTCAACTTAAGATATCTGATGTTTGTATAAATTTTTCTTAAATATTAATAGCTTATACCATCTTATATATAAATTTTAGCGCATGTATGTATCTGATCCAAAATCTTTTAATCTTTTATACTTATTTTTTTATATATTCTTATTTATAGATAAATGAATAATAAGTATCTCAAAACAAGTGTTCATTCACTTTATGAGAAATATCATTTCCTGCTGAAACAAGTGTTTTGCACTTATCGGCATCTAGGCTTTATTTACTTTTTTATATGTTCAACTTTTTCTATTTTGTAAATTCGTAATTGTGAATAAAGCAATATTATTATTATTATTATTATACATAAGGCTGCCTATAGCTTCTCTGTATGGGACTCTTTTAACTTCGGTTTTATTCTCAGGAATTTGTAAATCTTGTTTAGGCTTTTTATGTTTGTGATGGGATTGTCGAGTTACCATAGGAGTACTCTGTGGTTTACACTCCTTCATATTAAATCTCTCTAAAATCCTTTCAGTATATCCGGCCTGATGTAATGTAATGTTTCTCTGTTTTGTACTTCTTTCAATGGTCATTCCTAAAAAGTTCTTTGGTTCTCCCATGTCTTTCATATTAAAGACGTTACTCAAATGGGCTTTTATTTGTTGCAGTTTTTCTACATCATTGCTGGCTATTAGCATATCATCAACATACAATATTATCAATGCTACTTTTCCATTGTGTCTCCAAGTGAATAAACATGGATCATGTAAATCACTTTCAAGTCCTAATTTACTTACTTCCTCTGAAAACTTTTTATTCCATGTTTTAGGACTTATTTTTAACCCATAAAGTGCTCTTTTCAGTTGGCATACCTTTGAGTGTTTTACATTTTCAGGAATTTCCAAACCATCTGGAATTTCCATGAATACCTCTTCATGAAGTTCTCCATTTAGAAATGCCGTCTTAACATCCATTTGGCACATCTCTAGATTTTCTTTATTAGCTATTGATATGATTGATCTAATTAAAGACAGTCTTGAAACTGGCGCATATGTTTCCTTTAGATCATAAATATTTCGGTCTTTAAATCCTCTGATGACTAATCGTGCTTTATATTTAACTTTACCATCATTTTCTACTTTTCTTTTAAAGACCCATTTTGAATCAATTATATTGGGTTTAGAACCATTCATTTTTCTCTTTTGGTCTAGTTATTAGTTCCCACACTTTATTTTCTTCCATAGAATTCAATTCCTCTTTTATAGCATGTTTCCACATTTCTTTATCCTCTGAATTGAGTGCTTCTTCAAATGTAGAAGGGTCTTTTTGTATTGAGGCTAGTAGAATGTGCCCCAGCTCATCCTCATTTATTTCTCTGACATCTGATACTCTTCTACAACGGGCAAAACTTATGTCTTCAATTTTCTTGGATTTACTTCTTGTACAAGGACCTGCACTCTGGTGTACTTCAACAGGTTTTTCAATAATTTCCTCTTTATTTTGTTTTTCTGTGTCTCTGTTGAATACTTTTAATTTATCCTTTTTCTTAGGTTCTGAGACGGTTACCACTGTTTTCTCTGAAGTATCTTTCTCTTTTTCAATGGGAACTTTGTCCAAGTAATCAAACTTTCCGTTTTCACCATTTTTGTACACATCTTTGTACACCAATTTTTCAATAAATCTTACATTTCTCGACTCCAAGAATTTTCTGGAGCCTGGGTGCCACAGCATATACCCAGTAGGAGTGTGCCCAACCAAAACAGTTTTTATTGCTACATTACTGAATTTGGTTTCACTCTTGGGAAGTTTAGCATATGTTATGCAGCCAAACCTTCTAATTTGCTCTAAGTGACACCTAGTATTAGGTGAAATTTTCGACAATGGGACTTCGTATCCTATTGTTTTATGCGGTGTAATATTGTATGTATGAACAGCAGCTGCTATTGCTAATTCCCACATGCTTGCTGGTAGTCCGGAATCGCACATGCATGCCCTAGCTGTTCTCTGAATTGTTTTGTTGAATCTTTCAGCTACTCCATTAAGTTCAGGAGTATAAGGTGGACCACTGTCTAACTCAATGTTTTCATTGTTCATGATCTCTGAGAACTTACCACCGACATACTCAGTACCTCTGTCTGACCGAATATAACACATTTTCTGATCAAAACCTATAAGGTTTCTGATAGATACAATGTATCTTTTCAAAGCGTCGCCAGTTTGGTCTTTAGATTTTATACAGTATGTTCTAGCGTACCGTGAATAATCGTCTACAAATGTGATGATATATTTATTTTGTCCTGGCCAAGATATCGGTTTAATGGGACCCATTAAGTCAGAGTGAATTCTTAGGAGTGGTCTATCCGCTTTGCTTCTGATTTGTTTAAATGGAAGTCTTTCCATTTTAGATAATATACATACTTCACAATCTCTGATTGACTCATCAAATTTGACATCTTGCAAAATCTTTTCTTTCTTTTGCAACATTTTTAGATAGTTTAGTGACACATGTCCTAGTCTGATATGCCATGTCATACCGTCACTTTGTTTAGCTGCTACATCTGGTTTTATAGGTGGGTTTTCTACAAATAAGTCTTTTAGTATTTCAATTTCTTTTAAATCGTCTACATTAATCATTTTGTGAGAACTTTCATTTACCTCTAAGTTAACTGATGCACTGTTTTTGATGAGTTCTACTCCATTCTCCCTCCCAATCGCAGATTCATTCAATATTAATTTTTCTTTCTCTGAATTGACTCCCTCCGGATTTAATAATTTTTCATCCTCCTGAGCATTATTAATCTGCGATTGCTCCAAGAACTCATTCTCTTTTGCGCTGAATGCAATGAAGCTGTAATTGTCATCTTTATTTAATTCTGTATTATCAGTGCAGATGTCTTTCTCAATCTCAAACCTAACTACCCAATTTGGTTTTTCATATTTTCCTTTAAAAATAGTCTTATTATTTTCTTTGTTATATACTCTGAATATTTTATCATCTAAACTAATACCAAAGCCTGCGTCTACTAATTTACGTAGTGACAGCAAGTTCTCTGAAATATCTTTTGCAGCAATAACATTTGTAAGTTTTATGTGATTTCCATTTAATACGTTATTTTTAAGTAAGAGATTACCTCTGCCATCAATTACTATATCTGCAAACTCGTTTTTGTTAGCACTTTTAATTACACCTGTTTTAGAAATTTTAAAATCTGACAAAATAAAACTTTTATTTACAAAATGTTCGGTCGCTCCCGAATCTGCTATAAACTCTATGTGTTTTGTATTATGGTGTTTTGTATTAAAACATTTCTTACCTTGATTATCAAAGTATTCTTCTTCCTCTCCATGACTGCAATCGTCCTCTTCACAAGTAGTTCTTCTTGCTACATTCTGCTTATGTCCTTGAGGTCCTCCTCTGTTCTTGAAACCTCCTCTGGAATTGCCTCTGCCTCGGATTTTGTGTCCTCTGTATGGTTTTTGTTTATTTCTATTTTCTGTAATTTGAAATTTGCTTCTTTTAGTTGGAGGTCCAGATGATTCTGGATCTCTATTGGAGAACCTTCTATCTTTTCCTGCGTGAGAACGATTTTCTTTGTACGGGCAATCTTCTCCATAATGATCCGC
The DNA here is from genome assembly GCA_035357415.1 of Ophraella communa. Classification (NCBI taxonomy): domain Eukaryota; kingdom Metazoa; phylum Arthropoda; class Insecta; order Coleoptera; family Chrysomelidae; genus Ophraella; species Ophraella communa. Next base: position 17,840,845 of record CM068988.1, on the reverse strand, counting down.
TTCATGGTTGCATGTGTAACAGAACCAGCGATTGGTTAGTTTTAATGGACAGTCTCTTTGCCAGTGACCGAATTGGTTACATCTGAAGCATTTCAATCTCTTATTTTTTGTTCTTTGTGTAATTGCTCTTGATACTGTTGGCTCTGTCATCTCTGAATTTTCCAAAGCAGCATCATTATCTTCCTGAATGCGTCGCATTGCTTTTCTTAAAGATTCCATGTTCATTTCTTTGTTAGTAGTTGTTATTACAGCTGAGTCAGTGCGTCGAATCTCAGGCATAACGCCAATAATGGCTTGATAAAATGTTGATCTTTTCTCTTGTTCTGTCAGTTTTTGAGGGTCATCGCTCAAATCGTGCTCTCTCACTATTTGATCGAATCTTTCACAAAATTTGTGAACTCTTTCTCCTTTGTTCATTCTCAAATTATAAAGTTTAGTCCTAATTGATGTTGGTGTTGACGTTACTTCTCCTTTTCTACTTTCTCTTAGTTTGGCAAGTATTTCCAGTGGTTCTGTCAAGCCTAAAATCTTTTTGTGATAGTCTTCATCTATATGGCTTATAATAATGTCTTTGACTGAGTTTTTCCTCAAGGCTAGTTCTGTTTCTGAATAATTTGTTGAGGATGTGTTTGGATCTATTAGGTCCAATAGCATCCAGCTTGTCAGTTCAGTTCTCAGACAGTCTAGCCATACTTCAAAGCTTGACTTTGAGGTGAGTTTGTATACTCTCTGAATTTTGGGCCGCATTGTCCCTGGGTCAGTGTTTTGCTTTGTTTTTAATTTGGATTTTTCATTGTCAAGTATGCTTTTCTGGGCAAGAACCAGTTTGTCCACTGCATCTTTTATTAGTATTGGTGTTCTCTGGGTTGAAAATACATTACTTGACAAGCTTCTGGCCAGCTCTTACTTGGCGTTGCTTATAACCTTCTGTAGTTCCTCTACATTTATTTGTTCTTTTGGAACATTTGTGACTTTATTATTTTCAATGGCTTTGTGTGGATCATTAATTTTCTCAATGTTCTCTGAATCCTTTAATTTTGTGATATTGGCTGTAAAATAAAAACTCTTCATTATCTGGCTCATTTAAAATTATCAGATCTGATATCTCTCTCTCTCTCTCTCTCTCATGCTCTGCTCAGTATTATTACTCTCTCTCATTACTCTAGCAAAGTCATAAATATATGTTATAATGTGTATACTTACGATTTTTATTGAGATGAAACTCTTTGGCTTCACGTCTGCACCTCATATACTCTTCATACTCTTGGATCATACTCTCGGGCTCTTCGTCTTCAAGTCTCTGAACTCTTTTCTCAGCCATTTATATTTCTGGGTTTAAACACCTTTATTTGATTTCTGCTAAAAAGTTACAGACATTCAGTTTTAACGCTCTAGTTAATTTTCATTTAAAATGCAACCAATGTTCTATGTTGCTTTTTGTCTCTTTACTCTCTATATAGTTTCTATATTACCAGATAATTTATTATTAAATTAGGTGTTCTATGCTTCTGAACCAGGAAAGCCGAACAACAAGCCTTCTTGATCCGAAACGAGAAATTGGATTGTTCCACCGTGTAGTCCCACGCATGTACACCTCTCACCGATTATCGACTTCGTGTGTTACCTTGAAAATCGGTCGGCTTTGGGTTGCGCATGTACACGCATGGGGCACATATGGGACAACGCCAATTTCCCTAGTCAATGAATAAACTTAACTGAACACAAGTTTCATTTACACATTGACCCCAGAATTTGTTTCTGCTCAAATAGGTTTTCACTATCTATCATCTGAATTTGGTATTGATATTTTATCAAACCCTCTTATTACTTCTTATTTTGATTATAGCTTATTGTGAAATAAGACCCCCTGAGCAAGCCAGTGGCCTGTTCCGGTTGCAAGACAACACAGAAAAGAACACCAAACCAAGGAAGGTCCTAAAGTACAACCAACTCTATTTTAAACATGTATATACATATTTATTTATTGTAAAAATTACAGCTGTACACTGTACGAGACACTGTATTCATCATATTTAATTTAATTATATTTATTATACCTATTTTTTATTTGAGCATCTAAATCACACAATTATCATGAAAGTTAATCTCTGAAATCCACACCGCCTTAATTTTGTCATATAGTAAAATTTATTTTTCTTTACTACATATATACCACTTACCGTTCTATATCTCGAATCAAGGATTCGATATAAAAGTCAATATAATGCTATTTGAACAAGTTATAAGCGAAAAAATATTAAAATTAACTCTAAAAACAAATTCTGCTTTTAATTTGGCTGAATACATATATATACATACGCACACACATATACATATATATACACATATACACATATGCATTCATATAAAATATTTTTATAACCGGCTTTTCTTTTCTTGTACCCCATCGTGGGCGTTGTTAAGCTTTATATATAAATTCCTAGATAAATATGTACAAATAACTATATACTCATGCATATTCTGCGTTTATTTCTCTTTTAAAAGCCACTTAATTATATAAAATTTTTAACTTACCTCCTCTAACACGTTTTTGAACGCAAACCATGCACGTGGTTTTAACCTCTAAAACTACAAGTCACCCTTATATGTCTGTGGATCGCAAACACGCTCTGCTACCATGTAGGAATTTAGTTTAAATATATTTATTATATTTGGGTGACTTGAAATAAAACAAAACTTCACTATTGAAACCTCTGAACTTTATTTTTCTCAACGATGTTACCACTGCAAATGTTTACGATCGACTAAGGGTGTTGCATACCCTTTTTCGCTACACGTTACATCAGCGGACAATTAATAGATGTCGCTACTGAAAATAACAAAGCTTTCTTAACAATAAACATTTACCAGGATTGCTTAATCCCATAAGACGTACGTTCGCCAAAAAAATCGATCGCACGTGACGTCACTGCAGTCCTCGGCCGTATTAAAACGATTTTATGGGAATATTTATTATAAATTATAAGTGTTTAATCTTAAAAATCCAAAAAGTGGTACGTTAGTATTACAGAAATCATAAAAATACTGTCTAATTCCTATTATTTCCATGCATTTATATGGTAAACGTTATAATGAAGGACTGCAGTGACGTCACACAGCTGACGGACAAATCAGCCCGATTAGGCAATCCTGGTAAATGTTTATCGTTCTTGTATAGGAATACGTTTTGGAAGCTCAATTGATTGTTCATCTGACTCATAGAGGGCGCTGCCCCGAATTTTTTCTATTTCGCATGTTCCGACTGGACTATTTGTCTTGGAAAAGGATGGCGTTACAAATAGTATATTACATAACGAGTGTGGAAAGTGTATTACGCACGAGTGAAGTTTAGTTTAGTTTACGGAAACGTAACGAGTGCAAGAAATACACTTTCCAACGCGTTGTGTACACGATTTTTCCTACGACCCCAATATTTCAAAATAATAAATATTTTAAATTTATTTATTAAATTTATTTTTCCTACGACCACATATGAAAGTGCTAGATTGCACACTTATTTGTACTTAAGAAAGTAGCTAATATCAATACACGTATTGAAAAGTAAATATCAATACACGTATTGAAAAGTAAAAAAATATAGTTCTATGATCTGTGACATTTACGTCAAATTTATCAATAGTAAAAACACATGAATGTCAAAACAAGGACCATTTAATTTTTTTTTTAAATCTTCCTTGTGTCAAATATTGTATTGTAATTGCCAATACAAATTTTTCTGTATAAAGTAAGAATAAAGAATTAAGTTTCTTATAGGGCTTTAAATTTTTAAAAAATAAACATATTTTTATTCAGTATTATTATTTTTATAAAAACACTTTTAGAAAGAAGAACAGTTTATTCTTCTTTTTTATATTGTGTTTATGTTCCGTGCATGTGTCGAATGTGGATTTTTAAAGTTATGTTTGTGTTTATGTTTACAATTATCTTTGCGTCTATTATTATTACATTACTTTTTAATTAATTTCACCAACTGACCATTTTACTTTTAATTTTTATAGAGCCCACAAAAAAATCAAAATGTCATTTAGCTAATAAAGAATTTTGATGTGAATTCCTGAGAAAAGGTGGTTATTTGATTTTAATTAATTATATTTCCATGCAATATATAAACTCGTTTAAATCCTAATTTTTAACATGACTAACAATTAAAATAAATTTTATAAATAAATTTAAAATATTTATTATAATAAGAAATATTGGGGTCGTAGGAAAAATCATGTACACAACGCGTTGGAAAGTGTATTTCTTGCACTCGTTACGTTTCCGCACTCGCCACTACGCGGCTCGTGCTAAACTTCACTTGTGCGTAATACTTCACTTTCCACACTCGTTATGTAATATACTATTAATTGTTAGTCATGTTAAAAATTAGGATTAACGAGTTTAGATATTGCATGGAAATATAATTAATTAAAATCAAATAACCACCTTTCTCAGGAATTCACATCAAAATTCTTTATTAGCTAAATGACATATTAATTTTTTTTGTGGGATCTATAAAAATTAAAAGTAAAATGGTCAGTTGGTGAAATTAATTGGAACTTGAGAAATGTTATATGTTAGTAAAGTACCTATTTTGAACATTTTCATTTACGTTTTACTCCTGTTGTATGCGCCAATCACCCCTATTGCACTTATAGGTACCTAGGTAAGTGTATTTTTGGTTGCATAGATAATGCAACTCATACATTTATATTTATAATAGTATTAATTTGACATTTATTGTACTTTTCAATACGTGTATTGATATTTACTTTTCAATACGTGTATTGATATTAGCTACTTTCTTAAGTACAAATAAGTGTGCAATCTAACACTTTCATATGTGGTCGTAGGAAAAATGTTTTACTAAGCAGACCCCAATTATTTTTCGGTTTATTACCTATTCTAAATAGACGGGGTTCTGAACCACCGTAACACAATCTTGCTTTAAATGCATTTTAAAAATGTTGTAAAGAGAAAATTAAAATTTGAAATTTGCATCCTTTTAGGATGAGCATGGTCAGAGTATGCTCCATTTCGCTGCTGCAAGATCGCATGGTCGTAACGCTCTTTTCCAATTACTACAAGAAACAGAAATCAACGTAGCCTACAGAGACGAGTTATACAGAACTGCTAGAGATATCAGTATACAAGCTAACCTACCCGACAACACTGAAGAAATCGACAGATATGTCTTGTACATAGCTACAAAAGGTAAATATCTGAAAAACGAACAAAAAAAATACATAAAGATATTTTTAATATTTTAGGGGACACTGATAAGTTGGTAGAGCTGCTGTTGGATGGTTACGACCATATAACTGATATAATTGACGGCGATGATGTTCCCATAGTCGAAGCTGTCTCCAAAGCTAACCAGCCCGACACAGTTTCATTTTTGCAGTCGATTCTAACGTTCGAGGTAGGAACAAAACCATTTTAGTAATAGGGCAAAGAATCAATCAAGCAAACTCATTTGTACTTAATTTTGTGAAACTGTCGGACGTTAATCGGAAACGTATTTTATAGGAAAAAAGAGAAAGGGTTCATCATGCGATACGGCAAGGCTCTATTAATGACGTAACTGCACTCTTAGCAGACGAAAACGATACCGGCAGCGGTAAACTTTTAGCTATCGGCAAAAATAGTTACGGAAGGTGTACCATACATATCGCAGTATTGTGTCAACAAGAAGAAATCGTAGATTACTTGGCCAACACTTTCCCTGAAACCCTAAAACTTGGAGACAACGTAAGTATATACAGTATAACTAATTCTAATTTATTCGCCCCCTTTAACACCCCTTCATACTTCTCGCACCTGATCTTTATTTCATCCTCTAAACACTACTGTAGTTCTTATCTCGTCGCCCCATTTCACCAGTGACTCTGCTCTAGCAATCAAGTCCAAAGGGTAGGACCCACATAACACTAATGGTACATTCACATTCTAAGAATATGCCCATGAATTACGTTTTCGAACATTCTGAAAGGTATATGCTAAATAACTCCATTTCACGTTCCTTTTCTTGTAAATTTGTATGTTCTTTATGGTACATTCTTAACATGTAATTTTTAAATACCCAAAAATCATTCCACTGAAAGTGATATGATGATATGATAAGAATATGTTGTACAAACGATGAAAATATTCTTTTGGGGACGTGAATATAATGTGCGATATTTATTCCTTTTGTTTGGACGAGCAAGTTACAAGATTACTTTTGATATTTGAAGAATATAACTTGGTTATCGAAACTCGCGATAGACAGTAAAAAAGTGTATGTTTGTGCAGTAGTAGTCTAAACTGTGTACAGTAAAAATATATGGTAATACTTAGAATATGCTATGTACGTACTACCAGAACATTTTTATCACCTGAATATAATATTCTTATCATTCACTTAATAGTATCAAGACACATTCTAAGAACGTTCTTGTTTGAACTAAAATAGAATATTACCATCTAATGCTGAGAATTCGTTGCATATACATATCAAGTAATTTGGTACGGCCTTTTGAGGTGACTATCACATTCTGATCATGTACTGAACGGTATTTACGCATGTTAATAGAACATGCTTGTTCCAAGAAGAATGTTCTTATTATGTGCAAAGAATGTAAAATTGTTGTCTGAGGACAGTTATCGGGTGCTACACAACTTGGCATCAGCGTATTGTGCAAACCAGAAAGAAAGAAAAATTGTTGAAGTGGGCTTAATGTACAATTCCTTACAAAAAAGTCTGCCAGAACCTTTACCTGCACTTTATTTAACTGGCCCTAAGGAAGTGAAGCTTCCCGAGAGAAGATATATTTTGTCTTTATCTCTGCAATGACAAACTAACCAAGCAAAATAAGGATAAGGCATATGTTCTCTGGTGAAGCTCTACTCCCTCAGTCAAGAATAAGAGCCAAAGATAGAAAGTTACACCCTTTCGTATAGAGGAGAATGAAAAATTATTACAAACAGAATTACAAATGTAAAAAACTAATGTTAAATATTATTACAAAATTCTTTAAAGAGGGAATTAACAATAATAAACTTAAGTTACAATTTACAAATTAAAAAAAACGATCAAACAGTGTTTGAAACAAATAAATAAAAGATAAAGTCAACTATATTATTAAAAAGTTAATTGATACACCAAGAAATAAGCACAAAATTAAAAAACTTTGTCCCTGCAAATTGGGAAAAAGGGGACGTATTAGTGGCCTAAAACTAGGGCAATTGGACAGCAATTGGCTTGAATTAAAAGAAAAAAATCCTTTTAAAAGTTCCTCAAAGAAACTTGCAGTCTTCAAAGAGGTAAATTTATTGTAAAATCCCTTTGTGTAGAGAGTCTAAAGCAAAACCATTTTATAACTAGATTTATTGGTAGCAATTTTGCTCTGTTTCGGTAGAAAACTTAATGCCACTGGTAATTTGCTCTATAAAGGCTGTATAAGAGAACTTACAGAACTAATAAGTATTTTATAGAGCAAATCTTACGTTGGTAGAGTTTTGCTGTATAATTAGGGTGCTATTCTCGGAGCAAAATCAAAGAACCTTTATAAAACTTTCTCATAAACTGGCTGTAGGAATATTCTTACAGTAAATTAATAAATCTGAATTGCTGTAGGAGATAAAAACCTTCCTCAAGGAAGAGGTCGCAGACTAATAATCGCACACATTGGCAGTGAACAAGGTTTTGTAGAAAATGGGTTATTAGACTTTGTGTCAAAGTCAACCAAAGATTACCAGGAGGAAATGACCTATGTTGTTTTTGAAGATTATTTTTCCCAGCTATTAGACTTTTTGCCAAGTGCTGCAGTGGTTGTCTTAGATAACGCCAGTTATCATTCAAAACTGGTAGAAAAGTTACCAACGACGTCATGGAAAAAGGAGATATTAAAGAGTGGCTCCAGAGCAAGAATATTTCTTTTGACGACACCATGCTGAAAACGGAATTACTGCAAATTGCAAAGCGCCACAAATTACAATATAAAAGATATGTAATTTGACGAAATAGAATACCTGTACTACGTTTGCCACCTTATCACTGTCAATTAAACCCTAATTAAAGGAGTAAAGCTTCATTCACAACCAGCAAATTACAATTTCAATTAGTACTTAGAATTAGTAGTAAAAGTTTGACATATGACTAACAATATGATCATTCACAACTTTTAAATTAGTGTTTCCACTTATACTTCTTACAATTAGTAGTTTGCAATGTCCAAACTTTTACCCTTAGAACAAAAAGAAACAGGAAGGAGTCTGTCATATATTAACTTTAAGGAAAATTTGCGACGGAAGTCGGCCATCTTGAAGCTCCTTGTATGACTTATTGTTTATGTTTATAGTATACTGTCAAAGCAATATTTGCATATAAATGTCAAAAATGAGCGCATAGGCATATCATTCGGTTTTTGTAAACAACAAATTATTTACAACACTAAATGTATTCACATACTTGATTGGTTGGAATTTAGTCAAAATAAAAACCCTAATATAAATTTTATTTTTTTACGGTACGTCACTGGAAACGGAAATTAAAATTGACAATTGGCCGCCATATGCAAGCTCCTTTCTGGACTCAAGGTCATTTTGCATATACTCCTTCCTGTTTCTTTTTGTTCTAAGCTTTTACCACTAATGGACTGGGAAAGTGTGACGTCAAAATTTGTGTTCTATGCTGTTGAACTGGGAAATGTCAACGAAATGATTCCAAACAGCAACATTATAAATCTCCAGAAATAACTTTTGTTTGAGTTATTTTATTATTATTATACTTTAAAATATAACGGAAGTATCATAATTAAGTAAATATAAGCAAAATCTTTCCAAATTCGATTTTAAAGTACCACTTTAGTAAGTATTCTTAATTTGCACAACTTTGAAGGTTATGTTATAATATTTTTACGGAAATTGTTCATATATCTACTTTAGTGATATGTAAAAAATATGAATGAACACTTACCAATGAACAGTAATTAACTCCCAAAAAATCAAGAAAATACAATAAAAGAGTCAATAACGCCTATAAAACATACAATAAAAATTTTGTTTGGAATCATTTGGTTTGACACTTACGTCACTACTTTCTCAGTCCATTGTAATTAGGCAATCCAAACCACGTGATCCAATATGGCCGTCCAGGGCAAAAATTTGTGACAGCTCAGGTAGAAAACCATTGTGTCGAAAGTTTTTGCTGTCTTTAGATCAATTTTTGTAGTATTTGTGAGAGATTTGTTGGCTATTTTGAGATGGAGAACAGTTCTTTAAAGAAGTTATTACAAGAACATCCTGATATTAGTAAGAGGTAATGACGAAAACTTGCAAAATATATTGTTAACTTACTAATGTTATTAAGATGATTGTGAGACAAAATGGTTTCATTTTGAGTGTATCAATTTAGGCACTGTTCCTAATGAACCTTGGTATTGCAATAATTACTCCAAAGCAATGACTAGGTAATTATAAATAAAGACTTTTTAATAAAACTATTTTGTTTTATTTTTCACTTTTAATTAAACAAAATATCTTGAACGACTTCCACAACCAACCACAATACAAGTTTTAGGCATTTTATACTAAACCAAACACACAAATAAAGTCAAAAAGTTAATGAAAGCTAAGCTTTTATGAAATTTATTGTACTAACCCTTACTGTTCTTACTAAGCTTTTATCCTTTATCAAACACAAACACTTTTAATAATCACGAAAACAGATCTTTGCTATAAAATCAAACAATTTATCTATTATACAAAGCCACGGTCATATACAAATAAACATTGTTTACTTTCAATATTTGCCCTGGGACGCCATATTTGACAGGTTGTTGGATTGCCTAATTGTGAAATGTCAAAATTCTTAAATAACCTAACTTTTGAGGTTTGATTATGAGGCTTTCCAAATCACGTGACATAAAGATGGCGTCTGTGGGCAAACCTTAGAACATAACACTGTCAAAGTCACAGACCACATATTATCAAAGTTTCATAAACCATTCCATACGTGGTTGTTGTCAATCATCCCTTTTTGATTTACTTCCACAACCAACCACAAGGCATGTAACAGGCATTTTTTCAACTTATAACGTTAATAAGTCCAAATAATATATAAAATCTATTTTATAAAGTCACAAAAACTATGATTCTCACAACAATAAGAACTTTTACGCCAACTTAAATAAAGAAAGCACTATGACAACAATACAAAACAATACTATTGTTTGCCTACAGCCGCCATATTGAATAATTTTTGACAGGTCTTTGGAAAGCCTAATATGTATAATAATGTTGCCAAGACGGAAAGCTGAGTTAAAAAGAAAAAAAATTAGGCGCACTTTATGTGGCGTTGGGTATTTTGTACCTTAGGTTTCGTAAAGAGTCTTCTCGCAGGTGGTGGACATGAAAAATGTTTGACCTCGGTTCTATGGTCATGAGATCTATTCAGCTACCTGGGTTTCTATTGTGTTTGGGTTATTTAATCCCTAACCTAGCCTAACCTAACCTAACTTAACCTAACCTAACCCCTACAGGGTGGACTCTGAAAAATAACAACTATGATTATGTTTCAATAGAAATGTATATTACTTTTAGTTATTTTTCATGAACCATCCCCGCTTGGGCTTTGAAGGATTTGCTGCCAACTCCAAACAAATTAACCAATTAATTAGGCTCTTTTAAATTTTGTAATATTTAACATTAGTTTTTTAAATCTGTAATAATTAATAGTGAACATTGTTGTTCACTTGATTTTACTTAATCACTGTATATTATTGTTGTTTTTATATTGGACTGTACCTTTTACATCCTGCTGAAACTAGTTGCAATAATAAAGAAACTATTTTTTTTAAGTAAGCATTTATGGGATCGACATTTTCCTTCCTTTTAATCTTTTTGGATTCCACTTTACATTAGAGATAAATATGACTGACTTACATGAACATTGTTTTCAGTTGGATAGAACGGCCCTGCATTACGCGATGGGCGTGGAAAAGATGGAGACCATCAGTCGAGTTTTAATTAAAGCCGGTGCAGTTAGGGTGGTAAAAGATCTCAAAGGCAGACAACCGACCTACTATTTCTTAAATAAATCAGAAATTTTGAGACTACAGGAAGAAGAGGAAACTTTTTGAAGAAAAAACGGAAGTCTGACTAATGCATATCGATTTGTAGATGTCGTTTTTGAAATTGTAATGAAACAAAAAGTCAAAAAAAAGCAGACAACAGATAACCGTGTATAGATGAGTTTGTTTTCAATAATATTTAACAAAGTTTACAAAAGTTAGCGAAGAAAATCACAAATTGTATTTATTTTCCATTTGCACTTTGTTTTTCTATATAGTGGTGGTCATTCTATCTTGCTTTTGTACAAATACCTACTAATAAATATTTCTGTGGAGGTGAATGGTAGTTATGTTAAAATTTATTAATTATTTACTTTTAATAGTTTTATAAATTTAATAAATTTTCTCGCAAGTGAACAAACAAAATATAAAAATAAACAATACATTATCACCTATTTTTACATCATTGCACATTTTTAGCTTGAAATATGAAGTATAACTAAAATAATTATTTATTAATTCATTTATATCACAGGAAATCAGATCAATCGTAATCCTAAAAGTTTGTTTTCTGATCGAAATCTACGTTTAAATTCAATATAATTAGTCCAGTTTGTAGTCTTCTAGATCTAAAATGCAAAAACCGTCCAAAATTTATATAATAGTACCTAATTCAACCTCAAATTTTTGGGTTTGTTCATTAATGAACTATGAAAATTACACATATTATGATTTTTAAAAAATACGGGACTGTTGTATGCTTCAATGGTTTGTGATAAAAAAGACTTTTTGTAGAAAATAGAGGAAGAAGGATAATATTTAATATTAGTTTTTAATTATACCTATATGGTAAGTCGAAATATGGAAAAACTAAAATATTGTTAAGACTTGTCAATTGAAGATAATACTTATAAGGCTGTAGAATAATGCGGTTTTAGAATTTTTTCTTTCTCTTTATTTTCTAAAAGAGTAATACACCCATCTCGTTAATGCCACCTAGTTAATCCGCATGCGCGAACAAACTCCCATTCTCGTAGTTCCCTGCCCTAAATGCTCGCGCTCCTTATTCGCGATCAACATTGACATGAGGTGCTCTCGAAAACTCCGGGAAAACAAAGCAATAGTCATTTTTCTACATTAATAATATAACCTTAATGTTGAGTGTTGACAAAAATTTTTTAACTAAGCTGAAATCCTCCAAATTAAATTCACTGCAAACCTACATATATTAAGTGGTAGGTTTCCTGATTTTCGGTCTAATTCCCCATGTTTTAGCTAGTTTCTTGGAAAACAATGACTGGATACATTTTCAGATGAATAATTTATGCACTGTGGCACTGAACAAAAATTGTTTGACCTACTACTACTCACATCAAATCATGCTTTTGACATTAAATCCAAAAAATCGAACCAAATATACAATGGACTGGGAAAGTAGTGACGTAAGCGTCAAACCAACTGATTCCAAACAACTTTTTTTATGGTATGTTTTATAAGTGTTATTAACTATTATATTGTATTTTCTTGATTTTTGGGAGTTAATTACTGTTTCTTCATTGGTAAGTGTTCATTCATATGATTTACATATCACTAAAGTAGATAGACGAACAATTTTCGTAAAAATATTATAACATAACCTTCAAAGTTGTGCATTGTCATAAATTTTAAGAATACTTACAAAAATGGTACCTTAAAAATCGAATTTGGAAAAATTTTGCTTATATGTATTTAATTATGATACTTCCGTTATATTTCAGAGTATTTTAGGTTCGTTCCAACAAGAGTCCGAAACTATCAGAGATTGTTATGCGCATGCGTATATGCATTTTAGCGTTCCAACAACAATCTCTGACAGTTTGGTGACTGATAGTAAGCTGTTCCAACGTTACATGCAAACGGTTTGAAAACTGTCATAAAAGTTTGTGAATTTGTTAGGAACTATAAATCAGACGCATGCGCAAAGGACATTTGATTATTCGAAACCACGTGTTTGTCCATTTAATTCAACTTTTAACCTTTTTCGCGTATTATATATTTATCTCGTGAGGAGATCTATTTAATATAAATAAGAGTTACAGTGGCTCGGATAAAAATATTGGCAACAGCGATTTGTTAGACGAAAGTATTGGTGCATTCCACAGTGAAGACGAATCCAGTCACGTTCTCGAGTACCTAAATAATTGAGGAAATTGGTGTTCGCTCGAAAATTTTGGAATGGGAAAATATTTTCCACTTGTTGCACTGTCATGTGTTAAATGTCAAACTAGTACTACAGTGTTCCAACAGAACAGTTGTGGACTAGTTTCAAATTTCATCAAATGCGCGCATGCGTAGAAACAAATTTGAAAACAATCCGAAACGCATCCCTGATTGTTTGTTGGAACGAACCTAATAATAACAAAATACCTCAAACAAAAGTTATTTCTGGAGATTTATAATGTTGCCGTTTGGAATCAATTAGTTGACATTTCCCAGTTTAACAGCATAGAACACAAATTTTGACGTCACACTTTCCCAGTCCATTGGTTCAGAGAACACAACTGTTGTACAACTGTTCATTGAAGGTTCTGTGAACGCAATTTGATCAGTGATCGAAGCTCAACATGTTTGGTGAGCGGACGCCATTTTTCTGAGCGGTTTTCAATTGCGATCAGTGAGCACAACATGTTGCAGATTGTAATGTGTTTTTGTGGGTTATCTATGGTATTAATATTGGTAAACAAATATTATTTATTTCTTTATAGTAATTTCTGTTTTTTTCTCGAATATCTCGATTTCTCACGTTATAATCGTATAAAGGTTCCTGTAAATTTTCTATTACATGGGCTATAATATTTTGGTTCATATCAATTACATTTCCATCATCTAATAATGCAAGAATTTAATTTTTTTCAAGTCATAATTTTAATTTGTCAAAATTCCAAAGACTATCAATATGATCTACTACTATTCGCCTTTTCGAAAGTCTAGATGCCCTCTGGAAGATAAATAATAAACCTACTTTGTGAGTAATCGCAAATTATTTTTAATTTTATTTTGGATTGTTATGTGGAGGTTGATGTTTGATTATTTTATTTGTATTTGTAAAATTACCACCAAACAATTAAAACACACAACTCAACCACTAAGTTCGACACGTCAAACAAAAAGATTACTCACAATCCTCCATATTTGTTTACGTTTCTTAGCGCCCTCAACGGTAGTCGAAATCGCGAATACCTTCTAAAAAATAGTCGTTCAGCAGACATAAGTCAAGCATTCGTTGCTCATTGAGGGATTTTTCTCATAGGGTTTTTCATTTGAACAGTGGTATTCGTGGGTAGCAAAACGCTGTGTTCTATGGCAAGACGTAGTCACATTTTAGCAGTGGAAGGGGAAAATTCAAAAATATTTGTGCATGATGAGTATTAATTAACAAGATAGGTCTATTGTAAAGTCTTAACTTTATTTTTGCCACTTGTTTTCAATATAAAATTAGTTTAATATTGCAAATTTTTTACTGATATTAAACAATTTTTCTAATTATATTCTTTTACACTTTGGTTAATTATATATGTTGTAAGAATAGTTATATAAGTATAGGGTGATTTATTAAAAATGGATAATCTCTGAACTGGAGATGTATATTTAAAGTTGAAATTTTAATTTAAAATTTCTTAATAATTTTGTGATTTTTAGCAGTATCATCTTGAAAATTGGCGACTTCATATTTTTTGGCATTAAAATTAAAATGCTGAATTCACCACTATTAAATTTATACAGGGCGTTAGTTACATCCTGCTAGGTAATTTACAACTTATATTTTTTGCCTCATGACATATGGCTAAAATGACTAGAAAATCTAAGACAGTCGAATTTTGATTAAAAATTTGCTCTTGTTTATATCAGTTTTTAAGTTAGTTGCAGTAATCATTTTCGTGAAAAGAAATATTTGACAATTTTACTCAAAATCACAAAATTATTAACAAATTAATTTAAATGTCCTGTATCTTTGTAAACCTGTAACATTTATAGTTAATAAATTGCCAATTCTTAAAGAATCACCCTGTATATTAATTTTATATTTGTAAACACAATACTATAAAAAGATCTATCCCTTTTATCTCAATTTTTCACATCTAAAATATTGAATGACTAGTAGAAATGTATATGACGTTATTATCTACAGAAAAAATAACTTAAATGTAAATAATTTGGATGCCAAATTCATAAATGTAGCAAAATGGATGATTAAAACGGTTGTAGAGACAAATGGATGGATAACATTATTCTTTGTCAGTAAATGAAAGATAATTTCAAAGATGTGTTTAGTTTCTGTTACTAAAAATATCACAGGGTGTGCTAAAACAGTTCTGTTATAAGAGAACATACGATAAATTTATTAAATAGATGTATATTAGGTATTTATTATTTTTTAATTACAGAAAATATTTCAGTAAAAAACTTGAAAATTTGCCTAAACCTGAAGTGTGTTCTTATAATAAAACAGAGTTTTTCTCACCCTGCAAAAATATTAACAATCCATTTGTCCATTTTGTACAATCATTATACTGCAAATTTAAAATAGGCAATAGATGAAGAAATACATCAAATATCACCAATATTTTTATTAAAAATTTTCTAACTAATAAAAAATACACGGGGTATTCAAATATTCTTAATATTTTAGTTAATTTTAAGTACCTCTTATTTATTTTGGTAGTATCTGTAGTAGAAATAAAAATGTTGCCTTAAAGTAAACTATGAAAAGTTTAACCAAGTATTGAGTCCTATTTAGAATATTACTTAGAATAGTTTGTTATTATAAAAATTTTAGCAATAGAATAGCTGCATTGTATTATTGATAATAAAATCATTTTTATGTGTGTTAAATACCCTTTTTCTATACTAGCGATATCCGTGCGAATAATATAAGATGGACCTTCCATAGCAATGGACTAGCAATGGAATAGACACGTAAATGTCAAACCAAATAATTCCAAACAACTTTTTTTATGGTAGGTGTTATTAACTATTTTATTGTATTTTCTTGATTTTTGGGAGTTAATTACTGTTTTTTCATTGGTATGTGTTAATTCATATGATTTACATATCACTAAAGTAGAGAGACGACAAATTTCCGTAAAAATATTATAACATAACCTTCAAAGTTGTGCATTGTCATACATTTTAAGAATACTTACAAAAATGGTACTTTAAAAATCGAATTTGGAAAGATTTTGCTTATATGTATTTAACTATGATACTTCCGCTATATTTCAAATATAATAATAACAAAATAACACAAACAAAAGTTATTTCTGGAGATTTATAATGTTGCCGTTTGGAAACATTTCATTGACATTTCCCAGTTCAACAGCATAGAACACAAATTTTGACGTCACACTTTCCCAGTCCATAGGCCCTCTACGTAGCTCAGCGGTAACCTGGGGGTCCGCGGTCCCATACGCATCTATCTTACTTACTTACTTACCTAGAACACATTAACAAAAATAAGTTACCTACGCCATAAACCCCAAAAGTATGAATTTTAAAATGTCTATACTGTAGAAACAGTAGAAACGGTCTTCCTAAGCACTTCATTTTGACGTCAGCAAATAAATCTACATAACTTCAAGTTAAAAATAAATCTATATTCCTAAAAAAAATAACTCTTTGGTATTAAAGTTGTCACAGTCACAAAATATGCGAAGTTTTGTCGAAAGAGTCTATGAAACCGCACAAGCTTCGACGTCATTTAGAAACAAAACATCAAGTACTTCGTGAGAAATCACAATCCTTTTTCAAAATTAAAACCTCGGAATTAGAACGAAGTAAGAAACCAAGTATCCTTGTGAATTGCAAAAAAGGGTAAGCCACACACCATTGGTGAAGAATGAATATTGCCGTGCGCTAAAGTTATGGGAAAAGTAGAAATGATATGTTAAAGAGCAGTTAATTACGAATGTTAAAGAGAGCTGTTTTAAGATGAAAGACATTAGCAATGACGCTAATAAGTTGAGAGATCCCTCATCTATCCCATAAAATATCTCTGCACGTAACACTCGCTTAAGCTACGCATTTTAAGAACCCGCTTTTTAAACGGTTCCGTTTAAAACGGACAGAGTGCAATGTATGGATTGTGATGAATCAGTTTGTCAAACGCATCCCAACTCTTTCCTTCGGATAGTAGAAACAATATTAGTTTCGTGTTTTGTGCATCAAAATGGATGTTACTGACTTTTTTTAATAATGGAGGAGGATGAAGAAGAGAGGCAGTTTTTGGATCAAAGTTTCTTCACCTTCAAGAGTGAAAACATTGCGCGTATACGTTTTCTTTGTTCCATTCCCACTACACATTTTTCTGGGTAACTACAAATCTGTAAATAGATTATTTAAATTGGTTAAAGTAAGATATTAAAGTAAATAGTAAAACTTTAAGTTACCTTATTTTCAAAACCACGTGCTACGAAACGGGTTGTCACACTATGCGGTCCGAATTCTTAAAATGCGTAGCTTTAGTGCGAATATGCCACATTATTAGAAACGTCATGAATGAGATAGGTCAAATAATTTTATCCAAACAAACTTTTGCCTTATAGTAGTTAATTTGCATTGAAAATATGAATATTATGTATTTTCCTTATAAATAATTTTTTCTCACCTCAGAACAAAATAAAACTTATTTAAAATAACTCAAACTATTTATTAACTATAATAATGAGTTTATAGAGCACTATAATGTCAAAAACTCTACAAAAACAAGAAACTGCACAAGACAAAAACCTTTAATGTAAACTAACTACAATAAGGCCAGAGTTTGTTTGGATAAAATGCTATGACATATGTCAAGCAATGGCGACAGTGACGTCACAATAATGTGGCGTATACTTAGAACAAAAAGAAACAGGAAGGAGTCCGTCATATATATTAACTTTAAGAAAAATTTTCGACGGAAGTCGGCCATCTTGAAGCTCCTTGTGTGACTCATTGTTTATGTTTACAGTATGCTGTCTAAGCAAATATTTGTATATAAATGTCAAAATAGAGCGCATAGACGTATCATTCGGTTTTTATAAACACAAAATGATTTTCAACACTAAATGTATTCGTAGGGATAGAATCAGCTGACGTAAACTGACATTTCTGCCAACATAGATTTTGGGTTGTTCCACCAAAATTCCCTAAAAACAGGCGAGATTGCCTTGGAGCATATATACTGACGTAGAGACATTACTTTTAAAGCCATTTTTTAAATTAATATGAGTATATATGATTTGGTGAGAGTTTGTGTGATTTGTGAATATAAATATAACAATGAATCATCAAGGTCGTTTTACAAGTAAATATATATTAGCGTCTCTTACACTTGTTTAAAAATAGAAAAATGCATAAAGCAAAAATATACCGCCATATTATTAAGAATACAGAAAATCTAGAAATTTATGCAATAAATTCAACTTTCTATTTTATAAAATATCTTATGATTCTATGTAAATAATTAATTACTTACTACTTAAATTCAAGTCTAAAAAATATTTTGCTACATGTTTCAAAATGTATTATAAAAGTATTAATTTCAAACCCCCTAAAAATGATACGACACTAGCTGTAGTGTCTGACGGTTTCCCCTGTGATACAAAACAATCACTATTGCTTGATGTCTCTACGTTAGTATGCTCGAAGGTTGTAATACTGATGAGAATATTAATGAAATTATCGAATCTAATATACCAAAGAATACTGTTTACAGTAAAAAATTTGTATGGAAAGCGTTTATGGACTTTTGCAATGTCTGGATCTTGATTAAATTTTTCTAATTGTTCCTTTGTTAATTGCACATTTAAATAAATTGTTTCTGCTCTGTATTTTTTTCCATAACCAGCAAAAAATTTTCTATCCAAATAACCCTCGAACATTGATAAATGCTCAAAAAATTTTATAACAGATTTCGAAAGCTTGTTGCTTGGAAACAGACCGACGCCGTAGGCTTACAGGCAACAAGCTTGAGAAATTTTCGAACAATTATCAATATCCTTGGGTTATTACTACTGAAAAATAAATTGAATTGATCTATAAAACATATTAGAGATTTATTTGTCTTTGTTTTTTATAAACTTTTGTAATTCTTTAGATTTACAAATCTTCTGATCAGCATCTTTACTATTGTGTATGATAAAACAGATTCCTCGAGTTATTTATTACAATTATTTCATTAATTTTTACTTTGTTTTAAAATTTATAAACTCCTTAAAGAAACTTAATATTTTGTATATAATATAATAATTGGCACTTATCTATTTTATATGCATATATTTATAATTTTTGTTTCAATCAGATATTTCTTTTTTCTATTTTTTGATTTTAAAACACTTCTTTAAACATTGTATAAGGTGTTGATTTTGAAATAATAAAGTTAGTATTTGCCAATTCCACACACCCTGTACAAAAAATATTTACTAAAAGGAAAACCAATTAAAAACAGGAACCGACGTGACACCACCTTAACTAATTATATTTTTCAATTACATATTTCTGGAAGACATATTTGTAAATCTTATCAAAAAATAAATAAATATAGAATAATTTTCCCTTCTTTTTGAAGTAATATTTACATGACAGCTTTTGTTTTACCATATCTTACCAATAGTAATATAATATAGAAATTGATAGATGTGGGATGAATACCTACTTAACTACTTTGTAATACATTCTGACAGTATCAATACACTGCTATACAAACACGATTTTTTACCCAAAATATATTATTACTAACGCCAGAGAAGTTTAAAGGGATGGTATTAACAGAAAACTTGGACAATCAGGAAAAGATTGTGATCAGAAAAATTCTGAATCCTGCCGTTTATGTGGAAAAACCGATAGTGCCTCCGTTGAGAAAAACGAGCCCTCTATTATTAACTATCATCGAAAACGACGAAGATAACACCAATTCCAATAGAAGCAACGGTACCCTGCTCCTGCTAACGGATAGATCTATTAAAAAATGTACTTGTATCAGCAACCATGTTACCTGTCAATGTCATTCGCAAGATATTTTTGATAAAAAATCAGAAAGTTGGGATAGCAATTCTGCTTGTTCTTCATCAAGCACCGACAGCCAAATTACAGTTAAATCTAAAAAAATTCTACAGGATACAGACAACGAGATGAGGTTATCGCTGGAATCCATCAATACCGATCGCACCATTAGTATGGATGCCAGAGAAAAGGAAGAGAAAATAAAAGAATGGTTAAAACACAAAGAACAAGAACTCAAACTAAAAAAGATAGAAGCCGAAAAACAGAAACAGGAGGAGGAACGACAGAGGCAACTAAAATTGGCTCAGAAAAAGGAGAGCTACCTTAAATGGAAAGAAGCTAAGAAATTGGAACTGGAAAGAAAGAAAAGAGAGAGAGAATTAAAAGAAGCCGAAAAAGTTCGATTGGCCGAAGAAAAAAGGAAGAAACAAGAAGAGAACGAAAGGAAGTTTCAAATGTGGTTAAAGCAGAAAAAAAGAATGGAAATTGGTAATTAATTTTTAACTTATATATATTTAGTCCTTAAAATACACTTCCATAATTACTGCTTTCGAAAATAATTTCTTTTCATATGCAACTACAATTCTTTCTTTCAAATTAAACTCTAGTTTGTACTTGTATTTTTAAAAAGTTACAATTTATTACAGAGAAAAAGTTGTGCCAAAAAATGAATGAGCTTAAAAGATATGAAGAGAAAAAGAAACGGATGGAGGAAAATGAGAAAGCATATGAAGAGTGGCTTAAAACTTCCAAATATCGTGCCAAGCCAGTTCCTCAAACTGAAGTTTTTAATAGTAAGTATTTAACGAGATACAAGTCCTCCACAAATAAATAACCAGAAATAATTTTTCATGCAAATATTTTTTTTTCAGACCTCTCTGTATCCTCTTCTGTAACATACATAAATCCAGAACCGTGGGTCCCGAACGTAGACGAAGAAAAACCAATGACCTCAAAATAATTTTTTTAGCTAATATATATTTTTCGGCAACCTCATTTTTTTAAATAAATCTTTTTTTGAAGTAATAAGCAAAATTATTTTTTTCTTAAATAAACCTTCCTGGTAAAATATGTCTATCACATTTATAATATATTTATCCAATTCAGTTGAATACGTAGAAATATTTTCTAGTTATATTTTATATTTAAGATTTTTTCAATTTCATCCATTTCTTTGTCTCCATTGAATTATTTCAGTCTTAACCACAAAATTTAAGTATATTGTTGTGCAGTTCTACAAAAATGAAAATAAAACTTCATAAATGTTTGTAGAACATTTGAAAATTCACCACTCAAATCTTTGACTATGCACCTACCAAATATATTTTGAAATTCAATTTTCAACAAAATAATCAAATCTAATTAACTTTTCTTTTTTTATTGTAAAAAAATGGTGGTGAATAGCTATTCTATTAGAAAAACAGTATGTATGAGAACACTTACTTCTGCATTTAAGAAAAATATGTTTACTTTTATAAAATTTGCATACATGTCAGATACTGAAATGAATGACTTTCTTACAATAAACTAATGAAATAATGATTGTTTATTTAAATCTAGTACAAAGATTCTGTTGCATTTGAAGGTCTAGGTTTTTTGATTTTATCCAGGTTTTTGAGAACAATATCGTGAAGAGCACAATATCTGTTTCTAATTTCAGACATAACCAGCCACAAACTAAGATATTCTTTTTCATCAAGTTCTTGAACTGATCTTCGGTAGTCCTCTATGTGAGGGTATTTAGCTACTTTAGAAATCAATTTACCTAAAAAAGATGCATCTTTTAAAATTGTTGTGCTGAAATTTGCGTATTTCTCATTTTTAGGCTGATAAAATATATGGTTATTGATACTCTAAACTAAACTAACCTTTACATCAATTTAATTTAATAAATTAGCTTACCTCTTGAAATATAATACCGTGAAATTTGATCAAAAAAAGCAGCAGCTTCAGATTCAACTGACTGTACTTCAGCCAAAGTATCTTCTTGAATAGAAACACCAAAATTATTACCATCCTCAATTTTTGGAATCATAAAAGAGATCCACATTTTTATCTAAAAATAATTATAATTTAATATTTAATGATCAATCAAATCAAATTCAATTATAATACCTACCAAATTTGAATCTTCAACAAGTCTTCTAATGTGAGGTTTAACACTCTCTATCATTTCAACCAAATTTTTGTTGGTTGGAACTGATCCAGTTGGAAGAATCATAACTTTGGTGCCATCCTGATTGAGGCTGGGGTCAAGTTTAGCTTTCTTGGCAACTGGTAAATCTGTATGACTGTTTAAAATTATAGGATCTGGAATTGGTATATTTAAATCTTGATGCACATCAAGAAAGCTTCTATTTTTAAACTGGGAGGTTTCAAGAATTGCATTCAATTTTACGATAGTTTCTGGAAATCCTTTAAGTACCAGTGCTTCTGCTTGCTTCTTCACATCTTCTTTGTACTCTTGAACCTAAAAGAGATGCAAGTCAAAAAATTTTATAAATGCTTTTTAACAAACAACAGAACTTTTTTTAAATGTGGAGTACTGAGTATTGATGATGATTTAGAAGCCATTGCATGAAAACATTTAATTAGACATTATTGAATAGGATGAACACATCGGACATTGTGTCATTTGCGATATGAAATTTCGGCATATAAGAAAGTCAAACACTATGTAAGTAAGTGTATATCATTATTTAAGCATACTTACCTTAGCGGAATCAGCCATAATAAGTAAGAAATATACAACAACACTTGTAAACTATTTCAAATATTTAATTAATCACAAATTTACACAAACTTAACCTAAAAATTAGACAGATTAACTTAATAACGTGTTTAATAAAGAGAAGCTAGCTACAAAACCAACTACTAACGAGTTATGTCAACCGAAAATAACCGAATTTTTGAAAGAATAATTGGTTGCCTATATGCCGTTACAAAAAATATTAACTTATTCACAGTTGTTATTCATATTTTGTAAAACCAAATTTGAACCGCGTACTTGAATATTGAATATCCTGACATTAAGGTCAAATTATGGTAAACTGTAAACAAATATAATACCAAATACGATATGAAAATAATTATCAACCAGTGTTTTTTATTGGAGTGTGATTAAACAGTTAGGTATATTAGAATAATCGATTCCACGTCGACATTTATTTTCCTATCGTAATTATCCATATATTAATTACTGTTACTTTTTTTACTTATCGTATTATTTGATGCGGATACCTAGATTACCAAAATATCAATTTATTTTCAACAATTTTGGAAAAGCACGATCCAAGATGGATATTAGCGGTAAGTTCAAATTGTGGTGATTTACCAGTGGATTAAAATTACTACAGAGTTAAGTCATTTACTTAGTATTATTGATTTATTAATTTTTTTTGATAAAATATGGATCTTTACATTTTTATTTTAAAAAGTTGGTGAATGAGTTCAAAAAATAAATCAACCAAACAGTAACTTAAAATTGTTGTAGGCATGAGAAAAGAATACAGTGATAAAAACACAGCCTTCTTGGAAAAAGATATCAAAGTTAAAGAACCCATAGCTCTATTTGAAGAGTGGTTTAAATTAGTAAAAGAAAACCCAAGAACAATAGAAGCAAATGCAATGTGTGTATCTACAGCTAATAAGTATGTAAACAACTTATTTTAACATTAAAGAAGTTATTTTTAATATATATAATTATATAAAATATATGTCCAAATTCTTTTTTTTATAGAAATGGTATGCCTTCAGCCAGGTACTGCTTACTAAAGGGATTTAGTAAAGAGGGTTTTATTTTTTTTACTCATTACACGAGTAGAAAAGGAAAAGAATTGGTATGTTCATAGATAATTGATATATTTTAATAGATATAATCAATAAAAGCTTATTTCTTCTTTGTATCAAAATAATTAACTTTTAAACATGTTTTATTTATTTGTAGGATGAAAACCCGCATGCAGCTCTAACATTTTATTGGGATGTGTATAGTAGATCTGTGAGTATTCTTTTTAACATTTTTATTGGCATTAATAATTCAAGTACATTATACTTGTAGGTAAGAATTGAAGGTAGTGTGGAAAAATTACCATTTTCTAAAGCTGACGAATATTTCAGTAAGCGTCCATACAGAAGCCAACTAGGAGCTCTTTGTAGTGAACAAAGTGAACCAGTTGAAAGTCGAGAGGTTTTAGAAAAACGAGCCGAGGAACTAGAAACTAAATATGCAGAAGGAAAAGTTCCAAGACCACCACAATGGTAAAACTTGATTGATATTTTCTAATGTTACTGTTTGTGTAACATTTAAATAGCTGTGGCTACAGTAAACCATGTAAGTGTGAAACTATAGAAATCTAATAGGAATTTTTATATTTCAGGGGGGGTTATATTGTAAAACCTGTATTGTTTGAATTTTGGCAAGGTCAGACAGATCGAATTCATGATAGAATTGTGTTTCGAAAACCTAGAGATAATGAACCAGATGGAATTCTAACTCACGAAGCAGAAGATGGATGGGTTTTAGAAAGATTAAATCCTTAAGGAAATGTTTAGATAATAATATAATAAATATTAAAATAATTAATCAAAATATAATTTTATTTCCTTAAATATTCTAATTTCAATATTTCCCTTTTAACACCATTATCACTTTGCCAACAACTTTGACATTTAAATGTTTTACGCTCAATAAGAAAATCTTGAAACAGATGTACTCCACCACCTACTCCAAAATAAAACGATTTGGCAGCTAAAAATCTAATAATGTCTAGTTAAAAAAAATATTTGCATAAATAAGGAAGTACTTCAAATTAGTGGTACATAAAAAGGATACATCACACCATCTTTTTTCAGTAATTTTTCAAAAACTGTTGAAAGTTTTGTATAATAATCCCTATTATATATAGTCTCAGATGTAAGAATATAGTCAAACCGTTTATCTGGATACTTTTCTTCAACTAATGTTACAAAAGAATTCCAATCACCAGAGAAAAATTTTGTATTGGTATTGTTGGTAGAATTCAGTAAAACATTTGGTATAGTAATGTTCTGTAATACTTCTTTATTCTACAAATAAAAATTATTTATCTATAACAAACATAATGTTTATAAAAATCTTACATAATCTTGGAACCACAATTCTGACCCATTCAATAAAGCATAAATGCCTAAAATTCCAGCACCACATCCTAAATCTAACACTGCTTTTTGTTTAAAATTAATTTGATTATCTATTAAGTAATTTAGTAGGTCATAAGTACATTCCCATATTTTTAATCCACCTAAAATAATTAATTCATTATATAAAATTATTAAATACGAAAAACAGTTAGCCTACCTTCATAGACTGCTGGTAAAAGATCTGAATGATTAAGTTCTGCTTTAAGTATGCAATCTTCTGCAACATTTTGAGTGGTTTTTATAATATTTAACAAAAACTCTGAACTAACATACTTTAAAGTTAAATTATTTAATGTCAAAGATTTTGTTTCGATTTCATCTAGTTTACATTTTATTAATGTACTAGAATTATTAGGGTATACTTCTTCACTAGCGGCATAATATACTGTCTGAGGTTTTTCAGTTTTTAAATCTAAAATATATGATATGGTATAGGAGATATAATTTAAAAGAAGTCGCTGTTAATTTACCTTCATTAGTATCTTCATTATCGTCTTGAATAAAATTAAATTTAAACATTTTAATCTAAATAGTTTAGAATTTTAAACCTCTTTAAAACCCATGTTTCTTTAATAACAATAATGAAGTTAGCTTAGGTACAAGGTACAAAGTTAAAATCTGTCAAAGAAAAAATTAAATTCAAAAAGTTTGTAAGCCTTTTTTTGTCTTTAATCGATAATAACTAATAATAATAGGTAATTATGAAAAATGGCATCTGTAATACATTATGTAATTGTAAGTTTAGATCCTGCACTTACATGTGCCTAATTAGTACATGCTCATTCATTTTTTCTATGAAAATATTTTCTCAAGTCTTCAAAAACCCATGGGTTAAATCGATAGTATTCCAATATCCGGAAAAATAAGACTTGTTGACTGGTCTCGGAGGAAGTATCCAAGTACTTTTACTTATGACTCTTATGAGTCTGTACTTAGTCAGAATGTAAAAATTAATTCCCTAAGAAACTGACAAATTTATATCATCTGTCAATGTTGTCATTTAATTTAAAACACTGTGTAGTAATTGATCCTTAAATAACAAATAATATTCTAAATAATAATGACAATTTTACGGAAATATCTTAATTTATTGAGCTAATAATTAATTGACTGTAGAAGACATGCACAGATATTATGATCTTTAGTAAACAATGCTGTAGAAAATAACTCCAAATCAGTTTTCAGAAGAAACAGATATGCACTCACAAATTACCTACCTATAGTCGAAAAAATTGAACTTTACCCTTCACACCTACAAACCTCATGAAATGAAACCGAGTCAAAAATGGCTATTGTTAATTTGTCGTGCGCGTAAATATTTTCATTGTTTGTTTATCCCGTCAGTATTTTTGTGTGTTACACATAACTATATATTTTATTTACTTACCGTAAAATAAAAATTACAAAGAGGTTTAGGAAAAAGCCGATATTATAGAATTTATTTGAATGCAAATAATAAAACGCTTTGAACAAAACTCGATGTATCAAAATAATGATAGTTGTCATAATAGAGGTCAAAATAAATTCTTAGGAATACCTACAACCATTTAAATGTTTTTGGCACTATTTCTTTTCAACATTCGGAAAGTCATAATTGGAGTTGAAAAGAACGTATGTCATATGTCATTACTTGATTGGTGTGTTTCTACTACCAGTTGAAAAGGATGAGGTATATGAAGTTTGTGTTTATAGTCTTTCCAATATTAATTGCTAAAAACCATTTAAAAGTATTATACAGAGCGAGTTAGTTTACTAGGCTTCAAAGTAGAAAGAATGGCCAGAAAACAACATATTTGTCCCGTTACACATCCACTCTGTATCGTCGGAACCCAAGTTCTCTCTAGACTGGTAGTTGTACAGCGCGAAAACAAGTGGGGTACGCACGCGACTTGTTGACGGCTTTTAATGATCCGCTGTATTCTGTTGCGTGCAGGGGTCTGGGGGTTATTTTTTGCGGCAGTGTTTATATAACTCATAAAGTCGGTGTCTAGTGCGGAGGCGGAGACTCCAGATTTTTATTTGGGGCAGTTAAGTATTAACTTTAGATATATCTTTGTTTCGGTAATTCATTTTTAATAATTGGTTTACGTATTGTAATTTTTGCCAATAATTGATAACCTTAAATTAGTTACATATATTATGGCAGCGTTTTGGAGACCTTTTGTATCAGAAATTGGAAATCCAGATCAAAATTAAAATTCAGAAGATATGATATCGCCAACAGATGAGGTTAGTAGCCAATTTTGCAATAAAGATTTACACATATTCAGTGTCAGAGCAGGCAGGGTTATTTTAAATATGTATCAGTGTTTGTAAAATGAAGATAATAAAAAATCAGATGCGGTTATAATATTTCGGTTATATATGCGGTTATAAAATTTCTATTTACACTATTTCTCGGGTTATTAAGCGCGGTAATGTTATAGATCATTCGCAGCTGCGGAAAAACAAAAAAACAAAATTCGCAAATGTTGACGATGCTACAATAGTATATTGTGTAACAATATTTGCGCACGTGTTGCACACTGTACTTTTCCTACGACCACCATCCAAAACGACCACCATCCAGAAAACAAACAAACGATCGTGTGTTGCACACGATACTTTTTTATGAGCACTTTTTCTAACATGGCATAGCTTTTGGCGGTGAAAATTTCTGCATTTCATTTAAATAAATTACTAAAGATCGTATTTAAAGATTTATTAAATATTACAGTAGGTAACAAATTTACGTTTTAAGAAACGTATTTTAAATTTAACTTTCCTTGCATGGGATTTTTCACTTAAAATTATAATGAACTGTAAAATGGGAACAGTTCTGGATATTTATCCCTGGTGTTGGTGTTTCCGACAAGTTTTCGGTTATTGTTAATAAGTCATTCGTAGCTGATATTGAGGGAACAGGAACAGAATCAAATTTCTAGATAACGAGATTGACAACTTGCTGCAGGTATTTATTTTGGGTATGCCTAATGTCACTTTGGCTATGCTTTATGTTACTTTGGCTATGCCTTATGTCACTTTTCCCACAACTTTTGTTGCTATGAGAAATTGCTGATTTTGCGTACTGTAACCAATGTGCAAAATAGTGTTTTGGATGGTGGTCGTAGGAAAAAGATATTATAAAGCGAACGATTTATAATTTATATTAAGAAAATATTGTACTAACTTTAGAAATCGGTCAAAGGAAAATTACGAGATTATCCTGTTTATAATTATAAAAGCTTAGAAACTTTACGCTGTATACTATTAGAATGCTCTTTTACTTATAAGAAATTAGATAAACGGATATATAATGGAATCGCGGCGTATTGTTGTAGTCCGTGAAGAGTATTTAGATAAAATAACGAAGTATCGTGAATTAAAAAGGCATATAGTTTACCTAGATGAGACGGTTTGACATACATGATACTGTTCAGTATGGCTGGGTAGATCAGTCTCAAAAGTGTAGTTTAAATGCGCCATGTTTTAGAGGAAAGCGTATAATAATTCTTCAAGCAGGAAATGAAAACGGTTTTATACCAAATGCGTTACTACTGTCTGCGAAAAATATTAAGCAATGTACAGCCGACTATCATTCGTGGATGTTAAATAAAATTCCAAATTCTAGTACAAAGAAGGCAGATATTTTAGAATTTATGAAAAATAGGAACATTAGTCCGGAAAAGGTAACGACAAAGAAAGAATTACTACGAAGTATAAAAGCGCTTAATTTAAAAAACGATTATGTTATCGACAATATTTGTAAAACAGATGGACATACACGCCTATGGAGACAATGTTCCGATAAAGGCGTACCCTTTGTAGCAACTTATTTTAGTTATACTATTCGCGATTACGACTACCGTTGAGGGCGCTAAGAAACGTAAACAAATATGGAGGATTGTGAGTAATCTTTTTGTTTGAGGTGTCGAACTTCGTGGTTGAGTTGTGTGTTTTAATTGTTTGGTGGTAATTTTACAAATACAAATAAAAGAATCAAACATCAACCTCCACATAACAATCCAAAATAAAATTAAAAATTTGCGATTACCCGCACAAAGTAGGTTTATTATTTATCCTCCAGAGGGCGTCTAGACTTTCGAAAAGGTGAATACACACTACTGTTCCCTGTTAGTGACGTCAGGGTAAAGGTCAATTTTTTCGACTGTAATACTTTACTAGTAAATCAGTGGTTGATGACACAAATTAATATGGAATGGTTTTTTGTAATACTTTCAAACTAACTTTCATTACCAGTAACATTTTATGTAGTTCATAAATAATATATACATAAACACATTCAATAAATATTGCATACCTACAATATTTCTAAAAAAACTTCAAGGTCGTTTTATATTTCACATAATATATTTAGTAGGAATTTTTGTCAGAGAATAATATAAAATGTTCATACAGAGATAAACTTTTCTAAATATACTTAACACACAATGTCACCACATTTTAAAATATGATTTACGTCACAAATCACTGTAACAGATTTAACCGCTCATCCTATCGTAACATATAAAAAATTAAAGCATTCTAAATAATTTTGTTTAATGTAACTAACCCAAAAAAATGAGATATTCTTTCTAATAAAATAGATCAGAAAAAAACTCAAGTTACTCTATAAAACGCATTATAGCTATAGCGTTATAGGTACCTATATCAAGCTTACAGCTTGCTGCTCCTGTTTTTGTATAGGTATACAGTGCGGTCCATATGTATGGAATAAATTCATTTGTAGCGTTATTATGTACTATATGAAAAAAACCTGAAACAGGTCGATTTTTATTATTAAATTGACAATTTACAGTATGAAAATATTATCCCCCTCCAGCACCCCTTCGGAATTATAAGCACCCCCTCGAAAATTTTAAATTACAAAGGGGGTCGTGTGGCACCTCGTTGGAAAGGGATTTTAGTCCTCTGTTCAGCAATATAAAGTTTTTTAAGTTTGGTGCAATCATAACTGAGAAAATTGATTTTTAAGATGTAAAATTTTGATAATGTCTCTAACACAAAACTTTACGTAGAATGAAGATAATAATGTCACAGAATGATTAGAATATGTTTTTCAATGTATTTGACACTTAAATTAAATGTTCAAAATGACCACCATTCACTTCTTGACAATAACCGAGGCGATATTGGAATTCTCGTACAACATTTTGTATGACCTCGGGGGTTATTTTGTTAATTTCTTCCATTATCCTAACTTTTAAATCAGCAATATTGTTTGGTCTATTAAAATATACTTTAGATTTTAAATAACCCCATAAGAAGTAATCGAGAGGAGTCAAATCGGGGGATCTAGCCGGCCATTCGATCGCCCCTCGTCTTCCAATCCACCTATTGGGAAAAACCTCGTTTAAATAATTTCTAACAGTACGTGCAAAATGCGGTGGAGCTCCGTCTTGTTGGTAGTAAATAGATCGATCTATCTCATTTGGATGATTAACATCAGGAAAAACTCTTTGTAATGTAGGCACTAAAAAGTTAATCAAAAAATCTAGATAAACCTCACCAGTAACTGTGCCCTCAAAAAAATAAGGGCCAATAATTTTATTGTTAATGATACCAGCCCAAACGTTAACTTTTTTAGGATATTGAGTGTGAGCCTCACACATCCAGTGAGGATTTTCTCTGCTCCAATATCTACAGTTCTGTTTGTTAACCGTTCCGTTTAAATGAAACGTCGCTTCATCAGAAAAAACTATTTTGTTTATGAACTGCAAATCTGCGTTTATTCTATCCATCATCAATTCACAGAATTCTTGCCTTCTATCAGGATCATCTTCATTTAACTCCTGAACCAACTGAACTTTGTAAGGGAGGTATTTTTCTTTATGCAGAATTCTCAAAATATATGATTTACTTACATCATTGTCGGCGGCAAGTTCTCGAGTTGTCTTATGCGGATTTTCCTCAATATCTAGAAGTACATCTAACTTTTTTTCATCAGTAAATTGAACATTTCTACCTGGTTTTCCAATATTTTTTACATGTCCAGTTTCACGAAACTTTTTTTCAATTTTGCTAACTGTAGACTGCGAAACGTGTTGACCAGGGTATTTATTATTAAAAATTTCACAAACCTCCTTTTGAGTTCTGGTTTTATTACCACAACCAATCATAATAAAAATGTCTATTCTTTGAGTCTCGGACAAATGAGCCATAATTAAATTTAATACGCGCACAAATATTATACTGACGTCTTTTAGTAACTTTAAATACTTTAATGACAGCAGCCTACTAGATTTATATCAATTGTTTATTTAGTTTTTTGACTATTATTTTAATATCTTCAAAGTTTTTTCCTAATATTTAGCAGAACAGATACGAAAATACCTGATTATTTCTAAAGTTATTTTAATAGACCAAACAATATCACCTCGGTTATTGTCAAGAAGTGAATGGTGGTCATTTTGAACATTTAATTTAAGTGTCAAATACATTGAAAAACACATTCTAATCATTCTGTGACATTATTATCTTCATTCTACGTAAAGTTTTGTGTTAGAGACATTATCAAAATTTTACATCTTAAAAATCAATTTTCTCAATTATGATTGCACCAAACTTAAAAAACTTTATATTGCTGAACAGAGGACTAAAATCCCTTTCCAACGAGGTGCCACACGACCCCCTTTGTAATTTAAAATTTTCGAGGGGGTGCTTATAATTCCGAAGGGGTGCTGGAGGGGGATAATATTTTTATACTGTAAATTGTCAATTTAAGAATAAAAATCGACCTGTTTCAGGTTTTTTTCATATAGTACATAATAACGCTACAAATGAATTTATTCCATACATATGGACCGCACCGTATACCTTTTTGTATATACCTGTGTGTAGTAAATAGTGTTTTTGTTTAGTAAGATATATTAGAAATTTCGTAAATCATGAATAATTAACCTTTTGGCTTTGGTGTTAATCCAGAATTGTTTTGAATTATTTAGAAAATTCCATAATATCCTTAAAAACACGTTTGAATATCAAAAAAAGAAATTCCCATCAATAGGAACTGTACCTACATTTCTATTAAATAAATATATTAATCTATTAATTCATTATATATAGACGTGACAATGATTATAATTTGAAGAAAATTACATCATGGTTCAACAACTGTCTAGTTAAATTCTTCTTAAATCCGGTTGATTTATTCACCTTGTCATTTTCAGAATACGATTGATCTTGAAGCCATGCATATCAAATCAGAAATCGATACTTTTTTATTTGAGTATATATTTATAAAAGGATGTAAGTAAATTGAAAGGTGCAGTAGTAACAAAGTGATGAATGACATTTTTGGAAATTCCAAAAGTTTTTTTTATCACATTTTACTATATATTTTGAAGTAAAACTAATTCTTTTTTTTGCCATTTTGAAATTATGGTCATCTTGATATTTGTTTAATGTTTAATACGTACCTACATTGATGAAGAGTGGACTATTTTTTTAATTTAAATTATATACACTTGAAACGCTGAAAGATTACCCGTGCGTCATTGCATGTAAGCATACGAATAGGATAGAGAAGACAACAGGACAGGACATAGAAAAGGTGTCGGTTATATGATCGTTGAATCGTGACGCACGGGTAATCTCTCAGCGATTTAAGTGTACATGAATATTAGGCGATTTAATATTTTTTTTATTGATCATACGAATTCTTAATCACCAGTAAACAAATATTTGAAATTTTTCCGCACATAGCAAGTGACGTCAATTATTTTGATTTATTATGGATTTTCAGAGGGGATCAACACCCCTTTCACCCCCCAACTTTTCTAAAGCAATAATTTAACAAAATATGGACCGCCACTGGAATCAAACGTCTATTCTTCCTATAAATTTTCATACATTAACGTTAAACCGTTCTAGAGTAATGTTAAAAAACATTATTTAAATTTTTAACTTGAGCACCCAGTAACTTTTTTTGTGTGCACTATTGTATATAGGTAAGTGGGGTTCAAACAACATATTTTTGACCCCAGAATCTGTGATATAATTTATGACCATTCTTTTTGGGACACCCTGTATATCACATATTAATAATACACACAATAATAAATAATCACTTAGGTAATATGTTATTCAATCACTATAATCTATTTTAATATGAAAATCCGAATCCATGTCATTAAAATAAATTGTTATTAAATTTACAATGATGGGAAAACATATGTGAATATCCAACCTCCATTATTTTTGTTATTACATTTTTCCATCGGCCTTTTGGAAAATTTGCGGTTTGATTTCTTGTAATTATTAAAACAATGAAAAATTCCGATTTAAAATATTTAATTATTTTTATATAAAATCTTGGAAATAATAATAAAAATTTTGAGATTAGGTTAATGAGACTGTTATTTTTATGTTTTTGAAAAACCAATATTATTAATTAAACTCATCAGACGTGACTGTACATACAAAAATTATAACCAAACGAAATTACCAGATTACGTACAAGAAGAGTGTATCATAACCTAAAAATTAAAATGCAAACTGTCAAATTAGTCTAAATTCATAACGAATATCGGAAATTCTTGAAATGGACTCAAGTTTTCCGCCACCCATATTTTAACTTTCACGAATTCGTGAAATCTTAAATTATGTACCTGTCAATTTTTCCACCAATTAATCTGACCAATGGCGCTAGAGTTCGTGATTCGTTGCTATAATGAACTTACCTTACGTCTTCAATTTTGAGAATTGTTAATAGTAAACTTTGAACCCCCAGTGTACTTAAAACTCCTAGCCAAAATATTCGCAAACAAATATCAGCTTTGACGGTCGTTCTTCTTCCAAACAAACCATGCGAAGGTTACTTGAGTTTATATACCTATTTATAAAATAATGTTTCGTATTTTACGTAAGTAATAACAATATGAAATTAGACATATAATTATTACATTATAAAGGAATCTTAATTATTAATATATAACGCATGCTATGTTTTATATTTTAAAAACCCCACGTATTTAATAAAAAATTTAATGACGCTATTATTCCAAATACATACGATATAAAAACCATTAAAAATATTGAAAGCGTATTTTCCCAACTTTTTACATCTTCCTTCGCTTCTAAGACACGACACATGAACTTCATGACTGCAATTACCAGTTCTTTTTATAATTTGATTTCGTTTTGTGTTTAAATCAAGACTTGGAAGCTCGATTAGGGATTCCCATCCTACAGAAACGGCTCGGGCCTCTGGTACGTTATTTTAACGTTATAAGAATTTATTATTGCACTTTTTGGTTCTATATTTATTGAAATATTAAAAATAAGTAATTTAACCCCATAATCTTCTCCAAGTAAATATTTTTATATAACATACAAAAATAGTATATTGATAATTTTTTTTCTGACTCTTAAATGTTTAATGTAGACTCAATTTTAATAATGTTAACTTTATTATATTATTTCAGTTTACTTAATTGTTTGAACAATACCTATTTTGTAATTCATATCATTATTCATGTTCATTATTTTATTATTTTGATATGGTTTGACATTTGATTTAACTTTCCATATTATCTGTATTATCAGTTCATTATTGTTATCAATTTGTAAGGAAGTGTATGGAATTTTTAACTGGATATAGTACTTTAAGATCCTCTTTCTATTATTTTGTAATTATTTCAGCCTGATGATGGTCCTATAGGACCGAAACTAGTTGCAACAATTAACAAAACAGTTGTGGGATAGACTTTGAGTTTCCTTTGAACCTTTTGTGTTTCAACCCACATTTGAGATATGGATAGCTTACAAGATTTTAATTACCAGCTAAGGGGTTTTCCTCCAACATTTATGACTACTTTTTTTTCAAAAATCGTTCGGGTTGAAAAAGGAACCCTAGCCGTCCTCGTGTAGAAAAGCACTTATATCACTGCGCCAGCAGGCGTTTTAGAAAACATTGCTCGTATTGTAGAATTTATAATGTTATGTATTGTTAAATTCAATATCCTGTAGCACTGGCCACAGGCACAAGGTCCGCAAGAGCGCTAAAAAATAGAAGGATTAACAAAGGTCAACGCTCCTATTTTTCAATATTTTTTTTCTTATTATTTATTTCTTTCTTGTCATAGACAAAAGTCATTCTGCCAGATATTCTGCCTTTTGTCTCATACTGGTCAATAAATCAGTATACTATTTCGCCTTTAAATATTTAGGGACGTTTTTTTAATACACCTTTCTTCATCAATCCGATTAATCAACTATTTTTTAAATCAAAAACTAAAAAACAATCCAGGGAAAGAAAAACGATGTGAATACTTATTGTACAAGTAGATTTGGCACCCAACGTGGGGAGTATAAAAATATGCTTTATTGACTTTATAAATGGAGCTTTTATCGAGGTTATCATTGATATGATTCAACTTCAAAAATTGGATATTTGTTTTGTCACCCGCGAGCACTATATTATTCCAGTTACTATAAAAAAATATAAATAAAAGGTTACGAATAATTTGTAAATGTCAAATCCAAGGCATACTTTTTCAATACTAGAATAAAAAAATCGTGGTGTTACGAATTTTCCACCCTATTTTTGTGTTTATATGATTGGTTTTCTTGTAAGGCAGGCAAAAAAAAACAATTCACGGCAGACGGAAATTTTTGACTTATTGGATAAAAGCGAGTTGTTTAAGAAATTGAAGAAGTAGAGGATAACGAGGACTAAAAATATGAAAAGTAAAAGCAGAAGTAAAAAATTATTTATGTTATTTCCGCAGGTATTACATAGAATTATTAATAAAAAATATGAGTATTAGTTATTTTCGAAAAAACCTTCAACACAACTGACAATGAACAGAGCCCAGAAAGAAGAAGAGGGATGTCCTCCTCTTTAAATTGCCTATACAGTGAACACTTAACGGGAAAAATGATAAACATTATAATATAGGAAAATCAATCAAGAAAAAAAGGAGCAGTAGTTGAAGAAGGATTAGAGTTGAAAAATTTCAGGGATTGATTTGATAAGCCTAAACTTACTAATCTCCTATGTAATAGGTAGGTACCTACAAAAATAATTCAACAATAGAAAAAATGTCAGTCAAAACACCAACCAATAATAAAAAATACTGATTCATTGAAATAAAATGCTATGAAATTTTAAACAGCTATTTACATTGATACTATAAATTCAATCTATGCAAATGTAAATTTAAGAATGTTAATTGGTTTCGTAATAAATGTAGGAAGTACCGACATAAATTACAAACTCATATTATCTGTTAATTTTTATAATGCATTAGTTTTTATGCTTGTCGGTTATTTGCATTCCCGGAATGGGAAAAACGACGGAATCAATTCAGGGTTGTATGGTGGGTGATCTGTCACTCTCTGGTGTACTCAAGCCAAGCTCAAAAATGTGGAAATTTAATTTTTATTAAATGGTAGTAGTATTGCTGCTTATTAAATATGCATAAGTGATTGTAAAGAAGTTAGTATTCTGAAAATTTCAAACAGAACCATATTTTTAAGTTGGCATTTACTACATAAGCTTTGTACCTTTATACCTGTAAAAATATTAAAAATACACAACTAACTTTTTTGATTTTTTAATATTTTAAAATATATAAGGCTTGTACGGACTAACTTTTTAGAAACGGAATAGAGCAGGAGATGGAGATGGAGAACATTGCTCTCTTTAGTACGCACCGAAATTATTTTTATTCTATAAAATGGTGCAGTTGTAGAAAAAGTGTAGGGTGCAAAATGTGGGGAAAGTGCTTTTTTCACTCGTGCGTTTACAGCTCTCGCCCTTCAGGCTCGTTCCACAAACTTTCACACTCGTGAAAAAAGTTGAGCTTTCTCCATCTATTTTGCAAATATTTCGCAAAATATTGGATATTGCTGTATAAAATTACCAACCACTGAAGAAATTCAAAGTAGAAGGCAGTTGAAAATCTCATGGGCTATGGGCTTGAAAATATATGCGCCGAACTTAATGGCAACAATGGCCAAAATGATTAAAATGCGATCTGAAAACGTTGACTCAATGGACTAGTTTAGTGATTTTTTTATATTTGCATCTTATAAAATAGGTTTTTAGTGCTTCAACTGTACAAATAAAAATTTTAAAAAATTAATCCTCTAGCCATAATCGGCTTTTGAAATTTAAATTTAATGGTTACATACGTCATAAGTGGTAAGTGACGTGTTTCAATAAGATTGGTAGAAAATTTGCGATGTTGTCGATATGCTTTAATATTAACCGAAAAACTTATCTCTCTGTCTTATTTGTTGTCATTAAAAAGAGATAAACATATCGATATTTTTGTTCTCTGATTGACACTTTATCAAATAAGGAGTAAGCTAAGAACAATCTGATTTGTTTGTTTATTACAGATAAACACGATTTTCCCTCCTGTCATCTTGTCAACTGGTACAATCAGTCACAGAACGGTGTTTTGTGCCGCTAGTTTTTTGAGAATACTTGAAACGAACGTAGCTAAAATGTGACAACGTTGACTTTTAAACACACTTCATTATTGGTTATTAGTTGGCGCTACGTTTAAAACTTACTAATTATTTATTGCTAAATTTTACGAAATGAGAAAAATTACTTGCAAAATGAATACCAATATAAGTAAGTAGGTATCTTATCCTAAATATATATTGCTATCATTTTGATTAATATGATCCTACTAAACTAGTCCATTGCACGGTAAATTCAATATCCCAGTCGAAGTTGGTTGATTATAGAATTTTTTATTTAATAAAAATTGTACATTATATAGATAAACAGATTTATTTAATCACATTACAAATAAATATAAAAGTTAAAATACACAAAAATACAAATCACAACAATGGTTGACAACCCAAATCATCTTCATTGTCTTCATATTCCGATAAAATTATCTACTGATGTTTTCACAATAGTTAATAGGGTTTATTAGAAACCGAATCGTGTAGACTGCGCAAGGGTGACTCATAGCCCATGAGATTTTTAACTGCCTCTAACAAGGATGGTTTTTGGAATTACAAAAAAAAATAATATCATTTCAGGTACCTACTCATTTAAAGAAATTACAATAATAAAGAACACTTACTTAAAGAATAATATTGATCTGTTTTACTTATTATGTGTTCCAGTAAACACTTAAAATTGTTTTTATTTCTGTTATAACGTTTACTATCCTACCTACCTCAATATTTTCCAAAACATTCAATGGTTCAGTATGCATTTTTTTATACTGACACAAGACTTTTTACCCTGTCCCAAGACATTTAATTGGGTTGTTTAGTCTTTCCATCATTTTTTATTTTCATTTTTCCCAGTCTGAAAATGTTTTTGTTAGTAACTGGGGATCGTTTTCAAAAAAATCGCCCAATGTTCGATTGGGGGTCCTAGTCGTTCTGTTGATATTTGAATAACTAGTAAAACTACGTATTTTATTTCATTCTTACCCATAACGATAAATAATAAAAACCTTTGACAGACAAAATTTGGAGATTATAGATTAGAAGAGAACTTAGAATTACTCTAAGTCGAAAAAAGATTGTTTCTGTACAGCAGGTCAAATAATACTTTTTCAGCCATGCTAATGACAACGTACGATTTTGACTCTCTCACTCTTACTGGAAATGAAATGAGAGCGAATAGGTATACGTTAATTTTAATACTATACCGCAAGTCTACGAATCGCTGGCTGTCAGACTATAAGAAATTTATTTGGTTTATGTTTTGTTTAACTGACTCAACACCACATTTTGGTTTTATACGTCATTATTTGGTGATTTCACTAGTAAAACAAATAATTTTTTATTGTGTTAAATACGCACATCAAATGATTACGCTGCAATCAAACTGTCTTATTATAGTTGATTTAACATTCTCAAGATTTTCGTTATTTTATTTAGGTTCAACTCGCTAAATATTTCGGGTACGAATAACCCATTAATAAAACATCTGTTGCTTTGAGTTTCCAGAATAAAGTAAAACAAATTGAGAATGAATCACTGAAAAATTGGGTTTTAAAGCAAACAAATCAAAAGTAGTAACAAGAAAACAAAAAATACGAAATAAAACAGTTAACAGAATTTATCTATAAAATTAAAAAACTATTAAGAACTCTACTTACAAAATTTTGTTTATAAAAAATACCTTTGTTTCAATCATTAATTTTATTATCAAATTTTTACAGGAAAACCCATTTTTAATTATTTTTTAATAATTTGGAAAGCTCTAAATGTATGATTTTAGCATGACTATCCAAAATGTACAGTTCATCGAAATATACATTAATGATGGACATTTTATAAAGCCACCTGGCTATTTTAGGCTGTTCGTATTCTAATTAATTAATTAATTTAATTGTTAGGTATATTTTTTCTTGTATTAGTTAATGTTCATAATTTATGAGTTTGACGAAATTTTATAGGGGTTGCTAATATAATAACTTTTGTTTGCATTAATTTTAAATGGTACTATTTAATTTGGTATTTACATTTTATACTTCTTGTTCATTATTGTCCATGTTTTACTTGTTTTTACTATTTTGCCCCCTTGGCAAGTGTTGTTTGAGTGTTTTGGGTAAACAGGATCAATTTTATATTTCTCTAGGCTCAGTCCTTTGGGTCTATGACTTTACAATTAACTTAGCTTATAACTCCTTTTACCACGACGGATAAATTTTTACCTCCCAACTTATTACCTTTTAACCATTAATATATATTAGTTCATTTAATTTTAATTCATTTACTTATATTAATTAGTTAAACATTTTTTTAAATTTTTAATTTTTCTTTCTTTTCATTGTCATATTATTATAAAATTTCTTTTACCCACAAGCTTAACCCTTACAAATGTAAGCTGCTCGGATATACAAATTGTATCATATATACATTTCAGCCTGATGATGGCTTCTCAAAAAGCCGAAACTAGTAGCTGTTAACAACTTTACATATTTCTTATACATAATAAAACTTTGCGACATTGAATTGGACATTTAATTTCTATTTCTTAGTCACATTTGAGCTATATGGATGATTTGATTCAATTTTATATTTATTTGTAACTTGTGCGATTATTCATAACTGTTTATTATAGTCTGATGATGGCATCCATGTTAGGCCGAAACTAGTCTCTAAATTTTATGTCCATCATAGATTAATAAAATTTTGTGACGTTGACTTTGATTTTTTCCCATCAGTCACATTTGAGATATGGATGGATTACTTTGAATAAGAATGGGAAAAGCTTTGAAAGTGAAAATTAACAAAATAATGTATGTACCTACCTGTACATAAATCACTAAAAAACAGTAGGCAGTTATGACGAAAAAGAAAACAAAAATGGGTAAACAATTTCAATAATAGTATATTAAACACGCATTTCATATAGCTTTCTGTTAGCCATACGAAATAAGTTTTATCATTTTTTAAATTCATTTATTATTTATATAGAAATTACGAAAATTTTAATTTTAAAAAGTGTGTTGGTAGCACTGTGTAATTTATAACATTTGACAGTTTTGACATTTAAATTGTTTTAAAATATTTTAAAATCAATAATAAACCAATAATAATATATAAGTAAAAGATGATGAAATTGCTATTAGCCACAAATGTCATTGTTAATAGTCTTGTCATTAGATACTTCACTCATGTTGCCAACCATTTAAAACAAAAATTTGCGTGCGTAAAAGTTACATTACGATACGCAAATGCGTTTTATAATGAAGATTTTTATAAGTGCAAAATATAAAAAAAACCTAATGTACCTATGTTCAGAAACTTTGTTAATTATGACAAAATAAGCTTTATTTAAAAGTAAAAAAATAAAATTAAATAGGTAAAAACATTAGTCAGGAGGCAAAAACGGAAATAAAATTGTAATATAAAATTTAAGAAGTTATAAAAGTCGGGGGAATAATGAGATAACAGCGGAAATGTTTAAACTCGGCGGAGCAGTATTAATTATTTATACCTATTCAGAAACGCAGACTAGAGGAATTGACGGAAGCTACGATATGCCTACTACTTGTGATAAAATTATGTCAAAATTACAAAAGCATCGCAGTGTTATATGCAGCATGTAAAATACTAGCTATACATATAAACAATAAAATATCAAGGAAAATAGACAATGGAATATGTGAATATCAGTGTTGCTTCAGAACAAATTTTACAAGCAGATAGCTACGAATATGCGAAACTTTTCGATAAAATAACAAGAAAATAGATATAATTATTAGAAAATTAAAATTAAAATAAAAAAAACATTGTATATTTACATCTAGAATAAAACGATAACATTTTCAAAAATGTTTAATAACGTGTTTGGCGACCCCGTAACTTAATACACTCATGTACACGTCTAGACATTGATAAAATGAGATGATCAATGTTTGCTTGTGTACCATGCACTTGAACTTCATGGATTAACTGTGCCAGAGTTTGTGGAGGATGGTGTAAATTGGACAGTCTTCTTCCCATCATATCCCACACACGTTCGATGAGATTTAAATCTGGTGATCGGTGTGCCCACACCAAAACATTAACGCCAGCTTCTTGGAGAAAGTCAATAGTTCGACGAGCAATATGGGGACGCGTTCTTGCTGAAGGGACGTGTCGACGGTTGTATAGATAAGACTGCTAGGAAAGTGGCCGAGCTTCTTCTGACGCAGTGGCCAGTATATAGAACAGGATTTGAATGAGCAACAAATTGTGTAATAACTTTCGGCAGACTGCTAAATGTGTTAATTCCCACAGGATTTCTGGTACATTTTCCATTCGCATATTTTACAAAAAATCTGTTGTGTTTAAGAACCTGGGGACGCAACTTAATATATTTTCTTAATATTTCAACAAGATTCGTATTTTCAATGTCTCCAGTGGTAATTGCAAACTGCCGTATAACTTTTGTTTTTGAAGGTGGGATATCAACACGAAAATGGCTTCCTTCGTCTATAACATTTTCAACTAGAAGAAATGTTAATTCTGCTTTTCTGCATGCTCCTGCCATTCCAATTATCATTGCAACCTTAGCCATTAAGTATTCTTTGTCATCAGCTTCCACTAAAAATTTGGCAAAATCTTCTTTAATAAAAACTTTTGACTTTTTAGCCCTGTACCCGTCCGCTTGCCTTTTAATATATGCTACCAAATTTGTATATTTTTTAATATCAATATTCCTTTTTAGATTTAGTGTCCATAATGTGGAAACTTGAATCTCATTACCTGCTGCCTCTCCAATATCGCTTGGCAGCTCTTCAGAACTTGAATCACTCATTTTTTAAAAATAAAACTAAAAATATATCAATCTCGCTAAAAACCTTCCGTCTAGACTTTTTTACAAAATGTCAAATTGACAACTAACATGAAGTAACAGCAACAAACTAAATTTATGTTTTCCAAATTTTTATCAATTATATTAAATTTTACTTTTTTTATTACTTTCTTCAAAATTAGAAAAAATCTTGTATGCTATACATTTTGTAACTTGTGAGTTTTAGCGGAACGAACGAAGTGAGCGTTACACAAAATTAGGCATTTCGTAACTTGTGGCATAAATAACTATTAAATATTCGGTTGTAATCATTGACGAATTCCGACAATTCTATGACGTGCAACGATTTTTGTTTTGCCTTTTCTGTATGTACCTATTTATTCATTATCGGAAAACAATTAAGTCCTAGGAAAAGAAGGCGGACCCTCTGACGTCATAAAGCTAGATTAATTGAACATTATCCAAGTTAAAAAAAGAAAATGTTCAAATTTCATTAATTTTTTTCTCATACTGTATGGTAAAGTGCCATTTCCCGGACTCGTTTGAATCCGGACAATGGCACTTTACGGTGCACTTGTACTTTACAGTACTCTTCAATTCTCCCAATGTTGTTTGAAATAATAAGTGCATCAACATAAACTAAGCTTTTATTCTAGTTTTTGAAGATTGACATTAATTGTACAACTGCTGTTGCCAGCAATATGTATTAATGGAGTTGTTGTTGTTTTCTGTAATCGCGGAAGATGTGTGGCTGTGATGTAGCACTTCAACAAAAGTTGCGCCCCTTTGGATCATTCTTGCAATCTTGTTTTTGCATTCATTCGATTCTTCCATATACTTTTCTGCAACTGAAGAACTCTTCCATCTACCGTGCTGTTTTAAAACTTTAAGATCAGCTCCCAGCATTGACCAACAACGTTGGGGATGTCCTCCTGAAGCAATGACCTTTATACTTTTCTGGTTGGTCTAGTTTTAAGAACTCAGCTATTTTCTTAGGTGCTCCGCCAACAGTATGTATACCAGCTCTTTGAGACAGACTTATCTATAACCCACCAAAAGCGCTTTCAGGGAGACGTATTGCCGTCACAGTGAAAGCTCGTTGAATATGCGTTTTTGTCTGGTTAATTTTAACTACTAGCTGAGTATCCGTATCCTCCACATCACTAACTTCTAAATTATAGATCTCTTCCCTTCGGCACCCTCCAGTAAATCCAAGTAATAGATATTCTTTATCTGAAGCGTCCGTCATGAAGCTTTCAATTTGTTCCTTTGTCAGCACCTTCAACTGGTTTGGCTGATGGTCTACATTTTGTTTTTTCAAAAAAGCTATCAACTTTGGAAAACTTGATATTATGTTGACATTCTCATTAACCATAATCATTGATTTTACCATCGAGTATTTGGACCATAATGAAGAAGGGTTGAATGTTTTTGACTGAAAATTTAAACTGTTGAAAACAACATTCTTTAAAAAAATGTTCCTACCACATCCAAAAAGTAAGCCAACATCACATTTTGATCAGCATTACTTTTCAAATTGTGTTGTTCACGCCAGTTGCAAAACAGCGCATATTCTTTTTTATATCTTTTGGCAGACTTAACTGGAATGATCTACTTCCGCAGTTTTCTCAGCAATTTCATCTAGTTTCAGATCCATTTTCTCCGCAGATATTTCGCGTGTGCAGAAAAATTCAATATGTCTGCCTTTATTTACATTGTTACTTGGTAATCGCTGTTCATTTTTTATTTATAAAGAAAATCAACCATGTTAAGAATAAATCAAGTAACATAATTTTTTCACAGCAATCTACATGACTTCCTAATAAAATGATCAAATATGTCATTTCAGCTTCATATTTTATTGTGTTTAAAACCAAAGGCAGTATGAAAAAAAATATAGTACGATACACGTCTGTTAAGTGATTATTACGGTACTCGACTGGATATTCTTGACTTGGCTCCTTCGTCGCCTCGTCCATAAACATCTATATTTTACCGTAATAAGTCACTTTCCGGACTTGCAACGTAAATAACTATTATGCCC
The DNA here is from genome assembly GCA_035357415.1 of Ophraella communa. Classification (NCBI taxonomy): domain Eukaryota; kingdom Metazoa; phylum Arthropoda; class Insecta; order Coleoptera; family Chrysomelidae; genus Ophraella; species Ophraella communa. Next base: position 17,796,309 of record CM068988.1, on the reverse strand, counting down.
TTGAAGAAAAAATAGTAAGTATTACTTATGTGTTTCGCCCTAAACTAAGGACTCAACGCAAAAAAGTTCATTCTACACCTAATAATACAATCTACCATTTTTGCTACGTCCGGAGACTTTAATTTCCAAATTGAAATTTTTATCAATCATGGAAAACAAATCACTAAAAACAGTTTGAAAAAAATTTAATTTACTGGCATCCGTATGTTAAAAAAGTTGTATGGAATAGATATTTTTTAAAACTCATCGTACACGCCACAGAAAATCCTGAATCCACCTCGCAATTACCTCATTCCATTTATCAAAATCAGTGGGGCACGTCGCGCGCTTTATCTCATTCAAGGTCTAAAAATAGCTGGACTCTTTTTTTTAAAACAAAAATCCCACTATAAGATCCTTCCTGTAGCGTATATGCAGAAGAAAACCAACAATTAAAAGCGATTCACCAGTTCTATGTTCTATCCCCACCGTTCAGTAACAAGTGAATCGTATAAGAGTTGTGCGAGGATTACAATACACACCACAGTATCACCTGCACTGAAACAGAATAAAGGTAAATAATATATTCGCTGTAACTAAGTCACGTGTTAATTTGAAATAAACGAAATAGTGAGTACCTGCAATTATGGATGTCGAAGAGTTTAGAGTTCGCGGTAAGGAAATGGTGGACTACATCTGTCAGTATATGGCTGATATGGGAAACTACAGAGTTACTCCAGACATCGAACCGGGATATTTAAGGAAGTTAATACCCAGTGAAGCGCCTGAACAGGCTGAAGAATGGGATAATATAATGGAAGACGTCGATAAGAAGATAATGCCGGGTATGACGCATTGGCAGCATCCAAGATTCCACGCTTATTTTCCTAGTGGAAATTCTTATCCTTCGATTTTGGCTGATATGTTGTCGGATGCTTTAGGATGTATTGGATTTTCGTGGGTAAGTTTGACGATTGTATTTCAGAAACTTAATTCTTAAACATTTTTGTTGGTCAAAAAATGTTTTTTCAATAATTGATTCAAGTAAATATAAAGTTTAACATTTTTACGTTAATGTTATATTTTTTTAATATTCATATTGTAGATATAAAATTTATTCTGAATAGTATATTTTATTATTAAATTAAATATAACTTAAGCAAAGTTTCTACAGGTTCTCTAAAAACTATTTGCAAAAAGTGGACATTTGTACTTTTTAAATTAAAATTGTTACTTTAACCCAGCTTTTTAAATCTTTAGTAAATTAAGTTGTTAAAAAACAATTAAACAACAATTAGATACCTACATTTTGGGAAATTATGAATTGATATTTAGTTATATTTTGTTTAATAAAAAAACCAGTTTGAAATAAAATTTGAAGGAAAGTCCAAAGATTCAAACTAAAATAAGATAGACAAATCTACTATTTTAAAAAATATTAAAACAATAATTTAAAAGCGAAAAAAAACACGCTTTTATAAAAATAACATCAAAAAATCAAAAATAAGTTTAAGTTGAAAATAGTGAAAAATCTGAAAAAGGTGTACAGTTTTAATAGATATCTTATGGTATATTTCATAACAATCAAAATTATTGCGTGCGATTTGTAAGTCAATAAAAGCTTCTCGTTATATCAATTAAAATAATTAGAAATTCCAAAATGAAACAATTTCATTTATAAATAATCCATCTCATTCAAAGGTCAAAATTATTTAACTGTTAGTGAGTACTGGTATTTTTAATTTTTTAACTTATGTGAATATCATTAACTGTTTATATTACAAATGGTTATAAATCATGTTGACTTTTCTCGGGACCAATTAAAATGTGACGGCAATTTGGTGAATTAATATTTAAAAAACAATTCATGCACATTTTTGTAAATTTGTCTCATTCTCGTGATCTTCGACGATCTACCTTCATTGGTTGGTTGTTGGAGTCTCTCCATCTTTTTGTATAATAACTGAACATCCAAAGTATTTTTATAACATTCTATTTGATAACATTCTTCTTCAGTGACATCTATTTTTCTTCTTTCTGATTTCTCAGAGTGAAAGAATCACATTAGTTGTTCAGCAATCAAGAGGAGAAATAGGCCAAGTGCCTCAAAATCTTAAATAAAATTTATAGAAAATTTTATGCTTTATATATTTAGTTACCACAATTTCTACTGTATTATAAACCTTTAACTATGATTTTAAAAATAACCTTATTGTAAAACTAAGAACATTAAAAATAAATCCTTCCACTTTTTATTCAAAAATTTGCTTTTTTAATTTACATCAGGTGTTTCGCTAAAAACTAGCATCGTCAGATAGACATATTGAAGTTACATTTTGTTTGCTTGTAGCTAGGTTCCTGATGTTGATTAGGTAGTATTAAGGCTAGGCCAAGTATGACAATATTAAAACCTAGATGTTATTAGTCCTAAGGGATTATCCTGGATGTATTTCCCTCTAAGATCAGTATAATTGTAGAATGATATAGAAAAACCAGGAAAAAACCAATCATGCTGATCTTTACAATAACTTAATATATTTGTGTTACATTTGTGTCTTATCTATGTAAAAAAATTGGAGACTAAATCAAAGTAAACAGTTTAATAGTGGAGAACTTCCAAGATTTATTTGTTTTTTTAACAACTTATTTCTAGTTCTTCAAGAAAATCTAAATTTTCTTTTTTATCACAAATATGTATTTAGTATTTGTATGTATGTATTGTATGTATATACAGATATATACAGCTTTACATTTTGGACAATTAATTTTGTAAACACCAAATTTTTTCATTTAGGTAATTTTGTTTTCACATTTAACAATTTTGTATTTTGTATTTGAAATGATTATTGCTGATGCTGCCAAGGATATTATTTTTGAAATTGTATTGGAAACATTTCCACAATATGTAATATTTATAACTTTTAATTTCTTTAGTTTGTTTAGGAAATATTAGTTCTAGTGACATTTACTGTTCTTTCATATTAATTAATTTATTTATAAAATGTAATGGATTGCCATTAGATGCTATTTGTTTTATGATCTAACTTTCTTTATTAAAGTTATTTTTGATTTTCAATTATATGGTATGGTTACATCTGTTTGTGTTGGTTTTCTGTATATTAAATATTTTAGTGAATTATTAACTTTTTCTATTTTTGAATCTAGAAAATTAATTTAATTATTTTCTTCAACTTCTAAAGTAAAATGAAATTTAGAATGCAAGGTACCTATTAATACACATATGTCCAAAAGTTTGGAATATTTAGAAATAATATATCTACGCCTATGGTTTTTTAAAAACTTGTTGATATTTATTTTAAAGCGTTTTTAAATTAAAATAATCGAGAAAATAATACTAAATTTGATTCGTTTTTGTATTAATTTGGTCATATTTAATTGATTTGGGTGCTTTCACATTATTCCAATTCTTGTTTAAATTTCATTTGAGCTGTTTAAAAATGCCCAGAGACATGATATCATATTTTAATAGATCTAGAGTAATTGCTTTGTTACAACAGGGCTTTAGTCAAAGTGATATCGCGAATATTGTTGGTGTTACTCAGGGTGCTGTATCAAAAATTAAAAAAATTCAAGACACAAATGATGTGAAGGATCGTCCCAGAAGTGGCAGAAGTCAATGTACAACAGCAGCAAAAGACCGGCAGATAACATTGATAGCTCGAAAAAAACGACAGTAATCTACATATCCAGAGAAATTGATAGACTTGAAGGACTGAATATCTCAAGCCAAACAATTACATTAAATGTGGTATTTGGATACTTGAAAATATGGAATAAAACCAACTTAAATTAAAATACAGGAAAACCAATATATTAATGTCACATAAAATTGTCAATATTTATCCATACATAGTAACATTTTACATAGCACCAAAAAAGATAAATATTCAATTTTAACAGAGGAAATGCTGATTATTAATTTTATTTAAAAACCTTTTTTTGCTTATTAATTTATTTAAAAAAAATTTTAATACATTGTACATTTTGCACCTTAAAAGAATAAATCATTTTTTTTATGTTTATCTGATTTATTTAGTATTGGTTAGAGTTGTAGCAAAATGATATTTACTTAAATCAAGAAAATTATTTACAAAAATTAATAAAAATATGAAATATTCCATTATTCCAAACTATTGTACATATGTGTATAATTAAAAAATATATCTAACTGTCGATCGCTACCTACAAAACCTGCTAACACATCATCAATATATCTATACCATAATATAATATTGTTTTTATAACTAGAATTAAATATTTTGTTTTCTAAATTATTCATAAAAATATTTGCTAAAATTGAAGAAATAGGTCTTCCCATTATTGGAAGGCACTCATATTTAACTTTTGATAACAAAGTATATATCCAAAATCAAATCAATATTAAAATACCCCCTTTATTTTACTTCTCAACATAAAAATAAAAAATAATTTATTTCATTCATATCTGAAATTATTTATTAAACACCCTGTATAATTATACTAAATATTTAGGTTTTTTATAATCGAATTTAAAGTATTTTCATTTTAAACTAAATATATTTTTTAAATCCATTTACTTTTTATTACAAAGTCTAACAATTTTACTATATCTTAATTTACTTGAGTGATTAACAAAAATGTAACACATTAAATGCTTATTTTGATAACAACGTCTGACTGTTTTTATTTTTTTAGCTACGTTGTTTTGTTTTCCAACTAAATTTAATAATCACGTCTTTTTTGTTACAGGCTGCTAGTCCGGCTTGCACTGAACTTGAAACGATCGTGATGGACTGGCTGGGTCAGGCCATTGGTCTTCCAGACGATTTCATAACCTCGAAACAGGGCAGTACAGGTGGAGGCGTAATTGAAACTTCAGCTAGTGAATGCATTTTGGTTACTATGCTGGCTGCAAGAAATCAAGCCATAAACTACTTAAAAAAGGACAACCCTTCCACAGTAGACAGTGAATTTTTACCCAAGTTGATATGTTATTGTTCCAAAGAAGCTCATTCGTGTGTGGAAAAAGCAGCAAAAATTTTACTCGTACAAATAAAAATCTTAGATACAGACGAAAATGGAAGTCTTAGAGGAGAAATTCTAAAAGAAGCTATAGAGGAAGACAAAGCTAATGGTCTATTTCCATTTTTCGTATCAGCTATTTTAGGTTCTACTGCTTCTTGTTCTTTCGATAATTTAGAAGAACTGGGTCCTATCTGCAAAGCTGAACCTTGTACTTGGCTCCACGTTGATGCTGCTTACGTTGGAAGCGCTTTCATTTGTCCAGAATTAAGAGTGTACCTTAAAGGTGTCGAGTACATAGATTCCTTCAATACCAATCCTAATAAATGGTTACTTACTAGTTTCGATGTAGCTTGTTTATGGGTTAAATGTAGATACAAACTTACCAGTGCCTTGGTCGTGAATCCTCTTTATTTACAACACGCCAACTCCGACGAAACCATAGATTACAGACACTGGGGGATCCCTTTAAGTAGAAGATTCAGATCGCTGAAACTATGGTTCGTTATCAGAAGATATGGTTTATCCGGTTTACAAAAATATATAAGGAACCATATCATGCTCGCAAAACATTTTGAATCGTTGGTGAAAAAAGACCATAGGTTCGAAGTGGTTAACGATGTCCGATTAGGTTTGGTTTGTTTCAGATTGGTAGCTCCTGATGAAGTAAATCGAATTCTTCTAGCCAGTATAAACGCATCGGGGAAAATTCATATGATCCCTAGTATGGTGAAAGACAAATACATTATAAGATTTTGCGTTGTTGCCGAACACGCGACCCAAGAAGACATTGAGTACGCTTGGAGGATCATAATCGAGCACACTTCAGAATTGCTTAGTAACAAGTCGATCAGAAAGCAAGTCTTCGTTAGACCCACTCTTACCAGACAGAAATCCAGCAGACTTTCCTTTACGAGGAGCGTTTCCAAAGAAATATACACAAAATCCAAAAGCAAGACGAATCTGTTCGATGGTGCCACGCCAATTTTGGTGGTTGATCAAGATGACAATGAAAATAACGCCAAACCGACTGACGCAATTTTGGATGCTCTGACGAACGTTTCCGTTTATGAAAAAGACATTTTCCACAAAGATTCAAACGAAGAATTTACTATAGAATCTCAGAGTCCGAACAAATTAACTAGTAGAGTGTAAATAACGTATGAATATAAATAAATAAGCGGATAATGTGAATGATTGATACTTGTGAATGAGAATTTTAATTTTATTGTTGTTGTTCATGTATGTTTGTGTTGTATTTGGACGAAGGTTTTTATCTAAACTACAGTATTACTATTATTAAGATATTTTATATTTATTAAATCTACTTGTATTTATTAAATTATTTGAGTATAACGCTGGTTTTTTTCTTCCTTATTAAAATCAAGGCAAATACTAACTGTTATAATAAACTTAATTATATTACAGTACAAACCCTTACTAAGTAAGTACTTAGGATAGATACAAAATAAACACAAATAAACAACAGTTCATTAATATCTTCTACGCTTTGATACAAACATTATTAGAAAATTATTTGAGTTTAATAAAATGGTTGTTATATTTACAGTGTATTATACTATATTTGTTTGTAGTTAGCAGCACAGTGAATTCATTATAAATGCAAATCCTTCAAAGTACAAGCAAGGGTGGTTCATGAAAAGTAACTAAAAGTAGTATACATTTCTATTGAAACTTAGTAATAGTTGTTATTTTTCAATGCGTCCACCCTGTAATTAGGGATTAACTAACCCAAACACAATAGAAACCCTTGATAATATTGTCACAACATGTAGCTGAATGACCGTAGAAGAACCGAAGTATTTTTAAAGCATAATTCAAATTAAAATAAAAATTAAAAGTAAAATAAAAATATGCTACATATTAAAAAGTAAAAATTAAATACATTGTGTAAAAGCCAAATGAAATAAATTCATTATTTTGGTTACTGTACATATTTATAAAAAATCCCGAAACACGGCAAATTTCAATTATAACTTGACATTCTTTAACGTGAAAATGCAACCCCTACCTTCAACCCCCTTAGAATGACAGGTACAACACCCAATTTTTTAAATGGGAAGTATAGGCTTGTGATATATCATTTGAAAGGTCTCTTCATTCTCTATTCAAAAATGTTATTGTTTTTAAATTTAATGCAAAAATTAACATAAAAAAAATTAAATCATGGTACCGAAATTCGCTAAAATATACTCGAAACTTATTACAATATACTTAAAACTTATTTCCCGTTTAGGTTTTGATAATGAGAAAGTGAACAAAAACCATAGCAATGTGGTTTTTAGATGGTAACCATTAAAAAACTTTAAAGAATTTCCGTGGCAACGCTATTTTAACAAGCAGTAGTAAATTGTTTTATTTAAGTTGTCATTGTTGTAATTTAAGTATAAAGTTTGTTCAATTCAATTCTGAAAAATGGTTAGATTAACAAAAATGCATAAAATAACAGTTTTACAAATGATTGGTTACGGAGATAACATCCGAACACAACAGGAAGTAACTCGCCTATTTTATGAGAAATTTCCTAATTTACCACCTATATCCCAAGGAACAATAAATAAAATAGAAAAGCAGTTTCGCGAGTTTGGTCATGTAAGGCAGATAAAAAAAGCAGCTGCCAATGCACTGAGTGATGAACTCAAATTAGATGTGTTGCTTGAGTTTCAGGAAAACCCACATACATCGAGTAGACAGGTATCCACTACATTCAATGCTAGCCATACATCGATAGCAAACATATTAAAAGAAAATAAATTGCATCCGTATAAGATGATACCTACTCAGGAGCTCATGGAAGACGATTTTAACAGGAGAACTTTTTTTTGTGAGCAAATGATGGACATGTTGGATAACAATATTATCCAATTAGAAGACGTTATGTTTTGTGATGAGTGTACTTTTTTACTTAACGGTCATGCTAATCGGCAAAATTGCCGCTACTGGTCCACGGAAAATCCTCACTGGATGAGAGAAGAACACACTCAATACCCTCAAAAGGTTAATGTTTGGGCAGGGATTGTAGGGAACAAGGTCATTGGTTCCTTTTTTATTGAGGGCAACTTGAATGGCAACAATTATTTGGCACTACTTAAAAATGATGTCATTCCAACGTTGGCAAATTTATATCCTGATCCAGGTAACCCTCAAGTTCCAGCGAATACGATATGGTTTCAGCAGGATAGAGCACCACCACATTACCAACTTAATGTCCGGGAGTACCTCGATACAATATTTCCCAATCGGTGGATAGGGAGGCGCGGATCGATTGAATGGCCAGCGCGATCACCTGATCTTACATTATTAGATTTCTTTTTACGGGGATATGTGAAGAGCCATGTGTACAAAACTAAACCTTCTGATTTAAATGACTTAAAAGAACGAATTATGCTTGCGATTAGGTCGATCACGCCTGATATGTTAAATAATGTTAGAAGTTGAGAATTTGAGATTAGGATGTTGCCAAGACGTTCGCGGAGAACATTTTGAACATCTACTTCATTAACATTCATAGTTCTTTTTCATGTTCTACATTTTATTACGTTTTGCATTACATTTTAGTTTTTGATTGTATTGTAGCGAATTTCGGTAACAACATGATATTAATTTTTTTTTGTTAATTTTCGCATTAAATTTAAAAACAATAACATTTTTGAATAGAGAATGAAGAGACCTTTCAAATGATATATCACAAGCCTATACTTTTACATTTAAAAAATTGGGGGTTGCACCTGTCATTCTAAGGGGGTTGAAGGTAGGGGTTGCATTTTCACGTTAAAGAATGTCAAGTTATAATTGAAATTTGACGTGTTTCGGGATTTTTTATAAATATGTACAGTAACCGAAATAATGAATTTATTCCATTTGGCTTTTACACACTGTATAAATCAATATAAAAAGCACTTACTCCTTAAATTGTCGGCTTCTATTTCGTTGTATCCATCCGACGATGAGTCAGATCCGTTGTCTATTTCGACAGGAATTAGAATAGGTTCAAACAGTTCTTCAATATTGATATCAACACTCCACAATAGTTCTTCTTCCTTCTTTACATGGTTGATGGCATTGGTCCAATTTTCCCGTGTTAAGTTTCCAAAAGAATTTATCAAAAGTTGTCTAACGTCATTCATTTTTAAAGTTGTGTTGTTTCTTGCCCTCTCACCATTTACCTGTGCCATATTAATTCTATAGGGTTTTATCTGACAGTGATAAGGTGGTAAACGTAATACAGTTATTCCTTTTTCCTTCGCCATTTCGTCATTTACATATTTTTATATTGTAATTTGTGGTGCTTTGCAATTTGCAGTAGTTCCGTTTTCAGCATGGTGTCAAAAGAAATATTCTTGCTCTGGAGCCACTCCTTAATATCTCCTTTTTTCCATGACGTCTTTGGTAACTTTTCTATCAGTTTTGAATGATAACTGGCGTTATTTACGATAACTGCAGCACATGGCAAAAAGTCCAATAGCTGGAAAAAATAATAAAAATATTATAAAAAAATCATATTCACTGCCAATGTGTGCGATTATTAGTCTGCGACCTTTTCTTCGAATATTGGTGTCCATCTATGCTTTAGAAACAGTATGTCCTTCATTCAACCATGTTTCATCTAAATAAAAGATGATTCTTCCCTCGCTCCGAAACTTTTTAATACTGAATGGCCAGTAAGTATACCTGTGACCAACCGCAGGTCCTTTCTGGTCATGGCCAAGTATTTCTGGCTGCTCCGCTATACGGATACTTCAGAAGTTCCTTGGATAGTATGCAACCTTTTTCTTCGTCTTATCTTCCCCTGAATTTGTCAAGGGAGCGTTCCTTTACTAGGTCAACCACCGCTGATGCCGGCAAGCTGACAAGACTACCGGGTCCCAAGAGCCTTTGGGAGGCAGCTTTTCTAGCCAACGAGTCAGCTATGCGGTTGCCTTTTGAAATTCCATGACCTTTTATCCAGCCTAGAGTAACCACATTATTGTTGCAGGCTTCCGTAAGGGCCATGTGACATTCTAAGGGTGTGTTCGGGGAGCACGCTATTTGCGCCATTTGGCGCTATCTAGTACTATTCCTCGTTTGCGTTATATGTCTCTTGGCGCTACATAGCTCGAAAGCGTGCTCCCCGAACACACCCTAATACTAGACCTGATGTGATCCGTGGCCTATTCAGGGCTAATAGTACTTGTCTGCTGTCCGTAAGGATACGGATGTTTTTGCCAGTGATTTCTCTTTTGGTAATCTCTTTTGCGGCTATGGAGACGGCAGTTAGCTCTGTCTGAGCTATACTTGCATTACAACCCATTGCCCATTTTATATTTAGGTTTAGGGATCTGGAGTAAATTCCACATCCTGAACCTTCTTTTGTCTTAGATCCATCGGTGAAGATACATATAGTACCTGTCGCCAATGTATTTTGAGCGTTGTCATTAATGATTACGCTCAAAATGCATAGAGTAATAACGTACCTGTTTTTGCAATTATACACATAGGGTTACCTTAATCCCTTAACACCCCTAACGACCACAATTATTCTCGTTAAAATCGAAAAACAAAATATTCTAAATATCGTATTATAGACTACTTATCCCTTACCTAAGAAGATTAAAATATGATGATTAAAAGAAATTTCTTAATACCGATATAAATAAGTAAATGCGCTACTGATGTAGGGTTTTGTTTACAACATATTACGATTTTCTTAGCTGCCAACTGTAAATAAACGAACTATTTTATAATTAATTAATTAACTTTTTAAAATCGAAAACAACTTTCTGTCTCGTATGAAATTTTTACTTTGTTTAATTTATAACATTGCTTTTAGGAATTTGTCAGGAATAATGATTTATTTAAAGGAAAATTAAAAAAAAAAAATCGAACATGAACCTAAGTTCGCAGATGATATATTACAAATTACAAAGTGGGCCGGCTTCACAGGCTGATACATAGGACATTTGCAGTTCTATTGTGATGCCCTTTTTTATAAAGCAATTTAACCCTGCCATTCTGATGATGTTCATCAGTCTTTATAGTGGTTTTTTATAAAGCCTGCTGCTTCCGAAGTCTTTTCAAACCTTCACATTGACATATACCTTGGATTGCGGTTTCCTCCTGTTTCTCTGTTGGGTCTATAAGACTCATGTGCCCATTGAGCCTGTCGTTTCCAGCTAACAGTTAATCTATCATTCTTACTTTCCTCCGTATGAGAGTAGGTCTACCATGAAGTTTGCCGAATGTCTTTTATTGACTTGTTACCTTTTTTAACTATTTAAGAGACTGATTGTGGTAACCTTTACTTTGTGGAAGTCCATCTTGCTAAGAATATTAAAAATAGAACTTTTTAAACAAAACTTCCAGTTCCATAATCGGGAAGCTAGTATGTTGGCTAGTATTTTCTACTTGGGGTATTTGCTCACTCTGTATGTATATGTATATTTTTATTTAAAGTTTTAATTTATTTACAAGTTTTTCGTTCTTCAGCCAATCATTTAAATCCTGTTTTTCTTTTTTGTTGATAGTTGAGTTAATAGTATTTCTTTGTTAAAATATAATATCATGGAGTAGCTCAATTGTGAATGCTACCAAACCTTAAGCATACTAATAATACTTTTAAATTTTAATAGATTAGCTGTATTTGTAAATGAAATACAGAGTGAAACAAATGGGTACCAACACCGTACAATTACTATGACATTAGTCTGGTTAATTATATTTTAAACTATAGAAAAACGAATAATATATTAATTAAAACGATATCACCAACAAAACTCCATGTCATTTCTAAATACACAAAAATACAAGTCTGAGATTAAAACCTTGCGGAACACCTGATACCGCATGAACAACTTGTGGTGAATTAAAAATCCGTATATATCAGTTACGATATCCATTCATGTTGTAATTAAATTAATATAAGGGAATTCCATTTGTTGCTAAATAAACAATTGCCAACCGGAAATAGATTTGACATTGAACATGAATTAGTATTTAAAATACTTTTATTTATATTTAAATCGATATATTTTTCTTTACAATACGAGTATTGACATTTCATTTATTAAATAAATAATAAAATGTATTTATTCCAATAACTGTTTTGAGCAGTTTGCTATAATATTTAGAAAAGTAAACGACATAACCGGAAGGAAGTTTTATGTATTATGCCATGATTTTTATAATGATTAGGTACAAAAATTTTAAGGCTATAATTTCATATTTATATTGTGATATTGAGTGGAAAATTATTATAATTTATTTTGTTTATAGGAACATGTCAAGTTTTGTTATAATGCATAATAACTGATGTATTTTCAATTATTTTATAGCAAACCGAAATAACACATAATTCAATAACAAACTATGTACGAGGGTTGCCTTTTATATTTCGGGATTTGGCAACCCTGGTGTTGCAATCTGGCAACTGACAGCTCTATCGTAAAGTTGGACATTTTTAAGGTTGTTCGTACTCAGAACGTTTTGACATACGAGCGCTATTTGTTTTGTTTACAGTAACTTCTCGGTCCAAAAATGGAATTAAATCGTGAACATTTTCGTGCGATTATTTTTTACAACTTTCGTGAATGAACACCCAGACAAAGAAATGGACTTCACAGATTAAGTAGAAGACGAAATCGAAGACTTCGACGAAGAAATAGTAGACGGAAACTTGGGATTCACAACACCAGAAGAAGTAGCCTACATAATAAAAGAAAGGAAAGTCAGAAAAGCTCCTGGATACGACGGCATCAACAACAATGCACTGAAGCATTTACCAAGAAAAGGGATAGTATTTCTGACAGCGATCATAAACGGCATATTAAGAACAAAGCACTTCCCGGACCAATGGAAGGAAGCAGAAATAGTGATGCTAAGGAAATCAGGACAAGTTTCCACAAAACTACAGACCCATCAGTCTACTACCAGCGATGAGCAAAATAGCCAAGAGAGTCATTCTCAAGAAGCTAAACGAAGAAACCGAAGCAATAGGAATACTGCCACAAGAACAGTTCGGATTCAGAAAAGAACACAGCGCACCGGACCAAGTACTTAAAATTGTAGAATACACAACAGAGGGATACAACAGAAATCAATCTACTGGAGCCATCTTCCTGGACATCAGCACAGCCTTCGACCGAGTATGGCACGAAGGACTGATATACAAGATGAGAGAAGCAGGATACACCAGAAAACTAACGAAACTACTACTCAGCTATCTGAAAAATAGAAGATTCAGGATAAGGATAGGAAACGCAAAATCCGAAGTAGGAACAACAGAAGCCGGAGTACCACAAGGAGCAGTCCTCTCACCGGTGCTTTACAACATATACACGGCAGACATTCCAAAGACAGACAACATAATGATGGTTCTCTACGCAGATGACACGGCTATAGTTACAAGAAGCACTCAACCAAGGATGGTGACAAGAAGACTCCAACAGGCTATGGACCAAATAGACGAATGGTGCACAACATGGAAAATCCAAATAAACCCGGAGAAAACCCAAGCAGTCTACTTTACTAAAAGAAGGAAAAAACCAGAAGAAAACATTAACATAGGAAGAGAAGAGATCCAATAGAAAAACAAGGCCAAATACCTAGGAGTGATACTGGACAAAGGACTAACTTTCAAAGAACACGTGGAAAACATCACAAAGAAGGCAAAACAAGCAAGAGGAAGACTAGCCGGATTCATAGGAAGAAAATCCAAACTAGCACTGAAGACAAAGATACATCTAATAAACGCATTCATCATTCCGATCATGTTGTACACCTCTGTAGTCTGGGGACACACAGCCAAAACCTACAAAAAGAAGATACAAGCACAGCAGAACATCGCCTAAGGCAAGCAGCAAACGCCCCATGGTACATAAGAAATATACAACTGTACAGGGAACTAGACCAGGAGAAGACAGAAGAAATCATGAAAGCCAGAGCCAGAAGAAGATTTGAAGAACTTAGGACACAGCCGAACACAGCACTTAGGGAATTAACAAACCACATAGCAGAGGACTACAGGAGACATCCTGGACCAAGGAAACAGCTGGACAACTAGGAGGAACGCAGATTTTTGAGTAGGGACAGGTTTAACAAGTAGATCCACTCTCTAAGGTTACCTTTAGCCGCAGTTCGTCGACTAAGGACTAACTTTTTAGAGGCAGCGAAAAGCACACACTCTTGAACGCCTAAAAAGAAGACAGGAGGATAAAGGTGCAAAGCACCATCCCGGACCAAGCAGAAGACACCTGGAAACCATCTCCGAACCAAGATAGTGGAAGGAAGAGCATAAGCCCGAGGACTGAGGCCCCCATCGGACGTGATGGGAGGGTGGAGGAAGTTCTTCCCGGAATGCACCGCTCCTAGAGGGATGCATTCTGGAAGGGACGGGTTTGGTTAGAGTGTGTGAAAACCATTGATGCTGTGCGCGAACTGATATTGCAAGATCGTCATGTGACCTATCATGAGATTGAGAAAACCTTAAGCATTAGTGGGACCAGCATACATTCAATATTGCATAAATATTTGACGGTCAAAAAAATTTGTTCGCGTTGGATCCCACACAATTTGTCAATCGCTCAAAAAAAGGCTCGTGTCAATTGGTCGAAGGAAATGTTTTACATTATAAATTAACCACCCATATCATCGTTATTATTGCTTTGAGAAGTCTTTTATAAAAGTTTATTGGTTACAGTTGAATTTTGATAACATGCTATCAAAAGTTCAGTGATCTTTTTTTTTACCTGAGGCGCTACAAGCCATTTATTAACTTTGGAATTGTATTTTAATATACGAATAAATTGAAACTTTTGTTTACTTTCTTTGCTACGCAAAGTGTTTTGGCGCATTATGCATAAGTATATTAAAGAAGGACCACTAAGGAAACAGCCTCTCAGTACCTACCCTACCAGCATGCATTTCAGGAGAGAAAATCAACAGAAATAGCGCTGGACGAAATAGTTCTCCAGATCAATCACTCCCAGGTTAGTGAAGGATTTGCTTACTACTATTCTTGATATAGAAGGAGCATTTAATAATGCACTACCCAATTCTCTTTATGCTGCTGAGGGATATATTCTACAATAGGTAACTGGATCAAAAGCTAGAGAACACCTGGAAGGCGAAGCAATGAGGGCGAAGGCTGATAGGGGCTTTCCGCATGGGGGAATACAGTCGCCTCTCCTGTTATGGCTACTGGTGGACCTCGACAAGCAGATAATCTGGTGAAATTGATAAGAGGAATGCACGAAGAGGTTATCTCTAAAGGGACTCAATTAGCACTTAACATTATTACTAGATGTTGTGACAAACAACAACTCTCGTTAAAAACTAGTAAAGCAACAGTTATTAGTTTCACCATGTAAGAGACGAAAACTGGATAAACTCAGAGTGCCTTCCCTCTATGTAGAAACTATTAAGGTTGAATATCTAGGGGTTACGCTGAATTAAAGATGTACATGGAAAGCACATTTGGAGAAAATAATAAGGCCTATGACTACTTATGGTGGTGAGGTCTGGTGGGCTTGCAGAAGACTATCAGAGAGAAGCTGAATAAGCTTCAACGACAGGAGTGCTTAATCATAACGCGAGCTATGCCTACTACATCTACTTACATCTAGTTGGAAAGATAGGTGATGCCAGGATGCAGGCCGAAGATATAATAAAAAAAGATCTTGTACTGGAGATGGTACTAGATGTAATATAACCTAAAAGCAAATCTTCCTGGGCGAATGTTTTGGAGATGAATCTAATACGTCTAAGGGAAAATAACCATTTTACTTTACATACCGGCATTGGAGAATCGAAAAAGCGGAACTTCTAGCTAGAAAAGGTGCATGAGGAATATTTATAGGACAGGAGCCACTCCTAGGGATAGCCAGAGCCAGAGGAACAATATCGAACTGGGTGGATCGGATGAGATGTTCTTACTGGTTCGAGTTGGAGGTTTTAAGACACTCAAAGGCATTTGTAAGAGATCTCTCTAAAAAGAGGTCTTAAAATCTGCCGAATATGAGCAAGGACCTACTAATTATGATAGGGCTGACTGGGCACAGTCGCCTTAATGAGCATATGAAAACAATTGGACTGGCAGAGAGAGCGGACTGCAGAATATGTCAGTAAGTGGTTTACTGGAACGTTCTATGGTGTTAGAGAATATTCTACGTTCGAGAAAATCGAAAAATTCAACATGAATTTAGTTTGTTCGTTAAAGTTGGCAGTATATTATAGTTCAGTGGAAAAAATTATTGTACGGCTGAATCCTTGTGTTTCTGCGAAAATAGTATATTAAGTATAGAGAACGGTAAGGGTTTTAAACCGATCGAAGAGAATTGTTTGTAGGAGGAGCGGAGCGACGACTCCAATTATTGTCTGAGATTGGTTACCCTTAACGTTCGACATGTTTATAACGTTTTTTGCATGATTGATATAATTATAAATTATAAAATTAAACATTTTCGACATATTGACTAGTTTCATTCATTTTATCAAGATAGATACTCTGGCTGTTAGGTAGTAACTAAGGTGCATAACAACAATAGAGAATTGAGTTCACCGAATACGGAACTACGAATAGAATGGCAAGAACCTAGTTACTGTCTAGATCCGTATGCGACATCGAGTAGCAGCGGTTGTGTTAAAAAGTATTTTCGATAATACAGATTCCTTAAATTTATATCTAGTGCCATCTATCTGTCAATAAAGAGTACTCTGCGATAAAATAGACAGCTACATTTCAACGAAACTAAAGTAAATATACAGTGTTATTTTTAAAATGTGACCTAGGAAAATACGTGTTAAATTCAGGCCGACATGCTATCTTTTTTAGCAAGTTGAATTTAAGAAAACTAAGAACATAATTGAAAAGAGCGTTAAAATTTATAATTGTACATGTTCCTTTCACTAAAATAACATTTTATAATTGTTCCTAACGAAGCGTCCGTAGCGCAGGGCGACAGCGGTTGACAAATTTTGTGTATAAATTGAAGGTACCCTGTTTCGAATCCCATAATGTACTGTCTTTTTTTTAATAATAAAATAATAATAATAAAAATAAGTTGCAGGAATACGAACCAGGAACAGAGGAAGAAGCAAAGAATATTATTATTAATGAATGCAGGAATATGGAAAGAAAAATAATAAATAATGTTAGGCGAAATTTTTACCATCGGTTAGGGTACTGTTTAGCAAATGATGGAAAACAATTTGAACATTTAATTAAATAAATATCATAAATTAATAAAGTGAATTTATTTTCTTTTTAACAACTTTATGTAATAATTGAGTTTAATAAAATATTAAATTTGCCTGTTATCCCGAGAACTATACTGGCCATTCGTTCAAGAGGACATCAGCAACACTTTTGGCTAATAAAGGTGTTGATGTCCTCGGATTAAAGCGTCATGGAGATTGGCGTTCATCGACAGTGGCAGAAAGCTATGTAGAAGATTCTCTGCAAAATAAAGTAGATTTTGTCGAAAAAATATTGTGCAATACTAGTAATACTACTAATGTATGCAATTCTGCAGGAGTTTCTGTTAGAAGCCCAAACAAGTAGAATTTCATTAAATAATTTAACAAATTGTACCTACCATAAGTTTCAATATTCATAAATAATTCGTTAGTTTTCTTTTATTCTTTCAAAAAATAAATTAAAATTAAGAGATTTTTTAACTCGACGGTAAGTGAATTACTTACCGTTGAGTTGGAGTACTTACCGTCGAATTGGAGAACTTACCGTCGAGTTGCTAGTAAATGTCACCTACTGACGTAAAATCTGTCACGGTAAACAGTCAAAAATGATCAGTCGCGCAATAAAACTATTAAAATCACTATTAAGAACTTAAAAAAAGAACCTTTAAAAAAAATGTTATTAAAATCACCCCAAAGTGTGTTACAATACATTTAACCCAAACCTGCTGAGGTGTTCCTTTTACTCGAGTATCCCTAAATATTTTTGGTATTCCTAAAAGATTAGTATATTTTGTGAACAAATGTTTCGTATGCGATATTGAATGGTTCAGAACTGCTGAAATAAGCGGTTAAACAAAAAGCTGAACAAAAAATTTAATAGCCGTAGATTTATGGAATAAGTCGATTAAAAAGTTTCATCTATTATCCCGTAATAGTGATAAAATCTTTAATAACTGGTCAATGGAAGATGGGAATTTCTACGAAGGAATATTAAAAATTTTAGCTTAACGAGTTGTTCCGTTAAGGATAATTAAAAAATCTTTCTTTTGTTTGGAAAATAATCTACGGGCGAAGTAGTCGTAAAAAAACCAAACGGAATTGAATTTTTCCTTCATTTAACGTGGAATCTAAATATTTTCAGATAACCCTTGAGATTTAGGTAATATAAGTAGATGTGGGGACACTGAACCTACTTTTTATATGGATTCGTTCATTTATTAGAAAACACAAGGCTATACAACTAGTTACTACGGCAACAATTTCATGTAGTTATTTCAAATTAAAAGAAAACATCAATTGCGTATTTAGTTTTCGCATTCAGTGCGCACAACATTAACTGTCATTTTCTAAAAGTTTTATTTGAAGTATGTACCTAGATAATGCATTCATTTTGTATTAGATAAGTCAAAAAAGAAATACATCAATGTAATTTATTTTACTAACCCTTACTTTGTGGAAGTTAATTATATTAAAAACATGAAACAAATAATTTTGTACCAAAACTTCCCCTATTTTATTCAAAAACTTAATTTTTTAGTCAAGGACACCTGTTTTGAAAGATAATTTCATCTTCAGATTAACTTACTGAAGTTAGAAGTTACATTTCGTTTTATGAGATAGCTATCTGATGTTGATTGAGTAGTGTTAAGACTAAACCAAGTATTGGAAGTTCAGTATAACTGTGAAATGATATAAAAGAACAAGGAAAAAAGTATATTATGCTTTACAAAAATAAATAAAAATATAAGTGTGCTACATTTACGTCTTATCTATATATAAAAATGAAGACTCAATAACAGTAAACAGATTAATAGTGGAGAATTTCCAAGATTTATTTGTTCATCAAAAAATTTTAATTGCAAAATCTCCTAGATGTGTTTTTATTACAAGTTTATTATATCTTATTTCAAAATAATAGTTATTCTTTCAAATTATTCTATACCCATTACCTTAAACTTCATACAAATAGTATGTATAACAATAAAGATTCAATCAATCAATGTACAACATAATCTTGGAAGTTCTCCACTATTAAGCTGTTTACTTTGATTAAGTCTTCATTTTATACATAGATTAGACATATAAGTGTGCCACAAAAATATTAAGTTATTGTGAAGATCAGCATGATATAGTTTTTTCCTGGTTTTTCTATATCATTGCACAGTTATACTGGTCTTAGAGGGAAATACATCCAGGATAATCCCTTAGAACTAATAACATCTAGGCTTTAATATTGTTATGTCTTATTACTTTCATGCTTGGTCTTAACACTTATCAGGTAGCTACCGTGATAAAACAAAATATGACTTCAATATGTCAATATGACGATGCTAGTTATTAGCAAAACAGCTGTAATTGTGATTTTAGACCTAATTTTTTAATTAAAGTTGGAAGCTGAGTTAAAACGAAGAGTTGTTTGTTTTTCTTAGTATAAATAAAATTAGACCGAGAGGGATTATCTTAAGAAATCATGAAGTATGTATACCCATAAATGAATTATTGTATGAACGCATTGAGCTCAATCTTTTCAAAGAAGGAAATTTCTATACACGTTGTGACTACGTATAACCTCAAAAATGTCCAACTTTACGATAGAGCTGTGAGTTGCCAGATTGCAACATCAGGGTTGCCAAATCCCGAAATATAAAAGGCAACCGTCGTTATTCTTATCGGATCATAGCGTATGTTCCTAAAACGGCTTTTTGATAGTTTTTTTAAGGCGGCTAAAATCTCGTGGTACAGCTTGTTAAAAATAAATGTTTTGTTGTTTATCTTTATATTTTACTAACCCTAAATTAGTGGTACGTTTTTTTTGAACAGGTGTTTAATATAGTAAAAGACAGATTAAACACAAATAAATTAATTATATTGTAGTTTATTTTGGTTTTCCATAGGTATCATTGCAATTATACTGATACATTTTGTTTTATCTTTAATTTTTTGTTGGTTTATTTAAGCTTTATTCTTGTGACGCATTGCCGTTGCAATAATTCTTAATTAACGAATTGTAAATAAGCGTATCTTATCAGATAAAATGCTTGAAAACCCGTGGATTTTCCGCAGGTACTAACATTTTTTATATATATACAGGTTATGCCATTGACGTAGTACTTTAAAATGTCAAGATTGGAGGTTTAGAGAAAGTGAATTATTACAATTTATTATTGGTATGTAGGCTTTACGTCAAAGTGTTTGCAATGCCATCATACCTGTTGTGTGTATATTTTTCTACATGTTACAATTTCGTCATAGATAATATTTAAAAAATATTTCTAGCAATAATATACGTACAATACATATTTGAATATACGAAATTTCAATCATTTATCTACATAATACCCAAGTATTGTTTTGAAAGTTATTTTTACATATTTAACCTAATTTTTTATACGAGGAGCAGTTAAGATGAAGGCCATGACAACCAAACAATAATTTTTTCACCAATTATACACTTGAAATTACTTTGATGTAAATTTGTTAATTTTTTATTATAAAACTAACCGTTTTTTTTCTTTTCAACTCCTTTCAGTTTTTTACTTTCATCTAACCAGAACTTCTGGATTTAGTAAAACATATCTACTTTATGATCTCCTTAAGTTTTCATGGCTATTAATAAATGTTTTTAGTTTTTATCTTTAAAAAACGTTTTTCATCTTTTTTTATCCCAATTTTTAAAATTTGACCGGAAAAAATAGATTTGCTTTTAAATTCAAGTTTTGGGCTTAAAATTTATTCATATAGAAGATATAAATGTTACACAAATATATTAAGTTATTGTAAAGATCAGCATGATATAGTTTTTTTCTGGTTTTTCTACATCATTGCACAGTTATACTGATCTTAGAGGGATAATCTCTTAGGGCTAATAACATCTAGGCTTTAATATTGTCATGTCTTATTACTTCCATAGTTGGTCTAGCCTTCATACTATCTAATCAGCATCAACTTTATCACAGATGCACT
The DNA here is from genome assembly GCA_035357415.1 of Ophraella communa. Taxonomy (NCBI): domain Eukaryota; kingdom Metazoa; phylum Arthropoda; class Insecta; order Coleoptera; family Chrysomelidae; genus Ophraella; species Ophraella communa. Next base: position 17,775,153 of record CM068988.1, on the reverse strand, counting down.
TAGTTTTGGAGATTGGTTTTTGCTGGCAATGTTCCTTTTCAACTGACCCCAAAGTAGCTCTATAGGATTTAGGACGCAGTAATAGGGAGGTAGCCTTAGTACTTCATGACCTGCTTGTTTTGCCAAACAGTCAATGACATACTCTTTTTTTGAACGTTTTGGTACGTAACACTTCTAATAATTGTTTTTTTTTGTGTAGAACTCTTCACAGTAAAAATCATTCTGTTCCAAAAAAAATTCTATAGTTTTGGATGTAAGCTTTCAAAAAACCATTTCTCAAAAAGAGGGCTATCCATATTATCTTGATAGTAATCCAGAAAAAAATTTTTTATGTTTTTAGCGGAGAAAAGGAGCGCTCCTTTAACCCACCTGTCAGAACTGAACTGCTACAAGGTAGAATGCTAATTCTTTTTCCTTTGTTTGAAGAAACGTCTACACTACATTTTCGCTGGTTTTGATCAGCCCATCCTTTCTTTACCGTTGCATGTGAGTCGTACCAGGTTTCATTCAGATAATAAATTAGTCTGCCGCATTCTCTATATTTTGTGAGGGTTTATAAATATCCGTTTCTCCATACAACTAGTCTATTGTTCTCCATAATAGACTGACGTTTAGCCTTAAATTTAAATCCGTTGTTCTTCAAAGTTCTTCTTGCACAATCTATCCTTCTTTCCTCTTTCCTTTTCAATTCGATTTGAATGCTAATAATAACTAATAAATAAAATAACAACACTAAATAACAAGAATTCCATAAAAATATTAAACCCAAACCTGTAAAGGTCAAAACCAGGTAATATAATACAGTGGAAGTGATAACTAATAAAAATAAGATAGTCAGTTCGCAGGATCTTGAAATGAATAATACCTAGCTACAAGCAAACAAAATGTATCTTCAATATGTCAATCTGACGATTAAATAGTGGAAGTTTCGTTCAACCGTTTAGTTGTTTACTGTTCTTAATAAGATGGACTTTCACATAGTAAGGGTTAGTACAACAAATTTTCCATAAATCCAATGTTTTTAAAAATGTACTTTTTTTTCGATGGAGCTACATTTTTACTAAACGGTCATGTCAATCGTCAGATTTATCGGTATTCGGCTACCGAAAATCCACATGCAAGAGTACCGTAATCAATATCCTGAGAAAGTGAATGTTTCCCATTCAATTATAATTAATTTATTTCTTTCATTGTTTCCATAATATATAGAGTGGATGTAAGACGTGCACTTTGTATAATTAATATAAATTTTGTTCGTTACAACAGCCACCTAACAAATTGTTTCTTAACAAAATACTATCATTATGCTGATGGGGAATATTAACTCAAAACAAGGATTATTAAATATGTAGGACAAGATTAGTAGTAACTCACTTAAGTGAGGTTGTCATTAACAGAAAATTCGTTGTCAAAGAATCAATGATGATCATATAATAACTGCTATTGTTTTTAAAGAAGTTTTACAAAACATTTAAAAAAAAATATCTCTGTAGAAATAAATATCTACTTTTTAAATAATTTCCAATTAAACATCTAACTAACCTGTGGAAATATTTATAAGAATATTGTGTACACATTTATTAAATTTTAGACTATAATATTTACAGCTGTAATATTAAATACGATATTGTCCGAAATTTGTACATGCGTAAATTCCTTTCTTACTATTTTATGTTCTAAGATACTGAGGTTCCAGATTTCCTCAACGGCTGCTAACAAACGCACAAATTCTGTTCGATGGCCTAAATTAAACCTGGTAAAATTGACTGATTTATACGAGTTTCACTTGGCATCAAAGAAGTTTTGGCAGCTACTTAATCGTTGTTTGATATTTAAACACCGATAATTATTATGTTATCAGTTTGAAACTTATTTATATTTTCCGTCACTTTATTCTGCGAATAAATAAATTATTTGTTTAGACGTTTTGTTAGTGTTTGGTGATCTGCCAACTATCTCTAACGTTCTGATGGATATATCTAGTACAGAAATGTAAACTTTGAGTCACATTTTTAGTTGAACTAATGGTATTCACATGTTCGTGTTGTTTTCTACAATGGAGCGATGAAAATATGTTTTCCTAAGACCACATATCAAAGGGCTAGTTTGCACACGATCCATGCATAAAACAGACCGAATAAATTTTAAAAATTGTTTTTTGTATAACCCCTAAATAAGAAGAGCTGAATAAGAAGAGCTCCAAACATTTTCCATATCCAAGCATATCCTTATCAAGAAAAATTCACCAAGTCAAATTTTAATACATATTAATACATATTATGTATTAATATGTATTAAATACATAATACATAATATACATATTATGTATTAATACATATTATATATTAAATTTTAATACATATTAATACATATTATGTATTAAAATTTGACTTGGTGAATTTTTCTTGATAAAGATATGATCTTTTGAAGTCGAATTTAAGAAAACATGACTTGGTCACTTTTCGCAGTATAACCACGATATATCAATCAAATTAAACAAACACAAAATTTGAACTTAGTTACACAGAACACAAAACTGAATAACGTTTAACGTGTAACGTTGTTCACAGGTTATGGCTTCAAAAACTAAAATATTTGAAAATGTCATCCGCTATTTTAACTGTGTTCAAACTGTCTCAAAGTCAAACTTAACGGTTTAAGGATGCTAGTGGAAAAATTTCCAGGATCGTTAGATGACCAACCAAATTACCTGGTGTGACTGTTGCAGTCGCAGCTTCTCTCATAATGCAAAATTGCAGCAGATGTAAATCTAGCAACGCCTCTAAGGCTGTTTTGGGGGTTGCACTTTCTGCAACTTGGCACATGCCGTTCAATGGTGAATTTTTGGCCACTACATAATAGTTTGGTTTGACCAGATGATCATTTTCGGTTTCAAGTCCCAAGTCTTCCCAAATGTCCAGCGGCAAGTCCAGCTCGCCACTAAGGTTTGGGGTAAGATGTTTTCTAAATCATTGATCCAAGTTAGTTTTTGATCCAGGATCGCTCCTAGATATTTTACCTCCTTGGAAACATAAACAGAATGGCTATGATTGAGGAAGTAATTGGGATATTTATATAAAAAAACTCAGGTATAAGGTTAGATTAATATAGTTTATTTTTGACAATCTTGAATGCTGCCCATCGGAATAGAATGTTTTACATTTATTGTTCTAATTACATAAGTCACACATTTTATTAATCGTGTCATGGAGTTCTACAAAAATATTTAAGAGGATCCAGCTGGAGATGATCTTGCCGATGAAGAAGGAGATCTTTTGGGAGATCTGCTATTTTCTCCGTCAGGCGACACTGATGGTGAAGTTCCGTTTTGTCCTTTCCCAGTCGTCTTTAGTCGTACCTTAGTGTCGAGATGTCTAAACCTTTAAATAATATGAAAGAAATCATTATTTGGTAAACAATAACAATTATTTATAAGTGAGCAAAAATTGCAAGAACGAGTTTAGAAGAGGTATGTGAGCTAGAGGAGCATGTCTGTAATGAAAATGAATAAGCAAAATAACAACTTTTAATTTTTATGCAGACATACAAAATCACAGACACAGAATTGCAAATCATAAAAAAGCGAAATATTCCATTTTTAGCCAAATTTGTATGCGCACACACGAAAATAAACGGAAAAAAGTCAGTCGAAAGTTTTTTTTAATCCATTAATTTAGGTGATTGTGTTTTTACAGAATAATTAGTTTTTAATCTTCAATAAAACACACAATATATACAATGTGTGACACAATATACTATTATATACTTTCCAGCTTATCACTGTAAGGTGAAATTTATGTGCCGATGATACGCAGGTAAAATGTGTTCAACAATATATATACAATAAAAGGGGACTGATGGTGATAATAAACTTCTTAGGATTAAATTTGATAATTTTTTATTAGAAACGCATATTGAGAGGGGCGTCAAAAATGTGACAGCTGAAAACGGGTGGCAAGCCTGAATTGTACCCAAAATTTCAATCATTTTGTAAACAACAAATCTAAAGAACGCCTTTAAATTACGTATTCAAATTTTAACAGGATATAGCTTAGACCTTTCTCTAGGAGATAAGGTTTTTTAGTTAAGTTTTATATTGTAATAAAAGAGATATTGGTGTTTAAGTGATGGTATGTTTTTAAAAAGTTTGACAATTTGTGATCACGAATTTTAACGCCAGAAACTTAACTCCTAAATAAAGGATATTCACAATAATATTTAATAAAAATATAAATATGTTAATATATCAATTTAGTTTCACTTTCAATGCCCTGTATGAATCCCCCACTTTTATAACATGGTTTATTGTTCTTTTCCAACAATCAGCGTCTGGGTCATCTATATTTTGCCGGATTAATGCAATTACAGAAGGACATAATGTAGGTATAATATTTTGGGTCCGCACTTTGTTCTTTAGTTTTCTCCACATATGCTCAATCGGGTTGAATACGCAGTAGTAAGGAGAAAGACGAAGAACTGTGTGTCCTTTGGATGCTACAATTGTGTCACATACATAGGTCTTCTGTATGTTAAATGTCCTTAGAACCTCTAAAAGCTGCGTTTTTTTTATATCCTTCTTCAAAGTACCTACATGTTGTTTTGGAGCATAAATTCCTGGATTTCCGCTTTTGTATTTGAAGAGCCTGGAACCTTCTTCAATTGGCGACTATGGTAACTGGCATTGTCCATAACTATAACACTATGCGCGGGGGAATATTTGGTAGTAAAGTGTTTTCGAACCAATCTTCGAAAAATTCGGCTGTAGTATTTTGGTGGTAATCCAACGACGAATCTTGAATGTTCTTCGCCGAAAGTCCTAAACTGTTTGGAATCCAACCATCTTCTGATCCAGCATGAATAATCGTGATCCATTTTCCTTTGTTCGATGGAGCTTTTGATTGGCATCGCACTGTTCCATCGGTCCATCCTTTTGCCGGCGTATCGTGGGTATCATACCAGGTCTCATCCAAATAGATTATTGGTCTTTGTAAAGACCTGTAATCACTTATGGCAGTCAAATATTCAAAACGCCATTGCCTAATCCGTTGAGATTCCATAATAACTTACCTTTTGTAAATTTTGTAGTATTTGAAACCTAGTTTGGATAAAAGTGTCCATAGGTTTCCAATTGATATCCTTATCTCAGTGGAGCTCCTTAGTCTTGTTTGCAATTATCTGATAGTAGGCACCAAGTTTACTTCGTACATAGAGTAGATAGTTCTTCTTATGAAATCTTTATCACCGTTATCATTGGTTCTGAAAACACCACTATCGTTTTGTTTTCGTCTCGGATGAATTGGCCTCGAAATGTGAACTCTCACTGATGATTCCGGTATCCCTGTCAAATCGCTGGTTTCTCTTACAGCAGGAGTAAAATCCCAACCCCTCTGGACCAGCTTCTGATGAACATGTCTGACGATTTCTTTGCCATCAAGGGATAAAAGTCGTCGTCGAACAGGAACAGTAACACAGGGCGCCGCTGATGCGGTTTCCCAAGGATGAAACATTTTTCACAAAAACTATTAAACAGCACAGACTAACTGTCACTACGGGAACACAAATATAAATGATTATATTCAACCCAAATTATACAAATACAAGAACCGATCCTTTGTGGAAATTATTACCATAAGCAATAAACCGTGACAGAAGATCGCAATAAAAGTGGTTTATTACCATCAGTCCTCTTTTATTGTAGGCACTATATTGTTGAACACATCATATAAGGTATACACAAACAGGGTCTTGATATTTACCTGAGTGGCAAGTCACTACTAGAACCATTTTCAGCCATTCCATGAAACAAAAACGCCAACGGCCAACTAATCCAAGAAGAATTTCTGTAAAAGTCAAAGAAATTTTGTGAACAAAACTGTATGGGACGCATTTTTCTTCATCTGCATCTTTACTAGGTTAAAAATTTTGGAAACCAAAATACACAGGCATTAAAAAGTTGTGCGAATATGACTCTCCGTGGCGGCGCTGTGAAAAACGAGTTTGATTTTGTCTTTGGAAACAAACTTTGGTTTTGTACGTGAAATTATCATTTAATGTTTGTATTTTCTGTACTAAAAGCTTTAGCCGACTAAGTGCGATAACAATTTATTTTTATTACCTTTTGATTGAACATAATTTTACCGGACGGGTTGTAGGATTTCTAAATAAAGAAATCAGTTAATTACAAACAAATTACGTCTTATTCATTAAGTTATAAAATCATTTGTACTGTGTGGCTTAAATAGACAAATAATTGAGGTCAAAACAAAAGAATAAGAATACTTACGAAGGGGGTTCTATAGTTATGTTTCCGTCTGGAGATATTGGAGAGTCTGCCGTTTCCGTTACGTGCCTTCTGGTGGACGGTAGAGATTTGGCTATGGAAGGATTGTAAATTTTAGGATCGCTGACCATACGTACGAAGAAACTGCGTTTGTGGGCCAAAGTTTCCTTTTTCTTTTGTTCCAAAAGATCGAACACTTCGTCGTGAAGTTCCTGAAATTTGTAATTTTGAAAACAATTAATTCAACTAAAGCATAATTCTATGAAAACATATCTTTTATTTTCAACATAGTTTTATTTTCGTATAAAATAATTTTGGATTGTTTTCAAATTTGTTTTTACACATGCGCGCATTTGAGGAAATTTAAAACTATTCCACCCTCAGACATGTCTATGATTCCACCGTAGTACCATGATACAACTAAACATGAAGTATGATATCTAGCGGTTCAAAACTCGTCCGATCTGCGCATGTGACGTCACCTTGTGATATTCTATAGCGCGTTTCAACGTTAATATACCTATAGGAATTTGATATTTTTTTGGTCAATTTATTGTTGTTTCGAGATTTAATTAAAGGGAACGATGGTAGACGTAGACTAGGTATAATAATTAAGTAATTAGCCAAGGCATATTTATATAAATATATAAAAATGTAGGTCTATTGTTTTTTAGATTGATAGTAAATTCCAAATAAATTATAGGACTTAAACGAATTGATAAAAGTTGAATTCATAACCTTTATACCCTATCATATAATAAAATAATCTAGGCACTAGGCAGCATTATGTAGATCACGATTTAATTCTCTCATTCTAAAAAACATTCGTGAACGAAAAAAAAAATTTTTCTGAACATAATACGCAGAAGAACTCATCTGTGTTAAATTCTTTGTCAGAAGCATCGTCAGATTGACGATGCTTCATAGCGAAACAGCTGTCATTGAGTCTTTTAAAAAAGCAATTTTTTAATAAATATTGGAAGTTTTGTTAAAACGAAGAGTTTTTTATTATCCTTAATTTATTTTATATTTTCCCGGAGCAATTAAAAATTATAACCTGTAAACAATGGCGTCTGGTCACAAGGTAACGTCACTAACATCGCTCCAAACATGCGCGATATCTTATCTTGTATTTATTTGTATCATGCTGTAGTACTAGTTTGACGTTTTCGATTTATATATGATGCAGGATAGTTTTAAGATTTGTTCCATCGCCCAACCCAATGGCGCCGGGAAATCCATCCAAACTTCTTTCAATGTTAAGTTGTTCTGGTGTAGTCAAATGGTTCGGAATGTCTTTTGAAAATTTCCCACCTCTACTTTTTAACCAATCAAATGTCTTAATTTTAACTAGTTACCATGGCAATTTAAAAAATTCAGGAAATTTTTTCGTGGCGCCACTATATAGTTGGTGCAAAACAAAATTTGATTCACGTCACTAATTTCGTCTTAATGGACTAGTTTAGTGATTTTTTTTTATATTTGCATCTTATAAAATAGGTTTTTAGTGGTTCAACTGTACAAATAAAATTTTTATAAAATTAATCCTCTAGCCATAATCGGCTTTTGAAATTTAAATTTAATGGTTACATACGTCATAAGTGGTAAGTGACGTGTTTCAATAAGATTGGTAGAAAATTTGCGATGTTGTCGATATGCTTTAATATTAACCGAGAAACTTATCTCTCTCTCTTATTTGTTGTCATTAAAAAGAGATAAACATATTGATATTTTTGTTCTCTGATTGACACTTTATCAAATAAGGAGTAAAACACTAAACAAAATATTCTGTCATTTTCGTTAGTTTAATTTGTTGTTTGGTTGTGTTTGGTTTATGAAAGAAATTACTTCTATACTATTTTTGGTTCGAAAATAAAAATCCCTAACACCTTCTCTTGGTGTTATAGCAGTTCCTTCAAAAATAACCAATAGAAGTAATTGTTCTCTCGGGGAGCAACCCTTCTATCGGTACAGTGAGAGAACGAATTTCAAGAATACCGTTTTGGCATTTTCAATAGAACCACGCCCACTTTCTATTGGCTGTTCTATTCTATCACCGTCAAGAATAGGGGTCTTGTTTGTTTATTACAGATAAACACGATTTTCTCTCCTGTCATATATCTTGTCAACTGGTACAATCAGTTAGTCACAGAACACGGTGTTTTGTGCCGCCAGTTCATTGAGAATACTTGAAACGAACGTAGCTAAACTGTGACAACGTTGACTTTTAAACACACCTCATTATTGGTTATTAGTTGGCGCTACGTTTAAAACTTACTAATTATTTATTGCTAAATTTTACGAAATGAGAAAAATTACTTGAAAAATGAATACCAATATAAGTAAGTAGGTATCTTATCCTAAATATATTGAAAAGGTATTTTTAAGGGTCATATCAAAATTTATTTTAATTTAATATTTAATTTTTTTATTTGCGGAGAAATGTCAAAATTTGAAGTAAATGTCATAGTTTATTAGTTTAGAGTATAAAAATTCATGTAATGTAAACAACACTTGTATTAGGTTAAGGATAGATAGTAGTGCAAGTGAATAGTGATGAAGAAGTTTCGTTGCCAGGGGAGAGAAGTTTTGACAGTTTTAGTTTTTGAAAAAGTCACGAAAAGAAGGAAATTAATTTTAATAAAAAGTTAAACAGGTTAATAAAGTATAATTTATAAAAAGGTAAAAGACGAATAGAAGAGGTTGTAATTAATAATTGTTGAAGAAAACTGTAGCAGTTAGTTAATTTTGGAAATAGTAAAAGTAAGTGGTGAGAACGAAAAAGATATTCAGTAAGAAAAAGTGAAAGTAATGTAGCTGAACCAAAATTATAAACTATATAAACCAAGAAGATATAGTAAATTCAAAATTTAAAAGTAGCTGTAAGCATAGCTGTTCCATAAGTGAATAGAAGACCTGGAGGAGATTTAAACCTATAGAAAATAAGTGAAGCAAGGGAAGAAAAAAAGGATAAGGACAATTTTAAAGACAAATTTTGCGGTAATTAAGGTTAGTTAAGATAGTTAAGTAATTAGTTAAGACTAGATAAGATAGGTAGGTAGCAGCTAGGGATTAGGTAGATAGGAGTTAGTTAGACATCACTTGATAAAATTTTATTTGGTTAAACATTCAAAATTCAATTTAATAAAAAAAAAATTTAAATGTTTCAACCCTACCCTTATTAAATAAAGAAAAATAAAAAATTCAAACTTAAATTTAAAATTTGTATTGGGAAAAAATCATCTCAATATATTGCTATCATTTTGATTAATATGATCCTACTAAACTAGTCCATTGCCAAGCATCGTTCCCAACTTTCAAATTAAATGTTACATTCAATAAATCAATATACCCCCTATTCTGTATCTAAGTGGAAGTGAAGCAACTTTATAGCAGCTGACTGACAAGCAACTGTAGATAGTAACTTTTTAACCACTTTCAATAAAATTTATGTCACTAGATCTTCACTGATATAACCCAAATTAAAATAACTTCTCATTAGAATTGACTGCAACCTATTTATAGCTTTTTATTGTTCTTAGATGTTCTCGAACATTTTTCTACTTTTGTTTTACACATTACAATGATATACACATTATTGATTCTTTTTGAATAAATTCTGGAATTGTACAATTTGGAATTTGGACAATTTCAATTTCTGGTCAGTTTTTACATTATTTACTTTTGTGTATATCAGCAGATTCTTAGATTACTTTTAACTATCGGCAACATTGTTAACGAATGTTTACATATTTTAATATTTAGGGGAGAAATACTTATATTTTTCGATTAATACCTGCTTTCTTGTGTGTAAATGCCTTATTTACATGAAATATAATATCTAAATCATTATTATTATTATAATTCTTTCAGATTTTCCTTTGATTTATATAAAAAAGATTGTCGTGGAACAATTTCAAAAACGACAAGGGGATATTTCCAAGAAAGGAAAAATTGTATCAATGAATTGTCATTCTATACATATAAAACTCAAAATTTATTCATTGACTGATTTATTATTGGCATACTACTAGCGGCCAAACGGCTGGAGGTAGAAACACTATTATTGGAGGGTAGATACCTTTCATGGTGTAGGTGTGCACTAACAAAGGATTTTTCGAAATTCTATCCCAAAGTGGGTAAAATGGGGATTACAAGTTTGAATGAAACCCCTTCAGAATTTGATGCGTCATCATCGTCAACTGCATTGACTGTATTTGGGAGGGTAGTTTGATTTTAGGTGGTAAAAATTTTTTATGTGGTCTAAATTTTATTTCATACAAACGAAGTTGTTATTTTCATAAACAGGATATTTCAAGTAGAAACTTGAATTTCAAATACATTATTTATTTGAATAAAATAAATATTTTATAAAGACAGATGTAGTATTTACATAATTGGAGTTATTTTAATTGTATCAATGTCAATCAAATTTATTTGAAAAGTATCTCCACTGCAACACTTTAATCAAGTATATTATTTATTTACGTTTTTAAAAAATGAATCAAACATTTGAATCAAAAATATAATTAATTACCATTAAATAAAAAATGATGTTTAATTTTAATTATACAGTTGTTTTTAACAAAAAACTATTTACTTGAATCAATTCTTATTCTATCTAGTTGAACGGTTTAGTTCTGATATAAAACTAATATTTATTTGAATAAAGTAGCTAATATAAATTAGCAAATTACATATACTAAGTGACATAAAAATCCGAGTACCCAGTTTAAATGTTTTTTTTATTAAATTTTGATGAATTTCTTTATTTTACTAAAATAAAGGGAGCTCTGTACGCCCCCGTAGAACAACAGACCGTGAAGATCACCGCCTAAGATTATTGGCCTTAGGGGATCGTTTCTCCACTACCAGGTTCATTGCAAATGAATGGTTTGCAGAGCACGGAAGACCTATTGGCATGCGATGTGTTTACCGACGAATAAGACGTTTTGGCCTGTTTTCTTACCGACCACACTGGGTCCTCCCTTTAACCCCAGAACACCGACGTAATCGCCTTGAGTGGTGCAGGAACGGTCACTTTGGGATCAGGAATGGAGCGAGTCTCGATTTTGTTTAGGCATGTACGATGGTTGAGCGAGGGTTAGAAGACGACGTCGTGAAAGGAGAAATCCAGGCATGTTCATCAAACTGTTGGAGTTATGGTTTGGGGTGGTTGGAGATCACCTTTAATATTCATCAGAGGTAACATGAACGCGCAGCGTTATATCCAAGAAGTTTTAGAACCCCATCTTTTACCCTATCTTGACACCCTGGCAAATTCAACTTTCCAACAAGATAGTGCCCGACCACATGTCGCAAGAGTTACAATAGACTTTTTTCAACATAATGATGTCACATTGTTACCTTGGCCACCAAGATCTCCCGACTTATCTCGAATTGAGCACGTGTGGGATATGATGGGTAGGAGATTGCTCAATTTGCAACGTCCTCCTCAGACTCTAGAAGAACTTCAAGAGGAGTTGGTGGTTGCCTGGAATGAGATACCACAGGACGACATGGACCACCTGATCCGAAGCATGCCTAGGCGCGTTGGAGAATGCGTAACACATCGGGGTGCATCCACATATTATTAAAGGTAAAAGGGCTTTAAATTTTTTTCTTTTACTTATGCTTCAGTAAGTAAATTTTGTAAAAATAAAATCATTTAAACTGGGTGTTCGGATTTTTATGTTACTTAGTATAAGTGTTAGTATAAGGGTGAAAGGATAGTATAATAGAAAATACATTTTTGTTTTTCAAAATTTATTAATATACTAAAACATTGGATTTTTTTAAACTTAAAAAAAATAAAATAAAAAATAATACAGAGAAAAATTCTACATATTGTATCAAACTTAAAAATATAACCATTATCTACGTGCAAAGTATATGGATATTGCTGTTACTTAAGAAGAACAAAATCCGCTTGGAATTTCTAACTCCATACGGAAGTTTCTTTAGAAGGAAAAACTATTGTTTCCATATCTAATAAAACAAAAAAAAATTTTACATTAAAAATAGCAAAAAAAATAAAACAACAAACATAAAAATACATAATCCTACTCTAATATATCACATTATTAACAAAAAACCTTTAAACTGAAATTATTAATTAATATTTAATTTACGTAATTTTTAAAAAGAAGAATTAATTCATTGGGATGAAATTTTTTTTCTGAGAAGTCGATAGTGTCTGTCTGTAACCCCTCAATTAATACTTTCAAGTAATTTAATATATTTTTTTGTATTAATTGTTAGGTAATTTGTACAATATTTTCTTAATTAAAATAAAAATAAGTCAACGTTATTTCTTTAAATCAATCTTTAAGAAAATGTTTTAACTTTAAATTAACTTTACTTACTACTACTGGAGCCAAATAAGTTTCCAGTATTGGCAATTTTTGGCAGTACCCTTATAATTAATCCTTATCCAATTCTTAACCACTTTTCTCCGTTTGAACAATAATTTGAGGCTCTTGTAGAATATCTAGATTAAAAATAAATAAAAATATAATAACTGTAATTTCTTAAATCAAATAAATCAAATTCTAGAATCAAATAATTCAAATTAAGGAATCAAACAAGTCAAATATTACCCTTTATTTATTCAATAATCAAATAAATCAAATTCTAGAATCAAATAATTTATATTAAGGAATCAAACAAGTCAAATATTAGTCGTTATTTTTTCAATAATTGATAGGTATTATATAAAACCATACTTAATCATATTAACTTGTTCATTTCAAATACTTAAAGAAGAATAAGAAATTGTATCGTAGGTATACAATTACAATGTACAATGTGAGAAAATACATATTAGTATTTTTTTAAAGTACCTAGTTAAATTATAAATTCAGACAAATTAATTTTATTCGTATGAAGGAAAATAATTAACGTAAAAAGCTATAACTCCCTACAACTGGTTTGATTAAATATTTTGAATATTAAATATTAATTAATCAGTAAGTAATTAAAAAGGAACTTACCTTCAAATACATTTTTTGACTGTGTTAAATTCGCTGAGATCAAAAACTGTTTTTCTTGATACTTATTTATAAAAATACTATACAAATTGGAGCAAAGAACAAGCTACTAGTATATTGTGTCACAAAGGAGGCAACGGAAAGTAGGCATTAGCAGCTCGCGGCTTTATTTGTTACTCTAAAATCTAAACCTAGTTAAATATATGACTCTAAAACAAAGCTAGTACGATAATTAACCTCGACTAATCCGACTAGTACCGATACAGGTAACTCCAAGGTCCTTTTGATTTTAAAATTTGAATTGTTTGGGTCAAATCATTATATGTTTAAAGCAGAATTAGAATTTATATTAAATATTCTTAATTGTATATTTATACTTATTAAACAACAATATTATAGGAAGAAAAATTGGCTGCTTAGAGTAACTCGGAGTTCTGCCTTTAATTTTCTCTTAAATTTTTTGTTTTGTAGTAAAAAAATTATTTGATTGATGCAATTCTTCATATACTTGGATTTAAAGAAAATGATTCTGCATGTTAAAATAAATTTATTTTCAAATACTCAGCAAATTTGAATCAAACAAATAAACATTATTACATGAAATAATTATTTTTTTTTCAGTACTAGCCTCTGAACCTATCTGTATTGACTTTTGTTGAGTTAGTAAAGTTGTAAATTATTTATACTTATTATCAAATAAAAATTATTGTATATGTTATATATATCATATAGATCATGGACGATGCCAGACTTACGTGTATCACCCTGTACATTTAAACTTTTGTTTAAAAAGCTCACATTAAAATTTCAAAGTTGACGGGTCCCAGCGTTTTTTATAATCTTCTAAACAAACCCCACAAATTATTTTATTCCATAGTGGTTTCCACATTGTATATGCTCTTAAGTGTTCATTGAATCTTACTTCAAAATTTCTTTGTGTTTGACCAATATTTATATAGCATTTTAAACAGTTTAAATTCGTTTGAACGAATAGTTGTTTATTATTCTTAGTAAAATGGACTTCCACAGAGTAAGGCTTAGCACAATAAATTTAATGAAAGGAGGTCTTAATATTGAATCATTAAGAAAGAACATGCAAAGCAAAATAAATTTAAATATTACCAAAGCTAAAGAGACAATTATACAAGAGCAGACTCTCTCAAAGAAATTATTTGTAAGGTAAAAGAAGAGGAATATCAAAAATAGAAAATGATTTTTCTAAAGAAGACACAAAACCTTATTTTAAAATAATTGTTAATGCAATAAATTCACAAAAGGAAAACTTCCTGGTAGTGGTTAAAATGACATAAACAATTATTTATTACCCATATTACATGTGTAAATATCAATTAAAAGGTTTATAGTTTTATTAATATTAGCATATATAAGTGGTAATATTTTTTATATACGTATAATATTGACTTAAGCTATGATTAATCAACTTAAAAATCTGTTATTTTAAAAACAATATACATGGTGAGACGTATTGATAACAAAATCATCTCCCAATATTATTTTTCTTAAATTGGCTTCATTGCTATTCCAATAGAAAAATTGATTGACAAAAAATTTTTCCACAGTTTTCATTATGATCACATTTTGTTAGAGGTGTTTTTATGCAGTTTCCTTATCGAATTGATCGAAAAGATAGTGTTTGAAACAAATCTGTATGCCACATAGAAATCTGGGAAACGTTTTATTTCTATAAATGTTGAAGAAGTGAAGTGTTTCCTTGGAATCAATTTGATGATGGGGGAAAAACCTAGTTACAGAGACTATTGGTCATCCAAATTTGAAATGAGGGATCAATTTATATCCTCTGCCATGTCCAGGGATCGTTTTTCATGGATGTTAGGATTCAGTACAACCGCGAAAAGGTGAAAATAATTTTGATTTATACAAATTACGACCTATGATTGATAACACTAACAAATACTTTCGCAAAATGATTACAAACCAGGAGAATTCCAAAGTATCGACGAATCCATGGTCAAATTCAAAAGGAGAATTGGCTTTCGTCAATACATGCCTCTAAAGCCTATAAAGAGAGGTTACAAAATTTGGATAAGGGCCGATAGTTCTGGGTTTGTATCTCAATTCCAAATTTACACAGGAACATTTGGATCTCTTGAAGAAGGTTTAGGTTTTAGAGTCGTAAAAAACCTAACCCGTCCACTGGTAGGCAAATATCATAAAATATATTTCGATAATTATTTTAATTCTGTTGAATTGACCAACTCTTTATTGCAAGAGGGTATTTATTCTTGTGGAACTATGAGGAAAAAACGTAAAAATAAGCCTAAAGATGTAGTCAACGATAAAATAAAAATGAAAAGAGTGGAGAATTACCGAAGGTGGTTTGGGGTATGTGAAATGGATGGCTAGTAAACCAGTTCTACTTCTTAGTAACTTCTATAATCCAAATGATATTCAAACCGTCTCAAGGAAAAACAAAGATGGAACCTCCCAAGATATTTCGTGTCTTCAAATAGTCAGGGACTATAACAAGCATATGGGTTACGTAGACCAGTCAGATATGTACATTTCCCTATATAAAATAAGCCGTAAATCAAAGAAACGGTGGCACAGATTATTTTGGCATTTTATATACTGTTCGTGCAAGTTTAGCATTGAAAGACTTTAGATTGGCTGTTACTTTAGGTCTAATCGGAGCAACATCAAATACAACAAAAAAAGACAGAAGAAATGCTGAAATTATACCCAATAAATATTAGATTGCCCATCTTCCAGTACATGGTAATAATTTTTCTTATTATACATTTGTTTTGATTCCTAGTGGTCAATTTTTGGAACCACATGTTTTTTGAAAAACTGAATAAACTTTTAATTTTTTTATGAAAGGATTACCTACATATTTACCCCAAATTTATATAGATTCAGTAAAAAAAGAAGTTATTTTCAAATATTATTAATTCAAGCCGCAAAAGGGTTAATACATCTGTTAAGCTTATCCAAAGCGATTGTACATTTTTAAATGTATAATTATTTGTGAATTTTCACTCGTGCTTCGAAAAACTCAATCATAATGTTTTTTGCTCCTTCATCCGAGCCTTCATCTTCATATGTTTTTCTACATGATCTGAGACTGATAAAGAATAATAAAACTATCTAAAGAAGGAAGCAAGCAAAGTTCCTCACATTGAATTTGATACTTATCTTTGGCAGATTATGTGACAAATTCACAAAACACAAACTAATTGAGCAAACTGCTCGTGTTGCTATATCGTACCATACGATTAGACGATTTTTTATTCCGTCTACGTTCCAAAATACCAAATTGTAATGTCACCCGAAAAAAATACGTTTACGATTTTGGTATGCGAGTTTATTCCCATGATTATGAAAATAGCAGCCCTGATCTGATTTTCTTATTTTCGCCGTTTGATAGTTTTGACTAATTTCAGATCTTTTTCGTGACTGGTTGGCACTTTTTTCATTTTTATAAAGGCGGCTCCGGCTTTCTCTATTCTGGTTTTGATCTCGATGCTCGGGTCTCATTGATCGTTGATGTTCCTACACACTATTGCACTCTTTCCAGATGCGACCCCGCAATCATTACCTCTAATATCCCCGTTTTACTGATGACCATATAATATATTGATATGACGTTGAGTTTTAAGCCAAATTGGGTACAGGTGTCAGTGATATTCGTTGTTCGTTAAAATACGGCGTATCTTATTAACAATAACTCCATATTAATATTGATTCCTTCACTGGCATCGTCAAGACTTTTTCTTCCGAATAGAGATTGAAAAGCATGGGAGACAGAATGCAGCCTTGCCACAGTCCTCTTTTGATATTGACTTCTTCTGATAATTGATACTCCAATCAAATTCTAGCTGCCTGGTGCCAGTGCAAATTGGCAGTCAGTCGAATATTTTTGCATCTATTCCAGTCGTTTATTTAGAATTTGAATAATTTTATCGTAGCGTATCAAACGATTTTTCAAAGTATATCGAATAAAAGAACACATCAAGATTGACATCGCGACCTCTTTGGATTTATTTGGGCAAAAAAAACTACGGGTATAATATTGAAATCTGTGGCAAACCAAAATAATTATAAGCCAAGGTAAGAAAGTGAGTTATCATTGATTTTTTATTATTATATTGTATTATTATTATTATTTTTTCACTACTACCCTCCGAACCTATCTTTATTGACTTGGCTACACTAGCAAGATAAGTAAATGGGACTTTAACAACATTCGGTGGTATTATAGAGAAGAAGGCAACTGAAGTAAGGGAAACGAAAAAGTCAAAGGAAGCTGGCATTAGAGCTAGCAAATGGATTTCATTTTTCTTTTTATGACAGTTTTATAAATCAATCTCATTCTCAATACCTTCTATTGATTTAGATAGTATTGACAATGGACTAGTTTAGTAGGATCATATTAATCAAAATGATAGCAATATATATTTAGGATAAGATACCTACTTACTTATATTGGTATTCATTTTGCAATTAATTTTTCTCATTTCGTAAAATTTAGCAATAAATAATTAGTAAGTTTTAAACGTAGCGCCAACTAATAACCAATAATGAAGTGTGTTTAAAAGTCAACGTTGTCACATTTTAGCTACGTTCGTTTCAAGTATTCTTAAAGAACTGGCGGCACAAAACACCGTGTTCTGTGACTAACTGATTGTACCAGTTGACAAGATATATGACAGGAGAGAAAATCGTGTTTATCTGTAATAAACAAACAAGACCCCTATTCTTGACGGTGATCGAATAGAACAGCCAATAGAAAGTGGGCGTGGTTCTATTGAAAATGCCAAAACGGTATTCTTGAAATTCGTTTTCTCACTGTACCGATAGAAGGGTTGCTCCCCGAGAGAACAATTACTTCTATTGGTTATTTTTGAAGGAACCGCTATAACACCAAGAGAAGGTGTTAGGGATTTTTATTTTCGAACCAAAAATAGTATAGAAGTAATTTCTTTCATAAACCAAACACAACCAAACAACAAATTAAACTAACGAAAATGACAGAATATTTTGTTTAGTGTTTTACTCCTTATTTGATAAAGTGTCAAACAGAGAAAAAAAATATCGATATGTTTATCTCTTTTTAATGACAACAAATAAGAGAGAGAGATAAGTTTCTCGGTTAATATTAAAGCATATCGACAACATCGCAAATTTTCTACCAATCTTATTGAAACACGTCACTTACCACTTATGACGTATATAACCATTAAATTTAAATTTCAAAAGCCGATTATGGCTAGAGGATTAATTTAAAAAAAAAATTATTTGTACAGTTGAACCACTAAAAACCTATTTTATAAGATGCAAATATAAAAAAAATCACTAAACTAGTCCATTGTCAGTTGTCGTGGGCACTGTAAAAACACAGTTATAATTTGAATAAATATTTATTGTTACACCTATTCACATAATTAGATTAAATAAAAATTGCCAAAATGAAAATGATTAGGCATATTTATTTGAAGTTTACAAGGCGCCCAATGACATATTTTCCAATAATTTTGTTTTGATTTGATAATAAGTATTGTGTTGTAATATATATGACTATGAAAATACATAGAAAAGTCAATTTTGAATAGGTAGGTGGATTATCAAATAAGTAACGAAAAATATTGTTTTCATTTTGTCTTTGCATCAGTTAACCTGATATTCTGTTGAATGAATTGAGATATAGTTCTAATTAAGTAGACTCTGTATTTTTCTACCTTAGTTAATAATGAACAACTGTACTACCTCAACAAAAGTCAATAAAGTTATATTATACAGCGAGTAGAGAAAAAAATATTTCTATTTCTTTCTTTTCTTTTAATGATTTTCCTAGTTCAATATTGTCTACATATTTAGTACAATTGTTTTCTTTTGAATTAAAAATTCAAAGGTGTTTTGGTGTTGAAAAATTTGCCACTCTGTGTACGGTATAATTATTACACTTCAATGAAAACGCGTAAATCTAGCTGATATCCGATTACGTCATTGTTAATATCTTGGGAATTGTGTGAAATCTTGGTAATTTTAAGAAAAAATAAACAGTTTTATAACAGTTACCCGGAACATGCTGTGTCAAAGTCACACGTTTTTTTTTTAAACAAAAGTTTCCGTTTTCAAGTAATTGCGTCTCAGACTATTTTGCATCTTACATTTTAATAAATTAGGAAATTAGCAGACCGGTGTGAAGTTAGCGGCCAATTTTAACTGCAAAAATGTTGAATAGTACCTAGCGGATTTTACCTCTCAGTTGCGTACCATTTTTTAGGTAAATTTTAACTGTGAAAAATCCAACGTAAATCAATTATAAATAATATTTCACTTGAAAAAACATATTTAAAAAATATGTATCCCGTGCAAGCTACTATTAATATGTTTTACAATCAATCAAATTTTATGAAACAGTTAATTTAAGTAAGTACCTATAAAAAATTTATGTTGAAACTGAAAAAAGGTTTAGGATTAAATATTACAAGAAATATTTTTCAAATCTGTATGTAGAAAATGAAAAGCCAAGTTGAAATTTCGTAAATAATTGAAGTTTGATTACAAATATATAAGTACTTTCGGGCGGGATTTGTGGTTCAATTTTATATAAGTATATAAATTTCGGGTTTAAAACGTCCTTCGACGTTGTCCGAGGCCTATTTGCCAACATTTTCTATCGTGGCAGTTCTGGTCCTCTAATCCTCTCAGACTTAAAGATCTTCTTATACCTTGCATTCACGTTGTTTTTGGTCTTCCTCTTTTTCTATTTTCTGGCGGTATACATTTCATGATTTTCTCTCATCGCCCATTCTCTGTACATGTCCGTACCACGTTAATTGTTTTTTTTAATATGTTCTATGATAGTTTCCTATATTCATTGTTCGCTTTATTTCCTCTTTTCTAATTCGGTCCAATCTTGAAGTTCTATTTGCCCTCCTTAGGGCGTCTATTTCGGTAGCCTCTGTTTTCCTTATTTGATGTTCCTTCATTCTCTACGTTTCAGATCCATATAGGTACTAATCTATTCTTAATCATGGTGGTGTAGTACTCCATAAAATTCCAATCTACGACTTTATTATTGATGTACAAACAAACTAAATGTAACTTCAATATGTCAATCTGACGATGTTTAGCGAAACAGCTGTCATTCAGTTAAAAAAGCAATGTTTGAAATAAATAGTGGAAGTTTTATTTAGAAAGTTCTATTTTTAATGTTCTTAGTTTTCCTTCGAGCTATTGAGAGTGATATTAATGTTTATGAAGATGAAGAATACAATTTATATTTGCCAAAATTGTTCATTTGCATTAGATGGAGCTTCTTACATGATTGGAGTAAATAGCAAAAGGTGTAGTAGGGCATTCAGAACTGTTAGAACAGACAGTGTTTTATTACTAGCTAGGATGCCACCAATTAACCTCCTGGTTGAGGAGCGCATGAAGGAATAGTGTAACAACGACGATAGAAAGAGAGGTACTAATAGAAAAGTAGCAAAACCGATGGGAAAATGTGGATTCATAGACCAGAGAGATAATACTTTATTTAAAGACATGGTAGTTGAGAAAACACGGACAGATGAAAAGGTGACAGAAATTATGACAGGGCATGGACCATTTTGCAGTTATAGATTTAAGATAAAGAAGGCGTCGGATTAAGGATGCTGGTACTGTGACAAGGGACGCAGCGAGGCGTGCTCTTATGGAATGCCCCAAAATTAATACGGTAAAAAAATTAGGGAACATTAAAGATCCTAAGATCGCTGACCAGCGAAGAAAGATGGGAGGAGATCGAAAAAGTATTGGTGAACATCATAAAACAGAAGGAACAAAATGAGAGCCACATCCAAAAAGGGATGGTAAATGAGAGCGCCGAAGAAATGCCTATATGCGATGCCGACGCTTTAATCATAAAGATTTTCACCTCCTCATGGCACAAAAGGTTAGGCTTAAGGAAAAAACAGAGGTCAAATATTTAGGGCTGATCCTAGATAGCAAGTTACTCTGGAATAAACACGAAGACGAAGTAATACACAAAACTACCAAGACCCTCATGGTGTGTAAGAACATTGAAGGGAAAAACTGGGGATGTAACCCACGTATTCTGCAATGGATGTACACAGCAATAGTGAGACCAATAATCACATATATGGCAGTAGCTTGGGGCACAAGAGCTAATCTGAATACGACAAGGAAAAAGCTTTCGAAGATTCAGAGACTAGCCTGTGCATGTATCACTGAAGCAATGGGAACCTGCCCCAGTGCCGCTATGGAGGTGATTCTGCGGCTATGGAGGTGAACTTGATCCCACTGCACATTCAACTAGAAAATGTAAGGAAGAAAACAATATACAGGATGATCAGAGAAGGAATCATCAGAGAAAAACCTCGATTACTTCAATTTGATCAAACATTGGAAGAAACTATCGCAGACATGTCCGATAGTCAAGCAGCCATCAAAGCACTGAGTTCACATACAATCAGTTCTAAGATGGTTTGGGAGTGCCTAGGAAAGCTAAACGAACTAAGCCAGAAGAACCTTGTCACCCTCCTATGGGTCCCAGGAGGCGAAACCCCATATATGGGACCAGAACCATCATGTCGGATCAGCAGTAGAGCAATCTTAGGAAAACTAAGAGGAGAATTGGAGAGGGAAAAGTCCAAGTACTGGAATCAGCTGGAAGGATTGAGACAAGCCAAGACACTTCTGGGAAATTATGACCAGAATAGATCTCTTGTCTTTCTCAACCTCAGTAAAAAGAAGCTCCGGATTTTGACAGGAATATTAACCGGGAATTGCAGGTTAAGAAGTCATATGAAGCAGCTAGGATTGGTAGATGAAGCAAAATGCAGATTCTGTGAGGAAGAGGACGAAACCCCAATACACATACTCTCGGAATGTCCTGCATTGCAGGGCTAGATACCTAGGGGCTCATGAAATAGAAGAGGAGAACCTACTTGAATTGAAGCCCGACGATGTCCTAATCTTTCTTAGGAAAATAGGACTAGAAGAGCTGCTATAGGTCTGAGAAAACATCAGAACTTGGCAAGCAAGGGGGACACAATACGGGTCACAGTGTATCTATCACCCCTATTAACATACATACATACATACAAGGATAAATATCAGAGAAATTGGCTACGACGAAGCAGATTTCCATCATCATTGTATACCTTATTTACTAACTTTATGTTCAAAAGTTATGTCAAGCTGGAATGAGTTTTAAAAAAATGATTAACTCCATGAGGTCACGAGGCTAGAACCAACGACAGTTTCCTGCATTTTTATGTAAAGACTATCAAATGGTAGATTATAGATGATGCTGTGAAAAAACAGTTAGTAGTGGAAAATCTATCACATTTCTCGATTTGTAAGACGTATCAAGACAGTATGAATGCTCCAATAGCAAACAAAGCAATACTACTTGGTAAAATTGGTGTATCCATGTTTAGTTACAATTTCTCTCCTACAAAATTTTAAATCAATATTTTTAATGTGCCACTTGCATGTAGTGATAAAAACTAAAGTCTATAATTAGTCTTTTATTATAAAAGTTAAAAAAAATATTTGATACGACACGGGAAGCCTGGCAGATGTGAAACATCGACATTGTTTTGTAGTTATATCCATAAAAGAACAGATTACGACAGGAATCTGGCATAATGAAAAGATAAAGCATTACAAATTAGTTCCATAAAATAATAACTGTTTATAATACTATAATATTTATAATAAATGTGTAATTAAAATATACAGAATAAAATTTCAGTGTAAATTTAACATAAACTCAACAATATTATACTTAGTTATTATAATATATTTCTGATACAGTGTGGAAAATCCAAATGGAATAAATTCATTATTTCGATTACTGGACATATTTATAGAAAATCCCGAAACACGTCAAATTTAAATTATAAATTGACATTCTTTAAAGTGAAAATTTGATCCCTATCTTTAACCCCTTTTGAGTGACAGTTACAACCCCCAATTTTTTTAATAGGAAGGTCTCTTCATTCTCTAACCAAAAATGTTAATGTTTTTAAATTTATTGCAAAAATTGACTTAAAAAATAAATTCGTCTTATTACCGATATTCGTTCTAGAGTACCTACATTACTAATTTATTTCAAGAAAACCACATCAGTGTTCTTTATTAATTAATTTCAATTTTAAAAAACTCCTTTAAAAAACCATCGTAGCAATGTTAGACATAGAAAACATACACATATGACCAAAAGTTTGGAATATTTAGAAATAATATATCTATACGGTTTTTTATTTGATATTTACTTCAAAGCGTTTTTAAATCAAAGTAATACTAAATTTGATTCGTTTTTGTATTAATTTGGTCTTATTTAATTGATTTGGGTGCCTTTACATTATTCCAATTCTTGTTTAAATTTCATTTGAGCTGTTTAAAAATGCCCAGAGACATGATATCATATTTTAAAATGTCTAGAGTAATTGTTTTGTTACAACAGGGCTTTCGTCAAAGTGATATCGCGAATATTTTTGGTGTTACTCAGGGTGCTGTATCAAAAATTAAAAAAAAATTCCAAGACAAAAATGATGTGAAGGATTGTCCCAGAAGTGGCAGAAGTCGATATACAACAGAAGCACAAGACCGACAGTTAACATTGATAGCTCGAAGAAATCGACAGGAATCTACAAGTGGCATATCCAGAAAAATTGCTTGACTTGAAGGACTAAATATCTCAAGGCAAACAATTACACGAAGATTAAATGCGGTAAATTTGTACCGCAGAAGACCTCTACGTGTTCCCAAACTAACCTATCAACAAAACATTGTAAGGTTGCAATGGGCTCAAGAAATGTTACACCATGGTCCTAACTGGAATTACGTGATGTTCTCTGATGAATCAAGAACTTTTGGACATATGTGTATTTGAGATGATGAAAATTGTTTTGAATCACATGGAGGAAATGAAAAATGTCTTCCTAAATTTCACGAAACCAAAAAGGAACAGGACAAACAAAAGAAGAGAAACTACTTATGAACAATCTCTCTCATCAATAAATAGTTGGAAGAGATCTTAGTAAGGACTGGATTCACTCTTTAAAGGCATCTTTAGTTGCATGCATCTTTCTAGAGGTGGCGAAAAACACACACTCCAGTAATTCAATTAAACGAAGACCAAAGAATAGAGATGACAAATTTAAATCGATGTAATAAAAAAATACAAACATTACAATATCTAGTTACCCATTTGAGAGAAATAAATAATATCACTCCAGAATGTCAAGCAAAACTTCAAATTTGTTTAGATATTTTTGAAAACAAAAGGTAAGACCAATTTTTTTGGATAGAATGAGCTTCAGTAGGAAATAATGTTTTGCATTAAATTTTATACAAGTTTATATAATTTTAGGAATGTTTGCCAAACACTGAGCAAAAATTGTTTAGTGCGTCAATTAAAGCTAACCTCCAAACGAAAATTCCCTCTAGATCTTTTCCGCTTAC
Source organism: Ophraella communa (assembly GCA_035357415.1). Classification (NCBI taxonomy): domain Eukaryota; kingdom Metazoa; phylum Arthropoda; class Insecta; order Coleoptera; family Chrysomelidae; genus Ophraella; species Ophraella communa. The sequence continues at coordinate 17,750,418 of CM068988.1, read as the reverse complement.
ATTCCTTTTTTTATTCTCTTAGGGTTTACCCTATTGTTAACAAAAAATTCTTTCCATTTCCATTTTTTTTCCTCTGAATGTACCTATCCGTTCCGGATGTTGACGACAAACAAAGCAATTTGAACTTTGTTGGCTGCTCCTCTAAACAGTCCTCTTGTATATAGATAAAACCAAGCTCTGTTTCCCAACTAGAAGATTCTAAGTCTTCCAGGACCCCTTCTACCCAGAACCTTTCCCTGGAGAATTAACTGAAGCAGGTATTTTTTGGTTCCTCATTGTGTGTGCGAGATATTCTTATTTGCGTATTCTAATTAAGTTCACTATTTCGGTCACTTTTTGAAGCATTTCTAAAAGATAACTGTTTTATTGGAGACGTGATCAACCCAGGGGATTCTAAGGATTCGTCTGTATAGCCACATCTCAAAGGTCTCAAGTTTTTTTGTTGACGCTTCCGTCAAGATCCAGCACTAACCAGACATAGCATTTAAGCAGTCTCAGTTTGGTGCGCCCATTAAAGTCTCTGCTTTAAAATAGATTTCCCATTTTAAAGAAAGTGACCCTTGCTTTTTCTATGCGGCACTTTATTTCTACAGAGTGATCCCAAACACCATTAGAAAACGGTACTACTCCATAGATGGCTCACCAGGTTATACTTCAGAAGCATTGCAGGACATAAAAATAAAGGCGCAAGACTTTCGCAGTATAGAAAAACAATTAGTATGCTTTCTTACATTAGGTGAAATGTCTTTAAGACAACAAGTAGACTGGGAAGGTGGTAGAAATATTGGTTATGTCAATTTTGGTGTAAACTTAGGTAATGATGCGTTAACCTTAGCAACAGAAGCTTTGGTGTAAACTGTCATTGGAAGGTAGGTAACTATAGCATGTTTTCTTGTAAACTCTGTAAATGCATCAGAAAAGGCAGAATTAGGCAGAAATATTCTAAGTTGATTTTATTTAAACACCAGTAATAAACTTTTTTACATATTTATTATTGTCGTTTTATTGATTCTTTCATCTTAATTCTTCATAGGAAAACTTACAAATTTCTATTGCAAACCCATTTGTTTAATTTTGTAAATTTATCAACAATGTAAATTAAATACAAAAATTACAGTTCACTCAATATTCTATTAACATTTTAATATGACAGTAACAACAGAGTGCACTTTCAATTTGTGTATTAATTTATAATTTTTCATTAAACAAATTTTAATTCTAACGCGTTTATAAGAGGCATTGGATTGCAATTTCCAGATACTATTAAAAATTATTAGGTATATTATTAAAAATAAACAGTAATTGAATTCTAATATGTATATTAAATCCTATATCCTAATTTTTTTATTGGTATTTGAGCAAATTATTATTTTTACAATTTTCCTATAAAATTCAAATTTATTACCGTAAGTCACGTGATCAAATTATGTCTATTTTTGTCGCGCGTGCAATTTCTCTTACAGTTCTCACTCTCTCTAAGGTTTCAGTCAATGTTCTGTTTAAGACAAAGGCACATCTGGTACGTATGGACTACGTATAGGTCCTATTATATCCTATCACGTAGCGAAGAAATCCATCGCTACAGCCGGTATCGCCACGTCAAAAATCAATTTGCGCAACAAAAGAAATAATTAAATAGTTTTTTAAAATGTATCGTTGATTTGAGAATTATTTCGCCAAATATTTACATTATAAAATATCTTACTTTATAAACAATATAAAATTCAGAATTCCTTTGATTTTCTATGGATTGAGGTGATACATCTTAACAGAAAGAAGATATAAGGATAGTTTTCCTTTATCATCCCTGAAATAGTCTGAAAATGGACTAAAAATTAACTGTTTTAATCTAAATTTAACGCTCACCTTTTCTTTCTCTGACGACTGTGCTTCTAATAACTCTTCTGCGAATTCTTTGATGACTTCCCAAGCATAATCTGCACAAAACAAACAAAATTTTAATAGTTTTATTTGACTATTCTATTTTAATAGTGGAACTCATGTAGGAGACAGGAGAAGGACTTAACCCAACGATGAATCTTTGGTTAAAAATAAAGCGAGACTGGTCCTGAGCTGGTCCTGAGGTATCGGTCTTGTCTCGATTTCGATGTCGAAAATCGAGGCTTAAAGATTTCTCTCGAGGTCGAGACCAAGACCGAGACCGAAGGACCGAGCCTCTCGGTGTCGGTTTCAAAGGATATTTTTATTTTGTTTTAAAAACATGTCTTTTATGAAAAATTACTATGTAGTAAGGAGGTTTTGAAAAAAGCTCAGCAATCGAGTAATGAAAAAACATACAAAAAATAATTTAGAATGCGTTTCAATATATCTTTTTTAATTTTGTTTTCATCTGCCACAAACAAAATTTAAACGAATTTTTTTTTTCATCTGTCAAACTTTTTTTAGCCAATGGGCATGCAATTAGGTGATAATTTCAGATTATGACAGCTGAAACCATAGAGAACGCTGAAACAGTCCATAGACAAATAAATAGTAATTGAAGGGAAACACAAAATCAATGTCACAGATTTTTATTTAATACAATAGCGACTAGTTTCGGCCTTTTTAGAAGGCCATCATCAGGCTAGAAAAAACAGGATGAGGTCATTACATATTTAACAAAATCACAAAAACATACCTTAGTATAAAATTGTTAAAAAACCATAATTGCTCGAACAAAATGCTTGAGTAAACAAAATAGTTGAAATGGTAAAATTATTAATGAAAAATTGTGAAAAGGAGGAACAAGTGTGACATCAAAATTATATAGTAACATGAATAAGTATAAAAGTAAGATAAATTATTAAAATAAAACTATATGGTAAATAGAAACTGTGTCTTATAAAACTAAAAGTTTATAGAAAGATAAACATATCTAAGATTTTTATAAGCAAAATATAAAAAATATATTATGCTCTATGATGGTATAGACGTTTAAGATCTACTTATAAACTTGCAGTTGCCGACGCCGTTGCCGTTCCCGTTGCTGTTTGACGTTGCAGTTGCCGTTCATAGTGTCAATTTATAAACTTGATGTTTGATGATGACATAACTATAGACTGAAGTTTGACACCACATCAAAAAAGAAGATGATCGTGCGTTTAGCGTTGTTGTGACAATATTATCTAGGTATTAGCTATTTTTCATGAACCACCCTTGCTTGAGCTTTGCAGGATTTGCATTTATAATGAATTAACTGTGCTGCCAACTCCAAATAAATATAGTATAAAAATCTTTTTTTGGTGGAAATAAATTATTATCATTAAACAATTGCCCTGTATAGTATTACTTACCTATGTCATCCTCGTCTGCGTTGGCAGCTACGACGCAAAATCTAATCACGTATTTGTCGTTGACGTTAGAAGGAACCATGTGCAATTTACCAGAAGCGTTTATATTACTCAATAATTTTTCATTCAATTTATCGCACCCCTTTAAACGAAAACATACTAAACCTAACTGAAACAAAAACGCATTATTTATAACGAGTTTATTTTTGTGAAGAAATCTTGAAAACAAATGATTATGTGATGCTCAGATTGCAAAGTTAGTTTTACAGGTGGCCATTATTATTATTTACCAAATTATACTATCCAGTTATAAACAAATATAAAAAACATGTTAATAAAAACCTACAAAAAGAATAACGAAATAAATTTCGATTACATTCAGGTTTATAAAAAAAGGCCACTTTGAAACATTAACATTATTTTTACCTTGAATAAAGTTTCTCATATTTTTTGATGATTGAAAATAATTAGAATAAAAATAGCAATTTCAAATAGCAATATAAAATTATTAGTCATCAAGGCACTCTCTTTGTTCAAAATGTTGTTTTTATTTATATAACTTATGTACCTTTCAGCTTAGGATAAAAAATATTATATATTTATTGATATTTTAATATGCTATAAACTACTTTTTATAACATTTTCTGTAGAATTGCTATTTTATGATATATAGTTTGAAAACTTTTGCCCCCTTTTCCAAGAAAGCTTTTTAACAAAACTTCAACTTTTTACTATAAAAAAAGCTTTTTTCACTAAATGACAGTTGTTTTCCTAAAACTAGCATGGTCAGATTGACATATTGAAGTTAAATTTTGTTTTGACAAATGACACCCAACTCCATTTACTTTTTGTGGACATATGACACAGAACCTTAGACTAGGAAAGAGAGAGGACAGCGCATGGCAATGAAAACCTTATGCGTGTGAGCCGATTTTCAAACGTTTGGTGGTAAACAAATTTGGAACGTCGAATTGTATTTTTTATTAATTTTCACCTTTTTTAATTACCTGAATAGACATTTTAAAATGGTTAATTGTGCAGTTTATAAGTGCAAAAGTCAGACTGCTAAAAAAGAGGAAGGAATTTCATTTCATAGGTAAAAAGTATTTTAAAACTATTTCCTTGAAATTTATTTTTATTAATATTACAGCTTTCAGGTAATAGATGTTTAACTAAATCACATATGTTATGTATGATAACTTAAATTAATTGTACATATATTTTGAAAACTGTTTTCATTCAGTTTTAAAGATTATTTTTCAATTAATTGTTATTATTTTCTCATAGATGTAATAGTTTTGCAGTGGCGTGGAACAAAAACATATATTTAAAATAGACAAAATAGATTAAAATTGTAATATTTATTAAATAAATATGTTTTAAAATGATTGTTGTTTTTTTTTGGAGCAGTACATATTTAAAGACTTTTTTAAATTAGATTTGTAATACGAAATAATGAAAATGATTATTTAATAATCCTATAAAAAAAATCGTATGATACGCCTATGTCAATATTGTCCGCCATTAGTTTGGTGGTAAATGGGTTACATAAATTGATTCCAATGCGCAGTCCTCTCTCTTTGCTTGTCTAAGCACAGAACCGTTAAAAAGACTATGGGAAGTTCTGGAAAAAACTTCAATAAACATTACCTTATTGAAAGCCATACAAGAATTGTACTCTGACGCCAAATCTAAAATAAAACTACATAACTAACTCTTAACTTAATTCCTAGTCACTAAAGACCTGAGACAAGGTTGCAGCCTTTCACCTACGTTCTTTAAGATATACCTGGATCACGTCCTTCTTCAATGGCATCGGAAATTGGGTAAGATGGGCCTGCCTTTGAGTGAAGACTTTTTTCTACATTTTGCCGTTGACCAGATTGTGATTGACCAAGCAAAAGAAGATCTAGAGTATATGGGAAGAACATATTTGGAGGAATACGAAGCATGGAGCCTGAGGGTGAATAAAAACAAAAAAATAGACGAGTGTAGGTGGATGTGACGAAAATTTGGAATTAGAAAACAATATAGAGATGTGACGAGTATTTTTATCTTGGAGTAAAAATAATAGACAATGGAAGAACTGAGGGAGAGATAGAACAACGAATTATAAAAGCAAAAAGGCGATTGGTGCTTTTAAATTCGATATTGTGGTCCAAAAATATTAGTAAAGGGAAGAAACATCTGCTGTACAACACCATAGTCCAAAGTATCTTACTGTATGACTCGGAGACCTGGCAACTAACGGAAGGACAAAAGAAAAGACTATTGGCCACAGAAATGAACTACTGGAGGAGGTCTGCGGGAATATCTCGGAAGGATCGTATAAGAAATGAACGAGTCTAGGACATAATGAATGTTGAAACCAGCATTATACAACAGAGAGAAGAAATGCAACTAAGATGGTACGGCCATATCCAACGAATGCCAGAACATCGGGGGAGGATACGAGGATACAGTGCATCCAGAAGCCAATATCTGAGCGGAGTTTAGCTCCGAGGGATTGGGAGGACCGTGGAAAATAGAGATCGATTACCCGAGAGCGGATGTTTTAGTGCTAAGACTAGACCCAGTATGGAAGTAGTAAGACGTAAAAATATTAAAGCCTAGATGTTATTAGCCCTAAGCGATTATCCCGGATGTATTTCCCTCTAAGATCATTATAACTGCAATGATATAGAAAAACCAGGAAGAAACTATATCATGCTGATCTTTACAATAACTTAATATATTTCTGTTACATTTACGTCTTATCTATGTAAAAAAATGAAGACTCAATCAAAGTAAACAGTTTAACAGTGGAGAACTATTTATTTGGTCTTTAACAACTTTAAATTGGTGATCTGACGATGCTATTTTTAACGAAACAGCTGTCATTGGGTTAAAATTTTGAATAAAAAGTGTAAGTTCTGTATTAAAAAGTTTTATTTTTAAAGTTCTTAAAAAATAATTTTAATGTTCTTAACAAAATAATTCATTTATTCCATTTGGTTTCTACACACTGTATAAATAAACTAATGGCCAAGTCTAGCAGGTGACTGAAAATTAGATGTGTATGGTAATAAAATTTATTTTAATTTCATACATTATATGCAAAGGTGTTTTTATGATATTAATTTTTAGTTTTTATTTCATAAATTATTATCGAAATAAATCATAAAAATAATATAATAAGATTATAAATATTTTTGAACAAAATTGTCCTCTTCAAATATTGACACTGAAGACGTTACAAATTAATGGACACATTTTTTAGCTACCTTAGTATTAGGAATGTTGACATACGAAACTACAGGTCTAATCGGTTTTGACTCTTTATGTAATTTAATAGTTCCATGTTATTCTGGACATTGAGGGTGTTTATTTACTAGGCATTTCTATTCATAGTCATTTAATATATAATTTGAATCATTTACATGTTCTCTTATTTAATTAGAAAATATACATATTTGAGATAAAAAACAAAATTTAGATTTCCTTGAAGAACTCGAAATAAAAAGACATCTAGCAGATAAACAATTTAAAGTAGTTAATGAACAAATAAATCTTGAAAGTTCTCCACTATTAAACTGTTTACTTTGATTTAGTCTTCATTTTATACATAGATAAGGCGTAATTGTAACAGAAATATATTAAGTTATTGTAAAGATCACAAGATATAGTTTTTTCCTGGTTTTTCTATATCATTGCGCAGTTATACTGATCTTAGAGGGAAGTACACTCACCGTCATACAAAACTGGTACACCTTTATTTTCCCTATGTAAACCAAACTTAACTAATCAAAATGACAAACTGTCACATGTGTCAAATTTGTCAAAGCGGATTATCCACGATGCCAGCCCATTTAAGTGAATTTCATAAAATTTTCTTGTAAATAATCAGTTAAAGCTTTCTCTGGATCTATTCTAGTTTGATCTGGTCTTCTATTCCCGATTTTTCCTACAACAGTTTAATCCTTGTCATACATTTTTTAAAGTTACTCATCTAATAAACCAACCAAATTTTATTTAAAGAAATATTGAAATATGTAACAATGTAATTTGTATTTATTACAGAAACACACAATTTATAAATTTATCTAGTTACTGTTTGTGTTTAAATGATATAATAGGTTTTTATTTTTTCCAATTTGTTTTATTGCTTTACAAAATTTAATGTTATCACTACAGCTACTAACATTTTTGTTGAGCTGGCATCACTGCCTTAGAAATTTTACCATAACAGCTGATTTAGCATCGACACTTTTTAAAAGATCAATTTACACAACTACAAAAACACTATTTTTGATTATAATAGTTGTACCAGTTTTATATGACGCGGATTGTACATCCAGGATAATCCCTTAGGGCTAATAACATCTAGGATTTAATGTTGTTATGTCATACTTCCATACTTGGTCTAGTCTTAACACTACTTAATCAACATTAGTTACCTAGCTACAAACAAACAAAATTTAACTTCAACATGTCAATCTTACGATGCTAATTTTAGCGAAACAGCTGTAATTTTAAAGTTTCATTCAGACGTTTAGTTGTTTAATGTTCTTATAATAAGATGGACTTTCACAGAGTAAGGGTTATTACAATAAATTATACTTTAAAAAAGAAAATCATAAATTTTATTACATGAATAACAAAAAAATGGTGGAAATTTGCAACAAAAAATCCTTATGTGTTTTAGCTCGTAAAAAGTATTAAAGTTTATGATTGTTAAATATTAAGAAAAACTGTAGATACATACAAATCTGTTTACTTACTTTGACTTCGTTACATAATTCAAACCTCCTGTCCCTAACAACATACTCTTCGAACCTGTGTGCCAAAGTTATATGATTCCTGATATACTTTTGCAGCCCTGAAATGCCATAACTTCTTAAAACGAACCATATCTTTAAAGATCTAAACCGCCTGCTCAACGGGACACCCCAGTGTCTGTAATCTATAGTAGAATCAGAGTATCCGTGTTGCAGATAAAGAGGATCTACCACCAGAGCCGATGTTAGTCTTAATCTATCCCTAACCTATAAATAGAGAACAATAATATCGATATTAAATCAATAGTTATTTACGTTACAAGTCCGGGAAGTGACTTATTACAGAACGAGGTAGATGTTTATGGACGAGGCGACGAAGGAGCCGATTCATGAGTACGGTAATAATCACTTCACGGACGTGTATCGTACTATATTTTTTTTCATACTGCCTTTGGTTTTAAACGCAATAAAATATGAAACTGAAATGACATATTTGATCATTTTTTTAGGAAGTCATACAGACTGCTGTGAAAAAATTATGTTACTTGATTTATTCTTAACATGGTTGATTTGCTTTATAAATAAAAAATGAACAGCGGTTACCAAGTAACAATGTAAATAAAGGCAGACATATTGAATTTTTCTGTACACACGAAATATCCGCGGAGAAAATGGATTTAAAATTTGATGAAATTGCTGAGAAAACTGCGGAAGCGATAGAGCAAAACATTCCAGTTAAGTCTGCGAAAAGATATGAAAAAGAATATGCGCTGTTTTGCAACTGGCGTGAACAACAGAATTTGAAAAGTAGTGTTGATGAATATGTGATGTTGGCTTACTTTTTGGATGTGGTAGGAACAGTTTATTTAAAGAATGTTCTTTTCAACAGTTTAAATTTTCAGTCAAAAACATTCAACCCTTCTTCATTATGGTCCAAATACTCGATGGTAAAATCATGATTATGGTTAATGAGAATGTCAACATATAAAGTTTCCCAAAGTTGATAGCTTTTTTGAAAAAACAAAATGTAGACTATCAGCCAAACCAGTCGAAGGTGCTGACAAAGGAACAAATTGAAAGCTTCATGAGTAATAGATAAAGAATATCTATTACTCAAATTGATAGCATTACTTGGAGTTGCTGGAGGTTGCCGAGGGGAAAAGATCTATAATTTAGAAATTAGTTACCCGGACTCGTTTGAGTCCGAGTATGAAAAAAATATTTTTACTTACCCAATAAGTAGAACAATCAAAGTTAGTTAACAGCCATTTATTTGGGTTCGTATTAAAAGAATCCGCGTATTCGATTCCTTTTAGAAGGTACTTCAATTCTGGACAAATCATCGCTCCTCCAGCGTATGCGGCGTCAACGTGTAGCCATACACAAGGAAATTTTTGACAAACTTGTCCTATTTCTTCCAAATTGTCGAAAGCACAACAAGATGTCGTTCCTAAAGTTGTTGACACGAAAAATGGAATCAATCCCATGGTCTCGTCTTCTTCCATAGCCTAAGATAGAATACAGAATCTCACTATGTGTCATGGAGAACAATAGACATGTATATTAATAGAATAATAGTATATTACGCGGCCAAAATGCAGTTTACAGGGCGGACCTTGAATTTTATTTTAAACTTCAAAAAAGGATATTTTTAGTGTTTCTAATTAATTCCCTTAAGGATTAAAGGCGCGGAACCTAACCAAATCTAACCTAACCTAACCAAAACTAACCTAACCAAATCTAACCTAACCAAATCTAACCTAACCAAAACTAACCTAACCAAATCTAACCTAACCAAATCTAACCTAACCAAAACTAACCTAACCAAATCTAACCTAACCAAAACTAACCTAACCAAATCTAACCTAACCAAAACTAACCTAACCAAATCTAACCTGCTGTTTGAGTGATTTTTAAGTTTAAGTTGGTTAGGTTCCGCGCCTTTAATCCTTAAGGGAATTAATTAGAAACACTAAAAATATCCTTTTTTGAAGTTTAAAATAAAATTCAAGGTCCGCCCTGCAAAGTGCATTTTAACTAGAGTTGTAACCCATTACGCACGAAGTAAAAATGTTTGCGAACGAAGCCGCGCAGCGGCTCATAATGTTATCATTTTCACTACTAGAAGACATTTTTGTAGGTGAAGTTGAGAAAATGTTCATTCGCATACAAAACTTGACAGTGTAAATGACATGACGTTTATTTCCATAAAATTCTTTTAGAAAATGTTGTATAATGTGTTGCCGACATTTAGGGGCATTACTCTTTTAATTTAAATGGAATGTCTCTGTGGCGGTCCAAATATTAAGGTACTCGTACATTTCAGCCTTTTTCCTGCAAGTCTATTTTGAATTGCTGGCAAATTTTGACCATGCCTTCGTACATTGCCGCAACTTTTGAGATTTTTTTTCATTTGACAAGTGTTGTCAGTTTCTGAATATTTGAGGTTACGTTACCTTTAATTTAAAACATGGATTTTCATACAAATACAAACTGTAAGTTCACACGAACTTCGGAATAAACATATAGATATTATCATAAAATACTTCAATGTTTATTATGCTTATAGGACAACAGGATAAATCAGCTGACGTAAACTGACATTTCTGCCAACATAGATTTTGGGTTGTTCGATCAAAATTCCCTAAAAACAGGCGAGATTGCGCGGATTTGACCTTGAATTAATAGAAATGGTTCTATACTTTTGTGCGCCTTTTTGTTGCAGTCAAAAGTCTGAAACGCATGCGCAGTTGTTTCACAAAAAAAGCTAGCAATACGCCACATTATTAGAAACGTCACTGTCGCCATTATATCCAAACAAACGTTTACCTTATTGTCGTTAATTTGCATTGAAGATTTTTATATTATATATTTTCTTGTTTATGCGTTATTATAGTGCTAAATAGATATATTATTATAGTTAGAGAATATTTCGAGTCGTATTTAAAGAAGAACTTCTTTAAATATAACTCAAACTATTCCTCAATGATAATAATGTGTTTATATAGCACTATAATGTCAAAAACTCCATAAAAAAAACAAGAAAATCCACAATACAAAAAACTTCAATGCAAACTAACTACCATAAGGCCACAGTTTGTTTGGATATAATGCTATGACTTATGTCAAGCAGTGGTGACAGTGACGTCACAATAATGTGGCGTATAGAATTGCGACCAAAAGGCTGAAATGTACGAGTACCTTTATGTTACTAGAGTTTTGATAAAAACTGTCAGTAGTTTTAAGTTTTGATTAATTGGTTTTGTCAAAGTGCGAGATGGAGATTCATCTAAAGTTAGTGTATGTTGAGTTTCTTTCTGAATACAGCTGGTAGATTTTTGAGATTTGGGAGTTAAGCTAGCCTTGCTGGAATCTGAATCACTTGAAATTTCTGTAACTTCACTCATGTGCTTACTCATAAGGGATTTATTTTTAGTATATATTGGAGAATTTTGGGATGAAGATTTTCCAGATTTGGATCTTACGCTATCATTGCTGATTTCCAAATCGGTCATTATTTCTATAACATCGCTCATATCGGTACATAAACCATCTGGCTGAATATTGTGGGATACGCCTTCCTCAGCTTTATGTCGTTTGGCACGAGGAAATGTTAACGGTGATTCTTGATTTTCTGGAATTCTGTTAGCAGATTCTTCAATATTTTTCCTTTTGGCTTTATATTCACCTTGTGACTGGGAACTGACAGCTGCTTTGGTCTTTTTACTATTTACGTTCGCATTAGATTTACTGGTTTGTTGCAAAATGTATAATGTATAAAGCCGAAAGGAAAAATATTGAAGAATCTGCTAACAGAATTCCAGAAAATCAAGAATCACCGTTAACATTTCCTCGTGCCAAACGACATAAAGCTGAGGAAGGCGTATCCCACAATATTCAGCCAGATGGTTTATGTACCGATATGAGCGATGTTATAGAAATAATGACCCCCTTATTTTAAATATTTCACTGCTCTTCCATATTTACATTCAGCAATAATAACGGACTGCACAGTATTGAAGAATCTTCGAAATATATAAACCAGAAAGAAATTCTCCATTCTTAAAAGTCACTTACAAGCAATGTTGACAGTGCGATTTTTGACGTTTACAGACATGGGCGTAGAATAAATTATTTTCAGATTTGGCTCAACTACATAAACAAAAAAAAAAACAGTTATATTCTGGTGCTAGAGCCCCAGGGGTTCGGCTATGATTTTTTTATCTGCTTTAAAGAGTATTAAGGATTAAAGCCACATTTAATGAATACCATTTATACTTTGGTAACTGTCAACATTATTGCCATTAGCTTAAGTCTTGGTAACAGCTGAATAAAGTTTTGATGATATTTGTTTTGATTACAGTGAGTTAAAAATTCATTTGGCAAAAAATTGAAATTTGAAGACACATAACTAGCAAATTAATGTTTCGATTAACTTAAGTCTTTGTATGGCGTTAAGAATATATGGCCTTAGGCCCTAGACGAACCGTTTTTGCTACATGCAAGTGTAAAGGGAAAGAAAACTTTTGGGTGGAGCTTAGTCGCATGGAATGTATAGTAGTTTTCACAATAAATGGTATTGACTGAAGAATTATAATAAAACCAAATAGACCCTTAAGTTGTAAATTCCAAGATGCACATCATAAATGTAAAAGGACCTGATTCAGGTAATTTTGTTTCTCAGAGAGGGATTGTAGAGGATTACAACTTACACTTCTTGTTCATTTTAGTCTTTGTATTTCATTGGAAGTGTTCACTTGTGTTACGGAGTGCAATAATTTTATAACATTTATTTGTTATTACAAACATTAATAACAAATATTTTATACCCCAACGTACAGAATAGGCAGTATGTGGCGTCCGAGGATAAAAAGTAATAGTGCTTCGTTAAAGAAGAATCACTTGTGACGAGAAAATCATTATAAAAAATGTGTATAGTTCCTTACTTCAGCAAGGATATAACGCGAGTGCTGCAGCAAGAGTAACCAGTAATTTGACGAAGGTGCCTGTTACTTCAGTTAGACTAATTGTTGAAAATTCCATGATATCAAGAAAAAAGCGTAAAAATTCCGGTGTCACAAAAAGTCTAGACGACTGGGAAAAAAAATTTAATAAGGCGAAAAATCTACACTATGTACGATGAGCAGCGTGTCCGTAAAATCAAAAGTCTGAAACAGCGGCCCACTTCATGGCTGCAAATGACATATATTTTGAGGAAAATTATACAAAAAAGAACTTTTACAAGTGCTGCATTTTCTTTAAAAAAACATATGTTTATGATACAATTGTAGAAGAATTGGGACATACAGTGTTACTTCTCCGACTTTAAGTGGCAGTGTGGTAGGATTAATTAGGAACTGTATGAATGACATTCCTATCGAGAGTTGGAAAAGTTCTGTTAGTCATATTGTAAATGTTGAAAACTCGTATCTTTGTGTAAAATCAATTGCGCCAATTATAATTAATTTAGATGAGGAAGTGATAGCGACACTGAACTAAATATTGAATAGAATTGTAACATTTAAATAAATTACTTATATATCCCCTATATTATGCAAAATTCAAATTTCTTAAGTTCGATCCTGCAGCACATTTGCATCTTTTACCTGATGATTTTCTACACAATGAGATTAAATCGGGTAGTTTATTGCAGTTAATAAGCCAATACCATTTACTGTGAAAAATACTATAAACGTAGATATTAAACAATTATTCAGGGGTTTGGAAAGGTAATCCCGTTATATTTTTATTATGGTTCCCGTTGAATTTACAGTTAGTTTGACTTTGTTCAGTTGAAATATTGGCTTTTTTTAAACTTTAACGTTTTGTTTTACAATAAACACCCAGTTTAACAGTTTTAAATTAATACAGAGAGGATTATTGTTTATTTTAAATGTGTTTATTGTTTTTAAATTTTTATACTGGTGCAGAATATTTCACGGAAAAGCATAGATGGCTCAGTGTCGGTGGATGATTGCCTTGGAGAAAGTAGGTAGACATTTTTTGTTAGAATCTGCTCTTTAGATAACCATATAAATGACACATTTTTGTTTTTATTGATTGATATAGTATTGTCATAAAAACTTTTGTAAAAGTGAAGTTGTTAGAATAAAAAACTATTTTTCTAAACTTTCCGAGTTCAGCCCAATGTATCACCTGAAACTATGCCAACATTTTTTTTAAAGGAGTATTGGTGGAATCTTCGGGCATAAATCCTGATTAAAAACCAGAAATGTCATTGTGAGTCTGTAGAAATTCAAAATTCTGTCATTGTGAAGTCTCTCAAGCGCTTTACCTAGACTTTGAAAGGTCTATCATAATGTTTAAGAATAAAGACGGATGTCACAGCTTTCCTGATTAGAATAGCTTTGTATTTTAATATCATTGATCTGTAAGTAACGATTAGTATTAATATTATGATGGGCATCCACCTAAGGAGTGTAAATATACACTCTCAAATTCTCATGAAAATATTTTATTCGCCGACTAAATTTAGGGCAATAAATATATTCTTGAACTTAACATATACGGAAGAATAACAAGATCAGATGAAACAAGAAAAATTGAACTACGTTAGAGATATCACTTTATTTGAGAGTACAAGATGGTTAAAAAATAATTGGCGGTTTTTTGTGTGCCAAACCAATATTGGGGTGTGAATAGCTTCTTAAAATGGGGAAACAAAACATTCCGTCAACGTCAAAGTTTTCCTTAAACTTCCATTTCGCTTATTTATCAGAGAAAAGAATATATTTTTTTAGGTTTCGATTAAATTGGGAAATTAATTTCTTCTATATTTTCTCACCCTTCGTTGTCACCGTTGAAATGGTGGAAATTTAGACAAACAAAAGAATTCTCATTGACAGATAACAGGATGAAATTTTTACTGGTATTTTCATTTTTGTGCCACATTTTAATATAAAAAAATAAAATATTCGCATTAGCTCATATACAGTATCCTCAAAAATAAACAGTGCAGAATATTAACATAGTAATTATGTGCCAAGTTAGAAAAGTGAGTTATTATTGTTAAGGTCCATTAAAGACCGAGAGGTGAAGCTTCAAAATGCTATATAAGCCACGGTAGAAAAGTGTATTATTGTCTCGGATCTATTATGAACATAGACAACAATAACTCCATTTTTCTACCTTGACGCATAATCTCTATTTTCATTTTGTCTTTTCATCAGTTACGGCACATTCTGTCAATGGATTGAGATTTGGTGCTAATTAAGTAGTCTCTGTTTTTATCTACCTTGGTTAAAAATGGGCAGCCCTAAAAGACGATATATTTTTATTCATTGATATAACTTTCCCTGGTTGGTACCTTGTCCCGGCTTATTGGGGCCTGACCTTGCATTAGTCTACTGCGTAACATAGACAATGTTCTATTAATACAGTGGATTTATTTGCTTCTGCATGTTTGATAAAAAACGGGGCTTTAAAATGTCTTTTCAATTTTGACGTCTTATTGAAAATGTGGAACTTGAAATTTATTTTTGGTGCATAACAACGAAAATAGTAGGTTGAATCTTCTATTTCCAGTTTATTTGCGTTAAACGAAACGTTAAAGGTTGCAATAATATTTTATTAGAATCGACGATGGAAACATTACTCTTTACCTATAAATATGACAAAATAATAACTAAAATAATTTCCAAAGCTCTAGTGGAACCGAATTTCGTTCCGTAAAATCCTAAATATATTTAATAGATACAAAATTTTATGGTTGTTACTGGCAGTAAACAAATTATAAATTCTAACATCCACCCATAAATTTTATTTTTGTACCTGTTTATATAAATTTATCGACTGTTATAAAACCGATCAATCAAAATGATATTTGTGAAAAATTATTTAGCCTAGTTCGAGAATGGAAGGCGATTTGCGATTCGTCCTCTACCCTTGTCATATCTGACAAGCTGCGATTCGTGCGATGAGCAGAATTTGTATTATCGAAAAGGTTTGCGATTTGTACAGCTATTCGTACAGATAACCATTTGTTTATGTTTTTAAATATTTATAAGGAATATTGTTCAATGGATTTGCTTACATTCATTCAATGTTTCATTCTTTTATGTTTTTAAATAAATTCTAATAGTTAATAAACTAAGGTAATTCATGGTTAGGTTAGGTTAAGTTAGGTTAGGTTAGTTAGGTTAAGTATTGGTTTTAAGCCAAGCGTTCGGTTCGCGTTTTACGAGCACCCAACAACAGCGAAGGTGGAGGGAGGTAAATAGATATCCTACATCCTGCATTGTTTTGTTTGTTTACATTGTTGGAGCTGTGTTTAGGAATAATATTTTTTGTGTTTTATCCAAAATAATAAAATATAAAATATATATTATAAAAAAGCACAAAACTAAAACACCAACAAACGAATGGAAGAGACATAAACAAACCAGTCGAATCTTCTTATCTTGTTCTATAGAATTTATGGCCGAAATAGAGTGTTTAACTAATTTTTAGATTCTGTTTAAAACCTTATAAATACTTAGTACTATATAAACAAACAACGGCACATTAGTTTTTATTTTTATTTTAATTGCATACATAATTTTTATGAGCAAAAATAAAAATTTTATTTTGTACTTTTTGAATATTGCGCCATTTCGAAAATTTCGTCACAGATGCTCGAAACGAAGTTAGGTACAGGTTTAACGTCAAAATTGTCATTGTATGTCAGGTTCCACCCTTAGAACAAAAAGATACAGGAAGGAGTATATGCAAAATGACCTTGAGCCCAGAAAAGAGCTTAATTTCCGTTTCCATTGACGTACCGAAAAAAAAATAAAAATTATATCAAGGTTTTTGTTTTTAATAAATTTCAACCAATCAAGTATGTGAACACAATTAGTGTTGTAAATAATTTAGTATTTTTTATAAAACCGAATAATACGCCTATGCGCTCATTTTTGACATTTATATGCAAATATTGCTTTCACAGTATACTGTAAACATAAACAATGAGTCATACTAGGAGTTTCAAGATGGCCGACTTCCGTCGCAAATGTTGCAAATTGCATAAAATCGTAAAAATTTTCATGTTAATTTTTTGGCAAATTAAGCAAATAAAAAATAAAAATCATGCAGTTATATGGAAAGTAAGTCTAATTAGAAACATAAAACAAATAGGGACAAATTTGGAGTTAAACACCTTATTGCCGGAGCTACTACATCGTTCAATAAGTCCCAAGACTAACCCAGAGATGGCGTGTCAAATCAACCCTATTTTTTAAAAGTACCAACCTTCAAGTGACATGTGTCAAAATTGCATGTCAATCGAACCATAAACAATAAAGCTACTGTAATGAGAGTGACGCTTCTTTTACATTTGTTCAAAAAATGAAAAAAAACGAATATCGTGTGTTAATAAAACAATGCTATTTAATGGAAAAAATACAGTGCAAGCTCAGCAATGGCTTGAAAAGTGTTATCCAGGTTCTGCTCTATCGAAAACAACGATTTCAAACGCGGTCGAACTGATACAAGTGATGCAGAACGCTCGAGGAGGACAAATGAAGCAGCAACTCCCGGAAATATTAAGCAAGTTTTAAAAATAGTAATGGATGACCGCAAAACGAAAGTTTCTGAGATTGCTGAGATCGTGAACATATCGACTGGAAGTACGTTTACGATTTTTCATGAAATTTGGCATGAAAAAGGTATTTTCCAAGTGGGTGCTGCGCTTGCTCACAGTTGAACAAAAGCAACAACGAATAGACGATTCAGAGACCTGTTTGGCACGGTTTACTCGCAATAAACAGGATTTCTTGCATCGGTATGTGACAGTGGACAAAACATAGATCCACCCAGAGTCGAATTGGCAGTTAGCTGAGTGGCGTGCAGCCGGTAAGAGTCGTCCGAAGCGTCCGAAAACGCAACAGGCAGCTGGCAAAGTCAATAGAGACTATTACATTGAGTTATTGGTGCGTTTGAAGGACGAAATCGTGAAAAAAGTAGGTGCCCCTCATGAAGAAGAAAAAAATCATCTTTCATCAAGACAATGCAGCATGCCACAAATGAATGAAAACAATGGCCAAATTGAACGAGCTGAGCTTCGATTTGCTTCCCCAACCTTTTTACTCTCTCGATCTGATCCCCAGCAACAACTGGCTCTTTGCTGATCTCAAAAGGTTGCTCCAGGGAATGAGGAAAGAATAGCTGAGACTGAAGCTTATTTTGAAGCCAAGGAGAAATCCTTCTACAAGCATGGTATCGAAAAGTTAGAAAATCGTTGGAATGATTGTATCGCACTTAATGGTGATTATGTTGATGAATAAAAAATAATTTTTCGGGTGTAGTATAGAACATGGCCCACGTCCTAGGTAGACGGTGGATCGGTGGATCGGTGTAAATCGACTCCATAGGATCTGGGGAGTCGAGATATGTTGTTGAAATCACGAGGGACTGTCCCACTCCCAAGTTAATCCCTTTTGAAAAACTTGCACTATGACTGTGAACCACTGTGAGAATTTCGTGGATCCAGTCACAGGAGCACATACTCAGAGGATAGAGCCCTAAACAGGAAGCTGTCTGTGGGCGGGATACCAGCAGAAGGACTGGCGTTGCACCTCTGTGAGTACCTCTGGAAGCGAGGACTGCGCTACATGAACGAAGACGTGTTCATATCTTCAGGAAGTTGCGAGGCAGTTCCCAGGTAAACCATAGAAATTAGAAATGAACTGTAAATATGTCAATGGAATAAAAGGATAACAAATCTTTAGTTATGTTAATTGCTGCTGAATCGCCAAAGCAGCAATTTCAGTCTATATTAAGTTAAGTTAGGTTTATGTCCTAGTCCTAAGTTTATGAAAAGTACTAGATCTATTCTCACGATCATCCCAAGTACATCCTAGAAAAAATACAAAATAGATTTTTAAGGCATATATATTGCAAGAGGTATGGTATGTATCCAGACTATAATACGGTTAGAAGTAGTCAACTTAGATCTGATTTCAAGATATTATCCTTGGAGGATAGAAGAAAGCTAGCTATACTAATATTTCTTTATAAAATTATAAATAATAAAATTAATTGCCCTGAAATTCTCGCGTTATTAAAATTTAACGTCCCGCCTAGAAGAACTCGCAACTGCCTTATGTTCAGCATTCTCACTCTGTCTTCAAAAGCACCTCTTGTGGCCATGTGTCAGTTGGCGAACTATTTTAACTCTTTAATGGAATTAGAGTGGAATTGCTCTTTATCTGTTTTTCGTCGCTTGGTATTGAACCAAATTTTATCCCTAGCAGGGTAAGTGCTGGTGAGCTTTAATAATGAGATAATGATGTCCATAATGTCAGCTTTGAGAATCGAATACTTTGTATAGTTTAAATTGTATTTTTTTTCTTATTTATCCATGTAATTAGACCTTAATGGTCTGTTTGGATAATAAATAAATAAATAAATAAATAAATCATTAACCTTTCTTATATAACAGGATTATCAGTCTGAGAACTTCTTCCACCACTTACCATTAATAGAGTTTTTCCTCTTAAAGATGATTTTTCATCCGGTTCTAATATCCTCAGTTTGACGAAGCAAATCATAGCGGCCTTTTCTACGCAAGAATGGGCTTCTCTAGAACAATAGGCCATAAGTTTCGACAAAAGCAAACCTTCTTCAATGAACGGATGTTGATGTTTCAGTCTTTTGATGGCTTGAGCTCTAGCAGCCAACATTGAGACTAGAACACATTCACTAGCGGAAGTCTGTAAAATAAAACAATTTCTAGATTTAAATAATAAAAACAAAATTGTACACGCATACCTGTATGACCCCTCCTCCTTTGCTGCCTTCTTTAAGCGCTAAAAATTGATCCGGAAGACCGATGGCTTTGCCTAAAAATTTTTAAATTTATATTTTGTAAAAGTCTTGTAGGTTTTTTTACCTAACCAATCCAGTACTATTGTTTCCAGTTCCGTTAATGCCGGACTAGCTGCCTGTTAACAATACAATAAAAAAATTAAGATGAGAGTGTGAAACAGAAAGAACTGGCTGCATTTACTATAGAAACAATATTGGGCTTAAAATTTACTGGAAACTGAAGAGACAAAAAGATATTTTTAATGAGGAAAAAGAGAGAAGATTAATGAAATTAAACATTTTTGAAGAAATTTGGATCAAAAAAGAAATACTAGAAATTAAGATAAAAATGAATTAAAATCCCGAGATAAAAAAAAGAATTTACCATAAGAAAATTAGGGACAATTTAACAAAACATTTGTTTATAAATTTATGTGAAATAATTTAAATTAATAATCAACATAACAATTTATTGTATTATTTTGTTTATTAGTTTCTGAAAAAGTTAAAAGTCTATTTAAATAATTGGCACTTTCCATTTCATATTTTTAAAATACAAAGAAATAGGTCATATAAAAAAGTAATGAGTTTAAATTGTATGTCTTAAAGATTCTTTTTGTGTTACTTGCAAGAATAATTATTCCTATTGTATTTCAGATTGCTAGCACTTACCCAAGAAAATCCTATGCAGCCTATTCCGGCGGACAGCATATCACCAAGAATAGAAGGATACGAGTTCCCGCTTGGAAAATAAGCGTGGAATCGGGGATGCTGCCAATGCGTTACTCCAGGCATAATCTTAGTTTCGACATCCACCATAATTTTTTCCCAGTCTTCTGGATCTTCTGGAGCATCGCTTGGTAATAATTTTCTCAGATAGCCTGGTTCAATGTTTGGAGTTACTCTTCTTGTATCAATATTTTCCATGTAGCCGCATATGTAGTCCACCATGTTCTTTCCAACATGGCGAAATTCATCGGTATCCATTCTAGAACAACATGAATTACTTTTAAGTTGCAGTCGATGTCAATATTATGATCACAAAATATAGAATTAAAGTAAGACTCTTCGTTTTAACAAAACTTGCACTATTTATTTAAAAAATTGCTTTTTTAAACTGAATGACAGCCGTTTCGAGAGAATTAGTATCGTCAGATTGACATATTTAATAGAATTAAAGATTTTTTTAATGCAAACTTCCCCCTTATATAAGTATTTTAAAGAATGAATTAATTTTAAATAATTTCTTTTAAGAATTATGACCCCATGCTTTACATAACGAGCCTCTGCTGCTATTATTTCCAGGTAAAACTACCAGCAAAACGTCACCGGAACAATTGCTTGATACATTTTTATGTAAACTCTAGAACTTTAGATCTTTTGTGTAAAATACCCTCAGTTAATTGAAAAGTTCCTAACTTCCTGTTGCTAATGACTCATGTTGGGATTAAATTGCATAAAATTTATCAAGAGTTCTTGCCAGAGCACACAATTACTATAACAATCTTACATAAAACAGATATTTATTTCACACTGTACACTAAAACCTATACCTTTAAGTACTTGATTTCAATCCGAAAAATAAACTTTTACAGTTCATTACGTGCTACTATCCTATAACGAAATATTATATTTTCTTTGCTATTCATTTTCATTGACAAAAAAAGCATAAATTATTTGACATAATGGGACAATGATTTGTTTGGTCCGTGGCTTTATGAGAATGCACAAAATGTCCTCAGGAATGAATTACCTAATCTTTAGCCCTGCAATGGGCAATGAAAATCACTGACAGTATCATATTGCATATTTAAAAACTATAATATTATGTTTCTACAGGCCCTATAAATTTCATAAATATTTTTTTTGATATAAGTAAACATCACTTTGCTACAACTCTAACCAATACTAAATAAATCTCGAAGTCAGATAAACATACAAAAAAAATGATTTATTCTTTTGAGGTGAAAAATGTACAATGTATTACAATTTTTTTGAAATAAATTAATAAGCAAAAAAAGGTTTTTAAATGAAATTTATAATCAGTATTTTCTCCATGGGTCTGTATGCATGACTGTTGTAGGCGATGTGGCATGCTATCGATTAAATGGTCGAGCTGGGCTTGCGGAATTCTCTCCCATTCTTCAAGAGCAGTATCTTTCAGTTCTCGTAGAGTAATTGGGGGAGGGTATCGCATCTTATTGCGTGTTTTAAGAATGTCCCAGGCATGTTCAATGACGTTCATGTCAGGGTAATTTGATGGCGATCTTAATGTGGATATTCCTTCTTCCAAAAAATTTTGTACTGCAGCTGTTCGCTGTGAAGGTGCATTGTCATGCATACACACAAATCCACCACCTACTGCCCCCCGGAATAGCCGCAAAACAGGATTTAAAACTTCCTCCATGTACACAGCACCAGTGATTCTTCTCTCCAAAACCAGGAGAGGCGTCCGTGTACTCTACATAATACCACTCCAAACCATAATACTCCCACCTTCAAATGGAACATGTGGTTGGGCTGTTTCTAATCGGGCTTGTCGTCCTGGGGCCCTCCAAACTAGCGTTCTTCGCGAATCAGAAACCAAGCCAATTCTTGATTCATCAGAGAACATCACGTAATTCCAGTTAGGACCATGGTGTAACATTTCTTGAGCCCATTGCAACCTTTCAATTTTTTGTTGATAGGTTAGTTTGGGAAAACGTAGAGGTCTTCTGCGATACAAATTTACCGCATTTAATCTTCGTGTAATTGTTTGCCTTGAGATATTCAATCCTTCAAGTCTAGCAATTTCTCTGGATGTCACTTGTAGATTCCTGTCGGTTTTTTCGAGCTATCAATGTTATCTGCCGGTCATGTGCTGCTGTTGTACATCGACTTCTGCCACTTCTGTGACGATCCTTCACATCATTTGTGTCTTGGATTTTTTTTTATTTTTATCACTTTGACTAAAGCCCTGTTGTAATAAAGCAATTACTCTAGACCTATTAAAATATGATATCATGTCTGAGCATTTTTAAACAGCTCAAATGAAATTTAAACAAGAATTGGAATAATGTGAAAGCACCCAAATTAATACAAAAACGAATCAAATTTAGTATTATTTTACTTTAAAAACGCTTTAAAATAAATATCAACAAGAGTTTTTAAAAAACCATAAGCGTAGATATAATAAAATTTTTGGACATATGATGTTCAGTAGCGACATATTCCAACGAAAATACATTTTCTTGGAATTTTTCACGAATGTAGTGAAAACGAACATCAATATGTTTGCTGCGTTTGTGATATTCAGGATTTTTCACTAATCGTATAGCACTCTGATTGTCTACGAATAAAACAGGCTTTGGAGTAAATTCATCAGAAATATTTTCAAATAGACGCTTCAACCATACAAGTTCTTTAAGTGCCTGACTAGCTGCTATATACTCTGCTTCTTCCCAAGTATCTGTTGAGGTTTAACACCATTTAGGAATCAATTTTTTAAGTAACGCGAAAATTCATATAAGGTTCAAATAAAAATCTTTTTTCAGACATCAAATGTAAAACAAAACCATTTCGAAAGTAGGTATATAGATATAAATATGCTAGAAGTATTAAATTCTGAATTTTTTCGGATCATTAATTCACTTTAATTTCAAGTGAACGATTTTATGTGTATTTTAAATGGTGTGTTCGTCAACATTTAATGAGGTAGGCAATTAATATACTTATTCCTTGCTGCTTTATTACGAAAGAGAATAGTTAAGTTCTCTCCCAAACTTGAAGAGATCGTTAAGATGTGGGAAGAACCATCCGTTTATAAAAGCTATTTAAAATGTTTCTCTTAAACCATCATATACAAGGTGTCTCAATTATGTAATGACCAGAATTGATGTATATTTATTCAGATTCGGGTTAGTTTTCGTAATAATATTGACTGGTCTTGTCTGGGGTTCCCTCGTCGGTTATTTCGGGTAGAAATGTTGGTTAACAGCCAGGTGGTACTAACTCTGTGTAGAATCCCGTTGATATCAAGTGAGCGACGAGCTGTCAATGCGAGACGTTCACTTTAGCATCAAGAGCGGAGCACACAAGCCAACAACGGACGTATACCTCATCAGGAAGACGTTCCGAGAAGCATTAACGCTAACGACTATTAACAAACGGGACTAATTAGTACCAAAACGCCTTTATTTACGGTGAATTTATAAACTTATCTTAGTAATAATATTTATGATTTATTAATATTTATGAGATCCACAATTTAGAGAAGTGGAAACATATAATTATTTTTCAAAACCGAAAAAAGAAAGAAATGAAATATAGTTATATTTTTAAATTTTGTGTTGCTATCACTGACGAAGGACGTCATTGAATTCTATACGTTTTCTTCACTTTTATGACAACAAAATAATTAATATTGTAAAGTTTTTCTTATTTATTCATGCAATTTTTGTGGATGGAATAAATTATACACCATATGGCTAACTATTGTCTATTTATTTCATAAAATACACCCGTTATATAAGTGCTAATTTATTTATAACACTCTGATATAATACTATTTATATGGATTTATTTCACTGTTGGCTTACTTTCCCCGCACTAATTGTTCACTGTTATCTAAGACTTCTAGCTGATGACTGACTACCTCCCGCGTGTATCACCTTTTTATACAGGGTGTTTCTTAAGTAATCTAAAATATTATATGGGGCGCTTCGTTACTCAATTTTAAGACGAAAAGTTCATATAAACATGTGTGATAGGTGTTGTCGTTTATGAGATACAGGGTGTTGAATTTATTGTAATAAGTCAGTTCTGATTGTACGTGAAATTAATTTTTCCCGGTGACGCTACTGGTTTTTAAAAGTAATACGCAAAAACATGCTTATTCTAAGTGGCCTTTGAAATAATGTTGACAAGTGTCAAATTTGAAAACCAACACAAAAATCGTACATTTTTATTTGATTGACTCTGTGTTTAGTTAATAACTATACCAGTGTTTACTAATGTTAAAATGGCTAATATGCATTTTTTGTACGTATTAGCGAATGGTAATGCCTTAGAAGCTAGACCATCTTTTGGAAGATGTACCTATTATTATTAGAAGGCGCATGTGGTTCATGCATGACGGAGCTCCTCCACATTTTTCAGTGATTGTACGCGAGTTTTTAAATAATGTTTTTCCAGGCCATTGGATCGGACGAGGATCTCCACACCCGTGGCCCCCTAGATCACCTGGACACAATCCTCAGGATTTTTGTGTGTGGGGATATTTGAAATCGCTTGTTTACACAACACTGATATTAAACGTACAAGATCTTCAAAATCGTATCATAGACGGCTGTAATGTTATTCGTAACAATCCTGGTATCTTCGAACGTATTCGACAATCCATTAGACATCGAGCGGATTCTTGCATTTTAGCTGGAGGTGTACACTTTGCTCTGCAATGTATTATTTTTTCTTTATGTTTAACACATGTTGCTTGTAATAAAATAATAAAAAAATATAAATCAGTAGCGTCACCAAGAAAAATTAATTTCACGTATAACACCCTGTATCTCATAAACGACAACACCTATCACACATGTTTATATGAACTTTTCGTCTTAAAATTGAGTAACGAAACGCCCCATATAATATTTTAGATTAC
The DNA here is from genome assembly GCA_035357415.1 of Ophraella communa. Classification (NCBI taxonomy): domain Eukaryota; kingdom Metazoa; phylum Arthropoda; class Insecta; order Coleoptera; family Chrysomelidae; genus Ophraella; species Ophraella communa. Next base: position 17,724,928 of record CM068988.1, on the reverse strand, counting down.
TTAAGAAACACCCTGTATTTCATCCTTCTCGAACCTTTCACTGACTAGAATGTTCCGGTAGACGTTATTTTCGAGAAATAGAACAACGGGAGCCGCATTCGCTATTATTTAAAGTTTTGCTAAAGACGCTTCTGAACATTGTAATAATAATAATCCTTAATGATGATTTTCTCCTGGAACCCCCGTTGTTTCGGGGCTGGGTATCTAAATCGGCAACTGGATCCATTTACACCCCTTCCCTGTAGAATAGAAATAACAGGTCACTTCCACCATTTAGCGCCCTCTACATTATTTGGTAATGTCATGTTTTTTCTTATTTATTTATACTGTTTTTGTGGATGGGATAAATTATACACAGTATGGCTAACTACTGTCTATTTATTTAATAAAATACACACTTAAAATAATTAATTTATTTACACTTAATATCTACTTAATTTATTTACATCCGGTATATCAGTGCTACTATAACAATCTTTATATAGACTTATTTCAATATTCACTTACTTTCCGCTCACTGTTCCTGTTAACTAAGACTGTTAGTAAATAGCTGACTTCCTTCGCGCGTATATCACGCTTTTGTACCGTCCTAACGGCTTCTGAAACCACGTCGAACATTCGAAAAGGACATTATGTTGTCGAATAGGCTTGACGACTTTGTAACATTGCCGTCTCCTTAATAGTGAGTTGCTCCTGGAACTCCTGTGTAGCCGGCTGGATACTTAAATCGGCAACTGGACCCATTTCGACACGGTACCTTCGAAAATCACTTCCGCCATCTTCCTGATGACTCGACAATTCAACTGGTTGTTCTCTATCTTGAGCATAGTTAATTTCTTCACGTTGGAATTCAGCACATGGTCTCGAAGACTTTGCAGCGCTGGCCACGCATTTCGGTAGGTGGATCGATCTTGAAATTTGTTATTTGTTACCAGGTAGAAGACGAATTGCTTATTGTATTTGAGTCTCAGTGCCTTGACAGGGGTTGGAGTCTGTCCAAACTACCCAAACTTCTTTCGAAAGACGGTGGCCAAACCTGATGTGTCGTTTATATTAGCTGGGATGTTATGTGCTAGTGAATAGTCTTCAGAGAGCGTGAATAAATCTTGTCGTTGCTCTGTAGAGCATCCAAACCTAGCTCTACTCCATATGCTCCCATGAATTCTTCGAATGCAGGATCTGGATCTTTTTGGATGTGGCGTTCACTTCTTCTTCTTTGTGATCTCGTTCTATGGCGCTAGTCGGTTTTGGTGGGCCACATAAAAAATAAACTGATATATTCTTGTTTACCTATGAACCCCTTTTATTTTTGAAAAATGTTTTGAATAGATAAGGGAAGACCAAATCCAAAACTATAAAAAAATGTACAGGGTGCTATTAAGAAATTTAAAGTTAGGGGTTGTAACTAAGGGATGAATATTTAGGGGATAATCTTTTTTCCGCCATATTAAAGTGTATTGGAAATGGAATAGATCAGTTTTTGTCCCATTCGAGAATCTTTATTCGTTTAAGAGATATAGCCTGGATTAATTAGTCTGGGACACCCGGTATGTATCTAACAAAACTTAAAAGAACTGTACAAACTTGTATTAAAAAAATAATTCCGAAAATCATGCGTGATTCATTAACCTAACCTAACCTAACCTAACCTAACCTAAAATAATAACGAATGTATTGTAATGATTTTAATTTATCTCAATGTAGAATAAAATTTTGAATTTTAATGTTTAATTTGATAAGTATTTCTAGGGTAGGGTTCCAACAACAAATTTATTTTAATTTTTTTTATTATATTGAATTTTAAATGATTATCTAACTAACTATCTAACTAACTTTCCTAACTAAATCCTATCTAATTTTCCTAATTAAATCCTATCTAATCTTATCTACCTTTAACTAATTACTTAACTACCTTAACTAACCTTAATTACCACTAACCATTTGTCCATATATTTCTTCATTTCTACCAAACCAAATCTCTTGTCCCCCAATGATTTTCTCTGATTCTAATATCAAGTTTCTCTGCAAATCACTCACCATCTGTGTAAAACTATCTAACTTTATCCTTTTAATTTATTTATTTTAATAATCGTGTAAAGTGCTTCTTTAGATTATATTATTAAATTCCAATTTTCTTCTTTAAAAACGTCCAACTTTCTATCTCATCTCATACACGTCAAACTTGTTGTGCAAAAATACCACCAAACTGCTGCTGCTTTTCTATTTTAATAATATTTTATAACTACCTTCTTTTTCTAATATTAATTAAAACATTTTCTGTTTAAGTATTAAATATTTTCATTCTCTTGACTTTTCTTTTTTTATTTTTTTATCCGACTGTCAAAAAAACTGATCCCCGGTAACCAACTTCCTTACTCACTATCACTACACTTCTTATCTACTCTTAAACTATTACATAATTCAAAACATTACAAAAATTTTCTTAACCTAATAAATTATTTTTTTAACTTTGACATTTCACGTCAAATTTTGACTTTTCTCTCAAAAAACTAAAATAAATTTTTATGTCGCCCTAAATATACCTTTTCAGTATATATGTATCCAAGAAAACTTAAAAGTACAGTACAAACATGTATTAAAAAAATTATTTCCGAAAATCATGCGTGATTCATTAAAACAGAAAATATTAACCTTTCGCTTTCAACAAACCATATTTGAAAGCTTTATTTGTAAATATTATATGTTTTTATCATTTGTGTGTATTTGGGCAACATTGAATAAATTCTCTACATTAAATAATTCTTCGACCACGATGAAACTATTCACGAGCCTTATAAAAGACAAACTAGAAACACAAATTACCAATAGAGATGAACAACAGGGTTTCAGAAAAGGGTCTACTATATTCGTTATGAAACAAATAAAGGAGAAATCACTAGAATATAATAAATCTGCATACATGTTTTGTGGACCTCTCCAAGGCTTTCGACAAGGTTCGACTAGGTGATGTTCTTGAGATATTACAAAAAGAAAAAATACCGCCTTACATAATACAAATTATTCACCACCTTAATACACAAAACAAGACAAAAGTTAAGCATGGTGTAAAAACGACAGAAGCCATACCAACCCCGGGAGGTATAAGGCAAGGAGATAGCCTTAGTATATTTCTCTTTGTTAATATACAGCTATCGAATAACCATGACCCACCAAAAAATTTGCGAAATTTAATTAATAATTTAATTAGTATATGGGGATGGATAGCAAAATCAAAATTTACAAGACATTTGTAAGGCCTATCATGACATACGGAATAGAAGCCCGGGAGGACACTAATAAAACAAAAAGTATGCTGAGAGTTGCCGAAATGAACAAACTGAGTAAGTGTCTCACGCATCCAATGAGGATTCTCCTCTGACCAATATATACAGTTTGGTCTGTTTACTTCCCCGTTCAATGTGACTGTTGATTCATCGAAAAAAAATTGTACCAACAGCTATTTCATTTCTGTTTAATTTATTAATAATTCTTTCGCAGAAATCCATTCTACGATCTGGATCGTCTTTTATTAGTTCTTGCACAAAAGTCAATTTATATGGATGAAGTTTTGCTTTATGGAAACACCTTAGGACAGTTGTGTAACTCATTATTTTGATACGAAATTTGACGTGACCTTGACGTTGGATTCTCCACGACACTTAACATAATATCCACTTTCACATCATCTTCAACGAAGTGCAGTTTTCTCTTTAATGCTTTGACATGTCCAAGTTCTCTGAATTGTGCATGAATTGTAGACACAGTACCTTTTAGAATAGTAGGCAACTGAGGATACCTCTGATTAAATAAGTTTGCTACTTCAACTTGACTTCTGCAATTATCGCCGTAACCAATCATCATTAAAATTTCAATCCGGTGAGTCTCGGTTAAATATTTCATTATTACTTCGAAAGATATTTAAATGTCAACACATCAACAACTGACACACATTATTTACCGATTTAATTTAATTATATTGGCATAGTTATCTACACAGTTTTTACCTATTCGTGACAAAAAATGTTAACAAAATCCAAAATATTGATACTTGTGAAGAAATTTGAGGTCTGCATTTAGCTAATAAAAAAAAACAGTATTTAAAGTGTGAAATATTATTAATTTCAAAATTTTACCCTGTACAATTCATACCCTACATGGTATAGTTCGTTAAGATCGTATTGTTAAGGAGCTTTTAAATAAAGTTGACCGGTCTCAGCGTTTTTAATAATCTTCTAAACTATAAACTATAAGTGTTTTCCACACTCTATATATAATATTATAAAAGTATTGACAATTTCATTGGTCATTTTTCTTTGATTAATTTTGACTTCATTTATAGGATTTTCAGACTTCATTTTACCACAAATATTATAATGCTATCACGCTTTTGTTTCCAAAAAACAAAATAACACTGTTGTAAAATAGCATCCCATCAAAAAAATTCTGTAAAAAACTAGCCAATCCAAAGTCGTGCCAAGTCTAAGGTTCCTTACTGCGATTTGTTTTTAATTATAGTTAATGTTGTATGACTTGGCCGGTAACAAGTCATGTTTTTTATAATGGAGTTTAATTTTGTACCCATTGTCCAACTATTAAATAATGAAGTTTTCCCAGTCTTTTAATTACTTTGGCATATCTCCATTTGTTTGCGTTTGAATAATTCCTAAACTGAATCCTATCACCAACATTAAAAAATTACATCTTCGATTATCCTACTTTTAATAGTTTTCCCTTTATATGACAAGTGGCCATTCAACCCTAACTCTAACCCTAGCTCTCTAAGTACTACTTCTATTTTGATGATGAAGTGGGATTTGAAAAAATTGTTTTGACCAAAACAAGACAATCATTAAATACAGGATACAGGATAGTGTATAAACTGAAGGTAGCTTGAATCAAAATGAGGTGTACTGGTTTTTATTAAAAATAGTTGATTATACAACCAAAACAGAATCTATAGGTGAAATTAAAGTCGCATCAGTGTTGGTTATGGACAAACATAAAAGAAAAACTGCGAAGAACTAAATTAACTTTTGCCAAGTAGTGATCCAAGAACTTGTAACCAAAATTTGTTCACATGGCTATTTGTATCTAACTGACATATTTTTTTATTATTTTGCTTATTTGTTGGGATATTAGATCGGGGCGCAATCACTGCCGTACCATCCTTAATTGGAACCCTTTAGCCTCAAGTTCAGGTCCCTATTTGAGAACCTCTGGATAAGACCAGAACGTTGAAATATTCGTCATTCAGTAAGCTATAACTACATACTTAAAAACCAAAATTTTAAGTCTGTAGGTCATTTTGTTCCGAAGTTAAGCGAAAGCAAAATAAGATCTATTTTGTCCATTTTGGTGATCATGAGTGAATGAGTCAGTGAGTGTCATAAATGCGAAACTTCGAAACTAAATGACTTACAGACTTAAAATTTTGAGTTTTAAGTATGTGACTATAGCTTACTGAATGACGAATATTTCAGCGTTCTATTCTTATTCAGAGGTTCTTAAATAGGGGCCTGCACATGAGGGTAAAGGGTTCCAATTAAGGATGGTACGGCAGTGACTGCGCCCCAATGTAATACCCCAACAAATAAGCAAAATAATAAAAAAATCTGTCAGTTAGATACAAATAGCCATGTGATCAAATTTTGATTACAAGTTCTTGGATCACTACTTGGCAAAAGTTAATTTAGTTCATTGCAGTTTTTCTTTTATGTTTGTCCTTAACCAACACTGACGCGACTTTAATTTCACCTATAGATTCTATTTTGGTTGTACAATCAAACCATCATTTTGATTCAAGCTACCTTCAGTATATATACTATCACATTCCTGTATTTTGAATATTGTATGATCGTCTTGTTTTAGGTCAAAACAATTTTTTCAAATTCCACTGCCAAATTGTCCAATAAGACACAGAGATTCATTAAGTTCTTTTTATTCATCTGATTTTTTTCCGAACTGTACATACGATTTGATTTTATTTGTCCGTTATCATAATCCTTATTATACGCATTTATTTTTACAGCAAATTTAATTAAAAATTAATACAAATGAATATATCATTAATAAAAAAAACACAAACTGTATTGACTATAAAAAACCATGACAATTTTTCTTAAAAACCAATTAATTTAATATATTTGATATATTTAGTTGAGAAGCCAGAATTAAATATGTGCTAAACATAATAATAAAATTAAGGACCCTCCCCAGATTTTTGTAATTTTGTAGAAAACCGTTTTCTTCTTGTACGGTTGTGTAACCATACTTGTGGCTCTCGTCGAAACTACCTTCCGCGGCCTTCATGTCATACCGTTTCTTAATTCCGTCACTGGCAACTTGAAGATCGATAAGGAAATATATTGGTCCCAACTTCTCTGGTGACTGGAAACTACTTTGGACAAGTATTTTCCAATGGTCCTGTTCATTTTATCGACCATTCCATCTGTCTGTGGGTGCAACGACGTTGTTCTGGTCTTCTTCATTCTCAGCTTGTCACAATTTTTTTAAAAAAGATGGCTTTCGAATTTTCTTTCCTGGTTGCTATGAACTTTCAAGGTCACTCCATATTGGGTAATGAATTCTTTCACCAAAAGGTACATCTGCGACAGTTGTTGGCTCTTGATTCGGGATCGCGAAATCTTCTACCCAATTTGTGAAATAGGTCATCACAATTAGAATGTACTTCTGTCGTCGGAAATGGTCCCGCGATGTCTAAATCAATCCTTTCGAATGGATTTCGGTTTCATAGGTGCCTTTCGTTTGCGATGTGGTCCATAACTCGTAGCATACTTCTTACACCAGTCCTCTAAATCGTCGGAGATGCTGATCCAATAAAACCTCGCTGAAGAGTTTTCATTACTCCCAAATTACTTTCGGATAAATTGCCGTGTTACTTTCTATTCTGGTTCTCGGGAGAACTATTTGTCTTCTAATCTTGTTTTCCATCATTCAACAGATCTGGTTTCAGGATAAGGGAGTTCATTTAAGCCCAATATGCCACCGATTTTCTTTCTTCCATTGTCGGATCATCTTCAGGTGAGGATTATTCTCATGATCATCTCTGATCCTGGTGGGTGACCATTCTACGCTGACAACCGTGGTTCTTAAAACTGCAGCTTCCGCCTTGCTGTAGTGGAACAGTCTGCTGGGCACGGTCCCTTAGACAGGGAGTCGGCATTTCGGTGGCTACCACTAGCACCATGTCCGAAGCTGAAATCGTACTCTTGAAGACATTCAATCCACCTAGCGATCTGTTCCTCGGGATTCTTGAACTGCATCACCGACTTGGTGCTGCATGATTAGTCCGTATTACCTCCTACCATATAGATACTAATAAAGTGTTTCACAGAATTCACTTCTCGTCACGCAGTAGTTTCATTTTGGTTTGGAGAAGACTTTACTGAAATATCCCCCCAGGACTTTCCTGTCCTCCTTGGAACTGTAAGCACATTCCCCCAATTTCTACGTTGCTTACATCAATTTCAAGTTTCCATCTGGTATCGGATATCCTAGTATAGGCACTGTGGGTAAATGTATCAAAAGCTGCTTGACATTTCTCATTCCAATGAAAAGTTCTTCATTCATCTGTGAGTTGAGTTAGTGGCTTGGCGATATCTCTAAGTATCCAAGGAAACTTCTAACTTGGTGTTTGTTGGTTGGCTGCAGCCATTGCTTGAAGTAATTTTCTCTGGAACCACCACCTCTCCTTCATTGCTTACAACTCAGATAGTTGACACGATTTTGGCATAACAAGCATTTCTTCGGGTTTAACCTGAGCTGGGCAGCTTGAAGTCGTTTGAATACGTCTTCCAAATTCTTCCGTTGATCATCATATGTCAATACAAAGCCCGAATGACATGATGCTAAACTGCGATAATCCAGATCCGGTAGTAAAACCAGTTTTCTCTTGGTCTTTTGAATCAGTTTTATATTGACAACAACCTTCAGGTCCAAGGTGGAAAATAGTTTGCTGTCTAGCGCATCGTCGACAAGAGGCAGGAGAGAGCTGTCCTTCTTCGTTTAGCTAGCTATAGTCCACGCAGAATCTGGTGGTTCCATCCTTTTTCTTGACAAACATTACCGGCTATTAGATAGTTCTATGACTTTCTCTTCCTCCATTTCTCGAATTAATCTTTCGCTCTCTTCGCTCGTGATAGTCTTGGAACTGATTGTCTAATTGTCATGGCGTCACCAGTATCGATTTTGTGTTTGAAAAGGCCGATGTTCTAACTTTCTTCTCTTCTTTACTCAGCTCGATTCAACGATTGGCCAGCTATTGACAACATCTGTTCGAATCTATCATTTAAATTACCAGTCGTCGTTGTTTGACGAACTATAGACGTCATTGGTAAGCAAGATCCAATTCTGGTTTCTTTCTTAATAGTAATTGGGTAATCGTTTACGTTTATGACAAAAACTGGGATCTCTTTAGCTGACGTAACTAATCCTTTTCCAATTAGTACTCATTTACCGACCTCTTAGTCGTGGTTCCATGGCTCCATTATAAGCGGTGTAGCTTCTTGCATAATCCCCTGTAGCAGCGCTATTATCATGGTTTCGCCTCGAACAGGTAGATCGGTATCTTCCTGTCCAGCTGCCAACACCGTGCTGTCTTCATATAATTGAAGGAATACCTCTTCGGAACCCACTTAAATAGTTTTGTTTCTAAAGTTCTGTTTCTAACTGGAGACCATGACAATCATTACGTCCATTCCCAGAATTACGTCCTCCTCGATATCAGCTACGATTATCACCTGTTGCGGTAGGAAGTCGCAGCCTTGTTGGAAGCTTCCTAGATTTTATAATCTCTGGCAGTATAATGGTTCTAATTGCTCTGGTGTTTACCAACAGAGTAAATTTCTTGCCATCAACAAATACACACACGTTACGGCATTTGAGACTATCAGTATGAGTCTTTGGAATGAACCTAGGTCGGTGCTGCCCCCTTGTAGCCGACCCGTTCTAGTTTTCTGGCTGACACTGAGGTTTTTGGTTTGCTGGAGTTCTAGAGGGCTTACACGAACTGCGTACATGTCCTAGCTCGCCACAATTCTAGCACCTAATCTGTTTCATCCTCCTGTCTACCATGCTCTTTAGTCAGTTGATGATCTGATCCAATCTATCTTCGTTACCTTCTTGTTGAATGACCCTGACTTGGTTATATCCTGAAGCCTTCGTATATCGACCAGTGTTTTGGGATGGCCCAAACGAAGCGTCCTTTGCATATCAGGGTCACGTAAACCATCTATAAAGGCCTTGATGCTGCCCTTGGCCTTGATTTTCTGATGCTGATGGATAAGCAAATCGCTCTATTCGGGCGATATCCACTTCATACTCTTGAAGCGTTTCTACCTTCGGTTCTTCAGCTGGGATTGGTACAGGTGCTCCAGGTGTTTGTTTTATTTGTTCGATCTTGATTACTTCTGTTGATGAACCCTTGGTTCTTATTTTTGCATTCTTTGTCTCTAGTTCCTGGATTTTTAAGTCTGTGATTGTAATCTTAGTATCCATTTTCTCATCCATTGTGGTGATCTTTTTCTCCATTTTCTCGACATCTGATTTTAGAGGGAAAATTTTATTTTCGACATCAACGGCCATGTTCTTTTTTCATTGATAAGAGCCACTCAAGTCAACTTTGCTTTCGTGGGTAATCGAAAACTTGTAGCACAATATACTAATTCAAGGCTAGCACAGTCAAATAGCACAGTAAAAAAACATATAAACAACAAATTATTTATTTATTTATTTATTCATCCAAACAGGCTGGTTAGCCTAATTACATGGATAACAATAACAATTATATAAGTAAAAATATAATACAAAAATAATAATAATAACAGAGCAATTTTTACAATATAGCCGTGATCGTACCAGAACTGCAGAGAGAAAATTATACAGATGTATTAATAATATAATTTAACAGTAATTGACGAAATCTATTTTGAGATAGAGTCCAGTCCAGAGATGTTAAGGCACCAATTTGATTAGCTAATTGAAGCATGTATACTAGAGAAGATCTGGATCCATATTGGTTTAAAGGGTATTTGAACTCAATTAAAGAACGTGTGCGTCGGGACGGTACGTTAAAAGGTATTAAAGATAGAATTGCAGGGCAATCTATTTTATTGTTTAGTATTTTGTACAAGAATGTCATAACAATCAAAACACGCCTTTGCTGTAATGATAATATTTTAAATTCTGTGCGAAGTGTTGATGTGCGCACGATTCTAAAATCCGGCCATTTATGATATTTTTTAAAATACAGGTGTCTCAAAAATTTATTTTGAACTTTTTCTAACTCTCCCAATAAAGTTGGATATTCGTTTGACCAAATTTCTGTTGCATACTCAAGTTTGGGTCGTACTAAAGTATAATAAAGTAGTTTGACCGTTCTTATACTGTTGAATTGCTTGGTTTCTCTAATTATATATCCTAATACTCGATTAGCAGATTTAACAATATTGTGAATATGTGAATACATTTTACGGCAAAACATAATCTAGCTATTTAAATAAATTCAGGTTAATTTTGCCATCGACAAATAAAGCATTTAAAATAATTCTTAGTTTTTGAAAAATAAAACAAAATAAAATTAAAGAAAACCACCCGTCCATTACTGGGGGAGAGTAAGGATAGGTTAGAGCATGGAAAGACAGATGAGGGAAACGGTACACATTAAATAAATCCTAACAAGTTACTCTGGCAAAGGTAAATAAATAGTTTGGTGTACTTACCTTGGTCGGTTCCCTTGCTGGTTGGCTACTTCTGAATTTGTGGAGATTGGTGAACTGCTCGAAAATGCCAAAGTTCGTCCAATAAATACAATTTTTGATAGGTCAGGGACGCACAGCGGAAGGGACGCGGAAATCGTACTAGAATGCCCCACTTAGTACCAATAGTATTATTTAAGAATATAACCTAACCGTTATCACTTTAAATATTTTCAATATCTATTGTTAGTTATTTATGGTTCAATTTCGTATTTTATGAGATTTCATTGTACTTCGCTAGTTTTGGTTTATCATCAGTTTAAAATTACTATTTTAAATCTTAATCAGATCATTTCAAAGTAAATAATCATATTTAGTTGTACTCTTCCTCAAAGTTCGTTCTATAAAAATGCCAATTGAAGATTACGGCGAAGATTACGTAAGGTAGGACAGTCAATTAAAGCGAAACTTACAATTTTTTCAAAATATGCCCATCAAGTTTCTGATAGTTTCACAAATGAAAAGTAGAGGTACCTTATTTTGAATTGAAAACGCGTTTAGAAAGGGCTGACGGTGTAATAATGTAACGTTTATTTATTTAAACTATATAATATTTAATTTATTTATACAATAAAACACTATAACTGATTTGTAACAGAATTTATTTACAGTTATACTGAGTTATATAAAATTTATCCGTACAACGTCCGAATTATATATACAGTGTGGATACCACTTATGGAATAAAATTATTTGTGGGGTTAGTTTAGAAGATTATAAAATACGCTGGGACCCGTCAACTTTGAAATTCAAATGTGAGCATTTTAAACTTAAATTTAAATGTACAGGCTGATACACGCAAGTCTGGCATCGTCCATGATCTATATTTTTAATTAAACACACTTTAAATAATGGTTTTATTTTTAATTAGCTGATTGCAGACTTCAAATTTCTTCACTAAGTATCAATATTTAGGGTTTTGTTAACAATTTTTGTAACGAATAGGTAAAAACTGTATAGATAACTATGCCAAGAATAATAAAAAAAACTCTTCGTTTCAACGTAACTTCCAAGTTTATTTGAAAAAATATGTTTTAAATCACAATGACGGCCGTTTCGCTAAGAAGCATCGTCAGATTGACATTTAAGTTACATTTTGTTTGTTTGTAGCTAGGTACCTGATGTTTAGGTAGTATTAAGGCTAGACCAAGTATGGAAGTAATAAGACATGACAATATTAAAGCCTAGATGTTAATAGCCCTAAAGGATTATCCTGGATGTACTTCCCTCTAAGATCAGTATAACTGTGCAATGATATAGAAAAACCAGGAAAAAACTATATCATGCTGATCTTTACAATAACTTAATATATTTGTGTTTTACAATTATGTCTTATCTATGTATAAAATGTAAACTCAATCAAAGTAAACAGTTTAATAGTGGCGAACTTCCAAGATTTATTTGTTCATTAACTACTTTAAACTGTTTTAACTGTTTTAAAATACTTGGAACAATTTTAATTTGTTTAGTCCACGCTCTTAGGGTAGATTCAGCTGGGAAAGGATATCATCTTTTTTACTGTTAGCGATATGCTTTTGAACTTAAAAATAAAGTGATATTACTTGTGTTATTTCTTCTGCAGTCTGATTTTGGGATTTTCCAATTTCTTGATTTATCTTTTTATCAGTAAAGCTTGACTGTGGCTTTCCAATTTTTGTATTTCCATGTCTATTAATAATAAATAATATTAGAGTTTAGTTTTTTTAAATTATGATCCTTCTTTGGCAAAAAAACCTTGGAAAAATAAAAATATTCTTTAAGGTTTTGATATTTCCTTTGTATTATTTTTATAATCATTATTAATCTCATTGTAAAGCCAACAATAATATCAATTTTAACTAAGATTTTATCCAATTAATTGGAATAAAGAAGTTAAAAGAAAAGTAATAAGAAAATAAAACTGATCATTAAAATCCCAATTATCTAAGTTTATAATTAAATCAGTAAACAATAATATACAAAACGATTTTTGCGTGTTTGGATATAAAAACAAAGGAAGGTGGGTTATGCATAAACACAAATAGTCCCCGATGGCGTTTCAAAATGGCGTCAACAATGGACTGGGAAAGTAGTGACGTAAGAGTCAAACCAAATGATTCCAAACAACTTTTTTTATGTTATGTTTTATAGGTGTTATTAACTATTTTAATGTATTTTCTTGATTTTTGGGAGTTAATTACTGTTAACGGCTTAAAGACTTGCGACCGTGCGATATGGTGTTATCAAGAGAACTTGGTCTGGTTTCAATCGAGTTGCACGCGAAATCTATTTATTTTTTGATTTTTTTTTTTTAATATATTTGACAGTACTTATTTTTGACATAAGAAAAATAAAATGTCATTCATTATCAATTGCAATGTAAAATTGTACAATGTTGTTGTATCTACACAATAAAAGGTAAAATGTTGAATCTGGAACCGTTGGCGAAAATGATACCGAAAACCGTTTACACTACCACTACACCAACACACACTTTTATATGCCTGACGCGCGTTTCGATAACCAAGTTATCTTCTTCAGAGACCGAAGGTAAACTAAAGCTATGCCTACAAACTAACCTTATATATAGAACATTTTTAGCGCCAAATGTTTTCGCGGTAAATCTTTTGGCGGCAAAGCCAACTTTTAGCGCGAAAACATTTTTACAATAAGTTTTTTTATAATAAACTATAAAGTGGACTATCTGGGATAGGTCCTTTGTCCTTATTTAATCTATTTTTACATTTAATAATTTCTATACTTTCAAATGCATCCAACAATCTATTGTTCGATACATTTTTTAACAATTTTAAACTATCTACATTTACAGAATGGTTTTTGGTAAAAGCATGTTCGGCAATACTAGATTTTTCTATACGTCCATATTTTAGATGAGCTAAATGTTCTTTAAATCTAGTTTTAACCGATCTTTTTATTTGCCCAACATACTTTTTATCACAATCATTACAACTTATTTCATATATACCGCTTTTTTCCAGATCTTCTCTCTTATCCTTCGGATTTCCTAACAATTGTCTCAGGGTGCCACTAGTTTTATGAACTAAACCTAATCCCACCGTGCCGAAAATTGTATTCAATCCTTTGGTATACTGAGGGATAAATGGTAATGAAATGAATTTCCTATCGTTGTGTTCTCGCTGGAAAAAGGTGGTTTCACAAAGAGATTTCTTAAAACTATGGCGATTGATCAGCTTATGAATTAGTTTTTTATCATATCCATTAAGTACAGCTATATCCTCAATTAAATTCTTTTCTCTGTTATATCTTGTTTTGTTTAAAGGAAAATGAATTAATCGATGAACCAAAAAATGAAAACTTCCCATTTTGTGTTGATTACAGTGAAAAGAATCTATCGGAATATACCTATACGTAGCGGTGTCTTTCCTAAAAATATCAAATTCTAACTTGTTATTATTTCTTATTACTAATGTGTCCAAAAATGGTAACTGTTCATTATTTTCTAGTTCAAACGTGAATTTTATGCTTGTGAATTTTGAATTTAATTTTGAAATGAAATCTTCTACTGATGATTTCTTCGTATTGAAAACTGCGAAAATGTCGTCCACATATCTACACCATATCCTTGGGAAATACTCGAACTCTTGACTGATCTGTGTTTCAAAATTGCTCATAAAAAGGTTGGCTATAAATGGTGATAAACAATTACCCATTGCTGTTCCTTCATATTGTTGATAAACCTGATTGTTGTATTGAAAATAATTTTGGTCCATGCATAGTTTAGCTAATCGTAGGTATTCAGTTCTAACTTCAACACCCAGATCATTCAAGATGAGTAGTTCTTCCAGATACTGTAAAGTTTGTGGAATCGGTACGCTAGGAAATAAAGAACTAACATCGAACGAGATTAAAATTTCCCCATCTTCTAGAATAACATCTTTAACTTTCTTGATAAATTCTAATGAATTTTTAACTGAAAAACTGTTACATTTTTTGGGTAGATTTTCAAACTCGTTCGATAACCATTTTGAAATATTATAACTAGGTGTACATATAGCTGAAACAATAGGTCTCATTGCCTTCCCAGGTTTATGTATCTTCGGAAGGCAATAGAGCTTTGACAATGTAGGGTTACTTACAGTTAATTTATACTTTAACGAATCGGTGACAAGGTTCTTACAACTTTTGAGAGTGCTCTTCACCATGGAAATCATTTTATTTAGTAGATTTTTTGAATCTTAACGTAAGGACCATTCTCGATCAAGTGATCCACTCTTTCGAAATAGTCTTGTTTGTCCATTATAACAACCTTGTTTCCTTTATCAGCTTTTAAGTAAAAACATTCCTTCTGCCTCAAACCTTTGACAATATTCCTAGTTTTCTTAATTCCCTGTAAATTTTTGTTCTTATTTGAAATATTTTTGGAAATTTGATTCTTACAAGCTTCCCGAACATAAACCTTGGCATCATGAGAGAGATATTGAACAGAACTTTCAATATGTCCAATCAATTCACCCAAGTTTCCACGAGAAGGCACGGCAAAATTCAAACCCTTGTTTAACAACTCTGTTTCACTGCTGTCAAAAGTTTGGGAAGAAATATTTTCAACAATATTAATAGGTTCCAAAGAAATTGTTTTAGGTTTTGGTTTTAATTTCTTTAGTTTTTTACTCAAGATCGACATTTTCTTCTTAAATTTTGAATGAATAACCCTAAACATCTTTCTTTGGAATTCACACCAATGTTCATATTCTACATTACTTAACTTATGTGTTAATTTTTTGTAAAGTCCATATGCCTCTATTTCAAGCATACTTCGTTTACTGTACAGATATTTGGTTTCTAATGCTAACCATTTTTTTCTTTGCAATTTCACAAACTTTATCTGACACTGCACTTTCACTTATATTTATTTTTACAACTTTTGGAAAAACATTAAATTTACGACATGATTTTAAAAACCAAATATCTGCACTTATTAACCTAATATTAGTACTAAGTTTTACATACCTGTTCTGTTCCGTTGACCGTGAAGCCATCACAACTAAAATGTTGAATCTGGAACCGTTGGCGAAAATGATACCGAAAACCGTTTACACTACCACTACACCAACACACACTTTTATATGCCTGACGCGCGTTTCGATAACCAAGTTATCTTCTTCAGAGACCGAAGGTAAACTAAAGCTATGCCTACAAACTAACCTTATATATAGAACATTTTTAGCGCCAAATGTTTTCGCGGTAAATCTTTTGGCGGCAAAGCCAATTTTTAGCGCGAAAACATTTTTACAATAAGTTTTCTTATAATAAACTATAAAGTGGACTATCTGGGATAGGTCCTTTGTCCTTATTTAATCTATTTTTACATTTAATAATTTCTATACTCTCAAATGCATCCAACAATCTATTGTTCGATACATTTTTTAACAATTTTAAACTATCTACATTTACAGAATGGTTTTTGGTAAAAGCATGTTCGGCAATACTAGATTTTTCTATACGTCCATATTTTAGATGAGCTAAATGTTCTTTAAATCTAGTTTTAATCGATCTTTTTGTTTGCCCAACATACTTTTTATCGCAATCATTACAACTTATTTCATATATACCGCTTTTTTCCAGATCTTCTCTCTTATCCTTCGGATTTCCTAACAATTGTCTCAGGGTGCCACTAGTTTTATGAACTAAACCTAATCCCACCGTGCCGAAAATTGTATTCAATCCTTTAGTATAATGAGGGATAAATGGTAATGAAATGAATTTCCTATCGTTGTGTTCTCGCTGGAAAAAGCTGGTTTCACAAAGAGATTTCTTAAAACTATGGCGATTGATCAGCTTATGAATTAGTTTTTTATCATATCCATTAAGTACAGCTATATCCTCAATTAAATTCTTTTCTCTGTTATATCTTGTTTTGTTTAAAGGAAAATGAATTAATCGATGAACCAAAAAATGAAAACTTGCCATTTTGTGTTGATTACAGTGAAAAGAATCTATCGGAATATACCTATACGTAGCGGTGTCTTTCCTAAAAATATCAAATTCTAACTTGTTATTATTTCTTATTACTAATGTGTCCAAAAATGGTAACTGTTCATTATTTTCTAGTTCAAACGTGAATTTTATGCTTGTGAATTTTGAATTTAATTTTGAAATGAAATCTTCTACTGATGATTTCTTTGTATTGAAAACTGCGAAAATGTCGTCCACATATCTACACCATATCCTTGGGAAATACTCGAACTCTTGACTGATCTGTGTTTCAAAATTGCTCATAAAAAGGTTGGCTATAAATGGTGATAAACAATTACCCATTGCTGTTCCTTCATATTGTTGATAAACCTGATTGTTGTATTGAAAGTAATTTTGGTCCATGCATTTGATGCATTTGATGCATTTGAGAGTATAGAAATTATTAAATGTAAAAATAGATTAAATAAGGACAAAGGACCTATCCCAGATAGTCCACTTTATAGTTTATTATAAGAAAACTTATTGTAAAATAATAACTTGGTTATCGAAACGCGCGTCAGGCATATAAAAGTGTGTGTTGGTGTAGTGGTAGTGTAAACGGTTTTCGGTATCATTTTCGCCAACGGTTCCAGATTCAACATTTTAGTTGTGATGGCTTCACGGTCAACGGAACAGAACAGGTATGTAAAACTTAGTACTAATATTAGGTTAATAAGTGCAGATATTTGGTTTTTAAAATCATGTCGTAAATTTAATGTTTTTCCAAAAGTTGTAAAAATAAATATAAGTGAAAGTGCAGTGTCAGATAAAGTTTGTGAAATTGCAAAGAAAAAATGGTTAGCATTAGAAACCAAATATCTGTACAGTAAACGAAGTATGCTTGAAATAGAGGCATATGGACTTTACAAAAAATTAACACATAAGTTAAGTAATGTAGAATATGAACATTGGTGTGAATTCCAAAGAAAGATGTTTAGGGTTATTCATTCAAAATTTAAGAAGAAAATGTCGATCTTGAGTAAAAACTAAAGAAATTAAAACCAAAACCTAAAACAATTTCTTTGGAACCTATTAATATTGTTGAAAATATTTCTTCCCAAACTTTTGACAGCAGTGAAACAGAGTTGTTAAACAAGGGTTTGAATTTTGCCGTGCCTTCTCGTGGAAACTTGGGTGAATTGATTGGACATATTGAAAGTTCTGTTCAATATCTCTCTCATGATGCCAAGGTTTATGTTCGGGAAGCTTGTAAGAATCAAATTTCCAAAAATATTTCAAATAAGAACAAAAATTTACAGGGAATTAAGAAAACTAGGAATATTGTCAAAGGTTTGAGGCAGAAGGAATGTTTTTACTTAAAAGCTGATAAAGGAAACAAGGTTGTTATAATGGACAAACAAGACTATTTCGAAAGAGTGGATCACTTGATCGAGAATGGTCCTTACGTTAAGATTCAAAAAAATCCACTAAATAAAATGATTTCCACGGTGAAGAGCACTCTCAAAAGTTGTAAGATCCTTGTCACTGATTCGTTAAAGTATAAAATAACTGTAAGTAACCCTACATTGTCAAAGCTCTATTGCCTTCCGAAGATACATAAACCTGGGAAGGCAATGAGACCTATTGTTTCAGCTATATGTACACCTAGTTATAAGATTTCAAAATGGTTATCGAACGAGTTTGAAAATCTACCCATAAAATGTAACAGTTTTTCAGTTAAAATTTCATTAGAATTTAAAAAGAAAGTTAAAGATGTTGTCCTATAAGATGGGAAAATTTTAATCTCGTTCGATGTTAGTTCTATATTTCCGATTTTATTTCCTAGCGTACCGATTCAAAAAACTTTACAGTATCTGGAAGAACTACTCATCTTGAATGATCTGAGTGTTGAAGTTAGAACTGAATACCTACGATTAGCTAAACTATGCATGGACCAAAATTTATTTCAATATAACAATCAGTGTTATCAACAATATGAAGGAACAGCAATGGGTAATTGTTTATAACCATTTATAGCCAACCTTTTTATGAGCAATTTTGAAACACAGATCAGTCAAGAGTTCGAGTATTTCCCAAGGATATGGTGTAGATATGTGGACGACATTTTCGCAGTTTTCAATACAAAGAAATCATCAGTAGAAGATTTCATTTCAAAATTAAATTCAAAATTCACAAGCATAAAATTCACGTCTGAACTAGAAAATAATGAACAGTTACCATTTTTGGACACATTAGTAATAAGAAATAATAACAAGTTAGAATTTGATATTTTTAGGAAAGACACCGCTACGTATAGGTATATTCCGATAGATTCTTTTCACTGTAATCAACACAAAATGGCAAGTTTTCATTTTTTGGTTCATCGATTAATTCATTTTCCTTTAAACAAAACAAGATATAACAGAGAAAAGAATTTAATTGAGGATATAGCTGTACTTAATGGATATGATAAAAAACTAATTCATAAGCTGATCAATCGCCATAGTTTTAAGAAATCTCTTTGTGAAACCACCTTTTTCCAGCGAGAACACAACGATAGGAAATTCATTTCATTACCATTTATCCCTCATTATACCAAAGGATTGAATACAATTTTCGGCACGGTGGGATTAGGTTTAGTTCATAAAACTAGTGGCACCCTGAGACAATTGTTAGGAAATCCGAAGGATAAGAGAGAAGATCTGGAAAAAAGCGGTATATATGAAATAAGTTGTAATGATTGCGATAAAAAGTATGTTGGGCAAACAAAAAGATCGGTTAAAACTAGATTTAAAGAACATTTAGCTCATCTAAAATATGGACGTATAGAAAAATCTAGTATTGCCGAACATGCTTTTACCAAAAACCATTCTGTAAATGTAGATAGTTTAAAATTGTTAAAAAATGTATCGAACAATAGATTGTTGGATGCATTTGAGAGTATAGAAATTATTAACTGTAAAAATAGATTAAATAAGGACAAAGGACCTATCCCAGATAGTCCACTTTATAGTTTATTATAAGAAAACTTATTGTAAAAATGTTTTCGCGCTAAAAATTGGCTTTGCCGCCAAAAGATTTACCGCGAAAACATTTGCCGCTAAAATTGTTCTATATATAAGGTTAGTTTGTAGGCATAGCTTTAGTTTACCTTCGGTCTCTGAAGAAGATAACTTGGTTATCGAAACGCGCGTCAGGCATATAAAAGTGTGTGTTGGTGTAGTGGTAGTGTAAACGGTTTTCGGTACAATAAAAGGTGTTAAGCAAGAAAATTTACTGGTTATCATTACTTATTAAGTTAAGTAATAAACATAATTTGGTCCTTCGAGTCGGATTAACCAGTAAATCGTGAAGTTATTTCCGATTAAAGTGCAACAATTTTACACCATTTGGCGCTGTCTGCAAAACACAGTATTCCTTGAACCATCCTTCTAATTATTAGAGTTTTCATAACATACCTATTGTGCTCTGATTCTGAGAATATTCAAAATACATTCTCAGAGTGTTCAATATTAATGTTCTAAGATTATTCATGAAACATTCTCATAACATTCAACATGTATTCATATTTTTAAAACGTGAATAGAATGTGGAGCTTTATCTACTTAGAATGTCCATAGAACGTTCCAATAATATATAAAGTATGTTGTGGTAATTTTGCAACAATATTCCTAGCATATTAATGCACAGATTTTTAGAAAATTAAAAACATTGAGAGCATTTGATACACATTCTCATAACATTTGATATTTATTCTCAGAACATTCAATGTATTACTAGAATGTTCTCTTAGAATATTTCAGGAAAGTTATTAAAATGTGGAAGTCAGTCCACTTTGAATGTTCATAGAACGTTCCAATAATATGAAAAGTACCCAGCAAACACAAAAACATATTGGATATATATATATATATTATGTAATTTTTGAAATATAAAAGTCACAGTTATATAAAACTGGAGTCACAACTAGATAATATTTATGTATTGAATACTGACAAAGGCCGGCACAGCTGGAGAACAATAGTGATATAATATGTACGCATTTATTTTACATATTTATTATGTATATTATGTTACATCTCAAATATGTCCAAATTACTATATAACATATATGTTTATTTCGGATCTCCGTTTCTGATGACTGTTCACCATAACCACTGTAAAATTGTAAAACTGAGCTACTTATCCATTTCTTTTTCTTCCTCATTGACAAGTCACAGAAGTCTTTCAATTTTTTTCTTTTTAAAGAATTATTTTACCTAAAATGTATAATTAAGTTATTTGAATGTAAATCAATTATACTTGAAAATAACTTTAGTGTGATAAGTATATAAATAATAATAATAATTAGTACTTACATAATGTTTTCTCCAATACTCAACACAAAGACACCCAGAAAAAATTTATAAGTATATACTTTGTTATTCATAATTTGCATGGGTATTTGTATCACTCGAACGACTCGTGACAATTTATAGGTTATAATTTTCTTCTTTTTTTGTAAGACGTATTAGACGAGGCGAAATTTATGAATTATTTTATGTAGCTTTTACGTAATATATACATAAAATATTTTATGTAGCAAATTTTACGTATTAAATATATATAATTTTGTTCTTCTATTTATGTAGCAGAATTTACATCAGGAATACATAATCAATTAGATATATCTAATATATAAAATATTTTATAATGTCAATATTGAGAATATATAACAAAGTTTATATAGATTTTGTTACATAAATACTACGTAAAAAATATATAATTGTTTTATATAAAAATCTTTCTTTCTCTGTTATATATTTTTATGTAGCATATACATTTGTGTTTGCTGGGTATGTTGTGGTAATATTATAAGAATATTAAAACGTTCCAGCAGATGTTTCTAGGAGTATTCTAATAATATTCCTGTGCTATCTGGGAATAGGTTTTGAAATTAATCCAAAAACAAAATACAGAGAGAACTTATGAAAAATCAGAAGAAAAGTGGAAGGAACGGGGAGAATACTAAAAAAGCAATTTAAGGTCAAAATGGATCCTAAAGCCAATTTATATACCACTAATAAATGCATATGTGTTTGGAGAGTTGCATAAGTTGTATTTTATTAATTAGTTATATTTATTAATTTCATCTATAAGAAACATATTAAGAATATCAGAAAAATTTACAGTCAAGCTTCTTTATCATAATTATTGTTTAGTATTTGTTTTTCTAGAAAAAAATGAGAGAGATAAGAAATTGCAAAGAATATAGATCAAGTAATAAAGGAAAAAGATGTACAAATGAGGAAATAGAAGAATTATACAAGCAGTGTGAGGAATATTTAAAACAGGAAGAATGCCAAAAATAATTGAAACAAAAAAAGGGAGGAATACCAACAAATAGATAGAATCATACAATGCAAAAGATTAAAGAAAAACTTAAACTAAATATAGAAACAAAAAAATTAATAGAAAAATATGAAGAAGAAGAAAAGTAACATTCCAAGATTTGGAAATATCTACTAGGAATATCAAGGAAAGAAGAATAGACCTAGACCACTTACTATTAGTTATGTACAAAGATATTATTTTTAACTTATTGTAAATACATATTAATAAATATTTAGTTAAATTTAATATAAGCTTATAAAACCAATACATATTTCTGTGTTTTAGGAGTAATTAGACAAATAATCGTTTGGTATCTTCGAAATAACAAAGAATTAATTAATAGTAGTTTTTGTAAAAACCAGTAAATCAAAAACCAAAATTTATTGACTATTTCATATTCTATAATACTACAACTTATAGAAATACACAAGCGATATGCTCTTTGAGAATTTGTGATAATTCTAACAAGCCTTACAAATTTAATGGTACTACCTTTATTATAACGTTACTTCAAATAATATCCCTTGGATAATTATTATATAATAAATATTACATCACAGTATTTAACTCGCGATAAAAATAAATTAACACCCTCGCGATAGTTATAGAGAACGCTTTAACTGAATTAAAAAATCTATCTTATGAGCAACCCTACCTGTTGATCCTGATTTTAATAGGTCTTCCCCCTGCACACTAGTTTTACCGCGAACTACACTCGAAGGAAGGGTGAAATCAACTAGGACTGACTCTGGTTTCCGACTTTTCCAACTTCATTAAAAAGTTGCTGGCGTCCCTCCCTTCGAAGAAGAAAAATCTGTGCTTTCCATGGAATGGCTCGCGCGTCAATTTCAACATTTAAAAAATAGAAATTCATTCCTTCTCGAAAACAAAAAGCATGTATGCATAAATCAATAAAATGGAGCATTTCTCGTACACAACTAAATTAAAGGTTAATTTCGCCATTTTAATTATTCAATCATCTGATCTTTCGACAGTAAATAATATTAAATTATTAAATAACTGAATAATAGGCTAAATATTTATACGTTTTATTAAAACTGACAATCTTTTATTATTGAATATCCGGGAAAAAGGTTAATGATCAATTAGCAGAGACTGAAGATTATTTTTTCGAAAGGTTTTTTAATGGTATTTTGTAGATTGTTGAGTGTAAAGGCTCTAATATTTTAAATACTGTAATATATGTATAAATATTACGTATTCTTTACATTTTGGGACGCTAGTCATATATCCTGCTAGAGATTTCACACAAAAAATTTTTAAAACTTTAGATGTATATAAAACTTCATTCAGCAGGATTTACAATTTAACAATTGATATGGTACATCAGGAAAGCTGCTGGTCAAAATCATTTCCTTTACTTCATCAAGGTTCAGAAACCTGTATGCGCCTCCCCGCACTAGTTACCGGTGTTTAACAAACGATGCTAAGAGATACAGTACACTGTTATCTTAGTTAACAACTGTCAATCTAGTTCAGATGTTATACTACAGTCCCTTGGGATTAAAAGTAACACTTAAGTCCCTGTAATGTAGGACTAAATTAGTGAGTTCACCCTGTAGTGCACCATAGTAACCGTTATTACTTCAGACACGATGCAATGTTTGCAACTATAAGGTTATAAATTCATAAATTTGTCATTGTGGCTGTTAATTCATTTGTAAAGAAATAAAATTGTTTTTAAAAACTCTGTGTACACCATTCATTAATTGGCGCAGTCAGTAGGATCTATCCTGGGCCTACAAACCAAATAAAAATTGCCGAAAAACTGAAAAAAGGTATTCTTCTGTAGAACCTGAAGTATTCATCTAATGAGGGAGGAGTAACAATGCGAACTTCACCCTATATTGCACCACAGTTATCCTTATTAGTTCAGATACGATGAAATCTCAGCAACTTTAAAGTTATAAATAGTTGTTATCATCATTTTTACTTTTAAAGAATATCTTAAAACACGTCAATTTTAATTTTTGAATGGCCATCAACTGCTATAATAGACGTTTTGGACATTACGTCATTAGTGATGGCGTAATGACGTCAACGACGATTTTTTTAAATACAAACCGAGGTCACGTGACAGCTCATTTGAAAGGTTTCCTAATCGCCTTTGCAACAACGTAATCATCTAAATATTTATTTCTGCAGGGTTAACCAAAATTATGAACTTTGTTAAGTAACATGGAATTACAATAAATATTCATTCACTAAACTAAAATACACTAAGGACCGCCACTGGGAATAAAACAAAATAGTGTTAAATTTATTGTTGGTTCCGAAAAAAAAATACATTGATAAAAACAATACTACATTATAATATGAAATTAATTATTGTAGTATGTACTCGGAATTATTGTTTCCTACGACCACATATGAAAGTGCTAGATTGCACACTTATTTGTACTTAAGAAAGTAGCTCATATCAATAGACGTATTGAAAAGTACAATAAATGTCAAATTAATACTATTATAAATATAAATGTATGAGTTGCATTATCTGTGCAACCAAAAATACACTTACCTAGGTACCTATAAGTGCAAAAGGGGTGATTGGCGCATACAACAGGAGTAATACGTAAATGAAAATGTTCAAAATAGGTACTTCACTAACACATAACATTTCTCAAGTTCCAATTAATTTCACCAACTGACCATTTTAATTTTTATAGATCCCACAAAAAAATTAATATGCCATTTAGCTGATAAAGAATTTTTATGTGAATTCCTGAGAAAGGTGGTTATTATTATTTGATTTTAATTAACTATATTTCCATGCAATATCTAAACTCGTTTATCCTAATTTTTAACATGACTAACAATTAAAATAAATTTTATAAATAAATTTAAAATATTTATTATTATAAGAAATATTGGGGTCGTAGGAAAAATCGTGTACACAACGCGTTGGAAAGTGTATTTCTTGCACTCGTTACGTTTCCGCACTCGCCACTACGCGGCTCGTGCTAAACTTCACTCGTGCGTAATACTTCACTTTCCACACTCGTTATGTAATATACTATTACAAAGTCATGGATAACCTCTACGATTTATTACAAAAATATTTAAATCAGTATTGTCATTGACTCGTCTGTCAAATAATAGACGTCAAATTTTAACTCTTCGGGTTTTTTGCCGACATTAATAACAGCATTTACAAAAATGAAACTAACAGAAACAGAACTAATCGAGATTTTAACCATGATTGGTTATGGAGATAGAGTGAGGACTCAAGCAGAAGTTCGTAATTTATTTAATGCTAAATACCCCAATCGCGATCCAGTTACTCAATCAATAGTAAGTAGAATTGAAAAAAAGATTAGAGAAACGGGCCATGTTAAAGATCTTCCCAGAAGTGTTAGAATATCAATATCCGAAGCCAAAAACCTGGACGTTGTAGTAGCATTTCAAGAAAATCCTCATACCAGTTCTAGGCAGGTCGCACCAGATAATAATATCCACCAATCAATTGTTGTAAGAGTGCTAAAAAAGGAGAAGTGGCATCCATACAAAGTACATCTGGTCCAGGAGCTATTAGAAGATGACTTTGATAGAAGAATTGAATTCTGCGGTATCGTTATGGAACAATGTAACAGAGATCCGGGTTTCATACAAAAGGTACTTTTTTCAGATGAAGCGTCTTTTATGCTGAACGGTCACGTAAATCGCCAGACATGTCGATATTGGGCAAGTAAAAATCCACATTAGATGGAAGAGTATAGGACACAATATCCCGAGAAGGTGAATGTTTGGGCCGGCATTATAAACAATCAAATTGTAGGGCCATATTTTTTTGAGGAAAACCTAACTGCTGCTAGTTATCTGGAATTTCTTCAAAATTATCTGTTGCCACAGCTGAACCAGCTATTTCCAAATAGAAATGATTTATGGTACCAACAGGATGGGGCTCCCCCACACTATGGCGTTGAGGTATGAAATTACCTTAACGTTTTCCCAGGAAGGTGGATAGGTAGAAGGGGGCCTATCGAATGGCCACCAATGTCTCCAGATTTGATTCCGTTAGACTTTTTTTGTGGGGATATTTAAAGAGCAGAGTATATCAAAATCGACCGAATAATGTAGAAGAGTTGAAGGAGCGAATCCGAACGGAAATTGCACAAATAACACCTGAAGTCCTCGAAAACGTTAGGAAAGAATTTACTGCTCGCCTTTCTCATTGTATCATTGCTGAAGGTCGGCAATTTGAACATTTGTTGTAATTTAATTGTATTAATAAACCAACAGTTTTTGTTAACCCTTTAAATATAAAAAGTTATAAATTATAGTTGTAATCATTATTTTTAAATCATTGTTAAATTTGTCATTGTGACTGTTAATTCATTTGTAAAGAAAAACATTGTTTTTGAAAACTCTTCAAGTATATACCGTTCGTTAATTAATGTTACTTCCTGCGGTGTCAAAATGTATGTATTACAAATAATGCCACCATTGCAACAACGATTTATAATTTAGTGACTGACTCTAGACTGTTCCTTTATAAAATCATCCCGTACTTTGATAGATTTCTAGAAATTATTTAATATTTATGTAAATAGAAGGACTAATTTTACTTAAAGGTCATGACACACATGCATCATTAAGTTTATTCCGTATTATTTCGTCTGGAAGCGAGTGAAAAATTCATAACAGAGTTGAGAACATTCTTTGGAAATATAAAAATGAACGTGACAGAGAGGGCTACCAAATAGATAGCGCTTCCTCCATATACATCTATCGTCAAAGGCGTATCTTGCGGGTATACTACAACAGTCAAAATCTAACAATATATTGTAATGACAGATCGTCTGAATCATAAAAAAGAAAAAATAATTTGTTATAATAGTATATTGTGCAATAAGTAGAGAGAGCTTAACTTTTCTCAGTAGTGTGGAAGTTTGTGGTACGAGTCTGAAGGGCAGCAAACACACGAGTGAGACTTTCCTCCCATGTTGCACACTATACTTTTTCTACAACTGCAAGAATTTATTGAATAAAAGTAATGTGAATTAATATTTATTTTAATAGTTAGTTAATGGTTAGCAAAACTGAAATAATAGTAAGGTGAAACGTAGAACGTCATTTCTTTTTAGTAAATTTTTTGTTATATTTTTATTTTATACAGAATTTAATGGGGAGTCGATTGGTGGTGGTCCGGTTTCGATAGGGCTGATAGTTTAGCCACCATCAAACCTCAAAGTTGAAAATTGACGTAAAAATTTTTAAATTTTCAACTTTGTTCGATTATGGAGGTAAAAAGAAAATTTTTTTCAAAATCCATAACACCATCTGAAATCTTATTTAATTATGAAAATTTCCTTTTAGATAACTTTTCATGACAGTTCCCCGTTTTTGTTCAGGACCGGATTAAGTACGAAAATGTACCCTCGAAAAAAAACATTTTTTCAACATTCACGATGATGCCAAAAATGCCTTGAAGATTTTGAAAAAACTAAACACGGTTTCTAATAGATCTCGACGTGTCCAAGACGATAGTTTTTGTTTCATATCGATATCTTCTACTGCTCCCTTATTTTTTGAGGTTTTGTGAAATTTTAAAAAGTTCGGGGTGGAAAAATGGAATGATCGGATCGAAAAAAGTCAACCACAATTAGCTTTGAAAAAATTTTCATTAAAAAAAATCACCCCCTCGTTAGGGATAGTTTTTATATTTTGTATTGCTGCTGAAGGACAAAAAAAAAGAAGAATTTAATACTTTTTCTACTTCGAACTCCTTTCTTCTACGAACGCCAAATATTCAATGCGCATGCGATTTACTGTTGAAAACGGATGCTGATTCTGCCACTGTAAATGTCTTACATCCTTTCCAGAGCTAGGAGTAAAATAGGAAATGTTTGGATGGGAAAAAATGTGCTTTCATGTTTTATTGTACAGTATGAAACATAATAATTTTTCTAACATAAGCATAAAGATTCTGTGAAGTGACTACTGTACCAACGAAATTAAGTGCAGTAAGTTACATGGCACTTAAGTAAAAAAGATGTAAAACATATTATGTTTAAAGGAAAACTAACTTTACTTTGGGTCCCTGTACATACTGGAATTTCCAGCCAGAAAAGGTACTAAAGGAATATTTGTAGGACCTGGGCCATGTCTGTGCATAGCAAATAATACATAGCCTCATTCTTGAATTTGTGGAAGTAGAAAGTGGCATAAAAGGTTTGGATTTTCTTCACAATTTTAAGAATAAGGACCTTGTTTATTTTTTATGATAAATTGCTTTTAAGTCTTTCTGTGTTTCTAAATTAAAATAATAAAATATAGTAGGTTATAAAAAATAGTAGGAAAGACCTTTCATATTATTCTGTATAGTCCCTGTATACTTTAATCTTAAAATGTTTAATATTTTGGAAAATTGACAATTCTAGGAATATTGAGTGTCTGCTGTGGTTTACCCGTCCTATTTTAAAAACTTTACGACTACCTCATTGCCTCTAGGGCGCTAACTATTCCATTAAATTTAATTTTCTCTTTTAGCCTTACGATGGAATTGGTTGCATACCACGGCATTCATTCTCTGCTTCGAGTAGGCTACTGGGTCGACCTCAATATCGTGCCATCGACAGTCTATTAAATGATGAGAAGGGTGTTTAAAACCCACTTCCAGTATCGTCAAATAGTGAGGGAGCAAATGTAAAATATAATAGATTCCTCCAATATGATGATATAATGATTTTCTTAAGGACAAACATCAAACAAAATAATGCAAAGTCAAATTTATATTAATGGTTTTGGAAATACCTAATATTCATCTCTAAATTTTTCGATTTTAAATTCCTGTTATATAAAAACATCAAAATATTACATTTATGAATTTCGGTGCAAAATACAAATAAAAAGTTTTAGTACAGAAATCACACTCTAGAAACAAGATATTGAATTATCAAACGGTTTCTTTCACAAAAACGTTTACCAAATAGATTAAAAATATATTGAATACATATCCTGTTTTTCCGCTCTCACACTATTAACAATTCAACGTTTCTCATCAGATGGTGATTCAAGTAAAGTTATCAACTACCATCGTTTATTCAATTATCTTGATAATCATCTTAAGATAATTAAATTATTTTTCACTAATTAATAAATATATAATGAACTGTCATCTACATCTCACTTTTATTTTAATGGGATTAAAAATTTAAAATAAAAACCTATCTTAAACGAAGTTTTTATTTGAAAAAAGTAAGTTAACATTTTGTAAGTGTTTTGATAACTTTTATTCAGATTAAATGGTCCATTTTTTATTTCATTATATCAATCATCTTTAAAAAGATATTTTCTTTCTACGTATAGGCAATACTAACTCAATAAAGTTGTATTATTGGTTGCCTAAGAATTAAGTTAGGGATTTTAAAACTTAATGTTACCCAACATTTGTATTAAACTTCATTTCAAATCGCAATTTGACGTTAGAAAACATTAATGACATTTTTCTTTTGACGTTTGAAAATGGCAGATACTGAGGTAAAGTTGTCTCACGTGGATTAAATATCTTCAATATTTTTGAATAAAATAAAGTTTTATTGTAATAATAATCTTCATATTATTTTTCAGTTGTTGAACGCTTTGAAAGACATTCACTATAGAGTCCAAACTGCCAGTTTAAAGGAAAGAAAAGAAGTTATAGAGAATGTTATCAAAGTTTTAAAAAATCCCGGTGAGTTTTAATTAAAATATCAATTAAACTCTTTATTATTTAAAGCCTTATTCTTTCAGGTATCAATGAAAATATTATTAAGGGTATTTCTAAAATTTTATTCTTAATATTGCCAAGATATAGAGATAGTTTTTCTCAGCAGCTTGTAAAAAGTCTTATAACCGCTCTAGTTGAACAGCACCCTGAAACAGCGGTAAAATGTCTCATAACTGTCTTAAGAGATGTTGCCACTCAACACAAAAATATGATTATCACGTAAGTTTATAGTAATAAATAATGTATTCTTGTTAGAATGTACATTTTAGGAACAATTCAAGCAAAACAGCATTATCTGCTTTGAATTGGTCTACAATTGTATTTTCAAAAGGTTGGAAACATACTTCTGCTTCAATTCAATCACAACTTGTTCAAATGGTTGAATTACAGTCATATTTGGTAACAGCAATTTTGGGAGCTGTCAATTTGAAAAGAAAAATAAAAGCTATTAGTATGGTAAGTATACCATATTAACTCATATTATTTAATGGTTATTTATTGATTTACTAAATACTTTCTCTTATATAGTTGAATAGATCTTGGTCTAGTATAGCTGATAGTGAAAAAATGTATCTGAATGCTATAAAAACTATGGAACAGAACCAGTATACAGTAGTATTATCATCCATTATAGTGGAAAGACTATCAAAAAATAATAGTGATCTATTTGTGTCCTACATGGTAAGTTCTAAATTTTTGTAACAATTTTAGTAGATATTACATATATAATTTTTTAGGATCAATTAGTAGATTCTTTCATCAAGAACTTTGTCAGTTGCAAAACTAGGCCACTACCAAATTTAATAATAGCTTGTTATCCACTATTATCACAAATAAAAGAGGAACTATTTACAAAATCTGTACTTCCTGCACTGCAAAAGGCCATGTTAAGAAATCCTGAAGTGATCTTGGAATGTGTAGGCCTAGTTATATCTGGAGTTAAGCTAGACCTTAGCAATTGTGCTTGTGATATTGGAAATAATGTAATAGGTAATTGCTGTCAAAGACTTGGATTGTTTCTATTTAAAAAAAATATTAATCAAACATTTTTCAGCTAATTTACATTCCAAAGATGACAATGCAAGAGCAGAAGCAACAGATGTTTGCAAAAGACTTGCAGAGAAGGTTACAAATCACAAGATTATAGAAGATCTCCTTAAAAAAACATTTTCAGTTTTTCATGGTTCTGGTGGAAAACTTACAGTTGTTGATCATAAAATTAGTGTCTTACAAGGTGCTGGTAATTTAAGTTACAATGATGTGCCTGCAGAACATATGACAACTCTAATTACAGTAGCTGCAGAATGTTTTGGAAAAGT
The DNA here is from genome assembly GCA_035357415.1 of Ophraella communa. Classification (NCBI taxonomy): domain Eukaryota; kingdom Metazoa; phylum Arthropoda; class Insecta; order Coleoptera; family Chrysomelidae; genus Ophraella; species Ophraella communa. The sequence continues at coordinate 17,693,819 of CM068988.1, read as the reverse complement.
TTTAGAAACTGAAGTACATGAAAAAACTTTGTGTCATACTTTGGAAATGTTGTCTTTGTGGACAGTGAAATTAAGACAGGAGGTGCCAAAGAAAATTTTAGATATCCTCAAGGTATAATTTAAAAATATATTTTAAAAAATAAATTTAATTAAAAAGTTGTTTCCAGAATGGAATTGGCCTCAAAACATCAACACCTGTTGTGAAAATATCATACATTCAATGCATGATATCAACTTTCAATACAAAAACAGTTTCTCAAGCTTCAATTTTCATTCCAATTCTTTCCAAATCTGTTGAAAAAGCAGTTTTACAACCCACAGTAGCAGTGTCTGTAACTGAAGGATTGTGTGCAGCCATAATGCTTTTAAAATTTGCCAGTGTTCAAAATGAGAAAGATAATGATTTCCAAAATGTTTGGAATGCCATATTAGATACAGAAAAACTTACTTTCTTTTCTGATAAATATTTAACAACCACTACAGAAGACAGTAAGTGTTTTGTAATTTATAAAAAATTAAAACAATAATAATTTTTATAAATTTAGGTCTTCCATATGTTATGCAACTCTGTGAAGTTTTACTTGTGCAATATCCAGATAAATTGAAGAAACCAGACTCTATCCATAAGGCAGTCCTGCATTGCACAACCATAGCTTCTGGAAAAACAAGAAGAAAATGTCTGGTAATACTAAAAAAAATTGTTGGCAGTTTGAGTGGAATTACAATAGCAAGATCTTTATTTAGAGAACTAAAAAAATTTTTAGATGCCAAGAAAGTAATCAATAAATCAGAATCAGAAGATAACAAAGAAATTGATAACAATAGTATTACTTCACATTCTGTTATAGAATGTATAACAACTTTATGTTCATTAACAGGTCTTACAGATGAAGATATTCAATTACTGGCTGTAGATTCATTACTTCCAACTCATCATCCTTTAGTGGTTAATGTAGTGCCCAACTTATGGATTAAAATCATAAAACATTTTAAAGGCATACCAAAAGATTTGATCGCTCAAAAATCATCTGAGTTTAAACAAGCTCTAATAGAAGAATATAAAAACACGACAACAAACGAAAATGCCTTAGCGACTCTAATATCAGCTAATGCGGACGAATTAGTTCCAGAAATCGCCAAGAAAGTAATATCGCGCTTAGAAGACCCAAAAATATGTCAAATTTCCAAAGATGATTACTTTACATTCTTAACTCCTGAAGGAGAATTATACGACAAAAGCGTTATCCCCGGTAATGATAGTAATGCAGAAATAAATTTAAAAAGGGAAAGTAAAGTTTATAGCTATAAAGAACAATTGGAAGAACTTCAGCTCAGAAGAGAACTAGAAGAAAAGAAAAAGAGAGAAGGAAAAATCAAGCCTCCACAATACACTCCCAAACAATTAGAAGCCATTAAAAATCAAAAGTTAAAAGAACAATCCATCAGAAATAGGTTAACAGAGTTAAACACAGTCATTCTAGAATCAGTTTCCATGATACAAGCAGCGGCTAGGGGTAACCCCTTACATTTATCACTACATTTTAAAGACCTTCTCCCTTCTTTACTTCAAGACTTGCAGTCGCCTCTAGCCGCACCTCATATCTGCAAGCTTTTCACAAATCTGAGGAAAACAGTGTTTTCTAATGATTTGGATACTTTGGGAGAACTTGTGGCTAATCTTACATTAAGATTAGCCAAACCTCAGTGTGATTTGGATATAAATTGGGAATCAGAGAATATTCACAAAGCAATGGTTAGAGCTGTAGCACTTATACATGATAAGACTGTACCAAAAAAGATGTGTTTCACAGTTCCAGCATTTAGCTACATTTTTCCATTTCTTAAGTACAGTTTAACCTCAAATTATGCAAGAAATCATGACGAATTAATTCACGACGGCCTTCAAATAATAGCAGAACATGCAAAATTGCGAGGTACCGAAGATAATGGTACTAAAGACGCATACCATCCCCAATACCTTCCTACCAAACAAATATTAGAACTTCTTGTTGAAATCCTGAACTCTTCTAGTGGAAGAGTTCAGTCTCAATGTGAAGCTTGTCTTCTAGAGGTAACAACTTGCATTAGCGGCATGCCAGGTTGTGCCAAAGCTACTATTGATGAAATTGATGTACTACTTGGTGCCTTGCAGAGCCCATCATCTGTAGTAAGAGATGCTGCTCTAAGAGGTCTTACTATTGACATATTATGTTTACCTACATTTAATACTAACTACAATTATGCTCTAAAAGTTTTTAAAAGAGTTTGGATAGCACGTTTTGATGAGAATGATGAAAACAGAATCCTAGCTGATCAATTATGGAAAGAAGCAAACATGGACTTTCCTGTAATATTGAGTGATGAATTATTAGAAGATGTCGAACACCCTGTGGAATGTGTACAATCTGCTGCGGCCAAATCTTTAGCTGCACTTTTAGAAACAGATCAATCTCAAGTTCAAGAGATATTGAAACACCTGATACAATTATACGAAGATAGATTAAAAATGATACCAGCTAAGTTAGACGAATTTGGAAGAGAAATCGAAAAAGCTGTCGATACTTGGTTCCCTCGAAGAGGAATAGCACTCGCGCTTGCAGAGTTATCTCATTTGTTTACTGATGAACTTATTGCTGATCTAATTCAATTTTTCGTATTCAAGTCTTTGGGAGACAGAAACGAATTTGTTAGAAAAGAAATGCTAAATGCCGCCTTAAGAGTTGTGGATCTACATGGAAAGGAGACCGTCGGTACTCTTTGGCCAGTTTTTGATAATTTTATGGGAAAATCCTCTAAATCTGCAACATATGATGCAGTTAAACAAGCCGTTGTCATTCTAATGGGTTCATTAGCTAGACATTTGGATAAAGACGATCCTAGAATCAAACCCATTGTTTTACGTCTAATACAAGCGTTATCTACCCCATCTCAAACTGTTCAAGAAGCTGTATCAAACTGTCTACCACCTCTAATTCCATCTGTTAAAGACGACGCTCCTGGATACGTCAACAAACTCCTTCACCAACTTCTTAAAGGAGATAAATATGGAGAAAGGAAAGGTGCTGCTTATGGATTAGCGGGACTTGTAAAAGGAATGGGGATATTGGCGCTAAAACAACATGATATTATGACTAAGTTGACCGACGCTATTCAAGACAAGAAAAATTACAAGCATAGGGAAGGCGCTTTGTTTGCCTTCGAGATGCTGTTTCAAATGCTGGGGAAGCTTTTTGAACCATACATTGTTCATGTACTACCGCATCTGTTGCAATGCTTTGGAGACACCAGTCAATATGTTCGAACAGGTAGGGACAGTTTCTTAGAGTTCGTTCAAACACTTATGACCACAGCGCAGAAGACGAATTTTGGTTATGGCCCCTTCCACGATAAATATATATACTACTATTCTAAAAATAGTGACTACAAAATAAATTTATTTCTGCCTTTGTTGAACGTCAAACCATCTGTATCTTACGAATCGAATGTTAAAACCGATCTCAAAACCTTCCCAACATCCCTGCACAAATGTGAATACATTTTCAAGTATTTTAGTTCGATTAATAAAATACCCCTTTCTAAATTGTAACTCACCTGGTCATGAGAGTTTGAACTTACTCTACTAAGTCCTTTATTAATCATTTTAAAATTATAATGTTCAAGTTAACTAATTTTTTTTTTCTACAGCTGCTGACGACACGGCGAAAGTAGTAATGAGTAAACTATCTGGCCACGGTGTTAAACTAGTGCTGCCTTCATTATTAGCAGCATTGGAAGAAGATTCATGGAGAACAAAAACTGGTTCAGTAGAATTACTAGGTGCTATGGCGTACTGCGCTCCAAAACAACTATCTTCCTGTCTGCCGAGTATCGTACCGAAATTAATAGAAGTTCTTAGTGATTCTCACATGAAAGTACAAGAAGCTGGTGCGGCTGCTTTGAAAGTAATCGGATCGGTAATAAGAAATCCGGAAATTCAAGCAATAGTTCCTGTACTTCTAAAAGCGTTACAAGATCCTTCCAACAAGACATCTGTTTGTTTGCAAACTCTTTTGGATACACAGTTCGTTCATTTTATAGACGCTCCCTCGTTGGCTCTAATAATGCCGGTAGTTCAACGAGCATTTATAGACAGATCGACGGAAACTCGTAAGATGGCCGCACAGATAATAGGGAACATGTATTCCTTGACCGATCAAAAGGATCTGATGCCATACTTACCCACAATCATACCAGGATTAAAAACTTCGTTGTTAGATCCGGTACCGGAGGTTCGTTCAGTAAGCGCAAGAGCTCTAGGTGCCATGGTTAGAGGAATGGGCGAATCAAGCTTCGAAGATCTATTACCGTGGTTGATGACAACGTTGACTTCGGAAACTAGTTCTGTAGATCGTTCTGGCGCCGCGCAAGGTCTATCCGAAGTCGTTGGAGGATTGGGGGTAGAAAAACTCCACAAACTAATGCCAGAAATTATTAGTACTGCCGAACGTACCGATATAGCGCCTCACGTTAAAGACGGGTACATTATGATGTTCATTTATATGCCTGTAGTGTTTACTTCAGAATTTACACCTTACATTGGACAAATTATTAATCCTATTTTAAAGGCTCTTGCCGATGAAAATGAGTATGTAAGAGATACCGCTCTAAAAGCAGGGCAGAGGATTGTTACTCTCTACGCAGATTCTGCTATATTGTTATTGTTACCCGAACTAGAGAGAGGATTATTCGATGAAAACTGGAGGATCAGATACAGGTAAATATGTTAATAAATCATGTAAATCATCCATTTCTCTAATGTGGCTTTTTCAATTATAACCTACTCCAAGAAGTACCCTTCTTTTATTAGTTTCTGCTTGAAACCAAGTATTCTCGCTTTTTGAGAAAACACATTCTTATTGCTTTTCATTATCATATTAATTTTAAGCCACTAACCATATCGTGCCCTTAACATTATGTTTCTTACAAAAAATTTTTTGAAATATTTTTTAAAATTTTAATACCATTCTTTTTAATATTTTCTTTCCCCAATTTTTCATGTTTCTTACTTATCCAATAATGTCTGCTTAAGTGCTGATGTTCCAAGATTTATGGTTTTTCTCCTGATGATTCTTGCCTGATGATGGTCTGGTAGACCGAAACTAGTTGCAAGTAACTTTCATTATTAAATTAAAATTATGGGATCGACTTTGTGTTCTTCTTTGAACCTTTTAAATATGTTAATGACATATAAACTTTTTATTTCTACAAAATGTGCTGATACTTAATAGAATATTTTAACTTCTAGTTCAGTTCAGCTTTTGGGAGATTTACTATACAGAATATCAGGAGTTACTGGTAAAATGAGTACTGAAACAGCAAGTGAAGACGATAACTTTGGTACTGAACAATCCCATTTGGCAATTATTAAAGCACTTGGAGCTGAAAGACGAAACAGGGTACTAGCTGGTTTGTATATGGGTCGTTCTGATGTGGCTCTTATGGTTCGACAAGCTGCCTTACATGTATGGAAGGTTGTTGTAACAAATACTCCAAGAACCTTGAGAGAAATTTTACCAACATTATTCGGTCTTTTACTTGGGTAAATATAAAATTAATATGATAACTTTTTCTAGAATATCATTTTGTCGTATTTTAGTTGTTTAGCAAGTGACAGTTATGATAAACGTCAAGTAGCTGCGAGAACCCTAGGTGATCTAGTTCGTAAATTAGGAGAAAGGGTACTTCCCGAAATTATCCCCATTTTAGAAAGAGGTTTACAGTCACCTCAAGCAGACCAAAGACAAGGTGTATGTATTGGTCTGTCTGAAATAATGGCATCGACTTCTAAAGAAATGGTACTTACCTTTGTCAATTCCTTAGTACCGACTGTCCGAAAAGCCTTATGCGATCCATTACCTGAAGTCAGACAGGCAGCTGCTAAGACATTTGACAGTTTACATTTCACAGTAGGCTCCAGAGCTCTTGATGATATTTTGCCTACTTTGCTTAACCAACTGGTAAGTATATTTATAAATTTGGTTATTTTAATAGTTTTTATTTACAAAATGTTTGCTATTGTTTTAGAATCATGAAGATCCTGAAGTTGCTGAATGGACTTTGGACGGTCTAAGACAAGTTATGGCAATAAAATCTCGTGTCGTATTACCTTATTTGGTACCTCAACTTACCGCTCCACCAGTTAATACCAAAGCATTGGCAATTCTTGCATCTGTGGCTGGTGAAGCTTTGAACAAATATCTTCCAAAGATACTCCCGGCACTTCAAATTACGCTTGCAACGTCTCGAGGAACTCCTGACGAAGCGCAGGTAGTATTAATGAAACAAAAAAATTGGAAACAATTTGACATTGAGTTCGGTGTATCTTTGCATATGTATGAAAATATTTTAGGACATTTTCTTATGCTTAAGCTTAAAAATTGATGTATATGTCATATGTATACGATGTAAATGTTTATATTTGTATTTTGAATGAAAACATATTTTTCACCCAGTAACTGGCTTCGGCTGTATAAATACATCTGGTGTATAAATAAATAAATAAATACTAATACTAAATACTACAGTATTTCAAATAGAGTCATTTCTTCCAATATATTAACGTTGAATATGTAGTTTTTAACATCCATTACAATAAATAAACAAAAACAATTACGTTTAACGGGATATTAAACATTTCCTAATTATTTCATGAATCTAAAAAAGACTTACGTTTGATTTAAATGCTTTGATTTATTTCGTACAAGTATGATGTGCAAAGATACACCGAACAGACTGTAGGTAAAGTATATTTTTTAACATTAAAATATTTTAGCAAATGGAATACTGTCAATCTGTCGTTCTTTCGGTCATTGACGAAGCTGGAATCCGAACTGTAATAGATACTCTATTAGAAAATACAAGAAATGAAAACGCCGATCAAAGAAGAGCAGCAGCTACATTGCTCTGTGGTTTTTGTGCCAATTCTAAAGCTCAATACGTTACACATGTAGCGCAATTACTTAGAGGACTGATCCATCTGTGTATAGATTCTGATAAGGAAGTTTTACAAATGTCTTGGGAAGCGCTTAACGCAGTTACTAAGGTAAATGTTACACCGTAATCGATAATATTCTATTAATACATAATCGGTCTTTTCAGACTTTGGAACCGAAGCAACAAGCTACCTACGTTTCTGACGTTCGTCAAGCTGTTCGTTACGCTATGTCCGATTTGAAAGGTACATCCGACCTACTGCCAGGTTTCTGTATACCAAAAGGTATCGCTCCTATTCTGCCAATCTTTCGAGAAGCTATTCTAAACGGTGACGGCGACGAAAAAGAAGCAGCTGCTCACGGTTTGGGTGAAGTTATTAAAGTCACTAGTGCTCAAGCGTTACAACCAAGCGTGGTAGCAATTACAGGACCTCTTATTAGGATTTTAGGTGACAGATTCAGTCCTAATGTTAAGACTGCTGTTTTAGAGGCCCTAGCAATATTATTGGCAAAGGTACATAAAAAATCATTAATGTAGGTTTGGACTTTATGGACGAATTCGTTGTACTAGTCCATGAACTAGTACAGGGTGATAAGTTAAGGGTAGCGAGCGGCCATATCTCATAAGATATTGGTCGTATATATTTAAGAAAAAAAAATCATGATAAAAGTGGCCAAGAGAAATTGCTGTAAATTATTTTCGAGTTTGTCAAACTTCCGCTAGAGGGCGTACCAACCAACACTAAGTAGAAAAATGGGATTTGTATAGAATTTTGCATAATGAAAGTATATCGATGATATCATTTTCATATTTACTGACCATTTCCCCATATTTTTTGTCCAAAACGTTTTGTTCTATCTATCAAAATAAAGCGGTGGGGGAAGTTCCAATTTTTTTTATAAACAAACCAATATTTCTCCCGTTTCTTTTGACCGATTTTAGCAAACTTAGGCTCATATGAAAGAGCATAATTTGCACTATAAAACGCTTATTTGGTTTTGAATTTTTGACTTTTGCTGTCGCCGCTAGATGGCGTTAACTGAAATGATAGCAAATTTTTGAGTTTTTGTTAAAAAAAACAAATGTAATGGTATATTAATCTTTATAAATTTTAAAGGAGGATAAATTTCTCTATAATTTAATGAACAGAATTGATCATCTACCTTTTTTTGAACCGTTGATATTGACCAAAACATAATTTTATTACATTAACAAATGGCACTCCACTAGTTCTGTGTTCTTGTTTTTATTGTTATTGCTCCTGCTGTTGTTGGACAGTTTTATTAAGATTTTTTTTCCAAATATGTAAAATGTAAATTAGTTTGTTTCGAGATATGGGCGCCTTATGTAAACCTATTTAATTTTTTCAATCCAAAACCGTTTGTCTAACGAAAAAAAGTCAAGAGGTTCTTTTTGTTAGCAACTAATAAGACATTAAAAAGCTGATTTTTATTTTGATAAAAAACAGTGGCATGCCATTTTTTAATGTAATCAAATTATATTTTGGTCAATATCAATGGTTCAAAAGAAGGTAGATGATCAATTCTGTTCATTAAATTATAGAAAAATTTATCCTCTTTTAAAATATATAAAAATTAATATACCATTACATTTGTTTTTTTTTTAAACTCAAAAATTTGCTATCATTTCAGTTAACGCCATCTAGCGGTGACAGCAAAAGTCAAAAATTCAAAACCAAATAAGAGTTTTATAGTGCAAATTATGCTCTTTCATATGAGCCTTAGTTTGCTAAAATCGGTCAAAAGTAACGGGAGAAATATTGGTTTGTTTATAAAAAAAATTGAACTTCCCCCACCGCTTTATTTTGATAGATAGAACAAAACGTTTTGGGCAAAAAATATGGGGAAATGGTGAGTAAATATGAAAATGATATCATCGATATACTTTCATTATGCAAAATTCTATACAAATCCCATTTTTCTACTTGTGTTGGTTGTTACGCCCTCTAGCGGACGTTTGACAAACTCGAAAATAATTTACAGCAATTTCTCTTGGCGACTTTTATCATGATTTTTATTTCTCAAATATATACGACCAATATCATGAAATATGGCCGCTCGCTACCCTTAACTGTACATTAAAATTGAAGGCTAATAATGCTTTAATGAACATTTCTGAATTTGCCATAAAGAACAAACCTACTTAAAAATTTTAAGCTTTTATTCATTGGACTGGTGTTTTTTCTTTGTAGGTCGGCATTATGTTGAAACAATTTTTACCTCAACTACAAACTACTTTTGTCAAAGCTCTGAACGATCCGAATCGAGCTGTAAGACTGAAATCGGCAGCCGCTTTAAGTCATTTAATTGTTATACATCAAAGAGCCGATCCTCTGTTTACCGAACTACATAATACTATCAAAAACACTGAAGAAATTTCTATTAAGTACGTACAACTGAATGATTGATGAACTAAAAGTAGTGATATTGAATTATATTTTAGGGAAACTACTTTGCACGCTTTGAGAGGTATAATAACCCCCGCAGGAGACAAAATGTCTGAGCCGGTTAAAAAACAAATTCATGCAACTCTAGTTTCGTTGCTAGGTGTTCCAGAAGATACGGTGAGAAAATGCGCGGCGGGATGCTTAGGAGCTATTTGCAAATATTTATCGCCGGATCAGTTGGACAGTACTCTATCCGAACATATTTTATGTAAGTACAATATTTATTATAAATTATGAAAAATTAAACGTATTATTTCGTTTACAGGTGACGATAGTAGCGTTAGCAATACGTTAAAAGAAGGTAGAGGATCGGCACTTTACGTAGCTCTCAAAGAAACTCCGGAGAGTATTTGGGATGAACCTTACAGGCCGAAGCTAATCCAAACTCTTCTAAGTCAATTATCTTCCCAGTCGGTAATAATTACTCAACTTGCAATAAGATCGTGTGGATATCTACTGCAATATCTGCTGTTAAACGAAGAACCCATACCCAATAATTTAATGGTGCCATTCGTTAGAAGCATGAACAACAATAGTAACGATGTAAAGCAGTTATTGGCCAGAATGTCGTTCCATTTGGCGAAGAATGTTCCGCAAGAGAAAACGTCGCATGATTTGTTAAAATTATTGTTGCCAACATTGGTAAATGGTACTAAAGAAAAGAATATCTATGTCAAGGCTAATTCGGAAATTGCTTTAATAGCTTTATTGAGGCTGAGAGACGGAGACGTCATGTTCCAGGTAAAAATTATTTATTCGTTTAATAACTAACGAACTATCTCTTTCTTAAAATGACATTTTCCAAATGTAGTTCCCAAACATTGTAAAAAGTTTATTAAATCAGTCATATTACAAAATGTAATAGATGTTGATATCACCAGCCGACAAATTGAAATTTTTGGAACGTTGTTTTCATTTGAGTATTCTAAACAAAGAAATATGTCACATTTGCTCTTTTCTTATGAAACACAAAATTGTAAGAAGAGATCAATAATTATAGGCGAAATATTTATATTTAATAATTTAAAAAGAAAATACCTCAGAGAAATAAGTAAACATAGAGGTGCCACAACAACGCAATAACATACAGTTTGTAGTCAATAGCAATGAACCTTTAATTGAGAGAGATGGAAAATAAAATTGACATCTAGAGGTGTAGGTAAACACAGCTATACAGTGGCGTGTAATTGGTTAGAGTGTCACCGTAATATATAAATGTTAGTTAAGTAATTTACACACATTAAAAATAATTCTCTTAATTAAATGACAAAAACCAAAAGAAAACTATTTGAAACTTTCCACTCCTAGTTTATTTTTAATATGTATTTCATTATTAATTTGATTTTCTTATTTGTTATAAATTTTAATTAAAATTGGTAATTCTACGCCAATGAAGTGAATAACTTACCGGTGATAGGTTAGATTATCATTTTGCGAAGTACCACAAATTATACACGCTTTTCGGGTTTTCAACATTTTCAATATTGAAAATAAATAAAAACACTTTATAAAATTCACTTAAATACACAAAAATTCAGGAAAAATCGAACAAAGCGCTAATCACCTCTAGACAATAACAAACGAAGGCACTGATGCCAAATTTTCGGTGTGGTTATTTAATACAATTAGTGTAGAGCTTTTTTATCAGTATTATCGAAAGGTAAGAAAGTAAATATTAAAATGTATTAATGAATATTTTCTCTGACTAAAAATCTCCCCTTAAAAGTAAAATAAAATTTTAGGTAAATAATACTATTACGTTTTTGTTTCCTACTTTGTACTTAAAAAACACAATGTCTGGCAATGCTCTGCTGGTAAACAAATCTGTCTCAACGACAAGTAGTAGAGAATATGCCTACTCTATGTTTACTTATTACTCTGAGGAAAATACAAATATAATCATTGCTATAGGAATATTTACAGTGAATTTTTTCCGCTTTACTGTAAAATTACGCTTGGGTGTGATTTTGTATGAATATTAATAGGACCATCTTATTTACATTCCATCACAATTTTTGTTAGATGGCGCTGTATCCGAGGCGGCCCGAATTTTTGGTTATACTATTCAAATTTGTGTATTGGCGTATTTTTTTACAACAGAAACACAATCTTGAATATAAATATTGCATTTATTGTATAAAAAACACATATATGTAATACAAAGTAAATCTAAATTTAAAAGTAATGGCCTACAGCTACAGCTTCTAACATGGTCAGTCTCTACAAATCCTTCGATTGTTATACAGTGGCTGTGGAGCAATATTCTTGATCTCGTCACTATTATTTCTATTAATCCACACTAGTGATGTAAAAAAAGTACCTACCCAATACAAAGTAACGGGTATTGGTTTAATACCCAAAGTAAGTACCCATTCCTTTTTGCTCGAAATACCCGTTACTTTTGTACCCATATTCGTTTGACAAAATCGTACAGAAAACGTATACTTAACCAATGTAAACTCATAATCTCAATAATATATTGGAAGATACAGAAAATAATGATATGATTTGGCAGGATTTTTATAAATGCGTAAAACAATCTTTTCAAATGACAGGCCCATTAGCAATTGCCATTGCTGAAATAAAAATGTATCCAGAAGAACCTAATCTGGAGAGAAAGAATCCGCTGATCTGGTGGAGAGATGGGCAAAGGGTGTATCCCTGGTTATCGCAATTAGCCACAAAATATCTTTGTGTATGTGCAACTTCAGTTTCTTGTGAACGCATATTTTCGAAAGCCGGCCAAATAGTAACCGAACGTAGAAATAGACTAAAATGGAAAAAATATTATTTTTGCATTGCAATTCTGATTTATAAAATTAGTTCAAGCAATTTTAATTTTCTGTTTAAAATTTTATGTTTCGTCCGATTATAGTGCTGTTTTAGATTTTTTGTTTCGTTTTTTTTATGAATAAAAGGAAGTTATGTTTTTGATTTATGTTTGTTGAATGTTTATATAAAAATAAAAAAATATGAACGAAATTAAAATTTATATTAAAATATAGGTACTTTTCTAAATACCTACCTATTTTAACAATCTGAAAAATCTATTACCACCGATTACGAGAACAAAGTAAATGTATTTGATAATAAAAGTACCTAATTGGTTATAGTTTTTAAAAGTAACAAAATTTTCTTCAACATACTTTAGTGATCTGAAATGTGAAAATTAAAAGTATCCAAAGTACCCAGTCCCAAGTAACTGGTTTTGATGCTCAAAGTAACTAATAGGTACAAGTTTGAACCTGCACAACCAGGAATACAACACTTTTGTAACGATAATGTACAAATACTTTGATTTAACAATAACTTACATACCATATTAAAAATACGTAGGACAAAGATTCGTAGACTATTTGATTGTACAATTTTTATTCTAACATTTGTTTCCTGTTTCACTTATATTTGTTGATTTTTTATGTGTAACTTTCCCAACCTATTTTTCTTCTTTCTAAAGAAATAGACCATTCCAGAACACGTGACTTTGACACTTTTTTGACAAGATCCGTCATTTCCTCTGGGTGGCACACAGTCTTATATATTGCTTATAAAAGTATTGCTTATAAAAGCACCCAAGCTTATAAACAATATGAAGCTGGGTCTATTCAAGAAATTGCAAAAAGTGCAAAACTCTGTATAAACAAATGGAATTAATGAGTTTGTATGCCACCCAGCCGACCGTCAATGACGTCATTCTGGAATGGTCAATATATATATATGTATATAATATAGAATTGAGACCAACTTTTAATTATGGTGTAATTTTTCAGAGATGTTTGGGAATTTTGGACGCAGGGGCAAGAGAGTCATTATCGGACGTCGTGAGTAAGGTATTAAAGAAAATTTTATCGCAACCAGAAAGCAAAGAAGAAGATTTAGATGATACTTTACTAACCTGATCAACAAAACGTATAATTAATCAGGCGGAATTTCTTTTTTCTAATCGTATTTCAACGTATATTTATAAGACTACTCTAATATGTTTTGTTTGGTTGGTAATTGTTAATATTGGTGTAATAAATAAAAAAATCTACATCAATATGTCGATTGACAAGTGTTTTTTTTAAATCTGATAACTCCTATGTGATTTTTTTTAATTGTAAAATTTTTGAATCCCAACACGAATTGGTAAGTCTAGTGAATGAGGGAAATATGCTTTATTGTCTACCAAAAATATTACAAATTTTGTAAATTTTATAGTCAAAGCTAAACTCCTAATAACTAAATATCAATTACTCAATAATTGGGTAATAAAAACTAAAAATAATGTTATGCATAATTTCATAGTAAACAAACGTAAACATATCAAACTTTTAAATTCAATATAAATTACTACTTACTAGCTAAAAATAATTAATAATTTTAGAAGTCTAAGATACATCACAGAATTCAGATACTGTATAGTATGGTCTCTTCTGAAGGAATACTTTAGTTAATTTGCGGAATTTATTATAAGGACTGATCGTTTTTAGGTTGTTGGTAGACAGTTGTACATTCTTGCATTATAAATAATAGAATGTAAAACTAGAGGTGGGCATAGTCAAATAAAAATCTAAATAGGAGTTTTTCGTGGGGTATTTACGAAGTGGTCCCTCTTTTGAGTTATGGACGAATCCGTCTTTGTGACACTTGTTTTACAATATACTATTCTAATTGTCATGTAACACTAATTAAACAGAAAACATCTATTCAATATATACACTTCCCCAGCTTCAAATCATATCTTAATTCTCTTTTCTCTTGATCGTTTGCTAAAGTAAAAACAACTACTTCCTGTGCTATATGCCCCATCGGACATTGGATTATACTTCAATAGAAAACATGATGGCGATAAGACCATCTCTGTCGTTTTGCAAATAATGATAGGCAAGTTATACTACTCGCAGGCTAGTTTCGAAATTATTGCGTCGTCATCAGAACAAGGTAAGTACTTATCATCCTACAGAGCGGGATGTAAGTTAAAAATCAACGGTAGGATGGCGCCTTATTTGACCACTTTATCTTGGGATCTTTTACTCACTGCATAGGAATTGGCGTAAAAGAGACATTGTATGTCCTGCCCTACATTTAAAGTCTAATATTAATTACTCATTAAGGTATCTTCCAAATAAATGCAGTAGCAGTTGCACATAGTCTTTTGGTTTGGTATACAAAATTTCAAGCAAGAATAATTATAACAAGAAATATATAAGTAGATGTCATTGACTTGACAAATTTCTGGCTAATTTTTTACTGTACAGGAAATACCTTTTATCATAAGTTGAGGGCTGGTGAGTAAAAGAAAATAGCTAAAATTTGGAATAGAATCACTTCATGGCAAAAATAAGACCAAAACCTTTATCTTACATAAATTTTATTAGACAAAAAATTATGATTTCTTTTTTAATTACAACAGAATTATTTGTTTCTTTTCCAGTAAAAAAATTGGGAGGATTTCTATATATATGAACTCATCATCAATACCATATTAAATTTATTATTCAAGCAGCAAATATTTGGATAATTTTTTAGTTGATTAAATATGAACCATAATCCTGAAACCCCCATTATTCTCTAGTTTTTTTTTAAATATATTACTAGGAGAAAACATTCATTATTGGACAATTTCTACCAAATTATGAATCAGTACATCAGTGCTTATGCAAACTTTGGAGAACAATTTCAAACCTTTTAATTACATGTACCATTTGTTTATCATTTTTTCACTAAACAATTTAAATATTTTACCTCTAATCATATTAAAAATAATCTTAACCTAATTGAAACTGTTGAATACCATTATCCTGATATGTATACAAAACTGTTCCAGCTTCACTATTTTCAGATTTTATTAAACTACTACCAGCAGTAGCTAAAAAAAATTAATTATCATTTAATGTCAATTCAATACAATATCAAAAATCTAAGAAAACTTACTGTATGACTCTTCTTGAATTTCTTCATACATTGCATCACCACTCAGATTTTTATCACTTTTTGCAGCCTAAAAACATTATAAACTTGAGACATCTGTGTTATTTAAATTATAATCCAAATTATTTGCTAGACAATAAAATTATTGATAATCAATCACCTCTCTATATTTTTGTAGGTATATTTTTAAAGGTTCTACATAATTATCAAAACCTAGAGTACTCATTGCTACTAAAATATCTTCTCCATTGATAGTTTTCCTTTTCTCCAAATGGCAACGGTCACTAGCTTCACTTGTAATAAAACTAATAAACTCTGAAACACATTCTTGGACACATTCTCTTGCATCTTTGGCAATCTAAAACAATAACTTTATAATTACACATACAAGATTATAGCATTTTTAGTTTTCAGAATACTTTGAAAACTCATCTTTAATAGTTAACTTATGGTAAAATTGTGACCACATCTATAATACCTACAAGCAATAATCTGTAAAAATTCACATGGTAAACCCAATACCTTACAGATTCTGTAGCTTATAGGAAATGCTCAGAATTCCACCATTTAAACTAGTTTTAAAAGTACTCTAAATATATTATTAAGCATAATAAAATAATTGGGCAATGCGTACTTTGTTAGTTACCTTGCCGGTCTCTGGGATGGCTCGTTTCATGATTTTTGCAACGTTTGCGATGGGTAGAAACCGATCTTGTTCACGAAGTGGTACTCCCATTTTTTCCCCATCATGATTTGAATCGTCGGTATTTTCAGCAGCTAATTGATCATGTTCATCTTAAAAGCAAAAAATGAGTATTTTTGAAAAAAGATATTTAAAATGTTACCTTCTATTTCATCTACTTGTACCATATATTGATGAGTTAATGGAGCTAAAGCATATGAATGTTTTACTTCTTCATCTTTTTCCATGGTTTTTAGAGTACTTGCAATACTGATTCTTAAATATTATTAGTTTTTTTTATCAAATTAACAAACCAGATAATCAATTAATTAACAAATTACGTTTTGTTTAAAATATGTTAACATAAACAAATATCTAATATGTAATGTCTGCGTCAACTGTCAAGTGTAACGTGGGTGCGTTCAGAGAACACAACTGATAACTCAACCGTTGAGTGAGCGCTCAGTGAGCAACGAATGCTTGACGTATGTCTGCTGAACGATTCGTGGGCTATTTGTTGGAAGGTATAGAAGTAGATCATATTGATAGTCTTTGGAATATTGAGAAATTAAAATTATGGCTAGAAACAATTTAATTCTTGCATTATTAGATGAATGAACCAAAATATTAAAGCCCATGTAATAGAAAATTTACAGGAACCTTTATACGATTATAACGTGAGAAAACGAGATATTCGAGAAAAAAACAGAAATTACTATGAAGAAATAAATAATCTTTGTTTACCAATACTAATACCATAGATAACCCACAAAAACATTACAATCTGCAACGTGTTGTGCTCACTGATCGTAGTTGAAAACTGCTCAGAAAAATGGTGTCCGCTCACCAAACATGTTGAGCTTCGATCACTGATCAAATTGCGTTCACAGAACATTCACTGAACAGTTCACATACATAAGTATGTGGAACAGTTGTACAACAGTTGTGTTCTCTGAACGCACCCATTAAAGATCAAAGAGAGAGGAAAACAGATCAGACACGATACAACAAACTGTGGCTGTGACGTGACATTGAGAGTGTTTGTTATGGGATAACGTTTTTTAACATTTTTCAGTGAAAAATGTTCACAATAAATATTAGATGTATTTAATTACGTTTTTAAGATTAATTTGGGTTATTTTTATGTAACAAAGTTAATTAAATTGATTGTACTAACCCTTATTTTTTTGAAGTCCGTATTACTAAGAATAAAAAAAGTTATAAATAAATAAAACTAAAGGCCGAAGCAGACTTGTACGACCCGAAGCGAAGAGAAGCGAAGCTATGGGAAGCGACAATTTTATATATCATAGTTTCTTATGGGAATACGCATACTTGAGAGAAGCAAAGCGATGCGAAGCAAAGAGAAGCGCCGCGACCGAACAGAAATGTCTAGCAGGGAATATTTTTCGTTCGTAGCGCTGCGCCTCTGCATAGTTCCGCGTAGTGTGCGATACTTTACGGCCACTTGCGACTTTTGCAAAGCCCGAAATACCCCGAATGGCACTGAACTGTGGACCAAGTGCTGCAGACAAATCATACAAATCAGAATCCACCTGACGCGTCGCGTATTGCGAATAAAAATGAGTGTAAAATACGAAAAAATTATTTTGCTTGTTTAGCATATGCCCAGTGTTTCCGCCTCCGCTCATTTTCTTCTTCACCTATAATGGAGCTTATTATTATATCTGAATCAGAGGAGGAGGAGGAAGAATTCATCTCTGTAACGATAGGTTACTACTAGGACAAATGCGCACAAAACACATATTTCGCTGGGCTTCTCTTCCCTTCGTTCAAGTGTGCTGAACGCATTTAAAATGCTCGGCGCTTCGCTTCGCTTCTCTGCGCTTCGGGTCGTACAAGTCTGCTTCGGCCTTAATAAATCAAATTTATTGGAAAGAATTCACTGTTAAAAAAAACAAAGCCATAAATGAAAAGAAGTATGCTTTAAAGGAAAAGAAGAATTTTACAACCACCAAATTTTTTTAGTGGTATTAGTGGTAAGTACTTAGACAAGGAAAGAGAGTGGACGCGTAACCCGAGTCGTGAAACTGTTACACTTGCCACATCGTCGATGGGGTCAGTGGCGTAACATAACGTTTACAATACATTTTTCCAACATAATAGGCAATAATTGTATGTTTCTTAGATACACATAATAGGTTGGTATCAAAGGAAGGATGAAGAGAATAAAATTTAGCAAAATTATATATAGGTACATTTAATAGGTATGATAAAACAAAAAAAATCATTTTTATATTATAAAATACTAATTATATTATATTATTCAACAAGTATATAAATAAATAAAATTTACTAGTTATTATAAAAAATCTTTATTTGTTACAAAAATATTAACATAACCTATAACTACCATAATATTTATGTTCGACTTATTGGCTAGCGTGTCCTCAATATATCCCTCCGCGACAGCGGAAGATTTCCATCCTCCATGTTGCGTCAACAATGTTATGTCCCCACCAGAATGCACCAGCAACGTGGCCGAAGTTCTGCGAAAGCAGTAGCCCGGCATACTCTTTCGCATGGGATAGTCCCAGAAAAGTAGCAATTTCTTCTGGCATATTACCGAATTTGTGAATGCCAATGAATTGATGATGTGCTTTACCGTTCGCAGAGACGCCGATTATTTAAATTCGAGGGTATGGAGGCTGCATATTTTCTGTAAACGCTTAAATATTCCGTTACTATAAAAGATCTTGATCTTTTGGTCTTAGTATTTGATAGCATAATTAGCAATTTGTCGCCCATATCATATGTTTTCATTTGCAAAAGCTCATCACATCTACAAGCCCCAGCGACTGCAACAATAAGTACAACCTAAAATTGAAAATTAGTTCTTTAATCCATAATAGATCATTTTCAATATATTCCTACCTTCGTACACAAATACAGTTCATCTGGGGCATCTGATAAAAATTTCTCGATTCTTCTCTGAAAAACTCGGGATTTTTTTGCATGGAAACCGTCTGACTGGCGTTTCAAAAAAGCCCGTAACTTCAGGTATTTTGCCAAATCAATGTTATTTTTTATGTTCAGGGTAGCTTTCAACATCGAATAGGTAGACCATAACGTTGAAGGCTTTATTTTCTTTGAAGGATCGGAAAAATAGACAATCAGAAATATCCGGCTCATTCAACCTATTATTCGTGATATGATTAATAACATAAAATTTTTTGGAATAATAATTAATTCATTGGCAATCCCAATGCAAGAATATACAACTCGTCCAGCGGACTCGTATTTTCAGCTTTGGGATTACAATTCATTGCATTGAGTGAAAAATTTTTCAACGTTAATAGATATTGTAGGTGAATGGGAAAATGTATTTTGAATATTTTAATAAGTGTTTGTTATGTAAACTATTAATCTTGAAACTAAGCGCTTTCGGCTTACAAAGCCATCATCAGAGTTTCTCCTAAAATATATTTTTTAATGGTAAGAAAAATAAAGTAAGTATATTGTTGTTAAACTTACGTCAAAAACGATAAAAACCACTAAGAAGAAATGTATAAAACGTACAAAACATCATAGAAACCAGACAAACCAACACAAATAAATAAGTAAAAACTAACAAATTACATGAAAAGGTGGACACAACAATGTAAAAATAAAATTAACCACCCTAAATAGGATGTATAAACAATAAAATCAAACCAGAATTATAACTAAAACTACACCTAAATTACTTCAATTAAAAAACTTATAAAAGAAAAAAAATTGGAAGTGACTGTTGAAACACACAATCGATAAATTAAGATTAAAGTTGTAAAATAAATTTAGGCGTTTATTTTAGAAACAACATAGGTCCAAAATTTACGAAAATGCGATTTTGGCGTTATCATGTAAAATATACTGAACTCTATCACCCCAAAGATTCGTTTCTCCCCCGCGATATGCGGCACTAAAATATCGGTAGGTATTTCTGGAAAAACTACATATGTCCTATTCGTTTCTTTCAAAAACTACCTAAGTCCATGTACTAATGTTGTTTTTAAAAGAAACTACGCCGAGAGAACAAGCCACTGGTAAGAAAGAAAACAGTTAAACCGCCAATTTCTCTAAAACTAGTGCGCATGTTCGAAATTACTGCAGAGACTACTGTAGTGAAGTTGAGGGATACCTACAATGGTCCATGGAGATCCTCTATTGTCAGAAGTAAAGTAGCAACAACTAGTTTAATAAAACTCACACCAAGTTATTTGCAAGCTGTGCCAATTTCATCTGTTAAACTGAAAAATTTAAGGATATCTTACCGTATTTAGGAAATGCAAAAAATCGAAGCTTTTATGAAGGCAGTTTTTCACGACAAAATCTGCAGAGCCTTAGAAATCGATGAAGAAGACAACAGTAGTGATTGTGATGAATTCTAATTATTTTTTGTAACTTACAATTCAATAAAAAATCAGGTTTATAACATTACTTTTATTTTATTTTTTCTTTCTTTTAAAAACAACATAAGTCCAAGATTTTTGTTTTTTTTTATTAATATCATGAGATTTTTTCTAAAAAGTAATAGTCAGAAAACCTTTATTTAACTTATTCGTCAATGTAAAATTTAAAAGATTTTAGAAATATGGTAATAAACTCGAGAGAGCCTTTTTTTCATTTTCTACAAAATTTTGGACTTATGTTGTTTCTAAAATAAACGCCTCGATTGTAAAATGAAATTGAATCAAAGCTAAAAATTGACAAAAAATTAATAAGAATGGATTATGAACTAACTGTCCCAGAAAAATTTAAATAATGGTTTGAATTTAGTATTTAGATTAACTTGCGTGTTGCAACAGTAACTAGGATTAGCTTTAAGCTCTCTCAATATTTCCAGATCCTCCAACAAGTCCATTTTCACAAAATTATTAGCTGGTATACTGTGTAACAATTTACTATTTTTGGTTGGCGAAAACTGATGGTTGTTGAATTTGATATGATGTCCGAAACGAGATTTATCTGTTCTGGAAAGAGGTTCTTTAATGCGGGTATCTAAGGGTCTAGTTCTACCCACGTATGACGCAGAGCAATCAGCATAATTAAGTTTATAAATGCCACTCTTTGACAATTTATTAAGTTTATCTTTAGTTGTGGAAGGAGAAGATTTTATCGTCTTCTGACATTTAAATGCTATTTTTAAATTAGGTACGTATTCCTCAAGAATAGAAGAAATATTATGAGAAATACGACCCAAATAAGGTAAAGATCTAAAAGTAGTGTCAGCTGACAAGCTGTGATGTTCTGAACTATAAGCTAATTTCTTTAGTTTTGAATATTTAATCTTACGAATAGCTGTCCGAACCGTGTTAACAGGAAAACCATGGTTTTTCTAATATTGGGAGAAATATTGAGAGAGCTTAAAGCTAATGCTAGTTACTGTTGCAACACGCAAGTTAATCTAAATACCTACTAAATTCAAACCGTTATTTAAATTTTTCTGGGACAGTTAGTTAATAATCCATTCTTATTAGTTTTTATGAATTTTTAGCTTTTATTCAATTTTATTTTACAATCTATTTTACAACTGTAATCTTAATTTATCATAATTTTAAATCGACTATTTCTATTATGTGTATTAAATGGAAATATGTGTATCAAAATTATGAAATACATAATTTTAATTCTGTAAAAAAATTAAAATTAAAATTTTGAAACTAACACTTATTACATTACCCCTGAAAATATACGGTTATAAGAGTACAATTATATCCAAGAATTAAACATAACCAAAAGATAAAATACATATTGAAAAAATATGCGTCAGAAAGTGATATTTACAAATTAAGTTGTAATAGGCTATTTCCATTGTTACTATACCGCCAAAGACTTATAATCTTGTTTATAAATTTTTTATTGGTTTCATCATCATAATTTTTTTTGTTATTATTACTTTACCATAACAATAATTAAATTAATCATTAAATATAAATTTTTTTTCGATTTCATATTAAGAAATTTTTTTAATAACCAAAATGTACACTATTTTTTATGAAAAATAAGATAAAACAGTCACTCGATTAAGTAATTTTGTAATTAAGAGCAAATAACCTCAACAAATTTCGACATTTATTGATTAGAAATGAAACAATTACCTTATTGTCGGTATTATAGACATAGGGTTAGTGGAAATATTTCAAATTTGATATGATACAAACTAAAAATAAGATTATTTAAAAAAAGTCAAATGTTAATTAAAAGTAATGATAATAATATGTTTTTTAAGCAATAATCTTACAGTCATGACATTTTTTTTTAATTCTACGGGTACCTAAACGAATGTTTTAATACCGGTCGTAGTCAATTAAAAATTGTTTTATTAACTAAATATAGGTAGGTAGGTATGACAAAAACAACAGGAACTTTGTAAAACCTAATACCTACCTACTGCTCATTAAATAATACGAAAAAAAAATTTCTCAACGATTAATACAGAATACTTGTAACAAAAATACTAAACTTATGTTTAAAGTACATAAATTTGAGTTTTAACATAGGGTCAATATAAAGTTAAATAAAGGAGGCCACACACGTTACGGTTTGCATGTAAATCGACAGGTATGCTCGGGAGACCAAGGATCAATAAATTTGGTCTGCATCAACCCCAGTCTACAGAATTTATGGAATAGTCGGCAATGATCCGGATGACCTTTTTTAGAGGTACAAGGGGTGTATATATTCTCAGAGTGTTCTATTAATGTTCTTAGATTATTCACGAAACATTCTCATAACATTCAACATGTATTCACAGAATATCTTTAAAACGTGAATAGAATGTGGAGCTTAATCCACTTAGAATGTCCATAGAACGTTCCAATAATATATAAAGTATGATTTCACCGCTATATGGTTACTATATTAGGGTTTCACGAGATTTTCGAAATTCGAGATTATAAAAAATTTTTCGAGACGAGATCGAGAAAGACATTTCAAGATCTCGAAAAAGTTTAGGTGCGTTTAGGTCAAATTAGCGAAAATAAAAAAGAAAATAGTTATAATTCATTTTATTTATAAAATATTAACGAAATATAAAAAATAACAAAGATACAAAAAAAAACAAATAACAAAGGTAAAAAATAAAAATTTTTATATTCTTGAAGATAAAAAGATCCTTAAACTAACACAAATTAACCGTCAACACCCAAAAATGAACACAACATAAAAAAAATGTTTAAACTAAATGTTTATTAATTGCATTATAAATATATCTTTGTTATTGTTACACAGCCAGGAATTTAAACACATTAAAAATTGAGCCGATTCTCCACTTAATCGGCTTCGTTATTTTCTGAGGACCAGTGTTGCTCTGGAAAATAGTCGTTCTGCAGACACTGAAGTAGCTTGTATGCCTAATAAATCACGAGCCATCTTGGATAAATGGCCTCGTTTTTCCTTCACCATTCTAAAAGCCCATCAGGATTCCAGTTTATCTAGAAGCATATTAATTCCCAAGACGACCATAGAAGATGTACAGTATTTTTCACTACGTTACAAATATTAAACAATTGAATGAATGGAAATTACCAATACATGTATGGTTTTTGTTTTCGAGAACATCGAGATGAGAATTTGTTGATTTCTCGTCTCGATGAAACCGTAGTTACTATCGCCCAGGTTCGACATGTAAATAATTATCAAAGTAATGTTTACTCAAAAACACAATTTTATTGTAATTTTTTACATTATTAAAATTAACGACGTTTCTCAAAAACTATTGACACTGACATCTCCATAAATAATATAAAAATCTCGTATCCTTGAAACGGTAAGTACACTTCGTAACCACAAGTACACTTTGCCCATTAACATATAATCTATTCTTAGCATATTTATGCTCAGATTCTGACAAAATTAAAAATATTGAGAGCATTTGATACACATTTTAATAACATTTGATATTTATTCTCAGAGCATTCAATATGTATTATTAGAATGTTCTGTCAGAATATTCCAAGGAAGTTAATAGAATGTGGATGTCAGTCCACTTTGAATGTTCATAGAACGTTCCAGTTATATATAAAGTATGTTGTAATATTATAAGAATATTCAAATGTTCCAGCAGATGCTTCTAGAAGTATTCTAATAATATTCCTGTGCTATCTGGGTAGGGGTGAGACACAATAGATATTTCGGGTCGCAGTGTAAAGGAAGTTTATCGAACACTCACATGAAACTCAACCTAACTTAATTTTATCTATTTTTCTTATTTCTCATTTTGTTCCCAGGAATAGAGTTCATTTTCGGTTTGGCTTTTTATGCGAGCACAAAAGGGCTTCGGATTAAGTCTATCAGCTTCCTCTGTGCTTCCTCATTAATGTGACCAGAGGCTGTCCACAGGGGGGAGTTGCATCCCCGCTTATGTGGAGTCTCACTGTGGACAGTCTACTCTGTCAACTGACTAGGGAAGGCATACCATGTCAAGGGTATTCCGACGACATGGTTATCCTGGCAGAAGGGAAGTATGAAAATGTCCTCTGTGATATTGTTCAAAGAGGACTGAACATTGCGAAACAATGGTGTGGCTCATTGGGACTCAGCATCAACCCCACCAAAACCACACTAGTAGCCTTTACAAGGAAAAAGAAACCTAATCTAAAAATCATAAAAATAGGGGAGAACATCGTCGAGTGGAAAACAGAGGTAAAATATCTAGGGCTAATCCGAGATAGCAGGTTACTCTGGAATAAACACGAAGACGAAGTAATACACAAAGCAACCAAGGCCCTTATGGTGTGCAGGAACATTGCAGGGAAGAACTGGGGATGCAACCCACGTATTCTGCAATGGATGTACACAGCAATAGTGAGACCAGTAATCACATATGGGGCAGTGGCCTGGGGCGCAAGGGCTAATTTGAGTACGACGAGGAAAAATCTCTCGAAAATTCAGAGACTAGCCTGTTCATGTATCACTGGAGCAATGGGAACTTGCCCCACTGCTGCAATGGAAGTGATCTTAAACTTGACCCCAATGCACATTCTGGTAGAAAGTGTAAGGAAGAAAACGATATATAGAGTGATCAAAGAAGGAATTATCAGGAAAAAACCTCGATCACTTCATTTTGATCAAACTTGGGAAATGCCCCAAGATGATATGCCAAAGAAATTCAACTTTGTGAGAAAATTCATCACAAAGTTGAGTAATAAATCGGAATGGGATGAAGACACCATACAGAATTTAAACCAGAATACCATAAAGTGGTATACGGACGGTTCCAAGCTAAAGGAGGGTATTGGGATAGGAGTTTTTGGACCAAGAGCCAAATACTCAGAAAGCTTGGGCACATACCCGAGCATCTTTCAAGCAGAAGCCCGCGCCATCGAAAGATGTGTGGAATTTAATATTGGAAAAAACTACCGCAGACAAGAGATTGTGATCATGTCGGATAGTCAAGCAGCCAACAAAGCGCTGAGCTTAAATATAATCAGTTCGAAGATGGTTTGGGAATGCCTAGGCAAACTAAATGAACTAGGCCAGAAGTACAAAGAATGGACTTCTAATGATATCTCTATTAAAGTTATCGACCATAATGGACTTTTTTCCTACATATTTTTTTGGTTCACTAACATTTCCCTGTTTTCTCTAACTTAAAAATCGATAGATACTTCGTTCACTAACACCGGTCATATTGGAGCACCTAGTCACCACATCACGAACAGTTGCTGGTGCATCTTATATATTAGTGCATCCTGAACATTTAAAAAAATAGTTTTTTCTCGTTGAGAAAACGTACTTTGCTTTAAATGGGCCACTTTTACTGAAACCAAACTCGAACTTGACGCCTTTTTCACTACCGAAAATGTTCTTGGAGTAAAATAATAAAAATATAGATCACAATATAAACCACCAACACTAATGAGTACCTGTATTCCTATGTATTAGGATATAAACAAATCCTCAATTTATAGACTAATAACGTACCTGCTTTTGCAATCATACACATACCTTAATCCCTTAACACCCCTAAAGACCAAAATTATTTATTTAAGAAGATTAAAATATGATGATTAAAAGAAATCTCGTAATACCGATATAAATAAGTACGTGCGCTACTGATTTAGGGTCTTGTTTACAACATTTTACTATTTAATGACTTTTATTAGCTGCCAACTCCAAACAAATAAACTATAAGTATATATTTTCATATAAAGCAAAATGGTCTTTGGAAAACTAAAATAGTTATAATGATATTTCCTTAAAGGGTACATCATAATAGGCACATTTCCCCTATTCTTTAAAACGTCAAAATTCATTATCTACGGTCCTCGAATAGTTTGAAAGTAATAAAGGATGAGCCTTTTTCATTTATAAATAATTATAATTTTACACTTTTTGATTTAGCAACAAGTTATATCTTTTATTTAAACAAACCTCGTAAATAAGCTTGAACTTTAAAATTACTATTACTAATATTACCGAAAATACATTTCTCAATAGATAATGTAAACAATGTAATAAATAAATAGCTGTAAAATGAGTATATAAGATGGTACACAAGCTGTAGATAGTCATTCATTTTTTCTTTTATCGAAGTAATCGAAATGAAGTGTGTGTTGGTATTTCTCTCATTGGTAGCTTTAAGCTACTCAGTACCTTTAACTTTCGGCGAAGGTAAACAAGTTACCATCGACGAAGATGGAACCATCACCATCCTAGGAGAAAACGGTAAGAAAATCGTCATCACAAAAGTTCTTGGACACCCAGGACCTAAGGACATCGAAATAACCGTCGGTGGACCCAATGGATTTATCAAAAAAATTCATTTTGAAGACGATAACTCAAAAACAGTAGATCTCATCGATCCCGCCAACGATTACTACAACACTTTCACCGAAGAAGATAGAGAAAAAAGAAGCAGTAAAGACACTAAAGAATCCTCAAAAGGTAACAAATCTAAAGATACTAAATACAAGTCTGAGGGAGATTTGTTGAGTGAAATATTCAACCAATACCAAGGAGTCGTAGATGCCAAGTCATACAACGATCTCTTGACCAAGATTGATTCATACGTTAAGTCTGGTGAACTCGACCAAGGAGTATACGAAGCTTTGCGTTTTCTGGAAGGATACAAATTCGCCCAAAAGTATGGATATCATGAAGTTCCTGCCGAAAGATTCGTAAACCAACAATATCCTTTCAACTACTACCCAGCTTCTCCCAACTACAAACAATTATTTGCTCCAAGATTTTATTCTCCATATTTCGGGTACAGATACGGTGGTGCTTACCCTACTTACCCAACTTACAGAGGTTTTGAAAATGTAGATTTTCCAAAGGAGAGGTATGCAATTTAAATAACAATATATTACGTAACGCGTTGGTTAAGGAGTCATATACGCACCAGCGACAAAATTGTAAGCGATACGTTGCTAGAGCGTAATTGACCTTAACCTACGAGTAGCGTACTATATTTTATCTACTACATATTAAATACTAAGAAGTGGTTCATGTGCACGTTTATTTTTAATTATTTATAGAAACTTTATAATTATATCCTGCGCGTTTAAGGCAAATTTCTTGATCAATAGATATCGCACTTTATCCATACTGTTCCATTATGGTAAAATTTGACTGTGTAATGGTTTTAGGTACATTATTTTCATCGATCTCCTGTATTTTCACAGTTTTAGAATTTTCTCTGAAGTTGTAATTCAATATTTCTGTTTATCCACCTATGGGATGGGATATTTTAAGTGTTCGGTATTTTAATAATCAAATTTATACCTCCAATATCTCACAATCTCTTCAAAAATGCACGTAATTTTGAATAATTTACTAAATTTACCATATGTTTGATACTGATGGTTGAATTTAACATTGAATAAAATGTCCATATAGAGACTATGGCTTATACTTTTATCCTTTAGTTGATCAAAATATGCGAGAAAAACATTCTTCCCATTGTCTTTACGCCATTGGGTACATTTTGCATTATATTATTTCATACTCTTCCTTGGACTGAGGCAGAAGATAGTCAATGGCGTTTACTGCTTGGGTAACAACCCTTGGAGGTGTAGATGAAAATTCATTTTCCGATAACTCATTATACACTTGAACTAAATCAGAAATAATTCAACTCCATTCAGTGTTACAATGAAGTCTATTGTAAACGCGAATTAAAAAAAATTATTACTACTTTATATTGCTTTACGTTGTGACTATTGTACGAGTACCTATAATAACAATAACATATTTATAATATCCCAATTTATGTATTACAGAGAATTCTATCCACAGTATATGAAAAATGGACAGTTTGGCTATGAAAAACCTGAAGGATATCAGTACCCCAAGAGAGTATGAACAAAAAGAGAACCAAAATGTTGAAGAACTTAGTGGACTGAATGAAAATATTTTTCATACTTTCAGACTAGATACATATTAATAAGACTGTATATAACATTATTATTGTTTTATTAAATGAATGTTGTTAAAAGTGGTTTTTAATTTCAAAAACAATCCATTTTATGAAATCCTTTAGTGCCATTAAAATGGGTATTAAAATTTAATTTAAAAATTTATACAAGTACATAGAATTAATATCAACTTTTCCTAAGACTACATAGGAAAGTAACACTGGTATCGCGCTCTCTACTCCCTTGGAAAATAAGTCACCTTTACTATCTGCTCTCATTCTTGCGAAAACAATTCAAAGCGACAAAAACAGAAATAAGCTACGTTGTCTATGTCCGTACGGTTGCTTGTACCCTGCACCTCATCATGGCGAGTCTCCATACTGACATAATAATTAGTCCAGGCGTGCTGTACCAAAAAAATAAAAAATACGGAATTTCTGAGACCTGGAATGTAACAGTTGGAGATGGTAAAGGGGCTTATAATACATGAAAAAAAATACAGTAACTATTTCAATTATGATCATAAACTTTTTAGGGGTGAAAAAGGGTAAAAAAGGGGTAAAAAACTGAAATATTGCAGCTAAAATTGACGTCAAAATGAAAAGTGCCCAATAGAAAAGTTGTAGATCATGTAAAAATCTAAAACTTTTCTCTTGGTAATTTTCTCACATAACCTCAATTTTTCGAGGAAAATGAAAAAAAACGGTTTTTCGGATTCGTCAATCTTGATGAAACTTGGTGATATCTTACCTTTTTATGTGAACATTGTAACATAATAATTTTCCGAAAAATTTGATTTTTCTGGAAAAATCTCTTTTTTTTCAACTGTAAAGTTTGCACGGAAAATATTATTGAAAAAGGTTTATCTGGGGCTCATTTTTTTCGGTTTTACGTCTACTTTCACATGAAATAAAAAAAAATATACCTATTTAAAAATGTGCTCAAAAATGAAAAAAAAAGACGGGCGGCGGTCCCTGACACACTCTTCACCCATTCATACTATTCGCCATCAGAACATTCCCTTCTCCTAACCATTTTCTCCACATTTTTTTTGTATTTTGCATAAATAAAAATACCACCCTTACAAAGTTCAGTTGGCTTCCCTGATGTTAATCATCCAAATGAGAGAGAGACTGAGCTCCACCGCATTTTGCACGTACAGACTATTTAAAATAGGTATTTGCCAATAGGTGGATTGGAAGAAGTAAAACGTTGGAATGGACGGCTAGATCTCCAGATTTGACTCCTTTCTACCTCCTTATATGGGGTTATTTAAAATCTAAAGTATATTTTAATTGACCAAGTAACATTGCCTATCTAAAAGTTAGCATAACTAAAGAAATAACACCCGAGGTTATTCGGAGAATGCCAAATTCACGTCCATGTGACATTATCTTCATTCTATGTAATGTTTTGTGATAAAGACATCATCAAAAGTTTATATATTAATTGCACCAAACTTAAAAAACTTTATGTTGTTGAAAAGAGTAGGGGAGGTGGGCCTAAGACGGGATATGTAGGTAAAACGGGAATTGCTATTTTGGACAACACGGCAACGTCGCTAGTTTAGTTTTCATACGGCTAAGTGTGACGCATACCGGTTATTGTTGATGTGTGTTGTCGTCGGTGCAATTTTGCAAGTAAAACGTAAGTATTATTTTTTTTATGATTTATGTAAAGGGTCGAGCTGATATTTATGATAACCTAACGAGTTCCTAGCATGTGCAAAACGCATGGTATTCAGTCGCGGCTGTGTTTACGCGAACTCGATAAGGTTAGGTTAGATTTCATGCATGAACTTCTGCTGCCAGTGTCACACAGTCCTTGCGCGCTAAATTTAAAAGTGCGGTTGTAGAGTGTAGGTAAAACGGGATTCCCATGTAAAGGTAAAACGGGATATCCCGTTTTACCTACATATCTCTTTTATATATGATTTCATTTATTTCCAGATGCCTTCCAATTATAAAAGGAAATCTAACCGCAATTCGTGGTCCGAAGAGTCGATGGCTAGAGCCCTGGAGTCTGTACGAGACGGTACTCATGGTTTTCTGAGTGCTGCGAAAACGTTTAATGTTCCCAAGTCAACACTAGAACGAAGATTTAAGGATACAAATCAAGTAGCAAAAGGAACCGCAAAGAAACTTGGCAGCAGGAAGTTAACATTCCCGGTGGAATTGGAACAAGAGTTAGTAGAATATGCAAAAAACATGGAGATGATGTTATATGGATTAACAACAAGAAGTATTCGTAGTCTTGCATTCCAATTGGCTGAAATTAATCATATCGAACATCATTTCAACAAGACCACCAAACTAGCTGGATGGCACTGGTTACGTTCGTTTTTGCAGCGACATAAGCTCTCTTTGCGATTGCCAGAAGCTACTTCGGCAGCTAGGGCTCGTGGCTTCAACAAACAAGCAATAATTTTTTTTTGATATTTTGGAGCCCCTTCAAGATAAGATGAAGTTTACTCCAAATCGAATTTTCAATGTGGACGAAACGGGGATCACAACAGTGCAAGGACGTCCATCAAAGGTAGTGGCCTTGAGAGGTAGAAAACAAGTGGGTACACTCACATCAGCAGAGCGTGGTGAGTTATCGACTGCAGTGATCTGCATGAGCGCTAGTGGAATATTCATCCCACCGATGATCATTTTTCCCAGGGTAAATATGCAGCAGCACTTTATGCATGGCGTTCCACCAGGAACTTTAGGGGTAACACATAAATCTGGCTGGATGCAGATTGATCTATTCACTAAATGGTTTGATCACTTCCTCATCCACACTCAAGCCTCTAAAGACAATCCAGCATTGCTTATACTCGATGGACACAAAACCCACACTCAAAATATTGCCGCTATAGAAAAAGCAAGGGAGAATGGTGTGACAATTTTATGTTTACCTCCACACTGCAGTCACCGTATGCAACCGCTCGATGTTTCGTTTATGGCACCGCTAAGTACCTTTTATACTGCACAAGTGGAAGTTTGGCTGAGGCAAAATCCAGGCAAGTGTGTAACTCTACCTCAAATTGGTTCATTATTTGGCCATGCTTATCTACAAGCTTCAACACCGTTGAACGCCATAAATGGGTTCAAGAAGACCGGAATTTATCCAGTAGACCGTACTGTATTCACAGATGACATGTTTGCAGCTTCTCTGCCTACAGAGAGACCATTAACTGAGCCTAATGGAGACGATGGCGCAGTATTATCGGAAGGGCCCCAGAACGTCCAGATTCTATTGAAATTCCTACGGAAGTTACGCCAGTGGAACAAATCGGGCAGCCACTGGGTTCAATCGAATCCGAGGAAAATGATTTTCCAGTTGAAGACGATATTAGACCATCCACTAGCAAAATTCACCACTATATTTCTCCTCAAAAAATTGCCCCCTACCCAAAGGTGGCAAATAAGGTAGCTCCGAAAAAAACAAGGAAGGTGAAGAAAGGTAAAGCGGCTTTTCTCACAAGTACCCCTTACAAAGAAGAATTAGAGAAGTCTTTCAAAGAGCAAGAAGGGAAAAATAAAAGAGTGAGCGTTAAAAAATTAATGCTAATACAAAAATTAAATCTCTTCAAAGCAGTAGCCGAAATAAACAGTCTTCAGAAATAAACATTAAGAATAAAAACAAGTCAATGGAGTTGGATAATATTGAAGTTACAAGAGGGAAAAGGAAGAAGTATATGAAGAAGGAAAGTAGCAGTAGTGAATCCGAAACTGAAGAAGTCAACGTCGCATGTTTATACTGCAGCAACAATTTCTTAGAAGACAGGCCCGGCGAGGGTTGGATAAGGTGCTCTGGTTGCCATAAATGGGCGCATGACGCTTGCGCCGGTGCCGAGGATGACGAGGACACATTTGTATGTGATGTGTGCAAATAATGTCTAATAAATCTTTTGTTTCAGTTCTTTTTATAAAAATTTACTTTAAGAATATATCATTTGTGCAAAATTCTTATCCCGTTTTACCTCTATGTTATTTCCCGTTTTACCAACACTTATAGGTAAAAAGGGAAACTGTGCACCTGTTTGAATATAAATTTTTTCTGACTACGTTTTTCAGAATTATTCATAAGTTTGATAACAATGTTTTACATAATTGACTAAAAAGAGACAGGCACCATAATTGAGTCTTATTTGACTTTATACTTGTGCTTCAGAAAATTTCAAATATCCCGTCTTAGGCCCACTTCCCCTACTAAAATACCTTTCCCACATGGTGCCACACGACCTCCTTTGTTATTTAATATTTTCGAGGGGACCCATATATAATTCAGAAGAAAATAGTTTTTTATCGGTACCCTACTTTGATTTTTTAAAGCACGCCTGAGCATGCTTAAATCAAACTTTCAAAAACACGCGGTTTTAAAAGTTACCGTGGCAATATAAGAAATTCAAAAATGTTCATTGTAAATGACAATTTTTTATTATTGATTTGACAGGAGTATGCTTGTAACGTCAAATAAAATATTCCTAACAAACTCAAAACCTTTAATCAAACATTATTTATCAATAATTTTAATTTTTCAAATGAATATGAATAGTGCAGTTAGTACTGTTTGATATATTAACAGAGAAAACCTAATAACGAGAAGCGACAGTGTGTGTCGGTTTCTTTGAAGTTGGGGGTACCAACGAATGTGGGCGTACAGAACTTAATTTTTTGAGAAAAATGACTACTTTTCTACACTGAGCGAACTAGATTTACGAATTTATATGAAATCATGAGTATAGTCTGTGGGCAACTATATTAATAGTGCTTCCTTCATTCAACCATGTTTCATCTTAATAAAAGATGGTTCTTCACTCTCTCCGAAACTATTTAATACTTCTTAAGTATTGTGTTCTGCAGCAAATAATTTCTTTTGCCTCATTAAAAAATTTTCGTTTTTTATGTGACTCATACTTATGTAAAACCAATTTCTTTTAGGAGTTTCCATAACTTATTTAGTCAAAATTTGGAAATCATATCTACTTCTGCTGTAACAATCATTACTTTATCCAAAGTCGAGATCTCTTTATTTAAGTTCAAAGAATAGACTTCTAATGATATCTCTATTAAAGTTATCGACCATAATATACTTTTTTCCTACGTGTTTTTTTGGTTCACTAACATTTCCCTGTTTTCTCTAACTTAAAAATCGATAGATACTTCGTTCACTAACACCGGTCATATTGGAGCACCTAGTCACCACATCACGAACAGTTGCTGGTGCATCTTGATATATTAGTGCATCATGAACATTTAAAACAATAGTTTTATCTCTTTGAGAAAACGTACTTTGTTTTAAATGAGCCACTTGCACTGGAACCAAACTCGAACTTGACGCCATTTTCACTATCGAAAATGTTCTTGGAGTAAAATAATAAAAATATAGATCACAATATAAACCACCAACACTAATGAGTACCTGTATTCCTATGTATTAGGATATAAACAAATCCTCAATTTATAGACTAATAACGTACCTGTTTTTGCAATTATACACATACCTTAATCCCTTAACCCCCTAACGAACCACAATTCGGTGTTTTCCATTTTTTTCAAAATCATGCAGGAAGACAGAGCAGCAATCAATTACCCCAAAAACCAAAAAAACTTAAATTAAAAAAAATTTATAGCATAGTTATTCCATCCTCAAATTCAAAATAAGTCAGTTAGACATTCGAAATTCAGCTGCATTGAAACCTAACCTAACCCAACCTAACCTAACCATGAAAATGTCTAATGATGGTAAATTGTTTGACAATGCTTTCACAAACCCTACTGACGACCAATGAAGGTGCGTTTCGACTTCTATTTGAATTTTACTTTCAATTTGATATTATATAAAAAATAACCAGAATTGTTGCGTTGTAATGAGTTTAGGATTAAATATTTATAATTTACTATATGATTACAAAGGAATTTCATTGATTTATTTTCGAATGAAAACACCGAATTATTCTCGTTAAAATCGAAAAACAAAATATTCTAAATATCGTATTAATTAAATTAAAAGAAATTTTTAATGCCGATATAAATATAAGTACGTGCGCTACTGATTTAGGGTCTTGTTTACAACATTTTACGATTTATTGACTTTTCTTAGCTGCCAGCTTCAAACAAATAAACTATAAGTATATATTTTCATATAAAACAAAATGATCTTTGGAAAACTAAAATAGTTATAATGATATTTCCTTAAATAGTCCATCATAGGCACATTTCCCCTATTCTTTAAAACGTCAAAATTCATTATCTACGGATAGTTTGGTAGTAATAAAGGGTGAGCCTTTTTCCTTTTTAAATTATTATATTTTTACACTTTTTGAATTAGCAACAAATTATATCTTTTATTTAAACAAACCTCGTAAATAAGCTTGAACTTTAATATTACTATCAGCACCACCGAAAATACATTTCTCAATAAATAATATAAACAATTTAATAAATAAAAATAGCTCTAAAATGAGTATATAAGATAGTACACAAGCTGTAGATAGTCATTCATTTTTTCTTCTATCGAAGTAATCGAAATGAAGTGTGTGTTGGTATTTCTCTCATTGGTAGCTTTAAGCTACTCAGTACCTTTAACTTTTGGTGTAGGTAAACAAGTTACCATCGACGAAGATGGAACCATCACCATCCTAGGAGAAAACGGTAAGAAAATCGTCATCACAAAAGTTCTTGGACACCCAGGACCTAAGGACATCGAAATAACCGTCGGTGGACCTGATGGATTTATCAAAAAAATTCATTTTGACGACGATCACTCAAAAACAGTAGATCTCATCGATCCCGCCAACGATTACTACAACACTTTCACCGAAGAAGATAGAGAAAAAAGAAGCAGTAAAGACACCAAAGAATCCTCAAAAGGTAACAAATCTAAAGATACTAAATACAAGTCTGAGGGAGATTTGTTGAGTGAAATATTCAACCAATACCAAGGAGTCGTAGACGCCAAGTCATACAACGATCTCTTGACCAAAATTGATTCTTACGTTAAGTCTGGTGAACTCGACCAAGGAGTATACGAAGCTTTGCATTTTTTGGAAGAATACAAATTCGCCCAAAAGTATGGATATCATGAAGTTCCTGTCGAAAGATTCGTAAACCAACAATATCCTTTCAACTACCACCCAGCTTCTCCCAACTACAAACAATTCTTTGGTCCAAGATTTTATTCTCCATATTTCGGGTACAGATACGGTGGTGCTTACCCTACTTACCCAACTTACAAAGGTTTTGAAAATGTAGAAGATCTTCCAAGGGAGAGGTATGCAATTTTAATAACAATATATTACGTAATGCGTTGGTTAAGGAATCAATTACGCACCAGCGACAAAATTGTAAGCACGAGGCGATACGTTGCTAGAGCGTAATTGACCTTAACCTACGAGTAGTGTACTATATTTTATCTACTACATATTAAATACTAAGAAGTGGTTCATGTGCACGTTTATTTTTAATTATTTATATAAACTTTATAATTATATACCAAATTCAAGAATTTATAAAAACCATTTAGTTATTTTCTTTTTGGTAAAATGAGAACAATTTTTTAAAATTATTGGTGCAACAGATGTGTTATTCTGTGCGTTTAAGGCAAATTTCTTGATCAATTGATATCGAACTTTATCCACACTGGTCCATTATGGTAAAATTTGACTGTATAATGGTTTAGGTACATTATTTTCATCGATGTCCTGTATTTCCACAGATTTAAGAATTTTCTTTGAAGTTGTAGTTTAATATTTCTGTTTATTTGTCTATTTAATTAATTCCTACCACATGGCAACTTTTCCTTTTTTATCATTTAAAAAGTATACATTTATAGAAGGATCTTCAATTTTTTTCCGTAGTAACCATTATTTTTGACAAACGCCATAAAATTTCCTAGAAATTATGAAGGACTAAGATATTTTTGTTGTTCGGTATTTTAATAATCAAGTTTATACTTGAGTCTTCAATATCCAAAATGTTTATAGCCATCTGACAATCTCTTCAAAAATGCACGTAATTTTGAATAATTTTCTATATTTGACTTTAACATAGAATAAAATGTCCATGTAGAGACGATGGCTTATACTTTTATCCTTTAGTTGATCAAAATATGCGAGAAAAACATTCTTCCCATTGTTTTTGCGCCATTGCGTACATTTTGCATTATATTATTTCATACTTTGCCTTGGACTGATAGTCAATGGCGTTTACCGCTTGAGGAATAACCCTTGGAGAGGTATAGGATTTTTACGATAAGTTGACAATGACGTCAAAGCATAAAATTTTGCGGTGTTGTCACGCAGAGTTGTTTTTCCTTCATCTAGGTTAACTGGTAGTGCTGTGCTAATTCTAAATGTCAAACGTGTACAATACAATAATGACGCGTGGCAATTGGCTCGTGGCAACAGCGCGAATTGTTACCAATCTGTACACGTTTAATTTTCCTAGCTCTTACAAGTAAATCTCATCTACTGTCAGTTATTTTTAAGTTACTTTGTTGGCAATATAATTAACTAGGAATGACGTCATGGTCAACTTATCGTAAAAATCCTATAGATAAAAATTCAATGTCCGAAAAAAACTCATTATACACTTGAATAAATAGTCGTATTACAAACGTACAATTAAATCAAACTAAATTAGAGATAAGTAACCAAACCTGTTTGCTTAGGTATCTCTGGTTACTTACTCATCTTCTTTCAAAATACGTAAACGCAATAGACTTACGCACCAAATATACGTTTGCGTATGTGTGTTGCATTAAGTATATAATATAAATTGCATCGCTATTATGTTATCTGTTATGCAATGGACTGGGAAAGTGTGACGTCTAAATTTGTGTTCTATGCTGCTGTGCTGCTGAACTGGGACATGGGAAATGTCAGCGAAATGATTCCAAACGGCAACATTATAAATCTCCAGAAATAACTTTTGTTTGAGTTATTTTGTTATTATTATACTTTGAAATATAACGGAAGTATCATAATTAAGTACATATAAGCAAAATCTTTCCAAATTCGATTTTTAAAGTAACATTTTTGTAAGTATTCTTAAAATTTATGACAATGCACAACTTTGAAGGTTATGTTATAATATTTTTAAGGAAATTGTTCGTCTATCTACTTTAGTGATATGTAAATCATATGAATGAACATGTAAGTGCACTTACCAATGAAAAAACAGTAATTAACTCCCAAAAATCAAGAAAATACAATATAATAGTTAATAACACTTATAAAACACCATAAAAAAAGTTGTTTGGAATCAGTTGGTTTGACGCTTACGTCACTACTTTCCCAGTCCATTATATGGTCTTAACCAGGTAGTTTGTCACATAATCAAGGCAATATTGACATGGGAGTAGACAATAGTTATTTGTAAAACGATT
Source organism: Ophraella communa (assembly GCA_035357415.1). NCBI lineage: Eukaryota > Metazoa > Arthropoda > Insecta > Coleoptera > Chrysomelidae > Ophraella > Ophraella communa. Next base: position 17,656,045 of record CM068988.1, on the reverse strand, counting down.
GACAAAATGACTCACTTTGTGTGCTACAAATGGTCATTTTACACAATATTTTTTACAATTCGCATTTATGTTTTTTAAATAAAAATTTTCAATAATTAGTACTTATTGTGTTCATTAAATTATGTTGGTAATGACATATGTCATATTAATATCAAGTATGAAATTTAAATTTGATTTGAATATTAAATTAGAGTGATAAATAATTTAAGAAAATGTAATATAAGGTAAAAATATAACCAATTTAAAGGAAAATGGAAGAATTTTAGTTAATTTCAAAATTGTCTAACAAAATGCACACAATTACCAACTGTGACGCAAAAAAATAACTAGACGAGTGTGGTAAGAGATATCATTTCCACACTCTGTTAAGTGTTATAATGAAGTCTATTGTAAACTCGATTTAAAAAAAAATTATTACTATTTTATATTGCTTTACGTTGTGACTTTTGTAACATATAATATCCCAATTTATGTATTACAGAGAATTCTATCCACAGTATGTGAAATACGGACAGTTTGGCTATGAACAACCTAGAGAATTTTTTGGACAAGGTGAAGAAAAATCATACTTTGGGCAATACGGTCAAGATTACAAACAACCCAGTGGTGCCTATGAACATAAATGGACCTTTTCCCCAAAAAAACAATACACACCTTATTTTGGACAAGAGGAATATCAACAACCCAGAGGTATACTTTCAATACTTAGCGAACCTAGGTCGACATTTGGTGGAAAATCTAGCCAATCTTTTGAACATCCCAGTGAATTACATAAAAAAACATACATGCCCTACTTTGAACAAGAAGGATCAAAATTTTGAAGAACTTAGGGGACTGAATGAAAATGTTTTTCATACTTTCAGACTAGGTACATATTAATAAGACTGTATATAACATTATTATTGTTTTATTAAATCAATGAATGTTGTTAAAAGTGGTTTTTAATTTCAAAAACAATCCAATATATAAAATCCATTTAGTGCTATTAAAATAGGTATTTAAATTTAATTTAAATATTTTTACAAGTACATAGAATTAATATCAACTTTTCCTAAGACTACATAGGAAACGGTAACAATTAAGAAATAAATTTCTATAAGGTGCAGTCAATAAAAAAATTGAAAAAGTGGAAAATTGTTTCCACCTGCACCCAGGCTAAGAAAACTTAACAGTTTCTATACCAAGCTTGACCGTTTTCTATCAAAAAAACAACTACTTCCTGGGCTATATGCCCCAACTGACATTGAATTACATTCCAATAGAAAAAGTGATGGCGACCGACTTCGTCGATACTTAAACCATCTCTATCGATTTGCAAATCAACGGGAAGAACACTACTCATAGATCGGTTTCGACATTATTGTGTCTCATCAGTACGAGGTAACACAGGTATCGCACTCTCTACTCCCATGGAAAATAAGTCACCTTTACCACAGAGTATATAATACAAACCAGAGTATCGACTCTATATGGAGGGGGTAAGCATCCATTTGCAGGTATCGCCATGACACTTTGGGAGTATCCATAGCCGTCGTCGTTAATTTTGGTTAAGGTAGGCAGTTGGTTGTATGTGAATAAATCAGTGGTGGCGTTTGTATTGTGTGGAAAAGTGCATTAAACTATTTAATTTAGGTACAGAAAACTGCGAAGGAGATGCGGAACAAATGTTACTTACATTAAATGACATTAAAATAAATACTACTAATGCATGTACTCCTTCTCAGTGTTTTGTATCTGATAAAGATACAGATTGATGTGTGTTTTTTTAATTATTGATATCCTTCCTTACTACCTAGGAAAATTGCGTGCAAGACATACATATTCGGTCATTTATTTTGCGTAGAAATTACTTTTTTTAAAAACAAATAAATCAACGTTTAGTTAATACTATTAATCTTGTTGAAAACAAATTCTATGTTTCTAAAATAACAATTATCTCAACAATAAAGAAAAATTTCAAGTACGGGTCTCATTTATAATAACAATTTTTTTAGTACTACCCTGAGCTTATACCACAAAACAGAATATTGGTTACCACAAAACAGACTAACCAATTTTCTGTTTTGTGGTTTATACTCCCAAAAAATGGCCGCTCTTGTCTTATAAACATCAAAGGTGCCGACAGCGAGTCGATACTCTGGTTTGTATTATATACTCTGTGCCTTTACTCTCTGCTCTCATCTTGCGAAAACAATGCAAAGCGAAAGAAACAAGCTATGTTGTATGTACGTCTCTGTAAGCACGGTTGCCTGTACCCTTTACCTCATGGCGAGTCTTCATATTAAAATAACATAAGTAAAATGAAGAACTGACGCCTCGACCGCGAGCTGCACTGCCATATGCACGGCAAATGAATAATGAATAATCACAGGCACGACCGGACCTTGGACAGCAACTGTGCGACGTTTCACTTTTCAGCAGTTCTGTGCGACAATCCGACTAGTGAAAAAAACACTTTAGTGCTAGAAATTTTCACTATTTTAACTGCTACCACCTATTTTATTAAACAATATGTAAATATTGACTTGCCTTACTAAATTTACGATATATATGTGAGTCTATATTTGAATACACTAGGGCGCATAGTTACTTTCCGCACGAGTGAGAATGTTTTTCCATTGGAGTAGAGCTTAGACCATATACATTTGTATACATTTGTATATGGTCTAAGGAGTAGAGGGTGAAATATGTGATACTTTCCTTTGTGATCGTGCTATTTGTTCTATGTCATGAGGTATGTGTTGTGTATGTCAATTGTCAGCTGTCATAAACTAAAAATGGTGAATGTGAACCGGTTGTTGTTACAAAATATTGTGTGGTTGTAGATGTTTAGTTTTTTTAAACGATTCAAAAGTTACTATACAAAAATTCTAGCAACAACAGAAGTAACCTGAAATCGGATTTTATTAATTAAAATGGCCAATGGACCTATAGCAGAAAGAAATAGAGGTGAGTTTTCTCATAACCTCTAATATTATTTGAAATCGTTATAATATTAACTTTCTTCAGATGCAACTATATACGTTGGAGGTTTAGATGATAAAGTATCAGAGTCTCTATTATGGGAACTCTTCGTACAAGCAGGCCCTTTGGGTAAGTATAATATTGTTTTAAAAATGAATCCTTAACCTAAAAGGTTTTAGTCAATGTTCATATGCCCAAAGACCGTGTTACTATGATGCACCAAGGTTATGGATTTGTGGAATTCATGGGCGAGGAAGATGCAGACTATGCAATAAAAATTATGAATATGATAAAATTATATGGTAAACCAATAAGAGTAAACAAAGCTTCTGCTCATCAAAAGAACCTAGATGTAGGAGCAAATATATTTATAGGAAATTTGGACCCTGAAGTCGATGAAAAATTGTTGTATGATACATTCTCAGCATTTGGTGTAATATTGCAAACTCCAAAGGTAAGGCTTCTAATTTATTTAGAGGAAAATTTCTTAAAAAACAATAAAACATAAAAAGGTCTTGAATTTCTTTTAAGAAATGATACTTTTAAATATAAAAATTTCATTGAATACCTGTGTTATTCCAATACTATTTTTTTTAGATAATGAGAGATCCAGAGACTGGCAATTCTAAAGGTTTTGCATTTATAAACTTTGCTAGTTTTGAAGCATCTGATGCTTCAATTGAAGCCATGAATGGACAATATCTTTGTAATAGGCCAATATCAGTGTCATATGCATTTAAGAAAGATTCAAAAGGAGAAAGACATGGATCTGCAGCAGAACGTTTGCTTGCTGCACAAAATCCTTTATCCCAAGCAGATAGACCTCATCAACTCTTTGCTGATGCACCTCCAATAGGTAAATTTACTCTGTTAATGTGTTGAGTAGTTTTATGAATATATTTTGCTTTTAGGTATGATGCCAATGTCTATAGCACCACCCCCACCACCAGTTATTATGGGGATGATGCCTCCTCCTCCTCCTACACCATCAAATATGCCTCCACCACCACCTCCTGTCCCACCACCAGGTTCATTTCCTTCAGGTATTCCACCCCCTCCTTTACCTCCTTCCCAACCCCCCTTGCCTCCAGGTGCCCCTCCTATTGCCACTGCAGGAACTCCTCAAAGGCCACCACCTCCGCCTCCTCCTGTGGCTCCTCGAGGAATGATACCGCCTCCACCACCATGGACAGGAGCACCCGGAAGCCTACCAATACCTCCTGGTCACAACTCTACCAGTTCTGGATTTGGTGGGATGTTTCCTCCACCACCACCTCCTGGAGGAAGGCCTCCACCTCCTAGTTGGAGACCCCCACCACCACCACCTCCTGGTTTTGCAGGAAATAGACCACCTTTTCCACCAAGAGGACCTCCTCCACCTCCACCAAACTTTGAAAATTGACTTCTTTAAAATAATACATTTTTTTAATATCTCAAGTGTTTTATTTTTAATTAATACATTCCAATATTGAAAAACCTTGTTAATTACTTAAAATTGAGTCAATTATGATGTACTTTTACTTGGACTATCAACATTAGAACTTGCTTGTGGATGTTTAGTTTTGTTTTTCCTTTGTTGGTCCTTGTTCTTTTTCATATAAAATGTATTTTTTGTTTTATTATTTGTGCCTTCTTTGTGAAGAGGAATTTTCTGACCAGGTGCTTGATATCTGAAAAGATATACCATTTTTTAAAATCCTTTCAACAGAAAAATGATTAACTAGGATACTGATTTAGACATGCATATCTTATTATTTTATATGTTTAAATATTGAGGGGTTATCTGACACCCCACCTGGTAGAGAACAAGAAGATGAAACAATTGAACAAATCCTTTGTGAATATCAATAACTCTACCTACTAGTGATGTTATCGCATACTTTAAACAGATAGTTTGGTTGGCAACCCTTCAAGAATGACAGATACAGGTGTTCATAGAAGTTAACAAGCATTTTTTGGTAAATAAATATTGTATTTTATACTCACCCTAATAACTCTGGGTTTAACTTTTCTAAAGTTAGGTAAATATGAATCATAGGCAGCTTTCTTTTAACAACTAACTGATTTAAATCTGGTAAAAGTGGATCCCAATACTCCTCTACACTAAAATAATAATTTGTTAAAAACCTTCACATTAAATTCATTTTGTCGCTCTTACTGCCTGTAGCACAATCTGGTAATTTGATGTAAGGTATTGTTTAATTCTCTTTTCATTATTTCTGCACATGTAATACATTTGCCTACTGAAGGACCAAATCCAGTCCAGACCACATGCTTTACTTCGGTGAATTCATTTAAGGCATGTGTCAAAAGATTTCTTATTTTACTTCCGCCTCGTACCTACAAACATGATATTTAAATACAGTCCCTAAATTTTATCAAATATTACCTGCATCCAAAGAAAATTGTCTGGAAGATTTGGAATACATATTTTGTTTCTATCTAAAGGTTCTTCAACATTTTTACCTTTTTTATAATTCTCCATAATATTAATTATAACTATTCAATTATATATTAAATTATCTTTATTTATTGTTATATATTACGGTAACACATATTTACAGAAAAATTGGGTTTATTTATCTAGGGTTATGTTATTATTTTTAAGGCCTTTTTGTTCTATATGTTGTCATCACTTGGTTGTCATATTAAACTAAGATGTCATTTGTCTATGCATTTGTCACTGTCAGTGCCAATTTTATAGAGTTGTCAAAGTGACGATATTTCTATATATAATTTGCAAACTAATTTTAATATCTTAGTTTTCCAATTTATAAGCAAGAAACATCTGTTTTATTATGGCTAATCCAAAGTATGCAGACCTGCCGGGGATAGTGAGTAAATAAAAAAGACCTTTGCACTTAGCCTTACTTAACATGACATTGAATTAAACAAATTTTTAGGCTCATGATGAACCGGACGTTTATGAAACTTGTGATCTTCCTGAATCAGAACAAACAGCTGATTTTTTTGAAGAAGAAAATGATCCTATTGAGAGAATTCATCTTTCATCAAGTGAAGCTTTTAATAAATTTAAAGGGAAATACTTGGGGTCAGAAAATGTTGATTTCTCAAATAAAGTTAGCAAAAGAAATAGGATCGGATATGATGCTCGAAGCGGAAATTGGGAGTTAGTTGGATCTGGCGAAAGTGAAACGTTAATTCAAAAATATAATAGGTTAGTGTTAGTACAATAATTTCTATAGGCAATTCATATAAGTTAATTTGTAGATTACAGTGCGAGTTAAAAGAAGTACTTGAAGAAGTTAATAAGCTTAAAAACAGTCCAAAAGAAGAAAGCGAAAATTGTCTTATATCCAGTCAGAAAGTTGAACAAGCATTAAAACAATTGGCAGATCTACAATTAGAAAATACTTTAGGAGAGGAAATAATTCAAAAAATATCAGATCCTCAAGGAACACAAATAAAGTAAATCAATTTATTAATACAGTTAATATAATAATAAAATGAAAATTTATTTTTAGAAAACTCCTATCCCAGTTAGAACATTTTAAAACAACTATCAATGAAAAACCAGAGTCTGAAATAGAAAGTGGTGAATCTGGAATAGTTTATCAATTCAACTATAGACCAGAACAAGCACGTCTAGCTCAAACTACCAGATTAGCAGACTTGGAAACTAGAATTCACAAATTAGAATCCGTTGTTGGAGTTCCTAGTGATAAATTATCTAGATTGACAGCTGCTACTTCCAAAAGTAAGGATCAATCATTAAACTGTTATTACAGAGAATAAAAATATTTTATTAAATTGATATCTTATTTGGCTGAAACTAGACTTATAACCAATTTAAGCTATGTGAACATTTTATTGTAACTATTTGTAAACTTTTAATTTTAGATAGTTTGTTTGAAGTGGCTGAACATCTGAGTGCTACAGCTAGTCTCTTAGATTCTTCTCAACTTGATCACATTGAAGGGAGATTGGGAGCAATGGCACAGAAATTGGAATCCATTTCAGAGAAGAAAAAACAAGTGCAACAAGATGAAGAAAAAGACAAGATGGTATTTAAGTTTGTACACAAATATCAAATAACATATTATCATATTTTTGTATTTTAGATATTGGAATTATTTGAAATAGTAAAAAATACAGAAGGGTTTGCAAAATTGTTGCCCCAAACTATAGATAGACTTAAATCTTTGGAGCAGCTACACAACAAAGGTACATTTTTTTACAACTTCAGTCTGATTTAAATTAATATTTTATTTTTTAATTTTTAGCTGCCAATGTTGCCAAAACTATAGCACAAATAGAAGTAGCACAAGCAGAAATGAAGGGACATGTGCAAAACAACAATATGCTTTTACAGGGTGTCCAAGAAAGTTTTGCAACTAATTTGAATGAAATTAACTCCACTGTTAATAGTTTAGATGCTCGAATTAAAGCTCTTAAAAAGAAATAATTAGTTTAATATTCAAAAAGTTTATGAATAATATAGACTAATTTTTACTAAAGAATGCATGTATTACAAATATACTTATTTATTATAAATTTATGTTAGGTTATTATTTTTTTTATAATATTGGTGTTGAACATTTTCTTATTATTGCTTTATTAAAAAACATGCAAATAAATAAATAAAATATTCACTTTAATTGGTAGTTTTATTTATTTATATAAAAAAACTATACCATTTATTTGTTCTTTTTGGACCACTAAAAACATGTTTTTAAACCTTACATTATTTAATTTTATTATATAAAAAAAGTAACAACATTGTTTTTTCTCAGTTTGCAAGAGCAATCTGAAAGGTTAATGGATTTGTAGCACACCCAGGACAAGTGTGTAAAGTTTCATGAATGAATATATCACAATCTATACAGAATATCTTTTTACAGTTTGGACAATTGTAGACCTAAAATAAAAGAAAAAAACATATCAAAGTATTGTTAGAGCAATAAATTGACAAATTAAACATATAAAATATATACATGCAATATTTTACAAAATAAAACAGGAATGTTTATGAATAATAATGTATGTATGTATAAATTAGGGGTGATAAGTACACTGCGACCTATAGGATCTATTGTGTCCCCCCTTACTTGCCATGTTCTGATGTTTTCTCAAATTTATAGCAGCTCTTCAAGTCCTATTTTCCTGAGGAAGTTTAGGACATCAGGTAGATCCCCCTCTTCTATTTCATGTGCTCCTAGGGATCTAGCCCTAGAATTCTGCAAGGCAGGGCATTCTGAGAGTATGTGTATTGAGGTTTCATCCTCTTCCTCACAAAATCTGCACTTTGCTTCATCTGCTAACCCTAGTTTCTTCATGTGGCTTTTTAACCGGCAATGCCCGGTTAATATTCCCGTTAGAATTTGGAGCCTTTTTTTACTGAGGTTGAAGCAGCTAAGAGATCTCTTGTAACAGTACCTGTTAACATTTTAAGCACCTGGTATCCTAAATATTAAATTAAATTAGTACCGCGAGCTCCATCTTTCCAAAAGAATTCTAAATAATAAAATAATGAATACGGTCTCTATAATTATAATTGGAAGTTCAAAGTAGCTACGCTACGAGGTGTACTAATGAGTTGCCATTATCGGGTTCAAAGGTTTTAATAATTATTCCCAGTATCATTTCTTCTATTGGTTTACTGTCATATACAGAAAGTTGGAATACAGTAAACTCGAAACATCTTGTAAACTAGAAGCATCTCTTTAATTGAAGATTCAGTAAACTTGAACAGCTTGTAAACTTTAAGCTCTCGTATGCACGAACATTTTTAACTGGATCATCTCTACAACTTGGGCAGATCATTCCTCCACTCGTGATCTTTTATAGTCATTTGGAACCACCTAGAAAGTGCCGTAGCGACCCCAAGGTGCGGCGAAGGATCGTCCACTATTATTAACAGATAAGTTTATTGTGGTATATCAAGTTTACTGTTCCCATATTTTTTTCTCTTTTATCTCCGTTTATATCTATCTATATCGTCAACTGTATTAGAATAAGTAGTTTTAAAAAACTGTTTGCGGATTATTTTTTTGTAACGTATTCTCAACTTCATTCATTTTAGCACCAAGGAAATCTATTTATCTTTTATCTGTTTGTACATTTTCATTTCATTTTTTTATCTTCATAGACAGTTTTTTCTGACATCTTTTTGTCCTCTTATGATACTTATTTTAATAACTCAACTTAAAACAACTTTCCTTAGCAGTATCATAAAAAATAAAAAGATTTCAGTGGCGCCCTTATAATTTCTTAAAGAAACAAATATTGTATTATAGTCAGAGCTAATGAACTTACTCACCCCTAGCCGAGGTATTTAACTATCATAATTTTTGCTGTGATAAACATTTATAAATTTTGTTAATTATTGAAATATCTTTTACAACTAATTAAAGACGTGGTTGTTTTATTGTAAATTACATTTTTTCTTTTGGTATATTGTTATTTTTTAAAAGTTAACCAAATATTTTTATAAATTCACTCTCAACATTTAAATCATATGGTTACAAGGGCTGATAGAATGACTATAACCTAGGGATGAGCCAAAATAGATATTTCAGATCGCAGTAGAAGAAACGTTGATCGACCAATCAAATAAAACTTAACCTAACACCAAAGGACAGTGGAAGTACATCAGACCAAACAGCTAACTTGTTAACAACTAATCATTATATCAAAGAATAATTCAAATAGCGAAACCGACGAAAATCCTCTGGTAGGCTCGAGTCAAAACAAGAAGATGAAACAAAACCTACAATGAAAAGAAAAGAATCCCAGTACAAGATATCTAGTATCAACTGGTTCAAAGGACAGGACTAACAATCCTGTATATTAAACAGAGTTTGTGCAGGATAGTTCAGGAGGATCGGGGTTAGATGGCAAGGAGTGCGGAAGTCCATATCCTTAATAATTATTGGATATGAACACTTCACCCTTCTTTGCACAAATAGGTAGATAGGTAACAATGGAATAAAAATAAAAGTACCAACTTCTAAATTCTCTAAAAACACCAGATGATCAGAGAAACAATTTATTTTAGTTGATAGATTAGAGTCAATGAAGCAAAAAAGTTATTAAATTCATCCAGTTCTGAATGAATTATTTTCTATATTCCCCCATTTTCCCCTTAGTTCATTAGTAATAATTATCCATGTATCCTTTTATTTATTACCAGCAATATCCTATTTTCTGTTATAAAAGATCTGCCACTTTCACAATTTGTTTATAGATTCTTTTTATAGTATGTACTTAGATACTTCACAAAATTTGAATTTTCCAATTTGCTGAGTAATAAACAAAAAATAATAGCAAGAGTTTTCTTACTAAAAAAGTAAGTAATACCTGTTTATCTATTTCTCCTAAGATCCTTTGACATGCAAAACATCCACTGACTTGATTAGTAAAATCAACTTCATTGTAATTAGCTGCTGGAAACAAGTGATGATAAGACCTTGCTAAATGAGGAGCTGATACTAAAGTTAAACCACAAGCCCGACATTCTACAGGAAGTTCACAATATTTACTAAAACACTGTGGGCAATAATAACCTCCTGTTGTCAATTTACTTCCATCTTCTGAACTATCCACATGACTTAAAAACAAAATTTAAGTTGATAACAAGGATCTTTCTAATAATATTTATATTTTAATTGCAGAATAAATTGTAACTAACCACATGCACATAGTCAAAGGTTCCTCTGATCCTTCACTATTAATTTGGTGTGGAAATCCCATTTTGATTAAACTAGATTCAAGGCACATTGCAGCAGGGGGTGGATCTACCTGTTGCATAAGTAAATCTTTGAAGTGAATGTCATCTAGAATGACATTATAGGTACCAAGTGTTTGATCTGCTAACTGCCGACAAACATGTACCTCAGCAGCTAAACCTATAACAGAACATCTTACGCCTTCCTGCTTCAAGTTCTGAAATAAAAGAATAAATCTAGACTGATGCATAAATAAAAATTTTCATACGAAAAATTAAAAATTGTTATAGAAAACCTACATCTATAGTTTTGGTAATGTCACCTGGATCACATGTGGTCAAACTGCCCATTATTGTTAATATTTCTCTGCTTGCATGTGATGGCAATAGTTTTAGAGAGGACATTGCCATGTCTAAACCATTTTGTAATGAAGGTTCACCTTGCAAACTAGTTCTGTTTAAACTACCAAGTATTTTTATGTGTTTCCTACAGTTGCCTGCTAACTCACTTATTCTTTCAGCTCTTTTATTTTGCATGACTATAATACCTACTTGACTGATAGGATTTTGATCAAAAAATTCTTCAAGAAACATTTCCAAAAGCTAAAATCAAATCATATGAATTCTATTTTATAAATGAAAAAGAACACAGCTGATTAATCTTACTTTCAAGGTACATACAAGTCTTGTTGGTTTAAGATCTTGACTAGACATGGACTCTGAGCAATCTAAAAGTATGAATAAGTGCCTCATCATCCCCAACTTTTGACTACCATGTTTAAGGGCTTGACGTTTTCTTTTCGCCCTTTGTACAATATCAGCCACACTAGCCTGTAAAAAACCTTCATCGTCTTCCTTAATAGATTCCCTTAAAGAAATAAACAAATTATTTTAAAGAAAAAAAAATAATATATCTGTTTTACCAAGTCTTTTCGTAACCAGTCTCCCACCGATACTCTTTGGTATCTTCTTCGTCTGCCATGGGTACTTTATAGAATTACAAATGATCGATTTAATTACTTAAAATGTTATAGACAAAATGAAGATTGAGGTTATGCTGTTGATTCACCGAAAACCACCTTGTTAGGTATAACAGAACAAAAAGAATAAATTTCTTAAAATTATAAAACATTAAACTTTTTCATACTCAAAAATTGATATTAGGGTTAATAATAAATATTTTATTTACCATACACATATTGAAAATATTCTTAAAAGAGCCGAAGATTAGTTTTTAAGAATAAAAAACTTTGAATTATAAATATATAAACAAATTTAATATAAAAATACAAACTATTGACTTCTGACAGTAAAGCCTACCTCCACCCTAATTATCATTTGAATTTACCTCCAGTGGAAGCTACTTATTTTTTTTTAACTGTTTTACAATTTAATTTTTAATGCAAAGATTAGTAGTTTTATACATAGAAATAACAATCTATAAAATACCAAAATTAGTGAGACATAAAAATATTTCTAAATTAAATATTGATGCAAAATACAAATTTGGCGCCATTAGCATTGGCTCAACGTCACGAATTACAAACACGGTTGCCATTTAGTAAGTGGCAGCACTATCGCTATGTTTGGAACGCTTGTGGTGAAACTTTTTGGAAAATACAGAAACTAAGGTAAATTTAGCTGTAAATTTATTAAATATAGATCAAACTACGTCTAATATGTCGGTTTTTTTGTAGGTATAATAAGTTTTAACCAAAAAATTAAGTTCACGGCAGGAATGCGTTCGATTTATCACACTATGACAAACAGCCATTTTGTATAGTAGACACCAGTGAGTGATCATTCACGACCTTAAAAGATTTTTTTTATAAAAAATTGTTAATGTATTTTTAGGAACATTAATATGCATATTAAGCCGTTCTATATAACAATTTTGAGTAAAATAGTACATTTTTATTTAAAATTTTCTCACGTCAAAACTAGAAAGCAGTTTTGATGTAACTAAATTTATGGCGGTTGATGCCTAAATCAAACAAATGAAAGAAAAGGAAACGCTATCAACCAATAGCGTATTCGAATTTAACTATGTTTAATAATATTAAATTACTATTGTGTTTTGAATTTAAGGTATAATCTTTTTAGAAGGTAAATATTTTAACTTTATTCGATTATACCTATTTCCATATGTTAATAGTATAAATTGCTGATTCCAATAACATAAGTTACGCTTAGGTGATTAATTCCATATATAATTTAACCTTGAAATGATGCTTCAGTAGCGTGTGCAAATAGTGTAGGTAATAAAAACAATTCCATTTCTCTTTATCGCGTGGTATTATATTTGCTGGTGTTTATTAATCAAAATTTGTTTTTAAATAGTGAATCATATTTTTACTTAGTACATTTCTACATTGGCATATACGAAGATTATTTGTATTCATGTGGTCAAAAATTTTCCTTTTTGCCAATAAGTGGAATGTCACTGGTTTATTTTCTTTTAGCTGTCAATTCGAGAAAGTAGTTTTGATATAATTTTTTTACACAATGGACGAAAAAACCGAGTTGTCTTCTGATCCGTCGACGGAAATACTCGAACCAGTTGACTCTACTCTCGAAGAGGGGATTGATGAACAGCCAACATTAGAAACAAAAAGTATTGATACAAACGAAGACGCGGGAACAAGTGAACAAGTGGAAACTACCAATGAAGTTGAATCTGGACCAAACAATGATCTTGGTAATGCAAATACCGACGAAAATACATTAATATCTGAATTAAACGACGTCCCATTGTCTACAACAGTAAATTCAGAAGCAGATTCATTCTTAGGTAATTTTTAAGTAATTATTTCTGAAACTTTGACATGTTAAATTTATCTATGAAATCAGACTCAGATAAAATAACTAAAGCTAATAATCCTCTATGTAAACTTATAAATGAATTTTATTTTTAGAATCATTTACTTCTGAAAATATCCCAGGTGACACTGAAACACAAATTTCTGAAGAACCAAATGTAGAAAATACCGATACGGGTACTCCTGACGAATCTGCAGATATGTCTATGCCATCCCTTACTTTAACTGAAGAACCCTCATCTTTAAATTTTGTAAATTTGGAAAATAAATCGGAAGAAACAGTTGATACTAAAGATGACTCGAAAGATGATGTTCCTAAAGATGTCACAAATAAGGAAAAGGACACAGTATGTTCTCTAGAAGAAGAACTACAGAGAATGCATGAAGGAGATTCAGTTTTAGAACCTGTCAAAGATATAAAGGAGGAAGAAGATAAAGTAGGATTGAAAGCTGAGGGACCTGATGCTGAAGTAAATAAAACAGAAAACCTATCAGCTCCCATAATGAAAGATTCAGATTTAGAAGAAATGTTATCAGCCGAAGAAGTTATGCAAGATCCACTGGCTATTAAAAGTAAGTAAATTGCATTTTTGAGTAACTTTAACCCTTTAGCTACTTATATATTTCCAAAAAATTGTCTGTATACCTTAAAAACAGAAAAGAAAAAGTATGCAAAGACCAATTTTTTTAAATACTATCAATGTATGCTGATTTATTTTTATGGTTTCTGGTTCAAGTCCACCAAAAAAGACTCACATGCAAGTCTAACAAAGCTATCCACCACATAAAATAAAATATGTTATGCAAAATAAGAAAAGTCATTTCACCAAATAATACATTAAGGACACCAAGTCATAGCATACTTCACCTTATAGCATACTTTTTCACCTTGGTTAGTGTTTGAACATATATGATGAATTCTTTATCTCTTTTGTCTAATGGCAGTAACAGGACAGAACATTTACAGGATAATGTCTTTCTATAAAATTGACTGCAGCTTAGTGATCTATTAATTACATAGGACAACAGCTACAAGTTTTATGATCCTTTTTTGATTGACTTTTCTGATAAACTTTTTAATGCAAATGAAAATTTTCCCTATTTTTACAAGAAACAATTTATATGCATTTAGAATGGCAAGATCAACAGGCTTTAAAATAGTTTTTTATATAATTTTACTGATTTATGGACACAATCCTATGTAGCCAATTGAATATCATATTTATAAATCATGAGCATGTTTTGAGTGTAATTAATTTTATGCAATCTGATTTCCAGATGGGTTCGCCAGTTCTTATATCTAATTTTCCTTCACTCCCTAATGAAATGTTGACATCTTGGTTTTTCTGTCCACCTAAGGACCAATAAATTTCCACACTTTTTGCATTTACATGTTTGCGTGTCGCTCTATGAAAAAACTTCAGAAAGTGCTTTCTAGTTTTTTATAGTGTATTATATAACTTTTCTGCTCATAATTTACCTTTTTTTTTTACCAAACCTGGAAGAACTAACGAGTAATTTTGAGGAATGTCAATTTCCTATCCCCCATAAACTAACAACTTCAGAACAATTCCCATCTCACAATACATAATTTTTTATTCCAAATTGATGCCTCTTGAATGATATAAATTGTTTGAAGAAATAATATCAAGGTTTCATAGATAACCAGCTTTTGAAAAGGTAGAATATTTTCTATTCCACTCTTACTTTCAACAGTTTATTATTGTTATTGGGAGGGTGAAAAATTATTGTTATCAGTGAAATGTAGGTAATACAACAGTTTGTATATCTGTCTCATCATATATTTACTAATAATAGGACTAGCAATAATAGGATCTGTTGATCTATAATCATGGTATTCATTAGTGACTTTCATGATGGTTGTTATCATTTGCTCATCAAAATATTGTACAATTTACTCATACCCATATTCTATAAATTTTGGTATTACTGCTAATCTGGCATTTCATATGGTTTCAAAAGTATTAGGTACCCCCAATAAATGAAACATAAGCAATCTACACACACATTTTGCATTGACAAAAGGTCAATAAATTTCATAAAAGTCACTAAACAAACCTAGTTCCCAGCATAATTAGTTAAATCACTTATTGACGACAGCCATATCTCATGAAAGTGTCATGAAGTCGCCTATTCACCACAGCCGTAATTAAAGAGTTAAACACTATTAACAACCATTTTAGGTTCACAAGAAGAGTTAAAATATATGGATATCTTGGTGTGTGGCAGTTGTCATGAAGTATTCTATTTGGTAGAAGAATTTCAGGAACATAAACTGAAAAAATGCAATAAAATTTCAAAAGTGCTACCAAGTTGTATGTTGGAAAGTAAATCTCAAGTTTGGGCCTTTGCTTTGTGGAAGAGTAAACAAGTGAAATTGCAATCTGAGTCAGGTACCTCACGTACACAATGGGAACTGTATAAGGATTGGTGTACATTGGCTCAAACTGACAAAGATCCTTGGATATCTGCTGGGGAAACTCTACAGTATTGTCAGAAATTAGGAACAGCAAAATTAACAGAGATCAAGGTACAGAAAGCTCATGCGGATGGTGATAAAGATCCTTTATCTTTGGATGGTTTTGGTAAAACTAAATATAATTGTGAATTTGTGAAAATGTTTAATAATTTTTTGATTTCAGAAGATAGTAATAAAGAAAATTCATCATTTGATAATTCTAAATCACCTTTACTTGAGGTAAAACGAACAGTCATTAATAAACCTAAGGCTGTTCCAACAATTCAAAAGGTAAAGTGTTTTGGCACTTTAAGAATTGTTTTGTCTTATATTTTGATGCTCTCCTATTTTTAATATTGTTTGTGATTTGATTTTTTTTTAATTTGATTTAATTTATTTTTCACATTTTCACAAATTGGTACAAAAAAATCTGCAACTTCCATTATATTGTTACTGGTTTTGTTACATTTTATCAAGTTATTTTCTCATATCAAACAGGTGAAATAGGGAACATCACAAATATAAATAATTGCATGGGTGGTTGGTTGCTAGTAGATTTAAAATCCAACCTAAATATTGCATGTGTAATTTGTGTGCTGCTCCTTTTACCAACCAAAACCTTTCATAGAATGAATGTTTTATGAGATTTATCTATTTTGTTACCAAGACATTTACCTTATTTAGGCCAATAATGATGCCAACTCCAATAAAGCAATGCGAACTGTACAGACAAAGGACAAAAGTGAATATGCAGTGGAAAAAATTGTTGCCAAACGATTTAATCCAAAGAAAAAGACACTAGAATATCAAATTAAATGGGAGCATTTTTCCAGGTATGTAGTATTTTTATTAGACAATGTATTTTCTCTTTGTATTAATATAAAATCATATTATTTTTGTTTATTTAATTTGCCTTTGAGCAAACTGTATGTTGTTTTTTTTTCTTGTTACTCTAATTACAAGTGGTACCATTTATAAGGGAGGGAAACCACACCATTAAATACCAAGTACAATAATTCATATTTGTGTATGTAAAGAGTAAATTTGTTTATTGTATCCAATGAGAAGATCCTTTTCTTCCATTTTTTAGGTGTGCTGCCCCATGAACTAAAAAATACTAGTCTTGTGTCATAAAAGCCATTTAGGATCTCTATGCTTCTACTTTCTGAGATCTTTTGTGCCTACTTAAAATCTATAAATACAATGCTTCTATTTTTTTATATTTCTAGTTGCATGGGAAGTGAGAGCAAATTGAATCGTTTGCAAAACAAAAGTGCGGGAGCTATAGACGGTTTAGCGATTATAAAGTCTATCATTAATGAGGATGATATTTGTTAGTGTGCTTATGTACACTCAGAGAAGAAAATATACCCAATGATAGAGGAAATAAAAGGTTGTAGGTATGAAAGATTGTAGATTAGTGGACTGGATAGAATGTCAGGAGTTTAGGGAAGTCACCCATCCAATTGGGTGTAGAAGTGAATTTTACCTAAGTGGTGCCTTTCTCCAAAGAAAGAAATGTAGATATTGTCGGGCGTGGATTTGAGAAGGTGAAGAGTGCTTTTGTGATGGAATGTATAGATTGAGTCTTAAGTGGAATGAGAATAACTCAGATCTCAGGTATATTTCCACAAATGTAGAAAGAATTGACGGTTTTTGTAAGAGTGCTCAGGTTTAACCAGTATTGGTTACCAGGAAGTCATATTTTGTCCTTTACAAAATTACTCGCCTCTGTTTCATCAGGAACTTAAAGAGTTTTCCCATGGTACTGAGAATTGAAATGGTCCGGTAATTTTCGGGATTTCTATGATCTTTGTCGCATTTAGGCATTAAAATTGTTATAAAACTAAGACATTTCAAAAAGTTGGTAAATTCTTTTATTGCTTTCAACTTCATTTTTTCATATCAATTCTATTTATTTTTAGCGAGGACAATACCTGGGAACCACTCGCTAATTTAATTCACTGTAAACAAATGGTGGATGAGTTTGAGGAACAACTGAAGAAGCTGAAAGCCGAAAAAGCTAAACAACAAGCAATGTCTTTGGCTAAAAATTCTCCAAAACTAAAATCAGGACCAGTTTCAAGTTCTCCTGCAAGCTCATCAAGTCTAATCTCTTCAGGACCAACTGGAAAGTAAGAACGTGATGACTGATTTAAATTATTTTTTATATGCTTTATTTTTATTTTTTTAGTCGTCCACAAAGGACAAGCAAACAAAAAGCTCTCGATCAAGTGAAAGCCTGGTGTGGCAACATTTCGGATGATGAAAATATGTCTGGTATAAAACGTTCAAGAAGTCCTGATAGTGATGAATCTTTTGAAAAAAGATTAAAATTCGACGACTTGTCCGACGATTCGGAACCTGAAACAAAACCTAAAATTCAATTTAGAAAAATAGCTCCAAAACCAAGTTCTAGTAACACACCAGTACAAGTTCTTAAGAACGGAATTGGTAAAAATTCACCCTTGCCACAGAATATTTTAATACCAGACGCTAATGGAGTTGTCAGGATTAATCAGAAACAGTTGCCGTCGTTGAGCACTGGGGTGAGTAGTCTAAAGTTTCTATACATTTATTCAAACTGCACAATATTACAAAGGGTAAGTACACTTTTTAAGCTTTAGTAAGAAATAAGTACCTTTTTCAAATATATAAATAATATAATAAGTACGAACTTAAAGAAGTTGCTACAGTCAGAAAGCTCATAATATGTGTAAAATTAAAAAGTAAGGTAAGTTTTACTATATCTTAAAAAAATGTCATTTCTAGCAGCACCATATTATTATTAAGTATATAAAACAAAATCAACATTCTTGGGTGATTAACAGTCAAGTGGATATAAGAAGAAAAACCGTGAATGCAAAGATTAATAATTTTATACTGTTTAAAAGTATCTATTATATTATTTGATGATCAGTGTTGATTTAGAATGAAAGTGTTGATTTAGAATGAAAAAATATGAGGGAAAAGTGGGTGCATACTGAAATATTTATATTTATTTACTCTCAGTTTGGAAATCTAATTTTCAAATATATTAACAATATTTCTAAAGGAAAGGAAAACTAATTTCTGGTCATACATATACCTAACAAGCAATAAGTTATCGACATGATAGTCCATTTAAGCGAAAAGTAACGCATAGAGATTTTAATGATGATAGGTTATGGAGAAAGGACCCTTACTAAAGCTGGGGTTTGTGACTTATTTAACAATAAATATCCCGACAAGTTGAAAAAAGTTGAATGTATTTTTTGCTTATACCCATACATACATTTGTATTTTATTAAGAACAATAAATAAAATTTTTTTTGGACTTTGGTTATTCATCATAGAAAATCGTTATTTTTAGTTTTTCTTTTAATTTTTAAAATAAACACGTTACGTTGTTTTCTTAGGGAAAGAGCAATTAGAAAAGTAATCAAAATGCTTGGTAATTGAATTGAAAAAAGTACTTGCAAGCACTTTGAGTGCTTGGTAATTGAATTGCGCAATTACTTTCCTCGATAATTGGTAATTGCAAGCGCTTTGCATTTCCAAAGTGCGTAGTGCTTGATGCTTGCAATTACTTTTTCAAAGGGACTTGGTGCTCGAAGCACTTTTTTAGAGTGCTTTGCCCAGCTCTGATTGATAATTCAATAGTATAATAAGGATACTAGTTTTTTGATGGAGCAAGAAATTCAGGAAGACTTTTATTTATATCAAATAGTTCGACTGCTACTTGTGCTTATTTTTTTTGTAAGTTGAATCAACATGATTACTGATTAACATTTTTCAATTATATTTCAAGTTTAAAAAAAATAAGAGTTACAGATTTATACCGTTATGTGGATATTATATTTCTTAGTCATACATCTGAGAAAGAACCTCATGGGTAATTGTTGCAAGGTTTATTTA
This sequence comes from Ophraella communa, assembly GCA_035357415.1. Classification (NCBI taxonomy): domain Eukaryota; kingdom Metazoa; phylum Arthropoda; class Insecta; order Coleoptera; family Chrysomelidae; genus Ophraella; species Ophraella communa. The sequence goes on along the minus strand of CM068988.1, from coordinate 17,636,199 downwards.
GAAGCTTTTTTTTTAGCGACATTAGACATGCCCTGATTGTCTCTGAAGTTTTGACCTCAAATATTAGTTTGTATTAGTAATTGGTTGAAAACCGCATTTAATAATTTTTTTCCCCATTATTAATTAACATTAATCCGTATAAATACATAGACTATTCTACTATTTTTACCCGTTTTTTCATCAGAGAGCGCTACTTTCGCCTCCATATTTAGTGTATGGCCCCTTTTACATATTCGACGGTAAACAATGTCTCAGATAAGGCAAACTTTTGGTAAATGGTGCAGTAAAAAGGTAGAATTGTAGGTACTGGGAGAGAACCCTGGGAATACAATTGTGGGACCTTTTAATTAATGGTTCATTGAACAGTTACCAGCATTTGTATTTACTGCAACATCACATCATTCCCTCACTTGCGGCTTTGTACCCCCAAAATATTCAGCTACCGGACAATTCACTATGGTACCAGCAAGATGGTGCAACGCCGCATTTCCGATGACCTGTACCTTGACAATATGTTTCCCAATAGGTGGATTGGCAGGAGCGGATCTGTAGAGTGGTCAGTTAGATCTCCTGATCTAACCCCAGTAGATTTTTATGGTGATACCTTAAGTCAAAAGTTTACGTTAACAGACCTAATACTATTGACGAATTAAAAGAGAATTTCTAGCGAAATTCATTTAATTAACGCTGCCACCCTTACTAATGTTTTGCAAGAGTTTCAACATCGCATTGCTCAAGAGGCAAATGGCTTTCAATTATAGCACATAATTTTATAGTTTGTAGGTTTATTTAGTTCTGTTATCATTTTTAAATTATATGCCTGAAACCTATTTTTTTTTCTTTTATTTTTCTCGAACATACGGTTACGTAATATAAAAAATATGACATCTTTACACGCCTTCATTTTTAGAGTTTTATCAAAATAGGGCATTGCGATTAAAAACAATCATGATGATATCATAACTCGACCAGTGGTGACGTCATCAAAAATACGAGCAGACCCAAAATGTGCAACTGAAAACGAAAATCCCCGGTCTGATTTTTTTCCTTAACAGCAATATCAAGCTTTTAACTAATTTGTTCCAACCTTTAACTGATCACTATGTATAAAATATAAAAAGCGTCAATTTTCCATTTAGTGAAGAAGTTTTAAGTTTTTTATACCTTTTTATGAAAACTTGATCAGATCTGGTATGTGCTTTGTAAAAAGTGGAGAATAAACTAAAAAGATAAGAATATAAGAAATATCTTGAAGTAACCATTTTTACTTGGGCCCTAAGGAGAAACCGAGACGAGTAAAAGTACTTCTGGTTTCATCTTATTTGCAGCTCGGGCACAATTATAACTCTATAGAAGCAAAAGCTTTGTTGGTCACTTTGTTCCTATAGGAACCAATATAAGAAAATTTTATATATTTTTACACATATGTCATATTTTTCAAAATGATTTTGTTTGAAAATTGTTTTTTTTATTTTCATTACAAATTCCTTGTAACAGTAAAACTGATCTCATTTTTTTTATAATATCCAAGATTTAATTTTCATATTAATTACCCAATTAAAAAATACTTGTAGGAGTAGTTAATTCAGTAATTGGAAAGATGCTTTTGCATTTGAAGCATTACAAAAAATAAAAATTTCACAAGTTTCACAGGATTTGTTTGTTTAAGATTTAATCTAATTATTTTTTTAATATTGTGTATTAAATGTTTAAAATGTAAATAATGATTAGTAGGTAGAACAATATAATATTAAATTTATATATTTATAAATCGTATAAAAAATTCTTTATTAAAAATGAGATAAAAAAGAAACTTTTCCTTAGTTTGTAATTTTGTGACTAAGGGTGGAAGAAACAACCAATCATACGACCTAACCTAACCTATGCTATGGAAATGAACATATAGCTATATATTTGCTACTTCCTTTGGCAAATAATAAAATAGTTATAAAGATGTCGGAAGAAGACAATATTCCGTTAATTGCTACTGTGAGTGCAAGAAGGATGAGGGGGAAAGGAGGATGAACAAATCCGCAATATATTGCTATGTATTTTCGCCAACCTCCAATAATATCGGTGATAACAGTGGGGACAGCGATAAGGAGCATTTAAAAAAGTTAAAATTCGTTTTAACATTTTTGCAATGGTATTTACACCGAAAAGATGATTTGGAATAATGGTTTTCTTCTCATCTTTGTAATCTTCATTGTAATTTGTATTGTGTTTACTATCAGATTTGGAAAGTAGTTTTAAGATGGGTTTATATATAGTTCAAATATATTTGTCGAGTTCTAGAAAAAAAAAACAACTGCCAGACACATTTCTCTTGGAATCGCTTGTAAGCAAAATTGCGTTTGTAAGCGGTGTCTGTGGAGGGTAGTAGGAAGAAAGACTAACTCAATGTATTAAAAAGTGTCCATCGAAAGAGAACAAATTGCTGGCGCCACAGTAGCAAGAGTAAGGATTTTAAAAACAATGCCATGAATTGTTAGGGGAAGAAACGAAAATAAAAAAAAGAAATCAAAAATCTTCCGTTTTTGACAATTAGTACTTAATTATTTTTTCAAAACCTGTTTTTGGCAATGATTCAATTATTGTAAAGAATAAAAAATTGTTATATATCTGTTAACTTCGCATAAATTTCTTTGCATAAACACAATAAGATCAGTAATGAAATAAAAATGTGTAATTTTTATTTCAGTAGTTTTGTGTTTACTAAATTAAAAAATAATAAATATTAAATTTTTCAACCCAGCTCATTTTACTCTGCTTATAACCTTTGGAAGGTTACAGACTTCAGGTTATCTTTTTACCCTTTTGCTACTCTCGCGGCGTCTAATGTTTGCTACTTACCACTGGACACTTTTTCGACATTATTCCTATACAAGTTGGTCCTCCTTATCTCTACCCTCCATAATCTCTAATCGTTTTTCCCGCTGAACCCCCATTGAATATATCCTATATTCACCGAGAAAGTTATGATTTGTAACCCACAGAACACTGATAGAATATAATAATAACCTATATAAGATGTGTATAAGATCAAAAAATCACAAATAACTATCTTAATTAGCACAAGTAAAGGTAAAAGTAATCACAGATTTAAGCCTATAAACAGAATTTATGAGAATGGTGTGATAAAACTTTGTTAATTCTTTGCCGTGTAAAATGGTTTGTGAATAAAAAAATTGAAACAAAACTAAATAAAGCTCAAGAATCCTTTAAATCAAAATATAAACAATATATTAATTATACTTAAAAAAAATTGTAAGAAACTAAACAAATTAAATAAATACGTATTAAATTTTTTTTAATAAAGTGGAATAATCTCAAACATCTCTAAATTTTATAAGATAGCACCCTTTAAATACTAAAAATTTCAACAGAACGCATACATTTTTTCTGAAATAATTTTTTCCGAAGATAAATTGATATTTGATTGATGCCCATTTCATAAAAATAATAACTAATAGAAATAGAAATGTAGGGCATTCAAAATCGTCTAAAAGAATGGCCGATGAAAAAATATTTTTTAAAAAACCACATTATTGCAAAAAATGCATTTTTGTGGGTTATACAGAGATTCGTTGTTTAAATAACAACTTGCACATTTAAAAAATTACGAATTAAAACAATTTTGCAAACGAATGCGTTGGTATAGGTGGGCAGTCTTCTATTTAATTACTTCAACGTTAATTTCTATTTGTTTTAAAACTCCTCAACTTTTTGCATTTAATTCTAGCTATTAAAAATTTGTTTTCTGTAATTTTAATATTTACACTATTATTATCTGTAACCGATCAAATATTAATTGTTTCACACGAATTCGTAAATAAAAAACATTAATTCTCTCATACTTAATTTTTTAAGAAGTAAACCTAATCTCTCTCTAATCTGAAATGGAGAACTAATATCACTTTCGTCACTGCTATTAATTATTTAATCTTTTATATTTCTTGTTGGAACAAAATTAAGTTATTTTATAATTTTGACAGTAATTGTCATATTTTCTAGTCAAGGCTAATCAGTTTTGTTATGATTAAATAAAACATGCGGCAAGCGGTTAGAAACAGATGCTCAATAGCAACTGTCAAACTTGTATCAACAGTTACAACAATTTACTTTTATTGTTAGTCGTCAAAAGAGTTTTCATTGTTAAAACTGGTATTTCTACAATTACTATCAAAAGTAAGCGTAATTCCTTTGAGTACTGTTTAATTTTTCTGTAAGGATTATATATTTTTGTAAATTACATTTATTTATTTACATTTTAGAGTTATTATAATATAAATTTGCTAATGAATTATCGAGACATTTTTTGCCAATTATTTAATTATATAATTTAATTTCAAATTAATTGCAGTGATAAAATATTTAAATATAACAAATTATCAAACTTTAAGAAAAATTAATTGTTAGGAATCATTTTAAAATAGGTATTTTCATTTTATAGAAACTTTAATCCAATTTTTTGCAATAGAATGTTAAAAAATAGTGTTTTTAAATATTTTCTACAAAATGTATGTTATGTAATTTAGGCTGTATTATTTTGTTTTACTAGGTTTATATCATGTCGAAAACTGCTGGAATCATCAAATTGGATTCCGATACATCTAAAGTAGCAACGAGTGGTGGCCAGACGATTGTTAAGGTTGCTCCAAAAATTGGTCAAACCCAAATTAAAATTATGAAAAAAGATGGTACATCAACACAACGGATCGTCCAGATGAGCCCCAAAAATATTCCTGCTCAAAAGGTTAGTCAACAAATTTACTCATGTATACAGTAGTTAAGCGTTCACGGGAAGTATTACTTAATGTACTAACCTGTGTTACAATGTTTTTTAAACTCTTTTGAATCTTAATTATCAATATGTTTTAAAAGAAGATTTAATTTTTTTATTACTGCGTGTTCAATGAAGTTTCCTTATTATTTATTTATTAATTTCAGTTTTGATTGTTGTAGTACTATTTGTTTTATATTTTTTTAAAGGCGATGAAAACGCATTTGGCAAGAGCACAAAAACTAGTTACGGAAATTAGACCGTCACACCAAGTGATAAAGAGAAACCCGGAAATGAAAAAACCGATACTCAACAAATCAGACTCAGAGAAAAGGCAAATACCCATAAAAAAACTCCCGGAGTTGGTACCCAAACAAGCCGGTAAAGTAACATCAAAATCGAAAGATTCCAATCAAAAAGAGGAAGAGTCCGATGATGGTTTGGAAGAGTTGCCTTTCCCTGATGAAATTAAAATACCGGAACCTGAAGAAGAAAGTTCCGAATTTACTTTAGATCCCGAAACTGGAAAAATTGCCGGTAAGTTACCTACTTCAGCATAAACTATGTATTAATTCTTCTAGCAATGTTTTAAATCGAACAAAAATTTTCTAGGTATAGAGTACCCCGATCCTGAACCGGAACCAGAACCGACAGAAGAAACCAAATCAGATTCTTCATTAGATAACATAGTAAAATTGGCAGCAGCCGATATAACTGAAGAAGATCTAAAGAACGAACCTCAAGAGGCGGTTGACATCGAAATGCACAATATATTGGAAGAAGAAGAAGACGAAGCTAAAATTATTAAGGTAAACAATTTCTACCATTAAAAATATTCAAGTTTAACCATATGTATATTTTGAACATTTCAATTTTATAGAAGTCTCAACTAACTTGGTTGCCTTTTTTGTAAACATATGGATTGTTCCATTTAATGTTTATATAAATTTAGTTTTTATTGATTTCAAATATTGTTTTTTATTCATTACTTTTTTTACACCTTACAGGAAATGCTCAGAATTCCACCATTGGCCTTTTTTTTAATTAAATTATTTCTAAGTAAACGTTATTTTTGCAGACTGAACCTCAGCATATGCATGAGAAGAGATTCGCTACAGCGTCTCCCATGAAACCGGTTGTAAAAATGTCGGTAACTCCTCGGAAGGTGGCAGCAAATCCTACTTCGATACTTAATAAAGCACTAACTGGTAGTTCTCATGTTGTTAGACGAACCGTAGTGGGTGGTCCAACCCAAAGATTACAAGTAAGTTTCGATTGAAAAATAAAATCCGTTTCATTTATTTTTGTTTTTATTTAATAGCAAAAAATTGCGAATCCTTCGATTAATCGAAATTCACAAATGGCGAGTCCCGTTGTTCGACAAGTCAATACGTATGTGAGAACCAAACCTACTGCACCGAAACCGAAATTCAACGTTGCCAGCGAACCGCCGAAATTCATTCGTCCCAATCATAATACTTCGCCCAAAAACGTTTATTCTTATTCAAGGCAAGTCGTGCAAAATTCGCCTTCGCAGCCATTGCGAAAGATTGGTAATACAACAGTCCGGTAAGTAAATTCCATAATCAAACTATTTTTTTTGTAGGCTATTTTCATTGGTCTTTAATTAATCTGAACTGATTAGAATTTGGAAATCACTTAATTAGTCTATTAATAAAAATAAAAATTATGAGATTAAAGGATCTGAATAGAAATAAATCCGTAATACATATAACTTTTTCCTGAAATACAAAACATCATACAAAAATTACAAATTCACCAAAACGTATTATTTTATAGTTAAAAATTAAATGAAGACGCGATTAGAAGTAATATGAATTATCAACGATTTGAAATGTAAAAAATCTCTTGGGCTAAATCATTTGAGAGCAGAATTCAAGATAATGACAAAGTTTAGAAATTCTACTTACTTGTCTCATAAATACAATTTTTTCTTGTAAAGAATTACTAAACGCATTTAAAGTGGGGCTAAAAGTAAAAAAAATATAGAAGTCTACCATTTTTATCCACATTTACTATTTTATATTTTATATTGTATCAATATTTGAAACAGAAGGATTTACCGTAGTTTGCAGAAGATGCTAAAACAAGGCTGTTTGAAGGAGTCCAAAAAAATAATATCTGAATCAAATTGAATTTACTCCAAATTAGTGTACCTAATATTGTTAGAAAAACATACTTTGGTTGTCTAGACACCGGACAGCATGGCATTGAAGGAAACTAAAAAGACAGACCTTCTAACCAAGAAAAGTGTTCAAGGATATTTATAAGTCTGATGTGGCAGAGAGTGCGGACTGCAGATTCTGCCCGCTGAAGCGTAAAATATTTTGTGCAGAGCATGACATACTAAGAATCAATAGGTTGTATCGATTTGAGCTCAAGGACTTCGTGATAAGCTTCATTAGAGGTTTAGAACCTAGAAAACGACTGTAACCTAAAGATGAACACCTCAATAAATCTTTTAGCTCGCAGTGGAAATAAGTTATTAACATAGTCACCTTTATAAATAGAACAACAAATAGAAGTGAAACACAAAATCAATATCACAGATTTTTACTTTAGTACAATAGCAAATAGTTTCGGCCTTTTAGAAGGCCATCATCAGGCTAGAAAAAACAGGATGAGGTCAACATTACAAAATTAATATAATCAAAAAACATAAAAATTGTTAAATTAAGTTCAAAAAACCTAATTGCTCGAACAAAATTACTTGAGTTACAACAAAATAGTTAATATGGTAAAATTATTAATAAAAATTGTGAAAAGAAGAACAGGTGTGACATAAAAATTATAGTAATTAATATGAATAAGTCTAAAGGTAAGATATATTAGAAAACTATATGCTAAATGAAAACTATGTATTATTAACTAAAAGTTAATAGAAAGATGAACAATTCTATGTAAGAGTTTAAGAAGTTTAAAACAACCAGTAGGGTAAGAATGAAACAATCTCTTTATACACATGTAAGAGGTCAGAGAGGAAGTCTTTTAAATGGCAAGTAGAATGAAGTATAACGCCTGAAATGAATATTTTAGGAGAAATTTGTGAAATTTAAGAGAAGAAAATAATTTGGGATGTGGAACATCCGACCTTGGAGAAATCCTAGAACGGCACTCAACTAGGCCAAATTCAAATAATGTCAATAATAGACACAAGGTAGTTACAGTTTTGAAAAACATATTGGTTTAATGTTAGAAAAATGTCCATAACACTAACAAACTGAATAATATTGCACTGATTACTCAAACCACAGTTTAATAGATAATGACGGCGATCGTACAAAAGAACAGAATTCATACAACATGAAACTTTAGAAGTAGAAGCACAAAACTAGGATAAAAGTCATGATGTCTGTTGATATAAGATTATCATAAGGACAATGTTGCTATTATAAAAACGAGCAAATTAGGTCGAACTGTTTAGTCACATTCGAGAGATGGATGATTTACTTTTTTTTTTTTAACAAATAGAAGTGTTGAAAAGGGCTTCAAAAGAACAGTTCAGACTCTTAAAAAAGTGTATTCGACCAGTGTGACCGAATTTAAAGCTACTAATTAGGTACTTCCACAAGGAAACTAATCTAGGTAGGCAATAGATGATATTACCAGTGTCTGACCCTTATTGCAATACTATCAATGAAATCATTATAGAGAACTGCAATTGGTTTGTAAAAAATACAAATTATAAATTGAGCAACTCGCCGATGGTTTTCCTAACTGTCCCAATCACCTGTTACTCAACAAAATAACCATCACAGTTTATCACTGGCTACATCACCTCATTGATAAATATTGTTTTTCAGAAATTCTCCTATGATGGGTAACCAACAGAAAATGCAATCGAAATTGGTTAGAACTAGTACGGGAGTAGTACAAAGGATAGTGTCGCCGGCTAGGAAAGAACCTGTGCTAGTTAGAGGTCAACCTGAGAGAATAGAACGAAAAATTGCCCCACAAAAACCTAAGACTGTCATTAGCATGCCATCGTTAATGAGTAAGTTTATTTTTAAATATTATAATTAGGTTTGTATAATATTTTATACTTTTTAGGTGACGATGAACTACTGATAACAAAAACGCCACAAAAACGTAAACAACCGCCCTCGCCTATACAAATATCGGCTCCGGAAGTAAACGAACAAGAACAAATGATGGAACAACAATCGGCTGTAATCGAAACCCCTATGATCACGCATCAAGAATCCGAGCAATTAGCTGCAGAAGCTGTTGCTACTCTTGCGCCCGATATGTCTTCATTTACACTCGCCGATAATGAAAATCCAATTTTCATCACCGGGGACGACGGTACCGTCTATCAAGTGGCAGGTCAAAATGAACAGGTAATACTTATCAAATTCGTCAAATTCTTAATGAAATGTTTTGACTGAAATTTATTTTATTTTAAGGGTCAAACGATTTTATTGACGCAAGGAAGTGATGGTCAACAACAATGTTTACTAGTTACCAATGAAGTTGCTGAAGCGATGGATACATCTCCTGAAGAAGTTGCTCAAGCTCAACCGGAAATATCTATTCCTGAAATTAGTCCTGAAGTTACTGAACCATTGTCGGTTAAAACGGATCAGGTCGATAGCAGCGATCAGGTTGTTGCTCAAGTTGTAAGAGCCGAGCCTCCGAGTCCAGGTAAGAATCGTATAGTATAAAGTTGTATTTAAATAACTGTTCATAGTTATTTTTATGTCCATTAATATTTGATAATTTTGCTTTATTCTAACACTATAAAATATAAATATCTCTTTCTATGGCAATCAGAAGTAAAAAATATTGTGCTTTTGGAAAGTATTTTACAGTTTAACAAAAATTCATGATTAGAAAAAGAACTTTTTTGACAAAAAATTAAATTTTCTTACTTATTGAAGAAAAATCAAATTGAGTTAAGAAAAACGTTGGTTGATATCAGTTTAAAAAATTTATCATAACAGTCTGACAATATTTTTTTTTGGAAAAAGACCTTTAAAGAAGAATTCAGTGAGGTGATTGAAGGTAAACTTCAAGGCTCTGGGCATTGTTCGATTTTCTTATTGGTTCTAGGAAAATCAAGTTTAATTAGGAAAATCGTTGTTTGATATGAGGCACATAGAATAACAGTGGTCCAACTCCATTTTTAAAATATCTGTTCTTTATTGTAAATACTTTATCTAATGTGTATCTTTCAGTATAAAGGTGGGCTATCTCCATATCATCTTTTTGCAAAAAGTCAAAATATGGAGATAGCCCACCTTCATACTAAAAGATACACATAAGATAAAGTATTTACAATAAAGAACAAATATTTAAAAAAATGGAGTTGGACCACTGTTATTCTATGTGCCTCATATATCAGTTATACAGTGACAACATATAAGAAATATGATCTCAGAATATTAAACAAAGAAAAATTTCTCAATTTGTATTCTCTATGTATTTAATGTTGGTTTTATTCACAAAGTATTCATGGTAATAATTTATTCAGATATAGACTTTAGTAAATAAAACGTAAGATAAGTAAGTCTATATACTTCTCCCAGCGATGCTCCCATCTCTTCAACCCGTCCAAATAGTACTCGGCGTCTTTCTCTGCAAAATAGTTGTTTACGAAGGTGATGACCTCCTCATTCGACGAAAATCTCTGTCCTCCGAGCGCAACTTTTAGCTTGGGGAACAAAAAAAAGTCGCTTGGGGCTAGATCTGGTGAGTAAGGAGGGTGGTCAAGCAGTTCAAACCGTAATTCGTGGATTTTCGCCATGGCAACCGCTGAGGTGTGAGACGACGCATTGTCTTGGTGAAACAAAATTCTTTTTTTCTGCAAATGTGGCCGTTTTTCCGCAATTTCTGCCTTCAGCTTGTCAAGTAATGATGCGTAGTATGCTCCTGTAATGGTTTTTCCTTTTTGAAGATAATCGATTAAGATAACTCCATGACTATCCCAGAAAACAGTTGCCATCACATTCCCAGCCGAAGGAACAACCTTTGCTTTTTTTGGAGCCGATTACCCCTTCGCAGTTCATTGTTTTGACTGTGTTTTTTATTTCTGGAGTATAATGGTGTATCCAAGTTTCATCTACAGTAATTAATCGCTGCCAAAACTCTGATTTATTGCGCCTAAACTGCGCCAACAGAAAGTTGGAAATGTTCATTCGAACACGTTTTTGGTCCAAAGTGAGAAAACGCGACACCCAACGCGCGAACAGCTTTCTCATGCCTAAATCTTGATTCAATATGTGACAAACATGTTCTTTGGACATGTTTATAGCCTCTGCTATCTCTCTAATTTTAATTCGACGGTTGTCTAGCACCATTTGGTGAACTTGAGCGATATATTATCGTCAGTGGTTGCAGTTTTTGGACGTCCCGAACGTTCGTCGTCACCCAAGCTGGTAATGCCTCGGCCTCGTTTAAATTCAGCAGCCCAAAATTTCTCGGTGGTAAATTATGCGTCCAACTCGTCTTTGATTTGCGAAGGCGTATTGCCTTTCAAAAACAAATATTTAATGACAGCTCGATACTCGATTTTTTCCATTTTCATAAAAACACTCACATCGACTCACTCAAATGATTTTCAAACAATAACTGCGCGTCCAAAATGGCTGAAATTTTAGTGGGTACCTTTCAAAGCATGCGCAAACACATTTCCCAACTTTTGTTTACGAGTGCTGCCATCTTCATGTTGAGGTCGGAAACTTTTCAGACAACCCTCGTAATTTTTAAATATTAATTAAATTTGCTTTTTAGGCACCAAGTTTTTAAATTTTATATTTACTTGTTAATTTAAATTTCTGATGTTACAATTAGCACCATTTTAAAAATCAACCTGTAAGTCAATGAAATGTTGTTGATTCTGTATTATTGTAAATGTTGCAGGAGGAACTCACAAAGTGGTGGTGATGCTTCCGGACGGCAATTTAATGGTAACTCAGGTGTCGCCCGAGGAGTACGCTAGCTTGGAGCTGGACTAAAATCTTTTGAACTGGTGTTAGTTTAGTTAAACTTTGAACTTTTTCATTTTTCTAATTTAGGAATTTATCTCGTTAAGATATTTTTTGGTTTTGTATGATAGCGTTTAATCTCTCGTTCTATAGGGATTGGATTTTTTTTATAAAAGAAAGAAGACCATGTACCTATATTTGTTTATTTGAAAAATAATTTGTTATTCATATTGTAAAGAGACAAAAATGTTTGTATTATATTAATTACTCTGCTTTGTAAATATTTGTATTTATCTTTACTTTAGGTAACAGATTGCCAATAAACTTTTTGTAGTATCTAATTTGTCTAAGTTTTTCGTAGTAGGTCAAATTTGAAAAGCAGTATGCTGGATACATCAAAGATATATATCGTTTTAATTTAAAATATTGAAAAAATATATTTTTATCAAAATTGTTAGTTGAAAATTTAATGCATGATTATACTTTTTTCATCCAATAAACTTTGTATTTTATTATTTCCTAAAACTGTATTTTTTACAATAAATTGTGTAAAGGGTGAAGGTAAAACCCAACAGAATTTATTTCAATGTCACAGTGTTTTATAAACAGTAAATAAATATTTAAACATGTGATAAAATTATTATTCCAAAACCATCTTCTTTAGTAAAAGTAAGGGAGGCCAAGATGGGATTTATTTGGGGATACCTTGTACCTGATTAACACGTAAAGTGCCACGGTGGGTCTAAGCGGCTCACCTAAACTGTAGAACCAAATTTTGTCTAGATGCCGTGGTGGGTCAATATGAACCACCAGACATCAACTTTACTTGTGGCCGCTGTGTCTCACAGTCGGCCACCGCTGCGTCTCACAGTCGGCCACCGCTGCCATATGAAATGCATGGAAATGTGTTTACAACTGTTTTAGAAAGGTATTGTCAAGGTTGGCCATTGATTTGGTGGATCTATTGTAACATATTTTTTTGTATTCTATATCTTTCAAATTATCGTTAATAACATTTAACTTTTAAAGTTAATTAGTTTAAGATCTCCATCTCAGGTTCTCACTTTGATTTTAATCTGGGTTCGGTAAATAATACTAGGTTTGTCTTATGTCCTTATTAGTAATTCTTTTATTTTTGATTTTAAGAAGAGGTTATTTAGTTTTGATGTTTACTCAAAAGTAAAATAAAATAATTATGAAATAAATGGACCTTTTGCATATGCAAAGACTTACAATACCCTATATTTATGTGAAATGTACTATGTAATATCTTATTTAAGATTGGTTGAAGTTGTGAAATGATCATTTTGCCTAATTACTCTCTGGGAAGTATCACAATAATAACGAAAATATCTTATCTGCAACCCTGGGAAATCTGGATACAGGGCAGTCCTCCTTGGAATTATCACACCAGTCAGCACAACACGTCTTGATACAATCTCCAGAAGTGGTAAAGGAGTAAAGATGTTAAAACAATCCACAAGGAAAAACATAAACGTCAAGAAAAAAAATTGAAGGCCTCTGGTGGCGTGGGGCCTAAAAAGTAACCTCAATAAAGAGGAGTTATCGTAGACGAAATTCTTTGGTAAATTCTATAGATTAAATCCAACAATAGTGATTATTTCTCCACAAAATAATTTTCTTCAAAGAATTTGCTTAAGAATTTCTTTGTAAAATCCGCCAAATTGCGATGCACCTTCCACGAGGAACCATGTGCTCTTTTCCAAAGAAAACCAAAACCAGTCAAAAAAAAGTAACCTTTTTGCTTTTTCTGATAAATAGGTACCTTAACGACCGGTGACAACCTTGAAGGTGTAGGGAAAACTCTTTTTTAGGTGGGATGTCAGGTTAAGTTGAAAACTGAACGTTGTTTTTTTTTTAGTAATAAAATATATGATTAAATATATTTCGTTTGTATACTAATACCGAACACAAAAGAAGTTGTAAGTCTCTAACTACATGTTAAGTAGTCCTTTTTGAATAAAATTGATTGTACTAACCCTTACTTTTTGGAAGTCCATCTTATTAGGAATAATAAAAAACTCTTCGTTTTAACAAAACTTCCAATATTTATTTAAAAAATTGCTTTTTTAACTTTAATGACAGCCGTTTCGCTAGACTTAGCATCTAGATTTCTTTTAAAAGGGAATCTATAAATGTAATAAAAAGAAGGGGGTTTATGTATGTATAAATTAGGGGTGATAAGTACACTGCGACCTATAGGATCTATTGTGTCCCCCTTTACTTGCCATGTTCTGATGTTTTCACAGATTTATAGCAGCTCTTCGAGTCCTATTTTCCTGAAGAAGTTTAGGACATCGTCGTCAAATCAGGTAGATCCCCCTCTTCTATTTCATGTGCTCCTAGCCCTAGAATTCTGCAAGGCAGGGCATTCTGAGAGTATGTGTATTGAGATTTCATCCTCTTCCTCACAGAATCTGCACTTTGCTTCATCTGCTAGCCCTAGTTTCTTCATGTGGCTTCTTAACCGGCAATGCCCGGTTAATATTCCCGTTAGAATTCGGAGCCTTTTTTTACTGAGGTTGAGGCAGCTAAGAGATCTCTTCTGGTCATAGTTTCCCAGTAGTATCTTAGATTGCCTCAGTCCTTCCAGCTGATTCCAGTACTTGGATTTTTTCGTCTCCATTTCTTCCCTTAGTTTTCCTAAGATTACTCTACTGCTGATCCCACATGATGGTTCTGGTCCCAAATGTGGGATTTCAGCTCCTTTTTTTGCCAGCTTATCTGCTGTTTCGTTCCCCTCTATTCCTATGTGTCCCGGGACCCATAGGAGGGTGACAGTGTTCTTCTGGCCTAGTTCATTTAGTTTGCCTAGGCATTCCCAAACCATCTTCAAACTGATTATATTTTAGCTCAGCGCTTTAATGGCTGCTTGACTATCCGACATGATCGCAATCTCTTGTCTGCGGTAGTTTCTTCCAATATTGAATTCCACACATCTTTCGATGGCGCGGACTTCTGCTTGAAAGATGCTCGGGTATGTGCCCAAGCTTTATGAGTATTTGGCTCTCGGTCCAAAAACTCCTATCCCAGTTCCCTCGTCTAGCTTGGAACCGTCCGTATACCAATTTATGGCATTCTGGTTTAAATTCTTTATGGTGTCTTCATCCCATTCACATTTATTACTCAACTTTGTGATGAATTTTCTGACAAAGTTGAATTTCTTTGGCATATCATCTTGGGGCATTTCCCAAGTTTGATCAAATTGATGTGATCGAGGTTTTTCCCTGATAATTTCTTCTTTGATCATTCTATATATTGTTTTCTTCCTAACACTTTCTAGCAGAATGTGCAGTGGGGTCAAGTTTATAATCACCTCCATTGCAGCAGTGGGGCAAGTTCCCATTGCTCCAGTGATACATGAACAGGCTAGTCTCTGAATCTTCGAGAGATTTTTCCTCGTCGTACTCAGATTAGCCCTTGCGCCCCAAGCCACTTCCCCATATATTATGTGATGAATGGTCTCACTATTGCTGTGTACATCCATTGCAGAATACGTGGGTTACATCCCCAGTTCTTCCCTGCAATGTTCCTGCACAACATGAGGGCCTTGGTTGCTTTGTGTATTACTTCGTCTTCGTGTTTATTCCAGAGTAACCTGCTATCTAGGATTAGCCCTAGATATTTTACCTCTGTTTTCCACTCGACGATGTTTTCCCCTATTTTTATGATTTTTAGATTAGGTTCCTTTTTTCTTGTAAAGGCTACTAGTGTGGTTTTGGTGGGGTTGATGCTGAGTCCCACTGAGTCACACCATTGTTTCGCAATGTTCAGTCCTCTTTGAACAATATCACAGAGGACATTTTCATACTTTCCTTTTGCCAGGATAACCATGTCGTTGGAATACCGTTGACATGGTATGCCTTCCCTAGTCAATTGACAGAGTAGACTGTCCACAGTGAGACTCCACATAAGTGGGGATGCAACTCCCCCCTGTGGAATTTGAATTAGCCCATCCCTTGTTAAAAAACTTTATGGGCGGATTTGAAGATATAAAACTTTCAAATTATCAATATACAAACGACTGAAGATTTTCTTAGAATTCGTTTAAAATTTTTATTTTGTACTGGATGGTCTTAAATAAATTTTACATTCCAAAAACTTGAATTAATTGAAGTTTTTCCAGTTTTTTCAAATGGGACACCCTATATAAATATTCATCATTGGATACTAGATTTTATCCCCTTCAACTTTACTATTTACTGCCCTCACCTATTTTCCGGCATTTAAAAGTTATTTAAAAATTGTTTTGGGAAAATTGTGGGATTGTATAGTACTAACTATTTCAGTTTTAAAAATGTGGAAAAAAGTATGGCATTCAATTTGAAAAAAATAAGTCAAATGCCTAGTTTACTAATGGACCACCCTGTATACATGAATATAATTTGAAAATGTTTGATTTAATTACCTTTTACCTTTTGAATAAATCTGTATAGTAAGTTGCACACGATAAAAGTTATAGAACGACGACAGATGATGTTTCTGTAGAAACAGAAGGGTGAAAATTTAGGGTTTTTGTATGCTGTATCAGCGAACTTTGTCAAAAAAATGTAGGGGAATGAAAAATAGATGTTGTCCGATTCTCCACCCTAGCCGAAATGCACGCTAAGATTCTCGAAAATCGGATGAGTTCAATCACGCCCACTGTGACACCAGGATTTTATTATTCTCAAAAAAATTGGTCGTAATGGATTGTTTTATATATTTCTCAATTTTTTAACATCTTATACATATTAAGAATATTAAATAAATATGTACGTTTTAGTGAGACACCTATTAGATTCTTTAAATTAAATTTATTGTACTAACTCTTACTTTTTGGAAGTCCATCTTATTAAGAACTTTAAACTCTACATATTTTGCGACACCCTTTTTAAAAAACGTAAATTAGACAATGTTAATTTAATGATTAGTAAATGAAAACAAAATTTATTACTAAAATTACTTCAATTCTACAAACATTGTGGGGGTAGTTGCTGTAACAGAAATAGATTGCGCAGTAGATAACCGTACTTCGTATTCTGAGACACCGCAAATAATACCAGGAGTGCGTTCTAAAAGCCAGAGTAACGGATAAGAGTAACGCCAGGGTACTGCCAAAACGTTCGTAAATCCAGAGCAACTCTCTCTCACTTACATCTCCCTTGATTTTTGAACGTTATTGGACATTACCCGGAGTGTATCCAAGTTACCCTACTCGAGAAGCAGGTTAAACATTACTCGTCATGCGCAATAAAGATATATGCATATATATTTTAAACGATTGTAATTATAATCTCAAAGTAGTTTTCATTGTTTGTTGTTTGAAGTTCAGATTGTTTATTTTTATAAATTATATATATATTATGGAACATTTCGTAAACTTTGCTATGAGTCCTGAAACTCATCAATTAATAAAAAACGAACAAGATGAATATTTTGAGAGGCACGTGGGTGATTTGTTTAAGGTTAGTTTTGTTTACAAAATAAAAATTTGTATGGGTATTTGAGGAGTATCATTTATCAGTAAGTAAATATACAAATGTATTCATTAAAACAACTTATTTATTTATTTAATATTTAGATGCTTTCAACAAATTCAAATTAATGCTTTTTCAGTTGGCTCTTGTCATTTTTAATTATTAACGTAAATAAATTAGTCAGAATTAAGAAAAATTTAAGTAAATAGAGAACTATTTAAAAAATCAGGAAATACACATTTTTACGTGAAATTATTAAGTTTTGAAGTATCACATAGTTAATGTTAATTAAAGCTATACCAACAGAAGAGTGCAATAATATGTATTGAATTATTATTTTGTTAATTTGTGTCTGTTAAAATGTTACTGGACTACACTGTGGGGTACCATAGATTCCTTCATTTATGATTCTATTCACAATAAAAGTACCTACTTAAATTATTATAAAAAAGTTAAATTGCTATTTTACCAGATTAAATTTTTTCGATTAGTACATAATGTGCTCCTTGCATAAAAATTTAAAAAGCATTAAGTCCCGATAAAACAAATTACCCTTCACATAGCACATGGGTTCGTGTATGCAATAATTAGTTCCTTACTAGCAGTGACTAAACAATAATTATTGTTATAGTCACTGTTACTAGTTTTTAAGTTATTAACTTCAGAACTGTTTATTTCAACCCTAACTAGGTACCTATTTCCAATTAGTCTTTAGTTTCTCGTTTTTATAATAATAATAATCGAGGTTAAATGTGTAATTTTTTTATGTGTTTCTATTACCTAGGTATTCTATTATTTTCCTTGGATGATAATAATACACAATAAATACAACATAGCGAAATTTTAATGTATATAATTAATAAATTATTTGTTTGTTTACAAATAGTAAGCAGTAGCATAATCTCTGTATTTTTTGTGATTTTCCTATTTTGTCCTATTCACAGCTAACACAAGGACGAATGATGAAAATTAAAGTGCGTAAACTATTACCCACAATCCACACCCTCTTCGACACACACCTATTCTAAAAAAAGGATACACCTTATAATTACAAAGTTACTAGGTTAAAATTAGTATAATGTGAGAGATAGATGCTCTAATAGTAATATATTTTATAAATTGAACGCTTTTCAAGTATCATGTAGGTACTTAAAAATGTTTATGATCTACCTAGGTATTAATTTAGAAATCTTTTTTTAATTTACATGTGTTTAGTAAAATTAACTAAGACTCGAACATTGTACTCTAAATAATGTTTTCGACGATTACGAATAATCTTGAAAACGTAACAACTTGTACGTGGTTGTACGTAAAATGAAATGGGTTATTCACGATTAGCAGAAGATAAACTGATGCATCGTTGCCATATTAGCGGTTCTACAGTTATCTTAATGGTAATATAAATTGCTTATAAAATATTTTTTTTCTTAGGGTTATTTCTTCGTTATTATTATTATAAACTTCGTTTATAATTTTTTTTTAATTTAGAGATATGTATGTACCTATAAAAGTTATAATGATTTATCTATATTTTTTTCATTGAACTACCTATATATAACGTAGAATCCAATATTTTTTTAGAACTTTTTTTTCTCACTTAGAATATGGTTGATGTTTGATGTTACTATCTATTTTATTCCAGTGTTGCCAGACCGCATCATGGAAAATCCTCCAAACCGAGCTTTAAAAACCCCCAAAAATGACCATTTTAAAAAAAAATCCCCCAAAGAGCTCATGTGCTCATGTAAGTTTTGATTTCCCGAATCTTTTCATAAATTTCATTTTCAATTTTAAAAACTCCTTCAAAATCAGAAATTTGATACAAATATCCCTAATTTTAATCATAAAAGCCGTGATATTTACTGTGTACTGTGTACTAAATTATGACTTTGCAAATTAAGAGTAGGTAATAAAAATATAAATCTTAAAATCAACATAAAACAATATAAAAAAAGATATATGATAATGAAATAAGTTCGAGAAAAATACCCCAAAAAATACCCTTGAAAATCGAATCCCCAAAATTTCTCCCAGAGTAAAAAAAATCCCCCAAGTTTGGGGGAAAATCCCCCAATATGGCAACACTGTTTTATTCACACTGGACACTGCCCCTGAGGTATCACTTTAACAAAATGGGTACATCGGCTACAAATGGGAATTTGTAGTACCTATTGTTCTGTAAACGGTTCAAGCTAGAAGGCATTTAGAACACGTCGACTGGACATAATTAATCTTTGGTATTCATTTTTTCAATTTGTGTAAGCTCGTAAACTATTATTTAAGCACAATGGTTTAGAAATTCGTGACCAATTAAATAATTACGATAATTGAATTAGCAAAGGTGGTAACAAAAATATAAGCCGCTTGTTTGGTAATGCATTTAACATTGCCTATGGTAATTTTATAAATAACAGTTCAACAAAAAAGCAACCATTGTGTGTTTTAAAAATAAATAAGAAGGTATCTTAAACGATTTAAGGTCTAATATGTCAAAACTACTTTTTAGTCCTTGAAAATGTAGTGAATAATCCTGTACAAACATAAATTTGTTTTCATATGTATTTTACACTTTAATTTGATTAAAATAATGTTTCCCTATATCCGCCAGGTGCAAATATTCTAGTACACTAGTAAATTTTTCATGAAAGAAGTAATTACATGAAGGGGAGTTAGGATGAATGAGAAAGGCTATAGCTTTAGATATCGATTTTCATTTTACTCCTACTACATCTACCCCGTTTCCTCTCAGTTTTCCCTAAAACGTTCAGTCGATATCCCAAACAAAAACACTGAACAGCTGAACATAGAAAACTCAGGGTTGTGAATATTTTAGTGAAATTAATTGGTTTTTGGTGAGTATGCTTGTAAAGGAAATAAAGAAAGTAACAAAAATCTATTTTGAAATATGAAAAACGTATATTCGGGTTATTGGTTTTGTTGTGATTGTAGTAAAGTAAACTTATAGATTGAAAAGTGTTTACCATCAATAATATTATACAGTATGCAAATTATAGATTGCGTAATTGTTGTAACGGTGGATAACAATGTAATTATTTTAATACTTATATTCACCTGTTGGCTACACTGTTTATATTTATGAAAAAATTAGTATTCCCACGTAGGTACCTTCCAGAATTTAACGTTTTATGTGGTACTTAAGATACGGTACTCGCATTGTAAACATGTACAGCATATTTCAAACAACCTTATGTAAATATTTACATATTTTTTTTCAGTGGTCTTGGTTCCTCGCCGAGTCGACCTGTGGTTGTTTATCATTAATAACCAACGAGAGATGTGACAAGAATTGTTAAAAAGTAAAGTTGGTTAGACGTAGGGCTACGACGATTCATGTTCTGCTGCTCTAGACTGTAAGTATTCACTTAGTTACTTAATATTTATTCTGATATTTCTTGCAGAAGCATTCGAAATTAACAGTTATAAAAAGTTGTTTATATTTGACATTATCTTGTCTCAATATATACAAATATTTATCTGATTTAAAATCAAAGTTGTCAAATAGATATATTCACTAGATGTCAGCTTGTTTGGTAGGATATTTAAACTGATAACCAATTGATATACTTTTATAAAGAAATTAAAAACGGATTTCTAAAAAGTACCGACTTTATTTTTATATTATATTTGCTTCATAAATTCTGTAGAAGATACTATTAATTATCTAATTTTTATTAATGTTACCTATATTTTAAAAAACAAATATTTATTTTTCTAACGGCTATACCATTTTATTAGGTCAACTAGTTTTTGGGGATAAACTTTGGTAAAACAAATGAAATACTAAACATTTCGAGGAATTATAATAATAATACTAGAAATGAACATACAGTGTGGGAACCACTTATGGAATAAAATTATTTGTGGGGTTAGTTTAGGGGGTTATAAAAAACGCTGGGACCCGTCAACTTTGAAATTCAAATGTGAACTTTTTAAACATAAATTTACATGCAAGTCCGGCATCGTTCATGATCTATATTTTTAATGAAACACCCTGTATATTTTTATAATTTTACTCAACGAACTATACCATGTAGGGTCTATTATTTATTGTACAGGGTGAAATTTTGAAATTATTTATCAAGATAGTAAATACATAAAATACTTGAAGTAATTGATTTTTTACATTAAAACAAATGCTCAAAATGTTCTCCACCTTGTTGTTGGCAATAACACAGTCTCCTATAAAAGTCGTCCCTTACTTTCTTTAAAGTTTGAGGTGAAATATTTCTGTATTTCTGTAGTTATCCTTTCTTTGAGGTCTACAATGTCTGTTTATTTGTAATTGTACCATTTCATGTCTGTTCAATTTATTCATAATTCTTTCACAGAAATCCATTCTACGATCTGGATCGTCTTCTATTAGTTCTTACACAAAAGTCAATTTATATGGATGAAGTTTTTCTTTATGGAAACAGTTGTGTGACTTACATTATTTTGACGAGAAATTTGACGTGAACTTGACGTTGGATTCTCCACGACACTTAACATAATATCCACTTTCACATCATCTTCAACGAAGTGCGGTTTTCTCTTGTCCATGTTCTCTGAATTGTGCATGAATTTTAGACACAGTACCTTGTGAAATATTAGGCAACTGAGGATACCTCTGATTAAATAAGTTCACCTCAACTTGACTTCTGCAATTATCTCCGTAACCAATCATCATTAAAATTTCAATCCGCAGAGTCTCCGTTAAATATTTCATTATTACTTCGTAAGATATTAGTTTTTGATTAAAAATTGATAACTGCGATCTTTAAATAATGTCAACACATCAACAACTGACAGACATTATTTAAGGAGATACACTCTATAGATGCTAGTGTCTAGGAGTGTCTCCGTAGAGGCACTTGTAAGACAAACATCTATATTATAACCAGAGAGCTTTAAAGGCTCTAAGTTCTTGTACTAACGAGCCAAAGCTAGTCTTGGAATGTAAACAATCCCTTAAGAAACTGGCAAGAAACAATGAGGTCAAAATAATGGGGAAAGTACCAACTGTTGGTTCTGCGAATTTGTTGAAGAAACAGCGAATTTGTACCATTTTGTTCTGCAAATGGCTTAAATTCCTAGGAGGAGTTGCTCTAACTCCTTATCATTAGGAATGTGCCCTCTAGAAAGCTGCTGAGCTACTAGAAGTATTGAACTTTAGGTAGGAACAAAAGATCTTCGTAGGTCGAAGTGCAGAGAATCTAATCTAGTGGAAATTTCTGAATTATATTTCCTCTTGTATTTTTCTTACATGTATATTATTTTATCATTCTGTCTTTTCTTTTGCTCTACGTAGTTATTATTATCGATAATAATGAAATCTAAAATAATTTGAAACCATTTAACACTAAAAACGTATTTTAGAAATTCTCCATCGCTGCAAATTGGCAACGCTGCCTAGATCTCGGAAAATGGGAATACTAAGACCATACAAATAATCAAAAAGTACACTTTCTCTTGAAATAATGAGACATTAGTTAAAATTTTAACTTTGTTTTAAGTGTTTGATCCATATAAATAATCTAGAGAAAAATCTCACGCGCATATAAATAAAAAAAACCATCTAATTTATTACTCACTAGACAATATAAAAGTATAATAATTATTCTCTGTTTTCGCATCAACACAATGCTATTATAACTTATTTTTAATTGGAAAAATTTGCTGCATTTTTTAATTAAAATCTAAAACACCTTTAACAATTAATTAATCACTCCTACAGTCGTAGAGAATAGGAAAAACTAATTTTCGCTAATTTTGGATGACCTGCACTTATTCATTTATATAGTAATCAAAATAACATGACAAATCAATATGACTTTTTACAATCATTAATCCGCAGTATTTCAATCAGAGACTTTTCTTATGCTTATGTTTGGTACAGGTAAATTTAGGCTTTAGAATGCAAATACCTCGGCATATTGTCTCAAAGATACTTAGATGCACCTGAAGGTTAAGGTTAATACCGTGACGGATAGAATATCAAGGATAACTGACTTGTGGTTTACACTACTACTACACCAACACACACTTTTAACCGCCTGATGCGCGTTTCGATAACCAATCTTCTTCAGAGACCGGAGGTAAACTAAAGCGGTACATTTTTGGCGGCAAAGCCAATTTTTAAGTGCGAAAACAATTTTACAATGCATTTTCTTTTAATTAACTATAAAGTGGACTACATGAGATATGTCCTTTGCCCTTATTTAATCTATATTAACACTTACAATTTCTATACTTTTAAACGCATCCAGCAATCTATTGTTCGAAACATTTTTTAACAATTTTAAACTATCTACATTTACCGAATGGTTTTTGGTAAAAGCATGTTCGGCAATACTAGATTTTTCTATGCGTTCATATTTTAGATGAGCTAAATGTTCTTTAAATCTAGGTTTAATTTGCCCAACATACTTTTTATCACAATCATTACTTATTTCATATATACAGCTTTTTTTCAAGATCTTCTCTTTTATCCTTCGGATTTTCTAACAATTGTTTCATGGTGATATAGTCTTTCCAATATTAATTGCTAAAATCCATTTAAAAGTGTCATACAGAGTGAGTTAGTTTACTAGGCTTCAAAGTAGAAAGAATGGCATGAAAACAACATATTTGTCCCGTTAAACATCCACTCTGTATCGTCGGAACCCAGCTCTCTCTAGACTGGTAGTTGTACAGCGCGAAAACAAGTTGGGTACGCACGCGATTTGTGGACGGCTTTTAATGGTCCGCTGTATTTTGTTGCGTGCAGGGGTCTCGGGGTGGTTTTTTGCGCCGGTTTTTATGTAACTCATAAAGTCGGTGTCTAGTGCGGTGGCGGAGAGTCCAGGTTTTTATTTGGGGCAGATAAGTATTAACTTTAGATATATCTTTGTTTGGGTATTTCATTTTTAATAATTGGTTTACGCATTGTAATTTTTCCCCATATTAATTGATAGCCTTAAATTAGTTACATATATTATGGCAGCGTTTAGGAGACCTTTTGAATCAGAAAATGGAAATCCAGATCAAAATTTAAATTCAGAAGATATGATATCGCCAACAGGTGAGGTTAGTAGCGAATTTTGCAACACATTCAGTGTCAGAGGGTTATTTTAAAAATGAAGATAATAAAAATCAGTTGCGGTTATAATAAAGCGAATTAATACGTTAACTAAAATTTCTATTTACATTAGTTCTCGGGTTATTAAGCGCGGTGACGTTATAGATTATTCGCAGGTGCGGAAAAACAAAAAAAAAAATTTGCAATTGTTGGCGATGCTACAAAAGATATTATAAAGCGGACTATTTATACTCTCATACAGTGTGACCCATTTTATTTGGTAGCACCCCTGTAAAACCGCAATTTTCAGTCGCTTTTAGTTTAATTTTTTTGGTTATATTCAGTATCAAAAACAGTATTTTGGCACACATTTTCATAGCTTAATTTCTATTTTCAAAGACCTTTATGTTAATTTTTATTTGCCAAAAAAGACAAAAGTACATTAGTCATTTTTTTTCTTAAATATAACTACCCCTGGATTCAGAATCGTTACAAATGTAAACTACGAAAATTTTATAAAAAAATGATAATTAAAGACCAAGTTATTACAACATGAATTTGGAAAAAGTTGTATTTTAATTAATTTTTTACATAAAATGTAGACAAATTTTAAAAATGGCAACATTTTAAACAGAAACTAGAACTAAAACAAATTGCACTCAAAAAATTTGAAGCTGAAGCTGATAACAGTGATAACTTAACTCGTTCTGTAGTTTGACTGGCCCTCTCTGAAAAGTAGGAGAGCAATTAGGTACCTTGGATTAAATTGCCATGGGGAGATGAATCAACAAATCATTGTCAAGCGAGTTTCTGAGTTTGCTAAAAATCTATGACTTGCAATAAAAGTTTATGCTGTTAGACTTGTACTGCCTTTCACTTCATTATGATTAATTTGCAAGTATCGTTGTATATATTCTCTTCCTAAAGCTGCTTTTCATCAGAATCGTTTAAACCAAACAAAACAAACAAAGCTAGACTCCTACGTTTCAATAACAAATCCGATTAAACATTAATAAAAATAATCTATCTCTCCAAAGCCCATTATTTAACGTTTAATTTATTAGAGACAGAAACGATTTTAATTTACGATCGATCATATATTTTATAACAATACTCGTAAAGTATTGGAATGGATAATAACAAAAACCGTAATTTGCGCCGGGGCTAATAAATATTCAAACGAATTGTTCTGTTCTGTAACGTAGAATAAATGCCAAAAGGCTATAACGTAAGTCTATTTTGCAATACTTAAAATTCCAATGCATTTTCTTTGTGTTAAGCGAAGTTGATGTCGGGTAACAAAACCTCAACAAACCAACCCAACGACATAGCGCACATGCGTTTCAATTCAAAGTTCTCGTTTATCAAAACAGCTGACGATCAAGGCGGCGTTGTCTAGTTGTACGTGAACTTTCCTGTTACATATTACAAGATTAATATTTTAATTCTTTATGTAAACAACGTAACTAAAGGTAAAAGAAATTATTGTGTTGTTAAACTGTTTTCTTTCAAGTAATCAATTGGATTTACTATATTTTTAAAATTGAAAGCACTTAAATTGGTGTTAGTTAACCTTTTGAATGTTGTTGTTTCTTGTTTCCTGGATGATTGCAATATTGTTGTTAATTTTGTCTTTTATACGGAATTTTGATACTTTTCCTTATTGGATCATAGATACAATTTCTATTTCGTGATCTAGGGTTTCTGTCATTTTACTTTTTCATATGTTCTATGATTCCACTTTTGATGTTCCTACTGCCATTAGCATAAGTTACAAGTTAGCATATACTGGGGATAGTTTATCCAATTGTTAATGAGAATTTCTTATGGTTTATATTATCTCTTAATATGGACATTGTTGTATATTCTTTTGATGAATATGTTTCCCAAATTGATTTGTTTTTTCCATAATTTCTTGGATTAACCATTCTTCTCCCTACTTTTGGCTCTCTGGAGTATCAACTTTAGAGATTTTAGTAGGATTATCTTTGGTTTTGGATACCTACTTCCAGAACCCCCTTCTGAATATTTCATTCTTTGCTTTTTTACATATCGTAAGTAGGTTTTTCTCTACGTTGCATCAATTCCCCAATTTTTCCTTGCATTAAACATGCATATAACATTCTGTTACAAAGCCAAAGTGTAAGAATGTCGAGTTCGGACGGTGAGGAAGAAATTATTTGTACACCACCAGATATTACAGAATTATTACCCAATAAATCTAAAAAAGTATATGTAAAAACATTACTGAAAACGTTCTCCTAGCATATTTACAAGATTTACAAGAAAAATCAGAGAAGCTCCAGGTGGTCGACCTTATGGTCGGAATATTCACTGTGAAAATCTACACTTTTAATCAATAAGAATTTGGATATTGGACATTTCACAAAGCTAATTCCGTTCTTGAAGAAAAATAATGTAGGATTCCTTCCCAAAAAATCAAAAGTTTTTACCCGACAGGAGTTTGATAGATTTTTAACTGAAGTTGCAGATAATAAATATCTAATGATGAAGGTAACTGCAAATATTTCGTAGACTTTGGTAACTGTTTTGTTACAGATAGTTGCAGTATTTGGCATTGCGGGTGCATGTCGCAGAGACGAGTTACAGAAACTAACATTAGATGATATTTATGTCATGGATTCCGTCATAACTGTGAAAATACCTGATAGCAAGACAAACAAACCTCGATCATTTGTGATGAAGTTTTAATTTTGTTGAAATGTATAGCAAATCTGCATCCCTTCGTCCTCAGTCTACCAATCACAATAGATTTTTTATAAGATATTATAACGGAAAATGTTCAGTACAACCTGTTTGGTATTAATACTTTTCGTAAAATTCCAAGTGATATTGCACAATTATTTTAATCTGGAAAACCCAATACACAGGACACTGTTTTCGCAGATTTTCTGCAACCTTACTTGTAGAATCGGGGGCAGACATACTAACATTAAAACGCCATGGAGGATGGAAATCTTCAACAGTGGCCGAAGGCTACATTGAGGAGTCTATTTCTAAAAAAATTGTAATAGCGAGTCAAATTCTGGAAGGTGAAACAAGTACCAGTACGACAAACTTGACTACTCGAAAAAGAGTTATCAGTGAAGAAGACCAAACCGTATATGAAAATAAAATTTAAAAAATAACTGGAAACGAAGATTGTCCATCAGTTACTATGGTTAATTGCTCAAACTGCGATATCAAAATTGACATTACCTCAAAAAAGTAGATAACTAGTTTTATTTATAACATTAGTTGATTTTCCATGTTCACTGTTATCTTTTATATTCAAATAATTTGTTTATTGTAATATAAATTACCAAATAATCTTCAATAAAATTTTAAACAAAAAAATTATTCGAGCATAGAAAAAATGTTGTGTGCAACATGTGCAAAAAGCATCTTCGTTGCAATCAGCATGATTGCAAAGTTCATGCATCGTGCAACAAAGATGCACTTTTTGCACTAGTTACACAAATAACTATTAAAACACCAATTCGACTATGTCCAATGAATAAAATCTAGCTGGCTCATTTTATCAAGCATTTTAATAAAACACCATTTTAAGAGCTAATATTTTGAAGATTACTTTGAAAATAGAAGTATGTTCTGGAAATGCAAAAGTATTTATTTTAAACATAAATGGATTGATTGGCACATCTAATGAACTAAGAACAATAAATAACTGAACGGTTAAACTAAACTTCCACTGTTTATTCGAAAAATTCGCTTTAAAATTCAATTACAGCTGTTTCGCTAATAACTAGCATCGTCAGATTGACATATTGAACTTCTACAAAGTAAAGGTTAACACAATCAATTACATCTAATGAAATTGAAATGAAACACAGATGCAAGAAAAATTTTGAAGGTTACTTTAGAAATAATTTTTAAATTTAATCCATATGTCCAAAATGCAAATTTAGTTTAAACATAGAAATGGACTGCAAGGCTGAAATAAAATGAAATAAAAATAGTAAACAATTTAAAACATATACACATAATATGTCCAAAAGTTTGGAATATTTAGAAAAATATATCTACGCCTATGGTTTTTTAAAAACTCTTGTTGATATTTATTTTAAAGCGTTTTTAAATTAAAATAATACTAAATTTGATTCGTTTTTGTATTAATTTGGTCATATTTAATTGATTTGGGTGCTTTATTCCAATTCTTGTTTAAATTTCATTTGAGCTGTTTAAAAATGCCCAGAGATATGATATCATATTTTAATAGGTCTAGAGTAATTGCTTTGTTACAACAGGGCTTTAGTCAAAGTGATATCGCGAATATTGTTGGTGTTACTCAGGGTGCTGTATCAAAAATTAAAAAAAATTCCAAGACACAAATGATGTGAAGGATCGTCCCAGAAGTGGCAGAAGTAGATGTACAACAGCAGCACAAGACCGGCAGATAACATTGATAGCTCGAAGAAATCGACAGGAATCTACAAGTGGCATATCCAGAGAAATTGCTAGACTTGAAGGACTGAATATCTCAAGACAAACAATTACACGAAGATTAAATGCGGTAAATTTGTATCGCAGAAGACCTCTACGCTCTACGTGTTCCCAAACTAACCTATCAACAAAAAATTGTAAGGTTGCAATGGGCTCAAGAAATGTTACACCATGGTCCTAACTGGAATTACGTGATGTTCTCTGATGAATCAAGAATTGGCTTGGTTTCTGATTCACGAAGAACGCTAGTTTGGAGGGTCCCAGGACGACAAACCCAACCAGAAACAGCCCAACCACGTGTTCCATTTGAAGGTGGGAGTATTATGGTTTGGAGTGGTATTATGAGGGGTACACGGACGTCTCTCCTGGTTTTGGATAGAAGAATCACTGGTGCTGTGTACATCGAGGAAGTTTTAAATCCTGTTGTGCGTCTATTCCGGGAGCGGTAGGTGATGGATTTGTGTTTATGCATGACAATGCACCTCCACATCGAACAGCTACAGTACAAAATTTTTTGGAAGAAGAAGGAATATCCACATTAAGATGGCCATCAAATTTCCCTGACATGAACGTCATTAAACATGCCTGGGACATTCTTAACACACGCATTAAGAAGCGAAATCCTCCCCCAACTAATCTACGAGAATTGAAAGAAGCTGCTCGTGAAGAATGGGAGAGAATTCTGCAAGCCCAGCTCGACCATTTAATCGATAGCATGCCACATCGCCTACAGTTATGCATACAGGCCCATGGAGGAAATACTGATTATAAATTTTATTTAAAAACCTTTTTTTGCTTATTAATTTATTTAAAAAAATTTGTAATACATTGTACATTTTGTACCTTAAAAGAATAAATAATTTTTTTTTTGTATGTTTATCTGACTTCGAGATTTATTTAGTATTGGTTAGAGTTTTAGCAAAATGATGTTGATAAAATTAATAAAAAGATGAAATATTCCATTATTCCAAATTTTTGGACATATGTGTATATTGTAATTTTGAACAACTCGGATAATAATTTTATTAACACCACAACATCAGAAAATCAGAAGAAATAATTTTAAATAGTTGCTTATAACTTGATGAGGACAATTTCTGATACTGCCAGTTTTCGTTTAATATTTGGAAATAGACGAAGAGAACAGTATATCCGATATTTTATTTCGATATTGTTCATGATACAACTAAATATTTATTTGTATCATGGATATTGTTTGGCAATAGCGCTTTCTTGTACAACAATACCGCTCAAAAACAACTAAACTTTAAATGAGAGATATTTTAATTGAAATCTAAGACATGCAACGCTTTTTGTGTTATTTCTTCGAGGACCTGGATGGCTGTCACTGTTACCATACAAAATTCATACTGATCTTCGGATAGATCTTGTGTCCCTTCGTTGTATTTTCTATCATATTTTAGATAATCCAGTAATAGGCCAATGGGCCACTCGTGTTCTAATAGCTGTATTTCTACTTAGTTAGTAACGTTTACCAGCTTTTGAAAAAATATACTAGCTTATGACTTGTTAAAAATATCAATCATACAAAATCTGCGAGTCTACTTCGATTTCTACGTTCTTGGCAACGTGTATGCACCCGGCAGGTCGCCTTCTACAAAGCGTTCTGTACCTCCTAGCCAGTTCGTTGTTCGCATTTAGAAAGGAAGTAAGTTTGTCAAGCTCGGAAACTTGAGAAAAAACTATACGTTAGGTCGTTTGTATTATTCTGTCGACGTCAATTATTGTTATTATTTTTTCTACTTAAAGAATCAATATAACAGTTTTCTGATAATTATTTAAAAATATTCATGAAGTCGTGATCCTGCTGCGGCTATGGACGGTCTTAGATTGGCGATACAGTGAGTAATATTTACACGCTACTATTATTTTTGTTTACTACTTTAGATACGCACAGTTTTAAATGAGATAATCTAAGTCATATATTAATTAATTAACTTATTCTTCTAAACATAATATTTTTACAAATTCTTTATCTTAAGTGAATATACTTGACAAATTAGAAACGCAAAAAGTTAATCTACAATAAATTTGTTAAATTTAGCGATTAATTTAAGAAATTAAGATGTTTCATAATATTTCTTATGCTTTATATAAGAATTAATACCGCTTGTGTGTTTTATAATTAGATACTGTGGTTGAGCAAAATTTTTCATGGATTTTTAGTACTTTTTTCATCAGTTTTTGTTTATTCAGGGTTAGTAAATATTTATTATTTTATTTCTTATATTAGTGTTATAGCTCCAATGTTTGGTTGTTGAAAATGAGAAATATCTCCACACAGCTATTGCAGTAATTGTATTAATAGAACATTAATGCGAGTCAATTATAGTCATGAAAACAAAATATATATCTTTATTTATATCCCGTCACGCAGATTATTAAATTATGACAAAGTGTTATCAATTTTTAATTGACAGGAAAAATTAAGTTCAAAGCACTTAAATTTCAATTTTATTTTGTAAGTTCAGAAGTTATATTTTTAGAAATTCTTAATATTATAATTGAAGTGTGACGGTTTGTTGTTAAATTTATGCTAGTGTCGAAAAGTCTGAAAATAATTACACTCATTCTTTAGTTTTTTATTATATAGTGTGGAAACCACTTATGGAATAAACTTTTTGTGGGGTTAGTTACCTAATATTTCACAAGGTACTATGTCTAAAATTCATGCACAATTCAGAGAACTTGGACCTGTCAATCCATTAAAGAGAAAACCGCACTTCGTTGAAGATGATGTGAAAGTGGATATTATGCTAAGTGTCGTGGAGAATCCAACGTCAAGTTCACGTCAAAATAATGTGTCAGACAACTGTCCTAAGGTGTTTCCATTAAGAAAAACTTCATCCATATAAATTTACTTTTGTGCAAGAACTAATCTAATTTCCACACTGTATATTAAATTTTTAAATTTTCTTTTTTTAATTTACTACAAAAAACAAAATCTTCATTTAACAAGACCCTGGTGCAAGAAGGGGATAAGTGCACAATTCTGCAAAAGTGAGATAGGTGCTTACTTAGGTTTAAAATGTTATTTTTTTTGCCTGGTGCAAGTATGGGATGTGTACGAGTAATAGATACTGAATTATAAGAAGAAACTACATATCCCGTGGTATGGTCTGGTGCAAGAAAGGGATAAGATATGTGTAACTTATCCCGTTGTTGCACCATATTTTCAATTAGTTTTCATATGTGGTTATTTTCGTCCCTCTATTGCACCGGCAACAAGGCCGGTACACGGCACGAGTCAAGTGGTTTTAGTGTAACTTATCCCCTTTTTGCGCCTGCTGGAAAATGTCTTTTAAAAAACTTTAAACTTATCCCATTATTGCACCACATTTTCTTTTTGCTTAATATTATTGTTATTTGGCTCTAGAATGCTGTTAAAATTATATCTATCTCTTGTACTAGTTTAGCCATACTTCATAAACAGCATAAATTTTAAATTAAAAAATAAAACTTTTTCCTACGACCACATATGAAAGTGCTAGATTGCACACTTATTTGTACTTAAGAAAGTAGCTAATATCAATACACGTATTGAAATGTAAATATCAATACACGTATTGAAAAGTAAAAAAATATAGTTCTATGATCTGTGACATTTACGTCAAATTTATCAATAGTAAACACATGAATGACAAAGCAAGGACCATTTAATTTTTTTTTAAATCTTCCTTGTGTCAAATATTGTATTGTAATTGCCAATACAAATTTTTCTGTATAAGTTAAGAGTAAAGAATAAAGTTTCTTATAGGGTTTTAAATTTTTAAAAAATAAACATATTTTTATTCAGTATTATTATTTTTATAAAAACACTTTTAGAAAGAAGAACAGTTTATTCTTCTTTTTTATATTGTGTTATGTTCCGTGCATGTGTCGAATGTGGATTTTTGAAGTTATGTTTGTGTTTCTGTTTACAATTATCTTTGCGTCTATTATTATTACATTACTTTTCAATTAATTTCACCAACTGACCATTTTACTTTTAATTTTTATAGAGCCCACAAAAAAATTAAAATGTCATTTATCTAATAAAGAATTTTGATGTGAATTCCTGAGAAAGGTGGTTATTTGATTTTAATTAATTATATTTCCATGCAATATATAAACTCGTTTAAATCCTAATTTTTAACATGACTAACAATTAAAATAAATTTTATAAATAAATTTAAAATATTTATTATAATAAGAAATATTGGGGTCGTAGGAAAATCGTGTACACAACGCGTTGGAAAGTGTATTTCTTGCACTCGTTGTTTCCGCACTCGCCACTACGCGGCTCGTGCTAAACTTCACTTGTGCGTAATACTTCACTTTCCACACTCGTTATGTAATATACTATTTTTGCTTCTCCTGAAAAATTTACATATTGTTACTTATCCCCTTCTTGCACCAGGGTCTTCAATTTCTGTCATCAAAATATCTAATTAAATAAAATCTTTGTAGGTTTTTTTCTGTAGTAATATCACAAGAGAGTGAGAATAAATTGAAAATAATTCGACAGATTTTAGAAAACTTGTTG
Organism: Ophraella communa; assembly: GCA_035357415.1. Taxonomy (NCBI): domain Eukaryota; kingdom Metazoa; phylum Arthropoda; class Insecta; order Coleoptera; family Chrysomelidae; genus Ophraella; species Ophraella communa. The sequence continues at coordinate 17,602,922 of CM068988.1, read as the reverse complement.
CCAGGCAATAGACACGAGAGCCCGAAGGGCTCGAGTGGCTATCGCCAGATGGCAACAAGTTTGAGAAAATGCCTGGAGAATTATTATCTAATTTATCGAACTCTCGTGTGGTATTCGATAGATTATTTTTTGACGTTACAATCAAAATCACTTTTAGAAAATAATTTGACAGATTTTGTTCAAACCTGTTGCCAAATAATTGGAATTGTTTCCAAATCGACGCGCTGCTTATCATGGTATTCTTACATGCACTTTCAATGATTATATTATTTATTTCATCGACTGATGATTCACTGAAACGTTTGGGATTCATTTTACGAATTTCTTGAAAATTTATGACAGACGCGTCAGATCAAGAAAATACGTTGTCATTTGGTTGTCATTCAATAAAAACAATGTACATTGAATTATTCTCGCTGGAATAATGTAAGTAGATTATTCCCACTATACTAATGTTTTGATTTGCTAGAACGTATATGAATTACTAAAATTGAAAATGTCTATTGGTTTCGAGAAACGTCAAAAAATAATCATTGGAATCTTTGTTTTCTGATGGCATAAAAAATTTACTTTTTTCGGAAAATTAAAAATAAAAAGAATTTTACAATTGTTTTCCTCATAATGTAAAATTTTGTAAAATGGTTGTTTATTGCTTAAGGTAAATTACTTAAAAGGGTGCAAATCGTATCCCAAGTGTTCGATTGGTGATAAGTCAGGAAGGCGAAAAAGCTATGGAAGTAGGGTTACCTATTTTCCGGTAAGAACCTAGTAGTAACTCTTGCAGTATGAGCACGTCGTATACGAGGGTTGTCTGAAAAGTTTCCGACCTAACAAAGATACTAGACATTTTTGTTCAAATTAATTTTTATTTTTCTACATAGTTTCCTTGTAAGTCTATACACTTCTCCCAGCGATGCTCCCATCTCTTCAACCCGTCCAAATAGTACTCGGCGTCTTTCTCTGCAAAATAGTTGTTTACGAAGGTGATGGCCTCCTAATTCGACAAAAATCTCTGTCCTCCGAGCGCAACTTTTAGCTTAGGGAAAAAAAAAGTTTCTTGGGGCTGGATCTGGTGAGTAAGGAGGGTGGTCAAGCAGTTCAAACCGTAATTCGTGGATTTTCGCCATGGCAACCGCTGAGGTGTGAGACGGCGCATTGTCTTGGTGAAACAAAATTCTTTTTTTCTGCAAATGTGGCCGTTTTTCCGCAATTTCTGCCTTCAGCTTGTCAAGTAATGATGCGTAGTTTGCTCCTGTAATGGTTTTTCCTTTTTGAAGATAATCGATTAAGATAAATCCATGACTATCCCAGAAAACATTTGCCATCACTTTCCCAGCCGAAGGAACAAACTTTACTTTTTTTGGAGCCGATTTCCCTTTCGCAGTTCATTGTTTTGACTGTGTTTTTGTTTCTGGAGTATAATGGTGTATCCAAGTTTCATCTACAGTAATTAATCGGCGCCAAATCTCTGATTTATTGCGCCTAAACTGCGCCAACAGAAAGTTGGAAATGTTCATTCGAACACGTTTTTGGTCCAAAGTGAGAAAACGCAGCACCCAACGCGCGGACAGCTTTCTCATGCCTAAATATTGATTCAATATGTGACAAACAAGTTCTTTGGACATGTTTATAGCCTCTGCTATCTCTCTAATTTTAAATCGTCAGTGGTTGCAGTTTTTGGACGTCCCGAACGTTCATCGTCACCCAAGCTGGTACGGCCACGTTTAAATTCAGCAGCCCAAAATTTCACGGTGGTAAATGATGGTGCAGAGTCCCCGTACACAGCGTCCAACTCGTCTTTGATTTGCATAGGCGTATTGCCTTTCAAAAACAAATATTTAATGACAGCTCGATACTCGATTTTTTCCATTTTCATAAAAACAAAAAAATTGATTGTCAAACAACAACTGCGCGTCCAAAATGGCTGAAATTTTAGTGGGTACCTTTCAAAGCATGCGCAAACACATTCCCCAACTTTTGTTTACGAGTGCTGCCATCTTCATGTTGAGGTCGGAAACTTTTCAGACAACCCTTCTATAAGAAGTACAAGACTGCAATAACGGCTCATAGATTAAGCTACTGCTGGATGAAAATAATAGCTGTTTTACCGATTCTATCGTAATGTAGACAAAAGAACTACATAATATTTTTCATAGTTTCGTTCCTCAACTCAAGATCGTTCTCTCTATCACATATTATAGAGACGGCAATATGCTAGTGTTGGCGTGCTACTGCTGCAATTTTATGATTAAGTAGTTGGATATGTGGTTATAGCAATTCATACCATCACTCCCCGCGTTGATATTGTTATAAACTCACCAAGCTCAAGCGCCGACACTGACTAACTAAACCCTAAAAATGCGCCGGGTCTAATTCGCCGGTTTTTCGGCATTATTACTCGAATGTCCCGGAACACGATGTCAACTAGAATCATCTGGAAGTTCTCAGCGTCATCCTGATGAATTGGAGTGGTATATCCTAAGCGCGATCCCCGCGCAAAGTCAGTCAGTTATAATTTAACGGTCTTAGGAAGCGCGAAAGCAAACGAAGAGTAAAATAAGTCTATATAAATAGTGTTTTATTACAGTAGTGTAGATAACTGAATTTTTAATATACTTTGTTTAGTATTATTGTTGCAATTTTATTTTAAAGTCTTATTGAAGTTTTAGTTAAGATTTTATTTAGAATGTTTTACGAGAATCACCTTATGACTTTTGGGTTTGGTTTCCGGGGTAGCGAGTAAGAGAGAGGGCAGAATATTGTGACGGGATATTGAAAAAAAGGTTGTCACTGTAATTGGAAAAAGTTCAAGGCTTCAATAAACTGTTATATCCACCTCTGAAGTATCATTTACCTAGACAAACGAAAATAAACCTACAGTAGTATAAATAAATTAGGATTGAGATACCGAGTGAATATAAATTAATTAATTTAAGTGTGCATTTTAGTAAATAAAGAAATAGTAGTTAGCTATAGTGTGCATAATTTATCCCACCTTCAAAAACAGTATAAACAAATAAGAAAAACATTACAATACACATCAAAATATTTGTGTTAACAAATCATTGAAGTTGATATATAAATTGAACAAATGTAATTTGAAAATAATGCTGAATTAGTATCATAAGATGTCACCAAAATGATGTTGTAAAATTCCTTCAAAATAAGTTGTAATTAAAAAGCTACTGAAATTATCATATGTACAATACAAAGTTATATTCAAAATAAAGATCTTCCAATGGAAAAGTCTTATATGTCTAATAATTTTATGGAAAACTTGGAAAATAATTTGGTAAATTAAATTGCAGCTATATATTTTTTACACCATTTTAAATAAAATTATGAAAAGCGAAAAAAATGGTTGATTGTTGATTATTTACAGTTACCGCAAGCAGAGGTTGTCATGCTTTTAATCAATGATTTAGTCTCTAGATAAGTGTGGGTTAACTATCAAGCTAAATTAAGAAAGAAACTAATAAATTGTTGTTTATGGCATTTTTAAATAAGAAATATAGTAGATTGGAATGGTGAAAAAAGAAACATAGACGTGTTGTCAGAAGAGACGCAACGTTTCATTCATAAAATTCTGTTTCTTTTGTCGCAATGATGACAAAGAATACCAATCAATTCTCTTTGTTCCGTCCTCGTGCTGATAACGCGAGTATTCTACTCGCGTATCATGGCTATTATTCGCTCGGTAATTTAGGCCACTAGCGGCTCGTGGCCGTAAACTTCACTTTGTAAATAATAGCCATCAATAACCAGAAGTTCATTAAATACTATTAAAGAAATGTTTAATATTCGGGTTATAAATAGCAAAGGAAATAACAAATTGATTTTAGTTAAAGAATCGATAAATGTATTTAATAATTAAAAATTTTGCACTATATTTTTTACGTCAACTATCTAAACGTTCAAATGCTTTAGTAGCACCACCTAATATTACTACACAAAACCATTATATAATTATTTCTTGCTTTTAATTCATTTCCAATTGCATATCCTGTAATTTAAAATTTTTTTATATTCTTGAAAATTTCACACATCTACTTATTAACCAATAAAATGTTTTAGTTTTGACTCGTTACCATGGCAATTTAAAAAATGTCCGGAATTTTTTTCGTGGCGCTATAATAACTATTTAAGTAGAAATTTTTTGACAGCTGAAACGACATAGAACCCTGAAACCTCAACGTACAGACCACAGACAAATAAATAGTATGTTACTTTATGAGGCCGAATAAGGTATACTATAAAGTATACTATTTTTTCTTCAAACGTAGCAATTTTCAAACATAAATAGTACTATCGGCTTCAGAATAGCATATACAATCACGGTTTAAATAATAATAAATTTGAAATCAGTTAAACAGTTGTCCACGCCCACATCTTTAATGTTTGCAGCATAAGGTATTTTATTGACAAATTGCCTGTCCCTCTGTCCTTTGTAAATAAACTTAATTCCCAAAAACCATTTAATGTAGGCGTTTAAAGGGCGTTTTTATAACTTCGGTAGGTAAACGAAATTCACATTTAACATGTATATTTATGCTATTCTAAAGCCGACTGTACAATTCATACGCTATTTTTACTCGAAATTAACTGTGACAACTATCAAAGTCGTCTAGATGTTAGAAATTAAAATAATTAAGTCTTCGGTGAAATTTGCGTCTTCCTGGTTACAGGTGTTTGACAGTTATTTTATGTTTTTAAAGACAGCTTATTGTTGTTGCAACCGCAAGCGCAAAGTTAGTGCTAAAATGGAAAACCTAAACGACATTGAGTCCGCGGCTAATGATGCAGTAGAGTAGAACCAAACTAAGAATGGTACACAACATGGCGACCGCATAAGTTGCGCAGTGGCAGTTACCATAGTAACGACTCCCGAAAGAGCGAAATGTAATTATTCAGTGGCGTGACTTGGTTGAGTAGAGTAAGTGCAAAGTGAGCTGAAAGCGAAAAGTGATTATTGTGAGTTCTGACTATATACTTTTTTATTTGTTATTATTTTATAAATGGCTCCAAAAAAAATTGGAATAAAAGGAAGACCCCTTAATAGTCAAGTAAGGGAAATCATCCATAATATTAATATTAATGATTAAAAACTAACTAGAAATTTGTCCGCCTCTGTTTCTGACGTCACACCTTCGCGCAGGTTTCAGCCATGTGGTGTACCATTCTTAGTTTGGTTCTACTCTAGCATATTTGGGGCCCTCAAAGTCCGGAATAAAGTATCGGTTAGCGTACAAGCACTTCCAAGAGAGGTGCGATACAAGAGGAGTACGGCAAGTTACTGAAGACGTTTTACTACATATTTAAATATAATGGAAAATGAAAATAAATGGAAATCTTCTACAATGTGGTCACGATACTCTATGATAAAATCCGAGTTAGTTATTAGAAAAAATGTAGATATAAGCAAATTTTTAAAGTTACGCGCCTTTCTGAAAAAGACAAGCGAAGGATATACTGTAAAGAAGTCTAAAGTTTTCACTAAGACGAGTTTCATAAATTTTAGTTTGAAGCGCCAGATAAGTTGTATTTAGGATTAAAGGTAAAAAAAAATATATTGCAAAGCATGTAGTATACTCTACTAAATTATAAAAATATTTCAGATTGTTTTGTTAATTGGGGTTACCGGCGCCTGTCGATACGACGAATTGGTACAAATGAAGACTGTGGACATTGAGGATAAAGAAAATATTAATTATCAAAATCCCAGGCAGTAAAACACGACAAATTAGATCTTTTACGATAATTTGTCAAAACTACATTAAACTGTATAAAAAGTATGCATCACTGCGGCCTGAAAATTTCACAGAAAACCGATTTTTTATAAAGTACCAAAATGGAAAGTGTTACCGAAGCGTCATGGGAATACATTCGATCAGCGCAGTAGCCCAAAAAGTAGCTAGTTATTTAAATTTGAACGATGCAAGCGTATACACGGGTCACTGTTTACAACACTTTTAATTGATGGAGGCGGAAATCTAGAATGCCTCAAACGACATGGGGGCTGGAAATCAAGCACGGTTGCCGAAGGATGTATGAAGGATTCAATAAGAAATAAGAACGATAGTGCTCACAAAATTTTAAACCCTCGTGATTCGCCAACATCGGGAATGATTGCTGAAAGTTGTGCTCGACCATCAGTATCATCAACAATTACCAATGCGTATCAAGAGTCGGGAACATTTTTGCACGGTTTCAATTTTGAAAATGCTTCATTAACTAATTGTACTTTTAATATTACTATAAATAAAAATGATGTTTAATTGTTGTTAACGTCATTTGTATTGTTGCTTTGTGACATGTTTCATATTGTTGCGAGTATTGTTGCCATGACAACATTTTTCCCTCCGCCGCGGTAAAGAAATGGAAAAAAACTGCTGCCGGCGGAGACATCAAACTTTGACAGGATCAAGTTAGATAAGTAATGTCATCATTATTTTACGTTTGAAGAAAATAGTATATTGTATACCTAGTAGGCCGGGCGATCGTAAACACGGCTTGAGCCTCGACTGGCAATACGGAGTCCGGGAATGTGGCTTTTCCTACGAGGTCTACATCATATTTTCCGAAAATCGGGAATCATTAAAATTACGGTAAATTATTACTAATCATGTTAAAAATTTCAAATCAATATTATTATTTTTCCCTTAAATAAAAGAAGCCATGAAACATTGTTTCGTAACTACGGAAAAGAAGTACATATTTGGAAAATATTCAACAAAATAATGCTGTTAGTTCCCAAGTTCTTCCAGTTTTCAATACTTGTACTAATTGTCAAATAACAGTAAATATAACAAATAATAAGTAATAATTTTAAAATCTAATGTTAACCTTGTTTGTGCTGAAAGTTTTAAAAATAAAATTAGGAAAAAACCTGTTCGCATTTATGTTCTAAAGTTTACTGTATGGAAATAACATTTCCTTACAGTACAGAAAATTTTTCCTTACCAGGAAGGTTGCCACGCAACAATCAAGTTGGAGGAAATATTGACTTTTTCAAATTTTCCAAATATGTTGTCAAAAATGTTATTATTTCTTATCGATTTTCGGAAAAATATATTTATCTATGATACAGACGTTTAAACAAGTAATTATAAGGCTTTGTGACAGAGGCCAGATTGGATTAATAATTATTTTCCAAATTTTGGTGTGAAGTTATCTTACCAAATACCATGCAAGATTAAATTATTCCTGGAAATTTCGGGCACGAATATTTTAAGAAAATAATTCGGGATAATTTTCAAAATATTCGTGCCCTCAAAACAATGTCCGGAAGTAATTTAAGTTCTTGTGATATTATAAGTGAAAATTGTATTTTTGTACGTATATAATCCACTTCTGCAAATTTTATTTAGTTATTTAATTTTTCGTTATTACGCACCAATGTATGATGTCACTTTTATGCAATTGAAATTAATTTTAACTGATTTTTCTGCACGTGTTCAATAATTTATTTATGCAAAAGCGTGAACCTGTATACTTTTTTGATATAGCTGCCATTACCAATCCAATGAATATAAAGAACCGTGTAAAAATTTACATAAGCGCACGTGTTATTTTATTGCAGTTTGAAATTCCAACCAACAAAAATCTGGACATTCTACTTTTCTTCTCAGATGTTTTTATAAGTATTCTAACGGTAACGATAAAAATGTATTGCACCGTTTAGGTATCAAACCTCAAACATACTTTTTTTATGTGCTAGTTTATTGTCGTGAGAGAGCTAAAAATAGGACTATGGAGTTATTAAGCTCGTTGAAAAACCAATTTCCGTTTCGTGGTGTTTTAATTAATTTTAATATTTCTATTGATGTTTCAACCGAAGAAGAAAAAAATGTTAGAAAACTAGGCCAAGCGCCGGAGCAAACTGCAAACTTACGACAAAAATAGTTAGAATGTAGAAAAAATGGGGGGTGCGCCCTCTAGCCGCGAAAATAAGCATAATCGAAAAAAATGTTGTAGACACAAGTTAGGTAGTGTTGAGTTCTGTAGGGCTGCCGTTTAACTTTTTTCTGTACTGCGAACTGTTATCCCGAAAAATTGGAAATCAAACAAAAGATGTCGGCCATTTTGTGCTCAACAGCTCACCATTTTTAACGAAAAACATATTTTCCAAAAAATCCAAAAAGAACAGCTTTGAAATTTCTTGCGCTCCCTATAATGATTAAACCTGCTAATTTTTATGTTATACATCAATATCAGATGATTTTAGCTTTGCTGCTTATCTCTTAACCTCAACCTTCTCTATATTGTTGACTTTAAAGCACTAAAACTTAAATTTTTATTCAATTCTACATTTTTCCAAATTTAAAAGTGGTGCACTCTACCGGCAAAAAATGTCCCCTATTTTGAGATCATTCGTACAATATTACGTTCAAATTCTTCTGTACTTCGTGGTGTAATTAACTATATATTTAGCAATAACCAATTTGTAAAAAGTTTACAATTTTTAAAATAAAACTCTTTCAGTCTCGTTATTTAATAGTCAGACCTCGTATAACACATTTATTTGTTCTATGAGAAAAAAATCCAACTCCATATCATAATCATAATCATAATGTACCATAAAAATAACTTAAAAAAACTTTTGTGTAACAATTTTATTAAGAATGGATGAAATAATTTATCAAATATAAATAACTAAAAAGGTATTTGCTTTGCTAATTTCTCAAGTGAAATTTTTTTTGTCTAAAAATGTTTGAAATATGTGAAATAGGGTTTTTTTGGACGCTGAATCGATTGGTGCAATCAGTTGTTCGATAGGATGTGTAGAACATTGTTAAATCTGGGTGGGAAAGTATCGGGGTGAAGTAGTAGTACAGTAAAACTCAAAAGTAGTATATTTTGTTGGAAATTATTAGGAATATTTTACAATATTGATTGCATTTTCTATTTAGTGGTTTTACACTATTTTTATCAAAAATGACATAACTTTGATTTTTGACTAAAATTCGAAGACATCAATTTCAAAGGTATTTGCTTTGCCATTTTCTCAAGTGAAATTTTTTTTTGCCAGTACGAAAACACGTTTTTCTTGCTGTACTTAGTAGTATTTTTTTCTGTAGAGGTTAGAAACGAACGTGTTTTTTTCTCGTGCAGATAACAATGTGTGACGAAAAACACGAGCAACGGATCAATGTGAAATTTCTCGTTAAATAAAAAAAAACTCCTGCTGAGTGCTGTAAGTTGTTGAAAGAGGTCTATGGTGAGAATTCTCTATCTCGTGCGCGTGTTTTCGAATGGGATAAAAGGTTTTCTGAAGGTCGAGAAAGCACCGAAGATGACCTGTCTCTGTTTCAACTCTGGAAACAGTGACCAAAATAAATGAAATTGTGCGCGGAGATCGTCGCATGAGCATTCGGATGCTTGCTGAGACTGTAAACGCCGATAAAGATATACTGTCAGAAAAATTTTACACGACGAATTGCACATGAAGAAAGTCTGTGCGAAGTTGGTCCCAAAACATTTAACCCCTGACCAAAAGCTCGTCCGTCAACAGATCTGCTCAGATTTTCTTCAGAGGTTAGATGAAGAGCCTGAATTGATGAAAAACATCATCACTTGCGATGCCACCTGGATATTCCAATACGATGTTGAAACTAAGCGGCAATCCATGCACTGGAAAACTCCTGCATTGCCGAGAATGAAAAAAGCAAGGATGTCGAAATGAAAATTTAAAGCCATGCTAATCGTTTTTTTCGACATCAACGGCATGGTGATGACTGAATGGGTTCCAGAGGGTCAAACTGTGAACCAAACTATGTTATGTCAAGTTTGTTTTATGAAGTCCGTGACTTCGACCTACGAAGATCTTTTGTGTCTACCTTAATCTATTTGAACTCTAGAACACCAATACTTCTAGCGAAGTTAAGCAGCTTCTTTCTAGGTTAGGTTAGGTTATTTTCATAACGATTTTAACAATACTTATTATCAAATCAAAACAAAAATTATTGGATGTTATTGATTGCCTTGTCACTGTCATGTCATGTGAAACGGGAGTGAATGTTGACCCGTCCAAAATTTTTATTAGTTTTAAAAACTAACAATTAAAAAAATAGACTGCCAGTAATGAAAAAAATACTATATTAGCAACGGTAGAAAAGTGTATTTTTGTCTCGGATCCTCGAAGCTTCACTTTTCGATCTTTAATGGACCTCTACAATAATAACTTACTTTTCTCCCTTGGCGCATAATTACTATTTATTTGTTTATGGTCTGTAAGTTGAGGTTTAAGCTGACACCATATGTCATGGTAACTAGTCAAAATCAAAGCATTTTATTGGGTAAAAAGTAGAGGTGTGAAAAAGTCTCCACTATTTCTGTCGTACGTTGCGCAGTTCGGGATATATTCGATAAGTTTTTCAATATGGCGGCTGACGCAGACGCCCTCCAGTTCCGCCAACTTTTGATTTACATTCGGGAGACAACCCTGAACATATTTGAAAAAAAATCCGTTGTGTATAACTTTTAGTTTTAACAAAAGTAGTGATTATTTTAAAGTGCACATGAAAATTGGCATTAAAAAATAGATCTAGTTGTGTGGATAAATAAAATCGATAATAGGTATAAGGTTTCCACTGAAGACGTGATTGAATTTATGAAGAATTACAACGGTGCGTTCTGTAAAAGGAACGCAATTAAAAAAAAATGTACAATAAATAGTGCATCTTTTTATTATTAAACTGTACGTGTTCGGATTTAATTACTTGCTCAAAGCTATTCGTAGATTATTAATTATCCCCGATGGGAAACATTGAACGATAAATGTGTTTTTCGATTCCATACAAAATTGACGATTTTAACAAATACTGCTCGAACTTATTAATAAATTCGTGAGGGGTTTAATGAAATGTTTTATCCATTTATTAGTATTAAAACAAAGCACTTGTTTACTGTATATAAACTCATGGGCAAAATAAAAGCAAGACACAAGCAAGCATAAGTTATGTATTCTAATAAAAAAATAAAACAAATTAGTAAATTGTGTTAGTTATTTAATGGTAGTAAATGATAGTAAATTCCAAAAACATGTTCATATTCCTTGGAGTTATTTTTGACAGACGTATCACGCAACAATTTAAAGTTAATTTTTTTTTAAATTAATCTACTATAATTTAAAATATCTCCAAAACTATTCAATAGAGTTATAGTACAAATTAATCTACACTGACTTAAGGTTTGGATAAAAATACAAAATACATAGGTAATAATGAATTTATGTTTTAGAAGTGTTGGTAAATTTAATGAACATTGATAATCATTTTAAAACTATGACCTCTTTTAAATCATACAGAGTATTGAACGTTTTACTATTTTCATTGAAATTAAACTATTTATTATTGTTATTATTATCTTCCTCACATATTTCGTGTGCTCCCAGATATCTGACCCTGAAATTTTGCAAGGCAGGACATTCCGAGGGTACCTGCATTGAGGTTTCGTCCTCTTCCTCACAGAATCTGCACCTTGCTTCATCTTCTAACTTTAGTTTCTTCATGTGACTTCTTGACCAGCAATGCCCGGTTAATATTCTTGCTGTCCGTAGTCTTAAATTCCTTTGTTGTATTATTTACCATATGTTTTGATTTAAACCATGACAATTAAAATAGAGTGCTTTAAGTCTGACACCATTTTGCTTTACCCCTTTTCCTATATATACCTGTCCTGTTACATTTCAATAGGGGCTTGTATGTATGAAGTTAGGGGAGATAAGTACACTGCGACTTATATAGGATCTATTGTGTCCCCTCTTTCTTGCCATGAGTCTGATGTTTCCTCAGACTTCTATTTCTATATGTCCTGGGACCTACAGGAGGGTGACAGTGTTCTTCGAATTGATTGTATTTGAGCTCAGCGCTTTGATGGCTGCTTACCATCAAATGAATTCCGCACATCTTTCGATGGCTCTCGGTCCATAAATTCCTATCCCAGTTCCTCTTCTAGTGGAACTGTCCCTATAACACTTTATGGCATTTTGGTTTAAATTCTGTATGCCTTCATCCCATTCAGATTTATTACTAAGCTTTGTGATGGATTTCCTCACAAAGTTGAATTTATCTGGCATATCATCTTAGGGCATCTCCCGAATTGAAGTGATCGAGGTTTTTCCCTGATAATTCCTTATTTGATAGTTCTGTATATTGCTTTCTTCCTTGCATTTTCTAGCTGAATGTGCAGTGGGGTCAAATTGAGAATCGCCTCTAATGCAACAATGGGGCAAGTTCCCACTGCTCTATTGGGAACAAAAAGTGTTGGGTAAATTTAAGAGAGGAAAGCTACTTTAAGTTATAATCAGTGTTTATAAAAGAAGCAAATATATGAACTGAAAAGTAAGTTATTATATTTCATTTATGGTTTTTATTTATTTATTGACAATTTTCTTTTTTTTTAACCCGTAAGAACATGCACTGCCTCATAGATGATTAAAGATCTCAATATGGTCTAAATTAAAATTAAAATATGTAGCTTGTACTAGATATAATAAACTTTGTTACAAAAGTTAAATAATAAATACATTTGAAATAGATATTTTCTTTATTTAAATATTTTATTTTATTTATTATATATCTTTTAAATCATAATGATATTATTTTATTTAACTGTTACTGTCCCTTTATTGTTAGCAACTTATCAATCTACGTACAAAAACCATTTCACCGTATAATTCTGTATCTTTTCATGAAATCTAATTACAACTCAGACCTCGACTTCCCATTCGAGTTAAACCGCCACAGCAAATCGTGAGAATAGGAATTTTTATTTGGTGTGTAAAACTGCCAACGAAGTTTCTTGTTACGATTTGAATGTTGGGATTGTGAAATTCCATTCTATTCTCTTTCTCTTTATCGACTGCGATCCATTGTTCAAGAAAATTGTTTCTAGAGAATGTAAATAAAATAAGATATCTTCATGTATGTGTAATGGCGTAACATGAGAGATTCAGTTACCCAGACTTGTGTAATAAAATTCAAACAGGGCGTCACAGGAAAAATTAAATATTTATGAAGGTGGTCTGAGAAGATACCAAAGATACAAGACATTTTTTCTGATTTTTTTTTCATATGTAGTCATAGTCTTAAAAGGCTACATCAGCACGTCGTCAAGATGGAAAACGCGTTCCGAGATTGCAACTTTAATTTTGAATATTTTGTTGAGTTATTTGTCACATATATACGTAATTATGGATTAGAAGGAAGGAGAACCAACTCTATGTATTAAAGAGTGTCCATCGAAAGGAAGCAAATTGGTGGCGCCACAGTAGCAATAGTAAGTGTCACTGGACGTTACAAATAGTAGAAAAGAAGAATTTGTCCTGTGATCGGCTTTGGAAATTAATCTATAATTAATTAAAATATTACAAAAATTAGTTTGTACCGGCGTTATGAAGAAGAAAAATAAGAACTTTCTTCAAATAAACTTTTTTATCCCATGCCTAGATTTTGTGTCGCAATGGAACTACTATTCGGTGATCTTTAACAAGACATCAAGCTTGGGTGATCGATTTGGCAACATAGAGAAATAGTTACCGTCATCGGTTTACGTCTAAAGCTCGGCTTACATTAGACTCATAGCACTCTCGAATTAAAGAAAGCCGCCGCTACTACCAGCTTGTATTTGTCAGCGGCTGGCGAAGTTGGACATTTTCAACTTTGTCAGCGGCTGACAACCAGCCTAATGTAACCCGTGCTTAAGATGTTAACAAAAATTTTAGTTAACGTATTAATTCGCTTTATTATAACCGCATCTGATTTTTTATTATCTTAATTTTTAAAATAACCCTCTGACACTGAATGTGTAAATCTTTATTGCAAAATTCGCTACTAACCTCACTTGTTGGCGATATCATATCTTCTGAATTTAAATTTTGATCTGGATTTCCATTTTCTGATTCAAAAGGTCTACAAAACGCTGCCATAATATATGTAACTAATTTAAGGTTATCAATTAATATGGGCAAAAATTACAATACGTAAACCAATTAATAAAAATGAATTACCGAAACAAAGATATATCTAAACTTAATACTTAACTGTCCCAAATAAAAATCTGGACTCCGCCTTCGCACTAGAGACCGACTTTATGAGTTATAAAAAAACTGCCGCTAAAAACCACCCCGAGACCCCTGCACGCAACAGAATACAGCGGACCATTAAAAGCCGTCAAGTCGCGTGCGTGCGTACCCCACTTGTTTTCGCGCTGTACAACTACCAGTCTAGAGAGAGCTGGGTTCCGACGATACAGAGTGGATGTTTAACGGGACAAATATGTTGTTTTCATGCCATTCTTTCTACTTTGAAGCCCAGTAAACTAACTCACTCTGTATGAAACTTTTAAGTGGATTTTAGCAATTAATATTGGAAAGACTATACCTAATTTTATTATAATCTAATATTAATTAATCAGGTTAATGACCTTCACCTATACAAGTGCAGTTATTTCATGTTGTTCCGTAAATTCAATATTCTCACTTATCAATATTAATTTAATCTATGTATAATGAATTTGTAATTAATATGGAATAAAAAAATATTTTTGGAAATTATAAACAGGATGAGTCACGACGAGCTTACAGTATCTGTGTATGTATTGGAAATAACTTATACGATATGCATTAAAATTGGTGAATTTGAATTAGACTACAGAAAGACCCTTAGAAAGAAAAACATTTGATGGTCATACCACTTCCGTACCGTACCTCGTTTATTAAATCTGTAAGTTTTTTCATTATTTCCCTGTTCTTAGTAAAAATTAATATGTCTTCATCGTAAGCTATTATTTGGCTTCTACTTGTTCTTAAATTTCCTTTTATTATGTTTCGCATTAAATATGTTGTCGATAATGGGTATCCTTACTCTTAGAACAAAAAGATACAGGAATGAGTATATGCAAAATGACCTTGAGTCCAGCAAGGAGCTTGAATATGGCGGCCAATTGTCAATTTTAATTTCCGTTTCCATTGACGTATCGAAAAAAAAATAAAAATTATATGAAGGTTTTTATTTTTAATAAATTTCCTCAAACTTAATATATGACAGACTCCTTCCTATTTTTTTTTTGTTCTAAGGCCTTACTCCTTTATTAATAACAAAGTCTTTAGTTTCATCATTATTTGTTATCATGCTGACTCTTGAATGTTCCATCGTCATTTTAATTGGTCCTACCCCTTGTTTTTCTAGTTTCGCCATAAGTCTATTTCGTTGTAGGGAGTCGAAGGCTTGTGGGAAATCTATAAAAAGCATTTCTATGTCTATCTGATGTTGATGTGTTTTTTCCACTCCAGCACCAAAATTTATTTCTCATGTTTTTTAGGAATACATAAATACAAACTAAAATCCATAATACCATTGCGTTAATGCAAAACTTGATTGTTAAAACATTACACTTTCAAACTATGTATTTAAATAGTATTATGCATGCTACATACATGCTCCTTAATTCGTTAAAATTAATAGTTTTTTTTTATATTTACTGCTAAAGTAGGTCACTGCATTTAAAATCTGTCATATAATACAATTAATGTTGGTTTGCGTTTAGCCTGTATCGTAATTATTTGATACATTTTAATAATATTTATACATTTAATAAATTTTAAACGACTCATGATATAGTACATGGTCGGTTAATTTTCAATCGAAATAAATATCTAATATTTGTCATCCCAACTTTAAAAATATATTATGCATCGAGGTGGCCACCAACTTCCTTTTAAACTTCAAGATTTTATCGTCTTAAAATAAATAAATAAAAACATCGTAGTGATTAAGAGGAAGTGCGACCAATTTTTAAATTGATGTATATTTTTTATCAAAATTCAGTTGATAATATAAGTGTAAACACTTGGTGCATGTTTAATAAATTTAATTGGATGGTAAAAAAGGTTTATTCGAAGAGTCTTTAAAATTTTATGGGTAGGGCCAGTGATTTTATTCATATTGAGTTTGAGTAGTTTTGCCTAAAATAAAAAAGATTGAGTCTGGAAAATAAAAATTTATCTAGTACGAACCATTCTGTACAAAATCTACTTTATTTAATAATCCATCTATATATTTTCACTAATTCTATTTTCGCTGTTAGACTGCATTTTAAATTATAAAAAGTAAAAATGACAGAAGATTTAAATTCAAATAGCGTGTATTTTATGTTGCCTACCTATGATCTAATTTATTAAAACATTTTATAATTAAGAGACGGAAAGGAAGCGGGTTTACACATAATAATATTTAATAAATACATTGTCTTTTAAGAGAAAATACTCATAATCTTTTGATTTTTCCATAACTTTAACAAATAATATCTTCTCAAGGTTACGGCTACGGCTTAGCAGGATAAGTAAATGGGAGGGGTTACGACATTCTGTGAAATTAGGGAAAAGGGTGCAACTGAGGTGTGAATGGATTTCTTTTTTATTTTTATGATAGTTTTATAAATATATCTCAATCTTTAAAATGCGCTACTTTATTGACTTGATTTGAATAAATATTTGTGTTTTTAAACCTGTTTACATAATTATATTAAGAGAAAATTGTCATCTACAAGACCACATTTATCTGTAGATACCTTAAACGTTTTAAATGCATACAGAACCAGGTTAATTTTAAAGTACCTACCTATTTGAATTTTTATTGTAGTTTAGATGTGAATTGTGGTAATTTTAACAAATTATATTTTAGACTATTTAGATAATATTAGTTAATATTGATTTATAGTTACTTGTAAGCAAGAATATTCATTGTTCAATATTGTTACTGAATTTTTGACAGGTCTATGATTTTATCAATACTAATAAAACGACTCTGTAGAAAGTTAAGGTTAAGACCTAAAGCCAAAGTGTTTGTCTGGTATTATGTTCAGGTTGTTGTAGATGAGTTATATTCCTAATGTCTTTATAGCATTTGGTTCGACGCGTGTCGTACCCAGGGATCTCTATTGGAGTTCTAAATAATAACCAATATTTTGGCTGAGAAGGTAGAGTTTTTCAAAACTTACAGTAACTGTATGCTTCGTGTTTTTTAATTTCACTAAATCTACACTCAATCATTATATTCAAAAGCTACTTTAACCTAAAATATCCTGTGAGACTTCCGGTCAATGTATTAAGCATATTTTTATTTAAACCAATACTGTTCAACTTATTATTAAACCATCCTTGATTATAGTTTCTAAATCTACTTGTACAGTATCAATTATTCTCTTTTCTTTACCTAAATAGTTTTGTTATCTCTCACAACTGAGTAACTTACTCCCAGCAAGCACAAATGTATATGCTACATAAAAATATATAACAGAAAGAAAGATTTTTATATAAAACAATTATATATTTTTTACGTAGTATTTATGTAAAAAAATCTATATAAACTTTGTTATCTATTCTCAATATTGACATTATAAAATATTTTATATATTACATATATCTAATTGATTATGTAATCATGATGTAAATTCTGCTACATAAATAGAAGAACAAAATTATATATATTTAATACGTAAAATTTGCTACATAAAAATATATAACAGAAATAAAGATTTTTATATTAAACAATTATATTTTTTTACGTAGTATTTATGTAACAAAATCTATATAAACTTTGTTATATATTCTCAATATTGACATTATAAAATATTTTATATATTACATATATCTAATTGATTATGTAATCATAATGTAAATTCTGCTACATAAATAGAAGAACAAAATTATATATATTTAATACGTAAAATTTGCTACATAAAATATTTTATAAATTTCGCCTCGTCTAATACGTCTTACAAAAAAAGAAGAAAATTATAACCTATAAATTGTCGTTCGAGTGCTACAAATACCCCTGCAAATTATTAATAACAAAGTATATACTTATAATAAAATTTTTTCTGGGTATCTTTGTGTTGAGTATTGGAGAGTATTATGTAAGTACTAATTATTATTATTTATATACTTATCACACTAAAGTTATTTTCAAGTATAATTGATTTACATTCAAATAACTTAATTATACATTTTAGGCTAAATAATTCTTTAAAAAGAGAAAAATTGAAAGACTTCTGTGACTTGTCAATGAGGAAGAAAAAGAAATAGATAAGTAGCTCAGTTTTACAATTTTACAGTGGTTATGTTGAACAATCATCAGAAACGGAGATCCGAAATAAACATATATGTTACATAGTAATTTGGACATATTTGAAATGTAACATAACAAATATGCAATATAAATACGTACATATTATATCACTATTGTTCTCTAGCTGTGCCGGCCTTTGTCAGTATTCAATACATAAATATTATCTAGTTGTGACTTCAGTTTTATATAACTGTGACTTTTATATTTCAAAAATTGCATAACATATATATATATATCCAATATGTTTTTGTGTTTGCTGGGGCTGTTCCTTTATCAACTGCAACATTATTAACAGTCTTAAGCCAAGTTGTTTAAATGTTTTTATTTCTTGTTTTACAGAACTAGGTTGGGGGAGAGAATGGTTAGCATGAATTCGACATTAGTTGAAACTGTTAGCATTAACTATGAAGACTTCAATGAGAGTTTTTTAACTTGTGGCACCTGCTTATGTAAGTATATCAATTATTATAATTATTAAAAATTATTAAAAAAAAAAAACATTCTTTCTTTGTTCAGGTATGTATGATGGCCAAGAACACACACCGAAATTACTTCAATGCTCTCACACCGTCTGCTTGCACTGCCTTACAAGGATAGCAGCCTCCCAAACTAGAGATACAGGCACGTTTCGATGTCCGATATGTCGAGAACTAATTCATATTCCTCGCGGTGGTGTATCGGCTCTTCCTCCATCGTTTTTAGTCAATCAACTTTTGGATCTAATGTCGAGACAGCGAAGGGAAGTCATACCGAAGTGTTCGGTACACATAAATCAGGAATTGTTATTTTGCGAAACTTGTGATACCGTATTTTGTACACTTTGCACGGGTGGTTCCCATAACGATACCACTACAAGTTGCGAACACACCATTATACCGTTTTCGATAGCCATCAAAAGAATGTCGGAAATTTTGTTGTACAAAGCTAACGAATGTATTTCTAAGGTAAAAATAACATTTTATTTTATTAATATATTTATTTTAAAAATATGTGTATTTAGTTGTCTCAAGCTCAGGAAGGTGTAAGCGCAGAACTAAGAAGACTGGATACTGCCAAAGAAACATGTCTTGACAAAATCAATGAAACATTCCAACAGATACAAACATTGATGGACCAAAGAAAACAAGAAGTCATTGATAGTGTCACTGCTATTTGTACAGAAAAGAAACGAGTATTGGAAGAACAACATACTTTGATAGAAAACGAAAAAAATAAGGTACGTTTGTTGTATTTTCTATTTTCACAATTTTGTACATGCGATGCATTTTATTAATATTTACGTTATTCTTTTAATTTCCATATACTTCATCCTATAAACCACACTTTTGATACAGGTAGCACCATCTGCATATTTATGTTTGTAATACTCGTACATTCAAAAAGACCCCTCTAAAGACTTTCATTTTATAGTGATAAAATTCTCCACTAGATGTCAAGGCTTTACAAGTTATAATTTTAAATTATTTATGCAGGTAGAACAAGAATGTCAAGGACTTCAGTACCAAGTAGAAGTTAGAAATATAACGCAACGGATCGAACTTTTATCAGAAAAATTAGATTCGACTGTAGCTCTCAGTGAACCACGCGAAAATGCCTTCCTAACCTGCGATTTTGATCTTAACGATAGTTTCGAACAAATCCAACAGCATTTGAGCGTCTTAGGTAAAGTTAGAACAAGTACAACATTTCCTAGACTTTGTACGGCTAAATTGGGAGGGAATACTGTAGCTGGAATCGAGAATTATGTTACACTCATGACTGTAGATTATCACGGAAATGAAAGGAAGAACGGCGGGGATCCGGTTGAAGCTGAATTACTATCAGCAACTGCCGAAGAAAGGTCAGTATTCTAATCTAAGACTTATTGATCAGTTAACTAAATATTAATATTTTTCAGTATAAACCCATCATCTTCGGGAGAAACTTATCCGGTTAGAGTAGAAGATTGTGATGACGGTACTTATAAATTGTACTTCCGGGCACCGAAGTCTGGTAGATACGGTATAAAAATATCTGTGATAAATCGTCCGATCAAGGACAACCCTCTATACTTTGACGTGAGCGATCACAACAATCCCATCTGCGTATATGGATCGAGAGGTAGCGGTAAGGACGAATTCATGCAACCTGTAGCTGTTGCTATCGATGAAAAAGACCAAATTGTTTATATCTTGGACACCGGAAATTCGAGGATTAAAGTCTTGAATGATCAGTTAGAATTTATGAAGCATGTAACTAATGAGGGTTTACTGGGAAGAAGTTGTACAGGTAAGTTTACATTTTTTACAAATTGTCAGATATTACACAATTTATAGTACGTTTGAAGAATAAGGTGGAGTAAATTCTCAGAATACTAATCTCCGAAACCTCGAAATACATAGCCGTGCACAACTTCTAACTAAAACGGAATCTTAAAAGAAAAGTTTACGTTAAATTTATTTGGATACTTAGAACAAAGAGATTAATCCAATCCAATACTGGTATAAAATAAAAAGATACATATAAAAAAAATAAAAATTCTATTAATTGTGAAACATACAGTTAATATAAAATAATAAAATAAAATAAATTATACTAAAACGTAAAATACATACACAAAAACGGTGAGTTTTTACACATTCCTATTAATAATATTCTTAATACTAATAATATTGGCAGTAAGAATGAAAATTATATTAACAATAAAAAAATAATAGTATGATCAAAAATAATTATATGTTTGTTAAGAAAAAAAGAGTGGACCATTCTACGAATTGCATTTTTAAAAAATTCATCCACATTCACTTTTGACAATTTTGGTCTTCCTGTTCTCGGTTTGGGTGGGGTTATACCAGCTGATTTCTCCTCTTTTAAAATTTTATATACAGTTGATTTTGCATAACCCATTACTTTAGACGAAATTTCAACTATACTGTCAACAGTAGTGGAGGAATTCTGTTGCTTAAAATAATTGTAGACATTCAGTATAACACTCTTTTCGTTAAGTGATACAAGATCCACCTTTAATTTTTTAACTGGTGTATAATCACACGTTACTTTTTTTTAATTCCATATTCTATTCACTCTTTCAAGAAACAACTGTGTTAGATCTCTTCACTCGCTTATAATCGACTGAACAAAAATATTCTGATATTAATGAATGACAATTAACAATTTTATTAATCATTGGTTTTCATACTATTTAAAATAGCTTTCACATTTATCGGAAACCACCTTTAGCTAATCGACTTTTTCTTACTAAACTATCAAAACACCATTAACTAAATACCTAGGTATTCATTTTGACAGTTTCTTTATTTCTTGTTATTTAATGGGTCATTATCTCAGAGTAATAAGTAAATATAGAGATGCCACAAGAACACAATAACATACAGTTTGTAGTCAATAGCAATGAACCATATGATGTGGCAAATTTTCTATCTAAATAGTAGAACCCAATAAAGAATAAGCTAAAATATTGACGTTGTACGAAAAGCACACTTACTGCAATACTACAATAGTAGTTTTTTTTCTGAGAATTTACTCTGCCTTATTTTTCAAAAAATGTACTATAATGATTTTATAATGCAAGTTAAAAAAAGTGTCTGGTATTGATGGCAGGATTGTAGAAAGAACAAGGGGTTAAAAAGGAAAAAAATATTATGTCGAACAAAAAACCACTAAAGAAAATTTGTAGTAATATAACGTTTACCAAGAATAATAAACTATTCGTTTGAAGTCAACTTCCACATTTAATTAAAAAATTACAATTATAGCTGTTTCGCTACAATGTAGATTTTTAAAACCGAGGATTGTATTGACATTGTTATATTGTCGAAACCGTTCGATCCATATATCCATATCCAAATAATTATTTGGCATTTTGGCTTCTTAAATTGAGTGTTGCATGGTCAGTACGTTTCATGAACTTTCTTCCATAAAGTGACGCAATTATTTCGTTCTGGCTTGTAAAATACTTAACACTAAAACATCCTAGAATTCTTTTTTTCTTCTTGGAGTTGTGAAAGAACTCCTCCAATTCCCACAATACTCCTTCTGGTACATATTGAAAATCCCAGCCAATGGTAGATTTTTCTTGATTGTCTCGATAACAGATTGCAGTTTATGTTGTTTCACATTGAATTAAAAGAAGCTATTGTCATCATGCTTGATTTTGTCTTTATTTACCATTATGTTGTGTAATTATAATTATCTCTGACACATTTTTCATCTTTAGGATGATATCTATTTACCAAATTTAGTTGGTGATTCAACATAAAAAATTTCCATTGTGGTTTTTATTGCTACTATTAGGTACCAACCCTATTTCAGGAATGGATGACATAACTAGAATGTAAAAACTATGCCAACAAAATCAATATTTAATTTAAGTTGAGAATATTTAACCAAATAGTTTTTTATGTTTTCTCAGGTATTGATATATCTAACGATGGACTCATAGTTATTAATTGGAGAACCAAATTCATAACTGAAATGACTACTGATGGAGAAACTATTAAATCTTTCACTTACAACGCTTTCCAAGAACCTATCGATATAGCAGTGGACAAAAACTACGGTCATATTCTTGTAGCTGACAATGGAATGAGTTGTGTTTATGTATTTGATGCTGAAGGCAAAATATTATTCCAGGTATTTTAAAATAAACACATAATCTTATATCTTACTGAGTTTTCAGTTAATTCTAATGACCCTTTTGTTTTTGTCAATCATAAGAAGTCTGAATTATCAAAAACAATATGAATTTGCATCAAAATTATTTGAATGTAAGAAGATAATTGTATGAATAGTAAGGTCATATTGCATAAACATATATCTGATGTGTTACTTTTATATTGTAGGTTGGTAAGAAAGGCATGTTTAATTTGATCTCGTCAGTAGCTGTTGGTCCTTTGGGAGAAATTGTTGTGGCTGATTCAAGGGTACAAATGTTTTCAGCTAAAGGAGATTTCATGGAAGTTATTTACGATGAAGGAAAAGGTAATTAAAACAGTAATTTGTAGTCCCTTTGGCTTGTTCAAACTCCAATAGTAGTTCTAATACTTGTACGCATATACGTATTATTAATTTGTTTTTAATTTTTAGGTAAAGGAAGATATGGTGGAGTTGCCATAGATTCTGACAACAAAGTACTTCTAACTAGAACTGAACAAAAAGGACGTACTTACATTCAACTACTTTCTCTAACAGAAAATATAAATCAACTTATCGATTCACATGAAACAAAGCTGAAAAGACCCAGTGGTGTGGCAGTTACCAATGATCACCATGTCGTTGTTGTAGACTTGGGCAATAATTGTGTAAAAAAATATAGATATTGGTAGTTGCTACAGCAACATTTATGACCACAATTGTGATCAGGATATTAGTTTTGAAAATCGATATTGGGATTTCATTGACAATATGCATTTGATTAATATATGTCAGCTGCAACAATGATGACATATTTGTATATGCGTGTATCTTGACATATTTCCATCATCACACAGTGCAAATTAAGCTTTTACTGAATATTTAAAAATATATATAGAACATAAACACAGAGACCAGTTTGTTTAAAACCTTTACACGCTTATACTCGGCAGCAATTACTTTTATATGCACTTTTATTAGACATCTTGTAGTGATGTGGTATGTCAATGCGCAGTTTTACTGATACAAGCGTATCGAACTTAGATTATCTGTGATTTATTTGGAATTTACTGTAAAATTGATCATTTTTTTATATATTATTTTTTAATACAAAAATAGTTTTGCATAGTTTCAATAGTTAATAATCTAGGTTATAGCATTTCTTCTTATATTTTAGCGTTTTAATTCTTCAATTAAACGCCGAAGTCGTTTAAGACTGCTTTTATCAACAGAAAGATAAATGATCTTAGATTTGATTACTAGAATAGATTTTTCTACACATGTGCCATGTCTTTCTTTCTAGATTTACTCTCATGGATTTTATCTGTTTTGATGGTTTGTAAGGTCATATTTTTTCCCTCCTTGGAGAATTGTCTCCTTTTCTCTATACCATTAGATGTTTCGACTATTTATCAATACCTATGAGTATGCTTTGCTACCACTGCGAGTTTATATGTGAGTTAGGTTATAGTTGGGAGTTTTATCTCTTATCTATATTTTCTTGATTTTTGTTTAACTCAAAAGTTTTTCTTACATTGTACTGTTTTGGGATATTTTGGTATGTGAGCAAAAAATTACTTGAATCTTTTTAATTCTATAAATTATTTTTACCTTCAGATATATTATTTTTGAAAATATGAAAAAGTAAGATTATTATCAAGTTGTTCACCTAATTTATCTGTGGTAATATTTGACGCAGATCCGATCCTTCAAAGGTGTAGTAGGTACTATAATCTAGATTATAGCATATATTTTTTGTGAACATTTTCAATGCTTATAAAAGTGCCACGTTTTTTGAAGGAAATCGACATTTTAAAATATTTCAATTAACTGTAACTTCAATCTGCAATCTATTTGGTAAATCAAGTATAAGTAGAGTTATATCAATGTTTAATTGAAATAAAGATTATTATTTATGCTTTACTCAAATTATTTTAATAGGAATCATAACTTAGTTGAAACATTACATTTTTGAACTTGAAAAAAGTAAGTAAATTATTTTTTACAAGCATTGTACAATAACCTCTTATGAGGAAAGATGTTAATTTAACTCATAAAGTAGTGAAAATGTTTCTTAGTTTATTTGTAGTTTGTTTTTGATTGTTTTTAAATTAAATAACGACTTATTCATTTTACATCACATATCCTCTTTATCGCTTCTTTTTGAGTGCCTAATTATTCTATCAGTAAAATGCGTTTAATTTTTTTATTTTGATACCATGGATATGTACAAAAGTATTCATTTTAAATGTTATTTTTTTATTTGCGGGATTTTATTTTCTCTTACGATAAACCAGAATGTAAGAAGTATTTTAATTTAATAAGTTTACTTAGTAGTAGTATTATTTTATAGAATTTTTATTATCATTATACTTTGCTTAAATTGGCAAATTTGTAAATATTTATGTATTTTTTGTATAAAATTACGATTTTGTTAAAAAAATTGTAGTATGAACTTTTTGGAAAACAGTTTAAGATTCTGCTGTTATTTCTGAATTTATCTAGTCATTACTTTGTATTTTTGTAAAGTATTTATTGTAAATATATACCTTCAAAATCCATGTTTTATTTAAATTCATTAACACATTGCAAACATTCCAATGAAGCTGCCCAAATTGGACAATTAAACATTATGATTGCATTGAGCACGTTAGTGTTTTTCAAAATATTTATATCTATCCGATCCTTGTAATAATAGCCACAACCAAACTGAATTGTCAATTGTCCTAACCTAACCAAACAATTGTCAGTTGTCTCTGCTTAACGTAAAAGTAAGAGAGAGATAAAATCTAGTGAAAGTAGTAAACAAATTTAAGTTCAAAATTTAATAAATACACCGGTCTCTCCAAAATAGAAAACAGAATAAGAATACTCACCTTTGGGATTTGATATATCAATATGGGTTATCTTTCAGTTTAACCATCCGCTAAAAATTTTCTGCGCATGTACAAAATTTGAAGTATCAAGGATAATTTTATTGGTTGATAAGGAGCGGCAAACTTTAAATCTCGAGCTGCGTTGCCACATATGTATGAATAAATAAAGTGAGTGAATAAACATTGTAAAGACGAAAATTATAGACATTATTTAACAGATTGCGTAACTTAGGTTATGTAATCGAGTTAAGTAAATCTATGAAATAATGCATGTTGAACGCACAGTATGCACATTTTGCAGATAACGTTAATTTATTATAACAAGGAGATTTTGGATTTAAATTTTATATACATGAAAACATAATATGCCTTAAATAAATCAGAAGACGTAATATAAAATTTTAATTATATATTATTTAATTTTAATATAATATGCATTATTTAAAATGTTTTTTTCTTATAGTTTCTACTGCATTTATTGTGGTAGTTTATATTTTTCATCAATTTAAAACCATAATAAATTAAAATCACAGAATATCATTAAAACAAAGGATGTTAATATTATATTTAATTTGAATTAATTTAAAAATAACACCTGTTTAACTTTAATTTGTTAAACCATTGTTATATAAAGTTTATTCTTTATAGCTGAACTCATTGCCCCATTGCTCTAAAAATGAAAACCACAGAATACCATGAAAACGTGAGATTTTTATATTCGCATATTAAAATATATTTAATTCGAAATAACGAATGGAAGTACCTATCTACGTTATTATTCATATTTTTAAACTGCTGTTCTTAGCATCTTAATTATTACTTATAAATTTTAGCAGTAACGCTCCTTATTAACGTGCGTCTTTTTTGTAATCAAATTTACTAAATCAAAACTAAACTATTCGCTTTCAGGAAAAAATATTTGAACTGACAACACTGTGCGGCTCAATTTCGAATATTTTTGTACATGCGCAGAGAATTTTTAGCGGATGGTTAAACTGGAAGATAACCTCAATATGTTAGTTAACAATATTAAATTCTATTGTATACTATGATAGACATATTTTTAAAATCATTTAAAAATGAAGGAAGAATATTTACGGCTAAATCACAAAGACGATGTTATAAGTATTCTTAGCAATGATGATTCCTCAAAACACTTTTCCATAAATATAAACTTCATAGAATTAAATGAATATAATCCAGAATTAGCAAGAGAAATGCTCACTGACCCAGAACAAAGTTTGGAAGAATGGGATAAAGCAGCTTTTAAGATACAACTGTCCATTTTTAAAGAAATAAATACAAATCTTGTATTAAAAAATAACATACATTGTCGTGTGTATTATTTGGCACATTTGGCTCGTCGAGGTAAATTTTTTCCAGGCAATAAAGAAGAGGGACAATTTTTACAAATATCAGGTACTGTGATGAGAATGACTGTAGCAAAAGTTTTAGAATATCAAAGAAATTACATCTGTGTTAAGTGTAAGTATCAAAATATGATTAAAGCTGATTACCGACGAAAATATATTATAAAACAACCTACAAAATGTAAAAATCCTGAACCTTGTGAAGGAAAAAATTTAATTCGTTTGGGAGACTTAGATACAGATAATTGTAAAGATTACCAAGAAATTAAAATCCAAGAAAGACAACAGGGCATGGGTTCTACACTTAGTACAATGTGGGTTACTCT
The DNA here is from genome assembly GCA_035357415.1 of Ophraella communa. Taxonomy (NCBI): domain Eukaryota; kingdom Metazoa; phylum Arthropoda; class Insecta; order Coleoptera; family Chrysomelidae; genus Ophraella; species Ophraella communa. Next base: position 17,575,590 of record CM068988.1, on the reverse strand, counting down.
GGAAGATGATTTAGTAGATAGTTGTCAACCCGGAGATGATGTAACAATATGTGGTATAGTAAAACGAAGAATAGGAGAATTCTCACCAGGAAGAAAAATTGACATAGACATAGTATTTAAGGCCAATCATATACAAGTAGATACAAATAGTATTTCATTTGCTGCCTCAAATCCAGAAAGTGAATATCTATTTAGTAATTTCTGGGAGAAGTATGACAAAAATCCTTTAGAAGGTAGAGATTTTATCCTAAAATCTTTTTGTCCTCAAATTTATGGACTATATCCAGTAAAATTAGCTATAGCTTGTGTATTAGCAGGAGGAACTTGTACAGAAGATACAACTTCAACAGGAGTTAGAACTCGTTCAGAGTCTCATTTATTACTTGTTGGTGACCCTGGTACTGCCAAATCTCAATTACTTAGATTTGCTTCAAAAGTTGTACCCAGAGCAGTTTTGACAACTGGAGTTGGGTCTACCTCGGCAGGTTAGTATTCTGTCATTTCTAACAGCTCAATATTTTTAAATGCAATGCATTGTTTTAGGTTTAACTGTTGCTGCATCAATGGAGCATGGTGAATGGCAGCTAGAAGCAGGTGCTTTAGTAATGTCAGATGGAGGTATTTGTTGTATTGATGAATTTAATTCAATGAAAGAACATGACAGAACATCTCTTCATGAAGCCATGGAACAACAAACTATAAGTGTTGCAAAAGCAAAAATGGTGTGCAAGTTAAATACAAGGTGTTCAATATTAGCTGCCTGCAACCCCAAAGGAAACATAGATCCTACACAAAGTATGCCTATGAACATAGCCTTGCCAAGTCCTTTATTAAGTCGTTTTGATTTAGTAATGATATTAAGAGATACAGTAAATCAGGAATGGGATACCCTTGTTATTGATTATATTCTTAATGGGGGTAACAATTTTTCCAAACTTACAGATTTTGGATTATGGCCTATAAAAAACCTACAGATGTATTTTAAAAAGATCAAACATTTTCAGCCAAAATTAACAGAAGATGCTCAAATAATTTTAATAACCTATTATAATATTCAAAGGAGAATGAGTACAAGAAATAAGGCAAGAACTACTGTGAGATTACTAGAAAGTTTAATTAGGTTATCTGAAGGACATGCTAGGCTTATGTACCATGAGAAAGTCCTCATTGTGGATAGTATTTTTGCCATATTTTTAATGGACATCTCTATGGATTATGATTCTTCTATCTTGAATCTGAATGTACAAGTTAATACTATATTTCCAGAGAGACCCAAAACTGCTTACAGAGATTTGATAGAAAAAGTTTTAAATAAATTGCAGTTACCAGAAATTTTAGAAAAAGAATTAAATTTAATAGATGCTAATAAGGAAAAAGAGGTACAGTCCAGGTTTTTTGCCAAACAAAATATTGAAGTTGAAAGACTAGATAATAGTATAATTAAAAACAAAGATGAACAACCAAAGGAGGTATCAGAAAATCACAGTGATGATCAAGTTGAAGAAAATTATTCTAACCCACCTGAAAAGACTAATACTTTAGTAAATATGATTCAGGATAAAAATAATATTTTGCAAAAAATAACAAATAATGATGATAAAAATCAAAACATTGAGCTAAACATTAATGATTCGTCAAACAAATTGCCTAATACTATTTTTCATAAAACAAAACATACAAAAACAAATTTAAAGTGTGAAACAAACCAGAATAATACTAATATTTTTCAAGAAGACACAAAAGACAATGGTCATGAAAATATTGATCTAAACGTTACTAATTCTTTAAACAGATTATCTAACACAAATAATACAAATACAATACATTTAAAGTCTGTAAAAACCGTTCCAGAATTTGCTAAGGTTAAAAGTGTACCATTAATAGATAAAAATAAAAGTAATAAAAACGCCCTGAAAAGAAAAAATACCAGTATGATGGAGTCTGGCTTTGACGAATCTATTTTTGAGGTCGATAGTAAAACAACGTCGCAAATAACATCTAATTCGTCTAAAATAAATGAAATTGTAGAAAAATGTATTAAAAAACCGAAAAGTACCAAAACACCTAAAAAGAAATTTGCATTCAAGCGTGATTCAAAGGATAATATACAAACAGATTTGAAAATGCTGAAATTTGTACCTGGTCATGAATTTAATTTAGATTTAGATATTGATTGGAATTCCCCTGGAACTACCAAAACACATTCTACACCCTTTTCCAACCTAGTGAATAGTACTAGTTTATCACAGACATTTGATGATAATGATTTTAATATCTAAGACCATTTAAGATTTACTTTGTTATTTAATTATAATTTGTTTTCAAATTTTTAAAACCTATTGTTGATTTTTTGTCTATACAAATAAATTTTTTTAATGCCAAGTGGCGGATTCTAGAAATTTTTAAAACAATGGTTTTCCTATTAGGGATTTAACTATCTTGTATACAAGCAGACAATTTCCAAAACTGTATTTTGAAATAATTTACAAAATGGAAACATTTTTAAATTCAAAAATATGTACCTAATATACGTATTAGGAAACTATTAATTTATTAAAACTTTTTCCATAAACACATAACTGAAAATCTAAAATACGTCCCATGTAAAAATTTTTTGTGTTATAAAAGAGGGGCATTATTGTTTCCTTCTACTAATTACCAAGCTGTAATTTTTGTTCCTTTTTAGTTTGTGTATAAATATTTTAGGAGACCGGTTAATGTAAACTTAGGCATAACTTTATTTTTTGCTAGCAGTGTGACCAATGCAACAGCTTATATAATTCGCGGAAGTTACATCAGTGCAAAAAAGATAGTATGATACGATATAGTGGAAGAAAAAGTAAGATATCTACATGATTCATAATATTTACTTACTACTATGAGGTTAAATTCCCTAACATAACTAATTAAAAAATAAAGTAAACTTTTGGTAATTCTCCATTTTTGAATTTTTTGAGATGTAAACCAATGTAAACTATAAAGAAACCAATTAGATTATGACTTTATAGAAATGTTTTAAATACTGATAATCAGCTGAGTTTGACGTAAAATGGTATGTCACTACTAACCTGCAACATTGAAAATACTCGCCCCATATGGTTTTCTTTGTGAATGAATGATTCGTAGTTTGCGCAACGCAAAAGATAAGGAAAAGGCCAGAGACAAAAAGAACATAGTGGCCCGTGCGCGTAAAATTATATCGAAGACCCATAAAAAGTATGAAACCCGGAAAAGATTTGCCTTATAAGCATATAAAACAAAGGGAAACGATAATGAACTTTTTGTAAACATCTCTTAGGGCGTTGTTTTCGTGTAAAATTCCGTGCATTTTCAAAACAAAGTAATTTACACAATGTCCGGGCAAAACAGGCTCCCGAAATCGTCACCTAATTTAGTAAAACAAGGACCTATGAAGGCCACTATTCCAATTTCTTCAGTGATGAAACCTACTAGCAATTTGATGTCAGGAAGTTGTAGTACAGTATCGCCGACATGCTACTGGAAAAATAGAGCTTCACCCGATCAAAGCTCTGGACAAAGAAGCCCCGGTTCAGTTGGGTATAAAGGTAGTTTTACATAAAAACAGTTTCCTTGCTAATGGAATAAATATATCTAAAGACCTATTTGGTATAAAATATTTTTTAAATGCATATACCGGTTTCTTATCTCTAGTAGCACACTTTTTTATAAAAATAAAGAAAAACTGGTTTAGTAGCATTTAGTGTCAACTATAGATACATGCATGATTTTATAAATAACCATTTTTAATTATTTGACCATAAAAAGTTAAGTACTTGTACTGGGTTGATTTATTTATGAAAGTCAGATAATTATAAACCAAAATATTCAATGAATAAATTTTATACATACAGGATATGTAACTTACTAATGTCTCAAGTACCTACCTATGTTGTCAAAGAGCATTTAAAGATTATTATTTTTGTATTGAAATTACACAAAATCTTAGCATTACATTTCTAATGTATACTATGGTATTTTTTCTTTTACGTGCTTTCAACAAAATACCTATATTATTTTCTACTATTTTAAATTTATTACAGCTTTAAAATTTTGAATTCTAATCTATTTGGAACTGAAATCTTCATTAGAAAGTATAAATTTAAAAACCTTGAAGATTAAAGAAAATAGTTAAACATTTATTGGTATTAGTGTCTTACAGTATGATTTTTTTAATTTTGCTATTAATTGATTTAGCTGTCTCACCAGTTTATTTAATTCTAAAACAACATTTACCTAATCCCTTCTAGTAAACTAGAAATTATATTGATAGACATGAATATCATGGATATCAAAATAAAACAATTTCACCTTTTTTTAGTTAATTTAATCAAGAACATAGTTTTAATAACTAGGTAGATCCAAAAAGAAAATGCAAAATATCTTGAATTTAAAGGAAGAGCAAGGGAATACAGAACTTTTAAAATGAACAAAAATAAAATATATGACAATATGGGAAGTTACACATAAGTAGTTATGAAATAGAACAATTTGAATATTTAGGGGTAACATTTACAAATAAAAATAAAGACCTCCAAGATTTTGAGAAAATAATTGTGAAGGAAAGCAGGGCAGCAAAAGTGGGAGCTAATCAACCATAAATGTACTCATATTCAAATAGTAATAGCACAAGTAAGGTCACTAGCAGGAGAAGAGGGGAAATTAAAAAAAGAAGTGGATAGAAAAGGTAAAGGAAGGCATAAAAAATATAGAAAGATGTGAAGAGGTCGCACTAGATAGGAGTAATTAAAGAAATTTGAGAAAAAAAATAGAAACAGATAAGGCTCATTTACATTTGGAAAGTATGGTGGCAGAGAGCACTTGTGGCGACTAAACTTGTCATATGTAAACCACAAGAAAGTGCACTTGCTAGAAGTTGATAGATTTACAAAATTTTTTTTTTACTTTTTGAGTATAAACAGGTTGGGAATGGTAATTAGATAATTTTATTTTTAAACATATACAAAAAATATGAAAATTTGTGAAATAAAAGAACACATGAATAAATTAAAACATGAAAACGCAATTGAAAAAAAAGCAATATCAAATCTCTAACCCATACTCATTTTCTTCTATTCTATGGGTAAATAAAACTAATGCCATTATTAAAAGTAAAATTGGTTTTGTGCTTTTCAAGTGTAGTGATACATTCGTGTCACACTTAACTGATATATTTATGAATAAAGTACAAGTACTTTTAATTATTATAATAAACGTATGCTAAAAGTAAAATTTAAATGCCTAAACTTATTGATCAACTTTATACTTATTATTGTGTAAATAATTATTAGAGTGAAAAATCATAATATATAAAAATTGTTGTAATATCCTAACTTTAAATAGCTGGCATTTACTTTTAAATTGTATAAAAATTGCGCAAATATCTTTTTGAACTCTCAAAACAGAAATTTTATTATTAGAAACATTGATGTTTTCCTCTTGCCAAGTATTTTCAAAGCTTAAGTTGGGTAAATACCGACTTTGTATTAACAAATCATTTGAATGTGTACATCGTCAAAAATAGTTCTACACAATTTATAGTAAACATGACTGAGGTGTATTTAATACGTTCAACTCCAATTTTCGAATGTAAGTCCATGATTTGTATATTCTATTCTAAATATTTACAAATTCTCAACAGAACCTATCAATAATTGACAAAATATTACTGAATTCAGATCATTTTGGGGTACAATAGTGGTTTAGTAAATAATTATAAATAGCATATGACTTCATCTCTAGCCAACTGTTGCAAACACATATGGTCTATTGATAACTAGAAAGATTAATATACAAAACTGATCACGTATTTTACCGTATTTTTTAAGAGTAATTATTTAATATTAACACAGAGCAATAGAATATAATAACATAATATTTTTTAGGGAAATCAAAATCAGAATCAGAAGTAACCAGCAGTTCCATACGAAGAACAGCATCTTTAGATACAATATATTTACAAGGGCAGTGGCCAAGAGAAGGTTATTATTACGGTCATATGGGTACTCTACAAATTGATAAAGCTGTACAGGTAAATATCGTTATCGACATTTTTTTTCAATTTCGAAAATTTTGTTGCAACAATTAATTTCTGATTTTTAGATGTTATTTTATTATTGTACCAATTATTGATATTTTTATAGACCGACGAATCGGATATGTCAGATTCGAGGATAGTACCTTGTACGTCTGAAACTGATGATAAACCTGAACAAAAAAGGCCGAAAGTAGGCTATACCAAAGATGCAGGATCTGCACAAGGTTCTCCTGGAGAAAATACCATAAATAGTAGTAGTCAAACTTTGTCATGTAAGTATTGTATTAGCTTAGGTTTTATATGAGTGGTTGATCAACCTCCCTTACATTGCGACTTTAAAGATCTATTGTGGCTCATTTCTAGGCTGGAGTCTATCAGCTCATCAGGGTCGTTGGCGACATTTCTATGAAGTCCGTGGGTTTGAGCTATTGCAGACCAATTTATTGATCTTCAGTCTCTCGAGATCCCGGCAATTACACAAAATATGCTTCGCTGTTTCATCCTCAGCCTGACATAATCAGCAGTCCGCACTCACTGTCAGTCCAATTGTTTTCATGTGCCCATTAAGGTGACTTTAGGATCTTATCTCTTTACAGAGATAGGTATCTTTTACAAATGCCTCTTTAAACCCTCTAACTTGAACCAGTAGGAACATCTCATCCGATCTACTATCTACCCAGTTCAATATTGTTCCTTTGGCTACAGTATTCTCTATGCCAAGGAATGGCTCTGGACCTATAGATATTCCTTCAGCACCTTTCCTGGAAATGCCAGTCTGTCCAAGTGTCCAAAGTAATATTACTTTGTTATTAGATTTATTAGATCCTGGCATTTCCAAAATAATTTGAAGTCGATCTGATTTGATTGCAGTGACTTAACTGCTGTTTGGCTATCGAAAATGATTTTAAAAGTTTTGTTCCTGCAGTGATGCTTAATCAGTTTCTATAGGCACCTCTCTATTGCATAAATCTTGGCTTAAAAATTGTGGATAGACTACCCAAGCTCTGGTTTAGATTAACCCTTGGTTTTCGTCTATAGAGCTGTTGGTGTACCAACACTGGTCAGCCATTATGAGATTAGATTTTTTCTTCTCCCGTTCGAGCCTTCAGAACGGTAAATGGATTGTGGTAGTTGTATTTAGGTTGCATTGCATCTGGTACCATCACCACTACTGGATCATTTTTTATTATCTCTTTGGCCTTGGTTCTGGCGTTGCTGCGTCCTGCATTTCACTAGCCTTCTGTATGCACCAGCAATTACCTTCCTTTCTAACCAGATGTGAAGATCTATTAAACCTTTATGGCAGCATTGGGAGACATATACATAGTTCCCATACAGCATGCCTAGTGTTGAACCATGTTCAGCTTCTCTTTGATAGTCTCCTGCTGTTTGGATTTCATTCCCTATTACTTACTACATTTTCTAAGACATCCAAAGAGAGAGCTTTTTATTGTTGGGAATATTTTCCAAATGAGATATTTAACCTCAATGGCTTTCTTAATAGTTTCTCAATCAAGGAAACTTATTGAATCTTACCTATATTCTTGTGTATACTTTTTAGCTTGTATCATTTCTCCTACATTTCACCCAGGAAACTTGGGTCTGAAGCCATTACCGAAAACATCAATCCGTAGTTCTGTGGAGGGTTTAAATCAAGAAATAGAGAGGCTAGTGCTGAAAACAGACGGTGAAGCGCACACAAGTAGATCATTCGACAGCGGTAGATTTTCCGAGTCAATTCCCGAAGGACATAGGGCCCCAGTGGCAGACATTTTCAAATACGCTAGCAGATCACGATCGGTTGATACGCAGACGCCGCAAAAATTTGGAACGAGTTCGAATTCTTCAAGTAAGAATAAAAATTTATTTTCTAATAGTCAATATAGTTTTTATTATTAAATAGAGATTAAATGAAAATGAATTTAAAAAAATTATAATTTTTGCTTAAGGTGACAGCCAAGGATCGAGTCCTGATCATGAGACGAGTAAACTTGGTTCATCGCCACAAATAAATAAGTTTCTGGCCAGAGAACCGCCAGACGGTTGTGAAAAAGTCAAATCGAAATCATTGAATGATAAGAAATTTGATCCAGTCGAGCACGTCCCACAAATGTCTACTTTCAAGCTGAAACCCAGTCTAGGATCGGCTTTTCAGGTAATTCTCACCATTCCAATATCTATTATCCTGAATTTATAAGTATACTTCAAAATGAATATACTTTTTTATTCCTACTTCTATTGGGCTACAGTTCTTCTGTGGTTTCTCTGGAACATTGGCATATGCGCCAAATGTACAGTCACAATTCCATACCTGCATCCACTCTACTCACTCCTAATTTTTTTCCACAGTCTCGCAATCACACCTAACCAAGATATTTCTCTTTTCAATCTAGAAAATAGGGAAAATGTATTCAAAATAAAATGTTTTTGTTAATTTTTTTTTAAAGAACTATTTTTAATAATAAATTAAAAATAAACTTGATTATCTACTAAACAATTCTAATGAAACTTTTTAACAAACCTTTCACTTTTTATTTAAAAAACAGCCTTTTTAAACTCTATGACAGCTGTTTCGTCCGATGGACTTCCACAGAGTAAGAGTTAATACAATAAAATTCTATAGATACTATTGATCCACAACAAATAAATGTTATTTTGTAAAAGCAATTTAAAAAACATAATTATTACTAAAAATAAAAAGTAAATGGTATGTCATATTTTTATAATAATAAATAATAATTTATTATATTTAAAAAAAAATCAATATTCTGAAAGTATTAAAATTATATACTTTTTAATAATTATTTGATTAGATTAGCTTACCGCAATTGCGTCTTGTGTTAAACAGAATCAAAATTGAAAAGATCCAATGAAACGCAAAGTCAAAACCACAGATTTTTATTCAAGTAATGTACAATTGTTGCAACTAGTTTCGGTCTAAATTAGACCATCATCAGGCTGTAAAGAACACAATAAATTGGTAAGCAAGAAAATGCCAAACAGTTAACGGTGGTAGAAAATAATATTAAACAGATTAAAGAGTAATACCAAAGATAATCATTTTAGTACAAATGAGAATGTGTCAACTGAACAAAAGTTTTTACAAATCATAAGAATATCAAATTTTTTTCCGTTTTTGGATTACAATGATAGGAAAACCTTATATGTAATACTACTGTATAAGAGAGTTACATCTTAAATAGATCAAATATAAAATAAAGCTACATGAACATTCTGAGCAATGGAAAATCTGACAAAAAAGTACTTACCAGAGTCACAAGAGTAGAAATTGAGGATATCTAATTTTAGTTTCGCTATAGAACTAGCGAAACGGCCGTCATTACATTTAAAGCATTTTTACGAATAAATAGTGAAAGTTAATTCAACCTTTTAGTTGTTTACTGTTCTTAATTTTATTTCATAGAGAAGTGGTGATGGACCTAGGACTGTCAGGGCCTTACTACATACCTGTTACTTACAGAATGTTAAAAATTATGGCTAAATAAAAGTTTAACGCCGCCCATGGGGCTAAATAGACAGTACCTACGTGGCATTAATATAGAACTGCGCGCGCCCCTATGAAGAATTTACTCGAAATACGATCGCCTCGCGAAATTATTGATTTTTAGGACAGTCTCGTTTAAGCTTTTAAGGGCGAAGGTGAACGTCGTGAACGTCATTTTTGTAATAACGTATTGTTAAGAATTATCTATTTTATTTTATTTGTTTTCAAACAGTTTAATACACTTTTTTTACGAACCCGGTGTTTTATTTTTAACGAATATTCTACATTTTGGTGCCGAAACCCGGGAAAGTGTTTGTTTGGAAATAAAATTAACGCAGATCGAAATATTATTTAAAATGGAATCAAAAATCGACGTGTCTTTACGTAAAAATTATCGTGGACAGTTAACAAAATTGTGTAAAGCCGCTGACGAGGCCGTAAAATCAACGGAAATTTTACCGGACGAACTCTCAGTTTTGTGTGAAAAAATTAAACTTTTAAGAGTGACTTTGAACGAACTGAATAAGAAAATTTTGCCTACTGTATCGGACGATTTATTTGAAGCGGAATGTGAAAAAGTAACGGAATATGATATTAACGCTATGGATGCTATTGCAAGTGTGCAGGCGGCTATACAACGCGGAACGACTGGAACGAATGGTGATCAGCCGCAGAACGTCGGATCTGGCTTTTTACCAGTTCTCCAAGATACTCCCCAGAATCCAGAGATAAATGTTGGTAATGTACAAACTCAATTCAGCCAGAAATCGGTAAGGTTACCAAAACTTGATTTATTAAAATTTAACGGCGACCTGGAGGCATGGCCAGCCTTCTGGGAGCAGTACAGTCAAGCCATACACAATAATCCAGAGTTAAATATGAACTGTAAATATACATATTTGAAGTCGCTTTTAACGGGTAAAGCGGCTTTAACGATTTCGGGCTTAACGTCTAGCCAAAACTCGTATAATGACGCGATAGATTTACTAACATCGGAATATGGACAAACTGAAAGAATTGTTGACTGTTACGTGCAAAAACTGTGCGGTATTCCGTCGGTAAAGTATGATAAAGACGTCAGTGGCTTACGTCGTCTATTTAACACGGCTTCCTCGATAACGAGCTCGTTGGAATCCTTAGGCATATCAGCTGATCATTATGGTTTAATGGTTAAATCCATGATTTTTAAAGTTTTACCGTATAATTTGCGAGTTCAATTTAACAAAATTAAAATACGAAGTATCGCGAACGCGAACGAAGCTGAACCGTCGAACGAATCAGGTTCAGTTATTTCAGAGCCGGACTTAGTGAATTATAGAAAACAGATCGCTGATTTATTGAACTTTATAAAAATCGAAGTGGATGCTCTAGAACAAGCTCAAAGTAACGAAAATAAAGACAATAAATTTCACGCGAGTGCGCGAGAAAATTGTGGACATTCGACGCGTAGTGAACAACGAAACCGATTTAAATCAACCACTAACGAAACGTTTACTGCTCAGGGGTTAATGAGTGTGGCTAATGACAACCAGTGTTTATTCTGCAAAAATAAAAATCATTTGACTAAAGATTGTTTGAGTACTTTTACGAGTTTGAACGATAAAAAGAAAATTTTACAGGACAGTAACAGATGTTTTCGTTGTACCGGGCTAAATCATAGATCTAAATTTTGCAAAACGAAAGACATTATATGTAAAAAGTGTAAGGGACGGCATGCTACAGTCTTGTGTGATCCTTCCTTTAAACCGCGAAAGAAAAATGAGACTAAAAGTAACCAAAACGATAGCCCTAATGAACAATCGACTGTAACCGCGTTTTCTACAGGGCGTCTCGAAAATGTGTATTTACAAACTGCATGTATGTTTGTAAGATCGAATAAAGACAATAACGAAGTATTTTTACGTGCTGTTTTTGATGCAGGAAGCCAACTAACTTATATAAAACAATGTGTTTCACGCGAACTTAATTTACCAATTATCGGAAAGCATAAAATTTCAATTTGTGTTTTCGGAAGTTCACAACGCGGAGTTGCCAAGCTGTGCAATAAAGTCGAAGTAGTTGTAAGAAGTCAGTACTCCGATAAATTAATTACAATCCATGCAATTGAAGCTCCCGAAATATGCTTCGATTCGATAAAACCCCCTTGCCTTATCGACCCAATTATTGAAGATTTCGCAAAGCAAAATCGACTAGCGGATATTCAAACCACACCATTAAATTCAACTGGAATATCTTTGTTGATCGGCAGCGAAAATTATTGGTTGTTGGTCACGGGTGAAACGCGCTCCCTAACGGATAAATTGCGGGCTATAAATACAGAAGTGGGGTGGACGATTCATGGAGCAAGAGAACTTAACGATGCGGTTCCGGATTTTTCTGTAAATTTTAACGCTGTGGCTATTTTACATTCGCAAATCATCGAAAGTGATAACGAAACAGAGTTCGACAAAAATAATAGTTTAGATTTAAAACGATTTTGGGACTTAGAAACAATTGGCATTAACGGTTCGGAAGTTAAAATAAAAGACAATTTTACCGAAAAATTTATGGAAAATAATGTGAAGTTTAAAGACAATAGATACGAAGTGACTTTACCGTGGCAATCTGATACCGTTTTGGACTCAAATTACTCGGGTGCGTTAGTTCGCGTAAAGGGCTTGGTAAATAAGTTATGTAAAAACGGAACCTTACAGGAATACGACCGAGCAATACGGGAATACGAAAAATTAGGCTGTTCCGAACTAGTGATCGAAAATGTGGTAAATCATAATAATACATATTATCTACCACACAGACCGGTTTATCGACGAGATAAAGAAACCTCTCAGATACGAGTGGTATTCGATGCGAGTGCGCATGCGCCTGGAATGCCCTCGTTAAATGATAAATTAATAAAGGGTGAAAATTTAGTTCCGGACTTATTAAAAATTTTGATAAATTTTCGAATTGGTAGTGTTGGACTTGTAGCCGATATCGAAAAGGCCTTTCTACAGATATCTCTAAATAACGAAGATCGAGATTATCACCGCTTCTTATGGTTTAAGGAACCCATTGAAAATGGAATATGCTCTGTTGAGCAGTTGCCGAGTTTTGACACTTTTAGAATGTGTAGGGTGACTTTTGGAGTTACTACTAGTCCATTTTTGTTAGCAGTTACCCTAAGGAAACATTTGTTAAACCAACCGGATAGTGAATTTGGAAAAAATTTATTAGAATCTTTCTACGTAGATGACTTTGTAAAAGCGGTACATAACGAAGAGGCTGCTTTAGAAGTTTATAAACGCTCTAAAAATGTACTATCTGAAGCAAATATGAATATGAGAAAGTGGTGTTCAAACAACATAAATTTAATGAAAACTTTTAACTATACAGAAAATGATACTAAAATTATTGAATCTAACGGACCAAAAAAGATTTTAGGAATAAACTGGTTTACGATTACCGATCAGCTAGTAATTGATGTTCCTAGAATTTTTAATGATTTTGACGTTTCCAAAGAGCCTACAAAAAGAATAATTCTTCAAACTATTGGAAGGGTATTCGATCCAATTGGAGTATTAAGTGGATGTACCATAACAATAAAATTGCTTCTACAGAAAATTTGGAAAGAAAACCTTAATTGGGATGCACCGTTGCCAAATGAATTTAAAATGGAATGGAACCAATGGATAAAAGATGTGTCCGATTTAAATGACTACGCAATACCTCGCTGTATATTACCCGATCGAAAACAACCTGTAGAACTGCATATCTTCGCTGATGCTAGCCCTCACGCTTATGGAGCTGTAGCATATTTAAAACTTTTGGAAAATAACGACTGCAATTTTTTAATGGCTAAAAACCGAGTCGCGCCCTTAAACCAAACGCTAACTTTACCAAAGTTAGAATTGACCGCAGCTGTATGTGCAGCAAGATTACAAAAGTATATTATAGAAAATGTCGAACTTAACTTAACCGAAATATTTATATGGTCAGACTCTAAGATAACTTTGCATTGGATTAATGGTAACAAATATAAATGGAAACCATTTATTCAAAATCGGGTACAGGAAATACGAAACATGAATAAAATCATATGGAAGTACTGCCCGGGAAAAGAAAATCCAGCCGACCTTTTGACTAGAGGGGTCCAAGCTTCAAGATGGTTAAAAGAATCAAAACGATGGCTTTACGGTCCTACATGGTTGTCGTCAAACAAAGAAGATTGGCCAAAGGATGAGCATTTTGATTTGAAGAATGAAGCGACGACAGTAATTTCTTGCCTAACAGAGATGAAAGCAGAAACCGATGCCGAAAATAACGAAGAAATACGTACAGTGAGAGAAATATTTTCCATTGACCAATTTAGTAAATATGAAAAGATTTTAAGAGTGACCGCTTTAGTATACAGATTTTTAAATAACGCAAAAATAAAAGAAAAGGAACGAAGACTTACCGGATGTATAAGGACGGAAGAAATGGAAAAGGCCGAGACATACTGGGTACGAGTAGCACAACAAGAAGAATATTCTGAAGAAATAAAAAATCTAATGAGAGAAAAGGATATCTCTAAAAAATCTGAAATTTTAAAATTAAATCCGTTTCTAGATAAAAATTACGTACTACGACTAAAAGGAAGATTACAAGAATCCTGTCTGAATTACGATGAAAAACACCCCATAATTATACCCAAAAAAGCGGAATTAGCAAAGAAATTGATTTGGAACGCCCATGAACAAATGAAACATAGTGGAATAAATTCTACGCTAGCTGAGATTAGAAAAAAGTACTGGATAATCCAGGGGAGGCAACGAATTAAGGCAGTTATAGGACGCTGTGTTATTTGCAAGAAATTGAAAGGTAAATCGGGAATGCAGCCATTTGCGCCACTACCCAGAGACAGAATAATGACAGCGCAGCCATTCAATGTGACTGGAATCGATTTTGCTGGTCCACTGTACATAAATCAGAACGGACAGAAGGTCAAGGTGTACATCATGTTATTTACTTGTGCCGTAATAAGAGCAGTACACCTAGAATTGGTGGAAAATCTTACAACAGAAAGCAGTGTACTAGGTCTCAGACGTTTTATCGCCAGACGAGGAGTGCCTAGTACGATCTATTCGGACAACGCCAAAACATTCAAACGGACAGCTCTAGAATTAGACGAATTAACGAAGATTTTACAACAGGAGGTAATTCAAGATCTTGCCAGAAAGAATAGAATCCAATGGAAATTTAGTGTAGAAAGAGGCTCATGGTGGGGAGGTTTCTGGGAGCGATTAGTCCGTAGCGTGAAAGGTGCTCTTAAGTCAACGTTATTAAAGAAAATGGTCGGACCTGAAGAGTTACGAACAGTACTAGCAGAGGTAGAAGCCACTGTTAACTCGAGACCGCTAACCTACATAGATGATGATCCAGAAAACCTTTTCATATTGACCCCTGGAAAGTTTTTAATTGGAGAAGTCGATTTAGGAATCAGCCCAAGCTTAAAATCAAACGAAGTAAAAAGAAATGACATTTTAAAGATATGGAAAGCTAGAGAACAAACAATGAGTCAGTTTTGGAAGAAGTGGCAAACTGATTACTTACAACAGTTGCGTTCTGCTCATTACATCGATAACATAAAACCCAACGAAATTAAAGAAGGAGATGTAGTGCTTTTACAAGACCAGGATAGACCGCGTTTAACATGGAAACTTGTACGAGTTACTCAGACATTCCCAGGACGAGATGGAAAAGTAAGAGCGTGCGAAATAAAGACGAGTACCGGTGACAAACTTAAACGTCCAGTGCAGTGTTTGTATCCGTTAGAAATTCGTTAATTTTCGGGCCGGGGAGGATGTTAAAAATTATGGCTAAATAAAAGTTTAACGCCGCCCATGGGGCTAAATAGACAGTACCTACGTGGCATTAATATAGAACTGCGCGCGCCCCTATGAAGAATTTACTCGAAATACGATCGCCTCGCGAAATTATTGATTTTTAGGACAGTCTCGTTTAAGCTTTTAAGGGCGAAGGTGAACGTCGTGAACGTCATTTTTGTAATAACGTATTGTTAAGAATTATCTATTTTATTTTATTTGTTTTCAAACAGTTTAATACACTTTTTTTACGAACCCGGTGTTTTATTTTTAACGAATATTCTACACAGAACAACCAAAAACTTGGTTATTTTCTTTCATTTTTATCATATTCCTCTCCTTTTCTAATGGGTCTCATCCTACTGTGATTTTTGTTCATTATTTTTGAACGCTTCGGCACTGGTCTAATTGTTTGGATTTCTTGCACAAAATATTAAAATGTTTTTCTTTTCTTCAGATCCTACAACCCACGAAGAGCGAGACTGCCGCCGAACAAGATTTACCGACAGTGCCCCCTCAAGAGTCTCAAAGCGACGAATAGATTTTCTAAATTTATGATTCGACGATACATTTTTAATGCAATCGAATTGATAATGCTTGAAAAATGTTCTTTGAGGATACGGGACATTTCAAGTATTTTCTTTCGTGTTTAAAATTTGTATATCTGAAGTATGTAGATAATATTTATCTGTCGATGATTCCAGATTGTTTTACGAAAATGATGAAAATTTGAACCTTGAAGGTATCTTAAGGATCTTCATTGTTGATCAAAAAAATAAATAATTTTGCAGTGGGCACATGAATAAATGTACAAGTAAGGCAATCTGGATATAAAAGAAGCGGCAACACTACCTAACAACGTATTATAACGGCTCTGTTTAAACGTTCGGTGAATAATAATTTGGATTTATAAAGGATTAAGTAAATTCATTTTACTTTATTCAAGCTTTCTTTGCATTCTGTAAATTTTTTATTTTTTCACTACTTGCTTAATCCTATCTTCTGTCCCAGTTTCCGTTTAGGAATATTCTGTGTGTACAAGATATGACAGCGTGTGGCTTTATTTATGTTATTGTATTTTCTCCATATAGATTTTAAGTTTTAATCTTCAAAGATTTCTCCAACTTTTATATTTTTTGTTTTTTTGTCTTCGCCGTTTCTAATTGTGTTTCTACAGAAAGTAAAATTTTAATACCAGACAGCCGGAGTGTTAGTCGTGAAGGACGCGTCAATTGACAAATAATGCTTGGCTACGTAGTGTTGTCAAAACTTTACCAACCACACAAAAGATGATTACAGCTCAGTAATATATGAAAGTGTTTTTAATGAAAAAACCTATTTATGTAGTTGACGACATTCCATATAAATTTTTTCAATTGAATTTTAGAGGATTGTTTATATGAAAAAAATTAATTAAAATAATGTTAAATTCAGGAATGAACTGTAATGAAAGCTGTGATTTTTTAGTATGAAGATATGAAAGATTTTTCTAATTTTTCATGGATATTTTTTATTAAGACGTACCTAAAACTACAAGTAATTCAGATGTTTATTGTTATTTTGTGGATGTATAATTTTCAAATTTTTTATTGTATAGGATTAATTATATACGTTTTTTTCTATGGTATTTCTTCAATTTTTTTTTGTATATGTTTAAACATATCTAATAAACAGACTGATCAAAGATCTGGCCAGTTGATTTTATTATTTCAAAATAAATAATTTCCGTTTTCGTTGCTGTTTTGACATTGGAAATAATCTTAGAACAAAAAGAAACAGGAAGGAGTATATGCAAAATGACCTTGAGTCCAGAAAGGAGCTTGCATATGGCGGCCAAATGTCAATTTTAATTTCCGTTTCCAATGCCGTACCGTAAAAAAATTAAATTTACATTAGGGTCTTTATTTTTATTAAATTCCAACCAATCAAGTATGTGAATACATTTAGTGTTGTAAATTATTTTGTGTTTGTAAAAACCGAATGATACGCCTATGCGCTAATTTTTGACATTTATATGCAAATATTGCTTTGACAGCATACTGTAAACATAAACAATGAGTCATACAAGGAGCTTCAAGATGGCCGACTTCCGTCGCAAATTTTTCTTAAAGTTAATATATGACAGACTCCTTCCTGTTTCTTTTTGTTCTAAGGGAAATAATGCAGTATGTACCGTCAATGGAAACGGAAATTAAAATTGACAATAATTGGCCGCCATATGCAAGCTCCTTTCTGGACTCAAGGTCATTTTGCATATACTCCTTCCTGTATCTTTTTGTTCTAAGGTATGTACAAATCGGATCAGTGTAACTTCAGACAAGCTTCAAATTTATCTGAATTGAGCTTAACGTAATAACTGACAGATCTAGTTTAAATTTACACCCGTTGTCTAAACTGTCAACGGCAATTCGATATCAAATTTGATGTAGATACCAAATGGGTTGGCGATTTTAATTTTAATTTGATAGAAATTTTGAGTTATGGCAAAAAAAATTAAATTTAGCCCGGCGCCTAACAAAGAAAAGGTAGTAAACTATGATGATTTATTGGAAGATTTCAGTCCTATAAAAGTTGGAAAAATATTCCCCACTAACGCAGAAAAACCACCGGCCACTCTCGAGAGTTTCAGGCCAAAGAAATATACTTGCCTGGATTACAACTTGTCTGAAACTTATTTAAGGTATTCTAAGAATTATTTCCTTGCAGTAGAAGTTTAGAAGGTAATTAATAGCAGAAGTTTTTGGAAGTAAACATCTTTAAAGTTTGTTTTAATCTTTCACAATTTAATTCTTTTGTTGGGGATTGTCAAATCTTATGGGGAGGAAAAAGTTTGATTCTTTTAAGTTATTTATGATTTTATTTAAGGATCCAATTTTTCATTACCTTCTAGACTAGGAATGTGTTGTCTTTAGATATATGTTTGTAAGATTTTGATTTACATCATGATCAAAAGTGAGTTTTTGAATGTTTCATAAAGTCAAAGATTTTTTGACTTCGCGAAATGCACTTAGTTCTGTGAGATTTGATCTAGTTTGAGTTTTTTGAGGACTCAGTGAAGACCTTTATGTATACGATCTAATATACATAATTTGTTCAAATTATAAATTGGTGGAAATATAAATGATAAGGGAAGAGGAATAATTTAAACAAAATGACAGGCACACATAATACAATTTTTAGATCAGGATAATATGTATCGATTTTAAAGTTTTATAAGGATATTGATAGAAAATACAATACAACTTTGAGTACAAAGCAAAGAATGTCAAAAGAGCATCAAAATGGCGGAAACAATTTGTACAAACCAAGGAAGAATGATAAATATAGTGTATAAAGAAGTTGGAGATAAAGTAAATAGACAGATTTTAAAACAACAGATTAGATTTGAGAGAAATTGTAGATAGTGAAATGAAAGAACAATCAGCTTGTTAAGAAATATAGAAAAGCTGAAGAAGAAATCTAAATTTTGTAGAATCAAAATAGTACCGAGCCTCTATGGCTGAGATTGGCTAGGAGCAATATTTCCTGCCCTACTCCAACAGGACCAAATTATTCCTCACTTGATCCAACTCAGTCGGAGCAGCCTTGAACTGGGATACATACCAAAAGCATTGAGAAGGGCTAAAATCAACTTCATCCCAAAAGCAGGGAAATGGGCACTACGCACCCAAAATCTCTTAGACCGATCACATCGTTTGTTCTCAAAATGATGGAAAAAACTGTTGCACCCCCATCCACATTCACGGAAACCGCCTGGACAAATAATTGACTGACGAAATCCAAGACGCTCTGAATAAGAAAGATATCCGTTATAGATCTGGATGATGGAAAAAATGTACTGGGGTTCAATAATGCCACAAAAAGTACATTGGGAGTGTTTGTGAAATACTTTCAGAAATTAATTGCAACTGTTAGGAAGTCCACGCATTTTTTTGAACATATTAGTTACCATTTTTTCTTTTTGATTAGATGGCAAGTTGGAGATACGAAAATAAGGGCTTCAAACATTAGAGGTGATTATGTACTTGCTCCTCCAGGTTATTTTTCCGACAGACCTAGATATAGTAAAAAATACTTCAGTGGAAGAGGTCCGGTTTGGAAATTTTTGGATGAAATTAGGCAAGAAAAAATTGAAAAGAAACAAGCGGAATATAGAGCGAGATTTGCCAAATTTGTTAAAGATAAGAAAGCTAAGAAGGATGCTGTTAAATGTTAGTATACGTTTTTTCATTTGTTTTATTAATAATTTTTGTTTATTTACTTATATATCTTAAAGAGACATTTTTTAGTTGGTCCTATGCATCGTTTAATCACATCTTTGGCTGGTCCTGATTGGTTTCAAGAATTGTCTCCTACTCAATTGAGAACTGTTGATAAACTACAAGAATGCATATTGAAGGATCTCAAAAGAAAAACTATAGATAACGTGAAAGCGAACATTTCGGAATTGGGTTTGTTTTTTCGATCAAAAGATCAAGCTTTACAAACGGCCTTGAACTATTGTTGTGCCAACGACGTCGAATTTTTGCTTATTTTGTACCAAGTTTCCAATCCCAAAAGGAAAACGTATTCTGTAAATGATAGGTTTGTAAAATTTTTATTTGTTAATTATTTAACTTAAATTATTTATTTTTCTACTAACTGGTCATTTTAGAATTATCTTATCAGCAGTGGTGCATTTATCAATAGTGGAAACTCTGCGAGAATGTCACATTCGAATGCCATCACCTCCACGAAAAACATCCAATAAATGTGTATGTAATCCTTGTAAGGGAATAAAACAGCCAAATAAAAAGTTTTGTGCAATTAGTCGACCACCGAAAGTGGAATATGAATCACCCTATTTAATACCGTTCACATTTAAACCCGATCCACCTAAATATAGTGGAAAATACGAACCAGCTAACCTTCAATATCCAAATAGTCCATATTTTTGTTATTTGGACGAATTGGTAAGAGCTACATAAAATATTGAACGGATTATGTTTTAATTTAAATTTTTTACAGAGAAAAGAAATAAGTAATACTGAAAGCGTTCTTAAAATAGACGTTTCTGAAATTAGTGATCCAAGTAAGCCTTTTTTATTATTTAACTATCATAAAATTTTTAGTAATGTGAAAGAAAAGATCAACTTATTATGCATATACCGTAATTATGGCATTTTCACAAGGGTTACAGTGTTTCCGCTAAGAAGTCGAGAATCTGCATGTTCCATCAACCACATTTTATAGAGATTATCTTTAGCTCTAGCTATAGTAGGGTATACCATAGACTACAACTGATTTTGAATCATATTTGGTCCATTGTACCTTGAACCGTACCTAGGTACTATTGCGTCTAACCGTATCTAGGTACTATTGCGTCTTTGGCAATATACTAAACAGCGCCCCTTATTTATAAAATCAATAGAACAAACTTGAATACTTTATTTTCCCCACGTTGGGCGCCAAGTTTGCGAGACAAAACGGGTAGAATGACTTTTAACTATGACAAAAAAATATGCACGTAGCGTATTATCTGGACTATCTGCTCTTTAGAGTTGATCTTTGTTGAGGCTTCTATTTTAGTACCCTCTATGAGACTCAGATATAAAAACAATTTCATGAGATGTATCAGCTTCCAAAACGTATTCCTATAAATTTCTTCACATTGTCTGCAAGTAATCTTGGCAAACATTTTTTACTAAGAAACCGTAATTATTTTTCAGTTGTTTACCTATCTTAGATACGGGATTGTCATTTTATCAAACACCCTGAAAAATACGATCTATATTTTTGTTTAAAATTATTAGGTTAGAATTTAAATGCCTGACCTGTTATATATTATTTGGGACTCAAAGCAAAATATTTGGTTTTGTTATGATAATGTGCTAGTGCTCTCAGGTGAATGGCTATGTCAAAATAAATTCTCAGTAGTGAATACAAGGTAGAGTGTTTATATGATAATTAAATATAAAAAAAAACAGTATAAATACTTCATGTTAAAAAGTAGGGGAGAGTAGGGAGACTTGATCCCATGGGAGACTTGATCCCCCATTAAAATTTAGCGCTCAAATGACTTTTTTGCAAGAATGTTGGCAACATTGTATAGAACAAAACACATGTTAGCTTATAAACAACATTTAGTAAGAGACGCGCCGTTTGTACGCACGGTGTAAAAAGTTTGTGATTTTTCGAGTGTGAAACATATTTTACGGTAAGTTTTATGTTTGGTTTAGTTTATCAGGATATTGCTTGAGAGAGGATTGTGGTTTGCGGCTAGTTTTGATGGTTTCTTACAAACATTTTGATATATTTAGAAACCTGGTTTGAGAGGTTATGTTTTGGGTGTTACCAATCTTAAAATTAAATGCATTTCGGGGAGAGTTGATCACTGTTGTGAGAGTGAGACATGATCCCGGGATCTCTTCAGAGACCGAAGGTAAATTACCTTCGGTCTCTGAAGAAGATAACTTGGTTATCGAAACGCGCGTCAGGCATATAAAAGTGTGTGTTAGTGTAGTGGTAGTGTAAACGGTTTTCGGTATCATTTTCGCCAACGGTTCCAGATTCAACATTTTAATATTACCATTGGTTAAATTAGTTTTTTGACTTTTAGATAGGATGATTCATTTGTTCCTTTTGTAAGTTCTCACTTTATGCATGTCTAAGCCGTGTATTAAACCAATGTTTATTTCTATAACCATTGTTTTTTTTAAGATAGAACAGTAAAGTTTTTGCAAAGAATTATTAATAATAATCGGTTGCAAAAATTAGCAATATTACCATAAAAGTATTGGTAAAGAGAAATACGATCAAGGTAATCATGTGTCCCCACACGAGGGATCAAGTCTCCCTTAAGGTAGGAGACTTGATCCCTATTGCAGGATGAAATTCAAAAGCCAATGACCCGAATAAATATGTTTTTCTTCTAAGTATAATATACTTAGTGTTTGCTTCATAAACAGGACATCATATTGATACTAACAGAAATATGAAAAATATTTTTTTAACGTAATTATACAAAAAAAACAAAAAATGGGATCAAGTCTCCCTACTCTCCCCTAATCTTATTTGGAACTTACAAGTAGGTAAAAAATTACCTATAAGAGCAATAAAAAGAGGTCGAATATTTAAAGAAAAGAGCAAAATTACAATTATGTATTTGTTACAAAATCTGCAGCAAATACAGAGTAAATCCATAAAAAATTTAATATTTAATATAAACTATTTAACACCAACCAAATAAAATTAGATTAAGCAAATAATTTTTTTTCCATAAAAAAATCAGATACAGAAACCAAATATAGAATTTAAAGTGCATGTATATTATACAGTATTGTACAAATTTATAATACTATGCAAACAATTGTAGTGGAAGTAAAAACAATTTAACAATTTTCCTGTAATCTTAAACTTTATTTGCATTCCCTATAAAATTATTTAGGTTAATGATATACAATTTGCTTAAAGACCCATTACTATGTAATGTCATAAATAAACATATTTTTTGAAAAGAAAGATTATTGTAAACTTCTTATAAAAAAAGTTAAAATTACAAGAGTAAAATTTTAAGCATTCGATGTTTATAGCTTTACAAGATATTTTAACAGAGATGCAAGAGGCAGAGAAATTGTATAATAAATTACCTCACAAGAAATGGACATGTTTGGTACAACCCACCATTAAAGTCCGTTGTATGGATTTCATGAATAGAGGAGGAACTATGGGGAATATCATTTTACCTCCTTTGTGTGAACTGGAAGAAACGTTACCGCCATGCACCTGTATGGATTTCGAATCTACAGATTCTGAATGTAAGATTATATGTCTACCAAAATTCGATTTCCACTAAGCTTAAAATGTTGGTTATTTTAGGTTGTACCGATTTGTTGAAATGCGAATGTAACAAAGATCCAAAGTACAAATGTATATGTAAAAAACACGCTAAAGACTTCATCAAATATTCATGTAAAAGATGTCAAATTTTACGAAGAGTAAGTAAAACTAATATTGTTGGGGGTATAGTGGAATTCGAAGGAGAAGCCATTCCTGTTGTACAAGGGACATTCTTGGAGAAAGAATGTGACTGTATGAGCAGATTCAAAAATCAACTCCAGCTTGTATCGACAGGTATAATCTATTTAATTAAATTAAATGAATAAATCTTTACTTTTAAATTACATACCCCAATCTAACCCTCCACAATTTTTGCTAATACTTCTCTGCTGTAAGCAATTATCATTCTTTACAAGCAGAAAACATTTTTGAATTTTCTATAGTACATAACAGTAATTGTAGTTTAGGTATACATAATCTGTTTGTACAAATTACCTAGGTTAAATATTTAATTATTGACAACCTTCTTAAGTTACTTAGTGCATTTCCTATTAAGGTAAGGGAAATTTTATGTGGCTGTACATCTTTTCGACTGTATTTAAACTACAGAATGCTCTAAATGTTCAACTATCTACCAGTACATCTAAAAACTACCAGTCCATGTAATAAATTCCGCAAATTAACTATAAGGCATACCTTCAAGAAAGACCATACTAAACAGTAGCTAAATTCTGTGGTGAATCTTACATTCCTGAATAACATATTATCGACTTTCACCTAGAAGTTGTCAAGTGTCAATTTTCAGTATAACCGGAAGTGCTATAAATTTGAATTCAGAAGTATCGAAAACTCCTGTAAACCAAATTTCATTCATCTAGTATTAATCGTTCCCCATAAACTGAAGGTCGATATGGGAGAGCTTGTATAATATGTACTATCGGCTTCAGAATAGCATATACATTCTCAAACTCAAATGGCTTGCAATGAATTTATTTTAAGGATGGCCTATTTATTGTGTATAACCAATCACAATATTATGTTTTTGAGTGTTCCGTTGCATCTCGTAGTGGACGACTTTCAAACTTGACAAATATTTCGTGGAACACCCTGTATATAAAATTTTATCACAATTACTTTATTCGTTTATTTTTAATGATTTTTTAAAACCCTAAAACACCCCCTTAACATAAGCCAATAAGTTTAATATATTAAAAAATAAAAAGCATTGATTTTATAAATGTTTTTGTCAATTTTTGTTTAAATCCTACCTATTTCTTTTTTTAAAAACAATTATTTCGGAACAACACCACAGAGCTGGTAACGCCACCACCTCTTCCAAGTGTTTTTTCTTATCATTATTTTTTATTCCTTAGTGAAGTAAGTAATTGTAGGCGTTTTAAAAATTGCCACTCCTATGTTGTTGAAGCAGAGCGTTTTTATAACTTCGGTAGGTAAAGGAAATTCATATTTAACATGTATAACTATGCTATTTTAAAGCCGACTGTACCTTTAGTACGAAATATTTAATTGGAATAAATAGTTTAATACATACATAGCCTTATGGTTTTTGTTTGTCTTTTTTATTTATTTTTATAGATCAATTATTGTAAAAAAGTTCTAGTTGACAAAGCATTACTATCTATTTGATCTTCACATCAGAGACAATTGACTTAAAATATCTATATAATTTCTGCTTATAAATAATAGATAAATATTCACACTATTTTTAAATTAAATACCTAAACTACTGGTGGTCTTAATATTTTTATGAGGACCATGGTTTCAGGTTATCCAATGATAAATTGATATTTATCATAAATTTTCGTTGGTCGATCATGAACTCTGTTTTCTATGTCAATAAAAGGTGTAAAATAATAAAACTATCAACTATTTGTGATTATTTAAAGGGAACAAAATGAGTTGCAATCAACAGAAATTTGCCATCGGTGGTGTGGCTTATACTGAGGCTGGAGCTGTTTACATAATCGACTCACAGTTTGCTGCAAACCAAGAAATAGCAGATCAGATTACCAAGCAAAAAAATGAAACGAAGAAAGACATTTGTACCTGTAATTTACCAAAAGGAGGGCTCTCGGAAAAGTGTTTTATGGATGATTTTACTAAAAGTAGGTAAACAATGAACATTTTTCTTATCTTCGACCACCTTAATAACATTATATAGAAGCTGTAATTTGCACATTAATGGTTTTTGTTTACATCATTCTTTATTACGTAGCTTAGAGCTTTAATTCCATAAGCTTATTTGTTATAATCGTTTACCCTACCACAACACCAACACACACTTGTAACTATCTAATGCGAGTTTCTATAACCAACTTATCTTTTCCAGAGACATTTAAAAGTGTGTGTTGCTGTAGTGGTAGTGTAAACGCTATCAGTATTGGTCCAGTTTCAACATATTAGCTTAGTTTCATTTTTCAATGCTATGCTATGTTTGTGGGATATTTTTTAGAAGAAGAGGAAGTTGAAGAAGTAACAGAAAAACAAAGTAACATTGTTATGCCTTGGGAAACGGCGAAATGCAAGTGTAAAGACGGTCTAAAAGATTTTTTTGACGAACAATGTACTTGCCCGGATTGTTTGGAAAATACCAGACCTCAAACTGCGACGTACGTTGTGTCCGGCGTAACCAGTATAATAAATGATGACGGTGAAGTTGAAAACATCGTCAATATCAGTGGCGTTCAACAAAACAGATGTGATTGTCTTCATAAATATTTAGATAAAATCAAGAAACTCGAGGTAATTTCTAATATACTCAGTATTTTATTTTATTTTACCATTTTATTTCAGGAATATAGACAAAGAACGAAAGCAAGATTACAAATGAAGACTCGAGAAAATCAGTATTCTATAGGAGGTGTAACGATGGGTCCCGATGGTCCTGTTTATAATATACAAGGAGTTACTCAGCCTATAACTTGTACGTGCCTTGAGGATCATCAAAAAGCTGAAGAAGAAATGAAGAAACGCATGCCTGAGATGCCAAATACAGGTAATTTTTGCTATTTTGAAAGATACTTTCTGAAAAAGCTTTTTGTAATTAATTATGTTAGAAAAAAATAAAAAATCCATAAATGTATTTCATCTTACTGTTTCCTGTTGATTTCTTTAATAATTTATTGTACATAACGGTCTTCAACACAAAGAAAATTTAAGATTGTTTTTATATTTTTCAGAAGAATTATTTAACTTATTTTTTATTTACAACATGAAAGTTGATATCTTTAATTTTAGAGAATTATGAACATCAAATAATGAGTGAATATTTTTTTTACTTGAGTATTTCTTGTTCTCAAATAATTTCTTTCACATCATAGAAAGTCTAGCAATGTTACTGTGGTATAGGTAACTCTTACCAACTCAAGGTTAATTTGAAACCAAATAATTTCATTCAGTTGCTCTGGAAAAAGGTATTTTGCCTTGGGATATCCTCTTATATCACCTTTATATCAAAACTGAGGAAAAGGACATCAAAAATCCTAAATTCCTAAGACCAGTAAGTCATAATATAAGAAGAACAGTTTACTGTAGCAAATGCCTCTCCACTCTTCTGAAAATTCCATGGAAACCGTATTGGCACTAGTGATGTAAACTTTGTATTGGGTAGTTACTTTTTTTACTTCACTAATTGGCACAGCTAGACAATGTGTGTTTCACGATTCCTTGGATAGAACGGAAACGGAATAGGATTAGTGGATAAAATTTAGAAGAAGAAAGAAATAAGAATTAACCAACCAATTGTGTTTACTTGAACAGCTAAGGTTCATATTTACATTCTATGATTATCCATGTAATAAAGCATAAAGCATCTGGGGTTTTTCAAGATTATCTAAGTCTACTATTTGCTTTATTTCAGATATTTAATAATATTTCTTCAAAAATAAGGCTCGAGGGATAAATATAGACCATAGTCTACATTAGTAACTTACTTTATGTTGATGACTTTCACCAAATTTAATTTTTTTACAAAGAAACAGAAAAATTTTGTTTGGGGAACTATACTGCCAAACATAAACCTAATGTTAAAATTAAAAAAAAATATATATATGCAATTAGAAAGAAGTAAACACAGACTAACCAATTTTACATTATTTAATGGTCATTCTTTTAACTATCAGTTGTTTATTTAGAGTAGACCTCTACATCCTCTGACTGTTGATAAAGTAATCAAACAGTTGCCTATTATATGACCAAGAGAAAAATGCAGTCAAGGGAATCACTCGTTAAACTTTTTGAGTCGCTACCTTTCAGTATTTCGTCAAGCTCTATTGCAATTATAGGTTTAAGATATGTTGACATACTGGAGAGAGTTCATTTTTATGTTTTAAAAGTGCTGCGTTTACCATAAAATACCTGAGATAATGCTGCTGCTTGAAACAACTGTAGCAATAGGTGTAGTTAGGCTCTTCGATTCAAATTCGATATAAAATTTCATTCTAAATATATGTTTTTTAGGTCGAATCAAATATAGAATATGTGGTGTTGTTGCTACGGGAGATAAAAATTATTACAACATCGGCCACGCTCTGCCGATAAAGATATGCGACTGCGAGAATTTGTTTCACGATTACGAAGATGAACATCTTTGGTGTTTAGAGGTACTTTATAATTTAACACATTTTAAACAAAACCAACTGTGTAATACATATGTCTACAGAGTTATCAGGAGTATTTAAAAACAACCGAAGATGAAATAAGGTATCTACTGGAAGAAGAATTATACAATCAAGCGTGTGAAGAAAATGAAGAATGTGAAGAAGAAATGGGGGAAATGATGGAGTTCGAAAATATTTATGGAACACGAGAAGAAGAAGACCAGAGGAATCCCATTCCAAATTATGTAGCGTGCTTGTGTGCACCGCCTAAATTAGGAAACCAAAAATTTTCTCCATGTCAAAAAAATAAAATAAAAGAATGTTCTTTGCAAAAACCTGAAATAAAATTAGAATGTACTTGTCAAAAGCAATTGAAATCTTCAACATGTAAATCATCCAACAATGAACCGATTGATTCAGGTAAAACTAAAGAATTAAAATCAGAATGTACTTGTCAAAAGCAATTAAAATCTTCAATATGTAAATCATCAAACAATGAACCGATTGATTCATGTAAAACTAAAGAAAAAGTTAAAACGTGTTCTTGCCAAGACTCGAATGTACAAAATAATTCTAATTCTAACAGAATATTCGATCAAGAACAAAGTCCAGGTGGATTTGAAGAAATTCAAGACTGTACATGCCAAAAACAGGAAGAAACGCTTCAATCGCCTGTGAGTTATTAAATCTTTCAAAATGTTTTTTTCAAAGGACTTACAGTTTATTTAAATGTTATGATTTAATATGTGAATATATTTTATAGGATGGATGTAACTGTTTAACATATAAAGATGAGGAAATAAGATGTGACTGCTACAAAAACTTTGATAGCGGCGCAGATGATTGTGAAGACTTATGTTATTACGATGGTGGTACAGATGATGAAGAAGTAACGAAAAAAGGGAAAAGTCGGAATAGTCAAGAATTTGATTTCGAAAATGCAAACTTCAAACGATTTTTTATACTGAAAAAGATACCATGTAAGAAAAGTAAACAAGAGGAAATTTTAAAGGTAAAATTTTTCTATCCTTTGAATTTTCATTTAATTTTTAATTCGCTTTATTATGCAGAAACTCTTAGACAGCCTTGCGTTAGATGGGTATCCACTTGCCAAACTACCTCAATGTCATAAACTACCAATTTTTCAACTATGGATGTATCTTAGGTGCGGAAAAAGCTGGAATCGAATAGAAAGAGGTAATAAATTTACTTTACTTATTTTAAAAGCATACTTTTGACTGAAAATCTCATAAAGAAGGTTCAGAGTCATATTTATGGAGTTTTTTCTATCTTTGTGATTAATAAAGCATTGCCTGCTGTGTGGTTGGTGTTTCAGTGCGAATTAAAAGTATAATTAGAAGACTTTTTCCTTATTTTTGATTTGTATTACATAGCTTTCACAAAATCCTGCATTTTAATAACCAACATTTTTGTTTTAGAGCATCTTAATGATAAAACTACTAAATATATGAAACATACAGTACAGTGTTATCCAAGGGTTAAAGTTCCAGATATACCTCTTTCTTCGAAATTATTAAATAACCTCAATTGGAATCATTTTAAATTTATAAGGGCACTGGTAAGTTAATTTATTTTAAAATATTTGTAATTGGTGAAGGGGCAGGTGGTAATATAGAACTCTATTTTGTTTCTCCAATTTTTGGAAGACTTATAAATTTCTTCAATTAAATTTATGGTATCGACCCCTTACTATGTGGAAGTTCATCTTACTAAACTAAAACTTTTTAACAAACATTCGAGTTAAAAAATTTTACTTTTTAATGTTCTTAGTATTTCTTCAATTACTTTTTTGTTTTTGTAATGAAGAAAATGTTCATCCTATAGATTTGTTTACAAATAAATACAATAGAAAGTGTTTACAATGGAATGATGTTTATTTCAATTTTGAATATTCAAATTTTTGAGAAATTTGTTTTAAACATCATTAATATGGAGTATTACATACCTAATTTGAAAGATTACTTACTTTAAGTAGAAGCCCTAGATAAAGCCTTCAAGAAGTGGACAGAAAATATTATTAACACATTTCAAAAAAAAATTGCTTAAGTATTTGTCTAACAATTTGCTCAGAATTCAACACTGCATAAGAGACTAAAATAATAGTTGGATTCTGAAGGAATTAAATTCCAATGAAGCTATTGGACCTAATGGAATATCTTCTATTGTTTTCAATGTCTTAAATTGCCGTGACAATTGCAAGAAAACGTACATGGTATATATAACTGGGAACTTCTAGGACATTGCTGATCTTATTTATTAGTAGAATATGGAACGGAAAAAATTCACACCATCAGTGTTTTCAGATAGATGTAACATTTAGTTCTTTAAAACGAAAGCACAAAAGGTATCTTACATACACACCCGCTTGCGGTGAAAGGACCATTCAGAACAGTAAAAAATCCTCTTGCGATTGATCAAAATAAAAAAAAGTGTGTTAGATGTGACGTCAATAAATTTCCTTGGCAAGATTCCATCTCTTACTTTATCAAGTTGAAGGGTGTCCTCATAACAGAGGACATAGCAGCTACTGCTGATAATTATTAAAGTTACATCTGAGCGTTCTCACCAATTTACATTACAAACTGGTTCATCCAAATATTTGATTGCCAATGTAATAATAATTCATGAAACTAATTTTAATAAAAAATATTTTTAATTGTTGGTTGTGTTTTAGGCATCCGGCCTGGAATTCAATTTTCGCCGTCGAATAAAATATGAGCGAATAAATAGTGCCCGTGAATATTTTCCGTTAATGTTCGATTATTGGTTTCCTTTTCGGACATTCAGAGATTGTTATTTTGCTTACATGCCTTCCAAAGAAAATGACATCTACGTTGGTAATTATAACAAAAATCAAACGCGTATCATCAAGCACCGAGATATGAGTTGTTATGTTTACCATACTCAATAAAAATAAAAAAAAGCTGTTTGTTTTTCAATAGATTCCAAACTTCCAAAAGTTAACAAAACCTACTTATAATTTTTTATCTCAAAAGGTGTTTTTACGGTTTTAAATATTATTTCCAATGTGTGACAAATCTAGCAGATGTATATAGGAGGTTAACAGAGAGTGTAAAAGAAAAGATCGAACGGAAGCACGGCTGCAAATCAGAATAATTTTCAAAAAAAGAAAAACATATTTAATGAATCATTGAAAACCAACGTTTTCTCTATAAAAATATAAATAAATTTTAATACATAAAAATACTGAGGGTTCTAATTTAATTCGATATTTAAGATGAACTGCTGTCTCGGCGATTTAGAGCTCTTGATTGCTCTTCATTCCTGTTTCTTTCAGTGCTATGCCATAAACCATACATAAAATAGATCATTATACCTGAAAAATATAAAATATAAGATTATACTTTGCCAACACTAAAACTATTCAGACTAAATAATTTCTACTATAAATCTAGAATTAATATATAAGTACCTAATGCCATCCAGTATCCATACTTAACCCAGGTGTCCTTTTGAATATTCGTCATAAGGTAAATATTTGTGAATATACTTAGGCCGGGTATCCAAGGTATCAAAGGGACCTTAAAAAAATGTAAAATAAAAAACAAATCGTAAGTTATAAAATTATAAATACTGAACTATTGTTTAGGTTGTATTCTTAATATGTACATCCACGAGAATTATCCGGAAAAATAATTATAATGAAAATACTTGAAGAAATCAAATAGAAAATCCCTGGTCATGAATAAAAATAAAACACAAGCAACAACGAAAGCTGTATGGCATGATTTTTAATGTACAAACTATATAATGTAAATGGATACTCACAAAACGAAAAATCAGAGTTAAAATAGATGAAAAATGTTCAAGGGAATTCTCAAATGTACAAGGTTTACATTGGGATCATCAATATTGTACATATTTTGTGCAGATATTTATTATAAAGATGCAGAACTCTCCCGTGAAGCTAGCTCCATGTTACAGTATGCAGACGACAGAGTTCTAGTTTGTCATGCCAAAAATACAAGTACAGTGGTTGAAATTCTATAATGGCTATAATGGAATTAAGGTAAGGGTTTGGTTTATAAATGGAGATTACTTCCCAATCCCTCAAAAGCACAACTAACGCTATTTAATCAACTTCTGCACAATTATTCCCCATTCGTAACTCTCCTAAAGAAGCAGATTCTTCCACAACCTCAAGTAAAGTTCTAGGCATATTACTAGACAAAAAATTAAAATTCAAAGCGCATTCCAT
Organism: Ophraella communa; assembly: GCA_035357415.1. Classification (NCBI taxonomy): domain Eukaryota; kingdom Metazoa; phylum Arthropoda; class Insecta; order Coleoptera; family Chrysomelidae; genus Ophraella; species Ophraella communa. Next base: position 17,543,510 of record CM068988.1, on the reverse strand, counting down.
AAATGCAAAGGAAAATACAATCATCCGTAAAATTTAAAAATTAACATTGAGAGTGCTAGCAAAATTTATAAACTAATTTGCAGACCTATATTAGAAATATGCAAGTATCATTCTCCTGAATATAAGAATTTCGAGTATACATTTACTGCAGGCAGCAACTTAGAAATATTACAAAAATCCGTAATCCAAATAATCCACTACATAACCCTCCAAATAAATTTTAATATAAACTAACAAAAATCTCACCATTAAAGGAATGTATAGTGAAACAAGCAAAAAAGCAATAAATGAATACAATATTCTCCTGATGGATAAATTTTGTATTAATGAAGTAAAAAACATCAAGATGCAAATTTCTAGAGACTACACTGTGGGAAGAAATGATGCAAGATGTAAATTTATGTGTTTATATATCTTTGTTAAACTAACTACAATTCTATTACATATTACTGTTCAATGATGGACAGAAGGACTACGGTCGATAGCCCTATAAAAATCACAAATAAACTTCCATGAAGTACAAACAATAAATTTATTTTTTATGATTATTCTTACCGAAAATCCAGTACTGACATTAGCGGTGGGTTGGAGAGAAACGAGTATCAATAAAAATATCAATATAGCAGACAGAATTGAAGCTGTAACTAAAATCCAAGTTTTGCCTGCATACATATCATCTTCAAAAGTAGTCATTATGCCAGCGAGGATAAAACAAAACATAACTAAAAAAGAACGTTTTATATGAGTAATAACCAGTTTATTAACCGTGTAATATAAACCTACAGAAAGTTATGATTTCCCAAGCAACTACACTAGATGATAACCGATTTGGTTTCACAGTTTTTCTATTAAATACTTGCGATAAACAAGCTTTGAAGGTAACGTCTACTTCTTTTTCAGTTTCTTCCTCTTCAGTATCTTTAGAATGCCTAAAATGTTAAAAATTATACTAGTTAATTTGCCTGTGTATTTAAAATTTATTTTTATCTTACCTAAGAATTAAAACACACGCTGCTACCATAGAATAGGCTAACAAAGTTCCAATCGACATCATTTCAGTCAATTTGTTTAAATCAAATATACAAGCCAAAGTACCTAAAATATATTAAAAGGTTATTAAATTGATAGAGGTAATTGGATTTTCAAACCCATGTTTTGTAAAAATTTCAAATTAAAAAGAAGTAAGATTGGATAATGTGATATTATTTATCAAGGAGTTTTAAACTCTTAATTATGGTAATGCTAGCATACAAATTAATTGAGATTTTGGTAGTGGGGTGATTATTTTTACATATTTTTACTATATATTTTTGTATTAAAGGGTAAATGTTATTTTCTTGAATACAGAAGAATTAAGTAATATAAAGTGAAGTATACCTGTTAAAGCACCGGCGATTAAAGTACCCATAAGAGGTGTGTGAAAGTGGGAGTGTACTCTTCCAAGGGGTTTAAAAATTAGTCCATCTTTAGCCATGGCATAAATGATTCGTGGTAGAGGAAACATAGCACCCAATAAACTAAATATAAAAACGTTAATTTGTATATTTAAATAAATGTAAAACATTTTTTATACATACATATTTGGCAATATAAAACATACCTGGAAAATAGAGCACAGATTGCCCCGATGCTCACGACATACTTAAAAACAGTCCAATTTAATCTACTATAGATGTACGCCAGAGGGGCATTTTCATCCTGAAATGAAAATAATAAAATTACCCTTTCTTCTTATTCTAGAAATATATAAACAGGTCAATATAATTTTAAATACAAAATATCTTACTTGTTCATAGTATGGTAATAGCATCGTCATCACAGTGGACATACCGAAATAGGCAAAAAATACTATCATGAGAGATCCAACTACCCCAATAGGAATCGACTTCTGGGGATTTTTAGTTTCCTCGCCTAAAATAAGAATTTGTTAAACATTTTCAAACGTTTTGATATGCTTTTGGTTATTACCTGCAGTTGCAATGCAATCAAAACCGATAAATCCGTAAAAACATCTAGCAGCACCTTTCACAATTCCTTTTAGTCCATAAGGATTAAATCCCCCATTACCTTTACCCATAGCTTCCTCCTTTGAACGATGCCAGTTTCCAATATCCACTTAAATAAAATAAACAATATTTCGTTCATTAAAAATAGTGGATAATTTAAGTAATCATAATAAATCAATCAAAGATTAATACATAAAATAAATAGAAGTGTATCGAAATAGTTTACCTTTCCACAATCCAGATATTATAACGACCATCACAACAAGTAGATTCACAAATGTAAAAATATTATTTATTACAGATGATTCTTTGGCTCCGCAGGCTAGCGCAACTGAAAACAGATTGTATTGTTTATCTGGTTGCATATATATAACTGAAGAATATGCATTTAAAGACTTAACTTTATACAGTATAGAAACCACCTATGGAATACAATTATTATATAATAAACATAAACACTTTTATTTTCAATTCTGTGCTATTTGAAATGAAACATAAATATACAGGGTGATTTTCGTTCAACACAGCCCGTGCCCCTTTTGTCAATGGAACACAGTGTATAATATTACATTCTAGAAAAATTCTTGTTAAACAAAACTCAACAACATATAAAATACAGGGTAAAATGCTATTATTTTATTAAGGAATATAAATATAAACAAATACCTGCTTGAATTTTTATTTTACTGAATTTAGAATAAAGGTCGAAAATGTTCTCTATTCTCTTGTTGGCAAAAACCTAGCCTATTATAAGCCTTCTCTGTAACTTTACTAAGTGTCTTTTGTTTTTTATTTCTGATGTCATTCTTCTTTGAAGAGCTGTAGTAGTAGTTGGCTGTGTTGCATATACTTTACTTTTAAGATAACCCCATAAAAAATCCAAATGCGTTAGGTCTGGCGATCAGCCTAACCACTCCATAGTGCATCTATTGCAATTTATTTGGAAAGGATATGTTTAAATAATCCCTTATATTTGCAGTATAATGATGGAACCAAACATTTTCGATAGACAGCCGCCTATCTACTACATTTGGAAATAAGTTGACCAAATCTGAGACCACTTCGTTTCTTAACATATTTAAATATTTTTCTGCTGCCAAATTTCCTGTTATAAAAATTGGACCAGTAATCACTATCATAACAGCTCAAACGTTAACTTTCTGAGTATGACTTTCTTGCATCCTATTACCTACAATTTTGCCGGTTAATTTCACCATTCAACATGAAAGTTAATCTATTTTCTATATTACTCCTGAAAAAAGGTCCTTTTAAAGGGATTTTTCTTTGTGGAGACTTTTTAGGACGAGTGGTGTTATCTTTAAGCAACTCAGTTGAGTTTAGAAATAAAAGACAGACTTATAGGTACATAAGATAAATTTACTCACATCTGGTATTGTATTGGACTATTTCACGAACAAAGTCGAAAATTCAGCAACAATAATTTACGTTACTTTTGTTAATAAATTAGTGGATTCATCTCTCACTTCTACATTTAATAGTTTAGAACCTAAGTAGCTTTTAAAAATATAATACAATACACGTGAATCACATTGTTTAATGTTTTATATCAGATTGCGTACCTAGAATCTCGCGAAGAATTGAAAATAAAAATCGACGTGTTTAAGCGTTTTGAATTATTCCGGAAACTAAGAGCGGAATTAACTTAATTCTATAAGTGTAAAAACATAGATTTTGCATAATTCACACCTCATTAATTTTCCAATCACTTACTTGAGAAGGCGATAGCTAAACCTAATGAAAATAGATCAGCATAATGCGAAACTTGATTTCCCCCTAAAGGCATTTTTTCAGTAAAAAAACTGGCCATCGTCCTATTTGCTAATTCGTCAATGTATAAAAATATTGCTTTGGTACTTGCTGCTGATCCTGAAACATATTCAGTGGGTAAGGGCAAATATTTACTTGAAATAATTTAAATCTTAGACAAGGAAAGAGAGTGGACGCGTAACCCGAGTCGTAAAACTGTTACCACTTGCCACATCGTCGATGGGGTCAGTGGCGTAACATAATGTTTACAATAAATTTTTCCAACATAATAATAATTGTACGTTTCTTAGATACACAAAATGGGTTACATATAGATACATTTAATAGTTATAATAAAACAAAGAAAAAATTCATATTTATATTATAAAATACTAACTATAGTATATTATTCAACGAGTATATAATAGCCATTATATGCGAGTAAAAAACTATTCTTTGTCCATGACTTTCAAATAAAATTTACTAGTAATTATAAAAAATCTTTATTTGTTATGAAAATATTAACATAATTAATCTAATTTATACAAAATAAAAGATTTAAATTATACTGTTTATTTGCTGATATTAATAGTGATGTTTGCATTTACACAGTTGTGTAGATTTATGGTAGGAATCGTATTTGGCCAATCTACATTTTTATTAGATTAATTAAATTTGGCCCTATAATAATAAATATAATTTTGTCCTAAAATATGTGTTAGTTACACAAAAACTTGAAAATCAAACAATACTGTGTAAAAAAGTATAAATATCCTCATACCAAATTTAGACATACGTGCTGTTGTGACGTCATACAGTGAATAATAGGTAACATTATACTTGAGGAAGCACATATATAATTAAGGTTTTATAGGACTGTCGTACACAAAAAAATAATTTTTTTTACTTGGAGAATTAGCTGTTTGGTTTAATGACTGTGTTGAGGAAGTAGAAGGACCGGGTTCTCTATTCTGAAGATATTGGAGTGGTGCTCTCTTTTTTGTCTAGAAAAAACAGTATATTTATATAAATATTTCCAATTCACAAAAAATTTAAATTATGTTTTACTTAGAACTGCCAAGGTGTTTTATTTTTATTAGTTATGTAGATACCTTCCTGGGTTGCAGGTATGTGAGCAACTGAGGAAAAATTGTTGGAATAGCTTCATAGAGCAAACGTACTCTTGAATTTACATCAGTTTTATATAACCAACGTTCCCTAAAGAGTTTTGAGCAAAGCCTATCATTTTTAGTTGGTTCCCAATCCTTAATTCCTCTATTTTACAGTGACAACAATTCTTTTTACGTTTTGATTTAGTCCTTTTTGTATTAATCTCGTATTGAAATGAATAGCTTGATTTAGTTTGGAGAAACTTCAAAATTGCTTACCTACGCCACTGATATAATGGCTGTTTCGAAGCAAGAAAATATATTATTTATGCAGATCTAGAATGAAAATTATTAAACCGCGTTATCACTATAATTAGATGATTTAAATACTGAATAATTACATAATTTATTATAATTACTCAGAGAAAACTATTTTAATCATTTAAAAATTAGTAAACTACTACGCTAGTAAAATTACAAAGGCCATTGTATAAAATCGTTTTTTACCTGTGAAATGAAATTCCAACCTTATTTTTATCACTGCGACTTCGGCATCCATAAGCACAACAATTCACTATTATTCAGTTCAAAAATAAATGACAATCTCAATAATTTTCACTTAAAAATTCACAAATGAAGCACACGCTGTATTTGCTTTGTTTGCCACATATAAAATGGCGTCTGCTAAAAGTGTGTAACAGAATGCAAGCTCAAAATAAAGCGAAGTACGATATCCATATGCTTTCCTAATCTAATATTTAAATAGTTACTACGTACGTACTTACCTATAAGATATTCTAAAATGAGATTCCAGCCTATAATGAAAGCGAAAAATTCTCCTATACAGACATAACTATACACATAGGCAGATCCTGCTTTTGGTACTCGAGCTCCAAATTCGGCATAACAAAGACCTATAAAATATATTTATTTCAAGATTTGTAGATTAGTCGCAGATTAAAATTTTTTGAATGTATACCTGCTAATACTGACGTCACAGCAGCAATGAAAAATGAAATTATCACAGCTGGTCCGGCAGTATTTTTGGCGACATCTCCTGCCAAAACATAAACGCCTACCCCAAGTGTACTGCCGACACCTAGAGCTGTCAAATCGAATGTTGTCAATACTTTGGCTAGTTTTGAATCTTGATCGTTCTTCAATATTTTCTTTCGCGTTAATACTGTTTGTGTTTGTTTCCAAGTCGGACATTTTAGTCGCATATTATCCGGAGCACCTGGAAAATAAAAACATATAGCTACAAATTTTGCCAAATAAAATGTGGACTTGTTATCCTTAACTATTAGTTCAACGTTGTTGATAATAACTATGAAGGTATGAAATTAATTAATTTTACAGTTCCTAATATTAAATATACAAAACTTTACTTAGGTAAATGTAGAAGAATAAGCCCCACCTTTTCCGCTGTGTTCAATATCGCTTATAACTGTAGAACTATGTTCAACAGGTTGAACAACTACATCCGGAATGTTTATTATGTAAACTGATGAACCATTCGTATTTTCATTATTATTATTTTTTTGAGTATTACTCATATTAGCACTACAAATTGATTATACAACTACTGTTTTAATTCTGAAGCTAATCGGTTAAATTCTTTTTTTTATAATACAATAAAGATGAATTAGGGATTTTCTGCATTGTTTTCTTATCTTTATCTTGTCTTTAAAGTTATCTATAAAAGTAATTACCGCCACGTATTTGTTAAGAATTAGAAATATGAAGTAAAATATTCTTTGATTAAAAAAAAACACAGGGTGTAACGTGAAAATAAAATCTGGATATTTTCATGTTTATTACATTAATAAATTGAGTGTAGTAGACTTACTTTTTTTTTACTTTTTCAACATAAATATAGGGTTGTTGTTTGTTCTGGGTAAACCGTATACAGTGATTAGTTGTCGACGAGGTTGTCGATAACTTTAGAGTTCAATTATAATAAGTGAATAGCTATGTTTATCGATTTTATTTTAACTGGTAAAAATAACAACCTGATTTGTTGACTGATTTTATTGCTTATGAGTATTAGTTAAATGTGGTATTATCTGGATTTCTAATTGCTTTTATACCAAAATATGTACTATTTACGAGGTTCCATTGGATCAAAGTAGCGCTAAGTGAACAACATGCGAAAATAGTCAGTGATCTAGTAACATACGTTTCATTAAATATTTGATGCACCTTAAAATTTTATATGACAGGATCTACTGGATGGACCTCGGTCTTGTCTTGGTCTCGGTCAGACCATTTGTATTGAAAAGCATGAGGCTATGGCCACTATACTAAAATTCCATAATAGTAGGCACTAAATTCTCAGAAATATTATTGAATTAAAACGTAAACATTGTTGTCAGGTTGGGTTTCTATATATTTTATCATCTTCTATTTAAATCATACACACGCAACTAAATGGTCATAGAATAACGGACAACGTGTTTTATTCATTAAATACTAAATACTAAAAAATATTAAATATTAAAGAAACTTCCTGCTAATGAAATATATTCAACAACATCAATGTTTATTAAATATAAAAAAATTTGAATTATATTCTGGGACTAAAATTTATAAATGGCAACGTTGCGTACACAGAGACGTTTGTGGGGCGGAAAAAAGAGAGGTAGATTAAATTTGCCGTAAGATAGAGAGAGATATAAATATTGCTTCATCAGCTGAGCACGGTTAGGTTAACATTCATGAGCGTAACATTCGTTGAATAATACGTAATGTAAAAATTATTTTTTTTTTCTTTGATCTGTTATTTGTAACAGTACCTGTTAACATTTTAAGCACCTGGTATCCTAAATAATTAGTACCGCTAGCTGCTCCATCGATCCTAAAACATTTTTAATAATAAAATAATGAATACGGTCTCTATAATTATAATTGGAAGTTCAAAGTAGCTACACTACGAGGTGTACTAATGAGTTGGCATTATCGAGTTCAAGTTTTAATAATTATTCCCAGTCTTATTTCTTCTATTGATTTACTGTCATATACAGAAAGTTGGAATATAATACTGTAAACTAGAGGCAACTCTTTAATTGAAGATTCTGTAAACCAGAAGCATCTCTTAAATTTGGAGATTCCGTAAACTTGAACAGCTTGTAAACTTTAAGCTCTCGTATGTACATTCTTAACTGGATTATCTCTACAACTGGGGCAGATCATCTCTCCACTAGTGATCTTCCATAATCATTTGGAACCACCTAGACAGTGCCGTAGCGACCCCAAGGTGCGGCGAAGGATCGTCCACTATTGTAACAGATAAGTTTATTGTGATCTATCAAGTTTACTGTTCCAATATTTTTTCTCTTTTATTTCCGTGTATATCTATCTATATCGTCAACTGTATTAGAATAAGTATTTTTAAAGAACTGTTTGCGGATTATTTTGTTGTAACGTATTCTCTACCTCATTAATTTCAGCACCAAGGAAATCTTATTATCTTTTATATGTTTGTACATTTTCAAATCATTTTTTTATCTTCATAGACAGTTTTTTCTGACATCTTTCTGTCATCTGATGATACTTATTTAAATAACTCAGCTTAAAACAACTTTCTTCAGTAGTATCATAAAAAATAAAAAGATTTCAGTGGCGCCCTTATAATTTCTTAAAGAAACAAATATTGTACAATAGTCAGAGCTAATGAACTTACTCACCCCTAGCCGAGGTATTTAACTATCATAATTTTTGTGTGATAAACATTTATAAATTCTGTTAATTATTGAAGTATCTTTTACAATTAATTAAAGACGAAATTAAGCTTAATGTTTGTTTTATTGTAAATTACATTTTTTCTTTTGGTATATTGTTATTTTTTCAAAAAAGTTAACTAAATATTTTTATAAATTCACTATCAACAGGTAACTAATATTACAAATTGTCGCCCAACGCACAAATAATATTACAAATTGACGCTCAACGTAATAATTTGGTTACATATTATAATACAGTTATAACGAATTAGGTCTGTTTCAACACTGATGACAGTTTTGGAATTTCTGTTGTAAAAATTCTAAAATTGGAAATACCCTTTTCAATAATATAATAAATAATGATATTTTTGTATAATACCTACCCTAGATAAACATAAAAGAGGAATAATACACTTTCTATACAGTTAATCCATTTAATCCATTCGTAAGAAGTAATAATGTAGTAGACGTCAAATAATTAGGCAGGTACATTTCTAGGAAAACGATTAACAGTAAAAAAAAAAGGTAATTTCATATCAGATCAGGTAAAAACCAAGGGATTTGTTTAAGGACTGAAACAAGGGAAATATCATTATAAATCAGTTTAATTTTGTGCTGTGAACTGTGAGCAATATGGAAAGTGAAAGCAGTCAAAGTAAACGCAGACGTCCAAATTTATCCGAAGGAGAAAAAACTATTATATACAATGTGTATTGTGGGCTCCGTGAACGGAATGAGAATATGTTGCATAATGACGTAGTTAATCTGTGTAGTGATTTAACTAAAGTGTCGACGAGAAGTGTTCACAGAATTCTTAAAACATTTAAAGAAAATGAAGGTAAATGTGATAATGTATCTAAAGACATTGAAACTAGAGGAAGAAAACAAATTCAGCTTGATGATTGCACCAAATATGCTATTCGTAGGAAATTCCATTCGTTCTTTTTCCGAAATGAAATCCCAACTTTAAAAAAGTCGCAGCCGAAATAAGTTCCGATGAATCGATGCCCAAAATATCACGACGTGTTTTATTGCGCACATTAAAGCAAATGAACATTAAATTTATGAAAAGAGGTAGGAAAAGTGCTCTTATAGAAAGAGAAGAAATTGTTTTGTGGCGGAGAAATTACTTGAAAAAATCCGAGAGTATCGTCGTGAAGGTAAAAAGATTTACTATTTAGATGAGACTTGGTTGAATCAAGGCCATACTGTTTCAAAGGTATGGCAAGATTTAGAAATAAAAAGTTGCCGTCAAGCTTTTATTGAAGGCCTCTCAACAGAATTAAAAGCGCCAGCTGGCAAAGGACGGAGGCTCATAATAACTCATATAGGCAGCGATTCGGGTTTTTTGGAAAACGGCTTGTTACTCTTCGAGTCCAAGAAAACTAGCGACTACCACGAGGAAATGGACGCGCAAAAGTTCGAAAGTTGGTTTTTAAAGATTATACCAAACCTTGAACCAAACTCTGTCGTCGTCATGGACAATGCCTCCTACCACAGCAGACAAATGGAGCGGTCACCTACAACTGCCTGGCGAAAAGCTGATATCATTAACTGGCTATCTGAAAAAAATTTACCATTCGACGATAATATGTTAAAAGTACAATTACTCAATATTGCAAGGGAACATATACCTCAGTTGAAGAAATATGTTGTCGACGAAATGGCTCGTGAGAGGAACATAATTGTACACCGCCTCCCTCCTTACCATTGTGAGCTAAATGAATGAGGTAAAAGGCCTACTAGCTACTGCGATAGAAAATGTCACACCCGAGTCATGGAAAAAATGCATTAGACATGCGACAAAAGAAGAGGACAAAATGTGGGATCTCGACACTAGAATGGACATTGCAATTGAACCATTGATTATTACTTTGAATAGTAGCGATCGCGATAGTTGCTCATCATCCGACGAGTTTTCTTCAGATGATAATGAATAATACAATACTGTAAGTAATTTTAAACTTTTTGTGGTGGTAGTGGTTTTAGTCCAATAAACGTAGGTCTGAAATCGAAATCTCATGCACACGGCTGCATTAATAATAATAATGGTGCCTACTTTTCTCATGAAATATTTTCACGTTTTATTACTTTGCTAACACCCTGTACATCCGATCTCAGATTTTTTTATGTCAATCTTATTTCCAAAGGATGCAAATTTTTTATAACAATAACTTTGTCATAAAATTAATAATAAAGGTTTTTCTCCTCTTAGCAACTCCATCCGTGGACACAGTGTATATTTTTTTTATATAATTAATATAATGTAATTTAATTCTTATTTGTGGATATAGTTTTTAAATAATTAATTTTTCCACATCTGTTTAGTATAATTTCCGTACGCCACTGCAAGAGGCAGATTAAGGCAAAAACGTCACAGTCATTTCTGAGAATTTAGTGCCTACTATTTTGGAATTTTAGTTTAGAAAGTTCCGTTCACCGACCAGCATAGTCTGTTACTTTTCAATACAGAAAATATATTTTTTTTATACTGTACGGTAAAGTGCCATGGCACTTTACGGTACACTTGTACTTTACAGTACTCGTCAACTCTCCCAATGTTGTTTGAAAAAATAAGTGAATCAACATAAAATAAGCTTTTATTCTAGTTTTTCAAGATTGACATTAATAGTACCACTGCTGTTTCCAGCAATATGTATTAATGGAGTTGTTGATGGATTTACAGTGTTTTCTGTAATCGCGGAAGACGTGTGGCTGTGATGTAGCACTTCAACAAAAGTTTCGCCCCTTTGGATCATGTGCTGTTTTAGAACTTTAAGGTCAGCTCCAGCATTGGCCAACAACGTTGAGGATGTCAGCTATTTTTTGTTCAGCTATTTTCTTAGGTGCTTCGCCAACAGTATGTATACCAGCTCTTTGAGACAGACATTTTCCTTGTCTACAACCCACCAAAAGAGCTTTCAGGGAGACGTGTTTGCCGTAAATTCATGAATTTTCTAAACACTAGCTGATTACCCGTATCCTCCACATCACTAACTTCTAAATTATAGATCTCTTCCCTTCGGCAACCTCCAGCAACTCCAAGTAATAGATATTCTTTATCTGGAGCGTCCCTCATGAAGCTTTCAATTTGTTCCTTTGTCAGCACCTTCGACTGGTTTGCGTGATGGTCTACATTTTGTTTTTTCAAAAGCTATCAACTTTGGGAAACTTGATATGTTGACATTCTCATAAACCATAATCATTGATTTTACCATCGAGTATTTGGTTGAAGAAGGGTTGAATGTTTTTGACTGAAAATTTAAACTGTTGAAAAGAATATTCTTTAAAAAAACTGTTCTTACCACATCCAAAAAGTAAGCCAACATCACATTTTTATCAGCACTACTTTTCAAATTGTGTAGTTCACGCCAGTTGCAAAACAGCGCATATTATTTTTCATATCTTTTCGCAGACTTAACTGGAATGATTTGCCCTATCGCTTCCGCAGTTTTCTCAGCAATGTCATCTAATTTCAGATCCATTTTCTCCGTAGATATTTTGTGTGTGCAGAAAAATTTAATATGTCTGCCTTTATTTACATTGTTACTTGGTAACCGCTGTTCATTTTTTATTTATAAAGCAAATCAACCATGTAAAGAATAAATCAAGGAACATAATTTTTTCACAGCAGTCTACATAACTTCCTAATAAAATGATCAAATATGTCATTTCAGTTTCATATTTTATTGCGTTTAAAACAAAAGGCAGTATGAAAAAAATATAGTACGATACACGTCCGTGAAGTGATTATTAGGGTACCCGATTAGATATTCTTGACTCATCTCCGTCGCCTCGTCCATAAACATCTATCTCGTACCGTAATAATTCACTTCCCGGACTTGTAACGTAAATAACTATTACCTGACACGTTCCTAGCACGGTCATAGTATGATAAGTTGTGTTTCCACCTTTATTCAAATAGTAGTTATTTTCTTACAAAAGATTTTTTTTTAAATTATACATAATAAAAATATCTTTCGATATCGTGAGTCTCGTATTATCGGTCTCGGTTTTATTCTCGGTTTTCGAGACCAGTCTCGCGAATTCCTAGTTTTATCTTACCTACTTTTTGATATTCAACATTGACACGTAGGTACATACGGTAGCAGCTAACTAGTTTCTTTAGAACTTTTTAATATTTTATTGTTTTTTTTTAAATTTTGACTTGTATATTTTAGTAAAATTGTACCCTAAAACGTTTAGATAATGGCGTGGAATTTAGTTGAACAATAAGGTTTTCTTGATATTTTATTTGTTTCCCTCCCGTATTATTCTATTGATAAACTTTTAATCAACTTAATCAAGATTTGAGTACCTATAATCTGTTCAACAATAGGTGCGTTCTTTTTGACTGAGATCTCAGTTAATCTCAGCTCACATCGGTAATGTGCGCGTTCTTTTCGATTCACTCACTTCGAAGTGAGCTTGAGCTTGAGCTGAGATTTTTCCTCCCCCTTTACCGATGCTGAATGTGCTATGCCCCCCGCATATCAGTTAGAATTGAGTCGGAAATAAAGTGGTGGGGAACAAGAAATCGTAGGTCGCGCGTTTGTCGTTCTTTTTGGTGCTTATTCACATCACTTTATATCAGATCACTTCAATTGAAGTGAGCTGAGATCTCAGTCAAAAAGAACGCACCTTATATAGTGCCTGCAATAAAAGGGGACTGGTAATAAATCACTTTTATTGCGATCGTCTGTGACGGTTTATTGCTTATGGTCAAAATTTGCACACAGTATCGGTTCTTGTAGTTGTATAATTTGAGTTGAGTATAATCATTTATATTTGTATTCCCGTAGCACAGAGTATAATATAATACAAACCAGAGTATCGACTCTATATGGAGAGGGTAAGCATCCATTTGCAGGTATCGCCATGACACTTTGGGAGTATCCATAGCCGTCGCCATTAGTTTTGGTTAAGGTAGGCAGTTGGTTGTATTTGAATAAATCAGTGGTAGCGTTTGTATTGTGTGGAAGAGTGAATTAAACTATTTAATTCAAGTACAAAAAAATGCGAAGGAGATGCGGAATAAATGTTACTTACATTAAATGACATTAAAATAAATACTACTTCTCAGTGTTCTGTAAAAAATGTTTACAACAACATACAATGTGAGCATTATTCTAAATCCATTGAAAATTTAGATGATTCAGCTTTATTCTGTTTATTTAAAGCATATAGAAATAAAGATAATAGTGTCTATGGAAATATTTTAATGCCTGGTAATAGTTTTATTATATTTATTGCTAAACTAAATAACATTTTTGAAAAACTATTTGAAGAATTGACAATAAAAGATCATGTTCTTCAAACTATAATAAATATTAGCAGTAATGAAACTTTTATACATCCTTGTACAAATTTTCCATTACTGTATGTGAAAAAATTATATTTTAGGTTAATACTAATACTATACACCACCATTAAATGTATCAACAGAAATTTTAAAAGTAATGAAAATAAAGATAAATTGTTAATTTGGAGAAATAAATAAGTGTTAAAGCTGTTGATGTGTTTTTTTATATCCTTCCTTACTAACGAGGAAAATTGCATGTAAAACATACATATTCGGTCATTTATTTTGCGTAGAAATTCTATTTATATGTAATTATTTAACCTAAAAAACCAATTTTACTTTTTTTAAAAACAAATAAATCAACGTTTAGTTAATATTATTAATCTTGTTGAAAACAAAGATCCCAAAGATTCATTGAGGTAAGTTGATACCTATGTCTAAAGATTACCCACACGATAGATCTACAATTAGATTAAGGGCGGGACTTGCGATTATCGGAATTATGGCTTTTTATATTTACATAAATATGAAATTTTTAAATTATGTTGTTAGTTCGATATACCTATTCCTCTCATTTGTTACCGTATCGTCGATTGATGAACAAGTTTTTTAAACTGAAACAGAAAAATAGAAAATTGTTCTACCTGCACCCAAGGTAAAGAAACTTAATAGTTTCTATACCAAGCTTGACCGTTTTATATGAAAAAATAACTACTTCCTGGGCTATATGCCCCAACAGACATTGAATTACATTCCAATAGAAAACTTGATGGCGACCGACTTCGTCGATACTTATAACCATCTCTGCCGGTTTGCAAATCAACGGGAAGAACTCTACTCGCATACCGGTTTTTTTTCAATATCATCAATTAGCTGTAACAACTACCGACCAAAGCGGGACGAAATACTCTCGCAGAGGCTACCACAATTTTATGTTTTGTGCTAGAGGTAAAGACAGTCATCTGATTCTTAAATGAGATTGTATCATAGAATGATTTTAATGTCTCATTTTGAACTGTAGGTATATTATATTGAAAAATATTTATATGTCAATTTAGAAATTCGCTACGCGTCACGTTATGTTTGCAACGGTAATAACCGGGACATTTTTGTGCTTAAACAGGACAGCGGTACTTTGCTTTCAAAACTGGGGACATGTCGCGGTGTTTTATAGGGCCATCAGACAACTACAGGAAAGAAATCCACATAACTAACAAAAATAAATTGGCGATAAAGATATTGACCTCTTTAGTCAAGAAATGGTTAAAAGTGGATTTACAACAGTTTTTAATCCAGCCTTATCCAAGAATACTATTATGTTTTGTTGGTTCAAATTGTTAAAATGCTTGATCATCCATTATATTCTCTTTTTCTAAAGCGTTTCAATTCAGAATTCAGTTGCCAGAAGCAATGAGAACTTTACGGTTGAAATAGTCCCCAACTTCACGCTAGAGTTTTGTTTTGCATTATTTTTATTTATTCTACTGTTAATCTACTATCAAGTCTAATATCTTGACAAATATTACCAAGATTTGTTTACAGACACTGTGATTTCCTTATTTTGATTTTATAAGTGTTTTTTGCTTGACAGCTTTGTGTTATGTACTATATCACGGAATACTACAACTTAGCCACAACGACTTTTAGAAATCTTAGGTTAAGGGTTAACGTGTATCATGTATGTAACATTCTTACAAAGTAAAGTTTATATAGCAACTATTAAGTGTTTATCTAAACCCCAAACATATCAATTCTGGCGACGAGTACTAAAAGAACCTAAGTCATTGTGAAACGCGGCAAAGTAAACTGCCACAAAGTAAAGTAGAAAGAAATAGTTTTAGTAAACCACGTGGTTCAATTAGTAAAAATGGCATTAATTGGCTCCATAGAACCGTTCAATCCCAGAGAGACCGATGTGACTTCCTATATTGAGAGAATTGAACAATTATTTATATGTAACGAAGTCGAAGAAACAAGGAAAGTACCGTTATTTTTAACGCTAATTGGGGGAGAGGCATATCGGTTGTTAAAGGATCTGACAGCACCAATTTCAGTAACTACCAAGTCTTTCAATGATTTAAAAGAATCACTAGTTAATCACTATTGTCCAAGAAGGTTAACCATTGCCGAACGTTATGAATACTATAACACATGTCAAGAAATTTCAGAAGATATAAGAACTTTTGCACAAAAATTAAAAAGTAAAGTTGAACACTGTGCATTCAGTCAGTTTCTTAATGATGCATTAAGGGACAGATTTGTGTGTGGGTTGAAAGCTGAAAGTATAAAGCGTAGACTATTAACAGAGGATAACCTTACATTTGAAAAAGCTTATCAAATTGCAATTGGAATGGAGCTAGCTGAAGACAAAGCTAAAGGTATGTCAGAGGGAACAGGGCTTAATAAAATACAGTTTCAAAAAAGAAGTAAACATAGCAGTCAATTTACCCATGAACGAGACCGAAAGAATCACACATACCAAGTTTCCAGAGAGAAGCCTAGATGTAAAAAATGTTTACGAATACATCAAGGTAATAACCAATGTCCTGCTATAAACTGGAAATGTTATGGATGTAACAGAATGGGGCATATAGCCAAATCAGTAGGTATTATGTGAGAAGAATAAACTCCATGGTTTATTAGTAAATGATGAAGAAGTTGAAGAAGAAGCAAGTGAAGTTGTTAGAAGTAATGAAGACATTTTAGAGTTAGGGTTTTTAGATTGTGTAGGTAAGCAAAGTTTAAATTTTTTAGATAACAAAGTCAATGGAAGTTTAAGAGTCAAATTAAATGTAGAGGACAAAATTCTAATAATGGAAGTTGATTCAGGAGCTTGTAAATCTGTTATACATGTAAATGATTACAAAAAACTATTTCCTAATATTACTTTAGAACATGTACAATTTAAACTAAAAGTAGTAACAGGAGAAAATGTTACCATTGTTGGCCAAATTGTAGTAAATGTAAAATGTAAAGATAACATTTATAAATTACCACTAGTTGTAATAAGTAGTAAAAATGTATTTATACCTTTGTTAGGCCGTAATTGGTTGGATATTTTAAATCCTGATTGGAGAAAATTGGTAGGTACCAAAGTCACTATTAAATCTGATAATATAAGTCAAATTAATCTAAATCAAGTCGAGTCTAGTACAAAAGCAAAGGATACTAGTATACTGGGTAATTGTCAAAAATTAGTAGATCAGTTGAAAAATAAATTTCAAAGTGTATTTTTAGATGATCCAAATTCCTGTATTAAAGGTTTTAAAGCTAATATTAAACTAAAAGAAGGTTCCAAACCAATATTTCAAAGAGCTTATGAGATGCCATATTCTTTAAAGCAAAAGGTGGAAGATGAATTGAAAGGTATGTGTCAGGCAGGTATTATTTCCAAGGTAAGTAGTAGCAGTTGGGCTAGTCCAATAGTAGTAGTACCAAAAAAGGGTAATTATTCAGACATTCGCATATGTGTAGATTTTAAAAGGTCCTTAAATACTGTTATAGATACTGAGCATTGTGTGTTACCAGTCCCTAATGACATATTCTCAGGGCTTAGTGGTAGCAAGTGCTTCAGTGTACTTGATTTAAAAAGTGCATATCAGCAACTATTGATCAATGAGTCATCAAAAGAATATTTTACAATAAATACCCATCTAGGTCTATTTAGATTCAATAGATTAACTTATGGGGTTAGTTCTGCACCGTCTATATTTCAGTCTATAATGGAATCCATTTTAGCCGGATTACCAAAAGTTCATTGTTATCTAGATGATATTTTCATTCATGGACAGGATTTAGAGGAATGTTATATTAATGTATTAAATGTATTGCAACGTTTTGAAGAATATAATGTAAAAGTTAATGAAAAAAGTGCTTGTTTTTAGATCTAAGGTTCAATTTTTAGGTCATATTATTGATGTACAAGGGATACACCCAACTAGTGAGAAAATTGAATGTATCATGAATGCACCATCTCCAGTAAATATTACCCAGCTTAAGTCTTTTTTAGGACTACTAAATTATTATGGTAAATTCATACCAATGCTTTCTACAAAACTGAAACCATTGTATGACCTTTGTAAGTCTGATAGTAATTTTGTATGGTCTGAGGAATGTGAACAATGTTTTCAATTGAGTAAGAAATTAATTACTTCAGAGAATGTCCTCACCTTTTATGATCCCAATAAACCCATATATGTTACTTGTGATGCAAGTGGGTATGGGGTTGGGGCAGTTTTAAGCCACCGAGTTAATGGAGTTGAAAGACCTGTATTGTTTGCATCAGCTACCTTGTCCAAGGCTGAAAAACAGTACTCTAACTTAGAAAGGGAAGCATTAGCCATTATTTTCGGAATAAATAAATTTCATAAATATCTGTTTGCTCGAAAGTTTGTTCTGGTAAGTGATCATGAACCGTTAAAATTCATTTTTGGTAGACACAAAGGAATACCCATTACAGCAGCGGCACGGATAACAAGATGGGCTATTTCCTTATCAGCATACGACTATGACATTGAATATAGGAAAGGAACCTTAATAGCTAATGCTGATAGTTTATCTCGTTTGCCTACACCTGTTGACACAGAAATCTCAAGTTCAATTTATTCATTTAATGTAACAGATGATATACCCTTAAATTCGTCAGACATAGCGTCAGCTACCAAACATGATTCTATTTTATCTAAAGTTTTTGACCTTACACTGTGTGGATGGCCAAGCTCAATTCATGATGATAGCCTTAAACCCTTTTGGCACAAGAGGCATGATTTATCAATAGAAAATAATTGCATCTTAGTAGGCAATAAAGTAGTTGTTCCTAGTGTATTACAACAACAGGTTTTGAATTTATTTCATGAACAACATTTGGGTGTTGTTAGAACCAAAATGCTTTTAAGAAGTTATTGCTGGTGGCCAGGTATAAATGAGGACATTGAAAAATTCATTTCATCCTGTGAGGTTTGTCAACTTACACAGACATTTTCAAATGGTAGCTCACTATTACCCTGGCCAAACGCACCTAACAATTTTTATAGGTGTCATATAGATTTCTTCCATAAATTTAATTACACGTTTTTAATCCTTGTTGATCAGAAGTCAAAATGGATAGATATAAAAATGATGAATGAAGGAACGGATGCTAGAGAAACTATTTTAAAATTGAAAGAAATATTCTCAATAACAGGTTTACCTGTTGAGCTAGTGTCAGATAATGGTCCACCTTTTAATTCAGAACTATTTAGTAAATTCTGCGAAAGTAATGGTATAAAACCAATAAAAAGCCCACCCTATCATCCTCAGAGCAATGGTTTAGCGGAACGAGGAGTACAAACGGTGAAAAAGGGCTTAACGCGCTCACTATTCTTTGAAAAAAGGGGAATATCAGTAAGCACTTGATACTCAATAGATTAGCAAGTTTTTTATTTACTTACCGCAACACACCGTCAACGGTAACAGGTGCAGCACCTGCTCAAAATATTTTTAAAATCAAACCAAGAACTAGATTCGATTTGTTAAAACCAGTATTACAACCTAAGAAACTTGACTTTGGTATTAACCCAAAATTAAAATTGTACTCCATAAATGATATTGTTTATATTAAAAATTTACAAACAAAAATGTGGCAGAAAGGAAAAATTGTTAAGGTACTTAGTTATTCCACTTACTTGGTGCAGATGGGGAGAGTGTTAGAGTTGTACATTCTAATGACATTCGACTATGTGAATCAGTAAACAGTGAATTAAAAGTTGATACTCCAAGTGTTGTCAATAAGAGTTTACCTAACACTTTGCCAACTATTGCACATAGTATTGGAACAACCGGAAATGAATCCAATAACATTGTAAACCCTGATATTCCTATTCCTCCTCCTCCAAATATCCCTACAACATCTAATAAGACACTACAAGAAACAGTTCCTATTCATGAAGACAGGAACATCAAACTTAATCAAACACCTGAATATACTCCTAACAGTCCTACCAGATCCCGTTCAGGCAGACTCATTAAACCCCCTCTTAGACTGAACTTGTAGCTTTAAGAAGGGGAAGAATTGTTATGTACTATATCACGGAATACTACAACTTAGCCACAACGACTTTTAGAAATCTTAGGTTAAGGGTTAACGTGTATCATGTATGTAACATTCTTACAAAGTAAAGTTTATATAGCAACTATTAAGTGTTTATCTAAACCCCAAACATATCACTTTGGAAACTACAAACGAGAAAAATATAATTTAAGTATTTTTTTAACTTAAATGTTTTTCAGTATTTATAATATCAAATTTGGACTGAGAAAAAAATGAATTGGTTAAAAAATACAGTTACCAGTTAGTTACTATCTAAAGTAGCTATTTCAATTAATTGTAATATCAGTAATCCATGTAAAATTTACTTTACAAAAAAATCATTTATACATACTGCATAAGTGACAAAAAAAACCTATTTAAACTATGTTTAATGTGATTTGGTTCATAAATTTATAGAAAGTTTACTTCTTTCAAGAAACATTTATAATATACCTATTTATAAATATATTATATTTTTAATAAATTTCCTAACTTAAACTAATTTATTTTAAGAAAAATAATTGAGGGTATGTTACAAAAACTATAGGTTGATGAAGATCAAGGTTTTCTGTAATAACATATGGCTATTTTTTTAAAATGTGTATTGTTATCACACAATCTATATTTAGATTAGATTATATTTATATGACTATATATACTGGAATGCTTTGGTTAACAATTACTTCGATTGATAATTTAGTCTTTTTAAACCCTATAAAAAAAGCTAGACACGCGGTAAAAATGATATTGTGCAGTGTATGAAGAACAAAAATTATGTGACACAACAAAATAAGGTTTAGCTGATGCAATCTATAGATTAATTTAAAGATAGTATAATTTGTGTATGTATGTTTTGTCAACAAATTTTTTAAAGAACAAATGTGTTGAATTAAAATATGACAAACTTACCTAAAAATTTAATTAATTCTTCCATGTTTAATCAACGACTTATCACAGTAATAAAATAATTGGCAGTGCGCGAATAAAAGTCGATACAACAATAAATATTTTCGTCTTCCAGTCAATTGTTTGCAAAATATCAACACTACACAGTTCAATTAAATCCAATTGAAAACGTTCACTTTACAGGACACCAAACTTATGAATTTATTAAATCTTCAATTGTGTTAATAATTTTGTACAAAATAAACTGTTGCAAACCGTTTGAAATACTTCATGCATTTTAAAATAAATAAATAAATAAATTAGAAACTTTTATTCAGTTTTGTTTTTATCCGCAGCCAACAATTCAGTAGTGTTAACTTATCCAGTAGCTAACCTATTATGTTCGCTTTTTTGAGCACGTTGCTCGTCGTGACGTAAGGATGCATACACCTCGCTATAATATTACATCAGCTATTTCAAGCAAACTTGTGACGTTCACCATCAATAGTATGGTCAAATATTGATATTAATCTGAATTAAGTAGATATACCTACTCGATTTAACTGTTTAGTTCTTGCAACTGTATTTAGTTTTTAGCACGTTTAAATACTGAAGAAGTCAGTCATATATAAAAGTTACATTTTTATATAGTAGAAATAACCTTCTAAGAAGGACGCAGGTAATATTTTATCTGAGACTTGTATATAAAGTTTTAATAACAATTATCAATATTGATATTTCAAATAGTTTAGGTATTTCTCTTGTATTTTTTTCTTACAAAAACTAGAAATCTTATTGAAAATGTAATAAATTCTTGACAATTGTAGACTATATATACAGCGTGTCCACGGATGGGGTATCCTATAGGTGGAAAATGTTTTTTAGTTTTAGTGAAAAATGTCATTCTTGATAAAAAGTTTTGCTTGTTCTGAAACCCCATGAAATATAATAAAATAAAAAGTATTTCAAAATCCGTCTCATTTTATAGCCAGTTGTATGAAAACCGTATGAATTTGTGCATTAAGTTCGAAAATAATGTATTAATCTAGTGAGTGACGTTTACGATGTACCCAGTAACTGCCAACTTTTATAAATAATTTTCAAATTGTCATTCCTTAATAAATATTTGAAAACAATGTTAACTATTCAAGAGTTATAATCACTATCAAAAATAACAATACAGAATAATAATGTAAGAAACACTAAGTAAACAAAAAAAATCTATTCAATATATCCTCCCCCAGCTACCAAATATCTCTCAATACTCTTTCTAAATTCTTTGTAAGTATTTCGTAGCATTTCTGGGGTAATTTCGTTAATGGCATCAGTGATAGCTCGTTTTAAGTCTTCAATATTATGGTTTAAATTATTTTCGTAAACTTTTTGTTTTAAGTAGCCCCATAAAAAAATCTAAAATAGTTAAATCGGGGGATCGGGGCGGAAAAAATATTGGTCCATAACGTCCCATCCAGCCATCCTCTAATTAGCAAAGTCGAAAGTGACGAACATCCATCATGTTGAAAGTACATCTTAGACCTTTGCTCCAAAGGAATATTTTCTAATTCAGGTATTAAGAAGTTGTCAAGCAAGTACAAATATACCTCCTGATTTAATTTATCTTCCAGAAGATACGGTCCGATTATTAGATCCGGTAAAACCGCACACCAAACATTAACTTTTTTAGCAAATTGACTATTACAGTTAATCCTGTAGCTCGGGTTTTCATTAGCCCAATATCGACAATTTTGGGAAGAAACGACTCCGTTTGTTGTAAACGTTGCTTCATCAAAAAACAAAATCATAGAAAATAATATTATTATGAAAGAATCGGTCATGCATAAGTTTTTCACCAATCATCGGACAAAAGTCCAACCTTGTGTTTTAATCATAATTTTGTAAGGTATGAATGAATTTCGGTTTGAATGGATAATTTTGTTTTGCTTAAATATTTTCTGTAAATGACTCTTGTATAAACCAACCTCCACTGTTCTTTTTCGTAGACTCAACTTTGGATTTTCCTTTAACGAATGCATAGCTAGTGCAGTAGCTGCATCATCCTCCTCAACGAACGCCTCTTTCAATTTCTTTTTGTCTTGAACAAATCCTGTCTCATCAAACTTCTTTATTAATTTTTTTATCCACATACATCTGGATATTTTTCGTGAAATTTTGCAATTGCATACTGGTACGAAACTTCCCCAATACCATAACACTTAATTAAAGATATACTCTTTGTTAAATAGTTAACATTGTTGTCAAATATTTACTAAAGAATAACAATTTGAAAATTGTGTATAAAAGGTGACAGTTACTTGGAATTTTATGGTACTAACCCTTACTATGTGAAAGTTCATCTTATTCAGAACAATAAACAACTAAAAGGTTGAATTAACTTCCACTATTTATTCTTTAAATACTTTAAATGTAATGACAGCCGTTTAAAGTAAGTATTTAAAGAATAAATAGTGGAAGTTAATTCAACCTTTTAGTTGTTTATTGTTTTGACAGTTACTTGGGACACGTAAACGTCACTCACTAGACTAATACATTATTATCGAACAAAAATTTATACGGTTTTCATAAATAAAACTGGCTATAAAATCAGAAGGATTTTGAAAAACTTGAATTTTGTTTTATTTTATGGGGTTTCAGAACAACAAGCAAAACTTTTTATCAAGAATGACATTTTTCACTAAAACTAATATTTAAACATTTTTCACCTACAGGATACCCCATCCGTGGACACGCTGTATATAAGAAGAATTCAAGAGATTTGTTACAAGTTGCTATAAATGGTTCCATTAATTATATGTAGTTGCAAAAAATCAATTTTGGTTAAATTATAAAAGCAACACGGTAAGTTAAGTAAGGTTAGGGGTTATATGAAAGGTTATGACGAAGACAAAAATGCAGTCATGGGAAGCACGCATTAAACTTTTTGAATCACTAGCTCTGAGTATGATGTCAAACTCTGTTGCCATCTGGGGTTTAAGATATGGTGACATACTGGAGAGAGTTCAGGTGCACTTCTTAAAGCGGATTCTTTTACTGCCAAAAAATACCCCTGATTATGCTGTGAGGCTCGAAACTGGAAGGGTCAAATACGCTTACAATGTATTTAAGGCTGCCTATCAATGGCTAATAAAAGTTTTAGCTATGCCTGATCATAGGTTCCCCAAGATATGCTTATTACATCAACACCGCATGTCATCATGTGATGATAGGTATAGTTGGGCTCTTCAGCTAAAAAGAATTTTTGTGTGTTTAGGAAGTGGTCACCTGTGGGATAATTTAAATTTAAGGGAACTAGTGGCTAGTAAAAAAGACGTTCTTAAGTCCTATTTTGAACATCTTCATCAAGGGCCCTATTCTTGAAAATCATACGATCCGATGTTTCTCTCGATCGATGGGATCTATCCCGTGCGATCTATCGGATCCCACGGTCGAAATCGACTAATTCTTGAACCTTCATGTGAACGTTCAAAATTATTGCGTTGTTGCCAGCATTATTTGATACATAAGATCTACTTTTTAGTTATTTTTGGCATATATTTTTTGTACGGCTGTCATAATTTTATGTCATTAATTATTTCCTGTATTTTTTATGTCATATTACCAATAATAAAAAAGGTAGTCTGTTTAGTAAATTCGTTAGCATTGAAATTATATAAATATGAGTCAGTCGCGTGTCACTCCTTCCAAAAGAAGTTACTCGATAATTTTTCTTAAACTGCTTATCGGAGAGCCGCCATGCTTCCAAGCGATGGTCGTATAAAAACCTGGAACCCCTATCTTCTTCAATTAGAACTTCCTCTTCTGCCTCCCGTAAATCCTCCATCATTACGTGCCAAAAATAATAGTTCTCCATGTCCATCCGATTAAAAACACCGAAAAAACCACTCAAACTCACTTATTATAATTTCTCTATGACAGTGTAATGACAGTATTAAAAAAAATTTCAATAAATAAACGTGAGTCAATTCATTCGACTTTGCTCACCTATGTCGGACCATGAGATCCGGGGCGTATGATTTTCATGCGATTGATAATATCGGATCACGGGTCAAGAATATAACGACGATCGCCCATGTGATCATTCGTCATAAATCTATGCCGCTCATTGTTCAAGAATAGACGTCCAAGAAGATATTTCTCTAAGACAGAAAGGCACCTTTCTAACTTTATACAATAAGCTACATGTGTCCAATGTCCCCGCCGGATATCTTTTGTTAGAAATGCCTATTCAACTCACTCGCATTATTGCCCAGTTAAGAGGCATTTTCGGAAACCTACTCCGGGTTACCAACCCGATCCACTTAGGTCACGTGACGGATCACCATGGATCACTTACCCACCAACCATGTTTACGAACATCACAGGTTTCAGATCGGAGTATTCAATACGCTGTCATGTCATTCAAATTATCAACCCTAACCCAACTATTTTCAATTATTTACTTTTTTTTATCTTGTTCTTGGTGTTAGATGTTGTTGATTTTTTTGGTATTTTTCAAATCTTTTATGTAATTTTGGTTATTTATTCATCAACGTGAAACAATTATTCGAAAAAAATTGATCCTATTAAAAATCTCAGAAAAGAGATTATGAAAATGCTGAATTCCCGCGCTTTTAGAGAATGACAAAATTTAAAAATGGTTCGAAATGCGCATGCGGTGTCTGAAGCGATATGAACGACCCTACTTTTCGATAGGGTTATTGTAGATCAACCCGAGTCGGTGATCGAGTTAACAGCTCTGTGGTTTACGAACACGGGTAGGTAGTTCGGGTTAGGTAAACGAACGCGTAGGTTAGGGATCGGGCCAACCCGAGTAGGTTTCCGAAAACGCCTAAGGTTGTGTAACTCTTTCAGACTTGTGTTTACATTAAATGGAAACAACCATATAATCAATCCAAGTGACTTATGTACTATTTGTAACTGTCATGTAAATGAAACGATATATCACCTAATTTTTGAATGCCCGATTTTTACAACTATGAGGCCAAAAGTTGATTTGTTTAACAGTTCTCATTTATTTTTCAATGTTTTGGATAATCTAAATCTAGTAAACATTAAAATAATATGTCATTATATTTGGAGTATTCTTAAATTGCGTGCTATTTTTATGAATGACTAGTGTAGTGAACTATTCAAGAGTTATAATCACTATCAAAAATAACAATACAGAATAATAATGTAAGAAACACTAAGTAAACAAAAAAAATCTATTCAATATATCCTCCCCCAGCTACCAAATATCTCTCAATACTCTTTCTAAATTCTTTGTGAGTATTTCGTAGCATTTCTGGGGTAATTTCGTTAATGGCATCAGTGATAGCTCGTTTTAAGTCTTCAATATTATGGTTTAAATTATTTTCGTAAACTTTTTGTTTTAAGTAGCCCCATAAAAAAATCTAAAATAGTTAAATCGGGGGATCGGGGCGGAAAAAATATTGGTCCATAACGTCCCATCCAGCCATCCTCTAATTAGCAAAGTCGAAAGTGACGAACATCCATCATGTTGAAAGTACATCTTAGACCTTTGCTCCAAAGGAATATTTTCTAATTCAGGTATTAAGAAGTTGTCAAGCAAGTACAAATATACCTCCTGATTTAATTTATCTTCCAGAAGATACGGTCCGATTATTAGATCCGGTAAAACCGCACACCAAACATTAACTTTTTTAGCAAATTGACTATTACAGTTAATCCTGTAGCTCGGGTTTTCATTAGCCCAATATCGACAATTTTGGGAAGAAACGACTCCGTTTGTTGTAAACGTTGCTTCATCAAAAAACAAAATCATAGAAAATAATATTATTATGAAAGAATCGGTCATGCATAAGTTTTTCACCAATCATCGGACAAAAGTCCAACCTTGTGTTTTAATCATAATTTTGTAAGGTATGAATGAATTTCGGTTTGAATGGATAATTTTGTTTTGCTTAAATATTTTCTGTAAATGACTCTTGTATAAACCAACCTCCACTGTTCTTTTTCGTAGACTCAACTTTGGATTTTCCTTTAACGAATGCATAGCTAGTGCAGTAGCTGCATCATCCTCCTCAACGAACGCCTCTTTCAATTTCTTTTTGTCTTGAACAAATCCTGTCTCATCAAACTTCTTTATTAATTTTTTTATCCACATACATCTGGATATTTTTCGTGAAATTTTGCAATTGCATACTGGTACGAAACTTCCCCAATACCATAACACTTAATTAAAGATATACTCTTTGTTAAATAGTTAACATTGTTGTCAAATATTTACTAAAGAATAACAATTTGAAAATTGTTTATAAAAGGTGACAGTTACTTGGGACACGTAAACGTCACTCACTAGACTAATACATTATTTTCGAACTTGGTGCAAAAATTTATACGGTTTTCATAAATAAAACTGGCTATAAAATCAGAAGAATTTTGAAAAACTTTGTTTTATTTTATGGGGTTTCAGAACAAGCAAAACTTTTTATCAAGAATGACATTTTTCACTAAAACTAATATTTAAACATTTTTCACCTATAGGATACCCCATCCGTGGACACGCTGTATAGAAGAAGAATTCAAGAGATTTGTTACAAGTTGCTATATATGATTTCCATTATTTATATGTAGTTGCAAAAAATCAATTTTGGGTAAATTATAAAAGCAACACGGTAAGTTAAGTAAGGCTAGGGGTTATGTGAAAGGTTGATAACTCTTACGCACTGGAACCTAAGAAGCCTGTTGTGGCTCACACCTGGGTTACAGCCGTTCTTCCAGTTCTCTACTTCTAATAAAGTTTATCAGGATCGTCAGTGATATTTCTACAGTCCAAGAGCTCGAGTTGACCAAAGTTATGAAGCCTTAGCACCACCGTATGTACTAGTCGTACTAGGAGTATCTCATCTGATTCAACCAGTTCAGTATTGCTCCTCTGGGGACACCATACATATAAATATGTATGGTTTCTTGGCTAAAAGGTTATTTTTTCGTCAGTATGCCATGGCACAGACTTAGTCCTAACCAACATGCATATACATCAGGCAAATAAACTGATGCAGCACAATACCCTGTATAAAGCTATAATGTACCTTCCATAAAATCGATTATGTGTCGATTATGGGTTAAATGTTAAGGCGGTAAGAGTGATGCTACAGTGGAAAATTCTGTTGGACAGCATCATCAGATTCTTAAATAGATGCAATTTGTACACAATGACTGTTGTTAATTTAGGTCGTTCTAGTAACAGGTATATATGAGCGTAATCTTTGTGAGACATTACTAAAGGCTCTAAAAATAACAGAAGTCCCGGATAAATAGACGAAAATAGTTCCCTATATGAGTCTTTGGTAGGGAAGCCTCGTCTGAAAGATTGATTTGCGATATGTCTCTGGTCCCAGGGATATCTAATAGGTCCTGAGAAGGTATACGTTTTACTGTTCTAATAAACAAAGGTAAAAAAAGGATGTTGATGATTATGCTTCGGATGCAGGAAAAGGAAAAAAATAGAAAATGCTTATGAAAGAATATTAAAAGTTGCAACAACACCAACAAAAAAAGATAACTGATGAAATAATGGATATGATTTTAAAGCTAGAATGTAAGAAATAAAAGAGAAATCAAAACAAATAAATATGGAGCAGCAAGAATGCAAAAAGAAAATAACCAAACCGAAAAAGAAAATAAAGAATTTAAAGAAAAGATAAAAGTAATCGAGGATAAATTAAAATGGTTTGAAAAAGAAATTAGAAAAAAATGTAGTTAGACAAAGACTTAAGATAGACACAGATTATAAAAACATAATGATAGGTAAATAGATAAAAGTTAGAGATAAATGAAAAAGAACATGTCTCATTGAATTAGAAAAAGAAGGAGATAAAGAGGAGAGATAAGGTAAAAAACTTTATACATGATGATGAAAGTAAAATGTAAAGAGAAAAAATAAAAAATTAGAATATTTGCAAAAAATAAGAAACAAAGTTGATATTGGGGGACATATATTGTGCAAATGGAATAAAGCACTAGAAAAGTTAGAACCTTAAGATGCTAAACCAAACAGCTCAAAAGAAAGAACAAATGATTGTGCGATTGAAGGGGAATAGAGTATTAGAGAATAGAGTATTCTCAACCAGCGGCTGAGAAAAGCTGTCTAAATTATTTCACTAAAAAAGGTAGAATAAACTAACGTGGTAGATACAGCAAATATTAGACATTCAGATCGATCTAAAACACACTATGGAAAGGAGTATATTTTGAATTTCATTGAAGATTTATCTAAGAATTTATGTCGCATTCTTTTAAAATTTAAGTACTTGTGTTTTTCTGTAAGATTGCCACACGCAAATCAATGGAAGCTGTAGGTAGTGTTTTAGAAAACTGATAAAGCTTATCTGGCAAACCCAATTTTAACACTGTCAGTGTTTTTTTGGCTAATATCAGTACTTATTATCATTGCAAAATCTACAACTGTATAAATCAATTAGTACGTTCCTAGAAATCTGCCTACAATTATTTTGCTTATACAGGGTGCTCCCACTATGCCTCTGAATATCTGCATATGTTTAATAGTTAATAGACCATATATATTCAGCATGTCCCATCGCTATGAAAACTAATAACCCAAAACAGTGCCCTATTTTTCTTAAATCCTTTGTTTGTTATAAAAAATATTAAAATGAAAGTCGTTGAAATTATGGATGGAAGTTGATTTTTCTGAATGATAAACTTTTTAAGCTTAAAGGTTAAATGTTTCATAGAAATTGTTACTTTTGTGTACTATAGCGCCATAAATGAATATTGTATTGTATCAAATAAGTAGATAGCATTTTTATACTGATAAAGCAATTCGTTCAAAATTTTCCTGACGTTAATATATAAGATTCCATTTCAGCCCAGATGTTTTTTTTCAAGTTTATTTCCAATTACATTTATTTTTCGTTTGTGGTGATGCATCCTGTATATTTTTATCTATCATTGGAAATTAGGTGGTGATAACGTTTTGATATAATAATATGTACATGTAAACCTTGAAATTATGATTAATAAAACAGTACTGATAAAAATATGAATGACGAGGCAGCAAATAAAGATTTACCTGTGCCACTCCACTTGTAACTGAATTGAATTTTTCGTTTATATATTATTTGCTCTTTCTATATTTAGCGTAGTGTATTTTGTTAGCTTTGTAGTAACAGTGATTATAGCTACAGTATATAAGAAAAAATAATTATAACCAAAAGTAAAATAGTCTATAGGGAGAATTAACAACTAGCATAATTTAAAGATTTAAATTTATTGATTCATTACTGATTAGCACATGATCCCTTCCTTTTCACAGTCAAGGTATTTTGCTCTCAAATTGCAATTCCTTCTAAAGACAAATCAGGAAAACTTTTAACAGATTATAAGAATATAGTGGAACGATGGAAAGCATATTGAACACATATTTAAATCATACACAAAATATTAGCCAAAGAGAAATTCAACAAACAATAAAAGACGAACCAAGAAACGTTATAACGACAGAAGTTCTAGAATCCATAAAAACAATAAAAAGAGGAAAAGCTGCGGGACAGGAAATGATAAAAAATGTAGGTGAAAATGGTATCAAAGTACTGACAGAGATATTCAATACACTACAGAAAGAAAATAAAATACCCACAGAGTAGGAGATAGGAATCCTTATGTCTGTTCACAAAAAGGATAATAACCGAGAATGTAAAAATTACTGTGGAATAAGCTTAGTATACCATCGAAAATATATGAGCGAGTTCTGGAAAGACAATTAAAAACAAAAGTGGAAGATCAGTTAGAAAAACCACGAAGTGGATTCAGAAAGGAAAGGGGAATCCAGGATCAACAGTTGATAGAAAAAAACTCAATCAACAACATCTACCTGGAATTTATAGACATAGAAAAAGCGTTTGATGCCATCTGGGATAGTTTAAGAAGAAGAGGTTTGACCAACAAATTCATTGAGAATGTAAAAGCATCTATAAAAACACTAGAAATTATATAAGAACAGGGAATAAGGAATCAGAAGTATTTATTACAAAAGCGGGATTAAGGCAAGGAGGAGTGCTGGGCCCAACACTTTTTAATATAGTACTGAATGATGTATTAAAAGAAATAAAGCACTGTTTGATTCAGAAATATGGAAAGAATTAGCATAACTGAGTGCGCTTTTGCAGATGATCTAGTGGTATATGCATGAAATAAAAATCTTTAACACAACATAGAATTTTGGAACTTGGTATTGCAACAGAAAAATCTAAGTAGTATATTAAACAACGCATTTCATATGGCTTTCTGTTATCACACGAGTTCAAGTTTGGGCTGATAGATGTTTTGGCTCAGCTCCTGGTTTCGTATGAATGTTTACCTGGTAGTCCTTTACCCCACCAAGTTTGTCATCAAATAAAGTTGAATATTTATTAAGTATGTCGTGTAATGGAGTTTTGTTTTCCTTAAGTGAATAGACTGCTGCTGGGAGAGGCATTTTAAATATGTCATTCCAATCTAATCCAAACAGCATCGGTTTAGCTGCCTTTAGGACGACAACAGGAAGTATTTTCTCAACCCCCTGTACTTCAACTATTACTTCAGCTAGTCCTTTTGTTTTCCAAAATTTTGTGCTAATTATTGAGTAGAACGACCGGTGGGCCCTTCTAATTGGTGCATACAACTACGAAATAGTATTCAGAAAAGGAGTTCACAATATCATGGCGGATTACTGCTCCAGAATGCCAGACACATCGGAGTCCGCGTCGGAACCTGAACTAGCAGTACATAAAATTAGTGAGCGTATTCAGGGCGCTAAATTGGATGACCTGCCACTCACAGAAGAGTCTCTAAAAACAGCTACAAAAAACGAATCAGTTCTTAAACAAGTCAAACACTGTATCCGCAAGGGCTGGGACACTTCTAGTCACACAACACACCTTTTAAAACCTTACTATCGCAAGAGAAATGAAGTGTCAGTTGAAGACAATGTTATACTGTGGCAAGGAAGAGTTGTCATTCCTGAAACGTTGCGGAAATTTGTCGTATATTTTCTTCATTCTGGTCATCCTGGTCTGACTGAAATGGGGGCTATTGCACGGTTCTATGTTTGATGGCCTACAATAGACGAGGATATTGATATTTACGTAAAACGTTGCCATACATGCCAAGAGTTCAGATCCCAACAAACTGAATTACCTGTTTTTTCTTGGTCAATACTTGATAAAGTTTGGGAGCGGTTACACATTGACTTCGCAGGACCATTTGAAGGTACCTATTGGCTTGTGCTTGTGGACTGTTTTATCAAAATGGATTGAAGTCTAGGCCCATGAACAGAATTACAAGTTATGCGATTAATTGTCACCTTAGGTTTGCCCCAAATGATCGTTTCACCAAGAGATTGATCTAGCGGCCCTTAAAGAACAATATAAAATTAATAAATTGCTATTAGCCAATAGTATTGTCATTAGATACCTCACTCATGTTGCCAACCATTTAAAACAAAAATTTGCGTGCGTAAAAGTTACATTACGATACGCAAATGCGTTTTATAATGAAGATTTTTATAAGTGCAAAATATAAAAAATAAATTTTAATAAAGAGAAAATAATGTCCATGGAAAACAAGGCAGAAACGATGTCAATAAAAATTAACCATCGTTAGAACAAGTAGAGTCCTTTAAATACCTCGGAGTGAATATAAACTAAAACGGTAAAAATGAAGCAGAAATTGCAGAAACAAGAAATCCAACTGCAAGCAATGGAAATGAAATTCTTAAGGGCAATCCAAGTTATCACAAAAAGAGATAGAATACGAAACGAGGTAGTCAGAGAAGATCTAGACGTTGAACCATTATTAAAATATATCGAGCGACAACACTTCAAATGGTATGGACACTTAACCAGAATGAAAAATAATAGACAGGTAAAAAGAATCTTTGTTATAGAACCTAACTTTATTGAAGTCGACTTGATTAGAACTAAATCTCAATCCATTTGACAGAATGTGAGGTTCACTCACACAAAGATAAAATGAAAAAATATTTTTCCTTACTTATTTAATAGCCCATCTACTTATTCAAAAATGAACCGTACTATATTATACAGATTGTAAGCCTAGATTTTTTATAAACTCTAGAACTCACTTGACAATATTTCGCTGTTCTATGTTTCCATGACCATCTATTATGCCTAGAGTTATCGCCTTTCTGCTTCTCAGAACGGTACATCGAAAAATAAGGAGTTCTGCACATTGTCTAAGCAGTGTTTCTTGCGTAAATCTTTACCAAAGAACCAGTGACCTGTTAAAAATCCCGTCACCGTCACCCAAAGTTTTTTCCTGCATAGTCCAACAGCATCTGGTGCAATAGATCTAGATGGACCATTGAGTATTCTATTCACCAGTCTGAGCCTTCCACCAACTCAACTTCTAGTGCTTTCTGTCACGCACTGAGAAACAGAGTACCGTGCTTAGCCGATCTATCGGTCTATTCGTTACCAACAATATAATAATGTTCCGGAACCTACCATAGTTGAACCTGGTTGCTCTTCGCCAGAGTTTTAAGGGTAAAGATATGTTAAGAAGTAAAGATATTTGACGTGACAGCTAAGAAGGCAGAAGGAAATCGGAGGCTAATAGAAAGTTCTTCCGCTGTATCGCTTATCTATATTTCTCCTCGGGCACTCAGAGACCACCGCTTGAAACTCGTTTGCTATTTTTCCTAAGCTGTAAAACCTTTTCTTTCTCATTCCAGATATTTTCCCCTGGTCCATTCGCCGTTTTTACTCATATATTGTGGCTTACTCTTGGACCATTTTTTCCGATATATTGACATAATATGGTTTCTTCAAGTTCGTTAAATATTATATCCAGAGATGTTTTTAGGTGATTACATATTAGCTTCCTCTCAAAAAACTCAAATTACCTTTTTTAAATACTAAAATCTGGTTCTCGTTAACTTCCTAGTATCTCTTTGGTACGAGATGCGAGAACTCCAAAAGGGGATCGTTTACCCCACAAAAAGCCAGAAGAGTACAATGTAATTCTCTACAGTACCCTCCCTCTCTGCTTCCAAGTAAAAATCTAATCTTGCGAGAAATTTATCCTCTTACCTCCAGTAATGCAGTCTCCAACAATACCAGCATCCTCACAGTTCTCCAATGGTTAAGAACCTCAGATCCCGATTCTTACTATGTACTATTTTCTCTCGGACGATACTTCCGCCAAAAATGTTTGGGCAATTAGCTGCCATTTCTACAAAAATCTAAAAATAAACTGTCTTAACCTCCATAACGTTTTGTTACTGTAGCCGAATGGCTAACAGGAAAGGAACAATGTAGCCACAGCTCTGTACCCGATTCCCCCAACTGGCATTCTTCTGCCACACCGAGCCATTATCTCCCAGCCTCAACTCAAAATTCACCCAGGACAATACGACTTCCACATAAAAACAACGCCACCCCAGCCCTGTAGAGGATCTTAAATCCTAATCTGGGCTCATCTATTTTTTATTCTCTAACCCTTTGTAGAAAAAAATAATCAAAATCTCCACCAAAATTTCATGCACATTTCGTTCGTTGTTACTGCAGTAAAGCCCGAGAAATACCAATTCTTTTCACTATGCGGCATCCTCTTTTCAATTCAATCACAAACATCTTCAAAAATATTTCAAAATATTATAGCTCCACCCACTCCGGAGTACAATTCTTCTTTATTCTTTTCATTCATTATAACTATCAAAAAACAGGATCAAGAAATTGAAGAAAAACAAGAAAAATGTATATATCTTTATTGCATTAAAACTAGTTAGATTGTAAAGAATATATAGCAGAAATCATGAATATCTAATATTTATGTGTTCCGATCAACCACCAATCTATGGACGGATGTTATAGCAGTCTTTATATTGTTTAATGTAAGCCACTAACAATTTCTTCATTAGATATATCATTATATCCAAATGTACCTTACATTTTTATATTATATTAAGTTCTGACTAGCATCAAGCATATGGTCTTTACATCTATTACTAAAATGCCAACCTCAAATTTTTATTTCTTCTGTTACTTCTTCTGTAATTGTTTCTTCTTTATTTAATACGCTGTGTTTGATTCCATAGAAGAAATACACAAAACAACCTAAAATGAAATTAGTAAAAGCATAAACTTATCGCACTTGTAGCACAATACACTATTATGTAATCAATGGAGAAAAAGAGATAATAAAACAAAATACTTCCTGGGCTATATGCCCCAATGGACATTGAATTACAATACTAATAAAAATAAAATTTTCTAATCACATGAGTTCAGGAAATAACTAGTTGGCAAAATAAATTTCGACAAATATTTGAAAATGAGAAGAAAATATCTAATATTCTAGATTTCCCAGAGGTATAAAAGAGTTAAATGTTTTTGCCACATAATCCTATTATATTTTTTCATTTATACTGTTACTTGCCTATTGCAATCCATCCTAAAAATCCCATCCAGATGAATAAACTCAACTGCATCATCAAGTATAAATTGAATACTATGCTGAGGCATGGTACTAATGGTACCAACGGAACCTGAAAAGAAATATACTACCATTTAAAAACTATTTATCTCAATAATCCATTGATTTTCTGTTATACTTTATAATTACTATGAATATATAATTATATATATATAATTTAAAAAAAATTACTATTAACAGTTGTTGGTAACAGAAAAACATTGATTTTAATACAAGTAAATAAAATTTAAATTCAATCCACAACAAATATGTAAAAGCTTACTTTAAATGATATCTTTGCTTCAGATTCTGGTTGCCTGCAGATAACTAACATTATTATCAACATTAATACCAAAGCAGCAGAACAAGTTATGTACTGCATATTCTTAGAGGAGAAAAATGATTCATTTTTCAACATTATGCAGAATACAGCACTAACGATAGCTGAAACAATAACATTCATTACACTTAGAAATATTTATAAAAGTATTTATACTTACTAAAGAACATCGCACTGATATTAGTGACAATAGAAGTGGTTCTTGTAGGAATTTTGCTTCTACTAATATTAAACAAACTTCCGAAATAATGGTTATTTTTGGGATTAGGAAAATCGTGATCTGTCGCAACTTCTATCGTAGCCTTGTTCTCATATCTAAAATATTAATTATAGGTTTTGCATCACTCCCAATATAATATTAATATAATTAAGAAGAAATACCTTAACACTATCACAGATGCAGCTACTATAACGTAGGAAAAAAATGATCCAATTGTCATGAGATCCATTAAAGATTCTAAATCTAAAAATGCAGCTAGCAAACCTAAAATGAAACACTCAGTAGTTTTTATAGCAATCTGTAAATTAAACTGTTTAAATTATTTACCTGCAAAAGTTCCTGACAACACTGTGGATACCAAAGGAGTTTTGGTGGTTGGGTGAACTTTGGCGAAAAATTTAAAAATTAGTCCATCTTCTGCCATGGCGTAGAATATTCTAGGTACGAAGTACATAGAGCCAAAAGCACTCGAAGACAATGCAAATATTGCTCCTATGGTTACTATCCATTTTATCTCTACCCAACCAAATTGGTCAAAGACATAAGGGAATGGAGCGTCTTCGTTCTAAAAATAGAAGTCGTTTTATGAAACACTGGACTGGATTAAAATCTTAAAGTCATAAAGTGTTGTTAAAGTGGATTATGAAAAAAATGGATTTTTTTTAATTTTTGTTTTCTCTAATAAATATATTTACCTAACCTGTAGATAATATGGCCAGGCTAACGTTAAAGCCGTTGAAATGGTAAAATAGACAACGAAAACTAAAAATAAAGCGATGAGAATGGCAAGGGGAATATCCCTTTTGGGATTTTTGGCTTCTTCGCTACATCCTGCGGAAGCATCAAAACCCGTGAAACCATAGAAACAATTAGGAGTTCCTGCTATTACACCAGCGATTCCGTAGGGGAAAAATCCACCACCACCTGCTTTTTTCTGATGCTCAGGAGCTATTTCATTTATTGATATCTTCCAGTTTTTTAAGTCGGCTAAAAAAATAATTATTAAAGCAATAACAACGAATGAAATTTATGTTAGTGACAGTTTAAACATTTAAAATATTTATAAACAATATAAATTATAGTAATAGCTTTACCTTTGATTCCGCAAGCTACTACCACGATTAAGATGGTGAGCAAGTTTAATACGGTACAAATATTATTGAATACCGACGATTCTTTCATTCCCACAGATAAAAGTACTGCAAAAATAAATGAAATGTTAGAACTAAATTAAACATTTTTTTATAAAAGGTGGTCCAACGATAACAACACCTCGATGTTCCGACTTTAAAATGAAATTGGGTCCCCTTCGTCCTATCCAGGTTCGAAGAAAATTTTCATTCAAAATTTAGTGTCGTAACACCCCTCATCCCTATTAAAAATCAATGGGTTGTACTCACCTCCGGTGAGCGATAAGTATTTCCCCTCGAATCAGAGATAGAGGGGTCTGAGCAATTTTCCACACTTTTATTTTAAAGTCGAACTCTATCAAAGCCGTTGAAATGACATAGGCAACCTGCATATCAGTTCAAAGGTTATGTGTGTTGACTATTTACTAAGATCAGCTCATAATTATATTTTATAAATATTGGATTTTTGGAAAACAATTGATTGGGGATTTAAAGGTTTGAAGATTAAATCTGAATATTAAAGAAACAAAAGGTAATGAAGTGTACGGTATGTCTACTTAAGACAGTAGGTAACCGGATTTTTGTTGCTCATTTGCAAAAGAAATGAGATCAAGCTCATAACTCATAATAGTCCTGACAGATGATTTTATCCACATTAATTGAATCAGACATTGCAATTGTTTGCGTAAAATCGTACAGGACTGAATTATATCGTTGGACTTCCTAGTCAAAATGGGGCAGAGATCACTTGAAATATAAATATGTCTAATACTTGTTGAAATATCTATGTAGTTAGTAAAACTATTCTGTTATGAGTTGCTATGTACAGACATTATATATTATATTAATGTGTGCAGCTCTTCTAGGTTTGAGTCCGGGAAATGGCACTTTACGGTACACTTGTACTTTACAGTACTCTTCAATTCTCCCAATGTTTGAAGTAATAAGTGAATCAACATAAACAAAGCTTTTATTCTAGTTTTTGAAGATTGAAATTAATTGTACAACTGTTGTTGCCAGCAATATGTATTAATGGAGTTGTTGATGGATTTACAGTGTTTTCTGTAATCGCGGAAGACGTGTGGCTGTGATGTAGCACTTCATTAAAAGTTTCGCCCCTTTGGATCATTCTTGCAATCTTGTTTTTGCATTCATTCGATTCTTCTATATATTTTTCTGGAACTGAAGAACTCTTCCATTCACCGTGCTGTTTTAGAACTTTAAGGTCAGCTCCAGCATTGGCCAACAACGTTGAGGATGTCTTCCTGAAGCAATGACCTGTATACTTTTCTGGTTGGTCTAGTTTTAAGAACTCAGCTGTTTTATTAGGTACTCCGCTAACAGTATGTATACCAGCTCTTTGAGAGAGACATTTTCCTTGTCTATAACCCACCAAAAGATCTTTCAGGGATATCTGTTGCCGTAAATTCATGTATTTTCTGAACACATCCACATAGTGAACCTCATCACTGTTAATCACGGTGAAAGCTCGTCGAATATGCGTTTTTGTCTGGTTAATTTTAACTACTAGCTGAGTACCCGTATCCTCCACATCACTAACTTCTAAATTATAGATCTCTTTCCTTAGGCAACCTCCAGCAACTCCAAGTATTGCTATCACTTTGAGTAATAGATATTCTTTATCTGGAGCGTCCCTCATGAAGCTTTCAATTTTGTTCCTTTGTCAGCACCTTCGACTGGTTTGTCTGATGGTCTACATTTTGTTTTTTCAAAAGCTATTAACTTTGGGAAACTTGATATGTTGACATTCTCATTAACCATACTCATTGATTTTGCCATCGAGTATTTGGACCATAATAAAGAAGGGTTGAATGTTTTTGACTGAAAATTTAAACTGTTGAAAAGAATATTCTTTAAAAGAACTGTTCTTACCACATTCTTCGTAGCAGATATAATCTGTAGCTCTTCTAATAATACTTTGGGTATCTAATTGTTATAATGAATGACAGTAGATTCGATAAGATGTGTTAAAAATAAGTTCACTGCTATGAAGGAAAAACAGAATTGTTGAAATTGAACAAATTTCGGAGGGGCTCCAATATCCATAGAAGAAGAATCAATGGGAAGCTGTATTACGATTTAATTTGAAGTTTTGAATTTGTAGAGAATTTGGAGGGTTATGTTTAAAATTAAAGTTTGTAAGCACAGAAAGGTAACTTTTCAGGCTTTTTTAATCAATATAATAAAAATTAATAAAGTAAAAATTTAGGCCGTAGAGCGATTTTGCAGAATCCCTACTGCCTCAAAAGTACAAGTTTGTGATTTTCCCAATTTCTTTTAAAAATTTAAAAATTTACTTTTTCTGTTTTGTTTTGCTTTGCTATTTGATGTTTTCTTGTACCTACCGGTAAGTAAAATAATTATTCCAAACGCTAAAAGATCTGGCGAAGTTGTCAAATATTGAAGATCTATTGGAAACCAATTTCTTAATGTCAGTGTTATCTGCTTATCTACCAAAGTATTTAAATAACTACTCATTCCGCTTGCTACACTGGAAGCACCTAAAAATATGATAATACAGTGAGGTTATAAATTAACTGAAAATTTTATTATCTGTTAAATGCAAATGAAAAATTATGAAACAGATCATTTTTTTATTTAAAATAAAATACAAGTTTCCATAAAATTATTCAAATGCCTTATCAGTGGTTATTACTACCCCTATACAAATTTAAAATGAAAAGAAAATATACTAGTGAGTCCCCTTTAACATGAACCAGCGTACAAAACTGGTAAAAAATTTCATTTTTTTAACATTTTTTAAACTGTAGATATGGTTTTCTTATTATATCCAAAAGAAACATCATTATTTTTTAAAAAATTAAAATATTCTTACCTAAAACTGCTCCTAAAAGTAAATTCCATCCAACAATGAATGCTACCAATTCACCAACTCCTGCGTAACAATAAGCGTATGCATAACCTGTCCGAGGAACTCTTGCTGCAAACTCAGCATAGCATAAACCTAAAAAGAGCAGTGTTAGAGGCAATTAAAAATCTCATGGGCTATGGCCTTGAAAATGTATGCACCGAACTTAATGGCAACAATGGTCAAAATGATGGAAATGCGATCTGAAAACGTTGACTTTTCTTGACTCAAGAAAAGTCATGCTTCTTTGCCGAATAAAGTATACAATTTTTTTTTCAAACGTAGCAATTTTCAACCATAAATAGTACAATTCATACGCTATTTTTACTCGAAATTAACTGTGACAACTACCAAAGTCGTCTAGATGTTAGAAATTAAAATAATTAAGTCGTCGGTGGGATTTGCGTCTCCCTGGTTACAGTTGTTTGATAGTTATTTTATATGAAGCAAATCATCCATATCTCCAATGTGACTCTTCTTAAATAAAGAAATAGTCCAGGAGGAATCGGCGCATGAGTACCGAAAACTATTCCACCTGAATTTTTTTATGTGATCCTTTTCGAATTGCCTTCCTAATGATGTAAATGCATGTTGCCATGGCGCAACCCGGTGCCATATTGTTTAAACCGAAATTGTTTAAACAATTACAAGGAATTGTTATTTTTCAATGCCAATAAAAAAGGTCTTATGACTTTTCACGATAAAGTTAATATTTTTAAAGATATGAATTTTTTAAGGTTCGAAAAATCTCAAATTTGGGTACTTTCAACCCATGAAAAATATATTAAAAAAACAGATAATGTGAAAGTAATATTTTTTTTTAATTCTCTATACAATAGTTAATAATATTGTTAATAGAGATTTAAAAAAATTTCATTGTTTATATCTTTTTTTTAATTGTTAATTTGGCGCGCTCACAAGTATGCATCGCTTACTTTTAAGTATCGTTGTCTCTCTCTGACTCATGCGTTACGTCGGCCTCTCTGTGTCTTGAATCATTATCATTTATCTTAAAAACTATCAACTTTATCAAAATTGTTAAAGAAAGCAATGTTATTAGATAATAATTAAATTGCCTACAATTTGTTTTTAATAAATTTTTTCTGAAATCAATTTTTCAAAAGTTCTTTAAGCATAAATCGGAACATGTCATTAAAATTACTTTTTTATCAGATTATATTACTTTTTGCTATTAAACGTTATTATTTATACAAAGAGTAACCTTGAAAGGATAAAAAATAAAAGAAAGAATTTTTTTCTTACTCAGACACACACACATATACATAAAATTATTTTTATTCAATTTATTTGAATGTTTTTTCTAAATACCCAATATATTTTTACTTTGATAGGATCAAGTTAGAAAAGTAATGTCATCATTATTTGACGTTTGAAGAAATAGTATATTACATAACGAGTGTGGAAAGTGAAGTATTACGCACAAGTGAAGTTTAGCACGAGCCGCGTAGTGGCGAGTGCGGAAACGTAACGAGTGCAAGAAATACACTTTCCAACGCGTTGTGTACACGATTTTTCCTACGACCCCAATATTTCTTATTATAATAAATATTTTAAATTTATTTATAAAATTTATTTTAATTGTTAGTCATGTTAAAAATTAGGATTTAAACGAGTTTATATATTGCATGGAAATATAATTAATTAAAATCAAATAACCACCTTTCTCAGGAATTCACATCAAAATTCTTTATTAGCTAAATGACATTTTAATTTATTTTGTGGGCTCTATAAAAATTAAAAGTAAAATGGTCAGTCGGTGAAATTAATTGAAAAGTAATGTAATAATAATAGACGAAAAGATAATTGTAAACAGAAACACAAACATAACTTCAAAAATCCACATTCGACACATGCACGGAACATAACCCAATATAAAAAAGAAGAATAAACTGTTCTTCTTTCCAAAAGTGTTTTTATAAAAATAATAATACTGAATAAAAATATGTTTATTTTTAAAAATTTAAAACCCTATAAGAAACTTTATTCTTTATTCTTACTTTATACAGAAAAATTTGTATTGGCAATTACAATACAATATTAGACACAAGGAAGATTTAAAAAAAAATTAAATGGTCCTTGCTTTGTCATTCATGTGTTTACTATTGATAAATTTGACGTAAATGTCACAGATCATAGAACTATATTTTTTTACTTTTCAATACGTGTATTGATATTTACTTTTCAATACGTGTATTGATATTAGCTACTTTCTTAAGTACAAATAAGTGTGCAATCTAGCACTTTCATATGTGGTCGTAGGAAAAATATATTCCTATATAGTTGAGAATAAAAAAAAAGAAAGATAAATCAATGATAGATCGATCAATCAATGATAAATCAATGAATGTTTCAAAGTAAGTACATATTAACTGATTCATTTGTGAAAGAGAATCATTCCTGAAAAAAGATATGCGTCATTCAATGAACTAATAGACAACTATAATGCCTAAACCATCAATCATAATGATAAAAATTATAATAAAAAGGTATACAGTATAGGTATACAGTATAGGTATTCTATGACATAGATTTTGGGTTTTTCATTTGGTTTGATTTAGAAAAGTTTAACTCACTAACCTCCAAATAATGAAATGATGGCAGCTAATAAGAACGATACAGATACCGCAGGTCCCGCGTAGATTTTGGCCACAGAACCTGCAAGGATGTAGACTCCTAAACCTAAAGTAGAACCGGCTCCTAGCAGCACAAGATCTACCAACGAAAGTACTCTGGCTAGATTTGTTTTGGGTTCATCAGAATCTAATTTTTTCTTCCGAGTGATTGCTCTTAATAACTTTGACACCATCTGAAAATAAAAATAGTCTCTTTTTATAACAACAATTTGTTTTTACTGCTATCTAACGGAAACTGTTCTATCGCTACATATTAATCAATCAATTAATCAAACTTTATTGATTTAAATATATAAAATTTTTATAAAGATATACAGTGTGGAAACCACTTATGGAATAAAATTATTTGTAGGGTTAGTTTAGAAGATTATAAAAAACGCTGGGACCCGTCAACTTTGAAATTCAAATGCAAGCTTTAATATAAATTTAAATTTATAGGGTGATACACGCAAGTCTGTCATCGTCCATGATCTGATATTTTTATTGAAACACCCTGTATGCTTTTATGATTTTAAAAGCTCCTTAACAATACGGTCTCAACGAACTATACCATGTAGGGTCTATTATGAATGGCACAGGGTGAAATTTTGAAATTGTTTATAATTTTGTTCAAGATAGTAAATACATAAAATTGTGAAAATGATGTTTCACACTTTAAATAATGGTTTTATTTTTAATTAGCTAAATGCAGACCTCAAATTTCTTCACTAAGTATCAATATTTAGGGTTTTTACATTTGTTGTTAGGTAAAAACTGCATATATAGCTATGGCAATATAATTAAACTAAATCGGTAAATAATGTCTGTCAGTTGTTGATGTGTTGACATTTAACTATCGCAGTTGTCAATTCTTAATCAAAAACTAATATTTTGCGAAGTAATTATTAAATATTTAACTGAGACTCACCGAATTGAAATTTTAATGATGACTGGTTACGGCGATAATTGCAGAAGTCAAGTTAAAGTGGCAAACTTATTTAATCAGAGCTATACTCAGTTGCCTAATATTTCAAAAGGTACTGTGTCTAAAATTCATGCACAATTCAGAGAACTTGGACATGTCAAACCGTTAAAGAGAAAACCGCACTTCGTTGAAGATGATGTGAAAGTGGATATTATGTTAAGTGTCATGGAGATTCCAACGTCAAGTTCACGTTAAATTTCTCGTCAAAATAATATATCACACAACTGTCCTAAGGTGTTTCCATAAAGAAAAACTTCATCCATATAAATTAACTTTTATGCAAGAACTAATAGAAGACCATCCAGATCGTAGAATGGGTTTCTGTTAAAGAATTATGAATAAATTGAATAGAAATGAAATAGCTGTTGGTATAATTCTTTTTTCCGATGAATCAACATTCACATTGAACGGGGAAGTAAACAGACAAAACTGTAAATTGGTCAGAGGAGAATCCTCATTGGATGCGTGAGACACATAATCAGTATCCTCAAAAGTTAAACGTTTGGGCAGGCATCATAGGTGATCATATTATTGGTCCTATTTTTGTAGATGGAAATTTGACAGCCGAAAAATATTTAAACATGACCAGAGACGAAGTTGTTCCTAAGTTGGCCAACTTATATCCCAACACAATAGATCCGAACCTACTGGATAAAAATATCTGGTTTCAGCAGGACAGAGCAACACCCCATTATGTTTTAATTGTAAGAAATTACTTGAACAAAATTTCCCGCAATAAACTTAAATAATTAAAAAAAAATCTTTAATCTTATTTATGAATCTATTGATTTACTTTCAAAGTATTACGATAACCTAGATTTCATTAGATTTCAATTAATTATATGTAATGTAAAAATGGACTATTACAAAAAAATTGTTCATTTTGGACTTATTGAGGATTCTGCTAAAAAATTAGGTTCAAAATATATTTGATAACAATTTTCCTTATATTTTATGTCAACGATACCATCTAGATCAGTGATTCTCAAAGTCCAGGTCCAGGTGGACCCCCAGGGGTCCAGGGCATACTTTACTACGTTGGCGTGAAAAAAAATGGGGGTTCACAAGTTATAAGTAGGGGTCCACGAACATTTATCTGGTTTCTATAGTAAAGAACAAAAATATTGGCTTAGCTTTACCTATCAATGTAGGTATTTATAATACACTATCCAAAAAAGGGGAGCAAAAAAATTCCAGATTTTACGTGATTTTGGACAGGCTGTATTTCTGTGAAAAATGGTTGTGACTTTGAAGAAGCATTTTGAAG
Source organism: Ophraella communa (assembly GCA_035357415.1). Lineage (NCBI taxonomy): Eukaryota > Metazoa > Arthropoda > Insecta > Coleoptera > Chrysomelidae > Ophraella > Ophraella communa. The sequence goes on along the minus strand of CM068988.1, from coordinate 17,498,709 downwards.
CATTAAGATTTTAATTTAGATTTTTTGGCTACGGTTCTCCTGCAATCCTAACTGATCGAGCGAACAAATAACAAATTTTTTGCTCTTTTTTAATCCACAGGATTGAAAAAAAATTTTTATTTAGGCCAGCATATGGATCAGATGGCTTGTTTATTTAGCTTTAATTTCCTTTTTTTTTAAACTTCCCTTAATTTTTTTGAGTAGTGTATTTTAAGAAGGTCAGCAACTGTTACTACTCAAAAGCAGGCAAAGGATTGCCCATATGCCTTTTATGCAACACAATTTGAGCAATGACTCTATTAAACCATAGAAGCTCGAAGATCATCTAAAAAGATGTCATCCTGATAAAATAAGTAAATATTTAAAATAATTTCAAACATTAAAGGAAAAATATGAAAATAGATCCACCGTGCACAGTATGTTGGTTTCAACGTCAAAGTAACGATGATGGCTTGCGGTCATCTTACAATATCTCATTGCTTATAGCAAAATCTGGAAAACCGTACACCATTGAAGAACAGTTAATTATATTCGTTGCTAAAGAGGTTTTAAAAACTGTTCTGCAAAAACCTCCATTTGATGTACTCAAAAGAATTTCTTTTAGTACAAAGGCGTATTGATGAAATGATCTTCTTGTGTAATTATCTGCAAACAACTCATTTTTCTATTCAACTAGACGAGTCCACTTTACTTGGTAATGAAGCATTACCATTTACAAACATTATTTCGGTGGCAGCAGATGGTTAGGAACTCCTGCCATATTCGGGCGGTATCGTCGGTTTATAAGCCATCACGAGTAATTTCAATTCACTGTGTCATCAACCTACAACATCTGATAGCGAAAAATTAGAGTAATATTTTGCACCAATCGCTTAAATTTGTAATTAAAGCTGTTAACAAAATAAGAAGCAATGCGTTAAATACCCGTTTATTAGCACAATTGTGCGACGAAAATGATGACTTCCACCGATTGCTCTTACATACAGAAATACGCGAGTTGTCGAAAGGTGCATGTTTCACAAGATTTTAATCACTTTTTAAATCAGTTTTAGAGTTTCTGGCAAGTAAGGATTCAGAATTCAGTTACAAAGGGACAGCCTAAATTTAATAAAAAAGGGTATAATTTCGGCTTTTCTTGGAAAATTGATATTTATGAAGGAAAATATTAGTCGGCACAAATTCTCCCAGTTTCCAAACTTGTCACAGGCAGAATGTCTTGATGAGGATATGTAGACATATATTAAACATTTAATGCCCACCATGATATTCTGACGATGGAAATACCACCATGGATCAAAAATCCATTTGATGAAAATCGAGCTTAGCACCAATGAGGAGCTGAAGGTAAAAAAGACTATCAAACATTCTGCCTGCAAGCAGAAATGCCCGAAAAATATCCTGGGTTGTGGGAAATTGCGAGAAAACCTTTGATAGCATTTCCCTGGTCATACTTTGTCGAAAAAAGTATTAGTGTTGTTGCAAACCTATTAACAAAAAAAAATAAGCAGATTGAACATTACAGAACGGGGAGATTTGCGATTATTCCTCTCAAAACTGAAGCCAAATATTGACAATTTGCTGTCAGTCCATCAAGTACAGTCGGCTTTAGAATAGCATTTAAATGTAAATTTCGTTTACCTACCGAAGTTATAAAAACGCCCTTTAAACGCCTACATTAAATGGTTTTTGGGGATTAAGTTTATTTACAAGGGACAGAGGGGCAGGCAATTTGTCAATAAAATACCTTATGCTGCAAACATTAAAGATGTGGGCGTGGACAACTGTTTAACTGATTTCAAATTTATTATTATTTAAACCGTGATGGGTTATACACAATAAATAGGCCGTTCTTAAAATTAAGGCCGTCCTTAAAATTAATTCATTGTAAGCGATTTGAGTTTGAAAATGTATATGCTATTCTGAAGCCGATAGTACCTACCTCCCTGCCATTAAAATTATAACTGTTTTTTTTTAATTGTTGATTTGCATTGTTGTTACGTTGGGTAATTAAATATCAATTTTAATTTTAGTAAATCTGTAGTCATATTATTTTAATAAATAGAACACAAGAACATATACTGTTTTTATTTTTTTTACCACTCCGAATATGGGGTAGGAACACAGCCGCGACGCAAATTTCCATCGTTAGATCTAATTTTCACATTTTTTATTAGGAGTTTTAGGAATTTAGTAGAAATGTAACAGCAGGGAGTCCACCGAAATCAGTAAAATTTTAAAGAGAAAAAAGTTTGGGAACCTCTGATCTAGAGAAATACACTTTCCAACGCGTTGTGTACACGATTTTTCCTACTAGCATAATATTTTTTATTATTATAATTTTTTTAGCTTTAATTATAAAATTTATTGTGGTAACCTTTACTTTGTGGAAGTCCATCTTACTAAGAACAATAAACAACTAAACGGTTGAACTAAACTTCCACTATTTATTTGCAAAATACGTTTTTAAAATGCAATGACAGCTGTTTTGCTAAAAACTAGCATCGTCAGGTTGACATAATATTGTATTTTATTTTAATTCTTAGTTTTTTCATTCTCTGTAGAAAACCGTTGATGGCAAGAGTCCGCAATGGGGGTGAAAGCACTCCTCCTTGTGGGGTCTCCTGTTGATGACTCTGTATGTGGCAGCCACAGACCTCTCCATGAATCTTCCTACTGCACACACGACATGTGTCAAAGTAATCCATAAAAATGTTAGCTATAAACAGTGATTAACAAATACTCATCGACAATCCTTCATATTGTTTACAAAATTAATTTTTGTCAAAATGGATTTCTACTTTTGAGCACCCAGATTATTTAAAACGAGTTACCGATATTGCCGGATATGAAATAAAATCTCTTGAAAAATTAAATCTTAAACTTCGTTTACAAATGGCTATTTTACTGAAAATCTATGTTGATAAGTTTATCAGCGTCAATTAATTTAAATAATTTTTTTATTTATACTTAATGATTAAGTATTTAATAAATATCAAACAAATAAAATTGTTTAATATTTTTAATTAAAAATATTTAAAGTTAAAAAATGAATACCTTTAAATAAAACCAAACACTTATTATTCTACAAGTAGAGTTGTTGCTTTTACTTTTATAAGCACGTTTCTATCATTATTTTTCGATACATTTTTATTTGTTTAAACAATCAGGTGAATTTATTTTATAACCATTTTAATTGGGCAATTCATAACATCGTAAACATACGTTATTTATTTGTCAATTCGTATATTTGATTTAATTACTCCGAAATTAATGTGTCAATTATATTTTTTAATTTTGCATGAAATTAAACCACAATTTGATTTGTGTTAGACAAGTTTTGCGAAAAAGTTTGCTGGTTAGTTGAAATAATTATAAGGAAATATTTAAATTCTAATTTCAATGGTATGTCACGGCAACTTTGTTTCAACTGTAATCTTTTATTAACATTTTCAATGCCATAGTAATATTCGTTTGGCATGGACAATTTTAGAATTAGAATAGAATAATAATACTCAGTTTGGAAGCCGTTACTGAACACTTGACACTCAATAACAGCTGTGATGAATTCGTGACGTCAACTGTCAGGTGGAGGTCCTAACATGTTTGCAATGAAAGTGGATTTGCATAAAAATCTCTATGTGTGTATAGTATATCGTTTATATTGTAAAAAACATACCTAACCATTCTGATATATTTCTGGAGTGAAGTCAAGATCAGTTTATCTTAAAAAAAAATTAAACACAGATATAGTCTTTCCAATATTAATTGCTAAAATCCATTTAAAAGTGTCATACAGAGTGAGTTAGTTTACTAGGCTTCAAAGTAGAAAGAATGGCATGAAAACAACATATTTGTCCCGTTAAACATCCACTCTGTATCGTCGGAACCCATCACTCGCTAGAGTGGTAGTTGTACAGCGCGAAAACAAGTGGGGTACGCACGCGACTTGTTGACGGCTTTTAATGGTCCGCTGTATTCTGTTGGATGCAGGGTTCTCGCGGTTATTTTTTGCCGCAGTTTTTATATAGCTCATAAAGTCGGTGTACCTATATTGCGGAGGTGGAGAGTCCAGATTTTTATTTGGGGCTGTTTAGTATTAGCTTTAGATATATCTTTGTTTCGGTAATTAATTTTTAATAATTGGTTTACGTATTGTAATTTTTGCCCATATTAATTGATAACCTTTAATTAGTTACATATATATTATGGCAGCGTTTTGGAGACCTTTTGAATCAGAAAATGAAAATCCAGGCCAACAGGTGAAGTTAGTAGTGAATTTTGCAATTTACACATTCAGTGTCAGAGGGTTATTTTAAATATGTATCGGTATTTGTAAAATGAAGATAATAAAATAATAATATAATAATAAAATGTTTTAGATGTTGGCAAAATTGCGATCTGTTGCCGCGTTCAAAAATGATGTAGTATTGTATTCAAATAAAAAGAAGAATATTAGAGAAATTTCGTTTGACATTTATTAGATTCTAATACTATTTTAAATGCTTGGCAACATAGTCCCGTTCTGACAGCTGTGACGTGCAATTATATTTATACTGGACAAGCCATATGCGTAAATGGTAGGTGAAATGTGATTGATTAGGAATTACAGTATCGGTTCGTGGGCATAAAGAAAATTTAGAAATTTTTTCTTCCAGTGTTCCCACTCTGTCGGTGCAGTTTCAGCAGTCGGTTCTATATTGAACCACTCAGGTCTTAAATACTTTATCATTTTTCTTATATTTTTTTTGATTAAATTGAACTGAAAAACAAAACCTTGTAAGGTTTTAATTAACCAAAATAACGTATAAGTACAAATATGAATTGTAAGTAATGATAGGGTTTGTCATAAATATTAACGTCAAACCAAAGGCAACTTGATATGTCATAGAGATTTATATCATATTTACGTGTAAATTAAATTTCATTGTTATCAACCTGACAATAGACGTCACACTTTTCCGGTCACTAAACAAATAACTTTGTTACAAAACTTCCATTATTTTATATTCAAAAACTTAACCTTTTAGTTAATAACAACTGTTTCCAAAAATTATTATGGACATCCACAAAGTCGGGGTTAGTTTAATAAATTTCATTGTTGAATAACATTTTCTTTCAATATATAGGCTAAATTTCTTTTGGATACCAACAGTTTAACTTATTATCTATCAAATTACTTATGTATAGTTTATATTTTTTTTAACATGGAAAGTGTCACAGTAAGAAAACCGCTTGGATCATCCATTTAAAACAAGACAATCTGTGACATCACATTAACGATTATTATTCACCAATCGACCTACCTTTTCCATCACTAGACGTTGATGATAACTTTGGTTTGGTAGTTAGGTACTTTTGTAGCCTTTTTTTAACCTCACTAACCTCTAAAATCTCTTATTTGAATAGTTGCTCTAATCAACAGATTTTTGTCATTTAATCATTCTTGACCATTACAATGTACTGCAGGCATAACTTCTTCGTGTAAAAATGCAGATAAAAGATCATAATAAATAATAGACATTGTCAGCGACATTAAAGGCAATTTTGACAGTAAAGACAAATGTATGTAAAATTTTAAATGAAACTGATGAAAACAATGTCAAAAAAACTAGAACGTATAGAACTATACCACCAAATGGGAGCAAATGTTGCAATGCGTATTAAACTAAGTTCATGCTGGGAATTTTGATGTGGGTAGTGACACCACTTGCGTCAACTGTCATAAATTGGGGCATTTCTCAAAAGTTTGCCGCTCAAAACGAGTTAAAGGGAAAACCAGAGCCGCACTGAGTGCTGATACTGAATCATTTATGCTCAGTATGGTAGGCGCGTCAGCTCCTTCTTCTCTTTCTAATGCAATCATCACAGCCAAAGTAAACGGGAATACCGCTGGATGTTTGATACACACTGGAAGCTCCAGAAGTTTTGTCAATGACTCGTTTGTCACTTAACATGGTTTTAATGTTTTTCCCGAATTTGGTACAGTTTCCATGGCCTCCACATCCTTATCGTCAGTACTGAAGGGCTTCATCACTGTTAATCTCCAGTTGTTAGAGCATACTTACACGAACACAAAGCTCTCCGTGATTTCAAACTTATGTGCTGATGAGTTCGTCGGGCATGGTATCCTGAAGAAGCATTCACGGCTAGATGTTGATTTTGGGGGTGCCAGTCCACCTCTCTTAATTTTAACAGTTTTTCCACATGCAAACATCGAACCTATTCGTATTTTCGCTAATCCAGTTCCATATGAAAAACCTATAGCGACTAAATCTCGCCGTCATTCAATGGATGATACTAAATTCACCCGGAGGGAGGCTTTATCAATTCACGAGGCTTCCATTTGGGGTCACGAATGGAGTACCAGCATTCGAAAAGTTTATTGATAAAATTATTGACGCTGAGAAGCTCCAAGAAGTGCGGTGTTATATAGATGACATCATAATAGGAGGACGTACTAAAGAAGAGCATGACAAAAGTCTTAATCGTTTCATGGAAGTTGCTCGAAAATATAATCTACGCCTCAACGAGAAGAAATGTAAATTTTCTGTAACATCTATCAAACTTATCTAATCAGTAATGGGCTTATCAAACCTGATCCAGACCGTTTGCAACCTCTATTGTCTTCCTCCTCCTTCGAATAGAGCTTCCTTGTAGAGGATAGTGGGGATGTTTGTCTATTACTCAAAGTGGGTCCCTAGATTTTCTGAAAAAATCCGAGCTCTGAAAGACGTTCAGTTATCCCCTTTAGAATCTCACGCCCTGAAAGCTTGTGAAACTCTGAAGAAAGATATAGCAAATGTCCTTCTAGTTTATATTGATCCAAAAATCCCGCTTGTCGTTGAAACGGATGCTTCGAATTTTTCAATTGTAGGTGCCTTAACTCAAGATGGGCGACCGGTTGCATTCTTCTCAAGAACACTAAACGGAAGTGAGAAAACCTATCCTGCTATCGAAAAGGAAGCTACTGCCATTTTCGAAAGTCTGAGGAAGTGGAGACATTTATTGATAAACCGTCAATTCAAATTTATAACCGATCAGGAGGTTCATCTTATTACCGAAATTCGCTAGAGTACCTACACTACTAATTTATTTGCCGTTTCAGTATTTATAATAAGACAGTACCTAAGCAAAAACCATATCAGTATGTTCTTTTTTTATATCATTTTTATATAAAAAAATCCTTTCAAAAACTATTATAGCTATGTTAGTTTATTTAAAACGCATCAGCAAATTGGTTTGTAATAATTATAACTGCTGGATACAGAAGAAAAAGAAGAAGATCCGATTGGTTTATTTAGGTTGGTTCCATTAGTTTGTTGCAAGCAAACAAAACGATGCAAAAGTGTGTAGCAAATTGAATTTAACCCTGACGTCAAGGTCAATGTTTTCTACTGTATTTGCCTGTTAAAATATAGCATTTAGGTCATTCTGCTAATATTAATATCAAGTTGTTTTGTTATTGAGAAAAAAAATGAATTGTTTTTATGTCAGAGTTGATAATAGATGTCACTCAATTTATTGTAATTCTGAGAATAAAGATTAAATACTTTGCTGCGTTTACTTGAATAGTGCCTTCTTTCACCTTCGCAGTAGTACAAAAAGTAGTATAAAACAATTTATAAACAACTTATTTCATATGGCTGTTGTGACACTCATTCTCATCGCTTCGCGATTCGTTTTTTAAACTTGAACTCGTGTCATAACCGAAAACCATATGAAAAGCGTTGTTTAATATACGAGTACTATTTCAGTACATAAAGGTTATCTGTGGCATATTTCAAAGATTTTGAGAACGACTTTTTGGAAACACACTCTTAAGCAACGAATCTGGTAACTTTTAGTGGTGTGAATCAGATTTTGAAATTACTCCTCCTCTTGGTAAAAAAGAAACTGGAAGGTTAGTAAAATTAAAACAAAAAGCGTTGCACGTCATAATTGTTATGTTACCATATATCAAAACTAGTAAGAAAAATCGGGATTTGTCAAGTTTAATAATCAGAGAACTCATAATTATACCAAAGAATACACCAACTAACAAGAAGCGAAAGTAAGGGCTTCTGTCAAATTATTTTTTGTTTGCGCATGTCTGCCTTTTTTTTGGGAATTATTCAACTTTGAATGTATAGTTTTTACCACATTCAGTATACTGTAAAAGTTTTTCGTGTCACGAAGGTCTCATTTATTAGATATTGAAAAAAATCGAGTTTTGTAGGATATTTTCGTATGTTATGTTTTCAGTAATGAATTGTGACAATTAACAATTTTCATTCATGCCATCATTATCAATTTTCATTAAATTGATATTTTGATTTTTGCTTAGAACCTTAGAACATCTTAGAACATAAACTATTTTATGTTCTAAGGATTTTTATTTGTTCTGCGTTCTGCTTTTGTTTGAATTTCATTACATGATCTGGATAAATTGATACCGAAAGGAGTCAGAAATCCAATAAACTAAGTAGACAAGACGATTTTGTTTAAAAAATGAGAATAATTCTATAACTTGAAACTACTTGCTGATTTCTGCGAATAAACTGAATCTACAATATCACCTTAACCATGAATAAAAACACATACAATTAACCTCCAAACATCTACCGCTATAGTGTCAAAACGTTGTTGATATATTTTAGACATTTGACAGACAAAGAAATAGAAAATGACATATGATAATGGTTTCTATCTACGAATAAATAATATTCTAAATAATATTCTATTCTTTATTCGTAGGTTTCTATTGGTTATCCTTTAGTGAAAACATAACATCCGAAAATCCCTACGAAAAACATTTTATCCAATATCTAATTTGGACAACTATATTAATGGTGGGATTCTGAGCACATCTGTAAGGTCTGTAAGCCAAAATCTGTAAAATTTACAGGAAATGCAATTCTAAACACATCTGTTAGTTACAGATTGGCTTATAGATTCGCAAATATTTACAGGGTCGATCGCTGTCACAGTAAGCAGTTACAGAACATATTATTTTAATATAACTCGTGTTTTTTTTTTAAATTGTGTGTTTTTAGTGTTTTTAGTGATATAAAATATATATAATAGAAAAATAACATGAATGAATAAAATCTTTTCGCCGGTATTTTGTTGAGAAGTTGAGAATCGGTACGTGTTTATTGATGATATTATTATAAAATACTCTTTCCATTTTTTTAGAAATCATATGAGAATCCAACGAAGATACCTAAGGGACCAATTTAATGCATTTGATATGCCAGACAGAAGTTTTAAACAAATGTTTAGATTGGATAAAAATTCGGTCCATTTTTTAATACATCAATTAAGACCTTATGTTGTAGAAAGAGGAATTCCCCTTGCAGTAAAAGTAAGAATAATAATGCATAGTCTTTTTTACAATACACTTGAATAAAATTTTTAGGTTTTTGTTACTCTAAACTTTTTAGCAACGGGCTCATTTCAGAATAGTGTTGGCTGTAATGCTTGGATATCAATCAGACATCTATATCTATGAGTAGAGTTATTTTTCAACTTTGTCAATTGATTGTCCAAATTTTAATGAAGAGACATATAAAATTTCCTATAAATGAGATTTTCATTTATTTAATAAATATATATGTTATATATACATCATTTTGATAGTTTACTTACGCCATTCTTTTATAATAATAATAAAAAAACACTCATTCAACATTACAAGTACACCAATTCTTTAGTTTTGAGAAATTTGAGGTTATAATTTTGACATTATAAATAGGTGTGAAGTTGAAACCTATAAGGTAAGGATCTGTAACTTGAGCTCTTATAGGTTTCGGCGTAGAATAGCAAAATTTACAAATCTGTAACTGTTCAGCTTACAGATTCTATATCTTACAGATTCTGTAGCTTATAGGTAAAATCTCAGAATCCCACCATTATACTGGACAAGGTGTATATTCCTTCCTGTTTCTTTTTGTTCTAAGCTCCTTCTAGTTTCTAAATGAAGTAGGTATTGGTAAAAAACTAAATGTAACTTCAATACCTAGGTATGTCAATCTGAGAATTTTATGAAAACAGCTGTCGTTGAATTAAAAAATCAAATTTTCTAAATAAAATTGCAAGTTCTGTTAAAACGTTTAGTTGTTTATTATTGTTAGTATTATGATAAAATTGTTTTTTGTTTGAATAGTGATATTAAATGTACCTACATTATAAGGTTTATCATACCAATAATGTCTCGAAATTTAACAGTTTGTATTTTGACTGGATTTAAGAATGTAGACGTAAGTCGAACCAATAAACAAAGTAATTATGAATAAACTAAAATATGGATTTTTTTTTCGGAGTAATCAAAAAAAATACAATGCGTTATCGAACATAGCGCGTGTGACCTTAAGTAAATAACACACGGACGTGGATAATATTGCGATATAGAAAAACGACACAACAATATAGCGTTTGATTAAATCGTTACATTATTGCATTTGTTTAAAAGGACGTTATGATGCGATTTGCCTTTTAGTAAAATTGGTTTTTTTTACTACTAGTTGTTCATTTTTAACAAAGGTAGAAAAAGACCGGACTACTTGCACTAACTGATGCAAAAACAAAATGAAAGTAATAATAATAATAATAATATTTATTGCTTCCAAAACATAGGTAGTTTACAACAATTTACATATTTATACAAAATTTATACAATGCTAAGTTATTTTTTTTTAAGTCGAATTAATTAGTATTTACCATATTATGACAACACAGTAAGTGCGACAAACACTGAAATAACAGAAAAATAGTATATTGTGCAACAAGGTGGAAAAGTGTCTTTTTTTGTTATTGCAATATTTTTCTTATTTATTTATACATATCTCCTGTATGTATGGTGTATTTATTTTCTTTTGTTAACTTTATTGGGTTTTTTTAGGTTTATATTTCAACGTTTCGGTAGCATTCCAGTATTTCAATAACTTTAGTTTTTTGAATGCTTTTGGTCCCTATCTGGCACTTCGGACAACTAGATAATCAATAATATTTTGAAATTTAAGACTACAAACTTTTTGTTGTCACATTTTAAAGTTTAAAAGTGTATGTTGGATGGTATTGGCGAAGTGTAAACGGTTTCGGTATCAGTTTCGGTAACGGTTCCAGACTCAACATTTTAAAACTGTTCTAGCTGAAAATTTTTGCATGTTTGCAAACGTTTTAATAGTAAAGTCCGGAAACGACGATAATGTTTAAATGAAATGGCACTCACAAAGTAGTTTAAAAATGCACAAAACGAGAATGATGCATCTCCCTTTACATAAAAGTATTACGATTTCTCTTGGTGCAGTTTATTCTTTTAGTAAATTTCATAAAAGGTCATCGCTATAACGGTTCATTTTTCCAGACATACACGTGTTAGCAATTACATCTTATTGCACTTCGAGTGCACAAAGATTATACCAGGACTAGTCATTAGTTCGTTAGTGTCGGTTTTTAGTTGGTGCGTACAAGGTTTGTAATAGTCTATTACGTAACTTGTGTGGTAAGAAGCATTTTACGCACGAAGCTGCGTAGCGGCGATTGAGTTATTCCGTGTGTGCGTAAAATGCTTTACAGCACGTACTATGCTTTACCTACGACCTACTTGTACTTGTAATAATAATGTTATTATTAATAATACTTGAACAACAGCAACTATAGATATTTTTGATAATTTTATTGTACTTATAATATTTAATTTCTTCATATTAGTTATTATAAATATTGCTTATAGTAACAATACAGCTATTAATTATTAATGGCACTTCGTTTTTTTTTTAATGAAAGGCCTTCTGAAAAAGAATATAACATTTCAGTTGTGCTAAAATAAAGGAGCTTTTTATACATTTTCCACAAAGACATATTTACCTCCTTCATATCAACTTGAACTTGATCATTGAACGCTGGAACCTAACCTATAAAAAACGCCATGGAGCTTGGAACTACAATTGGGCAAAATTAAGTATATAAAAGTTATTTAAAAGTAGTATAATTATTTGAAAATACGCTATTTTTAACAAAGTAAGTATTTTGAATACGTATCCATCATAATAAATAAAGATGTAGAATATTATATTATTTATCGATTATAATGAGTTCAAACTACAAATATTTGTTTATCTAAGAATTTTTTAGTGTTTGCGTTTCAAATAACTCAAATTATCTTTATTTTAGTAAACTAAAATGAAACCATTAGCTTTTTGTATATAAACAATGACACTTGTTTAAACATATTCTTTTGCAGCTATTAGTTATACAGAGCTTTTCAGATAAAAGTATCCACCTCCACCTTTAATAACTTTTGTAATACTGGTATTTAGGAAAAATCCAAAAACATGTCAATTTATGTTGGAAGGGGCAAGCATTATGGCTTATTTAAACTTACTGGAAAAGCCACCACCTCACCCCTAGCAGCATCCCTTCTTTTTTAATTTCTTCTCATATTTTTTATGTAAATTTTGGAGAGCTGATTTAAAAAATGTATAATAGGTTAAAGTGGTTAGTTTATGAGATGAAGTATTTCCTTCTAAAATATAAGTATAACTGAGCAATTATAAAGAAAAACCAAGAAAAAACTGTATCATGTTGATCTTTACAATTTTACGTCTTAGCTATGTATAAAAAATGAAGACTCAATTAAAGTAAACAGTTTAATAGTGGAGTACTTCCAAGATTTATTTGTTCATTAACAACTTTAAATTATTGATCTGTTAGATGTCTTTTTATTTCCAGTTCTTCAAGGAAATCTAAATTTTGTTTTTTATCAAAAATGTGTAGTGTTTGAATGTCATTGGTGAGTATGCATGTTCAAGTAGGTGTTTTGCACAGTTTGACTTATCTGATTGTTGTAATCTATATACTCTTAAATGTTCATTGAATTTCTATGTGTTTGACCTATGCATTGCATTTTGGACAATTAATTTTGTAAACACCAGATTTTTTTAATCTAGGTAATTTTGTTTTTACATTTTACAAAATTGTTGTTTTAGATGGACTTCCACAAAGTAATGGTTAATACAATAAATTTCAATAATAATATTGAATATAATAACATAAAAAGCTATAGTCAGTATCAGTGAGATTAAATACGCCAAAGATGATTATGAAAACCCAAATTATAATATTTTTAGAAAAGTATCGGGATTTTCCAGAATTTTTATCATGAGGAACATCGCTATCTGAGGTTTTCTTAACAATATTTGTATAAAATTTCTTATCAATTATTTGTTGGTATAATTTCCACATCTAGTATCTATCTCTTCATTGACTTATGACCTCGTAGTTCAATTGCATTAAACAATTGCAAATTTTTTAAAAATTTTCTTCTTCAAGGATTTAAAAGATATGTTTTTATTGTTGGTAAATAATTAATTGTATATTAACCGATAAAATGGTATAAATAGAAAACCTTAAACCACTAAACTAAAAATATTTATTTTAATGTTGTCGTCATCGTTGAAATCTTGACTATTAGAAATTATTTGTTGGTAAGTTAAAAGTGCACATATTTTAAACAAGATTTTTTATTTTGAAATAAATGTTTATTTACCATGTCTTTTTTAAAACAACTAAATCAAAATTTCTCAATTATAATTTTGGAGTATTTGTAAACTTTACAATGTTAAATCGTTTATATAACTGTTTGAGCTGTTGCTTGAGAATCGTATGTAGCGAGCCATGCACAATGGATTCAAAAAGTCTACAGAACAAAACTAAACAATAGTATATTACATAACGAGTGTGGAAAGTGAAGTATTACGCACAAGTGAAGTTTAGCACGAGCCGCGTAGTGGCGAGTGCGGAAACGTAACGAGTGCAAGAAATACACTTTCCAACGCGTTGTGTACACGATTTTTCCTACGACCCTAATATTTCTTATTATAATAAATATTTTAAATTTATTTATAAAATTTATTTTAATTGTTAGTCATGTTAAAAAATAAGGTTTTAAACGAGTTTATATATTGCATGGAAATATAATTAATTAAAATCAAATAACCATCTTTCTCAGGAATTCACATCAAAATTCTTTATTAGATAAATAACATTTTAATTTTTTTGTGGGCTCTATAAAAATTAAAAGTAAAATGGTCAGTTGGTGAAATTAATTGAAAAGTAATGTAATAATAATAGACGCAAAGATAATTGTAAACAGAAACATAAACATAACTTCAAAAATCCACATTCGACACATGCACGGAACATAACCCAATATAAAAAACAAAATAAACTGTTCTTCTTTCTAAAAGTGTTTTTATAAAAATAATAATACTGAATAAAAATATGTTTATTTTTTAAAAATTTAAAACCCTATAAGAAACTTTATTCTTTATTCTTACTTTATACTGAAAAATTTGTATTGGCAATTACAATACAATATTTGACACAAGGAAGATTTAAAAAAAATTAAATGGTCCTTGCTTTGTCATTCATGTGTTAACTATTGATAAATTTGACGTAAATGTCACAGATCATAGAACTATATTTTTTTACTTTTCAATACGTGTATTGATATTTACTTTTCAATACGTGTATTGATATTAGCTACTTTCTTAAGTACAAATAAGTGTGCAATCTAGCACTTTCATATGTGGTCGTAGGAAAAAAACTAAACATAATAAAATTGTTAAATTATTAAATAATAGTAGTAATGTCTTCAAAACATATTTAAAAACCGATAACGTAATTGCTGATATCTATATTATATTTCCTTATAATTTAATCAGAATCTGAACCATTGCTGTGGAGACTCGCTATCCTCGTTTAACAAGTGCGGGGGGTCTATTCTCGAATGTCGAACAAAATATGTCGCATTCGACATTTGTCGATGAAAATTGTCGTACAACTTCAAATTGTGGTAGGTATTCTCGATTGGATTCGTCTTCCAATTCACATGCGACATATTTTGTCGAATAGCAGGAGCTGGCAACACCGATTTAACGATTCTCAAATATGTTGTATGCCATTTGTGAGAGTTAATGGTACATTTTATAGTTTGCGTGTGGTTGATTTGTGGTTTTTTAAAGCTTGTGTTGATTTTTTTATTGTTTTGCTGTATATTATATTGTTTAAATTACGTAAAAAACTTATGCTATGGCAGTGGAAGTAAAAAAGTTATTGCACACAATCCCAAAAAGAAACTCTCATCAATTTGATGAAAGAAAAAGAAGCAGCTATTATCTGGCAAATTTTCTTCAAAATTTTCATTTAAAGACGCAAAAAGCTAATTCTTTAGTTAATCTGAACGTTTTAATAAACTTTCTGTCAGATAAAATTGTAAAATCCCTTCTATATATTCCTCGTCTCTCTCGAGGCCGCTGATACATTTCTTGATTTTCTAAATTTTCTATAGCAATTAATAAAGCTGCAAAAATGTCTGAAAAAATAAAATTGAACAATTTTTTGAGTGTTTTGACTTTTGAAATGTAAAACGATAACCTATACACCTCGCATTCGACATAAATTGTCGAATACCGTTGACCATTCTACAATTTGTCTACCAAAAATTTGCGAAGGCGACATTTGAGAATAAGGATATTCAGATTTTCTTCGACAGAGAGGATTTCTCGCATGCGACAAAATATGTCACGGTTTGAGAGTAGGGTCCCTGTTGCGCGCTAATTTTCAACTGGGAAATCTTGAGTCGTCGGGTCTTCTATTCCGCATTGTTCTCTGATATCTGTGTTTCTTACTCTGACTCTTCTTGTTTTCCCCACTATCATATCTTGGCATTTTTTAATAACAAAGCTTATTTTACCTCCTTCACTGTTTAAAACAGGTACATTTTTATCACGTTCAATTTTTGAATCAGAGGATGGATGATGAAGATGCCTTCCGATGTTCAGAATTATTCTCATGACATACTAGAAAGCTGTCTTTGTCAGAAGAAAGGCTATGGACATTTAAATTGAAAAATTTAAAGAAATTAATAAGGAAGCAAATGAGGATTTAGTGAAAAAAAATTAATAATAAAAATAGTTTTTTTTTTATTTTATTTTTCGTTACGCACACAGCGGGAGACGCTAATAAAATCAACTCGTTTTGATCTGACATGATCGAAAGCGAAGACTATACTGCGAGGCAGTATCGTGAGTGGCCTCGTCCAACTTTCAACCAAATTGTAGAATCTTGACGTACGATTCTGTCGTACGACGCCGCAGTACCGTGAGTGGCCGGCTAAAGAATTGTTTATTATTCTTAGCAAGATGGACTTCCAAAAAGTAAGGGTTAGTACAAGGGCTAGCATCCAAGGAAAATCATAGTCCCCAAATGAATAAATTAAGGAAAATATTCACACCAAGCTAACTGGTGTGAAGAAAAGGAAAAAAGTTAATATTCCTGCTACTTTTACTGGTATGGGACAACACTGTCAAATAGCATAAAGGATCTCCAAAACCATATAGAAAAATACTGTGTGGAAACCATTTATGCAAAATGATTTCTGGGGTTAGTTTTGAAGATTAAAAAAAACGCTGGGACCCGTCAACTTTGAAATTCAAATGTGAGCTTTTTAAACATACATTTAAATCTACAGGGTGATACACGCAAGTCTGGTATCGTCCATGACCTATATTTTTAATGAAACTTTTTATGTGTGAAATTTTGAATTTTTTTATAATTTTGTTCAAGATAGTAAATATATAAAATTGTGAAAATAATGTTTCAGACCTTAAATAATGGTTTTATTTTTAATTACCTGAATGCAGACCTCAAATTTCTTCACTAAGTATCAATATTTTGGGTTTTGTTAACATTTTTTGTTACGAATAGGTAAAAACTGTATAGATAACTATGCCAATATAATTAAACTAAATCGGTAAATAATGTCTGTCAGTTGTTAATGTGTTGACATTTAAATATCGTAGTTGTCAATTCTTAATCAAAAACTAATATCTTGAGAAGTAATAATGAAATTATTAACTGAGACACCGGATTGAAATTTTAATGATGATTGGTTACGACGATAATTGCGGAAGTCGAGTTGAAGTGGAAAACTTATTTAATCAGAGCTATACTCAGTTGCCTAATATTTCACAAGGTACTGTGTCTAAAATTCATGCACAATTCAGAGAACTTGGACATGTCAAACCATTAAAGAGAAAACCGCACTTCGTTGAAGATGATGTGAAAGTGGATATTATGTTAAGTGTCATGGAGAATCCAACGTCAAGTTCACGTCAAATTTCTCGTCAAAATAATGTGAGTAACACAACTGTCCTAAGTTGTTTCCATAAAGAAAAACCTTATCCACATAAATTGACTTTTGTGCTAGAACTCATATAGAAGACTATCCAGATCGTAGAATGGATTTCTGCGAAAGAATTATGTAGATATTGGTCAAAGGAGAATCCTCATTGTTGAACATGTGGGCAGGTGTCATAGGTGATCATATTATTAGTCCTATTTTTGTGGATGGAAATTAGACAGCCGAATGATATTTAAGCATGATTAGAGACGAAGTTGTTCTTGAGATGGTCAACTTATATTCCAACGCAATAGATCCGAACCTACCGAATGAAAATATCTGGTTTCAGCAGGACGGAGCAACACCCCATTATGTATTGTAAGAAATAACTTCTATAAAATTTGCCCCAATAAATGGATTGGACGAAGAGGTACTATCGAGTGGCCAGCTAGATCGCCGGACCTTACGCCCTTGGATTTTTTTCTGTGGGGTTATTTCAAGAACAAAGTATATGCAACACAGCCAACTAGTATTGCAGACCTCAAAGAAAGGATAACTATAGAAATACGGGATAATTCACCTCAAACTTTAAACAAAGTTCGAGACGACTTTTATAGGAGACTGTGTTATTGCCAACAACAAGGTAGAGAACATTTTGAGGATTTGTTTTAATGTAAAAAATCGATTACGTCAAGTATTTTATGTATTTACTATCTTGAAAAAAATTATAAAAAATTTCAAAATTTCACCCTGTACAATTCATAATAGACCCTACATGGTATAGTTCGTTGAGAACGTATTGTTATGGAGCTTTTAAAATAATAAAAATATACAGGGTGTTTCATTAAAAATATAGATCATGGACGATGCCAGATTTGCATGCATCAACCTGTACATTTAAATTTATGTTTAAAAAGCTCACATTTGAATTTCAAAGTTAACGGGTCCCACAAATATTTTTTTCTACGACTGCTATGGAAAATAGTCCTTTTCCCACAATTTACGAAACTACAAAGTGTCACTTTTCCTAAGCCGTGGGAAAAGTTGTCCAAGCCGTGGGAAAAAATCTTTCCCACGGCTTGGGCCACGGTACCATAGAGAAATAATCAACACAATATTCGATTATAGAATGCTTTGGACTACTGTCATAAAACGTCAAACGTTAAAAAGTACAGAGTACCCAAATGTTAGTGTTATGAAAGTAGAGAGGTGTTTAATTTTAGTTTAATTCAACTAAATTTTGTGTTAATATATAAAAAAATAAGTAGGTACCATTCAAGCAAATGAGAATGCAACTACAAATAATATAATTGATTCGAATACGATCACCTATATAAATGCTGGTGCTGAGCCGTCAACATCGTCAACACTAAACGAAACTCCAGGAACAATATTGAAAAACTGTTCTAATATAACTATAAATTATCATAACAATTAGTTTATAAGTACCTACTTGAAATATATTACTTTGAAATTGTTAAATTATTTATTAATTTGCAGTCGTAGAAAAAGTATAGTGTGCAACACGTGGGAAAAGCTCAATTTTTCTCACGAGTGTGCGTTTGTGACACGAGCCTGAAAGACGAGTGCCGCAGCACACGAGTTGCACTAGTTGCACAATATACTATTTTCTACGGCTGCTATGGAATGTGGTGCTTTTGACACATTTGACAGAACTACAAAGTGACGTATTGCTATCAACTGTGGGAAAAAATCTACCTCACGGTTCTTTTCCCACACCACGTACATTTAAATGGGAATTCAGCCGTGAGGTAGATTTTTTCCCACAGTTGATAGCAATACGATACGAAAAAATGAAACACCAGGAATCTTAATACAAAATTGCAGTAATGTAACAGTTAATTACAATATTAATTAAATTAGTTTCTTTTGTACTAAGTATGTGCCGTTTATTTTATAACCAATAATAATAATAAAATGTTATGAATTCACTTCTTTATTTTTATTATTAATATTCAGCCGTAGAAAAAGTATGGTGTGCAATACGGTGGAAAAGACACTTTTCTTACTCGTGAAAAAGTGTAACTTTTCCACCTTGTTGCACAATATACTATTATTCCATAAGTGGTTTCCACACTGTATACACATAAGTTTATGCACACTGGTTTATATATCAACTATTTTTTTACTTCAACTCCGTTAATTTTACTCTCACCTAGATTTTGATGAGTTAGCACATTTTCTAAAGTAGAACACAAATTAATTTGGTTCTCTTAAATATTTTTTAAAATTGCGCTTATTGAAGTATTCGTTATGAGAATTCAGCAATTCTAATCGCTCTTAAATTGAACTAATTGCAGTATTCA
This sequence comes from Ophraella communa, assembly GCA_035357415.1. Classification (NCBI taxonomy): domain Eukaryota; kingdom Metazoa; phylum Arthropoda; class Insecta; order Coleoptera; family Chrysomelidae; genus Ophraella; species Ophraella communa. The sequence goes on along the minus strand of CM068988.1, from coordinate 17,479,218 downwards.
AATGTTCAGAAAAAAATGTTGTGACTATATTTTGGATCAGATGGAGTTTCAACTCGGTGTTTATAATAATTTTGTATTGTTTCGGGGCCTCAAAATAATAACGGTTCTCACATCTGATAAGATATTATTAATGTGATATTATTTACAATGTGATATTATTTTTAAGCATTTTATGTACTAAACTCTTGTGAAAAGATATATCTTAAACACAATAAATCTTCTTTAAAAATTTCTTCAATAGGTAGGTTTAAAATTCTCTTGAAACTAATACCAGCGATTTCAAACTTTGGAAGCTATTTTTTTTATATGTTGCCGATCTTTGCCGCTGTGATCATTACTTAGCTGGCCTATTAGGAATCTTAATAACAATTTTGTAATAAAAACAAAACATAGAGTTTTTAGTGTTGCACTTTGTTCACTGCACATTCGAGTTAAGATAAAAGAAACTTTCACAACCTTTATAAATAATTGTATCTGTCTCAATAAATTTGGTAAACCCTAAAAATTTTTAAATTCGCCGAAAAATACATAATATTAAAACTTAATTTACTGCAATGGAAAGCACTTCATTGTTATAGATCAAATATACCTATACAAAGTATTCAATTACATGCATTTTTTAGTGTCATTTAAGAATTTATTTATCAACTAAAATAATTGTCTATCGTTGTTGTCATCAAATTCTTTTTATCTAATCTAAACCAATAGTCTAATTTTTCTTCTACAATGAAACCTAGTGGAAATACACTGTCCAATTTTGTCCAATCTTTTGCTTGAAAATCAAGGTAGGTACGAACATTATAATTTTCAAGAATAAGAAAAACACTCACCTTGATGAATATATTGTTCTATTGGTTTAACAAAACACCATTATTGTATATCAACCAAATAAGTGCAACCAAAACAACCACCGTACCTTCAACTGAAGTTGATAAACCAAACTGAATTCGTCCACATAAAACGAGTTCTGATAACATTACATTTAGTGGTCAGTGCTGTACTTAAAAAAAAATAAATATATGGGAGAATATTGACCGCACGTTCGCGAAAGCAGTGACCTTCCGTTTGAAATTCCATTAAAACTAGTGTTCAATTTAACAATGCACAACAGATAAACAAATACATCCTGCTGGTAGGTACTCTTTAAAGTATAGTTTTAGAGGAAGAATAAGGGCATTCAATTTGTTATTTTTCTAAAGGTACACCACTGCTATACATGATATGGAAATAATTACAATAATAATATTCCAATTATCAATAGGAATAATTAAATAACTGTACATTTACATAATGATAAATGTATTTCTTTTGTGATATTTTAGTTAGGATCATGTTCAATGAATTTTTACGTTCTTCTTTTAGTAGCCTCTGAATTATTTGTACCAAAAATAAGAAAAAAATCATCATCGTTTCCTCAATATTTTTTACCTAGTACAATTCAGTGTATTAAAGATAAAAAATGCTCTCACAAAAAATGGAAAAAATATAATAACTTACGCTATTTCGAAGAATTTAAATTATTGAGAAAACGCAGTAAATATCTTATTCTAACTGATTTTAAAAGACATATTTCTGAAATACAAGATGATCTTAGATAGATAGATAGATGTTTAAGAGGTGGCCAGAAGCCTATTCCACTGCGACCTTTTCAGATCTATTGTGGTCCTCGAAAAACTAGATTACATCCCCCAGTCCGACTCTCTTAACGAAGTCTATAATCTTTGAGACTGTAACCTTCATGTAGTCCCTTGCCAATGGATATTCTTCTCCTAAAGTCAGGAACCGCATATTTACCAGTCCGTCGCACTGACATAAGATGTGCTCTCGTGTTTCCTCTTCTAGGTGACAGAATCTGCACAGATCCGTCTCTGTCAACCCCATCAGCTTAAGATGCCTGTTTAGCTTACAGTGCCCCGTCAATAGACTTACTACAGTTTTGACAGTTTTCCTGTCTTTACTCAATAAGTCTGACGTAAACTTTTGCGAATGTTCCATTATGAACTGTTTCGCTTGCCTTTGTCCTGGTGAATTCCACCACCATTCCCGTGATTTTTGTGCCACCCATGTTTTCATGGCCGTCTTTATTATATTTTTTGCAATGCCGCAGAAAGGTTCCGGTCCAATAAAAGGCATTGATGAGCCTAGTTTAGCCATTTCATCTGCCTTTTCATTGCCTTTTAGACCCCTATGCCCTGGTACCCAAGCTACCGTAACCTTGCTACGATCCCCCAGAGTATTCAGAGCATGCATACAGTCCCATACTAGCCTAGAATTGACCTCTACAGAATCTAGTGCCCTTAGCACCGCCTGACTGTCTGTGAAGATGGCTATTGAACGGTACGTCCTATCCAGCCTTTTAATTTCTTCTACACAGTAGTGAATTGCCGTGATTTCTGCTTGAAAAATCGTGGCATTTTGGGATAGACTTACTGGGAATGTTATCCCTTGTTTCCTTCCGACTACGCCGGCTCCCACGCCATACGGCGTCTTTGAGCCGTTCGTGTACCAGGTTGACTCCGCCTCTACGGGTACACCTTTTTCCCAGTCTTCCCTACCTGGTATAACTATTTTAAATTTATTGGCAAAGCTATATCTCGTGACTGTTGCGTCAATGGGTTGCCCCAAAATGTTATCCGCTTTTAGTTCCTTGATTAGCTTACCATTATCAGCCCCATGCGATTGGCTTATGTGCTGCTGATTATTTATTGATCTGTGCATGGCTGCTCTCGCTTCGCCCTGTATATATATATGTGTAGTGGTGGAATGTTTAACAAGACTTCCAGTGCAGCTAAAGGAGTAGTTTTTATGGCCCCCGTAACGCACAGGCAAGCTAACCTTTGTATGTTACTTAATAGCCTTACTGCTCCTGTTTGCTGTGTCTTTGTCCACCATACCACTGACCCATAGGTTATTATGGGTCTAATAACCCTTGTATATAACCATATGGTCATTTTGGGGTTAAGCCCCCAATTTTTTCCACACATTCGTCTACATCTGCCCAATGACAATATAGCTTTCTGCGTGGTTTTTTGTATGTGTGTGTTCTATGAGAGTCTTTGATCCAGGAATACTCCTAGGTATTTTATTTGATGATCTTAAAACGAACCCAAAGAAATTCTGGAGCTTTGTGTCTAGTGCCCGTCGCGACTATAGTTTGCCGTCTCAGGTCAGTTTTAATGGTGAATTTAGTACTAATCCGGAAAACGTTTGTCAAATTTTTTCTAAATTCTTTAGATCTGTTTATGAACGTTGTCGTCAAACTTAATTATTCTCACCTAATAATAATCTTGCAGTAAATCAAATAGATAATATACCTATCTGTCGAAGCTATTAATACAAAAATTAATACTTTAGATGAAAGGAAGGGGCCTGGTGTAGATGGCTATCCTTCATTTTTTATTAAAAAATGTGTTGAGTCCCTTTGTAAACCTTTACATATAATTTTTAATAAATCTTTAAATACTGGAATTTTTCCTAGAGCGTGGAAGGTAGTTATATTAATACCCATTTATAAGAATGCTGGCGACAAGAGCTTAGTCAACAATTACAGAGGTATAAGTAAATTATGTATTTTCGGAAAAATCTTTGAAAGTTTAGTTTATGATATTGTTTTTACAACTGTAAAGAATAGTATTTCAATTGAACAGCACGGCTTTTTTTCTAAAAGAAGCCTCGTGCTGGCAACGCTGAATTATTTTTCAGAAATTGAAGGGCTTATTGTGACAACATGGTAAGCCACATTTTCTCCAAAATGACATTTTTCGTTCAAAATGTCAAAACATCAATAATTGAGAATCAATTGTGATAATTTCCTGAAACGTAATGGAATTTGCTGATTCATTTTGACAAGTGGCAACCGTGTTGTTCTCTTCCCCTTCTAAATAAATCGTGACGTCACTTGATATGTGCGGGAAAATGTAGACCGTTTGAATATTATTTTGACTTAATTGGTGATTTCGAGTATGATCAATAAAAAAATTGACATATTTCATATGTCAACGTGAGGATGCTAGTTTTTTGGTGAAATAGCTGTAATTGTGATTTTAAACCTAATTTTTTCAATTAAACTTGGAAGTTGAGTTAAAACACGAGTTTTTTATTATTCTTCCTTATTTCTTGAATATCAATTTTATTTTGTTCTTTGCAGTCTGTTGATGGTCTGATTCATACCGAAACTAGTTGCGCTATTTAATGTTTCTACAATAAATGTCTTTGGTTTGAATTTGTGTTTTATCAAATCTTCTGTACTTCATTATAAATATTTAACTTAAATAACAGCCTTCGTATTAAGTTATTGTTTAAATAAATGATTAAGCTTACATTGGAAGTTTTATTTGTTAAACTTGATTTTAAAGTAAAATCATGCGGAATAAAGGAAATCTTGTTTTTTTGGCTAATTTTAACTGTTTGTATGAACTTACTTGGAAAAAATTATTTAATAAAACATTGTAGTTAACAAAAAATGTAACACACATTTGAACAACATATCTTAAGCGAATAGTAGGCTATCAACGTTAATACAGTTTATTGAAAACTGTCATAATAATAATGATGGATGTTAGGTATATTAAATTATCTACAGCAGCCAGGGGCGTAGTAAGAAAATTTAAAGGAGAGATTGTGGTTCAAACCATGGACGATAGAGGTAAGGAGGACCAACTTGTATTAGAATAATCTCGAAAAACTGTCCAGCGGTAAGGAGAAAATAGTAGATGGCGCGAGAGTAGCAGAAGGGTAAAAAGACAACGTGAAGTCAGTAACCCTCCATAGTTCATGAACAGAGTGAAGAGAGCTGGGTTGAAAAATTAAATATTTTTCATGAATTATGTAGTTAAAAATTATGCAGTATTTAAAATCTCAACTATTTACGTAGTCAAATGTAATTTAATTTTGTTTCTTTTGTTTTGTTTTGTTTCCACTGTTGATTGTACTCAAACAAAAATTATTTTGTTTTTTAATATTATCTAGACCTTTTGGATTTATTTAAAATGTCTAGGTATACTAAAAATCCCAACAAAATATCAATTACTTTAAAGTTAGGTTAGGTTCAATGTGAGTGGGGTGCTCACACTGCGGCCAACCGAAGCCTACTTATCGGGACTTACTCTAAAGGTTATAGCAAAGAATACACCAACTAACAAGAAGCGAAAACCGGCGAAAATCCTTTGATGTTTGTAGGGCCAAAATGTATGACCTTGAAAAACTGAAATTGGCAGATATCTACGTTTTTACACTGAGAGAAATACAATAAATGTTTACGTATTTAATGGTTACAAGGAGAAAAATAATATACTATTAATTCTGAGTATAAGTATTTTAAGGTCTTAAGTGGGGTATATATAGGGTAGGTACCAATAAAAAAAATTTAATTATAAATTATTTTATTTTCACAGTTTTTACAAATGAGATAAAATAGTTATTTTTCGATTTTGTTTATGTTCCCTATTCTTTATGCTGTTCAGATCATTATTAGAATATTTAAGAGAATAATAAATTTTAAATCTTATAAATAACTTAATTACATATTCCAGTGGGAATAAATTCGGTGTTTAAGTAAATCTTTAAAACGCCTTAATAAAAAATAAATATTAACTAATTATTATTAAAATATCGCTGCACCATTTTTTTTATTTTTAAAACATGTCTTTTTAATTTTATGTTGAGTTACATTTTTTTACTTAAATTAATTTGAAAAGTCCGCCATTTAAGATATTTCGTCACAAGGGTAAATGTAAAGTTAGCATCAAATAATGACAGCTGAGCTTCGTGCATCTCACATTACGCACCACGTCACTTGCACTGAGTTTGTTTATACTTGGTATTTGTTCATTGTTGATTTGTTTGTGAATTTATTTATATATAAATAGAAAAATGGCATCTTTGTGAAGGAAAATTCAAATAATTTACCTCATGTGGATATATTTACGATTCACGAATTTTTGAAAAAAGGCAATCGGTTTAATTTATCAGAAATTAAAGGTTCCAAAGCATCCCAGTAAGTATTTGTTATTTTTATTATAAGTTTTATTAATTCATATTTTATCTAAAATGTATTAACTTTACCATAGAATAAATATTTTTTTAGGCGAAATTTTTGCTAAAATACAAATAGACAAAAATTTTAGAAACGTAAAATATAAGGTAGTAGATATATTGTACAATATGGCACAAAACAAGACTTAAATTTTGAACTCATATTAGTTTAATATAAAATTATGCAATAACTTTTTTCTTAACAAAAACACCAAAACTCAAAAGAAGTAAAAACGAACCAACACAACACAAATCATAAACATAAACAATTCAAAAGTCAACTTTCAACCAATCTTCTATGTACGGATACGACTTAGACACGGAAAGAGAGAGGACTGCGCACTGGAATCAATTTATGGGTGTGTTCGGGGAGCACGCTTTCGAGATATGTAGCGCCATGCAAGCGCCTTATAACGCAAACGAGGAATAGTACTATATAGCGCCAAATGGCGCAAATAGCGTGCTCCCCGAACACACCCTTAGTAACCCACTTACCACCAAACTAATGGCGGACAATATTGACATAGGCGTATCATACGATTTTTCTTATACGATTATTTAATAATCATTTTCATTATTTCGTATTACAAATCTAATTTTAAAAAAGTCTTTAAATTTATACTGCTCCAAAAAAAAGAACAATCATTTTAAAACATATTTATTTAATAAATATTACAATTTTAATCCATTTTATCTATTTTAAATATATGTTTTTATTCCACGCCACTGCAAAACTATTACATATATCGACACCCCCAACGAAAAAGGTTGTAACTCAACTTAACATACTTTTGAGTTTTAATGATAGGCGTACTCAGCACAAAAAGATGCATCTGGCAATATTAAAGACGTATGTCTACGTACAATAGTTTTGCTAATATGAAGTTGAACATGGTTGTATGAGATATTAAATTTTTGTGAATCAACGTTAAAAAGAACATAAAAAATAATACGTCTTTCTTCAAATCTGATATTATTATCGAATTTTTGGAAACAAAGACGTTAAAATAGATACAACTTTGTTCTTCGCATAATTTTTGGCAATATTTTAGGAAAACAAAACACACATCGAGTTTCAACCTTATTACATGAATTTCTCCTTTAAGGTCTTGGATGCATGCGCACTTACGCTTTGTCCTAACCACACCAACATTATTTGTTTACCTGTTGACAACGTATTTGATATTAGTTTTTCTTGTTAGTTTTTGGATTTGTGTTTAAATAATATATAAAAAATGCATTGCGGTGGGCAACGCAGTAAAAAACTTTTAAAAATGGCTTTAAGTGACAGTGAAAAATCAAGTTATTCGACAAGTAAGTAGTTTTTCTTCTTCTTAACCTCACATTTTTTTAATTTTATGTCCACACTTTTTATTTTAATATCGCGTCTTTAAGAGAAAATAAAAAAGGTTTTATTATTATTATTATATATTGTTATATAATGAAACAATAAAAATCGTTCTTGTTTTGCTATGTAAATACACACATTGTCATATTAATTTTTGCTTTTAAGAAGTAAGTTTCAATGCCGATGACCAATCTTATTCAGATAGGAGTTCAGTAATAGACCCCGAAACAATCATTCAAAACGGAGAGGAACTATTTCAATTTAAAGAAAACTTACGACCACACCGCAGTAACTTTCTACCTGCATATTGCGAATAGATAGCTAGCCGAGAGAGAGAACCTTTTTCCCCAGATGTGTCCGAGTATGTTCCGTCCCATGATGGTAAGACAATCATTATTATATTATTTCAGCTAATTATAATCTTTTGGTTTTCAGAAAATGCTGGTTCCGAAAAAGATTGCTGGCAAGAAGAAGAGGAATTAAATGAAATTCGCGCAGAAAGTATTCATGATATTATTCAGCCAAGTATAAGTTCGCGTTTGAATGCAGTGGCGTTCACTAATACACAAGATGACGATTCGAAAAAGAATAAAAGTAGGAATATGCCAAAAAAATCTAATCCTGGTCGTAAGAGAAAGAGAAATCCTGAAAATTGGAAAACTAATATACAAAAGAGAAAGAAAAATGCAGGGAAGGAATTCATAAATAAGGGTGGTAAATTAATAAATATGCGGCAAATGAAACAAGGCTGTAATGAGAAATGTTTAAAAAAATGCTCTGGAAATTTGTCTATTGCAATGAGAACTAAAATATTTACAGATTTTTGGGCCCTTGGTGATCATAACAAACAAGTGGAGTTTTTAAGCAGAAATGTAGAAAGGATGCCCAAAAAGTATGTTCTGCTACAGAAAATTGGAACATCCAGGCGTCACTGGACTTATAGGTACTCATTTTGTATTGACGGCAAAAAAATTCAGATATGTAAAAAGATGTTTGTCGATACTTTAGATATAACTGATAAATGGATCACTACTATTTTCAAGAAAATTGACATGCAGGAATATAGTTGCGCTGTGCTTGACGACAGACGTGGGCATCATACTAATCGGCCACATCAGATTTCTGAAGATGTGAAAGCTACTGTCAGGGCTCATATTTCACAAATACCATCAGTGGATTCCCATTATGTTCGAGCTAGAACAGAAAAGAAATATTTTGAGGAAAGTTTGACATTCGCAAAATTGTATAAGCTCTATAAAGAATGGATGCAGGAAAAAGCATATGAACCGGCACTGATGGCTACCGAAAGACAGTATCGAGACATATTTTATAACGAGTACAACATTGGCTTTTTTAAGCCAAAAAAGGATCAATGCCCAACATGCGATATATATGCCAGAGCTTCGACCGAAGAAAGAGAAGCCTTACAAAAAGAATATACAACTCACATAGCATCTAAATTTGTGGTCAGGGAATTAAAGTCAGAGCATAAATCTGTCGCTATAAACAGTAGCTCAGTTGTTTTAGCAAGCTATGACCTTCAAAAAATTTTGCCAACTCCAATGTCTGAAGTTTCGTTATTTTATTATAAACGAAAATTGGCCGTCTATAATTTTACTATATTCGACGTAGGATGCAAAGAGGGCTTTTGTTACGTATGGGATGAGACAATAGGCAAAAAAGGTGCCAATGAAATTAGTAGTGCCGTTTACTGGTTTATTGAAATGAAGGTTATAGAGGGGTTTAAAGATTTTGTTTTCTACTCTGACAATTGTGGAGGACAAAACCGAAACAGAATTGTGTTTTGTATGTATGCTTTTGCTGCAAAAAAATTTAATATTAACATAACGCATGTGTTTTTTGAAGTAGGGCACACCCAAAATGAAGGAGACTCGATGCACTCCCTCATAGAGAGACGCAAAAAAAATCAAATTGTTTATGTTCCTGAGCAGTGGATTTCAATAATACGATGTGCCAAATCTTCTGGAAAGCCCTATACTGTAACTGAAATGAATCAAGGTAAAATTCTTAATTTCAAGGAGTTGATGAATAAACAAAGCAATTTTGATATTGGTATAGATAATAATAAAATCAAATGGAATAAAGTCAGATGTTTAAAAATAGATAAGGAAACCCCCAACCTAATACAGGTGCACTATGATTTGTTATCTGAAATTTCCTACCATATTGATTTAGAAAGAAAACAAGGCAAAAAATCCTCCAGGAACTTGGCAAAAACACAGAACTTATCTGATGCTACTAGCCTACAAAGGTCCCCTACCTATTTCCAAAGCTAAATACAAAGATTTAAATAGTCTTTGCAATTCAAAAGCCATTCCAGAATTGTACCACAATTATTATAAGAATTTAAAATATATTGATGAAGTTACCCAGGATGGATCTTCAGATACAGAATAATGTTATACTTTAAGTAAATATTAGAGTTTATGATTTTGTTTGTCCCAGGAGAATTTTTTTTGTATGAATTTATTGTTTTTTTTTAATAAAATATCATGAAACCAGTCTTTTTTAACTTCTCTCTAAACCAAAATTTGTAAAAATTATATCACACGAACCAGTTATTTCAAAAAATACAATCTGCAAATAAACAATACAACCTTTTAAATGGTCAAATTTAAAAACACAAACAAAAATGCTTTTAGAAAGGTTGTATCAATGAGTTACAACCTTATTCCTCAAATATCATCAAAAAAGAGAGGGTTGTATAATTGTGAATTTCGCTTTTCTAATGACTTAAGAAATATTAAAAAATATACAAACAATTGAAAATTATCAATCTAAATAATAAACGATTGGGTAATTATTTAGAACAGCTACTTCTGGCCAATTTCCGTAATTTTTACAAAAATACTTTAATTATGGTCTACAAATAATGAATTAAGTATTCATTTAGTGCGCTCAAGCATATTTTTTTCAAAATTAATTTTTAAAGTTGGAACTACTTTTTGATCGCGCTGCCATTTTTAGCAGTATGGCGTCTGAAAATCGTATTCAAATAGTAATACGCGACAAATAACAAACAAAACAAATTATTTTAATATGCATTACATTTTAAATTTTACCGAAAAAAACATTAAAAAAGTAATCTTATAATATAAACATACTCTCACAACTTACTTTTAACAGGTGGACTTTCCTAAAAAGATGTATCGACACCTATCCACTTATAACTACACTGTTTACATTCTGTATTTTATTTAATTAAAATCTGCACCACACAATATTTATATAATTAAATATAGGTACTCTCTGAAAAACTAAACATACAAAAATTATAACTCGTAATCATCTTAACAAAATGTTCCATTTAACAACAAAATTTATTCTGCAATACACAATACTAAAATCAACTTTTTAACAGCGCTATCTGCTGTTCCGAACATAACTTGCGTTATGTCATGTAGGTACCAGCGTTGCCACATCTCTAAATAAAACCTAAATATTACCATCATATTTTTTTACATTATATATATATAAAAAATATTGAAAATAAAATGTGAAATGTAGAGAGAATATTACTAACCAAATCAAAATGGTCTTTTTGCATTTTATAAAAGATAAAACAAAGATAAACAAACACGCAAAATTCAGTGACGGGTGGCGATGCTTTCCTAATCCAACCTAACCTAACCAAACTTAACTGAACCTAACCAGAACTAACCAAACCTAACCAAACCAAATCTAACCTAACCTAACCTAACCTAACCTAACCTAACCTAACCTAACCTAACCTAACCTAACCTAACCTAACCAAACTCAACCTAACCTAACCTAACCAAACATAACCTAACCTAACCAGACCTAATCAAACCTAACCAAACCTAACCTAACCAAACCTAACCTAACCAAGCCTAACCAAGCCTAACCTAACCTAACCTAACCTAACCTAACCTAACCTAACCTAACCTAACCTAACCTAACCTAACCTAACCTAACCAAACCTAACCTAACCTAACCTAACCTAACCTAACCTAACCTAACCTAACCTAACCTAACCAAACCTAACCTAACTAAACTCAACCTAACCTAACCTAACCTAACCTAACCAAACATAACCTAACCTAACCAGACCTAATCAAACCTAACCAAACCTAACCTAACCAAACCTAACCTAACCTAACCTAACCTAACCTAACCTAACCTATCCTTACCTAACCTAACCTAACCTAACCTAACTTACCTAACCTAACCAAACCTAACCAAACCTAACCAAACCTAACCAAACCTAACCTAACCAAACCAAACCAAACCAACACAAACCTAACCAGACCTAACCAGACCTAACCTAACCTAACCTAACCTAACCTAACCTAACCTAACCTAACCTAACCTAACCTAACCTAACCTAACCTAACCTAACCTAACCTAACCTAACCTAACCTAACCAAACTCAACCTAACCTAACCTAACCAAACATAACCTAACCTAACCAGACCTAATCAAACCTAACCAAACCTAACCTAACCAAACCTAACCTAACCTAACCTAATCAAACCTAACCTAACCTAACCTAACCTAACCAAACCTAACCAAACCAAACCAAACCAAACCAAACCAAACCAAACCAAACCAGACCTAACCAAACCTAACCAGACCTAACCTAACCTAACCTAACCTAACCTAACCTAACCTAACCTAACCTAACCTAACCTAAACTAACCTAACCAAACCTAACTAAACCTAACCAAACCAAACCTAACTTAACCTAACCTAACCAAACTTAACCAAACCTAACTTAACCTAACCTAACCAAACTTAACCAAACTTAACCAAACTTAACCTAACCTAACCTAACCTAACTTAACCAAACCTAACCTAACCAGACCTAACCAATCCCAACCTAACCAATCCCAACCTAACCAAACTTAACCAAACCAAACTTAACTAAACCTAACCAGAACTAACCAAACCATACCAAACCAAATCTAACCTAACCTAACCTAACCTAACCTAACCAAACCAAACCAGACCTAATCAAACCTAACCTAACCTAACCTAACCTAACCAAACCAAACCAGACCTAATCAAACCTAACCGGGTTTGTTTAGGTCTTGGTTAGACCATAACCGGGTTAGGTTTGGTTTGGTAAGGTTTGGTTTGGTTAGGTTTAGTTAGGTTTGGTTAGGTTTGGTTAGGTTAGGTTAGGTTAGATTAGGTTAGGTTAGGTTAGGTTTGGTTAGGTTTGATTAGGTTAGGTTATGTTAGGTTAAGTTTGGTTAGTTTAGGTTAGGTTAAGTTTGGTTAGGTTTTGTTAGGTTAGGTTTGGTTTGGTTAGGTTTAGTTAGGTTTGGTTAGGTTAGGTCTGGTTAGGTCTGGTTAGGTTTGGTTAGGTCTGGTTTGGTTTGGTTTGGTGTGGTTTGGTTGGGTTAGGTTAGGTTTAGTTAGGTCTGGTTTAGTTTGGTTAGGTTGGATTAGGATAGCATCGCCATTCATCACTGAATTTTGCGTGTTTGTTTATCTTTGTTTTATCTTTTATAAAATGCAAAAAGACCAATTTGATTTGGTTAGTAATATTCTCTCTACATTTCACATTTTATTTTCAATATTTTTTATATATATATAATGTAAAAAAATATGATGGTAATATTTAGGTTTTATTTAGAGATGTGGCAACGCTGGTACCTACATGACATAACGCAAGTTATGTTCGGAACAGCAGATAGCGCTGTTAAAAAGTTGATTTTAGTATTGTGTATTGCAGAATAAATTTTGTTGTTAAATGGAACATTTTGTTAAGATGATTACGAGTTATAATTATTGTATATTTAGTTTTTCAGAAAGTACCTATATTTAATTATATAAATATTGTGTGGTGCAGATTTTAATTAAATAAAATACAGAATGTGAATAGTGTAATGATGAGTGTCGATACATCTTTTTAGGAAAGCCATTTTTAAAAGTAAGTCATGAGAGTATATTTATATATCATAAGATTACTATTTTAATGTTTTTTCGGTCAAATTTATAATGTAATATATATCAAAATAATTTATTTTCTTTGTTATTTGTCGCGTATTACTATTTGCATACGATTTTCAGACGCCATACTGCTAAAAATGGCAGCGCGATCAAAAAATAGTTCCAACTTTAAAAATTAATTTTGAAAAAAATATGCTTGAGCGCACTAAATAAATACTCAATTCGTTGTTTTTAACTATTAATTAAACAATTTTTATAAAAATTTTGAAGATAGGCCAGAAGTAGCTGTTCTAAATAATTACCCAAATGTCTATTCAGGTAATTAAAAAAGGTGAAAATTAATAAAAAAACTAAAAAAATACAATTCGACGTTCCAAATTTGTTTACCACCAAACATATGTCAAACGTTTGAAAATTGGCTTCAATCATTATTCGTAGCTTCAATCAAACGCATAAGGTTTTCATTGATATGCGCTGTCCTCTCTCTTTCCTAGTCTAAGGGATACGACTTTTGTTGGACTCTGTCAAAAAAGTTTTTTTTTATCGTTTTTTTTTCCGTTAAATTAGAAGAAAATAAAAAAGTAAAATATATTTTCAATATTATATTATCTCTAGTTTCAGAAAAAAAAATGCGTCTTAAATTTTTACTTAAACACCCCATTACATGGATGCTTAAAATGAATGTTTATCATTTCCCTGAACATTGAATGAGAATACATTTTCCTGTTGAAATGTTTTCAAATGATGCTGTAAATAACAATTCTAACTTATAGATATATTCAACAAATTCTACACTTGGAGCTCTTAAGCCTCCAAAAGTACTAGTGTCCTTGTACGCTTTAAGATATGTTAAAATATTATCAATATCAATATTCTTTGGTTCTACCAGAATTGACAACTGTCTTATTATAATCATGGCGGCTTCAGACATGCACAAACAAAAAATAATTTGACAAAAGCCCTTACTTTCGCTTCTTGTTAGTTGGTGTATTCTTTGGTTATGGTTCACCTTACATCTAACAAAGTCAATGGTTGATTTAGGTGAAGCTTCTTTTAGGTAATTAGGCAACATCCGTCTTCGTCTTCCACTTTCTAATAGTAGGATTAGACATTAAAACTATCATGTTTAAAATAGGTACTTTTAATTAATAAAGTAAATTAACATTAAAATTACATATTTTTACAATATCTCAAAAAATATAAATAATTTTATAAAGCAAAATACCCCAGATAAATCAGAAGTAGGTAAATTTTGTTGCAGCTTTAAATAACTTCTAAAGAAAGCGATAAAATTGGTTTATAAGCTGTTTTGAAATAGTTTTTAAATATTCGTCATCTACTGATTTTGCATTTCTTTAGTATTGCACATCTTGCTTTAACTTAAACTCCATAGAATCGAACCCAAAATTACTAATAAAGTTGACACTAGGTGTTTTTTCGCGCTATTTCCATCAGGCTTAGCAGTAGAAGGGCTTGTTGCATCAGTTGAATCTGTTGTAACAAAAAACAAACACTAGAACATACATGTAACAATCTCTGAAACAGTATTTACTTTCTTTATTACCTAATATAACAAAACATTCATTTCTCAAGCATGCGCTTGAACGAGAACGCGAGAGAGATAAATATTGTCGGTACCATATTGTAGTGATGTTATTGCCGCGTACCAACTGTCCATATAGAAGTATTATAATATATTATTCAACGGGTGTACACCATCTGAATGAATAATAGCCATTATATGAGAGTAGAATACTATAATTTGTCCACGACTTTCAAATCAAATTTACTAGTAAGCCGTGGTGTGCTGGTCATGTGGCATCAGGCGCCTGGAAGGTATGCAACACCTCTCGCTCTCCTGGGGACTTGTTCGTCGGGGCGGTTGGGAAGGGGAAGGGTTTTGATAGTTGTCATTTGGAACTTAACCCTTGCGTAAAGATTAACATGTGTGAAGTGTAAATGAAGAAAATACAAATAAAATAACCTAAGCAAAAATAACGTTTATTATTTTAAAGGTAACACGACAGGTCAAGTGCGTTGGCTGGCATGAGAAAGGTTTTGGTTTCCATCCCCAGTACCAGTGAAAAATATATAAAAATATAGTACGGCGGCTCTACCTTTCGGATTAGGGCAACCGAAAGTATTCTGCCTAAGAAAAGTCTCTCACTTTGGCGTTCGGATCCGGCGTTAAACTGTAGGTCCCAATTATCTATGTCGAGAATTCTTCAGATACGTACAGCACAGATGATGCGAGAGGTCGGCTACACTATCTACAGAGTATGACACGCGAAGAAGAAGTAATTATAAAATAATTACATGGTAGCACGTTAGCATAATATTATACACACCAATATACAGATACGTAATACGTGTTGCCTATACAGAATATACTTTGGTGCGGAAAGCTGCCAGACCTTAGACAAGGAAGGAGAGTGGGCGAACCTTAGACTAGGAAAGAGAGAGGACAGCGCATGGCAATGAAAACCTTATGCGTGAGAGTGAAGCCAATTTTCAAACGTTTGGTGGTAAACAAATTTGGAACATCGAATTGTATTTTTTTAGTTTTTTATTAATTTTCACCTTTTTTAATAAACTGAATAGACATTTTAAAATGGTTAATTGTGTAGCTTATAAGTGCAATAGTCAGAGTGCTAAAAAAGAGCAAGGAATTTCATTTCATAGGTAAGAAGTATTTTACAACTATTTCCTTGAAATTTATTTTTATTAATATTACAGCTTTCAGGTAATAGATGTTTAACTAAATCACATATGTTATGTACGATAACTTAAATTAATTGTACATACATTTTGAACATTGTTTTCATTCAGTTTTAAAGATTATTTTTCAATTAATTGTTATTATTTTCTCATAGATGTAATAGTTTTACAGTGGCGTGGAACAAAAACATATATTTAAAATAGATAAAATAGATTAAAATTGTAATATTTATTAAATAAATATGTTTTAAAATGATTGTTCTTTTTTTTTGGAGCAGTATAAATTCAAATACTTTTTTAAATTAGATTTGTAATACGAAATAATGAAAATGATTATTTAATAGGTAATCGTCTAAGAAAAATCGTATGATACGCCTATGTCAATATTGACCGCCATTAGTTTGGTGGTAAATGGGTTACACAAATTGATTCGAATGCGCAGTCCTCTCTCTTTCCTTGTCTAAAGGGCGAACCGTATTTTTACGAAAAGAAGAAGAAAAAGGAGATTTTAATTTAAGGTTATGTGTAACATTCATGTGACATGAGCTTAGAACAAAAAGAAACAGGAAGGAGTATATGCAAAATGACCTTGAGTCCAAAAAGGAGCTTGCATATGGCGGACAATTGTCAATTTTAATTTCCGTTTCCAATGACGTACCGTAAAAAAATAAAATTTATATTAGGGTTTTTGTTTTGATTAAATTCCAACCAATCAAGTATGTGAATACAATTAGTGTTCTAAATAATTTAGTAGGTATAAGAACCGAATGATACGCCTATGCGCTCATTTTTGACATTTATATGCAAATATTGCTTTGACAGCATACTGTAAACATAAACAATGAGTCATACAAGGAGCTTCAAGATGGCCGACTTCCGTCGCAAATTTTTCTTAAAGTTAATATACGACAGACTCCTTCCTGTTTCTTTTTGTTCTAAGGACATGAGCATGGAGCGGTGAATAAACCGGCCCTTAAACTCTTTACTTTCAGTAAAGTGTTCCGTAGCGTTACTGAGAGGATTGTCGCCCGTAGGTGTTTATTCATCTTCTAGTAGCGCCAACTTTTCAGTAAATAAAAGCTACTGAAGACTTTAATTTACAAATTTGATTTGACCTATCACTAAGGAATTACAGAGGAGATTCTAACCTAAAATTGTTTTTGCGTGTTTTGTGTGTTTACTTATTTTTTTTAAAATTGATGTTATTGACGACATAAAGGTCGAAACATACTATCAAAACGCAACGCGATGTGTTGTGTCGACACCCGACGCTCGCCGTGCATATAGACAACACGCCACGCGATGCTAAAACACGTATCGTGTAGTGTAGTCTCTCATGGAAGACTTAAGTGTATTGACGTGTGACGTGGCCATGGATTCGATTCTGCTTGAAGACGAGCTAGATGAAGATTTAGAAGAAGATTACGAATACTATGATCACGATAATGAACTGAACTCAAATAATATAACACTGAGTACCGTCTAACAAAAAATTTCTTTTCTTTTATCATAACCTCAAAAATGTTTTTGAAAGAATGACGCGTGGCGTCGGGTGTTAACTAGAAACACACTGCGCTGATTCGTCGGGTGGCGTGTTCCCCCCCTCTACCGGCAACACGCTGATCCAAATCGATTGTTGTGGCGTGTCGTCACATAGCGTGTTGTCTATGTGTTTCTCACTATAATAAATATATGGAATTACACGTACTGACACGCGTCGGGTGGCGTTGTGTAGCGTCACGTTTTGGTAGTATGTTTCGACCTATCTTTTTCTTGGCCATATTAACGATCGCCGATCTTATAATAGCCAAAACAGATTTCACCAATGGGACAATTTAAACCGTTGGGATAATTCC
The DNA here is from genome assembly GCA_035357415.1 of Ophraella communa. NCBI lineage: Eukaryota > Metazoa > Arthropoda > Insecta > Coleoptera > Chrysomelidae > Ophraella > Ophraella communa. The sequence goes on along the minus strand of CM068988.1, from coordinate 17,461,323 downwards.
GTTTAACAAAAAAATCGGTTGCATAAACTTTAGCCTTCATATAAGAAAGACTTTTACACCAATCTGAAAGGTATTTTATTGTAAACTATGTTAGAAAACCATTTCGGTAACAATGACATTTTTTAGAAACAATCCGATTCCGCCACTGCAACGCTTTTGTTAACTCTAAGATTTAACCAATGCAGATTAAAATTTCATCTGTCAAAAAAAACTATAGACCTCATTAGTAGAGTCACACAAACTACAGAAAATACACTGTTGCCTTATCTCTCATAATTCTAAGTATTCAGTAACTACTGGACGAATAAAATACGTTGAATAAACACAAACTGCTTACAGGTGACCTTTAAGTTTAGTGAACAAATAACTAACGGATACTTTACTGGACAGATGAATAAACCGGCCCTTATTTTTTCAGTGTCGCTTGTTTTGGCGCATACAGTACAATAATATGCTGCTATGGTAGAAAGGATTTGTTTGTAATTCGCACATAATACCAAAAAGGAAAGTTAAACGTATTGAAATTATAGGAAAATAACCAGATAGTAGTTGGATTGGTTTGGATAAAGAATTGGAAATAATAGTCAATGAAAATATTGAAATTAAGAAAAGTTAAAAATAAACATTACAAAAAGAAGGTACAGTCAAAGCTGGAAATAAAACCGAAATAAGGGGTTGGAAGAAGAAAATAGACAATGCCTTAATAGAAAATGTAACTCCTTTAAAGGTTACATAAATAGTTATTTTTCGAATTAAAGTTGAAAATGATTAATGTTAAAAAAATTTTTAAATTATTTAAAATTAGATTTTTACCTGTGCCATCTGAGCTAGTTGTGCCATCTTCTGGGCTAGTTGTGTGATGTGTAGGAGTTGTGTGATGTGTAGAAGTTGTGTGATGTGTAGGAGTTGTGTGATGTGTAGGAGTTGTGTCATCTGTGGTAGTTGTGTCATCTGTGTTAGTTGTGCCATCTGTGGTAGTTATGCCATCTGTGGTAGTTGTGTCATCTGTGTTAGTTGTGCCATCTGTGGTAGTTATGCCATCTGTGGTAGTTGTGTGATCTGTGGTATCTGTGGTATCTTTTTTGCTATAAGCACAAGCAACCATCACTGATAAAATGAAAATAGTTATAAATTTCATTTTGTATTTATTTCTGACTATTTAATAACGTTATTAAAGCGTTATGTACCGTATTTGAATGATGACTACAATATAATAAAAATCAATAGGTATATTTATTTAATCTATAACTATTTGGAGGGATATTTCGTTAAACCAATCGAATTTGGGACAGTTATCTTTCCACTTGATACATGCGAGGTAATATCTTTATATTGCGAATAAAATAATTAGCGCTTTTATAATTTATCTAAATGAATGAATCTAAATTAAATCGACTAGAATACAAACACACATGCATAGTCGCGTAATTCTATATAGTTTTAAAATCTAATAAATTTGATCCATATGTTAATTACATAAAAATCAATAAGATTAATTTACTTATTTTCCCACTGTATATATTTTAACGTTTAAAGTCTAAAGGAAGTATAGTATCCAATAGAATAAAAAAATACTTTTTCACGATATTGAGAAAACTGGAATTCCATAAATGGCGGTCTGTCAATATCATCTTAGCAAGGAGTAAAACAAAAAATCAGCCTGTGTACTCTGTAACTCAATAGAAATAGAAATAGCAAAGATAGAAATTTCTTTTTCTACAACGCTATATAAAATGACGTTATTTTGTAATAGTAAACGTTCAGCGAAAACGCGATTTCCGTTGCAAGTGAGAGAATATATTTTCGTCTCTAGTGACGACCTATAGGATCTATTGTGTCCCTCCTTACTTGCCATGTTCTGATATTTTCTCAGACCTATAGCAGCTCTTCGAGTCCTATTTTCTGGAGGAAGTTTAGGACATCGTCGGGCTTCAAATCAGGTAGATCCCCTTCCTCTATTTCATGTGCTCCTAGGTATCTAGCCCTAGAATTTTGCAAGGCAGGGCATTCTGAGAGTATGTGTATTGAGGTTTCATCCTCTTCCTCACAGAATCTGCACTTTGCTTCATCTGCTAACCCTAGTTTCTTCATGTGGCTTCTTAACCGGCAATGCCCGGTTAATATTCCCGTTAGAATTCGGAGCCTTTTTTTACTGAGGTTGAGGCAGCTCTTCTGGTCATAGTTCCCCAGTAGTATCTTAGATTGCCTCAGTCGTTCCAGCTGATTCCAGTACTTGGATTTTTCCTTCTCCATTTCTTGCCTTAGTTTTCCTAAGATTACTCTACTGCTGATCCCACAAGATTGTTCTGGTCCCAAAAGTGGGGTTTCAGCTCCTTTGTTTGCCAGCTTATCTGCTGTTTCATTCCCCTCTATTCCTATGTGTCCCGGGACCCATAGGAGGGTGACAGTGTTCTTCTGGCCTAGTTCATTTAGTTTGCCTAGGCATTCCCAAACCATCTTGGAACTGATTATATTTGAGCTCAGCGCTTTGATGGCTGCTTGACTATCCGACATGATCACAATCTCTTGTCTGCGGTAGTTTCTTCCAATATTGAATTCCACACATCTTTCGATGGCGCGGACTTCTGCTTGAAAGATGCTCGGGTATGTGCCCAAGCTTTCTGAGTATTTGTCTCTCGGTCCAAAAACACCTATCCCAGTTCCCTCGTCTAGCTTGGAACCGTCCGTATACCACTTTATGGTATTCTGGTTTAAATTCTGTATGGTGTCTTCATCCCATTCAGATTTATTACTCATCTTTGTGATGAATTTTCTCACAAAGTTGAATTTCTTTGGCATATCATCTTGGGGCATTTCCCAAGTTTGATCAAAATGAAGTGATCGAGGTTTTTCCTTGATAATTCCTTCTTTGATCATTCTATATATTGTTTTCTTCCTTACACTTTCTAGCAGAATGTGCAGTGGGGTCAAGTTTAAAATCAACTCCATTGCAGCAGTGGGGCAAGTTCCCATTGCTCCAGTGATACATGAACAGGCTAGTCTCTGAATCTTCGAGAGGTTTTTCCTCGTCGTATTCAGATTAGCCCTTACGCCCCAAGCCACTGCCCCATATGTGATTATTGGTCTCACAATTGCTGTGTACATCCATTGCAGAATACGTGATTAATGGTCTCACTATTGCTGTGTACATCCATTGCAGGATACGTGGGTTACATCCCCAGTTCTTCCCTGCAATGTTCCTACACACCATGAGGGCCTTGGTTGCTTTGTGTATTACTTCGTCTTCGTGTTTGTTCCAGAGTAACCTGCTATCTAGGATTAACCCTAGATATTTTACCTCTGTTTTCCACTCGACGATGTTTTCCCCTATTTTTATGATTTTTAGATAAGGTTTCTTTTTCCGTGTAAAGGCTACTAGTGTGGTTTTGGTGGGGTTGATGCTGAGTCCCACCGAGTCACACCATTGTTCCGCAATGTTCAATCCTCTTTGAACAATATCATACTTCCCTTTTGCCAGGATAACCATGTCGTCGGAATACCCTTGACATGGTATGCCTTCCATAGTCAATTGACAGAGCAGACTGTCCACAGTGAGACTCCACATAAGTGGGGATGCAACTCCCCCCTGTGGACAGCCTCTGGTCACATTAATGAAGATAGTGTCTTGTCCTGCCTCCATTTCTGCGATTCTTGTAGATAGCAGTTGTGACATCCAAATGGAAGTCGTTCTATCTACTCCTTTCTCAATCAGTGCTCTTTTGACTGCCTCATGTGGCGTATTGTCAAAGGCCCCTTCTATGTCTAGAAAGGCACATACCACGGTCTCTTTTTTGTTCAGTGCGTCTTAGATTTCGTCAGTCAACTGTGTTAAAGCGGTTTCCGTGGACTTTCCCGCTTGGTAAGCATGTTGACGAGGGTGCAATGGCACCTGTTCCAAGATTTCTGTTCTAATGTAGTTGTCTACAGCTTTTTCCATCGTTTTTAGAACAAACGATGTGAGGCTGATCGGTCTAAGGGATTTGGGGTGCGTAGTGACCCGTTTCCCTGCTTTTGGGATAAAGGTGATTTTGGCCCTTCTCCACGCTTCTGGTATGTATCCCAGTTCAAGGCTGCTCCGATTAATTCGGATCAAGTGTGGAATTATTGCCTCTTGGCCCTGTTGGAGTAGGGCAGGAAATATTCCGTCCGTTCCAGGGGTTTTGAACGGCTGGAAGGTGTTCATAGCCCATCTCAGCCGTTCTTCACTGCATATGTGTTTTGCCAATGCAGTGTCTTCCCTGGTAGGTCTTTTAGCTTTCTCACTTTTTGTTCCCGAAGGGACAATTCCTCCTGGAAAGTGAGTTTCTAATAGGAGCAGAGCTCGTTCTTTTTCGCTTTCTGTGAAGCTAAATTGCAGTGTTATACCTGCTTAAGCAGTTCAGCGGCTCTCCTGGGGATCCCCTATCCGCCACTTGGGGACGCGCCCGGTAGGCACCCAGCCCTCGGGCTCTAGTGACGAAAGTGACGTTTATATTTTTAACCATTTTTTTGCGCTTGCATAGGTATATAATGTTTTTACGATTTTAAATTATTAATAAACTCAAACAAGAATTATTTTTATAATTAGAATACAACTTTTTATTTAATAAATATATAAATTAAAAAATTAAATTGGATTTAAAAACCATTTTTATCTAGTGCCCTGGTTTCATTAGTTTGACGTTTCACCATTTTTATCTAGTGCCCAGCTTTCATTAGTTTGACGTTTCTTGTGAATTGTCAGTTTGCTCTAGAAGTATTTATTTGAAATCATGAGCTCCGATTCTGAAAGTGAATTAGATTACAGTCATACACCCGAAGAAATAAAAAATCAAGCAGAGGAAACTTCATTAGATTTACTACCAATAAAATCTAAAAAAAGATATGAAGAAATATATACAAAATTTACGGAATGGAGAATTGAAAATCACGTAAATTCATTTTCGGAGAATGTGCTGCTTGCATATTTTGGATTTTTGGCGTCATTGACCCTATGGTCTATTTATTCTATGCTAAAAACCACATTATCAATTAAAAATTATATCGTTATTAGTAAATATCTGAAGTTGCGATCGTTTTTGAAACGGAAATCTGATGGTTTTAAGAGTCAAAAGTCAAAAATATTTTCATCCGATGAAATAAACACTTTCTTAAAAAACGCACCCGACTCTAAATACTTAATGAGTAAGGTAAGTTATAAACTTTTTTATTAAGACAATAAATTCTCATTATTAAACATTTGTAGGTAGTCTTAATTTTTGGAATTTCGGGAGCTTGCCGGTGCCACGAATTAAGAGATTTAAAAATAAGTGATGTTAAAGATACCAGCAATATACTCATAGTAACAATAGGTAATACAAAAACCAAAGTACCCCGATCCTTTCATATTTCTGGATTATTTTACGAGATCTCTAAAATGTATATAAATCTTCGACCATAAGATATGAACGAAGTTAATTCCAGATTCTTTATAAACTACCAGAACGGAAAGTGTACCAAGCAGGTGGTGGGAATAAATAAATTCAGTAAAATTCCTATGCAAATTGCTCAATATCTAAAATTGTGTGATTCCCAAAAATATACTGGCCATTGTCTACGTCGAACTTCTGCAACGCTTTTAGTCGATGCAGGAGGTGATTTACTTCAATTAAAAAAGCATGGAGGCTGGAAATCTAGCACCGTTGCGGAAGCATATGTTGACCAGTCGGTTAACAGTAAAAACCAAAATTTTACAATCCGTAGATAACGCTATTCTCTCTAATAATGGCACATCTTCATCTAAAGTGACCTCAGTTAATAACATAACAGATGTAGGATCATCTTCTTTGATAAATAGAAATCTAGATTGTAATACCCCTATTATTTTAAATAATTGTTCAAACATAACCATAAATCATAAGTAGATATAAGGATAGTATTTAAGAATTATGTTGTTATTTTTAATTGAAAATAAAATTTAGTTTTATTGTGATTTTTTATAATTAAGATATATTCTGGGTTGTAGAAAAAGTATTGTGTTTTACTCGTCGAAAGTATTTTTTAAAGCTCAAGAACATTACCAACCAAGGCGTAGCCGAGGTTCTGTCGCTGTTCTTTCGCTTCAAAAAATGCTACTTTCGTCACTCGTTAAACAATATACTATTCTATCATAAAATGCTACTCTCTATGACTTTTTCCCAAAACCATCGGGCAGGTTCGTATATAGAGAAATATATACAATTGAACCTGAAAACATTTTGGGAGATTTTGGAACTTGTCGATTGTCAACCTATCTACCAGTAATTTTGATATCCTAAATTGTAATATTGTCATTTTAATCTATTATTACTTATTAAGGATAATAAAAAACTCTTCGTTTTAACAAAACTTCCAATGTTTATTTAAAAACTGCTTTTTTAAAAGACTCAATGACAGCCGTTTCGCTAGACAACTAGCATCGTCAGATTGACATATGTCTAGCGAAACGGCTGTCATTGAGTCTTTTAAAAAAGCAGTTTTTAAATAAACATTGGAAGTTTTGTTAAAACGAAGAGTTTTTTATTATCCTTAATAAGATGGACTTCCAAAAAGTAAGGGTTAGTACAATCAATTCTATTATTACTTATTTTGTTCTTACGTTATTTGTTGTTTTTTGTGCTTTTTTGTGAAATGGATTTGGTATTAGCGAATTTTATATAAGAGACAGAAGAAGAAGATCGAAGAGAAATACTGAAGATTGAAAAGAAGACACGACAAATCTCTATGAACTTCCTGACAGAGTTTAATGTTTTCGCCTCCATCCAAAATTTAGAAATTTATTTTTAAGCAGTTTTTTCTTCAAAAAAATCTATTAGATTCCACTGCTTTAACGAAGTTTTTAAAACTACAAAAGTTAAATGAATAAAATTCTATTTTGGATTAAAAATAAAACTTCTAAATAACACAATATAGAAAGACCCTTTTAGCTATTTCTGTTTCTATCTTCCGAATATTCATACACTGGGAAAAAAATTACGGTTAAGCAACTAGAATTCATCGCCTGGATTGCTAATTCCAAATCAGGAATAAATTAACCGTAACATGCCTAACTGTAGGTAAATTTGGATTAGGTTATACCTGAGAAAACTGTAACAACGAGAGTATCGTTTTGGTAGGCGCATGTGCCAAATAAGTTGTGTATTTGCATATTATATTAGTTGTGTTATAGTCCATGAGCTGAAGTTTAACTAATATTGATTGAAAAAATTATTTTTTTTTAAATGCGAAAACAAACATAACACACTTGTTTTTTTAATTTATAAATATAACGACTATCACGAAATCGTGTATATTTAAAACTAAAATAAATAGGTACACTTCTTAAAGAATAATAAAAAACTCTTTGTTTTAACAAAACTTCCACTATTTATTTAAAAAACTGCTTTTTTAAATTCAATGACAGCTGTTTCGCTAGACAACTAGCGAAGGGTTAGTACAATCAATTTAATTACACTTCTTAAACATTATATATATTTTCAATATAAAGACGCTGTTTCTCTGTTATTGATATCACTTAGGCGAATAGAGCGAGACATTAAAGAATTAACAACCGAATTGAGATGGGAAGAAATGAAGAATGATGATGTGATTTGGCGTTTAAATAACGGTTTGTATGTGTTGGTTTTCGATATACAGAGTGGGAGAAACCAGATAACAAAAGTGACATCAACATAACGTAAACTAAAATTCCAAAATAGTAGGCACTAAATTCTCAGAAATGACTGTGACGTTTTTGCCTTAATCTGCCTCTTGCAGTGGCGTACGGAAATTATACTAAACAGATGTGGAAAAATTAATTATTTAAAAACTATATCCACAAATAAGAATTAAATTACATTATATTAATTATATAAAAAAAATATACACTGTGTCCACGGATGGAGTTGCTAAGAGGAGAAAAACCTTTATTATTAATTTTATGACAAAGTTATTGTTATAAAAAATTTGCATCCTTTGGAAATAAGATTGACATAAAAAAATCTGAGATCGGATGTACAGGGTGTTAGCAAAGTAATAAAACGTGAAAATGTTTCATGAGAAAAGTAGGCACCATTATTATTATTAATGCAGCCGTGTGCATGAGATTTCGATTTCAGACCTACGTTTATTGGACTAAAACCACTACCACCACAAAAAGTTTAAAATTACTTACAGTATTGTATTATTCATTATCATCTGAAGAAAACTCGTCGGATGATGAGCAACTATCGCGATCGCTACTATTCAAAGTAATAATCAATGGTTCAATTGCAATGTCCATTCTAGTGTCGAGATCCCACATTTTGTCCTCTTCTTTTGTCGCATGTCTAATGCATTTTTTCCATGACTCGGGTGTGACATTTTCTATCGCAGTAGCTAGTAGGCCTTTTACCTCATTCATTTTAAAAGTTAAGTTTTCCCTCGCCACTTGGTTTTTTATTTGAGCCCATATTAGCTCGATCGGGTTTAGCTCACAATGGTAAGGAGGGAGGCGGTGTACAATTATGTTCCTCTCACGAGCCATTTCGTCGACAACATATTTCTTCAACTGAGGTATATGTTCCCTTGCAATATTGAGTAATTGTACTTTTAACATATTATCGTCGAATGGTAAATTTTTTTCAGATAGCCAGTTAATGATATCAGCTTTTCGCCAGGCAGGTGACCGCTCCATTTGTCTGCTGTGGTAGGAGGCATTGTCCATGACGACGACAGAGTTTGGTTCAAGGTTTGGTATAATCTTTAAAAACCAACTTTCGAACTTTTGCGCGTCCATTTCCTCGTGGTAGTCGCTAGTTTTCTTGGACTCGAAGAGTAACAAGCCGTTTTCCAAAAAACCCGAATCGCTGCCTATATGAGTTATTATGAGCCTCCGTCCTTTGCCAGCTGGCGCTTTTAATCCTGTTGAGAGGCCTTCAATAAAAGCTTGACGGCAACTTTTTATTTCTAAATCTTGCCATACCTTTGAAACAGTATGGCCTTGATTCAACCAAGTCTCATCTAAATAGTAAATCTTTTTACCTTCACGACGATACTCTCGGATTTTTTTCAAGTAATTTCTCCGCCACAAAACAATTTCTTCTCTTTCTATAAGAGCACTTTTCCTACCTCTTTTCATAAATTTAATGTTCATTTGCTTTAATGTGCGCAATAAAACACGTCGTGATATTTTGGGCATCGATTCATCGGAACTTATATCGGCTGCGACTTTTTTTAAAGTTGGGATTTCATTTCGGAAAAAGAACGAATGGAATTTCCTACGAATAGCATATTTGGTGCAATCATCAAGCTGAATTTGTTTTCTTCCTCTAGTTTCAATGTCTTTAGATACATTATCACATTTACCTTCATTTTCTTTAAATGTTTTAAGAATTCTGTGAACACTTCTCGTCGACACTTTAGTTAAATCACTACACAGATTAACTACGTCATTATGCAACATATTCTCATTCCGTTCACGGAGCCCACAATACACATTGTATATAATAGTTTTTCTCCTTCGGATAAATTTGGACGTCTGCGTTTACTTTGACTGCTTTCACTTTCCATATTGCTCACAGTTCACAGCACAAAATTAAACTGATTTATAATGATATTTCCCTTGTTTCAGTCCTTAAACAAATCCCTTGGTTTTTACCTGATCTGATATGAAATTACCTTTTTTTTACTGTTAATCGTTTTCCTAGAAATGTACCTGCCTAATTATTTGACGTCTACTACATTATTACTTCTTACGAATGGATTAAATGGATTAACTGTATAGAAAGTGTATTATTCCTCTTTTATGTTTATCTAGGGTAGGTATTATACAAAAATATCATTATTTATTATATTATTGAAAAGGGTATTTCCAATTTTATAATTTTTACAACAGAAATTCCAAAACTGTCATCAGTGTTGAAACAGACCTAATTCGTTATAACTGTATTATAATAACAGATCAAAGAAAAAAAAAATAATATTTACATTACGTATTATTCAACGAATGTTACGCTCATGAATGTTAACCTAACCGTGCTCAGCTGATGAAGCAATATTTATATCTCTATCTATCTTACGGCAAATTTAATCTACCTCTCTTTTTTCCGCCCCACAAACGTCTCTGTGTACGCAACGTTGCCATTTATAAATTTTAGTCCCAGAATATAATTCAAATTTTTTTATATTTAATAAACATTGATGTTGTTGAATATATTTCATTAGCAGGAAGTTTCTTTAATATTTAATATTTTTTAGTATTTAGTATTTAATGAATAAAACACGTTGTCCGTTATTCTATGACCATTTAGTTGCGTGTGTATGATTTAAATAGAAGATGATAAAATATATAGAAACCCAACCTGACAACAATGTTTACGTTTTAATTCAATAATATTTCTGAGAATTTAGTGCCTACTATTATGGAATTTTAGTATAGTCAACAAGATGGTTTTAATGGGAAGGAGTGCAGAGTGTTCAAAATTATCCATGAAAATCTTGGCGATAACTGGTGAGATAGGAGACCCCATTGGAGCTCCCTTCACTTGCCGGTAAAAATTGTTTTGGAATGAAGAGTATGTATTGGACAAACAATGCTTAGTTAGAGAAAGTGTACCTTCAGGAATTTTGTGGATTGATTCAAGAATTGGTAATTTTTCCAAAATAGGTATATTGGTGAACAAAGAAATTATATCAAAACTGACTAGTAAATCGGTGGAACTAAATATATCTAGAAACATTGTTTCCTCCAAATTTTCTTAAAAATCTTTATTTTGCAAAAGTACACTATCCGCCAAAATAAACACTACTGACAATAAAAATAAAAATTAATTTTTAATTTCTGTAATGTAAGTGTTCAAAATATTCACCATTTCGACGCAAACAAGCTTCATATCGATTTTGTAAGTCAATAAACATATCTATAAAAAGTGGTTGATGGAATTGCCGAAAAATATTTTGTATTCTCTCCCGTAGTTCGGCAATATTCGCCGGCGGATTTTCCGAATTAAATATTTTTGTCTTCATTATGCCCCAAATGTATGCGTCAGGTGGCGTCAGATCAGGTGAATGAGAAGGATATTCGAAGTCTGTTCCCCGAGAAATTATTCTATTATCGAAATGCTGACGGAGTAAGTCTAAAGTGCGCACAGCTGTATGGCTCGTTGCACCAACTTGTTGGAACCATTGTGTGCGAAACTGTAGATTTCGTGAACGGCAAAAGTTGTTTAGGTCTCTCACAAAATGTATAATAATTTTCTCTCTATAACGTTCTTGGTTGACAGTAAGTGGATTCTGATTATCATCTTCAACGAAATAAGGACCAATCATATTCCATTACCAGATACCGCGCACCAAACGGTAACTAGAAGACTGTGGAGTGGTTTCTCTACAATGACATCAGAACGTTCAAATCCAAGGAATCTGGTTGTTTGTCGATTAATATAGCCGCTAAGATGAACGTGACTCTCGTCTGAAAACCATATGCTTTTCAAAAATTTGGATCTTCGTAAATTAAACTCAACATGCGATCACAGTAAATTTCTCTTGCACGTTTGTCCGCAGCATTTAGTCGTTGTCCAACTTGAATAGCAATACCAATTGATTTGAACATGCGACGTAAAGACGTTTCACTAATGTTGAGTTTACATGCAGTTCTTACAAGACTTCTTTGAGGTGATTGCACAATTTGGTTAAAAACACGCCCTTCACTTTCGTTAGTGCATACTGTTTTTCGACGACCTGAAGAACCTTTACGTTGACACAATACACTACCAGTGCGAAAAATTTTTCAACAACAGCTAACATCACAGTTTTACTAGGAGCTGCTTTATTAATTTTTTGTTGATATTTTATTGACACCTGTTCTAAGCTTGGACCATCATTACGACCTTTTCCGTATGAACGAAAATAATGCTCTACCAAAAACACTTTTTCTTCCGTTGTTAGAACCATTTTTAAATCAAATTTAACTGCATCGTACTACGTTACTTGTAATGTAAAAATATAGTTATTTCAAATCACACAAGTGAACAAAACGGCCTGGAAAACAGACCTCCATTTTTGACCTAAAAATTTAAAATTTTGTAATGGTAGTGCTAGCGAACCTTCATTGAATGGATTTCTATACAAGCCAAATAAAATAACTAGCAAAAAAAAACTGAAACATTTTTTCCAATAAATTTTTGATTTCCTTATATATTTTGGATCCCTTTGCCACCCATTTTGTACCCAAAAACTTAGGAGTTGTTTTCGAAAAGTTAGGAGGCCTTTTTAGTTTGTGGTATTTTACATCTTACAGTTGACGAAAAACGAATGTCAGCTGTCAACACATATACGTATCACTAAGGTATTAGACAATATTCCATAGTATCTTAGAATAACTCTTGTCGATAGTATTTGCATGAATAAAAGCAAATCAGAGTCATACACATCACAAACAAACAAGCAAATGTAAAAGAATAAAAATGATTATACAATACAATCCAAACAAACAATATTTCATATGCTCACGCTGCCCTACATCTTAACCATCAATACTGTGAAGATTAAAAAGTTACGCCACTGATGATGTCACACTACTATTGATCCTACATCGTAAACGCTGTAAGTGTAATTTGGACGACTTTAAGACAGCGCTGTGAGCATGAATCGGAACGCGGCCGCCTAGATTTCTTATCACAGTTTACTTGAGTTTAATTTTATTTTAACGGATTGTTTCAATCATTGATAACAGAACAGTTTTGCACATATTTTACTTACAATTTGCAAGAGATTAGATACCGTTCTTTAATGTATGTAGTTAAAATGTCACTAAATCAGATATGTGACTCATTTCCAATTTGATGAGATATTTTTAATGCCAATTACCTATTGCAACATGATTTTAAGATTATTAACTGATACGTGGAATACAAAAAGTGGATGATTTAAATAGAAGTAAAAAAGTTGAGCAATATACTTTTGTCACAATAAAATTGTTTACAATAAAATAGAACAATAGAACAATTATTTTTTATCAAAATTATGCCCATTTGTTTGATTGATAAAGATACAGTTGTTGGTCTTTTAAGAAGAATAGCTGAATCCAGAATACATGGTATTTCTGGACTTGTTTTGCAAAAAGAAGGTTGCTTGTTCTAATCGATGCAATAATGAACAAAAGTACCTATACAGTGCATTTTTTTTAAGTGTGGCCATAGGGATTCACATGGTAAAATTTACACCCCATGTTAACGTATGTTATCTTCGAGAATAAAAACCGAAACTATGGTATTATAAGTAATTCGAGGTCGTAGAATTCAATTCTGGCCTCAGAAATGCCCTTAAGTGGCCAGAGACGGCTTCAGCCGGATGGTGTAGGGGCCATTTGCGCAGAGGTTCGGGAAATCGGCCGTCACTTCGCTCCCAAATCCACTGGCAGACTTTTTGAATCTAAAATATAATACTAAAGGAACACCATGGCTTTATCTGCAACAACTTCTGAAAAGTTATTTTGTGCACCACGTATCCTCAATGTGGAACTTCGAGAAAAACATAGTCAACTTTGACAGCTTGTAGTGTGAATGTTTGTTTTTCGCCCAATTTACTGCAAAATAATTCTTCAACCTAAATAAAATACGAGAAAATATCTAAAAGAGCAATAATAAAAAAGATTGTGAAACGAACTAATAATTTTTATCTAATAAATAAAATTATAACATTTATTTGAAAAAACAACTTAACACAATAAATTGACAAAAATTTTCATAAATTATCAAAGCAATTGCTCAAAATGCTTTCCTTGGACTGCTAAACAATACCCTAAGCGATCTTGAAAATTCCTTCGAATGTTTTGCAATGTTCGTATTGTAATGGAATTACAAGCTTCCGTTATTCGTGCCTTTAGCTCCTCTACACTTTCTGGTTGACCTCTCACAAGGTCGTAAACCTGTGACGCTAAATATCCCCATATCGAAAAATCCATCGGTGTTAGATCAGGACTTCGACCGGCCATTTGAACGGTCCATGCTGACCAATCCAACTATCAGGAAATGATTCGTTTAAAAATTCTGTTACAGAGGCAGCACTGTGAGGGGGTGCTCCATCATGTTGAAATATTATTTCTCTGTTGGCTCCTAAAGCATCTAGCCGTGGTCCCACCTACAGTTGGAGTAGATCTAAGTACTTATCTTGATTCAAATTCCCGTTTATAAAAAATGGCCCTACTAAGTTATTACCTAATATCCCGAGCCAAACGTTTACTTTTTGAGGCCACTGACTATGAGTTTCTTGTACTCTGTAAGGGTTTTCCTTTGCCCAAATGCGGCTGTTTTGTTTGTTGACTGTCCCATTTAATGTGAAAGAACTCTCATCAGAAAACAGAATGTTATTTAAAATATTCCTATCTCGATTAATTTTCTCCATCCAAAGTTCACAAAATTCCATTCGTGAGAAGTAATCACGGGGCAACAGTTTCTGAACATTTTTAACTTTAAACGACTTGTATTTTTCACTCTTCAAAGCTTTAAAGCAGCTACTTCTCGAAACGTGAAATTCTTCTGCCAGCTTTTTAAGACTGGTGGTGCCTTCATCCTCAACCGCCAAACAGACATTAAACCGTAAATCTTCTGATACGACGTACGAGATTCTATTTCGTTTTTTATGCTCATGATTTAAGCAACCGGTAGCACGAAATTCGTTGTAAAATCTGAGCACTGTAGTTTTGCTTGGAATCGGACGATCGGGATATGCAGCAGCAAAATTCTGGACAATTTCTCTGCTGGACATACCTTTAACACCGTACATAAACAAGACTAGTAGAACAACTCACCCTTCGGCACTTTGATGTCGATGCTTCAAAGTAAAGCCGCTATCGTACGAAAACAAGCACGTGTCTCCTATTTACGTACATAAGCTGGGGGCCCGACAGTCACCGAGATCGGCGACGGGGTAAGGAAGGAACGTTTATGGGCGTGTCCTAGAGTTGGAATTCTAGTCTTTGTTAATGTTCGGTGCCTTTAATGTATGATGTTACGAACTCAACACGTTCTTCACTTGTGTACACAGACATTTTAAACAAATATCAACAAATACAAACGCTTTGACAGAACTTATAAATGAAATGTCAAGAAATATAACGTCAATTTTAATTTCGCATTGCCTACTCCGATTTTTGCTAAATTTAATTACTTTTAATAATTTTACGTTTTAAGGCTAAAACTAATGAAATAAAAATAATTGTAGTTGTTCAAACATTGTGCATTTTGTCGTCTTATTTAATGATTCAATAGTAGCATTTCGTTTCATAATTTTTTTTTATAAATTATTTAGATATGTATTCTTTTTATTTTATTTATTTATCAACTATGCAGAAATTTGGTGCAAAAACCAAAATTTCATGTAGAAGTACGACGACTTGCACATTGACTAAGTATTTTGACATGTAGTATTTATTTTGATTTTAGAATTACTCTAGAACAATCATAGACGGTTTTAGCCTGATGGTCCAGGGGCTCAAATGTAGAGTGTCACTTCGAACATTCCATAACCGACTACAATATCTTTCAAAGGATGATTGGATATAAATGGTACTATCAAAGAACGTAGCCACAGTTTTTCATAAACACATTTTCTACAGGGTGGTCAGTACAAGCGGTCAAAGTTGACTATGTTTTTCTCGAAGTTCAACATTTAGGATACGTGGGGAACAAAATATTTTTTATAAGTTGGTGCAGATTAGGCTACAATGTTTCTTTAGTATTATATTTTAGATTCAAAAAGTCTGCCAGTGGATTTGGGAGCGAAGTGACGGCCGATTTCCCGAACCTCTGCAAATGGCCCCTACACCATCCGGCTGAAGCCGTCTCTGGCCACTTAAGGGCATTTCCGAGGCCAGAATTGAATTCTACGACCTCGAATTACTTATAACAATAGTTTCGGTTTTTATTCTCGAAGATAACATACGTTAACATGGGGTGTAAGTTTTACCATGTGAATCCCTATGGCCACACTTAAAAAAAATGCACTGTATAGTTACTAATACATTTAGAGATTTAATTTATATTTTTGTTAGGATATTGCTGTTAAAAATCTAGAGCACTGGAAAACAGAAAGAGCTCCCTAAGTTGTTTAGTTTCAAGTTGTGGATTTTCAGGACCGTACAACCAAGTAACACTGCAACCATTGCTGATCTAGTGTGTAGTTCACATACGTATTACAGTTCACGTAAGTGCTTTAATCTCACATAGATGCAATAGCTACTTCCCTAAAGATAACACTTTCGCATTAGCTAGGGACACTCATTCAAAATATGAAGGGCCGTTTCTTCCTCCTCTTAATAGTCCCTTCAAGTCCATTGTTTCTTAAGAAAAAATAAGAAGTTGGTAAAACCTCAACTATTTCTAACAATTTAATTTGTTACTTGTGTGCTTTTGTTCAATAACTGTATTACAGTGTGGAAACCACTTAGGGAATAATAGTATATTGTGCAACAAGGTGGAAAAGTTACACATTTCTCACGAGTAAGAAAAGTGTCTTTTCCACCGTTTTGCACACCGTAATTTTTCTACGGCTGCATATTAATAATAAAAATAAAGAAGTGAATTCATAACATTTTATTATTATTATTGGTTATAAAATAAACGGCACATACTTGATACAAAAAAAAACTAATTTAATTAATATTGTAATTAATTGTTACATTACTGCAATTTTGTATTGAGATTCCTGGTGTTTCATTTTTTCGTAACAGCAGCTATCAACTTTGGGAAAAAATCTACCTCACGGCTGAATTCCTATTTGACTAGTACGTAGTGTGGGAAAAGACCCGTGGGGTAGATTTTTTCCCACAGTTGATAGCAATACGTTACTTTGTAGTTCTGTCAAATGTGTCAAAAGCACCACATTCCATAGCAGCCGTAGAAAAAATTATTTGTGTGGTTAGTTTGGAAGAATATAAAAAACGCTGGGACCCGTCAACTTTGAAATTGAAATGTAAGCTTTTTAAACATAAATTTAAATGTACAGAGTGATACACGCAAGTCTGGCATCGTCCATAATCTATATTTTTAATGAAACACCCTGTATGTTTTTATGATTTTAAAAGCTCCTTAACAATACGATCTCAACGAACTATTCCATGTAGGGTATATTATAAATTGTACAGGGTGAAATTTTGAAATTATTTAGAATATTGTTCAAGATACCGAATTAAAATTTTAATGATGATTGGTTAAGGCAATAATTACAGAAGTCAAGTTGAAGTGGCAAACTTATTTAATCAGAGGTATCCTCAGTTGCCTAATATTTCACAAGGTACTGTGTCTAAAATTCATGCACAATTCAGATAACTTGGACATGTCAAACCATTAAAGAGAAAACCGCACTTCGTTGAAGATGATGTGAAAGTGGATATTATGTTAAGTGTCGTGGAGAATCCAACGTCAAGTTCACGTCAAATTTCTCGTCAAAATCATGTGAGTCACACAACTCTCCTAAAGTTTTTCCATAAAGAAAAACCTTATCCACATAAATTGACTTTTGTGCTAGAACTAATAGAAGACGATCCAGATCGTAGAATGGATTTCTGCGAAAGAATTATGTAGATTTTGGTCAAAGGAGAATCCTCATTGTTGAACATTTGGGCAGGTGCCATAGGTGATCATATTATTAGTCCTATTTTTGTGGATGGAAATTAGGCAGCCGAATGATATTTAAGCATGATTAGAGACGAAGTTGTTCTTGAGTTGGTCAACTTATATTCCAACGCAATAGATCCGAACCTACCGAATGAAAATATCTGATTTCAGCAGGACGGAGCAACACACCATTATGTATTGTAAGAAATAACTTCTATGAAATTTGTCCCAATAAATGGATTGGACGAAGAGGTACTATCGAGTGGCCAGCTAGATCGCCGGACCTTACGCCCTTGGATTTTTTTCTGTGGGGTTATCTCAAGAACAAAGTATATGCAACACAGCCAACTAACATTGCAGATCTCAAAGAAAGGATAACTACAGATATACGGGATATTTCACCTCAAACTTTAAATAAAGTTCGGGAGACTGTTTTATTGCCAACAACAAGATAGAGAACATTTTGAGCATTTGTTTTAATGTAAAAAATCAATTACGTCAAGTATTTTTTGTGTTTACTATCTTAAATAAAATTACAAATAATTGTGGCTCACCCCTATAGTCGTTATATCAGCCTTATGCCTCTGATGAAGCTCATCAGGCGACATTTCCATGTCCTTGGGCTCGATCACTAGTCTCTCGAGCTCTCGGCAATTACACAGGATATGCTCTTCCGTTTCATCTTCCGCCGGACAGAATCTGCACTCCGCCCTTCTCTGACAGTCCAATTGTTTTAATTGGCCCATTAAGGCGACTGTGTCCAGTTAGTAGTCCTATCATAATTCGTAGCTCCTGTCTATCAGATAAGATGAAACGGTGGAGCATATTTTGTGCAAGTGTTGAGAGCTCGATAGACTAAGGATCAATAAATTTGGTCTGCATCAACTCGAGCACACGGACTTCATGGGACAAAAAGAGGACGTAGTCCTGCTTAACTAGCCAACATAAGAGAGACTCTCCTGAATAATGTCGACTACCTACTTCAATCAGTAGTTTGTACGACAAACTAAAGTAGCGCAATGGACCTGATTAGGTCTGATTGCGCATGAAGCTTTAGACTTCACCCTCCCTAATTTACATAATATTATACAGATTCGATCCAAGACAATCTAATCTAATTTAGACGTTATACATTTTTTTAATATAAAAAATCGTGTTTCTACGCAATTAATAAATTTTGATAAATGCCGGTTATAGTATCTAAATTTGTAGATATAAAATAAACCACTCATCTAGTTCGTACTAGAGCACACATTTGTTTTTGGATTTTTATCAGATATTTAATAAATACAAAAGATTCAATGAAATACAGATTTTTATTGAGTAAAACAATTATTGCAACTAGTTTCTGTCTGAATCAGACCATCATCAGGCTGTAAAAACACAATAAATTGGTAAACAAGAAATAAAGTGGTTAAATAAGGATTTGAATGTTATCATGCTGTAACAATATTAGTTCCCAAAAGAGATCCTGGTTATAAGAGTATTTCGTCTCCAAGTGAATGCTTACTATAGAAAGAACCGGTTGTATATAAGGGTTAAGGGCGCCACTATCTTTTTATACGTTTACGATTAAATTACACAAAGAAACTAAGGTGAAAAAAATAGAAACACCTTGTAATTTAACTGAATTTGAAAGCAAAGAAACTGGACACGATGCACCCATAAGACTTATAGTCAGTGGGTATATAAATCAAACTGATATTTAAAAATATTTGTTTTTTGAAAAGAAATTATAATTGCCACAGGAGATCTATAAGGAAATGTTGTAAATGGATTTGACTTATCTTTTATACTTCGGTTGTCCGATGGGCTCGGTTAATTCACTGATGTTTGTAGTTGGAATGTTGGCTTCTTTTTTCAAAAAGAACTGTTATGAACAGGTATGTTTCTTCATCAAAGGAAATGCTATGAACAGGTATGTTTCTTCATCAAAGGAACTGCTATGAACGGTATATTTCTCTGTCAAAAGGAACTGCTATGAACGGAATATTTCTTCGTCAAAAGAAACTGTACTAGAGGGTATACCTCTCCCTACTAGCGGATTATCTCTCCGTACTAGCGGGCTGTATCTTCCTAAAAGTCGTAAAGTGGATCAGAAGGAGTCAAAATGTTATGGGCGTTTATGTTGGTTAGCTTTTAGGTCAAAAAGGACGGCAAATATTTTACATCAAAAATTTACTAAGTATTAAAAGATTTCCAACATTAATGTCCCATATTCAATGAAAAATGGAATAAAAACAAATTTCAATTTAGAGCGGTGAAGCCGGCTCTCTGTGATTGGTTAATTTGATTATTAATGAGTTTTATTGTTAGCACAAATCAAGAAGTTATAAGCTGATATATTTAGTTTTTTGTAAGTAAAATAAAAAGTAGTTGTAGTTATATAAAAAAAGGTTTTTAATTATTCGAAAAGAGTTCTAAAAAATATATGCTAATTTATTATGTTTTACATAGACTCAGTTATATATTTCATGTTAGAAAAATGTGTTTCTCTGAATTAGCTTTGAAAATAGATAAATTTACAACAAAAAATGATATTTTTATAAGCAATGAAATGCATTATGTATTTACTATTGAATGATTTTACCTGGAAATAGTACCCAATAACATTTTTACAGGGACCACGCCCTAAGATTTTAATACACAAATTGCTCATTTTGGCCTTAAAATATAGTGAAATAAAAGTTTAGCATAATCGTGAAATGAAAGGAATAAGAAATAATGAAGTGCTTACTATGATACAACCAGAGAAAGCTAAATTCTGCAGATAACTTGCACTAAAGGTTTCGTCAAAGAAAAAAGACCGAGACATAAAGTATCTCTGTATTCCTTAGAACATAAAATAGTAAGGAAGGAGTTTGTGTTATATCTAAAATGTTAAAATCTGGCGACGGAAGTCGGCCATATTGGATAACCATTTATGACTCATACTTTGTTTACAAGTTATAAAAATTTAGTTTTCTGTTAAAAATTTGGATTAATTATTTATTGGTAAGTAGCTATTATTATAATAAATATACATTATATATACGTAAACTATGTTTTTATGTTTAAATTAAATTAATACTTTGTGTTGATCCCTAACCTATCTACTTAAATTGACATAGGCGTATCAATAATGGAAAGAGGATATTTTATTTTAATTATCATTAATTTACAATTTTTTAGCTGTATATGTCAATTATTTTTATGTCTATGGAGTATTCTAAAGCAACGTTGTACAATAAATATATTTGTGTATTAATTAACACATTATCACATTCACAGTTTCCCACGGGATGAAAATATTAGACAGAAATGGTTAAATATTGTGGATAAAGATAACTGGAGTCTGTAACCATATTATCACGTTGGACGTCAATTTGTAATATGAGTTACCTGTTGATAGTGAATTTATAAAAATATTTAGTTAACTTTTTTGAAAAAATAACAATATACCAAAAGAAAAAATGTAATTTACAATAAAACAAACATTAAGCTTAATTTCGTCTTTAATTAGTTGTAAAAGATACTTCAATAATTAACAGAATTTATAAATGTTTATCACACAAAAATTATGATAGTTAAATACCTCGGCTAGGGGTGAGTAAGTTCATTAGCTCTGACTATTGTACAATATTTGTTTCTCTAAGAAATTATAAGGGCGCCACTGAAATCTTTTTTATTTTTTATGATACTACTGAAGAAAGTTGTTTTAAGCTGAGTTATTTAAATAAGTATCATAAGATGACAGAAAGATGTCAGAAAAAACTGTCTATGAAGATAAAAAAATGATTTGAAAATGTACAAACATATAAAAGATAATAAGATTTCCTTGGTGCTGAAATTAATGAGATAGAGAATACGTTACAACAAAATAATCCGCAAACAGTTCTTTAAAAATACTTATTCTAATACAGTTGACGATATAGATAGATAAACATGGAAATAAAAGAGAAAAAAATATGGGAACAGTAAACTTGATAGATCACAATAAACTTATCTGTTACAATAGTGGACGATCCTTCGCCGCACCTTGGGGTCGCTACGGCACTGTCTAGGTGGTTCCAAATGATTATAGAAGATCACTAGTGGAGGGATGATCTGCCCCAGTTGTAGAGATAATCCAGTTAAGAATGTACACACGAGATTTAAAGTTTATAAGCTGTTCATGTTTACGTAATCTCCAAATTCAAGAGATGCTTCTGGTTTACAGAATCTTCAATTAAAGAGTTGCCTCTAGTTTACTAAAGAGTTGCCTCTAGTTTACTGTTTTATATTCCAACTTTCTGTATATGACAGTAAATCAATAGAAGAAATAAGACTCGAATAATTATTAAAACCTCTGGAACTCGATAATGCCAACTCATTAGTACACCTCGTAGCGTAGCTACTTTGAACTTCCAATTATAATTATAGAGACCGTATTCATTATTTTATTATTAAAAATGTTTTATGATAGATGGAGCTAGCGCACTAATTGAATTTAATATTTAGGATACCAGGTGCTTAAAATGTTAACAGGTACTGTTACAAGTCCAGGCAAGAATAGCTTTTTAGGCTCACAACATTTTACAGAACAATCATTTGATAGAATTTCTTCAGTAATTGTTTTACTAGTACCATATGCTATACCTACAATTAAAATCGCAAGAATGAAATATGTAAGTAATTATTACATCCACAAATTGCTTTAATAACATTGACCAAATCTATATTTTTTCTCAAATCTATTTACAGATAATTTACTTAAACATATATTTCACTAATATATACCTTTTCTATGCAGGTAAGGACTAACGACCCTTATGCTGAAGAGATAATAACTACTAGCAGTGAAACTATTTCACCAGTTCCTGTTCCAGAAACTCTACCATCTACTTCTGAAAGTCCTCGTAGGAAACAACTTATAAAAAGCATCTGTGAAGTATATTTAAAAACAAGAATTTATTATATATGTAAAAGTAAAATAAATAATGTAGAAAAAATTAGACATGTTTACACAAAATTCAATTTAAGGGCCAATAGTGGTAGAATGAAAAATTTTAATAAAAATTTTGTAGTAAATAACTGGTTTTATTTCCTTAAATCTAGTACCCCCATTTTAGGCAATGTTATACTATTTTTTCCCCTACTTTCCTTATTAAAATGGTTATTTTAATATATAATGATTAGTGTCCATACTGAATAATAATAGGTATGTTTCAATAAGGACATTATTTTTCTACAAATAAAAATATAGGACGCCACTGTTAAAAAGTAACTTCCGGTAGTCATCTTGGATAACCATCCCGGTCACCTGTCCTTGAACAAGCAATACTTCCTTACTATTTTATGTTCTAAGCTGTATTCATAAGAGTGTTGACAGTGGTTTCCGGTTAGACGGTTGCGTTCGTTTTTGTAAGGGTTCTGTTTCAGGTGCGTTCTATTGTAAGGGTAGGTTTGGTAGTGGTGATAAGTTGTGTCTAATATACGGTGGGTCGGGGTTGATTTTAGGGTTCGGGAGGACGGGAAACTAAGGAAAGGTAGCATGGTGATAGACATGTTACAATGCATATTCCAGGGGATTATACGGTAAATTGACTGAAAATATTGAAAATTATTCAATATAGCCCTCTTCGTTAGGAAGCATTGCAGAAATTTTTAAAAATGTTTCAAATAAAATTAATAATTCCAAAAAACTAGATATATTTTCAAAAATTTAACTGATAAGGAATGTCTTGAAAACTGATAAGGGAAACGAGGTTATTATAAGAGATAAACAATAATATTTCGAGAGAGTGAATCACTTGATTGATACTAAATCGAAACGTCAAGATTTCATAAAAAACTTAATAACAGTATTTCCACTGTAACACACTTAAAAATTGCAATAACTTTGTTACCGAATCATTCAAGTATAAATTAATATGTTGGAAACGGCCGGATAGAATATTAAGGATATGACATGATGAAACCATATTTTGTCAATATATCCGACAAAAATGAATGGACCACAGGTGAGCCACAATATATGCGAAAAGTCCAAACGGATCAAACACGATGAATGTATCAGGAGCAGAAGAAAGAAAAAATAGTTCTAAACCTGGGAAAAATGGCGACCCTTTCTTTAGGAGAAGTGGTCGCACTCTCTGAGCGCGTAAGGAGAAATGTAGATAAGTAATACAAGAGAAGAATTATCTATATAGACGATGGTCAAGCTGCCGTCTTGGTTGTCAACTTTACATATCTTTACTTTACTGTAAGTTACCACCGCCGAACAGCATCACAAGTGAAGGTGTTAGGCACCTTACCGATGTACTGAATGGTAACGGACAATATGACCGCAAATGGTCTCCTGGAGACAGCTGAAAAAACTTTCTATTTAAACCAGTCGGGTACCGCCAGGGGTGACACAACTCTTCCCAGGTACTCGTGGAATCAAAACGGACACAAAGAAGGAAACGAAAGAACTAAAACCGGAGGTTGCTCGTACTTGAAACCTCCGAAACCCAAATCCATAGAGGGAAAAGTCCGCGGTGCTGAGTCGAAGAGAAGGAGAAGAGGATACCATTGACTCCATTCCAGCAGCCGAATAAAACCGTGCAGTGTATTTCAGTTCTTTCTCGCCAAGGAACGCATCGCTACCCAAGATAAGAAGCACATGTAAACCTAGGAAGATTAGATTATTCCATTAAAAAGTATATCCATCAGCCTCACATCGTTTACAATGAAAACTTTGGAGGGTAAGCCCAACTTATGGGCCACGCCAAGGAATTTAAAAAAGAATGTATTTATAGATGCATTCGACAAACCACCTTCTCAATGATATTGATGATAAGGACGTTACCCAAATAGTAAATGGGCGGAAATATAACGTGCCCCCTAAGAGAGCAATAAAAATCAGAGTAGAAGATGTCACTAAAAGAGACCTGGTTGCTCCCACTACCACTGTGGAACTTAGACTCCTTACTCAACCGTCTAAATAGTGAGAACTTTTGCATTATAGCTTATGCAGATTAACTAGTGATTCTGCAAACAGGAAGTATTGATGAAACACTCTGTTCTAGAATTCAAGAGGCCTTCAATGTCATAGAACGCTAGTGTAAAAATTATTCCCCAAAAAAGTCAGAGATGGTCCTTTTCACAAGAAAAAGGAGGCTTACGAACCTTCAGGCTCCAAACCTCCTAAGACTGAATTCAACTTCTTTGTAAAGGTGAAATACCTAGGAGACACCTTTGACACCAAGTTAACCTGGAAAACTATTCCCCCAAAAAAGTCAGAGATGGTCCTTTTCACAAGAAAAAGGAGGCTTACGAACCTTCAGGCTTCAAACCTCCTAAGACTGAATTCAACTTCTTTGCAAAGGTGAAATACCTAGGAGACACCTTTGACACCAAGTTAACATGGAACTTTCATGTGAACAGAACCATCGGCCGTACCTGGGGATTGTCACCAGAGGTTACAGCGTGGATCCACATTGAAATCATAAGACCTATTCTTACCTAGACGCGGTTACCTGAGGAGTAAGAAAACAACAGAATGCCTTAACATAAGAGGAGGAGAACTACACCAACTAGAATGATGGAGGTGATCTTTAGTTTTATCCCTCTCGAAGGAAGCTGTTTTGATGACCCTGATACGGCTCCGCTCTACTGGAACACAACCTGGTCGTTCTTTAGAACAATTTAAGGGTAAAAGATTCCAAGCTATTCAAAAAATTTCTGAAGTATCTGGATAGCAAAAAAGCCAAGAAGGCTACAGGCACCCTTACTGGCCATTATCACCGTCGAAACCATATCAACAGGCTGAGGTTATCTGACCGGAAGATAAAAAAGTTAAACAGATCCTTTGTCAGTGCGGGTAATCTTTTCAGTAAGATTTTCTCTCTTCTGCGAGAACTGGCAAATTGAGGGAGCTGTCTAATTCCTACGTTATAATCTACTTCAAACAGGTAGGTTGGTTGACGAGCTAGTAAGTAGGATCAATCTCAGGTGGATGCACTATCGACCAAATAGACCCTTCGAGAAAAAATACAGATACAGATAAACTTAAAAACCTGACGATGAACCATAAAGTTCATTTGCTGTGTGTTCCAGGAAAGAAGTGGCGGATAGATGCGCATTTGAGTCTCTTACTCGGAGCAGAACCAACGTGTGGAATACCATATACTTTGGCAAGGTATTTTCTTTTCCAGTAGATGATAGAAAGCTGAAATTGATTGTGTTAACCTTTACTTTTTGGAAGCTCATCTTACTAAGAACAATAAATAACTAAACAGTTAAACTAAACTTCCACTATGTATTCGAAAAATTCGCTTTAAAATTGTTATGTTATGTTATGTTATGTTTAATATTGTTATGTCTTATTACTTCCTTACTTGGTCTAGCTTTAACTCCTTATCAACATCAAGTACCTAGTTACAAACAAACAAAATGTAATTTCAATATGTCAATCTGACGATGCTAGTTATAGCGAAACAGCTGTAATTGAATTTTAAAGCGAATTTTTCGAATAAATAGTGGAAGTTTAGTTTAACTGTTCAGTTATTTATTGTTCTTAGTTTGACAGAAAGCTACTGAAAGAACAAAGAATTCGTTTCTTTTGTACAGTGAATGCGAACATGTGGTTATAACTTCTGTGAAGTGAAGTATAATGGCATTGTATTTTTGTTTTCTAACCTAACCATAACTCTACCGAAAGGTTTGTGAAAGTAATTTGTAATTAGAAACCAAATTTTTCATTTTAAAATTGTTTACTGGGATTCACACATACAGTAAAAAAATATTAACCAAATTTAAAAATGAGACATTTAATCTTGTTGTTTTATATATTATCTACAATAGATTTATCTAAAGTGCATGTAAAATTTACGACTTTCAAGAATATTTTTATTGAATCTTATCTATTTTATATAGAAATCCACTTCACTGGAGAATACATCTTATCTATCGTTTAAAGAAATAGATTATACTACAAGATTATATAATTAATTCTGATGTGGAAAATTTCATTTTTTATTCCAATTTTGTCTTATTATAATGTACGTAATTACATACTTTTTTATTCAACTTTAGGAGAAAGTTGAGTTTTACCAACTGAAGCTGTGTGGTCTGCGCACTCCAGGCCGTGGTGTAGTAGAATTAATTTTATAAAAATAAATTTTTTGTAGCTCAAAATCATGAGAACTTCGAGATTGCTAACTAAAGGAATAATTACCATACCTGTCTATTTTGATATTGAAATCGTCATCTCTACTTCACTGAATGAAATTATTGTAAAAAAACAAATATTTCACTAAATTTCACTTAATTATACCTATAATTTCATCAAAAAACACCAAAATCTCGTTGTAATTGCTTCGGCAACAATGCTTGAAATAATTAAAGAGACTATGTCAAATTTCATAGTATAACCGCTTCTGCGCGTGGTATTATTCAGACAAGCCGTGCGGCGTTGTCGCTTATTGAGCAACTCATTTCTATGATCTGATGAAATGGTTCAGTGGTTAAACATTCCATAACATGAGTTGTATAATTTAGGCGGTGACAATTCATAAAATATTAACTATACTATATATAGATGATTCAATAACAATCACAAATCTCTTACCTTAAATGGACAGTAGGCAACATCACAGCACAACAAATGCCAGTCGGTCATATCAAGACGAAACAGTCGACGAGAAATTGGTAATGTTTGAGCAAGTAAAAAAATAAATTGTTTTCTCTCCTCTGATATTAGGTCTATATATTTACCTGCTTCTTTCTATACCTTTGCTTTAACAGTAGCTTGATGTCATGATAGTCCTACTCGCTAAATCCGTCTTTCTCCATTCTCTTATCAAGGTAGCAACTTCCCTTCTTTTTAGAGCTTCTGACATGACTTGAGAGACAAGTTACTTAACGTCCCCTTCACGTCTAAAGCCTCAAGTACACGGGGCGAGTTTACAAGCTAACAAGCCGGCTTTTTACAAGCAGCTCGTAAACTAGTCCAGTGTACTCGATGCACTCGCTCCGTTAGCTGCTTGTAAAAACGCCCTGGAAAAAGTTGAACTGCCGGCGACTTTACACGCCACTCGCCGGCTTTTGAGCGAGCTAGCTTGTAAACTAGCCACGTGTACTCACAGTAGCTTGTGCACAAGTGGCTAGTAGCATTGGTCCTGAAGATGTCGGACCACATGTCACACAACAACACGTGGTTTCCACACGCCAGCTAGTTGGCTACCGAGCAAGTGAGAAATTTTGTGTGTACTCGACTACTAGCGCACTCGCCGACTCGCCGGCTTTTTACAAGCCGGCTTGTTAGCTTATAAACTCGCCCCGTGTACTTGAAAAGAAGCTACTGCTATTTCCTTGGAGGAAGAAGAATACCAATACTTTGGTATTAAAGATTTTAATTACTTATTGTATAAGAACTTTTTCTTTGTAAGAAGGCAGGATAAATTTTGTCTGTCGTTAAGGAATTATGAAAGGGTATATTAAACAAAACTTATTTATTATAAAAATCTATTAGATATTTAACAAAAAAATATAATTTTTACCAAAAAAATTATTTTCTCAAATATCTACCAGGTGTCCTAATAATATAAATAATATTTTAAATATCTTAATATAAAATCATCCAAAATACTGTTAGTATTGAGTCTATAGTAAACAAATCACAATAAATCATTTAGATACTTACAAATAATTAAAAAATGTGAATAGCAAATTTCACATTCTTGATAAAATCAATATACAATCATTATTCTAAAATAATACTACTCAATTGTTTGTAAATGTTACCCATAATTAAAGCTGATTAGAATTGTCACGTATGTACAATTATCAATTTTAAGTACCTAATTCTTGACTGGCAGTGAATTGTTCGTTTTGACAGCTTTAGATTGTTTTCGAACCAGTTGACTCTGTATATTTTTATCATTTACATTGTTGTATTATTTAAACATTGAAGATCAATTTAACAATGTCAAAATGCTGTTGTTTCCTTGTATAGATTATCCTTAGTTTCTTTGTTTTTGAGATATATTCCTTCTTTGCTGTTTCTAATGCCATATGAAAAGTAAATAACAAAACCTAAAATTGAATTGTATGATTAGTTACATAAAGTCCAAACCGATCTGATTTAAAATATATATGTCGGCGTCAATTAGTGAAATCCGTCATTCCCTGAAATGCCTAGTCATTTCACGTATTTCCGGCAAACAGCGTAACTCTACATTTGGTACACCGTTTGCCTAATAGTTTCAGACATTCCCTGTAATGACTGAATTATTTCAGTCAAACTCTGTAATTAACTAAATGATTTCAGTTACCCTGTTTGCCGATTTTAATAAATCATTGTAATTAGGACAGTGTTGCCAATAGGTACAGCATGAAAAGTTATTAAGTATTAAATTTAAAACATAAACTCATTTATTATCAGTATGTAATTATATCAGGACAAATACAAAAAATAAAATATGATTCTGAGATAAAATTCTAAAGTATATATACCTAATATAAAAAATAAACATAGAACGAACAAATAGGCACGTAACAAAATAATAGCTAGACACAAAAATATAAGAGGAAATGAGTGATAATATGGTTTATTATTTATTAGCGCAAGGTGCGCTTTTATGACACCTTGAATTACAAAGCACTTTTTTCTTTACACAAACATTGGCAAACATTGTTTTTCGCTGGTTTACATGAACACTTAAAATATCCTTGACCTCCGGAAAGTGAGAGCGACTGCACAGCTTCTCGTACTGATACAAACTTTTCAGGAACGTCATTTGCTTGAAGAAAGGCCTCTTTGGTTTCTTGATAGACCCCATTTTTGTAATCTGTTACAACACACATCAAATTTTGCATGTCAGAAGGACCTCTATCAATCTTGTCAATAGGTAAAAGGACGCACGAACCTATATTTAATGGTGGAAGTTTATTCGCTGTATTTGCAAGCATTTTTTCTGCTGCTCGCTTTAGGCACCGGCTCGCATCATGTCTGTTTTCTTTAATTATTACAGTCTTTTTACATAATATACATTTACCTCCATCTTTAGGGCATGTAATGCATAACGTCAATCCTTCTTCTATTTGTTCCGGGGTTTCATTGGTAATCATCAATTCTTGATCCTCAGCAATCGAGTCAATAACATCCTCGACAACATCCTTGTGACCATCAACCATGTCCCCCATGCTATCTTGCTCTTCTATTTCTTCAGGCTGTAGTTCTTCTTGAAGGTTTTCATTTTCCATATTTATATTCTTCTTCTAACATACGCAAGTCATCTTCATTTTCAACTTTATCCAATTAATCTCTAGGTAGATTTATAGGAGAAAATCCAGCTTTAGGGTCAACTCCAAATAATGCTTTATATGGTGAACGTCCAATTACTTTGTGGTAGGAACTATTCTTCTGAAACTGTACGAAATAACAGCCAAGTGACCAGTTTTTTGCACTATGGTCGTACATCCATGCTCTATTTCCGATATCACATATGTGAATTCTCGACCATTGTCGCTTTGGAGTATACTGGGTGCACCAATTTCCAAAAATATTTTGAGCAATTCATTCGCTACCTCATTCGCAGTTTTTGTTTTAAGAGGACGTAAAAACAAAAATTTTGTTAGGTGATCTTCATAATTAAGTAACCAACGATACTCATTGTTTGGGCAGGATTGAAAATCCATAAGGTCCACTTGTCCTCTAGAGTTAAAGTTTGTTTATATAATAGGTTTTATGGTCAGATTTGCATGAGTCCTGTTCTTTTTCTTTTGACAAACTTCACATGTTTCGAGCAATTTTTCTATTGCATATCTTCCAATGTCATATTTTGTTTTTAAGTTGTGCATTATTTTATCCCGACCGCCATGACCAACATTAATATGTGCTTCAAAAACAATATTAAATATTTTTTCATAAAGGAAACATACTTTCCTTCTTCATGTTTGTCCTTTTTAATAACAATTTTTTCTTCTCCCACTTCCAGCACGTCATATAAAGATAAAAGGTGATACTGTCTTCTCGTTTTTTTTTTCAGAAGTTTGTTTAGCCCGCAGAATTTCTGTGGCATCCTAAAATAAAAAAGTAAAATATAATACCAGTTTTATAATTAAAATCTATATATGTATGCTCAAAAACCAATAAAAAGGCACACAATAAGATCACTCTTTCCCCAAGCAAATGAATTATAAAACAGAGTGAAACGTGACAACAGTGTACGAATTTCAACTGATTTTGTATGTTGCTTGCACTTGCAATAATTTGAAGTTATGTTTGAAATAATTAACTTACCTCCGCCAATTGCGCAATATCCCAAGGTTTTTTCTTGCTTCGACTGGAGTAATAGTCATCTAACTTCTTATAAAACAATTCTGAATGCTTCGACATTTCAGTTTTCACAAAAAATCAGTACACAACAGATGTAAACTACAATTACAGTGTTCGACTATACCCGGCAAAAAGGGTAACTAAAATTATTTGGTTAATTACAGCGTTTGACTGAAATAATTAGGCAAACGGTGTACCAAATGTAGAGTTACGCTGTTTGCCGGCAATACGTGAAATGACTAGGCATTTCAGGGAATGACGGATTTCACTAATTGACGCCGACATATATATATTTTACAAATTAAACAAATACAAATTTTTATGTGTTTGATAACTTAAATAAATATTATTGAGAAATAAATAATAGTTTATACTATTTGAAGTCTCTAATTTTATTTTTTGACTAAAATCCATTGTACCTTAGATCTTATAACTCATTCGTAAAAGGAACCCACCCTTCTTAGAAACATCCCCAATGTATCCGTTTTCTGTTACTTATCTAGTGGCTGATAACAACTTATATTTCAATAGGTCATTTAAAAAATGTGACATATTTTTCCTACAGTTATCATTTATATAGTCGTATAAGAGCTATAGATGATTTACTTCAGTAGTATTTAGACCAAGAATCAGTATTAACGAAAATATATGTAAGCCCTAATAAAATAAAAATAAACAATAAAAGAATATTTACATTCCAAAATTGGCAGCTAACAATTTAATGACATATAAATCATTTTAAATTTTCCAAAATGTAGATAAATTAATAGCATCAAACCCAGGAAGAGGATCAGAAAAGTTTATTTTTAAAAATCAATGTCAGTTTTTCTTGAGTTAATTTACCAAAATATTTTCACTTATAATATCACAAGAGCTTCAATTATTTCCGGATATTTTTTGAGGGAACAAATATTTTGAAAACTATCCCGAGTCGCGAAGCGACGATGTTTGTTTCTATTATGCAAGTTTATATACATATACATTTTCTTTCTTTTTGAGATAAATACAATAAATAAATCATCAAAACAAACATCTGACATATATATTATTGCAAGTCAGCCTTTCAAACGAGGTTTCTCTACCAAAAATGTATTTATTAATTTATTATTTTTACACAAAAATTAAAGAAAACGCAAAACAAACAGCATTCCAAGTCATATAGATTTCAATGTCGTCATTCCTCAGTGATAAAAACACATTATTTAAAAAATCATTTAAAATTTAGTTATTTTAGAGCGATATTATTTTACAAGAAAGCGCTGTTGCCAAACAAAAAATATCGAAATAAAATATCGGATATACTGAAGAAAACTATTATGCCTGTATGCACCATTTTCACGTTTTCTCGTAATTAGCTAACCACAACTAAGTATGTAATCACGGTTAAAAAGTCGATTCGATGCACCAAAGAATTTTGCACTCAAATTAGCTAATTGTAAATTGGTAATTATAGCCAGCTGAGTGGAGCTGGCAACATCGCAATTTTCCTAGGAATCTGTCATGTCTGTCACAATTTTATGTTGATTGATGTGAAGGTTATGTGTAAAGAGGCTGTTTCGGGTTTCGGGTGTATGAAATTATAATTGCCAGCTTCAATTTATTTTCTTTTGTTTTAAGAATACAATTTAAAGTGCAATTTCATATAGTTATTGGAACCATAAAATTGCATAGGGTAAACCTACACCCTATTATTATAAGTTAGGGCTTCTTCAACCTCTTCAAGAAGATCTACCTTTGTTGGTTTCATAAGGCGGAAGCGACGAAAGAAACTAAGGTCATCCAGGGCTTAAAAATAATTTTCTCTCTCATTCCAAAGCCTCGAAAACCCATCTAACACTATGTCATTAATGTCTATATCACCATCAAATATAATAGGTCTTCCACTTCCATAATTATTTTTCACTACCACAGTTTATCACTACTCACTATTGACAAAAATACATGTAAATGAAATCAGAACCAAACAAAACATCCTAACCTCACTTATTAACTAACCGCGGTTATTTATCCTTAATCCCATGCCATCGGGCGATTAAAAGTTAATTGCAGATTAGGAGAAAAAAGGCTTGTGCTTAAGACAAACATTATGTAATCAGGGTTAAAGAGAAATTGTACAATGGTGCATACAGGCATTAGTATCGGAAATTTTTCTAATCAAGTTGTAAACAACAAAGTCAGTTATCATTGTCGATGTCTATTAAACACCGAAAAGCGAAGTTTCGAGGTTTTTAATGGATCCGAGACAATAATACACTTTTCTCATAATGCATTTTTTTCACTAATGGCATTCCAATTTTTTTAATTAGTTAAAAATAAAACAAATTTTGTACGGGTCACCAGTAACATCACATGACAGTGACAAGGCAAATACTGGTTTTGTTTGTAATTATTTTTGTTCTATAGTGTAATTATGTGTTCTCTGGTTAATAAACTTGGTAAATCCCAACTTTTCTTACTAGTTTTGATATATGGCACCATCACAATTATGATGTGAAACGCCTTTTGTTTTAATTTTCCTGTATCGGTCACGAAAAATGTAATTATTTTAGGGCCGATTTTTTTTTTGAAGAAAGCGCTGTTGCCATACAAATATTAATCGAAGAAAACTATTAGTATCGAAAATTGTAAGTTTTTTTAAAATACTTTTTTATATTTCGCACTTATAAAAATCTTCATTATAAAACGCATTTGCGTATCGTAATGTAACTTTTACGCACGCAAATTTTTGTTTTAAATGGTTGGCGACATGAGTGAAGTATCTAATGACAAGACTATTGACAATGACATTTGTGGCTAATAGCGATTTATTAATTTTATATTGTTCTTTAAAAAAGTATTTGTGAATATGAATATCATCTTTTACTTATATAATATATTATTATTGGTGTATTATTCATTTTAAAATGTTTAAAAAAATTAACAGTTGATAATTTAAATGTCAAAACTGTCAAATGTTATAAATTACACAGTGCTACCGACATTTTTTAAAATCAAAATTTTCGTAATTACATAAAAATAATAAATTAATTTAAAAAATGGTAAAAAGGGCAAAATATAAAAAATATTATAAACAACTTATTTCATATGGCTGTTGTAACACTCGTTCTTTAAAAAACTCATCGCTTCGCGATTCGTTTTTTAAACTTGAACTCGTGTCATAACAGAATTCCATATGAAATGCGTTGTTTAATATACTATTTATCTTTCATGTATGCCTTGCCTACAGAGTCGGAATCGGACCAAATGTTTTGTGTTCCGTTGTTATTGAATTTTTTATTGTTGTTTTTGCAAAGATTTAAAATATTTATAGTTTTAGTTTATTCTATTTGGGTTATTACTATTATATTATTATTTGTAGCATCTACTGTTAATTGTTTTCTATAGGAGTGTAAATACATCATATAAAAATAATCTTTATATTGTCGATATAATTTTATTTTGTTTATTGATGGCGCCACATTATGAATTGAAAAATACAGCTTGCAGAGATTCAGCTGAGAGCTGATTACTACCTTATTTCTTATTTTTTTTTGAAAAATTTACCTTATTTATTATTAAAAATCATTGTTTTGTTTTTATAAATCCCTAGCAACACCTTTTCTCTTGTAGCCTTAACAAGTAGTTTTAAATAATTTAAAAAAATAAAGGTACAATTAGCCACGAGCAAAACCTCTGTTTTTGCTTAAATATTCAGCCGTAGGAATGCCCTTAAAAACAAAGAAATGCCGTTTAACTTTGCCCAGACATTCCTTACCTAGATATTCACTTAAAAAAAGAAATACCATCTTTTTCTTTGATAGAGTTTTCGTCAGATGATGAATTTTTTATGTCTCAGCATTTACGTAAACAACATCGTTTGTATGCTTCAAATTTTCGTTGCCAATCAGGCTATAACAATGACCTCTAATATTTTATAAATATCTTACCAACTAACAGCCAAACTAAAAATCTTATCCACGTGTGCAAGTCCAATTCGAACATCAAATATAAATTAAACAGTACACTCAAACAAGGAATGTATGGTACTAAAGGAACCTACAAAAAAAGTTATTTCATTAATATACAAAACGTGTCCCTTGTAAATTTTAAGTATCTCCCATATATGTTGGATATTACTAACATACTTGTTGTGAAATGTATGGTTACAAGAGACATTTTTTCTAAAATGAGGCTCTCTAATTCTAAACACAAATTATAATTATACTTTTCAATGCCAATAATTTGAGGAAAGCTACCGTGTTAGTGCAAAACAGAAGAAATATATGGTAAAGTATGGTATAGAAAGCATGGGTTTGGAATGGGCAGAGTACGATAAAATTTGCTTAAAATTGATACCCAAATGTGTATGAAACGTAAGGTGTCGAACGAGTGTGTTTCCTGCAATGCAGTGTTGCAAACTATTTGAAAATTTTCCCCCTACAGCATTTTCAAAACTCACTAAAATCAAACCAAGACTTTCCAACTTTAACCCAACTAAATATCACTTTCAGTATGACACAAATTAAAATATTCATTCAATAATATTAAATAATATAATTGAGTTATAAGGAAATACATATTTATTTTAAATCCTACAGTTCAAATTTGTTAATGAACGCAATTAAAATGTTTCCCCTTAAAAGACTTCCATATATAGATTTCCCCCCGTAAATTTAGAGAGAAAACCGCCAAGCTGGCATCACTGCTGGCAAAACATAAGAAGCATAGACAGTAGCACTAATGAAAACGACTGTAGAGACTGTGGGTGTGAGACTGTATGAAATAGCCAGATCTGGATTTACCAATGAAAAATTGACAAAATGTTGGTTAGGAGGCGTCAGAAGGATACCAAAAGATAAAGAGATGATATGAAGAGATAGAAAGCAAGTGAGCGTATTAGGCTGAAGACAGTAAACAGCAGAAATTAACGGGGGGCTTATGTCCAGTAGTGAACAATAGCTGGATAAAAAACAAGGCAAAAGATTTGTAAGATTAAAATAAAAACTGTTGCTTTGGAGACTTATGTATGTATATAATTATGTAAAATCTTACCTTAAACGAAAGCTTTTCGTCAGATACGGGTTGTCGGACCATGATTACCATCAATACAGCCATTCCTATGATTGTAATGACAAAAGCAAGAATGTAAAAAGGTTCTGTAAACACTAGTTTTCTGCCATTAGCTACTGTAGCTGAAAATAGTGCTGTAAAAATGCCTAAAAATAAAAACCTAGTATAATAGCATATTAAATAACGCATTTCATATGGAATTTTGTTATTACACGAGTTCAAGTTTAAAAAACGAATCGCGAACCGATGAGTTTTTTAAATAACGAGTGTCACAACAGCCATATCAATAAGTTGTTTATAATATTTTTTATATTTTGCCATTTTATCATTTTTTAAATCAATTTATTATTTTTATGTTATTATGAAAATTTTGATTTTAAAAAATATGTCGGTAGCACTGTGTAATTTATAACATTTGACAGTTTTGACATAAATTATGAAATGTTAATTTTTTTAAATATCTTTTAATTTCTGTATGATTTTAGATTTTAGATTTAATAACACTATTATACCAATCCCCCAGAATATATATATGTTACGGTTAATGACGATAATTGGGCATTCACGTGAATGGCCAGCCA
Source organism: Ophraella communa (assembly GCA_035357415.1). Classification (NCBI taxonomy): domain Eukaryota; kingdom Metazoa; phylum Arthropoda; class Insecta; order Coleoptera; family Chrysomelidae; genus Ophraella; species Ophraella communa. Next base: position 17,424,838 of record CM068988.1, on the reverse strand, counting down.
TTGAAGTGAATGCCCATTTCTGCAGGCCAATAACGTTAAAGACCGGGCATTCTCGTAACAGCCCGTTGTTAACGGCCAATGTTGTTAATATTTCTCATACCAACATCTTTGGCCGGTCAATAACGAGAATGACCGAACACCGCTGGCCAATGTTGTCATCAATCAAAGTGATGATTATTGAAACTAGGCAATATGATATTTTTGATTTTATTCGTTTTAAAAAAATATAATAACAAACGGTAGAAACACTACTTATCAGTAACGTAACCTAACCTAACCTAACCTAACCTAACCTAACCTAACCTAACCTAACCTAACCTAACCTAACCTAACCTAACCTAACTCAACCTAACCTAACCTAACCTAACCTAACCTTTTCTTTTCTTTTCTTTCTTTCTTTGTCAGTAATGTTGATTTATTGCAGAAACACAAAATTTAAATAAATATAACACAATACTGAAAACAAATAATTCGCGTTGGTCGTTATTTACAAATTAAAAGTTTGGTTATGTTACTTTTAATGCTTTCACGTCGTTGGCCGCTGTGTAATGGGCAATGACGTTATCGCCCGGACAATGATGTTCGCTTGAATTTTAAATTATCAACATTGTCAAAATTACATGGCCATTCACGTTATTGGCCGGTAATTGACGTGAATGTCTAATAAGAATGATCATTCACGTTATGGACCGGGTATTCACGTTATTGGCCAGATTAACGTCATTACCCGTAACATATATATACATTGGGTCATTGGGTTTACATAGGTCAGTATGATTATATTATCCTTAGTTGGATTAAGTTAAATCAAAGCTTTATTAATTGATAAAATAATATGTAAGTACCTAACAATACTACTATTTTAGGAAGTTGTGTAGAAATAACTTGAAATGATTATTGTCAGCCAAACAAGAAAAGTGAACTCTATAATTAATTCGGTTTGCAACATATATCTAAATGTAAGCACTAGATATCTAAATATGAAATAACGCAATCAAATGTTTACTAAAACAGGTAAGTTGGTTATCTTCCAGTTTAACCATCCGCTAAAAATTCTCTGCGCATGTACAAAAATATTTGAAATTTACAGCGGGACAGCCGCACAGTGTTGTCAGTTCAAATATTTTTTCCTGAAAGCGAATAGTTTAGTTTTGATTTAGTAAATTAGATCATAAAAAAGACGCACATTAATAAGGAGAATTACTGCTAAAATTCATAAGTAATAATTAGATGCTAAGAACAGCAGTTGAAAACATGAATAATAACGTAGGTAGGTACTTCCCTTCGTTATTTCGAATTAAATATATTGTAATATGCGAATATAAAAATCTCACGTTTTCATGGTATTCTGTGTTTTTTTTTTAATTAATGAAAAATATAAACTACCACAATAAATGCAGTAAAAACTATAAGGAAAAACATTTTAAATAATTATATTAAAATTAAATAATATATAATCAAAATATTATATTACGTCTTCTGATTTATTTAAGGCATATTATGTTTACATGCATATAAAATTTAAATCCAAAATCAGCCCTATAATTGAATCTCCTTGTTATAATAAATTAACGTTATCTGCAAAATGTGCATACTGTACGTTCAACATGCATTATTTCATAGATTTATTTAACTGATTACATAACCTAAGTTACGCAATCTGTTAAATAATGTCTATAATTTTCGTCAATCAAATGTTTATTCACTCACTTTATTTATTCATAAGATTTATTCATACATATGTGGCAACGCAGCTTGAGATTTAAAGTTTTCCGCTCCTTATCAACCAATAAAATTATCCTTGATACTTCAAATTTTGTACATGCGCAGAGAATTTTTAGCGGATGGTTAAACTGGAAGATAACCGGTAAGTTTAACCACTAATAAATATATGTAGCGTTTCAGTCTTATAAGTGAGGAAATACTATTGTACTGCAATTGTTATAGGTTTCACCACATAATAAAAGTGTTGGGAACCAGTCTAAGGATCCAGGCCCTATTTTGCCTATCTGTAGGTTGACTATGGATGTATGTGTATGTCTCAAGGTGTGCCAATGGGGGTTGTGTGGATTTCCCTGTTGTCTCTGCCCTCCAAGGTCTCTGACAAAAGTAATGTGCCTCTGTAGTTGTACCCAGCCATTTAGAAACGATGTAGAAGGTAGAAAGTAGTAGTAAGAAAAGAAGAAAGAAAGTAGAAAAAAAGGTCTGTAAACAAATAGAATGGTCTTAGTATTGACTTAATAATACCATGTAGGTTAAGCAAAGACTTACTGTTGATGGAAGGTGACCTTTAAGTGTGTTGTCCTTTAAAATGCCAGGAATTAAATCCACAACAGCATCTTCTAAATAATATCCTGGTACTTAAAAGTGTTTGGTATTTAAAATCCAGAAAACTGCAATTAGTTGTACCCTAGGTACACGTTACAATACCATCCTTTTTTTAAGTAAAAACAAAAAAAGGAAGAATCAACAATCCAAAATTTGTGACAAGTCTCTGCCTACCATCTACTGAAACCAAAAATCCCAAAGCCACAGAGAGTATATTTTTAGTTTTATGACAGACAAAAGGTGAAGTGGTACCACTAAAATGTCAGAGGTTAAAGGTCATGTCAACCAATGTAAACATTCCAATCCATTAACCTAGTTAAAGATCATGTTGTGACAGTTGAAAACAAATAAGAGATTCATAACCCCACTGAAGAAGGATAATTTTATTAAATGATATTGTTAAGAGCATAAAAGACAAGAAAAATCAAACCTCTTAGGAAACTGTTTCTGGGTAAGTTTTATAAAAGAACCACATAACCAATTAGTTAACTCTTTTCATTTTAGGGTCTTCAACAACATGCAGAAGAACAACAAGAAGAATCATAAACCTGTAACAGCTCTCCCCTAACTACAAAAAGGTTTTCCTTTCTAACATGTATTATATTAACATGTATGGACACTAACAGTAACATTAAGACCTTGTTAACAGTTTTACATAAAATCAAAAAATGCCTTTATCTGTGACGAATGCTGCTCATATTGTGGCCTTAATTAAGGATGGCCGAAGCCAACGCTATGTAATTCATTGTTACATTACTGCAATTTTGTATTGAGATTCCTGGTGTTTTATTTTTTCTTAACAGCAGCTATCAACTGTGGGAAAAAATCTACCTCACGACTGAATTCCCATTTAATTGTACGTGGTGTGGGAAAAGACCTGTGAGGTAGATTTTTTCCCACAGTTGATAGCAATAGGTTACTTTGTAGTTCTGTCAAATGTGTCAAAAGCACCACATTCTATAGCAGTCGTAAAAAAACCCTATTTTCCATATTTTCAAGCATTTTTAGGCAAACAAATTTTTTACTTAAGAAAATGGCAGAGGAAATACCTTTGGATTTAATGTCTTCGAATTTTAGTTAAAAACTTAGTTATGGTATTTTTTGATAAAAATAGTGTAAAACCACTAAATCGATCACGTAGAATACCAAAATGCTGTACTTCTTCACTCCCGATACCTTCCCACCGAGATCTAACAGTGTTCTACGCATCCTATCGAACAACTGATTGCACCAGTCAATTCAGCGACATAAAAAACCCTATTTTCAAGCATTTTTAGGCAAAATTAGGCAAACACCTTTGAATTAGACTCAGACGAAGCAGCACGTATTCGCCGAGTACCATTGTAAACATTTATTATTGAGTAGTTGCTTACGGCGTATTTTATTTATTAACCCATGACTGAATTAAAAAAAAGCATACAAATATTGTATTGTTCCTATGTGTCAAAAGACAAAAAACTCACTTTGCGTGTACCAAACAATTTAACAAGGAAAAAGTGGTGCAAGGTGATGAAGTGTGATTTAATTAGCCCTAAAAGTACTAAATACTTGTATGAAGATCATTTTGATGTAAGTAACTATTAATAATAGCTCCCTATTTCTAATTGATATAGGTAATTACCTATTGAGTCGTAAGTAGATTCGAAATAACTTATTCGGTAAAAATAGCTACTGTACGTAAATGTATTTTTTTGTTGGGGGAAGGTTAAAATTAAAAGCCAACATATATCCTCATGAATTTGACTGTCAAAAGACGGTGAAACTTCAAAAAGAAAGAGGAGCGTATGAAAAAGGAGTACCGACGAATTACTTAAATAGTTTTACTTATTTTATTTCAGCACTAACATAAGACGGACGGAAAAAAAGTACATTACCGTATATATCAATATTAGGCAAATTATCAAAATTATTTATAAAGAAACAAACGATTGTATGTAAACAGGGAAGAAGCCTTGGCGCGACTCTGAATAAGGTCAAGTGACGTCACAGGCGAAACAGAAACGACAGACGCTCCGAACTAAAATACTAAAACTTCAATGATCTATTTCTAAGTCATTTATTGATGGATTTCAACAATTTTCCAACTGATTAGTTTTGATCTATATTTTAATACCATAAATTTAATATAAACAACATCCTAATGGGTTTCAAGTAGGCATACGCCTCGTGGTTAAATTCCCAATGGTGATTGTTAATTTTTGTTTTTCTTTATTTGTTTTATTTATTCCACATTAATTTACTTTTTAAATTTTTGTTGTAAATGTATATTTGAATTAGTTTTTTTTTAATAATAATAATAATGTTTATTCACACAAATCAATATAAGAAAATAGATAAGACAAATATAAGTAAAATAGTAAATAAACAACAAATAATCACAGAAGTGGTGAGCAACCGAGATTGCTTACAACTTGTACGTGACATTTTTTTAACAATAAAATTAGTTAGAATTTGGTAAGAATTCATAAACGAGTGATACGACTAATTAATATGATGCAAAAAAAGTTACAATTTGGTCTGTACATCACAATCTTTTCAATAAATAAGGTTGTTTACTATTTTATGAAAATAATCTCTATTTTGAGATTTAATCCAGATTTTTGTTTTGAGTTTCAACTGATTAAATTTTTTAGTTTAAATCAACTGGTATGTGATTAAACATTTTTGGTCCTAAGTAATCAAAACTTCGTTGACCTATGGTTTTCTCTTTTTTAGGTATAGTATATTTCTTCGATTTGTGTCTAGAAAACTATATCTAAGTAATTTTTATAGAAGAACTGCAAAATCAAAATAATTAACCAATCTATTTTTAGGATCTGTAACAGTATATTTAAAATATTATTTTTGTACACAATTTTCTGAAATTTAAAAAATATCCACTTGTTGAGCAGTGTATTTCAAAACTTGTTTTGCTATTATAAACTAAGTACATAATGCCAAAATTTCGAAAATAAATGTTAATTTATGTAAATATCTAGATAACTATGATTGATATGTGAAAAATGCATAGGACCTTAATTGTAGATCATACAAAGAGCTACAAAAAAGTATTGTTTAAAAATTTTCGTATCTAAACGGGAAACCGAGTTATGATGAAAATGAATTTAACCCTTTTTTCCCAGATGGCGGTAAACGTACAAGGTTATTTTGGTCAACAATTTGACCTAAGCTTTTTTAGCCATCCTTACGCAATTTCCAAAATTTGACTTGCTCGGTTCATTTGCATTATCAAATTATATGACTGAACTAAAAGAGGTGATTGTAAAATCTTACATAAAGCCATAGTATAAGGAAACAATTTAGCCAAAAAAGAAAGTGTTATAACAAACCCTCTCTTTATTAAAGATTTTACTTATGCTGACGCTTGGTACTCACTTTGCTCTTCCAGTGTAGATTGAACGGGTTTATAAAAATTTTTGAATTCTAAAATGCTATTGCAGTTCTCCACCCATCTGGTTTCACACATAGGAGGCAACGTCGAATGTATAAATATAAACTGTCACCATCTGTGACAGTTTATATTTATACATTAAAATGCCACGGGAGTTACTAATGTTTTATGGAGTTATTATACTAGGATGCTGGATTTGGGAGATTAGCGGGGCATTAATTCAAATGAGAGCGATTATACTAGGGATGTCAGCATCAGTTGCTAAAACAGCTACCGGACGCTCGAGATTCGAGCAGTGAATTGTGGGGCATTGCTTCAAATGCGTCGTATTATACTAGGCTGCTAGCATCCAAAAAGTTCTCCTTTGACTTGTGCGCGCGCACAACGTTTGACCATGATGGTCTGTGTCAGGTGTTTATTATTGTGCTTCCCTGCTGCCTGCACTTTGTGTCGTCTCGAGTTATTATGAGTATCCACTATGTCTTTGTGTTTTGTATATCTGTTTTTATACTTTGCACTTATAAAAATCTTCATTATAAAACGCATTTGCGTATCGTAATGTAACTTTTACGCACGCAAATTTTTGTTTTAAATGGTTGGCAACATGATATGTTAACTAAAAACGTAGTATATTTAAATTAATTATATGGCTAACACCATCTATTGTATAGAGTTCTTAACATGTTAATTATTACAAACGATTGTTGTCAGTAATTCTAACTTTATACACGATCTTTAATGTGGCATAGTCCAATACCTTCAATGATACGATTGATTCTCTTATTGTCATTGGTGTTACACACTAAATTGGAATATAAAATACCAAAGACACTAAAAGTTTACTACGAATTTACCTCAAATTTGCTACTGAGTTACCACTGAATTACCGCTGATTGGTTCTACATTGGTGGACTGTTCACCAGACCAACCCTTCACTGGACCAGCCCTCTCCTGGATCAACCATTGGATCGCAGATTTAAAAAAAAAGATAAGTCGACTAAGGTAAATAAATGCATTTATAATTTTAAACAGCTGTCTACGTTTTTTCTTTATTTCTTAACCGTAACATCAAAATAATTGTCGTATCATAGTAATTATTTTTTGTTTGCGGAATATTACCTATGTAAATTTAATTTTTTTCAGACGCACCAAGGAAATCTTTATCATTTATCGGTTGGTACATTTTTACTTCATTTTTTTCTTCATTGGCAGTTTTTTCTGACATCTTTCTGTCATTTTATGATACTTATTTAAATAACTCAGCTTAAAACAACTTTCTTCAGTAGTATCATAAAAAATAAAGATTTCAGTGGCGCTCTTAATAATTTCTAAAAGAATTAAAATATTGTACTTGAGTCAGAGAAAATGAAATAATCCACCCTTAGCCGTGGCATGTATATCTTTTCGTATTTTTGTGGATAAACCCTTAATATCTTGTTGGTAAAAATATATTCTTTTATGAACATTAAAGATCAAATTTAGACTAATAGTTGTTTTATTAAAAATCACGTAATAAATATCACAAATTGGCGGTCAACGCATAATATTATTACAGAGTATCAAATGACAAGACATTTGTGGCTAATAGCAATTTATTAATTTTATATTTTTTTTAAGAAAGTATTTGTGAATATATAATCTTTTACTTACATAATATATTATTATTGGTTTATTATTAATTTTAAAACATTTTGTCCACGACCGTGCTATAAAACCTTAATTATACATGTGCTTGCTCAAGTATATTGTTACCCATTATTCACTAGTGAATAATGAACCATTATAAACTGTATGACGTCAAAACAGCACGTATGTCTAAACTTGGTATGAGAATATTCTTAGTTCATAACACGGTAGCATACACTCCAATACACACACGCGTAATAAATGTTGCCTATACAGAATGTACTTTGGTATGTGGTATACTTTATACACAGATACACACGAATATTCAATACGAGTATTTTATATGAACTTTGATTTACATGCTATTCTGCAATTTTCTTTGTCTTTGCAGTCTTTTTGATTTGTAATTTTGCTAAATAGTGCTAAATAAGAAGTATTTAACAAAATAAAATCCAAATTTATAGGATACAGTTGATGATGGCGGATTATATGATATTTTATTATATGATATAATTTTGTCCTACAATATGTGTTAGTTACATAAAAACTTAAAAATCAAACAATATTGTTTAAAAAAAGTATAAAAGCAATATTTACATCAAAATGAAATATTGGCTTTTTGATAGTTCTGACTTAAATAAGGAGTAATTTAAGTATGAACTCAAATGATAATGCTGCTACGACATTGTACTTTACTTCATAAAATAAAGATTTTTTTATAATTACTAGTAAATTTTATTTGAAAGTCGTGAACAAAGTATAGTATTCTACTCGCATGTAATGGCTATTATATGCTCATTGAATAATATACTATTAAAACATTAACATTTGATGATTTAAATTTTAAAACTGTCAAACAGCACTGATACCAACATACTTTTTAAAATCAAAATTTTCGTAATTTACATACAAAAATAAATTAATTAAAAAAATGATAAAATGGTAAAATAAAACTTATTTGATATGGCTGTTGTGACACTCTTTTAAAAAATTGATCACTTCGCGATTCGTTTTTTAAACTTGAACTCGTGTCATATCAGAAATCCATATGAAATGCGTATATACTATTGTACAGGGTGATTGATTAGTGTGAGGAAGCTCAGTAGATCTGTTATAGTATAAGTTTGGTGTTCCACCATCTTATGGAACACTCTGTAAGATTGTAACTAATTTTAAAATGTGGAGTTTAAAGCTGCCTGCAATTTTTGTCAATAACATTTTTTTGTATTTTTTATTATAACAGATTTACTGAGCTTCTTCACACTAATCAATCACCCTGTATATCTAGTATGTTTTGTGATAGAAAGTGAAATGTTTGATGAAGTGAGTGATAGTGTTTTGGATGACATAGGAAATGCTCCATAGAAAATTTTGATATTATTGAAATTTATTTTCTTACTGAATAGCGCTATGCTCCAATTAACTATAGTCGATGATTCCTTTGTAGGATACTTGATGTTATGTAAATTAAATATATTTTTCAAATTCTTCATCATATAATTTTCGATAAATTCAATTTTTTCAATCTTCTCCAATCCTGGGTACTCACTTTTTTCAGTGGGTTGGTACCTAAAAAGTAGACACAATTTTTAATGAAGAGTGTTACATAAATTATACATTTACATGCATTTTACGAATAAATAGTGAAAGTTAATTCAAACTTTTAGTTGTTTACTGTTCTTAATTAAATTATTTTTCCATTGATACCTGCCTAAATTGTTTATGGTAATTGCTAGAAAATAATATTTCTTTTTTTATAAATTATAATTTATAAATTTTGATAAAAAACATAGTAAAATGATTTTATGCTTTAAAACCAAATAACCAGTAAATTTTTTTTATGATACGTCTCTGATATGAATATATCGCACCATCTTGTTGGAACCATTGTGTGCGAAACTGTAGATTTCGTCAACGGCAAAAGTTGTTTAGATCTCTCACAAAATGTATAATAATTTTCTCTCTATAACGTTCTTGGTTGACAGTAAGTGGATTCTGATTATCATCTTCAACGAAATAAGGACCAATCATTCCATTACCAGATACCGCGCACCATCTTGTTGGAACCATTGTGTGCGAAACTGTAGATTTCGTCAACGGCAAAAGTTGTTTAGATCTCTCACAAAATGTATAATAATTTTCTCTCTATAACGTTCTTGGTTGACAGTAAGTGGATTCTGATTATCATCTTCAACGAAATAAGGACCAATCATTCCATTACCAGATACCGCGCACCAAACGGTAACTCGAAGACTGTGGAGTGGTTTCTCTACAATGACATTAGCACGTTCAAATCCAAGGAATCTGGTTGTTTGTCGATTAATATAGCCGCTAAGATGAACGTGACTCTCGTCTGAAAACCATATGCTTTTCAAAAATTCGGGATCTTCGTAAATTAAACTCAAAATGTGACCACAGTAAATTTCTCTTGCACGTTTGTCCGCAGCATTTAGTCGTTGTCCAACTTGAATAGCAATACCAATTGATTTGAACATGCGACGTAAATACGTTTCACTAATGTTGAGTTTACATGCAGTTCTTACAAGACTTCTTTGAGGTGATTGCACATCTTGGTTAAAAACATGTCCTTCATTTTCGTTAGTGCATACTGTTTTTCGACGACATGAAGAACCTTTACATTGACACAATACACTACCAGTGCGACGAAATTTTTCAACAACAGCTAACATCACACTTTTACTAGGAGCTGCTTTATTAAATTTTTGTTGATATTTTATTGACACCTGTTCTAAGCTTGGACCGTCATTACGACCTTTTCCGTATGAACGAAAATAATGCTCTACCAAAAACACTTTCTCTTCCGTTGTTAGACTCCACAGCACCCTCTGTTTCGGTACTGTTTATTTTGGCGGATACCGTAATTACCGTTAAAAATGAAGGTACCTACTAAAATACGACCTTTATTCTCAGAGTTTGATTAGTAAAGTACGTTTCACAATAATTCGTTGACTCGGTACCTGACCTTAGGGGATTAGTAATGAAAGGTTATAAATTTCTCACTGTACAGTAAACATTAACAGATCCGTAATCCGGTTTTCAAAATAGATTTAAATAAAACTCAGTAACATTTACTAAAACTTAAATTTATTTTGTAAAAAAAGTCACGAAATTTTTTAAAAACAAACAAACAAATTTTAAATTTATTTATTAATTGAAATTAAACAAAACTGTTGAAACTTACGTATACGTATACGCTTTGGTCTATTTCATCTAATTGGCAGATGTTGTCAAAAAATGTTTCAAATAAAAAAAGATGTAGTTTAATCATGGCCACATTTTAAAAATATTTTGTACTACAGGGTATCCCAAAAAATTGATTTAAATAAAACTAAGTTAACATTTACTAAAACTTAAATTTATTTTGTAAAAAAAATCACGAAATTTTTTAAAAACAAATTTTAACCTTATTTATTAATTGCGATTAAACAAATGAACTAATTCTACATTATTTACAACTATTTAATCTAAAGGTAGTTCAGTATCACTATCGTCTTCATTTAAATTAATAACTAAGGGTGCTACAGACATTAACATTTCGATATGTAGGTACCTTCAACCTTAATAACATGCTGAATCGAATTTTTCCAGCTATCAATGGGAATATTACTTATCACATTTCTGATTAACTCTATAACACTTGAGTTTAATGTGGGTGAAACGTTTTACGATCTAACTTTGGATTTTAGCTGATGCCACATGTGTTCTATAGGATTGAACATGCAATAATATGGGGGAAGCCGTAACACTGTGTCATTTTTTAACAAATACTCTTGAATTTCCCATTTATTGTTGTTGCTATTTGGTACTTTATTTAATTGACGGCTATGATAAGTTGCATTGTCCATTACAATTATACTTTTTTCCGGTATATTCGGCAATAAATAATTCTCAAACCAATCTTCAAAAAGTTCTGCTGTCGTATCTTCGTGATAATCTAAACTTGAATATTTAATATTCTTTGCTGATAACAATAAAGCGTTTGGAACCCAACCTGTTTCTGATCCGGCATGTATTATTGTAATTCTTTGTCCTCTATTTGATGGAGCCTTTGTTTTGCAATTTCCCGATGAATCAACAAAACCCTTCGTTGGAGTATCATGGGTGTCATACCATGTCTCGTCGAGGTAGATAATTGAAAGGTTTTCATTTCTATATTTTTGAATAGCTTGTAAGTAATGACAACGCCACATTCGTAAACGATATGACTTGTCTTTTATTAATGGTACAATATTTAAATCCCATTTGAGAAATAATTCTCCACAAACTTGTACGGCTACAAAAAATTCCCGTGTCGTCTTTAAGTAACCGTTTTTTTATACAATCTAGGGTTGGTATCATTTGTTCTTGGTATAGGACATATATCGCTCGTCAGATTATATCTTTTTGTATTTCATCAACACATTTGGTATTATTAACGTCACTTCGTTTTTTTCGTTTACTTATTGGCTTATTGATAATATCTTTTACTGTGGATATTGGGGTTTTGGTTAACTTACATGTTTCTTCTGCTGCATCGATTACACTATAACCTCGATTATTCAATGTTTCAAACACATTTTTCACAATTTGTTTCGCATCCGGCGATAAATGCACTTTTTTTGCCCAAGGACGCCACATACTTAGTTATAAACACAAGATTACTTTCAGAGTATAATGTTTAGTACAAACTAAAATTCTAGGAGAGAATTTTAAAAACAAATTACCCCGAAACTCCCACTTTCTCTTCCAAGATGATTAAGAAAATCAAAAATCATTTACTAATGATTTACTATTGATGGTCAGTAATAATAATTTAAAATTTTACCTGAAAAATAAAAAATCCAAAATATATCTTCCTGGACAAAAATAAATAATACCTTTCTGTAAATGTTCGAAGAAATATTAACCACCTTTTATTAGAAATCCCTTAAGAGCAGTTAAGAGCAGGTACCAAGTCAACGAATTATTGTGAAACGTACTTTATATGGTGTTCGTATTAAGTAAATTACCTTAGTAGTAACACAGATATAGCTACTATAGTATATGCCATTAATGTTCCTATCGACATCATATCAATCAGCTGTTCCAGATCAAAAAGAACCGCCATCACACCTGAAATTATACAATTACATCAATACGTAATATTATTTTAAAACGTTCAAATTACTATAGAAAACGTTTAAAAAGAATTCTTTTACCCGATAATAGTCCGGATAAAACTGTAGCGATAACGGGCGTCTGCGTCCTCTCATTTACTTTGGATAAACTTTTAAAGATAATTCCATCGTTCGCCATGGCATATATTACTCTCGGTAAAGGAAACATGGCTCCTAGCATACTAGTAGAAAGAGCAAAAATGGCACCCACGGATACTATCCACTTTACAGCTGGCCATCCTAATTGGTCGAACAGAACTGGAAACGGAGCATCGGCATCCTAAAATTGAAAGAAGGAAAATAAAAATATCAGAATTAACTATTTCATCCCGAGTATGAAGTTTACTGCCCGACGAGGTCGTAGCAGCAAAGTTTTCATTTTAGAAAAAAAAATTGTGAATAGAAAAAAATTGGAAAAAAATGAGGAACGTAGGTTTTCAAATTTTGATTTTAGACAAGCACTTTTTAAAAGCGTGGCTTGATTTCCAGCCAAGCTCAAGCTAAGCTTTTAAAAAACAAACCAAGCCTGTGAATCTCTGCTCCCCAATATGATCGATGGATTAGGGATTATTTGGAGATGAATTTTCCAAAACGATGGATTGCATGGACATAGAGGATTCATAAAGTGGCCGACTCGTTCTCCGGACCTCAACCCGTTAGATGTTTTTCTTTGGGGTTATCTAAAATCACGTGAACTAATACGTGGAGAAATCTTGCTATGAGTGACTCACGCACGTTGCCAGGAGGTGAATGGCGAGCATTTCCTGTATTTGAAATGATTTATACTTTTACAAGTATTGGTCTAACGTAAATAAATTAACATATTTTATATATGAAAAGAGATTTATTTCTTGTTTGGATAGGTTTTTTATCCAAATTTGGTACCTATGTATGAATTAAAAATAACAAGTTCTTTGGGGTGTCCCATTTAAAGTAAATAAGTTAAGAGTATATCCGGTGAAACCGGAAGTAGACTAGTACCACTATATCTTAAGGAATTTTTAATTATAAGTTGTGACAATTATTGATAGTTCTCTTCAGAATGTCTGTCTTTACAAAATATGGCGATCAGATCTAAAAGTTCAAATTTCTCCTAAACCCTTAATTTTATCGAGTTCAAACAAGAGTACATTTTCATTAGTAAATGGATTGGAACATTTATTTTTTAAATTTAAATATTATTCAGATGGTCCCTATTAAAATTACGGATTAATAACCAATGGGCACAAGCCGTCTCTGCTTATCTGTACGTAATTTAGATTTATTTATACCGTCAAACACAGGAAATGGATGTATGTAATCCGTCACTGGAATTTTACAGTATTCCAATGTATAGTTTAGAAATTATTACAAAACAAAGGTTTTTATTTCGAAACTTTAGAGGTCTATAACTCGGAAACGAAGGCTCGTATGACAAAAATTTATTTGAACTTCTAACATTATTTTGACCTCTTCTATTTGCTCCCGAATTTTTGGCATTAAGTTCCTGGACACCCTGTATTTCGGGATTAGAGAACAAAAACAAATATTAATCATCGAAAATCACTTTATTGTTTTTCAAAATATTCCTCATGAAGATCTAAACATGCGTTTGAATCAATTGTCGAAGCGGTTTTACCACTCTCATTGAGGTATCTCCAAAACATGCATTCTGAATGCAGCAACAGCTTCTTCAGGTGTCGAAAAACGTTGACCTCTCAGTTTGTTTTTTACGTACGGGAATAAAAAGAAATCATTCGGTGCCAAGTCAGGATTATACGGCGGATGACTCATCAAATCGATGTTTTGGGTGCTCAAAAATGCAGTTGTTTGAGCCGATGTGTGGGAGCTCGCATTGTCGTTGTGAAGAGTGATCCGTCTTCGGCGGTTGGTTTTCCTGATTTCTTGGAAGGTAACTGGCAAACAAATGGTTATATAGCACTTATAGTTGACTGCTCTGCTTTGTTATAGTGGTACGGTTGCGTCCAGTTTTTCCGAAAAAACAGTCGACCATTTGTTTTTATGTACTTCGTGCTTGAACAACTTTTGTTGGATTGGGCTAATGTTAAAACACCCATACGGTCGACTGCTGTTTACTTTCGGGCTCATACGCGTAAATACACGATTCATCACCTGTCACGATGTCATAGACGTGTTTCGAAGCACCGCGATCGCATTTTTAGAGCATTTCCTTCGACCAATCGACACGAGCGTTTTTTTTGAGCGATTGACAAATTGTGTGGGATCCAACGCGAAGAAATTTTTTTGACCGTCAAATATTTATGCAATATTGAATGTATACTGGTCCCACTAATGCCTAAGGTTGTCTCAATCTCACTATAGGTCAATATCAGTTCACGCACAGCATCAATGGTTTTCGGAACAACAACTGATGTTGGACTACCTGCACGAAATTCGTCTTGGAGGCCATGATTGAATTCACCATACCATTGATAAACACTGGTCCTTGATGGAGCTTCATCGGCAAAAATTGAATTAAGTTCATCCATGCACTATTGCACGTCGAAAGTTGTACTGAAGATGAAGTTACTGTAAACAACACAAATAGCGCTCGTATGTCAAAACGTTCTGAGTACGTATAACCTCAAAAATATCCAACTTCACGACAGAGCTGTCAGTTGCCAGATTGCAACACCAGGGTTGCCAAATCCCGAAATATAAAAGGCAACTCTCGTACCTTTCAGATACAAATTGTAACTTTAATATTTCAATCTGATATGGATAGATTTATCGAAACACCTGACATTGTTTTGTTCAAACGTTTCGTTGTTTATTGTTCTTATTAAGATGGACATAGAGTTACATTTTAATAAATTTCACTTCTACTAGAGAATCAAACTTACCAAAGCATGTACCTAATACTAATACTTATGATACTAATATTTTAAGAAAAATTTAACCTTCTTAACCTGATTCTGCAAAATCATCTGAAACCTAGGCCGCAGTAAAATTAGTTTAGATAAATTTAATATTAATTAAATGAAGCTAACCTGAAGGTAATAAGGCATCGCCATCGTTAACACTGTCGAAATGGAAAAATAGGCAGCAAATATTATGGCCAATGATATAACGATAGCTAAAGGAATGTCTTTTTGAGGATTTTTAGCCTCTTCACCGGTCGTAGCTACTGCGTCGAATCCAACAAACCCGTAGAAACATTTTGCGGCTCCGGCCATTATACCAGTAACTCCAAATGGTAAGAAGCCACCAGAGCCTGCTTCACTGCGATAATCTTCTTCTATATATTTTTCATCTATTTGCCAATTTTTTACGTCAGCTAAAAAATTGTTATACATTGAATTCAATCCAATTTCACTTGGTAAGATGCTGATATATCAAATACCTTTTATCGATCCAGCCACGATGGCTATACCTATCGTCACCAAATTTATTATAGTAAATAAGTTGTTGAGAATTGAAGATTCTTTTACTCCAAATGCTAGAAGTCCTAAAATAAATATAATATTATAAATATAAAACATGTATTTAACTTTTTAGCTAAATAACAGCTGTTTCGTTGCTAAAGTTACATGTTTAGTGTTCATAATATGATGGACTTCCACAAAGTTAGGGTTAGCACCCTAACATAAAAAAAATTAAAATTTTAATTAACTTATAAATAAAACATACTTTCGTTAAAAACAATTAACAGTTTAAATTAATAGTCCAGTAACTAAAGATCTGACAGTAACCAATCCTGTAAACAAATATGTACCTACAGTTTTCATTTTTGGTGCAATTATTAGATCTACGTGCGTTTTCAAGCAAGATTTCGACAACCGAACCCGCTGAAAATGGAGCCTTAGGTTGCCAAAATTGAGTTTTTCGCAAATTTTCTATGCAAATTATTGAATTTTTGTTGAGATAATAAATGAAGAACACCTAGAAATCTACAAATTGTTCTTACCGTTTTTTGTTTCGAAACAAAAATATTTTTGCAAAAACGACCAATGACATTCCACCTAAGCATTCCACACTGAATAAAATTTTCAAAATGGTAAATCAATTTACCAATTAAACGTAAGAAATATGGACAAGAATATTTTCTAGAATCATTGAGCACTTGCTCAGGTCTTATTATAAAAAGCAAACGTCAATAACAATATTATCAATAGATATTTCATTGATATTTTTAATAATCTAGAGAAACCAGAAAGTCATGGCAATTTTTAAAACGCCTACATTAAATGGTTTTGGGGTATTAAGTTTATTTACAAGGGTCGGTCATGTCCCGAATAAATAGGTTTTTTTCGCATTTTTGCACTGATATAATAAAAAAAGGGATTTTAATCCCAAACAAACATTTATTATCGAGGGTTCCAAACTAAGTGAAGATGGACGTGGACAACTGTTTAACTGATTTCAAATTTATTATTATTTAAAGCGTGATTGGTTATACAGAATAAATAGGCCGTCTATTCAATGAAAGTGATTTGAGTTTGAAAATGTATATGCTATTCTGAAGCCGATAGTACATTATTGCCCAAGTTATGGGACAACTCGTTCGTCCGCTTCAAGCGTTCTATAGCGGCACTCCAGCGGTAGAGCGGCAGCTGATTTAAGGGGACTTTTGGGTGCCGTTATTTCGAAAACTTTTAAATTTTTGAAAAAAACCTTTTTTGTACATTACAAGGTGAGCTTCGTTTCCAGGTCGAAACAAAAATCCTCCTATTCTCATATATTTTGTCAGATATTTGCAAGAAACCTATATTTGCATCTTTTCACTAATTTACTTTTCACTATTTTCGCTGTTTAATTGTTCAATATTGTTATTGAATTTTTGACAGTTAGATGATTTTATCAATACTGGTAAAACGACTACTGGTTTTATCAAAGGTAATACCACGAGTCCTTAAAATTTTATCGATAAATTTTTAGTTTCGACGAATTTTTGAATTTTTGAATTTTTGAATTTTTGAATTTTTGAATTTTTGAATTTTTGAATTTTTGAATTTTTGAATTTTTGAATTTTTGAATTTTTGAATTTTTGAATTTTTGAATTTTTGAATTTTTGAATTTTTGAATTTTTGAATTTTTGAATTTTTGAATTTTTGAATTTTTGAATTTTTGAATTTTTGAATTTTTGAATTTTTGAATTTTTGAATTTTTGAATTTTTGAATTTTTGAATTTTTTAATTTTTGAATTTTTGAATTTTTGAATTTTTGAATTTTTGAATTTTTGAATTTTTGAATTTTTGAATTTTTGAATTTTTGAATTTTTGAATTTTTGAATTTTTGAATTTTTGAATTTTTGAATTTTTGAATTTTTGAATTTTTGAATTTTTGAATTTTTGAATTTTTGAATTTTTGAATTTTTGAATTTTTGAATTTTTGAATTTTTGAATTTTTTAATTTTTGAATTTTTGAATTTTTGAATTTTTGAATTTTTGAATTTTTGAATTTTTGAATTTTTGAATTTTTGAATTTTTGAATTTTTGAATTTTTGAATTTTTGAATTTTTGAATTTTTGAATTTTTGAATTTTTGAATTTTTGAATTTTTGAATTTTTGAATTTTTGAATTTTTGAATTTTTGAATTTTTGAATTTTTGAATTTTTGAATTTTTGACAGTTCTATGATTTTATCAATACTGGTAAAACGACTACTGGTTTTATCAAAGGTAATACCACGAGTCCTTAAAATTTTATCGATAAATTTTTAGTTTCGACGAAAACTTTTTTATTTGGCAAAAATACGAAAACAAACTGTATTCTGTTGCGTGCAGGGGTCTCGGGGTTATTTTTTGCGGCAGTTTTTTCTCTAGCTCATAAAGTCGGTGCGGAGGCGGAGAGTCTAGATTTTTAATTTGGGGCTGTTAAGTATTAATTTTATATATATTTTTGTTTCGGTAATTCATTTTTAATAATTGGTTTACGTATTGTACTTAATTTTTGCCCATATTAATTGACAACCTTAAATTAGTTACATATATTATGGTAGCGTTTTGGAGACCTTTTGAATCAGAAAATGGAAATCTAGATCAAAATTTAAATTCAGAAGATATGATATCGCCAACAGGTGAGGTTAGTAGATAATTTTGCAATAAATATTTACACATTCAGTGTCAGAGGGTTATTTTAAATATTTATCGGTGTTTGAAAAATTAAGATAATACCAGAACCAGATGCGGTTATATTAAAGCAAATTAATACGTTAACTAAAATTTCTATATACACTATTTCTCGGGTTATTAAGCGCGGTGTATTAAAAAAACAAAATTTGCAAATGTTGACGATGCTACAAAAGATGTTATAAAGCGAACGGTTTATATCAAGAAAATATTGTACCGACTTTAGAAATCTTTCAAGAGAAATTACGAGATTATCCTGATTATAATTATAAAAGCTTAGAAACTTTACGCGGTATACTATTAGAAAGCGCTCTTAATTATATGAAATTAGATAAACGAACGGTTATAATGGAATCGCGGCGTATTGTTGTACTCCGTGAAGAGTATTTAGATAAAACAAGGAAGTATCGTGAATTAAAAAGGCATACTTATAGTATACCTAGATGAGATTTGGTTTGACACACAGTGATACTGTTCAGTATGGCTGGGTAGATCAGTCTTAACAGTGTAGTTTATATGCGCCATGTTCGAGAGGAAAGCGTATAATAATTCTTCACGACGGAAGTGAAAACGGTTTTGTACCAAATGCATTACTGCTGTCTGCGGAAAATATTAAGCAATGTTCAGCCGACTATCATGAGGATATGACTGCAGATTTATTCGAAAAATGGTTTCAAGAGCAGCTTCTTCCCTAACATTCCTCCAAATTCAGTAGTCGTTATGGACAATGCTTCCTATCATTCGCGGATATTAAATAAAATTCTAAATTCTAGTTCAAAGAAGGCAGATATTTTAGAATTTATAAAAAATAGGAACATTAG
This sequence comes from Ophraella communa, assembly GCA_035357415.1. Lineage (NCBI taxonomy): Eukaryota > Metazoa > Arthropoda > Insecta > Coleoptera > Chrysomelidae > Ophraella > Ophraella communa. The sequence goes on along the minus strand of CM068988.1, from coordinate 17,405,447 downwards.
TCCGGAAAAGGTAACGACAAAGAAAGAATTACAAAGGAAACGCTAGACGGTACCCTTTGTAACAACTTATTTTTGTTATACTATACAATAAATGTTACCCTAAATTTGGATTAAAAATATGGTTTCAGTCTGGTTGAATTACTGATCAATTCAAAATCTTTCCATTATTCATGTAATTATTTTTAATACCTATCGTTTAATTTGCGAAATTCTACATTCGAGAGGAATTTTATTCTTGGTTTTTATTTTACCGAGTACCACTTATTAAATCAAGGTTCTCATAATGATTCCCATTTCCGCATTTATTATCGTTATGTAACCATTCTTCAATTAACGATCTGGTTTCAGATATTATCTAAACAAGCAGGAAACCTTATTTTGAATATGTTAAATCTTTGTAATGTACAGAATTTCTTTATAGATTATTTTTCTGTCGTTTTATGCGTGTCGGATTTTAATTATATATTATTTATTTAATATCATTGATAATTTAAGACTTCCACATTGAAAGAACTAGTTCTGGTCAGGGTTAACAACAAACCATTAATAATAAAAAATGGTATTTTTAGATTGACTGTTTTATGAAATTCTTGTTATCAATGTGTCAAGTTTTACTATTTTCCTGGACAAATAGTAAGGCAGATTGGGAATGCATATCTGGAATTGGAATCCATATTTTGATTGTGTAATAAACCATAATGATGATCTGGGTAAAGGTATAAGTAAACTTTGCTTTGTGATCGGTAATTGGTTACCGTCGTTGGAAACACCGAACTTGACAGAATTGAAAAATTATTTTGTGTTGAATGGTAGGTATTGAGGAAGGCTAGGTTATATGCACATATGTCCAAAAGTTTGGAATATTTAGAAATAATGTATCTACGCCTATGGTTTTTTAAAAACTCTTTGTTTATATGTATTTTAAAGCGTTTTTAAATCAAAATAATACTAAATTTGATTCGTTTTTGTATTAATTTGGTCATATTTAATTGATTTGAGTGCTTTCACATTATTCCAATTCTTGTTTAAATTTCATTTGAGCTGTTTAAAAATGCCCAGAGACATGATATCATATTTTAATAGGTCTAGAGTAATTGCTTTATTACAACAGGGCTTTAGTCAAAGTGATATCGCGAATATTGTTGGTGTTACTCAGGTTGCTGTAGACACAAATGATGTGAAGGATCGTTCCAGAAGTGGCAGAAGTCGATGTACATACAACAGCAGCACAAGACCGGCAGATAACATTGATAGCTCGAAGAATTCACAGGAATCTACAATTGGCATATCCAGAGAAATTGTTGTACTTGAAGGACTGAATATCTCAAGGCACACAATTATACGAAGATTAAATGCGGTAAATTTGTATTGTACCTTAATATGGAATAAACAATATGAGTATGTATAAATAAATATAAGATATTAAGGTGAGCGATATTAACATAAAATATACTTTGATCTGTGCCAGTTGGTCGAGTAGCGAATATTTTAGATTCAGAATAGGGGTGAGGTTAGGTTAGGTTATTAAGGTTATTACGTATTATTTCTTTCACTAAAGTAAAATATTGTAGATTCAGAATAGTGAATTTCGCGTCACGGCCAAAATATTTGCTTTAAATGATAATTAACGACATCTTGTTTACAACAGTTTATTTAAATGAGCTTGTAATTTACAGGAAAGTTGTGTATTGATAAGTTTCCGCACAACGAGCATCTATGAATATTTTCATCTCTGTTTTGGACATTTAATCTATATTTTTTTATTTAGTTATTGATACAGATGTTGCTGAAGATATTATTAAATTGAACTTAAACAGTTTCTTTTTTTCACCTGTAGTAACAGAGCTTCGTAGTACTATTCGAGACATTAAAAACAAATCCGTATCTGGAGTAGATGGGCTTACCTTCTAACAAATTTGATTAATGAGTCGTTCCAAATTGGTATTTTTCCTACTTGCGTTAAGACATCCATAATTATTCCTTTACACAAAGGAGGTGATAAAGATCAAGTTTCTAACTATCGCCCAATCGTGCTCCTTCCTACGTTATCCATAATTGAAAAGCTGGTAAAAAGCTTTTTTCATTTGTTGTTAAATACAAAATTCTAGGTAAAAATCAATTTGGATTTTTAAGTGGTAAATGCACAAATGATGCAATGTTTTCTCTTTTTAATAATATCTACTCTAGCTTAAACAATCAACACTCTACAGCTACAATATTTTGTGATTTCTAAAAAGCTTTCGATTGCGTGGATCATAAAATACTACTTAAAAAATTGCAGTACTATGGGTTTAGAGGCACCTCGATCAGGTGGTTTGAGTCATTTCTTAGTGAGAGACTGCAGCTTGTACGGGTTGATGAATTAAGGTCTTCATGCAAACAAATAGAATATGGGGTTCCACAAGGTTCGGTATTGGGTCCTATATTGTTTTTGCTATTTATCAATGATATTGCTAACTTAAGCATCGGCGGTAAATTTTGTCTATTCGCAGACGACACTAGCTTTTCTTGGAGTCACCCGGATATCACCGAACTTCATAGAATCGTTTCACATGACTTAACCATCATCAAGTCATGGTATGATTCTAATGATATATATTTGAACGTTTCTAAGACAAAAGTTTTACCATACACATCTGCAATTCAACCTATTATGTTAAATAATAAATAAATAATAAAAAATTAACCTCTTCTTGTTAGGCGCTGAGAACAATATTTAGGGAGCTTCACTTGTCAACTTCCAAAACAGTCTATTTTGCCCTCTTCGAGTCACATCTCCGATATGCACTTCCTTTTTGGGGTACACACAATTTGAACGTATTTTTAAATTACAAAAAGAGAGCTGTTCGGTATACGCTGAAACTAAGCAGTAAAACTCACTGTAGGGAATTCTTGAAATAACATAAAATATTAACAGAAACATTTATCTGAAGTCTCAGACAGACCATCTCATAACTATCCTATTAGAGGTGCCGAGTATGACCTCTATTTACCAAAATCACGCACAGAACTAATCAAAAGCTCTATTTTTTACAACTCTAATAAAATGCACAACAATCTGCCCTTTGAAATAAAGTCCATTTCATCAATAACCGCTTTTCATAACGGTTCAAAATTATACTCGTACTTGGTAGAGAGAGCTTTGTATGCAGTTGACGACTTTTTTACATAAAATATTTGGGACCATCTCACGCACTGAAAGGTTAATTTATGATATTTATTTATTTTGTTGTTTGTTGTTTTTTTTGTTGTTGTTACTTTGACTAAATTAAAATCTTAAATTTTAAATTTTTTTATATTATTTATTTTTCTCATTATATAATGTATACATAAAGTATAAATTTATTTTTTTAACTGACCATTCGCAATGTTTATATTGTGAAGTTTTATTTGTCTGTACCTGTTTTATGTTTTATTACTTGTAGATACTTTTGTATTACTGTTTTAATATGTTTTATTACTTTGTCCTATGTGATTTGCTTTTTTTAAACAGCTTTGTCCACACATTTATAAAAAAAATTCGACAATAAAGCTTATTATTATTACTTCTAGTGACATTTTCTTTATTTTTAACTTACCTGTTAATACCATAACAAATACAAAAGCTAAAAAGTTTGGGTATGGAGATAGATATGAAATATTCATAGGCATCCACTCCCTAAACAGATCACTGATTTTTTTTCCCACTAGTCGGTCTAAATAAGATGTCATACCACTAGCAACACTTGCAGTACCTAAAAACAATAGGAAATCCTAAAAACGTTTCAAATAAAAATGTTTTTCTTTAATATTGAAGTAACAGGAGCAAAAACTTTTCAATTTTTATTAAATATCTATTCCGATATTTACATTACCAAATAATTACAAAATAAAAAAGCTGTTGGAATAATTCCCATAATGTTTAAATCGTTTTATTATGTAAATGTTTAAATTGAATGATTTCTGTTCAATTAATAAAAATTAAATTTTTACAACTGTATGGTTAATGAGTGGAACATATTTTAAAGTATATTAGGTACGTATTACGTAGAGAAAAATAATTTGTAATAATTATTTAACATTTTATGTTGAAGTCCTTGAAATCGACCACAATGTTATACATAGCCAGAAGGTTTCATGAAATTATTACTCGCGAATTCCACTTAGCGTGTTTCGACAAGTCTTCCAGCCTACCTACATCCAAAGATTCAGTTCACCATGGAAATAGAAAAAAACCAAGCAAATATCTTTCATAGACGTACTAGTCACATGAAAAAAGTATTCAGAAAGAAAGCCAACACTAATCGCTACCTATATTATCGATCCAACCAGGATCCAGAGCATTAAGGATACGTAAACCAAGATACATAAAAGAAGAAATAAAACACCTTACAAAGGTATTGTAAACAAATGGTTACAACCAAAAATACATCAGGCGACAAAACGAAAAAACATTTACATAACGGAAGAATCAACCCATCTATTTACCATATCTTGAAGGTGTTACAGACCGAATTGGGAAAATCTTGAAGAAATAGAAAGTCAAAACTATTTTTTAGCTAACAAGAATAATAGCAGACTTTTTAGGATCAGCGAAGGACCAAAGAGACAAACTAAAATCAAGAGTAGTTTACAGAAGTCAATGTACTTGTGGTAAAGTTGTGACATGTCTATCGCCATGCTACCTTTCCATAGTTTACCGTCCTTCCGAACCCTAAAATCAACTCCGACCCACCGTACATTAGACACAACCTTATCATCGTTACCAAATTCACCCTTACAATAGAACGCACCTGAAACAGAACCCTTACAAAACCGAAAGCACCTGAAACAGAACCCTTACAAAAACGAACGCAACCATCCAACTGGAAACCACTGTCGACCCCATTATAAATTAATGCACACATTTCATTTCGACCCCTTTCCTCCGACGAAACTCTTAGTGGCAAGTTATCTATAGAATTTAGACAATCCCTTTCTCTGATTGTATCACAGAAGATACAGCCCGCTAGTAGGGAGAGGTATACCCTCTAGTACAGAGCTAGGTGTAGCGTGTTCGGTTGTCATTAAAAATAGTTTTTCTTTGTTTCCAAATTCAAATCAATTACAAGGTGTTTCTATCTTTTTCACCTTAGTTTCCTTGTGTAGTTTTAGTTGTATATTCGTAACCGTATAAAAGATAGTGGCGCCCTTAACCTTTATATACCACCAATCCTTTCTATAGTAAGCAATAACTTGGAGACGAACTACTCCTTGGGAGAGTCTCTCAGCCGGGATCTCTTTTGGGAACTAATAATTACTACGTTTTCATGCAGAATTCAAATCGAATTGAATACACTTTCCGTATTAAAAACTTCATGAAAACAGGTATCGAAACAGTAATGAGTTTCAAGGTCGATACTGCTTTTTTTGGGATCGTATCGAGATCGAAATATCGAAATAGACATGAAAACCGAGATCGTATTGAAACATGCGCATTCTGTGATATTCGCTGTCAAATTTATCGTCAACTGTCGGTCCTGGCCACATAACCTTAAAACCACTCCACGTGAAAGTTTAGTAAACGATTTTTAATAATGGAAAGTTCCTCTAATATGTCATGCTCGTCAAATTCTAGAAATGTGTGGAAAGATGAAGATAAAGGATGACAGATAAAATGTCAAATCTCAAAACGATTTCAAATCGATTTGAATCACGATTTGAACCCTATCATGAAAACAGAAATCGGTATTGGATTCAAAATGAATTGAATACTCCATGGAAACGTACTAATTGTTACAAATTGGCGCCCGGCCTTTTTGGGAACTATTGTAGTTTTTTGGAGAGTATCATGGTTACAAAGTATACATAGGACAAAAAAAGCAACATTTGCACAGGGGTGGCAGAACATCTAGGGCAAACAGAAAAATCCGCAGTCGCCGAACACGGGTTAACAGAGGGGAATCACAAGATACTATTTGAAAATACAGAACTATTAACCAGAAATCAAAACATTACTGAATCAGACTGTATTTGGTGGCAATATAAAAAATGTAAAAACACCCAAAAAAAAGGAAGAAAACATCATCACGACCGAAACCAACCACACATTGCTAGAATTACATCAAATAGGTGGCTTGCTGATGGGTATTCAGGATCAGGTTATAAATACTACAAATACAAAAAAAATTGTTATTAGGACCAACCTATTAAATCGGACAAGGGTAGACGGTGCAACAAACGTCGAAAGCGATACAATGCCTGATTATTTACGCATGAGTAACATTATCCACCAGAAACTGATCAACAAATAAGGACTGCTGAATACTTTTACACCCTATTATAAGTACAATCCACAAGCAGTACTTGAGAATACAGATTTTAGACTCCACTCCGATAGAAAATCTGATGAAATTGATTGTGTTAACCTTTACTTTTTGGAAGTTCATCTTACTAAGAACAATAAATAACTGAACAGTTAAACTAAACTTTCACTATTTATTCGAAAAACTCGCTTTAAAATTCAATTACAGCTGTTTCGCTAATAGCTAGCATCGTCAGATTGACATATTGAAATTACATTTTGTTTGTTTGTAATTAGATTTTCTAGAAGAACTTGAAATTAAAAGACATCTAGCAGATCAACAGTTTAAAGTAGTTAATGAACAAATAAATCTTGGAAGTTCTCCACTATTAAACTGTTTACTTTGATTGAGTCTTCATTTTATACATAGATAAGACATTATTGTAACATAAATATATTAAGTTATTGTAAAGATCAGCATGATATAGTTTTTTCCTGGTTCTTCTATATCATTGCACAGTTATACTGATCTTAGAGGGAAATACATCCAGGATAATCCCTTAGGGCTAATAACATCTAGGCTTTAATATTATTATGTCTTATTACTTCCTTACTTGGTCTAGCCTTAACTCCTTATCAACAACAAGTACCTAGTTACAAACAAACAAAATGTAATTTCAATATGTCAATCTGACGATGCTAGCTATTAGCGAAACAGCTGTAATTGAATTTTAAAGCGAATTTTTCGAATAAATAGTGGAAGTTTAGTTTAACTGTTCAGTTATTTATTGTTCTTAGAAAATCTGATGTTGTGGCAGTGGCCGGGAGATAGTGGATGAGAGCAGCTAGAGATAGGGAAGAATGGAAATAATTGGAGGAGGACTATACCCAACACTGGATGAATCAAGACTGAAAAAGAAGAAGATGAAAGGTTTAATATGAGTGATCGATAAAACGTTTCTTTCACTGCTACCTGAAACATCTACTGTGGCTCACCCCTGAGTTAAAGTTGTTTTATCAACCTTATGCCTCCAATGAAGCTCATCAGGGTCGTTGGGGTCACTTCTATGAAGTCTGTGAACTAGTCATATCGATAAAGATCAATAAAGAAAGATCATATTGATATTTCCAGGTCTGGATCACATTTTTCGAGGGCCACAGGAGAGACTTACACATGAATTAATGTAAGAAAATATGAGACGGATCGTCCTTTTCAATTGCTTGCTTCATTGCCTTAACTATGTATCCTTTTAGCCATGTTCTTTCAACCAGGCATGTAAAGCTTGAGATGCTATAAAGAATTTTCTGGCAAGCAACCTAAAATCTCGAGACTGATACTGTGATTAAGATTCTGTTTTAGAGACCAAGACCGTCTCGAGTTTAACATTTTTTTTTCTGTAAGCAAAAGATTCCGCAGAAAATATAGACCAAAAACTACACTCTAGAAAGACCAAATATAATAATAATTAATATTTGAAACAAAAAAATTTTGAATAAACATACTTATAATTTATAATACAAATATGAACATGGCATACATATTTAAAAAACATTTGTTAATAACAATTAATTAGCATGTTCATACTGTGACTAAAATTGTTATTCCCCTGACTGCTTTATATTAATTAATACTCAAATTAAAAAATAACATTTACAGGAATTATTTAGTACTTTTTTATTTATTAATAAATTAAGTGTTTTTTATAACTACGACTATAATTATTGTTAGTTTACTTATATCAAGATTGTTCTACATTTATTAAAGTTATTTGTTCTACTTTTTACACAAAATATGTCGTATTTGATATAAGATTTAAATATTAGTAAGTACATGGTGGGTTATTATTGCACTTATTCAAAATTTGTCAATAGAACGTTTACCACGTGCTTATTGCATGGTAGATAACGCATGAAAATTAGCATTGTTTACTATACCGTAAAAAATTGTTATACAATTTGTGAAAACGTTTTTTCTTTAATACTCACAATATTAACTTACCGATAACGTATTCTAAGATCAGATTCCAGCCAATAACGAATGCAACAAACTCTCCTACGCTGACATAACTATAAATGTAAGCAGATCCGGCTTTCGGTACTCTGGCGGCAAATTCTGCATAGCACAAACCTGCAAGAGAAAATAATTCCACATAAAAGCGAATCAAAGACAGATTTGTCGGTGGCTTTAGTTAAAATACAGAATATGCAATAGTTTAATAGGAAAGGTTTAAAGAAAACACACAAACGTTCAATTAAAAAGTTTTATGAGGCCATCATCGAAAAAACAATGTAATAGAAAGACAAATTGATTGAACAATGAATAGTTAGTAAAAATAAAAGGTTTGTTCGTAGAAAGAAATTTCCAATCGATTGGAAATTTATCAAACTCCGACACTCCGTTTGTGATTCGTTGCAAATTTGATCCCGGTCAGCGAATTATTCTGATAGTTGGCAACTGATCCGAAACTGCAAATTTATTTCTTCGAACAAAGTATTTTAAAATCACCAACTATCAAATTGCTTCTACGAACGCTTTTTTTAATGCGCATGCCTCTGACGGTTTCTGATAGTTTCTAATTGTTCTATGAACAAACCTAAAGTGAACAAACAAAAATTATAAAATGTTCTAAAAAATAACTGTTAAATAGGGTTACGTTTTTTTCTTAAGTCGAAAATTATTAATTTTGAGATACAAATTTAAGAAACATATTCCAAAATAAATCAAGGAACAAAATTAATCTATAAATAAAAGAAATATAGATAAGGGAAGTCAACCATGTCAATAAAATAGTTAATACATCAAAAAACAAGCAAATAATTGTTTAAAATGGGCCAATCATGGAAACTATACGGAAGGTTTTACAAAAAAGCAAAAAATAATAAGGAAGAAAGCGACCATGCCCAACCTTCAATAAATAAAGATTCGGATAAGACATCACCCAAGCCGTACTGGAAATGGTAAAAGGCCAAACGATGGGGACCAAACGCATCACTTTGGAGGAGTTTTATTAGGCAAACTTGGAAGGCCTAGATGACCTCTCTAACGCAAAAGAAATATCATAAAGGAAAACTTTACAAAGTCACCTTCAAGTCACAAAAAAACAGAACCAAATGTTAAAGTCCAAAAGCTTGTCCGTGTTGCATGCAACACCGCACCGCAGACACGTGATCCAAAAGACAAGGAAGGAAATAATTTACTTCAGAGATGCCCTAGCATATGTAAAGGTAGTGGTGACTGTTGTGGGCTTCCTAAAAGTTCTATGGGAAGTCCATAGACAGAAGAAAATCTATGACAATATTTCAGTGAACGGACCACTGGTGCGGTTCCAAGAATTCAATCAAAACTGGGACACCTTGTATTTACGTATGCCAAAATAATTAGAGGGGTTCCTGCTGATAAACCCTGGAGCTACTCTCAGGGTGGAGGAAAATGAGAGAGCCAACACTCTGGCAAAGAAGGGAAAGGAGTCCGCGTTTATTAGGCCGGAACCACCTACGCAATCTAACTGGACTGCTGACTGGACACTGTCAGGAATCCCCTGAAGAAGCTTCGTTTAACTGATACTTCGGACTGTCGTTACAGCAGGCAAAGCACATTCTTTGTTACTGCACCTCTTTGAAAATGAACAGGCTCCACTCGTTTGGTTTCATACAGACAAGTGTCGCCAAAATCGATCTTGAACTTCGTTAAGAAGTGCAGATTGGACGGCGAATTGAAATCCTTAGGGGTGAGCCATAATAGGCCCGAGTTTAGCCGTAGTGGAGGGGAGGAGAAGCGCCCCACTAACCTAACCTACTCTCAGGGTATAGGAAGCACAGCTTTTAATCCAGACGAGAGAGGGCGAAGGATAGAGGTAGCAGTTATCCTACCTAAGATTTAAAGCGCTAAATATATCTTAAAACTAATTTCTGAACCGTACTAGGTAGGACATCACCGGAAATGGGACAGATGTGAGCTTTCCTCAAAGACCAAGAATCTACGGAGAAGCTTAAAATCGGATTATCGCTACAATCTTTGGTTGAAGTTCACAGTCAAGAGAAGGAAGAGCAATTCTGACAAAGAGGCTGAATCAGGAGGCACATCAAGTACAGATGAAGATAACTGACTACAGACCCAAGATAGAGGCCAGCCTTATCGAAAGGCTAGAAGCCCACGACTAGGCAGTTCTCATAAAGGAAGTAGATACAAATGAAGAGCAATAGTATGAGAGTTCTGTGTAGGTGAACCCCACATCTGTACTTGTGAACAAACTGTTGATATTTTGGTCCATCGCGGCTTAAGTTTTTCTAATAATGTGCGTAGGTTGTCTCGTAATTGGTATTTAACTGAGCTGTTAAATTTGGGATGCTATTTGCCGTGACACTTTAGAGTCATCTGATATTTCTAAATCTGTAAACTCTGAACAAGCTTTTCTTTCTGGGAAAGAACAAAACACATACATATTTGTTCCCTTCAGTGTTGTTGGGCCATGGTGAGACGACGCAGAGCAACTGGTTAGTAACATTTCAGATAAACGTAAAAATTTTTGTGGGGATTACTGTCCTAATTGATTAGCTTAGCTATTCACCAGGGTAATTCTGCTAATTCTGCATCTATTCTTGGAACCAACTTCGGGGTTTGGAGGAGGTTTCTTAAGCCATTCAATATTAATAAGTGATAAATACTTAAACACGGATTTTTGTTCATTTTGTTTAATTAATTTAAATTTCTGCTCTATAATTATCTCTCTTCTACTATTATGTAACTGTTACAACTTAATTAACAGATAATAGACATTTATTTATAATAAGTGCTAAAATCAGACGTCTTTTAGAAAATCTAGCATAACTGTTTTCAGTGCTTACATTATTCAGATTTTTGCCAGCTTAATAATAATTGTATAGAGAAGCGATCGCGATACATATTAACACACCTATGCGTCAGGTACGAAAGAGAAGGGAGTACGAATGAAGGTGAAAAAGCAGGTGAGAAAGCAGCTGGCAGCTGCTTCTCCGCGCCGTCGCGCTGTGAGCCAGCGCGCATGCTCTTACTCTGTAGAAGCAGACGAGTTGACGTGTAGTAGTATCATGGTCCTTAATTCTTATCTCATGGAATAATTTTATTTTTAATTTTTATAATTTTTTGATTCAAAAAATTGCAAAAATATATAATAGTCAAAGAAGGTTTACGTGGAAAATCGCTAGAATTTTCATGAAAAACCAATTTAATGATAAAAAAGCACGGGATATTCTGAACATATTGATCAACAACAATACCTTATAAATGAAATATATTCGTCGTCATAAATACTAATTAAAATTATAAATGAAACTTCGAGAATTCGCTTATTTTAACGGTAGCATTTGGAAAATCGTATGTATCTTTTCGAAAAATCTAATTACAAAAAAAAGTTTCAAATAAATTTTTTAGATTAAACCACCATCTTTTAAGTACACAATGTTTAATAATTAAATTGTTTAATTTCTCAATGTTAAGTAGAAAGAATTAGTAAAAAAAACTACTTTTTAGGAGAGTTTTATGTGGAAAATCGGTGATAATTCATTAAAAAATTATTACAAAAAAAAATTTTTTTATATAATTTTAGATACCTTCATTTGTAGCAAATTTTATATGAAACAATTTTTTCTACGGGTCATTGTATATTTACTATCTGAAAATTAAAAACTTGAAAATTGATGATGTTTAAAAGTAGTATTAGAAAAATTTGGTGTTTCAAAAACTAATGAAAATATCAGAAAACTTTTCAAACAAATTTTGTAGGTAAATGCATTAGCTACAATTTTTGATTTAAACAATCCTCTTAAATACCTAAATTTGAATTTCCAAATTTTTTGTACATTTTGCACCATTTTTTTATTGAAAAAACATACTTTTTCTTTAGTTTTTATAAAACGTAATAAAGCAATTTCATTAGGTTGGAACGTTCGACGGACTATATCGGATAATTAGAAATCGATAAAATTAAAAAACGGAAAAATTACGGTAATTTTCTCGAAAATTCGAATTGAAAATTTTTTAACAGCTGAAATTTTGTACAAAAGAACTACGTTGTATTGGCCAACTTTTCTTTTATTTCATTACTAATTGAAATTTTTGTTGTACTTTATCTATGGTTTCCAGAACCATTATAAAAGTGTAAATCGGACTAATAGACAGAGACGTTGCAAATTATAATATCAATAAATTAAAAATGTAATTAAGAGAAATGTAATAAATAGTTGTGGGAACTGTGGGAATAGTTATCTATACAGGTTGGTTTTACCTATTCGAGACAAAAAATGTTAACAAAACCCAAAATATTGATACTTAGTGAAGAAACATTATTATTTTCACAATTTTATGTATTTACTATCTTGAACAAAATTATAAATAATTTCAAACCCTACATAATATAGTTCGTTGCGATCGTCTTGTTAAAGGAGCTTTTAAAATCATAAAAATATACATGGTGTTTCATTAAAAATATAAATCATGGACGATGCCAGACTTGCATGTATCACCCTTTACATTTAAATTTATGTTTAAAAAGCTCACATTTGAATTTCAAAGTTAACGGGTCCCAGCGTTTTTTATAATCTTCTAAACTAACCCCACAAATAATTTTATTCCATAAGTGGTTTACACACTGTATATATGTTTCTATAATCAAGTTAGATAAGTATTTGTCATAAAAAAAGTCAATCAAATTTCGTGAAAATTCAAACGTCGATCTTAATAAAGTAAACTAGGTATATATTAATCCATTTAAAATTATCATAGTCACCTGGCGTCTACTCAGCAGTACCTACTTTTTTGTAGAAAGTTTTAGCTCTTAAAAATAAAGGCGAATAATTTTTCATAAAACTAACTAATTTTCCTGTTTTTCCGATTATTTCCGGTTTATCTGTTGGACCCATTTTTATCTATAGTTCTATATTTTTTTCTACATCAATATATTAAAACAATAAAAACCATGATTTGAATGCAACGATTAATATTGTCAATTAATATAATATCTTGATAACTAATCGGTTTTATTAATTATTTAAACAAGTTATTATTGATTTGATTGTCATACGGATCGAGGCACAAAAAAAAATTTGTTTCATTACTTATTTATCTTACAATATGAGAGGCACCTATTAAAATACATGTTAAACAATTAAAGTTCTATTTAATATTACAACACAAAATTCAAATAACGCTAGATACAACACTGGGGTTATTTGTAGGTATGTACTTGCCCTTACTTTGTGGAAGTGCATCATATTAAGGACAATAAACAAATAAATTCACGGTACGGATTTGCCTAGGCGCAAACTTGCCCAGAATTCGTAAGCAAAATAGCTTTTATATTGTGGTTAATAAATATAAAAGATTTTTTTTTAAATTATTACTTTTAATTTAATGAAATGACAATTTCCATATTGCCTACGTGTATGTCTTATTTTTTCTTTCTTAAATTTGTGCATTGCAGCTGATGTACTCAGCGTTCCTAATTGTAGAGAGAGGGGAAGTTAAGAATGGAGCTAGTAAGGGCAAAAAATAGGTGGGTATTATTCAAATTATTATAAAACAATCAAATCAGGACACAACTCAGGAAATAACCAAGCCAAATGAAAACCGATCCTAGACAAATAATTAAAACTGACATTGATTAGTGCATACTCTACGCCAACGCCATACAAAAACCCACATCATACTGTCCGAATGACATAATTGACAGATGCCCTTACTATCACCATCTGTCTTAGACATCCACAATATTACCTCTTTGTCCAGTGTTAGTAAGTTTATGGGTCCCACAAAAAAAGAAAACACGTTAAATTTCGAATAGAATATTGTGTCACAAGAGCGGAAAGTGGGCATTCGCAACCCGCGGTTGTTTTCGCACATACCATCTAAGGGGTGCTAATGCATTTATGCACGTGTGACAAAAAAATGTTTTTCGCCTACCTTTATGACTATTAAAAAAATATCAAACCACAATAAATTTAATATTAAAACTATAAAAAAGTACAACTAGTTTCGGTCTTAGACCAACATCAGGCTAACAATAAGAAAATACAGGTAAGGATTAAGACAAGAACTATAACAATAATATGGCTCGGTGGCCTGGTGGTCACTCCAGAAATCCACCAGAGCAAGTTTGTCTGGACTTCAGCGACTGGCATGCGTGGCCATTAGGGGGGCAATGTCCACTACCCCGACAGCAGCAATGGAGATCATCCTGGATCTAACCCCACTCCATTTACTATTGGAGAAGGAGGCCAGGATGATGTCCTATAGGCTTCTGTCAGTGGATAGTCAAGTAAAAGGGGAGAGGCTCTGGGACCACTCGGGCCTGATGCGTGACATTAAAGATCACCACACGCTTGGGATGGTCTCAGATATCCTAGCTACCCGGACGCACGTAGAATAGTCCTTTAAAGTCCTCTTTCCGAAGAGAGACGAATGGGAAAAGAGGATCATCTCTTTCCCTGGGACTGACTACGTACTATACACTGATGGCTCCAAAACTCCAGAAGGAGTTGGAGCAGGAGTGTTTGGTAGCAAACCGAGGGTATCAATCGAAGTAAACCTCGGCCATTATGCTACCATCTTTTAGGCCGAGGTTTTCGCCATTGAATTGTGTGCAAGAGAGCTGATAAATCACCCTCTTGTAAACAAAAACATACATATTGTATCAGATAGCCAGGCAGCTCTTAAGGCACTGAGCTCCAACCGGCTTAATTCAAAGCTGGTATGGAACTGTATTAAATCCTTAGAACGTCTTGGTTCCAACAACAGGGTAACTTTGCTCTGAGCACCAGGACGTAGCGGAGTGGTGGGTAACGAAAAAGCCGACACTTTTGCCTAAAAAGGAACAGAGTATAGATTTATAGGACCTGAGCCACTGAAAGTACTGCCAAAGATATTATCTCCGGCTTGATAGAGAGGAAAATCCTCATGTACTGGAATGATATCCCAGCTTTCATTTCCAAACCCTCGAAAAAGATAACTAAACAGATTCTGGAGTGGGATAGGAAAGACCTACGCATTCTTATAGGACTGCTTACAGGACACTGTCGCCTATAATACCACCTGAAGAAAATAGGTCTGAGTCAAACTTCAGACTGCCGCTTCTGCAGTGTGGAAGACCAGACTGCAGAACACATATTATGTTCTTGCTCCGCCCTGGAAATTACTAGGCACCACATTCTAGGTTTCCCAAAATTGGAGCCTAACGACTTTAAACAGGTCTCGCTACAGACAACCATTGACTTCTCAAGGATT
This sequence comes from Ophraella communa, assembly GCA_035357415.1. Lineage (NCBI taxonomy): Eukaryota > Metazoa > Arthropoda > Insecta > Coleoptera > Chrysomelidae > Ophraella > Ophraella communa. The sequence continues at coordinate 17,389,929 of CM068988.1, read as the reverse complement.
GGCTTGTATGGCGATTTATAACCTTAGGGGTAAGCCACAATAGACTGAACGGTGGTCGCAGTGAAGGGGGTGGTTGAGCGCCCCACTCACATTGAACCTAACCTAACCATAACAATAATAAATGATAATAAATATAAAGTTGAACAACAGAATAAAATGAGTGAGGCACAAAAGTAATAAAGAAAGGCTTACCCGATCATTTAAAAGTTAATACATATGTACAATGCATTTTATTGATATTTGATATCAGCCACACTTCTTGAGTTATGGACCATTCCTTCGATATTAAACAAAAATTTTTAAAAATGTTATGGTTGAGAATCAAACTCGAGCCCTCTGCGTGACAGGCAAGGACGTATATCATTACGCTACGATCAGGCCTTGTAAGAGACGCTCATATTGTAGAATTTACACGAATATGTATTTGCTCGCCTTCATCATAAGATATTCAGAATCGGACGATGGTGTTTTAAATTTTTTTGCTTTATAATTTATAAAATTTATATTGCTTCTGATTTAAAAATGTCAAATTTAAAGCACACTTTTTCAATGCTATAATAAAAATAATCGTGGCGTTATGAATTTTCCCTCCTTGGATTGATAAACTATACTCTCCGCCCTATTTTTGGTGTTCAGATGATGGTATTTGCTCGCAAGTTTGCTCGTCAATATCGCTCCTCGAACCGCGCGCTTACTATAGAGGGGCCTTAATAAAACTATTACTATTTTATTTAAAAACTTAACTTTTCCATTAGTGGCAGCTGTAATAATAGAAAATCAGCAGTATGAACAAATAATGTACTTTTGTCGAATATAAAATAATTGTTACTCTCATAATAGAAACAGTACTAAAAATTAATGGAAATTCCAGCTATAAAGTAGACACACATGACTTGCATAAAACAAATATGAAATTTAAAAAAAAGGTTACAATACAGGTTTTTACAATACATACTTATTTTTTTAAGATTTTTTATAAATTGTACATACGCGCTAATGTTGTAACGAAGTTACTTTAATTTTGTTTTACACTGCTCAAAAATAATATTTTAAATATACGTTTCATGCTATTAGAAAACTCTGTTTATAGCAAATTGTTTTTGTAGTTTTTTTCTCTTTATACGCTGTTATCTCTTTATCCAGAATTGTAGGAATTCGATTTCAAAATACTAACATTTTAGTCGCGTAGAAGTTCTTGCAGTGACTTTAACATTGTTACTGTAGTCCATTAATCTGTATACCTGAAGAAAAAAGTGGCGCTACGGCGAATAGAAACAGTGCGACTCGATCAATTAGTACGTTGAATACACGAAGACTTAGGAAATGTGTCTCGAAGTGTTATCATTCGTGCATGGAATCGATATTTGGAAACTGGGTGTGCAGCGTACAGGCATGGAGGAGGACGACAACGAGCTACAACTCCTGCTCAAGACCGCTTTATAGCTGTAACTGCAAGAATAAACCGAACATTCACTGCTTCGAGAATTAACATAGCTTCTTTAGGCATGCTACCAGAAGAGTGAGATCTAGTCAAACTGTTAAAAGAAGGTTGCATGCATGTAATTTAAGAGCCAGAAGGCGTAGTTCACATCCACGGTTGACTGCGGATCAGAGTGCATGCAGATATTGGTGGGCGAGAGAACACAGTCGTTGGAATTTTTTGAACTGGAGGTACTGTATGTTTACGGATGAATCCATATTTCAACTGAATATGTGTAATGCTCGAATATTGGTGTAGAGAGAAAGAGGACAGCGATACAATGAACGTTTGATGGCGGCAGCCACTCTTTTTGGTGGTGGCTCAGTTTGCGTGTGGGGAGGCATATGTTATAATGGCCGCACTGATTTAGTGGTATTAATGAATATGACAATGACGGCTGTACGATATAGGGACATGGTTATTGAGCCAATAATTATTATGCCAGTTTTTCTGCAAACCTTCACATGCGTGCCTTAAAAATGTACTTTTAGCACTTATATCATAAATAACTACTATAGAATTTTGATTTATTATTAACCAATGACACAAGAAAAATAAATATTTTTCCACTTCAATTGTTGAGCAGTGGATTATAAACATAAATTAGATAGTTCAACCATCTCGAATGTGGCTAAATCGTATAGAAAAGATTCAATAAATTTTAAACATACTGTATGTATAGGACAAAAACTTGTTTATTAGAATAAAGAGAAATTTACCTGCAACTGCAGAAGCTATTGCTGCCACTAGAAAAGATATACAAACTGCAGGTCCAGCAACAGTTTTAGCGACAGATCCGGCAAGAACATAGACTCCCAATCCTAATGTAGCTCCAACTCCAAGCGCGGTCAAATCAAGGAGGGTTAACACTCTGGCTAGAGGACTGCCTTCGTCATCATTATTTATTTTCTTGCGACCAAGAGCGGAGAAAAATCGAGTCACGGATATGATCGTCATCTGAAAACAAAGAGTTCTTTTGTAATAATACAGATAAAATAAAGATAATCAATAATTAAATCAACTAAATCAATAATATATACGCTGTTCCAAGGATTTAATTATGTAGATCGAATAATAATTTTTATTATTTTATTATCTACCCACTACATTGACCTGTTGTAGGAAAGTATCAGACATGAAAAGCAGCATGTTATGTCCTGCCATACCCTCTACAGATTGATGTAGCTGGCAATGAATTATTTGTAGGTATGGCGCCCTTGCCAGTTTCTTTTTCTTTGTTTGCTGAACCATTTTTTTTAATTTTGAGTTTCAAAAAAATAATATGTCATGAGATATATAAATTAGTATAAAAAGTTTATTTAAAAGAATTAAACTACTTCCTTACAATTCAGGCTGCATAATACACAGCGTACACAAGAAATTATATAAAAATTAAAAAATATCTATAAAAAATAAACTTAATTACCATATAAATGGCTATTCAAAATACAAACAGAATATTTAACACATTAGCTCCAAACTAATTTCAAAATATTTTGATCTACATCTTCTAATTTATATTTTTATTTATAAAATTGGTTTGTAAATCTTCTATTTTTCTAGATTTACTGTTGCTGGCTGATTTACGTCTGAGACGAATCTTACTGTGGGGTATATTATGTTATTATGTGCCATTTTCCATAACAATTCCTGTGATAATCACTGTCTTATATTCACTAGGTAAAATGATGTCTTTGTTTTTAATCTTCTTAGTTTTCGTAAATTCTAAATAAATTGGCATTTTTAAAACCCCTAACGCATGTAAAATGTCACATGAGATTTTTAATTTATGGTTTACTGTATATAGTGACCGTTATTAGAAATAAGTAAAGAGCGATCAGTTAAAAACTTTTTTATAAGAAAATCTGCAAGGTAATGTCTGTAAACGGAAAATTAAAAATCTCTTATGACAATTACGCGCACGCGCACTTGGTTTGTTTGGAAAGATTTTTATGACCACGCCTTAAGTGACGTCAGACTTAAGTAGTCTATTAAATATATCTGATTTACTGATAAAATAAAAGTAACAACAAAACAAAAAGAAGGAATATGCGCAGTAAATAATTGCAGTAGACTGAACGCATTATCTAATTCGCACTCGCACCTAAAACGTAGCCCACATTGAACCACCTCCCAAATTGAACCTCTAATGCCATTTTTGAGTTTGTTTTTCTGAATAATTTTCCGCAAAGCACTTATTTGCCGACACGTGGCTGTCTTTCCACAACCAAAGTCTTCATTCTCTTGTTGATATGTTAAGCAGGTATATTTGATATGATTTCCTAAGATTGAGACGCCATAAAGTAGTAAACACCACATATCATGAAGCATATTTGAATGTAGTGAAAATCTCTTTATCTTGAAGTATCAGATTATGTTTAAAATTTTGTCCAGCTGCTCATGTTGACCCCAAGCGGTATCCTAAGTTGAACTGGGGTTCAATTTAGGTAACTGTGGTTCAATTTTGGCAATAGGCAATAAATTATTTAAATGTAATAAATCTGCATTACTTTTTCAGATGGTGAAAAGAGGAAATCATGGAATGTGGTGGGCAACCAATTTGGAGGTCATTAGTTGCTTATAATTCTAGTGAAAAGGGCTTGAATTAATGTTATCGGAAATATAATATTTTGTACGAGATACAAATAAAATAACCAAGGGGTCAAAAAAATTCCTTGCTATTTAACATTGAACTTGAACTTGAACATTAGTATGTGAGTTTTCTTCTATAAAACTAAAAGTTTTGTTTTATGTTCAGTTCTTTTTCACTACTATAGTCAGCAAAGTAGGCCTTTGTTTTCTTATATTAGTATAAGTCGGTGAGTATTCTCTTTTATTTTCTAAATTTATCCATGTAATCTTTTTTGAGAATAAAAGTTTTGTTTTTGTAGATACTTATTTTGCCAGCAAGTATTAATATTTGTGAATTGTAGTCTTTCATAAAAATATAGATTTTCTTATTCTTTACTTGATGGCAATAACGCGTTTTCTATTTCAATATTGTGTAGGTTCCATTCAGGACACCAGGACCCCTATTCTTGACGGTGATAGAATAGAACAGCCAATAGAAAGTGGGCGTGGTTCTATTGAAAATGCCAAAACCGTATTCTTGAAATTCGTTCTCCTACTGTATCGATAGAAGGGTTGCTCCCCGATAAAACAATTACTTCTATTGGTTATTTTTGAAGGAACCGCTATAACACCAAGAGAAGGTGCATATAGAAGTAATATCTTTCATAGTAGTTATATGCTTCTTGGTTAAATGTTATATGATGTATTTCGTCGTTTCGTGCTAAGATAATGAAAAATAATTGTCCGTCCAAAAGTAACAGTAGTGAACATAGATAAGACATATTATATAGTGTAGTGAAATTGGCAGAAAATAAAAAACAAAAGAGTGCTCCTATGAACACCCAACAAAAGCAGATTCTTGTGGACTTTATTTCTGCAAGAGAAGAAATGTACTCCGGCAAATTAACGCAGTCCTATACAAAAGAAAAATGGAAGCCCTATGGACAGAGTTGTCAACTTTATTGAACAGTATACCTGGGGGCTCTTCCAAAGATTGGAAACACTATAACGTCGCGACAAACTTCCTTGTTCAATCTGAAAAGCCTTGTAAACCTATAATCTGTTATTTCGTCAAATGGGTTTACCAATTAAAACATTATTCAAATCCATTGTAAATTGTAAACACACCGGTGACACAAAGGCAAACAATATTAATACTAAACTAAATACATACAAATACTAAAAACAATACTAAATAAAAAACTAGAACTAAATATTATGCTATAAAATAGAATTAAATGTAGAAATGAAATAAAATATAGCTCCTGAAACACTTTAGACAGCGTAAAAAATAAACAATAACCACGTTTGTTTGCATGGTCTTCAATTGTCAAAAATTCTTTATTCCGATTGGTTTAACTATTTTACAACCCTGCTCAAACATTCTTATCAATTTGCTTCTTTCTACAGCGACTGTACTTCTTTCTATCGAATTCAAGAATACAGTTTCATGTAACCAATAGAAAGGTGATAGAATGAAAGTAGGGAGTGCTCCCTAGAGAGAGTTCTATTCTATCATCGTCAAGAATCGCGGCCCAGGTTGTTCTCTAATTGAACTTTTGCAATTATTATTACAATAGCAATTTAAATTGTAACGATAATAGGCGCAGGCAACATGAGGTTTAATTTGTGGTTATGAATTTTACGTTTCATAAATTTTTAATAAGCTTTTTCGAGTTTCTAGAGGGGGGTCAACTTTTCATTGAAATACCGTGTAAAGGTACTAATTAACTCAAAATTTTTTTAGCGGTTCCAAATAAAAAACATTAAATTACTTATCTGTAAGTTTGCATTATTTCAGTGCATGATGTAAATATGTACGTATAAAGATTAATTATTATTTAATTACCATTTCATAGTTTTATTTAAGATTTTGTTGTAACTATAAACTAGAAATTAATGTTTAAATGATATTTAATAGTTAATAGTCGTTTATAAAAGTTGATTTATTTATGAGAAGCAGATGACTCGAATGTGTTTGGTATACCAACTAGTAACAATAAAAAAAATCACCACAAAAAACACTTAAAATTAAGTAGAAGATAGGCATGCAAAATACCATACTTATTATAAAATGAGTCATTAGCTCTATTTTAAATAATAAATAATTATTTTTTATTCATACAACTGCAGTTAAAGATTAATAAGCCTAATTAAAATATAAAGATTAATAAGTACTTCTGCACCGTTTTGCAAAACGAGATAAACGTAACAGTACATATTGAATCAATTATGAATTAGGTTAGATGTAACTAGTAGTTGCAGTTAAAGTGGAGCTGGGTTGCACATGTCGCCCGTCAAAGCGAATCAAGATGGACAAAACGTATAATACAATGGAGACCACTAAACGAAGTGCTGGTAGACCGCAAAAACACTGGCTGGACGATATCAAAGATAAGGTGGATAATATTTGGCATCAGATATCACAGGACATAGACACATGGAAATTGAAAGGGGAGGCCTATGTCCAAGAATGGACCACACAGGGCTGCTGAAAGAAGAATAAGAAATAAAATTGTTTTAACAGAAATTGTATCATAATATAATTTACATAATTAAATATTCTGTAAATGCAATTAAATACTTTCAATAATGATAAACAGAAATCAATTTTAATAACAAACTAACTTCTACTATAATAAGAATCTGTTCGATTTAAGTAATGTTACTATGTAACCGGTAATAATTTATATTACATTATTACATGATATGAGAGTGCAATAGAAAATAGTTTTAAAAATGATTTCAATATTGAATTTAAACTAACTAAATGTTAAAGAATCAAAAAAAGATACATGAACTAGATATTTTGATTCGATTAAACTTCGATTATGCAGCCGACACAATACTAATTTCCCGAAGTGAAGACGATTTACAACGTATGTTCCACCAATTCACCATGACCGCCAAAAACTTCAACATGACAATTTAACCAAAGAAGATGCCATGATATTACTCTCCCTTAGTTACGTTTATAACATTATCAGTTGTTATATTGAGTTGACAATCATTCATATAAGTTTTTCTTGAATGCTTTGGTCTCGATCCGGTTTGTCTTGCTTTTGAAGCTCTTGATTTCCATGGTCTTGATTTTGATTATTATAATTTTCATTAGAATGAATTAATAATGTGTCTCCTCGAGGAGCTAAATGCCGAGTGGAAACTGTCTTTTCTTCTCCATTTTTCATTCGGATGTGGGCGTAACCCGAGTTTGTTTCTAGAAGTTGGACTTCATCAACTAAAGATTCGTATTTATTCATACGGACGAATCTCTTTAATAGCACTTGTCCTGGAGAAGCTAGCCATGTCGGAACTGACGATCCATAAGTTGAGCGCCTCACATAGTTAAACAGGCGTTCATGTGGGGTCGAGTTGAGAGCAGTGCATAAAAGAGATCTAATAGAGTGCAGAGAATCCACTAGAACCTTCTCCCACTGGTTGATTTTTAAATTTTGAGATTTTAAAGCCAACTGGATTGTTTGCCATATGATTCCATTAAATCGTTCGCACTGGCCATTACCCTGAGGATTATGGGAAGCAATACCGTGAGACTCTAAAAATGACATAAGTTCACGAGACTTGAAAGAGGTACCTTGGTCAGAATGAACGTATGAAGGGGTGCCAAATATAGAAAATAATTGACGCAAACATTGGATAACTGTAGAGAATGATATGTCAAAACATGGAAATGCGAATGGGAATCTGGAAAATTCATCAACAATTGTTAATAAGTACTTATTTTTTGAAGATGAAGCCAAAAAACCTTTAAGATCCAAATTAAGACGTTCAAATGGTGAGATGGCTTTTATTATATTAACGTTCCTTCATTTTTGTAAAATTTTGGTGTAATTTCAGCACAAACAGTACATGAGGAGGTAATTTGACGGACGTCTTCCACAGAATAAGGGAGATTTTTCAACGTATCCAATGGAAAAACCGAGTAATACCAGGGTGACACAAAGAAGAATGTAAATAAAATAATTTATTTTGATCAACCGATGACAAAGTAGCAGAGGTAATACGGGAAAATGCATCAGCTACCGTGTTTTGACTTCCTGGTCTATAAACGATATCATACTTGCAGCATGACAATTGCAAACGCCAACGTTGAATTTTTTCATTTGTGATTTTTCAAAATTCTTGTTGTTAAACATAAATGCCACTGTATTTTGATTAAGACGCAGTACTGAATATAGATAGACCAGTTAGGACACGAAGGCGTCCTCAATATTTAGAAGACTACCTCGAAAAATAAGAAGGCGGGAAGAATGCCATAATATTACTCTCCCTTAGTTACTTTTATAACATTATCAGTTGTTATATTAAGTTGACAATCATTTATGTCAGTTTTTTGTAGAATAAAGCCTTGTGTTAAAAGATTATTCTTCATATTTATTACAGAAGACAAAATGCATGGTCGTAACAACAGACTTACTCAGATGCAAATTGGAAATGGAGGGACAAATAATTGAACAAGTCATGGAGTTTAAGTATTTGGGCATCACATTATGCAACTGCGGAAAGCTCGAAACAGAAATACAAGGCTAAGTGAATAGAGCAAACAGAGCCGCAGGATGCCTAAACGACACAATATGGAGGTAGAAGAATTTAGGGAAAGAAATGAAGGGCAGAATTTACATAGAGAGAACAAAAAGAATGCTAGAAACAGCAGAGATGAAAATCCTTAGAAGGATCGATGACAAGACCGTCTGGGATAGAGCCAGAAGCATAGATATACGATGGAGGTGCAAAGTGGAGAACATCAATGAATGGACAAAGAAGAGGAGAATGGAATGGAGTGACCATATAAGTAGAATGGCAACAAATATAGTGGTAAGTATGGCGAGAGACGGCTCCCCAATAGGGAGGAGATCAGTGGGAAGGCCACGAAAACGATGGAATGATAACATACTGAAGAAGATTAAACTTTTACACTACATCTGTTATGTAGGCATATAGAAAATAATAAATAAAATTTATAATAAACATTAATATTACATTTGACATTCGGACCAAATAAACTTGTTTCTATAAAAAAACGCCTTATTAATAATTTAGTTATAAATAAAAAGAGAGTTTATTCTTTTTCAATAATTTGGAAACTTTCTTCTTCTTCGAAGACGAAGCTTAGATGTTTATTTTTGTTTTTTAAAATAAATAAAGCAGAATAAATACAGTTCAAAAAACAAAATTACAAGAAAATTGAGAAGTCCATTTCCATTACCGATCTGATTCGCAGTAAAACGTTATCGTGTTGAAAGGTGTAAGTACGTCAATTACAATTTATTATAATATTTGACGTTATCTTTATGGACTATTGTTGGAATTAAGAATTTAGCTCGCTTATACGAGGGACTTATAACTATTTGATCAGGACTTTAATAAAATGAGACTATAGCCATAAATCCCAGACTTATTTATTTATCAATGCAATTTCGTTATTAGCAAAGGTTAATGGCAACGTTGTTTTCAACTAAATTGGAGTATGGGTCATTAACCATAATAAAATTCATGTTTTGTAAATCTTTACAATATTTTTTAAAATAGTTAGTACCGCCATTAGTGAATGAAAAAATTCTTAGGAAATAACGACCAGTAGGAACTTTTAGTTTGGGGTATAAAAAAGAAAAAAATAGTATTTATGCGGTAGAAAAGTGAGTTATTATTGTCAAGGTCCTTTAAAGACCGTCTTTAATGGATCCGAGACAGTAATACACTTTTGTCCCGTAGCTCATATACCATTTTTTCCCCACAGGCAGTATATTTTTTAAATGTTAGTTTTTAAAACTAGTAAAAATGTTGTGTTGTTAAAATCGTTATGAAAATACATGGATAAGTCAACTGATTTTCCTTTTTGAATAAGTAGGTGGACTATTAAATGAGCAATAAAAAAAAATTTCATTTGGTCTGTGCATTCTGTCAAATTGATTGAGATTTAGTGCTTATCAAGTAGTCCCTGTATTTTTCTACTTTGGTTAAAAATGAACAACTTTACATGAAACTTGATAAAAGTGAATGTTTTGCCTTCACGGTAGCCAGTGAAGAATGGTCATCTCTAAGGATCAGAGAAGACCAGGAGAATGATTCCCACCTAAAGATGATCCGACAATGAAAGAAAGTACATCAACGGCCTACCTGGCAAGAAGTGTCTTCTCACCGACACTTAAGGCATATTGGGCTCAATGGGGCTCACTTACCCTGGAAGAAGACCTGTTAAAACGAATCCTTGAAAACGATGATGGCTCCGAGATTAAAAAACAAATAGTTATACCGAGAACAAGAGTGGCCGAGATACTAAGACAATTAAAAGACATTCCATCGGGAGATCATCTGGGAGTAAAGAAAACTCTTCAGAGATTTCGTGGAAGGTTTCATTGGATGAACCGCTCCGACGATGTGAAGGACTGGTACAAGAAGTGTAGTAATGGACCACATCGCAAGCGAAGGTCACCTATGAAACAGTATAGTATTAGACATCGCGGGTCCATTTCTGACGACAGAACATGTTTATAAATACATCCTGGTTATGAGGGACTATTTCACAAGTTTACGCTATCCCGAATCAAGAGGCCACAAATGTCGCGGATGTATTGGTTAAATAATTCATTAGCCCATGGAAGTTCATAGCGACCAGGGAAGGAACTTCGAAAGCCATCTGTTCCAACAAATGACAAGCTGGGAATGAAGAAGACCAGAACAACGGTGTTTCATCCACAGTCAGACGGAATGGTCGAGAGAATGAACAGGACCATTGGAAAATATCTGCCCAAAGTATTTTCCAGCTACCATAGAGATTGGGACCAATTTCCCTATTTGCGAAGGCGTCCCGATCTGCTATCCAAAATTTCAACAATCTTGGGAGGGTCCTATGTGACGTCATCTATTGAATAATCAGGATCCCCAATGGAAAACCAAAACTGGTCCAACAAAACCCACTAGCGCCATGCGAAGGAGACCATGACAAAGAAGGAGTGAAACCATATTCGAGAAGATCCAGACCCCGCCTTCGAAGAAATTATGTGAGCATATGGAGGAGTCAGTAGGGCTAGGTTTGGAGTCACTACCGAACAACGACAATATTTGTTCACGCTCCCGGATGACTATTCACTAGCAAACAACATCTCAGCAAATGTTAAACATGCACGAGGTTTGGCAATCGTCTTCCGATAGAAGTTTGGGCAGTTAGAAGAACTTACAAAGCAAACTCCAACCACTGGCATGATACTGAGACTCCATTGCGAAAACCTCCGCTTGGAAAATTGTAGAAAGTTCTGGCTCAGGTCCACCTTTGGTTTCCCTACATGTACCCCAGCTCCAACACCTCTCTCGGTCTTAGAGCCGTCCATGTATACCAACAGTGGCCAGCCATTATAAGATTCGATCTATTCGTCTCCCATTCTTCCCTTCCTAGGAATAAAACGGTAAATGACTTGTGGTAGTTGTATTTAGGTTACATTGCATCTGGTACCATCTCCAGTATCGGATGATTTTTTATTATCTCTTCGGCCCTGGTTCTGACACTGCTCTACCCTACATCCTGACATTTCACTAGCCTTCTGTATGCACCAGCCATCGCCTCCCTTTCCATCCAGATGTGGAGTGGAGGAAGATCTATTAAAATTTCGATGGCAGCGGTAGACATAGCTCCCGTTATAATTAAGCATGCTTGCCGTTGAAGCTTATTCAGATTCTCCCTGGTGGTCTTTTGTTTGGGTTTCATTCCCCATGACTTACCGCATATTCTACGGCATGCCCAAAAGGATAGCTTTGCTTTACTGCAAATGTTCTCTAAATGAGCGTTCCATGAAAGTCTTTTATCCAGCGAAACCCTTAGATATTTGACTTAATTCGCTTCCTTAACAGGTTCTCCATAGAAGGCAGGCATTTGGAGTTTATCCAGTTTCCGCCTCCTGGTGACACTAATAACTGTTGCTTTACTAGGGTTGACCGAAAGTTGTTCCTTGTCGCACCACCTAGTAACAATGTTAAGTGCTCGTTGAGTCACTTTAGAGATGACCTCTTTATAGTTTCCTCTTACCAATATCACCAGATTGTCTGCGTAGGCTTGTACCTCTATTGTCGAAGACAATCCTGGATCTCACTAACAGCTACTAAATTTAGATCAGGAAACAATAAACACAACCAAACTTAAGATATTGGTAATAAACAGGAAAAATAATCAACCAGCAGTTATAAATATATCATATCATAGGCAAATTTGAGCACACACTGTGTGAAATAGTAGAGCAAGGTCTTGAATATATCAAAGAATGGTGCAATAGAGTAGGATTTAATCAATATTTATTCCATCAAAACTAATCTAGTCGCTTTTACAAGCAAAGAAAAACCTAATCCAAGAAGTGTTCAACTGGAAGGAACACTAGATAATAAATTACTATGCAATCAACATGTAATAAAAAATACTAAGAAAGGCCACAAACTACATATCTATAGTACAGTTAATAGTCACCTATGAAGTAGGTAGCTGTATGGAGGCAGCTGTAAGCTAACTGCCTACAATGAAAGAAAGCCTCTCTAAACTCCAAAGATTAGTTTGTATCTGCATCACGCAAATTTATGAAGAATGACGTTTTAAAGAATTGTCAGTGAAGGAAAACTGAGATAGATGCCCGAGGTGCAGGACAGAACATAATTATGTCTGATAGCCAATCATTATTTAAGGCGCTCATTAGATCATAATAACATACAAATTGGAAGTGTCTAGAACGACAATGTTTTCAATATATAGTAGTAAAAACATTTTTTAAATACTTAAAATTACATTAACTCATCTTAAATGCGATATAATTTTAAAATGCATAAATTTTAATTTAACGAACAAACCCTGATAGCCACATTAATAAACAATATAAACTTAATCTTACCTAGTTAGTATTCAATCACGGAGGCGATCAACGAAAAATGAAAATAAACTTAAATCACATTGAGTTTAACAAAAGAAAGTAAAATCTTCTCGATAAGATAAGCATATTTTTATCGAAATTTTATATGTAAAGTATGTATAATAAACCTAAAGTAAATCAGGGAGATGTATTTTTTGCAGCATCATTAATCAGTTTTAGAACCATAACTTCACACCACCAAATCGTGGTAAATATTTCAGTGCATGGTTAATTTTAAATATGTTGTTCTTTTGGGCAAACTTATAGAAAATTAAGTGAGTAACATTTCTGCAGACAATTGAAAAAACTATTAAATGTAAAGTCCTAATTACAAATGATAATAATAACTCATGTAACTCATCCATAACTTCAATATGGGTTGAGAGAAAATTACCAAATTATGTTCAAGTATATACACAATTAAAGTGAATTATGTTGCAAATAATTTCGTATTTTTACAGCCTGATGATGGTCTTGTAAGATCGAAATTACAACATAAATAATAAATATTTTGTGGTAGGTACTAACTTTTTTTTTGGATTTATTTAATGTCGCCCGAACCACGGAGGTTATAAGCGACACCGCTAATTCAAACATGTTACATTACAAATTTATATATTAAATTTTGGACTTTATATATTGATTATTTTAATGTCTGTTAAAAACTTTACAATGTTGTCGATGTTGCACTTTTGTCCAAGAGGGTCGGATATGTTTTGGGATAAGTTGAATTTAGTTCTTGCGGAGTTGTATTTCTATTAGGATATGTTTCACTGTTATTTTGGTTTGAAATTGATTACAAATTGGGAAGTTTTCTTTAGTGATTAAGTGGAGATGTGTGTGGCGAGTGTGACCGATTCGAAGGCGAGTAAAAATCACTTGTTTCCTTCTTGTTGTTATAAGGTTGGACCGTTGAAGTGCATTTTCTTTTATTTCTCTTAACTTTTCAGAGCACTGCAACCACTTGTTCTGCCACGCACTGAGAACCTCGTTTTTTACGTAAATTTTCACGTCACTAGGCACTATTTCCCTGTCAATATCTTTGTGAATTGGGTTATTGGAGTACATATTTTTGATGTCGTAGAGAGCACTCATTGAGTCCGATATGATTGTAAATTTCTTTTGGTCAGTTCTGTTAATGAATTTAAGAGCTTCAAGGATTGCGTAGAATTCAGCGTTGAAAATAGTGCAATTTTTATGCAGGTTAAATTTGCCGCTATGGATGTCTGTGAAAATTGCAGCGCTCACTCGTCAGTTGTTTTTGATGCATCTGTATAAATGTGAAGATGTTCCTTAAATCTTTCCATGGTTTCTCTGAAGTGGGTCAGAATTAATGCTGGTAGATTTTCGTGTTTATTGAAATTAGAGAGATCTGTGACTATTTCTGATTTGCTGATGATCCATGCAGGAGGGCAGTTCTCGTGGGGGTGGTATATTGAAGGAAGGGATATGAAGTATTGACGGAGTGTATGGTTTAGTCGTTCATAAAAAGGTGGGTTGGATCTGGGGTGAGTTGAGAAGTAAGAAGTGAAACGATTACTGATAACATTATGGGTTACTGGGTTTTCTGGTGATGCCAAAACTTTACTGGCGAAGGACAGTGCTTGAATATCTCTTCTGTATTCTAACGGGACTTCACCAGATTCACTGCAAATGCTAAGTGTGGGACTTGTACAGAAGGCACCTAATGCAATGCGAAGACCTGTATTATGAATGACATCCAGCTCTTTTAACAGGCATTTTTTGGCTGAGCTATATACTATCGATCCATAGTCTAGTTTTGATCGTACCAGGGATGTATATATTTTTAATAGAGTTGACGTGTCACTTCCCCAGGAGCTATTTGATAAACACTTCAAGATGTTAATACCCTAATGACAGGTCTGTTTTAGGTTTTTGATGTGACTTTTCCATGACAAATTTCTGTCCAAGGTTAGACCAAGGAAATTTATTTCTTCCACAAAGTTTAGGTTCTTGCCATTCAGGGTTAATATTGGGTTATTTGATCTACGTTTTTTGGAAAAGAGAATGCGCTTTTTTTCGGTAGAAAAATTGAGTCCTGTTTTATTGGACCATTCCTTAAGGTTATCCAGTGCATCTTGGAGAATCCTCTTGGTGGTGTTTAGGTTTGTTCCTCTTAGTATGAGAACAAGGTCGTCTGCATATAGCCTTCCTTTAACAGGTAAGTGGCACTGTTGTAAAATATCGTTGATTGTTGTTAAAAATAAGGTCACACTTAAGACTGATCCTTGAGGGACTCCGTTTTCTTGGACTCTAGGAGTTGATATTGTTCCGTTTGAGCGTACTGTAAATGTTCTGTGTTGAAGGAAGTTTTGGATGAAGTTGAGGCAATGTCCATTAATACCCCAGGATTGAAGTTTTCTGCTGATTCCGTATCTCCAGGTACAATCATATGCTTTCGTTATGTCACAGAATATGGCCATACAGTGCTGTTTGTTTATTTGTGCTTCATGTATTTCCGATTCAAGATCAACTAGATTGTCCGTTGTAGATCTGTTCTGTCGAAATCCATTCTGTTCTGGTATAAGGAGCTTTTTGTTTTCCAAAAACCATACAAGCCGGCGGTTTATAATCTTCTCGAGTATTTTGCAAGTTGATGAGGTTAGTGATATCGGCCTATAGGACTGTGGGTCAGATTTCGGTTTTTTCAGAATATTGAGCAGGTATTTTCTTGCATTCTCACTTAGTGAGATAATTGGAATATTATCTGGACCTGGGGTCGAGTTTTTTGTATTAAACAAGGCATCCTCCAGTTCTTCTAATGATATTGGAGAATTAATGGGATCGTCATTGGAATTTGCAACTATCAACTCCTCTGCTTTGTTTCTGATCTTATATTGGAGGAATTTTGAGGTGTAGTTTGTGTTACTTGAGTTTTCTTCGAACTGATCAGCAAATGTCTATGCAATATCTTCTGCTGATGTAATTATTTTATCATTACGTTTTAAGAATTTAATTTCAGTATTGTGAGATTTACCAGATATTTGGCGAATCTTTTTCCACATAGAAGATATCGGTGTAGAATTTCTAATAGATGATACGAAATATTTCCAGCTTTGCTTTTGCTTTGTTTAGTTTGATAGCGAGCTATGGCCCTAAGTTTCTTTTACTCGATCTGATGTTGTGTAGTAGGATGCCGTCTGAATTTATTAAAGGCTGGTTTATATTTCTTAATAGCTTCTTCACACTTGTCATTCCACCATGGTGCTGGTGTATGAGTTTTAAGTGTTTTAGTTTCACCAATTGCCACGTGCGCTGTAGTTTCTATTAAACAAAAGAAAATGTAAAAAAAATTGGGTTAATTTTGGAATTTATGTTAAGGTAAAATAGCGTCTGCTTTTTTACCTTGATATGTCAAATAAAATAAATTGTAAGGTCAATAACAATGTTAAATTACATACAATGTATTTTTTCAACGGTCAATGGAAAACCTTAAAAAAAATTGCAAAATATATTATATATTATTTTGAATTAATAAACTTCGTATTTACTGAAAAGTGTAAACGACTAGTCCAGGAAATATAGATCTAATTTTCGTGTTATTTGAAAGTTGAAATAAAAAAAAACACTTTTAAAAAATCGTTAGTTGATATATACTTGGATTTAAGTGCTAAATTAATTGCCAACTTTAACTTTCAAAGTAAGTAGGTAAATAAAAAATAGAAGGGTATACTGTAAGTTCTATCCGTTTGCACCATCAAATTTTATTGTTTCCTTAGCTTGCATTCTTGCATTCTCACTTAGTGAGATAATTGGAATATTATCTGGACCTGGGGTCGAGTTTTTTGTATTAAACAAGGCATCCTCCAGTTCTTCTAATGATATTGGAGAATTAATGGGATCGTCATTGGAATTTGCAACTATCAACTCCTCTGCTTTGTTTCTGATCTTATATTGGAGGAATTTTGAGGTGTAGTTTGTGTTACTTGAGTTTTCTTCGAACTGATCAGCAAATGTCTATGCAATATCTTCTGCTGATGTAATTATTTTATCATTACGTTTTAAGAATTTAATTTCAGTATTGTGAGATTTACCAGATATTTGGCGAATCTTTTTCCACATAGAAGATATCGGTGTAGAATTTCTAATAGATGATACGAAATATTTCCAGCTTTGCTTTTGCTTTGTTTAGTTTGATAGCGAGCTATGGCCCTAAGTTTCTTTTACTCGATCTGATGTTGTGTAGTAGGATGCCGTCTGAATTTATTAAAGGCTGGTTTATATTTCTTAATAGCTTCTTCACACTTGTCATTCCACCATGGTGCTGGTGTATGAGTTTTAAGTGTTTTAGTTTCACCAATTGCCACGTGCGCTGATTGTAATAATATATCTGAGAAATGTGAGAAAGTCAGAGATATATCAGAAGTAGCGAGATCCGGCAGGTCATGGAGATGTTGATCTACTAGATTTGTGAAGTGTGTCCAATTAGCTTGGTCGAGTTCCCATCTCGAGAAAGGTGTCGTCTTAGCAAAGTCAAAACTACGAGTAATAAAAAAGGTACTAACTTTGTGTTAAGTTAAGATGAATATAATGTCAGAGAGAGCTGAACATTGAGTGGAGTAGATTCTCTATTCTATTCAAAATGAAAATAAATCAATAAAAGTAATAAATGTTCAAGCACATTTTTAACGTAAAGAACACACAAAATTATGTAATAGGGTAGTCGATTTAAAGCTGGCAAAATTCTACTTTGATTCATCAATTTATTTCTAAATAGATTTATAAATTTATGTCAAACTTTATTTTATTATTACTGATTTATTTTATTTGATTTATTGATACAATTATTAACAATTGTAGATCATGCACTATTAAAAAAATATTAATAGGAACCATTAATTAATTATAAAATACCAAATAGAGCGTAGTAAAAACTTGTTATTCATATTTAAAAAAAAAACGCAAAAATGTTTATGTGTATATACTATTTATCAAAATTTCCTAAAATTAAATATTAAGAAAGACAAAAGATTAATGACAGTAATTTATAACACGATGGGCAAGAGCCCGAACATTTTTAAATGGCATATTATATGTTACGGTAAATGTACATTTTTGTGTATTGTGTACAATGTAAAATGCATACATTTCCCAAAAATGGCCGGCAAATGTGTACTCTTAACTTCATCTTTTAAGATAAAGTTGGAATAAATATTATTTAAAAATATTGTTGCAGTTAAAAAAATATTTATTTAAATAAACATAAAAGAAAAGGCTTTAATAACAAAAATTATTTCAATAAAAAAATGTAAAAGACGAAAAAAACATACTTTTCTTTGCATATTACATAATATGTCGTAGGTGTATGTTTATACAATGCTAAAGTTGTTCATTATTAGCCAAAGTAGAAAATTACAGGGACTACTTGATTAGATCTAAATCTCAATCCATTTGACAGAATGTGAAGTTAACTGATGTTAGATTAGACAAAATGAAAATAGTTATTTACGTTAAAAGTCCGGTACGAAATTTAAACATAATAGAGCTGACAAAAATCGTTTTGTAAATTAGTTAAAATTGATTTGGTATTATTATTATTAACGTATCACCAATTTAATTATAACTAAATATATTTATATTCGTTTAGATTGATTTGGGGCTGCGAACCTCGCTTCGCTCGCTAGTTAAAAACTATGCAATATTTAAAATCTCAACTATTTACGTAATCAAATATAATTTAATTTCGTTTCTTACTCTAACAATTCATTTTGACATATCTATTAACTTAAAACGTCCCTATTTATCTTGCTTGCTTAGGTAATAATAAACCATCATCCAAAATGGTCTAACGATTCAATGGAAATTCATCGTTTTCTGCGACTTTGCAATGTGGTGAATTAGCTGTGTGTACTTCTAGTAATTTCCCTAACTCTTATTCTGTTTCAAGCTGTTAAACAGATGCCATAGGTAAATTTGATGTTTTCAAACTCAATTTCATTCTTGTTCCGAATAAAGCTTCGTAGGGAGTTTGCTTTATATCCTCATGAAAAGCTCTATTTTTGCTCAGTTGAACATATTTTAAACCGTCTGACCACTTGGTGGTTTGATTAATGATAAGCTAGATTTTAAGCATATTTTGATCTTGACTTGCTTGCTCCATCGAGCCCTGGCTTTGGGAATGATGAGGCTTCCCGTTTATTATTTTCACATTATCCAACATATTTGCTAATCTTTGGATAATTTTATTTGCAAACTCTCTACCATTATCACATCGGAAAATGTATGGAGGGGTAGACAGATAGATCCTGGCCACAATAACCTCTTTTCTGAAACAAAACGTTAAAAACCATAACATCAATATCTGATTTAGGAAAATAAATACCATCAAATCTCAATGTTAGCATAGACTGAATTTATTTAATTTTTTTTTGGATTTTTTCTTCTTAAAACTTGGCCTTGAACCAACTTGTTGAACTTATTCATGAATAAATAGCCAATTATTAACGGCTATAACATAATTATTTGTGCGACAATTTCTAAATAGAAGATTGATAAACAATAGTATGTTAATCGAATTATTACTTAAAACAGATAAACAGATAAATCTGTACCAAATATTGTATAGGTATTTTATTTATTCAATCAATCATCAAGTTGATACAATAAGAAATCAAACAAAACAATAATTTACAACAAATTTTCTAATGTTTAAGTAATTGAACAAAATAAGTAGATTAAATACAAATAATGAATTGTAATTAGAGTGATTAGAATAGCTACGTTATTATTAATTTTAAAAGTCAAGGTTGATAGTACGTACTTTATACTTAACACTCGAACAAACGAGTGCGACACTTATATTTTAAACTATTTAAAAATATCACAATTTTCTAGTTTTGTAGTTTCTATTAAACAAAAGAAAATGTAAAAAAAATTGGGTTAATTTTGGAATTTATGTTAAGGTAAAATAGCGTCTGCTTTTTTACCTTGATATGTCAAATAAAATAAATTGTAAGGTCAATAACAATGTTAAATTACATACAATGTATTTTTTCAACGGTCAATGGAAAACCTTAAAAAAAATTGCAAAATATATTATATATTATTTTGAATTAATAAACTTCGTATTTACTGAAAAGTGTAAACGACTAGTCCAGGAAATATAGATCTAATTTTCGTGTTATTTGAAAGTTGAAATAAAAAAAAACACTTTTAAAAAATCGTTAGTTGATATATACTTGGATTTAAGTGCTAAATTAATTGCCAACTTTAACTTTCAAAGTAAGTAGGTAAATAAAAAATAGAAGGGTATACTGTAAGTTCTATCCATTTGCACCATCAAATTTTATTGTTTCCTTAGCTTAACATTGGCAACCCCGCATGAATTTTATAAATTTTATTTCTTTCAGTCTTATGTTGACACAAAATTGAGAAAAAAGAACCAACCATACTTGAATTATTAATAAATAATAACTATGTCATTTCCTAGGCATATCTGGATTTGTAGGTAAACTCTTTTTATACGCTCAAAAGCTGCATCAGATGTATCAGGTAATGATGACAAAAAACACTATTTTTGGCTGTTATTTTTATGAAAGAATTGAACTGGAACACATTTAAATCTTGTCTCTTAGTCTTAGAATCATGTAAAGATCAAGAAGTAGTATCGCAACCCATAAAAGCATATAAAAAAAGAATATCTTTACATTTTAAACAAATGGTTTTACAAAATGTACCTTACGATCTTGATCCACCCATGCCGTTAATATCACTAAGGTGAAATTTAACGTGTAAATTAAAATAATGATATTCAAACCAAAATTGTATGCAAGAAAATTATTTGTTTCTAATAATTTGTTTAAACATTGAAAAAATTAATGCACAAGAAAATGTGGGTAAACATTGCAATTTATAGTTTGATAAACAAAATCCCACATCAATCATATACATTCATTCACTGTAACTCTAGTCCGAGTTCAAAATCCTGCAGGCGCCAATTAAATCAGTTTTTGAAAACAGTTTGTAGAGAAAATGTTCTTTGATCTACAATCATATTGTCTACTAAGCAATGGCAGTTATAAGACATTCATTTTTGACTGATCTAAAAAATTTAGACTTCAACAATATTTTGATTGCTTTATAAGCAAGAATTTACATTTAAAAGAAGATAGTGTAGGTGAAGGTGCTTTTAGAGGTGTTGTAAATATAAGAAAGTTGATACCTATTGACTTTTTCACCTTCTTTTTTTGTACCCACCCTGAAGGCTGTTGATGAAAAGCAGAATTTTTAGTTTAGGAATTTATTAAAAAGGTTTATGATGTTCTGTAATGTATGTAGTTATTTAAACAAACTATACTAACTATATATTGTGACATTCTATTTTATAACCCACCAAGGTCATTTTAAATAGTCGCTCTCAATGTTATATTACATATTGTTTAATAAAATTGAATTTAGTTTTAATTCACATATAATAAATTAAATATGGTATATTATACCAACACAAATAAAATTTGATTTAATAAATAAATGAAAGACTGTAGACTTTGTACACACTTGATGAAATAATAATTGGCATTTATTGATGGCTCGGTCGAAGATATACATTTGATATTGTCTGAAATCAATAATATTCACCCATCTGTCAAATTTTCCTGTGAAGTGGAGCTCAATAATTCCATCAATATCTTGGACTATATATAGGAATGCCGACAACATTTTAAACTATTCTATATTTCGTAAACCAACGACAACTGATCTTTTAATAACCAAAAACTCTAATCATCCTTATCACCAAAAGATGGCATCCTTGAATTGTTTTATACATAGACTTTTGAGGATACCGATGACTGAAGCTTCATATAACAGAGAAATTTTGATACTTAAACAATTAGCGGCGGCTAATGGTTTTCCGAATAATGTTATTGATAAATCCATTAATAAGATTAAATATCGCCAGCTCCGAAATTTAGCCTTTAATCCCCATCCGCAGAAACATGTTGATACTCCGATTTTTAGATCCCTTCCTTATTTCGGAAAAGTTTCTTCCAATGTAGCTTCTATTCTCGAGAGGAATATTCCGAATCTTAAGATTTCTTTTAAATGCCAAAGAACCATTAAATCCCTTTTATCAAAAACTAAAGACCAAATTAAAAAACTGTCTGTTACAACGATTGTCCAACCACTTACGTAGGTAGAACTACAAGACCTTTGGAGATTCGTATCAAGGAACACCTGACAAGGCCAGATATGTCCAGCTTTGTCCAGGGAATGGCTATTTAAAAATGAACTTACTTGAAGATTTGGAAATTTTAAGGGAACTCAAGGTTAATCCTACCTATTGCGTTAATTCGCAATTTAATTTGAATACCAAATTCACACCCTTATTTAAATTCTTCTGGAATTGTTAAATGAACCTCCTTTTTGTTTTTTTGTTTTTGTTTTGTTTTATTTTTTGATGATTTTACATTTTAATATTTTTATAACTCAAGTTTTACTAAAATAATTTTATCTGTTGATTAACATTTTATGATAACTTAGGCACTTCCATTTTATTTTTTGTTTTTATAATAGTAATTAGTTTTTAATTCACATTCATATATTGTTGTCTTCAAGATGTTTTAATGTTAAAGCTGTTTTATTTTTAAAATTTAACTAATTTATGATTTTAATGTGTTGTAATGTCTCTTCTGAAGAGGTTTTATCTTTTAACGTAAGTTGCACTTTTTTCTTATTTCTAAGTTTTATGTTTAACACCTTTTAGGAAGTAACTCTGATGATGGCCTTATAAGCCGAAAGCGCTCAGTTACCGATTTTAATATATTTTTTATATTTTGCACTTATAAAAATCTTCATTATAAAACGCATTTGCCTATCGTAATGTAACTTTTACCCACGCAAATTTTTGTTTTAAATGGTTGGCGACATGAGTGAAGTATCTAATGACAAGACTACTGACAATGACATTTGTAGCTAATAGCAATTTATTAATTTTATATTGTTCTTTAAGAAAGTATTTGTGAATATGATTATCACCTTTTACTTATATAATATATTATTATTGGTGTATGGGTTATTTTAAAATATTTGAAAACATTAACATTTCATAATTTAAATGTCAAAACTGTCAAATGTTATAAATTACACTGTGCTACCGACATACTTTTTAAAATAAAAATTTTCGTAATTACATAAAAATAATAAATTAATAAAAAATGGTAAAATGGCAAAATATAAAAAATATTATAAACAACTTATTTCATATGGCTGTTGTGACACTCGTTCTTTAAAAAACTCATATCGCTTCGCGATTCGTTTTTTAAACTTGAACTCGTGTCATAACAGAATTCCATATGAAATGCGTTATTTAATATACTATTACACACTTAACCTACGGTTTTTAATATACAAAAAAATGTTTCCTTCCTTTATTAAAATTTGATTTGTCCCAGTAATAATAAAGTTAGTATGCCAGCTCAGTATCTGGTGAAAACATCTCAGGGTAGAGTTCAACTATTTGTCTCTATATGAAACTTTCAATATTAATATTCATTATTTAAAAAAAAATAGTAACTTTTTGAAATTTGATTTCATTTAAATGTTTGTATGAATAAAATTTTAAAATTTCCTTTGAACCTCCCTTTACCTGTCAACAATATTTTATAATAATACAGGATGTCATGAACACACAATATAATTCACATTGGCAGTTCTTTCCTGACAACGTACAGTACAAATAAATTTTAAAATTTCGAGATTATAGTTCAATGTGACCTTGCCTGTTGTGGTTGCAGCTGTTAGGCTGTAGCTGGCTAAATTGTGATGGCATTGCCTGGCTAATTAAAATATCTATCTTGGATATTCAACAGTGCTGCAAGTCACCTTTACCTACTTTAAGGTAAATTATTATGATGAACAATGAATTTACACATTTAAATTTTGACCTGTTTCAAACTAGTTTTTACAATTTTTAATGTTATGAATGATTTATATCACCTTCTTCGCAGTCGTTGATCAAAATGAGAGCGATTGTTTACAATCTGCCCTTTAAATGGATTTTCCCTTAGTTGCTCGTTTTTACCCTCACAACAAACAAGATAGAATTTTAACGTCAAATTTCCAAATTTTACACTTCAAATTTCTCTTTTATACTAATAATTTGTAATAGATTTTCTCCCTGTATGAATAGACTGATTCTTTAAGTAAATTCTAATATCCTTTTCGGTATGAAAACATCATCTAATCATACGAAAATAGTCGGAGAAAATACATAGTCTTTCAATAAATTCTCACATTTTCCTCCACGGTGGAAAAGACACTTTTCCACCTTGTTGCACAATATACTATTTCATTTTATAAATCGGAAACAATATTTATAAACCATTTGAAAGCGAACACTGTTCGTTGTACACTCAGAGTAATAAGTAAACATAGAGTAGGCATATTCCCTACTACTTGTCACTACTTACAACAATTTAATTTTACTTTTAAGAGATTTTTAGTGAGAGAAAATATTCTTTTCTAGCAATCGCACGCGAAGTCAGTATTTCGCGTTCTCAGCACAGTCCGCGAAATTTAATTTCGCGGCCGTTACCCATAGCAACGGCCGCGAAACCAAACGTCACTTCCAAATTTGACATTTCTAAAATACTACAAAGACAAGGATTATTTTTTATTGAATACCAACAAATACATAAGTTATATTATTTAGGATGAATATTTACATTAATTGTACAGTTTGTATTATTACTTATATTTACTCCAGAAGTTGAAGCAACTACATCTAGTGTTTCTGAATAATGGTTATTGCCTACATTCAAACCAGATACCATATCGCTATCAGTATCAGACATTTTGCGTTTTGACAAGAACTGTCAAAATATATATTGAAACATATCATTTCCATAGCACACGGTGATATTGTTAAATGAATTGAAATGCTGTTGATTTTAGAGCAATAATATATTTATTTACAACTATCTATTTTAATAATTTTAACGATTGCACGAAAAATAGTGTGTATGCCATGGCCGCGAAACTTTTTAACGACCTCAAGATTATCTTGCCTCGGCCGCAAGCAGCCTCGGCGATAACTGTTCTTTCGGTACGTTAAAGAGGTATTTCGCGGCCTTAGCATACAAATAACTATTAATACATTTTAATATTCACTTTCTTACCTTTCGATAATACTGATTAAAAAGCTCTGCACTAATTGTATCAAATACCCACACCGAAAATTTGGCATCAGTGTCTTTGTTTGTTATTGTCTAGAGGTGATTAGAGCTTTGTTTGATTTTTCCTGAATTTTTTTGTATTTAAGTGAACTTTATAAAGTGTTTTTATGGTGAAAACCCAGAAAGCGTGTATAATTTGTGGTACTTCGCAAAATGATAATCTAACCTATTACCGGTAAGTTATTCACTTCATTGGCGTAGAATTAGCAATTTCAATTAAAATTTATTACAAAATAAGAAAATCAAATTAATAATGAAATACATATCCTTTTAGATTTCCTTCTTTTTTTTTCATTTAAATAAAAGAATTATTTTTAATGTGTGTAAATTTTTTAACTAACATTTATATATTACGGTGATACTCTAACCAATTACACGCCACTGTACGGCTGTGTTTACCTACACCTCTAGGTGTCAATTTTATTTTCCATCTTTCTCAATTATAGGTTCATTGCTATTGACTACAAACTGTATGTTATTGTGTTGTTGTGGCATCTCTATGTTTACTTATTATTCTGAGGTTGAACAGTATTGCCTGTACTATATCGTTAATTGTAGGATTCCACGTTTTTACTCTAGTAAATATAGTGTAGACTTTATTTATTTAAGCTTACCTAATACCTGAGTCTGGAAATTAAAAATATATTATTTTTAATAAAGTATGTACGTATGTATATGTATATTTAAAGAGGTGACATTTTTATTTTCCAAATTAAGTTAGCAAATAATTAAACAAAAAAGGAGATGAAATTGTATTTCTACACTACACATTTCAGTGAACTTTAACATATATTATGAATATTCAAAAGCTTATCAATAATTTTTACAGAAAATGGGGTAAAAATAGTCTTGTATTTTATTAAAATTACCATTAAACGGTTGTTTGACCTCAACCTGAATCTTTGGATTACCTACATTAAATGTAAGTAACATAATAATACTAGATTAAAATGCTTGTCACCTTAATATTTGGTAATTACGTAATTACAAAATATAAAATGCAAAATTCAACAATGACAGATTTACTGAGGGGATTAAAATTTTTATGCGCTTATTTTATTGAACAAATGTAACGTAATAATTGAATTTTTTATGAAACCGAATAAATATGCAATAAAAATAAATAAAATAAACAGTTTTATGGATGGCAAGGTATGCGTCTCTACACTGTTTAAAGTGGATAATATGTTTTATTCTTCTTAATATTACAAAATAGTATATTACGTAACTAGAGTTGTAAGTAACCCATTACGCAGGAAGTCGCGCAGTGGCGAGTGCGTAAATTTTACGAGTGCGGAATGGGATTACAACTCGTATAACGTACTATACTTTTTCTATGCCCATCTATTTTCTTCTATGAAATAAAGGAAATCTCAATTATTTAAACTTTATTATAATAATTATTAATAGCAATAGAACAATTATTGTAAGTTGTAGGTCCCTTATGCCTTAACCGTGATGAACCGTTATCTATAATTGTAACATCAGAAGATGACGATTAATAATTATTATTGGTAATCGCTTCCGATATTCGTGAAGCATTCTCTTTTAAATTTTTATGTGACTGATTCGCATAGCCTTCGGCCACTGTAGAAGATTGCCAGCCATCTAGTCGCTTTAATGATAGCATATCACCTCCTGCATCAACTAATATAGTGGCTGCCGATCTCCTGAATGTCTTCCATTTTTATATTTCCAAGTTTTTGTTTACGGCAAGCCCCGCTTAATCCGATAATGAGGATAACCTGAAAATCCATTATTATGTGATGATAATTACACAATATTTTAATTCTTTACCTTTGACAACAAATGTTTATCGTCTGGAGCATCTTTCAGATACGTACAAATTTGTTCCGTAGACCAAATTTTCGATTTTTTACTTTTAAATCCCCCCGATCGCCGTTTCAGTAGGGTGATTAGTTTTGGATAATTTGATATGTTAATGTTATTATTAATGTTTAGTGTAGTTCTCAGCATCGAATAAATGGTCCATAGTGAAGATGGTTTCATAGATTTTGATAATTCTTCAAAGTACACAACGAAAACATTCTCCGAAGATGATTTTACGTTATTTATGCTTGTGTCGCCAATCCATAAGTTTTTGCTAGGTAATTTCGTATCTTTCTTTGGATTTTCGCGGTAACAAATTTTGTGTGGCAGCTTGAGCTTTTTCTAATATCTCCGACGGAGTGCTCATAATGTCACCATTTTCACTACTAGAAGACATTTTTGTGGGTGAAGATGAAAGTATTCTAATTGAAACTAAAAAAGGTTTAATCCTTTCAGGGCCGGTTTATCAATTGCAATTTATCTATCAGATAACGCCTATCTGCCTTTTAATTTAGAAAGATGGGTTTATTGACATCAGGCTAAATTTAATCCATCAGCTAAACTAAATAGCCATTCGTTACTTTAAACTGGCGGATACGTTAGATAACTAGAGGATAGCCCATAATATCACAAACTTCGTGTCAAATTAAATGTTTTGTGTCGCATAAGCTATTTTCTGTTCCTAGGTACTTAGAGTAGTCTTGCATTTGTGCCAGAGGTATATTACAATAACAACAAAAAGAGAAAGATGTGTATAAGAATATGAATAAGATAAAAAGATTCCCAAAAAAAGAAATGTGCTGATAAAACTCAACAGAAAACAATTATTGAAAATAAAATAAAAAACAGATACTACAACGTAGAAATCTATATAAGATACTTGGAAGCAAATCGAAAGAAGTTTTAACAGTTGCAGTATAGACCCTGTAAGAAATATATTCAACAATCTATCAGTTCGAAATTCCAGTTAATCTTAAATCATTTCCAATGTTAACAATAATTATTATTATATATATTAAATTATTAAATTCAAAAAAGCCAAGAGCAAGAGAGGTTAAATGGTTAATTCTCATGATACAAAGTTGTTGTATCATGGTTTAATCTAAATCAAAGGTTAAAAATGGTAGAATGTCCTTGTTTGTATACATAACTCCCATTGGTCGCTTAAAACCATGTAAAAAAGACAACCAATCAAATCTTTTATATGTATTCATCATTATTGCCAACATTCTTTACCTGTCAGTTATTTAACTAGGGGATAAAAATTACAAGAAAAACCAAACTTGATCTTTATCTGCAGGTTACTATTATCTGACGGATACTTAACTAGCGGATAAACTCTGCAATTGATAAACCGGCCCTGTCATCTTGGGTACAATCGCAACCATTAGAACTAAAATTTAAATAATTCCACACAGATCTGTAAATGGAACTAGTGTAAAGAATTTTATATTCTATAATTACTATACTTATGTGTATTGTAGATAGATGGCGCATGATACTTTTGTAAGTACTTCTGGGTACAAACATACCCACAATAATGTTTTTTAAATATTGATGCTTTTTATTGCAAAAATGAATTATTTAAGTATGGAGAACGGTAAGGGTTTTATACCGATCGAAGACAATTGTTTGGAGGAGGAACGGAGCGAATTTAACAAATTGTACCATAAGTTTCAATATTAATAAATAATTCGTTAGTTTTCTTTATTCTTCAAAAAATAAATTAAAATTAAGAGATTTTGCAACTCGACGGTAAGTGAATTACTGTCACCTACTGACGTAAAATCTGTGACGGTAAACAGTCAAAAATGATCAATCGTGCAAAAATTAATTTTTCTCTTGCCGAGAAAAAAGTTGGTACTGAAAGGGTTAACATAAAAATATTTTAAGACGCCATAAAAGTAATTCTAAAATCCTGTTGCAGGATAATATCAAACATTATCTTCCTGATTATACCTGGCCCTATAACCTCAACAAATAATGTTCTGCATTAAAGAGCATATATAGAGCAATAACCTATAAAACCATCTTATTCCTGTAGGATACGGAGAAAGTATAAGAATCTATAATAAACACACCTTTTTGAATTATTTAGATTTAGATTTATTACTTAGTTTCCCATTTTATCTTAGTTAAGAATCATATAATCAAAGTCAATTTAACTAAATCGATATCTTAACATGCATTATAATTTAATTAGAACCGAATATTTGGTTTATTAAAAAGAAATCCGAAAATGTAATTACTCATGTACATCAACGTAGAGCCTTATTTAACGGTGTAGGCACCCTCACTAATTGGATATTGGAAATTTCGATGCACATGATGAAATTCGTTACAATTATGCTACAAAAGCACAATCGACAAAATATCATTTGCGAAACGAATTTGTAAATCTCTTTATGTAAAAAACTAATTGTTCATTATAATAAATCAATCACAATTTTAAGCGAAAACAAATTGAATAATTATATAGAAAGATAGTGTAAATATTGAAACTCGTGAGAATTATTTATGTTTTCAAGGTATTAAGAACATTAAAATATAAAACTTTTTAACAAATCTTCCACTAGATATTATTAGCCTAAGAGATTATCCTGGATGTATTTCCCTCTAATATCAGTATAATAAAAATAATAATAATAAGGCTGTTGTATTGAATACTACACGTATAGTCTGAAGATTCTAAAGAGTCAAGAATAGACGAGAGTGCCTGGTGACCAACCCGTACCCGCTATAGCAAACACCAAGAATGGAAAAACCTAAGAATAATGGAAAAATAGAATAATAATAATAATTGATTTATTGCTTCTAAAACCTTCTTTGACTGACAGTTACAACCCTCAATTTTTAAAATGGGAAGTATGGGCTTCTGATATATCGTTTGACAGGTCTCCTCATTCTCTATCCAAAAATGTTGCAAAAATTAACATAAAAATAATAAAATATGTGATATGTAATATTAAATTGTTCTTACCGTATAAAATATGAATGTCAAAGAAGTAGATGTTCAAAATGCTCACCGTGAACGTCTTGGCAACATCCTAATCTTAAATAAAAATGTCTTTTAACTTTAATTAACATATCAGGCGTGACCGATCTAATCGCAAGCGTTATTCGTTCTTTTAAGTCATCTAAATCATGTGGTTTAGTTTTGTAAACAATATTTTTGACGTAGCACCATAAAAAAAAGTCTAACGTGGTAAGATCAGGTGATCTTGCTGATCGCCGCCCTATCCGTCTTTGGGTAACGGTCTTTTTCCATTTCAGTTAGTTTGTACGACAAAGACAAGTTAGGATTTGAAAATATTGTAAGCTAACTTTACCCTTCCCGTTTCCAATCGAACAATAACATCAGGGATATTAACAAGAATCAATATATACTGACATAAAAATCCTCCTATCCATCATATACCACACGTGCTCAATTGGGGATAAGTCGGGAGATCTTGGTGGCCAAGGTAACAATGTAACATCAATATGTTGAAAGAAGTTTATTGTGACTCTTGCGACATGTGGTCGGGCGTTATCCTGTTGGAAAGTTGGATTTACCAGGGTGTCAAGATAGAGTAGAAGATGGGGTTCTAAAACTTCTTGGATATAACGCTGCGCATTCTCTGCACTACTCAAGGCGATTACGTCGGTGTTCTGGAGTTAGAGGGAGGACCCAGTGTGGTCGGTATAAAAACAGACCAAAACGTCTTATTCGTCGGTAAACACTTTGCATGCCAATAGGTCTTCCGCGTTCTGCAAACCAATCATTTGCAATGGACCTGGTAGTGGAGAAACGGTCCCCTATAGCCAATAATCTTAGGCGGCGATCTTCACGGTCTGTTGCTGTTTGCGTACGGCCTTCTCGAAGCCATGCCTGACAACACCTAACCACGGTGTCTACACTTCTTTGCACTCTAACTGCAATTTCCCGAAAAGAAAATCCAGCTTCCCGAAGTCCCACTACACGACCACTATCAAACTCACTAAGTTGACGAAATCGTACAGGTGTCCGAACCCTAGGCATCGTAACCAATCATAAGGAATGTCAAGAACCAAAATCAGCAAAATTTGGATCTTTAATACGGCTACAATATTCATTTTTGGATTTTTCAACTGATAAGGCTGAAAATTTTAACAATTGTTTATTTCAGTAAAATAAATGAATTCACCAAATTTTATTAAAATAAAATCATTTAAACTGGGTCTTCGGATTTTTATGTCACTTAGTATAATTGTACCCTTTCAAGTTCATGTAGATATTTAGGTGCACAAACGGAACAACAAGCAAACAGGGTGCTGAGTACTAGAGATTCAAATAATTTTACTCTAGGGTAGCAAGTATTAAGTTTAGCCATTATAGGCAAAATAGCTAACCCTGCTTTTTTTCCACTCAGGTAAATATACTGATTTGTCATGGATACCAATTCCTTGTTATAAAAAAATTTTAATTTTGGGTGACGAAACCACCACGACAAAACTGTATTATTTTGATTTTGTTTTTAATTGATAGTCAACTTATTAAGTGCAGTGTATTTTTCTAAAATATTCAATTTTTGGATACATCAATTTCTGACTGTGGTAGAATAACTAGATCATCTGCATAACGCAGACAGTACATCATCCTTATAATCAATGTTCAAACCCTGAGCTCCTTGATCATAGAAAAATTTTTCAATATCGGCAATAAACAAAGCAAATAGCAGTGGACTCAAAGGTTCTCAAAACCAAGTAATGAGATCAGTAGAACTGTGCAATGATATAGACCAGAAAAACTACATCATGCTGATCTCAGAGGGAAATAGATCCAGGGCTAATAACATCTAAGCTTTTACATTGTAATTGAGTTTAAAAAGCTATTTTTTAAAAAAAGATTGAAGTTTTGTTAAAAAGTGTTACTTTTTTAATGTTCTTAATAAGATGCACTTCCGCAGAGTAAGGGTTGGTAAAATAAATTTCATTTTTTCAAGGTATGTTTTACCAAATTAATTAAAACATAGTTTATACAATGAAGACGTAATTCCGAAATTACAATCGATTCTGACTTATCAATTCTCAAGGGTCTCAAGGAGCATTTCTGGTTCAAAACCAAAATTAAAATAATTTATTTAAAAAAATTCTTGACATAAAATGTTTAGTCCTACCTTTACCTTTTTGGAAATTCAAATGAAAAAGAAAGAATGTCCTCAACTCTGAAAGACCTTAATGTTTGTATGAT
Organism: Ophraella communa; assembly: GCA_035357415.1. NCBI lineage: Eukaryota > Metazoa > Arthropoda > Insecta > Coleoptera > Chrysomelidae > Ophraella > Ophraella communa. The sequence continues at coordinate 17,357,739 of CM068988.1, read as the reverse complement.
TATAAACAAATGTGGTTTTATGACTGAAATGCTGGGTCTTTTATTCTGAGTTTGAGATTCCTCTAATCTCCACATCCATCAGTATATGCAGTGGCGTAGAGTGAACTAATTTTGGAGGTTCTTTTCCCAAGATATGTTTCGATTGAGCAAATATATTAAATTACTTGTATCGTACAAAAATTTTAAATTGTTTTCATACTCAATAAGTGCAGTTAGGCTTGTGTTTTGTTTAGTATTACATATTGATAAAAAAATCAATCAAAAATCAATTCGTACGTCCGGTCATCAAAATTGTAAAACTTAAATGCATCCTCAGATTGCTTTTGCAGATTATCTAAATGATAATGCATCTTCAAGCAGTAAAAACAGACAAATTAACTGAACTGAACTAAAAGCCCTCTTTTTCATATCAGTTAAGAAATTAAAGTCCTATGACAAGTGTAGTCAAAATTTTTTAGTATTTTACTTCATTTAAAAATAAACGGGGATTATAGTCTAGTGGCATCACCTTTAAATAGGCAATTGCCCACTTCACCCACGCCTAGCTGCGCCAATGAAGATTCCTATATAGTCAACTAATAATATATTGGTATTTATAGTATGTAGACATTTATTAAAATTTTAAAGAAAAAAAATGTAAATTCAATGAATTTACCATGCAATGATTAATATGTAATATTTCCCTTTTTAAGTAGGTATGTGGTGATAACGATAATTACAAAATTTTTGTTTAATGATTTTACAGATATGCACGCAATAATAATTTAGACGATAATGTAAAACAATGATATTTTGCATATAACAGCAGCAAGCTTTATCAATAAATATGGATAATCTTCAAGTACACAAACAAGACAAGAAAACCTTTATTTAAATAGCATATTTTTGCTGCCCTAAATGGTATGAATGGTAAGTTGGCAAATTCAACATTATAATAAAATTATAAATAGGTAATATACCTAATAGTAATTTACGATGCAAATATCTTACTTGCTACGCAACAAAATATTAGGGTACGAGCAAAATATGGCTATAAAAATTATATAATTCTATAATCTTCTATGGCTGTTAAAGTTAGAAATGCAGCGGAATACTGCCGTCCCAACAAGAAAGGTCCTATCTGCGATATTTAAGTTTTGAGAAAACCAGGTTTTTGTTTAATTTTATTGTAAAACACATGGTATTTAAAGAAACTTTTCAAATTTTATTTCATATATTATGTCTAAAAATAGAATCTAATTGCTAGTCATAATTCTGATTTACATTTTCCCGATTAGGAGATATTTGATAATACTGTCAGTTAGGACAATATAGTTTAGTATATGCAATTAGTTTCCAATTTTACTTACTAAATTTGTCCTAAATGAAACTAATATTTTAATACTGAACACTTTAATTAAGTTGTAATATATAAAAACTAAACATATTATTATTTATATAAGTAATAATATAATTGATAGGAACGGAAAAAAAAAGGCGATAATAGGGATATTAATCATTTTCCTCATCAAAACCATCTTCGTTAACTGGCAAGTCTTCCCAAAATGTCCCTTATGTAACTCATAATCTTTTGTTTCTTCCTTTCACCTAGTGGTTCCTCAAATCTTTTTCTTTTTCTTATTTCTCCAGTTTTTGTGTACAGTTTCTTTACTGCTTTTTCAACAGAATTCTCTATAATATCTTTTAAAATATTTTCTCGAATGAAGACCTCGATTTCTTCTGGTTCTATCATTATATTAGATAAATTTTCCTGAGGATTCTCTTTGCAGTCTTTTTGTTCAATATTCGCATAATTTGAATTATTTAATGAAATTTATGGTACTAACCCTTACTGTGTGAAAATTCATGTTATTCAGAACAATATGTCAATCTGACGATGCTAGTTATAGCGAAACAGCTGTAATTGCAAATTATAGAATAAATAGTGAAAGTTAATACAACCTTTTAGTTGTTTATTGTTCTGAATTATTTAAGGCTACCTGATCATCATTTTTAGGGACTAATATTACATTGGACAAGATGTGTATTTGTTTACTAGGTGGAGTAATTTGGTTACATTCGTAACTAGAATCCGACTCATTTCCACTTATATTGCCTAATTCTTTAGGCAGCCCTGGTACATAATCTGGATCTTTATTACTTTTGACTTTATTAGTTTGCTTAGAGCTTCTTCTAATAACGTTTAGTTTTTCTTTGAGTTGTAGATTTAGAGCAATAGATACCATACGTTTGCTTCGGCTACTACTGTGCCGGCTGGCTGATGCACTACAAGATATAAATTACAATCAGATTGTTTAAAAATAAGGAAACATTATTAAACTTACCCTGGATCCATTACTCACAATATTTATTCACTTGAAAATGCAAAAAACACCGGATAACTAACAATAACAAAACACGTTTCATATCACTTATTGAGGTTATGTGACACATTACTGTTCTGTCATGCTACGCTTAATTGTCCCAACTGATGTTGCTCAGCAGAAAATGCTAGGTTAAATTGTCCTAATTGCATTTTTAAAAGCAGAACGGACTATTTATCTTGGTAATGTGTGATTGGACAATTTATGTTAGCAAACGTGGCTTTTTTTTCACTTAGGACAAAACATTTAGGTATAAAATATAGCACTTAAGACGCAGGTAGGACGTTGTAACTTTGTAAAGATGTAGATAAAATGTTCACGATTTCTATGAGACAAAAATCTCAATTTACCAAATTTTGCAGATAGGACCTTTCTTGTTAGCACGGCAGAATAGTGGTTATCATGTTTTTTTAATGAGCTAAAGTTATACCTAATTCACTAGAGAGTTAGAATTATAATAAATTATTCAGTATGGTGCACCTGGACGTTTACTTAAGTTTTTAGAATTAAATGGAGGTTGTATAAGTAAATGAAATGAATTGTTTGTGGTTATTTTATAATTCAAATAATAAAAATATATACTGAAAAATTATAATTGTGCATTCTTTTTTCCGGATACTTTCTAGACGGACTATAGTTTCAAAAAGCTGTATTACATTTGTGATGAATGAAATAAAGGTGTTAACAACATCTTTTTATTGCTTTCCAGTATATGAAAACAATAATAAGGTGGTGATAATCTAAAGGATAACATTTTGTCATAATTTATAAGACAACTTTCTCTAATCATCCAGTTGAGGATTTGACCTTATTATTGATTTTATTTCATCAACCATTAGAATTTAGGAAAAATTCCATTAGCATCCATGAATTAACTTAGGGTACTTTGTAGTTTGAAGTGGTAGAATAAAAATAAATATATATAATATATTTGCTGATTGGTCGGAGAGGTTAAACCAAAGAGTGAAATATCTCAATTTTGAATTTAAAATCTTACACTTCTTGATTTTAGGATTTATTGATTAAACGATTAAAACAGATTTCAAACGTATAGGTTTTGAAATATTAAAAAATCAAGTGGACTTTCTTAGCTTCCAAATCTTGTAGATAATCTTCACATTCATATTTTTCAAAGTACTCTTACTTAAATCCTTTTAATAAAAAGAACAATGCTAATATGTGAAATAATAATATCTCATTGTTATTAGAATTAATGATCAATGGAACAAAGCGTTTTAAATTAAACACGTGCCAAATTTACAAATGTAGATACTACGGATACGAATATTTTTATTCGTATTGGCATGCGATTTTTATTACTTACTAACTTAAAATGACGTCAATTTTTTTCATATTAAATAATTAATTCGTAATTATCAATATAGTATCGATAAAAATTAAGAAACCTTTATCTTAGTATTATTTGACTTTTAAATATTTTAAGAAAATTACTTTGTTGCAAAAATACTAGGTACTGTTAATTTTTAGAATTTGAATCTAACTTTGACCCCAACAACCACTAAAATGAACCAGATAATTGAAAACAAGTGTAAATGTATCTACAATATTTATTTTTTTTAGTTAGCGGTTAATACAAACGTGTAAAGTAAGTAATCTAATATATGGATAGGAAATAGGAAATCTATTCCCTCCTCTTAAGACAAGCTAGGACCATCCCCAGTATTAAATATTTTAAATTGATTGTACTAAACTAACCCTTACTTTTTGGAAGTCCATCTTATTAAGAATAATAAAAAACTGTTCGTTTTAACAAAACTTCCAATATGTATTTAAAAAATTGCTTTTTTAACTTTAATGACAGCCGTTTCGCTAGACTTGGCATCGTCAGATTGACATATTGAAGTTACATTTTGTTTGTTTGTAGCTAGGTACCTGATGTTTATTAGGTAGTTATAAGGCTAGACCAAGTATGGAAGTAATAAGACATAACAATATTAAAGCCTAGATGTTATGAGCCCTAAGGATAATCCCTTACCACATAATCCAAAACCATTTGTGGTTTTCGTGTGTCTGTATCAATTTCGTCATCTCATCATCGTGCATACTTGAAAGTACATTTTTCTTTTTTTTTGGAACTTTTCTGCTTTGAGAGCCTGCACTGCACAGTTTTCGCATGTTATATTACGTCCTGATCCATACGACGGTTAAACAATTCTCATGACCACGTCTTGCTGGTTATTGCTGCGGCTTAATTAGTAGCAAGCTGGTATACGAATGCAAACATAGGCAAATGACAAGGAAAAAGAAATAAATATGTGGTGGGTTCCATAAACACACTCTGAGGTGAATACATTAGTCTGGCTGACCAAGAAACAAATTTCCTCGGTAATTCCATTTTGAAGTTTGAATTTTAACTATAACATACTAATCTATAAAGGTCTAAAGTTAAGGTTGCTGTGGTATAGTTCAACCCTTTATTTTTAATTTACTTCATTAAATCTAGTAAAAAATCTAGACAAAAGAACAACAAATATCTGCTTCGTCATTTGGTTTTTGTAAGTAACCCGCTGTGTCCATATATTTTGCACCATTTTGCAAACAAAACTTTTTACTTAAGTAACACGTACATTTTAGCCCTTTGCTCGCAATTCTATTGCTAGCTTTTTTTGTGAAACAACTGCTCCTGCCTTTCAGACTTTTGACTGCAACAAAAAGGCGCACAAAATTATAGAACCATTTCAAGGTCAAATCCGTGCAATCTTGTCTGTTTTTAGGGAATTTTGATGGAACAACCCAAAATCTATGTTGGCAGAAATGTCAGTTTACGTCAGCTGATTCTCTCCTGTCATCCTATAAGCATAATAATCCTTGCAGTATGTTTATTCCTACGAATAAATAATAAAAAGGAAGGAGTATAATACGATTTGACGATGTCCGCAATGGTTCTTGCATATGGCTGACTTGAAGTTTCCGGTTACCAGTGGTGTCACACACAGGGTATTATAAACTTATGTCTCGTATTAATTATTAAAAAAAATAACTGTTTTCCGCTTGTAATTATCTGTACAGTAATATACATTGTCATAAAGTTGTAGGAATATAAATTTAGATTAAAAACTTCTAAGTAGGTAATTATAATAGGTGACTTAGTTGGTCTGTATAAAAATTAAAGGAACGTCTATGATAACAAATGTGGTTGTCATTAAAATATTTTGTTAATTTTTAATAATTCAGATAAATAGAACCCTGCAGATGAAAAGTAATTCCCATTTAAGAGTTGGGTTAACTACTTAAATCAGAAAATAATATATAAAACAGCATGAAAAAACTATACATGTCAAATGTCACGATTCGAATGAGTCATATTTGGTTCTTCAATATGGCCGACTTCCGTCGCAATTATTTGCTTGATTAAAATATGACAATATTCCTTCCTTTCTATTCTTTATTCGTAGGTTTATTCCGAAGTTCGTGTTTACTTACAGTTTGTATTTGTATGAAAATCCATGTTTTAAATTAAAGGTAACGTAACCTTAAATATTCAGAAATTGACAACACTTGTCAAATGACGAAAAACATCTCTCAAAAGTTGCGGCAATGTACGAAGGCATGGTAAAAATTATCTAGCGATTCCCTTTGTCTCAAAAGAAGAGTAACCTGAAAACAAGCTCATGCTTAACCATCAGGCTACACTTCCACTACCTATCCTAGCAATTCCCTATCCTCCATTTCTTTTCTCTCCATAATCCTAACAATAAAGTCATAATACAGAATACACCTCCCACACTTTCCTATCCCTCACCATTTCCCGAATTAGCACCGCCGGTCTCACCAATGAAATTTCCATGTCTTCTGTCATATCTTCCCACCTTTGACAGTGCCAGACTGTATGCTCCGGACTGTCTTCTACATCACACTACATCTTTTTTGATATCCTTTGGGTGAACGTACCGTACGACCCATGGCCGGTTAAAAATTGGATGAAATAGTACCCCGTCTTCCTGTGTGGACAATTCACCCACTCTATCAGACCCGGGATTATTCGCCTCGTCCATTCCGCCTTCTCTGCCTCCCGCCCCCAACGGGTTTGCCATTTGAGCAGTGTACGTTTTCTGGCCATCCTCCTTACCCCTGGCGTACCCCCAACCGTGTAGCAAGATGAGGCCTCCGAGACCATAAGGTCTATGGGAGGAAAACCAGAAACTACTTGCACCGCTTCCGCCGAGACCGTCCTATATGCCGATGCAACTCTCAGAAGGGCCTGCCTCTGCATAGATACCAATTTTTCCCTGTGTCGATTTATTTTAATCACCCCCTTCCATACCGGCGCAGCGTATAGCAGTGTGCTGTGCACCACGCTAGCTAACATGCGACGTCTCCTAACCTAACCTAACCTAACCTAACCTCACCTAACCTAACCTAACCTAACCTAACCTAACCTAACCTAACCTAACCTATCCTAACCTAACCTAACCTACCCTAACCTAACCTAACCTAACCAAACCTAACCTAACCCTACATAACCTAATCTAATCTAATCTAACCTTACCTAACTTATGCAAGTAAAGTTCAAAGTGAAATGGCAAAAAGAAGCGTTCTCGTAAATTAAAACTAATTTATTTCAATATGTATGCACATGCACATATCTAGACAACTTTTTTTCGATCGAGCTTCACGAGAACTATTTACCGTGTTAATACCAAGGCGAAATTCTAATGGGAGTTAATCGGAACTACAGCCATATAAAATAATAATAATCACTTATGCATGTTTCTGTCAATGTCATACATTTTTTAATTGCATACAGTTTTTATTCATATTTATGCAAAAATAACACGGGCTTTCCCCAAAGACTTATCTTAGTCAAGTACAAGTTCAACAAACACACACTAATATAAGTCTAAAAATAATACCGAATATAATTAATTATAATATAAATTACGCGAACAGAAAGTCGTTCGTTAGATATAAACTGGTTTTGGCAATCTAAATTGTCCTGTTTCGAGAAGGATCAGTAACATTGATCACACTTTGAATCATTTAAAACTCTCTCCTTGAACGAATCGTCAACAAAAATTGCAAACATATTTCTTTTAAAGTATAAAATAACCACAAACAACGTCAATAAAACTTAAACTCTTTAAATCAATAGATAACAAGATGTTACCTAATCATTTATACCATATTCTTTTAATGACAAAATAATTAAAAATTACTTTAAACGACATTGTCTAAAAATTTAAAGAAATATACTGTACAGGGTTTCTCATTATATTTTGACTCCCACTTATTTTCCTTAATTTCGGGAATAAAAAAAAAGTTTCAAATAAAAGTTGTATTATTTTATTTATTACTATTATTTTATTTTTTTTATTTTATTATTCTGTACCTACCAAAAATGTAGCAATTGACCGAATTTTGTATAAAGGGAGTGCCCAATAAAATGCATCTTCAATATTTTAAATGGGACACCCTGTATTTTTTTATAGTTTTTAGTAGCCCTGCTTTTCCTGATTACAAATATATAACATAGTGTAGCATTAATTTTGTTCTATAATGGCGTATGGTAGTACAAAAGGCTAACCATAGGTAAAGAAATTTATTGTACTAACCCTTACTACTTGAAAGTCCATCTTATTAAGAACGGTAAACAACTAAAAGGTTGAATTAAACTTTCACTTTTATTCGCAAAATATGAAATGCAATGACGGCCGTTTCGCTATAGAAATAGCATCGTCAGATTGACATATTGAAATTACATTTTGTTTGTGTGTAGCTAGATAATGTTGATTAGGTAGTATTTAGGCTAGACCAAGTAGGTATAAAAGTAATAAAACATAAGAATATTAAAGCCTAGATGTTATTAGCACCATAGGTGGCTATGCAACTGATATTTCAAAATGAAACAATTATTAATTTATTATAAACTGTCAGTACTTATACCAAAATGGGTTATACTGCAGATGAAAAAGTAGATATATTCTCAATTTAAGTAAAATATTATAAAAACAAAAAAGCGCCAAAAAGAGAATATAGGCTGATTTATCCGGATTGACAGACTCCTTCCGCTCAAACATTTTATCATTTAGGACAAGACGATAATTAAATTATATAAAAATGTATTTGCAGAAAGAGTCTGCACTTTTCGCTACAGTAATTCAATTTAAAAAAATAACAAATACCTACCAAATACATAACTTTTGTCCCAGTGGACTACCGAATCGAATGCAAATGTCAATGGGACCTACTGAGCAAAAAATTTGGGGTCGAATGTATTGCCTATTAAAAAAAGTTTCTAGGAAAACTGTAAACAGCAGAGGTTTTTTAAATTTTACCCTCGGCATAATTTGACAGCTGTTACTCAAAATATCTACACTCAAAATGTAACAAGAAAATATATTACATTTATTGTACTAACCCTTACTCTGTGGAAGTTCATCTCCAATCCTCCTATAAAACACATAAATTAGCAGCTTATTATTCTATGATACATGGAACATTTTTAATTCCAATGGACAAAAATAACTTTGATAAAGAAATTGATATCATAAAAAAATGGCTATTCAATTCATTTCATAAACAAACTAAAGAAATTAAAAGTTATAAAAATATTACATATTGTGGAAATATTTCCAATACAACTTCAAAACTAAAATCTTCTGCAACATCAGCATCAATATCATTTATTAAAACACAAAATATTTTTTGTACAAAATTGTTAAATGTATAAACAAAATTACCCAAATAAAAAAATCTGGAGTTTAAAAAATTAATTGTCCAAAATGTAATGCTGTATAAAATAGGCCAAACACAAAGAAATTTTGAAGTAAGATTTAATGATTACTTAAGAGCATATAGATTAAACGAATCAGATAAGTCAAATAATGCATAACACCTACTAGAACATCCAGACCAATTACATCCAATGATACACATTTGTAATAAAAAACAAAAATCCCTTGGGGCTAAAAACATCTAGGCTTAAATATTGATATGTCTTATTTCCTCTATACTTGGTTTAGCCTTAATCAATATCAGGCAGTTATCTTGAAAAAACAAAATGTAACATAAATATGTCTATCTGAAGATGCTCCTTTTAGCAAAACATTGTAATTTAAAAGCTAATAAAACAAATAGTTGTTTATTATTCTTAGTAAGAAAATATTTGACAAGAAATTTATTTTAGATACAAACTACTTATATTAAAACTATTCAGGTTATCTTTTGATGAGAAGTAAATCAAAATACTTTTCCACTACTTGAATCAGACGTATAATATCTTATAGGTGAACTTTTTGATTACTTAAAAATGTGGCACATGTAAACAGCCGTAAAAAACCAAATTCTACAGGTGTTTATCTTTCAATTAAAACACTTGAATATATACGTGTCAGAATCCAATAATTTATTTCCATATATAAGATTAATAAAATAACAAAAACAACGTATCAAAGAAGTAGGTATTCAAAAAAGTTATTTAACAAAACTAAAATATGGTAACACCTGCTACTTTTGCAATATAAAATACTACCTTTGTTTGATTGTAATCTATGATTTTTTGATAAAACTGCTCAATGTTTTTCTGCATATAGATAATAACAATTATAAAAAGATGTATTTTATCTTGAATTGGAACATAGAAATAAACAAAATAATTTAAGTGATAGGTTTTAAGGTTCAATTATTATATCTGGTAAAATGGCTCTTACTCCCGAGTAAGGTTTTTGTGGTAACTTAATATTGGTTTATAGTATTAAACAATGTAGATATAGTAATACATTAACAAATTATTTAAATTTATAGTTTTCAAAAATGTACAAAGTTTCTATACAGCTGTTAGTTCTTACAAAAGATTATTATTATTATCTTTTATAATATTAAAATAAATTTTGAAAATAATCAATATTGGGTCTGTAGGCATTAATATACCTTCGGATTATTTATTTATAAAAGCGTAATTATTGCACTGTTTATCTATCTTACCTTGGCACACAATAATTAAGCATTCAAATTCGACAAGTTTTTGCCAAACGAAATTAATTCCACATCGGTCACTCGCGTTTTCACCGCAAAATTGATTTTACTTCGCGATACTGTTGTGGTACTATTAATACTGTGAAATACAAGTTTGTTTAAATTTCTCGTAGGTACTCCCCACTTTAAAGTTTTAACATTAACAATTTATACTATTAAATCTAGTTCATTTGCTATAACATTTGGTAATTTCCAACTCATTAGAAAAAATTTAGTTTTGTTAAAAAAAGTGGAGGAAGCAAAAATTAACAGGTTTTATGCGTGTAAACTACGATTAAAGTGGTTCTAACCTTTAAGGAAGTAACATTATCAAGAACTTTTACTAACAATATAAATGATGATATAATAATATTGTTCTAGTTAGGTATAAGAGACTAATTATTTTTTCAAAGTTAGAAGCATTCAAAAATGTAAATTTACGATAAACATGCAAAAATAGTACTGAGTACTGATAGTCTGTACGGTTCTGTTGTAGGTACGTACGTTAAATAATTTGCTAAGCAGTATTGAGATTATGAATATACTTAATTAACTTGTCCTTTCTCTTTAACCATAACTAAATTTTATTTTAAAACATAACCATGATAGTCCAGGAACCAGCGCCTATTTTTACATTTTATTACTATCAAGCTTTATTTTGATGAGACGCCCAACTATTTCCCTGTACAAAAATTCGATTTTGGTGGCTAACAGAGATTTTTTAGTGAGAAACGAGCTGTCGAAGCTAGAGGTTCACTTTATAATGTAGAGCAGATCACACAAGCCAGCAATAAGGGACGTATACTTGACCATGTAGACGTTCCGAGAAGCATTAACGGTAATGAGGATTAACAAACGGGACTAATCAGCCCAAACGTCTTTACTTATGGTTAATTCATAAATTAACCTAAGTAATATTTATGATTTATTAATGTTTATGAGATCCACTAAACTATTAATTAACTACGGACCCAGAGTCAGAAACAGAACTCACCACTAAAAGTCAACTGAAAGAGCTATAAGACTTAAAGGATGTTAAAGCCAATTTCTAGAGGGACATACAAAAACAAATGGATGAAACACGGAAACTATTGGAAGAAACTAAGAAAGCCAACGAAACACTTAGGAGAGAAAATGGAGTAAACAATAAAACAATTCAAAACCTTGGGAAAGTACTGAGAGACGAACAAGGAAATTAAAGGAAAAAACGGGAAGACGAATAAACCAGATCAAGGAGCCCTAGAAGTCCAATAAGAAGAACAGAAACACCGACCAACTAGAAAAGAACGCAGGCAAACGAAATGATGGAAATAGAAGCCTTCGAATAATCCCAATACAGCGATAATTAAACTCGGGTATTTCATTCTTAAACCACTGTGTTCGTGTTTTCAAAAGTGGTATCAGAGTATTTAATATTTATTTATCAATCAAAACTTTAAAATCAACACACGGTATTACTAATATGGCATTTTTATTATAGTAACACTTTGAATCTGCAATATTATTAAATTTATAATTTATTTGCTGTGATAAATATAAGTCTCCTATTGAGACAAGAAACTTGGCCGGATAGCCCTGGCAGCTCAGCTCATCACAAAAAATATAATTCCAAAACAACACAGCTCCAAAAATGTAAACAGACAAAACCATGTGCAAGCGTATAAGATGTTAACTTATCTTCTACTTTCGCTGTTGCAAATAGACCCATCTCGTTAATGGCTCAAATTTAATACTCATGCGCCAACCAACTCCCACTCTCGTAGTTCCCCCTAAATGTTCGTGCCTTCTAAAATTGTGTTGGCAAGCCTATCAATATCAATCCGTATATTATTATGCATAAGACCATAAGAGGTTAGTTCGTTGTTTATTTTATTCGAGTGTATCTGTATTTTGTCTTTTTGGGCACGCAGTATTTTTATTGTTATACGCACTAATAAAAATAAACGAAATAAAAATTGGAACTTCTTCTTTGTGGTTTATGGCTTGAGCTGCCCGGTCTATCCGGCAAATAGAAGCTAGCTTTTGACAGCTACAGGGGTTTTTTTCATTTAAGTAGTGATATTCTTGGGTAGCAATACGTTGTGTTCAATGGAAAGAAGTAGTCATAAATTAGCAGTGGAAGGGGAAAATTCAATAGTTATTTATGTTACAAGTCCGGGAAGTGACTTATTACGGTACGAGATAGATGTTTATGGACGAGGCGACGAAGGAGCCGAGTCAAGAATATCTAATCGAGTACCGTAATAATCACTTCACGGACGTGTATCGTACTATATTTTTTTTCATACTGCCTTTGGTTTTAAACGCAATAAAATATGAAACTGAAATGATATATTTGATCATTTTATTAGGAAGTCATGTAGACTGCTGTGAAAAAATTAGAGCAATTCTAAATAGTATATTACATAACGAGTGTGGAAAGTGAAGTATTACACACGAGTGAAGTTTAGCACGAGCCGCGTAGTGGCGAGTGCAGAAACGTAACGAGTGCAAGAAATACACTTTCCAACGCGTTGTGTACACGATTTTTCCTACGACCCCAATATTTCTTATTATAATAAAAATTTTAAATTTATTTATAAAATTTATTTTAATTGTTAGTCATGTTAAAAATTAGGATTTAAACGAGTTTATATATTGCATGGAAATATAATTAATTAAAATCAAATAACCACCTTTCTCAGGAATTCACATCAAAATTCTTTATTAGCTAAATGACATTTTAATTTTTTTTGTGGGCTCTATAAAAATTAAAAGTAAAATGGTCAGTCGGTGAAATTAATTGAAAAGTAATGTAATAATAATAGACACAAAGATAATTGTGAACAGAAACACAAACATAATTTCAAAAATCCACATTCGACACATGCACGGAACATAAACACAATATAAAAAAGAAGAATAAACTGTTCTTCTTTCTAAAAGTGTTTTTATAAAAATAATAATACTGAATAAAAATATGTTTATTTTTTAAAAATTTAAAAACCTATAAGAAACTTTTTTCTTTATTCTTACTTTATACAGAAAAATTTGTATTGGCAATTACAATACAATATTTGACACAAGGAAGATTTAAAAAAAATTAAATGGTCCTTGCTTTGACATTTATGTGTTTTTACTATTGATAAATTTGACGTAAATGTCACAGATCATAGAACTATATTTTTTACTTTTCAATACGTGTATTGATATTTACTTTTCAATACGTGTGTTGATATTAGCTACTTTCTTAAGTACAAATAAGTGTGCAAACTAACACTTTCATATGTGGTCGTAGGAAAAATTTATTACGTATCCTTATCCGTATACGTAACGTAACGGAGATACACGTAACTAATAAAAATGAAGTATAAAGCAAATGAGATTGTAATGTAACGTAACCATTCATGTGTTTTAATTTTTAACCTAAAAAATAGCCCCCATATCTCCCTTAACAAAATAATGTCGTCATTGCCATTGTAAATTTTTTTTTTCTTTTTAAATCTATTATCGCATATCACAGAAATGTCACTTTTGTCGCTTAATCGTTGAAAAACGCGATAACGGAACACAGTAATGCGATAAGTACGTTAGGTGCGTGTCACAACAGGGGTCTAGTTTTGAATATCAGTGAAATTGAATTCACAAGTGAAATATTTCGATTTTTAATTCACCATCGAAATGCTATACCTAGTTTTCTTCACTTAAATGAATTTAATTCGATCGACACAATTTGACAACAATGTAAATCAGTCGAATTAGTTCAAATTATTAACTTGCGAGAAAAACATAAGATTAATTAAGGTTAAAAATACCATTATTTCTTATTTTGTTCTTCGAATCTTCGCCAAGTCGTCAAAATTTAAGATAATTCTACTTTTGTTAGTTGGTAATACGTTTTTAAAATTGAAAAATTTGATAGGAAATGCAAATAGTATATAGGAACGATTCACATAGGTTTCAGTAAATTATAAATTTAGCAGAATCTCTGATTTAGTTACAATATTATGAAGTTGTACATAAAATAATACTGTTTTAGTGATGGCTGATTTTAAAAATAAAAAAAGTTTTGTTAATGAACAACAAAAACGTTGGTGGAATACATGCAAAACCATCCAATTTTAAAATATCCACCAAAACTTAACAATAAACAATAGGTTCGTTCCAAGCGACCAGAAAACCGTTCATCGTACCGTCACGCGTTTGCGCAAAAGTCAAAACGTGTTCCAAGCGACTTATGACCGTTTGCTGAACGATCCCGAATGCGATCCAAGCGAGTCTCCGACCGTTCAGAAACCAGTTTCTGAACGGACATTTCGGTACATGCCCGAAAGCAGGAACCGTTTGTAATTTGCACGACTGACTTGCGCAGTAGGGGTTTGAGAGGTATCGATCGGTCAGCTGTTCGCTATTTATTAAATTTATTTACAAAAACATTTGTTTTGATTTTGAATTATAAGTAAATCCTTTACTTTTAAGTTCTGTGTTTGAGTTTCAAGTTAATTAAATAATAAAGAAACATGAGTGATTTAGGGGATAGCGACTTTTTATCTGATAGTGATTTTGATGACGATGATCTGGAAGAATTACTAACCGAGCCAAGAGTTAGAAATGAAAACTATCTAGGTACGCAGCAGTCTCCGTACGTCCTAAGGTTTCTTTATAGGATCTTAATGATTATTGTCAATTTTAGAAGAGACAGTTCCGCAATATTCAGATGTGGAATTTTTTGAGCATTTTCGGTTATCCAGGGTGGTAGCTCATAGCATTAGCGAGAGATTTGAAGCAAGTCACCTCTACAATAATACAGTTGGCCCATATGGAAACATATCTGCTTTAAGTCAGGTAAGTACTTAGTTATTTAAAAGCCCCATTTAAATGCTTCAGCTTAAAGCTGGCAGTTGATGTAAAAAATAACATAAACAACTTGAGGCATTTCACCCTGTGTCAAAGTGTTTGTGTATGGTGGGCCTAAAATAACTCCAAATTATTTGAAGCAACATCTGTAGGATCAGCTTAAAGTTTTCTAATTTGCTTATGAAATAGAAAAGGAAGCTCAGCTGACTTTTCTTAACTTAGTATAAGTTGCAATAAAGTAATTATTATTAGTAAATGTAATATAATTTTAGGTATTCATTTTTCTGTGGTATGTGGGTCATCAGACCTCAAGTTTCCGTGACGTGGCTGATCGGTTTAATATTAGTCAGAGCTCTGTCAACAGAATTTTGCAAAGGCTTACCAAGTTTCTTAGTAACCTGTCTCCAGAAATAATAAAATGGCCAACTGATGCAGAAAAACATATTAGTGAAGAACATTTTAGGACTAATGGTTTTCCTAATATCATAGGGGCAATAGATGGATGCCATATAAAAATTGACAAGCCTCAAAATGATCCTGACTCTTATATCAATCGAAAAGGATATTACTCGGTTCAGGTAAGTACCTTTGCTTATTTTAGTTTAATCTCTACAATATTTTGCAAAATAATTTTTCATTTATTCATATAATAACTAAATTGATATATATTTATTTTAGATGCAAGCCGTGTGTGATCACAGGAATGAAATTCTAGACTTATTTGTCGGATATCCAGGATCTGTGCATGATAGCAGAGTGTTTAGGAATTCACCACTGAAAATTAACTTAGAAGAAAAATGTGGGCGGTATTTTCTTTTAGGTGACAGTGGGTATCCTTTGCAAAATAATTTGCTTACTCCTTATAGAGATCGAGGTAATCTTACGAGAAGCCAGCAGAATTATAATATACAATTGGCACGCAACAGATATGTCATAGAACATTGCTTTGGGATTCTTAAACAGAAATTTCGACAATTATTTCATGTTAAAATACGACATATACGATTTATTGTGCATTTCATTAGAGCGGCATGTGTGCTACATAATATTGCATTGGAGGATGAGTTTGTTATTGAAAATGAACTGGAACAACCACAACCAGTCATGCAAGCTCCTAATGAGCTAGATCAAAATTACAATGAAGATGAAGATGATGTGGGAGCTAATATTATTAGAGATAGGATAGCAAATAATTTAAGAAATCCCTTATAAACAAAACATAATACATATGTAAATATATTTATTTTTTTTTCACGTTTTTTTTAATACAAACAAAACATTATTTTTTAACACAACGAAGGAAGACAAATATATTTTTAATAGACAGGAAAAAAAATATTTTAACAAAAAAAAATTGCACTTAAGAAGTTAGGTTTCACTGAAGGTTTCACGTACCATTTTACACTGACAGTTACACTTATTTTTATTCAATATTGCATTTCTTTCCTCAATTAAATTATTTCTTCTTTTCATTTCACTTAACTTTTCCCTATCTAGTTTAAGTTTTTCATCATAAAAAGCCTTTCTATCAAGTCTCATTTTTTCAATGGTTAGAGGCCTTCTTTTTGTTGCTTTTTTTACTTTCGGTGTTACTGAAAGTGTAACTTTTTCTGAAGAATCATTTTTCTCTAAATTTTCATTTTCTACCGTTTCTTCTGCAGGACATAATTCTTGAGTGTCCACATCTTCACTGCCTAATAATAGTTCTGGGTTGACATTTCTTTTTTTTTCATAAATGTCCTCCATTTCAGATTTATATTCAAAAAATTTTCGTCCTCGTCCTAAAATGGAAAGAATATATAAAAAACTAGAGAAACAAACATTCTAGGTATAGATATGCTGTCAATACATTTTGGTATGTACTGTGCACATGTATTTAAAAAATAAAACTCTGAAATATATTCTTTGTTTTAGGCTTGGTTTTACGTATGTAAAAAGTGCATGTTTTGTTCATTTTTTTTTTTATACAAGGAGGGTCGAACTAAAATATGATATAGGAAAATGCACATTTTAAAATGAATGCTGATCTAAACCTAAGTATACCTACCTGTCTTATTTTGATCTTCAACATACTTCTTATAATTTCGTTCAATAACCCTCCAACGATTCATGCAGTTATTTGCAGTTACATTTATATTTAATTTTCTCAGTTCTTCTGCAATCTTCGCCCACATAATCTTAATACTTTTAACTTCGAAAGTTCCAACTTTGTTTTTCATTTTTTTATATAAATCAATGAGAATTATTCTAGTTGAATTTTCATTCCATTTATATTCAGGCCCTCGTGCATCTACTGAAGTAGTTAGTGTTGGTACTGTTGGCATAATATATTTTACCTGGGTAGCCTGAGAATGAGAGTTCAAACTTCCTAAATCGTTGTTATTATTAATAACAATAAACTCTTGCAAATCTAAAATGCCAATAAAATTATTTTATATTCTACACTACAATTTTTAAACTCACCATAAACACCTGTGTTATCCTCCATTTTAAGTTAAAATCAAGGTAATTGCGCCAATTGATTAATATTTGCCTAGGAAAAATCAATCCAAAATAACAAACAAAATCACCGCCACAGATCAAATAACAAAATAAGACCGGTAAAAGCGGTAACATTAGATTGAGGTTATGGTTATGCTAGCTTTGGATGACCGGCTACCGGCTTACAAATCCGTTCCAAGCGCGTTCAATTTTTGTATCGACATGAAACCGTACAACATTCGCGCAAGCGCATAAAACTGATCCAAACGATTTCAGGATGATTCAATTAACGGTGCATATCGGTCGCTTGGAACAAACCTTATATTGCCTAAACTAATGCAGCAACGTTCTTGGCGTAAACATATCATCCTCTAAAAGGTCCAAAATGGCCATTTTGTCAAAAATAAACGTTCTCGCTTCACTCTCGTCCACTAACTAATAAAAATATCATACTAATATCTAATATAAACAATACCAATATACTTTGCTAACTAACTATAAACTAGATTCAAAAAACAAAACAAGAAAATACAAGCAGAAAACCACAAAACAAATTTTCTAACGTAATTCGCAAGTGAAATATATATTTCGATAGCTAAATAGTATTCGAATTATTTTTGTGAAATATTTTCGAATTCGAATTTTATTTCACTCGTGAAATTAGTTCAAAACTTGAGTTGATCGAAATATGAGCAATTTCACTTGTGAAATATTTCAAAACTAACCCCCACGGATTGTTACGTTTCACGTAACGTAACGAAACCCACATATCGCTTCTGCACATGCGCATTGCGATACGTATACGGATACGTAGTGATTTTTAGAACTGCTTTATGTCCCTAAAATGTTACTTGATTTATTCTTAACATGGTTGATTTGCTTTATGAATAAAAAATGAACAGCGGTTACCAAGTAATAATGTAAATAAAGGCAGACATTAAATTTTTCTGCACACACGAAATATCTGCGGAGAAAATGAATACGAAATTGCTGAGAAAACTGCGGAAGCGATAGTGCAAATCATTCCAGTTAAGTCTGCGAAAAGATATGGAAAAGAATATGCACAATTTGAAAAGTATGTGATGTTGGCTTACTTTTTGGATGTGGTAAGAACAGTTTTTTGAAGAATATTCTTTTCAACAGTTTAAATTTTCAGTCAAAAACATTCAACCCTTTTTCATTATGGTCCAAATACTCGATAGCTTTTTTGAAAAAACAAAATGTAGACCATCAGCCAAACCAGTCGAAGGTGCTGACAAAGGAACAAATAATTGAAATATTCATAAGGGATGCTCCAGATAAAGAATGTCTATTACTAAAAGTGATAGCATTACTTGGAGTTGCTGGAGGTTGCCGAAGGGAAGAGATCTATAATTTAGAAGTCAGTGGTGTGGAGGATACGGGTACTCAGCTAGTAGTTAAGATTAACCAGAAAAAACGCCATTTCCCGGACTCAAACGAGTCCGGCACTTTACCATGGCACTTTACCGTACAGTATGAAAAATAGTAATTTACGTAACAAGTCCGGAAAATACTGTTTTTTGGGACGACTGGAGAAAATTCTAGGACGAGCGTAGCGAGTCCTGGAAGTCTGCGAGTCCAAAAAAACTATTTTCGGACGTGTTGCGTACACTATTTTTTCGGCAACCGTGTAGAATAACAAATCATTTAGACACATTTCTTTATTATATTTTCTCTTTCTAAAACAAAATTTCGAACATTTTAATTTCTAATTCTTATTTATATTAATATTTATATTAAAATTCGAGCAATTGGTAATATTGAAGGGATTCAATTTGTTTGAAATGTTTGGTATATTTAAATCCCTTATGTTGAAGTTAGAACAAGAAGGTACAGGTTCAGTTTGACACTGATTGTTTTCATCTGATGATTTTTGAATGGTTTTGGCAATTTTAATTTTGTTTGTAAGTGAATTGTCTATGTATCCTTCAGCGACATTGGTAGACTTCCAGCCACCGTGTCTCTTCAAATTTGTGATGTTTCCACCATTATCAGCAAATAACGTCGCTGAAGTTCGACGAATGCTATGACCTGTGTAATTTTTAGGATTGGGTAAATTTAAAAATTCTGCGATTCTTAATAAGAGATTACCAAAACTGTGGATACCAACAGGCTGAATCGAACATTTTCCTTTTTTGTAATTCACGAATAATCTGTTATGTGGAGTATGAGATGGTCGTAAAGATAAATATTGCCTATACAACAGCAGGTTTTCTTGCCCAATGACAACAAAAGTTCTCTCAATATGTGTTTTGGGTATTTTCACAAGCAACATGTCTTCTTTGTCATTTATTAGATCAAGTGACATTTTTGTTAGTTCTTCCCGTCTACACGCACCGGCTAACCCAATAATTGTTGCTACCTGAAAATTAAGCAAATTGAGTTGATACTTTTATATCCTATAATCGTAATATTTTGTTAAAATACCTTTAGCATTAGATATGTTTCATTATCTGCTTTCCTAATGAATTTGTTGATCTGCTCGCTGCTAAAGACTTCTGATTTCTTTGCTTTATAACCAATATTCTTCCTTTTAAGAAACGCGATAACTTTTGGGAAAGTTGCTATGTTTACATTTTTCTTCACTAAAATGGTACTTTTCAAACATAGCGTACATGCTCCACAGGGTAGAGGATGTGACAGTTTCAGATTTTTGCGCCAAATAAGCCAAAATTACATCCTCTGTAATGGTTTTGCATTTCTTCAAATCCATCCATTTCGTGAAAAATCATAAACGTTTTCCTGGACTTTGATTTTTCAGGCAATAATTGTGCTGTAGCAGCAGCTGCTGCATTGGAAATTTTGCAAGGCACATTTTCAAACTCACTATCGCTGTTGTTTTCTATAGTTTTTTTCGATAATTGCGACCAAAAACCATGCAAACTTTGAAAAATCGAAATGTCAACTAATAACTTGTCAAATAGCTGCCAGTCGTTATTTCGTTACTATGGTAATGATAAACTGCATTCATCAAAGCCATACCTACCAAAATTTTCATATTTACAATGGCAATGATTCTTCCTGGACTAGGCCGGAAAAATGCAACTTTCTCAAAGAAAAAGCATCCGGGAAGTAGTTACTTCCCGGACGGTTGCCGAAAAAAAATATTTGCGCATGAGTATTAAAGAGATAGGTCTATTATTCGTAAAATGGAAACAGAACGCTTTAAACTTTAAGTACTATTTTATAAAGGAATATTTTTAGGACACATACAAATAAAACACATTTTTATTGAAGTTTGTTTTGAACGTTTATTTACAAAATTGCTAAATGAATGACATACATTCTGTCGAAACATTGACAGGATACAAAACACAATGCTATCTGAACTGCTACATAGCTAAACTTTTCAGTAAACTAAACTAAACTGTGTATAAATATGAACTATTTTGTCCAAACTTTAGTGTGAAAACCACTTACGGAATGAAATTGATTCTGCTCTTAGTTCAATATCCCCAGAAAGACCAAATTACTGAACCAATTTTTATAGAAGGAAATTTGACAGCAGGAAATCTTTAAATATATTTAGAGAAGAAATTTCTCCAGATTTAGCATCATGTAAATGTTGGGTTCCAACAAGATGAGGTAACACGTCCATTATGTAAGGGATCACTTAAATGTAAGTTTTCTTAATAAATGAATCGGACTAAGAGGCATTATTGAATAGCCAGCCCGATTACCCGACCCTATACCGTTGGATTTTTTTTGTGCGTGCGCTTGCGTTGCGTATATGAAACACAGCCAACTAAAAATATTTCACAAGAGACTCTAAATAATAAATATAAGGAGGAGACCTAATGGACTAGGTTTTTGCCAACAAGTCATTGGAGAATATTTTTAAAATTTATTCTAATGTCGTTGAATTTAGTTTATCGAGGAGCTTTTAAAAATATAACATGATACAGGGTGTTCGTATTTGCATGGTTTTCCCCAGCATGATTACGCATATATGTCTCTTTATTTCAATTTTTTTGTCCAAATGATTTGGTACACACTTAGCAATTGAAAGGTTTTTCGCCAATATGAAAACCCATGTGCGAAGTTAAAGTTTCTTTATGTGCATATGATTTGAAACAAACTTCACATTTGAATTCTTTTTCGCCAGTGTGAACACGCATGTGCTGAACTAAATAGTGTCTTTGGCCAAAATATTCACTACAAATATTACATCTGAATGGTTTTTCGCCAGTGTGAAAACGCATGTGCGCAGTTAAATTTTGTTTACATGTATGTGGTTTAAGACAAACTGCACATTTGAATGGTTTTTCGCCGGTGTGTAAGCGCATGTGCCCAACTAAACTGCTTTTTATGGTAAAAGATTTAGGACAAATATCACATTTGAATGGTTTTTCGCCAGTGTGTGAGCGTATGTGTACAACTAAATGACTTTTTTTGGAATAAGATTTAGAACAAACATCACATTTGAATGGTTTTTCGCCGGTGTGTGAGCGCATGTGAAAAACTAAATTGCTTTTTTTGGAATAAGATTTAGAACAAACATCACATTTGAATGGTTTTTTGCCAGTGTGTGATGGCTTGTGGAAAACTAAACTGGTTTTTGTTGTAAATTGTTTAGAACAAACATCACATTGGAATGGTTTTTCGCCGGTGTGTGAGCGCATGTGATAAACTAAACAGCTTTTTTCGGCATAAGATTTAGAACAAACATCACATTTGAATGGTTTTTCGCCGGTGTGTGAGCGTATGTGCACAACTAAACTGTTTTTTACGGTAAAAGATTTAGGACAAACATCACATTTAAATGGTTTTTCACCAGTGTGAATAAACATGTGGTTAACTAGAGTGGTTTTTGTTGAAAACGATTTAGAACACACATCACATATAAATGGTTTTTTGTCGGTGTGTGAGCGCTTGTGAAAAACTAAATTGGATTTTAGCGTAAACGATTTAGAACAAACATCACATTTAAATGGTTTTTCGCCGGTGTGTAAGCACATGTGCCCAACTAAACTGCTTTTTATGGTAAAAGATTTAGGACAAATATCACATTTGAATGGTTTTTCGCCGTTGTGTGAGCGCATGTGCCCAACTAAACTGCTTTTTATGGTAAAAGATTTAGGACAAATATCACATTTGAATGGTTTTTCGCCAGTGTGTGAGCGCATGTGTACAACTAAACTGCTTTTTATGGTAAAAGATTTAGGACAAATATCACATTTGAATGGTTTTTCGCCAGTGTGTGAGCGCATGTGTACAACTAAATGACTTTTTTTGGAATAAGATTTAGAACAAACATCACATTTGAATGGTTTTTTGCCAGTGTGTGATGGCTTGTGGAAAACTAAACTGGTTTTTGTTGTAAATTGTTTAGAACAAACATCACATTGGAATGGTTTTTCGCCAGTGTGTGAGCGCATGTGATAAACTAAATATCTTTTTTTGGTATAAGATTTAGAACAAACATCACATTTAAATGTTTTTTGGCCAGTATGTGTACTTATGCTTTGAACTAAAACATTTTTTGATGATTTGGTTTTGTTAAAAATATCATTATGTTCATTGTTTGCATTAACAGTTACATTAATCCCTGCCTTACGCATATGCCTTACTTTTTGAATAAAATGTTGTACAGCATGACAAAACATTTCAAATTTTCTGTTGAACATATTTCCACAAAATTGACACATTAAAATACCATTATGTGAGTCCCAATACTTCATATGCTTCCTCCTTACCAAATATCCTGCAACAATAATTATGATTGTTTTAAAACTATAGTAGTCTATTTTTATAAAAGAGAGAGATAGTAATAAAACTTAATTTCTAATAATGCAATATGTAGTGCAGTCATTTTAAATGTTATTACAAAATATTTTAATTATTTATCAAAATTTCATAAATTTACCTAGGTTAATATGATTTGTGGGTCTTTTATGCTCAGTACAACAGAAAAAGGGGCTGCACTTTAAGATATAGGGCAACGATCCCCTGGGGGGTTCATACATCCATAGAAAGAAAGCTTATGAGTAGAGGAACACATCAATGGGGGTCAGGTGGCTCGCAAACGCCTCCTTGAAAAGTTATGGGCAGAAAACAGTTATCGGGTTTTTACATTGATTTTCAATAGTAAAACCAGTAATCTGCATCCGATATACTAACCTAATCACAGCCAAAAGGGTAAAGACCCCAAGACCGGTGCATGCACTAATACAATAGAGGGCAGTTGGAAGTGGCTGAAGCATGACCTGGAAAGGCGTGCGAATTCCTCTGGCGAAAAGAGTCGAGATAAAGACCAGTTCATAGAATTAATCAAATGTATAAAATCTCAATTCACACCAAAATATATGTAAATAAAATGTAAAAATAGGTGCGTTCTTTTTGACTGAGATCTCAGTTAATCTCATCAGCTCACATCGATTCAATCACTTCGAAGTGAGCTGAGATTTTTCCTCCCCCTTTACCGATGCTGAATGTGCTATGCGGTGGTATCAGTTAGAATTGAGTCGGAAATAAAGTGGTGGGGAGCAAGAAATCGTAGGTCGCGCGTTTGTCGTTCTTTTTGGTGCTTACTCACATCACTTTATATCAGATCACTTCGATTGAAGTGAGCTGAGATCTCAGTCAAAAAGAACGCAACTATTGTAAATGAAAAATATTTTTACTATTTTAGGTTAGGTTAGGTTTATATCCCGAATGCAAATAACTGGTGTTACCATTAAAAATCAATATAAAAACCCGATAACTGTTTTTCCCCATAACTTCTTGAGGAGGCGTTTGCGCGCCACCTGACCCCCATCGAGTGTTCCCCTACTCATAAGCGTTCAATTGATGTACGACCCCCGGGGGGTCGTTGCCCTAAATCCTAAAGTGAAGCTGAAAAAGGTTTGGAGAGACCAAATCTCACTGAGTTATAAATACATTACATAACTGTATCATTCTTAATATTGTTCTATTATAATTATCCATTTTGATCCAAATTAAGTAAGGTAAGTATGGTTTAAGTAGCATAAAAGGAATATGAAACCAAAAAGAAAAAATATTTTATCTAGAGGAACACACGCCAAACAAATTTTTGACAGGATGAAATTGTTACAAGTTGAAGAATGGCTTTTAAAATGTTTTTTCTACTGGTTTATATCCACCATCAGGGAAAGTGCACAAACTGATAATAGTATACATCATCAGTCCAAAGGCTATGCACCCTTAACCCACATGTTATTACACACAAAAAGCCTGGTTGATATTAAGATAAAATGTAGGTTTCTTGAATTACTGGACAACTACAGACGTTTTAGAGTGATTTACTAATTTACAGCTATAACAATAACAATGTTTAAAGAAATGTTAATACCTCGGTTAATACCATACCTTTTGTGGATCTTTTTTTAAAATCTTGTTGCATCAACTTGAACTTCATGTCTGCATCATTCATATCCTGATTACAGTCATTATCAACATTTATAAATGTTTGTTGCAATCTCTCTGTATACTCTTCACCACAATTTTCCTGTTTTATTGAAAATATTTCATTTTGTATGACATTAAGTTGATTGTCCTTTTCATTAAAAATAACTTCTTTTTTGACTGTTTCATTAGGAGGCAAGCGGTCTATTAATTCAAGCTTTAGTTCCTCAAATTCCTGTTGCACATCCATTACTAGAAATAAGTTTAAAAATATTTTTTCTTTATGTGTAAGTTAAAAAGTTGAATTGAGATTAAATTAGGTACCAAATTATTTATTTATATGATACCATATGATCAGTTCTCTATGGATCTCATTTAATATCAGATATAATTGTTTAGGTTACGAGGTGAATTGCTGTTTTAATTTTAAATTATTTTTATTTTCAACTTGAAGTAATAAACAGCTTTTAAAATGACCATAGATAAAAGACACAAAATGACACTGAAACATGACAACTGATTGAACTGATACTAATATGTCATTATCATCACCCTATCGAAAGAATTCCTGAACTGTATGTAATTATTTCTGTTCTATGGTGTAATTATGAGTTTTCTGATTCTTAAACTTGATAAATCCCGACTTTTCTTAGCAGTTTTGATATATGGCAACATCAAAATTATCTTTTTATTTTAATTTTACTATATATAAATTATTAGTAATAAAGTTTTTGTGGTGTATAAAAGTACGTAGTTCAATTCATAAACAACTTTTACCAGAACGACATCTATTGGTATGTAGTAAAACTTTTAAATTTAAATAACAGTTTTCTATGCAATTAGTTTAGACTGATAAGGTAGATGTCATTGTTTCAAAATATCTTCCAAAAGTCTTTTTCAGCAGTTGTCAAAGCACTGTAAGTAAATTTATTAAATCTTGATTCATCTTATTAGAAAATATTATTTTTACTACATTTTATTAATTAGTAAGTGAATACAGAACTCGATGTACATTTTAAATAACTTATTTTTCAAATAAATGTAATTATTTGTAAAATTTTGTTTGGGACTTTGGAGGTTATGTTGAGTTAAAACCTTTTCTTATTTTTAGGCCAAAATGGGTAAAATAATGAAATCTGGTAAAGTCGTTTTGGTCCTTGGGGGCCGATACGCAGGAAGAAAAGCCGTAGTTGTTAAAACATACGATGATGGTACATCTGACAAACAGTATGGACATGCTTTAGTTGCAGGTATCGATAGGTATCCAAGAAAAATTCACAAACGTATGGGTAAAGGGAAAATGCAAAAGAGATCGAAAATCAAGCCTTTTATCAAGGTAAATACTTATACATGTTTTATTTTTTAGCTACATATATATTGCACCTTAATGTTATTTTTTCAAACACTGCTTCCTGTCCTGTATATGCTCCTAATATCTTTTATTCTTAAAGTAGTTTTGTTTTAATTGCATTTCATATTTTGCAAATAAATAGTGAAATTTTAATTCAACCTTTTAGTTGTTTACCATTCTTAATTAGTTTTGTTTTGCTTTTCACCTCTGCTTTTGGATCTTTCTTTTGGTCTAGTCCCAATTATTTTTCACTATGTCTTGCTTACCTTTTATTACAATTTGTCATTGCTATTGTTTTTATTTCGAAGTCATAATCTTTCTTTAACTTTACTAATGACACACATTCCAGGTTTCTGACCCATCTGTGCTTAGTAGATTTTAACTTTTTTTTATATTTAAATTACCCTGTGTAGATTTTTTGTAATATTTATTTTTTTATATATTTTAGTGAACAAATGGTTACATTTTTTTTATTTCAAATATGCTCTGTAGCATGTACCAGTATTTTTTGTAATATTTATTGTTTCTTTATAATTTAGCAAACAAATTAATACATTTTGTATTTTTTAGGTTTTAAATTACAATCACTTGATGCCTACCAGATACTCTGTAGATTTAGCATCAGATTTAAAAGTTACACCTAAGGACCTCAAAGATCCCATGAAAAGGAAGAAGGTTAGATTCCAAACACGTGTAAAATTTGAAGAAAGGTACAAGCAAGGAAAGAACAAATGGTTCTTCCAAAAATTGAGGTTCTAGTTTATAGATTTTATTTAACAATTGTACACTTTTTATTTTGACAATAAAATGTGGATAAAAATTCCTGTAGTTTTATTTCATTGGAGATCAAAGCAGGGTTTCCAGCACTTTCTGTGAGTTATTTCATGAATACAGGTGACTTGAAAAATATGTTCAATAACTTCTTGAAACTTTTAAACTATCATAGTTAATAAATGAAATATGATTTAGCAAAGTGCATTTCAGTCCTAGATAAATTAATTATTTCAATCAGTAGAAAACTAGCTTTTCTGTATGTTTTTAAAATTGCTGATGTTAACAAGATTACATATTATTTTTGTTGTCATAATTTCATCTGATGGGGAAAATATCTCCCATATAAAAAAAGTTGAAATGTCAAACAAATTCCCACATTGTTTTTAAATATAGAGGGAAGGATAACCGTCTTATATGGGAAAAATTGAAAGTGGACCCTTTCAAATTCAAAAAAACACTAAAATGGCGCTCGTGTAGCTTAAGGGTCAGATGGTTCTTCCTTCTATTCTCCATATTTTTAAATTACTTAACCAATCACAAAGCTCATGCTTTGTTCTTCCGATTATGGAATTAACCACAAAATAGGAGAATTCAAAAAAAGTTTCAATTTCTACTTAAATTTTTTGACCTCCACCATAACAGCATTTAGCCTTATTTTGAATTTTATCAAAGAATACTCTAACTAAGTAGTTGTTGGAGTATTCTTTGTCTTGTTTTTTGATCAAACAACCTCGAGCTAAAATCTAATACTTTTTTTCCTTGTATACTAAATAACAAATTATCCTGGCCTATATAAAGACGACTATTCTATTACTGTTGTTCGTTGTTCTACGCATAGCATATTAGTGTTCTGTGTATTACCTAACTGTACCAATTTTATATCATATACTTTTTTAAATAAAATCACCCCATTTATTGGAAGTGGGTTGAGCCTAGACAGTTATTAAAAGGAAAAAGGCGATCTTGCAAAAACATTTCTTTTGGAGTAACCACGGCACGGAGCAATGAGCATATACGTATATGTCACGGTGTAACAGTTGACATATGCCAAACGTCATTGTCATAACATTAAACATACATAACCTATAGCTTTCCCATAAAAAATAAGTAAAATTACGTAATTAAATTAATTAGTACCTATAAAAAATACTTTTAGGTTGTAAAATATGGCGAAATCCTCATTTACCGGGGGTGTCAAGCCCATGTCCATAACAGGTCGTTTCACTAGTGAAAGAGAACGTTTATTTGGAATGACAGATGCTGAAAGAGCCTTTCGTAGACAATGGTTAAAAGATCAAGAACTAGCTCCTTCGGAACCACGACCTGTACCGGAAATGTACAAGGCTACTCACAATCCAATAAAAAGATTCTACAGATGGCCTTTAGACCAGTTGGGTAAATATAATATTGTTTTACCATTACAAATTTTAGATTACCTATACTACTTTTTGTAGGAAAAACTTTGGAGCCTGTAGTGGGTGAACACCGAGCGGGAAGAATTAGATATTATACTGGTAAAGTTCTCCTAGCAATAGCAGGTGCTTATGCAATGACATACTATGTCAAATACAATTCCAATGATTGGACTCGTAAAAATGGAATGAGAATACTAACATCTAGCAAATCTGTTCATGAAGGAGATCCTGGTTATCCTCGCGTATCTGACAGAAACAAACCATCAGATTATGGGGATAGAGGATTCAATAAAGTTAAATTAGATTTATAAATAAACTAAACTTTTAGTGTTCATTAGAGTTTGTTTTTAAATACTTTTGCTTGCTTGTTATAATTAACAATAATATAAATATATATAAACCACCAGTAAAAATTGAATAATAGTTTAAAGCACCATTAAGTTTAACAAAAAAACTATTGGATTATATAAAATATCTACAACTTTCATTAAATGATACTAAACAGAGCAAGATTTCACTAAACATAAATATATTTATATTTCCAAATAAATTTTCATAATTTGAGTTTGCTACATGTTTACAAATTATTTTCAAAACAAAATTAGAATGTAAAAATAATAAACTTATAGGTATGCATAACCACAAATAAATACAGATATATAAATAATTTATATTAAAAAATATAATAATGTGAAACTTGTACTACTTTTAAATAAACCTCTCCCTATTGGTTAATTAATATAATATTCATATTAATTTAAAAACATATACATTTTACCTAAATTTTAGCACAAGATACAAAATAAAAAACACAAAAATTGAAAATAAAAATAAATAAAATATATAGTAGTTGTGTGAACCTTTCGATAACTTTAAAACTTTGGACATAGTTGTTCCTAGAAATCCTCCCGTCCTATCCATATCATCGTCAATATCCCTAAGCAATTTATCTTGATATTTAACTTCATTTCCAATATCTATCGACAAGGATTTCAGCACTCCAATTTTTTCTTTTAACTCGTTGGTAACACGATCATTTTCGTCTTCGATTTCATTTGAATTTTGTGATAAAGGCTCGTAATAATTACCAGCATGGGATCGTCTCATTTTATAGGAAGCCAGATTTGATTATTATATTTTTATTTTGTTAAAATGACAATATTTTGTTTGGTGTTTCCACTATTCATTGACGTGTACTTAATTTATTATCTCAGAACACAAATATGTTAGAAGAATAAAAAAGTTAGGTTAGAAAGTAATCGTCACAAACATGAGGCGCGTTTTTACAACTAGATTTGATATTTCCAAAATTTAAAAATCTTTTTCAGTAAAGTTTGTACGTTTGTAGTCAGTTCAGTATCTTGGTATCTTTGTGTTATAGGCGTATGTTGAATTGATCTTTGCAGTAAAACTCCTATTTATTCCATTACCATTTACGATACAATACAAGCAAACTCCATAAAACTCTTTAGACTTTGTTTTTGTCTAACCTCACATGATTTATGTCGCGAATGTCAAATTGATGTTATATATGAATTGGATTTGTTGAAGTAATTTAATTACATTTTATTTGTTATATTGTAGTTATGTTCAATCTATAATCATATTTTAAAACCAGGTAAATAAACGAAAGAACTATATTAAAAAATAAGAAATGGTTATCTCTAAAATGCAAATGATTAATATTTACCTAGTTTTTTATTTCACTCAGAGCTATTTATCCTCTCGAAGTGAGTAATTACATAGGGTGTTATCTCATTAATAAATAATTTTATCTACATAGTTGCATTGTGTGTTTTAGCTACAATAACGATGTGAATTAGAAAACAGTATATAGTGGTAAAAGCAACATAATTTACATTAAAAATGTCCAAAATTTGGAAAGTATTAACAAGAAAAAAAGTTCTGGACCCGATAGCAGTAGAAGATTCTAGATTATCAAGAATTTTGGGTACCTTTGATTTGACAGCACTAGGTGTGGGTAGCACTTTAGGTGTAGGTGTTTATATATTAGCTGGAAAAGTAGCAAAAGATACAGCTGGGCCCTCTGTTGTGTTATCTTTTTTTATAGCAGCAGTTGTGTCGGTTTTTGCAGGTAAAATAGCATATATTATTAAAGTTTACAATTTAACTCCCTTCTTTATTACTTCCTTCTTCTGCATAAATTATACAAATCAATTATGAAATACTGGTTTTTAAAAAATTTCAATTAGTTAAGTTCATAGTGTCATCATGAAAATATAAACAAATACTTTGTTATCACATTGAATTCAAAACAAATGTTATATAAGTATGATGACTTCCAACCAACATTCAATGTTTTGTTTTAGGATTGTGTTATGCAGAATTTGGAGCTAGGGTTCCAAGGGCTGGATCTGCTTATATATACAGTTATGTTTGCATAGGAGAATTTACAGCATTTGTCATAGGATGGAATCTTATCCTAGAATATGTTATAGGTAAGTAAGTATATGCTTGATGCAATAAAAATGGTAATACATTTTGTGATTTGTGTTTAAATTATAATAAATCAAAAATATTATGGAGACATTATTATTTGCTGAGGAAATTTACATCTGATTTGAACTGGTGTGAGGAATATTTAGTTTTTTCTCTTTTTTTATATAGTTAATACATATTGAAAATTTGTTATTATCAAAATTACATTAAATTTGATATTTTTATATCATATTACAATCTCTGGTTGAATTAAAACATATAGCAGATAAGAAACCAAATCTGCTCCTGTTAATTTTATGATAAAATTGTTGATGTTGACAATATAACAAAAAAAGCAGTGATGTGTTTACACACTCATATAATTATACATTTTTAAAGCTGAAGAAATAATCCAATGCATAATGATTATTTTATTTCAGAATGAGTAATAATACATTTTTTAAAGAGATATAAAGTTATAATTATTATTTGTTTGTATGTCACAACTTTGATTGTTTTTAATATTTATTTATTGGTTTTGTAATCAATATGTGGCACAGTATCTAAAATGAAACAGACTGAATAAGATTAATTGGTAATGTTCCTGGAATTTAAGACTGATTATTTGAATTATGTCACATAATTTTTAAAAAATGTGTCAGGTGAGACCAGCAATGAATACATTGTAGTACCACATTAAATAAGAACATATTGTAATTTTTATTAGAGATAACTGATGCAAACATCCAAGAAAAAAACAATAAAATTATTTAGTTATCTTATCTTTTACTAGAAAATATTAAGGTTGGACTATTTATATTTTTCTAAGAGGATGAATAGTAAACTTTTTCAAGATGTTTAAAAAAACAGATAAAAAATTATTTTATACAAGGTTAGTCAAAAATAGTGTATATTTCTTGATTATTAGTTGTAATTTAACTCTTTTAAAGAAATGAATTGATAATTTTCATTGCAGTATTGATCTACTAAATAAGAAATTTTTTTGAATCAAACAAATTGTATTGTCACTGTCAGTAATTATGTCCATGTTTAATGTTGTACTAGTACAAGATTATTGCCTAATCGCATGCCCATTGACTAAAACAGCAATAAAAAAATAGTTGGAACATTGTTGAAATGTCAAATTTGGCAGATGAAAAAAATCATATATATAAATAAGTAATTTATTGTTTAGAAGTCTAAAATGTGTTTAAAATATTTAAAAAAATTTAAAATATATAAAATATGTGAAAATTTTAACATTTAAGAGTAAAATCTAAATGTATAATTTAATGCAAAAATATATCTCCAATATATTTTCCTTTAACTAGTGACAACTTAAGAAAACATAGCCTATTTTTATTGTTGAACTAATCAGTACGGTGGCTTTTCTTTTAGCCCTTTTCCACATTAAATTACAGAAAAAATAATATTGAAATATTAACAATATGACATCTGACTGTTCTTTGGTATCTGCCTAAATCAAAAATAAAAACTAAATTTTGTAAGCACAAGTAAAAAAATAAAATTAAATAATGACCAAGCTGTGAGGTCAGAAGAGAAGTGGAGGAAGGCTATGGAAGAAATGGAGTAGTCATTAATCTACCTACCAGTCAGAAAGTTATTTGGAATAGTAGGTATTTCATCTAAAGACGAATCTGAATGAAAGTGTCAGTCAATAAAGCTAATTTAGTAGCAAATGGTTGTACCCAGATGCCTGGAAAAGTCTATGACATTATTTCAATTTTATAGTAAACCAAAATGGTTTAAAACAGTTGTCAAGTAGCTGCAGATCTGGGCTATGCCCCTTCCCTAAATTCTGTATATGCAAGTTAACTTTTGATTTGTTTCAATCAATGTCCATCTGAGTTTCTCACTCCTGTGAAAGCATATTTAGCCATCTACCTGTCATATCTGTTGGATTTGATCAGATCTCTCCACAGGTTTTAATTATTGTTAATAGCCAATTTTTCATACATTCTGATACTGTTCATTCTACCACCATAATACACCTAATTGAATTGGTTTAAGGATGAAATCACCAAGTTAGTTAGGAAAAAACAACTTTATTTTGTGTTTTCTTTTTAGGTTCTGCCAGTGTAGCCAGAGGAATCAGTCTTTATTTGGATACATTACTTAATAATACATTAGAAATAACATTCAAAGATGTGGCACCTATTCATATTTCCTTTATGTCAGAGTATTTTGATTTTATAGCCTTTGGACTGTCAGTATTATTGGCAAGTAAGTTAAACTACAATAAATCCGGATGTCCATTCTCTGTTTATTCCTTAACATTATTATTTTTAGTTGCAATGTCATTTGGATTAAAGGAAAGTAGCCTAGTGAACAATATAGTGACTACTTTAAATATTGGCATAGTGTTATTTGTTGTTGTAGCTGGATCATTTAAAGGTAGACCTTTCATTAGGTATAATCATAGGAAATTTAAATTTTATATATTTTAGCTGATGTTAAGAATTGGCACATTCAACCTGACAACTTTACAAATACTACACTAACAGGAAATGGTGGGTTCTTTCCATTTGGTTTAGATGGTACAATAAAGGGTGCGGCCACGTGCTTTTATGGATTTGTGGGGTTTGATTGTATAGCCACAACAGGAGAGGAAGTTAAAAATCCCAAACGAGCGATACCTATTTCAATTATAACTTCATTGGGGATAATATTCTTAGCATATTTTGGCATATCTACGGTACTTACTCTGATGGTGCCATATTATCTTCAAGTAAGTAAATTATATTTATCCATTACTATCAGAATTGTATTATTAAATACTTGGTCCTTTGTTTTTAAGAACAGGACACTTTAAATCTAATTTTGTATTATTTTAGAACGAGAACGCTCCAATTCCATACGCTTTTGATGAAGTTGGTTGGTATTGGGCCAAATGGGTTGTTGCAGTTGGAGGAATCTGTGGTTTATTTTCGAGGTATGTAGTTTCTGGTAACCAAATCTACTTACTTTTGGTTGATATGTCATTGTTTTTTTTTAGTTTATTCGGTGCGATGTTTCCTCTTCCCAGGATCATATATGCAATGGCATCAGATAGTTTGATATTTAGATTTTTGGGTACGGTAAATAGCAGATTTCATACACCTATAATTGGTACTTTATTAGCAGGACTGCTAACAGGTAATTAAATATTAATTTAAAAGTAACTTTCAATAAACATTGATATACAATTAGAGTTAACATAAAGAAAACCTTGTATAGAGTCATTAATATTGAGTAATATACATTATAAATTTTACATTATATTTCAATGTCC
Source organism: Ophraella communa (assembly GCA_035357415.1). Classification (NCBI taxonomy): domain Eukaryota; kingdom Metazoa; phylum Arthropoda; class Insecta; order Coleoptera; family Chrysomelidae; genus Ophraella; species Ophraella communa. The sequence goes on along the minus strand of CM068988.1, from coordinate 17,323,428 downwards.
AAAAGCTTCATCCGCATTTATTGTCGATTATTACATCGGTTTGGTTGCAATCATTGTTGTTTGGGATATAAGCCTTTTTTTTCTTTCTTAACTTGTCTTATTTTACGTATTACTCTATTTGAAACAAAGTGTTTTGGGGAACAAGCATACCTCCAATGATGTTCTGTGATGTTACTGGTTCATTGGGTATTTCCCGAAGATGGTTTTTGTTTTGAGAAAGCCGAGGACATTTGAGAATTTTATACTAAATCTCGTTTTTATATGTTGGACTTGATGGATCATCGTCTATTTTAAAGCAACGTTGTAGACTCTGAAATATCCATTACCAATTAGTAATTGGACTGTGTCAGACAATAAGTCCACCTACCATTCTTGGATAAGTTCCAGCACTCTTGCCATCTTTGCAATATGTCATTTTGGACAGTTAATGGTGTGTGTTGTTGCTTGGTTGCCTGTTTTCCACAGAGAGAAAAACTAAAAAATCTGCTTATCTAGGAATTTCTTCCAAAGCTGCATTTGTCAGCTATAAATTCAGACTTTTACATTTTTCATATTTCAGGCAGCTCCAAATTATATGGATACCGAACACGTGTATACTTAAGAGGAACACAACACAACTAATACTTTGTACTTTAGAGGCTTATTAATCAAAACTTTATTGTAGTTAAAAAATAATAACTGTTTAATTGTGCAAGACAAATAATGTGATTTTTTTATGGATAGTTGATCTATTTACTATTTTGACAACTGACAGTTTAGTAAGTTTTACTGGTGTTTAATTCAGATACTGTAGAGCACTTGCACAGAATGAAAGCTAATAAAAGAGAATCTCCGTATGAGGTAGCAATATCTGAATTTGTAATTTACTAATGGTGGGATCTGAAAAAACAAACTCCAATTGCACTTGGATAATCCACTGTGTATTCTCCAAAGCCAACTGCTTAGTTCGTTATGCAAACAATTTAGTCATTATCCTCTATATTGGGATGTGTTTCTCTCATCCTAAATAGGTTTTTTTAGAAACTCCATTGGTCAATTAACATCTCGTTCATTAATATGACTGGTTTTCTGGTAATTTTCAATAATCTTTTCACTGTAACCTTTGCCTGTAAGTCTGCGTATTTATCGTAGCAAAAAAACTAAAATTGCATTTTCCACAACACTTTGATTCAATTTAATATACCTATCCACAGAGATCTCTTGGAGTATCTTTTTGCAACTGCAATATTTATCGACCAAAATTACTATTAAATAATCTATTAATTAAAGGAAAATATTTTATTTTATTATAGCTTGAAGTTTTATCATCAAATAAAAATCCACAACTCTATGATCTAATTGAATATACATATCCACAAAGATCTCTTGGAGTTGGAGTATCTTTCTGCAATAACTATTAAATAATCGATTAATTAATTATAACCACTTCCTACACCATGCAGATCTTTTGTTCTTCTGTTCTTTTTCTTCTTCGTCAACAATAATGCAAGCTGCTGTTGCTAATAATAATTGACGTCTTCTTTGTAATAAAATTTTATCCATGTCTAGTCACAACTGTTTCCACTGAAGTTTTCTACACTTCTGGTACCGGAAATTTTTTGAAGACTGAAATTTTGGAAAAATGAAAGTAACGAAAAGTCTGTACAGACATTTTATACAAATGTTTGCGTAAAATTTTTTACTCAGACTTCATAGTCTGTACAGATATCTGTACGAACAAAAGTCTGTGTCGTGTGGACCCACCATAATGAGTAGGTAAAAGTGGATTATTAGAATGACATTATTAAACCTATATATAGAGGGTTTTGATCCAAAATACTTAATTCTTTAACAAATAATTAACTTAGGTAGTAAGAATCGTGTACATCTTATAGTTGCTCTGTTGTCTGCAGTGACCTTGATCAGATGAGCAGTCAAATACTGTACCTTAAATTATTTTTGGGCTTCTTAGTTTAAGTAAATGACAATTATTGATATATCAACATTTTTTTGTTAATTACCTATTTCACTATTATAGTAAGATTTAAATATGAAATACAAAGAGTAGCTCAAAAGTGATGACAACAAAAAATTTGGATATATTGAGTCAATATATCAATAGAAATATAATTGGTCAATATAACTCGTAATTTGCGGGCTTTCGTGGTCTTCTTTGATAATGTCTCCCAAACGTTTCAGCTGCAGCTGTCGAAAAGACCACGGCAGACCAGCCCGGAAGTGACTAGTTATATGGTCAAAGTAATAATGCCAACTTTTAAGTATCATCGATAACTATGTTTATTTTTGTTTGTTTTAGGTTTAATGGGTGCTCTATTCGAATTAGCCCAGTTAGTCAATATGATGTCTTTAGGTACATTAATGGCATACACTGTAGTAGCTGCTAGTGTGTTACTTTTAAGGTAGTATTGCGTTTTCTTCGAATCCGTGTTGCTTATGTAGTGTTATTTAAATTTCATGTATTTCAAATAGATATTCCTTGGATAGTACACCATTGTATACACCCGTACAGGTTAATTCAGATACTGACGACAGTGAGATGTAAGTGTATGTTTGTCAAGTGTTATTTCTGTGACTAACTTTTTGTTTCCTTAATCGATCAGTAGTTGTAATATTAATAAAAATAACTACTTTTTGAACAACAGTTTAAAAAGTGAAGTATCCTTTGAAAGAAAAGTTATTGTTTATTTTTCTGTTACTTTTAAGCTGTTCGCTATAAATAGTTTATTTGATAACAGAGCTACTGATCAAAATACATCATTTCTGTGTTTGTTTGTGATGTGTAACATGTCTTTTGTTTTCTCTAACTAAACACTGCATGCCTTTTTAATGTCACAACAAAATTTTGTCTTACATGATGTTTATTTATAATTTTAAAGTTGAAATATAAAGAAACTAAAATGCTTTCTTGCATAAAAGTCTTCCGACAATATTTTCTAGCTCATATTTCAATTTTGATTATAAACCCTTCAAAGCAAAACCATTTATTTCCCAGACTAATTTTATTTGTAATTTTCCACTATTATTTTCCTAGTTTTCTTAGTTGATCTCTTAGAAATATTTTATCGTATCCTATTATTATTTCTAAAGCATTATAAATTTCTTATCAGTGTTCTAGTAAGGAATTTTAATTTCTATCAGCAACAATTCTGATAAGTTTTGCAATTACTATTAATCATGATAACTTAGCCCTAGCTAAGCTTCTTAGAGCTAAGTTGTCTTGATTACAAGCCTAAGTTTTCCCCCAGTATTCTCTAAATGTTATTGATGATATTTTCACTCTATTCTGTTATTTTTTATTGACTTATATTATCTCATCCAGCAGTTCGGAAAACAGTTGAATCTCATCCATAACTTTTCCATAGGATATCTCATATTTCTCTTCTCCTTTGGTTTAACTTGCTAGTTGTCCCCTTCTAGATCTGTTGTTGTTTTTTGAAGTATTGTTGAACCAACTTATTAAGTGTGTTATAAGTATCAATGTCTGACAATATTTCTTCATCTTCTCTCCTTTATTCATCTTTTAAGAAGCCCAAATTTCCTATCTTAGAATTTCTTCTTTAGCCTGTGTTTTGTTCTCTGTTCTCTTTCCCAGGATCTTCTCTACCTTCCTTAGCTTTCCTTTTTGTAACCAGAACATGGTTCGCATGACAACAGTCGTTCTGATTAGGAATTTTTTTGCTTCCAACATGGGTTCAGGTTCATCTATACCAATGAGAGTTTATAATCTCTTTGTGACCAACTACCAATATTTTCCATAGTCTGATTTGCTCTTTAATAGACACTTGTGATATGTTTGTTATATTATTAAAATATTAGTATTCATTACTTGGCCTTTTTAGATACACTGATAATAATTTTACCGAACCAAACGAAGACGAAAGTAATTCCGCCGAGTACAATAAAAGAAGTTCAAGCTTAATTACACAAATTTTCAATTGTGGACGACAAACCCATCCGACAAAAACGTCCCAGAACATTGTGACGTTCAATATAACCTTATACTGTGAGTATTCGTTTTTTGAGTAGCTGCAAAATTAAATAATTAATATTGTAGGTATAACTTGTGTTGCTATTGGATTGTGTGCAATATATATGAAGGATCCTATAATCGAAGGTCAAACATGGGCCTTGGTATTGGTTTCATGTGTTATTTTCTTAGCGGCCATCTTGATAATATCGGTAGCCACTCAACCTTCATCCCAACGTGAATTGAGTTTTAAAGTAAGTAAATTATTAAGGAATTTTTTTTAACCCTTTATTTTGGTTGCTTAAATACTGTAAATGAACTTAACTATGCATTTCATATTATCTGTTTTTTAAATTTATATACATTTTCTTGCGACTTCCTCTCCATGAACTTGGTTTTCTTTTTCTGAATTCAATATTTTTAATTCTACATATAATATTTAGCTATTATTGATCCGTCATTTTGAACGGTCAACTGTCATTTTTCAGCTACCGTCATTTCTAACTGTCAAATATCATTTTTAAACTTTCAAATGTTATTTTTACTTATCAACTGCCATTTTTAAATGTTAATTTTCATTTTTCAACTGTCAAATGCCATTTTTAGCTACAAAAATATCAAATTTTAAGCTTATTTAAACTAATTTAAACTAACCCAAGCTATTTCAGTCTAACCCAAGCTATTTTAGTCTAACCTAAGATAACTTAAACTAACCTAACCTAACCTAATTTCAACTGTCAATTTATATTGATTTTTTATATTTTTTCTGTCATTTACTTTTTTTTGAAAAATAATTACACTTTTTTTAAAATTACTTGATTATAAAAACAAATTATTCAAACCGACAACTGTGCTTTTTAAATTCCATGATTGACCACACTCTAAAAGAGGCGTTACCCAAAATAATCACATTGGAGGTGTGGTTAATATAATAAAAAGTACACTTTATAAGAAAGTGTATATATTTCAACTAGTATAATATTTAGTTATGAAGGCGTCTAGTGATATTTAAGCTTCTCGCCATTTAAAAAGCATTATGGGTAAATAAAATTTCAAAATTAGAATAACCTATTGGTTATTTATTTTAGGTACCTGTAGTTCCGCTTATACCAGCTCTCAGTATTTTGGCCAACATATATTTGATGTTAATGTTGGATTACATGACATGGATTCGTTTTGCCATATGGATGGCAATCGGTAAGAAAAACTTGAAATATTTGAATGAATAACAGCTGTTAATGTCATTGAAACTATTTTTGAAAAAAATCAACCATATATTTCTTGTCCTTAAAATGTTTTTTTAAGATTTAAAGATAATTAAGTATTCAATTGCGGATAACTTAACAACTCCTCTAACATTTGATGTGCTAGTACAGTCTAATATTTTTTTAAATAAATTTGGTTAAGTAATTTTGAGTTATAAATAGTTTCAATGAAATAATACATCATAAAGATCTAGAAATTGGCAAAACTCTCATTTTTAATTTGAAAATAAATAAGTTTCACTTAAAATTAAAGTAAGTACAGTCAAACTTGGATAAGTGAAGAGTTCAAAGGAGCACAATCTCATTCTGGATTTTAGAGGATTCTCAAAAGTTTCTCACAAATGCAGATACATGTGTACTGTTTTTCTCCTAGCCAAGCCGCAAATTGAGACACGGTAAAGTACGCCTGAGGTGACCTGACATGCGTATCACACGTGCTGGGGATCCGCAAATTCAGACGGAGTTAAAAGCCACGGCACGTATGGGTTATGCGATATTCTATATATTGAGCTGCAGTTTCTAGATCTCGAAACCATCAAATGTCGGATGCAAGAACCAAACAATGTTTATTGTTAAACTTAGTTCTAAGTCAGAATCCGATAATGCTGAAGAATATATCTTGTTCTCTTTCTTATTAAAAAAAATTAATTACCAACAGGTACATTCTATCAGAGATAAATAGGCGTGGACAGTTTAAAATTGCGACTTACCAATTTTACCGTCTCTATTAACTTCTCTTCTGCAATCTTTTTAACCTAACCTAACCATCTTTTTAACGAAGGAGAAACGAGAAAGTAGTTAAAATCTACTAAAAACAGAGAACGTGGCGCACTAGTCACGTCACTGGTCAATTTGCACTTATGCAATGGTTTGAATAGGTTACAAAAATACGTGCTGTGCTGCGTCACCTTACACGTGCTATACGTGTGTCAATTTGCGCCTTTGCTTATAGAGGTACGCAGCAATAACAAGTCACAGCAAGTAACACTGCAACGTTATTTAGTTCCAGGCTCAGATGAAAAAATAAAATAGATAAGTAACGATGTATCCCTTAACACAGCATTTGTTTGTAACCCACATAAACAACATAGCATGTAGAAGGGGGCGGACGAGGTTTGTTTATATCACAGAGACGTATCATACTACAAATTTACTGGTTATTTAGTTTGAAAATAATTTTACTATGTTTTTTATCTCAACACAATTTATAAATTTCATAGAAAAAAAGAAATATTATTTTCTTGCATTTACCACCAACAATTTAGGTAGGTATCTATGAAAAAAAATGTTGTGACGATAATGGTTGCTGTATGGCTTTTCTTTTCCATATCAATGTTTGACGTTTTGGTTCCACCATATTATTGGCTAGTTCATCTGAGCCAATAATATGCCATTAAATTCCCGGTTCGATTGAAACGCTCGAATCACTGTGCGGAACCAAAATGTCAAAAAAGTAAACACAAAAAAACATAGTGGGGGTTGATGGGGGTTATAAACAATAAGCCGACGTTCCGTACCTACTTTATTTTTTCATCTGAGGTTCCAGGAAATAGAATAGGTACAATATTGACGAGAAAATAAAATATAAACAATGGTAAGTTCCACGAAAGTTAAGAATGAGTCATAAAATAACAAATGTTAAATTTGTAATTTGTTTTCATATTTGTTCCCCTTAAATATTATAAATAAATAAAGCTCAACTGTTACTTCTGTCACACTTAAGGAAGTACATGAGAGAAAAACGATTCTCTCTTACAGAGGTTTCTGTTTCTCACTGATAAAGGCCTTGGGAGCTTAAAATGACAGGTCCTGGCTATTACTCTCACCTACAGAGTTTTCTCGCTGATCCAGGTTTGACTTTATTTCAGTCTTAATTTACAAATAAAATTTAATCTTTTTACCATTACCGATTGCTTTTGCTATTTAAAACATAACAAATTTAAAACATATTAAAATGCGCTAATTAAAGCTTTGCCATTTTTAACTCTTGCTAGTTCATAAGTTCATTTGCACGAAAAACGATGCAACTGAATAACACGAATGCTGTACATAATTGCATGAAAACACTCTTCATGATGTTTCCTTTAGGCATACCTATTTACTATTTTTCGCTAACGCCAATCTACGAACAAAAACCACAAGAAATAGACGAGCACTTCGAGGATAACTTAAATGGAAAAATACATTATTATCAGAACGTCGCATTTGTCGACGACACTTTGGGATCTACAAAAAAGGGAAAAGCTCCACTTCCACCTCTTATAAATGGAGACAAAACCGAAGTTAACGAAATACAACAGGAATTGAAAAAATTTGATGAAATGTTGGATAAAGTCGCTAATGATTTATATGCTACTCGTAATTTATCCGTTAATAGTGTGTCTGTGTCTATGTCTTGCGAAGAAAATGTTCTTGCTGATGTTCATTGTAATAATGTTATTACCCCAGCTATTCCTTCCCGACCGACATCACCCGTAGAACGTCCCAATACTTTACCATTGCAAAATAATTTAAATGATTACGTAGAGTCCCTGGAATTACAAAAGGAAGCTCCTTCTTCTGAGGAACAAGAGAATCCCAAGAAATCAATTTCAGTTGATTCTCCCGCCCCTCCAGATACACCGGTATCGTATAAATCAGCAACTGAAGAATCTGAAAGTGACATTAACAATAGTTCACCTCCCATTTCACCGAAACTCTCCCCACCAGCACCACCTGTCGAAAAAATCGAAGAAACAAGTGACAAAACTTCTATTACTCCTCTACCACCATCACCACTTGATACCGATATAGGCGAAGAAGAAGAAAGAGACGAAACGTCTGTCACCCCACGACCACCTCCTTTACCTGTATTTAAAAAAGAACCAGAGGTAATTATTAAAAAACCTTTGGTGATGAAAACCACTGCAAGCAGTGTTGTGAAACCTCCGTCGCCGGTACCCAGAGTTACCTCGAGTGAAATTAAAAGTATAACGCTGAAATCATCAGCCAAAAGAAACAAAAAAGCAAAAAGTGAATATATACCGAAAGGTGATGAAAATCTCAAAGTGGGATCGGACGAAGCAAATAGCTTCAAAGAACAATTAAGTAATAAATTGTCTTCAATAAATTCGGCCAGTTATATTCCGATTTTAAAGTATAGGGCTCCGTTGTCCCCACAAAGTCTCACTCCTCCCTCATTTGAAATCCAAAAAAATGAAAATGTCATAGAAGACAGTATTAACAGAGAAAACGCCAGAGAAAAATTGTGTTTGTTTATCAACTCTAGAGTAAACAACGTTTCTCCTGCTAAGAACGTTTCTAACGCTTCTAGCAATAGTAGCAATGATGTACCATCAGTTAGTCCTTCTCCTAGCGATGTATCGGAAAGTGTACAAATAAAACCTGTCGTAGAAACCGTAGACGATGATTATTTAGCTCACCAAAACAGAATGAAAAACGTCTTTAGAAGCTTGAAAATAATGGATACATCCAAAGAACCGACTGACTCATCGAGAATAGCCAGATCATTGGAGCACAAAATCGATGATCACACCAAACACAGACAAGCAATGAGCGACATTTTCAACACTATTCAGTTACGGCGTAAAGAAAGTGTTCAACAGCAATCTAAAATTTAGTTCCTAAAGAAAAACACCAGTAAATGATCTGACTAAAACACCAAGTTAACAAAGATATTATTGTCGAAGAAGATCTGGCCGTTATCAATAGTTAGGTAAACATGTTTCGACGTTTATCTAAAGTATAAGTAATCCTATTTTACGGGTATCCATTAGTTTTGGATTGGATTTTATTCCTGGTTCCCCTTGCGCTTTATGCTTTTAGTATCGTTAGGCTTTTAACACAATGAGGTGCTGTTTTTAAATTTGTTTGGTCAGAACATATATGCAGTAGTTAAACATATTTATTAATATTTATTTGGCCAATACAACGTTTCTAAAATCACTAATATATGTATACACATTCAACTTGAATTAGTTCTTTATTATCATAACATACTAGAAAAAATAGCACCTTTTGTTTTTCCTTTGCTTTATTTTACCTTTTTCTGCATGGTGGTTTTTATTTTTTTTTTTTGTATTTAATGTAAATAATAATAATAAATAAATATTGATTCAACAAATATTTTAAAATTAAAAAACATTTTTTAAAAATATTGTTAGCAATGCCAAACATATTTGACACGGCATGATAAAAATTGTTAAAACTATTTCTAAATTTGAACAACATAAGATCTCGAATTTCAACTTATATCTACACAAGGAGCAACCACTAGAGTTAGAGCATATAAGTAAGTAGTACGATCGTATTAGTTTGATCCAATGACCACATTGTATAGTGGCTAAAGAGATTTTGACAACACCTCGTTTAGATCCATTCAAAATTTTCTGCAGAAATACAGAAGCTTCACAAGTTCAATGGATACAGTTAATTTAAAAACCAGAATAATCAGGCCTTTGGTCGTCGAAGATCTATTGTCAAATCTATATGAATCACATGGTTTCAAAAGTGATTTAAACCAATCACATAAAAAACATTTTATCTGAAATCTTAGTGGCGAGCCACCATATATTGAGATATTTGAGGCTTGATACCGGAAATGATCTTGATAAATTGTAAGCTGGCTGTTTTGAGAATGACAGTTACCTAGCCAGTGGCCTAGAGCCATTACCTCATTGCAATATTCTAGTTCTAGTTAGTTCAGTACTCGATTTTTAAAACACTCCTCTTAAATCAATGTCTTTAAGTTACGATTAAATAATGTTAGTTATTTTTCAATATCATCAATTCTGAGTTATTTGTCTCAGTTAAATTTGATTCAATATTGCTGTCATTTTAATAACATTTCCTCATTTCAAATGAAAATAATTTACATAGTATCTAACATGTGGTACCTAAGTTGCTTTATAATTTCTTTGATTTTTTTCAATCCTTGGAGGAATAAAAATGATCTCAGTAAATCTTTTGACAGTTAATAGTAATATTTTAGTACTGGACATTATTTTATTTAATCTGGAACCGGGTTCCTTTTAACAGGAAACAGAAAAAAGTCACAGGGTGCTAAATCAGGCGAGTACGGCGCGTGTTCGAGCACTGGAATGCCTCTAGCAGCTAAATAACGCTTCACAAACAGCGCGTTATGGGCAGGTGCGTTGTCCTGGTGCAAGATCTACGATTTGTTTTTCCACAACTCCGGCCGTTTCTTACGAACTCGCTCTCGCAGCGTTGCCAAAACTTTCAAATAGTTGGTTTACAGTTTGACCCTCTGGAACCCATTCGATTAGCATGGCTTTAAATTTTAGTTTCAACATCGTATTGGAATATCCAGGTTTCATTGCAAGTAATGATGTTTTCCATCAATTAAGGCTCTTCATCTAACCTCTGAAGAAAATCTGAGCAGATCTGTTGACGGACAAGCTTTTGGTCAGGGGTCAAATGTTTTGGGACCAACTTCGCACAAACTTTCTTCATGTTCAATTCGTCATGTAAAATTTTTCTGACAGTTTCTTTATCGGCGTTTACAGTCTCAGCAATCATCCGAATGTTCATACGACGATCTCCGCGCAGAATTTCATTTATTTTGGTCACTGTTTGCAGAGTTGAAACAGAGACAGGTCGACCTGGACGTTGGTCATCTTCGGTGCTTCTCGACTTTCAGAAAACCTTTTATACCATTCCAAAACACGCGCACGAGATAGAGAATTCTCACCATAGACCTCTTTCAACAACTTATAGCACTCAGTCGGAGTTTTTTTTATTTAACGAGAAATTTCACATTGATCCGTTGCTCGTGTTTTTCGTCACACATTGTTATCGGTAGGAGAAAAAAACACGTTCGTTTCTAACCTCTACAGAAAAAATATTACTACAGCGACAAAAACGTGTTTTCTTGCTGGAATAGTAGACACTTCCAGCTATCTAACGCTGCATTCGTTTCCCACCCTACCCCTCTAGGACGCCTTCTGCGCGCGCAGTCTCGTTATTTAATAGCCAGACCTCGTATATTAACGGCTAATGATAATGCATGATTTGCTGTCTGTCCTACCATGAAGATATATAAAATCAGTTGCTGATATCGCACTGTGTCAAATATATTTGTGCTACATTTAGTTAAGCAAATAGCGTGAACATTATAATTAACTATACAGTTTCCAAAGTAATTTAAAGTTTGGTAGAAATAAATCAATGCTGATAGAACTGTTTTTTATAAAATAGGTTATTATGAACAACATACTGTATTTATTTTTGTTGCATGCTCAATATAGAGATTTTTATTAACAGATAGGTATTTTGTCATACTCACTTTTTTCTTTGCTAATGATATTACAATGTATTTTTTATATTTTGCACTTATACAAATCTTCATTATAAAACGCATTTGCGTATCGTAATTATGCTTTTATGCACACAAATTTTTATTTAAATGGTTGGCTACATGTGTGAAGTATCTAATGACATGACTATTGACAATGACATTTGTGGCTAATAGCAATTTATTAATTTTATATTGTTCTTTAAGAAGGTATTTGTGAATATGAATATCATCTTTTACTTATATAATATTATTATTATTGGTGTATTAGTCATTTTAAAATATTTGAAAACATTAACATTTCATAATTTAAATGTCAAAACTGTCAAAATAAATTACACAATGCTACCGACATACTTTTTAAAGTCAAAATTTTCGTAATTACATAAAAATAATAAATTAATTTAAAAAAATGATAAAATGGCAAAATATAAAAAATATTTCATATGGCTGTTGTGACAATCGTTCTTTAAAAAACTCATCGCTTCGCTTCGTTTTTTAAACTTGAACTCGTGTCATAACAGAATTCTAATTAAAATGCGTTGTTTAATATACTATTATACGAAACTATTAATTTTAAGTTATTTACAGGTTTTACAGTGTATGGATTGTACGGTTTACCGAATAGTTTAAAAGACTATAGAGATTACGAAAGATTAGATTAACCAAATGTTAATAAATATTATAATTTATAACTTTATCTGTGAAAATAAGAAAATAATTTATTTTATATATATACAAATACAATAAATAATTTATACATTGCCGTTTGTTATTTTATTTCCCGTCAACCTTTATCTCCTGCTTATTATAATATTTCTAGAGATTAATTGTTTGATCTAGTTATGAGTAGTTGCTTAGAATCCTTACCGTCGCATTTTAAAATTTACTTGCAAAGAAAGCCTATCTCTGATACCTTGCTGAAATATTTAAATCCTCTCCAGTTATAGCCATCTTAAACTCAAGGCTGGTTTGGCACTGTATAAAAGCCTTAATAGAAGTGGTTAACAAAAACAAGTTCATATGTATTTGCGTGGGGACTCAGATGATCTTCATTAGAGACATAGAACGACTGTAACCTCTAGGGGTGAGTCGCATTAAATCTTTTAGGCCGCATTGGGAGGGACGTTTATTGACTACTCACAAAACCTAACATCACTAATGGACAATAACGAATGGTGGACAAGATTACCTGGATTGAGACATGTGAAGGAATTAAGAATGAACAGTGTACCTATTGAAGCCCAAAATATTATAATACTCCTTGGTCGCTTAATAGGACACAACAAATTCAACAAGCATATGCACGATTAAAACTGGCGGATTCTTACAGAGATGCTGTCAGAAATAAAAGAAATCATCTAAACACATTCTTTACGAATGTGATGGTATTGCAAGACAGATTTCTGATATGAGAAGAAAAGCCAAAGGGTAGAAGGGCGAATTACATTACATGGTGGAGAAGATCAAGGTCTTCACACTAATAAATTAGTCCTGGCCGTTTTTTATGTAGAGGCCAAAGTAAGGCCTAGAATGGAATAAACTATTAAAGTTTATGTGTCCCTTATCACAGCTCTGTCTACAGTCCTATATTTTTGCATACTTTATAACTTCCTTGAAAAAAATATGGATGTTCTTTTTCTTCATGCCAGTCTATTATGCCTAGGATGATCGCCTTAGATGCATAAAAAAGATAATAATAGGTAATAAGCTTTATTGGACAAAACTGTTAAAAAAAAGCATATCACATAGAACAAAATAACAAAACATATTAAAACAGTAATACAAAAGTATCTACAAGTAATAAAACATACAAACAAATAAAACTTCACAATATAAACATTGCGAAAGGTCAGTTAAAAAAATAAATGTATACATTATGTACAATAGGAAAAATAAATAATATAAAAAAATATAGGATTTTAATTTAGTCAAAATAACAACAAAAAAATAAACATCATAAATTAACCTTCCAGTGCGTGAGATGGTCCTAAATATTTTATGTAAAAAAGTCGTCAACTGCACACAAAGCTCTCTCTCTACCAAGTATAATTTTAAAGCGTTACGAAATGCGGTTATGGATGAAATGGACTTTATTTCAAAGGGTAGATTGTTGTGCATTTTCTTAGAGTTATAAAAAATAGAACTTTTGATTAGTTCCGTGCGGGGTTTTGGTAAATAAAGGTCTGTCTGAGACTTCAGGTAAATGTTTTCGAATCAAGGAAATGGATTCAATAGGAATGGAAGTGTTAACATTTTATGTTTTTTAAAGAATTCCCTAAAGTGATTTTACTGCTTAATTTCAGCGTATACTGAACAGCTAGCTCTCTTTTGTAATTTAAAAATAGACTGTTTTGGAAGCTGACAGGTGAAGCTCTCTAAATATTGTTCTCAGTGCGTAACAAGAAGAGCTAGTTTTTTTGACAAAGCGTAAATCGCATTTTAGAGAGCTGTCAACGACAAGTCCCAAAAATCTCACAGAGTCAACGACTTATATAGTGGAATTATTTAACATAATATGTTGAATTGCAGATGTGTATGGTAAAACTTTTGTCTTAGAAACGTTCAAACACATATGGTTAGAATCACACCATGATTTGATGATGGTTAAGTCATGTGAAACGATTCTTTGAAGTTCGGTGATATCCGGGTGACTCCAAGAAAAGCTAGTGTCTGCGAATAGACAAATTTTACCGCCGCTGCTTAAGTTAGCAATATCGTAGATAAATAGCAAAAACAATATAGGACCCAATACCATACCTTGTGGAACCCCATATTCTATATGATTGCATGAAGACCTTAATTCATCAACTCGTCTCTGCAGTCTCTTACTAAGAAAAGACTCGAACCACTTGATCGAGGTGCCTCTAAATCCATATTTGTTAAATAGTAGATGCCTTTTTTTGCCTACCTTTCAATGATCTTGGATAACGTAGAAAGAAGCGCGATTGGGTGATAGTTAGAATATCGCTATTTGCATAAATAAAAACGCCAAAAACAATTCACATTCTAAGCGACCGCTGGATGAAATTAATATCTTTTATCGTAATGAAGAAGCATTTACTTTAATTTCCATATTATTTTCATTGCTCCAGTTAAAATCGTACTCTTTATTAGACATAGATGAGATAATTTATATTGGCGTGCTACTTGCTGCATATATGCCATTATAGTACTTGGGTATGTGGTGATAGCTCTCCTGCTTTTTCCAATGGAACAATTAAAATTAGGTTTTTATAATATTCCCACATTTCGTACACAGCATATAACCCTAGCATATAAACAATAACACGTTTTGGCCTGTTTTCATACCGATCACACTGGGGTCCTCCCTTTAACTCCAGAGCACCGACGTAATCGCCTTGAGTGGTGCAGAAAACGGTCACTCTGGGATCAGGAATGGAACAGTATTGTCTTTAGTGACGAGTCTCGATTTTGTTTAGGCATGCACGATGGTCGAACGAGGGTTAGAAGACGACGTGGTTAAAGGAGAAATCCACGGTTTTTTGTTGTAACACATGTTCATCAAACTGTTGAAGTTATGGTTTGGGATGCTATAGCTTATGGTTCTTCATCAGAGGTAACAGCAACGCGCAGCGGTATATCCAAGAAGTTTTAGAACCACATCTTTTATCCTATCTTGACAACCTGACAAATCCAACTTTCCAACAAGATAATGCCCGACCACATGTCGCAAGTCACAATAGACTTCTTTCAACATAATGATGTCACATTGTTACCTTGGCCACCAAGGGATATGATGGGTAGGAGATTGCTCAATTTGCAACGTCCTCCTCATACTCTAGAAGAACTTCGAGAGGTCTTGGTGGTTGCCTGGAATGAGATACCACAGGAGGACATTGACCACCTGATCAGAAGCATGCCTAGGCGCGTTGGAGAATGCGTAACACATCGGGTGCATCCACACATTATTAAAGGTAAAAGGGTTTTAAAGAAATGCAAACATTTTGAAATTTTTATCATTTACTTATTATGCTTCAGTAAGTACTTATACAAAATTTTATAAAAATAAAATCATTTAAACTGGGTGTTCGGATGTTTATGTCAATTTATAATTACAAAAAATGAAGAAACATTTGCTTAATTTAGTTAGAAATTTTAATTAAAATAAAATTATGAGATATCGAGATGATTCGTAGAAAATACCACATGTCCTAATTGATTAATCGGAATAAAAAATGAAAAATAAATGATGGTTTAAAAAACTAAAAAAATATAAAGTAACCTTTGATTATTACAAAGGTCGAACAATCAATCATAATCAATAACCCCCCAAAAAAAATTAGAATAAAAGTTATTGACAGAATAATTCAATTCAGAGTAAAAAGCATGGGGTGGTGCATTTTACTACATTCAATTACTCCTTCTCATAGATAGTTAGCTTAGCACCCCACGAATTTTACTCTGAATTGAATTTTTCTTTCAATAAGTTACATTTTATTAAGAACATCAAAAAAATAAAACTTTTAAACAAAACTTCCACTTTTATTTTAAAAATTGTGGGGTGAATAATTACGATTGATTGTTCTACCTTCTACTCTACTACTAAAATAAAATCTAAATATTTCAAAAGTACCATATAGGTACAAACGGTTTCATAAGTAATAAAATATTGTCTGTATCTGTGTATGATTCAAAAGCAACCACTTTAAATTACTTGAATGACACACCTCCTTGTAAAACTTATGTCTACATTTTTATACAGGCACGTATTTAAAATTTTTAACAAATCCAAATAAAGGAAATGAATAATAGGTAACTAACTCTTGAATCACAACTTGATAAGATACAACGTAGTGATTACGTTAAAAGTAATATAAATAAATACTCTGTAATGCATTCGAAAATTGTCTGCCAAATCCGGCCTTGTTTTACAATTAAATGGTATGTGCAATTTAAAAATATTTTTCTCTAGTATCTTGGAAATAATTACATCACTTTATTATTATAAAATAACTACAAAAAAATCGCAAAAGCTACACCACCTCTGGTTTTAAGTACTACACAATATTTCTGGTTATTCAGCAAAGTGCTCATTTCGAGAGAACCAGTCTGACTTGGTTTTATAATTAAAAAGTCACACTGCCTCATTATAGAATCTTCTTATTAGTTTCGTAGCTTTTATGGATATATACACTTTTTATTATAGCTGTATTTTATTATTTTTTAATTCAGCACTACTCGAACATTTTCTCTTATTTAAATGAGAATTTTCGATTAAAGATTATACTTAGACATTTACATAGATTAGTAATAAAAATTTACGAAAACTTACAAGTTTGATATAGGTTTTACGAATTGTTTATTGTCATTGAATGAACTGTTAATGAATGAAATATGTGTTCTTATAGTGTTGGCAAATCTGTAAAGTAATACACAAATTATAACGTAACTCTTATTCATTAATAAACATTTTTTTTAAACGATCGAATCTTATTGATAATGCTTTCCCGCTAGCCCATTTGTCGTCTTCCCACATAAAACCGAGGGTTTGGTTCTGCCTGTCACCAAGTGCAATTTAGAAGTGTATGGTTTCTTCATCCTCAGCACATTTCCTGCAATTTAAACACAAGGCTAGTATTCTCATACGCAAATTACTTATGTATTGTCAGAGGCAGTAAATACTTTCATGATTAAAATATATCCCTCTGTTTCTTCCCAGGCTTACGGTGTTCTTCATCTACTGGTGAACATCTATTCGTAAAAGACAGTAAGCCACCCCACATGGTAGTTCTGGGCCCATGATAGGACTTTTAGTCCCTTTGTTGGCCCACTTGTCCACCCCTAATTGCCAGGCAACCCCTTTGTGCGGTGTCTACTGTGGGTTCCACTTCCTGTTGGTTTTCACCAGGATGTTGATGTTGATTACTTACGGTCTGAGTTCAAGTAGATGATTTGACACGTAGGGCTTTATCTACACACGCTTTCCTGCATCGGGCCTAAGTCTTTACTTCGCCTGGAACATTGTGGCCAATATCCCCAAGCTTATGTTAAATTGCACATTAGGTCTCAATCCAAATTGTCCCCCCAACATTCCGTTGGATTCATCAGTAGGTATAGGTGATCGTATCCTTTATATACTAAGGTTCACCTGATGACTTGAATTTTGTTTCTTATTTACTTTTAAAAATAAAATTGATCTATTGTTTTTACAAGTCTTTTACTTTCAGACAACCTATCCTACATCATCCCTAATATGTTAGTCCTCTTGTGCTCGTGGAAATATTGTAATGTCAGTTCTATTTGGATCTCAGTCTTTATTAAAGATGTCTAGAAGATGGAGGTCCAGTACTACTTCCGTAGATACAGTTGATGTTCCCTTAATGGCTCCAGTTATTTCCAAGTATACCACTCAGTGCGCCGTTTGCAAGTTGGTCTGCTGATAGTCTTTGGGCCACCACACTACTGCTTCATACACCACCATTGATCAGCCAGCTCATTATTCTAGTTGATAGTCGTCATCTCGCCATCAAGTAGTGGTTATTCCAGATAAATCTTTCCCTTAGGTACTTGGAGTCTTTCTTCACCTGAAATCCACGCCCGAAGAAGTTTATACTAGTAATATTAACCTGTCTCGTGAAATATTAATTAATATCACTTCTGTTCTAAACATAATTTAAGTTGGTGAACTACCCAGACAGTTCCTGATACAGATCGAAGAAAATAGAACATAACCTAACTTTTTTGAAATTAATTTTAACGCATATGTTTCTTTATTTGTTGTGTATTATTAATATTGCGGCATGCTTTAAATGTCTACGCTACTGTGATATTCTAAAGAATACGTTAGAATGCAGAACATGTGTTTGTGTTAGAAACCAACGCGATGTTTTTTTCTACTTAAATTTTAAAATTAAACTACCCTAGTTAGCAACAAGAGAGTAATGGTAAGCATATGTTATGTTTAATCTTCTAACGTCTTTTTGAACACTGCCTGGTATGCAGATATTTTTCATCTTTTTTTATTTTATTATGACAGGTACACAAATTTACATTTATAATTCCCACGCAGAAAATAACCCGACTTTAAGGCGTACATGGAAGAAAACTGTTTATTTAAAGGATTATAGAACCCAAAAATTTTTGAAAACAAATTTACTGATTAGGTAGTTAAAAAACTATTTTATTTTTCGGGTAACGTGTATTATAAACACATTATAACTTTAACTAAGACCCATTTAAAGTTAAAGTAAATTAACTGAATTTTGCCAAGAATCAACAAATACTTCGTAAATTTAAAATCTTGTTTGGTTAGTATACGGGTACATTCATTTCAGATTTATTTAAATACTTGAAACAGTTAAAATATTCCCCTTGGCAATTTTAAAAGGGAACCTGGTGGAAACGGTGGACATCATCTCCGTAGTATAAGGGCGTGCCGTTGCCGTTCCCGGCACTCCGCCTCTGACCTTCCGCGACCTTCTACCGCAGTCACTGACCTCCACATCAGACACACGATTCCAAATTCTGTATTGCCGCTCCTATGACAACTACCTCATAATATAGGCTGGTGCAATTAAAGCTTTGGTATACTATCAGTACCTACGTTTAATATTTGTTAAAACATATTGGATAATAATTTCAATTGAAAAAATTCGAGAAAAGGAATATTATCAGCATCACTGGATACAGATTTTCTATGGCCCCTCTTATTATTCAGTAAATTTTAAATTTCCTCTGTCCGTACACAGGGTGCAGCAGTTGAACGGTCTCGAGAACTATAAAAATTGGAAGTGAAGAATGGACCTACCTTCTATTTACTGCTTGCAGTAATAATAAGGTCTTTTTAAAACAAATTAGGATTTATTTGGTAAGAAGAAATCTTGTACAATATTAAATTAATGTTAAATTATTTTTGAATTTAATTAATTGTTAAAACCAAATAAATTCCTTATTTTTTATTGTATTATAAGTAAATTATTCAATTAAATAAATACAATTATTATAATCTTACCTTACATGATATTAAGCTGTTAACAGTTCATCTTTTCCGTGGTTGAATATTCGCACTTGATTTTCTTTCTTAGGAAAAATGTACTTGATCTATAAGTTTGAAAAATGAACTTGATCTTTGAGATAACGTACAAAGTTTTCGACAATTTGCCATTTCCTTTGTTGGTGTTGGTTTCGTTTATTTAATTCCAGTTATTTCAGATATATTAACTATTATGGTATAGTGTAGTGATTGTGAAAGTATTTTGGTAATTTTCACTTAGGTATTACTTTAGCTGGGAAGGTAAATCTTTTTCTGAACCCTCAAAAAAAGTGCTATACCTGCTGTTTTGTTTTTAATTTAGTTTTTAAATCACGATTTAAAATTTTCACCAATAACTTAATAATTTACTTTCCTGAAATGTCACTAGATCTTCACTGTTTTACTTACTTAACTCCAAAGGACTTCAACCCTAACTAACTGCCACCTATTTATAATTTCTTAATGTTCTTAGATGTTCTGGAACATAGAGAACATATTTCTGTCTTTGTTTTACACATATAGTTATCTGTTCTAGAACAAAATTTAGAGTAGTCAAAATTAACATTATTACACCTTACCCAGTTCTGGAATATATTAAATGGGGTATTATTATACATAATAAATTATTATAACAAAATATGCAATAGTATTACAAATAAATAATAAGAAGAAATAAGTAAGATTTCCTTTTTAAATTAAGTTTACTTATTATTGCTAGTCCTAGCGAGATTGGTTAATGTAGGGCGCCCAGAGATAAGTACATGCTGTTTTGGATTAACATGTTCCTGGAAAAAAATGTCATTTAGTCTGAAATAATTAGTAGAGTCAAGTTTATTGTCTTTTATAAAAATGCATTACTAATACTAATGATAATGGCATTGCAAGCGAGCCTGCGCATTTCTTTAACAGTTTTGGTGTTAACTTGTAATAATGCTAAATACTCTTTGTTAGAAGAGCATAAAATCTGGTTAGGTATACATTCTTGCAGCAAAGGAATATATTCATTAGTCGTTGAAGACGTAAACCTTTTTAGTGTTACCACTATTATTTCTTCAAAATTTTGTCTTAAAGAGTGTAAAAATATTTTTAAAAGATTTAACAATCTCAGGTGATTTTGAAAATGACTTGAAAACCCTGTTTTTTTTTAATCTTAAATTTTGGATAGCATCGTGTAATGGAGGAATGTCAACGCTGGCAGATGTTGAACATTATTTTTTAGGTATTTGTATTGAACTGAATTTGAGCAGTTATAACTCACATTGTCATTCTTTTTTGGCGGTTGGTTTTGAATTAACTTTTATGATCAATGACAGCCGTTTCGACTTAATATTCATAGTGAGATCGACACCCCTTCATTCTAGTTTTCTTATTTCAAGTTCCAGAGATATTTTTGATTTACCGCTTATTTGCGCACCCTGTTTTCTTTCAACTTATTTTTTAATGATTTTTCTTAATCATCCTAAATGTCTAAATATAAAAATATTTCTCATTCTCTACTTTGTAATGCGATTAAAATTTTATTTGGGAACTTTTACCAGACGTGTCCCTTATTTTCACCCCATGTCAAACATTTCTTTTAATACTTTATCAATTTAGGTTAAAATGAGGGAAAAGTAAAAAGTGCGTGCAAACAGTTATTTTGAGAAATAACACGATTACGGACTTAACACAAATATATCAGGATCCAGAAGGGTGTTGTTGTAGTTTATATTGTAAGGGCTGTAACTACCACACCCTTCACATCGATCGGGAAACGCCTTGTTCGTTTGGGGAGCGGCTCAAGCTCACTCTTTTAATTAATTTTTCTCCTTGGTTAAGTAGGAAGCTTGAATGTATCATATTTCATTTAGTCGGTTGAATTAGAAATGAGGTTGAAGCAAATAAAGTGAATTAAATAAAACGAACCCCTTTATGTAAATATGGATGATTTTAAATAATAAAAGTAAAATTGTTTGTTCTACAAAAATATAAATATATGATCAAATATTAAAATAATTAAAGCTATTAAGATCAAAATTAAGCAGGGGTGTCAGACATTCTTTTAGGTTATTGAAATTCTAATCCCTAAGATTATAGAAAAATGTAAATATAGCTTTGAGAGAGCAATGTGACGAAGTCGAAATACAGATGGTTCTTTAGTTGGATAGATGAACTTCACTAATATTAGTAATAATGAACTGAATTATTAACAATTAACTTTAGGTATTACCTAACGATATTCAACATATTCTTCAATGGCAGGTTGTGTGATTTTTTTCTCACGCTAGGGGGTGCTAGTGGAGGAGGAGACCTATTTAGTTGTGTGAATTGAGTGAATTGAATTAAAATGTATGATAAATAAGGTGAATGGACAGACGTAATAAAAACCGAACTTAAAAAGAGAAGTACTTAATGTCCAGGCAAATACAAATGTAAATGATGTGAAATAAACCTAACCTCAAATTATTTTATTTTATTAATAAATAAACCGATGAAGTATTTCTTTATATTTTCAGATAAGAAGCATACGACCGTAATAATAATTTTACTATGAAATGATTTTAATATAAAAAAAACATATTGACAGGTCTACTTTGACAACAACGCCACCATATGGAACTACACAAATAATCCTGCCATTAGGCGATCCAACGACCTATCAAAACATATTAAATGGCAACTGGTTGGCACACAATTTGTAGTTACGTTATGTTTACTTTTTTTTTAGGGATTTTATGACTATGAAGTAAATCTTTTAAAGTATCTATATATGATATAGTTTTTTCCTGGTTTTTCTATATCATTGCAAAGAGGGAAATACATCCGGGATAATCCCTTAGGGGTTACGCTTATTACTTCCATACTTGGTGTAGCCTTAATACTACTTAATCAACATGAGGTACCCAGCTACAAATAAACAAAATGTTACTTCAATATGTCAATATGACGATGCTAATTTTAGCGGAACAGCTGTAACTGTAACTGTTTTAATAAAACGTGGAAAATGAGTTCAAACCTTAGAACAAAAAGATACAGGAAGGAGTATATGCAAAATGACCTTGAGTCCAGAAAGGAGCTTGCATATGGCGGCCAATTGTCAATTTTAATATCCGTTTCCATTGACGTACCGAAAAAGAAATAAAAATTATATCAAAGGTTTTATGTTTAATAAATTTCAACCAATCCATTAATATATTATGACAGACTCCTTCCTGTTTCTTTTTGTTTTAAGGTTTAAACGAATAGTTAATTATTATTCTTAGTAAAATAATTAATTATTTAATAAATTCTAAGCAAGCCACGATGTTAGTCGTTGGACCCGTAGTTGTATGTTTCCCGCTAGGGTTGCTAGTTGGCCTTGTGCATAGCCTATTGTGGCGAATACAGTAAACGAAGTAGTAGAAGGGTAATAAAAAAGCTATTTAGTTATTTGGCAGTAACTACTGCTTTAAAAAAACAATATTATAATCCACCCTCACAGAACAGTGAATAGTTTGGATAGAAAAAGTTGTTTTTTAAAAACCGAACCTCGAAGTGAGTGAATAAATTGGAATTTGTTTAATTTAAAATGTTTTGTCTTGTATCGATGGTTGCGAACCCCCGCAGCTTCTCTTTCTTTTTTGTTATGCATTTTGTAATTACAAATTAACTCCCTGCAACACCTGCTCGTTATTTTCCAATCGACAAGATATTTTCATATAATTGCTTGTGTAGGTTACAAGAGAGGAATTAAAATTATTAAGGATGTGA
Source organism: Ophraella communa (assembly GCA_035357415.1). NCBI lineage: Eukaryota > Metazoa > Arthropoda > Insecta > Coleoptera > Chrysomelidae > Ophraella > Ophraella communa. The sequence goes on along the minus strand of CM068988.1, from coordinate 17,300,158 downwards.
AGTGAACTAATTCAGACAATCCTGAATATGTCAAAATATTTAAAAACATTCCAAATTAACACGTGCAAATATATTAATTGAAACATAACTAATTTTGGGAGAAATAATGTTACATTTTGCTTGCGAGTGTACATTTTTTCTATTTTTTAATCATTAATTTAAAAATAAAGGTGAATATTGATCTTGATCATATTTAAATTTACTGTACTAACCCTTACTTTGTGGAAGTATGTTATATTAAGACCACTAATCAAATAACTAAGATTTTCTTGAAGAACTTCAAATAAAAAGACATCTAGCAGATCAACAATTCAAAGTTAATGGCCATATAAATCTTGAAGCGAAGATCGAAGTTAAAGTAAACTATGATCTGCTGTTAATAGAGGTCCAATTGTTAATCTTCATACATATTCGCTCAAGCATATTTGAAGTGTTTAGGTATTTTTCTTTAAGCCACCAATATTACCATAAAACAAAATATTTAATCACGCTTTTATAAAGAAAAATTCTATTCATAACATACCTACCTAAAGAGAAACAGTAAAATTTGAATTTATATTGTGTAATTCAATGTTAACGCGTTTTCTGTAGTTGGCAACTCCTTCAAAATATGCATTACTTTTCTTCAAGTTCAATTATAAACACTGTAATCAAGCGAAATTTATTATAGACAGAATTAATACAAATTACAGTTATAATAGAGGCAATCAAAATGGTGGTGATTATATCTTATACATGTCAGTAAACAAAGTGTTGTTGCTACTCGTTATGTCGTATAAAGTTGATACCATTAACTTTTTTTTGGTCACCAAGCAAATACTTTATTTGAAATATTACCACATTGCAGAAGGTAATAATAACATTGAAATATTTCAATACATAGATTTAAAAAGTATCTAGATACAGATATACATTTCCAAAACTACCTTAGATGGATCTGGTTAAAAAAAATATCGTATATATTAGATATTAGGTGCTTTTTTTATTTCCATTCTAAAGAGGTGGGAGAGTGATAGAGGAAGAGGATAGTTTGAGTTTGACGTGGAGATGGATATAAAGAAAATAAAGATTCCAGAAGAAAAGAGAAAGTTGGACAAAGGCTGAAATGGAGAGTATGAGAAAGACATGACGTAAATGATTTGTATGATGTAATAATGAGCTATAAAAAAGAGGGAAATAGTGACAGGGAAGGAATGTAAGAAAGAACTGAGAAGGATGTTGAGGGGAAGAAATGGAGTAAAGGGTAAAAAGGGATATAAGGAGAAGGAGAAGGATCCGGAGCGAAGAGTGGAAACGGAGAAAAGAAAAAAGTAGGAGGAGTTACTGAGGGAGCTGGAAAACAATCCGTGGGGTAAGGTATATGAAATAGCGGTGAAAAGGATGGGAGGAAGCAGAAACGTGGTGCTAGAAGAAGAGTGGGAGAAGGAGATTATAGAAAAACTATTCACGATTGAGGAAGGAAAAGGGGAGGACATTAGTCGAGAAAAGCGGGATTATAGGGTGGCAGGTAAGGAAGGGACTAAAATAAGAGAAGTGGGAGGTAGAGGAGGAGTGGAGCCCCTGGAGTGGATGGCTTGAAAGGGGATGTAATAAAGTGGTTACTGGAGGATAATGGGAAGTATTTCTGGGAGCTTTTCAACAAGGTACTGAGGGAGGAAAGAATTCCCGGAGGTATGGAAGGCGTGTAGGGAAGGAAAGCGGACAGGAGAATTCAAGCCCATCAGTCTGCTGTGTGGTATGAGTAAGGTGATGGAAGGAATAATAAAGGTAAGGATTGAGGAATACGTAAGAAGAAATGGGGGTTTTAGAGAAAACCAGCATGGGTTCACGAAGGAGAAATCGTGTATCTCTGCGCTAGGTAGGGTGGTGAATTTGGCGGAAAAGGCTGAGGATGGCAGCTGGGGAAACAAGAAGCTGGCACTACTAGTGTGGGGAACGCGTTTAATAGTATCAGCAAGGGGGCGGTATAGAGCGCGTTGTTGAGGCTAGAAGTGGGTGAGGGTCGGTTAATTTAGTGAAGGATTACCTAACGGCTCGGATTATAATAGATACAAGGTAAAGGAGATATAGAACGAAGGTAGGAGTGCCCCAGGGATCGGTACTGGGACCGACGCTCTGGAAGTGTTTGTGTGTGTGACGAGATTTGTGGGATTGTATATGAAGAGAGATGTGAGATTACGGGGTATGCGGATGATGTTGTGTCTGGTGTGTACGGCAAAGGGAGAGACGGAACGAAAGTGTGGGGTAACAGAGCGCGGATCCATGCGAGGATAAAGCCGCTACTACAGGTGCAGAGGGGGATTTTGTTAAGAGTGTACAGGGGTCAGGAGGTGGATGATGATGAGGATCATGTATTTAGACGTTGGAAGAACAAGGAGGACTTAGAGAAGTTGGAGAGGAGATTCGGGGTAGCAGTGTATTGGGAGAATATGGTGAAGATAATGTTGAGAGGAGAGAAAGAATCGGTGGAAGTTAGCGAAGAAAATGGTTGGGAGAAGGCAATGTACTGATGGCGAATAGTATGAATGGGTGAAGAGTGTGTGACGGACCGCCGCCCGTCTTGAAGTATGCTAGGGTAGTGATTCCGAGGCGGGGGTAACGGCGAGTTTTGGGGTGGGTTTGGTTGGTAGGCATCCCCTCGAGGGTGAGTCCAACAATGTTGGGTTCTGGATAAGGACTCATCGAATATGTTAGTTTCCCATCTCAGCCCGAAAAAAAAATCTAAAGGTGTTTTTGGAGAACCCAGTGACTAGTCTGACTTATTTTCTGGCCGTGTTCCTGCTAGGACACTTCTGTACATCACTAACGGAAACATCTCAAGACTGACTTAAGTCAGTATTAACGAATTTGAGACGAATTATACAATATATTATAATAATGTACTCTAAATACTGAAAAATATTCTAAATAATTCCACATCATAGAAAGATATATGTAAGATTGAAAAAGTTATATAATAAGAGAATACATAACATTTCAAAGCACAGACGAAATTGAAAGATAAGATTGTAAAGAAGGTCTTAGACTTTTGACTTTTACCCTTGATAAAATTTATCAATTTTCTTCTAAAACATTATTCCTTCATTTAAATAAATACGAATTTAATGGACAAAAGTTGAAAGTTCCTCTGCTATCAGAAATGTTTATATTTATTATAGTCGTTTCGCTTATCTGTTAACAAATAAATTTATCATTATTTAAAAATAGGATGGAATCGTTTTACAAAATATCGTTATAGAATGATATGCATGTTATTCTTTTGACAGTGGCGTATTAGTTGAGAATAAAACACCGAAATAGGTACTTAAAATGTTTTCCTCGAAAACAATTTAGTTAACTAAGTATGTATTAATGACAATGGTATAGAGATTTTCTGTAAAGTAATGAATATTTTCAAAATCTACGGCGCAAATGGAAATTTAAATGTATATTATTACAAAGGTTTGGATTTGCACTGTAAAAGAACTATAAGATGAAGGTTATATGTGATATACTTGTTTAACTTATTATTTAGGCAGGTGTTATCACCTGGCTACTTCTCTTGAATACTTCTCTATATTAAATACATAATAAAATATGTATATTTCTGAGAAGTTTTATTAAATTTTTTTATTACATATTTTTATAAAAAACCCTTTAGAGTTCCATCGTTGTTCCATGCATTATAACGTTGGGTAAGAAATATAACAAGAGACGCAACGCAATGTAAAATTTTGTAAGCGATGTTGCTACAAAATGATTTTGACGGAGAGATGTCACTACTCATTAATTATAACTCATTAACACGCTTATAATATGAGGGTTCCCTTTTATATTTCGGCATTTGGCAACTCTGGTGCTGCAACTGACAGCTCTATCGTAAAGTTTGACATTTTTGAGGTTATACGTACTCAGAACGTTTTGACATACGAGCGCTATTTGCGTTGTTTACAGTAACTTAAAAGATTCATCTTGGCCCAAAAATGGAATTAAATCGTGAACATTTTCGTGCGATTATTTTTTACAACTTTCGACGTGGATTAACTCAGCAACAGTGCATGGATGAACTTAATTCAAGTTTTGCCGATGAAGCTCCATCAAGGACCAGTGTTTATTGATGGTACCACTAAAACAACGCAGAACAGTCACCACGACAATGCGAGCTCCCACACATCGGCTCAAACAACTGCATTTTTGAGCACGAAAAACATCGATTTTATGAGTCATCCGCCGTATAGTCCTGACTTGGCACCAAATGACTTCTTTTTATTCCCGTACGTAAAAAATAAACTGAGAGGTCAACGTTTTTCGATACCTGAAGAAGCTCATGCAAAAGTGTATATATCTTCATGGGGAATATTTTGAAAAACTATAAAGTGATTTTCGATGATTAATATGTGTTTTTGTACTCTAATCCCGAAATATAAAAGCCAACCCTCGTATAATGTTCAAAAACCTATTTGCTCATGCATGATAATGAACTCATAAATTACTGTTCAAAGTATTCAAAAAGAATAGTAATATTAATAATACTTAGCATTAAATCAAGGAATGTGTTAAAGATTAGGCCAAACCGTTGCACCTTTTTTACATTTCAAGGTCATGCTTACCGTCAAAATTGCCGCTATTAGAACTCCTTTACTAGGTCAAACACCGCTTATGCTGGTAAGCTGTTGAGAGTGCCAGGTCCCAAATTTCTTTGGTAGGCACCTTTGGTAGCTAATGAGTCAGCTTCCTGGTGTGTGGAAATCAAAGATATATTCAGAGACATAAAATAAGAGCCAGTAAGCGATTTGAAGAGCTTCCTAACACAGAGCTGACGTATAACATAGGCAATGCCTACGGCGCTTGAGCGGCGCTTCCCCTTGCTCAAACGCCCCTGACAGGGGCCACCCCTGACACCTTCTACGCTATTGTTGTTTACTTATGCGAAAATCACTTAGTTGTAAGTAAATACGTAAGCGTAATATAAAAGTAGAGAGAATAAATTATTAATAAAACGAAAAAATTACATCCGTGTATAAATAATAGATAACAATCTTCCTTTATAAATGATTTGTAAATTGTTTTAACTTATTTTAGACCTGTTCAAAAAGAAATTAGTCATTTACATTCTCGACTCTGTTGCAACCTTAGAATAACCTGCACTGTACATTCCTATGTTTCGTTATATTAAGGTTAAAAATGTCCAAAAACTTCAATTTAAAATAGGACGAATAAAAAATAATATAATACAGTGATACTTTCGACGTCTATGAAATAAATTCTAATCTATTATTTATTTTAGGAATCTTTTAAAATGAGTTTTAACATTGTAATCACTTTTCAAATAAATATTTCAGATTAACAAGTACTTTGATTTTGATAAAATAAAATTTTTATTATAATATAATTTATGTAAGCAATTATCAAAAAAGACACGTATATTTATTACACAAACAACTGCTACAACTGATCCGAATAATTATTTTTTAAATAAAGCACATTAAACAGTATTACTAAAAAAATACTTTACTGTAATATTTTCATTGTTGGCATTAGAAGATAAACATTTTTTAGCGTCCAGTTTTATAACTCACCATCTTATAGTGTCTCTGAATTAATATTTATCAGATTTAAGTATGTCACTTGTTACTAAAATAGCTATACTTTCATTGGGGGACAATTCGTGTAGGCGTAAAATATAGACCAGGTACGTTTGACTAAATCGAAACAAATAAGATTTGTTGCAATTTTAATTACTTGGCACAAACAAAACAAGTGTTTTAGGACACCTAGGTTGCATTACATTTGATATAATTAATGTTTACAATTCTCGAAACGTAAATGGCTGTTTAAATGGGTGTATTAGTTCCATTTTATTTATTGTCTGGTCTATGAGATTGTGGTGTGGCGTTATGCAGTCCCAAGCAACCAAAAGACGTCCATACGACGTCATAATTTAGACGTAATGACGTCATTTTTTGACGTCCCTATGACGTACTCACGACGTGAAAAAGTCACATGATTTTGACGTCATTTGGTGACGTCCCCACGACGTCATAATTTAGACGTAATGACGACGTTTGGTGGCGTCTCCTCGACGTCATATTAAGACATTATATACACAGTTCTAAATTATTTATAGGATTTTAAAAATGTATAGGAGAAGTTATTAATAATAATAAATTAGTAAATAAAAAATTTTTATTCTCAACTCATAAAAATAAAACAATCATACATTATAAATCAAATAAAAATACATAACACATAAAATACATATATTACAGTATCAAATATAAAAATATTTAATAAAATGTAGATATTACAAAAAAAATACACATTAATTATTTTCCGATAACAACACGCTTAGTTCATCGATGAATAAAAGCACATGCCTCAACTTGTACATCTAAACAAAAAGGTAGCCATCTTTTAAAGGTGATTATAATTTTTCATTTCTGTCTATTTTATTGAGGATGAGCATAGTAGAATGTTTGATATTGTATTTCTTAATATAAATCTTAGAAAACTTACTTTTCTTTCTACTTCCTGGGATAACTCTCCTAGCCACAACACAAAACTTGCACAATTCACGTTAACTTCACAACATATAACAACTACTTCCATCAAGTCGTTGTTTCACGTGTGCTGTTGTTTCACTTGTCAAAAATAACGGAAACGGAAAACACTCCAATGACGAGGAATGTATACAATGAAGCGGGAGATTTAAACAAATCTGTCACTCCAAATGCCAAAGTAAAATATACGTATAGAGGATTAATCACGAATGTGGATACTATCTAATAAAATAAATTATGTAAGATACAAATCAATCAGAGTGTAGTAGGAACATATTTAAATCAATTATATACCGGGGTAGGGGAAAAATTGTGTGTTGAAATCTGCATCCGTAAGAGAACGTATGTGTTACGATATGCATTTCTATCGCTGGTATACTGTGAACACACGGTGTTGGAAGGCCGAATCAAATCTTTGGCTAACATTTTTTGGAAAGATAACTTTTTATTAAAGTCACGAAACAGACGTTATACCGACGTCATTCATAAGACGTCGTTACATCGACGTCGTACCAACGTCTATACACTGACCTATGACGTCTGTGACCAAATATCACCAAATAAGGACGTCGCCACGACGTGATGTTTAGTCAGCTGGTTACCTGGGGTGTTTTGTAGTTGTACTGCGTACCAATCTTTATGCTGTTTTGTAGATCTCTGTCATTTGCATATTATTTATGTTAATGTAGTTTACAAAGCGACTTCAATAGCAATAATTACACCTTCGCTTTTTCTTTATTGTTATTGTACCTCGTTGGAAGATTCTGTACAAGTTTGTTTATTGAAGAAGCTTTAATAATATTCACCATCACATGTCTCTCTTTTATACTGATGATATTATTTTGTGAGATAAGTATTATAATCACATACATAAAAGAGACATATTTTTAGTTTGCATAATTAATTTTAGGAATTGTTATGCCTACAACAGAATAGTAATATTTATTTAACAGCAGTTTTGATAAGCACTGACAGGGACAGAGTCTCTTTAATTTTACCTTGTATACACTACAGTCCATTTGTATGGAATAAATTTATTTTTAGGGTTATTATTTACTACGTGAAAGAACCTGAAACAGGTTGATTTTTATTCTTAAATTCACAATTTACAGTATGAAAATATTATAATATAAGCAATATAAAGTTGGCGCATTCATAACTGACAAAATTAGATTTTTCAATTAAATGAAATGTTCAAAATTACCACTATTACTCATTTCTTGACAATAACCTGATCTATTAAAATATACTTTAGAAATAATCATGTATTTTCGTGTGGCTCATTTGTCCGAGACTCAAAGAATAGACATTTTAATTATGATTGGTTGTGGTAATACAATAAGAACTTAAAAGGAGGTTTGTGAAATTTTTAATAATACCCTGGTCAATAGGTTTGGCAGTCTACAGATAGCAAAATTGAAAAAATGTTTTGTAAAACTGGACATGTAATTTACTGATGAAAAAAAGTTGGATGTACTTCGATAAGACAACTCGAGAACTTGCCGCTGCCAATGAGAGTTTTGAATAACGAAAAATACTACCCTTACAAAGTTCATTTGGTTCAGGTAGTTATCTGAATATGATCCTGATAGAAAGCAAGAATTCTGTGAATTGATGATGGACAGAATGAACGCAGATATTGGATCAGAGAAAATACTCACTGGATGTGAAACTCAATATTCCAAAAAAGTTAACATTTGGGCTGGTATCATTAACAATAAAATTGTTGGCACTTTTTTTAGGGCACAAAATATACTCCCAGAACACCAGTAAATTTGACTCCAAAAGCAAATTTATTATTGGCTCAATGATTTTTGATTTCAATTTACTATTGTTTCAAATCATAATCTAATATACAGGATGAACCACTTTCGTGTAATGACGTCATATCACCATTTGTTTCAAATGGAACCCCCTTCTTTTTTTTCAATTTCCAAATTACCTTTACCAAAAATGTATATGTTGCTTCAAATTGGTACAGGGTGGGCAAAAATGATAATAACGAACAAACGTAATAAACACATTAAATGAAATTACGTATTGTTATATAACTACTTTGATAAACTATCAAGAAAATCCCCTGGACTATAAAAATCTTTTTGTTGGGTATTTGAGCCACATAGAATAACAGTGGTCCAACTCCATAGAATACTGGTCAAATTTAGTTTAGATATGGATCAAATAAATATAAAAATTATTTTAGCTATAATACAACTTTCTTATAAGGTGTCTCAATACCTCTATTTAGTCATCTGATTTATAGCGGTCTTTTATTGTGCTCTCGTAATATTATACACTAAATGTTTTAAAAAATAAACTATTAATACCGACAAATTTGAAACAATAAAAATCGATAGCCATTTATCCACGGTTGTTTGCGCATCTGTATCTCTTTAAATCGCTTTTCGCAATAATAACTACCCACTTCTAACTTAAAGTGCATCCAACTAAAAATTTACCTCATATATCTACATGAAATTAATTACAAAGTAGGTACCTAATGGTTAACACTAGCAAAAAACACGGATAAATTGATACAAAATTTACAACAAGAACAAAACGGAATCTTCATTAAATAGTTAACTGCATTACAGTTGGTTGTTTACCGTTTATATACCAAATAATTTTCCTCTACTTTGTGCAATAAATAAAAGTGGACGTATTATTATGGTATCGGTTGAATCTACACCAAGAACAAGTGTTCCATCAAATGGTGTGGTCAACTAGTCTTTTTTTTTCATTTATTTACTGCATCAACAGCTAAGGTTATTAGCGGGAGTGTGATATTTTACAAAAATAATTTTAAATTTTCTTAAATAAGTTAGTGTTCTTTAGAAACTTTATCACTTACCATTTTTGACACTAGCGAATCTTCATTTTGTTCAGATAATTGCACAATCGTTCTGGCTTGTTGATGTACTGAGGACATGTTAGTATATGGTTAGAGGAAAGTTGTATGTTACAGTTACATCTTGGTGGATCTTCTTTTGTGATGAAGTGTAGATGGGTTAGTGCTGTAGATATGACCAACACGGAGGCGGTTGATTATAATTTAATTTTTTCTACCCTGTGGAAGAGGTAGCTTAGATCTCACACGAGGTTTGACTTCTTTGAGCTTTGAGTCGTTCTCGTTCCACAATTGCTGCCAGGTGTTATAAATATGGTGATTTTAATGTCTGTTGGAAAAATTAGAGGAGATAATTTTTTGGCTATCTGGTCCGCTTTCTCATTGCCTTCGATTCCTGCATGTGATGGAACCCAGAGAAATTGTATTTCTTAGTAATAGATACTGTATATCTTCCCTGATTCCTGATAGAAGGGGATGGTTGGGGTATATTTGTTTCAATCCCTGTAGAGCGCTTAATGAGTCCGTGACAATGAGTATATCAGTATATCTGGAGCATTTTGAGTAAAAATGAGTAATTTAACCCCAGAACAAGCAGCTCAAATCGTGGTTTTAGTTGAAGATGGACGATCTCAGCAATATGTTTTGCTAAAGTCATGGTAATCAACCAGTCCAGCGTTTCTAGAGTCTTAAGAAGGTTTGTTTAGAGAAACTGGAAGTTATAATAGAAGACCAGTTTCAGGACGTCTCAGGTGTAATAATCCTGCAGATGACCGTTATTTAAGAATTCAGACTTTGCGAACTCGTCATGTTACAGCCAGGCAACTGCAAAATGTTTTCTCTGGAGTCCGTAATGTTAGAATATCTGTCAATACGGTTAGAAACAGATTAAGGAATTTTGAAATCAGACCCAGAATGCCTGTTACTGCTCCATTGTTAACCAGAGCACACCGTGTAGCACATTTATAAGGTTCGCAAGAGAACATGTTGATTGGGATATTAACGATTGGGCTAAAATTCTTTTTACGGATGAATCAAGATTTTCACTTTTTGGATCCGATAGACGTATTTCAGTTTAAAGACGCGCAGGTGAGCGATTTGCTCAATGTAACATAAGAGCATCCAGAAATTATGGAGGTGGTTCGATTATGGTATGGGGAGGCATTTGTTTTGAAGGCCACACGGAGTTAATTGTGTTTCGTAGGGGATCACTGACAGCTGGTATATAAGGAAGGTTCTTGATGAAAATGTAGTGCCATTTGTTCCAATCATTAGAGAGAATATTATTATATTGCAGATAACGCACGATATTTCTTAAAATGGTCTGTTTAGCTAAACATGAATTTGTTCCATACTTTACGGACACAGTGTATACAGGGTGATTGACTAATATAAGGAAGCTCAGTTGAACTGTAACAGTAAAAATTAAAAAAAAGTTATTGACAAAAATTGTAGGCAGCTTTAAACTCCACATTTTAAAATTAGTTACAATCTTACAGGGTGTTCCATAAGATGGTGGCACACCAAACTTATGTTTTTTTAAATGGGACTCCTTATATTTTATTCTAAATTTGAAATAATATAATCATTATTACCTGAAAGTTTAACTCCCTGTATAATTCAAAAGTATAGGAACATTGATCTATTGCAACCGTAGTTTTTTAATAATTGTTAAAAATTCTAAAACATATTCGTTTTCGTAATATTCGTCAAATCAAATACAGGGTAAGTCAAAATGCAAGTAATTTCAAATACCCTGTATTTTATATCACTATCAAAAAGTGCTAATATCATAGTAGATACCATGGTAGATATTTTAACGTTTAGCAATGATTATAGTGAGTTGGCCATGATTGGTTTGTCAGGAACTGACAATTGTATTGTGGTACACCATAAATTAGCAACAATTATTATTTAGTAATTTAGTGATTAATTCAATTTAAATTGGCAATAATGAATTATATTACTGATGAAATGGTAAATATGTCCTGGATTTTGGGGGAATGCAATAAAAATTCATTACTATCAGCTAGAATTTATCAATTTATTAAGAATTTTTAAATTCAAAATAAATTAAATGAATTTTTATTTTATTTTAGTGTAAGTATAAGAGATTTTTTTGGTAGATAACTATGCATTTACCTAAAGTCTTATGCCGACACGAATATAAAACTTCCGTTGGCAAACTGCTTTAAATTGCTCTCGAGTAATAAGTAAAAGAGAAAAGGTAGCGATCCAGTGGAGTACAAAACGTGTTTTCATTATTCAAATAATACAATTACAGATAAATTTTGAAATATTGGACGTTGACAAAATAAAATACATACAAAACTCTAAGCAATGCAATATAAAAAAAAACATAAAACAGGAAATACATTTTTTTATACATATACTCAGAGAGATTTCAGCAGCTAACCCGCAAGTTTACTTTATATGGTACATCCACTATAACTATTTGGATCTTTCCACAACTAGGGATTTAAGATAATTATTTAGAAATAACATCCAACTTGCAAGCAACGAAATAAATATTATTTTCAAACTATGAGAAATTTATAATGTGGTAGAAAAAAATAAAAACTTGAAAATAAATACAGCAACAATCACAGCGAAGCTCAAATTAATGATTTATCTGCATTATAAAAGATCCAAGAAAAGTGACATGACTTACACAATAAAACTATAGCTACATTATATTAGCAAGAAGCAAAACTCCCAACTTCTGTCAATTTAATCTTTTGTCAGATAGTTTTCATTTGCCATATAGAGGGTAGAAGGAAGGATAAATAATATCGAAAAAGTGTCCAGCGGTAAGCAGCAAATAGTAGATGGCCCGAGAGTAGCAGAAGGATAAAAAGACAACGTGAAGTCAGTAACACTCCAAAGGTTATAAACAGAGTGAGGTGGGTTGAAAAATTAATATTTTTCGTGATTTGTGTATTTAAAAATTATGCAGTATTTAAAATCTCAATAATTAGGCAATCCAACAGCCTGTCAAATAAATTCCAATATGGCGTCCCAGGGCAAATGTTGAAAGTAAACAACGTTTATTTGTATATGACCGTGGCTGATTAGCATCGTCAGCGAAACGGCCGTCATTGTAATTTAAAGTATAATTTTTACAAATAAACTTGGAAGTTACGTTCAATCGAAGAGTTTTTTATTATTCTTAATAAGATGGACTTCCAAAAAGTAAGGGTTAGTACAATAAATTTAATAGATAAATTGTTTGATTTTACGGCAAATGTCTGTTTTCGTGTTTATTGAAGGTGTTTGTGTTTGATAAAGGATAAAAGCTTAGTTTTTATTAAATTTTTGACTATATTTGTGTGTTTTGTTTAGTAGAAAATGCCTACAACTTGTATTGTGGTTGGTTGTGGAAGCCGTTCAAGATAATTAGTTCAATAATTTTTAATTAAAAGTGAAAAATAACACAAAATTGTATTATTAAAAAGGATTTATTTAAAATTACCTAGTCATTCAATTGCTTTGGAGTAATTATTGCAATACCAAGGTTGATTCGGAAGAGTGCCTAAATTGATAAACTCAAAATGAAACCATTTTGTCCCACAATCATCTTAATAATATTAACCTATCTGGATGTTCTTGTAATAACTTCTTTAAATAACTGCTCTCCATCTCAAAATAACCAACTAATCTCATACAAATACTAAAAAATTGATCTGAACACAGCAAAAACTTTCGACAGAATGATTTTCTACCTGAACTGTCCGAAATATTTGCTCTGGACGGCCATATTGGATCACGTGGTTTGGATTGCCTAATTTACGTAATCAAATGTCATTTAATTTCGTTTCTTACTCTAAGAATTGATTTTGACATAGCCGATCAGAGAGCAAATTCTTTTTTCCTACTATTTGTAACATTCTGTGATATTTACACTTGCTACTGTAGTGCCACCATTTTGCTTACTTTGGATGAACAGTTTTCAATACATTAAGTTAATTCTCCTTCCTTCTACCCTCCATAATTTGCCTGCATTTTGTGCTCACAGAACATAAAGAGTTTTTTTTATATTCTCTGGCCATACTCTACTTCCTCTTGAATACTATATTAAAAATGTACCAATAATAACCTTTGTTCTTTGAAGAAGATAACTTGGTTATCGAAACGCGCGTCAGGCGTTTCGCCTGAGTGTGTCTTGGTGTAGTGGTAGTGTAAACGATTTCGGTATAAATTAATAATGATTTAAAAAAATACTACAATACACCGATGTACATTGAGTTGGATCATTTATCACATTTATCTGGCTAAGTAATTATTTTTTTTATTTAGTAATATTTTTCTATACATGGATCGTCTTCAAATAATACCAAAAAAGGATTCAACTTTTAAAACTAAAAACGGTTATTTAATTTTTTTAATAGATATATTCTGCTACGCCTATGGGAAATAACCTCCTGTCGCACCGTCTCGAGCTACCGTCGCTATTGACCGCAAACCACGTTGCTAAGCTCCAGGGAGTGACTTCCAAGTAAGTGATGCTGACCGACGACGAAGATGACGAGGCTGTGTGGTAGGCAGTTATTATTAATCAACCATTCGACGATGAATCTCTCCACCAAAGGCTAAATCCACCAGGTGTGTTAGTTATTTCGATTTGCTCAAAGCAAGTCGATTGATTTTTGCGAAACTACTTATCAAATCGTATCAAATACAGCAGAATCCTTTACATCAATTCATAACATTTTTATATTATAAAAAAACCGATATAGACAGTATCTTTTTTAAGTTCCCATTTTTATATTATTTAAATAGCTGTTTTTCTACTAATTGTTTACCAAAGAAGAAAATCCAAAGTCAATAGATTTTATTATAAATGTTATAATAAAGAAAAATACACTGGTTAGGACCTAAAATGGAGGTCATTATCAGGGTATAAAAAACAGTAATGTGTGATAATGTAAATATAAAATTGTTAAGGATTTTTTGTCGGTACATTGGATATGATGAAAATCTATTGAAAAAAAATATATACCAATTTCCTGAAGCTTCTCTAAAAATCTGGAATATTTTTACAAGCCCCTTAAAAAGTTATAAAAGTTTTTAGTTGCAACAAAATTACACGTAATTAAATGGACAACATGCCATCAGTCCGACTCAAGTGAAAAATTATTATTAAAATTATGATTGGAAAAATTCGTAAAATTGTATATAAATAGACAAAGTATCTAAGAAGTATATAATCAATTAATCTTTAACAGTTTCAATATTGTTCATAGAGAAAAATAGCAAAATTGGAGTTATTTACCAAATTATTAAATGAGAAGTGAGATTTATAAGAAAAAAGTGGCAACACCGCAAAAAAGTTATCGACAGCTCTCCTTGTGAACAAATTAGGGAGTTATCGCACACCACTTTTATGCGTTGCCTTAATAAAGTTTTCCTTATATTGACAGTTACGCTTGCGCACAAAGGTGTTTGAAATAAGGAAACCTTAATAAGTTAACGCTGTGACCTTATTTCGGTCATGTTAATGACTTAAAATTAGTGAAAATACCTTAATTTCTTCTTTTTCTGCGAAGTATCAGAATGTGATGTATAATTGAAAGCCAGTGTCAAACCTCATTGAACATTTTTGCTATATAAATAAACAGCAGGGGAACCGCCGAACGTTGATAGAAAGAAATTTTCTACCTATTTCTATTTCTATACCAATATCGCACCGGGTAAGCATCATCGTACAGAATCTGGAGATCCGAATGAAAATCCGAATGTTAGGAAATAGAAAGACCCTAAGAGGTGTGAACTCTGTAACAGAATAGAAAAGAAATTTCTTTCTATTTCAGGAAATTTCTTGTAACGTTACTCTGTATGTCTATTCGGAGATTTTCGAGTAGTTTCGTATGCATATTCGGAAGATAGAAATAGAAACAGCTAAAAGGGTCTTTCTATGTCTGATTTGTGGTTTCTATGGCGCAAAACATTAAAACAAATATTGTAACCGTAAGGTTTATGCCCCATAAAGCATTGTTAGGTTATTGTTTTTTATTAGAAGTTTTATTTTTAATTAAAAATGAGAAGTATTTTATTATTTTTTCTTGTAAACAAGAATGTTTTTCTATATTTAACACAGTATCTGTGTTCCGTCATTAACTCTCAGCAATTGGCATTGTTAGTTTATCATGTTGTCAATAAAAGCCTATGTTTGGGTTTATTAATGTTTATTTTAATTTTACCACAACTACCTAGCTAATATTGTCTGAACTCTCAGAAAGTTCTAAAGATATTTGTCGTGTATGTCTCCTTTCGATACTATGCATTTCTCTTCAATCTTCTTCTGCCTCTTCTATAAAATTCGCAATTACCAAATCCATTTCACTCATTTAATAGAAAAGCACAAAAAATAACAAACAACGCAAGAACAAAATAAGTAATAACAGCTTAAAATGACAATATTGACATTTATGATGGCAAAATTACTGGTAAATAGGTTAAAAATCGAAATGTTTTCAGTTTCATTAGTACACATTTCTCTATATCCGAACTTGCCCGAAGGTTTTAGGAAAAAGTCATACAGATTAGCGTTTGTTGATAGAAAGAAATTTTCTTTCTTTGCTATTTCTTTTCTATTTCTATCTCTATCGAGTTACAGAGTACGCGTTCTGATCACATGTAAATGTAAACATTCAAGCTCCAATTGTTGATATGTACTTGTATCTCGGTAAAGTAATAATGAGACTTTTTCAATATACCGTCAGTGCCGTCAAAAGACAAATATAATACCGGCTGACCCGTTTTAACTGCAAATATATCGGAACTTAAAAACCAGAGAGAGGTGCGGTTTTCGAGGAACAATTTCTTTTTATATAAAGTTTTTTCAGTATACATGTTTAATTAGTAAAATCTTATATAGGGTGTTTTAAAAAAAGTGTTTTTTAAATGCAAATATCGTCGATTTTTTTTATATATATTTTTATTCTATCTAAATGACAAACTCTTTTACTTTGAGGAAATGTATAATTTGTTAAAGTTTAGATGCAAAATAAGTGAGTTATCTGGATTTTAATGATAATTGTTTATAAATTATCTAATTTAATAAAAATCCTCAGGATGTTCTAAGTGTTGTCCATTTTGGTCTATACATTTTTGTAACCTGAATAAAAAGTTCTGAAAAAAATTTCGCAACATTTCTGGGGTAATTTCTTGGAATGCTCGGACAATGTTACATCTCAGTTGTTCTAGAGTCTCTGGAATAGGTTTATAATTTATATAAAAGTCTGGAATCGTCAAGTCTGGTGAGTAAGTAGGCCACTCAATTGGTCCAGCTCACCCAATCCACCTATCTCCAAATATTTCTGTTAAAAAATGTTTAGTCACAAGTGAATATGTGGTGGTGCACCGTCTTGCTGAAAGTAAACTGAATTTATGATGCCATCTTGTTCCAGTTGTGGATATAGGTGGATATATTTTGTAACATGTCTATGTAGATATTACCAGTACCTAATTGTAGTTTCTTGAAAGAAGAACGGTCCATATATTTTTCCTTTATAGAAACGCCACATCAAACGTTCAACTTTGGTGAATCTCTTTCGTATTCCTCAATTATCCTTCGATTTTTAGACCCACATATTATGCGACAATTATGTTTATTACAGCTCCTGTTTAAATGAAATCCAGCCTCATTTGACATTATAAGTAAACATTCAGGAACTTCTTCAAATAAATCTAGTAATATCTCAGAAAAAACAATTATGGTTTTAAAATCCCTTTCATATAACTAAGAACAATTAATAACTGCACAGTTAAACTAAACTTCCACTATTTATTTGAAAAATTCGCTTTAAAATCAATTACAGCTGTTTCGCTATCACTAGCATCGTCAGATTGACATATTGAAATTACATGTTGTTTGTTTGTAACTAGGTGCTTGATGTTGATAAGGAGTTAAGGCTAGACCAAGTAAGGAAGTAATAAGACAACAATATTAAAGCCTAGATGTTATTTTATAAGAAGTTAACTATACAATACCTTCATACATCTCTGAACTTCGGATTTTGAAATTCCAGTTGTGGATGATACTTTGCGAAGAGATATTCGCTTATTATGTTCTTGTAATGTTTCCTGAATACGTAAGAGTCTAAAATATCACCATTACGTGTTTGATATTTCTTCCTTTCCATAGATTAATTTTGTAGAAATGCAGTGATGTTTCCTAAATACCTGACGAAATCTTCTTTTGGTAGTAACAACTGATTCATTCTTAGCATATACAATAATACAGTTTTTGATTTTTAACGTGGACTAAATCGCACCATTGAAAATAAGTCAAAAACAAATCGCAATGAATTACTTCGACAGTTCGTTGTGTCAGTTTGTTCAATCTATAAAAATACCAAAGCCTACGTTTACATTGAAACCAGTAAATGCCAATCCTAAAAAATCAAATACCACTAATTTTACTTCAAAACAAATTATACATTTTCTCAAAGGGAAAGAGTTCGACTTTCAGATAGAATAAAAATTAATAGGGTGTTGCATTAAAATAATCGACGATATTTGCATTTAAAAAACATATTTTTTTTAAAACACCCTATATAAGATTTTATGGATCCATCAGCGCTTCGCGGCTCGGAATAATTTTCAAAATATTCGTGCCCTCAAAAAAATTTACGGAAATAACTTAGGCTCTTTTGATATTATGAGTGAAAAATCTAAATATACGAAAAAATGAAAGAATATTAAATTGTAGCCTTTTTAATGACTAAAATTTTCCTCTACGTAGATTTACTGTACAATGAATATTTAGCTATTTAAAACATTTGTTTTCGAACGAGCACCATCTTTTTTAAACCCTTTAAACTCACCCCATTTAATAACCAAGGGAATTTAATTTACAGACCCTTGTAGTAATATTCCCTACAATATCGTTTTTGAAAAAACACTCTAATTAAAAATACGTTAAAAAAACCAATCAATTTGTTTTGAAAAATTTTAATAGTACAATTCAGAGCAATTTTCGTCTAAAAATTATTACTTTCAATCACTAATAACTTGAAAAATGTTAGTTTTACAAAAAATGTATAGAACATTTTTTGCTAAGAATCACTTTTTCATTCTGTGGTTAAATTGTGCACACCCGAGATGGGGTGGCAACCACCTCTAAAGCATTGGCGCCCTTCGGTCTGGTATATATTTTGATCCTTGGGTTTCATTCCCTGTACTATTTTAAGTGCATTAAGTACGACGAACAGCTACTGTGTTCTCGTCACGTTATTGTGACTTTATCTATATCTGTCAGTGTTTTCCGCGTTTAAACATGTAATTTGTTGTGATACTGCTATGTTCTTAAAGCCAGTCACTAAAATAAGCAAATATTTTTATCTGTCACATTTCTCTATTTTATAAATGAACCAGGAAATAGTGCATAACCAATTGCACAAATAAATCGTATAACAAATAAAATATTGGAACAGAAAACTACTAATAAGTAGTTACTTGTAAAAGTTGAAAATTTCCGCCTTTGATTTTTATAATAAAATTTATTTCAAATGGATTTATGAATCTTTTCTATAATTTACGAGAAAATCCTACGGCTTAATGTAATATCTGACTAAATTATAATTTAAAAAGCTCTCTGTCTGGTTATGAGTTGTTTTATAAGCTTAACATGAAAGTGTAAGAAACTAATTAATAGAATATAATTTCTATCTGCTCGTAATATCTACCGCTAGACATGCAATGTCATGCAAATACATTATCAAACTGTGAATTTAAACCATCTTTAATCATTTATAATGGTAGAAACTGAAATTTTTCGTCCTCTTTTATATACTAAATCACTTAAAATTTATAGGGTACTATCAGCATTGAGTGATTTAAGACCGACGAATTCATTAGTAAATCCGAAAGGGGTCGCCTAACTTTTTTTAATTATTAATATATACAGAACGATATATATAATCTGTTGAATAAATTAATATCAATGTTCACTGGTTAGTTAAAATAGTAATATGAATAATGTTTTGGCAATTTCTATGAATTTCGTTGGGTGTTCAAAGTATTTCGTGGCAATTTTATAATGGCTTTTTATTCAAACAGTTCTTCTTCATATTGAGAACCACATTAACGAAGCGTTAAAAGTGATCCAGATATTTCAACTTTCTGGAAATTTGGTCACTGCTGATAAAAGGCCGGCTCTTTAGGATTCTTTTTTAAAAATAGAAAAGAGTCGTCATAGGGAGCCATGTTCTTTTTTCCAGAATTTTATTTGGCGCAGTCAATAGGATATTTCAGATCATTAGTCTCGAATTGGTTTCAACGATTTCAATAATAATTGAATTGAATTTTATATCAATAAATTTATCTAAACTGAAAACAGCACATAACAAAAGCAATTGGCTGGCATAATGAAAAATTATCAAATCATGATACCTAATAAAGGTTTGTATATTTCGGTGTTGGTAATTTCGCCACCAAGGCGTTAGTCCTACAGGTAAATTTGCCACCATCTTTAATGGCATGCTAAGCGTCCTAGTAATTTTGCCACTGCACTTCTGAGAATTATTATCCTTTCACCTGATTTAATTGTTAATGGCATACCTACCTATTTTGCTTATTCTGGTAATTTCCTTACTATTCAAATCAATCGCACTACACATGAAGTAAACATATCTATAGCTAGATACTTTGTTATTGTCTCATGTTAATATAATGTGACATAAAAAGAAAAATGAAAGCAAGAGTATGCAGGTAGTATAATTTTATTGAAAAAATACAAAAATACAAAATGAATACGAAACCATAGGACAACAGATTGCAAAATAGGTTAGGTTAGGTTAGGTTAGGTTAGGTTAGGTTAGGTTAGGTTAGGTTAGGTTAGGTTAGGTTAGGTTAGGTTAGGTTAGGTTAGGTTAGGTTAGGTTAGGTTAGGTTAGGTTAGGTTAGGTTAGGTTAGGTTAGGTTAGGTTAGGTTAGGTTAGGTTAGGTTAGGTTAGGTTAGGTTAGGTTAGGTTAGGTTAGGTTAGGTTAGGTTAGGTTAGGTTAGGTTAGGTTAGGTTAGGTTAGGTTAGGTTAGGTTAGGTTAGGTTAGGTTAGGTTAGGTTAGGTTAGGTTAGGTTAGGTTAGGTTAGGTTAGGTTAGGTTAGGTTAGGTTAGAAGTACTGATGATTTGTCGGTTCAAAACAACCCATCCTTATCAAGCAAGAGCGTTATTAATAAATCATGAAAATATCAGTGGCAAAATTACCCATAGTATTAAATATACCTGGTGTAGGCAGAGGATTTACAAATTTACTAGTGGCGAAATTACCTGTGCCCATATATTTAATCTTAAACTATTCATTCATTTATTATCGCTCCGAAATCTACAATACAAATATATTAAGTATATTAAAAATTATCATCAAACTCTAAAGAGGTAACATCAATAGTTTGTGATTCCACTTCAATAATCACAAACTTTGTCCACATGTTTCACATACCTACCTTTAGTTGACTTAATAAATCTACGAATTATGTTCCTGTTACATAAAAGTTTAGCCACCATCTAAAAAGTAAGGTTGCGTGGATAATATTTATTAAATGCAAAACAAGAAATTTTGTACTTACCATAAAATAAAAATAACAAATTAAAGGATTTAAAAAAACGATTTCATATTTATTTGAATGCAAATGATAATACGCTTTAAACAAAACTCGATGTATCAAAATAATAACAGTTGTCAACATAAATTTTTATGAATAAACCGTTTAAACGTTTTTGGCGCTATCTGTTTCCAAAATTTGAAGGGCATAATTAGAGTTGAAAAGAACATATTATGTCATTGCTTGATAGATAAGTGTATAGTATTTTTCACAGTAAATGGTATTGGCTTATTAGCTGCAATAAACTACCCGATTTAATTTCATTGTGTAAAAAAACATCAGGTAAAAGATGCAAATGTGCTACAGGGTCGAACTTAAGAAATTTGAATTTTGCATAATATAGGAGATATACAAGTAATTTATTTAAATGTTACAATTCTATTCTATATTTAGTTCAGTGTCGCTATCGCTATCTTCATCTAAATTAATTATAATTGGCGCAATTGATTTTACAAAAAGGTACGAGTTTTCAAAATTTATAACATGACTGAAATTGATTGTGGTAACCTTTACTTTGTGGAAGTCCATCTTACTAAGAACAACCGTTCAGTTATTTACTGTTCTTATAACATGACTAACAGAACTTTTCCAACTCTCGGTAGGAATGTCATTTATACAGTTCCTAATTAATTCTACACACTACCACTTAAAGTCGAAGAAGTATTTTTTCGGCGCACATTCGATTTAAGTTCGTGCCACACAAGCTCTATGGGATTGAACACGCAGTAGTAGGGAGGTAGTTGCAACACTGTATATGTCCCAATTCTTCTGCAATTGTAACACAAACATACGGTTTTTTTAAAGAAAATGACTTCAGCACTTGTAAAATTTTCCTCAAAATATATTATCATTTGCAGCCATGTAGGTTTGAATCTCCAATTTCGTATTCTTTGAGCCAGGAATTTTTTGCAATTGTCGACTATGATAGCTTGCGTTGTCCATTACTATAACGCTGTTTGGCGGAATGTTGGGTAACATACAATTTTTAAACCAATCTTTAAAAAGTTCTGATGTCGTATCTTCGTGATAATCAACACAAGAGTCCTTAATATTTTTGGCAGAAAGCCACATAGCGTTCGGGATCCAACCATTTTCTGATCCTGCGTGTAATATTGTGATTCTCTTCCCTTTGTATGATGGTGCTTTTGTTTTACACTTATCATTGGAATCAGACCATCCTTTGGAAGGGGTATCATGCGTGTCAAACCACGTCACGTCGAGGTAGAGTATTGGCCGATTTTCAGACCGGTATTTTCTTATTGACGTTATATATTCAGAACGCCAGTTTATTAAACGTGTGGATTCCATTATTACTTGTCTCTTGTCAATTTTGCGACATTTAAAGCCCATTGCAGACAGAGCTCGCCAAAGAGTAGTGAGGCCACAGTTGATGTGAGTTTCGTCATTGATGAGCCGCTGTTTAACACTTTTGATTGTAGGGACACTCTGCTCATAGTACATAGTGTAAATTTTTAAAAATGTAGAAAGAAGTTAAAAGGAAAGAGAACAATTGGAATTAATCTGTCTATAAAATAATGAATTCCCTTTACACATTATTAACTAGACATTTCTGATGCCACTTAAATAAAAATTAAAAAGTGTAAATATGTATGTCCTCAGAATGTCTTTTCATACCTAAAAAATATTGTTTGGTTTTTCTGTTGTCATTGATCGACGGCCACAACTATTAACTATTCAAAGTTGTCTTTGAGTGACAAGCGTCAAGAATGTAGACACCACGACTACGAATATAGGAGTACAACAATTCTCTATTTATTCTTTTTATAATTATTCTCATTAGTCTTCTTAGATTTATCTAATTAACTGACGTTATCAAGTTATATGTAAATTGCTTAGATTGACATAATATGTTTAATGATGCTTCAAAGCAAAGTCTTCCGGGATGCCTTAAGACAATTAAAGCTTACATTCTTTACATTTGTAGGCGTTAAAAGTCATTTTTTTACGTTTACAATTACAGCATAAATTATTTAAGTAAGAAAGTTTAAGTTGATATTGACAGAAGAAGAGAATTATTAAAATTATTAAAATATATATGGACGAAAAAAACATTTGATTCAATTTAGTTTAGGGTTTCCCATAAGTTTACCAAATTTTAAAGTGTCATTATAAATAAGTGCCAAGTACCAAGACCTTGAAAACGACAAATTCCTTAGGAATTGTTAGGTTTGTGTAAAAAAGAGATTTTACGTAAACTTTATGTTATTCTGTGATTTTCTTAGTGGTTGATACAATATTTCGGACAATACTTTACCAAATGCAATACACTGAACTGCATTCTGCACTTATCAGATATTTATGTTTTGTCAAGAGTAGATATTGATCAACGAACTGAACGAAACATACTTAACATTGGGTCAGAGGAGATAGGTACCAGAAATAACAAGCTCTGAAATAAGAATGGCACTTAACCAGTTAAAAAACAATTAATGTGCAGGAGAGGCAGCATTGCAGTAGATATGATGAAAATAGACGGCAGAAAAATAAAAAAATATTATATAGGTACAATAAAACAATCGACGAACCGCATAACAAATAAACTTGATTTCTACCAGCCTGAATCCAACCTGTTCGACATTTTATAACCATGGTCCATTTACACACCATGAAAACACTAACAGAGAAGAGCACCGAGTGTAATGTACCGGTTCATATGACTTTTGTAGATTTCCAAAAAGTATTTGACTCCGTTAAAATATGGGCAGTTTAAAATGCTTGGAAAACCAAAGGTATAAATATCTTATTTACATGACTAAAGCGAAATGCTACAACAATTAAATGACGTATCTGCATATCTGTTGACCATAAAATTTTAACTATACAAAAAATTAGATGAATTGGTGTGATCTATTGTCTAATATGTCTAATATGATTCCGACAAAAACGTACATATAAAATTGGAAGCCAATTATGGCGTAATTGTTGAATTTACCTACAAAGTGCTGAGATCCAAATAAGTGCCAAGTTAGTCGCTTGTCCCTCTTTAGTGACGTCAAAGAGCCTACGACCTTGAAAACGACAAATTCCTTAGGAATTGTTAGGTTTGCTTCCCTGGTTTTTGACTTTTGACTAGTTGTGACAACTCTACATCTCATCTAACCTCGAAATCGGTATTGATATTATCTTTGTTATGGTTGTTGTTTGGATTATTTGTTTTCTTTTTCTTTTGTGTTTCCAAAAGTTCTAAAAGTGCTTTGGACCAACTTGTACAAATAACAACATACACAAATAAAATTGTCAGCTGAAGTTCTTCTTCGTCGGATGATTTGGCCTCGGCTGTAGCGTAGCAGCAATGGCCAGCCGCGCTGACAAATACTGTCAACATAATTCCAGACCTTATGACGGCACTTGCCCCAAGTTCAAACGAGTGTTCAAATGGTTCAAATGACTTTGAGAGTGTCGTTAAGGTTTGGAGTGGGGGAGGGTTAGTTAATTTAATAAAAGATTACCCAACGGCTTGGGTTATAGTCGATTCGAGAGGAAGGAGGTATAGAATGGAGGTGAGAGTTCCTCAGGAATCGGTACTGGGACCCTTGGAAATGTGTGGGATAGTATTTGAAGAGGGATGTGAGAAGATGCGTAACAAGATTGTGGAGAAGATGGAGCTATGCAATTTGGAAGTAGCAGGGGATAAGACTGTGGGATTGCTTGTAAAGGAAATAAGTAAGACGAGGAAAGTTGGGGTGATGGTACAGGGTAAGAAAACTCGTTTGGAAGAGTCGGTGAAATATCTGGGTGGGTAGTTGGATTGCTTGGAAGAGATGTATTGAGCAGAGTATGCTGTATAGAGCTGAAGTGTGTGTTGAAAAAGCGAGGACAAAGGAGGAGATAGGTGCAGACAGGAATTTTGCTGAAGGTCCAGGGTTATAGGAAATTGGGTGAAATGAAGAGGAGGAAATAGAGAGAAGTGGTTCGACTCCAAGTTAATGCTCACTATAGAAATGATCGGTGAATATAAGAGTTAAGGGCGCCACTATCTTTTTATACGTTTACGATTAAACAACTGAAAATACACACAGAAAAAGATAGAATCACCTTGTATTTAATCTAAATTTGAAAACAAAAGAAAACTATTTTGAATGAAAACCGAACACGCTACACCCTTAAGACTTATAGTCAGTGGGTACATAAATGAAACTAATTGAAGAAGTTAAGTCTAGAAGGAAACTTGTATTTATAAATGAACTAGACTTATCTTTAAGCTTTTAATTGTTCGGTGGGCTCGGTTAGTTCACTGCTACCTGTACTTGTGGTGTTGACTGGTGGTGGTTACTTCTACTTCATATACAAAGAACTGATCAAAAGAACTGCTACAATGATTGGTCAAAATTGGACTGCTTGGCGGTAATCTCGCGGAGTCCTTCCGTACGAACGGGATGTATCTTCCTACAAGTCGTAAAGTGGATCAGAAGGAGTCAAAATGTTATGGGCTTTGATGTTGGTTAGCTTTTAGGTCAAAAGGACGGCAAATAGTTTACATCAAAAAAGTTAATTAATATTAAAAGCTTTCCAACAACAATGTCCATATTCAATAACAAAAGTGAATTAAAAACAATAAATTTATAATTTACTGAAATTCAGAGCGGGTGAAGCTGGCTCTGATTAATTATTAACGAGTTATTATGAGCACAAAACAAAACAAAAAGTTATAAATTGATATAATTAGTTTCTTAAAAAGAGTAAAAAGTAATGGTTGTAGTAATTCAAAAAAAAAGTTTTAAATATTCTAAAAGAGTTCTAAAAAAGTGTGGGCTAGTTGATTATGTTTTACATAGACTCAGTTATATATTTCATGTTAAAAAATGTGTTTCTCTGAATTAGTATTGAAATAGATAAATTTACAACAAAAAATGATATTTTTATAAGTAATAAAACAGGGACCACGCCCTAAATTTTAATACATGAATTGCTTATTTTGACCTCAAAAAATAAATTATATGTAGGTACAATTACTTCTAAAATGGTTTAGAATAATCATGAAATGAAAAGAAGTTAAAATAAAAAATAATGAACTACTTACTATGATACAGCCAAAAAATGATATTTAAATTTGCAGATGAAATATTCGACTGGATGGTCTGGTTCTTGTCGAGAGAAAGGGACAATTTACAGGGAGGGTTTCCGGTTGGATGGTTGCGTTCGTTTTAAGGGTTTTGTTTCAGGTGCGTTCTATTGTAAGGGGTAGGTTTGGTAACGATGGTAAGGGAATATCTAATATACGGTGAGTCGTGGTTGATTTTAGGGTTCGTAAGGACGGTAAACTAAAGAATGGCTATGTATGTAATTTAGCGTTAATCTTCAACAGATTTTAATTCAGATCAGAAGTGGCTCCACAGTGCTGCTCAGCTTTCAGTTTCTGGACCTTGGCTTGACACACTTTATTGGTCTAAGCTTTACTGTGAAATGTTTCCAAAGTTGTTTCCAGTGATTGTGTATTGTTTCATTCAACGTATTTATTTGGATATATTTACGTTCAACTTTGTGTTTACGGATGTTATTTTTTATATTTCTCTTTAAATACTTTCAAAACATGATTTTTTAACAATTTGACAAATAATTTTCAAAAATAATTCCTGTATATCAGAAACAATTTTATTTGGAATAACATTTAAGTATTTCAAAATTCTGTATATTTTGACAGATTGTTTAAGTAGTAATCGTAATATCAGAAAATTTTCTTAACCGTTGTAGAATAATTTATTAAAAACCTATATCTGATTATCATTTTCCTTGCTTCTTATTATTATTTGTTTTAAAAACATCTATAACAAATAGAAAAAATGTGTAAATTGTAGCCTGTAATTTGTACCTTGCATAGAATGCATGTACAACCGACTGTTATAATTACTTAAGTTCAATAAATATTAGTCGTCACCGTGTAGTTAGTCAGCTTACAGTAATTACTATAAATCGTGAAAGTGATTTAATTAGCTGGGCATGGCGCCTTTTATAAATAACAACACAGTAATTGCATCGGACTAACAGTTTGTCATTGACGAGTAAACTTCTTTTTTTAAATTAAAATATCGAAAGCATATAATCGAACCATAACGATGACATAGATTAATGAGGAAAGGATATGAGAATAACACCGAACAAAAAACTGTTAAAGAAGGAACCGAAAAACGCTGACAAAGAATAAAATAACAAACTGAAAAATATTTAGTGGTCATTAAAATTGATATAATTGATCTTTGCATGGTTTATTATCGGAATTAATTATACATTCTGTCAAGAAAGTACCTAATAGTGTTTGCAGTGCTTAATTTCGTCACTACCTGTTAACTTTTTTTTTAAATTGTCCATCACATGGTTTAAACTGACAGAAGAGTTACAAACTTGTTGATTTTGTGAAGAAAATCTCTCTGCATTTGAGGTTAAGTTCCACGGTTGCTGATGGCAATAGTAACATTTGTTGATTATTAATAGTATTCGCGATAAATTTAAGCGAAAATATTTTGCAATCGAAGAAACATGGAATCATATATTTGATCGAAAAACATTTTTTTTTATTAAAATTTTCTACAATCTGGTCTAAGACCAATGAGTAGCTTTTTTCTTATTCCTAATATACTAATCAGCTAAATATAAGAGTCACCCTTTGATGTCTTCTTAGTTTCTACTGTTTTACATAGGGCACATTATTCTTGCGCACTATCACTTTACTTTTCTTTTGCACTGCACTGCACTACACTAACTCATGAGGTTTGGTCCTCTTCAGTCTTCTTTTCTGATTTGTGTGATCCAGGAGCTGTATTGCCTCGATGTTCTTATGTTGGTGAAGTCTTCCTTCATGGTTTTTTGCAGCTTTTTGGGCTTCTTTATCTACATACTCCACCCTTAGGTCCCTATGGAGATCTTCGTTACGAATATACCAGGGTGCATTGACAATGCCCCTTAACACTTTATTTTGAAAGGTTTGTATTATTTTAATATTACTCTTTTTGGTACACCCCCATAGTTGTATTCCATACGTCCAGATCGGTTTTAGAGTTTGCTTGTAAAGGAGAAGCTTATTATCTATAGCCTAGTTCTTCACGTTTCTTTTTCACATGAGCTTTCCATCGAAGCTTAACGTCTAGTGTTAAGCCAAGATATTTGGCAGTGTTCGCATATGGAATTTGTTGTCCATTCATATATATTGGTATATATTCTATCCTCCTATTAGTAAAGTCTACATGAGTTGATTTACTTTAATTTAGTTTGATCTTCCACTTTTCTGTCCATTGTTTAAATTTATCAATTGCATTTTGTAGTATACTAGTTGTTTCTATGTTGTGTTTGCCAACTGCCAAGAGGGCTGTATGTAGCTACAGTATTTTCATCTAACTCTGGTAGGTCACAAGTATAGAGAAGGTACAGGACCGGACCCAAAACGCTACCCTGTGGAACCCCAGCTTTTATTTCTTTAAGATTAGAATAGTCACCTTCCTGCTTGATCCTAAAGTATCTGTTAGTTAAATAAGATCTTAACACTTTTGTGTGTGGTCTAGGAAGCATAGAGTGTAGTTTATGAAATAGCCCTTCATGCCAGACCTTGTCAAACGCTTGCGCTACGTCCAAGAATACTGCTGAGCAGACTTTCTTATCTTCTAATGCATTTTCAATGATATTAGTAACTCTATGGAGTTGATCTATAGTGGAATGTTTTTGCCTAAAACCGAACTGATAGTTTGGAATTAGGTTTTTTCTTTCTATAATTGGTTATAGAAAAACAACATGAAAAAGCTACAAAAGGATTCGTACCCTTTTCGAGAAACCTCTTGCTGTTGCATTAGCTGGTAGATTTTCCCACCTCAACCTTCCCAGATTGATTGTGGTAGTCATTTTGATTTTAAATGATTATGTCTAATTTAGACTTTTGGAATACTTTCATTAAAATGTTCAGTGATTTCTTCACGTAGCTTTTAGCCGTCGGCTTTTCTTCGCCTTTAGTCCGAAACATCTCTCTTAAAAGATCTGATGCGTTTAGAGGTTTTATCTATTTCCAGACAGAATCTGCATAGAGATAGAGATACACATGCATATGCATTTTAAGTCTGTTGTTTACTACCTTGCATTGTGTTTATTTTGATCCAACTGATACTATGAGCATTGTCCATTTGGTAATATGCACGTTTGTTGTGTTTCTAAGGTTCTGTTCCTTCTGTGCAGCGCCTTCTCTTCTGTTCCCGCTGTGGTTAAATATCCACGCAATTGCGTTTGCTTTTATTGCATACTTCTACAAAAGCTTCTAAGCAGTCCCAGACCAGCTTCTTGGTTGTCTGAGAACATGGAGATAGTCCTTCCTTTTACTCACTACTCAATCCTTATCTTTTTTATCTTTATGAGTCAATAAAATGAAATATTTTTCAAGTGTTTCTCTTTATTTTTCTAGCAAGAAAGACACAGAAAAAAAGAAATAAGTCTAATTCTACAATTTAAAAAAAAAATTATGCAAAGCTGGATTCGTTATAAATCTACAAACATTCAGTGGCTTTTAGCCACGAGGTCTGGCTATTAAGTAACCAGACTGCTTGTGAAAAGAGTTTCGAACTCTTTCGAGAGACTCGAACTGGGTTCCTTTTAAGGCAGATTTGATCTTCGGATACACGAAAAAGTCACAGGGTGCTTAATCAGGCGAGTACGGCGCGTGTTCGAGCACTGGAATGCATCTAGCGGCTAAATAACGCTTCACATACAGCGCGTTATGGGCAGGTGCGTTGTCCTGCTGCAAGATCCACGATTTGTTTTTCCTCAACTCCGGCCGTTCTTACGAACTCGCTCTCGCAGCGTTGCCAAAACTTTCAAATAGTAAGTTTGGTTTACAGTTTGACCCTCTGGAACCCATTCAGTCATCACGATGTTGTTGATGTCGAAAAAAACAATTAGCATGGCTTTAAGTTTTGATTTCGACATCCTTGTTTTTTTAATTCTCGGCGATGCAGGAGTTTCCCAGTGCATGGATTGCCGCTTAGTTTCAACATCGTATTGGAATATCCAGGTTTTATCTTAAATGATGATGTTTTCCATCAATTCAGGCTCTTCATCTAACCTCTGAAGAAAATCTGAGCAGATCTGTTGACGGACGAGCTTTTGGTCAGGGGTCAAATGTTTTGGGACCAACTTCGCACAGACTTTCTTCATGTTCAATTCGTCATGTAAAATTTTTCTGACAGTTTCTTTATCGGCGTTTACAGTCTCAGCAATCATCCGAAAGCTCATACGACAATCTCCGCGCACAATTTCCTTTATTTTGGTCACTGTTTGCAGAGTTGAAACAGAGACAGGTCGACCTGGACGTTGGTCATCTTCGGTGCTTTCTCGACCTTCAGAAAACCTTTTATACTATTCGAAAACACGCGCACGAGATAGAGAATTCTCACCATAGGCCTCTTTCAACTTTTTTTTTTTAATTTAATGAGAAATTTCACATTGATCCATTGCTCGTTTTTTTCGACACACGTTGTTATCGGCACAAGAAAAAAATACGTTCGTTTCTAACCTCTACAGAAAAAATACTACTACAGCGACAACAACGTGTTTTCGTACTGGAATAGTAGACACTTCCAGCTATCTAACGCTGCATTCGTTTCCCACCCTACCCCTCTAGGACGCCTTCTGCTCGAGCAGTCTCGTTATTTAATAGCCACACCTCGTATACCTATTGAATCTAGATCAATTTCATCAGTTCCTTGCAAGATTCCAAACGTCTCATTAGAAACGAACGTCATCCATTTTTATTATTTTCTCTACGGGATCAAAATTCATATAATGTTTAGAATTATAGAAGAAAGAATTACCACTATGGTTTACTTCCTAGTAGTTTCATAGTTTTTTAATCAATCGATTCACACTTTTAATGAAAATGTTACTAATCTGTCTGTCGAATCTCGCGACGACAAAAGTTAACCCATGACTAATATCCTCCCTATATGTCATGTAAACGTGGCTAAAATCAGCCTGCTGAGAATTCTTCGACCTTCTTACTCGTAATGTAATATCTAAATATAGAATATATATGGCGGTGATTTGCATCGCCAAAGTGTCAACTTGAAAAATAACCGATGATCAAATATCTGTACGTAGACATTCGTTTTATGCAAGCTGTATGCCAACGAGGATCTTTTTTACAGTAACATTATACTCTAAGCGAAAAAGTTTATGAAAACGTGGATGGAAAGTTGTCATCGTGTAGCTGGACGTGGAATTGTGTATAAGAATACACGAAGAATATAAGAAGAAACAAGGAAACTGTAGAATATTTAAAATATGGAATATAAGGAAACTAAGGTGAAAAAGATAGAAACCCCTTGTATACAATTGAATTGAATGCAGAAGTATTGATTTATCGAAAATGAACATCTATACCGAACACGATGCCTTCAGCTCTCATAGCCAGTAGGTTTATAAATAATAATTGTTTATTTATTGAAATTAGTCTGCGCAAAGGAAGTTAAGAAGGAAAACTTTTTAAAAACAAACAGTTCTAGACTTATCTTAAGTTCTCCAGGTGTCCAGGTGGGCTAAATTAGTTCTCTGGGCTTCTTATATCTGAGGGACTGGTTAACGGTATTCTTACACTTCTAATGGATTGCTTAACTATGTCTTTGCTCCTTGGCGGTAGCTTTGTCGTGACCTTCCGGGCTGTATCTTTCTAAAAGTTTTAAGTTGGAATTAAAAAAGGAATTGAGTGTTATGGGACATTTTAATGCTGGTTACTTCTCAACCTTTTAGTTGTTTATTGTTCTTAATAAGATGGACTTTCACGTAGTAAGGGTTTGTACAATAAATTTCATTTTTAACTAAAAATAAAAAAATAGGCACATAAGAACTAATAACTATAAGGTTGTTTTCTAGCTTTCATTGAAGCAAACTGCTCTATAACACTATTTACATCTATTTCATTTAGCAGGTCTTGGTAAATGGATAAAATTGCCAAGGAATTCAATCTTTCTTGGGCAATTAAATTTCTTAAGTCAGTTTTAACCCTTTTTAAAGAAGAGAAAGAGCGTTCACCACTTGCATTTGACACCATCATGGAGAAAAAAATGCGGAGACAAATTTCGGAAACATTCGGAAATGAAGATATTAATTTATTTTCATATAAAACTTGTACGAGTTCTAATGGAGTTTCTATTTTTATTTCCGAAAGAGAATTTAAATTTTTTTTAAGATGGACACATTCTTAAGGAAAATATTCATCTAAATTTGTTGTAATTGAGTTGCAGATGCTAGAATATTTTTGTCTTCTTGTGTTTTTAGAGTAAACAAAAATTAAAATTTTTTCGAGCTGGATTTGTAGCCATCAGATCGACTATTAATATCTGATTTAAGATTGTCTATTATTAAAACGAAATATTGTGTTCGCATTTTTTCTTTTTTGCTTAAAATTGCCTCTGAATTATTTTCTTAAACCTGCATTTTTTTTTAAATTATTCGCTTTTGAATTTGAACATAATTTTTGTTTTCTGTTAAAGATTTTCCTAAGGCCTCATAATGATCAAAGCGATCACGCAAAAAATCAAAGTACTCTGCTAAAGATGACAAAAGGTGAGCAGTGGTTCTTAAATCCATATTTTCTTTTTGGACTGCTTTATTGACTTCATTAACCCTTTGCAAAATGTCCAACCAAAAAGGTAAATTTATCTTGTTTTCTAATAAATCCAGTTTTTCCGATAGAGAAGCTGCTTCAACTCTAACAACATTTTTCTCATTTGTATCCTTTGCTATTTCATTTAAACAAGTTATTATTGATACGTAACTATTTTTTAGCGCTTTTATGGCATCACAGCGAGAAGTCCAACGTGTTGTATTTACTCTTTTAGGTAACAATATTTGATTTCACTCAGCACTCTCAGAAGAATCTTTTAATACCTGAGACAGCAAGTCCCACCTATTCGTAGATGCAGAAAAATTGTATAAATGGCTTGTACAATCGGCTTTAAAATAGCATAAATATACATGTTAAATGTGAATTTCGTTTACCTACCGAAGTTATAAAAACAACATAGGAATGGCAATTTTTAAAACGCCTACATTAAATGGTTTTGGGGGATTAAGTTTATTTACAAGGGTCGGTCATGTCCCGAATAAATAGGTTTTTTCGCATTTTTGCACTGATATAATAAAAAAAGGGATTTTAATCCTAAACAAACATTTATTATCGAGGGTTCCAAACTAAGTGAAGATGTGGGCATGGACAACTGTTTAACTTATTTCAAATTTATTATTATTTAAACCGTGATTGGTTATACACAATAAATAGGCCTTCTATTCAATGTAAGCGATTTGAGTTTGAAAATGTATATGCTATTCTGAAGCCGATAGTACCAGCATAAAAAAGGAGGTTGCTTCTAAACAGCACTCCGCCGCATTTTGAACAACTAAATTTAATGAGTGAGCAGCAGATGGTACAAACACAGCCAAATTATTTTGTAATCCAAAATACTTGCCACTCATATTACTTGCGCTA
The DNA here is from genome assembly GCA_035357415.1 of Ophraella communa. Classification (NCBI taxonomy): domain Eukaryota; kingdom Metazoa; phylum Arthropoda; class Insecta; order Coleoptera; family Chrysomelidae; genus Ophraella; species Ophraella communa. The sequence goes on along the minus strand of CM068988.1, from coordinate 17,266,692 downwards.
TCATAGGATTGTCCTCTGCAATTTTTAATGTCTAGATTTAGTGATTTTAACATATTGATAACAGTTTCCTCAAGATGTTGTGCACAATGCCCAGTGTTTTCATAAAATACCACAAATCTCTCTACTGGAAGTCCTTGCTTATTACAATAGGTGCGTTCTTTTTGACTGAGATCTCAGTTAATCTCAGCTCACATCGGTTATGAGCGATTCAATCACTTCGAAGTGAGCTGAGATTTTTCCTCCCCCTTTACCGATGCTGAATGTGCTATGCGGGGGTATCAATTAGAATTGAGTCGGAAATAAAGTGGTGGGGAGCAAGAAATCGTAGGTCGCGCGTTTGTCGTTCTTTTTGGTGCTTACTCACATCACTTTATATCACATCACTTCAATTGAAGTGAGCTGAGATCTCAGTCAAAAAGAACGCAACTAATATCTTAAGATAAAAGTCAGTTGATCGTGGTGCGTTACGTCAGGGCAGCGGGCGCGCATACGCATCGTAGGGTGCAGTGTCCAGTGTCGCATCAGATTTTTTTGTTTTATACCCAATTGTTTATTTTTAAAATTTTTGTCGCGCTCTTACCGTCCTCAAAAAGTTTACCACCCGGTGCTATTGCACCTGAAAACCCCCTGTTAAACCGACACTGGTGATGTCAGTACTGTAAATGAGGGTACTTTAAAAAGGTGTTGACAATTGAACCGAGTAAAATGTGACCAATATAGTAATGGAACGGTAAAATATGTATAAATTCCGTAATGTCTAAGTAGGAGATTGTAGATATATCGAAAAAAAAGCTGAAAATTAATAGCATTTAGGTCATAAATTGCTGCTACATAAATCACACTTGATTTATTCACTATCTATGCTCTTTCCTTTTACGAGATTTTATAGTTGTCCGGACAAATACCTTGTGGCAAAAAACTAGATTTATAAGGATTGTTAACGTTCGCTGAATAGTTATATTTAAAAAAACTCAAAAAGAATTTCCGAATTGTTGAAATAAATTTGATTTTTCTAAAATAGAATGTTTAATTATTTAAGTTTTGTAAATGTCGTTCACAAGTGAATGGGTCTATCTGACGAACTATATAACGGCACATTCATAAACAACAATTAGATTTAGAATTTTTAACAGATGAACGACTCAATCAAAGATTGGATTGTTACTGTAAATATGCACCAGTGTAATAATACTGTATGTATTTATTACATACATTACATTTATTGGGTTTGGCATTCTAAATATGTACGAAACTTACAAATATTACGTGGGTTGAAGAACCTTTTACAAAGTAAAACATATTTAGTCGAATTTAATTTTATAAAAACTACGAAAATGTTAAAACCAGGAAAAGATGCCAAAACTTATGGAAAACGGAAATATAAATAATATTTATCGTTGAGATACGTCACCCGATGATATTAGTTCCAATTCATAACAATACGACTTCCCACACATCATGATGAACTTTTGAAATGTCAAAACATTGAATTGATGAGTCATCCTACACACAGTCCTGATTTGGCACCCAATGATTTTTTCTTGTTGCCGAACATAAACCTAATATCAGAGGAACTATTTATTTTTTTACTGGCTCAAACATTACATATTTTTGGTCGACTGTGCCGTCTTGATATAGCCGAATGAAATCTGTTTTCCTGTGATGTTGCCTGCTCTCCATTTAAGGTAAGAGATTTGTGATGGTTATTGAATCATCTATAGTATTTGTTGATTACATTTGCAAAAATATTGTGACCATAATGCTATCTCTTATTAATATTTTATTAATTGTAACCACCTAAATTATACAACTTATATTATGGAATGTTTAACCATTGAACTATTTTATTCGGTTAGGTCATAGAAATGAGTTGCTCAATAAAGGACAACGCAGCACGGATTGTCTGAATGATACCACGCGCAAAGGCGGATATACAATGAAATTTGACACTGTATGTTTAATTATTTCATTGCCGAATTATTTGTTGCCGAAGCAATTGCAACGAGATTTTGGAGTTATATTGGTGTTTTTTTACGCAATTATAGGAAATATTAAGTGAAATTTAGTGAAAGAAATAGTTCGTCATTGTCAAGTGTGTAAAAAAAAGGATTATTAAGGTCTTAAGTATTTGTATAATTGCCCATTTTAATTGTAACCTATTGTTTTTATTTTTAACCTTTATTAATATTTTGGAACATATCACGTACTTGTTATTATACACTGCTTTTCAGATAAAAGTATCCACCTTTACTTATTTTTTACTTTCACTTTATTTGCCTGTAATAACATGGGTTGTACAACAAACAGTTCAAACTCTTTAATCTTTTTAACTGTGCTATTTATTATAAAGATACAATAAGTGTTCAAAATGAGTACCATTCACTTCCATACAATGGTATAATCTATTTTGAAATGCCTCTCTGACATTGCTTAATACGGCTGGATTTAATTGTCAACATTCATTTTCTATTCTCTCTCGTAAATCATCCAGAGAGTCTGGTTGGGTAGCATAAACTTTTGTTTTTAAATACCCCCATAAAAAGAAGTCTAGGGGTGTTAAATCCGGTGACCTAGGTGGTCACTCTATCATCTGCCCTCTTCTACCTATCGAACGAGCGGGGAATGTTTCGTTTAAAAATTGTCGAACAGGCATAGCATAGTGTGAGGGAGCTCCGTCTTGTTGAAATACCAGTAAATCTTCGGAAAAGTTATCATCATTTTCTATTATTTTTGTAATACGTGGGTCAACCTCTTCCCTGAGTATCTCAAGATATGATTCACCATTTAAATTTCCGTTGATGAAGAAGGGTCCGACAATGTGATCACCTAGGATACCACACCAAACGCTTAACTTTTGGGGATGTTGTGTATGGAATTCACGCATAACATGTGGATTACTTTCAGCCCAATATCTACAATGGACTAGTTTAGTGATTTTTTTTTATATTTGCATCTTATAAAATAGGTTTTTAGTGGTTCAACTGTACAAATAAAATTTTTATAAAATTAATCCTCTAGCCATAATCGGCTTTTGAAATTTAAATTTAATGGTTACATACGTCATAAGTGGTAAGTGACGTGTTTCAATAAGATTGGTAGAAAATTTGCGGTGTTGTCGATATGCTTTAATATTAACCGAGAAACTTATCTATCTCTCTCTTATTTGTTGTCATTAAAAAGAGATAAACATATTGATATTTTTGTTCTCTCATTGACACTTTATCAAATAAGGAGTAAAACACTAAACAAAATATTCTGTAATTTTCGTTAGTTTAATTTGTTGTTTGGTTGTGTTTGGTTTATGAAAGAAATTACTTTTATACTATTTTTAGTTCGAAAATAAAAATCCCTAACACCTTCCCTTGGTGTTATAGCGGTTCCTTCAAAAATAACCAATAGAAGTAATTGTTCTCTCGGGGAGCAACCCTTCTATCGATACAGTGAGAGAACGAATTTCAAGAATACGGTTTTGGCATTGTCAATAGAACCGCGCCCACTTTCTGTTGGCTGTTCTATTCTATCACCGTCAAGAATAGGGGTCTTGTTTGTTTATTACAGATAAACACGATTTTCTCTCCTGTCATATATCTTGTCAACTGGTACAATCAGTTAGTCACAGAACACGGTGTTTTGTGCCGCCAGTTTTTTGAGAATACTTGAAACGAACGTAGCTAAACTGTGACAACGTTGACTTTCAAACACACTTCATTATTGGTTATTAGTTGGCGCTACGTTTAAAACTTACTAATTATTTATTGCTAAATTTTACGAAATGAGAAAAATTACTTGCAAAATGAATACCAATATAAGTAAGTAGGGATCTTATCCTAAATATATATTGCTATCATTTTGATTAATATGATCCTACTAAACTAGTCTATTATGCCTATTTACTAAGCCATTTAATGAAACTGAGCATTCATCAGAAAAGCAAATATTGTGGATTGTTATTGATAAATTGCGTGATTGATTCGCAAAACTCTAGACGATGATCAAAATCATCTTCATTCAACTTATGCACCAACTTAACTTTGTATGGGTGGTACTTGAATTTATGTAGAACTCGGAAAACTGTAGAAGATGAAACACCGATCGCTCTACTTATTGTTGACAACGATTGGGGTTGTTGAGCCTCTAGTCTGACTTGCCACTTGGATTGCTTCGTTATTTACCCTCTCGCTTATGCACTTTATTGCAAACAGACCCTGTTGTGGTAAATTTCTCCATCAGTTGAATTACATACTTATGAGTTGCATGTCTTCCGTCATGTAATTCGTTAAATATTCTAGCAGCAGCTCTTGCACAATTATTATTTTGGTAGTATAAACCTACTATTTCAATTCTTTCTTGCAAAGAGTAAACCATTTCAGCGAAACAAAATAAATAATGTATCAAAGTACACTATCAATAGTGACTACAAATTCTAGTTGACAATGTCAAACTTTAATAAAAAGTAGAGTTTTTTGTTGTTTGGATTTTTGAAGTAGAATAAATAGCACAGTTAAAAAGATTAAAGAGTTAGAACTCTACAACCCATTTTATTACAGGCAAATAAGATGAAAGTAAAAAATAAGTAAAATTTGTGCTATTAAAAGAAAAATTGTTTATCTCATAAACTAACCACTTTAACCTACAAGTATTATACATCAGCTCAGCTCAAAGATGAGTATCCAAATTTTACATAAAAAATGTGAGAAGTAATTTAAAAAAAAGGATGCTGCTAGGGGTAAGGGGGTCGCTTTTCCAGTAAGTGTAAATAAGCTATAATGCTTGTCCCTTCCAACAAAAATTGACGTGTTTTTGGATTTTTCCTAAATACTAGTATTACAAAAGTTATTAAAGGTGGATACTTTTATCTGAAAAGAACTTAATAAGGGAAGAATGTTGTCTGTGCTTTTAAGATTTAGTTGTGATGTTTAGTTACAAGTTTTAGCCCTGATGTTATAGTTTTGATTTGAAATTTCTTTGTAATTTATGTGTTACTAAATTGTGGTCCTAAATTAAAATAATACCATTGAATTTGCTCATATTCACCAAGATTACCTTTGTGGTGAAAAATTAAAGGATTTTTAAGTCCTGCCTTAAAAAAGTTATTTTTAAAACTACTTCACCTTTTATAAAACACCCTGCATATCCCTCAACTATCTATAAATCCCCTCAAATTTAACCCAATCGAGTCACGAAACCCTTAGTATAATATTTTAATCTTTTTTTTGGATTTTTTAATACAGCGTTGCCAGCACGAGGACGGAACAAAGGGAATCGATCGGTATTCTTTGTCTTACCCATAAGCATTGAGACAAAGCAAACAGAGTTTTATGAATGGAATGTTGCGTCTCCTCTGATAATAGGTCTCTGTTGCCGAATATGAAATGTGGTCACTGTCATGACAAATTGTTTGAACGAATTTACAAGTCTATTTATTTTTTATTTGTTATTATTCACTTTTACTAGTTTAAAAATCAATTATTTTTTCTTAATTATACTAGATATTTTTAGATCCCAAGTTGGTATAATTGTATTGCAAAGTGAAATTTAATTTAGTTTATCTGGTAAATTGTCACTCGAAATTTATTGGTGTGTATTATTAACTTAAAACTTGTCTACTACTGAAAATTAAAATCAAGATCATTCCAATATTTTTAAAGCTAAAATTAGATGCCAACATTACACCTGATTATCTAATAAATAAACCCATTTTTTAAAAATATATAATTCAAACATCTCATAACTGAAGGTTGAAGCTTCTCTGTAAGCGCGCAGAAAATGGATTTCTTATAGCACGAGCAGCAGACATGGAATTATTAATGCACCTAATTAAACAAATATCACGTAACTTGTTAGGAAAGAATGATTAATACTTTTTATACGCTGCAAATTAATAATTAAATTAATAAATATCAGTTATGAGTATGGAACGTGCAGGTAGTTTGCAATTCTAATTTCGAATCAGCCAATCGGAGTACGTATCACGTAATCGAAATCCTCCTACAACACTTCTCGTTGGTTCGTGCATAAAATTACCATCAAATAATATACTTTCGATTTTTGTTCACTCATATTGATTACATTGTTTGTAATATGGAATAATTTATGCACTTATTAATAGACTTGTTTTGTTATTTTTTACTATACTCTTTGTGCAACTTTTTCTGCTGTTTATATATTAAGTTTTTTATATGTGAACTAATAAACGGTAGTTTTATTAATTTTAGAGAATTGTTGAATGATGCTGTTTTTAAATAGCCATAAGAAACGGTGTTTAATGCATTTCAACAAAGTCTTGATATTTGATTCAACGTATTAGCAACCGTTTTAGACTTAGCTTTATCTTGAAAACAGCGCCCTACCACGGTATTCATTGCCATTGCCCTGTTTTTAAGGTTAGGTTAGGCTAAGGTTAAACCCAAGAACGATAAACATTTACCAGGATTGCCTAATCGGCCTAATTTGTCCGCCAGCTGTGTGACGTCACTGCAGTCCTTCATTACAACGTTTACCATATAAATGCATGGAAATGATAGGAATTAGACAGTATTTTTATGATTTCTAAAATACTAACCACTATTTGGATTTATAAGATTAATCACTTATAATTTATAATAAATATTCCCATAAAATCGTTTTAATACTTATATTTAATTAATTTATTGAATATTATTTGGGAAATAGGTAAAGAAAACACTATTTCAAACATATTTAGTTCTATTTTTATTTTAAAAAATACATTCAAATAAATTTATTATTACACAAAATCATACCTAAAACTAGTGTTTTTTGATAAACAAAGAAAATTAATAAACAATTTGCAGCATATTACTAGTACAATCCGTGAATCTTCTATGGAGCGACATAATATGTATTCTATAAAGAATTTTTAATTACAAATTTAAAATTAACAAAAAATACTACATATTAAAAAAATAGTAAGTAAGTAAACTATCTCACTAAAAACGTAAAATAAAAAATGTATTCACTATTGAATATTAACGTTGACACTCAACGATACTAACCAAGCAATGTCCAGCCAAGCAGTGTAACACATGAAATTTAAAAGTCCGAACTGGAGTTTAAAAAAACAGTTTTTAAATATTTTTCACAAAAATGCAACGTACACTAATGTATCCACAATAAATACCAGTCAAAATTTTGAATATTTTTACAATAAATCTAAAAACGACGATTGAAAACGACCTAAAATGCACTGTCAAGATAGGAATAATACGGCCGAGGACTGCAGTGACGTCACAGGCCACCACGTGCGATCGATTTTTTGGCGAACGTACGTCTTATGGGATTAAGCAATCCTGGTAAATGTTTATCATTCTTGGGTTAAACCGTAACCCAAGAACGATAAACATTTACCAGGATTGCCTAATCGGGCTGATTTGTCCGCCAGCTGTGTGACGTCACTGCAGTCCTTCATTATAACGTTTACCATATAAATGCATGGAAATAATAGGAATTAGACAGTATTTTTATGATTTCTGTAATACTAACGTACCACTATTTGGATTTTTAAGATTAAACACTTATAATTTATAATAAATATTCTCATAAAATCGTTTTAATACGGCCGAGGACTGCAGTGACGTCACGTGCGATCGATTTTTTGGCGAACGTACGTCTTATGGGATTAAGCAATCCTGGTAAAATGTTTATCATTCTTAACCGTAACCACAGACCTTGGAACAGACGTGCGAACAATGAGACATTGATACAGATGTATGGTGAAAATGATTCCTATTTTAAAAAATGGAAAATAAAAATTTAAGTATTTGAATCTGTGGTAGTATAAAAATATTACTTGGGCCCAAAATGTTAGAATACAGATTTTAATAGGATTAAAGTAAAATCAAACATACACAGCAGCTAATTTATGTTGAATGAATTTTTTACATAATATTTGACATGTTATCATTGTAGTGGTAACACTCAAAATTGTATTGTGTGACATATGACACAGAACGGTGATTCGGTGTATTCTCCCCTATTCTGTAATGGCGGTATAAGTTGACACATGTATTTAATCTTAATCCGATGTAGGGCCGGTTTATTCATCTGTTCAGTAAAGTATCCGTTAGTTATTTGTTCACTAAACTTAAAGGTCACCTGTAAGCAGTTTGTGTTTATTCAACGTAATTTATTCGTTCAGTAGTTACTGAATACTTATCACTACGGGAGATAAGGCAACAGTGTATTTTCTGTGGTTTATGAGACTGACTTTACCTTAGAACAAAAAGATCTTTTTGTTCTAAGGACTCTACTAATGAGTTCTATAGATTTTTTTGACAGATGACATTTTACTCTGCATCAGCTGTGTATCTTGTTTGGTTTTTTCGAGATTTTAAAAGATTATTAGAAGTTTTTAGTTAAATCTGAGGGTTAACAAAAGCTGTTGCAGTGACGGAATCGGATTGTTTCTAAAAAATTTCATTATTTCCGAAATGGTTTTCTAACATAGTTTACAGTAAAATATCTTTCAGATTGGTATAAAAGTATTTCTTCTATGAAGGCTAAAGTTTGTGCAACCGATTTTTTTGTTAAACAAAATTATCCCAACAGTTTAAATTGTCCCATTGGTGAAATCTGTTTTGGCTATTATAAGGTCGGCGATCGTTAATATGGTCAAGAATAGTATATTAAACAACGCATTTCATATGGAATTCTGTTATGACACGAGTTCAAGTTTAAAAAACGAATCGCAAAGCGATGAGTTTTTTAAAGAACGAGTGCCACAACAGCCATATGAAATAAGTTGTTTATAATATTTTTTATATTTTGCCATTTTATCATTGTTTAAATTAATTTATTATTTTTATGTAATTACGAAAATTTTGATTTTAAAAAGTATGTCGGTAGCACTGTGTAATTTTTAACATTTGACAGTTTTGACATTTTAATTATGAAATGTTAATGTTTTAAAATATTTTAAAATGACTAATACACCTCTAATAATATATTATATAAGTAAAAAATGATATTCATATTCACAAATACTTGTCATTGTCAATAGTCTTGTCATTAGATACTTCAGTCATGTCGCCAACCATTTAAAACAAAAATTTGCGTGCGTAAAAGTTACATTACGATACGCAAATGCGTTTTATAATGAAGATTTTTATAAGTGCAAAATATAAAAAAATATTTATTTCGTCAATAACATTCATTTTAGAAAAATTAAGTAAAAAACACAAAACACGCGAAAAACAATTTTAGGTTAGAATCTCCTCTGTAATTCCTTAATGACAGGTCCAATCGATCTGTAAGTTAAAGTCTTCAGTAGCTTATAATTACTGAAAACTTGGCGTTACTAGGAGATGAATAAACACTTACGGACGACAATCTTCTCAGTAACGCTACCGAACACTTTACTGAAAGGTGAATAAACCGGCCCGTAGTTTAATTTATAATTTATAATTTCATAGAAGTAAAGCTTTTCTTTTCACAAACGAAGTATTTTATTACTACCACAACCACGTCATGATTGCTTGAAACGTAATTAGCATCGGATTATATGTCACTTTCGCCAGAACCAATCTCTTTCATCCAATTCAGCAATGTTATCTCGTAATCTTCATCTCCATACCTTGCCCAATTTGATGGTCCAGCCTCTTCGTTCTTGCTCATTTTTATAATCCAAATATAACACGTATATCAATTTTATGCTAAAACAAGAAATGTCACGTATTTACATACCTGACATCTTTTTGACCCAAAGGAATTTTTAAAATGCAATAAACTGATACTCTGGAAAAAATTTTCGTAAGTTTTTACCTAGTTAACCACTCATGACTCTGAGTTAAGGAAAATTAATCGAAATATAATGTTAATAACCGAAAAGTTGTGTAGTATAACTGATTTCGAAATTCTGCTACATTCGGTTATATCTGAAATATTCTTTTAAGCTTAACTGAAGCAGTAAGTTTAGCATCATACGTCATAAATGTTACAATTGTTAACTCAAAGTCACGGTTAGTAAAATGAACTACTTTTTAGATTGAGGTAATCGAAATTATAATTCGCCTAATTGAAATATATTTAAGATTATTTTAGGAGTAGTTAACTTTAATTTCATTTTAATAATACCAATAAGGCAATGGAAACAAGTAAGTAGGTATATGGGAAAAACAACGTAGAAAGTGAGATAAAGGAAAAATCTTTATTCATTTATTTATTAAATAAATGGTTAGTTGATTATGAGATAAAAGAACGAAATTAATCCATTACATAACCACACAATAAGGTATGTTAAATGTATTATGCAACTAAAAAAATGTAAAATTAATTAGTATTAAATAAAAACACAAATATTCTTTTTCACTTATAAAAACCATACCTATTTTTCTATTAAGGTACCTATTGAATAGTCCAATTACAATAATCGTATTTTCCGATTAAGTAATAGTGATTTTTCGAATAATTAATTCTCCTCTACAATTAGGTAAATCTGCTTTATGGTTTAATAACGCTGCTATTCGATTACGCAACGGTACTTTTCGGTTACCTAACTTTGATTTTCGGTTAATAATCATCCCCTTCAGTTATACAACTAATTTTTATGGTTACGCAGACCGTACTGTTCGATTAAGCAACAACACTTTTCAGTTAAGCTGTACCTAACGATCAAAACAATTTCTTTCAAATTTGTCGGTTGTATTGAAATTCATCAGCTTCCATTATAAATGTTATAGTTTATTCCGATAAATTTACATTAATTTAAACAAAAGTGGTAAAATATTAATGCCTACTTTTATCGGGTATTCATATGTAATGTTTATACTAGTTTACCTCTATTACCTCGTTTAATGTGAATGCGGTTTTCGGCTATGTAATTAACGGTGTATTTTTTTATTCTTATCTGGCAACTCTATATCAGGCCAGCAAAAAAGTGAAGTTATTCATTATTTATCTAGGGTGTGTTTAAGTTTTGGTCTTTATAATTGTGTAACCTAGTCTTCTAAAAATTGGTGTGATCTTTACAATTAATTAATAACTATTTAATAAAAGACAATTATTGAAATTACCGCAGAATGGAAGAACTTTTGAAACAGTGGGAATTTGAGGAGCTCATTCAAATATTTAACAGTAAGTTTAAATTTCTTTAATTTGTTAGGTACTATCTATGTAAGTATTTTATCTATTTCTTTTTAACGTTACTATATATAAATATTTGCAAATACTTCATTAAACGGTTTAAAAACTGTGCTTTTTTGCTATTAGGAGAAACAATTGATGAAGAAACCATGAAAGGGCTTAGTGAAAATGAGATTTCCCAATTAATTACTAATATTGGCATGCGGTCGAGATTTAGACGAGCTTTAGAAGCATGGATGAAAAGTGGATCATTATATTGTATTTATTAGTTGTTTTTATTGGAAGCGTTTTTTTATTTTGATTATATTATGTCTATTTATGTAAATACATTATACGCATTGTTAACAATTTGTGTATTTTTATTCTCCTTTTATGATTCTCACACAAAGAAAAAATTTTACCAAATCAATATTTAATTTAATTCGTATGTTATATCTTTGCTATTTTTAAAATAAGTATGTAAATTTCCAATATACGCATTTGCTGAAAATTTTATATTTTCATATACTTGGGTAAAAATTAAAACAAAGTAATAACATATGATTTAGATTAGGTAAATAATAAAATCGGTTAAGAAATATTCTCTATTACTTTAATTATGAAAATACAGTTAACATTAAGAGGGATTCTGGATTAAACTAAACCTTAAAGAAGTGTTAAAAAATATTGAAACTTCAATTAACATAAGTGAAAAGCTACTTTATGAGTATTCAAATGTACAGTTATACTTTCTACACTATTAACAATTGTTAACTAAAAATTCGGCTTAAATAATCCAAAGAATCGCATATACATCTAAAATGTACGTTTAACTTTAAGCGAACATCTCAGTTAAGTAATTCTATGCCGAGGATGTTCAACAAAAATCTTTACAGTTGCTTAACACAAAATGTACGTTGGGCAATGGTAAATTAATGACGTCATAGTCTAATCGAAACTTTCAGTTAAGATATTTAAAGTTAAAGACACTTTAAAATTTCAGTTAATAACCATATGCCCCAAAAGTAGTTGCTTAACTGAATTATTTTTTCCCAGAGTAATTAGTCACAAGATCAACACACTACTTCAGCAGACACCTTTATACTGAGACCTAAGAACTAAGAAGGTACTGAAACGTACCTCTGCATGTTTAACAGACATGGGGAGAAACCACAAATTTAATAACTGGACGGAGTCAGTTCGACTCCTTGTCTGTGGTTACGGGTTAAGGTGAATGCTAGAGTATCCAATCACATAGACAAAATGTTCTCTCGTAGTAGAAAAAGCGTTCTATCGAATGAGGTGGACGTCAGATTAATGGGAAGAGGCTATGGGACCTTCTGGATTGCTGCGAGAGATGAGTACTTCTGTACAGTAGAAAAGCGAGTATAAATCTCGAGAAGTATGCTCCTATCTTGCAGATGAAGATATTCGCGAATTGTATGCAACAGAGTTGGTCAGCCATCCCCTTGTGAAAAAAAAACAGAATTTTTTAGTCAGGTAGCTTTAAAGGCATTGTGTCCCAGCCTGGCAAATTCTAGGTTAAGCGGAATTACATTGAATCCCTGGATCGTATTACTGCGAGTAACAGAGTAACCCTGCTCTGAGTGTCTGGACACAAGGGGTGGCTTGCAATACTAAAGCCGACGCTATTGCTAAAAGACTATCTTGAATTGAAGTAAGAGAAAAACTCTTTTTATCAAACCCTTAAGTATTATCTTATCGTAGATCCTGGAGTGAAATAAAAAGGATCTTAAATTCTAATCGGACTGTGAACTCTTACCTCTGGGGAAGAGCCACAATGGAGGAGAGAGCTAGTGCTCCACATAGATTAAACCTAAAAGCGCAGAAAAAATAAATAGAAATTTTACTTTTTTTACGATATGCAGAGTATCAGACAGCACAAGAATATTGTTAGCATATTCATAGAAGCATCAGCTGGTACATTGAAAGATTTCCATACCATTACTATATTCTTTATGAATAAAGTTCTGTAGACGTGTTAAGTGCACTGAGTTCCACATTATGTATATGAAAATTTCTTAGAATCTGTCGAATTTTCGGAAAAAATCGAAAATTTGGGGAATTAACCCCTAATTATATGAGAACACTTAACGAATACTCTTAGAATAAGGTATTTTAAATATTGGGAAAAGTAATATTCCATAGATGACGCTCTAAAATGTCAATGCCAATGCCAATCTTAGCAAGGATTAAAACAAATCAGATGCCGTATAAGCCTTTTGATATTTAAGGGGTTTTATTTTGCTATGTTTGTTATTTTCAGTGAGTGTTTTGTAAAAATTTTGCTTTTTCTATGATTGTGAATCAGTATTTTGTGTTGTTAAACTGAATTTTGACTCCTAGTATCTTTATATTAGGTATGGTTGATATTTATGAAAAGTACAACAACCGTTCAATAGTTCTGATTTCTTGTTGTTATTTACTTCTGATATATTCATATCTACTTAAGTAGCAGGGAAAATTGATTTTCTATTTTATTTTATCATCTAAGGTGACAATACTTTGTATATCAAATAAATCACCACTTTTAAACTAATCCTAATAATAAACTTCTTAAGCTAGTAGCATCTTATTTTTTGTATTATAGTAAATACATTTAATTTTTTCAATGTATTTACTCTACTTCTATTTAGGTTTCAGTGTCAACAATAACGAAAAGGGGAAACCGTAAAAGATTGACATTTAAATGAGAGTCGTTGGTACCACTTCGGCCCCAAGTTGTTTGTTCTTGCTCTTGACGCAAGTTACATTTTAATTAAGTCTACTGACAGTACTGACGAAAACGGACAACACAACTTCATCCTTATTATCATACAGGATGGTATCTTTCATTTTATTTTAGTGAAACTTACCATATATTTATTTTAATGGTTTATTTGGATATTAAAACAATTTAATACACTAAAGTTACAATTAATTTCCTCGTTTTATTTTTAATTTACATAAATAAATTAGATAAATAATGTACGCTTCAGCTGCCTGCTTGGTTATAACTATAAAGTACATGCAAGAATGAACTCTATGGAAATAATCAGAATTTTTAAATGGACTTCAATATTTATAAAATGAATTTTATCATTTAATTTATCAGCTTTTTATTTTAAATTTTTTCAATTTAGCTTCTATCAATACTAATATTAAGTACAATAAAAGAACATAAAAATTAATTAATGTATTTATTAAAATATCACGAATTTTATCAATAAATTTTTAAAACTTTATTTATTTATTTGGCAAAAATTCGAAATGTGAAATGTGATCTTATTCAGTTTCTTATTCAGATCTTATTAACTCATCTATTTTGTCTCTTAGAATCCATTCTTAATTATAAAAAGTAGATTCAACAATGACAGAAGTTTTAAATTTAAATTGCCAGTGTTGTCAACGCAATGAAGATGATTTTCGAAATACACATTTATTACTGATTTTTATTTTTTCTCATAATATGATTTTGTTTGTTGTATAGAGAAGAGAAATGGAAGAAGAAAGCATGCAGGTCAAGTGCATGAATGTTAGCAAGTTAGCAGTAAGGTATGAGTATAAAAGCACTCTAGGACAGATAGGTCAAACTCTACCGGCAATTTGTTAATGTCAATGTCAATGTCAGTTTTGTTAATGAAAGTCTGTTACTGTTAAATACTGTATCAACTTTTGTGTATTTATTCTAACAGTCTATAGTTTAACAGCGACAGCCAGTATTTTATATTGCCTACCCATGGTCTTATTTTTTTTAAAATCAAGAAAATGGGTTTACACATAATAATATTTAATAAATACATTGTTTTTTAAGAGAAAATACTCACAAACTTTTGATCTTTTAATAACTTTAACAAATAATAAATTCTCAAGGTTACACTAGCAGGATCGGTGGTATTATAGAGAAAAGGTTTGTTCTTCATCCAGATAGTAAAAGAATAAGAGTTTGCAGACAGTTTTAAAGGTATACAGAACCAGGTTATTTTTAGAGTACCTACCTATTTGATTTTTTATTGTCGTTTATATGAATTGAATTTTGATAATATTAACAAAATATATTTTAGAATATTTAGACAATACAAATGAATGTTGAATCATAGTTACTTATAAACAAGAAAAATAATTGTTCAATATTGTTATTGAAATTTAACAGCTCTATAATTTTATCAATACTAAGAAAACGACTCGTGGTTTTAACAAAGGTAATATCACGAGTCCTTAAAATTTTATCGATAAATTTTTAGTTTCGACAAAAACTTTTTTATTTGGCAAAAATACGAAAACAAACAGAAATGTGATGAAATCACGAGTTCGTAGGACGAGTGATTTTATCTTATTCAGTTTGTTTGAGTAGTTTTGCCTAAAATAAAAAAGTTTGAGTCTAGAAAATAAAAATTTATCTAGTAAAATTTACAGGACAAATGGTATTTGAGAAGATTATTTTTTGAACCATTCTGTACAAAAACCATTTTATTTAATAATTTATCTTCTCACTAATTTTTGCTTTTCACTATTTTCGCTGTATAATTGTTCAATATTGTTGAATTTTTGACAGTTGCATGATTTTATCAATACTGGTAAAACGACTATAGTCTGGTTCACAGTTATTATGCAGCATTACGTTTATTGACGACGGCGTTGCCATATCGGCATGTTCTTCGAATTTGGTTCCAACTGGCGCGGGAATATAACTTGCCATTGTGTTACTATTATGATTTAAATGTTGACTAAATTATTCATTTGAAAATCGTTTAATGAGTAATTAAGAATATTTATAATTATGCTTTTAGATAAATTTTACCAATAAATTTAACCAAAGCGGCAACAGTGTTGAATATTCGCCCATAAGATTTACATTGGCCTATGCCGGCCACACTGCATAATACCTGTGACCCGGAGTATAGTGGTTTTATCAGTATAAAACGGAATGATTGGCTAGCATTTAGCACAGAACATTGAAGATTAAGCGTTTTCATTGGACGAAATCACAAAACTGTGATATTTTGACAGGTGAAAAAAATAATCGTTAAAAATAAACATTTATCATTTATTATAAAGTCTTGATCTAGAAATGGTCCGCCTTGTAAGTATAATTTAGAATTGCGGTACAAACAACGGAGATAGTAAACATGATATAGATAATGGCAGTGAGCTTTTACTGTGTCCAATTACAAAGTACATATTACATGTTATTTTTAACCC
Organism: Ophraella communa; assembly: GCA_035357415.1. Classification (NCBI taxonomy): domain Eukaryota; kingdom Metazoa; phylum Arthropoda; class Insecta; order Coleoptera; family Chrysomelidae; genus Ophraella; species Ophraella communa. The sequence continues at coordinate 17,250,414 of CM068988.1, read as the reverse complement.
TCATTCTATCCAACGATTCTATTGTGTAACTCTGTCTTAATTCCACTAACAATGTTATTAAGATTCTTTGTAGACGATAAAGATATTATTCAAAAAATTAACTATACATGGAATTGGAACGTAATTTTAATACATAATAACAATAATAAGTGTTGTTCAACTTTTTTAAATATTTTAGAAACTTTGAAACTCTAATTAACAAAACTATCGTTGTAAAGTAAGATATTTACTTGCACATGCATATTAAACTCTTCCAAAATTATTATCTTAAAACGCTTTGTATTCTGGGAAGAACTACACCAACTTCCATGAAAACACGTATCAATTCCACTGCTATTAAACTAGCAGGAATGTTCAAGTACTAGCTGGCTGCTATTGACGAGGAAGAAATAAATTAGCCCGCAATTGGTTTCTTTCCCTTTTGAGCAGTAGCATCTTTCTAAAAAAATATCCAGCCTCACCTTATTGAGTTCGGAATATATTTCAAGGATAGATGTTAAACCAGGAAGAACTAAAATCGTCTTCAACAAATAGCCTCAAACCTTTTCTACTTAAAACCACGATAAACTAGAAAAACTAATTGATTCCAGCGTCCTGACTCCATCCCGACAAATATGCTTATAGATTAGAAAGGGCTCTCCACATTCTGGTGTTGTTGGTCAATAAAGAATCAACCCCAAGACTCTTTCGTCTCTAGCAGGCCCTAAAATTACTAGCATTGTAGTTAGGTTATGGTAAAAGGTCGACGACAAGGTGCTATCACCTCTACTTTCTTCATGTGGCTTTTTAACCGTTAAAATTCGGAGCCTTTTTTAACTGAGGTTGAGGCAGCTAAGAGATCTCTTCTGGTCATAGTTCCCCAGTAGTATCTTAGATTGCCTCAGTCCTTCCAGCTGGTTCCAGTATTTGGATTTTTCCTTCTCCATTTCTTCCCTTAGTTTTCCTAAGATTATTCTACTGCTGATCCCACAGGATGGTTCTGGTTGTGGGGTGTCAGCTCCTTTTTTTGCCAGCTTGTCTGCTGTTTTGTTCCCCTCTATTCCTATGTGTCCTAAGACCCATAGGAGGGTGACAGTGTTCTTCTGGCCTAGTTCATTTAGCTTGCCTAGGCATTCCCAAACCATCTTCGAACTGATTATATTTGAGCTCAGCGCTTTGATGGCTGCTTGACTATCCGACATGATCACAATCTCTTGTCTGCGGTAGTTTCTTCCAATATTGAGTTCCACACATCTTTCGATGGCGCGGACTTCTGCTTGAAAGATGCTCGGGTATGTGCCCAAGCTTTCTGAGTATTTGGCTCTCGGTCCAAAAACTCCTATCCCAGTTCCCTCGTCTAGCTTGGAACCGTCCGTATACCACTTTATGGTATTCTGATTTAAATTCTGTATGGTGTCTTCATCCCATTCAGATTTATTACTCAACCTTGTGATGAATTTTCTCACAAAGTTGAATTTCTTTGGCATATCATCTTGGGGCATTTCCCAAGTTTGATCAAAATGAAGTGATCGAGGTTTTTCCCTGATAATTCCTTCTTTGATCATTCTATATATCGTTTTCTTCCTTACACTTTCTAACAGAATGTGCCGTGGGGTCAAGTTTAAAATCACCTCCATTGCAGCAGTGGGGCAAGTTCCTATTGCTCCAGTGATACATGAACAGGCTAGTCTCTGAATCTTCGAGAGATTTTTCCTCGTCGTACTCAGATTAGCCCTTGCTCCCCAAGCCACTGCCCCATATGTGATTACTGGTCTCACTATTGCTGTGTACATCCATTGTAGAATACGTGGGTTGCATCCCCAGTTCTTTCCTGCAATGTTCCTGCACACCATGAGGGCCTTGGTTGCTTTGTGTATTACTTCGTCTTCGTGTTTATTCCAGAGTAACCTGCTATCTAGGATTAGCCCTAGGTATTTGACCTCTGTTTTCCACTCGACGATGTTCTCCCCTATTCTTATGATTTTTAGATTGGGTTTCTTTTTCCTTGTAAAGACTACTAGTGTGGTTTTGGTGGGGTTGATGCTGAGTCTTACCGAGTCACACCATTGTTTCGCAATGTTCAGTCCTCTTTGAACAATATCACAGAGGGCATTTTCGTACTTCCCTTTTGCCAGGATAACCATGTCGTCGGAATACCCTTGACATGGTATGCCTTCCCTGGTCAATTGACTAAGTAGACTGTCCACAGTGCGACTCCACATAAGCGGGGATGCAACTTCCCCTGTGGACAGCCTCTGGTTACATTAATGAAGATAGTGTCTTGTCCTGCCTCCATTTCTGCGATTCTCGTAGATAGCAGTTGCGACATCCAGATGGAAGTCGTTCTATCTACTCCTTTCTCAATCAGTGCTCTTTTGACTGCCTCATGTGGCGTACTGTCAAAGGCCCCTTCTATGTCTACAAAGGCACATACCACGGCCTCTTTTTAAACCTCTATTTAAAAAAGGAGACAAAACCCAAGTTATCTTATCACTAATCTCTACAATTGCTAAAATCATTGAAAACATTTTAACAATACGATTAATGAATTTTTTTTGAAACTAACAATATTATATCAGATAAACAATTCGGCTTTAGAGCAAATAGATCTACCGAGGATGCAATTGTTTTCTTAACTAATAAAATATATAAATCTCTAGATGAAGTAAAATGCACTATAGGAGTATTTTTGGACCTTGCCAAAGCCTTCGATACCGTTAATCATGAAATACTAATTGATTGTATGGAAGATGCTGGAATTAGGGGAATCTCAATAAATCTATTTAAATCTTACCTCGAAAATCGTATACAATATGTTGAAATTAATAGAGAGTTAAGTGAGCCATCAAATATTTCCATTGATGTTCCCCAGGGCACAGTTATAGGACCAATATTGTTTCTGATTTACATTAACAGCTTATTATCCTATGGTAGAAGTTCTTCAATATCAGCTTTTGCCGATGATACTGTCATTTTATATACTGGAACGAAGTTAAACTTCAAGCTGAGGAAGATTTAAAAAATGTAAAAAACCGGTTTGATGAGTCTGACTATTTACATGGAAAAGACCAAATTTGTTACTTTTTCATGTAATAAAACCAAATTACCAAATATGCAAAGCTTACATATTGATAATAATATTATTCAAAATTGCAAATCACTTACCTACCTTGGAGTAGAAATAGATAACCATCTGAAATGGGACAGGCATATTGATAATTTGGTTAATAATTAATAAACTAAGATCAGTCTTGTTCACTTTCAAGCAATTTAAAAATATCTTAGAGTTTAGGGAACTAAAATTAGTTTATCATTCATTAGTCGAATCTCATATTCAATACGATATCTCTAGTTGGGGTGGATCTTATAATACACATTTAACAAATTTAACTACTATACAAAAATATTTTATAAAAATTTTAAACAACAGAAAACGGACCTATCCTACCCAAAAGCTATTTCATGAAACGAATATTTTAAATTTAAATAAGTTGTACATATATAAAGTAATTACTTTACAAGATAAAAATAAACGTAACCTTAACTTTATTACACATGAATATAAAACAAGATATAAAGAAAGGTCCGAAATTGTGACCGAAAAAGCTATTAAAACTGTAGGTCAACAGTCATTTTCCTATATTGCTCCACGCATATATTGCAACATCCCGCAAACCTTAAAGAAAATTAATAATCCCTCTTTATTTAAAAAAAAAATGAGAATTTGGTTTATTAATACTCCAATAGAAGTCATTGAAAATTTTTTGAAATAAGCAGAAATAAATATGATTGAGTTAGTCCTAGTTGTGGTCTCAAATTTGTGTTTTTTTTCCTCGTATGTGATTGAAATGATTCAATATCGATAGACTCTATTACTGTTTAAGGAAAGTGAATATGTTACATCCCATAACAAGTATTTACTTCGTGGGATTATTTTTTATTTATTTTCCTTGTATTGTCTTGTGCCATGTTGATATTTTATACATTTTTGTCGCTATCTTTATAAATTTATTCATATATTAAATATTTTGTACTGTGTTTGTTAAATATTTTTTGTGCAAATAAATTATTATTATTTTTATTATTATTATTATTATTACATTAAGAGAATCGTTAATCCCACTATTCACTTCAAAAAGTGCTGAGATACTCAAACAAGAATACAAGCTTAAAGTTTTCAACTGAAATTGCCTTCACATATACAAACTCCCATCTTATCCGAAGGGACCTTGGCCCTAATTGTTTGGACGGTTTTGGACTCATTAACTGCTTTATAGATATTGTCTGCAGTTGTCTTCCTGTTGTGTTAATTGTTTCAAGGCTTTAATCCATTCATTATTTTCGTAGTTTTGGAATAAGTTATTAAATTATTCTTAGTGGCTATATTTTTTACGAATTTCGTCCAACATCAGTTGTTGTTCCAAAAACCATCGATGCTGTGCGCGAGCCAGCATCGATGTATCGTCATGTGACTTATCGAGAGATTGCGACAACCTTAGGCATTAGTGGGACCAGCATACATTCAATATTGCAAAAAAACTGTTCTCGTTGGATCTCACACAATTTGTCAATCGCTCAAAAAAAGGCTCGTGTCGATTGGTACAAGGAAATGCTCAAAAAATACGATCGCGGTGCTTCGAAACACGTCTATGACATCGTGACAGGTGACGAATCGTGGATTTATGCGTATGAGCTCGAAAGTAAACAGCAGTCGACTGTATGGGTGTTTCATGATGAGTCCAATCCAACAAAAGTTGTTCGTGCACGTTGCTTCCAAGAAAATGGTCGCCTGTTGTTTGGAATAACTGGACATGTCGCAACCGTAGCACTAGAAGAACGCAGAACAGTCAATTCTGAGTGGTACTCAACCTTTTTTTTGCCAGTTGTCTTCCAAGAAATCAGGAAAACCAACCACCGAAGACGGATCACTCTTCACCACAACAATGCGAGCTCCCACACATCGGCTCAAACAACTGCATTTTTGCGCACCCAAAACATCTATTTGATGAGTCATCCACCGTATAGTCCTGACTTGGTACCGAATTACTTCTTTTTATTCCCGTTTGTAAAAAAACAAATTGAGAGGTTAACGTTTTTCGACACCTGAAGAAGCGGTTGCTGCATTCAGAATGCATGTTTTGGAAATACCTCAATCAGAGTGGCAAAATTGCTTCGACAATTGGTTCAAACGCTTGCAAAAGTGTATACATCTTCATGGGGAATATTTTGAAAAACAAAATAAAGTGATTTTCGATGATTAATATTTGTTTTTGTTCTCTAATCCCAAAATATAAAAGGCAACCCTCGTATCCCCGGGTATATCGATACATTTAAGAATTCATTCTGAACGTACTATAAAATGTCGCAATTAATTGTTGCTGTGGTTTCTTGGCTCTGACAATTATTTGTCAAATTAAGGGCCGTTAGATCAGTCGATTGGTACAGTGGTTGGTAAAAATAACCTCTTGGTAATTGTCAAAATCGTTATATCAATGTACTAGTATAATTTACCAAGGGGATAAATGGCTTTACCAAGAAGTTAAGCTAACAGTCACATTTTTTTTGTTACATATATACCAAGAGATTCATAACCTTAATCTCTAATAATTGAGACATTTTTGTGAACTTCAAAAAAATTTAAATTGATATTATTCAAGATATTAACATTTTCGATAGCGATAGTGACGATGAAAATGAAGATTTGTTTGCGGTTCTTTAAAGAAAGCCATACACTGTAAGAGATAGGCCGGATCATATGAATTTTTGGGATAACAGTGAATTTAAAATTAGGCTTAAATTAAGCAAAAAAGTGCAAATGCTCTACTGCAATTAATTGAAAATACTATAGGCTTTCCTACAAGAAGGTGATACTGATTTATGTGTGATATTTTAAAAATCTTCAGGTTTTTGTAATTACAGAAACAATTGCTTAACCCCACTTCAACAGTTATTAATTACACTACGGTTTTATGCCACTGGCAATATGTTAATGGCAGTTGGAGATTTTGGAGGGGTACATGCAACCACTATGACAAATGTTATAAGAAGAGTTACCCAAGCCATATGTTTATTAAGAGAACAGTACATTAATATTCCCCAAGATGACGAAATTCCGATAATTCCAGGAGCATTGATAGTAATAGTAACCTCAGTATAAGAAATGTAGTAGCAAGGTGACCAGGTTCTACCCATGATAGTACAATATATCTAAAGTCAGCCTTAAAGAGAAGATTTGATGAATGAATGGGCAATTCATAGGTTATAGTAGTTATCCAACACTAAAGTACCTAATGACTCCTTTAGAAAATCCAATCTTACGAAAAGAGCAGCTATATAATGAGTCCCTGACTAGAACACGAAATTGCATAGAGAAACGAAGGTTTCCAGTTCTAGCATTGGGATTCCGTGTTTTCTTAACTGTAGTTCAAGATATTATAGTAGCAACAGCTGTTGTACATAATCTTGCTGTAGAACTGCAGGAGGAAGAAATTGAAAATCTGATCAACGAGGTGGTTCCAATTGCCAATCAAGAACAAATAGGGGAAAATGTGTCACATTGAGACCAAATTATAAATAACCATTTTGATTTTTTATAAGGTCTTTATTTAAAAAAATAATATTTATGTAATTCAAACATCTATGTTAATTAACTAAAAAATAAAAGTGAAAAAAAATTAAAAAATTAAATAACAAAAAATTAAAATTGCACTTCGTTTTGTTGCAAGAGTTTTTTTTAAATTTCTAATTCGATACGTTTTATTTCAACGTCCATATCTGCTCCTTTTAAATCATCTTGCAGCTTCTGCAATTTTAGTTCGTACTCTTTGTCCTTGAATACCATTTCTTTCGTAACAGCTCCACTTGTAGGTCAATTAATTCTTTTTTTGACTGTGCCAGCACTGTAACTTTTTCCACAGTTTCGAAAATTTTTTTTCTTTTTATAACTTTTTCTAACTGCTATAAGGCTATATATTTTCTCTTCATTTGAAGTAAGGTTTGTTTTTGGGCAAGGACCACCCCCTGTCTTAAATATTTCTTATTTTTGTCTCGCTATTTTTTTCCTTAAATCTTTTTTTCGTGCAATCGCACGCGAAGTCAGTATTTCGCGTTCTCAGCACAGTCCGCGAAATTTAATTTCGCGGCCGTTACCCATAGCAACGGCCGCGAAACCAAACATCACTTCCAAATTTGACATTTCTAAAATACTACAAAGACAAGGATTATTTTTTATTGAATACCAACAAATACATAAGTTATATTATTTAGGATGAATATTTACATTAATTGTACAGTTTGTATTATTACTTATATTTACTCCAGAAGTTGAAGCAACTACATCTAGTGTTTCTGAATAATGGTTATTGCCTACATTCAAACCAGATACCATATCGCTATCAGTATCAGACATTTTGCGTTTTGACAAGAACTGTCAAAATATATATTGAAACATATCATTTCCATAGCACACGGTGATATTGTTAAATGAATTGAAATGCTGTTGATTTTAGAGCAATAATATATTTATTTACAACTATCTATTTTAATAATTTTAACGATTGCACGAAAAATAGTGTGTATGCCATGGCCGCGAAACTTTTTAACGACCTCAAGATTATCTTGCCTCGGCCGCAAGCGGCCTCGGCGATAACTGTTCTTTCGGTACGTTAAAGAGGTATTTCGCGGCCTTAGCATACAAATAACTATTAAAACCATCGTATTTTGTTTTTAAACTTTTTAAAGGTCTGAAACTTTTTACGGTTTTACTGTTGAAATCATTAGCGCCTCTTTCTGCTTCCAAGTTAAAACATTCGTTTTTTTATTTTCAATAATGTTTGAACCCTTTTTCTTTTTTTCAATATTTTCCATTATTAATTACAATAGGTGAATATTTTGAATTTTGACAACACTCTCAGCATAAAACACAAAACACTTACAAACAGAATTGCCAACATTTAATTTTGATAGAAATTATGTTACGTAGTACCAAAAGGATAAACATAGAATGATTTAACAAATTCGATTTTAACAGAAGCTTACCAAAGAGATTAAATTTAACCCCTTGGTATTTTATGATTAACTTACCAAGAGATTGATCTAGCGGCCCTTAAAGCTATATAATCATTAAAGCATGAAATTTTTTTAATAAAACATCTCCAGGTTGACATACTCTCGATTGTCGATTGACTTTTTCATTTTCGAAGACAAGACTTTCCTAGGTATATAAATATATCGGATATTGTATCATAAATCAACAAGTTAAGTGATTTGATTCACATTAATAAATCAACGAGTTATGGATCGCTTAAAGAAAAACATAAGAAAAAAATTAAAATTCCATAAATTTGTAGAATTCTATATTTAATAGAAAAACGCTTGCTTTGGATTTGTTTAGTAGGTTAATGTAATTAATGTGATTTATTAGTTTGGGAGAGTCCAATGATATATTTTAAAATGTTCACGAAATTAAATTAAGAGAGTTATTGATGTAGATGTTACATATATTTTGTTTTAACGGAATGTATCTCGCAAATAAAAAATTTGAATAATTTTCTAACAGATTTCGCTAATTTAGTTGTCACGCCTCCTTATGTTGTAATATTGGAAAATATTAGTACAGTTTATCAAACTATGTCATTTAATTTATTGACTTTTAGTCATTTATCGAAAATATAATCTGGAGATTAATTCAAATGGTTCTGAAAAAGCAAGCAATGTATTAAAAACATGGAAAACATTTTTTCTATTATAAATAACTTGGTAAAATTAAAATAAAAAGCGTTGCACGTCATAGATTTCAATGTCGTCATTCGTCAGTGATAACAACACAATATTTAAAAAATAAAAATATCTCTCATTTAAAATGTAGTTATTTTAGAGCGGCAGTGTTGTACAAGAAAGCGCTGTTAACAAATACAAAATATCGAAATAAAATATCGGATATATTGTTCTCTTCTTCTTCTCCAAGTATTAAATGAAGAAAACCATTAGTATCGAAAATTGTTATTATCAAGTTGTAAACAACTATTTGAGTATTTGAGGCTATTTTTCGATCGCAATAAAAGTGGTTTATTACCATCAGAGTCCCCTTTTAATGTAGGCACTATATTGTTGAACACACTTTACCTGTCTTTATTAGCTATCGTATGATTTGTCTGTTCCTTAAAATTAAATCCTTTTTCTTAGGGTCAAGCGATTACTATAATGACATGAACTTCTTGAACTTAAGTGCAGATTAAATAATAAGTTTCCAAAATTGCTAAACTGAATGTTAATTCTTTTTTAAGAAATTTTATTTAAATAGATGTAGGTACCTACTCAAATTACTACTTAAATTACTACCTTAATCGGCGGGTGAATAGTCGACGCATTTTACCCCAACCACCAAGAAAAAGGTTCATAATCCAACATGAATATTCGACACAGAATGTATTTCCCTAATCCCGTTATTGCCAATAAAATCTGCTCCTTCCAATTTAATATTTTTATAATTAACAGGTAAATTTCTTACACTTAGGTACAATTTTCTCAGTTTTGTTTGTAATTGTGAGTTTAGAAGTTGTTTTGTTGAGTCTAATTAAAAGTTGTCGTAATAGAGATTTGCTATTATTAGAAAATTATACATTTTCTAAAAGTAGTAGATTAGGTTAGGTTGGGTTAGATATTTATATAAAAATAAATAGCAAAACAGCAAAAATTAAAGACAAAAATGTAAAAAATAATATTGCGTTTCTAGAACGAATGATTGAAAGTCTAAATTTAAATCAAATAACAAGACTTGCTTTTGTAAAATTAGTGTTATAGTAATCAGTTTTCGAAGATAATTTTATTTTATTACCTACTTACCTTTCTGTAAGTACCTAAATTCTTGTGTCGAAAATTCCTATAATAAAAACATAAAATTTCTAACCGTGCGTCGAAAGTTCCTGTCCCAAAAATGTACCTGTTTTCTTGCGTCGAGAATTCATACGCCCACCTTAATTATGAAGCCAAATCCAGTTCTATGGTACTTCGTATTTTATTACTCTATACCTTTTTGAAACAGAGTATAGCCGTACTAATTTATTGAAATTGTAATGACTTGGAAACTAATTAATTTGCAGTGTCCATTTTTAGCGCATTCAAAGAGCATGAAAAAGGCTACTTTTTCACCTAACAACAGGCGTGAAGAATACAAATTGACGGAGTGATTAGTTTATTAAATAAACAATTTCCGCTTTTTCTCAGATTTCTTCGGCTGTAATTATCCGATCAAGTTGAGCGATGGTTCATTTTATTCGTCATTTAATTGCATACAATTTGTTAATTCATATATTTTAGACTAATCCATAATGGAAAGGGGAAAGTGTGACATCAAAATTTGTATTCTATGCTGTCGAATTGTGAAATGATTCCAAACGGCAACATTATAAATCTCCAGAAGTAACTTTTGTTTGAGTTATTTTACTATTATCATACATAAAAATATAATGCAAATATCATAGTTAAATAGAAATAAAAGTTATTTTTCTACAAACGTGTCAAAAATGCCATTTTTAGCACTCCTTAGAAGCCTTAAAATGTCACTTTAAGGCACTGAGTGCCTTAAAATCACTTTATGGCACTGAGTGCCTTAAAATCACTTTATGGCACTGCTGTTAAAAGTAAATTGTCAGATTTGGAAAGCACACGTCAAAATATTTAGATTTTATTTATTAACATTAATAGTACAATTTGTGCAATTACTTTATTTGAACGTTTGTAGAAATAGTATATTACATAACGAGTGTGGAAAGTGAAGTATTACGCACAAGTGAAGTTTAGCACGAGCCGCGTAGTGGCGAGTGCGGAAACGTAACGAGTGCAAGAAATACACTTTCCAACGCGTTGTGTACACGATTTTTCCTACGACCCCAATATTTCTTATTATAATAAATATTTTAAATTTATTTATAAAATTTATTTTAAGTAATTATTAGTCATGTTAAAAATTAGGATTAAAACGAGTTTATATATTGCATGGAAATATAATTAATTAAAATCAAATAACCACCTTTCTCAGGAATTCACATCAAAATTCTTTATTAGATAAATGACATTTTAATTTTTTTGTGGGCTCTATAAAAATTAAAAGTAAAATGGTCAGTTGGTGAAATTAATTGAAAAGTAATGTAATAATAATAGACACAAAGATAAATGTGAACAGAAACACAAACATAACTTCAAAAATCCACATTCGACACATGCACGGAACATAACCCAATATAAAAAAGAAGAATAAACTGTTCTTCTTTCTAAAAGTGTTTTTATAAAAATAATAATACTGAATAAAAATATGTTTATTTTTTAAAAATTTAAAACCCTATAAGAAACTTTATTCTTTATTCTTACTTTATACAGAAAAATTTGTATTGGCAATTACAATACAATATTTTTGACACAAGGAAGATTTAAAAAAAAATAAATGGTCCTTGCTTTGTCATTCATGTGTTTACTATTGATAAATTTGACGTAAATGTCACAGATCATAGAACTATATTTTTTTACTTTTCAATACGTGTATTGATATTTACTTTTCAATACGTGTATTGATATTAGCTACTTTCTTAAGTACAAATAAGTGTGCAATCTAGCACTTTCATATATGGTCGTAGGAAAAAATAATATACGTGTTAAAAGTACCTTTTAAGGCACTCATGTGAATTGCTTCAAATGCGTGCCTTAAAAATGTACTTTTAACACTTATATCATAAAATCATTTAAACTGGGTGACATCTGCAAAAGGTAGATTGTACGGACGAATTCTGAAAAGGAGAATTGAAGAAGAAATTGACTCTGAAGAACAGAGCGGCTTTAGAACAGGCAGATCTTACATCGACAATATCTTCTCTTTAAAACAGTTGGCTGAAATACCATTGCGCATAATAGAGAGTTGCATTTGATATTTACTGATCTGAGAAAAGCGTATGACAGCGTACCACTTAATCAAATTGTATGGGCAGCAATGAAGAGCAAAAATATAAATGAAGGATACATAAATACAGTAAAACAACTTTATAGATAAACGAAAAGCAGGGAAAAGTATATCAGAGGAATTTTTAGTAAATAAAGGACTGCGTCAAGGTTGCTGTCTCTCCCCTACTATGTTCAAAATATATATCGAAAAAGCGATGGTAAACTGGAAGAAGAAATTTTGCTCAATGGCAATAAAGATTAAAGATGGAAATCATATTTATACACAGTCTACTTTTTGCCGATGATAAAGTCATTTTGGCAGAAGACGAAGAAGATGTAAACTATATTCTTCGGAAATTGATAGAAGAATTAGATTTGTGGGGGTTAGAAATAAATTTAGAAAAAACAAAATCTATTAAAGGAAGTGGATACCAAATACCTGGCGAAAAACAGTAAAGTAAGGATCAAGCTATAAATGCATAGTTGTTCTTTGCAGAAAAGTGCATTTTACTTTAATAGTTCTGGAAAAAATCATTTTTGTACCAAAAATTAAACCAAATTGTGAGTTGCATGTAAAGTAATACTAAAAAATAATATTACGTGCGTCTGAATTTAGCAGACATCCCCATTTTTGTAAGGGCGTGTTAGGTGGCGTGCACATTTTTAAATATTAATAAAGTTAATTCATTTTGCAAGCGCTGTGTGTACAAAAAAACCATCAAACGTTCAATTTTAACACAATCCAATCGTTTTAGAAACGAATTTTTCCATCACGAGAAAAAAATTATATTAGAATAACATATATTCTTGATTTGGTAAAAATTGAAATTTATTTATTTAGTGAGTGTGTTTACAACAGAATGTAGCCCTTGGCTGTGGTATAATTTTCAAAAGAAATTATAACAGCAGTCATATTATACTTAATGTCATTTGTAATTATAGTATTTATTGTAATTTGTACATGCTGTATTTAAATACAGAAAAACGATAATGATTGTTTAATAAGGTAAAATCACTAATTATTGGTTGGATAAATTAATAGAATTATAAGGAAAGTATTAGTTAAATATTTTTTCTATAAAACATCCTTTGATACATATTTCATGAATTTCTTCGTATCCATTTACTGAGAAATGTAATTACATTAATTTTTAAATCACGTAGGGTTTACATGTGTAAGAAAAAGTTATCTGTAGTAATATCACAAGAGAGTGAGAATAAATTGAAAATAATTCGACAGATTTTAGAAAACTTGTTGCCAGGCAATAGACACGAGAGCCCGAAGGGCTCGAGTGGCTATTGCCAGATGGCAACAAGTTTGAGAAAATGCCTGGAGAATTATTATCTAATTTATCGATAGATTGGTTTTCGATAGATTATTTTTTGACGTTACAACGACACAATTATTATAAATGTTGTGTCCTTGTGTGGAGGATTTTTCAACATTATCAATTATCAATTAAATTTGAATGATGTTCATTATCCAATTGCAGGTAAGGTTTCAATGAATTGGATGAGCTGTGTTACTGTGATTTTTATAATTTCCTGCTCATTGATACCTGCTTTGGCAAGATGAGACACTGCAGTTAATCGTGCGGAATGGTTGGTAATTTTGATTTTTTTAATATCGAGTCTAATCATCTCTGCAGATTCTTTCATACACTTAAGCATTATGTTCACCCCAATCGGCATATTTTTGTACCATCCTGTAGAATATGGTTTATCCCAAGCAATATTAACTGTTAAAAATAACCTGTCAGTTTTGATGTTTGCATTTCGCTTGCTGAGTAATTTCTTGAGCAATCGAACAGGACAAATATCAGAGTTTTCGGTATTTGGTATTAACCATTTACTGTCCGCACATCTTTCTGCTCCCCCTCGGGCCGTTTTGGAAAATATAGGATTATACTCTATTCTTGTGGTGGTCAATCCCGCATTATTCGTTTCGTCTTTGAAATAATGCACTAAACATTGAGAACCTTCTCCACCACGCCATGCCAGTTCATATGAAGCAATATGATAGAATTTCTTCTGCAAGCCAGATGGTGTGTTTTCGTCATAGAGTTTTATCATGTACAAGATTTCTCCTTTGCTCAAACTTGCAGAACTTTGTTTCCTTTTTTCGGGCTCTTTCTGTAATAACTTATGCTTGGTGTTTTTAGCATCTCTGGCGGATTTGAATTCTATATCACTGAATGGGTCGATTCTTCTATTAAATTGATCGTAGTACATATCTTGGATTAATTTTGCGGTTTTATTCCACATTGTCTTTATCACAGCTTCTTTATAGTCTTCTACATTACGTTTTTTCATATTGAACCCATAGTCATTCAAAATAACGGCTAGTTTTGCTGTTGATGTCTTTTCTTCCAATTTATATCCCCTCTCGTTGCAAAATAATTGGAATTGTTTCCAAATCGACGCGCTGCTTATCATGGTATTCTTTCATGCACTTTCAATGATTATATTATTTATTTCATCGACTGATGATTCACTCATCAGTGGGATTCATTTTAAGAATTTCTTGAAAATTCAGATCAAGAAAATACGTTGTCATTTGGTTGTCATTCAATGAGAACAATGTACATTGAATTATTCTCGCTGGAATAATGTAAGTAGATTATTCCCACTCTACTAATGTTTTGATTTACTAGAACGTATATGAATTACTAAAATTGAAAATGTCTATTGGTTCCGAGAAACGTCAAAAAATAATCTCTAAAATGAAATACATAGCCCAAATAAAACAAAACTTTTTTAGAAAATAATTAATTTATTAACAACTTTTTTCCAAGTAAATACTTGTTTTTTTTTCTGTTTCAAACCTTTATAGCTGAAACTGTTTTCCAAGACAAATTTTATTACTCCATCAGTAAATAACTCAAACAAAATCGTTTATTCTCGCAAAATATTTCAGTTTAAATATTTCAATCAACTTTTGACAATAATTTCATAGTTTCACATTCAAAGCATTCCGAAAATTGTTTTGCATGCAAAATTCACTAACCTTTCCAGTCAACTGACAAAAGTCTTAACATTTTATAAGACTAGTCTCTGTATGTGTAAATAATAAAAATTCCTATCAACAGGGTCATAAAATTTGAATGTTTCCAAGGTTAATGGTACCATTCATATAACTTTTTTTCTTATATACTGCTAGACTACTAATTCCGATGAATCTCTGTTTACCAAAACGCCTTACATAAAATAAAAATAACTGTTTCATTGTAAACGATTTTATAATCTTTATTATATTTCTTTCCAAATACTGTATCTATTAAAAACAATAAAAAATGGCAAAGTTCAGCTCCGGCTTCTGCCTTTTATATACATTTTTTGATATTGTTTAAATGTTTCCATTTGGAATATTTATATAATATGTAAAGGGTTATGTTAAGTAAATTTTTTAAAGGCTCTATCAAACGTTCTGTTATTCGCAGTTTACAGGGTGAAACAAAAACATAATCTTTTTTAAAACACGAAGCCAGAAAGTGCTCCTAGAGGAACGATGTCAATTACCGCACAACTGGCGAAATGCTGAAATGATTCTGCTTTTTAAAGATGGGGACCTGAAATGTATAAAGAACTACTGTCCCATAAGCTTATTGAGTATCCTTTACAAACTTTTTACTACAAGTATTTCTCAAATAAACATATTTTCAGAATAGTTTGTGGGTTAGATCTAGTTATATCCATTAATCAACAACCACTTTTTTAATTTTAAGATGTCAGTCAGTATTATAGGTAAATTATTGTAATAATGTTACTATAATGTTACTATCATTTTAGCAAAAATGAATCCTAATAAAGTAATTTGTAGAAATAATCTCTCCAATTTTTAAATTATTTGATTGAGTTGTGACTAACTGACTGAATGCGTTTATTCAAAGCCCTAACCTCAAACAAATAGAGTGTACCTACCTAGACTTCGCACTTACAGTTTTTCCCTCGTGGGTAATGGGCTTCTTCTCGTACGTAATAAACTATTACATAGGACAGTGAACAAAGTTTCAAAACTCGTTGATGTGTCCATCCCAATAATGACGTGCGATAAAACTTGAATTATTGCTTTATATTTTAAATATGAAAATTTCACACCTCTACTTTTTAATCAATAACTTTAACCAATAACTTTAACTTTTTTCTTTCAAATATTTATGTTGGCCCATTCTTAAATGAAACTTATTTGAATGTCCAGACAATTAGAGAATTTGAGGCTGTGGCGGCTAGACAGAGGAGGCAACGGTGGCTAAGCCTAAGACATCGATATATTTTACAGCCTTTATGACTTTAACCTCCCCTATTTTTCAATGCACGAGCCGCCACTGATTAGATGTAATATTTTAACTAATTATTGTATTTCAATTATTTTAAATGAGTCTTTTAATTTTACTTTAAAACTCCCTGTATATTAAAAAAAAATTGAAGAAAATACTAGAATGACAAACAGAATATTGTCCATTATATTAAAATGGAAAAAGTTTTTATACAGATCATAGGTTAAAAGCTTTAAAATATTCATGCGTTTGTTACGAATTTTTAATGAAGTTTTGTTCATTGTGTTTCACTACTTATAACTTTAATTCAATTTTAAACAATTGAATATAATGTCACTTATACACCAGCAAAATTATGTCAGAGTTATAGGTAAACTTTTTGGAAAATAATATAAAAACGTAAATCTGTCAACGTCGCCAAATAATTATAAAACAAAATATGCACAAAATGTATCTTTAATCAAAAGTTTGTCAAATAAACCTAAAATATCGTTTAATTTCATAATATTAGCCCACAAATAGATTTAGTTTGATCATTAAGAATATGTAATTAGTAACAATGCTATCAATTATTAATAACATGTTTACTGCTTGGGGGTCAGATAAGAATATTATTTTTAAACGATTTAATAAAGTTAGAATGACTTCTGAACTCTCCTATCAGTATTTATGGCATCACTATAACTAATAATCAGTTCGTAAATGGAAATTTTGTCCAAACAACTAGAGTTTGACACATGCCTTAAGGTCAAAAAAGGTTCTGGTTATAACTACATAACAAATTTAAATTTATGATACGGTCAAATTTATCAATATGAAGCCAGAACAAGACCTGCATGTTCACAGCTAATAAACTGCCCCATCATAGTTAATAAATTTTAAAACTTGCAAGTTATGTTGCTCAAGTGCATTTTTGTTTATTTCTACAAGAATTTTTTAAGGCTAGTATTGTATGTTTATGAAGTAGGCAAATTTTGCTTTGTCGAAACATTGTCTCCATAGGCGTGTATAACGTCACCGTGCTTAACAACCCGAGAAATAGTGTAAATAGAAATTTTAGTTAAGGTATTAATTCGCTTTATTATAACCGCATCTGATTTTTTATTATCTTCATTTTTCAAACACTGATACATATTTAAAATAACTGAATGTGTAAATCTTTATTGCAAAATTCGCTACTAACCTCACCTGTTGGCGATATCATATCGTCTGAATTTTAATTTTGATCTGGACTTCTATTTTCTGATTCAATAGGTCTCCAAAACTCTGCCATAATATATGTAACTAATTTAAGGTTATCAATTAATATGGGCAAAAATTACAATACGTAAACCAATTATTAAATTAATTACCGAAACAAAGATATATCTAAAGTTAATAATTAATTGCCCCAAATAAAAATCTGGACTCTCCGCCTCCGCAGTAGACACCGACTTTATGAGTTATATAAAAACTGCCGCAGAAAACCACCCCGAGACCCCTGCAAGCAACAGAATACAGCGGACCATTAAAAGCCGTCAACGAGTCGCGTGCGTACCCCACTTGTTTTCGCGCTGTACAACTACCAGTCTAGAGAGAGCTTGGGTTCCGACGATATATAGTGGATGTTTAACGGGACAAATATGTTGTTTTCATGCCATTATTTCTACTTTGAAGCCTAGTAAACTAACTCACTGCGTATAACACTTTTAAATGGTTTTAAGCAATTAATCTTGGAAAGACTAAGAGACTAAGCTGTTTTAAAATATAAAAATTGTGTCTTGTAAAATATACATACGGACGAAACCAACATTGCTTGAGGTAATACTCTTATTTAGTTGTACTCTTTATAGAGAAGTTGCGAACTTATTACTTAGTAGTTGGCACTAATTAGTTAGCAAAAGAAACTCAAATATATACATAGAACGCTTAGGCTAGTCAATGAAGCCTATTTCGCAATTGAATACATATTTTAATGTTTACACTGAAACGATAAGCAGGTTCATAGTAAGTTATGCAAAATCAGTAAAAATAATTTCTGACGAAGTAGATAAATAAAGAAATATAACAATACCTAAAAAGAATTAACACTAGAACAACACAATATGGAGTGGAAAATTGATTGTAATATAAATGCCCGGGTTAATATTAAACAACTCATAACTAATGGTATGTTGTTATATCATATACGAGCTTTGGTCAGTAAACGCCTGACATTTTCATTGTTTTCCCAATTTCTGTCCATGCTTTATCAATATCAGTCCTACGTATTGATTTTCATCGTCATTTTGTTGTTGAAAAAGACCCCTAACCTAATTAGAAGTTGTATTTGAGCTGGACCTTACTGTTTTGTTATAATGCAATCATGGAAGTTGTCTTACCCCATATTAGCAATAATTACCCATCAGAGCCAATCAACCACGCAACAAGCACGGAAGAAAATTAATAAAATTGAAATATAAAATAATCTCAATACGTATGAAATATTTGTGCTGATCTAAGGGACAGAGGAAAAGTGTATCTCAAAAAGCTTTACTACCACCACCTCACATAAAGCTGAAATTCTATATCTTTAAAATAAATTTTCTTGAATCGTGATAGGTATGAAGTTAACAGGAGTTTTTATATGCAAATAAGTATGAGGACTTCTTACATAAATAGTTTTAAATTGGAAGAGATGATAGAGCAGAAAAATGAGCTTAGAGAACTCTAATAGAAGAGTTTATTAATTTCCATGGCAATACAAAAGCTAACAACTGCGGATTTATGATATAAGAACTTTTTAGCTCTAAGAATATCATTCTATAATTCACTTGTTATATGATATTCCTGCAAACCTCGCCGTAAGTATGAGATGAAGATAGTAAAATGTTTCACCAGGATATTTGCAGATTGAAAGAAGAAAACTACGAAAAGAGTAACTCTTTATCATTTTAATGAAATAGATTTAGGTACCTAGTCTAACTTTCTCATGATTTTTACCAATTTATAACGTTTTTTAGTACCTAATCCTGACTCTATATTACAGTATTCTATATAGTAAATATCCTTTACATTTGAAATGATCAATTTTTGTTCTTATTTTACCAGCCTATGAATCCGAAATTCTGAAAGCGCTTATCGTTTGGACGTTGCCCGTCATTTTCACCCTCTCCCCCACTCATTGCCACTAGCGTCAACTCTCGATTCCTTTCGTGTACGTTTCGTGCTTGCGTTGCCACCGATGAAATTTTCAGTTCATCAGCGACATCCGATTGTGACGCGCCGATGTGTCTTGTTATAACTGAGTTTTCCCCACTTTTTGCTCTTATTCGGTGACTTAATTTAATTTTACTACTGTGTTATATACTCGTATTTTAATTCTCTAATACTCGGTGTTAATTCCAATTTTTATTCTGTGCTATTTATTTTTATTCAGACTTTTTTTTATACATAGAGAGGATGAGTTAACGCTATTCACTTAATGGTGAGTTATTTAATTTAATTATTATATTCGTCTTATTAGCATTTTATTTTTAGAGTTAATTAATTCGTTAGCCATTAAATTGCTTTTTATTTTTAATTAATTGCTAAACATTAATTCAAACATGGAAATTTTTTAGTTAGGCATACAAATTTTGTAATTTGGACGTTTGAAAAAACCCATTTTTGTTTAAATAAGATTATTAAAGTTAGGATATGCATTTATTATGAAAATATATAAAATTATATTCTTATTTAAAGATGGTTTTAAGCTGTATACTTAACATACACCAGCGGTTTTTTTCAATTCAATTAGATAGGTAGGTAATTGTCCAGTGATAATTGGTAAAACTTCTGCAAATTTACCAGAGAAAAAAACTTTTTTTTGATAATTCAAGTTTTAAGTTCTTTATACAATATTAACTATTTCAAAGCTTCATTACGGCCAATTTTTTAATAAATTGTAAACCCATGAATGGGTTTACAATGATGGACAAAGTTTAGATTTAGTATATTTTGGAAAGATGCGGCTCTTGTACTACACCTGTTACACACTAACAGCTAAACATTTAAAATAATTTTCACTTATAATATCACAAGAGCTTAAATTATTTCCGGAAATTTTTTTGAGGGCACGTATATTTTGGATATCTAGCCAGGTGAGAATATTTTACAAAATGCCATATTCCTATGGATAAAATTTACTTACAATCACCAGGAAACAGAAATTACTTTTTTATGAAGAAAATAAATATCAAAATGGTTTTACAATTAATCAAAAATCAGAACTATTGTTTTTGGCCGACTCCTTATAAATATGATGAGCAAGTTATTAATATTATGAAAATAGTCTGAGTAGATCACGATACTTCATTGTCATAAATTTAATAAAAAAGTACTTCCTGTGTGAGTGATTGCCGGCATCGTGTTGCCGTAACTTACACTCATAGTCTGGTAACATAACATATTTTTTACTTGTTCAAGTAAATTTCAGAATTACTGTGGGTATTTTGTGTTTTGATTGGATTGTAATTGTAATGTATTGGGCGTATGATATCGATCAGGTAACATGTTCAAAACAATAAAACACAAGTGCATCTGCATTTCCATTCTCGACAAATATGCGTAGGTTTTAAATGTGCATAAAATGAGCTAGGGACTTTATGCGTAGGTTGGAATGTATATTTCGGAAATAAAGATATTTATTATCGAAAATTATTTTGTTGTTTTATTCATGAAGTATAATTTTTATTTATCAAACACACTATTTAATTTTTGTCCTCCAGACAGTCCAGACAACCCGTTATCATCGTTTTATTTCACATGCACATAATTTAAATATTAATCCGAAACCTTATATTTTAATGAAAGCTACTCCCTTTCGAGTAACAGAAAAACGTACTTTAGATAATTAATGGGACGACAAAATAAACTAACAGTAACTTTCACAATTCATTAGGTAATTAAAAGGTCCTTCCGAATGTGTTAGCATAATGTTCCATTGTGTTTGAATTACGTCATTGACATTAGTTGAAATTTATACTTTCGTGTAATAGAAGACTTAATTTTAATTTAAGCGCACATATAAATTCATCATTGTTTTCATTACATCAAGGATGAGATACATTTATAAAAACTCAACTAATGTTTGCCTACAAACATCATAATTTATTATTATTATATATTATTCATTTTATCTAGAATTTTAGTTGTTTTTGCTTTGGAAATAATACAAGATTCTCATCATAAGTATTGACTCTTAATCTTTTGGTTCAAGTGGTTTTTCAGCCATTGAAAAGGCCCCAACAGAAGCGTTAGAGGTTTTACTAAACTCACCACCTTGACATATTTATATTCAAAAATACATAGACATTCTGACCGTCAAGGGGCACTAGGTTCAATACAAGTCATCTCAAAGCTTGTATGGGACTGTGTTTGTGCGCTCATGTAGCTTAGAAGCTACAATTGGCTAACACTTGTCTGAGAAGGCTGATAAATTGATTCTGGAAGGTGCAAACACTCAATTGGTAGGACCTGAACCCCCCTCGCAAATACACTTAAAAAACAGTTCATAAGGGGACATTCAGGTAGACCTACTCTCTCTCACCCGGACGAAAGTCGGTAAGGATGATAGTAATACTGTTATAGTCTTTCCAATGTTAATTGCTAAAATTTAAAAGTGTCATACAGACACTACCAGTCTAGAGAGAGCTGGGTTCCGATGATACAGAGGGGGTGTTTGATGGGAGAAATATGTCGTTTTCATGCTATTCTTTCTACTTTGAAGCCTAGTAAACTAACTCACTCTGTATGACACTTTTAAATATATTTTAGCAATTAATATTGGAAAGACTATAACAGGACATTGCAGGCACATGAGTCTGATAGGCCAGACAGAGATAGAATTATGCAGGTTCTGTCTGGAACAGGAGAAAACATAATACTTGTCGTATACCAAAGGGAAGGCTTAAGAAGGCTATTGTTTCTAGAACTTGGAGAGGAAAAACCAGAAGCAGCAGGCTGTATGAAATGGCCACTATCAAGTCTGTTGAACTTCATCAAAAAGGCAGGGCTAGATGAGGTGCTTTTAAAATAAAAGGACAACAGATCTGCAAAGGTTGCAGTGTATCAGGCTGTCAGGCCGCCCAATTTGTAATCTGTAAGACACAACAATGTAAGATAGAAAGTACCTATTTAGAAATTTTTAATAAATTGGTTAGAAAATTTCATCAATTTTGGAATATTTGGAAGATATATGATGAAATCAATAGCTGAAAGAAATGTTTGTATTTTATTAACTACATATTGGCTTTTTTCTTATATAGTGTATACAGTTTATAGTATTTGAGAACAACTACAGTATATCAAATATAATACAGATTTTATTCATTTATGGATGAAATATTTAAAGTTAATTTATAATGAGCAATTAAATTTTTAAATGGTTAGTTAACAAAAATATCTTTTTTCTACCTTTCTACAGTGATCACATTTCTTTTTAAACCTATGGTTTTTTTTTTGTGTGTGAAACAGGAGTGTTAATCATACATGAACACTTTTACTGCTATTATAGTAATGATTCTTTGTATGTAATGTATATCCAAGTTCCATTTATTTCTTTTTCCAATTTGTTGAGGATAACTCTGAAACTTAAATACTTTTGGTTTGATATGTTGAACACCTTAACCTTACAAAATGAACTATGTGATTTTGAAAAATTATATTCTCTTAGAAATCCAGTTGAAAACAACTTAAACATCATACACAATATATAGTTATATTGTAGTATAAATATGCTGCAACTGTGGTGGCTATTGGGTTGCATCCAATGATATTGTTCTGTTTCAGTGGTACAGAGAACAAGATATACATGTTCTTGTATTTCTGCAATTCCCATTTTACTTACAGTGGAAACTATTACCCTCAATCTGTTCATAGCTCTCCTCATAATGTAAAGTAAGTAGCGAGGGGGCCGACACGCCCTATTTTGGTGTACATTATTTCAAAAATTTGAAATATATTTCAAATATTTCAAAAATATTTCAATAATATTTCAAAAATATTTCAAAAATATTTCAGTAATATTTCAAAAATATTTCAAAAATAAATATTAAATTATTCAGAACGGAAACAATATTGAATTGAAGACGTCCAGAAAGCCAAAAAAAATGTAGAAAAGGCTAAGATTACAGTTTACACTCTTTGAGCTTTGACTGTAAGCTAATAAGTAGTTGACTTGAATATTTTGCAAGATTTATAGAGAATTAGTTGATGAAAACAAATAAAAGTCTTTCTTGGGGTGGTAATCAATAGAAAACGCTTTCTAAACATTGGGCGCATTCAGCCAAGCTAGCGTTACACAAGCGTTGAGTAAGCGGTGGGCGAATTTGACCGCTTAGTGACAGCTGTAGCGATCGCCATTTTTTCCAGCGAATTTATTTTCCGCTAAGTTGGTGAGCGGTTCGATATGTCAACAACAACAATCAACAATTATAATAACCATTAAGTTAAGTGAAAATTTCTATATTTGATTTTTATTAGTGTATAAAATTTAAATATCCGAGAATACATATGCAACTGTAGAATTTAATGTTGGGGGAAACGTAACATTTTTATTCCTTCCTTCATGAGTTCATCATTTTGAATAGCTATCATACGCATCCTAAGTACCAGTTCTTCATGTAATAAACGGCATAATATCTTTTATTTTCTATTTTGATGACTGATTCTCGATCATATTCTGAGTTCTCAGAATTGAACTGTTCTGTGTCAGTATCATCCATTATAGCAATACTGTTATCGTTTTCCGAGGTCGAATCAGAACCAGAAGCACTAAGAGAGGTAGCAGCAGTGCTGGAAATACTTTCAATTTTTTGAAAAGCATCCGCTGAAATTGTTATCTTTCCATTAAATGTATACAGCACAAATAAAATTCGATATCCAAAAACGTATACTAGATATTAGCCAGTATCAGCTCCGTTTTACTTCCTTTTTGTAGCTCGTAAAAAGTGCCTAGACATCCTTACATTCAGAACATTCCTCGGAACATTCCTACCGGTAAGCATGGCACAGCTAGACGCTTGTAAAAGTCGCGCGCTGTTGCCAAATTATTTATAAAATAAAAAGTAATACAAGAATATTTCAAATATTTCAAAAATATTTCAAAAATATTTCAAATATTTCAAATATTTTGAAATAATTTCAAGTGGGGTGTACATTATTTCAACGTATTTCAACCCGTGTCGGCCCCCTCGGTGCCGACACGGCACCGAGGGGGCTGATCGAGGTGCCTCTAAATCCATAGTACTGCAATTTTTTAAGTAGTATTTTATGATCCACGCAATCGAAAGCTTTTGAGAAATCAGTGTAGAGTGTTGATTGTTTAAGCAGGAGTAAACATTATTAGAAAGAGATAACATTGCATCATTTGTGCATTTACCACTTAAAAATCCAAATTGATTTTTAGCTAGAATATTGTATTTACTCACAAATGAAAGAAGCCTTTTTTTTACCAACCTTTCAATGATCTTGGATAACGTAGGAAGAAGCGCGATTGGGCGATAGTTAGAAACTTGATCTTTATCACCTCCTTTATGCAAAGGAATGATTATGGCTGTCTTAAGGCAAGTAGGAAAAATACCAATTTGGAACGACTCATTAATCAAATTAGTTAGAAGATCTAATACACAGTCCGGCAGATTTGCGAACATTTTGAGAGTAAGCCCATCTACTCCAGATGCGGATTTGTTTTTAATGTCTCGAATTGTATTACGAAGCTCTTCTGTTACCACAGGTGAAAAAAAGAAAGGAAAAAAAAAGAAGAAACTGTTTAAGTTTTCATTAACATTCGGTAAATAAGAAAGTGGATCAATAGTGGAAGTTATAGAATTAGTTAAGTTTTTGGCAACATTTATGAAGTAATTATTTAGGCTCTCAGGTGTAGTAGGAATAGTGCTGGGCGAGGAAACTTTATTTCTTAAATCATTAACTATGGACCATGTTTCCTTAGTAATATTTTTGGATCCACTCAGTCTCCTATTATAGTAGATGTCCTTTGCAGCTTTTATAGTCTTATGATACACTTTTTTATACATTTTCACGTATTCATGAAGAAATATACTGTCAGTAAATTTTTTTATGTAAGAGAGACAACGCATATTTTTTGAGGATGTACGCAAGCCCTTGGTAGTCCAGGGCTTATGCAGTTTGTTTTTGATAGGCCTAAGAGGAAATGATTTGACAGCTAAATTAGACAATGTTTTAATAAAAGATGCAAAGGCGGTATCGACATCAAGAGAAAGACAATCCCAGACGGTTGTTTTACAGAGATTTCTGAAGTTAAGAAAATTTTTATCCGTAAAAATTCGACAAAATTTGCGTGGAGCAATTTTTGTTTTAGAATTTACTAAAAACTTAGTTAATACTGCCTCATGGTCTGAGAAACCCGAACTAAAGACGGAGCAGTCTACAAAACTCGATTCAAATGACGACACAACATAGTCAATAGTACTAGAACTAGTTTTGGTTATTCTGGTAGGAGAGTTGATATGCATGTTAATACCAAAAGAGTCAAATATAGATCGAATTGTTTCTTGAGCAGCACACACACTGGAAAAGTCAATGTTAAAATCTCCACATAAAATTAATCTGCTTTTAGCAGGCAAGGATTCAAGTAAGCCTAGTAAATTTTGACAGAAAATATGCACGTTAGCGTCTGGTGTTCTATAAATACAAATAATATAAAGGTTATAAATTTTACTAAAAACGATGGAAAACTCAAATATTTTTTCCGACAAAAGGTTATCGAAATTGGTAACTGCTGAAAAGTTATTGTTATTTGACATTATTAAAGTACCTCCATGGGATAAATTACTCCTACTAAAGCGAGCTATAGTTGTGTAATTTTTTACAAATACAGGCTCACCAATATGTAGCCAGTGTTCCGTTAAGGCAACACATCTTCTTGTGTGAAGTGCATTTTATAGTTGAAGGTAGGTATGGTTTAATTTCACACTCATGTAGTCCCTTCATATACCATATCTATTTTCTTGACAATTCCTTAAGTGAAAGACACACACTTATGTTTTACTATGTACATTTATAACTAAGATTTAGAAACTAAACAGCAGCATCTAGATATACAGCAAATGCTTATTTTTGAACTAATGTATCTGGTCCAAAGAATAGTATTTTAAACATTGGATATTTTTTAATGCTGTGGTTATCTTTCTACCAATCTTAATCAGTACAATATTTTGATTGGTCCTAGTGGTTTTATAAAGCTTAAATAAGGCACTAGTATGTCTGGTATCAATAGTCATGAATAATTTCATTACATTTCCACATGAACTATGAATAGAAAATAGTTTGTATTAGATAGTGTTAAATTAATAAAATGAAAATGATGTAGGTATGCCTATTTTTTCCAAATCTAATCACCAAGCTAAATATAATACATGAATGTAATCTTTAATTCATTATCAATTTCCTTTGTTTCATTTTAACAACGCATAAAAGATTAAATAAATTATTTAAAATTTGAGAGTTAATAAGGTAATACCTACCGAGGGTATTACAATAAATTTAAAACTTTAGTTAATAGTTGTCTGAGAACAAACAATGTTCTTGAATTAAATAAAAATAGTTTATATTTATATTCAAATGCTGATGGTAATATCAACATATTCATATTTTTAATCAAGAAACGTGTTTACTAATTTGTGATTTTTTTAAATTGTAATTACCTATTTTCATTGCCTTGTTTTGTGTTTTAAGTGTAGCTTACCATTTAGCATAAAGATAGTTTAAATAGTATGGTAAATCATTAAAGTAAAGATATACTTTATTTTTCTGTGCAATTTCGTTTACAGTTGTAATAAGAGTTGAAAAATACAATTCTTGTGTGTTTACTTATAACGTTATCTCAAATTTAACCTATTTGAAAATATTTTTTAATACTTTCAATTCAATTGCTTATCAAAAAATAAATATTTAAAAAGCTACTGATCTTATATCTTTGGCTAAATAAATGAAATATGTGTGTTTGCTAAAATAAAAACTAACTTATGAATCCATACAAATTAAAATATTCAAAATGTATGTAATATCCCATAATATTACTGATATGCAATAATTTTTATAATCTCAAATATTTAAAATTCCTTTACATCCATCTATATTTATAAATGATAAAATGATGGTATTTTAACTTGATTTTATGATTTTTAGTTCGAATATCAATTGTTTGGTATCTATCTTTAAATGTTAAAGCAATTTATTTACTATTACTATTCATTTAAATGTGTGTGTGGCTTTAATTATAAGAAACTGTCTGTTTTATTTATTATTTTATAAAAATAAACATGTCGAATCTAAAATGACTGTTAAAACAACTAGTATAAAGTGCGCCATGTTGTATAAATATTTAAATGTATTTGTTTATGCTTCAAAATGAGGTGTGAATCTTAACAATTATCAAAACATATTTTAACATCAGGTATTAACAAAAAGATACTTTTTCAATTATTGGAATTTAATTTTATAGATTTTATAGAGATAAAGGAATCGTTAAGTAACTAAAATGGTATGTTGGTCATTAAGGCCTTTGATTTGTTAAGTTTACGTTCGGTATTCCTAATACTTTGCAATTTGGTTTAAATGCATGCAACTATATTTTCTGTTACTTTTATTCTCTTTTCACTCTTGACTTGGTTGTCGTTGACTTCAAGTATATTTCTCTTAGATACTGTGTCTGCAGTCGCCATTTTTCTATTGATCTTGCTAATATTGCCACTTTATTTGTTTATACTAGGTTCGATCTTTAAATCTTCCTTGATACTCTACTACTATTTGTGTCTGCAAAAACGGGGACTACTCAGTTGTACAAAAAGATAGCAGGTAGAAAATTTGCGATAGCTCAGTTGTACAAAAAATTTTCTAGAGGGGATTAAAGGATTAATATGAAGGTAATTTAATGCAGGATGTATTCTTATAAAATAAATATAAAAATAGTTATAAAAATTTTTATTTTAAAAATAAACATTAAAACTAACAGTTTCATTACAATTAACTATACCTTATTTTGGAAAATAATAATGACTTATTTGTACAATAAAATTATATTTGGATAACTTGCCTTCTTTTAATTGAATAATTTTATTTGAAATATATTCTTGCTTGTTTTTAGTACAAGATTTAAATTTTTTTACATTATTAATTTTATTTGCTGTTACAATTTTAGCAAATGTTTCATTTTGTAGATTGGTTAAAATTTCTATAAATATAAATATATTGGGATGAGGGGAATAAAAACTATTTTTCAATAAAGCATGAAATGACTCACAAGCATTGGTTGAGCGATACATGCTATTTGTAAGACAAGCCCAAATTTTTGGGGGGAATTTAGCTTCCTCACATATATAATTATCAACTATATAATCACAAAATTTGATGACCCTTTCATCGTCGGGACATTTATCAAATAATTCCAAAGAAAAAAAATCCCCTACATCATCGGGTTCTAAAAAATGTAAACCAAAGAATCCTCTTAAAAACATTCCAATTTCCGAGTTTTTATCTTTGTATTCATTTGACAAACCTAAATTTAATATTTTGCGATACCATGCTTGACATAAGTGGAATCTACACCCAATTATATTTGAATTTGGCCAATATTTATTTATAGCATTGTGAATTGCAATTTCGAAATCAACCACTAAATTTTTTGGGTTAAAACATAAGTTAAGTGTTTTACAATAATCATTTATGTTTTGAAATAATTTAAAATATGTATTACAATGTTTATCGGGTAATAGAGCAAATACTACTGGAACATAATGTCCATTTTTAAAAGCATGTATCGTAAATAGTTGGTAAAAGAATTTGGTACAATATTGAAATGTCCCATCCATATATATTGTATCGCAGGACGACAAAAAATATAAATTTGTAAAACAGGAGAAAATTATCAAACCGTTTTCTTGATCTAATGAGCAGAGGAAATTTTCCTCTTTAATATTGGTTTTTATGTCTAAATTTAAAATTGTATTAAAAACATCATTTCTATCCTTAGGTAATTTAGGCATAACTCCTCGGCGTGCTTTATATAAATTTTTTCTAACACATATTAAATCATCACTTCCGATGTCCAAAGCCCAATCAGTATTCTACAATAATATAAAATTTATAAAAAAAAATATTTATGAAATGTGTAATACATACATCGGATAATTCTTTATGAATAAGTTTCGATGGTCTTTCTGAACAATCATCAATAGCTTTTCTTTTAACACCATTGCTAATTGCTTGTCTAGCGATCGTCTTCTCCAATTCATGATTATGTTCAAGCTTTGACTCCAGAATGGTTTTTTCATCTAAACTAGTAAAAATTTTTGCAGTACACCTACTTTTCGTGTTAGTGCAACGCCAACTTATTTTGTCACACTTAGTAACATAACTTTTTGAAAATTTAAAATTATTAAAAACTAACAATTTCGCACCTTTCTCACTAAGCATAAATTTTAACTCCATTGTCTTTACAAACTCTCTCTGCAAGCACCAAGACTAGAAATTAACCCCAGTAATAAATAAGTAAAACTAAAAATATGCATTACTTCCTACTACTTTCTCAACCTAGTTACTTCGGTGTGTCCGAAGGTCAGAGTTTTCCCGTTATCCTATACTTAAGTAAAATTTAAATCCGTTTATTTTCTAAAAATTCAGAAATTAATTGGAATTATCTACCTGGAATATTTTGGTACAACTGAACCCTCAAAAAGGGATAACCTTTTACGCTACCGGATTAAGTTAGGTAAAATTTGTACAACTGAGTAGTCCCCGCAAAAACATCTACCCTGTTCCAAGAACCAAGACTTGTTAAACATCTGAAATGGCTATGACTAATACATCGTTCAATATTCTTCAACATAACGTCCTTCAAGTGCGATAAATAATTCCAACTTTTTCATACCATGTTCGGGAGACATATCTCATTCCTGAAGCATGTGTCATTTAAGCAAAATTATTCTGCTTATCTCTAAATTTAACCGTGTACTTACCTATAGTTATAAATAATCATGTTGATAGAAAAATAGATTTACAATGTTTAACATCTTTTAACTGTTGTAAATATCTTGAATAGAATTTCTGGTAACAAGAATTATGCTAAATTCTGGTAACTATTACCAATAACAATAGTACATCAACTTAACAGATCTTATCAAACCTTGGATGTTTGATAAATGTGTGTTAATATGAGATGTGTCGTTATTATAAACAAACTCAATTTAAAATCTGAATACATACTTAAAGTACGGTTATATATGCAATTATAAGTTCAATACACCAGATAAAAATCTCGAAAACCTTGAGCTGTGTCAATTGTCATTTATGTGTAGGTTAGAGTAATTTATGGCAGGTCTGGCTTGGCGAATTATTTCGCACAATGCCAAGTAAATTTGGTAATGTTTTTAATTTATTGTGGACTTGTTTGGAGCCAAGTGCGGGTGGAAACGAGGAAATTAATTACTCGATTATTTTGCTGTACAATCAAATCTCAAAGGTAATTACAATTGAAATCGAAAAATTAAATCAGACAATCTTATTTTGGCGTTATAACGTTGGAAATTACTTACAGACAGGGGCAGCGTTCCGTGAAGTTCATAAAAATCCGGTCACCCAGTTAAAATGATTTTATTTTTATAAAATTTTGTATAGGTAAGTACTTACTGAAGCATAATAAGTAAATGATAAACATTTCAAAATGATTGCATTGCTTTAAAGCCCTTTTACCTTCATTCTCCAACGCTTCTGATCAGGTGGTCAATGTCCTCCTGTGGTATCTCATACCAGGCAACCACCAACTCCTCTCGAAGTTCTTCTGGAGTCTGAAGAGGACGTTGCAAATTGAGCAATCTCCTACCCATCATATCCCACACGCCCACACGTGCTCAATTGGGGATAAGTCGGGAGATCTTGGTGGCCAAGGTAACAATGTGACATCATTATGTAGAAATAAGTCTATTGTGACTCTTGCGACATGTGGTCGGGCCGAGGGGGCCGACACGGTTTGAAATACGTTGAAATAATGTACACCCCACTTGAAATTATTTCAAAATATTTGAAATATTTGAAATGTTTTTGAAATATTTGAAATATTTGAAATATTTTTGAAATATTTGAAATATTTTTGAAATATTTGAAATATTTTTGAAATATTTGAAATATTTGAAATATTTTTGAAATATTTTTGAAATATTTGAAATATTCTTGTATTACTTTTTATTTTATAAATAATTTGGCAACAGCGCGCGACTTTTACAAGCGTCTAGCTGTGCCATGCTTGCCGGTAGGAATGTTCTGAATGTAAGGATGTCTAGGCACTTTTTACGAGCTACAAAAAGGAAGTAAAACGGAGCTAGTACTGGCTAATATCTAGTATACGTTTTTGGATATCGAATTTTATTTGTGCTGTATACATTTAATGGAAAGATAACAATTTCAGTGGATGCTTTTCAAAAAATTGAAAGTATTTCCAGCACTGCTGCTACCTCTCCTAGTACTTCTGGTTCTGATTCGACCTCGGAAAACAATAACAATATTGCTCTAATGGATGATACTGACACAGAACAGTTCAATTCTGAGAACTCAGAATATGATCAAGAATCAGTTATCAAAATAGAAAATCAAAGATATTATGCCGTTTATTACATGAAGAACTGGTACTTAGGATGCGTATGATAGCTATTCAAAATGATGAACTCATGAAGGAAGGAATCAAAATAAAATTCTTACAATATATTTTGATGACATTCAAGTGGTGGATCGAAAGTATATTTTTTATGGGCCAATTCAGCTTATTGGTACACATCCATTTTATTTGAAAAGGTGTGATAGAGTTAATATAATTCAAAAGTACAAAACATTGACAAAATAATTACTATGATTACCTGATTTACTTTTACAGTATTATTTATCAGTATATTAGTTAGAGTTATAAAGATCTCGATAAAGATTTACTAAGTTATATTGTTTTTTTTTAGAAAAAATATTTTTTATATTATATTTTACTTAAGCACAATTTACAAAAAAATGTCTGTGTTTCTTACCTTTTTAATTATTGTAGGCTTTTGTTCCAAAGAAAATGACTGTTCAGCCACTCTAGCACAAAGTTAGCGCTGGCAGTGGCGCTCTGTGAAGGCGAAGGTGGCTGAACGTCTTTGTATACATCATATATAAAGTTAATTTCTACCTATTATGTTTCCCCCAACATTAAATTCTAAAGTTGCATATGTATTCTCGGATATTTAAATTTTATACACTAATAAAAATCAAATATAGAAATTTTCACTTAACTTAATGGTTATTATAATTGTTGATTGTTGTTGTTGACATATCGAACTGCTCACCAACTAAGCGGAAAATAAATTCGCTGGAAAAAATGCTACAGCTGCCACTAAGCGGTCAAATTCGCCCTCCGCTTACTCAAAGCTTGTGTAACGCTAGCTTGGCTGAACGCGCCCAATGTTTAGAAAGCGTTTTCTATTGATTACCACCCCATGAAAGACTTTTATTTGTTTTCATCAACTAATTCTCTATAAATCTTGCAAAAGATTCAAGTCAACTACTTATTAGCTTACAGTCAAAGCTTAAAGAGTGTAAACTGTAATCTTAGCCTTTTCTACATTTTTTTGGCTTTCTGAACGTCTTCAATTCAATATTGTTTCCGTTCTGAATAATTTAATATTTATTTTTGAAATATTTATGAAATATTACTGAAATATTTTTGAAATGTTTTTGAAATATTTTTGAAATATTGAAATATTTGAAATATTTTTGAAATATTTGAAATATTTTTGAAATATTTGAAATATTTTTGAAATATTTGAAATATTTTTGAAATATTTGAAATATTTTTGAAATATTTGAAATATTTTTGAAATATTTGAAATATTTGAAATATATTTGAAATTTTTGAAATATATTTCAAATTTTTGAAATAATGTACACCAAAATAGGGCGTGTCGGCCCCCTCGGGTCGGGCATTATCTTGTTGGAAAGTTGAATTTGCCGGGGTGTTAAGACAGGGTAAAAGATGGGGTTCTGAAACTTCTTGGATATAACGCTGCGCGTTCATGTTACCTCTGATGAAGATTAAAGTTGATCTCGAACCATAAACTATAGCACCCCAAACCATAACTCCAATAGTTTGATGAACATGCCTTTCAACCTCGCTTTCAACAAAAAACCGTGGATTTATCCTTTCACCATCCCTCGCTCGACCATCGTGCGTTCCATTCCTGATCCCGAAGTGACCGTTCTCTGCACCACTCAAGGCGATTACGTCGGTTTTCTGGAGTTAAAGGGAGGACCCAGTGTGGTCGGTATGAAAACAGGCCAAAATGTCTTATTCGTCGGTAAACACTTGGCATGTCAATAGGTCTTCCGTGTTCTGCAAACCATTCATTTGCAATGGACCTGGTAGTGGAGAAACGGTCCCCTAAGGGCAATAATCTTAGGCGGCAATCTTCACGGTCTGTTGTTCTCGGGGGCGTCCAAATCCTCTTGCTCTTTGCGTACGTCCTTCTCAAAGCTATGCCTGACAACACGTAACCACGGTGTCTACACTTCTTTGTACTCTAACTGCAATTTACCGAAAAGAAAATCCAGCTTCCCGAAGTCCCACTATACGACCCCTATCAAACTCGTACAGGTCTCCGTACCCTAGGCATCGTAACCAATCGTAAAGAATGTCAAAAACCAAAATCCGCAAAATTTGGATCTTTACTACGGCTATAATATTCATTTTTGGATTATTAGTGGATTTCAAAAAAAGCAGTATAAAAACAAAAACCGGAATCTTCAACTGATAAGGCTGAAAATTTTATCAATTGTTTATTTCAGTAAAATAAATAAATTCACCAAATTTTATTAAAATAAAATCATTTAAACTGGGTGTTCGGAATTTTATATCACTTAGTACCTATAGGTATACTATTTCACCTGCCGTATGTGAATTTAATCTCATTATTCCCATCATGGGTTCGTTTGGGCATGCGTGGAAGTGGAAAAGCATAAAAATGTATAAAAAGTAAACCTTTTGAATAAATAAATAAGAGAGTTAATAAGAGAAAACCACACATTGTATCTATAAGAATGTCTGATGAAACTATTAACACATCATTATTTTACCAAATTAAAAAGATAAAATATGAATAAAATTCAAGTTTATCTCTTTATTCAGACTCTAATGGTCTAAAGCAAATGGTATAACTGTAGGATTTTCACAGTTAACTGCATGTTTTATCTTTTGAAGATTAGAAATAATTGCTTCATAAATATGTAATTTTTTGCTGGAACTCACTACGTACGAGGGCCAACCGTGTAGATTTAGGTTTTTTAATAAGTAAAGTTGATTATGAGTCAAAGAAGTGGATATCTTAAATCGAAGGGTGAACGACTCTTGTAGAATGTGTAGAATGGAATCTGAAACAGATAACATGAATTGCTTGTTACTTTTAAATCACCTCGTATCAGAGCTGGGTAATTACATGTACTTTAAAAATAATTACAATTACAAAGTACTTTTCGAAAAGAGGAATTAATTACAATTACAAAGTACATGTCGTAAAAATAGGAATTATTAATTACTTTTATAATTACTTTTACTGTTCATACAAACGAAAATGAGAACGAGACAGATTTTACTCAAACTTAGTTACAAATGCACCTCAGCAAATCATTTTTTATAACACAAAATATATTTATCCATGACCGTGCTATAAAACCTTAATTATACATGTGCTTGCTCAAGTATAATGTTACCCATTATTCACTAGTGAATAATGAACCATTATACACTGTATGACGTCAAAACAGCACGTATTGGTATGAGAATATTCTTTGTTCATAACACGGTAGCATAAACTCCAATACACACACGCGTAATAAGTGTTGCCTATACAGAATGTACTTTGGTATATGGTATACTTTATACACAGATACACACGAATATTATTCAATACGAGTATTTTATAT
This sequence comes from Ophraella communa, assembly GCA_035357415.1. Lineage (NCBI taxonomy): Eukaryota > Metazoa > Arthropoda > Insecta > Coleoptera > Chrysomelidae > Ophraella > Ophraella communa. Next base: position 17,215,252 of record CM068988.1, on the reverse strand, counting down.
GAACTTTTATTTACATGCTATTCTGCAATTTTCATTGTCTTTGCAGTCTTTTTGATTTGTAATTTTGCTATAGTGCTAAATAAGAAATGATAATGCTGCTACGACATTGTACTTTACTTCATAAAATAAAGATTTTTTTATAATTACTAGTAAATTTTACTTGAAAGTCGTGAACAAAGGATAGTATTCTACTCGCATGTAATGGCTATTATATGCTCATTGAATAATATACTATTATATTTTCCAAAACTGCTTTAAATTTAATTAAATGTATTTTCTACCTACGTTAAAATCGAATACTTGTAACGCTAGAGTAGATGAAAATGAGAATAAGTTTATTGAAATAGTTAATCCTTCATTTCAATGTAGAAATTAGAATAATACAAAGAAATGCCTACCTAAAGTAAATAAGTAGGTAATTAGTATTTACACTATTCACCCACTTCATACTATATTTCCTTAGTTTGTTTATGTAACATCTAGATACTTACTTACCTCCTACTGTTATTTAAGTTTAAGGTTTAAAAATTCACTAATAATGCTCTTTCCACTTCCACTGTACAGCGTGCTACTGCATTTAAACAAATCAGATAGAGTGAGCTCTAGCCTCTAGCATTATAATACAATGGCTCTAGTGACCGGTTCGAAAAGAAAATTTCTTGTTTTTGTATTAACACGTGCATTTCACGCATTTGAAAGTAATTGTAATTAAAAAATGTAATTGTACTTTTAAATGTTCTTGTAGTTAGAAAAGTAATTTTACTTATGAAAAATAATTGTACTTATGAGAAGTAATTGTATTTAGATAATTTAAATAATATAATTTAATACAATTACAAAGTACAATTCTTCTTCAGATTTTGCTGCAATTACAATTACAAATTACTTTGAGAAAAATATGTACTTAAATACAATTACAAAGTACATGAAAAAAAAGTAATTGTAATTATTAATTACTTTTTAACTAGGAATTACCCAGCTCTGCCTCGTATACTTTTACTTAAGGTCATTTTTATATCGACCCAGTGTCACTAACTTCTCACTTCGTATGAAGTAATTCCCTTCGCCACTCTTCGACAATATTCGCTTTTAAACTATATTACCTATTAAATCAAACTAACTTCGTCCTTCTTACGATGTTCTTCACGATCTAGACTCTGGGAATAAAAAGAAAATTTTGGTCTTTTTCGAATACAATCTATTTTTTGGACAACAGATCGAGAATGTTCTTTTTAATACTGCTGATAGCGATACTATAACTTTCTTGCCTCGTTTCTTGCTTACAAACCAACCCAGTTCTCTCAGCAATTATGTACAGTATGAAGATGAAATTCAGTTCTACTGAAAAAAAACTGCTAACGCTCGGTTTTTCATACACTTGGGTAAAAAATATTAACTATTGTTGCTGCCCTATTGAATTGTCGTATTGTTTTAGTACACAAAATAAGTTAAAAATAAAAGATTTCAGATAAAAAAACCTCCAGTTGCGTTTCGGAAAATATGCAAATCATTTTAAAGACTTGTCCATTTTTTATTACACCTTTCTTCATCAATATAATCAATCAACTATGTTTCAAATCAAAAACTAATAAACAATCCATGGAGAAAAAAAGATGGGCATACCTACTACGCAAGCTTCGCAAATTTGGCGCCCAACGTCGGGGAAAATGAAGTATTGAAGTATGTTTTATTGGCTTTATAAATAGGGGCGCTGTTTAGTATATTGCCACATGCGCAGTAGTACCTAGATGTGGCCCTGGAGGCTGGCAATATTTTGTAGTGAAAATTGAAGTCATCAATGTAGATGGTGAACCAGAAGTGTGATAAAAGCTGTTAAATGGATTTGTCTTTGTAAAATAGTAACAAAAATCCACTCACAGTCTGTTTGCGCTATGTTCAATGAATAAGAGGAGATATTCAGTCACAGATTATCTGCCAGTAACTTGCTCAACTATAGTTGATTTTTTACAATTATTTTATTAGTAGAAAAAGGTAGTTAAATATAAAAATATTATAAACAAAGAATAATTAAGAACTTGTTAACATAAAAGATAAAAACATCGAAATGGATTTCACTATTTCTCCTATAGGGGCCTATTTTTCTATCACTATAAGTATGTTATTAAGTATTAATTTCTAAAATAATTTCGCATGATACTAATGATTTTAATATTTTTTTTTTATTGCAGAAGCTCTTTGATTACATCACATTTTTGGGATTACTTGTAAGTATTTTATTTTCTGTTCTAAATAATGAGTATTCTTGTTCTTTTTTCTAATGGATGTATATTTTCAAGTTTGTTAAAAGTAGAGTTAAATCATAGTGACAGTACGTGCTTTTATATATTTCGATAAATTTTAATGTAAAAGCGTTGTTCATGTTGCTAATAACATATGTTAGTAAGGATAGTGTATCTATCTATGTCGGCAATGCAACTTTTAAAAGCAAAAGGTAAAAACTATACAGGTGGGGAGGAGTTGTGTGTTCGGTGGTAAAAGATAAAATTGACAAGACAGCAAAATAATATATAACGTAAGAGAATTACTCCATAGTAGTTACGGAATTCTTAAAATTTCCTGACAAGATGCTCAATTTTTTCCGACATACAGTTATACAGTATCCGCCAAAATAAACAGTACCGAAAATAAAAATAAAGATTCATTTTTAATTTCTGTAATGTAAGTGTTCAAAATGTTCACCATTTCGACGCAAACAAGCTTCATATCGATTTTGTAAGCCAATAAACATATTTATAAAAAGTGGTTGATGGAACTGCCTAAAAATATTTTGTATTTTTTCCCGTAGTTCGGCAATATTCGCCGGCGGATTTTCCGAATGAAATATTTTTTCCTTCATTATGCCCCAAATGTATGCGTCACGTGGCGTCAGATTAGGTGAATGAGAAGGATATTCGAAGTCTGTTCCCCGAGAAATTATTCTATTATCAAAATGCTGACGGAGTAAGTCTAAGGTGCGCACAGCTGTATGGCTCGTTGCACCATCTTGTTGTGTGCGAAACTGTAGATTTCGTGCACGGCAAAAGCTATTTAGATCTCTCAAAGGTATAATAATTTTCTCTCTATAACGTTCTTGGTTGACAGTAAGTGGATTCTGATTATCATCTTCAACGAAATAAGGACCAACCATTCCATTACCAGATATACCGCGCACCAAACGGTAACTCGAAGACTGTGGAGTCGTTCAAATCCAAGGAATCTGGTTGTTTGTCGATTAATATAGCCGCTAAGATGAACGTGACTCTCGTCTGAAAACCATCTGTTTTTAAAAAATTCGGAATCTTCGTAAATTAAACTCAACATGCGACCACAGTAAATTTCTCTTACACGTTTGTCCGCAGCATTTAGTCGTTGTCCAACTTGAATACGGTATGGATAACCACCAATTGATTTGAACATGCGACGTAAAGACGTTTCACTAATGTTGAGTTTACATGCAGTTCTTACAAGACTTCTTTGAAGTGATTGCACAACTTGGTTAAAAACACGTCCTTCATTTTCGTTAGTGCATACTGGTTTTCGACGACATGACGTTGACAAAATACACTACCAGTGCGATGAAATTTTTAAACAACGGCTAACATCACACTTTGACTAGGAGCTGCTTTATTAAATTTTTGTTGATATTTTATTGACACCTGTTCTAAGCTTGGACCATCATTACGACCTTTTCCGTATGAACGAAAATAATGCTCTACCAAAAACACTGTTTCTTCCGTTGTTAGAACAATTTTTAATCAAATTTAATTGCAGTGTACTATTAATATATCAACTAATGACAATTAAGTTAAATATGACAAATCCATATTACATAAACAACTCCACAGCACTCTCTGTTTCGGTACTGTTTATTTTGGCGGATAACGTATATCAGAAATTAGTAATTTCTTTTTCAACTTACACTGAGAAAAATGAGGCACTATAAACTATTGTGCATGCACACTTTTTTCAACAATCGTGCCTACACATAAAGTTATTCTGCCGTGGTGCACATAAAATTATGGTTCCTCCGCCAATTAGCGACGTCACAAACTTATTTGCTGCTCGCACTATAAGATATAGGTCAAGACATCATATTGTATAACTCTAATGAACGAAAATATAAAGTGCACTGTTTAAAATACGTAATTGACAGCATTTTATATTATAATGCATTCATAATCCTATTATGTGCCTTTGCATTTTACTTTTTGATGCGTACCAGGTCGTACCCTATAATATATCGTGCCTGCGCATGATATTATTTGCTGCTGGAAGCATATCTTTATATGCGACTGCACTAAATTTCATAGTGCTTTTTTAGCTGGGCATGATCCTTTTACGTGCCCTAGTATTTTTTCCGCACTATTTAATATCGTGACGGGATTGATATTTTTCAGGATCAGCACTTAATCTCTACACGGTATTTTCGGACGATTAAATAAATAATAAAGGGTGTAAGAGACAACTTTCCGAAAACTTTAACAATGTCTTCAGATCATCGTCCTGATTTTTTTGTGGGAAACACAAAAAAAACTTTTGGCTCTTCATACAAACTGATTTGTTTTATTTGTATGGAGAGTCGATTTTTTTTTAGTTTTAGACAAAAAATTATTTGTGTACGTTGTTTTGGATTATGGCCTAAAAAAGACAATGTTAAAAATTAGAAAAGCTTTACCATAAAATAAACACAGTATAATAAAAAAAAGTGTTAGGAGAGGTATTATGTGTCAGTCAGAAAAGATAGGTAAAACAAAAAAATTTGGTAGTTTTTTTGACTTCACCGAAAAATACTCGTAGTGAACGATTTGTTTAAGGAGAGTCAAAAAAACGCCCGATTTTTTGTGTAATTTTTTTTTTTTGTTTGGACTATCAATTTTGACTGAAGATACCTACCTGTCCAAAGACTAATCTGATTATGAATATAATTTCACCGTTTAGAAACACCGTGCAAATATTTGTTGCTAATCCTAAAAAATATCCACACATGTCACAGTACAGTGCAGAAAAAAGTGCTGAAATTCACATAGTAATAATCTAATCACACAGAGTCTAGAGCAGGTATATATGTACTATGTAGGTAATTTAAAAAATCTTAAAATCATACAAACATTTATTTTCCATAAGAAAGTTAATCTTAATCTAGATTAAGCATAAACTTAATTAAATATAACTTTCTCAGTAACTCGTCCATTTCACACAACACAACACAGCAAAATTTAATATAGAAGTATTGAACGACACTCACGCGCGGAGGTCACAGCACAGAATGGTGTGTGGTGGTTGGTTGGATCCGGCGGCGCGGTGGTGTCGATGTCGGCGCGCGCGCGGATTCCCCCATTTGTTGCATGCATGTAATGTTTATATGCATACGCACCATATTTTTTTATGAATTCTCAAAATGCACGTAATGTTTAGTGCATACGCACAATACATTTTAGTGAATTTTCAAACATTTTTGTGCTAAGCAATAATTTTTTCAACCTGGCACGATTCTTCAACGTGCATACGCACTAAATTTTATTGTTCCTCAGGATTAATGTACTTATTATGCAAATAATCGGGAATGTCACTATAAAATTTTCTGCGTAGTTTTAAATATATACATGCATTGCATCGAATTTTATGGTGCAACTCTTTGCACCGTAATTTTCTATGCAAAAACTATATTATATGGTGAATTTAAGACGTCATAATTTATTGTGCTTTGATCACTGTAAATTATGATGTTAAATCCATAATTTTACTATGCATAATAGTTCTTGCACGATAAAAGATACGACATTTGAACATAAAGTTTTGATGAGGTTTCTTGCACAATGAAGTTTAATGCCCTGCAGAATAAATATACATTCCTGTCACTATTTAGAGTAATGCGCACTATTTTATTAGTTGTAAGCAGAGTATTTCACAGTGTTTGCATAATATTTTATTACGTCGACTTCAATCCATTTTTCTCAGTGTACCAACTTACTTTTAATCAGGTTGTTAAAGTAGCCATCAATTTTTTTCCCCAAGTTAGAGGTCTAGGGACAATTACTCTCGGCACGTTAAGACGACTTGCTGATATTCAGCAGCTCCCGAGGTCTCTGATTTAGAAAGCTCTCTTATAAATGATTTTGAGTATCTTAAACCTACCCAGATTGATATTGTTTCTTTCGGCACGCTATTCCCTATGACTAGGAAATTTTTCGGACCTCTCTTCTGACCTGAAGTATGAAATTTAACCTCCACCTAAATCGTTTAACCATTAGGACCAAGGCCTCTTCTGTTCCTTATTCTTCATCCTCATCGTTCTCTCCAATCATAACCTAATTCTCTAGAACATCGTTAAAAATATCCATTGCCGAATTCCTTCCACTTTCTTTCCATGATTTTAATACTGCCTTTCACTACCGCCATTATCGATACTATCGCCACACCAACCTTAGCAAACCCTTCTCACATTTTCTTTCTCTATATTAAGGTAGCATGAGCTATTTCCCCACAATAGATGTCACAAGACTTTCCATCCTCCCTGTAAATTCTCCCTTACAACTTTTCCTATCCATTAAACTTATTTCTTATGAAATTTTTCCATAATTTTCCTATAATTACCCACTTTTATTATCTACCTTCCAGTAAAGCTAATCGGCCCTATCAATATTTGTCATTTTATGTTAGTGTCCATAAAACAAACCTTCGGAATCTGCCGTTTGTCCTGCTGTTCATACCCTAACAAAATCCTTTTGAAAAATCCCTCTGGAGATCCGCCTACGCTCCAGCTTCCCCTTTATTGCCGACACTGATATTAACGATATCCAATAGGACCGTCGCTCACCACCTCTCCCGTATCCTTTCTTTCTTTATCACCCTACTACTAGCGCCATAACCGTGGATCGGTCCTCCCTAAAACAATATTCATTTCCTGAAAATTCCCTTCTTTAATCTACTTCAACAAAGAGTGCGCATCTAAAAATTAGAAATTTGACCCAATTGATCCATGAAACAAATGAATAACATTGTTGATGACAACATAAAACAGCACATTCTTGTTTTTATCAAGTAGCAACAGTTCTGTATGTTTATTAAAACAAATCTCTCGCCTAATAGAAACTGTTTCATTTTCTTGAATCGATCGAAGAATTTAGAAATCTCTGCTGTACTTTTTCAGTGAAAACTCTAAAAACCAGAGCATATAAAAGCTGCTTTTTGCGTTATCCAACAAGTAGTCAAGAGTCAGTGTTGGTAGAAACTGTCACAAACCGCCCCTATAGTATTTTTCACAGTAAATGTACTGGAATATTGATTTAAGAATGTAGATACAGGTTTTCACATTTTCACATTTTACTAAAAATTGTTATTAAATATATGCATCTTTAAAATTACCTATCACATCAAAGCAATCCATATATTTTATCAGTCGGTACTTGCAACGAATAACAAACTATGAATAATTAAGGTATTTTAATGGAGAAATAGTTCTTAAGTCGTAAATGTCTATAATTCTTCAACCGTAGCTGATTTTATTTGAAACTAGCCGAGTTTACCGATGGGAATATACGAAGATAGTAAAATATTTAAAATTATCAAATAACGTGTTATTCAGTCAGTCCATAGAAATTATTGGCAGTGGTGTACCGCCAGCGTTATATATAAAGAAAATATTACAACTTTTCGAATATTTATATTACGCAGATACTAAGTAAAATTTCTTGTAATAATAAAATGATATATTATATATAGTAAATTATGGCTGGAATTATCTTCGAGTCAAATAAATTGATTAGCAACGATAGTAATCAACTAAAACTGAGAACTATCTGTATAATCTTGATATTTTCGACTTTATCGCAATTTAAAAGCCAAGGCAAGGGCATTAATTTTGCTTAAATAATCGTTTAATACTCTTTTTCCAAAGTGGTATGGAGTAATAAAATCTAATTAGATATTCAAGAGGACTGCAGAGTAAACCGTCAACAAATTTAGCCACTTCGACAGGTTGCATTGCAAAAGTCTTTCGTTTTATAAATGGTAGGTAATATCACCTTATTTTGGGTAGTTTTTATGGGTTTTGCCTATTTATACACCGATAAACACTGCGCCAGAGGCGCGCAGGTGGTAAATAGAGAAAAGAAAATGCATTAATAAAAGTAATATTAGAAATAAAAATTTAATATATACATGTTTCATAACAGTTTTATAAATAAACAAGTTAAATAACTAAAAATAATATTTATGTCGCAGAACATCGATCTTGACGTTTACAAAGATAGTTAATCAATTTGTTTTTTACTCGTAGAGTAAGATGACGTGATTTTATTCGAGTGGCAACACTGCTTGTCATAGTACTTAACGGAAGTGAAGTCATTTGGATTTTTTGGTGGTAAAGAAAGTAAATTGAGTTTTTTTTTAATCCGTCTACATAAAACGAGGTGACAGCCATTTTTTTTGTGATTCATTCTGTTTCAACCGTCGACTCGAAAATACATCGGACGAAATCACGCCCATCTCGTTTCTTATTTGTTCGAAATTTGTGTAATATCCTCTATTATTAGCCATAATTCTGTTTTTGATTTCTTGTCCAACTTTTGTTCAATTTTCATCGTTGAGCTTCGTTCTGAAATAAACACTAAACCCTTTCTTGAACGTATACCTATGAAGCAAGTTTTGTGTTGCTTTTCTGGACTGACACTCTGTAATTATCATTTCCCATAGCGAATAGGATAAGAGTATCTTTTCCCTTGCTTTGGGAGTATTCTCTAACAGTCCTGAAATCTATTTCACACGATTTTATGTATTGGATTTTGAGCTCATTAACTTCCACTGCAAGAAGTTGAGTTCCCAGTGGCGATTTGAATAATTTGAAATTAAGACCCCGGGCGATATGCCGTTAAGAAGTTTCCATTGGATACTAATTTTTTTGGATTTTTTTTTGGGCCGAGATGTATCTATGTATGTATGTATGTATAAGTTAGGGGTGATAATTACACTGCGACCTATAGGATCTATTGTGTCCCCCCTTACTTGCCATGTTCTGATATTTTCTCAGACTTATAGCAGCTCTTCGAGTCCTATTTTCCTGAGGAAGTTTAGGACATCGTCGGGCTTCAAGTCAGGTAGATCCCCTTCCTCTATTCCATGTGCTCCTAGGTATCTAGCCCTAGAATTTTGCAAGGCAGGGCATTCTGCGAGTATGTGTATTGAGGTTTCATCCTCTTCCTCACAGAATCTGCACTTTGCTTCATCTGCTAACCCTAGTTTCTTCATGTGGCTTCTTAACCGGCAATGCCCGGTTAATATTCCCGTTAAAATTCGGAGCCTTTTTTACTGAGGTTGAGGCAGCTAAGAGATCTCTTCTGGTCATAGTTCCCCAGTAGTATCTTAGATTGCCTTAGTCCTTCCAGCTGATTCCAGTACTTGGATTTTTCTTTCTCCATTTCTTCCCTTAGTTTTCCTAAGATTACTCTACTGCTGATCCCACAAGATGGTTCTGGTCCCAAATGTGGGGTTTCAGCTCCTTTTTTTGCCAGCTTATCTGCTGTTTCGTTCCCCTCTATTCCTATGTGTCCCGGGACCCATAGGAGGGTGACAGTGTTCTTCTGGCCCAGTTCATTTAGTTTGCCTAGTCATTCCCAAACCATCTTCGAACTGATTATATTTGAACTCAGCGCTTTGATGGCTGCTTGACTATCCGACATGATCACAATCTCTTGTCTGCGGTAGTTTCTTCGAATATTGAATTCCACACATCTTTCGATGGCGGGGACTTCTGCTTGAAAGATGCTCGGGTATGTGCCCAAGCTTTCTGAGTATTTGGCTCTCGGTCCAAAAACTCCTATCCCAGTTCCCTCGTCTAGCTTGGAACCGTCCGTATACCACTTTATGGTATTCTGATTTAAACTCTGTATGGTGTCTTCGTCCCATTCAGATTTATTACTCAACCTTGTGATGAATTTTCTCACAAAGTTGAATTTCTTTGGCATATCATCTTGGGGCATTTCCCAAGTTTGATCAAAATGAAGTGATCGGGGTTTTTCCCTGATAATTCCTTCTTTGATCATTCTATATATCGTTTTCTTCCTTACACTTTCTAACAGAATGTGCAGTGGGGTTAAGTTTAAAATCACCTCCATCGCAGCAGTGGGGAAAGTTCCCATTGCTCCAGTAATACATGAACAGGCTAGTCTCTGAATCTTCGAGAGATTTTTCCTCGTCGTACTCAGATTAGCCCTTGCTCCCCAAGCCACTGTCCCATATGTGATTATTGGTCTCACTATTGCTGTGTACATCCATTGCAGAATATGTGGGTTGCATCCCCAGTTCTTTCCTGCAATGTTCCTGCACACCATGAGGGCCTTGGTCGCTTTGTGTATTACTTTGTCTTCGTGTTTATTCCAGAGTAATCTACTATCTAGGATCAGCCCTAGATATTTGACCTCTGTTTTCCACTCGACGATGTTCTCCCCTATTCTTATGATTTTTAGATTGGGTTTCTTTTTCCTTGTAAAGGCTACTAGTGTGGTTTTGGTGGGGTTGATACTGAGTCCCACCGAGTCACACCATTGTTTCGCAATGTTCAGTCCTCTTTGAACAATATCACAGAGGACATTTTCATACTTCCCTTTTGCCAGGATAACCATGTCGTCGGGCCGAAATGGAAAACTAATGTTCTAATGGATCCTGTCTAGGAGCCAGAATTAAAATCATCCTCAAGGTGATGCCTACCAACCCACCTCGAAACTCGCTGTTACCATCGTCTTGGAATCACTACCTTAGCATACTTCAAGACGGGCGACTTTCCCTCTCCACTCACTCTTTTCACTCGCAACTTCAACAACATTTCCTTCCCCTAAACATGCTCTCAAACAGTACCTCCTCCCATTCTTGTTTCCCCCTCAACATTATGTCCATTTGTTTTAGAATCTGGTATTTTCACAAGCAACATGTCTATTCATTGTCGTTTATTAGATCAATTGACATTTTTGTTAGTTCTTCCCGTCTACAGGCACCGACTAACTTAATAATTGTTACTACCTGAAAATTAAGCAAATTAATTAATATTTTGTAAAAATTACCTTGATCATTAGATATGTTTCATTATCTGCTTCCCTAATGAACTTGCTGATTGGGTCGCAGCTGAAGACTTCTGATTGTTTTGTTTTATTCTTTCTTTTAAAAAATGTGATAACCTTTGGGAAAGTGGCTATGTTTATATTTTTCTTTACTAAAATGGTACCACAGGGTAGAGGATTTGAAAGTTTTAGATTTTTGCGCCAAGTAATCCAAAACTATATCCTCTGACAACAACGATGTAATTCTTCCTGCCCTAGTCCGAAAAAATGCTATTTTATGAAAGAAAAAGCGTCCGGGAACTAGGTATTTTCCGCACGGTTGCCGAAAAAAGTTTTTCGAGTCACGAATGCCTTATTTCGGATGTTATGTTTTCACTTAAGGATAACCAATGGAAACAATTGTCATATTATGTCATTTTCTATTTCTTTGTCTGAATAGTTAACATCACCAAAGTTTTGAAACTGTACCTGTAGATGTTGCATACACACTTACAAAGTTTGAGGTTATATCACTTACTAATGAAATTCAAACAAAAGTAAAACCGAGAGCAAAACAGTATATATGCTCGAAGGAGCACAACTGAAAACAAATAACGATAAAAAAATCACAATAGCAATTTAGTGACAATTGACATGAATGAAAATAGTCAGTTTTCACAATTCATAACATGAATGACAACATAACATACGAAAATACAAAAATCGATTTTTTTATATATCTATTTTATATCGAAGCCTGCGTGATTCGAAAAATTTGCAAGCAGTGGTTTTTCATTTTCCATTCCAATTCCATTCTTCTGCTTATTAACGTTTTCCTCCACTTCCTCCGAGGATGGTTTTTCTATCACTTCTTGTATACATTTTGTGGGTATTGTGTATGATCATGCGTCCAGTTGGAGATTTCTTTTGCCCAGTTTCTACAAGTTTGACGTTTGAACGTGACCTAATCAGAAAAAATAATCAAAGGAATGATCCATTACTCAAATGTGGCTGATATCAAATATAAAACACTAAGTCAAATCACAATAAATTTAATAGTAAAACTATAAAAATGCGATACTAGTTTCGGTCTTAGACCATCATCAGGCTAAAAATAAAAAGATACAGTAAGGTAAGGAAGACAAGAACTATAAATATAAAGTTGGACAACATAGTAAAATGAGTGAGGCACAAAAGTAATAAAGAAAAGCTTACCTATCATGTAAAAGTCAATACATTTGTACAATATTAAAAGTTACATAAGTCAAAATGTATGAATATGTAGGTAAATAAAATATAATTATAATAATTTACTTTATTTTATTTATTATTGTTATAGTTTTTGTCTTATTCCTTACCTTACTGTATCTTTTCATTTTTAGTCTGATGATGGTCTAAGACCGAAACTAGTGGCGCATTTTTATAGTTTTACCATTAAATTTACTGTGGTTTGAATTAGTGTTTTATTGATATATAGAAAAAATAATGTTTTGTACCAAGGAAATGTCTTGGTACCAGTCATCTATCATTACTTCGTAAAATTGCATTATTTTATCTAAATAATGTTTTGTACCAAGGAAATGTCTTGGTACCAGTCATCTATCATTGCTTCGTAAAATTGCATTATTTTATCTAAATAATGTTTTGTACCAAGGAAATGTCTTGGTACCAGTCATCTATCATTGCTTCGTAAAATTGCATTATTTTATCTGGATATCTTCGTTTATTTTGTTTGCATTTAAAGGGATGTCGTTTTTCATGTTTTTTTGCATTTCTAGGCATTTTTAAAAAGGCTTTTCATTTAGGAAATATATATTTCATCTTTAGACACACTGTATATGCATTTTTTGCAGGTCACTGGTTATATTGTCACATCCCACTTTATAAATGTGATATAAACAGAACATTAGAACGGAAAGGAAAGATGTTCTTTCACTTTTGACCTACGAAGATATTCAATTTTTATTTCATTATTTTAGATTGTCATAAACACCTTGACGATTAATGTATTCGATGCAAATTTCGAGGTTAACTGGTTAGCGATGCCACTTACATCCTACAAACAAAATATTTGTTGTATCGGCTGAACAATCAGTTATAAAATTTGACAAATAAAATTCTATAGAAATAATAATGGTATGGTATTAGTTTATGGTGGTGCACTATTAAAATTCTGTCACAATAAAAAGGATTCTAAAAGGATGAGTCAAAAGCAATTTAGAAGTTAGTTGCCATTGGTTTATTGATTTATTTCTCATTTGAAGTCTTTCGAGGAACTGGTGGTACAATAAGTCTTGATATAATAAATACATATAACAATACTGGTAATTTTTTGAGCCAGGCTTTACAATGGTAAATAAAATCCACAGTTTAACCTTTTCTTACTGGTATTATTACCTATATAATTTAACTTTATATATTTAAAAAACGGTAATATTTATTTGTACTAAAGAATCAGGCTTATGCAAATCTATGAATTTTATTGTAGTTCATTAATCAGTATAAAAAAAAGTATGACAGTGCTTTTATGCGAAACAAAATAATATTGTTATAACAAACTAAGCAAATTGCTGAGTTTGTGTTTACAAATACAAAACTGTTATTTTAATATTTTTTGTTGAACAATTATTGTAACGTTGCCAATATTGTATAGAAGTAATAAATTATGCCTAAAACATACCGCAAACGACCCAAAAGCATTTTATGCTTTTGCCATAAATGATTTAAATATTTTTTTGCACGATTGATCATTTTTGACTGTTTACCTTGACAGATTTTACGTCAGTAGGTGACATTTACTAGCAACTAGACGGTAAGTAATTCACTTACCGTCGAGTTAAAAACTCTTAATTTTAATTTATTTTTTGAAAGAATAAAGAAAACTATCGAATTATTTATTAATATTGAAACTTATGGTACAATTTGTTAAATTATTTAATGAAATCCCACTTGTTTGGGCTGTGGTTTCACTTCTAACAGAAACTCCTGCAGAATCGCATACATTAGTATCTTAGGAACAAATGATTTGATTTTACTTGTAATGGACTAAGTTTTATATACTTTTGCAGAATTTCTAAATATGGAATTTTTCTGGTTTATTAACGACTGTAAAATTATGCTGGATGTTCGTTTTTGTTTTGGGTACTTATACAATCATAAAACCATCGGTTTGTTGGATGTAATTATATAATTCTTCTCTTTTACAGGCACCAAATATTCCCAATATCATTGTGACCTACAAATTATGAAAAAATCTTCATTAGATTATTTCTTTTACCTAAACTAGCTTACATTACCTTGGTGAATTAGAAATTCTTCAACCGGTGCTTCCATCAGGAATTTTTCAAATTGCTCCCGTGTAAAAATGCTCGCTTTCTTAGGCCTATAGTCAACATTTTTTCTCTTCAAATACACAATCAAAGTTGAAAACTTGGAAATATCAATGTCATCACAAAGAAAAACGGTGGATTTAATCATTGAGTATTTTGCCCAGAGGCTTCCAGGAGCTTTTACTGCATGTCTTTGAACGAAATATGCCAATAGAGTCTTTTAATCGATTCTTAAATTCTTGCCTTCGCACCATTTTTTAAAACTTTGGTAGGTATTTTGATAACGGATTTTGGATTTTTCGGGAATAACTGCGATATATCCTTCTTGACAACTAAATAAAAACTCAATTCTCCATTGTTGTTATGCACCTTAGTTACTACCTAACAACTAAAGTATCTGTCTTGATAAAATGAATGAAACTAGTCAATATGACGAAAATGTTTAATTTTATAATTTATAATGGTATCAATCGTGCAAAAAACGTTACAAGCATGTCGAATTTTGAGGGTAACCGATCTCAGACAATGGACTAGTTTAGTAGGATCATATTAATCAAAATGATAGCAATATATATTTAGGATAAGATACCTACTTACTTATATTGGTATTCATTTTGCAATTAATTTTTCTCATTTCGTAAAATTTAGCAATAAATAATTAGTAAGTTTTAAACGTAGCGCCAACTAATAACCAATAATGAAGTGTGTTTAAAAGTCAACGTTGTCACATTTTAGCTACGTTCGTTTCAAGTATTCTCAAAGAACTGGCGGCACAAAACACCGTGTTCTGTGACTAACTGATTGTACCAGTTGACAAGATATATGACAGGAGAGAAAATCGTGTTTATCTGTAATAAAAAAACAAGACCCCTATTCTTGACGGTGATAGAATAGAGCAGCCAATAGAAAGTGGGCGTGGTTCTATTGAAAATGCCAAAATGGTATTCTTGAAATTCGTTCTCTCACTGTACCGATAGAAGGGTTGCTCCCCGAGAGAACAATTACTTCTATTGGTTATTTTTGAAGGAACCGCTATAACACCAAGAGAAGGTGTTAATGATTTTTATTTTCGAACCAAAAATAGTATAGAAGTAATTTCTTTCATAAACCAAACACAACCAAACAACAAATTAAACTAACGAAAATGACAGAATATTTTGTTTAGTGTTTTACTCCTTATTTGATAAAGTGTCAATCAGAGAACAAAAATATCGATATATTTATATCTTTTTAATGACAACAAATAAGAGAGAGAGATAAGTTTCTCGGTTAATATTAAAGCATATCGACAACATCGCAAATTTTCTACCAATCTTATTGAAACACGTCACTTACCACTTATGACGTATGTAATCATTAAATTTAAATTTCAAAAGCCGATTATGGCTAGAGGATTAATTTTATAAAAATTTTATTTGTACAGTTGAACCACTAAAAACCTATTTTATAAGATGAAAACATAAAAAAAAATCACTAAACTAGTCCATTGTCTTCGATCGGTATAAAACCCTTACCCTTCTCCATACTTAATATACTATAAAAGCCATTTCCGAGCTTTCATAGTTATTGCAATCAAAAAGCAATGATAAATAGACGAAAAAAAGTCATAAAGCAACTTTAACTTTTAAATATCATGAAATTATTATATTAAAGTTTTGAAGGATAACACAAGAAAAATAATATAGGATATGAAAGTTATGATAATTCTTGAAAATAGATAATGATTAACTACTTTTTGCTGCATTTAAAATAAATGGAGATAACTCCAACTTTCATTCACCTGTTAAAGCTATTAGGGTAAGAAAAGATTTAGTAGTAACATGTTGAAATCTACTCATATATTCACTCTAGTCATCCCCAAAAGTATCTCTTTCAGACACAGATTTTCTCGCAGATTTTAGTTAACTAATTAGCTAAATCAATTTTTATATAACAGCGGAATAAATATGATTAAGTAGTTATTAAGTAGCGAAAGCTACTTTATGCGAATGCCTGTGTCTGTCTGTCCGTCCGTCTGTGGACACGATAACTCAAATACGCTTTCGAATTTCTGAAATCTGTTTTCACCAATCGATACCTAGAGACAACCTCTCCCTCGTATCAACTTTTCAGCCCAATCTGACAATCCGTCCCGGAATGGCGGGTCAAAAACCGATTTCGGGTCAGAAATTCCCAAAAAAAAATTATTGCTGATTCTTATACAGAATCAAATGCTGATCATTTTTGACTCAAGGACCATGGGTCTGTTCTAGTGTCTACTGCTCGCCAGGGCGGTTGCAAGTTTTAATTGGTCTGGGTCAAAAATTCCAAAAAAATTTTAATGCTGTTTCTGGTACCGAATCAAATGCTGATCATTTTTTACTCAAGGACCATAGAGGTCGAATCTACTGTCTATTGCCCTCTAATGCGGTCACAAGTTTTGAACGCTCTGACACGAAAATTCAAAAACTATTGCTGATTTTGACATTGAACAAATATAACACAATTGCATGCTTTATAAGGCTGCCTTACAAATGTGCGGCAGCAGTCTACATTCTTCCTGTGTAGTGCATTAATTTTTTAGCTGTCTAATGGAGATCAAACTTGATCTCTCAAATTCAACTACATCATACACAACCGTTATAGTTTTTGAGGTACCCTAACCATATTTTCTGGGCAAACACTCTTTGAAATTCTCTATTGAATGGGATATGGATAACTGTAAATATTTTCGGGGAACAGTAGAAAATTTAAACCTCATTGTCATTCAATAGCGTATTACGGTGGCTGGGATGTAAATTTTGGGGTTATGGGTGCTCAAGTTTAAATGGTAGCCTATCGAAAGCGTAGGTCGATGTTCTTCTAATTTTGCAACATGGTTTTATATGTCATGGGCTCGGCCGAGCTTTGACACTGAGGTATTGATTATTGAAAACAGCATCAAATGCTGATCATATTTTACTGAAGGACCATAGGTCGGATCTACTGTCTACTGCCCACCAGGGCGGTTGCAAGTTATGGCTGGTCTGGGTCGAAAAATCCAATAAAATTATTGCTATGTCTGATACAGAATCAAAAGCTGATCAATTGACTGAAGGACCATGGATCAGTTCTAGTGTCGATAGACCGGTTTCATATTTTAACTAATTAACAATTTCAAAATTTTTTATTGTTGATTCTAATAAAGAATCAGAAGCCAATCAGTTTTAAATGTGTTTTAAAACTGTTGTTACTGCTTAAAAGTATTTACTGTGCTTTCGCTACTTTTCTATTTTTCGATTGTTCGGTTTATTTTTATCTTCAATCCCTTGTAAAACGTTTGAGATGATAATATCATGTGGTGTCGGTTGGGCTTGTAACTAGGCAAAATTTGTTCATAAAATGTTAACGCCTACTTAACTTATTTGTTCTTACTTATTTAGTAATCATTTTTCAAATACTACGTAAGCAGTAACAGTAGGTAGGAATTTAAATAATAAACAATTTGAAAGCAACCTTACTTTTACTTGTCGCCTTACGTCACGAATTACAGTGACATCATTTTGATATTGTAATCGACTGCTTTATTTTACTTATGTTAATGTATTCTGAGATGTATAATATAAATTATACGGGGATGCAGCGGCTAGAAAAACATAACATACAACATAAAGAAAAATCATGAAAAATTGCAGGAATTATTGGTCAAGTTTGAAAGTCGTGCGCTACGGGGTGCAACGAACACTCAAAAACATAATATTGTGATTATTTCCGAAAGAGATATTATACTAAAGGTATACTAAAGATACAATTTTTGAAATCTTGATGAGATTATGAAAAATGTTGGTTGGGGACTTTTTGCCAATATTCTTCAAATAGGGGGTGGGGGAAGGTTCAAACTTGTTATAAACAAATGTCATAAAACTTTTTTTTTGTTTTTTAACCGATTTCAATGATTTTGGCGTCATTTAAAAGAGTTTCTTCTGTTTAATGAGATGCATAACAAAAATACCAAAATTAGACAATTTTGTCTCCGTTCTATTTTTTTTCTCGGAAATTTGAAATTCAATGATGCTTTCTTTTTTAATTTAGGTGAAAAGAGGATAAAAAAATAAAGAAAGTAGTGAATCTAAATCTTAATATTTTATTTGATATCTTAAAATTAAAATATCACAATAGTTAAATAGAAAACCAAAATCCGTGCCAATGTCGTCGTAGAATAAGAAAATCCAGTAAATAGTCAACAAACAAAATTCTAAATCCGTGTCAATAGCCAAAGTTCGTCGTAATAAAAAATCACTAAACAAAATACAAAATCCGTGCAAATAGCCAACTTTGCCACAAAAAAGGAATCAGTAAAGAGTGTAACAGTACCTGTTAACATTTTAAGCACCTGGTATCTTAAATATTAAATTAAATTAGTACCGAGAGCTCCATCTTTCCGAAAGAACTCTTAATAATAAAATAATTAATACGGTCTCTATAATTATAATTGGAAGTTTAAAGTAGCTCCGCTACGAGGTGTAATAATGAGTTGTCATTATCGGGTTCAGGATGTTTTAATAATTATTCTCAGTCTCACTTCTTGTATTGGTTTACTGTCATATACAGAAAGTTGGAATATAATACAGTAAACTAGAAGCATCTCTTTAATTTGAAGATTCAGTAAACTTGAACAGCTTGTAAACTTTAAGCTCTCGTATGCCGAACATTTTTAACTGGATCATCTCTACAACTTGGGCAGATCATCCCTTCACTCGTGATTTTCCATAGTCAATTAGAACCACCTAAACCTTAGACAAGGAAAGAGAGAGGACGCGTAACCCGAGTCGTGAAACTGTTACCACTTGCCACATAGTCGATGTGGTCAGTGGCGTAACATAATGTTTACAATACATTTTTCCCACATAATAGGTAATAATTGTATGTTTCTTAGATACAAATAATAGGTTAGTATCAAAGGAAGGAAGTGAATAAAATTTACTAGTACTTATAAAAAATCTTTATTTGTTATGAAAATATTAACATAATTAATCTATAACTACGTTAATATTAAATAAATACTTAAATTAAAACTGTTTATTTGCTGATATTAATAGTGATGTTTGACTATAGAACATTTTTGTTCACCATTTTAACCATTAGACAAAAAATATCCAAGTGGAAGCTTCCATGTGTCATTAATTGCAACTATCATTAAAACAACAGCTTCTTTGGCTAATTCATTTGAATCATCATCCAAATCAACCCCAAAATTGACTAACCGTAGAAACTTTTACTATTCCATACCAAGTGCTGCCGAATTGACATCTCATCATTGATAAGAGAACAAAGTAATGGTTTATTTGAATTTTCTTTAAGTTTACTCAGAGTATTGAATTATTCAATTGTGAAAAGTGGGTATTTTTTATTTTTAGACATTGCATTTTTTGTAACAATTGCTTATTTACACTACTCACATTTTCTAATAAAATGGCTTTTTCATTATCAATCAAGTTCTTATTTTTCAAACTGGTTATTAATTGTTTATGGAAAACAACTTTTCTTTTTAGCCTGTTTATAGATTGTTTCAATACCCTAATTTTTCTAGTCTTCTCTTAACTTCTAATAGTTTCTAGAAGTAACTTCCATTTCAGTATTTTTAACCAGGACAGTCAGCTGTTGGGTTTAATGACTGTGTTGAGGAAGTAGAAGGACCAGGTTCTGTACTCTGAATATATTCGAATGGTGCTCTCTATTTGGCCTAGAAAAAACAATATTTTTATATAAATATTTCCAATTCACAAAAAATTTAAATTATGTTTTACTTAGAACTGCCAAAGTGTTTTATTGTTATTAGTTATGTAGGTACATACCTTCCTGGGTTGCAGTTATGTGGGCAACTGATGAAAAATTATTGGAACAGCTACATGGAGCAAATGTAGTCTTGAATTTACATCAGTTTTATATAACCAACATTCCTCAAAGTGTTTTGACCAAAGTCTATCATTTTTAGTTGGTTCCCAAATCCTTAATTTTGGTGTTACATATCCATAATTTGTGTTTTTCTACATCTGTAGGAAGGCTGTAACAAAAAATAAAAAGTTCATAAAATACCTACATGTTTTTCTAGTGAAAATTCTCCTATTTTACAGTGAATAATTCTTTTGTCGTTTTGAGTTAGTCCTTTTTGCATTAATCTCCTATTGAAATGAATAGCTAGATTTATTTGGAGAAACTTAAAAATTGCTTACCTACGCCATTGGTAAAATGGCTGTTTTGAAGCAAGAAAATATATTATTTATGCAGATTTAGAATGAATATTATTAAACCGCGTTATCCAAACACTATAATTAGATGAATTAAAGACTGAATAATTACATACTTAAATATAATTGCTCAAAGATAACTCTTTTATCTTTTAAAATAGAAAACATACATATAGAATATATATACAATCGTTTGTTTACCTGTAAAATGAAATTCCTATCTCCTTTTCTCGCTGCGACTTCGGCATCCGTAAGCACAACAATTCACCATTATTCAGTTCAAAAATAATTCACTATCTCAATAATTTTCACTTAAAAATTCACAAATAAAGCACACGCTGTATTCGCTTTGTTTGCCACAGAAATAATGGCGGCTGCTAAAAATGTGTCACAGAACGCAAGCTCAAAATAAAGCGAAGTGCGGTATCCATATGCTTTCCTAATCTAAGACCTAAACAGTGCCGTAGCGACCCCAAGGTACGGCGAAAGATCGTCCACTATTGTTAACAGAGATAAGTTTATTGTGGTATATCAAGTTTACTATTCCCATATTTTTTCTCTTTTATTTCCGTTTATATCGTCAACTGTATTAGAATAAGTATTTTTAAAGAACTGTTTGCGGATTACGAATTTTATTACACAAGTCACATGAATTCTTAATGGAAAATTTATTGTTGAAATTGGTGATCTTCCTAAGTAAATTATTGAGGAAAGAAGAAAGTTTTGAAGCTGGAGAGTTAAGGAAGGAAACAACTGGCCTTATCGGTACGTTATCTTTGTATATCTTAGGAAGTCCATAAAGAAGAGGAGTAATTGGGGCCTTTTGAATAAGTTGGTAGACATGAGTATCAAACATTTTTAATGTATCGGAATATAATTTAAGTTTATTTCTTAATTCTTTATGGAACTTAGAAGTAGGGTCAGAAGAAAGAAGAGAGAAGGAGGGATCAGAAGTAATAAAGGAGTCTACCTTATTTATATAATCCACCATATTAAGAATAACAACACAATTACCCTTATCTGCCCTGGAAATGACCAAATTCTCTTCAGACATTTTACTTTTAAGATCCCTAATTTCTTTACTAGTTATAGCAAGGGACTTATCCAGATGTGAATTGTTATGATGAGGATTATTATTTTTGGCAAATGACTGTTTGCGGATTATTTTTTTGTAACGTATTCTCAACTTCATTCATTTTAGCACCAAGAACAGAAGACAGTTTTTTCTGACATCTTTCTGTCATCTTATGATACTTATTTAAATAACTCAGCTTAAAACAATTTTCTTCAGTAGTATCATAAAAAATAAAAAGATATCAGTGGCGCCCTTATAATTTCATAAAGAAACAAATATTGTACTATAGTCAGAGCTAATGAACTTACTCACCCCTAGCCGAGGTATTTAACTATCATAATTTTTGCTGTGATAAACATTTATAAATTTTGTTAATTATTGAAATATCTTTTACAACTAATTAAAGACGAAATTAAGATTAATGGTTGTTTTATTGTAAATTACATTTTTTCTTTTGGTATATTGTTATTTTTTTTTTTGTTAACTAAATATTTTCATAAATTCACTCTTAAAATGTAAATCATATCACAAATTTACGCCCAACGTCATAATAATTGCAATAAAAAACAAATAAAACCGTACTGTATTATAATACACATGCAATTTGTCAATACAATACCTTATGCTGCAATCTTCCCTCACTCAATATCATCCCTCTCTGTGTAACATTAAAGATGTGGGCGTGGACAGCTGTTTGAATGATTTCAATTCTGAAATACGTTTTTACCACTGTGACTGTGATATTTCGATTGCATAGAACAATATTGGCTGAATATAGTTTCTTTTCTTTCGTTTGTAATTATATTTCATAGGCTTTCTGATTTCAGTATCCTTTGTTTTGGCACATAATATCATACCACACTGAAAAGTTCGATTTTATAAAGTTGTTTTGCTAATTTCATATTGGTAAAAACAACACACATGTTGATAGTTACAGCTCGAAAAGGTTTTGCATGTTACTCAAATCCTTATTTTTAAAATCCTAAAGTCCTAAAACTAATCCTTTTTTGAAGTAGTGGAATACATTTTTTTATATCCATTAGAATTTTCTTTGGTTACTATAATAGGTAGGTACATTTCGTGAATATATTGTGCTGCAATTTTTACAGGTAGTTTATTTAAATATTAAAAAAAATGTCAATAGCTTCTGTTTTTTTGTTGCTGAAAAAGTAGAACTTTTAACTAAATGACAGATTCTTCGTTCATATTGAGAAAAACCAATAATTTTATTCAAATTTACAAAATTCTTTTAGCAACAATGGTGATCAGTTACATTTTTTTATTTACAGAAATAAGATGGATGGTTATTTAAGTAGTAGCAAGAAGTAAGAATGTAAAAATCTTATACAGGAATGTTTGATAATTTGAAATTTTAATGACACACTTTCACAAAATATTTTTTATAAATTAACTTGATGTTCCTTACTCCCAAGCCTTGTCCGTATTATATTAACGTTATTTGTAGTAATTAATACAAATTAATTGGCATTTCGACATACGACATACTTTATAGAAACCTGTATGAAATATAGATTTTTTTTCTATCTTATTTACATATTCGGGAGTTTCACAAAGCTTAAACTTAACTGTGGGAATCGTGGATATACGAAACTAGTTTTTAATTGCTTAACCTACCAACATCAATTTAAATTACATTCTTTAATAAAGAACATTTCAAGAATTTCGCTTACGTTTACCAAGATATTTTTGACTCAATGGTTATCTCATTAACAAAGTACATCTCAGATATTTAATATTTAATTTATCATCAAAATTAAATCATGTATAAATGTAATAGTAATCGACAATCAATTTTATGTACAATTTTATCAGACTGATCTTATTTGTACGTATCAGTAGCATAGAGATACCAGATACGATTCACAAATAGTGTTAGATAAACAAATACACAAAATTAAATTTGACGTTGATGTATTTATGTATAGATTACGAACAAACAAACTTAAAAATAATATGTTTAATTATTGAATATTACGAGTATAACGTCTTTATTTTCATAGCGACAGCATTGCCCTTTAAATTGATTGACATGTAACGAGTCTAATCTTTAACTACCGCACTGCTATCAAATCAATTTTAATTGAACTAATCAAAAATGCGGGTAGGTAACAAACGATCCAGTTAATTTAATAAAGCAGGCCTAGCACCGCTCTCTATATAGACCGACCGTTCGTAAAAGTGCTTTGTAAGCTTTCTATAAGAATAATATCTCAATTGATATTTAAACTAGGTTTATTGTATATTTAATATTATTCAATTCGGTGATTGTAAATAAGGAAATTGTATTAATACTAAACAAGGAATATCAAGTTGTAAAAACTCTTTTTTTGCTGAAATTATGATTCGATTGTTTTTTACCTTTGTCGATTGGTTTTCGATTTATGCCTGGTGTAATATGGTTATTTATGTATGTACCATAGTGTTTATATACGGCTTCGAGCATAACTGACGTAGAGACCGCATGCAATAGTGATTGTTTTGTATCAAAGGGAAAACAGTCGGACACTACAGCCAGTGTCGAATCATTTTTAGGGGGGTTTGAAATTAATACCTTTAAAATACATTTTAAAACTTGTAACATAATATTTTTTAGACTTGAATATAAGAGTGATATTAAATAACTATTTACATAGAATCATAAAATATTTTATAAAATAAGGAGTAAAATTTGTTGAATAAAATTCCACAATATTATCGAGTTTTTCAGTATTCTTAATATAGTAAAATTTTACATTTTATTTATTATGAATACATTCAACAGTAAGGGTTGAAAGAATCACTATAATAATTGAACTTTATATAAAAAAATGGTCAGTCTCAATAATTAGATATAATATATTCTTAATATAATAACACCTTCTAAGGAGAGGATCACCAGAAGTCTCCTGTGAGGTTTGTAGAGAGGGAGGAAAAGTGAAGGTTGAAATAATACGCATTAAAAAATATGTCGAGCTTTATTTTAAAGCATACAAACTATCAAATACCTAAATTCTATTGATTTTTGAATAAAATCGTCTTTGTTAACAGGCTTCTAACTCTATTTTGTTCAGAATCTTTTAGTTTAAAAGTCTCATGGTGGATTCTTAGCTTAAAATAATACTTTAAAATAAGTTTTATAATTTGAATGGGATGATCACTAAATATATCTGAACAATGTGAAATAGCTTTACAAAAAACCGAATCGAGTATTTTCCTCATGGCACCCATAACTAACAACGTTAAAACATCTTTATATTTTGGATTAAGTAAATTTTCTTTTATTAAAAACATTCTAAAATATTTCTCAGCTGTTTTACATATATTAACAACAAACTGAGATGCATTTATCAATAATAGTTTCTGCACTTCCAAATGAAAAATTAAACAAACGTACTGCACACAAGAAATTTTAAAATGTAAATAATACAAACAGGATTTATCAAAATTTATTCATTTTTTGTTTTTCAACAAAAAGGCAATTTAAACTGTGAATATTTTGGGCTTTTATACATTAACATTGGTGAAAAGGCTCAATTATAGTCAAGTGAAGTGTTTCCGAAAATTTTTATTGTTCTGTGGAGTAAAACAAAAACCCAAACACATCAGTTTGCCATCGCTCCCACATGTTGCATAGTGCTTATTTGGATGTGAACAGAATTAAGTTTTTCTTGCACAACACAAACAATTATTTATTTTTACTACACTTACAGATAAGTCAGCTAATACATTATGTGTAGCTGTAATAATTAATAATATTTTATTTCAATTCACGACCCGACATTGGACTTTTGAGCTCCTTATTTTAAATGTTTATTAACATCGAAACAATATCAAATACTTGAATATACCGAATGTCCTATAGTTTCTACCAAAGGATTAAAAAAACTTTCTTTTCATTTAGGACTTTTCACTCGAATTTCAGTTAAAACGAGCAATATGTCGCAATTTCGGTATGCTTTTTTGTTTATGTTTATTTGCTTATGGTACTTTTATCATACGTAAAAACACCAAAGCTTTTTTAATATAGGCACCTAATATATTTTATTGTTTTACAAAATCTATTTTACCTGGAAATTCAAACAAAATGGCAGATAAAAATCTAGACCAATTTGTTGGAATAAAATTGCCAAAAAGCAATATAAGATTTTAAAACTTTGTATTTGTTTGTACCTACATAAATCGCCGTATTTGTGATAAAAAATAGTATGTGCAACTCGTGCGCTGCTGTCGATTCCCCTCTCAAGCCAATGGTTTCGCCCGTGCATTCAACTTCTCTTTCCTGGCCAAGCTTGAACTTTGTGCACTATAGTCTATATAGAAAGGATAAGGAGTAATAAATCATTCATTTAAGTAAATTTCATAGACGTACCAAAATATATTTTAAGAGGGTATACCGTGTTGATGATATTGTGGAATTAACGGCTGCTATGTTGTGTGTTGCTAAATCAACAATTTATAGATTACTAAAAGAAAGCAAGAAGGGAACTCTTCAACCCCCTAAAACTCCTTCAGGCCGAAAACCAATTGAGATCGATGAGTCATTAAAACAAAGACTAAGGCGTAAAGTTTATGGATTTTACTTACGAAAGGAAATTCCAACACTTGACAAAATTATGACATCAGTGCAAGAAGATACGGACTATACAAAATTCTCCAGAATGACATTATGCAACCTTTTGAAAGATGTGGGTTTCAGATATACAAAACATAATAGAAAATCTCTCTTGATAGATAAACCGGAAATAGTTTTTTGGAGAAGAGACTATTTAAGAAGCATTCGACATGCCAGAGAAGAAAATTTGAAAATCTTCTACTTAGACGAAACATGGATAAATGCTGGATATACAGCTTCCAAATCTTGGCAAGAGGAAAATATTAAAAACGTAAGGCAGGCATTCGTGGAAGGTTTGTCGTTAGGTTTGCAGCCACCATCTGGAAAAGGAAAAAGACTTATCATTGTCCATGTTGGAAGTTCTGAAGGTTTTGTTGATGGTGGATTATTAACTTTTATTTCAAAACGCACGGGGGACTATCACGAAGATATGAATGGGGATGTCTTCGAGGAATGGTTTGTTCAAATGTTGGATCTGATTCCAAAAGGGGCTGTTATTGTTATGGACAAAGCAAGTTACAATTCACGGTTACGAGAAGAATTGCCCACAAGTCGTTGGCGTAAAGCAGAGCTTTTGGAGTGGCTTATTTCGAAAAATATTAAGTTTCCAAAAGATCCATTAAGGAAAGAACTACAGAATTGCAAAAATGAACAAGAATAAATACCTACATTGTAGAAGAAATGGCTTCTTCTCGTGGTATATCAGTTCTTCGACTTCCCCCTTATCAATGTGAACTTAATCCCATATGAGCTCAGGTAAGGGGGGAAGTTGGAAAAAAAAACTTTTAAAATAAACGATGTTGTGAAATTGTTTGAGAGTGCTGTAAGTCATATTAGTAAGGAAAATTGGACAAACTGTATCGAGCATGTTATCAAAGTAGAGGCAAATATGTGGAAAATTGACAATATTTGTGATGATTTAATCGACCCTATTATTATTAAACGATTCTTCCTCTTCCGAGTCGGATATAGAATAAAATGTAAGTAATAAATGTATTCCAATAATTATTTCTTTACATTTTTTATTATATTATAATTTAAAACGTATTTTTTTCCCAAAATACACACCACTGCATTGCGTAATTGCTTATCTGCTAATCCTTTAACAATGAAGAAAACCCTAAACTTTGCTACAACTGAAACAAATACGGGGTCGATCTACCTGATTTTTTAGATTTACGGAAGAAATATAATTTAAAGTAAGAGATTTATTAAAAATTTCATGGTGCTCCCTGTAAAGGTTTTGCATACTTAATTAGGGTTTATTACTCCTCGCACTTTTTGTACAGACTATAGTCGCATAATATATAAAATACATAACTGTATTATTTTACAGTTGGTTTAACGTCTGTTAATTTTCAAATTAAACTGAAGTTTTTGAAAATGTGTGAAATATTACAGCTAATGTTATTCCCATCGATGCTTCTTAAAGTTACATGAAGCTTTTCTAAAGGAAACCATTTTAAATATATTCCATTTTAGTAATCTATTTGTTGTAATAAATATTATACATATTTACGCTATTGCTGTTTTTCTTTTTATTGAACACTTTCTATTCGATTTTTTTTTATCTGTCAATGGGAGTGTGCACGGGCAACAAACTTAATAAAACTGGTGAGCTACCGACCGAAATACCCTACATATAATATGGACTTTAAAGTAGCAGGTATTTCCGGTTGGGCAGGTTACTCCTTTTAAGAAAAGATCAATTATTGAGATACCATGATGCGCACCTGTTACGTTCTTGCGCTTATACATTTATAATAAGTTTTAACAGTATAAAGTGTAATTTTAAGTCCAAATATTTTTTGTCAAATAATCTTGTGTATAAAGTTTCATCAATATGTTTATTTACATCTGACTGAATTTTAATTATGTGTTTATTCAAACGTAGACAGTATTAAACGAATCTGGCTAGTCATGCTTGTAGTATTGGTCATGTTAAAATCTTGACACTTCCATTCAACACCTTAAAAAATGATACTCATCTTCTATACATGATTGATTCACAGTGGTCCTAGAAAAGAATATACATACATATTTTGACATTGTTTCACAATCAAAAATTAAATGTTTCAAGAGGCTTGACATTTTATAGGAAATGACTTTTGAAATGCCGTCGGACAAGTCTAGATTTATAGTTGGTATTATTTTTGCCATGAAAAAGAAATTTATATGTATGTAAAAAAACCTTCACAGTGAAACATTGTTATTATTATAGATTATAGGCCAAGCAATAGGGCTTACGAGGAATGTATAATAGTTAACTCATGTTCTGCTCTTCGAACATCTAAAGAGCATACTTAACAAGTAGATAAAAATACAAATTAAAAAAGATATGTATTTTTACAAAAATAACTGATTTTCCTGTCTTCCCAAATTCTCTCGTTTACTATAAGTATCATGTTGACTTGTTTGAGTCTCATTTTAATTACATAAAACTTTTTTAGACGAGAACATCTGTATTATACCAATACCAATACCAATTCCAAAAATTTCTCATTTTCAGAATTTTATTCTGAATCCGATAAACCGAACCCCATATTTTTAAATTTATTTTAACCTTATTACAGGAAATTCAATGTGCTTAATTAATTAATACACTTTTTTGTTCGGTTTTAACCCAACTGAAACAGTTAAAATATTTGTTGTCTATCTATATACATATTAGGTATTCAAATTATAAATAAGTGTTGTTTATATTACAGATATCGACTGAACCAGCACATCGAATTGAAAATGGAAAAACTACTAGTTCATGTGAGTAATTTTTTTTAAATAATTTAGTTTGAAACAATTTTATCGGTCACTGGTAATTTTTCGATTTCAGTTTCAGTTTTTTCCAAAGTGAATTCCCATTAACAAAACATTTTTAAACAACAATTTAACGACAATACTAATGAAAATTCCATAAATTTATTTTACGACTTTTTTTCTCCACAGAACAGAAGCCAGACAAATTCATTTTAATGTGCTTTTAAAAATATTATAATTGTAAACTTTTCGACTGAAAATCGTAAAATTTTAACTTCCTCAGTTTAAACATAAACCAGAAATTTGTAATAATTTTGTTTTAAACAAACCATACAGATCTGTTCCGACAGCTTAACAATAAATCAAAACAGTAGTACTTTTAATAATGTATGAGCAAATATTTGAAATTCTTTTTGTTGTCAATATGTTCAGAACTAAATATGGCTGCCATAAACCTGCTTTATTAGATAATTACTGTATTTATTATCTGAGTTGTTTGTCTTTGCGTCGTCATAAACGTTAATGTGTTTAAATTTTTGGTTCCAAATTGTATGATAATCTTACATATAAAGATTTTTCCATTTTAAATTTATTAATGCTTAAAACTTGCGTAAACTTTTAGCGCCAGCCGCCACTGCTTCCCGAATAAAAGCTACTGTGTAATGAGTACATTGTTTCGTTAACCACTATTGTACAGCAGAAATTACTTTAACACGATTTGCATACGATATGTTCGTTTCCAATTAATGCGTCATTGGTACGCGCCTTTTCTTTTCTTTATATACTGATCGTTTCTATAAATAAAATAAAACATTATTATTGTTGTCCCGTAAAATTTATTACAAAATATACCATTATGATGTTATCTTAATCATAAAAATATTAGTATTGAACTCAAAACCTTTTGCATTATACTTACAACTACTGTAATAATATAAAAATTAAAAACATATCCATAAGTGAGTTACAAACGGTGTTGTGAAATTGTTTGTAATTTACACGCTTTGGGAGTTTGGTTCAATGTGAGTGGTCGTTCAACGTCTGAAAGGTCTATTGTGGCTCATCGTTAGTTTGTAGTAGTTCTATCAGTCGTTGGCGACACTTCCATAAAGTCCTTGGGCTCGAATAATAGACCAAATTTATTGATCCTTAGTCTTTCGAGCTCTCAGCAGTTACTCAAGATCATTAAGCTCATTAAGGCGACTGTGTCAAGTCAGTAGTCCTATCATAATTCGGCGGTCTTGTCTGCTCAAATTTAGCAGCTCTTGAGACTTATTTTTAAAGAAATCTATTACAAATGCCTTTGAATGTGTTAAACCCTTTAGCTCGAACCAGTAATAACGTCTCCGATCTACCCAGATCTATATTGTTCCTCAGGTTACGCTAATTGCTATTCCTAGGAATGGCTCCTGGCCTATAAATATTCCTTCAGCACATTTTCTGACTAGAAGGTCCCCTTGTTAGCTTCTTTCAATGCCGGTATGCCCAGGAGTAAGGTTACTTTGTTAACTTTCCCTAGATGTAATAGATCCTAAAGGCATTTCCTAATTACAGATTTTGATTCCAGTGACATTAGTGCCGCCTGGCTATCGGAATGATTTTTATAGTTTTGTTCCTATAGTCACGATTAAAAATCTCCTGAAGGCACAGATCTATTGCAAAAACGTCTGCTTGGAAAATTGTGGATAGGTTATCCAAGTTAATACCTTCAATTTCTAATCTTTTGACTTCCCCGAGGAATACGGTATATTCCTCGACACATCACCCCTAGCGATTCGCTAAAACCCACACCGGGGATCACCCGGTCCCGGGACATGCAACAAAACATCCATCTCTTCTCCTACAAAACCATGGTAACTCCTTCGAGGAATCTTCACAATTCCTCGAATTACCCCGTTAGCCTAGCTAACCCCTCCCCGTCAGGTTATAGGTATTCTGTAGTTTTCCTATAACACCCGTTGTCTCCCAACACACCTCGCTACCTCCAACAGGCACTCTTCTGCCATATTGAGTCATTATCTCCTAATCTCAACTCAAATTCACCCAGGACAATACGACATCCACTTAAAAACAACGCCAAACCAGTCCTGTAGAGAATCTTAAATCCTAACTTTGTATATAAACCTGTCCACACTTGTTATGTTTGAAATAAATAATAATTGCGATCAGTGCGTGGTTGTCACTTGAACGAGAACGCTGTGTGTTATGGAGTGGACAAAAGAAGCTACTACGAAAATTATTGATATCTTTAGAGAAAATTCACCCAGATTATAAGAATCGGCAGTTAAAGCATGATGCGTGGCATGAAATTGCCACGTCAATGGAGATGACCAAAGATATTCTGTTTTAGGAAGATGACAAAACCAACCTTGAGGTAGAAACCGGCCACACCGTCGAACTAGGATCTAGTGATAGTCAAGTTGCTGACAATACCAAAGATAGAGATACAGAGACACCAACTTCAACCAGAAATAACCGGAAAACGTGTTAAACGTAAACTAGACACCAGTAAGTCAGATGAAGCATATGAGATCCTAACAAATCTCAAAAATACAAGTAGAGAACGCGATGACTATTCCGTTTTTGGGGGAACATGTAGCATGTAAAATAAGGAAGCTTGCCACCCCATATGCCAGATCTACAGTGCAGTACCACATTAATCACATGTTATATCTTGCTGAGCTGGGAAATTATGACCAACCTCCTTCAAGAATACATTTTCCCCCCGTCGAATATCAACAGCCACTTTCGCACAATTCGTCAGATGTAATGCCACCCGTGCCATCACCACTTTCTATAGGTCACTACAGCGGCTCGTCCAGCTGTCCACCATCATCCGTTCTAACTCCTGAACCACCTCCTTCTGTGTCCCATGAACCAGATCAACAAAATGAGAGTCAGGACGATCTTAAAAAGCTGCTATATGACATGGACCATGGTAGATTAGTGTAACAATGACATTGTCAAAAAATAATAAGTATTATTTTACTACTTAATAAATAAATTTGTTCTAAATTACATACCTGCACATATTCTTTTAGTGCTTCGATAAGGGCGTCACATACTTCTGGTATCATCTGAGAAATACTTTGCTGTGATGCTTTAAACCGATACATCAAGCTGTGGTAGGAGTCTCCTGTAGCTAGAAATCTCAATAGCTAATCTTTCTTGAACAGATATGGCGTCTCTAAATCTAGTATTCCTTTTAGCTATTTTATGGCCCACTGCATTTATTAACGTTTCAAAATCAGCATTTGACATTCTTACAAAATTTTTAAAATTTCCGTTACAGCGTAATTCACCACTTAATGAATCATAATCATCTGATTTTAATTGCCGAAGAGGCTCACTGCCACTGTATTTTCTGCGCGATTCCAAAATTGGTCGTATCCAAAATCTTTTTTTTTTCTGTTGTGGTGTTTTTTCTTTTCTTCATCGTATAAAATGACACATGCGGCAGCAGCCAGAAGAACATCTTGTTCGTCAGCCATATCGTTTAAAATTGATATTTTATAGTGTGGATGCTCTCTTGTTTTATAACAGTGTTATTGAAACAATGTTATATAACTTATTATACAACATGTTACTAAGTGTGGATGCGCCTTTAGCAGAAAAATCACACATTCATCTTGTGACTCTGGTATGTACTTGTTTGTTGAAAAATTATTAATGTTCATTATGTTCATACATCCAGCTAACAAGTATGTTATGTTGTTTGATTTATTTAAACTGGTATCCGGATTGACACTTTTAACTGTATTGGTTTCATGTTTTAGTGTTTAAACTCATATTTATGTTCAAATAATTATATTTGTTTATGAGGTTTTGATCTCTGTAATATTACATTTTATCAGTGTCAACTGCTTTGTAAATTCTATCATTCATTCATTCTTGTTTACCAATTTATTCTGTTTTTTAAAGCCTGATGATGGTCTGATTCAAACCGGATTACCTATCGAAATTATTAAAATTTTTATGGCAGCGGTGAGAGTGTCTGCCGTTGAACCATATTCAGCTTCCCCTTAGCGACATTTCGCCCACCAGACCAGAGCACCATAAGTAATCATAGGCCTCAGATATAGCTAATTTATTTGTTTGGGTTTAATTCCCCATGACTTGGCGCATATTTTATGGCACGCCCAAAGGGATAGATTTGCTTTACTGCAAATATTCTCTAAATGAGCGTTCGATGAAAGTCTTCTATCCAGCGTAACCCCTACATATTTGACTTCATTCGCTTCCTTAATAGTTTCTCCAGTTTCCGCCTTCTGGTGAAACTAATAACTGTTGCTTTACTGGGGTTGACCGAAAGTTGTTCCTTGTCACACCACCTAGTAGGTAACAATGTTAAGTACTCGTTGAGTCACTTTAGAGATGACTTCTTTATAGTTTCCTCTTACCAATATCACCAGATTGTCTGCGTAGGCTAGTTCCTTTATCCTCTGGTTGTCTAGGTCAAAGACCTGTAGGGACCACAGGACAGCCCCAGGCATATTTTAAATTTTTCTTTAGATCTACATCCAACTGAAAATGTGTCACCATTATAGTAGGTAATAGCAGGTCAGAAAAATGTACCCACTTCGTAACAAAAATTTCATTTTTAGGTTAAAGAAGTTTATATACAAATTTTATAGCCATTTTTACATAAATTTTAAAATGTAAAATAAACTTCTGAAATTTCCACAAGTTAGTAATGTAATATCAATAGGTTTTCCACCAAAGTCAATGCAACTATTATTACCCAAGACAATTTAATAACAAATGATAATCTCGTTATACACTTTGCTTCGGTTACGCCCCCTATTTTATTATCTTTGTATCTCTGCTGACATTTCTGTTCATTTATTATCTTTTATCTTCGATCTGTAATTGTTTACTTGTTATACCCCTCACTTTTATTGCACAAGGATACTAGTCGGTTCGTAATAATTCATATTGGCACTTTGTACTTTAACAAATAATTATGGTTTTTTATAATTATCTATTATTAGAACGATACTATCCGTAGTTTGTAATAGTTATAAAATTATCGATTCATTAAATAATAAAATATAACTTTCATTTTCGAATATATCAATAAAACGTTTTGCACGCTTACGTAAAATCTGTTGCATTGCAATGTCTCGACATTTTCTGGGTCAACGGGAGACAATAATTAACTAGCCGGGAGCCAGTCTTTCTTACTATGTAACGGTGAGATTTTTGCGTCTATCAATATTTCCTGATTTTCTGTTTCTATTATTAAATTTGTGATTCGGTGTTTAGCAGTGGGAGAACGGGAATTTTTTATTTAAGATGTATAAATACATGTGTTTTAAAAATATCTTATACATTTTAAACAGTAACACAATATATTATCACTTGACAAATAATGGACGTAGAATCCGGTAATAATCCGATTTTTTAAAATTTGTTCAAGGGGATTTGAATTCCTCGAGGTTCTTATCAATACTATACTAAGTGACATAAAAATCCGAACACTCAGTTTAAATAATTTTATTTTTATAAAATTTTGTATAAGTACTTACTAAAGCATAATAAGTAAATGATAAAAATTTCAAAATGATTGCATTGTTTTAAAGCCCTTTTACCTTTAATTAATAATGTGTGGATGCACCCCGATGTGTTACACGTTCTCCAACGCGCCTAGGCATGCTTCTAATCAGGTGGTCAATGTCCTCCTGTGGTATCTCATTCCAGGCAACCACCAACTCCTCTCGAAGTTCTTCTAGAGTCTGAGGAGGACGTTGCAAATTGAGCAATCTCCAAAGTTTTATTGCAATTCAGTCTCACTTGGATTTAAATAAATTGAGTGTTCTCTGATGAGGTACTTTACTTTGACTCTTATTGTTTCCTATTGCCTGAATAAAATCACTTGTCGACTTGTCTTGTAGTTCTGCTAGATCTATAATGTTCGGCTGTTATTATTTAAGAATTTCCAGAGTTTAAACCTCAAACTAAATTTAGTTGTGTATTACATATTCCATTGCTATGTGAAACACGATGTACTGCAATTTATAAATCGATTTGAATGTTTTCTCATTCAAAAATTTTCATTTTTTATGCGACTTATGCCCGATTTCACCAACTTGATTTTAGGTACCTACTTCCTACCTAAGTAATTCCTAAGCTAGGAAATACCTAAATTTGATACTTTACCTAAAACGGATTTCACCAACCTAAGAAATTCTTAGGTAAGAAATACCTAGCTAAAAATTGGACTTGGATAAATTTTGCGTATAATTGGTATTACTGTTTAATTTTAAACTGTAAACCAAACGGGCGGAGATCATAAACTAACAAATAGTGAGAGAAGGGGAGAAAAGAAGAAAAATAATTTCCACTTTTTATTGAAAAATTAAATTTAATGACAGCTGTTTCGACAAATGTCATCTTAACAAATTTATTTATCGAACCTTTCAAGACGTTCTATAAAACGTACAGCTCGCATATTTTTTTAAATAAAAAAACAAACACAAAATCTATACTTTCAATGCTGTCAACAAAAATGACAAACTATTTTGAGGTTAAGTATTTCCTAAACGCTTTAGGCAGTGGTAGGTAGCTAGCTGTCCTAATATTAGGCATTTCCTATCTCTCTTAGGTATTACCTTGCACGTCGTGAAACGCAAATAATTGTAGTTAGGAATTCCTAAATATGATTTAGGTAATTCCTAACTTTAGGAAAGGGTTGGTGAAATCGGGCATTATAGTTCTTTTAGGAGTTTCCATAACGTATTTCGTCCAAATTTGGGAATCATATCTACTTCTTCTATAATAATAGTCCAAAGTCGATATCTTTTTATTTTAGTACAAAGAATGGACTTGTCTTGTAATGATATCTCTATTAAAGTTATCGGCCATAATGGACATTTTTCCTACGTGTTTTTTTGGTTCACTAACAATTCCCTATTTTCTCTAACTTAAAAATCGATAGATACTTCATTCAACAACACCGGTCATCACCTAGTCACCCTATCACGAACAGTTGCTGATGCATCTTTGAGAAAACGCACTTTGTTTTAAATCAGCCACTTGTACTGGAACAAAACGAAATTGACGCCATTTTTACAACCGAAAATGTTCTTTCAGTAAAATAATAAAAATATAGATCACAATATAAACCACCAACACTAACGAGTACCTATATTCCTATGTATTAGAATATAAACAAATCCTCAATTTATAGACTAGTAACGTAGCTGTTTTTGCAATTACCTGGAGTTACCTTAATCCCCTAACCAACACAATTATTCTCGTTAAAATCGAAAAACAAATTAGTCTAAATATCGTTTTATGACTACCTATTCCTTACCTAAAAAGATTAAAATATGATGATTAAAAGAAATTTCTTAATACCAATATAAATAAGTACGTGCGCTACTGATTTAGGGTCTTGTTTTCACCATTTTACTATTTAATAACTTTCTTAGCTGCCAACTGCAAATAAACGAACTTTAAATATTAAAATCTCTCGATTTAATGGAAACTGTAATTTTTATGAACTAGGTACTTATAAAATCAAAACCAATAAACCTTTAAAATAATTCAAAATATCTCTTTAAATATCATTATGTCAAGGTTCTAATTAATTTATTAAAAAACATAAGTAACGAGGTCCGTTTAAAATTCAAAAAATATATAGTTTTCGTTTTTTCAAAGGATAGTCTACTTATTCACTCTAAGAAATGTGACAGCGTAGCCTAAGAATCAATTTTGACTTCTCTCGTCTACTAACCAAAATATTCTTAAAAATTCAGGGGATGTAATCTTTAGCAGTTAACAGATGGTTAAGTAACAGAAATTTGATAGGCGTTTATCCAACCGACCCTTAATGTCTTAGAATTCAGCTATTTTGTAATAAACACTTTACTTTAAGTTGATACCTACACTAAATGTCAAATTAATTAACCATAAATGTTTAAAATGTTTTAAGTAAACAACTATAATTGTAATATATAAAATCTGAAAGTAATGGGGATGTAATGTGATAATGACACTTTCTGTTTGGGGAATAAATATTACCTACCGAAAAATAACGTGATTAATAGATTTGATGTGGTGGATTGTCTTAATGGTATTATAATTTCCCCTTCTCGTTATTTAACCTGTCAGAGTCGATTTAACCTTTAAGGTTATTTGCTGCAATATTTACCACGAGTTATTGAACAGTTAAAGCTTTTAATGAATGTAATAAATTTAAACGATTTCTATTTCTTTAATAATTATTAAAAATATAAGCTATTAAGTGGCTTTTAGATAGAGCCTTGAGCCATTTAGTCATAACTATGCCATATGCGAGAAATCTCGATTGTGTCTAATATTATGTTAATTGCCTACGGTTAGCAAACCCAACGGGCGATTAAATGTTGGAAGCGAATTAAAATATAGTTTTTATTCTTATAAATAATTGCTATTAAATATAATTGGTGAATAAAAAATGCTACTGTTGAGTGAAAATTTGTGTAATAATAAAAAAGTGTTTCTGATGGTAAGTTTTTAATAGTAGCAATAACACTCAAAGTCAACCCACAGTATGTAATTTAATGAAAATGTTACATTACATTACATACATAAGGAAGAACACAATGTGTCAGAATGAAGAATTACAAAAGTCAAAATATAACATGTAATAGAATCTATCAGTAAATGTATTTAAGTGTTAAAGTTTTTAATATTAGTGCTGATTGTTTACCAAAGTTTTCTCAAACCGTATGCCGTTTGTCCAAATTAACGGTTACTAATTTAAGGTAGAGTTCGTTCAAAGACTCATGACTACAGCGCAAAAGACGAGTTCTGGTTTAGCCGTCACTTCCTCGCTAAATATAAAGTACTAGCCGTCCTAAAAATATTGGCTACGAAATAAACTCAGTGAGCGACGAGCTGTCGAAGCTAGAAGGTTCACTTTAAAATATAGAGCATCGTTAAGGTTCTACAAGGATCTATTTTGAGACCACTACTTTTTATTATATTTATAAACGATATCGGGTCATAAAAATATTAAAGAAGGATTGGCAAGACTATAGAAGAAAAGCAGGAAAAGTTTAATAATCCTAATACATAAGAGCGGAGATAACAGTTTTTTTAAAACTACTGGGCTATATGCATGTATGTATGCATCATTAGTAGCAAATAAAGTATATAATGATATTAAGAGAAGACCTGAATCTTACGTTTAAAGATATCAATTCTGCTATGGACCCACAAATGCAAATAGGTATAAATTCTGAGGATAGATTTATCCCCTTTTTATTCATAGTATTTAGGTTAGTTTAGGTTCTATATATGTGAGTCACGAATACATATAACAAGGATGTGAAACTCCTATGCCGAGCTATAAGCGCCCGTGGCTGAATTTACGGCTCCTATCTGGGCGGAGTCCAGTCTACGGTCGTTGCGTACTTCGTACTGCGCATCAGGCTGTCTCTCTCTCGAACGAGAGATGCTTACACGAATCCATATGCGATTGGTTATCTCGCTCGCACAAAGAAAAAGACAGCCTGTTGCGCAGTACGGAGTACGCAACGACCGAGAATTTAACCCCGCCCAGATAGGCGCCTTTTCTCCTGCTACCCTCTCCACTCGAGTTTGACATCCTTGTTATATTTATTCGTGATGTGAGTGGTCGTTCAACATCTCGTATAACTTACCAACCTAAAATAATTATATATCATGTCAAGTTCCTGTCAAAACCTTCTTCCTCATTTACGGACTCTACTCTTTATGGCAAGCAGCTACATCAAAATACATGCATTCCTCTCGCATCTGTCAGAATTATCCGTCACACATCTGTCACCCGTTACCACAGAGTATATAATACAAATCAGAGTATCGACTCGCTGTCGGCTCCTTTGATGTTCATAAGACAAGAGCAGCCATTTTTTGGGAGTATAAGCCAAAAAACAGAATATTGGATAGTCTGTTTTGTGCTAACCAATATTCTGTTTTGTGGTATAAACTCAGGGTAGTACTAAAAAAATTGTTAATAAATAAAACCTGTACTTCCGTATTATTACGATAATCCGTTTCGTTAAGTATAATAATCTCTTTATCAGATACAGAACACTGAGAAGGAGTACATGCATCAGTAGTATTTATTTTAATGTCATTTAATGTAAGTAACATTTATTCCGTATCTCCTTCGCAGTTTTCTGTACCTGAATTAAATAGTTTAATGCACTATTCCACACAATACAAACGCTACCACTGATTTATTCACATACAACCAACTGCCTACCTTAACCAAAACTAACGGCGACGGCTATGGATACTCTCAAAGTGTCATGACGATACCTAAAAATGGATTATTACCCCCATATAGAGTCGATACTCTGATTTGTATTATTACTCTGTGCCCGTTACACTGTCCCCTCCTTAAGTTCATTCCTCCCGGAATGTGATAACTCTCCTATAAATATTCCTTCAGCAACTTTTCTGGTTCTGGCTAGAAGACCATTCATAGTAGTGATCGATAGAGTACTTAAAAGAGCTTAGCAAAGACCAAGGAATTTGCGGGTACAGAAACTTAATGCCATTGAACAATGACAGTATGTAAGTGTTTTTATGACTTAGTTATAGCATCAGACAATAAGGGGAAGAAATAAACACCTTGAATATTAAGATAAATATGGAAGTGTCAGAGCAAATAAGGCAAATAAAATATAGTATGTTTTAAATAAAAAGTGGAAATAGAAACAAAAACTATATACAATCCTGTATCTATACCAACTTTAATACATAGAAGTGAACCTCAACTCAATAATAATAGAAAAGCAGTTTATTAAACACGGCGTAAACATCTAAATGGAACTAGAACCGGAATCAACAATTTACAAAATCCAAAGTTTGAGGAACATGTTCCTAACCTAACCTAACCATTGTTTTCCAAAAATTCTACCTAAAAATTACTTGCCAAGTTCTGATGTTTTCTCAGATTTATAGGTAGATCCCCTCTTCAATTTCATGTGCTCCTAGGTATCTGGCCCTAGAATTCTGCAAGGTAGGGTATTCTGAGTGTATGTGTATTGAGGTTTCATCCCCTTCCTGCACTTTGCTTCATCTGCTCACCCTACTTTCTTCATGTGGCTTTCTAACAGGAAATGCCTGGTTTGTATTCCCTTTAAAATTCGGAGCATTTTTTTACTGAGGTTGAGACAGCTAAGAGATCTCTTCTGGTCATAGTTTCCCAGTAGTATCTTAGATTGCCTCAGTCCTTCCAGCTGATTCCAGTACTTGGATTTTTCCTTCTCCATTTCTTCCCTTAGTTTTCCTAAGAAGACTCTACTGCTGATCCTACAGGATGGTTCTGGTCCCAAATGTGAGGTTTCAGCTCCTTATTTTGGCAGCTTGTCTGCTGTTTCGTTCCCCTCTATTCTTATGTGTCCCGGTACCCATAGGAGGGTGACAGTGTTCTTCTGGCCTAGTTCATAGGTATTCCCAAACCATCTCCGGACTGATTATATTTGACCTCAGCGCTTTGATGGCTGCTATTGAAAACCTTACACAATTCATTTGTGAGGTCCCAGCTTTAAAAATAATCTATTGTATCTAAAGTCCATCTTATTACTGTCATTTGACCTAACAGAAGTAATACAAAGATTGTTTTTGACATTGGTTTTAAATGTGATTCCAAAATACAAACGTTGTGTACTTAATGTCAGGAATAAAACTTATTCCAGTAGAACCTCACTATTTCGAACCTCGATCGTTCGAAAACCTCTATAATTTGTATTTTTATTCTTTTCCCTTCAAGAAACTAATCGTAAAAAAATATACCGATAATTCGAAATCTTTTTAACCCATAATGTAGCCTCTAGAATTATAATTTTGTTGTAATTGGAAAAATATTCAATCTCCCACAGTTGGAACTGAGACCTTCATAGGCAACTGAAATTCGAATTGAGCTTCAAAAACAAGCCTGTTGAAGCATGAAACTAATGGGTATCCGGTCTATCTCTCAATCCTTAGTTGTTTTGCAATGTTTTCCAATGTTTTGCAATTATGATAACTAAAGTTTTGCCTCCCTAATTCAAAGTTCATTCACAATAACCTCTATAATTCAAACTTCCTATCTCCTGAATTTCGAATAAGTGATTTTGTACAGTACATTCATACTTATTCCGTTCTCACTTCTTAAGGCCAATAAACGACCCTTTTGTCCTGTATTGTCGGCCGGTGATTTAGCCAGGTGGTACCTGCTATAAAATTTGAACGGCACAGGGTGGAATTTACTTTTTTTATAGATGTTTGCACACTTGTACATATTTTTAGACAATTTATATCTATCAATCAATATTTCAATTGCTTCTCAATGTAAAAGTAAAAAGTCCACTCCACCCTGCCGGCCGGTAGGAAGATTTATTGGAGGCAATATTATCGTCCTTAAGTCAGAACAGTAAAGTATGAATGTATATTTCCAACGAGTTCTTCAAATATATATATTCAAAATCTAAAATAGTCTGTAATATTACCTACTTAATGACACCTTAAAAGCAGTTAGATTAAAACAAAATGAATATTGATCACCTTTACCAATTTATTTATGAAACCTGTTTATAAAATAACTGTTAAAATTATAAAAGCATCAACCATACATTTAACGACATCTTAAGTAGTTATATAGTAAATTTTGACTGTTTGTTAACGAACACTCAGTGCTGTCCTGTATTTCTATATCGCATTCCTATTAAATAAATAAATGTATTTTTAACGGCACATTAAATACTTATTAAAAATAAGTTGGTTTAGTCCATGAAAGGCGGAGTTATCAGTAACAACCTTCAGCTTTGAAATTTGAGAGCAAACTAACTGGATTTCGTAAGTCTTATCAGTTATTTTTGAAATTGTTATCATAACCTTTTGTGATTCGCAGCGGTCATGTAGTGTTTAAAAATTCGGCTTTCTTGGTGGTGCTCGTGTAGTAAGGTCCTACTTGTGTTTCAGTGATGTGACCACCGTCGGATGGATATATTGGAAATACTTATTTTTATATTGAATTGTAAGTAAATACCTACATTATGTTTTATTAAAAAACCTGCTAATTTGTCATTAAAAACTAGGAACAATTCATTTTTTAACTATCTACTTAAATTTTGGATATTTTGACAATCCAGTATTCAATAATTTAAAAAGTAATTAGTATACTATAAAAATATTTTACTCCTATAGTAAAATGTTTTTATGTATTGTTGAAATTATTTAAAATATTTAGTATAAAAACAGTTCAAGTTTTTCTGCAAGTTAAAAGAAACAAATTCAGTTTAGAATAAATAAACTTAAAAGTATGTTTTGTAATTTGATTGTTATTTATATATTTGTGAGTATTTTGAAGTCTTTATAAAATTGATTATGTTTTTATGGATCCTCCCTGTATTGTATTAAAATTTTAATAGTGCAGCTTTCTCCGTCATGTTTATTAAAACAGATTACCACTAAAAAATAGCAATAACTCACCTGTGTTTGTTTGAAATAACATGTTTTTCTAAATATGCTGAGTGCTATTTTATGGAACTTTTATTATAGGTCGTGCCCATCATAAATTGCGCTGTAATAAAATTGAGGTGAACAACCGATCTAATTTGCAATGTTCTAGAAGCAAATCATATTGTTCTTTGTCTACATTTTTTTTATAAATATTTTGGACTGCAAACGTCAATTATGAAAATGAAAATTTGAAGATACTTTGGATTCTGGAAGACTCATACAGCTTGGAGTTCTGTTAACATCTTACCGGGCAGCATTAGATTTTTAGTTGTATTTCTAATACTGTCAGGTAAAGATGTCCTCCGACTCCATATTCATCAGTTCCAGCGAAAAAGAAATTTTGGCGAGAAATAACCTATTTAAGAGAGGTATGGCAGTTCTTATTAACCGAAGAATACAAACCACTATGTTGGTCCAATATTAATTTAGGTAATAGATACATCTTATATACTAAGTGACATAAAAATCCGAACACCCAGTTTAAATGATTTTATTTAAGTTTAAGTGAATTTATTTAATTTACTGAAATAAACAATTGATAAAATTTTCAGCCTTATCAGTTGAAGATTCCGGTTTTTATACTGTTTTTTTTTTTTGAAATCCACTAACAATCCAAAAATGAATATTGTGG
Source organism: Ophraella communa (assembly GCA_035357415.1). Classification (NCBI taxonomy): domain Eukaryota; kingdom Metazoa; phylum Arthropoda; class Insecta; order Coleoptera; family Chrysomelidae; genus Ophraella; species Ophraella communa. Next base: position 17,172,133 of record CM068988.1, on the reverse strand, counting down.
CCGTAGTAAAGATCCAAATTTTGCGGATTTTAGTTCTTGACATTCTTTACGATTGGTTACGATGCCTAAGGGTACGGAGACCTGTTCGATTTCGTCAACTTGGTGAGTTTGATAGGGGTCGTATAGTGGGACTTCGGGAAACTGGATTTTCTTTTCGGAAAATTGCAGTTAGAGTGCAAAGAAGTGTAGACACCGTGGTAAGGTGTTGTCAGGCATGGCTTCGAGAAGGCCGTACGCAAAGAGCAAGGGGCTCTGGACGCCGCCATAGAACAACAGACCGTGAAGATCGCTGCCTAAGATTATTGACCCTAAGGTTCTGTTTCTCCACTACCAGGTCCATTGCAAATAAATGGTTTGCAGAACACGGAAGACCTATTGACATGTGAAGTGTTTACCAACGAATAAGACGTTTTGGCCTGTTTTCCTACCTTTAACTCCAGAACACCGACGTAATCGCCTTGAGTGGTACAGAGAACGGTCACTCTGGGATCAGAAATGGAACAGTATTGTCTTTAGTGACGAGTCTTGATTTTGTTTAGGCATGCACGATGATCGAACGAGGATTAGAAGATGACGTGGTGGAAGGAGAAAACCACAGTCTTTTGTTGAAAGGCATGTTCATCAAACTGTTGGAGTTATCGTTTGGGGTGCTATAGCTTATGGTTCGAGATCACCTTAAATCTTTATCAGAGGTAACATGAACGCGCAGCGTTATATCCCATCTTTTACCCTATCTTGACACCCTGGCAAATCCAACTTTTCAACAAGATAATGCCCGACCACATGTCGCAAGAGTCACAATAGACTTCTTTCAACATAATAATATCACATTGTTACCTTAGCCACCAACATCTCCCGACTTATCCCCAATTAAGCACAGGTGGGATATGATGGGTAGGAAATTGCTCAATTTGCTAGAAGAACTTCGAGAGAAGTTGGTGGTTGCCTGGAATAAGATACCACAGGAGGACATTGACCACCTGACCAGAAGCATGTCTAGGCGCGTTGGAGAATGCGTAACACATCGGGGTGCATTCACACATTATTAAAGGTAAAAGGGGCTATAAAGAAATGCAATCATTTTGAAATTTTTATCATTTACTTTTATGCTTCAATTAAGTAGGTACTTATACCTACAAAATTTTATAAAAATAAAATAATTAAAACCGGATTTTTATGTCACTTAATATAAATCAGAATCTATTACTTAATACCTTGAGGACCAATCTCATAACTTGATTTAAAAATGGATGAATGTTACTTTAACATTTTGTTTGGTATAACTTAAATTAATGTTCTTGTGCAAAATTTGAAAAAATAATATAAGTAATAATAAGGTGGGCTCAGTAGCCCTCCCAATAGCAAATCGCTAGTGGAAGTCGTCTAGATGTACTGCTTTAAGAAGGCTTAATGGATTGTGGACAAAGCTGTTAAAAAAAGCACATCACATAGAACAAACAGTAATACAAAAGTATCTAACAAGTAATTCAGAACAATAAACAACTAAAAGGTTGTATTAACTTTCACTATTTATTCTATAAATTGCAATTACAGCTGTTTCGCTATAACTAGCATCGTCAGATTGACATATTGAAATTACATGTTTGTTTGTAACTAGGTACTTGATGTTGCTAAGTAGTTAAGGCTAGACCAAGTAAGGAAGTAATAAGACATAACAATATTAAAGCCTAGATGTTATTAGCCCTAAGGGATTATCCTGGATGTATTTCCCTCTAAGATCAGTATAACTGTGCAATGATATAGAAAAACCAGGAAAAAACTATATCCTGCTGATCTTTACAATAACTTAATATATTTGTGTTATAATTACGTCTTATCTATGTATAAAATGAAGACTCAATCAAAGTAAACAGTTTAATAGTGGTGAACTTCCAAGATTTATTTGTTCATTAACTACTTTATATTGTTGATCTGCTAGATGTCTTTTGATTTCAAGTTCTTCGAGGAAATCTAAATTTTGTTTTTTATCACAGGTGTGTAATATTTGAATGTCATTAGTGTGTATGAGTGAGTGTGGATGTTCAAGAACGTGTTTGGCATAGTTTGACTTATCTGGTTGTTGTAATCTATATGCTCTTAAATGTTCATTGAATCTTATTTCAAAATTTCTTTGTGTTTGACCTATATATACAGCATTACATTTTGGACAATTAATTTTGTAAACACCAGATTTTTTTAATTTAGGTAATTTTGTTTTTACATTTAACAATTTTGTACCAACATTATTGTGTGATTTGAATGAAATTATTGCAGATGTTGCAGAAGATATTATTTTTGAAATTGTATTAGAAATATTTCCACAATATGTAATACTTTTATAACTTTTAATTTCTTTGGGTTGTTGAGGGAATATTAGTTGTAGTGACACTTTCTGTTCTTTCTTATTAATTAATTTATTTATCAAATGTATTGGATAGCCATTAGATATTGCTATTTGTTTTATAATCTCAATTTCTTTATTAAAATTATTTTTGTTCATTGGAATTGAAAATGCTCTATGTATCATAGAATTATAAGCTGCTAATTTATGTGATATAGGATGATTTGAATGATATGGTATGGTTACATCTGTTTGTGTTGGTTTTCTGTATATTGAATAGTTTAATGAATTATTAACTTTTTCAATTCTCAAATCTAGAAAATTAATTGAATTATTTTCTTCAACATCTGCAATAATTTCATTCAAATCACACAATAATGTTGGTACAAAATTGTTAAATGTAAAAACAAAATTACCTAAATTAAAAAAATCTGGTGTTTACAAAATTAATTGTCCAAAATGTAATGCTGTATATATAGGTCAAACACAAAGAAATTTTGAAATAAGATTCAATGAACATTTAAGAGCATATAGATTACAACAACCAGATAAGTCAAACTATGCCAAACACGTTCTTGAACATCCACACTCACTCATACACACTAATGACATTCAAATATTACACACCTGTGATAAAAAACAAAATTTAGATTTCCTCGAAGAACTTGAAATCAAAAGACATCTAGCAGATCAACAATATAAAGTAGTTAATGAACAAATAAATCTTGGAAGTTCACCACTATTAAACTGTTTACTTTGATTGAGTCTTCATTTTATACATAGATAAGACGTAATTATAACACAAATATATTAAGTTATTGTAAAGATCAGCAGGATATAGTTTTTTCCTGGTTTTTCTATATCATTGCACAGTTATACTGATCTTAGAGGGAAATACATCCAGGATAATCCCTTAGGGCTAATAACATCTAGGCTTTAATATTGTTATGTCTTATTACTTCCTTACTTGGTCTAGCCTTAACTACTTAGCAACATCAAGTACCTAGTTACAAACAAACATGTAATTTCAATATGTCAATCTGACGATGCTAGTTATAGCGAAACAGCTGTAATTGCAATTTATAGAATAAATAGTGAAAGTTAATACAACCTTTTAGTTGTTTATTGTTCTGAATAACATGAATTTTCACACAGTAAGGGTTAGTACCATAAATTTCATCTAACAAGTACATAATAAAACATACAAACAAATAAAACTTCACAATATAGACATTGCGAAAGATCAGTTAAAAAAATGAATGTATACTTTATGTATACAATGAGAAAAATAAATAATAAATAATATAAAAAATATTAAAATTTAAGATTTTATAACATGTAACAAGAATATTTTATTAAATAAATAATAATTACAAGTCACACGTTAATAACAAAAATACACATTTCATTCAATACAGAATTGTTTCTGAATTCTTCATACTCGACGGTGTTTAACGGTGGTACCTATGGAAAAATGTTAGGATTATGCGATAATGGCGTAACGTACGCCATCTGTGAGACGGTGTCGTAATCTGATGAAGGGATGTAGTAAGGTGTGAGGTGGTTGCGTCTACGGTAGGGGCAAACAATGGTCGGTGTTTCATCTGCTACAGTCTCCCCCTCTGGCGCCGAGATCGTCTCGATGAGGCGTCAGGAACATTGGCAGATGAAGCAGGACCTGATTTTCGGGGTCGTCCTCGCCTTCTAATTACCCTTGTCGGCTTAGTCTCATCTTCGGACCCTCCTGGGGCTTGGTAAGGGGTCAAGTCACTAGCGTGGTATATACCCAATGGTACGGCGTTGTCCAGTGACTCGGCAATTTCATAGCTTGTAGATCCATGTTTGCGAAGAATGATATAAGGGCCATCTCGACGGGGCGCGAGTTTCGTAGAATAGCCCTTTGAAGAGTTACTAAGGAAGTGCGTTTTGACCCATACTTTGTCACCTGGGGCATATTCGGGCCCTCGTTGTCTATCCTTATTCACATATGCTTGGTTTCTATCTTGACGTTCTTCCGTAATCTCTTTAGCATGGCGAAGAGACAGTGCTAAATTTTGTAGTTTAGGAGTAATTTCTGCAATAAAATTCTCGTTTTGTATTATTGCGCTCAAGTCATCTGTGACGTCTTGTACGGTTCTGAGTTCTCGTCCAAACGTTAAGTAAGCAGGTGTATAACCAGTACTGTCGCAGCGGGCACTATTCATGGCAAATCGGATTGAGGCCATATGCTTAGACCATTCTTGATGAAGTTGTCCGACTAGGATACCAAGCTGGGTTTTGAGGTCTCGGTTTTTACGTTCCACCGGATTGGCTTCAGGGTGGTATACTGGCACAAAAGTTTGCTTAATGCCAAGACAGTAGGTCAATTTCTGCATGACTGCGGATACAAACTGTGTTCCATTGTCGCTAATGATTCGGCGTGGAAGCCCATAGCGTAGTAGAACTTCATCTAGTAAGACGTGGGAGCAATTCCCTGCAGTGGCCTCCTGTAGGGCAAATAGCTCTATCCACCGGCTAGCCACATCTTCAACTATGAATATCCATCTCATACCATCTGGAGTTAGAGGCAAGGGACCAAATAGGTCTATGGCTAGGACTTCAAATCGTTGATTACTAGCAGTAGTTTGTAGTAGGCCAGCTGGTTTCCAATTTTGGGTCTTATATCGTTGACATTGTGCGCATTTTGATATATGTTGAGCCACATCACGTTGCATTCCTACCCAAAAGTATCTCTTTGATATTCTGTTAACAGTTTTATCAACACCATAGTGTCCGGCTGGGGGCATCGTGGTAGGCGTAAAGGATATCTTTTCTTTCTTGATTGAGGACGACGATACGGGCACTCTCATCCTCCTGATCATCCGTATATCGATAAAGGACACCCCTGTTCATAAAGTAGCCCCTGTTGAACCACTTCTGGTGATCTTCGGCATCGATTGACTCAAGTGATTTAATTATTGGCTCGAGGGATTCATCAGAGATTTGTTTTTCTCTTATTTCTCTTTCATTACTGTGAGGCAAATCAATTTCTATGGTACAGATACAGAGCTCTGGTGAGTTTTCGTGGCGGAGGCAATTTGGCCTTGACAGGAAGTCTGCTACCACGTTGGTTTTACCTGGTGAATACTGCACCTTTAAATTGTAGGGTTTTAATTGTAGTGCCCACCGGGCCAAGCGACCAGTTGGCGTTTTTAGACTTAGTAGCCATTTTAGTGGTTGATGGTCGGTGATAACGATCGTTGAAGATGTTTCGATATATCCTCTAAATTTGGAAATGGCCCAGACGATTGCTAAAGCTTCTCTCTCTGTTGTAGAGTAGTTTCGCTCGGCGTCCGTCAGTAGGCGGCTGGCATATTCGATTGGATGTTCATCGGCTCCCTCCCCCTGGACGAGCACTGCCCCGATGGCATAACCACTGGCATCGGTTTTGATGATAAATGGCTCCTTTTCGTTCGCTTGACTTAGTGTAGGTGCGGTTGTTAAGTGTTTTTTCAGAGTTTCGTAAGCTTCTTGCTGTTCTTTTTCCCATTTCCAAGGTACATTCTTTCTGGTCAGGTTAGTTAACGGTCTAGCTATCGAAGCGAAATTTTCTATAAATCTCCGATACCAAGAGCAGGTTTGGATAAATGACAGTAGTTGCTTCAAATTCTGCGGGGTGGTTGATTAACTATCGCCTGTATTTTACTATCGTCAGTCGTAATTCCATCCTGCGTCAACGTGTGACCTAAGAACTTAATACTGGTGCAAGCAAAATTACATTTGCTTCGGTTGATACGTAGTTGATATTGTTTCAGCTGCTTAAATACCTGGGTTAAATCATGTAAATGGTCTTCAAACGTGGAAGATCGAATAATTAAGTCATCTAGGTATACAAGAAGCGAAATGTTACTAAGGCTAACCCTAAATCGGTCCATCAGCTTCTGGAAGGTCGAAGGCGCATTACTTAAACCAAAAGGGAGACGTCTAAAACAGTAGACTCCGAACGGAGTGATAAATCCAGTCTTCTTCTTGTCCTCTTCACGAATCTTGATCTGCCAGTACCCTGATTTTAAGTCCAATGTGGTCATAAAAGGTTTACATTTAGCAGCGTGTAATAAATCATCTATCCTGGGCAAAGGATACTTGGAAGGTACCGTAATGGCATTAAGGCGACGATAATCTACACATACTCTGACATCATTATCTTTTTTGGGCACGAGCACTACTGGAGCTGTCCACGGCGTATCGCTCTCTTCTATGATGTTGTTGGACAACATTTCGTCGAGCTTGGTGCGTAATATATTCTGCTTCGTTAAGCTAAGTCGATAGGGAGCACTAGCAATCGGTTCATGATTGCCGGTGTCAATCCTGTGCTCTGCGTAAGGAGTAGGAGGTCCATGTTCTTTAAACAAGTCCTGGAATTCTTCTAACAAGCTATTCAGTTGTTCCCTTTTAAAAGCTTGTAATGTCGTTGCTTCCTTCGGTTTTAACTTAACGTCAATGCTAAACAACTCGTTATTGTTTTTCCTTTTCCTGGGAGGAGAATTAGTTAAATAATATACAGGTAGGCTATCTTTGAATATGTCGTAAATCATCTCGGGAGAATAATCATTGGCAATATTTTGGTTGTTTTCCTTTGCCAATCTTTTGAACTCTCCTTCTTCTGTGTCGTCTGGCAGTGGAGATGCAAAACATTCTAAAAATGGTGACGTGGCTCGCATGATTTCAGTTTCATACAGACTTATTGGAGCTTTAATTTCGTTGGCTTTAGCGTGCTGAACAGTGTCTGCTGGCTTTTCGAAATCTATAGGGTGTAGCTTATAGCATATGTTTGAATCCTTGTGAGCTATCAATGGTGCTTCTTTCGGCGTGACGAGATTAGTGTATTGAGGGAGAAACTCAAAGTGTTTGTGTGGCTCGGTTGCATAGTACCAGCATCTCTGTGGTAAGTTTAAAACAATTCCTGCTTTTTCTAAAAAGTCAATCTCTAGTAAGGTTCTATTGTCGACTGCTTCTGGAAATATTATGAAATTAATGGTGTGCGTTCGACCTCCTAAATAGATTGTAGTGCATGTAGTAAGGACTTCTGCTTCGCGTTGTTGTCCGTCGGCTAGTGTAACAGTTGCGTTATTTGTCACAAAAGTGCAATGTTTCTTTCGTAGTAACTGATAAAGTCGAGCTCCTGCCACGCTCGTTTTGGCTGCGGTGTCAATGTGTGCTTGACCCTCGATGTCACAAATTCTAGCTGGGACGGTAGGTACTCTAGGTGTGGATCGTACGAATGTATTTATCGAGTAGAAACTGATGGAGTTTGTTTGTATTTCTCTCGTAATATTTGAGCAGTTCGGGCAGTTACTTCTGAAAAATCCGGGCTTACCGCACCCATAGCAACTAACTATTTCGGATTTCGGTTCAGTTTCTGTCGGTCGGGTAGTTTCTTTACTTTTAGATTGCCCTTGCTCTTTAAGTTTAGTTTGCCGTTTCCTACAGTCTTGTGCGGTGTGACCTCGGTATCCACAGAAATTGCATCTAATCTGTTTTGATCGGTTGAGCTTGTGGTTTTTCTGGGACTCTGGCGGAAGTGCTACTTTCTCTTTTGTCTCCTCCTTTATTAACTCAATCTGTCGTGCCTTAGCCAGTAGTTCTGCAAACGTTTTTATCTGATCCCTCGGGATCTTTTTTCTTAGCTGGACATTTAAAAGACCATACACCATATCAATTTGCGTTGCTTCATTATGTCTACCTGCTGGTAATTGCGCGAGTAGTGCTCGTTTTTGGCAGATAAAGTCGTCTATCGGAGTATTTGGGTTTTTGTGTTCACTGAAAATGTTTAGATATATTTGATAGGCTGGTGTTGCAGGCGAAAAAGCAGCTCGAATCAAGTCGGTGGCCTTCTTCCAATCAGTGGCCTCATCCTTAATACCTTGCCACCAGGTGGCAGCTGTTTCGGTTAATAGTAATGGTAGACTTTTTAATGCATCGGAATCTGAAATTTGCTCCATGTCTTTATAAATTTCTACGGTATTTAGGAAGGTTTCTACGGCCTCGTGACATCTCTCTCCATTAAATCGTGTTGTACATTTACTTAGACTGCCCTTTTTCGGTGCCTCTGGTTCAGTGCGAATACCCGCCACTGCCTGCAGCAATTGTTCTGGAGACATCGCCATGGCGTTTTTATTAGCAATTCGTTTGCTTTTTCTAGGAATGGTGACTGCTTATAAGAACAAGACTAGGTGATATTCTCAGATAATACCGTCCTTATTTATCTACTGTTAATTCCTGACAAAACAAAGACAATGTTCGGCGAATGTGTCGTCTAGAGTATTTTCAGTAAGTCTGTTAATTACACCGACGATTCAAAGCCAAACAATTGACGAATGTATTATCTAGGGATAACAATAATGGCAGGCAAAGCCGTTTACTAATGTCGATAATAATATCTAGAACTAACCAAGCAAGTGTGGTTTGTTGAAAGATATTACCGACAATTTAAAAACAGCGAATGCTCATCAACTTCTAAATATTTAAAATATTTATGGCCCCACGTTGGGCGCCACTATAACATGTAACAAGAATATTTTATTAAATAAATAATAATTACAAGTCACACTTTAATAACAAAAATACAGATTTCATTCAATACAGAATTGTTTCTGAATTCTTAATACTCGACGGTGTTTAACGGTGGTACCTATGGAAAAATGTTAGGATTATGCGATAATGGCGTAACGTACGCCATCTGTGAGACGGTGTCGTAATCTGATGAAGGGATGTAGTAAGGTGTGAGGGTGGTTGCGTCTACGGTAGGGGCAAACAATGGTCGGTGTTTCATCTGCTACAATTTTAATTTAGTCAAACCAAAAAAAATAGCAAACAACAAAATAAATAAATATTATAAATTAACCTTCCAGTGTGTGAGATGGTCCCAAATATTTTATGGAAAAAGTCGTCAACTGCATACAAAGCTCTCTCTACCAAGTATAATTTTAAAGCGTTACGAAATGCGGTTATTGATGAAATGGACTTTATTTCAAAAGGTAGATTGTTGTGCATTTTCTTAGCGTTTTAAAAATAAAGCTTTTGATTAGTTCCGTACGTGGTGATTACAGGTGATACTCAGGTGAAGTTCCCTATAATATATTGTTCTCAGCGCGTAACAAGAAGAGCTTATCACCGAATACGGAACTACGCATAGAAATGAAAGCAAATATACTCCCGCCAAAACTTAATATTTTTAACACAACCATAGGATGGCGCTGATCGTTGCGTCTACTCATTTTAATTGTTCTATTTTTCGGAAGAGGTCTCTACTTATACTATTAACGACAATACTTTTTAATTTAACAGATCTGTATCAATCTGTATTTGGTGAGAAACAGTTTTAAGAAAATTAAGAAAAGAGATAGTAGTTCCGAGAATCAGGAAAAGAGCAGGAGTTTTGTCTTCAGTTTTTTTAGTTTTGTTGGTGTATATCATCTTTGGTTTTGTGCTTCCAAATAATTCTGTCCCTAAAATGGATTCAAACTATCAACCCCCCTTATCTAAAAGGAAATGTTGTGTACCTGCATGTACAAATCGTGAAGGCAAAATGCATCGTTTTCCAAAAAATAAACCAAGTGTGTTTAGTGAGTGGATTTTAAAGATACAGTCTATAAATTATAAAGACTTGTCAGTTGAAGACATAGAAAATATGTATTTAGTGAGGAACATTTTTCTAGTAACTGTAAAGTTTTCGGTACCAAAAGAGGTCGGCAAAATTCTAGAATATTGCCCCCAAATGAATTTCGACAATTTTTTGTATAGGGCCTTTTTGAGGTATTTTTATAAGAACAGCAGTTCCAACTTTAAATTTACCTGGTAAGTGAATAAATCAAATTGTAATTTATAAAGAAAGAAAACCTGTACTAGCAGATCATGCAAACGTTTTTATGCTGAAAGGACTGTATAAACAGTGGAAGCAACCATTAGCTTTTACATTTAGTGAAGGACCTCATAAATCCAGGGCATTAAAAATTTGCTTAAGGTTGTAATCTGCAAATGTCAAAATATAGGTTTGAAAGTAGTATCGACAGTTTGTGACCAAAGTGAAAATAATGTCGGAGCTATTAGACTGCTAATGAGTGAAACGAAGGAGGAATACTTAAAAAGAAAAGAAGAGAATAGAAATTTTGGTTTTGTGATCAATGACCAAGAAATTATTCCCATATTTGATGTCCCTCATATTTTAAAGCATTTGAGAAATAATCTTTTGAAACATGACTTGTATTTTAAGCAAAATAAATAAATAAATGATCATTTTTTGATTGTAAACATATACAGTTGACAGAAGCAAACATGAACCCTGGGTGGGCGTGTCCTTGTCGCTGTAGTTGTATTTTTATCTCACTTATGCAGCCACTAAAATTGATATTATCGTTAACATTGGCTCGTGATTGGCTGATTGTGATAACCTTGAAATTAGTTGACATATTTTCCGCGGACCATGTTTGCTTCTGTCGACTGTATATTTACTTTAGTTTCGTTGAAATGTAGCTGTCTATTTTATAGCAGAGTACTTCTTATTGACAGATAGATGGCACTAGATATAAATTTAAGGAATCTGTATTATCGACAATACTTTTTAACACAACCACTGCTACTCGATGTCGCATACGGATCTAGACAGTAACTATGTTCTTGCCATTCTATTCGTAGTTCCGTATTCGGTGGAGCTTAGTTTTTTTGACAAAGCGTCAATATGTAAATCTCATTTTAGAGAGCTGTCAACGACAAGTCCCAAAAATCTCACAGAGTCAACGACCTCTATAGTGGAATTATTTAACATAATAGGTTGAATTGCAGATAAAACTTTTGTCTTAGAAACGTTCAAACACATATGGTTCGAATCACACCATGATTTGATGATGGTTAAGTCATGTGAAACGATTCTATGAAGTTCGGTGATATCCGGGTGACTCCAAGAAAAGCTAGTGTCGTCTGTGTATAGACAAATTTTACCGCCGATGCTTAAGTTAGCAATATCATAGATAAATAGCAAAAACAATATAGGACCTAATATCGAACCTTGTGGGACCCTATAATAATGATAATGAAAAATATTTTTTCATTTTGTCTTTCCATCAGTTAACCTCACATTTGGTCATATGTATTGAGATTTAGTTCTAATCAAGTAGTCCCTTTCTTTTTCTACCTTGTTTAAAAATGAACAACTTTACTACCTCAACAAAAGTCAATAAAGGTAGGTATATAGGGTAGTAGTGAAAAAACAGTTATAATTTGAATAAATATTTATTTTTATACCTTTTCACATAATTATATTAGAGGAAATTGCCAGTATTATTAGGCATGTCTATTTGAAGTTTACCTACAATACTGGTAAAACGATTACAGTTTAATCAGCATAAAACGGAATTATTGGCTAGCATTTAACACAAATCATTGGACGAAATCACAAAACTATAATATTTTGACAGGCGAAAAAATTAATCGTCTTAAAATTGTTATTTTCAATTAAGAATGCCTTAAATAAATATTAGTTTCACAAAAAAAATGTACAGCACATATTTTATTTAAAATTGTTAATCGTTTAAAAATGTACTAAAAAATATCCACTCCGAGACGGGGTGGAATCCATCCCCAAGGATTTGACGGCGGGCGAATACTCGACGCATTTTACCCCAACTACCTGCTAGAACGAAAAAGGTTAGGTTAGGTTAGATAATTATATAAAAATAGTCTTAGCAAAACAGCAAAAATTAAAGACAAAAATGTAAAAAATAAAATTGCGTTTCTAGAACGAATTATTTTATTACCTACTTACCTGTCTGAAAGTAATTCTTTCGTCGAAAATCCCTGTAATAAAAACATAATATTTCTAACCGTGCGTCGAAAGTTCCTGTCCAAAAAATTTACCTGTTTTCTTGCGTCGAGAATTCATACGCCCGGATTTGGTTATCACCTACTTTCTGTTAAAATGTCAAGTCAATCCTTGCAGGACCAAAGAATTGCTAAGTGAAAAGCTTTATTACTAATATTACTAATATTCTAACCATTTAAATGTTGATTTTGGTTTGGTATATTAGTTTCTAGTGCTTAAACTACTTTGCTAGACATGGGTATAACCCAAAACGATTGCTTATTACAATGTTAATGTGATCTTAAAAAAGTAGACATTTATATAAATACAACCCTTAAAGGTCGTTATTACTACTAGTGTAACTGGTTTAAATTATCCAAAAAATGATAATCTTAACAACCATGCGGTAAAGATGGATCTGATGATCACATCTCTATCTGTAATTAGTTAGAACAGTAACTAAGTACTCCTTCAATTGAAACTTATTTTTCATGTTGTGAATAAGCGGATTGATCTGATTAAAAAACTGGTCATAAGCCGAGATTTATTACTTTGGCATAAATGTCTGATCAAATTCTCGATCAAATCATTAATATTAATGTTGCTTTTCATAAGTAATTACGTGTTTTAAGTAGGAGTAAAAAAATAGCAGTTGGAAAGTAGTAACTAGATGATGTTACAAATTTAAATTTTCCTATAAATAAAATGTCAACGTTTGAGTCCTTATGTTTATTTAAAAAAAATTAACTTTTTTTCCATAATTATATACTGCAATATTAACCAGGAAGAAATGTATATAATGTGTAATTGTCTGCAATTTGAAACAATAGAACATATTATAATAGAATGTCCATTGTACATGAAAATAAAAACTCCTCTTATAAGCAATCTACACACATTTGACTACTTTATAGCACTTCTTGATCATTTAAACCATATACCTTGAAAGCCTTAGCATGTTTTTTTTATTCGAGTACTAAAATTACGTTTATTTGTTTTAGATGAATAGTTTACATATTGTAGTTATTATTTGTTTCTTGAGATGTTAAGTTTGTTCCCAAAATGAGTTTAAAACATGTTATTAACATTTTTTACTGCGCAGGCGTGACCAGAATAATGTAGCAAGTTGTCCCTAAAAAATTGCGCTGGAACAGTTCTGAAAATTCCGAGGAAAATTCAGTTTCATTATATTGATGTATCGTTTCTTTATTGTAGCTCTCATTCTTTGCTCTCATTCGACGCTGTCGATCTTGTAATAATTCCTCTTTAAATTATGAAAACTCATATGCGAAAATGTCCGAAAATTCAACTTTCCACTGAATCTCGATAATAAAAGATTACAATATACCTTGTCCGGTATAAATATAGGTGCACGTCACAGCTGTCAGAACGTAACTATGTTGCCAAGCATTTAAAATAGTATTAGAATTTAGTAAATATCTAACAAAGTTTCTCTAATATTCTTTTTTTTATTTGAGTACAAAACTAAGCTATTTTAGCTATATAGATAATTAGAAAAAAGGTTATGTGTGATAGCCCAAACAAAACTATTTTTTTTTACCTTAAAAAATCGCAGAACCAGATACGTTAATGTAATACGCGCGAATATCAAAATCATGTTTGACCGCGGCAACATAGCGCAATTGTGCCAACATATAAAATATTTTAACACGAGTTATGTTCGTTTGAACTTTATATTTTATTAGTCCAGGAGTTGTATTTGATATAAAATCTTAGGTAAAGAATCTTTGATACAGAATCTTTGATACAGAATCTTAGCGTGCATATCAGCTAAGGTGGAGAATCGGACATCTATTTTTCATGCCCCTTAATATTAAGAGTGGTTCCCCCTAAATTTTTAATTCATTTTTTTGGGCAAAATTTTTCTTTTTATTTGTTTAATACACAACATACAAAATTACATACAACCCTAAATTTTCACCCATCTACTATCAAACCAAATTTTTTATTTGTTAATAAAAGAATTATTGTTTTTAAATAATTTGTTTTAATTTTTTTATGACAAAATAAAAAATTTCATATCAATCTCATACAACCCCTATTTTTCCATTGCGATTTTTTATTCTATCAATATGGTAATCGTAGTACGTGTAGGAAATCTACGTTTTCTTACTTGGTTAGAGTGCATTGAAATAAAACGACACTCGGTTTTAACTACATACACAAAATTATATTACGTAAACAAAAGTAATGTACAAAGCGTGTATTCTTTACTACATTTTAGTAGCGACTGACTTCCACCCCTTCAGTTAACAGATATGTTGCCACTACTTAAGCAGGGGCGTAGTATACATTGATATTTTATTAAATATTAAGAATATAATTTATTACGTTTTTATGAATACAAATCATAACAGTACGATAAATTCTTATTCAGAGTTAATAATTTCAAGTTTCTTCAGTTATGTTTTTTTTTTAATTCAGTTTGATCTCCCGCCCTCGCCGGTCGACTACTGATCAACTATCAATCGATCAGGTTATAACCTCCAGGTGTTCTCTATATATAAAAACGAATCCCCATTTTTGTCACGACATCACGGGTAAACGGCTGGACCGATTGCACTGTTTTTTTTTGTTGTGTTTGTAATTGTCAGGAGATGGTTCTTATGAAAGAAAAAAATTTAAAAATGGCGCGGGAAATTGCGGGAAAATTTAAGATTACTTATTTAAGAATACTTCTATGTAACCTTGCCCCTTTGGACAATGTAAACTTTTTTAATGTAACATTATGACATTTTACATGGAATTAACAGAATATCATCAAAGTTATAGGCGCTTTCTTTCGTGCTAAACATTTGTACACATACGAGCGTATATCAAAAAGTTGGTAAATGGCGAAAGGATACTTTAAAAAAAACACGATAGGAATAAAAATATCGTGTTTTCAAAACCTACACACACGGCCTCGAAAATACTAATAAAAATATCTGGCCAATTCCAGCTTTCAATGTCTATTCGCTTAGTTGTAGGAATTTTTCAAAAAATTATTTCATTTTCGTTCGCAATATGATACCCCCTGTATAAATTTCAGTCCAATACTAAACGTTGTAAAAAGACTATTTGATTAAATATGTAGGTAACATTCCGAGCTAATGTACCCTTTTCTTAATTTTGCGAGCTTGTTCTTCTTAAGAAGTAAAAATTGATGTCTAATTATAGAAATTTGTTTGTACACTTTAATTATCAGTAGTAATATCCCAAGGGCGCTGATAATCACGAAATAATTTTATTAGTTTCCGAAAGCAGTTACTTGGTAACATCTCGACGCTGTAGGCGGAGGGATGTTACCTAAAGAAACGTGCTTGAGGAAATTAATAAAATTATTAGTATATATCACTGTCAAAACTTTTGGCATTTTAGATTTATTTGTCGATATTTTCGAGATTCGCCATTAGAACAAAAAGAAACAGGAAGGAGTCTGTCATATATTAACTTTAAGAAAACTTTGCGACGTAAGTCGGCCATCTTGAAGCTCCTTGTATGAAGAATTTTTTATAAATAAATGTCAAAAATGGCTTTACTTCGATTTTTATACACATAAAATAATTTACAACATTAATTGTATTCACACACTTAATTGGTTGAATTTTATTCAAAATAAAAACTCCAATATAAATTTTTTACGGTACGTCAATGGAACCGTGAAATTAAAATTGGCAATTGGCCGCCATTTGCAAGCTCCTTTCTGGACTCAAGGTCATTTTGCATATACTCCTTCCTGTTTCTTTTTGGTTTAGGATACGCCAAATCGCGACATGTTCAAATTTCAAGTTGTCAAAAGTTTGACATTTGACTTAACATCATGACACGTTAAGCCAGGTTTACCGTTCGAATTAGCTCTTGTGTTCTCTAGTGGAAAAGCATAGAATTCGTGTTTCAATTGCGATTTTTTTTAAGTAAATCATGATGATGTGATTTTTCCTTCTTAAAAGAAGAAAAAAAATAAGCAAAATAGTTCTTAAAAGAGTACTTAGTGTAAACCCTACCTAGTGATAATTTCCCTAGGGATATTATCAGTAATCAAGCGTTGATTGGTTAGTTTTAAACAGTTTAATAATAAACTGTTTTATTTCGATGCCAAACATTTTCAATTTAATCTTTAAACACTTCCTTCTCTCTTATAGAATCAAAATTCTAAACGATTATTTTTTATACATCACTCGATCACTAATTATTATAAATAGTTTTATAAAGCTCGTGTTAGCAAAAGAATAGACATCAGTGTTAACCACACCATTACATACCTGACTCTCCTTAGAACTTATTAAACTCAATAAATAATAAGATTGTAGTTGCTAAAGCCCAAAAATGGTAATCGGCATCGAGAAAGAGAAATAGACTACAAACACGCCTTGTGCACACGTTTGCAATTCGAAAATTACGTACTCAAGCAGTCACTACGATATAGTAGGGTAGATTGTGGATATCTTTAATATAAAATAGCTGTAATGTGCAGAAAATAGTAAGTTGAAATTCATATGAATGTTAATTATATAAAAATTATTCTTAAATTATTTGAAAAAGTATAGGTAATGGAAATAAACGATATTAAAGTGACAAATTCCACTTTTAAGATTTTAATATCTGCTGTTAGTCGGAGGGCTTCTTATCAAATCCCTTATATCCCTTAAATCTAAATTTCAGAAGTATATTTATTAATAAAAATGATTGAATATTTTGTAAAATAAGACATCAGTCAATTATAATGTCATCTGCAATATCTATATTCACCTCATGTAGTCTAGCTTCGTCAAAAAAGTTTTTAATATCGGCTAGAAATAAATGTAACAAAATTAAATTTATTGTACTAACCCTTACTTTTTGGAAGTACATCTTATTAAGAATAATTAAAACTCTTCGTTTAATTAAACTTGGAAGTTACGTTAAAACGAAGATTTTTTTATTATTCTTAAATGTAACATAAGTTTTTACTATTTAGAATAGCGGTTCCCAAACTGTGGGTCGCGAGGGAAATTTTAGTGGGTCGCGAAATTTATTTCGAGGACAATATTCCGATATGGTAACCCATTTAACGAGGACAATTTCAAACAAATAGCAGACACCTGCTCAAGAAGACGCATTAAAGGAACTTTCGTGTGATTCGGCTTTAAAGAGTTTATTTAAAGATTCAAGTCTGATCTCTTTCTGGTTAGTCATAGTAAAGACTGAATATTCGGAATTATCTAAAATTGTACTAATGAAGCTCATGGGAATGACAACAACTTACTAATGAGCCTTCTCAAGTTTGGTTTTCCTTAAAAATAAGTACAGAAACAAACTATGTGTTGGGAATGTCGAGGGGAATGTCTTGCCGTTAAAATTGTCAACCTTCAATCCTGATATCCAGGCCATTGTCAGTCACGCAAAACAATGCCATAAATCGCATAGCGCGTATTTGTCATAGTTCACCTAATTGTTAAGATTGATGTATCCTTAATTAAATGTTTTTTAAATACAGTCTGAAAATGTTGTTTGCCATAGGCTTAACTATATATAGTGCGTCGCAAAACGTCTCAAATTCACGGTGGTGGGTCGCCGGGTGAAAAAGTTTGGGAACCGCTGATTTAGAACATCCAGTGACACATCAATGCGAATGGGTGAGTGTCCATTCCATCGCTGTTCTGTAAAAGAAGAATTTTTGTGGCAGAGAAGTCCTTGGTTTTTCCAGTTGCAAAGTCCAAGTATATTATGCTTATTCTGTACCATCCTAGTCTGAATGTAACTGAAAATATGTATTTCTACTCCTTTGTGTGAATTACTAACGTCACACATCGATAAAAATGTGTAAAGCTTCATTTCACGAATCGTTGTGTGAAGTGCCATGCTTTTATTATGGGATTTATTTTACGCACCGGTGCCATAAGAGTCACACACCGGTCGCTGGTCTAGGTAGCAATGGCGAGAGAAATTGACAAATATGACGGTTCCCGCCGACTGAAGTTCAGAGTTACTTTAGTTAATAGACCGTACATAGTATTTAATTACCCTCTGAATTAATAAACAGTACGACGAAATTTTGATTTAAACCGATTAGCCGTGTATTTCACACAAATTCCTGATGGGCAGCATTGAAGTACTCCCCCACAGCATTAACTTAGTTGTGTTGTCAATACTCACAGTACAAGCAGCACTAATTTTGTAGAGAAAGAGAAAGTAAATGTACATTTTGACAATTTACAAAATTGCAATATAACTGTTCATAATAATTATTGTTGTAATACATAAAATTACTAAAATTTTCCTTTAATTCAACCTCTAAGTAAACGGTCGTAGAAAAAGTATAGTGTGCACCATGTGCGTATATTTCACGCACTAAATACACAATATACTATTTTTCAATAATAGCTGATTTTATTGACTTTTCTTGAGGTAGTAAAGTTGTTCATTATTAACCAAGGCAGAAAAATACATGGATTACTTGATTAAAATAAATCTCAATTCATTTGGCAGAATGTGAGGTTAACTGATGTGAAGACAAAATGAAAAAATATTTTTCCTTACTCTTTCTACTTATTCAAAAATTAAAATTAATTGACTTATCCATGTGTTTTCATAGTGATTTTTACAATATAATAAATATTATCAAATCAAAACAATAATAATAATTAATAAGGAAAAATATCGGTTTTATAAAAAGTAAAAATGTTATTTAAGATATACATTAGTTATAGCTAAGGAACACAACAATCTATTATAATTGTGGTTATGTTAAACTTCTCGCAATGATACATGACGTATATTAAGCTATTCGCGGAAATTTTTCCGATAGTTGGCGCTGCAGTATCTGTCAGTGGAATGGGGAAAACAATAATATCAGCCATTTGATTCAATATTAATTCAAGTATTTCCATTTTTAAATTGGTGTGGTAAAGATTGTTAGTGGAAGATGGTACGAGTGTTGATTTATTGATTCTAAAACACAGCTCACAAATAACACGTAAACAATTGGAGAATCGGTTTGTTTTCCCCATTCTACCGTTACTCGTTTTCGCCAATATATACCAAATCATCCAACCTCCACAATGAAGTGTTTTACGAACAGCACGTAAAGTGAACATAAGTGAAACATCTACACGTCGAATGTTCAAATCTATTTGAACAAATAGTACAACTAAACGTTGCTAATAAACGCGAAAGAGAAATTTACTATGGCTTCTTGACGAAAATCACATTCACATCGACAACCCACAACAATTTGAGTCCTTGGGTTTGAACATTCTGAAGCCATAGTGATCGAGTAACCTTTGGTTTGCTGTTTCTGGCCATGGGATAGTTAGTCCTTATTTTGTTGAAGACGAAAATGAGCAGCCATTTATTTTCATTCAAGAGTTTAAGAATCCGTAAGCAATGGTTTTAACAGGATGGCGCAACAATTTCTCATCTTACAGGTTTAGAGTATCCACCTCCTTGACCGAATTTAACACCACCTGATGTCTGATGCATTTGGAGTATGAAGAAGGATCCCATATTTCACTCGGAAAATGCGCCAGAAAGTGTTGAAGAACTACGGCAAAGAATAATAAACTGCATTTGGAGCAACCACTTTCCTTATTAGTTATGTATTTATAAGTCTTAAAAGTACATTTTTAAGGCACGCATGTGAAGGTTTACAGAATGAGCGAAGCGAATTCTGCAATTCACATGAGTGCCTTAAAAGTTCTTTTAACACGTATATCACACAATATTTTTTCTACAAACGTTCAAATAAAGTAACCTGTTTTAATGCATTCTTCCTTAGCCATGGAAAATGGTAAAACAGCAGTGCAAGAAATTAATTTGTCAAACTGCACAAATTGTACTATTAATATTAATGTTAGTAAATAAAATCTAAATATTTTGATGTTTGCTTTCAAAATCTAACAATATAACAATTTTAAGGCACTCAGTGATTTCTTTAACACGTTGTCAATTCAGTCTTTCTTGACACAAGTTTCCCCTATTTCGAAGAACGTAAGAATCAAGGCGTGTAATAACCGGCAGTAGCGTGACTAAATTTGCAAATAAAATTATGGTATTGTAGGCTCGTATTATGTATATTTTATAAAGAATTGGATATTATTATTTAAATAGTATGTACATACCCATCGAAAAAGGAAAGGAAACAGTAAGACTTCTTCCGTTCACATGTCTTTGGTCGAATGTTTAAATTTAAATGTTAACAATAAAACAAAAGTGAATACAAAATTATTAATCCTAAATATTCCTATTATAAACATTTCAAGTATATATTTCGAGTCACTGGATTTGTGATGATGATATGGAAGTACAAATTAAGACAGTAGAACCATTTTGTAATGGAAACTATTCATTACACTGCTCGACAATTAAATTGGATATTACAAAAATCTGTATTTTTCTTTTGTCACTGTTAATAACAAATCAAAATTCGAAAAAAAAAGTTAATCACTATTCTTTCACGTTAAAATATACCCAAAAAATAAAATAACCAAATTTTTCATGAAAAAAAACCCATAAAAGATTAAAAAAAATATTAATAAATTGCTGAGGTATGTTTTCCCATATTCTCTGCAGGGCATTGGCGAGCTGTCTAGACATTTCGGCTCTGAAAGCAAATATTGGAATTTGTCTTCCAATTTTACTTTTATTGAATCTCTAAATAACGAGTTTCGGAAATCGGAAGTTAGTTGCTTCTATACAATCCGATTTGATCAAAGTTTTATTGCAATTCAGTCTCACTTGGATTTAAATAAATTGAGTGGTCTCTGATGAGGTTCTTTAGTGAGAATAAACTTTGACTCTTATTGTTCCCTATTGTCTGAATGAAATCACTTGTCGACTTGTCTTGTAGTTCCAGATCTATAATGTTCGTCTGTTATTATTTAAGAATTTCCAGAGTTAGTCCCAATAATTTTCTAGGTTTTCTATAGATGCTAAGACCTGTCACGGTTTCCACAAATGTGATGAAAAACGATATAATAAGGTGTAATTTTTGACGTACTGAATTAATTAACTTTTAATAACAACTTTTTGTAAAACTTTGGTATATATGGCAATATAAATGTGCTACATGGATGTTCCTTAAGGAGTAACATATTTTTACAAATAGTTGTAATTTTCAGTGTCTATTTTCAGTATTCAAGTTCACGTAATAGTTTGACTAATGCCTTTTTTACATCCATTCTCTTGACTTTCTTAATATCCTGTATATTTTTTGATCATTTCTGCTTTTTATTTGAATACAAATAACTTCTGATCCAAATGTACCGATTTTTTCGAGATTTAAATCGGAAGTATAATCTTCTCTGTACCTAGTACTTTCAATTGCCTGCTAGAATCTAAAATAACTTTTCAGTTAATTTTTGCAAGGCTCAAATTTTGAGAGGGCTTCTTACTGCAATAATTATAATTAATCCACTGCCTCTTAGTATATTTTACAGAGAAAGATTTTTTCTAAGATTTTAATTTTAATTTTAACCACATATCTATAATCATAAATTAACTGTATCCGTATTTATATGTAAAGCTGTGTAAGTCGAAAGATAGGTGGAGAGTGACAATGCAAATATTAAGATTATTTTTATCTTGCCAAGTCCTATTGTTTTATAAAATAAACAGGCGCAAATCCTATTTACCTCTCCCCGTTCCTCACCTCTTACTCTCTACGTTTGATAAGTTTAATTATACAAAAATAAAAAAATATATCAGGGCCGTTTTGTACAGAATTTATTTTTAAGATTTTCCTAAAAAACTTTTATTAAATATATCGCAATGCGCAATTAAGATATAAATGTAAAAGGCACATTTTCTTGCTCAAACAACAATTTTGTCTACAGGATTATATGAAAGTAAAACGTAGTGGTTGATCAACTAAAATTTAACCGTTTATAATATGTACTGACAGGAGTACATTTTAAGATAGAATCGATAAGAATAATTGACCTCTTTGGAACGAAAGGCTGTGAATTACAGGTGCAATTACATGACAAATCGTTTACCATTCACGCAGAGATGCTGCTTATCTAGGTAGATAATCGCATATTCCATAGTGGAACAGAATAAATCTTCTTTTCATCAACACAATACAACTAATTAAAATATTTATTGAGTGAAACAACGTTACGTAGTTTTCGTCGAGTTTTTTTTTAAATATTGTAATTGATATAAGACAGTTTCATACAAAGTTCTCAATTTTTAAGATTAATTTATTTGTTGCAGATTATAAACTCATGTATGAGTATTTGTCTACTGTATTAGTTGTTTGGCTTTTAGTAACATTTTTAGTAGGCCAAACAATGGGGCATGCAGATATAAGGATGTTGCCATCATGTAGAAGCTATTTGTAGAATTATCATATTTTTTGACACGTAAATACTGTTTATTAATTTTTGTGAACGTATTTACTGAAAAAATAGTAAATTATATTACTGGGAGTAGAATGGAGTAGGGGTTCACGAGACAGTCCAAGCTTCGACACCGTTTTTTTCGGCCTGAGATAGAAAAACTCGTGTTCGAATGGATCCTCCCCAGGACCCAGTGTTGGACTTATCACCGCTAGGATGATGCCTACCAACCAAAACCACCTCAAAACTCGCCGTTGTCCCAGCATCTAAACGCGTGTCCTACATCATTCTCCACTTCACACCTTTCACACATTCCAGTGTCTCTTTTCCCAATCTTTTATAGATATCCTGCTTTTGACCCATGCCCAGTTAGCACCTGTGTCAAGAAGTAGTTCACTTCGCCGAATTTCCTAGTCAACCATTCTCTCCTACTTCCAATTGCTATTTTTAGCGCACCTTCATAATCCTTCCATCTTATTTCCATTTCCTCTTCCATCCAATCCATAACTTTCTCTCATTGCGTCCTTCTACTGTACACTCCTGGCTCTAGCCATCACATCCAATGGGTAGGATCTTGCCAGCACCGCTGCTGCTAACCCTCCTACTGTCCTTTACTCTTGCACCACACTCAGCAACATTCCTCTCTGAACCCTCAGTGGTGGTTTAATCCTAGCATGTACTCCCGCTCTTTCACCCCACGCTTCCGCTCCGTAAAGCATACTCTGCTCAATCGTTCTACCAATAACTCTTCTCTTCCATTCTCCCGGTTCTTTCACGTTACACATCAATCTCCCCAGCCATGCCGCCCGAATTTTCTCCTCCTCTGCCGCCTTCGACATGTTGTTTTTAAACAATAGCTGGCTATCCAACCACACACCTAGGTATTTCACCGATTCCTCCATGTGAATTTTCTTTCCCTTCACCATCACCTCCAACTCCCTCGCCTTGCTGCGTCCCTTCACCAGTAACTCCACCGTCTTCTCTTCGGCCACCTCGAATCCGCATTAGTCTATCTTTTCCACAATCTTTCTACACATTTTCTCTGCCTTTCTTTCTATTTCTGTCTCTCCCTTGGCCGTACATACCAGGCACACGTCACCCGCTTAAACAGTAATCTCGCATCCATCTTCACATTTTATCCCACAAACCTCATCAAACACGCACTTCCAGAGCGTCGGTCCCAATACCGACCCCTGAGACACTCCCATCTCCGTCCTATACCTCCGCCCTCTCGAGTCAACCAAAACCCGTCCCGTCAGATAATCCTCTACTAGGCCAAGTCTAGCCAAGGCTCTCAGCACTGCCATTTTGCTGACCCCATTGAACGCATTCCCAACGTCGAAGAATACAAGTAGAGCCAGTTTTTTTTCTCAAACTACCCTCCCTAGCATTTTCCACTAAGCTCATCACTTTGCCCAGTGCGGAAATACAAGACTTCCCCTTCACAAACCCATGCTGATTTTCCCTAAATCCCCCATTTCTTTCCAATTCCTCCTCGATTTTTGTTTTTATAATCCCCTCCAAAACTTTACTACATTTCCACATTAAACTATATCAGAAATAAATAAAAACACGAAATCGGACCTAAAACTATACATTCAATAATTGTTATACCTTTTATAAATATCTATCATACCTATTATAAAGATGTTTTTAGTCGAAATTTAGTTTGACAACACAAAATACTAAAGCATAATGAAAGAAACAGCAATATTTTTACAAAACTCTCACTGAAAACAACAAAAACAGCAAAACAATATCAAAGGGCTTATACGGCAGCTAATTTGTTTTAATCCTTGCTAAGGTGACATTGACATTTCATAGCGCCATCTATGGAATTCTACATTTCCCAATAATAAATATTTATCGAACGCATTTAAAAATTCATTTATTATATATTTGCACGTAATAGTCGGAAAAAATGTGATACGTACTATTGAATTCGTTAAATTATCGATTCAAATTTTAGAATGTAAATATTTAATTGGTTTATACTTCTGAATAAAATTCGATTTTTATTGTATGTATTTAATTTTTAATGCTATGTGAGTATCTAGTTCCACAAAGGAATGTTGGCTTTAAAAATAACATTGTTTTTGTACCGACTGAAAATAACGCGCTGTGGCGCATCTTCGTTCTCTCTCCCAGTTATATTCATAGAACAAGAACGATATTCCATTCCAAAATAACTTCTACCAAAAATACGAACTGTTGACTGAAAATAAAAGTTAAATTGTTTTTATTATGTAATACTAGGTGCCAGCAAATTAACAGAGGATACCATTAGAAGACTTTTTGGTGTACCTTTTTGCTTTCACTTTTGTAAGAATAACTGAAAAGTTAATTTTTTCGTAATATCTGCTTAAATATTTTGTTGTGCTGTTAAAATAAGTAACAGGTGAATTTTTATAGACATTCTAGCGAAGTCAACAGCCAGAAAAAGAAAACACTGTATTAGAGCATGTAATATTTATTATACAGTGCTTTTCAGATAAAAGTATCCCCCTTTAATAATTTTTGTAATACTGGTTGGAACAGTAGTCACTACGGTTTAGCGGCTCTGTCAATTGTCATTCAACACATGGGTAGGTTATGTGAACACGTTGTTATTTTTTCAAAACTAAATAAAAGTAATTAAGAAGACTTTGTTTTATTAGACAAACATAATACATGGTGTCAGGTGTGTTACATAATATTAACACCACATTAAGATGGATGCTACAGGATTTAAACCACCAAAAAGCATTGTGTTTAACAAAGATGCACATGATAATTTGGAAAAATTTTTAAGAAGTTTGGACATTTACATGATAGCTACAGGGCTTAGTGTCAAAGATGACGAAACAAAAGTGGCCATTCTTTTAAATCTTGCCGGTGAAGAGGCACAAAAACGATTCAGAACATTTAATTTAACAGAACAAAACAAAAAGAAATTTGAAGAGCATAAGAGCATACCAAGTTTTTATTGGAATAATTTTTCTTTTCTTTTCAATAATTCTACATTTTTTTAAACGATGTTTGAATTCCTTCTTCTCCATTTAATGTCCTTTCTTAGTTCTTTACACAACTAGTATTTCTTAATAAACTCTTTTCACTCTATACTACAAATTTTATTATTTTAACTTACAATTTTCTTTTACTTTACTTCTTTTTCATCCACAATTTAATATGATTTTTAAACATCTTGACTAATCTAATTTTTGACATTACTTTATGGATGCATTGAAGTTTGCATAATTAGGTAAGCTTTTGTTTAATTACTTTTGTACATATTTGTTTAGCTTACTTCACTTATTCTACTTAGCTGTTCAACTTAATAGTTACTGTTACTGGTCTTTATGTTCCTTAACTGCATCTTTTTATTTTTAGCCTGATGATGGTCTGAGACCGAAACTAGTAGCGCTTTTTATAATAATTTTTACATTAAATTATTGTGGTTTGACTTAGTGTTTTATTGATATTTTGATATTAGCCACATTTGAGGGCACAGGTAATTTCGCCACTAGTAAATTTGTAAATCCTTTGCCCACACCAGGTATATTTAATCCTATGGGTAATTTCGCCACCGATATTTTCATGATTTATTAATGACGCTCCTTCTTGATAAGGATGGATTGTTTTGAACCGACATAAATCATCAGTACTTCTCGTAACCTAACCTAACCTTAACTAAACTAACTTAACCTAACCTATTTTGGAATCTGTTGTCCTATGATTTCGTATTCATTTTGTATTTTTTGTATTTTTTCAATAAAACTATACTACCTACATACTCTTGCTTTCATTTCCCTTTCCATTTCCCTTCATGTGCAGTGCGATTGATTTGATTAGTCTATCAAGGAAATTACCAGAATAAGCAAAATATGTAGGTATGCCATTAACAATTAAATAAGGAGAAAGCATAATAATTCTCAGAAGTGCAGTGTCGAAATTACTGGTAGTCTTAGCATGCCATTAAAGATTGGTAGCGAATTTGCCTGTAGTACTAACGCCTTACTGATATCATTCCTTCGATAATGATAGTCTCTCTTATTTTATTTAATAATGTAGACAGGTTTTAATGATAATGTTATAATAATTTTTTATTATTTATTTATTTGTTTTTTAAAAAATCATCTGATGTTGTTAAAAGTTAAAAGATGTAATTTCATTGTTCGTCGAGCTTTAATACGGTGTTTTCTTTTGAGGGGAATAAATAATTTTGCATTTTGAATATAAATATCAATAGTAGGTAATAATTATTATCTCAATTTCTTTGTAAGAGGGACTACGTGATCGAACAACTGTTATCAGTATCATTTTAATTTATAAATAATAGAAATACATTATCTTTGAAGAGAACTTCAGATAAACAATATTAAACAATAAATTTTATTTAATCTTAGTAGTTGAACATCTGGATAAAAAAACAAACAAAACTATTCCAAAATAATAATATAACTATAATCTATAATACAGTGGAAAGATTGTAAGGAGGATAATGAATCGGTGGCAATATGGGAATTTTTAAAGTCTTGGATGTGTTTGTAAGCTGGAACAATGGAAAAAGGTTCCTATGGATGTTTATGCAGAGGTCACAGAACGACCAATTTAAGTTTGACAATTGGAAGAGTCCGTTTAAATAATTTTATTATACCGTTGATTGGCTAACAATTCACGAAAAGCTGAGTATATAATATCGTTATTGGTATTTCCCTGTGAAATTTTCTGGAGGAGGTAGGTATTGATTGTTGATAGATATTTTTTCCGGGGTGGGTAAGGTTAAAATCTCTGATTAGGAGAGTTTTAACGAATAGTTGTTTATTATTCTTAGTTAACTTTAAAAATAGGTATTAAAAATTAAGTAAATACCAAATTGTTTTTTTCTTTCACTAATTCTAATAAAATATTCAAATTAGAGTTCCGACTAAACCGAGCTATCTTTGTCTCATATAGCTTATATGTATGTAGGTATCCATTGAACGTTTCAAATAATAGTGAGAAATGGGTATATATCCACATTAAGATAATCAAACACGTTAAGCAACTTTTGGAAACTAGTAAATGAGACGAGTTTTTAAACAAATGCATTATACGGCTATTTGTTGTACACATTCACGTAAATTTATCTGCAATATTTATGGAATTCGTGCCGCGTACTTAGTATTTAAATAGTATACAGTGTGGAACGTACAAAATTATTGATGACAATGAAAAATGTTGTTTATTATTGGGGTCAATTAAAATATAAACTTTTACTTTTATATGACAGTCAAAAACTTGACAATTTACCCACATCACAAGATAAATTTCG
The DNA here is from genome assembly GCA_035357415.1 of Ophraella communa. Classification (NCBI taxonomy): domain Eukaryota; kingdom Metazoa; phylum Arthropoda; class Insecta; order Coleoptera; family Chrysomelidae; genus Ophraella; species Ophraella communa. Next base: position 17,144,342 of record CM068988.1, on the reverse strand, counting down.
TGTAAAATGTACGTCATACAATACACTTTTTAAAATCACATCTAATCCCTTTAGAGAGACAAAAATAGTAAATAGCATACGTTCCACGATACACCAACATTTTTTCTTGAATGTGAATAATTGACGACTTTCTGTTTTATGTAGGCTGATAAATATCGATAATTTTAGTACTGATTGAACAGATTACCTTCAAATATCAACATTAAAATCGGCATTTCCTTTTGAAACGAGGAAATTGTAACAGGCCCGATAAAACAATTTTTATTTGTTAATTATTACTTCGATATAATTACCGTTTCCTAACTCAAGACTTTTATCTCTAAAAAGTATTGTAAAATATGTATGTGTGAGTATGGGGCAAACTTGGCCAAGGAAAATAGCCGATGAATTACACAACAAGATATATATTTATATTATTTGTTTTTTGAGAAACTTTGCAAGGTTGTCGTTATAACATTGCAACATTTGATAATTTTTAACATAGTTTATTTGATTCTTTATAAATATCACTAAAATCACATTAGCTATTATTCAATATAGATAAAAAGGTACGTATGGGAAACAGTACTACGTTAGACAAAAATACAGTCCTGATTAACATGATCTACAACAGGTAAAAAATGTAAGGGTAAATTAAGTACTTACCCCACACCCGATTCACTGAACGCTTACTCTGTAACTCGATTGAGGTAGAATTAGAAAAGAAATAGCAAAGAAAAAAAATTTCTTCAACAAATGCTACTTTCTATGACTTTTCTACAACCTTCGGGCAAGTTCGTATATAGAGAAATGTGTATTATTGAATCTGAAAACATTTCTATTTTTAACATATCTACCAGTAATTTTGACATCCTAAATGTGAGTATTGTTATTTTAAGCTGTTTTTACTTATTATGTTCTTGCGTTATTTGTTGTTTTTTGTGCTTTTCTATTAATTGAGTAAAATCCTCTATGGAGAATGAAGCGAATGAAGTCAAATATCTAGGGGTTACGATGAATAGGAGACTTTCTTGGAACACTCATGTAGAGAACATTTGCAGTAAAGCAAAGCTATCCCTTTGGACATGCTGTAGAGTATGCGATAAATCATGGGGAATGAAACCCAAACAAATGTATTGGCTATATCTGACAGTAATAAGGCCTATGATTACGTATGGTTTTCCGGTCTGGTGGGCTAAATGTCAGCAAATACCACCAGGTAGAAGCTTCAATGGCAAGCATGCTTAATCATAACGGAAGCTATGTCTACCACTCCCACCGCTGTCTTCGAAATTTTAATAGATCTTCCTCCACTACACATCTGGATGGAAAGAGAGGCGATGGCTGATGCATACAGAAGACTAGTGAAATGTCAGGATGCAGGGTACAGCAGTGTCAGAGCTAGGGCCGGAGAGATAATAAAAAATCATCCGATACTGGAGATGGTACCAGATGCAATGCAACCTAAATACAACTACCATAAGCTATTTACCGTCCTATTCCCAGGAAGGGTCTTGGTCTTGGTCTTGCAGTCAAATAAGCAATCTTGGTCTTGATCTTGTTCTTGCAGGGTCCAGTCTTGGTCTTGGTCTTGCACTTTTTTTAGATTTACTGGGGTCCATTTTTACAAAAAAAAAGGAAAATAGTTTTTAAAATCATTACAAGTAAAGAAAGATTAAATGAAAGGGATAGTATTTTTCATTATAAAAATTTTGTTTTTTTATATTACATTGTAGCGATAAATCAAGTATGAAATAGTTATTATCCTAACAAGTGCGGAAAAGTTAATTTCTGCAAGGGTTAGGATCAATATTTTTTTCACAAGCAAAATCACCTCGAAAATTATTTAGATACTTGAAAAGATGCGATTGTAACAATTAAACCTTTCATAGTGTCAATAAATACACGACTGTAGCTATAGCAACTCTACTTAAACAGGTGAGTTTGTTGTTGCTTTGAGTAAGGTTTACAGGGGTGATTTAAAAAATTTTGATTTTTAAATGGGAAATGCGCAATTGAGATGTCTTCAGCAACAGAACCACAGCCGATCAACTTCTGATTCCTAATTATTCTCTAGAAGATGTCTATCTATTATCAGCATCAAATAATGCAGTGTTAAAGCAAATAAAAGACAAAACGTTTTTTAATTATTTATCCATATTTTGTGTTAGTGATTATTTATGTAGTTGACCCAAATGACTAGGTATACAAATAATGGATTTTTTTAACGGGTTACCCTGAATATTTAAAATTTTTGCACTGGTCTTTTCTGATTTCAAAAATATATAATATGTTATTCCTACCTTGTTGCTGTTTTTGAGTTATTAAATAATGTTGAAATTCATTTTGAAATGTCAGTTAAATAACCACCTATGGTTAACCTTTTGTAGTACCCTACGCGATTATAGAAAAAACTCAAGCTACACTATGTTATATGTTAATCAGGAAATTCAGGGCTATTCAAAATTATAAAAAAATACAGGGTATTAAAAACATTAAATTGTTTCTCCGTTTATACAAAATTCGGTCTGTTGCTACATTTTTGGTCGGTATAGATAAAATAATACAACTTTAACTTTAAACTTTTTTTTGTATTCCCGAAACTAATGAAATGAACTTTATTATCGATAATAATTATTAATAGTAAAATTACAGCTATTGAAGATTGCACCGCACATATCTAATGCACTACCTGATTTATTCACTTCCAATTCAAGCGAAATTTTGATGCTCAAGTACTTACCAAAAATGCACCGTCCAATTGTTCTTTAAACTTACAATATTTCTGACATTTTAAAATATTATTGAATTGTCAAATTTGTTTTTGACTTGGCAATCACAAAACCAGTAACCACGGAAATGTAGTGCGCAGTTTTGAATTTTTTTGAATTTTTATTTAAATATTAATTAGTTCTATAGTCGGGATGCCGTTTGCGGAAAAAATAGCATGTTTCATTCGGAGCAAAAGTACTTTTTGTGGCTCGTCTGAAATTGTCGGCCTCACTAACGTTCGGCCATCAAACTCGCCAAAAAAAGTTATACTTTTACTCCTAATAAAACAATACACTATTATGCTTACTTAAACTTTTTACCTGATTGGCAACATGCTGCCAAGCTTTTTCTTGTGAGTGTCTATTCGACTACTTTTCCAGGTTATAATTATACAATTCTTCGTACTTCTCCACCACAGAAACTAACACAATATTGAATTCTTATTCTTGGTGGTTTTTAATTTTTACACACTTATTTACTTGACTAAACCATTTCAAGTAAAACAGAACGCGACCTATTTCATGAAGCATGTTCGACCTATTTCATGAAGCAAGTTTTAACGTGCTTAAAAATGTTTTACGCCCATAAAACACTCCTAAATCATTGGTGAGGGGCGGAGGCGGACTTTCTTTGATATGCGGCCTCCCTTAAAACTAACTTGACTATAACTACGTATTAATAAACCTACTTGCATACAATATTTAATAGTCTACAATAAGGAAGCGAGACCATTAATACACAAATATGTCACCATTTGTTCCTCTATATTTAGCTCATAAGTACCTAATCACCACTCTATATCGATTTTTATTAAGATATTGATGAATTGACAATATATATAGATGTAGTTGTGGCTATTTTTAGCCTAGTTATATATACAAATATATATTTCGAATGGATAATTATTAGAAAGTTAAAAATAAAAGTTGTATTTATTTATAGTTTACGAGGGCATTGAAAGTTATATTACTAAAAATATAACTAAACACATACATAATTAATTCGTTTCAAAATTGAAAGACCATCATAATCATTCACTTTAACGACAAATTAATTAATTCTTATAACGATAATTTATGTGCACGTGCTAGTATTTTATCGAGAAGACTCGTTATAGCCGCAGCTACTGATCATTTTTTACGTGTTAGTGACAAAACTTTTACTGCCATAATCATAACTGTCTAATCCAACGGTTGCCAAGCTGAGCTACCGGTAGCCTCAAAAGTAATTTAAGTTGCTCACAACAAAATTCAATAGGTTCGTTCCAACAGGCAATCAGGGATGCGTTTCGGATTGTTTTCCAATTTGTTTCTACGTATGCGCGCATTTGATGAAATTTGAAATTAGTCCACAGCTGTTCTGTTGGAACACTGTATTACTAGTTTGACCTTTAACACATGACAGTGCAACAAGTGGAAAATATTTTCCCATTCCAAATTTTTCGGGCGAACACCAATTTCCTCAATTTACTCGAGAACATGACTGGATTCGTCTTCACTGTGGAATGCACCAGTACTTTCGTCTAATAAATCGCTGTTGCCAATATTTTCATCCGAGCCACTGTAACTCATATTTATATTAAATAGATCTCCCGATGATATAAATATATAATACGCGAAAAAGGTTAAAAGTTGAATTAAATGGACAAACACGTGGTTTCGAATGATCAAATCTCCTTTGGTCTTGCGTCTGATTTATAGTTCCGAACACCTTACTATCAGTCAAAAACTCCACAAAAAAAAAACAAGAAAATCCACATTACAAAAACTTCAAAAAGATACAAGAAGGAGTATATTTATGCAAAATGACCTTTAGTCCAGAAAGGAGCTTGCATATAGCAGCCAATTGTCAATTTTCCCAGAAATGACTTATCCATAGAACAAAAACGAAGTTTCTAGAAAGTTTGAAACCCATCAAAGAATGAACAGAGGTCGTTAAAGAGTAGTTTATTTTTGGAAGTCAAACATAGAAACAGTTTTTAAAGTAGTTATTATAACAAAGTGTTAAATAGTGACGTTAAGAATAAAGTAAAACAATCCAAAAGTAAAATAAAGTGCCAAAAAAGTGACTTTAAGATCGAATAAAAAAAAAGTAAAATTAAAACATTTTCGGTCGATAAAAAACAGAAGAATATAAGAGTACTTACTATTACTAAAACAACTAAAGGAACTATAATCCAACAACACTAAACACTATATCAATTTGGAGGAACAAACAAAGAAGATAATATTACTCAAGAAACCAATCGTCTAACAACACATTTTACCGAAGTCAAAAATTCCACGCGACACTTCGTTCGTCTCCGTTTTTCATAGAGCGACTACAGACTTTTTCCACCAATCAGGAAACAGGACTCTATATCAAGGTCAGATAAAATTGTAGACATTTTGAAAACTTTTGTAGTAGTTAGTTAAGTTTAATAATTTAAAAAACAAAGGAGTTTACTTGATATTTAATAATTAATGTATGTGATAATCTTACTTGCCATTACATAAATAACATTGGTTAGTTTAACTTAATTCACATCAAGTAAGTTCTTTTAGTAGTTAACAAAAGGCCTTTCTTTTTAATATTTTCCTAATTAGTTTCATTATTACTGTTTTCATTTAACTCTTATAATAAATTTGTAATTATAATTTAATCAAATTTTATTCAAATACCTTCTACCTAATAATCCAATAGAAACTAGCATAACCAAACACCCCTGAGAAAAAGAAGATCTTGCTACTTGCTACATTTAAATAAGAATTAATCATTCAAATAAATAAATAAATCAATAAACAATATTTGAAATCATAATATTCATTACAATATATATATCTCATTTATTTTATTCCACAATTAGCAGTATTAGCAGAAAATAAAAAAAAACTGTGATTTATTCAAACATTTATAAAGCATTTTAATTTTAGGATATTAACTCTTTATATTTCAGTTATTATATATAGAGTATTATCCAATTACAAGTTTGCCAGATAATGTTCGTTTTGGTCGATAAATATATGTATACTGAAAGTATAACATCAGACACGATTTATAATCATTTTTTAAAGATGATGGCCTACTGAATCATCGGCGAGGCCCACCGAGTAATAAATTGTGATGCACTTTTGCATTTTCGAAGTTGCATGACCATTTTTGGTGGTTTCCCGTTAGGATTTCCTCTTGTATTCGGCTGGTTGAAGCCCCCAGACCCAACCTACTACCATCGATTAAAATCAGTGGCGTACTAAGTCTAATAATTACTATATTAATATCTTTAACTGGGATGAGGGAAAAAATAGAAAAACTTAACCAATCACAATGGAAATAATAACTTTTATTTATTCATTAAATTATTTCTCGGAAATCCTTTGGACAACATAACCAACAAATCCATATTCTTGGCTAATAAAATAAGCAAAAAATCATATAATGATTCTAGTGATCCCAAGATACAATCTTGGTGGAAGGAAGACAGTCGAAAAAAGAAAAAGAATAAATAAACATTCATAAATTCGTTGGCAATAGCGATAACTATCTGGGTAACTTGAGTTATAGTACGGAGGAATGGTTTGGAATATTTTGATAGGTAATATTGTTGAGAAAATGCTACATTTTTAAAACTATGTAGATTTTTTTATGGTTATTCAATTAGTTTTAAACAGTTTTTTTTGTTTTTTTTATTTCTTTTAAAACAAAAAATATTTAATGACAACGAAATGCAATAGTGTAACTAGAGTTGTAAATAACCCATTACGCACGTCAGAGTATGACGCAAACTCATATACTTTTGACATATGGCCCAAAACGTATCTGGTACTACAAATGAACGTCTCGTTTTAGTTTTAGAATCTGGAATATTAAATACAAGAATTTCCTGTATCCTGAATGTCTTCCATTTTTATATTTCTAAGTTCTTGTTTACGACAAGCCCTGCTTAATCCAATAATGAGGATAACCTAAAAACCCATTGTTATGGGAGGATAATTACACAATATTTTAATTCTTTACCTCTGACAACAAATGCTTATTGTCTGGAGCATCTTTCGGATACGTACAAATTTGTTCTGTAGACAGGATTTTCGATTTTTTACTTTTAAATCCATCCGATCGCCCTTTCCGTAGGGTGGTTAGTTTTGGATAATTTGATATGTTAATGTTATTATTAATGTTTAGTGTAGTTCTCAGCATCGAATAAATGACCCATAGTGAATTTGGTTTCATAGTTTTTGATAATTCTTCAAAGTACCCAAGGAAAACATTCTCCGAAAATGATTTTACGTTGTGCTTGTGTCGCAAATCCATAAGTTTTTTATAGGTAATTTCGTATCTTTCTTTGGATTTTCGCGGTAACAAATTTTTTGTAGCAGCTTGAGCTTTTTCTAATATCTCCGGTGGAGTGTTCATAATTTTATCATTTCCACTCTTAGAAGACATTTCTGTAGGTGCAGTTGAGAAAATGTTCATTCGCATACAAAACTTGACAGTTTAAATGACATGATGTTTATTTCCATAACATACTATGAGAAAATGATATTTTTGAGAAATTGTATAATGTGTTGCCGACATTTAGGGTCATTACTATTTTTATTCAAATGAAATGTCTCTTATATTAATAGTTTTTTTAACATTTTTCTATTTACTAAGTATGTAAATCGACCAAATAAAATATTACGTAGATAAAAATTTTATTGCAATTTGATTAAACAAGGGTATTTAAGTTTTTTTATCTAAACGCGCGTGTATGTTATGAGATCTCATTACGTGCATGTTATTGTTAAATGTCACTTACAAGCAATGTTGATAGTACGTTAACTTTTAAGTTTTTAGTTTTGTGCAAACAAAGTGACAACTTAATATGAGCTTCTGTTTTTCATACTAACCAGACCCAGTATTAACATCTTTATTTAAACGTAAATTATATATTACTATTATCTGCTTTGTGATAGAAACCAAGTGTTGAGGTATTTGGCAAATTTGATGTATTGCACTTTTGTGGTAGCAGCTGAGGTAAATAATTTATAGAAAATTTTGGAAATTTTAACAATTACATAATGTCCAATCATTTTTAAGGTTAATTCTTTTAAATATTAATGAAAATGGTCTATAGTGAAATGTAGTAAACTGTGTCCTCTAAACCCTAACTCGTATGCATATCTCAAAGGTAATTTTTCAGAAATATTACAAATTACAAGCCGAAAATTATTGAAACTTTTTTAATTGTTTTTAATTACAATCATTAAAGTGGACAATTTCAAAATTACAAAATTTAACAGATAAATTTATTTTTAAAATAATTGCGTGTACTATGCCTATACTTTTAGTTTATAGTACTTATTAATTATATCCTATAATTGAAGTTGTTAGTTTTACAATATAATATTTATTATTGTCAATATTGTCTTAAGGAAGTTTTTTTATGTATTTAAATGAAATTCATTTCACTATTTTTGTACCCTCTTTGAGAGAGACATTCTGAAAACAGAAACAAAACAAGAATTTGCTTGAAAAAGTTTGTGCTTCATTCTAAACGCCATTAAAAAAACTATATATGGTCGAATAGTTATATTAAGCCACTTTACTATAAAATTTCTACAGGCTAAACGTCTGGGTTTGTCGAAACTCGTAACATGTGGTCTTTACACTTTCGGATATATTTTATATATGACCATGATGACCCTGGCTTTGCTGTTCTAGGTGAAAGGTTTTAGATTCCCAGATACTATCGTTTACGTTACGATAAACAATTATTTAAGTGATGTTAGAAAAAGAGAAAACCAATCCTGATTAGTATTTTGAGACGGAATCTTAGTTTAAATTTACTTGTTTATGTAAATCCTTAAGAAGCTAGGGTTTAGTTAGATTATAAGTTTGAATACATAAGAAAAAATAATTTTATCTTTTGCTTCCTTGACCAAGTATTAATGCCCAGTTTCACCAACAGTTTTAATCGCGATTTAGTACTTAAGTGGAGCTTCTAATCACGAAACCGATTGAAAAGTTTCACCATACTCAAAAGTGGGATTAAAATCATTTTGATCATTATGATTTTTGATTTAGGCATTATCGTTGACTATTAGTTCATTAGTTGACTCATAATTTTTTTAGGAATGATTTTTATTTACTAAATGAACCAGTTAATATGTACTTACTTTAATACATTCATTTTTGGAAATTATTGATTCATTATCTGTCATTACTTTGTCCAAAGTCGGAATGGACTTGTCTTCTAATGATATCTCTATTAAAGTTATCGACCATAACGGATTTTTTTTTCTACGTGTTTTTTTGCTGATGTATTTTGATATATTAGTGCATCATGAACATTTAAAACAATAGTTTTTTCTCTTTGAGAAAACGCACTTTATTTTAAATGAGCCACTTGTACTGGTTCTTGGAGTACAATAATTAAAATATAGATGAAAATATAAACCACCAACACTAACAAGTACCTATATTCCTATGTATTAGGATATGAACAAATCCTCAATTTATAGACTAATAACGAACCTGTTTTTGCAATTATAGACGTAGTGTTACCATAATCCCTTAACACCCCTAAGGACCACAATTATTCTCGTTAAAATCGAAAAACAAAATATTCTATAGTACGTTCGAAAAATAAGGCGGAGTAAATTCTCAGAAAAAAAACTAAAAAAAACGGTTTATTAGATATTTATAAATAAACCATTTTCAAAGCATTTTATATTTATATAAATCTGTTTATGAATAGTAACCTTATTTATGGTTATTTTTGTCGTTATAATAATGACCCATCAAATAACAAGAAATAAAGACATTGTCAAAATGAATGGGTATTTAGTTAATGGTGTTTTGATAGTTTAGTAAGAAAAAGTCGATTAGCGAAATATGGTTTCCGATAAATGTGGAAGCTATTTTAAATAGTATGAAAACCAATGATTAATAAAATGGTTAATTGTCTTTAAATAGTCATTCATTAATATCAGAATATTTTTGTTCAGTCGAGTATAAGCGAGTGAAGAGATCTGACAATTGTTTCTTGAAAGAGTGTAGAATATGGAATTAAAAAAAACCACGTGTGATTATACTCCAGTTAAAAAACTAAAGGTGGATCATGTATCACTTAACGAAAAGAGTGTTATACTGAATGTCTACAATTATTTTAAGCCACAGAATCCCTGCACTACTGTTGACAGTATAGTTAAAATTTCGTCTAAAGTAATGGGATATGCAAATCAACTGTATATAAAATTTTAAAAGAGAAGAAATCAGCGGTTATAACCCCACCCAAACAGGAAGACCAATTTTTTACATAGCCTTTGAACCACTATTTATATATTACATTTATTACTAGTATTCTACACTCTTGAAAGAGTGTAGAATATGGAATTAAAAAAAACCACGTGTGATTATACTCCAGTTAAAAAACTAAAGGTGGATCATGTATCACTTAACGAAAAGAGTGTTATACTGAATGTCTACAATTATTTTAAGCCACAGAATCCCTGCACTACTGTTGACAGTATAGTTAAAATTTCGTCTAAAGTAATGGGATATGCAAAATCAACTGTATATAAAATTTTAAAAGAGAAGAAATCAGCTGTTATAACCCCACCCAAACAGGAAGACCAATTTTTTACATAGCCTTTGAACCACTATTTATATATTACATTTATTACTAGTATTTTAAAATTATATGATTTATTATTGTTTTACCTATAATTATTTTTGAGTATTCCCCTATCATACTATTATTTTTTTCATTCTTATTGCCAATATTATTAGTATTAAGAATATTATTAATAGGAATGTGTAAAAACTCAACGTTTTTGTGTATGTATTTTACGTTTTGGTATAATTTATTGTATTTTATTATTTTATATTAATTGTATGTTTCACAATTAATAGAATTTTTATTCCTTACTTAAGTAGATTATGATGATTAAAAGAAATTTCTTAATACCGATATAAATAAGTACGTGCGCTACTGATTTAGGATCTTGTTTACAAAATTTAATGACTCTTCTTAGCTAACATTTCCAAACAAACGAAGTATAGTGTTTTTTATTGTTCTTAGTAAGAAGAACTTCCATAGAGTAAGGGTTGGTACAATAAATTTTACATTCATATTTAATTGTGTTAAATAATAAACAATAATATTTAATTGTTGATGATACCGTGGAGTTGCTTAGAGGTGCAAAAATAACTCTTAATATCAGCAGAAAATAATAACAATAACCACGAGTATTATTTTAAAAAAAAGCGTGGGGCTATGCGATGATTTCGTAGGTATATCTCAAAAAATACCCTATATTACAAAAGTTTACACAACCTCTTATTTGGTAAATAACTGAGGTTTTTGAATATTTAGGCAGGTGGTTTGATAGTTTAAACAGATTTATTGAAAACAGTTTTATAAAAACACCTGACAGTTAAGATTGTATTTTACAGGTGTTTTAGAATATTTAGTTATTCAGTGTGTGTGTGTTTATGGTTTTTTTATAAAAACATATTTGTTTTGACGATAAATTACCTTTTAATTATTGAAATGGCTTCGCAGTAAAATAAATTAATTCATACAGAATATCAACAAATTGACAAAAAAAAATTCAATGTTATCGGATTGTCTTGAATATCTATTCCTGTTTTAAAAAAGAAGATATTGGAATGCATATATAACGCATAAATATGTTAATGAGATTTATTTATCAATAAAATTTAAATTTTAAACAATAACAAAGTTATTAAATTGTATAATGTTACTAATATTTCCTTACAGAGGATTTTTCTACCAAAAGTTCAAATAGGTTAGGTTAGGTTCTATGTGAGTGGTCGTTTCACGTCCCTTCCACTGCTACCTGAATGATCTATTGTGGCTCATCCCTAGGTTATAGTCGTTCTATCAGCCCTATGCCTCTGATGAAGATCATCAGGGTCGTTGGCGACACTTCCATGAAGTCATTGGGCTCGAGTTGCTGCAATGCCCTGCATCCTGACATTTCTCTAATCTTCTGTATGCACCAGCCATCGCCTCCCTTTCCATCCAGATATGCAGTGGAGGAAGATTTATCAAAATTTCGATGGCAGCGGTGGGAATGGTAGACATAGCTCCCGTTATGATTAAGCAGGCTTGCCATTGAAGCTTATTCAGCTTCTCTCTGGAGGTATTTTGCTGACATTTAGCCCACCAGGCCGGAGCACCATACGTAATCATAGGCCTTATTACTGTCAGATATAGCCAATACATTTGTTTGGGTTCAAATAATATGTTCGAATCTCACTGACAAACTTGTTGCATACTTTGATCAATTTTTCACTAAATGGTAGATGGTATAAGGCCGCTTAAAGAGTTGAGGTTGCCAACTTGCAACTAACTAACTAATCTTCACATAATATAAAATTAAATTGATTCACTGACTGATTGCTTGTTGGCATACGACTAGATCCCAAACGGCTGAAGGTAGAGACACCATTTTTGGAGAGTAGGTACCTCTCATGATATAGATATGTACTAAGATAGAATTTTTCGAAATTCCATCCCAAAGTGGGTAAAATAGGGTTCATATAAAAGTTTATATGAAACCCCTTCAGAATTCAGATGCGTCAACATCGTCAACTGCATTGCGTAGTATTTGCGATGGTAGTGGGATTTTAGGTCAGTGGTGTAGGTAAAATTTTTTAGGGGGATGTAATTTTTATGTTTTTTTTTCACTTTTAAGTTAAGTTAGGTTACTCCGATAGCCAAGCAGCACTAAAAGCGATTTCAGACATCGTCAAGTCTGGTGTGGTAGTGTCGCAAGGCCCTCAACATTCTAGGCAGTCATAACAGAGTGACCCTAGTCTGGGTGCCAGGCCATTCAGGAATAAAAGGCAATGAAAAAGCTGATGATTTAGCCAAGCAGGGAGCGACTGAGGTGATGATAGGGCCAGAACCTTCATGTGGAATTGCCAAATTAGCGTGGTCAAAGTACACATATAGCTTCACTAAAAAGACAAAAATCTTGAAATTTCACATTTGAGTATTTAAAAGGGTAGTACTTAATATGAAAAATTCTTTACGAAAATAGGTATGCAATTTTCCGGAAAATTCTCGGGAGAAAAATTTTGTTTTTGTTTTTTCACTCTAATTGTTTAAATAATAAATATATGGAAAAAAGTTTTAATTAAAATTTGTAGCTGATGCAATTATCTACAAAATTTGTCTGAAAAGTTTTTCTGTAAATTGAAAAGTGTACGAGATATAATTATTTCAGCGGAAGTCGATTCGTGGGTGCGCGCGAACGTCCCGTGAGCCGAATTTATTGAAGGCTCGATTTAAAAGTTAATAATTTAAAGGTTGTGATGCACTGAAAAAACAGACAAAGTAATATAAAATGTAGAGAAAGACCTCAACTTTCAAAAAAAATTACTTTCAAGTTTAAAAAAGTAAATTTTCTAACTGTAAAATCCATTTATTTATAAAAAAACGAGCAGAAAAACGTCAATAAACAATTATATTTCCTATTTAATTAATTATTGTCGCAGCGAAAATTCCTTTTAAATTTAACATTTCAAATGATCATTGAGCATTATTATCACAAAAACAAAGCGAAAAATGTTTAAATTTTTAAACAAATGCTTTTTAAAAATCTCTGTTTTTTATATGCTTAATTTCAATCGTTTGTTTCAAACTTTATTTAATTATATCTTTTTTCCAAATTAATAGACTTCAATGAAACTTTATCTGTAAATACTTTGAAGTATATACTTTCAAAACTAACAAAAATGCCTCGTTAAGGAGAGCATCCAACAATGGATAAACAATCTAGGGTTGCGCTGGTGGCATGAAAAGCTAAGCTATTCCTTAAAGGACCGTCGATCAAACTGTCACGCGACCTGCTATCTCAAAGTCGAGAAACGACGAGGATGATGGTGGGTATGCTGACAGGACATTGCAGGCTAAGGAAACATATGCACACAATCGGCCTAGCAGACGACAGCCTATGTAGGTTCTGCCAGGAAGAAGACGAAACTGCGGAGCACATACTCTGTGAGTGCGAAGGCCTAGCAAGGGTGCGGTTTCACCTATTCGAATAAGAAAAACCGAGGGCATAGAGCTATGCGAAGGGGATGGCGTCCAGGCTAATAGGTCTAATAAAAACGATAAAGCTGGATACCGTACTCTAAATATAGGGAGGACCACAATAGATCTGCAACGGTCGCTGTGGGATAGGACATAAAAACCACTCCGTCACTAATCTAATCTAGGTTAGGTTGGGTTATGGATGAATAGTGGGGGTACATTTTAAGAGGTCTAAGTTTCTATTCTATGCAAATAAAACTTTAAATTGATTCTCTTACTGATTGATTTTCCATTCGGACGAAGTAGCGGGCAAAAGCTAGTGTCAAATTCAAGCAGGTAAATGATAACACTTCATTCTGTATTTGTTAAATTTTGCCCAACGTACTATAGGTCGTTAAATTTATCGAGGAGCTTTCAAAAATATATGATACTGGGTGTTCAATTAAAATAAGGAACGGAGTGTGTTGGACTGGCGTGAAGCCCTGTATATTTATGTTTCTTTTCAGAACAGAATATATTTTATTCCATTAGTGGTATTCACACGTTAGATTCCTATAATTGTTACATGGTTATAAGTTGAGAAAGGTGAGATAAATATATTTTAAATAAAAATATAGTATTTGCGTCATATACTTGAATTTTAAAAAAGAACAAAATTTAGATAAACTAAAATTATTTATATCTATTAACGAATTAACAATATTTTAAAAGAAAATATTGAAACATTCTTTAAAGAAAAAAGTACAGCCATTAAACCTATAAAAAATTATTTTTATCAAAGATTAATATTGGCACAATAAGAAACATTGGATATTTTACTTTATGATGGACTGTCCTCAGTCCATCATAATCTAGTATAAAGACTTTCTGCTGACTGGAATTTCACAGTCCACAAGAATGTGACATGGACCTGTATTCTCGAATAATTCTTACGAAAGGGTAGTTTCTCACTACTACGAAAATAAAGAGGAAGATACATAAGTTTTTGAAGAACGAGTCGTAGAAGTGACAAAGATAAAAAAATTATTCTATTGTAGGAATGATTCGAGTATATACATTCTGGCTTGAAGTGAATTCCACTGAATATGATCTTATGTTCATGTCCAGTGGTCATCTCCTCTACGATAGCTTCATAGTTTCATCTACCGCACTGAGAGTAATCTTGATATTACTCTGATAAAGATATTCCGGAAAAAAAAGAGTAAAAAATTTAAAAAAGACCTTAATAAGAGCTATAAAAACAAGATGAGAAAAGTTTTGTTAAAATCGAAAGAATTTACTTCACGTACTGTAACTTAACAAAATGCCTATTTAAAATATTTGACAAGTAAATTGTTAGCAATTACCAATTCACTATTTAAATTAAACTATTTATTGTCAATTAAATGAAAAGTTTGTAAATTCTTTAGGTATCCTGAATCGGCGACGTATACCTCCAAGGCTCGCCATCAAAGGAATTTTAATTGTTTTCAGTAAATAAGGAAGTATAAATTGCAGATGAATTTATTTATGCTTTGCATAACGGCATTGTGCAATATATAACAATCTAACTCTTAATAAAATATATACAATTTTTGAAGAAATGATATGAGAAATAAAATTACATTGCCCAATGAACAAATTAGCTTAGTTGGCCCGGGCCATTTGTAAATATATAATATAGTTCATTTGTTTGGAGTTGGCAGCACAGTGAATTCATTATAAATGCAAATCCTTCAAAGCCCAAGCAAGGGTGGTTCATGAAAAATAACTAAAAGTAGTAAACATTTCTATTGAAACATAGTCATAGTTATCATTTTTCATAGAGTCCACCCTGTAATTAGGGATTAACTAACCTAAACACAATAGAAACCCTAAATAATATTGTCACAACAGGTAGCTGGATAATTCAAATTAAAATAAAAATTAAAAGTAAAATAAAAATATGCTACATATTATTATTAAAAAGTAAGAATTAAATATAAATTAAAGCACTTACTCCTTTAATTGTCGGCTTCCATTTCGTTATTTTCATCCGAAGATGAGTCAGATTCGTTGCCTGGTCCGATAGGAATTACAGTGGGTTCGAACAGTTCTTTAATATTGATATCAACACTCCACAATCGTTCTTCTTCCTTCTTCACATGGTTTATTAAATCGGTCCAATTTTCCCGTGTTACGTTTCTAAAAGAATTTATCAAAAGTTGTCTAACATCATTCAATTTAAAAGTTGTAATATTTCTTGCCACCTCACCTTTTACCTGTGCCCATATTAATTCTATACGGATAAATTGAAAGTGATAAAGTGGCAAATGTAATACAGTTATTCCTTTTTCCTGCAGCATTTGACAAAAAGTCCAATAGCTGGGGAAAATAATCTTCAAAAACATCAGAGGTCATCCCTTAATCCCTTAACACCCCTAACGACCACAATTATTCTCGTTAAAATCGAAAAACAAAATATTCTAAATATCGTATTATGACTACTTATCCCTTACCTAAGAAGATTAAAATACCGATATAAATAAGGAAGTGCGCTACTGATTTAGGGTCTTGTTTACAACATTTTACGATTTAATGACTTCTCTTAGCTACCAACTCCAAATAAATGAACTATATCTGATAAAGGGTTGAATGCACACTTGCATGGCATTTCAAAATCATGTTTAGAATAAAAATTTGCCACATTTAAGAATTGTGTTTAAACGAAAAAAAGAGGAAAGCAAATTATATTGTCATTATTGCGATCAACGTGTTAAATCGGACAGCTAGGTTAGATTTCCTTTCAGATGAAAGTCATTAAGGATATGTTTTCTTATTTGTTCAATCATCTTTGACCCTTCGAGGGACCTCGATCTATCAATTTAGTACTGCTGTAGACGTATTGTTTATCTGCTGCCCAAGTAGAAAGCTGAAAATCTTATAGAACTATCATATATTATGTAATTTCTATAATGGTTTGAATTGTATGAATAGTTTATGTAACACCTTGTTGCTTCTAAAGTTTGGAATGTAATACGGTTAAATATTTAAAAACACATTCATATACGGAAAAATAAATATGAATGTGAATAAATAAATAAATGTAAAAACCAATCACTAGCACGAGTCTATTTCTCTGAAAAAAAAATGAAAAAAACACCAACTTTCTTGTTAAATAGTTATAGTTAATAAAATATTCAAAAAAAGGAATACATATAAGATAATTTCAACAAACAAATAAATTAAATGTCTATTTGATAAATTGCTATTATAAGGAACTTCAAAGATGTCATCGTTTGTAATGAAACTAAATTTTTACTAGTCATAATTTCAACGAATGATTTTTATTTTTGTAACTAAGTTGTTGGCTACGTTTCAAATTAGTAGCTTTTTTTTAAATAGGTACATTAGACAGCGAGGAAGATACAGGTAAATGATCAAAGTAAAACAATAATAACAATAATGTGTTGCTCTACTGAAATGGGGAGGTCCCAGGTCAACGCAAATAAATTTTGAGATTTTATAGTTATGCTAAATATCTACCATTATATATCAGATGGCAAAATTAATAATAATAAACCACAAGGGGTAGTTTAATTACCCAGGGTCCCGCCCCCACGGGTCTGAGTTACCTGGACTATCAATGGTAAATAGAAGCACATGGAAGTATGCATAAAATGTAAAACGTAAGTCGAATTCCAAAACTTTATAACGCGTGGCACCTTGTCGGATGTTTGATCCACGGATCCTGGAGGTTGGAAAGTTCAGCTAGGAATATATTAATCTAGTGGACAAATAAAACAAAAAATAAATGTGGTAAACAAAAAAAGGTAAAGATTATAATGATGTTCATACAAAATATTTTATTTTTTAACAAAAATTCCCTTTTTATTCAAAAAATAGATTTTTTAATCTCAATGACAGCTGTTTCGCTAAAACTAGTCTGCTGTTAAATCAAACATTTCTAGTAATTCACTCTAAATTATAACTCTAATATTAAATTAGCCTTCTTCGGTCCATCTTTGGACATAGGCCTCTCCAAATCTTTTCCATTCTTCTCTGTCTGTCGCTACCTTCATCCATCTAGATCCCACGTGCTTCTTGATGTCATCTGCCCATCTCATTTGGGGCCTTCCTCTACTTCGTTTATATTCCCAAGGTCTCCAATTTATAAGGATTTTAGTCGATCTGTCATTTTTGTCTTATATTGTGTCCGGCAAATCTACATTTCAATTATGCAACTTCTTGTTTATATGCATAATCTGTCTTTCCATTGATCTTTGTGTTTTTATGATTTTGTCCATGTTTGCTTTTGTAAATGTCCATGTTTGGGAACCATAAGTGAGAACAGGGAGTATGCATTGATTATATATCTTGGTCTTAAGATGTTGTGGATATCTTTTGTTTTTAAGGATTTAGCTTAGTTTTACAAATGCTGCCCATGCCAGTCTAACTCTTCTTTTGATCTCTGCTGTTTGGATTTCCTTACTAAGTTTTGTAATTTGACCCAGATACGAGGGTTGCCTTTTATATTTCGGGATTTGGCAACCCTGGTATTGCAATCTGGCAACTGACAACTCTATCGTAAAGTTGGACATTTTTGAGGTTATGCGTACTCAGAACGTTTTGACATACGAGCGCTATTTGTGTTGTTTACAGTAACAAAAGATTCATCTCATCCCAAAAATGGAATTAAATCGTGAACATTTTCGTGCGATTATTTTTTACAACTTTCGACATGGATTAACTCAGCAACACTGCATGGATAAACTTAATTCAATTTTTTCCTATGAAGCTCCATCAAGAACCAGTGTTTGTCGACGGTATGGTGAATTCAATCGTGGCCGTAGTTCACTCCAAGACGAATTTCGTGCAGGTCGTCCAACATCAGTTGTTGTTCCGAAAACCATTGATGCTACGCGCGAACTGATATTGCAAGATCATCATGTGACTTATCGTGAGATTGAGACAACCTTAGGCATTAGTGGGACCAGCATACATTCAATATTGCATAAATATTTGACGGTCAAAAAAGGTTGTTCGCGTTGGATCCTACACAATTTGTCAATCGTTCAAAAAAAGACTCCTGTCGATTGGTCGAAGGAAATGCTCAAAAAATACGATCGCGGTGCTTCGAAACACGTCTATGAAATCGTGACAGGTGATGAATCGTGGATTTACGCGTATGAGCCCGAAAGTAAACATCAGTCGACTGTATGGGTGTTTCAAGATGAGCCCAATCCAACAAAAGTTCTTCGCACACGAAGCACTTCCAAACAAATGGTCGGCTGTTTTTTCGGAAAAACTGGACATGTCGCAACCGTACCACTAGAACAACGCAAAACAGTCAATTCTGAGTGGTATATACAACCATTTGTTTGCCAGTTGTCTTCCGTATATATAATCGTGAACTTGTTTTATTTCGTCTTGGCCGATTCGCATATTGATGTTCTCATCTGTATTTGTCATGATTTTGGTCTTACTGTAATTCATATTAAGGCTTATATTTCCAGCTTCTATGTCCAGTCAAATACATTACTTTTAACTTTTAAATTATTGAAACCATAATAATCGATACGGAATGAGACTGAGGGTAGATTATTTTCAAAAAAGAATTGTCTAATTATAAAAATACAAGTTCTTTTTGGTTTATATAAAAAAAAGTATTTGAAAATGAAATCATACATATTTTTGGATACGTCAATGGCCTCCTTCCAATCACTGTCGCAGCTTGGAAAACTAATTCACTTATCACGCAAATCGAACAGGTGGAAATCGAATAAATTTATAGACTAGTTGTGGGATAAAACATTGCAAAAATTTGTGTTATGAATAAAAAAGAAAATTGATTGTTCTTTTTCACTTTTAACAATTCGTGTTTATACCTATTATGGTTAACAATTTTAAATTTATTGTACTAACCCTTACTTTTTGGAAGTCCATCTTATTAAGAATAATAAAAAACTCTTCGTTTGAACATCTAGGCTTTAATATTGTTATGTCTTATTACTTCCATACTTGGTATAGCCTTACCTACTTAATCAACATCAGGTACCTAGCTACAAACAAACAAAATGTAACTTAAATATGTCAATCTGACGATGCTAATCTTAGCGCAACGGCCGTTATTGTAATTTAAAACCTAACTTTTTCAAATAAACTTGGAAATTACGTTCAAACGAAGAGTTTTTTATTATTGTTAATAATTTTATTTATTCATTCTGTATCTCCAGTATTCTGTACCTGTTCATTTCTCTCTCTACTCCATTCATGTTTTTCTTAGTATTTTAGTTGGATTTCCTTGGTATATCAATAACAACAAAAAAGAAATTTGCTTATACTTAGTTAAATGAAACACCAAACAACTTATTAGTACTTAGTATTTATATAAATGGATTCCCAATTTGTTTATTTTATTCAATGTTTGTTTAAAAAAAGGTCATTAATTCTTGTATTAACAATGTAAATAGGATTATTATAGAGTTCCAGAAAGGCTTTTGCTCTTTATTATCTTATGTGATTTCTTGTGTTGCCATACTTGTACTTGATACTTCTGTGCAGTCTAATATAACTCTACAATTTGTAAAATTGCTACGACAATTTGGTAAGGAATTTTGTTCATTAGTTGTTTGCAAAACCTAAAATAATCACCAACTAAAAACCGCAACTGATTTATTTTGATATAGTACTGTCATGTGACATCAGCACTAATGCAGCGTATTACGGCTACGGAGATAGCAGTGAGCTCTATTTTAGCTATAATCATTGCCCATTTTATATTTAATTTTAGGTATCTGTAATAAATTCCACATCCACCCTGTTTTGCTGTTTTATACCCTTTGATTTAGATACAAATAGTAAATGCCGCCAATGAATTTTGATCGTTGTTTTTAATGATTGTTGAATGTTATAGAACGATGATTTTGATGCAGTTAGAGGATAAATTATGAAATAAGATCATTATTTTGAAAACAGTTTGGATAATAAAATTCGTCTAAAAGTGTTTGTCAGTTTTAATAAGCAAATTTGCTAGTCGCATCATTGGTATGAAGTTTAAACTAATCAAATACTTTTGCAAGATCATATTCTGTCTTTTCTTTCAGCCGTACCCAACTATCTATCTCCACTATGCACCAGCAAACTAGATTATTAGGTCACTTAATTAGAATTCTAATAAACTATTTAAATATATTATAAATAAAATTGGTCCCCATTCCCTTAGGAACTCCGTATTCAACCAAGTTTCTTTTACTTTTTATTAAGTCTGTCAGAACCTTTTGGATGCCTATTTCTATTAAATTTGATCGCTCACCAAAAACCGAAAAAATTAAGCAATACAATATGCAAATATAATTAAAACTGTTCCATATTTAGGCGTTTCACAATTTTTGTACATTTCAAATTTTAAACGAGGTTAATATTTGTTATTAGTTACCATGCAAAATCTATAAACAATTTGATAAATGACCATGTTTGTCGACATCGAATTCTCTATAAGCACACATACGAAATTGGGACTAACGATTAAATATATACAGATTGTCGCACGGGTCGTTGAACATTTTCGTAATTGCAAATATGTCATGAAATCTAGATAGGGATGGGAACATTCCAATATTACGATTTATAGTAAAAAAATGTTTTTTTGCGTTTATTTCGTATACTTTTGTTCCTAGAGAAAAATAGTAAAGTACCTATGTATGACATTTGGAAATCCTACAAATATTGAATAAAATGTTAATAATAAAAAACAGAAAGTTAAATAAACAATTCAATATGGTTCATATTACGAGAGGGCAATATTGCCATATACAGGGGTCCAGGAACTTAATGCCAAAAATTCGGGAGCAAATAGAAGAGGTCAAAATAATGTTAGAAGTTCAAATAAATTTTTGTCATACGAGCCTTCGTTTCCGAGTTATAGACCTCTAAAGTTTCGAAATAAAAACCTTTGTTTTGTCATAATTTCTAAGCTATACATTGGAATACTATAAAATTCCAGTGATTTTAATAGGGACCATCTGAATAATATTTAAATTTCAAAAATAAATTTTCCAATCCATTTACTAATGAAAATGTACTCTTGTTTGAACTCGATAAAATTAAGGGTTTAGGAGAAATTTGATTCAGAACAATAAACAACTAAAAGGTTGAATTAACTTTCACTATTTATTCTTTGAATACTTTAAATGCAATGACAGCCGTTACTTTTTTTTTAGAAACGGCTGTCATTGCATTTAAGGTATTCAAAGAATAAATAATGAAAGTTAATTCAACCTTTTAGTTGTTTATTGTTCTGAATAAGATGAACTTTCACATAGTAAGGGTTAGTACCATAAATTTCAGGAGAAATTTGAACTTTTAGATCTGATCGCCATATTTTGTAAAGACAGACATTTTGAAGAGAACTATCAAAGTTGATGAAATTTAAGTGAACAATCAAAGTGCGGATTTGCTACATCAATCTCGAGCCACAATCTATCTCACAATCTTTAGCAAAAAATTGTGGCGTTAAATAAGTATTTAATCAAATGTTGGTGTAGTGGCATATAATTCTAGCAAAACGGCTGTCATTGAGTTTAAAAAAGCAATGTTTTAAATAAACAGTGGAAGTTTCGTTAAAACGAAGAGTTTTTTATTATTCTTGATAATTTCATTACATTTCATTTGAATATAGCATTTTCTTCCTAACTTTCTTCTTTATTTCTTCTTATTTTCCTCCAGTTCCGCATTGCACCTGTTTGTTTTGTCTTTCTTTTGTGTTTTGTTCCATATTTTCTTTGTTGGTTTTTTTCTCTGGAACTAATTTCGGCTGTGTCCCAATTTATCGTATTTCTTTTTGTGGTTTTCCAGGCTTTTCATGGATTTTCTAGGTTTTTCCCCTGCTTAATTTTTCTAGATTCCTCTAAGTTGTATATTTGCTATATCATGTAGTTTGTATTCGGCCCTCCATCCTATTTATCCTTCTGTTTCTTTTCCTATTCTCCTTGTTAGTGGGTTTCTGTTCACTGTTTTTTTGTAAAAGTTTTCTGTTTTGTATTTTATCATTTCTGCGATCGGCGTGTATTCGTACTTTTCTCTTATTTCTGCATTCGTTGTGTATCTTTCTGCTCCTTCTATTATTCTGTATATTTTTGTTTCTTTTCGTCCCAGTGTTTTTATGTTTGCGTCTGATGTTGAGTTCCATATAGGTACTCCATACATTACCGATCTTATGTATGCGTTGAAGATTTGTTGCTTTAGCCTCTTTTTTAGAGGGTTGGTTTTGTGTATGTATGGCCCTATATATTTCCTAGCTACTGCTACTTTTCTTCTAGTGTTTTTCATGTGTTCGTTGAAATTGAGTTTTCTGTCCAATGTTATTTCTAGGAATTTGACTGTGTTTATTTATTATTATTATATTATATATTATTATTTCTTGTCCATTGAACGTTACCTTGTGCTTTTCTAGTGTCCTCTTTTAATTGAATATTATAAATTATGTCTTTGCTTCGTTTGCTTTTATTTTCTAGATGGACTTCCAAAAAGTAAGAGTTAGTACAGTAAATTAAAAAAAAAGCTATTACGAGTTTATATAGAAGAACTGGGCTTCGCCCTGTAAATTTAATTAGCGGAAAGATGAATGGAGTAATTTGTTTACGATCCTTTATTAAATGTGAGACTATAAAATATTCAATTTGAACTACTCGGAATTTTGAAGCTAACTAGTCAGATCTTACGAGTTATATGATACAGTCAAATATCTGATTTGAGACCGCAGACAAAACTTTTTTCTACTGAGAAAGCCAAAGACCATGGTTTACCAAAAATTGATGAGGTAGAAAAAGAACCCCCAATCTTGAAAGCCGAAGTAGAAAACGCTATAAACCATCTTTTTTTTCGGGCTGAGATGGTAAACTCATGTTCGCTGGGTCCTTATCCAGAACCCAACAGTGTTGGACTCACCCTTAAGAGGATGCCTTTTTAATGCACCTTCATATCCTTCCCACTTTCTCACCTTTTCCTCCTCCATCCAATCCTGTACCCCTGTACCACTTTCAACAAAATCCCCCTCTGCACCTTAAAAATGACCAATAGATGAGTAATAGATGCCTTTGAAATGTGGGCCTACAGAAGAATGCTGCAAATATCATATACAGAACATCGTGTCAATTCTTAAAAAACTAAAAATCACCACAAGGCTATCAAACAGGATAAACCAATCACACCTACGATATTTTGGACACATTCCAAGAACAAATGAGCTGGCAAAACCTATTTTGGAGGGAAAGATAAATGGGAAACGATCAAGAGGATGCGATGGCTGGATCAAACTAAAGATATCATTGAGCACGATCTGCAAGAAGCTTCTCTTACAATTTTAATATATTTATTTTTTATTTTTAGAAGTCTTTAATCATGTGTAGTTTTTTATAATTCGTAATTTTTATTTATACAATAAATGAATTGATTGTATTGAAAAAAAAGTTATAAGAAAACTTTAATGAAATCTGGTATTTTATATTTCAACAGTTGTTACTAAAGAAATGTGTCTAAAATGTAGATCCAGGATAATTTGGGGAGTCATTAATTGCATTTGTCAGCTTCGGATTGCTTGTTAAATATATTTTTTAATAACAAAGATTGACCATTTGTAAGTAAAATTACGAATTTGTTCAGACTGTTGTTATGAATTATCCCAATTTTTTTCCAGAAAAAGTATCTGTTTGTATGTTGAGGTTGTTGGGTGAAACCTTCGATAGTGACGTACTGTATATTCGATAAAATGTGTACTCGTGTGTGGCAAACTAACCAAATAGCTGATAGTGACAGATAACCTTTTGTATGTTTATTCCAAAAGGTCTTGTTAAACAGAATCTACCAAAAATAAAATTTCAAATGATAAGATAATAGTTTTATCTGTGGTCAGAAGTCGAGGAAATCGAAAAAATATATCAAGGAAACAATATTATTCTTATGATCATATCGTTTATCACGTTGCAACTGAATATTTTTAAATTCAATAAACAGAATGGTACAAAGCAGTTTAGGAAAACTATTCTGGCTAGAAATATTTGTAAATATAGTTTCTTCAGTTAATATTAAGTTTAAACCAATTTTGCTTCGTTTTTCGTGGATTTAATTCATCTTATATATTTAACTATTTACGAACATTAAAAATAGAACTTTTTAACAGTTGTTTCGCTAAAAACTAGCATCGTAATTGAGTTTAAAAAAGCAATTTTTTACATAAATAGTGTTAAATTTTTAATGTCCTTAGGAAAATGGATTTCCACAAAGTAAAAGTTACTAAGATCAATTTGATTAACTATTTAACTTTCTTATTGAAGATGTTAGTAACGAAAAACTCCATTTTGTTATTCCCAAGGAACACTTAAAAAATATGTTTTGATAGTACGTTTTACTTAAATAGATTTCTTCTTAAACTAATGTTTTAGTACACAAAGCTGATATAGATCTCTTATCACCATTAGTTAAAAGCTAACGGTGTATTATAGTATAAAGGAAAACGATCAAATGTATCTAAAAATCCAAATTCACTGATAATTACTACATTAGTTAGCGGCCCGTTCCCTTGAACATCAAATTACAAGCTTATCAGCTCAGTAATTAATTTATGAATCGTGTAATAAAATAAAAAACGAATTTTTTAAATTCCTATTGGCAATTGTTCGATTATCAAAATAGCCATTTAGTGCATTGTTTACTTGCACTGATTTTAAGTGATATACTTAGTTTAATTTTAAATTTAGAAAGTTGGATTAAAATGTTTAACTAAATTGCTGTGGCAAAAAGGTTATGTTTTCACGCACGAGTCAGAAATTTGGCTTGGAGCCAGGCGAACTCATAATACTTTTATCTTCCAAAAACATCATAATTATTAAGGTAACAAGGAACTAGTACAGCCAGTGAAAAAGATTAATAAAACTTAAAAATAAACAATACTCTATTAATGTTAATATTAAATGGAAAATCATTTATAATTAAAAGCAAGAAGGAATATTATCAGTTTGTTTACAGAGTGGATCGAGTTATTACAAATACACAAGACGAATTAGATGAGATAATAAAGTATTATTTATTGAAGAAAATAATAAAGAAAATAGTAGGTAAATAATGCAACTCTCGAAATTAAAATTTGCCCTCTACAAAGCTGCTTAACTTCGCTAGATTGGTATTCTAGAGATCTAGAGTTCAAGTAGAATGAAGTAGGCACAAAAGATGTTCATAGGTCGAAGCACACAGAAGTCCGACTGATACGACCTAAGACGATTTAATGTCTAATCTATCCTAGTAATTAAAAATATTACATATTTTGTTTTACCAGATAATATGGGCGGGTAACTGGTGACACTAAAAGTGCACTTTGCAAGTATTTTCACTGATAATATCACAAGAGCTTAAATTATTTCCGGAAATTTTTTTTTGGGCACGAATATTTTGAAAATTATACCGAGTCGCCAAGCGTGGTATTTGCTTAGAAAATTTTACATCATAATTTGGAAAATAATTATTAATCCAATATGAAGTCTGTCACAAAGCCTCAGAATTACTAGGTTAAACGTCTGAACCATAGAGAAATATAACATATTTTTTTTATATTTTCCACATAAAAATCTACATTATAAAACGTATTTGCGTATCGTAATTTAACTTTTACGCACACAAATTATTGTTTTAAATGGTTGGCAAGTATCTAATGACAAGTGAAGTATCTAATGACAAGACTATTGACAATAACATTTGTGGCTAATAGCAATTTATTAATTTTATATTTGTCTTTTATATCATTTGTTACTTATATAATATATTATTGTTGGTGTATTATTCATTTTAAAATATTTTAAAACATTGACATTTGATTATTTAAATTTCAAAACTATCAAATGTTATAAATTACACAGTGCTACCAACATACTTTTAAAAATCAAAATTTTCGTAATTTACATACAAATAATAAATTAATTAAAAAAATGATAAAATGGCAAAATATAAACAACTTATTTCATATGGCTGTTGTGACACTCGTCCTTTAAAAAACTCATCTCTTCGCGATTTGTATCGTGGCGCCAAGAAAAAATTTCCGAAAATTTTTAAAATTGCCATGGTAACAAGTAAAAATTAAGAGTGATTGAATTTTCGCGATAAGTCTGTCCATTCATTTCCGAATCAATTCAGTTGAGTTCAGAAATAAAAGACTTATGTGATAAATTCAATCTCGAGTTGAATTTTATTAAACTATTTCACGAATAAAGTTTCTTCATTAATATAAATACGAACAATGTATGACAGTCATAATCAAATTATTAAAATCGTCAATAACAATTGAGTGTAATAAGAGACAGAATTATGAGAATATATTTTATTCAGAACAGAGTGGTATTTTGCAATCTATATTTTGGTTGATAATTTCATTTGTATTTGAACCGAAGCGACTCATTTTGACACAATCAGGTACAATCAATATTGATAGAACTGCCAAACTTTGTATTGCCATGGTTACGTCGTTGAAAATACCGAAGCTGACTCTCCAATCAGAATTGAAAGACAGCTGGTGTTATCTCGATAACACAAGTTGTCTTTGGTTTGCGATTGGTCAGATTATGTGAGAATTTTAAGATGAGTGAAATAGTCAGAAAAATTTGCTCATCGTGGCATTATTATATTATATTATGCAAGTAGTGCACAAAGTTGTCGATTGCCCACGAAAGCAAAATCGTTGGCTTGAATGGGTAATCGACAACAGTGCACGAGTTTCACATACTATTTTGTATCATAAATGCGACGATATATGTAGCTACAAACAAAAAGTTTTAAAAATTGTGACGTTTCTAATGTCAACTAGTGACACGGAATGGGCAAAAAGGTTCTTGTCAGTTTCAGTTTTTCTTTCAAAATATCTTCGCGTGTCAACTCAAAACTTAACCAATACCTACCTGTCACACCACTATATAGTACAGCCACGAATACATAAAACAATGATGTGAAACTCCTATGCCGAGCTATAAGCTCCCGTGGCGGAATTTACGGCTCCTATCTGGGCGGAGTCTAGTCCACGGTCGTTGCGTACTTTGTACTGCGCATCAGTTCGAACATCATACGATAACTATTCGAAAACACATGCGGTTGGTTATCTCGCTCGCACAAAGAAAAAGACAGCCTGTTGCGCAGTACGGAGTACGCAACGACCGAGAATTTAACCCTGCCCAGATAGGCGCCTTATCTCCTGCTACCCTCTCCACTCGAGTTTCACATCCTTGTTATATGTATTCGTGAGTACAGCTTTAAACCATCAAAATCATGAGAATGCAGTATAATAAATTTTTGTTCTGACCTGTTTTTAATTTCCAACACAAAATACAGCCTATGTCATCTACATCTTTTTACTTTTAACCTTTAAATTGAGCTATACTTTCTATACCAGAAAAATGCAACTTCAATTTGAAAAGTAATGTTTTAAGATTATAATAAAATAAAACATACAAGCACAACCTGCAGTTAGAAATGATCTCATAGGTCGTAGTGGTACAAACCACTATATATTACAGTATGGATAATTGTTCATCTTCAGTCTAAAACCATTCTGGTAATCTCCCAATGTTCCTTTATTTTTTTCACTCTCTGATTCTTCACTTTAGAGTATATTATACTCACATAGATAAAATACTTGGCCTTCTTTATTCTAACTTAACAAGGAAAAATACAAATGAAAAATATTGTGGAATAAAAATAAAATGATTATCAGAATTTGAAATATAGAAAAAAATCACCTTTGAGCAAATAAATAGGTTAGGTTCGGTTAGGTAAATAGTATATTACATGTTAATTACGTCTCAATTGCCACTCGGCCGTAAAAGGAATCATTACACGAGTTTTGTACTATACTTTTTCTACTACTGAAAATCTGACATCTTTATTTATTTACATTTATATTTATAGTTATATTCTGACAGCTATTGAATAAAAACAACCCAGACTTTTCGAATACACTGCCCAATTCTACTACATTAGTCGAAATCGATTCTTGAGTCACCAGTTTTTCTGTATTTTTGGTTGCTGGAGGTGCGCATTGCATTTTTGAGCAAGTGGGACCCGGATTTTCTGGAGCGTTGGAGTTAATATCGTCTAATGATAAATTTTCTTCATTATACTAACCTAACCTAACCTAACCTAACCTTATCCGAACAAATCGAAGAGATTATTTTATCAGCTCACTCTATACTTTCAAAGCCGATTTCAAAACTTACAAAACCCCTCCATTTTGTAACACCTACTTTTTTTGAAAAGTTTTTCAGTCATACAAAACTGTTACAAAATGGGGGTTTTTGTAACAGTAGTAGAAAAAAATGCATTAATATCCGATGTGTTCTCCCCTGTAGTAAGGTGTTAACTCGCCTATGCACGAAAACAATGTTGCTCCACTCTTCTTGGGTCACAAGGTAAGTTCCTAGATGGTGTTAAGAGAGATAATTCTTATTAAGAACAGTAAACAACTAAAAGGTTGAATTAAACTTTCACTATTTATTCGTAAAATGCAATGACAATGCTAATTCTATAGCGAAACGGCCGTTTCGTAAACCCCCTTTTTTTAAAATTTTAAATTGTTAATAACAATAGGAAATTTTTTAAAACGAATTTTGATATTCAGGAACATTTTTATATTTGTCATTTCGAATCGATTGACACTAAAATCAGATTTTTCGTATCAGTGTAACCCAAATCCGATTTAAATGACTTCTCGACCAGACTAATACCCTCTTAAATATTGTTGTGTGAATAATGTTGCCCATTAATCAAGGCAAATACAACTTTTAAACAATGCTAAATAGATAGCACTAGAAAAAATTATTATAAAAAACACAAAATATTAAAAATTTACTAGAAGAAATTGTTCCATGCACAACTAAAAAATTAAAAACTGAAATTTTTATTCATGAATAAATGCAATGATTTAAAATGTATTTATGAGTTTATAAAAAAACCACTTATCTAATAAAACATTAAGTTCTTCCTTTTAAATGTCTCCACTTAACGACACTAAATGACAGACCAACAAAAATATACCACATTAATATAAGTTTTCACACATGTTTATCGTTTACATTTGAAATAAAGAAGAAAAATGGGTTCTACTTTATTTCAGACATGTGTCGTTAATATAAACGAACAAGTGCTGAAAGAGGATAAATCGAAGGGTGACGTAGCCACATAATAGTTGATTCATAATAATTGTATATCATTGAGGTTAATAATATTATCATATTATTTATCATTAGTGTCGTTGTTGATGTGGTCACCCGCGATCACACTAGGTTAGGTACGTTTATAGTGGTAGTCATAGTATAATTATATTTTCTTAAATAATGTACCTTATCACTTTCTGTTTTTTTTTAAATTGAAGTCAAATAAGTTGAATACCATGTAAATAACATAGGTACTCTTATATAAAATGTAAAATGGATTTGTTGGTTTTCAAAATATTTTCCTTGATGCTGAATACACTTTTTCATTTGCTTAAACAATTTACCACAGCTGTCTTTCCATTTCACTCCAAACAGGGTTTTTGAACAAGTCAACTGCTTCTTCAGTGCAAGTAGATCGTTGATTACGCCTTTGATATTAGGCAGCAAGAAGTCATTTGGTGCCAAATTAGGACATTAAGCAGTATGTTTTGTTTCGATTTTTTGACTGAGCATAAATAATTCGTCTTTGGCATTTGGTTTTGTCAATTTCTCTATTGCATAGGGGCCTTAGCAAGGAAGTATTTTGAAGTACAGAAATAACAATATAGGTGACGTTTGGGTTTTGCTATTCTCGAGTTTACACGAAAAGTTTCTCATACGAAAGTATTCTCTTAAAAATATGCACATGCGAATTTAAACCCGTATTCTTGAACACCACTAGAACAACTTGATTACGTACACGAATATCCTTCGTGTGACTAATCTGACAACACTGTGTTAAAGCAGTGCATCCATCCTAAAAACAAGTTTTACTTTAAAGGTTGGTGTTGATGTTAGTAATATCTTCGTTTTCTTTTAAATTCGACAGCTTTTATTTGTAAGACGCCCATACAGTGACGATTGTTCTGTCTCGGTAAACATACCTTTAGTCGTAACCTTACCTTGTCGTCTCGACAAACAAATTTCAAACTTTATAAATCAGAATTATAAATCTTATAAACTGATTTCCAATTATAAAACCTATAGTTTAAGTTATTTGGTTGAGTTTCTAATTATGTTAACAACTGCAAAAAAAGTTAGAACGGGTAATATATCCCAAGAACAAAAAGAAACTCTTGTAGAGTTTATGGAAGGAACGTGAAACTTCTTTTGCTTCTTCTTAGATATTCTCTAATATATTTATTGCCGCTATTGGACTCAATTCGTATAAACCTGCCATATTTTTTGGTTGCTTGTTCTCTCTCTCTCAGTATTTTTTACTTCTTATTTTTTGAACTGTTTGGAAAACGTTCACCTTTTATTACCGATTTTAATAATACTAATAAACCTAGGTAACTTTTTGTTCCTACATCCCTAATATTGTCTAAATTCTCATCATCTACTGAATGCTCTTCATATAAGTTGTTTTTGGGGTTATATTAATCACCCGTACAACACCCTAGATATGATTCATCAATCAAAGATATCACATTTTTTAAACACTCATTTTCAGCATTAAAAATTTATATTTAAATAATATTCATGAATATTAGGCGATTTAATATTTTTTTTATTTTTTTTATCACCAATAAAGTCAAAATAATATTCAAACGGTCGAAATTTTGCCGCACATAGCAAGTGACGTCACGATTTAATTAGAAGGGGGAGAGAACAAAGTTTTGAATATTAATTCCGGTTAACTTGTTTTTAATAGATGATTTGGCAACATTGGACGTCAAGTGTAAATGGAACATCAACACACCAATAAGGACACCCCTTAACAAGTGAAGTCATCATGAATACCAATTGGCGCCTGTCATGGATTGTTTAAAATAGGTCATGAAATTTCATGATTTCGAACAACGAATATGCTCATAAATCGCATTTATAATAGTTTTGATGGGATGCAAAAATTAATTGGGGTCTGAATTTGGTGGTAGCAGATTATGCTAACTCGTCTGTTAACTCGGTTTCCTTGTTTGCATTCTTTAAAGACTATTTGTTATTTGTTCTGAGTCGAAAAAGAGTCATATCCAAACACATACAAGGCCTAAAGTTGGCGAAACTCGCTTGTAGAGTAGAGTTTCTAGTCTTGTTTCTGTTCGCTATAACTAGTATTCAGTTAAAAAAAGAAGCAAATAACCCAGTTAGGTACTGAATCAGAGGCTCAGATCAGAACATGGTTTTGATACATGATCTATGAAGATGAATAAATAGGCAATAACGAAGTCTCGCGAATGGTGGACGAGATCACCAGAGTTGAGACAGGCGAAAGAATTCATATCAGGTCCGACGTAGAAATTCTACAGAATCGATTGCAGGTACAGGTCGATTTTATTCTACTACTTTATAAGAAACTGTAAGTTTAAAACGGACTTATGCATAAAAATAAGTCATAAATAACTTTCTACTTAACCAAGTTCTTTGTTATCTGTTCTTATTGGACAGCAGTTCTGATTTTACTGGCCATCCCAGTTACTGTAGCAAAAGGCGAACAAAGTTTCAGTCAATTAAAATTCATTAAAACGTAAACTTAATAAAAAATAGGCGAAAACGTTGACAAGGGTTTTCCTAGTTATGTTGCATTAAAAAGAAAATATTTGTCCACGCTAATTTCAATCTTAAAAAAATATATCTAACATTTATTCCTTTCTGTAATATTTAATTTACTGTAAGAAATCTCTTTTTTTCGAATTTTGAAATAGAAATTCTTAAAACATTCTACAATATATTACAATAATGACAGTTGAATGGAACAGGTGGAAAATTCTCCTAAAATTACTTCATGGTTTCAAGAAATTATAAAAGCGTATTGATCAAATCGCACAGCTGTCGTATAACTAGCTGCTTGTAAATATTTTTCCTATTTTAATATTTTACAGTGACTTTTATTGCATTAATATTTAGTAGAAATTCTTTTATTTATTTCCGACATAGATATGTGGATACTAAAAAAACGAATCTGCAATATCAAGAAAAAATAATCAACAAAATTTGATTTTATATAATAATTTTCTGCGGTCAATATTTATCAATTTACGTCCACACTCAACAAGTTACAAGAGGTAAAGTTATTACTACTCATTATTCATATGATTATTCCTGATTAAAATAATCCAGCTGTTTGGTATTTTTAGTGAATTCTGTGGTTTGTGGTTTTTCAATTTGCACATACTTTAGTGTCAGGTTCTAACTAAATTTTTTGTATTACAGAATCATTCTTTTTTCATTTAATTGTTGTTTAACTCCGTTACAAACCAAACATATGGTTTTTTAATTAAAAACCCTGTATATTATACCGAAATGCTCACGTTTTTTGTAGCTTTTACAAAGGATTATTCTTATGTTATACAAAGTCTTTTAAAAGTACTCGTTTATGTGAAAATCGTAGATAAATCAAATATGAAGATTTACAAAATCATATGTTTGGTTTGTAACGGAGGATAGTTTATATGGTTTGAGATAATTTTAAACTATGGACCTTAAAGAGTAAGTATGCATGTTTTGTAGAGTGTCAGTTGGTGTCGAAGATTAGTTTACTGTCTTTGGTGATGAAGGACCAAAGAGAACATTTTGAATCATTCGTTTTTCTGACTATATGTTCAATATGTGAGCCTCATGTCAAATTTCTGTCAAACATACCACCCAAATATTTAACTTATTTTTTCCATTCTACATTCAAATATTTCAGGATAAAGTCGACATTTGGACAATCACGTTTTTTACTAAAATTGATTAATTGTGATTTTTCCGCATTAATTTTGCTCTTCCATTTTCCGCCTATTTAGAAGTTTTTTGGAGATACTCTACGCTCTTGGGGAATTTCCAAGAGCCTGATAAAATCGCGGTATCATCCGCAAATGTAAAGATACATTTGGGAAGGTCTGACGTGTACAAATTTTATAGAATGGGAGAGAGAACTAAACCCTGAGGGACTCCAACTTCGATTCTCTTGATTTTTGAAATGGAAGATCTGACACTAACCTAAAACGTTGGTGATTTGAGGATAGATTTGATTAGTTTTAGCAAGCCCGAGTGAAAATTTTTTTCTATGCTTAGAAAAAGAGTTTTACATGTTCAGCTCTAAAACCAAATTGGTAGTTTGGGATGATATGTTTTTCGTCTCTCGATAACTTTAGAAATTGAACTCAGCAGACTGATAGGTCTATGGTTTTGAGGATAAAGGCGTTCTGTTGGGAATTTTTTGTAATTTTATAATTGTATTTGTGATGTTGGTTAAAATTTTTGTGTAGCTGTGAGATAGCTGTTTAAGCTGAAGATTTAAATGTTATCTTCTCCTGGTGCTTTTTTCATTTTAGTGTAAAAATTTCGGTGTTTTTTGTCGTGCGACTTGCCTTAAATGGCAGTGTTTTACTGCATTTTCGGCTTCAGGTTCCCATTCGATGTCGTCGTCTGAGCCCTTGGTAAGATCAAGTAGTTTAGAGAAACAATAAAAATTGGAGGTCAAACCCTACTGGACTCAATAAAAAAACTCTTTAATTTATGTCTTTGTAATTCTTCCATACCACAAAGATGGAACAACCTACTGATGATCCTGATACACAAAAAAGGGGACACTACTGACTTGGAAATTTACAGGCCTCTAAGTTTACTATCTAACCTATACAAGCTTTTCACGAAAATAATAAACAAAAGACTAGAGAAAAAACTGAACTTCTACCAAACAATAGAGCAGACATGCAGGCTTTCATACAGGATACGCAACCAATCACTGTCTCTTTACACTAAAGCTTCTAGATTTCCTTGAAGAACTCAAAATAAAAAGACATCTAGCAGATCAACAATTTAAAGTATTTAATGAACAAATAAATCTTGGAAGTTCTCAACTATTAAACTGTTTACTTTGATTGAGTCTTCATTTTTTACATAGATAAGACGTCATTGTAACAGAAATATATTAAGTTATTGTAAAGATCAGCATGATATAGTTTTTCTTGGTTTTTCCACATCATTGCACAGTTATACTGATCTTAGAGGGATAATTCCTTAGGGCTAATAACATATAGGCTTTAATATTGTTATGTCGTATTACTTCTATACTAGGTCTAGTATTAACACTACTTAATCAACATCAGGTACCTAGCTACAAACAAACAAAATGTAACTTCAATATGTCAATCTGACGATGCTAGTTTTTAGCGAAACAGCTGTCATTAAATTTCAAACGTATTCAAACGATTTATTAAATTTAAATAAGTATCATGAGATGACAGAAAGATGTCAGAAAAAATTGTCTATGAAGTAAATAAAAATGAAAATGTACCAACAGATAAAAGATAAATAGATTTCCTTGGTGCTAAAATGAATGAAGTTGAGAATATGTTACAAAAAAATAATCCGCAAACATTTCTTTAAAAATACTTATTCTAATACAGTTGACGATATAGATAGATATAAACGGAAATAAAAGAGAAAAAATACGGGAACAGTAAACTTGATATACCACAATAACTTATCTGTTAACAATAGTGGACGATCCTTCACCGCACCTTGGGGTCGCTACGGCACTGTCTAGGTGGTTCCAAATAACTATGGAAGATCACGAGTGGAGGGATGATCTGCCCAAGTTGCAGAGATGATCCAGTTAAAAATGTGCGTGCATACGAGAGCTTAAAGTTTACAAGCTGTTCAAGTTTACTGAATCTTCAAATTAAAGAGATGCTTCTAGTTTACTGAATCTTCAAATTAAAGAGATGCTTTTAGTTTAATGTATTTTATTCCAACTTTCTGAAAATTACCAGTGTCAAACACGTGTTACATTTACTTTTCTGGCACAAAAAGTACAAATCAGCATAGTCCGAAATCTACAGTTAGATGCTAACGTATTTTAATAGATTACAAAAGATACATTCTTACATTAAATTTACTTTGTAACAACCTTGGAGCTCGCGGTACTAATTTAATTTAATAATTAGGATACCAGGTGCTTAAAATGTTAACAGGTACTGTTACAGGATGCGCTTAATATCTGATTAATATTTATGGATTATTGTATCCTTACAAGATGAGGTATACTGATCAAGTAATCAAAACCATCACAGCTATATAAAATTTGTACAAAAGTTCCAGGGATTAGCCACACCATGTCATAGAGGTTTTGTAGATTTAATTAGGGTTTATTGCTTTTCGCATAAACACCTTGACAATAAATCGGAGTCAAACACACTGCTATTTAGTTAAACAACTTCATGAAAAATAAACTGCTTTTCTAATGAAAGTTCTATTTGCAGTGGTGATTATTCCAGAATAAAACTAATACATTTACCTTCCTTAAACAAAACTACAAAAATAAAATGGTTAAATACAAAGGTGTGTACTCTTGTGGAATTTGCTCGCATCTCAGCCAACTAGCCATTGATTGAAAATCAAGAATGTCGTGTCATCAATACGGACAGGTGATAATCATTAATACATTTTTTAGTAGACGGTTAAATGTTACATCCTCCACACCTATTTGAGGCTATTGTAAATGCGTGCCTTGCATGGTAGAGAAACACGGATCGATCGAAGAATTATTGATTTTGGCACCGCACAACAACTGCTTTTATGACACATTTTAATTAAGAGTTGGTGAAATATGGTTTTGGATTGTTTGTCGGATAATTTTATTGTTCATGTAAATATATTGTTTACATTAAATTAAGAAGAAAATTAAGTTTCTTTATTATTTTTTATGTATTTTCTTATTCATTTCATCTCAACTGACCCTTGACTGGTTTGCCGCGAGAATTCCCTTAAGATGTTGGATTTCTTCCTATTTATGCATTTCGTTGTTGGTTTTATCCAGATCGTTACTTAGATATTAGACTTTCTTTTCTGTATCCGAGAACTCGTCAATGTTGTTGTTGATCTTCTTTGGGTAAAAATCGATTTTTTTCTTTGGCTCTTCTAATTCTACTGAAAGCATTAAAAAAGTTAATTCTAAATGAACAGTTTTAATGTAAATGTCTAGAGCATCTCTTATTTTAAACCACTTTCTACTTTCCTCTTTTATCCACATTTTTTGTGCTTTTTTAACTACTTTTTGTGGTTCTTTTGATTGAGTTTTATATTTTATGTTTACATAATTGGGTATTAAATTGTTCTTCAGATATTCTTGGTTAAACCAGATGTTTTGGGATGCCTTACACCTTTTCTCTTCTTATATAATCGGGTTAATTATTTTCTCGAAGATGTTTTAATTCTTCCTTCTCCTTCCTTCCTATCTTTTTGTCTGGTTTGGTTTTGGTTTCTTATTTTTCTTCATTCTTGTCCCAAAAAATAACGTTTAGAAAATTTTAAATTATTACTGCGTGAATTAAACAATTCAACACAATGATATCTGTATACAAAATCTATGTTACAATCTATATACACAGTATTGATACAAAATAAAGAGGTAGAGATAGTGAAGACTTGGATATATCGTCGAAATTAATATAAATAATCCCTGCAAAAGCAAGTCGAGCTCTGCGGTATTTTTCTAATAACAGTAACTTTTATACCAATCTCTTGAACATTATGAGAGTTTCTCCAAGCGTCCTAGCGTTCTACTGTAGTTGCTAGTTTCATTAAACCGCTGAATTGCTCTTTGAATAGGACAGACTTATCTCTAAAATATTTATTCCATCTTGTACTACTTTCACGGTTGTTACTGTATTCGTAGGTGTTAAAGCCATTTTAATGCAATTAAAAATTCTAATTTTAAATAGTATTGATTCCAAATTGATCTGATTATAAATTTAACTATTAAATATAAACATAATTATTATTAAAAACATAAATGACTATTGTCTACAAGATATGTCATAAAAAATGTAAAAATAATGTACAAAAAAATAACACTTTATATATCAAAATTGGCAGCTAAGAAAAGACATTAAATCGTAAAATGTTGTAAACAAGACCCTAAATCAGTAGCGCACGTACTTATTTATATCGGTATTAAGAAATTTCTTTTAATCATATTTTAATCTTCTTAGATAAAGGATAAGTAGTCATAGTGCGATATTTAGAATATTTTGTTTCGATTTTAACGAGAATAATTGTGGTCGTTAGGGGTGTTAAGAGATTAATTAACCCTATGTGTATAATTGCAAAAACAGGTACGTTATTAGTCTATAAATTGAAGATTTGTTTATATCCTAATACATAAGAATATAGGTACTCGTTAGTGTTGGTGGTTTATATTGTGATTATATTTTTATTTTTTTACTCCAAGAGCATTTTCGGTAGTGAAAATGGCGTCAAATTCGAGTTTTGTTCCAGTACAAGTGGCTCATTTAAAAGAAAGGGCGTTTATTCAAAAAGTAAAAACTATTGTTTTAAATGCTCATGATGCACTAATATATCAAGATGCATCAGCAACTGACCGCTGTTAGAAAACGAAGTATCTATCGATTTGTAAGTGAGAGAAAACAGGAAAATGTTAGTAAAAAAACAAGTACGAAAAAACTCCATTATGGTCGATAACTTTAATAGAGATATAATTCGAAGACAAGTCCATTTTTTGTACTTAAATAAAGAGATTCCGACTTTGGACAAAGTAATGACTGTAATAGCAGAAGTAGATACGATTCCCAAATTTAGATGAAATACGTTATGGAAACTCCTAAAAGAAATTGGTTTTAAGCATGAGTCGCATAAAAAACCAACATTTTTGAATGAGACAGAAGAAATTATTTGCTGGAGAACACAATGCCTACTTAAGAAGTATTAAAAAGTTTCAAAACGAGGAAAGAACTATCTTTTATCTAGATGAAACATGGTTAAATGAAGGACACACTATTTCTAAAGCATGGATGGACACCAATATTTCAAATTCCTGTCAGGCATTTTTGGACGGATACTCAACAGGATTAAACGCTCCACGAGGTAAAGGTCGCAGACTAATATTCGCACACATTGGCAGTGAACATGGTTTTGAAGAAAATGGGTTAATAGACTTTCTATCAAAGTCAACCAAAGATCACCACGAGGAAATAACCTCTGATGTTTTTAAAGATTATTTTTCCCAGTTTTTGGACTTTTTGCCAAGTGCTGCAGTGGTTGTTATCATTCAGAACTGGTAGAAAAGTTACCAACGACGTCATGGAAAAAATGAGATATTAAAGAATGGCTCCGGAGCAAGAATATTTCTTTTGAATACACCATGCTGAAAACAGAATTACTGGAAATTGCAAAGCGCCACAAATTACAACTTAAAAGATATGTAATTGACAAAATGGCGAAGAAAAAAGAAATAATTGTATTACATTTGCCACCTTATCACTGTCAATTAAATCTTATAGAATTATTATGAGCACAGGTAAAAGGTGAGGTGGTAAGAAAGTTTTTTTTGTCATAATCTACATTAGAATCATTTTTAATTTGTCAAATATTTTGAGATTTTTGCAAATTAACTTACTAATATTCCAATTTATTTAACCAAAAACGTAGGTCCTAACGCACGCCACTTGTTTCTTACAAATGTTTATAACAATTCATGGATAGTGTTCTTTAGCATTCCCAAGTTGTCAAGTACATGAACCCTACGTTTTACAATCAAATGGTACAGCCAGGCATGGAAATTAGTGAACAAAGACTCCTATTTCATATTATTAATAAATGTACAACCCAGTTGTGTTCTTTATTATATAATGGATGAACAATTTAACAGTTAGAATTG
The DNA here is from genome assembly GCA_035357415.1 of Ophraella communa. NCBI lineage: Eukaryota > Metazoa > Arthropoda > Insecta > Coleoptera > Chrysomelidae > Ophraella > Ophraella communa. The sequence goes on along the minus strand of CM068988.1, from coordinate 17,104,774 downwards.
AAACGGCAGTTATAGTAAATATTTAAAATGAGATGATGATTTTTTTAGTAAAACTTAAACAAGTAAATAAAACTTAATTTCAATGTTGCTAAACAAAACTTTACAAGTAAAACATTTAATTGCAACTATTGTATGACACTTTCCTTGATGTCATAAATAAGCGGGAAAATCCATGTATGCTCCAGGTACTTATGAGCATTGCGAATTTCGATTTTATCATTTCCTGAATATTTCCCACAATAGGTATACAGTATATATCAATAACGGAAACAGACACATTTTTTCTGCGTTTATCACATCGTGTATACGGCTTAAATCTAAATTTAGACTCATATAGTCAGAAATATGTAACCCGTGTTGTCAATTTTATCGATATAGTTGTAGTGTGAAGCCAATTCTGCTCCTAATATAAAATTTCTTTTAAAGCAAGAATTAACCTTTGCATTAAATAGTTTAAAACCATATTTGTAACCATTTGATAACTAAAAACTAGCATTATATGTATCACTTACGGCCATATACCTGAATATCATTCGTTTTGGCATTTGCTACAAGTTCTCTTTTCATCAAATTTATTCCTTTTATCAAAAGGTGAAAACTAATGATATCTGGACGTGCTAATATTCGTGGATAATTAAATATCCTTTATTCAAATATTTACTTGGTCAAAGGAGTCTCAATAATGAAAATATTTTGCCCATCCATAACAAGCCTCTAAAAAGAGCTTTAAGTATTTCTTAATAGGGATATAAATAAGTACGTGCGCTACTGATTTAGGGTCTTGTTTACAACATTTTACGATTTAATGCCGCCCACCTCATTTAAACGAACTAATAACAAATATTTTAAGTTATTGTAAAGATCAGCATGATATAGTTATTTCCTAGTTTTTCTATATCATTGCACATTTATACTGATCTTAGAGGGAAATACATCCAGGATAATCCCTTAGGGATAATAACATCTAGGCTTTAATATTGTTATGTCTTATTACTTCCATCCTTGGCCTAGCCTTAATACTACCTAATCAACATCAGGTACCTAGCTACAAATAAACAAAATGTAACTTAAATATGTCAATCTGACGATGTTATTTCTAGCGAAACGGTCGTCATTGCATTTAAAAACGTATTTTGCGAATAAATAGTGAGAGTTTAATTCAACCGTTTAGTTGTTTACTGTTCTAAATAAGATGGATTTTCACATGGTAAGGGTTGGTACAATAAATTTTATTTTAAAAACCCTATTATGTATTATTATTATCTATTTGTGCACATTTAACCTTAAAAAATCTGACAACAATGTACGTAGAATTATGACCCTAGGTCTTAAAATTAATATTCGATAGCAACAGTCAAGCCGGTCCGTTATAAATTGCCTAAAATAAAATTTCAATGACTAAATCGCTGGGCTAGAAGGCGGCAACGAATGTATAAGGAAAATGTAATGAGTAGTTATTTCACAATCAAATGTGTGAATTCTTACTTCCTGTCGATGAAAAAACGTTTGGGTCCTACATACGCTTTATTATAATGGAAAAAGTTATAAAATACTTTTCAAATAATAGTACATTTAAAATTGTTTTTGTATATTCAATTAAAATTTTTAATATTGACTTAACCGACTCTATATCAATATTCTTAAAGTGTAAATATTCACTGTAGGGTAAAGTATATGGTTTGTTATTACTTCCAAAATCGACGGTACCCAAAAAGCAAAATATCCACGAGGGGGCGCGTGCCCCCCACGACCTACCTCTAGATCCGCCACTGAGTATTTACAATAAGAATTACCAAGCAGTTGTATAGAGTTTTAGGTAATAATTAATTATTCGCCAACAACAAATAATACTACCCTGTCAAGGGTAATACTTTTATGACTATATTGCATTTTATTATCCCATCCCAGGTCACATCAGTTTCTTAGATTGTGAAAACAACTATACATAATTACTAAAGGTTTAGAAAATCATCTTTAACATAAAATTTGCCATCTCGGGCGTAATTTGGTACAGTTAGAAACTTATTAAATTAGTATTTTGAATAAATGAATGATTAACACAATTAACAAAATGATTTAAACCCTTTACTCATTTATTTCACAAAAAAACAACTTAAACTTAAACCTTACTTATGTATTTTAATAACAATCCTATTTGAGAACTTTCTTTTTCATGTAAATCACATATAATAAACTTTTGTACCTCTTGTATGCTTTTTTTTATTTTAAATACAAACATAATTAGGAACTCTTTTTTTATTTATGAATCCGCATCAACCTCAAGGGCTATTAGGGGTCTGTAGCTATATATTACATTTGTTTGACATTATGGATATATGTCACACGTTTTGAATTAAAGTACTATCGGCTTCAGAATAGCATATACATTTTCAAACTCAAATCGCTTACATTGAATTAATTTTAAGAACGGCCTATTTATTGTGTATAACCAATCACGGTTTAAATAATAATAAATTTGAAATCAGTTAAACAGTTGTCTACGCCCACATCTTTAATGTTTGCAGCATAAGGTATTTTATTGACAAATTGTCTGTCCCTCTACCTCTCTACTGATTCCTTTTTTACTTCACTTAGTTTGGAACCCTCGATAATAAATGTTTGTTTGGGATTAAAATCCCTTTTTTTAGGTAGGTTGTTAAAAATAATAAATAACATTCCATAAAATGAAAGATAAAATATAAAAATATTTATTTTTGAATCTCCAACATGCAGTTTCTAATCAATCTTGATGGTACTAATTTTAATTGTTTTTATGTTGAATTTAATATTCTAAAAGAATTTTTGTTAACGTTTTTCTGTTACGTTCGGATCAAAATGACCCTACATTTATTTATTTTATATTTTATTTAGTAAATAAATAGGGTGGTAAAAATCAAAATGTAGCAATACATTTTAAAAATGAGCCGTCAACGACAGTGTGAAAAATGTAATAAATATCTAATAAACATAGATATAATAATCAAATATTTAGGTTGTTTTATTGTTGATTTATTGTTCTTTGTGTAAAATAAATTATTTTTTATAAACAACAGACTTGTTTTTTTTATAAATATAATTTATTATGCTTAAAAATGTTTTTGGATTCGCTTTAGTTACACAAGAAAGCACACGTAAAAAAATACGCCAAGGATTCTACCTCTGTGGTGTGAAAATGTGTAGATATTATTATTTTGTGTGAATGTGTAGATAGCTCTATTTATTCGGGACATGACCGACCCTTGTAAATAAACTTAATCCCAAAAACCAATTAATGTAGGCGTTTTAAAAATTGCAACTCCTATGTTATTGAAGAAGGGCGTTTTTATAACTTCGGTAGTTAAACGAAATTCACATTTAACATGTATATGCTATTCTAAAGCCGACTGTACATCATTTTAAATTTTATTATATAAATTTGAAATTTGTAGATATTTAATAAGGTTCTTCACATTGCTGCTGTTGTTTAAAGTATTTCCTAGAGATTCACTTATGTTGAATGCTAGTCTGTTGATACGATATAGCGGACACTCAACTAAAAAATGTTTCACTGTTAACAGCTGCTCACAAATAACACATTCTGGTCTTGGTGCTCGGGTATTCATGAGTAAGTAGCTCGAGTGTAACCTAGACGTAACCTTGTGATGATGATTTGATGTTTTCGATTTTCGGTACAAGTTAGCCAGGGTGTTATGTAGATGTAGGGTTTGATTTCTCTAAGTTTTGTGTGTGAACTCCTCCATGTCAATGTGTCATTCCATTTTTGTTTTGCTTTATTGCTAATAAATATTTTTAGGTCGGTGTATAAGGGCTTAATGTAGTAGGTATAGTAGAAATTAAGTTTTGCTGCTTTTTTGGCGAGTTAATCTCATAATTAGGAACTCTTATTTTAAGAAAAATAAACAACTTAACGTTTGAACTAAAGGACCACCTTTTATTTAAAAATCTATTTTTTAATTAAAATGTGGAAGTTTATTCATAATAAAGATCAGTATCTATACTGTCTACCTACTTAATACTCAAACCGAGACTCAAACTCTTGCTGTAACTATTAGTTAATAAGCAATAAAATTATTATTATTATTATTATTAAATAAAAAAAGAAGAAGAAGAAGAAGAAGAAAGAAAAAAATAAAGATTATGTAATTTAAAAATCATACAGAAAAATATCTACGAACCAAATCTTGATATCATTCATATCCTTTTTATAGATTTAAACAAGCATATTATGTCTCCATTGATTGGTCAACTTTCTATCAAGTTCTACAAATCATAGTAATTGGAAAAAATATGCCTGTTTTTTTCGAAAACAAAAAAAAAACTGGAAACATTGTTTAAGAACCTTCAAAACGGGACATGAAAAGTCGAGACATTTATAGGCGTGGAAGTATTACTAAGTCCAACAAACGTTATTTATAAATTTAACATCTTAATTGAATTATTGTTAAGAACAAGGTTATACTTTGTAGGATAAACCTATCGTTTTTTCCGCATTAGAATAAGACATCGTTATAAAAACTAGATATCAGTTACATTGCAAATATGTCATTGGTGTGAATTTCTATTGGATTGCTCTTTAACAAACCATTTCTAATATTTTACTAAGACGACTCATTTACAATAATATATATTTTTGTTTTTAACATTTTAGGAACCATTGGGAAACACAGCTGTCTTGAGATTTTATTATTTCGGACATCCAAATACCTTCAGACAAATTTATTACCTTTGCAACGCAATCACAGACTAAAACGTTCTATATTTCAACAAAAAGCTTATTTTATTTTTATTTTATCAACACCGGACCGTTATAATTATACATAATTTCACGCCCACTATCAAAATATCACTATAACAACATTATATTAACATTGCTAGACATCAAAAACTTGTAAAATTGTTACACCTACAACATTTAACCTTCTATTTAAAAACCTATATTACCACTATTTTACAATCCTCTGAGAGAGGTGTTGATATAAAAATGTACGTTTCGAGTATCAAAATTTTAATAGATATTTGACTGTTGTGAACTGTGAAATTTGTATTTTAATTAAGAATCAATTATAGATTTTTTAACTTTTGCTTGTCATAGTTGAAGCAGAAAATAAGCTGTAAACTTTTGTAAACCTCATATTAAGTGGAAAGCACCCCTATACAAAAAATGTATAAATAATAATAAAAAACTTTTCGTTTTAATGCAACTTCCACGATTGATTAAAAATTAGGTTTTTAATCACAATGACAGCCGTTTCGCTAGAATTAGCATAGTCACATTGACATATTGAAGTTACATTTTGTTTGTTTGTAGCTAGGTGCCTACCTGATGTTGATTAGGTAGTATTAAGGCTAGACCAAGTATGGAAGTAATAGGACATAACAATATTAAAGCCTAGATATTATTAGCCCTAAGGGATTATCCTGGATGTACTTCCCTCTAAGATTATGTCTTATTATTTCCATACTTGGTCTAACCCTAGGAAACAGTGATGTACATAGAGGCATAATGATGCAGCTGTCAAAAAAGCAAAAGCAGGATTATGATATTTTGATAATGTCAGATAGTCAAGCTGCTATCAAATCGCTTAGCTCACATACAATCAGTTCGAAAATGGTTTGGGAATGCCTAGGCAAGCTAAATGAAATAAGCCAGAATACTTTCACCCTCCTATGGGTCCCAGGACACTTAGGTATAGAAGGGAACGAAATAGCAGACAAGCTGGCAAAAAAAGGAGCCGAACCAGAACCATCTCGTGAAATCAGAATAGAGTAATCTCTGAAAAGCTGAGAAAACAATTGGAGAAGGAAAAATCCAAGTACTGGAAGGACTAAGACAAGCTAAGATACTTCTGAGAAGACCAGAAGAGATCTCTTAGCTGCCTCAACCTCAGTATCGGGAATATTACCCGGGCATTGTCGGTTAAGAACACATATGAAGAAACTGGGGCTAGAAGACGAAGCAAACAGCAGATTCTGTGAGGAAGAGGAAGATACCTCAATACACATACTCTCGGAATGTCCTGCCTTGCAAAATTCTAAGGTCAGTTACCTGAGAGCACACGAAATAGAAGAGGAAGATCTACCTAATTTGACCATCGCCCTACAGGTTGTGGCTGGTCGATATACATCCGGATGCACCAGAGGAGGCAGTGATTCCAGACGTAATGAGTTGGTACAAATGAGCACACAACACCAACTACTACTTCACCTAATTTTAAAAGGGATATCGATCTTTGAGTGTGTACAAATATGGTATAAAAAATACCCGAGATGATCTATGCCCAGAGTGTGGGGTTGTAGATGATGCGCAGCGCATTATTTTTGAGTGTGCACAGTTGCAGGTGGATTTAGGGTTCAAATTAGAAAAGTAAACATGAATCTTGTTCGTAATCAAATTAATTTCAGGGAATAGGAATAAAGGACGGCATCCGAGATGTTTAAATAAATGGATCGAATTTTTTTTATTAGATCAAGTTCCAATTTACAATCAAAACACTCAAACTCAAACTCCGCTAGGAGACCGTCTACCTGGGGGTGAGAAATACTCACAACCTCTGTTGGAGGTTGCAGAAAATGCAAGACCAAGACCAAGACCAACTTCAGGCTGCAAGAACAAGACCAAGACCTAGCAGTGCAAGACTTATGCAAGACCAAGACTTAGCATTGCAAGATATACGCAAGACCAAGACCAAGCCTGCAAGAGTCTTGCGGTCTTGCGTCTTTTAAATATATAAACCGAAAAATAAAGCATCCATGGATTATTTTAAACTCTAAAGCTTTGGTTTCCAAGGATAGCGGTGCCGCAATAAAGCGGCCGTAATTTGACGACCGTTCAAGACGGCCGCTATCGGTGAGCACAGATGTAAAGTAAGAGTTTATCGTTATTGACCGTTATTTATCTTGGCAAAAATGGCACGTGATTATTTGTCTGGTTACTGTGTATCAATTGTTGGGCAACGAAACTAAAATAGATTTTACCGATATCTATTCGAAGCATTTATCCTATTTTTGTTTTTCATTATTTGAATCAAAAGAAAAAAATATTTTGTAACTCTTGCGGAAATTAACTTTTCCGCACTTGTTGTAATAACTATTTCATACTTGATTTATCGCTACAATGTAATATAAAGAAAACAAAATTTTTATAGTGAAAAATACTATCCCTTTCATTTTAAATTTAAAAAAAAGTGCAAGACTTGCAAGAGTCTTGGTGCAAGACCAAGACCAAGACCAAGACTGGACCCTGCAAGAACAAGACCAAGACTACTTATTTGACTGCAAGACCAAGACCAAGACCTTGTATGCAAGACCAAGACTAACTCGGTCTTGGTCTTGGTCTTGGTCTTGCATTTGCTCATCACTATCTCTAGATGGCCTATTGTAAAAATCAAAACCGTCTTGCCCCAAGCAACGTAGTCTGTGAAAACACCAATATCATCTATGAATCTCTATTACTCCTGCTTCAATCAACCCCACGAGACGCCCTCCACGAGGAATATGAGATATTCTTTGACACATCTCTACGAGCACCCTGCTAACTCCCCGGCGCTGTCAGGTTATAGGTTTTCTGTGGTTTCCTATAACATGTATGGCTGACAGGAAGGAAAAAATAGTCACGGCTCTGTTTCCAAATCCACATGAAGTTAACTTCTAACTACTCCCCGAATTTAAGCCCCTTGGCTGCGAATTCTTGTACGTTTCGTCCAACAGACTTCCCTATCCCACAAATAAAATCATTTGTCGCTTTTGAGACATTATTCCCTGAATATTACAACAAACCGCATTCAAAATTCTCACCGTGGGCTATATGACATTAACTCAACATTTCAACTCCAACTCAGGCCTGTAGAGGATCTGCGATCTTAAAGAATGGGAGAAGAAATTATTTGTTAAAGTTATTGAAAGATCAAAAGATGAGTTTTTTCTCTTAAAAATGTATTTATTAAATATTATTATGTGTAAACCCACTTCCTTTCTATCTCTTGATTATTAATGTTTTAATAAATTAGATCATGGGTAGGCCACATAAAATACACGCAATTTGAATTTAAATCTTCTGAATCTTTTGAATCTTTACTTTTTATAATTAAAAATGGAGTCTAACAGCGAAAATAGATTTAGTGAAAAGATACCGATGAATTATGAAATAAAGAGGTTTTTGTACAGAATGGTATTTTTGCCAAATAAAAAAGTTTTCGTCGAAACTAAAAATTTATCGATACTCGTGGTATTTATTACCTTTGAAAAAAAAATAATTTATTGGAATTATTTACTTTTATTTGATACCTATGAAAATAATCAATTTTTTTATGGCAAATGTTTTATTTGAATACATATTATTTTATACAATGATATTACTAACATCCCAAACTTTTAACGAGTAGTTTATTTGATGGTTTTCGATTTGCTAAAGCTAAAGCGCAAGCATTTGGCTGTTGCTATGAACTTTTTTCCAGTGGTCAAGAAGAAAAACGGGGACAGAATAAAAAATCAATAGAATCCGCGATATCCATTTGCATATCAGTAGGGTCAGCGCTCACTAATAGTTACTGACATGCCACCCGTATGGCACGTGATGCCTAAAAACGGCGAAAAGCCCCCCTTTTTATGGGAATTTATTACTCTGTAGTTACACGTTAATAAAATAATTATCGTAGATGCTAAATTTAAAAAAATTCGACTAGTAAAAAAAATTAAAAAGGCGTAAATAATAATGAAAGGCAGTATTTCAGCTACGAGGCATGGTACTTCCGGTTGGCTCTATAAGTAGGTAATTACCGTCTATAAACTTTAATCTTCAGCTGACATTATAATTCTGAGATAATTCAACGTTGCATAGAATTGATGGAATTCTTTTTATTATTTGTAATAAGTGATGACTCTATAATTATTTTAAAACTCTTTATTAGTTTCTTAGTTTTTTAGATCTCATTTCATCTTCAGTATCTGAATTCTGATCGAATTCCGATTCTCTTTCACTAGAATACCTTCAATTTTATTCGAATTGTCGTCTTTTTCATTTTCTTTTTCTAAAGTTGAGCTTGGCTGTTCAATTTCTTCAGAGGCTCCTTTGAAATCATTAAAATCTTCTACAATAACTTCAATATTCGACACATTTTGAGCACAACGCGGTGCCCTTTAAACCAGGTTTGAGGCAAATTTGTCAATTTTGTAATCATATACTAAAAATGTGTTTTTTTTAACAGAATTACTTGGTGTGATAAGTTTTTGACATTTATAAAAAATTATAGCAAAAATTTAACAATTACTGCAAATTTTGTTGTTGCAAAAGTCACTTTTTTGCTATTTTGCAACTTTGAGGGCAAACGTAATACAGTTATTTCTTTTTCCATTGCCATTTCGTCAATTATATATCTTTTATATTGTAATTTGTGGCGCTTTGCAATTTGCAGTAATTCCGTTTACAGCAAGGTGTCGTCAAAAGAAATATTCTTGCTCTGAAGCCACTCTTTAATATCTCCTTTTTTCCATGACGTCGTTTCTATCAGTTTTGAATGATAACTGGCGTTATCTAAAACAACCACTGCAGCACTTGGCAAAAAGTACAATAGCTGGGAAAAATAATCTTCAAAAACATCAGAGGTCCATTTCCTTGTGGTAATCTTTGGTTGACTTTGATAAAAAGTCTAAAAACCCATTTTCTACAAAACCATGTTCACTGCCAATGTGTGCGATTATTAGTTTGCCACCTTTTCCTCGAGGAGCATTTAATCCTGTTGGATATCCCTCCAAAAATGCCTGACGGAAATTTCAAATATTGGTGTCCATCCATGCATCTAAGAAGATTAAAATATTATGATTAAAATAAATTTCTTAATAGCGATGTAAATAAGTACAGTCGGCTTTAGAATAGCATATACATGTTAAATGTGAATTTCGTTTACCTACCGAAGTTATAAAAACGCCCTTCTTAGACAACTTAGGAATGGCAATTTTTAAAACGCCCACATTAAATGGTTTGTTTATTTACAAGGGTCGGTCATGTCCCGAATAAATAGGTTTTTTTCGCATTTTTGCACTGATATAATAAAAAAAAGAGATTTTAATCCCAAACAAACATTTATTATCGAGGGTTCCAAATTAAGTGAAAATGTGGGCGTGGACAACTGTTTAACTGATTTCAAATTTATTATTATTTAAACCGTGATTGGTTATATAGAATAAATAGGCCGTCTATTCAATGTAAACGATTTTAGTTTGAAAATGTATATGCTATTCTGAAGCCGATAGTACGTGCGCTACTGATTTAGGGTCTTGTTTACAACATTTTACGATTTAATGCCGCCCACCTCATTTAAACGAACTAATTACAAATATTTTAAGTTATTGTGAAGATCAGCATGATAGAGTTTTTTCCTGGTTTTTCTATATCATTGCACTTGCACAGTTATGCTAATCTTAGAGAGAAATACATCCAGGATAATCCCTTAGGGCTAATAACATCTAGGCTTTACTACTTCCATACTTGCTCTAGTCTTAACACTACTTAATCAACATTAGGTAGTTACCTTGAAAAAACAAAATGTAACTTCAATATTCAATCTGAAGATGGTTGTTGTAGCAAACAACTGTCAATGTATTTTAAAAGCTAATTTTTTAATTAAAAGTTAAGTTCAAACGATTAGTTATTTATTATTCCTATAAAATAATTTTTTATTGATGAATTTTCAATTGGAAACGATTTTTCCGGAAAAATGATAACTCGGAAAATTTTAGAAGTACAGGCCTGAGAAAAATTGAGGTTATGTTGGACACAAAAAGTTATGATTTGACCAAATTTCATAAAGATTAAATTATCGTTCGAAAATAAAAAATGAAAACTGAAAAAATGTTTTCCATTTTCTGCGGAAAAATGAGGTGAAATGTGTAAAAATGAAAGAGAAAAATTGTAAATTTTGACACGATCTACAACTTTTCTATTAAACACTTTTCATTTTGAGATCAAAATCTACTCCAAAACGCAAAATTTCGACATGTCATTCCTTTTCATTATATCATTCAGTACATGACAAGAGACCAAAACCCAAAAATTGGAGGAATCTGAATATTCCCGAACTTCTTCTTAATCTGATCATTACTATACAATATTTAACCTGATCGATTATAACAAAACATTATTTGGTAAAATAATAATTAATACTTTGCTATCAATGGTTAACCATTCAAATGAATTTTTATTTTATTATTTAGTGATATTTTAGTTTTAGGTAAGTAAATTAACAATATTAAATTACAAATAAAACTGTGACTACCCCAATATTTATCTTTTCATTGAGAAAAAAATGCTGAAATTGGAAGAGAGTAAGTCGTTTCCATTTTGACAGTGGTACGTTTTTCTAAATGAAACGCTATAACTGTGCGCCTCGAGGCGTCGGCGTCGTTATATGAGATTCGAAATTTCTTGGCGTCTATCCAACCTCAACATATTGTAGAGAAAATATATAAGACGTGTCGACTGTCACAGAAACATCGCGTATATCCATGAAAAGTATGCGACATTAGCGTAGCAAAGGGTATTTAATATTATTAATATTTTCATAAGTTTAGTAATTAGTTCAATAGGGTATTAACATGAAATTTTAAATAAGTTCATTCATAAGTTCATAAATTTTTAAATAAATTCAGCCTTTGACGTCATGACCCGTGTTGTACGATGGAAATGTGGATGTGGAGTAGAATGACGAGGACACATTTAATTTGGAAAAATTTTAAAAACTAAAATAAACTTGATAATACATTGGTCCAGTTCAAATTAAGTTGGAAGTAATAGGGATGCATTTTATGTTTTTTAAGAATTATTTGAACGATGCCGTGACTTATGCCTTGCTTTTGTGAAATATTTGTCACACTTGTATACGAATCCTCTGCAATACTAAGCAGTACTATATAGGTATACAGATTGTTACCTAAGTGTGTGCTAAAAATAAATAAATAAATGTAGTTATAAGGCTTAAAACGGAACATTCTACATTTTTCCAACAGTATCAAATCATACTTAAGTGAGTATTGATGTAGCATGGCTAACGTAACAGAAAATACTCTCCACACGTGCTTGACTACTTTAATTCAGTAGTTTGGGCGACACACTAAAGGGGGCTATTTACGTTCCCCAAATAAATCTACAAGTAGAGCCATCCAGACTAAAAGCTTCAGTAGTAACTGATAATAATTTAAATTAAATTAATTTTGATCATTAATAGTAGTTGCATCATTTAAGTAACAGTATAAGTTAGGAAATAAACTATTCATTGGTAGTTCTATGGAAACAAGTGTCTTCACGGAATATTTTTGCTGGATGTCATTAAAATATTAAGCATTAAAGGTTTGATACCTGTCTTGGCTGTAATAAAGGCATTTTTAGAAATGTAACTTATTTAGGTAGGTAATTTACTGAAATTTTATAAACTAAATGTTTCATTCATTGGATATACATATTTATATTTTTATATAATTGTAACTATAATAAAGGATCGACGAAAATCGTGAGTTTTCTTTTATCTCCAAAATTTGGAGTGTGATTGGGTAATTCTCATTACCCTCACTTTTTGTACAATTAGGTCTTCTTTTTTATCCTCTATTTCTTCTTCAGGTGCTAGTTCTTAGATTACTATTTTGAAGTTTCTCTCCGTTGGGTCCATAAATGTATACCAGTGTATACCCTATCCGTTCAGTATTTTGTCAGTTTTCTACATTCGTCCCCGTTTTGTAGATTTACTTTCACTCCTAATTTTTCAATGAATTTGTACGTCATATTAATCCTCTCTCTCGTGCTTCTTTCCTGATTCTGGGAAACTCGTTTGTCGTTTTTATGAAAATAAGTGTGGCCTTTTTGCTATTCTTGGTTTATTTGCTTCTGTGTTGTTATTTTTGTTTTTCTCGTTCCTTTGTTGTTTGTGGTTTGTTTGGAAATCTTCTATTTCGAGTTGGTCGGTATTTCTGTTCTTCTTATTGGACTCTTTGATCTAGTTTCCTTATCTTCCTGTTTCTTCCTTTGATTTGCTTTTTCGACTGTCAGTTCTTTCCTAAGGTTTTGAATTGTTTTCTTGTTGTCTTCATTTTGTTTTTATTTGGCTCTCTTAGTATCTTACAATAATTTCCTTGTTTCTACCATTTGTTTTTGTCTTTACTTCTCGAATTTGGCTCTAAAATCCTTTAAGTATTTGAACTCTTTCAGTTGACATTTAAGGACGATCTCCATTTCCGATTCTGAGCAATAAATTTCCGCACCTTTTTCTAACATGTGCTTGTTACTTTGAACTTCCATTCTAAAGTAACTCGGTTTACTAATTTGTTAATAGTGGGGTACGGATTATGACGTTTTTCTCCAGTTTCTTCAGATTGATTCTTCATAATAAGGGTGGTAATCTTAACCCCCCTAACAATCCGGTCCCTTTCCGTTATTGGTTTTGGAGATTGAGCTCCTTGTCTTGGAGAACTCTTCAAGGTGGTACTTTTAACCCCCCTAATAATCCGGGGCCCTTCCTGGATTGGCTTCTTGTTTCGGTGAACTCTTCATAAACCTATTTATAGAATATTTATTCCTGGGTTCATCCTAGAATATTTACTTCTATATGCCAAATTTTCATATTTTCACACTTTAAACTACGTCATAGTTTTGTCTAATACTTAAACTAGTTTTAACTTTCTTTTTCAACCCCCTTTTTTATAAATTTTGTTTTGTTTGTTCTGTAAATGTTAAAATACATTATTTACTGTTAGATTAACTACCTTATTCTATTACATGTTATATTTTGTCTTATATATTTTGACTTTTGTAATTATTCATTCTGACACATTGTGTTCTTCTCTTAAAGCCTGAAGATGGTCTTGTGACCGAGAAACATGTCGCTGATGTAACATTTTCATTAAATTACATACTGTGGGTTGACTTTGAGTTTTATTGCTATTAGAAATTAAATGATTTAAGATTTTTAATTCAAATCATGTCACAAGAAGCAAATGATTGATGATTTATGGTTTAAATCTTTTTGGAAACGATTCGTTATAGCTCTGTGTCCAAAAGGAAACTATTAGAAAGATTTCAGCCAAAATCTACTACGATAATTTTAAAACAGCATTAAAATGTTGGTACATTTTGCTAAAATATGGGCTCTGACAAACATATTAACCCCTATTAGTTACCGATAACGCAGCTGACCGTGCCCACAATCTTATAGGTTCATTCAATTCTAGTTTAAATTTGTCAGGCCACTTTCGTTGACATTAGTACATGCGATTATATCTTTGAAACAGCCTTCAGGTATTTTATTCTACTCTAAAAAAGATATGTCTCACTAACAAACCTCACTACATGCCATTTCTTCTACTTCTTTGTCCTTAGTATGTTTTAATTTTAAAATAAGTTACTTTTAGCAGACGAAATAATACATTTTTCCTTCCCGCACATTACCCTACAATAAATGAAACAAAATATCTTTTATTGTACCAAGATAAATATGTTTGTGGCGCTAATGAATTTGGCCGCCAGCGAGCCAGAACTCCCGCACCCAATTATAACACCTCTATCTAGATCTAGATTATCCTATTCTCTCTCTTTTTACCGATCTATTCTTTGCGTTTCGCATTTCCATACAAATTAAAAATAAATATGAGACAAAAATATAAACGTTTGTAGAATGTAGACAGTCGTTGTTTATTATACAGACAATATACGTGACGCAGGAAATACTCGCCAAACAATTCCGATAGAAGTATGTTCCTTAACTTTTAGATTGAAAATAACGGATAAACAATTCACATTGTCGTGATAAATAGATTAGTCATTTGTGGTAATCCTATTAAGTGTATAATAAATCTTTTAAGTATTATTGATCCGACGTTCGATAAATTTTTTAAAAGCGATTTACGTTTCTCCCTGATAAACTACCACAGCAGTTGCAAATGTAGGAAAAAGGAACCCTACTAGGCCAGAAACGAGGCTTAAGTGTAAAAATGGTAAATGGTTAATAAATCTACAATGAACCATTGAAAATTGTCACAAAATTGAACTAAAATAAGAAAAAAAATCATTCAGAAGATTGTGTTCTATTTATAAAGTTTGTAATATTAGAAGAAAGGAAAAGACCAATGTCAATGTCACAAAAGTATTTATTGATATAAACAATTGTACTGCTGTTACAAAGCTACTAGTTTCGGTCTAGTTAAAGACCATCATCAGGCTAAAAATAAGAATACCATAGAGAAACTTTAGACTTAACATGATAGTAAGTTCATTAATCTTACCTATACATAATACACAAAAACCAAAAAAAAATTGAATGTGTTACGGCAATAAAGTTGTCCAGAAGGGAGGAATTAAAAATATTAGGGTTAAATTATATAATGAATATAATTGAACTTATTTTATGGTGACATCGAAGAAAAAAGAAAAGAAAATAAATTGTATTAGACACAATAAGCTTATTGGGGAAAAAATTAATTAATAGTTAGAAAAGATAAGGAAATAACTCAGTAAAGAATGAGCTCTATTGTATTGCGTCTCTACTCTAGGTCGAGGATTCGTAACTGGCATTAGAAGATATCTTTTTCAGGCAAAACCGAAGATACCAAGGATAAAGTTGTTAAGTTCTTGACTCCATATCTGTTCTGCTTCAACTCCAAATGAAAATGGAAATCATTAAATACTTTGCTTTCAAAAAAAAAACGAGCCTGGCCACCTTGAATTTCTCAATTCCCAAGATTTGGGAACAGTTCTTATTGTGTCAGTTAATGATACGAAGACTAAGGTTTCTGGAAAATTTACTGTCACTGATTACTTGAACATATTTCACAAATACGTGGCTCTTCGTTCCAAGGATTATATCGAAAATAAATTCTTTATTAATTATCAACGAGGGAAATGTACTCGGCAAGTGATTGGTATAAATAAGATAGGAAAAGTCCCTTCAGAAGTCGCCACATTTTTGAAACTCCCCAATCCCAACGAATTTACCGGGCACAGCCTACGGCGTTCATCTGCGTCTTTATTAGTCGAAGGTGGAAGAGATCTCCAAACGCTAAAAAAACACGGCGGCTGGAAATCATCCTCAGTGGCAGAAGCCTACGTGGAAGGATCCCTAACTAAAAAGATAGATGTCTGCAATAAAACCTTAACAACTGAGAATAATCGTAGTGTTGTCAATACCAACAGTAAAAGCAGTAAAGAGCTTCTGCAGATTTTCACTAGTTTTTATGTACTTGGTCTGCAGGATCAAAGCAAAAAATTGTATGTAGCCTACCTGCAGTGAGATATTCAGAGAACACTAGCTTGTAGAAATTCAAATACAATTAAGAACATGTTGAATAAACATAACCAACTCATTGATAAAAAATAATGCACTGTAACTTTTTCGTTATTCATTTAAACAGCTCCTTTTAGTATCCAAAAAGTTGTGAATTTTATTAAAACTAAGTAATTCCAGGTACATTTTGATATTTTATTATTGTGTATAAACGATAAAAAAAATGTCCCCTACCATTTGATTCAGTGACCGATTCGTGACAAATGCACGAATCGGAAATAAAAAAGGGTGATACCAACCAATTAGATTAAAGCAAGAAAATTCCTATTGAAATCAGAGCGCAGCATCCCTGCAAGGGTGAAAACAGACATGATAACCACACCCCTTAAGTATTTCGTCCTGTAAAAATAGAATGCAAGAAAAGTTAAAAAAGTGTATTTCTTGATAGCAAGTTAATAGTTTAAAGTTTAGCTTTTTTGTAAATAAACCAAAATACTATAGGTTAAAAGTATTTTTTGTTAAACAATTTTTTTAAATCTAAAAAGCCGTGTCAATGACCTTACTGCTATCAAGAGCTGCTTAACCCAATTTAAACAACTAGTAGGTAACAAAAAAATTAAAATAAAAATTCACTTCTCATTAATTTACACATTTTGACTGGAATAATTTATTCAGTATATTATACCTTTCCTAACCTCACTTTGGAAGTATAAATAAATTTAAATATACATATAGTCGCTGATGAATATTAATACGCCACAAATCAAGCTCACTTGATTAACATATTTTTATGTCCTCGGTTTTTATTTATTTCGTTTTTCGTATTCTTTGTGTTAAATTGCTTATAACTTCGAGAATTAGAGCCTGCTTAAATATTTCATATACAATACCTACGGCAATGAACAAGTGATCGTACCCAATAGTAAATTAAACAAAAACTATCATTTCATTACTTTTATTTTAATTTTTTTAAATAAAAGTAACCTTATACTTTACTAGCTCATTTTCGCTTTCAATTTTGTAACAGTACACCTATCTAGGAAGGAGGCGTGTTTGTTTGAAAATAGTTGTCTGACACGATTCTAAAACACGTAAAATCAATTTACCTATTTCACCGCATTGAATTTTATTTAAAGTAATTAATAATTAGAAGAAAAACATGTTAATGTTATGTGTATAATACCGGATGTCGCTTTGTATTTTGTCCCGTTGAAACAGTATAAATACATATTTTAAGCAGTCAAAAACTTTAATGTACCTACTTTAACAAGGCATATGACATTAATTCTTAACGCAAATAAAAATTTTAAAATGTAAATCAGTCAGTTAGATTATAAAATAAACAGTTTACTAACTTATTCCACTATACCTATCTTAAAAAAAATCTGAACGTACATTAGGCGACTAACAAAATAGATTTAGACCTGGGGGGTTAGTTTTGAACTGATTTCATGAGCAAAATAAAATTCGAATTCGAAAATTTTTCACAAATCTAATTCGGATGCTATTTAGCTGCCGACATATTTATTTCACTTGCGAATAACTAGTTTATTTGATTAGAATCGTCGAATTTTTTGAATCTAGTTTACAATTAGCAAAGTGTATTAGCATTGTTTATATTAGTTATTTTATTAGTAGGTATACCTAATATTTTTATTAGTTAGTGGATGAGAGTAACGCGAGAAGGTTTATTTCTAACAAAATGGCCTGTTTGGAGGAACTGCAGCTAATAATAGTAGTACATATATAACGAAGGGGACCTTTTAGAAGATGATTTGTTTACGCCAAGAACGTTGCTGCATCCTTTTAGGCAATGTAGTTTTTTGTAAAGTTTTGGTGGGTGTTTTAAAATAGGATAGTTTTCTATATAATTCACCATCAACGTTTTTGTAGTTTATTAACAAAGGTTCTTTTATTTTTAACATCAGCTATCGGTAAAACGGTATTATTTTATTTACAACTTCATAATATATTTTTTTTTATTGTACTATCCCTTACTATGTAAAAGTCCATCTTATTAAGAACATTAAACAACGAAACGGTTGTTACTAAATCAGAGATTCTATTACCTATATTTATAATTTACTAAAACCTATGTGAGTCGTAACCATGCTATTTGCATTTCCTATCCAATATTTTGATTTTTAAGACGTATAATTACCAACAATAGAATTAACTTAAAATTAAGATTTTGACGGCTTGGTGAAGATTCGAAGAACAAAATAAGAAATAATGGTATTTTTTATCTTACTTAATCTTCTGCTTCATTTAAATGAATTTATAAAAATTGCATTTCACTGATATTCAAAACTAGTCCCCCTACCTAGAAGATCGACAATCAATGCTGTAGAGTAAATATTTCAAAAAAATCAAAGTATAACAAGGCAAAGAATGTAGTATTTAAAGTTGTCAAAATGTATTTAAAGTTGTTAAAATGAAAAAAATGTTGGAAGAACTTACAGAATTAAATATACCACACAAACTATAAGTTGTTAGGACAAAAATAAGTGAAAAAATGCCAAAACAACTAAATAGTCGCTGCAAAGAATTGGTAGCTTCTTTGATAAATTTTTTTGAAAGAGAACGAGACAATGGTGGCCCTTTCATACCTGTTGCTGCTGTTCGAGAGGTTAGTAAAAATTTTTAAACAGTATGTTAAACAAAATACAAATGTTTTCACGATATCTACAGTATATTGTGGATATCGTGAAAACAAATAGCAGCCAATTCAACCAAAATCATTTTATTTTAGCGTGTGGCGCTGCACTCAACCTCAGTATGGCTACAGTTTCAGTTTTTCAAAAAATGTGAAAGACCATGGAATATTAAAGTCGCCTCCAAAGAAACGTCGGTATGAAAAAAGAGTAACTAATACCGATGTATTAAATACAAGTGGAATTCGAAATGTAATCTACAATATGTATGTTTCCTCTGAACACAGCTATTTAAATTCTTTTTAGACCAGAAAAAATAACATTATTTTTTTGTTTTCAGGAGAGGATGTAACTTTAAACTTGTTGAATTAAAAGTAAGGCACTTATTTGAAGGTTCTCGAAGGTCTTTATCAAATTTATTAAAGGAAATTGGTTTCAAATGGAAAAAAGATGAAGGAACTACATTAAAGAAAAAGAAGCAGGTCAAAACCTTAATTTCACAGAAAATATGCTAAAAGTTGAACTCCTGAACATTGTTAATAGGTAAGAAATGAAAGTAATACTTTGAATTTTAAGCTTAACTTTGGAAATTTCCTTGGGATAATAATTTAATTTTAAGAAATAAACCACCAGTCATATACATGGCTGACCATTTAGCCGAGCAATATAGACACAAAGTGCTACGTTTACCCCCATATCATTGTATTTTCAATCCCATAGAACTGATTTGGGGTACATTTAAACAATATTATAACAGACACATTGGCAGAGACGGAACCACTGAAACAGACTGTTTAAATATGTGGTCTGAAGCTCTTAAAACGATTACACCAAAACTTTGGAAAAAAACTATCCATCATATTGAAGAGGAAATTTTTAAATGGTTTGATAGAGAGAGATTGTTGGATACACTAGAAATTGCACCTATAATTGATTGAAAGATGATATTTATTTTGCATCTCTATACCTATTTAAAAAATTATTAGTCCTTAACTTGCCTTCATATGCGAATGAAAATATTGCAGGGTTAAAAACGCTACGCAAAGAAAATTATTTTTCGTGCTAAATTTATGGAAATGTTTCGCAGTTACGTGATAAAAAAGCCTCGAACGAATGCTTTTTTATTTATGAATAAGAAATAAATAATATATACCAACTTTATTGTTGTAATCAACGGTAATATTTCGTGGTTCAATCTCGTCCACAAAACCAAAACGTAACAAAAACTTATCTAGATTAGAATAGTTCGCCAGCCCAGTAGCGTTGCTTTACACACCACCTTTCAGTGCAGAGGAAAAGATTTTTTGGAGCTAGGTATACAAATTAATATTAATTTAATTAAATAGTTTTGCCCTAAAAGACATTAAAGTATTGCAAATATACTATAGTTTTTATTTATTTAAAATAAATATTTATGTATCTACCTCTAATATTTAGACTTTAAATATTATTGTTGTCTTACTTACTTCAATTCTTGATCTAGTATCAGTAAAATTGAATATCAACCAGTTATAAAATGTAGTTATTTATTTATTTAAAAATTAATAAAATGTTAATTATTCCATTTTCGGCATTGTACTACGATTTTCACAAAATAAGGGTTAGTAAAATAAGCTTCTTGCATAAGCGTTTATTTGTTTCAGTCCTACCTACTATTACCCAAAAAATAAAATAGGTACTATCGGCTTCAGAATAGCATATACATTTTCAAACTCAAATCGCTTACATTGGATTAATTTTAAGGATGGCCTATTTATTGTGTACAACCAATCACGGTTTAAATAATAATAAATTTGAAATCAGTTAAACAGTTGTCCACGCCCACATCTTTAATGTTTGCAGCATAAGGTATTTTATTGACAAATTGCCTGTGTATTATACAGTACGGTTTTATTAGTTTTTTATTGCAACCTCTACTGATTCCTTTTTTACTTCACTTAGTTTGGAACCCTCGATAATAAATGTTTGATTGGGATTAAAATCCCTTTTCAAAACATTTTTTTTTATTTCATTCTTTTAGGTAGGTTGTTAGAAATAATAAATAACATTCCATAAAATGAAAGATAAAATATAAAAATATTTATTTTTGAATCTCCAACAGTTTCTAATCAATCTTGATGGCACTAATTTTAATTGTTTTTATGTTGCATTTAATATTCTAAAAGAATTTTTGTTAACGTTTTTCTGTTACGTTCGGATCAAAATGACCCTACATTTATTTATTTTATATTTTATTTAGTAAATAAATAGGGTGGTAAAAATCAAAATGTAGCAAAACATTTTAAAAATGAGCCGTCAACGACGGTGTGAAAAATGTAATAAATATCTAATAAACATAGATAAAATAATCAAATATTTAGGTTGTTTTATTGTTGATTTATTGTTCTTTGTGTAAAATAAATTATTTTTTATAGACAACAGACTTGTTTTTTTTTTGTTAAATATAATTTATTATGCTTAAAAATGTTTTTGGATTCGCTTTAGTTATACAAGAAAGCACACGTAAAAAAATACGCCTAGGATTCTACCTCTGTGATGTGGAAATGTGTAGATATTATTATTTTGTGTGAATTTGTAGATAGACCTATTTATTCGGGACATGACCGACCCTTGTAAATAAACTTAATTCCCAAAAACCATTTGATGTAGGCGTTTTAAAAATTGCTACTACTATGTTGTTGAAGAAGAGCGTTTTTATAACTTCGGTAGGTAAACGAAATTCACATTTAACATGTATATGCTATTCTAAAGCCTACTGTACATATTCTTTTATTTCATACTGTACCCTCAAACACAAAATTCACGTACTTGATTTCAATCCGGGAGTCACTTTGTGAAAATCGGACAATGACAATCACTGACAGTATCATATTACATATTTAAAAACATTATGTGTCTTTGGTTACCAACTACATGCCACCTATCTTGGCATTGAATGCAAATTTCAAAAATAGCAAACGCGGATGAATAAATTAATATTTTATTTTTTTACTATTCTTTTGTGCTTTAGGGTACCTACAGTATAAAATAAAATATACGTCACACGTTCACAGTAAATGGTATTGGCTTATTAACTGCAACAAAATTACCCGATTTAATCTCATTGTGTAGAAATTCATCAGGTAAGATGCAAATGTGCTACAGGGTCGAACTTAAGAAATTTGAATTTTGCATAATATAAGAGATATACAAGTAATTTATTTAAATGTTACAATTCTATTCTATATTAAGTTCAGTGTCGCTATCGCTATCCTATCTAAATTAATTATAATTGGCGCAATTGATTTTACAGAAAGGTATAGTCTTTCCAATATTAATTGCTAAAATCCATTTAAAAGTGTCATACAGACTACCAGTCAAGAGAGAGCTGGATTCCGACAATACAGAGTGGATGTTTAACGGGAGAAATATGTTGTTTCCATGCCATTTTTTCTACTTTGAAGCCTAGTAAACTAACTCCCTCTGTATGACACTTTTAAATGGATTTTAGCAATTAATATTGTATTTTCTTATTAATGTTATATATTCAGAACACCAGTTTATTAAACGTGTGGATTCCATTATTACTTGACTCTTGTCAATTTTTGCGATATTTAAAGCCCATTGCAGACAGAGCTCGCCAAAGAGTAGTGAGGCCACAGTTGATGTGTTTCGTCATTGATGAGCCGCTGTTTCAGACTTTTGATTGTAGGGACACGCTGCTCATCGTACATAATGTAGATTTTTCGCCTTATCAAATCTTTTTCCCAATCGTCTAGACTTTTTGTGACACCGGAATCTTCACGTTTTTGTCTTTATTCCATGGAATTTTCAACAATTCGTTCAACTGAAGTAAGAGGCCCCGTCGTCAAATTACTGGTTACTCTTGCTGCAGCACCTGCGTTATATCCTTGCTGAAGTAAGGAACTATACACATTTTTTATAATGATTTTCGCGTCACAAGATAAGTGATTCTTCTTTAACGAACCACTGGAAGAAGCACTATTACTTTTTATCCACGGACGCCACATACTGCCTATTCTGTACGTTGGGGTATAAAATATTTGCTATTACTGTCTGTAATAACAAATAAATGTTATAAAATTATTGCACGCCGTAACATAAGTGAACACTTCCAATGAATTACAAAGACTAAAATGAACAAGAAGGTAAGCTGTAATCCTCTACAATCCCTCTCTAACAAACAAAATTACCTGAATCAGGTCCTTATACATTTATGATGTGCATCTTGGATCTTACAATTTAAGGGTCTTATTGGTTTTATTATAACTCTTCAGTCAATACCTATACCATTTATTGTGAAAACTACTATACTAACGTAAATATCAATTACAACATGGAAACTTATAGCTTTAATTGTATTTTCAAACTTTTCAATATCAGTAATTTATGTACATAGCGATAATAGGTACGTCGCTGTCGTTAGAGTATTATCTGGTTTTCCAAAAATAAAACTATAAAAACCATTGACCCACGTTAACCTTTGCGTTAATACATTTTTCATTTTCACCCTGCTCCAATCTCTACCCTTATCTGGTTCTGTGGTTCTCATGTTTTATCAACGACATTAAATAAAAACCCGTTAACTGCCAAATACTTAATAACCTATGCTTAATAGCATGCAGCTAGAGGTTAGAGGTGAATACACTATTATCGCTAGACGTTACTTGTAAATTATGACTATTATATAAAGGAACGCATTAAAAAATTATTCATTTAAAACTAATTTGTATGAATACGTATGAATAAAATTACGCCATTCGCGTCTGTAAGAAGCAGCGTTAAAATTGTAAATGTATTTCAATAGGTCAAGACAACAGACAACTGATTTATTCACACACCAATATGTAACCTCTGTGCACCATTAAAACATGCATACATTTGATTTCGGAATTATGAGTAAAGTTGTGAAAAAGCATCAATGTGTTACGTAAATAAATTCCATAAATATTCCAAGTTAAAATAATCTACTGTGACATTTTTATAGGTAGTTGTTGGCGATGGAATATATTAAGTTTAAAAATACTACACCATTTAAAATAAAAAAAAACTGTCCCTAAAACATAAAATCGATATTACTACCGACCTCTATATTGGTATAAATGAAACGACACATTTGTTTTTCAGTTTACTTCTTTAAATAGATTCACAAGATGTCGCGACCGTTCTCTTGTATATAATATTGCCTAACAATCAAATGAACGATAATAAATAATTATTGATGTCAGTGCAAGATACAACAGATACAACCTTGAAATGTTTTGAAAATGTTTCTTGTGATTTAATATTTAATTGTAATATTACACTATCAGTTTAACAGTGACTCAACTAATTTTGTTAATTAATGCAATATATTTTCATACTGATATAAAACTCCAGAGAAATTTGTCATTTAAATGCAATTTTTGTTTTACCGTAAATAATTGTGCGCTTTTTAATAAGCATGAAGAAATTGATAGTTTTAGTGTTAATTCTGTGTTTATGTGCTCAAAACGCACTTTCGCTATTTCCTAATGTTTATCCAAAAATATTAGTGGAAGAAATCACTGATGACCCTGGGGTTCCCTTGATGTTAACCCCTTTTATTGAACAAAACAAGATACAAGACGCGTTACTAGCTTCAACTGTATATTTCAATGGTTTTAAGAACATAAAAAGCTATTCAGGATATTTTACAGTTGATAAAACCTTTGAGTCCAATCTTTTTTTCTGGTTTTTTCCTGCCTTAAATGATTACAGTAACGCCCCAGTTATTTTATGGCTTCAAGGAGGACCGGGTGCTTCTTCACTAATAGGTTTATTTGCAGAAACAGGACCTTTTAGAGTAAAATTCGAGAAAGGACTAAAAACTCGACCATTTTCTTGGGTCGAAACACATTCTGTAATATACATAGATAGTCCAGTAGGAAGTGGCTATAGTTTTACAAATGGTGGTTATGCTCAGAATGAAACAAAAGTGGGCGAGGATTTATATGCTGCTCTAATTCAATTTTTTACAATGTTTCCTGATTTACAGAAAAATGATTTCTTTGTATCCGGAGAATCTTACGGTTAGTAATATTACATATGTGATTCCATAATACAAAACAAATATATCAAGACTTTTGTTAGATACAATAAAAGGTTTTATTACTAAATACACCACTAATGTTTTAACAAATAATACATATTTCTTGCAATTGATGTTATTAATAGATATATAAAATTTCAAAAATAGTTTATAAATTAACTACATTTTTTTTTACTAAAACATTTATTTTAAGGTGGAAAATATATACCTGCTGTGGCATACACTATTCACAAAAATAATCCTGAAGCAAAAATAAAAATCAATTTGAAAGGTTTATCTATAGGAAATGGGCTTTGTGATCCAGAGCATCAGTTTAACTATGGAGATTATTTATATCAACTAGGGCTCATTGATTCAAATTATCAACAAATTTTTCAACAGATGGAACAACAAGGTATCTTTTTTTAAAAACTGTTTATTGCATAAAATAGGAGCTTATTATTTACTTGGATACATTTTATGATTTTCAATGTATTCGTTTTTTGCTGTTGCAGGTATTAAATATATTCAAAGTCAAAAATATGTGGAGGCTGCTGGCATATTTGATAGTTTATTGGACAGTGATAACATCAATGGTTCTTCAGTTTTTACAAACGCAACAGGGTTCAAAAATTATTTCAACTTTTTATATCCCTCCGATCCTAACGGATTGGAAATTGAAGCAGTGGGAAAATACGTTCAAAGGAGCGATATTAGAGCGGCTATACATGTGGGCGCAACACCGTTTGGAATTGTAACTAAAATAGTAGAAAAAAATTTATTAGCAGATATAATGCAAAGCGTAAAACCGTGGATAACTGAATTATTAAACAACTACAGAATTTTATTTTATAATGGACAACTAGATATAATAGTGGCTTATCCTTTAACAGTCAATTTTTTAAAGAATTTGGAATTTAATGGTGCCGACCAGTATAAAACGGCTAAAAGGTATCCGTGGTACGTTGGGTCCGATTTAGCGGGGTACATAAAACAAGCTGGAAATTTAACTGAGGTATTGGTAAGAAACGCCGGTCATATGGTTCCAGCCGATCAAACTCAATGGGCTTTTGATCTCATTACAAGGTTTACCAGAAATAAACCTTTTCAAAAAGTACCAAAATTGTAAAATTGTTGACTTATATACTATTAAAAAGTGGTTTTCTTTGATTGCAATAATAAAACATGGGCTCTGGATTATGTAAGTGCACATTCAATTTATTTTATTTGTGTCACCTACTACTAGCATGACATTAGTATCATCTGCTACATCTGGTAAATCGCATGTGTAGTTACAACATGTAGATAACCGACAATTCTTCGTAATTCTTTAAGAAATCTCTAGATGTCACTTGAAACAGTGATTCTATTATTTATGTATAAATATGTTATATTTAAATATCTTTATATTATTATGTTTAAATAAATAAAAAAATTGATAAATTATAATCTCTGTTGCTATGCATTTTTGTTTTGACTGCAGTGGGAAAAAGGTCAAGGGCGTAGCCAGGATTTTGTTCAGGGGGGAGGCGCAAAGGAAAAACCATTAATGGGTAGGATGCAAATGTTTATTAAATTAAAATATGTACGAGGGTCGTTTTTTTTTCAACCTCCGATTGGTCAAAAAAAATACCAAAAAAAATTAATTCGTTTTTTTATCAAAATAAAGGAAATTTATTAACCCATTTTTTTACATAATTGCCTTGAAGATTGAGACATTTATCGTATATCTCTTCATAGAACTCTGCCGCCAGTGACTTGAAATGTTCATTAATGGCAGTTTCAAGTTCCTCGTGAGTCTCGAACCGCTGTCCTCCAAGCCATTTTTTCAATTCTGGGAAGAGGTGGAAACCGCTCGGCGCTAAATCAGGGCTGTATGGAGGGTGATCGAAAACATCCCAATCAAACTCCCTAAGAAGGTTTTGGGGTACTCGAGCACACTTGGCGGGAGAACTTGTTGGTTGCCTCCTAGCTGTTAAAATTAAACATCGAACTTGAGTAGCTGTTGTAGAGCGTCCCCGTCCTGGATGTTGCTCAGTTGGACTAGGTACCAGTTCCTCTAAAACGGTTCCATAATCTACTTATAACGCTTTGAGAAACACCTATCTGCTGATTCCGAAAGCGCTTAGTTTTACATAATTTAGTAATATACACACTTTATAAAAAGTATTTTCACCTACAATTTTTGAAAGTGTGTATAAGGTCGGCAGTGTTTATTTATTTGAATGAAAAATTTTACTGGATTTAACTTTGCTAGAAAGATTGGCTTTCTAGAATTTCAATAGATGAAGGTAGCCACAAAAGATGTCAATAGGTCGAACGTCAGAGAAGTCTTAGTGGTTTGTTCGATCCTAGATAACCTAATTTATAAGCTAATTAGTGCGAAAGCAAAGCATATATAGTGTTCAGGAAATTCTTTCACTTCTGACAGTGGATAAGAAGCTTTTTTTATTTTATGCTAATTGAACAAAATGTATTATTTTACCCATCACTTCCTATCGTAAAGCAAAGTTTGATGTCTGTGAAATAAATTATTCTAACTGTATTGACCTATTACTTTGTTCCTGTCCGGAAGTTACCAATCGTGATGGAATTTATCTTATGTCTGACTTTTATTTAAAAACTCAACAGCTTAATGAAAACACCACTCTTCCTACGGACCCGCGTGTTTCGTTTAGATACAATCGGCAGACTTACCGATAATTTTGCAAGAAAACGTCAAAACGTGATATCTAAAAATTGCAAGAGTTTATTTTCATATATTGGTGAATGTAATTTGTATAAGATATCACGCTTGAATACAAAAAAATATCTGGTCATTATTATGCACGAATGTACTTCACAATCCATAAACTGTTGCAATATGTAACTTTCTGTTGGATTTGAAATTTTTTGGTTCATTTTCATTTATACTTTACTCCATACATCGTATGGAGCACTCACCAAAACGCGATATTCATAAAATACTAACATTAATAGGGATATAAAGCAGTTCTAAAAATAGGGACTTGACTTAAAGCAGTTCTAAAAATCACTACGTATCCGTATACGTATCGCAATGCGCATGTGCAGAAGCGATACGTGGGTTTCGTTACGTTACGTGAAACGTATCAATCCGTCACACGTAACGTATCACATTTTTGTGTTCCGTGATCGCGTTTTTCAATAACTTAGCGATAAAAGTGATGTTGTATGCTCAAAAATCATAACCTTATTTTCTGTTCATCAATCATAACAAACATTTCTGTGACATGCGATAATGGATTTAAAAAGAAAAAGATTATTTTACAGTGGCAATGAGGACATTATTTTGTTAAGTTAGATATCGGGGCTTATTTTTTACGTTAAAAATTAAAACACATGAATGGTTACGTTACGTTACAAACGCATTTGCTTTATGCTTCTTTTTACTTAGTTACGTATCTCCTTTACGTTA
Source organism: Ophraella communa (assembly GCA_035357415.1). Taxonomy (NCBI): domain Eukaryota; kingdom Metazoa; phylum Arthropoda; class Insecta; order Coleoptera; family Chrysomelidae; genus Ophraella; species Ophraella communa. Next base: position 17,076,376 of record CM068988.1, on the reverse strand, counting down.
CGTATACGGATAAGGATACGTGATACATTTTTAGAATTGCTTTAAGTCCCTAATCACTACGTATCCGTATACGTATCGCAATGCGCATGTGCAGTTTACGTTATCATAAATCATAACAAACATTTCTATGCGATAATAGATTTAAAAAGAAAAATATTATTTTACAATGACGACATTATTTTGTTAAGGGGGATATCGGGGCTATTTTTTCAGGTTAAAAATTAAAACACATAAATTGTTACGTTACGTTACAAACTCATTTGCTTTATACTTCTTTTTGCTTAGTTACGTATCTCCCTTACGTTACCTATATACGGATAAGGATACGTGATCAATTTTTAGAATTGCTTTATGTCTCTAATATTTTGTGGCAATAGTTTTTTTTTATTTTTAAAGTCTATCTAACATTTATTTCAAATGTGTTGTCATGGCGACTTGATGGTTTCTAAATGCAATTACCGCTGTAATTTTTCAATAATTACATTCCTCTTATGAGACATTTTATACATTAAGGAAAGATTCCTATGAATTAATATATTACATTAAAATACTAGGCCGGACAGAGACATTTTTTACAAGAGAGGGAAATATTGTGACGTAAAAGACGACTGTTTTAAAAAAATAATTATCATCATTTTTAATGATAAATTGATCCGATGATGAGATTGATTATTGATAAAATTAGTCTAGACATTAATTAAATCACAATATATGAATATTTTTAAAATGATAAACATATATGGGGGTGTTCTATTTATGAACCGTCTCTAATGAACAAAACCTGAAGAAATGTTAACATAATGTATATTTAACCTAACTAAAAAAGGTTGGTCTTTTCACTAGTAGATGACAGGGTATATATCCGCCATTTTTAACAATAAATTTTTACTTTAAAATAAAAAAATCAATAACAATCTCATTTACAATTAGGTATTTTAATTCTTAGGTACTCGGTATACACACTCAAAAACCGTCTTACAGAAATTGCAAGCTTATTTGCTATCGCACCTTATAAAACAATCCAGTCTTCATAAAAACACTTTTATTGGTTTGCAAAAAGCAAACATTTTAAATACATGTAACACTGTTCATAAATTCTTAAATATGTAACTTTTGAGCCTAATCTCATTTGCGAAACTCTAGGGATATGATGTAAATATCACTAGCGAATGCTGAGTGCATGTCTTTTGATAATAATAAAAGGAACATCAAAAATAAAACTTTTTAATGTTCTTAGTAAGATGGACTTCCAATGTAAAGGTAAATACAAGCCATTTCGGCCCATTTGAATAGAGTTGACACTTTGAGACATACCTCATTTGAAAGCTTATAATGTGGGCATTTCAAATAGTTATATTATAACCGTACCACACATTCCATTCCTGAGATATTGATGGGTAATTTCATGAATTTCCAAAAAAATGTGACATATATTGTAAATCCATAAAATTACACCCCTGAAGTGCGTCACTAATGGTAGAAAACATTGGCTTGAAATAAAAACTTGATTACGTACGGTTTGGTTTGATTAGGTTTGGTTCTGTTAGTTTATAGGTTAGGTGAACATAGGTAAATTGAAAATTCATGAAAAATTAATAAATAAATTGTAAATTCATGAGTTTACTATACACAATGGGCGCGTTCAGCCACTCTAGCACAAAGTTAGCGCTGTGAAAGCGCTTGAATGTGGCTGAACGTCTATGCTTGATGCTCTGTAACAAACAGATAAAATAACGCATCATATAACCTTTAAATTTATTTTTTCATACTGTACGGTAAAGTGCCATTTCCCGGACTCCTTTGAGTTCCTTTGTCAGCACCTTCGACTGGTTTGGCTGATGGTCTACATTTTGTTTTTTCAAAAAAGCTATCAACTTTGGGAAATTTGATATGTTGACATTCTCATTAACCATAATCATTGATTTTACCATCGAGTATTTGGACCATAAAGAAGAAGGGTTGAATGTTTTTGACTGAAAATTTAAACTGTTGAAAAGAATATTCTTTAAAAAACTGTTCTTATACCACATCCAAAAAGTAAGCCAACATCACATACTTTTCAAATTGTGTTGTTCACGCCAGTTGCAAAGCAACGCATATTCTTTTTCATATCTTTTCGCAGACTTAACTGGAATGATTTGCCCTATCGCTTCCGCAGTTTTCTCAGCAATTTCATCTAATTTCAGATCCATTTTCTACGCAGATATTTCGTATGTGCAAAAAAATTTAATATGCCTGCCTTTATTTACATTGTTACTTGGTAACCGCTGTTCATTTTTTATTTATAAAGCAAATCAACCATGTTAAGAAATAATCAAGTAATTTTTTCACAGCAGTCTACATGCCTTAATAAAAAGATCAAATATGTCATTTCAGTTTCATATTTTATTGCGTGTAAAACCAAAGGCATTATGAAAATAGTATATTGTGCAACAAGGTGGAACAAGAGTGTGAAAGTTTGTGGCACGAGCCTGAAAGGCTCACACGAGTAAGATAAGTGTTTTTAACCGTGTTGCACACTATACTTTTTCTACGGCTGCATATTAATAATAAAAATAAAGAAGTGAATTCATAACATTTTATTATTATTATTATTGGTTATAAAATAAACGGCACATACTTGATACAAAAAAAAATAATTTAATTAATATTGTAATTAATTGTTACATTACTGCAATTTTGTATTGAGATTCCTGGTGTTTCATTTTTTTGTAACAGGCTATCAACTGTGGGAAAAAATCTATCTCACGGCTGAATAATTCCCATTTAAATGTACGTGGTGTGGGAAAAGACCCGTGAGGTAGATTTTTTCCCACAGTTGATAGCAATACGTTACTTTGTAGTTCTGTCAAATGTGTCAAAAGCACCACATTCCATAGCAGCCGTAGAAAAAAAATATAGTACGATACACGTCCGTGAAGTGAATAAGTCACTTCCCGGACTTGTAACGTAACTATTCCACGAGCTACAAATAGATCTTGTGAGCTTTTTAAACATTAATTTAAATGTACAGAATGATACACGCAAGTCTGGCATCGTCCATGATCTATATTTTTCATGAAACACCCTGTATATTTTTATGACTTTAAAAGCTCCTTAATACGATCTCAACAAACTATATGCCATATGTAGGGTCTATTTATGAATTGTACCTACAGGGTAAAATTTTGAAATTATTTATAATTTTATTCAAGATAGTAAATACACAAAATTGTGAAAATAATAATGTTTCACACTTTAAATAATGATTTTATTTTTAATTAGCTGAATGCAGACCTCAAATTTCTTCATTAAGTATCAATATTTTGGGTTTTGTTAATATTTTTTGTCACGAATAGATAAAAACTGTATAGATAACTATGCCAATAAATCTGTAAATAATGTCTGTTTCATTTTTCAATGTTGACTGGTCCCAGCGTTTTTTATAATCTTTTAAACTAACCCCACAAATAATTTTAATCCATAAGTGGTTTCCACACTGTATGTAACCTAATCTATAAACCTAAATATAAAACAATAATTTATTTGAATATATGTATTTAATATATAGCAACAGACTTTTATCAATGTAGAAAATTGATAACTTATTATTTAAATAAATACTTAACTGATGTAAATTTCATATAATAGCATCCAATGTTTAAAAGAATAAACGCATTATTACCAGATTATTTAATGTGTAATCATGCGTTCGTTACTTCTTTCAACATTTTTCCTTTGTTTATATTTTAACGTTGGTAATTCAGTGAAATTAAATTACAAAGTGGGAGATTCTGGAAATCCGTTGTTCTTAACAGCACTTATTGAAAATCATCAATTAGAAAAAGCGAGATATTTAGCCAAGGTACCATCATATTTATTTAACAATGTAGAAAGTTACTCGGGATATTTTACAGTGGATAAAACTTTTAACTCTAACTTGTTTTTCTGGTTTTTCCCTGCGACAAACGACTATGAAAATGCCCCCGTGCTACTTTGGTTGCAAGGAGGTCCTGGTGCTTCTTCTTTGTACGCTATATTTTCAGAAAACGGTCCTTTCCTAATGAAGTCGGAACTGGAATTAAATCCATACTCTTGGACCAACACTCATTCGGTTATATACATCGATAATCCAGTACAAACAGGTTACAGTTTCACCGATAAAGGTTTTGCCAAAAACGAAACTAAAGTTGGGGAGGATCTGTATGAAGCATTACGTCAATTCTTCACGCTTTTTCCTAATCTACAAACTAACGATTTTTTCGTGACTGGCGAATCATATGCAGGAAAATATGTTCCTGCTGTATCTTACACCATACTTAAAAAGAATCCTACTGCTACATTGAAAATAAATCTCAAGGGTATGGCTATTGGAAACGGACTGTGTGATCCAGAGAATCAACTAAAATATGCGGATTATTTGTATCAAATTGGATTGGTAGATTATTCAGGAAGAAAACAGATCGAGCTTTTGGAAAATAAAAGTAAGTAAAAACCACTTTAAAATAATAAACAATTTTTGAATTTAAATCTCTATATTTCTTTCAGTAATAAGTGCTATTCAACAAAAGGACTTCAACAAGGCTTTTGAACTTTTTGACGATCTTTTGAATGGAGATCTAAATGGTGGGCAAACTCTTTTCAAGAACCTTACAGGCTTCAATTACTATTTTAATTATTTGTACACTGATAATTCTAAATCTAATTCTGTAGGTATGAGTTTCTCAGATTTTATTCAATCTTCAATTATTCGTAGAGCAATTCATGTAGGAGATTTGGTTTACAATAATGGAGTGGAAGTTGAAGAAAATTTAAAAGAAGATTTAATGCAATCTGTAGCTCCTTGGATTTCAGAATTGCTTGGTAATATTAGAGTACTTATCTATAATGGACAATTAGATATAATAGTTGCTTATCCTCTCACTGAAAACTTTTTAAAGCAATTAAAGTTTAATGGAGCAGAGGAATATAAAACAGCCATAAGAAATAAATGGCATGTTGGGAAAACTCTTGCAGGCTATACAAAAAAAGCAGGAAATTTAACTGAGGTTTTAGTTAGAAATGCAGGACACATGGTTCCTGCAGATCAACCTGAGATAGCATTGGAACTTATTACAAAGTTTACTAGAGATCAAATTAATTAAAATGGAGTATTTAATTTATTTCTTAAAAATATATAGTAGAAAAGTATTATATTAATAAAGGTACTTTAGGTAGTTTTAGTTTTATTAAATTAACATGTGTTCTGCCAACTTAGGATTTTTAAACTTAGTAAAAGACAACCATTATTTTTAAACAGTATCAAAGTTCAATATATTTTACTATTTTGTTTTTATTGGTATTAGTCAATTGTTTATATTTAAAAATTACATATATTAAAATATTTTTTGCTGGTTGCGGGTCATAAAATAATTGTATCAGTAGTACTATTCTTACATTCATGTATTAATTTACTATAAATATTTACAAATGAGGAGCTTTGTTGTGGAGCTCCATATTTATTCTTTACCATTTAAGAATTTTGACAAAAAGTCTTTTGGTTTTGGTTCAACTGTATCTTTAAAATAAGCCATAATGTGTGTTTTTTGCTTCCACACATTAACAACTTCTTTTAGTTCCATCTGACCCTAAAATTTTATAAAAAATATTTGGTAGTAATAGTTGTTAACATAATTAAAAATTTACCTTAATAACCAACATATCTATTAATCTGACATCTTTAATTTCATCATATTTAGTAAATTCTTCACGTAATTTTGATTTGCATTGTTCAATAGATTTGGGAATATCGTACTGCCTCACTGAAAAAACAATGTAAATAAAATAGTACCTAAATAGAGGGTGAAAATTTACCTACCAATATATGGTAGTTGTCTGTACCAGGCTTTATATAAATTCAATACTCTTTGACGAGCTTCTTCATGATTTAAAGACAAAATGGGTTTAACCTCTTTGACACTTTTCCTTACGGCTTGTGAAGCCATTCTTTACTTGAATTATATTATTATTTATTAAATGATTTTAACTAGTGATGTAATTTAACCTCTATTTAATATTTTGACGTTTATGGTTCTTCTTCTTCAATCATTAAATGGCATTGACATTAGACATTAGGTGCGTTTTCATACATCGAATAATTCGCTGGGAATAATCACATAATTTTAGAATAATAAACCACTATTAGTTTAAACTCAACTTCCACATTTGATTAAAAAATTAACTCTTAAATTACAAGTACAGCTGTTCCGCTACAACTAGCATCAGCATCGTCAAATAATGTTGATTAAGTAGTATTAACTTGGTCTAGCCTTAATACTATTAAGGCTAGATCAAGGACCAAGTATTGAAGTAATAAGACATAACAATGTAGAGGGTCTAAGCGTTGGTCTTACGACCTACTAATTGGGTACATTCAGGAGGTCCCAGCGGCTGAGATCGCTTAGTAAGGAGTCTCTCTGAATGTAGCGCTGCTTGAAAGCTATTCAACAGCGGCTGACTGTTTTGCTCAGTGTAGAAATTTGTCGCTTTCTAAAAAACGCATCGCGATTTTGACATTAATGACATATCGAAATTGGGTTATGTAGGTTTGTGTTGATCTTAATTATATTCTAAGGTGTTGATAAGATTTATCCAATTGATAATTGAAGATAATTATTGTAGTTTTGTACATGAACACAATAGACATATAAAAACCAAAATAAAAATTGGGTTATGTTTTCAAATGTTTTGACTTTTGTTCCGCTGTCAGTGAGCCACGCATTCAGGCGAAACGAAGGTGCTTATTAACAGCGGCCACAGCATGCTGAGTGGCTAGATCTAGCCGCTGGGACCTCCTGAATGTACCCATTGATTAACCAAAGTCCCTATCAAACAAAGCGGGACGCAAACCTCAAACACGGGGCGAGTTTACAAGCTAACAAGCCGGCTTGTAAAAAGCCGGCTCTGTCGGCGAGTGCGCTAGTAGTCGAGTACACACAAAATTTCTCACTTGCTCGGTAGCCAACTAGCTGGCTAGAACCAACTCCTCCGACATCTTCAGGACCAATGCTACTAGCCACTTGTGCACAAGCTACTGTGAGTACACGTGGCTAGTTTACAAGCTAGGTCGCTCAAAAGCCGGCGAGTGGCGTGTAAAGTCGCCGGCAGTTCAACTTTTTCCAGAGCGTTTTTACAAGCAGCTAACGGAGCGAGTGCATCGAGTACACTGGACTAGTTTACGAGCTGCTTGTAAAAAGCCGGCTTGTTAGCTTGTAAACTCGCCCCGTGTACTTGGGCCTTTTAGAATCCTAATCTTTGTGAGACGAAATCGCCTAAACACAAAATAAAATGGCATGTGGGCATGACCCTATTTTGACCTTATTTCTGTTCCGTGATGTTGATTTTTTGACTTTGACGTTATGTTTTAAATTTAATTTGCCAACAAAGAAAAGAAGAAGTGAATAATCACAAAACTGAATATCCATGGATATCCATTTAGTATAGTTTTGTGATCTGTGTTTTGTTTTAGTGAAAAAAAGAGAAGAATGGATAACTAATTTTATGATAACTGATGATAACAAAAGTGAATACAAAAGCAATTTTTACTGTTGAATAATCTAAGAGAAGGGGTTGAAATATTGGCATCTAAGTTATTTTAGAATAAAAAGTACTAAGAAAAGTTATGTTTCTGTAAAAGTCTAATTTATTTTAAAAAATATTGGAACAAGTAAAAATGATACCCCCTGTTGCTCCTGGGCAAACAGAGGAAAAGTTAAACATGGTTGGATGGGTACATTATTAGTAAATGCTTAATTTTCACAATTCTCACTAATTTTTATTTTTAGAAAAATACATTCAATATGAGACAAATAAGTCTGATGAATCTTGCTGCTAGTCAATTGTCTATGAAAAATGGATCAAAATCAACAATTCCCTCCCTTAGGAGAGCCTATAGTATTACCAGTCCAACAAAATCATTGGACTTATTAAGAAAAAATTTACAAAATGCAATTAATAAAGATATTGATAATATATTGAGAAAATATATTGAGGTATAATACATATACAATACTTTTATTTGTTACAATATAAATTAAAAAATATGTTGACAAACAGAGTTAGAAAGCTATTACAATTTTTGTTAATAATTAACTACATTTTTCTAGAAATTTTTCCAACCAGCTATAAATAATATAAGAAACAATTTGGGTAAAGATAGTGTTGGAGAAGATCACATAAAAGATGTTTGCAAGCAAATGTTGGAGGAAGCAAAAGGAATGTATAAAGTAACTCCAAATTCAAGAGATGGTTCACCTTATGAATATAGTCACAGTGAAGCAGAATCTGATAGCCTTACTGATATTAGAATAGGTAGAACTGTAAGTAATTATTTGACCTAAGTAATGCAATTTAACTTCTGGATAATAAATTTTTTTATGTTTTTAAATTGAAGTATAGTAATATGTCTTAAACTCATCACCTGCTTCATATTTTTTATTTACTTAGAGTCCTGTTGGCCATAGTAAGAGAAAAGAAATCGATATGGAGGTTGAAACAGTCCCTTCATTTGCTATGATGCCAGCAGTTAAAAGACATAGAAATAAAACTCACCATTCAACGGATTACAGTAGTTGCAAGCTGTCTTTAAAAAGAGATGGACCAAAGTGGAATCCAGACAGAGTTAGGGGGAATACTTTGTTTATAATGGGTGCTAGAGCTAATAAAGTTTTGGGTTATGGCCAAACAAGAGGTCGTTTGTATGTTAGACATCCTAATTTGGTGAGGTAAGTATAAATTATTTTGAGTAATTTGATCATATAAAATGGTTGTATTTTATGTTTAAGATATTCAGGTGATCAAGAAGACAAAGAATGGCTAGCTTCAAAGAACTTAATGCCTCCAAGTGGAGGAAAAGCTTACTTGATGCTCCTAGAAGACATAAAAGAATTGACTGAAAGTGAAGAATACAGAAGCAGTCCCAATTTGCAACTACATGAGCTTAGAGGTTTTGAAGTTCCCCTGTTTTTATTGATTAAAATTAAAAATTTCATAGAATACGTGAGAAATGAAAGAAAATTGTTAGCAAATGTTGATAATTTTGAGGAACAAAATGATCAGACTATTTCTTCAACTCCTCAAGGTATAATTGTAGATTCATCTCCAGCTACACCATCCGATGCAGCACTATTAGTTGAAAGCCAATCTGAACTATCTTTTAAGACAGATTTTTTAAATATGTCTTCAGATATGAGTAACAACTTAACTAGTTCTGTAATTTCTAGCATTCTTTCTGGCCATCTATCTAATATGAATGGATCTGATACTTCACAAGACTTTTAACCTAGTATCTCACTGTTGGTTAATTCAATCTCAAATATTTAATATTTATATATAAACTTTGGTAGATTCTGTAATAACTGGCTTTGGATGTGTGATTAATTCAAGGTATAACTTAAATGTTAAAATGTTTTGCCAAATAAGATTTCACAGAAGGTTATAAATCCCAAACAGAAAATAATTATCTAGACAGAATTTCTGCATTTTTTTGTATAAAATTGACCAAATTGAACTGTTTATTTTTGTAGTGTATATTATTTAAAATTTACAATATATTGATAAAATAAAAAAACAGTTAAAAATAGTTCCACAATAGCTTCATAATTTTTTTTTTATTGAAAGAGAACACAAATTATAACAGTAAAATATTTTTTTATTTTTAAATCTTTAAATAAGGAGATAAGAGAACACAGTAAATGAAAAATGTATAGGAATAGTATTTATAACACAATATGGTACTGGGCATGATGAAATGAAGAAAACTGGTACTATGAGAGCATATAGAATACAACAGAAAGGAAAGGTGATCCAAGAGAAACATTTTATAATGACAAAGAAAATGGAATACTATATTTTCCAGAGGCAAAATTAATGGCATACTTGTTTACTAATTATTCCTGTAAGTAAGAGTGTCCAAAAGATATTGGACATGTGGAATAATAAGAAACTAAAAGGATACATTTTAAAGTGGGATGTTATTATAAATGTCCATTTTCAAGTAAAAATGGATATTTTAATTGCAAGAAAATGAGAGGATGCTTTTTAACTGTTTTTTATTTTTAATATAATTTTCATGTAGGGTCAAGTGGGGTAATTGTAAATGATTTTAATAGTTTTAACTTTAAAATTAAAAATCTTTAACTTCTTATTTTTTTAAATTTATGAAATTTGTAAGTGATATTGATTAGTACTTTAACTGTTTACTTCTAGAGACAAGCAGTCATTAGGGACGTTACTTATTTTTTTATCATTTACATATACCCCTACTTATTTACAAATGTAAACAAAGTTTTCCTGATATATTAGAATCACATTGGACTCATAAGGGGGAAATTAAAACAAATCAAAATCTCTAAGCTTTTATAATTTTATTATTTTATTTCGAAGTGTATTTACATTTACCCCGAAATACACTTAAAAAATACTTTAAACAGTTTTTGAAAAGTGAACGTCAGGTTCAGGTAAAATTGCTTCAATCATTTCAAAAGTTATTGTACTTATGTCATTTGGCTTCTCTATACACTCTGTTGAAGTGTAGTATTCAATCTTTCAAACCCTTGCACCACAACTTCTGCATCCTCTTCATCTTGATTGATGTTTTGAATGCAGCATACATATTTATAATGGACTCTTTTTAGCTCTCCAGTAAAGTCTACTAATACAAATAATCCCGGTTTTAGTTCATTCCAAACTGGCGCATGATATTCAACTTCATCTGTTGCTTCACCAAGGATTGATTCCAACTGACCATCAGAAGAGTCATCTTGACACAAAGCAGATTGGTCCTTTAATTCTTCGTCTTCTTCTTCAATATCGTGAACAGTCTTTCTTTTCTTAACCCCATATATTTTCTTAGGTTGCTTCCTGATAGTCTTTTTTTTTGATTTTTTAAGTTTTGAGCAGCTTAAAGTTTGTCCAATACTTCTTGATGTTAAAATTTCTCCGTATTTCTGTGGTTTCAGTCTTGGAATAGCAATAGGTTTTTTCACCTTTTCAACTTTTGCTGGGTCAACGCAGCGAATATTAGTACTGTGCTCAGCAAAAATACCAATTATTGTGTTGGGAGTCACTTTAGTGGTGCGGGTACTCGTGCCTACACTTTTAATGGGTGTCGAAGGTTCAGGTGGGAAGGTTTTAGGAGTATTAGATAGACCAGCAATTGATAAGTCTCCTGTCAGGTTTGACAAATTAAGTTCCTTGTTTTGTGAACTGTTGCCATCTGCATTGCCTGTTATTGATAAATTAGAGGCTTCTATTTGTGTTTCTTTGAACCTTTTGAGTGCAATAGGATCAAATTCTAACCCTGGAAATCGTTTTTCATTGATAGGAAAGAGGCCAGTTGTTTCAAAGCCTCTTACAATAATAGCAGGTTTCATTCCTTGAGACCACACTTCGCCTAACAGTTCACTAAATAATTTCTTTGTCAAACGGCCAGACTCTCTGTTTTGAATTTGCTCTCTTGCAAAGTCAATAAGTTTTTTTTCCCATAATTTTGTAATAGGGTCAAATACGCACTTGTCAAGAGGCTGTATTTTGTCAGTCAAGTGGCTGGAAAATTTCACCAATTGCAAATTATTTTCTAATGCAGCTTTGACTATTCTCACACTAATATGGCTCGAATGTCCGTCAAAAAACAGCACAGCGACTTGATTGGTAAGATCGTGAGAAACTCGTAGAGATTTTACATGAGGTATCAAAACTGTGGAAAACCACTAAAAAAACTGTAGTTCCTCCATCCAACCATGGCTGGAACACGTATACCTGTAAAATAAAAAATGTTAACAAAATTTTCAAAATAATTTAATGTCTTACCTACCTAGTTCCTGGAAAAGCTTTATCAGATGTCCACCTTGCCTGAACACCTACTCCTTTGAAGACAATCAGTGGCGGAAGGAATGATGCGTCTGCAGAAATGCAAGCCAATACAGTGGTGTGTTCCCTGCCTGAACCTCCTGATAGTCTGGATAGAGCCTTGCCTTTCTCTCCAATCGCTTTCAGTTTGGACGGGTCATGGCAAAACCCACTCTCATCACAATTGAGTATAAATGATGGTTTATTCTCAAGTGCGCTATTTGCAAAAAGCTGGGCCACCTCTTTGTAAAAGTCGTAGATTATAAAGGGATTTCTCGAATCTTTCCTACACTTTTGTAATAACTCTGGTTTCTTAAACGATAAGCCTGGGTGCCTTTTCATAAATGAATGGTACCAGTCATCTCCAGGGCTACCGTTGACAAATTGGGTCGTTAAATTATTTGCTCCTACATATTCGGCCACAATTTGCTTGACATTTTCTTTATCGCATGGAATACCCATTCGCGCTCGTGCTCCAATGCAGTTTTCTAAATCATGTTCGACATCAACGCTAAGAATTTGTCTATTGCATTTTTTCTCCCTTTTATTCTATTAAATACTATCGCTTTTGGGACCTTGTAGTAATCTTCAACTTGTTGGTAACTTTTTGAAATTGAAGTAAAGATTGTTTGCCCTTCACTCTCATGTTTTCCATAGTATCACTCATTTCGTTGATTATCTCTTCTTGGACTTCTTAAGCTAGTCCAAAAGCTTTGGTTCTGTCTCTACTGTCACTTTTAGGAAGTCTTACATTGAATACTAGGGGTGTGCGAATAGCGTTCGAATCGAATCGAATCGAATAGTACTATTCGATTCGAAATTCGAATCGAATAATTCGAATTTACGAATTATTCGAAAATTTTTCGAATAATTCGTAAATTTTCGAATTATTCCAAATTTTTCGAATTATTCGTTATTTTTCGAATAATTTGAATTTTTCAAAAAGTTCGATTCTGTTTTAATTAATTATTTAATTAATTAATAATTCGTAAATATAAAGAATTAATTCAAAGTTTCCGAGTGATTTGTGAATTATATTCCATAATAAGTAAATTTATTACTCAAAATATTACTAATATTATTACTGTAAGACTTTTTCTTAAATTTTTTAACTAATTAATTCAACTCAAAAAGAATATCTTAGTATTTTATCTGTAATTTGTACTTTCAATATTTTTGATGATAATGCTATTATTTGTTTACGAAGTACTTAAAATGTTTAGCATGATAAATCAGAGGTTTGAACATCTCAAAATTCGAAAAATATCAAAAAATTTGACGATGGGTTCGAAAATTTTTAAATTATTCATCCATTCACGGATCATTCGTGAATTTTTGAATTATTCGAAAATTTTCGAATAATTCGTGGATTTTTCGAATAATTCGAAATTTTCGAATAATTCGCAAATTCGAATTATTCGATTCGAACTTCGAATCGAATAATAATATTCGATTCGATACGAATTATTCGTAAATTCGAATTATTCGCACACCCCTATTGAATACGTCAAACCAGTCATTCTCATTAAAAATACGAAAATTATTTATTAACTAAGTATATTTTTTCAAGATATTGATTATTCATACCAATTTGAAAAACTCTGCGCACTCTACCCAGTTTGGTTAAGTTTGTTTTTAAGTTGCCCATAGTTCCTCAACGAGTACTGGATGTTGCTCAAAACAGATCAATTTATAACAAATAGCAATTTTTTTCTCATTAGTTTATCTTTGTAAATATGTATTTAAACTTATTTATTTAAATTATTGTATTTTTAACGCTTTACAAATTTAGGAACTTATAGTTAAGGTTTTTATTGTTGTTTTTAATAAAATATTTATTGTGGAAATAAAAACAACCAAGTACAGCTTATTTAGTGATGTTTTCCACGTTGTACCTACTTTAAATGAAATAAATAATTATTGATTGGTATATTTATTGTTTATTAAATGTACAAAACAGGATTCTGCAACGTTAAATCCTAGATCACATTTTATTTCTGTTGAATATTAATGATCTACCCTATAATTTGCATGAAATAAGTTCTGTAGTGTTATAAGATAAAAAATGCAACAAATATGTGTTGCAACTGACAGATTGGCTGCAAAATCTAATCCTTTAAAAATTTCTTGGTGCTACTTTGGACACTGTTAAGTTGGTGTAGTCACATTTTTTAATATGTGCTCAAAGCTATCTTCTCAAATTTTTGTACAGTAAAATTAAAACAAAAAGCGTTGCACGTGATAACAACACAATATTTAAAAAATAATATCTCATTTAAAATTTAGTTATTTTACTGCGGTATTGTTTAAAAAAAAGCGCTGTTGCCAAACAAAAAATATCGAAATAAAATATCGGATATACTGTTATCTTCGTCTTCTCCATATATTAAACGAAGAAAACTTAGTATCGGAAATTGTACTAAGTTATAAACAACTATTTAATGTTCTTCTTGTGATATTGTGGTGTTTGTATGCCGTGTTTATATATTCTTACCACTATAGTATTTGTACACAAAAAATTGTAAATCTTTTAGAAACACTTGGATTTTCATAAGGCAAGCATAATGTTTAGTTTCGTATTATTGGACTTTCTGTTTAAAGATAAGAACTTAAAATCTATACAAAAGTTATCTAAGAATCTTCTTCAGGAACATTGCTTCTATTATGTGGATGAAATTTTGTGTTTTGTTTGAACCGGTAATTCTGCCAGACTTTTGCATTTATTTGTAAATTAAATTTATTGTACTAACCCTTACTGTGTGAAAGTCCATCTTATTAAGAACAGTAAACAACTATAATCTCAATTTCTTAAATAGCTACATGTAATGGCTATGCAGTAAATTTGATAAATAAATTAATTGATAAGAGAGAACAGAAAATGTCAGTACAACTAATATTCCCTCAACAAACTGAAGAAATTAAAAGTTATAAAAGTATTAAATATTGTGGAAATATTTCTAATACAATTTCAAAAATAATATCTTCTACAACATCTGCATTAATTTCTAACTTGAAATAAAAAGACATCTAGCAGATCAACAATTTAAAGTAGTGAATGAACAAATAAATCTTGGAAGTTCTCCACTATTAAACTGTTTACTTTGATTGAGTTTACATTTTATACATAGATAAGACATAATTGTAAAACACAAATATATTAAGTTATTGTAAAGATCAGCATGATATAGTTTTTTCCTGGATTTTCTATATCATTGCACAGTTAATTATACTGATCTTAGAGGGAAATTCATCCAGGATAATCCCTTAGGGTTAATAACATCTAGTCTTTAATATTGTTATGTTTTATTATTTTCATACTTGGTATAGCCTTAACTACCTACTTAATCAACATCAGGTACCTATAGTCCGTCTCACCTTGACTTTGCAGTACAGGCTCTTATGGCCAACAGCGATGCCAAATGTCACTGTACGATTGTCCATTATTAAATTCAATGGTTATACCACAATAATCACACTAATGACTAAAAGATTCAAGGGGTTTCCAGAATTGAAACTAAGTTGTTCTTATATGTGGGCAAACGCATAAAAATGACAAAATCATGACATGCGTCATTAGCTTTCAAATTAAAATCGGCATCGCCGCGCTAAAAACTCCCATAAGGATTGCATTGCCCTATGTTCCCTGTACTGCAAAGTCAAGGTGAGACGAACTATAGCCAGTGGCGGCTCGTGGTATTTGAAAGTGGTGAGGCACAGTTAAATTTCTTTTTAGCAAAGTTAGAATTTAAAGTTAGTCTAGTGGTCACTCTACTTCGTCAGTTGTGTAATACCATTTGTAAAAAAATTATAACATTAAATTTAAAAAAATTAAAATTGTTTATAAAGCTAGGGCTATGTTATCGTACAATTTGTTCCTATAGAAATATTTATTATGCAACTGTCCAGCAAAAACCAACGTGGAGGTGTAGAGCATTCTTGCTATGGAAGGGAGGGGAGGAAAAGATGGGATTGAGAGAAATAGAGGAAAAGGGATTGGTGAAAAGATAAAGATATTAAATAAATAAATATAGATTCTGAAATAAACTTAACAAAAACTTAAAACAAATTATAAAATAAACTAAAAAAAAATGTGGAAAACCACAAACGTATTTACCAAAAACTATAATGAAATAAGCAAAAGTAATGTAATATTTTAGAAAAACCACCAACTTTAATAAAAGAGTGTAAAAGTCAAATGCACTGTGCACTTTTAACCCTCAACCTGTTAATCTAAAAATAGCATGTGCCAAAAGCCGGCGTAACGAACGAATCTAAAAATAAATTAGACGCCCCATCACCGAAAGACAATCGGTCAGTTTTCGTTAATTTTCGTGTCGCCTATTAAATTTACAGAGAGGCCTGCCTCAAACACAGGTGTCGACAAAGAAACGCGGCGTCCGCAGAGAGGCCAGCCTATATCCATATACCACCTAAAGTAGAAATGAGATGGACGATATTTATAGCGAAACGCGGTAATTGACGGCGGCTGGACCGCGGGTGAGGGCAGGACTGTATTTTACTAATTTAATAATAATTCTAAATGATATAATAATGAATGCAAATAGTAAAATAATATAAATTTGTGATTTATTTAATTTGCAAATTATTGGTGAGGCACTGCCTCATAGGAGAAGCCGCCACTGACTATAGCTACAAACAAACAAAATGTAACCTCAATATGTCAATCTGATGACGTTGCTAGTTTTTAGCGAAACAGCTGTAATTGAATTTAAAACGTATTTTGCGAATAAATAGTGGAAGTTTCTTTCAACCGTTTAGTTATTTACTATTCTTAATTTGTAAATTAATTTTTTTGTAAAATGTTTACCCTACTTTCTATGTGCTTAACATTATTATCTTATTTTTCATAAAGCATATTAAATATTAATATTTTATGTAATGTTTATTTTTTTCTAAATTGTATTAACTTTTTTTTGTTAATAGGTAACTAAAATTATTGTAAAATGCATAAATTATATATAGCTTTACTTTTATTCAAAATAAATTAGTGCTTTAAATGTACTATATCATATTAACCTAACATGTAATATTTAAGGCGGATTTAGCGGATGCATAAGCATAATTATATTCATAAACATAACTTTAATGTACAATTCATAAAAGTTAAACTATGTAGTTGCAAATGGACTGATTTATCCAACTCATAAGCATAAGTCATAGTGCACAATTCATAACGCATAACCTTGAAGTTCCCAACTTTTAACTTTTACGGATAATGATGTGTCGAAATAGAAAGTGCGCCTGCGTGGATTTCATGGAGCCTTATTTTTATTGTCACTGTCACTGTCATAAGTGTAATAATTGTTTAATTCATGATGAAAATACAGAAATAATCATGAATGAGTACATGAGGTTATAAATTTGAAAATTTGTTATTGTTCTTGAATGACAAAGGTTACAGAACACACTAATTTTATACAGATACAACTGTCACTTGTCACTAACACTTATGATTATGCTTATGCATTGAGGAACGGATAAATGACCCATCTGTTAAGCACTATGCGTTAGAGAAGTTGTTATAGTTATGATTATGCATTAATGAAAATGTTATGCTTATACATCCGCTAAATCCGCCTTTAATACACATAAGAAGTAAATAGTACGTTACTCAATTCAGAAAATTTAATTGACAGCAGTGCATCATGTACGGTAGGATTACAATAGGAAAGACGAAACTAAGTTAGTGATCAAGTAAGCAACATCCAATATTCTGAAATGGGATTGATTGCTTGGGTTAGGTAAATGATCGCAGAAGGTTAGGGATCTCTTCTACTCGGGTAGGTTTCACCTAATTAACGAAAATCAATTTTAAATTACTGAAATTAGATTATATTACATTAGATTACAGTGTGAGTCAAAAATAGGATATTAAATAAAAATGAAGACTTTAAAGTTGTTTATATAAGAAGCTTATGCTTATTAAGAAATTGGGTTTGTTTCAACTCAGCGTCTTGATTTTAATTGGTATTTTGACCGAAACCGTCGCGGGCATTTAGAAATTTATTCTTCATGATATTTAGATAATTTTTTTTTCTAAGAATAATAAAAAACTCTTTGTTTTAACGCAACTTCCATGTTTAATTAAAAGCTTAGGTTTTTAATCACAATGACAGCCGTTTCGCTAGAATTAGCATCGTCAATCTGACGATCTGAATATTAGATATATCTCCAGACAAAAAAAAATTAATGGGAAAACTAACGATGGTGCATGGTTTATTTAATTTTGATTTACACTGCTCAACAATTATATATATTTTAAATATTCGTTTCATGCTATCAGTAAACTCTGTTTATATCAAATTGTTTTTGTCGCATTTTTTTTCCTTTTTATACGCTGTTATCTCTTTAACCAGAATTGTAGGAATTCGATTTCAAAATTTTAGTCGCGTAGAACTACTTGCAGTAATTTTAACATTGTTACTGTAGTCCATAAATCTGTTTACCTAAAAAAAATGGCGCTACGACGATTAGAAACAGTGATGGAAAACAGTTTGCTGCCGGCTAAAGTGTCTAGCGTATCGTCGATTTCAGGCAGGGGATAGCCACGAGTTTAGTTGGCGATTGTTCTCGCAGAATCTGGTAGTTCTGGTTACTTTCTCTTCCTCCATCTCTCAAATTATATACTTTCGGCCTCCTATCTCTTAGCTCTTGGTAGTTTTCGAGCTGATTGTTGGCATGGTATCACGATTTTCTGTTTGACGGTCGATGTTCTATCTGTCTTCTCTCCTTTTGGTACGAATAGGTCTCGATACTGCAAGACAAATTCTCTAATTTTCTTTTACTCAGTCCTCTTTAAGGATTTACCAGCTATTGACAACATTTGTTCGAATTTGTCATTTGAATTGTCAGTCGTCCTTATTTGACGAACTATGGACGTCACTGGTACGCAAGATCCATTTCTGGTTTCCTTCTTGATGCTTTATGACGTTTATGACTCGTACTGGAATCTCCTTTGCTGAATTAACCAATTATTGTCCAATTAGTACTCCTTTACCAACCTCCCGCGATATTATTATGGTTTCGCTTCGAGCAGGTAGAACAGTATATTCCAACACTGTGCTTTCCTCATATGGATGAAGGAATACCTCTTCGGAACCCACTTTAATGGTTCTGTTTCTGAAGTCTATCTGGAAACCATGTAAATATAGGTATTGCGTCCACTCACAGAATTACACCCTCATCGACATCAGCACAAATTTCCAATTGGATTTGTGTCTCCGTGAATGTTGGCACTTTCTCCTTGCACCGGTGTCTACCAACAGAGTATATTTTGTACCATTTACTTCGCCATCCACATATACACTGTAGTTGCCGCATCTGAGAGGTTGTCTATATGAGAGGGTCATTGGAACGCTCCTAGGTCGGTGCTGCTCTCTCGTAAATGATAACACAACAATAATTGTTATAAAATAACCTTTTTCTCCAAATGATATTAACAGCGACCTTTTAATGACACTTGGCAGGCTTAGAAGATGTAAGTACTTTTAATGCCTACAGGCAGAAAAAGTCCACTTTTACTGCCTAGGCAGAAAAAGTTTGTTGCTAGGCAACCTCTCAAGTAATAATTTAAATCAATGTTATTTATGTTCAGTCTAGCTTTCAACATCATAACGTTGAAGGCTTTATTTTCTTTGAAAGATCGGAAAAATAGACAATCAGCACATCTTCAGAGAAAGATCCTATATTTTCCATCTGTCTATATTCCATGAATCTGCTGTATGTGAGTTCATATACAATTCTTGATTTTTCTGGTATAAGGTTAAATTCCACATCTCAAAGTAGACAGTAAACAAACATATTCAGCAAACGTTATCAGCGGTAAACATAGGGTGTGTTCGGGGGGCACTATTCCTCGTTTGCGTTATATGGCGCTTGGCGCTAAATAGCTCGAAAGCGTGCTCCCCGAACACACCCAATGTAATGCAGTGCCCAGTTACCTTTGATAAAATAATTTAGTTATTTGGATATTGATAATGGAACGCAATTTAAATTTGAAAAAGTTGTTTGCGTGGAATTGCAACAAGTTTGAAGAAAAAATTATGTTTCACACGACAGAAAAGCAGATTTAATGCCTTGGCTGGTAAAATAAATAACTATTTTTATTTGGTATAATCCTTTTTGTTTGATGAGACAAAAAATTCGTATGGTAGGTATCTGAAAAAAATTAAAAGAAGACGTAAATTTTACATGAAATCTAAAATTTTGTTTATTAATAATTAATGAGGATTAAGTTCATTATTCTATACTGGCTTTACTTTTACATTTTGTGATATTGGAGCTGCGACTTAACGAACTCTGATTAAATTAAAAACGCCTTAAAAGGACATTTTACTACAAGCTGAGTAGTTTTATCAGATTCCTGTTATGCCAATATCAGGATGAACTGTCAATTTCTTAAACCCTCATGGATTTGCTGAAGTCTACATTTTATTAATTTTTCAAAAGGATAAATGGTGTATACATGCTGAATTGACGAAAGGGAAGATAAAGAGGGTCTGTGAGAACAATTGTATAATTCGACACTGTTTCGGGTTTTAAGTACTAGTAGGATGTGAAAATCAGCGGAAAATATACTTAGGGACAGTGGAGAATTTAAGCAGAAATTTCTCTACAGGAGTAATAAATGCATATTTTAGTTCGTCGGTGGCTTTGGAAGCATTTATATACTTCTATTTATACTAGGGTAACTTATACAAGGGCTGCCTTTTATATTTCGGGATTGGAGCACAAAAACAAATATTAATCATCGAAAATTACTTTATTGTTTTTCAAAATATTCCCCATGAAGATCTATACACTTTTGTATGCGTTTGAACCAATTGTTTAAGCAGTTTTGCCACTCTGATTAAGGTATCTCCAAAACATGCATTCTGATTGCAGCAACCGCTTCTTCAGGTGTCGAAAAACGTTGTTTGTTTGTTTGTACGGGAATAAAAATAAGTCATTTGGTGCCAAGTCAGGACTATACGGCGGATGACTAATCAAGTCGATGTTTTGGGTGCTCAAAAATGCAGTTGTTTGAGCCGATGTGTGGGAGCTCGCATTGTCGTGGTGAAGAGTGATTCGTCTTCAGCGGTTGGTTTTCCTGATTTCTTGGGAGACATGCCCAGTTTTTCCGAAATAACAGGCGACCATTTGCTTATGGACGTGCTTCGTGCGCGATCAACTTTTGTTGGATTGGGCTCATCTTGAAACACCCATACAGTTGACTGCTATTTATTTTCGGGCTCATACGCGTAAATCCATCACCTGTCACGATGTCATAGACGTATTTCGAAGCACCGCGAACGTATTTTTTGATCATTTTCTTCAACCAATCGACACGAGCCTTTTTTTGAGCGATTGAAATATTGTGTGGGAACCAACGCGAACAAACTTTTTTTACCGTCAAATATTTATGCTATATTGAATGTATGCTGGTCCCACTAATGCCTAAGGTAATCTCAATCCCACGATACATGACGTCACATGACGATCTGGCAATATCAGTTCACGTACAGCATCAATGGTTTTCGGAAAAACAACTAATGTTAGACGACCTGCACGTGAACTATGGCCACGATGGAATTCACCATACCATTGATAAATGCTAGTCCTTGATGGAGCTTAATCGGCAAAAATTGAATTAAGTCCATAGCTGCACTATTGCTGAGTTAATCCACGTCGAAAGTTGTAAAAAATAATCGCACGAAAATGTTCACGATTTAATTCCATTTTTGGACTATGATGAATCTTTTAAGTTACTGTAAACAACACAAATAGCGCTCGTATGTCCAAACGTTCTGGGTACCTATAACCTCAAAAATGTCGAACTTTACGATAGAGCTGTCAGTTGCCAGATAGCAACACCAGGGTTGCCAAATCCAGAAATATAACAGGCAACCCTCGTATATTACAAAAGTATCTCTAAAAATTGAATTAATTTGCATGCTTATAGATGAAATTATGATGTTTTAGCATGCCCGGTTTGGCTCCATTGGTGGCCCTCGGCTAGACCTCTCACGGCAAAATAGTTAGCCTATGTTTGCTGTATGCGGCTAACGTGGTTTTAAATAGTTTTAATTTTTTTATTATTTTATTTTATAACCTTTTCATTTTGTATAACATTGTTTTTTTTTGATTTTTGCTGTCCTTAATGCACTGTTTGACATGGTTTTGTAAAATGACGTGATAGTTTGCAACCATCTTGACATTGTCATAATTTTATACATAGTCAAGTGAGTGGGTCCCTTCTGCTTTGTCACCTCTGTAAGCAATGCCTTGTCTACCTAGAAATAAAACTATGTCAATCAAAAGTTAAACAACTAATCTTGTGTAAACTATTTCTCCTTGTTTAGATTGGTTCTCTGCTAGAAGACTTTCAATATCACTACCCTTTAGGCAATGAAAAGCTGCCTTGGCCGCAAGTTCATGATAATGGGAGTTATCATGAGTTTCCACCGATATATAAATGTGCTTGGGTGTAACAACATGTCCATTAGTAAATGTGGAATCTCTGTTTTCTCTGTTTTTCTGTTTCCAAATATTTTCTCTTCCTCTTTTTTCTTTTAGGTGCACCACTTTCACACGTTTCATTTTATAAACTAAATAATTCACGTGGTGGTTCTCCTTAAAATATAACCCACAGCACACATCAAACCTTCGACTAACTCCAAGCGCTGAGCTCTCTGCTTCAGACCTTAAATAGGTTATTATTTATTTAAAATTGTTTTTGTAAGATTATGTCGCTGTACAGCAAAACAAAATAATTTTTTTAATAAAAAAACCTTTGTTTACTTGTAGGCCACAGCAAAAGGATGTCCTCTGCTGTGGTCTCTGGTCGGCGACGACCTTTTATCAAAGCTGCACAATTCTGTTTTTACGATTCAAGGTTATGCATATGACCTAGTCATCATTATTAGGGACAAGCATGATAAAGTTACCTCTAAGTTAATGCAAATTGCTCTAAACATAATAAAGAAATGGTGCCAGAAGGCCTTAAGGTCAATCCAGGCAAAATCATTTTGATACCGTTCACCAGGAGACACAGATACTCTCTAAACGCTCCAACTATGAACAATATATCGAAACAAAATTTTTCAAGGAGGTAAAATATCTAGGGGTGATCCAGGGTCATAAACTAACTTGGGACAATCATTCAGAAAAAATCTCAACCAAAGCCTTAGTGGCAAGCTGGACATTTGGGAAGACTTCGGGCTTGAAAACAAAAATTATCTATTCCATAGTCACCTATGCTTCATTCGTGTGGTAACCAAAAATTAAAAAATAAACGCCATGTGCTAAGTTGCAGAAACTGCAATGGTTGGCTTGTCTGGGAATAACAGGATCAATGACAATATGCCCCACAGCAGCCTTAGAGGCATTGCTAGGTCTACCCCGCTCCAATATTACAGCAGCTGATGCCTTGCGACTGCAATGGACACTGTTGTAATATTGATTTTAATAATGTTAATAATATGGTTGGAATTAAACACAGTAAATGCCTTTTACCTTGCTTGACCTTGCTTATATACATTGTCGATAACAGATAGTAGTGTTCTAGGGCCGTATATTATTATATACCATGTCAGTTAAGTTTGACTTTGGGACACCGTTTGAAGTTGTTATAGGAAACCACCATACGGTTAAAAAGTCGAACCAGAGCTGGAAGAGTACTCACTGGTGTGGTACACAGATGGATCCAAGATAGATGAAAGGGTTAGAGTGGGAGTAATGGGACCGAATTTCCGGTTGTCCAAATCTTTTGGTAACGCCCCAACTATCTTTCATCCGGAGATTTATGCTATAGATGTTAGTGTCCAGGAGTGTCTCCATAGAGGCATTCGAAGGGTAAACATCTATATTTTTATAGACAGTTAAGCAGCTTTAAAGGCTCTGAGTACTTTTATTTATGAGACAAAGCTAGTCTGGGAATATAAACAATCCCTTAAAAAGCTGACAGGAAACAACTAACAAGGTCACCTTGATGTGGATGCCAGGTCACAGAGGATAATAGGTAATGAGGAAGATTATACACTCGCAAAAGAAGGGCTAATTCACCTTTCCTTGGTCCGGAACACTTTTGGGTCTTATAAAAAGCTATATCAAAAATAAGGAACTCACTTCCTGGAACACAGAGTCAAGCTAAATGGTTTGTATGTAGATATATCACTTGAAAGAGCAAAATACATTCTCGAAACGTGTTAAATAGATATAGAATTGATCTGTGAGTGAAAACTATCGTTTCCACGAAAGCGCTAAAGAAGCGGCGGAGCGCGTACTATGTTCTGCAAACTGCTTAAAATCCTGTAGAAGGGGTGCCCGACGTCATACAAAATTAGGAGTTTGTCCTCTAGAAAGCTGCTCAACTTCGCTAGAACTATTGGCGTTCTACAGTTCAAGTAGATTGAGGTAGGCACAAAAAATCTTCGTAGGTCGAAGTGCAAAGTCTATTTGGCTTATACGATCTAAGACAATCTAATCTAATCAAATTGATATTTTTTTGGTTTTTGGTGGTCCGCTTGAGCCGGAGGCACTGGGCGATCGCAATCAAACAAATAAATATTAGATTATTAAAAATAAAACTTTTTACAAAATTTCCACTTATTATTCAAAAAGTGGCTTTTTTAAATAAAAGACAATTATCACTGGGTTAAAAAAGCAATTTTTTTTTATAAAAAGGAGGAGTTTTAGTTTTGGTGTTCTTTGTAAGATCCACAAAGTAAGGGTTAATGCAATAAATTTCTTTAAATAAATATTTGTTAAAATGTCTTTTGGAATTTGTGTTTACTTTTAACGTTAAGGCCGGGCATTGGCAGTGTATTTAATATAGGCACACGCGACGTCCTTTCAAAGAGCTTTTAGCAAAAACTATAAGGCAATGAAAATTGAAAAAAATCAGTAGCATACTAGATATATAAAGTTATTTAATAAAGAATTTAAAAGCTTGAGAGTACAAGGAATCTTCCAGAAAAAATTCCCGAAATATGTCTATTTTTACATTTCATAAAATGATTAATATCTCACAAACGTGATATGATTTTAAACATATTCCTTCTTTGAATAGATGATATATCTACTCATAAGTCAGTGTTTTTAAAAATTACAATAAATTCGTTTTTTTCCTTAAAAGCTCTTTGAATGTAATTTTTAAGAAATCGGAAATGATGCCATTTTTTTACAAATTTAGGCAACTCTTTTATCACATATAAAAGGAATCTTAAAAAATTGTTCCCAAATTAGTGTGAGCGTTGTCTAATTGAGGGCGTTGTGATAGAATATCTATTAAATTTTATTTATCAGGTCCGCATTAGGAATTTAGCAAATCTTTATTTAATTTAATATACTATAATATTAATACTAATATACAGTGTGTCCACGGATGGGGTATCCTATAGGTGAAAAATGTTTAAATACCTATTAGTTTTAGTGAAAAATGTCATTCTTGATAAAAAAAAATTCAAGTTTATCAAAATCCGTCTGATTTTATAGCCAGTTTTATTTATGAAAACCGTATGAATTTTTGCACTAAGTTCGAAAATAATGTATTAGTCTAGTGAGTGACGTTTACGTGTTTCGTTGTAATAACTAACATTAATTACCTGATTTCTTAAAGTGGGACAAGTAAACGGGTGAAATACTTAAAAAGGGAATTCAGAGAAAAGACACAATGTTTAAGGCTCTTTATTTGCTTATGTTGAAATATGTTAATTTCATGTACAATAGTTTATCTCTGTTAAAATATTATATTATTTATAGTTAAGATTATTTTCATTAAAAAAGTGAAAGTTTCCATTTATTTTAACATTTGGTAAACATGTTGCAAACCTTGTAAGGGTTTATCTTTGTAATAAGAATAAGGTAGACTTGCTTACTCTATTCTAAAATAAAATAACAATTTTCGTGCAATAAAATCTTCAAATATTTCATAAAAACTAATGATATCGACATCCATAATCTCAAACTCTTACTATTATCATTGTTTTCAATTATTACATATTTTGCAAAAATTTTTATTTCGGATGTTCTTTATTTAAAGATTGATCTTTTATTTGTCGGTTTACAAATTTGATTGTATAGTAGATTCGAACTCTTGTAAAAAATGAAAGTAAATAATCTTTATTGCCATATGGGACAGAGAATTCTGCATTGGAAAAATCTTTAAAAAATATGTTTCCTATACTATCATGTATACAATAATTATTAAAATTCAAAACAAACATATTCTCTAATCTTATTAAATACTCTGAAAAATTATTGGGAGGTAATGTTAAGCCATCAAAAATATTTTTACTGTGACTGTAAGCTTTGAGTTCACAAAATGAAGTAGAATTGTCTATTTCAGATGTTGAACAATATTGTAAGCAAGTTTGACAAGAATGTTACAGAGACATCTACGTAAAAAATATCCACCAACATAAACCAGTGCATTTCCTTTCTCTGATATCTAGTTCCTATAATCCGTTGATTCGATTTTTATAATAGGAGAAATATTTTCGTAAGTTTTTTCCTGAAAACTTTCAATATTTTTCAATGACTTTCATGTTATATTAAGCAAAAATCGCCACTATCGTCCATAGAATATATCTTAGAATATCTTTTTACTAGTGGAGTTTTACTGGAGTCCTTTACTAGATTAAATATTAGTTTTTAGTGGATCTATTAATCGTGAAATTTTTTTAATCCATTTAAAAGTTCTTAATTTTTTAAAATGAACTGGTAGTTACTGCTGCTACTCATTTATTTTAAGTTTATGCATCATTTTCTTAAATTTTTTTACTAAAAAACTTGTTAATCGAATTTTTGACTATTTTAGTTTTTCCAGGTCGTTACTTTGAACTTTTGGAACCTATTTCAGTTTTTTTATGATTATTTTGGTAAATTTTAATTTTTGTTTTCTTCTTCTTTCCTTTTTAAAGAGCTTTTCAAAATATTGCCATATTTGAATATGTATATCGTGAGTTTTTAATAACCATCCGGTATGTAGAATAAATATTTTCCTTCGCTGTTCGGTCCTTACCTACTCGTTATTGCTTAGTTGAGATAAACAAATGATAACATTTTACACTTGAAAAAACTTGAATGATTGCCTTTTTAAAAATAATGTTTTAAAATTAATCCAGCCCTGAAATTTTTAAAGGAAACTGATATACTCCAAGAATGAATATAATATTATTTCGTTTATCGCGTAAGGTCATTGCAAGAGGCAGCACCTCACGGGTACACTTATTCGCTCTCTTTTTAGGACGTTTTCTCACTCCCAATGCCCAGCCTTAAGTTTTCGTAGCTAATACAAAGAGATTTCTGGTGTAATAATGTTTTTGAGGGACCTTTCACGAGCTTATTGGGTAACTAAAAATATGGTGAATGCGTTAAAATTGGCGAAGGCATATAGTGCCTTCGCCATTATAAGTACGACCCGTCCACAAATTTTTTACTTTTGATAATTTATTGTCATTGAGCTTCAAAGTTAATTCAAAAAAATGGGGAGGTTTAATTAAAAAGTTGTTTATTGAATATTCTTAATTAATTATTCTATTTATGTATTTAACATACATTCAAATAACTCAGCTCATTTTCATTCGTCTCTTGCAGGATAAATAATTCACTTAGTTGAAATGCGAATAACTTGCGCAGATCAATGCTCAACGTCCTACGATATTTGACTGTAATTGTAATTGTAAAGCACAGGTACTTCGATATCTAGTATTTGTCGATTTGTTGATATACTGTAAGTATAGGGTACGGATTAACAGTGATTATGACAACTAAACATGGTTGCGATGATGCTACTAATCAAGATTTAAAGACAATTTATGTACTAACAGTGGTAAGACGACAACTGTGCCCGTCTGAAACATGTGTCAACTGTTGCCATGTTATGTGATAGTTGTTATTATTTATCAATCTTTTAATATCAGTTTTTATAGTAGATTTTTCAAGACAATAAAAGCCATACTTTTCTTGGTTTTTCGTTTATTTATATCAATTTGATTGTTATTGGCTTTATTGGAAAGAGAAATTCGAGAGCTTCCTGTCTAGCGAAAATTCCAGGTGGTCTCAAACTTAAGTACCTCACTCTGAAGAGCTCAGGTACTGGCTACAGGGGGTGGAAAGCCTAGTAGTCGATGATTCTGTTACAATTAATAATATACGCTCTCCTACAACAAATATGGATTCTGTTGTGTCAAAGCTAAATAGACTTGGAATCTGTCTATACCTAATTGATAAAGAAAGAGAAGCAAGATAAGAAAATACCTTCAACAAAACAACAATTGATCTATTTGGTTGCACTGTCGATCAGACTAGACTACGAAAGATTCAAGCTCTTTCTAGAACTAAAACGTTCATTGGGTACGTTCACCCATTATGCAAAGTGGATAGAAAGATTATCTGGAAACGAAGAGTTTTTTAATATTCTTAATAACTAGACATGTGAAAGCCGTAAGAAGTAGAGGCATCAATTCAATCACAGGCCAAAAGTTAGTAGTGTATATATTGAATAAAATATAATAAGATTAAAAATGAAAAAAAAATTGCTGAAATGCGCTCCTGCTATAAATGTGGTTCCAAGAATGCAGCAGCAGGTGCTCTATCAGGTATGTGCGCCTATACATGAATGTGAATAAACTAATACAACTTCATAACGTGCCTTATCCACATTCTAGAATGTTTCATTGGGTTCGCTTAGATCCTGTCTTATAGCCTGTAAGTAAAGCCTGAAAATAAAAGGTAAACTAATCAAGGCCACCGCTCCATACAACTCTAAATGTTATGATCTAGTAGATCAATGGAATTGAACCCTCCGGTTCAGCTAAGTCTCTGTTCAAAGGGTTTGTAGACCAAACATTGGGAAAAATTCTTAAAAATGTTCAACATTGCGTCAGTTATCTCCTCTGCACGTTGCTTCTTTTGAGAAACTGTAACATATCCTTAGAGATCACTTAATGGAGATTCTCGACCTTATTGGTTGTTAACGCCAGCACCAGCTTTAGTAAAAAACGTTCTATATTTAAAAACCTACGCTTTTGTAGAAAAAGCAGAACTGTTTGAAAGCAATCTTCACGCACGTCAACGGTATCTAATCTCCACCTTGCTCCATGTTCTAATATCCGGGGGATCATAGACTGAAAATGTTCTGCAAGAAAAATTTACAAAAATATTAGAATTCCAAATTATAACGAATTGTTCATTGAGGAATTTACCAAAAAGAACGATAGACGACTTCACTTTCTATGAAAGTTAGACACTGCAAAACAATACATTCTAGGCTTGCTCAATCGATAGATAAGCTTTTTTACTTCAATTGTTCAGCTGTTTTATGCCATTTTACATGCCCAAACAAATTTATTGTTGCGGTGACACAAAAAAAAATTCCTTTGGTGTTTTAATCCATTTTTTTAAATTGCATACGCCCAAGATATTCTATCCAGTTTATTTCATAAATATAATATCACTTTGATATAATTGTTAAGAAATGTTATGAAAAACGTGGTATCTACGAAATTGATAACAATAATTGTGATCAAAAGTATGTTGGAAAAATCAAAGGATAAACCGTTGACGATTCCACACGTAATCTTCCATATTCTAGTAGAATTCAAAACGCTATAAGTCAGTTAAATTAAAAACAGTTTCCCCCTTTATTCTGTATTCATAACCCAAATTTTCCACCACCTTAGAGTTTAAAAACTCCATCTATCAACAATGAACTAATGCAGTTTGAAAAGTCCAACGCTAATCCCAAAATCATCATACAACAGAACGATAAACAACTGAAAGGTTGAATTAACTTTCACTATTTATTCGTAAAATACTTTAAATGTAATATCTTCGGCAACATCTCCATTAATTTCATTCAAATCACACTATAACGTTGGTACAAAATTGTTAAATGTAAAAACAAAGTTACCTAAATTAAAAAAAATCTGGTGTATACAAAATTAATGGTCCAAAATGTAATGCTGTATATGTATATAGGTCAAACACAAAGAAATTTTGAAATAAGATTCAATGAACATTTAAGAGCATATAGATTACAACAACCAGATAAGTCAAACTATGCAAAACACGTTCTTGAACATCCACACTCACTCATACACACCAATGACATTCAAATATTACATATTTGTGATAAAAAACAAAATTTTAGATTTCCTCGAAGAACTTGAAATCAAAAGACATCTAGTAGATCAACAATATAAAGTAGTTAATGAACAAATAAATCTTGGAAGTTCACCACTATTAAACTGTTTACTTTGATTGAGTCTTCATTTTATATATAGATAACACAAATATATTAAGTTATTGTAAAGATCAGCATGATATAGTTTTTTCCTGGTTTTTCTATATCATTGCACAGTTATACTGATCTTAGAGGGAAATACATCCAGGATAATCCCTTAGGGCTAATAACATCTAGGCTTTAATATTGTTATGTCTTATTATTCTCATACTTGGTCTAGCCTTAATACTACCTAATCAACATCAGGTACCAACCTACAAACAAACAAAATGTAACTTCTATATGTCAATCTGACGATGCTAATTCTATAGCGAAACGGCCGTCATTACATTTAAAGTATTTTACGAATAAATAGATGAACTTTCACAAAGTAAGGGTTAGTACAATAAATTTCATCATAAAACACTTTCTAAATATACATGAACAATATCAGTTATAATACATACTATACACTGATGCTTCTAAAACGGAAAAAGATGTTGGAGTCGCTGTAGTTACTGATGTAGACATTTTTAGATACAAACTTCCAGATAAAGCAACAGAAGAACTATATGCAATTTTCAAGGCCATATCACACGCAAATATAACCAATGAACTTAAGCTGCTAATTATGCATGCTCTGATAACACTAATAAGAAAAGAAATAAAGAAAGCTCAAGACCTTAGCAACGAAATAAAATTTCTCTTGATTCCTTCACATATGGTAATGAAACAGCATACAAAAATGCCAAAGAAGCCATCACGGACAACAGTATTCGCATACTCTCACGCTCTGAAAAAGAGATCTATAAAATATATTCAAAAACCACTTCATGGAACATTAGAATAACCAATGGAATTCAAAACCATCTAAACTTCGTGAAGTCAAATCAAAGACTGGATCTTGGACAACTTTAGTTACGGGCAGACATCTACAAGTGACGTTATCTCGACTTCGGTTAGAACACACAAAAAATCAACAACACACAAAAATCAAAGGATAAGGTAAAAACTAAAATTAAAGAGCCACTAGTTCATATTTTTAAACATATATTACATTCTCTTTTTTCTTATTAGATGATTATACGTTACTAGCCTATTGTTGCTGCTACAATATATTATTTTATATTTTTGACTGTAGTTACTAACTGGTTGATACACCCTTTTGGCATGTTTGCAAGAAAATAGTTACTCTCTTTTTATAATGGTTTAGATTTATATTTTTTCCTTCTCCTCTCTTTAATAATCAAACTCAGACCACAGATACACTTTAATTTAAATCTCATATTTATTCGTTGACTACGTTTATCGCTCTACCCCTTTTTTAATATAAGTATAAAAAGTTAATTTGTAAACCTTTATTTTTATTTGATTTAATTTTAATTTTTCGTACATTTTATTTATTTTTACTAATCTTAAATCTTGGTTTTAAGAATTTAATTTTAATTTGTTGGTCTGTTATTTTACACTCGTTCTAATTTTGTGCTTTACTTGTTTCTATTTATTTACACTGTCCCCTTCAACAATCCTTGCAATTGTTGTTCGACAATTTTTAAACTAAGGTATGATCTTTCTTTCTTTATTAATTTACACAACTAAACATAACTGTTTTTATAGCCTGATGATGGCCTCTATATTAGGCCGAAACTAGTAGCTAAACAATTTTTTCCATCAATAAAAAATTCTGTGACAATTCCCGTAATTTTTAAAATTGTGAAATTTCCCAAAACCTCAAAAAACTAAGGGAACGGTAAAAGATATCGAAATGAAATAAAAACTATCGTCTTCAGCACTTCAAGATCTATTAGAAACCGTGTTCATTTGTTTAAAAATCTTCAAGGCCTTTTTGGCATCATCGTGAATGTTTCAAGGCTACAGTTTTATACTTAATTCGGTTCTGAACAAAAACGGAGAACTATATTAAAAAGTTATCTAAAAGGAAATATTTGTGATTAAAAAGTTTTCAGATAGTGGATTTTGAAAAAGAAATCATTTTACCCCCTACATAATCGAAAATTTAAAAATTTCGAATTGAAGAATGATGATGGCTAAACTGTCAACCTCATCGAAACCGGACTACCACCAATCGATTCCTCATTAATTTCTGTGAAAAATATAAATATAATAGAAAATTTACTAAAAGAAATGAAGTTCCTTACAAAATTGTATGAATATTACTATTAACTATAATTTTAAATAAATTGTCTACCTAATTGTTAAGAAGAGGAATACTTTAATGTTAGTTTAATTTTGCGAACCATTCACTAACCATTAAAATAAATATGAAGTAACATTAACTACTCTTATTCTATAAATTGTTGCAGTTGTAGAAAAGGCATAGTGTACAACAAGTGGGGAAAGTACTTTTCTCTTTTCTCTTGTATTTGCGACACTCGTCCTTCAGGCTTGCGCCACAAATTGCAAACTTTTGACCACTTGTTGCACAATATACTAATTTCAATCTTATTGCTTAACTAAATTATTTTCTAGATAAAATTACTACAAGTCAAATGTCAAACTTATTACCATCTTGTTACATCAGTCAAAATTCAAAAACATAAATCAACCAAATTTATTTAATTATCGATGGCAAGCGTCATCTAAAAGGACCCCGCACTTTTCTTATGGAAACGGGAGCACTTGAAAAAAAAATGCGCCTATGGGGCTCTACCTCACGGGTGACGTGGAAACGAGTTTCAAATTCATATTGTAATGGAGTATCGATTGAACCTGTATGCAGTTTTGTTCAATAGGTTCTTAATAACTCAGATCTTTTGAATTTGCCGATTTTGCCATCTTACAAGCTCAGGTCAGATCAACCTGTAGGTTTGAATTTTTATAGCCTACCGCCCAATAATACAACGTTGCAATATAATCTAACACAGTCTGTAAAAATATTTAGTTTACAATATTTCTTATTTTGTAATTATATTGTATTACCAAAAAATGTTATTTTACAGACTAAACATTTAATATTTAGAAAAGTAGTCATAGGATCTAATTTTACCTATAAGAACTTTTAACGAAGACATCGAGATCTACACTATATCCACTATTTGATGTTTTTTTCTACTGCAAAAATACGTATTTTAACAAAAACAGGTCTGTGAAAGCACGAATCACCCTGTAAACAACAGATATTTTAATTTCTCTATTAGGTATGTATTTTGTCTTAATATACAGTGAACGGCTAAATTATGGAATATTGTCATAACTTCGACAACCTTCGAGTTTTGAGGGTAATCCCGAAACAGGTCGATTTTTGTTATAAAATACCCATTTTATAACGTACATGGAGTAAGGATGACGTCACCGGTGTGGGTGTAGTGACGTAATCGTTAATTTTTTTATGCATAATTTGGTTACTTTAAGGTACGTTATGAATTAAATCATTAGTTGTAATTTGGTTAAATTTAAATAAAAAAGAAATGTTTTTGTACTCTTAAAAAATTATTTTAGTTACAAATGTAATGTCGTTAAATAGAGAATTAAATTCTCCTTCAAATGAGGTGTCGCATTATGCTGATTTCTATTTAAAAAATTAACGATTACGTCACTACACCCACACCGGTGACGTCATCCTTACTCCATGTACGTTATAAGATGGGTATTTTATAACAAAAATCGACCTGTTTCGGGATTACCCTCAAAATTCGACGGTTCTCGATTTAATGACAATATTCCATAATTTAGCCGTTCACTGTATAAGGTAGTAACATCCAAAAATATTTAAGAGCAACTTTTTGGACACCGTTTTCAAAAAGTCGGGATTTTGAACTTCAACGCCCTGTATCTCAAAATCTAGCCATATGATAAGGTTGTACCCATGCGGAGACTTTTGTTCAGGACATCAAATATTAGTAGGTACATATCAAAAATTCAGACAATTTGACGGTGCACCCGTTTCCATAAGCAAAGTGCGGGGTCCTTTGTAAGTAATTTAATTGAGTTTTGATTGAATATGTTTATTATCCAAAGCCATAATATCAAATAAATATATTATATCGTTCCTTTCTACTATCAGTCGTACAAAAAATAAAGTATGCCCCTCAAGGATAAAGCTCGGGGGTAATTGACTTTTTATCTTACACGGTACGTAATTAGACACCATTAAGTTATTATGTACCTAAGTAACAATATTCTCGTAACATTAATTTGTGTTTGAAACAAAAATGTAATAAAATATGTTGTGGAACAGTTAAGAGGAATACATACCCTGTCCGTAGAATCGGTGTCGGAAGCACCCTCAAAGTTCGAACAGAGATAAGCCGAGATATTTTAAATGCTGACGTAGATTACAAATCATAAGTCGACGTATATTAAATCTTCCATGGGCTAGAATTTTGGGTAGGTAGGAAATTAGAGATGGGCTTGGGTACGGGCGGCATACATACATATTAAATTCGTAATATTATTACATCGGTAGTTTCAACTGATCAGATAAGGATTTTACAACGAATACAACAACCACCCAGCCGATAATTTTATTACCAGGCATCGGTCCTATTTTTTTATTCTGAATATCTCCAAAACTATTAATATAATTAAATTATAAATAAATAAACTTTAAAAAAATTAAATTAGGCTACATTATTGAGGGTATTAAGGAGAGAAATTAAAAAAACATTTTTAAAAAAAATTGAAATGTTTAAAATTTTTAAAGAATCGTTAAATTTATAGACACATTTTTAGTTGAAACATTTTAAGATAACTTTTCTTATTTTTTTAAAACTTTTAACTAAAAAAAAGTAGGTATAATTCTATTTCTGGGAAAGAAATTATTATTACTAATTAAAAATCGATAAATAGACCTAGAAAAATAAAAAACTGTGACAATATGGCAATGTTTTTTATGTATGATAATCCAGGAATTTTGTTTTACGTGTCTTCAATTATTCATCCCGTGAAATTGATTGTGTTAACCTTTACTTTGTGAAAGTTCATCTTACTAAGAACAATAAAAAACTGAACGGTTAAACTAAAATTCCACTATTTATTCGAAAAATTCGCTTTAACATTCAATTACAGCTGTTTCGCTATAACTAGCATCGTCAGACTGACATATTGAAATTACAAACAAACAAAAATGTAATTTCAACTAACACAAGTAACAGAGTTTACTGTTACCACCTCTATACATATTAGTAGTTCCGTTTTCACAGAATTTAGAAGAGGGCGCTATCAATCAGGAAAGAAACTTAAATGTTTGTTGTGCGCCCAAACGACTTAAGATAAATTCACGAAATTTTGGGAATGGTTACATCTAACTAATGTCTAAAAAGTTATGGGAGCGAATTTTTGAAAAATTAAAAATTGGAGTGTAAATAAATTTTTTTCTCAGAAATTAGACTTTTTTTAAAAAATCTGTTTCCATACTTTTTTTTAGAAGTATACATTAAATTAATTTCCAAATTTTCAAAACAATCGGTTGGTAAATAACGGCGTTTGACTTTTATTTCAAATAAACGAGGGTATGTATTCCTCTTAATAAAAAAACCTTTTTTCCTTTCTTTGTTTTTGGACTTTACTTCCAGATTTTAATTTAAATATTTCTATAAATATGGTTTAGAAACTGATTATTATTTGAGCAACAATAAAAAAGAAGAATAACATTCCAACGTTAGATATCCTGTTGATGAAAAACAATTAAAAAATATACAGATTATAAAGTGTGCTTGCTATGCAAGGTTTTTGTCTCTTTATCGATGACACATTAGGTGTATTGGGCGATACAGTGTGCTATGAAAGTAGTTAATTATTTGTCAGTAAGATATCGTGTTCGGACCATTGTTTTAATCGCGAAGTGAACTTTTGTTAAAATAACTATTTTTCGGTATTGAAATTAAAGAAACAAACTTTTTTAAGTGTTAAATAATGTGTGGTGATTGTGAAATGTATTCTCAAATTAAGAAAATGTAAGTTTTTATTTTAATAACTATTATGCTTAGCTAACTGAGTACACCGGTAACATATTTGCTTTTATTCATGTAGTTGTACTCAAATTTACATTCTACATTGTTGGTATTTTGTTTAAACGATTTTTATTACCATATTATTATTAAATAAATAACATAATTTTATTTGTTAATATGAAAACTTAACCATCTAGTTGCCGGTAAAAAACTTCCATTATTAACAAATCGACTATCACGCGATCTATCGATATAATTCTATTAAAAAATAAAATTAATAAAAATGACAATTTTATTTTAATCAATTAGAAAATCAATTTAGTATATACTTTAGTATATAATACTTTATTTAGCTAAATTAATTTGTTGAAAGAATGTTCAAATTATTTTAAATCACTTTCCTTCCCCCAACTTAAAATGGAATGTTCCGATTCACCGTAACGAGAAAGAAATTTTTCTGGACACAGCCAACTCCGCGACGTATGGGATTGACTGGTTATTGTACATAAAGTAAAAGATACCGACTTATTTTGATTCATTTTTTTGTTTATGACTTTTTTTAATGATTGTTTAAAGAAAAATATGAAATAGTTAAAAAGATTCACTCCACTTTATTAAATCAACTATTTTTTATTATGACAATATATTAATAATAGAAACTACTAATTTATTTATTGTATTTTATTCATACATTTCTTATACAGGATGTGAGATGTGACCGTAACAAATACCAACTTTGTTTTTTCAAATACAACAGCCTATATACTTATATTAAGTATATAATTTTCAAAATTTAATTTAAAAAGCAGCAATCAATTAAAGAATCTTTTTTATTTTCCAAATTTGTAATTAAACATAAAAAAACAGGGTGATTATATAGAATCCGGTAAACTCTCAGATTTTTCTAAAAATTTTGGTACCTACTTATAGGACATTCAAATTATTATGAAAATAAAGTTTTTCTCTGCGGAAACACTTTCAAATAGTAAAAATTGCTAAAAATTTCGGTATAAACTACGAATAAAGAATAGAAAGGAAGGAATGTTGTCATATTTTAATCTAGCAAATAATCGCGACGGAAGTCGGCCATATTGAAGAACCAAATATGACTCATTCGAATCGTGACATTTGACATGTATAGTTTTTTCATGCTGTTTTATATATTATTTTATGATTTAAGTAGTTAACCCAACTCTTGAATGGGAATAACTTTTCATCTGTAGGGTTCTATTTATCTGAATTATTAAAAATTAACAAAATATTTTAATGACAACCACATTGTTATCATAGACGTTCCTTTATTTTTTATATAGGCCAACTAAGTCAACTATTTATAATTACCCGCTTAGAAGTTTTTAATCTAAATTTATATTCCTACAACTTTATGACAATGTATATTACTGTACAGATAATTACAAGCGGAAAACATTTATTTTTTTTAATAATTAATACGAGACATAAGTTTATAATATCCTGTGTGTGACACCACTGGTAACCGGAAACTTTAAGTCAGCCATATGCAAAAACCATTGCGGACATCGTCAAATCGTATTATACTCCTTTCTTTTTATTATTTATTCATAGGGTATAAAATAAACATAACCTAAAACTAACTACTTATTATAAATGTGACAGTTGCATTAAATTTGATAACACATTGGGATCAGGCTTAGACAAGGAAAGAGAGTGGACGCGTAACCAGAGTCGTGAAACTGTTACCACTTGCCACATAATCAATGGGGTCAGTGGCGTAACATAATGTTTATAATACATTTTTCCCACATAATAGGTAATAATTGTATGTTTCTTAGATCAAAGGAAGTGAATAAAATTCAGCAAAGTTACATATAGGTACATTTAATAGGTATGATAAAACAAAAAAATCATATTTATATTATAAAATACTAACTATATTATATTAATCAAGAAGTATATAAATAAATAAAATTTACTAGTAATTATAAAAAATCTTTATTTGTTATGAAAATATTAACATAATTCTATAACTACCATAATATTAAATAAATACTTATATAAAACTGTTTATTTGCTGATATTAAAAGTGATGTTTGACTATAGAACATTATTTTTGGTCACCATTTAAACCATTAGACAAAAAATAATAACCAAGTGGAAGGTTCCATGTGTCATTAACTGCAACTATCATTAAAACAACAGCTTATTTGGCTAATTCATTTGAATCATCATCCAAATCAACCCTAAAATTGACTAACCGTGGAAACTTTTACCATTCCATACCAAGTGCTGCCGAATTGACATCTCATCAATGATAAGAGAACAAAGTAATGGTTTATTTGAATTTTTTATAAGTTTACTCAGTTTCCCAATGGTGCTTCTATGGGGCAAATACGTTTCAAATACTGTCCTGATATACTTGGAAGCTTTATAGGAGAGAAAAAATTTAAAGTCCATGCAAATTTTCGTAATTCGGGTGGGTATTTTTTATTTTTAGACATTGCATTCTTTGTAACAATTGCTTATTTACACTACTCACATTTTCTAATAAAAAGGCTTTTTCATTATCAATCAAGTTCTTATTAATTGGTTATTAATTGTTTAAGGGAAACAACTTTTTTTTTAGTCTGTTTATAGATTGTTTTTCAATACCCTAATTTTTCTAGTCTTCTCTTGACTTCTAATAGTTTCTTCAAGTAACTTCCATTTCAGTATGTATTTTAACCAGGACAGTCAGTTGTTGGGTTTAATGACTGTGTTGAGGAAGTAGAAGGACCGGGTTCTGTACTCTGAATATATTCGAATGGTACTCTCTTTTTTGCCTAGAAAAAACAATATTTTTATATAAATATTTCCAATTCACAAAAAATTTAAATTATGTTTTAACTGCCAAGGTGTTTTATTGTTATTAGTTATGTAGGTACATACCTTCCTGGATTGCAGGTATGTGGGCAACTGATGGAAAATTATTGGAACAGCTTCATGGAGCAAATGTACTCTTGAATTTACATCAGTTTTATATAACCAACATTCCTTAAAGTGTTTTGACCAAAGCCTATCATTTTTAGTTGGTTCCCAAATCCTTAATTTCTCTCCTCTTATTGAAATGAATAGCTAGATTTATTTGGAGAAAATTAAAAACTGCTTACCTACGCCATTGGTATAATGGCTGTTTTGAAGCAAGAATAGTTATTTGTGTACCAAGGCCGTAATGCCTCACCTGAAATTTGCTTGGCCTCGGCTACGCCTCGGCCGCAAATTTCAGATTCGGCCAAAAAAGATCATACGGCTGAGGTGCACACAAAATTTTTTAAGCGAGTGTCTCATCAAATAGGTAACAACTTTGTTTCTAAACAGAGACGAAACTGGAAGATTAGATTCAAATTTTTATTAACCAAATGAAAAGTGTATTATTAAGTAACAAAGATGTGTACAGAATTACTTACAGTAAGTATGATAAACAGAAGTTGGGTCATAACGAAGTTAATAAATTAGGGCATTATTTGCTATTAATTGTTATGTTAAATGTACATTTACTACATTTTGAAAATGTAATACCACTTTTAGACATGACATTGTTAACAAACATTTCATTTTCTTGATTTTCCGTAACAATGGTTCTTGCTGGAAAGCTGCTTACTGAAGTACCATTTAATTCAATTTCTTTGGAATTATTTTGAACAGAAGAACGCATACCTGAAGTACCTTCTCCTCCTGCAAGAATTCTATTTGAAATTTCCTTCTTTCTTGAAATGGAATCTTCAATGTAGCCTTCTGCTACAGAGTTAGACTTCCAACCTTCGTGGCTTTTTAACATTAAAATATCAGCCCCTGTTTCAACCAAGAGAGAGGCTGAACTTCTTCTAAAAGAATGACCCGTATACTTATTAGCATTTGGTAATTGTAGATACTGTGCAATAAGTGATTGTATTTTTCCAAAGGTATGAACACCAACAACTTGTGTAGAACATTTTCCTTGGCGATAATTTATAAAAAACGTTTGATGACGTACATTGAAAGGTCGTAAATTTAAGTATTTTCGAATCAGCTGTAGGGCACTTATATTTTCAATTATTTCATCAGTTATTGTAAATACTCATTTTTTACCGGTTTTTGTCTCCGGGACTGTGATTACTAACACGTTTCCTTTGTCTTGAATATCATTTATAGACAACTGCCTTAGTTCATTTCGCCTACAAGCACCAGTCAATCCAATTATCAAGCAAACCTAAAAATATTACAATATAGTTATAAGAACAATGAACTTTAAAAATATTGTGTTTTATTACCTTCCACATTAAGTAGTTCTTATCTGGAGCTTCTGTTAAGAATTTATTGATATCCTCTCTTGTAAAAACTGCCGACTTTTTCGCTTCGTAACCCACATTTTGCTTTTTCAAAAAAACATTCAGTTTTGAAAACTTGCTGATATCAATGTTATTTTTGACCATTGTTGATTTTAACATCGAATATACGGACCATAATGTT
This sequence comes from Ophraella communa, assembly GCA_035357415.1. Taxonomy (NCBI): domain Eukaryota; kingdom Metazoa; phylum Arthropoda; class Insecta; order Coleoptera; family Chrysomelidae; genus Ophraella; species Ophraella communa. Next base: position 17,035,909 of record CM068988.1, on the reverse strand, counting down.
GATGATTTTGAAACCTTGGCCTTTTCCAGAAAAAATGCGAGAAGTACTTCTTCTTTTAATTTTTTAATCTTATGTATGTTGCACCATTCCATAAAAATCTCATACTGTTTTAAGTAAATCTGCCTGGATTTTTCAGGTAATAAATTTAGAGTCGCTGCATTGGCGGCTTCATAAATTTCAGCTGGATTGTCACTATCACTGTCACTCATTTTTCTTTTGAACTGTCACAGTATACACCGTAAATGTGGTTTTTATTATTTGTTAGTTATTTACTTTAAATTTCATTTTACTGACAGAAACGGAAAGCTTGTAAATAAACAGCCTGGCAACGGAACCTTTTCTTTTGTTTTATGGGTAAATAACCCAAACATGCAAATTAAGTGTGTCTAGTAGGCCGCCTTCATAATTTGACAATCTTAATATCGGACGTGGAAATAACTCAAATAAGCAAATTAAATGTGTCTAGTAGGTTGCCCTCATAATGACTTTGTTTGCAAAAGCGGCCGTAAAGTAAAAAAGCGGCCAAAAAAGATACACTTTAGGAACGTTAATAGATCCGTAAAACTTCATTTTTTGTGACACTCGCTTAAAAAATATATTATTTATGCAGATTTGGAATGAATATTATTAAACCGCGTTATCCAAACACTATAATTAGATGAATTAAAGACTGAATAATTACATACTTAAATATAATTACTCAGAGATAACTCTTTTAATCATTTAAAATAAGAAAAATCTACAAAGGTCATTGTATACAATCGTTTGTTTACCTGTAAAATGAAATTCCTATCTCCTTTTCTCGCTGCGACTTCGGCATCCGTAAACACAACAATTCACCATTATTCAGTTCAAAAATAATTCACAATCTCAATAATTTTCACTTATAAATTCACAAATGAAGCACACGCTAGATGTCATGCTTTGTTTGCCACATAAATAATGGCGTCTGCTAAAAATGTGTCACAGAACGCAAGCTCAAAATAAAGCGAAGTGCGGTATCCATATGCTTTCCTAATCTAAGGGATCAGGTAATCACTGTAATCGTATATTACGTAACTTGTGTGGTGACAAGCATTTTATGCACGAATAAAAAGTTGCACACGAAATCGCGTAGTGGTGAGTTTCCGTGAGTTACGTACTATACTTTACCTACGGCTTTCTTGTACTTGTATTAATAATGTTGAACAACAGCAACAATAAATATTTTTGATGATTTTATTGTATAACATATAATTACTTCATATTAGTTATTATAATTATTGTTTATAGTAACAGTACAGCTATTTAATGTTAGAAAAGATCCAATCAAACACATAAATTTATATTCAATTAATATACAATTAATGCAAGTAGTTTCGGTCTAAATTAGACTATAATCAGGCACAAGAGTAGAAATTGAGGATATTAACACATCGTAGATGGGGGTAAATTGTAATATTGAATTTTAATTGGTACTAAGAGAAATGGGCCTACTTTTATTTTTTACTCCATCTAGTAGGTACAAATCTCAAATTCCTCTCTACTCTTGGTTTCTTACTCCATCTAGTAGAATTTTCCTATCATTTCTCTACATTTGGAAGTACTACAAAAAAAATTTATTAAAATTATGTACAATAAAGATAAACTTTTCCTTGAAAGCAACCTAATGGATATCAGACAAATACATCTATTTCAATTGGCATTGTATCTATATAAAAATAGGACTAAACTGAAACCTATTCATCATGCATGACTACGATACTAGACATAAAGAGTCCTGCGTGTTCAAACCCACTTGCAAGAAATCGATTGGTCAAAGAAGCCATTCGTACTTATCAATAAAACTTTATAACTGGCTCCCTAACATATATAGGGTGTTTCAAAAAAAGGTAACACCGTCTCTAGGATAGGTAAAAAACTGAAAAATAATTGGGGTTTGCTTAGTAAAATTTTTTTCTAACGCCATCCGTTTTCAAGATAAATTTTACATGGCAAACTTAGAGAAAAGCGAACTTTATCATTAGTTTATACCAGGAGCGATTATTACTTCATAATTTTCAAATCAAAATATTCCGAAAACGGTACATAATATCGAGTTTTACCAAGAGTACCTTTTTGGTGTAGAATTAACGATGTTTATGTTCACTTGGAGTTTTGACTAATAATTCTACCCTAAAAAAAGTTATGTTGAATAATACGTTGTATGAATCGTGTAACTAGCGCCCTCTATGAGAGTTAGTTATAAAAACAAATTCATGGGATATATCAGCTTTCAAAACATATTCGTATAAAATTTCATTGCAATGGTGCCAGTAGTTTCGGCAAAATCGTAAGAAATGTGTAATTTTTCATTTTCTTCAACGCCCTTTATCTTGAAAACGGATGGCGTTAGAAAAAAATTTCACTAAGCCAACCCCAATTATTTTTCTGTTCTTTACCTATCCTAGAGACGGTGTTACCTTTTTTTGAAACACCCTGTATAAAATGTACATTATAAACATTAATTCAATTCAGCTTTTTAAAAAACTCTTTAAAAAAATTATTACCATTTAGATCGTATATTGGCCCATCTTATAGTCGAAAACTAACCATTACCGTCACTTACTACTTATACTTAATATATCATATCAATAAAACACCAAGTCTAACCACAACAAATTTAATGGTGAAATTATCAAATTAGCGACTAGTTTCGGTCTTAGACCATCATCGCTTTCCTACTACAACCTCAATGAAGTTCAAACCAGATTTATCTATGAGATAGACTTTCTATTTTCCAACAAACTGCATCAGTCGATTCAGCACCTTTAGATCTTCTTTGTTAAATGACTCAGTCAATTGTCTCAATGAACAAATACAACCTATTGAGAACTATATTTTCTTAAATTTACCTTTTGATGTTATTAAGTGACTTGTTTTGATGCCTTCTTCTTCTTTTTCTTGTTTGTTTGAATGTTGTTGTTACTCAGCTCTTTACTCGCTAATTAGTTTGGTTGTATACTTCAATTACTTCATGTTGTGATGCTTATAGAATTAATCTGTTATTTTAAAGATGATTTTAACTTTATTCTTCACGTTTTATTTCCTCTATTTCTTGTTTGTTTCTTTTTCTTCTTTCGATGACAATGTTATAATCCCTTCGTTTTTTCACGTCCTTCATTTGACCTTTTAGTTGTTTTTAAAAAATAAAATCCTGTCTTGTCCCTCTGTTTTTTCCCCTATATGTCTTTTTTAACTATAAATTTGTTTGTATTATTTTACCCCGTAAATTTTTATATTTTTGATATTTTATACAACCTATATATTTTAATGATGTAACTTTTAATTTTAATTTTTGTACGATTGTATCTACTTTTGCATGATAGGTAAGTTTTTCTGATTATTTACTACTTTTATTCCTTTTATTCCTTACTCATTTTACCTTGTATATGTTATCCAACTTTATATTTAATATTTATTTATTATTGTTGTAGTTCCTGTCCTTACCTTATTGTATCTATTATTTGTAGCCTGATGATGGTCTAAGACCGAAACTAGTCGCTAATTTGATAATTTCACCATTAAATTTGTTGTGGTTAGACTTGGTGTTTTATTGATATTTTATATCAGCCACATTTGAGTTATGGATCATTCTTTCGATTTTATACTTAATAAATATTTTGTTTAGATTTTATCATTCATATTAATTATATACTTTTAGTATGAATACTTATCATTAACTTTAATTTACTTTATATTTCTTTAAAAGGTTAATTTTTTTTTATTCCTTGTTTATTATATTTATTTGTTATTATTATCCAGAACAATTCTTAAGCATATTGCGAGTAGTCGTAGGTACAGAAAATTTAACTACAATCAAAAACATTACTATCCCCTCGCACAACGTTAAGTTTTAAAGGGACAGTCTGTGTTTGTTGTTAGTTTTGTTTTGTTTATTTTTATATGCTAATAATTTATATTGATTTATATTTATACAGAGTGTACCAACCTTATGACACACTTCGGTATATGGGTTGTATTAGAACATATCAAAAAATGTTATAAACAAAGATGTAGATGTTTTTAGGGTCCATATTTTGAAATTACCTTAAACTATACAGAGTGTTGTATAACTCCGTTACAAACCAAACATATGATTTTTTAAATGAGAACCCCTGTATATTATACCGAATTCGGACTGCTCAAGCAATAAATATTGTTATTATATTCTCATTGGACGTCCTCTTTAATTTTTAACTACTTATTTTAACTTAAATATTTTTATAAAAGTAGGTAGAATTTATTGTACTTGGCTGGCAAATTTTGGCGGCCGCGCCGCGACCTTGAAATTGTCAAGGAAAACTTACGTTCGGTGTTTCGTACGTACAACCGAATTGGCCGCAATTAATTATCGCTACCTGCGGTACAATCCACCCACATGTATATCCGTGAGCAGCTCGGCTCCTCGAAGATTAAATTTCGACACACTGCCCTACATCCGGTAGATGTACCTACAGAGCGCGAGATGATATTATTATTATTATTTCCGCGTTGTTTTTATCTGAAAGCCGGCTCGCCGCGGACGTAGCTCGTCGCTAATGTGCAAGGCGCAGCAGTAAGAGGGTTACGTCACAGCCGCACTGCACGGATTGCACCCAATCACAGTGATTGTTTGTCTCATCCGTCGTACGAGAAAACGCTTGCGCCGCCGAAAGCGCACGAACTCCTTTTAGCTTTTTAGAATCGTCAGTATCGTGTTGATAGTGTCGAAAAGCACGCCGTGCCGGGTGTCCCGTTTCTTTACCCGGTCTTTTATTACCTTTAGTGTAGTCGTAGTTGAGCAGAATTAACCGATTCAGTGCGCTATGGATCCCCAAAATCAAGATATCGTGGCCGTAGGCAGTCCTGCCGAAGTACCGAACGATCCAGGGTGAGTTGTCTTCGTTAAAAATACTCCCCTCGGATTTAAAATAATTTTTAAAAAATCGCCTTTCGCACATGTCGTGCACATGTGATTTACCCCACCATATACTCACAATTGTTTTTCTATTTTTTGTTGCAGGAAAATGTTCATTGGAGGGTTAAGTTGGCAGACAACTCCAGGTGAGTTTATTTATAAAGTACTTCGTTTTAAAATGTTGGTTTCTAACGTCAAAGTTAAATCATACATGATAAACTATTTTTAACGGCAATTATATTTTTTTTTATATTACAAACAAATATTTTTAAACCTTTATCGTTTTAATCGTTTAAAAATTGGTTATTTAATAACATTTATTTAATATTCGCGGATTGATGCGTTATTTATTTAAATAATTGGATTAATTAGAGTTAAACGCGGCAAAATAGTTTAATTTATATTTTGAAAACATCGCACTGATGTTTGTTTATTGAAGCATGCGCTTTAACTGAGATCGGGATTTGTGACAGGGTAGATTCGGGAAAACTCCGGTAGGTGGTGGGAGTGGTATGTGTTTTGCGGAAGACGACACAGGATGTATCAACTTTAATGCCGATGAATATGTTTACAAATTTTGCTTTTTGAAATAAATTGATAAAATGTTGGGTGTTAATACGAATTTCTAATAAAAATTTTTGTTATTGCTATTAAAAATAATCTGTTATTTTTAAAAAATATTAGAATTTATTCACATAACTATATCTAACTTTAGTAGTGCTATTGTTTTTTTTTTAATTAAAAGACTCATCAACCTCTTAGGGTTATTAGCGTTACAATATGTTTAACATAGTAACTTTTACATAATATAGTCTTAAATGATAAAACATAAATTATTAAATTTTATGGTTAGGTTAACGCTTTTAGGAAGTTTTTGGGAATCACTGTTTTCATCGAGGACACTTTTCATATTTAAACATATTCGATTAAAAACTGTTTTACTGACAAGTCATAGTTGCACATTTCACAGGTGGGTTTGTTTATTTTCTTCATTAATTATTGATGTGTTAGTTTCGTATGTCCAATGCGCAAACGTGGCACTGTCACTTGTTCTCTTCTTTTATTTGATTTGAATTTCCATAGTTGACCATTTTGATTCATTTCTATTAGTTTACTAGGAGCAATCTTCCAATCACCTTTCCAAATACTTGTAATATTTTGTTTAAAATGACTTTCTAAGTTTGTATGTATCGTAGTATTAGATATTATTGATGACGGATTACTGAGAGTGTTTTTAGCAAGCATGTCAACCATTTCATTGCCTTTTATTCCGTTATGTGAAGAAACCCATACAAATGAGAAGTAGCAAAAGGTTATTGCAATAAAGCTGTTGTATCTCTTTGAGCGAACTAAGAATCAGTCACTGATTATTTTGCTTCTTTTTTTTATAAATAAAAATAATGGCTTGTAAAATTGCAAATAATTCAGAAGAGAAAATAGTGGTAGTACTTGGTAATTTAAATAAGACTGAAAATTCTTTAGAGTATATGGCTACTCCTACCCCGTCATCGTTTTTTTGAAACATCAGCATACATTTCATAAGTATACCGAAGTATACCTCTATTTGAATTTATTATGTGATGAAATTCATGTCTTCTGACAGTTGTTAGAGTCTCAGATTTGTTAAATCCCGTCAGACTAGGATAGGTAAGATCGGTCTATAGTTCATTTAATAGAAACAAGAAGTTTGATAAAAAAATCGGGGTCTTTAAACAATGAAAATGTAGCTAAAATAAACTGTAAGCAGTAAATAAAAGTCTCACTAGATCTGTAAGGTACTACAGTAAAATAAATCATGAACTAATCCTTATTTACATCTCGTACTATATCTAATTTTTGTTTTTGTTACTTTGCAATCTTTTTTTTATTATTTAATATCATGTATCGATATTTATAATGTTTATAAACTATTAAAAAATTGAAGATGTAATCCATAACTCTAATGTCACTGTTAAAAATATATCAATGAAACACAAAGTCAAACCACAACGTTAACTTTGTTTAAATTACTGAAGAGCGACTAGTTTCGGTCTTAGTCCATCATCAGGCTAAAATAAATACAAAGAAATAGGTCATAAACAATTGTATATTAAACAACGGATTTCATATGGGCTTCTGTTATGACACGAGTTCAAGTTTAAAAAACGAATCGCGAAGCGATGAGTTTTTTAGAGAACGAGTGTCACAATATGAAATAAGTTGTTTATAATATTTTTTTATATTTTGCCATTTTATAATTTTTTAAATTAATTTATTATTTTTATGTAAATTACGAAAATTTTGATTTTAAAAAGTATGTCGGTAGCACTGTGTAATTTATAACATTGACAGTTTTGACAGTTAAATTATGAAATGTTATTGTTTTAAAATATTTTAAAATTACCGTTTGCCGTTTGCACCGAATTTTTTTTAAGGGACATTTAACTAATTGACCTTTAATTTTAATGGTTACTTGAGTTCCAAATGATTTGCACCGAAACAATATTTCTAAACTTTTACTAATGTGTTCTTTATCTATGTTACAATATTACAATATTTGTGTTCTTCCGTTTGAACCCTGTTTTTAACCTGAAAGTTTTTATAAAAGTGACAATTATTGTAGTTTTCGTTTTTATTATAAATTGATTTAATTTTTATTAAAATACTACTTTTCTCTAATGTAAGTAAAGTTCTTTTAAGGTTTTCTTAATTTTTGTTGTGTTATATTAAATGGAAATTATCTTTTAGATGTCAGGAAGAATTAGAGCGTTCAATTTTACCCTCAAAGACGTTAGCTCTTAAAATAAGGGAATATTAGGAAATAAGCAAACCAATGCTGTTACCAACACCCAAAAATATGAGGCATGGCTAAAAGTTTGGAAAGAATTAAACGCAATTTCCTTAGATTTGAATAACAGACGCATTGAGCAATTAAAGAGATGCTATGGGAATAAAAAACAAGCGATGAGGAAGAAGAAGACTCAGGTTAGGCAAGAGGTTCTTAAGACTGGTGGAGGTTTGCCACCTCCAGAATTAAAAAAAGATGAATCGGATGATTTGGTCCTTGCGACCATGGACCCTATTACTGTAGAGGGACACTACAATATAAACGATTTTGATGAAAAGTGTCCAGCTTCCACAGAACACTTTAAATTTGTATTTGAAAATATAAGTAGTAATTATTTTATTACAGGATTATTGATTGAATGCTAATCTTATCTCTTAACAATTCCACATATCATTTTTGTTTAGAGGTCTTGGTATCCATTTCAGACATTTTTTCAAAACAATATTTCGGCTTGGTAACCCATATACACAAAATCTAGGACTTCTAAATCGTCGTCTAGAATATCCTCAACCAAGATGGCCTTATCAAAATTGTCCATTTTCGAAAATCACGAAAATTTTAATCCTTAAACACTATATTTTCACAAAAGAACGTAAAACTCACGTAATTTTTTTTAGTCTGTAGGTACATCAGATCACATAAAAAAGGTCTGTATACTTATTATATCTATGGTATACTCCATATACAAACAAAAATCTTCTAACCACATGAGATCTGTCATTTGCAGAATACTTGAGGTTAATATACAAAATAAGTTAACGAATTTGGCCCTTTAGCTAATGCTGCTTTAATCGATGTTTAAGGGTCCCTTAAAGTTGGTGCAATGAACAAAAACCGTTAAGAGTACTTTAAAGGACCGTTAGTTTAATTGTTCCTTAAAAAAAAGTCGGTGCAAACGGCCGTTAGCGTTCATTTCTTTTATAATATTTTGTATATATCCTTGTCATTTAACTTTACAGTTTCTATAACAGTCTACGTTGACAATTGCACTCTATGGAACAACTCTTGTCAATCACAAAATGTCAGTCAGTACAACAGTTCTGTCTTGACCGTTATATTGAGATGAGTTTCATGTTGATTATCATTTATTTGAAAATCTACTTGTGGTTTTGGTCTATGAAGCCTTCTGATGAGTGTTCTTCATCTTGGATTCTTCCAATTTGGTTACCAATTATAAACTACAGTTTCCTCTTCAAAAAAGTTTTTTCTCTTTTTTAGTACCATTTTTTATGTTTGTTTTTACAATCTTTTCCTCTATACGCCGGTTTTTCTTATTTAGAAGAATGTTGGTCAAATTGCAATCCTCTCTTATTCTATATGACAGGATGTTTCCTTTTTTAAATGTTATTTGGGGCTCAAACTTTGTTTCCAGTATAGGACGCATCCTAGAAGATATTCTTTCTCTTCATTTTCTTTCACTGTTAAACTCAATCTCTCCAACTTTCTTATTCATTGATATTATGCTCTTTTCAATCCCTTATCTTCAGTGGGATACTCGTGCATGTGGCCATTTTTACCAATAATTTGATAAACATCTTTAATTCTACTTAATATTTCTGTATAATTGTGTTCATATTTTTTTTTGGAATAGTTACCTATCTAAAAACCGGGTGTCCCAGACTAATTTATCCAGGCTAAATCTCTTAAACGAATAAAAATTCTCGAATGGGACAAAGACTAATCTATTTCATTTCCAATACACTTTAATATATACAACCCCTAACATTAAATTTTTTAATAGCACCCTGTACATTTTTTTATAATTTTGGATTCTTCCATAGTCTGTTCAAAAAAATTTTCAAAAATAAAATGGATTCCTAGGTATTCAAGAAAATATCAGTTTATTTTTGTTAAATTAATCAAGAAGCCTTAAAGCTAAAAAGGAACAATAAAAATAAATGTATTAAAAATAACAATTAACTATTAAATATTTAATTTTTAAATTATTAAATATTAGATGTTCAAATTGTATAGTCCAGCTGCTGCAACACACGTAAATGTAAAAAAAATACATTAAGCTGTCGTAAAAATCTGTAAACCTAGTTAAACCAATCCTAGAGGGAAATATATCCAGAATAATCCCTTAGGGCCAATAATATCTAGGCTATATTGTTATATCTTCAATGCTTTGTCTTATTTAAAAACTACCTTATCAGCATTACATATGTAGTTATCTTTTGAAACAAAATGATGAATTGAATAACTTAAAACACATTTGTTAAAAGTTATTTGTTTAGCATTCTTAATACTATGTACTTCCTCAAAGTAAGGGTTGGTACAATAAATATAATTTTTGGTTTTGATAAAGTCCTATTAAATCACTCAATTTTCCAAGTTTTATGTAAGTATTTATTGATAGCATGGAAGAACATTAAAAATTTAAACACATACTTAGTCATCTGAGAAATTACAAAATTTTAAAATAAATGAAATGCAAGCAAGCATAACATTGTAAATAATCATTAAATTCATTTTGATTTACTGCTTTTAAATTGGTTATAAAGCTGCCTACTTAATCAGGTTATTTTTTATGTTTAAGGCTGTAAAAAACGTCAATGTCAAGTACAATGTTGTCAGTTTCAATAAAACGTACGTTCAATCTTATTTTTAGTATTTATTTATTATAAATTAGTTGTATAGTTAAATAATTAAGAAAGTACCTTAAACCATAAATCATAGATAAATATAAAAATATAAAACCCCATTTTTAAAATTTAGTTATCTAAATAAAAAAAGAATGTATTTTTAGCGCTATGTTGTGCAGGCACCACTACAGATTGAAATTAGCAAATGACATAATTATCTTGAGTTTTTGAATATAATTAAAAGATAAAATCTTATTTTTCTAATTCGTATTCATCGACAATGGCGTGGTTTGAAAAAAATATTGAAAATGTTTCCAGTGGACGCTACGGTCCCCAGGTGTTGAGGATTAGGAAGTAAGATTACATTTTTATAAATAAAATGGCAATGTGTACCTTAAGTCATCATAGAATTCTTATGTCAAATTAATGTAATAACTGTGAAAATTAATAAACTTACAAAAAGCTTCACTCAAATTTTAAGACGTGGTTTTTATAAAGATCCTTCTTAATCTTCGAACTATTTTAATAAAAATTGTGTCAACAGTATCGGTGACAAAGTGGCGACCGTGTGGAATCGAAGAACTACAAGTAATTAGAGTGAATTCGATAAGATGGACCCGAAACTAGATAGAGAGCGGGCTCATCACCGACGCGCCTTCTTGAGAAACATCCAACAACCAATCGAATCTCAAGTCGATTTTGAGTTCCTCCAAGAAAAAAATAACCAGCTTGTGGAATTAAACAAGAAAATCCAAGATCTTCTGTTATCCGATAAGAATTTTGATGAAGAAAGTTTCGACGAAGAATGTCAAGGATGCGACAGAATAACCAAATTGTGGTTGGACGCGAAACTACAATACCAAGATAAACAGAAAACAAAGGAAAGAGAAAGGAAGGAAGACAAGAAACATAACACAGGAAAACTTAACCTTCCAAAATTGAAACTCAGGAAGTTCAATGAGACAAATCCAAAATCATGGATCCCGTTCTGGAGTTAATTCAAAAAAATTAGTGACGACGAAACCATAGCAAAAGAAGACAAATTTCAATGTTTGATACAAGCCATGGAAGAAGGCTCCAAAGCGAGGGAAATTGTTGAAAGCTACCCGCCAACACCAGAGAATTATCCAAAAGTGCTTAAATTATTAAAATATAGGTTTGCAAGTGGGAACGTTTAATACGAGTGGTAAAGGATATGCTAAAGAAAATATTAGGACATGCAACTGTTAAGGATTAGGAACTAAGATTACATTTTTATAAATAAAATGGCAATGTGTACCTTAAGTCATCATAGAATTCTTATCTCAAATTAATGTAATAACTGTCAGAATTAATAAACGTACAAAAAGTTTCACTCAAATTTTAAGACGTGGTTTTTATAAAGATCCTTCTTAATCTTCGAACTATTTTAATAGAAATTGTGTCATCAGTATCGGTGACACCAGGGTCAACATGTAGACCACAATTTACATTTAGTCTTCAGTCCTCTTGCAAATCCGAACAACATTTTAATTTGAATATTTAAATATAAAAAGGCAGGTCCTGTAACACATAACATAATACGCATATTAAAAATCAAATAGTTATAAAAGGTAGTAATAGGAGCACCTCAGCCAATTATATATAGCTTTTTATATAGGAAAGGGGATATACACCAAAACAAATAAGTCCCTCACCGGGGGGCTACTACTACAACAAAATAATACTAGTAAGATTACTCCTTCTTTTGGACTACTTTGTACTGTAGTATTAGCCATCAGCCTGAAAGGGAGACCAATTTGTCCAAATAGATCGATCACACCAGGATCTCCTGGATTTATCCTTGCTCCTCTGTCTGTGGAAATGTCAAAGCCGTACAAACAGGTCTATTATACCAATGACTAGGAAAAATATAAACATTTAACCAAACATTTAAAAAATTAAATTTTTAGCTGAATGACAGCTGTTTCGATATAATATCATCGTCAGACCAGATTGACATATTGAAATTACATTTTGTTTTTTGAGATAGCTATCCGATGTTGATTGGGAAGTGTTAAGTTAGAAAAACCAGGGTAAAACTATAACGTTAATCTTTATAACCTAAATTGTTTGTGTTACATTTACTTCTTATCTATATATAAAATGTAAACTCAATCAAAGTAAACAGTTTAATACTAGAGAACTTCCAAGATTTATTTGTTCATTTCAACTTTAACAGATCAAAAGACACAGAAATACCAACAGGTCTGCTGACCTATGTCTTGCTGACTTATGTCCTGGCTTTGGTAAAACATTGTATATAAATATTTTTTAAAGACCACACATTTGAGCCGACTGCCAACCAATGATAAAATATAAAGATAAAAAACTATGTCAGGCATATTGTTTAATAACATATTAAATTAATTTTATTTAGGTAAAAATGTATTTTCTATCCAAATAATGGTTTTCTTCTAATTGATCTGATTGTCAAAATGTATTCAACTACTTATCGAAATTTATCAACTTGGTTAAAACATTATCTTTTATTATTGTTAACTTATAATCTAGCAGGTCATATTAATAACTCAATAACATATTAATAACACTCCATCAACCGTCAGTTTTTGTGTGGTCAAGTGACACAACAATTGAGAGTTTATTTTATATTTATAATGATATTTTTATTATAGAAACTGATACGCAGAACAAAACGAGTTTCTCTACAGAAGCCAAAACGCCATTTGATACAATTTAACCAGAATTTTTTTTTTGACAGTTAAATACGAATTATATTTTCTTATTTTTCTCAAATTAAGAATTTAAACAGTCGAAGTGACTTCCATGCAATGATAACATCTATTTTTAAAACCTCATCATTTACAAATATGTACCTCCGCTGTCATTCAAGCAATCTTTCATAAATATCTGTTGCAGGAGTATAGAATATACTTTTAAATATCGTAGTTGTCAATTCTTAATCGAAAACTAATATGTAGCGAAGTAATATTGAAATATTTAACTGAGACTCACCAGATTGAAATTTTAATGATGATTGGTATCTTTTAAAATTCTTCTAAAATTTATGCACAATTCAGAGAACTTGGACATGTCAAACCATTAAAGAGAAAACCGCACTTCGTTGAAGGTGATGTGAAAGTGTCGTGGAGAATCTAAGGTCAAGTCCACGTCAAATTTCTCGTCAAAATAATGTGAGTCACAAAACTGTCCTAAGGTGTTTCCATAAAGAAAAACTTCATCCATATAAATTGACTTTTGTGCAAGAACTAATAGAAGACGATCCAGATTGTAGAATGGATTTCTGAGGAAGAATTATGAATAAATTGAACAGAAATGAAATAGCTGTTGGTATAATTCTTTTTTCCGATGAATCAACATTCACATTGAACAGGGAAGTAAACAGACATAACTGTAGATTTTGTTCAGAGGAGAATCCTCATTGGATGCGTGAGACACATACTCAATATCCTCAAAAGTTGAACGTTTGGGCAGGTATCATAGTTGATCATATTATTGGTCCTATTTTTTTGGATGGAAATTTGACAGCCGAAAAATATTTAAGCATGATTAGAGACGAAGTTGTTCCTGAGTTGGCCATGGTTTCAAAGTTGACGGGTCCCAGCGTTCTTTATAACATAACCTAACCTAACCTAATTTTATTCTATAAGTGGTTTCCACACTGAATAATATCCCGGAATGTAGAGTGGGACTCGGTGCTGGCCAATCCATGTTTGGATTTTCATGGTGTAATGCTGATGGAACGATGCATTGCTTTATTAAAAATAAAATAAGCTCCTGATATAAAATAGATAGATGATCCTTTAAAGTTTATGGAACTTCTAAAAGACTATTTCTAGCTCAAACCATTACAGATCTACCACTACCTCATACGATTGTTGTGGTCTAAGGTCATGTTACTAAGAACAGTAAATAACTAAACGTTTTAACGAAAATTCCATACATCCACAATCAGACTACACTAATTTTGGTGAAACAGCTGTAATTGAATTTAAAAACCTTTTTTCCACACTGTATATGTTAAATATAGATAACTTTTTTAAAATTTTATAAAAAATGTTTGTAGATAAATAAATTATTTTTTCAAGATGTGTCACTCGACCCCTTGCAATATATTTTGACGTTTTTTGTTAAATTTTGAGTAAACTCTTGGTTTCTGTGTATCTGAAAGAAGATCCAGATTTCTTTTGAATACCGTCTATATTTATTTTCTCTTAAGCTACATGTATAACTTTTTTTAATGAAAAATATGACTTTACTGAAATGGTATCCACGTAAAAATAACAAACAAACGATTCCGGAAGAATGGTATTTTTGAAATAGAAAAAATTATATTGTATTTTAATCTATAGGCTAATGGCTATCGTAAGAACTAGAATATTTTAAAACATTGAATAATTTTCTGTCAATATAGGAAAGTTGTCACATAAGACCCTGTTATTTTAAATTATAATCCATCAAAGCTTGTTTAACATTGAATTATTTAATATTTTCAAAAAATTCTGGCCATCGACTTCTAGATTAAAATGCAACTTGGTTTTTTGATTTTAGATAAACCAGAATGCCGGATTCTTAAATACCGTTTTTCCTGATTTCTTTTTATATGGGTGACATTCCAGTGATGTATCTAACTTGCCATCTACACCATATTTAAAAAAAATACTGGTGTATTTTAAAATATAATTAGTAAAAAGTAGTTGTTTGGAAGTTCTGAATTTTTTATTTCACCTCTACTTAAACTTTCTTTTAAAGTGATACGATTACCAACAAAGGCCGATATTATTGATTTTGCTCTAATTTGATCAAAACTTACACAATATCGAAAATCACTGAGATGTCCACCTTCTCAGAAACAATCGCGCTGCAAGTTTGGACTGGTGCCAAGAATTTCAAAACTGGAATGAAAATTATTGGGCTACAGTTGTATTTGCCGACTAATCAAAATTTGGAATTCATCCAGATTCTCGTCGAATGAGAGTGTGGAGACAATCTGAAAATGTCTCGGAAATTGTGGAACGTTTAAGACATGTCCAGGAAGTTCACACATACAAAGGTGGTACAGTTATGGTACGGTATGGACATCAAAATGTACAAACATACACCAACAAGACATTGACAATCTTAATTTGAGAATCTTTAAAAGTTAAGAATAATCGTGAAATGAAAAGAATAAGAAATAATTTACTGTGATGCAGCCAGAAAAAGGGATTGTCTAGATTTTGCAAATAAAATGTTACTTGCCACTAAGAGTTTCGTCGAAGGAAAGATCGAGACAGGACGTGTGCCTTAGTTTCTAAGAGGGTTGACAATGGTTTCCGGTTGGATGGTTGCGTTAGTTTTTGTAAGGGTTTTGTTTCAGGTGCGTTCTATTGTAAGGGGTAGGTTTGGTAGCGGTGATAAGGTTGTGTCTAATGTACGGTGGGTCGGGGTTGATTTTAGGGTTGGGAAGGACGGTAAACTAAGGAAAGGTAGCATGGCGATAGACATGTTACAACTTAAATATTATTATTTATTTTTTGTACCGGTAAAAAATTCTTATTATTCTTCTTCTGATGCTTATCTATTAAAGGATGTTTGTGTTCACATGGTCCAAAGCTTCTCTATCTCGTGCGGTGTGAATCAGGGTTTTTATACCCCGCAGTCCCGGCCATTGTCTAATATTCCGGAACAAAATTGTAGGTATTAAAAAAATCTAGTATTTTGGAAATCTCAATAAATATAAAATAATCGATTATAATTTATCTGAAACAATTCAGATAAAAAAATCAAAATCATATTATTTCGTAAAAATATCCTTAGATCTTTCCGACGTGTGTATATAAAATTTCAAGATTTATTTTTGAAACAAATTGTTTATTTATTTAACCAAGCGAAGTATATCCTGGATAACAATGTGTTGAGCATTACTAACAATAATTACGAATTTCCTAGTTGTTAAACAAAGAAAACACTATAGTAATTTTTTTAAATAGTTTTAATAACAACTCATGCAGTGAATAAATATTCAACAATGAGAAGCTCACAATACAGGGTGTTTCTTAAGTAATCTAAAATATTATATGGTGCGCTTCGTTACTCAATTTTAAGACGAAAAGTTCATATAAACATGTGTGATAGGTGTTGTCGTTTATGAGATACAGGGTGTTGAATTTATTGTAATAAGTCAGTTCTGATTGTACGTGAAATTAATTTTTCCCGGTGACGCTACTGGTTTTTAGAAGTAATACGCAAAAACATGCTTATTTTAAGTGGCCTTTGAAATAATGTTGACAAGTGTCAAATTTGAAAACCAACGCAAAAATCGTACATTTTTATTTGATTGACTCTGTGTTTAGTTAATAACTATGCCAGTGTTTACTAATGTTGAAATGGCTAATATGCATTTTTTGTACGGATTAGCGAATGGTAATGCCTTAGAAGCTAGACGTACGTATGCCCAGCGTTATCCAAATAATCGTTTACCATGTTCAGATACGTTTACTAAGTTACATAATCGTTTACAAGAAACTGGAACTTTTGCTAAATCGAAGAATATTATTGGACGACCCAGAACTGTGAGAAATCCCCAATTGGAAAACCAGATTCTTCAAATTATTGACCAACATCCAGAAACGAGTACAAGAAAAGTTGCAGATGAAGTAAATGTTAGTAACCAAACTGTTTGGAATATTCTAAAAGATAATTTATTGTATCCATATCACGTTCAACGTGTTCAACATTTCCACACCCGTGGCCCCCTAGATCACCTGGACACAATCCTCTGGATTTTTGTGTGTGGGGATATTTGAAATCGCTTGTTTACACAACACTGATATTAAACGTACAAGATCTTCAAAATCGTATCATAGACGGCTGTAATGTTATTCGTAACAATCCTGGTATCTTCGAACGTATTCGACAATCCATTAGACATCGAGCGGATTCTTGCATTTTAGCTGGAGGTGGACATTTTGAACATTTGCTCTGAAATGTATTATTTTTTCTTTATGTTTAACACATGTTGCTTGTAATAAAATAATAAAAAAATATAAATCAATAGCGTCACCAAGAAAAATTAATTTCACGTACAACACCCTGTATCTCATAAACGACAACACCTATCACACATATTTATATGAACTTTTCGTCTTAAAATTGAGTAACGAAGCGCACCATATAATATTTTAGATTACTTAAGAAACACCCAGTATATGTCCAAACATTTTATTTAATTTCTCTTAAAAATTAAGTAGTTAAATATTGAAAGAAGAAAAAGCAATAAAGTAAATGAAATCACAAGGAAATCAGCATTTTGACAGTTTCTTAACAAGTTTTAATACCAAACAAACATCAATAAAAACAATTTCTTATTGATAGATTTAAATTAGTAGATAGATGTAGGAAATATTGATTGATTTAAAATGAACGAAGTTTATGTCGTACAATTGTATACAAAACGATCGGGATACGCTATAAATAGAACTGTAGAAAATTGTCTAGCAAGGTTAATATTTAATCGGAGATCGTTTGATACCATCCATACCACTGCTGGTGCAATTTATACGATGTAAGTCGATAAACTATGTAATAAAACGAATTATTTGTACTAAAGTTCTTTTTAAATATAGTTAAAGTATTAAAATAATGTAAAAAACAGGATGTCATTAGTGCATAAGGTTATTTGTGGAAAACATAAACATATATTTATATTAAAGTATATAATTGTTATAAAGATCAACATGATAAGAGTTTTTTTTTAACATTGTACAGTTTAACTTAGAGGAAAATATGTGCAGGATAATGAGCCTTTTCAGCCGGTTGGAATCTGTAGAAGTGACGGAAAGCTAGCTGATGGGTTGTCTTATTTCCCATGGAGGAAGGATAAACAATTAAAATGGGGTGCCACTTGCAGCAACACTTTAGCTCCTTCTTATATTTTCAAAACTTCTGTAAAGGCCGGAGAAACTGCTCTCTCTGGGGAGCAACAAAAAAAGGCAAAATATAAAGAACTTTTGGATAAATACATTTTTGTCCCTCTTAGTGTTGAGACTTTGGGCACTTGGGGAGAAGCTGCAAAGAGACTAGTAGGTGAAATATCTGTTAAGCTTAAAAAATCTTGTGGAAGTTCACTGACAAAGACCTTTATTACCCAGTTGATTAGTTTAGCTATTCAACGTGGTAATTCTGCATCCATTCTTGGGACCCTACCAGAATAGCAGGGCTTAGAGGAGGTTTTTTATGTAATTCAAAATTAAGCTAAACAAACTTTTAAGTCTACTTGGACATTTTATTTTATTTTTAGATTTTTTAGTTTTTGTCATTTATATTTGTGACTGATTATTTAATGATAACATTGTTTACTTATTTTAATAAGGAAATTGAGCAAAACCGCAAACTGTTTACTTAAAAGCTTACTTGTAATTTTTCAACTTATGCAACTTTGTTTCGGAAATAAATGTCACAAAGTTTAATAAAAAAGTTAACAAATAGGGTAATCTGAACTTTCGTTTGACCTTGGGGCAAGTGACGTCATTAGGTCTGGAATTATGTTGGCAGTATTTGTCAATGATTAGCCAATTGCAGCCAAGGCAAAAACATCCAATGAAGAAGAGCCGCAGCTGACAATTTTCTTTTTGTACTTGTTTTGTATTGTCTTAATTAATGATTTTAATCTACTCTGTTAAAACTTATGTAAATTTTAAAACCAGTAGCGATTCTCGTCTAGTGTATATTTTCATAAAAAGTAAAATTTTTAAAAAGAAATAGGATTGAATGTTTTGGTTAGAGCGATACGAATAAAATATGTTAAAAATAAAAATTAGGTTTTAGATTTAGCGATTGGCGACATGAGTGAAGCATCTAATGACAAGACTATTGACAATGAGTTGTGAGGCGAATAGCAATTTATTATTTTTATACTGTTCTTTAAAAAAGTATTTGTGAATATGAATATCATCTTTTACTTATACAATATATTATTATTGGTATATTATTCCCGGCGCTGCACTATCTGTCAGTGGAATGGGGTTTTCTCCATTCTACCTTTACTCGTTTTCGCCAATATTATATAAACAAAAAAAACTGTTACCTATATGTAGGAACATAAGTATTTAACATTTCTGGAAATATTTTTTATCTGGCAACGCGCATTGTTTTGCAAACAAATTTATGTTGGCTTAGTAAACAATCACACATTTTAATACGTCTTTATTTGTTGTTCTGAGAATATTAGTTTGAAAAGGAATTTAAAGTTTTATAGAAAATGTCAAGTTTATCAATATAGGTATTTGGAATAATCTAAACTAAATGTCATGACGAAGTCAATTTACTTGTTATAACAGTTATCTTAAGTAAGCGCATCTTTTTTATTATATAGTAGGTACGTAACATAAAAAAATTAGAGTAATATATTGTTTGCACAATGATTACCTACTTCGGTTTATATATTTATATACGATATAAGATTAATAAAATAGTGCCGGTATAGAAGTAAATCTAAATTTTGTAAGTAGTATACTTCTTTAAAATATTTGAAATAATTTACCCTTTTGTTCTGTTAACAATCTAGTTTGGAGAGACTACGAGAAATTAATTTTAATAATAATAATTCAATAAAACATTAATTTTAAAAATGTTTTACTAGGAAAAAAATATAAATCGAAACATGAAAGGACGTCGTCTAACTTTTCAGTCTTTTTGGATGGAAAGGTAGAGGCCGTGGATTCTGAGTAGACCCGTGACTTCGTAAATAGTTGCGCGCAACTAAATAACTGCTATAATTAAAATACACTAAACTAAATAATATAATTTAAAAATAAGCAAAATTTACTGCGCTATTCAAAGATACAATACGACGTAAACGGCGGACTGACCAGAATGAATCAGTAAGGGATGCAATTATTAGTATAGTTAATATCACTATTTTCAAACACAAATTTGTGTACTGCGCCGGTTGACGTCACAGGTCTACTCAGAATCCACGGCCTCTATTATAAATATCGAGACCACTTCCACCTATTACATGTAATAAAATGTCAATTTTTACCTTTTCTTCGATTTGGTCCTTTCCGGAAGCCAGTAAAAATATCTCGAAACGTTGATTCCACTTCAGCCATGAACTTGAAACCTCAATGTGAAAGGGTTCTGGTGGCTTGCAATCAATCATTTCGATGATAATTTACTTCTTATACCAATTATTACTGTTACAGTCTCCAGTGAGGTTAATGGCAAGGTCACTCGAAACTTTTTCTTTATTATTTTACCTTTTACTGATTTTCTGCAACTTTTGACACACCTGACATCATGTTTTGGTTTATTATTGTTATTTATTATATTTTATTTTTGGTGTTTTCCAAAGGGGTGAAATTATAGAATTATTTTAAATGAATAATCTTTATTTTTTCGACTTACTTCCTTCTGACCCTTAAGTTTTTAACTTACAAAAGTCATGTGTTGCCAACTTAAGTCGTATATTAATTTAACTTACAGAACAGAATACACTGTCCAATTCTACTACATTAGTCAAAATCGATTCTTAAGTCATCACCAGTTTTTATGTATGTTTGAATAATTTTCTTGTGAAACTTTTGATAGAATTATTTTAATTTCAAAGCTCACTTTATAAATTCAAAACGCCCATTTTGTAACACCTACTTTTTATAAAAGTTTTTGAAAAGTTTGATTTTTAGTCATACAAAATGGAGGGTTTTTTGTAACAGTACCTAGTAGAAAAAAAAATTAAATAATATGAAACTATTTCTATTTCCTTTTTCTTAAGTTTCACGAGAAGACCAAATTTACTATTACTTGATTAGACATAGAATGTAATTCTTTGGCATTCGCCGATCATGCTTATTTTATTTTGTTTAGTTTTCTGTTGTTTAGTAGATTAATGTATTGAATGAAATTCATAAGTTTAACGCCAACAAAAAAAATGCCAAACACCTTGGTATCTGTTATGTAGGTATATTCCTACCAAAATGTAGATCCCACTATTAAAACAAACTTTTATCGTTTTATTACTGTTTGGCGGTGATCTAATCTCTTAAAGTTTCCGTAAATATTTGCTCGTAAAATTTTTTATAAATTTGCCACAAATATTTATTTTTTCTGTGAGTGGTCGTTAGAAAATAAAATGTATAGGTATCAAACAAACATTTTGTCGATGTGTGTAAAATAAACAGTGACTTTGATTTTTCTATGAACATTTTAAAAATATTACTATGTATTCATTGGCCTAAACTTTAAATTTACATAAAAACCTTATATAAATACACATAAAAAAACCATCTTTCTTAATCAAAGTAGAGTAAATATAAAAATCGGAGAGGTCAAGATTGAATTGGTAGAGTCAAACAGAGTGATCATTTGATATACCTTCCAAATTAAATGCGAACACAGACGGCCCAGATAGAGACTTATAAACTACACATGTGCACATCTCATTTAAGCTAGAAATTAATTTACACTTAGCCGTATGCACCAATCTCCATAATCAATTGTTAAATTTAATAAAACCGTCAAATAATTTTTCGTATGCACCTACGTTAATTATTACAATGGGGTGTTAAATTTAACAAAAATATGATATTTTCTCAGCTAATAGTTAGGAGCGTACAAAATCATACTAGGAAATCAATAAATTTTATTGTATTTATTATCACAAGGTTTTTATGTCGATTTGAAAATTCAACTTTTGGATGATTTAAATAGTCCGCCATTCGTTCTGTGACGTAGATAACCCAAACGTAAAGTTAGCTACATAAGGGTCGACATAGATCCGCAATTCTGTCGTCTTCTTTTTTAAAATTTTGATCCTCAAACCACAATTTTCGTCGGTTAATGGTTACAATTTTTTTATGAGGAGTTCTAACTGTTGTTTTCGTGCAGTATGATACAAAACAAGATTTATCTGATATTGACATTATTCAAATTTGAAAAAAAATGTGGAGAAAAGCTAACTAAACTTAGCTAAAAAAATTTTAAGATAATAGTTATATTTTATTGAAACGTCAAGCTCCTATTATAGACTGTAGACAAATGTAAGATACAGAACCTTAACACTCATATATTTTGAAAGTTCTTCAAACTTTTAAGTAGATTGGCCTTTTTGTAATTGGATTTTAGCTATAAGTTCATAAAACATCTAAATCAGAAAGTGGCTTACTTCATATATGAGTTAGTGACGTATCTGTAGTGAAAGTTGCAAACATTTAGGAATTCTCAATTTCCAGTTTTCTCCCAAAATATTTGATCCAAAATTGAAATTGAAATTGGCTTACTTCATATATGAGTTAGTGACGTATCTGTAGTGAAAGTTGCAAACATTTAGGAAGTCTCAATTTCCAGTTTTCTCCCAAAATATTTGATTCAAAATTTTTTTAAATATATTTTTGGAAAGTAGTGCTAATATACATTAATAAAATACTAAAAACCGGATATCGGTTTAACACCCCATTTAATCAATTGCTATACTTAATTATCTCTGCTATAGGCAACGCTGCATTTTGTTAAATATTTGATATTTTCGCTGTCAAAAGAGGAAAAATTTTAACGAAAGCCAAATAAAACAATTTACAAATTTAAGAGCTAGTTAAATATTTTTTATGAATTTTCTCTTAATTGTTGGTTTGCTGAGTTTTCACTGCAAATATTGCACATATTAAAAAGATACCATAACAGCAGATATTTGGATTATTATCCATAGCATATCCAAACGCAAAGATTAAAGAGTGAATCCTAAAATTTTATCTTTATTCAAAAAGGAATCTCTTTTTGAAGAAAAAGTATAAATTTATTATACTGTTTTAAAGGTACTCCATCAATCTGCTGCTTATTTCCAAATCATCCATAATACCCTTGAATAATATTGCAAAATTGGGCAAAACCACACATGTACTGATTACTGTGAATGTCTTTCATTTTTATAAAACTTATATCAAAGATAAATAAGAGAGGCATCTTTTGAGAACACCAAAACATCTCTGTTCTACAAAAGATTCGTAAATGGAAACGAGGAGTCCAGAGACATGCCGGTATATTTCCCATTTTAAAGAAATATTTGGTACAGTGGGACTCTTTTTAATCCCAGATGAAGATCTCCTAAAGAGAAAAGTAGAAAATGCCGTTGGAACTAAAACAAAGAAGGATGCTGGTAGATCGAAGAAATACTGTCCCAGTAATCCTATAATAGCTTCATGATGATAGCAGTTATAGGGGTCAAAGATTGATACAAAAAATGTACCGGGTCTTCAGCAAGCAATTGGCCGAAATGCAGATGGCCCTTTTGAAAGAATTGCTGTCGATGTATTAGTACTGTTACCACAAAGCGATGGTGGAAACAAATACATCTTCGTAGCAATGTAAAATGTTTCAAAGGTGCTGTTGAAATAGGATTGCCATGTAACTGCCATGTGACTTGGTATATGGTTGCCCGTGGTGAATATACTGCTGTGGAAGAATATGTCGAAGATCCCCGTAAGAAGATGAAAAATATCCATGGATTGTTGTGTACCAAACACAAATTGAACATTGACCGGATGAAGAGGTACTACGACACCCGGATACAGAAGACTTATTATCAAGAGAGAAAGACCTAGTGTGGCTTCAGAACCCCCGATGACCAAGTGGCCTGTATCCCAAACTACAGCTATTCTGGAGGGTCCATACATTCTCAAGAAAAAGAATAA
The DNA here is from genome assembly GCA_035357415.1 of Ophraella communa. Classification (NCBI taxonomy): domain Eukaryota; kingdom Metazoa; phylum Arthropoda; class Insecta; order Coleoptera; family Chrysomelidae; genus Ophraella; species Ophraella communa. The sequence continues at coordinate 17,011,912 of CM068988.1, read as the reverse complement.
TGACATCATCTACCATATCGTAAAAGTTCCCAAGGGAAAGCCTATCATGATCCATCATGATAAACTGGTATAATTTTCTGAAAAACGCAGGTTATAAAACTTAAGGAATATAAGGAGGGGACAGTGTTACGATCTAAGGAACCATTTTAGTTATATAGTACGAAAAGTCGACAATATAGTTAGTTTCGAACTAAGTAAACTATCGCTATATCGTTATGTTTGTGTGAATAACTATTAAAACTTACTCCAGTGTAATAGAATATTCAAAATTTGAATGGCTTTTTTGTTAAAAAAATTTAACAAAAGCTTAAACATTACGATAAACAAGTTGAGATTATCTCGTGGTGCAGTCTACAGAACAATTTTTAGTAAGAAAAATAATGTATCATTTTTCTCAACATGCATTGTTCTATCTCAAGACCACCTGGAATTATTTTATGTCGCTGTACGGAGAAAGGATAGGTTTAACAACAATTCAACATCAAAACAGTTTGAGACTTGTAACAAATTAGTCCTAATCAGGGAATTATGTATACCTACGTATTTTAAATAGAATTATGCAACTAAAAGTTACTAAGAACATTAAAATTCAAAATATATTTTTTACTTTTAATAAAAATAAAACAGTATTTAATGAGTTACTTTTATATACGCCTAATTTTCTAATAAATTTAACCACTGATGATGATGATGTGTAACATTTTAACTAAGTACATACATAAATACAAATTGATTTGTTAAGATCTTGACTAGCTATCATCACAACATAGTGTGCCTTCGTTTAAGTTTACGAACATTCCACTAACAAACTAATAGAATAACAAAAAAACAAGTACAAAGAAGGAAAAAGAACCAGATACGGTTTGAGATAAAGTATCTCATGTCACGACGTTTGCTGTTGTTGTTGAGAGAATCAAGTCGTATGAAACAATTTATGTAATGTATACAGAAGTTCTTTTTCTATTCCAACCGTAACTATCTACGATTGCCAGCGGATTTCGTTCAAGTGCTGAAAAACACACAAAAGATTTCTCGGATAACTTTAATGAATATGTACACTCAATGTACAAGGTTAAATCATAAATGTGTATACAATCTATTTGTTTTTACTGGAAATTTTAATGAATGTGTAATTCAAATTAAAATATTATCTAAGAACTTAAAAAATTAATCTGGGCCAGAAATTATCAATAGTTAGGGATTAAGTTATTAACTATTGACTACTAACTATTGCAGGTTTCTTCTGCACATCCTGTTTCATTGTTAGTCTGGTTAGGTTAGAAATCTTTTGGTTCTCTTTGTGTTCGGCTTGCTCATAGGATACTTTAAAAGTTTTTTATCCTGTACTATTTTTCGAAGGTACTGTTTGGTAGATAAATGGGACTGCCCTGTAACTTCGCGTTAGGCTGTCCCTGATGAGAAATCGCCTGGGGAAAATATGTCGAAGACCTTTCGTAGGAAGATGGAGGATATCTATGAGGTGTTTCGTACTAAGCACCAATTAAACAGTGAGTGACTGAAGAGGTCTACCACTCCCGAATAGAGAATAGAACCCCTGTCGACGACGTGGATTTTATGCCGAGCTACAGCAAAACTATACGAGGACCCATAACTAAGTAAATAGTCTGTCATGAGCTACTGACACCATTTAAGGGTAATCATTATGAAAACAATCAACAACTTTAAAATGCAGATGAAACAAGTGGCCAGACTGCATTCAAGGCCAGCTCCATTTAATTTAACAGTATTATTTAAAGTTAAATAAATTAAACAGTCCTTTTAAATATGATTAAAGGTTTCTTTTTCACAAACTGTTGAATTATTTTTGGAGTACCCCAGTGACAAGCTAAAATCCTGGTTAGGCTAGGAATCTTTTGGTTTTCTTCTTTTGTTCGGCTAGCTCTTAATATCCTTTTAACGTCTGCTATTGCCCATATTGTATCATATCTCTTTAGATAGATAGATAGTTAGATGTGTTTAAGATACCTACATGTTTTCACAGTACATTACAGTACATTAAAGAAAAAGCCCTTAACTTAAATAATATATGTAAATTACACTGGAGGGCTAGCATACCTACTCAACTGAAATATATATAATTTTTATGTTTAAATATTATACCAAGTGACTGTAACTCTTTACAAAACGTGCTTCCTTCCACAAATAATATACGTATCGACCTTGCGAGAGTACATCCAGCGCCGGATTCCGTTATGAGGCTAAAATAGGCCAATAGAAATATTAGTAGGAGTGGCTTGGATATTTGGCGCACTTTTTCAATTTGTGCTTTCTAGGCTAGAAAGTAAAAAAAATATATAATAATTGCAGTGTAAAAATGTATTATAAAGGTGTATTTTTTTATTATGCCAGGGGATAATTTCAGGTTTTTTTAAAATAAGTTTAATTTAATTAATATACATGTTTTGGTTATCAGTAACTAAATTAAGGGTAAAAATACTGAGGATTTTTTATTACTTATTTTTTATTTCCATCCTCCAACCTCCGAGAGTTGAAATATTTCATAGATTTGGGCAAATTATTGTAGTTTTAATCCATAATGAAATCCAGTTTTTATCAAATATTTATAACTTGGGCATCTATTCCTATCTGCTAAAGCTGTGTTGTAGTCATCACAAGTTAGCTGGATATTGCACTTAATCATTTCTAATGCTGTTCCTGCTGTATGTCCATTTTTGTAGAGACGTAATAACTGTTCTCTTACATCATTACTAACTTTCCGAAACCGCAAATAATTTGAATTGCCTGATTGTGTGTTACAATAAGAGTTATTTCACAAGGTGCTTCTTGTAAAAGTTGGAATTTTTCTTGTATGCCCATGTAGTTTTTTCTAATAATATGAATTTTTACTGTTAATTTTGAAGGACAATAGGTATTTCTCGTTTTAATTTGTGAAGATGTTTCGTAAGTTTTTGAGCACCGAGTAAAGTGGTGACATCTAAAATTAAATTTAAACTTTATATGGTAAATAAAACTTTTTTAATGTTTACGAAATAATTTTAATAAACTCAAAAATTCAATATATTATGTATAGGTACCAATATATCATTTAAATATTTCACTTAAGTTTAATCCGTTCTCTATATCCTCAATAACCATATTATTTATAACGTATGATGAATTGGTTAAGTTTTCAAACTCTCTTAACCATTTACCAAACACTTTTTTGTTCGTGCAATTAACAAAAAATTGCAACTGAACGTTAGGGAACTTATCTTCACCTTCTATTATCTTTTTCTCCATAATTTTTGTTCCCCAGCCAGGTAGCAAAACAGACTAAAAAATTGGTAGATTTAATTTAATAATTGTTCTTATTACTACCTATACGCCAAAAATAGATACTTGATTTGATACTCACATTAATGAATTTTTCATTTAACGAGGAAGACACAAAGTTTTCCATTTACACGTTACCTAGTTAAAATTTTCCACAAAAAATCAATACCTTTTGTTTACCTACTTTTAAAGACTATGAAATGAAGACAAGATCAAAGGAAAACAATCATAAAATAATAAATACCTGCTTAAAACCTTAAAAATTACTATCAGTTATACCTAGTTTAAACGTCACGTAAAATATCAACGGTAGGAACTCCGCCCACAAGCATCATTTTAATTTGGCTTATTTTAACCTCATAACGGAATCCGGCGCTGGATGTATTCTTGCATCGACCTTAGACCATATACAAATAGACGTCAATTTTCTGTCTTTGTTGTGAAGCCAAAATAACTATATATTGTGTTCTATGACTATATACTATATGTTTACAAACATATCCACGTTTGAATAAAACTTCCTCGGTTGTTTTCGTATATCTTCGGCTGCACTGTCTCTTATAACATGGAACATTGCGAATCTTATGTAAACATTAATCTTACCCTGTTAATAAACTAATTGTGGTATTGTTTTCGTTGTTGTATTAATTTTGGGTTAAAGTTATGATTTAAGCATTTTAATTAGAGTTTAAACCTTGTGTTATTATATTAAGACCTTGTTACCCATTAAAAGACATTTGCGCCGCTGGAATTTGTTATTTGTAAACAGTACCGCACACACACACCTCATCCCGTAGCTCCACGAACTTCATGCGACAAAGAGAGATAATATTGGCTTCAGTATGTTGTTCAGAAAAATGACGTCACACCCAGTCTATTTGTATATGGTCTAAGGTATCGACAGTATGGAGACAAATGCTACGAAACAAAGACTTGATCATTTCATTCCATAGTCACATAAACCCACTTCTGAAGAGGGTACTAGACAAGACCAGGACTCGTACGACTGCCCAAGGGCCAAACGTCCAAAATTGGTTCTTGTTAACCATAACTAAGACCTACAAGTCTTATACAGTAAAAATTCAAAATTTATTGTAAAACCACCTAGGTCCAATTTTAAGTAGAGGGTAAAAGTTTTAAAAGAACTATGTCAAATAAATTTCCATTGATCACAGAGAAGTTACGTAAATGGGACATTCCAGTAGAATATTTCGAATACAATATTTATTATTGTACTAACCCTTACTCTGTTGAAGTCCATCTTGCTAGTGTCATTTAAGTATTCTTCAACGCGCATATCTCTCAAAAAGTATGAGAAAAATTATGGTTTTATTTACTGTAAGATATATTTTGTATTTGACAACGTGATTCTTCTTAACTTTGCATCAAATGTCGTGTGGTCATTATTCATCAAATGTAATCGGTAATTGGGGCAAATCAAGTTATAAAATATAGTATGGTTGGGTTTGTACCTAGCCCATTTAATTATTGTTAACAATTTACATGATAAATTTTATATTAAAAATTTTTATATTTATTGTTCTCCATTGTTTTCAGCAGTTTTTCCGCAATTTCTTTTCATTTTTATATGTAAATTAAATAGGTCATTTACCACTGATCAACTCCCAATTTTCTTTCACTAATTCTATTTGTGTTTTTTTATTATTTGTACAATATGCTGATATGTTATATTATATATTTTATTTTCTTTATATCAATGAAAATTTCAAATAGAAATGTGAATTTAAAATACTGAATAAAATCTCTAAACTCTCTTAGTTTTCGGAACAGCATAACTTTCTAGGCTTGGAATACAATTATATTCTGGCAAAAACATAAGTTTGCGTTGTTGCCAATTGAACTGTACGATAACGTAGACGAGAAATTTTTTTTGACTACCAATAAAAAAATACAAAATTACGAAGTACGAATTTCAATATGCAACGTTTACAGCATTTTTGTACACATTAAAGAATGAGGGCCCTGGTATGTATGTTTCGCAACTAAATTAATCTCTCTTTTTATAAGTAACAGACAAAGATACTGTAGTAGTCTTTCTATGTACATAAATCTAACGAAGTTTAACACATTTTTCTAGAATAACTTGATCTTACTAACATGTATTCGTTTAGTTTTCTCAGAAATTTTCACATTTTGCTAAAGTAATCCAGTCTTTAATGTGAACAACTCAGTAGAATTTAGAGTCAGTAGCTAATTTTTCAGTCGCATATAATAGATATTTACGTTACTACTCCGGTAAGTACACTTTTAAAGTACGAGTGAGATTAAGGACAAAACGACAGCCAAGTCCGCAGTTCGAACAGCAAAAGTTTATTAGACGTGTTACGAACATTTTATTTCATAGTGTACCCTAAACTACAAAAGAACAGTGAAAAAATAAAATATTAATATATTTATACCAAGATAGCTGGCATGTAGTTGGTAACCATAGAAACATAATATTATTGATTTTTAATATGTAATGTGATACTATCATTGTTTGTCATTACCGATTTTCCCGAAATGGCTCAAGATCAATTAATTCCTGGAAAAGAAAATGTAACTGTTAATATTAATATAGGCAATAAGTAAGTTCTGCTTATTGTTTTCTGTTGAATTTCAATAAATTTATATTCGTACGTTTGAAACCTAACTAAGTAGCAAGTAATTAAATATTCTACGGGCTACTATTCGGTAAAATTCTGTTATCTGTATTGGAATCAAGTACCTAAAGTCATGTTTTACGGTACAGTATACAATAAAATAATTTATAAATTTTGTTTATGTATGTAAATGAAATAACCAATATACTTAACTTTAAGTTTGTTTAACTGTATTAAAGTTTGTTAAAAAATAATAAATAATAAATGGAGCAAACACATTTCTAGACGATCATATGCTCTAGTCTCCAAATACCAATTCCAAAGCAGAGGGGAAATAAAATTATAGAATTTTAAAATTTATATCAAGAATCCCATGAATTTATATTTGATCTGCACTTAATATTCATATATAACTGCTCTTGAGCTCTTGAGAAGATGTTGAGGAAAATCTACATAAGCATGTAAACTGTTTTATAAACTATAACTATTATTTTAAAACTCCAGATTACAACTATGAAACTATCCTTTTATAAATATTAGCACTTTTTTGATCAGTGTTATCAGTCCCACTAGACTACAACTTTTTATTTTGATCTCAAGTTTAGCAGTAAATCAAAAATGTACATTTTTCACCCCTTTTCACCCCCTCAAAAATGAACAACACTTAACCGGCTGCGGCACGAGTTTTTCATAACTTTTTCTCAAGGTTCGTTACTTGCTATTAATTTTTTTGATTTTGAACCAAAATTTGCCTTCATTAACAATAATGTCAATAGCTACCTACAATATGGCAATATTGTAAAGTTTACAGGTCATGACAAACGTACCCACAACACAAATAATTGTTCACAATTTTAAACGTGGATGATCTTATAAAGAATTTTTCGATAAAAGGAATACAGTAAATCGCTGGTATAATAAAATCAGTAGTGGTCGGCGACGAATTCCTTGAAGGTGGTCCAAAAAAGGTTGTAAACGATAATGGAGGATCGTGATATATCGTTAAGCAATCTTGAGAAAATAGACCCATCAATTATATATTTTTTCTGCGCCTATGGAATAATATGTCTATTATTTACGGTTTTAAATAATAGTAGTAGTTATATTTACCTGTTGGCTTATGAACCATAATCCAACGGTATTTTAATCAATCACAGGCCACGAATTTCATAAGCCAACAAATATTCTAAGGTTTTATTAGTTGTCCATGGTAACGAAAAAGGTTCTACATTGATGTACAATAATTGTACTAAATCTAGTAATTTTTGATTATATGGGCATATATAGTACATTTGCTGTCAAAATAAATTTTTGTATGCAAAAGAATCGAAAGATACTTTTAACCTTGAGTATTATTTGAATTTTTTACCTTTTAGTATAATTTGTTACTTTTTAGTACAATTTTCTGATAAGTTCTAGTACACAAATAAAATAACCAGGCACAACACCGCTTCTCAGTTGTCATTTGTAAAAATGGTTTATTTAAATAAATTTAATTTAATCTGGTTTTTAATTATTCCATAAGTGTAGAAAAAGTATAGTAGTATACTCGCGATTATGGCCATTATTCACTCGGGTGATTGAGCCACTCGCCATCGGCTTGTCGGCTCAATCTTCACCCTCGTGAATAATAGCCTACATCATCGCTCTTGTAATAATATACTATTAAATTAAATTTCAAATCTTCTCTAATAATTCTCAAAGATATGAAATGTTTTTCTCAATAAATAACTATTATTGCAAATTCTAATTACATTTATTAATTCAGAAATTAAATATAAGTTTTTAACAAACCATTATAATCGTTTAAACATTATTTAAAATGATTTATAAATAAAAAATCCTATTAAAAGCTTTACCGATACCCCAACATTTTATTTATTATTATTCCACTATTAATAGCAAATAACGGTGTCAATCGAAAACTAAACATATGCATTAAATTATATTAGTGAAACATAAAGAGAAACACGTGTGAAGAAGCTTCTGTATGTGCCCGAGGCGAATAGCTTCTTATACAGTTTGCCGTCTACTTATATATCTATATCTGTCGTAAAGAGATTAATTACGTTTTGTAAAACTGACAGAATTTATTATTAGACTCTTGATGAGTGAAATGTAATTAGATTCGGTGAGGCGGGTATAGTTCGGCTCATTTTGAACCAAAAAAAAGTTGAAATTTATTTTTATTTCGTTCTGGAAACTGTCACTAACTGGTTACGATATCTATCGGCGGGTTTTACAGTTGATCTGTGGTTATATTTGATTTTTTTCATTCATTTAATGTATCAGTATTTTTGAATGATTTTATAATTTGTTTATTACTATAAAGACAGATTTTTTTAATTATTTATCATTAATTTAAATATAAAAATAATTTTTCTTAATAATTATAAAATATATTAGTTGTTATGTCTATTTCATTTAAATATTAACAGTATTATAACTATAATATTTCTAGCCTAGCATGTTTTCAAATATCTCTAAAACATTTGACAAGCATGAACCTCTGAACATAGTCAAAATTCGAAAACGTATTTAAAATCTGCTATGGAATTTACCAATCAATATGGGAAATAGTATATTTTCTCGAAACTGAAAAATCTATTTGGCTATCAAATAAAAATCATATAATTAAACTAGATCTAGAAAGACTGTTTTTAGCTACAAACAAACAAAGTTCAGTATGTCAATCTGACGATGCTCGTTGTACTGAAACAGCTGTCATTAAGTTTTAAAAAGCAATTTAAATAGAAGTAGAAGTTTTGTTAAAAGGTTTTATTTTTTTAATGTTGATACAATAAATTTAATATAATTTACTTTTCTATTAAAGCAATAAGGAAGATGGCTTTCCAGCATGCACTTAAATTGAAGATTTTTCAAGAAAGACAATGGATATCTTAAAAAAGTTACTGCAATATTTTAGAGACTTTTTATAGCCTTTAAGGTATGCCTTCTTGGTAAAACAAATATTTAATTACTGCAATAGGTGAATACTCTCATTTTTTATTTGCTCTTTCTTGTGGGGATATGACATCAACTACAGTAATTCATTGTGAGCATGTACAATATTGTGCACGCCATTGTTCATACACTCTGGACAAAGATTAATATTATGTATAATAAAAGTATTGCTTTAACCAGAACTACTAGAACTATTATAATTCGACAAGAAATAAGAAGATGGAGAAGCAAGCAATTCGTTTAGCTTTAAAGTCTAAAAGAAAGAAAGATTGTTATGCACCATAATTTATTGTACCTATTCCTCAGCAGAGAATGTTTATTCATTAAAGAAAATCTATTTTTCTTAAGTCAATTTCTTCTTGGCTTATCTACTACTTAAGGATTAATCAAAATTTGTAAGTTGAAGACACTATTAATTAAGTAGATCATCCATATTTCTTTCATCAGATGAAGCTCCAAGAAGAAGAGTCATCAATCCAGTTATCTAAACGATTGTGTCCAAAAATAAACCCAGGGTAAATCTAGTGCTATAAATTGTGCAACTATGTCATTTTCCAAAGGAAGGTGTCATATCAATCACTACGTCCTTTGTGGTCCAATCATTGATTGTAAAGACATAATCAAGCTTTAGTATGTCAGATTTTTCAGTAAATGATTTTTACAGAAATGAACCCTATTGTGAATCCCGCTTGTTATCAAAGATGACGCTCAGTCAATGGAAGCGTGGTATTAAAAACCCTTACAAGATTGACAAAGCAGAAAAGGGTTGCAAAACATAGATGAAAAGATGAGCTCTACTTACTATACGATACAATACAAATTTGATAAGCTAGAAAATGACGTTAAGTTAAGTTTTAAAACATCCGAAACGATAAACAAACTTAATGTACTGTAAACATTATAACAAGTGGGGGAATAAAAATCATTTCTGATAGCCAGGCGGCGCTAAAGTCACTGGAATCAAATCGGATCGACTCCAAGTTAGTTTGGAAATTCGTTCAGGATCTATAATACGTCTAGGGACAAATAACAAAGTACCTAACCTTACTTTGGGAACCTGTGTATACCGGCATTGAGAGAAGCGGACTTTCTAGCCAGGAAATTTGGTGAAGGAATATTTATAAGCCCAGAGCCATTCCTAGGTGTAGCCAGTGGAACAATATCGTAGTGGTTCGAGTTAGAGGGTTTAAGTCACTCAAAGGCGATTGTAAGAGATCTCTCTACGATTTCATGGTAGGACTACTGACTGGACACAGTCTCCTTAATGGACAGAGAGTGCGGACTGTAGATTCTGCCAGCCTGAGGATGAAACGGCATAGCATATCTTGTGTAGCTGCCGAGAGCTCGAGAGAATAAGGATCAATAAATTTGGTTTGCAGCAACTCGAGCCCAAGGACTTCATGGAAGTGTCGCCAACGACCATGATGAGTTTCGTCAGAGGCATAGGGCTGATAGAATGACTATAATCTAGGGGTGAGCCATAGTAGATCCTTCAGGTCGCAATGGAAGGGACGTTGAACAACCACTCACATAGAACCTAACCTAACCTAAGTGGGGGAAACTCCATTTATTATTTTTTGTCCTTTTGGTTATTAATTACTATTTGCAGCCGATTTGACAAGTAATTCATGTTGGAAAACCCGGTAACCCCTTGAAACGTTGATGAAATATTCTCTAGTTATAATATTAACATAAATAGTTTACTTACTATTGTTTATGTTTTAAATAGCGTGTTGAGGTTAACATGAGTGATTATGACTGACTTAATGTATTATCGAAAGGGATTTTGTAAATATTTTTGTCTGTTTATAAATATAAATTTAAATATTAGCAACTATTTATCAAAGGTCATAAAAATGTGTTTCCTAAAATAAGATTTAATGAATCATCAAACGCGAATTAATGGAGAAGTTTTGCAATATTATTACTAACACCTACCCATACAGTGTGGAAACGCCAAATTCATTATTTTGGTTCCTGTACATATTTATAGAAAATAAATTGACAATGAATTGACATTCTTTAAAGTTGGGGTTGGGGTTTGCAACCCCCCAATTTTTTAAAAATCGAGATATATCGTTTGAAAGGTCTCATCATTCTCTAAATTTATTAACATAAAAATATTAAAATTATCTTATTACCGATATTCGTTAGTATAGTACCTACCTATACTACTAATTTATTTCCTGTTTTAGTCTTTATAATAAGATACTACCTAAGCAAAAACTATATCATTATTTTTTTTTAATATAAGTTTAAAAAAATCTTTTAGTTTGCTTTAAACGCCTCAGCAAACTGGTTTGTAATAACTATAACTGAAGGATATTGTCGTTTGAATTTCGTTAACTGCAATTCATAAAAATGGTTAGATTAATAGATATAAATATGTACAGTAATCAAAATAATGTGTGTGTGTGTGTGAGAGGGTTGGCATTGGATAAATTTCCATTTGCCACAGATATTTTGGAATGTGTTTTATGGATTTTTTTATATGTCTAATTCACAGCGCCTTAAAAATTTTATAAGTAAATTACTAATTTGCTTATTATATGTTTCAATACTTAATAAGGAAGTTAAATTAACGGGTGGGGAGATTTTATTGTTAATTAGTTGATTTATAAGTTCAATACGGTTTTGGTGATATTTTTGGCAAGCAAAGAATATATGGTTTAGGTTAACATCGGGGTGGATTTCGTGTAGTCTGTGTTGTTAAAGATAAGACTGAATTCCTTCAGAATCTTGGAGTGGCCGTAGTTTACCTTAGGCCATGGTGAGACTGCATTGAGTCTGAGAGCAGCGTTGGCCGCGCATTCCTTCCCATATAGGTCTAGTGGAGTCAGATGTAGGATCATTTCCAGGGCTTTTGTCGGGGTTGTCCTAAGACACCCCGTCATGAGAACGGCAGCTAGTCGCTGTACCTTTCACACCCTTTTCCTGTTGACCTCCTTACATAGGGCTGGCCACCGTACCAATGATCCATACATGAGTGTGGGTCTTACGACCGCCGTGTATAACCAATGGACAATACTGGGTCTCAACCCCCATTGTTTGCCAATGGTTCTTCTGCAGATGTATAGCAAAACTGTCGCCTTTTTCACCCTTTCCTCTATATTTTCTCTCCATAACAGCTTTCGGTCAAGAATAAGTCCTAGATATCTAGCTCGTTCGGAGAGTTTTATTTCTTGGCCCCCTATATTGGGAAGGCGAAAGGAGGGTATTTTGTATCTCCTCGTGAAGAGAACTAGCTCCGTTTTGCCCGTTTTTCCCTAGGCCGCTCCCTAGGCCACATATATGGTTTAGGTCAGCTATAGATTCATTATCACATGCACATATGTTGTCAAAATAATTTATTTGGCTTTTCCACACTGTATAAACCTAGTAAAATAAGTTTAAAATTTAATAGTATCAGAGTTTTTGACTGACTGCATTTTATATGGCTTTCTGTTATGACACGAGTTCAAGTTTAAAAAATTAATCGCGAAGCGATGAGTTTTTTAAAGAACGAGTGTCACAACAGCAATATGAAATAAGTTGTTTAGGTATAACATTTTTTATATTTTCACATCATTTTTTAAATTAATTTATTATTTGTATGTAAATTACGAAAATTTTGATTTTAAAAAGTATGTGTGTAATTTGACAGTTTTGAAATTTAAATTAACAAATGTTAATATTTTAAAATATTTTAAAATTAATAATGCACCAATAATAATATAATAATATTATATAATTTAAAGATAATATTCATAGTCACAAATACTTTCTTAAAGAACAATATAAAATAATAAATTGCAATTAGACACAAATATCAATAGTCTTGTCATTAAATACTTTACTCATATTACCAACGATTTAAAACAAAAATTTGCGTGCGTGAAAGTTACATTGCGATTCGCAAATGCGTTTTATAATGAAGTGTAAAATATAAAAAATACTTTTTTATATTGCACTTGTAAAAATCTTCATAATAAAACGCATTTGTGTATCGTAATGTAACTTTTAGGCACGCAAATTTTTGTTTTAAAAGGTTGACGACAAGACTATTGACAATGACATTTGTGGCTAATGGCAATTTATTACTTTTATATTCTTCTTTAAGAGAGTATTTGTAAATATGAATATTATCTTTTACTTATATAATATATATTGATGTATTAGTCATTTTAATAGTTATTTATGATATAAGTGTTAAAAGTACATGTTTAAGGTACTTTTAACACGTATATTATACAATATTTTTTCTACAAACGTTTAAATAAAGTAATTATACAGTTTGAATTAAATTTTAAAAACCTGTATTAATACATCCAAAGGAGATAATTTTAAATTGCATCGTATATTACGGACCCTAGCAACCATTGTTGATATAATTATTTACGAATCATCATTCTTCCTTAGCCATGGAAAATGGTAAAACAGCTGTGCAAGAAATTAATTTGTCAAATTGCACAAATTGTACTGTTAATATTAATGTTAATAAATAAAATCTAAATATTTTGACGTTTGCTTTCAAAATCTGACAATTCACTTTTGACAGCAGTGCCATAATAGTATATTAAACAACGCATTTCATATGGAATTCTGTTATGACACGAGTTCAAGTTTAAAAAACGAATCGCGAGGCGATGAGTTTTTTAAAGAACGAGTGTTACAACAGCCATATGAAATAAGTTGTTTATAATATTTTTTATATTTTGCCCTTTTTACCATTTTTTAAATTAATTTATTATTTTTATGTAATTACGAAAATTTTGATTTTAAAAAATATGTCGGTAGCACTGTGTAATTTATAACATTTGACAGTTGTGACATTTAAATTATCAATTGTTAATGTTTTGAAATATTTTAAAATGAATAATATACCAATAATAATATATTATATAAGTAAAAGATTATATTCATATTCATAAATACTTTTTTAAAGAACAATATAAAATTAATAAATTGCTTTTAGCCACAAATGTCATTGTCAATAGTCTTGTCATTAGATACTTCACTCATGTCGCCAAGTGCAAAATATAAAAAGTGATTTTAAGGCACTCAGTGCCTTAAAGTGACATTTTTAAGGCTTTTATGGAATGCTAATAATGGCATTTTTAACACGTTTGTAGAAAAAATATTTTAAAACATTAACATTTCAGAATTTAAATGTCAAAACTGTCAAATGTTATAAATTACACAGTGCTACCGACATACTTTTTAAAATCAAAATTATCGTAATTTACATAAAAATAATAAATTAATTTAAAAAATGATAAAAAAATGGCAAAATATAAAAATATTATAAACAACTTATTTCATATGGCTGTTGTGACACTCGTTCTTTAAAAAACGAATCGCGAAGCGATGAGTTTTTTAAACTTGAACTTATGTCATAACAGAAGCCCATATGAAATGCGTTGTTTAATATACTATTAAGATTCCTAGCTTTTTACCAAAACTAAAAATTGCTTGTTCGACAAGTACAAATTTCTAATAATTAATAAATAGAAAGAATAACTAATAAAAATTTTAAAGCATTCTGCAATTTATATATAAAAATCTTAAATGCGCGTTTTTTTGGAAATTAAATATATTCTAAAGGTAAGTAAAAACCCACCAACAAAATGCTGGGTACCCGTTGACGATGGTGGCCAACTTACTTATTCTATACAGCAACTTGTATTTGGATATGCTTTAAATAGTGTTGTGTGACCAAACTAAATTCAGTTATTCATTGAAAATGGAAATGACTGTTGCCGCTGGTGTTAGTGCTGCTTTTATCATAATAGCTGTTCACGATCAAAAGCTTAAAGGAAGGTAGTGACAGAGATACTTTTAAAATGGACCAAGTAATGAAGATATTTTATTATCTGAATTACTTTTAAATGATGCCAACTGATTAGCAATTTTGTCAGATTGGAAAAATAGAAATTCAAAGAAATATCCCTTACGACCTAAAAAATAATAAAAACTATCGTGCTGCTATTTTGAATCTATGCTGCTTGTTGTCAAGTTTTTTACAACACCGTACACACTGAGGGGTAAAAAACACGGATACAAACAATTTTTTTTATATCTTGCCACTCCATATTGTCTTGTATCGATCAACTTGTGGCTAATTGACGGGATATATGTTGACAATATCAATATAAACAGTTTGCCATCGTTTTGTTGACCGAAGTACGTGTCCCAAATTTTGTAATAATTAATTTATTTAAATTGTTTATTTTAGTTATAATTTTTTTTAATGGATAGCATGTCAAGAGGTGTCAAACGATTTCGTTCATTGAACGAAATTTTGTTCATTGAATAAAACATCACTTTTAGCACTGATATCATAAATAACAAAAATTTAACAAAAATTTCTGTAATTTTTGTATCGTAAATTATTTGTTTAGGTACTCTGTCAAAAACATTGTTCATGAGAGACATGCTGCTGTATAAGTCATAAGATTTTAATAAATTTGCTCAAAATTTACCTATGTCCTACATGATATTTTTTAGTTGACGAAAATGGCTCTTTATTCTGTCAATTTGTGGATAAAAATTTTAAAACTGTCTTGTGCTATTTATCATTATGTTTTTAAATCAATGGTTTTGTTTCTTTTACAACCTATCGAAAATGTATATTTTAACAAATATTTGAATGTACCGTTTTGGAACTGTTTAAAATTTAAATGCAAATCACTTCTAGACCGATGCCGACAAGAAGAAAACTCAACGGGAAAACGAGAAGAGAGAAAAAGTCGGTATAAAGTTTTCATTATCACAATCTCTTCCGGTCGTATTTCATAAAGTAGTTTTTCATTTGCAATATCTACTCATTGTGACATTTAAATTGTAAATGAGAATAGATGACTTATAATGTTAATCTGTTCTTTATCGCGGTGAACTTTTTTGTTAGGGATCTACGTTTAATTTTTAATTAGTTTGAAAAATTTGACAAAGGTTAGTTTGGGAATATTTAATTCACCGGCATTGTATTTGAAAATGAGGTTATTCAATAAAAATGTAAGAATAAACGTAACCGACCCTAAAAATTATCTACAGAGCAAACTATAAATTTTAAATGGAAAACATTGTTTAAAATCAGTTCTTTTACTTCTTTAGATATTACTAAACTATTTAATTTAAGAGATAAAACGGAAACATAATAGGTAAGATCCAATCTTTTATTTTTGCTTTAATTAAAATATTATAATTTATTGTTAAAAATCTGAAAATTTAAATTTTTCGCGCGTCAAAAGATCTATAGTTTCTGTAACGTCACTCTTTTCTGTCATTGGCTTTGATTGTTCTTTCCTGGTTCTCATAATTTCATGATTTTCGAATCAGTAACAGTGTGAAATATAAAAATAATTAAAAATATAAATAATTAAAAATAAAAACATCAGTAATAACAATGCTACCAATGTTCCCAGAAAAATCCGCATTGATTCATATTTGGTACTAATGTCCATATGTTCCAAATAAAATATTTTTAACTTGACTTTTCTGACCCAAAATTAAGAAAAAAATTATCTCAATCTCTCTGTCAGTCGCTATTTCCTTTTATTTATTTCAAAATATACTTGTGCGGAGGTCATCTTTCAGATCAAGCCTAAACACAGTTTGTTATTACTTGTTTTTTAGTCATTTCGAAAATAGTGAATAATGTTTGCTGCACAATATTTGGTTTTCACAGCTACTAAAACATCCCCTTACCTAAAAATGCACAAATTTTGGTATTCAACATAATTTTAATAATTTCCTGTAGAAATAATTACTTAGGAGAATATATTATGAGTGACTGGAATGTGACCTACTTCTTTGCCTTTTATAGAGGTTTTCCCAAAAGAACACATATTTATATAGTTTTGATTTCTTCCAATAACATGTGATGGAAATAGTGAAAGGCTATTTAAATCCTCTAGTCGTAATATAGTTGATTAGCTATCTAAAAATAACCTTAATTCTTCAGAAGCTGCGAAGTAACCAGGAGCACACAAAACTCCATCCATTTTTCTTTATTGGAACATAACCGAATGGTTAGTCCCCATAAGATTCGCTTGTTATTCCAAAAGAACTGCAGAAATTGCTGCATAAAATACAAAGCTTGTGTAAGATATTTTGGTGGTTTAAAAGATGTTTTCTACTTATATGAGTAAAAATCAAATATTTTATTGAGATAGCTCAACAGAAATCGGTAAGTGTTAGTTTTGCAGTGTTGCAATTAATCAACTCGTTATATACAAGATACAAGATATATACAAGATACCCTTACATAAAGTCTAAATTTGAAATCTGGCACCAACATAACAATAATCACAAACGTACACAATAACAGAGTTTAGCTGAACCAACGCGACGTTAAATAAGATATATGTACACTCTGTATCAATTTTTTGGGCAAGTTCAACCATTTATCGAGTTCACCTGAACCTGGGTTTAAACTTGCTTTGTACAATCGGCCCTTACAGTCTTTACGGTGTATCTTTGCCTATGCGTCACGATTAACATAAGAATGAAATCACAAGATTAAGTCAAAGTAGGTCGAGATGTAATTAAATGTCAATATTAGGAAATAGCTAACATTCCGATAGGCGTTTAGTTCCTAATGTTAGAATCATGTTTTTAATTTACTTAATACATTTTAAATTTAAGACACAAATAAGAATCAAAACCATTAAAAACGAATATCGTTTCATAATGTTAATGTAACTGACACGCATAGTAAAAAACGAGAGCACATAGAAATATCTATAGGTTAGGTTAGGTTAGGTTAGGTTAGGTTAGGTTAGGTTAGGTTAGGTTAGGTTAGGTTAGGTTAGGTTAGGTTAGGTTAGGTTAGGTTAGGTTAGGTTAGGTTAGGTTAGGTTAGGTTAGGTTAGGTTAGGTTAGGTTAGGTTAGGTTAGGTTAGGTTAGGTTAGTATGTTTTGGTCATCCAAAGACTTGCTTTTCTTGCTTTCCCAAACTTATAATTTATATCTTTGTCCTTAAAGACGGTATTGGTATCATGTCTGCTTCGTCATCTTCCTTTCTTGGTTTCTTTGTAGCCAGTACATCTGCTTTCAAGTTTCCTTTCACATTCCTGTGACCTAGAATAGCAAAGGATGACTTTGCATGTTTAAATCTTATAGTCATTAATTCAGCAATAAAAAATGCTTTAGTTTCATTACTCGTATGGATGCTTCTCTTACTGTAGGTATATATTTTTGCCTGCAGGATACTGCAACCATTTTTGAGTCTGACCGATTCTTCGATATTGAGATCCTCTGAGAGATTTCTATGCCGATCCAGTTAGAAGAAAGGTCAGCGTTAGTAAAGATGGCGATGAATTAAAGGGGGCTGACAGGAAAAAACCACCATAGACCTAATAAGATCTGAGTGCAGATGAAGCTTTATAACTCTTATACAGTAGAAAAAATTGACCATTACCCTGACGTCACTAACATCGAACAGTAGTAAACACAAATTTTATATAAGTACCTCTTCCTGTTCTACTGGTGATAATTGGAATATTCCTGACCGCACATTAAATAAAACAATTTAAAATTTTTTTTTTGGGTATCGGTCAAAATATGTATTTATTTATATTAAAATTGGCATCACAACGTTTCGGACATGGGCCATCATCAGGTATATAAAGATAAAACTAAAAAATTCTTAATTAAAACACATGCAGAATAACATTGTGATGAAATTAAAAAGTCCCTTTTCCAATATTTTTTTTGGACGATTAGTACCACAAGAGTGGGGTGCTTGAGTTCTGGTTAAGAAAGGATAGTATTTGAAGTAATTAGAACGAAACTAAAAAATTGATTCCTCAAAAATTAGGTTAAAAGCTGATGAAAATTTAATAATGCAATTTTCTATCGTAAACTTATGTCTACATAAAAACATTTAAAGAGCACTTCGTCCTATCTGCGTAGAGTTACATAAACAACAATAAAAGAGATGAAAAAATGCAGCCCAGTATTTCGTTCACGGTTTGTGGGAAGTTTTAATTTAAAAAGTGCATTGTTACGTTCTCCTCTTTTAGACGAATAAAACGTGGAAATGGATATGCGGATATCAAATATTTTTCCGCCATCCTTTCGTTGTGTTTTTTTTGTTGTGTTAGCTGTCGGTTTTGCCTAGTCAAATAAAAAACAATCTTTGTTTACAAGAAAATGCAGAAAACATAAGTACAGTCGTTATCGATGTTGTTTTTAAGAAATCTTTTTGTGTAAGTACATATTAGTTTGTTGTCGTCTTAAGAGACATTAGCATAATTAGACACAGAAAATGTAAATCCTGACAAATTGTGGTTAGTCACAAATAATATTTTACATAAAAGAGCTCTGAAGACCAAAATGTTGGATAGTAATTTATTTGCAAATTTTTTTATACAGTGCTTTAGTTTAAAAAATTTCTTTTTTACTCCTTATCGCTTTTTCAAATTTAAAAAATATTTTCTAGCTGCTTATCTTTCAGATGCCGTTTGACATCTGAATCTTATGGCCGTATTCATAGTCATCCCTTAAGTATGAGTGTGAGGGTAAGGGTAGGTTGAGGGCACTTGGGTGTTTCATAAACAACCCTCAAGATCTAAGGGTCCCTCAAGTCACCCTTAACTCAAGTGAAGACGTGACTACCCTTGAGGGCACCTTGAGAGTTTTATATTCGACAGATTTGACATATCTTATGCTCTGTATAGGTTATTATATTACATTATTGACATTTTTTATAGTAGTAAATAGGTATTACATATATAATAAGAAATAGTTATTTATGTTTAGGTAGTTTTTTATTAAGGAAGAATAGTTATTACATTTATAGACAGTTTGCATACATTTTTTTTGAAAATGGAGGAATTTGATGAACTTTTTGAGAGTGATGAGGAATTTGAAGAAGTAAATCGTTTGCCTAAAAAATATATTAGGGACATGCAGAATCCTTTGGAAACGTTTAAGGAACGAGAATTCCAAAGATGATTTAGATTTAGCAAAAACTCTGTCACCAATGTTTGACTGCCACTTGTACTACAACATCTGATTAGACATAGGGTGTGTTCGGGGAGCACGCTATTTGCGCCATTTGCCGCTATCTACTACTATTCCTCGTTTGCGTTATATGGCTCTTGGCGCTACATAGCTCGAAAGCGTGATCCCCGAACACACCCATAGCAATCGACAATCAAAAAGTATGTTATTATTAAAATTTGGCGCATGCTCACAACCATAGAACGGTAAGATAAGCCAGCACAACCAACATAAATGCATTAAAAACCCCGAAAACGTGTTTACTCACTTAAGGGCTGGTTAAGTGACGTTTATGAAACAAGTAAGAGGTTGAGTGCTAAGTGACCCTTACCCAAGTCTCCCTCAGTGCTCAAGTTGAGGGTTGACTATGAATACCGGCATTAATCTTAGAAATTTGAAAATATAAATTTTAAATACATTTTTAGCGTACTTAGCGACTGAATAAAAATTTTGTGATTTTTTTGTAGTTTGTTAGCATTGCAGGATCTAGTTGAGACACTTTTCGAAAATGAGTGTACCCTAGTGGTCAATACAGCTTCAATAATTTTTTTGACAGAAGTCAAACTTTGCTTTGCTATCGGTATTGGTTACGTCGTTGACAGACCAATAAGAATTGAGAGACAGCTGGTATAACCGCGATAATACCAGCTGTCTTTGGCTTGTGATTGGTCAGATTATGTGAAAATTTCGAAATGAGTGATACAATCAGTGTAATTACAAAATAGTTTTTATATTTTGCACTTATAAAAATCTTCATTATAAAGCGCATTTGCGTGTCGTAATGTAACTTTTACGCACGCAAATTTTTGTTTTAAATGGTTGGCGACATGAGTGAAGTATCTAATGACAAGACTATTGACAACAATTTTAAAATATTTCAAAACATTAACAATTGATAATTTAAATGTCAAAACTGTCAAATGTTATAAATTACACAGTGTTACCGACATACTTTTTAAAATCAAAATTTTCGTAATTACATAAAAATAATAAATTAATTTTAAAAATGATAAAATGTCAAAATATAAAAAATATTATAAACAACTTATTTCATATGGCTGTTGTGTCATAACAGAATTCCATATGAAATGCGTTGTTTAATATACTATTATTTGTGTTTGAAAAAAAAATTAGACATTAATTTTTTTATTTTTTTGAGCTACTTTTAGTTAAATAGTATATTACATAACAAGTCCGACATCTGAGTACTTTTTATTTATTTACATTTATATTTAGAGTTATATTCTGGCAGCTATTGAATACAAACGACCCAGACTTGAAATTCTTCAAATTTGTTCAAGCACAGCGACTATAAATTCACACTATACTAATGTCAAACTTTAATCATTTTCTTTTGAGACTTTTGACAGTTCAGAATTCTGTTAATTTCAAAGCTCACTTTCAAAGCCAACTTTATAAATTCAAAACTGTTACAAAAACCCCCCATTTTGAAACACCTACTAACAGTTTTTCAAAAGTTCGATTTTCATTCATACAAAACTGTTACAAAATGGGAAAAAAACTATTCCCACATGTATTCGTTTTTTTTTCAGCGCGATTTGTTCGAAAAAGATATTACGATGAAATATTTATGCATTAGAAGCGTGTTATTGTTGATTCAACGAAATTATCGTTTAAATGGAATTTTTAATGTGATTTTATTCGAAGCGTGTCGCTTTAAAGGATTTTCGGTGGATAAAACCAGTAGCAGCGTCGTTTAAAATTTAAAGGGTTGGCTCACCTACCCCTATACAACCGCGTATCTGTTACTTTTACCATTAATTATAGTAAAATTGTTTGGTTCCCATTTTTAAACGTAATTTTAATACAACAGGTCTTTTGTTTTATTCCATCAACTGTTATTTTTTATTAAGTAAAGGATTGTACTACCTAGTACACTGTTAACATTGAAGAAAGTATAGACTGTATTTTTCAAGTTTTTATTCCATGAAATAATAGTTTAAATTTACTACCCAAGCGCTTTCGACCATATAACTGATCATCTTCAGAGCTAAAAATAATTTAAGAATTGAGGACAAATAGTAAATAAAATATCCAATAAGGTAAATTACGTTAAATTAAGTATTTCACCTGAGAAAATATGAAAATAATTAAATGTATTGTACTAACGCTTACTCTGATGAAATCCGTGTTACTAAGAACAATAAATAATTATAAAAGTTTAAGCTAAACTTCTACTTTTATTTAAATTAAAATGAAAGTTTTGTTCAACCGTTTCAATGTTTATTGTTGTTACAAAGATGTCAATATCCGAGAAAAATAGTAAGGGGAAATCGACAATAATGAGCATTAAACTATTAACTAAGTAATTTATTAAACAAATAAAGTTAAAAAACTTTTAAAAATTAGAAAATATTAAAGTCGATTTCGTCCCGCTTTGGTACCCTTTTTTGTTTGTAAATCACGGTTTGTACAGAATGGTTTGAAATTGGTAGCTTTCTATCCTTGTCTATAGTAGTTTTTGTATTTTTTTTAATGTAATAAACACAGTCATTGTAAAGGATTGTATTTTTGTCTGTTTTTTCTTTATTTTGTGTAGTAATAATGGAATGTGTCAATTTTATAATAAATGGCAAGAAGCTGTCATTTTGTGAGAATAGGGAGAATTGCTAATTGTTTTGTATGTTTTGCCGAGTGTGAATATTAATTTTTAATTCTTTTACCATCGCCTATATTCTTCGCGCTGTTCTTTCGGCGCAGATAATGCATAAATGTCAATTTTATCAATCAGATGTATCAACTGAGAACTAGAGCTCGCATTTTTGTTCGACTAATTGGAATATTAGAATATTCGATTATTCTAAATTCGAATTCCTTTTCGTCAAAAAAATTCGACTATTTGATTAATTCGAATACTCGAATATTCTAGTAATTTGACTATTCAAATAATTCTCGACTATTCGAATTATCCGACCAATTGACTATTGAATATTCTTGCTTTTCGTATAATTTTTTTGGTCATGAATTAGATTTTACTCTCATGCTCTTTTACACTCATGACCAAAGTCACGTTTTTTCGTAGTTTCCAAGGTTTTTTATAAAATGAACAAAATCCGAATTTCCTGCAATTCTAATTTAATTATTAAATTTGCATGCATTTAACCTCTTGCGCTGTCTATCTATTATTTAAATAAATGACTCTTCAAATTAATCAAACAGTCAAATAATTCGAATAGACGATTAATTCGAATAGTCGAATAATTCCAATAATGACTAAACGAATACAAAAATTTGGGAAATTCCGAGTCCTACTGAGAACCAAACGATTTCGCCAGTAAATCGTACTTTACATAATATCAGTGACGTACGACCTACCAATTGGTTGAACAAAGTGCCTACTAACTAAAGAGGGACGAAATCGCCTCTAATCTTACAAAACGGATTGCAAATAGGTAAAATTAACAAATGTCAATCATGTGTCAATAAAGTAAGGTTATTTGTATGAATTAAAATGTTTATGTTGGTTGGTTAGGTCAACAAAACTAATTCAGAGAACACCAGAATTATATAATATGAGTTAGATACTATGAAATTAAAAAATAAATCAATATTAAAAGAAAACAAATTAAATAAACATATTAGGAGTGAATATAGGTACATAATCTGATAAATAAACAGAGTAACAGATTAACCAAGCCCAGGTATCTAAATGTGAACAAAACTATTTATCTTTAGTGTTCCAACTAAGGATAAATTTACAATTCAGGTGTACATGAGTATTAACACAATTTGTGGGATACTTATTCATTTCTCTGCTAATTTCCAAATAAAAAAATATATATTTTATAAAAAATTCATGGTATGAAACAGAATACCATTTTTGTTGGGAGAGAAGTTGTATTCACTTTTATTCTAGATTAGAAATTACAAATTGGGCTGGCCTCACAGCCTGGGAACTCCGATACACTGCGACCTTTGGAGATCTATTGTGCTACCCTTGTATTGAGAAAGCATCTCATCTTTTCTTGCCCTTCTGATAAAGTCCAACAGCCTTGATAGCGGCCATTTCATTTAGTCTGCTGCTTCTGGTTTTACCTCACCAAGTTCTAGAAACCGCAGTGTTGTCAAGCCTTCACATTGGCATAGGACGTGGATTGCGGTATCATCTTTTCCATATAGAACCTATCTCTGTCTGGCCTATAATACTCATATACCTACCTATTCAGCCTGCAATGTCCATTTTACAGTCCTACTATGATCCTTACTGGCTTTGGTTCTTGTGAAAGTAGGTCTGCCGTGAAATTTGGGAAATGTTCCCTTATGAACTGTTTGGCCTGTTTCTGTCTAGGGGTACCTTCCCACCATTTGCGGATGGCTGCTTTTTAAAGTGTATTTGCGAGGGGGGTTCAAGTCCTACCAATGGAGTGCTTGCACCTTCCCGAATGAATTTATCAGTCTTCTCATTGCTCCTGATTCCCTTGTACGCCGGTACTGAGACAAGTGTCAGCCGATTGCATCTTCTACAGCTATCATTGAGTTTAAACAGCATTTTTTTAAATAAATAGTGAAAGTTTAATTTAAAAAATTCTATCTTTAATGTTCTTAGTAATTAAAGTATATAACTAAACATAGCTAACTACCTATAAGACCAGCTAACTTATCTGTCAACAAGTAAATATTCAAGAACTCCCTAATTAAATTGACAATTTTTATATACCCACAATCGAGCTGGTAACTGATATTTACGTACTTTCCTGACAACTGAACAATCTTCCCAATTTTCTTTGTAATCTTCACCGTTTTTATCGTTTTTTCTTTGAATATACCTTCCGGTTTTTTTCCGAATAATACAACATTGCGTCTCCACAAACCAATGAAAATTATATACGAAGATGTACCAGCACGTTGTGTTAATAGGTATTTTTATCTAAACGAATAATCAAAAATGCTTTTTATTCGAACATTTCCGGCCGAAACCAAAAATTATTATACCCACTAGGTAGAACCTAACCCCCACAGGAGGGTAACTATATATATACAGTCAGTCGTATATTCGAGACTATATTGTGTGCGCGATAACGTGTATTTAGATAATGTTTACGATTTCTGAACGAACGTATTCATACATTAGTCGGGCGGAATTATTATTTAAATTGGATTGTAAGCTAGGAGGTTTAATTAGTTCTTAAATTCGTCGAAAATATCATAGAAAATAGTGGACTATAAACATTAAAAATAATAAAATTAAAAAAAAAACTTCCACTATTTATTCAAAAAATTGCTTTATTAAATTCAAAAAATTTAAGAAAGCTAATTTTTTAAAATAAAAATGGAAGTTTTATTCAAAAGTTTCTTTGTTTAATGTTCGTACATAATAATAAATTAATTATCTTACAAAAATAATTACTACCGATGATTCTGTTTATAAAAAACTTAAAATAGATTCCCTTAAAATAATTAACATTTACTAAAAACAAATTATAGGGCGAACCTACTCTCTGCAAAAACGTACACGTAGGATTGCGGAATTTCTTAAAATTTTGTAAATTTCGGGATGATTTGTGCATCTGCGGAGGAATTCGTAGAAATCTAATGAGATTTCTTCTAGACTACAGTATTATTGGCATGAATGCAGTAATTTTTACATTACTTCAATTAGTGTCAAAGAATTTTAAGAACTGCTGTGGTTTTTAGATGTTCCTAAATATTAATTTTATAGTATTTTTAGTAGGATTTCGAACTTTTTGAAGATATGAACTTTTATTTAATGTATAAAATATAATTATTTAATGGATAAATAGACATAAAAATCACTTAGTGTATTTCTTTGTATACCTTTATTGGTGTAGTTTTAACAAAATAGTACCGAAACAAACATACAGTGGCATAGTCGGGGTAAATGAAACATTTTAGAACACTAACTAAATTTAAAAGGTTTTTTATTGCACTAACCCTTACTATGTGAAAGTCCATATTATTAAAAACATGAAATAACTAAACGGTTGAATGAAACTATTTATTAAAAAATTATGATATAGTTTTTTCCTGGTTTTTATATATCATTGCACAGTTATACTGATCTTAGAGGGAAATAAATCCAGGATAATCCCTAGGCTTTAATATTGTTATGTCTTACTTGGTTTAGTCTTAACTACTTATCAACATCAGGTACCTACCTAGCTACAAACAAAATGTAACTTGAATATGTCAATCTAATTATGCTAATTCTAGCGAAACGGCTGTCATTGAATTTAAGACGTATTTATTAATAAATAGTTTAGTTGTTTAATGTTCTTAATTAACAGGTTTGTTCTTAAATAGAGTTTTAAACATGTTAATAACATTTCTAATGCTCAGGCCTGACCAGAATAAAGTACCAAGTAGGTTCCAAATAAAAGTGCGTTGGAACAGTTCTGAAAAGTTCAGTTTCATTATATTGCCGTATCGTTTTTTTAATATAGCTTTTATTTTTTGGGCGCTGTCGAATTATGAAAACTCACTATCATCTGCGAAAACAATTCAACTCTCAATAAAAAAAGCATTCATTTGGATTACAAAAACAATAATATATAATATGTACATAGAAATCAAACATCAAACAAATAACATACTGTAATAGCAATTTTATTTGAAAGCGCAAGCGCGAAACTAGAAGTTCTCTTTTTATTTCGGAACCCAGAGAACGAGTAACGATTTCGTTTCGTTACTAATCTTGTGGGAACACCAAATAACTTTTAATTTGTTCTAAACTCTGCTTTGCTGGTACGCTTATTTTATAATGCGCAGACTCAATATGTTCATAACAGTTAGGAACTTGCTTTGGGAACAAACCTAATATAAACTTTTATTGTCACAAGTTATTTTTTTTTTTCAAACAATTTGTGTAGCCATGTCGCTTAATAAAATGTATAAGACACATCAGTAAGCGTTCAAGAGGGGATACCTTTCAAATAAATATATAATTATTTAAGTTCCTAGTACCTATTAACTTACATCACAAAAATACGTACATATTTACAGGGTCTTCTATAACAATGTAACACAACAAAGATATGATTTTTTTTAAATAAAACTATAAAGCCTATTTTTATTTTAACTTTATAAACCTCTGTTACCCCTCGGTGCAATAATTACGGACATTTGGGTGTGTCTGCCGAAGACTACGGAATGACTTACAGATTTCAGGACGATTCTGGGGACGATTGCTGCGACTACAGACCAAACATTTTGCACTTATAGCGGAAGTGGTTTCACCCTTGCAAATTATTAAGTTACATTTTTATACACATACAACTGGAAAATTTATTTATAGACATTCTAAAAAAAGTCATTCCAACACAATAAAATGCGGAAACGGGGTTACTAAGTTAGTAAAAATAAATTCAAACATGAAAGAGATGGGAAAATCTACGATGTATTGATGTTTTACAATCATATTTATGTAAGGGATAAGTAGATTCTGTACAAGACGAAACAATTATTTGCAAAGATAAAACTAGAAATATTTTGACAAAAAATATCTCTACTTTTCTCTATAGCATTGTCAAATACATCTTTTAATCCCAAATTGGAATCTTTTTCATGAACGCCTAATTAAAATCATATTTGCTTTAAAGTATAGTTTCTACAGATTGCCGAAATAGCACATTAAAATAAAGAAACCATAAATTTAAGTTTGTTCTTTGGAAAATGCAAAAGGTATTGTACTCTATGGGTCACCTGTAAAGTTTGTGATTCCTCTGGTTATAATCTTTTTATATAATAGATTGATCTGGAGTTTTAATATACTTTTTATTTTACTTATTCTCGTTTTATTATTTTTGAATGGTTTTATTAAAAGTTTTAGCATATTATAATTTCTTACAACAAAGTCTTTTTCTAAAAGATCTCTTGTTCATACTTTTCTATCTATTTTCCTATCATTCAGGTTTTTAAAAGACGAAGAAGTTGTTTTTTATTGTCCATTGTTTGGAAAATAATAAAAAAGTACAGTTTTAGAACGACAATAAAGTTTAACAAAAAAATTGTATAGTCTATTGTTGTAAAAGACTATCTTTTCTTAAGCAATCTACAAGTTGTTTTAATTTACTAAATTTACATCGTGCATTACTTTATTATTCATAATAGAATACGGTACAACATATTTTAATTATACTCGTATCTGTAGCTGGAGGAGGGTGGAGTCTATAAACCTAAAGCTGCAGATCATCGGTCACATAAGGTCCATTATGCTTTTCTAAATTTATCGTCGAGTATCATTATCAGTAAAAGTATTATTAAATTGCTTTACTTAACAATAAAAGTATTAATATTAATCTTATTAATATTAACCGAATGATAATAAAAAAAGTGCTTATAAAATTTACTCGTGACCACATTAAAATTTAAGTTAACATGAATAATCAACGGTGAAACTTAGATTAGCTTATCTGAGATTCTGTTTTTACTCGTTGGTCCAATTCTGAGAGCATACATACCTTGTTTCGAAAGAAGAAAATGTTTTAACTGTCGAAAAATCGGACACATTCAAAGAGCTTACGACAGTAGAGCCCTCCACGAAGTCCAACAAGAAATAACTATAGTAGATAAGCTTCGACGAGAAGTACTTCTCCCACACCAAACCGAACCAAACCCCAATACTTAAAAAATTAACTCCTGTCAAAATTGTCTCACCTCCTCTCTTTTTCCATTCCAAATATCTCCCGACTTTTTTTTGTGTATATATGTATAAATAATAGGACTTGTTACACTTTATTGTCTTCTAAAATTGAACCAATTTAACTTCACTATATTTTTGCTAGTGAATGATAGTATTATTCGGGTTTTTATGTAGATGTTGTGGTCACCGTTTTGTTTTATTCGTGCCTATTATTTCAATATAGGCATTTTACTTATATTTGTGTGGGTTTTAAGCATTTATTTTCCTATGGGAATTCCACAAGTGCGGAATTCCGAGAGATTCGTATGATTACTTATCGAATTTAGCTCATTTAATCGATGAATTTAAACAAAATTCAATTTCCCTTACATTCTTTCCTTAAGTGGATATCTCTACTTATTTTTACCATTTTTATAAAAAGATACTTCTTTTATTACTTTCTTGGATGTGTTTTTACATTCCTTATATTTACAATTAATTCTAATTCTTAAGTAAAATATTTTTATTGCTTAAATTTATTGTACTAACTCTTACTTTTTGGAATCAGTCCATCTTATTAAGAATAATAAAAAACTCTTCGTTTCAACGTAACTTCCAAGTTTATTTGAAAAAATATGTTTTAAATCACAATGACGGCCGTTTCGCTAAGAAGCATCGTCAGATTGACATTTAAGTTACATTTTGTTTGTTTGTAGCTAGATACCTGATGTTTAGGTAGTATTAAGGCTAGACCAAGTATGGAAGTAATAAGACATAACAATATTAAAGCCTAGATGTTAATAGCCCTAAGGGATTATCCTGGATGTAATTCCCTCTAAGATCAGTATAACTGTGCAATGATATAGAAAAACTAGGAAACAGCTATATCATGCTGATCTTTACAATAGCTTAATATATTTGTGTTTTACAATTACGTCTTATCTATGTATAAAATGTAAATTCAAAGTAAACAGCTTAATAGTGGAGAAGATTTATTTGTTCATTAACAACTTTAAATTGTGGATCTGCTAGATGTCTTTTTATTTCAAGTTCTTCAAGGAAATCTAAATTTTGTTTTTTATCACAAGTGTGTAGTATTTGGATGACATTGGTGTGTAATATTGAGGTTGGATATTCAAGTAGGTGTTTTGCATATTTGACTTATCTGGTTGTTTTAATCTATATGCTCTTAAGTGTTCAATCTTACTTCAAAATTTCTTTGTGTTTGACCTATATATACAGCATTACATTCTGGACAATTAATTTTGTAAACACCAGATTTTTTTAATTTGGGTAATTTTGTTTTTACATTTAACAATTTTGTACCAACATAATTTTGTGTTTTAAATTATATTAATGCTGATGTTGCCAAAGATATTATTTTTGAAATTGTATTGGAAATATTTCCTCAATATGTAATATTTTTATAACTTTTAATTTCTTTAGTTGGTTTAGGAAATATTAGTTGTAGTGACACTTTCTGTTCTTTCTTATTAATTAATTTATTTATTAACAAAATTAACTTTGATAAAGAAATTAGTATCATAAAACAAATAGCCACTTCTAATGGCTAACCAATTCATTTCTATATCATTGCACAGTTATACTGATCTTAGAGGGAATTACATCCAGGATAATCCCTTAGGGCTATTAACATCTAGGCTTTAATATTGTTATGTCTTATTACTTCCATACTTGGTCTAGCCCTAATACTACCTAAACATCAGGTACCTAGTTACAAACAAACAAAATGTAACTTAAATGTCAACCTGACGATGCTTCTCAGCGAAACGGCCGTCATTGTGATTTAATACATATTTTTTCAAATAAACTTGGAAGTTACGTTTAAACGAAGAGTTTTTTATTATTCTTTTTATTGCTTTTTTTATATTGCCCAAACTTTTAGTTAATTTGCTTATTCCTATAAACTCTCTATTTAATAAATTACATTTATATTAATTTAATCCACTAATTTTACTCATTGTCAATGACAACTGTTTTAATTACACACATCGTCAGAACGCCCGAAGCGTATTAGCAATGTGAAGTTATAAATAAGCAGATAAATCTGAGGAGTTCTCAACTGTTTAACTGTTAATGCTTCATTTTATATAAGCAGTAGGGCGCTATGTTTCTCTCCCATCCCTAACTTTTGTTGGAAGTACCTCTAAAAATATTCAGTTTTGAGCCCTTGCTATTAATTTTAAGTACTCCAGTACAATGAATGTTCGTTTAAAATTGATTTTTTTTCTGCCAAATTCTACAGCTCAGATGCATTTTATTGTATAATCTTGATCAACAATAATAATAATAATAATGATAAGCTTTATTGTCGAAAAATTTTTTTAAATTTGTGGACAAAGCTGTTTAAAAAAAAAGCAAATCACATAGAACAAAACATATTAAAACAGTAATACAAGAGTATCTACAAGTAAATAAAACATAAAACATACAAACATATAAAACTTTACAATATAAAACATTGAGAAAGGTCAGTTAAAAAAAATAATAAAAAATAAAATAAAATAAATGTATACTTTATGTATACATTATACAATGAGAATGATAAATAATAAGTAATATAAAAAAATTAAAATTTAAAATTTTAATTTAGTCAGAGTAACAACAAAAAAAAACAACAAACAACAAAATAGATAAATATCACAAATTAACATTCCAGTGCGTGAGATGGTCCCAAATAATTTATGTAAAAAAGTCGTCAACTGCATACAAAGCTCTCTCCACCAAGTATGATTTTAAAGCGATACAAAATGCGGTTATTGATGAAATGGACTTTATTTCCAAGGGTAGATTGTTGTGCATTTTCTTAGCGTTATAAAAAATAGAGCTTTTGATTAGTTCCGTGCGAGGTTTTGGTAAATAAAGGTCATACTCTGCACTTCTAAGAGGGTAGTTATGAGATGGTCTGTCTGAGACTTCAGGTAAATGTTTCCGAATTTTAATAAAAAGAATAAGATTTCTTCAGGATTGGATCGCAGCTGGAGGGTAGTACGGGTCATTAAACCGAAATTTTCAATATTTTTCAAGTACAAAATACAAACTTGTAGGAAATTAAACTTCCTACAAAAAATTTCAGTGCACTAAATTGCTAATAGCGATATTCCTTGAGATATTGGACTTTTATGTCCAATTTGGAATTTTGGAATTTTTATGCATTATTGAGCTATATTTTAAAATTGTCAATTTACTAAAAAATAAATAAAATTTAAAAATTTAACAATTTAGCAAATATCCATTCAAATTTTTTATCAAATTGCACTTTTAAAATTTTTAGTTATTCACTCTTTAAATGATTTACAACTGAACAAATTAATGATTGGTGATTTAAGTGACAATAGGCGTGTAAACATAAGAGATACACCCCCTTGCGGATATTCAATGTAACAACTTAAAAGTATGATGTTCACATTTCACATGATGTTCACAATTATTGTTTAGTTCCTTAGTGTATTACTTGGGCTAAAAGAAACCTTGAATTAAGTTTCTATTTATTTTCAGACTCAAGCAAAGAGCATTTTTATTTCAAGACCAAGAGGTACTTCCAAAAAAACTCCAGTTTGGGTGCCTGCATATTATAGTTTTTCCGGGTTTTTCTTTATAATTGCACAATTTTATTTATCTTATCTTTATCTTAGCGGTTTAATGGACTTTTAAAGAAAATTGCATCACTTTATTCCCCTTTACATATATAGAAATTATTTTCTCCGTGATCTTCTGCAACACATCTGCCGCCCTACAATTTAAATTAATTTACACTGTCTCTCTTGTAATAGAATAATATTCTCACACTAGTTAGCAATTGTCATTATAGACCACGATTTGAGTAACTGTCAGATTTATTGCTGTCATTCGAAAATATAAAAAAGATCATGAATTTTTCCAGTGAATCAGAATTAGAGTGTGACAATAGACCATCGAAAATTACAAAGATACTGAAAAATTGACTACCAAAAAAATCAAAGAAAATCTTTGGTCGTGGAGAAAGTATAGTATACTAATCGGTTCGAATGAACATTCGTGATGCTCGTAGTTCCTCACACTCGCCTTGAGCTCGCTGAAGATTCCACTCGAGTTCTCATTATCACTTTGTTCAGTAATCCTTTGAATTTTTCTGTATTTTTACTTATTATTTATAAATTAAGCTTTTTTAAATTAATGATTTCCTGATTTTCTCATAATAGTATTGTCAATAATTACTATATATATTTCATTGACCACTAATGATTTCTTTATTTTTAGTATTTAAGTCAATTAATTTTATTTTGCTATCTCTGATGAGGTTTTTATGTAAACCGAAACTAGTTACCCAGCTTATTATTCATTAATATTATGATGGAACAACTTGCAACTTATTTTCATTTCATTTTTGTTCATTGAAATTTTAAGTTTTTAATCTATCTAATAAATAGATTTTATGAAAATTTAAATTTAAATTAGATATAGGCTATCAGTTTTGTTTACCAAATTTTTTTTTGTCGGGCAACTTAATCACATAATTAAGCTGAATAATAAAAACAATATATGACGTTTAAAAACTATCCCATAATAGTATATTATTCAATAAGCATATAATAGCCATTACATGCGAGTAGAATACTATACTTTGTTCACGACTTTCAAATAAAATTTACTAGTAATTATAAAAAATCTTTATTTTATGAAGTAAAGTATAATGTCGTAGCAGAATTATCATATGAGTTCATACTTAAATTACTCCTTATATATTTAAGTCAGAACTATCAAAAAGCCAATATTTGATTTTGATGTAAATATTGCTTTTATACTTTTTTTATACAATATTGTTTGATTTTTAAGTTTTTACGTAAATAACACATATTTTAGGACAAAATTATATTTATTATTATAGTGCCAAATTTATTTAATCTAATAAAAATGAATTAAAATAAATTCTATCCTTAACATCAAAAATATCATATAATCCGCCATCATTAACTATATCCTATAAATTTAGCAAATTACAAATCAAAAAGACTGCAAAGACAAAGAAAATTGCTGAATAGCATGTAAATAAAAGTTCATATAAAATAATACTCGTATTGAATAATATTCGTGTGTATCTGTGTATAAAGTATACCATATACCAAAGTACATTCTGTATAGGCAACACTTATTACGCGTGTGTGTATTGGAGTGTATGCCACCGTGTTATGAACAAAGAATATTCTCATACCAAGTTTACACATACGTGCTGTTTTGACGTCATACAGTGTATAATGGTTCATTATTTCACTAGTGAATAATGGGTAACATTATACTTGAGCAA
Organism: Ophraella communa; assembly: GCA_035357415.1. NCBI lineage: Eukaryota > Metazoa > Arthropoda > Insecta > Coleoptera > Chrysomelidae > Ophraella > Ophraella communa. Next base: position 16,978,161 of record CM068988.1, on the reverse strand, counting down.
GCACATGTATCATTAAGGTTTTATAGTACGGTCGTGGACAACATAGTTTTTTATTGTTTTCTCTGAATTAATAACTTCTAGTTCTGGTACATACAAACCTAATTGGTGTTCTTTGTTATAAGACAATGAATGGATGATCCAATTATTAATACATGTGTCTATTAAAGGCATGCTGTGAAGAGTTTGAAGTATTAATTATTTTAAACATTTTCTTGTAGATTGCAACGGTTTCCAACTACAAACCGCATACGCATTCAATATTTTCGAACGCCAAACAATCAATGCGCATCCGATTTGCAGTTGGAAACGGTTTAAAACAGTTGCTGATCGTTCTACGAACAAAGCTATTGACATTAGCTGAATTTCTGGGGACGTTAAGAGAAATGGCTGATGTGATTTCCCTATTATCAATTTAATTAAATTGTACTTTGAATACGAATAAGTAATATCGTAATCTATCAACCGAGCGGTCCGTGAAATAATACTTTAAGTCTGAACAATCCGGTTTTTGAGATGGTATTTTATCAGCAAAATGCAGCTTCTCAAAACTAATTAAGAAGTTAAAAAAGAAGTTGTAATATTGAATCGACTAACTTGGGAGTTTTTTGTTTTACAAGTTTAGTTGGAACTTATTCAGATCGCATATCATATCAAATAGAGGAAGATGAAACTGGGTTTTTGTTGTTCAAGACAAAGATTATTATTGGTTAGATTGGTGTTTAAAATGGAAACATTTTTCATTTTTTGTAATAGTATAATACTATACTTTTTCTACACTTATGGAATAATTAAAAACCAAATTAGATTAAAGTATCTTTCGATTCTTTCGCATACAAAAAATGTATTTTGCACAGCAAATTTTATTTCATCAAAATTTCATCCAAATGTTTTTAAGAGGTATTAAATATGTCTTTACAATCAAAGAGTATTAGATTTAGTACAATTATTGTCCATTATTGTAGAATCTTTTCCGTTGCCATGGACAACTAACAAAACCTTAGACTATCTGTTGGCTTAAGAAATTCGTGACCTGTGATTGTTCAAAATACCGTTGGCTTATGGTTTCACGCAAATGATCAAGTTCAGAGAAGCTTGTAGAGAGCTATTTGAGTGATAAAAATGAAGAAGAAAAGGTTTTATGAGGAAGAAGTAGTTTTTGTTCACATTTTTCCTTTAAAAGGAATTTGAAATGTGTTATTTTCATTAGTATTCTTTGATCAGTTAGTTTGTTTTTCATATAAACATATTTATCTAGTGTTATTAACAACTTCGTTTACAACTATGTCTTATTGGAAATACTGCATTTCAAAGTGTTCAGCATCTGCATTGCTACACAATTTTTTTCCAAATCCTGGAAAATATCTAGAACAATTCAGAACCATTAATAAAATACATAACAATTTTATAAAGGTCAATTGGTGCAATTTTTAATATAAACAAAATGAACTTAAACCATATTTTAGAAAAAGAAAGTTATCTATAGAAAACAAAATAATAATGTGGCATGGCAGAATTGTTATACCAACAACTCTTCAAAGAAAAACATAGAGGACATCTAGGAATATAAAGTAAATATATGTAGAGATCAAACAGCATGTAGTTGAAAATACTTTCATTAAAACAAAAAATAAACCAACATGGAAATCCGCAGTTGCAGTAAATCGTACGAATAGGTATTCATACATAGTCAAAACACCAAATGGTATAGAAAAGAGAAGACATGCTGATCATATTCTTCCAAGATGGGAAGAAGATCTGACAACTGAATACACTAAAACAGACGATAAATCTCATGAATTATTTAAGACAATCAATCACCAAAAACAACGCCCGTACAGAACACTGGAATGGAACTATCGAGAGCATCAATATCACCAATTAAAAAAGAGCTTAGGGAACTTTCAGAGGGACAGGTGAGTCGACGTTAGACGATTAAACGATCCCAACTCCTTATTGAAGAACTTTAAGAAGTGTGGAGGAATGCTGTGGCTTTAAGAATTTATGTAGGGGAGAGTACCCCAAGACGGGACACGTTCTACATATTTGCGAGTGCAGAGATGATTAAAAGCTTAAAAAAATAATTGAGCTAACCAGTAAAAACTTTATTGTGATGGTTAAAATACAAAATTAAGAAATAACTGGAAATATTAATACCACCTAAAAATAATTTTTTTTTAAATGTTGTTTTTGTCCCATCTTAAGTAATGGGTTTCCTAACATAGTACTTGCAACCTCCTAAGATGGGACGTTATTAATCACAACCAAAACATGTGAACAAAAGTTCGTCTAACTCTCCACAGTTTTCATGAGCCCACGAAAGGCACGTTTTGCATTGGTACCAGGCTTCCTTACTTGTTAAATAAGATTCTTCGCAAACGCAACACAATTCTTTGTCCAACTGGTTTTTCTTAGTCTTTTCCTTGTTACTCTTTCCTTTTTTGTTTAAATTTGCACGTTTATCATCGTTTTCATTGTCTATCTTTCTCTTCACCAGCCGTTTTGCTTTATTTTGAACCATATTTTCTTCATCTTCAAGTTCCTCCTTGTAAGGGGTATCCGTTAATATTGTTGATAGTAAGGACCTCCTGTTTGTTTTTTTCTTGCCATAAAAGTTAGGTGCAGGAAGAGGCCTAATGGTAGATAATTTAACGGTCTCATTGGTAGTGTTAATGGCTGCAGCTGAATTTCTACCTTTCTCATATCCACTGCGAGAGTTCTTGGTCCGAAACTTTTTCTATGGCTTTAGCCATATCATTTTCTTTCCATTTTCCTCTATCAGTTTTTCTTACATATTTATATTTACTAGCCGCTGGTGCCATCTGTAAATAAATATCCACTTTAGCAAATGCATTTAATTACAAAATAATAATCGTACCTAAGATGGGACATGTCTCATCTTAAGAAACTTTTATTGTCCCATCTTGAGCACAGGAGAATTTTTAACAAACTAACTTAACCTCATAAAAGTACAATGAATAATTTGCAAGTATTTAGTGTAAAATATTAGTTCAGATATCATTTTATTTAACCAGCATATTAAAATCTGTTTGAACTTACCGTTACGTGATTCTGATATAATTTTAAATATATTATTTATTTTAAGAAACCACTGCACAAACGTTTTTCCTTTGTCATGTTCTGAAAGCTACTACGATGCGGTGCATACCGACAGAGGAGTTAATGCGTCTGACGAATGTTCTATATATAAATGTTAGATGTCACTACTTTTACTAGTTTACAAATAATAAGGATGTCTCATCTTAGGATGCTGTCCCGTCTTGGGGTACTCTCCCCTATACTGTGCTATTAGTTTTACATTAAGGCGTTGCTAGGATTACTCTTAGAGTAACCTTACCCTTACGTGAACTTTAACCAGAACATATCGTTTCACAACATCTGTAACCAGTAGGTAGGTAACCGGAGATTACTTATTACTTTTTATTGAGTTGGTAAGAACTTATGTATACTTCTATAGTTTATGTGATCACGATCTATAAAAAGAAGAAGATTATAATGTTTTATTATTTTGTTATTTGAATTTCTACTGTTTGTGGGATCATTTATGGGATTTAGTGTGTTCTGGTTAACTTCTTCCACATTTGAAACATCATTATCAACAAAATTTATGGTAATTTTTTGTTCTCCATTAATAGGAGTAACATTTCTTGGTGGTTTTATTAAATAATTTTTGATTGCATAACCACTATCATCAACTACAACATTGTCACCAAAAAAGCCTTGTTCAAGCCTTGCATACAATGCCGAGTTTTAAAAAATGTAGAACCTGGCCATCTAGCTTCTATGTCCCTAACTCTAAGGGAAGGATCAGCCACAGTTTGTACATTAATAGAAAATAAGTTTTTTCTATTCCTAAAATTTTCAGCATTTTCTCCTCCTCCAGTTGTTTCACAAAAAAAGCTAGCAATAGAATTGCGAGCAAAAGGCTGAAATGTACGAGTACCTTAAGTTTAAAGAAATTCCAGAAATACCTCCATTACCAACTGATAGTTTTTGTGAATTCAAACTTCTCCAGAGCTTTTATAACTGATTTACCTCTTTCAATTATATTTTTGTACGTACTTAGTTACTGAAAATAGACAAGCATTTAGTGTTTCTTACTTAATATTTTAACAAAATCGTAGAAAACAAATTTCGATCAAATAAAAGACTATAAAAATAAAATGTAACCGAGTAAAATGGTAATGAGATTATGTAAGTAGTAGACAATCACCCGTATTTCTGTATCCACTTTAACAGCTACATCCGTTCATTATAATAATAAACTATTGTTTTACGTAATCAGGTGTTTTCTCAATAAAACTAAAATCGATTATCTACGCGATGCGTTCTCTAGTGTTCCGTCCATTTACAGCTTGCCATTATTTTTTTATGTAAAACATTTAATCGTCAACAAAATGCATCACAATGTCATTATTTTATATTTTCTAATTACTAAATATTACTAAAATTCTAAAGAACAATAAAATTTAATTATTTTTTATTTTTCATCGGGTTTATTTAATATTTTTATTTTGGTTTTAGCTGGTTCTGTACTTTCAATTGTCGGCATTATAATAATTAGATTATTTTATAAATGAAAATGATTTAATTTATTTTTTAATTAAAAAATTATTTCACATTTCCAACCCTTACATAAATTTCATTATTGCTTTTAATTAATTTGAGACTATAAGACAACCAAGAAAGTACCTCTTTACTGATTTTCAATTAGAAACATTTGTTCCATTAAAAATGACAACTTATTTTTGTTTATTTATCTTCATTTATTATTTTAATCTTACATAAACATGTTTATGGAAACTCAAAACAGAGAGATTTTTAAACAATTATTTATAATTTTTTATATTATGTTCTTAACTGAGCTATAAATAGATTATATTCTCTCTCTCTCTCTCTCTCTCTCTCTCTCTCTCTCTCTCTCTCTCTCTCTCTCTCTCTCTCTCTCTCTCTCTCTCTCTCTTAGATTTTTTTTCATCCATCCCGGTCTAGTTATTAGTTTCACATTAACTAACACATACATGGTCATCCACTCTACTTTTATACCTTTCTGTTACCCTTGTACTTGGATTCCCAGTGGTAATCTTTCTCACATTTTTATTTCCAGTTTCGATGCTTCACTATCTATTTTTGTAGTATTTTTTGTTGACCTTCTTTGATTGTGTCAGGGAAACCCCCGGTGATGACGTTTAGGGTCAGGTTCTGGTGCACCAGGTGTTCGGGGGGTTGTTTCCGACGTGAAATTCGGAACCACCACCCCACATAACTGCCCTATTATGATTTTCAGGCTGTTTTTGGCACACTTCTCAAGAAAACTCTCGGAGATGAGGTTCTAGCCTGGGTTTCGGTGAACCAGGTGCCATTGGGGTGTTCGCCGATACCAGATTTGGATTCAACGGGCCGAAAAACCCCCCAAAATGATTTTTGATTGACCTTCTTTGATTGTATCAGGAAAACCCTCGGAGAAGACGTTTAGGCTCAGGTTCTGGTACCCCAGGTATTCGGAGGTCAATTTGATTATTATATTCGTGATCAGCAGCCTTGAATCTACCCCACTACATTTTGTGATAATTGTTTTTTACTTTCCCGACAGCAGGCCTATTTTCGCAGGCGTTGACGCGACTAATTATCCATTTGTGAACTAGAATCCACATCAAATTAACTTTGTATGGTTGGAGCATTACCAGGTGATTGTAAGCACAGTGAGAACATCTTTACAGATTCCAAATTCAAAGGATGTGAATTGCGATCTCGTCCTCTTTCAGACAGAACCTGCATAGGTCCATCTCTTTCTGGCCTATGAGACTTATGTGCCTTACCAAGGTTCGACTTTTCCATTCACTGAACAACTTGTCCAATCTCGGTTATCAGAGACTAGCCCATTAGCTTTTGCCATTTACAACACTTTTTGCCAGCCTTCTTCCTTCATTCTGGCGAAACATGAGCAGAAAAAGCTCCAAATAATACATTTTTTTCATTTCGAATTACTTCTAGCATATTTAACTTTTTGGATAAAGTTCCACTTGCAACTCATAATTACTTTTATTGTAACTTACAACTTATTATTTGTAAGTTTGTTCTACATTGCATTGAGGTTATGTGTTCCTCTGCAACTCTGTAGACAGTAATTTGAAGAGTAGCAATAAATATTGGAGGAACAGCTGGACTCTATACTCTGCGGAAAAGCGCAGTTATTTATGATGTAAGTGCTAAAAGTGATATTTTATTTGGTGAGAAGTTTGGGACACGACGCCGAAGGCCTTCAAACAAAATTAAATCACTTTTAGCAAGTATATCATACAGTATTTTTTCTACAAACACTATTATAAGTTCAAATTAACACATATCTATTTTACATTAATTAATTGATAAATAATAGCCTCGAGATTATCAGTTTTGAATCCTATTTCATCCAATCTATTCATGAAACAAGTTGCCAAGGTAATCAAAAACGAAATTAGTTGATTGACCTTTTTTGACAACTAACGTCAATAAATCATGAATTATTCATTCTCGTTTCTTCGTTCCTCGATGGAAAGTGATCCAGAAAATGCATTTCTACCGCCGAAAATTGAAGAAGTTGCCAATAAAGCTGATTTTAAATTATTGCCTAGCAAGTCAAAGTGACAGTACGAGTTTTCATACGATCGTTTCTTGAAATGGTGTCATCAGAAAAATGTTAGTGGCTAGGAAGACATATACTATTTTCTGAGATCCTTTGTAAATTACTATGTTCTCAGATCAATTTCTGACTCTAAAGTACACTAATCTGGTACGTTGTTAGCCAAGAAACTTTCCGTACTGTACGAGAAAAATATTCCCTGCCTAAGCCTAGAAAATCTGTCTCCCTTTGCTACATATTTTCTATAAATAGGTGTATTATGTCTCATTTATTACAAAAGACCTTGGTTTATTAGTTTTGTTGTCAGGTATTTTAATTAAAAGCTTTGATTTCTCTGTCGTTTAATATGCTCAAGGCCCAAAACTTTTGATTTTTTGGGTTTGTAGTTGTCACTTTAACGTTTTAGGAAAGGACGCACTTTTAAATAAATTGCATTTATAAAATTTAATAAAACTAATATTGAATGCGATTTCTGAAAAAATAGTATGTGTATGTCGGAGTAAAAGCGTCTTCCCAGATTCCAATTTGTATTGTCGCCTGGGAATGTATCTCTTTTACTCCTAGACACACAATGTACTATTAACATAGTAATAAAGGTTTACAAAAGAAACAATTAAATATTTGGAAAAATTAACTAGGTAGGTATGAGTAGTTTATTACTTTTCTAAAACTTCAGCGTCTATATTCTAACCTCTTATTTGCAGTTTGTATTTTTCTAAAAATTACTTAAACTTCTTTTTGAAGCCAAAATCTTATTTTCTTTTAATAGAAGTAGCACAATGAATTATAAATGCTAGAAAATATTATGAAAAGATACCCCTAAGACATACAGGACATACGATAATTTTAAAAGTATTAGAATTTTTAAGTTGGTCTTTAAAATTAAATTTAATTGTTTTTCCTGTATTTACTAAATTTGCTGTCATCTACATGATAATTTAATTTTACTGTCGATCACTCGTCGGAGTTAAATAATGGTAATTTTTCGTGTCACCCTATTAAAAATTAACATTTTTATTATTTAATTGGTGAGTGACATCTTCGACATCTGAATTATTGATAATGATTAACGTTGTCGTGCGTGTCTCCGTGTAATACGGTCACTTGGAATGATTGTCACGTACATGAAAACGCCTATATGTACATTCTGCTAACAAGTGTTGGGATTGGAGGACATCCAATTTACAGGAATGTATTTAGTGTTTGTATTAAAGATAAGAAACAAATATTAGTATATTGGAGATGATTGTAAGGAGAGAATAAAGATTAACACTAAATAGGAGAATAAGGAAAATATTGGTATGAATTAAATTTATTGTACTAACTCTTACTTTTTGGAAGTCCATCTTATTAAGAATAATAAAAAACTCTTCGTTTGAACGTAACTTCCAAGTTTATTTGAAAAATTAGGTTTTAAATTACAATGACGGCCGTTTTGCTGATTAGCATCGTCAGATTGATATTTAAGTTACATTTTGTTTGTTTGTAGCTAGGTACCTGATGTTGTTTAGGTATTATTAAGGCTAGACCAAGTATGGAAGTAATAAGTCATAACAATATTAAAGCCTATACGAGTATGTTAATAGCCCTAAGGGATGATCCTGGATGTAATTCCCTCTAAGATCAGTATAACTGTGCAATGATATAGAAAAACCAGGAAAAAACTATATCATGGTGATCTTTACAATTACTTAATATATTTGTGTTTTACAATTACGTTTTATCTATGTATAAAATGTAAACTCAATCAAAGTAAACAGTTTAATAGTGGAGAACTTCCAAGATTTATTTGTTCATTAACAACTTTAAATTGTGGATCTACTAGATGTCTTTTTATTTCAAGTTCTTCAAGGAAATCTAAATTTTGTTTATTATTACAAGTGTGTAGTATTTGGATGTCATTGGTGTGTAAGAGTGAGGTTGGATGTTCAAGTAGGTGTTTTGCATAAGTTGACTTATCTGGTTGTTTTAATCTATATGCTCTTAAGTGCTCATTGAATCTTACTTCAAAATTTCTTTGTGTTTGACCTATATATACAGCATTACATTTTGGACAATTAATTTTGTAAACACCAGATTTTTTTAATTTGGGTAATTTGGTTTTTACATTTAACAATTTTGTACCAACATTATTTTGTGTTTTAAACGATATTAATGCTGATGTTGCCGAAGATATTATTATTGAAATTGTATTGGAAATACGACTGTTCTACGTGCGTCCGGGTAGCTAGGATAGGTATTTTCCCGAATCCATTAAAGACCTCTAAAATAATAATTCACTACCTTGGCGTATAACTACTACTACTATCTTACCAAATCGACCACTCATACTTTCTTTAAGCTATAGACATGCAATTTTTGAAATAACTATTACCTATATAGTCACATATTGTTAAGAGTATTATGATTTAATGATTATTATTTATTGATTGATATTTTTTTAAATGTTAAAAGTAGCAAGATTTCTTTTTCTCAGGGGTGTTTTGTTCTGTAAGTTTCTAGTTGGATTATTAGGTAGAAGGTATTTGAAAAAAATTTGATTAATTATAATTACAAATTTATTATAAAAAGAGTTAAGTTCAAACAGTAATATTGAAAGTTTAATAATGAAACTAATTAGGAAAAATAAGAAAAAGAAAGGTCTTATATTAACTATAAAAGAACTTACTTGATGTTAAGTTTTTGCTAAATTAATTAATGTTATTTATGTAACGGTAAGTAAGTTATTATCGAAATACAGTAATTATCGAATATCAAATAAATTATTTTGTTTTTAAATTATAAAACTTAACTAACCACTACAAAAATTTCAAAATGTTTACAATTTTATCTGACCTTAATACACGTAGAGTCCTGTTGTCTTATTGGTGGAAAAAATCTGTAGTCGCTCTATGAAAAACGGAAACCAACGAAGTTATACGTGGAATCTTTAACTGTTGAAAAATGTCGTGGTTATAGTCCTTTGGTTTCTTGTGTAATATAAAATTGTTCTTTGTTTGTTCCTCCAAATGAATATAGTTCAGTGTTTGTTGGATTATAGTTCTTTTAATAGTAATATAAATAGTAAGTACACTTATACTTTCTTCTTTTTTATACTCCGAAAATGTTTTTTTAATTACAGTTTTGATTAGTTCTTACTGTCACTATTTAGCACTTTGTTTTACTCCTTGATTACTTTAATTTGTATTCTTAATGTCACTATTCACTTTATTTTAACTACTTTTAAAACTGTTTGTTTACTTTGTTCAAATTGACTGTTCACACTGACTGATCTTCTATGTCTCACTTCCAATAATATACTCCTTTTATAGGTTGCTTATCTTCCAGAAACTTCGTGAATGTTTAATAGATTAACCATTTTCTAAGAACACTATATGCATCTCTCTCTTTCCTATATATGACTAGACATACTCACATCGTCTATTGTCGATCATTCCAGAACAAAATATAGTAAAAATATATCTGTCTCCTTTTTACACATTATATACTTAGTTTCTCTAAGTTTCTGGTATAGGTTTAAATAACATATTTATGTACAAGATATAATATTGATCCATTACATAATAAAAATTATTTGAATAAGTTATATTAAACAACTTCTGTTGATATTATACTCATTATACTATTATCGAATATTTAAATATTACAATATATTATTGTTGATAGCTGGTTTGATCAAACTAATAAATTTGAGTGATTTATTGGAAATTAATTAGTTTTTGCAAGCTTTTAGTGACTGTGTAAAAACGTATAAATGTTTTTTTTATTAACGACTTTCGCTATTTCAAACAAACAGTAAAAAACGTTTTTTTTGCGACTTTCGACAAACATTTAATTTTTCCGTTGCAAAATTAAATCACTTTTTATTCGTTTAGTGAACAGGGGTTTCATCACGGATAACATTAAAAATACACGCATAACGTTTTATGTTTTCTGTTGCTCGTCGTTCTTTTTTTCTTTACTTTTTAATTTAAATGCTTTTATAACCTAGTTAATATAACTTGTAACTAGCAGATTTTAATCAGCTTTAACTCTAATATGTTTCTGTAGCTTAAAAAAATAATTTCGATACTGTATCGTAAATGAAACTAAAATATTTAAAAAGGAAATGAGATGTTACCATCTTGGAAAAAGTTAAAGGAGTTTAAGTTGAAACAAAAAGGACACAAAATCTTTGTATGCTATGTCCTGTGCTCGAACAGATCTTCATCTTTATAATAAATATCCATAAAAGTTAAATAGTTATCCAAATTAAAAAAATAAGCTTAAAGGATCTATAAATTATGTTATAATTTGAATTAATTTTTTTTGTTTTTAATGCACTTAACTATGTGTACATTATTTACTAAATGGCCTGCATTGACAATATTTTTAGAGAACTAATTTTTCGTGAATTTCGTTTTTATAGCCTTCCAAAATTCAAACCCTTTGCTAGAAAATTTCTTTGTTTTCTATTCGTTTGAACGCAAATTCAAATTTTATCTCTAGTGGTGACTTACTATATTATCTTCATTATTTTTTATATACTATCATTTGTTTGCATCACGATCGAATTAAATGACGTCCTTTGTCAAAAGTACCCCGTATTTATAGAAGGGTATTACCCAAGGTAGACTTACAGCACTGATTCAAATTGTAGTAAAATTATGTTACAAAGTGTTCTAGTAAGGTTAAAACCATTTTTACTACCTAAAATTCCAGAGGAACAGCGAAGCAGTGAATTAAAGAAGGTTGTGGCAAGTTCTTTTCTTAAAGGTACTCTTGAGTGGATTGTTGATTGGCTGTTTTGTTCGACAAACAAGTCTGATCGAACAAAAACAGCGAACTTGTTAACAAATACAAGTATTTCGTACAAATTCGACAGCGAAAATTAAGCCTTACCAGATTAAGGCGAAAGCACTAAGGAACTTGCGAAGCTTAGCTATAGCAATACATGCAATATTTAAATTTACCAATGAGACTAGTTAAGTGTTTCCAGGTTTCCTCTATGCGACTAGGTGTTGGACTCTCAAGGAATTTGAATTCCCCAGAACAATATACGAACTAACATCATTAAAAAATAAAACTTACATGATTATTTAAAAAAAATAGCTTTTTAAATTGAATGACAGCTGTTTCGTTAAAACTAGCATCGTCAGTAAGGATTAGTACAATAAATTTCAATATTCGAACTAATGAATATTAAAAAATTATTGAGAACCCAGGTAAAAGAGCAAACGGAAAGTGTGGAAGGTAAAAGAAACCGAGGCAGATCTCCCACAAGAAACAACGACCACATTGTGGTTGATATTGACGTTCCTAAATAGGAATATGCAAGAATAATAAATTCATAATAGCACGATACCTGTGTCAGGTTTACGACTAAGAAGAAGAAAACCCACCGTAGACAAATCCTTTAACTGTGTGTATATGTATAAACAAATAAACTTTTTTATATTTAAAATAAACTTTAGCTTCTAAAGCACATAAAACTCTAATCTTCACGATCAAACCTATCTTGCATAATAAGTAGATAATTTGTTGGTGCATGTTGACAAGCAAATACTTTCCTCGCTGCAGTAGGCACTGTACCCTACAGCAAGTATTTTGTCACAGCTTTTAATCTCAGTTTAGCATCAATCATTTTTTTAAGTGAAATCATAAATAAAACTAGTGGCTTTTATTTCCATCATGCTCTTAAAAGAGAATTTGTAAAACTAAAATGTCATCTACTGTCTACCGGCAGTTGATTTACCAATAAATTCATTCAAATGTTGGACATCCTTAGGCTCCTTTTTCCTAATCTGTTATATTAGTTCTGTAAACCTTTTTAAATACTCACACACTAATCCATTTCTATAAATGGCTAATCTTTTATCTTTTTTTATTCGAGAATTTTGCTGTAAACGTAACTAAAAAACTGCTCCACTTGGGGTTTAACCACACACGCTAGATCAATATCTATCAGTAGTAATCAAAGGAATTTGCTTTAATTTAATTTCCTTAAATCAATTACTCCTTATTGTCTCTGTTTTGCTAGTTAAACCCGTTCACAAAAAATGTACATGATAAAACTAGTTTTTAATCGTTCTGTTTTTATTCATCTTGCACTTCATCACTTCATCTTGTAACGTGTCCTGTATCGGTTTCCAAAAAATTTTGTATCTCACCAACAACCAATAATACCTTTTAACTGTAGCTGCTCTATTTAATTCACAACTTTCCATTAACGGCTTTCATAAGGCTTAGAGACCAAGGACACAGAAAATGTCGTGGCGAAGGCCACAGAAGAATAGCAAAAAGAATAAAAACAGAGATTCCGCTCCTAGCTCAGAAAGTGGTCCCAAAATTAAATAAAGTAAGAACAAAAAACAAGTACAAGGTCTTTATTCCGCCAAGGGGGCAGTGGAGTGACGACCAAGTAGACTTTCCCGTAGGGAGTATAGTATGTTAAATAGATGGCTCCCGCATGGAAGAAACTTCAGAAGTAGGTGTACTTATAGAGGACGTAGGGGTGAAAAAGAGCTACGCTCTTCAAATCAGAAATATTTCCCATCCTCAAAGTAGCAGAGCTAATAAAATAGTGGCACAACTCAGGAAGCCCCGTCTTCAGCATACCGCTCTAGCGGTATACTGGGCAACGAGCGGCCAGATAAACTCGCGAGACAAGGAGCCAACAAATTTTGCACAGAGCACAAACCTCAACTCTGTTCTAGGAATGGGCGGAGAGAGGATTAGAGGTGGCCTTAGACAGGCTAAACAAACAAACGCCTATTCTGACAAAGCTAGGACAAGGCGGTTGTTGGACAAATCCAGCTGAGTAGCTGCCCCTGCTTATCGGAATCCTTACTGGTAACTGTGGAAGCCATCTACACCTCTTAGGTGTAGTCGAAGACTCAGACTGTCCAAATTATGGAAAGGAGGTAACTTCTTACTACTTCCTTGATACCTGTGAGATTTACAAACGCTTCCTTCAAAGAACGTCATGGCTTTCATATGAAGGTCCAGGTCTGTTCACTACTAACTAACCCAAAATTTATTATTTCTGCTCATTTTCATTTTCTAGCATACATTGTTTGCTTCTTCACATCTGTTTTCTTGTATTCTTAATGTCAAATTCTTGTACATTTATTTAAATAATAACAAAACAATCAATTTCTTCTACTAAATAAATAATTATCTTGTTCAATTATCAGAAACTAACCGTGGAAAATGATTTCTATAGTAATACATATTTGTGTACGGTTTTACGAATTTCTTACATAACTAGTTACTATTATTTATATTTTATTAATTCAAGATGCGTGCTTGTTATCTAATATACGCTACGTTACATCGAGGGCAAGATAATTTATAGCGGTTAAGACTGATAATAATGAAAACCGCTTCTATCGTCGTAAAAATTGTACATCACGAATCTCACATACACACAGGCAATAGCGATGCCCGGTGCAGACAGCTTCCAGAGTCTGTCCTTGACTCAAATTGACCTCTCTTAGTCTTTTGGAAATAGAGTCAACTCCATATCAAACGTTTTCCACTTCAACTATCTTTTTCTTAAAGATTTTATTTTTGTAAATTATACATTTTTCATCAAAATGATTTTCATTTAGGTATAAATATTACCAAGTACAAAGAATACTTTTAAAAATGAATATTAAATAAATTTATTTTACCAATTCTTACTTTGTGGAAGTCCATCACATTAAAATCACAATTTGAAAAATTTTGTTTTCATCTCATTGAGAGGCTGTTTCGTAGTTACATTCATTGTCAAATTGAAATTATATTTTGTTTAATGAAAAAATTATCGGATGGCGATTGAGTAGTGTTTAGATAGGACTAGGTAATAAGACATAACAATTTAAAGCCTATAGCTCTAAGGGATTATCCTGAATGAGATCAGTATAACTGTGGAATGATATAAAAAAAACCAGGAAAAAACTGACCTCTACAATAATGTATTTGATTTGTGGTATACTTATATTTTATTAATGGAGAATTTCCAAAATTTTATACTCATTTATGAATTTTCATTGCTGATCTGTTGGTGATGTTTTTTTATCTCATAAAACAAAATGTAACTTCAATCTGTCAATTTGACGATAAAAATACTTTTGAAGCAACTGTCATTAATATTTAAAGTTAATTTTATAATTAATTAAACCTTTGTTTACTGTTTCGATTATAAATTGTTTATTAACATTAAATAGCTTTGTTTTTTAAATAATTAAAGCTCAAAATAAAAAAGAAATGGTAAAAAATGGCATTTTTAATTGAAAAATCATTTAAAGTAATCATATTTGATTTACCGGATTATCGCGGTAATCCGGCATAATGAATCGTTAAACTCCACATTTTAAAATTAGTTAAAATCTTACAGGGTGTTCCATAAGATGGTGGCACACCAAACTTATGTTTTTTTAAATGGAACACCCTGTATTTTATTTTAAATTTGAAATCTGCTTAACTTCCACATCACAACAATGTAAAGTTTTATTATGTTATACCGGGTATTTAAAAAGTTATAACCAATATTACCTGAATATCGTATCAAGTTTAACCCCTTGTATAATTAAAAAGGAGAATACGGACATACTTCAAATTTTATTAAGTACTTCCTATACCTAGAGTAATAGATATTTTAAAGATCACCAATAATAACAATAAAAATAGGGCGGAAAGTATTGTTTATCTACTCAAGGGTGAAAAATTTATAACGCCACGATTTTTTTTTATTTTAGCATTGAAATTGTGCCTTGGATTTGACATTTTTAAATCAGAAATAATATAAATATCAATCACAAGAACAGTGCATTCGATTTTTAAAGGAAGCGTCCGATTCTGAATACCTTATGATCAAGGTGAGCAAATACATAATAGTCTAAATTCTACATTACGATCATTCCTGCATAAATCGCCTGCTGGCGTAGTGGAATATGCGCTTGCCTCTCACGCAGACGGCGCGGGTTTAAGTCTTAACCACAACAATTCTTTTAATTTTATGTAATAATTCAAAAGGTAGGGGGAAAACAGTTGTGTATCACACGTACATTAATGTATTAGCACTTTTTAGCTGGGTATTTGGTGCCCTCCTTACAGAAAATACAGTCACGGGCTGCTAATGCCCATATTCCACCCTTGTGACACAATATACTATTTAAATAATGTAAATAATGAGATAGTTGATTAGTTTCACATTATAAGAACCCTACAGGGTTGTTCTTAGGCAACTACGAAGAATAGTAGTTAAGGGGTCTTTGTTTATTTGATTACTTAAGATATTTTATTTTATCACGAGATAAACATTTAAATAAAAGCATCTACAGAAATATTCACCTCAGTTATGTCATATTTTAATTTTATTTTAACGATCTGTAAAACGCCGCCTCTTTATTTAATTTTTCTGGACTAACGTAGCACATCGCTTGGATTTAAATAACGTTCTTTTTTATTATTTTTCTTCCTTTTTCCTTGCTTTCATCCACGCTTCTACGTATAAACCTTTAGAATATTTTAGGTCAAATGTGGTAAAAAATGTATTTTTTTAAATTGCACATTTATCGTTCAAAATCATTGAGCTTTTACGGAGTTTATTACTCTTACTGCAATCTTTGCGTTATTCATTCTTGGTCTATTATGGAATTAGAAATGCAAATCGTTATTCGCGACAGACAACAGCGATGCGTATTGAATCTTTGGAAATTAAAATTGTCCACAAATTACTGACCGGTCGGCAAGGTATAAAAGAGACGGAAAAGGGAATAATTATAAGCTGTTAGTCGCCAACTAGGTGGTCGATCCACTATGGACAACGAATGCTAATAAGTTATTTAATTTGATTACTTCGTGATCGAATGCCTGTTTGAATTGTTTAATTAAAAGTAGTAAAGAGAACTCGTACAATAACCTTTGGTGTAGATATTGGTACGCATTAAATGACAACATGGGATAGTATAATAAGTGTTGTAAATAGTTTACTCGTAAATGTGTGTATAAATGGTAAAAAATACGATAATTGTAATAATAGCTTCCATATAAGTTGTGCATAAAATTCTTCCCTAGTAACTTTTGCAGATAAAACTCTAATAACCTAGGAATAATAAAAACTCTTCGTTTTAACAAAACTTCCACTATTTATTTAAAAAATTGCTTTTTTAACCTCAAATCAAAACGATCAGTATTTACCTAACATATTATTTATTATTAAGGTGAATTATAGGTACAAAGAAAATTTTTACAAAAGGTTAGGTTAGGTTAGGTTA
Organism: Ophraella communa; assembly: GCA_035357415.1. Lineage (NCBI taxonomy): Eukaryota > Metazoa > Arthropoda > Insecta > Coleoptera > Chrysomelidae > Ophraella > Ophraella communa. The sequence continues at coordinate 16,961,277 of CM068988.1, read as the reverse complement.
GGTTAGGTTAGGTTAGGTTAGGTTAGGTTAGGTTAGGTTAGGTTAGGTTAGGTTAGGTTAGGTTAGGTTAGGTTAGGTTAGGTTAGGTTAGGTTAGGTTAGGTTATTACTACCCTAATGATATTTTAATTACATATTTTCGAAGAAATCCATGAAATCGATTAGGAAATAAAATTTTATCGTGTTCGAACTGAAGGGTGGTCTTAACTTGACCTCTTTCAAAAAAGGATTAATGCAGGTACTCGTGGTCCAACTAACCGGTCTCCAACGGAACATCAGATGGGTTAAGCTTCGGAAAAATTGTTAAAATTATTTAAAATAAGTATATGTGCAACAATTTATCATTTAAAAACAATAATTTGAAAGATTTAACAATAATGTATAAACCAGATACTTTCTATTTTTAACTAGTATGAGGTACCCTATGATATGATAAAGGAATTAATAACATTTTCACTACTAGACTCTGAACCTAACTTTACTGACTTTTGTTGAGATAGTAAAGGTGTTCATGTTAACTAATTATTAGTTAGTTTCGAGAGTTGATTTAGTATGAAAAATGTGGGCTTGTGTTTGCTACTGTCTTAATTTTAATTAAGTAGTTTTTTATATGCTTTGAGTTAACGTAACAAATAAGTACTTAAATAATGATGGGCGAAAAAAATCTAAAGTGACTTTAATTGTGATAATAATGCTAGCAATGAAGAAAAGAAATCAAACACTTCTTAAAAAACCGTGTATGGATTGAGAGAAGAGTGTTAGGCACACAAAAGCATGTTTGGATAATTCAATTTTTATTTCTTCCACTGTTTTGGTTCTTTCATTTCTGTTTTTATATATTGAATGTTTTGGCACATATAAATAAGGATTTGCTTTATATAGCTCAATCAGGCTTTCTATTTATTTATGATTCACATTTTTATATACAAAACCTAAGCACCATAAGCATAACCTCACTTTTAATTTGATTTTAATATTTTTAGTACAAGAAATTAGAACATGCTCTAATTTTTAGTACTGAATCGCAACTAATTTATACACACTTTATTTTATCAGTACTGAAATTAGCATAATGGCAAGCAGACCTAAGGTAGAAAAATGCAGAGTCTACTTGATTAGAACTAAATCTCAATCCATTTGACAGAATGTGAGGTTAACTGATGAAAGGACAAAACTCATTTAATAGTTCACATACTTATTCAAAAATGAAAATCAATTGACTTTTCTATGCATTTTCAAAGCGATTTTTACAATAAAATCAACACCATGCTATATGGGCCACTGTAGAAAGGTGTATTATTGTCTCGGATCCGTTGAAAACCTCGGTTTTTAATAGACGCTAAAAATAATAACATATTTTCTACCTTGTACTATTATTTTTTTAAATTCATTAATGTTAATTTCTTGTTTTGTGGGTTTTAAATTTTTTTCTTCTTGATGTATGATCTGAACGAATTATTATTACATTTTCAATGAGTTGTTCCCAAGCATGAAAAACAGCGACAGGAAAATGTTTTATTGTAGAAGTACGCTTATGGAACTATTTACTTGCAGTATTTTTTTGTTTATTTTACGTATAACTAAAATTAACTTCCAGCATATATTCCTTACTGTGCCCTTTACCGTTGCTTCTAAAACCTTCCAATAATTTAACAAATTGATGCACCACTACGTGGAAAATGTTAATGCCGGAGCAAAACCTGGCATTAAGCTGCTTCCAAAAACCAATTATGCTGACCGCTCTTCCTCATACATATACTCACAATGCAAAATTAATGCCGGAGAATTTAGTTCAGCGGCGTATCCCAGTAGGTTTAACTACAAAACTTCGTGATCGGTTTTAGGTTATTAGTTTAGAAAACAAAGGAAACCATTGCTTACAATTTAATTATTTGGAACACCAAGTGTTTATTTATTAGCTGATACTAGAAGGTTGTCTTAATTAGTTTTTGTTTCGAAAAACGATTTTATCTTATTCAGTTTGTTTGAGTACTTTTGCCTAAAATAAAAAAGTGTGTCTGGAAAAAAAATTATTTATTCAAATTTTACAGGAGTGCTGTTTGAGATTGTTTTTTGAACCATTGTGTACAAAAACCACTTTATTTAATAATTCATCTTTTTACTAATTCTATTTTCCCTATTAAATCATCTAAGCAGTCAAATTCTACAGAATGCATGGAATAATTTAATTCTGAATTAACAGTTTTGATGTAAATTTCTAGAGAATTTTTAATTTTAAACCACTTTCTACTTTCCCCTATAATCCACATATTTTGGGCCTTGTGCTTCTTTTGATTGAGTATTACATTTTAAATTTACATATGTGGGTATTAAATTCTTCTTGTGACATTCTTGGTTAAACGAGATGTCAAGCTGACGATGTTAGTTTTTAGCGAAACAGCTGTAATTGCATTTTAAAACGTGTTTTTCGAATAAATACTGGAAGTTTAGTTCAACCGTTTAGTTGTTTATTCTTTTTAGCAAGATGGACTTCTACAAAGTAAAGGTTACCACATTCAATTTCATTAAATCATCTTCGAGAGAAGTATTAACCCCATTATATAAGAAGTTACCTGAGAAAAGATGTAAGGCATCCCAAAACATCAACAGGCGCAACCTATAAACTAGATAGTATTGACAGTTGTTGTCAGTTGTTAAAAATTGAATAAATATTTGTTTTAAACCTATTTACATAATTATATTAAGAGAAACTTGCAATTTGAAAATTATTAGGCATATCTCATTGAACTTGACCCACAGAACCAGGTTAGTTTTAAAAAACATATACCTATTTGAATTTTTATTGTCATTTAGATGAATTAAATTGTGATAATATTAATAAAATTTTATCACTTTTCCCAAAATTATTTTAACACTTTTGAAGATTAGTTGTGCTTGTCTACTGCTTTCAAAATATAAATAAAATGCATTTTATTCCTTGTTTTATCTACTAATTTAAGAACAAAATGTTAATAGAAAGGTATGTATTTAAAATTGAACATTTACACAGATATTTATATCACATAAAATACTATCGTCAGAACTAAGAACGTTTCCGGTATTAGACTAATTACATATAATTTTCATTTTCAATAAATAATTCTGTTGTATACTCGGTTTTAAGCAATTACAAAATCTTTCTGTCCTAAGAAATAACAAACCCGAATAAACTTACTAAGAACAATAAATAACTGAACGGTTGAACTAAACCTCCACTATTTATTCGAAAAACACGTTTTAAAATGCAATTACAGTTGTTTCGCTAAAAACTAGCATCGATGCTAGTATTTTTCGAATAAATAGTGGAAGTTTAGTTCAACCGTTGTTATTTATTGTTCTTAGTAAGATGGACTTCCACAAAGTAAAAGTTACCACAATCAATTTTCGAATAAAGTTCTTATGTTTTTTTTTATTCATTTACCGCGTCAACAGCTAATGTTATTAGCGGGAGTGTGATATTTTACAAAAATATTAAGTACAAAAGTTGTTATGTATATTTCTGGAACTAGTCACAGTAAACTAACTAGCAAAAATGAAGTTTAACAATTTTTTTGCATACTTATAACGTTTTGATATACAAATGTTATATGTTTTTTACAGTAAGGTAGGAAAATCTATTTGGTAGAAAAACTGCAATTTTAAGAGGTTTCCTTTGGTGTACTATTACATAATCTGTACCATAAAACAACGATGCCATGATCATTATGTGACATATATCGTAATATGAAGGCATCTTTTCACTTATAATATCACAAGAGCATAAATTATTTCCGTAAATTTGTTTGGAGGCACGAACATTTTGAAAAATAAATTTCTTAAAGTATTCGTACAAGAAAGAAAATTTTCAGGAATAATTTAAGCTTGTGTGGTGTTCAGTAAGAAAATTTCATACCATAATTTGGAAAAAAATTATGAATCCAATCTTACGTCTGTCACAAAGCCTCAGAATTACTAGTTGCGTCTGCACCATAGAGAAATATAACATATTTTTATTTGTCTGTGGTCTGTACGTTGAAGTTTCAGCATTCTATGTCATTTCAGCTGTGAAAAAATGTTCACTTAAATATTATGGAGCCACGAAAGGATTTACGGAAATTTGCCATGGTACCGAGTCAAAATCAATACATTGTATTAGTTAAAAAGTAGAGCTGTGAAATTTTTACATTAATTCCACTTCAAATAAAACTATTATTATCTAAGTAACGGTAAATTGAACTAAAGCATAAATGTCGTTTTATTTTAAGTATTTGTCAAATTTCAAACCACTTTACCACTTCGTTCTCAGTAGTGTCAAACAATGGATTTACTAACCGACATTTAGATCCAAATTAGAAGAAAGGAAGAAGGAACAAAAAAATTCATCAAGGAAAAAACTGTCAGGAAGGAGAATATAATTTTACGGCAAGGTAGAGCCGTCAAGACAACACTGGAATCCTAAATTTCATTACGCTCGAAACCTTTTCGACCCACTTTCCGCGCGAAATATTCACCAAAGTAATGAAATACATTATTAAAAATTCTTAAATGAGAATAAAATGTTATCGAGAAAAGAAATAGAATAAAACTTTGGTACATACTTTTGAAAGATACAAAGGCATAAGAAAAATTTATTAAAAATCTGTAATTCTCCACTTTGGAAATATTGGGTTAACTTTACATTTATTAAGTAAAACTTCTTTAAATAAACTTTTAGAAGATACAAGTTTACCCCAAGAAATTGTTAATTATATATATTATAATAATTTACTCACAATACCAAATTTTATTATAAAGTTGTAATTTGCAAATTTTCTTTAATTAATTAGGGTAGGGTTCAAACAAAATTTATTATAATTTTTAATATATAATTTAGAATAAAATCCACATTAATATTGAACTACCCATAATACCTAACTAATTCCTATGTATTTTCCTAACTAAATCCTATATAATCTTAACTACGTAAACTAATCTACGGCAGTATCCTTTTTATTGTTTTATTATTTTATAAGCTTTTTAATTAGTTTCTTCTTTAAAATTTCCGTAAATCTTCTTAACTTTTTATATACTCACAAACTGTTGAACTTTATTCTATCCAGAAAACTATCAAAGTGATGGAAGCTTTTCTATTTGTATACTCCTTTTTCTAATAATAATTAAAACCTTTTCTTTTCAATTATTACTTATTTAAATTATATTCTTCTCAACGTTTTTACTTATTTTCCAAATAAAAAAAACTCTCTCTTCCTACTTTCTGACTTTAAATCCCCACTAATTGTCAAAATTCTTCTGCCAACGAAACTTCTTCATCACTACTCACTTGCACTTCATACTTTCTTACTAATATTTCTTATCTATACTTAACCTAATACAAGTTTTGTTTACATTACATAAATTTTTATGATCTAAACTAATAAACTTTGACATCTACTTCAAATTTTGACTTTTCTCCGATAAAACAAAAAAAAATTTAATTAAAATAAATTTTGAAATGACCCTTAAATATACCTTTTCAACATATTATATATTTAATTTCAATAGGGGCAGGTACGTTACTGTGCCAACGATTTTACATTAAAGGTCACTACGAGTAGTCAGTTAAAATAACCTTTAAATGTTTCTAGGATGCAGAAGTCCCAAGAGTGTATGTAAGATTTAGAGTGTCCTATTTTTTTGTGCATAATAGTGCACTACTTTCAATGCTAATGCACCGATAAACACTTAAATCGACATAGTTTCGCTAGGGCATAATTTGGGATCTTCTTTAATTTCAGGCACATTTTCTTTGTTTTATTATTCTCTAATGAGTTTAAAAAAATATATGAGAACTTTATGATTTTATTTAATTTGCTGGGGTAAGAATTTTATAGAAAGAGAGAATTTTTTTAAAACTATGCTACTACTTACCAACTTTGCACGTAAATCCATTTTGAACTTAATTTTCATGAAGTCGTGATTCCCTTTCATTCCATTGGGAAGTGTCTTTGAAATTGCCAGTAAATCTTTCGGCTCTTTCAAGGATTACTTTTTAATTAGCTTACATTTGTTTTATTGATTCCAAAGCTTTTGTTAACATGAATATATAAATGGAATTCAAAGAAATTATCATTTTGCCATGAAACAAAAAAATAAATGTAAAAAAATGAGTAAATTGACATCAGAACTTCACTAGATGCTTTTCGCTAAATCCCTTGAATAAACAGTTATATAAAAAAATGTTAATGAGGCATTTTTTATTTTGACTAACCATTTTTTTAATTTAAAATTACTCTGAAAGAGAATTATTGGATTAAAAATGTTTTAAATGGAAATCTACGTAGATTCCACAACAAACCACATTTTTAAAATTTATTTCACGATGTTTGCTTTAAAATTTACTTTATTCGTGGAATATGATTGTTTCGAAAGACAATTTATCATCAGATCGAAGTTAAATTTTGTTTTAAAAGTATATACCGAAGGAATAAGATATTACAATGTTTAATTCGAGATACTATTGGTATAAGGTTTCAATGATATAAAAACCAATAAAAACATGCTATATTGTGCTGATTTTTTTAATAACATAATGCATTTATCGTAAATCTATATCTTATCTATGTAGTAAATCAAAAATTCCAAGATTTATATGTTATTGGCCAAGTTTTCTATCAAATTTCCATTAAATAATTTTTTCACTACTAGCCTATATACCTATTAATATTAATAATAATAATAATAATAAATTTATTGCTTAGAAACTTTTACAAAGTTATAGCAAGAGTACAGGAAAGGAACTTGGTTTAAACAAATTTATAAATTATATAGCAACAGCGGAAAATATATACATATAAATCAAAACAAAATAACAACAATAAAAAAAAATCTCAATAATTATTCCTTTATTATGAATGATCTTAATTTTAATATATTGCAGATGAAGTGGTGGTATGTTCTAGAGAATATTTTTCTATGTTTTTTAAACAGGTAACTTTCGGTTTCATGACATTATAGATTGGGCAATCAAACAGAAGGTGTATTAAAGTTTCTTTCTCATTTCTGTTACAGATAGTACATAAATTCCTGGGGTCTATGATATATAAATATTGTTAATAGCAAACCTTAAGTTAAATTTATTACTTAAACGTAGTTGTGAAAGTATGCGAGTAACTTGAATTGGTAATTTTAAAAGAAGACAATTTTTAGGCTTTCTTTCAGGTACAAACGCAATGTATAGATTTAAAAAATGACAATGTTCAATCATTAATATGTCCATATCGTTTAGTTTATTATAAGACGCTTTTTATTTCGCTTTAACGAATTATAATCGATGATGTTCCATATATCTTCGAAATTGTTGGATATGTTATTGATTGCCTTGTCACTGTCATGTCATGAGTGACTGTTGACCCATACAAAATTTTTAATAGCTTTAAAAACTAATATTTGAAAAAATAGACTGTTAGTAGTGAAAAAATGCTGTATGAGCCGCGGTAGAAACGTGTATTATTTTCTCGATTCTCGGTCTTTAATGGACATCGACAATAATAACTCAATTTTCTACCTTGGCGTATAATAATAATTGACTTTTGTTGAGGTAGTAAAGTTGTTCATAATTAACCAAGGTAGAAAAATACAGGGACTGCTTGATTAGAACTAAATCTCAATCGATTTGACAGAATGTGAAGTTAAGTGATTCAAAGACAAAATTAAAAAATATTTTTCAAATAACTTGTCTATGCATTTTCATAGCGATTCTTACTACCCGTACAAATTTTTTATTAGTTTCAGAAACTTATATTTAAAAAAATATAATGTAAAAAAATCCAATACGAGCCATAATTTTGGATAAAATAAGGTTTACTTATTTAGGATTATTGCTGATTACTCTGTATCTTTTTTTATGTCTCATTTTAAATATTATTAATTATATTTTTTTTGTTTTAGGTAAGCGCAGTTTGATTCTATTTCAAAGTGTAAGTACAAACATGTCTAGATATACACATTATAGATAAATCGGTTAATTATGGGTTAATTTGTGTATCACTCATAAGTGGAAAAGTGGTATATTGACAAGGAGCCAGTGGCGTACTCAATTAATTCTTATTACAAAAATCACATTTTTTAATCTTTTTTATTTGTCTGTTATTTGTCTATACCTACATAAGTCGTCGCATTTGACGGGAAAATAGTAAAAATATCCAAATACACAGAGAAAAATAAGAATAATCTTGAGATGGCAACATACGGTAAAACAAAAGATGTGTAAAAATAATCCTATGTCTTTTAAACGAAGGACATCTAATCATTGTGTTCTGTCAGTCTTAACACATAGCGGCTAGTCATTTACCCTTATCAAAACATCTACAGAAAGTTCTACAGTAAACCTCATAATGCAGCCAGATAACGTGTTAGAATTTTTTAAACATCTCTTTACTTCATATTTTTCTTTAATATGTCATTAGGAGCCTGGAAAAGATATTTTAAAAGAAATGTCTTCGGTTGATATCTTGACACAAACGAAACATAAATGTTTGAGCGATCTCCGAATGTAATTTAGGAAAAATCCAATTGTTGTTCGGTGCCACGACAAGCAAAAACAAGCCAAATAAAAATAGTTGTTGTTCGTGATCATTTTATCTTCGAATTAAATTTAAAAGAGTGGAAAATGTAGCAAATGAAATTGTACCATGACACAACTGAACGCCGGAAAAATTGAAATGTTAATACCGAAGCGATATGGTGACATTAAAAGATTGTAAACATTGAATTTTACTTTATGTATGATTGACACGAGATGATAGCGAGATTTTACGGAATGTAAGATAAATATTGACTGTAACTTTAATTAAAAATTTGAGATAACCGGAACACCACCATCCACCAAAATTGTAGACTTTATGACAACGGAGTTTTTTTATCTCTTTATATATTTTTTAATTATTTTCTTTAAAAACATTGCTGACAAAAATTACAAAAATACGATCATATTTTTCAGCTTTGGCGTATACACGTAGCATTAATGGTATTATGGGTGAAATTCAACGTCATATACGTTTTAAAATAAATATTTCATTGGAAAAATGTAACTGTAAAATGTTTTAAAATATTTCACAAAAATTATTTTTATGTGATTTTTTTATATACTTTAAACAAATTTCTCAGGATATTAGAAAAAGCAGACGTGGGTTATTTTGTTACACAAAATAATTGTAGATGTAAGTCGATTACAAATTTATACCAACGATATAAATGTCGTTATTAGTTTCGCTTGAGAGGTTTTAAAATAGTTGTAAATTGTTTTCCTGTTGTAGACATTTTAAATGACAAAATGTGCGTGTTTTCATTATTTGATTGTTCTCTAAATTATTATTGTGTTTTAAATACATACTCGTTTCTTAATAATCCTTTTTTAAGCATGCATCTATCTTTCTCAAGAACATTGACCTTTGACTCATTAATTGTTAATTTTTGGTATTTATTTCATTGTTTTGTAAATAATGTATAGTTACATCATGTTATCATTAAATTTATTGTACTAACCCTTACTTTTTGGAAGTCCATCTTACTAAGAATAATAAAAAACTCTTCGTTTTAACAAAACGTGCACTATTTATTTATAAAATTGCTTTTTCAACCTCAATGACAGCCGTTTCGCTAGAATTAGCTAATTCTAGTGGAATTTTTGTCAAAACGAAGAGTTTTTTTATTATTCTTCATTTTGTCATTATTATTATTTTTCGGGTTTTCACTTAGCCTTGATTTGCGCTAAGGTTTTCATTGGTCTATTCGCTGCATCGGAAGTAATGTTGGACCTATACCTAGAGCATCGATGATTATGGGTATTACTTTTGTTTCAGATTCTACAGAATAGGAGGTCTTTATATTTTAGTTTTTATGTCTCTTTCTGTTGTAGTCAAAAGTTATCGATAGTACCACTTCTCGCCCAGTTTTGTATGTTTTGTCGAGAGGGACACCACCTCCGAAATTTATGAAGAATGATTTCCCGAAGAGACAGTAATATGTCTATAATTTCCCTTATTGCCCTACTATGCTTCGTATTCGCGAATAATTTCCTGTATTACCCTGGTACTGTCGCTGTATGTTCCCATATTGCTCCGAATGTCCTCCATATTTCTGGATAATTTCCCAGATAATTCCTTGTCGACGTGGTGTATGTTCGATGACATATTTTGGCACCATTTGTTAATTCCACTTAACTTGAATAAATAGTTAAACGGTGGTTCCAGTCTCTTTTCAGATATGATTTTTTTCTCTAACATGAGGCAGCCATGACGTTATGACGTTAAGAATACTAGATATAAAATTTAGAGCACAGTTTTTGTGCTGGCTCTGTTAAACCTTAAAAAATATTTGTTGGAAACTATTTATTGCACCTGAGTGTATATCTATCACCTCTACCTACTTTATTTACGTCCTGGCACTGCGTTTTCAGTGACTAGTATTTTTTGTGGTTAAATTTTGACCAAAATGTAGATGTTGGAGCGTCTATTGCATCTTGGCTAAATTTTACCTTCTACCTTTCTGCACAGAAATCTTTTGCTTGCAATTCTGTTATTCTGTTGGGGATGCTATTGGAGCGTTGCTTACGGTTGCTTGAGGCTGTCTATTCTTTCTAATTTTTTAAATATTTAGGAATATCGGTATTCCTTGATAAGCTTTTAAAACTTTTGTACCAAAAATATTTTGTTGTTGATCATAGTTTCTATGATCTTGAGGAGATTAGTCAGTATGGTTACTGAATAAAGGGAGAAACTTTAAAAGTCATACTTCACCGAATTTTTTTGTACAAACGCGTTCATGATACTTCGCGTTATGATTGTGTCAATTTAGTGTTAAAAATTATTTTTTTTGCTCATTTAATCCAAAAAAAACTTTTGTTCCGCTTACGAATAGACATTATCTTGGTCTGTTTTCGCTCCCTCGACGTAGTTTAAACGCGTATCCAGAACAAAAACGAAGTTAATTTAAATTTGGAAGAAGCGGCCGACCAGAGGAGTGTTTTAGATCACTGTCATTAGAACGTTTGGGAGTTTCACTAACCTGAAACAGGTGTCACGTTCTAAAGATAAGGGAGTTTTTTATTCGAAGAGAAACTTTTGTTTGCCTATTTAGGTACGAAGTTAACTTTTGTTTATAACAAATCGGTTTGTCGTGGACGGACATTAACCGAATCACTGTTATTAGGTTGTGTAACACGCTTTCAAATTGAACAATTGTACTTTTATTGCAATTAAGTATTCAGGCTAAGGTCGGTTACTTTTTTATTGTTGGGTATTTGTGCGATTTAAATGTTTTTATTAAACAGGATGTCCGCAAATTTAATAATACTGTTACCTGTCCATTTTAGACACTACTAATTAAGCAATAATACTCGTAATAGTCAAATATATTATTAAATTTAGGTGGATAGCTAAGTAAATATTGTCTTATACAGTGTGAAACAGCCAATTAAAATGAATTCTGAAACAGATAAATCGGGGTATGTTTAAAAAGACGCTTGTACCTGTCGATTAGTATTTCTATAGTCCGTTCATAAATTGACGATAGCACAAAATGTGCGCCCAAGTCATAAAACGGTCGTAACAGTCGTAAAATCATAGGCGGAGGTTACAGTACCTACAGTTTAAGAATATTAATATATTTATTTATTTAAAGTAACTAATGTTTTAATCATATACTCTACGACACTGGTCAGTCATTTCCACTCAAAATACCTACATAATCGGATTAAAAGTTCTATAGCTGTATTGTATTTCTTCAGATACAAGGTGGGTTAGTCGAAAACATCTTAAACTGCCAGTTTTAGGTTGGTTTTTGTTATTATATCATATTACTTGTCCTCTCTGTATTTCAGTTCCCTAATGAGGGTCAAACTTGCAGTGAACTATCAACAAATTGTGTACGGACTATAGTGCGCTTGTTTTATCAATAATTTTTTTATACAGGAAGTGTCATGTGACAGTGGCCAAATACCAACTTTGTTTTTTCAAATACACTACCCTTTATATATATTTTTTAATTTTGGGATTATTTAGAACATTCTAGACAAATTTCATGTACAATGTCTTGCATCCGACTTTTTTGTTTTGGAAATGTTACGGGTTTTAAAATTTATTGTAAAAAATAAGAATTAATTAAAGAACATTTTTTCTTTACAACATTTGTTATTAAACATAAAAAAACAATGTTTACCCCAATCTTCAAAAATAATTTTTTCTCATGACAGTCATGACTGATTGATCTAGTCGTTACCGTTATTCGTCTTTTTAGGCCATCCAACTTGACGGGCTTAGTTTTATAATCAATTTTTTTGATATACGTCTGGCTATTAAATAACGAGACTGCTTATGAAAAAAAGTTCATTTTAAAAAAATTCTACAATCCAATGCTTCCCTTCAATATACTACCCTTCCCTCGCCATTAGTTTTTTCCATTGGTCAAAGCAATGCTGGAAGTCTTCTTTGTAAGAGCATTTAGGAGTTCCGCCGATTTCTGCACCTGCACCTCTTCCATTGACTCGAACTGGGTTCCTTTTAAGAAAGATTTGATCTTTGGAAACAGGAAAAGTCACAGGGTGCTAAATCAGGCGAGTACGGCGCGTGTTCGAGCACTGGAATGCCTCTAGCGGCTAAATAACGCTTCACAAACAGCACGTTATGGGCGGGTGAGTTGTCCTGGTGCAAGATCCACGATTTGTTTTTCCACAACTCTGGACGTTTCTTAAGAACTCGCTATCGCAGCGTTGCCAAAACTTTCAAATAGTAAGTTTGGTTTACAGTTTACCCTCTGGAATCCATTCAGTCATCACGATGCCGTTGATGTGGAAAAAAACTATTAGTATGGCTTTAAATTTTGATTTTGACATCCTTGCTTTTTTCATTCTCGACAATACAGAAGTTTTCCAGTGCATGGATTGCCACTTAGTTTCAACATCTTATTGGAATATCCAGGTTTCATCTCAAGTGATGATGTTTTCTATCAATTTAGGCCCTTCATTTAACCTCTGAAGAAAATCTGAGCAGATCTGTTGACGGACGAGCTTTTGGTCAGAGGTCAAATGTTTTGGGACCAACTTCGCATAGACTTTCTTGATGTTCAATTCGTCATGTAAAATTATTTTTACATTTTCTTTATCGGCGTTTACAGTCTCAGCAATCATCCGAATGCTCATACGACGATCTCCGCGTACAATTTCATTTATTTTGGTTACTGTTTGCAGAGTTGAAACAGAGACAGGTCGACCTGGACGTTGGTCATCTTCTGTGCCCTCTCGACCTTCAGAAATCTTTTATATAGCACTCAGTCGTTTTTTTTTTTAATTAAACGAGAAATTTCACATTGATCCGTTGCTCGTGTTTTTCGTTACACACTGAGAAAAAACACGTTCGTTTCTAACCTTTACAGACAAAATAGTACTACAGCGACAGAAACGTGTTTTCGTACTGGAATAGTAGACACTTCCAGCTATCTAACGCTGCATTCGTTTTCCACCTTACCCCTCTAGAAAGCCTTCTGCGCGTGCAGTCTGGTTTTTTAATAGCCAGACCTCGTATGGTCATCAAAAAGGTCTAATAGCCTATGATCATGGAATCTTGCTGGTAACTTCATCACTCCTTGCCTCCCTATTCATCTATTTGGAAAAATTTCATTGATACACTGATACTATTATATTTACTTTTACTAATCATAGCTTGATGTGCCTAAAATAGCTTTTAATAGTATTTTTTTAAAGTTGGTGAACAGCGGTCACATATAATTTTAATACTTGTTTATTAATTAGTTAAAAAAAATACATGAATTATACTACAAACAATAAACGAAGTGCAGCTTAAATAAAGTGAGCAGAATATACATTTTTAAATTTTTTATTCCAGTCCTAAAAATTATTCAAGAGCATATTTCTTATGTGTACAACTTTTAAATGGATTGGTTCAACTTTTAAAAAAGTATATCAAAATGTATTTGCAATGTTTATATTTGCTTTGCAAAATTTATTTAGATCAGCTGAATGTGATTTCTGCAATGCTTTGTTTGTTGTGTAGAATATTTATGAACCGATTTATCCTATGATTTTAAGCACATTACTTGAAAGAGTTTCACATTTCACACTAAATATACTCACACTTTCCCAATATTTCCAAACAGAAATAATCACTTCTTATAATGAAGCAATTGAAGACTAATTCTTCTGTTATTTAATAGGTCAATAAGAAAATTGGTAGATCCTTGCTATCTTCTTAGTTATTTAGAGCGAATACTTTAGTGTTTAGACCCACGTAGACACCCAGAAAGTCTCTTTTTAGTTAAATTGGAGCCACTATAACACAAGTAATTTAAACGTATATGAGGGTGTCTTGAATTAAATTATCCCCGAAATGTACACCCTTTATCACCGAATATAACTGTCTACTGTCTCCTTGTTGGCTATTTCATTTATCGCTAACCAAATTTTGTTACTTCAACAAAGTGTTCTGTTGTGTTTGTGAATTAAGCTGGATAATATTAATTGTATACAAAATGTTAACAAAATGTATTTAAGGAGGTCCTTTCGCTGCAATGTAGTAGTCAATATTTGATCAATCAAAATAAAAAACCCAAGGAAATTCCTAGAATTTAAAAAGAGCTAGTATTTGAGGCATTAATAAAAAAAATTTGAAACATCATGGAAAAAAATTCAAATACGAGTGCAACTTTTTAAATGTCTACTCCACATCTGGATGGAAAGGGAGGCGATGGCTGGTGCATACAGAAGACTAGTGAAATGTCAGGATGCAGGGCAGAGCAGTGTCAGAGCCAGGGCCGGAGAGATAATAAAAAATCATCCGATACTGGAGATGGTACCAGATGCAATGTAACCTAAATATAACTACCACAAGCCATTTGCCGTTTTATTCCTAGGAAGGGAAGAATGGGAGACGAATAGATCGAATCTTATAATGGCTGACCACTGTTGGTATACATGGACGGCTCTAAGACCGAGACAGGTATTGGAGCGGGGGTACATGGAGGGAAACCAAAATAAATTTTAACATTTCTGTAAGATGGGAAGTCTGAGGTCGTATAAATCATTTAGACTTTATTGCACTTCTTACTAACACCATCTATTTTGCCAACATTAATCTACTTGAAACACCAGTAAGTTGACAAGGCACTTACATATCCGTCACATCATTTCAAAAACAAACGCTTCAAAAGCTGCAATTTGGTCCTCCATATCCAAAAGACAGTAAACTAAGTTTCCGCCACAAATTTACTCTTTACAAGACATGCATCCTTCCACAAATCATGTACGCATCGATAGTATGTGGACAAATTGCTAATTCTCATTTTTACCGACTTAAAACAAAACAAAACAAAACGATTACCGGGACCCCCAGGTACTTATGAAACCTAAACATTCGACTTTATGGTGGACACTATAAGCCACCAAATCCGACTACGAAACAAAGACTTGATCACCTCATTTCATAATCATACAAACCTACTTGCAGAGGACACTAAACTATAATCCAAACAATTTTCCGAGGGCAAAACCGCCAAAACAGGATCTTGTGAACCATAACTGAGACTTTCGAGACTTGTACTATAAAAGTCAAAATTCAACTAGCCTAAATTTTAATTAATCAAGAGCCCAGGAAACCCCAATACTTCTAGCGAAGTTAAGCAGCTTTATAGAGGACATTTTTTCAATATGATTTTCAATTATAGCAACTCCTTAACTTAAAGCGTTTAAAGTACAATGAGCTCGCATTTGTTTGTACTTTCCGATTAGCCATTAATTTGGTGTGATACCTCAAAGGGTGCTCAATAAGAATACCTTTGTCCAGTTTTATATATTATTATATATTTCGAGAAGGCACTTTGTTTTTTTAGGTGATATATTTACAAACCTTTTAGCTGGTCTCAATCCTGACGTATTCATCCAGAAGCTAACATGGAACCCTCAAAATCCTAAGAATCACACAAAAGGCTAAAGTTGTCCTTGGGTGGTATGTAGTTTTCATGAATGGTTGGAAGATTCATCTAGAGAGAGGCAGGCCAAACCGTTCATAAAGGGACATTCTGCAAATTTCATTAGGCTTGCCTAAATTGCAGTTTCTAAACTATCACTACCACAATTAAGGCTGATGAACTTCGTCGGAATGGCCGGGCTAAGTGAGGTGCTTAAAAATACAAAAGTCAGCACAATAGATCTGCTTGTCACAGTATATCAGAATGTTAAGCCGGCCGAATTCGTAGTCGGCAATTCATCCAGTGAGATTGTAGCTGATACTGTTCTGTTTTGTTGTGGCTTTTGTTAGAGCATAAAATGGCTCTAGACGTATTTGTCCCTTCTTTTGCGAGTCAACTTCCCCATTACCTAATACACCCACATATGGTACCCACTTCAAGCCAACCTTTTTTTTGCCAGTTTTAAATTACATTCTCAGACAAGCTTTGACTAAAAAGTAAAAGCACTTAGAACCTTAAAAACTGTATGTAATCGATGTTTATCTGGACCCTCACGTCGATAGATTTGTGCTTGAGAGTTGTTAGCTCTTTTAGCTATCTAAGACTTATCTTTATACCACATGAGTCAGCCCTCTTTCAGCTCTGGTTCGACTTCGTTTAACCGTATGGCTGTTTCATATAACCACTTCAAACGGTGTCTCAAAGTCAAATTTAACTGGTATGATGTCCAAGGATGCTAGTGGAATATTTTCCAGGATTTTAGGATGACCAACCAAATTACCAAGTTTTAAGTAATTTGCCTGTTGCAGTCGTAAAGCACCAGCTGCAGCCTGTATCATTATGCAAAATTGTAGCGGAGAGGGACACATCATTGACTCTAAAGCAACAGGAGCACTTTGTTCAGGTTGTCTGTCGTCGGCGTTGAACTTTTTCAGTCCGGTTAGGAGGTATGGGATCCTCGTCCCCAGCAGATGAGGTTGGGTCCTCGGAGTCTTTGGATGGATCAGCAGTTACTTCCAACTCACAGTCGTCTGGAAGACGGTTTGGTTCCGAGAGTGACGTACTAAATGAGCACTTAGTAGGACGGCCTCGTCTCCGTAACGGTAGTACTGGAACGGGGTCGTCAGTGGCATCAACTTCTCGAAAAGGTGTCAAAGCAGAGACGTTGTATTTACCCATTGGTACTTAGGGTTTCTGTGGAGACGCCACTTCGTAGGTGGTCGGAGTAATCACCTTTGTCACTATGTATGGTTTATCTCTTCTCGGGACGAACTTCGAATAAGTGAATGAGTTGTTGGATTTACTTAAGGCATGCACGCCTACGAGCACATTATCATTAACCTGAAAACCTTTGTCACGTCGCGTTTTATCAGCGAATGCTTTCTGTCGGTCCTGATGCGATTCACTACTTTCGCGGGCTACTTGCAAAGTTTCACTAAGAATTTTTTAGATAGGGAGTTATTCCCGGTACAAAGTTGTCGTTTTTAATGATTGCGCGGAAAACACGTTGTAGATCATCCGGGGTGCGCAACTCGCGATCGAATGTGAGGTAGGCGGCACAATAACCGGTAGCTTGTGATCGAGCCGATCTTTCCATAAGGTATGATCAGCACCAGTCAAAATAGCTAGTTGGAGTTTTAAATCTCTGTTCTTCCGCTCAACGGGATTAGCAGCGGGCCAATAAACAGGAGTGAGGGATTGTTTAAAGCCGAGGCAATAAGCTACTTGTTGCATTACGGCGCTTACAAATTGAGTGCCATTGTCGCTGATGACGCGTCGAGGCACGCCGAAACGAAGGATAACCTAGTCAATTAAACAACGAGCACAGTTTGTGGATGTAGCTTGCATAAACGGATATATTTTCACCCATCGGCTGACGATGTCTTCCACAATGAAGAAGTCGATAGAGACGGTTTCAAAACGTTGAGCTTGGACTGGGGTTTGTAGGAGTCATGGTACTCCCCTACCTGTGTTGCTTTGGGGCAGGTTGTCATGCCACTGTTATTCTCAGATCAGACAGGCACTGCAATTTCTGCAATTTAGTACATATTGTTGATTGTTGAATGTTCGGCCATCATACAAGTGAAGCAGAGGTGTCAAATATTTTTGAAGCCTGGTAAGAAAATGTTTTTTTATTTCTTCTTTTACTACCAGATTAATGGAATCTTAAAGATGGTTACAGGTGAATATTTTTAGATTTGAAGACTTCTGTTGACACTTTGTTCTTAAGTTTAAATTTCTGTTGTATATTAAACAGTTTATAGATTCTACTACCTGATTATTTGATTTATCCTTTTTATCCTTCCTTAAAGGTAAATTACTAAGCGACATATATAACAAAATATGCCAATATCAGCAGTCTACCGGAATATCGGCATTTCACGAACCTATATACACGCCGAAGAAGGTTGTTATTATGAAATATTCAACGATTTTACATTTCATATTTAGAAAAATGCTTGGATCAATTTCAGGATCGTAAAATTTTACGAGCATAATATTTTTAAACTCGTAATCTTTTATCTTAAATCTAATTCGTCAGTATTTCAATACCGTACATTCCGAGAGGTCATCGTAATTTTTTTACTACTTTTACGGAATTATATATCGTATTTTATTTTTATGTACCGCTCAAGTTGTATTAAAGAAAAATAAATACGTATATTAAAAGTTTCACGGAAAAATGATAGGTCTATAGGAAGAGTAGGTTGGAAACCTTTCCCGTAGAGTGCGTACAGCTTCCCGGGGGCTGTAGACACTAACACTCGGCCGTGGATGAGTAGGAAAGTGCTGGTCGCTGCCGCTACAGGCTAGGACTATTGATTTTCGCGGCTATAGAGAGAGAGCTGGGTAAAGTTGGATGCGGCGGCCCGACCGTCTGCCCTATAGTCGGGTGTGATACACACACACACACACACCGCCATCGGGTCGAAGAGGGGCGGCAAGCACCCGAGACATTTACCGGCCGCAGCTCTTGCAACCGCCGCCGATCTAGGAAAATTACGCACTAAGTGCGTATAGGCAAGGAGTTTCTATCTCACAGCGCAAAAAACTACGAAATTTCAATTAATTTACTTAAATCACACACTCACGATGAAAATGCCACTTCCGATTATGACTATTAACTGTAAAAAAATAAGAAAACAAAATGTTTTACTGAATAAAACATATAGAAACTGTAACTGTATTATTCAAGTGTCAATTGTGTAAAAATTAATAAGTGAATTTAGGACACGTTTCACACATTGTCACTGAAAATAACCGTTATACACATTAAGATATTATTAGTAATTGAATAATTGAACAAACAATAATTACGTAAGTGCAAAACACGTGAGGTTATAAAACTAACCATAGTCACTTTTGAATTTACATACTGCGGTTAAATTAGTTTACTAAATGATGCAATTCTTATTAAAATTAGATAATTACAACTAGATATGAAAAAAGTAATTAGTGGCCACAAAAAATTTGAATGTATTCAATAGTTTAAAAACAATTTTATTTTGTAAGCTTTGTATAATTGACTAAGTGACTACACTCGTCAAAAAAAGTATCGCATAATTTTAAAAATTGAATTATGGTGTAAAATAAAATCCTTTAGATGTATAAAAGCCCAAAATATTCACAGTTTAAGTCGCCTTTTTGTTGAAAAACAAAAAATGAATAAATTTTCATAAATCCTATTTGTATTATTTACATTTTAAAATTTCTTGTGTGCAGTACGTTTGTTTAATTTTTCATTTGGAAGTGTCTAGAAACAATTTGAGTAAAAATGAGTAATTTAACCCCAGAACAAGCAGCTGTGGCTTTAGTTGAAGATGGATCTCAGAAATATGTTGCTGAAGTCATGGGAATCTAGAGGGGTTTCTAGAGTCTTAAAAAGGTTTAGAGAATTTGGAAGTTATAATAGAAGACTAATCCTGCAGATGACCGTTATTTAAGAATTCAGACTTTGCGAACTCGTCATGTTACAGCCAGGCAACTGCAAAATGTTCTCTGGACTCTGGAGTCCGTAATGTTAGAATATCTGACAATACGGTTAGAAAGGAATTTTGGAATCAGACCCAGAATGCCTGTTACTGCTCCATTGTTAACCATGTAGCACGTTTAAGGTTCGCAAGAGAACATGTTGATATTAACGATTGGACTAATACCTATTCTTTTTACGGATGAATCAAGATTTTCACTATTTGGATCCGATAGACGTATTCCAGTTTATATACGCGCAGGTGAGCGATTTGCTCAGTGTAACATAAGAGCAGCCAGAAATTATGGAGGTGGTTGGATTATGGTATGAAGAGGTATCTGTTTTGAAGGCGACACGGAGTTAATTGTGTTTCGTAGGGGATCACTGACATCTAATCGGTATATAAGGGAAGGGAAGAATTAAGTATATATTTTGAAAATAAACCCAAAAAGTAGCTAAAATAAAGTTGTATTTATTTCTTATTCATCTTTTATTATGATTTTTTTTTATTTTATTTGATTTTATTTACAGGAGAGGTTTGTATTTAAGTTAAGAAATTAGGTGAGGCTAGGTTTCACTAAACGTTACTTCTACTGTAACCTGAAAGGTCTATCTATCAAGGTCATTCTATCAACCCTACACTTCCTTTTCTTAATAAGTTATTACTCAATCACCAGAGAGTTGAAGATCTTCAAAGGTGGATAATCCAGTCATATCCAATCTCTGAGGGTAATGCGGCCTTCTTTATTGGCAGGATAGACTTGTAGCTTTAAGCATTTTCTTAGCTTTTGTTATGTTTAAATGTTCTATAATTGTAATACCAAGAATTAACTTTGTCAAGAAGTTGGCCATCCAGATGCAATGCAACACATTTAACTGTAGGTATGCATTAAGAGGTATTAGCCAATCTGTACACCATTTGAAAATCGAGGGTAAATTACTTTAAAGAAAGGCATAACTAATTTGAATGCGGATTTAAAAATATTTTAGTATTATCTGCGTTAAAAACATACTAAGATTTAAAGTGGAATTGAAGATCATTTGTGGACAATATAAATAGCAGTGGACCCGGCTACCATAGTACACCACTTAATTCTTCTCTTTCAGTAGAGTTTTCAGTTCCAACGCAAAAAAAGTATCAAACGTATCAAACCATTCTACCTTCACCTTGACCTCCACCTCGGAAATCAAGGTGTTAAAGTTTATATAACAGTAATTTATTAGGTACTAGATCAGTGGTTTAGTAAAATATAAGTAAATGAGGTCAATAGGTTGCTTCCCGTTCAAAGCTGGAGACCAGATAAGGTTAGTCAAGCTATTGGATACTTCGTGCATATATACTAACGTAGAGACAGCAAGCAATAGTGATTGTTTTGTATCAAAGGGGAAACCGTCAGACACTACAGCCAGTGTCGTATCATTTTTAGGGGGTTTAAAATTAATACCTTTAAAATATATTTTGAAACATGTAACAAAAGTTTTTTTAGACTTGAATTTAAGTAGTAATAGTAATTAATTATTTACATGGAATTATAAGATATTTTATAAAATAGAAAGTTGAATTTATTGCATATATTTCTAGATTTTCAGTATTCTTAATAATATGGCGGTATATGTGCTTTATACATTTACCTATTTTTAAACAAGTGTAAGAGACGCTAATGTATATTGACTTGTAAAACGACCTTGATGATTCATTTTCATATTTATATTTACAAATCACACAAACTCTCACCATATAATATATACTCAAATTAATTTTAAAAATGGCTTTATTAGTAATATCCAAACACTATTAAATTGTAAAAATAACTCTAGATGCAAAACAAATTGACAATAATTGCATATGTGACAATTCGACTTGACACGCAAATTCAAAACGGACCAATGAGATGACATTTATTTTCCCCCCCTGATACAAAACAAAGCTCATTTGGACGCTGTCTCTAGTATATATGCTCGAAGATTGGATATCAATTAAACTTTACAAGTAAATAAAAAAAGTGTCAAAAAACCTTTTTTTTTTTAAATAAATTAATAAAATAAAATATGAAAAACAATATGGTATAACATGTATAACATAACACCAAAACGTAACATTTTTTTGTAATAAAACTGTCTCATCAATAAAAAATAGTCTTTACTGAAAAAATGTGTTTACTTTGGATAACAATGTTCCTAATAACTACAATCATTCTTCTTTTATTAAATTTACGCTACTGCAATAAACCTACACATTTCGAAAGACCTCCTCGGAAAGCGTAAAAATACAAAAATAAAACACAAAATGAACTACTAACCGTGAACTTGAAATAAGCGAGAAAGACAGAAGATGATCTTTGACCTCAAGCTCGGGGATTCGTTTTGAAATATCGAGGTTCTTTACAGATACATGAATGTAAAATATACAAGTTTATTATTTTCAATGATTTTAAACAATATTCAAATATACACACATAGAAAAAGAATAGAAATATTTTTATGAATGACCGTTTTGATTTTCTTTTGGAATTGTTATAGATAAATAATTATCACAAAAGGTTAAAATATATTACTCCTTTTATATGTGGGTAACAAATAAACACTATTTGAGATTTTTTTCGTGAAGATAACCAGAATTATTTACCAGTTAACATTATTTTGACCAAAAAGTAGTAAAATGTTTTATATAATTATAAAAAATGAAATTCCCAATAATCTAGAATCAGTAGGGACAATGTAATACTAGACCTGATCCGTGGCCTATACAGGGCTAATAGTACTAGCCATTACATTAAGACCCTTATATTATATATATGATATTATATATATGTGTTAGCACTACAGACCTTGTAGGTTCATGGCTGATGCGTTTCCATTTCAGCGGTATGCTCTCGGAGATCCATATGAAACTCTTCTTCGATAATCTATTATATTCAACTATCACTTTCGCATGGACTATCCGAGTGCCCACCACTTGGATCCGTTCCAAAATTTTTGTATTAATTCCCACTTTGCCTTTAGTAACTGAACCTTTCCATGGGTTGGTTGACGGCTTGTCTCCATTTCACCTTGTCCTTTCCACATTCTGATATTAAGTCTTTGTAGATCCTCTTCAACCTCTGTTTTCCATCTTTTTCTAGGTCTGCCTCTTCTCTGTCATCTTCCTTTAAAGCTTTCTAGCAGTACTTAGTTTTCCTATTCCCATTCTTTCTATATGTCCTAGCCATCTAAGCCTTTGAGATTTTATGATTCCTATAATACTAGGACCTTTGAGCTCTTTGTTCGTTCTTCTTATCCAAATTCCGTTTTGCATTTTTCCTCCATATATTTTCCTCAATACTTTTCTTTTTCATATTTGTAGCATTTCTAGTTCTTTTTGGTTTAAGGTCCTTGTTTCTGAGGCATGTTTCTTTTTACTTTATCAAATGCTTGTTTGAAGTCAACGAAGAGTACCATCGTCTGCTTTCCAAATTTATAACTTTCAGCCTGTATTTCCTGTAATATAAAGATTTACTCCACTGTGCTTCTTCCTCGTCTAAATCCACATTGGTATTCTCCAATTATATCCTCCATTTTTCCTTTAGAATGTCCCTGATTATGTAGCAAGTACCTTGTAAGCCACATTCAATAAAGCTATTCCTCTGTAATTTTGGCACTAAATTTTATTTCCTTTTTTATATATAGGAATTATTACAGCTTTGGTCCACTCTGTGCGCATTCGTTTTTCTTCCAATATCTTTTGCAGTAATTTTTGCATCATCAATTAGTCGCGTTCCTCCATATTTGAACATTTCCACAGTTATTTGGTCACTCCCTGAACTTTTATTGTTCTTTAGGTTATCTATAATATGTTTTATTTTATCTCTGCTCGGAGGGGTCCTTCCGAAAGCAGCTCTAAATTTGTTTCTATCCTTCCTTCCCTATCCAGTTCTTGGTGCTCATTACATTGACCATTTAAAAGATGTTCAAAATATGTTTTTCTTTTTCGCCCATTAGTATTTCTCCATACGGGATTTGAATTGATTTCTCTTTTTTCTCTTTTGACTCCTTGATATAGGTTTCTCAGATCTTTATTTCTGTAGTTATCCTCTATATTTTGAAGTAGTCGTTCATTGTATTCCCTCTTTTTCTTTCGTGATTATCTTTTTTCGTTATTTTCTTTTGTTTACTGTATGTTTCTTTTACATCGTGCGCTTCTGTTTAATCTTAGTTTATTTCTTTTGTCTATTTCCTGCTTGCATTCATCATCAAACCACGGTTTCAATTTAATTTTTTCCTCTTTAGTTATTTTTTTAGCTGTAGTATTCATAATTGTCTTTAATGTTTCCCAGTGATTCTCTGTATCTCCTTCCGCTATGTTATCTATTTCCTCGCTGATTATTCTTTCATATCCTTTTTTCACCTCAATTGTTAGTAATCTAGCAACTCTTCTGTCTTCTGTTCGTTTTATCTTTTTATTTTTGTTTGTTGGTATTAGCTGCTTTAAACTGGCTCCCACCATGAAATGGTCGGAGTCCATATCAGGTCCTCTATACGTTCGTACATTGGTGATACTTTTGTCTTCTTGGAGTTCGATGGTTATCCTTAATGTACATCTCTCTGAGATGGGTTTAAAATCTATGACTATCCATATTAGTTTTTTCCTAATTATAAAGCCAGTGTCTAACATTCTATTTTCACCCCCACTATTGAAAAATATATAATTTGCAATTTCTTGTGAGCCTTGCCCTAGTAATGCTACAATATCAAAATTATACCTTCCAGCTTCTTGGTCCAGCTGTTTAAGAGAGTTAATAAACTTAAATAAGTGTGCAATAAATATATATTTTAAGTTAAGTATACGGTCACTATATTGTATATGCGTGAAACGTCTACAAAGGGTATTAAGATTAACAAAACATCAATATAACCGATCGTCCAAAATATGTGTAATGTACAAGAGACAACCAAACAAACTGGATAGTTAGAAAAGAAGGACATAAGGGGGATGGGAAAGTAGAACGAACAAAGAGAATGGGGATGAGAGAAGTGATGTCAAGAGCATAGCATGGGAAAAAGAAAAGAAGTACCCCGATGAAGAAGTGGAAGGAAACCATTATAGAAGATGTTGCCAAAAATAATATAAGGGAGTGAAGAATTTTAGCAAGAGATTGAAAGAAGTGGCGTCAACCTACAAAAGCAGCCATTAAAATGTATTTGCCAAAAGTTTTTTTATTATGGATACTGACTAATATATAAAAATAATCAAGTATTCAAATAAAATCGAAACTACTTCCCATTTCCCTATTTATCCTCTTTATTTTTTTGTTAAAGGATAAACGTCGATACCCTCTATTACCAGCAATTTGAGTGTCTATTGATGCGGACAATTTTACTCTTTATTTTCGAGTTATAAATTGCATTATGTGCCTTCGATATATGAACCAGTGGGATAGAAACGTTGCTTCGGGCCAGATTATATATATATATATATCTAGAGAGATAAATTGAGAATTGGATGGCAAGTTCAATTTTGTAAAAGTGCTGATAGGAATATTACGCAATAAAAATCATTTTGTACATTATCTATGGAAATTTGTACGTAAAACTACCTAAAAACTTTCAGCCCAATATAATTTTTTTCCGATTGACTAGTTAGTTTTATTCGAATATGAAAAAAATCATGTTCGTTTTCGTTTATGTCGAACTGTTAAAATAAACAAAGTAATACCTCAATAAAAATTAGATAATTAAACTAATTAAATATAATGACAATATCATTGTATTAATGGGGACATTCTCAATACCACATGATTTTTTATTGATACTAATAATTACTAAAATAAGATTTCTGAAATTGCTTTTTTTTCAAAAATGTTGGTTTTTATGTTTAGTTAATTTCTAGACTGCAAAACACACGAGGGACGTTTGGATTTTACAGGCACCAGAAAACTTAAATAAAAATATTGGAAACACACTTTCCAGACTTAACCAAAACTAAGATCAGCAATGATACTCTCCAATTTACCACGAGCCTGTAGGACGAGTGGTGTTTTTTTAAAGCAACTCAGTTTCCTTTAGAAGTAAAAAAACAGACTTATAGATAAATTTCAGTACGAGTGGTATTTTGTGGACTAAATCACGAACAAAGTAATTGATCAATACAGCTACAATAATTTTTTGATAGGCGTCAAACTTTGCTTTGTGATCGGTATTGGTTACCTCTTTGAAAACACCGAACTTGACAGACCAATCAGAATTGAAGGACAGTTGGTATCATCGTGATAATACCAGCTGTCTTTAGCTTGTGATTAGATGAACATTTCTATATAAGTGATTATTGTATTTGTTCGTGATATAGTTCCAAAAATATACCATGACATAAGATAAATTCAATCACGAGTGCTATTACTATTGACGTTTTATTTTCAGACAAGACAACGACCATGTTAACCGGTAAAACTCCTGTTATTTAATGCAATTTATTTCTATCTATCTTTTTAAATGTTTACTGTTTTATTTGTTAAATCATTATTATTACTTCATTAGGTTCTGGAAGTAATAATGCTACACATAATTTAGAGATTCTCACTGGTTCTGTAACGTACTTTCATTAAATGGAAAAAAGTGATATTTCGTTCAAAACCTTGAAGACTGTAATTTTATTCCGCCCCAAAGCATACCGACTCACTACCCTTAAATCTTTGAAAGACCAAAGAACAAAGCGATTACAAGAGTTGCCTTTTATATTACGGGATTGGAGAATAAAAACAAATATTAATCACCGAAAATCACTTTATTGTTTTTCTAAATATTCCCCATGAAGATCTATACATTTTTGCAGGCGTTTGAACCAATTTTCGAAGCACTTTTTCCACTCTGATCGAGGTATCTCCAAAACATGCATTCTGAATGCAGCAACCACTTCTTCAGGTGTCGCAAAACGTTGACCTCTCAGATTGTTTTTACGTACGGGAATAAAAGAAGTCATTTGGTGCTGTCAGGACTATACGGTGGATGACTCATCAAATCGATGTTTTGGATGCTCAAAAATGCAATTGTTTGAATCGATGTTGTGGGAGCTCGCATTGTCGTGGTGAAGTGTGATCCGTCTTCGGCAGTTGTTTTCCTGATTTCTTGGAAGGCAACTGGAAAAAAATGGTTGTGTACCATTCATAATTCACTGTTCTACGTTGTTCTAATGGTACGGTTGTGACATTTCCAGTTTTTCCGAATAAACAGACAACCATTTGCTAGGAAATGCTTCGTGTGTGAACAACTTTTGTTGAATTTGGCTCATCTTGAAACACACATACAGTCGACTGCTGTTTTCTTTCGGGCTCATACGCTCAAATCCATAATTCAACTGTCACGATGTCATAGACGTGTTTCGAAGCACCGCGATCGTATTTTTTGAGCATTTCCTTCGATCAATCGACACGAGCCTTTTTTTGAGCGATTGACAAATTGTGTGAGATCCAACGCGAACAAATTTTTTTGACCGTCAAATATATATGCAATATTGAATGTATGCTGGTTCCACTAATGTATAAGGTTGTCTCAATCTTAAGATTGGTCACATGATGAGCTTGCAATATCAGTTCGGGCACAGCATCAATGGTTTTCGGAACAACAACTGATGGCCGACCTGCACGAAATTTGTCTTGAAGTGAACTACGGCCACGATTGAATTTATGGATAAACACTGGTCCTTGATGGAGCTTCATCCGCAAAAATTGAATTAAGTTCATCCATGCACTGTTACTGAGTTAATCCACGTGGAAAGTTGTAAAAAATTACATTTTTGGGCCGAGATGAATCTTTTAAGTTAATGTAAATAACACAAACAGCGCTCATAACGTTCTGAGTACGTATAACCTCAAAAATGTCCAACTTTACGTTAGAGCTGCCAGTTGCCAGATTGTAACACCAGGGTTGCCAAATCTCGAAATATAAAAGGCATCCCTCGTATTTATTATCTCAATTAACATACCTTTACTCAGGCAAATTTTACTGGGACGAATAATAATGTAAAGTTGAGACAGAGATAGTCCTATCTACCAAAAAATAAGGATAATGAATCAAGTAGATCATACATTACATCAGAGGAAAAATACTTTAGTAATTATGTATTATAACACTAACTTTAATAAATATTGTTCAATTTAAGTATTATAGTGTATAAAACCAGCCAAGAACTTCATGCGAATGGTTAAAGACCAATACATTTTATATGCAGTAGCAGAATGTCTCTTAAACCTTGTTAATACTGCTGAAGAAAATAAAGTCATGGTAGGTAGGACTCGGGTAACGAGGTACTCGAAATTATAGCAGAAAATGACACGAGTTGGAGTATTATTGAAATAGTAAATAAAGATAGGAAAATGGATAGAGCCGATCGATCTAGAACTCGCAGTGGGAATAACGGAAGTAATAATATTGAGGGGACCAAGGGATTGTGAGAATATTAAATTCCAATACCAAAAAAAAACAATAATATAACTGAGAACGGCTAAGTTCTTGGGCATCATCTTCGATGACAGACTGACTTTCTCTAAACACATAAAAGCGCCGGCAGCAAAAGCGGAAGATAGGATCCCGACACTCCAGAAGATTAGGCCCAATATAAGGGGTCCCGCAAAAATGAAGGTTGGTATTAGAGACAATACTACTCCATACTACTCTACAGGACCACAGTGAGGAACGAGATCCTATCTAAACAAAAATATAAACAAATAATGATGAAAAGGGCACAAAGGAAACCGCTGCTTCGGGTGTGTAGGGCGTACCGAACAGTGTCCACAATTGCACTGCAGGTGGTGTTACGAATGAGTTAGTATTTTATGAAATATTGTTAAACATACTACTGTATTTATTTTAATTTCATACCGATCATGTTCATCCCTTAAGAGATGGGATGAAACCAAAGGATGCAGTTTTGCCAGGATTACCCTGGGCGACCCTGAGAAGCTGGATACGAAAAAATATTTGGCGATGACCAGGAAGAACCTACGTTTAACAGTGGGATTTTTGACTGGACACTGTCAACTAAGGAAACACCTCCATATTATGGGGCTAGTGGACATAGCTCTATGCAGGAGGTGTGAACAGGAAGATGAAACTGTCAGGCATATCTTATGTGAATGCCCGGAGCTATCGTCGATAAGAGAGTGTGTGTTCTGTGAGTCTTGGCCTACACCTGCCGACATTAAGGAGATGTCCCTTGGTGACCTGTCTTCCTTCCTGGATAAGGCAGGATGGACAATGTCCTAGGAGGGCGACTCCTTGGGAGGATGTACAATGGGCCATATTGTGGTCTAAGTGCTGTGGGTCTATACTCACCCTTCCTACTCTACAGATACAGATACAGAAGGCTGTAATCAAAATATTTATAAAGCTGGGAACCAGTCAGCAAGAGAACAGTAAGTAACGGGAGGTTTATCAATTTTATTGTTGTAGATAAATTACTTTTTATTGTAGGAATTTAAGTCTATAATACATAATATATATTAAATGTATTAATAAAATATTATCGTACGCAAGTCCGTCAATTGCTGATCTACTAAAAAGAAATTCCCAACAGGTAGTAGTTGGCACCGTACCCATAGACATACTGGTAGAAGAAAGTGTCAGACTGTATGAGAGGAAGGATGTAAGAAAAAGTCTCATTAAGTGCCAGCAGCAATGGCAAAGCCAAAGCCGCATAGAGGAGGACTCTAATACCAGACGTGAAGAAATGGTACAGATGCGCACATCACAAAACAAATGATTCCTTCACACAATTTTTAACAGGGCACCGATCCTTTAGGAAATGCGGTGTGACAGACGACGCACAACATAATAGCTGTAGGGTCTCTCGAGAGTAAGACCATATTGGAGGCTTCCATGGAAAACAAAGACACATATGCCCAAATAATAAAGTGCGTTACTCAGATAATAAAAAAACAGGAAGAAAGAAAAAAAATGGTCAGGGACAATAAGGGAGAGGAGGAAAACTGGTACACAACGACGATATGTTCGCTAAGACCGGTTCCGTATGTGCCGGTGGAGAATAGGGTGGGTTTTTAGCTGGTGCGGTTCTAGTAAAAGTGGATGTCTCCAAGTCTGGTAGCAGGTAGGGGTTTTTAATTACACCTAGTTGAATCCGTACACCTGGGAGTCTTTTTGAAGATTTTTCTACCTACAAAAAAAGTAAAACAGTAAACATAACGGACTTTACTAGATTCTAATAGTAAAATTTTTAGAAGCTCCCTTATAGGAGAATATAAACAGTAAATATATTCTATGTCACTGCTTGGGACTTCTTTATAGAAATAGATTTTTTATTTTATTATATGCGTAATGGAATCCGCCGTAAATAAATAAAACAGTTTTAATAGAATACATTTATAATAAATATGTTTGCTAGTAGTTTTATTCAAGGTTGCTATTTAAAAAAAAACTTTTTTTATACATAATTGATGTAACTAAACTTTTTGATGTCCACGTTTTTCTTTTGTAACGGATATCATTAAATAACCATAACCTTGTTTTTGACCCATATCGTATGTGTATTTTACCTAAACAGTTTTCCGTGTAAAATGCCTCTTATCCTCTTGATAAAATAATTAAAATGATGGATGACTTTAGGGTATCCCTTTTGAATGTTATCTCACTCTCTACTCCTAAAACTTTATCAATTTTAACCTTTATTCTAAACCTCTAAATTGCATTATGTGTCCATATATAAATCGAGCGAGATAAAAACGTTCCTCGGGGGCCAGATTAAGTGTCGAGAGAGGGAAATTGTGGATTGGATGTTGAATTAAACTGCTAAGAGAGACACTCGATAAAGATGATTAAATAAAAACTTTTCACCCTTTGAGAATATTATTAAAGTTTATAATATTTATTATTTAATTACCGGATTTATTTCAATTCAGCATAAAGGTTTTTTAAATGTGTATAATGTTAATTATTTTCAATAATTGAGCGCTTTCTACTTAATAGGACATATTTTAGAATGACTTTTTATAATATACTATTCAATGAGCGTACCAGTTGCAGGATGAAGTTTAAGTCTCTTGCCCTAGGCAAGTAACCCAAATATTGTTGTTGAAGTTTTAGTTGTTAAAAGTTTTAAGGATAATAAAAAACTCTTCGTTTTAACAAAACTTCCAATATTTATTTAAAAACTGCTTTTTTAAAAGACTCAATGACAGCCGTTTCGCTAGACAACTAGCAACTAACTGACGATGCTAGTTGTCTAGCGAAACGGCTGTCATTGAGTCTTTTAAAAAAGCAGTTTTTAAATAAATATTGGAAGTTTTGTTAAAACGAAGAGTTTTTTATTATCCTTAATAAGATGGACTTCCAAAAAGTAAGGGTTAGTACAATCAATTTAATTTAAAAGTTTTACTTATTTTTACAAAAACTAATATTTTATTCTAAATTTAATCCCGACATTTGGGTGACTCTTTTCTGAAGAAAGATTAAAGAATAACTGTCTATGTGCCTCACCGGACATTGCATTAAATTTCAATAGAAAAGGTGATAGCAATTGATCAAGACGATACTTAAGAGTACCTCTGTTGTTTTGCAAATGAAAAGAAAGTCATACTACTCGCAATACTTCCCATCCCGCAAAACAGAATGCGTAATGATTCTTTTGTGCTAGAACGTCGGGTTCGAATTAATGAAATTGGACATTTTCCGTTGTTTGGTTGAATATAAAGAAGGATTTTTCAGAATTTTTATTTTTATTAAGTAGCCTAACCTGGCGTTTTTATGTCAAATCTTCCGTCCATTGATTGACAATTCATTTTGTGGTTGTTTGATGTTCTGCAATAGGTGTGTTTAATGCTAAGTTATGGTGTAATCCTTAGCAATTTTCAGATTTAACGTGATTTTAATGCTAAAAATTGAATTATTGGTTTTTTTACTTATATATCTTATAATTAGCGTAAATATAGGTAGGTACACTCCACAAAAATTATCGCATTACTCATTATTTTAAAAATATTTTAAATAAACTTTATTTGAACTAAAGCCAGCTAATGAAATTCTGATAGCGTTTGTTACTGCCCCTGGCTCTAATTACAGCTTCCATTCGTCTTTGAAGGCTTCTGAACAAGTTCTGTATGTATTGTTGTGGCATGTTTTCCCATAAGTCACAAAGAACATTTTGATGATCGTCTAATGTTTTTAGTGGTGTCGGATGTTGCTGAATTTGTCATCCTAGATGGTCCCCGACATGTTCTATCGGATTAAGATCCGGACTAAGACTAAGATCGGATTAAGATCCGGACTACGTGAAGGCCAATTTAGTGTAGGTATTTCAATTTCCTCTAGGTACTGTCGAACAACTCTAGCAATGTGTGGACGAGCATTATCCTGCATTAGCACAGAGGTATCACCGATGTTGGGCATATAGGGCATTACATGGGGTTATAGGATATTGCTTATGTACCTGTCGGCATTTACTCTCCCATCATTCACTGGTACTAACTCCGTGCGACCCTCAGTTTGACGAAAATTAACCTGAACGTGCCGTTCACCACGTCGTAATATGCTGGTACACGCATTTCTGATGAATATAAGCAAAATCTTGTTTCATCCGTGAATAAAATATTGGACCAATCCTGAATATTCCATATAACGTGTTCTCTAGCAAATTGTAATCGTGCTACTTGATGTTGCCTGGTAAGGCGTGGACCTCTAGCTGGCACTCTGGTTCTTAAACCTGCATGTATAAGCCTGTTTGTAGGCTTCGAATATTACGGGCAGCCAATAGATCTGCTTGCAGCGTTCTAGCGGTGGTATGCCTAATTCTTAACCCCGTTAACCTCAAATAACGGTCAACTATAGCCGAAGTTACCCTTCTGCGGCCTTGACCTAGTCTTCTAGATAGCTGTCCGGTTTCTTGGTAGCGATTAACGGCTCTGGATATGGTGCTTTGTTGAACGCCCATAACGCCAGCTAAGTATCTTTGACTGTGACCATCTTCTATGAGCGCAATTATTCTAGCGGCTTCTTCATTAATCACATGTTAAACATTCAAGCACATCCATATTACTTAACAAAATAAATTTAAATTTTCGCTTAACAGTAACACTTCCATCTCAATGCATACTAGGACAGAAATAATCTACTCCCGAGCAATTATCTTAAAAAAAAGTCTGTAACAAATTCCGATCGTTTTTTGTCCATGATAAGAAACCACAAATACCTTTTAAGTTGGCATATGTACAGACTGTCATAAAAACTAAAATTAAATATTAAAAATATCCTAAAATACTACTGATCTGATAGTTTTTGTGGGGTGTATATTATTGGTAATTTCAAAAAAAAAGTAGTTAGTGCGGTGGCTGTTACCACATGGTTGTTAATTTATTTTTTACGGTCTCTTCCAACACAACAAAAAACAGTACATGTATCGGTTATTTCCATACGACCAGTTTACTTTATATTAAACAATTGAACCAATGGAAATGATCGATACTGTACGGTTTTATGTTGTGTTGGAAGATACCTTTAATATAATCGTTTGTTAAAAAAGACAGAATTTACTTAAAACTATCCAAGTCATATAAGGTCTATTCCAACCAAGTAGAGAACCGTTCTAAAATAGTAATTTTTGTGCGCAGTAGTGTAGTGAGTTGCGCAGTGCACTAATTTGGTCTCATGAGTGGTAATATTACCATTCTAGAACGGCTCTTTGCTTGATTGGAACAAACCTAATATTAGTTATTTTATTAAAAAAAAAAACAACTACTTGACTGGCTGACTAAAACAAATGTATCTGTTAAGGAATTATTTAAAAGTTAAACATGACAGTGGACAAGAAATGTAAATTTAACTGTAATTCCAATTTAAACAAAAACAAATGGATTTTTTTACTTTCTCTGTCAATAAATAAGCAACAAACCTTGTAAAACCTACTATTAAAAATGTTTAAATAATTCATTCCAGATATTAAAAACACACACACATACCAATATGCATGATGCAAATAATGATGACTGGTAATGTCGGCTTAATATTGCGTAATTATTTCGCAGAAACCATGTTATAAAAAGTGTGTTATTTCTGTTTTATTATAATTTTAATTATAATTAGAATGGTCAGGGTTTGTTTCCGCAATTTTAATTGGTTAGACTTTGGAAAATCGTCGTAATGACGTTACGGAATCAAACACTATGTGCAACGTTTTTTTGTGAATATGCAAACTATTTTTAGCAGAGTATAGAATCGTGAAAAATGCTTTATATTTTGTTTATTTCTTTTTTTATTTCTTATCTCTACACACTTTAAAGCGTCGAAATGGGACTCAAGTTCGGCACTGATGTCTTCCATTCTTTTATATCTCTTTTATAATTTAATATGTCAACCGGTCAATCCATGAAACCATTTTTTTGTTTTGTTCTTTTCTCAGTTATTAAATAAATCAATTTTCATTCAGATATTTTCCTTTCTTTCTATTTCCAGAGTACTTGTCTTGTTATCTTCTCTGGGATATTTTACTATTTATTTTTGTTTTATTAGTTATTATTTTTCTTTCAACGTGTGTTTCATATCAATTGCATTTGTATTTATCGTTTAAGTTCCTCAGTTTACTTCCTCATTTACCTTACCTTTTTCTATTTCTACCTACATAGATACTAATATATTGTTCTCTTTAAAAAATTTCAAAAATGAATATCTTGCTTGTTAATGTTCTCTCATTTGTAGATTCCCAAAAACTATTTTTTTATTTATTTTAGAAAATTCTCTTTCTATTCCAAGCGCTTCAGGTAACATGCTAGTTGGGTTTTTCAAGTAATGCTGTTTAAAAGTTGGTCTGCTCTACTTTATTTCACACACATTTTTACTGCTATACTTCATGTTATGTTATTCACAGTTTTTACTTATTTTGATCTTTGTTTATTTATCTTCTTATTTAAGTAGATTCAATTAAAGATAATTTTTTATAGTTATTTTCAAGATCTAAGAAATGAGATGGGTTTATGACATAAATCCATATATTTATTAGCCGAGACAGCGTCGTACTTATTTAGTTGTTGGTCAATAATATAAATAGTACCTTTTTATGTATAATGGCAATGTATACCTGATATACTGTCACTTAATAAGTTCTTCAGTGATAGTGGTGAATGTCTAGTGCAAAAGACTTTTCAGGTAGTAGCTGAAAATGTTTGCGTGTTGAAAAAAAAAAGATTATTAAAAGGTTTTATTGTTGTTAAAAGTAAGTAAAGTAAAGCAATGAAAAACATTTTTCGTTAAAGGAGAGATTGACTATAACCGGCGTTACTGAAGGTGTGTAAATAATACTGTAAAACTTAGAAAGTGTTCTTAACTATGGAAACTATACTGAACGCCTTAACAGTATATTGTGTCGGAATATACTACATATACTATACTATACTGTCACTTTTCTGCCTCAGGGCATTAGCACTCCTTAGCTGGTATTTGCTGCCCGAGTGTGGTTGAGAAGTGGACCACTGCGCCAGCAGGCGTTTTAGAAAAGAATCTTCTCATTGTAGAATACCATTAATTTGTATTTGCTCAGCTTCATTGTGAGGTATTCAGAATCGGACGCTTTCTTTAAAAATCGAATGCACTAGATCAGAGGTTCCCAAACTTTTTCTTCTCGTAGACCACTTTAAAATTTTACTGGTTTCGGTGGACCCTCTGCAGTAAATTTGTTCGGCTCCAGTATTCTACTATATTCTCAAAACTCGTCAAAAAATGTGAAAATTAGATCTAACGATGGAAATTTGCGCGTTGCAAGTCTCGACACGCGTTGTACTCAATATTGAATATGCATGTTCTAGTCGCTGGCCTTCTTAAAATACACTACTCAAAAAAATTAAGGGAGGTTTAACAAAAGGAACTTAAAGCTAAATAAACAGTCTATCTGATCCATATGCCGGCCTAAATGAAAAAATATTTTTCAATCCTGTGGACTAAAAAACAGCAAAAAATTTGCTAAATTATTGTTTGGCGTTATCAGTTAGGATTGCACGAGAACCGTAGCTCCTAAAAGTTTTTTGCCAAAAAATCTAAATTAGAATCTTAATGCTTTAAAATGCTTTTTTAAAGTCTCAATACAACCATTTTTCACCGAAATACAGCCTGTCAAAAATACCGAAAAATATGGATTTTTTTGCTCTCTTTTTTTGAGTAGTATTATATATGCCTACATTGATAGGTAAAGCTAAGCCAATATTTTTGTTCTTTACTATCGAAACCAGATAAATTTTCGTGGACCCCCACTTACAGCTTATGAACCCCCATTTACGCTAACGTAGATCCCCGTCAAGTCTCCCATGGACCCCTGGGAACCACTTTGGGAATCACTGCACTAGATTGTTATGCGTTATAATTTATAGAATTTTGTTTGAGAAATGCTCTCAGAAATTTTGTCGAAATTCTTATGATGTACTATAAAGTACACCTTTCATTAAGAAGAAATCTGAGTGGACGTCTCAAGAGAGATGCGAATCCATTGTAGAGAAGAAGAAGCTAGTAGTGAAAAACAGAAATTAATAACTTAAACTAATTTACTTAATAATTTATAAATCCAAAAAGTTTTTTAGTGTTATTGCATCTCAAGTCTAAGCAAGAAAGCTTATTTTTAAATTTTGACTAATATTTCTGTACACTCTATCTGGAGAAGCCGCAACTTTCTTCCATCTTCAGATTGTTTACTTGTTTACTGGCTGGCGCCATGCTTTGTCATCTAACGTGGAAAATACTTTACAAGACCGAATGTTTGTTAAAGCTCAATAAGTTTAACTGGATGAAAATTATTTAATTATTGATTAACAACCCGGAATATACAATTTAATATGTATATGTCCTTCAGTTATGTAAAATTTAAACCGCCTTTGGTTGACAAAAAAATTAATCAAACATTTCAACTTCAATGTAATGACGCCGAAGAGAATAATAAGAAGAGAAGAAAATCGCCTACCCGGATTTAAAAAATGTCAAATTTTTAATAATGAAGAACAACTGCTTTCGGGGTATCTTATTCAAGCATCTCGCTTAAACCATGGTTTACCTTTGAAAAAATTTAGACAACTTGCCTATGAGTTCGCTACGGCAAATGCTAAAAAGATACCTGTATTGGTCAAAAGGTTTTATGGATTGACACAGCCGAGGGTCTCTTAGAACTCCTGAGCCGACTAGTCTAGCCCGTAGTTCTGCTTTCAATAAACTTACAGTGAACACCTTTTTGAAAAAAATGCGAACTACACTTGAAAAGTATAGGTTTACACCCGAAAAAATCTGGAATCTTGATGAAACAGGTGTCATCACTGTTAATAAACCTGGGAAAATATTGGAGAAAAAGGTGTTAAACAAGTAGCAAAAGTAACATCGGGAGAGAGAGGAGCTCCTGGTTCCGCAGGAGCTCCTCATCCATTTGAGTGGATGACAAAAGAAAATTTCCTTAAGTATCTGCAACACTTTCAAAAATATTCTCTGTTCTTCGGACAACAAACAATTAGTTATTCTCGATAATCACGTAAATCTTGAAGTTATAGATTTTGCACGGGAAAATGGTATTATCCTTCTAACGTTGCCACCACATACATCACATAAGTTGTAGCCATTAGACCGAACTGTTTTCGGACCTTTGAAAACGTATTACGACTGTAATGCAGCAAAAAAATATAACAATTTATGACATTCCAGGCCTACTTCGAAGAACTTATCCCAAGGCTTTTACTCCAGCGAATATTATAAGCGGTATCAGAGTATCTGGAATTTCTCCATTTAATTCTACTTAACATTTTTAGAGACGATGAGTTATGCTCATCAAGTTTGGTGACTGATAGGCCAAATCCTATGGAAGAAACTCAAGGTTCTGTTGCTTCAAAATGACCTAGAACACGTTCCCCTAGTCCTCAGCCCGGACCATCTGGTCATCGGCATCAATCGCCACCTAGGACTTCTGTATCGGCAATGGTCTCTCCAATGGAAGTTTTTCCATTTCCCAAGGCCCCACCGAGGGTGGAGAAGCAAATAAAATGTCGCAAACGAGGTGGATGTAGGATTTT
The DNA here is from genome assembly GCA_035357415.1 of Ophraella communa. Lineage (NCBI taxonomy): Eukaryota > Metazoa > Arthropoda > Insecta > Coleoptera > Chrysomelidae > Ophraella > Ophraella communa. The sequence continues at coordinate 16,923,370 of CM068988.1, read as the reverse complement.
GGCAGCTATACTGGAGAAAGAAGAATTACAGCAGAACAAGCTAAGCGAGAAAAGAAAGCTTTAACTGTAAAAAATAATTTTGCAAAAAAGAAGAAAAATGTTAAAAGTAGAGATAACCAAAAGAAAGAGAAAAATCAGCCAAAAAGCGACAGTTCCGAAGATAAAGAGGTTTGGGAGGCCAGTGACAATAATTTAGATAATATAGATCTATTTTTAGTTGCAATTGGTGATAGCGACAACTCTAAAGTGGAGTCGGATGATTTCTTTGAGGTGTGCAGTCCTAAAATTAAGGACTTATTTTGTGGTGCAGGTGACCGAAAGTCATTCAACAGCCTCAGAGATATTAGTGATTTTTTTAAGGAAAAAAGAGGCATATTTTCACTTCCCAACAATTAGAGATAAGGGGCTTGTTTCAATAGACAATGTGAAAAAAGTAATGCCTACACCTGATGTCAGACATATAACTTTAAAATAAAATTACCTAATCTTTGTATTGGATAATCTGCTAAAATACAAATACAAATGCTCTTATACTTTGACAGTTTATTTTTCGTTATAATTTACTTTAATAAAAAATTATGTCATTAAACAAAAATGAAATAGGGAGACATAATCCTATTGGGATCAACTCTACCAACGAGAGAGATCAAGTTTCCCTGGGTGAGGGATACTTGATTCCTTTTGCAGAATTATTTATCAAAAACATTTTTTTGATACATAAATATATTTTTACAAGTTAAGTGCTAATGATTGTGTTAAGGTTGTAGAATTAATTAATAAAAAGTTATAAATACCTTCTACAGTAAGAACTAAATTCAACAAACTAAAAATGGGATCAAGTCTCCCTACTTTCCCCTACTTTGAAAAAAAAACATTCAAAAAACATTTCGCTATATTTCCCAAAATAAAGGAAGATACTTTACCCCAAAAATCAAATTCGTAAATCATATTCTCGTATATTGCGGGTGATTTATCAAATTTTAATAGTGCATGTTTTATTTCAAGTAATGTATATGAGTATAGAATAGGTTTTTTACACGATGAGCAAACTATATTTTTCCACAATAAAATTAAAAATATACTCAGGTATTCAACTTCAAACTACATATGTTACAACTTACTAGCTAATAACTGTTTTAACTTTTAATTATTATTGTTAAAAAGTGTTCAATCTGCGTCTTACAAAATTTTAAAATCTTTAAACAAATTTACATTGCTCCGTAACAAAATATTGGGTTCATTTTTGATATTTTCACCAATATTGTTGTACTAGACAACTTGGGTTATAACTTGCTACTGAAGTTTCTTCCGCATGCTTATACAGAATTGGTTAGGGAGAATGGAAAGCTTTCACTTCTGTATGGTTTATAATTATGTGTTAATAGTCTATTTTGACCTCCAACCACCTGTTAAGTTTTAAAACAGTTCCAAACTAGTTAAATATACGTTTTATTAATAGTACCTAACCTACTTAAATTATTAAATTTAAATGAATTAGGAGATTAACTAAGTATTAAAATAATAATATACTTGAACTTGCATTAAAACTATGTTATCTTTTAATATTATTTAATAATAATAAAGAGATTCAATTCATAGTACTAACCCTTAATCTGTGTAAATCCATCTTACTAAGAATAATAAACAAACTTCCACGTTTAATTAAAAAAATAGCTTTTAGAATACAATGACAGCTGCTTCTCTACAATATGCTCGTTGTTTATTATTATTAATAAAGAAAATAAATGATAACTGCCAAATTTTGACACTGTTCAATTTAGAATCTGTTATAGAACCGAAACTAAATCTTGTTATAGTTGAACTAAATTAAAGTTAAAATAGTGCAGCTCTGCTTATTATGCAACATTAAGAAGAAACTAATGAAAATTATCATGCTAGATAAAGAATAATTAGTTATCATTAACTAGTACATCATTAATTCATTAAATCTAATATGGCGTTTAGTCGAGTAACCGACCATTTAAATTAACCAAACGGTATATACCGTCTATTAAAATGTTGCCAGTCATTTATGGGAAGAACTATAATTATTATTAAAGTAGCGGACTCTTAGATATGTGTAGTTTAATTCGCTTGATTGTCGTCTATATTTTTAGTAAAATTTTTCGATAATAATTTGTTGTTTGTTTAAATGAAAAATTTACCAAATTGTACACAATAATTAACAGTTTTTAATAAGGAAGCTAAACAAAGAAGTTTTATTCTTAGTAAGTTCTTAGTAAGATGGACTTCCACAGAGTAACGGTTAGTGCAATCAATTTTTGTTATTTACTATATTTTGTTCGTAACATCGAAATATAAAAACAAATGTAACTTGCTACTATTTCTGTGTTGTTGCTTTTGATCCATCCACAAACTATGTCAATCATTAGAGTTGGATGTTGGATCTGTTATGTCATTTTTTCAATAAGTTTTGAAGTTAATATTTCCTCACCATGTAAGCCCCTTTAGAATATGACGTAGGCTGATTTCTGGGCTAGAGAAACCCATAACTATTTAAGGGCTTGATGGTCTACAGTCTAAGTTTTTCTTTCGTTGGAAAAGGATTATTACATTTCTTGTGTGCCTATTACGTTAAAAAATCCAAACTGATTTAAAGCGTATTCATGGCAAAATTTGTAAATGTGTTTGTGTATTATTTTCAGTAGCAATTTTCAAAACGTGGCTCATAATAAACGTATGATCTTTTTGGGTGGTGTGATAAAATTTATTTGAGCTATTCTATGGGGCTATTTATCCGACTTTAAATATTTGGCAAAATATTTATATCCGCTTGCATTTTAACGGGTCAGGAAGTCTTACCATTTCCATGTTGCTTAATTGCAGCTCTAACTCCTGTATCTATTTCTGCTTTCTGGAGAAATCTACGTCCTGTCTCAAAAAAATATTTCCAGTCACCTGTTTTACTTTCAAGGTTAAAAGTTCTTGCCATTATGGGTCTTGCTATAGATACAATAATTCTTAATATGAGAAGATTTAAAAACATCTAAAATTGCAATTATCTGTTCCACCGTCAGAAATTCGACAATATTTTTAAAGTCTATCATTTAACATACAAAATAAATCACTTATTAACACATTTTTCTTACTATTTTATTGACAAAATAATATTTTTATTCAAATTAAGCGGCTAAACAACATTTCAGAACTGTTTAAAAAATTCTCTTTGCACTTTGATATGCATGATTATCCCTTTCGTTTGAATTAATATCAACCAAATCTAGTTACATAAAAATATTAGATTCAACTTTTGCTGAAACGTTACATTTTTCAACCAGTAGAAAGTATTTACCTTTTTTCCTGCCGAGCTTTTAGGCATTACCAGACTTCCTTTGAATTACTAATTGGCATAACCTGTCGACATAAAAATTTAAAGCATGCGTTTTATGAAAAAATATATACGTGCACGACATATATGCTTACCTCCTACATTCGTTAATTCAATTATCAAATTCAGGTACAAACGTAGGTACAGGGTTATTCATTATAAATTACCCACCCCTTATCATCGTTATTATTACCTAGAGGAAAAAAAAGTTTTTAATAAAAGTTGTGTGGTTGTGACTGAATTTTTTTAAAATGCTATTAATTGTACAGTAGTAACAATAAAGTACAGAAAAAGAACTCTTTTAACGAATTTTATTAGTTTTAAATATGACAATGTTATAAAAAAATAGTTTAAATTATTCATTTTGTTTTGTACCAGTGATCTAAATCACATGTAAAAAGTCTAGAGATATTTTTAAAAATTAACGTCAGTTTTTCTTGAGTTAATTTAGAAAAAAATAGAACTTGTGTAATATTAATTTATATTTATTCTTATATATACCACAATACTTTCTTTAAAAAACATGAAATCTAATTAAAACAAAAAATTATTCAATATAACCAATTTTAAAATCTTTTTAAAATCTTTCTAAAAAGTGAAAAATAAAATTAATACAAAGTGTGACCACTACGTTGGTTTATTACTGCATGCTCTACATATTTGGTTCATAGACAAAATAAGATTATAAATATCACTTTTAGGTATACTCCCCCACTTTACTCTCAGAAGATCTCGAAATTGAGCCAGTCCATAAATGTAACCCATACTTGAAATGATTCTACGTTGAATCTACGTTGAAATAAAACGGTTTGTTACATATCCATATAGAGCAAAGGAAACTGCTTGTGTACATCTAATCAACAAGCAGTTTATTTTTATATTTTCACCATTTAATTATAAAAATTAACTATTTTGTCAATGAAAAATTATTATTATTCATCAGATTGATAGTTTAACATTTCGTTTTATAAGTAATATTTTATATTGATTAAATAGTATTTAGACCAGACCACATTAGAATAACTGCACAATTATTTGGAAAAACTGTATCCTGCTGATATTTACAATAATATTATGTACTTGTTAGAACATCCAAGATTTATCTACTCATTTGTAATGGCTGCTCTGCTAAACGTCTTCTAATTTTTATTTCTTAAAGAAAATCTTAATTTTATGTTCATCACAAATATGTAGAATTTCTGTTGCAGTTATAAATGCTAAATTGTAAAATTTTTAAAAGTAGGAACATTCATAAAAATTCTCATATTTTATAAAAATCACCAAATAGTATATTGAACAGCGCATTTCATATGGATTTCTGTTATGACACGAGTTCAAGTTTAAAAAACGAATCTCGAAGCGATGAGTTTTTTAAAGGACGAGTGTCACAACAGCCATATGAAATAAGTTGTTTATAATATTTTTTATATTTCGCCATTTTATCATTTTTTAAATTAATTTATTATTTGTAAGTAAATTACGAAAATTTTGATATTAAAAAGTATGTCGGTAGCACTGTGTAATTTATAACATTTTAAAGTTTTGACATTTAAATTATGAAATGTTAATTTTTTTAAACATTTTAAAATAAATAATACACCAATAATAATATATTATATAAGTAAAAGATGATATTCATATTCACAAATACTTTTTTAAAGAACAATATAAAATTAATAAATCGCTATTAGCCACAAATGTCATTGTCAATAGTCTTGTCATTAGATACTTCACTCATGTCGCCAACCTTTTAAAACAAAAATTTGCGTGCGTAAAAGTTACATTACGATACACAAATGCGTTTTATAATGAAGTGCTACATATAAAATAGTATATTAAACAACGCATTTCATATGGAATTCTGTTATGACACGAGTTCAAGTTTAAAAAACGAATCGCGAAGCGATGAGTTTTTTAAAGAACGAGTGTCACAACAGCCATATGAAATAAGTTGTTTATAATATTTTTTATATTTTGCTATTTTATCATTTTTTAAATTAATTTATTAATTTTACGTAATACCGAAAATTTTGATTGTAAAAAGTATGTCGGTAGCACTGTGTTATTTATAACATTTGACAGATCTTGACAGTTTTGACATTTAAATTATGAAATGTTAATGTTTTAAAATATTTTAAAATGACTAATACACCAATAATAATATATTATATAAGTAAAAAATTATATTCATATTCACAAATACTTTCTTAAAGAACAATATAAAATTAATAAATTGCTATTAGCCACAAATGTCAATGTCAATAGTCTTGCCTTTAGATACTTCACTCATGTCGCCAACCATTTAAAACAAAAATTTGCGTGCGCAAAAGTTACATTACGATACGCAAATGCGTTTTATAATGAAGATTTTTATAAGTGCAAAATATAAAAAAGTATTTTTATTTAATAACTATTTAATAACTTTTTTTTTGTTTTTCAGGTAAGCCCTTACTTTTTTTGCAGTAGGTGAGTTTCTTAATTTTTATATTTTTCCATTTTTTAACATAAATTTGTATCTTGTTTTACGAGTATGTACTAATAAAGTAGAAAACTATAAGTACAGGGTGATTCGCATAAGAACCGACATCTAGCAAGGACATGTAGGAGAACTCAAAATAGGGCGATTTAACGCAACTTACTTCTATAACTTACCTCTATGCCATGTTGCTTTCCTGAAAAGTTATAAGCTTTAAAAGAGAAGTTTTAACTAAAAAAAAATTAATATCTCCCTTGTACTTGAATTTAAAAGAACCAAATTTAGTACATGTTGTGGGTGTACCAAGAGCAGTAAATGACGAGTTCAAAAAAGTATATTACAGGGTGGATGGGTAATAATGCGACATTAAAATGACAGATATTTTTTTAACCCTTTGACGGATTTAAAACAGTTTTACTTTGTTTTGTGGACAATTTAATTCTAAAACTTTTCTTACTCTAGTTACTTTTTGGAAATCCTCTTCGTTTAAAAAAAAATCGAATAACCAAAAACGCGCGCTATAGAAATGTTATTCAAAATCATCGAAAATTCAAAAGTTGACTATGAAATTAAACGTCAGAGTTTAGAATCAAGAAAGTATGTTATTCAATTGTATTAATTGTTGGTTTAGTTTTCTTAAAATGAGCGGAAAAATACTCGAGAAAGGGATGTTACCGTTAGGCATAGAGATAATTTGCGTTAAATCCCCTACATGTCCTTGCTCTATGTCGGTTCTTATGCGAATCACTCTGTATATTCAGTAGTAATACCACTAGTGATTAAATTTTTGCTAAAGCGGCTACACACACGCCTGCCGCAAGGGCGATCTAGGGTGCAGGGTGGTTGGGACAATCTAGGAGGCGTCTCTACACACGTACCTGCCGCCGCCACCTGCCGGCCTGCTGTTCAGTGCGACAGTTGACGTGCTGCAGAGCAGATTACACTTGAGTCTTGATGGTGCCAACACTTTCGAAAAATCAAAGGATCGGCTTTGCCTTGGCTGCGTCCGTAGAGCTACCGCAGAAAAAAAGAAAAAGAAAGTACTAGGTGAAGAATTGGCCTCATGTCCCTGTTGAAATAATGTTTTTTTTTATCCCACATGTAGGGCTGGTCTTTAAAGACTTCTATAACCCGCGTCCAAACATCATGCTCTTGGTTGTTGTATTTCATAATAACTATATTCGATCTACCTCAGCGTGCTGCACAATAAAAACAAACATTCCCAACGGCTTTCTCTGCCACCCTGCAAAGAGGCGATCTAGGAAATCGCCCCTGCTTACTTACACACGTTACAATCAAGGAGGCAATTTAGGGTCACCCCCATCTTACACCCTAGATCGCCCCCTGCGGCAGGCGTGTGTGTAGCCGCTTTTACTTCTAAACGAAGCTGAGTTGCTTAAAAACTGGAAAGATGAATAAGAATTGAAAGACAGTTAGTGATTTCGTGATTACACTAGCTGTTTTTGGCTTATGATTGGTCAAATTATGTGAACTTTTCAAGATAGATGGGTGATATAGTCAGAATAACAAATTGCATACAAAAGAAACGGGTAAACTGCCAATACATTGGGGCGGCGAAATGAAAAAGTATGACACTGGATTCAAATATCTTAAGATGTTTGAAGCAGTTTAATGGATGTTTATGTTCAGCAGTGGACTCAACACCAGGCTGGGAGATGATATTATTAGTCCTAAGGGAATAATTACAAACTACAAATTAATTTGTAAATTGTTTAAATGATTTTATTTATATTTAACCTAATATAAATTTGCCGTATAATGATGACATACAATTTTTTCTTAAATGGCAATTTGTAATACAGCTATTGAAAAATATAATTGAAAAACAATAATTGTTCTGCTTGATCTGTTCCTAAATGTTTTATGCTATTTTATTATGACTAGGCTTTGAACAATTTAAAACCACAAATAATACATAAAATTAATATAAATGTGATTTTTTTAACGTTTTTTATATTTTGAAACATCGATAATCATCAATCTGTGATAAAATTGACTAATTTCAGTAAAGTAACTCGTACATTTCAGCCTTTTGCTCGCAATTCTATTGCTAGCTTTAAAACAACTGCGCATGCGTTTCAGAATTTTGACTGCAACAAAAAGACGCACAAAATTATAGAACCTTAGATTAGGAAAGCATATGGATACCGCACTTCGCTTTATTTTGAGCTTGCGTTCTGTGACACATTTTTAGCAGCCGCCATTATTTCTGTGGCAAACAAAGCGAATACAGCGTGTGCTTTATTTGTGAATTTTTAAGTGAAAATTATTGAGATTGTGAATTATTTTTGAACTGAATAATGGTGAATTGTTGTGCTTACGGAAGCCGAAGTCGCAGCGAGAAAAGGAGATAGGAATTTCATTTTACAGGTAAACAAACGATTGTATATACAATGACCTTTGTAGATTTTTCTATTTTAAAAGATAAAAGAGTTATCTCTGAGTAATTATATTTAAGTATGTAATTATTCAGTCTTTAATTCATCTAATTATAGTGTTTGGATAACGCTGTTTAATAATATTCATTCTAAATCTGCATAAATAATATATTTTCTTGCTTCAAAACAGCCATTTTACCAATGGCGTAGGTAAGCAATTTTTAATTAAGTTTCTCGAAATAAATCTAGCTACTCATTTCAATAGGAGATTAATGCAAAAAGGACTGACTCAAAACGACAAAAGAATTATTCACTGTAAAATAGGAGAATTTTCACTAGAAAAACATGTAGGTATTTTATGAACTTTTTATTTTTTGTTACAGCCTTCCTACAGATGTAGAAAAATGCAAATTATGGATAGGTAAAACCAAAATTAAGGATTTGGGAACCAACTAAAAATGATAGGCTTTGGTCAAAACACTTTGAGGAATGTTGGTTATATAAAACTGATGTAAATTCAAGACTACATTTGCTCCATGAAGCTGTTCCAATAATTTTTCATCAGTTGCCCACATACCTGCAACCCAGGAAGGTATGTACCTACATAACTAATAACAATAAAACATCTTGGCAGTTCTAAGTAAAACATAATTTAAATTTTTTGTGAATTGGAAATATTTATATAAAAATATTGTTTTTTCTAGGCCAAATAGAGAGCACCATTCGAATATATTCAGAGTACAGAACCTGGTCCTTCTACTTCCTCAACACAGTCATTTAACCCAACAGCTGACTGTCCTGGTTAAAAATACTGAAATGGAAGTTACTTCTAGAAACTATTAGAAGAGAAGACTAGAAAAATTAGGGTATTAAAACAATCTATAAACAGGCTAAAAAGAAAAGTTGTTTCCCTTAAACAATTAATAACCAGTTTGAAAAATAAGAACTTGATTGATAATGAAAAAGCCATTTTATTAGAAAATGTGAGTAGTGTAAATAAGCAATTGTTACAAAGAATGCAATGTCTAAAAATAAAAAATACCCACCTGAATTACGAAAATTTGCATTGATTGTAAATTTTTTCTCTCCTATAAAGCTTACAAGAATATCAGCACAGTATTTGAAACGTGTTTGCCCCATAGAAGCACTATTGGGAAATGGCTGCAAACTATGCAGCTCCTGGTTTCATAATTAAATAATTCAATACTCTGAGTAAACTTATAGAAAATTCAAATAAACCATTACTTTGTTCTCTTATCATTGATGAGATGTCAATTCAGCAGCACTTGGTATGGAATGGTAAAAGTTTCCATGGTTAGTCAATTTTGGGGTTGATTTGGATAGTTGCAATTAATGACACATGGAAGCTTCCACTTGGCTATTTTTTGTCAATGGTTTAAATGGTGAACAAAAATGTTCTATAGTCAAACATCTATTAATATCAGCAAATAAACAGTTTTAATTTAAGTACTTATTTAATATTAAGGTAGTTATAGATTAATTATATTCATAACAAATAAAGATTTTTTTATAATTACTAGTAAATTTGATTTGTTATTTATATACTCCTTGATTAATATAATATAGTTAGTATTTTATAATATAAATATGATTTTTTTGTTTTATAATACCTATTAAATGTACCTATATGTACCATTGCTGAATTTTATTCACTTCCTTCCTTTGACACCCACCTATTATTTGTATCTAAGAAACATACAATTATTACCCATTATGTGGGAAAAATGTATTTTAAACATTATGTTACGCCACTGACCACATCGATTATGTGGCAAATGGTCACAGTTTCACGATTCGGGTTACGCGTCCTCTCTCTTTCCTTGTCTAAGTATAGAACCATTTCTATTTATTCAAGGTCAAATCTGCGCAATCTTGCCTGTTTTTAGGGAATTTTAATGGAACAACCCAAAATCTATGTTGGCAGAAATGTCAGTTTACGTCAGCTGATTCTATCCTGTCTTCCTATAAGAATAATAATCAATGAAGTATTTTATGATAATATCTATATGTTTATTCCGAAGTTCGTGTGTACTTACAGTTTGTATTTGTATGAAAATCCATTTTTTAAACTATCTCTCAAAAGTTGCAGCAATGTACGAAGGCATGGTAAAAATTTGTTAGCAATTCAAAATAGACTTGCAGGAAAAAGGCTGAAATGTACGAGTACCTTAATTATTTCTAGTATTATTACTATTTTTTAAGTTCAGAGTGCTATGCAATCATTTTTTTATTGTTTGGCAATAAGTAATCATTACATTGAATTATTTATTTATTTTTTAAAAAATTTAAAGATTCAATATTACATTTTACGAACTTTTACTAGTACAGATAGTTTTATTATAAAATGGTAATCTCCAGAATATTTTCAAGTAATTAAATGCTCTAGTTGAGAATAAAACGATGTAAACTTTTTAATTGTGTAGCTTAAATATTGCGCAAAACAAGCAATCGAAACAAGGAAATGGAATTTCGAATCCTGCACGACAACTGCTCTAAAATTAACGGAAATAATATCGCGACAAGGGGAAGGCGATGATGCCTATGCCGATGATGGTGTCGTCGTCTGTCGGACGAAAAATCTATTTTGCGACGAAAGCGTTCGCTAACAAATAATGTTATCATCGTTCGAGATTTTGATACGCAATTTCATTCCGCAAAAATCTCATTATTTGCCGAAGAAATTCGAAAATGATAAACTGTTTTTTTGCTCCGATTTGAAATGTTTTATTAATTGTTTGTTTTAATACATATCAGAAACTAAACCTAGAATTAAATTGATTGTACTAACCCTTACTTTTTGGAAGTCCATCTTATTAAAAATAATAAAAAACTCTTCGTTTTAACGAAACTTCCACTATTTATTTAAAAAAATTAAACCTCAATGAATGGCCTGCAAGATCCCCCGATTTAACACCCCTGGATTTCTTTCTGTGGGGTTATTTAAAGATCAAAATTTATAAAACCGAACCCTCTTCATTGGAAGAACTAAGACGACGAATGCAGCCTAATAACCCCTCAAATGCTTCGACGTTCGACGTAATTTCGAGCAGCGGCTCTACAATTGTATGGAAGTCGATTTAGTAAATTGTTTAATGTATTATAACTTCTAATTTATTTAATTTTCTTACATTTCAATTAATTTATTGCTTTTGCAATATTTGTTTGTTGTTATTTACTTCCGATATTACAGAAAAAATTACAAACCATAGGGGTTACGTTATATTTTTAAAAGGTGTTGTATTTTAAATGAATTAAGACTTTTTTTGCAAATCGGTGCAAATATAAAAAAAACTTGTAAAAGATCGTTATGTCTGAATACTCCATCTAAATACCTTTCTAATGATATGCCGCACATGGTACATTCCCTATTTAAAAATAAGGGGTGTGTATCGTAAAAACGTGTCCCCCTTGGAACAAAAATCGACCTGTTTTCTCATTTTCTTAAAATCTAATAAATACTGCCAAATATCGAGGTGCACTGTTTTCTGTGGTTTCAAACACGGCCGTATTAAATTCTTTATTCAATTTTATTTTTAAAAAAGTAATTAGCACATAAGGTGGTGTTTTCTTTTACTGAATAATGCACATATCGTATGTAGTTTATTTGAGCAAAGATGGTAACAATTTGCTATTAAAACAAAACAACCCCGTATACCCTTTTTGCTGTCTCTTTTTCCATTGTTCCAAATAAATATTTCCTCTTTGCTGTGAGTATCGTAGTTCTTCTTGGGCTTTCAATATTCGTCTTTTCAAAACCTTATTATGTCGCGTGCAGCAATCCAACACCACTTGCAATACGACAAACTTTCCTTCGTACTTTACATCACATTCCTCATGACTATGTCATCACGCCTACACGGGAGAGCTTTTTGCTAATGCTCAATACCTCTTACACACAAATCTGTTTATTATGCAAACATCGTTTTATATACCGACTCTTACCTGCATCCATTTACTGAATGAAATTTATTCCAACAATCCCTTTATTTAAAGACTACACATATTTATCCCCTCAAAATATAAAAGTTATTCTTCTATATGCTCCAAGGCGTAAAAAAGCTAATAAAATTTGCAAAAGCTGATTAAACTTGAACCTTATTATCAAGCCCCCTTCCAATTGAGATTTTTAAATTTTGTAAATGTCACCGTTTGTATTCCAATTTTTTTTATGTTTCTTCCACAATTCATTTTGTTTTTTCTGGATATGGCACCCTACAAAGTATAATACCATCTAAAATGAAAAGATACATATGTAATCATAGGCCTTATATTTTGAGAAATTCCACAGGTATACATGTATGGTTTTTTAATTGTGATGGTTATAACTTTCCATATAGCACCATATTCATTTGAACGGAATTTGTTTGTACAAAACATTGAATATTTTACGATTAACGCTTCAAATTTAACTCTTTTTTACCAACCGTAGTTAGCAGGGTGAAATTTCGTAAGTAGGTCACGTAACGAAATCGGTCACCCAAAATGACTTCTATCAGAACAAACGTCTGGGTTGTAACCAGCCCACTTATCAGAGTTAACTTTGTAGTTGGAGAATAAGCGTTCGAAATGTTCCAACAAAAATAAAAATCGTCGGTTTTTCGTTTAAAGCCTGTTATTTTCAAGTAAGGAATGGAACTTTTCTTCGACGTTTTCCAAAGTGTTCTATTTTCTTAACCGCCCCTTCTCGAGATTTTACTGTTTTCAGCAGACTGCTTAAACAGTTGTTCTATTAATTCCGACTGATGGAAAAAGGATCTTTAAGAGAAAATCCGATTTTTTGACAAGTGCTTGGGGTAATTTCTATTTAAAGGTAGTTTTTCGAAAGGGAACTTGACTAAAAATAAAAATAATTTACTAAAGTTAAATAAATAATCTAATTCTTTATATAGTATTGCCTAACTGGTACTTTTTAAAATAAAGTATAACCATTGTTCGATTTCGAATGGCTGATGCTATAGCATTCCGATGTTAAAATGACAATTAAAAATGCAGAAATCACGATATTTTAGGTTTTTCGTTGATATTTATTTTCCGTAAAATTTACCAATATGTACAATGTAATGTATGCCTCATTAAAAGACCTTCCAAACTAAGTGAAGATGTGGGCGTGGACAACTGTTTAACTGATTTCAAATTTATTATTATTTAAACCGTGATTGATTATACACATAAATAGGCCGTCTATTCAATGTAAGCGATTTGAGTTTGAAAATGTATATGCTATTCTGATAGTACGTAATATACTATTTTATCACTCACGTATTTTTAATTCCTTGATACACAAATACCTATTTCATTAAAATATTTGAATAAAATACCATTATTCGTGCAAAGTTAAATTATCAATTTTAAACTAAGCTACTATCACTACTATGTATCTGCGATTCCTGCATTTTTTTGTTCTCACATGCATGTAGGTAATATGTGCAAAAACTGTAATCTGTACGTTGAGTAGTTTACGAGTTTACGATTTAAAGCCTTTTAAACAAATTAGTAAATTGTCAGTCAACATAAAACTGGAAAAATGTTTAGCGATACTCAAAACTTTTATTCATAGCTCTACCATCACGTATCACATCACGTAGATATTTAAAAAAAAGCTTTCCACCTTTTAAATTTAGCAAGACTAACATTTTAAAATATGTAAATAAAAAAGTGACCTAGACAACGATTAAATCGATCAAAAAACGATAATTTGACACTGTTTGTATTATTAAAGCAAAAGTACTCTCCGTTCATAAATGAGCAGGACTTTTTGTACAAAAAAATGGTTATAAAATACGTCGAGAAATGGCAAACTATTTCCCATAGGGATATTTAACATTTCCCTACAAGAATCATTTCTAGAATTTTTCCCCTGCGTATTAGGCCTGGTAGACAAATACAATTGATGACTGTTTTTTTGCCTGAATATTTCAAGGAATCCTAGAACCGGACGACAGTTTTTTTTTTTAATTCTTTATATGTAGGAGCCTGCCAAGTTCAAATATTATTAGAGGAAATCAAGTGCGTAAAGGTAAAAGAAGACTTTGACATTCTGGAGCCAAGTTGTCACATTTTCTTGAGACAGAAATAAAATTATTTGATTGGCTGAACTGATAGGTTACTGCACATATCAAATATTAATTTTAATTAAAATTATACAATAGAGAGTTTGCGGTAAGGTGTTTTACGTTATAAAAATTTCCGTTATATCCTATAACGTAAAAATGTAGTAAAAATTATACCGTATAAAGCTTATTTATACGCTATTTTTGAAAATAACGTTAACCAATCAGATTTTAATGTTTATAATTTACTTTCATGGTACAACAAATGTACATTGTAAATTGTTGTATCATAACTATCATTAGTTTCAATCCTGTTAGGTATATGCAAAAATTTATAGTTCAATAATGTCTTGTTTTTCAAAACGAAACAAGAAGCTACAATTATTGCTCTGCACTGATTATAAATTAAATATAATTTGTAGAATCAAGTATTTTTCTTTCTTCGACTGCTTTTTGTTAATCAGTAAATAGAAGGAAAACTTCAACTAGAGGTATATACAATCAGGTTTACCAAGGCTTTGTTCATGATTCTTATGGTTATTATTTTTCTTAGTTTTGTTAATTATTTTTAGCGATCTTTTTTAAACTTGCACTAGTGACATAACATATGTCATCTGTAACCTTGATTTTTAAGGTACGATAACCACAAGCTATGTTTACAAATTTTACGATACACTACAGTATAACGTAAAATAGGAGTCTAACGTAACGTAAAACGACTGACCGCAAACTCTCTAATATGCTATGAAATACGATAATATTTTTATTAAAAATCATAAAACACAAGCAATAATTCTGCACCGACATTTCGATTTGGCAAATTTGTTTATTTACTTGATGATTTTCTATACAATTGGTTTAAGACAGAATGTTTATTGCATTCTGGGGTTTAAAAAATTAAGGATACAATAATTGGTTTAGTTATAATTCTTTTCTCAAAACGATTTTTCGTGAAACGTACTATACTAAAGACACAATTATAATTTCACTACTCAAGTAGAAAGTTATCACATTTGTTACTGCGAATTTGCAGTGTATAATAGATTGTTTCCTTTTAATGCAACTAGCCAAAAGCATAAAACACTTTTTGAGTGATAGTAATAAACTTGTTACAGACCAATAATCCAACCAACAAAATTTTATTGTAGTAATAGTCCATTGAAATGTTACATTTTTTAGGTCTTACCTTGCGTTTTTTAGAGGACGCAATTTTAAGTGTAGAGGGGATCAGTGTAAAGCTAAAACCAAGTTTGTGGGGTCGCCACTATTTATGAGATAAAAAAATGTATAAATATTTTTGTTGCAAATTAAATTTTCTACCACTTTGGCCCTGTAACTTTTTGTCGTAGAACTATAAATAAAAAAGTTAGCGAAAATGTTAAGAAATTCGATAAAAAAAATTACAAAAAAAATAGTTAAGGTTTTACAGCGCTCCGAAGTGAGCGACGAACAGCAGAACAAGTATTGTGCGTCAGGTTAGGTTAGGTTAGGTTAGGTTAGGTTAGGTTAGGTTAGGTATGTTACGTTGGGTTAGGTTTTGTATACGGAGATGTCATTGCGGACAAGTTGCTGTTTCTTCATGCTTTTTCAGGATGTGATACAACTTTAGCTCCCTACAATATCGGTAAAATGAAATTTGTGAAAACTCCAGGAAAAACTTTTAGAGTTTGCAAGTGGAACGGCTCTGATTCTCAACAAAAGAGTTGACCCTGCTTTGCTCACCGTAATTGGTGAACGTTTTTTATCCCTTTATACGTTGGTAATAAAGATGATAATTTTCTTGACAGCCTAGGTAGTGACAAAAAGTACATTCAACTTCCTCCGACACTGAACACAGTTTGCTTTCATACTTTCTACCAGTCGTGACTTGGTAACTTTAATGATCCTAAAGACACACTATTAGTTGTTATTTAAAAAACGATCTACAAAAATCATTTTTATCATTTTTCTCATTTTTTTCGTGATAGTGATAAAAAAAATTATATCGAATTTCTTAACATTTTCGCTTATAATTTTTTTATTTATAGAAAAGAGAAAAAGTTATAGGACCAAAGTTGTAGAGAATTTAATTTAAAACAACATCTGATAAATAGTTTAGGCGATATCTCGTAAAAAACATTTCAACCCCTATTTTCAAGATAGCGGCCGTGGGACAATGGTGACGACCCCACAAACTTGGTTTTAGCTTTACACTGACCCCCCATACTTCAAAAAAATAAAAGCGTAAATATTAATGCTGATAAATCGTTCCGAGGTTAAAAAATCGTAATCATAAAAAAAGAAAAAACACATCAATGGGAAAGCAGTTTCTTTATTGTATTGAAAGTATGTATTTGAAAACGCAGAATCATAATCTTAATCATTTAGTAATTTCTATCAGTATTGGCTTTGTTTTGGGATACATATACGAGGTAGATCTAAACAAGCATCTAACATTGGTCGTAAAACAAGCTCTACAATTTACAAATTGTAACGTTTTGTATCAAAAATAATTGGGATATCTACAAAATAGTAGCGGTTCTGAAACATCCACTAGCAGTACGGATAACGATTTAACTGGAATAAAGTAAATATTCCCAATGGAGGACGAGACATTGTTTCGCTTGCAACACAATTTTGAACGAGTCTGCACAAACCGACCACTAAAGCGTTGTTGCGTTGTTTTCTAATAAATTATACGATTTTGTATCAAGTTTTATCCAATGGCTGGAAGGATAATACACTTTGCTCTGCAATTAAGGTTATGTTTCGACAAATATTTACCTTTGTATGTGTATGAGGGTATGTCGTAAACTAGAATTTAGAATTGCTACAGCTTTAAATGCTTGTTTGTTTAGGGTGAGGATATATAAATACTCTAGTCGGATTATTACTGTTTCTATCAAAGTTAAAACGTTTTTGATTGTTAATGTAACAAGTAGGGATTACAAGGAGAAAATTGTGAATTGCTTTTATACATAGTTAGTTTTGTAGTTGAGAACATTTAAGTTTAGTCAAAATATACTACAAGTGCATCTTGTTACTATAAATATACGCAAGGAATTAAATATGTTCATGCAAGTTTTAAGTTAAACAGTAAAACTGGATTTGTTTTCTTTCTCTAAATAGTGATTTATTTTTGTAAGATAATAGCAACTTTGTAAATAAATAATAATAATCACTCAGAAGATAATAATGTATCTCTACAGCAGTCATAGAATCAATAGTGGAAGTTCTATTATATACAAAGTTCTGGTAATTTTTAAAACAGAAATCATTATATTTTGCGACTGAATAAAAAGTAATAGATTAGTTTTCTTCCATTGAAAAACGCTAATATTCAAGCATTAGAAAGATAAATAGCGAGTAAAAACACAATAGTATATTAAACAACGCATTTCATATGGAATTCTGTTATGACACGAGTTCAAGTTTAAAAAACGAATCGCGAAGCGATGAGTTTTTTAAAGAACGAGTGTCACAACAGCCATATGAAATAAGTTGTTTATAATATTTTTTATATTTTGCCCTTTTTACCATTTTTTAAATTAATTTTTTATTTTTATGTAATTACGAAAATTTTTATTTTAAGAAGTATGTCGGCAGCACTGTGTAATTTATAAAATTTGACAGTTGTGACATTTAAATTATCAAATGTTAATGTTTTAAAATATTTTAAAATGAATAATATACCAATAATAATATATTATATAAGTAAAATATTATATTCATATTCACAGATACTTTCTTAAAGAACAATATAAAATTAATAAATTGCTATTAGCCACAAATGTTATTGTCAATAGTCTTGCCTTTAGATACTTCACTCATGTCGCCAACCATTTAAAACAAAAATTTGCGTGCGTAAAAGTTACATTACGATACGCAAATGCGTTTTATAATGAAGATTTTTATAAGTGCAAAATATAAAAAATGTATTTATATCATGGTTTTCAATTTTTTGCATTAATTTATTTGTATAAAAAATTGTCCATGCTCCTTGCTTATTTTTATAGCATTTTTTTGTATTTCAGAATTTTTTTTTCGTTGTCCGCAATAATTCTTTTTTTTTTCGATGAAATGTAGTGTAGATATTTGGAACAATGTGCTAGTAGAATTCTAGTGGTCTTAAGCCCTCTTTTGTAAAAATTTCCGCACATCTTATCGTATTGCGTTTTTCATTTTTTGGATCGAAACCTCTTTTCTGGCATTTTCCCCGTTATTTTCCCTTCTTTAGTCGTATTGTGGTAGTCCTGTGGACCTTAGTCAGACCCTTTTTGTAAATATATAAAGAAACAAAAAATATATCGACTTGTAGGACAATTTACCGATTTGTATACCACAAGGTTTGATTCTTGTGCCCTTTCTGTATAGTGTAGTTTTCACAGTAAATGGTATTGGCTTATTAACTTTAATAAACTACCCGATTTAATCTCATTGTGTAGAAAATTATCATAGGTAAAAGATGCAAATGTGCTACAGGGTCGAACATAAGAAATTTGAATTTTGCTTAATATAGGAGATTTACAAGTAGTTTATTTAAATGTTAAAATTCCATTCTATATTTAGTTCAGTGTCGCTATCGCTATCCTCATCTAAATTAATTATAATTGGCGCAATTGATTTTTCAGAAAAGTACGAGTTTTCAACATTTATAACATGACTAACAGCACTTTTACAACTCTCAGTAGGAATGTCATTCATACAGTTCCTAATTAATTCTACCACACTACCACATAAAGTCGAAGTATTTTTTCCGCGCACACTCGATTTAAGTTGATGCCACATAAGCTCTATGTAGTAGGGAGGTAGTCGTTAACAATGTATGTCCCAATTCTTCTGCAATTGTGTCACAAACATACGTTTTTTTAAAAGAAAATGACTGCAGCACTTAAAAAAGTTCTATTTTTGCATAATTTTCCTCAAAATATGTGTCATTTGAAGTTTTGAACCTTCAATTTCGTATTCTTTGAGCCAGGAATTTTTTACAATTGTTGACTATAACAGCTTGTGTTGTCCATTACTATGTTGGACAACAGACAATTTTTAAACCAATCTTCAAAAAGCTCTGCTGTCGTATCTTCGTGATAATCAACACAAGAGTCCTTAATTTTTTTGGCAGAAAGCCATATAGCGTTTGGGATCCAACCATTTTCTGATCCTGCGTGTAATATTGTGATTCTCTTCTCTATAATAATAATAAGCTTTATTGTCGAAAATTTTTTTTAAATTTGTGGACAAAGCTGTTTAAAAAAAACAAATCACAGCAAGATGACGATTTCCTATTGACTGGAATAGTCTAAAAGATTCCTAATCCAATCGCAGTTCGATCATGACTACTGAGACACCTGAGAGGACGCCTGAGCGGTGACGGTTGGTGCATACAGAAGCCTGGTAAAAATTTAGGATGCAGGACAGAGTGGAGTCAGAACTTGGGTGGAATGATATTTAAAAAGAATACGGTACTGGACATGGTACTAGATATGAATCAAATCTCATAATGGATGTCCAATGTTGGTACACGGACGGCTCAAGTCCAAAAACGGTCTTGGACTACGGGTCCTAGGAAGGAAACCAAGGGTGAATCTGAGCCAGAGCTTGGGTAACTTGTCCACAATTTTCTATGCTTAGGTTTTAGTCATAGAAAAGTGTCTAAAGAAACTGCTTAAGCATGGGTGAAGGAACCAAATTTTAAGAATCAGTTCCGATATCCATACGGCGCTTAAGTCACTGAAATCCAATCCGATCGACTCCAAATTAGTTTCGATGTGCCTTCAGAATCTAATACGTCTAGGAGAAAATAACCACAAGGTAACTTGAAAATACTGGGATTGAAGGGAACGAGATAGCGGACCTTGTAGTTGTAAAAGGAATATTTATAGGTCAAGAACCATTTTTTGACTTACGGAGAGTGCGGTCTACAAATTCTGTTAGGCTGAGGATAAAATGGCGCAGCATCTGCATCTGACTAAGCCTAAAGCTGATAGACCGACTATAACCTAGGGGTGAGTGACAATAGATCTAGAACATAACCTAACCGCCTATTTTAAACTAGTTTATTTATTTATTTCAAGTATTTGGAATTTATTTGATGTCCTACACTAGTATATGACATAAATTTCTATTAATGGAAACAGTTAATCCTACGCATATCATATGCTCTAAGTTAAATGTTATATAATAAGCAGATATAAACGTAACCTTAGACACTGGTAAGGGTTTTTTGTTTGTGGCACTATTTCTCTGTCCCACTTGACAGATGTTGAGATAATCCTGGTCTATTTGCATGTATAAACGATATTTAATTATGCTTATGTATTATTATTAATAGTCGTTTTCTTATAAGAAAGTTTCAGTTTTCAAAAACTGGATTTTATTTGATTGTATAGCTCAACTGTGCTTTTTTTCTCCTTTTCCGACAATTTAATTAACCGTCTCATTTGTATGTTTTCATTAAGGGTGGAAAATAAATGATACAAAAATAATTTTCCGTACATAGTATATACTTAAATCACGATTTCCTAAGGTTTCCAACTTTATTATTGAACTCACTTGACCCTTGCACCACAAATTAATAGAAACGAGGATAAAAAAGTGACAAGTAACCCTCTCGTTCTAAATAAAATCAATCTACCTATACTTGTAAGTCACTCACGAGTCTCAAAATGGTGCGTATTTTTAGTTGTATTGATTTTTTTATGGGGCTAAGAAATTTGATAGAATAACCAACAAAAACAACGGATTAATACATGTACTAATAAAAGTAGCGCTGATGACATTGTAAAACTAAAATGTGCAGTAAAAAAATATAACAAATTTCAAAACTAATTGACTGAGTGAGTTACAAAAGAAGTGATTATCGGCTTATCTGAATTTTTTAATATTTTTCTGTTTAAGAGTGTTCATGTTTCTATTTATTTTAGGGCTTCTTAAGGAAATGTTTCCGGGTACATGTTAAATATGAAGGGTGACGATAGATTATAAAATGAATAAAAAAGTAATTAATCAATTTATTTAAACAATAAGTGGTCTTCCACTTAATCTGCCATTAAGCAGAACGCACGTTGCAACTGGCGTCTTCACGATTTACTTTCAAACCAAATTCGCTCAGTGCGACCTCCATTGACAAATAATAGATATCAAGATGTCGTCGGAAGAAGACAATACGGGGGTGCCTTTTATATTTCGGGAATAGATAATAAAAACAAATATTAATAATCGAAAATCACTTTATTGTTTTTTAAAATATTCCCCATGAAATCTTTACACTTTTGCTTGCGTTTAAACCAATTGTCGAAGCACTTTTGCATTCTGAATGCAGCAACCGCTTTCTCAGTTGTCGAAAAACGTTGACCTCTCAATTTGTTATTTACGTACGGGAATAAAAAGAAGTCATTCGGTGCCAAGTCAGGAATATACGGCGGAGGACTCATCAAATCGATGTTTTGGATGCTCAATAATGCAGTTGTTTGAGCCGATGTGTGATTCGTCTTCGGCGGTTGGTTTTCCTGATTTATTGGAAGACACCTGCAAAGAAATGGTTTTGTACCACTCAGAGTTGACTGTTCTCCGACTTGTCTAGTTTTTCCGAAAAAAACAGGCGACCATTTGCTTTGAAGTGCGTCGTGCGCGAACAACTTTTGTTGGATTGGGCTTATCTTGAAACACCCATATAGTCGACTGCTGTTTACTTTCGGGCTCATATGCGTAAATCTACGTTTCATCACCTGTCATGATGTCATAGACGTGTTTCGAAGCACCTCGATCGTATTTTTTGAGCATTTCCTTTCACCAATCGACACGAGCCTTTTTTTGAGCAATTGACAAATTGTGTGTGATCCAACGCGAACAAATTTTTTGGTCTGCTGGTCCCACTAATGTCTCAATCCCACATGACGATCTTGCAATATCAGTTCGCGCACAGCTGTTGCTGTGCTGTTGCTGTTGAGTTAATCCACGTAGAAAGTTGTAAAAAATAATCGCACGAAAATGTTGACGATTTATTTCCATTTTTGGGCCGAGATGAATCTTTTAAGTTACTGTAAACAACACAAATAGCGCTGGTATGTCAAAACTTTCTAAGTACGTATAACCTCAAAAATGTCCAACTTTACGATAGAGCTGTCTGTTGCCAGGTTGCAACACCAGGATTGCCAAATCCCGAAATATAAAAGGCAACTCTCTTATTGCGTTAATTGCTGCTGTAATCGCAAGGAGGAAGAGAAGGAAAAGGAGAATAAAGCTCTGGATTCATCCATATTTACAAGATAATGCAGATACATACAACACGTTAATTACATCGCAGTAGTTACAAGTACATCCTCAAAAATTCCAAAACTTCTATAGGATGGAAAAGAAAACATTTAGATTTTATAGCTGCTAAACATTACGAAAAACTTAAAAATTAATTTATTAACTAAACAATTTAAACAATGTCTGCGCGGGTTGGAAACAAGTAGTAAAGTAGCATTTTTGCGACGCCACTCCAGTGTGAAACCGTTAATTTATTTGTATAGGTTTTAAAACAAGCAGCATGCTTCCTGCTTCCTAGCAGCAAGTCGCACGGTGCATGATACTTTGGAGTAAAAGCCCACAAACACTTTTAGTACAATAATATTGATTGTTTCTATATAAAAATAATTTTAATTTAAAAAAGATCCAATAAAACGCAAAGTCAAAACCACAGACTTTTATTCAAGTAATGTACAATTATTGCAACTAGTTTCGGTCTTGATCAGACCATCATCAGGCTGTAAAGAACACAATAAAATTGCAAGCTAGAAGGGCAAAACAGTTTTGCACTTTGATGATGGTCTGATCTAGAACAAAACTAGTTGCAATAATTGTACATTATTTGAATAAAAGTCTATGGTTTTGACTTTGGGTTTAATTGGATTTTTTCTATTGGATTTAACCACATTTGAGATGGATGACCTATCTAATTTAATTTTAATTTGGTAGTCAATAATTTTTTATATTGCTGTTTAATACAATATTATCAGCGTTAGAACTATTATGAAGGGGTCAGTGCAAAAAGATGGACTAATTTTTTTAAACATGCTTTACAAATACACCATGTGGGTATTATTAGTGAAGGAACTGTAACAAGTAAAATGTAAAATCAATGAATTATTAATATGAACTCATCCGTATGAAAATGTTTAATATTACGTGTATATACATAGACAGTACCTACATAATTCTCATATTATCTGTATTATACTATAATAAGATTAAGGTAAATATTTTTTTAAAGTTGTAAATATTTTTAAATTAGAATCACCTTACTTTTTTAGCAAAAAAATGACAGCAAAGTTCTAACATTTTAGTTGCTAAAAATATATAAATTATTTTGACTTTTAAGAAGATTTGTAACAAAATTCAGGGAATCGTTATAGATATCTAAATTTAAACCAATTTCAATATTCTATAACAAATCATCAAAAAAAAACTTTTTCAGGAACCTAATAATTTTTACTAACGGAAAACATTTTTTCAAATACAGAGTGGACAGCTAAATTGTTATCCATTCGTATTAGGTTTACCTTTTATGGGTTTACATATTACATTTAATTTTGCATGTGGCAGTTTCTCTATGATTACTATTTACTAACAGTGTTACGAAAGTCGTTTACTTATGAGTATTAAAAAAATAAACTCCATAAAGTCGGGAGTTACTCATTTTGTGTGAGCTTTAACAAATAATAATAAAAAATATTAATGGATCATTTGTATTTTAACGACCGACCGTTAAAATGTGAGTGCACCAACATTGATGAAATTTAACGATATTTGTTGTTGTTGCTGTTGTGTTTTTTTTAGTTCAACTCGCTACGGGACTGCAAACATCGATGTTTGAGTAAAATGATCAGTTTTCATAGAAAACGATCTTGATTGATTAAAAGTGAAATACAATACTTGTCAGAAATACGGTATATCTTTTAGATGAAAAAATAGTTTTTCTATACATATTACCATAATGTTGCAATACCAGCTGACAAAATAACGTATTTTATACAGTGAGGAGCTAAATTTGGTTGTAATATAATTATTTAGAAAACCATTGAATATTCAGGAAACCCTTTTACGTAGATCTGCTTAAATATTTTTCGAATGTCAAATTTACATTACAAAAATAGGACCAATAAAATGATCACCTATGATACCTACCCAAACGTTCAACTTTTGAGAATACTGAGTATGTGTCTCACGCATCCAATGAGGATTCTCCTCTGAGCAATATCTACAGTTTTGTCTGTTTACTTCCCCATTCAATGTGAATGTTGATTAATCGGAAAAAAGAATTATACCAACAGCTATTTCATTTCTGTCAATTTATATGGATAAAGTTTTTCTTTATGGAAACACTTCTTCATCTTCAATGAAGTGCAGTTTTCTCTTTAATGGTTTGACATGCCCAAGTTCTCTGAACTGTGCATGAATTTTAGACACAGTACCTTGTGAGTTATTAGGGAACTGAGGGAACTGATTAAAAAATTAAAATTAAATTTTTATAAATTCAAATTTAATTTAAATTTACATAAAATTTTAATTGGAGGAAGTTGAGAAGGAATATTTAAGGGTAATTTTTATTTTTAGAGAAAAATCAAAATTTGAAGTCAAACATCAAAGTTAAATTATTAGGTTGGATAATAAAATTTTCTGTAATTTAACCTTTTATATTAGCTTAAATATAAATAGAAAGTGTAGTGTTAGTGAGAAGGTTGGTTGCCAGGTGAGGAAAAGTTTGACAGTTAGGGATGGAAAAGGTCAGAAGGAATTAAGAGATTTTTGTAAAAATAATGCCAAAAAGGTCAAATAATGATAATTTAAAAGAAGTAAAAGTTTAATAGAAAAGATTTTAATTAATAATGAATATTAAAGGATCCATGTTATAGAAAAACAATTAGTTGATTTTGGAAAGAGTAAAAGTCAGTGGTAAAAATAAAAAAGTCTTCTTTAAGTTAAGTGAAGTGACAGTCAAGAAAAGTTAAAAGAGTTAAAAGTAGCTGTAGAAGATTAGCAGATTTAAAGAAACATAGCCATAGCTGTTCCATGAGTGAATAGATGTATGTATGTTTGTATGTTTGTATGTTTGTATGTATGTATGTATGTATGTATGTATGTATGTATGTATGTATGTATGTATGTATGTATGTATGTATGTATGTATGTATATATGTATGTATGTATGTATGTATGTATGTATGTATGTATGTATGTATGTATAAATTAGGGGTGATAAGTACACTGCGACCTATAGGATCTATTGTGTCCCCCTTACTTGCCATGTTCTGATGTTTTCTCAGATTTATAGCAGCTCTTCGAGTCCTATTTTCCTGAGGAAGTTTAGGACATCGTCGGGCTTCAAATTAGGTAGATCCCCTTCTTCTATTTCATGTGCTCCTAGGTATCTAGCCCTAGAATTCTGCAAGGCAGGGCATTCTGAGAGTATGTGTATTGAGGTTTCATCCTCTTCCTCACAGAATCTGCACTTTGCTTCATCTGCTAACCCTAGTTTCTTCATGTGGCTTCTTAACGGGCAATGCCCGGTTAATATTCCCTTTAGAATTCGGAGCATTTTTTTACTGAGGTTGAGGCAGCTAAGAGATCTCTTCTGGTCATAGTTCCCGAGTAGTATCTTAGATTGCCTCAGTCCTTCCAGCTTATGAGTGAATAGATAAAAGATAAATGAAGCTAGTGAAACAAAAAGGAAAATTATAATTTAAAAGACGAACTATGCGGATAGTAAGGTAGCTTAAGGTAGTAAAGATTAGAAAAATTAGTTAGGCAATTAGATAGGAATTAAATAGATTAAATTTTATTTGGTAAATTATTCAAAATTTTATACTTATAAAAAAATTAAAATTTTATGATTGAATTCTACCATATAAATAATAAAGAAAATTTACAAATAGAAATTCAAAATTATTTTAGGATTGAGCTATTTTATCTCAATATATTGTAATTATATATATTTTTCATCAACCAACTTGGTCGTTATAACGGTTCTGCTGCTCAGATCACAGACTCTTGTCTTTGATATTTTTGTCAACAACCAATCACACCGAAAGTTTGTTTGTAACATTTTTTATATTCTTATATTTATTTGATTCACATCTCCAGGATCTAATTTTTTTCGAAATCCTCAGCCCCCTTTGATCAAAAAATAACAATAGCAAATTATTACGTTTTTTGAAATATTTCTTCTGATTAACAATAAAGCGCATTAATTACTCGTAAGTTACATTGTATTTATTCTCTTATTTATCATTACTTTCCATTGCCCGATTCTGTTCACGAGATTTGTTTCAACTAAAAAGTATGCCGTCAGCTAAATTTTAGTTTGCGGTTGGTGGGATTAAATTTACAGCAATACTCTTTTTTTCTCAGAAACCCGTATTATCGTGCTTCTCCTTTAAGATAGCGACAAGCACTCCTCTTCAACGTTACTGCCGTATTTCTCTTCGCCAGACCCGAAATCAGGACCGGTTTATTAGTTATTATGTTTCCGCAGAAAAATGATATAGAATATATCCAGTAATACAAGTAACTTTTTCTAGAAGCTTATTCGAAAATATGTTTTAAAAGTAGATCCATAAGGTTAAGTTAGTTTTTATGTAATATGTCTATTTCACACTCCTAGGAAGTGCATGGATGGAGTTGATGTAGACCAAATTTATTTTCTAAGTCCCTGGAACTGCAAAACATATTTAACCTTCATTATCACAAAATATAAAAAGCGAAAGAGAAAATAATCAGTCGACAAATGGAAAAAGTGTATGAAAACGACTTCTTCCAAAAGGAGATATCCATTTAAAAAACAAAGAAAAGTTTATGGAAAGCTCTCAACTGAAAAAATAAGTCCCAGATGTTTTTAACGATAGATTCATATTTTGTGACGAGGTCAAAAACGAAATTATAACTATAGTTACAAATAGATTCTGTTGTATGGTCCAATTTGTTTAATAAAACTCATGCTAGTTGAAATTACCTTTTGGTAATTCCTTATTTTCCTACGGCTGAAATGTTTATTAGATGCTGTATTTGGGTGATAATACTGTGTTCGTGAAAGAGATGCTGTTATAGAGCTGTCAGAAAATCTGAGAATATGAAGATAATACCCGTATTAAGATTAAAAGAATGTTTGTTGGTTTTTGGAATGGTATGATCTCCTGCTACTGACTTGGTTTCGTGATTGAATTTCTTGTTAATAACGTTAAGGAATAAAGGGAATAAAGTGGAATGATAGTGTCTCCTTAGGAGCTCTCCAGCTTAGGAAACTAGGGAGAGACTGGTCCATAGAATATGGTCCGTAGATAAAAGATGCTGGAATACAAATTCAGAGAGTTGTGCGGTATTTGGATTCATGGAAAGGTTTCGGTGAAGCAGAAGAAAGTGTTTCTGAAAGAAAGAAATACTAGAAATTAACATTTAAGCGAAGGCCTGCTTCTGCGAAGCAAAGATAAAATAAGACAAAAAAAATTAAAACATTAAAATAATAATGCTAGCTTTAAAATTTTAACCATTTAACATCATGGAAGCATCAAGTAACCAAAAAAATAAAGTTATTTTTTATTATTTGGTAAAAAGTACTAAACGTTAAAGAAATTAAAAAACTTTCCTGCTTAAAATTTCTTGTTACTTGAAATGATTCAAAATTAATAATATTTTTAAAAACTCACAAGGTCTACCTTATAATACTTAGCATTTATATCCAATAGGAGTAATTTAAGTTTATTACAGTTTTCTTAATGATATTTTTTAAAGTTCTTTATCGCTTACCTACAAGTTTAAGTAATTTAAGGTGAGTCCGACTCTGTTTATACCTTTTTCTACCAGCATCTTTAGTATCAGCCCTTCGTCGCCTAGCGACCGATTCATGGGTTGATCGATGCCCTTGACCTACACATGAATGATGAAACCCTACGAGTCATTTAGGGGTTACTCGCATCAGTGTGTTTATCCCTCAGACTGTGGGTAAAGCAAGATTGTTTAAGTTTTTATATGAAGGAAGAAGTGCAGTGTAATATCTACAAAAGTACAGTTGGTTTTATATAAAAAGAACAGGAGGGAATGTCAGTTTTGGAGTAAAAAGTGTGATTAATTGCAAACGTCAGTGAAAAAATGTACTATAAATGATTTAAATTATCCTAAATGATACACTTTTAAAAATATCTTGTTGCATACAGAACATCTCATTATGTAAATATTTACACAATGATCGAACATTTCTATACGCTCATATTCTTAGGCTAAAACATTCCTGAATATTCTCGTCCTTTTTGAATAAGCCACGGTATTTAGTTTCGCCGTGAACAGAGTTGTACTTAGGCACTGGCTGACCTACGTTGATGGCTAATTATTCAAAACCTCCAACTCATTTAACCAACCAAAATATGAGCTTGTATATAGTGGTTAACATATGAATAACGAGAGGAATTTTTATAATTTAGAACGAAAATAAACGCTCATGAATTGGGAATTCTCTAAATATTGGACACACAATACAGAAAGATATGTTTATTAGGTGGCCATAAGCCTATTCCAATGCGCCTTTTTTATATCTCTTATGGTCATCTGTAATTTAGATTACATCGCCTAGCCCGATTCTCCAAATGAAGTTTTTTATTCAAAATATTATCATATAAATGGTGATTTTACGTATTACACTAAATATTAAATAAATATTATTAAAATATTTTTACTTTTTGTACCTAGCCACAGAAACTTTTATTAATTCTACTAGCATCTAAATAAATATAACAAAAAATGGTTTGGGTAATGGAATATGAAATAAAACTACTTGTTTGTGAAAATAAATTTTTCCCACACCGGTCCGGGAAAAACAATGATAAATATGATATTATTCCAAAATATATGTGGGTGGTGGGTGATACAATATGAGGGTTTTAGGTTTTTATGTTGCAATATTAAGTAACTTTGTTCAAAATCATCCATTAAATTGCACTATTTATCAAGAAAATATAGAAATATTGAAAAATAAAAAATAAGTTAACCTTGTTAGTTGTCCCGATCTGCATAAATAAAGAGTTGAAAAAATTTATTTATATTTTTACGCTTGTAGAAAAATATTGGTCGTAACTCATGTGAAAAGTGTCTTTCTCGCACTCGACTGCTTGCCCGAACGGCGGTCGCCGGTGGGAAAATATTACTTTCCGCATTATTAGGGAAATTACTATTTTATGTTGCGGTGAAAGTAAATAATTAAGGTTGAATAATTTTTTTTATTGTTTAAAGCAGATTTGGATAAGGGGATAAAAAATATTGAATTTTGACTCCTTTGATAAATAAAGGTGAGTTAGCAGAAATTTATCTAAGACAGTATTAAACAAGTTGCAATTAACGGCATGAAAAAATTAGGTTTTGGAAAGATAACAATTCTTGCGGAAGTAACGGTAAAAAAATCAGTAGTATCAGTAATAACCCCTGAAAATCATCTAGAAAACTCAAATACAATGCGAAGGTAAAATACTGGTATGCGCTGTTGTTTAGTAGTTAGAGACAAGAGTGTGTATGTATGAGAGAACGAAGTTTTTCAATCTCAAATTAAAATTCCTATGCCCTCCGTGAATGATTACAGCTGTGACTGTTCCAAATATGGTTGATAGTGCTATAGCTTTAGACGAGGTGATTTAAGTCGTTGGGTGTTCTTTTTCGTTGTAGCAGTTTCTTCATTTACCTAATTGTTCTAGTCTTAGTTTCCTACAGTATTTTTGCCTTATCCTTCAGGAGATTTCCCTGAGGTAGTTACTTTGTCTATTTCTTCATTTATATTTTTCTATTATCTATTATTCTTACCTACAACGCAGGTCCAAGTTTTTGTAAACTTTTATAGATGCCCAGCACTGGTGAGATAAATAAAGATTAAATCGATGGCTAAGAGGACAAATATTGTATGTCCATTTTTGTTATAAATGAGGGGTCTATGCTGGTAGAGATGAAATCTTTATTGTGCTCAAATATTGAGTAATGTATAAAAGAAGGGTGTAACATGAACTTAACTTTAATTACTTTTAAAATAAGTACACAATTTTGGACATACAATATTTGTCCTCTTAGCCATCGAAATGTACTATCGGCTTCAGAATAGCATATACATTTTCAAACTTAAATCGCATACAATGAATTAATTTTAAGGACGACCTATTTATTGTGTATAACCAATCACGGTTTAAATAATAATCAGTTAAACAGTTGTCTACGCCCACATCTTTAATGTTTGCAGCATAAGGTATTTTATTAAGAACAATTAATAACTGCACAGTTAAACTAAACTTCCACTATTTATTTGAAAAATTCGCTTTAAAATCAATTACAGCTGTTTCGCTAG
Organism: Ophraella communa; assembly: GCA_035357415.1. Taxonomy (NCBI): domain Eukaryota; kingdom Metazoa; phylum Arthropoda; class Insecta; order Coleoptera; family Chrysomelidae; genus Ophraella; species Ophraella communa. The sequence goes on along the minus strand of CM068988.1, from coordinate 16,892,742 downwards.
TGATAGCGAAACAGCTGTAATTGATTTTAAAGCGAATTTTTCAAATAAATAGTGGAAGTTTAGTTTAACTGTGCAGTTATTAATTGTTCTTAGTAAGATGAACTTCCAAAAAGTAGAGGTTAACACAATCAAGGTATTTTATTGACAAATCGCCTGTCCCTCTGTCCCTTGTAAATAAACTTAATCCCCCAAAACCATTTAATGTAGGCGTTTTAAAAATTGCCATTCCTGTGTTGTTTAAGAAGGGCGTTTTTATAACTTCGGTAGGTAAACGAAATTCACATTTAACATGTATATGCTATTCTAAAGCCGAGTTTTGGCGATGTGGGCATTTTGTAGAAATTAATATAGTTTTAAGCTATTCTTTATTTATTAAAATTGAAATACAGTAAAGAAGAGAACATCCTTTATACAAAGCTGCATATCGTCGATTTTAATGATAAAAAATAAATTAGGAACATTGTATTAGTCCGAGTTTATTTAAAAATTTCACGGTTTTTGTAGGCAATTACATTTATATGAAAATATTAAGAAAATTGTAACAAGCATTATTTCCTGTTCCTTTTAGCAACTTGTTTGTACTGGAAGTAAAAAAATTTAAGGCACTAAATCCTACTCAGGATTACTACGTACCTATATGTATCAATAATAGTTAAAAATGTTTTTTTATATTTTGCACTTATGACTAAAATTTAAACATAAAAAGACCAAAAGGTGGATGAGATCAGGTATTAACAGACACAAAGGAAGTAAAATTTTAAGGTGAAGGGAAAATACTATACCGCGGTTTCAAAATAGTAGGCACTAAATTCTCAGAAATATTTTTGCATTAAATCTAAAAAATATTGTTGTCAGGTTGTAATTATTTTTAAAATAAATCCATCTTTCGATTTAAACAACCTTGTCGTAGAATAACGCACAGTATATGTTTTATTCATCAAATAAACTTCTTGCTAATAAAATATATTCTGCATAAACGATTATTAAAAGAGTATACAAAATTGGAATGATATTCTGTATTTAAAAGTCCACACTACGTACACAGGGATAATTAATAAAAAGAAGTAAGTTGTAAGATGTACAGTTTGTAAACAATGTTTAAAATTCACTGTTTCTAATACAACTTACAATATCGATAACATTAATTTTTTGGTTGGCAAAAAATCAAAAATTTGTATAGTATTGACCAGAATTATACAAACTATTTTTAAAAACTCAGAATGTATGTTCGCACTTAATATGTATTCAAAACATCAATAAATAAAAATTGGTTACATTTTAACTTATACATATTTTTCAAAGTGTAAAAACATACATTTCGTTGATTACAACGGGTTAGATGCCAACCCTTCGACACCAGAAAATTAAAACAATCGACATTGTTTACTTGTAAATTCGAGTAATTAGTAAAGTTTGAACTAGGAGCGACATCTCACAACTTACGGAAATGTGATTAGGCCAGACCTCGCGCGAACAAAAACTGCAGTTGTTTTCAAACATTGCTTGCTCAAATTTTCTCAGTTTACTACGAAAACAGGTAAATTTTCATTTCTCATTAAGACAATTAGTCGACAAAGAGCGGAAGTTAAATCGGGCGTAGACGGCAAAAATTGTTCTGAGATTTTGTGTAAAATTAAAAAGATTTTTTAATCATTAAAAACTTTTTGTCTTAATTAAATTGCACTGGGTGAATTTAGTTCAATTGTCTGGTTAAATAAAAACGCATGCATGAACGGCGTGGCTTATTTTTTGTTCTATTGTTCCTTAATGTATGTAAAAGGTTTTCATAAGAAGAAATATTAAGTAATTTATACGGAATCTTGACAACAATAATACTTTTTCTACGAAAACGACACCTAAAACACAGTTTTGACACTTCGAATATTAGTAATATCATACGCGTTCAGAAAAATAAGAAAAGAAGAAGCAATATCACACTCGTGCGATATTTTTTAAACATTATTTTTTCGTTAAATAAACGTCAAATTAATATTTTTATAAAAAAAAAATAGTTGCATTATCCATGCAACCAAATATACACATAGCGTGTGGATTTAGTCTCGGTTTTAGTTCCAAGGTAAAATCCTTTAATAGCAACAGAAAGAAAAAAAATGAAGGATTACAGGGGTTAAATACAAATTAAACTGCTCAAAACACATAACACTCATAAACGTTTTCCAAGTTACAATTGATTTCATCAATTGTTCAAATAACCATTTTACTTTTAATTTTCATGGAGCCCAGGAAAAAAAATTAAAATGTCATTTAGGTAGTAAGGAATTCTGATGTTAATTCCTCAGAAATAACAATTAAAATAAATTTTATAAATAAAAATATATAAATATAAATAAAGTTTAAAAATCCATAATTATAAAAATCGTGTACATAAGTATATTTCTTGCACTCGTGCTAAATTTAACTCGTCCCTAATATTTCAATTTCTACACTTATTATTTAATACACTATTTCTAACTATGGCATTTGACATAATTCTAAGTATTTTGACTGTTTGCGATTTGACAGAATGCGTGCCCAAAATGCGGCAAATATTATTTAAAATATATGCATCAGTCTCGATAAAATAATAAAATCAAAATTTTTACCTCCAATAGGGGGTTTTTAAGAATTGTTTGTTCATCACGGTAAGTATAAAGCAATTTTATCTGAATTTATTGTACTAATCCGTACCATGTGGAAGTCCATCTTACTAAAAATAATTAACAACTATTCGTTTAAAGTTGTTAATGAACAAATAAATCTTGGAAGTTCTCCACTATTAAACTGTTTTCTTTTTATTGAATTTTTATTTTATAAATAGATAAGACATACATGTAATACAAATATATTGTTATTGTAAAGATCAGCATGATAATTTAGTTTTTTTCTTGTTTTTTTTTTATATCATTGCACAGTTATACTGATCTTAGAGGGAAGTACATCCAGGATAATCCCTTAAGGTTAAAAATATCTAGGCTTAAATATTGTTATGTCTTAATACTGCCATATTTGGTCTAGTCTTAACACTACTTAATCAACATCAGATAGTTATCTTGAAAAATGTAACAGCAATATGTCAATCAGACGATGCTGATTTTTGCGAAACAACTGTCATTCTAATTTAATAGAAAGTTAAGTTGTTTATTTTTCTTATTTTTACCTGATATTAAAAGTTTAATTATAATGTGGAAATCAATTACAGTTTGCTGCAATTCTTTGCTACTGGGTCATTAAACGTAGTGCTGCGATCTGCGTTACTGACTTAGACCATGTAAGTTTCCTTCATAGCAGCATCTCTCATCCTATCTCCTTTATGAAGGTCAGGATGTAAATCGGCTTCAGTTGGGGTAGTTCCTCCTCTTCTATTTGATATGCTTCGTTGTATAAATTTTCTAAAGCAGCACAGTTTGTAAGTACGTATTTTGAGTTGTCATCTTCAAACTCACAATATCTGTATTCTGCCTCTATCCCAAATATATGTAGGTGTTCTCTCAACTTAAAAGTGTTTAGTTAGGTGTTTTTTAGTTATTCTAAGATTATATTTACTTAGCCCGAGACATTGTATGCACTTTTTAGCGATGAAACTACCCAACAAGATTGTTGTCCCTTGTTGATTTTCCCAATATTCAATTTTTTCATTATTCTCAATGCTGGTTCTTTGAAGATGATTGCTATAGAATGGTTCAGGTCTCATTAGTGGCATACTCCTCACCCTTCTAGCTAGCCTATTTGCTATTTCATTTCCTTTTACTTGCGCGTGACCAGGGAAGAATAACTGTGTTACTCTTGACCATTTCTTTTAGTCTTTTTAGATACTACCATATTAATTTTGATGTATTTTAATTTAGCACTTTAATTTTGTTTGGCTGTCAATAATGATTATGTTCTACCTGCAACATATCTTTGTCTTTTCATTATTGAATTGCACATATTTTCCAATGGCATATGTTTCTTCTTACAAAATGGTAGGATATGAACATAAGCTCTCGAGGTGTTTTGATTTAGATCCTATGCCCCTACCTGTATTTGACCAATCATTAGATAGGGTTCTTGAATATCTGTCTTAGAGTAAGGTTGCTTCTTATGATTGTCAAAATAAATTTGCACATTTGTGTTCCCATCAAGTACTATACGTCTGGCTATTAAATAACTACTTATGAAAAAGAGTTTTATTTTAAAAATTATTCTACAATCGAATGCTCCCTTTCAATATACTCCCCTTCCCTCGCCACACACCGTTCCATTCGTTTTTTCCATTGGTCAAAGCAATGCTGGAAGTCTTCTTTTGTAAGAGCATTTAAAAGCTCCGCCGATTTTCGCTTCACTTCTTCCATCGACTCGAACCGGGTTCCTTTTAAGGCAGATTTGATCTTCGGAAACAAGAAAAAGTCACAAGGTACTAAATCAGGCGAGTAAGGCGCTTGTTCGAGCACTGGAATGCCTCTAGCGGCTAAATAACGCCTCACAGACAGCGCGTTATGGACAGGTGCGTTGTCCTGGTGCAAGATCCACGAATTGTTTTTCTACAACTCCGGCCGTTTCTTACGAACTCGCTCTCGCAGCGTTGCCAAAACTTTCAAATAGTAAGTTTGGTGTATAGTTTGACTCTCTGGAATCCATTCAGTCATCACGATGCCGTTGATGTCTCACCATAGGCTTCTATCAACAACTTATAGCACTCAGTCGGAGTTTTTTTAATTTAAAGAGAAATTTCACATTGATCCGTTGCTCGTGTTTTTCGTCACACTGCATTCGTTTCCCACCCTACCCATCTAGGAAGCATTCTGCGCGAGCAGTCTCGTTATTTAATAGCCAGACCTTACGTTAATGAAAATAACACAAAAAAATGCAGAGTTTACCCTGCCTATTTAATTTTTTATAATAGAACATTTGGAAAAACTACTTCTTTAAATTAATGAATTTGCTTAATAAACGAATTTTATTTTTATGTACACAAACCTTTTAATAAGTAAGAAGGCACTGTGGTTAAGTAAATAATTTTCACAAAATTAAAGTATTAAGGTATTGTATATTCATATATATTTCGACAAATCCTTTAGACTTATTGGTTTAAATAGCTTTCGTTTCGAGTGCGCCCATGGTTGAAGTATGATTCCGGTGGATGAATGCCTTTGGTTGGTAGCCGACAACTTTGAATACGTCGAGGGGTTTTGATTGATGACGCTTCTGTTGCACCAAGACGAATTTTCAACAAAAGAAAAACACACCCTCGAAAATATTTTGTGGTAAAGTCAAAAACAGACGATGTTTTGGTAAGATTTATGTCGAATAAAAACACTGATGGTGGTGGTTTTACCAAAGACTTGCTGAAGATAGGAATGCAATTAGATGCTAATGTTATCTCTTAACTGCACTACTTATATAATAAAATTTTATCAATATCTTTTTTTTATTGTTATATTTAATTATTAGGCATTTATATTATTTCTTAAAAAATAATACATAAAATGAAGTAAACAGTATTAAACAACCTTTTTTCTGTGGCGAGAAAAGCGTTTGTCTCCGTTGACTGATAACATGAGTTAATTTGAAAAATCTTTGATATATTGTGATAATGTTTTTTTAATCGAATTAAATCATCCATATCTCAAATGTGAATGATGGGAAACAACCAAATGAAAAAGTCAAAGTCACAGTATTTTATTATCTATACATGGACAGAACTTTTTTTAAAACCAACAGATAAAAAATTAAATAAATAAAATTATATGTAATTGTTTAAAACTTAAAATAACATTTAAAATCAATTAAATTAAAAAAATAAAAGACACAAAAATAGAGATAATAACCTTTTTAGTGATTTTAAATGTTCTAAGTTTTAAACAATTACATATACTTTTATTTATTTAATTTTTTATCTGTTGGTTTTTTAAAAATGTTTGTTTTCCACTTATTCATAGTACCTGTTTTTACTTATCCAGCAATCCTTGCAAATGCAAGTCCGATTGTTTTGACTCAATAATGTTAACGTTATATTTGTATTTATTTTGTTCTTCCATTTTTATAATTTGCATTATTTAACATAACTATATGTATTTTATAGTCTGTTGATGGCCTCACTGTTAGGCCAAAACTAGTCCATCATAAATTATCAAATTCTGTGACATTTGTTTTTTTAAATTATATTGTCGTTTTTCTCATCTTATAATTTTTGCTATAGTCTTAATTGAGTTATTTTTTTTAAAAGTGATGTGGAAACCTTACTTAAAAGGACAATAATAAATTTATGTTGCTTAAATTATGGCAAAATGAAAATTTATTTTAGTGCGGCAGTGTCATACTAAGGGGTGCACCGAACGAGTGATGATGCACAGGGGAAGAACCTGTGGTAGGCCTGAAGGTCCTACTTGCCAGGTATCAGCTTATTGATTCATTCCTGCAACGTGTATTTTCTTTGATCCTAGGAAGCAAAGTAACAATTTCCCCTCTGTTATACAAAAAGCTATTGTTTCTTGTTCCTAGCCACTTTAACTTCCAAACGTGGGATTCTATTTTTCAAAAGTTGGCACTATTGAAATATGAGTGTTAAGCAAAATTTTAAAATATCGTTTTAATCTGGACTCTTAAGATTTGTAAGAATCAGAGTGAGCAATTAGGGGACCAAAGAGATTGTGATCATGTCGGATAGTCAAGCAGCCATCAAAGCGCTGAGTTCAAATATAATCAGTTCGAAGATGGTTTGGGAATGCCTAGGCAAACTAAATGAACTATGCCAGAAGAACACTGTCACCCTCCTATGGGTCCCGGGACACATAGAAATAGGGGGGAATGAAACAGCAGATAAGCTGGCAAAAAAAGGAGCTGAAACCCCACATTTGGGACCAGAACCATCTTGTGGGATCAGCAGTAGAGTAATCTTAGGAAAACTAAGGGAGGAAATGGAGAAAGAAAAATCCAAGTACTGGAATCAGCTGGAAGGACTGAGGCAATCTAAGATACTACTGGGGAACTATGACCAGAAGAGATCTCTTAGCTGCCTCAACCTCAGTAAAAAAAGGCTCCGTATTCTAGGGGAATATTAACCGGGCATTGCCGGTTAAGAAGCCACATAAAGAAACTAGGGTTAGCAGATGAAGCAAAGTGCAGATTCTGTGAGGAAGAGGATAAAACCTCAATACATATACTCTCAGAATTTCCTGCATTGCAAAATTCTAGGGCTAGATACCTAGGAGCACATGAAATAGAGGAAGGGGATCTACCTGATTTGAAGCCCGACGATGTCCTAAACTTCCTTAGGAAAATAGGACTCGAAGAGCTGCTATAAATCTGAGAAAACATCAGAACATGGCAAGTAAGGGGGGACACAATAGATCCTATGGGTCGCAGTGTAATCATCACCCCTAACTCATTCATACATACATACATAGGGGACCAAAATAATAAGTTTTAAATAGTTCATATTGGAAGTACTCTGATAATGAATATAAATTAATTTATGCTAAATGGTAAATATAAATGTTTTCATTGCTCAATACTTTTTCTGCAAGTTTAAGAAAAAAGAGGTTTTTGATAATGTTAATGTTATTTTATTAAATATTGGGTACATTCAGGAGGTCCCAGCGGCTAGATCTAGCCACTCAGCATGCTGTGGCCGCTGTTAATAAGCGCCTTCGTTTCGCCTGAATGCGTGGCTCACTGACAGCGGAACAAAAGTCAAAACATTTGAAAACATAACCCAATTTTTATTTTGGTTTTTATGTCTATTGTGTTCATGTACAAAACTACAATAATTATCTTCAATTATCAATTGGATAAATCTTATCCCAACAATCAACACCTTAGAATATAATTAAGATCAACACAAACCTACATAACCCAATTTCGATATGTCATTAATGTCAAAATCGCGATGCGCTTTTTAGAAAGCGACAAATTTCTACGCTGAGCAAAACAGTCAGCCGCTGTTGAATAGCTTTCAAGCAGCGCTACATTCAGAGAGACTCCTTACTAAGCGATCTCAGCCGCTGGGACCTCCTGAATGTACCCATTATGTTTTTTCTTATTAGTTTTCGAAAAATATTTTCGAAAAATACCGTTTAAGTTATTCATTTTACAATGCTCAAATTATTCAATTAGTTGAATTAACAAAGAAAAGAAAACTATAAAATGGCTCTGTTACATCGAATAAATTACTGCCAAAAAATTTAACTTTATTATAATATAATTAAATTTAATATCAGCTAAGCACATATTCAATGTTATTATACCAACCCTTACTTTTTGTAAGTTTTGTCTACACGTTATTATTTTATTGTCATCCTGATGAGTTGGATAACACCTGCATTGATAAAATAAATCAATTTTTTTAATTTATTTTGTTCGCAAGTTATATGTAGATTTTAATGAAGTGAATGTCATCTCTTAATTTCAATGTTTTTATTAAGTGGAGGTACAGCAAACTCATCCCCAATAATGTAAACCGTCTATTTATTACTTATTTTGTCCCTCATCGTCCTACCGCATTTTGTATACGAAGCATCTGGCAGAAATGAATTACCTTGTCACTGTCATCTTCCTTCGTCCTTTTACTACTTAATATATCCTGGAAAAATTAAATTTATAACCTTTCATTATCGAGTGTAATAATTCAGAGAGACGGGAACTGTCACTTTGTAGATAAAGTGGTGCGTTTACCTTACAATATAATCTTAAATTTATTTTCCTTAATCGAATTCTGTAATATATTAGGGGAGGATTATTTTCCCTTTCTTAGGATATCTTCATAATATTTTGCAAGAGAAAATTTAATGAATAAATTTTTTAAAGAATCTGCAATTTGTGAGTGAGAACTTTGTTTATTTCGATTGACCCATATGATTATATTTGGAAATGTTATCTTTATTACATATTCCCTTAGCTTACTTAACTCTAAAAATATACAACAACACCTACCTGACTATCAAAATAAAACAAGAAATATATCAATCACATGAGTTCCAAGTACATCAATATGGATTTATATCGGTATTTGAACAAAGTGTGATATTTTTAATTTAGTATTAATAATTGCTATTTTATTTAACCTAATAAGTAATATATATTAGCATAATTAAGAAAAAGTCGCAGTAGAGTAAAGTGTCAAAATCAAAAAAATATATGTCTCTTTAATTGGACTGATAAAAATATAATCAACCAAAAAATGTAAGTTCCATTAAAGATTTTATTAGTTGGTTCTAAACTGTCATCCATACTTCTACTGAGTGATCAAATGATCTGTAATTTTCCGGTCAACTACGCGTTGACTATTTTTAATTTTCGGACAATTTTTTTTTTCATACTGTAGGGTAAAGTGCCACTCAAACTAGTCCGGGAAATGGCACTATACGGTACAATTTCAATTCTCCCAATGTTGTTTGAAATAATAAGTAAATCAACATAAACTAAGCTTTTATTCTAGTTTTTCAAGATTGACATTAATTGTACAACTACTGTTGCCAGCAATATGTATTAATTGAGTTGTTGATAGATTTACAGTGTTTTCTGTAAGACGTGTGGCTGTGATGTAGCACTTCAACAAAAGTTTCGCCCCTTTGGATCACTCTTGCAATCTTGTTTTTGCCTTCAATCGATTCTTCTATATACTTTTCTGCAATTGAAGAATTCTTTCATCCACCGTGCTGTTTTAGAACTTTAAGGTCAGCTCTAAGGTCAGCATTGGCCAACAACGTTGAGAATGTCCTCCTGAAGCAATGACCTGTATACTTTTCTGATTGGTCTAGTTTTAAGAACTCATCTATTTTCTTAGGTGCTCCGCCAACAATATGTATACCAGCTCTTTGAGACAGACATTTTCCTTGTCTATAACCTACCAAAAGAGCTTTCAGGGAGACTTGTTGCCGTAAATTCATGTATTTTCTAAACATATCCAAATAGTGAACCTCATCACTGTTAATCACAGTAAAAGCTCGTCGAATATGCGTTTTTGTGTGGTTAATATTAACTACTAGCTGAGTACCCGTATCCTCCACTTCTAATTTATAGATCTCTTCCCTTCGGCAACCTCCAGCAACTCCAAGTAATGCTATCACTTTGAGTTATAGATATTCTTTATCTGGAGCGTCCCTCATAAAGCTTCCAATTTGTTCTTTGTCAGCACCTTTGACTGGTTTGGCTGATGGTCTACATTTTGTTTTTTCAAAAAAGCTATCAACTTTGGGAAACTTTATATGCTGACATTTTACCATCGAGTATTTGGACCATAATGAAGAAGGGTTGAATGTTGTTGGAGTGAAAATTTAAACTGTTAAAAAGAATATTCTTTAAAAAATCTGTTCTTACCACATCCAAAAAGTAAGCCAATATCACATTTTCATCAGCACTACTTTTCAAATTGTGTTGTTCACGCCAGTTGCAAAACAGCGCATATTCTTTTTCATATCTTTTCGCAGACTTAACTGGAATGATTTGCCCTATCGCTTCCGCAGTTTTCTCAGCAATTTCATATAATTTCAGATCCATTTTCTCCGCAGATATTTCGTGTGTGCAGAAAAATTCAATATGTCTGCCTTTATTTATATTGTTACTTGGTAACCGCTAAAGTAATATAATTTTTTCTATATGACTTCCTAATAAAATGATTAAATATGTCATTTCAGTTTCATATTTTATTGCATTTAAAACCAAAGGCAGTATGAAAAAAATATAGTACGATACACGTCCGTGAAGTGATTATTACGGTACTCGATTAGATATTCTTGAGTCGGCTCCTTCGTCGCCTCGTTTATAAATATCTACCTCGTGCCATAATGTTACTTGCCGGACTTGTAACGTAAATAACTATTACGGCATTAAAACTAAAAATTCATAATTTGGCATACGTTAAAACAAATATCTATAAAAAGTAACCATATTTACAGAATAAATGTATCAGTATTAAAGTTTCAGGAAAACATAGGCATAGATAGATATAACTAGGTATATAAGAAATGTAATTTTGACGCTCTCACAGCTCGTCGACCAGTCAATATATTTTGATAACGATAATATTTATTTTTGTTTAAAAAGTTGTTTGAAAAAGGCTAAATACAAAGCCAGTGTGAGTATAGTGAGTGCTGTGATGGCAAATAAATACCTTTTTGTATAATCAAAGGATAATTGAATCCAGTATCTAGAATCCAACATACAGTATCCGACAACTTGGAATATTGAGTAGCCGTGAGACATCGTGGAACATCAGTGAATTTACGATACAAACTGGAGTTATGGTTCACCATCAACATCAGCATTTTGGAGTTTTAAAATTCAGCGTTTGACGCCACATGAACTTTTGGTATATGAACAATTTAAAATTTCATAATGCACTATTAATTTTTCTATCTTTTAATTGAACTCTAATGTTTTAAAATCAATTCTTAATATTGTTTTAAATTTATATGTATTTATTGTAGGTTTGTCAGAAGGGACTGTCAAGGTGATTTAGGTTTTGATAAATCTTTGTTAATATTGAATTTGACAAATAAAATTGTTTCCTCGGATGTTTCTAAAGGAAAATTTAAGGTATTTTATGAGGCAAATCATTTTAATTAATGAATTATTTACATCAAAGGTAATTTTCATTTAAAATTTTTTTCTCGTATTCAATTGACGTCTTAGCCGCGTGATACATATATGCGAAGGACATGATGCTACTGACATTTTTTTGTGCTGGTTGCATGTCTTTTAAAAACCAACCTGTGTTGTTAAATGGTACGTTGCACACTTATATTACTGACCCGGTGCGACTGACAGGAGTTTAAAGCAAATGCCTCTTCCAACCAATTTGTCAACTGTTAAAACACACTCACTGTGTCCCTAAAATCTCGGAGCATGCGATTGTTTTGAAAATTTATTTAAAAAAGAAAAGACGTCGAAACACATAAACTGTATTACTTTTCTGTTATTTTGTATCTTAACTACTTGAAAAAATGATCCTGCCACTTTTTATCGACTGTCATGTGCAACTAGCATGAGCATGGCTAAGAAACAAAATTATTCTTTCACAATTATGTAACTAACATTGTGTCAGCGACATCAAAACTATCAGTAGCACCAAGTCCGTCGCATATATGTGTAACGCGCCTTAGGTATAGAGGTACTCTACTCAGGAGATAAGGTTTCATGATTCTCGCAACAGTTTGAGCTAGCATTCAAAATTCAATATTCAAGAAAAAATAATAAAATATGTATGTGATTGTTTGTATAATATAATATTTAATATTTAAATTAGGATTGCAAACACAATATATTATGATTTTTATAAATATACAGTTGGAGATAGGCTGCTCTTTTACTTTTTTTCCTACTTATTTCAGAACACATACAAGTCTAACTTTTCCTGATTTACTAATTATAATTATAATGTATCAACTTAGTTCAACAATTCGAAGATAATTATAACCAATTTAAATTAATATCTTATTTTGCTCACCTCTTATTCAATCAGGAATTATTTTATTATAAAAAAGCCAAACATTAGTGTGGTTTCATTCTCATTAATCTCTATTTAAAGAAGTAGGTCTAATAAATTAAATTTAGAATCTGTGTTGTATTTTTATACATAGACAACTTGACTGTTTTCAATGACTTTTTAGTTATTTCTAATTAATGTTTGTCAATTATAATGGATGTAAAAAGGAGATTTGTTTCTGTTTTACGAATTTCCAGTGGATTTGTGCATTTCAAAACAATTCACAAGCTTAATAATGAAAAGCAGCGAAGCGAAATGTTTATAAAACATTATGAGTTTTCAAAATAAATAAAACATCTACAAAGCCGATATTAATATGAACTCTGGTACGAAGTTTATAAAATATCTTTAGTTGAGTTTAAAGTCACTCCCAATAAAAAATAATTATTCAATGAATATTTTTATGGTGGTGTTTTTTTATGTTTTTCCAAATAATTAATTAAAATAATTTTTTATAAGAGGAATGTTATTCAGGATTGAATGCATTTTTTAAAAAAATCCCTCATTTTGCAATTTTATATTAATATTATTAATAATAAAATGTTGAATTCATTATGGGTATGTCACGGATGAGCTACGTTTTAGATTTACATTCGGATAGCGTGTTTGTGAGGTTTATAACACTTTTATGAAGTGTGAAATTTATATTAATTTAATTTGGAACATGCATTTTTGTTGACATATATTAAGATGAGTGCTTGTTTTAATCGTTTGGATAAACAAATAGATATACACAGTGGGCTATAAAAAACAATCCACCTCGATATTTGGCCGTATTTCTTAAATTGAAAGGAAACTAGGAAAATAGGAAGTTAACTTTTTTTCTAAGGAAGAAACAGGCATTGATATAGGCATCTGTCATTTGTCAACCCCCTCAATTCTACTTTGCCAATCCCGTATTTTTAAATAGGTGCACATCATCAAAAAATTCATACAAAACTTATTTTACTAATACCACGATCTGTAAAAAAGTCTTGATTTATTTAAAGTACCCCTCTTAAAAATGAAACGTTACTATGTAATGCTGATGGTTTGCTAATGTGTCATTTTTTGACACTTAGAAGTAAATTCAAACAAATATTCTTATGTGAATTTATAACGAAAATTAATTTGATTAGAATATTATTGAATTAGATGCTAACAATGCAGGTATTCATAAAGTCGAAATTACATCGAACGTTTTGAAGCATTTTAGGCGTTATTTGACTGGATTAATGCAGTCGGATTCGGTTTTAGAAATATTGCTTCTTCGTGAGTGACTAACTATTCATCCAGGTTTTAAATTCTGGATATAGGTCTCCTCTTGTTCTCTCCATATTTTTCTGCTCAGTGCTGTCTGTCTTTATGCCATGTATCTTTTCTGATCGTCTATCCACCTCATCTGTGGTCGGTCTTTCTTTTTTGCTAGCTCTTTGCCAGCTTTGTATACGATGCTTCCAACAACCATCTTGGTGTCTCTCATTATGGCCGGCCCATCTCCATTTCAATTTTGCTGAATGCTCTACTATGTCAATAACCCTTATTCGTGATCTTATCCATGCATTACTTTTTCGATCTCCTAATTTTACACCCACCATTTTATTTCCCATGCTTCGTTGTGTTCTCTCTAGGCTTGCTTTTGTAAAGGTCCATGTTTGTGCTGCATAAGTTAAGACTGGAAGTAAGCAGCTGCTCCTTAACCCCACAAAATACGAGGGGTATTAAATTGAGGGATCTTCCTAGAAAATCGTTGATCAAAATATTGCCTTACAGCTCTACTAAAATGTGCAAGGGCGCCACCTATAAGAAAAAGAGATCATCTTGCAAGTAGTCAGTATCAATTTCGATTATATCTGAGAATCAATAATCTATTTTAATAATTTTAGATATATTTTTCCATTCAAGTTTACCATCAATAAAATTAGTTAGTGTCGAATAATTTAAAAAAATTAAATTCACAACAAAACTTGGTAATCCCAAATTTAATTTTAATATTTTGCACAAAATATAATTCAATAACCGACATGAATAAACAAAACAATATTAACAAAACAAATAATTTTTTTGTACAAATAATTTTAATAAGAAGCTTTTGATTAATTAATACACTATTAGAAAGTAAATTTGCTTTACAATAAAAAATGAAATATTAATAAACTGTGGTATATTTAAGTGTGTCGTGAGATATAGAGGAAAGGTTTTTATGGCTTAATAAAATATTTAAACAAATAACTAAAATTATGGCAATGTTAACAAGTCTGTTGGGTTTAGTCTTTTTTGGTTTATAGTAGTCGTACACTGTACAGCTATGATGCTACATAAATTAGCGTTGGATGGAGCGTCGGTAGGTAAAAATCCTAAATCTTTTTAGCCTGGATTCAATCATCAAAGGTTTAGGCATTTAAAGCTTGTGGTGGAATAAATAATTTACTTATAAATAACCAAGACTAAGCCATACCTAGCAGATGAAGCAAAGTGCAGATTGTATGAGTAAGAGGATAAAACCTCAATACACATACTGTTGGTATGCCCTGCTTTGTAGGATTTTAGGGTTAGATACGTAGGAATACACGAAATAGAAGAGGAGGATCTGCCTGATTTGAAGCCTGACGATTTCCTACATTTTCTTAGGAAAGTAGGATTAGAAGAGATGCTATAAGTCTGGAGAAAATATCAGACCCATAGCAAGTAAGTGGGGACACAATAGATGTTATTGGTAGCAGTGATCTTATAACCCCTACCAACCATATATGACATACCCAGACGGAAACCAAGATTTTCTTTTCGAGATCAAGATCAAGACCATGTTTAGTCTCTATCTTTTTTTGTTCTCACGGACCGAAAAACTTTGCTTCCAGGTAAGAATTCTTCATAAGGATCTAGGTATTCAGGAAGGATTTTATTTATATAAAAAAAACTGTGCAAAAGATAAAACCACAGTTGTCTATGAGACAATTATTTCCTTTCCCAAGCTATGTTCAGCGAAAAAGTGAGAAAATACCTGTCGGTTAATGGGAAATGCATTAATAACATTCGATATGCAGATGACACAGTAATTATCTCAAACGATCTAGAGGGACTTCAAGGTGGAAGTAAGTGAAATATATGGATTTCGAATGAATACGAAAAAAACCAAATTCATTTCTAAAAACATACGCAGCTAGTAGGCCAGCTACTGATAAATAACAGACCCATCCAAAGAGTTAACAAATTTGTTCGGTTTACTCGGTTGAGATAAGATGTCGACTTGAAGAGGCCATATTTCCTAAACTGGAAAATTTTTTCAAAAGGACCTATTTTTAAACACCAAAATGCGGATTCTCAGTTGCTATGAGTTCTCAACTCTTTTGTCATGGACGTTGTCTTTGAGCCTTTGAACTCTGGCTCTACCATCATGGGTGAAATATGTTACTAATGAAGAAGTGTTACGTAGAATGAAGTAAGAAAAAGAAATCTTATGCCAGGTTAAAAAACATAAATTTGAATACCTCGGCCACATCATGAGAAAGCCTAAGCTTTAGAGTTTATACTCAAAGGCAAAATATAAGGTATGAGTGTAGGAAGACGAAGAATCTCATGACTGAAGAATCTCCGAGTATGGTTTGATACTACAACTGTGGGTTATAGTGGGTTAATAATATTTTTGTATAGCCATTATGCTCATCATCGCCAACATCCCTAACAGATAGGCGCTAACAGAAGATTCTCCTTCATGTTTTATACACAATGTTGGTGGCTTTTCCAATGATACCTTTCTTCAAAAATGACTACTCCTGCTTTTTTAAGTTACGAAAGCTTATTTTACAATTTTTTGTTAATAATATGATTTTCTGAATTATTTTCAACAATTAAAACACCATTTGCAAAACTCAATCACCTACTTTATTTGAAATTGACCGGTTCTTATAAGAACACTTCTGCATATTTTATATTGCGTATACACAATAAGTATCTATTAAACAACCAAAAACCGAAACTTCTTGCGACGTTCTCTCTCTTTCTTTCAGTATAAAGACATAAATTAAGGCGGCGCGTAAAGATCATAAGTTTCCGAATACAGTAGCGCGTGCTTTCCATACGAATTAAAATAATTTACATAATAGCAGATGTTAACAATCTTTATTTATTGATTACAAGGAGCAGGAATGATACATCGTGCGACCTTGAACGTTGTTTTAAACGATGTCGTTATAGTACAGTAAATTTAGATTAATATTTATTCATTTTGAGTCATCAACAAGCGGTGTTAATTATTTGACCGATATTTGTTTATATCTATGTGGAAATATGTTTTGTGACTGGAAAATGCTAGAATTAGTATACCGAAATTGTATTTTAAGAAATTTAGAAACATATTAGAAATTATCGTTATGAAAAGAAGGTCCCAAAAAACTTTATAACTTAATTTTTAGTTTTAATCTTTTGATTAAAAAATTAATAAATAAACGGGGATATTTCATGTTTAAAGTGCTGCTTCCAAGTTTTTAATAGGGAAAATAGCGCATTCGATGTTCACTTTGTCTCTCATGCCTCTCATGGTCTTACTAATATTGCATTTTTAGGATACGATATAAACCATAGACCTATTATTAGAGGAGACGCTACGTTGCATTCATAAAACTCTGTTTGCTTTGTCGCAATTATTACAAGAGAGTGTCTATGAATATGACAAAGAATACCAATCGATTCTCTTTGTTCCATCCTCGTGCTGGCAACGCTGTATCATTATTCAGGAGTTACGCTTACGCTTGTAATCAGTGGCGTGCTATTTTTTTATGGGAATATATTTATGGATAGTTAATACTTAGCTTTTCACTTAAATAATTATCGTTAATAATAATTGTACAAATGAAATTTAATGTATTTTAAATTTTAATTTTTAAACTCTTTATTAATAGGTATTAAATAACCAAAAAAACAGATTAAAATACTCAGGGTTTTGTGACTCCTTGATGTCTCGATTGGATTAATTTTGAGGGGATGTATAGAACAGTTGAGGGATTTGCAGGGTATTTCATAAAAGGTGAAGTAGTTTTAAACACAACTTTATCGAGGATAGACTTAACAATTATTCAATGTCTTACCCAAAAGGTTATCTTGGTAAAAATGAGCAAATCCAAAGGTATTATTTAAATTTAGTACCACAAGACGAGCTAAATAATCGACGTATTTCGGCTTCAAGGTGGTAAAAACTTTAGTCAGAAACCATTAAAAAACTACAAGTAAGGTAATTGGGGGGAAGATGCCAAAAGGGGGAAGATGCCTAATCTAAGTATTTTGGACAATACCTAATAAATATCGCCACATACACGGCTACGTTGTTATGGTGTTTATTATTAGAGAACATCATAGTTTTCGAAGCGCTTAAGTGCATGCAACTGTTCCTTGAGGTGATGTGTTTTTTTTATGCCGGTAAGTTTTTTACGATAGAAATTAATTATGTGATATACAGTGTTAAATGTTTTAGAAAAAAAAAAGAGTTGTGTTATTTTGATTTGTGGGTTTGGCATCTTATACCTAAGGGTTGGGGTAAAATGCCAAGATCCGTGTGGGGTAAGATGCCTTATACTTATACTGTAAACTTTGTAACTCTTGTTTTTTCTCAGGTTTGCGTCTATTTTGGTTAGTGGTTTCCTTTCAGTACGTCTAATTGAATAGTTTCTTAATTTATCTTGTTTGTTTTAGGTAAAATGCCACGAACGTACGTCAGAAAATCAACTAGAGGCGAATGGACTGAAGAAGACCTTAGAGCAGCTGCAAATGCTTTACGTCAGCAGCCAACCCTGAGTGCAAATGCGATTGCTAAAGAATATAGAATCCCTCTACGAACCTTGAGGACCCGTGTAAAGAATAACAATCTTGAAAAGGGCAGTCTTGGGCCAACCGCATCCTTAGGTATTGAAAATGAACTTAAACTGGTGTCTTATTGATGATATTGCACCAATTCCATCCATAGTTGGTCCTAGTAGGCCAAACGTTAGAAATGCAGAAGTCCTTACTTCTCCTGACTACAGCCAACAGAAACGCTAAAAAATTGAAGAAAAACAAAAGAAGCAACAAGGGAAGGCAGCTAAGTTAGAGAAGAAATTTCGTAAAAAAGGAAACAAAAAAGGAAAATGTAGCACACGATAGCGGTAGTGAAGAAGTCAGTGGAGCTGAAAATATTGTATCAGATTATAGCTCTGATGAACCTGACAGTGAAAAGGACGACTTCTGTACAACTTGCGATGGCTTTTACTTTGACAAAAAGGGTCCCAAAGTTGACTGGATTTGCTGTGTGGTATGCAACAAGTGGCTACACGAAACCTGTGCTTCGAGGCCGAATATGTGCGATCCCTGCGTCATCTTACCCCAAGTCTGTCGGCATCTTACCCCGTAGTTGGGGTAAGTTGCCGAAATGACAGCTGTCAATGTTTATCCAACTTTTTCGTTTATTTTTAAGACAATAAAAACTTTTTTGTGTTTAATCATTTGTTTATTGTTTTTGTAAGTAAGTTTTTGTAAGTTTTGAATAAAGTTTATTATTTTTTACTGATTTAAAAAAAAAGTTATTACCTTATACCAGTTACGTTCAGAATAATAGATACTTTTTTTAAACAAATATTTCTACTGAGCTAACAAATTTATATGCTTAATACAGAAATTATACAGACATTTAAAATAAAAACTATAACTTTAGAACTAAAACTTGTAACTAAACATCAGAACTAAAGCACAGACAATATTCTTTCCTTTATATAATAATAAGTTCATGATATTTACCAAAATATTAATAAAGGTTAAAAAAATATTAGGTTAGAATTAAACATATAAATGTTTACGAACAATCAAAAGTAAATTGATTGTACTAACCCTTACTTTTTGGAAGTTTTGTTAAAACGAAGAGTTTTTTATTATCCTTAACAAGATTTAAAATTCGAGATTGCGAACTAAGCCAGGCAGTGCTGCGTTGTCACTTATTGAGCAACTCATTTCTATGATCTAACCTAATGAATAGTTCAATGGTTAAACATTTCATAAAATGAGTTGTATAATTTAGGTGGTTATAATTCATAAAATATTTATAAAAGATGCCATTATGGTCACAATATTTTTGCAAATGTATTCAACAAATACCACTATCTCTTATCTCTTATGGAAAGCAGGCAACATCCCAGGACAACAAATTCCAGTCGGTCATATCAAGACGATACAGCTCTCCAGAAGTAGGTAATGTTTGAGCAAGTAAAAAATTAATAGTTTTGTCTCCCCTGATATTAGGTCAATGATAAAAACAATTTCTGCCTGCACTGTAATTAAATTTATTATTTATTTGCTTTAATTAATATCCCATATATACGATAACTCAGACGATCTCCTCCTGAGACAAGAAGCTTGGACAAATAGCCTTGGCAGCTCAAGCCACAGAAGAAAAAGAAGATCTGATGGTTTGTTTTTGTTTGTTCTTTTGTTGGAATAACAAAAAAATTTAAATTCCAAAACACAGCTCCAAAAAATGTTAACAATTAAATCCATGTGTAAGCGTTTAGAATATTAATTTACAATCTACCTTCCCTTTTTTGCGCTATTTTACAAAGGATTATTTCTAAAATTATAAACAATTTGTTAGTTTAATGAATTAAACCTTAGTTTACTAACTATTAGGAATTATTTGAAAAAAAAATGGACACTTACAGGAGATATAAAATAATTTGACGTAAAAGTAAATGCCAAACCTTGAACCTTATTAAGATCAAGTTTCATATATATCCTGTTTTTATTGTCTCTCTCTCCCTCTATTATTCTTAAATGTACTCACAACATTTTCCGTACTATAAAACATCTCTCAAGTGGTAACTATTAAAATAAAATTAATAGCGTTTCTAATAGAATACTAATTTATTTCACTTTGAAAAAAAGTCAATAATAATTCATGATGTTGTATTTTGTTAACATAATATTACTTGGTAATTTATTAGTTCTGTTCTATACACGTCATAATAATGTTAACCTAAACAGGTACTCGAGGCGTTAATTAAAAAAATAATAATTTCTTTATTTGCAGTAATTTTTTTTCAATTGCGTAAATCATTTCTCGTTATTACCGATTGATTATATGAAAATATAATTATAAATAAATATAAACAATTGTGATTGATTTTGTGTTTTTAATGGACTTTAGATTGATTCATTATTGTCAAAGTAATTCGTTAACACTTTTTTTATTATATTACTAAGATAGTTTAAAACAGTTTATTAAGAATTGATCTTGAGTATTTTTAGCCTCTTAATCAGATTTTTCATTAATGGAGATTCTTGTATGAGATGAATTCCACATCAATTGATTGGTTTTATATGCCTCTTGTCTGTTCTTTATTAGAATTTATATAGGTTAAGTTGGGTAAATCTTATTGGGGTTTCCATAGAACTTAGCAAATCGGTTAAAATAATAAAGGAACTAAATTCGTATTTTTTACTAATAGGAAATCCATCATATTTAGAACAGTTAAGAAACAACTGTTGAATAAAACTTCCACAATTTATTAAAAAATCATGTGGTGTTTAAATTTATTGTACTAACCCTTACTTTTTAGAAGTCCATATTACTAAGAATAATACAAAACTCATCGTTTTAACGTAACTTCCAAGTTTATTTTAAAAATTTGCATTTTAATCACAATAATGGCCGTTTCGCTAAGATTAGCATCGTCAGATTGACAAATTTAAGTTACATTTTGTTTGTTTGTAGCTAGGTACTTGATGTTGTTTAGTTAGTTTTAAGGCTAGACCAAGTGCGGAAGTGATAAAACAACAATATTAAAGCCTAGATGTTAATAGTCCTATAAGGGATTATCCTGGATGTACTTCCCTCTAAGAAAAACCAGGAAAAAACTATATCGTGCTGATCTTTACAATAACTTAATATATTTGTTATTTTACAATTACGTCTTATCTATGTATAAAATGTAAACTCAATCAAAGTAAACTGTTTAATATTGGAGAACTTCCAAGATTTATTTGTTCATTAACAACTTTAAATTATGGATCTGCTAGATGTCTTTTTATTTCACGTTCTTCAAGGAAATCTAAATTTTGTTTTTCTAGTCTAGAATGTCACATGGTCCTTACGGAAGCCTGCAACAACAATGTGGTTACTCTAGGCTGGATAAAAGGTCATGAAATTTCAAAAGGCAACCGCATAGCTGACTCGTTGGCTAAAAAAGCTGCCTCCCAAAAGCTTTTGGGACCCGGTAGTCTTGTCAGCTTGCCGGCAACAGCGGTGGTTGACCTAGTAAAGGAACGCTTCCTTGACAAATTCAGGGGAAGATGAGACGAAGAAAAAGGTTGCATACTATCCAAGGAACTTCTGAAATATCCGAATAGCAAAGCAGCCAAGAAATACTTGGCCATGACCAGAAAGGACCTGCGGTTGGTCACAGGTATACTTACGAAAACATCTGAACAGGTTGGGTTTATCGGACAGTCCACTATGTAGAGGATGTGAACAAGAGGATGAGACAGTTGAGCACGTCCTTTGTGACTGTCCGGCACTCTCTCTAACAAGACTTTCTATATTCGGCGAGAACTGGCTAACACATGCCAATTTGAGGGAGCTGCCTACAGGCGACGTTATCACCTACTTTAAACAGGTAGGATGGTTGACGAGCCAATAGGGTTAGGCTCAATATCAGAAGGACGCACAATGGGCCAAATGTGGCCTAAGTGCTGTGGGGCGACCCACCCTTCCAGATTTACAGATACAGGTACCCTAGGTAACTTGATGTTTTCCTATTTTTTTTGTGTCACTGATTACGAATTACGAATTTTTATCATGCTAAAAAGTTATGAGATTTTTATTGATTAAAAATTTGATTGCCAAAATGACGGTTTTTTCAACTGTTCTACAAATTATCTCTAATATAGACTAAACTCAATAGCGCCAATTGTTATAAATATTATTATCTCATTCGCTATAATCTTCAATATCCTGTGTTGCAGGTATTCGTAGGCAATAGCCATGAAAATAACATACAATTTATATGATCAAAGATAAAAATTTTTATTGTTGTTGCTTTTAAATGTTAGTAAGAAAGGGATTGAATGATCTTTTTATTCCTTAGTTGCGGCTAAATTGACTTTTAACTGAATTTTACTGCCATTTGGCCCAGAATACAAATAGTTTACAGTTTTCAAATAAAATGTAACTAAGAATGATTATAATCACGTATATCAAGCATGCGCATTTGACAAATATTGAAGTAATAAGACAGCAATATTCATGTCTAGGTATTATTAACCCAAGGGTTCTAACTGTGCAATGATATAGAAAAAAAATAAAACATTAGCAATAAGCTCTATATATCTTAAAGACAAGAATTTATAGTAACTTCCTCTTGAAGTTGAACTGATTTCTGGCGTACGCTGATTTGTGGCGTGTCACTAAAACTATTTTGATAATATTAAAACATAACTTTTGTATTTCCTTATTGATCTAGGAAAAGAATTAAATCTGGCAGATTCTCTAAACAGTTCTTTTAAAGTATAGTAGTGATAAAGGGCATCAAGTGGTGCAAGGAATATTTAATTGTATAATAAAATCATGCATATCAAATACATAATCACATACAATATACACAACATTCCTTAAATAGGTGATGAACACGAGAATCTAAGCGCAAATTAATATTTAATCAATCAATTAAACTTAAAATCACGAGAAAGTCTAACTTGCATAATAAAACCGAGAGTTTTATAGTTAAAAAAATACAATTATTTGATCGCTTTTGCGCAAGAGCGAAAACATAAGCAAATATCACGTTTTCAAGAGTTTGCAAATCAAATTTAACTTTTAATATTCCAATTTGTTAAAGCTTCATACAACAGTTCAAACATTAAAAGTTTTCTACACCTTTGGAAACATTTTAAAATAATATTTGTCGATTTTGGTTTTGTTTGAGTTTAATTGTAATATAACGTTTTTTTGTGTGTAAAAAGGGTTTGTTTTGGTAGTAATTAAAAAACTTTTAATTGGAAAGTTTTTAGCAAGTATAAAATATATTAGTTTTGTTGATTTTTGTTAGATCCTTGGGAATTTCATTACACTTTTAAAACAATTAACAACGGCTTTGGAATTGGGAATAAATATCTTTGTTTATTGAATTTGTACAATTATTGGAGTAAAAAACTGAACATCGTTAATAATAAAACTAACAGGTAAAGTCTTTCCTAAATACACTGCCATTTTTTGAACGAATTTTATTAAAATTTTTGCTGTATGTAGTATTGAGAATAACTTTCTACAGGGTGTCTATCCACTGGTAGGGACAAACATAGGGACAAAATCTAGATTCGTCGAAGAAAAGTACAGCAAATGCCAATCTTGTTCTTCGGTGTCTCAAAGTAGGAGCTAGTATACAAACTAATTTCTGCAAATAGTCTTCGTACTGTGTCTCTGCTAATTGGGAAGTTATAACGTTATAACTAATGTCGTAGCAAGGTTAAGGTGACAAATCTTTGTCTAAGGGTTCTGAAGTTGTAGAAAACGTCGCCTTTCGGTGACCCCAGTTTTACGTAGTCTTCTTTGAGCACGAGGGATAGCAGATTGAGCCACATGGTATCTTGTAGCCACTTGAGCCTTAGTTCAACCTTTTTCGAAAAAGCTAAAGACCACAACACGTTCCTCAGAATTAGGTATTGATTTTCTGTACATTTGGAATTTATTTTTTAATTTAAAAGACGCTGGTTTTTGTAAGAAAATCGAAATAAACTGAAATAAATAGTCAATGTACGATTTTCCAAAAGTATGTGGATGTGCAAAAAATTATAGCTCATCTCCTATCAATTGGAAAAGAATATTATTTTTAAAGAAAGTACTAAACAGACAGTGGTAATATTTGGTTATTTTATTAAGATTTAAAATATGAAAAATAAATTAAAAAAATGATTGTAAGTACATTGGATATAGTGTGTACAAAACTAGATTACATCTAACAGAATTTACGGATGAACAGGCATTTCACAGAAACAATTTTGGAAGTAGAGACACAGTTAACAATGTTGTAGTAGTATTAATGGGTAGAAAACAAAAATTACATTATTACAATTTATGTAAGACATACCTACACTAACACAGATCTGTACTTAAAACTACTCATGAACGACATAATAATATCTATTCCTCAATAACTAGATATACATCTTGGGCCTTCCCTGAACTGATTAATTATAGTGTCCACAAGTCAATGTTTATGCAGGTGGCAATAATTAAATGATAAATCTAAAGAATGGAATATTATTCTAACTAAATTGACCTTCTGTTTCCTTGTTGTGGGTAATTCATTGCACGTGGATTATGAATCAGCACCTTTTTTAAACTGACACTAAGACCATTCTGTTATTTGAGATATAATTATTTTTATCCTTTAAATTTGACCAAAATTGTACTTTTATCCCTTTATCTTGTTGTTTCATTGTTGTATACTTAACAGTTGTCCTTGTTTTTTAAGATTTTTGTCAGTTCTTTCACATTTCTACTTATAAAAACTAGTAGCCGCTCACAGTAATAGTGGTAGATAGAAATCATAATAACCGAGTTGAAAAATGCGGGACGTGAGGTTAAATTGTGTGACAAAACACTAAAAGAGTCGAGATTTAAAATTAAAACTATAAAAACCAGATTTTCTAACCGCAATATTAACAAATTCTTTGTAATAATAAAAGTAATTAGCAATAATAGTTTATATTGTTTTTTTAAGTTTAATGATACTCATAACCGCTGTTATGACGTGGTTTCCTTTCCCACTAAATCTTTTACGACTTGAAAAAAATTTTTTACAATTTTATTTTAGTGTTAAATATTTATTTTTTCGAGAGAAATATTTGCGAAATACGCCGAGAATCCCGTCGAAATGTCAAAATTTATGTGCATAAAAGCACAAAACTTTATTTCCGAAATATTTTTTATAAGAGTGCGAGTAGTTAACAATAAAAAAAATTTATATGTACATTAAGTTCACCAAATCCGCTGATTTTATCACAAACTTTTTCACAATGCCTCGTCGTCGTTCTCGTTTGGTTCGTTGTGAAAAATAAAACATACAAGAATCCATAAATAAAACACTATTCGTTTGTCTGTGTTGTACAAACAATCGTCAGCGTTTCTTTACATTATTAGCAGTGTCGTGGCTAGAGGAAGTACATTTGTTACAAACTGGGTTATCATTTGTGAAATATATTGTTAGATTAGTTTCTTTCTTTACATTTAATTAATCAACTTTACTATAGCATTTGATTATTTAACCATCAAAATGTATGGTATCACCTAATCTATATTGTAAGTTCTTTTCTCATACAATAGAATACAACTGACTAGTTTACTGGTTGTTAGTGTTATACTCCAGTTAAGCTTTGAGCCCAAGTACTTTTCATTGTCTATTTTTTATGATACCAATTCTTCTTTTTTCTTTTTCTTTTTCTTTTTCTTTTTCTTTTTCTTTTTCTTTTTCTTTTTCTTTTTCTTTTTCTTTTTCTTTTTCTTTTTCTTTTTCTTTTTCTTTTTCTTTTTCTTTTTCTTTTTCTTTTTCTTTTTCTTTTTCTTTTTCTTTTTCTTTTTCTTTTTCTTTTTCTTTTTCTTTTTCTTTTTCTTTTTCTTTTTCTTTTTCTTTTAAATTACATATTTTCTTGTTAAAAGTTGATAATTAAACTTGGATATTTAACTTTTAAAGCGCCTTGTTCTTATTTTTAAAAGTGGCAAAAGCGCATTTAATATTTACTTTATTTCTAAATCAAAACTATAAAATCAACTCATGGTCTTTATCATATTGCATTTTTATTATAATATAATTATATTTAGCATTCGTTTCACCGCTACAATATTCTACATTTTCATCATATTTTCTCTAAATCTTCTTGGCCTTTATATATTTAATTGCATTTTCTTTTGCATCTTCCAAAGGTGAGATATACCGCCCTCGGTCTTTATTGTCATCTTCCAGAATCTTCTTGGTTAATGTTGAAAATTCATGCAGCATCCCTCCATATCCTGCCAATTAGTCTATTTTCGTTTTCTTTTAATCTGCTTATGGATTTCGATATTTTACAGCATCTTCATTTAGCAATATTTTCCAATCTATTAATCTCAGGATTTACACCCTCAGTAGATCTTGGGCTTTAGTCTCTTCGCTTTCAAGTATTTGTTACTACTTTTTTTTACAATTGTCTTTGATGTTGAATCTTTACAAATTCTGTTTGTCTCGAATCTCCAGGCTCTCCCGCTCAACAAGCAATATGAGTAACAATTTTTTCATCTTTAAACTTCAATAGAACATTCTACTTTAACCATTTCATAGCAAAAATATTTATGCAGAATCTGATCATATGAAATGCACAATGCTCAAGCGATGGACTTATGTGAATAATACCAACAGCAGAAATTTTTTTCTGGATAGCACGGGGCAGTGACAGAGTTGCCTGTTTGCTATGTCCCTGTGGCTGGTTAGTCCCAGCTCATTTAAAGTTTTCTGGCATTGTATAGCCACCTTTGAAAGACTTACTTAGATAAGATATTTAATTGCAGTTTTACTGTCACAAAGATAACCATTTGATTTGACTTAAGTCCAGTTTAAACCTCTGCACTTTTTTCTCGTTATACGTTTTAATTGTTCCAATTCTTATTCCTGCAACTATTATAATCAAGCGGTCAAAATTAAATAAAATGAATGTATTAAATCCACCAGACTTTCGCTTAATAACTATACAAATACAGTAACACTTGTCCTGGTTACTGATTTTAAAATAGTTATATCAAACGGTTATATCAATTTTAGAGTCTTGTTGACTTATATACTGTAACATTTAAATATTTGATAATAGTATAATGAGTATAATATCAACAGAAGTTGTTTAATATTACCTTAATCAAATAATTTTTATTATGTAATGTATCAATATTATATTATGTACATATATAAACATGTTATTTAAACCTTCCAGAAATTTCGAGAAAAGAAGACAGATATATTTGTACGACATGTTAGAAGGTTAGAAACCTATAAAAGATTTAAGCAGCTGTCGTTAAGGAGGTATATGATTGGAAGTGGCCATAGAAGATCGGTCAGGGTGAACAGTCAGTTTGATCACACACTGAACTATATTGATTTGAAGGAACAACTATATTACACAAGAAACCAAACGTCTAACAACCACGACATTTTTCAAAAGTCGGAGACCTTCGTTGGTTTCCGCTTTTCATAGAGCGACTACGGTTTTTTTTCAACCAATCAGACAGCAGGAGTCTACGTATTAAAATATAATTTTTGTAGTAGTTAGTTAAGTTATATAATTCAAAAAAAATGTATTTGATACTCAATGATTAATTAATTTATCATTGCATAAGTAACAATAATTAATTTGGCACAATTTCAAAATCAAGTAAGTTCTTTTCTAGTTAATAAAAGGCCTTTCTTTTTTAATTTAATTTAACTCTTTTTAATAAATTGGTAATTATAATTAATCAATTTTTCATTCATATACCTACCTAATAGTCCAACTAGAAGCTTGCAGAACATAACCACCCTGAGAAAAAGAAGATCTTGCTACTTTACAACATTTAAATAATATCGATCAAATAATAAATTAAAATTTATAATTACAAATCAATAAATAAACATTAAAATCATAATATTTTTTACATAATATACATATCTATACATTTTAAACGACTAAAATATCTTTGTACTCCACTGCTGATGCCTGTTTGTTAATACCTTATCTAATCTTCTGTGTATACATAAACTTGTTCTGTATATATATGTTGATAGTGTGCCTTGTTAGAAAAATATATATCACAAGAAATAAAGCTCTGTCTCCAGGTAGTTAGCTATGAAACGTGTACAAAATGATTTTTATAACTTGATTAAATTTAGTAAATCCATTTGACATATTTTTCAATTAAATTTATTTTAAACTATTTTTTATTTTGTATCTTAAGTATTTTTAGTCAAAGGCAATTCTATAATAAAATGGCAATTAATGGAAAATAATTGTAAACACATTTTGTGACTGTGTCATAAGCGATCTATAACAATATTTTTTAAATTATTCAAGCTACTCCCTAGATTTAGAAGTTGATCAAACCAAATAACTTAGATATTTTTTTCAATTATTTCTTGATCAGATACCATATTGACAAAAAATTAAAATAAAAATCTTCATAATTTAATCGACGTGGATGGTAAAATAGAAAAAAAATGTAAAAAATTGTATTAAAGAGAAGAGATCTAAAACTGGTAGCTAAAATATTAATGCTATTACGAAACTTATTAGTTTTTTAATTAATTAGTTCTCACTGATATTTTTAACTAGCCCCACTGAGAGAGAAAGACAAAACATTTAAAGAACAAGAATGTTTAGAACAAAATATATCTATCTATCTATATTATATTATTAGTTTTTAAGCATCAAAATTTTCAAATTACAAATTATAGCTTACAAAACATTTCTATATAATCTGCAAAAAAAATCTGAGGTTTTCCATCTATAACAAAGATACAACTAATTTTTTTCTGAATTTTAGCAAGCTCCAAAAGAAATTCTTATACGTATTAATTATTCAAAAACGCTTTACTTATTTAACTAGAGCGATTACTAAAAACTGCAATATTTTTCTCTTTTTATCTTACTAATCCTGCTAATCACGCCTGAAACTAATTTACATTCTTCTCTTCAACTCTCGAGTCATTAGACTCGAAGCTTAAAACTTTATCCACCTCTCTTTTGAAATATCAGACAAAGAGCAAGCGTAAAAATATATTTCTAAACTATTCTCGGTATTTTTTGTATCTTAACTGCAACACATTTTTTTGCGGGTATTCAATTTTTTTATTTCATCACAATCTAATTAACGCTGCAATTAGTATACATTATTGTACTATAGGAAAGTAGTACTGTTTTCTTAGACTCAAAAAATATATGTTGTACAGATCAGAAATTATGGATTTTAACTTTGGTTTAGCCTTACTTCATAATATGTCAATCTGACGACGAAATTATTTTTTGAAACAGCTGTCACTGAATAAAAAGTTGTGTTTTTAACTTCTCCTAATTTATATTTAAAAATCTTCATTATAAAACGCATTTGCATATCCTAATGTAACTTTTACACACGCAAATTTTTGTTTTAAATGTTTGGCAACATGAGTGAAGTATCTAATGACAAGACTCTTGACAATGACATTTGTGGCTAATTTTATATTGTTCTTTAAAAAATTATTTGTGAATATGAATATCATCTTTTACCTATATAATATATTATTATTGGTTAGGTTAGGTTAGGTTAGGTTAGCTTCGCGATTCGTTTTTTAAATTTGAACTCATGTCGTAACAGAAAGCCACATGAAATGCGATGTTTAATATACTATTAAAACATTCACAATTTATCATTTAAATTTCAAAACTGTAAAAAGTTATAAGTTACACAATGCTTAAAATCCAAATTTTCGTAATTTACATAAAAATGCGTTGTTTAATATATTATTTCAGTATTGAGACTTCTTCGACTAAAGAAACATTTAAATTGGAATAATTAAATATTTGTATGCCTTTAGTACATGCTTAATATCTTTTCCTTCTATTTTAAGACTATATACAATTTAAGTATCCCTCCGAAACTTATTATAGAGTAACAATCAAAGAAATAATGTCTATAAGGTGCAGTCAATAAAAAAAAGTGAAAAAGTGAAAAATTGTTTCCACCAAGCTTGACCCTTTTCTATGAAAAAACAACTACTTCCTGGGCTATATGGTATAGAAACTGTTAAGTTTCTTTACCCTGGGTGCAGGTGGAAACAATTTTCCACTTTTTAAGTTTTTTTTATTTTTTCGGTTTTTTTTTGATTGTAGGTAAATCATCTGATTTGTTGCTTTCTTTGTACATCAATTTTCAAATTACTTATCCTATTAATTGTCCTAGTTTAGTTTGATACAATAAAGATTTTTTCAGTTTAGATGAACTTCCTCCCTTTCCGATCAAGCTCAAGGGTTTTTTCTCTACTTTGAATTGAAATTTGTATTGCATTTTTGTTTGCAGTTATTACAACACGACATAAATGTTACATATCGCATTGTTCTGTGTAACACATGTCACAAATGTCACTCAAAATTTAATCGATCCTTGAAAGTACATTGTTCCGAAATTTTCTTCAGTTCTTAAAAGGTAAGTATGTTTTATCAGCAAGTTAAAATTGTCAAAAACGGAAATCATTTAGTTAAAAAGGCAATTAAGTCGGCTTTATCCATCAACGAGAACATTATATAACTCAACTTATATAAGGTTGTAATATTTCAAAAATATGAAAGCAGTGTTTAAAGGGGATGTGAGGATGTGCTGTATATACGTGAAGAAAAGTGTGATTTTTCTTTTTGTAATTTATACCCTCACACATAACTGTTTTTTATAGCCTGATGATGGCCTAATATTAAGCCAAAACAAGCAGCTGATCATTTTCCATATTAATTTTAATAAAATTCTGTGACATTGATTTTGAGTTTTTCTTTTGATTTTCCCATTAGTCACATTCGAAATATGGATTAACTCTTTGATTTGATTAACTTTGATGAAAATGTGCCTTAAATTGAATCGTAAAAGAGGTTGTGAAACATTTTATAAGAAATAAACCTCAATGTGAAAAACAAAATGAAAAATCCTTACAGAATGTGAGGGATTGAGATTGTCTATTAAAGGATGTAATGCTTGAGATCAATAAGAAAATACCGGAGTGAAAATTGTACAATATATTATTTAGAGGAAATTAAACGTGATAGAATTGGTATAGACATAAGTAAAAGGATACCTGTCAAAAAATAATACCACACATTAAAATTAATGACATTTAGGTGCTCTTCGAAAATAACGCAAGGGAAATAGATGAAGAATGGAAACATAGTAGAATCTTATTGATTGACAAATAAATTATTTACGTTGGCATAAAACAAATCTTGGACAATTTGTTGAAATTGTATCTGTAAACAGTTTTTTTCACTACTAGTCTATATATCTAACTTTATTGACTTTTGTAGGGGAAGTAAAATTGTTCATTATCAACCAAGTTAGAAAAATACAGGAAACACTTGATTAGAAATAAATTTCAATCCATTTCACAGAATGTGAGGTTAACTGATGCAAAGATATAATGGAAAAATGTTTTTTCAACGAGCGGGCGCAAAATAGGTACTTTGAGAGCGCAAAATTTAATTTTGCGCACTAGTGCTGACAAGGTTTAATTTTAATTAACAATATTTATACACCAGTAAAAACGTTTCTATGACAATGACATTTGCCGTCAGTGTCAAACAAATTAATTTGTCAATCTCTCCATTATTTTAACTACAACTCATAAGTAAGTTCAAGCCCAGTGTTTTTAAAAAACAATGGAAAACATTGAAGCGGAAGACAATGAGGAAATACCGGTTCATATTTTAAACAAAGCCGCGGGTACCTGCAATAGTCCCAAAGGTGGTCCCAAAAATATGAAAAGCAATATGCAGAATTTAGCAAATGGTGTGAAGTCTGGTGTGATGGTGTGAAGGTCTGAAAACTATGTGCAAAATAAATTTAAATTTGGACATTAGAAAATATTTTAAACTGACCGCCTTTTTAAAGAGACAAAATTTAGGGTACATGCCTACAAAATCTGAAGTGTTTACTCAAGAAGAGATAACCAAATTCATGGAAGAAGCTCCCAACGAAACTTATCTTATGGTAAAAGTTGCTAAAATCTTCGGCTTAGCACGTGCTTGTCGCCGTGAAGAGTTGACAAAAATAACTTTAGATGATATAGAAGATAAACAGAATTTAATTCTAGTTAAAATTAGAGACTCAAAAAATCATACTTCCAGAAATTTTGTGATTACATCTGAAGCCAATAATGGAATATACCTGCAACTATAATTAAAAACGGCAAGTGTACATGTCAGTGTGTCGGAATAAACACATTCGGCAAAATGCCATCTAAAATAGCGGCTTTTCTGGGCTTATCCAACCCAGAGCTATACACAGGTCATAGTTTCTGCCGCAGTTCGGCGACAATATTAGCTGATAATGGAGAACAAATGACTAATATCAAACGTCTCGGTGGTTGGAAATCCACAGCTGTGGCGGAAGAATATTTGAAGGAGTCATAAAAAAAGGAAGAAATGTCAAACAAAATTTGGCAGATGTCATGTAGTACCACCACTACTAGCAGTACTTCTACAAGCGTCGAGACCCACCATAACAATGTTCAAAATTCACCAATATTGCTGAAAATCGTTTGAAAGAAAATATTATTTCAACCCCAACTGGCACCGATGGAACCTACAAAAACAATACAAAACAAGTAATTTCCTCCTTTAAAGTAACCGCATCTTCAGCATTAACCTTGCATAATGCTTCACATTATTCATTTACTTTTAATATAGTTCATAATAAATTTAAATTGATGGTCTATTTTTTATTTTTATATATGTTCTCGCTATGTTCTCGTGTCTTGTTCGCACTCGACTGCAGCTGGCGTGCGAACAAGACTTATTTTGCGCACTAGTTAGGAAATGTACTGTTTCCTTGCTCATTTTATACTACATATTTATTCAAAAATAAACATCAATTGACTTATCCATATTTTCATAAAAAATGTTTACCTACAACACAATACTTCATATCAAAACAAAAATTATTGGATATGTAATTGATTGTCTTGTCATTGTCATGTCATGTGAAACAGGAGTGACTGGTGACCGTACAATTTTTTTATTAGTTTTGGAAACTAATATTTAAAAAATAGAAAGCCAGTAGTGAAAAAACTGCTATACGAGCCCCTGTAAAAAAGTGGTTTATTGTCTCGGATTAATTAAAGATCTTGAAGCTTCTCATTCGATTGTAATAAAACGCTAAAAAAATACGAATCAATACTGGGCAGGCTCATGATATCACCAATATGTTACTGATTGCTGTATAAACAAAGCTCTTAAATAAATTTGATAAAATAAAGGTATTGAAAGAACATTTAAATTTTGTAAAATAAGAGAATGATTTAATTTTAGATTGCATCAATACTTAATTTGTGAATATATTCTTGAAAAATATATAAGAACACAAAGAACACACAAATATGACGGATGTCAATTTATTTATCAAACTTGAGACAAATAGTTTTATACAAAAATTTATCTATTTAAAAATTAAAAAACATGAATGTTTTACTTGGCATACATTTTATTTAAATTAAAGTAAAAACATGAAACAAATTATTTAATGTGACATGACATACATATATCAGCTTTGGAGTTTTCTTTTGTTTTAAGAAGAAATAATAACATTCCTCGGTGTATAATATTTTACAATAGTCGCCGTGTTTCTATCTTTCGGCTGCCTCCAGTGCAACTGAAATATTAAAATAAACATGGTTAGACGTTTTCTCATATCAAATGTGTCCCCGATGTAGAGTTCATTCTTTCATTTTAAATGCATTTAAGAATGTGAGCATTTCCCACGGCGTTTACAGAAACGCATTGTTTTAAATTTAAATAATTTTAAAAAATCTGTCCTCGTTAGTTGTATAAAAAAAAGCATAAGGGTAAAACTGATACAATCACGTTCTTTGTTTTGATGAAGGTTTTCGAGATTATAAAATTTCATGAAACATATTTGTTTTTAAAGATCGTTGAGACAGTTTTTTTTATTTACATTTATTAGAAAGTGAGGGCATACTTTTAAAATTTATATTATTGTATTTCAAAAATGGTGACTTAACTATGATGACTAGTGAGTAACGTCCAGTATGCCAATTTTTCGTGGTCATCCATAGACAAAGACACACTTTATGATCTACGAACAAAAGCTCAGTGTTAAAAATGAATGTTTATATATTTACTATTTTGAAAGTATACTATAGTCTAGAGAATAATAAAAAACTCTTCGATTAAACGTAACTTCCAAGTTTATTTGAAAAAATTATGTTTTAAATTACAATGACGGCCGTTTCGCTAAGATTAGCATCGTCAGATTGACATTTAAGTTACATTTTGTTTGTTTGTAGCTAGGTACCTGATGTTGTTTAGGTAGTATTAAGGCTAGACCAAGTATGGAAGTAATAAGACATAATAATATTAAAGCCTAGAAGTATTTTACGCATAAATAGTGAAAGTTATTTCAACCTTTTAGTTGTTTACTGTTCATAATTTCAGAACAAGTTTTATATGTCACATCAACAAAGCTGGGATACTCATCAAAGAATTAAAGGCTAGAATAAATGACATTTGTGAGAGGATCAGAAAGGGGAAAGGAATAAAAGGGGCTGAAAAACTGCTAGAAAGTACGTCTTGAATAAGAATTGCCAGAGTTAACTTGAAAAACATCAAATTTGCCTGAATCAAGTAGTCCTAGCAGCATTAAATAGCGCTTTACACATCATGATTTGTATCATAAATATGTAATATATTACAAAAAGAATACAAAAATTATGCTTAAACAAAATCTTAAATGTCAATTTTTTAAAGAGTCAACCATAATATATTTTACTTCTAAATTTATCAACAATTCACAAGAATTAAACATGTAATCTCTCCAGATTACATAATGTCGTTATTTATGTAGCAAAGCATTGGCACAAGTTATTTCAAACCCACCTGGTCTTAGTCCGGTTTAGTCTAGTCTACGAGATCCATTTTATTTCAAAAATGTTAAATTGTTTTTAAAATTTTTTAAAAAAACGAACACATCGTTATTTCGCTGTATTGTTTATAAGTATTAACAATAACATTTAGCACTGCTTAAACTATCATATTATAATGATCATTTTTAAATTAAATGTAATTTTTTGTTCTATAAAATCAATCAGTTTATAGTGTAGAGTAATATTTTATTGCTCCTATTGTTTATTCACTAGGTTACAATAACTCTAGATCCTATTTTTGTTGTACGAATTGTAGCGTTGATAAAATATGGTAAACAAACCACCAGCAGTTTTAATTAGATTCTCTGTGCTGTACAAAATTTGTACTAACGTACAAGAAAAAGTTATTAGTGAAACAGATGGTCGATTGTTGATGTAAAGTTTGTCAGCTGGAAGAAGGCTTCATGATAATGGGTTGTCTTGCAGATGGATGGTTACAGGACCAACATTGAACCGCCAGCATCCAATTAAAAAATTGGAATTTTGTCGAAATCCCTTGGTATGAAACAATGTCGACTAGACGTGCGGACTTCGAAAGGCGTGAAGAAGACCTGGAGAAGATATGCCACCATTTGTATTGACCAGAGGCCTAACTTTACTAGTGGGTCGCATATGTTTTGAGGAGGTATCATTCCAGAAGCACGTACAGAGTTGGTTAATAGTCCTGGAAGATCATGTTGCACT
Organism: Ophraella communa; assembly: GCA_035357415.1. Classification (NCBI taxonomy): domain Eukaryota; kingdom Metazoa; phylum Arthropoda; class Insecta; order Coleoptera; family Chrysomelidae; genus Ophraella; species Ophraella communa. The sequence goes on along the minus strand of CM068988.1, from coordinate 16,856,931 downwards.
TTTTATGATAACTTTGATATTAAGTAATTTTGCTAAGTTATTGGAAACCATTTTGTTTAACAGAATCAGTTGGATAACCAAGAATGCAATCTGGCAGTATTCAGTCAGTACCTTTGTGAAAACAGGGGACGTAATTTACCCTGACTTTTCTAAGGCTTTCGATAGAATTAATCATAAAGTGCTAATTCAAAATTGGGATTTGCTAATATCTTTATTGAACTTCTTGAATCTTATTAACAGAATCGTAAACAGTTTGTATATTGTAACTGTTATTCTTCTATGCTACTAGCGGTGTTTCACAAGGATCTAATTTGGGACCTCTATTATTGTTGTCAAGTGTTTGCGAATAATCTGAAGTTATATACGGAAATATCTGATATTAATGATTCCCATTTTTTGCAGGAATAAATAGATAGACTTCATCATTGGTACATTGTAGGGAATAATTATGATTTGGTGCTAGTTTCTTTATTATTATTTAATTTTGTCAAATTTTGAATACGCTCTTTTAATGTCCTTGAAAAAAAAAGGGGAACGTTTCGGATGAGAGGATGTGATTATAAGAATTGTTATCGAGATTTGATTTTGGCGGAGAATGCAATCTTCTGTGATATTCTTAATTGGATTGGTGACTGGTGCAGTGGATTGCTCAATAATATTGGCAAAAATTCATTTATTGGTATCTATAACATCTAGGCAGAATAAATCTTCTTATGTAAAAGAGCTGAAATTAACATTTTATTAAAATTTCTAATTAATTTTATGTGTAATAACGCTAATAAATTATCAAATGTTTGTGACTTCTTCCTATGTTCACGAACTGAGATAAAGAGATATTGTGATTGTTTCTGATTTGTTTGTTTTTTTGAAAATAATATTTTGATTAGGATGTAGTAAGAATTTATTTATTGTAGTAAGAATTTACTATTTATTATTTTAATTAGGTGCTATGTGTATTTATCTTTTTTTTGTACATTAATGTATGTATTTTCTAAATTGTTCTTTTACTATATTGTGATTGCTCTGTAAATTGGTAACTGTTGGGCAATAAAGCTTATTATTATTACCAAAAGACTTATGTAGTTATTCAGCAATTGTTGGTAATATTTACCTATCCCGAGCGTAAACGCTAATAGGATTAGGCTCAAAATTTACATATTTAAAAATTTATGCACGTTGTTACATGTATTTAAAATTGCTGCCTTTTGCAAGTCGATGAAAGTGTTTTCATGAAGACCGAGTTTCTTAAGACTGTCCTCAAGACAGCGCCAAATCTTCATCGACAATTTTTCCCTTCTCGATGTTTAAGGTTCTGCACTTATCTAAACCAAATTCCATGTGTACATCATTGGAAATCCTTTCGGTTATTCCAGAAGATGTTGGATTTGTTGCTGATTGTAAGCAAACATGTTGATGTCATCCATATAAAGGAGATGAGAGACGGTGCAGTTACTATTTCTATTGAAGACAAATTTAGTGTCGTTAAGCATGGTAGGCAATGGATTCATTCAGAACCACAGTGGGCTAAGTTAGTCCCGTTGGAATATTCTCCTGCGAATGAATATGTGGTTTGTCTTAATATATTATTATTATTATTATAATTCAGAGTTTTTCTTGTCGCTGGAAGCAGTGTTTACTGAAAGAGGGGTATATGTTATTAATGTCGTTATTATTATCAAAGTTTGATTCCTTATTTTCTGTACGAATAACAATATTTTGCTAAGAAGTGTAATTTTTGGTAACCTTAATGATGATTTCACTAGACTGGATCTTGTAGACTAGACTACTGTACTTTTCGTTAAATAGAATTTTCGTATTTATTAAAAAAGGTTCAGAGACAGAAATATCCAATCGACTGTACGTTTAAAATTATTTAGAACATTCTATTAACTGTGACAAAGCAGCGACGATATTATTTGTTAATTTCGATGACGATATTCGAGATAAATTATTAGTTTGTCAACTATCATGTGGTTTCGGATGTGTTGCGTCAGACTCGTCACAGTATTTTGAACTCGCCAAATTTTTATGTCTGGCGAATGTATATTTACTCTTTATCATGTGTATAAAATAAAAGCTTTGATAAATGTTAAAATTGCTTGAGATCCTGAAAATCTTATTCGCTTTAGATAAAGTCCAATTTTTTGTCGTGTATTGTTTACATTGAGAAATAATTTAAAAAATTGACCCATATTTAAAACATTTTTATTATAACTAACAAGCTTTTGGTCTTCAAACATATTATTTAAAAATAAACCACTCTGCATAAAATAACATCAATAGACAAGGAGTTCCTGCGTAGAGTTATTTTCCTTCATAGTTAATAAACAATTTAGTATAAAACCACAAATGCTTAAAATTATATAAAATCAGCATTAAAACCAAAAGCACATAATGTTGTATAATTTAATACATAAATGAAAAAAAAGGAACCGTAATAGTAAGTAAAATATTGAATCTGAAACCGTTGGCGAAACTGATGCCGAAACCGTTTACACTACCACTACACCAACACACGCTTTTAACCGCCTGATGCTCGTTTCGATAACCAAGTTATCTTCGTCAGAGATCGAAGGTAAATCAGTTTAGGTTAACATACATAACATTTCTATATGGATTTGTACTATAAGATATGAATTTACAAGCGGAGAGTAAATATATCATTAAATCCCCAAAAATGTAATAAATAAATTAAACCATTGTCGATATCTGTACTAATAAATCCGGTAACTCTCGACAGCGACTCGAATCATCAACCTCCATCCTCTCGCTACCCTTACCCTGCTGTTTACCCCCCTGGAGGGCGTCATTGTATGAAGTGATTCGTTTACTTCATCTGGAAAACAATCCAGGCCCCTCCTACGTATTAACTTCTTCAAATACCAAAGCTATAATAATAAACATAATCACTTATTTATATAACGAATGTTTATTAGGATTGACACCCAACAAGGAAACTGATGCAGATCTACAATTCCATAAGTCGATACAAAGTTAGTTCACTTAAGATTTTGTGGGTGGTACAAATAAAATAATTGAAACTTGAAAATATCCTAAAATTCTTTGTATTTATTACTTAAATCAATCACGTCTAAAATATGTCAGATTATTTTTAGATGTATTCCGTCAAACTTATAAATTATCTAATAGTAGTCCCAGAATGCAAGGACGAAGGAGAATTATTAAGGAGCTACAAAGCAATTTTAAATCTTCGAAGAAGAAGAAGAAGAAGTACTTGTCTGCAATTAAAGAAATCAGACAATTAATATTAGTTATTACGACACATTTCTTGATTTTTGTTATTAGAATATTATATGTAACCATCTCAATAAAATAGAATACAAAAACACCCAACACTTTTAACCCTCGTAGACACATTTTCGAATAAACCTGTTGTTCCCCCTGAATAAACCTCGTATAACATATATCTGTAATTCTGCCGATTATTTACAACCGTTCACAAAAAAATACATTTCCAGTACAACAAAGGAGTTACCAGACTTAATGTTAATGTTGTGTTCTCCGTCTTCCTGGAGATCATCGTCCAGATCTTTTTCCATGCGATTGTCCACCCGTAAACCTGTTATATTACCGAATTAGTACATGCAATGCTACATAACGTAAACCATTATTATACAGAATGTTAAATACCAAAGTAATGCCAGGTTTATTTCATATCTAAAGATCAATGAAGAACAAATTGTCCAACGTTGTATGTAAATAAGGGGTCTAGTGAAATGGTCTTGACTTAAACCAACAGGATTTCTATTTATGCTGTTATAAAAAGTCTAAAGTTTTCACAAACAGATTTGAGGAATATTCATCAACCACAAGACAAGACAAGAAAAACCGAACGTAACACCCGCTATTCTACAGAATAATATAGGCGAAATGTAATGCCTGATTCAGTTATTATCTAACCATTAATGCATAACAATTTACTGTAATTTTTTTGTTTGATTGTTTGAGTAGTTCATTAAATTAATTGCATAACTACTTATTTCCTTTTAATGTGTTTATTACAGTAACATACATGTAACTTTCCATAAACAATTTTTATAATTATTTCTTTGCTTTGGACCACCCTGTACCTTTACGGAATCAGCTAATAATACATTAAATTTTATTGTAAATAACATAAACATTAGGGTATAGGAAAGTTTATTCTTTTTCATTTTACTCACGAAAATGTGAGAGAATGTGTCCAAACAAAAAATCTGAAATAGGCGAAGCTCTTAATTTCAATTTTAATAGGTTCCTTATATGTTTTTTCATTTAAATAACACTCCACAAGTTCATAACATTATTTCTTTTTCATAATTCCTGATCCTGATCCTGCAGAAGTAAATTGTAGAAACATTTTTAGTTAAGTTATATCTCTAAGTGTACTTACAAAATATCATTCTATAACCTTTTTCTTTACAATATAGATTATATTCAAGGTAGTGATTTTAATTTTATCATCTTTGTTTTTTTTTTGTTTACTAGCCCATGTAATAGCTAATATTAGTTTTTGCAGGAAATATATTTTGATTAGGTTAGGTTAGAAATTATCGTACAGATATGAAATGGCGCTGAACCGTACCTATGAAAATTATTTTAAAATATAATTATTAAAACTATTATAGGACGATTGGATTAGAAATGTGAACTGGTAATAATTTCATTTGGTCGTTGAATATGCAGTAAAAAGAGGCGCGTACATACACATATTGTTGCTATAAATAATGTAGTTAAATTGTTGTTATAAAAGCCGGTAATTGCAGCTCATTGTCGTTCTCATTATGCAATTTAGAATGTAATTTGCAATAAACGTCAATGTTGCCTCTCTGCTGGGCTAGAACAAAATTATAGTAAAAGCGATACATAACTCTTTAGGTTCATATTAATAAAAAAAATGAATATGGTATGGAATGGAGACGACGCAATAATTTATTTTTTATTTAATTTGAATAAGTTTCATATAAAACTAAGAGTATATTATTATAATTATTAATTTCAAAGAGAATCAATATTTTGTTTTTCTATATAAATGAGGTACAGGCTCAGCCAAAGCATCCTCATCTATTGGGTTAGAAACTTGCGGACAATGCGAGTAGTGTTGAGGATCACGGCCTTTTGGAGCAGCATGTAAGTGCTCTTGCTGATGTTCAGGTCTTGCAAGCTTTGATGAAGACTCTTGGGGATAACTCCAGAGGCGAACAGCACAATAGGGACGATGGTGACACTCTGCAGCCTCCACATCCTCTTTACCTCATCGCGCAGCTCTTTTTACTTGCGCTTCTTCTCTACCACCGTGCTCTCGATGTTGTTCATGTTAGGGAGCGCTATGTCTATCAGGAATGCCTTCATATGACGGCACGTCGTCCATATAGAACTGATGAGACACAGTCACACTTTCCTCCCTTGTGGAAATATCCCAATCCAGTCCTGCGAAGTAATTTCGAAAGTGGTTTTAAGGCAAGGCAGAACCATACAGGGCTTAAACCGAATATGGTTTATTATTATTATGATCAAAAATCACAATTTTAAACTGACAATATAGGTCACTATTGTTTCTATTCTTAAGAAGAGTTACCGTTTCTCTCAATTCTTAGTTTTTTTCTATGGTATTTTTCTATATTAATCAACATTTGATTCCGTGTTTTCTTGAGACTTTCTATTGCTTTTTATAGACTTTTTGCTTATTTACTTATCTTATCCTATCAGCCGTTTACAATTTATTCGCAAGTGTCTCCCACAAACTAACGCTCTTCTACGAAATGTAAAATTAAATTGATTGTACAAACCCTTACTTTTTGGAAGTCCATCTTATTAAGAATAATGAAAAACTCTTCGTTTTAACAAAACTTCCACTATTTATTTAAAAAATTGTTTTTCAAACTCAATGACAGCCGTTTCGCTATACAACTAGCATCATCAGATTGACATATTGAAGATTGTCATTGAGCAATTTTTTAAATAAATAGTGGAAGTTTTGTTAAAACGAAGAGTTTTTATTATTCTTAAATGTAAAATTGTTATACTTTTACTGCCTGTATTGTTTTTGTGCAATAAATTGCAGAATAACTTAAATCAATTTAATTGATCTAATAGAGCATTTTAATTTTTTCAATGCTTACTAGACACTAACTATTTTTCAATTTTTATTTATTTCTAAATCTTAGTTATTCCCGCTTAATTATATATATTGTTTTTATTTATTATTCAATATTTAATCATATTTTTCTATTTGTTTCAGGTAAAAATTTATTCTTTTTAGCAGTATACGATACAGTAAGTAGATGATTTTTCTTAATTTCCGCTTATATATTAGTTGTGTGAAAGTATAACTTTGATTGTATACACCAGATCCATAAACAATAATGTAAATTTTCTTAACAATGTTCAAAAAATTATTACATAAAAATAAAAGTTTGAATACTATTTTTTTTAGAAAATGCCCTTTATAGAATTTTTATATGGGAAAGTGTAGTTAAAATGTATTTTGTATAATTCAAAATAATTGTTTAATATTTTACCCCTAATAACGAGTAGTAGCGGTAAATGCTATAAGTTAAAAAAATTAATTTAATTATTTAATAAACCAGTGTTATTTTAAAAATAATTATGAATATGATAAACAAAAGCAAATATTTGTAGAACAGTTTATATTTGCGGCTTAGGTTACAAAACTTTAATAAAGTTACCAAATAAGTATTTAATTCTATATATTATTTTACCCCCGATCTAATCTAAATGATTTTGACCTTCAATAATCTTTGTGGATAAAAAATTATAATCAATAAAGAGGTTATAGTCCAACGAGTATAGAATTATTAAATATCAAAAATTTAAAAATATTTCTAGCCTGCTTAAAGATAAGAAAACGATTTAATTTGAAATTGTTTGTTATAAAAGAAGTTCCTAATGCAAGCAAAAATTTAATGTAGTAAATTTATTAGAAAAAGGAAAAAAAATTATAAAAATCTGTATTTAATTTGGCATTTTTTTGGATTTATGCTAAATGTTTTTTTATAATCTCAACTGAAATTTCGGTATTTTTTTTCTGGAGAGTCCATTCAATAGTCAAACATGTGTTTGTATTTTGTGTTCGGATTAAACTACCCAAAATAACAAGCAAAAAAATGTTTAGTACTTGTAACTTTAATGTATACCCGTTTCGAGTTGGCAATAGATGTTGCCATATAAAACAAAACAAAACATCCGCTGTATACTTGAAAACTAAAACCCATTTCTATTATTTATGATATCTAAAGTTCAATTAAAATAATTAAAGCAACAAACGACTGTGAACTTCATTTATACTAGGTGCTGTTCTCTAATAAACATAAATAATTTATTAATTTAAAGTTTAATACGTTTTAGTACTAAGTAGTAAACCATATTATTTAAGCTTAACTTCAATGTTAATATGGTATTTTCTTATTATTGTAATGTTTTTCTTATTTATTCATACTGTTTTTGCAGGTGGGATAAATTTTACACACTATGGCTAACTACTATCTGTTTATTTACTAAAACACACACTTAAATTAATTAATTTTTATACACACTTAATATCTACCTAATTTATATACACCCCTGTATATCAGTTATAATTTATTTATACTACTTTATTATCATACTAATTTATACACCTTTACTTTATTCTTTGCTTCCTGCGCTCTCGTAGACTGTTAGAATAAAACTGACTCCTTCGCACCGCGGGTCGTTTATTATTAGCCGTTCTGACGCCTCTGGAACTCCCAGAAAGTTCTTTTTCTAGATAATTCCCGACGAAATCGTATTGCGGAACATTCGAGTACAATGTCGATAAAACCGGCGCATTCGCTATTATTTCGGTTCCAGCAAAAGGACCGAACACACACATTATACGACACAAAAAGTTCGAGTTCAGATTGTTGAGCTACCAAAAATTGTGTACAATTGCACTATTATTGGATGAAGAAGATGAAAACAAGAAAATATCAAAGGGATTTGCAATACGCCCTATGTTCAAAAAAAGGAAAGATAAAGGAGAATGTTGACCCTTACATATATATATATATATAGTAACATTTACTTTATAATTTATTTAATTATATCAATTATAAAATTAATTCTACAATTATTTACAAAATTACACAATTTCTTACGAGCTGAAAACAAAGCAGACACGGTTCTTTCTGATTCTTTCTTGATCTGCAAAATTTCTTTTAGCGCTTTTTATATTATTTCCCAATTCTTCTTTGTTTTTATCATTATGTCAATTAAGTTATTTTTTGTGATATTTGGTCACTTTTATCCTCGCTTTTTCCATGTTTCCCATATAAATAATATAAATAATGATGATCGGGGGTGTTTTCAAATCCACAGTAGGTGCATTGGTCCTCTGTTTATTTTTAAATCTCTTTGCATAGGCTCAAAACAGGCCCTGTTCTGAGTGGGCCTTTGTAAGATAGTAGTCTACACACCCTTATTCCCATCGCAACCATTTTTTAGGCCTGGAATGAATTGTTTTGTCCATTGTCCTTTGCTTATTGTTGTACTTTACATATGTTGCCAGTTTTCTATTGTCCTGTTCTTTATATTCTTATCCGTTTTATATTGCTACCTATTCTATCCTCTCTTCTCGACCATTCGATTGGATTTTTCTCAACAATAACCTGCACTGCTTTGTTAGTTCTTCCCCAGCAACATTCTGTTCTTCCTTAGTTTTAATGCATCTGCTCATGTAGATGCGCCATAGAGAGGTACTGAAGGTACCACATTACTTAATACCACAACTTTTTTAATTTTTCTGCTTTTTCAGCTGTTTAATCTTGTACTAAGCCTTTATGATTGCCTCTGTAAAATATTTCCCAAAGTTATTTCATTGCTCGAAGGACTCAGATATTTAATGTGATCCTTTGGCTCGATTTCCATATCCTGAATTCTAAACTTAATATTGTTTCTTATTCGATTTTGGCTAATGATTTCCGCTTCTGTTTTTTTTTTCTGGCGTTAGTGTCAGTTCGTTTTTATGCATCCATCTGCTAATTATTTATCACTTTTCATGTTTGTGTCTTATTAGTTCACTTTCCTCTTGCGCTGATACTACTAATGCTAGGTCGTCTGCAAATCCAATAGTTTTTTAAAGTCCCTGTAACTTTATTTCTAGTACATAGTTGTACAGTTTACTCCATAGCGTAGGTCCCAGTATAGACCCTTGAGGTACTCAGGCTGTGTCTTCAATCATTTATTTTCTCGTAATCTGAAAGTACCTTTCATTAAAGTATCCTGAAATAATTATAACAAAATAATTTGATACATTAATTTCTTCTAGCTTTCTCGTTATTACTCGTAACTTCCAGTTAGCAATATTAAAAGGAATTATTTATATGGATAGTTCCAGTATTTCTTTTCCTAGTATTCCCTTAATTATTATTCCACGACTTGAATTGTTGATTGTCCATTCCTAAAATCGCAGGGTGCTGATATTTGGACAAACAGCCCTTTTTATTTATTTCTTCTTCTTTAATTTTCCAATAACCGCTTCATAAAGTGCTTGTGGAATTTTTTTGCTTGATAATGTAGTTAATGCTGAAGTACTTACTACGTATTATTATTATTAGCTTTTACCAAAAGTAATACCACCAGTCCAAAAATACGAAAAAAAACTGAAATATGATAAAATTACGAATTCGTAGGATTAGCTTAGTAAAGTTTTAAGTCTATTAAACAATTTGCTGGTTAAAAACACTAAAGAAACCATTTTCCAACAATATTTCCACTATATTATTAGAAAAATGAACTTTTTCGTCAACTACATCTGTAGTTAATCTCATCATCAGATTGGTTTATTAAAATTAAATTTCGTTTCAAGGTAGTAACTATAAATGTGTGAATACATACGTCATTCAAATGATGATGTTGAGGAAAAAGATGATATTTTAAAATTAATTTTGTTTTAAAGTTTTTTCTTTATATATGTTATCCATTCATTTCATAAATAAATTTAACGGCATAATATCGGTTTACCTCACAGAACCGTTAAAAGATTAAAGTACCAAGACAGACTTTGTTTTATGGCATCTTGGATCGACGTGTTGCGGTGCTAAAAGAAAGTTAATAATATGGCGTGTTTATGTTTAAAATTTTGATGCTTAGTCAACTGCAAATTCAACTTTTGTAGCGGCTGTCGTTTGCAATAAGGTTGGTACTTAAAATGTCTGTAAATTTCCAGTGAAATTGTCTTTTAAAGATGTCCATTGCCTCTTTTAATTATTACATCTCTTTCACGTGTAGACCCTCACCGAGTAAACATTGTTGAGGTCGTGATAGCTCACTAATTGTCTTTTTTGGTGTTTAACTTTTTTTGTCTTTCGACTTATCGTCAATATGTGACAAAAAAACGAGTTCCAATTAGCATTCGTTCTTGCTTTTAAACAGTCGGTTTTTGCTTAATATCATCACCGAGAAATTGAAGTTAGTTCCAGTGGTGTACTGCCGACGATTTTAGCAGGGGAACAGGTGAGGACCTTTTCTCGTTCCTCTCCCTTCTGGGGAGAGTCTGTACTTTATATCACTTCGAGTACTTGGTTCTGGCAACCAGGACCGTACCATTTTTATAAATAAAAAAAAATCTACTTATACTTTATCTCCAATAATGAACAATCCAACTACCTCTCAAACAACTACTCCCGCCACTAATTCTACACCGATGTCATATGTCGCAGCGGCTATGTCCAAACCTCCACCTCCTTCTTTTCCCAAACGGGACCAGGCTATAGTCATGCATTCCATCCCGAACACTGTTCTTTTCGACTATATAAAATCTATTGGCGATATAGTCACCCCAAAAAACATTACTTTTGCCTCTAGAATCTCCAATAATCGCATTTGCATATACCTTACATCGACCCAAATCGTAGATAAACTCTTAAAAACCACACCTAACGTCACAATTAACTCCTCCATAATCCCTATCCGAAGACTTATCTCACCTGCCATAAGAATTCTGATCTCCAATGTTTCACCCTCCATACCTCATTCCCTAATCGAACAATCCTTAAAGGACCTTGGCTTACAGCTTGTCTCCCCGGTCAGCTTTGTTAAGTGCGGAACAACTGCAAATGAATATGCCCATATCATGAGCTTTCGTAGGGTAACTTACGTAATCCCGGACAAAGACGACTTTCAATTACATACTTCTGTACTGATCAATCACGACAACACCTCCTTTAGAGTATTCATTTCCACTGATAAATTTGAATGTTTTACCTGTAAACTTACAGGCCACACCGCAGAGGCCTGCCCTAATACCTCTAGTGGGGCTGACCCCCCTCACTCATCCATTCCCCCTCCGGTCACCTCCTCTATCGATTCCCTATCTACCATTAGCAATCCGCCCATTACCACCCCTGCTACCGTGCCCTGCCCTGATAATCTTTCACAACAGTCACAAACTACCCCGAAATCACCCCTTCTCGGTACTAACAACGCTTTTTCACCTTTAACCATTGGCCAAAAAAGAGTACTATCCACTGATAGCCCCGTCGATACCCCGCCCATCCTCTCCCCCTCCCTCACCCCCACAATCTCAATTCCCATGCCACCTCCACCCTTGACCCCCTCCCAATCCATCTCCAAACCAAAAAGGAAAAAGCAAAAAGCAAGTAACCGGTCAGACTACACTTTAGGCGATAATTCCGTAAGGGTTATCCACTCCCTCTACGATGACAACCCCTCACACTTCACATTATCCCCTACTCAACTAATCGCGTTTCTCGAAAACTCTTATGGATGCTCCTCACCTCTCCTAGAAGCCCAAAAATTTTCCACTGATGTAGCTGGCATACAAAGGGACCTATCTCAACTTTACTCCGCTTCCAAAGAAAGATCGATAAAAAATCGTATTACCAGGATCCTAAACAAAATAAAACAGCAACTCAACCCCGAAGACTTGGTTGACAATATCAGTCTCTCCTCAGAACACCTCACCGATGAGGAATCAAATCATGGCTCCCAATCAGATTATTAACTACCCCTTATCTTCTGCTCTTTACTCCCCGATCCCAAACCTACCCTTTTCGCTTCACAATTAAGCTATTACAGTGGAATTGCGACGGATTCTTTCCTCGTCTGGAGAGGATCCAATACTTAATATCTCAATCATCCCCAGACATTATATGTCTCCAGGAGACTAATGCGAAATACTCCAATCCCCCCCGTCTAAAGAACTACGAAGGATACCACCACATCAGAACCAACTGCTTAAGAGCTAGTGGTGGCACCTCAATCTTTGTCTCCAGTGACTTATTCTCCTCGCCTCTTCCTCTCTCCACTAGTCTAGAGGCCATAGCCATAACCCTCTGGTGTCCTAACAAACTCACGATATGTAGCTTATACGTCCCCCCCAGCTATCCTCTGAAAGAAACGGAAATACTTGATCTGATATTTGAATTACCCTCCCCCTACATCCTTGTAGGGGACTTCAACGCTCACAACGTCATGTGGGGCTCTAGACACACATTTGGCAAAGGTAAGATTATAGAAAATGTCATAAACTGTACTGGCTCCTGTCTACTTAACACGGGCTCCTACACACACTTTAACATTTCTACGGGCTCTTTCTCAAACATTGACCTCAGTTTTTGCGATCCCAAATCAGCCCCCTCTCTATCATGGCACACTGCCGATGACCTCCACGACAGTAATCACTTCCCCATATTTATTACTAATACCGACTCGGCACCCGATCCTGCAACTCCTAGAAGTTACTGGCGCTTAAACAAAGCCGACTGGCCCAATTACATCAGTGACACAGAACTATCGGTTCCCAATATCACCCTATCTGATAATATTGATGAGAGCATCACCCTGTTCGCTAATACTATCCGCATAGCTGCAGAAGCACATATTGGAAAATCTGTCATCTCCCGAACGCAAAACGGTCCCGTGGTGGAACTCTGACTGTGCTGAAGCGGTGCAGCTGCAGAGGTCTGCCTTAAGATTGTATACCCGAAACAACTCCCAACTGAACCTCCTTAACCTCAAAAGAGCTAGAGTCAAATCCAGATACACGATTAAACAAAGCAAAAAAAAATCATGGAGACAATATGTCTCCACCATCAATGAATACACCAACCCTAGCCAAGTCTGGAAAAAAATCTCGCAAATCCAGGGTAAAAAAGCCAAGCTCCAAATCAACAATTTACTGCATAACAATACGGTCATCAACGATAATCATGAGATTGCTGAGGCACTTGCCAAAAGCTACGAAGAAAAATTTTGCAATAATTCCAGGCCTCCCCCTATAACATCTTCCCCTTCGACCCTCAATAATAGTCCGCCTCTTACTACTCAAGACATAAATACGCTCAACTCCCCTCTCATACTTCCAGAGCTAAAATATGCTTTAAAATCCTGCAAAAATACAGCCTCTGGCCCAGACGATATCCCTTACATATTTCTCTCCCCTCTCTACTAAAACTTCTTGAGCTCTACAATAACATCTGGTTATCCCGAAAATTCCCCACCGCATGGCGGTCCTCCATAATATTACCAATTAAAAAGCCTGACCAACCTCCCACCTCCCCTAAATCATACAGACCCATATCTCTCACTTGTACCATGTGTAAAATCCTTGAAAAAATCATTAACAAACGCCTTATCTGGTTCTTAGACAAACACAATATCATCCCAAAAGAACAATCAGGCTTTCGTCGATATAGATCCACCCGCGACAACCTTGTTATGCTGCAGAGCGATATATCCAGCTCACTCAACAACCGAAATGAAGTAATTGCCGCTATTCTTGACATAGAAGGTGCATTTGACACCCTCAGCAAACACTCCATCATCACTAAACTAAACCAGTTAAACATTAACGGAAACTTATACCACTTCATCCATAACTTCTTATCTCTAAGATCCTTCAGGGTATCCGTAAATGGCTTACTCTCATCGTCCTACTCTCAAATCGACGGCGTTCCCCAAGGCTCTGTATTAAGCCCCACTCTATTTAATTTAGCAATAAGCGGTCTATGCTACAACCTCCCTTCCCCTATAAAATATGTAGCCTATGCGGATGACTTAGTTATATACGGCCACGGCCGCTCAGCTACCACCACGGCCACCCTACTTCAGACGGCAGTGAATCTGCTACTCAACAGGATGCTCCCACTAGATCTCTTCCTTTCCCCATCAAAATCCAAAACCATCAAATTTAGTAGACGCCCTCCAATGCCTTCCCCTTCTATCCTTATTAACAACACCCCTCTTCCTCAGGTAGAGCACTGTAAAATATTGGGAATGACTTTCAACACCCGCCTCACTTGGAAACACCACATCTCTGAAACTAAAGGCATTTGTAGTAAAAGACTGAACATCATCAAAACTCTCTCCCATTATCATTGGGGTGCGGATGAGACTACCCTCTTAAAAACTTACAAAGCCCTTATTCGATCTAAACTAGACTATGTAGCATTGTGTACATGTCCGCTTCCAAGACACTCCTTGAATCTCTTAACCCTATACATAACACAGCCCTACGACTCTGCTTTGGTGCATTTCGTTCCAGTCCATCTGAAAGCCTCTATTGCGAAGCGAACGAACCTCCACTTTGGATCCGACGACAGTATCTACTCCTCTCATATGCTTCCTCAATTTCCTCTAACCCCCTCAATCCGGTATACCGCTTGTTCACATCTTCTACTGACCACTCTCTCAGCTCCCCCTTTCCGACATTAAAACCTGTCCCTCTAATCTTATCTATAATACTAAATGACGTTAACCTTGCCCTCACTAAACCCGTTCCTTTACCTTCAATTCCTCCCTGGACATTACTCCGTCCCATTATCAATACAAACTTATGCATATACGACAAACTAGTTACCCCTAGAGCGCTCATAATTAACTCCTTTTACGATATTATTCACAATAATAGCTTCGAGTTAGTACTTTACACCGATGCATCCAAAGGTGACACCGGAGTTGGCTGTGCGGTCACCACATCAAGCCTCCCTCTCTGCTCCTTCCTAATTCCCTCGATATGCAGCGTATACACAGGAGAATTATTCAGCATTCTCCAAGCGCTTAAACACATCGACCACCAATATAAAAAAGTCGCCATTTGTACAGACTCTCTAGCCTCCATCCGGTCTATCCAGGAACTATATACCGAGAATCCCCTTGCCCATGAAATTCTCCTCGCTGCCCACCACCTCCACTCCCAAAATACCTCAGTCACTGTTATTTGGGTTCCCTCTCATACCGGCATACCAGGCAATGAACTAGCAGACCATCACGCGAAAACCGCCATATCAGCCTCCTCGCCCACCTCACTCATCCAGACTGGGAAAGATCTCAAGGCCGAAACCAAAAGAATGACCCAAACTGTATGGCAAAGACACTGGAACACCACTAACACATCTCTGTTGGCACTCCAACCTGCAATAAACAAACCGCTCTACCCCGGCCCCACAAAGCTACCCAGACACGAACTAGCAGTAGTACGAAGGATCCGCATCGGCCACACCAAGCTCACCCACGGCTACTTGATGACATCAGAGCCTAGACCTACCTGCCAAACCTGCCAGTGCCGCCTCACAATCAAGCACATTCTCACAGAATGCCAACTATATAGTGCAACAAGGCAGCAACTCGGGCTCAAGACCAACCTCAGAGACGTACTCAGTGACACACAACAAATCCAAATCGTGCTGAACTACTTAAAGACTATCCCGATTTTCCATAAAATATAACCTGTATTTTGTATTTGAATTTACTTATATTGTAGCCTAAATTGTCCCCGTGCTAGTGGCCATAGTTGCCGAGCACGTTAATTTAAATAAAAAAAAAAAAAAAAAATATTACATCTACAACCACTAAAGTTTGTAACGTACTTGTTATAAGTAAAAAAAATTATCTTCAAAAACAAATATTCGTGACTAAAGAGTTAAATAAAAAAAACCTATTTCTTTTATCTACATACTTGATACAAGGTATTGAATATATTTGTTTTGGTTATAAATTTTATAACTCTTAAATATGTAACTACTTGTTCTAATTGAGTTCTGAAAATACAATAATCAGACACATCTAACCCTCGAAATAGCTTTCACTGCTTTAATAAAAGTAATTTTAAAATCGGCAGATTCTTTTTTAGGTGATTAAATCGGAAAACATGAAAATAAATACCAAAATCCAAACTCACTTATGACATTCAAATACTACACATTTGTGATCAAAAACAAAATAATCCATTCATTTGTAAGTTTCAACTGTATAACAATTGTCACAATTCAAAATAATCCAGTCATTTGTAAGTTTCAACTATATAAAAATTGAAAAGGTAATCCATCTGTCAAATGTGGATGATACAGGTAATCGTAGTAATAAAACTCAAAGTCTATCCACAACTTTTAATAGTAAGGTTCACAAATTTAATGCGACATGTTTCGGTCTTCAGATTAATTTACAATTTCTACGATCTGCACATACAGGTGAGTTTGTAAAGATTTTGTGACATTATTTGACTTGCTGTTTTGTCGTAGTTTTACTTATCGTAATATCATGTACCTTTAACGTTTTGCTTTAATTTTGAATTTTACTTCTATTTGTATTTAGTGGTCATACTTGAAATGTTTTAACTTTATCATTGGTGTAATCAGACAACCGACACTAATCGTTCTTTTTATAACTATTTTTGATTCTTCTGACACTATTGTTTCTTTATAGCCTGATGATGGTCTGAAGACCGAAACATGTCACATTAAATTTGTGGACCTTAATATTAAAACTACCCAGAAATGTACGTTTTTGACTTACGTCACTTTAGAAATACTAGTGCGATATGATTAATTTTCCGGCAAGGTAGGTATTTGTTTACTTCTTTGCTTAACAATACTAAACTTTATGGTTTATATGAATTAAACCTCACTGTCTAGATTACTTATAACAAAATACATAATATCATTTTTTTTGTTGTCCAATATTATAAAAATTGCCAGTAGTATCAATTACTTTCTCTAGAATACCAGCAATGGGCATATTTAACATAAGATAGATGAAGGTACTCTTAGAGCTTATAATGTTTCTCTGGTTGTAACAAAAAATGTATCATTTGTAAAAATTATTTCATATTGATTTAAATAATTAGCACATTTTATATGTAAGATCCTATAGTCCAAAACAATCAGCATCAATATTTTTTTTTGCTCTACGTATTCTATCGCATTTTGCTACCTTTTTACCTGAAAATCAATGGCAATGAAATTTTATTGAAGATCTCCTTCAATGACCCTGAAATAAACTTGATTTAGCTTTTTAATCGATAGAAAATTCAATTTAATTTAATTATACATTAATTTTCATTGCATGAGTTTAATTAAAAAAAAATTGGCGAATGAAACAAATCGCATTGTCACTGTTACTGTCAGTAATTATGTCTATATTTGTTTTAAATGATGTGATAATCGCATGCCCATTGGCTAAAAGAGCAATCAAAAATTAGTCGGATATTTGTTAAAAGGTCAAATTTGAGAAATGGAGAAAATATTTAGTAACATCTATGACACAGACGAATAGATTCTTCCTGGTCTATTGAGCCAGAAAGGTTGGAAAAAACATTACTCGTATTTACATTTCAATGCAAAAAGGTCATTAACAACGAAGTAAGATAAAAAAAGCATAATAATTGAAAATATTTTATGATTGATAAAATCAAGATAAATGAAAGTAGGCATTAGCATTACAATAATCTTACATTTATATTTCCAACAGTGTTTGGAATAAAAAACATTAAAATTGAATTGCTTGCCTAACAATCACATAATCAGAAAAAAATAATTTATCACTGTTAACATTTTTTTTATATTATTGTGATGACACGAAAACAGCATATTTGATAATATAATGTGCTTTTTGGCCCACCTTAAAATCATTGAACGGTCATTATATTATACAGGTATGAATCGATTCTTACAAAGAAGCAATTTTCAGAACCATTTCGTAGCTTTATTGCCTTTTTTTGTCAGATTGCGTGAGTGATTTAACGACCATCTGTGTACAGGATCGTAGCGATGGAGTATTGAATAAAAATCATTAAAGTGTGTATTTTTTTCTAAAACTACAAAAAGCAATTAATACTTCCATAATTATTTGTTTTAATAGTAAATCTGCTAGTTTTCGTCATTAACCAGGTATTTTAGACACAATTAATTAATTAAATAATTAAGTTCTTCTAATGCTATTTTTTACAGAAGACTGTTTAAGCTGTTTAATAAATAAGTTCAAATTATATTTATATTGCACTGATGATGGCACTACAATATCGAAACCAATCTGCAGGTGGTTTGATGAAAAAGTGATATTGGCTTGGTTGATGCATTTTTTATTAAAAATATAATTTTAATTACAAGTGGAAACTGATTGTAATTCAATGTTAGAAGGTAGCATAAAGCCCAAAAATAGTTGGTTTTTCTTCAGATAAAATATTTGAACATTGAATTTTTTTTAGAAAGGTATAATATAGTTATGTCACTAAAAACGATTTTATCCTTATTACATACTTGTGATATTACAAATATACGAAAAAATATGTAGCCATTTTTACAGGTGACATTGCATTTCTAGAAAAGAACCTAAAATATAAATTGAAAATTAGTTCTTTAATCCATAATAGATCATTTTCACTATATTCCTGCCTTTGTACACATCTGGGGCATCTGATAAAAATTTCTCGATTTCTTCTCTTTGAGAAACCGTCTGAAGTATGTTCGTTTGAAGTTTATATTTTATTAGTTCAGGAGTTGTATTTGATATAAAATTAATTGCGTAACCTTTCTTAAAGCATTTATTTATTATTTGTAATAACTTGTAGCCTACGAATTTAAATATTTAGCAAATTTACAGTGAAAAAAGACACTGATTGACATTAGCAAACGAACGATGAAAGTCAAACGAGCAGAGCAATTTGTTCACTTTGATGACGTGCACTTATATTTATACTGGACAAGCCATAGAACGAAACTAATGCTACACTATGTTATATATTTGTAATCAGGAAAAGCAGGGTTACTCAAAACTATAAAAAAAATACAAAATTCGGTCTGCCGCTACATTTTTGGTCGGTACAGATAAAATAATACAACTTTTTTTTGTATTCACGAAATTAAGGAAAATAAGTGGGGGTCAAAATATAATGAGAAACCCTGTACAAAGTCTGTTGTAGCTCTGTTTTGTTTTTGCTTATAATCACAATATCGTCTGCGAAAGCCATGCACTGATGTTTATTGTTATATAAAATACCATTTGATTTTAGCTTCTAGGATTATTTTTTCTAGTACAAAATTGAATAGTAATGCGACAAAGGGTCACCTTGTCTTTAACTTGTATCTACCGCTAATTTTTCAGATATTTCCCATTTGATTTTGATTCCATTTTCTGTTTTGTGAATGTCGTTTTCATCAACCTTATAAGCTTATCGTCTACGATAAGACCTTTTCTTTTAATTATATCGTAGGCTTTTTTAAAATTGATGAAAAGTAAATGCGTATCTTTTTGATGTTGATCATGTTGATTTTCGCCTTTTTTGTGAAGAGGGCATTTCTGGGCATGCGTTCTTCAGTCCATGTAAGGCAAGGCCCAGTAACCTTTGATAAAATAATTAAGTTATCTGGATATTGATAATGGAACGCAATTTAAATAAGAAAAAGTCGACTTTGCGTGGAATTGGAACAAATTTGAAGAAAACATGTTTTACACGGCAGAAAAGCAGATTTAATGCCTTGGCTGGTAAAACAAATAACCATTTAACTCGATTTACTCACAATGTATTTTTTGTGTTATGACAGTTTTTTAGAGGAGGTGCGATATATTTTTAAATAAATAGTTTGAATGGTAATCCTAGAAGATATTCTTTCTAATTTACAAGGATGATTTTCTTTATCAATTCAATGGTATTTCTGAAATAAATTCAATAATTTCCTGGAAAAATAACTGCGGCTCTGGTAAAAGCTAACCAGTTGGTAGCGATAATAGTGGTGCGTTATTTAATCCTCTAATGTATTTGATGTCTTGATAGGTGGGGCTGTTTCATCCGCGTTTGACTACTGCATTTCTTTATTGCTTTTAACTCTGACCCATATTCGCCATTAACGAATGAAAAGAATTTACTCTTCCGAGAATTTAATAAACTGAGTAGATAAAAAAGTTGTTTTTCCTCGCTTAAAGCACGTTTGATATATCTCAATCCGGGAAAGTAACCGATACCTTTTATAAAAATGGATTTGATTTTATGTATAAATCAGATGTTTTTATGTTAATCTTAGAATTTCGTTTAATTGAGGTAATTAATTATGTAAAAAATCAAATTAATCGTAATATATCATTTAAAAAAAAAGTATACAATCTTGTTTTCTTTTTATACATACTTGTAGTAGATTAGATTGTGTAATTACACGTCGACCTTCTTCGGATTTATTGGGGTAGTTCTTTTTACTCTGTGAATAATTGGAGATTAGGTAATGTTAGGTTTCATCTGGGTGATCCATAAAAGTCCCCTTCATTACGACCTGAAATGTCTATTGTAGCTCACTGCACCTCTGAAGTGCATGGACTCACGTTAATGCAGACTAAATTTATAAATCATTAATTACTTAAACTCCTCGCAGTTGTACAGAATATGTTTCACTCTTTTGTCTTCAACCTGACAGAATCTGACTTTAGGCAGCACTATGAGATCTTGACCAATTTTGGTTTTTTCTAATAGACTCCGTAAACTGCTGAATAATTTGCTTGCTTAGTTTCCAGCATTTTCTTCGTCTATGGGCCTGTTCCTTTGCCGTTCGCAATCAAGGTGATCTTGTACACTATTCTGGAAACTTTATTAGCGCCCATTTAGTTATGTTTACCTTTATTGTTTGTTTTTTGCAGAGCCAAAAAAAGGTTTTAGTCCTTGAAGACTAAATGGGTAAAATCTTGCCAGCACCGCTTCTGCTAACCCTCCCACAGTCCTGTACCCTTGCACCACCCTCAGCAACATTCCACAGGTATTTGGGTTAAATTTCCTGCGGATAACTCGATGGGCCAAGCAATGAATGAATGGGCAGAGTTGTATAGATTTCCTTGTGCGTTTGGTGCAATTGATTGTACTCATGTGCCGATAATAAAGCCCTCGCTACATGGTGACGAGTATATTAATAGAAAAGGATGGTGTAGTATAAATGTACGAGCAAGTTGTAACGCAAAACGGATTTTTACATCCGTAGATGCTCAATGGCCTGGCTCGGTGCACGACAGTCGTATTTTAAGAAGATCAGATATTTATGGTAAGATGAATAGACTTCAGCAGAACTACGGATTTCTTTTAGGTGATGAAGGCTACGGGATAACACCATGGCTGTTAACACCGTATAGAAACCCCACCACACCACAAGAAATAGCATATAATAATTTGCATAAGACAGAACGCGGGATTATAGAACGCTGTTTCGGACAACTAAAACGCCGATTCCCTGTTTTGCAACATCCGATACGATTGAACATCGACAAAATTCCCTGTGATCTGAAGCTGCCATTGAGGATCACGCTATTGAAGATGTTATGGAAGATAATGATGAATTTAATAACATCCATCAGCGTGGTAAAAACAAACGAGAAGAAATAAAAAATATAATTTTTCAATTGCAGTTGTAATTTATTGTAAGTGTAATTTTTCTTTAATTTATTTTATAAACTCATAAATAAAATACGGATCTAATGAGTAAAAAAACAGCATTTTATTGATATATTTAAAAAATTGTATAGCACAAATTATTTGTTTCTTCAACGTTGTTCCCATTTTCGTTTTTTATTTTTTTCTAATAATAATTTCTCCCTTTATTTTTGGACTCTTATAAGTTCCAGCTGCTCCAACAACACCAGTCGTTGAAGCTCTGAATTTGACAAATTCGAGGTTTCTTCTGTTTCCTTAAATTTGTTCTTTTTGGTAGCCGGAGACTTGTCTGGTAAAGGCCGAACGTGTGGTGGAGGTGGAATAGCTACCTCACTTTTGGACGTAGATGGCTGAGGTTGTTTCATTACACAACCTACCGACATTGCTCCTAAAAAAAATTGTTTATAAAACACAAGCAAGACGCTAATTTATATTTTTTGCGAAAAAATATGCCTTCTTTACACATTCAGAAATTTATTTTTTTTTGTGTATTTTTTTCTGCCAAATACGTGCGGCGATGCTATACCATTTATCTGTAGCCTACTTTATTTTCTTACCTGGTACCTTTTGGAAAACAAGGTTTTCTTGCCCTTCCATCAACATCAACAGTTTTCTCTCTCACTGGTTCAAAATAATCTTTTTATTTCCAGTTGCATTTTTGTCGGTCTT
Organism: Ophraella communa; assembly: GCA_035357415.1. NCBI lineage: Eukaryota > Metazoa > Arthropoda > Insecta > Coleoptera > Chrysomelidae > Ophraella > Ophraella communa. The sequence goes on along the minus strand of CM068988.1, from coordinate 16,834,580 downwards.
TTTTTTTACCTCTGCCTTCATATTTTGAATTTTCTTTTTCAGCTGTTTTTCACTTATTTTTTCCAATTTGTAGAATGTATTTTTGATGGATTTCTTTATGCTTCGTCTTTTTTTTCTTTTATTTTAGGAACTTGGGATTTGTTGAATATAATATTATAATTTTTCAAAATTCCTGTTAATTTGAGGTTTGCTAAAGATTTTTCAGGAACCTCCTCCTCCAACAAATCACTCGAAGAATTTTCCGATTCACTATTCACTATTTATATCATAAAACAAATAGCTACATCTAATGGCTACCCAATTCATTTGATAAATACATTAATTAATAAAAAAGAACAGAAAGTGGCACTACAACTAATATTTCCTAAACAAACTAAAGAAATTAAAAGTTATAAAAATATTACATATTGTGGAAGTATTTCCAATAAAATATCAAAAATAATATCTTCGGCAACATCAGCAATAATATCATTTAAAACACAAAATAATGTTGGTACAAAATTGTTAAATGTAAAAACAAAATTACCTAAATTAAAAAAATCTGGTGTTTACAAAATTAATTGTCCAAAGTGTAATGCTGTATATATAGGTCAAACACAAAGAAATTTTGAAGTAAGATTTAACGAACATTTAAGAGCATATAGATTAAAACAACCAGATAAGTCAAATTATGCAAAACACCTACTTGAACATCCAACCTCACTCTTTCACACCAATGACATCCAAATACTACACATTTGTAATAAAAAACAAAATTTAGATTTCCTTGAAGAACTTGAAATAAAAAGACATCTAGCAGATCCACAATTTAAAGTTGTTAATGAACAAATAAATCTGGGAAGTTCTCCACTTTTAAAGTGTTTGCTTTGATTGAGTCTTCATTTTATACATAGATAAGACGTAATTGTAACACAAATATATTAAGTTATTGTAAAGATCAGCATGATATAGTTTTTTCCTGGTTTTTCTATATCATTGCACAGTTATACTGATCTTAGAGGGAAATACATCCAGGATAATCCCTTAGGGCTAATAACATCTAGGCTTTAATATTGTTATGTCTTATTACTTCCATACTTGGTCTAGCCTTAATACTACCTAAACATCAGGTTACCTAGCTACAAACAAACAAAATGTAACTTAAATGTCAATCTGACGATGCTTCATAGCGAAACAGCTGTCATTGAGTCTTTTAAAAAAGCAATTTTTAAATAAATATTGGAAGTTTTGTTAAAACGAAGAGTTTTTTATTATCCTTATCTTTTGCTAGTCAGTAAAAGGAAAAGGTTATTCACTTCAATTTCAGCAAATGCTATTAGCAAAAGCTAACTCTACCTAGGAAAAGCTATAGCTATTACTTAATACTAATAGTAAAAGCTTAGTTTTTATTCACACTGCCCAAGTCAAAATATAACAACGTCCTCCTCATTTTCACTTAACAAGCAATTCTTATTGTAGCTAGCTTTTCTGGTTTTCCATACTTTGTACCCCTGTTTTTGCCATATGTCTTTCCAGTATGGATTTTGCAACTGCTTTGGTTAAAAAATCTTTAGTGGTTTATTTTATTCTTCTCAACTTCATGTTGATAAAAAATATTTCCTTTGTATATGTTTGGTTCTTGAGTGATAGGTACTGTTTGTTACTGTTAATTTTATGGCTATCTGATTGCCATTGTACATTTCTTTGTTTTCTGGTAATTTGCTTTGGTTGATATCTCCAAATATCCAACTTTAAAATTTCCTTTACAGCTTCAGTGATTGCTATAAATTCATTTTCACATGTGCTTAAAGAAACAACATTCTGTTTCTTGCATTGCCAGCTAATTGCTCCATTACTGAGAATGAAAATATATCCAGAACCTTTACCATCTAAGACATTATTCCAGCTTGCATCGCAATAAGATTTTAGTGGCCTTCGACATGTGGTTTTTGAACGATAGCTGGCTATCCAACCACTCACCTAGGTATTTCACCGATTCCTCCATGTGAATTTTCTTTCCTTTCACCATCACCTCCAACTCCCTTGGCTTACTGCGTCCCTTTACCAGTAATTCCACTGTCTTCTCTTCGGCCACCTCCAATCCGCAATCCTCTATTTTTTCCACAATCTTTCTACACATGTACGAGCATGAGATTTTCATCTCTTGAATTGACTTTATTGTGTTAATGCTTTTATGAAAAAAGGTACCCTTATATATTATTTCATGAATCAATTTCTTTTACTTGCGTATATTTCTGTATATTTCAAATTACTGTCAAACTACTAAAATTAGGGGCTTTCAGCTTATAAGGCCATTACAGAGTTTCTCCTAAATTATTATACTAAATGGAATCAGAAAAATTAAATTAAGTTGTTAACACCAACGTTAAATTTGATAAAAACCATTAAGCGAGAAAATTAAAACTGTATAAAACCTTACAAGCGTCCAAAACATACAATGTATTTAAAATCCAACATTGATACATAAAACTTAAAAATTAGACCATAAAGATTTTTATGGATTACTGGAATTTTAGTATTAAAGTTCAAAAATATTTTTGCATTTTCATCAATTTTAAATGTTTTTTACCTGAATTCTCTGTACAAAACACAGAGATGGCAATATAAGATACTAAAATATTAAACATACTTCCAAACTACTTTATATTGGTATTTTATAATTAATATGAAAAACGAATCTAAGAAGAAAAAAGGTTGTATTTAAAAGAAAATATTTTTTTGTACGTGGAGACTCGTTAAACATTAAGTTCTTATATTTTAGCTTGTCCAGATCGGATATAATAAAATGATTTAAAAAAATAACAGGAAAATAATTTTTTCATTGCATATGTTGGAACTCCTAAAACTTGGCAAGATGTTACTTTCTTAATACAACTAGAAGTCCAGATGTGACGTCTTCTTAGTGTATTAAATAGCCTCATGTTGTCCATCAACAGCAACGTCTATTTCTCACTGGTGGGGGTAGTAACCTGTTAAAACCTAACCTAATACAGAACTAGATGTCGTTGCGTCTCAGTTTTGTCCGAATTGATTTATTTATTGTGTTATTGATTACTTTCACTACTTGTCCAATTTGTTGCGAAACTCTGATTCCTAGCAGTTTCTTATTAGGAATGCGTACTAAATTGATTGTCGCATAGTTTTAGCGATGCGTAGATTAGGAGTGGACTTTACGATGTTCACAAAAAATCTGAATTTTAATGTTCCAACAATTTATGACAGTTTGGTGACTGATAGTAAACAGTTCGTCTACAGCACCGCCATTAATATTTTTTAACCAAAATGTATTTACTTTCTTTTCAATTCATATACAACATGCTAAAAAAGTTTCTTTTCTTTTTAAAAAAAGTCGACAGGCCCCCTTTTTTTAAGCTTATTCACTGCCATTGAATTTCAGCACGTTATTATTGCGTCGTAAGTACAACAAGGTTTTTAGCTTCAAAATTGTCAAGATTTAATTAATTAGTTAATTAAGTTTAGTTAACGGGCGTACAATAGCGAACGCTCCTCTATCCGTTTCCGGCGATTTTGAAATTATTCTGATTCCCGTTCATAAAACACAAAGAACGTTGGCATTCTATGTCGGAAATGTCTTCATGCCATCAGTAAAACTTATTACAGGTACTTTGTAGGGATTCATCCTTTTTAATACGCCCGCGACGTATTATTAAAAAGGATTATTCAGGCACAATTTCGTAAATCGTTACTTCGTTAAATCTATTAGATAATCTAAAATTAACGCGTAGGTATATATATCTTATATGTTGCCAGAATTACATTCATTTCAGTAACAGTTGAATTTTAAAAATACTACAAGTATTTGGAATTTAAGAGCCAATGCTGCATTAGCGCTTTCACCATTTAAACATTTTATCAAATATCAGCTAATAAAATGTTTATATATTTAAAACTTGCTGATAATTAATAGCAATAAGTAAATATACGTGAACTTGCACAAATAGACCTCAAAATAAAGTAAAATAATTGGACAAATCTATGAAAAATTGTCTTTTTTTCAAAAAACCCCTTTTTCTTTGTTAATATTGCATGAAAATTTCCCAAATTTTCAGGACGTATGTGGTTCACGATAGCGCATAAGCTATGCATATTTAAATTTTAAATATTGTTGATATTGATTACGAATGGTAATTAATTTCTATTAATTATAAAAAAAGTTAAGATTAAACATGCATAGCTTCTGCAACTAGCTGTCAGTAATATGCCCTTAAAATTTTATCCAAATATGTTTTCTCTTAACGGAGAAAAACGGTACCAAAGAAGAGATCAAATTCAAATTTTTAAACTACTGATAAAAGCGCCCTCATACAGATTAATTCCTGTACACTCCGTGTTTTAATGTGCCGATGTGCGTGAACCCTTCAATTGTAAGAATTAGCGGACCAGCTGGAAAAATAAACTATTATAGACGAATATACGTTAATAATTTATTTGGCCAACCGATGGGTGTATTGCTTAGGGGATGCAAGCTTTATTCCTAATGTTTGATTGTAAGATTGCAGTTCTATTGTTATTGTTTGTTGGCGTTTTTAAACAGTAAAATTTTTAAATTTGTGGACATTTTTTATATATTATTAAGACATTTGGACAAATATTTTAAACTTGTTTATATATTATTAAAGAAAAGTAAACAAATACAAATATTGGTTATATAGGGTGTATTTATGTATATATACAGGGTGATTGATTAGTGTGAGGAAGCTCAGTAGATCTGTTATAGTGAAAAATACAAAAAAAACTTATTGACAAAAATTGTAGGCAACTTTAAACTCCACATTTTAAAATTAGTTACAATCTTACAGGGTGTTCCATAAGATGGTGGCACACCAAACTTATGTTTTTTTTAAATGGAACACCCTGTATTTTATTTTAAATTCGAAATCTGCATCACTTCCACATCACAACAATGTAAAGTTTTATTAAGTTATACCAGGTATTTAAAAAGTTAAAACCAATATTACCTGAAAATCGTATCAAGTTTAACTTCCTGTATAATTCAAAAGGATTGTAGGAGCATTGATCTATTGAAACCATAGATTTTTATTAATTGTTAAAAATTAGAAAACATACTCCTTTCATAATTTTTGTTAAGTCAAAATGCAAGTACATTATTATTTTCTTGGTAATTTTAAATACAGCATCCTGTATTTTATATCACTATCGAAAAATACTAATGTCATACTTCAAATTTTATGAAGTACTCCTTATACCTAAGGTTATCAGTTTTCAAGATATTTTTATTTTTCTATGGACGTATTAATTTGGTAGATATTTTAATATATACAAATAATTATTATGAGTTGGCCATGATTGGTTTGTTAGAAACTGACAGTTGGACATTATTGTTTATTAAATCAATCTGTGGTACACCGTTAATTAGCAACAATTATTATTTAGTAATTCAGTAATTAATTTAATTTAAATTAGTAATAATAAATGTAGCTACTGATGAAATTATAGATATCACCTGGATATTAGGGGAATGCAATAAAAATTCTTTACTATTATTTGGGAGATCATTTTGAATGATGAAAAAATAAAAATATCTAGAAAACGGATAACTTTAAGGTATAGGGAGTACTTCATAAAATTTGAAGAATGATATGAGTACTATTCGATAGTGATATAAAATACAGGGTGTTCTATTTAAAATTACCAAGAAAATAATGTACTTGCATTTTAACTTACCCTGTATTTAATTTAACGAATATTATAAAAACGAATATGTTTTATAATTTTTAACAATTATTAAAAACTATGGTTAATTTTCATATCGAAAAAATTGAAAAGCAAGATCAGTTTTGGGAAACTAACATGAGGAAACAGTTTGTGATTTTTTCACCTCATATTATATAACAGAGATTATAAAACACCCTATCTGAATGTCATTTATTGTATGAACTCTTACTCTGTGGAAGTCCATTGTGTTCTGAACGTTAAATAAAATTATTTTTTATATTTTGTATCTATAAAAATTTTCATTATAAAACACATTTGCGTATCGTAATGTAACTTTTACGCACGCAAATTTTTGTTTTAAATGGTTGGCGACATGAGTGAAGTATCTAAAGGCAAGACTATTGACATTGACATTTGTGGCTAATAGCATTTTATTCATTTTTTATATTGTTCTTTAAGAAAGTATCTGTGAATATGAATATAATATTTTACTTATATAATATTTTATTATTGGTATATTATTCTTTTTAAAATATTTTAAAACATTAACATTTGATAATTTAAATGTCACAACTGTCAAATTTTATAAATTACACAGTGCTGCCGACATACTTTTTAAAATAAAAATTTTCGTAATTACATCATAAAAATAAAAAATTAATTTTAAAAATGGTAAAAAGGGCAAAATATAAAAAATATTATAAACAACTTATTTCATATGGCTGTTGTGACACTCGTTCTTTAAAAAACTCATCGCTTCGCGATTCGTTTTTAAACTTGAACTCGTGTCATAACAGAATTTCATAAGAAATGCGTTGTTTAATATACTATTATTTAACGTTCAGAACCCTATCTGAATCTGACTATATATATTTTTTTATTCATACTATAAGCTGGTAATTAAATGCTAATTTTCAGTTTCATAATGATACTCATTATAATACTGGTATTCATTATGGAGCTGAAAAATTTGTCCTCTAAAGCCTACATTTTGTAATATCTAGTAGACGGACCCAATATTTTGTGTAGAAAGTGTAAAGGTTTCTTAGAGATTTGTGTGCTTCAGTTTTGATCTTTTGCAGTAATCAAGGTACTTATTTTTAAAAAAGATGTCTAGATAGTTTTTCATGCACACCATCTGAAATTTAGTGATTACTTGATTATTTCTTTCATATTTTATTTGCTATTGTTTACAAAAAATGTAACAAAAATTTAAAAAAAATAAAACAATGTTAAATTGAAGTAGTGTATTTGTAGAAAAAACAGTGTACCAATGCAACTCTCATGTAATGGTTATTAATACACGAGCATTAACCGGAATACCAAACGAGCCGAAGGCCTAATATTATAATTTATTTTTTTTTAATTTTTTTATTGAAATTTGTAATAATCTTACTTGTTTTTATATTATTTCATTCAAATGTCGTGAAATACAGACCTAGAAAATAAAATAAAAAATATGTATGACCAAAGTAAAAGATAAATACTGAAATCGGATACCGATTACCATAAATAAATGGCTTTTTGCCTAAAAAAGATTCAATTTTTATACCTGCGTTGCAAACGACAATCTTACAAACTTGGATAGATCAATTACCTACGATATATTTTTTTGATAACATTTCATATTCTCTTACTTTGTGTTTCACTACAGTAATAGCGAAATCCGTATCGGCATCTAGTTGGAGCTAGTCAGCTGAATAGATATACGCTGTGAGTGACGTTCATAACCGAGTTGTATGTGGTCCGCTAAATTAATTCTGTTGTACTAACAATAGTCGCACAAAGGTATTACGTTAAGTATACACAACAGGAAGCTTCGCTATACAACTGACTGACTACATAATGCAACTATTCTGAATTTCTCATACCTACACCTACTTTTGACTTGGTGTGTACAAGCGTTTTTTATGAATAGAGTTTTACTCGTAGGTTGTCTTGCTCGCATCGATATGCTGTCCTTTAGCTTCCCGCCCAAAATTTCATGCATTGACTCTTAAATAAGAAATGAATAAATCATAGATGAAGTTTTTTTAATTACATTTATTTAATGTCGTCCTAACCACTGGAGTTATAGACGACAACAATAGAAAAATACATACAAAGCTCATATAATTAACTACATATTAACATAAAAATAGAAATAGTATACTAAGAACATTAGTAATGTAACGAATTGTCTCCATAAACGAGTCCACCTGACCTAACCTAATTGCGGGTGTCACTTTGACAAGTAGCTGTTGCGGCTGGAAATAAGGTTAGGTCAGGTGGCTTCGTTTATGGAGACAATTCGTTAAACTTCCCCCTCCCTAGATGCATTCCTCCTGGAATGCTATTTGCCTTTTGGTAATGACGGTAACGGCAATTGGCTAATTAGGTCTCTCACCTTCTTCTTTTCCTTTGGCGACAGTGATGGATCGACGGTGGCTAAAAGCTGACTTATCTGGGTCGCACTCTTGAACTCTGGAACAGGCCCCTGAAGTTATGGGTTCGAACTTGCCTACTTGATGACCTTTCTTTCATGTTGAGGATGCGAACTGGCACTCTTGCAGCGGACTTAACCAATGTTTTTCCGACTAATATGCCCTTTTCCAGCTTCTGATAATGGTTTATTATAGGCTCCACCATAGCTGGGGTCTCACTCTGAATGGTCCCGTCTAATACAACCTCCGCAGTGGCTATTTCTTGTGGGTGCAGGACCAGTTCTTCGGACGACGTGGATAACTCGATTCTCCTTAGGCATGTCCATTCCCAGGATGACGTCTTCTTGTATGTCGGCAACTATGACGGGATGTGACACTTGGGTGGAACCAAATTCAATTTGAAGATTTATTTCGCCGTGAACCTTGACCGGTATCCACTAACATCGAGTACTTCTTCCGATCAATGATACCGTCGACGTAGCTACTATTGGATTCGTGTCTTAATGAAGCCACGATGAGTAGAGGGTCTTAGATGTTCATTCGGGTAGATGTCACCCTCCAGGAGTCGACCCTTTCTAGTTTTCCTGCGGATTGGGGCTGTCGCTACTTCCCCGAAGTGGGTACGAACTTCTCACGTGACCAAGTTCGCCGCAGCTGCAACATCTGATAGGTCAATGTTAGTGATATAATGTTATGGGAAAAATTTTTACATGAAGAGGTAAAACTTTAACATAAGCAAAAAAGGGTTTTAAATAGCATTGAACAGGAAGTACTAGAATATCTTTATTAATAATTAGAAAAACCCTTATACCTTCTTTGGGTAGAAAGGAACATGTTTATTTTATTTAAATTGTCAATTTTAAATTGATTTTTACCAGTTCCAATTAAGCTAGAAGATTAAAGTTTGATGTATATGTTTTATTTTGAATGAAACGTAAAAAAATTGATGAGGTTAACATAAACAACTGCACACTAAACAGAGAAATGATCGTCTCTACTACTATTCCAATCTATACATTAAAGGCAAACACATGTTCGAAATAGTGCTTTACAATAGCGTGCGGATTTTCGTCTGCGCCCATATATGTGATTGTTGTGGAAATTAATGATTGCTGCTCTTGAAAAATGCGCTTTGTGTGCGTTTGCCAACGATTTGTGGATTTTGCTTATTTTGTTTTTTATGGTAAAGTGGTTAGTTTTTTATGTACGAAAGCGAATATTCACTAAATTGGGTATATACAATCGCTGGTTTTTTATCAAATTGATCAAATTGTATTAAGTAGGGTGTTTTTTACAAAGAATTTCAAGCCGCACGTCATTCAAAGAATCGAAGATTATACATAGTTAGTTAGTTAGTTACAAGAAAAATCGGAAAACATTTGGGTTAACGAATAATATTAATAAAGGGATAAATACTAAATTATGTATCTATAATATGTAATACACAATAAAAAACATACGAAAAAATAAAATGAGAGACAGAAGGTGCTTTAAAATAGGACACTTTTTGGATATCTTGGATTAAATTTTTTACCCAGAACTTAGATGTCAATAACAGCCGTAGAATATATTTGATTGTTGATTACCAAACTAAGGTGAGTATCAGTATTATAAAATATAAAAAAATATGAAAAGCAGATAAGTAAATATTCAAAAACTCAATATACTAAGTAGTTACTTACATAACTATATATTATATAGAACTTAAATAATTATCTAATAACATATAATATCAACAGTAAACTATTGTATACTAATTGTAAAAGTGCTTCGCATTGTTTGGGATTCTCTCCAATAGATAAAAAAATGGGGTGTTCTCAATGAACAGATTACTTTTTAATTAATAGTTTATCTCCATAAAATATAACTAAATATCGGCAGCATTGAGCCTAAGATGGATTAATATTTCAAGTAATACTAAAAAATGTGATATATTACATTTCCAAATAGGACGCAAGTATATTTACTCGTGGGGTAACATGTCCTAATATATTATTACACGTGGAAAGGAATACACCGTCACTGTCGACAAACTGACTTATAAATGAGGCACCAATTAGATGTCAGTCGTCAAACAACAATGTAGTATGTTATATAATACCGTAGTTGGTTTATTTCAAAATTAAAATTTAATGAAGGATTATCGACTGAAGGCTTATAAGGAAAAATCTATATATAACAATATCGAACGGTAAATTTTAAATACCTGCAACTAAAATTAGAATCGATTGTTAGTGCCAACAATGTACTTTGGTGTAAGTGTGATGATGTTTCAAGGTTACTTTTAACCGTTCCACAAGAGTAATTAACATTTTTTTTTAATTTTAAATAAACAAAATTTCCATTTCCAAATAAATGTTATGTAAGAACAATAAATAACTGAACAGTTAAACTAAACTTCCACTATTTATTCCAAGAATTCGCTTTAAAATTCAATTAGAGCTGTTTCGCTGTTTAGTTTAACTGTTCAGTTATTTATTGTTCTTAGTAAGATGAACTTCCAAAAAGTAGAGGTTAACACAATCAATTTTCAAATGTTATGTAATTTTTGGTTAGGTTTTATTTAAAACTGCAGAAGCTAAACTATTGAAACAAAAATTAAGGTTATAAAAGGTTTGTTGAAAATATAGATTTGGATCAATCTATCTAAAAATTGGTACTAAAATATTTGTTAAAATATTAAATGAACTAGCTGCTGGGCGCCACTTCGTATGCTTGGATTTAATTTTATGATTTACACCAATAAAGGTATCTACCCTTCAAAAATATTGTCTGTAGCTTCAGCAGTTTGGCCTCTTAGATTAGATTATATTAGATTAGTGACGGAGTGGCTTTTATATCCTATCCCACTGTGACCTTTGCAGATCTATTGTGGTCCTTTCTATATTTAGGTATCCAGCTTTATCGTTCTTATTAGACCTATTAGCCTGGACGCCACCCCCTTCGCATAGCTCTCTGCCCTCGGGTTTTCTTCTTGCTAGGCCTTCGCACTCACAGAGTATGTGCTCCGTAGTTTCGTCTTCTTCCTTGCAGAACCTACATAGGCTGTCGTCTGCTAGGCCGATTGTGTGCATATGTTTCCTTAGCCTGCAATGTCCTGTCAGCATACCCACCATCATCTTCGTCGTTTCTCGCCTTTGAGATAGCAGGTCGCGTGACAGTTTGACCGACGGTCCTGTTTATCCATTGTTGGATGCTCTCCTTCACGAGGCATTTGGCAATTCCACATGAAGGTTCTGGCCCTATCATGACCTCAGTCGCTCCCTGCTTGGCTAAATCATCAGCTCTTTCATTGCCTTTTATTCCTGAATAGCCTGACACCCAGACTAGGGTCACTCTGTTATGACTGCCTAGAATGTTGAGGCCCTTGCGAAACTCCCATACCAGACTTGACGATGTCCGAAATGGGCGCTTTTAGTGCTGCTTGGCTATCGAAGTAGATGAAGATTCTCTGGCTTTTAGCCTTCCGTCTTATTAACTCTTCTGCACAATATTGCACCGCCATTACCTCTGCCTGAAAGACAGTGGCATGTCTTCTAAGGTTCAGAGAGATCGTGATCCTCTCTTTTTGCCCGTATATTCCGGTTCCTACTCCAGAGTCTGTTTTAGAGCCATCAGTGTAGCAGTTGAGATTCGCTACTATAGGAGGCCCTGCTTCCTAGTCCTTTCTCTCTGGAATTTTTAAAACTACATTGTGGGGCAATTTGATCCATTGGCATTCCCAGAATTGGATCTGCCTTTATTTCTTCATATAGCTTTTTGTAGACCTTGCCGTGTCCTTGGCTTATCGGAGGAGGCCCCTGTAGTAATCTGTGGCTAACATAATATCTTGCATTGCCTTGTACAAAAATATGCAGTGGTGGTAGGCTTAATAATACCTCCCTGCAGTCAGCGTCGTTTTCATGGCCCCGGTGATACTTAGACTTACCTTTGGATACCACTTAGCTGCCTCTGCGCTCCAACCTGTAGTGTCCTGGGCCACCAGACTACTGACCCATAGGTTATAATTGGCCTAACGACCTGTGTATATAACCATTTGGTCATGTTTGGATTTAATCCCCAATTCTTCCCGCACATTTGCCTGCACCTTCCCAGGGCGATTCTGGCTTTGTGTATGGATTTCTTGATGTGAGAATTCCATGTAAGCTTCTGGTCAAAGATTACCCCTAGGTATTTGACTTCTTTCGCAAATGGAATTTCCACACCGTTAAGTTGTGGCTTTGGCACATCTTGCAACTTTCTCTTATTTGTAAATAGTACCAGTGTGGTTTTGTGGAGATTTACCACCAACTTTTCCTCCCTACACCAGGCACTCACTATATTAAGCGCCCTTTGGGTGCGCTCTGTAATCGTGTTTGGAAATCGCCCCCTTATATCACGATAGCAATATTGTCAGCATACCCCAGGCACTGGATGCCTTCCTCGGACAGCCGTATTAGAAGTGTATCTACCAGGATCGCCCACAAAAGGGGCCATAAAACGCTACCTTGCGTGCAACTCCTTCCCACCCCCGCTATAATGGTTGCGTCACCCTATTCCTTAGATTTCCCGCAAGCCACTTGCAAATAACAGGTTCTACCCCCCTTCTTTCCATGTACCTGGTTATAGATATAAGAGAAGCATTATTAAATGCTCCCTCTATATCCAGAAAAGTGGCTCTAGTCGTATGCCAACAATCAATCAGGAAGTTTAGTCAATAGATTGGTGATAATACTACATTAAAATAAATTAATGTTTTTGTTAGGTTGGAGCAGACTTATAATAAATAAAAATATTGCTGTTACTTGTTTACTGTTATCATTTCTATTCCGAAATACTTTTCAGACCTTTTTAAAGGAAATTCAGGAAATAAAGTGAAAAAAACACAATTATTTACTACACCACTTATCTTCAAAAATAAACTGAGATAAAACTAATTTTGGAAACAACTGGATCGGTAAAAAGTGAAAGGAATATAGGCTTGGAAAAACAAGTACATAAATTAACGATTTAATAATCCAGATGCCCTGTTTTGATGTCCAAATATTCACAATCAAATATAAAAACTATTAAGATAGAAACTAAGTTATTTATTACCAGAAGAAAAACAGCTATACAAATCAATTTAAATGCTTATAAATATCTTTATAAAACTCGTAAATATGTTGAGGTTATGGGTCAACCGTATACACAAACATAAGCTTTTTTTTTTCAAAACGCACTGAAGATTTATTTCTGTGCTACTAAATTTATGTCTTTATCTGAAAGCCACCTGGATTTATTACTCTAAGTGTGCTATAAAGCGTCAAAGACACTTATTTTTATTTTACTGACTACTGTAAAGATTTTGTTCGTCTAATTATTAATTAATTTGACATTTTAACTGTTTTATAAAGATAGCTGTTATTTCCGTAAAAAAAATATTGTCCTTACAGTTTTTTTTCGAAAACGGGCATAACTTTTCCTAGTTTCTACATTGTAATTATTTTTTTTAATATAACACCATTCATTTCAATTTAACTTCAAATGTACCTATAACTAATTTACAAACGAATACAAATGGCACCGAATTTTGCTTAAAATTTGAAAAAAAAATTGTAAGATTGCATGTGATGAGAGCCTTAAAAAATTCAGTAGAATTAATTAGATTAATGAGGAATGAAATACAGTTAATTGAATCATGATAGAAGGAAGTTTATCAAGGCAATTCAATGCAAATAAAGGACTAAAATTGGGAGACCCAATATCCAATGATTTTTTTAACTTCAAATTAGAGCAAATTTTGTGATAAGAACCAAAAAACACCTTGAAGAAGATATGGCCTCACAATAAATCGGAAAATATTTCATCCAATTTGACGATACTTAATATTTTGAAATTATTTGCATAACTATCAGCAAACTAAAGAGAGACTCACATTATTTACTTTTTTGTGCTATTTTAATGCATCTTTTACTTTGTCAAAAATGTATTTACGAAAGGGTTTTTCGTCTGTTTGAAAGTACATAAGAAATTCAAGTAGTAGTTTCTGTACACACAAAAAAGCTTTTTACTACATTCATGGATATATGCGCCTTGAAAAGAAGCGGTGGACAGCAAAAATTTTGATTACTTAGGGAGAAAAGGATCATAAGAGAAAACAACTCGTGGTCTTTGGATATAGAGGGTGGTCACACTTGCGACTAATCCCCATTAGAGATTTTCTTTTAAAATGATTATTTTAAAATGTTTTATGTTCTAATTACCTTTTCACCAGAAAAAAACTACTGGTATTTGGCTTATTTTTAAAAGAGAATGTTTCAATGTTCAATGATTTTAAAAAAGTGTATTATGTTTCCAGCACAAAAGTTTCCAATTTTAAAATGTTTCTCGCATGTAGGAAAATGAACCAAAAGGAAATATTTTCTGGTTAACCAATTAACCTCTCTTTATTGGGAAAACGATTGCAATTGCATTATTTCATTGTGTTGGAAGGTGGCATTTAGTAATTTAATACCGAGGCGTATTTTACATTAAGAAAAATATAAAAAAAAATTTGCTCAAAAATATTACTTACTTGTATTCATATAATAAATTTAATTAAAAAGTTGCCCAAGTTATACCCAATTCTACCCATAAATTTATATTTTTGACAGGAAATTGAACACATAAGTTATGAAACAAGCGAAATAATTCAGTTTGTAAATATTGACAATCATCCTTTTCGGATTAGCATGAATATGCTTTTGTCTATGTTCAGCGTTAAACCGTATTTTTTACTAGTATCTTTGACTCTTGCCATGAGTTCTTGTAGACTTTCAATATTGTCAGCAAAAACTACGGTATTGTTGTGCGAGTACGCCCCTGGCGCTATGATCAGACGCGAAGGAAACAGACGATACGAGAGTCTTCGAGAATATACGGCGCCCGATGAGCGAAGCATCTAGACTCGATACGATCGAGAATAGACTGGAGTTCTGGAGTATGCTGGAACACTTGGAACTTACCTATATATTAAGGACCGATTCGAATATTGGAGTTAGTTAGTTAGTAGTATGTTGTTAAATAAATGCGAATAGAAATATTGTATTACATAAATTAAAGTATTGTAAATAAATTGTGTTATATAAATTAAACAGTGTTAGTGATTTAAATAGTATAAAAATAAATTAAAAAGACTAGTAAAAATAAATAAACGTTACATTGGTGTCAGAAGTGGGATATTGTAAATAAATAAGGTAAAAAAAATAAATAAATAAATATGTCGAAAAAACTTTATGACTTGAAAGTGACAGAATTACGTCAAGAGCTGGAGGATCGTGAATTGGAAACAACAGGAAGGAAGACTGAGTTGTTGGAGCGACTTAAGCAAGCATTGGAAAATGATGGTTTAGATCCAGAAAATCATATTTTCGTAGACGACTCTTCTGCTACAATTATTTCTTCCTTAAATAAAGTTTCTTCTGATATTTCTTCTTTGGAAAATAAAGTTTCTTCTGATATTTCTTCTTTGGAAAATAAAGTTTCTTCTGACATTTCTTCTTTGGAAAACAAAGTTTCTTTGGATATTTCTTCTATGGAAAATAAAATGTCTTCATTTGAAAAAAAAATTGAAGAGAAAATAAAAGAAATGGAAAAACAAATGGAAGAGATGGAAAAAGGAGGTAAAGAAGATATGGAAGATTTAGGAGAGGAAAACAAGGACGAAATGAGAAGCTACAAAGTGGAGCGGAAACCGAAATTGGAAGGTAACGAAAGTTCTGTTCGTGTTAAGGCCCCAACCTTTGACGGAAAGATGTCTTGGGAAAATTATCTCAAACAGTTCGAAACAGCTGCAAGAGCGAACGGATGGTCCCAAAAAGAGAAGGCAATAAACCTCACCATCGCTCTGAGAGGAGACGCTTTGGATGTTCTTCAGACCATACCAGTGGAGGACACAGATGATTTTGAGCAACTGAAGAAAAGCTTGAACATGCGATGGTCACGAACACTTGGAGAACTTGCACCGATCGCAGTTGAAGACTCGAAAACAGAAGCGAGAGGAGACACTTCAAGAGTACGAAGTAGATATTGCCAGATTGGTAAGATTTGCTTACCCCTCAGCTCCAGAACAAATGATGGAATGTTTAGCTGTTGAAGCATTTCTTGATGGACTTCGTGACCACGAAATGGCAAAGACACTCCGTTTAGCCCACCACAAAACATTAGTGGACATCTTGTCTGCCGCGCTTGAGTATGAAGCGGCTTCGAAAGCCGTGTGGAGGATACAGTAAAGTAAGGTCCGTAACGGAAGAGGAAGATGAAAATAAGTTAGACCAATTAGTAAACATGATGAAGAACTTTACTGATAAGAAAAAGAAGAAGACCATCAGGTGCTGGAATTGTGGTGAAATAGGACATGTTCGCAATTCATGTAAACGCCCTGGGGTCACTACGAATCAAGAAACTACTCCACAGGAAAACTAAAACGGGTCGGCCTAGAGGGGGCAGCTTCGACCCGGAACGTTTCCCAAGACCCTCTCATATTAATAGCCTCTTTGAAATGCCGCGACGACAGTGTATATGTAGACGGTGAAGTCAACGGTAAAAAGTATACACTATTGGTGGATACTGGAGCGACCAGAACGATTATACGGCCAACAACTATAAATAGCCGTAAGAAGCTTTTACCAACAAGGCTACGACTGCGAACTGCCACAGGTGATAGAGCTAACATCCTTGGAGAAGTCCAGGTTCAAATAGGAATTGGCTCAGAGAAGTTCACGCATACTGTTATTGTCGCTGATATTGAGGAAGATGTCATATTAGGAATGGATGTGATGAACTTACATGGTTTCCAACTGGATTTCAAGAACAGAGTTATCAAAGTCGGTTCTGAAGAAATATTCCTTCATCCATATGAGGACAAAACCGTGCCAGCCGTTGTCCAGGAGGATACTGTGGTACCTGGTAGAAGCGAAACGATCATAGTGGCCAGACTACAAGGAACTATTGACGAAGGAATACCTGTGATGATGGAACCATGGAACCATGATGAGGAGGTCGGTCGAGGAATTTTGATAGGAAAAGGATTGGTCACTTCTGCTAAAGAAATTCCAGTACGAGTTATAAATGTCAATGATCACCCAATTACGATCAAGAAAGAGACCAAAGTTGGAACCTCCGTACCAGTAACATCTATAATTCGACAGACAGCTATTCCCGATAATTCCAACGATAAGTTTGAACAAATGGTGGCGGTTGCTGGTACATCTTTAAACCGAGAAGAGAAAAGAAAAATGAAAGATTTTCTTCATCGGTATCGCAACATTTTTGTACCAAAGGGAGGTAAGACAGGACCTCTGCTGTAAAACATAAAATCGACACGGGTGATGCCAAGCCAATTCGTCAATCAGCTAGAAGATTACCACAGGCGAAGAGGCAAGAAGCTGAAAGGATTGTCCGAGAACTGGAAGAAGATGGAGTGATAGAACCTTCTACCAGTCCATGGGTCTCTCCGGTAGTCTTGGTCAAGAAAAAGGATGGAACTACTAGGTTCTGTGTAGACTACCGTCAGTTGAACAATGTTACCAAGAAGGACAGTTATCCTCTGCCTCGAATCGACGATACATTGGACACTCTAGCTGGAAGTAAATTATTTTCTACCTTAGATTTGAAGTCTGGTTATTGGCAGGTAGAAATGGACCCAAGAGACAAAGAAAAGACAGCCTTTACCACCGGTTCTGGATTATTTCAGTTCAATGTCATGCCATTCGGACTATGTAATGCTCCTGCGACATTTGAAAGACTGATGGAGAACGTATTGAGAGGGTTGTCTTGGAAAACGTGCCTGGTCTACTTAGACGACATCATAGTCTTGGGGGAGACATTCGAAGAACATCTGAAAAACTTAGAAGATGTTTTTAAAAGACTTCAAGCTGCCCAACTGATGCTGAATCCAAAGAAATGTCAGTTATTCCAAGACAAAGTTAATTATCTGGGTCATATTGTCAGCAAAGAAGGCGTGTCTGTTGATAAGGACAAGGTCGCTTCTATCAAACAATGGCCACAACCAACTGATAAACATCAAATAAGAAGTTTTCTTGGTCTATGTACATACTATCGCAGATTTATCAGAAAGTTTTCAGATATTGCTAAGCCATTAACACGCCTTACAGAGGAAACGAGAGAGTTCTGCTGGGATGAAGACTGTCAAACGGCTTTTGAAACTCTGAAGAAGCATTTAACCGCAGCACCGATATTAGGCTACCCACAACCGGAAGGAGAATTTATTTTGGATACAGATGCCAGTAATGTCGGAATTGGAGGAGTCCTTTCACAGATTCAAGATGGACAAGAGAGAGTCCTGGGTTATTTTAGTAAAGTGCTCTCCAAACCTGAGCGGAATTACTGCGTTACGAGAAGAGAACTTCTGGCAGTTGTGAAGTCTGTGGAACACTTCTACCAATATCTTTATGGAAGAAAATTCTTAATCCGGACGGACCATGCAGCCCTAAAATGGCTAATGCAGTTTAAGAACCCTGAAGGTCAAATTGCCAGGTGGATCGAACGACTCCAAGAGTATGACTTTAGGATCGAACATCGAGCTGGGATAAGTCACAGAAATGCAGACTCCCTTTCCAGAAGACCGTGCCCAGAAGAGTGTTCTCACTGCAGTAAGACAGAATTAAAAGAAACTGCAATACTACGAACAACTGTAGTTAACGACGACTGGGAACCTACTAGAATTAAAGAAGAACAAGATAATGATCCTGTTTTAAAGAAAATGAGAGAATGGAAGATAGAAGATCGTCGACCTACTTGGCAAGAAGTGTCAAAATTCTCTACAGTCCTTAAATCATATTGGGCTCAGTGGGAGTCTTTCATTTTGGAAGGCGATTTATTAAAGAGAATAATTGAAAATGATGACGGTTCCGTTAACAGAAAGCAATTAGTTATACCAAAGAGTAGAGTAGCCGAAGTACTACGACAGTTACACGACAGTACATCAGGAGGTCATCTTGGTGTTAAGAAAACCCTGCAGAGAGTTCGTGAAAGGTTTTATTGGATGAATAGTTCCGATGATGTTAAGGACTGGTGTAAGAAGTGTACCATCTGTGCTGCTAGTAATGGACCTCAGAGAAGAGGAAAGGCTCCCATGAAACAATATAACGTTGGTAGTCCATTTGAGAGAATTGCTTTAGATATTGCTGGACCGTTCCCCACTACTGAGAATATGAATAAATACATGTTGGTGGTAATGGATTATTTTACGAAGTGGGTTGAAGTCTACGCCATTCCAAATCAAGAGGCAGCAACTGTCGCAGACGTGCTAGTGAAGGAGTTTATTTGCCGATATGGAGTGCCCTTGGAGATTCACAGTGACCAAGGAAGGAACTTCGAAAGTCAACTCTTTCAAGGAATTTGCGACAATTTAGGAATGAAGAAAACAAGAACTACAGCATTGCACCCACAATCAGATGGAATGGTAGAACGCATGAATAAAACCATTGGCAAATATCTATCAAAAGTAGTATCCAATCACCAAAGAGACTGGGACCAGTATATTTCGCTCTTTGCAATGGCTTATCGATCCGCCGTCAATGAATCAACAGGTCAAACACCAGCAAAAGTCTTGTTTGGACGCGAGATGAGGTTACCATGCGACCTCGAGTTTGGATGCCGACCTGGAGAGGATATAGCTGGAGAAGACTATGTAATCCAGTTACGTAGAAAAATGGACGACATGCATGATTTGGTTCGCTCCCATCTCCAAGTTGCCAGTGACAGGATGAAGAAACGGTATGATACCCAAGCTATAGAAGGATGTTTCCAAGAAGGTGACAAAGTCTGGCTCCATAACCCGAAAAGACGGAAGGGGTACTCACCAAAGTTGCAACAATCTTGGGAGGGTCCATACATCATCAAGAAAAGAATCAATGACGTCATATACCGTATAATAAAGACCCCGAATGGAAAACCTAAGGTAGTACACCGAAACCGACTGGCGAAATTTGAAGGAGATCATGACCAGGAAGAAGAAGTCGTAAATCAAGTCCAAGATACACCCGACCTTGCTTTCGAAGAATTTATGGGTGCATATGGAGGTATCAGTATCGTCTGCGTACCTTATATTTGGCCAGATATTCTCAGTTCTATTTCATCTAGGGCTTCAAATAACAGATAACATGCTAAAAATTGAACCAGTCAAAAAATGTCTCTATCAAAAGTTGCATTTTTTTTATAATTATGTTTATAAAGGCTGCTTTAATTAATGATAACAAGTATTTTGGTAATGTTTTTACAAAATAGGTATCTACCCAATAAATAATTTATTGTATCATTTGTAAGTTTAATGTTCGTTCTAGTACGGTCTGATAGATAACAACAGATTTATTTTCCTTGTGAAAATCTCGAAAAATACCAGAGATTATCTGTCTGCAAGGGAAGTAATCTCGCTTAAAAATTTACATAATCGCGCCACCCTGTACATCCCGTCGAGACAGCCGGTAGTCCGGGAGTGTGCATTCCTCGCGAAGAGGGCGTTAAGAGGCTTTCATCTCTATATATTCCATGCGACAACCATTGAAGATAAAAGGAGCTGAGGCCTCATCTATAATCATCTCATTTTCGCGATCTTTTGTTTCTAATAATGATCCTCGCTGCAGAGGGATGACTAGAGAAAGAAAGATACTTCACTACGTCTAAAATACAGTTTCGAGAATATATCAATTCAAAAAGTTGCCGGTTTCTTTTGTTATCGGCACGTCACACATCAGAAGCTGCTTGAAAATTAAACAAGCGAAAGTCATTGTAATTATTATGAGGTGGAATAAGTTTGAATAAACGTTTCTAAGAATATTAATTGTATACCCGATTGATCTCTTAAAGAGAGCACACGTGCATCTAACTAAATTTAATTAGATCAAGACTATTAGATATTATATATTTTCCATTTGAATAAAATTTTACAAAACATATTTTTTATTAACTATAGTTGTACTTGAAATCAAGAATTAATACATTAAATTCAGTTAAATTAATTTATAAAAAAGACATAAATTTGGATAAATTTGACTACCTTGATAAAGATAACCTTTAACATGCAGTAATTTTTTTATTCAATTTATACTATGTTTGTATAAACCCCTTTTTTCACTACTATACTATATACTGAGATGAATAACTAAGCTCAGTAAAATTAAAATGTAAAACTTACCTCAATACGTTAATAATAATAATAATAATAATTTTCATTAAAATATCAGCTACTTTTCTTTATTTCTAAAATATCTAAAGTATATAACATTAAAATTGCTATATAGCAGTGTTTTTCAACCTTTATTAGGACACGACCCCCATAGCATCCAAAAATATTTGGCGACGCCCCAGCCCTTAGTTCATTTTCATGTGTATTAGAAATATGTGGCCAATTTGATAACTAACAAATAAACATAAACTACGAAGGTTGCCTTTTATATTTAGAGATTTGGCAACCCTGCGGTGTTGCAATCTGGCAACTGACAGCTCTATCGTCAAGTTGGACAATTTTGAGGTCATACGTACTGAGAACGTTTTGACATACGAGCGCTATTTGTGTTGTTTACAGTAACTTAAAAGATTCATCTCGGCCCAAAAATGGAATTATATCGTGAACATTTTCGTGCGATTATTATTTACATCTTTCGACGTGGATTAACTCAGCAACAGTGCATGGATGAACTTAATTCAATTTTTGCCGATGAAGCTTCATCAAGGACCAGTGTTTATCGATGGTATGGTGAATTCAATCGTGGCCGTAGTTCACTCCAAGACGAATTTCATGCAGGTCGTCCAACATCAGTTGTTATTTCGAAAACCATTGATGCTGTGCGCGAACTGAGATTGCAAGATCGTTATGTGACCTATCGTGAGATTGAGACAATCTTAGGCATTAGTGGAACCAGCATATATTCAAAATTGTCAATCGCTCAAAAAAGGCTCGTGTCGATTGGTCGAAGGAAATACTTAAAAAATACGATCGAGGTGCTTCGATACACGTCTATGACATCGTGACAGGTGATGAATCGTGGATTTATGCGTATGAGCCTGAAAGTAAACAGCAGTTGACTGTATGGGTGTTTCTAGATAAACCCAATCCAACAAAAGTTGTTCGCGAACGAAGCACTTCCAAGCAAATGGTCGCCTGTTTTTTCGGGAAAACTGGACATGTCGCAACCGTTCCATTAGAACAACGCAGAATAGTCAATTCTGAGTGGTACACAACCATTTGTTTGCCAGTTGTCTTCCTAGAAATCAGGAAAACCAACCGCCGAAGACGGATCACTCTTCACCACAGCAATGCGAGCCCCCACACATCGGCTCAAACAACTGCATTTTTGAGCACCTAAAACATCGATTTGATGAGTCATCCGCCGTATAGTCTTGGCACTGAATGACTTCTTTTTATTTCCGTACGTAAAATATAAACTAAGAGGTCAAGGTATTTCGACATCTGAAGAAGCGGTTGATGCATTCAGAATGCATGTTTTTGAGATACCTCAATCAAAGTGGCAAAAGTGCTTCGACAATGGACTAATTTAGTTGGATCATATAAATCAAAATGATAGCAATATATATTTAGGATAAGATACCTACTTACTTATATTGGTATTCATTTTGCAAGTAATTTTTCTCATTTAGTAAAATTTAGCAATAAATAATTAGTAAGTTTTAAATGTAGCGCCAACTAATAACCAATAATGAAGTGTTTGAACAGTTTAGCTGCGTTCGTTTCAAGTATTCTCAAAGAACAGGCGGCACAAAACACCGTGTTCTGTGACTAACTGATTGTACCAGTTGACAAGATATATGACAGGAGAGAAAATCGTGTTTATCTGTAATAAACAAACAAGACCCCTATTCTTGACGGTGATAGAATAGAACAAACAATAGAAAGTGGGCGTGGTTCTATTGAAAATGCCAAAACCGTATTCATGAAATTCGTTCTCTCACTGTACCGATAGAAGGGTTGCTCCCCGAGAGAACAATTACTTCTATTGGTTATTTTTGAAGGAACCGCTATAACACCAAGAGAAGGTGTTAGGGATTTTTATTTTCGAACCAAAAATAGTATAGAAGTAATTTCTTTCATAAACCAAACAACAAAATTAAACTAACGAAAATGACAGAATATTTTGTTTAGTGTTTTACTCCTTATTTGATAAAGTGTCAATCAGAGAACAAAAATATCAATATGTTTATCTCTTTTTAATGACAACAAATAAGAGAGAGAGATACGTTTCTCGGTTATTATTAAAGCATATCGACAACATCGCAAATTTTCTACCAATCTTATTGAAACACGTCACTTACCACTTATGACGTATGTAACCATTAAATTTAAATTTCAAAAGTCGATTATGGCTAGAGGATTAATTTTATAAAAATTTTATTTGTACGGTTGAACCACTAAAAACCTATTTTATAAGATGCAAATATAAAAAAAAATCACTAAACTAGTCCATTGCGTTTAATATGTTCTCAACTTTGAAAGCTCTTCTTTTAGTCCATTTCTTTCATGTAGGGAAAGTTCTGTCTCGTACACACATTTTTTCTGTTTAGAGCCCATCAGTTTAAAAGAGTAGGTAGTCATCCTTTATTTAAAAAAAATCTGCAGTCTGCTGTTTTAGTATTCAGTGAGAAGTCCTATAGACCTGTGGGTAAATTAATAGACGATGACCACAATATAATTTTTTCTTAAAGCCATAGTTGTATTTTGCTGTGATGGCATTTTCATCCCGCCCTTGAGGACATCTTTTCAAACCATTTAAATGATCACATAAGTCAGAAAGAAAAGTTTATTTCAAAAACTCCAAACGGAGTGGTAGTAGTTCCAAATATTACCCTAATACGAGGGTTGCCTTCTATATTTTGAGATTAGAGAACAAAAATAAATATTAAAGATCGAAAATCACTTTATTGTTTTTCAAAATATTCCCCATAAAGATATATATATACTTCTGCATGCTTTCAAAGTTGAGAACATATTAAACGCAATAAAAGAGGCATACAATAGATGAAGAGGTCATATACTAGAATCCATAAATTCTTCCATATAAACAAATAAACATACAAAACTATTTTTAATTTTTTGTATTACATAAAATAATTATAAATTTTATGCGGAGAGCGTGTAAATTAATAATAACTGAGGACAATTTTTAATAACATTTATTATGAACATATGCAAACATTTAATAAAACAAAAATTATCACCAACTGAATTGGAAATGAAATTTAGAGATTGTACCTTAAACATATCTTTATCAATTTCTGTTAAACATCAAGTTTAGTTTCAGCATCTTTAAATACATGGCGCAATGCAGTTTGTGTCTGTCTACTATCGACTAACAAACGAAATACTTTCAACTTTAAATCGTTTCCTTCGTTTCTTTTTCGACAAATCTAAAATTGTTGCGGTTAGCATTTTCTTCTTCGTATTCTTCTTTTTAGACCTACTCTTCTTCTCTTTTTCTAAAGTTGCAGTGCGGTGTTCAATAAAGCGCATACAGATACTAAACTAACCGAATTAGGAGCTATTGTGTGGAATTATTGTGCCAAAGAAATGTTAACCGGACTTGACAGATGCGCTTTTTCACGGCAGAATTGTACTGAAATGAGTTTAAAGAAAGAGTATTATGAACTTGTTAATAGTTTTCATTTCATTTTCATAAAATTGGATATGTTTTAGGCTTCACTATTATGATGTCAGAAGGATATTTTGTTAATTGTTAATATTAAAAATTAATAGTGTTACACATATTTATACCTTTATATGTTTTTTATAGACAAATTTACTTTGTAAATATACATTATTACAAATAAAAGCTGAAGGTAAATGTAATTTTTAAAGTTCATAACTTTTGCCAGGTGATTATTGTTAAGAAGTGTTGTTTTAGTGGTTGCTTAATGCAAACGTTAATTAAGAGCTGCAATCATTGTATATTTTAACTGTATTATCAACAACAAAATAACCGATTATAGAACCCTTGTTTTCGTGAATTCCACAATTTCTTTTTTCGAACAGAGTAAAAATAATCACTGTAATTTGGCAATGGGGACGTTTGATTGTCGTCGACAGTACTAAATTGTTACTAGATGGAGTCCCGTAACTTTTAAAAAGTTTGTCAAATTTATTAGAGGTTGTCGTCGTAGAGCTTTACTTTATCTGAACTCGAGTTTTGAAAAGTTTTATGCTGGCTAAAAGTTTATTTCTATATGTCAGTAACTGCTCCGGTGATTATTTCGAATCTCGACAAAAAAAGGAAAAAACAACAACTTGTTTATATATATTTAAGTGGGATTAATCTCATGAACTTGGTGGATTCGCCCAAAATTATAAAAAAACTGTTTTTGTTATTAAATTACCAATTTTCCACTGTTATGGTTTGCTCCCTAGTTAAATTTAGATTTGAATTTATTTTAATTGTTTCGTAGGATGTTATTTTAATTTTATATTAAAAATTAGGAAGTTCTATCTAAATTATCACCTAAGTTCCTATCTAACTAACTTGACTACCTTAATTACCACCAACTGTTTGCCCGTTTATAGTCCTCTCAATTTTCTTCCTGATATTGTCCAATCTTCCAAACGAAATCCAAACTCCAGTCTTCGTCCAAACCAGTCATTTTCAATGTTCAATACCAAGTAATTTTACTTATATATGAATATATCGGTTTCAGAGCATTCTCTAACGCGTTCCAACTCCTAACCGCCATTCCTCTCTATTGAATCAGCGGCAAGATCTCTTTTCTCTATTTCCTTTTCGATCCCCTCTCTCCAGCTCTTCCTTGGTCGACCTCTTATCCTTCTGTCCTGTTGCGTCCATGTTAGAATCTGTTTTGGCAATCTATTATTAGGCATCCTCTACACGTGACTATAACATATTAGTTGCTTAGTTTTTGTTGTTTTCAGTTATTGTATGTTTTGCTCCCATTATCTGTCGGACTCTTTCACTGTGCACACGTTCCCTTGTAGATATACCCACAGATCGTCGCTAGAAATCCATTTCTGTTGCCAGCAATATATTTTCAGATTTTTGTTTAATTTGCCCCATATAATTTAGGTTATCTTGATCTTGTGCTATCAGGATTTGGTCATCTGCCAAACACTTTCACACTTTGATAGCTTTAAGTATATCTTAAAAAGCGTAGGCGATAGGAAGCACCCCTGTTTCAGCCCCTTTGTAGAAGTAAATCCATCCAAAATTTTGTTTTCCACTCAAAATTTTTTCCTCACGCCTTTGTATAAATTTTGGATTTCTGTAATAGGGCAACATCTGATGTTTGTTTGCTGTTGGCCACAGCTTATTGTGGGGGACACTATCGAATGCCTTTTGTGGGTCCACATAAAATAGATGTATTTCTTGGTTGACTGCTGTCTTTTTCTCTATAACTTGCGTAATTCAATATAAATGGTCAACTATGGATTGTCCTACTCTAAAATCCGAAGACATCAAGTTCAAAGGTATTTGCCCTGCCATTTTCTTAAGTGATTTTATTTTGCCTAAAAATGCTTGAAAATATGTAAAATAGTGTTTTTTAGACGCTGAGTCGACTGGTTCAATCAGTTTTTTAATAGGATGTTTTCCGCCTCATAGTCTTGAACTATTTAATTTCTTAGGAGTTTTCCACAATTCTTTTTGCTGCCCCTTTTGTGGATAATAGAGGTTTTCCATTTACTTGGTACCTGTGCATCATTTAAACAACCAGTGAATAGTTTTTTTAGGTTTCATGGAGTTTACTGTTCCAGCTTTGACTAAATCGGTGTAGATATCACGTTGGCCAGGATATTTTGCATCTTTCTGGACTTGATTATTTTTTATATTTCTGTTGTAATTTTCAAGGAAGATGAAATGGTATTTATCTAATTTTTTTACAATACTACTTTAATTTAACTATATTTTACTCAATATTGTTTCCTGGTTTTACTAATTTTTAATACTTTTAAGTACTTTCTTCAACAGTAAACAAACTTTTTATCTTCATATTTTTAGAAATTTATATATATTTTTTAGAATATTTTTACACTATCCTGACTTTTCTTTTTTAAAAATCAACCAACTCGTACACCCACTCTAGCCAATGACCGCTTTCGTGGACAATCGACAACTTTGTGCACTAGTTGCACTTTCGAAACCCTTTTTTTAAAATCAACATTCAACTTCAAATTTTGACTTTTTAAATTCCCCCAATGAATAATAATTTTATAATTATAACATTAAATTTTCATGATCGAAATAAACCATATCAATACATTTCTATATTGCATAGTAGTAGAGGTACAAAATATCACTATAATTAAAAAAGTGAGAAGTAATAAACAAAAAAGTATTGATAAATATACTTTAAGCTATGCTTTAACCAACATTTCAAGCACTGTGTATTTATATTAAAACTAATTTAAAAATGTGGAAAAATACCTCATTATAATATGAAAGTTATATTTGTTTTGTTAAATATTTTAGTCGATTGTTAAAAAATACAAAAAGGGTATATTTATTTTTCTATTAGGAATTGATTAAGGTTTGATAGAATTAGAGTTAACTTAAACTAAAAATTAAAAAAAATTAAATTGATCAAGAAATAGGGTGGTTATATTTAAAATCAATTTTTTATTGTAATTATAATTCATAATTCCATTCCTCAATAAGAAGTTGAAATTTTATGTACAAGGTATCCAATACTTACTTAACCAATACTTTTAACAAAACTTTTGGAGAAAAATAAAAATGTTAATCATAATGTCTTAAAGTAAGAAAATACACAATCTTTAATGCCAAGAATGATGTAATTTTAAAATAAAATGCACAACCCTCAAAAAAATATTTGCTTTTACATCCTGATTTACACTGGTATGATCTACAAATAGAGTAATTGTTGTTTGGAAAAATGGCTTCCTTAATTTCCTCTTCGGGAACTTGCAACAACTCCACTTTTGTATCCAGACGTTTTACTGCCGACCTAACTATTAATTCATCTAGTATTATATTAACTATAATTTCATATTACTTAACAACTAATCCATTTCGGTACTAGTACCTAAATACCTATACTTAGCCTGGTACTGGTACATAAACATGGATTTCCAGAGAATAACTAAACAATAATTAACAATCAAAGATTACTAAGAGTATACTGAGAATTCGCTATGATTTATGATCCTAAAAGTTCAATCACATGATTAGAATATAATGTAAACAATATTTAAAACAAATAGGTCTGTTGCAGTTCCGAGTGATAATGCTGAGTTTATAACTAAATGTACATACTATGATGAACAAATATATGGTTATCTGCTACAAAATGCTAAACCATTTGGCGGAAATCTGAAAAAGGACGCATTTTTAATTCCATCTGAAAACTTTTGCATCACCCTAATATCTCTCGTAAAAAAAAACTCTCCTTTATGTAGTTTATGTTAAGAGCAGTTAAGTTTACAATTTAACTAAACATTTCATCCCTACTTTTAACCATTTGCCTGTTTTATTTATAAATATATTTATTAATTTATTTTCTCTGTTGCAGGTAAGAATCTATTTTGTCTAGCGGTGTCTATAATATATAGTAAGTAGATACTTTTTTCTTTCAATTTTTTTTTATTTAAGGAATCGCAACACTGTAACACTGTAGGTGATCAGTTGACTAAAAGTTAGCTTTCGCGTCTAGGACTAAGAAGTAAAATTGTAATTTTATTTAACATTTATTGTAATAAGTAAAACTACCATTTATTTGATAAATATTTTGGATTATAATTAGAAGTACTTATATAAACTGTCTAGTGGAAAACCCAGTAAATTTGTTTTAAAATTATTAAATGTTTAAACTTATAAATTGTTTGACAAAAAATGTCAACTTTTTTTTGGAAAAATTTTGTTTTCGTTGGATTTTTTTGAAATTATGGAAAATAGGGTTTTTTGAGACGCTAAATCGACTGGTGCCATTAGTTCCTCGATAACATGAGTAGAACACCCTTAAATCGGGAGAGGGATGAAGCAGGGTGAGAAGGATCCACTCGGCACTCAAAAATAGTGAAACTAATGGAAATTTTGCAATTCTAACTTCATTTTCGAATTCTATGGGTTCGATTTGGTGGTTCCAGACCATTTTTATCAAGCAGTATTAAAATCACATTTTTGTTGAATTTTGAGACAAGTTTAATTCAACCTTTTAGTTGTTTACTGTTCAATGTACTTTCACGTAGTAAAGGTTAGTACAATAAATTTCATTACCTTCTTTAAAGAAATAATTGATTATTAAAGTTAACATGTTTATTATCACCACAGGAATGTTTAAGGAAATTGTTAACCGAAAGACCAAATTCATAATGCATTTTGAGATTTTTTTACTGGTACTATCTGATCAAAATAATTATTCTGGTTCGAAGTGCTAGGCCGTTACTGCCAACGACTCTTTATATATTCTCAAGGTCAGTCCAAGAATCATCAGTGGGTGTTAAATTACTTTTAGACAGCTTTAAACAATCGTTGTGGTTGCTAAGTTTACTTTATTATCATGTAACCGTGACAAAGTTGTTATTATTGTGGTTCAAGTTCTTTATTAGAGTGGGTGATTTATTACTTACCGACAGACTTGTATGGCACTCTTTGTCTTCAGGTGATAAATAAATAGAATATTCTGTAGTATATTATTCATTTAAAAATCGTGGATATTTACACAATTTTAAAACAATACTTAAGTATTTTTCTTGTTTTTAAAATATTTGCTTTCTTTATTTATAAGTTTGGTTTAATTATTTCTTTTTAACTTCTGTTAGGTAAGTAAATAAAAAAAATTTAATTTATAATTTTATTGTTTTAGTTATCTATACAAGTTAACTATTAATATTGTTGATACTCTTATCTTGAGTTGGACCAGATTAGTTATATGTAATTTCCATATAATACAAGACCTTCTTAGCCCACAGGTACATGTTTTCCTCTGCAGCGTGATATTCTCTTCTTCTTGACAAAACTTGCCAGGATTAAGTCCCTCTGATCCTCTATCTCGAATGATACTAATGTATCATTTATTTGCTGTTCTGTACTTCCATATCTCTATGATTTTCTTTACAACCTTCCTATTTATTTTTCTTTATCTTTTTTCTCTAACCACCTAGGGTAGTCAACAGTAATATAACCCACGTCATTGCTTCCTCCACAATAAATACAGGCCTCGTCCTAAGTATTTCCTGTCCATGTTGAAAAAAATGCATGCCCCGATAACGCCTTGATTATATCGTAATCCATCCTCATGTTTCCAATCCACTAATCTTAACAAATCCCCTATCAACATCTATGTATTCAACTACATTTCTTGGTCTGTTCATTGGCGAGTCCGTTAAATGGTCTGATCATATTAATCCCTTTTCTAAGAGATCATCTTCTGCATGTTTTGTGGTTAAAACTATTTCGAAAAAACTTACATCTTTAGCTGCATTAATCCTTATTCCTCTTTGTTTGAATCTCAACTTTGCTATGGTCTGTATTTTTGGGGTTCCTGTACTTTACATCACTTCTAAAATAAAACATTTCCAAAGATGTCTGCTGCATAGAATGCCAAGAGATAAAAAATAAGACTAATCTGCTTTGTAAATGCCCTTGCAACTACAAAATAATACAGTATATAAGTACGTAGAAGGTATAAATCAGATGTTTCATAAAGACACGAGGTTTCAAAGTTGCGAAGTTTGTTAGTAACTGCGAATGTTTCGAAACAAATAAAATTAACTATTGTTTATTTTGTATCCCAGATAAGCAAAACTTTCTCATAGTAAGGGTTAGTGCTGTAAATTTCGGTTTTATTTGAGATATTGGTCGCATTCAGCGTTCTTAACATGTTACCAAAATGTAACGGACCAGAAGTTGTCAGAATAAGAAAGTAATATAGCTACTGCGTACGAAAAGTATTCACTTTTTACTCTGACCTGTATTTTATACCATTTATTGGTACCAAATTTATTGCACTTACCCTTACTCTGTGGAAGTTCATCTTACTAAGAATAATAAACAACTATCCGTTGTCCTCAAAATAAAAATATCAACTCAAATTGTATCCCATTTTTTAGCGAAAGAACATACAACGAAACAAATGATTAAAACGCAATTTGTACTTAGATTTTTATAGCACGTGTCATTGTGTACAATTCCAGTTGATAAACCATTTGTCACAGAAAAACGAATGATGTTGAATTCTAAATATTTTGTGGGTAATGCAACATCTGCGAATAAGCAATAAGCAAAATAAAATTGTTAACAACATTGATAGATGATTGCGACGCTATTAAAAAAAGTTTATACACTTACACGATCAAATTTAATAGTTAAAAAGTTAACCGGCAATTGACACCGTACCACATTTAATATTAAAAACTCCTTGAACTTAAATTGTTTACTACACACGAAAGTTTGAACGTCTAAATAAACTTGTTTGAACTTTATTAAAACGAAACGGCGATATCGGTTTAAATTATGCATACGTTGTCTAATCCGGTGAAAAATATTCTCGGTGTCACTCGCTTTATCAAACCCGAACAACGGCATAGGGACAATGATTTGTTAATTCGTGTATTAATATAAATTCCATTATTATTCAACGTCTGGAAAGACAAAGTGTTCGTTACGTAGCGTTTGCTAGAAAGTAATAAATCACTAAACATTCTCAAGAGCACAACCCGAAACTATCAAACAATAACTTTGGCGAAAGCCAAGGATGGAACAAGTTATCTTGGATTTTATTTTTGCGGTGAATAGTAAACATTCCATATAAACGTCAAAAAGTTTTGGTACATGTACAGGCCTGTATTTTTTTATTCTTCGGAATTTGTGTTTAAAATCTTAAATATTTATTTTAGCACATTTGTAAAAGCAATTTTTTTAAAGCAGAGGTTTTTCCAGACATTGAAGATCAATAATTATTTATTGTAGTTTTTAGTATACAATATTTATACTATATTTGTTTTTATTTGGCAGCACAGTGAATTCATTATAAATGTAAATCCTTCAAAGCCCAAGCAAAGGTGGTTCATAAAAAATAACTAAAAGTAGTATAAGAACAATAAATAACTGCTGTAATTGCATTTTGAAACGTATTTTTCGAATAAATAGTGGAAGTTTAGTTTAACCGTTCAGTTATTTATTGTTCTTAGTAAGATGGACTTCCAGAAAGTAAAGGTTACCACAACCAATTTCATTAAAAGTAGTATACATTTCTATTGAAACATAGTCATAGTTGTTTTTTTTTTCAAAGAGTCCACCATGTAAACCTGAACAAAACCATGTTCACTGCCAATGTGTGTGATTATTATTTGTCTGAGACCTTTTCCTCGAGGAGCATTTAATCCTGTTGAAGATCCCTCCAAAAATGCCTGACGGAAATTTGAAATATTGGTGTCCATCCATGCTTTAGAAACAGTGTGTCCTTCATTCCACCATGTTTTATCTAAATAAAAGATAGTTTTTCCCTCACCCCTAAACTATATCACCTGTGGTTTTTGTTTATATAGAGAGATTAATTAAGAATGGGCAGACTCTAAACTAGAGATTCTACAAACCAAAATATGGCAACTGAGCTTCAAATGTTGCAGGTTTACAAGATACACTTACTTACTTAAGTCATCATGACTTTTTTGACTAATTAGTTTTGGCTAAAATAAAATGATAAATATTCTATAATAAAATAATTTAAAACATAGAAAAAAACCACTTTAGAGCGAAATCAAAAATGCATTATTATCCATTAGTTCCCTCTTTATTCCAAAATAATGATTTGGGCAACCTAGCAGACGTTGATAAAAGTACATGGAACAATGTTAAATGAAATATGAAAGTTAAAAACAGTTTGTAGTTAATTTGAATTATAAATTGATAAGAGTACCTAAATAGTTTTGTTGTGAAATTTTTAGGCCCAGTTTCACCAAACGATGACTAATCTCGGATTTATTAAGTTCTACTTAATAGTCAAGCCCACTTAACAGCATTTCCCGTTTCACCATTATCAACTTATACGAATTGATCGGGATTAATTAAATAACGATTAGATCAGCAAACCAATTTGGCAACGTTGTAGAAGGCACAAAAATTCGATTGTTTTGTGAGGATGTATTGTTCTGTGTCAATCAGTGCGATTTGACAACGTATTCATATCTCTAAATAATATTTTTATTTTGTGTTTACATTGAAAAATGATAAACAATAATAAATAAAAGATGATAGATATGCAAAAATCAAAAACAAAAAGTTGAAGGTAAAAATATATTGGTCGATATTATAAAAAAAATTCCTATATAGTTGAAAATAAAAAGGTAGATAATGAATCAATGATTTCAAATAATGACTGTTTTAAAGTAAGTACATATTAAATGGTTTATTTGAGAAATAGAATCATTCCTGAAAAAAGATACGAGTCAATCAATGAATTAATAGTAAACGATAATGCCTAAACCATAATGATCATAATGATAAAAATAATAATAAAAAGTTATACAGTATTATAGGTACCTAGTTGTCGTTTGCGAACTCTATATGGTCTTCAATATATTCCAGTATTTGAAGTCGAAATCTTGTCTCATAATCTTTAATATCCAATTTTTGAAGATCATAAACTCTTTGAAATGCCATAATTAGCAATATATCAAAAATTAAACAATCTCTATGTATTCCTTATCGTGATATAATAATCAAATATTGAAATCTGAACTAATCGGACTTTACCAGATAAATCCACCAAAATGGGCGATTTATATTGAATGGCGATTAGTCGATTTAATCCCATTTTTGAGCATGGTAAACGTCCCAATTGGTTAATCGTGATTAGAAGCTCCAATTAAGTGGTAAATCAGGATTAAAACTGGACCTTAATGTGTTTTCATTGACTATTTTACGCACTTATCAAATGAACCAATAATTAGAAGCTCTAGTCAAGTTCGGATTATCGATAACACCAAACTTGTTTATGTGACATACGTCAATCCCTACTCGCACGGTATAAAAAAATAAAAATACGAAGAAATTGAGAAATATTTAAGTACTTTATGTTAAATATGTGTTTTTTTTTTCGATGTCCATATGTTTCTTGTTTATTAAACTATTTCCCTAAAAAACCTCGTAATTTTTTTGGTTGGATTTCATCTAATTCAGCCAAATTTCAGATTTTTTACCATTCTCTTTGTTTGGTAACAAAAAAATTTCACTCGTTACCTACTGAATTTATTTTTTATTTTAATATTTTATTTGACAACTAACTAAGTTACTTGAAGAAAACACAATTACTTTTTTATAACCAATTATCACTTATAATATCACAAAAGCTTAAATTATTTCCGGAAATTTTCTTAAAATATTCAAGCCCGAAAGAAAATTTCCAGGAATAATTTAAGCTTGCTTGAAATTGTGAATCCAATCTGACGTCCGTCACAAAGTCTCATAAATACTAGTTTAAATGTCCGCGCCATAGAGAAATATAACATAATATTTTTATATGTCTGTGGTTTGTACGTTGAGGTTTCAGCGTTCTATGTCATTTTAGCTGTCAAAAAATGTCCACTTAAATATCATATAGCGCCACGAAAAAATTGCCGGAATTTTTTTAAATTGCCATGGTAACGATTCAAAACTATAAAATTTTATTAGTTAAAAAGTAGAGGTGTGAAATGTTTGTCTCAAATTTTTGCATTGAAATTAAATTCGTGAAGAAAAGGCATTTTTATAAAATCACATCTTTTTTTTAGTTTATAGCCTTTGCAATACGACGACATATATTTATTGGTTAGAGTATATTGTAAATGTGTCTATTCTTTCTTTAAAAACTTTTCTTTTTCTTCTATTTTCCAAAATTCCTCAACAGCTTCTACACCTCTCGTAGCAGACATATTTTTTAGGTTATACTGCACTTAAAAAAGGCGAGTATAAGGTATTCCATATTTATTGGTAGACATTTTGCCAAATTTAATCTCAGTATAAAATATTTATTCTCGTTATAAATATTTATACTCTGTTCATTGGTAAGGCTGTAAATGTACACAAGAAATATGTCTGAGATGTGAGTAACATGACTATTCACACAAATACAATAGTTAGTAAACAGGATTAAGTTTACATAAGAAACAAGTAATGAAATATTAAGAATAACAAAAATCTCTTCGTGCACATGTCAATCTGACGATGCTAATCTTAGCGAAACGGCCGTCATTGTAACTAAAAACCTAATTTTTTCAAATAAACTTAATAAGATGGACTTTTATTTAAAAAATAGATCTTTGACAGCTGTCTCCCTAGAATTAGCATCGTCAGATTGACATATTGAAGTTACATTCTGCTGATGTTGATTAAATAGTTTTAATACTAGTAATAAGACATAACAATAGTTAAGCCTAGCCTAGTAAAAGTTGCAAACATTTAAAAATCCTCAATTTCCATTTTTCTTAAAATATTCGATTCAAAAAATTTTTAAATATATTTTTGCAAAGTAGTACTAATATAATTTAATAAAATACAATAAGCCGGCATATCGGTTTAACACCCCATTTATAACAACATAAAAAATAAATCGTAGTGTTCATATTATTTTTGGCGCGTCTAAGAAATAAAAAAATTATGTGTATACAAAAAATGTGAAAGATATTGGCCGATTCATCCGTCCAACACATACGTCCCCAATTTATCCGAATAGGTCATTTTAACTTTGCTTCTGGAATTAATATCCGTAGATAGGAAACGCATCTAGACTGTTCCTAACAGGATATTAATCGCGACAATATGAAATCAATGTTGTAAATTACTTTTTGATATGGGCGCATGTTAGCACTTAGGCCCCATTAGAGGGAAATTTAGTAATTAAGTGCTCTGCCGAATTAATCTGTGCAATCGAGCGCGCACTTTGTAGTTTATAGTCGAAATTTACAAGATTTACGCTGATGGGCGATTGCAAGCTGATTTAAATCAATCACAGGAGGAGAGTAGAGGCTACAAAAACGGGAAATTGACGAACATATTTCAACTGTAGGCACCTATCTAATGCGCTTCGCTGAATGACATTTCGTTTTTCTTTAACGGAAATTAACAGAGTCGTTCACCTTTTTAATACTACCAAAGCATTTTTACCACACTTTCA
Organism: Ophraella communa; assembly: GCA_035357415.1. NCBI lineage: Eukaryota > Metazoa > Arthropoda > Insecta > Coleoptera > Chrysomelidae > Ophraella > Ophraella communa. The sequence goes on along the minus strand of CM068988.1, from coordinate 16,798,374 downwards.
CTATTTAATTAAAAAATTTGTAACATGTTCATTGACATGTTCCGAGCGTAAAATTAATTTAATCACACGTATAATTAAATCCTGCACTTAATCATAAATGATAAACATTTTTCACTATTCCACGACTTCAAACCATTAAAAAAATACCTTTCGGACGACCAATAGACACAACCGTTTTTGAACGTTGAGAACCCGTTAAAAACTAACCAATCAGAAAGCTCGAATTCCTCCCCTAACGAAAATGAACCGTTAATATAATTGTAACGCAGAGAGAACTATTCCCTTTAGCATTCTGCCTTCAAAGAATGAACATCATTTTGCGTATTAACGAATTCTTACCTTAGCCGTTGTAAGTACAAAATTTTTATTATTAGACATTTTAATTCATTTATCAATTTATCTTTATTACTCAGTTGAACACAGATATTAATAGCATTTCAAAATAATAATTTCTAGATATTTTTATAGATAACCAAAGCCATAATTGAACCTTTTTTATTTAGCCACGTGGCAATTCATGTGAATATGCATGTATTTTTAATACAATCAATAATCGACATTATTTAATATTTTTAAATGAACTAATAATTAATAACTTAACTTTTAATATATATATTTTATAATACTTTTCATGAATTTAACCTTTTTGCTATTCAGCCACGTGCTGGCATGCCGAAATGCATGTATTTTCAATATATTCAGTGATCGATAGTATTTAATACTTTCAAACAAATCAACAATCAATAACGCAACTTTTGACATATACAATTTATAATATTTTTATTAAAAATAAGACTTTTTAATTAGAAACTAAGAACACACGTTTCAGAACATAGATTATAACAAACCGAACCAAGTTTTGATTAGTAACGACTCACTATTAATCATTCCTAATTTTTTTTAGTTTAACCATTATCACACATATTTTATTTTATTTCATATCATTTGTTAAACAATAAAAATATGAACATTGTTGAGTGCCCGGCAAATAAAATTATAGTAAGGAATCAAATTTAATTGCCGTCCGTTCTCCAACAATTTTCATATTCCATAATTTTTTGATACTCCTTTTCCTGATACACTATTCTCTCACAGATTTATACGGCCCCAAGTTACCGTTAAAACTATCGCAAACTATTAGTCCCAAGTTACCGTCAAATGTAACTCCAGATTACCTCAAAAATAATTCCAAGTTACCGTTGAAACTATCGCAAACTATTAGCTCCAAGTTACCGTTGAAACTATCGCAAATTATTAGCAAGTTACCGATAAAGCACTGATCCAGCTGACTACACCTGAAGTTCTAACTCTCCGGAGAAGTCCCCAAGGTCTGCCTTCCTGTAAAAGTCGTCAACATCTGTAACCAACCGAAGCCGTACACATACCGCTGTGGGAGAAATCCGAAACCCTAAGCTAAGTACCTAACCTTTTGTGGCAAAATAAATTTGAATTTCTTACTTGAGCGTTTGTTTTAAACCCACAGATTTGCTGTGTGTGGTTGCCTATCGGTATCAGTATTTTAGTTTTTTATTGTTGTGTTAAAGTAGTCAAAATATTTTTAATATTCGTTTTTTCTTTCTAGTTAAACTTTAAATTAAATAAGGTGTTCTGCTTTACACCTAGTTATTAAATTTTGTCGAATTTAAAGCAGTGGCGCCCTCACCCATCAATCATATCCTATATACAGAGTGTCGCTAAGCTGGAGCGTACCCACTCCTGAGTTAAAAGGTCGCATAAGCCGGGACAGCTCTCGAGGGAGTAATTAGTGTTACAAATTGGCTTCCTGCCTTTTTGGGACATATATTGCTACAAATTAACTATTAAGAATAATAAAAAACTCTTCCATGGCTTTAATATTGTTATGTCCTATTACTTCCATACTTGGTATAGCCTTACCTACTTAATCAACATCAGGTATCTAGCTACAAACAAACAAAACGTAACTTAAATATGTCAATCTGACGATGCTAATCTTAGCGAAACGATTGTCATTGTGATCTAAAACCTATTTTTTTCAATTAAACTTGGAAGTTACATTACAACGAATTATTATTCTTAATAAGATGGATAAGAAAGGGTTAGTACAATAAATTTAAAAAATTAACTATTTTATTAATGACAGCCATTTCGAAAGTACGTTCATTATTAGACAGACTGACAGATTAAATATAAATTTTGTTTTGTCAACATAATTAGTTTTATTTTGACTAGACTAGACTAAGTAATGAAAGCCTAGATAATATTTGCCTAAGGGCAGTAAATTGTGTTAAAAATTGTTTTGAGCAGAAAAATTGTTTAAAAAATGGAACGCGTCCTGTTTTTCATCCAATTTGATTCAATTTAGAAATGCACATGTGCGTGATTTCGGGATTTTGCTCTTAGGGTTTAGTTGTTTCGGTGGATGTCTGTTTAAAATTAATTGTTCTAAATTGTAACTATGGTACTTTTTGATATACTATTTTTTGCCAGGGCCGGAGAGATAATAAAAAATCATCCGATAGTTATATTGGAACTATTTGGAATCAGTTACTATGTACATAATGTAAATAACATCTTATTTATTCAAAAGAAATAAATCATCTATAGCACTGTGACTGATTGTTAGAAGAAGAAAAAAAAATTATTTAATGTAGTATTAGCTGTCAATTCATTAAATAAAAATTTTGTGACATTGATTTTGATTTTTTCTTCTTCTATTTTATTTCGTATAAAACCTTGGTATAATTAACACATAATATCTTTAAACAGACTTATTTAAATAATATTCAAAATATTCACACTCCTAATTCGTCCTATACAATGATTCATTTACATTTAGTATAACTTGAAAGACGATAAATAAAATGCAATAGGTAGAGATCGCCCAACGAAAGTTTGGGACAGCCACGTGGCTTCTCGTTCACGTGGCTTCTGCGCAGTGGTTTGTTTACGAGCTACCATAACAACGACCGTTCCGAAAGATTGTCAGTGTCGTCGCTAGAATGGTTTTGTAAACTATATTTAGCTACGAATATGCTGAGAGAGTTTCTGAGTTGTTTTTTAAATGTATGTATTTTTTAGTTTAAAGTGGATAGTAAATTTTATGTAGTTTATTCTAGTATTCGTAGTGTATAGTAAAATATAAGTATTTTCTACGATATGGTTCTAAAAAAAATAGGAAAAAGAAGATAAGGACTACACAGTCAGGCAAAGGAAATTATAAACAATGTTGCTAAGTTTCTGGAAACTGAAGCGGACAAAAGCGTGCTAATGCCCTTAACGAATTTTAGGTAAATGTTTTTAATGGTTTATTATTTATTATAGATGGTTGTCCCGTTTTAAACAAAATTTTAAAAGATAAAATTTCTCTAATTTGATTATATAATTTTGTTGAAAAGATATATTTGTTTTAATTTAAATATCCTACTCCGGGCATTTATATTTGGTTGCCTCGGAATACTACCTTTGTGTTGAATGACGTGAAAAATTTGACAAGAAGGAAGTTTAGTGAAGTGTCAACAGATGAGTTGATATATGTAACCAAGTTAAAAAATATGAAGATACTTAAATCGAAAAAGAGCATTTGCTGGACCCCACAACGGACCAAGTAAAATTTATGATAAACACTGGTTCATCTGAAGAAGTTGTGAAGATGACGACAGTGATATAAGTTTAGGAGTACAAGCTTTACATTCGTCCGATGATTCAGACTGAAATTATAATCTGTTAATTAAAATTAGGAAGATATATAAAATAAATTTTTCTTAATTATGTTAATTATGTTATGTTTTTCTTAATTAGTTAACTGATGGAAAGACTCCACCTACCTGCGCCGACTAACACGTGGCTGTCCCAAACTTCCGTTGGGAACTGTTTTTGGATCAGTCATTTTTTCTGTTGGACCAGAATTGTGAACCGTTTATTGTACCGTCATAAGTTTGTTGGAACGCTTTTTTCTTTCTGCGCGTGTATCGGACGATACAATGTAAAGTTTTCAAGTCTGTTGGAACAAACCTTATGTCTTCCCTTGTAACAGGAATGAAGGTTTAACGTTTTCTCTCTGTAAGAAGTACACGCGCATAAGGGTTAACAGTTGAATTTTTGGGTCTAGGACAGAGATTTCATATTTTGACACATGTGCGTCTGTACTTCTCAGAGGGAGTAAAAGTTAAACTTTCATTCCTGCTGTTAGAGACCATGCAAAGTCGTCGGTACTTTCGACCGAGGTATGAAGAAAAAAACATTTTTAATCTGATAGCTTCTGTTAAATTTAGTTGAAGCCATACAACTACCATTTATTACATTTTTACTAGGAAACTTTTTAAGGAAAACCCTGTTCAATGTCAGCAGTTTTTTGTAAAATGAGTTTCCTGCGGAAACTATTGTTTTATTTTAAAAATTTTTATATTTTTTTTTTAAATTGTTAATGGGATTTTCTATAAACAGTTGGATTTAAGTAATCCCATAAAAAATAGTGCGTGAGCTATAACCAGTAAAATATTATTTCACCAGCAGATCGCTTATTTCATATGAAACGATCAAACTCATTAAACAAACCACTAACTTTTACCGATAAAGACCACTAAAACAAATAACTGGGGTATATTTGCTTCCTCTTACGATAAAGTTCAGTGTTTGTAATATTTTTATGTACCATATAATTTTAATAATGATTAGGTATTCTATGAGCGTTAAAAGTATCTCACTACGCCATTTAAACAACTCGTTAAAATCTCCAACATTCCATTTTGCTGTTTTTTTACAGCACCTCAGGGATCGATTCAATAATTTCACCCTAAAAAGCGGTAAAAACCTTCGTAACGCCAGATTGAACATAGTTTGACGTTTTAGAAGAAAATTTGTTGGAATGTCCCGGCAATAAAGATAAACTTTTCTTTGACAAAGAAAAAATACTATACAAAAAATATAAAATAGCTTAAACACACAAAAAAGCTAATTCTTAAACAGACAATTTAGAGGTATCCAGTATTATTTAATAATAATGTTATCGTTTTGACACCCTAAGGAATTAGGACGTGACCTTTTTGCGTTCGGAGTTTCGTTTCTACATGAGCGTCCCTTGTCTATTTTTTAAAGGTTTTTTTGTTACCGGATAAATTGAATCAGACCAAGCGAAATAAAATGACAACTTACCTTGTTTTAAGTTTAAATTGGGTGTTATACAAATACTTGAAAAGTATTTTTAAAACCGTCTAAGAACAATTTTATAGCCCTACATAAGGGCATCAAATAACTTTTCAAAATATTTTTCCGCCTACCTGACCGGAAAACTAATCATATGAACACCAAAATTAGGGCTAAAAGTATTGGTTATCAACCTAAGGGTGGAAAATTCATTAGGCCACGATTTGTTTATTCTAGCATTGAAAAAGTGTGCTTAGGACATTTTTAAATCAGAAATAATACAATGACAATGATGGTGAAGAACTGAGATGAGAACCATTCCAAACGGAAGAAAAATTAACGTTGACATCAGTTAGAGAAGTATCAACAGAGATAAAAGAGAATATAAATCCTATGAAAGCTCCAGGATATGATCTCATAACAGGAGAACTATTAAAAAATCTTCCAAGAAAAGCGATAGTTAAGCTGACAAACCTAATAAATCCTGCTTTTAGATTGAGGGATGTTCCGAGACTCTGGAAAGTAGCCGAAGTCATTATGATCGCTAAACCAGGTAAACATCGGTGATGTCAAAATTATTTCAAAAACTTCTATTGGAAATATTAAAACCAATAAAAGAAAGAAAAAATCTTATACCAAATCATCAATTTAGTTTCAGAAATAAACATTCCACTATAGATCAAGTTCATCGAATAACAAATAAGTATAATAGAAAAAACATTAGAAGAAAAGAAAGTCTGCTCTACAATCTTCTTGGACGTAGCACAGGCATTTGATAAAGTCTGACGAGAGTTTAAACTATAAAGTAAGAACATTCATGCCTAAACAGTATTTGGAAATCCTAAAATCATACATTGCGAATAGATATTTCAGTGTTAAACAAGAAGAAGTGTACACCGATTTAAGGGAAATCAAAGCTGGCGTGCCACAAGGGAGCGTATTAGGTCCGGTCCTGTACCTATTGTATACGTGTGACACTCCAGAATTAGAGCAGAACACTATTGCAATAGCGATAGGAGACACTAGTGAAGAAGCGACTAATAAGTTGCAACTCTCAGTAAATACAATACATACCTGGAACAGAAAATGGCGAACAAAATTAAATGAGTCTAAATCGGCACACATTAACTTCACAAGTAAAAAAAATAGAAAATTTCCCAGTTAGAATAAACGATACCCAAGTTCTTTATGCAACATCAGCAAAATACTTGGGCATCACCCTAGACGCGAGGCTGCGCTGGAAAGTCCAGGTCAAAAAGAAAAGAGGGGAGCTAGATATAAGGTATAAGAAATTGTATTGGATGAGTGGAACAAAAATTCTACATGATCCATTCATAATAAATTATCCATTCACAAACAAGTACTGAGGCCAGTATGGGTATATGGGTGCCAACTCTGGGGCTGTACCAAAGCTAGTAACCAACATCCAGAGATTTCAAAACAAAGTACTAAGGAACATTATTGATGCTCCTTGGTATATCCGTAACAACAACCTCCATCAGGACCTGGGTATGGAAACTGTGACCGAAGTAATCAAGAGAACAGCAGCAAGTCACGAGCAGAAGCTGCATAGTCATGTGAATGTCGAGGTAATCCAGCTTCTTGACAACACTGAACTAAAGAGAAGACTCATGAGGACAAAACCATTTGAGTTAGATTAAATGTGTAACAGTTTAGTGTAAAAAGCAGAGCATGATGCTGTGATGTTATTGCATGTTAGTTGTAGTGCGTTAGTCGATAGATATGATAAGAATAAGCCACAGGGTATGCCCTTAGATTTAAGTAATTGTTGTTATTAAGTTAGGTCGGAGAATAACTGATAATTGGTCATATATGACCAGATAGCAGTATACAAACATCGTACAGGTGAAATAATATATAATATTTCTACCAATTCTAAAAAGTGAGAGTTTTTCTAAAACAAATTTCTAAAAAGCAAAAAAATCTAAAATACTGTCAAGAAGAGGGCATTCTATTTTTAAAGGAAGCAGCCGATTTTGAATACCTCTTGATGGAGATGAGCAAAAACATAATAGTATAAATTCTACAGTACGAAACTATTTTCTAAATGCCTGCTAGCGCAGTAGTATAAATATGCCTGTTTCTTACGCAGTCGGCTCGGGTGCAATGCTCGACGACAAAAGTCGTCTTAATGATCTTAAAGGTAGGGAGAAAACCCTGCATAAATGCATTAGCACCCCTTAGCTGGCATTTGCTGCCCTCTTTACAAATAGAATTTAAATCCCATTCTATCATTGTACTAACTGCAGAGGCTTGAAATCTGTTCAGAAGTTTCAAATTTTATATAGAATTATTTAAAATGTGGTTTAATATGCGATTATAAAAAACTTTTTTAAACAAACTCCACCCAATGTCAATGAGCAAATTATAATTATTTATTAATTTTATAATAATTATAAGAAGATGTCTATTGTAAACATTTGGTATATAAAACATTAACATAGTAAGAGTGCGCCATCCTGAAACATTGAATGTCACTAAAAAAAGAATTTCTAGGCTATTAATTTTTTCATTTATAGTTTTGTTCAGCAACATAACAGCGGATATAGTTCTTCTTTGATCTAGTGATAATATTTTAAATTGATTCCTACAATGGCTTGTCCTGACTGTATTAAAGTCGGGCCAGATATGATATTTCTTATAATAAAGATATCTAAAGGAATTTATTCTGAACCCTTTTCACCATTTCAAATGAAAATGCATATTCAGAAAACCAAAGATTTGATGCAAATTCTTATTTAGGTCTTACCAAAGCAAAGTAGAGAATATTTAAGGTGTTAGTGTCGTTAAAGTTTCTGATTTATCTTATAGCACATCCCAACATCTTATTGGCAACAGAAACAATATATTTTAAATGTGCGATATAAGAAAAAATATCATTATATGTTACACCCAGATCTTTAACTTCTGTGTACCTTGTCAATACTTTTTTAGGTACTTTTTATAACAGTAACCATTCTTAATTTAATATTAATTTTAACCAATAGAAATATAAAAAAGTATATACCCAATTTATATCAAAAATATTTCTGAAAGAAGAAAATAATATCGGCGCCCGTGTGCTTTGCCTTTACCGAGTTGTAGGAACTTTAACGAGTGAATTATTTATAGTCTCTAAACATCAATATATAGGACAGAATTTCAACTTAAACATTTATTTTAAGTGGAATAAGATACGATTATTTCTCTAAGAAAAAAGAAGTTGTGTAAAATAATGTATTAGGGCCGTGTGAGAAAAGATTCCGGCGGAGTTTTTATTTGTCTTTCGAAAAAAGTGTCGATAATAATTTATACAACTAAAGAAAAACCTCTAAGTCACTGGTATTATATAACATTGGTTTTGAGTTTTCTTTCAGCTATCCCTCATAGCTGCTTTTGACACATGGATGATTTGCTTTATTTGAAACATGTCTGTATGGCTTTTATCCACATACCCAACTACTCATATTCACACATATGCAGTAAGTAGCACGTATGGCATTAATAAAGTGTCATATCTATATGCAATAAAGAGAGCGATATATACTGAAGGATAGAAACTATCGTATTTATGTATATAGAGATATTTTTTATTTTAAAATTTCAAACATTCTGCATAAACAATCACCTAAATCTTTTATTAAATTTTATTTGTTTAATTGTCCGAATATTGAATTAAGAAAGCTAACTCAGTTATAAGAAACATGAAATCTTTTCTCCAGGGTAGAGTTCACTATTTCTGTACCTAGGACTTTAATTAAATAAAAGAAATTAAATTAAAATAAACGTAAATATAATTGATGAATTAAAATAATTTTCCCCACAAAATACCCTAAATATTCCCATAAAAATATCTTTATATGTCAAATTGAATTTTAATAACGAATTGTCAGAACATAGTATCTTGACATTTCAAGAAATACAAATAAATTTTAAAACCAGATTAAAAACATTTTGCACAAATATTTTTACTTTTATTAACGGCCGAAAAATGTTAGTGCACTATAGAATTTAAATTGTTTACACACCCCACAAGTTCCTGTGACATCTAGCCTTGAAAATGATAACTCTAAATGCTGATTTGAACCAGCCTACGGTTCGTGTCGTAAATTCACTGATGTTTCACTGCTACAGAATATCCCAACTATACACTATTTGTGGGATATCGTATGTTTTGATTCTGGGCACTGGATTTAATAACCTTTTACTGGTATGAAGGTATTTATTTGCTTAGTAGCACTTACTATTCACTCACTGAAAATATAATTTAAACTTTTACAAAAACTCTTGTAAACAAAATTGAATACTGACGTTATCTGGTTATATCTCGTTACCTGTCTATATCTATGCCTTTTTTATATCATAATATAATTCTGAATATAAATGCCAAATTACTTGAAACTTTACAGGTACTCTGGTTTATTTTTTGAAAACTGGTTAATTCTACGTTAATTTGAAATGTAAAAGTTTAATTTTGCAATATTTAAGTATGTGATTTTCTGATTCTCTTTATAGCTCTATCTTATTAATTTTGCCCAATCTATCTCAATATCTATGCTTTTAAACCCCTCCCTACAAGATGACTAGATTGGAAAAACAAAATAAATAAACAATTTATTACACAAAAAAAGCTTCTTTCGGTATTGGATTTACCATTTTTAAGCTGTTTATTAGAAGTTAAATATTTTATGTAAATTTACGTTAAAATAAAATCTACTCTTACAAAGTTTTGATAAATAATAAAAAAAAATTTAAATCAATAATATTTATTAATCAACTGTTTTTAAAAATCAAGCTTTGTCACGAAACTGCAAAAAATCCTGGGCTACTCAAGAATATCTTTATCATTTACTTCCTTCAGTTATCCCTTTTTAATTAAGGAATAATTTACTTTAAGTACCTATTTTAAATTACTGAGAAAATAAATAACATTTTTATTAGTAATCTTTTTTATTCCATATTTTATCTAATTCAATTTCTTTTAAATTTCCAGTTTGACTGTCTATTATTCTAAAAACAGTATATATCTTTTCCTCTTTACCATCCGCTCTTTGCCCATTAGCATAATTTCTGAAAAGTTTAAAAAAAGGGTTTACATTCAAAACGTTAGATTATAGACTCGCAAAACAAGATGCAAATATACCATTTCTGGGTGTGGATCCCTTTTGTGGTCGCCACACCAAAAATGAACTGCCTAATTGGAAAGGAACTACGATCTCTCTGGATAAATACGCCAGGATTGAGGAAAGCTGAAAATATATTATTTGAAAGGCTTCCTCGGAATGAGCAAAAAAATTAAAAATAAATCTGACCACAGGTCTTCTCCCTGGATCTTTCTCTTTGAAGTATCGCCTAAAAGAAACTAAACTAACTCTAACTAACTAAAACTGTTTTGGATGACAGTGAGTTCAAATATAATGTTGTCCTGAATGTGGCACTTCCGGTTATACCGGAAATAGACGTCAACTTTGTTATTTTAAACAGAACCTAATATTAAATTTATTGTACTAACCCTTACTTTTTGGAAGTCCATCTTATTAGGTATAATAAAAAACTCTTTGTTTGAACGTAAGTTTAATTGAAAAAATATGTCTTAAATCACAATGACGGCCGTTTCGCTATGAAGCATCGTCAGATTGACATTTACGTTACATTTTGTTTGTTTGTAGCTAGGTACCTGATATTGTTTAGGTAGTATTAAGGCTAGACCAAGTATGGAAGCAATAAGACATAACAATATTAAAGCCTAGATGTAATAAAATACAGGGTTTTCTATTTAAAGTGAGCAACTTATAAAAGATTTAAATTGTGCATGTTGGCGGCTAAGTTTAAAACACCCTGTATGAAATATCAATGAGTTGGACATATGGAGTTAACAGTCAAGCCCCTGTTATTTATTGGTTACAATCTCACGTCACTAGCTTTGATGTTAATACTTCATTTTTGGTATAGGATATTGTGCATAAATTTTATATAAAATTTTATGTAGAATTGGAAAATAAAGTATTACTCTTAATCAAAGTTTTTAGTATGTATTTTAATCCGTGGAATGCTGGTTTTCAGATGCAACCAGTAATTCCGTGAGTATCTGTATCCGCTTTTCTAAATGAAAAACCCGAGGCATTTGTTCTGTTCAATTTGCAGTCACTCAAAACAGCTGTCATTGCACGAACAAAAATAATTTTTCTGGAAGTATAGGAGAATATCTGTTATCTATAATTTAATATGCTGTTTCGAATTATGTTTTGTTGCGTTTTAAGAACTACGAATGTCTAGTACTTGTTGACATCGGAATTTTCACTTTTTTTCTTACAATATTAATAAAAGAGTGACACTAAGTAAGTTGTAAAGTCTAGAAGCTTATTTTATATCTAAGATCATTGCCTATTTCCGCTTTTGGAAACCTTTCCTAGCGTTTGGATATGACAAGGGATCAAGTAAAGCTACTCTAAGTGTCCAAATATAATGTTTTTAATCTGTCCCACAGGGTATCTTCTAACATTTTTAAATATATTTATATACTAGTTCAACAATTAGATTTTCTAAAGATTTTACTGAATTAATTAAAACAAAGTGCATCTGGTCCTAATGTATCTAATCTATTTACAACGGAGTAACAGGTGTAAGTTTGTATAAATCCTCTTGAGCGTCAATGAAAGTCAAGTCAGTAATGTCGTCAGAGATGTTTGTCAGACACTAATTACTATTAAAAATTAAATCTGTAACCTACTTGTAAACTGCGTGTACTTAAAATATATTTAGTATACTCTATTTAAAAAAAAACGGTATATATTTTATTTTCTCATTTTATAATGAATTTAACAGTTAGTGCTTTACTTGGTTTTCTATAAAATATTTAATATATTCAAGATAAAATGTCTTACACTACTTATTGTTATAAATAGTTGGTCAATTCTGGGGAAACATTGTTTCCACTACATTTGTAGAGACGATGGCTTCTTTTTTTGTGTTTAAAAAATAAATGATTGGTGAAAAAATAAATAAATACCTAAATTTATGAATATCATGTCAAATGAGGTTAAAGTAGGAGGTAAATTTTGGTTTAATTGTGAAATTACAATTTTTTAAGCTTAAATAAAGAACATATAATTTTATAATGTGGTTCAAGAATCTCTTTATTACATTTGTGACTGTTTAGATAGTTAGAAGATAAAGAGTCATAATCTGCAACTAATTTTATCTCAACACCCTTTCGTTTGTCAGGAACAAATTGTATGGCCCAAAATAGACACCGAAAAACTAAAGCTTTATTAAACATGAAAAATTTAATAACAACATATCAGAGAATGTGAATTTTAAGTTTTGCTTATACACAAAATGTGTTCAAAGTGCTCAACATTGCGTTCTGAGCAGTACTCATAACGCTGAACAAGATTGCTTAGCATTTTATTAAAAATACACAAATACAATATAATAATATCTTAAGTTAATTACATATATGATAAGATACACAGATAATTAACAGTTTTAATTTTTGATCACTACTATATCACTATAGGCAAGTCCAAGTTTTATATTTTGTCATACAGTTGAGTATCTCGTAAATATCTGAAGAGATGAGGAAATTGAAGAGGTGAGCCTAGGATTTCTTTGATGGTGTGTTTAAGTTGATGTTTTTGGCGTTTTTTTGAATAGTATAAGCAGTCTATTAGAATATGTTTCACAGTTAGAGGAGCATTACAGTGATCCAATTTAGGTGGACTTTGTGATGCCATCAAAAAACTATGAGTTAACCTCGAGTGACCTATTCGTAATCTTCGAAGTATAACAGAGTTTCTTCTATACATCTCTGGAAGGTGGATTGATGGAATGGTGGGTTGTATTTCATGTAATTTAGTATGTGTATGGTTCCAGTCATCTTGCCAGTGCTTAAGAGTTTGTTTTTTAAAAAAGGTTTGTAAGTCTTTGTTAATTTGGACAGTTTCGCAAGGCAGCTGTGATGATAGGGCTTCTTTAGCGGCTTTGTCAGCTCTTTCGTTCCCGGGGATACCGACGTGGGATGGGATCCAAATAAATGTTATTGTCACCCCAGAAGAAATAAGGCGGTCGGCTGAATCTTGAATCTTCTGCACCAGAGGGTGTTGACTAAACATGGTACTGATAGATTGGATAGATGCTAGAGAGTCAGTACAAATAGCCACCTGTTTATGGTCTTGGGTAAGGCAATTTATTGCCAGTAAAATACTAAATAATTCACCTGTATGAATGCAGGAGTGTGATGGAAGTATACTGGATTTAATAGTGTTTAGTGTTGTAGTGACAGCACATCCAACACCAGATTCATTTTTTGATGAGTCAGTGTATAGAATTCTTTCGAAATGAGAAGAATTGATAATTTCATAAAAAGCTTGTTTGTAGAATGCATGGGAAGTTTCACTCTTCTGATACTTGCTCAGGGATGTATTAAAATTTGGAAAAATCATTTTCCATGGAGGGGTTACCAAAATATGGTAGGGTGTGGTGAGCGATAGATCAATATCAGAAAGAATCGGTTTAATAATTTGGGGCAGAGATTGAATTTTAGGTTTATAAGTAAGATGAGGAGAGGTTAAAAGTGAATAAACAGGGTTTTCTTGATTAGCAGATATTCTTGCGGAATAGGTTAGAAGCATTTCTTCTCGTCTTAGATAAAGTGGAAGCTCATTTGCTTCGCAGTGTAGATCCTTAGAGGGGCTTGATCTAAAAGCTCCAAGACAAATACGTAGCCCAGCATTTTGAACGGTGTTGAGATGTTTTAAAATCGAACTTGTAGCAGACATGTAAATGGGACTACCATAATCCAATTTTGGGCGAATAAGGGCCCTATATACTTGTAGTAATATCTTTTCTTGAGCTCCCCATTGGTGATTAGCTAAAGTTTTTAAGATATTGAGACGAACTAAACAATTCCCTTTGACTTCCTGAACATGTTGCTTCCAACTTAATCGATTATCGAATATAAGCCCTAAGATTTTATGATGGGTTACTACAGACAGTAGGACATTGTTAAACATTATTTTTGGAGCAACTGGGCTAACTTTTTTCCTGCTAAATTTAATAACTATGGATTTTGAGGTTGAAAAATTTAGTCCACAATCATTGGACCATTTATTTAAGTTATTTGCTGCTGTCTGAAGTAAGCAATTAATGGAGGAAATACTAGAACCTTGACAAAACAAAATTAAATCGTCTGCATAAATAGCACATTTGACTGGACGCTGGATATAACTGCAAACATCGTTTATGGCTAAGATAAAAAGAGTAGGGCTCAAGACTGAACCTTGAGGTACTCCGTTATCCAAGGAGAAAGCAGAGGATAATTTACCATTAGCTGATACTCTGAAGAGTCGATTGGTTAAAAAATTTTTTATAAAATAATATGCATTACCTGAGAGAGCAATACGATGTAATTTATTAAGGATAACACTTGGGGAAATAGAATCAAAAGCTTTTTCTATATCAAAAACCGCTGCAACGACTTCTTGATTATCGAGAAAAGCATTAGATATGGTTGTTTGTAATACTGCCAAGTTATCTATGGTGCTGCGGTGTTGCCTAAATCCTGATTGGTTAGGGCTAATTATGTTGTGTTTATCTAGGTACCAGCGCAATCTTTTATTAATCATTTTTTCCAACAACTTGCAAGTTGTACACGTTAAGGATATTGGGCGATAGGAGTTTAGCATATTTGGAGGTTTTTCTGGCTTCTTCATAGGTAGAACAATTGACAATTGACAATTTGAGGAAAAACCTTTTGTGTCCATATTCTATTATATATATCCAATAATATTTGTAGACTATACGTGGATAAGTTCTTTAAAAACAAAAAGGGAATGCCATCTGGTCCGGCAGCCGAGTTTTTACAGGTGACAAGTGCAGAAGTTAGTTCCTTTAAGGAGAAAGGAATATTTAATGAATCAATATCTTGCTTGTTGGCGTTAGTTGTACATGATTTTAAACTATCTATACTGATTTTATTTTGAGATTTTTGCTGAAGATTCAAGCCGATGATATTAACGATTTGCTCATCGTCAGTAATGATTTGTCCATTTGTAGAGAGAGCTAGTATTTTTGTACATGAACTGGTTCCTTTCATTTGTCGGATCTTAGTCCATATTTGTCCAGGAGGTGTTTGACATGTCATGGTGGAAACATATTCCTGCCACGAATTTTTCTTGCTTTCTCTTACAATGTATCTAGCTTGGGCTTTTAATTTTTTGAACTCCACAAGATTAGCTAAATTTTTAACTCTACGATATTTATTCAATGCCTTATGACTTGCTTTAACCGCAGCCTTACAGTTTTCATTCCACCAAGGTACAAGTTTGCGTTTAGGAGAAATGTCTATTTTTCCAACATAATTTTCAGCAGCTGATATAATGCATTGATTGAAATCTTCGACAGACACATCTATGTCTTTGGTATGATCTAATTTGTTCATTAGATATTCTGCTTTCAGCTTAAAACTATACCAGTCAGCTTGAGAAATTTTCCATCTTGTCAAAGTAATAGATGGTTTAATAGTGTTGTCAGATATGTGAATTGGATAATGGTTACTATCATAAAGACAATCCGCAACTTTCCAAGAAAGAGTGGGGGCTGATTTTGGATCACAAAAGCTAAGGTCTATAGAAGAAAATTGGCCTGAAGATATGTTAAAATGTGTGTCAGAACCATCATTAAGCAAGCAGACATCTGAATGGGTTAGTGCATCTTCAACTGTTTTTCCCCTGCCAAATGTTTTCTTTGAGCCCCACATTGTATTGTGTGCATTAAAGTCTCCTACAATCAAGAAAGGGGTTGGAAGTTGAGTGAAAAGATCCATTAGTTCATTGCTGGATAGGTTGTAGTGTGGGGGGATATAGATACAACAGATTGTAATTTGTTTTGGGCACCAGATTGAGACAGCGACAGCTTCGAGATTTGTTTTTAAATGGAGAGATTTAGAATAATAATTACGGGAGACAAATATAGAAACACCGCCGCTTGCTCTTAGGAAGTCGGTCCGAAGATAGTGATAACCATCAAAACCTTTCAAATGTTTGCTGTGGGATTCTTTGAAATTTGTTTCCTGTAGGCAGACAATGTCAGTATCGGTATTTGTTATAAGCTGTTGGATTCGTTCTAGGCGAGGATAAAATCCGTCGCAGTTCCACTGAACTAGATTGAAAAGCAAGTACAGGTATTAGTGGGGGTAAGATTCAGACTGTTGTGAGCTATCTGAAAGATAATCGTCAGTTACTTCTATTGAGCCTTGTGATGCCGTGCTATCCAAGTCAGAGAGTTCGAAATTTAGATCCGTTTTTATCTTCTTAGCTAATCTAGTAAATCTATTTTTTAGTGCTCTATCAGGTAGAATGGAATAAATGGATTTCATATCATCTAGAAGGGAAGTAATGTTATCTGTGAATTGGCGGGCTTCAGCTAATGGATCGTTGCTGCCATAAGTATTTTCCAAGAAAGCTACAAAATTTTCAACCGATAGTGTTAGGGTTTTAGATGATTTCTCATAGAATTCTTTAATTGCATCCTTTGAAACTGTAGATATTTTTGAATCATCTGTTTTGTCTTCCGTTCTAGGTTTCTTCTTAGCAGGCTTATGTTTCTGTTTATTCGTGGCCACAGGCGTGGGACGTGTAAAGGTGTCCTTTAGATTGTGTGATTCAGCTGGTTGATTCTCGGGAAGCGACGTAATACTGCTTGAACCAAGCGAGGTAGGGCATGCTCTTTTTTGTCCCACAGGTACTTGATGAGAAGGTTGACTTTGCTCTGATGCGGAGGTGGTTTCCAAAGTAACATATGAGGGGGGAGAGCCGGTTGATAGTGAAGCTTCTGTTTGAGGAGTATGAGATTGTTGAGAGTTTGGACAATTGTTAGCAATATGTCCAGTTAATTTACATATAAAACACTCCATTTTGTCGGTAGATAAAAATATTCGGTGACTGTTATTTTCAAACGGAACTATTAAAGAAGTTTGAAGTTGATAATCATCTTGTGGAGGTATAATATAAACCTGTCTTCGGAAGGAGAGTATATGGTTAAATTCATCACCTGGTATTCCAGCTCTTAGAAATGAAATAGGGGATGCAAGCTGTAGACCAAACTCTTTAAGTGATTTTTCAATATCTTCATGAGGTATTGATGGACACACATTAGAGAGTACAATACGTTTAGCTGGTGTTACAAGTCTTCTTATAGATAATTCGGATCCTCCTACATTGATGGTGGGGTAATTTGCTATTAACTGATCAACCAGATCAACTTTGTTTAAATATATACAAATTCTGTTATTGGATATTCTTGAGGCAAAGCGTATGTTACTTGGTCCAATGATGTCACCGAGAGATTTAACGTAATCTACTAATTTTAGACTGTCGATAGAATGATGAAATAGAATAGCTTGCTCTTTTTTCGGAAATACAGTTTTAGGAGTAGATTTAGCGGCTGCTACATACGAACCACTCTGGTTGCTGGTACCGGCCATTTTGGGATCATTTACAATATGAGAGCTATGTTGTTTATTGTTGCCCCTGTAGTCAGAAGCAACACTTTGTGATACGCTAATGGTGTTAAATATTTCTTATGGGCACCACAAACCAGTAAGACCGCATGACAAATGCTTAATGATAATTGAACCGGTGCGAGTAGGTTTTTTGTGGTCACCTATCTATTACTGGTAGCAAGTGTGTTTTTAGATGTAAATAAGAAACTGGAGATTACTCACTCGTATCTTTAATGCAACTGCATACGATGATGTGTAACTGTGTGTTCCACCACCGATATAAATATAAAAATTTTTGAACAATTAATACTTGAGAAAACTAATAAAAACTCGTACTAGACTTAAAACGAACTTCACACGTTCAAGCCCAATCACTTTCTTCGCAAGTAAAATTTGTGTTACGGGAAATTACGCGTTATTCAAAAATTTCTCGAATCAGATCTAAGAATGCTGTCGTGATATCCTCATCCTATTGGAACCATTGGGTATTCAACTGTTTGATTTTGGCACAACAGAATTGTCTGAGATCAATAAAAAATAGTGTCAAAATTTGTTCTCTATATCGCACTGGATTGAGTTTAACGGTCTTCATCGCTTGTATTCCACGAAGTAAGGGCCCAATAATCCATTACCTGACACTGCGCACCAAATCGTTTCTCGGTCACTATGGAGAGGTTTCTCTACGATGATATCTGGTCGTTCAAAACCAAGAAAACGATATCTGTCGATTATTAAAAAATAGGGGTTGTTTATTAACCATTGCCAAGACCGAAGCACCATAAACAATCTGTATTTTATAGGGAGAACCACTAATCTTCTTAAACATTCTTCGTGTATGCCTTTTACTAAAATTCATTTTTAGAGATGTTCTGCAGAAATTTCTTTTTGATTCGAATTTGTTGTCACTGTAACTGTACGACCAGGGGGTCTATTCTCGAATGTCGAACAAAATATGTCGCATTAGACATTTGTCGATGAAAATTGTCGCACAACTTCAAATTGTGGTATTCTCGATTGGATTCATCTTCCAATTCGCATAAGACATATTTTGTCGAATATCAGGAGCTGGCAACACCGATTTAACGATTCTCAAATATGTTCTATGCCAATGTAGGATGTGAGTTTTGGTTTTTTGATAGTTATATTTGTATCAATTTGTATTTGTGTGGTAGATTGGATTGTTTTTTATTTGAGGCTCGTGTTTAAGGTGGATTCATGCAAGCAAAAATTAAAAAGCTTCATTCAAAACCAGCAAATTACAATTAGTACTTAGAATTAGTTGTAAAAGCTTGGCATATGACTAACAATACTCATAACTTTTAAATTAGTGCTTCCACTTATACTTACAATTACACTTACTTTAGTATTATATTGGTTAGATTAATAATATCTTTATACCTATATGATACAATCGGAAAAATGCCTTTCTTCAAGAGATGTAATGCACTTTCACGATTCCCTTGTTCTATTAAAGGTTCTAGATTAATTATTAGTCTCTACCTAAATTTTTAGTTAATTTGAACGTTTTAATAAACTTTCTATGAGATGAAAATAATGTAAAAACTTTTCTACATATTCATCGTCTATCTCGAGGCCGTTAATACATTTCTTAATTTTCTAAATTTTCAATAGCAATTAATAAAACTGCCATTTTCTCTCTACAAAAATATCCAAAAAAAGTACCAAACAAAACTATTGATAGCTTCTGTATATTCCTTATGGTGTATTCATTTTATGTTTTTTTAACGTTGAAATAAAAACATAAAAAAGGATTATGGTTTCATTTCCCATATAAATTAACAAAAATTAACATGTATTGATAAGCTACAAATTTCGCAAGTAATGAAATTCTCGCATTCGACATAAATTGTCGGCTGCCTTTGACCATGCTACAATTTGTCTATCAAAAATTTGCAAAGGTGACTTTTGAGAATAAGGTAATTCAGATTTTCTTCGATAAAGAGGATTTCTCACATGTGACAAAATATGTCACTGTTTGAGAATAGGGTCCCAGTACAGCTTTTGCTTCCTGTAGTCGAAATTTTGCAACAACTCCTAACACGTCCTTATTAGTCGGTGCAGGCTTCTGAAACTCTTCCCGAAATTGATTGGCAACTAATTTACAAACTAGGTCCATTTGATATTCCATTCCGGAAATATATTTTTTTTTGCGTTGTAAGCACCATTTCGGTTCTTTTTGACAGTTTGTTAGAATAAACAATGTTTGAAAATACGATGACAACTATTGAGACTCGTTTCATAAGACGCGTTTATTTTTCACAGTCTTCCCAATTACAGTGTCCTTTGTTTTGGCGCATACCGTATTTTCTTTGTTAAAATGAAAAATTTCAAGTATTTTATTTCCTTCCCGAAAATGACAGCTACAAACAAAGGACCTTTTCTGGGAGTATCTGACCCTCAAAAATTTACTTTTTTATAAAATAATTACCTATACTGACCCATTTCTTTTGTAATTTATGATCTTCTGGGAAGCTAAAAAATCTACAGGTTTTTATTTATGTGATTTAAACTATTTTTGATAAATAAAAGTATGGATATTTGCTAATGAATCAACTTGAAACTACCAAAATTATATGAAAAAGTTTGGTGGTTTGGTAAAATTATTTTAATTTTTCTAACATTTAAACGAAATTTAACTTATTCCTTAAGAATGTGTGTATACTGCACAATATTGTCTCTCGACACTTCACAAAAACAAGAAAATACACGATACAAAAATCTTCAATGCAAACTACCATAAAATTTGTGACGTTTACTGCCTTAGCATTTGGTTAAACCTGTAACAGTAAAGGGCTTTTTCACTTTCGTTAAAAAACTGTCAAAGGGACCTTAAAAGTGCTATGTAGTTCTGTTATAGGGAATGCAATTTTTTACAGCCGTTGAAGCGGCTCTCATATTGTCATCAGCTCTATTTTTTCGCTGATTTTTTGGAAAATTGCTAAGCATGATCAAAAAAAATAATATCTTCATTTTAACACAACTTCCACTAAAGAGCATATATATTAAAACAACCAGATAAATCAAAATATGCAAAACACCTACTTTTACATCCCATCTTACTCTTACACACCAATGACATCCAAATACTACACACTTGTAATAAAAACCAAAATTTAGATTTTCTTGAAGAACTTGAAATAAAAAGACATCTAGCAGAGTTAATTTAAAGCAGTTAATGAACAAATAAATCTTGGAAGTTCTTCACTATTAAACTGTTTACTTTGATTGAGTCTTCATTTTATACATAGATAAGACGTAATTGTAACACAAATATATTAAGTTATTGTAAAGATCAGCATGATACAGTTTTTTCCTGGTTTTTCCATATCATTGTACAGTTATACTGATCTTAAAAGGAAATACATCCAGGATAATCCGTTAGGGCCAATAACATGCAGACTTTAATATTGTTATGATATATTACTTCCATACTTGGTCTGGGCATATGCTTATTGGGTTCCAAGTAGCAGTTAGTTCAAAAATAACGTGCTTATTGGGTCCCGAACTTTTGTCCTACCTGAATAATAATGTATGGATGCGGTCCCAGCCACCTGTTGGTAAACCCAATAAAAAACAGGTAGGTAATAAAACTAATTTAAAAATTTGATATATTTATTACAATGAAATATTATTGTAAAGGTATACATTTTAGGATTCAAAAATTCATAACCTAACCTAACCTAACCTAACCTAACCTAACCTAACCTAACCTAACCTAACCTAACCTAACCTAACCTAACCTAACCTAACCTAACCTAACCTAACCTAACCTAACCTAACCTAACCTAACCTAACCTAACCTAACCTAACCTAACCTAACCTAACCTAACCTAACCTAACCTAACCTAACCTAACCTAACCTAACCTAACCTAACCTAACCTAACCTAACCTAACCTAACCTAACCTAACCTAACTTAACCTAACCTAACCTAAAAAAATATTTGCTACTTCAGTTGTTGTAATGGTTGATGGCAGATTCTCTTGAAGTATACGACGAATAATTATTGCAGGCTTTTCGGACAAGTCTTCAACTGCCTTGCGTTTGCAAGAAGAAGTTACAATTTGGGGATTTAATTTTTCTATATTTGCGCTATGACAATGCTCTTCAATATGTTTTGTCAAAGTTATATCTTTCGATTCACACAAACTAAGTATATATGATTTACACTTTTTATTTGTAAATATACAACGCCTTTCTCCACTTTTTAAGCACCTTTGAAAACTATATTTAAAGTTATTTATCACTAAGATTTGTTTTCCTTTTTTACTTAAAATAATATTTATATTCATTTTGAAAATGTTTAAAATCTTCAGGTAGTTAAGTACCATTGGGACCCAATACGCCAATAGATAAAGGGATTAAAATTTAAACATTTTAATCTATGACCTGCCAGGACATCCATCAACACCGCTTGGTATTGATAGATGTTATGTTGATGGTGTAAATACTAATAAATCAACATCAGGTACCTAACTACAAACAAACAAAATGTAACTTTAATATGTCAATCTGACGATGCCAGTTTTTAGCGAAACAGCTGTCTGTAATTAAAAACCTAATTTTTTTAATTAAACATATAAGTTGCGTTAAAACGAAGAGTTTTTTTATTATTCTTAGTAAGATGGACTTCCAAAAAATAAGGGTTAGTACAATAAATTTAAAAATACGTATACTTAATGTAAAGTAAAACATTTTCTTGAATTATCCAGTTTCTTTTGCATATTAAATTCATACAGAAATTACAATAAGTTTTTCTACACTCACTTTATAATTATTCAGGTCGACTTATTGATTTTAAAAGGAATGAAAAAAATTAATTAGAAACGTTAATCTGGAAACATCTTAAATCGTAACTCAATCGTTGAATGATCTACACAAGCTTAAAAACGACATAAGTAATTATACCTTTTCTTACCACTCTTTTATTAATTCTAAACGCTAACGACAAAATAGCGTGAACATTATTGCTTGCCGTCGGTCACAATCACATGTATTTCCTTTAAAAATGTCGATTGACCGATCTATCTAAATTCGAATATTAATTCCTACGTTAGTTACTATTAATAAGCATTAAACGACTTTTTTTAAGACACCCCCTCCTAAAAAAGAAACAACAAAACTAAGGACGACACAAGCATTTATTTATTAAGTGACACGTACCTTGTTTCATTTTTCAATTTTCCCCTTATCAGCGCTTTGCATATAAATTAGCTGAGGACAAGTAAAAACGTGACCTGTCACGTGACCCTTACGCTTGTGTCAGGATTCCAATCCATTGCATCACAATAGGTATAATGGCTTTGTCGTTTATCGTGATAAACTTTTGGCATGATTCGAAAATGCGTCTGTACAAGGGCTATGCCAAATTTAAGTTTCTTCTAATGAACTACAAATATTTAGTGATGAGCAAATGCAAGACCAAGACCGGGTTAGTCTTGGTCTTGGTCTTGCATTCAAGGTATTGGTCTTGGTCTTGCAGTCAAATAAGCAATCTTGGTCTTGGTCTTGTTCTTTCACCAAGACCCTTGCAAGTCCTGCACTTTTTTTTAGATTTACTGGTGTCTATTTTTACAAAAAAAAAGGAAACATAGTTTTTAAAATCATTACAAATAAAGAAAGATTAAATGAAAGGGATTGTATTTTTCATTATAAATTTTCTTTTATATTAAATTGTTGCGATAAATCAAGTATGAAATAGTTATTATCCTAATATGTGCGGAAAAGTTAATTTCTGCAAGAGTTAGGATACATTTTTTTTACAAGCAAAATCACCTCAAAAATTATTTAGATACTTGAAAAGTTTCGTTGCCCAACAATTGATACACAGTAACCATCGGGCGGACTCTGTTGAGTCTATTACGGTGTTTTTTTATTAATAAAGATGCTTTTGAGAAGAATATTTCTGCTGGAACCGAAGTTAAACTCTTACTTTACATCTGTGCTCACCGATAGCGGCCGTCAAATTACGGCCGCTTTATTGCGGCACCGCTATCCTAGGAAACCAAAGCTTTAGAGTTTAAAATAATCCATGGCTGCTTTATTTTTCGGTTTATATGTTTAAAAGACGCAAGACCGCAAGGCTCTTGCAGGCTTGGTATTGATCTTGCTTATATCTTGCAATGCTAAGTCTAGGTCTTGCATAAGTCTTGCACTGCTCGGTCTTGGTCTTGATCTTGCACCCTGAAGTTGGTCTAGGTCTTGGTCTTGCATTTTCTGAAAGACCAAGGCCGCAAGACCAAGACCAGTCTCGCTAATCACTAAATATATTGACAGGAAAATCTTACTAAAATTACTAGTTACTAGATAATTTTAAATAATATGAACCAAATGGTCCATTTCACAAATGTGACTCTTAGTAAATAAAAAGAAGAAAACCAATGTTACTGTAAAAAAATTTTTATTAGACATTACAAAATTCTTTAATCTGTTTTGAACCGTATTTGACAGATATTCTAGCATTACGAACACCTGCAGTTGCCTGGCTGTAACATGACGAGGTCTGAATTCTTAAATAACGGTCATCTGCAGGATTAATACCTACACCTAGAAGAACTAGTCTTCTATTATAACTTTCAGTTTCTCTAAACCTTCTTAAGACTCTAGAAACGCTGGATTGGTTGATTCCCATGACTTCAGCAACATATTGCTGAGATTGTCTATCTTCAACTAAAGTCTCGATTTGAATTGCTTGTTCTGGGGTTAAATTGCTCATTTTTACTAAAAATGTTTCTAGACACTTCCAGATTAAACATTAAGTAAACGTACTGCACACAAGAAATTTTAAAATGGAAATAATACAAATAGGATTTATCAAAAAATATTCATTTTTTGTTTTTCAATAAAAAGGCGATTTAAACTGTAAATATTCTGGGCTTTTATACATCTAAAGGATACCGTACACTCATATTAAAATATTCTGAAAAATGTGATTTTATTTTACAACATAATTTAATTTTTAAAATTATGCGATACTTTTTGTGACAAGTGTAGTTTCTTTTTTTGTGTTTTTTTAGTATTAGGTAATCGAAATTTGTTTATATGTTTGCTTATGTCTAGTTCTCACATCCTAACTAGGTTAAACAGTTAATTTTACTTTTTAAATCCCTTCAACAGACAACAAAACAATAATACTTTTAGAAAATTAGCATTTACAAACACATTAGAAAATTAAGTGAAAATGTGAAACAAATGTATCCCTTAATAATTCCCAAATACCAGTTAGATTAGAAAAATTCCTAAGATTCCAAAATATTTATTTTTATAATTTATCTGTAGTACATTTTGCAATAATAACACTAGAAATACTACAAATAACATGATAATAATAACACTGGAAAAAAGTTTTTATTCCAGTTGTCATTTAAACACTTGATTGAAATGTAGACTTTGGAAATATCATGTCTTGTATAGTGTGGAAACTACTTTCATAAGTGAATTCTTTATGGGCTTACTTTAGATTACAAAAAACGCTGGGACCCGTCAACTTTGACATAACTTTTCAGACATAAATTTAAATGTACATGGTGATACACGCAAGTCTGGCATCGTCCATGATCTATATTTTTAATGAAACACCCTGTATATTTTTATGATTTTCAAAGCTCCTTAACAATACGATCTCAACTAACTTTACCATGTAGGATCTATAATAAATTGTACATGGTGAAATTTTGAAATACTGTTTTATAAAGTTTTTATTTTTGGTGAATATTTGTCCGATTGAATATTTTTTAAAAAATAACAATAAGTCTCCTTATGATCGTCGGTGGTAACAATTCGAATGCCCCTCGTAAACAAAAGCTTATTGACGTTAAACGATGGCTTTAAATTTAGTGAACTAGTCGTTGAAGCGTTAAAGTTAATGAAATAAGCTTAAAAATGCTGTTTCGCTGCCGGTTATCTACAGTAACTACGATGTACTTGCCGATAGGGTGAATGCGGTTTAACGGTTTACCAGGGGCATAATGTTACTATCTTTTTTAGGGTCGAAATAAAATTCTTTGAGTCTAGCCTTACTTTTTTTCGATATTTTTATGCAAATAACAAAATTGGAGTGTCTGTCGCCTAATTTCTGGAATTGCTGGTCTGATCTTTAGAATACATTGGATGATTTAAATATGTAATAAATTACACCAGTGCTATCAACATAAAAATTATAAAATGGCAAAATTTAAAAAATATTTTAAACAACTTATTTCATATGGTTGTTTTCACTCATGATGAGTTTTTTAAAGAACGATTTTAATATATTATTAAAATAAAATATAGTTTCTAGTGAAACGTGTCAAAAGTAATGCCCGGTTTAGTACACTCTAAAAATCCATTTTTAACAATATGTAAACGATTTTAAATCGCATTTACCATTTTTTTCGTTTTTCTGGTGTTTTTCTACTTAGCCCAAGTTGAATTATAGGATATTATAAAGCCGTTCTACTTGACAAATGGATTACTAGTTGGCGTTTACCACCAATAAATTATTGTCCTCGCAATGATAAGCTACTTTATTCAAAATAAATTACCAATAAATTTTCGATAAAAATATTTCACGACAAGTTTTATTAAAAATTCTAAAACAAATTTTAGTAGTTAATTGGAATTAATATTGTAAAATATATCTTTAAATAATATTTTATACTATTTCTTGAACTACTTTGAACACTATTTAGTTTTAATGAGTTTCTATAATTATTTTTCACATAATTTAAGATTAAAAGTTTGTATACATTATGTACAGAAAAGTATAATAATAGTTTTTTTCTTTGGTCGTTCTCAAGGTCAGCTTCAACTTGATAATAATAAGCTTATTGTCATTGTTAGTAACATCCGGTGATTTTTATCGTTTGAAACAATTGCATAATAGTAATTTACCGTGAAATGTTAAAAATATAAAACTTTTAAAAATAAGAACAAGTGTACCTATATTTCTATTTAAAATATTACAATGTATATATAAATATCTCGCAAATGCTAACCCAGACCAGTATAAATTGGTATACTTTAGCTCTCCATGCCTAGAAGGCTCATGGCTTCAAACGCATTTTAACATTCAAAACTTTAAAAAAAGTTATCAAATATCATCATAAAATAAATAAGCAGGATAAGCAGCACTAAATGATTGAAGCTGTATTCAATAACTTTTATAAATAAGTGGCAAAATAAGTAGTTGTTAAATATTTTTGCCAAAAATCCAAGTAGTAAACGGATGGCATCATGTAAAAGTCATTATGTAGTATAATTCGTGTATTCTTTGGATTTGCTGCTTTTTAAATTGTTATAAATATCAATTGCTTATTAGAAACAGTAATAAGAAAATTGCCGCGGGAGTTAAAAGATAATAAGACTAGGAGGAAAAAAATAATACATACGCTCAAATAAATGCCCTAAAAGAAACAGTGGAAAAAATAGAATCTCACACCATGAAAACAATGAAGAAAAGAAGAAAACAAAGCGGAATAAGGAAAATAGAAATGCTATTCAACTTATTAAAGACCTTTCCGTTGATTTGCAAATCGATAGAGATGGTTTTAAGTATCGACGAAGTCGGTCGCCATCAAGTTTTCTATTGGAATGTAATTCAATGTCCGTTGGGGCACATAACCCAGGAGGTAGTTGTTTTTTCATAGAAAACGGTCAAGCTTGGTATGGAAATCGTTAAGTTTCCTTACCTTGGGTGCAGGTGGAAACAATTTTCTACTTTTTCAGAATATATCTATCTATACATTCCAAAATCAGACATCACAATATCTCAATTAAACCAAAGTCTCTGGGTACTTCTTAATTTTTGACAATAAACACAAGCAAAAGTATTTAAAACATAGTAAAGAGGAAGAAAAAATAATCAAACAAATAAATTTTGAAGTAAGATTTAATGAACACTTAAGAACATATAGATTACAACAACCAGATAAGTCAAATTATGCAAAACACCTACTTGAACAGCCAACCTCACTCTTACACACCAATGATATCCAAATACTAGATACACACGTGTGATAAAAAACAAAATTTAAATTTCCTTGAGAAACTTGGAATAAAAAGACATCTAGCATATCAACAATTTAAAGTAGTCAATGAACAAATAAATCTTGGAAGTTCTCCACTATTAAACTGTTTACTTTGATTGAGTCTTCATTTTATACATAGATAAGATGTAACTGTAACACAAATCTATTAAGTTATTGTAAATATCAGCATGATATACTTTTTTTCCTGGTTTTTCTATATCATTGCACAGTTATACTGATCTTAGAGGGAATTACATCCAGGATAATCCCTTAGGATTAATAACATCAAGGCTCTAATATTTTTATGTCTTATTACTTCTATACTTGGTCTAGCATTAACTACTTAATCAACATCAGGTACCTAACGACAAACAAAATTTAACTTCAATCTGATGATGCTAGTTTTTAGCGAAACAGTTGTCATTGAGTTTAAAAAATAACAAAAATATTTCTTCGATAAAAATGTTTATAATAAATTAATTAACATTTGCCAACCCATTACAATTCAGTACAATGGCTTTTACATAATGGCATGATGTGTTTTCTACTAGAATTTTGACTTGAATCACTATACTTACAAACATGACTGGCTGACCTAAAAAATGTATTCACCCAATCACATCTGGATAATTTTATATGGAATTTTTTTTACCAAATCTGTCTGTTAATAATCCTATTTATTATTGGTAGAATAAAATCCGAGTTAAACTGTTCAGAAAGTATTGGGATTAGAATTTTATTGCAGTTTTAAAGGTTTTTGGTATCAAAAGAAAGTATAGAAAAAAAGATGTCCTAGTCGGATTTGCTTTAATAAAAACGTGTTAAATCAGAAAGAACTGGGTAGCGATCACAAGACTAAGAACCAAAATGGTCTGCATAAAACCAGGTACGAGTATTTTAAACAATATCGTAAAAAACGACTGAATTTTTTTTCATTTGCTTCTAATAGAAAACACTTTTTCTCGTTGTCGAGTTTTATGCATTTCTATTAAACGTTTTCAAAAAATTCCTTCACATCCGTAGTTAAATTTAAGTATTCGATCACTGTCGTTTGTTTTTCTTTACGAGCGCAATCAAAAAGAAGGAATTCCCATTAAAATAAAATAAAAAAAAATTCACTTTTAATGAAAAGCTCGAATTTTAACGAAAGGAAGAGGAAAAAGAGAAAAAAAACACACACAACGTCGCAGTAAAGTTCGTTCTTTCTACGAATTTTAAATCTTTATTGTCTTGAAGCTTAAACAAATGTTATATGAAGTTAATATGCTTCGATGCATTTTTCGTTTCAATAAAAATTCGTTCAACTGAAAACGGTTCAGTGTACAAAAACATTTTTACGTAAATACACAAAAGACAAATTTTTCCAAAGAATATTACAACAATGAGGGTTTTAATTAAAACTATAAGATATAGATAACTAAGAATAATAAAAAAACTCTTGCTGCTTTCTTTTTTCCTAGAAATAGTCTTGTTAGGGCTTAGCAGTAGTATAAGACTTAAACTGCGGTTTCCTCCTGATCCTGTCAGAACGTGCACAGGTATGTCTCTCTAGCCCATAAGACTAATTTGCCCTTTGGTATATATAAATAGAGGAGGTTAAAGTTCAAATGTTCATTGTGCTTACTTATGAGCCTACCCATTTGGTTCATCGTCCACAGTGGTCGACTACTAGGTCCTTCGGGGGAATCTCGCTTATGTTGACTAGTGTTGGCCAGTCCTTGTTAAGGTGGGATTTCGGATTATTTGAGAGAGCCTATAAGTCACACAGCATGTGCTCGACTATTTCTTCTTTTCTTTCACTTCCTCTTCGTTGAGCTGTGTTACTTACTGTAATCTTGCCTAGGTGACTCCAATGACCGGTTAGTAATCTCGTCATCAGTCTGAGTTGTTTTCTAATAATATCCAGAAAGTGTACTCGTTTGGATAACTAAGTATGTCCTTTGAAAGTCTTTAGCCTCCTAGCTCATCCCATCTCTCTTTAAATAATGGATGGAATTGTGACGACTTAATTAGGTCCAGATATTATAAATCGAGGAGTCTCTGCCGCCAAAAAGCCAGCGTTCTGTACTAAATTGCGCCTTCGTCTAGCTAACTGTGATTTGTGCCAAGTTCCCAAGAATCATGCATGTCTTCCTATAACCCATTGGATTTGTATGTCCAGGTATTCTGAGTAAATTGGACATCCCTTTCCTTATTTTGTTTTAGATTCATCCCTATAGATATCTATAGATATTGTTCTTTAGGGTTTGTTTAATTCAAACCCTGCAAAATACAATTCACAAATAGGGGTTTTATCCACCGCCTCCTTCCACAAGGAATAGATTACCAGTGTGAGATTTAGCATTACTTCCATTGCTCTGGACAGTGTAGTTTTCAGGGCTCCTAGTATATTAAAGCGTGCCACTCTTTGCATCTATTCTAATTTTTATATGGTTGTTGTCTGTTCTGCTTTTGCAACCTATGCAACAGCTCTGTATTTTAGCATAGCATATGATTGCCGTGTAGATCCACTTTGCACATAGTTCGCCGGCACTGTTCATAGAAGTTTTATTTATTCTATTTTATATATAATAATGTCATGTTAACTTACTATCAATGTTTTAAGGAGTGTTGGAGCCTCTAAGGTTCTCTAGGCTGTTTTTTTTTTAAGAAGAGAATCAATTTCATTTTCATCTTGTTGGGATTGACTGATAGTGGGACTCATGTGCCTATTGAGCCTACAGCGTAGGGTTGACAGTCCTACTATTATTCTTACTGAATTTTGTCCGTTCTTTGTACCCCTTGTAAATGCTTATTAAAAAAATTTAATCCTCATTCTTGAATAAGTCTTTGAAAGTTGATCGTTCTATCTTGAAGCTGTGAGTCCCTGTCCAAACATTAACCTTTTGAGGGCATTGTGTATATGGTCCTCTTTATTCCAGTGTGGATTTTCCGTTGACCAGTAGCGGCAATTTTGATGATTAGCATTACCGTTAATGGAAAAAGTGCACTCATCAGAAAATATAACGTTTTCTAATTGGATGGTATTTGTTCTCCCATCAAAATTGTCTTTCATGAGTTCCTAAGTCGATATCATTTTATAGCAATGCATTTTATTTTTTTTCAATATGTTTAGTATCTATGTATGACTGGGTTTTCCTCCAGGTATGTGGGTTTTCCTCAAACTCAAGTATCAATGTTATTTTATGCATTTCCATTATACTAACCATTTTTATAAATTTTTATGAACCATTTTTATGAAATTTAAACGACATTGTAATATTGACAATATGCTGCAGTGATAGTACAAACTAATTTGATAATGCCTTTTAAACAAACTAATATTGCTATGATAGTTTTTTAAAGGATTTTTTTTTTAAATTGATATTAAATAAAAAACACTGATATGGCTTTTGCTTGGGTATTATTATAAAGTCTGAAACTGGAAAAGAATTTCGGTAATGAGATGATTTTATTTTTTTTAAGTTAGTTTTTGCAATAAATTGAAAAACAATAACTTTTTTGGCTAGATAATGAAGAGAGCTTTCAAACGATATATCACCAGCCTAAATTTCCCAGTTAAAAAATTAGGGGTTGTAACTGTCACTCAAAGGGGGTTGAAGGTAGGGATCACATTTTGACTGTAAAGAATGTTAATTTATAATTTAAATTTGTACATTCTGACATTTAAATTTTAGGTATTTCGGGATTTTTTATAAATAATGAATTTATTCCATTTGGGTCAATATAAACTTTTTGTAGGAAAAGTATTTTTGCAACGAAACTTGAAAATAAAATATACTGAACAAAAAAAAAATAAGCCAATAAGAACTAAAGAAAAATAAACAATATTAAAAAATGCCTCAAATAAATCCCGTGGTCGAAAATGTTTAACGTCTATAGATTGTGAAAGCTAATAAAAAATTAATTAAATTAAAACTTGACCAATTAATTGCCCTAGCTCTTTCATTGAAATAACCAACAAACAATTTAAATATAGATAAACAAACTTCCATTTTTTTTAAATATACATTGTCTGCTTTTATACTTGGGCTTGTTTATAGTGGCAACCTGTAAAGTTAATTTAAAAATTTTAATTTTCAAATTTACTTATTTTTAAATCCTAATCAACCAGATAAACTATTATATGCAAACCAATGCAAAACTATTGAGTAAGTTCCGTATGATGAATTTCATTAGAACTGAGAGAATGACTATAACCTACGGATCAGAGATCTAAAAGATCCATTGTGGAAAGAAAGTTTAACCACCACTCTTATAAACCCTAACCTAACTGCTCTGTACTAATTCTTAAAAATAAAGGTAAGTTTTGCCTTTTTCTTCCTTGTAAAGATAAAAAAACTTGTATGGATGTACTAAGAAGTTGGATACTTATATGTTACGAACGTTAATTTTGGGCATACTATGTAGTTTTATGGATTTGTTAATGCAAACTGTACCAAGGAAAGTTGCAATACACAGTTTATCAATTCCATATAAAGTAAATATTGACAGGATTAAACACGTAAAGATCAGCGTAAAAGTTTAATATTCTAGAACATATAATCTATGGAAACATTGCCGAAAAAATAAGAAAAAAGTATATCCTGGCTTTGAAACTTCTCACCATGGTTTTACCTCGAAGTATCGTCTTTTAAGGGGCGCAAATTTTCAATTTGTATTTAACATAATTCATTTTTAAAAGAACATGTAGCATTTCTCTTTTTAAAAAACGTTTTGACACAAAAATATATGACCCCTTAAATATATTACTTGTTCCAGAAATATGTATAAATTTATTTATTTTAATTGTTAATATACTTCGTAGTGAGTTTTGGTCACTTTCCAAAATTTCATAAAGTGCATAATGTAAAGCTTTCAATTAAACTTCAATTAAACTCTGACAGGTAAAAACACGAGAATCGAATAAACTATAATAAGTCTGAAACGAACAAATGTTTCAATATTTTTTTGCCACGCGTAACATTTTTTAAACTTCTTTCTTTATTCCTAATGATATAAACGAGAAGAATGCAATAAAAGAGTTCCGCGATTAAATCTAAATATAAGCTTCGTACTTTTTATGTTCCACTGATTACCCAGTCGCGTGAGGATGTTACTTACTCTGATAATATAAAAGAAAAAAATAATAATAAAAGAACTAAATGACTTGACGGTAAAATTATCTAGAGATTCGTTTCCGCAATAGTAAATTTCATTTTAAACTGATTATATCTGTATTCACATCGATGAGTTCTCGGCTATAATTGAATTACATACATTTGTTGAAAAGGCATATATTGACAGACTGGCGTTATAAATGTTTTTCTTTAAATAATAGAAAATATGTCGGTTTTGAGATAAATATTATAAAAAAAAGTGGCTGATTTCTGAATAATATAAAAAATAATTCTAAAGGTAAAAATTTGGTTAATGTTAAACCATTTGGCTTAAAAGCCTTGTTGGTTCTTTAAGTTATCTTGTCCCTTCTTTAATCTTTAAAATGTAATATTAACGAAGTGGAATTTTCTAAATGATACTATGCTGAGACACATAAGATTTAACTAAATAGCTACCTACACATAATATCAACAGAGATTTTATCATAAGATAATTTGTATAAAGTATTATGGCATATGACATATTATGGTACATGCTAACTACATTGTACTGGTTAGGTTAGGTTAGGTTAGGTTAGGTTAGGTTAGGTTAGGTTAGGTTAGGTTAGGTTAGGTTAGGTTAGGTTAGGTTAGGTTAGGTTAGGTTAGGTTAGGTTAGGTTAGGTTAGGTTAGGTTAGGTTAGGTTAGGTTAGGTTAGGTTAGGTTAGGTTAGGTTAGGTTAGGTTAGGTTAGGTTAGGTTAGGTTAGGTTAGGTTAGGTTAGGTTAGGTTAGGTTAGGTTAGGTTAGGTTAGATTGTATTGATTAACATATGAGTATCAATTATAGTATCAGTTTATAAATACAAATAAATAATTTCAATTATAGATGATAAACTGAAATCAAATTCAATATCAAACTAATTCTACTATAATGGAAGTGATAAAGTATGATTTCACAAATTTAGCATGTCACCAGTAATATTTTCTATATATAAGTTAGGTAATATAGTGGAGAAAAGTTTTAAACTTGATTTCATTATAATATTTTAAATTAATTTATGTTAAATAGTTAAAAATACTATTAAAATTAGTTTTAATTTATTAAACATGTAGTAAACAAAGTCTTTATGTCTTGGTTAAGTTAGGTTATATCAGGTCTTTTATGTATGGTATATATTATTATACATGAAATTTATAACAGACATTAATATGATATTTAGAACTAGATTAAGTTTAGGGAACTAAATATACATAACAATTATTAATATAATTAAAAATAAATTGTCGGAGGTATAATATAACCTTAGACAATAATAATTATGTAGTAGTATTTATTAACAACAGAAATAATAAACTTATTTTAAAGTAAACTTTATTCATTTATTTTTAATATTATTATTGTATAAAAATTATATATAAAATGTAAGACAAAGATAAAGGTATTGTGTAAAAGAATTTTCGCAAAAGAATTTGATATATAAAGTTCGCGTTGTTCTAAGAAGACCTGGATAAAAAAACGGTAAAAAATATAAATAGAGAGTCTTAATTAATAGTCAGCCAGTAAAGACAGTAATTTTTGAAAAGTAATTAGGGAAAAGTGAAGTCAAACAATAATTTCCGAGAGTGTAAAAGACATAAAAGTGTACTCACCGATTAAAATTAAGTTAAAAAATACAAATAACACTCAAAACACTTAGCTGTATTGTGTTTTCAAATATAATTGGGTAAACAATTTGAAGTAAAACAAAACCCAACTTATAAGCGTACGTGGTCCGTCAACATTAATATTTATTTTTTTGAAGGAAGAGATAAATCCAGAGATCAGTTACATTTTTCAGCAACGGATGAAAAGGACTCTCTACATGCGTTAATATAAGGTTAAACAAATTTTGTCAAATAATTGTATAATTGTATTTATTGTTAGTTTAATTAAACAACAAATAAAGAATTTATTTGGTTTTTAGTAGTTAATATAATTGAAAAATTATTTAACAGTTATCGTTATATGTTTAATAATAATTTTGTTTGTTGCAATTTTTTTTCCTAAACAAATTGTTCTGATTTGTTTTTATATAAACCTTAGTATTTATAAATATATAAAAAGATAATGAAGTTTATTCTCTATTAAGAAAATTTGAAATATTTCTTAATTAAATTTCTATTTTAAAAATTTTTTATTGTTATTATAAATGTTTTGTTATAAATTAATTTTTCTAATTCCCCTATTCTTTCAATAGAAGCTTTCAATTAAGAATACCTGAGATAACAGAACTAATTTTCTAATAATGTCAGAGATTTGTTAATACAAATTAAAGTTCCAAATAATTAAAATTATATTATACTTGACAATGTATATTGTAAATGGTAAATAGTAAATACAACAGAGTTTGTGATAAAACATATGCCTATAATTGTAATTTTATTCTCATTTGAAATTGTAAGTTTGGTTAAATTAGTAAAAATAGGAAATTGATAATCTCACAAATAAAACTTTACAGAACTTTCAAGTCGTATTTTTTATTAAATGTTTGGCACTAAAATATGATTTCAAAAAATAAAAGAATAGAAACACATCATATTTGATATTTTTCTATTTATTTTTACTGAAATTTTTAAAATATTTTTACGAGACACATCATTAAGTGACATAAATAAAGGAGGACGTTTTTTTAGTTTACTTTTTGACAAATACTTCTAATTAAATAAATTAATTGTAAAAAATGATCACTAAAATCCTTCAAATATTTTTTCAAAAACATTTACTATTGTAAATATCATATACCAATTTTTGACCTTAAGTTATTGACTCAAGGCATGATCTGAGTGTCCGCAATATCTATAGAATGAAAACAGTCGATTTGGTTGTGGTTTGCAGCAACGGACGCAATTATGTTGGCTAATTGGATTTTGGAATAATTCGCTATACAGGTTTGAAATTCGGAGATCTCCTAATAACCAGATCATCACAAACAATTTTAGGTTATATCACTTTTTTCTTAAATTTCAATAAGACACTTTGTTACGACACTGGAATTGTCCAAAAACCCGAAACCCTTCGCAGTTCGAGTTTTATCTCTTTCAAATTATTCACGTATCCTATAAACCAATAAAACTAGGAAGGATTTGCAAGGATCAAATTGCCAATAATGCTGACCGTGTCTTGAAGATGACAAACAATCTTTTTCATTGTTGCAGTAAACTTTTCTGCTACTACGACAATTTCTAACAGTTTGAGCCACCGGTGACAGTCAATTTTTGGCATTTTGAAAGAAACGTACGACTTGGCTTTAAGAATAGCGAAGAAATCTTTGTGGAACATCAGTTCCAGTGAAAAAAGTATCCAATTTAAGATTTATTAGACTAGTGTATCCGGTTAACTTGTTATCTATTAGATATGTCAGATAAAGGACGTTCTGCTACTGTAGAATGTGTAGAATATATTGAATCTTCGCTCCAGTGGGTAATTTTATAAATGTAGTTAAAAACAGTGACCTCAAAAATAAATATAAAATTTATCTGTTTATTCGGCTCTCATTTTCAAAGGCAATAATTATAACAATAATGGATGCTGACGTTTACTACTAAAACTCTAAAATAGTAATGCAATAAAAATTTGTTTAACATTAGCAATGGTACCTATTTATTAGTTTATATGATTTTTAAAGCAAATAAAGCGGTCACTAGAGGTTTTATTAGTATTGATAAATTCATAGGACTGTCAAGAAAATAAAAAAAAATGAATTTTAATAGTTTTAGTTTGAGTAGTATTTGTTTATTCAAATTATTAAATACAAGTTGTTTTAGAAAGTTTTTTAAATTAAGTAGGTTTTGTAGGTACACAATGGTTTAAAAAATAACTCTCTCAAATACCACCCGTCCTGTAAAATTTCACTAGATAAATTTTTTTTTCCAGACTTTTTTATTTTGGCATAACTAAAAAAACAAATCTCTCGTCATACGGACTCAATTTCAATTTGTTTTCGTATTTTTGTCTAATAAAAAAGTTTTCGTGGAAAGATTTATCGATAAAATTTTAACCAATCGTGGTATTATCTTTGATTATAAAACATTGATCCTAATCGTAGGACACACAAAAACAAAATTAGATATTATGTTCTTTGACTGTACAAAACTCATAGTACAAGCATGTAAGCTCTATAGTTACATCTCCAAATAAAAACATGATGGAAATGATTTATTAACATTAATTTACAAATTTTTAAAAATTCTTCGCTTTTATTGATCAAAATAATTTTAAATTAAAAATTAAACATTACAAAATCAATGGTACAATATGGAGCTTTTTACAAACTTTTACCAGAATATATAAATTTTATAACAACTTTATTTAAACTGTTTTATATCAATAGACAAACAAGTTTGTAGCATGTGGTTGCGGCAAGTAATTTTCATATAATATACAATAATTGATCATTATATTATTTATCATGCAATGGCATGTTTAATTATTTATTTATATGTTTTTTTAATCTTGTAAACCATTTATCGTTTATTACTTGTAAACAACATTATTTTTTGTTCCAGGTAAATAAGCAGTTTTCACTCTTAACCATTAGTCAGTAAGTAATAACTCATTTTAAGCTACTAGAAAATATGGTTAGCTTCGTATTGTAACGTTTATTTATTTTTACTAGTCTTTTTAATTTATTTTTATACTATTTAAATCACTAACACTGTTTAATTTATGTAACACAATTTATTTACAATACTTTAATTTATGTAAGACAATATTTCTATTCGCATTTATCTAACAACATACTACTAACTAACTAACCTAAAATATTCCAATCGGTCCTTAATATATAGGTAAGTATTGTTCCAGCATACTCCGGTCTATTCTCGATCGTATCGAGTCTAGATGCTTCGCTCGTCGGGCGCCGTATATTCTCGAAGACTCTCGCATCATCTGTTTCCTTCGCGTCTGGTCATAGCGCCAGGGGCGTACTCGCACAACATTGCCCCCTCCTTAAGAGATAGTTCCTCCTGGAACTTTTACGGAATTGAGACTGGATGGAGATACTTGCAACTGAATCCTCGTCTACAATTTCCAGTTGCATGGAAATAACATGGAATGGTCTTTGATGTCAGCTGGACACGGGGCGAATGGCTGCATACCAACACTTGGACTTCGGTATCTTGAAAGATTACTTCCACCATATTTCGGATGACCCTCCAATCCAATGAGTTGCACTCTATTTTCGGCATGGCTAGCTTCTGTATGTTGGACTCCAATACGTGCTCTCTCAAGTTAAGTAATGATTCCCATATATTTCGATA
The DNA here is from genome assembly GCA_035357415.1 of Ophraella communa. Taxonomy (NCBI): domain Eukaryota; kingdom Metazoa; phylum Arthropoda; class Insecta; order Coleoptera; family Chrysomelidae; genus Ophraella; species Ophraella communa. Next base: position 16,760,344 of record CM068988.1, on the reverse strand, counting down.
AGTGGGCTGGTCTTGGTAGGTATTCTTGGTAATCAGATAGAAGAGGCAACGGGAGTCATCTCGAAGTATCAAAGCCTTCCCAGTGGCTGGTAACTGATTTTGAAGTTCTGACAATCGACCAAACTTCTTTCGAAAGACAGACGCTAATCCTCGGCCGTCGCTGATAGTGGCGGAAACGCTATGGGCCAATGAGTAGTCATCAGGAAGTGTGAACAGGTCTTGCTGTCTCTCAATAGTCACGCCGTATCTAGCTTTTCCAGTACCTCCATATGCACCCATAAATTCTTCGAAAGCAAGGTCGGGTGTATCTTGGACTTGGTTTACGACTTCTTCTTCCTGGTTATGATCTCCTTCAAATTTCGCCAGTCGGTTTCGGTGTACCACCTTAGGTTTTCCATTCGGAGTCTTTATTATACGGTATATGACGTCATTGATTCTTTTCTTGATGATGTATGGACCCTCCCAAGATTGTTGTAGCTTTGGTGAGTACCCCTTCTGTCTTTTTGGGTTATGGAGCCAGACTTTGTCACCTTCTTGGAAACATCCCTCTATAGCTTGGGTATCATACCGTTTCTTCATCCTGTCACTGGCAACTTGAAGATGGGAGCGAACCAAATCATGCATGTCGTCCATTTTTCTTCGTAACTGGATTACATAGTCTTCTCCAGCTATATCCTCTCCAGGTCGGCATCCAAACTCGAGGTCGCATGGTAACCTCATCTCACGTCCAAACAAGACTTTTGCTGGTGTTTGACCTGTTGATTCATTGACGGCGGATCGATAAGCCATTGCAAAGAGCGAAATATACTGGTCCCAGTCCCTTTGGTGATTGGATACTACTTTTGATAGATATTTGCCAATGGTTTTATTCATGCGTTCTACCATTCCATCCGATTGTGGGTGCAATGCTGTAGTTCTTGTTTTTTTCATTCCTAAATTGTCGCAAATTCCTTGAAAGAGTTGACTTTCGAAGTTCCTTCCTTGGTCACTGTGAATCTCCAAGGGCACTCCATATCGGCAAATAAACTCCTTTACTAGCACGTCTGCGACAGTTGCTGCCTCTTGATTTGGAATAGCGTAGACTTCAACCCACTTCGTAAAATAATCCATTACCACCAACATGTATTTATTCTTATTCTCAGTAGTGGGGAACGGTCCAGCAATATCTAAAGCAATTCTCTCAAATGGGCTACCAACGTTATATTGTTTCATGGGAGCCTTTCCTCTTTTCTGAGGTCCATTACTAGCAGCACAGATGGTACACTTCTTACACCAGTCCTTAACATCATCGGAACTATTCATCCAATAAAACCTTTCCCGAACTCTCTGCAGGGTTTTCTTGACACCAAGATGACCTCCTGATGGACTGTCGTGTAACTGTCGTAGTGCTTCGGCTACTCTACTCTTTGGTATAACCAATTGCTTTCTGTTAACGGAACCGTCATCGTTTTCAATTATTCTCTTTAATAAATCGCCTTCCAAAATGAAAGACTCCCACTGAGCCCAATATGATTTAAGGACTGTAGAGAATTTTGACACTTCTTGCCAAGTAGGTCGACGATCTTCTATCTTCCATTCTCTCATTTTCTTTAAGACAGGATCATTATCTTGTTCTTCTTTAATTTTAGTAGGTGCCCAGTCGTCGTTAACTACAGTTGTTCGTAGTATTGCAGTTTCTTTTAATTCTGTCTTACTGCAGTGAGAACACTCTTCTGGGCACGGTCTTCTGGAAAGGGAGTCTGCATTTCTGTGACTTATCCCAGCTCGATGTTCGATCCTAAAGTCGTACTCTTGGAGTCGTTCGATCCACCTGGCAATTTGACCTTCAGGGTTCTTAAACTGCATTAGCCATTTTAGGGCTGCATGGTCCGTCCGGATTAAGAATTTTCTTCCATAAAGATATTGGTAGAAGTGTTCCACCGATTTCACAACTGCCAGAAGTTCTCTTCTCGTAACGCAGTAATTCCGCTCAGGTTTGGAGAGTACTTTACTAAAATAACCCAAGACTCTCTCTTGTCCATCTTGAATCTGTGAAAGGACTCCTCCAATTCCGACATTACTGGCATCTGTATCCAAAATAAATTCTCCTTCCGGTTGTGGGTAGCCTAATATCGGTGCTGCGGTTAAATGCTTCTTCAGAGTTTCAAAAGCCGTTTGACAGTTTTCATCCCAGCAGAACTCTCTCGTTTCCTCTGTAAGGCGTGTTAATGGCTTAGTAATGTCTGAAAACTTTCTGATAAATCTGCGATAGTATGTACATAGACCACCCTTTACCTCCCTTTGGTACAAAAATGTTGCGATACCGATGAAGAAAATCTTTCATTTTTCTTTTCTCTTCTCGGTTTAAAGATGTACCAGCAACCGCCACCATTTGTTCAAACTTATCGTTGGAATTATCGGGAATAGTTGTCTGTCGCATTATAGATGTTACTGGTACGGAGGTTCCAACTTTGGTCTCTTTCTTGATCGTAATTGGGTGATCATTGACGTTTATAACTCGTACTGGAATTTCTTTAGCAGAAGTGACCAATCCTTTTCCTATCAAAATTCCTCGACCGACCTCCTCATCATGGTTCCATGGTTCCATCATCACAGGTATTCCTTCGTCAATAGTTCCTTGCAGTCTGGCCACTATGATCGTTTCGCTTCTACCAGGTACCACAGTATCCTCCTGGACAACGGCTGGCACGGTTTTGTCCTCATATGGATGAAGGAATATTTCTTCAGAACCGACTTTGATAACTCTGTTCTTGAAATCCAGTTGGAAACCATGTAAGTTCATCACATCCATTCCTAATATGACATCTTCCTCAATATCAGCGACAATAACAGTATGCGTGAACTTTTCTGAGCCAATTCCTATTTGAACCTGGGCTTCTCCAAGGATGTTAGCTCTGTCACCTGTGGCAGTTCGCAGTCGTAGCCTTGTTGGTAAAAGCTTCTTACGGCTATTTATAGTTGTTGGCCGTATAATCGTTCTGGTCGCTCCAGTATCCACCAATAGTGTATACTTTTTACCGTTGACCTCACCATCTACATATACACTGTCTTCGCGGCATTTCAAAGAGGCTATTAATATGAGAGGGTCTTTGGAAACGTTCTGGGTCGAAGCTGCCCCCTCTAGGCCGGCCCGTTTTAGTTTTTCCTGTGGAGTAGTTTCTTGATTCGTAGTGACCCCAGGACGTTTACATGAATTGCGAGCATGTCCTATTTCACCACAATTCCAGCGCCTGATGGTCTTCTTCTTTTTCTTATCAGTAAAGTTCTTCATCATATTTACTAATTGGTCTAACTTATTTTCATCTTCCTCTTCCGTTACGGACCTTACTTTACTGTATCCTCCACAAGCTTTCGAAGCCGCTTCATACTCAAGCGCGGCAGACAAGATGTCAACTAATGTTTTGTGGTGAGCTAAACGGAGTGTCTTTGCCATTTCGTGGTCACGAAGTCCATCAAGAAATGCTTCAACAGCTAAACATTCCATCATTTGTTCTGGAGCTGAAGGGTAAGCAAATCTTACCAATCTGGCAATATCTACTTCGTACTCTTGAAGTGTCTCCTCTCGCTTCTGTTTTCGAGTCTTTAACTGCGATCGGTACAAGTTCTCCAAGTGTTCGTGACCATATCGCATGTTCAAGCTTTTCTTCAGTTGCTCATAATCATCTGTGTCCTCCACTGGTATGGTCTGAAGAACATCCAAAGCGTCTCCTCTCAGAGCGATGGTGAGGTTTATTGCCCTCTCTTTTTGGGACCATCCGTTCGCTCTCGCAGCTGTTTCGAACTGTTTGAGATAATTTTCTCAAGACATCTTTCCGTCAAAGGTTGGGGCCTTAACACGAACAGAACTTTCGTTGCCTTCCAATTTCGGTTTCCGCTCCACTTTGTAGCTTCTCATTTCGTCCTTGTTTTCCTCTCCTAAATCTTCCATATCTTCTTTACCTCCTTTTTCCATCTCTTCCATTTGCTTTTCCATTTCTCTTATTTTCTCTTCAATTTTTTTTTCAAATGAAGACATTTTATTTTCCATAGAAGAAATATCCAAAGAAACTTTGTTTTCCAAAGAAGAAATGTCAGAAGAAACTTTATTTTCCAAAGAAGAAATGTCAGAAGATACTTTATTTTCCAAAGACAAAATATCATCTTTTAAAGAAGACATATCAGTAGAGACTTTGTTTTCCAAAGAAGAAATATCATTTTTCAAAGAAGACATGTCGGAAGAAACTTTATTTTCCAGAGAAGAAATTTCAGTAGAAACTTTATTTAAGGAAGAAATAATTGTAGCAGAAGAGTCGTCTACAAAAATATGATTTTCTGGATCTAAACCATCATTTTCCAATGCTTGCTTAAGTCGCTCCAACAACTCAGTCTTCCTTCCTGTTGTTTCCAATTCACGATCCTCCAGCTCTTGACGCAATTCTGTCACTTTCAAGTCACAAAGTTTTTTCGACATATTTATTTATTTATTTTTTTTTTTACCTTATTTATTTACAATATCCCACTTCTGACACCAATGTAACGTTTATTTATTTTTACTAGTCTTTTTAATTTATTTTTATACTATTTAAATCACTAACACTGTTTAATTTATGTAACACAATTTATTTACAATACTTTAATTTATGTAAGACAATATTTTTATTCGCATTTATCTAACAACATACTACTAACTAACTAACCTAAAATATTCCAATCGGTCCTTAATATATAGGTAAGTATTGTTCCAGCATACTCCGGTCTATTCTCGATCGTATCGAGTCTAGATGCTTCGCTCGTCGGGCGCCGTATATTCTCGAAGACTCTCGCATCATCTGTTTCCTTCGCGTCTGGTCATAGCGCCAGGGGCGTACTCGCACAACAGTATTAAACATAATGTTCTTGGCTGTTTGCGGTCGATGGTTTTTTCAGATATGGATGCTTAACCAATTGAGAACTTTTAGATGTCTAATGTAATAAATATAACTCAATAATTCTAAACTTATTAAACGAAATATATTACTCAAAAACACTAAATTTGCAGTCGATCTATATTCGTCAACACACCAACTGTTAATAATCGTACCGGCTTCATACAGTCTACTTTTTGTTATCGAATTCCTTAGTCTAGTTGTGAATCACGGCCGTTCTTTTGATAATAGGTACTTGTTTACCTACATATTTTTAATATAGTGATTACTTGTAAAATAATTTGTTACACTAATTTTGGTAAAATATAGAGGAAGTAGTTAAAAATCGTACTAGAGCTATCTATTATCGGCGAATAGAAAAAAAAATAGTAATAATCCTAAAATAAGGAATATGGTTTATATTATACAGTGTGGATATTAAGTCTTACCCCCTAGTAAACTCCCTTATTTAAGACAAATATGAAAAATGAAAGGAACTGGCAAATGTTCGGAATGTTCTCCATATACTTTCTGACAGAAGTGAATTCTTTGTTTCGTTGCCTCCCTAACCCTTTGTAGGGTGTGCATATCAATCCTAATACATTCTTCGATTATTCTTTGACGGAATTCAGCAAGTTGCTTCAATTAGCTCCCATACAGTTTGGATTTAAGGTGGTGATCTTGGTGGCCTATCAATGAATCTACGAAGTTCCAATTCATCTTGTCGGATACAAACGATTTAAAAAATTTTGAACTTGAGCAGCGCAATGAGGTGAAGCTCCATCTTATTGGAAAACAATATCTTAGGTAAATTCGCCTGGATTGTTTCTAAGCACATCATTTGCAGGAATTATTTGTGTCTCCAATAGATTAAGATAGCTTTTCCCCGTTAATTTGCCTATAATGTGATTCCCTAGTGTACCTGCCCAACTATTTAATTTAGTTGAAGAATAAGCATGACACTCTTGAAACAATCGAGGGTTTTCGTCAGTCCAGTCGGTGTACGTGACCATTTAAAGAGAATGTAGATTCATCGGAAAAACCAATATGTCTTAAATAATTTGGATCTTGTGAAATATTATTATCCATAATTTCACAATATTGCAATCGTCGATCTGGATCATCCACCATTTTCATCCTATAAGGATGAATTTTTTGCTTTTTTAAAATATTTAAAACGGTTCTGTGACTTACTTTGCATTTGCGAGCGACATTTCTGGTTGAACTTGATGGATTTAATACAAATTGACATAAATATCTTCTTGCCTTTCCTCAGCATCTCATTTCTTGTTTTCGACAGAACCAGTTTTAAGAAATTTGGTGACAAGCAGTCTATAGTAATGTCGATTAATTGGACGAACCAGAAAACGATTAATAAATATTCTTAGAGCTTCATGGTAATTACGCCCCAAAGAATTCCGTGAAGATCGTCCAAAAGCTGTTGTGCCACTAATCATCTATGCAGTACTTCAACTGATCATGCAAGATCGTCTTTTGATATTACGTAAGATAGAGTCATCGTAGAGCATTAGACTTTACTGTGAATTTGATTATTTACCATTGATATCTTATTTCCAAGATCTTTTACCTGTCTTAGTAGCTGCTAAGCGATAGTAGAATATCTCTTAGTTGTGGTAATAAAATGTTCCATATACATAGATTTAAAACTAAAATAAAAATTCTAGAAAAGAAGAAGAGAAGAGAAGCCTGAGATAGTATGGAATCTTAATGAGAATATCAAAACATAGGTAGCCAAAGCGTATTAAATGACATAAAAAAATTTATCTACAATCAAAGTTATTTCACTGTTTTTACAAATTGTTGCCAGAATATTAACAAGATATTTGTTTACTGTTGTTCAGTAAACATGTAATGGAATTTTTTACCATAAAAAACTTTAAAAAAACACTTAAGCTATTTTTTATAATAAGTATTTCTTTTTAATCGTCTCAAAAATAGAGTAGCTGTGCTCATATTGTGACAAATTTCTTATTTATTGAATGCCCTAAGGAAAATACCTTTAAACCATTAAATAACCAAACCCATGATTAGTTTTAATATCCGAACAATTTTAAATTGTTTACCGGAACGTTAAACTACAATATTTACGATGAAAGCGATTGAATTGTTCGAAAATATCCAAGTTGAAATTTCACAATGGTTTTTAATATTTATATTTTATTATGTTGTATGTGGACGCACAATCTAAAAATATCATTTCGGAATAATTGAGGGGATATGAAATTTAAAAAGTTTATGGGATATTTAATTTTAGTTATGCGGACGATAATTTCGGTTGACAAATAAATTACGATTTGAAGTAAATCTTTTAATTCGCGTCGTCAATAATTTATACGTATCAAAATGTGGTCGCATAATTTTTTTAACAGTGCAATTTATTTTTGATGGAGGTACATAATATTAGGTAAGTAATTCGAATTTTACAAACGTTTTTAAACTAAAAATTTGACCGAACGGTTATTTAAAGCTCAGAACAATCAAATAGGTTTGTAGTGAATACAACTAATATTCCCTCAACAAACTAAAGATATTAAAAGTTATAAAAGTTAAGAATAATGAAAAACTCTTCGTTTTACCAAAACTTCCAATTTTTATTTAAAAAATTGCTTTATTAACTTTAATGACAGCCGTTTCGCTAGACTTAGCATCGTCAGATTGACATATTGAAGTTACATTTTGTTTGTTTGTAGCTAGGTACCTGATGTTTATTAGGTAGTTATAAGGCTAGACCAAGTATGGAAGTAATAAGACATAACAATATTAAAGCCTAAATGTTATGAGCCCTAAGGGATTATCCTGGATGTACTTCCCTCTAAGATCAGTATAACTGTGCAATGATATAGAAAAACCAGGAAAAAACTATATCATGCTGATCTTTACAATAACTTAATATATTTGTGTTACATTTACGTCTTATCTATGTATAAAATGAAGACTCAATCAAAGCAAACATTTTAAAAGTGGAGAACTTCCCAGATTTATTTGTTCACTAACAACTTTAAATTGTGGATCTGCTAGATCTAGGTCTTTTTATTTCAAGTTCTTCAAGTAAATCTAAATTTTGTTTTTTATTACAAGTGTGTAGTATTTGGATGTCATTGATGTGTAAGAGTGAGGTTGGATGTTCAAGTAGGTGTTTTGCATAATTTGACTTATCTGGTTGTTTTAATCTATATGATCTTAAATGTTCGTTAAATCTTACTTCAAAATTTCTTTGGGTTTGACCTATATCTACAGCATTACACTTTGGACAATTAATTTTGTAAACACCAGATTTTTTTAATTTAGGTAATTTTGTTTTTACATTTAACAATTTTGTACCAATATTATTTTGCGTTTTAAATGATATTAATGCTGATGTTGCCGAAGATATTATTAATAAAATTTTATTGGAAATAGTTCCACAATACGTAATATTTTTATAACTTTTAATTTCTTTAGTTTGTTTAGGAAATATTAGGTTTAGTGACACTTTCTGTTCTTTCTTATTAATTAATGTATTTATCAAATGAATTGGGTAGCCATTAGATGTAGCTATTTGTTTTATGATATCAATTTCTTTATAAGTAAGATTTAACGAACATTTAAGAGCATATAGATAACAACCATATAAGTCAAATTATGCAAAACACCTACTTGAACATCCAACCTCACTCTTACACATCAATGACAGCCAAATACTACACACTTGTAATAAAAAACAAAATTTAGATTTCCTTGAAGAACTTGAAATAAAAAGACATATAGCAGATCCACAATTTAAAGTTGTTAACAAATAAATCTGGGAAGTTCTCCACTTTTAAAATGTTTGCTTTGATTGAGTCTTCATTTTATACATAGATAAGACGTAATTGTAACACAAATATATTAAGTTATTGTAAAGATCAGCATGATATAGTTTTTTCCTGGTTTTTCTATATCATTGCACAGTTATACTGATCTTAGAGGGAAGTACATCCAGGATAATCCCTTAGGGCTCATAACATCTAGGCTTTAATATTGTTATGTCTTATTACTTCCATACTTGGACTAGCCTTATAACTACCTAATAAACATCAGGTACCTAGCTACAAACAAACAAAATGTAACTTCAATATGTCAATCTGACGATGCTAAGTCTAGCGAAACGGCTGTCATTAAAGTTAATAAAGCAATTTTTTAAATAAATATTGGAAGTTTTGGTAAAACGAAGAGTTTTTCATTATTCTTAATAAGATGGACTTCCAAAAAGTAAGGGTTAGTACAATCAATTTAGTTATAAAAGTATTACATATTGTGGAAATATAGATAATACAATTATTTGTTTATTAACTACTTTATATTGTTGATCTGCTAGATGTTTTTTTTATTTTAAGTTCTTCGAGTAAATCTAAATTTTGTTTTTTATCACAAATGTGTAATTGGTGTATGAGTAAGTCTGGATGTTCAAGTAGGTGTTTTGCATAGTTTTACTTATCTGGTTGTTTTACAACATATCGATATATCTTCAATATATCAATCTGATATGCTAGTTTTTAGCGAAACAGCTGTAATTGAATTTAAAAACGTATTTTTCGAATAGGGGAAGTTTCGTTCAATCGTTATTTGTTTACTGTTATTAATCAAATATATTTTATAACCAAACTCACTATTTTGTTTAAAAACTTAACATTTTAGTCATTTACAGCTATTTCGAAAAATCATTATCTTCAGATTAATAATTGAAATAATCCTTTGGTTGTTCTAGGGACCTTGGATTTCTATTACTGCCTATCTTTTTGGCTCTAGACGGTTTATTTCCACCAATCAGGTTCCTTGTCTTGGAAATACTTTTGCTGCCATTTTTAATGGGTATACGTAGAGCATTCTTTCCAGAATATATGAAATATTTAAAGCATTTAAATAAACAAGAAAATGTCGAGATTGCTCATAGAAATGCAAATGATTACAAATAAACAATTAAATTTACCATAAACGCAATTTAACAACACAATTAATGCAAAATAAATCTTAATTAAATTAGGTTAGGTTTGTTTCTAAGATGCAACACAATAATTAAAAAAAATATATAAATATAAGAGAGGAGGAACAAAACTTGCTTCTTTCTCTTCCTAGAATGCAAACTAGGCAACCAACATCACCACTATTATGATTTTATTTGATAGGTTACAGAAAATGGTTAAAAGATTTATTCGAGACGTTTAGTAACCTTTTAGTCATGAGGCTGCAACGTGGATTACTAAATTCCAGAGGTATGCACAAGGGAATGTTTTTGCGACAAAAATATTTTATATGGAATTCAAATTTATTATATTACTTAACTAACCACCTCCGAGATATAGTCGGGCATAGAAAAAAAATCTACTTTTTTCTTTAATAAACATAAGCTTTCGAATGTAAAATTATATTCAATTGCTGATAGGAGGAGTAAAAATATTCGCCAGAAAATCGAAAACGTTAAACTTGTCCAATGTAATACCAATATCGCGTCAATATTAAATCATAACACAGGATATTCGCAAAGCCAGCAGCACGGAACGGCACCAAACCCTTTTGCAAAGCCACCAACTTACAAGAGAGTCAAAAGCAGGGCGTCACTGAAGCATAAAACCAAACTCATAGCCCGTAGGCAAGCAGCATTTCGAAAAAGATGCAATCTCGTATATATATAAGAAACGTTATTTGTGTATTCAACGAGACCGTCACATTATTTTATTTTCTTTGTTGGGATTTTTATTTTTGACTGGTTTTAAATAAAAATTGAAATAGATGACGTGTATATTCTATATATTACTTTTACTTCAAGAAGCTAATTTTTCAAAAAATAGTTTTTTTCACTATATTAAAGATATCTAAAAATGTTTATTGGTGATATAGTGACAAAAATATATCGTCAAGTTTGCAAGAAATTATCTATTTCTAAGTATCTACTCAAATAAAGTTTAAAGCTCCTTTCATTATATATTTTTTCTTTAGATAAGGTGATACATTTTAATTAAATTAATAGAATGGCACAAATACCACAAAAAGGTAAAGTCACAGTGGAATACACTCAGGAACACGACTAACCTTCTGTAGAATGATACTACCTTTGATTACTAATAACTTAAAATATTCTATATTCATTATAGTTAGTAAACTCAACATGTTAAATGGAAGTGGTATTCATTTGATATACAGCTTCGACAGCTAGTGACATTTTACAGAATAATGCAGACGTTTGAAACTATACCAAGGCTCTATATTATATAACCAATGCTGTGTTGCCAGAAAAAGAACAGTCAGCTTCAATACTGCAAGATGAAGGTTCTTAACAAAACTATTCTATATTTAAACTGACTTTTAGTAAATAAACTGAAAAAAAAATTTCTTATCAGATAAGAATACGCTTTTAACGAATAACTAGGAAATACTTTTTTTAATAACAATGATATCACGGTATGCAGTGCGTGAATGCGTGCAAATATAGTACTGCCTGTGTTTTATTGTTATCTTTGTGACTATCATCCGTATCAAAACGAACACGAGTTGTGTAATATATCTAAATACCATGTTTTCTTTGTACATATAAATATCTTAGTAAATGTTTATTTCCTTGACATCTGTTGTATTTAAAAATAATAATAAAATAATGAGATACAAATGTTTTTAGTCATTTTACTTTTTGTATAGTAAAAAATTAACATCCCAAAACGTTTATTATGTGTACTAAAAAACAGGCTGTATATTTTCACCCTATCGTTTGTTTGTCTACAGGCTGATTGATTAGTGTGATAAAGTTCAGTAGATCCGCCTTGATAAAATTAAATAAATAAATAAACATAGCTGTACTTAACGGATGTGATAGAAACTAATAGATAAGCTTAACAAGGTTAGGTTAGGTTAGGTTCTATGTAAGTGGTCATTCTAGGTCCTGAAAGATCTACTATGGCTCACCACAAAGTTATTGTCTTTCTAACAGCCCTACACCTCTGATGAAGATCATCAGGGTCGCTGGCAGTTGTGTCCTATCAGTAGTTATTTTACAATGAAACTTTTTGGAGAAATCTCTCATAAATGTCTTTAAGTGTCCCGATCCTCTAGCTCGATCCAGTAAGAACGTCTCATCCGATCTACCCTCTGGCTATCCTATTTGCTATGCCTAGCAATAGTTTCGGAACAATAAATATTCCTTCAGCACCTTTTCTGTGTAAAAGATCAGCTCCTTTCGTTCCTTTAATGCCGGTATGTCTAGGTACCCAAAAGTAAGGCAACTTCATTATTTTACCGAAGACCTATTAGATGCTGAAGGCATTTCTAAACTAACTTGAAGTGAATCCAATTTGATTTCAGTAACTTTAGCGCCGAAAATGGTTTTTATAGTATTGTTTCTGCAGTCGTTCTTAAAAAATTGTGGATAGGTTATCCAAGTTCAGATTCCCTCCATAGACTCCAGCTGCAATGCCGCTCTCCAGCTTACAGCCGTCTTTGTACCAACACTGATCAACCATTATAAGATTCGATTTATTAATCTCTTGGGTACAGAAATGTAAATGGTTTGTGTTAAATGTATTTAGATTGCATTTCATCTGGTATTATCTCCATCGGATGATATTTTATTATCATTGCAGCCCTGGCTCCTGGCTCAGACACCATTCTGTATTCTAGCATTTCACTAGCCTTCGGTATGCGCCAGCCGTTAACTTTTTTTCCAAAAGATGTGAAATGAAGGAATATCTTTTAAAACTTTCATGGCAGCCCTTATGATTAAGCATGCTTGCCGTTGAAGCTTATTCAGCGTCTCTCTGGTAGTCTTCTGCAGACATTTAGCCGACCACACTGCAGCATACTCATTCGCATTTTGGTTGCGTTTAATTCCCTCTGACTTACCGCATACTTTACGACATATCCTAAGGAAGAGCTTTGCTTATAAAATTTTTACCAAAAGAGCGGTTCATGTATGTCTTTTATACAGCGTAAACCCTAGATATTTAACTTAGCTTTCTTTATAGTTTCTTCATAGAAGACCTGTATTTGGAGTGTTTTTTCAAAAAAGGAATCATTTGCCAGTAAATGTCTCTGTTTCGTTTTCGGTGCGTCTCAGTGTACATTTTTCTCGATGTCTAAAAATGAAGTGTTCTTTTCAATCTCATCTCGAAAACAAAACTTCAATCTGGTCCCGATCTCGTCTCGATATCAGGATGAGGAGGGATATCTCGAATTTCGAGTCTGGTGCCTACAATTGCCTACAGTTTTTGTTTTTAACTTAAATTCCTAAGATCTAATATTATAACGCATCTATGACACATCAATCACCCTGTAATTCCAGTTATTTCAGCCGAATATTTACAAAATTGCCTTAATTATCGGCTTTATTTTGCGACGTTACACTGCTAATGTCTCGATGTATTTTTTTGAAGGCTCAAACTGGTGCCGATATGCCTAAATTAGTATAAATTAAATTGTTAATACCCCATTACGGGATTATATTCGATTTAGCAGCCAAAACCCCGTTCAGAAAATGATTTCTCTGAATTACCAACATCGAGCGTTGCTCTATATCCTTTTAATATGTTTTCGTTACCTCGAGGGTATTTGACGGCTTTTAGTCGGGGGTGCATTTAAAACAGTAATCAAATCATTACGAAAAACTACCCTCGAGCTGATAACGAAAATCGGGGTGACATGTTACAAAAACACCACCCTTGGTGTGTGTCAATAATCGCGACAGCAAACTGAAATTTTCGAATTGAAGTTTATTGGTTAACAGTCATACTAGACTGGTTAATTAGCAATTTGGTTGCCACATTATTCAATGCATGGAATGTTAAGAATACTAAACAAAATAACTTTGCAACAAAACTTCGACAATTTAATTAAAAACTTTTTAGATTTCGATTTAATTATGCTACTACCATTAACGAAAAATTGTAAGATTTTTTACAACTGTAAATTTTGTAGAAAAAAATGCAATCTCCGAGAATTGATATTTTTCGCTTCTCTCCCTATCTAGCAAACTTCTCCCTGATATACTTCTAAGTATTTTCATCTCTGTTATTTCGTCTCGTTTTGGACGGGTCTCGTCTCTGCCGTGTATGCCATTATAGGTCTAATTACTGTTTTATAGATTCTTGCTTTTGTGTCTTGTCTTAGGTGTTTGTTCTTCCAGATTGAATCATTGAGTGATCCCGCCACTTTGCTTGCTTTTAGACTTTGTTGTCGTACTTCTTCTTCAACATCTCCATAGCTAGTTATCTCTATTCCCAAGTATCTAAATTTTGCTTCCTGTTTTATTATTTTTCCGTCAATTTCTATTTTACATCGCAGGGGGTATTTAGATGTTGTCATACACTTTGTTTTTTCTGCTGATATTGTCATATTGTATTTTTTGCCTGTTGTATTGAAGATGTGCGTTAATTTTTGGAGATCGTCTTCTGTCTCAGCGATTAGTACGGCATCCTCTGCATAGCCATAGTATTTGGATTTCTTTATTTCCCATTCTGTAAGCATGGCCTTGACGTACTGCTTGTATTATTTCGTCCACTATTATATTAAATAGCAGTGGGCTTAACGAGTCTCCTTGTCTAATCCCCCTTTGTACTGGTATGGATTGTGTTAGTTTTCCATTTATCTTCGCCTGCATTCGGTTATGGGAGTCGATGTTTTCGCCCAAAACATGATCAATACAATTCATATCAGGTTAGCATAGTGGAATAACTATTGATTCAATTACTCTATAATATTGTGTAGCTCTAAAAAAAGTGGTAGTATATCTTAGATTTTTATTGTAACACTGTTCTCTTTCCCTCCACACCAACGTTCGGCCATAATTCATATACAAGCGTTAACTGAACTCTTTAGTAAAAATACTATGCCTCCAATTTTCGAAAATCTATTGTGTTCAATTGCTCCATCGTTATAAAGCAGTTGATGGGAAGTGCGGCGTCTAGGCCTTAAATTGACTAAAACAGTTCTTCCAATATTATCCCTGAAGATGAGTTGAATTTCTTCTTGCCGTATGGACTACCAAACTGTCTGAATGTTGCAAATCCAATTTCTACGTACAATTTCATGCACCACTTTAACGTTTTGAGATACATTTAGTGGTTCATTTAGTTTTATAGTGATATTCTCTTGAGTTATATCCTACTAGATAATTTCTTGAACTGCACATATTTAAAAGTCTTTGCAAGCACATTTATCTTTTTATAGGATATAAGAGCAAATAAGAATAAAGAAAAAAAGTAACATGCGCATGTGCGTAGTGTATCTACATCAGTTGGGAAGTCACAGACGCCATTACGATGTCGTTTGATCCAGTCTTTCCTCGTTACGTGATTTTAAAATGCCGCCGACTATCAGGAATTCCGCCGACTGTAATTCTTTTCTGTATGCTACAGGCTTAAAGCAATTGACGTTCATCATCAAATCAGTGAATTTTATGGTAAAAACATTATGAGTGAAGGAATGGTGCGAAAATGGATTAGTGCCTTCAAAGATGGCCTCACAAACGTTCCTGATGGGGAACGAAGTGGGCGATCTTTAGAACGATTGCGCCTTTTTTTAATAACAAATCTATGAGTCCAACAACAAAAGTCGACAACAATTTTAGAAAGAGAAAGTAAACTGCATATAAAAACACAAAATTTGTAAAAATAGAAATGTTTTTTAAAGTAACATTCAAAAAATGATAAAATTTAACCTTCCTAATCTATTAAAAAAGATTCAAAGATGTCGACTTTTCAAGAATTGTGATGAAACCATTTAGCACACCATGTCAGGTTGTCCTATTCTTGCTCAGAGCCAATCCATCGAAAGGAACAATAAATTTGTACAACACCTGCACTTTAACATGTGCAAATATTATAAGATAGGTGTGGTATTCATAAACCTTAACCAATACAATCAACTCCCGATGAAGATATTTTTATACTATGGAACACTAAAAATAATAAAGCCATACATACTGATACAGGACCATAAAAAATAATGAATGCTATATTATTGACTTACCTTATGATAAGAAGCTGAAGAAATTCTAAAATATCAAGACCTATGTTCAGAAAATGTGGGATCTACAAACTCGAGGAGCAACATGGACGCCCATAAAATTCCTACCAGACTACCTAAAAAACATATCAGGTAATGAAAACCAGATTTAAATCAACATATAACAAAAGACTCCCATCCTCTCGACCGCACACATTATTAGGAGGACTCTGTAAATACATCGTACACCCTGAGGGATATGAATTATCCTTAAATCCACCCCATTCAAAACAGCAACCAGGATTGGTTAATTTATCAACAAATAAATCTTTCTGCGTGATGAAGAAATAATAATCATAACAATTCTTACGAAGTATCGTAGTGTACTATTGGTGTCTACTACATAAAAATGGGAAGACTCGTGCTAGCTCAGAAGGTAACCACATCGCAGTATTTCTGGCCAGAGATATTGCTCGATCCGCGACCTTTGGATCCGATGACTAATGTAGTTAAGTTTCTACTCCCACCCATTATTGCGAGAGATTAAAGACAGAGATGGCAGTAGACTGTCAAAGCAGGATTCTAACGGTTCACTGGAATCTTCAAAAACACCTATTACAGAATAAAATTAAATAAGACACCTTAATGCAACGGATGTGAACACAAAGATGAAACCGTAAAGCACATTCTGTGTGAGTGCTCGCCTCTCTCAACCTAAATACTATCTTAATGAGTTCTGGAAAAAATAGCCAACAGAGACTCCCCTAAAGCACGTTGAGTAACCAAAGAGGAAGGCTCATAGAGATTCACAATGGATTTAATGAGGTTTAAGTTTGAATAAAGCTCCTTAATTTACACCGTTTTATACCGTTTTACCCTTGCAAGTAACAATAAAGATTGATCAGTTGTTGTTCTTCATATTATTTATAATTATTCCTTACACAGCTGCATTGACATTATTGTGGACACGATGCCATTTTGTGCGCAATGAAATATTTATCATGAATCCTTTACTCTAGGTACATTTAGCAATAACCATATTGTAAAAAGTTTTGAGCTCTATAATTAATTATACAAAAAAAAGGTTCTACTAAGAAAGCCCACAAATATTATTATCTATAGTCGGTGCAAAACAAAATTTGATACACGTCATCATCATTTTACATCGACACGTATAGACAGTGTTGCCGGACTTTTATAAGTTTACAAGATTTAAAGATCGATTCGAATAAAACTATCCAAAACAACTTATTTGAAGTGACATAAAACAAAACACCAACATAATTTTTATATTTTTTTCCTTTTGGGTATATGTGCTTAATAGAATAATATTTGCTTTTATTTGCTATAATTAGATTCATCACTACTAGTTTCAATTTCTTGATTGGGATTTATAATTATAGGTGCAATCTCTAGTGTATCCAACAATCTCTCTCTATCAAACCATTTAAAAATTTCCTCTTCAGTATGATGGATAGTTTTTTTTCCAAATTTCTTGTGTAATCTTTTCAAGAGCTTCAGACCACTTATTATTGAACCTTTTACCATCAACTTTAGTCGTTTTGACACTCCTTTTATCATTATTTAGCCATGAACGGTTTATGCTACCATTTTGAAATATACATGTTTCATCAATAAAAACAAATTTACACAAACCTGCTTCTTTTGCTTTAATGTAGTTCCTTAAAAATCTAACCCGTTTTGCAGCAATATCAGGAAGTTCCATGAGCCCCTGTCTTGGTTCATCTTTTTTCCATTTGAAACCAATTTCCTTTAATAAATTTGATAAAGGCCTTCGAGAACATTCAAATAAGTGCCTCACTTTTAATTCAGCAAGTAAAGAATTTAAAGTTACATCCTCTCCTAAAAACAAAAAAATAATATTATTTTTTCTGGTCTTAAAAAGAATTTAAATAGCTGTGTTCAGAGGAAAAAGGCTTACTTTTTTCATACATATCGTAGATTACATTTCGAATTCCACTTGTATTTAATACATCGGTATTACTTACTCTTTTTTCATACCGACGTTTCTTTGGAGGCGACTTTAATATTCCATGGTCTTTCACAGTTTTTGAAATACTGGAAACTGTAGCCATACTGAGGTTGAGTACAGCTGCCACATGCTAAAATAAAATGTTTTTGATTGAATTGGCTGTTACTTGATGGATATCCATAACTAAGTTAAATAAACACACAAATGTTTTCACGATATCCACAATATACTGTGGATATCGTGAAAACATTAGTATTTTTATTTAACTTAAATATTTTGTCTAATATACTGTATGAAACTTTTTACTAACCTCTGGAATGAAAGGGTCACCATTGTCTCGTTCTCAAAAAAATGTATCATAGAAGCTACCAGTTCTTTGCAGCGACCATTTAGTTGTTTTGGCATTTTTTAACTAATTACACTGTTTTTGTTCTTAAAAGAACAGTTTTTTTATATTCTAAAATAACAACAAGAAAGAATAACACAAAAACCACAAACAAAATGACAAATACAAAACTAAATATACTAATCGGTGATAACGGCAACGACGCGACTTGTCAATCACGGCTACCAATTTTATGTAAACAAATTTAAGTATTTTATATTGATTTATTGAATGGAACATTTAATTTGAAAGTTGGGAAGGATGCTTGGCAATTAAGACGAAATTAGTGACTTGAATCAAACTTTGTTTTGCACCAACTATATAAAAAATAGGTCTATTATTGTCGTATGGTGCGCAGTTTCCAAGATGGTGGCTGACACGGATGCCCTCGTTCCTCCAACTTGTTTTACAGTAAGGAGAAAACCTCTGAATGTATTCAAAACAAAAAATCCGTTCTGTACAATATTGTAAAAGTACCCTGCGCTTGGCCTATATTTATATTATTAATATAAGTAATGATATTTGTCGCAAAATATGTTTTGTAACACGCAGACAAACGCGATGTCAACAATTCCACCACAGAAACCTGATAAGTGTTTCACATCCAGGTAGTAGGAGGTAATGTCGAAATAAATGAAATTCAGGTTCTCTCTCCTCTTTATCTCGCTCACTCTAACCACGTTACTATACTTTATCACCTTTTCAATGGGGTGCGACAGAAAAGCCACAAATAAATTATGGTTTCTCTGAGAAATGTATTCCATTCAAAGTGATATATACACAAGTATTATTTACATGAGATTTTAATTTAAAATTTGTTTTCTCCATTTAAATGGTAGACGAATTTGTGGTGTTTCGCAATTTATTGCATATAAATTTTGTTGGTCTGGAATAAATTGAAACGAAGCGTTCATTCTCAAAATGTTATTTTTTTCCATTGTTAATGAAGACTTATTAACTCAATTATAACGGGATTTATTTCTTAATGTTTCGCTTATGAAATGTGTATCACTCCATTACGTTGTACCACGTGACTAAGTTGCTTGTGAATCACAAAAGAACAGGAAATTATTTCGATTGTAGTTGGGGGTTTAGATTTTCATTAATTAAAAATTACCTTTCAATTATAATCGTTTGTTGTTGATTGCTTAATCGAATAACTTATAAAAACCTTATCACATAATAATTTGGCACAACTATGTACGGAGAGGGTTCAAATTATGGAATACATTCGTTTTTTTTTCAATAATAACTAACTTTAGAGCCGAATCCTGAGACATATGTCATTCTGACGATGCTAGTTTTTAGCGAAACAGCTGTAATTGAATTTAAAACATATTTTACGAATAAGTAGTTGAAGTTTCATTCAACCGTTTAGTTGTTTACTGTTCTTTAAGAAAACCGGGGATATTGTTAGTTCACAGTGGCCACCAAAGTCTCCGGAACTAAATCATATCGAACATTCATGGGATATGTTATAAAGAAGAGTTCGACAATAAAATCGGGGTTATGCGGGTCTTCCAGTCCTTATCAATGCTACTACCGAGATTTGAGAGAATATTCCTCAGCAGCTTATAAACAATCTAATTGAAAGTGTTCCTCGAATAGAAGCTTGTATAAGAGCAAGAGAAGGGCCGACTGAATATAATTTTCTTTTGTGACACTTTTTTAACAGATACTTAATTTAATCTAAATTTAACTTTTGTCATTTATGCAGATCATATATTTAATTTTTTTATTTAGGAATAAATGTCTCTGTTGTTGTGGGATAATTTTTACTGAAAGAGGTTGTCATTGGCGAAAATAGTTAAACGTAGTAAAAGATATTAATAAACTGTTGTTTATTCTGTATTCCAAAGAATAAAAATTTGTTTTTTTTTTCTAAATTCTTTTTTTTATTTAATTAACGCCCTGCCAAACCGTAAAATACTCATGACCTGATATTACTCTACCATACATTTTTCAAATCGATAAACAATGTTAGGGTACCTAATACAGCTTACACTCTCACTACACCAATACACAATTTTATCTTTATCCGTCGAACGTAAGTTTCTTTAACCAAGTTGGCTTCTTCAGAGAACAAAAGTATTTAAAAATGCATCAAGAATGAGAAACTGTCTATTATAGTCCAGCATGCAGGCGAGACAATAAACAGTTTTTCGCCGAGGTGCACGTTATATTTTTTCGTCGTCCTCTACATACCTTTATGAAAGTGAGAATACCTGTTTGCTGACCCCGGCTACGGGGTTTTCCACGAAAATGATCCAATCGCAGTTCTCGAACCATGTCGTATCATAATAGCAACCACAGCGGACCAAAAATGTTGGCGGACGTAAAGTACTTGCCTTCAAAAATAGTTTGAAGAAATTTACTATAAAGGGGAAGCAATCTCTTTCAAAGTGCGTTGTTGACGAGAAAAAACGGTCCTGAGGTATAATTAAAACAATTTGACGATCGGTACTCCCGAGCCATTTATGAAGCATATAAAGTTAAATTTCCCCAAAACGTTATTGTGTTCATGTGCATATTTTTTCGTAATTTTTTAAAAGATCCTATTGACGAAAATTTAATAAGTTATGTCATTTAAACCGGCGGTTATTTCAAAACGAATGCTAATTGAGTTATGGAAGCTTTTTAACCGAATTCAAAAGGACAAAGGGGAATGCTTGTTTTTCTATTTTTTGTAAGTTAAAACGGCATGTTGTTTGTTTGTTTACTTTTTTTTAATTTGTACAACACGTTCGTAAAATTAGAGTAACAAATTAAATATTTGCCAATTTTCTTTCAGTGTTGATTTTCTTGTTTTCAACATCAAACACTTCCTTTAATGTAATTTTGTATCAGTTAAATATGTTACAATAACATAAAGAATGCATAGGGTTTTATTTATATCTTGCAAAGAAAAAAAATTAATTTTATTGTTTTTTCAAATATTCTTGATTATGAATACGCTTTGCATTTCTTCAAACCATTTGTCATGTTAGTTTTTCCATTTCTCTTGACACACATCCAAACCATGGTTTTTGAACACTTCACTGATTCTTAAGCTTCATTAGCCACGCAATGTATCTTTAATTTTTAATGTCGTAGGTTGCTAAAAGTTTTCGCTATTTATCAATTCACCTAAGACCTATTCGGCTCATTCGCATTAATCCATAATGATGAACAAGGTCACCAGGAATGAGACAGGCTAAGAAATTCTTAACAGAGCCGACGTCAAAAGTAACAAAGTATCTGTTAAAGCACAAAATTCACAATACAAGAATACTCGTAGATCTTTTAACTGGGCACAACAGGCTCAATAAGAACTTGCACGCGCTAAAACTAACAAAGTCTTTTATACCGATTCTGTCAGGAAGAAGACAAAATCTTTAAACAAATTTTTTGTGAAGGTCTTTAAAGACAAATCTCTAATTATAGGCGAAAGAAGAAAGAGAGAAAGAAGACAAAATACGCCACGCGACGAAAAACGCGTGCACAAAAGCAGTCTTAGAAAAGGCCAGACTGAAACCAGATTTAATAGAGTAAAAGGACTATACAGTCCTTATATAATCTAATATAATCTTCCTTAGGCTACCTTAATTACAAACCATAATTTTTACCCACCGACTCTTCGACTACAGTTGTGTAGTTCCATAGTTGGCCTGGAACGAAAATAAAACCCAACTAAGCTAGGAAAGTTGGTCAACCCTCTAATTTAACCACCTAATAGTTATAAATTAGATAGGTGGTTGAATCCAATGAAACGCAAAGTCAAAACCACATCCTTTCGACCTTAAATCCCTTCCCACTCTTGGTTTTTTATTCCATTTAGTGGGAACCATTCATTCTCTCCTTTGTCCTACTTTTGGTTTTTGACTCCATCTAGTAGGAAAAACCTTAAATCCCTCTCTACTTTTGGTTTCCTACTCCATCTAGTAGAATTTTCCTATCCTTTCCCTACATTTCACCCCTTTCCTTCCACTCCTTAACCCTTGTCCTACTTTTGGTTTCTTACTTCATCTAGTAGACACAAATCTCAAATTCCTCTCTACTCTCGGTTTCTTACTCTATCTGGTAGAACTTCCCTTTCATTTGTCTACATTTTAATAATTAAAAAAAAATAAAATCACATACCACAATACTCAAATCTACTTCTATTTCCAATCTTGTGACTCTGGTAAGTATGTTCATGCAGCTACAATGTATTAATGTTTTGCTTTAATTTTGTTTGATCTATCTAAGATGTAACTCTCTGATACAGTAGTATTATACAACCTTACGACAAAGTTCGATATATGGGTTGTTTTAAAAGATATCAAAAAATGTTATTAACAAAAATAGTAGATGTCTTTAGGGTCCATATTTTGAAATTACCTTCAACTATACAGAGTGGTGAATAACTCTGTTACAAACCAAACATATGATTTTTTAAATGGGAACCCCTGTATATTATACCGAATTCGGACTGCTCACATTTTTTTTTAAGATTTTGATATAAGGTTAGGTTACGTTATACAGAGTCCTTCAGAATTTATGGACACGTTTGTGTGAAAATCGTAGGTAAATCAACGTTCTGTATCTTATTGTACGTTGAAGAAAAAAAAGTATTTTGCCGAACAGAGTTTCGTAATATGATACAATATCACCGTATTCTATTAAATATTAATTATTTTCCCTTTTGTATACAGGGTGGACGATAACTCGTACCTTTCATTTCCTCTCTTCTTTCAAATGAAACACCCTGTATTTTATATCATAAATAGAATACCCGATTATGTATCTTTAATTTTTGTTAAGCATTCCCCATACCCAAATTTTATGAAAACAGAGTTATTTTGTAATATTTATTGTAGGGTGGACGATAACTCGTACCTTTCATTTTTTCTCCTCTTTTAAATGGAACACCCTGTATTTTATATCATAAATAGAGTATTCTATTATGTAACTTTAATTTTTGTTAAGCATTCCCTATACCCAAAGTTTATGAAAACAGAGTTATTTTTGTAATATTTATTGTAAACCATTATTAACCTATTATGTGAAATAAATAAACGTTGAATGTTTTGCATTTTTTTGCTTACCAATTATATTTTGTTCTTTACAACCTAATGATGGTCTTATTTAGACCGAAACTAATTGCAATAATTGTACATGATTTGAATAAGAGTCTGTGGTTTTGACTTTGCGTTTTGAATCTTTTCTAATAGTAATATGTAATATTTAATATTGGGGGTAGTATGGAATAAACACTTTTACGCTAAAGACATAAAATTATATTTACAATGACTGGATTAGAGTACAACACTTATTTACTATAAATAAATTATATTAATGCTGTATCAGCAACATAGTGAACTTGATAATGAATATCATACATTGAACCTTTCGTCTATTCTTTGCCGTGTATTTATTTACTATTTCTTGTTTATTCAGCCTTCCTCGCATCACGATATGACCGTGAACGTGCCATACTATAAACAAACTACTGTAATCTAGGCCATCAATATTTCTAATAAACAATTTAATTAAAAATACGAAATATACGGGGTGTTCACACCACAATAAGTTAGTCAAGTTTTATATTAAAAATAGAGACCGGTTTTATCACGGTTTTAAATCCATTTCGGATGGGTTTAAAACAGTTTTTTCGCAGTGTATCCAGATCACACACAATTAATACTTTAAGCACTATTAAGCCGAGAATTGTGCTGTGGCATAAATTAATCTCTCATCGAGTATTAAAAAGAGATATCAACGCCGCACGAACTTGGCAATGATTATATTTTTATAGACTTATTTGGAATGAGCGAAGAACAAAGAGTTTGTTGCAGCTGACGATCCCCGACATGCGGCTTTATTCGTTTGTTTTTGGGGTGAAATTAAATAAATCATAAACGCCACAACAACATGCGATACCGAATGTTGTAGGACGCCTAAGTCGACACTGATAATAAAAAGTGTTGGTGATATTTTAAACCAGTGCCGACCTTAGTTGTTTGCCTAATAGCAAATATATTTCTACAAAAATGTCCTGTATGTTCTACTTTACTAAAGAATTTTGATAATTATTGTTATATGAAATGTGAAGATGATACTTAAAAGATCTGTAGTTTTGTCTATGTTCACTGGCTGGTAATAATATTCTTAAGTTAAAAACATTATTTTTGTATAAACATTTAAACTTTATTATAATCTATGAGTAAAATGTACAATTCACAATGGACCTTTTGGTCTCCCGAGACCAAAACCCACTAAACTAACCTAACTTAACCTAAATCCACAATTACAACAATTACCTATATTTATGCACTGCGATTTTAATGAGCTTTCTAATTGAGTTGGTTATCAATGTTTAAAGTGGTAACATATTTCTAGTCATGAAGTTGGTCGTGAGAATCATTCTCCCAAATTAACTTTGTTATGAGGTAATGCTTTGTTATGTATGTTTTAATTTACGGCTAAGAAAATATTAGAATCAGTTTCATAAAAATCTAATATGTCTAATATGGCAAATGTGTTAATGTTAATGATTCATTTATCGGCTTTTTTTAACAAATTTATAAAGATTATAAGAATTAATAAATGCATGAAAGCTCTAGATTAGATTCCATTACTTCGAATTATTGTAGTATATTTTTTTTAGAAGACATCAGTAAATAAATATCAACAAGTGACAAATTTGTTACCTAATTTTGTTTTGATATTTTGTTAATAAATAATTTTGGTTTGAGTTGTTGCACCTGGATTAATCTTGAATTAGATTGTTGATGGTGTTGTTGGTAGCCTGACTTTGACATTGTTGATAATTATAATGATTACTTGTAATAAAGTCTATCCAGCAAAATAAGTTAGACCAAGAATTTATTAAAATATTTAACAAGGCATAAATACCACAAAAATACCAAAGTATGTGCTAATATTGTAAAAAAATGCAAAATATTTTTTACGTATATTCTTAAATTTAATCTATTTACTTCAATGTATTAATGAGACGCTAATAAAACTACTCGTATAAAGCAGATTGCTTATTTTAAGATAAAATGCTTATAATTTAATTTAAAAAAGTATTTCCAGGTTTTTAGTCTAATAAAATAAATTTAAATATATACTCTTCAACAATATTTTGTAAAATAAGTAAACTTTTGGGAAAACAATAAGAAGAGATACATTTAATTCATTACATTAAGTTGAATCTTCTGTTTTTACATTGTCAAGATCTTAATTGAAAATTGTGTATGCTCTAGGCTGAATCCTATCCTGTATGTGTTTCGAAAAAATAATGGGTTAATTAAAGGCCATAAAAAATATTGCTGGTCCAGGTTGCAAATAATGGAAATTGAATTGATATGGACATCCCTTATAAAAGTTATAAAAGGGGCAGTTTTTCTATTGCGTTAATAGGTTATTAATGTGCGTTTGTAGACATTTAGTCAAAATTGTCACATGTTTATAGAAATGTGATTTGTATGGGATAAAACACTACCACTGACATAATATTATTGTAATGTTAATGTTTTTATTATTTATTTTATTTTTATAAAATACACACTTAAATTATTTAATTTATATACACCAGAGTTATTAGTTTAAATTTATTTATACTACTGCAATATAACGCTATTTATATACACTTATTTCACTGTTCACATACTTTCCGCGTACTAATTATTCTCTGTTAACTAAAACTGTTCTTGCTGATAACTGACTTCCTCAAGCTTGTATCGCTTTTTATATAGGGGACTATTCTAGAAGGAAGAGGAGTTGCCATTATTTAAAGTTTTAGACAGGGGGTCGGCTTTTGAACTTGACGACTTTGTAACATTATTTTTATTTATATATTATTTAGTTCTTTCCTTGTTTGGGAATTATTAAAAACTGCAAATATGCATACTTAAAAATGTTTGGAATTGGAAATTTTAACATTTTATTGATATATTATTTATACTATGAAAATAACTTTTTTTAGTTTAAAACTATGTAAATTATAATTATTAAGTATGTGTAAACTAAATGTACTTTTGGCTTTATTGATTTTTTTTTAATTTATTAAGAATTTGCTGTGGCAATGCTATTTTTTGTATTAATTATTTAACTATTTAGTATTTAAGTATTTATTTTCACTAATCTTAAATGTTGGTTTTTAATTTTAATCTGTTAATTCTGTTACTTTATGCTCGTTCATTGTTTTACTTATTTTTATTTATTTATAATGTCCCCTTTAACAATCCTTAAAATTGTTGTTGGAGGATTTAAGTCAATAGTATCAACTTCATATTTATAATTTTAAACTAAGTTATGTATATTCTTTCTTTAATAATTTACATAACTAAACATAATTGTTTTTATAGACCTTTATGTTAGGCGGAAACTAGTAGTTTAAAAAAAATCCATCAATAAAATTCTGTGACATTGACTTCGTTTATTTTCAGTACTTAGCAGTTACCTTTGATCTGTTGATTTGCAAATCAACGGAAGGATGGCTCTTTTACTACTTTGGGAGTAATAAACACTACTTTGAGAGTAATAAATACTTTGATAGTTTTGTTAAAACAGTTTTTAATATCTCTTATACAAGGCAGTCAACGACCACCAAAAACAGTTGAATCACCTTACCAATAATTGTCTGCTAACTAACTTAATAGAAATAAAAAATATGTAAAAAAATGAGTTAGTCACTATAACTACTATATCTTGGAATCTTGTATTCACTACATAGGTATCGGCGTAAAAGAATCATTCTGCATCCTGCTCTGCGGGTGAGAAGAAGTACTTACCAGAGATGGTCATAAGTATCAACTTTGTCGATCGCCATCACGTTTTCTATTGAAATGTAATGTCCGTGAGGGCATATAGCCCGGGAAGTAGTTGTTTTTTCTTTATAAAACGGTCAAGCCTGGTTTAAAACGATTTATGAATTCTATACCTGAGAGGTTGCAAGTAGAAATATTTTTCTATTTGTTAATTTTTGATTATTGACTGCTCCTCGCTCTCGCGAGGAGCGAGATATTAAACAATTAATACATTGAATTTAAGCTATGAATTGTATGAAATGTTCTCGAAGAACTTGAATTTGAAAGAATAAGTAATAGGAAGTTTACAAATCAGCAGATAGATCTGGGGAGTTTTCATCTATGGAACTATTAATTTAGCTTTATATTAAGGCAAATAAAGTGAAATCAATTATTAATCTGTTTATTCTGTAATCTATTGTAACATGTCTATCGTCATGTCACCTTGCACTATTACCGACCGTAAACGATACCGCTATTATTACCGTTAAAACCGACCCCTATTCACTGTTAATGCCACTGTACACAAGACATCCCTAAGTTGGAGCCTGGCATCTTTAAGTTGGAGCCTGACATCTCTAAGTTGGAGCCTGACATCCCTAAGCTGGAGCCTGACATCTCTAAGCTGGAGTCGAGTTACAGTCAAGATACCTCTAAGTTTGAGTCGAGTTACAGTCAAAATACCCCTAAATTTAGAGCCCAGTTACCGCTTATGTATAGACAGTCCTTCCAACCACTTCTGCACTGTTAAGAAATACTATCACATCCCGAGCAGCCAGAACCATTACAGAAACTTTCATCTCTCCACAAAGAAGCTGAATCCGCCCTCGTAGACAGCACAGAAACCTAAAGTTAAGTCCACTTTTTACAACTCCAGTTCATTATTAGCAAGTACTTACAGTTTCAATAAATAAACAATAGTTTTAAAAACCGTTTCATTTATATACCTTAGACTATAAGTCTTAAGGGTGTAGCGTGGTCGGTCTTTATTTCAAGTAGCTTCTTTATTTGTTGTTTAATTAAAGTAATTACAAGGTGTTTCTATCTTTCTCAACTTAGTTTTTGTGTAGTTTGTTTGCTTAATCGATCGCGTTCAAAAGATAGTGGCCCCCTTTTTACTTATACATCACAATTCTTCCTATAGTGAGCATTAACTTGGAGTCGAACCACCCCCTGGAGAGGATCTCTTAGCCGGGATCTCTTTTGAAGAGTTTTTTAGTTACAAATTGGCGCCTTTGAGGAGATAATATTGTTACAAATTGGCGCCCTTGAATTTAGTTACAATTGGCGCCCGGTTGGGTTGTTACAAATTGGCGCCCCTTGTTTTTGCTTTGCTATAGTTTGGATTCAGAGGTATATAAATTTTTTTGATTCATTTTTGACCTTAATATTAACTTTTGCTCTAGATCATAATTTTTTTGTTGCTCTTGAAACACATAACGTCCAAATAACTTTTTTCCTCTTGATTCGATGACTTTTTTTGAACATTTTGAGTTTTGCTTATTTAAGTTTTATTGAAACAATTTTTTTACTGCCGAAAGAAATAAACTTTGTATTGCATTCTTAAATATCCAGTAGTATTCAGTACATTGTTTTTTTAATACAAATTTAAGATATTTTTGAGTTGAAACAGTTACATGTCTGATTTTTTTTAAATAACAATTGACAAATTTAAGAAGTGAGTTTGAAATAATTTTTGAGTACAGTTGTTAAGAATATTAGACAATTTTACAATTTTAAACTGATAATCTGCAGTGAGCATTTGCTATTTTCTTTTTGAGTTATATATGCTAATACAGTATTACACATACACTTTGTTGTTCGATACCTGTGTTGTCTTGGTTTTGGACTTCTATTTTTTTTTATTTTTGTATACTTTTGAGACTTGGATTAATGCTGTTGCCAGTTAGATTATTACTGTTATTTCAGATACTTGTCATGCTGATCTTGACTTTTTGATTTTTGATTCTTATTCTGTACCTGCTTGTTGACTTTTAGGTCCATTTGAGATTTAGCTATCTGATAGTTATCTCTATGCTTAGTTGGAATCAGTAATTTGGATTTTGGGTTTCTCTTATTAGATTTTATAGTTCATTTGGAGTTTGGATACTTGCCCGTTTTTGTTACTGTCGATTGTTGATGTTGTTGTATTCAGATACTTACCTTTTGTCTTTGTCGTTTGAGTATTGAGTACTTTGAGTTTGAGTTTTATGTTCAAAATGCAGGCCAATTATTTAAAAACCTCTGAGCTATATTATGAAATCAAGATAAGAAATTTTTCTGTTCCGGACACTTGCGAACAAAAGCGTAGAGTTTTAACAGGTCTTCTTGCTGAGTTTAGTGTATTATTATTTTAGTCCTTTCGGTATATTACCATTTTAGTTTTAGTTCATTACCATTAGTTTTAGTCCTCCCTCTTCTGCTTATTTTGTTTACCCATACTCAACTTGGTGCACCATTGATTACCCTCCGCATAGAAAAGGAAGTAGACCAAGCTACATTGAAGTTTATACCGTTCTCCGGACAAAACGGATCCTTTTCTTACCCCGCATTTTAGTAATTCTGTTTAAACATAAAAACCCGGATAGCCACCGTGAAAGAGTCACCATACTTAAACTGGTTTTACGTCATTCAAATTTTTGGTCCCCCTTTTTGTTTTATGTATTTTTCTTCATGATATCTCGAGTCTTCTAACCGTCCCTCAAACAAAGAACGAGTTATTTTTTTATTTGTGTAACCAAGTCATCGATTGACGTATCGTAAGACGTTAGGCCCCAATTGAGCTGGGTTGGCCTCTGCCGAGTTGCGGCTTGCGCTATAAAATAGTATATCAAATAAAGCATTTTATATGGTTTCCTGTAATGACACCAGTTTAAAAAACGAATCGCGAAACGACAGCCATATGAAATAAGTTGTTTATAATATTTTTTATATTTTGCCATTTTATCATATTTTAAATTCATTTATTATTCGTAAGTAAATTAAGAAAATTTTGATTTTAAAAAGTATGTTGTTTGTTAGCACTGTGTAATTTATAACATTTGACAGTTTTAAAATTTAAATGATCAAATGTCAATAATCTTGTCAATAGATACTTCACTCATGTTACCAACCATATTTAAAACAAAAATTTGTGCCCTTAAAAGTTACATTACGATACGAAAATGCGTTTTATAATGAAGATTTTTATAAGTGCAAAATATAAAAAAGAAATTTTTCCTCGGTAAATTTATGTAGGTAAATCTCCATCTACATTTTACAAACAAGTATTATAAAAAAATCACCGTGCTGGTATTAATTATTTCTATTACTCTAGTTGACATTTACCGTCTTTATACAGCGTCATTTGTTTCCCCATCCAAATAAAAGTATAAATAGGTCATCGTCGAACACAGAACATCTCATTCACTCTTTCATTTATTTATCCTTAATTAGCGGTGATGCGAATCTCTTGGGAATACGAAATAGTAAAATCAAATTATGTGGGAGTTCGCGGAAAGCGTAAGTAACATTAAAACTATTCAAATAAAGTTGTGGGAAGTTAATTGGCGTAAACGATATCTACCGGAAATCAAATCACAGTTAAAACCACACAAACGAGACCACTACCAACTTTAATTCGGTTTAAAACGATAATCTGCAACACATTAAAATATTAAATAATTATCCGATTTAGCTGCGGGCTGAGTTATTTTAATAAACTTTGTAGGTCCAAAAATTGTATGTGTAGTATCGAGATAACAACACATTCTCAAACAATTACGGAATTAACTTTAAAATCAACACAATAGAGCAAAAAGTGTTCGAGAAACACTAGCAGGGTTACTTTAGCACCAATTATGGTCAAGAATGACTGTAATCGAATGGTTTATCAAGGAAAACTTTAGAGATTCTCGACGAGACGGACGAACGTGAGAAGAATTTATTATAGTCGGTACATTGCGGATGTTGTTAAAACGCATTTATTTCAAAAAGAAGATTTTATGTCTTGTAGGAATTTCGTAAGTGAGTAATTTGTAGATTGTCCAACGGATTTGTCTAATAGTCGTACAGGGAACATCCAGATATTTTTATTGCTGCATTGTGAAATATTTGTAGTTTAATTTTTTGCTAGTGAATGGTTTAAATGAAAACTTTGAAATGACAGCACCGATTAAGAATAAGTTTACGAAATTTGTTTCATTTTAATACACAGTGAGAGTCTATAATTTGCAATAAATTTATTAGTTCAAATAGTATACATGAAAGACATTGCACAACACTACGAAATATTATAAAAATATAATGTTTAAGAATAAAAAGTATACAGTGTGAGTCAAAAAGAATGCAAAAAATTTAAACACGTGATTCCTTGTTAAAAATTAATAGGTAAGTATTTTTTAATAAACATAAGTATAGGTTTTTATGCTTCCCCAAGAAGTGTAATTCACTTAAAGTTGAAAAAAATATATTATTTTTATTTTTTTTTCTCGAATATTGATGATGCTACAATAACAAATTTAACAAGTTATTCCTATCGATAAATTGGCTATCTGCGGGTAATTTTTTACAGAACTTTTTAATAGAGCATAATTTTAAAATAAAAAAATCTGTGTTATTATTCTCAATTTATTTAAAAAATAATTTGTCTTCTTGATTTCTTTAATAAACTTTGTGGTTTTTAAGAATATGAATTAAAGGAGGCTATCGGTTTTTGTGCTAATGAAATTTTTAACACTTATGAATTATAAATAAAAAATACACTTCTTAAATTTTTATACTTAAATTTTAATTGCTCGATATTACAAAATCATAATGAGTACCTGGCAACATTGCAAAACCCAAACGTCAGCTAGATTGTTATTTCTGTGTTACCTAACTATCTATTTATTTGCTAAAGCCCGTATGCGCCATACCAATCGTACCAATCTTTGGTTGAATACTCCACGGTAGGCCTTCAACTCGAATAATACGAATATATTGACGACGGCATCGCTTTCTTCAGAAAAAGAAGTATTCACACACGCCACTAATATTCTTAAGGCTTTTCCATTTTTTAAAAGACTGGTATTCTTTCTCATACATCATCCTAGATTTTTGTGGGAACAATAAACTTTCTGCTTCTAACGCTGCATTTTCTACATCTGATGGCGGGTATTCCTTTTCTTGTGTCAATATTTTTTTTCCATTTCGTATTTATTCACTTTGTACACGAAACGCAACAATATTCTTCGCAACAACCAAAACGTAACATTTGTTTGACATTTATTGACAGAGTAATTCCTATCCCTAGCAACGGAGCAACACAATTGCAATTTTTGTGCCCAAAATTACAATTTTCAAAGCTGAACTTGAAGTCTTGCTATAGAAAAAAATGTTGCATTGCACATGACGATAAAATCGCATTATCTTCTCGAGCATAACCTAACCTAACCTAACCTTTTTTTTAGGAAGGTGGTTGAAATGCACTTACGCATGCGAATTGGAACCAGATGCCCTACCCACTAAATATTCCACCTCGCGTTTACCGCTACGCTACCGGTACCGCCTGAGAGCATGTCGTCAGTTACGCGCGGTTTCTATTGCTGTATTAAACCTTCATCTTTCCCTGTCGCTTTCTATTCCATTCATCTTTTTCCTTAATTTTAATAATTGCAGTTATGTGCGATACAATTATCTCGTAATTGTCTTTCGTCCTGATTAGCTCATCCTGGAAATTATCGATTGTCAGTGCGGTTCCTATGCTTAAGCGCAAGGCAGCACGTTTCAGCTGAAACCTGGGGCATTCAAAAACTGTATGTGCGGGGTCATCTGGCAGTACTCACATATAGCATTATCGTCTTTGCCAATCTTACTGGTATAACTCTTAAAGCTGCCATGTCCTGTCGGGAATTGCGTCATGTGATAGTTAAGGGTTCTATACTCGGCAGAAGCGATACTTCCTTTTCGGAAGTATCGCATTCCTCTTGCCACATCATTGTTGCATTACTCTCTCGCTTCCTAGCCGCCTTGGGCTTGTCGGATTCGTAAATCCTAGTACGCTCATATATCAACAGGTCTATGGGTACCTCACCGCACACAACCTGCACAGCTTGCGCCGACAAGGACTTGTATACACATGCCATACGTAGGAGAGCCTTCCTCTGGATCTTTTCTAGCTTGTCTCGTTCTCTAGCGAACCTCAACGGCGTACTCCACACAGGAGCTCCATAAAACAGTATAGAATTCACTACTCCAACAAGGACTCTTCTCTTTAGAGTGCTGGGGCCTCCAATGTTGGGAAGGATCATCGATAACGCCGATAACCGTGCTTCGGCCTTGCTACAAACTTGATTGATATGGTATGCGAAACTTAGACGGTGGTCTAAGTGAATGCCGAGGTATTTGAAGTTGTTTGTTGATGTAATTACACTATTTTTAAACTTGAATCTAATAAAGCTTCTGTCTCCGGATTCTTTGAAGATGACACACTCGGTCTGGACCTTTTCGAGTGTCTGGTTTACCACCCTAATCAGGCCATGTGAGTTATCTCTCTCCACATATACGGCCAGGTTATCAGCAAAAGCCACCCGTGCTTGTTTTTATTCTCAGTATACCGCCATATAAGATATTCCAAAGAGTTGGCTCTAATATCGACCCCTGTGGAACGCCTACTGTTATCTCCATTTTCTGTCTTTCCGCTACCAATACTTTAGTAGTTTTTAATCAAGTTTACCAGGTACGTAGACAGATGTTTCCCTTCTGCCGCCTTTATTATGTGTAGCCATGAGGCCGAGTTAAACGCGTTCTTGATATCCAGCGCAACAATTACTCCCCACTGTTTTTTGCATTCCCTGATCTTTTCGGTAAGAAACTTTGCCGCCATGACTGTCGAGCGCCCTTTCCGAAATCCGAACTGACTCTCCGATATCGAGACCCTGGCCTCGAGTTCTTTCTCGATCCCGTTCTTTATAATGCTCTCATAGAGCTTCCCTATGCAACTCAGCAGGCAGATAGGTCTATATGAGGTAGGTTGCTTCGCTGGCTTACCCTTTTTCCATAATTAGGACCAACGATGCTACTTTAAAGGGCTTCGGAAAGGTTTGATTAAAAAGGAGGCCATTTAGGGCATTTAAAATTAGCGTAGGCCTCTGTTCTACCGCTATGACAACCTAACCTAACCTAACCTAACCTAACCTAACATAACCTAACCTAACCTAACGTAACCTAACGTAACCTAATGTAACCTAACGTAACCTAACCTAACCTAACTTAACCTAACCTAACTTAACCTAACCTAACCTAACCTAACCTAACCTAACCTAACCTAACCTAACCTAACCTAACCTAACCTAACCTAACCTAACCTAACCTAACCTAACCTAACCTAACCTAACCTAACCTAACCTAACCTAACCTAACCTAACCTAACCTAACCTTACCTAACCTAACCTAACCTAACCTAACCTAACCTAACCTAACCTAACCTAACCTAACCTATCCTAACCTAATTTAACCTAACCTAACCTAACCTAATCTAACCTAACCTAACCTAACCTAACCTAACCTAACCTAACCTAACCTAACCTAACCTAACCTAACCTAACCTAACCTAACCTAACCTAACCTTTTTTTTTTTTGAGCTGGCCTTCCCCGGACATCTCCACCACTGCCACGTTTAATTGGCAGCAGAGAAATGTCCCCAGAACGTCATCTCCTTTGTGGGGGTGGTTGAAAAATGCATTTACGCACGCGTAGTGGAACCGAACACCCTAAGCTGTACGCGACCACTACGCAGTGTGGGACTCGCCTAGGCTCTACCCACTAAAACATTCCACCCTTCCTCCACCCCAAGTCGGGACTGTCTATTCGACGTTACGACGACTTGGTGAGAGTGTCTTGAGATTAATGATTTAGTTATATTCTGGTAGCAATCTATGATTCGTTAATTAACTCTTTGCTGTTCTCTTTCTTCCTCATTTCTGATTTCCATAATCTCTGTTATGCCTTGTATTATGTGCGTATAGCTTACTCTTTTTGACGTCGCCACCTCCAAAAAATTTTCAACCGACAGTATTGTATCAAGTTTTAAGTTTAACTTCCTTCTTTGTTCTGAAAATCTGGGACACCTGAATATA
The DNA here is from genome assembly GCA_035357415.1 of Ophraella communa. Classification (NCBI taxonomy): domain Eukaryota; kingdom Metazoa; phylum Arthropoda; class Insecta; order Coleoptera; family Chrysomelidae; genus Ophraella; species Ophraella communa. The sequence continues at coordinate 16,725,245 of CM068988.1, read as the reverse complement.
ACGTGATTTGCGTCATCGAGATCGCCGCAGTGAATGCATAATTCGTCTGTTGCCTTTTTTATTGAGTATGTGTAACTCCTAAAAGCGCCATGACTTGATAAAAATTGAGTCATATAGTAATTGGTATAGATGTGGTCACACTTATACCAAGTTTTTACATCATTTATAAGGCGTTTTGTCCACCTCCCGGCTGTGTTTGTAGACCATTCCTCTTGCCACTTGTCTAATATATGCTCTCTGACGCTTTTTCTAGACATTTCTTCCCCCGCCTTTTCTTTATCATAAATGACCTTCCTTTCCTCTATCTGTAAATGGATAGGTATTACTTTGCCAATGACCTGTGCCGCCGCCGTTGACACCGTCCTGTAAGCGCTGATGACTCTTAGCAGTGTCGGCCTTTGCATCTTTGTCAGCATTTCTTTGTATTTATCTATCCCGGTGACTTTGTACCAAATAGGCGCCCCGTATAGAATAGTCGAGTGCACCACGCCTAGTAGTAATCTTCTTTTATGGTACCCTGGACTTTTTACATTTGGCAGTATTTTGTTTAGTGCCGAAACTTTTTTCCCTACCTTATCCCTTAGATTCTCTATATGTTTTGTAAAGTTCATTTTGCAATCTAAGGTAACGCCAAGGTATTTTAATGTTTTTCCGGGGGTGATATCGTTTCCGTGTATGCTGAATTTAATGTATTTTTTTTCTGTTGGTCCTTTGAGGATTATGGCTTCGGTTTTATGGTCCGCTAGAGTAAGGCCATTTTTTTCCATCCACCTATCCACCCTTCTAAGAGCTCTGTTACCATCTTCTTCCACTGCCCACTTAGATTTCCCTTCTAAATATATTACTAGGTCGTCCGCGAAGGCGATGCTTCTTGCATTATCTCCCAGATCTATGCTTAGGACCCCATCATAGAGGATGTTCCATAGGGTAGGACCTAGGACAGACCCTTGTGGAACTCCAGAAGTTATGTTAATTGTCTTTCCTGTGTATATTATTAATTGCCGTTCCCTCAGATAATCCATTATTATATTTATTAGATACGCATTTACCCCTTTTTTCTTTAATGCATTTATGATCTTACCCCAGTCTGCCGTGTTAAAAGCATTTTTTACATCTAGTGCTATCAACGCTACGTATTTTGCTGAGGTACTTTCCGACTTTTTCCGTATCCAATTAATAGCATCAACGGCCGACCTACCTTTTCTGAATCCAAATTGGAAGGAAGATATGGCCTCTTTTTGCTGTAGCTCGTTTTCGATGCGCCCTTTTAACACCTTCTCGTATAACTTTCCTATACAATTTAATAAACAAATTGGCCTATACGAGGCAGGATCATGTGTAGGTCTTCCCGGTTTTGCTATTACAACCAGCTTTGCGGTTTTTTGGCTTTTTGGAAACACCTGTTTCCTTATAAGTTTGTCGATGATATTTGTCATCAACTTCGGTGCTACCGCTGTGACAAGTTTTAGCACCCCTGGTGTGATGCCATCGGGTCCGGGAGCCCTGTTTGTTTTTAGTTCCCCGGCGGCCTCCAGGATTTCCTCAATTTTTGTCGGGGGTATATCTCCTACTGGTAGCTTTTCTTGTTCTTCAAGTAGTCTTTGCGGGAAAAGGGATTCCGCCACTTGGGTTTTTAGTTCCTTTGGGACATCATAGGGGATATGCACTTTAAGATTCTTAATAGCCAGTCTATATCCTTCACCCCAAACATCCTCATCCAGATCCTTTATCAGCTCAGTCCACTTTGTATTTTTGCTAGTTATTATAGCCACTCTTAATTCTTTCCTACTTGCTTTGTATTTCATTTCTTCCACGTTCGAGCTAGTACCCTTCTTCCTTTTTTTTGCTAAATTTCTTTTCGCTGCGAAATACTCTCTCCTGCAATTTTCGATGTTAGCATTCCACCAGTAAGGGTAGGTATAGACACTGCCTTTTTTATTTCTACCTGCCTCCTTCATCATTTTTTTAATGTTTTCTACCATGGAGTCCATATCTTCGATGTTATTTTGCTTTATATCTGTTGCTAACTTTTTGACCTTTCTCATGTCAATTTCCCTGAACGTTCTGTAGGTGTTTTTGGATATACCTACCCAGTTCGAAGAATATATATTTATGTAGAGTAAAAATTTCCTCGTCCGGTAAAATTTTCCAACTAGATACCTGTTTAGCTGCTTCCCCACTAGCACATGTGACGTCTATGTGAGACATGCTGTTATTTCTTACGAAGGTAGGATTTCCATCGTTTAGTGCACTGTAATTCAAGGAGTCCAACCACTCGCACCAGTAATCGCCCCTTTTATCTTCTTTTGGAGAGCCCCACCTCGTCGATTTTGAATTTATGTCACCCATAACAATCACCCTTTTTCCTTCTTTTCTACAATCCTCCATAATATTATCTACCATACATTTATATTGCTGCAGCTGTATGTTGGGAGATATGTAGCAGCACACCAACGACAAATTTTTAAAACGTATGATAATACTTCCTTTTCCTGCCTTCGTTCCGATGATTCCGCACGTTCTGTTTTTTACATAAGCAGCTACTTCTATGTTATCATCAGATATCCACCCTGCCCCTTTGGTGATCTTTTTGTTCGGCTCAGAGACAATCATCAGGTCAACTTTCATTTCTGCTATTTTAACAAACGCTACTTCATGAGCCATCTTCGACCGACCTAGGTTTACTTGTAATATATTAACCTTGGAAGCCATGGCGTTAGTATGGTGTTCCAGTCCTCCGGCTGGCCGTCTGCAATTCCTGAGTGTACTGGATGCAAATAGGAAACTTTTCTCCATTTTGGTCTGTTTGGGTTTACTGTGTATCTTAATGTATAGATAAAAATTAAAAAAAAATATAGCATAAACTGTATAGATAAAACTTGTATAAATACCGTTATGTCGATAAAACCATATAAATAAAATATGTATAAGCTTAGTTTTGTAAAAATATATATTATGTACATTTATCTGTTAGGCCTCAATAGACTCCGCTTTATATTCATTCCCATCTAAGGATGCGTCCATTTGGTTTCTTAGGACTTCCAAGGTTTGTTTTGCCTCTTTTGCCGTTTCGTCAAAATGTTGAAACACATCATCTTCCATTTGTTCTGGCTCGTTTGTATTTTGAGCGGTTGGTAACATTATGCTGGCAGTGCGGCTCCTGTACATCTCTCTTTCCTTGGTTCTTGCTGCCTTGAGCGCATTTTTAAACGAAGGACATTTCATTGTACCCACCTTGTGCCCTTTTTCCTCGCACGTAAGGCAAAATTCTTCTTGCTCACACTCTTTTTGGTTATGCCCTTTTTTGCCGCATCTAAGACATAAGTCCTTTCTATTTGGGCCGTTACACTTGTTTGACGTATGTTCGTAAGACCAACATTTGGCGCATCTCGGTATGTTGAGCCGTTTTTCGATCCTGACCATTCCCACTTTTAAGTATCTTGTTTGCAGAAATTTTTCACCTATCTCTTTGGAAAGCGTAATTGTTGCTGCTAGCGTCTTGTTCCCAGCAGGTCTCAGTTGACTAAGTTTAACCTCCTCTCCCGAAGCTCCGACAGATTTTTCTACCGCGTCTCTGAGCTCCTCAGCTGAAGTGTCTTCTGTCATGCCCCTGATGTGCATGACCATATTTGCGTTTTCCACTCCGAGCTGGATCGTTTTTATATCTCCGTTGCTGGTCTTGATCGCACCCTGAATTTCTTTTAGTGCTACATTATCCTTATCCAAGGTGATCAGCATCTTGCCGTCCTTTGTACTCCTAATGCTTCTAATCGATTCGGCCGCCTTAGTGGGACCTATCGCCTTCCTAACTTTCACCAGCATGTCTTTGTAATTATTACTCCCATCGCTCACGATCATCCCATATGTGGGTCTATCTTTGCTTTTATTCGTGTACACGTCAATTTTAGTGTCCGTTTCCCTAAAGATGACTTTTAACATTTTTTGAAGAGTATTTATAGACATAGATGTTACGTGATGCAACGCTACCCTCTCGTGCCCTTCAACTTCAGCCTTTAATAATTTCAATTTATTATATAAGTCTTCTCTGGTGCTGTTGTACCTGATTTGGACTATTTTAGTACTAGGCCTCTCTTCTTTTTTAGATCTTAGTTTAATCGTCCTCTCTATGACTTCAAACTCATCCTGGATGGCCCCGAGCTCAGGGAATTTGTCTCTATACATTTTTTGAATGCTATAACTCATTTCTGGGTCATTTGGCTCAGCAATCACCACTTTGACTACGTTTTCGTCGGTATTTATTGGATTTCCGACCACTACACTTGTCCTGGAAAAGAGTGCTTTATTCCAGTCTGTTTCGATTATTTTGTCCAGATCTTTGAAACTATTCACATTTCCAATGCTTGTGATCACATTTACTCTTCCCCCATGCCAAGGGTCGGTCTGAGTCCCAATCGTTTCCATACGTGGCCCGTCAATGTCGTCTTCTTTCTGTTTGCTTGGTGTTACCGTCTGCGATTCTGTATCCACAGTCATCGGTTCCACGTCTTCGTATCTGTGTTGATCCAGCCATTTGGTTACAATATCCCGATTGTACGCATTTGCCGTCTTCTTCAGTTTGCCTGCCAATTCTTTTATAGATTTATGAGTGTTCGGAATTTTTGTTATTAGCTCCGTAAGCTCGTCAATTTGATGTTTAACTGTATCGATCACCTCCATAGTCGTTATATAACCTATGTCTTCCTTTTTTTTATATATAGGAATGCTTGTTTTTTCCAGTTCCATATCGTTTATTTTCCTTTTTTTATCGTTTCTTCTCATGACCATTTCCGATAAAGAAGATCTTCTCATCCTTTCTATGCTTGTTCTTCCAGATAGTGTTATAACCTCCCTGTCCTGGTCGCCCCCAGTGAGGTCATATATTTTAGGTGTATTATCGTGACTGTTAAGTTTTTTATGGAAACCAGGGTTACATACAATTCAGTTCGTTGTCATAATTTTGAGATAGATGTAAGATACTTTTTGAGAACTGTCACGTTAGACAAATAAAGCTATTAAAAAACTTCTTGTGCACATTAAATACATAAAAATAAAAACATGGTCCTTCGAGCCGGATAAGTAGAATATAGTCCTTCGAGTTGCGGATAAGTAGAAAATAAAGAGTACAGTTGATATAGTTCAGAGTGCTGGCAGAAGACATCGACAGAGAAAAGTTCAAGAAAAAGTGTGAGGTCTACAGTGAGGTATTTATTCTTTATTTTATTCTACATTCTTATTCTATTAGAGATTGAGAATTGTTTTGTGTGATATTAAAAGGGTATTAAAGGATAAAAACTATATTTAGTGTAAAATGTCAGAAACTGTCACTTTGAAAGATTTAATCAAATCTCGACGTATTTTAAAAGCAAGACAAACTCACTTTAAAAAATTTGTTGATAACATTCTAAATGAAAACAGAGAAATAGAGTTTAGAAATTATGATAATCAGTTAATTTTGGAAATTCAAAGTAGGTTGGAAAATCATGAAATATTATTGCAAGACTTTGACAATATCCAGAGTCAAATTGAAAGTTTATCTGAAAAAATAGAAACGGAGGTAGATGCTCGAGAGGAATTTGAATCAATAAGTTACAATTTATTAGCAGTAGTTAAAAATATAATTGCAGAGTTTCATAAAGGGCGCGAGCAGCAAAGAACTTTAAATTCTAATTCTGAACTTTCGGTTAATGCGAACAGTAGGAATAGGGAAATAAAACTACCTGATATAGAATTACCTAAATTTGGAGGTGATTATAGCAATTTTTTAGAGTTTAGAGATTTATTTAATAGCTTAATTAATTCAGATCAATCTTTGGCAGACATTCAGAAATTTCATTACTTGAGAGCTTCTTTATTTGGCGGTGCTGCGCAAGTTATTCGTAGTATAGAGTTCACAGCTGATAATTTTGAACTTGCCTGGAACACTTTATGCAATAGATACTATAATCGAGCAATACTTGTAGATAATCATGTGAAAGCCTTGTTTGATTTACCGGTACTTACACAAGAGTCAAGTAGTGAATTAAGGAAAATGCTTGATAACATTTCGAAACATCTAAAATCTTTAGAGAGTTTGAATCAACCGGTCAGTCAGTGGGATACTCTTTTATTACATATTTTTAGTTCAAAGTTAGACAGAAAAACAGCTAGAGAGTGGGAGGAACAGCGTGCTAAAAGACAGGTAATAGGTGCTGAAGCTAATTTGAATGAGCATAGTGAACAAGGTTTGTTAACATTAGAATTTTTCAAAATTTTTATAAAAAGAAAGGCTGATCTTATAGAGACATTAGAGTTAAACAAGCATTTTAAAGATAAAGTACAAATTAAAGATGGTGGGAAGTCAAAATCTAATAACCGAAGTTCTCATTCGTTAGTATTAAATGAATCCGTGTGTGTCGTTTGTAAGGGAGGTCATACTATACATAATTGTCCAGAATTTGCACAATGCAATGTAAATGAGCGTGTAAATAAAACTAAAAGATTGCGTTTATGTTTTAATTGTTTAAAAGGTGGTCATTCAGTTAAATTTTGCAAGGCAAGCACATGTAGAAAATGTCAGGGTAAACATCACACACTAATTCATTTAGAAAAGGTTGAGAAGGCTGTGGCTATTGGAAATAATCCAGATCTTGATGATAATTCTAATTCTAATACACAAGTCAATATATCAACAACAAATCCTGAGAGCAGACAGATAGTGTTAAAGGCTGTCAATAGTAGTAACTCCGTACTTTTGCAAACTGCTGTAGTTCAAATTGTAGATTCTAATGGGGTGCCAAGGAGGTGTCGAGCTTTGCTAGATAGTGCTAGTCAAAGTAATTTAATTACGGAAAATTGTATGGAAAGGTTAGGTCTTCAAAAACATAAGTTACCTTTAACTATATTAGGAGTTGGTGGATCATCGTCTGTGTTAAATTATCGTTGTAATATAAAAGTACAGTCATGTGTGAATGCATTTGAAACAAATTTGTCATGTGTGGTAATTCCCTCTATTTGTGTCAACCAACCAGGTGGTGAAATTAATGTCTCGTCATGGAACATTCCTAAACATCTTCTTTTGGCAGATCCAGAGTTTAATAGATCTGAAGAAGTTGATTTACTTATCGGAGCAGGAGTGTACTTGAGTTTATTGTGTATTGGCCAAGTATCATTGGGTCCTAAACTTCCAATTCTTCAAAAGACGAGATTTGGTTGGGTTATAAGTGGTCAATATTCTTTTAGCAATTTGGCTGCAGTAAGTAGGTGCCATGTCAGCACTGTTGACAATATTCAGGTTCAACTTGCAAGGTTTTGGGAAATTGAGGAATCTTATAATTCCAAACCGTCATGGACAATTGATGAAAAGGAGTGTGAGGAATATTTTGTAAAAACTGTAACTAGAGATACTGATGGCAGGTTTATTGTAAAAATTCCATTTAAACAACCCATATCTTTACTAGGTAATTCCAAAGATAGAGCTTTAAGGAGGTTTAGATCTCTAGAGTGGAAATTACAGAAGAATGAAAAGTTGAGAGAGATGTATAGTGAGTTTATAAGGGAATATATCGAAGTAGGTCATATGTCTGAGGTTAAGGAAACATTGGAAGATACAGGTGCATATTACTTTCCTCATCATGGCGTGTTAAATGAGAACAATCAAACGACAAAACTTAGGGTGGTATTTGATGGTTCTGCGCAATCGGATACTGGAAAATCGTTGAACGATCTGCAATATATAGGGCCTACTATTCAAGACGATTTGCTTTCCATTCTTCTTAGATTCAGGCAATATAATATTGTTATTTGTGCAGATATTGTTAAGATGTATCGGCAGATTTGGATTCATCCTGATCAAAGACATCTTCAACGAATATTGTGGAGGTTTGATCCATCCGAAGTAATTAAAGAATACGAACTTAAGACAGTTACTTATGGGAATGCATCTTCTCCATATTTAGCGGTGCGTTGTTTGCAACAGTTATCTAGAGAGAGTTTAGTTTCTTATCCGAAAGTTTCTAAGGTAATTGAGAAGGATTTTTATATGGATGATGTGCTTTCGGGTACAGATACTACTCAAGAGGCAATTGAATTATGCGATAATTTAAAAAATGTTTTAAAATCAGGTGGATTCGAGTTGCAAAAGTGGGCTTCTAATAGTGAAAAAGTACTAGATCATCTTAAAGAAAGTAGTAGTTCGGTTATTCTAAAGATAGGTGAAGACAGTACAACCAAAACATTGGGTTTACATTGGATGTCTTCACAAGATTTGTTGGTGTATCACATTCCAGAGCGAACTTCAATGAAGGTTACAAAGCGTGTGATTTTGTCAGAGATATCCTTAATATTTGATCCGTTAGGTCTTTTAGCGCCAACAGTGATTCTCGCTAAGGTAATGCTGCAACGAATGTGGATGATGAAACTTTCTTGGGATGAAGTACTCCCAATGGATATTAATACGAGGTGGAATTCATTTCGAGAGCAACTTGATTATCTTAAATTACTTCAAATTTCGAGGCATGTTACTTGCCAGAGTTCGGTTCATCTAGAAATTCACGGATTTGCAGATGCATCTCTAGAGGCATATGGAGCATGTGTGTATGTCCGTAGTGTAAACGAGAAAGAAGATATTAAAGTAAAACTTTTACTTGCAGAAAGTAGGGTAGCTCCGCTAAAAACAATTACGGTTCCAAAGTTAGAGCTTTGTGGAGCGTTGGTGTTAGCTCAACTCATTAATAAAATTAAAAATTCAATGTCACTTAAGGTAAATAATTGGTTTCTATGGTGTGATTCAACTGTGTGCTTGAGTTGGATTAAAATGCAACCTAATCTCCTTCAAACCTTTGTAAGTAATCGAGTATCACAAATTCAAAGTTTAACAAATCCTTCAGACTGGCATTATGTTAAAACTAAAGAAAATCCAGCAGACTTGTTATCTCGAGGAGTTATGCCAAAGTATTTGCAAGATTCGAATATTTGGTGGGAGGGACCCACTTGGCTAGCTCAATGCTGTGAATTTTGGCCTGTTGGTGTTTTTGAACCTGAAACTAATCTTCCTGAGATAAAAAAGAAAGCTACGGTATTAACGATACAAAAATTAGAGTCCTTTCCTTTTTCTAAATTTTCATCTTTAATTAAATTGAAAAGAGTAACTGCATATTGCATGAGATTTATTAATAATTGTCGTGGGATAAAAGGTGTGTGTGGTCCGTTGAGTGTTGTGGAATTAGATAAAGCCATGAAGCTTTTAGTTAAGGCTTCTCAGAGAGAATGTTTTTCTAGTGATATATCTCTTCTTAAAAAAGATAAATCACTGCCTAAACGAAGTTCTCTCTTAAAATTAAATCCATTTCTTGACAATGAAGGAATTCTACGTGTTGGAGGAAGATTGCAGCTCTCAGGCTTTAGTTATGAGAAAAAACATCCCGCTTTATTGGGTGGTTCGCACCATTTGACAAAACTTATATTTTTAGCTTATCACTTAAGATTGTTGCACGCGGGACCGCATCTTTTGCTTTCTTATGTTAGGGACAAGTATTGGCCAGTAAAGGGAAGAACTTTAGCGCGTAAAACTGTCCATGAGTGTATTCGGTGTTTTCGAAGTAAACCTACGCAAAAAATGCCAATTATGGGCATGTTGCCTGAAGCTCGTGTAACTTGTGCAGCGCCTTTTCTGACAACAGGAGTAGATTATGCAGGGCCTTGTATCATAAAAGATAGGAAAGGAAAAGGAAGTAAGACGTCTAAATGTTATATTGCTATTTTTGTATGTTTTTCTACAAAATGTATTCATTTAGAGTTGGTATCAGACTTAACGACAGAAGCTTTTCTGGCTGCATTTCGGCGTTTTATTTCACGTAGAGGTTTACCGTCACACATATATTCCGACAACGGAGCAACGTTTATAGGCGCTAAAAATGAGCTTTCTAAATTGGGTAGTTTTCTTTTAGAACAAAATAAAAATGTGCTTGAACTGTGTGCAAATGAGGGTACACAATGGCACTTCATACCGGCGTATTCGCCACACATGGGTGGTCTTTGGGAAGCTGGGGTCAAATCGTGTAAAGGCCATTTAAAGGCGGTATTAAGTAACGAAATAATTACTTTTGAGCAAATGTACACTATCCTAACACAAATCGAAGCAATTCTCAATTCTCGCCCTCTTTTTCCTCTTTCTTCGGACCCTAACGATCTCACTGCCCTCACACCTTCACATTTTTTGATTGGGAAGCCACTACTCACCATTCCTTGTCCAGAGTACACAGCAGTTCCAGACAATCGTTTAGCTATCTTTCAAAGACTTCAAAAGATTCAACAAGTATTCTGGTCCCGATGGTCCCGAGAATATATTTCCCAACTACAGAGTCGAAATAAGTGGAAAACATCGCAATGCAAGATAAGAATTGGTGACTTGGTGGTGATCAGAGATAATAACACACCACCTCTCCAATGGAAATTGGGTCGTGTGCAGAGCCAACATCCAGGAGCTGATAAAATTGTTCGAGTGGTTTCCGTGAAGACCCAACGAGGAATTCTGCGGTGTGCTGTCTCTAAGCTTGCAGTTTTACCGCTGGAGGAAGAAAACCATAATGACCAAGTAAATTAAAGAAGAATAAGTAAGAAAGTTGAAAGGATCCCCTTTCAAGGCGGGGGCTATGTTAAGTTTTTTATGGAAACCAGGGTTACATACAATTCAGTTCGTTGTCATAATTTTGAGATAGATGTAAGATACTTTTTGAGAACTGTCACGTTAGACAAATAAAGCTATTAAAAAACTTCTTGTGCACATTAAATACATAAAAATAAAAACAGTAACTCATATAAATCCCACGAGTAGCAGAGGAAATATTATGTCCGCCTACACAGAGCCCCGCATGTGTAGGTGAGGCAGTCTTCCCCTCGGGTTTGCCTGGTCCCTCGGGCATCGCTAAAGACACTCCTGTACCCCCGGTGCCATGCGTCCCCTGGGCGCGATGGTGTTACACCACGGTATTGGGGGGATTTTTTACCGCTGGTTTTCTCCATCGGGTTTTCTGTCGGGGTTTTCCGTCCCTTAGTCGAGGGGTCCCAGTTTTGCGGCGCCGGGAACTCGCCGTTCGCCCCCCATATCAGGTAAGGGCTTGTCAGTGCGTTCTGATATAACATGGGCTAGATGAATTTTCTACTAGCATTTATTGGTGCCGCCTACTCGACATCAGCAGCCCCGCCAGTGCCCCACTGACCATTTTCGAGCTGTTTCTTTGCTTCACTCCCCCCCTCCCGTCCTCACGGCGCGAAAGAGGGGGAAGTTACTGAGCCACTCCACCACCGACAAGGTCCTACAGCTCCCAGGAGTGGAACCTAACCTAACCTAACCTAACCTAACCTAACCTAACCTAACCTAACCTAACCTAACCTAACCTAACCTAACCTAACCTAACCTAACCTAACCTAACCTAACCTAACCTAACCTAACCTAACCTAACCTAACCTAACCTAACCTAACCTAACCTAACCTAACCTAACCTAACCTAACCTAACCTAACCTAACCTAACCTAACCTAACCTAACCTAACCTAACCTAACCTAACCTAACCTAACCTAACCTAACCTAACCTAACCTAACCTAACCTAACCTAACCTAACCTAACCTAACCTAACCTAAAACACACTCTCGAAGATAAAGTACAATTTTATATTCTTGTACAATAAATAACTATTACCCATTTCATCATTTTAAGCATTATATCACTAGTTGTTTCTTTGTGCGTAAAAGTGTATATATAGATTTACAGTAAATAATACAGTGGGCAAATACCACAAACATTCAGTCATCTGTAGCTACTCTAAAAACGTCTCCTTAATATACAATGCCCTTAAACGAACCTGAAATACAATAGAAATTGGTTGAATAGACATGTCCGCTTCGCTACACTTTCATTTGGATGACGTCGCGTATCCAATTTTATTTTTATTATATTCACAGTTTACGTAATAAAACTGGAAATGGAAAATAACATAGAAATTAGAATATTCCAGCATAAAAAATAAATAAATAAAATAAGTAGGGAATCTTGGGAAAGTAATAAAAAGTATTTACGCACGAACGGGCGGCACTATTTTCAAATCAATTTTGCAGCGGTATATTGTTTCTCGACTAGGGTTCTCTTTTTTTTGAGGACCGATAAAGTTGATTGCCTTCAAATAGTTTCGTGAAAAACGGCCTTTCCTTTATCAACGTTATTACCCATTACGCAAAAAGTATATTAAATAAATCGAACGTTTGCGATTTATCCTATTTCTCAGTAACCTTTGCACTAAAAAACATAAGTCTGTTGGTGGTAAACTGAAAATAAAGTTTTTTTTGATGTTAGGATGTTTCTTGCTAAGTAGTTTTCTATAAACAGGAATTCATATTTTCTTTAATTTGAATGCCCTGTTTAATCTGCAAAATTTTAATTAAATACATCTATACGTCTTTTCTTACATACCTAAAGTTAATGAATTTCGTCTTCCCACAACTTTATTTCTAGAACGACTGCTATCAAGAATAAATAGGCATCAAAAGGCCAAAGTTTTAGTTTGATTATTTTTTTTTACCTGTTAAAATATCACAGTTTTTTTATTTCGTCGAATGAAATGCTATCTAATAATTCCGGTTAATACTGATTATTTTTTTACCTGTCAAAATATTACAGTTTTGTGATTATGTCCAATTAAAACGCTTTATCTTCAATATTTTTTGCTAAATACTAGCCAATCATTCCGTTTTATAGTGTTATTAGCATTAGTTATTAGCATTAATAAATTCATAGAACTGTCAAAAATTTAATAATTTTTGTATAGAATGATTAAAAAAATAATCTTCTCAAATACCACTCGTCCTGTAAAATTTTACTAGATACATTTTTATTTTCCAGATTCTAATTAAGGATTAGTGCTCTTATCTTTGAACAATCTCTTATTCTTCACCTTCAAATAATAAAAAATTAAATAATTGAAAATCTAAAATCAAATTATATAAAAAAAATAATTGTTGTCCCGCTGTTTTGGTAGGGTCCCAAGAATATGTGTAGTACAACCCCGCTGATTGGCTGAACTTATCAACAATTTCACCGATCAGTCTCTTTGTGTCTTCTCCACAATGTCTTAAAGTCTCTACACTAAAGGGAACCAAAAACATGTATTATCCACAATGTCCTAACAATTGCATTTTTTTGGTTTATGGTGCTAAAGTGTTGCGGCAAGTGGCATCCAAATGAATTATTATCCCTTGATCCATCGGAAGTAAGACAACCCATCAGCTTGCTTTTCATAACTTCTATGTATTCCAACTGGTTCTAAACATTGCAAGTGTCTGCTACAGCTAAAGACCAAATACCAGGATGCTGGACAGAGCGGTGTCAGAGCCAAAGCAGGAGAGATAACAAAAAGTCATCCAATAATAGAGATGGTACCAGATGTAATGCAGCCTAAATAGATCGAATATTATAATGGCCAATCAGTGTTGGAGAGAGGCGTTGGAGCTGGGGTACATGGAGGGAATCCAAAGGTGGACCTGAGCCAGAACTTTGGTAAATTAACCACAATTTTGCAAGCAGATGTTTTTGCAATTAAGATGTGTCTGTAGGAGATGCTTAAGCATGACTGCATCAACAGGAATGGTTCAAAATATCAATTTATCAGTTTGTTCACCAGTGCAGATGTGTTTCTCGAACACCGGCTGACCTAAGAGCCACCGGGTGTTGTCTAAGAGAGTTCCCAATAGAGAAGAAGGTAAATCATTTATCCATGCATTTCTTTCCTTTTCTTGGAAAGCGAGGAGGCGTTCTATTGTGTTAATTTCCTTTTTGCTTTCGATTTTACTCGTTATTAAAGGTTTGAAGATGAAGGGGTCATAATTCCTTGGGTTTTTTGGACAAATAGCAAATATTATGCCAATTTTTTAGGATGAACTTTTATTCGGATTCACTTGTTTCATTATTATATTTAGGAAGAATATCTTTTAGCAAAGCACTGGTATCCTTAATGGATCTTAAAAAAAGGATATGTTTAGCATTGTCATTGATTATTCAGTTAGACATTGTTTCTAAAATATCAACGAAATGTTGATATTTGATAATTAATTTTTAGCTGAATATCTTAAAATATATTATAAGCGGGGAATGGCTTTAATAAGAAAAAAGCCCAGTGTGAATTTCAGGCTGTAAGATTTAAATTTTTTTTCTTTTATAAAAATCATACAGAAAGTTTTAATTGTTTCAAATGTCACATAAAGTTACCTTTGGATTTAAATTAACTTCGAAGTTCGAAAATGTAAATCACATCCTCGATTTTGGATTTACCGAATAATGTGCTTTGGGGATTTTGATGAAACCGCCGCTAAACAATTTCCCAATACGTCTAATAACTGTTGAAGGCTTAATGACTGGTAGATTATTTTCTTAATAGTATAACAAGTGCACATACGACGCTTGTAATTGTTTCCCGGAAGTTAATTGGTTATTAGTGCTACCTTCATCTAATTTACATGTTAATTAATTGTAGCGTGTTTCGTTAGCGCTTATGAAAAATAATGACGAAGGTGACGTTTTAGAAAATATTACGTCTTTCTAATCGTCTAATCGAACAGTTTTTATTCGCAATTAAACGGTCATTTATAAAAAATGTTTAACCAAATTAATAAGAATTATAGTTAAAATAAAACCCTATTTTCATTTATTATTAGGTGATATAGAATGTCCCAATTCATTGCTTCTCATTTAATTAAATTAGCAAAATATAAAAAGGTTAATGCATTATAAAATTTTTATTGCAATTTGAAATAAAAAAAAAGCAAGTTTAATAATAATATGTTGAAGGAATATTATGAATTGATAATATTTTTTACAGTTTAACTAATTTGTAAAAGACAAATTTAAAATAGTAATTTGTTTATTTGATATATTAAATGACTAATTAAGAAAATAATAGGAAAAATAAGAAAATGGACTTTTATAAAACAGAAAAGATCTTATTTGATGTAGCAATTTTGCCAAATAAATTATTGTTAATTATAATTATAATTTATTAATTATTAAAAATCAAATAAATTCTTTGATTTTAATCATTTAAAATAAACTAACTAGTACAAATATTTGAAATATTTTACAAGATCTTAACTGATCTTAACTTGTAGAGTGGATTATTCCTGTCTCTTGACAAAGTCAAACTTCGTTGTTAATAAATGTTCGTTATCATGAGGTGATACAATTTTTGTTTACAACGGATTTACTGGATATATTTCAGTGATTGTTGGTTGATATTGTCTAAATTTAATTATTGATGGTCAGTTAGTTCACTTAATATTTTATATCCAATCCTAAAATGTCCTTATTAGGCAGTTTGATCACTTATAGTTTTATACGATTTTTTTATATGATTTTTTTTCTTTAATTCACAAGAAAAGACTGTTTTTTATCACTCACTGATGATTTGAACTTATTTACTTACTCCTTGATTTTAACTGACTGACTGCTTATATTTGACTGCCTATGATTGACTGATCTCCACGACCTCCAACAAAATTTAAGCTTCCAGAAAAATCTTGGATGTTCTGGGAAGCTACCAATTTTCTAGGACATTATTTAAATCTCTGTATTACCTACATACAACTAGACATACTAACATTGTCTAATTATTGTAAGTTTCTAGACCAAGTTTTATACAAATATGTCGGTCTTCTTTTATCTTATTTTATTATTAATTTACAGAAAATTTATAAAATGTTTACATACAAAAAAATATAACATTGGTAAAATTACGCCATTAAAATTATTTCTAGGTAAAAGTTTACCTACAAATACACGAATCAAGCCTATTTTATTACGTGTATGTCTAAAAATAATTTAAATATTAATCGAAACAGTACAAAATATTTGGTTACTACATGTTTATTGAACTATCTGTAATTTAAATAATTTTCTTTGATCAGTTAACATTAATTATTTTAAAATATAATAATGATATCAATTTTAAACTATATTTCATTTCTTTATAATATAATAGGTACAATAGAACATATTACCAGTTACATATGCATGTCACTCAAACTATACTTTGTATTTATTATTATGGTCAAAATTACTTTTGTATTAAATTTCATTTTTGTTCATTATCTACAATTGAAATTATTTCACTGTTTTTACAAATTGTTGCTAGAATATTTACAAAGTTAACTGTTCTTCATTAAACTAGTTCTGACTAATACATCAAACAGAACAATTACGAGTATAGCGGATATTATATTTTTTGGATGTGGTGAAAGTGGTGTTTGTTTCTGAGTTTTGGATATTAATACCAAGTGTTTATTCTTTCAGCTCATTTATAGCTGACTCTATGAATATATTAAAGAGATATTGAGAGCCTTGTAGATTTTTTTTTGCTTCCCCATTAATACATTTCTGTTTGTTGTTTTTGTAGCTTTAATATGAAACTCTCTTTCTAATAAATTCCTGCTATTATAAGGGCGTTTTTCAAGATCGGTAGACAATAATCCGAGAATTGATTTTTTTAAACCTTTTTAGTTAGGTTAGGGTTAGGTTGACCGAAAATTTGCTGGGATTATAAAGGGTAAACAAAACATGCTAAAAAATTTTATTTCTGAAAACTTTCGTCAATGCCCAAGGTTTAAATTTATATTTACTTATAACATTATCTTCTAATTTGTAAAGTAATAGAGTAAAATTTTAATATTACCCTGTAAATGGATTAAATAATTAACTGGATGCCTCTTCAATTCAAGTACTTGTGTAATTTATAGACTCAAGATATTTGTCGACGACAGATGCAAACAAGCGCGAGACAATTTTGAATAGAGTTGGCAGGAATACGCATAAATTTTATATTATTGCTCTAAAATTATATTAAAAATCGATGGAATTTAAATTTAGTAACATGAATTTCTTTGCTTTGGATATTCATAGATAATTAAGATTACGTACATTAAACATTTTTATAACAGTCTTTTAAACTTTTGAAAACGCATGAGGTCTCATTAAAATTTCTAAAGCATTATTTGCGATTTTATTCAGTTCTGTTATATCTCATTGAGGTAATGGATTGAATTTAAAAATTGAATACTTTGAAGTGTATTTTAATCTGATATGTCGTGTCTGATATGGTGAAAAGCTCCTACTACAACATAAAATCAATATAGAGATTTTTAAAGTATATTGATCCTGTAATTGCATCAAAACTAATCCACTTTAGATATCATTGCCATTTGTACTTTTATCAATCAATATTTACCGTTCGTATTGCTTGCTTTCTGTGCAAACTGTTATTTAGATTATTGAATCTAAAAATAAAATTTAATATTGCAAAGCTGCTTTTATAAGAATTTAGATGAAATCTTTATTAATATTAAAACAATTAGTTGTATTATTTGGGGACCAATTATTCAGATCGATATATTAGGATTGGATTATTGTTAATGGTTTTGGAACTGCTTCTTTAAGTATAGTTTAATAAACAGTAAAAAATATTGATTTTGACAAAAATTAAAGTTTATTTTTTATTATTTTTTAAAGTTAAATTTATCTTAGTTAATGAGTAAAATAATATGGAGAATCAAACTAAGTCTAAATGCGAATGTTTTGAATGTAACACTGGATGCTTTCCAACGAAAAATATATTAGCTACTTGTACAAACGATTATACCAGGTAGAAAAACTTAATGGTCCAATAATTATAACGAAAGAAATACCTAGGAGTAACAATAACAAATAATGAAGGAAAGACAAAGGCAAATATTTTGGGTCAAAAATAGCAGTGGTAATAAAATACAAATATTTAAAAAATGCTCTCTGGTATATCGGAAACAGCTATATTCAAGGTAATCTAGTAATGGAGTATGTGTACCAAATTATAATCAAGTTTGCCAATAGTCAAGAGCCATGAGTAAGTAAGAAAAAAGTAATACTAGGTATGTTTTATTTACATATCAATTTTAAAACAGTAGATTTACTGTAACAACAGCACAAACATAAAAACCTTTAATTTCAATGATTTCAAGTAGCTAGTTCTTACCATATTACAATCAAAATCAAAGAAAATAGGCATCTAGTTATTCACCGAAATCCTTATCATCATGATATGTACATAACTAAATGGTTTTAATATTTTGTCATAGAAATATTTTTTGTGAATTTTTATTTCATGAAATTGCAAGATACATAATCGCCAGGTTACAGTCAAATAGGATTTTTTAATAATTTGGACGACTAGTTTTAAAACACCTGGCATAATTTTAATTATAGTCATTCGTTGGATACAGCTGGAAAAGCATATCGTTTTTTTAGCAGTTAGCCATATAAAATCTATTGTTAATGAACAAATAAAACTTATAAGTTTTTCTATATCATTGCACAGTTATACTGATCTTAGAGGTAAATAAATCCAGGATAATCCCTTAGGGCTAATAACATCTAGGCTTTAATTTTGTTAAACTAGTGAAACATCTGTTGTTGAGTTCTAAAAAGCAATTTATTTTAAATAAAAATGGAAGTTTGGTTAAAAAGCTGTATTTTTTTAATGGTCTTAGTAAGCGATATGCTTTTAGACTTGCAGAATAAAGTGATATTGCTTGTGATATTTTCTCTGCAGTCCACTAAAGTCTGATTTTGGGATTATCCAATTTTTTTATTTTGTCTCTCTATAAATAAAGTTTTAAGGGATTTCCAATTTTTGTATTTTCTTGTCTGTGTTTACACTTAGATAATATGTTAAGACTTAGTTTTTAAAATTATGATTATTCTTTAGCAAAAGAAACATGCAAATATAAACACATTCTTAATAACAAGCTTTGTTTGAGTTAACAAATGTATACCCAATGTTGTTACTACATCGAACTAGAACTTCTGCCTGCAATAATATAAATTTTAACATAGATATTATGCAAATGTTTGTCATAAGATTTCCTTATTTAGAAGAATCTTATTTAAAATCTTATTTAAAAAAAATTAAACTGATAATTATAATTCAGAACAATAAATAACTAAAAGGTTGAATTAACTTTCACTATTTATTCGTAAAATACTTTAAATGTAATGACGGCCGTTTCGCTAAAGAATTAGCATCGTCAGATTGACATATGGAAGTTACATTTTGTTTGTTTGTAGCTAGGTACCTGATGTTGATTAGGTAGTATTAAGGCTAGACAAAGTAAGGGTTAGTACAATAAATTTGATAATTATAAAATCCTTATTATCTAAGATTACAATTCGTGTGCCCCTCCGTTGATATGTCGTTACTTGGTATTACTTTTACTGATCTTGGTACACCCACAACATGTACCAAATTTGGTTCTTTTAAATTCAAATATTAGGGAGATATTGAATTTTTTATAACTTTGAAACTTCTCTTTCAAGGCTTATAACTTCTCAGGGAAGCAACTTGGCATAGGGGTAAGTTGCGTTAAATCGCCCTAATTTGAGTTCCCCTACATTTCCTTGCTCTATGTCGGTCCTTATGCGAATGACACTGTATATTGAGGTGATTCACTAAAAGAATTTAATTTTTAATTCTAATTTGTAAATTTATTTAGGGTAGGGTTCATAAACAAAATTTATTTTTATTTTCTTCATATAGGATTTTGAATAATTAACGAAATAAAATTTTATCCTGTCTAATTAATTCTATCTAACTAATCCTTATCTATTTTTCTAACTCTTAACGCTCGATTGTCCTTTTTACTGTTTTTCCTCCTCTATTGACTATATTTCTTTATTTCTACCAAACCAAATATCTTGTCCACCAGTGATTTTCTCTGATTTAAATATAATCTAATATTTTCAATACCAATTTCAGTTAACAAGATATCATTTATCAATCCGTATACTTACCATTAAATTTTATAAGCAGCTCCTAATAACGCCTAACAATAATAATGAAAAACATAATAACTTCTTTACAATTCACGATCGTATTTATTACCCGAGCTGAAATAACCTTAAGCTTGGTAAACGGCCTTTTTAATATTAAAAATGCGAATAGTAAAACACAAAGTGTTGGAACTATTATTTCTCACATCGAACAAATAATTTCGCTTAGAAATTCCGTGATTATATGGAGAACATTTTGCGGTTAAAACCACAATAAGAGAAGGGTAACAACACGTATAGAAAGATAAAATATGGCTAATGAAATTTCCATTTCACAGGATTATGCTTTAATATTCATTAGAGCTTTAGGTACGGTTCGTTTTTCTCCTTCTCCTTTTTAAGTTTAATTTTTCGTAACACGAAGCTCCGTGCAATTGATAAAGGACGTCGGGATGTGAATTATATGAGGGACTAACGCTAAATAGCTTCACACCTTTCGTTTAATGTGTAATGTTTAATCACGCTTAAGCCTTTTTATGAAAAATCACGTCGTTGTGCACACGAAAATGGACAAGGAAAATATTGTAAAGAAAACACCAAAATGTAGAGAAGAATCGCCTGTAGGGGCTAATATTTGCCATCTACTAAATTTTTTTTGTAAACCGCGGTCCATATAATATATTCCGAAAATTAATTTTTAGATCACAATATTTGTGTTTTATGCTTCTACCATAAAACATATAAATTCTTTGGAAATTATTGTGGTATTGAGATGAACTTCATGTGCCTTTTCATTTTGATTTTCTATTTTTTTAAAAACTTCCTAGTTTGTGGGTTATTAAAACCATACTATGAGTTTTCCTCATTTTGGTTTTTGACCACTTGTTTCTTCCTTTTTCGGTACAACTTTTTGTGGACTTCTTCAGATTTTACAGTTTTTCACAGTTATAAAAACATAAAAACTTATACACCTGTTTTCCACTATGAAGATAGTGTCTTATTTTGTTTATGTAAGTTAAAATTTACATTAAGCTTTTTTATGTTTAATAGTTAAGGTCTGTAATTAAAAATTATCACTTTTATTTTTTCTTTACTTTTTTCAGCTTTCAGCTTTATAGATTAATTCCAATCACTTTATATCTCGTTTTCCCAATTTTTCAAGTTTCAACATAACCTTCACCATATCTTATAATCAACTTTAATATGTTTTGAAGTCGGCATACTTAAGTAAGCTTCGTTTTCTTAATTTTGTTCTTTACTTTTCACTTTCCACTTTATTAAAGTATTAGACATAAAATTTATATTTATCACCATTGTATCTGACCTTTATCTTTGTATTTTATTCAATCCTGATGATGGTCTGAGGCCGAAACTAGTAGCTATACCGTTTTATTAATAAAGTTAATATTGTGGTCTGACTTTGTGTTTAACTGATATATCTTTATCAGCAACATTGGACTTATGGATTACACCTTGGTTATTTTTAAAATTATTTTATTATTACAATACATTTCTGTTTATTTTCTATAAATGAAATAATTTGATTGTATTTATGTACTTTTTATAAACTATTACTTTTATATAAAACGATTCCAAACACTGACTATATACTTTATGTTTACATGGCATAAGTCTTTATACAGTGTGGAAACCACTTATGAAATAAAATTATTTATGGGGTTGGTTTAAAAGATTATAAAAAACGCTAGGACGCTAGGACTTTGAAATTCAAATGTGAGCTTTTTAAACATTAATTTAAATGTACAGAGTGATACACGCAAGTCTGGCATCGTCCATGATCTATATTTTTATGATTTTAAAAGCTCCTTAACAATACGATCTTATGAATTGTACAGGGTGAAATTATGAAATTATTTATAATTTTGTTCAAGATTGTTAATACATAAAATACTTGACGTAATTGATTTTTTACATTAAAACAAATGCTCAAATTGTTCTCGACCTTATATATGAAACATTATTATTTTCACAATTATGTATGTACTACCTTGATCAAAATTATAAATAATTTCAAAATTTCTCCCCTTACAATTCATAATAGAACCTACATGCTATAGTTCGTTAAGATCGTATTGTTAAGCTTTTAAAATCATAAAAATATACAGGGAGTTTCATTAAAAATATAGATCATGGTTTCCATACTGTATAAATTTAATATGAGACTATTTCTGTTGAGGGATTTAGTTTTAGGGGTTTATGCAAATTAGTACAAAGTTAGCATAATTATTATATCTATTTTCACCATGTTTTTAGGACTTTATAACGATCATTAACAGAATTATCTTAAAAAATTATTAAAACAAAATAATTAGTAGAAGACGCAGAAGAAAATTAAAGTTGCATTTGCTACATTTTTGCAAATAAAAACATTTGAATTCTTAGGTTAAATTTAACTTGCTCACATTAATTATTTGACGAACAATACAAGTTCCGTTGACAATAAAACAGTATCGATTAGGTCCCATAAAACCCAATTTATATGTTGGCACACGTTGAGAGTTACAATCTAAAAAGCAAGTTGAGCATTGATTACTGCTTTTAATTGAAAGAAGATTAAAGCAACCAACTTTTCACGTCTGCCTCTCGTTTTTTTTTTCTGTTACTTTGTTATTGAATGTTCCATTTTTAGTTAGTTTTAGCTCATTCCGTATTCATTTTCAGCAATGTAATGACACTCGTTAAATCAAAATTCACTAATTAATTGTTCATTTGTATGATACGTTATTCGGTTCTAGATTTGAAAATATGAATGACATTTTATTTGCTTTGTATTAACTTTAAATTTAATAAAAAATATTGGAAAATTAATTAATCGTACGTATTGGGGTTGGTTTTAAATTCAATTGTTTATAATTATAATTAATTTGATAAATTAGTTAATTATAATAATTTTATATTACAATAGAAATAGCAATTATCGAAATTATAATTCCAATTTTACTATGTAAACACTCAAAGGGTTTCATACCCTAATGCTACTGATATTTCCACATAATAATTACACCATTACGTAGCTCTTTAATAAAAACCTATTGGAAATCGTATTCCACTTTAATTAACTATTAATACTATTGAAACTTTACTGTTTCTTTAACGGTTTTATTTACACATCAATTGACTTAATTTGTCATTTATTTTAAATATTAATAACAAGAAATTTAGAGAAAACCAAATAAAACTGGCCTCTGGTACAAGCTGTTATTGGTAAATATCATCAGCAATATCATTATAATAAGTCTCAATGCAGGTAAAACTATTATATAAATAATAATTAAATAGTATGCAAAAATAATTTAGCAAATAAATTTAAATACTGTTTTTTTGAGGATTGTAAAACAAGCATAAGCTGGCAAATGATTTTAGTAAATCTAATGCCAAGAATATTGAAACTTTAAATATCCAATGTGAATGTAAAATTTTCTAAGACATTTGAAGATATTATGAGGTATGGTTTTATGGTAATTGGAACAATTAACTAGCCCTATGTCCATGGGTTCGAAATAATGTAGACCAAATGTAAGCTCTCAACAGTTGCTCCATCGTTTCATTCTTATCCTGGCAGAATCTGTAGTCTGCATTTTCTGTCAGTCCAATTGTTTTCAAATGCTCATTAGGCCCATCACAGTTCTTAATTTCATGTCTTCTTTGCATCTTTTTTTATATCTTGAGATTTCTCTTTTTTACAAATGCCTTTGTGACTTAAAGGAAGGAATATCGAATTGAAGCTTGAGGGAAAAAGGTTCACTTTATTGGAGAGTTTTTTATCTTACAGGCTAAAAATGGTTTGTCAGTGCTATAAGTTAGAAACTTGAGAAGGTACCATAGGGATCAGTACTTTACAACTACTTTACAACTTTCCTGTATATAAATAGATTACTAAATTTTATAAAAGGGACTATAATCAGTATCTATGATAATACAGTTTTGGTAATTTATACAGCTCCAAAAATATCAACAAAAGACTTTACAAAATGTAACAAAAAAAAGTTTTAAAGTTACACTTTATATTAAAAAAACCAAATTTATCGTCATGTTTCATTCGAAGCAGCTGCCATTAGACAAATAAACTTAATTTTAAAGTAAATATATTGGTATAAATTAATATACTGTAAGTAGTTTTTTCTACGATTATGTCTGTAAACATCAAAAGTTACTGTTTAATCAAATGAAATTTATTTTAGTTACAAACAAACAAAATGTAACTTCAATATGTCAATCTGACGATGCCATTTCGATAGCGAAACGGCTGTCATTACATTTAAAGTATTTAAAGAATAAATAGTGAAAGTTAATTCAACCTTTTAGTTGTTTATTGTTCTGTTTAATCAAATTGCATTGAAATTTGTATCTACGTACTCCGCAATTAATTCAATAAAAATTTTATATGGTAGCTTGCACTTTATTGTACTTACCCTTACTCTGTGGAAGTCCATCTTGCTAATAATATTAAACATCTAGTATTGTTATGTCTATACTTGGTCTAGCTATTTAATCAACATCAGGTAGCTACTTTGAAAAAACAAAATCAATATGTCAATATGATGATAATAGTTTATTGATTATTAGTAATATACAATAGATTTAGGGTATAAAAATACACAGAGGCAACGTTTGGGTTAAAGCTAACATGCAAATAAAAAAGTGAGAATGTTATATGAGGAAAACAGTGGTTTGTCGATGTTATAGACTTTTCAGGTAATTCCATACTATGAATGTATCGATGACCTGAGTTTTATTATTCACTATTAATAATAATATTTAGTTACTCTATACATACAAATTATAAAATTAATAGGAAACCTAAACACTCGATTTATGGAAAAATAATATTAAACCTTATGCACAACTTAGATCTATCCCAACAATTTTTATGTACACAGAAACATTTTTGCAAAGTGTGACAACACTGTTAAAATGTCTATTGTTGAATTACTACGTATTATGTTTCAGGCTTCTTCTTACCCTTTTCACAGAACATAATATTTTACTTCGTTTTGCGTTCCGAGATTGACATGGTTTATTTAATGTTAAATATTTGGTGATTGTGATTGTGTTTTTTCTAGATATTTAACTTTCAAATAGTATTTAGACGTTTGGAAGTAAAGTGATAATAGTTCGAACGTGTTTGATTTGCAAGAATAATAATTATTGAAATACCTACATCTGATTTCACAGGTTTCAAAACTGAGTTTCTGCTCAAGCTCGACCCCACTCTTCTTCATTCCTCACTGCACTATGTTATTGACCCCGCTCTTGTCCATCGGGTATGTTGATTACAATGGGACTGAAAATTTATGAATGACTGATTATTCCTATGTATTTTTATACCAAATAGATGCAATAGTTACGAACAACTAACTAACTATTTTTTTATATTTTGCACTTATAAAAATCTTCATTATAAAACGCATTTGCGTATCGTAATGTAACTTTTACGCACGCAAATTTTTGTTTTAAATGGTTGGCATTGACATGAGTGAAGTATCTAAAGGCAAGACTATTGACATTGACATTTGTGGCTAATAGCAATTTATTAATTTTATATTGTTCTTTAAGAAAGTATCTGTGAATATGAATATAATATTTTACTTATATAATATATTATTATTGGCATATTATTCTTTTTAAAATATTTTAAAACATTAACATTTGATAATTTAAATGTCACAACTGTCAAATTTTATAAATTACACAGTGCTGCCGACATACTTTTTAAAATAAAAATTTTCGTAATTACATAAAAATAATAAATTAATTTAAAAAACGGTAAAAAGGGCAAAATATAAAAAATATTATAAACAACTTATTTCATATGGCTGTTGTGACACTCGTTCTTTAAAAAACTCATCGCTTCGCGATTCGTTTTTTAAACTTGAACTCGTGTCATAACAGAATTCCATATGAAATGCGTTGTTTAATATACTATTAAATAACACTTTATCAGTAAAATGTATTGACTTTGTCAACTTTTTATGTTTACCATCATTAACTCTAATTTGCTTTTTTTATTTTATTATTATCATTATTTTATTTTTATTCTTGTTTATATTAAATTGATATACTAACTCAATAAAATCCATTTTAACTAAATACTTCCGGGGTTAAAACTTTCTAAATACTTGTCTTTATACAACAAAGTTCAGTCAATCGGCTTTAATCGACTGCGACTGTACATTAGTTTCATTTTCCTTTCTTGATACTCGAGTCTCTCACGGTATTTGATGTTGACGATTAAGCAAGTGCCATTGGAAATTCTCCCGAGACTTTACAAACCTTCCATGCATAGCTTTGACTGAATACCGAGGTAGAAACATATATCCCGTGTTTGTATTTGGAAAATCTGGAAATGTTTTCAAACAATTAAATCAAATTATCAAATTTGTTGTACCTACTTACGGTTATTTTGTGGAAGTCACACATACTCAGAATACAAAATAAACTATAGTTTATTTATTTCTTTCACTACAGTCACCGCAAAAATTCATCCTAGTATAAAAGACTTGAAACTTGTGGAGATATTAAACCATAGACCTATTGTCAGGGGAGACGCAATGTTCCATTCATAAAACTCTGTTTTGTCGCAATGATTACAAGAGAGTGTCTATGCGTGTGACAAAATATACCAATCGATTCTCTTTGTTCCGTCCTCGTGCTGGCAACGCTGTATCATTATTCAGGAGTTATGCTTACGCTTGTAATCAGTGGCGTGCTATTTGTTAAAAGTGGGAATATCTCTGTCTGGTAATATTTATTATTTTCATGGGAATAAATTTGTGGATAATTGTTACCAAGTTTTTATTTAAATAATTATCGTTAATTAATTAATTGTAGAAATAAAATGTAATGTATTTTAAAATTTAATTTTTAAACTTTTCTCTTCTCGACTGGATTAAATTTGAGAGGATGTATAGAATAGTTGAGAAATATGCAGGGTGTTTCATAAAAGGTAAAGTAGTTTGAAACATAACTTTGTTAAGGTTATATAATCATTCAATTTTTCACCAAAAAGGTTATCCTGGTAAAAATGAACAAATCCAATGGTATTATTTTAATTTAGTACCACAAGACGAGCTACATTATCGAAGTATTTCGGCCTTCAAGGTTGTACAAACTTTGTTCTTATCACTCAAAAACAAATAAAAAACTATAAGTTTACTAATAACTTTTACGATAATAGAAATTTGTTTTTGTAGAGATTTAACTTGTTTTTTTAAGTATTTCAAACCATCTCTATCAGTTATAGGTAATATCACTTGCATTAAAATTATAAAGATGTTTAATCCCAAAATTATCTTTTTCCTAGCCTAGAAAAGATACCCATATTTTTCTTAAATCACTTAAATGTATTGATTTCATATGGAAAGTGGAGAAACCAGCCGAGTTTAAAATTTGGTAAAGGTATTTTGTATACATATCATATCCGTGGTAATTTTTCAGTTGGTTGTTCGTATTTTACGACTCAAAATACTTAGGGACAATCAAAAGGTTTGAAAAAGTTCGAGAATGCCATCAACGGAATAATTACCATGCCTGTTTGTTTTGCTATTGAAATCGTCATCGCTACGCCACCAGGGCCGGTATTCTCAACTCACTCCTCTCACAGCGAGCGATCACAAAAGGGAGTGATTTGATTGGCAGCGATATGGCTTTTCTAGATTCTCATGTATCCCTCCGCTCGCAAATTTATGACACGAGCAACTGGTACACATGAAAGCGAGTGAAATAAAGCACTCCTCTCTGACAGGAGCGATCCATGCGAGGAGAGGGCATGAGAATCGATTTGGCAGTGAATTTCACTTCCCTCGCATTCAACGACAACGATATCGCTCCAAGCGAGGACCTGAGAATACCGGCCCAGATGATAATATCGTAAACAAATATTTTAACTTGCTTGTGAAAAGAAACATTGTAGCTTAAATATTCCGGTTTTTTACACGCTTGGCAATGATAAATTTCACTTAATGTTACTTATAATTTAGTCAAAAAACACCACCTGCTTGTTGTATCATTCAGACACACCGTGCGGCGTTGTCGCTTATTGAGCAACTCATTTCTATGATCTTCCCGAATGAAATAGTTCATTGGTTAAACATTCCATAACATAAGTTGTATAATTACGGTGGTTATAATTAAATTTATTGTACTAACCCTTACTATGTGAAAGGTCATCTTATTCAGAACAATAAACAACTAAAAGGTTGAATTAACTTTCACTATTTATTCTTAAAATACTTTACATTTAAAGTATTTTACGAAGTTGTGAAGGGAAAAAAGAAATATTATTGCTTCAAATAAATATAATCACGGAGGACAGACTGGACAACATTGATATATTTAATGTTCATTTATAGTAAGATGAAAGAATAGTAGAAAAATACGCAATTGTTATTGTTGTATATTACAAGCTTATTTTTTCAAGAAAAACTAGTGGAAGACATTAAAATACTCGCTCGTAAATCGGTCATCAAATAATATAGTGTATTGTGTTGCACACTACACTTTTTCTACGGCTGCATATTAATAATAAAAATAAAGAAGTGAATTCATCACATTTTATTATTATTATTGGTTATAAAATAAACGGCAGATACTTAATACAAAAAAAACGAAGCTAATTAATATTGTAATTAATTGTTACATTAGTGCAATTTTGTATTGAGATTCCTGGTGTTTCATTTTTTCGTAACAGCAGCTATCAACTGTGAGAAAAAATCTACCTCACGGCTGAATTCCCATTTAAATGTAGGTACGTGGTGTGGGAAAAGACCCGTGAGGTAGATTTTTTCCCCCAGTTGATAGCAATACGTTACTTTGTAGTTCTGTCAAATGTGTCAAAAGCACCACATTCCATAGCAGCCGTAGAAAAAAATATTTTATTTATTAATTTTAGTACTGCACTGGACTTTTATTGTGCGCAGAAATCGTTTATATTTAACGCGTTCATTTCCGAAAATGTATGAATCTCTTAAATCAACAAACTTCTTCGTAAGCAACAACAAAATAGAAAATCTAATAAAAAGAGAAGAATGAATATGGAAGAGGCCACTAATTTGGCCGTAACTCTCTCGAACAAACTTCTCTAACTCGTAGAGTTCCTCGTGTTCCTGCCCAGCCCCGCTAGTTGTATCCCATTTACATCACAATCACAACCAAACTTCCTGGGACAATAATATTACTCCTTCCCTCAATTCTCAACTTTAACCTGTGACCCTATTTTAACAGGGTCGTATTCTGTACGTTTGGTCTCAAAATACATTTATTTATTGTATATAATTGAATAAATCAATTAGAAATATTTAAATAAAACTGTTAAATGTAAACCTTGGTTTAAATATTTTTGAAATGGTTACGTTATTGTCTAACTATTAGATTTTATGTTATTATTGTTTCTTATATTTTTTTAGTTATTCTGATTTTTGCCTATTTTATAATCAGTTTATATAATATTAAATTTTTCACTTCTAAATTCGTATGTGTGTTTTAAATTGATATGTCCTCCTGTTTAAGAGATATCGTATATGTAAAAACAAGCAATATCGCCTAATATCAGAACTATTTGGTAGTAAGGGGAGAGATTTAATTCAGTGCTACATTTGACCGACCACCGTAATGTTTTCTTGTTTTATTACTGATAGTGGGATAGGTACATATTATTTTGAATTTAAATTTATTTAATGTCAAAAAATATATATGTTTTCTCAAATATTAGTCAGTTAAAGTGTTTTTTAAAATATTAAAAAGTCTGTAGGATAAATGGTTGGACATATCCAATACTATTTTCTCAGTGGCCACACATAAAAATTTGCAGTTTGCCATTTATTTTGCACAAATATAACAAATAACCACAATATCCCTTTTGAACTGTTAGTCTGGTTTATATGTACGATTTTTCATAAATATTTTGAATATTCTCCGATAATGCCCCAAAACACAAAAAACTTAAATTGTAAACCCCTACTTGTGATACATCATTGAAAAGACTATAATATTCCATTTATGTTAAGCCAAAATTTCACAATTATTTCTTCACTCTGTAGAATTATTATTTATACCATTGAATAGAATTTTTTATAGTCTTTTCATGGATGTATTACAAGTGGGGGTTTGCAATTTAAACTTTTTTTGTCTGGGTGTGTTGGGCCTAGGTGTTGGGCTTTCTTTCATATATCATTTGAGTACCCCGGTACTATCCTAAAAATGGTTTTAAGTATTTTTACGTTCCCTATATCTTGTTTCTTTTTGGTAATACTCGCCTTTTAAAATGAATGTTCGAAACCGACTATGTTATCTTTTGTTTTAACAACATACAGCGAAATTTCCTTAACTTGCATTGTCGTGTGGTTTTGTAGAAGTCGACTTTTGGTTGATCGTCTCAGATTTTTTAAATCTTAAAAATTCAATTGTAAACCCAATCGACTACTTACAAATGAAATCCTGCAAAAAAACTATATTAAAAAACACTATATTCCTCTTTCAATTAAAATTATCCCATTTAACCTGTTTTATCGTTTCCATAAACTAAACACTATATGAATTCTATGATGAGGTACTCTCATGAAATAATAATAATTTTATATGGAATTCGAATGGTAGTAATTAATTTATTGTCGAGTTTATAGTATTTAAATATCAAATTTATGTTCCATCTATAACGTGGTACACAAACAATGAACTAACATATTATCAATATGATCAATTTGAAAGTATAAAATGGTGAATTACAAAGTCTCTCCACTACATCAAGATAAATTGATCGTCTGACCTCGTGACCCTCTAGTTAACAATTCAAATTGGGTCTATTACATACCACGCTAACTACTACCTATACATCAGTTGAATATTTTAGAGAGGACTTAATTATGTACAATATTATTGGACTGTTGAGCTTTTTAAAATAGTTTTTTTTGTTTATCAGCAATTTAAACGGTTTAAACTTATATAGTCGAGGTGCTGTCGAGTAACCTAAAACATTTCTTGCAATTGCTGCAATACTCTTAAAGGACTGGGGACCAGTTACGGCAACCAAGAGACAGACTGGCTGATATGATTTGAAACAAGAAGACAATCTACAAGCTCTCGGACTGTTCATCGACTTGTAGCAGGCGCGCCAATTAACCATCCTTCATTGTAAAATACTCATTGAAGTGTAAAGAAAAAGAGAAGTAATGTTTTTATAAAAATACTTTATGGTATACATGTCTTTGTACACAATTGGTGGTCTAGCTGGTGTATTTCTTTTGCATACCATTTCTGTTCTCTAAGTGACAGTTGTTTACCGCCAAAAATAACCTCCAATGTAGATCCATCCTTAAATATTTAATTCTTGAAGAATAGTAGCAATTGTATTTTTCATGGTGCATGGTGCCTGCCTGCAGCCGGTCTGAAATATTATGGCCAGTAGCATAAACACTTGTCAAACTTCTGTTACTTAACAATGTGTTAACTTTTGACAAGGGTATGTTAAACGATAGCGCATGCGCGAGCATTTCATATTTATTGATTTTTAGACGGTGCGGTGTTGTCGGCTTCAATAATTTTTTCCTGAAATCGAATAGTTAGATTTTAGTTATATTAGATTAGATAAGTGACGGAGTGGCTTTTTTATCCTGTCCCACTGCGACGTTTGCAGATCTATTGTGGTCCTCCCTATATTTATAGTACGGTATCCAGCTTTCTCGTTTTTATTAGACATATTAGCCAGGACGCCACCCCCTTTGCATAGCTCTCTGCCCTTGGATTTTCTTCTCCGAATAGGTGAAACCGCACCCTTGCTAGGCCTTCGCACTCACAGAGTATGTGCTCCGCAGTTTCGTCTTCTTGGCAGAACCTACATAGGCTGTCGTCTGCTAGACAGATTGTGTGCATATGTTTCCCTAGCCTGCAATGTCCGGTCAGCATACCCACCATCATCCTCGTCGTTTCTCGACTTTGAGATGGCACCTAGCGTGACAGTTTGACCGACGGTAATTTAAGGAATAGTTTAGCTTGCCTTATTCCTGGGGTTTCATGCCACCAGCGCAACACCTGATTGTTTATCCATTGCTGGATGCTCTCCTTAATGAGGCATTTGGCAATTCCACATGAAGGTTCTGGCCCCACCATGACCTCAGTTGCTCCCCGCTTTTTCATTGCTTTTTATTCCGGATGGCCTGGCTTCCAGGGTCACTCTGTTAGGATTGCCTAGAATGTTGAGGTCCTTGCGAAAATAATACAAGATACATTCAAAACAAAACAACTTCTAAAAGCAATGAGCATAAGGATACTAAGCAGAATTTACATGATAGTAAAAAAAATAAGAATATTAGACAAATCTAAAAAAAAGAAAAGCATCAATGATTGGGCAAATAGAAAAATTGAATGGAATCAACACATAAATCTTATGAGATATAAACTAGTGTGTATTGCCAAAAGAAAAAGGTGTGACGATCTGGATTGTGACTAATATAATCTTAGAAAAAACAGCCCATGAATATAAAAAAATAACCAATTCTGTATAGCAAAGCTTTTATTCGAATATTGCCAATATCTTATACTTTACCTTCAATAATAATTCAAAATTTGAATTTTAAGTTTTAAAATCGTGAAAACAAGCAATTATTTTTCTTTCAGAACGAACGTCATATCTAAATAAACTATGTTTGTGTTTGGTTGAATTGTTGTGAACTGTAGTATTGAAAGTACTTAAACCTAGAATAGACATTCTGTTAACCAAACCGACCGAGTTAACGATATATCTTGATGTATAGTGTGCCTTACGTGGTTTTCGGTACAATGGAGTCGATCATTTATAAATTTCATTTCGGCACCGAGGCTGTTAAGGTTCGGTAACAGACAAAAGCACCGAATCCCTTTCATACTTAACTATCTCCATAAATAAAATAGAGTGTCTATTATATTGAATTTCTGCACGTAGATGGTATACATATCGAAATTATTGGTATTACCATTTTCATTATTATTATGTTGCTTTAATTTTAATGTTAAATCTAATGGATTTCAATAGTTGGTATTAAATATGGCTGCAAACAAAAAAAAATAAGGTTAGGTTAGGTTAAAATATTTAATATTAAATACCATTTATTTATATTTATTTGTATATTACTGATTATTATCATTACATGTTCATCGTATCTAATAGCTAACCAACAACAACCATAGAACTGGAAAACAAAGAATTTTCCTTTTTTATGACAAGACATTTGACATTTATTTGTTTGCTAACACAATCTAAACTATAATGCATATATTACAAAATCATTATTCCAACAGGTTTAAAGAAAAGAAATAATATTGCTGGCAACGGTGGCTCGGTAACTAAGAATAAAAAGAATTTCAAGATTCGCAAGGCAGTTAAATATTTAAGTAGAAAGATTTACCCTTTCTGAAGTTTTGGAAACTTTCAAAACAATATTGACGATTTCTTAAAAGAGAAAAACGATTTCTACCCGGCTCAGTAACAGTATTACTATATTTAAAAGAAGGATATTGTTAGAAACGTCTTAAATTTTAAGAATAACTGTAAGAAACTGTACTGGTTCATGGTCAAGGTCGCTGCAAACTAGACTGTCACAGAAAGAAGTACTGGATCCTGGTTAAGGTTGCTTTGGATTAGACTCATAATACTTGTGCTGACCGCTCATAATGGGCTATTGAAAGCAGACGTCAAAAGACAAGAACTTTAACAACTCAAAACTCATATATTTGAACCAATTTAAACAGAATACTAAAAACTGGAAATTTATAATAATTGAGGAAAATCTTGGACCAGATCGAGTTAATGATGAGGAAAAAAACATATTTGTGCGACTCTTTAGCTACTTTACTACCAGAAGTATTGATAAACAGTAACAGTACAAAAGAGATATATTCCTGCAATGCAATGTAATAATATAATTAAAAAAAATATATGTAACAGTGGTTCGCTAGCTACAAAACCTGCTATGTCTTATTACTTTCATACTTGGTCTAGCCTTAATACTACTTAATCAACAAAACAAACAAAATGTAACTTCAATATGTTACTCTGACGATGCTAATTCTAGCCAAACAGCTGTTATTGCATTTAAAAATCTATTTTAGAAATAAAAGGTTAGTTAAAACTTTTAGCTATTTATTAGTTTTAGTAATACGGACTTCCACAAAGTAAGGTTTATTACAATACATTTAACATTTTAAATATTTACTTATTTTCATATTTTTCTTTTTTTTTGTAAAACATCTTTCAGTCGTAACAGTACTGATCTCATTTAATAATAAACCTAAAATGTAAAATGTACCTAATGAAATTTTGCAATATTCACATATTGTACTTAATTTCCTTTGGAAATACCATCCCCATAATCCGGATCGTGACAAATACGGCTGAATCGCCGAAGGAAAATTAGTTTTCGTCAGTGGATATAGGGTCAAGATATTACACAATTTACTTGTTCGATTAACCACAGAAAATTTGCACCCCAAGCGTTTTGTCATTACCTATTTTAGTTTACTCGTTATAATTTTCCAGAACGATTTTATATTCGTTATCAAACACATTTTGCTAACAGAATTTCCTGTATTCCCATTTAAGTTAAGCATAAAACACTAAACCTTTAATCGATACGAGAAATTATATTAAATAAATGATAATAACTTGTCATAAAAAGAAACGTACTATTCGACAAAAAAAAAGAAATGGTATAAGTCTAACGGCTGGTTTTAGAAATTATAAGTAAAGCAGCAATATAGCAAATTATTTATTGTGAAAAAACTTATTTAATTAATTAAATGAATTAAAAATAAATTTGAATTAATAAATATCTATCATATGCACAAGCTCTTATGTCTCAGGCGGACTTATTCGATTGTTTATTATTGATTATAAATAATAAATTTATATTGCCAACAAAAAAAATTAAACAAAATTTATAGAATAACTTAACATTTTAATTTTTGACTTGTACTGGATCTTTACTGACTCATTAGTTAATTTCCACTAACTTCAACTGTAATTGAGTACCATCTATGTGTAGTCTCTTAGATATTCTGGAACATTAACATCGAGAACATTTTTCTATTACTGTCCTACACAAAGATATGTACATAAGTATCTGTTCCAGAACAATCTAGAAGGTTCCATTCCAAATAATTGTATGTATTACACACAATAAATGATTTTAACAAAATATACCATAGAGAAATTAGAAAAATAAAAAATTTTAAACTAATATTTCCTAAGTAAATTAGGTTTATTATTTATGTTTGTTCGCAATAAATCTATCTACACATTAGTATTGGCTTAAAATGATAGGTTATAAGTGTTACCTATGATGATATTCATAATTAATATTATTTATTATGATTTAGTTTTCTAATCTTTATTTAGTTTTAAACATAATATTATTATTCATTATAAAGTTTATTTTTTATAATTTAGATGCTTATTTAACATACTTAGTATAAAAATTAATCAAAATACTGTAACCAGTATCTTAGCATATAACATTTCTCGAATTTGAACAAGTAAAGTAGATGGAAAAAACAGCTTCCAATGCACTGAGTGATGATATCAAATTAGATGTGATGCTTGAGTTTGAGGAAAACCGACATACACGGAGTTGATTTAGTCTATTTATTATTTCAACGACTAAACATATTAAAAGAAAATAAACTGCATCGCTATAAAATGATACACACTCAAGAACTCATGGTTGATAGGAGAACAAATTTTTGCTAACAAATAATGGTTATGTTGAATAACAATACCATCCAATTAGAAAACGTTATGTTTTCTGCTGAGTGCACTTTTTCCATTAACGGTCATGCTAATCGTCCAAATTGCCGCTACTGATCAACGGAAAATCCTCACTGGATGAGAGAGGACCATACACAATGCCCTCAAAAGGTGAATGTTTGGGCAGGGATTATTTAAAAATATATTATTGTTCCTTTTTTAGTTTAATGGCGATAAATAATTATTTAACATTACTACAAAAAGTTTTGGTTCCACGTTTGGCAAATTTATTTCCTGATCCAGGAAACCCTCAAGGTCCAGCAAATACCATGTGGATCCAGCAAGATGAAGGACCTCCAAATTACCAACTCAATGTCCGATAGTACTTCGATTTAACATTTCTAATTCGCTGGATAGAGAGGCGAGGATCAATAAAATGGCCAGCAAGATAAACTATATGTTTTAGATGACTTCAGAGGATAAATAACTCTTGCAATTAGATCGTTTACGCCTGATATGTTGATTAATGTTAAAAGACATTTTTATTTAATATTAGGATGTTGTCAAGACGTCCCAATTATAAAATTGGGGGTTGTAACTGTCACTCAATCAAATGTTCACTTGAAAGAATGTCGATTTTTAATTTCAATTTGACAGGTTTCGGAATTTTCTATAAATATGTCCACACTGTATATTTTGCTTCTATGGAATGGGATCAAATGGATTTCTTAATTAATAGGCGTCATTTAACCTAAATAAGCGGCTGCAGATAAAAATAAATCATCATCTATTATTTATCTGGGAACTGAATATTGAACTTTGCAGTAATATTATTTGTCCACTAAGAAAACAAGAATTTTGCAAGAGTCGTTTTAAACTAAGAATTATTTATTCTCTTTTATAACAAAAACCACTTCTCTGACTTATCTGGCTTTTCCACACTGTATAATGGCATACAGAGCAGAAACCGGTCAGATGCAACCAAAACCAAAAAAATTACTGGAAGTCTTTTACTGGATAGAGAAAAGAAGTCTCATCATAAGACGAACGTGTAAAGTGGACAATATTAAGAATGCTAGGTGGAAAAGTTGAATGGAACTATCAAAGAATAATAAGAATAGTACGTGACGAATCATCTACAGGAAGAAAATGTGCTGGTAGGCCACGGAAAATATGGAGCGATAATCTAACCACCAATAAATACTAAACAAGTTATATAAAGAATGAATATAGGCAGTTTTTGCTTACATTAAAAAGGAAAGAAGAAGAAGGAAAACAAGACAATGGAAACAAATATCCTAGAATAATTTAAATATCCTAGAGTTAGAAGATTTGTTACAGATTAATTATTAATTATTAGTAAAACAACTAAGATTATTTTCTTTACCGAAATTCTCTCTGTGAAAAATGGAACATACTGTATATTGAAGTAATGATAATATTGTATATTATAATGGTAAATGTGAATGCATATCGAAGACATTACTAACATGGGAATATCTTCCAGATCGAATTATCGATGTTCCATTACCAAATTGACCTTTAACTTTAATACACATAAATTTTCTGAGTGATTATCTTAACGAATGCACCACCAACACCACCGTCTCTATAGTTCACGTCTTATCGTATGGTTACTTTATCCATTTGATCTTTCTTTCTATCATAATAGAGTAGTCGATAAATGGTTATGGATGGATCTCATTCGTTTCGAAGAACATGTCTTTCGGTAGATGTGGATCAATATGAACTTAATCCAGGATTAGTGAAATTGGTTATTTTCAACAAAAGTAATTTACTTGCGAAAACTCTAGGCGATTTCTTAAAATATATTTCGTTAAAACCGATACTAATATGTATCTCGATCAGTATTTTTATTTTCTTTATTGCCACGAAAATAAAGTAAGAATATTACCAACTTATAATAAGCTTATAATAAATTGTATTGTAAGAGCAATATTCAACAAAATATATAGTAACATAAATCAATAAATATGTCAAATAAACTGACTCAAAGTAGTTGATATGATTTTTTTTATTATATAATAAAAAATATGTTGTGCAAGCAAAGGGGGGCTTAGATTGTTGCACCCAGGTTATGATCTATTTTTTATGATGGCCAAAATCTCTTAAACTACAGAGACATTGTTTGTTAGCAGCATTAGACTAACCATTTGCACATTGGACATGGTTTTGATGAATTGGTGAATTCTTGGGTTTTGATGGGGTGAATGCTGACGGTATTCGGCATCGGCGATAACTTTTGTACCCTAAACAGAGGTGCCCTTATCTGCCAAACTTTATCACTGTTAGCGGTACAAAATAAGGGAATAAATTCGGGACTTTGGGGGGTCCTTAACAAGATGGAGAATGTGGGAGGGCTTTTTATTTTATCTATTAACGATTAAGGTCACTAATCAACCTTTCTTCGATGCTCTCACTGAACCAACACCAGAGAAACTCAGAGACATAAAGGCAAAGGTACATTCTTACACTGTTCTAACCGGATGGTTCCTTCACAAATAATGGATAATATTGCAATTTATAGCTGATGTTTGTTCACTTTCTAAGGGCCATCTGTGAGCGCTCTACGAAAGAGTCAAAAGCAGCTCCTATCACAAGGCTATAGTAAAATGTGCTCTTAAACTCGTTTAAACTGTTTACATAAAGAGGAACCAATATGGTTTGCTTCCGGAATTTTACCACAGGGTACTGCTAGTCTAATTCAGCAGCATCTGCTTAACATCTTGAGCCAACTATGTCTGGAGATACACCCCAGAATTGTAGCAAAGGTCGAGGTCGTGTTTATACCTAGAACTGGAGAAAGGAATATATCTGAAGCAAGCACTAGGAAGCAAGCACTAGGCACCTAGTGCAAGGAATTGCACTAGGTGCCTTTCTAAATGAGGAAATAGATTCCTCTACAGTGCGATGGATCAATACCATGCTAGAGTAGAAAGTAAGACAGGGAAGAAATTATAAAATAAGGTTAAAAACGGCACCTACTGTTTATTTTTTAATTGAAGGAAAGCACAAAATCAATGTCACAGACTTCATTCATTGTTTAGTCACTTAGTTTATTTTTTATTTTGAGAGGCAGTGTATTTCTAGTTCATACAGTTTTGTAGAGACAATTTTGACATTTTTATTCATGTAAAATGTAATATTGAGGTCAATATAAACATTTCTTAGAAGAGACCAGCATGTTAAGAATGCAATTTTTATTTAATAAAAACGTAGCTCTGGAATACGTACAAAAATCTTATAATATAATTTTGAAAATTTTTAATGTTACATTTTTCTTTATTCCAAAGGTATTGTGTGTAGAATATTAAAATATAAGAGAGTTAAATTTATGGTCTTACTTTTCAAATCTCGAAAAAAGTGAATTAGCTAACTTTTATTACATAATATTTCCTATACATACATATATTTGTTGATAAATTCACATGAGTTACAGAATATCTGCAGCTAAATCGATTCGGCAGCCTGCGACGATTTCCTATTATGAGATTATCCTTACAAGAATTCAACTGTGGTCGACTATAGACCACAATCTCACATAACTTTGTCAAGTTGTGTAATAAGTGCAGTTGAGTCAGCACCGATTGCAAAATGTTTCTCTCTCTGAATTTCTCAGTATTCGTAATTCACCCTTATATTTATAGTATTGGAGCACAGTTTGTCACTGAATAGGTATGTTTCATATTTGATATCTATTCTTTTGCAATTTTCTTTTGCAAATTTAATAATGATAACAATTATTTAGTTAAATACATATATGTAATTGGTACATCTACAAACGTGTCTTTCATATTTCTATGCTATAAACTATGGTTTTTTCAAGTCCCTAGACATTTTTGTAAGGTAAATAGAACATTAATGGCTTTAAAAACTATAAAAAAGGCTGTAAAATTCCTCCAAAGACTACAAATTCTTTATTCTTCAAGTTAATATAAATTTTCGTATTTCTCTAGGCTATAAACTAGTTTCTCCAAGTCCCTAGTCATTTTTGTAGGTTTATAGAATTTTGAAGGCTATAAAAATGCCCCAAGTTTGTTTGTAAAGGCTATAAAACTTAAATTTTCCGTCTCTAGCTATTCTTCTAACTCTACAGATTGTAAAAGCCTAGAATTTTACAGCTTCTAAGGGTTTCTGCAATCTTTAAAGGTCATAAAATCATCGATAGACGACTGATTTAAAAGCCTACAAACTCTTATTTCTTAACCTCTATCAAAGGTTGGTTACTTCAAAGGCTGTAAAAAGGGATAAAGAGGCTTTAAATTGGTTACTTTTAAAATGTCTGTGATTGTAAACCTTAAAATAGATTTTTTTCTTTAGGGGGTGTTCTGAAGTCTATCGACAAAAGTTTATAGTTAAAAGCTGTAAGGATGTAACCATAATGACAGTCCATTTAAAAATTTACATAAATATTTGTTGAGAAGAATTTAAAGATGTAAAATATAGTCAAGTTAAAAAAAGTTTAACAGCTGAAATATTTACTTTGAAACCTTTAGTGCCGTTTGCGTCTATTTAACTCTAGAACTGATCATATTAAGGTAGTAGGGTGAATATGCTCATGCTGCTAATAAGCTCACTTGCTGCAATTTTAAAAAATTTAGCTTAGTTGCTAATAGAGGACGTTCAATACTGCAATATTTTGTACTTACAGCACTTCTAGACAAATATGTGTATTCCTTCGTTAAAGATCTCTAAGTACACAATCCAATCAAAGTAGGAAAAAATGTTCGTCATGAAATAGATCCTCAACACCAGATGAATAAATGTCTTTATACAGCGAGACTTTATAAAGACGAGGAACCATCGAATGGCGACAAGCCTACAAGGTCAAACGTGAAAGAACAAGAGACATTAAAAAAATTAGACAGACATAATCTGCATATATTACTTAGTAAATATAATGGGCATTTGAAATCACAAGAACAACCTAAAGCCAAAGAAAATAACACAAACACAAAAAACGATGAAGAACTGTAATGTAAGGGACACCATACAAAGATATTCTAAAACCAATTAAAAAGAAAAAGCAATAAAGAGTAGAGAAGTTATTTCCATGAAGAGTGCGTTGGAGTCATTAAATCTGATAAAACAGTTTTCATTTGGTTAGAATGTTGTTAGTAAAAATTCTATGAGATATTAAGTTTTCTTTCTTAAAGAGTCTCCCTACGTAGCCGTACTATGGTACACAGTTACAGGTAAATGGACAACTAATTCAAACAGTATCTGACTTCAAATATCTTGGTTACTACAACCGTTACTGAACAACCGTATCCAGATAAAGAAATAAAATATAGAATTGAGGTAGTTTGTACAAAATTTTTGAAAATGAGACCACTCTTCTCAACTCCGAAAAGGGATGATTAAATGTTACATCTTGTCAGTTCTCTTGCATGGACTTTAAAAATATCTACCATTAATCGCCTAGACGTAGTTAAGAGACGCATGGTCAAAATACCGTAGTCGGCAATCCTTAACCAAGCAAATGCCGTTTATGAATTAATAAATACTATTAAATGTAGAAAAGTATCTTATTTGGAATACATATTACGTGGTAATGGCAATCCAATTGATTATAATGGGTAACACACTAACACACTCAAGCAGTGATTATCAGTTTGTCAGATAAATCTAGTTGTAAATATGTATTAAATAAAGATATCCAGTAGACTGATCTCTACTGTCAATTGAAATTGACATAAGGTTTTAAATCCGACAGATTGTCGTAGAAACTAACAAGAATTTCATCTTTATCTAGTCCTTTCTTCTTTAATCTCAATCTCTACTTTTTTAACTTCATAGTTAACAATTATTTGTATATAATTTTTAAAAGACAAATTTTGTAAAAATACTCGTATCTACAAATTGTTTAATTGTTAATAATCTGTAACCAAAAAATTATAAAATTTTGAATAAATCTTAGTAATATTACCTTTGCCTATGTACTAAAATATCTCGTACCAAATTCAGTGAATAATATCCGGCAGCAAAGCCTCCGTTCCTATGCAATTCATCTGCGTTCACAGGAAAACGTGATTGCGGAGCTGTAATTAATTTCTACTACGCCTGCAGGCTGCGAGAACGTTAACTTTGATTCTCCGGTCACTTCTTGACTCAAAGTCTTTGCTCGAATTATTCTTGATAATTGAAGAGGTGACTTGTCGTCGTGTTTCTTGGAGTATGCTATATTCACGAGATTTGTTCAAAATAAAAGAAAATTTTTAAATATCACGAGTCTAGATAGTGCTATTATTACTGTGTTAGTGTACATGCTTATACAACGACAATATATTGAATCTAATCTTATGCAGCAAAGTTTTTCAAATTATCACAAAGGCTTATTATGACGGTAACACAAGAATGGTCAGCATAATTCTGGAAAAGAAAATAATATAACCCATACTGGTGACGGGAATTTTAACTGGTCATTGGAGAGTCCAAAACATTTAAAAGTAAGCACCAACACACCTCTATGAAGAAATTGGAAACAAGAGAAAGATACAGTCGAATACAATCTGATGTTGCTGTTCTTCAGCTCTCATAACTAAATAGAAATCCTTTTTTAACGAATACTGGCCTACTTTAACGAACATTGGCTCGTGCTATGAAATTTTTGGGACCCTTGGAGACTAACATGGAAGAATTTGGTAGCCGATGTACTATTCTTCCCAGAATTAAACCAGAAAAAAGAAAGTAGAAAAAAACGAGAAATTTATAGTAGACAACAATCACGGAATAAGTAGAGCTATGGTGCAGTTTAAACAGTGACAATGTGCCGAGATTAATTTAAATTATTTCAAAAGAGCCAAAATAGTGGTAAAGTACTAAACGTGTTTGAGAAAATATTGTTATCCAAAAAATGATATATTTTAAAGCTAATGTTGATATTATGGAAAAAGGACAAAGCTGAATTACGTCTTATTTTATTGGTCCAAATGTTGTTAAGGCTGCTTGGGTAGGTTATTCGAGCACATATTCAAGTGCTACAAAACGAGGACATTATTTAAAAACTAGTATTGTTTCGGGCAAGTTCGTTCTACAATTAAATCGATGATTAAATATTTAGTCAACCAAACCTAGTGTACCCATCATTATGAC
This sequence comes from Ophraella communa, assembly GCA_035357415.1. NCBI lineage: Eukaryota > Metazoa > Arthropoda > Insecta > Coleoptera > Chrysomelidae > Ophraella > Ophraella communa. The sequence goes on along the minus strand of CM068988.1, from coordinate 16,682,582 downwards.
ATATCGTGTAAATAGAGTCAGTTAAGTTCTATTTGAATCCTCCCATATAAAATTCGTAGCAGCAGAACGAATAATATTTGAAAAAAATAGATACAGAAAAAAGTGAATGATCCAGATGTAAAATATAAGAAGGATTAAAAAAAATATATTTATTTGTTGTTTCGAAAATAAGCGCAAAACCATAGTCAGACTTTCAACGTCCAAATGTGATAAAGACGACAAACAGAAAAAATAAAAACTGTATAAAATAATAAAACTGTCAGACTCAACAATTAAATAAATCTGTTAAGTGAAGAGGGTGTAACCCAAAATCCACTCTAAGATATCAGTAGGTCCATTATGTTTCCATGTGAACCTGTCCTTTATAGTCGTCTCTCTTATATTGGCTGGTGGTGGCCAGTATTCGTTCAAGTAGGATTTGCGTGTGGTGGAAAGAGCTAAGCATTCAGACCAGATTTTTTTTCGGGCTGAGATGGGAAACACATGTGCCTTCGACGGGGAAAGATACAACCAAGATTAATGCTGTTGGTCGCAGGAAAGCAGAAGATCGGTCAATACCCGAGCTTCCAGGAGAGTTTGTTCTGGGTCAGTACCCCAGAAAACTCTGCTTGATTTGTGCCAGTTCGCCGCGTTTAAGCCGGGGGGCCCCACCACTCTCACCAGTCGTACCCTCGCCACCGCTACTCTGCGCGAATCATTACAAACACCTCCTCGTTCTTTTCTTCTTCGCCTTTTGCTCATTTCAGTCTCATCTTCTCAATCTAATATGAACACCCCACTATTGATAGATGTCGATTGAGCACCTGGGTCAAGAAGTAGTTCACCTCCCCAAACTTCCCGTCCATCCACTTACCCCTACTCCTAATATTTTTAATGCATATTCATACCTCTACTAAGACACGATGTTCTCTTCTTGTTTACATCCTGTGAATAGCTGTTTGTTTTTTTACTTTAAACCTCCTGTATGGGTGTTTTTGGAGGCCTCCCACTGGTCGGTTAGAATCACCGTCACATCTCAGTTGTATTATGGTCATTTTCAGAAAACTTTTGGCTGTGTAATTGTTTGGCTAGCTTAGTAATTTGTTTTAAATAATAGATGGGAGCGTGGCTTTTGAGTTAGTCATTGCTGACTTTATTAGTCTTGTAGTGGGTTAGAGTCCAAAGGTCATTGATCCAGCAGACTCAGGCCAGAGCCTGACACTGCCACGTTGTTACCTACTACAAAAGCATGTGCCATTGCCTATCAGTTATTTTATGGTCCACAGTTGCCTTAGTCAGGACTCGGTTAAATTAGAGCACCGTTTTCTAAGTTACTTTAAAACTTTTTAGGAGTTTGTATACTGTCTGTATGAAACACCAATTCATTTGCCTTTACCATTTCTGTTAGCTATTTCGTCTGCTGCAATAGATATGCCAGAACGTCCCATTTGAACTACACTTTCATGTTTTCCTATTTCCTATTGAAGTTGTAGGTCCAGAAATTCTGAGTAAACTCATACCCGTTCCAAATCCGTCCTTATTATAGGTACCACGTTCGTTTCCTCTACATTATTTAGTGATATATTTAGACCATATTCGTCTGTAAAACTGGAGTTTTATCCACCTGCTATTTCCAAGGAAATACACCACACTCTAGGCTTTAAACCAACTATAAGTTAACGTTATAGAATCATCAGCGCCACCTTCTGAAAAAATATGTCCAGGGGTGTGAGATTTATCATTAATGGACTGGGAAAGTAGTGACGTGTCAAACCAAATGATTCCAAACAACTTTTTTATGGTATGTTTTATAGGTGTTATTAACTATTTTATTGTATTTTTTTGATTTTTGGGAGTTAATTACTGTTTTTTCATTGGTAAGTGTTCATTCATATAATTTACATATCACTAAAGTAGATAGACGAACAATTTCCGTAAAAATATTATAACATAACCTTCAAAGTTGTGCATTGTCATAAATTTTAAGAATACTTACAAAAATGGTACTTGAAAAATCGAATTTGGAAAGATTTTGCTTATATATTGTTATGATTGGTATGTTTTTTTTTTAATATTGAGTTACTTCTATTATTTTAATATATTTTAATTATTTTGATTTTGTTGTGTTATGATTTGTTTTACTTAATTAGTTGGGTTCTTATTAATGTTTACCTTCAATTATAGATTTTAATGATTTGATATTATTTGTAATGTTTATAATTTAATATTATTTGATTTTATATACAATCCACTTTTTCTTTTTATTTTTGAGTTTGGGCGCCTTATTAGAAGTTCAAACTAGCTCAGTTTACTCAATTTTAAAGTTAAAATTTAAAGTCTGACTCTTATCTTGGGTAGGGTTCAAATTAAATATTGTTTAATAACCAATACGCAATAAATTTAATGTCAAGTACTTCAAAAAGATTATTAATTGGTTTTCACACGTTCTATACAAATTGATAACAAATATTCAGATATGACAAAATGGAGATGATAAATAAAATATTAATTTACAATTGCAAATAATTAAAAATAAAAATACAAATCCTTAATTATCGGACGTACCTTGTATAACAGAGGTTTTCAAATATTGTCCTTGTCATGCGCAACGTAACAAAACTGAGATCGGCTTGTGCTTCGTTTACTCCCGCAAATGGAACAGGGACGGCAGCGTATTCAAATCGACAAGATGGCTACTATGGTTCCGTTTTGGAAGCGTCTCTCGAATTTAATCTTTAAAATTCTATGGAATCTGCACTTGCTTTATGCAGTTTATCACTTTGGTAAGTAATTTAATAATAGCTGATTACTTTTCTGTATGTATTTTTAATGTTACACGTATTATTTTAATATAAACAGCTTTTAATTATTAAAATTTTCTTCTAGTTGATAATCAATTAATACATACGATATCCATTGCTCTGCGACCAGGAATATAAGAGCGTAAATGTTAACTATTCTGCTACCAAAAACATAAGAGAGCTTAATCATGAATTCTCCAGCCTTTTATAGCTTCTTGAAACAAAACAAAAATACTACGTCATCGGATTTCAACTGTTCGAATTTCAGAAAAAAATAACCTACATTTCCGAAAATCCAGGTAATAAATTCACAATTCAGATAATACCTTTGATAACGTACAGATAAATCTCATCCTTATTTTTGCTTAAATTCTATTTGTATAATTTTCTAAGTACTTTTTCCTATGAAATTTTAGATTCAAAATACATAACTTCATTGAGCTGTCAACTTATTTTAGACTTTCAAATTTTGAATTAACACTAGCTATTATATTTAAAATTACTCTAAATCCACTTAACTAGTACTATTTAAACTGATTACTTACCATTTTAACTCTAACAACTACAATTTAAACTTTTAAAACATTTTGTTATTTGTATTACTTATACCTTATATAAGCTGATATTTTCTGTGTTATCATAGGTTAACATTTTAAATTTTATATAAACAACTTCCTTAATTATCCTACATACTTTTTTTACATAAATTGTCATTTATTAATGTTTATAATTAATCTTGTGTCCTTTTTAGGTACTCACAATCTATTGGCATATTTGTTTGTACAAATCGAAGACTATGATTTTGTAAGTACTTCCTTTTTATACTATTAATTTAAATATTTTACTAACTAAAATTACATGTTGATTTCTTAAACATGTGGAAACCATTAATACTTCTTGATTTTTATTTTCTTTTTTGTTGTTTCAGGTTAAACTGAGAATTTTGAAAAAGAACTAGGTGAAAAGTGAATTGTTATGTGAAAAATGCATTCATTATGGATTAGAAAATTTTGATTGTGATACAATAATTGAATATGGATCCTATACAAGATAAGATGTCAATACATTCTTTACTTATTTGAATGTTTGTAATTGAAGAGTAAATATTGAAAATTTAAGATGTACGAAAGAAAAAGTAACTGCAGATTCAATTAAACTTATTAAGATATCCCTTTTTTGTAGATTATTGTGGTAAGTAACTTTAATTCTATTTTGTTCATTTACTACTGTGTATTGTTTATTTTTACATGTTGACTTTCCAATATGACTATCTACCCTATATTGACTTTTATCTTATGATGTTTGTTTATTATTATCTGATATGTAAGTTATACTACTTTGTTTTAGTGTAACTGTAGAGATACTGTTTGTTTATACAAATTCACACTAATTATATGTATTATTTTTAGGTCATGGAAATTCATCTCATTTTCTAATAAGATGTATCCACTAAGTCCAAATGAAAACCTGTTGTGACCAAATTTATGATATAATCAAGTTCATACTGTAGTCAAAACAATACTTCTTTTTGGGTAATTACATGGTTTAAGAAGAAAAGTGTGTTTCATTATGCATATCCTTTTTTTTTAATTAATCCATTAGTGTAATGGCTATGATGGATGCTTAAAAGGTAAGTTTTGTTTTTATCAGTAATAATGATCCATTACAATTTCCCCCAATTTAATTTTAATAAATTATTTTACACTAATAATTTTTAAAATTTAATTAATTTGAAATTTTTACTTATGTTTCTCTAATCTCTATATACCTATCTATTATTATTTTATTCCAAACCTTAATTAATATTTACATAAATTAATACTTATTCACATAGAAATGTCATAGATTTTTAAAATGTTGCTATTCATAGTATCGATACAGGTTTTGCACATTCACCATTCCTCGTAATTGTTGGTTATAAGGATTCTTTAAAATGTAACTATTTTCATAAGCTTTGTCTACTATAAATGGTCCATTAAAAGGAAGTTTTAATTTTACGCACTCATTATTTCTTTTGTTGGCTACCTGTAGTGACCTTTCAATTAACCCAATTCCTTTCTTTGAATACCGTTGGTTTCTTTAAATTTTATAGTTTCTTTTAAATATCATTATGCATTTCTTTTTAACTTGATATGAAATATGTTTTTAATTAAATTACTATTTTGCTCTAATTTTGTATAACTACTAGTGAATTGATATATGATTTGTTACTTCTTCTAACTATTCCTTCAATCTATAAAATTTCTGATTCTCTCTTCACTCTTTCCTTTTAACTTTAATGGTACAGGATATATTTTCACCTTAAACTCCTCAACATTTCTCACCTCCATATTATATTCATGTTCGGTAGCTTCTTTTGGCTCCTTAAACATCAAACACTATACTTCTTCAACAAATCTCCTACAATATTTTAATATATTCCATCACAATCAAATCATCATTTTCAAATACATCTTCTTCTTTCTTCTATCTACTTCATAATCATAACTTTCTTCTTAATCATCTTCATAATTATTTCTAATATAAATAATATCCTTCTTACTATCTTTTACTTCTTCTATCATATCCATTGACATCCATATACCATTTAGTTATACCTTCTTCTCTTCTTCATAATTAATTATTGTTTCTAATTGTTCCTATTTATCATTTAATATTACCATATCACTATCCAAATTAAACACAGCTAGTAGTTTACAATTTATTATGATTTCAACATAGATTTGTTTTAATATCATATTTATTTATTTATTTCACATAACCTTTGTTTTTTTTTTTTTTTAATACCAGTTACTATTATATTTGAATTTAATTTCATTATTCTTTAATATTATTTAGTTTTGAAATTGATTTTGAATCTATTAATAATGTTTTGTTTCCTATATTAATTAAAATTTGTAACGGTTTGTCATAATTTTAATCTTGAATATGCAATAACTCATTAGAATGTATTTGATTTAAGTTTCTTTTAGATTAGTATAATTAATATAACAGTTTATCATAATTTTTTTTTTTTTACCCTTGAATATTCAATGACCCATTATAATATAATTGATCTAAGTTTCATATAAGTTAATATAATTGATTGGGGTGGTATTTTAAATTTAATATAATACACAACATTTTAAAATTCAAACAATAAAAACTTACTTACTACCTACAAATATAATTAGTAATATTATTTACACCTTGCTACTACCTTCTCCCTGCTCAATAAAATATTCAATTTCTTCTTTACCTTCTTCCAATTTCTTTCTATAAATCTCTTCCTGGTTTTTGTTGTTTTCATTATCATGTGTAACTTTTTATTATTGGTTTGTTTTCTTATTCTTTTAAATTTTCCTATATCGGTGTCCATATTCACTACTTCATCTTCTATTTCTATTTCCATAAGTCTCTTTTCAATCAATTTTTCAAGTAAATTTTTAATCTTTTTGTTTTCTTCTACTTCTATGAATATACTTGATTTAATCTTATTCTTGTTTTTATCCATGTTATATTTAGTATAAGTTTGCATTAATTTATTCATTTTAATATTCTCAGTTTCAACATTTTTATCTCTATTTTGATCAGTTTCTTCTAAATTTTTATCATTTGTTTCTGCATTTTTCTGCTTTTTAAATACTTTTTCTTCTTTCTTAATTTTCTCCATATTGCCTTCTATCTCCATTAATATATGTCTATACTTTTCGCTTTCCATATGTCCAACCTCTTCTTGAATGTTTTTAATTTCCATTCTTAACTCTCCTTTGATCTTCTTATTTTCATTTTCAGCTACTTGAAAATTTGTTTTTATTTCTTTGCTTAAATCTTCTTTAACACCTTGTATATGCTTGTTTATTTTTATTACTTCACGATCCATCTTCTTGGAGTTTTCTTTGATTTTATCTTCAAGCTCTTTCTCATTCTTCTTTAATTCATTTATTTCTTTAGACTGTCTGTCTTCCACTTCCATTATTCTTTCTATCATCTCTTCTCTTATTTCTTGTTTTGTATTTCGTATCTCTTCTCGCAATATTCTGTTTTGTTCCCCCATTTCTTCTTTCATCTCATCAAATTTCTTCTCTAACTTTTTATCCATCTTGTTCATGTCTTCTTTAGTTTGATCCAATTTCTTGTTTATATCTCTTCGCAAATCTTCATTATTTTTGTCTAGTTTCTTCATATCTTCTTTCATGTCTCTTTTTAAATCTTCATTATTTTTGTTCATGTCTTTCCTTAAATCTTCATTATTTTTGTCCATTTTCTTTTCCAAATTTTTATTCATTTCTATTAACATTCTCATTATTTCACTCTGTTCTTCTTTTTCTTTCTACTCTTCTTGTTTGCTGTATTTGTTGTTGTTCTGGTCCTTCTTGTCCTTCTTCACTTCTTTCTTCCTGTACTCCATGATCTCCAGATCCCTGGTTTCTTTCTTCTTCTACCTGGGTACCTACTTCTTCTCCTGACTTCTCTCCCACTTGTTTTCCATCTCTCAATGTCATCTTCTTGTCCGCCATGTTGTTGTTTAATTTATAGATTTATTAAGTTATTAATTTAATTTATTTTATTTGTTTATTTTATTTCCGAAAATGCAATTTTGCGAGCCCCACGTTGGTTGCGACAATTGTTATGATTGTTATGTTTTTTTTTTAATATTGAGTTACTTCTATTATTTTAATATATTTTAATTATTTTGATTTTGTTGTGTTATGATTTGTTTTACTTAATTAGTTGGGTTCTTATTAATGTTTAATTAATACATACGATATCCATTGCTCTGCGACCAGGAATATAAGAGCGTAAATGTTAACTATTCTGCTACCAAAAACATAAGAGAGCTTAATCATGAATTCTCCAGCCTTTTATAGCTTCTTGAAACAAAACAAAAATACTACGTCATCGGATTTCAACTGTTCGAATTTCAGAAAAAAATAACCTACATTTCCGAAAATCCAGGTAATAAATTCACAATTCAGATAATACCTTTGATAACGTACAGATAAATCTCATCCTTATTTTTGCTTAAATTCTATTTGTATAATTTTCTAAGTACTTTTTCCTATGAAATTTTAGATTCAAAATACATAACTTCATTGAGCTGTCAACTTATTTTAGACTTTCAAATTTTGAATTAACACTAGCTATTATATTTAAAATTACTCTAAATCCACTTAACTAGTACTATTTAAACTGATTACTTACCATTTTAACTCTAACAACTACAATTTAAACTTTTAAAACATTTTGTTATTTGTATTACTTATACCTTATATAAGCTGATATTTTCTGTGTTATCATAGGTTAACATTTTAAATTTTATATAAACAACTTCCTTAATTATCCTACATACTTTTTTTTTACATAAATTGTCATTTATTAATGTTTATAATTAATCTTGTGTCCTTTTTAGGTACTCACAATCTATTGGCATATTTGTTTGTACAAATCGAAGACTATGATTTTGTAAGTACTTCCTTTTTATACTATTAATTTAAATATTTTACTAACTAAAATTACATGTTGATTTCTTAAACATGTGGAAACCATTAATACTTCTTGATTTTTATTTTCTTTTTGTTGTTTCAGGTTAAACTGAGAATTTTGAAAAAGAACTAGGTGAAAAGTGAATTGTTATGTGAAAATGCATTCATTATGGATTAGAAAATTTTGATTGTGATACAATAATTGAATATGGATCCTATACAAGATAAGATGTCAATACATTCTTTACTTATTTGAATGTTTGTAATTGAAGAGTAAATATTGAAAATTTAAGATGTACGAAAGAAAAAGTAACTGCAGATTCAATTAAACTTATTAAGATATCCCTTTTTTGTAGATTATTGTGGTAAGTAACTTTAATTCTATTTTGTTCATTTACTACTGTGTATTGTTTATTTTTACATGTTGACTTTCCAATATGACTATCTACCCTATATTGACTTTTATCTTATGATGTTTGTTTATTATTATCTGATATGTAAGTTATACTACTTTGTTTTAGTGTAACTGTAGAGATACTGTTTGTTTATACAAATTCACACTAATTATATGTATTATTTTTAGGTCATGGAAATTCATCTCATTTTCTAATAAGATGTATCCACTAAGTCCAAATGAAAACCTGTTGTGACCAAATTTATGATATAATCAAGTTCATACTGTAGTCAAAACAATACTTCTTTTTGGGTAATTACATGGTTTAAGAAGAAAAGTGTGTTTCATTATGCATATCCTTTTTTTAATTAATCCATTAGTGTAATGGCTATGATGGATGCTTAAAAGGTAAGTTTTGTTTTTATCAGTAATAATGATCCATTACAATATATTTAATTATGATACTTCCGTTATATTTCAAAGTATAATAATAAGAAAATAACTCAAATAAAAGTTATTTCTGGAGATTTATAATATTGCCGTTTGGAATCATTTCGTTGACATTTCCCAGTTCAACAGCATAGAACACAAATCTTGACGTCACACTTTCCCAGTCCATTCCATTGCCGTGGTCGGTGTTGTTTTTTTGGTTAAAGCTTGCCACTTTTGTATTTGTTCAAATAAATAAATAAATAAATATAAATAAAGCTGACATTAATACAAAATTTAAAAGATAAAAAATAACATCAACCACCCTAAAGGGCATGTTTTTGGTGTGATTTTTAACAAAATAATGTTAATATTTATGACAAATAAAAAAAGTTTTTGAAACTTTCTACAACCCTACGAAAATATATATCAATTGATCTACGCTTTCTCGTATGTTTTATTTGTTTTTATCTGTTAATGCTAATAGGTATTTTACGCAACATTTTCCACCTTTGTCGACATATTGAAATTCAAATGTTTGACATTAAATGTTTACCCAAACCGCATTATTTTGCATGACAAGACCTGAGACGTTTTAATTACTATTTTCGGTTAACAATTTTAAGTTCAACGATGTCGAACTTGTTCTCCTCGCTCTTTTACAAACTCGTTTAAATCCAGATTAGTGTGAAACGAAACAGGGTGGTGTTTTCTCAAGTATGTCAACTCTTAACTTTGTTAACTTTTCGTTTAAGAGGTTACACGGTCTTTCTATAAAACGTGATGTGCAAACGAGTATAAATATGTTAATTGAAGCAAATAAAACGAGATATTTGCTTATACAAAAAAAATTTCACTTATAATATCACTAGAGCTTAAATTATTTCCCGAAATTTTTTTGAGCGCACTAATATTTTTCTTAAAATATTCGTGCCCGAAAGAAAATTTTCAGAAATTATTTAAGCTTGCGAGGTATTTGGTAAGAAAATTTTACACCTTAATTTGGAAAATAATGATTAATCCAATCTGACGTCAGTGACAAACCCTCAGAAACACAAGTTAGGTAAACGTTTGCACCATAGAAAAATATAACATATTTTTATTTGTTTGTGGTCTGTACGTTGAGATTTCAGACATTTTATTGGTTATAGTCCCCTGTACAAGGATCTCCAATTTTTTTGATACATACAAATTTCATACTTTGTGGTTGCTTTCTTCGCATCGAGTCCGACAAACTTTTCCTCTGCGAAAACTTTCTGCGCTCCTGCGTTTTTGAATGCCCGATTCTCGAAATTGTCGATATAACGTCACTATGACTCCCCGTACATACATATATTTGATTTTTTAATAATTGTTTATTAAAATTATATTAAAAATTGTGGTCAACTTGTCCAACAAAAATTATGGTGCGTGTGGGGTGTCCACCACTCTCAAAATGTCGATGTGACGTCATTACATCTCCCCGTACATATAATAATAATAAATTTAATATTTTTCTATTTGAAATAAAATACTGATTGTAAAAAAATATATGTCCGACAAATATACTGCAAACTAATAAAAATTAAAAATTGATAAATTATTTAAAATTTCTTCATAATAATTCATATTTTTTTTTTTTTTTTTTTTTTTTTTTTTTTATTTAGACAATCGCATCCACATCAAGGTGATCAGCGATATATATTACATTTTACTCTATATATTGTACAGTATATTAATATCTTTTAAATAGTCTGTTAAAGCCGTAACGTTGCAGTTATCTCCTAGAAGTTCACTTAAATTCTGCGGCAAGTTGTGCTTATGTCTAAAACTATCATATTGGGGGCAGTCTAAAAGTATATGAGACACAGTAATTGTCGTATTGCAGTGGGAACACTGAGGGGGTCAATATTTGAGAGGAGATATGAATGCGTGAGTTTCGTGTGACCTATTCTCAATCGGGTTAGAACAGATTGTTGATGCCTACTACCACGAGGGTGTGATCTCTTGGTAGTAATGTTACTTTTCACTTGCTTTAGTTTTTGATTCGACTGATGCCACTCACTGTTCCACGCACTAAAAACTTTGGATTTGAAGAACTGTTTGAGATCACTAACCACGCACTGATTTTCGAAGAGAGATTGTTCGCTGGTTGTTGCTAGTCGGGCGTTCTGGTCAGCCATCTCGTTGCCATCGATTCCAACGTGTGAAGGGATCCACATGAATTCTACGAGTCTATTATTGTTCTCAGCTAACTTCAGTTCTTTTTTAATAAGATATTCTATGGGATGTTTAGGGAACAGGTGTTGGATAGATTTTATTGAGCTCAAGGAGTCTGTAAGTATGAGACTTTTGTTTAGGTTAAATTCGTTTATGAAGGTTAGTGCTTTATCTTTGACATATTATAAACGAAGTAAACCATCCATATCTCAAATGTGACTTACAATACTTACAAACTATAATCCTAATTTTGTAATAATATACATCAATTATTATGGATATCAATGGTTACTTCAGAATTTGTCCACATTAATTATCCAACAACACATATATTTGTCTCCTGTATATTAGTTATAAGTTAAGAGAATTTGTGTGTCTTTATAGAAATAGTAATTTCTATTCTTTTCAATAGAAATAAAACGAAACATATGTCAATCTGATGATGCTATATTTTCTGGTCTAAAAATTAATAATAATTTAACCATAGTACAGTCGACAGAAGCAAACATGGTCCGCGGAAAATATGCCAACTATTTTCAAGGTTATCACAATCAGCCAATCACGAGCCAATGTTAACGATAATATCAATTTTAGTGGCTGCATAAGTGAGATGAAAATACAACTACAGCGACAAGGACACGCCCACCCAGGGTTCATGTTTGCTTCTGTCAACTGTACCTAGTTAGAAATGTTATTGTAAGAAATAATGAAAATAATCAAAATAAAATTATAACTACAATTTCTGAATGACAAATTAAAAAGTTCAATTATTTGCAAACACTGTTTTCTATAAAATTACCTTTTCAAATCTCTCCGTACCCATAACACAGATTGTAAATATTATATAAGTCACCACAAGAGTATATATTTTCTAAACAACGAGCAGCTTGTGTTCTGTAGGTTTTCCCATATGTATAAATTTATATAATACACACATATATATACGTGGTTGACTTCCTTTATATGTGAAAATGTGTACCCAGTGAAAATGAGAGGCAGCAAGTGGCGCCAAGGGATGTTCCGCTCGCCAGTAGGCCACTTTATTTGTATAACCTGTCTCCCTACTCACTTTACATTACATCATAATGTATCATTTGGCTGGTATTTCACGCGTGCGAAATATGATATTTTGACGATATTCATTGGCGGATGTGGGAAAATATGTTTCATTTTTCAAGATAATGCCGAAAATTGAGAGTTTAGAATATTGCCATAAAATATACGAAATGCTATTATAAATTAAATTAGATTTAAGAAAATGAATTGAATGAACGTATTATAGTATGGATTACGAAGACGTATAGATACGACAAATTAATAAATCCAGCTTTTAAACATTTAATACTTAAAAGTGGATAGAGGAGTAGTACAATTTTATCATCGGTTTGGCTGGTCAGTATTGTACTGATAACAGAGCTGGACAAAGTACTTTCATCATCAAGCCCTTTCAAAAATTAGGTAATTGCAAGAATCAATCACTAAGTATTTTAGAAATGCAAAGTGCGTGTAAATACCAATTGCCGAGGAAAGTACTCATCCTGTACAATAATTTTTTGTCAAATCCTTAAAACAAGTCATATTCACTCATGTTCGATGGGTTCTTGACCAGACAGTGGTTGGTCTCATCCCCCAGAGAATGCCTACCAACCAAACCCACCTCAAAGCTCACAGTTAATCCTGCCTTGGAATCACTACCCTAGAATACTTCAAGATGGGCGGATGTTCCTCACACACTCTCGCCATGCAATCATATCACTCACATCATCAAGCATGTTCTCTTCCCCTAATAATATTCTCCACTGCTTCGCTTACTCCTCTCAACATTATCTCTACCATGTTCTCCGACATATTGTAACTTACACCCTAATTTCAACTATAACTATTTTAGAAAACAGCACTTTCTTACGTATAAACGTATCCTTTATCAAATGATGTATTTTATGACGCGTGTTTTTAAAATTACCAATTACCACTGTGCTTGAAGCACCTTTGTGCTCGAAGCACTTTTTCAAGCACTGCTCAGCTCTGACTGATAAATAACAACAAATCATAATTGGTTGTGTTGAAACATAAAACAAGAATATACACTGAATTAATCCCTAAGAAAGGGATAAGCCAAAATTGGGATAAAGTTTTTGTAAAAAAAAGGTTCTTTCTGATATCGCTCTTGTATCAGAAGATGAAGATATTGTTAAACAATGACAAAAGGGCACTGTAAGCAAACTTACGATAGCATCGGTCAAGATTTCATCAACAGATATCTAGTTGTCGAAGTTTGTTTCCTGTGTAGCTAAAGAACATAGATTAACAATTTAACTTATAACTCCCCCCTGTTCGCTAAGAAACCAATAAAGTTAAAAACAAGGTAGAAGCTATTTTAATAATATCATCTAAATATTTAAGTACATATTATTTCCTAAGACAACAATTACGAAATGTTGTCTTTTTAGGCCATCCCTTGCCTTCGAGGATGGTGATGAGATGTTTGAGGACCCACAGCGTAAGTTTTTTTTGGTGATAAATCTCTGGCACTAAGGACTGTTAAGTTTTTTATGGAAACCAGGGTTACAATTCAATTCGTTGTCATAATTTTGAGATAGATGTAAGATACTTTTTGAGAACTGTCACGTTAGAAAAATAAAGCTATTAAAAAACTTCTTGTGCACATTATATACATGAAAATAAAAACATGGTCCTTCGAGCCGGATAAGTAGAAAATAAAGAGTACAGTTGTTATAGTTCAGAGTGCTGGCAGAAGACATCGACAAAGAAAAGTTTAAGAAAAAGTGTGAGGTCTACAGTGAGGTATTTATTCTTTATTTTATTCTACATTCTTATTCTATTAGTGATTGAGAATTGTTTTGTGTGATATTAAAAGGGTATTAAAGGATAAAAACTATATTTAGTGTAAAATGTCAGAAACTGTCACTTTGAAAGATTTAATCAAATCTCGACGTATTTTAAAAGCAAGACAAACTCACTTTAAAAAATTTGTTGATAACATTTTAAATGAAAACAGAGAAATAGAGTTCAGAAATTATGATAATCAGTTAATTTTAGAAATTCAAACTAGGTTGGAAAATCATGAAATATTATTGAAAGACTTTGACAATATCCAGAGTCAAATTGAAAGTTTATCTGAAAAAATAGAAACGGAAGTAGATGCTCGAGAGGAATTTGAATCAATAAGTTACAATTTATTAGCAGTAGTTAAAAATATAATTGCAGAGTTTCATAAAGGGCGCGAGCAGCAAAGAACTTTAAATTCTAATTCTGAACTTTCGGTTAATGCGAACAGTAGGAATAGGGAAATAAAACTACCTGATATAGAATTACCTAAATTTGGAGGTGATTATAGCAATTTTTTAGAGTTTAGAGATTTATTTAATAGCTTAATTAATTCAGATCAATCTTTGGCAAACATTCAGAAATTTCATTACTTGAGAGCTTCTTTATTTGGCGGTGCTGCGCAAGTTATTCGTAGTATAGAGTTCACAGCCGATAATTTTGAACTTGCCTGGAACACTTTATGCAATAGATACTATAATCGAGCAATACTTGTAGATAATCATGTGAAAGCCTTGTTTGATTTACCGGTACTTACACAAGAGTCAAGTAGTGAATTAAGGAAAATGCTTGATAACATTTCGAAACATCTAAAATCTTTAGAGAGTTTGAATCAACCGGTCAGTCAGTGGGATACTCTTTTATTACATATTTTTAGTTCAAAGTTAGACAGAAAAACAGCTAGAGAGTGGGAAGAACAGCGTGCTAAAAGACAGGTAATAGGTGCTGAAGCTAATTTTAATGAGCATAGTGAACAGGGTTTGTTAACATTAAAATTTTTCAAAATTTTTATAAAAAGAAAGGCTGATCTTATAGAGACATTAGAGTTAAACAAGCATTTTAAAGATACAGTACAGATTAAAGATGGTGGGAAGTCAAAATCTAATAACCGAAGTTCTCATTCGTTAGTATTAAGTGAATCCGTGTGTGTCGTTTGTAAGGGAGGTCATACTATACATAATTGTCCAGAATTTGCACAATGCAATATAAATGAGCGTGTAAATAAAACTAAAAGAAGAAAGGAAACACCAATGTCAATGTCACAAATATTTATTTATTGCTGTATGAAATTTGTTGTAAAAAAGCGACTAGTTTCGGCCTACAATGCGGCCATCATCAGGCTACAAAGAAATAATACATTACAATACATAGCTGATAGAGAAGCAATTCGAAATCAATCCTTACCTATTAAAGTCAAATACAATATATAATGTTAAAGAAAGTTCCAAAAAGATTGCAGGCATTGCAGTTGAAGGTTTGAAAATATGAAACTAAATTTAATTTCAACTTTGTTTTGTTTAAAACACTTATAAGAGTATGTTGACCACCGATGATCAAATACAAATTAAATTGTTGTAGTTGAAGTTGAATGTAATAGGAGTCAAAATTTTTATATGGTTTTGGACATTGAAAAACAAAAAAGAGAAAAGGAGAAAATGGATAATAATAATAAAGGTTAAGAGAGCAAAAGGAGAAGCCTAGAGCTCAATTTAAATATTATATGGTAAATTTGGAAGTTTTAAGAAGGGTTGAAGAAACCTTGGTAAAGATGTATCCAGAAAGGAGAGATCTATATAATTGAAAGTGGTATGAAAAAGATTGTGAAAATTGGTTTTGGTTTTTAACCCGTGTAAAACAGGTCCAAGAAACAAAAAGTCATACCTATTGTGTTCTAGAGAAAGGTTTCTCACGCACAAAAGGAAAGAAAGTTGGGGATAATTACAAAAAAATTATGGAAAAGAAAATTAGGATCGTTATTAAAATAAGCACCAAATTATAAATAATAAGATGCATGGTCAAACAAATTATTAAAAACATAGTCCATAATAATAAATAGATTAAATGCATTGAATTGTAACAAAAGCACTTTATAATTGCACTTAGGTGAAACTATTACTTATACTCTGTACAAAGAGCACGCGAACTTAGAGTAATGGCGATAGACAAGTATATAGTAGAATCATAGAACATAGGTAAACAACATGGAAGGCAAAGTTAAGAGAAGTCACAGGACGAGAGAAAAATAGTAGTATCTATGATCAATGGAAATGTTATCGAAGTAGTTAAGGAAAAGAACAAATCAACAACAATACTGCAATCTTTCAGGAAACGAGATACAAATCAATCAATGGATAGTTAAATTAAGCAAAAGAATTAGTATAACATAATGTCAAATACAACAAGGCATCGAACTAATCATCGAGTACCAAACTCAAATCAAATGAAAGCCAATGTAAAAGAAGAAGAAGAGCAGTCTGAATTTTTGGTTATTTTTCAATAAACAATGATTACATTGACTTTCAAGAAACAAAGAGTAATTACAATTCAAATGAAGCAAAGTAATCATTAAAATTACAGAATTAGAAAATGATTTAATTAAAAACAAATGCCAAATGAGAGAATCTGTGGTGGAAAAGGGGAATAGAAAAAAGAAAAGAAACTGTTAGACAAAATGAATGATCTAAGTAATAATCAAAAAGGAAGGTGGAGAAAAATATATGGGTCTTTTGGTTTAAGTTGTTCATTCAGGCATAAAAGAGAGTTATTCTTCACAGCTTCATTTATCTCATACATTTCAAGCAAATTCATTCTAGGTCCTTTAAAACAATTATGCAATCTGGAGCAGTTGGAAATAGAAAAGTTATGGTTCTCTGAAATAATGTGGTTAGCAAAGGCTGAGGGAGAGGTAGGTGGATGAACGTTTTTGTACTTGTTGATGAATTTAATATGTTCCTTAATTCTAGTATCTATGAGGCGACCAGATTGACCAATGTAAACAGCATTGCAACTGCCACAACACAATTTATAAATGCCCGGAGAGGATAGGGAAGGAACTGTGTCTTTTATGTTAATCAAGAGTGAGCCCAAGGTGTTACTTGTTCTAAAACCAAAGTTAATGTTGTATTTATGTAGAATATGCCCAAACATATATGAAATAGGTCCAAAAAATGTAAGGAACCAGTAAAATTAACTAACGAAGAGGAAGTTTCAGGATGAAAATGTGTTACAGTAAAACTCAATTTAAATTTATGAAAGAACTTGTTATATAATTTATTAATTAAAGAGATGGGATAACTGTTATTAATTGCTATTTGTTTTATTATATTAACCTCACAGGTAAAAGCTTCTGAAGATAAGGGAATCCTAAAAGCCCTATAGAATAAACTATTAAAAGCAGCCATCTTATGTGAGAAAGGATGGTTGGATTTGTAGTCAATTACTAAGTCAGTTGTCGTGGGCTTCCTGTAAATAGAAAATTCAAGTCGATGTGTGATAATATTCCTAGTGATGAGCAAGTCTAAGAACGGAATACATTTATTGACTTCCATCTCTAAAGTGAACAGTATTCTAGGATGAAGAGTATTAATGTAACTCAGAAAAGAAAAGGCTTCTTGTTGACTGCCATCAAAAAGAACTATACAGTCATCTACATAACGGTGATAGAAAACAAGATGTTTTTTAAAAATGGGGTTATTTAAAAATACATTCTCAAGATTGTTCATGAAAATTTCAGCCAACAAGGGGCTCAAGTTTGAACCCATAGCAAGGCCTTTAGTTTGTTTATAAAACTTATTATTGAATTGAAAAAATTTTGATCAAGAGCTAACTTAAGCAAAGAAATGATATCACTTGTGGTAGAAAAACTTTGACCACTGGCAATGAGGAGACTGTTGACTAGAGCTACACAATCGGATGGAGGGATACTCGGGAAAAGGTTGGAAA
Source organism: Ophraella communa (assembly GCA_035357415.1). Classification (NCBI taxonomy): domain Eukaryota; kingdom Metazoa; phylum Arthropoda; class Insecta; order Coleoptera; family Chrysomelidae; genus Ophraella; species Ophraella communa. Next base: position 16,664,526 of record CM068988.1, on the reverse strand, counting down.
CATCTAATGACAAAAGAAAGGAATTCTCAGGAACTATTACATGAGCAATCTTATCACATAAATCAATAGAATTTCTAATCGAATGGGTATTATTGAAATTAGTAATCCTTTTAAGTAAGATATTCAAAAAAGAAGAAAGTTTGGATGCAGGAGATTTAAAAAAGGAAACGACCGGTCTAATTGGTACATTATCCTTATGAATTTTAGGAAGTCCATATAGAAGGGGAGTGATGGGAGCCATCTGAATTAATTGATAAACAGGAGTATCAAAAAGAGACAAAGTGTCAGAGAAGGCCTTTAGTTTTATTTTTAAATCATTATGAAATTTGACAGTGGGATCTGAAGACAAGACAGAAAAGGAAGGGTCTGAACTAATAAAGGTCTCAACCTTGTTAACATAATCAACTTTATCCAAAACCACCAAACAGTTACCCTTATCAGCCTTGGTAATAACTAAATTCTCCTCCCTGATTGTGCATCTAAGGGAGATGACATCCTTAGTGGTAACACCGATATGTTTAAATCCAAGAGAATTATAAGGAGAGAAAGACTTACTTTTAGCATAGATCTTTCGGATCAAGGATGAAACATCTGTCCTAACAGCTTCCTTATCAATCAAATCCAAACCAAACAAAATGTTCTCAGTATCTACTGACAATGTTCTCAACGCAGATTTAGCATTGTTAGAATATGAATTGTACTTTAAACCTAGCTCAAGCATTCTAGTGGTCCTAACATCAAAAGAAAAACTGCTAAGGTTAAGAACTCTGGGATGAAAACTATAGTTGGAGAAAGAAGGAGTAGTATTGTGGGTGGGAGTAGGAAAAGAATATCTATTATGAAGTAAACCTTGAAGTTTACTAGAAAGCCTGATAAAATTATGTCTCCCTTGTTGCTCCACAGAGTCTCTCACATCAGCATCCACAATAACAAATTCAGAGTGAGACAATCTATCAGTCAGTAAGAAATACAGGTACTTAAGTTTAATGTTAATAAAATTTAGAAAATTATAATGTTTTTTTACTTCTTGGATAATCCATGATCTCTTTGCTAATTTCATAACAAACCTAGATGTCCTGGTGTTGATTCTTGTGTGTAAAGAAATAGACTTAGGATAAACATCGAGACGCTTACATCTCTGGAGGAACCAAATCAGCTGCAATGTCTTCTTTCTAATCCACATAGCATCACTATAGTGGCGGATGATTAAAACCAGACTGGCATTTTTCAAATGAAGCAAATCATCCATTTCTCGAATGTGACTCTTCTTAAACGAAGAAAGGAAACACCAATGTCAATGTCACAAATATTTATTTATTGCTGTATGAAATTTGTTGTAAAAAAGCGACTAGTTTCGGCCTACAATGCGGCCATCATCAGGCTACAAAGAAATAATACATTACAATACATAGCTGATAGAGAAGCAATTCGAAATCAATCCTTACCTATTAAAGTCAAATACAATATATAATGTTAAAGAAAGTTCCAAAAAGATTGCAGGCATTGCAGTTGAAGGTTTGAAAATATGAAACTAAATTTAATTTCAACTTTGTTTTGTTTAAAACACTTATAAGAGTATGTTGACCACCGATGATCAAATACAAATTAAATTGTTGTAGTTGAAGTTGAATGTAATAGGAGTCAAAATTTTTATATGGTTTTGGACATTGAAAAACAAAAAAGAGAAAAGGAGAAAATGGATAATAATAATAAAGGTTAAGAGAGCAAAAGGAGAAGCCTAGAGCTCAATTTAAATATTATATGGTAAATTTGGAAGTTTTAAGAAGGGTTGAAGAAACCTTGGTAAAGATGTATCCAGAAAGGAGAGATCTATATAATTGAAAGTGGTATGAAAAAGATTGTGAAAATTGGTTTTGGTTTTTAACCCGTGTAAAACAGGTCCAAGAAACAAAAAGTCATACCTATTGTGTTCTAGAGAAAGGTTTCTCACGCACAAAAGGAAAGAAAGTTGGGGATAATTACAAAAAATTATGGAAAAGAAAATTAGGATCGTTATTAAAATAAGCACCAAATTATAAATAATAAGATGCATGGTCAAACAAATTATTAAAAACATAGTCCATAATAATAAATAGATTAAATGCATTGAATTGTAACAAAAGCACTTTATAATTGCACTTAGGTGAAACTATTACTTATACTCTGTACAAAGAGCACGCGAACTTAGAGTAATGGCGATAGACAAGTATATAGTAGAATCATAGAACATAGGTAAACAACATGGAAGGCAAAGTTAAGAGAAGTCACAGGACGAGAGAAAAATAGTAGTATCTATGATCAATGGAAATGTTATCGAAGTAGTTAAGGAAAAGAACAAATCAACAACAATACTGCAATCTTTCAGGAAACGAGATACAAATCAATCAATGGATAGTTAAATTAAGCAAAAGAATTAGTATAACATAATGTCAAATACAACAAGGCATCGAACTAATCATCGAGTACCAAACTCAAATCAAATGAAGGCCAATGTAAAAGAAGAAGAAGAGCAGTCTGAATTTTTGGTTATTTTTCAATAAACAATGATTTGCAGCTGATTTGGTTCCTCCAGAGATGTAAGCGTCTCGATGTTTATCCTAAGTCTATTTCTTTACACACAAGAATCAACACCAGGACATCTAGGTTTGTTATGAAATTAGCAAAGAGGTCATGGATTATCCAAGAAGTAAAAAAACATTATAATTTTCTAAATTTTATTAACATTAAACTTAAGTACCTGTATTTCTTACTGACTGATAGATTGTCTCACTCTGAATTTGTTATTGTGGATGCTGATGTGAGAGACTCTGTGGAGCAACAAGGGAGACATAATTTTATCAGGCTTTCTAGTAAACTTCAAGGTTTACTTCATAATAGATATTCTTTTCCTACTCCCACCCACAATACTACTCCTTCTTTCTCCAACTATAGTTTTCATCCCAGAGTTCTTAACCTTAGCAGTTTTTCTTTTGATGTTAGGACCACTAGAATGCTTGAGCTAGGTTTAAAGTACAATTCATATTCTAACAATGCTAAATCTGCGTTGAGAACATTGTCAGTAGATACTGAGAACATTTTGTTTGGTTTGGATTTGATTGATAAAGAAGCTGTTAGGACAGATGTTTCATCCTTGATCCGAAAGATCTATGCTAAAAGTAAGTCTTTCTCTCCTTATAATTCTCTTGGATTTAAACATATCGGTGTTACCACTAAGGATGTCATCTCCCTTAGATGCACAATCAGGGAGGAGAATTTAGTTATTACCAAGGCTGATAAGGGTAACTGTTTGGTGGTTTTGGATAAAGTTGATTATGTTAACAAGGTTGAGACCTTTATTAGTTCAGACCCTTCCTTTTCTGTCTTGTCTTCAGATCCCACTGTCAAATTTCATAATGATTTAAAAATAAAACTAAAGTCCTTCTCTGACACTTTGTCTCTTTTTGATACTCCTGTTTATCAATTAATTCAGATGGCTCCCATCACTCCCCTTCTATATGGACTTCCTAAAATTCATAAGGATAATGTACCAATTAGACCGGTCGTTTGCTTTTTTAAATATACTGCATCCAAACTTTCTTCTTTTTTGAATATCTTACTTAAAAGGATTACTAATTTCAATAATACCCATTCGATTAGAAATTCTATTGATTTATGTGATAAGATTGCTCATGTAATAGTTCCTGAGAATTCCTTTCTTTTGTCATTAGATGTTTCCAACCTTTTCCCGAGTATCCCTCCATCCGATTGTGTAGCTCTAGTCAACAGTCTCCTCATTGCCAGTGGTCAAAGTTTTTCTACCACAAGTGATATCATTTCTTTGCTTAAGTTAGCTCTTGATCAAAATTTTTTTCAATTCAATAATAAGTTTTATAAACAAACTAAAGGCCTTGCTATGGGTTCAAACTTGAGCCCCTTGTTGGCTGAAATTTTCATGAACAATCTTGAGAATGTATTTTTAAATAACCCCATTTTTAAAAAACATCTTGTTTTCTATCACCGTTATGTAGATGACTGTATAGTTCTTTTTGATGGCAGTCAACAAGAAGCCTTTTCTTTTCTGAGTTACATTAATACTCTTCATCCTAGAATACTGTTCACTTTAGAGATGGAAGTCAATAAATGTATTCCGTTCTTAGACTTGCTCATCACTAGGAATATTATCACACATCGACTTGAATTTTCTATTTACAGGAAGCCCACGACAACTGACTTAGTAATTGACTACAAATCCAACCATCCTTTCTCACATAAGATGGCTGCTTTTAATAGTTTATTCTATAGGGCTTTTAGGATTCCCTTATCTTCAGAAGCTTTTACCTGTGAGGTTAATATAATAAAACAAATAGCAATTAATAACAGTTATCCCATCTCTTTAATTAATAAATTATATAACAAGTTCTTTCATAAATTTAAATTGAGTTTTACTGTAACACATTTTCATCCTGAAACTTCCTCTTCGTTAGTTAATTTTACTGGTTCCTTACATTTTTTTGGACCTATTTCATATATGTTTGGGCATATTCTACATAAATACAACATTAACTTTGGTTTTAGAACAAGTAACACCTTGGGCTCACTCTTGATTAACATAAAAGACACAGTTCCTTCCCTATCCTCTCCGGGCATTTATAAATTGTGTTGTGGCAGTTGCAATGCTGTTTACATTGGTCAATCTGGTCGCCTCATAGATACTAGAATTAAGGAACATATTAAATTCATCAACAAGTACAAAAACGTTCATCCACCTACCTCTCCCTCAGCCTTTGCTAACCACATTATTTCAGAGAACCATAACTTTTCTATTTCCAACTGCTCCAGATTGCATAATTGTTTTAAAGGACCTAGAATGAATTTGCTTGAAATGTATGAGATAAATGAAGCTGTGAAGAATAACTCTCGGTTATCTTCCAGTTTAACCATCCGCTAAAAATTCTATGCGCATGTACAAAAATATTTGAAATTTACAGCGGGAGAGCCGCACAGTGTTGTCAGGTCAAATATTTTTTCCTGAAAGCGAATAGTTTAGTTTTGATTTAGTAAATTTGATTATAAAAAAAACGCACGTTAATAAGGAGCTTTACTGCTAAAATTCATAAGTAATAATTAAGATGCTAAGAACAGCAGTTGAAAATATGAATAATAACGTAGGTAGGTACTTCCCTTCGTTATTTAGAATTAAATATATTGTAATATGCGAATATAAAAATCTCACGTTTTCATGGTATTCTGTGGTTTTCATTTTTAGAGCAATGGGGCAATGAGTTCAGCTATAAAGCGTAAACTTTATATAACAATGGTTTAAAAAATTGAAGTAAAACAGGTGTTTTTTTTTTTAATTAATCCCAATAAAATATAATATTAACATATGTTGTTTTAATGGTATTCTGTGATTTTAATTTATTATGGTTTTAAATTAATGAAAAATATAAACTACCACAATAAATGCAGTAGAAACTATAAGGAAAAAACATTTTAAATAATATATAATTAAAATTTTATATTATGTCTTCTGATTTATTTAAGGCATATTATGTTTACATGCATATAAAATTTAAATCCAAAATCAGCCCTATAATTGAATCTCCTTTTTATAATAAACGTTATCTGCAAAATGTACATACTGTACGTTCAACATGCATTATTTCATAGATACTTAACTCGATTACATAACCTGTTACGCAATCTGTTAAATAATGTCTATAATTTTCGTCTTTCCAATGTTTATTCACTCACTTTATTTATTCATACATATGTGGCAACGCAGCTCGAGATTTAAAGTTTGCCGCTCCTTATCAACCAATAAAATTATCCTTGATACTTCAAATTTTGTACATGCGCAGAGAATTTTTAGCGGATGGTTAAACTGGAAGATAACCTAACTCTCTTTTATGCCTGAATGAACAACTTAAACCAGAAGACCCATATATTTTTCTCCACCTTCCTTTTTGATTATTACTTAGATCATTCATTTTGTCTAACAGTTTCTTTTCTTTTTTCTATTCCCCTTTTCCACCACAGATTCTCTCATTTGGCATTTGTTTTTAATTAAATCATTTTCTAATTCTGTAATTTTAATGATTACTTTGCTTCATTTGAATTGTAATTACTCTTTGTTTCTTGAAAGTCAATGTAATCATTGTTTATTGAAAAATAACCAAAAATTCAGACTGCTCTTCTTCTTCTTTTACATTGGCCTTCATTTGATTTGAGTTTGGTACTCGATGATTAGTTCGATGCCTTGTTGTATTTGACATTATGTTATACTAATTCTTTTGCTTAATTTAACTATCCATTGATTGATTTGTATCTCGTTTCCTGAAAGATTGCAGTATTGTTGTTGATTTGTTCTTTTCCTTAACTACTTCCATAACATTTCCATTGATCATAGATACTACTATTTTTCTCTCGTCCTGTGACTTCTCTTAACTTTGCCTTCCATGTTGTTTACCTATGTTCTATGATTCTACTATATACTCTTAGACAAGGAAAGAGAGAGGACGCGTAACCCGAGTCGTGAAACTGTTACCACTTGCCACATAATCGATGTGGTCAGTGGCGTAACATAATGTTTACAATACATTTTTCCCACATAATAGGTAATAATTGTATGTTTCTTAGATACAAATAATAGGTAGGTATCAAAGGAAGGAAGTGAATAAAATTCAGCAATGGTACATATAGGTACATTTAATAGATATGATTAAACAAAAAAATCATATTTATATTATAAAATACTAACTATATTATATTAATCAAGGAGTATATAAATAACAAATAAAATTTACTAGTAATTATAAAAAATCTTTATTTGTTGTGAAAATATTAACATAATTAATCTATAACTACCATAATATTAAATAAATACTTAAATTAAAACTGTTAATTTGCTGATATTAATAGTGATGTTTGACTATAGAACATTTTTGTTCACCATTTAAACCATTAGACAAAAAATAGCCAAGTGGAAGCTTCCATGTGTCATTCATTGCAACTATCATTAAAACAACAGCTTCTTTGGCTAATTCATTTGAATCAACCCCAAAATTGACTAACCGTGGAAACTTTTACCATTCCATACCAAGTGCTGCCGAATTGACATCTCATCAATGATAAGAGAACAAAGTAATGGTTTATTTGAATTTTCTATAAGTTTACTCAGAGTATTGAATGATTCAATTGTGAAACCAGGAGTCAATGCAAATTTTTGTAATTCAGGTGGGTATTTTTTATTTTTAGACATTGCATTCTTTGTAACAATTGCTTATTTACACTACTCACATTTTCTAATAAAATGGCTTTTTCATTATCAATCAAGTTCTTATTTTTCAAACTGGTTATTAATTGTTTAAAGGAAACAACTTTTCTTTTTAGCCTGTTTATAGATTGTTTTAATACCCTAATTTTTCTAGTCTTCTCTTCTAAAATTTTCTAGAAGTAACTTCCATTTCAGTATTTTTAACCAGGACAGTCAGCTGTTGGGTTTAATGACTGTGTTGAGGAAGTAGAAGGACCAGGTTCTGTACTCTGAATATATATTCGAATGGTGCTCTCTATTTGGCCTAGAAAAAACAATATTTTTATATGAATATTTCCAATTCACAAAAAATTTAAATTATGTTTTATTTAGAACTGCCAAGGTGTTTTATTGTTATTAGTAATGTAGGTACATACCTTCCTGGGTTGCAGGTATGTGGGCAACTGATGAAAAATTATTGGAACAGCTTCATGGAGCAAATCTAGTCTTTACATCGGTTTTATATAACCAACATTCCTCAAAGTGTTTTGACCAAAGCCTATCATTTTTAGTTGGTTCCCAAACCCTTAATTTTGGTGTTACCTATCCATAATTTGCGTTTTTCTACATCTGTAGGAAGGCTGTAACAAAAAATAAAAAGTTCATAAAATACCTACATGTTTTTCTAGTGAAAATTCTCCTATTTTACAGTGAATAATTCTTTTGTCGTTTTGAGTCAGTCCTTTTTGCATTAATCACCTATTGAAATGAATAGCTAGATTTATTTGGAGAAACTTAATTAAAAATTGCTTACCTACGCCATTGGTAAAATGGCTATTTTGAAGCAAGAAAATATATTATTTATGCAGATTTAGAATGAATATTATTAAACCGCGTTATCCAAACACTATAATTAGATGAATTAAAGACTGAATAATTACATACTTAAATATAATTACTCAGAGATAACTCTTTTATCTTTTAAAATGGAAAAATCTACAAAGGTCATTGTATATACAATCGTTTGTTTACCTGTAAAATGAAATTCCTATCTCCTTTTCTCGCTGCGACTTCGGCATCCGTAAGCACAACAATTCACCATTATTCAGTTCAAAAATAATTCACAATCTCAATAATTTTCACTTAAAAATTCACAAATAAAGCACACGCTGTATTCGCTTTGTTTGCCACAGAAATAATGGCGGCTGCTAAAAATGTGTCACAGAACGCAAGCTCAAAATAAAGCGAGGTGCGGTATCCATATGCTTTCCTAATCTAAGTATATACTTGTCTATCGCCATTACTCTAAGTTCGCTTGCTCTTTGTACAGAGTATAAGTAATAGTTTCACCTAAGTGCAATTATAAAGTGCTTTTGTTACAATTCAATGCATTTAATCTATTTATTATTATGGACTATGTTTTTAATAATTTGTTTGACCATGCATCTTATTATTTATAATTTGGTGCTTATTTTAATAACGATCCTAATTTTCTTTTCCATAATTTTTTGTAATTATCCCCAACTTTCTTTCCTTTTGTGCGTGAGAAACCTTTCTCTAGAACACAATAGGTATGACTTTTTGTTTCTTGGACCTGTTTTACACGGGTTAAAAACCAAAACCAATTTTCACAATCTTTTTCATACCACTTTCAATTATATAGATCTCTCCTTTCTGGATACATCTTTACCAAGGTTTCTTCAACCCTTCTTAAAACTTCCAAATTTACCATATAATATTTAAATTGAGCTCTAGGTTTCTCCTTTTGCTCTCTTAACCTTTATTATTATTATCCATTTTCTCCTTTTCTCTTTTTTGTTTTTCAATGTCCAAAACCATATAAAAATTTTGACTCCTATTACATTCAACTTCAACTACAACAATTTAATTTGTATTTGATCATCGGTGGTCAACATACTCTTATAAGTGTTTTAAACAAAACAAAGTTGAAATTAAATTTAGTTTCATATTTTCAAACCTTCAACTGCAATGCCTGCAATCTTTTTGGAACTTTCTTTAACATTATATATTGTATTTGACTTTAATAGGTAAGGATTGATTTCGAATTGCTTCTCTATCAGCTATGTATTGTAATGTATTATTTCTTTGTAGCCTGATGATGGCCGCATTGTAGGCCGAAACTAGTCGCTTTTTTACAACAAATTTCATACAGCAATAAATAAATATTTGTGACATTGACATTGGTGTTTCCTTTCTTCGTTTAAGAAGAGTCACATTCGAGAAATGGATGATTTGCTTCATTTGAAAAAAACTAAAAGATTGCGTTTATGTTTTAATTGTTTAAAAGGTGGTCATTCAGTTAAATTTTGCAAAGCAAGCAAATGTAGGAAATGTCAGGGTAAACATCACACACTGATTCATTTAGAAAAGGTTGAGAAGGCTGTGGCTATTGGAAATAATCCAGATCTTGATGATAATTCTAATTCTAATACACAAGTCAATATATCAACAACAAATCCTGAGAGCAGACAGATAGTGTTAAAGGCTGTCAATAGTAGTAACTCCGTACTTTTGCAAACTGCTGTAGTTCAAATCGTAGATTCTAATGGAGTGCCAAGGAGGTGTCGAGCTTTGCTAGATGGTGCTAGTCAAAGTAATTTAATTACGGAAAATTGTATGGAAAGGTTAGGTCTTCAAAAACATAAGTTACCTTTAACTATATTAGGAGTTGGTGGATCATCGTCTGTGTTAAATTATCGTTGTAATATAAAAGTACAGTCATGTGTGAATGCATTTGAAACAAATTTGTCATGTGTTGTAATTCCCTCTATTTGTGTCAACCAACCAGGTGGTGAAATTAATGTCTCGTCATGGAACATTCCTAAACATCTTCTTTTGGCAGATCCAGAGTTTAATAGATCTGAAGAAGTTGATTTACTTATCGGAGCAGGAGTGTACTTGAGTTTATTGTGTATTGGCCAAGTATCATTGGGTCCTAAACTTCCAATTCTTCAAAAGACGAGATTTGGTTGGGTTATAAGTGGTCAATATTCTTTTAGCAATTTGGTTGCAGTAAGTAGGTGCCATGTCAGCACTGTTGACAATATTCAGGTTCAACTTGCAAGGTTTTGGGAAATTGAGGAATCTTATAATTCCAAACCGTCATGGACAATTGATGAAAAGGAGTGTGAGGAATATTTTGTGAAAACTGTGACTAGAGATATTGATGGTAGGTTTATTGTAAAAATTCCATTTAAACAACCCATATCGTTACTAAGTAATTCCAAAGATAGAGCTATAAGGAGGTTTAGATCTCTAGAGTGGAAATTACAGAATAATGAAAAGTTGAGAGAGATGTATAGTGAGTTTATAAGGGAATATATCGAAGTAGGTCATATGTCTGAGGTTAAGGAAACATTGGAAGATACAGGTGCATATTACTTTCCTCATCATGGCGTGTTAAATGAGAACAATCAAACAACAAAACTTAGGGTGGTATTTGATGGTTCTGCGCAATCGGATACTGGAAAATCGTTGAACGATCTGCAATATATAGGGCCTACTATTCAAGACGATTTGCTTTCCATTCTTCTTAGATTCAGGCAATATAATATTGTTATTTGTGCAGATATTGTTAAGATGTATCGGCAGATTTGGATTCATCCTGATCAAAGACATCTTCAACGAATATTGTGGAGGTTTGATCCATCCGAAGTAATTAAAGAATACGAACTTAAGACAGTTACTTATGTACTTATGGGAATGCATCTTCTCCGTATTTAGCGGTGCGTTGTTTGCAACAGTTATCTAGAGAGAGTTTAGTTTCTTATCCGAAAGTTTCTAAGGTAATTGAGAAGGATTTTTATATGGATGATGTGCTTTCGGGTACAGATACTACTCAAGAGGCAATTGAATTATGCGATAATTTGAAAAATGTTTTAAAATCAGGTGGATTCGAGTTGCAAAAATGGGCTTCTAATAGTGAAAAAGTACTAGATCATCTTAAAGAAAGTAGTAGTTCGGTTATTCTTAAGATAGGTGAAGACAGTACAACCAAAACATTGGGTTTATATTGGATGTCTTCACAAGATTTGTTGGTGTATCACATTCCAGAGAGAACTTCAATGAAGGTTACAAAGCGTGTAATTTTGTCAGAGATATCCTTAATATTTGATCCGTTAGGTCTTTTAGCGCCAACAGTGATTCTCGCTAAGGTAATGCTGCAACGAATGTGGATGATGAAACTTTCTTGGGATGAAGTACTGCCAATGGATATTAATACGAGGTGGAATTCATTTCGAGAGCAACTTGATTATCTTAAATTACTTCAAATTTCGAGGCATGTTACTTGCCAGAGTTCGGTTCATCTAGAAATTCACGGATTTGCAGATGCATCTCTAGAGGCATATGGAGCATGTGTGTATGTCCGTAGTGTAAACGAGAAAGGAGATATTAAAGTAAAACTTTTACTTGCAAAAAGTAGGGTAGCTCCGCTAAAAACAATTACGGTTCCAAAGTTAGAGGTTTGTGGAGCGTTGGTGTTAGCTCAACTCATTAATAAAATTAAAAATTCAATGTCACTTAAGGTAAATAATTGGTTTCTATGGTGTGATTCAACTGTGTGCTTGAGTTGGATTAAAATGCAACCTAATCTCCTTCAAACCTTTGTAAGTAATCGAGTATCACAAATTCAAAGTTTAACAAATCCTTCAGACTGGCATTATGTTAGAACTAGAGAAAATCCAGCAGACTTGTGATCTTGAGGAGTTATGCCAAAGTATTTGCAAGATTCGAATATTTGGTGGGAGGGACCCACTTGGCTAGCTCAATGCTGTAAATTTTGGCCTGTTGGTGTTTTTGAACCTGAAACTAATCTTCCTGAGATAAAAAAGAAAGCTACGGTATTAACGATACAAAACTTAGAGTCCTTTCCTTTTTCTAAATTTTCATCTTTAATTAAATTGAAAAGAGTTACTGCATATTGCATAAGATTTGTTAATAATTGTCGTGGGATAAAAGGTATGTGTGGTCCGTTGAGTGTTGTGGAATTAGATAAAGCCATGAAGCTTTTAGTTAAGGCTTCTCAGAGAGAATGTTTTTCCAGTGATATATCTCTTCTTAAAAAAGATAAATCACTGCCTAAACGAAGTTCTCTCTTAAAATTAAATCCATTTCTTGACAATGAAGGAATTCTACGTGTTGGAGGAAGATTGCAGCTCTCAGGCTTTAGTTATGAGAAAAAACATCCCGCTTTATTGGGTGGTTCGCACCATTTGACAAAACTTATATTTTTAGCTTATCACTTAAGATTGTTGCACGCGGGACCGCATCTTTTGCTTTCTTATATTAGGGACAAGTATTGGCCAGTAAAAGGAAGAACTTTAGCGCGTAAAACTGTCCATGAGTGTATTCGGTGTTTTCGAAGTAAACCTACGCAAAAAATGCCAATTATGGGCATTTTGCCTAAAGCTCGTGTAACTTGTGCAGCGCCTTTTCTGACAACAGGAGTAGATTATGCAGGGCCTTGTATCATAAAAGATAGGAAAGGAAAAGGAAGTAAGACGTCTAAATGTTATATTGCTATTTTTGTATGTTTTTCTACAAAATGTATTCATTTAGAGTTGGTATCAGACTTAACGACAGAAGCTTTTCTGGCTGCATTTCGGCGTTTTATTTCACGTAGAGGTTTACCGTCACAAATATATTCCGACAACGGAGCAACGTTTATAGGCGCTAAAAATGAGCTTTCTAAATTGGGTAGTTTTCTTTTAGAACAGAATAAAAATGTGCTTGAACTGTGTGCAAATGAGGGTACACAATGGCACTTCATACCGGCGTATTCGCCACACATGGGTGGTCTTTGGGAAGCTGGGGTCAAATCGTGTAAAGGCCATTTAAAGGCGGTATTAAGTAACGAAATAATTACTTTTGAGCAAATGTACACTATCCTAACACAAATCGAAGCAATTCTCAATTCTCGCCCTCTTTCTCCTCTTTCTTCGGACCCTAACGATCTCACTGCCCTCACACCTTCACATTTTTTGATTGGGAAGCCATTACTCACCATTCCTTGTCCAGAGTACACAGCAGTTCCAGACAACCGTTTAGCTATCTTTCAAAGACTTCAAAAGATTCAACAAGTATTCTGGTCCCGATGGTCCCGAGAATATATTTCCCAACTACAGAGTCGAAATAAGTGGAAAACATCGCAATGCAATATAAGAATTGGTGACTTGGTGGTGATCAGAGATAATAACACACCACCTCTCCAATGGAAATTGGGTCGTGTGCAGAGTCAACATCCAGGAGCTGATAAAATTGTTCGAGTGGTTTCCGTGAAGACCCAACGAGGAATTCTGCGGTGTGCTGTCTCTAAGCTTGCAGTTTTACCGCTGGAGGAAGAAAATCATATTGCCAATCATGTTAATGACCAAGTAAATTAAAGAAGAATTAGAAAGAAAGTTGAAAGGATCCCCTTTCAAGGCGGGGGCTATGTTAAGTTTTTTATGGAAACCAGGGTTACAATTCAATTCGTTGTCATAATTTTGAGATAGATGTAAGATACTTTTTGAGAACTGTCACGTTAGAAAAATAAAGCTATTAAAAAACTTCTTGTGCACATTATATACATAAAAATAAAAACAAGGACCACCACCTCGATTTTGAATTTTAAAATAATAAGGATGCAAAAAAGGGATGACTTGGTAAATAAATTGCGAAAAAGAAAATGATATGGGGTTAGAGGTAATTTATACGTCGTGCGTATGAAAAAAAGGGAGGTGCTTGAAGAGGAATGTGCCTTTTTGGGGTAATTTATAAAACATCATCCTTATTTTCGTTAAAGGATTAGAGGTAACCTTTTTTAATTTGTTCGGTTTATTTTAATGGCCGATGTGAGATACCGAGTTTGAAAAAAATTAACCCTCCGAAACAGGATTTTCAAAGAAGTACGGCTAGAAATTGGGCGATTTTGTAGTGAAGATGCTACATGAAGGTACATTATTAGTGCTGTTATAAATCCAACATAATGGGAAAAACTCTAAAAAATACCGTAAAACAAAATTCTCAAAATTAAATGAAAAAAATACAAATAAACACAGATAAATTATTGGATTAATATTACTATGCTTTTTAAAAAGGAAATTAATTTATTAAGAGGCAAAGCAGTCCAAGAGCCAGTGCTAATTCGAGGGTTGCCTTTTATATTTCGGGATTTGCAACCCTGGTGCTGCAATCTGGCAACTGACAGCTCTATCGTAAAGTTGGACATTTTTGAGGTTATACGTACTCAGACGAATTTCGTGCAGGTCGTCCAACGTCAGTTGTTGTTCTGAAAACCATTGATGCTGTGCGCGAACTGATATTGCAAGATCGTCATGTGACCTATCGTGAGATTGAGAAAACCTTAGGCATTAGTGGGACCAGCATACATTCAATATTGCATATATATTTAACGGTCAAAAAAATTTGTTAATCGCTCAAAAAAAGGCTCGTGTCGATTGGTCAAAGGAAATGCTAAAAAAATACGATCGCGGTGCTTCGAAACACGTCTATGACATCGTGACAGGTGATGAATCGTGGATTAGGGCGTATGAGCCCAAAAGTAAACAGCAGTCGACTGCATTGGTGTTTCAAGAGGAGCCCAATCCGACAAAAGTTGTTCGCGCAAGAAGCACTTCCAAGCAAATGGTCGCCTGTTTTTTCGGAAAAACTGGACATGCCAAAACCGTACCACTAAAACAACGCAGAACAGTCAATTGTGAGTGGTGCACATACATTTGTTTGCCAGATGTCTTCCATGAAATCAGGAAAATCAACCACCGAAGACGGATCACTCTTCACCACGACCATGCGAGCTCCCACACATCGGCTCAAACAACTGCATTTTTGAGCACCCAAAACATCCGCCGTATAGTCTTGACAGAGAGGTCAACGTTTTTCGACACCTGAAGAAGCTGTTGCTGCATTGAGAATACATGTCTTGGAGATACCTCAATCAGAGTGACAAAAGCGCTACGACATTTGGTTCAAACGCATTCATGGGGAATATTTTGAAAAACAAATCCCTTAATAACTTCCCAAGTATCTTGTGGGCGGACATACACCCTATATAGACGTCAGGCTTCATAGAAATACTCAAAGCTTTATTTTTACAGACAGCCTGGCAGCTTTAAAGGCTCAATGTTCTTTTACTTGTCTTTTCTTAAGAAATTGGAAAAACACAAAGACACAACAAGGTGACCTAGGAGTATATGCCAAGGAGTAAGGAGATAATAGGTATTAAGGAAGCTAATAGACTCTCAAAGTAAAGGGCAAATATTACCTTTCCTTGATCCAAGAATAGGATGAACCAGAATCTCACTGGATGGATACACCAGGATTGAGGCAAGGTAAAAGTATAGTCAGTATACCTCCTAAAAATGCTAAGTGACTTCTCAAATTGAGCTAAAAAGACCATAGGTCTTCTCATTGGAGGTATTACCTCAAAATGATGGGCAAATTAATGTAAAAACCTTCCGTCTCATAAAAGAAACGGCACAACACATCCTATGCGAATGCGTGACATTGCTCAGTAAACGGCTTATCCTGCTTGCTTAACTTTACTAGAAGTATTGATGCTCTGTTAGGCACAGCATATATTGATGGATAGATCTGCAGAGAAGTCTAACTGGCTTATACTATGTAATCCAGTCTAATCTAAATCTTGAAGGAGCCTACTAAATGAGATTACCTTAAAGGATCAAGTTGAAAAATCCTTAAGAATGATGTTTTTCAATCTAATCTTGAAAATACTTCTACTTTTAACTGTTGCCAATTTTTGGCGTAGGCAGATGATATTGCGGTAATAGCCAAAGGTAAGGAAAAGCTGGAAATTATAATCCGGAAGGTTCTTATTCAAATTCTTTTGAAAGTTGTTGTGTACGGGTTTTTGTTATCCAGCGTAAAAAAGCTTATGATATTTGAGATTGTATTATAGAATTTGGTGAAGATGAAGCGATATATTTTAAAAAATGTTATAGAAAAAATAAAAAAAAGGTTATTATCGATAATAGATACTTATGTCAAGTAATAAATTGTTTTACTCATGTATAAACATAGGTTTGCGGGAATGAACAAAATTTATTAACTCTGAGGTCATATTTCGTACCTAGATGTGCAATACTTTATTAGTTAAACTAAAAAAAAACAGTTATATAAGAAGTAAAAATCAATTTAGAGATAGTTTTGTAGTTTACTTAAACTAATAACAGATTTTCTTACAAAATACCAAATGTGGACTGTTTATTTTTAAGTTTGAGTTCTCATAGTACTATTTTCTCTGTTTTATCATAATCAGTTACTAATTTTAATTTTCTTTGTTGCAGGTGAGTGTCATATGTACATAAAACTGGTAAGGAATTTAATTTACTCGCTCTTGATCCGAAAAAATCCTTATTAATTTTACACTGTAAGACCTGATAAATAAAAACTTTTAAATTATTTTTATTACCCAATTAATTTTTGTTGAATGTTTTCGTATTCCGGGTAGAATTGCATTTATGTTTACTAAACAGCTTTAACCACTCTGCCTAATGAAAATAAAATTACAAACGGTCTCTTTGGTGCAATTTCTCCTTCGTCGCGATTTGAAAATCCTTCTCCAGAAGATTTGCATGGATTTCCAAGAACATGCCAGAGTATACGACACAACTGAAATGAGTTTTACCCTCTATATATATATATATGGGAAGCTCGGTCGTCGGCCATGGCCTTATCTTCGCAAGCCAAAAGTACCGACGTTGAGTCGCTAATTTATTTACTGGATTTTTTGATTCTACGGTTCTATCATCCACTCGCAATTCGCAATATGAAGAGCAGCGAGAGTATATCAGGATACAAACACTGACTCTTCACAAAAAAAAATAATAATAAATAAGTGAACAAAGCTGAAGTTATCGTACGAGTTGAAAGTGTTTGACGTCAATAATAAAATGATAAAATATTTTTGTAAAACTATAAAAATTCTCATTGGGTAAAATGGTTTTCTATTACTTTGACAATTTTATTTTTACTTACACATTTTCTTTTCTTTGTAAATAAAAACTTATTTTAAAAAATAATACTAGATATGATTTTAACGGTTAGTTTGGTTAAAGTCTGTCTTGGGTGTATAGTCATTAGGGCAGGACATAGTTAGGGCAGGATAAAGATAAAGGATTAAATTCTTCGGAAATGTTTTTATTGTTAGACACAAAATAGCAAACATATGCAACTGTAAGCAGTAACTCTTTAACAAAAGAAAATAGTTTAAGCAGTATACTCCATATATACTCCAAGCCTTGTTGTATTATTGTCTTTTTGAGTTAGTACATGTAATTAATAATCAATTAATGTTGATTGTTCTTTGTGCGCAGATTATCATAAAAAAAGACGCATCTAAATTTCGGCGAGGCATCGAGCTCTCTGGAAGTTAGTTTTTATTTATAGAAAGTTTGATTCTATATTTTAAATATTTTTTAGTCATGAGTGCTGCCTGAATATTAGCAGATAGCATAATTTTCGGTTTGTAATCTTTAGATCAACTTTTTTTGTGCTTTCTAATTATTGGTTTTTTCATTTTTATTTATTGATAAGACAGTCTTCTCGAATGTTATCATCCTAAACTTTCGTTTTGCATAAATATTACTTCTAATTACAAATATTTTTAGTAAGGTGAAGCTAGGTTAAGTTATTAAGTAAGTTAGATAAGGTTAGGTTAGGTTAGGTTAGGTTAGGTTAGGTTAGGTTAGGTTAGGTTAGGTTAGGTTAGGTTAGGTTAGGTTAGGTTAGGTTAGGTTAGGTTAGGTTAGGTTAGGTTAGGTTAGGTTAGGTTAGGTTAGGTTAGGTTAGGTTAGGTTAGGTTAGGTTAGGTTAGGTTAGGTTAGGTTAGGTTAGGTTAGGTTAGGTTAGGTTAGGTTAGGTTAGGTTATGTTAGGTTAGGTTAGGTTAGGTTAGGTTAGGTTAGGTTAGGTTCTATGTTAGTGGTGATTCAACGCCCCTTCCACTGCGACCTAGAGGATGTACTGTAACTCACACCTAGGTTATAGTTAAATTGATTGTGTTAACCTCTACTTTTTGGAAGTTCATCTTACTAAGAACAATAAATAACTGAACAGTTAAACTAAACTTCCACTATTTATTCGAAAAATTCGCTTTAAAATTCAATATATCAATCTGACGATGCTAGTTATAGCGAAACAGCTGTAATTGAATTTTAAAGCGAATTTTTCGAATAAATAGTGGAAGTTTAGTTATTTATTGTTTTTAGGTTATAGTTATTCAATCAGCCTCTCATGAACCCCATGTAGGTCGTTGACGACATTTCCATAAATAGATAGATAGAATCTGCAGTCCGCACTCTCTGCCAGTCTAATTATTTTCACATGCTCATCAAGGCAACTGTCTTTTATTATAATTCCTAAATCTTCATAGCCAGCAATTTTTAAGACCTCTTTATAGAGAGACCTATTACAATTGCATTTGACTGTATTAAACACTCTAGTTTGAAATAATAAAGTCTGATCTGATCTACCCAGTTCAGTATTGCTCCTCTTGCCATTAGCTATAGCTGGAATGTTTCCAGACCAATAAATATTCCTTTAGCACGTTTTCTGGCTAGAGGGTCCGCTTCTTTGACCTCTTCAATGCCGGTATGTCCAAGTGCCCAAATTAAGGTTACTTTACTTATTTTTTTTTCCTAGACACATTTGTGTAAGCTGCTCTGTTTAGCCTGACATAATCTGTACTCTCATCCTGTCCAATTTTTTTAACATATCCGTTAAGTCGGCTGTGATTTTTATACTAATTTCAAGTCAGGTATGATATTTATAGATCTACACATATCAACATGATCGATGGATATTTTAATAAATTAATTAGGGTTCTTTAAGAATAAGAGTTTGGAGACAACCAGGTCCACTGCTACGTTTTCAAACCGCTCAGGAAGTACACAGTTATAGACGCGGTACAGTGTTGGTATGTGGAGATATTAGCTTGGGTGGAAGAACCGATCTCGTTCCGTTACAAGGTTTTTTAAGATAAAATTATTACTCAAATCTTATACTTCGACCATATGCTGCAGCAATCAAACCCCAATTTTTGTTAATGCAGGACAATGCTCCTTCTTATGTTGCTGGGATGATTTTGGATTATTTGGAAAATGATTCTGTCAACGTATTAGGGTTTCCCGCTTTATCTCCCGACCTTAATCCAATTGAACATGCTGGGATATGCTACAGAGAACGGCAATTCGTCAACATTCATTTTTTAAATGTAGAGCTTTAATTAGAGGGAGTCATACAATGTACTAAATTTAAAATTTAAATTTTAATAATTCTTATGTCATCAATTTTAAATAAATACTGGATTAAACATATAAAAATAATAAAAATTTAAATTAATTTTTTATTAATATCCCTATTTTGATGTGTGTAGGTATTTTCTTTTAATAAATTCTTTGAAAAATTTGCACAAGTTGCACAAAACCAACAACATATTACAGTCATTATTAATTTGTTTAGGGAGGGACTCTCAGAGTTATTTGTTTTATGGAATATTTTGCTTATCACTCACAAAAATTTATCATAATATTATTGTAGATCATCTTTTTAATAGTTCAATGCTAGGATCTTGTAAGGTTAATAATTAATTGCGATACTTCTAAGAACAATAAAAACAGAACTTTTTTAACAAAACTTTCACTATTTATTTAAAAAAGTAATTTTTTTAAATAAATGGAAGTTTTGTTAAAAAAGGTCAGTTTTTTTTGTTCTTAGTCAGATGGACTTCCACAAAGTAAAGGTTACCACAATCAATTTTATACGATACTTCTGTTTATTACTTTAAAATACAGTAAAATAAATTAATACTTTAAAACTGTTTAAATATCTATATAACGAATTTTCTTTAATTTTCCAAGTGCATAGCTACCTTGAATTATTTATTTTCTATTTCTATCTATAATAACGGTTTTCTTGTTTTGATAAACAAACTAAACACGCCGTGAGAGAGAAAGATTTTCGGGTTTACAGGAATTTGTATTTTTATAAAATCTGATAAAACAACGCCTGCTTAAAATTCAAGAGTTTGCCTGAGTATCGATGAGAAAAAACTCCCCAAAGGAATTTTGACTGTAAATGAAAATTTTGTAAAAGCAGAAAAAAGTATCATTATGGCCTGTCAAAGTGGAATAAATAAAGAAAAAAAACGTTCTTTTTGCTTTTAGTAGGTATTCATAAACAAAAAAATACAGTTATCCACAAATAATTTAAAATAGTATATTAAACAACGCATTTCATATGGAATTCTATTATGACACGAGTTCAAGTTTAAAAAACGAATCGCGAAGCGATGAGTTTTTTAAAGAACGAGTGTCACAACAGCCATATGAAATAAGTTGTTTATAAAATTTTTTATATTTTGCCCTTTTTACCTTTTTTTAAATTAATTTTTTATTTTTATGTAATTACGAAAATTTTTATTTTAAAAAGTATGTCGGCAGCACTGTGTAATTTATAAAATTTGACAGTTGTGACATTTAAATTATCAAATGTTAATGTTTTAAAATATTTTAAAATGAATAATATACCAATAATAATATATTATATAAGTAAAATATTATATTCATATTCAAAAATACTTTCTTAAAGAACAATATAAAATTAATAAATTGCTATTAGCCTCAAATGTCATTGTCAATAGTCTTGCCTTTAGATACTTCACTCATGTCGCCAACCATTTAAAACAAAATTTTGCGTGCGTAAAAGTTACTGTCGTTGTTAGAACCATTTTTAAATCAAATTTAATTGCAATATACTATTAATATATCAACTAATGACAATTAAGTCAAATATGACAAATTCATATTACATAAACAACTCCACAGCACTCTCTGTTTCGGTACTGTTTAACTTGGAGGATACCTTACTTAACAATAAATAAACACTTAACAAATATTTAATTTAAACATTTTATTCATTTATATTCACGACATGAGTGAATAATAGACCCATCTCGTTAAAGGTTCAAATGTAATACTCATGCGCGAACCAACTTCCACTCCCTTAGTTCCCCCTAAATGTTCGTGCTCTTTATAAAATTATGTTGGCAAGCCTATCAATCCGTATATTATTATGCATAAGGCCATAAGAGGTTAGTTCATTGTTTATTTTATTTGAGTGGATTTCTATTTTGTTTTTTGGACCATCGCAGTATTTTTATTGTTATACGCATTAATAAAAATAAACGAAATAAAAATTGGAACTTCTTTTTTGTGGTTTATGGCCTTAGTTGCCGAGTCTATCCGGCAAATGAAGCTAGCTTTTGACAGCTACAGGGTTTTTTCCATTTAAGTAGTGGTGTTCCTGGGTAGCAATACGTTGTGTTCCATGGAAAGAAGTAGTCATATTTTAGCAGTGGAAGGGGAAAATTCAAAAATATTTGCGCATGAGTATTCAATAAAGAGATAGGTCTATTGAGACAATAACTACCCTATCGAGTAAGTTAGACCATGGGTACATGTAAAACTCGATTGAAATCAGTTTAGATGTTTTGGTGTTTATGGTCAACATACATCGTGATACTAGATTTTTATATAGGGTGAATCAAAATAATTGCAAAAAAATTAAGAACGCGATTAATAATTATTTTTATAATTAAAGATGAAAATACATAATATAAAAATCTTCAATGCACATGAACTACAAATAAGGCAAAAGTTTGTTTGGATATAATGGCGACAGCCAAATTATAATTACAATTCTAATTAGCTAAATCATAGAAGTTACCTTATATTTATATTTTTTGTTGAAATTATTTTTTGTTCTCTTGAGAATTAACATAAGGATTAACTGAAAATGGACAGGGAAAGTGTGACGTTAAAATTTGTGTTCTATGGTGTGTGAAATGTTAACGAAATTATTCCAAACGGCAACATTATATTATATCTCCAGAAGTATCTGTATCTGTATCTGTAGAGTAGGAAGGGTGAGTATAGACCCACAGCACTTAGGCCACAATATGGCCCATTGTACATCCTCCCTAGGAGCCGCCCTCCTAGGACATTGTCCATCCTGCCTTATTCAGGAAGGAAGACAGGTCACCAGGGGACATCTCCTTAATGTCGGCAGGTGTAGGCCAAGACTCACCGAACACACACTCTCTTATCGACGATAGCTCCGGACATTCACATAAGACATGCCTGACAGTTTCATCTTCCTGTTCACACCTCCTGCATAGAGGTATGTTCACTAGCCCCATAATATGGAGGTGTTTCCTTAGTTGACAGTGTCCAGTCAGAAATCCCACTGTTAAACGTAGGTTCTTCCTGGTCATCGCCAAATATTTATTCGTATCCAGCTTCTCAGGGTCGCCCAGGGTAATCCTGGCAAAACTGCATCCTTTGGTTTCATCCCATCTCTTAAGGGATTGAGTACGGGTGTAACGTTTGGCTAGTTCCGCAATTGTCGAAGTCGTCAAACCATGGGTGTCGCCTGGTATCTCCAGAAGTAACTGTTGTTTGAGTTATTTTATTAATATTATACATTCAAATAATATGCAAATATCATAATAAAAATACATATAAGCAAAATATTTTAAAGAACCATTTTTTAGTAAGAATTGTTAAAATTTATGAAAATGCACAATTTTGAAGGTTATGTTATAATGTTTTTATGGAAATTGTTCGTTTATGTACTTTAGTGATATGTAAAACATATAAATGAACACTTACCTCTGAAAACAGTATTTAACTCCCAAAAATCAAGAAATTACAATAAATTAGTCAAGAACACATATAAAACAACAAAAGTTGTTTGGAATCATTTGGTTTGACACTTACGTCACTACTTTCACAGTCCATTGGAATATTGCTTGTCAATCAAATGTCATACAACTTGTGTCTGTCTAAACAGTAGCAGTGCATCCAATTCCGCAAAAAAAATCCCAAACTAGTGTCACAAAGTAACACTTCGTAGCACTGTGTTCAATGTTACAATTAATTGACTATGGCCTATTAGAATTTTTTATTAAATTCTTACTTCGTTAAGAAACTCTACCATATTTCTGCCTATTATTCATATTTTTCTTTCTTTGTTTAATTAAATTTATTTTGTACCTGTATTGTAATGTTTGTTAGTTTAATATAAAATGTATTTTAATGTTATTGTAGGTAACATGTTTCACTGATTTTTGCCGTGTAGGGACTTTTTTATGTTAGGTTTCTTCAGTTTTATCAGTTCTAGAGTATCAATTTATTTATTTATTTTACATTAATTCTTCATTTATAGAATTAATTTTAGTGATTTGCTGTTTTACTTTTAAAAGGAACGCTGTTAATTTTTGTTTCTAGTATTACATAGTTTGGTGAGAACATTTTTACATTTTTTTGCTCCTTATGAGACCCCAACCAACAATTCTTAGTTAAAAAATAGTGGAGAATAATCAAAATAAATTTGCGAGATAATCAATAGTGTAGGTACATAGTTGTTGAAGTTTGTAAACGGTTTATGTATAGTGCTTAAGAATAAATTAAAAAAGTTTTGTACAACAAACAAGTTATCAACGTTCATTTATCATTCGCGTACCTCACGCCAGCCAGTCAGCCAACGCAACGTGGCGCGCGGCTCAGCTTAGACAGACTTTATTTTTTTTAAATACCGTGACAAAATTGAAGTTAGATTTAAAGTGAAAATGTGTTTTCCAGTCCACCGGCTCAAGCCGTACACGGAATAATGGATCAGAATTAAAGCCTTAACGTTTTGAAATATGATGGAAAAACTTTTGAAAAACTTGTTATTTCCGTGCTGTTTCAAAGAATCTTTATTAACTCTTTTGAAATACGGAATTTTCAATTTTCGTTTTATCGCTTCTCGGCACGCAGTCTGTACCAAAAAGGGAAGTCGAATGAGATGTTTTAATGCCCTTTATTGAAAATCATTTAGGAAAATCAACTTTCAAAAGACCACTTTAGTCAGCTAGCTCAGTTCCGTTAGGTGGGTGGGTTGTGTTTTCGCCCGATATCTTAGAAAAGGAGAAATTTATTTAATTTCCTTTATGCGATCTCGATCGGGCGGCACAAACTTTTCATTTTACTTGAAGGAAACTATTTCAACTTTTTTTTGTTATTTAAACCTTAATGTAAAATTAATAATAGTTAATACAATTTTACTTGAAGTCAACTCACAATATATCATTTGTAATGGTAAAATATTACGTCAGCTACAAGTTTCGATATAAAGAAAATTAGACATAAAAAAATATTATCTATATACGTCATAAAACCTAAAAACAGTTCACCTCTATGTGTTATAATAGTTTTTTTTTCCACGACTATTACAGAAATTGCTAATTCTGAAATCAAATTTGGTTACAGAATGCTTCAATTATCTCTCTTAAAATTGAATAGTAGGGCAGACCGGGGTCGAAAATAACAAGTTGAGCCTGCTTTTAACTCCGCAGCGATTGTAACACTATATGGTATCGATTGTAACACAATGTACAATTAAATAATAAATTAACTTAAATCAGTTCGAATTATCACAATTCATGTAGTTAATGTTTACATTTAATACATTGAACCCATTTTTCGCCTGGTTTGCTTCCACTGGACGGCTATACACACACTAAACCTAAATAATCGTTTAAATCTTCGCTGTCTGTTTCCTCAGCTCGCATTTTGCTTTTTGATTTGTCTGTTTTAAACTTCGTTAAAGGTTTTCTTTGTTTACCTTTGGAAAAATTTCTTTTTACACTCCTTTTCTTCTTCTTTTCATATTCCAAGCTAATGTGTTCAGTGTGTCTGTATATATTGCAGATTTCCTTTTCTTCCTTCCTCTGTTTTCTTCTTTTTTAGGTGGAGCTTTTTGGAAAGGTCTAACTGCTTCTGGAGCAAACTCTTTTGAGTTAAAATATGTTGAAGGTACACATCCATTTGGTTGTTGGTTTCAGCTAAACAAAATGTTGAGGATTTAGATTCAATTTTTTCAGCTAAGGTCTGCCTAGTATCCGATGATGAAGATTTCTTTGCTATTTCTGTTGTTGCGCCTGATATCACATTATTTTCATTGTTGATTTCAGCTAAGGGTACAGGTCGATCTGATACATTGCTGTAAAAATATTCCTATTGTAGGGATAAATTCCGGTGCAACGAAACCCTGCCTGAATGTTACTTGATGTTAGCGCTGTGGCTACTATAGAAGAAATATTATAAATTGTCAAAGTTTTTTGTAGGCTACTGCACATCCATGCATCGCAGCTGGTAGTAACTTCTTTAGGGGGTCTACAAACAGAACGATCCAGGAGTTGTAGTTTGTGGGAACAATGCGGGGAAGAAAAGCATCACTATACCGTTTTCGAAACAATAATCAAGGGCTTGAATGGAAATATGTGACGAATGATTGTCCAAATTTTCTGTGAATTTGATAAGGACGTATATTTCTGAAAATGTTTAAAAAATATAAGTCTTGCTCTTGCATCCAACCGCTTGAATTTCCACTGCCAATACTTACTATTGGACCATCCCGGACAAAATGCTCCTGATATCGAAGACTTGGTGGAACACAATTACCAACAGCATTTACTGCACAAGTTACAGTTACTAAGCTCCTTCTTTCCGGCGAAGTCAAAGCTCCAAATTGTCTTGTTCCTCGTTTTGTAACAATTCTATTGGGTTTTTGTATGGTTTTAATGCCCATCTCGTTAACGTTATAAATGTCTTTAATTTCTAACCTGTAGGTTAGGTTAGGTTCAATGTGAGTGGGGCAACCACTGCAACCACCGTTGAGTCTATTGTGGCTCACCACTAAGGTTATAAACCGCCATACAAGCCAATCCTTGCGAAGTCAATGGTTGTCTGCGGCGAGACCTGTTTAAAGTCGTTAGGCTTCAATTTTGGAAAACTAAGATTGCGGTGCCTAGTAATTTCCAGGGCGGAGCAAGAACATAATATGTGTTCTGCAGTCTCGTCTTACACACTCCTGGAGTATTGGAGCCATCAGTGTATATATATATATATATATAGTACGTAGTCAGTCCCAGAGAAAGAGATGATCCCCTTTTCCTATTCGTCTCTCTTCGGAAAGAGAACTTTAAAGGACTGTTCTACGTGCGTCCGGGTAGCTAGGATATCTGAGACCATCCCAAGCTTGTTGCCCATCTCGTTAACGTTATAAATGTCCTTAGCTTCGAACCTGTAACTGTCCAAAACATTTTGTAAATTGTCAAAGAATAAATGTACATTAGTTTCATTAAAACTTGTGGTACGAGGTAAACTGGTTAGTTGTGCATGTCTTAGAAATATAATTAATTATAGGAAGACAGAAAAAGGAAATATTGTTTTTTATCACTAAATAAATTATAAATTACACCTGTATCTTAAAAGTATAGGATACTATATTAGATATATAATAAGATACAAGCGAAAGTAAATGGTGAACTGACAGATCCAATACCTGCAATTAATAGCACGGGGACTCTCCTAGCTCGCTTCTTTTTAACATCGTAATACGCTATGCAGACGATGCGATGCTTGTGGCGGAGAACGAGGTTGATCTTCAAAGGCTGATTTGCCAGTTTAATTTAACAGCAAAAAAATTTAATATGGTAATAGCAGCGGTGGAAAACAAACAAAGTCAATGGTTACTTCCAAGTCAATGATCAGATGTAAGTTGGTGGTTGACAATAAAATATTAATAAAATATTACAGCAGAAATTGAAATGTAAATACTTTATGAGACTTTATGAGCCTGAAGTAAGAAACCAATCTACAAGAGCAGCGGCATTTCTAAAGGACACAATCTGGAGGAAGAAGCATATTTGAAGGGAAGCTAACACCCGGATCGCCAATAATACCTATGTAGCGGAAACCAGACCTAAGACCACTAAAATATTGGAGACCACAGAAATGAAGATTGTGTGTAGATTTGCGGAAAAACCAACCTTTCAGATGAATGAGTAGGGGCAATGATGTGAAGGAAAACAGGCAACTATGCCTATATTCAGCAAGAAGAAAAATAAGTTATATGATATAATGGGAGTTAATGTCGAAATTGTTTTTGTAATATATGTGTGAAAATCAAAATCAAAATTTGAAAAGTATTGGATGGAACTACAACAAGGGTACAATAAGGACCCCCCTTAAGATGAGGAGTAAACCTCATAAAGAATTCTAATGTGAAAGAGCATAAAGAAATAATTTAAAAAATTAAATATGTTTAAATTAACTGGAATGTACTAAACCAGCTCCACACACATTTACCTGTATCAAAATAACGTGCCACTTTAACACATGTTATTGTATTTCTTCAGTATTTGGTGCAAAAAAACATTTTGAAAGATTGAGGATTATTTCCCTCTATTAATTAATTATTACTTGTGCCATACCTTTATGTCTGTATTACTTTGTCATTTTGTAATATGTCACAATGCAAGGGTTAATGGTATTAACTACTGAAATGCATATATAAAAAGAGAAAAATACTAAGAATAATAAACAACTATTTTAACTTACCTGTTTCGCTAGAATTAGCATGGACTTCCACAGAGTAAGGGTATGTATAATAAAATTAAACAGAAAAATATCTAATTATTAATCTAATTGAATGAAATATTAATAGATGTTCACGAACTGGTCTACACGAAGGAGTATGCAAAGAACAAACGAGATTGTTGATTTCGGAGGGTAGTTAAACCTAAACTGAACTAAACAAGTGAATGTTGCACGTGACGGGAATGCCAACTACATTTAACCGTGTCACCGGATGTTGTTTGGATCGTTGCGAACAGGATGCTGACACGAAAATTTTCAAAATCATTTCATTCACGACATAAAGTTATCTAAGTCGAGCAAGTTTTTAATTTTTTAACAATATTAAAATTCTATCCAAACTCTAACAAATACAACAATAAAAAAAGGAATGCTAAAATATAGACCGAATTTGGTTTTATTTATTTAGTAGAATTTTTGGTATATCTTTTGTCCAATTGAAAATTGATTAACACTTAATAAATGTTCTTAGGAATAAGAAGAAGAAAAGAATCAATAAAAATTTAATGGGAGAGTAAATAAAAGAACCCAAAAAAGCAGCATACTAATAAGAATACCAGTTCAAAAGAAAAAAAAAATATTATGGATACCTACATAGAAGAGTTGTTAAGGATGTAAATGCGGGAAGCGGAAATGATGGCGAACATTTTAGTGAGGATTTTACAGCAAAAAGAAAAATATAAACAAAGAAATAATAGACGAAGAAAAGTAATATATAAAGCAAAAAAATAAAGAAAGTACGAGATGAATTTTCTCGTGTTGTGTCTTTTGTAGTTTTATAAAATTTTGCCACATTGACATTGGTTTTTTCCTTCCTTCATTTGCCAAAATCACGTTTCAGAAATATGATTTGCTTCATAATCTTAAAAACAGATAATAGTTAACCAATAAAAAATTATGTCACTCAATAGAACGGACTCTTTTTATATTAAGGCCTTGAAAGTGTAATATATACTATTTATTCTTGAAGCGTGTGAAATAAATAAAATTTAAATATAAATTCATTTTTTTTATTCTGGAATACTTGTCGGCCATCTTGCTGTCATTTAATCGCGTTGGAGATGGCTGCTCATAATATTCAATAACTAACAGTTGTTTATTATATTTCTTTTCTTTGGATAATTTAAAATAATTGAATATTCTGTATAAATATTAATAAATCGTTATTATCCTTTATAAGAAGCTTAGTTAACCTTTTTCTTCCGCTAATGGATAATGAAATGAAATTCTTTAATAAGAACAAAACATAAAACGTTTATGTAGAAACTAAATGACATTTCTTAATAATAACTTCAGAGTCTATCAAAGATCTGTTTTATAAAACGATAGTGCAGAAACTAATACCATAGTTTTTTCGTTGTTTTTATTATGAGAATTAAACCACAATCCTATTTATATATTTTATATTGTTATTTCGCTCTCCTTGAACCAAAAGCGAATTTTTAATTAAATAAACGTTCTTTATTTAGTATTCATAACATTATACCCTTCCATAGAGTAAGGGTTAGTACAAAATATTTCATCATATTAGTTACTGCAATCTCCCAATAATATAAACGTTAGCTATATGTATATGTACAGCCAATCAATATTAATAACCTCAATGACCTTTAAACTCCCGTTTGACTAATTGATTTTACATATTTAGGCGGTACTCATAAATGTAAGCATTTAGTCGTGTTAATTAGTGTTTGTCGTTTATAATTCAACATTTAAACCATCTGTTATAGACAAGCTTCTAACTAAAACTATGTCAAAAACATTAAAGTTACCGTCGTGCATTTTGTATTGTTCGGTTAGAAGAATTAAAATGCAATAAATATTTTTAAATTGTTCTGAATCAGTCATTTCTATTTTTTTCCGGTAGTACTTCGGTTAAAGACTAGGAACAGAAATAGATTGTAGTTCATAATAGGATTTTTATATATTTTGCTTATTTGGAATGGGATTAAATAATATTCTTAACTATTGCAGATAAAAAGAAATCGTTATCTAAGAACTTAAAGTTGAGTTTTGCAGTAATATCGGTTTTTCACAAAGAAAAGAAGAATTCTGCTAGAGTCTTTTTAAACTAAGGAAACATATTAAGGTAAAATAGTCATTCATTTATTATCTTTTAAAACTAAAACTTCATTTCTTTGAACCTCCACATTCAATTTCAGAACCGTACGTATGTTAAAACTGGATAACAAAATGGTTCTGTACACACTTTCCAAAAAGGAAAGATCTATATAGTTGGATAAATCTATATCAGGGGTTCTTCAACTTTTCTTCAAGTTTCCAAACTTATTACATAATTATCTACAATGAGCTCCAGGTTTCTCCCTTTGCTCTTTCAATCTCATTCTACACCAACCCCTCTCCATTTTCTCCTTTTTTTTTTGTTTTTAATGTCCAAAACAATTTTTTGACTCTCATTACATTTTCCAACTTCATCTACAGTTCTTTAACTTGGTTTTGATCATCGGTGGTCACCATATTTGGTATAAGTGCTTAAATTTAATTTTATACCTTCAACTGCAATGCTTGCAATCGTTTTGGAATGGTTCTTTAACATTATATTGTATTTAATTTTAATAGCCTAATGTTGGTCGTATTGTAAGCCGAAAGTAGTCGCTTTTATTTAAAACAAATTAATAAATATTATTAATAAATATTATAAATATTTTGTGACATTGACATTGGTTTTTCCTTTCTTCATTTAAGAAGAGTCACATTCGAGATATGGATGATTTGCTTCATTTATAAAAACATTCAAGATTTTAAAATAAACAGCCATAAAATTCCTGTCAGAAAAACAAAAACACTGATCTGAAAGTAACAACGTGAGTAACACTATTTTTGTCTATTTCTACTTGTTTTTAGCCGAATGGCTTAAAACTATGGCTAAACATCTAATAGAGCGGGCAATTGCAAATTTGAAATTTGCTAATTTGCTAAATTTTGCAATTGCTTATTGTGTAAGTTTATTGCATGTTCAGCACAAAATTTTCTAGTTTTAACCCTCTTCCTTTGTATTTTATTTCTTTTTTATTTCAACAGGGAGAGGCAAGTTTATTTTTTCCAATTTTGGTGCTTCCTTGGTTGAGAATTCCTTAAAATAATATTAAATGCATAAATATTAATTAGTTTTTTAGTTTAGTTTTAGTTTTAGTATTTTACTGTTTGATCTGTTGTTGCTTTTTGTAGTCTGTTCATTCTTTCCCCGGAATTTTGTTTGTATTAACACACTTCTTTTTTACTTTGTTTATTGCTTTTCGTTATATTTCCTGGAAACGAAGAAGCAGATCGCATAGCTACAGAGGCAACAAAGAAAGAAACTATCGAAGTGACCGATGTAGTACTAAGTGATTTTAAATCCTACCTCAAAATTAAATTTGAAAATGTATGGCAAAGTGAGTGGCAGCAATATGTTTCTAAGTTACATGAACTGAAACCAATAGTAAAACCATGGCAGCATCCTTCAACTAATAGATACAAACAAGTCAAAATAATGCGCCTGCAACTCGGACATTCCAAACTTACACACAGTTATGTAATCACTTCAACAGAACCACCACAATGTGAATTTTGTAAAACACCTCTTACTGTTAAACATATAATGGTAGAATGCTCTAGATACAACACAGCAAGAAACAATAACAACATTACAGGTAGTCTAAAAGAATTACTAGGACATCAGTGTGTCAGTAATAATATTATTAAATATCTATCGGAAATCAATGTACTAAAAAATTTGTAACTCTAGACGTAAATCTAATAAAAAATGTAACATGATGTTAACTAAAAACGTAGTATTTTTAAATTAATTATATGGCTAACACTAACACCATCTATTGTATAGAGTTCTTAACATGTTAATTATTATAAACGATTCCTGTCAGTAATTCCAACTTTATACACGATCTTTAATGTGGCTTAGTCCAATACCTTAAACCACGATTCATTCTTTTATTGTCATTGGTGTTATACACAGCATTGGAATATACAATACCAAAAGACGTTACAAATTTCAAGTCAAAAGACGTTACAAATTTCAAGTCAAAAGACGTTACAAATTTCAAGTTAAAAGACGTTACAAATTTCAAGTCAAAAGACGTGACAAATTTCAATTTAAAAGACACTACAAATTCAAAAGACACTACAAATTTCAAAGACATTACACTGATTGGTTCTACATTGGTGGACGGTTCATCAGACCAACCCTTCACTGGACCAGCCCTCTCCTGGATCAACCAATGGATCATATTTAAAAAAAGATAAGTCGACCAACGTAAATGCATTTATAATATTATACAGCTGTCTCGTTTTTCTTTATTTCTTAAACGTAATATAATAGTATATTAAACAACGCATTTCATATGGAATTCTGTTATGACACGAGTTCAAGTTTAAAAAACGAATCGCGAAGCGATGAGTTTTTTAAAGAACGAGTGTCACAACAGCCATATGAAATAAGTTGTTTATAATATTTTTTATATTTTGCCCTTTTTACTATTTTTACAATTAATTTTTTATTTTTATGTAATTACGAAAATTTTTATTTTAAAAAGTATGTCGGCAGCACTGTGTAATTTATAAAATTTGACAGTTGTGACATTTAAATTATCAAATGTTAATGTTTTAAAAAGAATAATATACCAATAATAATATATAATATAAGTAAAATATTATATTCATATTCACAGATACTTTCTTAAAGAACAATATAAAATTAATAAATTGCTATTAGCCACAAATGTCAATGTCAATAGTCTTGCCTTTAGATACTTCACTCATGTCGCCAACCATTTAAAACAAAAATTTGCGTGCGTAAAAGTTACATTACGATACGCAAATGCGTTTTATAATGAAGATTTTTATAAGTGCGAAATATAAAAAAATCATTTTAGTATCGTCAACTGTATTAGAATAAGTTTTTGTAAAGAACTGTTTGCGGATTATTTTTTTGTAACGTATTCTCAATTTCATTCATTTTAGCACCAAGGAAATCTATTTATCTTTTATCTGTTGCTACATTTTCATATCATTTTTTTTTATCTTCATAGACAGTTTTTTCTGACATCTTTCTGTCATCTTATGATACTTATTTAAATAACTCAGCTTTCTTCATTAGTATCATAAAAAATAAAAAGATTTCAGTGGCGCCCTTATAATTTCTTAAAGAAACAAATATTGTACTATAGTCAGAGCTAATGAACTTACTCACCCCTAGCCGAGGTATTTAACTATCATAATTTTTGCTGTGATAAACATTTATAAATTTTGTTAATTATTGAAGTATCTTTTACAACTAATTAAAGACGAAATTAAGATTAATGGTTGTTTTATTGTAAATTACATTTTTTCTTTTTGTATATTGTTATTTTTTAAAAGTTAACTAAATATTTTTATAAATTCACTCTCAACATGTAAATCATATCACAAATTGACGCTCAACGTAGTAATATGGTTACAAATTGTCGCCTAACGACCAACTAATATTACAAAAAAAAATTTCGTTGTAGGAATATTGCGGCATACTAAATAATGATTGCTATAACATCCTCTTATCATTAATATTTTTTTTGTTTGGACCTTCGTGTGTTCCAATGACTTTACTTCTGTTTTCTTCTATTTTTCTTATTCTCCCATTAAAATCATTAATAATTAAATATTTAATTTTTGAATTGTAAATTTAAACTAAATAAAGAAGAATTCGATTTAGATTTTCCCAACATTTTTTTTTTATATTTTAATATTATCCAGGAAAATCCTTTAGGGCTAATAACATTGAGGCTTCAATATTATTATGTCATATTTACTTCAATACTCCAGTCTTATATCCAGCTATATCTTAAAAACAAAATGTAAGTTCGATATGTCAATCTGAAGATGACAGTTTACCGAAACAGCTGTCATTAACTAGAAAAATTTAATTCTTTAAATAAGATATACTTTCATAAAGTTATCTCTATACTGACAAACAATTTTTTGCTGCCTAAAGCATTAAATATAATGAATAAACAATTTTAGGAAAGCAGCAATAAATAAAAAAATTCAATACCCAAATAGGTGTATTGAATGTACCGTAATAAGTGGATTAAAAAAAATATTGAGAAAACAATTTAAAATGTCCAGTTGACATCAAATCTATAATATGAAAAAACATTTAGTCAATTTTTCAAAAGAATAACTCAAAAAAAAAGAAATTTTATCTTTAGGTTACCTAGATCGTTTGTATGATAATGTTTAAAATATAAAATTGTAATAAAATATTACAAACCAACACTTGAAAACATTAAATTATGGAGTGCTGATATTTTACAACGTTAACTGTTAACTTTAAACACTTATTGCATTTTATGAACAGATTTTTGGCACTGGAATCGCTTTGGGAAGAGATAGAGGGTGCTAGTTTTCAAATATATGGTTATCTTTATTATCAGCAAATGTGGCAAATGTAATATCGCTTTGGTTGCACACGATTTATTATGGATCGGTATAATGTGTCTCTTTTAACGGTTCGGCCAGTTGTTTTAGAGCTTACCAAGAGCAAAATGTGATTTATTTTTCAATTCCTTCTTATTTTATTTATTCTTTATTCTTTTCCATTTTCCAGAAAAATATACACTCTAAATATAAAACTTTTTTTAGTAATTCACTTGGGAGTATTGCCATCAACTTATATTCTATATGAAAATGTTATTTAACTGTAATTATAGTATTTACCTATACAAGCTTTAACCTCTCGTTTAAATTTTTTAAGATTTACGTTTTTTCATTACATACAGAGTTAGTCTTACGTATGGAACGCTTCCATTATCTCGAAAACGGCTTGTACGATTTTTATAATTTTGGATATTTTTTGAAATCCTTTTTTGTGACAACGTTGGCTATTGACACGGATTTAGAATGATTTTTTAAAACCCTTAAACATCCCCTTAACATAAACCAATAAATTTAATATATTAAAAATAAAGAGTATTGATCTTATAAATGTTTTTGCCAATTTTTGTTTAAACCTGCTCTATTTTTTTTTAAAACAAGTATTTCGGAACAACACCACTGGTTACGCCACCACCTCTTACAAGGGTTTTTTCTTTTTATTATTTTTTATTCCTTAGTGAAATAAGTAATTGTAGGCGTTTTAAAAATTGCCACTCCTATCTTGTTGAAGCAGAGTGTTTTTATAACTTCGGTAGGTAAAGGAAATTCACATTTAACATGTATATGCTATTCTAAAGCCGACTGTACGTGTTTAATTCAGTTTAAACATATAGTGTTAGATAACTAGTCAATCTAAAAAAAATTATTAAAGACTTACAACAATGGTTACTTCATGTTCAGGCTATTTTGTAGGAATAGGTTTGACATAAACCAAATACCTAATAAACATCAGGTACCTAGCTACAAACAAACAAATAGTAACTTCAATATGTCAATCTGACGATGCTAGTTGTCTAGCGAAACGGCTGTCATCGAGTTTACAAAAGCAGTTTTTTAAATAAATAGTGGAAGTTTTGTTAAAACAAAGAGTTTTTTATTATTCTTAATTAATAATAGTAAGTAAAGCAAATTATTAGAATTTTAAACACATTATTATTCAACTAAAATGTATGTTTTAACTATTTAAGGTTATAGATATATAACAATATTTACAATTATTAGGTTATTTAAATTTAAAAATTAAATTTTTTTACATTACAATGTATACTTATACGAAATATACACAGCAAATAATGAAGATTCAAGAGAACATTCAATAACGTTAAACAATTTTCAAATTATAATGCAAAATACATTTTACGAAATTAAACCTGCATATATAAGGACTCTTATACTTTTCTTTTTATTGCAAATTTCGTGAACCGAAGGGATTTTTCTATATATTTCATGTTGGAAATTAAGTAGTGTTTCCATAAAAATAAATTAATTTCAACCCTTTTCTACTACATGTAGGGAAGGAAAAATAATTTCTGACCTTGCAGCACTATCTGGGTACGTTTTCGTTGCAGGAGAAACATTTATTGAACCATCTTAGTATTGATGAGACCGCATATCTAAATTTGAGTTACTTTTAACAGGGTGTCTCCTGGTTAGAATTCATTCCATCCCCAATTTAACAGTTTGCAAAGGAAGCAAACTTCTTTAACCTTTCATTTCAAAGTTCAGTAGAACTTTGCGCTATTTTACCAGCCGGAATTATCTCCATAGTGCGTTCAAAAGCTCGAAGGACCAAACACTGTACGGGCTTTTCTACAGTACAGGAAACTCAAGATAAATACAGTCGAAAAAATTGACCCTTACCCTGACGTCACTAACCACGAACAGTATATACCTCATCCTTTTCTACTATCAGTAGAAACACATCAAACAATTAGGTACACTTGTTTAATTTATTCATTTAGCGAGATTTGTAGGTATGACGTCAGGGTACAGGTCAATTTTGCCGGCAACATTTTCGACTGGTATGAAAGTTTGTTGCTTGGCAAAATTTCATGAGCGAAAATTGCGAAAAGGCAACAAACTTGAATAAAACGAGAAGAAAATTTGGCCGGGAAAAAATTTTCTCCCGAATGGTATTCGACAAGACCATTTTACGAGAAAAACAAGACAATATCAACTATAGATATACCAGACACCTTGGTAATGGATCTGTCATAATTTTGTCGCGTGGCAATTTAGGCGAATGAAATTTTGACAAAATCACGAGACGTCAGTCGAGCGAAAATTGCCAAAAAGCAACAAACTTGAATTAAACCAGAAGAAAATTTGACCGGAAAAAAATTTTCCCTCGAATGGTATTCGACAAGGCTATTTCACGAGAAAAACAAGACAATATCAACTATAGAAATACCAGACACCTTAGTAACGGATCTGTCATAATTTTGTCGCTGAGATATTACGTATTATCAATATGAAACGTGCTGTTGTTTTGTCAGTTAAAAGTAGTCTAGTGAAATAGTCTACTGTAAAATTATTAAAACTTTGACAATTATATTTGTTCACAAAACTAACATACTAATTACCTAGCAACCAAAATATATCAAATGTTATATTATAAATATATAATATAACATAAATCTTTAACATGAATACTTCGGGAATACTGAGTGGCTAAATCCAAGAAATATTATTATTATACTGTTTTATGGAAAAACTTAAATTTTCGAAAATATACGGAAATTTTTGAGGCCACCTGTGCTGCCGTTTATTAACTAAATTAGGTTTTATTCCTTCGTATTAATTGTAAATGGAGTTTTCTTAATGTTATTTAAACTTAAATCTAGCTTGAAAGAGTTCTTCAAGTAGTTTTCTTCGTTTTAGAGTTTATTTTCTTTGAACAAATGTACTAATATCAAATCTATTCTATTTCTCTTTGTAGTTGAGATTACGATTATGTATAGAATCGTGGAACAGGTCCGTTAATGAATTTTGCATCGCATTAAGTTTCTAACCGCATCGGGGTAAAGTATGGGATTTCATAAGCATTCTGCGTTATGAATGAAACTGACCGACGATATACATCCAACCCAGATAAGTGGCGTGGAACGACACAGAGAGAGAAAGAGAGGAAATTCCAGATTTTCGGTTTGTCTCTTCGTTCGATGATGCTTTGTGGGTTTTAACCGGTTATTGTGTATTAATTGAGTTATAAATTGATTTTGTTAAC
This sequence comes from Ophraella communa, assembly GCA_035357415.1. Lineage (NCBI taxonomy): Eukaryota > Metazoa > Arthropoda > Insecta > Coleoptera > Chrysomelidae > Ophraella > Ophraella communa. Next base: position 16,627,116 of record CM068988.1, on the reverse strand, counting down.
CGTACAAAGTTTCGCTAACGTTATTATTATTTCACGTACACTGAATATTAATTGAAAATTATGAGAAATCGATTGCAATACCGGAAAAGACGATATGAAAAACGAAAAAAACATCAACCGGACAAGAAAAAGGCAATATGAAGAAAAATTGCTGCCAAATATGATCATGTGGATCTAAAACTTGATTTATATATTGTTAGTTACCAGTCACACCTCTTATACGACTATTACAAAAGTTTATTATTTTAAATCGTATAAAAATGTATAATAAATATTAAATAAAAGTTTATATGAGAGGTAGAGGTAAAGATATTCATTATTTATCAGATAACTAACAAATTGCAGTAATTGACAAATAAATGGCACCTCTAACAAAAAAAGAATAGTTATTTGTTTTACTAGGCATAAAAGCACAAGATTTAATGCCGCGGCTAGTGAAACCAGCTTTTCTCTCGTATGAAACATATAATTTTTTCTTCAAATTTGTTCCAATTTCACGGAAAATCGACTTTTTCATATTTAAATTGCGTTTCATTATCAATATCCAAATAACTAAACTATTTTATCAAAGCTAATTGGGTCCCGCGTTACTATGTTTACCGCTGATGACATTTGTTGAATATGTTTGTTTACTGTTAACTTTGTCAATTGTCAATTTTAAAAAGTTGTCATGTTAGAAATGGATTTTCTGCAAAGTGAGGATGAATTGATGCAATTAACACCACCTGAGATAAGAGACCAGGCGCGAGATGTGGAATTTAACCTTTTATCGGAAAAATCAAGAATTGTATATGAACTCACATATAGCAGATTATTACTTAGAAGCTTGCCTAGCAACGAACTTTTTCTGTCTAGGCATTAAAAGTACAACTTCTAAGCAGGCCAATTTTAATGTCATTTGGAGAAAAAAGAGTTTTTTAGGAAGGCTGTTTAAATTTCTTGATATTTTAAGCACGATTGTACTTAATAATAATTCAGTAGAAGTTTTAGATATTCTTTTAGGATCCTAAATCATCACAACTTTCCCTATTTCTGTTCAATTTTAGTTGACGTAATTAGTTAAGGCAAAAAATAGAGTAATAATTACTCTAACGTTGTTCATTTTTACAGTTTCAAAGAGATTGTTGTCACTGATTCTGCAACATAACCTCTAATCAATAATCGTAGATAATATAATATTTATTTTCACATCATATTTTATAAAACAGGGAAAATTTTATATTTTCATCCATAATAATTAAACATTAATATACAAAACCTATAAATTACATCTAAAAGTTAGGGAGGTTTCTGCACATCCTAAATAAATATTAAAACTTGGTGTGTTGCATATATTTGATTTTATAATTTCAATGTTTCTTTTTCTAAATTTAGAATGCTAAATAAATTACAATTTTTTTTTAGTAAATCATTATTAGTTATAAACGCAATTTATTGTATTGACCCTTACTCTGTGAAAGTCCATCTTACTAAGAACAATAAACAATGAATATTTTAAACAAAACTTCCACTTTTATTTTAATTCAATGACAGCTTTTTCGATAAACTGAAGGAAAAAAATATTTCATTAGGAAAATCCGCCGGCGAATATTGCCGAACTACAGGAAAGAATACAAAATATTTTTCGGCAGTTTCATCAAACACTTTTTATAAATATGTTTATTGACTTACAAAATCGATATGAAGCTTGTTTGCTTCGAAATGGTGAACATTTTGAACACTTACATTACATATTTATATTAAAAGTTTTTTTTTTATTATCTGTACTGTTCATTTTGGCGGATACTGTATATATAGCTCCAATTTAAATATTAGTGAAAACTTTCTTTTGTGTAATGATTTACAAAATGTAATGGCAAAATTATAAAGTCCCCATGGAAATATATGTTTTCATAATCACTGAGAACATTAAAAAATTAAACTTTTTAACGAAACTTCCACTATTATTTAAATAATTGCTTTTTAAAAACTGTAATCTGTTTCGCTTTAAAGAGCATTGTTGACAGCGAAACAGCTATCACTATTTTTTCAAAAAGCAAATATTTAATTGAAAATGTGAGTTTCTTTGAAAAGATGAACTTCCAAATAGTAAGGGTTAATACAATAAATTTCATTTTCTTTATCATTTTCAGTAGTAATAACCCAAGGACATTGATAATTATCCGAAAAAAGTTTATAACAGTATAATGTTGGTTTTATTGGTTGTATTCAATCATATGAGCACAAATTAATTGATTTCATTGGATTTCTAATTGAGCAAAAAATTTTCAACGTAATTAAATTTATTCAAAAAACCTATACCTACCTTATTTACAATTAATCGCTTATTAATATATTATAATTAATTCAACAAAACCCTCGAAAGTTTTTGTAGGGGTTTATACTGCACATCTTTTTTCTAAGACAACTTCAATCAGCTACACTGTAAAAGACATTTTTACTGATCTTGTAGGGTTTGTAGTTTTTTATGTAAAAACTTTTATAAATTGTAAAATGACACATACATAAAACAACTTAAAATGAACATAGAGTGTATAGTAAAAACCGACAATAAAACCAACAAATTGGACAAATTGGGACGTAAAATCTAACCGACGATAATACCTCGTAAAATTAGACATAACTTCGGTCTTTTAGATTTGACATAAACGATATTCAAGTTCCCGAACAACCAAAGGAACTAAAGAAATAAAAAATGTACGCAGTAACAATAATTTCCAACCAGCAGTTTACTGAATACAAAGCTCGAAAACCGAAATCCCAACATTAAGGTAAATAATAGGAATTCCACAAAATTAATTTTGCCGTTTTGGAAGATTATAATTGCTATTCCTCTAAAGGGCATTATTGTGGTTTAGAGATTGTTTTTGACATTGTGCTGCGCGTCTCCTGCTCGATAACATTTTAACATCATTTCGATTGTTTGTACAAAAAGTTACTTCTATTTAGAGCATCAAATGTTAACAAATCATCGATATTAAAAATATTGAATTATTGTTAAATAAAAATAATTTAAGAATTTTTTTATACAACTTTAAAACAAAATATTAAAATAACAAGTTAGCAGTGTTAGAATACCACCAAGACGTAAAAATATCGTTGACTTTCTGGCTGAGCGACCATGTTATTTGGAACTCAACTCTTCACAGGTCTAACAAATGCAGCCATCAGTAACTTAATTAAATCATAATCCGATCTATTATTCAGTTAGAAATGTACTAAGACTAAGACTTAGTGTAATACTTTCTAGGGAATTCAAAAACACCTAAAGAGGAACAATTCATGTGTGATTGCTTGACCATCTCAACTAAATTAGACAAGTTCTAGCAAACACCAGCCTTCATAAGAGAGACTTCCTCAAAGACATCGTCAACTACTAAAAATTAGTTACTAGAACTACCAATAGTAGTATTGGTAGTGGAAGTATTTTGTTTTATATTGCATCGTTCAATAACTCCCGGGACTAACCCAGAGATGGCGTGATTCATGTCAAATCAACCTTATTTTTTAAAAGTACCAACCTTCAAGTGACATGTGTCAAAATTTCATGTCAATGAAACCATCAACAACAAAGCTACTGTGGTGACGCTCCTTTTGCATTTGTTCAAAAAATGGAAAAAAAAACGATTATCGTGCAAGCTCAGCAATGGCTTAAAAAGTGTTATCCAGGCTCTGCTTAATCGAAAACAACGATTTGCGGTGGCATGCAGATTTCAAACGCGGTCGAACTGATACAAGTGATGCAGAACGCTCGGGGAGGCTAAATGAAGCAGTAACTCCGGGAAATACTAAGCAAGTTTTGAAAATAGTGATGAATGACCGCAAAACAAAAGTTTCTGAGATTGCTGAGATCGTGAACATATCAACTGGAAGTGCGTTTACGATTTTACATGAAAAATTGGGCATGAAAATTGTATTTTCCAAGTGGGTGCCGCGCTTGCTCACAGTTAAACAAAAGCAACAACGAATAGACGATTCAGAGACCTGTTTGGCACGGTTTACTCGCAATAAACAGGATTTCTTGCGTCGCTATATGACAATAGACGAAACATGGATCCACTATTACACTCCAGAGTCGATTCGGCAGTCAGCTGAGTGGCGTGCAGCTGGTAAGAGTCGTCCGAAGCGTCCGAAAAAGTAACAGACAGCTGGCAAATTCATGGCGTCAGTTTTTTGGGACGCGAACGCAATAATTTTTATCGATTATCTTGAAATGGGAAGAACCATCAATAGCGACTATTACATTGAGTTAATGGTGTGTTTGAAGGACGAAATCGTGAAAAAATGACTCCTCATGAAGAAGAAAAAATCATCTTTTACCAAGACAATGAACCTTACCACAAATCAATGAAAACAATGGCCAAATCGAACGAGTTGGGTTCGATTTGCTTTTCCGCCTACCATACTCTCTAGATCTGGTCCCCTGGCTCTTTGCTGATCTCAAAAGGATGCTCCACGGAAAAAGATTTGGCTCGAATGAGGAAGTAATAGCTGAGACTGAAGCTTATTTTGAAGCCAAGGAGAAATCCTTCTACAAACATGGTATCAAAAAGTTAGAAAAGCGTTAGATTGATTGTATCGCACTTATAGGTGATTATGTTGATGAAAAAAAAAAGAATTTTTCGAAAAAAACGTGATTTTCCTAGTTAGTCTCGGGACTTATTGAACGATGATAAAAAGATGATTCTTAAAAATAGCCTTTTTCAATTCATCTTCATGTGTAGAAAAAACTACCTGGTAACTGCCTTATTTTATTCAGTCAATTGGTGGAGCATGCATCTTCTCTTAATCTATATTTTCTGCGAATTGGTTGAATCCCATAAAATATTCTCAAATAAAATGAGTCGATGGAAATTGCACATCTATTTTCTATATTTTCGGGGTCTAAATAGTAACTAGTCACTCACTATTAGGGTTTACGGTTTGTTGAAGTAAGAAAATATTTGCCACGTAAAAGAGTCTAGTCACTTAAGCCGCTCAAAGAAACATATGATATAAGAAACTTAAAAATTTTTCTAATGAATGTTGGTTGAACACGGAATGTTCCGTGTGTGTTGCGAAAAGTGTAGTCAACTTAGACGAGGATCGTTTTCCACAGGAACACATTAGATATTCGCTCGTTTCATGATTTGTTTAAATTTAAAAATTATATAATTGTATCGAATACAGGTATTAGTCCTTGAGTTTTTATAAAATTGATTGTATTAATCTTTACTTTGTGGAAGTCCATTTTACTAAGAACATTGAAAATAAAACTTTATAAAACAAATTTTCCACTTTTTATTAAAAAAATAATATCATTTAAAACACAAAATGGTACAAAATTGTTAAATGTGAAATCAAAATTATCTAGAATCTGGTGTTTTCAAAATTCATTATGTGTAATGCTGTATATATATAGGTTAAAAACAAAAACATTTTGAAGTAAGATTCAATGAACACTTAAGAGCATGTACATTACAATAACCAGATAAGTCGAACTATGCAAGACACTTATTTGAACATCCAGACTCACTCATACACAGGATAATCTCTTAGGGCTAAAAACATCTAGGCTTTAATGTTGATATGTCTTATTACTTCCATACTTGGTCTAGCCTTAATACTACTTAATCAACATCAGGTACCTAGCTACAAACAAACAAAATGTAACTTCAATATGTCAATCTGACAATGCTAGTTTTTAGCGAAACAGCTGTTAAAAAAGCAAATTTTTAAATAAAAAGTGGACGTTTTGATTTAAAAAATCTTATTTTTAATGTTTTTACCATGAATTTTGATTCAAAATAGTTGAATGGGTAGAAATTAATAAAATATTTATTATTGTATTATCTAATAGCTTCAGTGTAAATATAAAAAATAGAAAACTTTACCACAATCTAACATTACTTAGTTGGTTTTTTAATAATTGTTATTCCATAGAAAATATGAAGTCCTTAACGCTTGTTGGAAAAATTCTATGTTTTTTTTGAAAATTTCTTGTATACCTATGATAAATTACTTGTTCTAGCAGCACATTTGTAAATAAAGATACAATATGGTAACTCACTAGAATATCTTCTGGTTCTAGAGGGATGCTCTTCAGTAATTATATGAAATGAGTTGAATCTGGTTCATATCTTCATTTTCCAAACGGACCTTTCAAAATTTCTGTCAATAATTTCTCTAGGTTGTAATTTGGTGATCAGACCATTTTTTTTTTGTTATTTCTATAATAAGGAGGACTGCTTTATAACATATTGTTTATTCTTAAAATTGTCTCTGTTGGTTCCTGTTTCAGTCGTTAGTATGCCTCTTGATTGAACGTTCAGTTTTTGTTTATAATCTTCAGTTTTCATCACCACTGTTGCATCTCCTATGTCAACGGGAAGTATCATGATGTTTTTGTCTGAATTAAGATACCCTTCATCTCTCTTAAAATTCTTACGGTTTTACTTAGTATTCCTTCTTATTCAATTCCAGATTCTATATCACCAATTATCTCTGAAATTTCTTCCTTTATCTAACAGATTTGTTTTATCGCTAGTGAGAGGTCAGTTGGATAGGTTAATTACAATCTGTTGTGGATCTAGCTTAGATTTTTCTTCCTGTTGTTTTTTTAGGCAATATTCTCTAACCTAGTATTTTGCTGTGAACAACAACTGAAATTGGTATCAAATTTCAAAGTATGTAACCAAAATTACCTTTAATTGGTGGTTTAACTGGAAAAACATGGAACTTTTGCAGGTATTAGGTACTTGTGAGATCACATCAAATAAACATTTTTAAAGCCGCAACAGATCAGTGGGTAGTCCTCTATGTAATTATCGTAATTATCATCAGTATGTATTTTGTTTGTGGTTTATGCGTAATTGCCTCTCTTGGCAAATACAAATCAAACTTCGTTAACACATTAAATTGAGGTCTGATGCGAACTATTCGGTGGAACAAATGTCTTTGAGCCATACATTGTACTCAAATATATTATCACCGGCTTGTTTATTGGAATACGACCATTTGTTATCGAGCGATCTAATTATTCAAGAACGTGGATCGGTTTGCGAGTTTAGCAGAACATTTGGCAACAAATAAGTCAATATAGAATCTGGGTCCTTATTACGTTTATCAATTAAGGATACACTCGATGGACGATCTACATAATAGTTTACTCAATTTTAAATGTAGTTATGCTGCAATTAAAAGTTTATTATTTTGGTTGAAGCTAAATGGAATCACATAATTAACAATAATAACGTCAAAGGGAAAATAGTATTTAACTATTTTATCACTATTTATTAGGCTTTTATTCATTTACAATTGGTACCTTCTACATTTGTCTGACGAAATATTCTGTGCCAATTTAAAATTTAAGCCCTCTAAATTGATTGTACCAACCCTTACTTTTTGGAAGTCCATCTTATTAAGAATAATAAAAAACTCTTCGTTTTAACAAAACTTCCACTATTTATTTAAAAAAATTGACTCAATGACGGCCGTTTCGCTAATCAGCAAGAAACTACATCAAAAAGGAACTCCATTATTGGGAAAGCGCAAAAGGCTTTAATTCCTAGAAGGAGTTGCTTTGCTCTGGCTTATGAAATCAGAAATTTTTCCTCAAAACTGCCTAACTTCGTTAGAAGTATTGGTATTCTAAAAGTTTAAGTAGATTAAGGTAGGCACAAAAGGTCTTTATAGGTCGAAGTACAGAGAAGTCTCACTGGCTTATACGACCTCAGAAAATGTAATCTAATCTAGTGAATACACGGAATTTTATAATAAATAGTGGAAGTTGTGATTAAAAAGTTCTATTTTTAATGTTCCTAAGTTGGTATAATTGTATTGCAAAGTGACATTTAAATTAGTTTATCTGGTAAATTGACAAATTTTTACTCGAAAATTATTAGTGCGTATTATTAACTTAAAACTTGTATACTACTGAAACTTAAAATCAAAAAGATTCCAGCTGCAACTAGATACCAACATTACACCTGGTTAATAATAAACCCATTTTTTTAAATATATAATTCACACATCTCATAACTGAACGAATATTGACACTTCTCTGTAAGTGCGCAGAAAATGGATTTCTTATAGCACGAGCAGCAGAAGATGGACTTCCCCAAAGTAAAGGTTACTACAATCAATTTTATGTCATTTATTTTTTAATTTAGATGCTTTATGATTTTTTTTTACTTTAGTCCCTTGGGAAAAAAATCTAGTAAAAATGGTACTTTTATTTTAGCAAGATGTTAATTTTAGGAATTTTAAAATTATTCATTTTAAGTGGTGAGGAATGTAACTAATGATATTGCGAGAATAACTCATTTAATCGTTTTAGTTGGTCTAAAAAATACTCCCCTTGGTGATGAATACAACTGTTCATTTATTCAAACTTATAGCAATTTTTCCATTCCTATTGAGATACCTCAAAAAGATGTTTTTATATTTTGCACTTATAAAAATCTTCACTATAAAACGCATTTGCGTATCGTAATGTAACTTTTTTTCATACTGTAAGTACAATTTCCCTAACTCGTTTGAGTCCGGGAAATGGCACTTTACGGTACACTTGTACTTTACAGTACTCTTCTATTCTCCCAATGTTGCTTGAAGTAATAAGTGAATCAACATAATTTTATTCTAGTTATTGAAGTTTGACATTAATTGTACAACTGCTGTTGCCAGCAATATGTATTAATGGAGTTGTTGATGGATTTACAGTGTTTTCTGTAATCGCGGAAGACGTGTGGTTGTGATGTAGCACCTCAACAAAAGTTTCGCCCCTTTGGATCATTCTTGCAATCTTGTTTTTGCCTTCAACTGAGTCTTCTATATACTTTTCTGCAACTGAAGAACTCTTCCATCCACCGTGCTGTTTTAGAACTTTAAGGTCAGCTCCAGCATTGTCCTCCTGAAGCAATGACCTGTATACTTTTCTGGTTGGTCTAGTTTTAAGAACTCAGGTACTCCGGCAACAGTGTATATACCAGCTCTTTGAGACAGACATTTTCCTTGTCTATAACCCACCAAAAGAGGTTTCAGGGAGACGTGTTGCCGTAAATTCATGTATTTTCTAAACACATCCAAATAGTGAACCTCATCACTGTTAATCACAGTGAAAGCTCGTCGAATATGTGTTTTTGTCTGGTTAATCTTAACTACTAGCTGAGTACCCGTATCCTCCACATCACTAACTTCTAAATTATAGATCTCTTGCCTTCGGCAACCTCCAGCAACTCCAAGTAATACTATAACTTTGAGCAATAGATATTCTTTATCTGGAGCGTCCCTCATGAAGCTTTCAATTTGTTCCTTTGTCAGCACCATCGACTGGTTTGGCTGATGGTCTACATTTTGTTTTTTCAAAAAAGCTATCAACTTTGGGAAACTTCATATGTTGACATTCTCATTAACCATAATCATTGATTTTACTATCGAGTATTTGGACCATAATGAAGAAGGATTGAATGTTTTTGATTGAAAATTTAAACTGTTGAAAAGAATATTCTTTAAAAAATTTGTCTTACCACATCTAAAAAGTAAGCCATCACATTTTCATCAGCACTACTTCTCAAATTGTGTTGTTAACGCCAGTTGCAAAACAGCGCATATTCTTTTTCATATATTTTCGCAGACTTAACTGGAATGATTTGTCCTTTCGCTTCCACAGTTTTCTCAGCAATTTCATCTAATTTCAGATCCATTTTCTCCGCAGATATTTCGTTTGTGCAGAAAAATTTAATATGTCTGCCTTTATTTACATTGTTACTTGGTAACCGCTGTGAATTTTTTATTTATAAGGCAAATCAACCACGATAAGAATAAATCAAGTAACATAATTTTTTTACAGCAGTCTACATTAATTCCTAATAAAATGATCAAATATGTCATTTCCGTTTTATATTTTATTGCGTTTAAAACCAAAGGCAGTAGGAAAAAAATCCATTAAATATTCTTGACTCTGATAAACGTAAAAATAAAATAATAAAATATTGTAAACAACTTATTTCATATGGCTGTTGAGATACTCGTTCTTTAAAAAACTCATCGCTTCACGATTCGTTTTTTAAACTTGAACTCGTGTCGTAACTGAAAGCCATATGAAATGCGTTGTTTTGCGTGGTTTTAACTGCTTCCACGTTGGCAAATTTTTGACCACGCAGTATTATTCTTAATATGTCTTAATAGAAAGAAATCTTTGGGTGCCAAATCAGAACTGTTTGAAGGATAAGTAATTAATTCAATATTTTGACTATTTAAAAATGAACTTTTTTGGCGAGATATGTAAAGGTAAGTAGGTACAAACCGACCAACAAAATGTTGGCAATATGTTTGATGTTTATGGGCAACTTATTTATTATATACGGTCACTTGTATATGTAGATAAGTTTCTAACTTAGCTTCACTTTTACTTGCGCCCTCCATTTTCTTTCGTTCTCGTATAAATTCAGTTTTTAGTGACTTCATTTTCCTGGATACTTCATTTTTATTCGTTCTAAAATGCGAAGCCACGTACAACATATATCGTCGTATTTTTTATTTCTGTCACGATATTCCTTCGACTTAAATGTTCCACAATGCGGGAGCAGCTCTCAGCATTTTAATTAGCTCTACCACTAGCTCCTTTATACATATCATGTTTACTGTAAAAGACCCACTCTGAATTGGTATAATACTAATAAAATATGCGGAAATAAACAAAAAGGTACCTACTAAGTTTTTCAACCAACTCTATTCTACTGGCCACGTATACACTGAGCGATATGGTTTTCATTTGATTACAAGGAAAAGCCAACAAATTTCTTTGATATCTTGCTGAGTTTTCATCAACTTGTAGCTGGTTGACAGGATACATGTTGACAACACCAATATCAACAGGTTGCCAACGTTTTGTTGGCCAGTTTGTACTTACCTTAAGAGGTAATTGAAAATGATTCGTCTTTAGCGGTTGGTCATATAAAGTGTCCCATTTAAAAAAAATCAAAAAAATAGGCCCGGTGGCGACAAATAAAATTACTAAAAAGTTGTTCAAGTATCTTATTTATAGGGTCTCTCATAAGATTTGGGTATAATTAGCGTAATTTACATAAATATACTCAGTTTTATTAATTGAATATCTTTTTCTATCAACTTAAAGTGAATATTAAAGACAAATAGTAGTTTCATTATTTATTTCTATTACAAATTAGGCGCTTAGCGCGGATATATCATTAGCCAAAATTATTTAACTTTTGATAGCAAAGTATATATTCAAAATGTAGGTCTTCCAATGGAACGTCCTATTTATCCCATTTTAGCAAATATCTTTATGGATAATTTAGAAAACAAAATCTTTAATTCTAGTTATAAAAACAATATTGTATTTTGGTATAGATATGTTGATGATGTGTTAGCAGGATTTGTAGGTAGCGAACGATAATTAGATATATTTTTTAATTATATTAATACCTTACATCCTAAAATTAATTTCATCTTAGTCTAAGAAAATAATTCAATTAATTTTACAGAAAACCAACACAAACAAATGTACCATATCATTTAAATCATCCTATATCACGTAAATTAGCAGCTTATATTTCTATGATACATAGAGCATTTTCAATTCCAATGAACAAAAATAATTTTAGTAAAAAAATTGAGATTATAAAACAAATAGCTACATCTAATGGCTATCCAATACATTTGATAAATAAAATAATTAATAAGAAAGAACAGAAAATGTCACTACAACTAATATGCCCTCAACAAACTAAAGAAATTAAAAGTTATAAAACTTTTACATATTGTGAAAATATTGCTAATACAATTTCAAAAATAATATCTTCGGCAACATCTGCATTAATTTTATTCAAATCACACAATTATGTTGGTACAAAATTGTTAATTGTAAAAACAAAATTACCCCTAATTAAAAAAATCTGGTTTTTACAAAATTAATTGTCCAAAATGTAATGCTATGTATCTATGAAATTGATTGTGGTAACCTTTACTTTGTGGAAGTCCATCTTACTAAGAACAGTAAACAACTAAACTGTTGAATTAAACATTTCAACTTCATATTTTTGATGTAGGTATTTTTTATTGGTAAACTATTTTGATAATTTTGTTTTTGGTATTTACTAGATTAAAGGCAAATTACTCTTCACTTAAAATCAAATTTTCGAATGAATCTCGTATATTACGCGTCTTGCGCTACATTTTGTTGGTGCATTTTTAGGAGTAGGGGTGGCCCATTTACCATTTTGTGCGGACTTCGGGGATGACGCTGTATAATAATGAAGCTGTATTGTATAACATTATGTTGTGCGAGTACGCCCCTGGCGCTATGACCAGACGCGAAGGAAACAGATGATGCGAGAGTCTTCGAGAATATACGGCGCCCGACGAGCGAAGCATCTAGACTCGATACGATCGAGAATAGACCGGAGTATGCTGGAACAATACTTACCTATATATTAAGGACCGATTTGAATATTTTAGTTAGTTAGTAGTATGTTGTTAGATAAATGCGAATAGAAACATTGTCTTATATAAATTAAAGTATTGTAAATAAATTGTGTTATATAAATTAAAGAGTATTAGTGATTTAAATAATATAAAAATAAATTAAAAAGACTAGTAAAAATAAATAAACGTTACATTGGTGTCAGAAGTGGGATATTGTAAATAAATAAGGTAAAAAAAAAAAATAAATAAATATGTCGAAAAAACTTTGTGACTTGAAAGTGACTGAATTGCGTCAAGAGCTGGAGGATCGTGAATTGGAAACAACGGGAAGGAAGACTGAGTTGTTGGAGCGACTTAAGCAAGCATTGGAAAATGATGGTTTAGATCCAGAAAATCATATTTTCGTAGACGACTCTTCTGCTACAATTATTTCTTCCTTAAATAAAGTTTCTTCCGATATGTCCTCTTTGAAAAATGATATTTCTTCTTTGGAAAATAAAGTTTCTTCCGATATGTCTTCTTTGAAGTGTGATATTTCTTCCGAAATGTCTTGTTTAAAAAATGATATTTCTTCTTTGGAAAACAAAGTTTCTTCCGATATGTCTTCTTTGAAAAATGATATTTCTTCTTTAGAAAACAAAGTTTCTACCGATATGTCTTCTTTAAAAAATGATATTTCTTCTTTGGAAAACAAAGTTTCTTTGGATATTTCTTCTATGGAAAATAAAATGTCTTCATTTGAAAAAAAAATTGAAGAGAAAATAAGAGAAATGGAAAAGCAAATGGAAGAGATGGAAAAAGGAGGTAAAGAAGATATGGAAGATTTAGGAGAGGAAAACAAGGACGAAATGAGAAGCTACAAAGTGGAGCGGAAACCGAAATTGGAAGGCAACGAAAGTTCTGTTCGTGTTAAGGCCCCAACCTTTGACGGAAAGATGTCTTGGGAAAATTATCTCAAACAGTTCGAAACAGCTGCAAGAGCGAACGGATGGTCCCAAAAAGAGAAGGCAATAAACCTCACCATCGCCCTGAGAGGAGACGCTTTGGATGTTCTTCAGACCATACCAGTGGAGGACACAGATGATTTTGAGCAACTGAAGAAAAGCTTAAACATGCGATATGGTCACGAACACCTGGAGAACTTGCACCGATCGCAGTTGAAGACTCGAAAACAGAAGCGAGAGGAGACACTTCAAGAGTACGAAGTAGATATTGCCAGATTGGTAAGATTTGCTTACCCTTCAGCTCCAGAACAAATGATGGAATGTTTAGCTGTTGAAGCATTTCTTGATGGACTTCGTGACCACGAAATGGCAAAGACACTCCGTTTAGCCCACCACAAAACATTAGTGGACATCTTGTCTGCGCGCTTGAGTATGAAGCGGCTTCGAAAGCTTGTGGAGGATACAGTAAAGTAAGGTCCGTAACGGAAGAGGAAGATGAAAATAAGTTAGACCAATTAGTAAACATGATGAAGAACTTTACTGATAAGAAAAAGAAGAAGACCATCAGGTGCTGGAATTGTGGTGAAATAGGACATGTTCGCAATTCATGTAAACGCCCTGGGGTCACTACGAATCAAGAAACTACTCCACAGGAAAACTAAAACGGGTCGGCCTAGAGGGGCAGCTTCGACCCGGAACGTTTCCAAAGACCCTCTCATATTAATAGCCTCTTTGAAATGCCGCGACGACAGTGTATATGTAGACGGTGAAGTCAACGGTAAAAAGTATACACTATTGGTGGATACTGGAGCGACCAGAACGATTATACGGCCAACAACTATAAATAGCCGTAAGAAGCTTTTACCAACAAGGCTACGACTGCGAACTGCCACAGGTGATAGAGCTAACATCCTTGGAGAAGTCCAGGTTCAAATAGGAATTGGCTCAGAAAAGTTCTCGCATACTGTTATTGTCGCTGATATTGAGGAAGATGTTATATTAGGAATGGATGTGATGAACTTACATGGTTTCCAACTGGATTTCAAGAACAGAGTTATCAAAGTCGGTTCTGAAGAAATATTCCTTCATCCATATGAGGACAAAACTGTGCCAGCCGTTGTCCAGGAGGATACTGTGGTACCTGGTAGAAGCGAAACGATCATAGTGGCCAGACTGCAAGGAACTATTGACGAAGGAATACCTGTGATGATGGAACCATGGAACCATGATGAGGAGGTCGGTCGAGGAATTTTGATAGGAAAAGGATTGGTCACTTCTGCTAAAGAAATTCCAGTACGAGTTATAAATGTCAATGATCACCCAATTACGATCAAGAAAGAGACCAAAGTTGGAACCTCCGTACCAGTAACATCTATAATTCGACAGACAACTATTCCCGATAATTCCAACGATAAGTTTGAACAAATGGTGGCGGTTGCTGGTACATCTTTAAACCGAGAAGAGAAAAAGAAAAATGAAAGATTTTCTTCATCGGTATCGCAACATTTTTGTACCAAAGGGAGGTAAGACAGGACGTACCTCTGCTGTAAAACATAAAATCGACACGGGTGATGCCAAGCCAATTCGTCAATCAGCTAGAAGATTACCACAGGCAAAGAGGCAAGAAGCTGAAAGGATTGTCCGAGAAATGGAAGAAGATGGAGTGATAGAACCTTCTACCAGTCCATGGGTCTCTCCGGTAGTCTTGGTCAAGAAAAAGGATGGAACTACGAGGTTCTGTGTAGACTACCGTCAGTTGAACAATGTTACCAAGAAGGACAGTTATCCTCTGCCTCGAATCGACGATACCCTGGACACTCTAGCTGGAAGCAAATTATTTTCTACCTTAGACTTGAAGTCTGGTTATTGGCAGGTAGAAATGGACCCAAGAGACAAAGAAAAGACAGCCTTTACCACCGGTTCTGGATTATTTCAGTTCAATGTCATGCCATTTGGACTATGTAATGCTCCTGCGACATTTGAAAGGCTGATGGAGAACGTATTGAGGGGTTGTCTTGGAAAACGTGCCTGGTCTACTTAGACGACATCATAGTCTTGGGGAGAGACATTTGAAGAACATCTGAAAAACTTAGAAGATGTTTTTAAAAGACTTCAAGCTGCCCAACTGATGCTGAATCCAAAGAAATGTCAGTTATTCCAAGACAAAGTTAATTATCTGGGTCATATTGTCAGCAAAGAGGGCGTGTCTGTAGATAAGGACAAGGTCGCTTCTATCAAACAATGGCCACAACCAACTGATAAACATCAAATAAGAAGTTTTCTTGGTCTATGTACATACTATCGCAGATTTATCAGAAAGTTTTCAGACATTGCTAAGCCATTAACACGCCTTACAGAGGAAACGAGAGAGTTCTGCTGGGATGAAAACTGTCAAACCGCTTTTGAAACTCTAAAGAAGCATTTAACCGCAGCACCGATATTAGGCTACCCACAACCGGAAGGAGAATTTATTTTGGATACAGATGCCAGTAATGTCGGAATTGGAGGAGTCCTTTCACAGATTCAAGATGGACAAGAGAGAGTCCTGGGTTATTTTAGTAAAGTGCTCTCCAAACCTGAACGGAATTACTGCGTTACGAGAAGAGAACTTCTGGCAGTTGTGAAATCGGTGGAACACTTCTACCAATATCTTTATGGAAGAAAATTCTTAATCCGGACGGACCATGCAGCCCTAAAATGGCTAATGCAGTTTAAGAACCCTGAAGGTCAAATTGCCAGGTGGATCGAACGACTCCAAGAGTACGACTTTAGGATCGAACATCGAGCTGGGATAAGTCACAGAAATGCAGACTCCCTTTCCAGAAGGCCGTGCCCAGACGAGTGTTCTCACTGCAGTAAGACAGAATTAAAAGAAACTGCAATACTACGAACAACTGTAGTTAACGACGACTGGGCACCTACTAGAATTAAAGAAGAACAAGATAATGATCCTGTTTTAAAGAAAATGAGAGAATGGAAGATAGAAGATCGTCGACCTACTTGGCAAGAAGTGTCAAAATTCTCTACAGTCCTTAAATCATATTGGGCTCAGTGGGAGTCTTTCATTTTGGAAGGCGATTTATTAAAGAGAATAATTGAAAATGATGACGGTTCCGTTAACAGAAAGCTATTAGTTATACCAAAGAGTAGAGTAGCCGAAGTACTACGACAATTACACGACAGTCCATCAGGAGGTCATCTTGGTGTCAAGAAAACCCTGCAGAGAGTTCGTGAAAGGTTTTATTGGATGAATAGTTCCGATGATGTTAAGGACTGGTGTAAGAAGTGTACCATCTGTGCTGCTAGTAATGCACCTCAGAAAAGAGGAAAGGCTCCCATGAAACAATATAACGTTGGTAGCCCATTTGAGAGAATTGCTTTAGATATTGCTGGACCGTTCCCCACTACTGAGAATAAGAACAAATACATGTTGGTGGTAATGGATTATTTTACGAAGTGGGTTGAAGTCTACGCCATTCCAAATCAAGAGGCAGCAACTGTCGCAGACGTGCTAGTGAAGGAGTTTATTTGCCGATATGGAGTGCCCTTGGAGATTCACAGTGACCAAGGAAGGAACTTCGAAAGTCAACTCTTTCAAGGAATTTGCGACAATTTAGGAATGAAGAAAACAAGAACTACAGCATTGCACCCACAATCAGATGGAATGGTAGAACGCATGAATAAAACCATTGGCAAATATCTATCAAAAGTAGTATCCAATCACCAAAGAGACTGGGACCAGTATATTTCGCTCTTTGCAATGGCTTATCGATCCGCCGTCAATGAATCAACAGGTCAAACACCAGCAAAAGTCTTGTTTGGACGCGAGATGAGGTTACCATGCGACCTCGAGTTTGGATGCCGACCTGGAGAGGATATAGCTGGAGAAGACTATGTAATCCAGTTACGTAGAAAAATGGACGACATGAATGATTTGGTTCGCTCCCATCTCCTAGTTGCCAGTGACAGGATGAAGAAACGGTATGATACCCAAGCTATAGAAGGATGTTTCCAAGAAGGTGACAAAGTCTGGCTCCATAACCCGAAAAGACGGAAGGGGTACTCACCGTTACAACAATCTTGGGAGGGTCCATACATCATCAAGAAAAGAATCAATGACGTCATATACCGTATAATAAAGACCCCGAATGGAAAACCTAAGGTAGTACACCGAAACCGACTGGCGAAATTTGAAGGAGATCATGACCAGGAAGAAGAAGTCGTAAATCAAGTCCAAGATACACCCGACCTTGCTTTCGAAGAATTTATGGGTGCATATGGAGGTACTGGGAAAGCTAGATACGGCGTGACTATTGAGAGACAGCAAGACCTGTTCACACTTCCTGATGACTACTCATTAGCCCATAGCGTTTCCGCCACTATCAGCGACGGCCGAGGATTAGCGTCTGTCTTTCGAAGGAAGTTTGGTCGATTGTCAGAACTTCGAAATCAGTTACCAGCCACTGGGAAGGCTTTGATACTTCGAGATGACTCCCGTTGCCTCTTCTATCTGATTACCAAGAATACCTACCAAGACCAGCCCACTTATCGAAATATATGGGAATCATTACTTAACTTGAGAGAGCACATATTGGAGTCCAACGTACAGAAGCTAGCCATGCCAAAAATAGAGTGCAACTCATTGGATTGGAGGGTCATCCGAAATATGGTGGAAGTAATCTTTCAAGATACCGAAGTCCAAGTGTTGGTATGCAGCCATTCGCCCCGTGTCCAGCTGACATCAAAGACCATTCCATGTTATTTCCATGCAACTGGAAATTGTAGACGAGGATTCAGTTGCAAGTATCTCCATCCAGTCTCAATTCCGTAAAAGTTCCAGGAGGAACTATCTCTTAAGGAGGGGGCAATGTTGTGCGAGTACGCCCCTGGCGCTATGACCAGACGCGAAGGAAACAGATGATGCGAGAGTCTTCGAGAATATACGGCGCCCGACGAGCGAAGCATCTAGACTCGATACGATCGAGAATAGACCGGAGTATGCTGGAACAATACTTACCTATATATTAAGGACCGATTTGAATATTTTAGTTAGTTAGTAGTATGTTGTTAGATAAATGCGAATAGAAACATTGTCTTATATAAATTAAAGTATTGTAAATAAATTGTGTTATATAAATTAAAGAGTGTTAGTGATTTAAATAATATAAAAATAAATTAAAAAGACTAGTAAAAATAAATAAACGTTACAATTATTTGCTTACTGATATAACCATGAAAAATATTTAATTGGGTTTAATAAAAAATGGCAGTAAGTTGTGTACAAATATTTTAATAATATTTTTAATTTGTTGTAAGAAATTAAAAAAGTTTTTACATTTTAAGAACAATAAACAACTAAATGTTTGAATTATAAAAATTGGTTTTTAAAATCCAATTACAGCAATTATGAGCGCAATGGCGGCTTTCATAAGGCTTAGAGACAATGGGCACTGAAAAGGGCGTGGCGAAGGCCACACAAGAATAGCACAAAGAACAGAAACAGAGCTTCCGCTCCTGGCTCACGAAGCTGTCCCATAAGCAGATAAAGTAAAAACGGAAAACAAGTATAAGGTCGTAATGGCACCAAGGGGGCAGTGGGGTGACGAACAAGTAGAATTTTCCCCAGGGAGTAGTATGTTATACAGATGGCTTTCGCATGGAAGAGAGGTCAGGAGCAGGTATTCTGATAGAGGAAGTAGGGGTTCGAAAGTAGCGGTATAGTAGGCAACAAACCTTGCTACGGACCCGAGCCAATAATAGGGCTAAGCAGAGCACAAACCTCAACTCTACTCATGGAATGGGCGGAGAGAGGATTAGAAGAACAATGGATCAACTGCAGTGGTCTTAGGCAGGCGAAACAAGCAATCGCCTATCCTGACAAAGCTAGTGGTTACTGGATTAATCCAGATCACAGCTGCGCCTGCTTGTCGGAGTCCTTACTGGCCAATGTGGACTTAGAAGAAGACATATATACCTTCTGGGCGTAGTCGAAGACCCAGACTGCCCAAACTGTGGTGAGGAGGAAACTTCTTATCACTTCTTGGGCACCTGTGAGGTACGCACAACTCAGACAAGACATCTTTGGGGTGCGAAGAATCGAGGAAGTAGACTTGCATTCATTCATTCATTTTCCTCGTCCAGTTCTTCGTTCTCTTCTATTATTTACCTCTTCTTGCTAGATTTTTTCGCTCTTTTTTAGACTTCTGATCTTCTTCATCTTTAAATTCTAGTATATAAGGTGCACTGTTCACATGACCATATTTGTCACGCTTCCTTCTTCTCTTGTTTTCAAGTTTTGGAGGAGCTACTGACACCGTAAATGCAGGACTTTTGAAGTAGAAGGTTCCTATTGGTTGGTACTTGCTCTTTTTGATGTAGAAGACTCGGTTTCTGTTTATGACTCTTCTACTGTTTGTTTACAGTCCTCTGCCTCCCCTTATTCAAGAGGTTTATCAAAGGAGCGAAGGAGAAAACATCTAATTTTCGAAAATTTCAGGTTTATGGGGAACTATTATACTGCTTTGCGAAATGCGTTTATAGCGTTTCGCTGTGTCATATACCGTGGCCTGTGATGGCATGGCAGGAAAAAGTTGGGTATTAAATAATAACAGAAAATACTTTCTGTAGAAAAACAAAACAACCACATAAGTGCATGCACAAGAAAAATCCAAATACCTCACTGCAAAATTCATTCGAGTAGATAAAACACATGTCGAATACAATATGATATTTATTAGTAGATAATGTTACTATACTACTTACCAGTGTTTTGTTTTTCTACAAAAAAAATAGAAATATACTACAGAATAGAGAGTAAAATCGTATATGTTTATATTTACACACGGTATTCCATCATGTGCACCGTGCCATCATAGGCTACTTTCTTGTAATAATATGTATACAATTATCATTGTATTTTTGACAAGCAATAAAGAAATGTTACGTATTTGGCTTAGAACTTTCAATTATTCGCCGTCCATAAATAGGGCTCTAGTTATTTTAATTAAGTAGCATTATATTTCTATTAGAAAGTATAAATCTTATTTTATTGATTACAAAATGTGTTAGTTACCAAATGTAGAAAATTATATTTTTGTAGTAATGCTTCTGTTGACTGGTCTAAAGGGCTGCTCAAAGTAAAGCATAAAGTGTAGGAAGAACTTTTTCCGTTCTCTGTGACACGAAACTCGTTGTATTGGTGCAAGTCATGAATTCAACCGAAGAAGTACGTTATTCGTTTTATGTTCAGTTTTAACGCGGCAACTGAGATCGATTTAACGAAGGTTATTGAACTAATCGATTGTTAAAGTAAACTCTAATTGAGAAATATTAATTTTAACGAGAATTTTATAGAAGGACATGCCATAAAGATTGACAAAAAGCTCGGTCTTAATAGAGAAATTGTTCTTACATTTTATTGTGGTAGAGGGTCTAATTGAAACGTCAAGAATGAGTTACATGCACCACAGGATAGCACACCCGAAACCTCCAGAATTACGTTGTAATTTATGGTACGAATATTACGTCATGAAATAGGATCGTAAGTTCAGTTTTACAAGATAATAAACATTTATCAATATGTGATTGGGTGCGAGTAGGATCAAAAGTTGGTACGCACTAAAAGGTAGTGTTTTGTTCTTTAAAACGTCCAAGTTTATAATAAATCATGATTTTTACAAATGTCCACGATTACGTGATACCTTATTTTTCATCGCCTAACGAAAGTAGGGAAGGTTGAGGGTAATTTTATAGTTTGGCCAGTGTTCGTTTCAGAAAATTTTTACGATTAAGTGGTAGGTTCTGATTTTCAACCCCTCATGGACGTAATACATTTTTAATGGGTGCTCAGTATCCATTAATTAGCATCCCAAAATTAATTTCAGGAATTTTCATCGTTTCTCTTTTTTTACGTTAAAATTTCCAATATAGATTGTTTCCCCCTTAACGAAAGTAGTCGATTTTTTAAGGGTGGAAAAACATCCATAGGGTTTGAAGATCAGGAAGTGTCACTTAATCGGTAAAATTTCCTGAAACGAAAATTGGGGTACTAAATGAGGGACATTGACGTTTGTCCACCCTTAAAAAGTTTATTACTTTCGTTAGGGGTTGAGGTAATGCTTGATCCTAGAAATAATAACGTAAATACTCAACTTTGAAGGCAATCGATTAAACTTGATCGTGCAATTCTTTTAAATATCCCAAACTAACTTTTTTGCAATCTGGATTTTCTTATATTAATCACGCCATTCAATTTATTCATAGACCTTTGATTGATTTTCACATAAAAAAATCTTAACATGGACAAACAAAGATCTACTTAATGTTCAGAACAGTAAACAACTAAAAGGTTGAATTAACTTTCACTATTTATTCTTTGAATACTTTAAATGCAATGACAGCCGTTTCGCTATCGAAATAGCATTGTCAGATAGATAGTCTCTTTGGTGGTGCCATTTAAGTTTTTCTGCCAATCTATTTCAAGATAGTTTCTTTGGTGGTGCCTTTCAAAATGCCAAAGTATGGTTCCAGATTTATCAAAGCAATCAGATTGTGGTAGTTAGTTGTCAGGTTATAGAAGTGTCTGTGTTACTAAGCTTGCAAGAAGATATTCAGCAACACCATAGACCAGAAACAATACTGGAATAAATATTACAGTCCTAAAATAAATATCAAAATATTTACATTATCTATACATACAAAACTCTAAATTGATTGACTGATTGTTGGCATATGACTAGAGCCCAAACGACTGAAGGTAGAGACATCAATTCTATAAATATTTTATAATGAAATTAATTAATATTAAAAGATATAGATTGTGCTATTTAGGGATCTAACAATTTTCGATTGGATTGATCTTACAGGATCTTATTGAAAAGATTGGAGCAATGTGGAAACATTTTTGACGTCTTTTAAAAAATCAGGGTATTGAAATTTTTTGACCAGTAAGTTAATTTGAAAAACTTTAACCAAAACTTAGGGACACCAGAAACTAAAACTCCCTTAGTCTCCAATATTTCAAACAATGCTTTTCAGAGGAACATTAAGTAGAATTCGAAAGGCGGTTGATTATGTATTCTATATTTTAAGACACAATGCAACTATAGAAAGATGTTTTTCAAAGGTAATACTACGAGTCCTTAAAATTTGTCTTGTAAAACTTTACAGGACGAGTAGTATTTGGGAAGATTATTTTTTTAACCAGTTTGTAAAAAAAACTACTTTATTTAAAAAACTTCTTAAAACAAGTTTTATTTCATAATTTACACAAACAAATACTATACATGAAATTTAGTTATAACTTAAATAATTATTGATATTTATATGTTTTTACACAATTATATCATTAAAAAGAAAACTGCCAAAATAAAAATGCCTGTTTCTAAAAGCCTTAAATGCATGTAGAATATAAAGTAGGTTAGTTTAAAAGTACCTATATATTTGATTTATCAATGTTGTTTAGATGCATTGACTTGTGATAATATTAACAAAATATATTTCAGAATATTTAGAATAATTAAGATTAAGAACTATTCTTATACATTCTTTTTTAGTACAGGCTTTAAGCCGAAAACTTCTGGTATTTCCACCTTCTCATCCAGGATTATAAGGTTTAGAGATGGCACACCAAATGTTATAATAACTGACGGTAAAATCTCAAAACTCTTGTTTTGTAGACCATGTATTAATACTTAAACTTTCGCTTTCCAATATCTACGCAAAACTTATCGCCTAGAGATGTAATTTTAAGTAAAAAAAGTTGTCCAACAACCAACATAACATTTACAATTTATCAACAAATAATACCTTGGTAAACATATTATATCCGTTATGAACTTCCAGTCGTGTATATCGTTATTATTTCGTTTATGTAAACACTCCAACGGAAATTAAATCAAAGTTATAGTAGATATTACACTAGTTCGTGGATTCTAAATTACAAAACTTGTAATCCCGTCGGAATCAGGAAATTTCTGTTAAAGTGCCTCGTTATGTATCCATATTTCACTCCTTCAAATATTTAATTCATGCGATAAGAATTATTTACCGAAGATTGAAACTTACATGCAAATTTATGGGTTTCATGTACCTAAAACTTAGTTTTCAATATTTTTTTAAAGACAATACTCAAGCCATACTTAAAACTGACCAGACGGGATAATTTAATTTGAAAATGAATAAAAAACAAATAATAAAAGTTTACCTTTTTGATTTGGATAAAAATCTTGATCCACGTCACTGCATAGCGTGCAGTACATGATTGCAAGACACTCATTCAGGTGTATTTGTTGTCTTGGAGATATTGATCTAGCAGCTTTTTTAAAAAAATTCAAAAGCATCTACGAACCAAAATTTCATTAAGTCGTTACCAGCATGGGGCTAATGACTTTTTTTACAAACGACCTAATGAAGCACAATTAATTTTTATTTAGACCGATGTCTCAATTCTTAGTTTTTAATGTTGATTTTATAAAAAAGATACTATAATACTAAGAATAATAAAACAAAAACTTTTTGAAATAAACTTTCACCTTTTATTAAAAAAAGCTTTTCAAATGCAATGACAGCTGTTTCCCATCAACTAGCATTGTCAGATTGACATATTAAACTTACATTTTTGTTTTCTTAAAGTAGCCACCTGATGTTAATTAGGTAGTGTTAAGACTAGACCAAGTATGGAAGTAATAAGACATAATAATAAAGCTTGTTATTAGCCCTAAGGGAATAACCTGGATGTATTTCCCTCTAAGATCAGTATAACTGTGCAATTATATAGAAAAACCAGAAAAAAACTATTTGATACTGACCTTTGCAATAACTTAATATATTTATGTTACATTTACGTCTTACATATGCATAAAAAATGAAGACTAAAAGTAAAAAGTTAATAGTGGAGAACTTTTTCATTAAAAACTTTAAATTGTTGTTTTTATCACAAATTTGAATGTTCTTGGTGTGTATGAGTGAGTCTGGATGTTCAAGTAGGTGTTTGCATAGTTTGGCTAATCTGGTTGTGTAATCTATATGCTTTTAAGTGTTCATTGAATCTTACTTCAAAATTTATTTGTGTTGGCCAGATAAGTCAAACTACGCAAAGTACCTACCTACTTGAACATCCATACACAAATATTAAGGGTTTTAAGGACACTAAATAAATCACATTGAAGAAAAAGTTTTTTATTAAAACAGAGTTTTGCTACAAAGTTATTTGCTTAAAGTCCTTAACATGATGAACTTTCACATAGTAAGGGTTAGGTCAACAAATTCCATAAAAAGTTTTTTATTATTCCCCCTTTGTACTTGACTGCTTGTCTCAATAAACTTTGATTTAAATTTGTATATGTAGATGAAACTAGAAAGACTCATGATAGAACCATGAATGACTGTTTATAAAATAACAAAGCAAATGTTAAAACATCTTTTTCAATTGCATACAACGTAAATGCAGAACCAGCCTAATTTAGAAAAATTGTTCTCATATCTTCTCCCTTTAGACAACAAGGGTGTAATAAGGTTATCCGTCTAATAAATAAACCAGTGTAGGACCGTTATAGTAATAATTTTAGAATGTTAGTGAATTTTTCACATTTCGGATAAATTTATAACATTAAATTAAAAGAAAAATTCTTGGGAATATTTTCCTTTTTGAAGGACTCTTCAGTAAGATTTCACATTTTCGAAAAAGATGAATTCAAATATTTGGATGTTCACCTTTTCGGAAATTTTCCAATTTTTATGTTGATCACAATATAAATTAAGGTGTTGTTGCTTCCATTTTGCCTTCCATACAAGGACTTGACCATCCAACCTCACTCTTACACACCAATGACATCCAAATACTACACACTTGTTGATAAAAAAACAAAATTTAGATTTCCTTGAAGAACTTAAAATAAAAAGACATCTAGCAGATCCACAATTTAAAATTGTTAATGAACAAATAAATCTTGGAAGTTCTCCACTATTAAACTGTTTACTTTGATTGAGTTTACATTTTATACATAGATAAGACATTATTGTAACATAAATATATTAAGTTATTGTAAAGATCAGCATGATATAGTTTTTTCCTGGTTTTTCTATATCATTGCGCAGTTATACTGATCTTAGAGGGAATTACATCCAGAATAATCCCTTAGGGCTATTAACATCTAGACTTTAATATTGTTATGTCTTATTACTCCCATACTTGGTCTAGTCTTAATACTACCTAAACATCAGGTACAAACAAAATGTAACTTAAATGTCAATCTGACGATGCTTCATAGCGAAACGGCCGTCATTGTGATTTAAAACATATTTTTTTGTTGAAACGTTGAAACGAAGAGTTTTTTATTATTCTTAATAAGATGGACTTCCAAAAAGTAAGAGTTAGTACAATAAATTTGTTAGAATAATGATTTAAAAATGGTTCTTATTACTGTATAAACTAAACTGCTACTGTATTGAAAATCAACTTTTATTATAAATTGTTAACAAGATTAATATTAATCCGATAAAAAACTAAAAAACGTGAAACTACTTCAAATAATTCTCCGCCTTGGTCGAAAAATTTTCGATAGACAAACGCACAATTTGTACTTTCCGCTTATATTCATGAACGTTATAGCCGCATGACACGGTAAAGAGCATGATTTGTTGCGGTTTCCGGTTCATTTTTTGCCTATTTTCTTTTCCTGATGATACCAGACAGGACCGTATTCGATTTTTCTATTTAGTATTGTTATTAATTATTATTTTCCTGATGATACCAGACAGGACCGTATTCGATTTTTCTATTTAGTATTGTTATTAATCGCTGCACGCATATTTATAAAAACCATGTAGTAAAATTCATAATACAGAAGCTCTCACTTAGCATATTTACGAGTAACAAATCTTTAGGGTTATAAATCATTAAATTGTATTCTTAAAATACCTTTTTGTAATATAACATTTGGTAAGAAATTGAAGGAAGACACTAGAAAATAGAGAGTAGTAAGACCTTATCGAATACTGGAAATGATTCCTAAACTATCCAAAGTAACTTGTCACTGGAAAATAAAGCGGTAATATTGAGTTGTCGTTGTTACAAATGGTACAAAAAGCCTGTTATGAACTGATATAAAGACAGTTTAAGATAAATTAAGAAGCATCCTGACTAACAGGAGCAAAAGGAATCAAAACCATTGACAGAAATAAGTATTGATTTGTTCGTAATAGAAATTTTATTTTATGTATTAGTAAAAACTATATTAATTATAATATCAGGTTAGAAAAATGTAGTTGTTCTGTGGTCAAAAGAATCGTAGCTATAGTAGAAAGGGTATAGGATAATTAGTGGTGGGAGAAAAAAAAAAGTAGTAGATACCACAAAACACAAAATTGCAAATGCTTATGAATGTAATTATTAATTATACTAAGACCAGTAAACAACTAAACGGTTGAACTTCTTCTTCTGCTTAATAAGATGGACTTCCACTTAGTAAGGGTTAGTAGGTATGTATTAATTATACATCAGTAGATACAGAGATAAGTAACCAAGGAAGATGTGCACGTTCAATGAAAGGGAAATATAAGTAGTAGCGTGATCAATTGTGATAGATGACGTACAATGCATAAATTCTATAAATCTTGAATTATGGTGTGAAGTTGAAGCCATGAATAAAAATAACCATGATGGCTGCTATAATATGCGCCTTTGATCCGTCATATACGGAACATTAGAAAGAGCTATAGGAGAAAAAGCAGGCGCGTCAAAATAATACATATTTCGGTCATGTGGTTCAAAGCATCAATTTGAATTGTTATAAGAAATTATAGAGGAAAATGAGTCTTATTATTAATCAATTAATATTTTTGTTATGGTTGAATTGGTAGGAGTTGTAAGGAGAAAAATATCAAGGTTTGCAATCAGTCCCGCGAATTAAAAAAACAATAAATTGAAAATTTATTATTCCCTGGCTGTCCGACTTTAAACACTTAAACAATAAATTAAACACGAAAAATCAGTTCTTAGATGAGCTTTGAAGGCGTTCATACTGCAACTTAAATTTATTATACGTTTGCATTGAGACTGGATTTTTCCTGGTTAGATATTTTCATTAATTATACCAATACCAACAAATCATTCCATTCAAATGTTATCGTAATACTAGAAGCAGACTGTATTAAAGAATAAATAAATAATTCTATCAAATAATTTTCTATGATTAATATACGCCAATAATAATTTATTGTGATATTTATCTAGCAAAGTATGATTTATACATATTTATTTAGTTGAGTTTATTTATTATTTTAAGTTGGGTTAACAGTTCTCTATTAATAAAACGGTTATGATAATGGCTTCAACTATGTAAATAGGGTTTATTATATCGATCAATTCAGTCTTTAGAGTGACAATGAAAACGCAACTTTTCAATCAAAATTCAACTTTATTAATTAATGTAATTGCTTTTAAGCTTATATGATCGGTCCAACGCCTCTCTAGCTTTTCAATATCATATTTGTAGAATGATTTTTCTTTTGCATGCTCTCATAAATTTCGGCAATCATCGGAGTTCTGCAAAGATCCAGTGGTCACTGGGGCCACATCAGAAGAATACTGTTGTGTATGTTTGTAGATGTGATAGCAATTCGAAACCTAATTAATGCATTTTAGCAATTGTGTTCATTCACTTGTGACCATGCAGCTATCGCTAATGATTGTTTCTTCATGTTCTATGATCAATATAATTCTTGGTGCATCCGAAAATAAAGAGGCTAGTCTTTGAACCATTCGGACGGCTTTCACCCTTTGCAGTCCACTATCTTTCTGCCGATTTGACTCTGAAGTATAATGGTTGATCCATACTTTATCCATTTTTTACTGATCCAGTAGCAATATATTATTAACTCTCAAAAATATTTTTTCCACTTTTTCCTAGTATATTTTTGCCGACGATACAGACAGATACTTCCTGGCTGTCCCTAAAAAATAAAGTGGAATTGGACTTGGACAAATTTACCAACTGGATTTCTCATAATAAACTTACCCCTAATTATAATAAAACTTTTTATGTTTCTTTTAGCAGCTACAAAAATAATCTTTTATCATTTAAAACCCTTACCATATTAAATGGATCAGTAGTTCTGGAAATAAAGTAAAAAACGGAAATTAAATATCTTGGAGTATTAATCGACTCACACCTGAACTGGGACAAACACATAAATAGCCTCACGAAAACTTTAAGATATTTATTATATAAATTCAAGTTTCTGAAAATTATTTTACCGTTTGCCTATCTGAAAATTGCATACTTCGGTCTGGTAGAAAGTCGTATACAGTACGGAATATTAGTATGGGAAGGAACTACAAAAAAACATATAAATCCACTTTAAGTTCTACAAAAAAGAATCATAAAAATTATTTATAATAGAAAATCTAGATATGATACAAATAAATTATTTTCTGAATCCCAATTGTTTGATATTAGTCAGATATACACTCACAATCTTTTAATGTATACGTATAAGCATACGTTCTTAAAATATGTCTTGATACTACTCAGTGCATGATATTCAGGTGATAAAAATGTCCTGGTAGTACGTACATAGCATATTCTCAGTATTACCATATATTTTTACTGTATACAGTTTAGACTACTACTGCACAAACATACACTTTTTTACTGTCTATCGCGAGTTTCGATAACCAAGTTATATTCTTCAAATATCAAAAGTAATCTTGTAACTTGCTCATCCAAACATAAGGAATGAATATCGCATATTATATTCACGTCCCCAAAAGAATATTCCTTTCATCGTTTGTACAACATATTCTTATTATATCATCATATCACTTTCAGTGGAATGATTGTTGGGTATTTAAAAATTACATGATACGAACATGTTAAGAATGTACCATAAAGAACATACAAATTTACAAGAAAAGGAACTTGAAATGGAGTTGTTTAGCATATACCTTTTAGAATGTTCGAAAACGTAATTCATGGGCATATTCTTAGAATGTGAATGTACCATTAGTGTTATGTGGGCCCTAGTGGGTCTTCAATGGATTGTTATGTTTTGTTTGATGTAAATGTGACAGTGTAATTCATGTTAAATTGTAAACCTTATTTACATATGTTATTTTACATTGAATGAAGATTATTATTATTAAGAATAATAAAAAACTCTTCGTTTCAACGTAACTTCCAAGTTTATTTGAAAACATGTGTTTTAAATCACAATGACGGCCGTTTCGCTAAGAAGCATCCTCAGATTGACATTTAAGTTACATTTTGTTTGTTTGTATATGCATGATATAGTTTTCTCCTGGTTTTTCTATATCATTGCACAATTATACTGATCTTAGAGGGAATTACATCCAGGATAATCCCTTACGGCTATTAAAATCTAAGCTTTAATATTGTTATGTCTTATTACTTCCATACTTGGTCTAGCCTTAATACTACCTAAACATCAGGTACAGCTACAAACAAACAAAATGTAACTTAAATGTCAATCTGACGATGCTTCGTTGAAACAAGGAGTTTTTTGTTATTCTTAATAAGATGGACTTCCAAAAAGTAAGAGTTAGTACAATAAATTTTATTACTATTATTATTCATAAAAAAAGGGATTGACTGTTTTTACTAATATTCACAAAATAATTGAAAAATGACACTTTTAGACTGTATTTTATAGTTAACTATAAACTTGCATCTGTTTTTGTAAGATTCTGATAGTAGTTAATTTTTTTCTTGCGCTCCAAATCGCCCCTGCGTGATGCGTGAATCCGTTTTGTTTACAATAACGGTGGCTGTTTTTTTTCCGTATTCGATAATAACAGAAGTGAAACGATGCGTGCCAACACTGTAACATTAAAGAATGTTCTATTCGAAAATCAGCTTTTTGTACCTACTCCATAAATATTTCGTGTCGATTGTTTTGTTTGATCTCTATCTACAAAGCGATAAATATTAAATGGTGATTTTGATGTAATAGAAAAAAAATGGATACAACACTTGTCCCGCCGGCAATAAAAAATTAAAAAATGCACCCGGATAGTGTAACGTCATTTTCATCCCGTTTACACGCTTATTAAAATATATTTTTAAAGCTCAATTGCAAAAGTTCTGTTTTATGTATTCGAACTCAACAAATAATCCTTTTTCACTTTATTAAAAAAAATGTTTATTCTGACATTCACAGTTAATTATTCACTTATTATAATTGCATAAAATAAGTCCCTAATTGGATTTTACATTTTAATATAGGGAATTACTTGCATTTGCAGACTCACTTACTAAAAAACTTAATGCAAAAATCAAAATTAAATATTACTGTATACTTAAAACAATTACGACATTTTTGTGATAATAAATTTGTGTTGTATAAATTATATTTTTACGAGTGAGAAGTAGGCTCCTAGCTCCAATACGGTAAAATTGATTTGGCAACTCCGCTCCGCTGTATATTCCGTCCAACAGTTACGAGTTAATATTAAAAATATATTATAACTTTATAACTTAGTAGATGAAGATGTCCATAAATAAAATTTTGCACAGAGGTAGAAAAAATAATTCTCTTTCATCTGGCATATTCAAAAATTACTTACAAACGTTCCGAGTGGCCAAAAAATGGATTTTAAGGGAATTTTTCACGCAAATTCGGATATATCCTTTGGAGCTGGGGGGTAGATGAAGATATCCATGAATGAAATTTTGCACAGAGGTAGCAAAAACAATTCTCTTTCATCTGGCATATTCAAAAATTACTTACAAACGTTCCGAGAGGCCAAAAAATGGATTTTAAGGGAATTTTTCACGCAAATTCGGATATATCCTTTGGAGCTGGGGGGTAGATGAAGATGTTCATGAATGAAATTTTGCACAGAGGTAGAAAAAACAATTCTCTTTCATCTGGCATATTCAAAAATTACTTACAAACGTTCCGAGTGGCCAAAAAATGGATTTTAAGGAAAATTTTCACGCAAATTCGGATATATCCTTTGGAGCTGGGGGGTAGATGAAGATGTCCATGAATGAAATTTTGCACAGAGGTAGCAAAAACAATTCTCTTTCATATGGCATATTCAAAAATTACTTACAAACGTTCCAAAAGGCCAAAAAATGGATTTTAAGGGAATTTTTCACGCAAATTCGGATATATCCTTTGGAGCTGGGGGGTAGATGAAGATGTCCATGAATGAAATTTTGCACAGAGGTAGAAAAAACAATTCTCTTTCATCTGGCATATTCAAAAATTACTTACAAACGTTCCGAGTGGCCAAAAAATGGATTTTAAGGGAAATTTTCACGCAAATTCGGATATATCCTTTGGAGCTGGGGGGTAGATGAAGATGTCCATAAATGAAATTTTGCACAGAGGTAAAAAAAACAATTCTCTTTCATCTGGCATATTCAAAAATTACTTACAAACGTTCCGAGTGGCCAAAAAATGGATTTTAAGGGAAATTTTGACGCAAATTCGGATATATCCTTTGGAGCTGGGGGGTAGATGAAGATGTCCATGAATGAAATTTTGCACAGAGGTAGAAAAAACAATTCTCTTTCATCTGGCATATTCAAAATTACTTACAAACGTTCCGAGAGGCCAAAAAATGGATTTTAAGGGAAATTTTCACGCAAATTCGGATATATCCTTTGGAGCTGGGGGGTAGATGAAGATGTCCATGAATGAAATTTTGCACAGAGGTAGAAAAAACAATTCTCTTTCATCTGGCATATTCAAAATTACTTACAAACGTTCCGAGAGGCCAAAAAATGGATTTTAAGGGAAATTTTCACGCAAATTCGGATATATCCTTTGGAGCTGGGGGGTAGATGAAGATGTCCATAAATGAAATTTTGCACAGAGGTAAAAAAAACAATTCTCTTTCATCTGGCATATTCAAAAATTACTTACAAACGTTCCGAGTGGCCAAAAAATGGATTTTAAGGGAAATTTTCACGCAAATTCGGATATATCCTTTGGAGCTGGGGGGTAGATGAAGATGTCCATAAATGAAATTTTGCACAGAGGTAGAAAAAACAACTCTCTTTCATCTGGCATATTCAGAAATTACTTACAAACGTTCCGAGTGGCCAAAAAATGGATTTTAAGGGAAATTTTCACGCAAATTCGGATATATCCTTTGGAGCTAGGGGGTAGATGAAGATGTCCATGAATGAAATTTTGCACAGAGGTAGAAAGAACAATTCTCTTTCATCTGGCATATTTAAAAATTACTTACAAACGTTCCGAGTGGCCAAAAAATGGATTTTAAGGGAAATTTTCACGCAAATTCGGATATATCCTTTGGAGCTGGGGGGTAGATGAAGATGTCCATAAATGAAATTTTGCACAGAGGTAGAAAAAATAATTCTCTTTCATCTGGCATATTCAAAAATTACTTACAAACGTTCCGAGTGGCCAAAAAATGGATTTTAAGGGAAATTTTCACGCAAATTCGGATATATCCTTTGGAGCTGGGTGGTAGATGAAGATGTCCATAAATGAAATTTTGCACAGAGGTAGAAAAAACAATTCTCTTTCATCTGGCATATTCAAAAATTACTTACAAATGTTCCAAATGGCCAAAAAATGGATTTTAAGGGAAATTTTGACTCAAATTCGGATATATCCTTTGGAGCTGGGGGGTAGATGAAGATGTCCATGAATGAAATTTTGCACAGAGGTAGAAAAAACAATTCTCTTTCATCTGGCATATTCCAAAATTACTTACAAACGTTCCGAGTGGCCAAAAAATAGATTTTAAGGGAAATTTTCACGCAAATTCGGATATATCCTTTGGAGCTGGGGGGTAGATGAAGATGTCCATAAATGAAATTTTGCACAGAGGTAGAAAAAACAATTCTCTTTCATCTGGCATATTCAAAAATTACTTACAAACGTTCCGAGTGGCCAAAAAATGGATTTTAAGGGAAATTTTGACGCAAATTCGGATATATCCTTTGGAGCTGGGGGGTAGATAAAGATGTCCATGAATGAAATTTTGCACAGAGGTAGAAAAAACAATTCTCTTTCATCTGGCATATTCAAAAATTACTTACAAACGTTCCGAGTGGCCAAAAAATGGATTTTAAGGGAAATTTTCACGCAAATTCGGATATATCCTTTGGAGCTGGGGGTAGATGAGGATGTCCATGAATGAAATTTTGCACAGAGGTAGAAAAAATAATTTTCTTTCATTTGGCATATTCAAAAATTACTTACAAACGTTCCGAGTGGCCAAAAAATGGATTTTAAGGGAATTTTTCACGCAAATTCGGATATATCCTTTGGAGCTGGGAGGTAGATGAAGATGTCCATGAATGAAATAGAATGAAAGAGAATAGAGTAGGAACGATAGACAAAGTGCTTCTTTGTACGAAAGTAGCAAATCTAAAATAGAAGTTATTAATAAAATACAATAATGTTTTAATTGCACACATTTTTTTATTCAACCATTGTCACTGATGTGTACCTATTACATTATCTACAGTTTTATTTAATTCAGAAATACAATTCGTTGCCTAGAGAACATTCGATGTCCTTACAATAAATAAATTAAGTAAAATTAATGTTTTTAGAAGGGTAGTAGGTACACTCTTAGGCACGTGTTTAATTCCCTTTAATTCCCCTATATTTTAATGTTGTTCTACTATCGATTTAGAAGATGTCGGGTTGATTTATTTTTTAGCCAAGATATAAACAATTGATATTAAAAAACTCTTTCAATTTTATCCATATATAAAAATAGACCTATTTACAATTATTTAATTAAAAGGACCAAAATTTAAGAGTTATTTTACATACCTATACTATATATAAAGATGTAAAATGTTTTTTGCGGGAAATAATTGAATAAAAAAAGATATTGGGATATGAAGTTGTGGCTAAACAGCTGTTATTGGTTTTAGAAATCTATTTTTTTAATATAACGTGACAGTTTTGTTAAAAACTTTCAGTTTTTATGTTCCTAGACATACAGCTTCAATTTATTTTGTAAATATCCGAATTGGCGTCAAAATTTCCCTTAAAATCCATTTTTTGGCCACTCGGAACGTTTGTAAGTAATTTTTGAATATGCCAGATGAAAGAGAATTTTTTTTTCTACCTCTGTGCAAAATTTCATTCATGGACATCTTCATCTACCCCCCAGCTCCAAAGGATATATCCGAATTTGCGTAAAAATTTCCCTTAAAATCCATTTTTTGGCCACTCGAAACGTTTGTAAGTAATTTTTGAATATGCCAGATGAAAGGGAATTGTTTTTTCTACCTCTGTGCAAAATTTCATTCATGGACATCTTTATCTACCCCCCAGGTCCAAAGGATATATCCGAATTTGCGTGAAAATATCCCTTAAAATCCATTTTTTGGCCACTCGGAACGTTTGTAAGTAATTTTTGAATTTGCCAGATGAAATAGAATTATTTTTTCTACCTCCGTACAAAATTTTATTCATAGACATCTTCTCCTACCCCCCAGCTCCAAAGGATATATCCGAATTTGCGTGAAAAATTCACTTAAAATCCATTTTTTGGCCACTCGGAACGTTTGTAAGTAATTTTTGAATATGTCAGATGAAAGAGAATTGTTTTTTCTACCTCTGTGCAAAATTTCATTCATGGACATCTTCATCTACCCCCCAGCTCCAAAGGATATATTCGAATTTGCGTCAAAATTTCCCTTAAAATCCATTTTTTGGCCACTCGGAACGTTTGTAAGTAATTTTTGAATTTGCCAGATGAAATAGAATTATTTTTTCTACCTCTGTACAAAATTTTATTCATAGACATCTTCTCCTACCCCCCAGCTCCAAAGGATAACTCCGAATTTGCGTGAAAAATTCACTGATATGTCAATTTTAACACACTATGAACATTTATTAAGTATATATTAGTATTTAAATAATATTTTATATCATTTTATATTTTTGTTTTTATTAAATTAACTATAAAATGTTTTTTATCAACCACTAATTATCATGGTTCCTCCGTATTTAATTTGTAGTATTATCATGTGCGAGCGTTCAATTTTACCTACAACTTGCTGGTCAAGTATGCACAGTAGATTTTGATGCGCTGTTGCCAAATGAGCTGCTTGTCGTATTTCTACGGTAGGAGCTAGGAGCTAGCTTCTCGCCGATATATTTTTGCTCACAATTCAGTGGTTTTGAATGAGTTTAAGCAAGACCTAAGCAGCCTGGTAATATACTTTCCTTCGAACTAAAAATACATCTAGCAAATCAACAATCTAAAGTTGTTAATGAACAAATAACTCTTGAAAGTTTTCCACTATTAAACTGTTTACTTTAATTAAGTTTTTATTTCATATATGGATAAGGCGGAAATGTAACACAAATATATAAAGTTATTCAGCATGACATAGTTTTTCCTGTATTTTCTATATCATTGCTCTTATAGAGGGAAATACATCCAGGATAATCCCTCAGGGCTAACAATAGGCTTTAATATTTTTATGTCTTATTACTTTTATACTTGGTCTAGTTTTAACACCACTTAATATTACTTAGTCAATAGCTACCTTGAAAAAGCAAAATATAACCTCAATATATCTGACGATGCTCGTTGTAACGAAACACATGGTATTGTATTATAAAAGCTAGTTTTATTTTTTATTCTTAGTAACATGGACTTCCACGGGGTAAGGGTTAGTGCAATAAATTTAATTCACCATTTATTTGATAAATATTTTTTTTCGATTTGTCAAGCAATAAAGTTTTACTGGCTTTTTTTGAATAATCAATAATTAATTTTCCAAATGTTAAATTGGTTATGTCATTTTTTGACATATAACTTCGTTAAAATAAATACATAAGAATTGTTCAATACATTACATGATGCGAAAGCAGCTTCATTAAAGTTAGCTTTTGGATATTGTCATATAAATAACTATCATCCAAAACCTCTCGAGTAAATTTTTATCAGGGATCTGCTCATCTGCTACTCATCTGCTGCTCATTCTTCTGCTTTGAAATATTTTCATTTACTTATACCAAAAACGAAGTTCTTTTATTTTAGTATCTGGCTGACCAATATACACAGCATTGCAGTCATCGCAGTGTAACTTATATATTCCAGGAGAATGTAAAAAAGAAACAGAGTCTTTAGTGTTGACCAAGAAGGATCATACATCTTAAGAATGTTCCCAAATTTTTAAGAAATAGGACCAAAGAAATGTAAGGAACCAACAAAATTAGATTCAGTATGAGAGGAAGAATCAAGTTGAGAAGAGACCCCTTTTTCTTGCTTTTTTAAAACATATAAAAAAGTTAAAAAGTTAATTCTAGACCACAAATCTTATACATTTTATCCTATATGTTCTTATATTTATTTTTTAATTTTTTATTTGTTGGTTCGTTTGAAAATGTTTGTAATTTTATATTTTATGTTTTAATAGTGGTCTTTATATTTATACTTGTTTGCACTAAGGTATGATTTTTTCTTTTCTTTTTAATTTGCACCACTAAAATAACCTTTTTTATAGCCTGATGATGGCCTCAATGTTAGGCCGAAACTAGTTGCTATTTTGTTTTCCATCAACATAAAGAATAAAATTCTGTGACATAGACCTTGGATTTTCATTTGGTTATACCAAAAACTTACCAGATTATTGATGCCTATAAGTGATATTTCCTTCGTTTCTATTAAATTTAGTCCTTAGAATTTGCTTACATAAATCACCAGTATCACCTAAGAAGAACTTCCACATTATAAAATTAGTGTAAAAAAACGTGTTTTAGCAAATTGATTTTTTCTATTACTGCTTTTATTTTTTTATCCACTACGAGCATCAAGGGATGACATGTTCTTTATGAAAAAGTGTATATGTCAGATTAATAAAGTTATTGTGAGACTAACATGTACTATCGGCTTCAGAATTGCATATACATTTTCAAACTCAAATCGCTTACATTGAATAGACAGCCTTTTATTTTGTGTAACCAATCACGGTTTAAATAATAATAAATTTGAAATCAGTTAAACAGTTGTCCACGCCCACATCTTCACTTAGTTTGGAACCCTCGATAATAAATGTTTGTTTGGGATTAAAATCCCTTTTTTTTATTATATCAGTTCAAAAATGCGAAAAAAACTTATTTATTCGGGACATGACCTACCCTTGTTAATAAACAAACCATTAAATGGGGGCGTTTTAAAAATTGCCATTCGTATGTTGTCTAAGGAGGGCGTTTTTATAACTTCGGTAGGTAAACGAAATTCACATTTCTACAGCCGGATGACTGTACAGTCGGCTTTAGAATAGCATATACATGTTAAATGTGAATTTCGTTTACCTACCGAAGTTATAAAAACGCCCTTCTTATACAACAAAGGAATGGCAATTTTTAAAACGCCTTCATTAAATGGTTTTGGGAGATTAAGTGTATTTACAATGGTCGGTCATGTCCCGAATAAATAGGTTTTTTTCGCATTTTTGTACTGATATAATAAAAAAAGGGATTTTAATCCCAAACAAACATTTATTATCGAGGGTTCCAAACTAAGTGAAGATGTGGGCGTGGACAACTGTTTAACTGATTTCAAATTTATTATTATTTAAACCGTGATTGGTTACACAAAATAAAAGGCTGTGTCTATTCAATGTAAGCGATTTGAGTTTGAAAATGTATATGCAATTCTGAAGCCGATAGTACAACAAGATATTTATGTCTTCTGTTGTGACCATTTTTTATTTATGGATTTCTTTTATATTTCACAGTGCATTTCTGTTTACAATAAAGTTTTCTCATCTTCAGTTTAACCACCTTGTTGTTTATTAACACCTACCTACCAACCGTACCTACCTATATGAATACTTTTAATATTTTCAATGGCTTTTTAAAATAATAATGTAAATTGATTTTTGATTTGACGGCAATTGTTGTCATCGTCATCAATATTATCTGAATATATCATCAATACAAAAAATAAACATTATCATTACTGTAATGGAAGTTTAGTCTGAATTTTTTTAAGATATATCAGTTAGTTTTTTTTTCACTAATGTGTTTCAAAACTTATCAATTTACTAAAAGTTATCACGTAACTTTGTAATTACGATTTTAGAAAAGCGGTTTCATGTAATAAGCAGTTGAGATATGTAATTTGGTTTTTCATGCTTTGTTGCGAATGGAAAAAAAGTCAAATATTTTTTTAATACTATTAAGTAATGAAAGTGATAAATTGTACGTAAATATTCAGAATCGAAAAATATTAAAAATCGTCTACTAAATTAAGGATAATAAAAAACTCTTCGTTTTAACAAAACTTTCAATATTTATTTAAAAATTGCTTTTTTAAAGGCTCAATGACAGCTGTTTCGCTATGAAACAGCTGTCATTGAGCCTTTAAAAACGCAATTTTTAAATAAATATTGGAAGTTTTGTTAAAACGAAGAGTTTTTTATTATCCTTAATAAGATGGACTTCCAAAAAGTAAGGGTTAGTACAATCAATTTAACGTCTACTAAATGTTTTTTTTTAAATTATTGTTTTCATAATCTTAAAAAGTTTTTATTTTTTAATTAAAATCTGCATTAGACATTTAGAACATAGTTAAAAAATAAAATTAAGTGTTAATCATTATTTTTCAACGATAAATTCCTTTTAAAATTTAATATTTAATGTACATAATTTTTCAGAACAATAAACAACTAAAGGGTTAAATTAACTTTCACTATTTATTCGTAAAATACTTTAAATGTAATGTATTTTACGAATAAATAGTGAAAGTTAATTCAACCTTTTCGTTGTTTATTGTTCTGAATAAGATGAACTTTAACAAAGTAAGGGTTAGTACAATAAATTACATAATTTTTAATTAAACTGATTTTCAACTAGTAAACAGAAACAAATCAACTTAATTTACTGTTTGTTACCAACGTTTTTACAAACATAATTCCATTTCCAGTATTCAGCATACAGTTGTATTAAAATCTTAAAAATGCTAAGAAATTTGTGTAAAATAACCAAAAATTTAGTAGAGCAATAATGTAAATAGCTCTTAGATATTAATTTGTAACGTTGCTTGTCCTAACATTTTTTGGCGTTCTTCCAATCAAGGAAATAACAAATAATTTAGATTTTGCGACACAAGTAGCTGAAAACTTTTAAAATTTACTCTGCACCATCGCAGAAACATTTAAACTAGCTTTAAATGAACGGCTAAAGGTTTTAAAATATTCTAATATAGTATTTTGTTACAGGTAAGACATTTTATCACGTTTTCTTCTTATTTGGTAAGTGATGTTGGAGATTTTATTAACAGTGTATTTAAAATAGCTCACTCTGTATACAAAAACAAATAATTTGATATTTACATTTCTTAACCCAGTTTTTTCTTTTATAATTATGGAGTTCCTTTATAAAGTAACGTCAATTTGTAGGTTAGGAAAACTTTGCGAGCAAACAGAGAGATTATAATTCAAATGTCAAGTCATTTGATGACTATGGACGCTTACCTATTAAATTAATAATGTGTTTCAGGCAGAATAGCATGAATTATGCATTTCCCTGTGGGTTGCATATGAATTTAATGAATGCCAGCTTGAGTATGCACATACACACATACACATACGGGCTATCTATTCTAAGCATGAAATACTAAATCTTGTTTGTTGATTGTTGCTTTGGTCTTCTATATATCATCAAAAATAACGGTTTTAGCGGTAGTTCTTTAGTTATTTACATCATCATTGTCTTGTGTATGGATACAAGCCCGGATGACTTATTTGCCCAAGCGTATACGTATTGTTTGTAGTGTATCATAGTCTAACTCTCGAGCTATATTAAGTACAGTATTTATGGGTTAAGAAAGAGAAGATTTATCCATTGTGGAACATTTATGTCTTCATTTGTAAAACAAATTGTCTTGGTATTCTTTAGTAATAAAAAGGTATATAATTGCAAAACTGTAGGATATATTATACAGTTTTATTAAAAAAAAAACAAATGGAATAAAAGATTATGAATATTATAGTCATAATAAAAGTAACGCAATTTTACTGTCCAGATACTGATGATTATTTGCAGTGATGAGAGGCAATCAAAGTATCAAAAAGTACTTACGTCGCCAAAATTCTTGGAACTCTTTATGTTTATATAAATAAGATAATATTATTATAGGTGAAGAAGTGTAAAAATTTGTTTATGCATTCAATGCAAATTGGCTAAATTAAAACCAAATGAAAAACCCAAAGTCTACCTCAAAGTCTATGCCATATCATATTTTATAAGAATTTTCCCAAATTTGTAAGAAAATCTAATATTGAATTTGGTTTGAAACCCAACAATAACTTGAGATCCTTCCTGGTCAACACTAAAGACTCTGTTTCTTTTTTACATTTTCCTGGAATATATAAGTTACATTGCGATTACTGCAATGCTGTGTATATTGATCCTGACTGACCAATATACACCAATATACGCCTTTTAGATACTAGAATAAAAGAACATCTTAATCATGTTAAAAATTACAAGGACTTTGACCGACCTAATTCACCATCTGCCTTTGCCATATCATTGCTGAAAATCACACTTTTTCTAATTCCAACGTTTCGAGGTTACATAAATGAATTTACTTGAAATGTTAGAGATCAATGAAGTATCAAGAGACAGTGCAGTTGTATGTTTGAATGAACAGTTGAGACCAAAGGACCCTTACATATTTCTTAGTCTTCCCTTTTGATGGTATGTGTGTGTAACAGATTTTACTTTGTTTTCTGTTGTCCACTTTCTTCAATAATTGGTTTTGCTTTCTTTCTAATGTGACTAATTAGCTTCGTACATTTTACTAGGTTGTTTATCTTCATTTTAAATTAATCCTAATTGTTATTGTCAACATAACCTCACTAACCTTTTATTCTTCTTCTTCTTGTGACTTATTCTTCTTGCCCTCTGTTATGTCGGTCTGCAGTTACACTGGAAAGTTTTTTAAATCTATATGTCTATGTTGAACTCGCCCCCCCATTTTTCTTTCTTTTTTAAAACATATGAAAAGTTAAAAAGTTAGTTTTAGATCACAAATTTTATACGTTTTATTTTTTATCCTACATGTTTGCTAGATACCGATCTTTTCTTGCAATCATTACCCTAGGATGCCTAGTTTCACGTCTCTAGTCGACGCTTTTAGCTTCCTGCTACTCTAGGAATCCCTAGTCTATTCGCAAATCGTTGCTCTGGACTTAAATTTTTCTAAATCTTTTTTAAATAAAATCTCTCAAATAAAAGAATATCAAACATTAAGAGCCAATACGCCTAAATAGTGGCGCTAACTGATGACAGAGAAACGAAAGTTCTGGTAGAGAGAATCCGATACCCCACTACCGTTTAAAATTAGCCCAAGGCTGGACTAAGTACAATCGAAGACCCAAATAAAATTGGGAATTTATTATATTCGCAATACGTATATTTTTAAATTAATTTCTTAAGAAAATGGAAAAAATCATTGTGCGTACATTACAGTTCAAACTAATATTTCATACCTATTGTATAGAGAAATAAAATTAACTAAAAAATTTAAAAGAAACCATTTATTGTTACAAAGTTTTTAATTTTAATTACCTGTAAATATTATCGATAAAATAGTGAATTACTTATACAAATTTAAAAACTACTGATTTCGCAATTTATACAGGAGAGTTTTCAATAAAATATTTTTTGAAGAAATGCCAAAGTAATCGTAATACCTAAATATTTTTTAGAACCATTTTTAAGTTTTATTTTTTTTTATTTTCACATTTTGAAGTCAAAAAAACATGTTATTAAAAAAAGTACCTGTGTGTGTTTACCTAAGCTGATATGTGTGGTAAAAATTATCGCCAACGGTTTAGGAAAAAGATTCACCAGATCTTTACGAAATTTTCATCAAAAATCGACTATGTAAAAATATGGATTTGATTAGTTTTTGGGGAAATCAGAAGGAAGGAAGGAAGTTTTTAAGGTGGTTTGAAAATTAAAAACTGAGGTTCGAAATTAAAAAAAATCTAACCTAATAATCTGAAATAAGGTCTTAAAAATTTATTATTGGTTATTCATTTATTAAATAATAAACAGACTATAGAAACCAAAAAATTAAGATAACACAAAAAGTGTTTCTACACCATCGTGCTTTTCTGAGTATTTCCGTTAACTGTTTTCCATACGGTAGGTTGTTTTCTGATTTTTATACTCCCTATCACACTGACAAATCAGTATTTACCTAAATAGGCAATGTTTTTCTTATGCAAAATCGTCTAGTAGAGTTGCCGGTGTTCTTAGCGTTAAGTGACCAGTACCTTGCTTGAATAATGAAACAGGAACAGGCTAGGCCGAATGTCTTGAACACAATGATGACTTTTTATTGTGGAATATAAGCTGCTTTCGTTTTCCAAAACTTTAAGGGTAATTAAGGGTAACTGAACGGCTCAGTTCAGTTCAGATTAAATTCAACACCTAAAATGAATAAATTTTTTCTCCCTCACAATCAAATTAAATGGAAGAAGTTATTGTTATTATATTATTTTGGTCACTGGCCCTTCCTCCATATATCCCAGCACATAATACACCAGCAACATGTATTCTGTGATACCAGTAAATAATAAGAAACACGCAGGGACAAGTCGAGTGTCTCTTCAATTCTCAATTTTGAGTAAGGAAAGTACCATATGTGACACATTTTGAAAAGGTAATTTTATGGGGAATTCATCAGCTCAACCAATGTTGTTGTGTAAAGCACCGATTTCGAAATTCAACGTGTGATACCTCATTTGAGATTTATTTTATTAGTATTTTAATGCAATAAAGAATATAATCCTGAAATCATGTTTAAAATGTGAAATCAAATGACAATTAAAAGTCTTTTAAGTTTGTTTCAATTTTTCATTCAAATAAGGTGTCAGACTTTGGCATCAGTTTGGCATCAAATTTTAAACATTGTGTACCTATATACCCAAAAAAACCTGCAACCAGTGGAAAACGTAATTACTGTTAGTAAAATAAAAGAAAACAAAAAAAATGGAGTGTTTTATAACTTTAATACCACGCATTTTATACAAAAACCAATAGCCGTTTAACAATATACATTTAAATTTGATATATTCCAGCTGGACAAAAGAAGTCACAAAGTGGGCGATTCCCAAATAAAAGCGCCTACGAGCGAGAATGTTAATTATTAAAAAAATCTATTTTTAAACCGACTTTATGAAAATTTTTTACCAATAAATAATACAAAAATATTTGATTCAATAAATTTAAAAAGCTAAATAAAAATTTTAAATTTAATATATATCGAATCAATGGCTTTGATTACGACCGTTAAATTGACTTTAATGTGCTTCGATATAAAAAAAAACCAGTAATCGAGAAAATATGTCAAAGCAAATGTTAAATTAAAGGTCGTATTTAAAAAAACCGACTCCTCAAAACAATATTATGAACTATAAATGGAAGTAAAATGTTTTGATTTGTAAAATGTAAATCAAATAATTTAGCATTTTATGTTTTAATAAATTTAAAATTGTAATGGAAGTTTGTTTTTTATCATAAAGGTTCATTTATATCGAACGAATTTTGTAAAAGAAACTACTGGAAGTAATTTAAATAAAAGCATCGTTGATTAATCTACTTTTCATATTCAATATATTGTGCAGTGCTGGTTTATCAATTGCCATTTTTTTTTTGTCAGAACTTAAACTGTCTAATAGATATCTGTTAGTTTTAACTGGCGGATAGGACA
Organism: Ophraella communa; assembly: GCA_035357415.1. Taxonomy (NCBI): domain Eukaryota; kingdom Metazoa; phylum Arthropoda; class Insecta; order Coleoptera; family Chrysomelidae; genus Ophraella; species Ophraella communa. The sequence goes on along the minus strand of CM068988.1, from coordinate 16,583,034 downwards.
TATAACTATAGGATAGCAAGTAATACCACAAAATGCGTGTCTGAACTTTAATGTTTTGTGTCGCATAACCCATTTTCTGTACAGAAGTCTTTGTATTTGTGTAAGAGGTGTATTACAACAATAACAATCACAAATAGAGAAAGCTATGGATAATAATATGAGTAAGATGAAAAGAGAGAGCAACTCCTGAATCGCCCAAAAAAATTATTGAGAATGAAAAAAAAAACGATAGTGTAACTAGATGCTTGGCAGCAAATCGAAAAAAGTTTTTGAACTTATATACTAAGTGACATAAAAATCCGAACACCCAGTTTAAATGATTTTATATTTATAAAATTTGATGAATTTATTTATTTTACTGAAATAAACAATTGATGGAATTTTCAGCCTTATCAGAAGATTCCGGTTTTTATACTGCTTTTTTTGAAATCCACTACTTAACAATCCAAAAATGAATATTGTAGCAGTAGATCCAAATTTTGCGGATTTTGATTCTCGCCATTCTTCACGATTGGTTACGATGCCTAGGGTACGGAGACATGTAAGATGTCGTCAACTTAGTGAGTTTGATAGGGGTCGTATAGTGGGACTTCGGGAAGTTGGATTTTCTTTTCGGGAAATTGCAGTTAGAGTGCAAAGAAGTGTAGATACCGTGGTTAGGTGTTGTCAGACATGGCTCTGAGAAGGCCGTAGGCAAAGAGCAAGGGGCTCTGGACGCCCCCGTAGAACAACAGACCGTGAAGATCGCCGCCTAAGATTATTGGCCTTAGGGGACGTTTTCTCCACTACCAGGTCCATTGCAAATGAATGGTTTGTAGAGAACGGAAGACCTATTGGCATGCGAAGTGTTTACCGAAGAATAAAACGTTTTGTCCTGTTTGCATACCGACCACACTGGGTCCCTTTAACTCCAGAACACCGACGTAATCGCCTTAAGTGGTGCAGAGAACGGTCCCTCTGGGATCAGGAATGGACAGTATTGTCTTTAGTGACGAGTCTCCATTTTGTTTAGGAAAGCACGATGGTCGAGCGAGGGTTAGAAGACGACGTGGTGAAAGGAGAAATCCACGGTTTTTTGTTGAAAGGCATGTTCATCAAACTGTTGGAGTCATGGTTTGGAGTGCTATAGCTTATGGTTCAAGATTACCTTTAACCTTCATCAGAGGTAACATGAACGCGCAGCGTTATATCCAAGAAGTTTTACAACCCCATCTTTTACCCTATCTTAACACCCTGGCAAATCCAACTTTCCAACAAGATAATGTCCGATCACATGTCGCAAGAGTCACAATAGACTTCTTTCAACATAATGATATCACATTGTTACCTTGGCCACCAAGATCTTCGACTTATCCCCAATTGAGCACGTGTGGGATATGATGGGTAGGAGATTGCTCAATTTGCAACGTCCTCCTCAGACTCTAGAAGAACTTCGAGAGGAGTTGGTGGTTGCCTGGAATGAGATACCACAGGAGGACATTTACCACCTGATTAGAAGCATGCCTAGGCGCGATATTACTCTAAAAAAGGCTTTGTTGTGTACAGAATGCCTATTGGTCGATAAAAACCATGTAAAAAAAGAAATTCAACCAAATCCATTACATATTGCCAATATTCCTTACCTGTAAGTTAATTAATTAGACGCTAAAAATGAGAAGAAAAACCAAACTTTATATGCAGGTTACTATTATTTGAAGGAAACTTAACTAGCGGATATAATCTGCAATTGATAAACCGATTAGAAAGAGAAATAGATGGCTATAAAATGCTGTAGACATTCAAATAATCTTGGAATGTGGATACATGAAAAGCTGATAGTGAAATTAACCAAAATCATTGGAGGACCTAGTAGTAGTAGTAGTAGTAGTAGTAGGAGATTATTATGTAATAAAGTCATGCAATCCGTAGTTCTATACAAGATACCGGTGTTGAACGTTGTTATAAGATTAAAAACATATTGCTGTATGAAAACAAGACTAGTTTAACTTCAGCTTGAGGAAGACTGACGATTTTATTACTATAAGTTTCTCTCAGGTTACGGATCTTTTCAATTAAAAACAGTATAAATACGTTTTTTCAAATAAATAGTAGAAAATTGATAGTGGTAACCTTTACTTTGTGGAAGTTCATCTTACTAAGAACAATAAATAACTGAACGGTTGAACTAAACTATTTATTCGTAAAATACATTTTTAAATGCAATGCAAAACTAGCTAGTTTTTAGCGAAACAACTGTAATTGCATTTAGAAACGTATTTTGCGAATAAATAGTGGAAGTTTGTGTCAACCGTTCAGTTATTTATTGTTCTTAAATAGTAGAAGTTTCGTTCAACTATTTAGTTGTTTATTGTTCTTAATAGGATGACTTAATAAGAAGACTTTTACATAGTAAGGGTTAGTACAATAAATTTCATTAAAAACTTTTTAATCCTATAGCTTTAGATTCGGATAGACGGCTGAAATGGCTTCGAAGAGAATACGCCATATCTTTTGAATGGAAAAATGGGAGCAACAAAGACTAATACTGGAATCGATTGTAACCGTTGACCACAAAAAAAATATAATAAGCAATCTTCTGTTAAATAAAAAAAATGGCAGGAAGCCGCAGGAATAATTTCCGAAATCATGAAAGGTAAGAAGATTGAGAAGAGAATTAATACATCTCTAGAGACAGTCTTCGAAGAAATTCTATTAAATCTCCTGGGATGGTCCAGCGTTTTGTTGCAAAAAAGGGATTTTTAGTTAGAGTCGCGCCTGATACTACTGGATAACTAAGTTCCTAAAAAATAAGGATTCTAACTGATTACCGAAGTCTCTGAAAAGAACCTATACGGGATAAAAGAAGATGTAGAGGATGAATAACTAGAAGAGGCAATCGAAAAACACTGCTTGTATGACTGCTTAGCTCTCAGCTAAACAGAAATCCCACCTGATCGAGATCTGTTCAAAAGAGAAACTCTGAAAATAGTACTTTATGAAATTTAAATGTACCTTAGCAATTAAATGCAAGTTTAAATTTTAACTCTTTTTTTATTTTGAACTGAATAATTGTGCTACTCAACATTAAAGAGATTGAACCTTTTCCACTATTCCTATAAAATAAAAGTGTGCCATTAGAACTTATAATAGATGAGATCCTAAGAAATCTAACCTTGCTAAAATTTTAAATTAAAGTGTACTATAGAAATCTGAAAAGCAAAATGAAAACTTAGTTGTGATCGTGGTTGTACTGGCATAATTAGAAAATCAGTTGGAAATTTCTGTTGACAAAAACCACGTCAATCATTGTTAGATTTTGGAAAAAATAGTAATTTAATTTTTTTTATTTCAAACGATCAAACCAAGGGTTTAAAACAAGATTTTAAAGAAACATTTCCAAAAGTCAACGGAGGGTGCAATTTTATGGGTAAATTGGATGGCAACTAAAACTAAACACATAACTAATATAAGTACTGTTACAAGGTCGTTAAGTTCAAAAGCCGGCTTTGTTCAAAACTTTTAATAATGGCGAGTGCGGATCCTTGAAAAAACCGTTGTTCTATTACTCGAAGAAGACTAAAACTTTCTAGTCAGTAAACGCGTGAGCCACTCAATCATCAGCTAGAACAGTCTTATTTAATAGTGAACAATTAGTGCGCGGAAGGTAAGTGAGCAGTGAAATAAGTGCATATAAATAGTGTTATATCGGAGTGTTATAAATTGGTACTCATATACTGGGTGTATATAAATTAAGTAGGGGAGACCGGGGTTGGTTGTCATAGGTTCGCCTGTCACATTTTTTTGAGATTATTGTTACGTGTTTCGAAAAGTATGCACTACCGTGAGATGAAATGAACATTACTTCATATCTCCATTTTTTTCAGATCTATAGATTTAATTCTAACACGCTCATATAAAATATTAAGAGTAGCTCTGCAACCTATGTCAATCTACCCCGTTATTGGGGCAAGTTGTCATAAATTATAAAAACTCTATAAATAAAGAAGAAAAATATTACAGTACTATCTTCTACATTTCTATCGTAAATTATTAGAAAAATCAATTTAGATACAATTATTCTCCTTGTACATTTTCGTCAATCAAATAATATGATCAAAATAACTATAGTTTCCATTAACTTTATCTAAAATTCGACATCTTCATGTTTTATTATTCGAACCAAAGCCGCCATTTCCAAAAGTTATAAAGGATAAAAGTAATTTTCTTTCCCATTTAGTAATTTCGTTAGATTGATAAAAGAAACTTTTAATCTAATTTTACAGTATCTGTACCTGGAAATGTCAGATATAGCAACAAGACACATTTTCAGTTTTTGTCCTTGAACGTTTTACGGATATAGGAGAATAAAATTCATCGCAAATAAAATGACGTTAAGAATTTTAATTCATTTCCACAAAAACTCAGTCGTACGTTTGGAAATTAAATTATATAAATCTAGGAATGAAGGTAGTAGTCTGGAACTAAAAAGTTTTTAAATAAATTATATTACAATTAAATTACTTTATTTTCAAACCGCTATGAAAAGCAGCTTATTTCTAATAAATCTAATAAATATTATTTCCCACGGCACTTTGCCCACACTATATGCAATTGATTTTTTTGTGGTTAGGATCCTTTGATCTCGATGATTGTTTTCGTGGTTTTAGTACTTCCAGGCATGTTTGATTTGACTATTTTTTCGTATTAAAAAACTACCCCTAACGAGAGGGTGATTTTTTTAAATTATGAAAACCCCTTTTTTCCTCCCTAGCTCAGAAACGACTATAAAAACTCGGAGTTTTTGTGTGGCATAATATTCTACGTTTAATTTCCAAGAAAACTGTAATTTAATTTTTGTGATCCCATCATCCCTTAGGAAAATATTTTTCCACCTCAAAAATTCTTAAGTTTTTGAAATTTCACAAAACCTAAAAAAATAAGGGAACGGTGAAAGATATCAAAATGAAACAAAAACCATGGTCTTCGGAACTTCGAGATCTTTTAGAAACCGTGTTTACTTATTTCAAAATCCTCAAGGCTATTCGGCATCATCGTGAATCTTATAACTTTTTCAAGGGTACATTATTTTAGTTAATCCGGTCCTGAACAAAAAAGGAGAACTATAATTAAAATTTTCGTAATTAAATAAGCTTTCAGATAGAGAGATTGATTTTTAAAAAAATGTAATTTTACCCCGTCCATAATCGAACAAAGTTGAAAATTTAAAAATTTGGATTTTAAATGTTTAGATTATTTTTAACTTTGAGGAATGATGGTGGCTTAACTATGAACCCCATCGAAACCGGACCACCACCAATTGATTTCTTATTAAATTATTTATAAAATATAAACATAACAGAAAATTTACCAAAAAGAGATGAAGTTCCCTACTAAATTGTACGAATATTACTATAATTGTAAATGTTAGGATAATTTGTTATTTCAGTTTTGTGAACCATTAAAATGAATATTAAGTTACATTACTTTTATTCTATAAATCATTGCAGTTGGGTTTGGGAGTCGGACAAAGTCGCAAGACGTTATAAAACCGAATGTAAATATCGTTGCAGTTGTTGAAAAAGTATAGTGTGTAACAAGTGGGGAAAGTACTTTTTCCTTTTAGTGCACAATCTACTATTTTCTAGGACAACCTCTTCAGTTATAAAAAAGCACATTTTGTACATAATTTCATTTTTGCATCAGCTGCTAGGCAGGTTGCTAAGCAATAAATGTAATATTTCGTGTAGGTTCACTCCAAAATCTAATACTTGTCAAATTATCCCCCAGCAACAAATTGATGACATGTCAGCAAATCGTTTCTGTCAAAGTTTTGGTAGGTAATGACTAATATCATAGTTGTTTTTTCTATTTCTGTGTACCTATAAGAAAAAACAATAAACAAAATATTTACACAGTTTTTTAATTTATATATTAATCGCAGTAATGAAATATTATCTGTTTATTTCTTTAAAAGTACTTGCATGTATTAAACGTGAACGATATGTCATAGAAAAAGTATCGTATGCAACTCGCAGCAAAATGGCCATTTTGCACTAGTAAGAATTGCAGCAATTACCTTCGTCAGCAGGTAGGTAATGGCTCATTTTTCCCCTAAATTCTCCGTATATTGAAATAAAAATCATAACTTCAAATAAATATATTATTAAAATCGGTTTTTTTCTACGACCACCACAAAAAAATTGTAAATTCCACAGACATTAACATTTCTGCTGCGATATTTTCAGAATAGTTTTTAGCAGTTGTAATTCATATTAGGTGGTAAAATATGTTGTTGAATAATAGTATATTATTCAACGCGCATATAGTGGTAGAGATGAAGTTTACAACACGACGTAGGCTACTATTGTATATTATCTAAGAGAATAATAGCGATTATATTCCAGTATAATCCTGTACTTTTTCCACGACTTAAATAAATACTAGTAATTATAAAAAACAATGCATGGTAGCACTGTAGCACAACAATACACACCAACGTAATATGTGTTGCCTTTAGTGAATATACTGCGGGAAGCTGTCACACACACGATAATGGACCCCGGTTTATATATATTTTATATGAAGAAAGAAGAAACCAATGCCAATGTCACAAAAAAATTGTGAAAATTGTGGATTTTCCTCTCTTCATTTAAGAAGAGTCACATTTGATATATGGATGATTTGCTTCAATATTTAATATGATTTTTAATAACATGATTTTTATTAGATTAAATAAATTTGGCACTATAATAATAAATATAATTTTGCCCTTAAATATGTTTTAGTTACATAAAAACTTAGAAATCAAACAATACTGTGTAAAAAAAGTATAAAGAATATACATACATATTCATACAGTAAATAATGGTTCATTTTTCACTAGTGAATAATAGGCAACATTATACTTGAAGTACAGTCGGCTTTAGAATAGCATATACATGTTAAATGTGAATTTCGTTTACCTACCGAAGTTATAAAAACGCCCTTCTTATACAACAAAGGAATGGCAATTTTTAAAACGCCTTCATTAAATGGTTTTGGGAGATTAAGTGTATTTACAATGGTCGGTCATGTCCCGAATAAATAGGTTTTTTTCGCATTTTTGTACTGATATAATAAAAAAAAGGGATTTTAATCCCAAACAAACATTTATTATCGAGGGTTCCAAACTAAGTGAAGATGTGGGCGTGGACAACTGTTTAACTGATTTCAAATTTATTATTATTTAAACCGTGATTGGTTATACACATAAATAGGCCGTCTATTCGATGTAAGCGATTTGCAGTAGTATTGTCAAAATTAATTTTGACAATAACTGTCAAATAAATTCGCTCCGCGAAAAATTGGCAATTACTGATTAAAAACTAGTGTATTGTGTGAAAAAAGTGACGAACAGATTAGAAAAACTATCCTTGAAATTATTAGTAGTGAAAAAGAAACCAAAAACATCGATTTAGTTGAAAAAAATAAAATACTGGAATTGGCCGATAGGACGTCGGCTAATTCCCCCAGTAAAATCATGACCTCGATAGAAAACCCGGATAAAATGCAAAAAATCACCAGTCTAGTTGACAATTTGTCAGAAAAAGATTTGGGAGAGTTGTTATTTCTGATAGCAAACAAACTGGGATACAATCTACTACCAAAAGATAGACCAATAACACAAAAACCGAAAACCAACCAAACCAACCCTAGAAAAAGACCAAACCCGCAGCAAACTTCTGGAAAAACCACTGAATTACAGACATCCAACCGTTATCAAGCCCTCGGTGTTGACGAAGACGTTGACATGGACATCACTCAAACAGTAAGTAAGATTTTAAATGAATCAGATTATGACTCCGACTCCAGCCGAATGACTACTCACTCTAAATCATCCAAAAACAAAAAATTAGACAGTCTTCAGTGTCCTCCTCCTCTGACGAAGATTCTCACTGTCCTACTATGTCAAATACACCAAAAAATATTGAATTTCCCCATTTACCTCCCCCCACTCAATCATTTCCCAAACCTCTGGAAAAAAAACTAACTCAGTCTACCCAAAAACCTAAAGACAAAATTCCCCCTATCACTATCAAAAACAAAGAAACATGGCTGGACTTGTTAAAAATTTTCAAAATTAAAAATATCACAATTACTAATGCCGTCAATAAAAAGGACGGAATACAATTTACACCAAATTCGACTGACGACCACCGACTTATAACAAAAGAATTAGACAGACAAAAACAACTATACTATACATATCAACTCCCAACTGAAAAAACCCTCCGAGTAGTTTTGAGGGGTATTCCAATCCACATCTCGGAAGAGATGGTTGAGGAGGAATTGAAGAACCTTCAATTCCAACCCATCAAAATTACAAGGATGTACAAAAAACACACTACTAAATTGTCCGACCCCAAAACAAAGAAATTAATTACACAGACTGAGAAAATTCACATGCCTCTAGTTCTTGTGGAGCTCCCCCGTAGTGAGCACAGCAAGAATATTTATAACGTCAACAATTTATTTTATATTAAAATCAAAGTAGAAACACAGCGGTCCAGCACTCAGTCCGCGCAATGCCACAGATGTCAGGGATTTGGGCACACCCAAAGAAACTGTCATCTGGAAGTCCGTTGCGTGAAATGTGGACTGGACCACTTGACTTCAGAGTGCAAGAAAACGCCAGATACCCCAGCTTGCTGCGCTAACTGCGGGGGTGATCACCCAGCGAACTACAGAGGTTGTCCTTCTTTCAAAACTCCTAAAAAGACAAATACTCCACAAGATAAGACAAAGTCATACGCGCAGATGGCAAAAACACCTAATAGTGCCCAAAAACAAACCAATTCACCTTCGAATGAATTAAAAGAGGCTTTATCTGAAATTCGCTCCATACTGTCTGCTGAACTAAAGCAGATGGTATCTGAATTAAAGAAAACCCTTTTAAGACATGACAAATAAACGAACACCAGACTCACTAAAGATAACTGCTTGGAATGCCTGTGGCATTTCAAGCAAAAAAGACGAATTAATTGACTTCCTTGATTCTCACTCCGTCGACGTAATTCTCATCTCTGAATCGTGGCTCAAACCGGCAGTTGGTTTTTCAATTCCAAATTACTTTTGTTATCGAACAGACAGACTGACAGGTAGGAATGGCGGAACCGCGATTTTAATTCAAAAAGACATTGACCACACTTTCACAAACCGTTACAACACCGAAAATATTGAAAACACCGTAATTAAAATAACGATGGCTTCGGGCATCACATACACTCTAGTTTCGGTTTATTTATCACCCACTAAGGATCTTCTAGAAGAAGACTTAGACAAAATTTTACCCCGCGACCAAAACACCATCATCGGAGGCGACTTGAACTCCAAACATACGAATTGGAATTCAAGGCGCATAAATGCAAAAGGAAGAATTCTAAATGCACATTCGACTCGACACGATTACTTAGTTGCAGGTCCTGACGAACCGACTCATTTTGGTACAGGGATCTCTGATGTTCTTGATATTTTTATATTAAGAAATGTCAGAGTGAACTTCCAAATTGAGACGAAAGCGGAACTCAGCTCGGACCACAATCCGGTTCTTTTAGAACTGGAGAACTGGCAACCGAATCTGATGAACGCATCACGATCTCGAGTAAATTGGACCAAATACTCCGAAATACTAAGTAACATTAACCGACCCCCCCCCTTGCTCAACAACATGCATGATTTAGACAAAGAAATCCTCCAAATTACCAATGAATTGAAATCAGCGTTATTTCGGAGTACTTCATCCAAATTATCTCCAGCATCGAACCCCGTTTCAATCCCTCCTGGGATTAAACATCTAATCAGAGTTAAGAACAGAGCCAGAAAAACGGCTCAATTAACGATGAACAGATTAGACAAAAACAGGGCTAATCAGCTAACAAATCAAGTCAAACGTGAGCTAGAAAAACTTCGAAACGACCGGTGGGCTGAGACCTTACAAACGATTAGTGATTGTAATGATCCAAATCCACTGTGGGCACTCAGAAAAAGGCTAAAACTGAAGAACAAAACCAACGATCCCCTTCAGGGAACTTCGGGTCTGGTCTACACAGACCATGACAAAGCCTCCACCTTTGCGGACTCCCTAGAGTTCCAGTTCTCGCCCAACAGGGACCCAGGCGACGACATCGAATGGGAAACTGAAGTCGAACATGCAATAGAACGCGACATTAGAACACTGCCTTTTAAGGCAATACGCCCGACTACAATTTCTGAAATTGAAAACATCATATTTACACTAAAAACGAAAAAAGCTCCAGGAGAAGATAACATTGTAAATCTCCAGCTTAAGCAGCTGCCTCACAGCTACTTGAAATTTTTGGCAAACATCACCAACACCATTTTAAAACTTCAAAAATTTCCTGACAGATGGAAGAACGCCATCGTTATTTTAATAGAAAAACCCGGGAAAAATCCGCTTTTCCCTCAAAACCATAGACCTATCAGTCTTCTGAGCTCAATTTCTAAAGTCATCGAGAGAGTTATTCTCGATAGAATCATAGATGAGAACGACGCAAAACACATAATCCCTGACTATCAGTTTGGTTTTAGAGCTGAACACTCTTGCGAGCAGCAGGCTCTAAGACTGACTGAAAATATCCTTGATCACTGGACTTCCCATCGAACATGCACCGCGCTTTTTCTAGACATAGAAAAAGCCTTCGACAAAGTTTGGCATGAAGGGCTAATTTATAAGTTAAAATCAGTCAATTTTCACTCGGGTTTGCTAAAGCTAATCAAATCGTTCCTCAAATCACGAACATTTCAAGTTAGAGTTAGATCTTCCATTTCACCGATAAGGAGAATTGAAGCTGGAGTTCCTCAAGGTTCGGTTCTCTCTCCTATTCTATACAATTTGTATACGGCAGACCTCCCTGAGTGTATTGGACTTACCAAAGTCTTTACATTTGCGGATGATACCGCGATTTTGTCAGGCTCTTGGAAACTCTCCAAAGCCGTTGAATACCTTCAAAAAACGACCGATGCCTATATAGAATGGGCGGAAAAATGGAAGATCAAAATCAATGCGGAAAAATCGCAATTAATCAATTTCACTAAAAAACGCGATCGACCAGATGTCGATTTTATGCTGAACGATTTGGTTCTAGAATGGAAAAATGAGGTTAAATATTTGGGTATTATGTTTGACAGAAAGTTGACATGGCACTCACATATTGAACATATAGTCAGAAAAACGAACGTTTCAAAGTGTGCACTTTATCCCTTCATATCAAAAGACAGCAAATTAAATTTACGACACAAACTGACGCTATACAAGACCTGCATATTACCACAAATTATATACGCATCCACCGTCTGGGGCCAAACTTCTGTCACTCACTTTCGCAAACTTGAGTCTGTGCAAAATAAAGCCTTACGTCTGATCACTGGTGCCCCCTGGTTTCTCCGTAACTCAAACATTCGACGAGATTTAATGGTGGACTCCATCAGCCACCAAATCCGACTAAGAAACCAGGAGAAAATTAATGAATTCACTTGTCATACTAATCCTCTAATGAGGAGGGCACTTAATTACGACATTGACGAACACCCGAGGGCTAAACGGCCCAAATTGGTTCTTGCGAACCCACCCATCGTTTAGGAAGATCTTCAAAATTTTCTGCAAACAAAAACAATTCAAAATTCACGTAAGCATTTATGCAAAAACATCAAATAAAAGGTAAAAGTTTTTTGGAAAACTAGCCTAACTAAATTCATCAATGATCCCAGAGATGTAAGCGATTTGAGTTTGAAAATGTATATGCTATTCTGAAGCCGATAGTACATGTATAATTAAGGTTTTATAGGTCTGTTGTAGGAAAATATATTTTTAATTTGATCGTAGAAAAAGTATATTGTGTTACTCTTGCAGAAAACTTCCATCACACTCATGTGATAGCACATTGATTGATTAACACATCTTGTGGAATAGAATACCTCCTGCACTTGTTTCATAATATACTGTTTATCGATTATTATCGTGAAGTCAAAAATCACTACTACACAATGTTAAAACATTTATACTTTATTAAATAAAGAAATATTTTACAAGCTTTTCGGGAAATTTTTTTCTTCTTAACTTCATGTAGCACTCTTTTTTGCACACCTTTGTTGGCAGCTCTAACCGAAACGAAACCTCGAAAGCGCTGAAAAATCCGCTTTTATTATTTTAATTTTCAAAGCGTAGTAGAAAACGACTTAAGGAAATTTCTACGGTGGTTCAATTCAAATCTCGATAACAAGACTTACATCAATTTTCCACGGAAAAATGGTGCCGTAGGCATAGCCTGCATGCGAATGAACCTTTCTGTAATTGCTTTCAAAAATTTTGAATATGAAAGCGGATCAGAGTAGGTGATACAATCCAATAATAACTATACAATAAAAGAAACATATAATCAAAAGAAGTATATAGAAAGAAGAAAAATAAAAATATTGGAATATAATTGTGTATTGTGCTTGAACATTGGGGAGTTTATACTGAATCTTTTATTTTTAATTTGAAGAATAAAAAATTATAAAAGCTTTTCTTTATTTATAAATAAGTTACATAAATTTCGATCGAAAATTTGGAAAAATTAAAAAACCTTAACAAAACGTGCTGAAAAATATAGCAATTATGAGCCACGGTATAAAAGTGGGTTATTATAATCGAACCAACACAAATAGCGCTCGTAAGTCAAAACGTTCTGAGTACGTAAAACCTCCAAAATGTCCAACTTTACGATAGAGCTATCAGTTGCTAGATTGCAACACCAGGGTTGCCAAATTTATTTACTAAAACACACTTAAAATAATTTGTTTATATACACACATAATTTCTATTAAATTTATCTCTTAACCGGTATATCAATCCTAATTTATTTATACTGCTATCATTAAACACTATTTATGCACTCTTGTACTTTATTCTTCGCTTTTGGCGCTTCCAAAGATCGTTAGATTATAACTGAAACTCACCCAGACTAGTCAGTGCTTGAGCGTGGCGAGATTGTAACAATACACTTTTCTACCGTGGCTCATATTTTTTCTGTTTAAATTTTTCAAGTAAAAAAAGTTCTTTTTTCCGGTATTTTAAGCTATATTTATGTAGCTAATAATGAACAAGTTTACTATCTCAACAAAACGCAATAAAGTTAGGTTTAGATGCTAGTAATGAAAAAAATGACCTTCTGAGACCAATGGAAACTACACATGTAGTAGTTGCTACTAAAGTGTAATTTTCAGAAAATCGAAAACGTACCTTTTATCAAAAAAGCGAGTTTTTATTCAGACAAAAAATCAGTAATTTTCTTAAATTACCACTATTCAAAATATTTACATTCTCAAATTAAACTAAGTTGATTCCATCCCAAAGTGGGTAATATAGCAGATAAAAGTTTGTATGAAACTTTTAGATGCGTTATCATCGCCAGTGTTAATTATATCTAGGCATATATTTTACATTCTACAACTTATCTTCTTTATTTTCATTACTCATTTCCATCTTTTTATATGACTATAAATAATTTTAGTAGAGTAATCAATCAAGGATGTTTACCCTTTTTGGATTTTACACAAATTAATAATTCCAAATAAATTGTAAATTTGTATTTATTTAAAATACAAAAAAAATGAAAAATAAATGGGGAAAAGAAAACTTCAACACCTGTGTGTGTCGCTCAGGGAAATGAACGGTATCCAGTGAAAAGGGGGAATCTGTTTTAATAATTTATTAGCGAAATCAATAAGAAACAATTGCATCCTATTAAAGAACAAACTAGTGAGTTCTCGGAGCCGGGAACTCGCTTAAATATAGATGGAACCACGTTGCCATTCGCATACTCAATAATTAATACAGCCAGTTTCAAGGATACTGTGATATTCTTCCAGATACTTCGTCGTCGTCTTCGCATTTCATATACACTTTTTTATTTTTTTTCTTGCTTTATATTTAATGGGAAGGGGAGATTCTTTTGTTGTTGTTATTAGTGGGATGGTCGTTTCCGAGTCTTAGAAATTTAGTTTAGGGGTTGTTTTATTTACTTTTTGATATTTTAAGCATATCAGTTCCAAGATCAAACAAGTGATGACTAAGTTGGTTAATAATACAGAAGGATTTAATTATTTGTTTTGGTGTCTTTATAATTAATGAAATTTATTGTACCAAATCTTTTTAAAATCCTTCCACTATTACCAGGGATCCGCATTTTTTGTTTTTTAAAAATTAAAAAAATAATGTAACTTTATTTTTGAGTTTTTTAATGTGTAAATACAATAAAGTAAACCATCCATATCTTGAATATGACTGATAGAAATTCCAAAAGAAGAAGTCCAAGACACTGAATGTTATTAAAATTAAGGTGGATAGACAAGTAAGAAGCACATGGAAAACATAAAATAATAGATTAAAATGTTTTAATAAAGAAGGAAGTAAATGATTTGTTATAAAACTGAAAAAGAGACCCTTTAAAAATTTTAAAAAATTATTAGGTAATGATATACTGAAGATACCCTGGGTAGCAATCTACAAATGAAGCTGTCGTCTAATTTGTAAAACAATAATTGAAGTATAAAATTTCATAATAATTAAAATTTGTTAAATTGTTATTAATGACGTCAACATAACCTCACAAACTGTGCCTCTTCGATTTGAAAATTCTGACTGTTACTGGACCACTTGTTTATCGGAATAAATTTTTAAAATCAATTGGCTTAAATACATTATTGTCCATCAGAACCAATGCGAGCTGTCCACATATTTTCAATTAGTCAAAACAGTTCATGACACATTCTTCGTACAGTCCTGATTCTATACTAAATGACTTTTTCTTCCCAATTATCAAAGTTTAAAAAAAGGGACAGCAATGGTATTTTCATCTTGAATTACCAGGCAGATGATTAGCTTATTGTGCACCCTTGTTTTGAGGACTTTATTTTTGTTTAAATTCTTGGTTCTCCTAAACCATGAGATTTCAATAATGCTTCCCCGCTCGTTCTCCTGGCCATTTACCCACTCCGAGGATTTCATATCGCCTGACATTAAGTGCTGGGCATCTATACACTACATGTTGTGCGGTTTTCTCCTCACCACATTTACTGCGTTAGTGACTCGTGTTTTCCACCCCCTGGCGAAAATCTCTTTATGCAAGGCAGGTAGCTACTCTACATGTCAGTTCTGGGCCCAGCTCCTTTATTGGTACACTTGTCCATTTCCTCATTACCAAAGCATTGCCCTAAGAACAGTGTCACTCGGTTGGTTTTCACCAGTGTGCCTTTATCTATATATGCTTTAGTGCACCTTTTTAAAAAAATATTTTTTTTATATAATTTCTAATAATTGACATAATATCAAAGGTCAATTTTTTTATTTCTTATTGTTTAATATAATTTGTTATAAACTTTTAAAGTAATTTTGATTCATCAGACAGGTGTGCTCCACTATATAGGCAACACTATTAGAATTTCATTTGCAGACTTTTAGATGAATCCAATTTACAAAAAATGTTGCAAATCTGAGATCTATTGGAGTTTTAATTATTTATAACAATAACATTTATTGAATCAACCCTTACTTACTATGTGGAAGTTCATAGCAATAAAATTGTTAAAAATGGTAAAAAACATTAAAATATTTATGTAATTGATATCCTTTTCCTGGAATCCCAACCGACAAAGGGTTGGTTGGCTTTTGTTAAATATTTGCCAATTTTCTTTTTAAAAAATTAATTATTTTGGCCTCTATAACTTTGACTCAGATTAACCTTCATGTTTCACCCAAAAGTTGGTAATTATTCCCTAACTTTACTTAGTTTTTCTATCTACTTGAATTAAACCTCACTATTTGAATAATTCAAAAAACAAACAATTATTAGATTAATTCATTTGATACGCTTGAGTAAAGTTTTTACATTTTCCTAGTCTACTTTTTTGTATTCTCTTACAAAGTTATTTAATTCAGGAAACTGTTTAATTTAGTTTAATATTATTAAGATTATTTAGTGACAAGTTGATACCTTTTTTTCAAGTATTTTTTTTGGATTAACTCTCTAATTTATAATTTTCTTCACTTATCCTTTAAATAAGTTTTTATTTGGTCACTTAATGAGTGCAATAATTGATTTTCTACAAGAAATTGGATTTTCCTTTTTCCTTCACTGACAAGTTTGTTTACTATTTTTATTGTGACCCTTTTATTAGGCCCCTCTTTTAACCTTTTTTTTGTTAAATTTCGATCGAACAATAAGAAAAGTCAAGTTTTTCCTTTATTGCCGAATTCAAATACACAAACAGTGCATTGTTGCCAGATAAGGTTAATAAACTGGCAATTTTCCTTTAATGTAACCTTTCTATCCTTTTACATTTTTATTCCTCTATCGATTTTTATGGGATGAACAATTTTCATCTTTGTTGATCATAGTTGGCCCACTTTTTTTTCTACAAATACGAAATTCCTAACTAAAAAGCTGCTAATAATTCTTTAAATTTCTTTAGTTAGAGAGTTAATTTACTTGGATTTAAAATTATTTATCCGTTGACCATTCATTTATGATGAATATTAACTCACTCAAAATCGTTCATTTATGGCCCCTATTAATGAGCCCCATTTCCTATTAATGAACCAGTTTATGCACCACAGCTTACAGGTACAAAAGCTTTGTTTGACATTAGCCCGTGGTGTAAGCAACCAAAGCTACATTCATAAACTTTTTAAAATAATTTAGCTGCATTAGTGAAATCTTTTTTGTGGAATGTATATTTCAGTTGTTTTATTATAGACATAATTATGAAAATACTGTTATGAATAATTAAAAAACTCTTCGTTTTAACAAAACTTCCACTATTTATTTAAGAAATTGCTTTTTTAACCTCAATGACAGCCGTTTCGCTAGAATTAGCATCGCTAATAGTGGAAGTTTTGTTAAAACGAAGAGTTTTTTATTATTCTTAATAAGATGGACTTCCAAAAAGTAAGGGTTAGTACAATCAATTTAATGAAAGTACTGTCTTATTTTACTTTAAAACATGCATACGGATTTTTCTGTTACCGGCTAAAATTCAGTAATTATGTTCTTCAAACTCATCGAGTGATACACAATTCTCCTTTCCAACTTTCGAAGATTAATTGTGCGAGGGCTAATTACTTCTTAAAAAATAAAAAGAGAAATCGGTCGCGGTGAAAAATACCACTGAGGATCAATTCAATTTATAATACGTTCGCGAAAAGTAGACACTAAAGTCAAAGGGTCTAAAAATAGGGTTTCATTAAGGAGTGAGAGGGTTCAAACAATAGGCCACACAACACCCTTCCTATTGTGGCCGATAGTCCCGATAAGAATGGTCTGATATATTACAGTTTTATACACACAAAAAAAGACTTTCGACTAATTTTTGGGTGTGTATACGTTACGGACAGCTGGAAACTTCATGATTAATTAATTTTTTTATAGTTGAAAATGGAATTACGGAAAAGGAATTTAATTGGTATTTTCGATGTCTACCAACAGCGTAGGTATTTTAATAGCAATAAAAAACTGATAAGAACTGTGAAATTAAGCAAAAAAAAACATTGGTAATCAATAATGGAATATGGAACGCATATTTATTTAACCTAGGGCACATTCTTATAACTTTTGTAGATTGAAAATGAAATTGCATATTTTTTCATTCTATCTTCCCTTTGTTTCACTGCTAAAAAATTAAAATAAAATAATTATAGATTAAAAGTAGGCACTAAATAAAGACAATTATACATAACTATGTGGGAAGTTAATAGAAATGAGCCTAGACAACACAAAAGCTACAGTCACATTCTAGGGAAACACAACGAAATCAATAGTGGAGTGAAATAAGGCGACGCAATATCAACAACATTATCCAATATAGTATTGGAAGGAAAGCCAGTCGTAACAACAAAAGCATCATGACCAACCACATACAAATAGTTGCGTATGCCGATGACATAACCATAATATCAAGCACAAAAGCGTCACTTATCAGAGCTATAGATAGATTGGACAAAGAAGCAAGAAAATTTGGCCTACAAATAAATAAAGACAAGACTAAGTATACGACACTAAACAAGAGTAATGAAAATAACCTGGATAAACACTTAACTACAACCTACCACAAATACGAACGAGTTACAACATTCAATTACCCAGGGGTGACCATTGGTAAAACAGGGAAAGAAATAATTGCAAAAAAAATCTTTAGAGATAATCAAGCATACGGAAAAAACCAGAAGTAAACAACTAAAGATAAAAACCAAATTAAATATGTATAAAACTCTCATTAGACCTGTCGTAATATTTGCTATGGAGACAATCATAATAAATCAAAAAGAAAAAGAAGATTTAAAAAGATTCGAAAGAAAAATAGTTAGAACGATGCTAGGCCCAATCATAACAGAAGATGGACAGAGAACCAACAGAAATCGTGAAAAGAATTACCGTTTGCACACCGCTAGGACCGAGAAGCAGAGGAAGACCGAGGAAAAGGTGGTGGGACGAAATAGAAGATCTCAAGAATATGAACATCAAAAATTGGAAAACAAAATTTAGAGATCGGAATGTATGGAGAAGGATAACAGCCATAGCAAAAACACATATAAACTTATAGGGTAAAACGAGGAATAATCCACCTCGACTAGAAATTGCACAAAACACAATAAAACAGTCACAAAACGTGAATGGTATAGAATTCACTAACATGGTAAGTATATTTCCTAACTAGTGCGCAAAGTAAGTCTCGTTCGCACGCTGGCTGCAGTTGACCGGAGTTCGGGCAGCAGTCGAGTGCGAACAAGACACTTTGCGCGAGAATTAGGGACAGTATTTTTTCTACGAGCGAAAACGTTTATAAAAATAAAAAATGAGACATTCAATTTAAAAAATATTTATAACAAAATACTAAGCAACAACTATATAACAAAAACTAATTATTTCATTTGATGATTATTAACTATATTAAAAGTAAATAAACAATGTGAAGCATTATGCAAGGTTAATGCTGAAGATGAGGTTCCTTCAATGGATGAAATTACTTGTTTTGTATTGTTTTTGTAGGTTCCGTCGGTGCCAGTTGGAGTTGAAATAATGTTTTCTTGCAAACGATTTTCAGCAATATCTGGTGAATTTAGAACATTGTTATGGTACCCGCGGGTTTGTCTAAAATATGAACCGGTATTCCCTCATTTTCTTCTGCTTCAATGTTTTCCATTATTAGTTGTAGTTAAAATAATGGAAAGATTGACAAATTAATTTGTTTGACACTGACGGCAAATGTCATTGTCATAGAAACGTTTTTACTGGTGTATAAATATATAAATAAATAATATATGGTGTACCTATATAAATGGTAGGTACTTTGTTAATCAAAATTAAACCTTATCAGCACTAGTGCGCAAAATTAAATTTCAAGCTAGTGCGCAAATTACCTATTTTGGGCACCCTCGTAGAAAAAAGAATTTACCAGGATATGGGCTAGGGAAACAGTTATAATAGAACATTCGCAGTAGACTTAGACTAACCGAACATTGTATGATGAAATTGACAAACAGATTTTGTCATCTATAAATTAGGAGATTCGAGCTAGGGGATGGAATCTAGTTTTTGTAGGACCACAATAGATATGAAAATGTCTCGAAAAATGTTATGACTGATTCTTATTTCTCCATAGAAGGAAGTATTTATAAAACTGTATAAATCTATGGATATGAACAAAAGCTAGTCACAAGAGCAAAATTTATGATTGCAAGTACCAGAACAAGAAAATAATAAAAAGATAAACAAGAACCTTTTATAAATGCATGTAATAATTACACCAATGCAGAAAACCTAAAAAGTTTAAAACGTTGGCAATGTCTCAGTTACATTCACTTAAAGAATTTACAATAAATCCCCCTGTCATAGTATTCGACGATAATAACAATTGTAATGATAAAGTGGCCATTGCAAACTTTGCAAATTTCCTGCTAAAACAATTTATTATTTTTATGACGACCATCTTTTGATTCCGGGTGTAGGTTACAGTCTTCCAAGAATTCCGAATCTTAGATACTTTGAACGTTTTATGAAAAGTTGGTTACATAAAGAACTTTTCTACAATAATAATTTACTACTTTTTAGACATAAAACCTGCAGCTTATTTGAAATATGTCTTCGAGTTTAAATTAAAACATTTGTTGGAGTGTCAGCTTTATTTTATATTGAAAATATATGGTTTTACATAAAAAAACTGAATATAAGCTTTGTCATAACTATTCGGCATCTGAGCATATAATTCAATTCTCGAAAAGAATTTGCTACAACATGAGAAAAGCTTTAAAGGCTTGCTATTAAGATCGGAATAAATTCACAAAAATCCCCTTGTCACATGATCCACATTTTAAATGATATTTCAATATTGTTTGGTAGTTTAAACAATCTAAGTATATCATTCAAAAATTATTGGGTCACAGAACATTAATATATATTAAGTGACATGAAAATCCGAACACCCAGTTTAAATGATTTTATTTTAAAAAATTTTGTATAAGTACTTACTGAAGCATAATAAGTAAATGATTAAAATTTCAAAATGATTGCACTGCTTTAAAGCTCTTTTAATGTGTGGATGCACCCCCATGTGTTACGCATTCTCCAACGCGCCTAGGCATGCTTCTGATCAGGTGGTCAATGTCCTCCTGTGGTATCTCATTCCAGGCAACCACCAACTCCTCTCGAAGTTCTTCTAGAGTCTGTGGAGGACATTGCAAATTGAGAAATCTCCTATCCATCATATCCCACACGTGCTCAATTGGGGATAAGTCGGAAGATCTTGGTGGCCAAGGTTAGGTGACATCATTATGGTGAAAGAAGTCTATTGTGACTCTTGCAACATGTGATCGGACATTATCTTGTTGGAAAGTTGGATTTGCCAGGGTGTTAAGATAGGGTAAAAGATGGGGTTCTAAAACTTCTTGGATATTAAAGGTGTTCTGGAACCATAAGCTATAGCACCCCTAACCATAACTCCAACAGTTTGATGAACATGCCTTTCAACAAAAAACCGTGGGTTTCTCCTTTCACCACGTCGTCTTCTAACCCTCTAACCCTCGTAAAATTATCAACATCTCAGTAATTAGTCGCATCTCTAAGGTTATACTGGATTTTAGCCTACCCGTAAAACATGGTCAGCCGTCTAAAAAACTTTCTTCCATGTTTAAAAAAACTCCCTACTTAAGGGTTGTTCTATTCCTTTGAAACAACGCAAAATGCCAGTCCACGAAGTCTTGGAATAATTAAATTGAAATATATGTTTGGAGTTTGCTATAACATATTAAACAAATGCGAGTTAAAAGGGGCATTTATTTCTTTGAATTACCGCTTGTAAAAGTAAATACGGTCGTAGAAGGCTAAGGTGGAAATTTATGCTCGTACAAAAGGTTTCTTTTTTTTATTACTCGACTCCCTTGCGCCGTATCTTTGAATGGTTTCTGAGACCGGTTTTCTTTTAATTTTAAAAAAGACTGGAAGTTTTTTTTTTCAAATGCACACAGTTCATTTCGTAAAGTAACAAGTTGACGATGAAATAAAAATGAAATTTATATAGTAACACAATAATTAGATATGAAATACTTACCATTTTTAATTAATTTTGATGAGGACGTAAAGTTGTTCATTATTAACCAAGGTAAAACATGCAGGGACTACTTGATTAGAATAAAATCTCAATCCATTTGACCGAATGTGAGGTTAACTCACAGATAAAATGAAAAAATACTTTTCTCATTATGTTCTTGAAACAAACAAGAAGTGAAGTATAAAACATTTTCCTGTAAAAGATGATCAAAATAAAAGATTTGTGGGATGAAGAGAATTTGAGATTATGACAATATTAGGTAATAAAGAACAAGTTGGTTGATAAAAACCTACTGATGAGAATAAGCATTATCAAATACTGAACTCGTATGCTATGATAAAAACAGAGTTGACACCTATGAAATACAGACAGTTTTTTATGCATCAGAATTACTATTTATAGTTTTTTACAAGTTATCGCTTTTAGCACAATAAAAAATAATATTCACGAATAAGGAGATATCGCCTAAATTTTTTTTTAAATCACACATTTTTTCTATTACTCACGTAATTATTTTTCACTAATTATTACTTGGATTACGTGTTAAGTGCTTTCTTTGATGTATTGCTACCATTAGTATTCATAATTATGTTGATCAAAGTATAACATAACATCAATTAAAAATGTTCTTAATTTTCAATAGGAAATAACTCGTTAATGTGAAAATTGAGGCACACAACATGAAGAGGTGTTTCATGTACAACATGTAATTAAATACATTTACTCTTAAATTATGATCCATTTAGTTACACAGATAAAAGAAGTGGGTTTGTGGAAACGAAACAAATTTCTAATTCCAAATAACTCTAAATATTAAATACAATTTTATATCTACCAAAATGTTATCTGCCATAATGTTATCTGCCATTCATCATTGATATACAGTAAATTCAACCTCATATATTGTACATTGAAAGTTTTTAATAAAATAGCGGCGTCTACTGACAGTTGTTAAGTGGTTGCTAGGAAAGCCGTGCGATTTACTTTACAGCTGTGCGTTTTTTTTTACCGTGCAATATTATTATTGATTGAAGAAATAATGAAGTACTGAAAACTTAAAAGTAAATGTGTTTTATTTTTTATTTAAAATAGTATGGACTTAATCAAGTAATAGAATGATAATAAACTGCCAAAAAAGTAAACCTTAATCAAATACGATTCAGGACAAATATTGTACTAATTATGTAAATAATTTAACAATATTTTTGGAATAAGTAAAAGGAAAAAACATTTCTTTTAAAGACATTTATTTAAAAAAATTATTAATTATTAGTTATGATTTGCAAAATATAGGATTTGATGGAAGTCGTTGCATGCCCAAACCGTTGTTCATCGACATAATTTCATCTAGTTAGCCCCCAACTTACGATCCTTGTTGAACTACATTATGCTACACTTTGTAGATTGATTATCCACCCGCAATTACCATATTTGAATAATGATTGCCCAGTCTAGTTTTTTTATCCCCGAAAAATAGAATCAGGTTTTGTAGACAATAAAAAAGCCTTTTACCTTAAAAAGAAAGCATTAATGAGATAAAGAAATTAGTATCATAAAACAAATAGCTACGTCTAATGGATATCCAATTCATTTAATAAATAAATTAATTAATAAGAAAGAACAGAAAGTGTCACTACAACTAATATTTCCTAAACAAACTAAAGAAATTAAAAGTTATAAAAATATTACATATTGTGGATATATTTCCAATACAATTTCAAAAATAATATCTTCGGCAACATCATCATTAATATCATTTAAAACACAAAATAAGGTTGGTACAAAATTGTTAAATGTAAAAACGAAATTACCCAAATTAAAAAAATCTGGTGTTTACAAAATTAATTGTCCAAAATGTAATGCGGTATATATAGGTCAAACACAAAGAAATTTTGAAGTAAGTTTCAATGAACACTTAAGAGCATAAATATAGATTAAAACAACCAGATAAGTCAAATTATGCAAAACACCTACTTGAACAACCTCACTCTTACAGACCAATGACATCCAAATACTACACCCTTGTGATAAAAAACAAAATTTAGATTTCCTTGAAGAACTTGAAATAAAAAGACATCTAGCTAATCCACAATTTAAAGTTGTTAATGAACAAATAAATCTTGGAAGTTCTTCACTATTAAACTGCTTTGATTGAGTTTACATTTTATACATAGATAATACGTAATTGTAAAACACAAATGTATTAAGTTATTGTAAAGATCAGCATGATATAGTTTTTTCCTGGTTTTTCTATATCATTGCACAGTTATACTGATCTTAGAGGGAAGTACATCCAGGATAATCCCTTAGGGCTATTAACATCTAGGCTTTAATATTGTTATAACTTATTACTTCCATTCTTGGTCTAGCCTTAATACTACCTAAACAACATCAGGTACCTAGCTACAAACAAAAAAAAATGTAACTTAAATGTGAATCTGACGATGCTATTCAGCGAAACGGCCGTCATTGTAATTTAAAACATAATTTTTCGAATAAACTTGGAAGTTGCGTTCAAACGAAGAGTTTTTTATTATTCTTAATAAGATGGACTTCCAAAAAGTAAGGGTTGGTACAATAAATTTAATTGAGGCGTAGGTTCGAACTCCGGACTCCGGACGATTATCTCGACTCTTCGGAAATTATCAAACAGGAGAATGTGAAGTGGGCTATAAATCACTTCGATCCATACAAATTTCCAGAAAAGAATAGTTTTTTCCTGCTCTATTACAAAAAGGACTGCAGCTGATTCTGATTAAACTTTTTAGCGCAAGTTTAGCACTGGGTTTGGTGCACTGTAAAGGTTGTTTATATTATCAAGGACATTGAGAACACATTTAGATTCAAAGAAAAATTATTATGGTAAAAAATCTGCTTAAGATGTTGTTAACTAATGTTTATATTATTATTTCTGTTACCGAAATAATAATGGGTGTTTTAAGATTTCTGGATAATGCACAATGAGTATTGATTAATCCAGTTTAGAAAATTATATACAAACCATGTCAGCCTGGCATTATAGTGAGAATATAAACGGAAAACATTTGAATTGTATAAAAAACGTGTACGGAATCTGGGAACGTAAACAGCGGTGCAATTGGAAGCAACAATTAAATTATTATCTTGTAAAATGAAACTTTCCTAATTAAGCTAAGCGATAAAAGGAAGCAAAACGTAAAATGTAGGTCGAGTAACATTCTCGCAATAGATTAACCGAAAAACGGATTCGTTTTTGTTTGCTAGTGTAGCGAAAGTACTTGAATATATTTCCGACGAATCTGACAGTTTTATTGCTAAACTTTATAGGTGGTTATTTATGTACGTATTGTGGACCACAATCGCGCAAAATAAGGTTGTATATTACAAAATATTTTTGCCGTGTAAGGACGGCGTAAGTAAACTGATTTACTGTTGATATATTTTCATTCTATTCCGGAATATTCGAAATCGCAAACTCGATATGTTTATTGAAAATTTTAGATTGCGGTATTATCCAAATAAATGGATTAAAATCGTATACTACTTTTTTATTTATGGTAAATTTTCATTTAAAAATTCAGTTTCATTGCGAATCGCAACATGAAACGCACAACTTTTTTTTGGAAAATGTATACGAGTTTGCTAAATTAAATTTAATAAAGTATTGTACTAGCGCAGTCTGTTGGATAATTTTCATTAGCAAATTTTTTCTGGTTTGGCTTTTTTTTTTAAATTAAGCCATCAGCATGATACCAAGCATTAACAGTGTTGAATAAGTTGTTTCGATTCTTTACATTGAAAATATAATTGGGGGTTACATTATTTTATTTATCTTTGATTGAATTTGGATGGACGATCCCGAAAAAAACATAGATAGAACGTTTGGTTGCGATTCGTACGATAATCTCATTATATAAGAAAAGTTGCGAAAAAGGTGGTTTGCGATTCTCACGATAATTGTAAAAAATAAGTAGAAATTAAATTTTATCTGTATGAAATTTATTGTATTAACCTTTACTTTGTGAAAGTCCATCTTACTAAGAACATTAAAAATAGAAATTTTTAAACAAAACTTCCACTATTTATTCAAAAAATTTCTTTTTTACATTCAATGACAACTGTTTCGTTAAAAACTACGTCAGATTGACATATTGAAGTTACATTTTGTTTGTTTGTAGCTAGGTATCTGATGTTGATTAAGGGTACATACACAACGAAGCCGGGTATACTCGCTGGTAGCTTGGTTGGTCGCTTACTCGCTTACTGCGAGGTAGAATTAAAGCACGCGCTGAAGCGGGGTATTGCACTACGGACCCTGGCCGGTAGCCGGGTTGGTAGCAGTGAGCTAGGCGGAAAACTAGGAGAATTGCCACTGTAATTGTTTTACCTCGCTCTAGGCGAGTAGGCTCGGATCAGCACATGCGAATTCACCCATTTTCTAACCAGACAGACCACGTGACCACCTGTTGTTGACAGGCTCCATTCCCTCTAGCCCGTGAATCAAGCCCACATCATTTTCGGGCAGTGGTAGTTGTGTTGTACCGGAAGATGTTCCGGTACTTAAGTAATGAAGTGTAACTACAAGTCTCTCTTCTTGGAAAATGGAATCAGCATGATAATTTTTCCAGTTTTCTGGAGTTTAGGAACAACTAAATCAAGAATGTAGTCAAAAGTGGACACGTTCATTCTGAGGTATTCAAAAAATCTTTCAGGATAGCTCCTGAGCTTTTTATATAAATGGTGGTACTCACCGTGGACCTTCCGTTCAACATTAACAGGGTGCACATGACACTCTCGAACACTACCTACACTGCGTTAGCAAAAACCACTTTGTTACCGAAGATTTTAAAACAGTTTCATCCTCACTGCTGCTCTCCATCTTGCAAACAGGCGAGCAGGCGAGTGTGTTAAGCGTTGTTGTTGTTGTGTGTATGTACAGCGTTCATGCTGTATGCTACATGCGGCCAGGGAGTAAGCGACTATGCGAGTATTCGAGTATTCCCGGCTCCGTTGTGTAGGCACCCTACACATGGCATCGGTTAATGGCATCGGTTAACGTAAAAGTACTTATTCTGATATCAGTTACTAATAAAAATTAAATAATTTTGATAATACTTGATAAACACAAATATTAATTTTAATATCAAACTAACTGTAAGATCGTTGATTAAAACTGTGATTAATCTTGATTTATTTATTTTCATATTTTACTTTTACAGTAACATTTACACATCAAATCATAGACAAAAGAGAGTTCTTGTCATTAAGCATATATAGCCTAGAACATAGGAATCATAGAACGCATACTCCACGACATTACAATAGCTCCCTTCACAAATTGAGGCGTACGACTGGCTTAATATTCCTTTTAGGCCTCTCATTTACGTTATACTTACATCTTATTATACTAGGTGTATCCTGTTTTGGCGAATTAACAATATTTTTACTAGTCTTAGGACTACTTGAACTAAGATTTGAATTGTTATCGTTTGTCATTAAACCGGTTAACAGTGTCATTTCGTCATGTTTGGAATCTGGCTCTGCAGTTGGCTCAGGTGCTAATATTACGTTTTCCTCGTTTGTTATTATCTCCTTGCTTTCTAGGGGCAACGATTTGTCCTCGAAACCCTGTCGCGCGTTAAAATTTTTCCTGCTTGAATTTTTCCGAATCTGGTTTATATGTCTTTTCCAAATCAAATCTTCGTTCAATAGTTTACAAAAATAAACTCTATCGTTTAAAGCCCCATCTACTATACATTCTACCCAACCTTGCCTATTAGGGTTTCTATAATCTCTTCACCAAACTCTATCCCCCTCTACCAACGTTTCCTCCCTACTCCCTTTATAGTTTACTATTTGATTCTCACCTTGTTTAAACGGATGATTCGGGGGCGAAGTTACGAATTTAATTCCATTTTTGCATAGAAAAGTTCGAAAATTTTCCGAAGTATACTGGCTACCATTGTCAGTTTCAACAATCCGCGGTATTCCATACCTAGAAAAACACTCCCTAAACCGGACAATTGTTGCCTCGGTATCGGTGTTGTGCATTAAAAATACTTCCGGCAACTTGGAGTATGTATCTACAATTAAAAGAATCATCTTCCCTCTGATTGGACCTAGGAAATCTGAATATACCTTTTCAAAAAAATAGCTTGACATTTGCTTTTTTATCAACTTCGCTTTCGGCGGATTAGGGTGTACCTGACAGCATATGCTGCAATCATTAACCTTTTTCTTAATGTCTGCATCCAGAGACGGCCACAAAAAATAAGAACGCGCTCTCTCTTTCATCTTTGCCATGCCTACATGGTTACTATGCAGTTCTCCCAAAAGTTGCTTTCTAAGGTTAACTGGAATAATTACTCTATACCCCTTGCTCAATACAAAGTTCATGTTTAATGCTTACATATGGTTTTAAAAGATTACTAACCTGATTAGGAAACCCATACCGGATATAGTTATAAACCATGCCTAATGTAGGGTCTTTTCTAGTCTCAGACCTAATTTTATTTGAATCCATGGGTAACTGCCCTTCTACCATGTTTAAATAATCGTAGTCGCATTCGTTTTCCTCAATTCTAGTGGTAGGTGCCGGCAAACGTGACAAAGCGTCAGCTTGGATAAAGTGAAAACTATAATCAAAACCCGCTAGAAATAATGACCAACGTTAAATCCGTCCAGCCGCCATCTTTGGTAATCTCTTATGCCTCTTATTGCCTTTAAACCTACCTAGGTGCTTCCGCGAGCTCCACTCTCTTCTGTCTTATTTATCTTATATATATATTTTTCAGCTGGAAATGCAAGTGAAGAATCTCTTTAAATTCCCACTTCGAATATGAAAGAATTATGTTTTGACAAATTGAAAATTGCACTTTTATTTAATTTTGTAAATTAAAATGAGTCTATTTTAATACAACTTTCCATAAATGTTGAACTGTAATCACTTATTTTTTATGTAAAACGTTATTTCAATTGTTTCATATTTAATTCAACCGTCTAAAGCTTGCGGCTAACGTGAATCACAAAGTATTTAATATAACAAAGCCGTAAACCAAATGTGAGACAACATAAAATTAAATTTCAAGAGAAACTTACTTCGTAAGTCGCGTTCGCCGTTTCCTCTGTAATGATCCTATCGCATACGAGCCGACTGCGCCAATTTTATGCACAAGCATGCCCTTTGTTGTGCACAATAGCGGCCCTGACGACCGGAGAACTTTGCGTGGGGTGGCATCGGAGGTAGGAGGCAATCTAGTTTAGTGTTCATATACTTTTCCACTTTTCTTTTTTTATTGAGAGGCAATTTCGAGACCAAATTGAAATCTTTGTATTCCCGAGTTCGACATGGAAGCCTCTCCAAGTCCGATATCCGATCAGATTATGCTTGCTGCTAGGAGGCCTCCTCGGGAACAATTTCAGACTTGCTTGCCAGAATCATGTCGACGCAGTAGCGTATCTTATTAATTTTTTGGAAGACGTATAACAACATAAATAAAAGTTGGAAATCTTAATTACAAACATTATTTATTGACCATATAATAGTTATAAAAATTATATATAATCAAATAAGAGTTGTCAAAGGAATTTACGGTTTCTACTATTTTTACAAGAGATACGAATGGCAAATAGCGTACCCAGAAGGATAATATTGAACTGGGTAGATCGGAGGAGACGTTCTTACTGGTTCGAGCTAGAAGGTTTAAGACACTTAAAGAGAGATCTCAAAAAGAGGTTTCGAGGGCTGCTGGATATGAGCATAACAGACGCCTTTATAGGCATATAAAAAGAATTGGACTGGCAGAGTGCGGACTGCAGATTCTGTCTGGCTAAAATTTGCATCAATTTGAGCCCATGGACTTCATAAAAATGTCGTCAACGACCCTGATGAGCTTCTTCAGAGGCATGAGGCTGATAGACCTTTCAGGTCACAGTGTAAAGGGACGTTAAACGACCACTCACATAGGACCTAAACTAAAACAACCTATTTTCACAAGTAATTTATAATAGGAAGATGTCTGATTCTCTATCTTTTAACTACTTCATTCACTGACTAAAACTCTTACTTCTTTTCTACTATTATCACTTATTTTATTTATTTCTATTGAATTTCTTCTCTTGACATTTAATTTTAGGTTTTAAATTTTCTTAACAACTTATATTTTCTTAAAAAATCTTTTCTTTTTACAAATCCACCTGACAATTCCTGCCAATTTCTAATTAATCCCCAAAAGTACCATTCGTCAGCCTTCGACTTAATGTAGATGTCAATTTCTGTCATTAGTTATATAACTTTATTGACTTTTGTTGATGTAGTAAAGTTATTCATATTTAACCAAGGTAGAAAAATGCAGGGACTACTTGATTGGAACTAATTCTCAATTCATTTGACAGAATGTGAGGTTAACTCACAGAAAATAACAGTAAGGAAAAAATATTCATTTCTGTACTGTAAGAAAAGGTTATTTCCATACAGTAAACTTAAGAACATTGATTTTTTTCTGTTGTGAAAATTTTATTTGCCACTTCTTCCTTATTAGTAAGAGACTCTTCTATATATTCTTCAGCGACTTTTGTTGATTTCCATCCACCCAGTCTCTTTAAACTAGTAATATTTTCACCAGAATCAACAAGCATTGTGGGAGAAGACCGACGAAAACAGTGGCCGGTATATTCTTTCGAGTTTGGCAAATTCAAATAACTGGCCACTATTTTAGGAATGTTTCTAAATTGGTGCATTCCTACTACTTGTCTACAACCTTTTTCATTTTGGTATTCATGTTTCTTGGCCTTAAAGAGACATACTTGCGGTATAGATTTAAGTACATTTCGTTTACTATAAATGATCTTGATGTATTGGTTTTTGAATCCGGTATGGTAACTAAAAGTTTAGATAGTAGGTCTTGTATATCTTGTACAGTCATTTTAACCAGCTGGTCCATTCTGCAAGCTTCGGAAATTCCAAATATTACAGCTACCTACAACAATATAAGCATGTAAAGAATCCAAATATAATTTAAATTTTTGTATGAGCTTGCCGTTTTAGGAATGCCCGAAGTTTTGAATATTTAGATATATCCACATCATGTCTAACTGCAAGGGTTGCCTTCAGCATTGAATAATTGGCCCATAAAGTTGAGGATTTCATCTTGGAACCAAGCTCCAAGAAGTATGCCATTACAACATTTTCTGAGAAAGAAGTTGCATTTTTATTCGTACGGTAGTCCATGAAGCGGTTGTATGCATAGTTATACTTATTTCTAGATTTTACTGGTAAAAATTCCAATGATACAGCAATCACTGCCTCCGTGAGTTCTGGGGGGGTTCCAGAAATGGAATAGTCCACATCACTCATCATTTTACACGTTACTTTGGCTTTTTAAAACGTTAAAAAATCAACGCTTTGGAAAGACGCCACAAATAAACTTTTCACTCGTCAAGTTTGACAATTTAAAATTATGTACTTCGTTTCCATAGTTACGAAACAATGTTTCATGGCTTCTGTTATTTAAAAAACTAATAATGTTGATTTGAAATTTTTAACATGATTAGTAATAATTTACCGTAATTTTAATGATTCCCGATTTTCGGTAACATAGTATGTAGACCTCATAGGAAAAGCCACATTCCCGCACTCCGTATAGGCAATTTTTACGATCGCCTGGGAATGTTAAGCTTTTCCTACTAGGTATACAATATACTATTCCTTACACATTTAATAGTCCACCTACTTATTCAGAAATGAGAATCATTGGACTTATCAATACATTTTCATATCGATTTTTCAACACAAATCAAAACAAAAATCATTGGATATGTTATTATTATCTTGCCATTGTCATGTCAAGTGAAACGGAAGTGGCTGGTGACACGTCCAAAATGTTTATTAGTTTTAAAAAACAATATTGAAAAAAAATAGACAGCCAATAGTAAAAAAATACTATAGGAGCCACGGTAGAATAGTGTTTTAGTGTCTCGTATCCAATAAAGTCTTCGACAATAACAATTCACTATTCTACCTTAGTGCATAATTACTATTAATGTAATTTTAATCCCCTATTTTTGATGACAATATTATACTATCACCATACCATCAAAATATATGCCATTGGTACCTACTCATTTTATTTAAAAGTATATATTTTAAATATAATAAATAAGATCTATTTTTTCTAATCTAAAATTAATATTACGTATTTCAAATTTCTACTCTCGGAAAGTAATTTCGAGAATCTAAAATCCACACATATTGGGATTTCAAACAATATGTGAGTACAAGATTCACTTACATGCAAACTACATACCGAGCAAATATCTGCTCTTGACACGATATAAATGCCGTGCGAAGTTATCCTTGAAAATTCTATGCTAAATGTTACCAATTGAGCAATTATTCGGTAAATACTTATTGGAGCTAAA
The DNA here is from genome assembly GCA_035357415.1 of Ophraella communa. Lineage (NCBI taxonomy): Eukaryota > Metazoa > Arthropoda > Insecta > Coleoptera > Chrysomelidae > Ophraella > Ophraella communa. The sequence continues at coordinate 16,551,018 of CM068988.1, read as the reverse complement.
TTTTGTAGGTAGCCTGGCATTGGTATGAGTAGATTGAATCTTTTTTTTTCTATTCTGTCCTGAACAAAACTTGCTTATTTATAACCTGTTTATAACTTATTGCAACCAAATATCAGTACAGTGAGTATTAGTGTAATCTGTTCTGCTAAATATTACAACTTTAGTTTAGTTTCTGTATGTTAATCGTAAGTTGATGGATATTACAAAAATCTGTAATTTTAATAATAAGTTATTTCTGTTTAAAATAAATTTTTTTCGGAATGGGCATTTTTTTATTTTTATAATTTTTAAATGTACCTAAATGAACAAATGCTTTGATCATTTTTTTACCAAATTAATAATAATTTCTCCAAAATACGGTCATGCCTCATGTCCTCTCGTATTTAAAAAATAAGGTGATTCAGGTATTATAAGAATAAGAAAAAGCTCTTCGTTTCAACGTAACTTCCAAGTTTATTTGAAAAATTTTAAATCACAATGACGGCCGTTTCGCTAAGAAGCATCGTCAGATTGACATTTAAGTTACATTTTGTTTGTTTGTAGACATAACAATATTAAAGCCTAGATGTTAAAATAAACTTGGAAGTTACGTTGAAACGAAGAGTTTTTTATTATTCTTAATAAGATGGAAGTAAGAGTTAGTACAATAAATTTAAGAAAAAGCTGATGATTTTATGGATTGATTCTGTAGAAGTCCCATCTGGGAAAGAAATTTCATTTTTTTCTTTAATTATCGTGCCAACTTATTATCGAAACATTTCTCCCAAGTTAATAAGCAAACAAGTTATATACGGAAACACCAAAACACGCAGAAGATAATTTTTTTGTTAATATGTCAATATGAGTGGACCACTTAAGGGTATCATCAATATAAATTCCCAAAAACTTAATTGAATTTTTTAATGGTATTAAGGTGTTATTTAATCCAATGGGTTGTAAGTTAAATTTGTAAGGTAGAGCAATAGTGTTCTCGGTATTAAAACAGAGTTTATTAGAATCGGCCCAGGATTTAATAATAAGAAGATCTCTGGATATTGTAGAATGTAATGTTTTCATATCTGAATTGCTCCAGGTTACACTCGTATCATCTGCAAATAGAGTAATTCTGCCATCAATCTTTATGTCAGTGATATCATTAATAAATAACGCAAAGAGAATTGAACCCAAAAACCGAGCCATGAGGTACACCACTATCAATCAGTAGGCTTTCAGAATGTTTACCATTTGTGCGCACCAATTGTCTCCTATTTGTGATGTAGGAACTAAACCACTCCAAAGAAAGACCACGGATGCCATGAATCCCCCTGTATAGTTTAATTTATATCAATAGTTTTATTAGTCTACAATAACAAAAAAACTTTAATATTTGGTAACTTTCAATAAGCGTGATGTATTCAATTTAAAATAAATATATTGTCCACCCAACCAAGAAAAACTTCAACCAATAAAGCGAAAGCGGCGAAAATCGATTGATGTTGGTATGGCAAAATGTATTTACCTTGAATTACCAGATGCATTAGTAATTACACTAAAAAAAATATAGTTAGACCATTTCTATTATTGGAAAATTTTTAGTTCAGTATTTAAAGTGAAATTAGAGTACAACATTTTGTGTTCTTTTAGCATGACAGTTCTGGCAATAGATACAACTATTTTTTTTTTAAAACATGGCGCTTTCAGATATGTTTAAAAAAAATAAATATAAGTTTTTTTTGATACAATAGTTGGAATAATGTGTTCATTCTTTTATACAATAATCCTACATATCTGCAGTTTTATTCCACTAATTCATACTATTTCTATTCAGTATCAGTTCTTTTATAAATTTCATAATTTTTCTGCAGAATAATTCTCAATACGTTGAAGTAAAAGCGCTTTATTTAATATTCGATCTTTGTGCCATACAATTTACAAGTGCCACACATTTTTTAAAATAAATTAGCCGATTTAGCAACCGCTTGGAAAAATTACCGATATCTAGCTGACGCAAAACTTCGCCAGACACGTAATGCATGCATTTATCTAAGAAGATAATCCCGCATACAGAAAATATACGTTTTGTTGCCAAATTGAATTAATCAAGCAACATACTGAGTCGTGTGGATATATTATTTTGGCATAAAATAGAAATTTTACGTTTTCCATTCTCATGATTCTTTGTTACTCAACGCGAAGCACTTTTTGGTATTTGATTAAAAATTATACCGAACAAAAACAAAATTATCTGTTCTGTTCAAGGATCATAAAATGTAAATTAATGAATGAAAGATGTTTGCATTATTCTCTTATATATTTTCAAAAAAACATTCAATCCATTTAAATTTATTTGTAAATAAATAAACTGTAAATCAAATATATTATAATAACTATTTTTGATAAAAGGCTGGGATTAAAATAATTCGTTTTTGTCAGTGTACGTGATGGAATTAAATATGATTGCATCTTGTCATGTTGACTTAACTATATTTTAATTGCTAAAAATATATCTGTGCGACCCCCACTAGTGTTAGTTGTTTTATTCTGTTTTTTTTTCATTCTTGTGTTTATATTTAACTTAAAATATCGTCAGGATTGAAGAAATTCATGAATTTTCTTTGGTTTCATAAATAAACATAGGCATGTGACGGAATTTTGTGATAAATGGGATTTTACTTTAGACAGTGGTAATTGTCTCTTTTGTCTTTTATTTTTGATTAGCTTGTTAGTTTTGGTTGGTCCGTTTTTCATTTTAGATTGATCTATTTCTTCTGTCCAATTATGAATTACTTCCGCATTTTATCTACTAGTAATACTATGTTTATTCTTGAAAAGCGTTAATTCTTCAGTAGACTTATATAAGATCTATAATAATTGATTGGGTAGTTTTATATACTGTGGAAATAAACAAGCACCTCATAAATTATATGCATTGAGGCAACGAAATCTTGAACCCTTGCGAATGGAAACTATAGAACCTCACTTAGTTAAAAATTCACCTCGCACCTTGATAATTGGTAATGTTACTATTTAAAGAAATTCATCAGCATTCATTTATGTACAATATTGTTTTCTTAAGGAAATTAGCAGTTGGAAGCCACTGAAATCTTTTTATTTGTTACTAGAATGTTTTGATTAAACTCAGTCCCAGAAATAAGATTGCAGAAAAACTGTCTGAATAGACAGTATAGACAATAAATTAAATATAATGATCATTTAAAATTACATATATGTCGTTAAAATTTCAATTACTTAAAAATAATCAAGAACCGTAATACAGCTGCCTGTATTAAAAGCTGCGCAGTTACTTAAAAACGTATTAAAAAATATGGACAATATGCTTAAATTATGAATGTACTATTATAGATATCATTAATAATAATCATGTTATTTATAACACTCTATCATAGATTTTGTTAACGGTATTAAATATAATGAATTTTGATAATAAATATTGCATTGTAATATAGAATGTTAAGCTCTCCACATTTAGTCAAACAGGTGCTTTTTTGTAATGGATAGCTAATGCGTCCTCTGTACTTTCCTGATTTGATACCCCATAAAATTATCATTTATTTTTTTTAAATATAATTACTTTATGTTATACATATTTGTTAAAATCTTTCCCGATATGGTGCTTAGAATAAAAAATGACACTAAAATAATGTCAGATAAACAAGAGAGACTTCGAACTATAAAATAATTCCTCTATAAATTGCAAGTAGTTACAATTATGTTTTAAAATTAGTAAATTCATCCAAGCATTTTCAGCTTTTTTCGTGAAATGTCCTTGATGATGAGAAACTGGAATATTAAATTATGTAAGAAAATAATTAAAATGCGGAAAATTTAAGCTAAATTTAAATATAAACAACTTATCTGAAAGATCCAGAAGAAAATGTATTAAAAAGATTGAATAAAGTTACAATATTGGTTTAAATACTTAATTACAAAGTGTAATATTAACTTTGGTATTCTTTTGATTCCTTAGATTTTATTTAAAACCCGCTAAGAAAGTTTTCGTTCAATGTTTAACCACCTTTTCACCAAAATTTACTTTCCAACAATTGTTTCAGTCAAATTAAAAACCAAACTTTATTCCACAAATAATTGTACAGAATAAGGTATTGTTTAACTTTCCAAACCGGTATTTCGAAAGATAAATAATCAATATTTATTATTTTGGAAAAAAGTTTGGGGTTCACAAAACTCTTTTCTGCAATTACGAAAACCGTTGACGTTGATAAAAATCATTTTGTCGGTAAAATGTTTTCGGTATCAGTTGAACATTGTAACATTAACCGGATAGAATATCCAAAAACACTTTTTTTCTGTCAGATTCTCTTTAAATATTTATAAATCATGGTGTGAAGTATCCATTAATGGAAAACTGCATTTACACGTCGACCAACTTTTTTATGTGAAATCCGATATGGAAAAAGTGATGGAAATTTTAAAATTTAAATTATTTCCTTTAGAAATATTCAATTTAATAAGTTATACCTTTTAACTTTCAACATGACAGTAATAAATAATTATTAATGGACGTCCACAGTGTTCAGCATTATCGTTGCTCATACGACCGCGTTTAAAGTCAGTATGACAGTCAATAATTTTTTAATTGTTTTTGTTTCTAACCTAAACCTTTTTTTATTTTTAGTGGTTTGTGAATATTTTTTCCTTCACATCATTGATCCTACTTAGTCATCTGTAAGGTTGTCGCTCCACCTTTTTTAATGTCTTCCAAGGCTCCCTCTTCCTGCGGGTTATCTGTCTTTTTTCACCTTTTGTAACATGTTCATCTTCATGTCGCCTTGCACTATTATCCGACCGTAAACGATACCGCTATTATTAACGTTTAAACCGACCCCGAATCACTGTTAACGCTACTGTATACGAGACACCTCTTATAGACGCTATGTAGATGTTTGAACGAGGCCAAACAAAAAACGCGAATCCCGCTTGCAATTGAATGTGTCGAACGCATCCCTTCTGACAAATGACACAAACACGATTTCCGTCTTGAGCGAGACTATGTATAGACGAGTATGATAATTTTCTATCCCTTCTCGACTAACATGCCCATTTGAAGAGTCGGAAAAGCGTTCCAGTATCTCTTCTTGTGAACTTTCCTTTAGGTTGTTGGAAGACACAAACCGCTAAGTAAGAGCCAAGTTACCGCTAAGTTACCGCTAAGTTAACGCTAATTTACTGCTAAGTTACCGCTAAGTTAGAGTCAAGTTACCGCTAAGTTATCGTTAAGTTACCGCCAAGTTAGAGCTTAGTTCGAGCCAAGCTTAGGCTAAGTTGAAAGCACCCTTTGGAAGGTCCCCATGTGGAGATAGTCCTTCAAACCATTTGAAGCTGATGTTGAGGCCGCTTCTGAGTCGTTAAGAAAACCACTACATCTCAAGCTGCCAGAGCCAGTAAATAAACATCCAGAAACTTTCATCCCTAATTAAATAAATCAATATTTTAAAAAACCGTTTCATTTATATACCTTAGACTATAGGTCTTAAGGGCTAGCGTGATCGGTCTTTTGTTTTAAGTAGCTTCTTTATTTGTTATTTAATTAAACTAATTACAAAGTGGTTCTATCTTTCTCACCTTAGTTTTTGTGTAGTTTGTTTGCTAATTGAAAGGTTACAAAAAGATAGTGGCGCCCTTATTACTTATACATCCCAATCCCCTCTATAGTAGGCATTAACTTGGAGTCGGTCTTGGAGAGGGTCTCTTAGCCGGGATCTCTTTTGGAGAGTTTTGTAGTTACAAATTGGCGCCCTGCCTTTTTGGGACTCGTTCCTCGTCATTCGATCAATGTACTTATTCTATTTTATCTTCCTATGTTCGTCTTTCTCTGTCCAATAATGTTTTCCCAGTAAGCTACGCACAATCTTCATTTCTGTGGTTTGTTTTTGTTTTAATGGTCTCAAGTCGGGTGTCTGGTGCATAGATCAATATTGGTCTTATTGCGGTCTTGTATATCCGGGCTTTGACTTGCCTTCGAATATGCTTGTTTCTCCAGATTGTGCCGTTCAGGAATGCCACTGCTCTTGATGCTCTTGATTGGTAGATTGGTTTCTTACTCCAGCCTCAAATCCAGATATTTAGATTTCCAATTATTTAAAATTCATTTCCTGCTGTGTTATTTTATTATCATCCACCAACTTACATCACGTTTTTACGTTAGACGACCAACAAACTTACAGGAATTGAGAAAAAGAATTATTAATGAATGTGAACTAATACGTGGAAAAGTCTTGGAAAGAGTGACTCAAGAATTTGTTAATAGGATGGCATATTATCAGCAAGTAAACGGCGAGCATTTTGAACATTTGAAGTAATTTTGTTTCTCATTATTCTAAAATAATGAAATGTATGTACATCTATTGTACAGTGAGTTTTTCCTCGTTTTTACAAATTTTTTTACACTAAACTCAGTATGTATGAATTCAAAATAACAAGCCCTATCAAAATCTTTAAAAGATATTTACTTGGTTCCATACTTTATCTCAACCCCGTATTATTTTTTGCAGTGTATTGATTACGACTAAGAATTTCCCATTTCAATTTAAATTTACTTAACGCAAGTTTAATACATCGATCACATATGCCAATTAACCTAATTTAATCCAATTATAAGCTTAAAAAATACTGCAACGTAGATTAGTTAGAGATTCGCCGACAAATAAGATCCAAATCGATCGGAATTGGCTCGTCTGCATTTATAATTACCGTTTGGCGTCCGTTTTAACACCTGTCACCGCCCACTTTACACACAAAGTTCAAGTCTATTACTACATCGTTTCAAGCTAACAGTAGACAAGAAAGTTGTTGAGAAACGGCGATAGAGCATAATGTTCCGACAACTTTCCTCCATGAAGACTAATGTGAGAAATTTCTAACTGGAAAGTTTTGCACACGCATAAATATAACCGCTGCCGCCGTGAACTTAGAATTTAGATAAATAGCGAGTAGCTACAGCTAGATGGAATACTCTTAAGTGAAATTAAATTGTGGTCAAAGATTAAAATATTTGGGTTAATTTGTTGTTTAATCGAATAATTAATGTGGCTTGGGTAGAAATGGGAAGAATAGATTACAATAAGCACAAAAAATAATAATAAAATAAAAACGGTTGAAAAATGATTAATTTTGTTAAATATTTTAAATAAAATAGTTTATTTTAAACATCTCTAGAATGGACGAAAATTTATTTTGGCTAGTTCTTTTAGGCCTTTTACCCTCTAAAAAAATTGGTATTTTGAATTCTTACAAGTCTAGATGTGGGTTTATTAGAACCTATTTGGGCCTCTTATTCCTCGGAAATTCGTTCTGAACGTAATTTAGAGCCCTTCTTAAAAGTGGGATTGTGTGGTTGATGAATTCAGTGATCTTCTCTTGGTTTCTTAATTGGATTTGATGGATTATTAAGTCGCATAGGATGTTTGCGTTACGTAGAAACCAAAGAGCTCCAGTGATTGGTCTTAATGTCTTGGTTTGTATTGTCTCTAGTGTGTGAAAGAGAATGTTGGCTGTCTGTCGCCAAACTATCGATGCGTACGTAGTTTATGGTAGAATGCAAGTTTTGTAGAGAGTCAGCTTGTGTTTGGGATTCAGTTTACTTTCTTTGGAGATGGAGGGCAAAAGAGCACATTGGGAAACGTTCGTTTTTCTGACTTAATGTTCAGTATCTTAATGCCAAGTCAATTTTCTGTTAATCATAACACCCAATTTTTTTTCCATTCTAGAATAAAATTTTTCAGCATAAAGTCGACATTTGGTCTATCGCGTTTTTTACTGTTGTTAATTAATTGTGATTTTTCCGCTTTCCGGACTTTGGAAAGTCCGATACAATCGAGGAGGTCTGCCGTATACAAATTGTATAGAATGGGAGAGAGAACCACACCCTGCGGAACTCTGGCTTCGATTCTTTTGTTCGTAAAAATTGAAGATCTGACACTAACCTGAAACGATCGTGATTTGAAGAAATATTTGATTAGTATTAGCATATTTATTAAATTTAATTTTTATATTATTGTATATTAGCCCTTCATGCAAAACATTGTCGAATGCTTTTTGTATATTTGGAAAAAGAGCGCTACTTGTTCGGTTGGTTGTTCAGTCAAGTCAAAGATGCTTTCTGTCAATCTTAGAGCGTTCAGCACCAAATTGGTAGTCTGGAATGATATGTTTTTATTTATTTATATTTTTAATTCTTTCAAGGAAGACTCTTTCGATAACTTTGGATATTGAACTCATTAGTTGATACTTTTATTGTTTTCTTAAGTACATAGAGTTATTTATTTTTTAAAATGTATACATTACATCTCAGTTACGTTCTCCTGTTACCGATGGCATATTGGTTATCTTTTTGGATGTAGCCACAGGACATTTGATATATTTGGTCATCAGCAACTGTGAGTAATTTGGGAATTGGGAATAAGAGAAAAACCTGCTTTTTGTTTAAAAGCTACTTACACTATAGACATTCATTTTGTTAAAATATATTACAAACTCTGCAATGGATATTAGGTATATGGATGGAGTACCCCTTGTGTGTGTGTGTGTGTTTTTTTTTAATTTTTAAATAAATAATTTATAATAGAATAATAAAAAAGAAAAGTTTCGAAGTTTTGTTAAATATACATTTATTTTCAAACACCGATATTTCCTGGAACAACCTTAGAACTTTAGTAGAAAGAAAAATTGCGAATATAATGGATAAACTATTAACTGTAAAAAGTAAACTAATATCAGTTATTGTTAACACAACTTTTTTATGCATTTTTAAATACATAATAACATCTTATTATGCTTTATAGTTATTAAGTTATTGTAAAGATCAGCATGATATAGTTTTTTCTTGGTTTTTTTATATTATTGCACAGTTATACTGATCTTAGAGGGAAGTACATCCAATATAATTCCTTTAGGGCTAATAACATCTAGGCTTTAATATTGTTTTGTCTTATTACTTCCATACTTGGTCTAGCCTTATAACTACTTAATAAACATCAGGTGTCTAGCTACAAACAAACAAAATGTAACTTCAATATGCCAATCTGACGATGCTAATTCTAGAGAAACGGCTGTCATTGAGGTTAAAAAAGCAATTTTTTAAATAAATAGTGAAAGTTTTGTTAAAATGGAGAGTTTTTTATTCTAAAATTCTAAAGGAACATTAAAATTTGAAATATTTATGAACTAAGTATACTCGTAAATTATAATGGACTTGCTTGCTACCTAAAGCATCAGTGTAAAACTTATTGTAGAGTGATTGCGTTGACTTATCAGGAAGTTATGTCCTAACATTGCCAAAAATGGAAACCATTTCAAGTTTCTCCCCAGTTAAAAGGTCGTTGAGTGGGCTTTATCCATTAACTAGACAATTATAATACTCAACGTATACTTGGCTCTTAAATTTCAAAAACAAGGAAGCAGTGTTGAAAGTTTAGTGGAAATAACTTCAAACATAAGAGGCGTGGGAAAATTTACCATATATATAAGCTTTATTGTCGAAAAAATTATTTAAAATTTGTGGACAAAGCTGTTTAAAAAAAAACAAATCACATAGAACAAAATAACAAAACATATTAAAACAGTAATACAAAAGTATCTACAAGTAATAAAACATAAAAACAAATAAAACTTCACAATATAAACATTGCGAAAGGTCAGTTAAAAAAATAAATGTATACATTATATAGGTACAATGAGAAAAATATATAATATAAAAAAATATAGGATTTAGTCAAAATAACAACAAACAACAAAAAAATAAATATCATAAATTAACCTTGCAGTGCGTGAGATGGTCCCAAATATTTTTATGTAAAAAAGTCGTCAACTGCATACAAAGCTTTCTCTACAATATAATTTTAAAGCGTTATGAAATGCGGTTATTGATGAAATGGACTTTATTTCAAAGGGTAGATTGTTGTGCATTTTCTTAGCACTATAAAAATAGAGCTTTTGATTAGTTCCGTGCGTGGTTTTGCTAAATAAAGGTCATACTCTGCACTTCTTCTAAGAGGGTAGTTATGAGGGGCATATGAATTCTCGACGCAACAAAACAGGTAAATTTTTGGGACAGGAACTTTCGACGCACGGTTAAAAATTTTATATTTTTATTACAGGAATTTTCGACGCAAGAATTTAGGTACTTACAGAAAGGTAAGTAGGTAATAAAATAAAATTATCTTCGAAAACTGATTACTATAACACTAATTTTACAAAAGCAAGTCATGTTATTTGATTTAAATTTAGACTTTCAATCATTCGTTCTAGGAACGCAATTTTATTTTTTACATTTTTGTCTTTAATTTTTGCTGTTTTGCTAAGACTATTTATTTTTATATAAGTACCTAACCTAACCTAACCTAACCTAACCTAACCTAACCTAACCTAACCTAACCTAACCTAACCTAACCTAACCTAACCTAACCTAACCTAACCTAACCTAACCTAACCTAACCTAACCTAACCTAACCTAACCTAACCTAACCTAACCTAACCTAACCTAACCTAACCTAACCTAACCTAACCTAACCTAACCTAACCTAACCTAACCTAACCTAACCTAACCTAACCTAACCTAACCTAACCTAACCTAACCTAACCTAACCTAATCTACTACTTTTAGAAAATGTATAATTTTCTAATAATAGCAAATCTCTAATACGACAACTTTTAATTATACTCATTTTAACAAAACAACATCAAAACTAACAATTATAAACAAAACTGAGAAAATTGCACCTAAGTGTAAGAAATTTACCTGTTAAGTATAAAAATATTAAATTGGAAGGGGCAGATTTTATTGGCAATAAAGAGATTAGGGAAATACATTCTGTGTCGAATATTCATATTGGATTATGAACTTTTTTCTTTTAAGCAGGTAGTTGGGGTAAAATGCGTCGACTATTCAACCGCGGGTTATGAGATGGTCTGTCTGAGACTTCAGGTAAACGTTTCCGAAGTGAGTTTTACTCACTTTTCCGTGAGTTTTACTGCTTAATTTCAGCGCATACTGAACAGCACTCTTTTGTAATTTAAAAATACGTTCAAAGTGAGTCACACATAGTGTACCCCAAAAAGGAAGTGCATATCGGAGATGTGACTCGAAGAGGGCAAAATAGACTGTTTTGGAAGCTGACAGGTGAAGCTCTCTAGATATATTCATTACGTAAAAAAAGTGAAGTACTTGACCAAAAACGGCATAAGAAATATAGTGCTCTATTTGAATAAATTTGAAAAAGACAAATTATGAAAAATTTACGGAAAATGAAATCTCTGCTGATTGAAAGAACAGAAATTACCTGTTGGAAGAGGAAATACTTAAGATCGTTCAGAACTTTCCGGACTGCAAATTGAAATATATTATGAAAATGAAGGCTACAGAGTCGGTAGAATGCAGCGAAATATAAATATCAATTATCTTGTCAATATTTCATGGAATGTTTATCTAATGGCCTCAAAACACTTTAAGAAAGAGAAAGAAGGATTATTATTAGGTAAATAATTATATTGTTGGTAATGACGGATTCGTAAAATGTTATATTTTGAAATATATTAATTAATATATAAATTTACATAAGTCAATCACTTTTAAAATAATCGTAATATCCTCCCTAATGACATAAGGCAGTGACTGAAAATATTACTTAAATCCTGCTTTCAAGAAATAGTGGTATCAACTTTGCTCAAAAATTCCTCCACTGGATCTCTAAAGAAACGGTTTGTTAATAGTCTAAATAAGTTCATACGTAATTTACACATATTTACATCTGTCTCTGTGTCCAAACAAATACTTTGTTGCTTATTGCTTTCTCGTTTTATTTGTTTACCTATGACCAACCCTGTAAGCCGTCAATAACACACAGTCCCCATGTCAGATATCATAACGCACGGTAAAAGGCTTCCCTAGCAACCTCTTAGCAACTGTCAATATACTTCGCTATACGACTATACAAAACCGTTTTAAATATTTAGAATGCTCTAAATGTTACCGACAAGTTACCTATTATAATAAATGCTGCAACAAGCAAAATAACCGAAGAAGCTGTAAAATAACTTTTTTTTAAGTAATTAAATGTAATACATCAACAAAATTATTAAAAATTCCATTGTTGTTGTTGTTCAAGTATAATAATAAAATTATTGATACAAGTACAAGTAGATCGTAGGTTAATTGTAGTACGTAACTCATGGAATTATGCACTCACCGCTACGCGTATAATGCTTTTTACCATACTGGTTTCGTAATATATTATTGCATTCAAAATATTATTACCTGTTTCATATTTTTCCTTCTTAAATAAGTTTGGTATGTTGGAATGGTTTTATATTATTTAGTGCATTTGCAAAAGTGTGTAGAAAATAGTCTTGTAGATAACGGCACGTAGAGGTAGGTAGACGTAAGCAAATAGCTAGAAAATTTAATTATTCTTAGCTTTTAATATCGCCTCGAAGTTTGTACGCGAAATTCTTCCGAGTTTTCGGGTGGGTACTAAATGCAATTTAATGTTTATATAAGAGAAAACTTTTTCTGGTAAAACAAGTAAATAACCTTTTTCCGAAATGGCGTACAAGCAGAGAAGTTTTCTAACCGATTGCCACTTAAAGTTGAGTTTAGCGTAGAGACTTTAAAAAGTGCTCCGGAACTTGAAAAGTTTCGATGAGAAGCCTCAGCTACTGTCATGTAGATTTTTAACTTGAAATTTCTTTGTTTAACTGGGAGCCAGAGACGAATGGGGAAACAGCTATTTATGAAACGATTCTTTAGGGAGTAGTTCTTAAACGAAATATATTTTGAATTTTATATGATTCGTCGTCTAGCAGCATACCTCAAAAGATTTTTCATACTATTTTTCCCTTGTAAAACCATAAAATTTTATGTAAATTTAAGTACTATAAAAATTACATGACTATCCTTCAAGTTTTGATGTAAATAACAGCTCTAAATTTATCCCCTACCCATCTATCGTTGCAGTTATTTCAATTACCTTCTCTCGGTCTCTAAATCCATTAACCTGTCTGTTTATTTTGCCGTATATTCATGTAAATCATTAATACTTTTAACTTTATATACGCTTTAGTTGCACTGCACTGGCGAATCGCCAGTAAATTGATGATGTACATCAAATTTTTAATAGAGCTCGTAATTCATTTAAATATTTCGGTGTAAGGTACGTGACGCGTTAAAAAAATACTAAAAATAAATAAACGGTTGGTGTTATAAAGGATGTCCTCAAGATTTTATTATTTTATAATGTAAATACGAACTTTGAAATTGGGAAAATTACAGAAGTGTAATTTTCTAATTCTGTAACCATATTATGACGTTGGGCGTCAATTTGTGATGTGATTTAAATATTGAGAGTGAATTTATAAAAATATTAAGTTTACTTTTAAAAAATAACAATATACCAAAAGAAAAAATGTAATTTACAATAAAACAACCATTTATCTTAATTTCGTCTTTAATTAGCTGTAAAAGATATTTCAATAATTAACAAAATTTAAAAATGTTTATCACAGCAAAAATTATTAAAGTTAAATACCTCGGCTAGGGGTGAGTAAGTTCATTAGCTCTGACTATAGTATAATATTTATTTCTTTGAGAAATAATATGGGCGCTACTGAAATCTTTTTATTTTTATGGTACTGCTAAGGAAAGTTGTTTTAAGTTGAGTTATTAAAATAGTATCATAAGAGGACAGAAAGATGTTAGAAAAAACTGCCTGTGAAGAAAAAAAAATGAGATGAAAATGTACAAACAGATAAAAGATAAATATATTTCCTTGGTGCTAAAATGAATGAAAATGAGAATACGTTACAAAAAAATAATCTGCAAACAGTTCTTTCAACTACTTATTATAATACAGTTGACGATATAGATAGATATAAACGGAGATAAAAGAGAAAAAAATATGGGAACAGTAAACTTGATATACCACAACAAACTTATCTGTTAACAATAGTGGATGATCCTTCGCCGCACCTTGGGGTCGCTACGGCACTGTCTAGGTGGTTCCAAATGACTATGGAAGATCACGAGTGGAGGAATGATCTGCCCAAGTTGTAGAGATGATCCAGTTAAAAATGTTCGTGCATACGAGAGCTTAAAGTTTACAGGCTGTTCAAGTTTACTGAATCTTCAAATTAAAGAGAGAGAGTTTACAAGATTCTTCGAGTTTACAAGATTCTTCGAGTTTACAAGATGCTTCGAGTTTACTGTATTATATTCCAACTTTCTGTATATGACAGTAAACCAATAGAAGAAATCAGACAGGGAATAATTATTAATACCTCTTGAACCCGATAATGGCAACTCCTTAGTACACCTCGTAGCGTAGCTACTTTGAACTTCCAATTATAATTATAGAGACCGTATTCATTATTTTATTATTAAGAATTCTTTCGGAAAGATGGAGCTCGCGGTACTAATTTAATTTAATATTTAGGATACCAGGTGCTTAAAATGTTATCAGGTACTGTTCCAATTCTTAGAACATTTCTTATTTTTATTTCTTTTTGGCATTTTGTATAAATCAAATTTCAGTCTTTTATGTACCTACTTGTATTTATAACATTCTTTTGCTGTTTTCATCTTATTTGTTTTATATCTTCACAGTTTCTCTCTATTTGCTCTTCAAGATATATACTAAATGACATAAAAATCTGAACACCCAGTTTAAATGATTTTATTTTAATAAAATTTGGTGAGTTTATTAATTTTACTGAAATAAACAATTGATAAAATTTTTAGCTTAGTCAGTTGAAGATTCCGGTTTTTATACTGCTTTTTTTACACACACACTCTAACCAAACCCGTTCCTTCCAGAATGCATCCCTCTAGGAGCGGTGCATTCCAGGAATAACTTCCTCCACCGCCCCCTTAGTCCTCGTGCTTGTGCTTTCCCTTCCACTATCTTGGTTCGGAGATGGTTTCCAGGTGTTTTATTTTTTGTCCGGAACGGTGCTGGGCACCTTTTTCCTCCTGTCTTATTTTTTGGGCGATTAACGTAATAAAAAGGAAAACATATTTATTATGGCGTAAACATTGGGAAAATACATATTTTCAAATACATCCTTCATTACCATTACCTCCAGCCTATATTTTTTCCTATTCAACGACGAAATTCCATTCGTATATTTAGAATGAAAACAAATCATGGAAAACACCCCACGCATTTGGCCATACTTGGAATAATTCAGTCACCAACATGTAATTGCAAAGATCATGCATACGCAGATCTTAATCATATGTTTTTTGGTTGTGGTGAATACCTCGAAAAGACTAATAAACTAATTAAATCACTTGTTAAACAAAATTATGCCTTACCAATAAACCTCAAACATATTTTGAGCACCGCCAACCGCAATACTTTAGATTTGCTAGTTAGTTTCATCAAAGAAACAAAAATGAATATTTAAATATTATCATAACTCAAAATTCTGTGGCTAATGGACTTGTTTCCGAGTTAAAATTCTTTCACCACCACCACCTAAAATGTTAAAATATTAACCAATTTTAAAAATGCCATCTTAATATTGTAGACCTTTTTCAAAATATTTTATATTGATTGATGTTTCAATGTGTTGTTTAAAGTTTTATTTTTATTCACAAGGCCAACGTTTGATGGTTCGATAATGATTTTTTTTTATATTATTTTCCTGAATTCATTTTCTCTTTATTTTTTTTTCAGTCATTTCTTGACTTTCTCATTCTTAGAACATTTTTATTTCTTTTTGACATTTTCTATAAATCGAATTTCAGTCTTTTATGTACTTATGTTTATCACCTTCTTTTGCTGTTTTTCATCTTATTTGTTTTATATTTTCTCTCTTTTTGCTCTTCAAGATATATTATATTTTCTGTTTGATATTTCCCTCCTATTAATCTTGTTCTTTTTTTGTAGGACAAATTGGCCAGTTTCTAGTTTGCCTTTTTTATATTTTTTGATACTAACCATGAAGTAGTCTGATATATATAAAAACATGCAACTGTGGCTATATAGTAGATTAATGATTAGAACAGATAAGAATGTCGGCAAGCATCAAAAGGCCTTTAAATCCGTCGTCAATGACCTTGGACCTTTAACTCGGTAAGGCCGCGATTTTGCTAATTGGAAATATTATCAGAATTTTTTACAACATTGAAATGTTGACTAGGGGACAATAACAATTTCCAGTGCCGTTTCTAGTTTTTTTTTGAAAAATTTCACTAAAAATAAATTAAAGAAGTAAAGAAAGAATTTTATTTTTCTTTCTGAATAAAATTTATTTGGACAATCTCTGATGCACCTATATTTATACTGGAAAAGGTATATCTAATCTGTGGGTATAAACTATACTTTAATAATAAACTGGACGAAGGTTCACTTAGAATTCTAACATTTGTTTGACATTTGTTGACAGAGTAATTTTTATCCCTAGCAACGGAGCAATGTATTGTAATGCACACACAAGCATAATTAGCATCTCGACTGACGTCTCGATGCAAAAACCGCTCTCGAAGATTAAGTACAATTTTATCGTCTTGTACAATAAATAACTATTAAAAGTGCCTCTATACAACTACTAGGTTATTCTGAGGTACAGCTTTAAACTGAGAGTTGATAACGGTCGCCCTCTCTTTTCTTATTATTCGCATTCTAACCACCAAAATTTCGATTCACCACCACGACGAAATCTCACAATTTTCCGTCGTCTTCAATAGAAAGAATAAGGAAATAGGAGGCAATGAAATGGATTTAAGATCTTTAGACAAAAATATATCCTTTGTGCGCGGGTGACTTGCTAAGAAACTCTTTTATTTATTCGAATTTGGTTTTAAAAGATACTTCTCTCGTCGAGCTTTAGCCTTTGTGTTTGATTTATTCTCTCTTGAAATGATGATTATTTACTTCAATGTCACTACTCTTTTATAGATATATGGTAAAGAAGTTTATCGGATCTGAAGATTATCCTCATACTATTTATAATATTGCATATCGTTGCATATATAGGTACCATAAATTTAAAATTAATCCCAAAATCAAGTTTTAAATTTAATTTTAAACTGTGAACAGTGATATAATTATATATTATTTATTTTGAAAAAATATTTTTCTCAAAAGATTATAAAACGTTAAAACTTTTCTTTTTAAAACGGACTTCATACATTTTTTTAATGATGCTACTTTAGATATTGCAAAGGATAAGGAGTATATTATCAAAGAATATTTTCTAAATGACTTCTTCTCAATCAATAACATAAAGATAAAATAAAATTTATTTCAATCTTTTTATATTATACCCCAAATGTTGAACGTCCATGTATGGATTAAAACTCTCTATTTGTTTACCGAGCTTTCGAAATGGATTTATTACATTTTCAAGGAAAAAAGTGCGGTAATAAAAAAGTTTTTAAATTAATGGTAAATATAGGAAAACATATAAAATAAACTTATTTAACTACAATATGTTGAAATATAAAAATTTTAAAAGCAGCTGTCTATAATATCTAGAAAATATTGATTCAACATTTTTTCTTTGACAATGGTAATTTTCCGATATCCAGGCGGCGCTTAAATCACTAGAATCAAATTGGGCTGAGTTCAGGTTAGCTTGGAAATGCCTTCTGGATTCAATACTTCTTTAAGAAAAACTGGCATTAAAGGGAACCAAAAAGTAGACCTTTTAGTCAGAAAAGGTGCTGAAGAAATTTTAATAAATAAAAATTAATAAATAAGTTTGGAATCATTCCTGGGCACATCAAATAGTGTAGCTAGATAAACATTATCGGACTGGATGGATCGAAACATATGATCTTACTGTTTTAAGCTAGAGGATTCAAGACACTCAAATGCATTTAAAAAGAGCTGTCTTAAAAGAAATCCCAAGAACTGCTGAATATGTCCACTAAATGGACAAGTTTTGTCAGCATTAAGTCAAGCACACGGAATTGATAGAAGTATTATCTTCATCAGATTCATAGGGCTGATAAAACGATTACTTTAGAGAGAGGCACGAAAGTTGAGTTGCTTATTATTCTTAGTACGATCATTCACATAAAACCTAACCTAATATCAATTTTGGATTAAAGATATAAAAATTCAAAATTTTTCCTTTCTAAAATATACTTTATTGCAATCCGGCAATGTATATCATTATCTAGCCAGTTGGCCTACCAGAGCCTTTCTAGATAATTCTATTGTGTTTAAGTCTGCTCACCAATCATGCAAAAAATTCAGAGAAACGGTAAAAGTGTTGAGAAAATTAGCCTTATAAAAAATCCCAGAATCCCAGACAGGTAAGTACAAACAGGACGTCCTGGAATTTGTTAATCCCATACTTTGAAGTATGGAGTTGAAATCATTTTTTTTGTTTTATTTTAATGTTATAACTTGAATTCGTCTAATGTTAATGTCTTTCTTTTAAATTCTTTTGAGAGTATTTGAAAGCGCTCTAGATTTTTCTCGACTTCCAGCTTCTTTATTTCTTTGTTAAATTTTTCTTGCACCTTGCTAAATGTCTCAAGGAAAATTTTAAAAACTTTCGGAGAGGTCATATAAATGTTTTACTGCTGCTGTGAGTTTTGGTGCTATTTCTTTATCTTCTCATAGCTCCCCACAACCTTTTCCTTGGGCGTGTCATATGCTGTCGATGAATGCAAATACACATTTCTATTATTTACCTTTATCTTTTATCTTAGAGGCTGAATGGTACAAATGTGATGTATTAGTACAATAGATTCTTTATATTTTTCCAAGCAAGCTTATTCCTTTGTAATTGTTACATTTGTAGTTTCTCCCTTAAATATGTTGACATTGTTGACAGCAAATGTCTGCGAATGCAATTTATCGTAAATTATATCATGTGTCTCTATACTAGCTAATTTATTGCTTTACTCAGCTCTTATGAATGATGTTGCATTAACATAAAACAAATATACTGTAATTTTTTTATTATGACAAGTAATTAATAAGGTTAGGTTATTTTACGTCCTTTCTTTTGACCTTTTTTTTGTTTTTTATAAAAAATCCAGTTTTGTCCCTCTATGTTCCCTATATGTTGTAACATGTCAATCGTCATGTCACCTTGCACTATTATCCGACCGTAAACGATACCGCTGTTATTAACGTTAAAACCGACCCCGAATCACTGTTAACGCTACTGTACACGAGACACCCCTTATAGACGCGTAACTATGTAGCCGTTTGAACGAGGCCATTCAAAAAACGCGCATCCGGCTTGCAACTGAATGTGCAGAACGTATCCCTTCTGACAAATGAAACAAACACATCTTGAGCGAGACTATATATAGACGAGTACGATAATTTTATATCCTTTTCGACTAATATGCTCATTTGAAGAGTTCTTGGAACTTCCCTTTTGGTTGTTGGAAGACACAACCCGCTAAGTTACCGCTAAGCTACCGCTAAGTTAGAGCCAAGCTACTGCTAAGTTAGAGCCAAGCTACCCCTAAGTTAGCGCTAAGCTACCGCTAAGTTACCACTAAGTTACCGCTAAGTTAGAGGCAAGTTACCGCTAAGTTGAAAGCATCCTTTGGAAGGTCCCTATGTGGAGATAGTCCTTCAAACCATCAAACCATTTTAAGCTGATGGTGAGGCCACAGAAACCTAAATCCAAACCACTTCTGAGTCGTTAAGAAAACCACTACATCTCAAGCTGCCAGAACCATTAAATAAACATCCAGAAACTTTCATCCCTAATTCTCTACTAAGAAGCTGAAGCCGCCTTTCTAGACGGTACAGAAACCTAAAGTTAAGTCCACTTTTTACAATTCCTTTTTGTTCATTATCGGCAAGTACAATTTCAATAAATAATCAATATTTTTAAAATCCGTTTCATTTATATACCTAAGACTATAAGTCTTAAGGGTGTAGCGTGGTCGGTCTTTTGTTTTAAGTAGCTTCTTTATTTGTTGTTTAATTAAACTAATTACAAGGTGTTTCTATCTTTCTCACCTTAGTTTTTGTGTAGTTTGTTTGCTTAATCGAAAGCGTACCAAAAGATAGTGGCGCCCTTATTACTTATACATCCCAATCCTTCCTATAGTGAGCATTAACATGGAGTCGAACCACCCCCTGGAGAGGGTCTCTTAGCCGAGATCTCTTTTGGAGAGTTTTTTATTTACAAATTGGCTCCCTGCCTTTTGGTAACTAATATTGTTACAATGTTTGTTTTAACTTAATAACTTATTTATCATTTTACTCTATAATTCATTATATTTTATTTTTTGTTTTCCTACATATTCATAAATTTTAACTGATGTACCTTTTAATATTGTACAAATGTATTGACTTTTACATGATTGCCTGATGATGGTCTAAGACCGAGAGTAGTCGCGCATTTTTATAGTTTTACCATTAAATTTATTGTTGTTTGACTTGGTGTTTTATTGATATTTAATTATTAAGAATTTAAATTGTACATTATAAGATAATAAATTGCCCCCTAAACGACATATATTTTTTTATTTTTCATACTTGTCAGTTTTAAATCCGAGATTGTTTTTAATTTTTCTATGTTTTGAGGTCCGAATGATTACATTGTCACATTTCGGTGCGATAAATCATCCAGCTGGTTTTATCTGCATTTTATAACAATTGAAATGTTTATTTAGTGCTTCCGGTCAATTAAAAACGTAGCGTGTCACTTGCCGACAACTATTGTACAAGAATAATTAATAAAGTCATTGTTAACAACTTGATTGTTTCATATTTATGTGTTTAAATTGCCGCGTTACAACGTCGTAAAAAAGTACATCATGCTATCGTGTCTAAAAGTGTGTAGTGATATTATCGAACTAAATTGTAAATGCAACTTTAAACTGTACACGATCCTGGTATTATAATAATCTAGATGTATATTTGCTCTAAAAAATCTAAAAGTAATCGTCATCTTGATATTAAAATTTATATCGTCAATCCTTACTTTGTGCCCAAGTATCATATTATTGTGTACATTAAATAATTAGTTATAATAATAATAAGAAGAATTGATAAATTAAGTATGCAAAGATTGAAGGATGAATCCATCTGTGGACAATTCATGATACACTTGAACAAGAATTTGGTAAACAAAGTAGTGTAAAATGTTGAATCTGGAACCGTTGGCGAAACTGATACCGAAAACAGTTCACACTACCACTACACCAACACACACTCTTCTTCAGCGAACGAAGGTAAACTGTTTACCTGAATAATTTTTTATTTTGTCTCCAAAATGTTTCGGAAATTTGTAAAATAGGTATATATACAGTAACCGAAATAATAAACTTAATCCAATTTATGGCTTTTACACACTGTAAACAACGTAATATTCTTTATAATTATTAATTATTAAGGCAAGTATTTGTTAGAAAACCACAAGATAATGTTCAATGGACAAGAAGTAGAACAAACAGACACAGTCAAATACTTAGAAATAACTTTGGACAGAAAACTAAATTTCAACGAACACATGAAAAACATTAGAAGAAAAGTAAAAGTAGCTAGGAAATACATAGGGCCATACATACACAAAACCAACCTTCTAAAGAAGATGCTAAAGCAACATATCTTCAACGCATACATAAGATCGGTAATATTGTATGGAGCACCTATATGGAACTCAACATCAGACGTAACCATAACATTGCTGGTACGAAAAGAATCAAAAATATACAGAATAATAGAAGGAGCAGAAACATACACAAGGAATGCAGAAATAAGAGAAAAGTACGAATACAATACACGAATAAGAAAACAAAACAGTGAACGGAAACCCACTAACAAGGAAAATTAGAAAATAAACAGTAGGACAAATAGGATGGAGGGCCAAATACAAACTAATACATCACAGAGCTTACAGGAATCTAGAAAAATAAAGCAGGAGGAAAACCTAGAAAATCCAGGAAAAAGCCTGGAACACCACAAAAAAGATATTCGATAAACTGGGACACAGCCGAAATTAGTTCCAGAGATAAATACAAACAAAGAAAATAAGAAACAAAATTACAGAAAAGAAAAATTACAGAAAGAAAAAACAGGTGCAATGCGGAACTGGAGAAAAATAAGAAGGAATAAAGAAGAAAAATAAGGAAGAAAAGGCTATATTAAAATGAAATGGAATGATGCAAGTATGTTTTTTTCAGTTTTTGCAATTTAGTAATAGATGGCAAATAATTAAGAATCGTCCTGAGGTATAAGAGAAGAATTATTTAACAATCCATTTTTAATAATTCTCATTTAATAACCTTCCGTATGAAATATACGACAAATTGACGGAATTATATTTAAAAAGTGTTTCCTAGCGTGATAACAAGTTTAAAAAGAAAATAAAAAGAAAAAAAAATCTGTCAAGAAAGCGTTGGCTCTTTATTATAATCTAGTTAGAAGGAAGTTAAAGCTTTGACGATGCAAAGCGAATGCATGGATTTTAAAATGGAAAAAATAAAAAGAAACAGGTGTAATATCTAGACACTTATAATGCGCGCAAAATAAAAATACTTTATAGTTAATACGTCTAAACCGTTCAACTTAAAAAAGTAAAAAAAAACGGTTTTTAAACGAATTACTTGCTGAATTAAAAATTAAAAGCAAGTTGTTAGAACATGGAATTAAATGTGTTCAGTTTAATCATGTCAGCGATTTCAGAAATTGCTAAAACTCGTTATGATGTATTCGATGACAGATGGTGTGGATTTCTGTTTAATAATTAATCTTTTCAACAGTTTCATAGAACTCCGTTAACCTTGCTTGAAGGTATATTGTTTAAATTTATATTTTTAAACAGTTGTTAATTAAATTTGCTAATTTAATGTAGGGAATGTGGGTAAATATCGACTGCCTAAACAAAGCCATTTACCTATAAGGAAAGGATTCAAAGCAAATGGTTGATTTTGAGATATTTGAATAATTAAATATTTGAATATTCTCTGTCACACAATCGAAAAGGGAGTTGCCCATAAACAAAATTTGCATATGAGTCCCAGAGAATACCATTAATTCTAACTTCACCTTACCTCTAAGATTTCATTAAAAATTATTCCAGAGTACACATTAAAGTGGTGTTGAAAGTGCAAGGAAGTAGAATCATATTCTTGCCTGATTTCCTTTTGCAAAGCTTTATTATTATTGTCTTCTTCATCTCCCAGAACATTAATCTTTCATTTCAAAATACTTTTTGTAGGAATAGCATCAACAATTCTGATCCTCTAGATAAAGTCGAGCAGATTGTCGTGAACAAAGGGTTAGGAAAAAAATGGTTAATTGATCTGTATCTGTAATTCTGGAAGGGCGGGTCGCCCCACTGCACTTAGGCCACATTTGGCCCATTGTGCTTCCTTCTGAGATTGAGCCTAACCTATAGGCTCGTCAACCATCCTACCTGTTTAAAGTAGGTAATAACGTCACCTGTAGGCAGCTCCCTCAAATTGGCATGTGGTTAATTGATGAATTCTGAACAAAAAACAGAGTTTTTTATTATTCTTAATAAGATGAACTTCCAAAAAGTAAGGGTTGGTACAAAAAATTTAATTATTAATATGTATATATTACGCTTTTAATTTACGTCAGTCCAAAACTGTACCCAAATTCTTATAAATATCTCTACTATCTCTACTTAGTAAACAAGATGGCAAGATGTTTTTCGCAATTTGCTAATTACTCCAGACAAATAAAAAACCCTTTACTACTTTGCACTAATGGTTGCAATTCTTTAAGGACCATAGTCTAGAATTAGCGTTTTATTTTCTTGGAATCACTTCGGAAGCAAGTCTTAATATAAATGCCAACTCTACTAAGGTAAATCAAACAAAACAATGTCCATTTAGAAGAAGTAGGTAAAAAATTGTTGAAAATCAACAAAATCAACAACGTATGGTTTTTGAGCAAGATACTTAAAGGATATATCAATTAAGTTCAGTACATTTATTTCATTTGACAATAACAAAATTAGCGAACTAATGTTTATGTACTTCCAAAACCATGGAAACAATTTCCTGGAATATTTCCAGTAAACCTCATCTAGAATAACTATATTTAAAGAAAATATACCTAATCATAGGAAAAAATATATTTTGAAATATTTTTTGTTGTTGCAGAAAGCCTACGTGAATATTTTAGCAAGTATGGTGACATAACGGAAGTTATGGTAATGAAAGATCCAGCCACGAGGAGATCAAGGTAAGCTATTTAAACGTCTAAAAAGCCCGCTAACTGAAATGCTTTTACTATCATTAAAAAAATTCAAGAACAGACTGGGTTTCAGTTGGTTTTCCAATATTAATTTATCTTTTATTGTCCGTCTTTCTTCATTCATAAGATTAATATTTTTAGATATGTCCCAGTTAACAAGTTTGCTAATAACTTTTAATACCTATTGGATTTAACAATATCTACGTATTTAATATCGTTGACTGGGAAATTTAATTAAGAAACAAATAAAGAAGAGAAAACACCGCTTGGGCACTGATTGGGTTTCGGAAATGTGAGATGAATTACGAATATATTATAGATCCAGCACAAAAGAAACAAGCACTACTTTAATCATTTAAAATGTCCCACTGCAGCCAAAGTTTACATTATTGTCACGTTCCTCAATTTCTCAGTTGCTATACATATTCGTTTATAAAAACATTTGCTTTATCGTTGAGTATTTTTAGAATCTCGTTGTTTAATTGATTGGCATTCTTTTTATTTTGTTTTTTAGGCAGGCGGTCCAGCAGTAGGATCTGGCATTTCATATTAATTAGACTGTTTGTTACATTTGAAATTGCATTAGTCACGCAATCAATAAATTTAACTTTTTTTGTAAGTTGTAACATTGATTTATTGGTGAATTGTTGATATCTTTGTCTTACTTCCATGGCCACGCATATTTCGGTGATGTTTGGCCTTGTTGACAGCCTGCCGCTACCTATAACTTGTTTTATTGTCGAACAGATATCAAATGACTAACATTAGTCTGTTGACATTAAAGTTTTGCTTGAGATTCATTGATGCGCAGTTTGGCCTGGTCAATTAGTTTATGAGGTATTCCAGAATGTACCAGCTTCTTCCATATTTTCTAACAAAAATTACCCCAAATTGGTATTGCTATTACTCACTCTGAGCAAATGTTTCACCATAGGTCAGGTTTGTGGTTATAAGATATTAAGGGCGCCACTATCTTTTTATTTTACGGAAAAACAAAAAAAAATATAAACAAAAAGGAAACTAAGGTGAAAAGAATAGAAACACATTGTATAATTGGAAAATAAGTTATTGAATTTGTCAGTAAGTATTAAACATAACTAAATGAGTAGTTACATTTTCATAATTTAAATAAGGCAGTAATCTTATCAGATTCGTTATCGGTGATTAAAAGCTTAAATTCCAATATGATTAACCACAAAGAAACGGCATTCTATGTTCCATAAAAAATAAATTGTTTAGCAAGGATATCACATTCATTTGGGTGAAAAGCCACACAGGAATTGAGGGTAACGAACTGGTCGACCGAATTGCTAAAGATGCTGCCCACAATCGAATATATTACCCTATTTTCACATTTGAGAACTTATTTCCGCTCTATCAAAATCTAATTTTACCAAAATGGGAAGAAAAATGGAAGGATATAGCTAAACACTCAAATAGTCAATACTATTCTATTCACCCCACGTTACCAAAAAACAGTGCCTATATTTTTGAATATACAATGCCAAAAAAGTTCTCCTCTACAATTAAGCGTTTGAAAGCTAATCATGGTACATTTCCTCACTTAGCCAGGTTAAATATAATTCCTTCTGGATTATGTGTCTGCGATAATTCTACTCAATGTGACATAAATCATATTCTTTTCAAGTGCAACAAACACTCAAACGAGACTTCTCAGCTATACGCAAAACTGGCCGATCTCAATATTCAGACACCCTTAAACATTACCTATCTGCTATCGTTAGACAGAAGAGATATTTATGAGCTGATATGTAACTTTCTTTTTAAAGTTGGTTTTAAAATTTAAATATATTGTTACATAATTCTATGGCTAAAGGACTAGCTTCCAAGCCAATCCTAAACACACACACACACATAAATGAGTGGTTAAACTGAACACGATACACCCTACAGCTCTTACCACTAAGTGGGTTTTGTAAATAAAACTAATAAAAAAATTAAAAGATTGATTTGTTTGATTTATGTGCCAGAGGAAATGAAGAAAATATGAGGTATTTAGTTTGGTCATATCAGGTTCTTATGGCTGTTGTATGCTAGTTGATATTCTTGTACTGGTTGTTTTCTTGTTACTTATATTTTGCTGTATTCGAACTTTGCCGGCTTTATCTTAGCTGTATCCTAGCTTAATTATAGCTGCATTCCAGCAGGCTGTATCTTTCACCAGCCAAAGGATTACGATAATTTACGGTAGGGAGGCGACTGTCTTAGTCGAGTTTTCGGCAAGAAAAAGGGTGGTGTATTAGGAGCATTGTAATTTATAATTAACCCTTTCTTATTCTTATATTTTAAATGTTTGAAGTCAATTAAGATTATCTTAAATATTGATGAAAAAATCCACTAGTACTAAAATTGGAAGATGTCAAGAGGTCCAGTGAATACATTGTGGTAATTACATTAGACCATTATGTTGAAAGGATATTCTCTTGATTCGAATTTTAAGGATGATGGGGGATTATGAGATTTGTCTGCTGGTATTTTATTTATTAATGAGTGTTTCTTTTAATGATAAAGCGATACTGGAAATAAATGGAAGAAAGTTATTTTTGCTCTTTGGGGAATTGTTAAGGAAGTAATTATAAAATGTGGTTTTCACCAACAGAATATGTTGGAAAAATTTAGAAAGAAATTGATTTGTTAGTTAAATAAATTATTTACTAAGAAATAACCTTATTTTATTTGGAGTCAAGAAACTGGAACACAGAATAAAACCAAATGATGGTGTTTAATAACTAATATCTAAAAATATTATAGCCGAACAATGTTTGGTGTTGAGTCAAAATATAAATCACTTAATTATCTAAAATTTTAATTCTATGTGGCAGCTAAGCTAGGACAAAAGCTTTTTTGGAAATTCTCTTTAAAATTATCTGATTAGATTTCTTAAAACAATATCATAAATATTTATTTTTGACTGATCTATGACATTATAACTATGTAATTAAATATTTTGTTAAAAAGTAATTAAGATACGTCTAAAGGTTCGCACTGGAAAACTTTAAGGTTATGTACTCAATAAGTAGCTGTACAAAGTTTTGTAATATTCAATATGTGAAGTTTAAAACCGTCTAAATGAACCAGTCTTGTAATCTATTAAACACTGTAGAAGTAAGAGCACTTCAGTTAGTTTGACTTTATCCCACATTCTCCCTTATACTTTCCTTTTTGTATTGATTCCCTTTTGACGTATGAACCATCTGCCGAATTCGAACTTATATTGAAATCCAACGTCACTTACAAAGTTGTTTCGGAGACTTTGTAAATTTTATCTACTGCCGAATCGTAATCACATGCATATGCGTGGAAAACTTTTAGAAAATGTTCTACTTCTAATAGAATTGCTATAGCGAAATTGATAAAAACTTGTCGGAATGGAAGAGTTTCTTAAATTAGTTTTTTTGTAAATTTAAGAAGTACAACAGCTTTTAGTTTTGGAGAGAGTCTGTTAAAAGTCACGGCGAAATTATATAACAAACAGTTACATTAGGTATAATAATAGTTATTTAGGATACTAGTGTGTTACGTTGAAAATAAGCGAGAAACATTTAACCAGACCGAGTAATTTTAATTCTCAAGTGACTCAGGAACATTCCAGAAGTTGTATACAATTCCCTATCGATTCATAATAATAATAATTGAAGTTTCATGATCAAATCAAAGCTACCTGAGCCTCTCTATAAATGTCAGAATAACTTGATTGTTTGGTTGATTGTAACAGTAATGAATAAACAAAATAATAGTTTAAATATGAATTCACTAGTGGGTTTTCGATTATATTACCTAGTGTGTTATTTGACAGTTTATATGAGTCTAAAATAGCATAAATAACATTCTTCACAACTTGTGTCGTTTGCTTAAACGATTGATTCGAGGTATTTACTGGATTGATTTTTAGGTCCGTCAAGTATACACTTGGATATAGCAATCTTATTACATATTGACTCTTCAATGTAAGATTCTGCAACGGATAACGATTTCCATTCACCTAAACGTTTAAGTTTTACTAGATCACCTCCAGAATTTGCAAACGTAGTAACGGATGAACGACGGAAACAATGCCCCGTGTACATTTCTGAATTAGCAAGTTTCAAAAAATCTGCAATTTTCTTGGGGATATTATACATAGTGTTAATCCCCACCGGTTTTGCTGTCGGTAATTTACAAAAAATTTACTGTAAGGTACGTTTTTGGGGCGCAAAACTATAGTTTCTTACAATTTCCAAGAAACTCACTCCACTTTTCTTGTCAGTAATACAAAACGACCTATCCTGCTTGGTTTAAGTATCAGATAATGAAACAATTATCACCAATTTTCTATCGTTCACAATAAACACACCAAATATAGCAATAACCTATATCAACAAATAGACGTCATCAGGAGCTTCTGCTGGAAATTTAATAATGTCATCTGACTCCAGGATTTTGGACTTTTTAGCTTGGTATTCTCCACTCTAGTTTTTTAGTAAGGTGGTTAACTTGCTGAATTTAGAAATGTCACAATTTCCATTCACAAACAACGTACGCTTCAGCATAATGACCATAATGACGATGGCATCGCTTTCTTCGACTTTTTAGAAAAATACGCCAGAAGTATTTTTTTATATTTTGCATATCGCAATGTAACTTTTACGCACGCAATTTTTTTTTTAAATGGTTGGCAACATGAGTGACGTATCTAATAGCAATTTATTAATTTTATATTGTTCTTTAAGAAAGTATTTGTGAGTATGAATATAATATTTTACTTATATAATATATATTATTGGTGTATTATTAATTTTAAAATATTAACATTTGATAATTGAAATGTCAAAACTGTCAAATGTTATAAACAGTGCTACCGACATACTTTTTAAAATAAAATTTTCGTAATTTACATACAAATAATAAATTAATTTAAAAAATGATAAAATGGCAAAATATAAAAAATATTATAAACAACTTATTTCATATGGCTGTTGTGACACTCGTTCTTTAAAAAACTCATCGCTTCGCGATTCGTTGTTTAAACTTGAACTCGTGTCATAACAGAAAGCCATATGAAATGCGTTGTTTAATATACTATTTACTCACGCATAATTAGCGTCTCGAATGACGCTTGTACAATAAATAACTATTTTTAGTGAGCTCGTCACTTTAACCACTGAGCTAGGGTTCCGGGTTTCCGGAAAGACTATACAATGAAGTGGTGAAAGTAACTGTAACGTATTCTTTTAAGGAATGCTCTTTTTGTACGAATGGTACTCCATAGTTGATTATGTGTGCTTTGTATCGAGCAACGTAGGGTGTGTTATGAGATATTAGTTCTTACAGTTATCCTCAGAAAGCTAAGGTTCTTTTTTGACTACATTATGAGATTTGAGGGTTCTTTCATGGATAGTTAAGTAAATGACAAAAGGTTGTACGATAAGTTGGGTTAGGTTAACACGGTGGTTTGGGGGGATGAAACCTGCGTAGGCCAGAGGCCCCGTATGGGACCCACCACTACCGTGAGAACCAGTGGATACTGTTGATGAACAGCATTAGGCTTTTTACACCAACCGACTGCAGATTGCTTAGGATGTTCAAGGAGAGCTGTACAAAAGCAGAAAGTCTTTTTTAAGATAGGGCAGAACAGTAATATAGTAAGTGGACCAGACCTTGTCCAGACAGCTTTCACATAAGTGCGGCATGGCCGCACATATCACATATTGTGCGGCATGGCATCCTACAAGCCAGTGTCCAGTGATGGCCGCAATCGCGTTTACAATAAAGTTCATGGACAGGAATAAAATTTCTTGGCAGGTTGAGCACTGGTCATATCTGTCGTGACGTGCAGAAAGACCCCTCTCGCCATACCAAGGTTATTTAGACGAAATACGTCCTTTCGTAAGAGCAACCAGATGCCCCTGTTCTAGTATTGACGGATGTAGCTGTAAGCAGGAAGACTGAGTCTAGGGATTTGATGGCAGCTTGGCTGTCAGTAAGGACAGATATTTCATTGGATTTAGACCCAGTTTGGAGTATCCATTTGCTTTACGAACACTGCAGTGGTCCGGCAAGCGAAATGATGGATTAAGAGGTGGGAACTCTGAGAAGACTCCACATCCTGCTTCCCCCTCTAGTTTTGAGCCATCTGTATAGAAGAGTATCCCCTTTGGCTTGACTAGGTTTGCCGTCCAATATTCTCTAGACGGGATGTTCACTGAGAAATTGCGGTCGAATATTAGGATGGGTTTTGAGTAGTCCTGCATTATTTCAAAAGTTTAGAATGTCCATTGCTAACCTCGTTACATAGCAAAACTGCAATGAGTCTAAGAGCCGATACTTCTTTCGATTTGAGCTTTAACATAATTTTAAAGAATTCGAAAAACAGCTAAGATATATTTTGAAGTTTAAAATAAAAAGATAATACTAAGGACAGTAAACAAAACTTTTACTATTTATTTAAAACTTTTAAAACTCAATGACAGATGTTTCGCTAAACACTAGCATCGTCAGATTAATGATGTTAAGGACTTCCATGAAGTAAAGTTTGCTACAGACAATTTCAAAAAGATGATAGTTTATGGGATTGTTTTCTAGCATAAAGGTAAATATTTTTTAATGATCGTCTAGTCCTGATTATTTCGAAATACATATGTAAGAATATAGGTTGAAGTGGTGGCACAATGAAAACAATGACTAAACTGAAGGCACAATATGTCAGAAATCTAATTTTTAAAATAAGAATTGGTTTAATCGTGTTATTTATTAATGTTCTTAATTAATATTTTAATAAAATAACTTATTTTGCACCTGCATTTGGAATTTTAAAAAGAATACAATGTTTTTTGTTCATTATCTTATAAAAATATTACAAACTGCAACTCGAAGTCAGCTTTCTTATTATATTTTTTTAGTGTACTTATAAGTATTAGCAGGTGGGACCAAAAATATTTTAATTTCTAGTACATATTTCGTTTTAATTGTAATTGCACATATAAAATCACTAGTTAAAACGATCGACGCGCAGCTCTTGACGAATTAAAAATCATGTAAATAAAAATTTAAAATTTCCTGTCTTTCCCACTCTGGTTTATTGGACTCCATAGTCGTTACCTTTCAAAAAGTTAATTAGAACCTAAAAATATGTGCAATTATTTTATTTTTAATTTATTTCGCACCACCATAAGCTTTTCTAATTTACTTTTTTACATGTAAAAGTCATGTGTGTATTGTTTGCATTGTCATAAAATATTAATTAGACAGAATAGGTAGAGTTTAAGTACCAAAGCGCCTACATTTCATCGCCACCATAAAAAATAAAACAGTTGCCGCTTATCTCGTAGTGGCAGGTAAAGTTTTAAAGCTAATTAACAAGAAATTAAAAAAAAATATGGTTACTTTCTACAGCGCTTATAATGTTTAAGTATTAAACTTTATATTTAAGAAATTAAATTATGAAGCGGGAGAGTAAGATCATATTAAACATTCACATAAAATATTCAACAGTTGTCACATCACTTATGCCAACACCGTTAAATGAAATAAATTGGGATAATATTTTATGTACTCACATAATATACAGTTTAAGATTTTACTCAAATTTTTGATGGGACACCGTGCAACGATAATACGGCAATAAAGCATTTATTATTCAACTTATGCACGATATAAGAACACTCTAATCTCTTACAATCATTCAATAAAAATGCATTAATACTTATTTAGAATAGAGAATAAACCATAATTTATTAATTTCTTCAGTATTTCTATATATTTTTGTACATAAAATTACCGACAAAATCAATTCTTACAATAAAACATTTAGGTACTAAAACAATTAGCGGCTGCTAGTAGTTTTACCAATGAAGTAAAAAATCCATTAACAAGATCAAATATATCCGACTCAAAACTTTAGGTATTATTCCCCATTCACAGAACCATGATGGTATAGTTCCACTTCTAGATCCCTTTACTTATTTTGGACAAATATCTTCCAAAGTAGCTTATATTCTCGAAAGAAATATTCTCATTTTAAAGATTTCCTTTTATTGTGAAAGAACCATTAAATCCTTTCTATCCAAAACCAAGGACCAAATTAATACACTTTCAAGAAATGGAATTTAAAAACTCGTGCGCAAAGACTGTCCAACCACTTACTTAGATAGAACTACAAGTCCTTTGGAGATTTGAATTATTAAGGAACACCTGTCAGGACCTGATAAGTCCTACTTTGACAATCATAGTTTTTCTCCCAACAAAATTCCTGTGAATAGTTATTTTTAAAAAGGAATCTGCTTGAAGATTTAAAAATTTTGAGAGAACTAAGATTAATCCTAACAACTGCGCCATGAATTAGGGAGAGAATCCTCTGCAGGGCTGGTTTGTAACGTGTTTGGAGGTTTGAAGGTGATATTGGTTTTGAAAAGAATTTTGATACAGATGAGTACGGGAAAGATTGCTCCACATGGCTATTTTTTTGTGGGGTTTTGGTGGGGTGTTTGTGTGTGTTCAGAAGCGGGTAAAGAGCTGTGGCTCTATTATTCTCTTACAACCGGATATTTGGTAAAGCTACTAGGAAACCACAAACGACCAATAACCCGGTAGTCGATGAGGCGTCAGCAGATTGCTAAGGAAGAGGAGTCGGGAAAGTCTTGGGGTAGTCCTCTGGGGGTCTTGGATAGAGATTGCGTCAATAAGGCGGAGAGGAAGGTATGGATATTTTATAGAGGGGCGTCTAAGAAGAGGATGACGGTAGTCCAGTAGGATTTTAGGACGTTTTTGGTTTGGGTGTTTTCGGATAGGAGGCTGAGTTCGACGAAGCCCGATTGAAGTTTTTTTAATCGGTCAGGAATAGAGGAGATATTAATGTTTTTGTAGACAACACGATTGGGAGTGTTCTAGAGCTGATGTTTGTAGAATAGGTTGATTGCTCTTTCGCAAGAATTGATTGGCGAGATGAGAAGGAAGCCTTCTATTAATAACGGCTTTTTAGTGTAAGATTAGGAGGATGTAGGTTTTGTTAATGTGTAAGAGAGCGGAGCGCACCAACTGCGTCAATACGCAAGTGTATTTAAATATGAAGTTCACACCTTTATTAAACTTTTTCTAGGATTGTTAAATGATTCTCTTTTAATGTATTTATTTTATTTTATACATATTTATTTTGTTTTACTAGTATAATTTTATCTGCCGATTATTGCTTTATGATAACATAGTTACTTATTTTATTTTTAGGTTCTTTTATTCTAATTAGCTTTTAATTCACATTCATATATTGTTTTGCAGATGTTATAAATGTTAAAACAGTTCATTTTGTCTATTCTATTGTTTTTATATTTTTAATGTGTTGTACTAAATGTCTCTTCTGAAGAGGTTTTATCTTTTTAACGGTTTATCTTTTTTTTAGTTCTTAGATTTATTTTTTAGGAGGTAACTCTAATTATAACCTTGTAAGCCGAAAGCCTTTAAAAAAAACTACACACTTAAAGTACAAATTTTCCTACCTTTTATTGTTTATTTAATTTTTTACACACCCTTTTATTTTATAAATAGTTAAGGTATATTTTTTTTAAAATCCACTGTAACAATTTACAGAGAATATGCTTCCATTAATAAATAAGTCGTTAACTCAAAAATTAAACTTTTCTCTCTCTTTTCCGTCCGAAAACTTTGCCTGTTCCATGTATCAAGTTCAAAATTAAGTTCATTTGCTGCCGGTGATAATCGATACTGACTGTTCAGTTAGTTTTGATCCGATAACTTTCCGATACAGCTTCATCAATCCTTTTGACGTATGGACTTTCTAATAGATTCGGACTTATATAAAGAGTGACAAGGACATCAAAAAGTTGTTTCCAACGAAACTTTCCTACCCGACTAACTTCCAATGAGACATTCCATTAATTTAATGACTAAACCATCGGCAAAAACCTAATATTTACTCTGATAGTTGCAAGCTTTTGCCACTGAGTGATTACATCAACAAATCTTTCGTTATTTCCAAAAACATTTACGGATTCGCATTATTTTGTTAAAAAAACAAAATAAAATCGTTGAATTATATAAAGAAAAACTTCATGTAATATTAGAAGCCTTTATATATTCTTATTTTTTGTTTTGGGAAAAATAGGATACTGCCTATTTTAAAGTCTTTAAACCCAAATTAAAGATCATTTACATAATAAATCTCTACTTTAAATTTGTTGCATAAGGATATTTATTAATTTAGTTGTAACTTAAAACATCTGAAATGTTGTTATGGAAATTTTTTAGAAAATGTTGTTGATTTTGTGACATAAAAAGGGTGTCAAGTGTGACATAAAAAATTTTATATTGGTTTGTATTCGAAGCACTAATAAAACTATTTTTACTGTGGTTTCCACTTATTATTCAAGTAAATACAACATTTGGCGACCGTGACAGGACAATTCCTGATATAGAACTTGAATAATATGGAAAAATTAAAGAAAGTAAGATCAGTGCTCAGGCAGTCTTTTACAAAAGAATATGATAGTCTTCTGAAGAAGATTAATGAAAAGGATGTTACACATCATGAAATTATGGCTCTACTTAAAATTCTTGAAAATAAACATGAAGAAATGGTTAATTTGAACAAAGAGATATTTGAGATTTTACTTGAAGAAGATGTAAGTGAAGATGAATTATTAAATGAGACAAGTGAAACGGATTTTTATCTGAAAAGGTTTGTTCAAGTTAGAGAACAAATTTCTTTTTTGAGTACTGTTAAATCAAACGACGATGGACAACTTGTAAGCCAGTCTTCTATTACGAAAAAATTCAGAATGCCTCAGATTGAATTGAAAAAATTTGGTGGTGATCTCTGCGACTGGATGCATTTTTGGGGACTATTTCGAAAAATTGATGAAGATCTATGTATATCCAATGAAGAAAAATTTAGTTATCTGTTACAATGTACAGAACCTGGATCCAGAGCAAGAAGAGTAGTAGAAAGTTTTCCACCCACTGAAGGAAACTATCCCAAAGCAGTTGAAGCTCTTAAAAGTAGGTTTGGCAGAGAAGAACTACTTATTGAAATGTATATTCGAAATTTGCTTGCTTTGGTAACCTCTCCTGTCCGTTCACTTTCGGAACTTTATGACAAACTTGAGTGTCAACTGAGAGCTTTAGAAACTCTTGGCATAACTACTGATAAGTATTCATCCATTTTATTTCCTTTGGTGGAGTCTTGTTTACCCGAAGGTCTACTGAAAATATGGCAGCGATCTTTCAGCTCTAATTCCGAAGCAAAACCACAAGATAGATTGGAACATTTGATTAATTTTATTCGTATCGAGGTAGAGAACGAAGAAAAAATGAACTTAGCCAAGACCGGTTCTGCAGTTATATCCACAAAGAAGGAACACAAAAAGCCATCTTGTAATCAAGTTCCCACGGCAACAGGTTTAATAAGCACGTACGTATCCTTATGCATATTTTGTAATGTTAACAGTCACAGAAGTTGTAATTGTCCAAAAAGTTAAAAACATGACATTGGATGAAAGAAAGGATGTAGTAATTAAAGCAGGTGCTTGTTTTAATTGTCTAAAACCTGGTCATTTAAAAAATAAATGTAGAATATATATTAGGTGTGAAAAATGCAAACAAAAACATAATACTGTTCTATGCCCTAAAAGTAATGATTTTGAAATTGATAAAAAAGATTCGATTGTAGAAAATAATTTAACAAGTCTTAGTAATTTACCCAAAATTGTTTTGCAAACTTTTTTAGTAATTTTGAGAAATGATATGGGCAAAGAAAAGAAGGTAAGAGTTTTATTAGATACTGGTTCACAAAGTTCATATATTTTACACAAAACAGCTGTTGAAATGAATTATAATATTATTTCCAATGAGACAATAATTCATTCTCTATTTGGGGGGCTCACAAGTAAAGAAAAAGAGCATTCTTTATACAAAGTTCACGTCAGTAATTTAAACAAAACTTATAATTGTACTTTTCAGTGTTTAAATCAACCAAAAATATGTGTCAATATTTATGGGGCCTCGCCAGATTCCTTGCAGAAAGAGTTGGATGAAGCAGGTATTGTTTTTATAGATGATCCATTTTCAGAAGTGGAACTATTGATTGGAGCTGATGTTATAGGAAAATTGTTAACTGGTAAAATTTTGCAGCTCTCTAGCAACTTAACCGCAGTGGAGACATACTTAGGCTGGAGTTTAATGGGCAAATATTTGTGTGATACCAGATCTGAAAATTTAGCATCAATGGTAACTTGTATGTTGGTTAATAATTCTAAAGTTAGTTATTTATGGGATCTAGAGCTTTTAGGAATTAGGGATCCTGTTGAACAGAAAACTAAAAAGGTCAGGGATGAAGAATTAATGAGAGATTTTTATGACCATGTATGTACGGATGAAAGTGGTAGGTATATTGTTGATCTACCTTGGATTGAAGGACATCCTAGCATTTCTTCTAATTATTATTTAGCACTTCGCAGATTGAATGGTACTATTAATAAATTAAAAAATAGTGGATATTTTTTTGAGTATGGAAAGGTGTTTGATGAATGGCTTGCAGAAGGCATCATTGAAAAGTAGTTGAGGAGTCAACGTATAAAAGTGGTTATTATCTTCCACATAGGCCAGTTATCAAACTTAGCAGTCAAACTACAAAAATTAGGCCAGTTTTCGATGCTTCATCGCATGAAAAGGATTCTCCAAGTTTGAATGATTGTCTAGAAAAAGGAATCAATTTGATCGAACAGATTCCTACTATTTTATTTAGGTTCAGGATGCACGAAATTGGTGTTATTGCAGACATTAAAAAGGCCTTTCTTCAGATTGGTTTAAGTGAATATAATCGAGATTATTTAAAGTTTTTATGGGAAGATGAAGAAGGAAATTTGATTACATACAGACATTGTCGAGTCGTATTTGGTGTCACAAGCAGTCCGTTTTTGTTAGGAGGTGTTATTCAGTTTCATATTCAGAATATTTTGGGTGAATGTCAGAATGGTAAAAGTAAATATTCTGAAAACGTTGTGGAAAAGCTAAAAAGGAGTTTTTATGTAGATAATTGTGTAACTAGTGTCGAAAATCTACATGATCTTGAGAATTTTAGAAGGGAATCTACGGAATTAATGGCTGAGGCTAAGTTTGATTTACGTCTTTGGGAATACACTGATCCAGAAATTTCTAAATCTGATGGTCCCTGTTCGAGTGTTTTAGGTTTAGTTTGGGATAGAAAGAAGGATTGTTTATTTATTTCTTGTGATAATTTTAAACAGTTAGATTATAATAAGATAACGAAAAGGTTTTTATTATCAGTGACAAATAAAATATTTGATCCAATCGGTTTTATTTGTCCAGTAACACTTTGCCCGAAATTACTTTTACAAAGGTCTTGGGATTTAAAAATTCAATGGGATGAGGAATTGCCAGAAGTTTTTAGAAAAGAGTTTGAGATTTGGGCAAAGGAATTGAAATTTTTATATCAGTTTCAAATTCCAAGGTCATTTTCCATAGTCGAAGGAAAAACAAAACTAAGTATGCATGTATTCTGTGATGCTAGTAAAAATGCATATGCATCTGTATGTTTTCTTCGAGTTGAACGCGATTCAGAAGTTTTTCTTCACTTCGTTCAAGCTAAAACTAGAGTTTCTCCTTTGAAAAAAATGACGATTCCGCGTTTGGAATTAATGGCTGCTCTA
This sequence comes from Ophraella communa, assembly GCA_035357415.1. Classification (NCBI taxonomy): domain Eukaryota; kingdom Metazoa; phylum Arthropoda; class Insecta; order Coleoptera; family Chrysomelidae; genus Ophraella; species Ophraella communa. Next base: position 16,513,172 of record CM068988.1, on the reverse strand, counting down.
ATAGGATCACGTTTAGCCCAGTCTATTTTAGATTCACATGCTTATATTCAGATAGAATATTTATTTTGGACGGATTCCTCTACGGTTCTTGCATGGATCCAGCGAAAAGACAAGTGGTCTGTATTTGTTAGAAACAGAGTGGATGAGATTGTAAAAATTACATCACCGGATCAGTGGAGATATATTCCAGGTCATTTGAATCCAGCTGATTTGCCTTCACGTGGATGTTCCAGTAGCAAATTGCTAACATCAAAATGGTGGGAGGGTCCTGATTGGCTTAAAAGTCCTTCCTGTGTTTGGTTTTGTGATGAAGTAGAGTACGCCGAAACAGAAATTTTAGAAGAAAAAATAAAAGGTGTTGTGACTTGTTTTACAGTATCTGAAGTAGATTGGTGTTACAGATATTTCTCAAAAATATAGCAAAATTGTGAGAATGGTGGCTTGGTTGAGACGTTTTATTTTTAATTGTAGAAATGGTGGAAAACGTAAGAAAGGAGAGATATCAGTTCAAGAATATATTGACAGTGAATTGTTGGTTCTTAAGTTTGTACAACAGGAAAGTTTTGAAAATTTGGATAAAAATAAGTCGATAAAATCTTTGTGCCCATTTAAAGACACACAAGGCATTATTAGAATTAAAACAAGACTTCTTAATCGCGATGATGATTTTGATTTCTTAACTCCAATTCTTTTGCCTTCCAATCATGTAGTGGTTAAAAGATTAATAATGGAGGAACATCAAAAAAATTGTCATGTAGGAGTGGTTGGTCTTTTAAGTTATTTGAGAGAACGCTTTTGGATATTGGGTGGTCGTAGAACGATTCGAAATGCTATTCGTGAATGTATTCCCTGTAAGAGATATTCATCAAAAAATATTGAGCCCATTCCCACGGCATTGCCTCAAAATAGAGTTCGTGACGCTTGTGCTTTTGATGTGACTGGTGTGGATCTTGCTGGGCCATTATTTTTAAGAGATAAAACAAAAGCTTGGATTGTTTTGTTCACCTGTGCAGTATATAGGGCAGTTCACATTGAGTTAGTAACTTCACTTTCTACAGAAGCTTTCTTACAAGCTCTTCGTAGATTTATTTCTAGACGAGGGAGACCAGTAACGATTTACAGTGACAATGGAAGGAATTTTGTTGGCGCTGCCAACTACTTTAAAAAATTGAATTGGGAGCAAATTAAAAAATTTTCAACACTGAATATTATTGACTGGAAATTTATTCCTCCGTCAGCTGCGTGGTGGGGAGGATTTTGGGAGCGTTTGGTTAGACTGTTGAAACAACTCTTAAGAAAGGTTCTTGGTAGGGCTTGTTTAAGTTATGAAGAGTTAACAACAGTTTTATGTGATTGCGAAAATATAATAAATAATCGTCCAATAACTTATGTATCTGATACGCTTGAGGAATATTCAGCATTAACGCCTGCCATGTTTGTTAGGGATATCAAAAGTAGTGGAATAGTAGATTGTGATAAAATAGATTCAAATTTTCTTTCTAGACGTGCAAAATATAGGAAAAACTTATCGGAGCAACTTAGAAAACGTTTCAGGTCTGAATATTTGGGTCAACTTAAAAACCTCAGAGATTATAAGAAAAACGTATACGAAGTAAAGGTTGGAGAGGTAGTATTGGTGGGGTCTGATAATATCAATCGACTTGATTGGTTGTTAGCTTTAGTAGTAGATATTTATCCAGGACGGGATGGAAAAGTACGATTGGTAAAACTCAAAACAAAAAATGGAGAATTACTAAGACCTGTTCAAAAAATTTATCCATTAGAAATATACAACTCAGATAATACTGAGAGTGTTTCAAAAAACATCGATGAAAAATGTCAACCTTCAAATGTGACAGATAATTTAATAGAGTCGTCCAATGTCACCACACGTAGTGGTCGAATTGTTAAAAAACCTGTTCGATTTAAGTAATATTGTTTTCAATTTTTGTGACAGTTAAAAATTGCAAAGGTGGGAGGATGTTGCATAAGGATATTTATTAATTTAGTTGTAACTTAAAACATCTGAAATGTTGTTATGGAAATTTTTTAGAAAATGTTGTTGATTTTGTGACATAAAAAGGGTGTCAAGTGTGACATAAAAAATTTTATATTGGTTTGTATTCGAAGCACTAATAAAACTATTTTTACTGTGGTTTCCACTTATTATTCAAGTAAATACAACAAAATTTTCGTAAACAAATCAATTGCATTAGCGCTATTTAAACTTCAACCTAATAAAATCTTTTGAACCTTTACCTTATTGTATTTAAACTTAAGATCGCCAATACTTTGAGCGAAGTTAAGCAGCTTTTTAGAAGGCATATTCCTAATTTAACAGTAGATGCCGGATTATTGAATTATAGGCCACCATAGAGAATCATTTTCTGTTTTAAGTCCAATATCCTCCCACTTTGAATAAAAAAAGTTTAAGTATGTATGATCCAGAAATATTCATGGATCATATACTTCACTTCCTTAAAAAATATTTATTGGTAGAGTGGCCAGGAAGTGATTACGTCTCCTAGTGAACGAAATCGGTGACTCCTAGCAACATTTCTTTATAATGTTTGCTTTATAAGATGTTAATCTTGAATTTGGCTTCCTACATTATCAAAAGCAGCAAATTATAATATAGATATGTGTATTAGTGTATTTCTTATTGGAATATTGGGAAAAAGTAAGACGAGATATAAAAATTTGTAAATCAAAATATGCATTTTTATGCCAATGACACTCAGGTGTACCAATATATAGCTTAGGTATGTGAAAAGTGTGCACATTGTCTATATAATAATGTAATATTATAACACCATAATAAAAACAATGTTACCTTTCATTACCTAATGTTTATATTCATAACAAAAAGCTTGGACTCAAACGAATTGTTAATTAATTTTTAAAAAACACAATAGCTTTTTTACAATACGCTTACTGTAAGGTCATCAGGGTTTCTTCTGAAGCTTCCTTGGCTAGGAAGCCAGCTTTTTCATTTGCAAGGATCCCTGTGTGTCCTGGTACCCATTCAAGGATAACCTTGAGTTCCTTGTACCAGTTCAGCTACAGTTCTTTGGCAGTGCTTCACTGTTTGTGACGCAGTGTGTACGCTCTCTACTGCTTTGAGAGCTGCTTGGCTATCACTTCTGATTCTGACAGTCCTGTTAGGGACAGTCTCGTTCAGGATTCAGGTTTAGCTTGCAGCATAGTATCTACTGAGCCTAGGTTGAGACTATACGTCTTCCCTATATTTTCATTGTTGATCCCAATCCCAGTGCTGGTGCTTATTTTGTTTCCTAATCTTAGTGCGAGCCTCGTCCCTATCCGGCATGCTCAGTAATTGATTATGTTCAATCTCTTTTAAGATTGTGGAATGGTACCCTGCACCATTCGTTGTTTATTTTCAGCCTGTAAGCAGCTGCAGCTGCCAGTGCTTCCCTTTCCACAATAAGATGTAGTGGAGGTAGTCCCAGGATAACTTCCAGGGCCGCCGGTAGGCGTTGTTCTCATCGTCCCGGTTATGGTTAGACAGGCTACTCTCTGTACCCTGCCTAGTTGTCTAGATGGCTTGGGCATAAATACCCTCGTCATTGAGTCTACACAGGAGCTCGTCAACCACTAGGTTCCAGGGTGAACTTCACCCTGCTTAATTCACATATACAGAACCGATCTTATATTTATCAATATTCAAAATTTCCAATGTATCCAAATTTAAATATACCCCTAAAGAATATTTCTTAAACGTTTAAAATTATGTATCATAATAGGTTTTTATTATTTCTCTTGTTGCTACGTACTGGGTATGTAATAAAAAAGTAATTAGTGCCACCGTTCCGGAGAGCTGCATTTATACATAATATTTTTAATGTCTTTTCATTGTTTGCTTTATTGTATTACATGTATTAAATCGCACAACGCTACTTCTCCCGAAATTAAGTGGTGGAATAATAATAAACTTCGCGGTGTGCTTTAGAAAATATGAGCAGCATTTTTTGTAAGACAAAAATAATTTTATTCTATAATATCCTCAGTGTATCTAATGTTTATTATTTTTGGTATACTCCCTGGAATTTATTATCGTTATATCGACATAAATATTGAACAAAAGTCTAATTTTATGTATATTAAAACACTTGCATGTCCTAGATACACTCTCCCAGATGTTATAAACTCGTATGAACCTCCAAACAAATCCTCTTAACAATCAACACAAACTCACAGGTGTTACCCATGTCGAATAGAAACAAAATTGTGTTGTTGTATGACATTCATATCGGGAATATTATGGTGGTATTGTTGCAGTTTGGTCTCATCATCTTGTTTATTAAATTCGAGACCGTGTTTTGCTGGTGTAATATTTATGTATGCGGATTGCAGGGTATCCTGTTATTTAATATTAAACTTTTGCAGCTTCTTTCGCTCATCTATTTAAGGTTTTTATGGGAGTATTAATTAAATTATTAATTTAATTTGGACTCAGATTGGAATATTAGATAAAGAAGAGGATTTATTAAGTATTTTATGTGTATTATTTTTATGTGTGTATTTAGTACATTAGTCGACAATTAAAGTGAATATTATAAAAATTAGTATTTTATTCTTGGTTTTATATTTCTTACTTCTTATTTTAATAAAAAAATTAAATAATCAAGTTTTAGAAAAGGATATAATGTTGTGGTTTGAATAATATCATTGATGATCCCTGTTATAATCTTGACGCAAGAAAATGTAATGTTGGTTATATTGGAATATAGTTAAGGTTAGCTAAGAATGTAAGAAAAACTTACTACCAAAAAAATCAAAGGACTCAGCATCAACCCCACCAAAACCACACTAGTAGCCTTTACAAGGAAAAAGAAACCTAATCTAAAAATCATAAAAATAGGGAAGAACATCGTCGAGTGGAAAACAGAGGTAAAAATATCTAGGGCTAATCCTAGATAGCAGGTTACTCTGGAACAAACACGAAGACGAAGTAATACACAAAGCAACCAAAGCCCTCATGGTGTGTAGGAACATTGCAGGGAAGAACTGGGGATGTAACCCACGTATCCTGCAATGGATGTACACAGCAATAGTGAGACCATTAATCACATATGGGGCAGTGGCTTGGGGCGTAAGGGCTAATCTGAATACGACGAGGAAAAACCTCTCGAAAATTCAGAGACTAGCCTGTTCATGTATCACTGGAGCAATGGGAACTTGCTGCAATGGAGGTGATTTTAAACTTGACCCCACTGCACGTTCTGCTAGAAAGTGTAAGGAAGAAAACAATATATAGAATGATCAAAGAAGGAATTATCAGGGAAAAATCACTTCACTTTGATCAAACTTGGGAAATGCCCCAAGATGATATGCCAAAGAAATTCAACTTTGTGAGAAAATTCATCACAAATTTGAGTAATAAATCTGAATGGGATGAAGACACCATACAGAATTAGAGCCAAATACTCAGAAAGCTTGGGCACATACCCGAGCATCTTTCAAGCAGAAGTCCGCGCCATCGAAAGATGTGTGGAATTCAATATTGGAAGAAACTATCGCAGACAAGAGATTGTGATCATGTCGGATAGTCAAGCAGCCATCAAAGCGCTGAGTTCAAATATAATCAGTTCGAAGATGGTTTGGGAATGCCTAGGCAAACTAAATGAACTAGGCCAGAAGAACACTGTCACCCTCCTATGGGTCCCGGGACACATAGGAATAGAGGGGAATGAAACAGCAGATAAGCTGGCAAAAAAAGGAGCTGAAACCCCACATTTGGGACCAGAACCATCTTGTGGGATCAGCAGTAGAGTAATCTTAGGAAAACTAAGGGAGGAAATGGAGAAAGAAAAATCCGAGTACTGGAATCAGCTGGAAGGACTGAGGCAATCTAAGATACTACTGGTGAACTATGACCAGAAGAGATCTCTTAGCTGCCTCAACCTCAGTAAAAAAAGGCTCCGTATTCTAACGGGAATATTAACCGGGCATTGCCGGTTAAGAAGCCACATGAAGAAACTAGGGTTAGCAGATGAATCAATGTGCAGATTCTGTGAGGAAGAGGATGAAACCTCAATACATATACTCTCAGAATGTCCTGCCTTGCAAAATTCTAGGGCTAGATACCTAGGAGCACATGAAATAGAGGAAGGGGATCTACCTGATTTGAAGCCCGACGATGTCCTAAACTTCCTCAGGAAAGTAGGACTCGAAGAGCTGCTATAAATCTGAGAAAACATCAGAACATGGCAAGTAAGGGGGGACACAATAGATCCTATGGGTCGCAGTGTAATCATCACCCCTAACTCATTCATACATTCATACATTCATACTACCAAAAAAATCAAAGGATAAATATGAAAAGTGTTAATAACTCTTCATCTACTTAAAATATTTAATCGTGGAGAAAGTAAAGAATTAAGAATAATAAAAAACTCTTCAATTGAACGTAAAAATTATGTTTTAAACAAACTTTTAAACAAACTTGGAAGTTACGTTCAATTGAAGAGTTTTTTATTATTCTTAATAAGATGGACTTCCAAAAAGTAAGGGTAGGTACAATAAATTTGAAGTTTAGGACTCTGTTAGAATGAAAATTCGTGATGCTTGTGGTTCCTCATACTCCCATCGAATTTCCATTCTAACCAGTATATACTATTCCGAAACATATTTTAGATCGCAATCTTTTTTCAATTATAAATAATCACCAAATTGTTAAGAATTCTCGTAACTGTTCACACCACATATCATTTTAGATTAGACGCTTGTCGACAAGATACCTTTTGCAATAAACATTTTTAATGAACGTCATTTAAAATATTTATTAAGCAGGTGTCTATCTTCAACCGTAAAATATTCCTTAAAATTCAATAAGACCGGTTGTCATAATGCCAAAATAAATGAAAGACAAAAATAGCCGACTCCGGAAATAGATCTCAATGTTCTGGCATTGAATTTCGACTGCAGTCATCGACTGAAAACTTACATCTGCCCAAATAAAAATTGACGGCTTTTTTTAGTATCTAAATAGTCAACAAAACAATTTAAAAAGTTTAATTATTTATAGAGAAACTATTTTCCTAGTAGATAATTTTTTTTGTAAAAAATGTGATAAATTACGGGATTTTTAATAGATCTGAGTCACTAAAAAATATGAAACATAACTTGACTTGGAGGAATGAATAAATGCTCAATAACCATGAAACAAAAACTAATTTAACCAGTCTACCACAATGAAAACAGAGCCGCTAAGGTATTCTAGATATTAACCGAATTCCCCTTATGCATGTTCCTCCTGTATTAGATAGCAACAAACTCAATCTAAATTCACGGTAGAATATAACGACAATTCTCAAGCAATTACATTTATATATGATATTATGAAATTTTGGCGCATTTCGCTTAATCTACTGTTAGTTCCCCTAACTGTTGTCCCGGAGACCATGTCAAAATTAACTAAAGTTATTATGACTTGGCAACTTTTGTTTACTACAAGCATAATATAGAGAGTACTGTATTATTGTTACAAGAATAAGACCGTTTGGAACATTTAAAAACCAAGAAAAATATATAAAACTAATTAATGAAAAATTGATACTTCTGTTGATAAAATATATTTTTGTGATAAAAAACAAAATTTCCTTAAAGAACTCGAAATAAAAAAGACATCTAGCAGATGTTCAACATAATATAATAAACCCACATTCCTATGCTTAATAGGCATAACAAATGCATTTGATCGCATAAGGCTAGGTATAATCCAGACCATCAAAAACTTATACGCAAACAATGAAGTTCAGATTCGCGTTAACGGCAAATTATCAACACCTATACCAATCAACAGTGGTGTAAGACAGGGAGACTCACTCAGTCCCTTGCTGTTCAACAGAATTATGGATACACAAATAATAATACTTTGCTACGACGATGATGCCGTAGTACAACATAACAACTTCGAAAGAACCCCTCAGATGCAAACTAGAACTAGATGGCCAAATGATACAACAGGAAATCAGAAACCTAGGAATCAATATAACTAGTTATGGTAATGTTGAAGAAGGAATTGGAGGGCAGGTGGCCAAAGGTGGCCAAAGCAAACAAAGTAGCGGGGTGCCTCAACGACGTAATCTGGCGAAACAAACATCTATAACAAAAAACAACGGCCCGAATTTACAAGACCACAATTAGACCCATCATGACATACACATTGGAAACAAGACCAGTGACAGCAAAAATAAAACAACTATTGGAGACCACAGAAATAAGAATACTACGACGAATATCCGGAAAAATTCTACTAGATAGGGAAAGAAGTGAAGACATGCAATATAGACATTGGGTTCTGCAACGCAAGATACAATGGAACCAACACATAAGCCGAATGTCAGAAAATAGGTTGCTAAAAATTAGTAAAAAACCATCATGTAATAATAACAATAATTTTTGAAAGAAAAACTTAAAAAAATAGTTATTTGTGTACCAAGGCCGTAATGTTGATCTTTTTTGGCCGAATCTGAAATTTGCGGCCGAGGCGTAGCCGAGGCCAAGCAAATTTCAGGTGAGGCAAAAAAAGATCATACGGCTGAGGTGCACACAAAATTTTTTAAGCGAGTGTCTCATCAAATAGGTAACAACTTTTTTTTACAATTTTGTTTCTAAACAGAGACGAAACTGGAAGATTAGTTCAAATTTTTATTAACCAAATGAAAAGTGTATTATTAAGTAACAAAGATGTGTACAGAATTACTTACAGTAAGTATGATAAACAGAAGTTGGGTCATAACGAAGTTAATAAATTAGGGCATTATTTGCTATTAATTGTTATGTTAAATGTACATTATACACCGTAAATGTGGTTTTTATTATTTGTTAGTTATTTACTTTAAATTTTATTTTACTGACAGAAACGAAAAGCTTGTAAATAAACAGCCTGGCAACGGAACCTTTTCTTTTGTTTTATGGGTAAATAACCCAAACATGCAAATTAAGTGCGTCTAGTAGGCCGCCTTCATAATTTGACAATCTTAATATCGGACGTGGAAATAACTCAAATAAGCAAATTAAATGTGTCTAGTAGGTTGCCCTCATAATGACTTTGTTTGCAAAAGCGGCCGTAAAGTAAAAAAGCGGCCGTGAAGTAAAACAGCGGCCGTAAAGTAAAAAAGCGGCCAAAAAAGATACACTTTAGGGACGTTAATAGATCCGTAAAACTTCATTTTTTGTGACACTCGCTTAAAAAATAATTTATTTACATCAATTTTTACCTTCATTTCTTCCTTACTTCCTGTCCATTAAACTCCATTCTGGAATTTTATTAATTCACCTACTGTCGGCGCCTCAAACCTGCTCATACCACGCTTGTTTCCATCAGTATTACCTCGTTCGATACTTTATCTAAGCTTGCATGTCCGCAACATTTCCTCTGGTACTTCATTTTTGTTCCTTTTGTATTTCTTTTTTTCCACTTCTTTATTATCTATTTTAATAAACATCGTTTCTACTTTCCAACTAGCAATGAATACATTTATATGGATATGGTTTTTAGATGATAATGTGTTAGTCTGCTACACTATAGTTAGCATGGTTATTGTAAAACTCTCTTAAGACTTATAAAACTAAAACTGCAAGAGTGTGAAACCTTAAAAAGTGATTAATGACCAAGATGACTAGTTAAAACCAATATATTATGGTTGCTGTGCTGAATAAACATAAACATATATGTGTCAGTTCTCAAAAATATCTGAAAGTAACTGTTTTTAATTTAAGAGTAAATCAACACTACCAATAGTTGTTTTTCACAGTTAATCACCAGAATACTTTAAAATTAAATTCTATATGCAAAGTTAATAGACAATAAAAAAAATTCCCAAAAAGAAAAAGCCTAATCTGTAAATTTAAAGGAGTTTTACACCAATTTTTTTGAATAAATAATAATCGATTAGTGCAAATGTTGAACAAAATTTATTATTTAGTTATTATTTACCTGTAGAAAAACTATTTATATTGAGATGAATAGCTAAGCTCAAGTATAAATAAAATGTAAAACTTACCTCAGTATGAAAATATAAAAGGAGATTAGAATAATTTTCATGAATATATCAGCCACTTTTCTTTATTTCATTTAAAATATTTGGTATAGTAATCTTAAATGATAAATATTCAAACAGAGGAAGAATGTATTTGACAACTTTATCTTGGATAGAATTCTGTAATACTATTTCAAAACAATCAAGCAAGTCCCAACTCATATAGCTCAGAAAGTTAAAGTCAGAATCTAAAACCAAAAGAATATAATTAAAACTATTAATTTAATTCATATGTTTAATAAACAACTGTGAAATTTAGTTAGTTAAATGTTTAAATATTAATTATAAGGTGGAAGTACGTATGTAAACATTTTGTAGTGCTTCGATAACAGATATGTATTCAGGCAAATCCTCATAATATGAGAAATACCTAAAAATATAAAAACTGTGTTAATAAATGCCATCAGACAAGGGTGAAATCAGTGTATAAACTACAAATGTTACAGTGATATACAGAGTAACCCTACTTCATTATCAAAACTCAAATAGTGACCACTTAAAAGACTATTTCAACAACAGTTGATAAAACTTAATGTTAAGCAATTTAGTTAAAAGAAATGTATGTAAATAGTAATTTTAGTTTGTACATTAGTTATAAGTTTTTTAATCTTTGATAAGATCAGTAAATTTCACTTAAACAAGTACAATACTTGCTATCAAGTTCATATTATAAATTAAAAAAAGCATAATTTTCATTCTTTCAAGTCAAATTAGTATTCAAAAGTTATAATAGAACTAAGAATTAATATACATTTCATGTTATTTGCTCAAATTTGCACAAAATTCAAGGAAATGGACATGCCAAAATTAGAACATTTCAAACATCAATTTTATAGGGAAAAACTGATCAAAAAATAATTTAAATAACTTTTTCATGAATGTAAGAATACAGATTTTCTATATATTTTAAAAGAAACATTCAAATATGTTAAACATTTTTATCATTTTATGTAAATTTAAGTTAAATTTTTCAAATTGAAACAATTAACTGCTAATTTAATGTCATTGGTGTCATAATTAGGGAAAAGGTATAAAAGGCCGTGCATTTTGGTATTCGTCCTCTTATTTCTCTCTTATTCGCTTTTGGATGTTTTATAGAGTAGTCAAATTGAGTTTTACTTGAATCCTACCCAAAGATAAAGTCTCGGGACTCGAAATAAATCAAATTTTTACTGAGCTAGCAGATATTTATTAGGACGTTCATTTAAAAAATAAAGTATACAACAGTTAAAAATTCAAACATTTCATTTTTTAAATAGGTATACAATATAAAAACTAAAACAATAAATAAAAAATCTATAAAAACCAACTATCACAATATATTAATATCTAAAGTCAATAGAAAAATAAGTTTTACTGTAATTTGTTGCTCTATACTTTCCATTACAAAGAACTTGAACTCATCCATGACAAAAAGGAACCAAGCTTATTTTAATCTAATCTACAAGCTATATATTTAAGGTCAATGGACTAACTAAAATCACAGGTTAACTGGCTACTAAACTAAATTTACCAAAATCACACCTGTAATAAAGATCTATGAACTATAATTTGTTTTGCTACACTTTCCTTATTAGATTTTGAGTCATAAATTATTTATTTATTTCTGATCCTTCCGAGAAAAAACTACTTGTTGCCAACATCTATATAAAGAAATGTAAGTATCGTAATGTTATCTATATATTATTGTATTGTGTTAAATCTTAGAAAGACTAGCGTATCGTTTTAGTCAACTCGATGCGAGCTTATAAAAGCTAAAGCCAAACACAAACAAGCAAGAATATTGCTCACGTTTCTCATATATATAACCATAACAGTTTGACTCGAATTTGTTGGCAATAACGAGAAATTTCCTGTGGATAATCTATGGAAAACCAAAATCTTCCAAACTAAAATACTTCTAAAATGTTCGCAAACAGTAAAACAGTAAATAACATTTTAATTTAATAACTAATTGAATAACCCATCCAAAATGGTCTTGATTACTTTTAACCTTTCATCGTCTATCTTTTTATGAGAATCAGGGTTCTTTAAAGAAATTCTCCTCGATGAAACTTTAGTTCAAAGGTTTCGATTTCCAATTTCACAAATTTATTTTTTCTTGTCATCAACCGCATGATAGTAAAGGGAGCGCCAGAACTATTTTCCAGTTAATGTTTGCCGTAACCAATCTGGGCTTTATATATATCTAAACTAATGAATGAACCGATCTCTCTGGAGCTGGTCGAACTAGCCTTTTCGAAAATTGGCGTTCTTTATCAAAGTCTCTATTGTGAAAACGCTATTTATTTCTACTTTAAATTTACTGGACAAAAACTTAATATGAATTTATTTTGGTGGAGAGGTTAAAAGTAGTGTCGAATCATCGACTCTAATGAGTTTGTTTGAAAACGTCTAGTAAAATAAATTTATTTTTTGCATAAATAGTAAATTTAATTTAATATAATTTATTGCATTTTAATGAAATCGGTAAAAATAAATAAAGTGGAGAAAAAAAAGAAACTTGTATTTTTAATAAGTGTGCATATTAATAATTAAAAATTTTTTAGCTAAGCACTTTCAATCATAAAATAGGTCATCTTCAGAGCTAAATGTCAAGTTCAATATTTCCCAAAAGAGATCATCAAAAACACAATAACAAATAGGACATACCCAAAGATGACGAAAACAGAGTTATTTTATAATATTCATTGCAAACCATAATTATTAATCTATTATGTGAAAGGAATAAACGTTGAATATAACAAAAAATCCTTAAAAATAATAAATTTTAATAAACAATTTATTCTAAATAAAACAAGTCTCCAAAAATATAGTTCTAACCATAATATTAAACTAAATGTTCAAAGTGTTTATCGTTAACATCAATGCAATGCTGCAGTCTAAGTTCTTGACTAACATTTTTTAGCATATTGTAATTCTCTCATGTCGTGGTTGCTGGGGATGCCGTGCAATTTACTTTACAGCTGTGCGTTTTCTATACCGTGCGTTATGTCATCTTACAATTCAGATGTGTTTGTATTAATATTATATTCTTTTAGATTTTCTTCTGATTTGAATAAAAGTAGAGTAGGGTTTGACAGTCTCCATGTAGTTATTGAAAATATACCAAAATATATTTATATCTATAGCAAGCATTTTATTTCAGATGATTTTTTAAAAACGAGAAGGAGATTCGGTCACTGCAACACTGCAACAATATTACGGTATTGTCTATCTAAGTATGTAATACCTAAATGAGCCCTTATATATAAGGGCTATATCCTTTCTTTGTTGATGATTTTAAAAAAATCTTTATGCTGGTAGACGATTCTGTTACAGTCTTTCCAATATTAATTGCTAAACTCCATTTAAAAGTATCATACATAGTGAGTTAGTTTACTAGGAAATGGATTTTATCAATTTATATTGGAAAGACTATATAAGCTAACATTTATACTTCTAAGAAGAAAGATCGAAGAAAACGATGTGACTATTTTGAAATTTTTAGGTACCTATATAAAATAACTGCCATTTATTTCTTATAATACGAAAATAATAAAAGTTGTCACTAACAACTAACATATTAATTAAGAAAAAAGCTAGAACTAGGAATATAGTAACACAAAATGTATGAAATTTTTATTGGTTAAAGAACAAGATTATCAAAAAATAAATAGTAGTAGCAATCCGTTAAGATACAGGCAAGAGACAAGGTCACCTTAATGTGGGTGGCAGATCACAGAAGCATAAGGTGTAATAACTAAGATGATAGGCCCGCAAAAGAAGAGGCGAGCACACCTTTATTTGTTCTGGAGTCCTTTTGTGGTCTCACAGAAATCCACACCAAAAGGATCAACTGATACTATCTTATTGGATAAATACGCCAGGATTGAGGCAACTTAAAAGTTTGTAGATATTTTATATCACATAAAAGTGCAAAGTACTTTCTCCAAATAAGCAAAATAAAGATTGACTGTAGATCTTCCTTCTATAGGACTCTGACCATTGAGGAATCATCTCAAAATAATGGGCAGCTCTTAAAGTGAAAACTGTCATTTCTGCGAAACTGCATAGTCAAGTTTACCTGTTTAGCCTATCGTATTTGAAATACTAAAAGATTTTTCTTTTGTTTGTTGAAAACATTAACGGAATTAAACCATAAAAAAGATTTTTTTTCAAAGAATTTTATTTTTCGTGTGGAAAATGACGTATTTCAATCAACTAAATAGGTTATAATTTAAACAAAGAATTACGTATAAAATATCATCTAACAATGTTTAATGGATTTATAATCTCGATGTACATTTACTACTGTTTTACGTCGAATATTATTATGGGTAGTGTTCTGAGACCAGAAAAGCACGCACACGCGAACCATAATTTTTTAACAATTACCTACTGGATTTCGTTAAAAAGTAATTAAACAGAAAATTTATATAACCTTTTTGTTGTTGATGGCTGTACTTCGTACCACTTTGTTAAACATTGCATCCGAATTACAATGTATTATAAAATTAACTGTACTTGATTATCATTGGGCAAAACTAAATTAACTTGTTTACTCCTTTTAATAACCGTTTACCGTTTAATGGGATTTAATGGATTTAATGCATTGAGAGAAACGAAAAAGCTAGCTTCTATCGAGGAAAGGTCCTGGAGAAATATCAAGACACTCAAAGGCATTCGCTAGAAAGCTTTCTAAGTTTTAAGAACTGTTGAGTATGAGCAGGCAAGATCTAGGAGTTGTAATATTACTACAGCGTACATATCTGCCTAATTACACAAGTTTACAAAAAAAAAACATTTTTAAATTGTTTGGAATTTGATAACTGTTTTTTTATGTATTTTTCAGCGCCGATTGCAAAAATGCAATCCATTTTTTTCTATCACGTAAGGTTTTCTTACAAAAAAGGAATTACTTTTTGGTATAATAACAAAATTTTAGCAATTTTTCAAATTTTTTCTGAAGTTAAAGGATTTTATTTCATGTATAATACATGTTATAAACTATATATCTAGTACACTTAAATTTTCTTTAACTCTCTCTTTTCTTTAAGCTCATAAGTCCTTATAGTAACGCTTTTGCTTTCCGTCGAAGCTTCTCTTACTGTTTTTTCAGCTGTGTACTCGTTGAGGGTCATCTTGTTTTAGCATCCAGCAGTAGTCCGCTATCATGTTGACATTCCATCTTCCTTTATACCTTATTTCTATTTCCTTGATATCTTGGTGGAATCTTTCACCCTGCTCTTCACTTACATCACCAAGGTTTGCAGGGAAGTAGTCTAGATGTGAATGGAGGAAATGAACTTTAATGCTTATGTTACATCCCAGCTTCTTAAAGTTGTCGAGCATGTCTGCGACGATTGTCTTGTAGTTAGGATCTTTTTTGTTTCCTAGAAAACCGATAACAACTAGTTTAAAAGAAGTTCATGCTGCTTTTTCGTTTGTTTCGATTTTGTCCACAAAATTGGGATCTCTCATCAGTTTTCAAATGTCTGGTCCGAAAAAGACTCCTTCCTTTATTTTTGCCTCGTATAAACCAGGAAAGTGTCCACAAAGATATTTGAAACACTCCCTTTCTTTTGGCAATACCTTTACAAATTGTTTCATTAACCAACCAACTTAATGTGGAGTGGTGGTAGTAATACCTTTTTGGGATCCACAAGGCTTTACCTCTCAACAAAGGGTGCAAGTAGAATTTTTAATGAATTTACGTAGCATTTATTTTTAAATTTGAATGCTGTATAATATTTCAATTCATATACCTGCGATATTGTAATAGAAATAAAATTATTATTTCTGATTTCAGAGTAAAAAAGGTGTTTTGTTTTTTCTCAGTGTAATCGTTATAATTGCGGTATTCCGGAATAAAGAATATCTTCTTATTTATAAGATTTCTAGGCTAGATCTGGCAACAAAACCACTAAGAAACTTTAAGACGAAAGTAAATATAGAGTAAGTTCAATGTATATTTGGAAAGGAACGTAATATAGCCTTGAGGCATCGCTTTAATTAAAACAGAAGTTGCTGTATGTATGTGTGTGTATGATAGAGAAAGAGAATAGAGTGCGAAGATTTGTAAGATGCGCTTTTCAGGTTATTTTGATTCACGTACATATCACGTAATTTTAAAGCTGTTTTGTTGTACATTTTTATTGGCAGTTTATTATTATTATTTATTGCCAAGTTTAAAGTTTTATTTTGTGGTGATAATCTTTAATTTACGCTATAATAAATAATGTAAAGTACCAACAACAATAAACAACTAAACGGTTGAATTAAGCTTTTACTATTTATTCGCAAATACGTTTTTTAAATGCAATGACGGCCGTTTCGCTAGAATTAGCATCGTCATAACATTTCCTAACGATATTTTAATAATTATATCTCTCTTATTATTTTTATATATTAAATTATTATGACTATTTGAATTACAAGGAACACATATTAACATTGGAGTTATTAGCGTAAATACATTCCAAATTATCTTATTATATTTTTCCCCACTCTGATTGAAAATAACTTAGGTTTTTAAACAAATAATGTTAGTTTTGTTTTAGCACCTGTCACAATTTATTTTGTTTTAATCCCTTTCATGAATATTGTTATCTATCTGTACTTGTTGCCAGTATTTTCAAAGTTAATAAACAGTTTCAAAAAGAGAAGATTCTCAAAATATGTGCGAGTTGAAACAACTCGAAATTAATTCTAGATGGAAACTAATGAAATTGGTAAAGCCGTAAATATTGCTTGTTAAAAATATTATTAAAAATCCAGAAATATGTATAAATTTACCCACGATTGTTGTGGTATATATTTACTCATATATGCTGTAAAGTGAAACTAGCAATTATAATAATTTAAATTGAGTTTAATGTATTTGTATTAATAAATATTTGATATTGTTTGAATGCGTCTAATAAAGCATGAGTTCTTATCAATTATTTAGATTTTTATTTAAATTCTAATTTTCTTCATATATATCCAGCTCCAGCTCCAAAGTCTTTGTTTTTAGTCTTTGGGATTATTTAGCTCTAAATTTCCTAATTTGTCGTTCTTCAAACTATCAATATTTGTTTACTTCACTAATTTGGAAGCCTTTTAGTTAGCAGGTTTAGTGCAGTTTGTAGACATAACCGTAACTATAAAAATGTTCGGTTTAATAAACTTTGTTATTTTCGTTATTTTTAATATTACTTAATCTTAATAAGCCCAGCAAAAAGTTAAAAATTATTTCTCCAACTCTTTAATTGGAGAAACAATAAAAAGAAGTACAAGAGGCCAAAAAGCTGAAAAAGTAAAAAGGGATATGTTTCTAAAATTATCTAATTATTTAAATTATTTAAAATTTGTAAAGAATATAGTTAGATTCATCAAATTAAAAAGCAAAATTCAGGAGAAAGTATTGATTTGAATAAAAGAAACGAACAAATTTTCAGTAATTTGTTGGTCATTTAAGTCAAGTTTGTTATTTCTGTTTCTGTCCACAGCAAAAATGTAACAATATAATATTCAAATCCAATCTGCTACTTTAATTTAACATTTTTATTTATTTTAGCCATCAGTTAGTTATTTAAAATTTACTTTATATCAATGATCAACAATTACCAAGAGGTTATTATCTACATTTTTAAAGAAGCGGTTGTTTACAAACTTGTAAGAATTTTATTAGTCAATTTAAAATCCTACTTTAACAAAACACAAACTTTATCTTGTTTACATTTTGATAATATCATGTCGCTCAGACTTGCATTAAAAAAACATTAATATTTAAACTCGTAACTGCATTAAGTCTTTTTAAACACATAGTTTTTCAACCTCAAACGCAAAAAACTGAGATTTCGTCCAACGAAATATATTTCAAGCAAATTTGTTCCTAAGACGACAGCTAAATAAAAGTCAGTTCCTAAGTACTATGTAAAGCGCACATTATACAAAACTTCGAGTAACAATATCAAAGTTCGAAAGGTCGTTCGAAGCAGAAAGCAGGAACGTTCCCCAAACAATGTTGCCGCATCTTGCAATCTTTTAATTTAATTTTAATTTAATTTAATTTTCTATATATTGATTTTTTTCTATATATTTAATTATATGGTAACAGTTTTTATCTGTTATAACTCTACTGTATACAAGTCCATGAGCATACATTAAAACATAGGTATACAGGGTGCGGCAGATGAACGGTCAATTAGAGATATCTCGAGAACTAAAGGTATCTGAAATATGAAAATTGGCATGAAGGGGTTTTGAATAATGAGCTATTCAATGAAAATATTGCCGTCACCATTCTACTTCCGGTTATACCGGAAGTCGCACATAACTTTGTTATTTTTAATGGAAGACCCTGTATATTTTTAAATTTTAGGAATATTTACGTTATTCTGAACATTTTTTGTTGATATTTCCCTATACCTATCTTGAACCGTTTTTGAGTTGTAATGTTTTTTATATGAAAATGACACTTTTTTACCATGTACATAAAATTCAATATCCTCTAATGTAATTTGAATAAAAGTTTAAATTTCTCAGGAACTATTTACCACATACCGCTTTATCGTTTACACTGTCAAGTTACCTTTTTTATTATACAGGGTGCTGTCAAAATTGGAATAAAAACGGAATCCACAATCTTCGCGTAATTCCTTTTTTTCAAATGGGACACCCTGTATGTGATTATTTATTTTAGAAGAATACGCTGTCCACTATCGATATGTATTACTATTCCCTATACCTATCTCCTGCAGTTTTCAAATAAATCAGCTTTATACATTTTTGTCACAAAAAATTAATTTTCTTATAGGCTATGTGCTAATAATTTATTGAGTTAAACATTGAACAATTATACAAATAATACTATCAAAGATAATAAGGCACTAGCTCGTTAATGCAACAAATGTTCAAAGTGTTGCCCATCAACTTCCAAACATTTATGGACTCTTTTAAGCAGATTCTCATTAGTAGCTCTTGATAGTGATTCTCCATCTATTTCGTTAAAAACGTGAAGGACTTTGCTTATCATATTTTCCTTAGTAGTGACAGGTTCAGAGAATACCTTATTTTTAACATATCCCCAAATATAGTAATCTAATGGTGACAATTGTGGGGATCTTGGTGGCCAGAGAAACGGACCTTTGTTAGCTATCCATCTATCATTGAATATTCCATCAAGCAATGTGCCTACTCCTCGAAGATTGTGAGCCAGTGCACCATCTTGTTGAAACCAAGCTTCGTTAGCCTCATTATTAGGTAAAGCGTGCATTGCTGGTACAATTACTTGCCGTAAGATGTTGCAGTAACACTCTCCGTTTAAATTTTCGTCATAAATCATGAGAGCGAATATCTTATTATTTTTTACAGCACAAAAAACATTAAACGAAAAGGATACTTGAAATTTACTATCCCATGTGACTTGAGGATTTTCGTCACTCCAGAAGTGACTGTTATGGCGGTTAAACAAACCATTTTTAGTAAACTTCGATTCATCACACCAAATAATTTTTTTTGTAAAATCTTCATCTTCTTGGCATTTCATTAAAATCCATTCACAAAATTCCACACGTCTTACATAATCTCCAGGATGTAAATGCTGAGCTAGTGTATACGAATAAGGGGTCCAATGATGTTTTTTTAAAATTCTGTGAATTGTTCTAGTCGACACCTCTAACAGTTTCTCACATTCCCTTAAGGATGAATTTGGATGAGCTGCAAAATATCCCAGGATGTCTATTTGTAAATCCTCATTATCGACATTGGTCTTGGGCTTATTTGTTTTACTTTTAAACTGACCAAACTGGGAACAGTTGTGTAGCAAACGTTTAACAGTTTTATGATTTGGTCGAGGCTTTTCAGGATATCTCTCAGCAAACACACGGCAAGTTCTGGATACTATTCTATTATACTCAACGTGAATCATAATTAAATTTAAAAAATCATCATTTGTATATCCTAAATGTGCCATTATTATTAGGTCAAGGAAATTAAAGGCAAACTATTATTACACCTTTCACACAACGGCATACAACAAGGTGACTATTAAACAATTAATAACAATAACTGACATGTGTCAGAATATTCCATAGGCGACTTGATAAATTAATTTTTTGTGACAAAAATGTATAAAGCTGATTTATTTGAAAACTGCAGGAGATAGGTATAGGGAATAGTAATACATATCGATAGTGGACAGCGTATTCTTCTAAAATAAATAATCACATACAGGGTGTCCCATTTGAAAAAAAGGAATTACGCGAAGATTGTGGATTCCGTTTTTATTCCAATTTTGACAGCACCCTGTATAATAAAAAAGGTAACTTGACAGTGTAAACGATAAAGCGGTATGTGGTAAATAGTTCCTGAGAAATTTAAACTTTTATTCAAATTACATTAGAGGATATTGAATTTTATGTACATGGTAAAAAAGTGTCATTTTCATATAAAAAACATTACAACTCAAAAACGGTTCAAGATAGGTATAGGGAAATATCAACAAAAAATGTTCAGAATAACGTAAATATTCCTAAAATTTAAAAATATACAGGGTCTTCCATTAAAAATAACAAAGTTATGTGCGACTTCCGGTATAACCGGAAGTAGAATGGTGACGGCAATATTTTCATTGAATAGCTCATTATTCAAAACCCCTTCATGCCAATTTTCATATTTCAGATACCTTTAGTTCTCGAGATATCTCTAATTGACCGTTCATCTGCCGCACCCTGTATAGGTGTAATATTAAGTATTTATTATAAAAATAAAGATTTTGTGATTGTATGACAATTATATTTTCTTACATTAAAATAATGACACTTCTCTAAAGTAATAATATCAAGATAGTTTGTTTACAATAAGATATATCTTAATGTTACATCCACCCTTCAAAGTGTAGCTAAATAATATACGAATATAATATTAAAATATAAACTTTGCAACAAAACATTAAATATTGAACCTCTTCACTGGCTTAACTAATCTTCTTGACCTTGTAACATACCTAATTACCTTGACTTATTGTTGTAGTATTTTTTTGTAGAACATATTTCTCTCCGATAGTTTCAGGTTCTGAGTGATGTTCTGTTAAAGGAATGTTTCACTCTTAGGTATAACTACAGCTTCATTTTCTTTAATCATGTTTGATTTAGTCTTGCGTAGTACTTCTGTATTTCGCCTGTATAACTTTTCATCATCACTTTTTATAATAACAGATCTTGCACCTTTGCTTGAACTTGTTTTCGTTCCCATGGTCTGTGAGCAGTTTTATATCTTACTCAGTCACCTATTTTAACTTTATTGTTATAGTTTTTTTGTTAGCATTACTGTATGATATTTGTTTTTTCTTTGTTTTCTTAATTCATTTGAAACGTTGTTAATTATTTTAAGTTTAAGATTATCCTTCGATATATGGATTGTTGATCTGGTCATTCAGCTGTATGGAAGATGATGGGAAGAACCCAAGTTAGTTCTCGGTGTGGTTCTATAATTCAAAAGTGCTAGCTGTATGTCAGTTTGATCTATATTGCATTTTCTTAGAATATTTTTCGATATGCTCACACCTTTTTCAGCAAGACCATTTCCTCTGCTATGATGAGGACTATTTGTCTGGTGTTCAAAACCTCATAGATTTTTGAATTCTCTGAATTTTTTTGATGAAGAAAAAATTAATAATAATAAACAACTAAACGCCTGAACGAAACTTTCAAGTTTAAATAAAAAATCAGCTTTTATAACACAATGACAACTGTTTCGCTAAGAGTAGCATCGTCAGATTGACATATTGAAGTTATATTTTGTTTTGTTTAGGTTACTACCTAAGTAAGGCTTGGCCAAGTATGAAAGTAATAAAACATAACAAAAAGCCTAGATGTATTTTTCTCTAAATCAGTATAACTGTGCAAGGATATAGAAAAACCAGAAAAAAACTATATCATGCTGATCTTTACAATTACTTAATATAATGTTCTAGCCTTAAGACTACTTAATCAATTGAAAAACCAAAATGTAATTTCAATTTGTCAATGCTAGTTTCAACTCTTAGAATGGATATCTCATTAATTCATTATTCTGTAGCTTGTGGATATATCCAAATGGAGGTGTTTCTTTTACGTTGTAAAGCACTTTTACGCGAGCCATGCTCTGTACAGAGCGTAGGTGACCTCTCGCAATTATCTGTACTGTGCGTATCTTAAGAGTTCTCGACACAGATAATTGGAATCTTCAGTTTTACGCCGGAAGTGAGGGGCTTCCTGGGCAGAATACTTTCAGTGGTTTGTCACTACCTTCCAAAAGGTAGCTGCCGTACTATATTTTTATATATTTTTTACCGGTACTGGGGATCGAACCCAGAACCTTTCGCTACTGTAAACTACTGTAAAGCACTAATACTGCGCTAACAGTCATCCGAATGTTTTTTTAAGTTTTTTTGGGGCTTTCCGTTGCATGGATCTTATTAAGGTCCTCATCTTCTTCTTTAGACCGTTTGCGTTTAGTATTGAGCACATGTTTCCCTTTTTTCTCCTTTGTCTTAACGACATACCGTTTCATTCTATAGCCCTTTGTGTCACTTACATTTTTATTTGTTTTGTGAGGGTCCAGGTTTGAGCTCCATATGTTATGGCGGGACACTACGCTGGTCAAATACTTTTAGATCGCAAGTGCTGTAGATCTTTTTGCTTTCCAGAATGAAAGCTAATTTTCCAAATGCCACGCATCCCAATCGTTGTCTTCTCTCTATTTCTTTTCGTTTCCTAAGGTCCTTATCAATAATTATAAATTTCAAATATATGAACCGTAAAATTTATGTCTCAATATAATCAACGGATTGTATATTTGTCGGTAATTAAAGAAAACCACTTATTTATTGACCTTTTATTGCCAACAATTCATATGGATTATGTGCGTAGACTTGGCAACAAAGCCGAAGACAGACGAAGATCGTGAGCAGCAATAACAGCCTACTCCATATGTAAGGCTCATGTATATTCACGCAAGAACAAAGCTTCCCGGGTAAACAAGGATGCCGAAGGAAGCGCTATCTGACGGCTGCAGAGAGTAATATTACCATAATCGGATAAGCACCGAACAGTTATTATGGGGACCGATTAAAAGACGACATGACACTCTTACAATGGTCACCTAGACGCGTCGAAAGATAAATATCGTCTTATATTTTCTCAGGATAATTAATTTTTTTGTTTCTGCACGAAGAAAAAAATATAGTTTATAAAAGCAATTGCATGTAATGGTTTCTAGGTAAAATAATAATTGATATTGATCGAATAACGTATTTTCTTGTGTTGCACATATAGAAAATATAGTTTCTTCTTCTAATAAAATATTCGGGATTGTAATAAAATTTTAATGATATTAACACTATAAAATTGCTCTTCTTTGCTCTAATCCAATCTAAATTAGAATTTGCATCAACTGTTTGGTTTGTAGAATACATATCTACACCTGAAATGGTAGAAAAGATTCAGAATTCGGATTATAGTCATTTGAGGATTCAGTTCACTTTATCGGCTGTTATGTTCCTGTACAAAGTTTTAAATGGTAAAAGTAATTGTCCCGAAATTCTTTCATCTATTTGTGCTCTTGTGCTTTTAACACTTACGGATCCCCTTACAGCTATTTTGAAGATCATAAATAATTGCAATATTGATTGGTGTTTGGCTAAAAAGTCTTTTTATAATCTTATATTAGGTCATATTTTGAATATTTTAATACAAATTAATAATAATAATAATATTTATTGCATCTCATTGAAATTAAATTCAACATAGCAAGGATTCGGTTACAAAATTAAAATTTGTAGTTACATACTATGCGTTAACAGTAAAAATAAAAAAATGTGTTTAAAATAATTAGCCTAGACAAACAAAAATTATTCATTAATAACTCCTATAAAAAATGCAGTAATGAGTTTCACACCAGAAGCAGTTGGTTTATTTAGTGCCTGAATGAAATCAACAGGATTGTTAAAACTTTTTTAATTCGGGCATTCGAAGACCTGCATTAAAGCACAATATAAGAACAATAAATAACTGAACGGTTAAACTAAACTTCCACTATTTATGCGAAAAATTCGCTTTAAAATTCAATTACAGCTGTTTCGCTAATAACTAGCATCGTCAGATTGACATATTGAAATTACATTTTGTTTGTTTGTAACTAGGTACTTGATGTTGATAAGTAGTTAAGGCTAGACCAAGTAACGAAGTTATAAGACATAACAATATTAAAGCCTAGATGTTATTAGCCCTAAGAGATTATCCTGGATGTATTTTCCTCTAAGATCAGTATACCTGTGCAATGATAAAGAAAAACCAGGAAAAAACTATATGCTGATCTTTACAATAACTTAATATATTTATGTTACAATAATGTCTTATCTATGTATAAAATGAAGACTTAATCAAAGTAAACAGTTTAATAGTGAAGAACTGTTGATCTGCTAGATGTTTAAAGTAGTTAATGAACAAATAAATCTTGGAAGTTCTATCAAACAAAAGTAATAGAAATAATTATAATGTTACTCTTAGAATTACCTACTTTGTGAATTCTGTTGTTTTTCACTTTCAAATTAAAAACAATATTTTTGAACAACTTTATTACAAACTTTCAAATTTCTTAATTTTTGTTTCTATTCTCACCTTTTTAGTATGGCGATTGTTCCTTAATTTCAATTAAAAATCTTTCCAGTAAGATGCTCCGTTGTTCCCTTAGGCACCGCCATTGCATTCAAGATCTCAATTATTAAAAAAAATTCAAAAACGCCTCTACGAAAAATTCTTTTATTTCATTAAAAAACAATTTCGACTCAGTTCCAGCATTCATTAATAATTCAATAAGCTACAAATCGTGCTGATGCCGTCACCGGATTCCGAAAAGATAAATTAATATCGAAAAATATTGCCGAGTGGGAAGAGTGCCTCAGTTATCCTAATGTTTTACTGAGATCGTATAATAAGAAGAAAGAGAACACTAAAATCACACTCTACGAAAAGGAATTAACTGGGAAAAATTTAAAAATCTAACTCAGTGGCTGCCGAATTACTTCATTTTATGAATTACTTGAGACAAAAATAGGTATTTTCTGATATATTTTAAGTATTTAAACAATCATAATACATTTAATTCTTTTCGAGTAACGTCAAGTTTTAATGGTTATAGTATTTTTCACAGTAAATGGTATTGGCTTATTAACTGCAATAACCTATCCGATTTAATCTCATTGTGTAGAAAATCATCGGGCAAATGTGCTACAGGGTCGAACTTAAGAAATTTGAATTTTATAGGAGATATATAAGTAATTTATTTAAATTTTACAATTCTATTCTATATTTAGTTAAGCTATCGCTATCATCATCTAAATTAATTATAATTGGCGCAATTGATTTTACAGAAAGGTACGAGTTTTCAATATTTATAACATGACTAACAGAACTTTTCCACCTATCGGTAGGAATATCATTCATACAATTCCTAATTAATTCTACCACAGTACCACTTAAAGTCGGAGAAGTATTTTTTCCGCTCACACTTTTAAGTTGGTGCCACATAAGCTCTATGGGATTGAACACGCAGTAGTAGTCGTAACAATGTATGTCCCAATTCGTCTGCAATTGTATCACAAACATACGTTTCTTAAGAAAATGACTGCAGCACCTGTAAAAGTTCTTTTTTTGTTTAATTTTCCTCAAAATATATGTCATTTGCAGCCATCAAGTTTTGAATCTCCAATTTCGTATTCTTTGACTCAGGAATTTTTTGCAATTGTCAACTATGATAGCTTGCGTTGTCCATTACTATAACGCTGTTTGGCGGAATGATAGGTAACAGACAAATTTTAAACCAATCTTCAAAAAGCTCTGCTGTCGTATCTTCGTGATAATCAACACAAGAGTCCTTAATATTTTTGGCAGAAAGCCACATAGCGTTTGGGATCCAACCATTTTCTGATCCTGCGTGTAATATTGTGATTTTCTTCCATGTATTTGATGGTGCTTTTGTTTTATACTTATCAGAGAAATCAGACCATCCTTTAGAATAGGTGTCATGCGTGTCAAACCACGTCTCGTCGAGTATTGGCCGATTTTCAGACCGGTATTTTCTTATTGATGTTATATATTCAAAACGCCAGTTTATAAAATATGTGGATTCCATTATTACTTGTTTCTTGTCAATTTTGCGATATTTAAAGCCCATTGCAGACAGAGCTCGCCAAAGAGTAGTGAGGCCACAGTTGATGTGAGTTTCGTCATTGATGAGCTGTTTTAGACTTTTGATTGTAGGGACACGCTGCTCATCGTACATAGTGTAGATTTTTCGCCTTATCAAATTTTTTTTCCAGTCGTCTAGACGTTTTGTGGCACCGGAATCTTTACGCTTTTTTCTTGATTACATGGAATTTTCAACAATTCGTCTAACTGAAGTAAGAGGCACCTTCGTAAAATTACTGGTTACTCTTGCTGCAGCACCCGCGTTATATCCTTGCTGAAGTAAGGAACTATACACATTTTTTATAATGTTTTTCGCGTCACAAGATAAGTGATTCTTCTTTAATGAACCACTGAAAGAAGCACTATTACTTTTTATCCACGGACTCCATATACTGCCTATTCTTACGTTGGGGTATAAAATCTTTGCTATTAATGTCTGTAATAACAAATAAATGTTATAAAATTATTGCTCGCCATAACACAAGTGAACACTTTCAAAGAAATACAAAGACTAAAATGAACAAGAAGTGTAAGCTGTAATATTCTACAATCTCTCTCTCTGAGAAACAAAATTCCCTGAATCAGGTCCTAATTGGTTTTATTATAATCCTTCAGTCAATACTCTTGGACATATATAATAATAAAGAGGCCCAACTACCTACATTTTAACTCAATCACACCTCAGTGACACCAGACTTTAAGCTGATAGTTTTTATACCAGGGTATAGAGGGGGGATAAGAGAACAAAAAAAATATTAATAATCAAAAATCACTTTATTGTTTTCCAAAATATTCCCCATGAAGATCTATTCACTTTTGCATGCGTTTGAACAAATTGTCGAAGCACTTTTGACACTCTAATTGAGGTATCTCCAAAACATGCATTCTGAATGCAGCAACCCTTCAGGTGTCGAGAAACGTTGACCTCTCAGTTTGTTTTTTACGTACGGGAATAAAAAGAAGTTATTCGGTGATCCATCTTCGGCGGTTGGTTTTCCTGATTTCTTTGAAGCCAACTGGCAAACAAATGGTTGTGTACCACTCAGAATCTACTCTTATGCGTTGTTCTAGTGGTACGGTTGTGACATGTCCAGTTTGTCCAAGAAAACAGGCTCATCTTGAAACCTCAAAAATGTCCAACTTTACGATAGAGCTGTCAGTTGCCAGATTGCAACACCAGGACTGTCAAATCGCGAAATATAAAAGGCAACCCTCGTATTATAAAAACCCTTTTATGATAAAATACTAATACTAAATTTATTAAAAATTTGGATTTCCTTTCTTCATTACTGTTGATTTTAGTTATATTTTCTTATTAGTTTATTACACAACATAAAATGTAATTGTAGTTTTTAATAAATTTGCTATTATCCCCATAAATTTCTCGATGGTGAAAATTTTTAGTACATTCACTAATGTTGGAAATAATTCATAAAAGAAAAATGCTTTATTTTACTACAGAAGCATAATATACTTATAGAAAGATAAGTTATAGAAAATAGTACCGAATAAAGTTACTTTGTTTACACTTAAAAGAGATATTAAAGAATCATCCAAGATAAGGATGACAATGGTGATTTAAATTTATTTTTAATTTATCTATAGGTCTATCTATGTTTAGTTTGAAGCCATTTTATTAAAATTTTAGTTCTTTGGACTATAGATTTATGTTTACCTACTATTCATTAAAATGATAAAAAATCCAACGGAAAAACTATTAATCTAACTTTTTCAACCCAAAGAAACCATCGTATTGTTCTGCTCCAACCGACTAAACAGACAGAAGAAAAATTTATCGCCTTTACGCTTCTTAGTACACACAATCCACCATATTTTTACACCTTTTCACGAAAAATACATTTCGATAAAAACCAATAGAATAACCGAACATCCATTAGGAAAAAAATATTTTTAAAGATACTTTTGCTTCATACGTCAATTCCAGCATATTAATAACTGAAAGTCTGTTTGATCCTTCCTCCCATAATAACTTCTCACCACATTCGCACATACATATTTCACGTTCGCGGTATTATCTAAAAAAAGATCATCCATCGTGAATATCTGTTCATATTTTTCAATAAGTATTGATCCCGCTAATCCGAAAGTACCATATTCGATATTACGATTTTAGTTTAATTCCGATTGGATGCAAGAATTTTTCGGGGATATTAAAACCAAATATACTAAATTTTCTCGCTATTTCATGATGTATAATAAAATATTTGGAATTTCAATCTTTGTTTTACAATGGCAGATTATATAAGATTATAAAAGGACTGTGCAGTTTGAGGCCTTTTCCCTACTAGAACTTCTCTTTTTACCGTATACGATCAAGTGTGGTTTTTTCTTTTTTTTTTGCTTACCTATACCTGGTAGTATGGGATTATCTCCTACTCTCCTTCTTGTACTCAGAAAGGTATAATAAATTTCATAGGGGTTGATGTATCCCCCCTAATAGCTAACCCCACAAATCCACGATGGTCTGCTCCCCGGGCGTTTGGTCCGGAACAATTTCATCGAATATATTGTCGAAGCCAACATCCTCCTTTCTTTCCTCCCCCATAGTTGCACATTCCGCCCTAGATCGTTCTCCAATTAAGTGTCTAACCATGATCTGATACTCTTAACCGCAAACCTCGTTGTCCAATTTCTTCTGTAATTTCTGCCTTTTCTATTTTTTATATACTTTTCTAGTGCCGTTTTACTGTCAATTATCACAATATCTCTTGTAGATATACGGAGCTTGTGATGACATTTCTTCCTAAGTTCCCTCAACTCTTCGTTCTATCAGTATTAGCTACTTCTTCTGTTCATCCCTTATTTTTTTACACTTCAATAATCCTCTTTTTAACCTCGTATGATTCATTAAAGTTATTAATTTCCTCCATATTATCCTTTATTTTTCCTAAAATGATCAATACCTAGAAACGTAAGTATTATTGCTTCTCATCTTAACAGATTTGCGGATACTTTGAATCTACTCAAAACATTACCTACCTTTTTTTTAAAAAAATAGTTTCTTTGGGTAAAAATAAGTACAAGTCAGCATTTACAAGACGATTTTGATTGTTTTTACATAAAAAATCGAGTGTCTGCTATTAAAGTCATGTCCCTAAATATTGCAGACATAAGAACAAACGTTGATAAATTAAAGGACCAACTATGGACGTTTCTTTATAACTTTGTTATAAAATTATTCTATGAATAAACAAGGTCACCTACCAACAACTGTAGCTACCTTAAAAAACAAAACTTCTAACGATGCCAGTGTTAAGCGAAACAGCTGTCATTGAGTTAAAAGTAAGTAAGGAACATTTTCTTTGGAAAACCTTAAAAAACCACCACGACGACTATTCCCATTTTTTGAGCTTTGGCTACATCCTAAAAAGTAAATTTTCTTGTTGTAAACTTCAAGTAAGGAAATTTTTTCCAATATATTGAGATGAATAACTAAGCTTCAGTAAAATTAAAATGTAAACAGGATATCAGAATAATTTTCATTAAAATATCAGCTACTTTTCTTTATTTCAATTAAGGTATTCAGTATTATAATCTCAAATGTGAAACATTCAAACAGATGAAGAATGTATGTGACAACTTTATCTTGGATAGGATCCTGTAGTATAATTCAATAAAAATCAAATAATTTACAATTCATATCATATTAATTACATTCATATTAATTAATTAATTAATAAATAAATAAAAAACCCTTTAAATCCAAACATTACAATATATTGCAAAGCTTGCTGAAGTTGTTTAACTAGTTATCTTTTATATTTGCTGAAATTTCAAAAAGACCGTCGAAAACCTTTGATTGAGTAATTTCCAGATAATGGACGAATCTGTTGATAACAGTAACATACAGCAGACGAAATTTCTTGTACTAGTGAATCGATTTTCGTGTACATCTGTAATAAGATATAAGCTGGTCACTTCTGTCGACCCCTGCCATATTTAGGTTATACTCAAAAACTTCTTCTGGTTATAAGAATTAGTTATCTGAATCATTTCTGGATAAAATTGAGTGATAATGATCAAAACATCCCGCTTTCCATTTGAACACCTCAATGTGATTTAATCTAAGGGCTCCTGTGATATTACGTCAAGCTATTTGTTTGTTATAGCAACAGTAATAATAAGTTTATAATAATTGTTCATAATGGCGTGATATCTCTTGTATAGAAAAGGTAAAAGCCTGAATACGAGAGACTGTAACTTTGTCATATTTGCTTTTTCCGGTTTTTACCTTTATTTTGGTTTTTCTCCTTTGATATATGCTAAAAGCTTATCCCCCCTCTATGTAATAATGGTGACTCATCTAGTGACAAGGCTTCTTCGAGAGGGTAAGGATAACTATCGAGCAAAATCTTCAAAAGCACAGTAGTCTATGTGTGAAATAAAATTCATTCATGGGACATGTTCTTGATAAAAAATGGACTGTCATACTAGATGCGGCATTTCCAGTGTTAACTGTGTTAACCACTTGTCTTTATAATAATTCTGTCAGTCTTTCCCTTAATATCTTCAAATCCTATGTTCGGTGACACATAAAACCTAATTATACCAAAATGCTGCAACACCGCTCCTACATACGAGTATACCTTCCATTAAAGCACTTACTCTTTTAATCCCAAAATATGGTGCAACATTCCTCTTCTCCTTAACTAGGCATTCCTCTACTTTTCTTTGGATCTTTGGTTCCGCAATAAATATAACCCCAGAATCCTCTTCTATAGTTAGTTCGTAAATCCATCCACAACCCAAAACAGGGACAACTTCATAGATACCCCTCGAGAAACTCTGATTTAGATTATTATTTGACGATGCCAAACTCCGGTCTTACAAAACATTCTATTATTTATAAAGGCAAGAAAAATGTCTAACCAATACATTGAAAACATGCATACCATTATTTTTAGTTTTTTATTATTTATTTGAATTGTTTCTATTTTCAACAATATTTACTTATAAGGGTATAGCTTTCTCTATAAAATTTGTAATAGTTTTGGTTGACAAGAATTTTGCTGTTATCCAAGCCAGGTCCTGTGCCACCATTGACATCTCTACATTAATTTGTAAAACGTCAAGAAAAAACAAAGATAATAATAACAAACTAACTAAACTATACTTTACCAGTGGGCTTTTCTTCGCCTATAGACAGAAATCTCTATCCTGAAAGACCTTTAAATTCGCCAATAATGTGTTAGGAGGTTTTTTCGTGTTCCTTACAAAATCTTTCATTTGAATAATTTAAATAAATAGCTACTTACATCAATTCTTAATACAAAATTTCTGACTCAATAAGCTTGTTCCGAGGTACTATGTTTGTGTTTTATTACTACAGACTCCATCATCTGTCTTTTTGCTTTCAACGAGCAAGTCCAGGATCTTTCTCGCTAGACGTACCAAAATAAATAAATTTACAAACTTTCATAAACTAGTATTTGGTATAATCACCCTATAAAGTTTTAAAATTTTCATTCCGCTAAAAGTTTGTACATCCGTCATGTTTGGGTAAAAACATATATACCTATGTGTGTGAAAATTCGGAGAGCGAAAAGTTTGGAATGTTTTTGAATAATTTTATGAAAAAGGGAAGGTCGTCATTCCGGCCGTTAAAAATGACGTATGAAAAAATATATTTCAACCCTTTGAAGAAAAGTACGAGTTTTGATAGTTATGCATTTTCATAATGAATATACCACCGGCTAATGTCGGCAGGCATATATTGGATGGCATATAAAAGAATATTTAAAGTTGATCATTATAAACTTTACCAGAAAAAACGATGAATATAAACGTCCAAACTTTTTACATCAATATTTAACACCTAGCAGCGTTAATATGACACCTTTTTCACAAGTAATATCAGACCACGTTAACATAATATGGGTAACCTGTTTGATATGTCGGCAAAAGGAGGTTTTGATATTTATTTAAATGTATGGTCAGAAAAAAAATGTAGAATAATAATAATAATTAAATATAAAAAATAGTTTCATAAGCTTAAAGCAATTAAATGTAATTAAATTGATTGTACTAACCCTTACTTTTTGGAAGTCCATCTTATTAAGAATAATAACTTCCGCTGTTGGAGGCTTTTGCCACCCACTGAGAAACAGAATGTCTTGCGAATTATATACAAACTGAACCAGCTGGTTCGGATTCAATGAGAGACTCCGCCTTCTCGTTACCTGCAATACCATGATGCCCTGGAACGAAAACTGGTCAACTGTGTCGGTCTTTGCCAGTTTCTTAAGGGAATTCTAAAATAAGTCAAGGCTAAGTGACTTATCAGCCAAGAGTCAGCTTGACTATCGGAGGCTGTATAAACACCTCTTCCTTTTAAACCCTTATTTATATTCTTCTCGCTTGAAATACGGTCGCCATATTTCCTAGACAGAACTATTTCCTCTTTAGACCTTATCCCATAAAAACCTGCCCCTGACCCTTCGTTGTACTAGGTTAGAGCGTTCCGCATGTACTATGGCTCATTTATTTTTAAACGAAGTAAACCATCCATATCTCAAATGTGACTAATGGGAAACCAAATGAAAAGTCCAAAATCTATGTCACAGAATTTTATTCTTTATGTTGATGGAAATAATAGCAACTAGTTTCGGCCTAACGTTGAAGCCATCATCAGGCTCTCAAAAAAGGTTAACAAACAAACTAACATAAAAATTAATACTAAAAAGGAAAGAAAAATGGGGGGGGGGTGAGTTCAACATAGACATATAAATTTAAAAACATTTTGCTAATCCTTACTATGTGGAACAATTTTACTAAGAGCAATTTGAACAAAAAAAAGCATTTTTATCTTTAAAGATAGACATTACCAGCACAGGGAGTATTCTGTGAAGTTGTTTATTTAGATCAGGTTGATTAAAATCTATTAAAAAGGCGATTCATTTATTTATAAATAAATACTTGGAGAAAAGCAAAATAATACCTTCCAAAGTTGGTAAATGTTGGTCGAAGAAAGAAAGAAAGAAAAAGGAGAGTTGTAAGTTGAGTATCATGGCCTATAGAAAGAATTTTGAAAATTCTTAAACGAAAAAGAAAATAGCAGAGTTGCAAAAAATACAAACAAAAAATGGAGGCAGAGACAGGAGAAGAGACAGAAACAAAAGGAAGAAATTAAAATTAACACAAAGATTGAACCAAAAGAGGCAAAGAAGAAAAATCAAAATCAGAATATTATCACCATAACTGTACGTGGTCGTGGATTTTGATATATGATTTCACTGTAATTTTTCACAACTTTATTTACTAATAAAATATAAGGTATAAACATAAAATAGTGGACTATAAAAAATATAAAAAATCGTGGTTCTTCCCTTCGTCTTATTCGAGTCGGGATTTAAAAAATGTTTTTAAGTACGAGTCTAGGGAACGAGTCCTGTACTTCTCCTATCGGCTGTTGCTCCAACGGAAAATACGTTGTTGCCGCGCGCTCGCTAAATTCTAGTAGATGAATAAGAGTCTGAACATGCCGCCCCTGTTGAAAAGTCCTGCTTTTCAAAGGTCTCAACTGGTAACACACACAACTTACGGGTTGAGCGTTTCAACACGGAGCCGTTTGATAACTTTACCGACACTACACGCACAATATTGTCACTTCCGGGGTGTAGATCGATGATTCTTGCTAATGGCCAACATAAAGGAGGCATGTTGTCTTCCTTTAGTATCACCAACATGCCTACTTCTACTTGAGTCTTGCCGTTCTTGATCCATTTGTTACGATTTTGAAGACTAGTCAAATATTCCTTGTGCCAGCGGTCCCAAAAATGCTGGTACAATTGCTGAAGTCTTTGATATCTGGATAATCGATTAATTTTAACCTCTCGGAGATCAGATTGAGGAAGGCTTGCGAGTGAGCTCCCAATCAGGAAGTGTGCAGGGGTTAAGGGTAAAAAGTCGTTTATATCATTGGAAAGAGGTGTTAAAGGTCGGGAATTGAGACAGGATTCGATTTGGGTAAGTAGTGTATTCATTTCATCATAATTTAAATTTGAATTTCCTAATACGCGCCGTAAATGAAATTTAGTTGATTTAACTGCAGCCTCCCACAGACCGCCCATGTGAGGTGCATGCGCAGGAATAAAATGCCAATTTATTTGAAGTTTTGATAGAGATGAAGAAATAATGGAGTTACGGTTTTCATCAATTAAGAGTTCGTGAAGTTCTAAAAATCTGTTATTAGCTCCGACGAAATTTGAGCCGTTGTCAGAGTAAACATCACTGGGTTTTCCCCGTCTGGAGCAAAACCTTTTGAATGCGTTTAAAAAACTGTCCGTTGTTAAATCGGGTGCTAACTCAATATGGGTCGCTTTGGTTACAAAGCAGACAAAAATACATATATAAGTTTTAATTAACCTACTTCTTCGTTGAGTACCTTCTTTTACGTAAATAGGCCCTGCGTAATCTAAGCCGCTAACTGCGAAAGGTCTGTTAAATTTTACGCGGTCACCCGGTAACGATCCCATCAAATATTGTATTGGTGTCGGGTTTGCGCGAAAACATTTTATACATGTACTTGTAATTCTTTTTACTGCGTTTTTACCATTGATTGGCCAAAATTTTAATCGCAATATGCTTAACAAATTTTGAACACCTGCGTGTAAATGTTCGATATGAGCCTGTCGTATTATTAAATCTGTGAGTTTGTGTTTGTAAGGTAAGATTATTGGGTGTTTTTGATCAAAATCTAAAATTGAGTTCGATAATCTACCTCCTACTCTCAGAATACCCTTTGAATCTAAGATTGGTTGAAGAGATAAAATTTTACTATCGTTTAAACTTTGAGATTTCTCTAGCTTCGATATTTCGGATTGAAATTGATCTCGTTGCGCTAATCGAATTAATATTAAAAGAGATTCGTTTAATTCCTGTACTGTTAGGTTTTTAGATTTTGATTTGTTTTTAAATCGGTAAATGTATGAAATAATTCTCTGTAATTTCGTTAAGTCAGAATATTTTTCAAACCAGTTTATTTTAGTAATTGAATTAACAGCGTTTAGCGTTATATTTTGTGGTTTCAGTTCAGGTAATGTTTCTAAGTTTTCAACAATATCGTTATTTATGTCACTACAGTCGCGTTTCAAAAATCTGGGTCCATGAAACCACATTTCGCAATGTATTAATTCTTCTGGGTTTAAACCACGCGAAATTATGTCGGCGGGATTATCCCTGCTTTGTATATGTTTCCATTCCGAAACATCACTAATGTCGATTATTTTTGATACTCTATTACCTACGAATGGTTTTAATTGTGAAGGTTCAATTCTGAGCCATGCCAAGACTATCGTGGAGTCTGTAAAATAGGTTGTTTTGTGAATACCCATATTAAGAGTATTTTTTATTTTGTGTACTAGCTCGGCTAATAGTACGGCTGCTAACAATTCCAAGCGAGGAATAGTTACCTCTTTAAGTGGTGCTACCTTTGATTTGGCTGTCAAAAGTCTTACCTTTCGTTCTCCGTTTCGTTTAGTCGAACATAAATAAATGCATGCTCCATAAGCTTTTTCCGAACTGTCGCTGAAACCAATGATTTCTACCTTATGAGAGTCTTTTTCCAAAACATGTCTTTCTATTTTTATATCATTCAAAGTGTGTATTTGTGACGTGAAGTTTAACCATGATTCCTTAACATCCTTAGGAACTTCTTCGTCCCAACTCAGATTTAAGCACCATAATTTTTGTATGATTAATTTTGCCTTTATAATCACTGGTCCGATTAAACCTAAAGGATCAAAGATTTGTGCTATAACCGATAATATTGTTCGTTTTGTGATATTGGTTTCGTTTGATTTTATATTGATAGAATATTTCAGCAAATCTGAACTTGCGTCCCAAACTACACCTAGCGCCTTAAATTCTTTGTCGTGATACAATACTAAATTATCGTCATCTTTATTTTTACTATTTTTTAATATATAATCGAGAATTGATGTGTCGTTTGACGACCACTTTCTTAATTCGAAACCCGCTTGTGTAAGAATATTCGTTATTTCGTGAAAAATGTTTTTTGCTTCGCGTACCGTGTTCACGCTTAATAATAAATCATCCATATAAAAGTTATTTTCAATTATTTCCGAAGTCCGAGGATATTTATGACGATTTTGTATAGATAATTCTTTTAAACATCTCGTAGCTTGATATGGTGCCGATGATGTACCATAAGTTACGGTGTTGAGTTTATAAACTTTGATAGGTTCGTCCGGTGTGTCTCGCCACAAAATTTGTTGAAAGTTTCGTTCACTTGGCTCTATTAAAATACACCTATACATCATTTTAATATCCGCGATTAGAACAAATTGTTTAAGCCGTAATCGTAATAAAAGAGAAAAAAGATCTGGTTGAATTGTCGGTCCTGTGCAGAGTAAGTCGTTTAAGGATATGTTTGTACTACTTTTTGCGCTAGCGTCGAAAACTACTCTGCATTTTGTAGTCAATGAATCTTTAAATACAGCTGAGTGCGGTAAAAAGAATGACTGATTATCTACAGAATCGTCTGCATCTAAATTACATTTAAAGGTCATATGATTAAGAATTTCGTATTCGTGCATAAAATTGACATATTGTGATTTTATATCTAAGTTTTTATGTAGCCGTGATTCTAAGTTAATAAATCGTTTCAATGCAGATGTTTTTGAATCGCCTAGTTTATTTTCGTAATTTTGTACAAAAGGATAAGTTACTATAAATTTTCCAGTCTCGTCTTTACGAGTGGTCATTTTAAAATTATCTTCGCAATATTTTTCGGTTTTCGATAAAACCTTTTTTTGAGGCATTTCCTCTAACTCCCAAAACTTTGTGAGAGAATCGTGTAATTTTTGATTTGTGGTATTTGTCGATAAGTTGCATAATAACTTATTGTTCGCGTTATTTTTAAAATATAAATTTCCGGTTATAATCCATCCAAAATGGGTTTCTTGCAAAACGGGTAGATTGACTCCTAATTTTATCGTTTGGCTTTTAAGTAATTCGAAGAAAATCCCTGCCCCGAGTAACAGGTCTATATCTTTTGGAACGTTATATTCTTCGTCGGCAAAAATGATATTTTTTGGACATTTAATTTGTGATTTTTCGAATTCTATTGAAAGCAACTTATCTGTGATTCGAGGTAATACTAAAAACGATAGTTCTCTCTCAAAATTTTCTGTTCTCGATTTTATTTTAGCCTTTGTTATATAGTTTATATTTGTTTCGATTTGATTTACACCTCCTAAAGGTATACTTATTTTTTCCCGTTTTAAATTTAGCTTATTGCTTAATGATTCGCTTATTAAATTTGGTTGACTTCCCGAGTCCAACAAAGCCGTGCATTTTATCCAGTTTTGATGTTTACTTTGAATTAAAATTGTCGCGGTAGACAGTAAAACTTGATTTGACGCTAATGTTTTTTCTTCGTTTGAAGCTAATTCATAATTATTATTTTTCGTGCTTAAACGATTATTTACATCAAAACTACAGAGCGTGTGTATTTCCGAAACTCTGCCGGTATCGTTTGTAACCTGAGATGTGCTTGCTTTCATTTCGTTTATATGCATAGACCGCCTAGATTGATCTTCGTTCGTTATTAATGTTTTGGCGACGTTGTCGTTATTACTGACTAAATCCGCTCTTTGACGACTTTGATAGTGGTTTCTATAATTGTCAACATGTAAGGTTGTGTTGTGTTTTAAATTGCAATGTTTACAACCTCTCGACCTACAATCTGATTTTACATGACCGGGTCTTAAACAGTTACTGCATAATTTATTTTTATTAATTTCGGAGTATTTTTCGGACAATGATAAATTAATGAACTTAGGACAGTGATAAATAAAATGTTTTTCTTTACATAAAATACACTTAAGAAAATTATCATTGTAATTAGTAGAGTGACAATTAATTTTTTTGTTAGTTTCTCGATTCTGAATTTTTGTTTGCGAAATATCTTTATAATGTTGAATATTATTAGATTTAACATCATTCATTTGAACTGCTTCTAAGGTGAAACATTTTTTCGTTAAAAAGTCATTTAGTTCTTTTAGAGTTGGCAAATTTTGATCATTTTGTTTAAGCTCCCACTCACGCTTTGTTTTATCATCTAATTTTCTTAAAATAATCGGTATTAATAACGCGTCCCAATGTTCGATAGGTAATTGTAGTTTTTTTAAGTTTTTTAAATGTTGACTAAAAGTGTCTATAAGTTTCCTCAGCCCTTGCGCCGATTCTTTATTGGCGTCTGGAAGGTTAAAGAGTAAGCAATTTATGTGAAAATTTATAATTACGCGCTTGTTATCATATCTTTTTTCTAGTAATTCCCTCGCGATTTTATAATTATCTCCCGAAGATTCTAACGATTCTATAATTTTTTGTGCCTCACCCTTGCAACATAATTTAAGGTATAAAAATTTATCAATGTCATTAAGATCAGTTCGTCGGTCTACTACCGAATTGAATATATCTTTAAAACTTAACCAGGTATCGTAAGTTCCGTAAAATTTCGGTAGTTCGATATCTGGCAACTTTGCAACTGCGCCGCCGTGGTTTACATTTTGAATATTGTTATGGGGTGTTGTTTTCGTTTCGCGTTTTTCGGACTCGTTTTTTAAATAAGTTTTTCCTTTGCCTATAACATTATAAAACATTTCTTCGATATCATCTCTATATTGAGTTTCTTCGTGGTTTAAAAACTCTAATCGTGTCTGACAACGATCAAATTCCGCGAAATCGTCTTCTATACTTTTCAACCGAATTTCTAATTGAATAATGTTTACATCTGTTCTGTCTAAATACTTACTGAATCTATCTAAACGTGCAGAAACTACCTCGCGAATATGAAGTAATTCCGATGTTTCTTCATCAATAGCTTTGTCGTTCGATTTATTTTTTGATTTTGGCATTATTATTCGATTTCCGAAATAAAAAATTAAATAATTAAATTTATTAAAAGCGAGTACTTAGTATTTTAAGCAAATATATGTATTTTTACTTTTCCGTGTTAAAATAAACAGTAATTTAGTTTGCTATAGTCGATTATCTAACTACTTATTTAATACCTAAGTCTTGATTTTTTGAAAGAATGTTTTCGTGATAAATTTATTGACAATTAATCAAGTTAATCGAGTAATACTTAAAAACTTGCAATAAATTTTGAATAAATATGTAAATATTTCGTGATAAATGCGTGAAAATGCAATTAATCGAGTAAATATACATGCAATCAATTGTTGTATTTGTAATTTTCGAGTTACTAACTACAATTAATTAAAATAAAACGTGTAAGAGTTTTTAGGAATATGATAATTTAGGAAAATGGAACGAGCTCACCCTTGTTATCCTATAAGCACATGTAGTAGTTCGTGTATATCTTGAAATTCTTGATTTTCTGGTTTTTTCATCTGGAACGATGGACCAAAATGTACGTGGTCGTGGATTTTGATATATGATTTCACTGTAATTTTTCACAACTTTATTTACTAATAAAATATAAGGTATAAACATAAAATAGTGGACTGTATAAAAAATATAAAAAATCGTGGTTCTTCCCTTCGTCTTATTCGAGTCGGGATTTAAAAAATGTTTTTAAGTACGAGTCTAGGGAACGAGTCCTGTACTTCTCCTATCGGCTGTTGCTCCAACGGAAAATACGTTGTTGCGCGCGCTCGCTAAATTCTAGTAGATGAATAAGAGTCTGAACAATAACAGACAAGAATAATTAAGAAATATACAAATATGGACTATTTTGGATTGGGCCATACTTGAAGGAGGGGGTCTGCCAATGTTAGTTCTCCATTTTATTAGTTGTTTTTGTTTAAAATAAAATAATTTTTAATTTCAGAAGTAAAATAATATAATAGTTTTAAAGCGTCAATCTCTTGTCCAAATTTATTAAAAGTTTATTCCTGAATTATCACAATTCCAATAGGTTTAATAAAGAATAAAAAAGTCTTTTCATCATTTTATTATAACAGATATACCAGGGAAACAACCCAATTATGGTTTTTCTTTTTTTCCGTGTCTGCGATATAAATATTTCATAAGAAATCGTCCTTCGCGCTAATAGTGTTGCTAATATCCGAATATCCTTCAGCTAGATAATAATTATAAAACGAAATACGAATTAGTCCCTTTCCTATGATCTTCGTAGGTGATGCGTAAATTTTGTATAAGATCCTCTGTGTAAATTTGCTACCTCTGTACACTTTAAAGATTATTTATTTAAGTGTGAATATTAAATATTACTATATAAAGACATATGTCAAGTTGCAGCTAATCTCAAAGGAGGATGTTTTACTATCGTCGTCGTGTCTGCTAGCTTAAATACGAATGAGTGAAACGACCGGCACCTTTGATCATATTCCTCTTTTCAAACCTCTCAAAGGAAGCACTGAATTGTTAGATAGGTTTATTTCTCCAACTAGATAAAACTATAAATTCCTCTCAAAAGTACGGCGATTTTTATTTTTTCCAACCTTTTTTTTCTATTGTCCATATATTTTTCACTCCTCAAAAAGTGCCAATGAGAGTACATTAACTTTTTTCTTTTTTAAATTCTTCGAATGTGAACGGATTTTTTTTGTCTGAACTCTTTAGATGTTGCTTTTTTTGCTTAATTTTTCCTATCCGAACGGCCTTAACATCGATTACCCTTTAATGATAAATTGACCGTTGCAGGTGATAATCCTCGCATACAAGAGTTCGGACACTCCTTCGGTCCCTATTAATGGCGTAATTCTAGGAAAGGGAGGGCCGCCGTGGGCCCATAACTCATCCGTCAAGGCAATCAATCAATCAATGCTCCGAATGTCTTGACAACGTAAATCCGATTTCCGCCGCTCTTTTTCTCAGTTCGAACATTAGAAATGGGCATCGCCAGCGTTATTGTGCAACCGGAGTATATCTCTTGCGGCACAAGAGATTTACTTTGTTTATGCCTGGAATAGTTTACACAAATAATGGGATTCTGAGTACATATATGTAAGATGTGTAAGCAAAAATGCGGAAAAATTACATGATATTTTTACAATCGCTAAGACAACTATGGATGTAGAAAGTGTCATAAAATTACAGTAAGTGTGAAAATTTAATTTAAATTGTGAATAAAGTAAGGCCAGTTAAGTCTGCGGTCTACAGTAACACCAAGAAGTATTGAATACCTACATATTATAGCTAATTTGTTTTAAGTTTTCATTATTCATATTTACATTCTTGTACTCTTGTAAGCAACAT
Source organism: Ophraella communa (assembly GCA_035357415.1). Lineage (NCBI taxonomy): Eukaryota > Metazoa > Arthropoda > Insecta > Coleoptera > Chrysomelidae > Ophraella > Ophraella communa. Next base: position 16,471,678 of record CM068988.1, on the reverse strand, counting down.
ACAAACTGCAAATAACACTACCTTACTAGCAAGTGTCATGAAGAATATAGGGCAGGTCGTTTACGTATAATAGAAATAAAGGGGGCCATGATTAAACCTTGTGGTACGCCATTTTGGACTTTTAACCAGCTTGAGTTAATATTGTTGCAATCTATCGAAGCCCTTGTTCTGAAAACCATAAAATTTCATCTTATCAAGGAGTATATCAACTCTTACACAATCAAATAAAGCCTTGGTGAGATCACATCAAAATTTGGAAGTGTCTAGAAACATTTTAAGTGAAAATTAGTAATTTAACCCCAGAACAAATCGTGGCTTTAGTTGAAGATGTAAGATCTCAGCAATATGTTGCGGAAATCATGGGAATTAACAAATCCAGCGTTTCTAGAGCTTAAGAAGGTTTAGAGAAACTGGAAGTTATAATAGAAGACTATATCCAGGACGTCTCAGGTGTACTAATCCTGCAGTTGACCGTTATTTAATAATTGAGACTTTGCGAACTCGTCATGTTACAGCCAGGCAACTGCAAAATTTTCTCTCTGGAGTAATGTTACAATATCTGTCGATACGGTTAGAAACAGATTAAGGAATTTTGATATTAAACCCAGAATGTCTGATACTGCTCGCTTGTTAACCAGAGCACACCAAGTAGCACGTTTAAGGTTCGCAAGAGAACATGTTAATTGGGATATTAACGATTGGGATAATATTCTTTTTACGGATGAATCAAGATTTTTATTTTTTGGATCCGATAGACCTATTTCAGTTTATAGACGCGCAGGTGAGCAATTGGCTCAGTGTAACCTAAGAGCAGCCAGAAATTATGGAGGTGGTTCGATTATGGTATGTGGAGGCATCTGTTTTGAAGGCCACACGGAGTTAATTGTGTTTCGTAGGGGATCACTGACAGCTGATCAGTATATAAGGGAGGTTCTTGAAGAAAATGTAGTGCCATTTGTTCCAATCATTGGAGAGAATTTTATTCTTATGCACGATAACGCTCACCCGCATACGGCCAGAATACCTTCAAGAGGTTGGTATCCAAGTTTAAGATTGGCCAGTTAGTTCAGAAATTTGGTGCTAAAGAAACATTTTTTTTTATTTTGTTTCTAATCCATCTTATTTTCAGTTGCTAAACAATGGATCCCCTATAAATTTCCTTTTAAAACTTTTCTGTAAAAACTTTATTTATATAAAAATTACAACTTTTACTGATATATTACTTAAATCATTTCGACTCATTCGTGCTAATCTAGCAGTTATAAGACTGTGTACTGTATTTTCTTATAAATGTGATATTTCTGTTTTTCCAGTCATCCTCCCAAATAAAATTTACCTTAATACGTCCAATGCGGTATAAAACCTAAAATGTATTATCGCCAGGGATTGTTCCAGTATAGCTGGTAGCGGGAGGTTCAGGGGTAAAACGAATAGATTTTACTTATTATTTTTACTTTTTACACTTGGGTTAACCGCTCTAAAAATGTATGAATGAATATGATCATTAGATAATTTTCTTCCATTTTGGACTTTCGCGTATTTGAATAAGAAATACTTAAAATTATGTTATAAAAATTTAGCAGTGTATTCCTAAACAACTGTAATAACATTTTATAAAAAATAATATCCAACATTTTTCCCACTTTATTAGAAGTTTTCCCATAAAGTTGTCACTAAATAACATCCTGGTTTAAAAGCAATAGCACACAATCGTATACTCATCTACATCCAACTAAGACCGTCTGGCAATTTAATCAAAACACATTGAGAGCCGCTAATAAAACTACTTTTGCTCACTATATACCATGAATATTTATGAAAGGAGCCGATTCAAATAAACCCGTCATGAACAAATTTAGTCCCTTTAGAAAGGTTATATTTACAGCTATACAGTCGGTGAGAGTTGTTTGCGTTTATTTTAAGCTAGAAGTATGAGCAAAATGTTTTAACAGAAAGTTTTGACGTTGCACATGTTAACGGAAATATTTAAAAGTCATGTTCAATTACATCGTATAAAGTGTAAATTCAACAATTACTAAATTTAATATGGAATAAACTGTAATGATTTTTAAAAAAATACGTCTAACGCATCAAATTAGAGTTTAGGGTACAACATAAATTCCGATTCACGTGGCCAATGTATAAAAGAGTGACGCCATTCATTGTTTCCTAATAACTAAAAAAAAACTGAATAGATGGATTATTTAAAAATCACAAATAAAATTTTTAAGAAGTGGTTTATATACATATGAACTACTAAAAACAAAAATACAATTTTCAATAAATCTCAAAATATTTTAATTACAATTTAAGCAATTGGAAATTATGTATGGTATTGTGGACTAACAACATTGGGTGGATGCTATGCCTTTGAACGTTTAAATACCTTTCTCCACTCTACAAATATTAAAAAGAGTTCATTTTTATTAGTTTGGAATTGCAAAGTTACACGTACATGTTTAGATTTTTTTCTTCGTTGTACTACTTTCTTCCATTCTTTGTCGAACAAGAATAAATATTTTAAGTATAAATACACGGGTCGCAGTGTAGTATAAATGGTATTTACGAATCTATGATGTGGCTTGGCATTGTCTTGTTGTAGAATGAAGCTATCGCCCGTATTATGGGCAAATGGGATGACATGAGGTTTCAATATCTCCTCAATGTAACAGATAGCCGTTAAAGTCCCTTCCCAAAATACTACAAGCTCCGTGCGCCCTCTTAAAGTTATACCTGCCCATAGCATTATGGATCCTCCTCCAAACGGAACAACTTCTTGAACACAGTCATCCAAATATCTTCCACCGACACGTCCCCATACTTCGTACACGTCCGTCATTATTAAATAATATGATTTTTTTTTTCATCTGTAAACATTACATTGGCCCACTGCTGTAAATTCCAATCAAGATAATCTTAAGAAAAGTTTCTTCGATGAGCTGGAGTTAATATAGGGACTCTAGCGGGTCGTTTTGCTCGGAGTTGTCCTTCATGAAGTCTGTTATGTATCGTTTGGTCCGAAATTCGCATTCTTGTAGCTTATACAAGGCGATTCTGCAGTGTTCTAGCAATAGCGGTACGACCCTTAATTGCCAAAAGTCGTAAAAGACGATCTTCTCTGTGGGTTGTTGCCCTTTGTCGATTAGAATAAGGGGCTCTTCTTACTACGCCGTAAATTTGGTAGCGATTCCAAGCTCTGAAAACCACAGACTGACTTACATTAAGCATTTGTGCTACACAACACCTGAAATATCCCACTTCGATCAATGTCACTGCTCTAGAAACTTGACATTCATTGAGGTACACCCTACGTATCCGCCTTCTACCCAGTACATCAACATTCATTGTTTAAATTTTAAAATTTAACATCTATCTGAACTTAAATCATAGTGAAACTAAATAATGAATTTATCATATATGAATGATTTTTTGTCTTTTAAAAAGCTAGAAGCAAAAAAAGTAAACAACAACCAAACGGAACATGATATAGAATTGGTAGAGGGTATGCACCAAAAAAAGTGGGATCGGAATATTTTTAAAGAATAGAATTTTAGTTTTAATAATTATTGACGATCTCAAAACTAGTCGCTGGTACCAACTTGAAACTGTTTGATCAACTTTGTCTTTTCCACAAAATTTTGTTTAATACGTTTTTTATTTTTTAATAATACAAATTCCACTTTTCAATATGCAAAACGTAGGCGGCATTTCAAACGTTTATGCAAAATAATCCCTGTCATTGAAGAATACTCGAATAGACTCCAGCTTCCTCGTGCTGTACCATGTTTGTAAAAGTATTCGATAGTCAATACCTTAAAGCTTCAGCCGTAAATAAACTGAGGAGTAGCAAATAGTGCCTTCTTGATATACGGCTTAACTTCGTTCAGACTGATACAAGTTGTATATTGCGAGGTGTCGGAATTTATTTCTGAGGTTCAGAGAACTCCTGTATTTTAACTAAAGGTGTGGGCTTTTTTTATTTGAACGAACATAAGGATCAGCCGCAAAAAATATGTTTAAGCTATGTGGATTTTGTTTCGTTGTTGGCATGAGAGCTATTAAAATAAATTGAATTGTGAATTAAAAAAAAACTAATGGGATTTAATTTAAAATTGTTTAATAAAGAGAAGGTTCTACTTATGATAGAAGAAAATGTTTAAATATAGAAGTATTTACCCATTTTTTTTATTCCTGTAAAGTCCTGTTAACAAAATTCTCTGCTTCTTCAGTTGGGGCATTTACGTTTACTATAGCTGGCTTATTCTTAACTGTGATGTAACCTATTCGATTGCTTATTGTATTCCATCATATTTGTTTACATGATTTACTGACCAAGAACCATACACCATTACGGCCTTGTTTTTCTTCAATGTGATACTCTCTTTATCTATTTTTCCCACACCACTCCATCGTAGTGCTAAATTTCTAACACATCTACTTTGTACTCCTACATTTCTTTTGCAACTTCCTTCATATTTCCTATCGACCAAAGAATCCTTACAATCCATGTACCAATCTTTATTTGCTTTACTACTTTATTTTTCTTCATTCTCTTTTTCAAAGCTTTGTTTTCATTATTTGCCCCTCTTTGCGTTGTCGTTGTTTGTTGATTATCGTTACTTTTTTTAATTTCTTCTAAAATTGCTGGTAAATTTTGATGTTTTTGATGGGACTTCCGCTTGCTGCTCTTTTTTTATCATCCGCAAAAGTCATTTCGCTTATATCCATATTCATCATCAATTTATTTCCTGAATTATTTGTGTCCTTGTCTTGCTTAATTCATATATGGGAGTAAATGTCTTCTTTCGTGCATTTTTTTGGAATAGTCATCGTTAATCCATATTTAAGAGCCTTTAAATTTCTTAGTTTTTGTATATACTTTTATTTTCCTATTCCAGATATTTACTTTTATTGATCTTATTTTGGTTACCCCGAAACTTTCTATTTTTCTTACTTCTGGAACATCCTTTTCAGCGTAAAAAATGTTTTCTCCATCTTAGTAAAAATTGCTTGAATCTTCTGTTTCCTCTTCTTGCAGGCTATGAGTTACAATATTATTTTTCCTGTGCTCATTTTCTAGGGGTTCCAGCCTTTTATCTTTATTTTGATTACCTCTTTTAAAACTTAATTTTTCTGCCCAATTTCTTGAATTATCTTAAAATTACTATCCATTTTTTCTTCGAGACAATAGTTTTTTCTGTCTATTCAATTCAACGTACCTAATTCTAGCCCTAGCTGGCTTAATTTGTAACCAGTCCGGTCAATAGCCCCAAGAATATCCGTGGATCTATCCTGTTTAAAATCCAGCAGCTATTGAGCTACATTTTCAAGATTCCCCAAGACCTTCTGAAGTGTCTCAGTAGATTCGTTTTTAAAATGACTCTGTTCCTATAAATTTTGCTTTTTCTTTACTTTATAAAAATTTTATACATGTAAATTAAATAATTACAATTCTGTTATACACAACTTGCTCCATTGTTCTGGATTTTGTATCCCGCTTAATATTTTTTCTCCTTCCCTCTATTTTAAGGCTTCTTGTAGATAATGTTTTTGTTTTTGATGGTTTTCCAATTATTGTGCTTATAAAAATGTTTCTACCGTGAATATCAATTCGAAAAGTTGCTAAAAAGCGTCCATTAAAATGAATGGACGTTAAATTCTTGGAATGCTTTAATCATCCAATAAATTAAGATTTAATTCAGACTGTAAGGGCTACGTTAAATTTTCCTTTTAAACGGAATGCATCGGTTCTAATTAATTAATAGTTTACGGATAGGACACATGCAATTAACCCTTACTGACCTATCAAACAAAGATCCTACTTCAATATGCATCAACTGTAATGTTATCATCGTCAAGCATTTAGTTGTTGAGTGTAAAACATTTCAACAAAGTGACAGCGTAAAGGACATACTTACCTCACATCTATCTCAATAATTTCTAAAGACTCTGATTTTTCCAAAAATTTATTATACCTACATCATATTATAATTTTAATATTAAAAAACTTTATTTGAGCTAGTCAAAATATGAAAAAGTACTGCATTATTGCACATTGTAATATATGTATACTAAAATGTACTTAATAAAATATCAGATAATACTAACCAGAAGGACATTCTGGCATCATTTTATTCGGTGACATTTTGAAAGTACTCTTATTAAAAGTACTCTAATTCTAATAAATCCATAAGTTAAAGTGAGTCACTCTGATATGCAACTACATATAATAATAAGTTCTGTATATAATAATCATGGAAGTTACTGCTACTGGAATAAAAAATAAATTTTTATAATAACGTAGTAGACTTTATGCATAGACATTACACGTTTTAAAATTTAATACTTTTATATCTCTTTACTTTTTGCGTTTTATACTTACGCATTATATTTGTAACCTTATATTTTTATTCTTTAACTTTTTTAATATTGACAATAATATAGTTAGTCAAAGAACTAAGCTATCTTTGTAAACTATTGTAATTAAATACTTAAATGTAATTATATATCAATAAACAATTTGTTTAAATTGTTCGAACAAACATAATTTGCACGTACAATTTTTTCTGTCACTTCCAACTTAATTTGTCAGATAGAATTCATGTATATACATATCTATTATTTTTACTTTTATATTTTAATTGCTACTTAATTTTAGTTTAGAATATTTTTCTTTCTGATATTGGTAATTTGATTGAGATTTTACTTATTTCAGTATTCAGTAAATTTCGATGTCAAATCTACCAAAATTGCAACAAAGACTTCAAAGTGTATGTCGGGCCTTTAAACACAGGGTAAAGTGTATTTGTAAGATATTTCAGTAATTATTCCCTTGTAAAGTCAGATTCAGATGACTCTTTTATCATAGATAATGACTCGAATGTTTGTGATTTTGAAAGTAAAATAATGAGGGGTGGTATATAGTTGGGGGAAGAGAGAACAAAAATTTTAAAATATGCAACCTTAACTGCTAGCTCATTAATTATTGCAGTCCGCCTTTTTTCAATTGCCGTTTTTTGTGTTTGCTAATCACTTTAAGAAGAAAAATCTTTAATGTAACGTAAATCCGGATCTTCTTGTTTATATGTTTTGAGATTTTGGAAACTGCATTTCTTTAAAAACAGTTATTTTAAAAAAATCTAATCTCCCCGTTGTTACCTCACATGACTTAGGGTCCCATTTTTCACACACACCTTACTAAATCGCTATTATTTTCCACAAACTTTGCAAACAACTTCTTGCTCTATAAATTCAAGATTTTTTGGTTATGGAAATTGATCATAGAGAGAAATTTGAGTGTCCGTATCAGATTCATTGATATCGTAAGCTTTAAGATGTTCATCCGTTTAGAGAGTATCAGTAATGACAGAACATTCACCCTTTTCAAGACCACATTGTTTTTTTTTCGAGCCTTGGGAAGTGGTCTTAGAATTTCTGGAGAAATTACTTACAATTCTGCTAAACTTTGATTTGTAAGATTAGCACTAGCAGATGTGTGAGGTGAAGGGTGAAGAGTGTGTGAGGGACCGCCGCGCCGCCCGTGTTGAAGTATGCTAGGGTGGTGATTCCGAGGCGGGGGCAACGGCGAGTTTTTGAGGTGGGTTTAGTTGGTAGGCATTCTCTGGAGGGTGAATCCAACACTGTTGGGTTCTGGATAAGGGCCCATCGAACATGAGTTTCCCATCTCTGCCCGAAAAAAAAAGATGGCATATTTAGGTCTATTTGGAACCGTATTGCCAGAACTGAAAGATTAATTCTTCTGTGGATTATTAGCAATAGTAGAGTTATTTTCTTCATTTGTTATTGAGCTTGTGTTAGGCCGTTAGTATAAGAAGATAAAAAATTATTATCTCTGGTGGTGTAATTATTTCATTTGATACTGCAAACTGGTAAACAAGTTCTCTGGTTTGGATTGTTGTCAACCCATGGCACGTTTTAGATGTTGTTTTCAGATATGAAATTAGTAGCTTTGGTGAAAGTCTTTCTGTTGTTATCTGGATCGGTCTTAAATTATTTTACCAAATTTGCTAATGAACATTTAGAAACACCTGTCGTTTTAGCAATATTCCATTTTTACATAAAACAGAAACTTTTAACTTCCCTTAAATATTTGAAAATGCTTTATTTTTACATTCCTGTCTAAAGAGTATATTATTCTTAATATATTCTTAATATATTGGCAAATCAAATGTTTGCCCCTCACATTAGAGATATTTACTTTAGAACAGAAACAAAATATTTGCTTTAATCATAAGGAATATATCACAACACATTTCGTCCGAATCAAGTCTGCTACTGGGCAAAATAATTTTAAGTGAACTTGGCTAGGCATAAGTGATGTACGGGTTGTTTACTCGCCGCAATATCATAATTGGCAATTAGATAAATAAAGTGCCCGATTCGAAGGCTGTCCATTTTAAGGAAACTTTCCCATACTCATAAACACTTTTTTATTTTTACACTATAACATTAAATGAGTACTATAGGTACGAAATTTTTGCACCAGTAAGCTAGTCAATGTTTAAACCGCAATTTTATTTATTTATACTTTTAATTTTAGGCAATTTATAGTAAAAGATTGTTAAAAAAAGCTCGATTATAATTGAGTTTAAAAAATAATAAGGGTTTACTTAAACTAGCTATTTTTGGTTAAACTGGTTATTTTTTTAAAATAAAATAAATTTAAAGAAATTTTTGTATTGTTGAGAATATTAAAAAATAAAACAAAACTTTTTTTGTGTGTGTGAGTGACAATGACATTCAAATGCATATGTATGTATGTATGTATTTATTAGGGGTGGTAAGTACACTGCGACCTGTAAGACCTATTGTGTCCCTCTTGCTTGCCATTAGCTCTGATGTTTTCTCAGACTTATAGCAGCTCTTTTAGTCCTACTATTCTAAGAAAGTTTAGTACATCGTTGGGTTTCAAATTAGGTAGATTCTCCTCCTCTATTTTGCGTGCTCCTAGGTATCTAACCCTAGAATTTTGCAAGGCAGGGCATTCCGAGAGTATGGTTATGGAGTTTTTGTCCTCTTCCTCACAGAATCTGCACTTTGCTTCATCTGCTAACCCTAGTTTCTTCATGTGATTTCTTAACCGGCAATGCCCGGTTAATATTCCCGTTAAAATCTGGAGACTTTTTACTGAGGTTGAGGCAGGTACGAGATTTTTTCTGGTTGCAGTTTCCCAGAAGTATCTTAGCCTTTCAGCTGATTCCAGTACTTGGATTTTTCTTTCTCCATTTTTTTCATTAGTTTTCCTAAGATTGCGCTGCTGCTGATCCCACATGATGGTTCCGGTCCAAGATGTGGGGTTTTAGCTCCTTTTTTTGCCAGCCTATCTGCTGTTTCGTTCCCTTCGATTCCTAAGTGTCCTGGGGCCCATAGGAGGGTGACAGTGTTCTTCTGCCCTAGTTTATTTAACTTTTCTAGGCATTCCCAAACTATCTTTGAACTGATTATATATGACATTCAATTACAAAATGTTTGTAATAAAAACCAAAAGTTAGCTATAAATCAAAAGACATCTAGCAGATTAGCAATTTAAAGTTGTTAATGAATAAATAAATTTTGGAAGTTCTCCACTATTAAACTGTTTACTTTGATTGAGTCTTCATTTTATACATAGATAAGACGTAATTGTAACACAAATATATTAAGTTATTGTAAAGATCACCTTGATATGGTTTTTCTTTAACATTGCACAGTTACACTGATCCTAGAGGAATTACATCCAGGATAATCTCTTAGGGCTATTAACATCCAAGCTTAAATGTTGTTATGTCTTATTACCACTATAACTTGGTCTAGTCTTAACATTACTTAATTAACATCAGGTAGCTACCGTAAAAAAACAAAATGTAACTTCAATATATCAAACTAACCAAGCTTGATACAATAAATTTTTGTTAACCTTTTATTTATTCTATATTTTATCTAATTTACTTAATAAAATAGGAAGAAATTTACCCCCTACATGTAATCACCTAAGTAAAATAACGTATAGGATGTGTTTGCGGCTAATTATTCCAAGCTCCGTGCGTGTAGAATTTCTGAAATTCCCTCAAGGTCCATCAACGTCACAGAAACGATCAAATTACTTGTTAGTATTAAACTAATCAGCAATTTGTGCATTATTGTGCTAGAGTACAGTCTAATGTCGATGTAATGATGTTTTCCAATTACTCGTTTTAAATGATTCTCTCTCGCTCTTAGCTCGACATAATTTATGGTGATCCCCCTTGCGTAAAGGTGAGGAACAAAGATACTTATCATGTGAACATTGTGTCTGGTGTAATCAGTTTTCATCGTGCGGATTAATGGGTTATCGTGACCGAGCAACATTGATTTGATAGTCATTGGTATGGGGAAAGACATTCTTTATACTAGATTGAATTTCCTTCCTTCCGATAAATAGTTGTGGGTCAGATTCATGCCGGATACGAACAACACTGGTTTATTGATCTCTCACGCAATAATACAAAAGTTTTTATTCTGTAACATATTTGCTATGTTAATCAGACTACTAGACTAAAAAATAAAACTATGTTGTCAAATTTAATATTGACCTCTTTATTTTCCTTTGATGCATACAATAACTTCCTAAATAGAAAATATTGTTTAAGGTCAACGCTTTTTTTAATTCCATAACATTTTTTTTAGTTTATAATAAGCTCTTGAAAATGTCAGGTTTAAAGGTCAGGAAGTAAGTGGGAAGTAGGCAAGAAAATGTTGCAAACTTTGCCATTTTGTCCTATATACCAAAGCTCTTTATTATTTTCTGCGATAACATTTAAAGAAAAGTCTAGAGTTGAAACGGAAATTGTTGAATATATTATTCAATGCTTGCGAATGAAAAGCCATGTAAAATTTAATTGAAACTTAAATCATTAAATTATTGTACAAATACAACATTTTTATTTATGACGTAAATAAAACAAAAGCTTGGTGGTGAGGAGGGTTTGGTGGGGTACTTAAAGTTGGGCTATTAATAAAACATTACTTGTCAAAGTAACTCAAGCGTATGTTTTTTTATAACAACCCACTATAATCATTCCAACAATATTTCGTTAAATTGGGAATATTACACTAACAATTTCTGCCAAAAAATATAACCAAAAAACTGATATATCCCCATCGCTTCCTGTTCTGCAGGCAACATGGGGTAGCCCCGGAGGGTAGATAGGATCTTATTATAACTATTTATTACTAAAAAAATAAATGAATAAACTAGTGTTATTTTCACTGCAAGTTTTTTGTCAGGGTGACAAACTGCACACATATTAGAAGATTATAAAGATTATAAAAAACGCTGGGACCCGTCAACTTTTAAATTAAAAAGTGAGTAGGGCATCGTCTATGATCCATATTTTTAATGAAACACCCTGTATATTTTTATGATTTTAAAAGCTCCTTAACAATACGATCTCAACGAACCATGTAGGGTCTATTATGAATTTTAAAGGACGAAAATTTGAAATTATTTATAATTTTGTTCAAGATAGTAAATACATAAAATTGTAAAAATAATGTTTGTTTTATACTTAAAATAATGGTTTTATTTTTAATTAGCTGACTGCAGGCCTCAAATTTCTTCACTAAGTATAATGTCTGCCAGTTGTTGATGTATTGATACTCACCGGTTGAAATTTTAATGATGATTGGTTACGGCAATAATTGTCGAAGTCAAGTTGAAGTGGCAAACTTATTTAATCAGAGGTATCCTCAGTTGCCTAATATTCACAAGGTACTGTGTCTAAAATTTATGCACAATTCAGAGAACCTAGACATGTCAAACCATTAAAGAAAAAATTCATTCATACAATTCATAATAGACCCTACATGGTATAATTCGTTGAGATCGTATTGTTAAGGAGCTTTTAAAATCATAAAAATATATAGGGAGTTTCATTAAAAAAATAGATCATGGACGATGCCAGACTTGCGTTTATCACCCTGTACATTTACATTTATGTTTAAAAAGCTCACATTTGAATTTCAAAGTTGACGAGTCCCATCAGCGTTTTTTATAATCTTCTAAACTAACCCCACAAATAATTTTATTCCTTAAGTGGTTTCCACACTGTAGATAATTTAATCAACAGCGTTTAGTTTTAATGAGAATTAATGGACCTATTAAATTGGTCAGATGTGACTTTGAAACTCTATAGGAATCTACCACATGGTTGGAGAAGTCGAACTAGAGCCACAAACTTCTTAGTCTATAGACGCTTCACGGAAATAGTAACGGTTCGAGATGCTTTTGTAGTTCTTTGCGACCACCTGTAGAGGTCGCAAAATCAGAGCTAAACAAAAAAGTAGAAAATTTAAACGCACCAGCTCAACCATTAAAACTATTTCTATATCAATTACTGTTATGAATCAAACAGTTTATTTCTGAGTATTGCCAAACATAACAGCAGATTACTAACTTAATCTTAATAATAATTTAATTTTAGCAACGCCTTCTTATAAAGCTAATATCAGTATATGCATAAATGCTTAATGTCACAGCATTTCGCCACACTTCTTAAAGTTCTTCAATAATCCGTTGGGGTCGTTAAATCGTCCGACCACTCTGAAGTCGACCAACGGAAACTTTTCTAACCTATTCATTAATTCGTTGATGCTCTCGATAGTTCAATTTCAGTGTTATCTACAGACCTTCACTCACCTTAAACTTAACCTAGCCTAGGAATATAAACAAAATATAAAAGAATAATGAGGTTACAATGAAGTGGGTGCCAGGTTACAAAAGAATATTGGGAAATGAGGAATCTGTCAAAATCACAAAATAATGAATGAATACATCTTTCCTTTCCTTTGTGGGCCCACCTAAAGCCACGCCAAAAAGGAACTGCAGTACTGAAAACAATATCGACACATTGATGAATACGCCTGGATTGAGGCTAGTTAAGGCATCATTTGTAAAAGCAAAATATCTCCTTGAAATTAGTAAAAAAGATATAAAACTAACCGCAGGTCTGTTCACTGGACAATACTCTTTGAGGTATCACCTTACAAATAATAGGTAACTCGGAGAGTAAGCATTGTGTTTTGTGCAAAAGCGCTCAAGAAACTGTGGAACATTTGTTATACGAATGAGTCGCATTTTTCTGCAAAGGCTTAAGCTTCCAGAAGAAGTTGTAAGAAGTATTGGTTGGTGTTCTAGAGTTTAAGTACATTAAGGTATGCTCAAACTATTTTTTTTAGTCGAAATGCAGAGAAGCTTAGCTTCTGGTCCAGCCTAGCCTAAAATACTCTCATCCAATCCAATGTAAGTTTTCTATTTATATTGTAAAGTTTTTGATTAGGTTAGGTTAGGTTAGGTTCCAGAGTTAATATATCTGCAATTTTCTTATAGAATTACGACGATTATGTATATAATAAAAGTATATAAAAACATTTAAAATATTTGTAAATTTATGAACTTGATTCCATTTTTAATCAATCTATTTAATATCCAATTTTCCCCATCAATAATATTTGCGACTTCCTTTAAGATCCCGAGAGCTTAATAGGCGATTAATTGGAATAAGGTCTTATAGGAAAATATTAGTACGTGCCGAATTCGAATCAGTGGCGGGGACAAATATAAATTTGCTATAACGCTTTTCCGCTAATAGTTTTTAAAATTTTTATTAAGCTAATAAAACAAATTAAATCACATCTTTAATAAACTTAACTAAGGCCATTTAATAGTTAAATTTTTAGAAATATTGTAGGTTTTACGCCTTAATTTTAATTAAATATTCAATGGAGGTATGCTCTATTCCATTGAAAGTCATTGACATGATTTTTTTGTTCTAGATTTATTGCTTATTTTAATAAAACTGTAAGTCTATATTGTCAAAACAGTATTTGTTATTAGATTAATTAATTAATTTAATTGATTAATTAATTAATTTATTAATTAATAAAAGTTTGCCATGTTTATATTAGATAAAAGATTATTTACCTAGTTCTTTTTAAATTTTCCCACTGAAGTCGCTAAGCGACGAGGGATAATTTTTTTAAAATATTCGTCCCCGAAAGAAAATTTCCAGGAATAATTGCCTGGTATTTGGCACACCATAATTTGAAAAATAAAATATTAATCCAATCTGACATCTGTCAAATGTCTATGATATGTACGTTGAGTTTTGAGCATTCTCTATGGCTTCAGCTGTCAAAAAATTTTCGTATATATCATAAGAGAGAAAATTTTGCCTATAAAATTTTCGACTGGTATGAAAGTTTGTTGCTTGGCAACTTAAAAAAAAATGCCAAAAAGCAACAATCTTGAATAAAACCAGAAGAAAATTTGGCCGGGAAATTTTTTTCTCTCGAATGGTATTCGACAAGACTATTTCACGAGAAAAACAAGACAAAATCAACGGAACATTATTTCTTTTCAAAACTATAAAGATGCTTCAATGACGTTGGTAAAACTGATAACTATAGAAATACCAGACACCTTAGTAACGGATCTGTCATAATTTTGTCGCTGAGATATTACGTACTGTCAATATGAAACGTGCCGTTGCTATGCAGTTTTGTCAGTTAAAAATAGTCTTGTGAAATAGTCACCTAAATATCGTGGTACCAGGAAAAAATGTCCTTTATTTGTTTTAGTTACCATGGTAAAAAGAAAAAATCAAGGCATTTTATTGGTTAAAAAGTAGAGGTGTGCAATTTTCTTACCGAATTCCACGTAAGATTAAGATTCCTAAAAATTTTCTTTCGGGCAAGAAAATTTTAAGAAAAAAATTCGTACCCTTAAAAACATTTCGGGAATAATTTAAGCTCTGGTGATACTGTAAGTCAGTATTTATAAAATTAGATAAACAAAGGAAGTTTCTTAAACGAATGAAGTTTTACCAATTAGAAATTGGGATTCTCTCTACTGACGTTCCTATTAGCCTTAAATAAAATCATTGAAAAATAAAGCGATTACCCCAACAAGATTTATCTTCTTACAGAGATAAATGTATAAGTTTATATATTCAAAGAACCGAAAATTTTTCATATTGTTTCACTTTTTCATTTTTCCATCAATTAAAATGCCATCTTTTTCGATTCTCATCTGTTTCCACTGTTATATATATATTTTTTTATTTTCGCAGTTTGATTAAATAAAAAAAGAGCGGTAGGCGACGGCAGAAGCGGCAGCAGGCGTCAGAGAAAATTTCCAGGCAAAAGATATTAATGATTAATTAATTATTAAATTTCTTTTTTAGTCGCTCAAGACGAATGCCATTAAAACTTTAAGATAATAAAAATGAAAACAGCAAGAATATTACAATCAAAATAAAAGTAGTATACAATAAAAAATGTTTAAATAACTACTAAATAACACATAATAACTATATAATTACCAAATAACTAGTAAAGGTTAGGTTATGGTCTGGATTAGTTTACTTGCAGTCTTTGATTTAGGCCGATTGGTATTTTGTTTATCAAAATATGTACAGTCGGCTTTAGAATAGCATATACGACATGTTAAATGTGAATTTCGTTTACCTACCGAAGTTATAAAAACGCCCTTCTTAAACAACATAGGAATGGCAATTTTTAAAACGCCTACATTAAATGGTTTTTGGGGATTAAGTTTATTTACAAGGGACAGAGGGACAGGCAATTTGTCAATAAAATACCTTATGCTGCAAACATGTGGGCGTGGACAACTGTTTAACTGATTTCAAATTTATTATTATTTAAACCGTGATTGGTTATACACAATAAATAGGCCGTCTTTAAAATTAATTCATTGTAAGCGATTTGAGTTTGAAAATTGCACCCAGTTAAAGCAATATATCTTTTGAAATTTTACCGAACATAATCGACTACCTTTTTCATCACAATTGGTTAGAAAAATAACATGAAAATGAGGATTATAATACACCTACTAACCAGATCATCTTTTCATTCTCTTAAAGGACCTTCCTTCTTTGTTAACTTCTCTTTCAACATTTTTACCGTCCATGTATTGTACACGTTTCACAGAAGTCACAAAAATACAATGCAAGTACTTGTTTCTTATAAAAACTCAAAAATCACGAAATTAAAAATTTGGATGCTAGCAAATAAGCTGTTATTATGGGTATAACTCAAGCCATAGGGGCGCCCTCTAGAATTAGCTTTGCGTTTTCTTACCCATTTATGCCACTGTGTTTTGGTTTTCCATACATTGTTTGATTTGGTTTTTTTTACTGTTACTACGTTCATTTTTTATTGGGAAAGTAAAAATCAGGTGGACAAACTGAAGAAACCAAATTTTTGATAAACCTGTAATATTTCTTAAGCAATATTTTTTTGCCCAGACTATCAATACCTTTCAAATCTCCTAGGTTGTGGTGGTAAACATGTCTTTAGTTTTGTCATTCTGTAAGTACTCATTAGATTTGGCTACTAGCCAATAATATTAAACCATCGGAAGATATATGTTCCTATTAAATAAAAAGTCTATCGTCTTGGCAAACAATAATATTGTTCACAAAAATGGTAGACATACAGGTCAAGACTGTGCAAAAGAAAAAACTTTTATCTACGTAGAAAGAAAAACTTTTCTCATGAATTTTGCTTATGTAGCGTCTGGCGAGAACTAGACGTTTCCTTCTTGGTCGGGATGCACATCCGGATGTGATTATAATAACTAGGAAGTGGATTCAACTAGTAGTTTACCGGATTTGAGTGTCATCCCCCGGAGCACCGCCCGACTCTCCTACGACTCGACGTCTGCATCGACGGGGTAATTAAATATAATTTCGTTACGGAATTTTGATTGCAGGAATTAAATAGGAAATTGAAATTTGCTTCTGCGTATGCGGGAACGCAAAAACGACATCGAAATGTCGTTATCGTATCTATCTCCCTCTCTTGTTTTTTTCAGGCGGTACATGGATAATCGGATTTTTTCTAGTGATGGAATTTCTGATTGGAGAATCGAAAAACGTATTTCAATTTGGAGGTAAATACTAGATATGAGTTCTTACAGTAGACGATTAATACGGAATGAAAAATTGATGAAAACGATGAAAATCACACTATACAAAAAACGGTTACTAACTAACGTTCACACTCAATGACTTGCATGATTTCTATTTTTATCAAGTCAAAGGCAAAGGGTAATAATAATTTTTATGTTTCATTACCTATTATTTATTTGAAGGAAAGGTTTAAATATAATAGAATATATAGGGGGATCAACGAAAAGGTATTTGTAAGAAATTGATTGTGTTAACCTTTACCTTGTGGAAATTCATCTTACTAAGAATAATAAATAACTGAAAGGTTAAACTAAACTTCCACTATTTATTCGAAAAATTCGCTTTAAAATTCAATTACAACTGTTTCGCTAATAACTAGCATCATCAGATTGACATATTGAAATTACATTTTGTTTGTTTGCAACTAGGTACTTAATGTTGATAAGTAGTTAAGGCTAGACCAAGTAAGGAAGTAATAAGACATAACAATATTAAAGCCTAATAACATCTACATTGTGCGTCTTTCTGAGATTGAACCTAACCTATTGGCTTGTCAATCATCCTACCTGTTTAAAGTAGGTGATAACGTCGCAGCTCCCTTAAATCGGCCAGTTCTCGCCGAATACAGAAAGTCTTATTAGAGAGATTGCCGGACAGTCACAAAGAACGTGCTCAACTGTCTCATCCTCTTGTTCACACCCTCTACATAGTGGGCTGTCAGATAAACCCAACTTGTTCACATGTTTTCGTAGGTGACAATGGCCAGTAAGTATACCTGTGACCAACCGCAGGTCCTTTCTGGTCATGGTCACGTATTTCTTGGCTGCTTTGCTATTCACATATTTTAGAAGTTCCTTTGATAGTATGCAACCTTTTTCTTCGTCCCATCTTACCCTGAATTTGTCAAGGGAGCGTTCCTTTAATAGGTCAACCACCGCTGATGCAGGCAAGCTGACAAGACTACCGGGTCCCAGGAGCCTTTGGGAGGCAGCTTTTCTAGCCAACGAGTCAGCTATGCGGTTGCCTTTTGAAATTCCATGACCTTATCCAGCCTAGAGTAACCACATTATTGTTGCAGGCTTCCGTAAGGGCCATGTGACATTCTAATACTAGACCTGTTGTGATTCGTGGCCTATTCAGAGCTAATAGTACTTGTCTGCTGTCCGTAAGGATACGGATGTTTTTGCCAGTGATTTCTCTTAAGGTAATCTCTTTTGCGGCTATGGAGACGGCAGTTAGCTCTGTCTGAGCTATACTTGCATTACGACCCATTGCCCATTTTATATTTAGGTTAAGGGATCTGGAGTAAATTCCAAAACCTGAACTTTCTTTTGTCTTAGATCCATCGGTGAACATACATATAGTACCTGTCGCAAATGCATTTTGAGCGTTGTCATCAATGATTATCTTGTAGGGCCACTGAAAAGCGTAACTTGGTGAAAGCGATTTTGTATTTGCTTGTAGCATTGGAAGCTCGTTTATAGCTTTGCGCCACAAACCACACCTCAACTCACCAGATTTTACTTCAAGTTGTGTACCAGTAGAGCGGAGCCATAGCATGGTAATCAAAACCACCACCTTGATATATATATCAAGTGGGGTGCGACCGAGGATCACCTCCATCGCTCTAGTTGGTGTAGTTCTCATGTCTCCTGTCATGTTAAGGCATGCTGTTTTTTGTAAATGGTCAAGTTTGCGGACGATTGTCAGCTGGTTTGTTTTTACTCCCCAGGCAATCGCTCTGTAGGTTAGCATAGGTCTTATGATTGCAGTGTAGATCCACTCCGTGACCAATGGTTCTTCTACACTGATCATAGGCAATATATGCTTTTTTGACTCTATTTTCTAGATGAGAGTTCCATGTTAACTTGCTGTCAAAGGTGATCCCTAGATATTTCACCTGTGCATAGAAGTTTAATTCAGTTTTTAGGAGTTTTGGATCCCGAAGGTTCACAAGCCTCCTTTTCCTTGTGAAAAGGACCATCTCTGTCTTTTGTGGGTTTAATGACAGTGAGTGATCCTTGCACCAGCTTTCTATGATATTGAGGGCCTCTTGCATTCTAGCACAGAGTGTTTCCTCAAACCTTCCTGTTTGCAAAATCACAATATTTTGAGTTATTTGGAACTATATTTGTTCCCGTTCATCAACCCACTTCTTTTATCTGTCCAAATAGTATAATAATAAATGTATTTAATAACGTTTTCCAGATTAATTTACGTTATTTTTATGTAATAAATTTAATTATTTAAACCATTAGAATATTTTTATTACCGAGATACTTTTTAAAAATAGTTACGAAGGTGTTTCAACTTGTAGATACAATCGTAACGTACAAGAAGATACTTTTTACTTTTACTGTAACTTTAATTTCACTTCAGTCAATTCATAAAACCCTTTTGAATATTTAGAATGCCCATCATCTTAAGATGTGTGTGAAAGATCGTGATATCTTCCTAAATAAAGAAGTAATGTTGAGTAAATTTAAATAAAAAACATAAAGAACATTTCAAAGAATCGATAAAGAAAAGAGATACCAATGCAACTTGAACTTGAATCTCGAATACTGTACATGTACTTGTGAAAAGAAAGGAAGTACAATACGGAAATGGTCAAGTACCAAATAAAATAAAGTAAGGTTGGAGTTAGTAACTTAACCGAAACTATTAAAAGTTAAACATGAAGCTGCTCAATTTTAATGTGTGATATCTATGTCGATATTTTGGACCAGTGAATTGCAATATCTCGAGAAAAATTGACTTTATCGTTATAAAAAATGAGGACTTTATTTACGTAAAAAGTATTGAAGAATCGAAAAATTGTGCTAAAGTTTTTATTCCGCCAGTTGGGAACGATTAACCTGTCACTTGCCCCTGTCGTACGCCTCTGGTGGTAGCTAGAAACGTTTGTTTAATTTATAATTTTGTATAGTGTCTACTTTTTCTGGCAAATATGAAATGAATACGTAAAACAGTCTTAAAGTACTGAACCCAAATAGTTTTTAAATTTTTAAACAAAACACCCTGTAACTAAGTAAGCTGCTACATTTTATTAAAGTGTTTTGGGTTAAATCTTCATAATTTAAAGTCAGGATTCTAGTTTTAAATTATTTCCAATAAGTAATGAATATATATTTTTTTAATTAAAGATTTAATACATTTTTATGAAGAAAAGTATAATAAATGATACAATTATTAAAATAAGAATTAGGTGAACAATGGATTACTTTTGGATAACGATTAACATTTATTTTTATCCCCTAATATGCAAATTATTGTTAATAGAATATGCGTTTCGTTGATTAATAATTTTCCGATAACCGAGTATATACCATCAAATCTATCGGATTTTCCCCAACCGATCCCAAATTCCGAACATTTTATCGTTTAAAGACCCTTCGATCAGGATTTGCCTACCATTTCTTAGAGCATTAGCGTTATTTCTAAGTAATTGCTTTACCGACGCGGGATGAGCAACCTTCAAACCGTCATTCTCATTACGTCATTAAACTAAGTGATTTTGCTTCGGTGCCACATAACGTTTTATTGGACATCAAATAGAATGAAGTCGAACGAGTTGATCTCATGTCATTTTCCATACAAATTTAAACTCGGCTTAAACAGACGCGATCCCAACTTCTGATCGGTTGTAAGTGTGTTCTTCTTACGGCCAGGCTTGCAAATTTACTTGACAGCTTCTCTATGGTTCATCGTAATCGGTTATGCAGTTTGTTGCGATATACCAAGACAAATTTGTTAAAATTAATTTGCTTAAAACCTTAAAATGGAGTTTTTGGAAAATATTCAATAAGGTATTAAAACGTAAGAATCAAAGTTTTTTAGAATTATGTGTATGCGCTACAAAAAGATGGATTTTATTTTTAAAATTTACACTTTATTCAACATCTATTGCCCTTATGTCTATCGTTTTCTAAGTATAAATTACCTACTTAAATTTTAATCAATTGATTTTATAACATTTTAATAATTTTCCCTTTCTTTAACTTAATTATTAGTAATTACATTGATATTAAATAAAATAAAATAATAAAAAATAAAATAAAATACCACATTTAATAAACTATAAATAAAGGCAGAAATAAAAGAAGTATGTAAATAAATTTAAAGCAATAAAAAAACTTCCAAGCCGAAGGAAGATTGCACCGTATCCAGGACACTTGCGACGTGGCCTCTGTGTATGATAATACTAATTCTTTGTTTGAGAAATTACTTGGCTTTGGGTGTACCAATGTTGTGTGTAAGCAACTGTCCTAATCCATTTAGAAGTCTTTTGGTCTCCAATTTAGGGGCCAAAAGTTTCAAAAGCGAAAGCACAGAAAATATATGTAACACTTGAAGATTTATACTTGTTAGATTTAGAGATTTTTACTCGTGCCGTCAAGATGTCCGAGGGCCATAGTGTTTGCGCATATGACATCCTAGACGAAACATTGACCCTTTTGCCGGGTTATAACGGTAATTCCATC
Source organism: Ophraella communa (assembly GCA_035357415.1). Lineage (NCBI taxonomy): Eukaryota > Metazoa > Arthropoda > Insecta > Coleoptera > Chrysomelidae > Ophraella > Ophraella communa. The sequence continues at coordinate 16,450,224 of CM068988.1, read as the reverse complement.
TGAATGATTTCCATCATCACGAAAAGCCCTGGTGATTCCAATGTGCAGGAAATGCCCTCTGAATTAAAGGCCCTTGTGATTGTATTATTAAGACAACCATGCCATTAAATTCTCTCTGTGCTTTTGACAGATGCCAGAGCATGGTGACAAAAACTACACAAACGCAAATGTAAGGATGGCAGATGAAGGAGCGCAGTCTTAGAGATATAGCTATTTGGAGAGTTTGTTTATCCAGTAAGGTACCAAGTTGAGATAAATGAAAAGCTTTTAGCCAAGCTTCGGATTCCTAAATGCAAACGGCAAGAATAACTACTTTCTCACACTAATTCAAGTAAAAAAAGTAATATTAAAACTGGCAAGTTTGGTATCTGTGCATTTGGGAATTTGCTCAATTATAAATCCTTGGCCTGTTTCAAGTACTCTCTCAAATTAGCTTAAGGAATGAGAGAATATGGAATTAATCAGAGTTGAGTAAATATGAATAGAGGAGAAAAAAGCAAGAAGGTAAACATCCAAAACTTTACAAATAGCAAGCTTAACAAAAATATTTGCAAGGGAAGCTAGTAGAGATTTTAATATTAAGAATTTTTTCCAAAACTCTTTTAATTGCGTTGTCAAAAAAATAAAATTTCTAAAATGGACATCTCAGTTTTTATCTTATTATATACTGTTTAGGTTTTCTTAAATAGTATTTCATGTTGCCCTTTGCTTGTTTGTATTTGCTTCAATAAGTTTTTGTCTCATATAATTACAATTTTGGAATATATCCTCTCATTTTGTTTTAATCTCTTTACTCTTACAAATTTTTACTCTTACAAAGTTAACTTCAGGAATTCTAATTTTCTTTGTTACTTCATTTAAAATTTCTGGTATGTGGACTTTGTGATCATCCATGAATTCTATTGTTTATTAATCTTTATGGACCATGTTTATTACGTTATTAATAAATTCTAGTTCTAATCAGTTTCTTCTTACATTATTATTAACCTATTAATTTAAAATATATTGGAATTTCTGGGCTATCTACACACATCGGAAAAGTCTAGGGATATTTTTTAAAACCAACGTCAGTTTTTCTTGAGTTAATTTACGAAAAAAAAATAATACTTGTTTAATAATTTATTTTTGTTCTTATATATATCACAATACTTTAATTCCCTCGCTCTCCAACTATCTTGTCGCAATAAGTGCAGTATGTGGATGGATATTATCATGCATTATAAGCAGAAGTTTTAACCAACTGCTCCTGCAAATGGGTGCACAATAGGACGAAGAATGGTATCTAACTACAATTGACCTGTTAGGAACGTATCGGAAGAACAAGATCGTTCCTGTCTCCTATAATTATTCCACCCGATATGCCACATCTGTATCTGCTCATTTCCTGAACATGTCTTAGTCATCGTTCCACATTCCCAGATCTTCGCCACCTTTTTATTCGATTACTGTCTGGGTAAAAGCCAAACCTAGATCCGCCACTGAATAAAACTGTAGCCCTCTAGTGAGTACTCTAGTAAGTAATTGAGTAGTTTGTCTAGCTATTTTAGCTCTATTATTGCTCAATATATCTAATGTTTTACTTTTCCAAAATAAAAAAGTTTAAATAGTAATATTATATTACAAGACACTGTTGTATTTTATTCCAGTTGTTCAAAATCACAGTAAATAGTTATTTGTTTAACTAGGCAGCAAATTTGTAGATAGCTAAGGCAGCCAATCTACTTTGCTGCCGAGTTGAACATATAATTTTTTCTCCGATTGTTCATTATGATTTAGGAGGATATTGTATTTGCAAATTATTACAATTCCCACAATCTATTTAATTTTCCTGTAGTTTTAATTAAAATAAAATTTTATTGAAATCGCAGTTGTTGGAATGGTTGGTTGCTATAGAAACGTCAAAAATAATTATAGTTTGACAATTCATGAAATTTCTGACAGTTGTGCGAAAAAATATCGGTATATATAAATTATTATATAATGGACAGTAATAGCGACCTGGAAATACTTACTCCTCCAGAAATAAGTTAAATTTGTTGCCTTAGAAGTCTCAGATGAAATATGAAGGAAATTATAAACGATTTATGAATTATTGCCTATGCAGCTAAGTAACCACTTTGCTGGCTGGGCAGGAAAAGTAATACTTTGCTGATTGATATGTGTCAGCAAAATTAATATATTATGTTGCCAATCGGAGAATAGTTATTTGTTTTACTAGGCATAAAAGCACAAGATTTAATGCCGCGGCTGGAGCGTAGCTAGGCTATGAAACCAGCCAAGGCATTAAATCTGCTTTTCTGTCGTGTGAAACATATAATTTTTTCTTAAAATTTGTTACAATTCTGGGCAAAATCGACTTTTTCATATTTAAATTGCATTCTATTATCAATATCCAAATATCTAAATTATTGTATCAAAGGTAACTGGGCCCTGCGTTACTATGTTTACCGCTGATGACGTTTGTTGAATATGTTTGTTTATTTTGTCATTGTTAATATAAATATATCTAAAAAATAAAAATTTCGTGTTGTAGTTTGTAGTTTTAATGCAATAAAACTAGTTTATTATCATCAGCATCATTCTGAGTTTTCTTAATGTCATTGTCAATTTTAATAACTATTTTGATTTAAACTATTACTTGAACTTTTTCTGACTAGGCAGTAAAAGTGGACTTTTTCTGCCTAGGCATTAAAAGTACAACTTCTAAGCCCGCCAAGTGTCATTAAAAGGCCGCGTTTAATGTCAATAATAAACCGTAGACATTTACAAATTAAGTGATGTAAGGTTTTTTTTCAATCTTCCAGTCCATTTTTATTTGCAGTCTTATAGACTCCAAGTAGACCCAAAAATTTTTAATATCAATGACGCGAACAGAGGATCAAGCAACCTCTAAAAAATTGGACGAAAGTAAGCTTGGTATATTTCTTATTAATATTCAGTCCTTAAGACACAAAACGGATGAATTGTTTCTATTATTGGAAGAGCTTGGTTTTCCAGAAATAGTTGCTTTAACGGAACACTGGCTACATATTGGTGAGCCTGTATTTGTAAAAAATTACACAACTATAGCTCGCTTTAGTAGGAGTAATTTATCCCATGGAGGTACTTTAATAATGTCAAATAACAATAACTTTTCAGCAGTTACCAATTTCGATAACCTTTTGTCGGAAAAAATATTTGAGTTTTCCATCGTTTTTAGTAAAATTTATAACCTTTACATTATTTGTATTTATAGAACACCAGACGCTAACGTGCATATATTCTGTCAAAATTTACTAGGCTTACTTGAATCCTTGCCTGCAAAAAGCAGATTAATTTTATGTGGAGATTTTAACATTGACTTTTCCAGTGTGTGTGCTGCTCAAGAAACAATTCGATCTATATTTGACTCTTTTGGTATTAACATGCATATCAACTCTCCTACCAGAATAACCAAAACTAGTTCTAGTACTATTGACTATGTTGTGTCGTCATTTGAATCGAGTTTTGTAGACTGCTCCGTCTTTAGTTCGGGTTTCTCAGACCATGAGGCAGTATTAACTAAGTTTTTAGTAAATTCTAAAACAAAAATTGCTCCACGCAAATTTTGTCGAATTTTTACGGATAAAAATTTTCTTAACTTCAGAAATCTCTGTAAAACAACCGTCTGGGATTGTCTTTCTCTTGATGTCGATACCGCCTTTGCATCTTTTATTAAAACATTGTCTAATTTAGCTGTCAAATCATTTCCTCTTAGGCTTATCAAAAACAAACTGCATAAGCCCTGGACTACCAAGGGCTTGCGTACATCCTCAAAAAATATGCGTTGTCTCTCTTACATAAAAAAATTTACTGACAGTATATTTCTTCATGAATACGTGAAATTGTATAAAAAAGTGTATCATAAGACTATAAAAGCTGCAAAGGACATCTGCTATAATAGGAGACTGAGTGGATCCAAAAATATTACTAAGGAAACATGGTCCATAGTTAATGATTTAAGAAATAAAGTTTCCTCGCCCAACACTATTCCTACTACACCTGAGAGCCTAAATAATTACTTCATAAATATTGCCAAAAACTTAACTAATTCTATAGCTTCCACTATTGATCCACTTTCTTATTTACCGAATGTTAATGAAAACTTAAACAGTTTCTTTTTTTCACCTGTGGTAACAGAAGAGCTTCGTAATACAATTCGAGACATTAAAAACAAATCCGCATCTGGAGTAGATGGGCTTACTCTCAAAATGTTCGCAAATCTGCCGGACTGTGTATTAGATCTTCTAACTAATTTGATTAATGAGTCGTTCCAAATTGGTATTTTTCCTACTTGCCTTAAGACAGCCATAATCATTCCTTTGCATAAAGGAGGTGATAAAGATCAAGTTTCTAACTATCGCCCAATCGCGCTTCTTCCTACGTTATCCAAGATCATTGAAAGGTTGGTAAAAATAGGCTTTTTTCATTTGTGAGTAAATACAATATTCTAGCTAAAAATCAATTTGGATTTTTAAGTGGTAAATGCACAAATGATGCAATGTTTTCTCTTTTTAATAATGTCTACTCCAGCTTAAACAATCAACACTCTACAGCTACAATATTTTGTGATTTCTCAAAAGCTTTCGATTGCGTGGATCATAAAATACTACTTAAAAAATTGCAGTACTATGGATTTAGAGGGACCTCGATCAGGTGGTTCGAGTCCTTTCTTAGTGATAGACTGCAGCTTGTACGAGTTGATGAATTAAGGTCTTCATGCAAGCAGATAGAATATGGGGTTCCACAAGGTTCGGTATTGGGTCCTATATTGTTTTTGCTATTTATCAATGATATTGCTGACTTGAGCATCGGCGGAAAAATTTGTTTATTCGCAGACGACACTAGCTTTTCTTGGAGTCACCCGGATATCACCGAACTGCATAGAATCGTTTCACATGACTTAACCATCATCAAATCATGGTGTGATTCTAACCATATGTGTTTGAACGTTTCTAAAACGAAAGTTTTACCATATACATCTGCAATTCAACCTATTATGTTGAATAATTCTACTATAGAGGTCGTTGACTCTGTGAGATTTTTGGGACTAGTCGTTGACAGCTCTCTAAAATGGGATGTACACATTGACGCTTTGTCAAAAAAACTAAGCTCTTCTTGTTACGCACTGAGAACAATATCTAGGGAGCTTCACCTGTCAGCTTCCAAAACAGTCTATTTTGCCCTCTTCGAGTCACATCTCCGATATGCACTTCCTTTTTGGGGTACATGTTGTGTGACTCAATTTGAACGTATTTTTAAATTACAAAAGAGAGCTGTTCGGTATACGCTGAAACTAAGCAGTAAAACTCACTGTAGGGAATTCTTTAAAAAACATAAAATATTAACACTTCCATCCCTATTTATCTTTGAATCCATTTCTTTAATTCGGAAACATTTACCTGAAGTCTCAGACAGACCATCTCATAACTACCCTCTTAGAAGTGCAGAGTATGACCTTTATTTACCAAAACCTCGCACGGAACTAATCAAAAGCTCTATTTTTTATAACGCTAAGAAAATGCACAACAATCTACCCTTGGAAATAAAGTCCATTTCATCAATAACCGCATTTCGTATCGCTTTAAAATCATACTTGGTGGAGAGAGCTTTGTATGCAGTTGACGACTTTTTTACATAAATTATTTTGGACCATCTCACGCACTGGAAAGTTAATTTGTGATATTTATCTATTTTGTTGTTTGTTGTTTTTTTTTGTTGTTACTCTGACTAAATTAAAATTTTAAATTTTAATTTTTTTATATTACTTATTATTTATCAGTCTCATTGTATAATGTATACATAAAGTATACATTTATTTTATTTTATTTTTTATTATTTTTTTTTAATTGACCTTTCTCAATGTTTTATATTGTGAAGTTTTATATGTTTGTATGTTTTATGTTTTATTTACTTGTAAATACTTTTGTATTACTGTTTTGTTCTATGTGATTTGCTTTTTTTTTAAACAGCTTTGTCCACAAATTTAAAAAATTTTTTCGACAATAAAGCTTATTATTATTATTATAAGTAGGTATCTACATTTTATTTAAAACTTATTTCCAAATTAATATTTAAAATGTTAGAGTTCTCAGTATGTTGTTTTATTAAAATGGTTATTAAAATTTGCCAGTCGAATTTGTGTTGTGATTTTTTGCCATCTTCAAATGTATAAACATTATAATTAAAACAGTTACTAACTGATACTAAAATATCTCACCGCCTCCATCAGTACAAAATACAAACAATTGAAAAAAAATTAAATTTTTTGACCATTACGATGTTTTTGTATTTCATACAAAAAAATTATGCTTATAAAACGTATCCAATATTTTTAATAATTACTGGAATGAGTTGTTTTGTTCACAACACACAATATGTTATTAAACCAATTACAAAATGCACTTTACATCAATGACTACCTTATAATTCATCGAATTGGCCAAATTTGCATAGTCTAAATCCTTCAACGAGTACTCCGAAGGATACAATCGAATCAGAAATAGCGATTATTGTAATTAATAGGAAATGCACCAATTTCGGTGCTCCGTAACGAGTAATCCAATATTGTTAGTGATCCTAATCTTGTATGGAGGCCAGAATTGCCCATCATATTGACCAGATTCGTATCAACATGGCAATAATAATACGTAAATGCAGCGATCGCATTCGAATCCCAATTAAGTTATTATTGCCGTTAGAACATTATCGGTAAGGATAAAGTTTACGGCCAACGGTATAAAATTTACGCTAGTAAGGTTAAAACCGTTAAATAGTGATTCATCATTACAGGGGGAACACACAATTAGGTTACAAATTATAACGGAACTACACAAGAATCGTGTAATATTTCTTGGTATATCAGTTGTCGATAAATTGTTTTTGTTTATTATAGTGGGTACATTTTCATAAAAAAGTGTATTGTATTGTGATTTTACTAAAAACATAGTCAGACTAAGCATATCCTTCCATATACTGACAATCAACGTATCGTAATCCAGATTACGATATTAAAATATGTATTTTTTGGTTTTTTCTGATGCAGACCGGTTCCTAAATATTTTATAATTTCACTTAAATCTTAGCATTTCAATAATGGACGATTATTTCTTAACAGTCTCAAGAATCTGAGCGTATTGTGCATTGTGCATAAACATAATTCCTTTTTCAATTAAACACCTCATATCAAGATATGTTTCTGACCCTTCACCGTAAAAATGCAATTAATTTCGTGTTTCTGTCCCTCTAAGGATATTATTTGAGTAGAAATAAATTGAAACTATAAATAAATTATTAAAGATCTCTGCTTGAAATTCAAGTCCCGTGACTTTTTGTTTTTAAAATTTTTAACTGCATCCCATGCCTTTTCGCAATCTTTGCCTTTTATTCCATATAGTGTTTTGTCTTTCTTGTTCTGAAGTCCAATTTCATTTATTTTATTTGAAATGTTTCGAAGAGTGCAATAAACAATGGAATTTTTAACAAATTTGTAAATAATAGTTTATGTCATTCATTAATGCAGCTAAAAGCTGCACATACATACAACAGCGACTTTTATAACCGTAATACCTACATGTTTATGAAGGATCGACATAAAGCACTAAACTTTTATTACATTGTGGGGTGTTAATGAAATATACCTAAAGAAATCAATTGAAACAATAAATAGCTCACTATAAAACCTTTTATGTTTTACCACCATCACATACGTTGACTGTTCTGTACTGGCATTTTTGCCAGTTTCTTTCTTTTTGACATACGCACTGAATACTTGGAGACAAAAGTTATTGCATTGATGAACCACTAAAAAGTTAAAAATTTATTATTTTAACAGTCAAAATGAGCACCTAATTTTTATATTGTAATATATAATATAACAAACCTCTTTAATTTCAATTTTTCTTTTTTATTATTTTGGGTGAGTAGTAACACGATAAGTTAAACTTTATTTAGAACAATAAAAATATACTCAATAAATATATATCTAACCTTTATTTTGAGGAGGAAAATGCTTTTATGCACCCCGGTGGGCTTGGTGTTTATGTTGCCTCCGGTTGTGTGGACCAGAGGAGCGAATGTAACTTCCTGCAGCGCAATACCCACTAAAAACCATCCTCGTGGTACCACGAACTGCCTTGCGGTATTACTTCTGGTAGGCCACGGAATAGTCCTTCAAACAAGTGTCTCGTTTTTTCTCTTAATCTCATTCGTGATGTTTTTCCTCATTACATATTTAATTAGATGAAAATTCAATTAGATTATTATCCTTCTTTTAGGTTTTGTCTGTTTTGATGAAGGTGTTTGTTATTTCTGCAGTCCATTTCGGGCATTTTATTAGAGTGGCTTGTGACAGCTTGGATTTTTATTAAATTTTTTCTATATTCCTCATACTTTTTCCATTTTGTTTGCCATTTTCTAACTATTTATTGTATTTTTCATTGCTTTGATGACTTTGTTACATGTTATTTTTATCTGTTCTTGAAGATTTTATCACTGATGGTGATTCCCATATACTTGAGTTGGTTCTTGCTGGTCAGCTGATGCGCTTCCACCTCCATGGTGGAAGTCTTCTGATTTTCGTTTTGCTAGGTTAATTCCCATTTCCAGAAGTCTCTCCGTTATGACATCTATGACCACTTCTTTATTTTATCATGGTTTTGGACCAGATTACTATCACTTGGTCATCTGCATATGTCCACAATCTTACCCCGTCTTACCAGGTGTAATCAGAGTACCTATATCAAGTAAAAGAGTACAATATATTCCATAGTGCCTAGGATAGAGCCTTGTGGGACTCCATATGTGACTCCATACTCGTCCCCTGTCCTTGTTTCAATCCACCTATCCTTCTGGTATATTTTTCCAGAACTACGTTTAACGCGTCTATGGTTAACCTTTTTTTTCGTATCTAACTACGTTTCAATTCTTCCCGTTGTTAATTGTTCCAGTAGTTTAGCGTGGCTATTTAGCATATATACATATAGGTCTGTAGGTTGTTTCAACCTTTCTAGACTTTTCTCTTAAAACTAGTTTGGCCCTTTTACATATCTTTGGGACATTTTGTTTTTCAAGGCATTGATTCATTACATTTAAAGTTGTCTTTATATTGTTATTACATATATTTCAGCAGTTTGCATATCAGTCCCTGAACCTTTTTTATTTTTCATGTTGTTCAAGGCCCGTTTTAATTCCGTTTGTTTAAAAGGCGTTGGGAGCTTCTCGTTTGGTGTATTGGTCCATTCTAGTGTAGTGTATTAAATATATCTAACATATCTTATTAAAAATAAAATAAAACTCTTCGTTTTAACGTAACTTTCAAGTTTATTTGAAAAAGTTTTTAAGCACAATGACGGCCGTTTCGCTAAGATTAGCATCGCCAGATTAACATATATTTAAGTTACATTTTGTTTGTTTGTAGCTAGGTATCTGATGTTGTTTAGGTAGTAATTAAGTAAGAAGACATAACAATATTAAAGCCCTAAGGGATTATCCTAGATGTACTTCCCTCTAAAATCAGTATAACTGTGCAATGATATAGAAAAACCAGGAAAAAACTATATTGTGCTGATCTTTACAATAACTTAAGATATTTGTGTTCTACAATTACGTCTTATCTATGTATAAAATGTAAACTCAATCAAAGTAAACAGTTTGATTGTGGAGTTTTTTATTATTCTTAATAAGATGAACTTTCAAAAAGTAAGGGTTAGTAGAATAAATTTAACATAACTTAACCTAACCTAACATCTAAATTAACATAACCTAATCTAACCTAACCTAACCTAACTTTGGCCAGACCGTTAAACAATAAATATATACTTGTTTTATGAATACGCGTGTCTGTGAATAATCACAGAAGTGTTTCTGTTTACACGGTCTTGTTTACGTTAAATATGGATTTACAGCATGGTGATCTCCGAGAGTTGTAATTAACAGATGATGAGTTTTTACAATTAGTGGAATTAAATTTGTTTCCCAGGGCTCTGAGGAACTCTAGACAAGAGAAAACCACTTTTTAAAATAGAACAATGGAGAGTTTCATGTTGCATATTTTGTTCGTCATAATACAGCTTGTATTTATAATGAACAAGATTTTCCTGTTAATGATAATATAGTAGCACACACTTCAAGAGACACATAATAGTCCACATCTCTATTGTTATTTTCATGGTGGGCATGGAAGGTAAATGACAACGTGTCATATAGATTGAACTCGAAGTGAGTTAACTAATTATTGTATAAGATTGGTTGAAGGTATCTTTTGCGTTTGATTTCAACTTTTTCTTACCGACCGGCATGATTTTAGTCGCTTTTTTTTGTTACAGCCTTTCCAAAGTAGAAATGTTTTAATGTTATTCTTGAACCAACCACTTAAAGTTGAATCATCCACTAGAATCGCTTATAACAAAATATTATGCTTTATGCGATCTACAAATATTTTTTCGTTTCATTCAACAAACATCTTTTCATTTTGAATTCCATTTATTCTCAGCATTGTTGACGCTCTTTAATCTTCGAGTGTTTTCTGGAAAAATGTCGTGAGTAACATATACTCTCTTTTCATGGAAACTTTATTGTCAATGTCGTCAGTTTTTTTTCTTTTTTTCCCGTCGTCGTTCTATTCATGTTTTTTCTGCATGATGACTCGTAATATTCCATTGGAATCAACGCAGAGATTTGTAGAGAGTGCGACAACAAGGCACACGCATCTACTTAAATCTTTAGTTGGAAAAAAGGTCCAACAGAAATCACAAACAATCAAAATAGCAAGATTACTTTTTGTACACACTTTATGTTGTAAAGGATGTCAAGGGCGTAATCCTGTACCATTACGCACACGATGACGTTCACACACGACACTAGTCTCGAGGAAAAGTTATAATTATTAATTATCTAATGTCTAATTAAAACCATACGATCATGAGTGATAAACGTAATTTAAATTTTTTTGGCGAGCATAGACGAAAAAGTTATTTAAAAATATGCAAAATTTAGGTCTAAAGTATCGAGTGAATCGAACATTAATTACGAAAATAACGACAAAGGGGAAATTATAATTAAAAAGAAATTTTATTACGCTAAACGCATCTGTTACCTGTTTCTATTCCATGAGTTTTAATAACTTTTTAAAATTTATAATTAAGATTTAGGTAGGAGATAACAACAATACTGGGTAATTATTGTCATAAAATTAGAATAAAACTAGTGTATAATAAAGTTGACGATATCAATTATTAATAAAAGCAGTGCGAATCAATAAATTAAATGTACTTACTGTTTAAAAGTCCATGAACACTCTCATATTATTAATAGAAATAAGGTCATAAGCAAATATATCTTAATCGGTTGCAATATTTGACAACATACCAATTTTCCAATTATACGTTTCAAATGTGGAGCAACATCCAATTGTTATTTATTTAATATAATTATGCGATCAAAAGAACTTACCTGAAGTTCGATCGTAATTATATGAAGGTCCAGTCCGAAAATATTACATAATTTTTCACAGTGTAGTATATGCTTCTCCTGTTCCCGAGCACAAGGTTCAAAGTAAATAAAATAAAACCCAGTCCTGTCCCATAACCGTCTCCCGCGCTGACGCGTCCCTTCCTAGTCATTTGTTTAAAGCTGTAATATTTTACGACCACTTGGTTGGGGGTGGGTGGGATGTAATATTTTCGGACTGGACCTTCATATAATTACGATCGAACTTCAGGTAAGTTCTTTTGATCGCATAATTATATTTCAGGTCCAGTCCTCAATATTACATAATTTTTCACAGTGTAGATGTTTAAAGGTAATTGTCGTAAAATATTGGTAAAACACTGAAACGGTTTATTAGCTGTAAGTGTAGAGATGGGATAAGCCAAAAGAAAAAATGGGTAGTGAACACTTTAATGGAATTAGGTAACTAATATAACTAAAAATCTACATTTTGTCGAACAAAAACATTAAGTAAACGTAAATAATATTAATATAAAACATTAGTTATTATACAAAACCTGTAACCAATATTAGTATAATTCATAAAAGAAAAAATATGTATCTAAACGTTCTAGAGCTAAGTGTCTGCTTCTAGAATACTTTCAAACAAACTGGTCGTATTAACTAATGGTCTGTTATAAAAGGTAGCGAAGGTTGTTGATTTTTCGGTCCATCCTGCTGACTTTCTAATTATATCTATTGAAACACCTGATCTTAGTGCGGCGGAGCTAGCAGCGTGTCTTGTAGAGTGTGCTTTAAATAGCGCAGAATCAATACCTGATGCTTTTAGGGTATCTTTTATCCAGCGACTGAGTGTTTGTTTTGAAGCTGTTTTATGTGGTTTTCTGTACGTTATGAAAAGCTTTTTACAATTGGGGGGCCGTAGATCTTTAGTAACTGATAAGTATGTCTGCAAAGTGGATGCTACGCATAAACGAGGGTTTTGAGGAAAAAAAGGTAAATTTAAACATGGTTGGGTTGATGTTGGTCTGGATGTTTTAATAAAATCTTTAATGAATATTGTGGCACCTTCGGTAGAAAAATGGATATCTTCACATTGTATAAGGGATATGGTTTGTAGTCTTTGTGCTGTGGCCAATGCAATAAGTGTGATCAGTTTATGTGATAGGGACTTAAGGTCGGATTCAATACTCTCTTGTAAAAAGGACAGCACCTGTTGCGGATCCCATGTGCAATCGTATCTAGGTTTTGGAGGTCTTGATCTAAATATTCCTTTCATAAATCTTTTTATGTTAAGATCTTCTCCAAGGTTTTTTGAAGTTATTAGAGAAAGCGCTGCACGATGTGAATTGAATGATCCGAATTTGTTGTTTGTTTTTTCAAGTAAGTTTTGTAGGAACAAAATTATCTTTGATGTTTCGCATTCATAGGGTGAAATATTTTCGGATTTGCAGAAGTCCCACCATGATTTGTAAGTCGTATTATATTGTTTAAGTGTGGCATCACTTAGTGACTTTTGCATAGTTTTTATAGCGTTTTCTGGTATTCCCCTTTTACGAAAGGATTCCCCGATAACTTCGCTGCAACCAGGATAAGGTCCTCTGATAGCGGATGTGATGCTTGACTGTAAGGAGAAAACAAAATGTCATTATCTGGACCAAAGAAAAGTAGATTGTCAATCGTGAGTTTTTTAAACAACGGGTACCAAGGCTGTGATTGCCAAAATGGTACAATCACGATTCCTGTGGCTCTATCATTTACTATTTTTTGTAATGTTCGAAGAACAAGGGAAAATGGCGGAAATGCGTAAAATCGTAGATTTTTCCAGGAAATTGTAAATGCGTCGATCGCATCTGCATTGCTATCGGCCACCCAAGACACGTACCTTTTGCATTTTCGGTTATCGATAGATGCGAAAAGATCAATTTCCGGGAAGCCAAATTGTTTTGTGATACGGTTGAATATTTTGTCATTTAAAGTCCATTCGGTTTCCAATGGTAATATGCGGGATGCCGCATCAGCATGGTGATTTTCACTAGATTGTATATATGATGCGAATATATACAGGTTGTTGGACTCACAGAATTGCCATATTTTCCTAGAAATATTATTTAACTTGGGAAATTTTACGCTGCCCATTCTATTGACGTAAGATAAGGCAGTAGTATTATCTGTACGTATTAGTATATTACAATCTCTAATTTCTCTTGCAAAGTGTTTCAACCCGAGATAAATGGCATGAAGTTCTAAAACATTTATGTGGTCGTTGCTATTTTTTGGGGTCCACCAACCATGTATACTTTCGCCCCGAGAATAAGCTCCCCAGCCAGTTAAACTAGCATCTGTACAGATCTCTAGAGCAAATTGATCTTTTTCGAGATCATTAGTGGCCTTGGGGATTTTTTCGAGCCACCATAATAAATCTTCTTTTATTCCCGAAGAAATCAGCATTTTTGAGTTGTAGTTGCCGTGGTGCGACAGTAATGCAAGATATTTTGCCCTTTCTAAGAGTTTGGTGTAAGTCCAACTGTATTTTACCGCTGGACAAGACGATGTCAATAAGCCTAAAAATTGAGCGAATTCTAGGATTTTGCAATCCTTGCGAGTCAGAAATTTCTTTATCCACTTCAGAATTCTCTGTCGCTTTTCCATAGGTAATTCTATGGTCATTTTGGAAGAATCAAAAATGAATCCTAGGAATTTACACCTAGTTTTAGGAAGGAACATACTTTTTTCTTTATTGATAATAAAGCCTAAAGATTCCAATAAACACGTTACCCGCTGTACATTTTTTGAGCATTCTTCCTTTGACCAGCCCAAAATAAAAAAGTCATCTAAATAATTTACACATGTTACCCCTTCAGAGCGTAAGTGCTGAATCACTGGCTTCAAAAGTTTGGTAAATGCGTAAGGAGCCGAAGATAGGCCAAATGGAAGTGACGTGAATTCATACAGGCGTCCTTGAAACCAGAATCTTAAAAATTTTCTGTGTTCTTTACGAACATTAACTAAATAGTATGCATCTTTGAGATCTATATTAGCTGCATAGCAATTGCGCTGAATTAACCTACTTGCAGTTCTGGCGTCCTCAAGTTTAAAGTGCGGGGCATAAATAAACTTATTGAGGTTTTTTAAATTTAAAATAAAGCGCTTTTCGCCATTGGGTTTGTCAGCAAGAAAAACTTTTGAAATAAATTGTTGTGGGTGATATTCACATTTTTTTAATACGCCTTTTTTAAGTAATTTAGAAATTTCTATTTCTACATATAATTTTTCCTTGTCGCCAAATTTTTGTTGGTGAGTATTTTGGGTTTGATGAGGTACACTTATAAAAGGTAAGGAATACCCTTTGATCCAACCTAGTACAACCAAGTTGTTGGTAATCCTTAACCATTCATTATGAAAATATTTTAGCCTGCCTGCAGGTTTACTAGTACTTACCGAATTTATTCCCTCCTTGGTCCCCTGGGTCTTCTTTTGGTCCACTGTTGATCCTTTTGGTTTGAATGGTTCTGCTTCCTGGAGGTCTGCCCCTTGTTGAATCCGGTCTCCCCCCAGAGACGAGAAGGGCGTGGAGCGTTTAAATTACTGGACGTATATTTATTAGATGTTGTTCGTAGGTTTGTGCCCCCTCCCCTAACTTGTTTTCGGGGAAAAAAGCCCTTGTTATCATTTGACAACTTTAGTTGTTTACTGACTGACTCAATGTTTTTATAAGATTTTATTCTTTCCGACAAATCCATTCCAAATAAATATTCGGACGGTACGCATTTATCGGCCAGCTCTTTCATATTCTTTAGGTGAGGTACAACCATGTTTTTTCGTGTGACGGTCATACGATGAAAAAGGTTTGTAAGGATTCTACCGGAATCCAGAAGGTTAGAAAGCAGTTCACTTTTTATGTCTTGTGGGATTGTCTCCACATTACATAGTGCGTTAGTAATACCTTTACCTAATGCACATATTCCCTTACTTAATACATTTTGCATTTCATATTGCGATGAATCGGCAGATTGGTTAGGTTTCGGTAGTGCTGCTGAAACTTCCGGATTTAGTTTAGGAGGGGATAAATTTGTTAAATTTGACGGAATGGCGTATTTGTTTAGAAGTTCTGTAAAGCTATCCTTTTTAATACCATTTATAAGGATAGATTGCCACCTAGAAGCCAGTGATTCGTGCAGCGAAACACTGTCATTCTGATTTTTATCTGGGTCGTCGCCCAATAGCTCCATAATATCATCTGGTAGACAAATATCGTTGTGAACTACGAGTTCATCGGGGTCCCGCATACTTGGAGCGTAGACGCTACAAACGTCTTGATCAGTGGCGGAAATAGCACTGCAAGCACTATTATTTTGATCGTTATTTAGTGGTCGAACCGTTACAGACGATTCGACGGAACTGTTATTTTCCGGTTCTGGGCGCCCAACTCTAGAGTTCCTAGTATTCACTGTCGTTCCTCGAGAAATCGACCTTGAAGCTGAACGCTGCCGGCGGTGGCGTTTGGTCCTATTACGGCTACGACTACGAGTTCTGGATTGAGATCGAGAACGCTTTCGTCGTCTTTGTAATTCCCGTTCTAATTTCCGTATACGTTCTAACAACGATTTGGAATTTTCCTTTTCCGAATCGCTAGAACTACCCCTGCTTCGCTTATCCTTCTTTGTTTTTCCCATATTAACTGTAAAAAATATTAGTAAACTACCTAATGTGTTCCTATATAAAAATATATAGGAGTATTAAGACGTTAAATTTATTCACGTCGGACCGTGATAGGTACTAAACATTCGTAATTTTTATTTAACCAAACAACGGTATCGTATGTAATTTCTTACCTACTTTCGTCGTCAACGGCACAGTATCTATCGTCCTTACACTCGGAGCACAAGAAACATAATGACTAGGAAGGGACGCGTCAGCGCGGGAGACGGTTATGGGACAGGACTGGATTTTATTTTATTTACTTTGAACCTTGTGCTCGGGAACAGGAGAAGCATATACTACACTGTGAAAAATTATGTAATATTGAGGACTGGACCTGAAATATAATAATACTTTAGAGGATGTTGATCAAAAAGTATTAAGAAATTTATGATAAAGAAACTTATTTAAGTAATTAATAGTATATTATTCAACAAGCCTATAATGATGGCTATTACACACGAAGATGAAATTGCAACAAAAGCCGGAGGCGAGTGTTGTAACATCTGAGTGTGTAATAGCCATTATGTGTGTGTTGAATACTATACTTTATCCACAACTATGTATATACGTTTATAAAAAAAGCAAATATTTTTTATTAATGGTAAAGTTATTAATACACAATAAATTTATGTTTATTTACTTACGTAATAATTATTAATAGTTACATTACAATTGTTAAAATTCATACCAGGGATAACTTTTTCTGCCATCTGAGTCTGATTGAAAATCATGGGGCTTGGATTGGCAAATGGTTGCAGATGATCTTCAGAACGAATGTCCTGTGTACAATTCGGGATTCTTTAATTTTAAAAACGTAGCAATGTGCTTTCCCAAAGAAACTAATTTGTTAATACCTACTCTGTGAATTTGTCATTTGTCATTCTGATAATTTAAAAATAATGAGAGGCATTTAGCATGAGATGGGCGAAGGTTTATATACTTTTTGCAAACTAAATTCGTAAAATTTACCTGATACAGTAAATGATCTAGGAATATTTGTTTTTGAGAAAGGTATTTTCACTACAAGAGCTCCATTGTATTCTTCTATATCTTCAGTTTTCATAGAATATAATTCATTAGATCGACAAGCTCCCATTAGCACCATGATTAAGGTTACCTAAAAATAATTTGATTAAATTGGAAAGTTCTAAGCTAAAAATTACGTTATTGTAAGAATACCTTTGTCATTAGATAGGTATGATCTGGCGCGCGCATCTTTAATAAATTTACTGATTTCTTCGGGGATAAAAGTTTTTCGGTTGATGGCCCTCGGACTGACGTTTTAAGAATGCCTGTAACTTCATGTAAGTCTCTAGGTGAATACCATGGTAAATATTCAATGTACTTGTATCAATGATAACTTGTATTTTTTTGCAAGTTCAACAAAATACACTAAGATAACATTTTCGGAAAAAGACGATGTTTTTTGTGACAGTTGCCAATCCATAAAAATTTTGTACACCGCATCATATTTACCTTTTGACTTGTTGTTCACAAACTAATTGACAGTATATCTACAAATACAATGATAAGTACATTTGACGTAACGATTGAGTAATATTATTCCATCGAACTGTCAATATGATTCAATTCCATATATGGTAATGCACGATCACGAATACATATAACAAGGATGTGAAACTCGAGTGGAGACTCTCCACTGGAGAGGGTAGCAGGAGAAAAGGCGCCTATCTGGGCAGGGTTAAATTCTCGGTCGTTGCGTACTACGTACTGCGCAACAGGCTGTCTTTTTCTTTATGCGAGCGAGATAACCAACCGCATGTGTTTTCGAATAGTTATGATCGTATGATATTCGAATTGATGCGCAGTACAAAGTACGCAACGACCGTGGACTAGAAACCGCCCAGATAGGAGCCGTAAATTCAGCCACGGGCGCTTATAGCTCGGCATAGGAGTTTCACATCGTTGTTATATGTATTCGTGTGCACGATATTACTTGATAAAATTGCACATTTAATAGATATATTAATTAATAGTTGTGGATAAAAAACTTTATCAAACTTATGCCGTTTATCATTATATCAAATTATAATGTAATAATGTGATAAATTTCATATTAAATAAGATGGTAGTGAAGACATCATAGTAATCTAAGAAAAGATTAATAAAAAAACTAGTCATTGAATAATGCATGGGTAATCAGGTTAATACTTAAACATTTATCAATTTAGAGTAATACTATAATAGTTTAAGATAGCTTCTTAAGATTTAAATAGTACATTATTAAGATTTATTACACATATATGGAATAAATTGCAAAAATATTTATGATAGTGTTAAAGAAATTAGTAAAGATAAGAGTAATTTTAAATAAAAATAGAAATAAACAATTGAAAAACAAAGAACAGTGATTATTGACTGCAACAATTTATGTAAAAAATTATTAATCTGTATTTTTGTATATGTATGTAGCAAAAGTATTTTATTTAAAAAAAAAGATGGCGGTTTTGTACATTACGAACTTTTCACACAAATTTCTAATTGCTAATTATAAAATTTGCATTCAATGCCAAGATAGTTGACCTGTAGTTGCTAACCATAAAAACATAATATAATTGTTTTTAAATATGTTATATGATACTGTCAGTCATTGTCATTATCCGATTTTCACGAAATGATCGTCATTAAAGGGACTAGCAAGTCCCTTTATTGTTCACACCTTGATTATTGTTCTCCAGTATGGTCTCCGCATTACATTACTTATAAATACCGAAAACCGTTTACACTACCACTACACCAACACACACTTTTATATACCTGACGCGCGTTTCGATAACTAAGTTATCTTCTTCAGAGACCGAAGGTAAACTGAGTTTTTATTAGCTTTTAATATTCATAAGCCTGTCAAATTCCATTTTCCAAATTAGAATCAAGTACTTAAATGTTCGTTTTCGGGATTATACTTATTTAGTTGAAGTTATGAAATCATTTATAAACAAAACAATTGTATTATATACAAAGTACCCGTATCCCGTGTTATCATCCAATTTGAACAAAAAAGTTATTAAAAAACTTTTAGCAGCATCGTGCTGTAAGAGTAAATATAGTAGTTTTCGGGAATCGAAAAACTTAATGTCGTTGTGATACCCAGTGATGCGACTACCAGAGCTGGTTTTCTTGATACATTATTTCTGTTACTTTTAAATAACTCTTGTTATCTAATCGTATGGGTATACACTAGGAACTAGCAAGTCCCTTTATTGTTCACACCTTGATTATTGTTCTCCAGTATGGTCTCCGCATTACATTACTTATAAAGCTAAGCTAGAATTATTTCAGCATAATTTTTTAAGAAACATTGCCTTTAAGATGCGTGTTTTCCATCGTTATAATATTTTAGAGCTTTTCTTCTACCCTAGAGATTTGCAGAAAGCAAAGAGATCTCATACAACTTTTTAAAATAATTAACGGAATGTGTAATAGTCCTGAGCTTCTCTCTAAAATATATTTACTTGTTCCTCCTCGTGTAACTAGGCAAGTGCAAACCTTTCATGTTTTATTTCATGAGTACAACTATGCAATGAATAGTTTTCTCCTTAGGACACTCAGATTAGCTAACTCCATTGAGGATATTTCAATTTTTAATGTGTCAACTTTTAAGTTTAAAATCTAATATAAAATTTTCGAGTGTTGGCTGAAGGGTTTTTGCTTTTACTATTTTTTTCATAAATTTAATACCTGACGTGTTTTCTTTTTCTATTTTTAGAGCAATTCAACACTGTATTTTTGTTGTGAATTGGGCTTGCCCGTGAATAAATAAATAAATCTATAGAATGATATGCATAATAATGAACGTATTGAATGCAGCGCTTGGAGGAGGATATGTCCCCAGTTCTGAACTATGATCCAAGAGCTGTACTAAGAACTGTATTGTTTTGCAAGTCCCATTAGCTCGTAGTTCTACTCTGTAGAGTAGGAAGGGTGAGTATAGACCCACAGCACTTAGGCCACAATATAGCCCATTGTACATCCTCCCAAGGAGTCGCCCTCCTAGGACATTGTCCATCCTGCCTTATCCAGGAAGGACATCAGGGGACATCTCCTTTATGTCGGCAGGCGTAGCCCAAGACTCACCGAACACACACTCTCTTATCGACGATAGCTCCGGACATTCACATAAGACATGTCTGACAGTTTCATCTTTCTGTTCACACTTCCTGCATAGAGGTATGTCCACTAGCCCCATAATATGGAGGTGTTACCTAGTTCTACTTAAAGCTACGCATGGTAAATTTAAAAATGTCACTAATTCACTGAAGACTGTAGTCTTCTTGCCACTTTCAATGTATTTTATTGTACTGCTATAGTAAAAATAATATTATTTTGAAATCCCATATATTTCCATTCATTTATTGTTAGGCGAAACAAAGTTCGCAGGGTCCCTAGTATATAGTAATTAAACATTCATCTGTTTGTTACAAATTCGTCTACCAAATGACCAATAACATTCTCTAAACTTTTTATTATCCATTGCAGATTCCCTCACCCATTTTATAGTTAAAATAACTTCTGTAGTAATTATTGTATGACGGTATTTAATTTGTGGTGTAACTAGGATATAACATACTATTGTAATTTATGGAATGTAAACCCGAATGCTTGTTATTTGCGATCTGTAGGTATGTTCTCGTGTTCGATGGTCGATATGTATGCAACCATTTTTAACTTTAATATAATTAATGGATTAGTTATTATTCGCAAATAATATCTAACAATTCAAACATTGATTATTTCATTTTTATATTATATTACTTACATCCATTTTGTTTCATTTATAGGTCGAGCATATTTTATTGGTTGGTTTGACAAAAAATTGCTTTAATATTTTAAACGAAACACCAGTCAATGACACATGCTGGAAGTAATTTCATTTCCATGCCAATGTTGCAAAAAAAGTAATAGTTCGGTATCAATATTTTAAATTAAAAATGAGTCCCGAAAGTATGATAAACGGGTAAAATTTCTGTTTTATTTTAACTTAAATGATTTATGTTCTGTGCGTGTTTTGTTATGTTGCAATTCTCACTCTATTCTCTAGCCCAAAAATGCTAAAGTACCTCCGCTTTGCATAAACCATCAGCTATAAAAACTAATATTTTTCTCATATTTATTAATTTACTAACAGTCTACTTTTTAAATTAGAAGTATTGTACAATGCTGTACAAAATAAACATAAACAACAACAATAAAATTTATGACAATAATACATTTTTCCTACCACCCCCTATGAAAACGACACCTAACATACAGTTTTGTTACTATTATACGAGTTCGGAAAAATAAGAAAAGAAAAAGCTCATAAGTGTGAAATTTTTTAAAAACGCACAGAACGTAATGATTTATGCAAGATTAAAATAATAAAACTTTATTTTTTTAAATTATTTAAAACTCCTTGTTGAGGCTACAAGAGAAAAGGTGTTGCTAGGGATTTATAGAAACAAAATAATAATTTTTTTCAACATTAAAATTAGGTATTTTGAGATGCAGTTCACGCCTTTATCAGAAAAAATTTGAAAAATCTAATTCTATACATCTCTAGTATTGTCCTTTAACAATTTTCCAAGCTTTTCTTTTTTCAAAAAAGTTAAGAAATAAGGTAGTAATCAGCTCTCAGCTGAACCTCAGCACGCTGTATTTTTCGATCCGTATTGTGGCGCCATCCTCACGGAAATTTATTAACACCGCAACTTTTATATAAGGGCGTGTTTTACATTTTGGACGGACTAAAAATTTTACAAGCCATTTATGAATTAAAAGAGTTGTATTCTAGGTATCTATTTATTTGTAAGACTAAAATATAAATGTAATCAATAATTTTTAATAGTAAAAAAATGTATTTTTTTATTTTTACTTAACTATTATGTAATAAAGGGGATTTTTTTTTGTAAAATTTCGAATAATATAATAATAATATATATAATAATAAAAGTCCAGGTCTTAACCCCATGGACTTTTGTTTTTGGGGGTTTATGAAAGAGAAAGCTTATGCTGTAACAATAGAGGACCAACAACAATTGAGGGTTAGAATAATTGAGGCTGCAAGTCAAAAAAATATGATTTTTCAGCGCATTCGGTGTTCCTTATTAAAACGATACCGAATGTGTATTGAAGAAAATGGGGGTCATTTTGAACAATTATTGTAATATCATATTTACAGAGGTTATAGACATTTTTTGTACTTGTTAATTCATTTAAGGCATTATTTTTAGTTGCACCTTATTTTTTAAAGGTTAATTAATAAAAGGGTCGAATCTCAATAAAAATTGTTTTTTGACAAAAGTGATAAGACGCAAAAAATTTTTAAAATTAATGTGTTAAACTAATAATGCCACGAAATTCATTTGATTTGAACGTACTCAAAAGTTTGGGGGGGATTGAGGGCTGCACACCCCCTTAAAATTTTTCTGAGCTCGGAGATTTTGTTTTTTCTTTTTTATGAAAAATGCTTTCAGAACAAGAAAGTAACGTGTCAATTTTTATTACAAAATGTCAAGTAGTTTGGGAGATAATGTAAAAAAATAAAATTTAGTTTGTAACTTTAAAGGTCTATAACTTTTTTTTGTGTACACTTTTGTACTAAGGAAAGTTGGTTTCAACCAATTTATTTTTGTCCCCGGAATGCGTGATTTAATTTATGACATACCTTTTTAAAACACCCTGTATAAAAAATCCCACAGAGCACTGTTAACGAAACAAATATAAATAAATCCTGACCTGTGATGTGTAACCCCAGAATCCGAATAGTTTCTCACTCTAACGGAAAAATTTTTAACAGCTCGCACCCCCCTAATATTTTAAGTTGGCAACCGTTTGAAGGATGAGCCTTAATACTCTTATAAAAAATAATGAGTTGCAAGCACATGAGTTGAGGTTACAGCTTTCAGTGTAATTTCAGCTGTTTAAAAATTTCTTACACTTAAATATCATGGCGCCACGAAAAAATTTCCGGAAATTTTTTAAATTACCAAGGAGTCAAAATTAAGACGTTTTATTGGTTAAAAAATAGAGGTGTGAAATTTAAGTGAAAATTTAAAAACACATTACTAATACATAACGTTACTCATAAAGTCGTAGATGATCCTTCAACTTACTTACACATTTATTCCTGTGTTCAGGCGATTTTCCCGTCCTTCCTAAATACGAGAAAACAAAAATCGATTATCGTTTGCAGATGTTGCTCTTCTACGGCCTGATCTAACCGATCTAGTGTTCAAGATTGTTTTGTCATTTTACACTAAAGTCACGTCTTACCTAATATGTTTGGTTAAAATCAACACCATAACATATTAATTCATTAGGTACCGCTGCAAATAAAAATATTGAATACAAACTAATAATTGTACTTATATGAGGGTTTCTCTAAACAATAAATATTAGGAATTGAATTGCATTTTTTGTACTTGAGTGTAAATAGTTAAGAACCATTAGGTACATAGAAATTGTATTATTATTTGTTTTTTAACACCACTAATTACTTGGTAACGATCAAAATACGAAACACAGTTAATGACATTTTTATGTATTTTTTTCTTACGTGAACCTTTTAGAGTCGTATCAGATTTGATTACATCGAATTTTTAATTACCACCAGCCGGAAGTCTATATAAGGTGGACATTTCTCCGATGATAAATGACAATTGGAACTATTGTTTTATGTTATTGTATCGCCCTTAATGTTCCACGTTATAGTGGAATTGCTGCGACACTCACGCGTTGATATTGCTTGAAATGTTATTATATTTTAACGTAAGAAATATTGTACATCAGTTTATGACGTTATTTACAGTCACGAAATGTTACAATTTGGTTATATTAAAAGTCTATTTGTTTCTTGCTCACTCATTGTAACAGTGTTAGTGTTAATATTGTGATATTGCCAAGCTGTCGTATTTTTTTTACTTAACGAAAACTAGAAAAGTCAATTGACCATTCCAGAATGACGTCATTGACGGTCGGCCATGTTTGCTGGGTGGCATACAAACTCATTAATTCCATTTGTTTATACAGAGTTTTGCACTTTTTGCAATTTCTTGAATAGACCCAGCTTCATATTGTTTATAAGCTTGGGTGCTTTTATAAGCCTTAAACTGCTGTCCAGTATAAAAGCTGTGAGACAATATTAAATAGTTCATAAGGTCTACTATTGTAATATTTGGCACTAACATTATATCTAACTTGCAATCTATGAGAGGGCCTATATTATCAACAATTTTAATTTTTTTGTTATACCGGCTCTTAACATCGCCACTAAGGGATGTATAGTAGTCAAAAAAATATCACTAAAAACAGGAAAAAACGCTAAAAACAAATTGAAAACAGACAAAACACACGTAAGCAATATGGAGAAAGTCAAGACTGTGTGCCACCCAGAGAAAATGGCGGATCTTGTCAAAGTCACGTGTTCCGGAATGGTCAAGTTGGTAATTCTTCTTTTTTATTGGTCTGCGCCTCGTAGGGCGTTTACTGTTCAGTTGCTTGGGCACTTTAATGCATTTAATTACACACCGAAGATTTTACTCATGGTTATTTATAAAAATAACTGTTTTCTTTTAATCTTAAATAAACAATTAATTTAAAAGTATCAGGGGGTCGATTTTTGACCACTCGCATCGTTATAAATCGATGGTTAAGAAGCGAAGGACCGTGTTACTCAATATTTTTAACCGATCGCTAAGTAACGAATTCGTAGTATAGCGAATTATTCTATTCGCAATACAGCTAGCGCAGTTTTAGTAGTCTTTGGGCCTCGGAACACTTATTTTTTTATTGTTCCGTGCTTTGAGCAATTAAGTGAGGTTAGTTAATTACAAATACATATATTATACCTAGGGTGTGTTCGGGGAGCACGCTATTTGCGCCATTTGGCGCTATCTAGTACTATTCCTCGTTTGCGTTATATGGCTCTTGGCGCTACATAGCTCGAAAGCGTGCTCCCCGAACACACCCTTAGAACAAAAAGATACAGGAAGGAGTATATGCAAAATGACCTTGAGTCCAGAAAGGAGCTTGCATATGGCGGTCAAATGTCAATTTTAATTTCCGTTTCCATTGACGTACCGAAAAAAATTATATCAAGGTTTTTATTTTTAATAAAATTCAACCAATCAAGTGTGTGAATACAATTAATGTTCTAAATAATTTAGTATTTATAAGAACCGAATGATACGCCTATGCACTCATTTTTGACATTTATATGCAAATATTGCTTTGACAGTATACTGTAAACATAAACAATGAGTCATACTAGGAGCTTCAAGATGGCCGACTTCCGTCGCAAATTTTCCTTAAAGTTAATATATGACAGACTCCTTCCTTTTTTTTTGTTCTAAGATATTATATCACGTATATGATACGATAAAATTATTGAACCTAAACTATTTTTGAATTTTTTCATAATTTTTAAAAACTTTAAAATGGATGAATTAATCCAAGTACTCTTTATTGAGAATCTTAAGGTAAAATGACAATGTTCATTATTCTCAGTCGCATTCTCATTCTCTTCCACAAATACATCAGTATTTTTTGTCATGTTATCAAGATTATTGTCATTGTTGGTATCTTCTATCACCAAAACATTATTTGATTTATTATTAAAATTAAAATCCACAATCGATTCTTGGATATTATGTCCTTCTATTGAAACTGGCTTTATAATTGACCTAATTTCCTTTTACATAATTGTTAAATTATCTTTTGGTATTGACGGACCTCCTCCAGGTTTATTCGCATACAATTTTATTTTATCTAAGTTAGTTTTTGTTAGTTGTTAGTTTTATTTCATAAAATAATTAATTGACTGATCTATAAATATCTTGAAGACATTACCTCTCTCCAGTTTTGCCAGGTTTTGATAGCTGCTCCCATGCTGTTTAAAATAGTTGCTATTTCTATCCATAAGGCTTCGGCATATTTCTGGGTAAAATATTGTGTAAATTTACCGCTACTGAGAAAATGTTTGGTTTTCATAAATTCTACCAAAATCTTTTTTTGTTTTTCGTTTATTTTTAATGCTCTTTTGTTTCTTTCTGTTACAACATCCATTTTTAAAAGTATATAATATAATAATTTAAAAGGTGGGCTTTTAGGTAATTTAAATGGTGAATTTCAGGCGCATGCGGTAATTTGAATTCTTAAAAATAATTTGATTGGTCGACAAGAGGGGGAAAATTTGAATTTCAGGCGATTACTGTTTTGTTATCATAGAACACAAAATATTGCAATGATGCCAAGCTTAATATTCGCTTGCTTGCGTAGATCGTTATTGGGTAAGCGAATGGTGTGAAAAATAGTATATTCGTATAGTACTCGTTATCGCAAAACTGATAAATAGCGAATTCGTTAAATAACGAGTGAGGTGATAAATCGACCCCCAGAAAAATTTGCAAATACTAAGATGATGATCAAATGTCAATAAACGTCAAAACAAACTGGAGAATTTTATTATATGATTTCTACGAATAAAGAATAAAAAGAAAGGAGTATAATACGATTTGACGATGTTCGCGTTGGTTCTTGCATATGGCTGACTTGAAGTTTCCGGTTACCAGTGGTGTCACACACAGGGTATTATAGGTATACTTATGCCTCGTATTAATTGTTAAAAAAAATAACTGTTTTCCGCTTGTAATTATCTGTACAGTAATATACATTGTCATAAGGTTGTAGGAATATAAATTTAGATTAAAAACTTCTAAGTAGGTAATTATAAATAGTTGACTTAGTTGGTCTGTATAAAAAATAAAGGAACGTCTATGATAACAATGTGGTTTTGCCAACCCGTAGACTGTAAATTGCACTATACATTTAGTTTAAATTGTATTTAATCCTTAGACAAGGAAAGAGAGAGGACTGTGCATTGGAATCAATTTATGTAACCCATTTACCACCAAACTAATGGCGGACAATATTGACATAGGCGTATCATACGATTTTTCTTATACGATTATTAAATAATCATTTTCATTATTTCGTAATACAAATCTAATTTAAAAAATTCTTTAAATATGTACTGCTCCAAAAAAAAAACAACAATCATTTTAAAACATATTTATTTAATAAATATTACAATTTTAATCTATTTTATCTATTTTAAATATATGTTTTTGTTCCACGCCACTGCAAAACTAATACATCTATAAGAAAATAATAACAATTAATTGAAAAATAATCTTTAAAACTGAATGAAAACAATTTTCAAAATGTATGTACTATTAATTTAAGTTATCATACATAACATATGTGATTTAGTTAAACATCTATTACCTGAAAGCTGTAATATTAATAAAAATAAATTTCAAGGAAATAGTTTTAAAATACTTATTCCTTCCTCTTTTTTAGCACTCTGACTGTTGCACTTATAAACTGCACAATTAACAATTTTAAAAAGTCTATTTAGGTAATTAAAAAAGGTGAAAATTAATAAGAAAACTAAAAAAATACAATTCGACGTTCCAAATTTGTTTACCACCAAACGTTTGAAATTTGGCTTCACTCACACGCATAAGGTTTTCATTGCCATGCGCTGTCCTCTCTCTTTCCTAGTCTAAGATTTAATCCCAAATACAAAAGTAAACCTTAGAACAAAAAGAAACAGGAAGGAGTATATGCAAAATGACCTTGAGTCCAGAAAGGAGCTTGCATATGGCGGCCAATTGTCAATTTTAATTTCCGTTTCCATTGTTGTACCGAAAAAAAATAAAAATGATATCAAGGTTTTTATTTTTAACAAATTTCAACCAATCAATTGTGTGAATACAATTAGTGTTCTAAATAATTTAGAATTTATAAGAACCGAATGATACGCCTATGCGCTCATTTTTGACATTTATATGCAAATATTGCTTTGACAGTATACTGTAAACCTTAGAACAAAAAGAAACAGGAAGGAGTCTGTCATATATTAAATTTAAGGAAAATTTGCGACGGAAGTCGGCCATCTTGAAGCTCCTAGTATGACTCATTTTTTATGTTTACAGTATACTGTCAAAGCAATATTTGCATATAAATACTAAATTATTTAAAATACTAATTGTATTCACACACTTGATTGGTTGAAATTTATTAAAAATAAAACCCTTGATATTTTTTTTATTTTTTTTCGGTACGTCAATGGAAACGGAAATTAAAATTGATAATTGGCCGCCATATGCAAGCTCCTTTCTGGACTCAAGGTAATTTTGCATATACTCCTTCCTGTATCTTTTTGTTCTAAGCTGTAAACATAAACAATGAGTCATACAAGGAGCTTCAAGATGGCCGACTTCCGTCGCAAATTTTCCTTAAAGTTAATATATGACAGACTCCTTCCTGTTTCTTTTTGTTCTAAGAAGTAAACATTAAAATCACATAACCTCAATTATTTTCCACAATATTTCATTTATAGAGATTTATATATAAAATAAAATTTTATTGAAAACATGAAACATGGCAGGAATACCAACCTGGTAGTTGACGTCCCACTTTTCCGTTCTATTTGATAAACTATGACTCACTGAAAGAAGGGTTTGGATTTAACTATACTCTTAGTTAAATGTCAGAAATCATTTTTAATATCTTAATGTCATTTTAGAAAAATAGAAATAAAATTTAGTTTTTAGTGATTTAGTACACCTTCCAATATATCTTAAAAATTCGATAAAAATGAGTGCTAAAAGTTTTATCAAAAAATACTGTGTAGTTACTTTATTTCCTTTGATATTGGGTGCTAGCATGTACGCAGATTACAGTCGAACGCAAACTTTAAAGACAAATATGAAACAAATTGCAGAAAAAGAAGAGGTTGAAGATGTTTAAGTTACCAAATCCGTTCATATATCAAAATAGAACTTACAATTCTAGAAGGTATACTAAATTTATGTACAGATATGAAAAATTATAATGTAAAATTGTAAATAAATCTGAAACTATATATTTAGATTAAATTATTAGTATATGTCCTTTTTATTTTTGTTTTGTTTACAATCCAAACACAAATTTCTTACAAGAGATTGTTATTAATGTTATTCTAAATATGCCTTCTGAAAATTTTCAGGAATTTGTATTTTTAGGTTTTCTTCTTACATTCATTGATTTCTCTGGTAATTTACTGGTTACGTATCTTTAGGCATAGTGTTTTTTATTAAATTTAATGTGATATTTTATTTTAAACCAACAAAATAAAAGTTTAAAATTAAAATTGTCCATATTGTTTTAAAGTAATGAATACATTGTATATTTTGCAGCACATGGCTGTTTTACAGTTTTATCCTGATCCAATTAAAAAAAATTAATAGAACTGAACACCAGACCAGGACATTTGGTTTAATAAACACAAAAAAGCAGGTCAATTATAGTGCACTCCACTAAACGCAGAAGTTGCTTTCATAGCGGTAGTTAACCAAAAGTGTTTATATAGAACTTTCCTCTATTTAGGAATTTCTCTTCAACATTTGTATCGTTCTGTAATCTGAAAACACAGTTTAGATTTAAGTAAATTGATCTTAAGTGCATTCTGTTTTTTTAATTTTTGAAGTACAATATAATTTAATAAAAAGTGTTAAAAGAAAGTAGTTTTAAACAAAACTTTATTTTTAAAAGAAACTTTTAATTTATGTGTAAACTTATTCTATTAAATATTTTGTATTTATTTAGAAAAACCTTTTTTAATGAAATATTTTACTACCTAAAATGATACTAATGATATGTCCATCAGCTTCTTTATATTTGTGTTAGAAATCTTCAGGAGCACATCTATTAACTGTGTGATTTGGTTGATGTTCAATTGCAGTAGGGTAAGTAAAGAGTCCTTTATTACACATTTTACTGTCTTAACTTTTGGATCATGGTGTAGGCGATTATTTGTAATATACCATGGTGCTCCAGGTATCATACCTATGGTTTTTGACTGGAAGCGTCGTAAGTCGATTTTCTAAGTAGACTCCTAAATATCCAATATCATCCACCTAGATCCTGGAAAATGTCACTAGTGACAATGACAAAAAATGTCGCTTGCAAACTGGCAACGTTGAAGTGACATTAAATGTCTCTCGTAAAGTAGTGGAGACTTTTAAAGTCGCGAGAGACTTTTTTCCGATTCGGCGCATTAGGTTAGTCTCAAAAGTGTTTTCAAGAAGGATAACCTTATTTTTTTAACCTTCAAAAAGTTACGATTAATTACGTGGTGGTGAAAGTTTTTACAAGCTTTATTGTTATTAAAAATAATTCCACAACAAAAAAATAAACAATAATAAATTGAACAAAACAACACTAAGACTAAAAATATTCAAACAAAACTATAGATTTAGGTAACTACTTAAGTATCTGACTGATCGAAAACATCCCATTTTGTTAATACATTTTGAACAAAATTCTATTCAACTATTATTTTAAGTATTTCAGTCTCATTCTCAACGTTTTTGTGTTTAAAAACTTTTCTTCGTGCGGCAAATGGCATGGATGCTCGCAAAATAGCCAATTTCTTTTTTCTGTGTGATTCCGTTTGTCTTTGGGCTAGAGAAGTATTAATTTTTTTTAATAATAATTTTCTTTCATATCACAAAGTTTTCTTTGGACTTCTAAGTATTCGACGAGATATTGACGATATTGTGAAGAAATATGACCATTTGAATAACATACAGAAGGAGTTGAGGAGTCTTGCAGAGGAGGTAGATGTTGTAGCTTGGGACATGCTGTTTTCATCAACACACTGATCTTTTTTTTTGAGCCAGTCACTTCGGGAGCTTTTTCATTATTTTCGAAACTCTAAAATGCAAATTGAATACATGTATTAAGTGAATAAAATTTGCGTGAGGTGATATGTGAATAGCCCCTTGCAAAGATCTCACAAAACTTACAAAATCTACTGGAGTTTCTACAGTCCCCACTACGGGCTGAAATGATGTAGGGCCTAAAATTTCCAACAGTTTGGAATCTGTCTCGTCTACTTCGATAACAGCCGGAGGTCCTCCACCAGTTCCTTGGGCATATTTTTTCTGATCTGAGACTTTTGCCCGTATTTTTTATCATATCAATCCATGTCTGCACATTAATGATAGAGTGAAGATTATAAAAACTATAGTTTTTATAAAAAGCTAAAACGTGATCGCTTGTCGATTCTAAACATCTATAAATGAAAAATGAATAACGATGAACTTGTCCAATCTGTGCTTGTCCATTGGTATAATCTCTCTCTCTCTCTTTGCTAATAGCTAATTGGTGCGTATTAGCGGTAATTTTAAAACTAAGACAATTGATATAATATCCTACGTAACAGGTCGGCTGAAAAGTCCCCGGTCTGACCTATAGATGACGACACTAGAATTAAATACATTTCATTTTTAGATAGTATCAACCTTCAAAAGATTCGTGTAAAAATTTGATAGCTGTCGGACTATTAGTTTGTGAGATATTGCATTTTTAGTGAAGCAACTTTTGTTATTTTCAAAAAGATGGAAAGAAAAAGAATTTCGTGTGCTTAATTAATATTGTTATTTGAAAGGAAAAAATACAGTTGAAGCAAAAGCTTGGCTTGATAATGAGTTTCCGGACTCTGCGCCAGGAAAATCAACAATCATTGACTGGTACGCAAAATTCAAGCGTGGTGAAATGAGCACCGAAGACTGTGAACGCAGTGGACGCCCAAAAGAGGTGGTTACCGACGAAAATATCAAAAAAATCCACAAAATGATTTTGAGTGACCGTAAAGTGAATATAATCGAGATAGCTGACACTCTAAAGATATCTAAGGAACGTGTTGGACATATCGTTCACGAATATTTGGGTATGCGGAAGCTCTGTGCGAAATGGGTGCCGCGCGTGCTCACAATCGACCAAAAACAGCAACGAATTGATGATTCTGCGCAGTGTTTGCAGTTGTTAAGTCGTAATAAACCCGATTTTTTGCGTCGACATTTGACTATGGATGAAACTTGGCTCCATCACTACACGCCTGAGTCCAATCGACAGTCAGCTGAGTGGACTGCGGCCGGTGAACCGCCACCAAAGCGTGGAAAGACTCAACAGTCAGCTGGCAAAGTTATGGCCTCAGTTTTTTGGGATACACACGGTATATTGTTCATCGACTATTTGGAAAAGGGAAAAACAATCAACAGCGACTATTACTGTGCATTATTGGAGCGATTGAAGACCGAAATCGCGAAAAAACGGCCCCATATGAAGAAGAAAAAGTGTTGTTTCATCAAGACAATGCACCGTGTCACAAATCATCGAAAACGATGGCAAAATTGCATGAATTGGGCTTCGAATTGCTTCCTCACCCACCGTATTCTCCAGATCTAGCCCCCAGCGACTTTTTCCTTTTCTCTGACCTGAAGAGAATGCTCGCGGGAAAAAAATTTGGCTCTGATACTGAGATAATCGCCGAAACTGAAGCCTATTTTGAGGACAAACCGAAGGAGTACTACAAAAATGGTATCGAAAAGTTGGAACGTCGCTATAATCGCTGTATCGCCCTTGAAGGCAACTATGTTGAATAAAAAAAATGAATTTTGTCAAAATATTGTGTTTTACTATGGTAGACAGGGGACTTTTCAGCCGACCTGTTATATAACCGAAATTGGTTTTTATACAAGTCGGATATTTATTATACAACTAACCATAAAGGCGGTATTATTGTGTTAAAAAACTGGTATAGTAACCCGTATATAATTTTTGTATTTTGATTATATAATTTGTGGCAAACTTGTGAAAATATGAGGATCGAGTATATGATAATTTTATACAACTTGATTCCGGTGGGTAACTACAGAAAAAAATTGTATAGCAGTTATACTTCCTTACTTAGAATAACATTTGTTTTTGCTGCAATATAATTGTATTTCATCAATATTATAATAATAATTTGTGGTTATATATCTTGGGTCAGAATAAAAGTTGTATTGGGTGATTTTCCTCAGTGTAGCACAATAGGATGTGTTTTGAACTAATTTACTTACTTTTCGCCATTGATCCACCCTCTTTGAAGGCCCTAAGCTATTCAAATGAGCGGCTAATTGATCCCACATATTTTTCGCTTTTTTTTTGTGAACGTTTGGGAAAACCTTCCCCTATGCAGTTCCTCATTCTGGCCCATAAACTCCACCAGAAATTCTTTTTGTTTTTTGTTGACGTATTTCTTATCACTCATTGTATTTTCGATTTAAAAAAAAAAAAAATTATTAAACAGTTGATAATTATGTGAGGTTAGAACGGGTAGAACGGTTTCAACGGGAGTACCAACTATAAATAGAAAAAGTTACTAAATATTCTCACCTTTTCTAGAATAGCAATTTTGTGTCTGCGGTCGACTTTTTTATTTGACATTTGACGACTAGCGACATTTTTTGTCATTATCACTAGTGACATTTTCCAGGATCGGGCCCCTGGGGTATCTTTATTTGATTTAGTTCAACTTCTGGACACGTTTCTCTTCTTAAAGAGAAGATTATATGGACTGATTTAGCTTCATTGGACTTTATAGGTTTGACATCTAAAGTTTTATTACAACCTTTCATTTTCTTTCAGTTCTGGATGGCCTTTTTTATTTAGTAGTATTTTTATTTAACTCAGACACAAAGCAAAACGTTTTTGCTAGGTACATTGCCATTATTACTTGCTTTATTATAAAGAATCCTCTCCATTACTTAACAGCAATTATTTGCCAAAATTGTTCTGGGAGCTGTTTGTAGCACCCAGCCCGTCAGAAAACATCTATTGCAATATGGAATATTCTATCTTTGATGTGTATACAACTAATACAAGCAGTTTTTGCAATTAAATTGATTGTACTAACCCTTACTGACGATGCTAAGTCTAGCGAAACGGCTGTCATTATAGTTAAAAAAGCAATTTTTTAAATAAATATTGGAAGTTTTGTTAAAACGAAGAGTTTTTTATTATTCTTAGTTTTTGCAAGCTAATGTCACACATAAAACTGTCATATTAAATTCGAATATCATTAATTGGTATACAATTACCCTAATATCAGTCCTTAATTTTTGGGAAAAATGTTTAAACATGTTCCTAATAGACCAAGAAATTAAAACCATACACCCAAGGAAAGAAATGTCGTCTATATGCGCCCGGTTATTATTAAAATTAGTATTGACGTGCGTCGTAGGGGCAGTAAAAAGACGAGAACGACTACTTAGTAATTAAATCTGGCAAGCTAGTTCACTATCGAGGCGTTTCTTAATTTCCTCTTCATGGAAATTAAGCTATTTTGAATTTTCCGCTCAACTGGATAGACGTAGCAGAGAAACGATATCAAGGTTCGAGGCGTTACGTTTCACTTGCCATGATTTTTATTATAACTGAAAAGTTTCTCCTACAACACCGAGTAGATAATCCGAAAATAAATAGTGGAAAAATTGGATTAGTGGAAACTATATTATTACTTTTATTTTTTATATCACTCTGTAGTTTAAATTGTTTGAATCAGCTGGGAAATATGGCCAGTCATCAGCAAAATATTTTAAGTATTCATTGCAAATTAATTGGGAAAGTATTGTTTTAGACAGTGCATGTGATGGCATAGCGGCTATAAATACGAATGTATCCGATCTAACTCTCTATTCTGTAATGCTGCAGATACATATTTATGTCACTCTGCATCTGTATGTAGTGCCGGTGGCTGTAGAGGGTTATTTCTGTTTTTTGTAAAAATACAAAAATTGGTAAGCAGCATAATAATATCATCGACTAATAAATATCATATTAAACTCGTCACCTGTCCTCTACTCGATTGATTCTTGCACTGCAGTGTTTGGGTGTTTCTTGTACATATACGAATGTGGTTGTTTTGATGTTATGTCATTATTTAACACCCGACTTATGCCTATGATGGCATACAGCGGAGTCACCTATGAGGGCATACCATACAATCATAGGCGACGGTGCATAACACCGGTAACGCAAAGCAGGAATAGCTCCCCTTGATCCGGAAGTTTTCGAAGATTTGATGTTTGCTTCCTCGCTCATTAAGGATAAAACTTTTGAGCTTGAACAACGGGACCCAGAGGAGTGTAGGATATTCTACATCAGATGGAGCAGGTACTTATAAATCGCAAAACCCATGCCCTTCTACGTCGAAAGCAACAAGTCCAGCACTAATAAAAAGAGTTATGCTTACGCCGGTGCCAGTAGCTTCACCAAAAGTTTAAATCACCTTATATTGATAGTGACGAAGAATCTTATGTTGCTTGCATATATTCTCAGTCTAGTGCTAGATAAACTTGAATCTAAAATGTGCCTGTCGTGGTGTTAATATGATTGTAGCTGATTTTTTAGAAGATTATTTTTATGTTACATCCCAATATGTTAGTTATATTTCATGAATATTTATTGTGCTACATTGTTTTTTTAACGCCTTGTAATATGTTACCTTACTGTTGATTAAAAGATTTTTACTTTTTTGTTACTTTTTTGTTTAATATAATTACTTTTTGAAACAAGTATATTTAATTTATGAGGGGTATGCTATCAAAGGTCCTGGCAGGCTATTTGATGGCATAGTTTGATAATTTTTCGCTATTAAGTGAAAAAATATTACTCAATCTTAATTTAATTACTCAATCTGAATATAAAGTTTGTAAATTAGGAAAATAGAGAGTATTAAAGTTAAGTGTGCCAACATAGGTGACCTTCCCCTAGTGACTATATATCCAGATTGCAACAGATTGAGAGCAGATTTCATTTTTAAACCGTTTGCGCCCTTCACTGCTCTATGATACTAAGATCCTGTATAATTGAAATATTTAACCATTTGTGTTGTGTTTTTACGTCAACTGATGAGGTCCCTTGGGTTTGGATTAAAACACCTGAGGTATGTTATTTTATCGAAATCACGTTCGTTCATTGCTCGTGAAATCAGTTAAAGGTCGAGTCATCAACCATCCTTCGCTTATTTACATACTATTTAATTACTATGGCTTGTCCAGTATAAATATAATTGCACGTCACAGCTGTCAGAACGGGACTATGTTGCCAAGCATTTAAAATAGTATTAGAATCTAATAAATGTCAAACGAAGTTTTTCTTATATACCCACTTCAATTAATTTGACTACAATACTACACCATTTTTGAACGCGGTAACAGAGCGCAATTTTGCCAACATCTAAAACATTTTAACACGAGGTGTGTTCATTTGAAGTTTATATTTTATTAGTCCAGTTGTATTTGATATAAAATTAATTATGTAACCTTTCTTAAAGCATTTATTTATTATTTGTAATAACTTTCGGCCCACGAATTTCAATATTTACCAAATTTACAGTGAAAAAAGATACTGATTGACAGTAGCAAACGAACGAAGGAAGTCAAACGAACAGAGCGATTTGTTCACTTATATTTATATATACGTGCACTTATATTTATATTGAACAAGCCATAGATATAAAATAATATAAAATAATATACGGGGTGTATATTAACCATCACACATTTCATCTAATAAATTCTTAATAGAACTTACAGAACATTCGACTAGTATAGTTTATGATTTTACTGCAAATAATTTATTTTAATCAACAAATATGGCAACAGCGCCTTTGGAGACCAAGTAAAATTAAGACAATTAAAACTTTCTGTCACATATAGCCTCAACAGTATGTATCTAAGTTCTATTAGCAACAAAATTATATAAATTGAAATAGTACGAGAGCCAGCGACACTCGATCCTACGTGATAAGGAATTGTGATAAGAGTGGTTTCATGATATAGTTTACAAAGGGCCGAATGCAAAACCGCATTGTCGGTCAAGCATATCTTGTGGTTTTGCACTTATAAAAAATTATTAACACCTTCTTTTTTTTAAGAAAGTTACGTCATAAGGAATTGTAAAAAAAATTACATGGTAATATAGCTGATATCAGGGAGATTAATAAAATATATGTCGGCCAGCACTTATCCTGTGCTAAATTCTTGTCGGCCAGGGGCAAAGGGGTCATTTTTCATTATTGCGCTTACGTCATCAATAATTTCGAAAATTTTTTTTATAAATAAAGTTTAGGTCATGAGGAATAAAAGTAAATATGTCGGCCAGGCAAATTCTTGTGCCTAATATGATGTCGGCCAGGTCAAAGTGACCGACTCCCGCCTTGGTTCGAGTCGGATGGAAAATCTTTCATTATAATTTTATTCATGTGTAATAACATTAAATTTTCTAATTTTATTTGTAAATCATCTTATACTTTGCCACGTTTTTGACATGCTCGGCTGATTTTTTGTTTTAAAAACAAAAATTATTTGTCGTCTTTTTTTTTGTTTTCTTTTTTTTTGGAATACAAAGTGTCAGAAGCCATTTAGGATCGACATGATCGAAGATTGCTTTGAATATGAGGTGTTGCATGTTGCCATAGATATATAGTAGTGCAGTTGTTAATACGTAAATAAGTAATTCGTTTAAAACGTTTGAAATATTGACTACATTTTCATTTTTTTCTTCGATATGAATTTATATTTTCTTAAAATGATATCTATTGTTGTAAAAAGCTGTTTTTTAAAAAGCGTGAATTTGGTTAAAAAGTTTTATTTTTTTAAGTTCTTATTTCTTAACGCAGTTTTATTAAAACTAAAAACTGTAATCTCTTCATTGATTCCTGATGGACGTGGAGCTATTTGCTTGATATAATTACTCCTATATTTATCGACAATAATTCAATAAATTTATATTGCATTAAAAAACTCTTCAAAAAAAAATAGAATACTTCAGGGCCTTAACAATTTCATCAATTTTCACGTAAAATGTTTATTAATCCCTCACGAAATTTATATAAGTGTGACGTCGTTAACTGGGGTAACGAACCACCCTCTCGAAGAAATTCCTCTTCGTATTTTCTTATCCTTTTAATGAAAAGTCCGAGAGGCAGTAGTCTCGGCTCGCAAATAATCATTTGAATTAAGTTGTCTCGTAAAAGGGTCCCATTTTTTACGAGAGAAGAATCATTTATGTCTAATCTGTTATTAGGGCAATTACAACTAAACTGTTCCTACTTGTCAGCTTAAAATAAATATCGGCGTTTTATTATTATATAAAAAAACCTCCCAACTAAAAATAATTTGTTAAATATTTTAGAGAAGGACAGTTGATATATACTTTAGTTATTTTTCTATTTGGTAAGTGACGAATTCTTAAAGAAAAAGCTAATAACAGATAACAGTAGTCGTTTTTGTTCCTTTTTTGCATTGAATTTAGTTGTTATTGTGCGGATATATAGCGAGTTTTTATTTACAGTTTTAAATAGTAAATTAATACTGAATTTTATTTTGACTGTTTTTGTGAGAAAGATGTTTAAAATTAGTGATCGCGGAATGAGAAAAAGTTACGGTAAGAATTACTTTTCCACAATGAAAAGTTGTGTTTTTAAAAAATAACTTTATTTAAAATGACAACGATTATATCTTGTACATACTTTAATATAATATAATAATAATTATTTACAATTCACCTTAGTTTAAATTTTAAAATCTTATCTAAATTATTTAAAAACTAATCTTATAAATTGTTCTTTATTGATTTTTAAATTATTTACAAATACAAAAACTAAAGAGAAAAATAGCAAAAAAATATGTACAAAAAATAAACTGGATTCTTCCAGTACCATAACTTAGTCTATTTTAAGTTATTTAATAATTTCATATAGCCTTATAATTTATATATAGAATGTATTTGATTACATAATGAATGTTTTACTAGATAGAAAATAAGAAGTTCTTTTATTTTTGTTTAAAATTATTATGAATCTTTTTAATATTTTATTGTTTCATGAATATGTAAAGTGATTTTGACCACATTTCTCTATATAGAGTGTGGAAAAGACAAATGGAATAAATTCATTATAAATTAACATTCTTTAAAGTGAGAGTAAAAATTTAATCTCCATTTAATCCCCATTTGAATGACAATTACAACCCCGAATTTTTTAAATGGGAAACTTGGGCTTGTGGTATATCGTTTGAAAGGTCTCTTCATTCTCTATCCAAACATAACACAAATAAAATAAAATTAAATATCTGATATGTAATATTTAATAGTTCATAACGTAAAAATATGAATGACATGACGTAGTTGTTCAGAATGCTCACCGCGACCTCTTGGCAACATCCCAATCGTATAGTAATGTCTTCTAACGTTCTGATTAACATATCAGGCGTGACCGATCTAATCGCAAACGTTATTCGTTCTCTTGAGTCAACTTAATAGTGTGGTTTAGTTTTGTAAACAATATTTTTGACATAGCCCCATAAAAATAAGTCCAATGGGGTCGGATCAGGTGATCTTGCTGGCCATTCTATTGTTTCTCGCCTCCCTATCCAGTGATTTGGAAATATTAAGAGGAGGTACTGGCGGATATTAAGTTGATAATATGAAAGTATTCCATGTTGCTGGAACCATATTGTATTTGCTGAAACTTCAGGGTTTCCTGAATCAGGAAATAAATTGCACCTTATCATTTTCTAGTAGTGCTAAATAATTATCGTCAACGAAAAAGGGACCAATAATATGGTTTTTGAACAATCCCTGCTTAAAAATTAACCTTTTGAGGGTATTGTGTATCCAGTAAGAATTTTCCGTTGACCTATAGCAGCAATTTTGACGATTGGCATGACCGTTAACGGAAAAAGTGCATTCAGCAGAAAACATAACGTTTTCTAATTGGATGGTATTGTTTATTAAACATTTTTTTCATTAAGAATAATAAAAAAACTCTTCGTTTTAACAAAACTTCCACTATTTATTTAAAAAACTGCTTTTTTAAACTCAATGACAGCCGTTTAAAAAAGCAGTTTTTTAAATAAATAGTGGAAGTTTTGTTAAAACGAAGAGTTTTTTATTATTCTTAATAAGATGGACTTCCAAAAAGGAAGGATTAGTACAATCAATTTAATTTTCTTCATTTTTTTCGCAAACATTTGTTTTCCCATCAGAATCTTCTTCCATGAGTTCCTGAGTTGGTATCATTTTATAGGGATGATTTTTTTTCTTTCAATATGTTTAGTATGTATGGCTGACATTAAAGTTTTGTGATGCTTGTCTCAAACTCAAGCATCACATCTAATTTTATATCATCACTCAGTGCATTCTCTTCTTCGCGTGCCATGGTCTGATAAGGGAAACTAAAGGGAAAAATTTGTCTCCAGAATAAGAAAAGCGTCTATTGGTCCCTTTTGCTTCCTCATCACCCCTCTATGACCTGCCACCCACATCGAGATGACCTTGTTATTGCTTGCCAGTTTCTTAAGGAATTGTTTAAGCTCTTATACTAGCTTTCACTTATAAGTAAAATATCTCGGAGCCTTTAAATCTGCCTGACTGTCTGTAAGGATATAAATATTTTTCATTCCAGTGCATCTACAAGGTCACTCTTGGACACTATAGCCTGCATATCTGCATACATAGTTGGATAACCGAAAATTCGGTGCAACTGCTCACACTACTGTGTCTGTGTCACACCAGTGAGTCCTCTTCCAACTCTTTCACCTCTTAAACCGAATAGCAGTTCATTCTAACCACTTCAAATGGCATTAAGAACAGTAAACAATTCAATGACAGCCGTTTCGCCAGAATATTGCGAAATTCACCGTATTGAAGTTACATTTTGTTTAGACCAATTATGGAAGACATAACAATATCAAAGCCTAGATGTCATTAGCCCTAAGGGATTATCCTGGATGTATTTTCCTCTAAGACCAGTATAACTGTGCAATGATACAGAAAAACCAGGAAAAAACTATATCATGCTGATCTTTACAATATCTTAATATATTTCTGTTACAATTACGTCTTATCTATGTATAAAATGAAGACTCCATCAAAGTAAACAGTTTAATAGTGGAGAACTTCCAAGATATATTTGTTCATTAACTACTTTAAATTGTTAATCTGCTAGATGTCTTTTTATTTCAAGATCTTCGAGGAAATCTAAATTTTGTTTTTTATCACAAATATGTAATATTTAAATGTCATTGGTGTGTATGAGTGAAGAACGTGTTTTGCATAGTTTGACTTATCTGGTTGATGTAATCTATATGCTCCTCAGTGTTAATTGAATCTTATTTCAAAATTTTTTTTTGTTTGATTGCATCGGGTCTTGTCTCAGCGGTGTATGTCATTATTGGTCACACTACGAATTTGTAGATTCTAGATTTTGTTTCTGTTCTGAGATATTTTTCTCTTCAAATTGTATCGTTGAGACATCCAGCTATCGTATTCGCTTTCATTATTTGTTCATTTATCTCTTCTACGTTTTATCCGGATAATTTGATTCCCAGGTATTGTGTTCATAACCTGCTGTATCATCTGATCTCTAATTTACATCGTATGGGTTCTTTGAATATTAGCATTGTGTGTGTTTTATGAGCCGATGTTTTCCTGATGTATTGATATTGAACTGGTGTATAAGTCATATGTCAATCTGACGATGCTAATTCTAGCGGAACGGCTGTCATTGAATTTAAAACGTATTTTTAAATAAATAGTGGAAGTTTTGTTAAAACGAAAAGTTTTTTTATTATTCTTAATAAGATGGACTTTTAGATAGTAAGGGTTAGTACAATAAACTTCAAATGGCATCTCAAAGTGGCATGGTATCCAATGGTGGATGTAAGGATGCCAGTGAAATTTTTTCCAGGATCCTGGGATGACCAACAAAATCACCAGGTTTTAGGTTTTATGTCTGTTGCAGTCGTGAGGCACCAGCTACGGCATATCTCATAAAGCCATATTACAAGCCAGCCTTTACACGTTCACTGTAGGTTACTCAAAATGTTCACAGATGTAAAACGTATTTCTCAGATGTCATAATAAAATAATTTTCCGACTATCAATATCCGCATGCTTTATGTTGTCATTTACTTATTCAGACATTTAGGAACACATAATTCTGTCAGTTGGCTTAGAGTAATTTGTCGCCAAACCAAACAATATCAATTGTGTTTCGGTAGCTTCATGAAAACCACAATTTATCATCTTTGTCGTAGAAAAACAATATTTCATTAAAGTAAAACTATTA
This sequence comes from Ophraella communa, assembly GCA_035357415.1. NCBI lineage: Eukaryota > Metazoa > Arthropoda > Insecta > Coleoptera > Chrysomelidae > Ophraella > Ophraella communa. Next base: position 16,408,046 of record CM068988.1, on the reverse strand, counting down.
ATTATAATTTTTTAAATGTGCATTATCTGTAATCTTTGTTTACGTTGCAAATTTAGAAAAATATATAATCTCTTTCTCCGTCAAAAAGAAACACACAACAACAAAAAAATAAATAAAACATCGATAACTAACGTAAACATTCATCATCACAGATAAAAAGCGATGCGAAGAATATAAGGGGATATAAAATTTGAACTAATGTGTTCGTACATTCGAAAAAGCTTATCCGAATACACAAAAATAGAGACCTCGAGCGAAGACAGATATTTTAAAATATGGTATTTTTAATGTGCAAATCGTACAGAGATAAAATTCTCCATTATGTTTTGTTCTGGATATAAATTTAGATTAGTAGATAAATAAGCCACTCGTAATCTTCCGCAATGGTCAAATTCAGGGACATACAGGAACATTTTTGCTCCACTGAACTGAACTCGGCGTTCGTATTTATGACATCTGGCGTGGATGGCGACCAACATATTTAAACGTCCTCCAAGCATTGTACTGTCACTGACGCGCGCTCGTCCTGATCCTGAGACTTGGATCCACCGATCAAAATTTCATTTAACGGTAGAGTGTTTATTATTTGTATGAATAGCCATCTTAATTTATCTATTTAATGTTTTGAACTGACAAAAAAAAAGAAAAACTAAAAATTATGGATTACTAAAGAAAATCATTGATAAATGAAAAAAAATTAAATATTCAGAGAAATTTATAATAATCATAACGAAAGTATTAACAGAAAATTATAGACATTCAATAAATGAAATTAGACAGAAGATAAATAATTTTAAAAAATAATATGAAAAGAAGAAGAATTATCGAAAATAGTCCGAAATATTCTACTTGATTGAAAAACGCGGTAAATAGTAGGTGCCTGTCCAAAAATCCAAGACAAATATAGACACAATAGAGATAAATTATTACCAATTAACACCCAAATTATATGAAATTCTAAATATATTTTTATATTTTGCACTTATAAAAATCTTCATTACAAAACGCATTTGCGTATCGTAATGTAACTTTTGCGCACGCAAATTTTTGTTTTAAATGGTTGGCGACAGGAGTGAAGTATCTAATGACAAGACTATTGACAATGACATTTGTGGCTAATAGCAATTTATTAATATTAAATTGTTCTTTAAGAAAGTATTTGTGAATATGAATATCATCTTTTACTTATATAGTATATTATTATTGGTGTATTAGTAATTTTAAAATATTTGAAAATATTTCATAATTTAAATGTCAAAACTGTCAATTGTTATAAATTACACAGTGCTACCGACATGCTTTTTAAAATCAAATTTTTCGTAATTACATAAAAGCAAAATATAAAAAATATTATAAACAACTTATTTCATATGGCTGCTGTGACACTCGTTCTTTAAAAAACTCATCGCTTCGCGATTCGTTTTTTAAACTTGAACTCGTGTCATAACAGAATTCCATATGAAATGCGTTGTTTAATATACTATTATTGCGAATTGGGCAAAAATTATGAAAATAAAATATAGAACATAATAATTTTTTCTGAAGATATAAGAAGATATTTTAGATCAGTGGTTTGAAATGGATTGATCTTGTAGAATATTTACAAACGTCAATTGGTGCACTGCAAGAGCAGTCAGAAGTTGTGCTCAAGTATTATGCTTTTATTATTATATATATAAAATTTTTACCTTTCTTATAGACAGGACTTTCATAATAATGAAAGAAGATATTTTAGATCAGTAGTTTGAAATGGATTGATCTTGTAGGATAATGACAAATTTCAATTGGTGCACTGAAGATGCACTGAGCAGTGAGAATTTGTGCTCAAGAATTATGCTTTTATCATTATTATATATGTCAAATTATTACCTTTCTTATCTATTGGCTTGTGAAATAGAAGTCACAGTTGAAACAATTAAATTTCAAGCTGCAAACCAAAAATATTTTAGTTTGGTCTAAATATCCAAAAATAAAAACTACATTCACAATTCCTTTTTACAATTAAAAATAGAATTGGTTAGGTTAGGTTAGGTTAGGTAACCTAACCTAACCATTATCATCAAATTTTTGGTGTATAATATGGAATTTAAGAAGCTGCTAGCTTTTTGCAACATCCTAGAATTATTTTTGTTTAAGCTTGGAGATAATAAAGTTGTCATTGACATGACAGTTATATTTTGTTGTAAAAGGTGACTATATCGATAATTTCCTCTTAAACTGACCAAACACAAGCCAAAGACAGCAGGTGTTAATAACAGAGGTCTTTCAATTCTGATTGGTCTGTCAAGTTCGGTGTTTTCAACGAAGTTACCAGTACCAATCGCAAAGCAAAGTTTGCCGCTTGTCAAAAAATTATTATAGCTGTATTTGTTCGTTACCTATATATCAGAGCAAACGAGCCGCGTCGGCCTGTGGCTTTAGTTTTCTTTTTTTACCAGCCTCTATCTTTTTTACCAAGTGTCTTCATTTGCTTCTATCTTGTGCTAACTCTTTCCATATTTTTATGCCATACTTCTTTTTAGGTCTTTCTTTTTTGCCTCTTTCCTCCTACTCCCGCTTTTTTGGTATTCTCGATATATCCAATCGAAAGACGTGTCTCAGCCACCTTACTCGTTGTCATCTTACAATCTGAGTAATTGATGGCCGATCATAAATGGTCAGTAATTCATTATTCGTCCTCCTTCTCCAAGTTCCTTCATTGGTTTGTATTTTCCCAAAAATGTTCCTCTCCCACATTTCAAGTTTGCTTCCTGTCTCTTTTGTCATTGCCCATAGTTCGGAACAATATAAAACTGCTAGCTGTAAAACTGTTTTTTAAACTCTGTTTTTTTTGCTGTTGATAATATTTTGGAGTTCAAAATTGACCTTAAAGCTCCTGCTGCTCTGTTTCCCTTTATATAGTCCACAGAATACCACTCGTGATCGAATTTATCTTATGTCTGTCTTTTACCTTTTAACTCAACTGAATTGCTTAAAGCAAAACGTAAATCGAGAGACATCGCAATAATTCGATTGCTAGTGGTATAACTATCGATTATTCGATACTAGACTATTACAATCTATATATTATAAGCCCTATGAAAGTATTCTATTTATCTCTAAGATCAGTTCGACTATGCCATAATATGGGAAAAACTACGCCCTGCTCTTGTACTATTTAATGTATTTTGCGTTTTTTTTCTATTATTAATAAAAATCCATCATTGTCTAATAATCTATATCATAAAAATGTATTCATAACCAGCAAATAACCAATTACGTAATTTTTCTTTAAGAGAAAACTTTCTTAAAAATAGAGAAACTTTATAATGAACGTGCACTTTCAACATTGTTTGTTTGACATTAATTTTGCTTCTTTTCACATAAAATAATTATTCTTTGGCATTTCGATATTTCTTTTGTGTGTTAACATTGCCATCTTCCAAGTTTTAAAATCTTTAGTGAAAGACCCGTTCAAGCTAAACAAAGAAATAGATTTTCAGTGCTGCTTAGTACATTCTCCCGAGACAAAACTTTAAATTCATCTTCATTTCAGTTTGCAAAGTTCGAACCATTCAAACTTTCTTTTTAAATTTTTTCCCCACTTCATAATGTAAACTTTACATTATGTGGCTAACTTATTAAATTTTAGTTGCAACTTTTTTAAATACTTTGCAAAATTATACTCGTTTTCATTTAATTGCATAGCTTAAAGTCGAGTTAATTGGCTAAAATTAGTATTACACTCTCAGTTGACTTTTGTAATAGTCCAGGTAAATTAACAATGTTAGAGAGAGATAGTATTTATTTTCTTAGTAAAGTATTTTCGTAATCATCGCCAACTTTTAAAGTTAAAGATCTACAGTAAATATACAATTTGATTATAAAAAATAATCTTTACTTTTACACCTCCCATGAACCTATAATAATTTATTCTAGCTATCAATGCCGATTATTAAAGCGTCGATAATATAGCGTCAAGATATGTAAATAAGATTGCACCTACATAACATCAAGAACGGTTAATTATATTTAGATCAAAATAGATTTTGGGAAACTATTGTGGTTTGGAGTTCGGTTTCCTTATCGAGAGGCAATATCGAGACCGATATATAGAGCGTAAATAATTAGAATTGAGAAATAAAGGAATATCAAGACGGTTAAGTGGTAATTGATGTTGAGATGAATAATATTGTGTTTGATTAGAAGAATAAGATTATTTATAAACATATAATACTAGCAACCTTTTTTTGTTTAAAGAATAAAAACATTTTGTACGTTTGCTACAGATTACAGCCCAATACACTGCGATTTTTGCAGAGCTATTGTGCTGCCTTTGTATTTTAAAGCTCTTCCGTTTGATGACTATTGCCTGCTGCCTTCGGTTTTTCCTCTTTCAGTTCTAGAAACCGCAGTTTTGTCGGGCCTTTACAGTGGCACAAGACATGAATCGCGGTTTTATCTTTTTTCAGACAGAACCTACTTTGGTTTATCTCTATCTGGCCTATAATAATGATGTGCCTATTAAGCCTATAGTATCCGATTAACATTCTAACTGACTTTTGAGAATAAGCCTGCCGTGAAATTTGCCGAATTTCCCTTAATGAGCTATTTCTCTTTCTCTCTAGGTGTTAGTTTCACACCATTCAAAAGACTTTCTTTGCATTTCTGATGGCTGCTGACATGTATTAGCCTATTAGTTTACCATCCGATTTTGTGCACACACACAGCTCCATGCAAGCTTTAAATTTACCTGCACTAAACTGAGTTTCCATAAAACTGAATAAATCCATCCTTTATATACAGGTTTTGTCGTTTTGATTAAAAGTAATGGTGGATACAGTTATGTTAAAAATCTGAAATTACGAAGCTGTAGGTTTTGGATGACACTGAGTTCAAATATAATGTTGTCCTGAACGTGGCACTTCCGGTTATACCGGAAATAGACTTTGTTATTTTAAATATAACCTAATATTTTTTCTTTCATTTTCGAATTCTACATGAAATTTTAAATAAAATTTATGCACAATGTCCTATACCAAAAATGAAGTATTTTCGAGATATTTCGTTTTTTTTTTTAAAATTTTGAAAAAATCCTAGTCCACATTAAATAATGATATCTCCATTAATATCGAAGCTAGTGACATGAAATTGTAACAAACAAACAAGGGCTTGCCCGTTAACTCAATATGTCCAACTCATTGGTATTTCAAACAGGGTGTTTTAAACTTAGCCGCCAACATGCACAATTTAAATCATTTATAAGTTACTTACTTTAAATAGAACACCCTGTATTTTATTACATTTTCCGATGTATTTTTTCAAGTCAATTCGTTTGATATGGGTATTCCCTATACCTAAATCCAACCACTTTTGAGATATTTCATTATGTTAGTTAAAACATAACAACACTTAATGATTTCAACATTACTAAATGGTAGGCCATTTGATAGTTAGAACATTTTATTTTCACAGTTTTCTCTACAAGTTTGTATTTCATAGTAAATAATGGCAAATGTAGGATTTAGTAATGATGATTTTTTAAATCTTATTATTATTTACGGCGAGTGTAATAGAATTGTTGAACGGACTTGCCGTGTTTTTGCAGAAAGATATCCATATCGACCAAATGCAACTGGTGATATTGTAAGAAGATTGCTTAAAAACTGCCGTCAGTTTGGTCAATTTAAGACAAAAATTAATAAAAATAAACCACTAGTGGACAACTATTGTTTCAAACAAACAACCCTCCATTACTAAGCAAGCACATGAAGTTGTGTATATATGTCTTTATCGATGTATGAACAATTTATAAGTAATATATCATTCAAAATTATATCGAGTAATCAATAAGAAAATGAAACAAAAAACAAGAAGCTTACAATTTAATTTTATCTGACATTTAATAGTGTTGTTTATTTATCAATTCGAGAGCCACCTTGGGTGAAAACGTAAAATTGTAAAATTAAAATTTCTCGTAGTAGAGGATAAAAAAATAATTGACAAAAAAAATGACAGGTCAAGTTCAGATATATCTATAGCACTCATCCTTGTATCCCAGTGGAAAATTATAATTAATAACATGTTAGGTCTAAATTAATTGTAATTATTGGAAGATTCGACGTTCAATAGGAAAGCTGCCCTAGGACCAACAAAGAGCTTCTTGGCTATTAGAATGGATTTTTGTCACGTAATTTCCTAGGAATATCTGGACTTCTAGTGCTTGGTTTTATGCCGTATACCTCAGCCCCTGTACCAAAACTGGTTTTGGAGCCGTCTATGTATCAAAGCTAGTTTGCTTTACCTACCTAAAACACTGTTTGCTTTTATTTCTTGTATAACTTTTCCTGGTCAGTACCATAACCAACATCTTATTGGAGCCTAATCTTGCACTAGTCCATGTACTATCGACCTAGCCTCCCCTTGAATATAAATATGCAAAGGTGGTTACTTGAGTAAAACTATCGCTTCCCATCGCTGCTGTGTTGCTTAGGTTTGCCTGCCTTTGAACTCCAACCAATTGGAGTTGATTGTAGTAACCTTTACTTTGTGGAAGTCCATCTTACTAAGAACAGTAAACAACTAAATGGTTGAACGAAATTTTTACGATTTATTCGCAGAATACGTTTTTAAATGCAATGACAGCTGTTTCGCTGACGATACTAATTCTTAACGAGACAGCTGTCATTGCATTCAAAAACGTATTTTGCGAATAAATCGTAAAAATTTCGTTCAACCATTTAGTTGTTTACTGTTCTTCGTCCAACCTACTGGGTTTTTGTCCACCAAATCCCTTAACCATTGGTTTATTGGTCTTGTGACCTTCGTGTAGAACTACAGGTTCACATTTGGGTTGAGTCCTTGCTTTTTTGTAGCCTTTTTTGTGAATTTTTGGATTTGTGGACTCCATTCAGCTTCCTTTTTTTGTTGGGTATTTCTGATTGACCATATTTAATAACTACTCGTATTTATTTTGTTCTACTATGTGATATGATATGATATTATGGGTGTGTTCGGGGAGCACGCTATTTGCGCCATTTGGCGCTATCTAGTACTATTCCTCGTTTGCGTTATATGGCTCTTGGCGCTACATAGCTCGAAAGCGTGCTCCCCTAACACACCCTTTATGATACATTAAGAAACTGATGAAGTTTACTATATATACACTTGGAAATAATTAAAAATTATTTTATACTTATTCGACTGTATTTGAATGCAGAACAAGAGATAGCAGTTTCTGAAGCGAACTATATTTTTTCTACAGACTCCAATACTTCAAAACTGTCTATTAATTTGATTAATTTTATGAAACTCATTAGATTTCTTATATTTAAAGATGCAAAAAATTTAACTACAAAAATTGTAGCTAGCATTAAACTCCACATTATAAAATTTATAAGGTAATGTTGGATTAAGTTTATATGTTTTAACTGAAGCTATGTGTTTTATTTAAAATTTCAATTTTGCTATTATTTCCGCTTATCACATGAAAATTAAAATAACAGTTTAAAATGTAATATTGAAATTAAAAAATGATCTCTTTATCCAATTACTTTTAATTTATTAAAATGTTTAGGAGATGATTGAGGAAATCATTTATATTTTGTGGATGGTTCATACGTTACGTACCTTTTCCCTACCCATTTGATGACTACTATATAATTGAAACCACTGACACTGCAGTAGATATGGTACTTTTTATTTATTATGGTAGTTTCTACTTAAAATTAGGCGATTCTACCCAATTTTTATTATTGTTTCTGTCTATTCTTTAACAAATTATATAGTTAATTATGACTAATTTTTAACAATACAAAAAGGTTGTTTTTTATCAGCAGTTTTTTGAATAAATATATTCAGTATCAGTGGTTGCAATTTATAGATAAATATTTGATAGACTAGACGCTTATAGAAGTAGTTAAACCGCTTTAAAGACTGAAGAGGGGTTGTGAAGTAGAAACATTCTCTTTCAGCGTCACGGCAGGCACTAATGGGGTTATCTACTCGATGGACTTGGGAGTTTCAGTTAGCACCCCCAGGTATGTGAGAGTCGTTTATGAATTTCTCAGGTCGGCGGTGTCAGAGAATGTTCGCATCATTACTGTATCATTTTCGTATATTAAATATTTTGTAAAATAGTGACATCGCAGCAATTATCATCCAAATTTAAGTAACTTAAATTTACATTTAAAAACGTCAATAACTACGCAAAATTGGTTGATCTTTAGATGTTTTTGTACATCAGTTTTATTATTTTTAAATGTTTTAGTTTAGAACTGTATTATTTTAAAATGTCCTGTACCTAATTATTTAGTTAAATTAATCATTATTTTAACGTTATTTCTTAAGAATATTTTAGTCTTTCTTGTTTATTTCTTAATAAATAAAAATTTAAACAATGATGTTTGATATAAAAAATGAAACAGTAATGAAAGATTGGTTCTTGTTAAATTTTTAACAAAATGTTTTCTATAATATATAATTCTTTTTAATTGGTCACACATACAGTTATTTTTTGTTAGGTAATTAAAAACCAATTAGGGATTTTGGAAAAATAGAAAACATTTTTTCATCCAAAAAATGTGCTAGGTTTTAGAAAAATATTATGGATATTTTTATATTTTGGATAACTTAAAATTAAAATTATAATTTAACTTACATTACATTTCTAGAGTTGTGTCAAGTAAGAAAAAGAAGAATATACAGGTTGTAGGTCCAATTAATAAAATCTAATATATTTGTGTAAATTGACAGGTTTACAACATAATTAGGTTAGAACGTTTGTTACATATCTCTTGAAATGTTTTTGTTTCTCTTCAAATTTACCACTGTCTATTTTTTATTTACAATTTGCTTGCTTGACTATGATTATTAGGGGGACAAAAAACAGAATTTAAACATAAAATACCCTATAATAATTACAATATTCTTATATTATATGGCCACATTTTTCTTTAACTAAATTAGTTGTCTAAGATGGTTGGGTTAGCTCAGGTCTGATTTCTGCAATAAGATTATGGTCTGCTATTATTTTGATATTATCTCAATAGAGTGTAATCCAATCATGCCATATGTTTTCTTGTTTGCATGGTTTATGTGTCAAACAAGTTACTGGTTGAATTTACTCCATTGTTTTTGCTTTACTATACACTATCACCACACTTTTAATTATCTAACAAGCTTCTCAATAACCGAATTAGATAATTTAAAGATTTAAAGAGTAAACAATTAATAATTAATAATAATTAATGTCTTTATATCCAATAGGGCGAAGGGCGAAGTTGATTTCCTATAATGAATCGTAAAAAACACTACGGAAATGCTCTTCCACTTAACCCTTGGATTATAGAGTGTGAATTATACAAAAAAAATTAACACATTACAAATCAGATACAACTTATAACTTATTGAAATTATATAGATATATACTGGAAAAATAAAAGTAGTTACACTTGATTATGTAAGAGCAGTGATTTATACTTAGTGAAGCAGTAATCCACTAAACCGTGTTTCAGTTTCCGAATTCACAAATTAACTATTTCTAACATATACTTTTTAGATCTTGGTGCAGTACTATATTTTATAGGATATCTATTCTCAGCTCTCCTCTATCTGCAAGATTGGATTTTCCATCTCGGATATATCACAAAAACCATGTAAATGTGACAGAACGAGTAAATATGTAGTGATATTTTCTTATGTAAACCAGTGCTTTATTCTTGTCATAAAAATACCACACATTCCTCCTGTGTGAATGCTGGAGTGTTTGATGAGTTTGTTACCTATCTAGCTGATACCTTCAAGACTTCTCAAGGTTTTTTTAGCAAATCTAAATCCTCGCAATTATTCCCACCTTTTGGACGGAAGCAGTTTTTTTGATGTTTTGGATGAATCAGTAGCAAAAACTTCAACCCCTTTCTATTTGTGGAATAAATGCATCTTTCATTTTGTATTGGCGTACAAATCATTTAAATTGATTGTATATTAAGAACAGTAAACAACTAAGAGGTTAAATTAAACTTTCATTTTTTAATCGTAAAACACGTTTTCTATTGAAATGTAATTCAATGTCCGTTGGGGAATATAGCCCAGGAAGTAGTTACTGTTTCATGGAAAACGGTCAAGCTTGGTATGGAAACTATTAAGTTTCTTTACCTTGGGTGCAGGTAGAAACAATTTTCTACTTTTCATTTTTACCATTGACTGCCTTGTATCGGAAATTATTTTCAGTACTTGTTTATCTTTCGAATTATGTATTAAATCAGATTTCTTATTAAATTAATAGGTTTAAAACTTTTGGGATAGTTAAATGGTGAAAGATAACGTCAAATAGAAAATTATTGTCAGAAATCCGGATATATGTAAAATTCAAGAGATATATCTATATCTAATTATAACTCGAAAAAGAAAAGTAGTCAAAGTAGTCTAATTATAACTATACACGACAATACATTTGCAAATAATACCGTTTTAATGAAAAAAAAAATAATATAGTATCAATTATAAATTGTTTCTTGGCTATCAGAAGTTTTAATTTTAAATAAATGTATTAGGTAATGAATCTTTATTTAAACCTCGACATTCTTAATTTCTTAACAAATAAGATGTTGAATCTGGAAACCTTGGCGATACTGAATAAGATTACTTTTTTATCGAAACGAGCGTTAGGCATTAAAAGAGTGTCTATTTGTATGGTAGTGTAAACAGTATTGGGTATTTTCTATAAAATTATTATTCTGATAATATTTTTTAGCTTTAGCTTAATGGTTTAGTTTTTTTTAAGAAAGCAGTTAACAGAGATATTTACCTTTTAAAAATTGGTTATTTTTTTAACAAGATGAAAATTATTTAGCATCTAGTTTTGTTGGATTAAGAAAAATACGAAGCACTCTAACTTTACAAAATAAACATTTATTTTGTCCTTTCTGGTGTTGATTTTTGTTAAGGAAAACCTACAGTATGATATGCTTTTTTATATATTGCCTTATCGATATTTTTGGATCTCAAACTGGTTAACTTTTTCATCTACAAACACTTGAAACTATATTTACTATTAACAAATCAGTCGGTGATTAATTTATTTTTCATTTATTAAAACTAAATAAGTGATACAGCTAAAATGTTATAAATTAATTAATCAAAGATTAAATATAATGGTTTTTCTCTATAACTGCTGTAAATTAATAATAAAATGTACAATTTTGCTGACCGTTTTAACAAAATTTATTCATATATAATATTTATTTCCTTTATTTAAACATCCACAATACAATAATTGTATTTCACGCACCATATCCCCTTAACTGATGCCACATGTATATATATAAATTGTTAACGCCCCATTGATACGTAATTACCCAATGAAATGTATCTAATGATGTTTATTATTATTATCACTATTATATTATACGGATTTCAATTCTTGTCGCTTGAAAATTTATTTGTTACATGAAATATAAAGATTGCTGCTGTCAATTACACTAAATGTGGCGTCGACAGAACACACTGCGTTTGGCAATTTATTTCCCAGTGCTAGGCCAAATCGAATTTATAATAGCCAGTATCGTTTTTTAACGAACCCAACTCTCATTAGCCAAGATACATTTATTAATGTCATTGGAGTTGGTAGAATTGTTCTCTTAGCTGTCCATTTTATATTTTAAATTAAAAAGATTAAATTCAGTAGTAATTATTAATTTAGTACTAATTTTTTACAATATTTTTACAAAATTTTAACAATTGATTCAGATAATGATAAGAAAATAATGAAGATGAGAATATTTTCTAAAAAATATTACTGGACTTAAAATTCCTAATATGGTGTAGTTTTTAATAAAGGGTTTATTCATATTTGAAAAATGATGTAGAGTGAAATACATTAAAGAGAAATTTGATTTGAAATAATAAAAACGCATTTAGATGAGCAACGCATTAAAATAATTGAAATTCCACAATTATTTTACATATAAAAGTATTGAACATCTTTTAAAATCATTTTTGACATAATATTAACAATAATGACTTTAAAATAATTATCCATGCTGCTACCTCCTTGGGAGTTATAATAACTTCAATATATGAATGGTTTTCTGTAAGGTCATTTACCAATTATTTAAAAATAATTTATCCGTTTGAGAATTCTTTAGAAGATTATTAAGGCAAAATAAAATATTTAATTAGATTTTCTGTCCACATATACTCATTATTAATGAGAAACTTAATATGATAAAAAATAAATGCGTAAAATAAGATTTAGAGAAGAGTATGTCACCGTTATAAAGATTTTTATGAAAAGCTATGTAGTAAAACTATATAGAACAATAAACAACTAAAAGGGTTAGTACCATAAATTTTACTAACTATATAGATTATTTTAATGTTTAATGTAAAATAGACTATACAGACCATTTGACCAGCGTCTATACAACTGCAATATTCATACTATGGAATGAATTTTCTGAAATGTAATTCTTTACTCCAAAATCCAATACCGTATATCCTAAACTAAAATGCCTAAACTAGGCAAACCGCTCTCAGTTTACTTCTTAACTATTTCAGTTACAATTATTTCAAGAAAGAAATTAAACAATTTATATTAATTGAATTTACTGTTTTACTGTGTTTAGATTTTAACATTAAAGCAATTTTCTTAAATATTTAAACGTAACTAAATTAATAGCTTGGAGAGGTACTTTTAGTCTATAAATCTATGCGCATATTTGCCCAATTTTAAACAGATACGATCTGTGGCTTATACATATTTATTACAACGGAGTTAGTCCGTAGTAAATCCTTTTAAGCACTTAAAAGTCTAGACCAAAAGTTGACCCTTCACTACGAGAATTTTCTTTGTTTGTTCTAGGGGCTTCGGTTTCATCACTTTCACCGACCCATCAAGCGTTGACAAAGTACTGGCACAAGGAACACACGAACTCGATGGAAAGAAGGTAAATATTTTTTGATATGTTTTAATTTATTAGTTAATTTGTGGAACCTAGTTTATAAAGTCTAGATAAATGTGTTTCCTTAAAGTTAGATATTATAGTCCACATATTATGAGGGATTTCAGTGATTAATAACAGGCTGAAAGTTTATACGCAGCTTCGTTTTCACGAGACACTCAACTTTTATCATTGGTCCACATTCTGATAGTGGAAGGGAAAAGCCTGATGGGGAGCGAAGTATGTCGATTTGATGAGTGTCCCACTTTCAATAATAACAGTTTCTAATAATCAAAACGTCGAGAAAATACGATGGAAAACGGAGAAAAACTTGTGGCTTACAAATTGAATGGTACGTTCCGAGTTACCCCCAGCTTCAACATGCTAGAATGGTGAGTTGAAAAACCGTATTAATAATAATCCAACTTTGGGTTTGAGGCTTGTAAGATATATATACATCAGCATACAAATTTGTTGGTCATTTGTTTAAGACCTACACTCCAAAACCGTATACCATGATCTATTTATGATAATTAATTCTTGATCTAAATATATTGATGAGCTACAAAAAAGATGATATTTTATATCTTGTATATACCACTGGTAAATTTCTTTCGTAAATTATTTATAAGTTCACTTCTCGGAAGAAAAGGTTTGTTCTTACTTAAAGAATTACACAAAAAACACCAACCAAACCCACCGCTTCGTTACTCCCGCCTCGGTACTACTGCCCTAGCATACAAGACGGACTCTTCACATAACATTCATACCACCTAAGTTATCAAGAATGCTCCCTTCCTCTAATGATACTCTTCACGGCTTTGCTTACCTCCACAAAAGCCACTAGTTGACTTTAGAAACGTCACATTTTTTAAAACTTTTTATTTGATACAAAATAGTATGTGCAACTCGTGCGATTCGTGTTTTCCATTACCCAATCAAGCACGCCTCGCTCGTGCGTTCAACTTCGCTTTCGTGGGAAATGAACAACTTTGGGCACTAGTTGCAGAATATATTATTATAAGGCAAAAATATTATAGTGAAAAAATTATTGCTACAAATAAGTATTTTGGGTACATTTATTATAATTTATTACTTTAAAAAAATAAATATAGTACTTTTTATTTTATTATAAATTTTAGATTAAAATTATTAAGAAATAAACGGAAAACTGTTTATATTTATTTTTAAGTAGCTACACCAGCTATAAATATCAATTGTTTGAACTTGGAAACATTTTTTATAGATTTATAAAACAATTATTTGTTCCTTGGTTGACTTATATATTGTTATTAACTGAATATAATAAAATAAATAAGTAGTTAAATTGATTACAAAAAATTTTAATAAACTTTTCTTGCAATTCCCTTATTTTTGTTGCTGTCATTGTCCATTTCCATTAAATAAGATGTATATGAATTTTCCTTTTATGCCATTTCAAACAAAAGCTACTAAAAACTATGTACAGGACTTTAACATGTTATGTTTTTAGGATTTATTGTTTTTAAATTTCGAAAATTTCATTTGTATTCAATTGCTTCAATTTTTTTTGTATGCCAATAGTTTTATGGTGTTATACGTTTGATTCTTAATAGAATAAATTAAAAAGAAGTTGTTATTAATCAAAAAAAGTTTAACATAAGCTTAACAGCGCCTCAAATAAATTACCAACAGATTTGTATGCCGATGCATATATAAAAATATATATTTTAGAAGCCATCAAAAAATCAGCTTATTGTTACTTAATAAAAATAAAAGTCACCATTCTGACATGTTAGAGCTGGGAGTCACTAGGTAAGTACCATTTAATTTGTATGCCTCTAGTTTTTCTTAGCTTTTCATCATATTTTCTCGAAGTATTGATTTCTAGAAACTGTTTAATTTAATTTATAAACCTTTACTGTGTGGAAGTCTATCTTTTTAAGAATATTAAAAATAAATCTTTTTAAAACAAAACTTACACTTTTTATTCAAAAAATTGATTTTTTAACTTAATGACAGCTGTTTCGCTAAAAAATAACATCGTCAGGTTGACATATTCTTAAAGTTATTATTTTATTTAGGACACCCATCAAATGGAATTGTTGGATGTCTCGTCAAAATAAAGTTATGTTTAAACGAAGTATGAAACGAAGTTAAATTTTATTTGACTACGTAAATACACTAGTAACAGAAAGTATCGCATAAGCGTTTTATGAATAAAGTTTTTATTATTTTCTCATTTTTTTGGGAAATGGTAGAAAATAAATTTGGAATTATGTAACAAAATAAAAAATACGTTTAAGTAAGTTTAACATTTTAGTATCTGGTATTGCCACCTCCGGCTCTAATCTCTCATTCTCCCTGGAAGGCTTCTTATCAGGTCACAGATGTAATCCAAATGTTCCCATTCTTTTATTAAAACATTTTCCAGCTGATTAGGGTTGTCTGGAGCGATATTACGATTTCCTATGCACCTATTTAGGTAGTCCCAAACAAGTTTAATTTGGTTTATGTCTGGATTAACTGCTGGCCAATCTAAAACTCATATATCAACCTCTTAAAGGTATTCCATTTGTTAGACTGGCAACGTGTGGGCGAGCGTTATCGTGCATTAGAATAAATTTTTCTCCAATGATTTGAACAAATGGCACTACATTTTCCTCAAGAACCTCCCTTATATACCGATTAGCTGTCAGTGATCCCTTACGAAACACAATTAACTCCGTGTGGCCTTTAAAACAGATATCTTCCCATACCATAATCCAACCGCCTCCATAATTTCTGGCTGCTCTTATGTTACACTGAGCAAATCGCTCACCTGCTCGTCTATAAACTGGAATACGTCTATCGGATGCAAAAAGTAAAAATCTTGATTTTTCCGTAAAAAGAATATTGGCCCAATCTTTAATATCCCAGTTAACATTTTCTCTTGCGAACCTTTAACGTGCTACACGGTGTGCTCTGGTTAACAATGGAGCAGTAACAGGCATTCTGGGTCTGATTCCAAAATTCCTTAATATGTTTCTAACCGTATTGACAGATATTCTAACATTACGGACTCCGGAGAGAACATTTTGCAGTTGCCTGGCTGTAACGTGACCAGTTCGCAAATTCTGAATTCTTAAATAACGGTCATCTGCAGAATTAGTACACCTGAGACGTCCTGGAACTGGTCTTCTATTATTCATATGACTTCGTTCATCTTCAACGGTTTGAACTACTTGTTCTGGGGATAAATTACTTATTTTTACTGAAAATGTTTCTAGACACTTCCAAATGAAAAATTAAACAAACGTACCTACCACACAAGAAATTTTTAAATATAAATAATACAAATAGAATTTATCAAAATTTTTTTTAATATTTTGAAAAATGTCATATTTTATTTTACACCTTAAATCAATTTTTAAAATTATGCGATATTTTTTGTGACGAGTGTAGTTGAGATTTTAAATACTCCACAATTTTTAACTACACAACTCCTTGCCGCTTGACAGTTTTTCGGCATTAATCCTATACAAGTTGGTCCTCCTTACATCTACCCTGCATACTGATACATTATTTTCAGATCCCTTATGTTCCTACCCTAGTCATGTGATTAATTAAGGTTCATCTATTGGCTTGAAATGTTATCTTTAAATGCTGAAATAACGAAATCATAAAACCTTTATCATAATACGTAAAAAGTTGAATTAAACTTACTCAACTTTTGGTTGAAATACGAGATTTAAGAATAAACAAGAGAAAAATCCACTAATCTTATGTTTGTGCTTCTTTAATAATATTACGAAACTTCACAGATGGATTTTATTTAAAACATTGTCGCCTCACTCTTTCCTATGAAACTTTCTGAAACTATTCAGATAAGCTTTCTATTGAGTGGTAGTTTTAGATAAAAACACTTTTTATATCAGTTGTTTATTTTCTAAACTTTCTTTGTATATATCATTAGTATATATGTAAAAGTTAATCAGTTCTTTTCTTTAAAGTATTTCCTTTCTTATCATCTCTTTGACGCGTCTGTAAAGTGCGCTCTATATACCGAATACAGATCTGAAGTTCTACACTTAATATATCGTATAAAGAAGCTCGGCAATGAGCGTTTGAAGAAAATTCCCCTGCATATAATCGTGTACACATACATTTTATGCCACAAAGAAGAAACGCACCAGCTTTTCGTACTACAAAGGAAAATAAAAATGTGTTGGTTCTAGTGAGCTTCTTCGGAACGATAAGAACGTATCTTAAACTGAGTTTATTGCACCGTAAACGTCGTTTTTATTATTATGCAAAAGGATATAAAGTGTATAATTGTATATATCGACGCGAAAGAATTTCTTTATTGATTTATAGGAATCTGTTTAATTTGCGAATTGTGTGCATTCGGTTTAACACGTTTTTATGTATTTTTCTAACTGCCGTTTTATGGTATCGTAAAATTGGGCTTAGAATTGCAACCATTTTTCCCGGATCGTTTTAAAAGAACTGGAGGCGTTTAAAATGCAAGTGCTATGTTGTTACCGATGAAGAGTGTATTTAAATTAAGCTGCATTGGAATAAAAGGCACCAATAAGAATTTTAAACCTATTCAAGATGAATTTTTTGAAAAAAAAAGAGATTGCAGAATTTAAAAATACACTAACTCATTTCTACTTATTAATAGACAACCATTTTTAACAAAAACAAGTTTATTTTAATGCTTTGTTTATTGTTAGCAAGAGTAAATAGAAATAGTTCAGTTAATTCTTAAACTGGTTGATCTACATATACCTAAATATTTTAGTTTCCTGTAGCTTCAATAAATCAAAATTGATAAATGAGTACTACAACAATTATGCTTACTATGATTTGTTATTTTTTTCTGTCTCAACGTGGACCAAGGTTAGCTAAGCCCAATCTAAAATTCTGAAAGAACTCAACATTACACTATATAATACACAGATTACACAAAACCAACCTGCAATTTTTCAGTGGTCATTCCAACCAGAGAAGATTGGACGTCGAACCTAGTTGAGCCAAGGGTAATAGTCTTCTATACAGATGGCTCAAGACTAGAGGAGAAAGTAGAATGTGGAGTCTTCTCAGAGTCCCCACTACTTAATCTATTATGCCACTGCAGCGTTCCTTAAGCCGAAATGGTGCTATAAATGAAACAATAAAATGGATATTTCAAACTGGATTTGAATCCAATGAAGTATTTATCCTAAATGACAATCGCTGCCCTAAACTTCGAACATCAGTTCG
This sequence comes from Ophraella communa, assembly GCA_035357415.1. Lineage (NCBI taxonomy): Eukaryota > Metazoa > Arthropoda > Insecta > Coleoptera > Chrysomelidae > Ophraella > Ophraella communa. The sequence continues at coordinate 16,389,900 of CM068988.1, read as the reverse complement.
AAGATGGTTTGGTAATGCCTAGGCAAGCTAAATGAAATAAGCCAGAAGAATACCCTCCTATGGCGTTAGTGGGACCAGCATACATTCAATATTGCATAAGTATTTGACGGTCAAAAAAATGTGTTCGCGTTGGATCCCACAAAATTTTTCGAAACACGTCTATGACATTGTGACAGGTGATGAATCGTGGATTTACGCGTATGAGCCCGAAAGTAAACAGCAGTCGACTGTATGGGTGTTTAAAGGTGAGCCCAGTCCAACAAAAGTTGTTGGCGCAAAAAGCACTTCCAAGCAAATGGTCGCCTGTTTTTTCGGAAAAACTGGATCACCACGACAATGCGAGCTCCCACACATCGGCTCATTGAGCACCCAAAACATCGATTTGATGAGTCATCCGCCGTATAGTCCTGACTTGGCACCGAATAACTTCTTTTTATTCCCGTACGTAAAAAACAAACTGAGAGGTCAACGTTTTTCGACACCTGAAGAAGCGGTTGCTGCATTCAGAATCCATGTTTTGGAGATACCTTAATCAGAGTAGCAAAAGTGCTTCGATAATTGGTTCTGACGCATGCAAAAGTGTATAGATCTTTATGGGGAATATTTTGAATAACAATAAATTGATTTTCGATTATTAATATTTGTTTTTGTTCTCTAATCCCTCGTATATTTTCACTTAATTATAAGTAAAGAATTGTTGAAAAATTACGAAAGAGTGTAATGTCGAATGTTACGCTCATGAATACAACTGCATAAAATAATAATTTTCTTATACATAATATAGGCTGGAGTTGTAGTTTTGGTCAAGCGATCAATAAAAATTAAAAAACCAATACAGAATAAGTTAACCAAATAAGTTCTTTAGAGTAAGTTAAAATAAATTTGGTCATATTTTATGAAATCAACAATCAATTTACAGCAAGTATTTTGTATACGTTGAATCTGATTTTTTGAAACATTATCCAAACATGAATAATTTACGGCAAAACAATAATTTAAAATTGAAACAACTTATATTTCACTAATTTTTTTCCGCATTTTAAAATTTAAAATTGGCTTATTATTGTATTGGACACGCAATCTTGCATAACATTTTTGTATTAAGTTAAGTTAAGTTTTACCTGATTTTTAAATCTAAGAAACTGATCGATGATGATTAATTCTAAATTGTTTGCCTGCTACTAACTCTAGAGCTGAATAAAATTGCAGTGGTTTTTAATGGATTTTTGGCTAGTTTATGTTGTTTCGAAAATCGAAGTATTACATCTAAGTCGCTGCATCAATAGCACGTTGTGTTTCACCAAATTACTGTAGTAATTATGTATCATCCGCATATAGTTGTATTGAACTGATAGTTACTGCTTTGGGTAAATAAAAAGTATAAATAAAAATTGTAAAGGGCCCAAAATGGAACCCTGTAGAAAACCAGAAATTACGACTTAGGATGATAGATATGATTTGAAAAATGACAGTGCATTACCTTCTATTCCATAGTATTTAAGTTTAGCACACAACAAATCGTGATTAATTAGATCAAATGCTCTGGAAAAATCAAGAACAATCAAAAAAACGCCAATTTTCTTATCAAGCACTCGAATAACATTTTCAGATTTAACAGAGCAGTTGTAATACTGTGGCCCTTTCGAAAGCCAGATTGTTCAATTGGCAAAATATGATTATCCAATAAAAATTCGCTTGACTGAAGATGTACAACACATTCAAGACATTACCGGAAGTAGGCTGATAGGTCGTAAAACTTTGTTACTTTTAGTTAGATTCATAAGGGTTTGTATACATTCCTGTACTAGGTTTGACTCAGAACCATTAAAGTTTCCTGACTGTCTGACAGAATACCTATATTATCTCCTTGGGTACTCTCTTGGGAGTTTTGCCATTCCTATAACGGACCATACAAGCTAATAATATACCTCCTGATAATGTTGACGAAAAGAAAAATGCTTTATTAGAAGATTGGGAAACTATCTGTTTACAAGAGATCCGATAAGAAACCTTACTTGAAGAATTGCGATTTAAAGCACAAAAAATTCCTAGGAGAAAACAACTGGTGGAAACTTAATTTAGGACATAAATAAAATAAAAAAAAAATAAATTAACAGCAAATGAGTGGAAATGGTCAAATGGGAGTAGTTTTTATGGGTTGAAAACAAATTTTTACAATTTTCGGCGGTAAATGACCTACTAAAAATGTACAATACAGAAATTCTAGATACTAAAAAATATTTTAATTTTTAACATTTCATGGGAATCGCGTTGCTTTCTCCTAAAAGTTAGGTGAAATAATGTTCAATATAAATAATAGGTTCGTTCCAACAAGAGTCCGAAACTATCAGCGATTGTTATGAGCATGCGCATGTGCATTTTAGCGTTCCAACAACAATCTGTGACAGTTTGGTGACTGATAGTAAGCTGTTCCAACGTTTCATGCAAACGGTTTGATAACTGTCATAAGAGTTTGTGAATTTGTTATGAACTATAAATCAGACGCATGCGCAATGGAGATTTGATCATTCGAAACCACGTGTTTGTCCATTTAATTCAACTTTTAAACTTTTTCGCGTATTATATATTTATATCGTGAGGAGATCTATTTAATATAAATATTAGTTACAGTGGCTCGGATGAAAATATTGGCAACAGCGATTTATTAGACGAAAGTATTGGTGCATTCCACAGTGAATACGAATCCAGCGATTATCTCGATTAAATCATTGAGGAAATTGGTGTTCGCCCGAAAAATTCGGAATGGGAAAATATTTTCCACTTGTTGCAATGTCATGTGTTAAAGGTCAAACTAGTACCACAGTGTTCCAACAGAACAGTTGTGGACTAGTTTCAAATTTCATCAAATACGCGCATGCGTAGAAACAAATTTTAAAACAATCCGAAACGCATCCCTGATTGTCTGTTGGAACGAACCTAATGTTTTTATTATATACAACTTTTGCATAGAACGTCTTTCGCAAGTAGGTTATTTCTGCAAAAATTGCAAATAATTCGTTTTCAACCCCTAAAAGAAACCTTTATTTGACTATTTTCACTCGCTTGCTGTTTAATTTATGTTTTGTCTCTTATACCACAAACTAAAAGTTTTTGCTTGTCGTTTCTTTCTAAACATTTTTTTGGCCTTCAAAAATCGCACTACCTTATTATAGTTGCGACAGAAAACAATTAATTAAAAAAAGTGAGAGATGAAAGTAAGATTGAAAGTAAATCAGAAACATACCTACAACTTTGCAAACTTAACACCATCGACCATAATTGGTTGGCAGCAATCGGTAGGAATATTGCGACTCTTCTTAAAAGTTTAAAGTGTATGTATTATTAGGCGTTTCGGTGCGACCCCTACAAGTAAAATCCATTAAAAACGCTAAATCCACTCGAACGAATAAATGATCTAGAAACTTTTCGTACACACATAAAAATACCTACGACTACCATTTGAACAAAATTAATGGTCGGTCTGCAAAATTGTTTGTTGCCATTTTCAAATTAAACTAAATTGCGTAAAGAAAACCGCATAAAAGCGTCGGTTTTCAAAGCGGAAATTCATTACTTTGATAAAATTGTGGGAATATAGGAATAATATATTAAATATAAATGAAAATTTTCAATTCAGATCCTTTATTATTCTCATAAACGGTTTTTTTGTTAAATTGGCGATTAAATTTATAGCGATAGCATTGTGTTGCTAAAGTTTTTTTAAAGAGCTAAATATCATACCAAAAAAAACTTTTAATTTATTATTATTGCCTTTAATATAGTACAATTTTTATTCGGTGTTTTCCTATTTTTTCAAAATCATGCAGGAAGACAGAGCAGCACTCAATTACCCCAAAAACCAAAAAAAACTTAAATTAAAAAAATTTTGTAGCATAGTTATTCCATCCTCAAATTTAAATTCAGACATTTGCCGCGTAAGCGACTAGATCCAACATGGCGGGTGGCCTACGTCACTACTTATATGTGTCATTGAAAGCGCCATCATTTTATTGTAAACAGTGTATCTGCGAGATTCTGCGAAGTTTTATATTTATATTTATTCATCTCTTTTCTTTATTCTAATTGTGGCTGATATCCAATGTATAATACACCCAGTCAAACCACAGTTATTTAATGTTTAACTATAATAAAATGTGCAACTAGCTTCAGTCTTAGATCATCGTCACTGTGGCCGCAAAGTCACTCTAAGCTATAAGGAGGCGGACGCTAGCTCAAATCGTAACCACATAGCTGACTTTCTAGCCATCCTTGATCCTTGAACAAAAACCCTTCATAGGTCTAACAGAGGTAGCGATGACTGACTTGTCGTCAAACGAGTAATCAGTAAAAAAATGTCTGAAAGTGATCAGAATGAAACTCAGACTGGTGACGGGGATTCTATCCGGTCATTGGAGTCGTTAAAAAGCTATATTGGATAAAATAAGCAAGTGTTAAACGGAAATCATCACGTAACGAGTACTGGCCAGCGCTAGCCAAGATAGTGATACTTGAAAGACGTCTTCACCCTCATCAAACTAAAGAAGTAACCGCAGAAAGACACATGGCTTTATTCTCCTTAATTTGCAGATACAGAACTGAACATTGGAGACCACATTCAGATTATGATGGTGGTGTTTTTAGTTTTGATAAGTTTTTCTCTTTCTTATAACCAGTAATGCCCAAATCTTAAATGTATGTCACAAAAATCTAACAAATTGAAGACTGTAAATGTAAATCTGTATTTCTTCTTATCCTGTATTTATTTTTAGGCTGATGATGGCCTATAGATAGGCCGAAACTAGTAGCTGTCAATAATTTAAATAAAAAAATTTTGTGACAGTGATCTATTTTGCATGACCGTCGTAGTGTGAACATCACGTTAGTGAGCTCTCTGAATTTTCGAGTTTAAAGTGGTATTTACGCTAGTTATTAAAGTAAATTTATTGGAAAAACTGTTAAAAAATTGTATAGTGTGTGTGCTGGTAAAATCGCGAAAGAAAGGTACTACTTTTAGTTAATTTATTATCCAATTCAGATATTCACAACATCGTTGCCATATTGTTGGAAGTAAATCATGAGTACTAATAGGGGAACACGAAGCAATAGTATATCAAATCAACTTGACGATAATGCATTAGAAACTCTAATTACTAAAATATCCTCAAAACTATGTAGTCAATTTGACGATAAACTTGAAAAGATGGCAAAACAGTTTGATACTGTGGATGCTACATTACAAAATGTTGTACTTAAATTAACCCATCTGGAAGAACTAGAACAGAATAATGTGAGGCAAGTTGCATCACTTAATGATAAAATAGATGAATTTGGTCAAACATTACGAATGAATAGCTTAAGGTTAATAGGTATACAGGAAGACTTGAGCGAGAACTTGACAAGTAAAGTTTTAAATATACTCAATGATGCTCTAAAGGTCAAGTGTTCTACATTTGAGTTAAACAGAGTATTTAGAATTGGTAAAATTGTAAAAAATCAAACAAAACCAAGACCTATCATTGTAGATTTTGTTTCTAACATAAAACGCAACGAAGTCTATAAAGCTAAAACTCTTCTTAAAGGCACTGGTATATTTATCAATGAAGATTTAACCGATAAGCGCTATAAGCTTCTTTTATCCGAAAAACAAAAATATAATCCGAAAGATGTTTGGTCACACAATGGGAGAATTTTCATGAAGCTTGGCAATACTGTAAAGATCATTAAACAAGAAGTCGACTTACAATGAATATCTGATTAAAATATGTCAAAAAATGGACTATAGCAAAAACCAGTTTATGGACATTATCTACTGAATTCTTATTTTTAAGTTTTATTTTCTCTTTAAGCTAGGTATACACTGAATTCTTTATTATTTTACTGAAATTTCGTTTTTGAGAATATCTTTTGGTATAGCTCGGCTCACTAATTAATTAAGTGATATCATAACGAATTGTATTAATGTATATTTTCAGAACTGTAGGGGTTTGAACAGCAAAACCTTGGATTTTTTCAGAAGTTCCCTAAACTGTGACTTTGATGTTATTATTGGAGTGGAAACATGGTTACAAGAGGGAGTTAGAGATGGTGAAATTATTGACTTGAATCTGTATTACATAGTAAGAGCTGATAGAAATTTGCAACTTACAAATAAAACGACAGGGGGAGGAGTTCTTGTTGCTCTAAAAAAGGAATACAAAATAATGAAAATTGTTAGAAATTCCACAGTTTTTGAATCTTTAACCATATGTTTTAAGGTAGGTAACAAAAAAATTACTTTTATGGCCTTATACATTCCACCTAATAGTCCACATACTGTGTATGATTCAGTTATTAGCTGGATGCAGGAACATATAAACGACGTTGATAATACTTATATTTTTGGTGATTTCAATATTCCCGAAATCACTGGTACTGATTTCAATTTTAATATTAGCAATAAAAAATGTAACCTAATTCAGGAGTTTTTAGATTTTAATGCATTTAAACAATTTAGTAACATTAAGAATTTTCAAGGCAAGACCCTGGATTTGATTATGTCTTCTGAAAGCAATGAACACAGTTGTAAAGTTGTAAGGGACGTTACTCCGTTCGTTAAAGAAGATCTTTATCATCCGTGTCTGAATATAATAATCAACTTTCAAAATAATTGTTAACTTCATACTCATTTAGTACATAAGGATCAATACAACTTCAAAAATGCTGATTTTGATAGTTTAGCTTTAAATATTCGAGACGGAAATTGGGACACGGTATTGATGGAACTTGATGTAAACGTAGCTTTAGATTCTTTCTATTCAATATGGAATGAACTAATATCTCAATCTGTTCCAAAATGTAAAGTATTTAATAATAGTACAAAATTTCCTATTTGGTTTACAAGAGAAATAAAAGACGTTTTAAAAGAAAAAAATATATATCGGAAGTTACAAACGGTCTCAAATTATTATAAAGAAAAATACCTAGAAACGAGAAGGAAACTTAATTCACTGATAAAAAAAGAAGAGGGTAAATATAATCAGAAACTTGAAGATAACATGTCAGCTGATATTAATTCTTTTTGGAATTATGTTAAAAGTAAGAGAAAAAACTGCGACGATACTAGGAATTATACATATAAAAATAAAAAAATAGATGAAGACAACATTGCAGAGGCTTTCGCAGATTTTTTCTCTTCTGTGTATGACCCAAAAAAAGCTAATTACGATTTAAATTTTAGTAATATCACTAAAGATGTTAGTAATGATAATTTTTCAATTAATTTGATAAATGGTACAGATTTCGATGAGGCATTGGTTAAAAACGCCTCTTGTTCATGTTTTTGACAGAATTGTTAAGTCCAGGGTTTTTCCCGCAAAATGGAAAACATCTATCACAACACCAATACATAAATCTGGTGAAAAAGTAAATATAGAGAATTATAGACCCATCTCAATAATGTGTGCGCCTGCCAAATTATTCGAACAAATAATATATAGTAAACTTTACCACTACATTGAAAAACACATAGCGACTCAACAGCATGGTTTTGTAGCAAATAAATCTGTAAATACGAACCTATTCATTTTTGGAAATCAAGTTTTTGAGACGTTGGGTGCTAAGCTCCAATTAGATACAGTTTTTACTGATTTTCACAAAGCATTTGATCGTGTTGATCATGATGTCTTGTTGGAGAAGATGGCACGGTTGGGATTGACAGGGCATTTTATTCAGTTAATAAAAAGTTATCTAGAAAATAGAAAATTTATAGTTAGGTACAATGGTAATGTGTCAGGAAAATATTACGCAAATTCTGGAGTGCCACAGGATCAAACTTGGGCCCTCTTTTATTTGTTATATTCATTAATGACCTTCCTTCCGTTCTTAAAACCTGTGAATGCATTCTATTTGCAGATGATCTTAAAATATATAAAAAAATACAGACAGTTAGAGATTGCGTCCTGCTGCAAAGAGACATGCATAGCGTATATCAGTGGAGTCAGATAAACAAACTACATTTTAATCTCAGCAAATGTTCTATCATGAGTTTGTCGCGATCTAAAGAACCAATTATATTTAATTACGAGATGGGAGGCGAGTTATTAACCAGATGTTCTGAAATTAAAGACCTTGGAGTTACTTATAATAATACTTTTTCCTTCTCAAAACACATTAGAAACTCTGTTTCAGCAGCAAACAGAAATCTAGGATTTTTAATAAGACAAACAAAGTCGTTCACTAATATTAATATAATAAAAATTCTATACTTTACATTAGTACGACCAAAACTTGAATTTGCTTGTATCAATTGGCTTGGAGAGTACATAACAACTTTAAAAGAAATAGAGAAAGTTCAAAACAAGTTCCTTAGATTTTTGTACTTCAAAAAATATCGTCGATGGCCTGATTTCAATATAATTAGAACAACAGCACTCAGAACTGAGTTTAAGATACTATCGACAGAACAAAGACGAAACATATCCGCTATCATGTTCCTGTACAAGGTCATTAACAATAAAATAAATAGTCCAGAAATTCTTGCACTTATTCCTTTTAATGTTCCTTCGCGTCGTACATGTTCACAACTCTTATTTGTAATTCCACATAACCTTTTGACAACAAGGGCTCCTCTTGCAAATATTCTTAAATTAGCAAATAACTATAATGTTTTAGTTAATATTGAATGGTCAGTATCTCAAACAATGTTTTACAACCAAATTTTAAATCATGTAATCAGTACCTCACAATAAATAACTTTATTTCAAACAATGCTATTTAGCTGTTCAAACCCGTTCAGTTTTGATGTTATTAATATTAGTATTATTATTATTGTTTATTATTATTTCTATTATATAATTATACGTAAACGAATTGGTCATGCATATATAATTTAATTTTTGATCGTAATTTTTATAAGATTTAACCATGTAATAATGCCTCCGGCATGTTTGGTTATAAATAAATAAATAAATAAAATAAATAAATTGACTTTGGTTTTTTCTTTGTCAAAAAAACTCTTGTTACTCAACTTCCAAGTTTAATTGAAGAAATTAGGTTTAAAATTGACATAATAAAATTGACATAGTGTATGTCAATCTGACGATGCTAGTTTTTTGGCGAAACAGCTGTAATTTTAATTTTACACCTAATTTCTTTAATTAAACTTGGAAGTTGAGTTAAAACAAGAGTTTTTTATTATTCTTCGTAAGATGGACTTCAAAAAAGTAAGGGTTGGTACAATAATTTTTTTTAGTCCAATCTTTTAAAATGCAATTATTTATGTTGTCTTTACTGGATATCCTAATGAAAAATAATATCACCGAATTAAACTTGATAAAAATAAAGTTGGAAGTGTTAAAAAATGTCTTTTTTACTTAAGATTTCTTTAAACCACTCTTTTTATGTTCAAAATACCATTTAATCCTGCATCCTGCTACAACTTTATCTATTTTTCAATACTTTGTAGATACCGAGAAAGAACATCATAAATCCGCCAATAAGTATTATCTCAATATTTGCAATTCATTTTTGTGTACATTTCATAGAGTATTTTAGTTTCTTTATTGTATTTCAAATTCTCTTTATTTACTAAAAAAATCCAAGTGTCTGTTCCTGATAAACTGTCATCAGCATAGCATGTAATCGTTACAAGGAATGAACCATTATAATTACCATTGTTTGAATATCCATAAATTCAGGGACGTAGTAAACGATTGGACAACACAAGGTCCATTGTTTAACTGGTTATATTTATCATAAAAAATTATTAACAGCAATGTTTTTTATTTTAAAGTGTGTTTTAGATTTTTAAATGTCGGATTAAATAAAATTGTATTGACGTATTTTTATTTCCACGGAATATAGCAACTTTAAATCATCATAACGTACGGATTTAACTACAAAAGACTTTAGTTAATTAAGAATTGCAGAATCTTTATGGTTATGGTTTAATTTTTGCTAAAATAAGTTTTATTTCATCATATTTCTTCGTTAACTTAGTTTGTCTTCGCCACTGTCAGCTAGTTATTCAGGTTTCGATTGTATTGTTATAATTTGTATCTCAATATTTGGTTGACATAAACGAGGGTCTTTATATTTTCAAGAAAACTCAAATTGTTACAGCAGTCGTATACTGTTTTCAAAAACAGATGTGCTGCTTTGTGGAGAGTATTTACGCTCGTTAACGGTTCACGATTGTGTGTGGTTGACAATTAAAAAGAGATATTGTAATTGTCTCATTCAGTATCTAGTTAACGTTATCTCTTTTTGGATATATATCCATAAAATAACAGTTATTTTAATACTAATTTTTATTTGGATATTTATTTTTCAGAACTTAAGGATTAACTACTATAACTTGTAAAACAATTGTTTGGTAGAAAAACAATTTTATAAATAACAACCGTTTTTTAAATGCGACCACTTCAGTCATCAATCTTAATGATTTTTTTATAAATGTGTCCCTGTGGTGACATCTACGGACTACATAATTGAACTCTACTTATCAAAACTAGCACTAACAGTTGCTGATGCATTCTGATATATTAGTGCATCATGAACATTTAAAACAATAGCGAAATACTTTGTGCTACAGTGTTATAGTGTAAGCCGTTATACAACTGGGAAGACTACCAGAAACCCATTCCAAAAGTAGTATGTTGTAGTTTTCTATCAATTTTACTCCAAGCGACTATGCGCATATTTTTTTGATTTAATTGTACCTAATGAACAATGCTCCTCATATAATATTTGATATCTAATTAAAGGTTAAATAAATAATCGAAGGTTTGTTTAAAAAGACGATCTCTAAAGGCGGCATCCCACCGGACGCTCTGCTCTGCGCCGTGCCGTTCGTTTTCGTTCGAATGTGCGCGTTTAGGGCTTGAGCGTTTGGTGGGATCGACAAACTGCTGCGCGCCGTGCAAGTTCGAACAAGGGCGAACATTATCCGTTGGTTGTCGGTACTTCAAAGAAACGTGCGCGTTCAGTGGGACTGGTGTTCGTGGTTTGATTTTGTGTTTACATTTTGTTTAAAATGAGTTTTGAGTAGAATCATGAAGAAATTGAAAAACTTATAGAATTATATCGAGAAAAACCAGAATTGTGGAATCCAAAAAGCAATAATTACCATATTAAAAATACAGCTTTCAAAAATCCTATATCATTACTTTTATTATGAGTTCACAAAAATACCACTGTTATTTTTATTAGTTGAATGTTAAGTTACCTACTTATTATGTAAGTTGAATTAAATTAGTTTTACGTACGCATATATATTGTTTGAGTGCTTCATTGAGCGCACTACAAACTTCCATAACACTCCTTGATACAGTTTGCTGGGACACTTTGAATGTATACATGAGACTGCTAAATGAATCTCCTGTTGCTAGGAACCGTAAAGTGATTGCCAGTCTTTCTCTAGCAGATACAGTAACTCTGTAATTAGTATCCTTTTTTCTTATGACTGGTTCAATAATTGTTAACAGGTGCTCGAAATCTTGCAACGACATACGACAGAAATTTTGAAACTGTCCGGCAACTAAATCACTTAAAAGATTATTTCCTCCATAAATGTCTACTTTTAAATACTGGTGTAACCCAATAACGACGTTTCCTCCGGGTCTTTCGTTTTTCTTGTAAACAATGGTTAATTACTATAATAACAGCACTAGCTACTTTCGTTTCCATCGTGCACGTGTCAATTTAAACTGGAACTTTTTGCTCCTCGACGAACATAGCGCGCAAACTTGCGCCGCTATGTGTCGTTCTGCGCCGCGCTGCTCGGCACAGCTCGGCACAGAGCAGAGCGGCGCAGAACAGAGCGTCCGGTGGGATGCCGCCTTAACAGATTTTACGAACGATAAAAGTACGTGAGAAATTTTTTTATGTTAGGTTATGTATCGTAAACAACATTGTATTATAAAAATGACGAGTTGACCTTTATGTGTCTCAGTTGATGATTCGGCTATTTGATTAAAAATACATAGTTAAATTATTAGTTTATAGAATGTACCAGTGCTTTAATTATAAATTATATAAATACTGTTAAAATCGATATAAGTGAGTTTTTATCTAAATACCACGGTCCATCCAATATGTGTATATTTCATATGTATGGAGGGTAGAAGGAAGGAGAACTAGCTCAATGTATTGTAGTTCGTTTATTTGCAGTTGGCAGCTAAGAAAAGTCGTTAAATCGTAAAATGTTGTAAACAACGCCCTAAATCAATAGCGCACGCACTTATTTACATCGGTATTAAGAAATTCCTTTGAATCATCATATTTTAATCTTCTTAGGTAGTAGGATATTTAGAATATTTTGTTTTTCAATTTTAACCAGAATAATTGTGGTCGGTAGGGGTGTTAAGGGAGTTAAAGGATTAAGGTAAACCTATGTGTATAATTGCAAAAACAGGTACGTTATTGGTCTATGAATTGAGGATTTGTTTATATCCTAATATATAAGAATATAGGTACTCGTTAGTGTTGTTAGTTTATATTTTATTTATTTTATTTATTTATAAGATGAACTTTCACATAGTAAGGGTTATTCCTATCGGACCATATTTTATTTTACTTTTAATTTTTATTTGAAATTGAATTATGCTTTAAAAAAACCTCAGTTCTACGGTTATGTGATCTATTCAGCTACCTGTTGTGACAATATTATCTAAGGACTTGTGATTTGCCGGGGTTAAGCTTACGGTCGTTATTATAGTAGTATTTGGCTAATTTATTTACGAGTCATCAGCGAAAATAAACCTACTGCCATGAGTATTTATAGGCTTGTTAGTACAATTCTTTTAATATTTTTTGTAGGATAAACAGTATTGTTAGGAATCATTTCGCCTTGTGATCAATGATTACTATTATTTTTGTTTGTTTATAATATATAATTATGTTGTTGTCAATGTAAAAAAAAGAGAATTGTTAATGTCAAATATTTAAAAGTAAAAAGGTATATTTTAAAAGGATATTGGTTTTTCTTAGTAAATCCATTTGCAAAAAGGTAATCCTTAGTTATTTCTAACATTTGGCGACCGTGACAGGACCCTTTTCATTTGCAAGTATGGACAAAACTAAGAAAGCAATTGGACTACAACGAAGTACCTTTATGAAGATATGTGATAAAACATTAAAAGATCTTTTCGCAGATAATAAAGATCTAATAGAAATTCAAAGCAATATTAAAGTATTGGAGGATAAAATGCCGCAGATTACTGAGTTGAATCAAGTATTGTTAGATTTAATGTTGGATGCAGATAGTCCTGAAGCCGAAATGCAAACTGAATTAAAAATGATGGATAATTTAGTTTGGCAGTATTATCAAATAAAGTGTAAATTTGATAATTTAGTATCATCAGATGGTTCTAAGAAATCGTAATTCAAAAATAAGCTGAAAATACCTAAATTGCAGTTAAGACAATACGGAGGTGATTTAAAGGAATGGCTTAGCTTTTGGAATCAATTTGGTAGAATAGACGAAGATTCTGACATAGAAGAAGAGGATAAACTACAGTACCTCATCCAGTCCACTACGCCAGGTTCTCGGGCAAGAAATATAGTAGAGAGTTACCCTGCCACAAAAGGTAACTATAAGAAAGCGATTAATAGTTTAAAGGAAAGGTTTGGCAGAGAAGATTTGCTTATAGAAGTCTACGTACGCGAACTGCTAAAATTAGTTCTAACAAATCTGAATGCGAAGAATAAATTATCCACTTTCTTTGATACTATAGAATCACAGTTAAGAGCCTTAGAAAGTTTAGGCGTAACGTCTGATGCCTGTGCAGCTATGTTGTATCCTTTAGTCGAGTCTTGTTTAGGAGAAGAGTTAATACGTGCTTGGCATCGAAGTCAGTCTTATTCCGCCGAATCTAGTTTAAAGAAACGTCTTGATACTTTGATGAATTTCCTTAGACAAGAAGTAATGAACGAAGATAGAATTTCACTAGCTGTAAGTAGTTTTAAAGATAAATCAAAATTTGAAGAGAAAACTACAACCAAAATTGCTAAAACCGTGCACACTGCTGCTGAACTCTTCAACAAGGGACTCTATAAATGTGTCTTTTGTAAAGGCTCACATTTATCAGATCAATGTAAACAAGCTATAAAGTTAAGTTTTGAAGATAGAAAACAGAAGTTGTCAGAGTCTGCTTGTTGTTATTTGTGTACCAAGTTTGGACATGTTGCTCGAAGATGTCGATTGAAACGAAAGTGTTCTGATTGCCAAGGAAATCATTGTTCAATAATGTGTCCAAAACAGAAAACCTTTAACATAACTGAAGATACTACCAAAGACGGTTGCAATATAAGTAGTGAACAGAATCTGAGTAACCACACCTACACTGAAGTTTTTTTACAAACCATGGTTGTAGAATTGAAAGGAGATAATCAATCACGAAGAGTACGAGTTCTTATTGATACTGGTTCCCACAAGTCTTATGTATCGAAAAGTATTGCAGAGGAACTGGGTTATACACCAATTCGAAAAGAAGAATTAATACATTCGCTTTTCGGAGGCACACAGACAGAAACAGTTGTACATACTTGTTATAAAATTCGTCTTTATAGCCTAACTGAAAATTATTGTTGTAATTTTGAAGTTCTTGACCAACCACTGATTTGCCAAAATGTTAGTTCTGTAAAAAAGGGACCCTGGTTGAATGAATTAAAAGAAAAGGGCATACAATTAACTGATATGACAGATGGTCCAATAGATGTCTTGGTAGGAGCTGATGTAGCTGGCAAGCTATTTTCCGGAAATAAACATATTCTAGACTGTGGATTGGTAGCAGTTCATACATTATTAGGCTGGACTGTTATGGGTAAATTAAAAGCTTGTGATTATCAAACATCATCAATGCTTATTACTTCATTATTTTCAAAGGATGTTTCCATAGCTAATCTGTGGAGCTTAGATGTTCTTGGTATTGAAGATCCTAATAAAATTAAAACCTCTCAAGAACATGAAAGAGATGTTATGGAACACTTTTTAAATTCTGTAAAAAGAAGAGATGATAATCGATACGTAGTAAGCATGCCCTGGATTGATGGTCACCGTCCTTTACCACTCAATTTTGATTTATCCTATAGAAGACTTTGTACTATTACCAAAAAACTTAAAAAAGACAATTTTTATGAAGTCTATGATAAAGTTTTTGATAATTGGTTAAATGAAGGTATTATAGAGTGCTTATCCAGTGATGATAAATTATTTGAAGTAAATTCAAGAAGTGGTCATTTTTTACCTCACCATCCTGTGTATAAACTAAATAGTAACACCACTCCTGTACGGCCAGTTTTTGACGCGTCCTCTAGAGAGAAAAATCAACCTTCTTTAAACCAGTGTTTAGAGAAAGGAGTAAATTTAATTGAACGAATTCCGGCAGTACTACTACGATTTCGGTCAGGAAAGATAGGAGTTATAGCCGACATACGAAAGGCAAAAATTTTTTTGAAGTTTCTTTGGTACGACAAAGAAGGAAATTTAAGAATTTTTCGACATGCACGTGTAGTATTTGGTGTCACGTGCAGTCCATTCTTATTGGGAGCTGTTATAGAATACCACTTAAGAAATGTACTCCAAAAGTCAATTTGTAAAGAGAAACACTATTCTGTTGAAGTTATTTCAAAGTTAATTCAAGCTTTTTATGTCGACAATATCGTAACGAGTGTCCAAGATGAAGAAGCTCTTTACCAGTTTATAGAACAGTCAACCGAAATATTAGCTGAAGGAAAGATGGATCTCAGAGGGTGGGAGTATTCTTTACCAGAAAGTACAGAAGATGATGATAAAAGTAATGTTTTGGGATTGATTTGGAATCGTCGATTAGATACTTTGGAGATATCTTTAGAATGGTTTGATAAGATGGACACCACAAGAGTAACCAAGAGAACAATTTTGTCTGCTGCACATAAACTTTTTTGATATGATTGGTTTCACGTGTCCCGTTTCATTAATTCCAAAATTGCTACTTCTACAGATTTGGTCAATGAATTTGAATTGGGATACAGAGATTGAAGGAAAAATTCGAGATAATTTTTTAAAATGGTTAGAAGAACTACCCTTTCTTGCTACTGTTAAAATTCCTCGTTGGATATTTTTGGATTCTAAATTATCCGTAACTCATTCGGTACATATTTTCTGCGATGCCAGTGCGAATGCATATGGAGCTTGTATTTTCCTTAGAACAGAAACCAGTGACAACGTTGAGTTGAGATTAGTCGAAGTTAAATCTAGAGTAGCACCTGTGAAAAAATTGACGATACCACGCCTGGAACTTTTAGCTGCCACTATTGGTGTAAGAATGCTTCAAAATTTTAAACTCAATTTTGAAAGTAATATCCAGGTATATTACTGGTCAGATTCGTCTACTGTTCTTTCGTGGATTAAACGAGAAGATAACTGGAAACCATTCATTTGGAATAGAGTTGATGAAATTAGGCGTATCTCAAAACCTCAAGATTGGTATTTTGTTCCGGGTGAACTAAATCCAGCAGATCTCCCATCGAGAGGTTGTTTCGCTAAACAACTATCTAATGGGAGATGGTGGGAGGGTCCTTGTTGGTTATATAATTCGATTTCTAAATGGCCATCTCAAAATTTTCAATGCAAAGAAGATAAAATAAACCATGAAAAGCGGAAAACCGTTGTCTCGTCTGTATCTGTAGACAAAGAAGCATCATGGTATTACAAGTATTTTTTCAAGTTTAGTAAAATTGTTAAGTTAATGGGCTGGATAAAACGTTTTATTAATATTGTTGTGAAACGAGTTAAAGTGCAGGAAATAATTTTGACCACTAAAGAATTAGAGGCGGCAAGAAAAACAGTTATTCGTCTAATTCAACAAGAATGCTTTAATCAGGATAAATATTTAAAACTTGTTTCGTTGTGTTATTTTATTGATGACGAAGGACTTATTAGAATTCGCACCAAAATTTCTGATAGGAAAGATAGCGAAGAATTTTGTTTACCGTATGTTTTACCCTCGAGACATGAAGTTGTTAGACGATTGATTTTTGAAGAACATGTTAAACAGGGCCACGTAGGTGTCCAGTTCTTAATGAGAACTCTACGAGAAAATTATTGGATACTCAGATGTCGACGAACTGTTAGATCCGTAGTTAGTAATTGCACTACCTGTAAGAGATTTAAAGGGAAAGCTCTTGAAGCACCAGCTATATGTTTACCAGAAGCCAGAGTACGTGATGCAGCAATATTCGAAGTTGTAGGTATAGATCTAGCAGGACCGTTATACCTTAAGACTAAAGAAAAGGTGTGGATTGTTCTATACACATGTGCAGTTTATCGAGCAGTACACCTAGAACTGGCATCATCCTTGTCAAGTAATGCATTTTTACAGACATTCAGGAGATTTATTGCTCGTCGGGGAAGACCTTCAATAATTTATACAGATTGTGGAAAGAATTTTACTGGATCAGAAAAGGCGTTTCATGAATTAGATTTTACAGAAGTAGCCAAGATTTGTTCGACAATAAAACCAATAACTTGGCGGTTGAATCCTCCAGCAGCACCATGGTGGGGAGGTTGGCGGGAGCGTCTTGTTAGAATTATGAAGGATATCTTACGGAAAATACTTGGAACATCATGTCTCAATTTTGAAGAATTGAATACCACACTTTGCGACTGTGAGGCTATACTGAATGCACGACCCTTTACCTATATGTCTGAAGACCCTGACGACTGTATTGTACTCACTCCGTCAATGTTTTTACAAGACATTAAAGAAATTGGTACAGTCGATATTGATGCAGTTGAAGCTAAAGACTTAACCAGAAGATATAGATATCGTCTAAGGTTAAAAGAAGATTTAAACAAACGGTTTAAATTAGAGTATTTGGGTCAATTGGCACTGTTTTTTAAGAAATCTATAGTAGAAAAAGTAAAAGTTGGAGATGTTGTGTTGATTGCGGATTCTTGTAAAAGAAAACTGGAGTGGCCAATGGGACGCATAATTGAAACAATTCCCGGACGCGATGGAACAATCAGACTAGTGCGATTAAAGACTGCTACAGGCGAATTAATAAGACCAGTGCAACGAATTTGTATGTTGGAGATGGAACGTTCAGAAAATTTACCGAACGCCGCAATATCCAAAAGATTAAATAAAGATACATTGAAGGGTCAAAATAGGAAAGAATCTGTGATTAAAACCAGATATGGAAGAACAGTTAAAACCCCTGATAGATATGGCAGTTAATTGTGTCATTTTTTTTTGGAAGCAAAAATGACACAAGGTGGGAGTATGTTAGGAATCATTTCGCCTTGTGATCAATGATTACTATTATTTTTGTTTTGTTTATAATATATAATTATGTTGTTGTCAATGTAAAAAAAAGAGAATTGTCAATGTCAAATATTTAAAAGTAAAAAGGTATATTTTAAAAGGATATTGGTTTTTCTTAGTAAATCCATTTGCAAAAAGGTAATCCTTAGTTATTTCTAACAAGTATCATATACAATATAATCATAAGTATCGTAAGGAAATCAACGCCGTTAATTTGGCTTCGCATACTGTGATAAGTTGGAGACATGTCCACAACATGATTTCCCTGATACGAACTCAAGTTTTCAAATTTTTAGTGATCGTTTTTATCAAACAAAATATTTAATTTATTTTAGTTTAATTTGTGCATAGTTCAATTATTATTTCTGTAATCTTCCAGCTGCTACTTACTGACAATATTTAACAGTTAAAAGTATTGCTTCTCCAATTGTTGGTTTTAAAACAGCAACCGACTGTATTCTTTTGCCCAACAATATTTTCCCATGTACTATGCTCTGTGGGGGCTATGAATTGTCTTGTGAGTGTGCAAATTGCTTTGTTGCATTGTATTTAATTACCTTTATTTTAATATTTATTTGCTAAAGATATAAAAATACTAAGTAATTTAAAATGCTCAAAATTATTGAATATAGTTGTTCAAATTTTAACCTAGCCATCTGCTAATTTTTCATTTAAAATGTTATTTATCTAACAATTCCAGTAAGTAAAGTAAAATGAAAACAATTTAATAAATATTGTCTATGGATGTTTTTAAGCTTGTAGCTTAACTATGCATCGTATATTTGAATTACCTCCTCCAGTACAACATAAACTCCATTTTATAAAGCAACAAATCAAATATGTCTCGCAAACCAATTACATACGGAAGTGATTTATGTGCAGCTCTAAATTTGCAGACAAGAACAAGTACACGTTACGTTTATATGGAATATTAAACCCCGCTATTTATTTATCAACATTTCGACATATGGTAAAGACAGGGGTCTATGATTAATTAAAATAAAAAAAAACTTTAAAATTTTTATATTTGTTTGGTTAACAATGAATTTTTTTATATAAATAAATACCAATAAAAATACCATCAGATAGATTATTTTCTCCTGTGATTTCTTTTAGAAATGCAATAAAGGTTAAGATGGGATATTTAATATGTATCTTGGACATCTTAACCAGAGTTATTCGTAAAAAACATGAAGCCTTTTATTCAGACACTAAAAAAATAATTTCCAACTTTAGTCATAATGTGAGGTGGTATGTTTGCTAAAAAATAATTTCTACTTAGGCCAGCTATAGGAGAAATATCCAGACCACCAAGCAAGATTAAAATTTTGTTGTCCAAAAGAAAACTAGAAAAAAGCTTTTACATGGTTAAAATATTAAAGCTCACTACTTTTACAATTTATAAAATATATTATAATAAAACCATTTATCTCCCATCGAAACATTGTGGCATGCAATGAAAACAGTGTGTTGCGGTCACATATGTGACCCTATGTATAAACATATATGGGATTCATTTACACCCCAATTTTGTGACGACTTAGTTAACACAATGCCACGAAGAATGTTTGGTGTTATAAAACGTAAAGGGGTTGTTAATCAGTAATAAATTCTAAGTCTAATACGGACCTAACCTCTTTTTTTAATTCTTAAATGGATTTAGGACTTTAGATCAGTGCTACCAGGTAATAGAATTTTTTCCACTAAAATGTTTTACACCTTATAATAGAAATTAAATGATTAATTTTGGATCTAATTAACAGTGGAATTAAAAAAATCCCTTGATATGGGTACGAAGTCACTGCAGTATTGAGTGAAATGAAAGAGTCGACAAAGTGGCAAAAGTGGCTTGTGAAATAAACAATATAACGATTGTCCAATCTCTTTCAGATTTAATAAACGTGTACAAATCATTAATCTGCGTCCGCTGGGAAACATTTTACCATATTGCCAAAACATATAAGAATCAGTATTTTCAATTAAATCCACTTCTTACAGATTATCTTCATAAAATAGGTATTTTTATTTATTTATTTATTTATTACCTATTACCTGTTTAAAGTAGGTAATAACGTCGCCTGTAGGCAGCTCCCTCAAATTGGCATGTGTTAGCCAGTTCTCGCCAAATACAGAAAGTCTTATTAGGGAGAGTGCCGGACAATCACAAAGAACATGCTTAACTGTCTCATCCTCTTGTTCACATCCTCTACATAGTGGGCTGTCAGATAAACCCAACCTGTGCAGATGTTTTCGTAAATGACAATGGCCAGTAAGTATATCTGTGACCAACCGCAGGTCCTTTCTGGTCATGGCCACGTGTTTCTTGGCTGCTTTGCTATTCGGGTATTTCAAAAATTCCTTGGATAGTCTGCAACCTTTTTCTTCGTCCCATCTTCCCCTGAATTTGTCAAGGGAGCGTTCCTTTACTAGGTCAACCACCGCTGATGCCTGCAAGCTGACAAGACTGCCGGGTCCCAAGAGCCTTTGAGAGGCAGCCTTTCTAGCCAACGAGTCAGCTATGCGGTTGCCTTTTGAAATTCCATGACCTTTTATCCAGCCTAGAGTAACCACATTGTTATTGCTGGCTTCGGTAAGGGCCATGTGACATTCTAATACTAGACCTGATGTGATCCGTGGCCTATTCAGGGCTAAAAGTACTTGTCTGCTATCCGTAAGAATACGGATGTTTTTACCAGTGACTTCTCTTTTGGTAATCTCTTTTACGGCTATGGAGACGGCAGTTAGTTCTGTCTGGGCTATACTGGCATTACAACCCATTGCCCATTTTATATTTAGGTTTAGGGATCTGGAGTAAATTCCACATCCTGAACCTTCTTTTGTCTTAGATCCATCGGTGAAGATACATATAGTACCTGCCGCCAATGCATTTTGAGCATTGTCATTAATGATTATCTTGTAGGGCCCTTGAAAGGCATATCTTGGTGAAATAGATTCTGTATTTGCTTGTATCGCCTATGCCCTATATTATTACTACACTTTTAGCGAAGGATGAGAAGATTATTTTTGATTTGCTTCTTAAATTTTTGCCAGATTATAAACTAGAAATATAAGTATATTATTATCATTTATGTACGTTTTCTGTGGTCTTGTGTGTGATTTTATCCGAGACCATTTACACACAACGTTAAACGCACCATAAACATTTTTAAAACAAGACGTCACTATCTGCGACCCGCAATAACAGTCTGCAATAACTGCGAATACTAATAGCAAGAGTTGTAGAACTTGCAGACTCTGTAAACAAGATGGTGGGTAGCAGGAACTTCTCGAACCTCCAAGATCTGTGAAGCTTCAGAGGTGCTAACACGGAGGATATACATTGTAAAAAAGTTGAAAGATAGAGTACCTGTTTATTAAACAAACCATAACCTTACCAACATCAAAAGTTCATTGACGGTAACATGGGACGCTTGTAAAGAAGCAATACAATTAACAACCAAAGATATCTTAGGAACAGCAAGACCTAGGGCATGGAGCGGCTTGTTCAACGATGGTACAAAGAACTGAGAAGAAAGGAAAAACGCAAACAAAGGAAAAAGGACAAATGACATTACTTAAGGACCAACCAAACCAAAGACAAGGAGCAAAAACTCAGGTAAATAAAAAGAAGGTATAAAAGCTATAGTATAACAAATCCTTTGGAAGCTATCAAATACCTTTCGAACTTTTTAAAAACGGTGTTAAAACTCTAGTTATATGCAAGATTATTGGCAGAGTATGGGCAGAGAAATGTATGCCAGTTGAATGACAAACTACATAAAAAAGAGATCAACTCGACTGTAGGAATTACAGAGGAATGGTACTCCTTAACACCACCATGATATGCATTTTGTATTTATTGGCTGTATTAAATGATTTTACCTGTAAATAGTATCCGGGAACAATTTTACATGGTCCACGCCCTAAAGCTTTATACGCAAATTGCTCATTTTAGCCTTAAAAAACAATATATTTTGATGAAATTAGTATGTACAATTTTTTCTAAAGGAGTTTAGAATAATCATAAGATGAAAAGAACATAGGAATAAAAAACATATGAATTTTCTACTTACTGTGTACAGCTAAAGGGATTGCAGTCGACCCGGTGACTGCTCCCATCGAGTTATTAAAAAAGAAAAGGGCGGTGTATTGGGAACATTGTAATATATAGATGAAGGTTGACAATGTTATAGCTCGATATCCAGTTTTGGGGTTGCGTTCCGTATGAGAACGCATTCGGCTACGATAAGTAAAGTGTCTAATATAGTGGTTTGTCGGGATTAATTTTAAGGTTCGTAATCTAAACTAAGGTAGCATGGCGATGGACATGTTACAATTTTAGAACCAATGGAGCATATTTCTACGAAAGTTACAGACTGAGAATACTCAAATGAAAGAAGGCTTTTACAGCTGTAGTAGCTTTTTTATGAACACTCAACAAAAATCGAAAAATTTTATTTCTGCTCTACGTGGCATACAAGTTACTCAGGAAATAATTGTAACTAAGAAAAAATCTTAAATAATAAACATTTTTTCAACTGCAAAATTTTAATTACTTTATAATCAAACAAAATATGCCGTAATTTAGCCGATAAATTGCAGATTAACCCAGTAAATAATCCTTGTATACAAACTGTAGACCGTCAGAGTCCCAACCTATTAATTTATCAACAAACATTAACTCATGAACCACGTATGTTTATAGTTAAAATAGTTATTGATGCTTCGCGATTACCAAGAACTTGGCAACATCGTAAATCATCGTCCGTCGATGTGTTTATACTTGGCTAACAAATGACTGTTTACATTTATGTTCAATATAAAGGAATTATGTGGAAACTGCAGGGATGACATTTTTTGATAATAACAATAAACAAACAACAGTACATTATTGAGAAAGAGCCAGTGACCAATTTCTAGTTGCCTTTTCAAATGTTTTGAAAAATTAACGTAAATACAACTATAAGTATAAATATTTATATGTAGAAAGGTGTAGATAAAATGAGGAGTAGACTTCCTAAATGTATTTTGTCCATCTTTTGTAATTTTGGCAAATAAAGAAAAAATGCTGCACGTTTGACGAAAAATTAACCGTAAAATTAATTTACTGAAAAAATTGAAAAACAATTATGCAAATATTATACATACATAAGAAAAATTTAGTATTGATTATATCTCAAAAAACTGCACAAAAACTGTTTTAGGCAACTGCATTTTGATTATCTACATAAAGCGCCATTGCTGACTTGAGTAAGGATGTAAAAAACTTAAGTAGATTTATAAGAATAGTAGGTATTTTATTTTTGAAATACAAAATAGTAATGTTTAAAAGTAAAATGAAACATTAATATCAATTTACATAAAGGTCCCCATATTGATCATCATTTCAATCCCATAACATGTCAGCTTTTTCGATATTCTTATCATCGTCAGTATCATCTTGGACACTATCATTTCGCTGACGATTGTCAGTGAGAGTTGGCTGTAATTATGTTAGCTCAGGATCGTTGATTACAGAAGGTAACTGTATAGTTGCAAGCCTTTTTCCGCGGTTTACTAACTTTTGATATTGTTTATTGGGATCGTCATTTCTGCAAAGCAATTGAGTCTTAAGCAAAATATCGGTGTTGTGTTGTGACCTCTTAATAATAATCCATTTGGCAGCCCAGCCCCTTCAATTTTCTTTGAAGATTTTAACACTGAATTTATATCGTAAACAACCCTACCAAGTTGTCATCTTGGAGTAAATCTCATAGTATTGTGAAGCTGCGTGACAAACAAATTACAGTTACTACAAGGGACCAGGACACACTTCTGTTAGTTTGTCTATCACCAATGGACATACAGCACATATAATGCCCAAGATATTTTCATCATTTAAATTACATGAGACAAAGTGTATTTAGTACTTTATTGTACTGACCCTTACCATGTGAAATTTCATCTTATTCAGAACAATAAACAACTAAAAGGTTGAATTAACTTTCACTATTTATTCGTTAAAAACTTTAAATGTAATGACGGCCGTTTCGCTATAGAAATAACATCGTCAGATTGACATATTAAAGTAACATTTTGTTTGTTTGTAGCTAGGTACCTGATGTTGATTAGGTAGTATTAAGGCTAGACCAAGTATGGAAGTAATAAGACATAACAATATTAAAACCTACATGTGATTAGCCCTAAGGGATTATCCTGGATGTATTTCCCTCTAAGATCAGTATAACTGTGCAATGATATAGAAAAACCAGGAAAAAACATTTGGGAATTTAACAGAATGCTTTAAAACTGAAGTTCCCTTTCTACTGGTGGACAAGGGTAAAAAAACAAAAACACAAAGAAATCCATCCAAGCAAAAAATGCAGCGGATACACCATCCACCACTAAGAAAGTAAAAGAAAAGGAGTCACCCCTAAGGATAAGGCTGGGACTAAGCCTCCTAATAGACCTCAGAGGAGTTAGAAGGTACCTTCGACATCTATATAAGGGCAAGATTTCTGCAGAAGCTAAGAATGAACGCCAAAAAAGAAAGAAAGATAAAATCATTGCCAAAGAAAAACTCCCAGGGTAAAACGAGAGTTAAGTCCATGTCACCTTGATAGGTAGAGAAGAAACAAAACACCGGGACAAACTGTCGAAAGGTGAGCAATTATGTGAGCAGAACTGGGAAAACCAATACCTAGATATACACTGAGGCAATACTCACACCCGAGCTATTAACAGCTGTGAATTGAATTCTATTTGTAGATATGAGTGGCACAACCAGGGACCTGCAATTCGCAATTTGTTCAATTTAAAAGACATTGCTCCACGCAGACCCATAAGCATGGACCCAAGAAATACACCTAAGGCTGAGTGGTAGAGGGCATCACTCAAGGATAGTACATGGCGAATCTGGGAAAATTATTGAAGGCAATGATCCAACTTGCCCAGTGACCACAGCAAGAAGGAATTCCCACCTGTCAAAATTGCAAGAGACGCTTTATTAGAGAAAAAAAGGAAACTAGCTAGAATATACTAATATACTTACCTTTATAACAAAGAGATAAGAAAGAATTTCCAAACTTATTGTAAACAAATAGCCCCATAAAGCGGGGAAAAACCAGTTGTGCAAGTTTAATTATAACCACATCAATTAAACTTTAACCATTTGGAGTACTCTATAATGTGCCATGTTAATAGTTGGTTATATTTTACTTTTTAACTGATATGATTATTGTTATGTAGTGAAGTTAGCAAGAGAAGTCGGTCAACACCGCAAACTCCCAAAAATCTTTAATAGTATTGTGTTCTATGCATACAAAATACATATCATCTGTCAATTCCAATTTATAACACAACCTCAGTAGCAGAATTTCTAATTCTGCATTTGTAATCAACTGAATATTTAAGCTATGAAAACCTTTTCTGTTATAATATGGACCTGCTGAATAAATTGGATGGTTTTTGGTGGTGAAATAATTGCCATGTGGATGCAGTCAATGCTCCCAATAACTTCAGGGAATCCATGGCGATCCATAAACGTTTCAATATTTTTATTTACTGCTTCTGGTATTGCAGGTAATGTTATCCACCTTTTTAACAAGACGTTTTTTATAGTACTACAGACCTCCAATATCGAGAATAGCTGTTATTCTTGCTCCTTCATATATATGTGTAAAAGGATTTGGAATCTGGAATCTTTGTTTGGAATCTTTGTTTAACCTAAATAGTTTCAGAAATGTTGAGTCGCAAATTTCGCTAAAAAGGAGTACCCCCTTCCTAAAATATGAATAAACCTAAGGGTTCCACACATATATTTTTGTAATAATTATTCGCCGTCGTCTTCTTTCTCTATCATCTTGATGAGTCATAACCGCAACAAAATTCGCAGTGGCTATTTTAACAAAAAACAAATGTTTTACAATACCTATACACCGTAAAAAATAACCATTATCGGTTATAGTTACAACGAAAATTGTTAATATAGAATACGAGCAGTGATAATACGAGCAGTGATTATAACCTGCTGTGGATTTATATCCTTTGGTTATTTTTAACCAAGTATTTATAGAATAGACCTCTAAATACCAGGGAAACCATAAAAATATCTCGAATGGCAATAAAATAACCGTATTAACGAAAATACAAATAATTACTTCTTTCGGATCCACTTGGTATTTAAGGTTGACATCGCATATTTGACTTCACCCGACGCAAAACTGTTTAATTTAATCCTAAACTGTGGCCGTATGGCACTTAATTGCCGAAATTAGATCGCAAATAAATGAGTATCATTAGAGCAACTACGCGGGAGTTATGGAGTTCCTACAAGAATGGATTTCTCGGGATACACAGTGGATTAAGCGAAACCAAAATTTATAGCGGATCGAATAGGGTACACTCCTAAAGTGTCAGTAGATAATACGCTAAATTTGCAGGAATATAACGTTTCAATAGAATTTTAAATTAGGTTATTGATTAGGTTGTCCTTAACCGAATAGTTTGTGATTTACGGGAGACATTTGATGTCGCCTACTATCTACAAAGTTAAAAATTGCTTAGGGATGTATGTACATACGTTGCGAATAAAGATTATTAATATTTATGCTACGGGAAAATGGTGCACAACTACCAGTAAGGCGTAGTGAAACGATTTATAGAGATGGGACAGTTTGTTTTGGAAAAAAACTACTTTTACCAACTGATTTTCAACTAATATAGTTTATCATTTCTTCGTTTTTTCAATAAAGTTACTGGTTATTAAATTGGAATTTTGTTCAGCATTTAAAATAAAAAATTCAAAGTATAGAACAAAAAAGGACTTTAAAAGTTTAGTATTTATCCGAAATTTCATATCATTATATTTATTGCCGTTGAAACAAAAGAGGTTTAACTATAGAGAAAGAACATTAAAAGAAAACTCAATTTCCGAGGAAAATAATTGCAGTCTCTCTCATATATTCGAAGCTTGTCAGCGAAGCGTACGTAGGTAGTTATATATCCATCACTAAATTAAATTTTTTCACTCGATTTGAATTGAATATTCTTTTCAATTACTAGATTCTGGTTGGCGTTAAGCGAGCATAGAAATTGGAACTGTTCAATTTTTGAATAGGTGTGTTTTAAAGTTTTTGCGTTTTAATTTTCTACTATCTATTGCATTGAGAGAAGTGATAGTTTAGCAAGTATATTCTGTGTGAAAAGTAACTTGAAAATGAGATCCTTGAATGACTGAGAAGCGAGCAGCTTATTTAATAATTTAAGCTCGTGCAAAGAAACGATTGGACAATAAAATAATATGTGCAAACTATTTGATTTATAACTATTTAGTGGCATATAAACAATATAAAAAAGCCCAAAAAGTACTATCAACGAAACAAATCTAAATAAATCCTGATGTTATGTAATCCCAGAATCCAAACCCCAGAATCCAAACCCCAGAATCCAAATAGTTTCTTACTCTAACGCAAAATAAGTGGGAAAAGGATAAATACTCAAATGACACGCCTTCGTTAACTTTGAAATTTTTAACCGCTTGCACCCACCTGATATTTTAAGTTCGCAACCGTTTGAAGGATGAGCCTTAAGACTAGACCTATTATTGAATCGTTTTGCAAGATGTGATTTATCTGGTTGTTGTAATATATACGATCGTTATTTGTACTTAACCTCAAAACTTCTCATAGTTTGTCCTGTGAATGCCTCATTACGTATTTGTTAGCAGGTAGGTGATGGCTCAGTTAAAATGTATTTATGTAGCTGTAAATGGCGGGCCCGCCTTGAGAAATTTTAAAATATAATTTTATATGTAACATTTTCTCTGATTATTCTTTTCACTTGACCACAGCACACACTTGACCAAATATCATAGTTTTGTGATTTCATCCAATGAAAACGCTTAATCTTAAATGTTTTATGCTAAATGCTAGCCAATCATTCCGTTTTATGAAATGAAACGTTTTGTGCAAAGTTCTATCGACAAAATGTTAAGATGTTAAAAAGCATCTCCAAGTCTACGAAAAATACGAAATCTTTTTATATTTCTGTTTATTATGGTAGTAGTGAAATTATCTTGCCAAAAAGCAGTGGATCATTTTCTGTAAAGTAGCTAAATTTTTATTTTTATGAACTTAATCTAATATTGCTTTTTGGCAATATGACTTACAAACTGATCTAGATAAAAACGCTTCAACTTCGCTGTCGTCGCGTTTTTATCAGCCAGTTTGTTCTCATCAAATTTCCAAGCAAAATTTATCCGATGTTATAACGTGTGATAAATATGAGCATATGAATAATTTAAAGAAGGTATAACACTAAGAAAAGTGTCTTAATTAGATCCTACAATGCTAACAAACTTATTTAATCCCTTACTACCAAAAAAATGCATTTAAAATTTGTATTTTCAAATTTCGCGCACAATTTGACGAAAAGTTTGAGAGGAAAGAAAAGATATTTGCTTTTAAATTCAAGTTTTGGGCTTACAATTCATTTCTATACACTATATTTAACTTGTAGGAGAATTAATAAAAAAAAATACTATGAAATGCAAGAAAGAACTCGTTGACTGGCAAAAAACTTACATAGAATAGATTACTGCCCTAATATTTAGTAATATTGAACTGAAAAATGTTTAACATTTATTAAAATTTAAATAATTTAAATAAATTTTGAACGTGGCAACTGCGCACAAACTGCAAAATTGATAAGCACCAACCCAATCAGTGGTTAAATTCAACCTCGGTTTTGATCGCCCATATTCGGCTGTTTACTAAATTCAATCGATGTTTCATAACCTCAATTTACTTGATATTGTAAATATTTATGTTCTGTGTGTGTTTTTTAATTAAAGTATTACTTCTAGATAAATAGGTATAGGTTATAGAAAATACAGTATAGGCATCTATACATCTATAAACGGATCTGTCTTTTTCATCTTCTGTTGATAATGATATCGACATTATAATTTTAGGTACTTCAAGTATTTTAAGCATTATAGTTCAATAATTTCCACTCTCTCCTTCCGAAAAATGGATCACCCCACATTCACTCGCCATTTTTAAGAAATAAAACAAAATTTTATAATTGTGGTGTAGTGTCTATACTCACAGAATACCAATTGTGTAGTAGCTACACTGTTGGTCTCAGCAAGTAAATAGATAATTATGCATCACATTTTGCAATACAGAAATAACACTGTTACTGACGTTTGGGTTTTGCAATGTCATCAGGTACTCATTGTGATTTTGTAATATCGAGCATCAGGTACTCATTGTGATTTTGTAATATCAAGCAATTAAAAATTTTTAAAAAAGTATGTCCTGGGCCGTTTTATAGTCTAAAATTTTGAGAAGTGTATTTTTTATTTATAATCTGTAAGGGGTAAAAATTTTATTGACATCCTTTTTTGGTATTACTACAACAGGATCATGTACCTATAGGTAAAAAATTCTTTATTGGTACACTATTAACCCTTTACCTTATTAATTCTTATAAAAAAATATTTTTCATAAAAAGTCTTCTTTCTTTATGAAACCTCAAATAATAGTTTTTTGCTGAAACTGTTGTATAATCTTATCACGCGGTGCAAATTAGTTCCAAGGCTAAATTCTATGTTAATTTTAAATATGTAATACTGAGTTTTACGATATTGAGCTCTTAAAGTCTGCATCTCATTTAAAAGCGTAATATTTCTAATTTGGTTTGCATTTAGATGATCGCTGGAGCATTTAACTTTATATACCGACTGTCATTCTTATTTTAGGCCGGTACGTGTGAGAAAGCATATCTTCGGTTAAATATTACCATATAAAAATTCTTTGATTATTAGTCATTTTAGAAATTAATGTTGTTTTAATATTTCTTTTGATTCATGCAAAATTTAAAAATATAGATGTGTTAGTAGTTTAATAAAAAATATTTTAAATTTATTTGTATTTGTTTGTTAGTTTATCAATATTTATTTACCTAGCAAAGTAGATTGCCTTTAACGTCTTTCATCATGAAATAAAGGCAAAGATAGTCTAATCTTTACTGATTCAGTCTTAAAATATCTAAGTGGATTGTGTGAAATAATTAAAATAATATTTTGTCTAAAACAAACCGGTCTATAAGTTTACGACCAGCTTTCGGTAACATTTTCAACAGCTGCTGACGTTAGTAGAAATTAATAGTGGAAAATTGTGGATTTCCTTCTTCTCCTAACGTGTGATGGAAAATTATACCTTGCTCATTTCTAAAATTACAAAGGATTATACAACGTATAGAAACAATTATTTCATATACCGCTGACACCTGTTGCAGCTACTACTTTAGGTTATTAAATAAGCACATTCAAAAATGTTTTGCATAATTTAATATGCACTAAATATAATTTAATAATTTAAAATTTAATACCCGTAACTAGTGACTGGTATCATTGTACAAAGAAAGACATTAGGAATACTAAAAAAATGCAGGTTCTTGCCGAGCCTGAATTTTGTTTTAGCATTTCCCATCCATATTCTATAGGAGTAAGGTCCGAAATCTATTTTATAGACATTATTTCTAATCGTGATTTATACAGATAAAAATATTTGACAATTACTTGTTTTTAATTGATTTTGTTAACATTAATTCAGAGTTCAATACGCGCTTCCGATCGAATAGGATCCTATCGATACCGGTCTCTGTGAGTGAATTAAAAACTGATATTAAAATAGTTATAATAGTTAGTTCAGTTTATTTCTTTTGTTGTGATATAACGATTAATTAGTGTAGTTATTTAAAATGGATGTGGATAGCGGGGGCGAGCCCCTTGATCGAATATTGTATGTTCTGCATCATCCACTACGTCACAGTAACGACAGAGATCATTTTCACTGAGCTTTATTTTCCTTGTGTAAAACCCAAAAAACCCATGCCCTGTTAAAGCCTATGTTAACCAATACCCCAATCTTCTGTGTTTACACCCTACCCATTTCCTTAATAAATCCCCTATAAGCCTTTTTGACCACTGACCCTTATCATTTTCTGCTACCCATCTTTATTGCAATTCTTTTATCACCCTTTCCCTTAATATAATTTTGGCTTCCATTTTATTTTTTTCCTCATGCATTTCCTTTCTATCAATTAATAATAAATCTCTCGGTGGAATTCCGGTGACTACATTAAGGGCTACATTTGACACCGTCCGGTAGGCTTTGCTACTTTGCGTTGCATTCCGCTAATGATCCTTGCATACTTCTTTGTTTCTGTTGCCCGATACCATATTGGTGCTCCATATAGATGTAGTGTACCATAGAAAACAGCAATTCCCTTTTATTGCTACTGGGCCCATTTATATTTGGTAATATCCTTGTCAAAATTGCCACTTTCTTTTCTATCTTAGCCGCTATCTCCCTTATGTGAGTTTGAAAACCACCCCCATCTTCCAGATATACCACCAAATACCTTACCGACCTAGATGTTTTTATTACCTCGTCACACACTTTAAATGTAATATTCCGAATTTTTCCCCTGGGTCCTTTTAAAATTAATGCCTCTGTTTTGTGAGGTGCTAAACATAATTTATTTTTTTCCATCCTTCGGCTAATCCTACGAATTCCATTAACTCATCCTCACTTTCCGCGCTTACCACCAGCGCTAAATCGTCAGCGAAGGCTACTATTGTAGCTTGTCCTTAACACTCCGTCGTACAAAAAATTCCAGAGGGTGGGCCCTAAAACAGAACCTTGTGGCACCCCTGTGCTTACATTTATTTCTTCTCCTCTATCGCAGGTTATCTTCCTATTTTTAAGGTAATTTGAAACCATATTTACCAAGTATCTATCGACTCCTCTGCGACGTAGCTCCTTTATTATTAGGCTGTGGCTGGCAGTATTAAACGCATTCTTATTATCAAGTAATAACGCACTCCACTTACTCCTTGACTCACTTGCTAGTTTAAGTACCTTTTCGACTGCCTGCACTATAGACTTACCTTTCCTAAAACACAATCGGTTTACGTGTAATTCTTCTTCTTTTAACCCATTAATGCCTTCTAATGACTGGTTAGTGGCTACCTGGATACTTCTAACAGGCTAATGCCTTCTAGTGACTGGTTAGTAGCTAAATGTGTACTTCTAACAAGTTAATGCCTTTTAGTGACTAGTTAGTGGCTAACTGGGTACTTATAGTGACTTCTAGTGATTAGAAAGTTGCTAACGAGAAATTTCTAGTAAATGCCAAAGGGTCAGATTTGCCTTATTGTATAAAATTGTAATAGGATAAGAGTACCAAGCAAAAATGGATGATAATCGCTAGATGAAGAAGAACAGAATACTTCTTTTACAAAACTGCCATGAATCAACAAATGTGTATAATTTTAACTAAAAATTATTTTTCTTTAACAATTTTTCACGTGTTTTGTATTAAAAATACATTAACTTATTATATGACTAATAATTTAAAATAGATTCTGTCCTTTTTAAGACACGATACTACCTTCATTGTTATTAGGTGTTGTAACAATAATTGTTCCTCAAAGGCGCCAATTTGTAACAATATCCTTCCAAAGAGACAAGGCGCCAATTTGTAACATTACTAGTTCCAAGAAGAGATCCCAGCTATGAGACTCTCTCAAGGAGTGGTTCGACTCCAAGTTAATGCCCACTATAGAAAGAATTGGTGATATATAAGGGTTAAGGGTGCCACTATCTTTTAAACGTTACGAATAAACAACAAAAACTAAGGTGAAAAAGATAGAAACACCTTGTAATTAGACTGAATTCGAAAGCAAGAAAATAAACTACATTTAATATCAACCGAACACACTGCACCCTTAAGACTTATAGTCCATGGGTATATAAATCAAACTGTGATTAAAGAATATGTTTTTTTATTAATAAAAAAATTGTAAATTGCGGCAGGAAGCATAGATGAAAATGTTATAAACGGACTCTACTTATATCTTATTTAGTAGAGTGATCCGCTGGTCTCGGTTTATGTACCGATGCTGGTAGTTGGGGTGTTGGCTGTTGGAACCGTGGAGTTTTGCTAATTTATAGCTGTCTTGACAGGGTTTCCGGTTACGTTCGTTTGTAAGGGTTTTGTTTCGGGTACGTTCTGTTGTGAAGGTTAAGTTTGACAGTGGTAAGGTTTTGTCTAATATACATTGGGTCGGAATTAATTTTAGGGTTCGGGAGGACGGTAAACTAAGGAAAGGTAGCATGGCGATAGACATGTTACAGTGTATGAAACACACCTTCACAGTTTAAAATATATTTAATTCAAAGTCAAATTACCACAAAATGAACTGTCAATCCATGTCACGGCAGAATTGACATAATGCCGCCAGGTTAGGGTACTTCATAAAAATTCAAAATCTGAAAAATCTTTCCAGAAATGCAACCAAATATGCAAACAAGAAAAAATAATTAACCAAATTCGAATCGCTCGTTACAATAAAAAACCTGTTAAATGGGCTTGTCAAATGAAGTCGTATGCTAAGAGAGAATAAACTAAGAAGTTGTTGATTAGCAGGATCTTCTCAACCAATTAAGAGGACGAAATCTTCGGCAGATGGAAAATGTTCATTACTACAAAAAAGTGTCTACAAAGTCGTCTTAAACGACGCTGAAATTGGTATGTAATTATGAGGAATACACCTCGATTTGACTGCACTAAAAATTTAAGTGGGTATAGATGTTGGTGAAGGTCCCTTCACAAATTGTAGGGAATGCAAATCAAAAAAGGGTTAGGAATGCATTAAAACAAAATCACCTTCAATACATCAGATGATAATGAGTTCAATAACTTGAAAAAAATCTAGTTAATTCTACAGTAATTCAATCGGAATATATTAATAATTCTGTAATCTAAAAATGAGATTCACTTTTTCTTTTTTAAGTTTTTATACAATACTACTAACATTTATTATACTTAAAAACTTTGTAAAACGATTCATCATAGTAGAGGATTCAAAAAAAAACTATTAGAAGCCATTTTATGTTCTGCGAGATACCGCACACTCGAGGAGAACGCTAAACACAGCGGGACTGTCATTGACACGTTCTGGGGGCCCAATTGAAATATTGTAAATCGCAAGTAACATGTTGTATCGAATGGTGCACACACACACATACGCTAATACAACTCGATGATGATGGTCGAGACCCGTCTGTAAGTGGACTAGTTTGATATAGTAGAGCACTTGACGATCGATTGTTATAATCTGCGAAATTGTGGGCAGGAATTATTTCACCAGCAGACATCGAAAGATTCATGAGTAGAGGGTTGAAGAAATATGAAATAGACCAGCTTACGAAACAATGAAATTTTGAAAATGTAAATAAATAATTGTAGTGTATTAAGAATGACAATTTAGCTTATTCGATTTGGTTTGCGAAAATGTTTTTTGTTTGTTGAGGAGATAAAAAGTGTGATAATGTTTGCGTATCACAAAGTATCAATACTATAGTGCTCACGCTCATAGAAGGTAAATAAACCAAATTTATCACAACTGCATACGTGCTCCATAGAATTCAGTTCTCTCGCTTTCCCACCAGTTGGCCATAATACGTGCAGTTTGTGGACGGACATAATCATGCATTACTTGGAAGTTTTCACCAACATGCGCCTGCAAATGAGTGCACAATAGGACAAAGAATGGTATCTAAATACAATTGACCTGTAAGGAACGAATAAGGAAAAAAGACATTGGTCCTGCCTCCTACAATGATTTCACCCCATATCTTCATTGTGCCACATCTGTCTCTGCTCTTTTCTTGAACATGTCTTAGTCGTTCCACACTCTTGTTTGATAAGGGTCTGGGTGAAATTCAAACCTAGATTTGTCACTGAATAAAACTGTAGCCCAATTCTGAAATTCTCGACACCATTCCAGTCTTGAAGCTCAATTACCTTTAGACAGAAGTGGGCATCTCAGGAGCCTTCTACTGAACAAGTTGACTTCATGAAGACTATTTTGCCCTGTATAACGACCAATAGATAAGTTTTGCGCTCTTTGTAAACTGAACAAACAGTTTCTCTAAAATCTACTGGTTCAGCCATCTCACAATTGGAATAAGAACCATGACAGTTGGTTCAGATCTTGATAACCCAAGTGAAGCTTCTATAGTATTGATGCTTTGTGCTGAGTATTTTCCTTTATAAAGTACACTAGCTTTGACCCTCGATAACAGATATTGGAAATAAAAACCAAATTGAAATGAATTTTTTATTGGTTGCCATTTGTTCGTTGTCAACTGTAGTAAAAGAGATAGTTTATTGTCATGATGTGCCCAGTTGCCGTTTTCTTTCTCATTAATACATAAGAGTAAGTAAAAAAGGAAAAAAAAAGAGTAGTAAAAAGAGTAGAAAAAGAAGTAAGGCTAGGTGATGTCATCTCACCAAAATTATTCACTACTTTTTTGGAATATGTGTTCAAACAAATTGATTTTGACAACAAAGGTATTAATATCGACGACGAAAAACTAAATCACCTTAGATTTGCCGATGACATTATAGAAATAGCAGATCGTGTAGACGATGTCAAAAGTATGCTGGTTGACTTACACGCAGCTTTCAAAACAATAGGGTTAATTATAAATAAATCAAAAACAAAATATAAGACGGATCTTGTGTTAAGTGAAACCTGGAACCTGGAACACGAAATTCGAATTGGAAGAGACAACCAGACTTGTGAAATAAGTAGAAGGATTGGGCTAGCATGGGCCGCCTTTGGAAAGCTAAACCAAGTCTGCAGATTTGAAATTCCTGTTGGTTAGATTATCTTTGAGAGACCGACTGGCAAATGCAACATTGCGCAGGAGAACAGGTCTAACAGATGCAGTAATAAGAATAGCCCTTTTAAAATGGAACTGGGCGGGCCATGTGGCAAGAAGAACAGACAATCGGTGGACCAAAAGAGTCATCGAATGGAGACCAAGAGAAGAAGCATTTAGAAACAGAGGACGCTGGTCTGATAATATAAAGAGGATGTTTCCTAGCTGGATGACAGTGCCGAGAGACCGAACACAGTGGCAAAGATTAAGGGAGGCCTATGTCCAGCAGTGGACGGAAATGGCTGTTTGATAATGATGATGATGAATACATAAGAGAGAAAAGCAGGTTTTTCTTTTTCCCCTTTAAAGTATAAGCGGGTAAGAGTAAGACGCTCTAAAAATTTGAATCAACGAATTGTTGGTGTCATTTAAAAAAATAAGTTATGGAAAAATACTGCGCAATGCAGTTGATGATGATGATGCATCTGAATTCAGAAGGGGTTTCATTCAAACTTCTATTTTACACACCAACTGTAAACAGTATCATTTTGCCGTGCAAATGATGTACAGAAACTTATTCTGATGTAATAAAAAGTATTTAATATACCTTACATTTTTAAAATAATAATACAAATTTACGGCATTACTTGCTATTTAGCCCAGTCTTTTTTTTCTTTTTGTAACTCAAGTTAGCACTTGATTAACAACAACTTAATATGTTGTTTTTAAACTAATAATACAAGATGTCTATTACAGATAAATTGGTGCGAGTATTAACCTTATACATAACAGTAGTATGATTTAAGCATGCAGAATACGAAAATAATTTAAACCCTCTAGCACGTGAAACTGTTTATTTTAATGCATAATAAGCTTTTTAAATGAAACTATGTACTAAAAGGATTTGTTTTATTTTAATTAACTAAATAATTAAAATAACCTTTCTCCGACGCCAACTTGAATCACCTGACATTATTTGCTAGCGGTTTCGTGGGCAGTCGTCATAAAAAGTTCGCCTTTGTCGTATCAGGTCCATAAAAGTTACTCCGAGTAAAACATTCGTGACTGTCAACTGTGTGAACCTCCCATCGAGTGCATACAACTTTCCTAATGCATTAAATTTTATTGTTATTTTAATTCTGGGAAGCAAAAGCCTGGAAAGCTAGATAACTAGGAATCTGACTATCTTTTTTTAGTTGCTTTTGTCTTCTCTCGTTTTTAAAGTTTTTCCTATTTTTAGCTTAAGTCTTCGGAAGTGATATATTTTTAATGTAAAAAAATCTCCTCGCTTTCTGCGACTCCTTCTAAACTTCCAAAGAATCGTTTTAAATTTAATTATTCTTATATAATACTCCTTTTAGCATTTATCTGATGTTTGAGAAGTTTAATCAACCTATTCCAACTTTAACGTCGTCCTCACTTTTTTGATATATCCGTTTATGCAAAACATTGTCACTGTAGCTAAAAATTATTGAAAAAATAATTATTTTGTTTAGTTTAAACTTTTGGTAAGTTTAAAATATTATATACTGAAAAAGAGTTGAGAGCACTTGCTATTGAAAGAGCATATTAAAATATTCAAATATATAATTGATTTTCCTTGTATTTATAATAACCACTTTATGGATGTCTTAAACCACATATTTCTTGAGTGTTCATGTAATTTTCAAGACCGGGATCAGCAGATTAATTTTCTGAAGACCTAAGATCAATAAGGATTTTAAAATAAATAAGTAATTATATTTACACTTCATGATTAAGTGAAAGTACCTACATCCATAAACCAGTAAATTGGCCTCATATTGTGCATATCCTCCACTTCAAACGTTTTTGAAGTAGAATTTTCTTAGCTAACTAGTCAGTTATACTGTTTCCTTTTGATACTTGATTTTCAACCAAAAATATTACAAATTTTATAGACAAAGTTAATAACTAACTAGAACAACCACATTGGTGTTGCAGACTTCGGTCAGGGCCATGCAACACACTGATTTTAATGTGGTCCGTTAGGGGCTAGTAATGTTTGTTTAGTGTTTGTAAAAATATGGATGTTATGATTTCTTTTTTTTCGTAGCCTCTTCTGCTGCTATGGATATCAGTGCGCTCTATTTGAACTAAACTGGCGTTACAACCCATTGCCTATTTTATAATTAAATTTTAAATTAATTTTTTTTGGGCTGAGATGGGAAACACATGTCCTTATCAAGAATCCAGCACCCTCGAGAGGATGCCAACCAAACCCACCTCAAAAACTCGCCGTTACCCCCGCCTCGGAATCACTACCCTAGCATACTTCAAGACGGACGGCGGTCCCTCACACACTCTTTACCCATTCAGACCACTCGCCATTAGAGCATTCCCTTTTTCTAACCATTTTCTCCACAACTTCGGTAACCTCCACCCATTCTTTCTCCCCTCTCGACATTATCTCCACCATGTTCTCCCAATACACTGCTACCCCGAGTCTCCTCTCCAACTTCTCTGCAGTTCCTGGCCATGTGCCCCTCGCTCTTATATAACCAACATCTAGCCTTCTTCTTGAGTCCCTTCTTTTTCCATACCGCAACCTTGTGTCCTTTAGCACCACACCTAAAACATCTACCCTCCTCTCTATCCTTCAAAAATGTTACCTTATTCCATCCCAATTTTATCTCCCTTTTTCCCAGTAAAACTTCCGCCTTTTCCCATTTCGCATTCACCACTGCCATCTTCATCCCATTTCTCTTTCTTACTACATTAATTACCTTAGTACCTTTCCCAGTTATTTCCTCTATTCTCTTTCTTATCTTTTCATCTTCCATCCTATCGCCTTAATGGTTTTTGTTCTCCTTCCTGCCTCCACCGCCCTTGTTCCTGTAACCCTTTCCACTTCGCCTAGCATTCGCCCCACCTCCCTTCTTTGCTTTAATTATCACCTTCCTTCTCCTTAATATCTATCGACCTACTTCCCCCTTCAGCTCCCCTAACCCCTTATTAATCTTTTCAATTTCCAATATCCTTAAGGATAAATGCCTCATTCCTTCCTTCCGTTGCTCCTTCCTTTTGTGTATATATGGCTCCCTCGCCCATTTTTTTTACCTATGCCACCATCTTCCTTAATACTTCCATCTCCATATGTTCGAGCCTATGTTGCCCAACATTGTCCCCACTATAAATATTTCCAAGTGTCCGACGCAGCAAATCAAAAACCACCATCTCCCTCCATTCGGCAGACTCGCTCTTCCTCCCTTTTCTCTCTGAAATCTTCACTTACTTGATCCACTACATATTCTCTCCTTTTTCTACCAGTATCGGTTTTTTTTTCAATACAATCTCTGGACCCCTCTCTCCATTCTACTATCTTAACACTATCTTAACTCTGTCATCTCCGACCACTGGATTTCCCACCTTCACCTTCCCCCAGGGATCTGGAATAATATTTCACACACTAAACCTTGTTTTGTTTTAGATCCATCGGTTTAAATACAAATAGTACCTGCCTCCATTGCATCTTAAGCGTTGTCATTAATAATTACCTTGCATGACTTGTGAAGGGCGTATTTTCGTATAATATATTCTTTTTTTGCTGCTAGACGTGAAAGTGATTCACAGATTCTTTGTTAGATTGTGGTACAGTAAGGTGAAGCCGTATCATGGTCATAAAAGCCCTATCATAGTTATTAGAACCGCCTCCATAAATTGCTTTAGTTAGTTAGTATAGTCTTGTTATAATTTTTGCACCAGCGTTCTATGATAATATGATGCCCTTCTGCATTCTAGGACAAAGTATTTCTCCAAAACTTTATCTTCATAAGCCTATTATATTGTTAAATTCTGGTCTCCATTTTCTGATATCCAACTCAGGCTGAAGTTCTTTGAAAAGTTTGAAAGGAGTTTTATAATCTTTAGCAGACACATTTTTTCTCTTTAGTCGAGTGATATGTTTTAATTTTGAAAATAACTACTCATAGGGCCGGTTGCATAAGCGTTTGTTAAACCTATGTTAGCAAACACTCTGTTAACTTTTGACAAGTGTATGTGCAACGATAGCGCGTGCGCGGATATTTCAAATTTATTCATTTTTAGATGAAGTTGACGGCTTAAATAATTTTTCCTTAAAACCGAATAGTTAGATTTTAGTTTATTTAGTTTGAATATAAAAAACGAACCTCGATATTTATAAATTAATGGACTTTTACTACCAAAATCTATTAATAATAAATGATTGTCTTATTTTGAAGGGAATCTGTAATTTTAGTTTTTTATTATGGTTTCAAATGAATAAAAAAACATAAACTACTAGAATAAATACACAGGGAATAGAAAAAAAAAACAGAATAAAAATTACAAATGAAAGAGGTTTGCTTTCACTATTCAAATTATGTATTAAGTAAATATTAAAATTTCTTGTTTTAATGGTAATATGTAATTTTAATAAAGTAAGTGCCACTTACTCATAAGATCAAAACTAATATACCATTAAAATAATTTTAAATATCTCTTTAAATATCATTCTAGTTCAGTATCATTCAGTAACAAATAAGGAAGTCCGTTTAAATTCCAAAATATATACAATTTTCAGCCTTCCACAGTCTAATCTACTTATTCACATTAGGAAATGTGACAACGTAGCCTAAGAATCAAAATTTATATCAATCGTCGACTAATCAAATTAATCTTAAAATTTCAAATAGTCGAATGCGCCTGAGGGGGGTGTAACCTACAATACATCTTTACCAATTTAACACAGAGTTAACACGTTGTTAAGTAACAGAGGTTTGACAAGCGGTCATGAAACCAGCCTTTAATGTACAAGCTCGACCAGTCTTAACTGTGTCGAAATGTTTAAATAATGAAATGTCTAGTCTGGTAGTTTAAGGGCCTGTTTCAAAATCGCTGAGTAAAGTTCTAAGTAAGCTACTTCGAACTTATCTGCTTAGTAAACAATTATTTACGTTTCACAATCCCTGAGTAGGGTTAATCACCACTTTATCTGTTCATTAAGTTAATGATCGGATGCACTACCAAGTAACCGTTAAGTAAATGTAAGAAAACATAATCTCAAATACGACATTTCCAGATTTTCATCAACAACAATATTTTTTTTTATAACTGGACCAAAAAATCTGGTTTCAAAGTATCGCATGAGAAAACACAGTGCATATTATTTTCTAAAAGACGACAGCAATCCTACCCAGCACTAACATTTGGAAGCAATAGGTTAAACTTCACAGAAAGTATCAAATTCCTGGGAATCATATTTGACGATAAACTGAACTGGAAAAAACACTTTGATTATCTCAAACTGAACAGTATACAAGGTCTCAACATTTTGAAAACGTTATCACACCACAAATGGGGAGCAGACACAGACAGCTTACTTCACATCTACCAGAGCATCATCCGATCAAAAATCGAATATGGCTCAATTGCATTCAACGTAGCCAGAAAAAGCTATGTAAAAACAGTAAACATCATTCAAAACAAAGCTCTCAGAATAATAATTAATGCGTTTCCAACAACCCCCATCGACAGCCTCTGCATTCTTTTGGGTGAGATGCCTTTCACCTACAGAGCGCAACAAATCTCATTATCCTATGCCACAAAAATTTCCGCAAATCCAACCAATATAAACTATGGAACAATTTTCTTCAGTCGTCTACAAACGACACTCTATCATCAAAACCCTAACACCCCCCCCCCTTTCTACAAAAGAATAAACACATACTTATCCCAATTAGATTACAATCTCCCAAATACTCTTCCAACTTGTGCCCAGAACTTTGCCCCTTGGATTCTCTCACCCATCAATTTGAATACTGATCTCACCAAATATAATAAAAATGAAACTTACCCGCATATAATTAAAAACAATTTCTACAATATCCGTCGTAAATACCAAAGTTCGGAGTTTATCTACACTGACGCATCAGTAAACCAAGAATACCGTTCAGTAGGTTCAGCAGTAGTCACACCAACGACAATACAAAAATATCGTCTCCCAGAAGAATGCAGTGTTTACACAGGAGAACTATATGCAATCCACCAAGCTTTGCTGTATACTATGAGTAACCTAAAACCACAATATGTAATTTGCTCAGATTCACTAGTTCGTTAAAATCGATAGAACAACTTTATGCAAGAAATCCGTTAGTT
The DNA here is from genome assembly GCA_035357415.1 of Ophraella communa. Taxonomy (NCBI): domain Eukaryota; kingdom Metazoa; phylum Arthropoda; class Insecta; order Coleoptera; family Chrysomelidae; genus Ophraella; species Ophraella communa. The sequence continues at coordinate 16,347,758 of CM068988.1, read as the reverse complement.
CAACAAGTCCAACAACTGTTACATCAGCTCTCCCTCCTGAAAGTGGAAATTATCCTAGTATATGTTCCTTCACACGTTGGAATCCCTGGAAATGATAGTGCAGATAAATCAGCTCATGAAGCAGCAAGTTCCTTAGACATCCAGACTTCTGACATACGCATCCATAGTGATATCGAAAATTTCCTCAAGCAGCTGATCAGAAAAAAGAGACAAACGGACTGGAGTAATGAGTCATCCATACTTAAAATATCCAAACCTGAAGCCTATGGTTCACTACCTTTACCATCAAAGCGACAACAGCAAATTAAAATTTCAAGATTAAGACTAGGACACACCCGATTAACAAAACAATATCTGCTGACCAAAGAAGAGCCCACCAAATGTGACAGATGCGATACAGACCTAACTGTTAAACACATTTTAATAGAATGTCCAAAATATCAAGAAGAAAGGAAAAGGAATAATATACCAAACCAAATAAGAGACGCCACCGGAGATTCAGAACAAATCCAAAGGACACTCCAATATCTTAAAGACATTAATGTATATCATAAAATCTAATGTGACAATGTGACACACATATCTAATTATAGTTATACACTAGGATTGTAACTGCTAATGACCCCTAGTGGTCGAAGCAATAGCCTAATAAAAAAAAATATTTTATTTTAATTTAACCTCTATGTAATTAACTCGTTGAGTTACTACTTATACCTTTACTCAGCGATTGTGAAACAGGCCCTTAGATTTCAGAAAAATTTATTACATTACATCCATAGTTTTTATAAATGTATGCTGTGGCAAATGACACTGTAATAACACTGTATAGTAACACTGTACTATACAGTAAAAATGAATAAGACAAAACAACCGCAAAACGTAGTAGCAGGATAGTGATTAACGATGTCAATGAAATATGCAAGTCCAATTTGAAAACTCATCCGGAAGTAAACTATTACTCGCAGTATGAGAGAGTAAAGGTTAATACAATATTTAAAACGTGTTTCCACAATTTTCTTTCCATCTCTCCATCGGGTGTAGTTTTTAAAACTGTGTTGCTTAAATCCATTTCGGGTTTGATCATTAAAACCTTTAAAATGGCATGTTTTGTTGAGGCAAATTAAAACAAATTAAAATTCAACCTAATTGCAGACTTCGCCATTAAACTTTTTATTTATTTTATTAACCGCGAGAAAAATGTGTTTCTAAATAACACATTAACATAAGAAGACAATAAAGAAATATATTATAGGGAATGTTAGACGTTTTGTTATGTAACAATATTAGTTCCTCAAAGGCGCCAATTTGTAACCCTTTTTAGTCCCAAAAAGGCAGGGAGCCAATTTGTAACTAAAAAACTCTCCAAAAGAGATCCCGGCTAAGAGACCCTCTCCAGGGGGTGGTTTGACTCCAAGTTAATGCTCACTATAGGAAGGATTGGGATGTATAAGTAATAAGGGCGTCACTATCTTTTGAACGCTATTGATTAAGCAAACAAACTACACAAAAACTAAGGTGAGAAAGATAGAAACACCTTGTAATTACTTTAATTAAACAACAAATAAAGAAGCTACTTGAAATAAAGACCGACCACGCTACACCCTTAAGACTTATAGTCTAAGGTATATAAATGAAACTTTTGTTTTTTTTTTAAATTGATTATTTATTGAAACTGTAAGTACTTGCTGATAATGAACTGGAGTTGTAAAAAGTGGACTTAACTTTAGGTTTCTGTGCTGTCTAGGAGGGTGGCTTCAGTTTCTTCGTGGAGAGATGAAAGTTTCTTTAGTGGTTCTGGTTGCTTGGGATGTAATAGTTTTCTTAATAGCTCAGAAGTGGCTTGAAGGACTGTCTTCACATAGGGACCTTCCAAAAGCGGTAACTGGGCTCTAAATTAGCGATAACTTTCCAACTTAGCGATAACTTTCCAACTTAGCGGTAACTTGACTCCAACTTAGCGATAACTTGACTTCAACTTAGCGGGTTGTATCTTTCTAAAAGTTTTATGTGTGTGAGAAGGAATCATGGAGGTATGGGCGTTAGTATTGGACAGACTTTTCAGATAGGACAGCAAATTACTAAATTTCAACAAATAAATTGTCTTATCTTCAAGTCTTCCAACACAGCGTCCATAAATATAATAAACAAATGAGCAAGATTGAAAATTAGTAATGCACAGGACGGTGAAGCCGGTCTTGTTCTGTTTATAAAAAATTATCAATAGACTAATGTGATTTAAATAAAAAAAAGGTATATATTTAACTAGTTCTAGTAAAGCTTTGAAACAATCATATATTTGTACTAAATGCATATTTGTGAAAAATTGATTTTTTGTAACATTAAAAATATTACAGTGAAGTGGTTTTTGTTTAATAACTATTATTAATTGTTTGACTCTAAAGCAAGTTTTAATAGCGTGGTTGAAGACTACGCTTTTATGAACTTAAAATTTGTCAATAATTATGTTTTTAACTTACGGAAAATATAATGTCTAGCTGTTTACTGATCAATTGTTATATTTTGTCTAAAAGTAATAGCTTACCTTGAACAATTATTGAAGACACGTGTTCGAAAGCACGCTTCTGATACATTTTATTAATTTTCAAATAGTATGTGTACAAATTGTGTGTGAATTGTGTAGAAAAAAGATTTTTTATTATAATTAAAGCATAATTATGTAACTAGTAATGAAAAGAATAGAAAAAAGTCTACATACCAACAACCAAAAAGGAAATTAACAAGATGAGGTACTTTAACGTTTTTCTTCAGTCTCTTTAGTCGGCCTGTTGGTCGATGAAAGGAGATATGGTTGCCTTAAGGGTCTTTAAATAGTCTTGCTCAAAACGGAAATCGTGTTTGTGTCATTTGTCAGAAGAAATGCGTTCGTTATTCAATTGCAAGCGAGGGACGCGTTCTGTGATTGGCCTCATTCAAACAGATAAATATAGGATTTTTACGATAAGTTGACCATGACGTCATTCCTAGTTAATTATATTGCCAACAAAGTAACTTAAAAATAACTGACAGTAGATGAGATGTACTTGTAAGAGCTAGGAAAATTAAATGTGTACAGATTGGTAACAATTCGCGCTGTTGCCACAAGCCAATTGCCATGCGTCATTATTGTATTGTACACGTTTGATATTTAGAATTAGCACAGCACTACCAGTTAACCTAGATGAAGGAAAAACAACTCTGCGTGACAACACCGCAAAATTTTATGCTCTGACGTCATTGTCAACTTATCGTAAAAATCCTATAGTTAGCGTCTATAAGGGGTGTCTCGTGTACAGTAGCATTAATAGTGAATCGGGGTCGGTTTTAACGGTAATAATAGCGGTATCGTTTACGGTCGGTAATAGTGCAAGGTGACATGACGATAGACATGTTACAGATAGACTACTATTAATTGGTCTATTATATCATTTTTTGTTAAAAGTTGAAAGTTGGGGGTACATTGGTTAAACTAAGATCATCAGTGCCATTTATTCGACGAGAATATTTTTGCTGCATTCTAAAAACCGAAATAAAAAATGTATAAAATTGTAGTAAATCTTCTTACTATCGTAAGCTAAATAGGTATATTAAAGTAATGAGATTGATAAAGACCAACGGGTAGATAATTTTAGTAAGTTATATGGAAAACAGCACTAGCCTCTGTTACAAAAGTTCTAATACAGTTTTATTTTCATTTAAAACAAATTTAATTTTGAAGTTATCCCTTTTAGCTAAAGTATTAGAGCTTATTTCAAATTCCTAAAGTATTGTCCTAATTATATTATGACAAAAATAAACACATTATATACAAAAATGATATTATCTATGTTTAATGAATTTTTTTTCTTACAGATTGATCCAAAAGTAGCATTTCCAAGAAGAGCACATCCTAAGGTAAGTGTTTACAATTCTTGGTTATAATTAATGATTTAAAAGTCTGGTTAACAATCATTGAAAAATAGTATTACATTAATACGGTTTTGGTTTGGTTTTCAATGTGCTCCAAATTATTAGATGCGATTTTTTTGTTAGCAGAAAATTGTTAATACTTTTTTGCTTTATTAATAAAAACACATGTAAAATAATTGCTTTTGAATATGAATACTTATTTATCGGACCAAATTACATAAGGCATTTATTAATTAATTAAAAAAATTCTACGCATTTATATGTTTTTTCTCTACTTTTTAATATTTTTCATTAAAACTTTCCTGAATTTAACAGGATCCATTTTTCTGATGTGCTCTACATTTATCTTTCGTGGATATAATTAACTAGATAAATCTTTAATTTTTCTGAAGATTATTATTCACCTTTAGCTTTCCAACCTTGGCAATAGAAAATAGTTTCTCCACGATCATCACAGAATTTACCAATTGTGAAATCAAATTTGATTACAGAATGATGGAATTCTCTCTCTTGAGATTAAAGAAATAATCTGCAATACTTCTTAAGAATAATAAAAAACTCTTCGTTTGAACGCAACTTCTAAGTTTATTCGAAAAATTATGCTTTAAATTACAATGACGGCCGTTTTGCTGAATAGCATCGTCAGATTGACATGTCAATCTAACCTAACCTAACCTAACCAAAAAGTAACGGACTTCTGTTCCCATGCATTTTAAATGTATTTAGATTCTTTCTCTTGTGATAGAATAATATTCTCACACTGGTGGGTAATATGCCTAAACAAATTGCCATTTTTTTAAATCTCGAGAAGCCTCAAGAATACACAGGTCATTGTTATCGGAGAACGTCGGCCACTGTGTTAGTGGATGCAGGAAGAGATCTGGAAATACTAAAGAGGCATAGGGGGTGGAAGTCTTCTCAAGTGGCAGAAGGATACATAGAAAATTCGATGCAAAGTCAAATCAATATTGGAAATAAGCTAGTCTCATAAATTACTGGATCTAAAAATCCAGTAATCATGCCTTTCACTTTAAATTATGTTAATGTTAGCTCATATTCTACAAACTACGCAATAATGCACCAGTTTTTCATTTCAAGAACTGTACAAATATAACTATTATTAAAAATTAGAATGTTTCTTGAATTATTGGGTGTAATTATTTTTTGTTCGTTTCCATTTAAAATTATATCTTTAAAATGTTTGTTCGTGGAGAAAGTATAGTGTGCTACTCGGTTAGAATAAAATGCGTTATGCTCGTGGTTTATTTATTTTATTTATTATTATTTTATTTATTTATTTATTTATTTATCAAGCACAAGATAGACAATAGACGGAGAATAGTATATTCTGTAACAAGGGTTAGAATGAAAATTCGATGCGAGTGAAAAATTTAATATATTAAAAAATAAAAAGCATTGATTTTATAAATGTTTTTGTCAATTTTTGTTTATATCTGATATCTATATCTTTTTTTAAAAACAATTATTTCGGAACACCACAGAACTGGTTACGCCACCACCTCTGCCAAATGTTTTTTTCTTTTTATTATTTTTTATTCCTTAGTGAAGTAAGTAATTGTAGGCGTTTTAAAAATTGCCACTCCTATGCTGTTGAAGCAGGCCGTTTTTATAACTTCGGTAGGTAAAGGAAATTCACATTTAATATGTATATGCTATTCTTAAGCCGACTGTACCTAATCAGGTCACACTCCTATCTATTGTTTAATAGAGAAACAAGCATGTATGCAGCCAAGAGATTTCTGGAAAATATCAGAAAATAACTCAGACTACTGACGAAAATTGTAACTGGTTACTGAGGTGTCCAAAAATACTTATACAGGATGAAAGTAGAATTCCTCCATGCAGAGGATGTGACATTGCTTTATGATTTTGAGATAAATTTGTAGTAAAATATGAATTTAATAAAAGTCCTTGAGTATAATACAAAATCTTTATAGAATTATCAAAGTCAAGTATCGTAAAACTATGATTTAGAAGAAATTTTTGGATTTTGTCAAAGTTACACATTATACGTTATTTCCCTTATTAAGAATAGAAATTCTAACGAAAATTCTAAAAGTAAGTGAGCAAACCGAGTAATATATTACGCTTTCTTGACTCTTTCTCTTTCTCACCGTGTCTTTTGAACACGGCTGATAATATAACCACGGTGAGATGTAACGTTGCGGAAAAGGGTAAAACGAGTCATTTTGTCTCTACAAAGTATTAAGGTAAAATTCTCGCCAAATTTTCAATTAGGTACACGCCGATTAAGTATACGTATACAAAATGAAGCGACATAAATCTCCCTGTTAAAATTATATTAAAATTCCTCCTCTTTACTTTAACGCTCATATAAGACGATTATATATAAACGAACAAATGAAGAGCCATCTCCAGTTGTTTAAAAGATTGGTAGGAGTTTAAAAGACATTTAAGATACATTTTACTTTAAACGTACCTACATTAGAGTAGAGTAATGGTATTATTATCATTGAGATTATTATTAGGAGTACTATATCTGTATGTGTTCTTTGGGCTTTGATCACCTACATGTTTAAATTATTGATAAATTCGGGTGTTATCGCATACCACTTTTGTGCGTTCCTAAATAAAGTTTTCTTCTTCCATCGAATTTATCACATATCGAAATTTTCATTATGACGATAATACCAGCTGTCTTTTAATTATGATTGATCCTGTTGCAAAAATTCTATTACTGATGGTATAACTATACGTCACCTTATTAGAAACGTCACTGTCGTCATTATATCCAAACAAACTTTTGCCTTATTGTTGTTAGGTTAGCTTAGGTTCAATGGGAGTGCTTCGACCAACGTTGGGTCTATAGGGGTGAGCCACCTAAGGTTATAAATAGCCATACAAGCCAATCCTCCTTGCGAAGTCAATGATTGTCTTGGTTTTCCAATTTTGGAAAACCAAGAATGCGGTGCCTAGTAATTTCCAGGGCGGAGCAAGAAGATAATATGTATTCTGCAGTCTCTGGTATCCTAGACGACAATGTCACGTAAGCAGTCCTATAAGAATGCGTAGGTCTTTCATATCCCACTCCAGAATCTCCTTAGTTAGATTTTTCGAGGGTTTGGAAATGAAAGCCTTCAAATGGAATAGTCCTGGGATATCATTCCAGTACATACATACATTCATCAAGGTTAACTTTAACAAAACCGCCTTGTTAAAAACAAAATCCGCCAATGAGCATCCAGAATTCACAAAACATCAAGCAATCCCATCATTGTTGTAATTGCCTTAAACCGCCAGTCAAAGGCGAATCGGCCCCCAGCCAGCCCAAAAACACCCAACTTCTCTGTAAACAAATCCATCACCCACAACGACTTCTCGCAAATATTGGACGAGCTCAACGTACAACACTTCAAATGCTGGCGCATTATTTCGAAGGCAACTAACCTACTAATCTTCCCACCTCCCTGATAAGGATTATTACTTCATCAGAATCCACCTTCCATAATACACACCAACTACAAGGCCGAAACCTGCCCAAAAGCTGCCTCTCCTACCTGCAGCAACTGTCAAATCCCAAACGCTTCCCACCACTCCAGAAGCCCTAAAGCTTCTGAAAAGCCCCACCTGTTCACAAGAAGTAACCCCTATACTTTGCCACGCCCGGCTAAACAACCATCCCTCACATTTTGGGGACCAAATAATTACTATGGTACTAACTACCGTAATTCTCAATGCCATTTACTTATCACCCCACTGCTGCAATGGAGGTGATTTTAAACTTAACCCCACTGCACATTCTGCTAGAAAGTGTAAGGAAGAAAACAATTAATATATAGAATGATCAAAGAATGAATTATCAGGGAAAAACCTCGATCACTTCAATTTGATTAAACTTGGGAAATTGCCCCAAGATGATATGCCAACGAAATTTAACTTTGTGCTAAAATTCATCACAAAGTTGAGTAATAAATCTGAATGGGATGAATACACCATACAGAATTTAAACCAGAATGCCATACAGTGGTATACGAACGGTTCCAAGCTAGACGAGGGAACTGGGATAGGAGTTTTTGGTCCGAGAGCCAAATACTCAGAAAGCTTGGGCACATACCCGAGCATCTTTCAAGCAGATGTCCGTGCCATCGAAAGATGTGTGGAATTCAATATTGGAAGAAACTACCGCAGACAGGAGATTGTGATCAAGTCGGATAGTCAAGCAGCCAGCAAAGCGCTGAGCTCAATATAATCAGTTCGAAGATGGTTTGGGAATGTCCAGGCAAACTAAATGAACTGGGCCAGAAGAACACTGTCACCCTCCTATGGGTCCCGGGACACATAGGAATAAAGGCGAACGAAACAGCAGATAAGCTGGCAAAAAAAGGAGCTGAAACCCCACATTTGGGACCAGAACCATCTTGTGGGATCAGCAGTAGAGTAATCTTAGGAAAACTAAGGGCAGAAATGGAGAAGGAAAAATCCAAGTACTGGAATCAGCTGGAAGGACTGAGGCAATCTAAGATACTATTGGGGAACTATGACCAGACGAGATCTCTTAGCTGCCTCAACATCAGTAAAAAAAGGCTCCAAATTCTAACGAGAATATTAACTGGGCATTACCGGTTAAGAAGCCACATGAAGAAACTAGGGTTAGCCGATGAAGCAAAATGCAGATTCTGTGAGGAAGAGGATGAAACCTCAATACATATACTCTCAGAATGCCCTGCCTTGCAGAATTCTAGGGCTAGATACCTAGGAGCACATGAAATGGAAGATGGGGATCTACCTGATTTGAAGCTCGACGATGTCCTAAACTTCCTCAGGAAAATAGGACTCGAAGAGCTGCTATAAATCTGGGGAAACATCAGAACATGGCAAGTAAGGAGGGACACAATAGATCCTATAGGTCGCAGTGTACTAATCACCCCTTATTTATACATACATACATACATACATAGTATTTTTCAGTAAAAAGTATTTCTAACCAGTTAATATTTTTTAAAGAAATATGATTCAATTTTACAATAATTTAGTAAATGTTAATTTTCATAGTTTTTTTTTTATGAACTCCCCAGCTATAAAGCCATATTGTATATTTTCTGGTATTAAAAGCCGTTAAAATAAAAATAAATTTCACATTATCCGCAACAAATGATATTTTTCACAATATGCGCAAATTGGATGATACTGTGCCATCGAGTTAATATGCAAATAAGTTTTGAAACTCTTTTCGCATTAATAGTAGTAAAACAGACAAGTAATTTGCTTTAGAATATCTAGTCTGCACTTTCTTGGCACTTGTCCTTGGCAGGATATCTTTGCCAAATCACCTCTACTATAACCATCCGTTTGCTTTACTAAATTCACTGTATTATTGTTAGAGATGATTTCCGTTATGTTAAATGCTTGCTTAATCTTATTAGCTAAGCGTGACGGTACATCTCTCTGTAAGCGGTTGCTTATGGGAACGATATGCAATAAATACGTCTAAAGCACCGTCTTTAGCTATAATCCGAAAACCTGTAATCCGTATAGGAAGTGCAAGGATTTACTGGTTTTAAGTTTATATTCATTGCGACATATTTATGCTATAAAGAGCGGGCCAATAATTGCACGCATACAGAGCATAGAAGTTAAAAAAAATTATTTAGAAGCAAATTTGTTGAATGTACATATAATTTTTTAAATTGTTGTTACAGCAAATTTTATATTTTTGTATGGGAATTCTTTTTATTGTTAACTTTACTGACTTTTGATTGTTTCAATGGTTTGGTTTGATTTTTTCCTGCTCTTTTTTGAACATTTCTTTTTCTTCTTTTAGAATTTTTTGTTGTGACAGGTCGTGAACTTTTACCTAAAACTAAAATTATAATAGAAAACGATCAGTTAAATATTTTGATGGAAGTTGTTAAACTAATACTAAACCAACAATTATTTAACAAAATTTTCACAATTTAACAATGTTAAAGCCTAGATATTATTGATATATTTATAGTTCTATTTTTTAAAAATGAGTGATTCAAGTTCTAAAGAGCTACCAAGCTATATTGAAGAGGCAGAAGGTAATGCTCTGTTATCAGTAATTCCCAAAAAGTCGAAAGCAGTTTATGATTTGGCATACGCATGTTAATGAGAACCGCCCTTAAACCGTCAGAAGCCTGCCCACTAAGACGTTTTGCATTCGGATTTCCTGACGGTTTGATAAAAGTTTGAAAACGATAGCTGGCCAAACCCGAACAAAGATTATAATTTTAATCTGTCAATATGAAGATAAAAGGAATTTCGACACAGCTGTCATTTACACAAAAAAGTAATTTTTCCAATAAAATTTATGTTTTTAATTGTTTCGTTAAAGTTGTTGTCTTGGTGTTCCTACTGAGTTTAATGTGTCGAACAAAAAATAACAACGTCAATCAATTACATTTTGAATACTTCCTTAAAATCCCATTAAAAGAGTGAACGGGTACAGCTAAAAACCCATAGATGCAATGAATTTTGATTTAGACTATATTTAATTTTGAATTTGAATCCAATAAATTCACTAAATACATTTAAAAAAAAATTACCTGTTTTATTCCAGATAGGTTCTCCTAAATGAAGTCCGTTTATATTTTGATTAAGAACGCTTTTAGCTATCATATTTAAAAAATTTTCAAATTCTTTTTTCGCTCGCTCTTGGCTTCCTAATAGCTTAACGCGTTTCTTCTTCTTCATACCAGATAATTTTTGTGGTGGTTTTTTATTCATTAATTTTGATTTTTTTGGAGCCATTTTATCCCAAAACTATGTCTTATACAAGGGAAACAAAAATTGCATTTGACAGTGACAAATTAATAAATAAAGCATAAATATACGCCAAATTTTATTTTAGAGAAAATATACTTTACGCTTTGGTATACAACACCTTCTATCATTACTTATTATCCAAAAATGTATGTCAATAGAAACATAAATCTCCTACTAAAAAATAACATATTATCAGAATAATATTAGTTCCTATGTTTACAGTTTCTTTGAAAAAGCAATGGTTTAGCTGCTGCATTTATTGCAGAAACAGATTTTCAATTTGCTTATAATTACTCTAGGTAAAGTAGGGACCATTTTAGAAGCAGTAAAATGCGTAAAATACTCCTGGATTCTCTTTTGTCAGTATCTCAGATTCCATATATTTACTCCCTCTTTAATGAAAATGTTCCTACCTTAGATATAATCCTTAAAAGCAGCCATAAAGCATCCATCAAATTGGTATGTTCTTTAATAGAATATACAACATAAGTGCCAGTATAAAGTCCATTCTTACCTGATAATATCCATGTCTCTGCTTATATTATTGAAGGACTGATTTTTACATTTTGTAGTTCTATACTGTCACCTTACTTTATAACTTCCAATAGTAGATGCAGCTTATATAAGTGTATAAAATACGAGTAAATGTTTGGTACACAAGATTTTATTAATAACAACACCAACAATACAGTAAATTTATTTTTATTGACACATTCATACCTTTTATCCAAAAACATTTCTAAGCAGGAGATATTTTCACAATAATTTACAAATTGTACAACAAAGTCTTCACAATTAGTATCTTGATTTATTTTTGCTTCGGCTAATAGATCTCACGTAAGATTTACTGCTCTCCAGTTTGTCTAAATTCTTTCTCCTCCGTCTTTTTCGAGGTTTTTGAGGGACCGATCTGGCTTGATCTTGATAAACCTTTTTATCTTTGGGGTCCATTTTTCTCCACAGACCAGCTCCTTTGACGGCTATGTCAGTTATTGTCAATCCTTGGGCATTTTTTCTAATATCTCGCAAAAAATTGAGAAAGGGGTTTCTGGTTATTTTACCTTTTCTATATTTCACTGGATTTTTACTGGTTTTTCTTGCATCGTCTTTGGAATTGCTGTCCGAAAAGTTTTCGTTAGGAGTGCGTGTCATTGTGCTAGTACATTCTTTGCTATAATTTAGATTGCTTTTTTATTAGGTATTTTAGATTCAGTACTTTGACAATTTTTGACATTCAAATAAATATTACGTAGCCCAGCAACCAATTTCAGTGATTGCCTTTCATTATATGTATAATTAGTCCGATAGCGTGTTTTTTCTTAATTCAAAAACAGTACAAAAATAATTTAAATCTGAACATACACATAAGAAAACTTTTGATAATTAAAAATTACTACTGGATTTATCTTTTCCAAATATTAGAATTTAAATATAAATAATAGTATAACCATAAATAAAAATGACTATACTTTGACGTAAGATTGGAATAATTTTCTCTATTTCCTTATATTACAAAAAAAATAATAAATAAAAAGGCTAGAATAAAAATAAAGTACTAACTCGAATAATTAAATATAAAGTTTATTGTACTCTATTTATATTTATAGTTTAAATGAATATGAAGATTAAACGAATTATACACTGAAATCTGTTGAAATGTTTCTTCTTGTTTTAAAGTGTTTAAAAAACCTGGACATTATACTGAGCCCTCAAATTTTATGGATAATGCTCTAACTCTCGTAATTATTCATATACATAGATAAAAATTCACATTATGATTTACAATAATAGCTTAAAAATTACTTCATAATTTAGTACTTCTACTATTTTAATCTTTGCTAAAAATGGCAAAGGAGCGTTTGTTAGATAAACACCAAGTACCACATAGTATAAATCGTATTTAAGTAAATATCCCCATCGCTTTTAATACTTTGTTTGTAGTGAAATCTTAAGAAAACTTTTTCCTCCTTTTATTTACGTTATTATTCCTGTGTTGTAGTTTTAATACTCTTAGTACACTGTCAGTCAGTTAGTAGGTACCATAATTTTTGTGCCTGTCACTTTTTTAATACTTATTATCACTTATGTTGTTCCTCTTCACTGCGCTAATCTTTCCTAGTCATAGAAAAAAAGAAACAGGAAGGAGTCTGTCATATATTAACTATAAGGAAAATTTGCGACGGAAGTCGGCCATCTTGAAGCTCCTAGTATGACTCATTGTTTATATTTACAGTATACTGTCAAAGCAATATTTGCATATAAATGTCAAAAATGAGCACATAGGCGTATCATTCTAAATTATTTAGAAAACTAATTGTATTCACACAATGGGGGAGTCCCTTCATGGTAGCCAACCTAGAAAAACCACTGCCTTTTTTTTGGGAATTATTCAACTTTGAATGTATAGTTTTTGCCACATTCAGTATACTGTAAAAGTTTTTCGTGTCACGAAGGTCTCATTTATTAGATATTGGAAAAAACGATTTTTGTAGGATATTTTCGTATGTTATGTTTTCAGTAATGAATTGTGACAATTGAAAATTTTCATTCATGCCATCATTGTCAATTTTGCTATTTTGATTTTTACTTAGAACATAAACTATTTTATGTTCTAAGGATTTTTATTTGTTCTGTATTCTGCTTTTGTTTGAATTTCATTACATGATCTGTATAAATTGATACCGAAAGAAGTCAGAAATCCAATAAACTAAGCAGACAAGACAATTTTGGTTAAAAAATGAGAATAATTTAATAACTACTTGCTGATTTCTGCGAATAAAGTGAATCTACAAAATGACCTTAACCACGAATAAAAACACATACACTTAACCTCCAAAAAGCTACCGCTATAGTGTCAAAACGTTGTTGATATATTAGACATTTGACAGACAAAGAAATAGAAAATGACATATGATAATGGTTTCTATTGGTTATCCTTTAGTGAAAACATAACATCCGAAAATCCCTACGAAAAACATTTTATTCAATATCTAATAAATGAGGCCTTCGTGACAAGAAAAACTTTTACAGTATACTGAATGTGCTGAAAACTATACATTTAAAGTTGAATCATTACCAAAAAAAAGGCAGTGGTTTTTCATCTATTTTTTCAGGTTGGCTACCATGAAGGGACTCCCCTATTGATTGGTTGAAATTTATTAAAAATAAAAACCCTGATATAGTTTTTATTTTTTTTTTCGGTACGTCAATGGAAAAGGAAATTAAAATTGACAGTTGGCCGCCATATGCAAGCTCCTTTCTAGACTCAAGGTCATTTTGCATTTCCTGTTTCTTTTTGTTCTAAGTTGCTAGTCTAAGGACGTAGATAACGTTAAATTAAAGTTAGCTACATAAGGGTCGACATAGGACTGCAATTTTCTCGTCTTCTTTTTTGAAAATGGTGATTACCCAGTTATGTTTATCATAGAATAGTGCTCATAAATGGTTTAGAATAGACACTGCCTATAAGTAAATTTAAGTCGATTGTGAGAGCCATCTATGGATTGTGTGCGTGGTGCCTGTATTTTATAATTATTTCAATAACTTTGTTATTTTCCGCTAGATGTCAGCATATTTAGCGATCCATTTTCGAATTTATTTTAATACGAATCGAGAAACGATGAGGTTTTTAACGAACAAGTGTCAAAACAGCCAGATGAAATAAGTTTTTTATAATATTTTTTATATTTTGCCATTTTATCAATTTTTTAAATTAATTTGTTATTTGTATTTAAATTACGAAAATTTTGATTTTAAAAAGTATGTCGGTGGCACTGTGTAATTTATAACGTTTGACAGTTTTGACAATGGATGAGTTCTATAAAAGGGAAATGTTGCCACATTAACGAGCAAAAAAATACTGAAAAAGGTTAGTCGCATAAGGAAGCAGTTATTCCAATATATTTTTGGTTTTTCTTATGTATTTTGGGCCCCTTTATCACCTGTGTTGTACCCGAAAGATATGGAGGTCTTTTAACATATTTTTAGTTTGTAGTATTTTACTTCTTACAGTTGACAAAAAACTAAATGTCAGCTGTCAACACATACACATCATTAGATATTGTCCTGTTATTATTTAGCATTGTTTGGCTTCGTGTTTTTGTATTACTGCTTTAAGCTACCTTTTATATTTAAATTGGTATCTTAAGTCATTTATAACATTTTCATCTAGGAATGAATAAAATGCTTCAAAATGTGGAGGATTAAGTCCAGTAAAGTATTTAAACATGATATTTGTCGTTTTTAAGTTTTTATATGAAAAATAGTTTTTCCTGTACGAGTATTTCCGTCCACGGTGAAGATTTGAATATACTATCTTTTGTTTCAATTTTTGTAATTTTTTTTTGGTTCAGTTTTTCTTTGCCTTATAAAATTAGTAGAGCTATAATTGTGTTCCAACATATTTGTAGTGGGTTTAATTGGGAAATTCTTAGATTGATTGTCAACATCTATTTGATTGTCTGAGACACTAGCATGTTCTTGTACATCAACTTGAGTTATTTCTTCATTTTCCTCAACTTCAGTAGATTCATTATTACAATAAGGTTTTGGATCTACGCAATTATGAACGAAATGTTCACTACAAATATAGGTGGTTTTGTTGATTGTGGCAAAATTCAGATTTTGGTTGCCACATAAATCAATCCATTTGAGGCATCTGCTCGGACATTTTCTGGGTTTAGGAAACGGAATAAACTTAAGAGAATTCCTTCTTCGTCCTTTAAATAAAGTTCTTGTATTATTTCTACAATTTTGATATGCACAATGCTTCATCGCAATTTGTATTGTGGAATCACAACAAAGATACAAATCCGGGTAGAATTACTCTTCTCGATGGTATTTGCAATAATAAAAGCAGATCAGAGTAACACAAATCACTAACAGATAAATTTAGAATAAGAAATCAGTAATACAAAACCACGAAGCCAAACAATGCTAAATAATAACAGGACAATATCTAATGATACGTGTATGTGTTGACAGCTGACATTTAGTTTTTTGTCAACTGTAAGAAGTAAAATACTACAAACTAAAAATATGTTAAAAGACCTCCATATCTTTCGGGTACAACACGGGTGATAAAGGGGCCCAAAATACATAAGAAAAACCAAAAATATATTGGAAAAAATGCTTCCTTATGCGACTAACCATTTTCAGTATTTTTTTGCTCGTTAATTTGGCAACATTTCCCTTTTATAGAACTCATCCATTAAATGATCAAATGTTAATGTTTTCAAATATTTTAAAATGACTAATACACCAATAATAATATATTATATAAGTAAAAGATGATATTCATATTCACAAATATTTTCTTAAAGAACAACATAAAATTAATAAATTGCTATTAGCCACAAATGTAATTGTCAATAGTCTTGTCATTAGATACTTCAGTCATGTAGCCAACCAAACATAAATTTGTGTGCATAAAAGCATAATTACGATACGCAAATGCCCTTTATAATAAAGATTTTAATAAGTGCAAAATATAAAAATAACTTTGTTGCGTTATTGTTCGGAATGGGCCTTAGATCTAATTCATTTTAAATTTTATTAATTTTATTAATATTAGCACTTAACGTAAGGAAAACAAAACACCAGTATTGTGGTAAATATTTAATTGAGTATTTTTACTGTGAATAAATGCGCAAACGTGCGTACAAATCTACGAATAAAGAATAGAAAGGAAGGACTGTTGTCATATTTTAATCTAGCAAATAATCGCGACGGAAGTCGGCCATATTGAAGAACCAAATATGACTCATTCGAATCGTGACATTTGACATAAATAGTTTTTTCATGCTGTTTTATATATTATTTTCTGATTTAAGTAGTTAACCCAACTCTTGAATGGGAATTACTTTTCATCTGCAGGGTTCTATTTATCTGAATTATTAAAAATTAACAAAATATTTTAATGACAACCACATTGTTATCATAGACGTTCCTTTATTTTTTTTACAGACCAACTAAGTCACCTATTATAATTACCTATTTTGAAGTTTTTAATCTAAATTTATATTCCTACAACCTTATGACAATGTATATTACTGTACAGATAATTACAAGCGGAAAACCGTTATTTTTTTTAAACATTTAATACGAGGCATAAGTACCTATATAATACCCTGTGTGTGACACCACTGGTAACCGGAAACTTCAAGTCAGCCATATGCAAGAACCATTGCGGACATCGTCAAATCGTATTATACTCCTTCCTTTTTATTATTTATTCGTAGGTACAAATAAATAAACATAAACACAAAAATTGTTACTGCGTGTCAAGAGTTTGGCGACTGTTCATATGATGTCAACGATGCTGCTGCCTCTAGTGAATCGGGGCACAATAAAAGCATCTTTAAACAGCTAATAAAAGAACGCAGGCTATACAGGATGTTTCATTAAGAATTATCCATATAGTAACTGGAGAAACCTTAGCACTAAATATGAAGATTTAAGCCAAAACACTTAAGTAAAATATTTCTCGAAAACTACTCACTCTATCGTATTGAGACAAGAGGATGATATTTACGTAGAAAGTGACATGCAGAAACAATTATCACGACAGTGGTGTAAATTGTACGGGGATAAAAGAAAGTATCCAACCCTACCGCACGCCTCTGGTAATCGAGAAAAAATATCATTTACCACTGTTTAAAGTAACCTAATATGTGTAAACTTTTTGCCAAGTATGAACAAAAAATATTGGAAGGTGTCAAAAATATGGGATACAATCATTTAGAATAGTTAAAATAAAACACCCTATATCTCGGTTAGGAGGAATATTTTATTTAAGTGTTTTGGCCTAAATCTTCATATTTAGTGCTGAGGTTTCTCCAGTTACTATATGGATAATTTTTAACGAAACACCCTGTAGATTACATTGCTTTTATAGTTAGCGACATGAGTTGTTTAAATTTACATTCGATTTACTTACATTGTTTTTACGGTTGTTAGATTATTTTAAAACTCTTAATTTTACCTATTATTAATTTTTGTAAGCGTAATTAGAGTTAGTTTTTATTTTTGTTAGTCTAGTTTTAGATATGAACATTATTCCATTGAAAAAAACAAAGTGTAGAAAAGCTAACTGAATTTAGTTTTAAAAATATGAAAACATTTCATAAAATATGTTTTTGCTTTTTAACCATAGATTTTTTAACGTTAAATTTAAAATGGCTTTGACAAGATTTAGATTGGCATATCACAGTCATGACCCCTAAAATTCCCATAAAAGAGCTAGAACTATGAAGTAAGTTTCATTTATTCTTCTCCGTATACACGAACAAAAGTGGAATTACTCTGTTTATACAAATCTGCTATACCCAAACGGTTAGAGTGCACCGATTGAACAACCCGAACGCACCTAATATTAAAACGTCAAGCTCACGAATACATATAACAAGGATGTGAAACTCCTATGCCGAGCTATAAGCGCCCGTGGCTGAATTTACGGCTCCTATCTGGGCGGAGTCCAGTCTACGGTCGTTGCGTACTTCGTACTGCGCATCAGGCTGTCTCTCTCTCGAACGAATCCATATGCGATTGGTTATCTCGCTCGCACAAAGAAAAAGACAGCCTGTTGCGCAGTACGGAGTACGCAACGACCGAGAATTTAACCCCGCCCAGATAGGCGCCTTTTCTCCTGCTACCCTCTCCACTCGAGTTTCACATCCTTGTTATATTTATTCGTCGTCAAGCTCCTACTCGTATAAACTGTAAACAAATACAAGATACAAAACACTCATATATACCTTGTCCCAGTATAAATATAATTGCACGTCACAGCTGTCAGAACGGGACTATGTTGCCAAGCATTTAAAATAGTATTAGAATATAGTAAATGTCAAAAAAAGTTTCTATAACATTCTTCACCATTTCTTGATTACGGCAACAGAGCGCAATTTTGCCAACATTTAAAATATTTTAGCATGAGTTAAGTTCGTTTAAAGTTTATATTTTATAAGCTCACGAGTTGTATTTGATATAAAATCAATTACGAAACCTTTCTTAAAGCATTTATTTATCTTTTGTAATAACTTGCCGCATACAAATTTCAATATTTACCAAGTTTACAGTGAATAAACATACTAATTGACAATAGCAAACGAAGAAAGAAAGTCAAACGAACAGAGCGATTTGTTCACTTTGATGACGTGCAAATATATTTATACTGAACAAGGTATATTTTGAAAGTTCTTCAAACTTCAATTTAACTTGGCGTCACGAATCCATATAACAAGGATGTGAAACTCCTATGCCGAGCTATAAAGGTACTCGTACATTTTAGCCTTTTTCCTGCAAGTCTATTTTGAATTGCTTGCAAATTTTGACCATGCCTTCGTACATTGCCGCAACTTTTGAGATTTTTTTCGCCATTTGACAAGTGTTGTCAGTTTCTGAATATTTGAAGTTACGTTACCTTTAATTTAAAACATGGATTTTCATACAAATACAAACTGTAAGTACACACTAACTTCGGAATAAACATATAGATATTTTCATAAAATACTTCAATGTTTATTATGCTTATAGGACAACAGGATAGAATCAGCTGACGTAAACTGACATTTCTGCCAACATAGATTTTGGGTTGTTCGATCAAAATTCCCTAAAAACAGGCGAGATTGCGCGGATTTGACCTTGAATAAATAGAAATGGTTCTGTACTTTTGTGCGCCTTTTTGTTGCAGTCAAAAGTCTGAACGCATGCGCAATTGTTCCATAAAAAAAGCTAGCAATAGAATTGCGAGCAAAAGGCTGAAATGTACGAGTACCTTAAGTACCCGTGGCTGAATTTACGGCTCCTATCTTACTATTCGAAAACACATGCGGTTGGTTATCTCGCTCGCACAAAGAAAAAGACAGTCTGTTGCGCTGTACGGAGTACGCAACAACCGAGAATTTAACCCTGCCCAGATAGGCGCCTTTTCTCCTGCTATCCTCTCCACTCGAGTTTCACATCCTTGTTATATGGATTCGTGCTTGGCGTTTTTGTAACTGGGGCTATTACCCATAACTTCATAAAACATCTAAATCAGAAAGTGACGTATCTGTAGTGTAAGTTGCAAACATTTAGGAATTCTCAATTTCCAGGTTTCTCCTAAAATGTCCTATTAAAAAAAAATTTTTAAATAGGTTTTTGCAAAGTAGTACTAATCACTTTAATAAAAAAACCAGAAACCGGATATCGGATATTGGTAATCACTCATTTTTTATAAATATTTTATTTTATTTTTTTCTTTAAATTCTCCAGTACACTTGCAATTATTGCACAATCATTTTTGTTTTCAACCCTAATTTGGTCTCTTGAAGTATTCAAATAAAATAATATTTTTTTGTTATTCATGTACAGGGTTTTAAAATTTTACAGATTTTGGCCTAAATCCGTTAAATTTATTTGAGCTTTAACATCATTAATGCGACTGGAGAAAAAAATGTATTTTCGTATAATTTATTCTCTATTTCCGTTTAAATCCAAAAGTTATTATAAGCTTTTGTTCCCCTAAATTTATCATCGTCAGAGATCATCGATATTATAGTAACCTCAAACAGATTATGTGTGTGGTGGCCTTCCATTGGAATCAAATTTATTTATTGGTTAATTCCTAAAATTAATTTCAGATTTAAATTGAATTTATTCTAATTCAGTGAACTTAATGAAATTTCAAATGTAATTATCTCTCGAGTTATCGGAATTACGCATTATATTTAGTAAAATAACTCAAAATTCATATTTGGCCGGTAATTACGTGCATTGGCATTCAAATAAATAAAAATAAATTATGAAAAATCATTATTATGCTGAATCCAAATCGATTAAGTATCACCATAAACTAATAGATGTCAATTCTACACTTTAATAACAATGGCCCGTTCTTCCACTATTTATTTAAAAAATATGCTCTTAAATCTAACCATATTATTATCAGAATTATCAGATACAATAAGATATTTAATTTGAAATAATTAATCAAGTAATTATTGTACAATTTATAATAATCTTGATATACCTTTATTAGATTTTAAAAAAATTGTTTTTGAAATTACTGAAATTGTGTCAAGATTATTTCCGCGAAAGGTTACAAAGAACTTTTTTTTATTATTCCGCCATTTCCCATGATTAAATCTCATAAATTTTGTCTCGCGGTTTTGTATTCCGGTTAGATTATCGTTTTTATTATTCGCTGACATCAGACCAACAGAATGGAAACGTTGCAGAAACGTAATTGCTCGACACCCACAAACGTCTAATAATTGAATAGTTATTGTTGCAATAATGAAGATCTAGCCACGAGAGGTTGGCGATATTCCAAAAACCATTGACTTCGCGCGCGCCCCTTTCGAGACTACACTAGGAAATGTAGGATCGTATTAACTACATTAATATAGTTTTAAAGCTTCCGCTTCGTATGCTTTTACCCAGAACAGGATCAACTTAACATATTGATAATTGGCAAGGCAAGAATATTGAGCTTGTTTATTCCCGTTATATATTTCTCAAACGAAATCTTCCAGAATAGGAGAGTGGTGCCTTTTACATTTATACCATAGATCTTCGTTCTTGATAAATAATGTAACGCCAATACTTTTTGTGAATCAAATCAGCGTTCTAGAGAGCATATTTCTTATTGGATATAAAGTCAATAGTCCCCAGTACAAGGACCTCTAATTTTTTTGAATGAAGTCATATCGACATTTTCAGAGCGGTGGACACTCTATACGCTGCATGATTTTTGTCGGGCAAGTTGACAACAATTTTTAACGTCATTTCATGAAACAATTTAAAAAAAATGAAATATGAATGTACGGGGAGTCATAGTGACGTATCGACAATTTCGAGAATCGGGCATTCAAAAACGCAGGAGCGCAGAAAGTTTTCGCAGAGGAAAAGGTTGTCGGACTCGACGCGAAGAAAGCACTCACAAAGAAGAAGAAGAAATTTGTATGTGTCAAAAAAATTAGAGGTCCTTGTACTGGGGACTACAACTACATCTGGGCATTTAAGCTGTTTGCAGAACAATTCTACACATTATAATTATGTTCTATTTTATTTCTTTTTTTACTTACCCTTATTTCAAGAAGCTATTTATTCTTTGTGACCTGGTACCCAGTTGTTTATTTTTGCTAGTTTAGTAAGAGGTATTTATCATTTCCAGACTAGCTTTGACTTATAAGTAAAAGAAATATCTTTAAGCCTTTAAATGCTGTCTCGATGTATCTGGAAAGAATAGTATAGTTATTTGTCCGTTTAGTGCATCTACGTAGACTTTCTTGGATCTTGGACCCGTCTGTATACCATACCAGTGAGCCCTCTTCCAGTTCTAATTCCACTCTTCAACCGTATTCTGGTTTTCTATAACCACTTCCAACGGCGTTTAAGGTCAAACCCGACTGGCATAATATCCAATGATTGATTGATACATGGGCACCAATGGAATTGTAATGTTTTTCTTATTTATTTAAACTGTTTTTATGGGTAGCTATAGCTAAGTACTCTCTATTTATTTAACAAAACACACACTCAAATTAATTAAATTATATACATTTATTTATACCACGTTAATATTTATACCACTATTTATATATAATTATTTTACTTTTTGATCACTTCCGCGCTCTGTTGGTAGGACTGTTAGATGAAAACTGACTTTCGCGCGCTGGTGTTGCCTTTTATATCACTCAAACGGCTTCGTGAACTTTCCACTGAAAGGAAGTTCTAGTCGATATTGTTTTCGGGAACAATATGAATTAAAACCGGCCTATTCGCCATTATTTTTTATAATACAATAATAAATATAATATAATAATAAACTTTTTTCCACTATACTCAGATCACCAACCTCATCACCATGTTTTAAGTTCTGGGTTTATTGCAGTCGTAAGGCACCAGCATCAGCCTCCCAAATTATAAGACCCAACATTGCTTTTAGAGCTGCCTTCTCTAAAACTTAGCACATGATGAGGATGATTGTTGGTACTCAACTTAAGTTGATAATATCAGATATTCTATATTGTTAGTTTTATTTTGACATAATAAGGTTAAGCGTTTGGGTATGTTTTTGGCGATTTTATAAAATTATTCAAAGAATTTTTAATACATCTATTGTAGAAGTACATAAAATAAAGTGCAGCAATTGAAATTTTGAATACTGGATTTGGCTAGTCTACTATGAGTAAAATCCAAGTTCTGCTCGCCGATTGTACCTCCAGTATAATTACAACCGATGAAAACATTGAAACAGTAAATCAGATGTTATAAAGAATCGTATAATCATCATAAGGAATGTTGCTGAGGCTGTCTTTTGGTTCCTGTCAAGGAAAAATTGTAGTAGAAAAATGCATAATAAAACCACTACATTTTGAATGATAGAATGGGTTATAAATGGTAACGAAGTAACATTGAAGCCAAAGCGTAATCATCCCAATGCAAGCTGCTAGAAAAGCCGAAAAAATCTCACCAAGTTCAGTTTTACCTACTATTCTCTTCAATTGTAATGGCGAGATGCACCAAGATGTCTTGCCACACGGTCGTACCAATAATAAGGATTAATTCTACTTTGAAGTTATCTGCCATAGCTTGAAGTACATTAAACTTTCCAAAATATTTGATAAATATAACTAAATAAATATTTGCCATACACCTAGATGCTTTCATTAGAAACATAGAAAGATTAATTGAAACATTTGGTGTTACTTTTTATTCCTGGATGATTGAAGCATTATTGTTAATTTGTATACTTTTTCTTCAATTATGATACTTAACTTTTTCGTCCATAGTCTAACCTTTGTTTCTTGATTCATAGTTTATGACATTTTTGCCTTAATTGCTATTGTCGGGGATTGTCACGAGTAACTACTATAAATTTCTACAGTGAGTGTTAGTGAGAATTCTTTTGGTTTGTTTTCTCTTTCTGCTATGGACAATGTTTTACATTCTTTCATCGACTATGTTTCCTAAATTAATATTATTAACCTTCTTTTCATTTATTCATGGGTTATCCTTTTTCACTCTTACTCCTACCCCTCTGCAGTCTCAAGAGGAATTAGAATGGTTTTTCTGGTTTTGGTTGCATATTTTAAATGGGTCCAGAATCTTGGTTTTAACTTCTTCTCTTCTTTTTTTTTTAAGAGGAAGTTTTTACGGCTGTCGCCTCCTTTCGTATCCTAGTTTCCAACATTTTCTGTCAAGGCAAACTTAATTTGTTAGTTCCCTACATGCATTGTTTCCTCAACATCCTCCCTACAGGAACGTCCCGGTCTTCCCCTTTTTCTTCTCGAAGGTCAAATTTAGTCCCATATTTATTCAATTTGTAGTTCTCTGTAGTTGTCCTTACCAAATTTAACGTTTAGCTTTAATGGTGTCCATTATATCTGGGTCCATAACCGTTTCTTTCCGAATATCATAGTTTCTTACTCTATCATTTAGTCGACAGCATCGTCTCCAGTAATTAATTTCCATTGCCCTAATTTTTAATTGATTTTTTTGTTCATTTCCCAAAATAATGTGCCTTACAATCCAATGTTTTCTGTGATGGTATGCTCCGTTTATCTGCCTAGTAGCCGCTCTCGCTTGGCCCATTGAATTTATTTCGTCGTTGCTTCCTCCGTTCGATGTTATTTGGATTTCTAAGTATTTAAAACGTTTCGTAGTTTGTATTGCTTTCTTTTCTTTATTTAACCGTTTAACCTACCTTACTTATTGTAGAGACTTTATCTGGGTTACTTCAACCCAACTGTGAATTTTCATGAATTATTGCTAATTAAATTTTGTCCAGCTTAAGGTTTTTTCTTGTGCTTAATCCCTTTTTTGGATTATTTTATGTCACAATTTAGTATTTAAGTAATACCTCCAATATTCCTCTCCGTGTACTTCATTATTTTTTTTCTTGGTTTAAACCGTTGGCTTCTTAATATATGTATTGATTTTGTATGTATGTATGAATTAGGGGTGATAAGTACACTGCGACCTACAGGATCTATTGTGTCCCCCCTTACTTGCCAAGTTCTGATGTCTTCTCAGATTTATAGCAGCTCTTCGAGTTCTATTTTCCTGAGGAAGTTTAGGACACCGTCGGGCTAGAAATCAGGTAGATCCCCCTCTTCTATTTCATGTGCTCCTAGGTGTCTGGCCCTAGAATTCCGCAAGGCAGGGCATTCTGAGAGTATGTGTATTGAGGTTTCATCCTCTTCCTCACAGAATCTGCACTTTGCTTCATCTGCTAACCCTAGTTTCTTCATGTGGCTTCTTAACCGGCAATGCCCGGTCAATATTCCCGTAGGAATTCGGAGCCTTTTGTTACTGAGGTTGAGGCAGCTGGTCATAGTTCCCCAGTAGTATCTTAGATTGCCTCAGTCCTTCTAGCTGATTCCAGTACTTGGATTTTTCCTTCTCCATTTCTTCCCTTAGTTTTCCTAAGATTACTCTACTGCTGATCCCACAGGATGGTTCTGGTCCCAAGTGTGGGGTTTCAGCTCCTTTGTTTGCCAGCTTGTTTGCTGTTTCGTTCCCCTCTATTACTATGTATCCTGGGACCCATAGGAGGGTGACAGTGTTCTTCTGGCCTAGTTCATTTAGTTTGCCTAGGCATTCCCAAACCATCTTCGAACTGATTATATTTGAGCTCAGCGCTTTGATGGCTGCTTGATTATCCGACATGATCACAATCTCCTGTCTGCGGTAGTTTCTTCCAATATTGAGTTCCACACATCTTTCGATGGCGCGAACTTCTGCTTGAAAGATGCTCGGGTATGTGCCCAAGCTTTCTGAGTATTTGGCTCTGGGTCCCAAAACTCCTATCCCAGTTCCCTCGTCTAGCTTGGAACCGTCCGTATACCACTTTATGGCATTCTGGTTTAAATTCTGTATGGTGTCTTCATCCCATTCAGATTTATTACTCAACTTTGTGATGAATTTTCTCACAAAGTTGAATTTCTTCGGCATATCATCTTGGGGCATTTCCCAAGTTTGATCAAAAGGAAGTGATCGAGGTTTTTCCCTGATAATTTCTTCTTTGATCATTCTATATATCGTTTTCTTCCTTACACTTTCTAACAGAATGTGCAGTGGGGTCAAGTTTAAAATCACCTCCATTGCAGCAGTGGAGCAAGTTCCAATAAACAGGCTAGTCTCTGAATCTTCGAGAGATTTTTTTCTCGTCGTACTCAGATTAGCCCTTGCGCTCCAAGCCACTGCCCCATATGTGATTATTGGTCATGTATTGATTTTAATGTCACTATAACATTTTTAACTACAAATTTTGCAATAATTTTGGAATTCATTTAACCTTTTTGCTCTTATGCAACTTTCACAGACATAGATGTTTGTATTTATTGACTTGTAAAGTTTGTTTGTAATAATTTCTTTTTTTTTGTAACCTGATAATGGTTTTTTTATAGGTCGAAAGTAGTAGCGTTACACTAATCTGTACTTACAATAAAAGTTGGTGCCATTGACATTGGTTTCTCTTTCTTCATAAAACCATTATTTTTACAAATAAAAAATCCACTATTTATTTTTTTAATGATTATAGGAATCGCCCTTAATAATATTTGTTAAGATATAATAAAATAGTATTTATATAAAGAACTATATAAAGTGTTTCTGATTTACTTAATTCGACTTCTTATTTCTCCGGTAAATGTAGTGCAAACCAAGCATTTTCCCCGGTCATTTCCTTACTTTAGCAAACCCACACAGACTGATACGTTACCGAAGACCGTCGGCTTAATTACATGAATATATCATACAGGTAAAGTACCCCTAATAAGAGAGAAACCGGCACACACATACACCGTCATACCACCGTTCTTACCGAACTGCACAGAACACTAACTCCAGAATATGCAAACAACTTGACTCGGAACTAATAAATAATGAATGTAATAATCATAGAATCCCGCGGCAATTTCAAGGAATATAACTCGGATTACCTAGTTCGGCGTTCGAATGTAATTAGCGTTTTACTGTTCGGTGTAAGTGTGTAGGGTGTGTGTGTGTGTGTTTGCGCGTCAAATAAGTCTCGTGTCTATCATTTCTCTTTCTGTCATTTAAAATTACTTTGAAATTCTACTCTCTATCGCTTAGCGTTAAAGGTTGCTTCAACTTATGATTTTATTCTTCAGAGACACGTAATAAAAAAACAAGAAATCATTCAAATTCAAATCATTTACTGGAAGAAAGAAGCAGCAACTCTATAAATTGAGTATTTAAATATTTTGTTTTGCATTTGATTTATGTTATTGCTTTTAATTCTGTAATTGTACCTAATAAAATGGAATATAAATAAACTAGAGAACATAGAGATTAAAAAGAAATTTGCAGAGCGTCTCTGGACGACAATTACAACAAAAAAGTGCGAAAACCAATGTAAAGGAGAGATGGCAAATGATAAATATGGAAATAACTGAAGTGGCTAATAAAGTAATAGGAAAGGAACCATTATAGAAAATAAATAAAGATTGGTACGATCAAGAGTGTGAGGTAGCTAGGGAAACTAAGAATAGAGCTAAAATGAAATGGCTTAGTACACAAATGGATGAAGATAAAAAGAAATACAAGAGAGCAAGGAATGAGTCAAACATTTTATATAAAAGAAAAAAGAATGAGTGGATCAATAAAAACTTAGAAGATATTGAAAAGGACAGGCAAAAACAAAAAATAAAACAATTTTATAAAAAGATAAAAATAAAAAAGTCCCACAATGAGAGGTGTGAAAAACAAAGAAGGTATCACTGAATACGACCCAGAAAAAATAAGTAAAATCTGGGAAGAACATTACAGAAAGTAGTGGTTTCCGCAACGCATATGGATGAAGATCTGACGACTGAACTAGATATACATGACATAACAGAATGTCCTTCAGAAGAAGAAGTAATACAAGAAATTAGAAAACTGAGAAACGGTAAGGCAGCAAGACAAGACGAAATAGTAGCAGAGCTTATAAAATGTGGAGGAGAAGAACTGCATAAACAAGTTTATTTACTGATACGACAAACATGGACAGAAGACAAAATCCCAGAAGAGTGGTCCAGCGGCGTAATTGTACCTATATATAAAAAGGAAAACAAAGAGCAATGTAAAAACTACAGAGCAATAACTCTATTTTCCAACCTACTAAACAACAGACTCAAAAAACATGCTGAAAACATCTTAAGTGACTACCAAAATGGATTTAGACCGGGAAGATCAACCATCAACGCCATACACACTTGAAAATTATACAAAAAATGTCAAGAATATAACAGGGATCTACATACTCTGTTTGTCGATTTTAAGAGCGCCTTCGATTCACTAAATAGAAAGAAAATGCTAGAAGAACTGATAGAACTGAAAATGCCATCTAAAATTAGGAAGTTAATAGAAAAAATGAGCCTTGACAACACGAAAGCTACAGTCACATTCCAGGGAAGCACAACAGGAGGATTCGAAATCAATAGTGGAGTGAAACAAGGCGACGCAATATCACCAACATTTTATTCAATTTAGTATTAGGAAAGAGCTTCATGACCAACCACATACAAATAGTTGCGTATGCTGATGACATAACAATAATATCAAGACCAAAAGCGTCACTTATCGGAGCTAGAGATAGATTGGACAAAGAATCAAGAAAATTTGGCTTGCAAATAAATGAAGACAAGACTAAGTGTATGAAACTAACCAAGAGTAATTAAAATAACCCAGATAAACACTTAACTACAACCTACCACAAATACGAACGAGTTACAACATTCAATTACCTAGGGGTGACCATCGGTAAAACGGGGAAAGAAAGAGTTGCAGAAAGAATCTTAAGAGGTAACCAAGCATACGGGAAAAACAAGTCTCTGCTGAGAAGTAAATAACTAAAGATAAAAACCAAATTAAATCTATAAAACTCTCATAATACCTGTCGTAACATATGCTATGGAGACAAACATAATAAATTTCATAGAAGAAGAAGATTTAAAAAGATTTGAAAGAAAAATAGTTAGAACGATGCTAGGCTCAAACATAACAGAAGATGGACAGAGAAAATTAGAGTCGAATGCGGAAATAGAAGAAAGTTTGAATGGGAAAAACATAGTTAAATACATAAAAGCACTTCGACTAGAATGGCTCGGTCATATAATGAGAAGAGAACCAACAGAAATCGTGAAAATAACTACCGTTTGGATACCGCTAGGACCGAGAAGCAGAGGAAGACACGAAAAGGTGGTGGGACGAAATAGAAGAAGATCTCAAGAATATGAATATCAAAAATTGGAAAACAAAATGTAGAGATCGGCACGTATGGAGAAAGATAACAGCCATAGCAAAAACACATATAAACTTATAGAGTAAAACGATGAAAAATCCACCTCTACTAGAAATTGGATTCCAAAAATGCTTCCTGAAGCGTTTTCCCCATAATTCTTTAGAATTGTTAGGTGGTGGTGATGATGATGAATTGTAATAAAACAATTTGTTAAACTGGAAAATGCCAAATTGAAACCTTAAATTTAAATACACCTATTTACTCCCTTATTCTGTCAAAAACTTTCGATACAAATGCCTTTTTCGTAATTCTCACTTCACAAGTTTCAAATTCCCTTACGTATATTTCTTAAGTACTGGGTAGAATGTAGATACATAGGGGTAAACGTTTCATTTTAGTTACATCTTCAAGAGTACACAAGTTCGACAGCTATTAGTATTATACAGGATGATTGATTGGTTAATAAAGATCAGTGTGTTTGTTCTGATTAGTTTTAAAACTTCATATAAGTACAATTATTAGGGTAGATTTTGTAAAATTTCTTATAAATCATAAACAATATATGTTTTTGTTAAAAAAAATTAGTAAACAATGAAATAGAAATACTACACATTTGTGTATAAGGCATAATAATAACCTGTTTAATAAGCACGTGGGGTTTTTGGTGCCATTTATAGCACATAATTTTATTTTCTTAGATATTAATACGCACTATCGTCAACGAAAGTGGCCTGACATGGTTAGGGCAAATTTTCGTTGATGCTATAAATTCAATGTTAACGCACACATCATACATTGAGAATATACCTGACAGATTTTACATCTGTCTCTCTCTAATTCTATTTTCAACACTGTAAAATACGTTTATTATTTATATCTATCCATTTGCCCACATTAAAGCAACTTTCAATTTCATTACGACAGCTGTACAAAAACAATTGTATCACGCAAATATTTAAGCTGGAAAGTATTAAAGTATTAAGCAATAAAGGTTTGGCTATAATAAAGGAATTATCTCATTTAGGTAGGTTTTTTTAACCCAATGTAGGTAATCTGATTTTGCTAAAATCTTTGTAAGTGTAGGACGAAATCCTAGACGCTCCAACAAATCTATTAACACCCCTATAGGTTATCGATAACGCAGCTGATACTACCCACAATATTTTAGGTTCATTCTATTCTAGTTTAAATTTGAAGAGCAGACTTTCTAATCGAATTTTGTCAATTTTTAATTTTTTTCAGAAAAGGCAAAAAACTGTCGTGTGATAACGACTCAAAATAAATAAAAGATCAGATTGTGAAAATATAATAAAAAATATGTTCATTCAGATATGTGCATTCTACTCAAGAATAATAAAAAATGTAACCAAAAAAAACAAAAAAACTAGAGGACATAGATTATCTTCATCGGACAAGCTACAGTTTGTAAGGCACCAAATGACAAAACATGAAGAAATTATTTCTTAAATTAGACAGAACCAATTTATAAGATATTAATAGTATCGTCTTCGATGCAGCAACATTCTTCTTCCCCTTGACATTCGTCACAGTTTTATCGTTATTAGGTTTGTGCTGAGACTGGTTTCTCAGAAATGGATCCAGCCATTTTTACTCTGGATCTTCCACCCAATTATTTCCTGATAAACTGATCAGAAATTTAGTAAGACTCAATTTTTTTCTTTTTAATTTCATGATGAAGTGTACTTGACTCAGCTTTTCTCCTCGAAAATTTTATTAGTTTGTATTCCTGTTTTGGACAAAATACACTTAATTTGTCTAGGGTTTATTGAATGTTAAATTGAAGTGGAACAAAATTTAGTTATATTGTCTTTCTGTGATGGAAATTGTTAAACGAACAAAATAGATTGTAACGCCATCTATATCTCAAAACGCAAAAATGGTTAAAATACTCCTCATTTGTCAGGCCACTTTTGTTGACGATAGTACACCCATCGTGTCAATGAAAATCTAGGAGTTGCTAAGATTCTCTTGGTAAATTGGCCATCTTTTAGTCCCTACTTTAATTCATTTGAACATTTTTGGGCCACACTTTCATAAAGGATTAGACCCAAATAAAAATTTTATGAATTAATAGATTGGCCTGGGAGATAAGTCTAAGGCAATAGGCTGCAATAAATCGCACTGCTTTTTGGAATGCATAAAAGTTAGAATTTTGGCCTATTTAATTGAAAATTGAATTTATAATACAAAATACTTAATAATTATATATTGCTGCAAATTATCTCATTTTTAGTTATTATTTAAAATAAATTGGTTATGAAGATGTTATACATAACTCGAATGTGGATAGTACAAATAAAAATCCTTTGGCTAGCAAGATTGAATTTTGTTTACTGGTAGCAATATGCATACAGAATTGGTGTGATGATTAACTGGCAATCAGAGTTTAACAACTGGTTAAGCTATGTTGTAATTGGTACAGGATTTTTCTTTTGGCGATACTACTAACTTTTATTTAATATAAATTTCGTATCTGATCTGAATCCGATACTGTTGGCTTTTCACGATTAATTTCCTGGGCGAATAAGAGCTCGTTAGTATCATTGCGGTGCCATTGTATACCTTCAACCACCGCCTTGTGTACTTATATTCATCCGGATTGTACGTGTGGGTTGAGTCGCTCGCTAGAAAGGTCTCAGCTTAACTTTACAATATAGATATATAATATTATTAAGGAAACACTGACAATGCTGGTGTATACGGAATGTTGCAGTTCGTTATCGATAGTGTACAGTTTGCCTTACCGGCTTAGTTGACTTCTTAATGTAACAATCGTCCATGTAACTATTTGTTGAAACCATAGTAATTAATCTTTAACATTACTAAAATTATTTTCTGTTTTACCTTGTGTGGAACTGTCTGCACTAGTCACAATAAAGTTTTTATTATTCTCTTTTCATTTTTTTTAGGAAATGATAGGAAATTAATTTGGAATTGTGTTTCAAAGTAGTTTATTTAATTAAAATTAAAAATCAAAAGATAATGGGCATAAATAATGAAAATAACAATTATTCTAGAAAAATCAAATAATGCAAACTAACAAAACAAAAAATTTAACGATAAATTTAACATTTTAGTATTTGGTATTGCCACCTCTAATAACATCTCTCATTCTCCGTGGAAGGCTTCTTATCAGGTCACTTATGTAATCCAAATCCAAATTTTCCCATTTTTCTATTAAAACATTTTCTAGCTCATTAAGGTTGTCTGGAGCGATATTTAGAGTTCTTATGCACTGTGATCCCAAATATGTTCAATGGCACTACATTTTCCTCAAGAACCTCTCTTATATACCGATCAGCTGTCAGTGATCCCCTACCTAAAATCACGAACGTTTCAGGTTAGTGTAAAATCTTCCATCTCAACGATCAAGAGATTCGAAGCCGGAGTTCCTCAGGGTTCGGTTCTCTCTCCCATTCTATACAATTTGTATACGGCAGACATCCCCGAATGTATAGGACTTACAAAGATCTTTACATTTGCGGATGATACCGCGATTTTCTCTAGCTCTTGGAAATTCTCCAAGAGTGTAGAATATCTTCAAAACACGACCAATGTCTATGTAGAATGGGCGGAAAAATGAAAGATAAAAATTAATGCGGAAAAATTGCAACTAATTAAATTCAGTAAAAATCGCGATCGACCACATGTCGACTTTATGCTGAAAGATGTGGTTATCAATTGGAAAATCGAAGTAAAATATTTGGAAGTCATGTTTGACAGCAAGTTGACATGGCACCTACATATCCGTCACATAATATCAAAAACTAATGCTACAAAAGCCGCACTATGGCCCTTTATATCAAGAGACAGTCGTCTAAGTCTGCGCCACAAACTCACTCTTTACAAGACTTGCATACTTCCGCAAATCATATTTATATGCATCCACTGTATGGGGACAAACAGCTAATTCTCATTCAAATAAGACGCTACGATTAATTACCGGGTCACCTTGGTACTTGAAAAACTCTAATATCCGTAGAGATCTCATGGTGGACTCAATAAGCCGCCAAATCCGACTACGCAACAAAGACTTGATCACCTCATTCCATAACCACATAAACCCCCTTCTGAAGAGGGCACTTAACTATGACCCTGATGACTTTCCTCGGGCCAAACGTCCTAAACTGGTTCCCACGGGCCCTAATTTACATGACCGACGAGACGAGACTTTGTACCTGAAAAAACTCCAAATTTAAGTCAACCATCTAGGTCCACTAGTAATTAAAGGGTAAAAGTTCGAAAGAACTAACCCAAGAATGAATTTTCCAATGATTTAAGTGTGTGTGATCCCCTACGAAAAAGAATTAACTCCGTGTCGCCTTCAAAATAGACACCTCCCCATACCATAATCGAACCACCTTCATAATTTCTGGCTGCTCTTATGTTACACAGAGCAAATCGCTCACCTGCGCGTCTATAAACTGGAATGCGTCTATCGGATCCAAAAAGTGAAAGTCTTCATTCATCCGTAAAAAGAATATTAGCCTAATCGTTAATATCCCAATTAACATGTTCTTCTGCGAACCTTAAAGTCTGAATTCTTAAATAACGGTCATCTGCAGTATTAGTACACCTGGGACGTCCTGGAAATAGTCTTCTATTAGAACTTCCAGTTTCTATAAATCTTCTTAAGACTCTAGAAACGCTGGATTGTTTGATTTCCATGATTTTAGTCAACCAAAGCCACGATTTGAGCTGCTTGTTCTGGGGTTAAATGACTCATTTTTACTCAAAATGTTTCTAGACACTTTCATATGAAAAATTAAACAAACTTACTGAACACAAGACATTTTAAAATGTAAATAATAAAACAGGATTTATCGAAATTCCATACACTCATATCAAAATATTCTGAAAAGTGTGATATTTTATTTTACATCATAATTCAATTTTTAAAATTATGTGATACTTTTTGTGGCAAGTGTATAATACCAAAGCAAATGTTTTTAAATTATTATTAGTGTATCGTATAAATAGGACGAAGGTAGCCCGGGAAGTAGTTGTTTTTTTATAAATTTGTTTACATTTTTGGACAATTTTGAAACTTTACAATGCGAAATTAAAAAATGCGTTACTTCTAGCACTATGGGTACTTTATGTAATGTCCAATATCTAGACTCCAAGCAATGGAACCCAAATCCACATATTTAACTTTCCTTGTGCTATGCTGTTGAAAGCAACAACCTCTCCTAACATGCGGCTTTTTCAAAAAGGGTCATTTTTCACAACAGAAAAGAAAAACAATGTATCACTCTATCGCTCAAAATCTGATATGTATCTTTTTGAGTCATGCACTATAATCATCACGAATACTGCTCCCTGTACAATCCGAATCCCTAAAATAAACCTGTCTTTTTAATGCTTACTCCAAATATAATATTTATGTAATAACAACACCTTTTTAAAAATAAAGTACAATATACAAAATAAACAGACCAATTTTTGTACAAAGAAGATGCAAAAGCAAACAGGCTCCACCCTCAATCTACACGGGTAAATTTTTCTTAATATTAGAAGCTCTTAAGTACTATGATTATATTGAATGGACTCACTAAGTGCTATACAGGGAATTAAGAATCTGTATACTGAACCTGAATCTGTATGTCAACCCTTTTTAAAATTAAAGCTATTCCAAGTACAGATTTGAAAGTAACCATCAAAAGTTTAATTAATAATTAATGGCAACAAATTTGGAAAAATAAAATGTATAGCTTAAGAAGATAAAGCGCCAACTTCAAAATCAGCTGTACCTACTAACCAAGATACGTGACCAGGTAATACTAAATCGACTACGCTTTGAAAATACTTCTTTAACTCATCAACATATATTGGAACAACAACCCCTGAAAGGGTGCCACATCTGTGCAATACCCCTGACAGTGCTAATGAACTGTTCGCGACAATTTAGTGCGCAGAAAAAACTAAAAAGTCTAAAAAATAACTTAAAAATATTACTAACAGCGAATTGTGAAAGTATCCTAACATTCTCAGAACTCAACGGTATTTTACCTTCTTCTTCTTAAAGTGCATCTTCTATCGAAGGTTCGCTATTATCCTAGCAAATCGGATCTTGATGACTGTAGCTCTAAATGGTTGACCATTGCTACAGTTAAACCCATCCCTCAGGTCCACTCCGCTTTCCACTAATCTTTCTCTGGACCATCAGTTGAAGAAGTATGTATTTCTGTCCTCTTAATCAATAACCCAGGTATTGAAGCATTATATTTTTCATGTTGTTAATGATTTCGCATTCCTACTGCATCCAGTTCAATTACTAACTCTATCGGACTTTTGACCAGACACAGTCGCCTTAATGGGCAAAAAAAAACAATTGGACTGGCGGAGAGTACCGACTGCCGATTCTGTCAAGCTCAAGATAAAACGGCGGAGCATTTTTGGTGTAAATGCCGAGAACTCGAGAGACTAAAGTTCAATAGGTTTGATCAACTCGCGCCCAAGGACTTCATGGAAATGTCGCCAACGACCCTGATAAGCCTCATCAGAGGCATAGGGCTGATAGAACGACAATAACCTAGGGGTAAGCCACAATAGATCTTTCAGGTCTCAGTGGAAGGGACCACTCACATAAAACCTATAACCTAACCTAACCTTAAAGAGTTATTTGCTTATTATAAATCTTCTGAAATACTTTAAGCTGTTATGATATTGTAAGTGGGCATTTTTTTATTGTTGTTTTAGCCAAAGAGGCGATAATTTTACACTATTGCAAATAATCGCTAATCCGCACTAGTGCAAAATTCTAAGGTCCTTTAAAATAAATGCATACCTACGTAATTATAAACGTTTTTTATTTATTTATATCTTTTTATTGGTCCACTTCAATTACCCGAAAATGACGAACTATAATATCAACTATATAATTTCTCCAAGAAGTTCCATAACCCTGTCGATCCTTAGACCGTTCGTTGTGATACACATTCTCTGAAGGTTAATGGCGGTTTTACAAAAGCCATTTAGGAGTCAACATGCAAATTTTTTTCTCCTCTCTCGAATGCGAAAAGAAACAATGGGAGAACAGAAATGGAGGCACCCTCATTATTTAAATTAAGTAGAAACATGTTATGGGAGGATCTAAGGGATACACTTATTGCACCCGACAAAGATTCATGGATCAAAGAATCTCGGTCACAGCGGGAGAATTTATGCAAATAATTGCGACAATAAAATTTTGGTTTCTTGTTGTATTCCAGATTCTAGGAATTGTGGTGGACCCTCGGTTTATTGTTTACGAAAATTTATCGTGTTTTGCATTAAGAGATTATATTGCGAGACTGGAGTAACCTTTACATTAACCCAAAATTAATATAAATGTTAAAGTTTTGAGCAAACTATAACATGTTATTTTT
The DNA here is from genome assembly GCA_035357415.1 of Ophraella communa. Taxonomy (NCBI): domain Eukaryota; kingdom Metazoa; phylum Arthropoda; class Insecta; order Coleoptera; family Chrysomelidae; genus Ophraella; species Ophraella communa. Next base: position 16,311,455 of record CM068988.1, on the reverse strand, counting down.
TTGCTATGAACGACATGTTTTTCATGTCAAATTTAATTTTTGGTGCATGTTATATTCATATTTATGTTATTTGTATTTTCTCGTATGCTCTGTGCGCACTTTTCTAACAATATATGTGTCCCGGTTCCAGCGTTATTTGTGAATTTTCCCACGTTTCCCAAAATTCAACATTGTACTCAATAAAGGCGATATATCAGCGGTGCTCTTAAAGGGCCGCAGCCGTTACAATGCGAATTACTGGCCCCAATAAAACACCGCCTGCTCTGATTACAAAATGTAATAAAGATGGAGCAGCTGGTCCGCTCGACTTCTACCGGCGCTTCGCCATAGAAAATTCCAGTTACGGAAAACTGGAGAACAATGCACCGAAAAAAGAGTGATTGAACGGCGGAAAAGGTATGGAGAAAGGTACATGTACGGGGACCTTAAAACTATTTTTTTTAATGATAAGAAAATCTGTAATATACCCTATAAAACCAAATATCTACAAATAAAATAGCACTCGTATATCAATGTCTAAATAATATGAAATTGATCTTTTAAAAAAAATAAATTAAAATTCACGAATCAGTTTTCTACTTCTTTACTAAAACATTCAATTAAGGTATGCTAAGTGACATAAAAATCCGAACACCCAGTTTAAATGATTTTATTTTAATAAAATTTATTTTACTGAAATAAAAAATTGATAAAATTTTCAGCCTTATCAGTTGAAGATTCCGGTTTTTATACTGCTTTTTTTGAAATCCTCTAACAATCCAAAAATGAATATTGTAGCCGTAGTAAAGATCCAAATTTTGCGGATTTTGATTCTTGACATTCTTTACGATTGGTTGCGATGTCTAGGGTACGGAGATCTGTACGATTACGTCAACTTAGTGAGTTTGATAGGGGTCGTATAGTGCGACTTCGGGAAGCTGGATTTTCTTTTCTAGAAATTGCAGTTAGAGTGTAAAGAAGTTTAGACACCGTGGTTAGGTGTTGTCAGGCATGGCTTCGAGAAGGCCGTACGTATAGAGCAAGGGGCTCTGGAGAACAACAGACCGTGAAGATCGCCGCCTAAAATTATTGGCCTTAGGGGACCGTTTCTCCACTACCAGGTCCATTGCAAAATAATGGTTTGCAGAACACGGAAGATCTATTGACATGCGAAGTGTTTTCCGACGAATTAGACGTTTTGGCCTGTTTTCATACTGGCCACACTGGGTCCTCCCTTTAACTCCAGAACACCGACGTAATCGCCTTGAGTGGTCACTCTGGGATCAGGAATGGAACAGTATTGTCTTTAGTGACGAGTCTCGATTTTGTTTAGTCATGCACGATGGTCGAGCGAGGGTTAGAAGACGACGTGCTGAATGGAGAAATCCACGGTTTTTGTTGAAAGGCATGTTCATCAAACTGTTGGAGTTATGGTTTGGGGTGCTATAGCTTATGGTTCGAGATCACCTTTCATCTTAATCCAAGAAGTTTTAGAACCCTATGTTTAACCCTATCTTGACAAGAGTCACAATAGACTTCTTTCAATATAATGATGTCACATTGTTACCTTGGCCACCAAGATCTCCCGACTTATCCCCAATTGAGCACGTGTGGGATATGATGGGTAGGAGATTGCTCAATTTGCAATGTCCTCCTCAGACTCTAGAAGAATTTCGAGAGGAGTTGGTGGTTGCCTGGAATGAGATACCACAGGAGGACATTGACCACCTGATCAGAAGCATGCCTAGGCGCGTTGGAGAATGCGTAACACATCGGAGTGCACCCACACATTATTAAAGGTAAAAGAGCTTTAAAGCAATGCAATTATTCTGAAATAGACTTCTTTCAATATAATGATGTCACATTGTTACCTTGGCCACCAAGATCTCCCGACTTATCCCCAATTGAGCACGTGTGGGATATGATGGGTAGGAGATTGCTCAATTTGCAATGTCCTCCTCAGACTCTAGAAGAATTTCAAGAGGAGTTGGTGGTTGCCTGGAATGAGATACCACAGGAGGACATTGACCACCTGATCAGAAGCATGCCTAGGCGCGTTGGAGAATGCGTAACACATCGGAGTGCACCCACACATTATTAAAGGTAAAAGAGCTTTAAAGCAATGCAATTATTCTGAAATTTTTATCATTTACTTATTAGTTATACGTTAGTATTTATACAAAATTTTATAAAAATAAAATCATTTAAACTGGGTGTTCGGATTTTTATGTTACTTAGTATAATTGGCAAATATTGCTATTGATTAAAAACACTTTGTAAACTGTTTTTCTAAATGTTATAATATCTTGTTATATTTATCAATTAGAATTTCAGCGGAATAATAATTCATGTAGATATTTTTCATGCAGAGACAATGTTCATCATTATATTTAAAATGTATCAATAATTTCCTTGTAATTTTTTTGGTATTTCATTTATAATATCTAAACCCCTGATAATTACTAACAAAATTGACTACTTTAAATTTCCGCTGTACTAAGTACTCACCCTCGATCGACCAACTAACTGCACCAGTCAATTCAGCGTCTTAAAAACCCTATTTTATATATTTTTAAACATTTTCAAGAAGACAATATTTTGCTTAAGAAAATGGCAAAGTAAATATCTTTAAATTTGCTGCCTTTGAATTTTACCCAAAATCTTAAATATGTTATTTTTGATAAAAAACGATGTCCATATGCGGGGATCTTTCTAAAACTATTTTTTTTATCTAAAGTTAATCTATTGGATCCCATAACACCAAATAATTAAAAATAAATAGTACATCAATGTATACACAATATACAATATTACAATATGACCTTTTTTTAGAAAATAAATCAAAATAAAAAAATCAGCTCTGCAATTTTATTAAAATATTTAATTAAGATAATTGGCAACTATTCTTGTTAATTTAAAACCACTTTAAAAACTATTTTTCCTCCTCCGACCCCTATGAAAATGTTACCTAACACACAAATAAGAAAAGAAAAAGCAATATCAAAACTCAAAACAAATTTTTTGTGAATTACACTTTTGTTTATTTAATTTGAAGAAGAAGTATTATGTTTTGGTAAAATAAATATTAACTTAATATTTTTATAAATATGACTGTTTGTGTTGTATTATATATGAAACCAAATATACACAACAATAAGTGCAATTTGTTTAATTAAGAACAGTAAACAACTTAACGCTGAATTAAATTTTCACTATTTATTAGCAAAATACGCTAATTCTAGCGAAACGGTCGTACATTGCATTTAAAAGCGTATTTTGCTAATAAATAGTGAAAGTTTAATTCAGCGTTTAGTGGTTTATTATTCTTAATAAGATGGACTTTCACATGGTAAGGGTTAGTATAATAAATTGCAATTTGTTTAAACTATGGGTAAACAAAAACAAAACAAAAATGGAGAAAATGTGCTGAATGTATTCTGAAATTTGTATGTTACCAGAGTTGCATACTGAATTGAATTATTTGCGCTAGGAGTTGTTCATAAAGGTAGAACATACAACAGGAGTTAAATGTAAATGAAAATGTTCAAAAAAAGGTATATTACTAACACATAACATTTCCCAAGTTCCAATTAATTTCATGAATTGACCATTTTAATTTTAATTTTTATGGAACTTACAAAAAAACTTGGTTATTTGATTTTAATTAATTATATTTCCATGCAATATCTAAACTACTACTCCACTAACAATTAAAACAAAATTTTATAAATAAAGTTAAAAAATTCATTATTTTAAATAGCCCTAAACTTCACTAGTGCGTAATATTTCACTTTCCACACTCGTTATCTTATACACTATTTCTAAATGTAATATTATCTTGACTCTCTTCTGGACATTTATCAATCAGAATTTCAGCGGAATAATAATGCATGTACCAATGTCCCCTCTTGCAGTTACAATATTTTTCATTTTATTTAGCATGTTTCAATATTTTCCTTGCAATTTTGTTGGTATTTCATTTATAATTAATTCATTATTAGTGAAAAACACTACTTTAAGTCGCCATTTAAAACTATAAACTTCAAAGTATTGTTTCTAACCAAAATAGAGTAATCCAATGTGAAGTAAAGATAGATACTATAATTTATTACTCACCTCTGTATGGTATGGTATCGTCATGTTTCAGCAATATAATAAGACAGCATGGCTTATGCGAAAAAAAAAACAACCACATTTATGTTCTTTTATTAACTAAATATTAGGTCAGTAAATTAGTGGAAAGTATCTCAAAACTTGGAGTAGGAAATCTAAAAGCAAATTGCTACATACTTCCGAACAATCCTGCAAAGAAATATTTAAATAAACAACCATTACAATGAGCTACTAAATTTTTTTCACCTCATTTTCCTAAGATCTAGAACATTGTCTACTTTTGCCTTTTCTAATCGGTATTAAACTGTGCCGTGATTTCCCCGCGTAAATTCTTACGCTTTTCTTTGCCTATTGCCAGAAATTTATCTCTAAAATGAATTTCATATTTATTTAGAATATATTTCATCTACTTCTTAATAGATTCTTCTTAGATGTACTACCTAGATATTTCTTCTTCTTCCTCTTTCTTTTATATAGGCAATTTGCTTGTTTTTCTTTATATCTTTGTTTGGTATCAGTTTACAGTGATATTGTCACTCAATCTCTTACGGGGTTTTCCGATACTCCTTCATACTGCTGGTGATTTGTGACTCATGATCATTACTATTCTGTCGTCGCTCATGCTGCTGGTGTGTTCAATTATACCATTCATTTTTCTTTGCTATATCCAGTCGTTGATGTTATTGATTTTACACATTCTTCTGATTTCCTTACTTCTTTTCCGGTTGATTTCTTGTTTTGTCTTGTCAAATGTTGCTCAATTTATGTTTTATAGGGAGAACCCTCAATCTTCTTAAACATTCTTTAGGTGCATGTTTCACTCAAATTTATTTTTAGAGTAGTTCTGGGGATACTTATTTTGGGTGATTCTAACACCTGTTAAAATATCCTTCCTTGATTCATATTTGTTATCACGGTAATTGGACAGTACAGCTTTTGTGTTGAGTTATAAAGCTTACTGTTTATCGACATTTTTCAATGACTTTTAACAAGTCCTTATTAGTCGGTGCAGGCTTCTGAAACTCTTCCCAAAATTGATTGGTTACCATTAACAAACTATGTCCATTTGATCCTCCATTCTCGTATGAGCGGAAATAATACTCAATAATAAATATTTTTTCTTACGTTGTAAGCACCATTTCGAATCTGTTTGACAGTTTGTTAGAATAAACAATGTTTAAAAATACCATGTCAATTGCTTCATATATTTCACACGCTACTTGATTTCTATGTAATTTGATTTGACCCATACAATACTACAAAACATTATCAACATTTTTTCGCACCCTAAGAATTGCGTTCTAGAAGGTCATCAAAATTGGTTATTTTTTCGTAATTAAATAACCGAGATTTAATTATGCCTCATCTCACCCCCAGAATGAAAACACAATCTGGCACAAATTTTTCTACCCCATGCTGTGATACCTTATTCTCTTTTTCTTGTCGGTTTCTCTCTTTCTTGCAGTACAACGTTAATTAAGTCCAAATCAAATTATCATTTAGATTTCATGCTCATTAAATTGTAGTCAAGAAATGGGTGGTGTGTAAGGAAGTAGCCATCTTTAACCCTCATTTCTTAAACACCAGGGGCGTCAGAATTTTCTAAGAATCGTTGAATTTTATTCACATTTAATTATTAATTAAGAAAATTTTTTTAAAGATTAAAAAAGTTTTGATTAGAAAATGATTGGTTTATTTACTTTATTCCAATAATTGAATTCACTACTTTATATCGAGGATAGAATTTAACAGTATGAAATAAAATACACACCATTTCCCACAGTTGCGGAATTGGATAAAAACGTGGAAAGAGAAACAAAGCTAGGAAAAAATCGTCCACAAATCTCCAATTTTCTCATCCAGGATAATCCAATGAAATCTAAGTGAAATATAAATGTCTGTGGAGTGTCGCTCGAAACCATGACGCTGTGAGAAGATACGCCCTACAGTGGCGTATCAGAAAAATAACAAAAATGATAACGTCAATTTAATTTGGTGAACTATAAAAATTGTTTTAAATGAAAAAACTAGTCAAAAATGTAAATTTGTTGTATTAAAACTGTAATGTTAAGACATATTAATACAACCTATACATTTATGGTTAATTCATAAAGGGAAATAATTATACAACGAAAAAAAATAATTGCTAGATGCAACTAAAGACCTTTTAGTTGATTTATTAATACTTTATTTCATCTTGTGAAATGCAACTAATTTTACTTCGTTTTATAAACATATCTAATGTTAATTTAAATAACTTAATTTGCTGATTCCCCCATTTTAATTACCATGTTTCGAGTTTATCCATTGTAAAGTAGATTAAAATTATTTTGTCTAGTACCTTTTCAGATTTTCCATCACTACGATAAATCCAAACGTGTTTTGAATATGTGAAAATTATACTACCGTGAAAACATGAAAAAAAGTGCACATATTAAGGATTTTGGGAAAATGAGCGTAAGAATTATTTAATCCATTATTTTCTTATTTAATAATATTGTTTATTTACTAATACAATTATTTGTTAACTGATATTATTTAAATAATATTTCCTACGATCAACACAAAAACTTTATATTTCGCTCATTGAAATTTATTGGCTCAAGTGAACTAGCCAATAAGATTGTGACCAAAACGTCTTGGTATGAAAAGTACATCTTTACGAGTACAGCAACTATTATCGTCACAACATTTTTTTCCTTAGAACTAAATTATTTTTCATAGATACCTTCCTAAATTGTTTCTGGTAAATGCAAGAAAATGATATATCTTTTTTCCCATAAATATATAAATTATGTTGAGATAAATATCCCCCTCATTACGTCCAATGGGGCCTCAGTTCTCGGGCTTATGCTCTTTCTTTCACTATCTTGGTTCAGAGATATTTTCCAGGTGTCTTCTGTTTGATCCGGGATGGTGATTTGCATCTCTATTCTCCTATCTTCTTTTTAGGCGTTCTAGAGTGTGTGCTTTTCGCTGCCTCTAAAAAGTTGGTCCTTAGTCGACGAACTGCGGCTAAAGGTAACCTTAGAGTGTGGATCCATTTGTTATAGCTATCCCTACTCAAGAACCTGCGCATCTCCCTAGGGATGGGCAGAGTCTTTTATAGGTGGTTTCTCTTTTATCTGCTTCTTGACAGATGTTCCTTTTTAGTTCTCCAGCTGTTCCCTTGGTCTTGGATGTCTCCTGTAGTCCTCTGCTGTGTAGTTTGTCAATTCCCTAAGTGCTGTGTTCGGGTGTGTCCTGAGTTCTTCGAATCTTCTTCTGGCTCTTGCTTTCATGATTTCTTTTGTCTTCTTTTGGTTCCCTGTATGTGTATATGTATTTCTTATATACCATGGGGCATCTGCAGCTTGCCTTAAGCTGATGTTCTGCTGTGCTTGTATCTTCTTTTTGTATGTTTTGGCTGTGTGTCCCCAGGCTACGGAGGCGTACAACATTATCGGAATAATTGCATTTGTCTTCAGTGCTAGTTTGGATTTTCTTCCTATGAGTCCCACTAGTCTTCCTCTTGCTTGTTTTGCGTTCTTTGTGATGTTTTCCACATGTTTTTTGAAGGTTAGTCCTTTGTCCAGTATCACTAGGTATTTGGCCTTGTTTTTCCATTGGGTCTCTTCTACTCCTATGTTAATGTTTTCTTCCGGTTTTCTCCTTCTTTTAGTGAAGTAGACTGCTTGCATGTTATGCACCATTCGTCTATTTGGCTTACAAACAAACGCTGTTTTAAAAGTACATCGTTACTTATCTGTTTTATTTTTTCATCTGAGGTTTGTACCTACATGAATCGCCGCATTTGTGATACCAAATAGTATGTGCAACTCGTGCCCTGTTGTCGATTGCCCACGAAAGAGAAGTTGAAAGCACGAACGAAGCGAGGCATTCGCTTTCCGTACTTGTAGCACAATAAACTACAATTATGCATATTTACAGTCACTGTAAGAATAAAAGATTACAGGAGCATTCTAAATAAATAATAAATATAATTAAATTAAATATAATAAATCTAATTTTATTTGCTTGCCAGTTTTGGGATTTTTAATTTTATGTTTTACTCTTATACATGGAAAAATTTATCCTGCAGCTGGGATCTTCGGATCAATACTAACAGTGAATCTGAACCAGAACTTAAGTAAGAAAACAATAAATTTCTATAAGGTGCAGTCAATAAAAAAAAAAAAAACTGAAAAAGTGGAAAATTGTTTCCACCTGCACCCAGGGTAAGGAAACTTAACAGTTTCTATACCAAGCTTGACCGTTTTCTATGAAAAAACAACTACTTCCTGGGCTATATGCCCCAACGGACATTGAATTACATTCCAATAGAAAACGTGATGGCGACCGACTTCGTCGATACTTAAAACCATCTCTATCGATTTGCAAATCAACAGGAAGAACACTACTCGTAGACCGGTTTCGACATTATTGTGTCTCATCAATACGAGGTAAGTAGTTCTTCTCATCCCGCTGAGCAGGATGCAGAATGATTCTTTTACGCCAATACATAAACCGTGAAAGGTTACCTTTGATCTGTTGGTTTGCAAATTAATGGTAGGATGGCGCTTTTACGACTTTATCATGGAATCTTGGGTTCACGGTTTATGTATTGGCGTAAAAGAATCATTCTGCATCCTGCTCAGCGGGATGAGAAGAACTACTTACCTCGTATTGATGAGACACAATAATGTCGAAACCGGTCTACGAGTAGTGTTCTTCCTGTTGATTTGCAAATCGATAGAGATGGTTTTAAGTATCGACGAAGTCGGTCGCCATCACGTTTTCTATTGGAATGTAATTCAATGTCCGTTGGGGCATATAGCCCAGGAAGTAGTTGTTTTTTCATAGAAAACGGTCAAGCTTGGTATAGAAACTGTTAAGTTTCCTTACCCTGGGTGCAGGTGGAAACAATTTTCCACTTTTTCAGTTTCAGAACTTAAGTAACTTTTACACAATTGTTCTAGATACCGTTCCTTCAGATCTTTCGGAACCCACATTTCTATCATCAGATAGCAAAAAACAAAAAACTACGCACTTCATGAAAGTGTTGCCAATGATTCCTATGAGCTCCATCAGAAGTATAGAGCTGCTAAAATGATTATAACCTATGGATGAGCCACAACATATTTTTCAAATCGCAGGGAAAAGGACCACTTAAAAAATATCAATCATATTCACCATAATAAATTTGCAAAATATTTAATTTCTGAAGGTATTCCAGATAAAAACAGCGGAGAATGGATATAAAACTGGAAAGAATCGCCGGGTATTACAGGAATAAGTACATTAGTGGTTAGGACACTAGGTAACAAAATATTCGATATTACGAGTAAGCTGGAACTAGATACAAGTTGATAATAAAAAACAAGGGATAGAAAACTGGAAAAATGTAATAACGGAGAGAATTAAATAAGGTCTGAACTATCTCGTTTGAAAATAGATCATTAAAAACAAACTCAGAGAGACGTAACCTATATACAATGTTAAGTAACTAGGTATATACAAGATGGGTAAAAAGTAATTAAAATATGGATACTGAATACAAGTATATATTATATTGTTAAAATAACAATTATATCTAAACAAATTATATTACAATGTACACTTTTTCTAAATTCATTATTAAAAAGTAATTAAGATTATTGTATCTAAATATAAAGATATTTTATTTACTAAAAAAATTTATATAACTAAAATCACTATTACGATTAAATCCTCAGTATGAAATTTACTTCAAGCTTTTAAATAAAAGAATATAAGATGTGGAAAATTTATATACAAATAAGATAAGTGTATTGTATGTATTTAGACATGTAATAACATGGTTTGACAATTTCCAAATTTTATTTGCTCTTGTAAATTGTTTGATGCAAAGGGTAAATAATATAATTTTCTTTTTCAAATCAGAGTAAAGTCATACCTTTTCCCCTTCAATTTAAGTGTATTGCACATGAATATCTTTAATACAATTTCTAAAATAATATTTTCGGCAACATCTTCATTAATATCAATCAAAACACAAAATAATGTTGCTACAAAATTGTTAAATGTAAAAACAAAATAACCTAAATTAAAAAATCTGGTGTTTACAAAATTAATTGTCCAAAATGTAATGCTGTAGGTCAAATACAAAGAAATTTTGAAGTAAGATTCAATGAACACCTAAGGGCATATAGATTACAACATCCAGATAAGTCAAACTATGCAAAACACGTTCTTGAACATCCAGACTCTATCATACACACCAATGACATTCAAATACAAACATTTGTAATAAAAAGCAAAATTTAGATTTCCTTGAAGAACTTGAAATAAAAAGACATCTAGCAGATCCACAATTTAAAGTTGTTAATGAACAAAGTAAAGGTTAGTACAATAAATTTCTATTAAATTAAAGTTGTTTCTGTAATTTCTAGAACTATAGTATAATAAAAATATATAAACGAATTTGTGTTCTAGCCAACAGGAAAAGCTGTTATGATAAATTATTTATATGTAGCTTTCAGCCTTTAATTTCCTTTCGTTCTATTGATACCGCATTTATATTTTAATTAGTTAGCAGAAATCCATTCTTAAAAGGTCCATTTTCGGGATATCTTATTCAGCACAGGACTAATCAGTTTAATAAAATAGCGGTCAGGCCGCAGTAGCACCAGTCGAAATCCAGGGCAATACCAACCCTGAATATTTAAAATTCCCCAGAGCCAACGTACAATCCACTTAAGGTAATATTATTATTCGAAAGATAATTTAATATTTATTTGATTTCGATGAAAATGAACAAGCTAGAGATTAGGACGATATTCCTATTAATTCCTTTTCGCGTCGGATGCTTAGCTCAGCTTAGCTTACGGTTGTGTGTATTTCATAAATTAACATTAGACCTAATCCAGTTTATACCATTTTGTTACGGTAAAAATAAGAATTTAAAGTGGGCAGTCTACCGGACAACATCGGTAACTAAATCGGTTTAGGGTTGTGAAGATAATTGTTCTGGGAACAGTTTCTGGTCTTTAAACTTTTATTTATACGAAACCGCAGCAGTTTAATTATAATTAGTATATAATCGTTTACTATTAACTTTTGTAGTTATTAAAGTAAATATCGATTAAATATATAAATAATGTTTATTATATTTTGACAAATTCTAAATAATAAACGTAAATACGTCAATATTTTATCAACTAGAAACACATCTACACAACTTAAGAGCATACAGTAGTGGCCGTGTTCGCCAACAAAACGAAAAGTCGAACTACAGCAGAGATTACTTTATTTTAAGCGATTTTTTTAAAGTATATATTTTCTCTTACATCAAATCGCTCACTACTTAGTTTTTTGTTTTAATAAATAGTAATAATAATAATAAAGAAATAAAAGACTGTAGACTTTGTACACACTTGATGAACTGATAAAAAAAGGAATTTTTTTTCTTCATTTAAAACCGTAGGTTAAGTGTGTAAAGTTTAATTAAATTCGGTAACTGAGCGCTTTCGGCTTATAAGGCCATCATCAGATAAAACCTCTTTAGACGAGACATTACAACACATTAAAATATAAATCATATAAATTAGCAAACATTTTTAAATAATACAGTTTTAACATTAAAACATCTTGAAGACAATATATGAATGTAAAATATCTGGGGATCATCTTGGATAGTAAACTTACCTCGAACGCCCATGTGGAAAGAACAAAAAATAAGGCCAGGATTTCCTTGTGAAATCTCTGGAGAATCTGTGGCAAATCTTGGGGATCGAGCCCCAAACAGATTTACTGGATTTATCAATGATCACGTATGGCTCGGTGACCTGGTGGTCCAAGGGACTCCAGAAATCTACCAGAGCAAGTTTGCCTGGACTTCAGCGACTGGCATGCGTGGCCATTACGGGGGCAATGTCCACTACCCCGACAGCAGCAATGGAGATCATTCTGTAGCCTAACGACTTTAAACAGGTCTCGCCGAAGACAACCATTGACTTCGCAAGGAGGATTGGCTTGTATGGGGATTTATAACCTTAGGGGTGAGCCACAATAGACCCAACGGTGGTCGCAGTGGAGGGGTAGTTGAGCGCCCCACTCACATTAAACCTAATCTAACATAACTTTGATGATGGCCTTATAAGCCGAAAGCGCTCAGTTATCGAATTTAATAAAACTTTACCCTCTTAACCTACGGTTTCTAATATCCTTCTTTTATTATTAATAAATAGTGTGTATTTGTTTTTATCGTGTTTTTTATAAATAAAAGAATTAAGGGGATAGCGAGTTGAACCAAAATGAAATATTTTTCTATTTATAGTTTATACTTCCAGCACTGACGGGTACCAAATGGAAACTGGAACTGGTGCTGGTGTATATGGGGAAAACCCAGGTGGAAACATTATAATCCACTAGGGCAATACACCTCAGTATTCCAGGCAGAAATATTAGCGATTAACGCAAGTGCTTCGGAGAGCATGTGGAGAGGACTCAGAGGAGTTCACGTCCGCATCACACAACAGGTTTATTCTTGAGTGGGTGCCAGGACACACAGGCGTCGAGGAGAATGAAAATACTGACGCGCTCGCCAGGACGGGCTTTCAGATACCCTTCGTGGGATCTGAGCCGGCAGTTGGCATTCCCTTCAGGAAGACCATCAATGAGTAGGTATGGAAACAAACTGCCAGAATATGGGCTTGACTCGAAGGACACGCGCACAGTAAACGCACGGTAGCTAAACCCAACGCCAGGCTCACTCGTGAGTTACTTAGACTAAACCGCAAGGAGCTCAGAAAGATAGTTGGCTTCACTCCTTTGCGCTTTCACCTAAATCGCATAGGTGTATCTCAGTCATCAACCCTGTACAGATTGTGTGGGGAGGACAATGAAACAGCATCCCACATATTCTTTGAGTGCCCTGTACTCACTCTCCGCGGACTCAACCTCCCTGGGGTCTTTCCCTGCGAACGACTGGTCAAAGGCCTAACGACCCTCATTAGGGCACTAGGCCTGTTTGACTAAATGCCCCTCTGGGGAGCACATTACGCCACATAGGCTTCCGTGCTTTGGGCTTGCACATGCTGTTACATCTTCTTCTCAGAGAGTCTATCTTCAATCTACAATCTATCTTATTCTTATAGAACATAGATGGGACATCTTCAAGCTCGGCAACAACCTCCACCAACCTCGGTAGCAGCGGTAGAAGAATGGAACGGACTAGACCAAAATTACGTCAATATGCTAGTGGAAAATATAGGACATCTAATTAAGACCTGCATTGACCAAGAGGTGGAAATACTACCTATTAATGATTTTAATTAATTTCTGACTATTTAAATAAACAATTATTTTTTATAATTTTTTGGTTGTTTTAATTCTTCTTAATTTTGCAATATTATTCAGTTTTCCTAATGTCTATCTTTGTACAATGATTCCAGTCACTAGTTAGGGGTACTAAATTTAAAATTATTTCCAATTAATAAAAACATTTTTGAGTGTATGTAGCTTTAATTTGTATCTACCAAGAGTGGTATTTGACCACCGCTCTGTTACCTTATTTGTAGTACATGTCAATAAAATATAAATTTAAATTAAATAGATCTACGCATCCTTAATTGCTGTAATTTTATGAGTATTAAGAAAGCCTTTTATTTTGACTTGCATTAAATTACAAGGCATTACGAAACCGCCGAAATATTTCTGATTTTTAATTAAGAAAGTAAAACATTACGACACCCAGCAAACTAACAAGTTTGCGATATTTTTGTCGCAGAGGCGCCGACGATGTCGACGCATCTAATTCCAATATTAATCCTGGGTAATTGGAGAGGAAATTCTCCTCGAACGAAAACAAAATTTTTCATTTTTCATATACACCCTATTGTGTGTTGTCGGTAGTGTATAGTCTACGGCGTCTATTCACGCATTTTGTGTGAAATTGGCAAATGCAGGCGAGCTGAATGTACTCCCGAGTTTTCAAGTATTTCATTGTGAATAATCGCTAAGAGCAGCCCCATTATACAGGCCCAGATTGTGCTTTAGGGTTAAACATGACTAGAAACAAAAGAACTTGCGCCATATTGTCTTTTGAATTTGTGTACGACGAGACAGAGAAGGCTTTTGATGTAACGACGACGACAAGGACGATGATGATACGAGCGATGAAGAGGTTTGGAATGATGATTCATCGTTTAGGAAGTCGTTGGAAAATGCGAAGTAGCTACATAATTATTAATTATACGTTTGTCTTTGCTGTTTTATCGTGCACCAGGTGTTATTTTAAATATGCTTACGTAAATCATTTTATGCTTTTCGGGTTATAATTTCACCTTTTACCCTTATTTACATTCTCTTTGGGTTTCCCAACAAATTGCTTACTTCCAAATAATAAAACTATTTTAATTTTATAGTTTTAAAATATTATGTAGCAACGTCCGAAATACTAAATTGTTTTGTTAAACGAGATAAAATGTGATGGTTTTTATAATATTGATTAATTAAATAACAGCAATTGCCATGCAGGTACTAAAGTGCGCCTAGCAAAATTCACCGTTTTATACCATCAGTGATTTACGTTGAATATGATGTGTGTAATTAAGCAATTTTGATTCTCGGCAATTAACGCCGACAGCTTTGAAATAACACCGGCCTTCGTCGTTCTCTTTGCGAATTTACAACAATATTATTTGGGTTACTTTGTTTGTAGTCAGTAGTCATCGTTATGTAATTTAATAGGTGTTTGTTTCATTTTAATTTCTAGCTGCCATACTTTACGGTTAAATCGACAACAACGCCAGCACTGACAATGAAACATAAATTTACCCAAAACTTAATTATTTTCATTAATTATCGTTAAAAATGATACAAAAGAACAAAATCAAATGCGAGTAAAAGTTTTGAATTGCGCCAACTTTATTATTATAAAATTAATATATTATTTACATTCAACTTTTAAGTCAAAACTAGTATCGTTTTTAACGAAACAGCTGTCATTGAATTTAAAAAAGCAATTTTTTGAATAAATAGTGGAAGTTTTGTTTAGAAAGTTCTATTTTTAATTTTCTTAGTTAGATGGACTTCCACAAAGTAAAGGTTAATACAGTCAATTTCATCATCAATGTAGATTATACTTAAATTTAAGTCTCTACCTCATCGTTTTTCTTAAATAGTTTTTAATTACTTATAATTTACTCAAGCTTCTCTCCCAAGAAGCAACAAAAACTGGAAGAAAAAGAAATATTTGGCGAGCTGTACGGAAGTTGGAATATACTTTATTAAAGCAACATTTCCAAATTATCTCGGAATTTTGATTGAGAATGTGGTCTTCTTTTCATTTTACATTTTTGTATATATTGCACACCCAGATCAACACTGCACTAATCCAAAATAGTTATTTTTACAGAATTGAGAAAAAATCGTTATCTCATGCTACATCACAGTTAATGCCAACGTTTTGTGCATGGGGTATGAAAAATATAATCTTGAAAAGCATTTTATAGTTTAGTCGATTCATAAGCCTTTAAGTAAAATAATTCCTTTTTTGACTTAACACACTCTTAGGCAAAAGTTTCTATTAAAAAAAAAGACAAAACATAAAAAAGACCTCTGTTTAACATAAAACAAAAATTTCAATCACACTATCTTTTACGTTAGAATCTGTTTACGATGATACCGTGTTTACCCCGAGCATCAAGTAACATATGTATGTATGTATGTATGTGTCAGGGGTGATAATCACACTGCGACCCATAGGATCTATTGTGTCCCCCTTACTTGCCATGTTCTGATATTCTCTCAGACCTATAGCAGCTCTTCGAGTCCTATTTTCCTGAGGAAGTTTAGGACATCGTCGGGCTTCAAATCAGGTAGATCCCCTTCCTCTATTTCATGTGCTCCTAGGTATCTAGCCCTAGAATTTTGCAAGGCAGGACATTCTGAGAGTATATGTATTGAGGTTTCATCCTCTTCCTCACAGAATCTGCACTTTGCTTCATCTGCTAACCCTAGTTTCTTCATGTGGCTTCTTAACCGGCAATGCCCGGTTAATATTCCCGTTAGAATACGGAGCCTTTTTTACTGAGGTTGAGGCAGCTAAGAGATCTCTTCTGGTCATAGTTCCCCAGTAGTATCTTAGATTGCCTCAATCCTTCCAGCTGATTCCAGTACTCGGATTTTTCTTTCTCCATTTCCTCCCTTAGTTTTCCTAAGATTACTCTACTGCTGATCCCACAAGATGGTTCTGGTCCCAAATGTGGGGTTTCAGCTCCTTTTTTGCCAGCTTATCTGCTGTTTCATTCCCCTCTATTCCTATGTGTCCCGGGACCCATAGGAGGGTGACAGTGTTCTTCTGGCCCAGTTCATTTAGTTTGCCCAGGCATTCCCAAACCATCTTCGAACTGATTATATTTGAACTCAGCGCTTTGATGGCTGCTTGACTATCCGACATGATCACAATCTCTTGTCTGCGGTAGTTTCTTCCAATATTGAATTCCACACATCTTTCGATGGCGCGGACTTCTGCTTGAAAGATGCTCGGGTATGTGCCCAAGCTTTCTGAGTATTTGGCTCTCGGTCCAAAAACTCCTATCCCAGTTCCCTCGTCTAGCTTGGAACCGTCCGTATACCACTTTATGGTATTCTGATTTAAATTCTGTATGGTGTCTTCGTCCCATTCAGATTTATTACTCAACCTTGTGATGAATTTTCTCACAAAGTTGAATTTCTTTGGCATATCATCTTGGGGCATTTCCCAAGTTTGATCAAAATGAAGTGATCGGGGTTTTCCCTGATAATTCCTTCTTTGATCATTCTATATATCGTTTTCTTCCTTACACTTTCTAACAGAATGTGCAGTGGGGTTAAGTTTAAAATCACCTCCATTGCAGCAGTGGGGCAAGTTCCCATTGCTCCAGTGATACATGAACAGGCTAGTCTCTGAATCTTCGAGAGATTTTTCCTCGTCGTACTCAGATTAGCCCTTGCTCCCCAAGCCACTGCCCCATATGTGATTACTGGTCTCACAATTGCTGTGTACATCCATTGCAGGATACGTGGGTTACATCCCCAGTTCTTCCCTGCAATGTTCCTACACACCATGAGGGCCTTGGTTGCTTTGTGTATTACTTCGTCTTCGTGTTTGTTCCAGAGTAACCTACTATCTAGGATTAGCCCTAGATATTTGACCTCTGTTTTCCACTCGACGATGTTCTCACCTATTCTTATGATCTTTAGATTAGGTTTCTTTTTCCTTGTAAAGGCTACTAGTGTGGTTTTGGTGGGGTTAATGCTGAGTCCCACCGAGTCACACCATTATTTCGCAATGTTCAGTCCTCTTTGAACAATGTCACAGAGGACATTTTCATACTTCCCTTTTGCCAGGATAACCATGTCGTCGGAATACCCTTGACATGGTATGCCTTCCCTGGTCAATTGATTAAGTAGACTGTCCACAGTGAGACTCCACATAAGCGGGGATGCAACTCCCCCCTGTGGACAGCCTCTGGTCACATTAATGGAGATAGTGTCTTGTCCTGCCTCCATTTCTGCGATTCTTGTAGATAGCAGTTGCGACATCCAGATGGAAGTCGTTCTATCTACTCCTTTCTCAATCAGTGCTCTTTTGACTGCCTCATGTGGCGTATTGTCAAAGGCCCCTTCTATGTCTAGAAAGGCACATACCACGGTCTCTTTTTTATTCAGAGCGTCTTGGATTTCGTCAGTCAGTTGTATTAAAGCGGTTTCCGTGGACTTTCCCGCTTGGTACGCATGCTGACGGGGTGCAGTGGCACCTGTTCCAAGATTTCTGTTCTAATGTAATTGTCTACAGCTTTTTCCATCGTTTTGAGAACAAACGATGTGAGGCTGATCGGTCTAAGGGATTTGGGGTGCGTAGTGTCCCGTTTCCCTACTTTTGGGATGAAGGTGATTTTAGCCCTTCTCCACGCTTCTGGTATATATCCCAGTTCAAGGCTGCTCCGACTAATTCGGATCAAGTGTGGAATTATTGCCTCTTGGCCCTGTTGAAGTAGGGCAGGAAATATTCCGTCCGTTCCAGGGGTTTTGAACGGCTGGAAGGTGTTCATAGCCCATCTCAGCCGTTCCTCACTGCATATGTGCTTTGCCATTGCAGTGTCTTCCCTGGTAGGTCTTTTAACTTTCTCATTTATTTTTCCGGAAGGGACTATTCCTCCGGGAAAGTGAGTTTCTAATAGGAGCAAAGCTCTTTCTTTTTCGCTTTCTGTGAAGCTTCCATCTGGCTTTCGTAATGCCATTACAGTGTCTACTTTCCCTTTTGCCAAGACTTTGTGTAGTCTTGCTGCAGAAGGTGTAGCATCTATTTCTTCGCAGAATTTTCTGAAGCTATTTCTTTTAGCTTTTCTAATCTCCTTATTATAGGTTGTAAGTTTCTCGGTGTAGCTCTGCCAGTCTCCGTTACGTTTGGCTCTATTAAAGAGCTGTCGCGTTTCGGATCTTAAGTTTGACAGATGACTGTTCCACCATATCGCATCTTTTGCTTTCCTAGTCCTTTGGAGAGGACAACTGGATTCATAGGCATCGATTATTGCCTCGTTCAGCTCTATGAGATCGTTTTCTAATGCCAGTGGATTCCTGGCATTTCTTTTAGTTTTAAGATTTGCAAGATTTACGTTCAGGTTAGTGTTGTAATTTTCCCAGTTATTTTTCCTGGGGTTTCTCCTGAGTGCTTGCTCAGGAGGATTACACTCTAATCTGAACGTAATCATTCTATGATCAGAGAGGGATGGTTCGTTCGATACTCTCCAATCTTTCACCCTATCCTTAAGATTCGGTGTACTTAGTGTTATATCTAGTACTTCTTTTCTTGTTCTGGTTACAAACGTAGGGGTATTCCCTATATTGTGTATAACAAGATTCTTATTAAATATAAATTCTAAAATTTTCTCACCTCTTTCGTTGGTGTCTGTGCTTCCCCATATGGTATTGTGACCGTTAGCGTCACATCCTATGAGAAGCGGCAGCTTCTTCTGTTCACAGTACTCGACTAGTCTTTGCAGTTCTGTAGGCGGTGCAGGCCCGTCCCCTGCAAAGTAGCATGATGCTATCATGACTTCTTGACGTCTATTTTCGAATTCGAGGTTTGCTCGAATCGGAACGAGGTCTCTCGTCATGAACTCTGAAACACAAAAGTGATCAATGTTGTTACTTACCAAGATGCATGCTCTGGGTATGTCTACATTACTTACTTTATATATAAGCTTGGCTTCCCTACTTGCGAGTCCTCTCACCTGACCATCACGGACCCATGGTTCCTGGATCAGTACTAATCCCATTTGGTTTCTGATAAACGTCCTTAAAATAACCGCCGACGATCCCTTGGCGTGATGGGCGTTTATCTGAGCGATATTAATTCCCGCCATTTTTTTTTTTTTTTTTTTTTTTTCTCCCCTCCCCCTTACCTCAGTCTTGTGAGGTGAGTGCCCTTTCCTCACCTTCCTCACTCCCGACAAGTGTTCTGTTGCCTTCTTCTTCCACATCTCCAACCTCCATGGCCGCCTCATTTGATGAGTCTTGCCCATAGAGGTCAGAGATGTGGTAGTCCCCGATACTCTCCGCATCACTGGGCACCTCCGCTCCCATCGACGCAGAGGGCACCGGGGTGACTTCTTCGGCTGCAGTGGTCTTTGACCCACTGCTGCTCCCTGGGATTATCTCCTCTCTACTGGCTATTTCCCTTGTTAAACCGTGGACGGGGATTTTCCCGAACCGGTAAAACAAGGTGTAGCCATTTTTCCTGAGGGTATTGCAGGATAGCTCGTCTATCGCTGCCCTCAGGAGTTGCCCTTCCGCCTCCTCCTTCAGGCTCAGGACCTTCCACCTCTTCGTACTTAAGCCCTCATTTTGGGCTTCTATCAGCTGAAGTAGTTTCTCAGCTGATATTCCTTTACTCCTGGGAAGGAAGGCCGTCACCACATGTGGTTTGGGGATGTCGTCTCCCCCACATGTTGTTAGCCTACCCTCCCATTCCTTCAGTCGTGGCACTTTCAACCTGAGCCACTCCGCTGACTGTGGTGTTTCACAGTCCACGATTATGTGGCCCGGTCTGAAGTGGATGCCACCGAACTGGAGCTTGTGCTCCCATCCGGCGAACATCTCTTCCACGATCGCCTCCTCCACCAAAGTTTGCTGTTCCGAGCTGAGGGTGTTCTCAGGGAACCCTTTGGGAAGGATGGCAACCTTCTCCGACTTCAGAGCGGCCGCATAGCTGCTCTTTCCCGTCGTAGAGGTGGTTTTCTTTCCCACCTCTCCCTTCTTCTTTTTCTTTTCCTGCGCTGGGCTGATGACCGTCTCAACCCGCTTACGTTTTTGGCTGGAAGGCTCTTGGGACTTGTGCTCCAAGGCCTTCTTTCTGGCTGTTTCAGGTGACATTCCCTGATTTAGGTACCTTAGGTACCATCTACAGCCTGCGCCGCTGAGCCCACGTCTCAGTGGGTCGTCCCTACCTCCAGGTTCTCCCAAATTGGGAAGTGGAGGCAGTTTCGAAGTTGAGGGCCTCTGGAGGGTTTTCCTCCTCTCAGATCCTCCTTTGTGGTGTGTTCCCACTCTGGAGTCTGAGGTATTGGTCCTCAGCTTCTCAGCCTCTTGGGGAGTCTCCCGAGAGACTGAAGAAGGGGAGTGACTTCCTCCTTTCTTCTTCTCCTCTTTTCCTGGTTTAGCGGTGTTTTCCCGCTGTTTTTTGTACTTCTTTTTCTCATTTCTTAACATGGTTGTTCCCACGAGTAGCAAGGGAATGACGGTCCACTCCGGCAGAGCCCCGCATGCCGGAGTAAGGCTACATACAAGGGGGTTTAGCCCGGTTCCCCCAGGGGAACGTTCGCAACCGCTTATACCCCAGCGGCCATCCATCCTTCGGCACGTTACCTTACACCTTGGAATTGGGGGGGTTGGTCCGCGGTGCGACCTTAGGAATGACCAATCCGGCAATCTTGCAGTTATCAGCTGCTCATACCGAACCGCGCCACCCGTATAGCCACACACCCCCAGTTTCACCGCTTCCCTGCTAAATTGCAGTGTTTACCTGCTTAAGCAGTTCAGCGACTCCCCTGGGGATCCCCTATCCGCCACCTGGGGACGCGCCCGGTAGGCACCCAGCCCTCGGGATCAAGTAACATAAAATCGTCACCTGTGTTTTGAAAGCCACCTCTTAATATACCTAATTCTATTGTTAACCTTTTTTTAAATAGTAAACGGAGCCTTACTATGTATTCTCTTTGCTTCTCTAAATCACCCAATTGCCAAAAGTGTTTAAAAATATCTCGTCTAACCGTTTTGTCTATTTTAGTCTTACAATTCAACTTGCATTTGTCACTACAAGTAGGACGGATTTCACGCTTAGCGTCAATTTTTTGGGATTTGTTAAAGATATATATGGTTTTCCCGTATTCTGTAACGTCTTAGGAATCTTTGACTTCCAGCCAGCAGGGTTCCGTTTTCTCTTTTTACTTAATTTGGGTTCACTTGCTGGTGCCAACAGCAGAAGAAGTTGTAGGTGTATTTGGCGGAGTAGTAATTTGTTGAAAAGAAGGAGCTTGAGGAAGAACTTGACGATGATTTTCTAGGAATACCAAGAGGCTGAGATTTATGCTTAACAGACACAAAAACTGGAATCCTTATCAAATACATCAAAATAATCTTCTTCGTGGCTATGTTCACATGAAACAGAATCGGTTGATGCTGCAACTGATGAGGTTTCATTGGTTGATACTACAACTGCTGAGGTCTCATTGGTTGATCTTGCAACTGCTGAGGTCTCATCGGTGCTACAAGGCTTTTGTTTACGTTATTTCTTTTTACCGCACTTTGTTGAGCAGTAACTTGCCTTTCTTCTATGCTTGCTTCCAGTACCTTTTGAAGTAACTTGAGTCTACGACCCTTCATAATCTACCAAATAACAATTTCAAATTCAGTAAATTCAACAATAGTTCATTATATTAAAGAAACATATGGAAATTTTTGTATAAATTGTAAATATTTCTCTACTAATTTATTGTTTGAGTAACCATTTTGAAATAATACATTGGAAACTGACTTACCTTTGTCAAAAACAGAGTATTATTTTGAAAAAGTATCAAATGAGTCGTATAATAGCCGTCACAAATACTGAATAAAAAGTAAATACTACACAGTAATTTTACAACATGATTCAACAACCCTGTATCAACACAAACTAATTCACTGTTGGATAAAGGGTCTGCGGCTGATTTCTAAGACGGACAAGTCGCAACCAGAAATAGTTTCGGCCATTCAAATTAACCGATAAGTCGGTTTTAAGATTTTTTGATATAATACGGTATTTTACTGGATGTGCCATATGTCATTAATATACTTCATACTGAAATTTATTATACTAACCCTTACTACGTGAAAGTCCATCTTATTAAGAACAGTAAACAACTAAAAGGTTGAATTAAAATTTCACTATTTATTCGTAAAATACTTTTGAATTGCAATGACAGCCGTCAATGTAACTTCAATATGTCAATCTGACGATGCTAATTCTATAGCGAAACGGCCGTCATTGCAATTCAAAAGTATTTTACGAATAAATTGGGAAAGTTTAATACAACCTTTTAGTTGTTCACTGTTCTTAATACTCTTTTTTTTTTTGAATTTTTAAGGGAGACTTGATAAATTTAAAATAAAATGATAATAAGCTTTATTGTCGAAAATTTTTTTTTTTTTTAAATAGGTGATAATACACTTATGACAATCTTGTGTAAATTCTCTATATACCAAATAGCTAATCTTTATTTAATTGACATAAACTAATCTATCTGTATATAACTCAACTATCCTTTGACAAAACGGTTCAAGTAAACTAAAATGAATCATTTAAAGGGATGAAATACATAAAGTTATATTATTATATGCCCTTTTTATATCTAAAAACAAAACTGTTGTCGATTACTGCATAAAATATTTAAAATGTTTTTCTTTGAGTGAC
This sequence comes from Ophraella communa, assembly GCA_035357415.1. Lineage (NCBI taxonomy): Eukaryota > Metazoa > Arthropoda > Insecta > Coleoptera > Chrysomelidae > Ophraella > Ophraella communa. The sequence goes on along the minus strand of CM068988.1, from coordinate 16,288,408 downwards.
TTTTCTAGATCCTAAATAATTTTTTGTTATTCATTTCCTACCATAATTTTAGCCTGAAATTTATCATTATTTCAAATATTTTTAATACTTTGATGAGATACCCCTCTATAAATTCAATTTAGTTAAATCCTTGTGAAATATTAATAAGGTGTTATTTTTAAATATCTGGAAATTTATTGTGTCCATTATGTTTTGTTAATCCATTTTGCTATGTTAGGATTTTTTTAATCATATTGGATTTTGTTTTTCGATGAGCAGTATTTTTTAATAATGTTAAAATTTTAAATTTGGTTGTAATACTATGTTAAATTGTTTCAACGATATTTTTACTGTATGTTCATGTGCTTCACAATTTCCAAATCAATTTAAAAAGAACATCTGTATAACGTATTCGACAAAAACTCCGATCACATGAAGTCAAACATCTTAACTGTCACACAGTATATAATTTATAACCTTGCTTGATACAAATATCGGTTATTTTATCACGGATTATGGAAGCGATAGGAAAACAAAATTACAATACGCTTGTTTCCGTTTTCTACTTCGGGAAACTTTTAGAATTGTAAAAGAACGTCCGCAACTTTTTTTATTTCTATGTTTACTAGCTATTTTATTGCCCCTTTCTAGTACCTACGGTCTCGAAACTGAAGACGATGTGATTTTATAGCGGATGTTCTCTACATATTCCATTTGTTTGTTACCTTCTTCGATGACGGCAGTTACACAATTCATTAGGTTTACTAAGCCCGAGGCAAATATTTTAACTGTTATGATTGCAAGAGTTTTTGATGTTTACCGATTTAGCAAAAATATTGTATGAAACAAAAGTTGGAAGGTAAAATATTTGGCATTGAGTATTCGTTGAACTAATTTATATACAGTGCTTTTCAGATAAAAGTATCCACCTTTTACAACATTTGTAATACTGGCATTTAGGAAAAATCCAAAAACATGTCAATTTATGTTGGAAGGGGCAAGCATTGTGGCTTATTTAAACTTACTGGAAAAGCCACCCCAGCCAATTTGGATATTCCTCTTTGATCTGATTTCAAAAATGTATAATACTTGTAGGTTAAAGTGGTTAGTTTATGAGATAAACAATTTTTCTTTTAATAGCACAAATTTTACTTATTTTTACTTTCACCTTATTTACCTGTAATAAAATGGGTTGTACAACAGTTCAAACTCTTTAATCTTTTTAACTGTGCTATTTATTATGAAGTTACAATAAGTGTTCAAAATGAGTACCATTGACTTCCAATACAATGGTATAATCTATTTTGAAATGCCTCTCTGACATTGATTAATACGGCTGGATTTAATTGTAGACATTCATTTTCTATCCTCTCTCGTAATTCATCCAGATATTCTGGTTGGGCAGCATAAACTTTTATTTTTAAATGCCCATAAAAAGAAGTCTAGGGGTGTTAAATCCGGTGACCCAGGTGGCCACTCCACCATCTGCCCTCTTCTACCTATCCAACGGACAGACATAGCATAGTGTGGGGTAGCTCCTTTTTGTTGAAATACCAGTAAATCTTCGGAAAGGTTATCATAATTTTCTATTATTGTTGTAATACGTGGGTCAACCCCTTCCCTGAGTAACTCAAGATTTGATTCACCATTTAAATTTCCGTTGATGAAGAAAGGTCCGAAAATGTGGTCACCTAGGATACCCTACCAAACGTTTAACTTTTGGAGATGTTGTGTATGGAATTCACGCATAATATGTGGATCACTTTCAGCCCAATCATGCCTATTTATTAAGCCATTTAATGAAAATTAGCATTCATTAGAAAAGCAAATATTGTTTAACTATTGTGGATTGTTATTGATAAATTGCGTCATTGATTCGCAAAACTCTAGACGACGATCAAAATCATCTTCATTTAACTCGTGCACCAACTAAACTTGGTATGGGTGGTACTTAATTAGAACTCGGAAAACTGTAGAAGATGAAACACCGATCGCTCTACTTATTGTTGACAACGATTGAGGTTGTTGAGCCTCTTAAGCTGACTTGCCCTAAAATTGCCACTTGGATTACTTCGTTATTTACGAGTCCCTCTTGCTTATGCACTTTATTGCAAACAGATCCTGTTGTAAATTTCTTCATCAGTTGAATTACATACTTATGAGTTGCATGTCTTTTGTCATGTAATTCGTTAAATATTCTAGCAGCAGCTCTTGCACAATAATTATTATTTTGGTAGTATAAACCTACATTTTCAATTCTTTCTTGCAAAGAGTAAACCATTTCAGCGAAGCAAAATAAATAATGTATCAAAGTACACTATCAATAGAAACTACAAATTCTAGTTGACTATGTCAAACTTTAAAAAAAGTAGAGTTTTTTGTTGTTTGGATTTTTAAAGTAGAATACATAGCACAGATAAAAAAAATTAAAAAGTTTGAACTATTGAACAACCCATTTTATTACAGGCAAATAAGGTGAAAGTAAAAAATAAGTAAAATTTGTGATAATAAAAGAAAAATTTTTTATCTCAGAAACCAACCACTTTAACCTACAAGTATTAGGTATACATTTTTGTTCAAAGAGGAGAATATAATTTTCTTTAAAGCTTTTGGGATATCTGCAAACAAGCTTTTGTCCATTATGGTTATTTATTTCGAATAAAGGACTTTGTAAATTAGAATGGAACCTAGGACAAAATAGACCTTGCGGAGAAGAAAGAATATGAAATAAGAATAAGGACAAGAAAAAATTTGACGTTAAAATTGGTCCACTTTAACATTAATATAGACAAAATGTAAAACACTCATTTGAAAAAGTGATTGCTGACATTAGTTTTGATCCTAAAAGGATCAGTAACGGTTTCGGACTGCAAATCGCATGCGTATTAAATATTTTCGAATGCCAAATAATCCATGCGCATGCGATTTGCAGTTTGAAACCGTTACTGATAGTTCTACGAAAAATACCAACATAATAAAGTTGAAATTATATTAAACAATAGTTTCTGGCTCTAATAACATATTTCAGTAAAGCATCCTATCGGATCCCTTATGAACAAGTCTAAAGTATCTTTCATTAAAACATTTTCCTGCTCGTTAAGATTATCAAGAACGATATTATTAGCTCTTATCGTCCATTTTAGAAATTCCCAAGCTCTCCAAAGTGACACTCTAAGTATCCCGTCAGGTATACAAGCAACTTTAATTAATCTGATTTAAAGCTAGTCTAGGAATGTACATAATTCCTTATGAATTTGGCTAAATGCAACAAGGTTACTTTGATGTAGATGACAGAATACAAAAAAGGATAATAAAGAATGAAGAAGGGCAAATGCAACTTTCCTTGGTCCGTAGCCCTTTTGTGGTATCACAAAAAGCTACACCAAGGAGGAGTCCTGTTCTGGGATGAGTATCGACTACGATCTCACTGGATGACCACACCATGATTAAAACAAACAAAAAGTTTTTAAATATATATCCCGAAAAGGCAGTCTTCTTAAAATGAGCAAAATGAAAACTAACTGTTGGGTTCTAACTGTTGCGCTCTTATCACTGGTCTTTAAGGTATTATATTGAAAACATTGGGCACATTGGAAAGTGAGTACTGAATTTGTAGAAATATTTTTTAAACTACCTAAGTTTCTAGAAGTTGCTTTGACTACCTTTTAAAAAATATATATTTAGAAGTATGCCCTCTTGAAAGCTACTTCGAAAGAAGTATTACTGTTCTAGAATTTAAGTAAATTTAAGAGAGACCAAGAGATTGTTACTATATTATATGGAATTGTATTTTGAAGAAAAATAATTATACCAATTTGTTACGTTAAAATTTATAGCTATTATTATATTATTTAATATTAAGAAATTAAAAAATATACTTATAAAATTAATAGAACTAATGAAAGCAATATTTCTAGATATATAGCAAAATCAAATTGAATCTCTTCATGGCCTTGTGCTGCCCTAACTAGTCTCAGTCAGCAGTGGGGGAGTTTGTATCGCTCCAGTGATTTAATAACAGCTGTCATCCTTCGGTGAGCTGAATTCCTAATAGGTGCAACCAAGTAGATACATTCAGAAGAACTAAAAAATAGGACATACTCAATATAGATCAACTAGTCAACTGGACATGGAGTTAAAGTAAATTAAAACAATATTTTACTGCTGTAAGAAAATGTTTAGTAGACTTATTTTTTAGAAATGGTATGCAGTCACACCTAGATAAGAGAAATTTAATATTACAAAAATGTGTTCAGCAATTAAGGCCACTATAGTCTGTACAAAAAGTACGAGGAGTAATAAACCCTAATTAAGTATGCAAAACCTTTACAAAAAGCACCATATTAATTCTATGGGATTAAGTTCACAATGATAAGGGGGAAGTCGAAGAACTGATATACTACGAGAAGCCATTTCTTTTACAATGTAGGTTTTGTATTTATTCTTGTTCATTTTTGCAATTCTGTAAAGTTCTTTCCTTAGTGGATCTTTTGGAAACTTAATATTTTTCTAAATAAGCCACTCCAAAAGTTCTGCTTTACGCCAACGTCTTGTGGGCAATGCTTCTTGTAACCGTGAATGGTAACTTGCGTTGTCCATAACAATAACAACCCCTTTTGGAATCAGATCCAACATTTGAGCAAACCATTCCTCGAAGACATCCCCATTCATATCTTCGTGATAGTCCCCCGTGTGTTTTGAAATAAAAGTTAATAATCCACCATCAACAAAACCTTCAGATTTTCCAACATGGATGATGATAAGTCTTTTTCCTTTTCCAGATGGTGGCTGCAAACCTAACGACAAACCTTCCAGGAATGCCTGCCTTCCGCTTTTAATGTTTTCATCTTGCCAAGATTTGGAAAATGTATATCCAGCATTTATCCATGTTTCGTCTAAGTAGAAGATTTTCAAATTTTGTTCTCTGGCATGTTGAATGCTTCTCCAAAAAACTATTTCCGGTTTATTTATCAAGAGAGATTTTCTATTATGTTTTGTATATCTGAAACCCACATCTTTCAAAAGTTTGCATAATGTCATTCTGGAGAATTTTGTATAGTCCGTATCTTCTTACACTGATGTCATAATTTTGTCAAGTGTTGGAATTTCCTTGCGTAAGTAAAATCCATGTATTTTATGCCTTAGTCTTTGTTTTAATGACTCATCGATCTCAATTGGTTTTCAGTCTGAAGGAGTTTTAGGGGTTGAAGAGTTCCATTCTTGCTTTCTTTTAGTAATCTATAAATTGTTGATTTAGCAACACACAACATAGCAGCCTTTAATGCCACAATATCATCTACACTTGCATCAACACGGTATACCCTCTTAAAATATATTTTGGTACGTCTATGAAATCTACTTAAATGAATGATTTATTACTCCTTGTCCTTTCTATATAGACTATAGCACAGTTACAGTTAAATTGCATAACCAAAAATATTTACATTTTATTAAACAAAAATATGATCTTAAGGAATTTCAGAACTTGAAACACTTAAAAAGTTTCCGCAGCTGTGGAGGAGGTTGAAACTAAAGTCACCTAGCACTATAAAGGAAACACTCCATGAGGACATGCTTGGTCGTAATTTTGCTATTACAAGTGAAGCAAAGGACCGACGGTCAGAGATCATGAAGTGTGAGCTTGGTGTGCCCAATACGAATCCTATCTATAAATGCCAGTTCTTGCCTGAAAACGTCAGTAAGGTAACCAACTGAAGATTTAGTGACACACGGCTGAATGCTTCTCAAGTAAAAGCTTGATGTGTTCAAGTGAGATTGCCATAGAGAGGGATAGATCTTTTGCCTTTCAGCTTTGACATTTTAAGCGATGTAGAGGTTTTCGTGGAAGATGATTTAGCCTGTTGATCCGCAAATTCATTGCCAGGAACACCAATGTGTGAAGGAATCCATATGATAGTAATATTGCTGTTTATTGTAGATAAGCTAAGGCAAGAGTAATGAATATTTTGGAGGAGGAGGCGATCGGAAAATAATTTTTGTATAGAGGAAATGGAAGCAACAGAGTCTGTACATATATAGCAATTTTTGTGTTGGGCTGGTTAATTAATTTAATGGCCTAAAAAGTTCATTACAAAATTGAAGTATTGTGGCGGTGTTAACATTATTGTATTGAAAAACACTTAACAAGACCTTAGAAGGTTAAAGTACAGAGGAGTCCACGCACCAAGACAATCTAATTAACTTTGAGTAAAATTTATAATTTTCGCTTACACTTGTTTTAAAATGAATCTAGCTTTTTCCATTCGTCAGACCTATACTTAGGGATTATATGATAAAGTGATGGCCGTGGTGTTTGAGATTAGTTCCTTTTCATAACCAAACACCGGTTTAAGCTCTGGTGGTTTATAATCAGGCCTAGGGATTTACTCCTTTTGCACCCCACACCCTCGTTATGCCAAAATTAATTGTATTAAAATTATATTCAAAGACAGAAACATTAATGATAATGTAAGTTTATTTACAGCTAAATTTATTACCGATTAACGTGCTGTAATTAATTTTCTATTCTCTAGAAGAATCTTGAGAGAAACAATTACAATTACCAGATGTATTTGGCTTCTGCGTTTTGCGTAATACATCCATTTGTGCATTAAAAAATATTTCAAAACCGAAATTATATAAGATGAAATGGATTCGAGTAGACGTTATAATGTCAAGTTTTACATAATCATTCTGGAAAATTGGGGTGACTACAGTAAAAATCTCCACCTCAGTGGTATTCTTTTATATATTTTAAGAGACAAAGTCACTGCATTTCACGTATCAAATGTCTGATCAAAAATTCAGACGCCATACAAAATCTGCAGTTAAGATTTTTCTTTCTTTTGTAGGTGTGATTTTTAAGTCGGACGGAAGACGTTGATGGATCAGAATATTTGATTAAGTAGAATGGTTGCCAGACTGGCGGAATTACATCTCATACTTTTCCAGATAAATATTTAAATACATTTAAATGCTTCGGTAGTGTAAATTTTTAACAAAAAATATGTGTTTATTTCATTTTGTTTGGCTCGAAAGATGATCAGATATGCAAATAGCAAATAGAGATTTTTTATTCATTGATTGCTTATGTCTTAAAAACCTAGAGAATATTTTTAAAAACAAAGAATTATAATTTCAAGAAGAGCATTGAAGAAACAATAAGAGAGCAGTAATTCGAGATTTTAAAACTAATAAAATTAATTATAATTTCATTACAAATAAAAATATTAAAAATAAAAAGTTATATTTTTAACTCAATGATACCTTTTTCGCTAAAAACTACCATCGTCAGATTCATATATTGAAGTTGCATTTTGTTTGTTTCTAGCTACCTGATGTTGATTAAGTAGTGTTTATACTAGATCAAGTATGGAAGTAATAAGACATAACAATATTAAAGCCTAGCTGTTATTAGCCCTAAGTTAAAGAACTCGATATAAAAAGTCTACTAGCAGATCAACAATTTAAAGTTGTTAATGAACAAATAAATCTTAGAAGTTCTCCACTATTAAACTGTTTACTTTGAATCTCCAACTTTAAGCAATTGTAAGGATCATTATGATATAGCTTTTTCCTGGTTTTTCTATATCATTGCACAGTTATACTGATCTTAGAAATACATCCAGGATAATCCCTTAGGGCTAATAACATCTAGGCTTTAATATTGTTATGTCTTATATTACTTCCATACTTGGTCTAGTCTTAACATTACTTAATCAACATCAGGTAGCTACATTGAAAAAACAAAACAGATATCAACCCAATCGTGGAAATAAACGATGCATGTACTGAGTTTGTTCTTTAAGAGTGCGCTTCTCACACTTGCTTCGGGTATCGCTCCAGGGTAGGGTGGAAGGACGCGGTACAAGAGGGTGGAGACTAGTACATCTCTTCTACTCATCAAAATATTATCTCGAGAATAAATTCGGTCTGATTGATGCATGGACCGTACTGGGAATCTACTTGATTAAATGGCAGATACAAGTTTTGATTTTCTCGAATGTGCTAATAAAACACCAAAAACATTTTTTGATACAACTGTGAATATAAATTTATATAGTGTAAGATATCTTCTTCTTTTTTACACCTTCGATCTTCTTTTTTTGTTTATTCTGATAACCGTTTTGCTATTACTGATCTTCCTGAATATCTTTTCTATTGGGCTTTGTTTTATTAGCAAAAGAGTATTTTAAAGAAAATTTAGCTCATCTAAAATATAGACGCATAGAAAAATCTTGTATTGTCGAACATGCTTTTACCAAAAATAATTCGGTAAATATAGATAGATTAAAATTGTTAAAAAATGTATCGAACAATAGATTGTTGGATGCATTTGAAAGTATAGAAATTATTAAAAGTGTAAAAATAGATTAAAAGAGGACAAAGGACCTATTCCAGATAGTCCACTTTATAGTTTATTAGAAAAAAACTTATTGTAAAAATGTTTTCGCGGTAAATTTAAGCGCTAAAAATGTTATATATATATAAATTGAAAAGGTATATTTAGGGTGACATCAAATTTTATTTTAGTTTTATTATTATTTTCGGAAACGTCATAATTTGAAATAAACTGTTAAAAACAATTTATTAAGTTAAGAAAATGTTTGTAATGTTTTGAATTCTGTAATAGTTTAAGTGTAGGTAAGAAGTGTAGTGATAGTGAGTAAGAAAGTTGGTTGCCAGGGAGGAAGTTTGACAGTTAGGAATGGATAAAAAAAGTCAAGAGAGTTAAAAAAAATAATTTTGGATAGTTGAATTAAAAAGGTCAAAGAGTTAAAATAGATAATTTAAAAATTCTAGAAGAATAAGTTTAATCAATAATAAATAAAAAACCAGTTATAGAAGTTTATATAAATAGTAAAGCAGTTCCAGTTTATGAAGAGAGAATTATTTTGACGTTTCAGTAGGAGGTTAATCAAGGGAAAAGTAAAGTTAATATTAATATTTACTTGAATAGTAAATGTATTCAGAAAATGAATAATAAAAATATAACTTAGTAAAACTGAAGTAAGAAAATAAAAAAAAGGAATAGGAAGATAAATATATTGGTAAGTGGATCATTGGAGAAGATGATGGTAACCTGGTGTTTGTAGAAGAAGTGAGAAGAAGAATATTGGGAATTTAAGGACTTCTCATACCACGACAGCATTCCTAGATCTGATGTAAGAAAATTTTGAAGACCGCGTAATTTCCCATAACTAGAATTTTCCTTACTCCTCTTATTCACCTGATCTAACAACTCTTGATGCTTACGTATGGGGTATGCTGAAAGACATAGTTACAGAAACCCCACCGGCAACTACTGATGACTTTTCGAAGGATCCAACAGCCTATTTTTAATAACATGCTAAGCAATCTTGTACCGCTTGGAACGCAATGGCAAACACTTTGAACACATTTTGTGTAAGAGCAAAACTTGAAATTCGCATTATTTGAAGTGTTTTGATTTAATTTTTCATCTTAAATAAAGTTTTAGTTTTTCAATGCAGTTTGTTTATTGCTGACCAACTTTTTTCAACCTAATCTCCGTGGTTTAACTTGGAAATCTCGCCTTTAAGGCGGGGGTTTCGTACAGCTTAGCTCTGAAAGTGGATAAATCAATTAAAATGCCCTTATTAAATTTCTATTTCTGAAAGTTCAGTTACGCTGGTCACTTTAATCAGCCCGGTAAATCTTTAAGCACAATGTGCAGAGAATTTATCGGCAACGAAGCGGGTCATCAGCTTCTTAGTGTCGAAAATGGCATATTATCTAACCGAGAGAATAAGATTGTAGCTCCGATTCGTCGTAGCTAGTTAATTCAGTTCATTTCACATGCTCTTCACATAATATGTTAACGATGCGTGCAGAAGTGTGTCGTCGATAGCGCTGCGCGCGAAAGGCGAAGGGAACACAAGAAGTGGAAATTGGGCCCACGGGAGAGATGGGAGTCTCTCAACAGATGGCTATTAAGATTAGCCGTCGTTTGCGTTTCCAAGAAACTAGATTTCATGAAGCGAAATGGTTTTATAACAACTATTTTCATATTTCGAACACTGGGAAATGAGAATGTGCCATGAGGTTGGTTTGTTAAGAGACGATGACGACAACTACGTCGACGATGATAATGATGATGATTTTTGTCGTTTTCTTGATGTCGGTTTTATTAGAAATTTAAATAAACGTTAATTTAGGTTGTATCGTTAGTTTCTGGATTATATAATCAGCACGTGACTTGCTTGTAAACGGTCAGAAAAAAAACGAGGAAAATAAGAATATCAATTACGATTAATAGAATATTATATCTGTAAACAACATTTGAGTAAATTAAAAAGATAGAAACAGATAGAAAATTAGAAGAAAACTATTGCTGAACACCAAAGAAATAATATACCTAAACACTTTTTCCTGTTCATCATTAGAATATAGTTTTCTTGTTTTGGTATGAATTGTGGGTTTAAGTTATATTTATTTTTGTTTTTTTTCGGGCTAAGATGGGAAACTCATGATCATATCCCTCCCACCTTCTCACCATTTCCTCCTCCATCCAATCCTGAGCTTCCTCATTTGTGGCACTCTTCCACCGCTGCCTCTTTGCCTTAGCCATCAGGTCCAAAGAGTATGACCTTGACAGCTCAGCTGCTGCTATTGCACCCACTATCCTGGTACCTCTGTACCACTCTCAACAAAATCCCCCTCTGCATCTGTAGTAGTGGCTTTATCCTCGCATGGATCCCCGCTCTTTCACACGTCACTTCCGCTCCGTACAGCATACTCTGCTCAATCGTTCTACAAATAACTCTCTACTTCCATTCTGCCGGCCCTTTCATATTACACAAAAATATCCCCAACCATGCTGCTCGTACTCTCGCCTTCTCTGCTGCCTTCAACATATGGTGCTTGAAGGATAGTTGGCTATCCAACCAAACACCTAGATACTTCACCGACTCCTCCATGCGAATTTTCTACCCCTTCACCATCACCCTAACATCCCTCGTCTTGCTTCGTGCCTTTACGAACAATCCCACCGTTTTATCTTCCTCCAGTTCCAATCCGCATCGTTCTATCTTCCCCACAATCTTCCTACACATCTTCTCCGCTTTTCTTTCTATCTCCGTCTCTCTCTTTGCCGTACACACCAGGCACACATCATCTGCATACTCCGTAATCTCACATCCCTCTTCGCATACAATCCCACAAACCTCGTCCAAACCACACTTCCAGAGCTTCGGTCCCTGGGGCACTCCTACCTTCGTTCTATATGTTTTCCGCTTGAATCTATTATAACTCGAGCCGATAGGTAATCCTCTACTAAATTAACCAACCCCTCACCCACTCCATGCCTCAACAACGCGCTCAACACCGCTCCCTTGCCGAGACTATTTAACGCGTTACCCACATCGGGGTTTAAGTTATATGCAGCAAAGAAACTATCCTGCTGCAACAAGTAAGAAGGCGATCACTAAGTTGTCTTGGGGATATGGATCAGTGAAACATTGTGAAGCAAACAATCTAAGACTTCAGACAAACAAAGAAAATGTAAGGCACAATAAGCTCTTAGAGCTGCCCTGCAACTCATTAAATAATATCAGCATAAGATAAAGGAGGACTAGTGTTATTGGAATTACGGCAGGCTTGAATTGGAAGGTTTCTTTTTTTTGAAAATGATGTGGTGATCTCTTTCATTAACTCAAATCAGAGGTCTAAAAAAGCAGCACCAAGGTAATTTATTTAGTTTAATTTATTGTCTCTTTCATTTTTTTACTTATATTATTATCCAGGATATTTTTTTATGATCCGATTATTCAAGTGGCAAGTATGTACGATTATTTTGTGTTCTGGTTTTAATACACTGGAAGTTAAATCTTTCTGGAAACATTAATAGTGTCTGTTCTTAAAAAAATGTTTAGCTGTACCGTACAAGGATGCGATTCTGGTACTGCATCTGAACTTAGTTTGGCTGGTGTTACTAGAGAAGCAATATATTTGAAGCATTGAATATAAGTATTTGTAAAAGAGTGTCATACTTTCACCAAGTCTTCGGTTTGCAAAGATTCGGTATGAACCGGACTGTTGATTAATGTTTTAGCTAGTTTTTTATTTCATTTGGTCAATGTCAATGGGTAAAGTATACATGCAGCTGTTACCAGGACATGAGATTTGATTTTTCGAACCTGGGCAAAAGTAACAGCGCAGCAGTGAAAAGGTAATTTAAAACAACAGCTTAACGAGGAACTCGAGAAATGGAAATATTTTCTTGTATTCTTATCTGCGCTTTGTAGATTTTAAGCCGCTATTGAAGAGTAAAATATTACAACACAAGAAATAAATTTCTATAAGGTGCAGTCAATAAAAAAAAACTGATCTGTTGGTTTGCAAATTAACGGTAGGATGGCGCTTTTACGACTTTATATCGTGGGTTCACGGTTTATGTATTGGCGTAAAAGAATCATTCTGCATCCTGCTCTGCGGGATGAGAAGAACTACTTACCTCGTACTGATGAGACACAATAATCTCGAAACCGGTCTACGAGTGGCTTCTTCCTGTTAATTTGCAAATCGATAGAGATGGTTGTCAGTATCGACGAAGTCGGTTGCCATCACGTTTTCTTTATTGGAATGTAATTCAATGTCCGTTGGGCATATAGCCCAGGAAGTAGTTGTTTTTTAATAGAAAACGGTCAAGCTTGGTATAGAAACTGTTAAGTTTCCTTACCCTGGGTGCAGGTGGAAACAATTTTCCACTTTTTCAGAGTAAAATATTTTTTTGGTTCTGTACATAAACGTAGTTTCAGAACAATTTTTGCTTAACCTGTTCTGCCTCTGCATGGGATACATTGTTGAAGACTGTTACTAAAGTTAAAAAACATTTACATATTTATGTAAATAGTAACATTTACATATTAAGAAAAATAATCGGGAGAAAAGGTTAACGATTATTGTAAATATCAAAAATGCTTTCGATTTAATCGATAGTAAAATAATATGGATAATAGTGAAAGACCCAAAATGTTTCGAAAACTTATAAGAGCAGTGCAAATAAATGGTAAAAGATCGCCTACTGTTATTATGAAAAAGGGAATAAAATAGAGGGATAATCCTGCCCTCTTATAATACTTATACTAGGGAGGGATGGATAGAATAATTAGAAGAGATTAGTAAAGAGAAAGGCAATTGCATAAAAACTTAATGCAAGAAAAACTTGGACGATTAGTTTATTCAGATTAGTAATAATAGCTGATAATATGAAAGATGAAGATCGAAATCTAAGCACACTTTGCAGTGTTGAAAAGCCACATTATTTTGGTTAGTGTACATGTTTATAAAAAATCCCAAAACACGTCAAATATAAATTTACATTCTTTAATGTGAAAAATACTTCCCATTTAAAAAATTAGTGGTTGTAACTGTTACTCAAAGGGGGTTGAAGGTAGGTATTTTTACTTGTCAAGAATGTCAATTTTTAATTTAAATTGGGCGTTTTTTTGGGATTTTCTATAAATATGTACAGTAACCGAAGTAATGAATTTAATCCATTTGGCTTTTTCACACTGCTTACAATAAAAAACTAGAAGGAGTATTGGAGTGTGGATACCTGGAATAATTTTGAAATTACAAACAGAGCTAAGGAAGCAAATAAAATCTACTATCTTTAATATATGGAACTGAAAATTGGGTAAGTAATACAAAAATAGATAGTTTACAAACTCTAAGGAAATCAAAAAATTAAGAAAACTAGCAGAAAGAACGAAAATTGACCAAATTAAAAGTGAAGGCTAGACCAAATTTTTAAAATAAAAGAAAGGGTGGTAAAAATGTTTCAGCAGATAAAAGAGCTTGCGAAAGAAAAAAAGCTAAAAATATGGGTAAAAGAAAAATAAATGTTTACTTTCGACGCACCAAGAAGTATAAGGAATTTCGAAAAAGAGAAGAAGAATGAGCCTTTCTCAAACATTTTTTTATTGTAAGTAAAACCATTACTTATCGCTACACATTCATGATGCGATAAAATACTTTGTTAAAAATTTTATTTAACGGTTGCTAGCTACACAAAAAATATGTAGTAAGTATCCGTTTATCAGTACCTTTTAAAACTGTAAACATAAAAAAGTCGTAAAGTGTTAACTTAATTCCTCTTGAAATTTCGAATTTTAAAGTATTTTTCACATCTGTAGCGAAACGTTAAAATATTCCATTGAAAGTCTTACGCCAACTTTGGGTAATAAAAATCTACGCCAATGTTTTTAATGGATGAATTTTTACAGTTGCAGAAAGACCTGACTAAATAGATTGCTTTAACTGCTGGAAAGTGCGAGGAGCGACATGACTTAGCAATATTTTTTATGACCTTAAATTAAACTACCTTTAATTCGGTTTTTTAAATGTTTTAAATTCTTGTGTTAATGGTGAGATAGTCACAGTTATCAATTTTTTTAAAGGAATTTAATTCTTTAATTACGCACTTATTCTCGCTTTAAATTCAATTAATAAGAAATTTTAACCAATTATTTACATTATTAAAAAGTTTAAATCTAGCGTATGCCAATTCTTCTTTATTACGGAATGAAATCGAACAATCTCTGCAGCATAAATATTTTTCACATTTCCCATAAAATATGAAAACAGAAAGAGAAAGATATATATTTGATAAAATAGGAAACAAGCAAAAGACACGCGGGTGACAGCGACTTCTATTGGTTTCTACTCCTCTAGAGGATTGATTTATCAATATTTTGCAATACCGAATATATTATTTCCTTATCCACATATTGGACTTGTGTGTCACAAATAAAGAATTACAAATGATCCATTTTTCCGCAAATCTGTATTGGGTGTAGTATCTTATTGACTGTTTGTTAAAAATATCCAAAATAAAAATGTATTCGGTGATTATTGTTAACATAAATAATTTAAATAATTCAATATAAATATGGTCTTTTAATAAACCATTACCGTTATTAAACAATCTTTATTTTAAATTATATAAGTGTGTTATTTGGCTTTAGTTTTGTAACTATTTTATGATTTTTTCGACAGCTGATTATTTGATAAGGACAGAAATTAATCTTGTTAAAATGGGCTACTTTATTTTAAAACAGAGTATAGAATTGTTAGATTAAAAAATACAAATCCAGATAGATATGATTACAGAGCACTCATGCGTCTGAATGCTCTGCAAAAGTCTAGTGTAGGCTCCTTAAAATATAACTGGCTGTATCTGTTAAAAAACTGTATAATGCAATACTGTGAAATAGATCTAAATATTAATACCATCAATGATACAATTAAGAAAACAATACTTACAAACTTCAAAAATAAAACTGTCCAGGAAGACTTGTATATAGAATTCTTAATAGCACATACCATCCCATATATAAATTACTCCTACAACGTGAACTTGACAGTGAAAAAAATTGTATGACCAATATAATACCATTTTATTTAAAAAGACTATTAGCGCAACTTAGAACAACCAATACAGATAGAATCTCTTTATATATAAATAATTGCTCTTATAAAATCAAACAGAGATCAACTTGCACAATCTGTAACCTTTTAAAACCTGAAACTTTAGAACACGTTCTTCTGGTCTGCCCTTTATACAATCGCCTAAGAAAAGAACTTATCCCCATCAGTCACCACTCAGATGACCTAGAAGCCTTACTATGTACCTATGAAAAGTCGGAAGTACTCAAACTACATCGCTACTTCAGCGGAGTAATGAAACTTCGAGTTTTTATTATTAATGAATAAAAACAGGCAATCCAGTTTGATCCTCCAAACATCACTCTTATTATACTTATACTTTTAGGGTTCCCCACAGAATACATACATATATATATATATATTTTAATTTTTTTTTGTTTTTTTAATTTTTTTTTTATTTTTTGTTAAATTTATTTAAGTAATGTTATGTTATGTATTATTGTGAAATTAGTTTTTATTTTATATTTTTTATTTTTTTTTTATTTTTTAATTAGATTTACCTCCCATGTATAAGACTAATTAATAAGAATAGAATAGAAAAAACAGCCCCCCTCATAATATAAAATTTCATAGGTGGCATGAGAAGAGGGGTTAAAGTGTTTGTTATACGTAGTCTAAAGAAGGCTTATACTACGCGATAGGGGGTGTCTGTTTAAGAGTTACTAAATAGACAATCAGCTGTATTTGCATCGTTCGTTGTATTGCCTCTATCATATTTCTATTTGTACCTCTATTCCTTTGATCTTTCTGTAAATTCTGTTAGTAAAACATCATGCTATTATACTCGTCACAAAAAGTATAGCATAAGTGATTTATGGATAAAGTTTTTATTATTTTTTTTTTCATTTTTTTGGGAAATGAAATTTAGAATTATGTTTCAAAGTAATTTATTAAACTAAAATTAAAAATCAAAAAATAATGGTCATTGATAATGAAAATAACAATTATTCTAGAAAAATCAAATAAAAATACAAAGTAACAAAATTAAAAATTTAATTGATAAATTTAACATTTTATTATCTGGTATTGCCACCCAACTACAAATTTTCCCATTTTTCTATTAAAACATTTTCCAGCTCATCAAGGTTGTCTGGAGTGATATTACGAGTTCTTATGTGCCTGTCCAAATAGTTCCAAAGATGTTCAATTGGTTTTAGGTCTGGAATAACTGCTGGCCAATCTAAAACTTGAATGCCATCCTATTGAAGGTATTCCATTGTTATTCTGGCAACGTGTGGGGAACATTATCGTACATTAGAATAAAATTCTCTCCAATGACTGGACAAAATAGCACTACATCCCCTACGAAACACAATTAACTCCGTGTGGCCTTCACAAAAGATGCCTCCCCATACCATAATCGAACCACCTCCATAATTTCTGGCTGCTCTTATGTTACACTGAGCAAATCGCTCAACTGCGCATCTATAAACTGGAATACGTCTATCGGATCCAAAAAGTGAAAATTTTGATTCCGCTGTAAAAAGAATATTAGCCCAATCGTTAATATCCCAATTAACATGTTCTCTTGCGAACCTTAAATGTGCTACACGGTGTGCTCTGGTTAACAATGGAGCAGTAACAGGCATTCTGGGTCTGATTTCAAAATTCCTTAATCTGTTTCTAACCGTATTGACAGACATTCTAACATTACCGACCCAGAGAGAACATTTTGCAGTTGCCTGGCTGTAACATGACGAGTTCGCAAAGTCTGAATTCCTAAATAACGGTCATCTTCAGAATTAGTACACCTGGGACGTCCTGGAACTGGTCTTCTATTATAACTTCCAGTTTCTCTAAACCTTCTTAAGATTCTAGAAACGCTGGATTGTTTGATTCCCATGACTTCAGCAACATATTGCGGAGATCGTCCATCTTCAATTAAAGGCACGATTTGAGCTGCTTGTTCTGGGGTTAAATTACTTATTTTCACTCAAAATGTTTCTAGACACTTCCAAATGAAAAATTAAACAAACGTATTGCACACAAGAAATGGTAAAATGTAAATAATACAAATAGGATTTATCAAAATTTATTCATTTTTTTTCAACAAAAATGCGATTTAAACTGTGAATATTTTGGGCTTTTATACATCTAAACGATACCATTTTATTTTACACCATAATTCAATTTTTAATATTATGCTATACTCTTTGTGACGAAGTATTTTGTACAGAATTAGAAGGTACTGTATTTCGGAATTAAGTGGAAGATATTTTGGGTTGAACGATGGATCAGATTATACTCATGTAATTTTTGCTTTACCATCTTAATATATTATTCATACAGCATTTGCAATGTATTTCTTGAACGTAGACCATAATTGATACCGGTCATTTAAGTTAGACTAGATTTCATGTGAGTGGTTGATCCTTTGACTACAACCTAAAAGTTATATTGTGACTCAACCCTGTTGCAGTCGTTCCCTTGGTCCTATACCTTTAATGAAGCTTATTAGGGTCGTTGGCGACACTTCCATGATATCCGTGGGATCAAGTTAAACTCAAAGTTACTAGTAGCTGTGCACCACCGTTTCTTTTTTAGTTTTAGACAGAATATATACTCTATCTCACTCCAATCGCTTTCAGTAATTGCTATATTAGGAAATGTTATCAAACCTATAATTGATAGATTCGTGAACAGATAGAACAGATTGGTGATCGGATAGGATGTCAAAATGCGGTTGTCCTAGAGCAGAAAAGATTTTTCTGTAAAGATCCAGAGTGGTTTCCGTAAATGCTTGAAAAATGCAGGGACTCCTTCCAACAACCGAGGTTGGTTTGATGGCTTACTTCCTTCCGGAAGAGCAATTTTCTCTCCACGATAGCTTCTTCTGGTCTAGTGTTGCAAATTCGTTCTCTGTAAAATTACCTGCTATGTCCCTGTGGATGGATACCAACATAATATTGAGAGGTAGACCACTGGGAAGAAGCTAAATATGCTTCAACAGCAGGTCTGTTTACCATAACGGGAGCTAAGTCCACCACTCCCACCGCTGCCATTGAAATTTTAATATATCTTCCTCCACTTTACATCTGCTTAAAAAGGAAGGAGATGGCTGGTGCTTAAAGAAGCATTGAGCCAGGGCTGGAGAAATAATAAGAAATTATCCAATACTGGAGATTTTCCACAAGCCATTTACCATCCTATTCCCAGGAAGGGACTAATGGGAGACGAATAGTTCGAATCTTAGAATCTTATAATGGATGACCAGTGTTGGCTCTAAGATCCAGAGAGGTGTTGAAGCGGGGGTACATGGAGGGAAACCAAAGGTGGACCTGAGCTAGAACTTGGGTAACCTATCCACAATTTTCCAAGCAGAGGTTTTTGCAATGGAGATGTGTCTGCAGGATATGCTTAAGCGTGACTGCAGGAAAAAAACTATAAAAATCATTTCCCATAGCCAGACGGCGCTAAAGTCACTGGAATCAAATCGGGTCGACTCCGAGTTCCGTCAGGATCTAATACGTCAAAGGAAAAACAACAAAGTAACTTTACTTTGGGCTTCTTTCAGCATTTAGGGGAACGAAAAAGTGAAACTTCTATCCAGAAAAGGTGCTTAACAATATTTATATGCCCAGAGCCGTTCCTAGACATAGCAAATAGGGAAATCAGATCAACAATATCGAACTGGGATCGGAGGAGACGTTCTTACCGATTCGAGCTAGAGGGTTTAATATACTCAAAAGCATTTATAAGAGATATCACTAAAAAAAAAATGGGCTAAATATGATAACATAGGACCTACTTATTATAACTAACCTCTTATTGGCCTATCCTGGTATAAGCTAAATATCGATTTCTTCAAAATGCCAAGAACTAAAATAACTTCCTTCTTTATATTAATAAAAATGTTTAATGAAGACCTTGTGTTTTGATATGGTTTTCATATTTTCTGCAATCAGTGCAATTATTAAGGTGTACTACTGCTACATCAAGGTTGTAATAATAATGTCACTGATCTAGAAGGACAAATAAAATATGACTTAACTTTTTTTTTCATTCATTTTGCTTTTGTTTGTAATTTTCCAAACCCATTCCTAACTTATTCAAATATTTTTTTGTATAAAAATATCAATGTGTCATCCTGCGTAGACATTTAAAACGCATAAATTCAACGACGCGCAATCCGATAAATCAGCTAAGCAGATCGAAAATAAAATCCTAACTTTTTACATTACACTGGATATTGTTTCAAAAAACTTTTACGAGGGCCTTTTTTTCCGTAAAGTCATAAAAAATATTTCTTCTCGGTCCTTATTTCTCGCGAAATCACAACTCCTTAACTTCCTTATTTGGGAATGGAATTTACAAGTGCGTCAGTATGTAATAACTGGCAGTAGCGTCTCCCGTATGATAAAAAGAAACAAGATATAAGAAAGGACGACTTCGAAGTTGATTATTTTTTATGATTGTACAACTGCTTTTTATCTCCGATTTTAAGAATTCTTACTTCTAGATTTATTTGTTTTTCTTTTTCTTAACCTATAAGCCTCTGTCATTTTCTGTACTATTATGTGCTCGTCCATTTCAATTATGGACAGCTTTTTTAATGTCTCTATAGATTCTTTCATTTCTTAATACCACCTAATCAACATCAGGTACCTAGCTACAAACAAACAAACAAAATGTAACTTCAATATGTCAATCAGACGATGCCAATTCTAGCGAATAGACTGTCATTGAATTTAAAACGTTTTTTTGAATAAGTAGTGGAAGTTTCATTCAACCTTTTAGTTTTTTACTGTTCTTTCATTTCTGATATTTTTAATATTATTATTAGTGTTGGTCGTATATCCTAACTGATTCATATTTTTCCTAATATCGTTATAATTATTTATTGGCTAGTACATGTGTTGTTTTTTTAACCTATTTCCAGTTACTGTTTATTGAGTATGATCCTTAAAAATATTTGTTTTAGTAGTGGAAATTGATCAAAATCATTTTTTATTTATCAAACACTCTTTATTAAAGAGATTTGTGATGTTTTCAGTTCAGGTGTACTGTAATTTTCTTAAGTTACGCTAGTGGAATGTGGTACGACATTTGCCGCTCCCTTGCCCTAATAAGTATATCGACCTTTAAGGACTCCCTAGGGTCTAGAGGGAAGTTGTTGCAATGAATTGAGTATTGTCACTCTTCATGAATATAAAAACTAAATGGAAACATGGCCCATGCTCTTTGTTAGGCTTTTTAAGGGCGTAAGGAAGAATGCGAAGATATCCTGTCAATAATGGTGGTTTATTTAAAGCAATGATGAATTTTTAAAAAGCACATGGAGAATGAATTGCTTAAAAGTAAATTTAAAGACGTTATAAAAAAAAGTAAAAAAAAAGCTTTAACATATGGTTACGGCTATTTTATCTTATACTAGTCTTAAGTCTTATTTTACTTTTTAATTTCCAATAAACCATACAGAGACTACAAATCAAGCTATCTAAAGCAAACTATCCTCTTACAAGCTAAACGTTCTCATAAATTCTTTTATATAAAATTTTTTTGATCTTTTAAAGTTTCAGCAAACGTAAAGAGCTCTGTAATAAGTCCAAAAATTTACAACCTTGTTAAAAGAAGGATAAATGCATTTTAAAATAAATTAGTTGTACCTACTAAATATAACACAACATGAATTTGGAGAAAAACTTTTAACAGAAGATGCAATAAATTTATTAACTTAATTTTTTTCTAGATCATATTAGATATGCTACTTCTATCTTTGTAGTAGATCCCACTGGATGGATCTCTGCTTTTTAATTATTTTATGTAGCAGGATCTGCTTGTTAATTTATTTATATATTTATTCGTTTGAACCAAATCTAGTCATTAAAATTTGATTAATCTTAAGTTCAGTACACCTATTTAGTTCTAATGACAATACAATTAAATCAAAATTCTGTTTTATTTTAAATCTAATAAGGTGGCCCTCGCTACTAAATAGCGATTTTCAAATTTTAAATAACTCAATGAATTAAAAATTGATTAACAAAATTGCCGATTACAATATTAGTTTCAAACAAAAGGACAAAACTAGAAGGACAGAATTCACTATATTTATTAAAATCGAAGTTGACGATTTATACGAAACTAGCTGACCTGTGCGAAAATTTCGGACAATATAGATTTTATTATTACAATTGAATAAATATTATAGTGTAAACATAAATAAATGTGTCTATCAGTACATAAAATTCTTATAAATATTTTCACCAGTCAGTTAGATGTTACATTTAAAATTACTCAAAAAGTACATTTCTAGGACAGTTATAGAAATAAAAATAAATTTATTTAAACTGTTTTATGTTATAAAACTAAACTAAAGAATATTAGTTATTTCCTGATCATTATTGATTTGTTCTTTAATATAATCATGAACGTTACTAATTTGTGAAAAAACTACATATTACGTATATGCCCTTTGAAGCTGGGCTACTTTTATTGAGAATTGTTTTCTCATCATTTTTAAAAGTACGGTTGGATCCGAAATTGTAAGATTAATCGCGGAAATAAGTACAGTTTAATCGGAGTCAGTAAACTTAACACTAATGACAAACTCACCTAAGTGAGTTACTATAAATCTAGTTCAATTTATTAATCCTTGTTTTGGGTTCATATTCCTTATAGCCATTTTTGCTTAAACAATTTTTGAGTGGCTGTTTCAAAATTGATATTCTTTTAAACAAAGTGCCTTGACGTAGATTTTTAAAATTTTGGCGAATGCACTATTACATCCGTTGTGTTTTCTTAACCTAGAACAAAAAGAAACAGGAAGGAGTCTGTCATATATTAACTTTAAGAAAAATTTGCGACGGAAGTCGGCCATCTTGAAGCTCCTTGTATGACGCATTGTTTATGTTTACAGTATGCTGTCAAAGCAATATTTGAATTTGTATTTATTATTCTTAGTAAGATGGACTTCCAAAAATTAAGGGTTAGTACAATAAATTTAAAAAGGTGATATTTTATTCGCATATTTCCTCTTGCACAACGTTTAAAGGTAACAAAGGTCCATTATTCTTCCTTTCTTCTTCTTGTGGCTAATGAAGCCACAAGTTCTTTGTATCGACTATTTAGCTGTTTGGGCATTTTGAAAATCAAAAAATAAAATACTTTGTTGTTTTGAAAAAAGCATTTGGTAATAGGCATAAATGTTTTTCACAAAACAACCTCAAAAATCGATGACACCACTAGGGCAAAAGTCACAAAACACTGAAAACTCAACAAATGACGCGGCAACATGACAATATTTCTGGCAGTGACTACTATTCCGTCATTAATCGGTGGTCTAGTCTAAATAAAAAAAAGTTGTATTGTATATACATTATTTTCTTACAAAACTTTCTTTATTGATTGGGTTATTTTTAGAAGTGATTGTTTAGCAAACTTAAGTAACATACAATTTCCTTTAGAAATGTAGCAACACATACAATAGAATAGAGGACTTTTGCTAAGAAATCAGAGTTGCCAATTCCGAATAAATCCCTAAAAAATTACTAAATAAATACTGACGCCTTTGTTTATAATTTCCAATTATTCAAAGGTGCTTTACGCTTCGAAATACCCTGTAAAATAAACAAAATAGTGTCGAATTGAAAGATATTGCATAAAAACAAATTTATAGGGACATTCATTTGCAATATCTGAAAAATTAGACTGTTATGTAGTTTGATATCAAATGAAAAGAAATTATTTTTTTATCCTAACATAATGACTGAAAGCAATAAAAAGCGTTAATATGTTTTTAGTGATTTATTCGGAAATGGCAACACTGATTTCTTAACAGAAGTCCTCTATTACAATCCTTGGTGACGTGCACGCAACTTTATTTGGCTTTTACTTTATGATTCTCAAAGTAAGAAAGAAAGCTAAGAACAATAAATAACTGAACAGTTAAACTAAACTTCCACTATTTATTCCAAGAATTCGCTTTAAAATTCAATTACAGCTGTTTGGCTATAACTAGCATCGTCAGATTGACATATGATGAACTTCCAAAAAGTAGAGGTTAACACAATAAATTTCAAGAATGAAAGCGTTCAGCCACCAGGCAAAAAAATGAAAATAGAAAATATCAAAAAATCATGTAAATGATCTATTCTCTAATGTGGGTAGAATCCAAAAAGTTCTAAGAAAAGCACAAAGTCGATCTCAGATATGAGATAGAATGGTTGCAACTAGTTTCGATTTACCAGACCATCATCAGGCTAAAAATATAATAAATTGTCAAACTATAAAGAAGACAAAAATGAAGTGATAAAATTGACAGTCAAGTCAACAAAAATTTTGTTGTAAGTAAAACATTAAATTATTAAATTAAACAACTTTAAATTATGTTGATGCACTATAAATATCTAAAAGGTTAATCTGAAATGCTATAGACAACATATATGTAAAAGGTTGCAATAATATTAATCATTTTTTTTTAAAGGTAAAGAAATACCAAGTGAGATTATAAAGAAATGACAATGTTACAATATTAGCATTAAAGTTAGTTGGTACATAAAGAAAAAGTAATCAAAGTAAGGTAAACAATATTAATATTAATTTAACAGATTCCATATTGCATTATCTTATTATATTAAAGACAGTACCAAAATGCCAGATCAGATACATTACTAAGATTACTTTTTCTTTGTGTATCAACTAACTTAAATGGTGATTTAATATTGTAGGTTTGTAATTTCTTTATAATTTGTTTCTTTTACTTTTTAGAAAGTTTATTAATATTATTATAACATTTTACATAAATTAACTCTTTAAATATTTATAGTGTATCAACATAAATTAAATTTAATATTTCACTTACAACAATTTTATTGTTGACTTTACTTTCAATTTTATCACCTCATTATTGTCTTCTTTTTATTTTGACAATGTATTCTATTTTTAGTCTAATGATGGTCTGGTAGACCGAAACTAGTTGCAACCAGTCTAATATTAATAAATTCCAAATGTAAATAAAACATGTGAATGTACAAAAATATCTCTAAGATAAAATCTTTTATGTAAAATGATATCAATGATTTTTGGCCAATGATTAGAAATTACAAATAATTGTCCCAAAAAGCTAAATTATCCTAAAATACTACTGATGCAAAAATGTTTGTGCGGTGTATCCACTTATAAACAAAACTTGAACATTACACCGTAAATAATAATAAAAAAAAATAAAAAACGTTTTTCTTTTTAATTTACGGCTTTATCCTTGTTAAATCGTTAATCCATCTTATTTTGTTTCAGGTACGTCTGATCCTAAATTCAACTAAAGCGTAAGTAACTAAAATTTACCCAATATCACTTTCGCTTTATATTTCCTTTCTTTGAAAGGCCTCAGTTTCGAATTACTTATGCTTAAAGTTGTTTTACGCCCTTTTACACAAGCTCTTTGGGCGTACTGCTTACATTTTAAATGGCGTAAATATAAATGTAGGTATATCTGAGTGATCATTTATTCTACTTTAGTTACTTATACTAAATTTTATAATTTACTATTGTGTTGATACTTTTATAACTGAAGAACTGGAATTTAATAGGAAATGTGAATACGAAAAAAACATAATGTTTGCTTTATTGAGTTCTTCGTTATAAGGAATCATCTGATAATTACAATGATCTAAGTTGCTTACCGAATTTCAGATTAAAATTAAACAACTGAGCGAAAAGTTAATGGACTGTTATATAGAACAAATTTTTTTCACTACCCACTTTTCGTGTTTTCCAATGACATTTAAATAGCGAACTTTGACATTTCCTTATGGCATGCTAGACCCTTTATCGGTCGCACTATCAAAAAAATTCTACATGGTTTTATTCATTGGTGACTTTAAAAATTAATAAACTTCTGAAATACATATAAAGGTTACAACGCGCCATTTTCGGTTCTTTCAGGAGGATATAGAACACCTTTTTGTATTCATGATTGTTTTATTGTTATACAAGTCGATGCGTGATGAGAAATATTCTGTGAACATAGAATTGCCTAATTAAAGTACAATATTCAGAAGTGGACCAAACTTTCGTATTTTAAATGCAACGGGATAGCCTTACACCAAATGTTTCACCAAAAATGTCCAATAGTTAAATTTTTTTTAGTATCGTGTGTTCTAAAAAAACATTTTGATAAAAACGTAAGATTAACATTCTATAAATGGATATATATTGTAATGAATATTATGATTTGAAAGATTATTTATTGATTGATTAATATTATTATTATTATTATTTAATAGCAACAAGATCTTCTTTTTCTCAGGGGTGCTTTGTTCTGCAAGCTTCTAGTTGGACAATTAGGTGTATATGAATGAAAAATTGATTAATTAAAATTACAAATTTTTTATAAAAATAGTTAAATTAAAACAGTAATCTATTGAATCACTAATAAAATAATAAGTAGGAAAATAAGAAAAAAGAATGGCCTTTTATTAACTATAAAAGAACTTACTTGATGTTGAATTTGTGCTAAATTAATTAATGTTATTTATGTAATGGTAAGTAAGTTATTATCTAAATACAGTAAATAAATTCTTTTGTTTCTAAATTATAAAACTAACTACGACAAAAATTCAAAGTGTTTACAATGTTAATACACGTAGTAATATTAATACACGTAGAGTTCTGCTTATGTACCTGTCTAAAGATCTGTGCAAAGTTTTTAGTAGAAAGGATGACATACATTAATCTATGTATGAACTTGGTGTTAGATCAGACATTTTACCAACCATATATAAGAATTTAACCTTTTGCCTTATTTGTGGCATGAAACCCCATGCCAAACAAAATTCAAGTATCTTATTCAGATATTGTAATAATACCTTCGCCATCTCCAACCTCCCCCCAGATGTGTACAGTCCATCCAGAGTTTTTTAATTTGTTGATTGTTTGGTATTGCAAATTCACTGTTCAATTTCCAATCTGTAGAACTTAGCCCATGTAGCAGCATTTGGTCAATCACGCCTAGTATTTTAGGTTTTTGACCAATCGTTCGCAGGGAAAAGCTTTGATCGAGGTTTCAGTCCTAGAGAGCAAGCTATGAGGCAGACTAAGTTCCCGGTGGTTTAACGTAACTCACGAGCAAGCCGGGCTTTGAGTTTAGCCACCATGCGTTTACTATGAGCGTGTCCTCCAATATGAGACTGTCTTCTGACGGTTTGTTTCCATATTAACTTCTTCTTGAAGGTAGTTTTAGAAATATCAATGCCGGCTCAGCTATTTGAGACCCTTCCTGGCAAGTGCATTAGCGCTACCATTCCCCTCGATGGTTTTTCTCCTTTAATGAAGATTTCCATGGTTGCAATTCAGGTATACTCCTAGATACTTAACCACACGATGGAATGCACCCTGGTTTTGTAGAAAAGATATTCCAATAATTATTTCAAGTTCCTCTTTTGAGTGAAGCTGACGAGCGTTATTTTGGTTGCGTTAACCTCCAGGTCCTCTATGCCACACCATCCTTCAGAGCTAATTGTGTCAGATCTGATACTACACTGGTCCCTTGATAGAGATAACTAAGTCGTTAGTATAGCCCTTACTATGGAAGCCAAGAGAGCTAAATCGGTATAATAGAGAATTTAAAACTGAGTTTTGTAGTAGGGGAACCTCAATGTGCGGAAACCCCCTCCCAAACAATACTTTTATAGACTTTCTATGTAGCTTAGCCTCCACAATCCAGCTGCTCTTCAAAACTTTTCTCTTTTTGGTTTCTAGAGCTTCACTTCAAGCAATGAAATTTTGATCAGCTGTAGAAGAAATAATTCAAACGTTTAGAGGATGATAAGCGTACATAAAGAGGAAATATATTTTTAATAAAAATTTGGTCATTCAAAAGTTATTTACAAACGTTTCGAGGGTTATAAAAATGGAATAGGTACTTACTGTATTTTTAACCAATTTTCGGTAATTTTCTTTGGAGTTGGGGAGTAAATAAAAATGTCTCCAAATGAAATTTTGCCAGGGGGTAGAAACGTATTTTGTGTGTGTGTTATATTTTAAAATTACTTACAAGCGTAGTAGAGTGGTACAAATTAAAAATAAGTGTATTTTTGACATAATTTATTTAGGAGTTGGTGGGTAAATATGTTTAACAACAATTTGCTTATTTTCTTTGAAGCTGGAGGGTAAATGGAAATGTCCTTTAATTAAATTTTGCCTAGGGATAAAAAAATAAATTTTCTCGAATTTGGAATGTTTAAAAGTATATTTAAATCGTTCCAAAGTTGGTAAAATTAAATTTAAGTGTATTTTTAACAAAAATTCTGTTATTTCCTTTGGAGCTGGTGGGTAAATTAACATGTCCGTTTATTTGGGAAATAACAAGTTATCATTGTATCTAACCTAAACATTCTTAATACCTTTATTATTTGAGAGATCCCAAAAATCAGTAATTTTTTTTACGAATATTAAAATCGCAGCATTTATCAAAAATATTTATTACAACCACAACGATAAGAAATATAAATATATATTTTTGAAGAAAAATAGTCTTAAGATAATTTGATTGGTTTCGGTAAAACTGATATTTTTACATAAAAATTAAAATTATTTAATAATTATATCTTTACTTTTAAACTGATTTTCTGAACTCGGGAAGTTTTATCATTTAAAACTTCATAACTCGCTTAATTTATAGATGCCTGCTTTTGAAAAATGGCGACTTCTGCAGAATTTTCTTTAGTTTTTAAAAAGTGTAGCTAAATAAATTTCGATTTCAAGAAAGATAAAGATCCTTTTCTTGGCAACTATCGCAGTATCTTTATTTATTAGTTCGATAATGTTAAATAAATTTTATATTTTTTTGTTTTAAACTACCAATTGCCATATCTACCCTTATTAAAAATTCTTATTCTGCTCCGGTTATAAAGGAGAACATTTATAGAAAATAATAAGTGAACTTTCCAAATATATAATAAATTTACTCTTAATAAAATAACTACGGGTATTTTTAACGTTTTCTGTCAAAAAATTATCAATGGAAATAGTCTCCACTACGAAAATGTGTCTTGATATGTCTTGAAACGCCATCCCAATGTCATGTAGCCAACGTTAGATGTTGGCCCCACTGCCTTAACGGCATTTTTGTATATATTTTGAAATATAAAGCAATGGCACGTTGATTCAATATCGCTAACGTCAAATATTGACTTTCAAAGTTGTCACATTTTTATTTTTATAGGTTCCATAAAGCACAAATATATCTAACTTATCCATGATATTTCGCTAATAATAGACAGTTTGTAATTTTACCACTAACTGAATAAATAACATACCTGGAATAGTAGATGGCATTCCAATTTGTCTAACAAATCCCTATTTGATTCAATGATTAAACTTATTAGAGAAATATTATTTATCAAGTTTGATATAAAAATTGATAACGTTTAAGTGACCATATATGGCCCAGTTTTCTTTCATAAAAAAGAAAGAGAAGAATTAACTACAAAGGAGGTAGTTTTATGATGGCCTGTGGTACTATGGCCTGTGGGCCTATTAACTGACTCCAGAAACTTTAAGAAGAAAACCTTACTACAACCAACAATTTAGTAAAAAATAATTATTGCAAACAAGCAAACAAATATATAAGCCATCTAAGATGATAAAGAAGATATACCTGATTAATAAAATCCCACATATTTTATATAATGTGTAAAACCGTAACAACATAACAATAATAAATAATCAATAATGTATCTAACCTTTTAACCTTTTTTTATCTTGGTTTAAGCTATAAACGTCATTACCGTGGCCTACTTTTGTATATGTAAATGTATGTAAAATACTGGATGGGAACTTATACAAGAAGCGTGTTTTTTCTGTCTGTCCTATACCGTTTTCATTTCATTTGATGAGTCTGGCCGAATGACAATAATTGTCGAAGCCAAAAAAAATGTAGGTGTTTGGTTTTAATTATTCATCCAGTTACTTCATTTTCTCCATTTAAAAAACATGTTATAAACCACGACAGACTCACTTATTATGAAGTAATCTTTTTAATGTTTATTATTTTAGGTTGAAATTATAATAATCTATTCAAACATACATTCTGGATAAGTGTCCCTCTTAAATAATGAATTATAAGTTTCCCGATGTTAGTACGGTATTCCCCAAAATAAACAGTAGTAGAATGTCAACTTGACATTCTTCTTCTTCTTCAAGTGCCATCTCCGCGGTGGAGGTTGGTGATCATGTATCCATACCATTCTCTAAGATTGTGCACCCAAGATTTTATCCGTCTTCCTATGTTCCTTTTTCCCTGAATTTTTCTCTGCATAATGAATTGAAGCATTCTGTATCTCTCTTTCCTCACGTAATGTGCTCTAAATATTCCAATTTTCTGATTATAATTGTGTTAATTATTCACATGTTCTTCTTCTTATGACGTTTTCATTTATCGGGTCAGTCCATGATATCTTTAAAATACCAATAACCAAACGCCTCCAATTTTTAAGTGAACCCCGCATTAATGGTCCAAGCTTCTATTCCATATAATAGAGTTAAGCAAACATACCATCTCACCAACCTGACCCTCAAGACCAACTTTAAATATCTTGAGAAAACGACTCTTATATTGTTGAGCTTTATTTCTTGGGATTAGTTATTCATAGAGTTAATTATTTTACCAAGGTATGTATATTTTTCCATTGTTTGATGTTGTTTCCGTTAATTGTCAAGTTCTCTTTACTTCTTGAAGTATTTGAAAGTCTCATTAATTTAGTTTTCTTAGTATTCATGGTTAGACCGTACTCCTATCCGAATTTCGCCATTTTGGTAACTAGACTCTGTAGATCTTCAATGTTTTCTGTTAATTTTATAGTGTCGTCTGCTAACCTAATACATACCTACTGTTAATCGTTATGCCGTTTATCTTTATTATGGCTGTGCTTCCTTTGGGTGTTTTTTTCAGGATCTCCTCTGAGTAACTCCTCGTCTAATTTGTATTTCTTCATTATATATTCATTACTACGGATTTTGGTTCATTCCTGTCGGACTTTATCAAACGCTGTGTTATAATCTTTGAAGCAGAAATATATACATCCTGATTGATATACAGGCATCTTTGGATCAATAGGTTAAGAGAGAAGAGGGCCTCTCTCGCGTACCTAGACCTTTTACGGAACCCAAATTGTGTTTCCGTTATGTCTAAATCTAGTTTATGATGTATACGATTATGTATTATTTTTAAATACATCACTAATTGCGATTAAAATCTTGTGTATGGTTCTTTCTACCGAAAAATAGTTATTTTAGTAAAACATTTTTGGACGATGGACGTAATAATGGCCCATATTTAAAACAGGAATCAGAAAGATATCAACAATATTTTAAAAGGCGTCTTAGCGGTTGTTGAGAAATTTCGTCGCGCTGGTAGTACATTACTTTGTACCGCGAATGAGGGCGCGTGTTTAACCAAGACATCCAAAAAAGTCTCGTACGAACAGCAATCTAACAGGGCCAAGAGGCAATTATTCCTCACTTGATCCAAATCAGTCGGAGAAGTCTTGAACTGGGATGCATACCAGAGAAGGGCCAAAATCACCTTCATCCTAAAAGCAGCGAAACGGGACATTATGCACCTAAAATCCCTTAGACCGATCAGCCTCATATCGTTTGTTTTCAAAATGATGAAAAAAACTGTAGACAATTACATTAGAACAGAAATCTTGGAACAGGTTCCATTGCACCCCTGTCAAGTAGAAAAATCCACGGAAACCGCCTTGACACAACTGACTGACGAAATCCAAGATACTCTGAATCAGAAAAAGACCGTGGTATACGCATTTCTAGACATAGAAGGGGTCTTTGACAATTCGCTACATAAGGCATTGAATGAGAGAGGAGTAGATAGAACGACTCTCACCTGTATGTTGTAAATGATCTACAACATTTGCATAAATGGAGGCAAGACAAAACAAGACACTATCTTTATCAATGTGACCAGAGGCTCACTATGGATAGCTTACTCTGTCAACTGATCGGAACTATACAATGTCACGGGTATTCCGACGAAATGGTTATCCTTTCAAAAAGAAAGTATGCAAATCTCCTTTGTGATATAGTTCAAAGAGGACTGAACATTGCGAAACAATAGTGTGACTCGGTGGGTCTCAAAATCAACTTCATCAAAACCACACTAGTAGCCTTCACAAGAAAAAAGGAACCTAATTTAAAGACCATAAAAATAGGGGAGAACATTGTCGGGGTTAGATATTTAGGGCTAGTCCTATATAGCAGGTTACTCTAAAATAAACAGGAAAAATAGGTAATACACAAAGCCACCAAGGCCCTAGTGGTGTGCAGGAACATTGCAATAATCACGTATGGGGTAGTGGGGCACAAGAGCTAATCCGCGAAAAAACCTCTCGAAGATTCAGAGACTAACCTATGCATGTATCACTGAAGCAATGGGAACTTGCCCCACTGCTGCAATGAAAGTGATTCTAAACTTGTCCTCACTGCATATTTGGCTAGAAAATGTAATGAAAAAAACAATATTCAGAATTATCAAATGAGGAATTATCAAAAAAAACCTCACTTCAATCACTTCAATTTGATAAAACTTGCCCCAACTTTGTGCAATATATCTGAATACGATGAAGACACCATACAAAATTTAAACCAAAATGCCATAAAGTGGTATACGGACGGTTCTAAGTTAGAAGAGGGAACTGGAATAGGAGTTTTTGGACCGAGAACAAAGTACTAAAAAAACTTGGACAAATAGCCAAGTATTTTCCAGCAGAAATCCGCGCCATCGAAAGATGTGCGAAATTCAATTTTGAAAAAAACTACCGCAGACAAGAGATTGTAATAATATCGGATAGTCAAGCAGCCATCAAAGCGCTGAGCTCGCATACCATCAG
Organism: Ophraella communa; assembly: GCA_035357415.1. NCBI lineage: Eukaryota > Metazoa > Arthropoda > Insecta > Coleoptera > Chrysomelidae > Ophraella > Ophraella communa. Next base: position 16,256,111 of record CM068988.1, on the reverse strand, counting down.
ATAGTTAGTAAAGCTAACTAGACCAGCAGAACACCTTCCTATGGGTCCCAGGGGACTTAGGAATAGAAGGGAACGAAACAGCAGATAAGCTGGCAAAAAAGGATCGGAAACCCCACATCTGCAACCAGAACCATCTGGTGAAATCAGTAGTAGCGCAATTTTAGTAAAACTAAGATAAGAAATGAAGAAAAAAATTTCAAGAACTGGAATCAGCTGGAAGGAATGAGACAAGCTGAGATACTTCTGGAAAACTATGACTATCTTAGCTGCCTTAACCTTGGTAAAAAAGGCTCCGGATTTCAACGGGAATATTAACCAAACACTGCCGGTTAAGAAGTCACATAAAGAAATTAGGGTCAGAAAATGAAGCAAAGTGCAGATTCTGTAAGGAAGAGGGCAAAACCTCACTCAGAATGCCCTGCCTTGCAAAATTGTAGGGCCAGATACCTAGAAGCATACGATATAACAAGACAAGGATCTACCTGATTTGAACCACAACGATGTCCTAAACTATCTAGGGACTAGAAGACTAGAAGAGCTGCTATAAGTTTGAGAAAACATCACACCCATGGCAAATATTATCACCCCTACATCTACATATCGAATTTTCAAATCTATTGGTGACTCTCCTTACCGAACTCAAATAAGACAACGACTAAATTTTGCGGATAAATGTGAAACGTAAAAAAGAAATTTATCGAGATATGGAGTTTTTAAGAAACATGTTTATCTGGAAAAGTCACATTCACCTCAACAGTTATATTAACAGACAAACACAACCATTCCTCGGGTTTGAACGCTCTAGAGCTATTGCAGAAAATACTTTCCTAAATGGGTTGCTGTATTTGGTCAGGGGATAATTGGTCCTTATTTTGTTGAAGATAAAAGTAAGTAGTTGTTACTGTTAAGTTTTTTATGGAAACCATGGTTACAATTGAATTAGTTGTCATAATTTTGATATAGATGTAAGATACTTTTTGAGAATTGTCACGTTAGACAAATAAAGCAATTAAAAAACTTCTTGTGCACATTATATACATAAAAATAAAAACATGGTCCTTCGAGCCGGATAAGTAAAAACATGGTCCTTCGAGTTGCGGATAAATAGAAAATAAAGAGTACAGTTGATATAGTTCAGAGAGCTGGCAGAAGACATCGACAGAGAAAAGTTTAAGAAAAAGTGTGAGATCTACAGTGAGGTATTTATTCTTTATTTTATTCTACATTCTTATTCTATTAGAGATTGAGAATTGTTTTGTGTGATATTAAAAGGGTATTAAAGGATAAAAACTATATTTAGTGTAAAATGTCAGAAACTGTCACTTTGAAAGATTTAATCAAATCTCGACGTATTTTAAAAGCAAGACAAACTCACTTTAAAAAATTTGTTGATAACATTTTAAATGAAAACAGAGAAATAGAGTTCAGAAATTATGATAATCAATTAATTTTAGAAATTCAAAGTAGGTTGGAAAATCATGAAATATTATTGAAAGACTTTGACAATATCCAGAGTCAAATTGAAAATTTATCTGAAAAAATAGAAACGGAAGTAGATACTCGAGAGGAATTTGAATCAATAAGTTACAATTTATTAGCAGTAGTTAAAAATATAATTGCAGAGTTTCATAGAGGGCGCGAGCAGCAAAGAACTTTAAATTCTAATTCTGAACTTTCGGTTAATGCGAACAGTAGGAATAGGGAAATAAAACTACCTGATATAGAATTACCTAAATTTGGAGGTGATTATAGCAATTTTTTAGAGTTTAGAGATTTATTTAATAGCTTAATTAATTCAGATCAATCTTTGGCAGACATTCAGAAATTTCATTACTTGAGAGCTTCTTTATTTGGCGGTGCTGCGCAAGTTATTCGTAGTATAGAGTTCACAGCTGATAATTTTGAACTTGCCTGGAACACTTTATGCAATAGATACTATAATCGAGCAATACTTGTAGATAATCATGTGAAAGCCTTGTTTGATTTACCGGTACTTACACAAGAGTCAAGTAGTGAATTAAGGAAAATGCTTGATAACATTTCGAAACATCTAAAATCTTTAGAGAGTTTGAATCAACCGGTCAGTCAGTGGGATACTCTTTTATTACATATTTTTAGTTCAAAGTTAGACAGAAAAACAGCTAGAGAGTGGGAAGAACAGCGTGCTAAAAGACAGGTAATAGGTGCTGAAGCTAATTTGAATGAGCATAGTGAACAGGGTTTGTTAACATTAGAATTTTTCAAAATTTTTATAAAAAGAAAGGCTGATCTTATAGAGACATTAGAGTTAAACAAGCATTTTAAAGATAAAGTACAAATTAAAGATGGTGGAAAGTCAAAATCTAATAACCGAAGTTCTCATTCGTTAGTATTAAATGAATCCGTGTGTGTCGTTTGTAAGGGAGGTCATACTATACATAATTGTCCAGAATTTGCACAATGCAATGTAAATGAGCGTGTAAATAAAACTAAAAGATTGCGTTTATGTTTTAATTGTTTAAAAGGTGGTCATTCAGTTAAATTTTGCAAAGCAAGCAAATGTAGGAAATGTCAGGGTAAACATCACACACTGATTCATTTAGAAAAGGTTGAGAAGGCTGTGGCTATTGGAAATAATCCACATCTTGATGATAATTCTAATACACAAGTCAATATATCAACAACAAATCCTGAGAGCAGACAGATAGTGTTAAAGGCTGTCAATAGTAGTAACTCCGTACTTTTGCAAACTGCTGTAGTTCAAATTGTAGATTCTAATGGAGTGCCAAGGAGGTGTCGAGCTTTGCTAGATAGTGCTAGTCAAAGTAATTTAATTACGGAGAATTGTATGGAAAGGTTAGGTCTTCAAAAACATAAGTTACCTTTAACTATATTAGGAGTTGGTGGATCATCGTCTGTGTTAAATTATCGTTGTAATATAAAAGTACAGTCATGTGTGAATGCATTTGAAACAAATTTGTCATGTGTTGTAATTCCCTCTATTTGTGTCAACCAACCAGGTGGTGAAATTAATGTCTCGTCATGGAACATTCCTAAACATCTTCTTTTGGCAGATCCAGAGTTTAATAGATCTGAAGAAGTTGATTTACTTATCGGAGCAGGAGTGTACTTGAGTTTATTGTGTATTGGCCAAGTATCATTGGGTCCTAAACTTCCAATTCTTCAAAAGACGAGATTTGGTTGGGTTATAAGTGGTCAATATTCTTTTAGCAATTTGGCTGCAGTAAGTAGGTGCCATGTCAGCACTGTTGACAATATTCAGGTTCAACTTGCAAGGTTTTGGGAAATTGAGGAATCTTATAATTCCAAACCGTCATGGACAATTGATGAAAAGGAGTGTGAGGAATATTTTGTGAAAACTGTGACTAGAGATATTGATGGCAGGTTTATTGTAAAAATTCCATTTAAACAACCCATATCGTTACTAGGTAATTCCAAAGATAGAGCTATAAGGAGGTTTAGATCTCTAGAGTGGAAATTACAGAAGAATGAAAAGTTGAGAGAGATGTATAGTGAGTTTATAAGGGAATATATCGAAGTAGGTCATATGTCTGAGGTTAAGGAAACATTGGAAGATACAGGTGCATATTACTTCCCTCATCATGGCGTGTTAAATGAGAACAATCAAACGACAAAACTTAGGGTGGTATTTGATGGTTCTGCGCAATCGGATACTGGAAAATCGTTGAACGATCTGCAATATATAGGGCCTACTATTCAAGACGATTTGCTTTCCATTCTTCTTAGATTCAGGCAATATAATATTGTTATTTGTGCAGATATTGTTAAGATGTATCGGCAGATTTGGATTCATCCTGATCAAAGACATCTTCAACGAATATTGTGGAGGTTTGATCCATCCGAAGTAATTAAAGAATACGAACTTAAGACAGTTACTTATGGGAATGCATCTTCTCCGTATTTAGCGGTGCGTTGTTTGCAACAGTTATCTAGAGAGAGTTTAGTGTCTTATCCGAAAGTTTCTAAGGTAATTGAGAAGGATTTTTATATGGATGATGTGCTTTCGGGTACAGATACTACTCAAGAGGCAATTGAATTATGCGATAATTTGAAAAATGTTTTAAAATCAGGTGGATTCGAGTTGCAAAAATGGGCTTCTAATAGTGAAAAAGTACTAGATCATCTTAAAGAAAGTAGTAGTTCGGTTATTCTAAAGATAGGTGAAGACAGTACAACCAAAACATTGGGTTTACATTGGATGTCTTCACAAGATTTATTGGTGTATCACATTCCAGAGCGAACTTCAATGAAGGTTACAAAGCGTGTGATTTTGTCAGAGATATCCTTAATATTTGATCCGTTAGGTCTTTTAGCGCCAACAGTGATTCTCGCTAAGGTACTGCTGCAACGAATGTGGATGATGAAACTTTCTTGGGATGAAGTACTCCCAATGGATATTAATACGAGGTGGAATTCATTTCGAGAGCAACTTGATTATCTTAAATTACTTCAAATTTCGAGGCATGTTACTTGCCAGAGTTCGGTTCATCTAGAAATTCACGGATTTGCAGATGCATCTCTAGAGGCATATGGAGCATGTGTATATGTCCGTAGTGTAAACGAGAAAGGAGATATTAAAGTAAAACTTTTACTTGCAAAAAGTAGGGTAGCTCCGCTAAAAACAATTACGGTTCCAAAGTTAGAGCTTTGTGGAGCGTTGGTGTTAGCTCAACTCATTAATAAAATTAAAAATTCAATGTCACTTAAGGTAAATAATTGGTTTCTATGGTGTGATTCAACTGTGTGCTTGAGTTGGATTAAAATGCAACCTAATCTCCTTCAAACCTTTGTAAGTAATCGAGTATCACAAATTCAAAGTTTAACAAATCCTTCAGACTGGCATTATGTTAAAACTAGAGAAAATCCAGCAGACTTGTTATCTCGAGGAGTTATGCCAAAGTATTTGCAAGATTCGAATATTTGGTGGGAGGGACCCACTTGGCTAGCTCAATGCTGTGAATTTTGGCCTGTTGGTGTTTTTGAACCTGAAACTAATCTTCCTGAGATAAAAAATAAAGTTACGGTATTAACGATACAAAAATTAGAGTCCTTTCCTTTTTCTAAATTTTCATCTTTAATTAAATTGAAAAGAGTAACTGCATATTGCATGAGATTTATTAATAATTGTCGTGGGATAAAAGGTGTGTGTGGTCTGTTGACTGTTGTGGAATTAGATAAAGCCATGAAGCTTTTAGTTAAGGCTTCTCAGAGAGAATGTTTTTCTAGTAATATATCTCTTCTTAAAAAAGATAAATCACTGCCTAAACGAAGTTCTCTCTTAAAATTAAATCCATTTCTTGACAATGAAGGAATTCTACGTGTTGGAGGAAGATTGCAGCTCTCAGGCTTTAGTTATGAGAAAAAACATCCCGCTTTATTGGGTGGTTCGCACCATTTGACAAAACTTATATTTTTAGCTTATCACTTAAGATTGTTGCACGCGGGACCGCATCTTTTGCTTTCTTATGTTAGGGACAAGTATTGGCCAGTAAAGGGAAGAACATTAGCGCGTAAAACTGTCCATGAGTGTATTCGGTGTTTTCGAAGTAAACCTACGCAAAAAATGCCAATTATGGGCATGTTGCCTGAAGCTCGTGTAACTTGTGCAGCGCCTTTTCTGACAACAGGAGTAGATTATGCAGGGCCTTGTATCATAAAAGATAGGAAAGGAAAAGGAAGTAAGACGTCTAAATGTTATATTGCTATTTTTGTATGTTTTTCTACAAAATGTATTCATTTAGAGTTGGTATCAGACTTAACGACAGAAGCTTTTCTGGCTGCATTTCGGCGTTTTATTTCACGTAGAGGTTTACCGTCACACATATATTCCGACAACGGAGCAACGTTTATAGGCGCTAAAAATGAGCTTTCTAAATTGGGTAGTTTTCTTTTAGAACAAAATAAAAATGTGCTTGAACTGTGTGCAAATGAGGGTACACAATGGCACTTCATACCGGCGTATTCGCCACACATGGGTGGTCTTTGGGAAGCTGGGGTCAAATCGTGTAAAGGCCATTTAAAAGCGGTATTAAGTAACGAAATAATTACTTTTGAGCAAATGTACACTATCCTAACACAAATCGAAGCAATTCTCAATTCTCGCCCTCTTTCTCCTCTTTCTTCGGACCCTAACGATCTCACTGCCCTCACACCTTCACATTTTTTGATTGGGAAGCCACTACTCACCATTCCTTGTCCAGAGTACACAGCAGTTCCAGACAATCGTTTAGCTATCTTTCAAAGACTTCAAAAGATTCAACAAGTATTCTGGTCCCGATGGTCCCGAGAATATATTTCCCAACTACAGAGTCGAAATAAGTGGAAAACATCGCAATGCAAGATAAGAATTGGTGACTTGGTGGTGATCAGAGATAATAACACACCACCTCTCCAATGGAAATTGGGTCGTGTGCAGAGTCAACATCCAGGAGCTGATAAAATTGTTCGAGTGGTTTCCGTGAAGACCCAACGGGGAATTCTGCGGTGTGCTGTCTCTAAGCTTGCAGTTTTACCGCTAGAGGAAGAAAACAATATTGCCAATCATGTTAATGACCAAGTAAATTAAAGAAGAATTAGTAAGAAAGTTAAAAGGATCCCCTTTCAAGGCGGGGGCTATGTTAAGTTTTTTATGGAAACCATGGTTACAATTGAATTAGTTGTCATAATTTTGAGATAGATGTAAGATACTTTTTGAGAACTGTCACGTTAGAAAAATAAAGCTATTAAAAAACTTCTTGTGCACATTATATACATAAAAATAAAAACAGTTACTATCAATCAAGAGCGATACAGACCTAACATTATGACACATTTTGTCAGATATTTAAGGACCTACAAACGTCAAAAAATGACAAGGTTCGAGCATTGGCAAGAATATGCGAAGTGACCCTTTTTTTCATTTTTCTTTGTTACTATGACACTGTGCGCGAAGTAGTGTGCGAAATACTGTAAACTATATGGGATTTTTATATTTTAACCTTTATGTTCCTCAATCAAGCAAAAATCCAAGAAATCTTTTATTTATTGATGTATAACAATAATTATTAAGGCTTTCAAATTGTGAGAAAATTTAACATTACCTAATTTTATTAATTATTTACAATGTTAACATTAATGGTGCAGCCAGTACACGAACATATTTATTCCCAAACCAGATAAGTCAGATTCAGCCCATGATATCCTAGTTTTGGGAGTTGAAAGACACTGCCGTAGAGTTGACACCACTTAATCCTAAAATTTCACAGTCTAAAATTTTCATTTTCATACTGGCGCCTCGATTTCACCGGTAAGAGATTTGAAATTACTGAATTGGCCGCATCTGTCAAGTTAGGTGGGGTACTGCTTACTTCATCGTCGCTCGAAATTTCCATTATTTCACAGTTATAAATATCACGCACGAAATTGACGCAAATAAGAATTCACTCAAAAATAATGGAAATAGTTATCAAGAACTGTCACTTTGAAATAATTGTCAACAAATGCCATTTTATTTCTATAGTTACCTAATTACTTGATTTGGAGAAACAGTTCAAACCAGTTCAATACTTTTTTTCATATTAAGCTAAGCGCCTCGTTATAAAAAATCAGTTCTCGATCACCAAAGTAGCATTTCGCGCACTAGATACAAAAATAACTATTGTCCTGTGCGTCATTCAAGAATCTGTAAGCGATAGCTTCAACAGAATGGCGCATCAAGCCATACAGCCGAACGCTCCATAAATTTTCTACGCGAAGATTTTGGTAACAAAATAATTTGTCATCGCACACTAACCACCCACCACCTAATTCACTAGATTTAAACCAAATTTTTTCTATTAAACTTGGAAGTTGAGTTAAAACAAGAGTTTTTTATTATTCTTCGTAAAAACACCTGATGCCTATACAAATTTGGGGAGAACTAAGACAAAGAATTGTTTTCAACACTTGAAGCAACCACTTTTTTTTAAATATGCTTAATGATCTTCAGAAACGATATAAAGCTTGTTTGCAACGTCATGGTGCACATTTTAAACTTATGATTATGATTTATTTTGGTGGATACTGTATCTTAAGAAACGTGTAAATCTAATTCTTCTTTATTACTCAGGTTGTACATAAGAAAGTTAGCGTAAACATATTGGAAAAACTACTAAACAATTTTAAATTTCCACAATCAACAAAGATATTTCTCTTTTAGAACGACTCGTAGCGCATACAAGTTTATCCAGCTTCTTTGTCTTATTTCTTATACACCGTTGGATTCATCGATGTTTTCTGTTTTTCCCATAGTCCCCAAACTTTTGATTTTCAAGTTTTATCAAGTAATTTTCGCACAAAAAGTTTCCGTCAAATAAATGCCACGCAAAATCGATTTAGAAGTTTTAATCTCTAAATCTGATAATACTGCTGGGGAAAAGATTACCGGATTACCTAACGGACAAACAAATCTGATAATTTTAAATTAAATCTAAAGAAGTTTCAGTTACCGCGCATTCGTCGTCGTCGAGGTTTCAATTAATTCTATTTTGTTGTTGATGATTAAATTAATCTGTAGTTGTGTTCACGTTTTCAGATTACCATGCACTACGTTCAATTAGCTTTAAACTCGTAAATGCTGATAATCAAGAGGTTTTACCAAAGTTCAAATGTTTATTTATATTTTATTGGTATAGTACAGTATCCGCCAAAATAAACAGTAACGAAAATAAAAATAAAAATAATTTTTAATTTCTGTAATGTAAGTGTTCAAAATGTTCACCATTTCGACGCAAACAATCTTCATATCGATTTTGTAAGTCAATAAACATATTTATAAAAAGTGGTTGAAAAATATTTTGTATTTTTTCCCGTATAGTTCGGTAATATTCTCCGGCGGATTTTCCGAATGAAATATTTTTTCTTTCATTATGCCCCAAATATATGCATCAGGTGGCGTCAGATCAGGTGAATGAGAAGGATATTCAAAGTCTGTTCCCCGAGAAATTATTCTATTATTGAAATGCTGACGGGGTAAGTCTGAGGTGCGCACAGCTCTATGGCTCGTTGCACCATCTTGTTGGAACCATTGTGTGCGAAACTGCAGATTTTGTGTACGGCAAAATTTATTTAGATTTATTTAGATTTAGGTATAATAATTTTCTATCTATAACGTTCTTGGTTGTCAGTAAGTGGATTCTGATTATCATCTTCAACGAAATAAGGACCAATCATTCCATTACAAGATACCGCGCACTAAACGGTAACTCGAAGACTGTGGAGTGGTTTCTCTACAACGACATCAGTACGTTCAAATCCAAGGAATCTGGTTGTTTGTCGATTAATATAACCCCTAAGATGAACGTGACTCTCGTCTGAAAACCTTATGTTTTTCAAAAATTCGGGATCTTCGTAAATTAAACTCAACATGCGACCACAGTAAATTTCTCTTGCACGTTTAGTCGTTGTCCAACTTAAATACGGTTTGGATAACCACCAATTGATTTGAACATGCGACGTAAAGACGTTTCACTAATGTTGAGTTTACATGCAGTTCTTACAAGACTTCTTTGAGGTGATTAACTTAACTCTAACTTGGTTAAAAACACGTCCTTCATTTTCGTTAGTGCATACTGTTTTTCGACGACCTGAAGAACCTTTATGTTGACACAATACACTACAAGTGCGACGAAATTTTTCAATTAAAGCTAACATTAAACTTTTACTAGGAGCTGCTTTATTAAATTTTTGTTGATATTTTATTGACACCTGTTCTAAGCTTGAACCATCATTACGACGTTTTCCGTATGAACGAAAATAATGCTCTTCCGTTGTTAGAACCATTTTTAAATCAAATTTAACTGCAGCGTACTATTAATGTATCAACTAATGACAATTAAGTCAAATATGACAAATCCATATTACATAAACAACTCCACAGCACTCTCTGTTTCGGTACTGTTTATTTTGGCGGATACCGGACTACAAAAACGTAAAATTTATAAAATTATATAAAAAGTAATAAAATATCGAACTTCAAAAGTTTTGGATTCATTATATATAAAACTGATCTTTAAAAGATTTATTAAACTCTATAATTGGTTCTTACAAAGCTAAGAATATTTCTGAAGGAATCGTTCCTTATTTTGGAGCCTCTTCTAGGAACTTAAGGTTTTACAAAACAATTATCATATTCCAACTGATATTTTACAAAAATTTTTGCCTAGTAAAATTTTGTCATATTTATACAGTAAGATTGCCAATAAGCATGTTACCAAAACGCAATTTCTTTTTTATAAAACACAGTTCTTTTGATATTCTGTTATTTCAGTTATTTATATCCTGTAATACTTGCACTTCTTACAGCTAGCAAATAGTTTGTCTTCCCAGAACCCACGAAAACCAAAACCATTGAGAACAGTAAAAAAATGGTTCCTTCTTGCAAAAATCTCGGCTTTATCAATTGTCTTCACTAACTTCTATTACCCAAAACCACACAATCCAGGGATTCAAAGCAATTCCACACCAGCTGGTTAGAGCTCAGTGCATTTCAAGCTGCCTGGCTGTCTGAAAAATTATATGTATTTTTGTTGATAAAAAGATAATTGGCCAGCTCTCTTGCACAAAATTAGGTATATTGCGAATGACTACGCTTAAAACATATCATGCTTATCTAGATTCATAATAATTTTAACTCTAGGGGTGCAATACATAAGCAGTACCCTAGGAAGATGTTCTGTTATTCCCATTCGTCCCTACGCGGAAGAATGCCGATGAACGAGCTGTTTAGCAAGAGGAAGACTCCTCCCGCCACCTAAGGTTGCTATAGTGAATACTACTTCCCCAAAATGTTACCTTATTTCAACGGTAGGTGCTCCTGTTCTGCAAATATAGGTGTGGGCGTCTTGCAAGCTCTTTTTAACTGCCTTAAAATTGCCTGCTATATCCCTCTGAACGAGAATATTGAACCTTACGGCATTACTGACCCTTGAAGTCAGGTTGACAAAGTTTAAAAATTTGATGACAGCTTGGCTGTGACTAAGAATAGATATTTCATTGGACTAGCGTCCACTGTGGAGTACCCATTTATAGCTACTATTTCTGCTTGTAGAACATTCTAGTGTAGCTAAACTTTTTCTCTGGATGATCCCCTGGAAAATTGGCTGTCGGGGTGGGTTTTATGTAGTCTATGTTATTTAAGGTGAGTTATTTCCGAATTTTAGAGTCGGCATAGCTAGCCTTAGGCCATGGTGAGTTTGAATTGAGTCTAAGAGCCGACTAGATGCACACTCCTTTCTTTACATATCCAGTGGAATAGGAATACCCATAAGTGTATTAAAAAGGGTCAAAAAGTATAAACAGGTAAATAGAAGTTGGTCACGTACGAGCTGTACTGGGCTAAAGAGATTTTACGGGAAGTACCAACGTCTAGCTCTGGGGTGGGAAAAGTATTGGGTGGTATACAATGCGTTTGTTTGAAAAGATTGGATTAAAATGAGATGGTTGGTGATTTTAAGACAATTGAACTGTTTCAGATAAGAGCCGGATTGAATCTTAAAAAAACTGTTTAAATATTGTTGTATTGAATAGCTTTGAGATCTAGAACTAATTAGCTTTTTTGTTAGGTCCAGAGTGTAAAATCTGTTTATCTGAACGTCTAAGATAATGACTGCACTGGAGAAGTGTATGCTTAACGCTCTATAGGTCGTAGGGTGGAAGTTCTAAAAGAGATATAAATAGTATGCTTTGGTTTAAAGCTTGACTAGCTTCAAGCCTCATGTTTGTCACCCATAATTTTGTGGTGTTTTTGTATTTTTTCTAATCATGTTTTGTATATTTTTTATCTATTGTGTCTACTTTATTTTCTTTTGTTTTCCAGTATTGTTGTTGGTAATCATATTTAAAGTTGTATTATTAAATTTTATTATATCTATTATATTTACCACAAAAGTCTCTTAAACAGTGTTTTTATCTAATATAAAAAAATTTAATTATCTTCTCAAAAGTAATTAGGTGAATTAGCAAAAATTCTGCCTTTTCATTAAATATTCCCTTAGAGAACAATCAGTTCACCTTGCAATTTTCGGGTTTTATCTAGGAAGAATTTCTCTAACCTTTCTTGCTATTATTTCCACTACAACATTAATTATATCAATTTAATACATAACTTTCATTAGTCTATGCCTTTTTTATAACAATGTTTGTTTTTTAATCCTTTTATCAATATCTAGATTTACAGAAAACTTTAAGTAATTTTTATATAATCGTATAATTACGAACTAACACTAAACTTTGGCAAAACCATAATAAACTGTGAAAATTTTGACCATAAATAATGTTCTCTTTTATGTGATATTTGGTTTGTTTTTTACAACTTTTGAAGTGGATTATAATAACAAGAATATCCCGATGATCTCAGTTCTTTGTATGATAAAACATTTTCAAAAACCACTGTATATTGTTAGTATACCTCGTTCAGTTTATATGTGGTTGTACGTCATCAAAGTGAACGAATCGTTTTGTTTGTGTGACTCACTTCATTTCTTTGCTACTGTCAATCAGTATGTTTCTCCACCATTAACTTGGAAAATATTAAAATTCGTAGGCCGCAAGTTATTACAAAAAATAAATAAATGCTCTAAGAAAAGTTTCATAATTAATTTTATATCAAATTTCACTTATAGGCTAATAAAATATACAATTGAATCTAACAGAGGTCATGCTAAATATTTTATATGTTGGCATAATTGCGCCCTGTTGCCGCGTTCAACCATAGTTTATCAGGTAAAATTTTTACATGCCAGCTTTTGACGTTGACGTTTCTGGTTTCTGAAATTTTTGTGTTTATATTTTCTTTATTACCATTTCTTACATACCTTATTAATACTTCAATAGAATCATTAAAATAATATGGTGGAATTTTGGGAATTTCCTTTAAACTACAGAATCTGTAAGGTATAGGGTTTGCCATGTTAATTTTTACAGATATTTGCTTACACACCTTATGTGCTCAGAGTTGCACTAATACAATTCTTTTACTGCTGTGAAGTAACTTTTGGTAACTAAACTCACACTATCAGACATACCTCTCTTTTTAACTTAACTCACACTATTCCGTCACTGTTGCGCCTAAACAACGTAGGACCAATAACAGCCAATACAGCCGATGATGAATTATACTTTATCAATAGAAAGCCAAAAATAAAGCGAAAAGTGTTGTTGATCAATTCATCACCCCACGATTTTTTTTATTATAGTATTGAATTAGTGTGCATTGAATTTAACATTTTAAAATTAAAACTAATATCAATTTCCACCAATTCTACAAAGTGAGAGCTTTTCTTCAACAAAATTCTATAAATTACAAAGCAAAAAACATTGTCACAAGAGGAGTGCATTCGATTTTTAAAAGAAACATGCTGAGTACCTCATGATGAAGGCGAGCAAATACAAATTAGTATAAATTCTACAATATAAGCGTTTTCTACAACGCCTGATCGTGGCGCAGTGGTCTACATGCTTGCCTTTCCCGCAGAGTGCTCAACCGCCATAACATTTTTTAAACATTTTTTTTACAGGATATGCGGAAAACAGTTATGTATCACACGTGCAGCCCATAGCTGGTATTTGCTGTCCTCATTACACTCGCCGTTGTGACACAATATACTATTTCACACATGTCGTTAAAAAGGTGAATATTTACATAGTTAAAACATTGAATTGATGACTTTTTGTTCCCAAATATCAAAGATATAGAGGCAGTTAAAGTGTTTAATAGACATGTTTTTAATTTTCAAGAGAAATTAGGAAACTGCTATGATAAATGGTTTTATTGAAACAAAACGGGTATTGATTATCAAGGGCGATATGTTAAAAATAATAAAGCCGTTTAGAAAAAAAATGTTTTATTAAAATGTTTATTCTGGAAAAATAAATAAATAAAATATATTATTTATATGCAAAAAATTGTTTTTAAATAAAGCCCTCTTTAATCTTGTAGCTATCTTAACTCCGGTTGGAATAGTATTGTCTGTATGTCTTTCTTTATGTATTCGTATGTTCCCCTTGTCGACTGAAAGATTGACAATCTGGGATGTGAATGGGAAACCTCAAAATGAGTTTGTTTTTTTCCAGAGTTTGCATGCTGGGGAATCAAAATGAATATAGAAAGAAGTCGGGCGGGTATTTTTTGAATATTAAATTATTAAAAAGAAAACCGCAAACCGACTTTTTTTATTTACAGTTTATAAAAAGTAAAGTTCACCTACTTTAGCTGATTTTCTTTTCCGAAAATTGTAATTACTATTTCTTGATTATTCGTAATTAATTGTATAAGATTCAAACATAGATTGTTCCTTCGTATTCGCGTAAATTGTGATCGATGTGACAACTCGGCCGGCGTCGAGATTGTTACGCTGGCCGTGTACGCATGCGCTGTAGGTATGCGCGGCGGACGGTAGGCGCCATCGCCGCCGCCGTACGGCCGCTCCGTTTCCATGGTAACCGACCGGATCGAGTCGGAAATCGTACGGCCGTTTCGGAGCGTCGCTTCAGTCGAATTCCCGCCATTCTCGCAGTGAAAACAAGCAAAGACGCTCTCTCACCGGTCACGTGGCATCCAAAGCACACTTTTCAGAGATCGGCGCGTGCGAATACGCTTCTGCACCCTCGCAAGAGAGAGTCGATCTCTTGATTTCGTAGCACCCGGGCGAAAAGCCCAAGCAGTACGTGTGAAGTTGTAGTGGGCATAGCGCGTATTATACCTACCCTTTTAAAGGACTGACATAACAACGAAAATTCAGTAAGTTGTACGAAAATATAGAATGTCTTTTATAATTGCTGCATGAGTTCGTGTCTTATTTTTTTTTTAATCCCTTCCTGGTTAGAACAAAAAACGTTAACTTTTTTAAAAAATAAAAGTTTTTGTAAAATTAAACACACCTTCAAATCTGCTTGTTTTATAAAATTTTAAGTTTTAAATTTAAGGAATATATTTAAATATCTACTCTAGTTTTTGTTTTTGGAACAATGCAAACAATTTATTTTCAATTGTTTAAACACCAAACATTATGGATATAAATAAAAATCCACCGTTAATTTAGGGTAGCATATAAAATCTACACACATTTATTTAAAATTGATAAAATTTTTCAAACACTATATTAAATTGTATTTAAAAAATTTTGCTAAGCAGTAAAAAAATCCAAATTATTTTCTATCACTTATACACTACATGTTTCTAAATTTTTAAATTTTTGTCATTTTTATTAATTGGCAAATATTTATGCTGATATTATAAAAAAATTATTTTTGTATATTTTAATGTACAAATAACCAACCATTTTTCACAAACCTGAAACTACTGATAAGATATTACATAATTTATTACAATTATATTTTACATTGAGTTTGTGTACTCGATTCAAACATTATAATAAATTTCTATACTCCCGATAAAAATAATGTCTTAAAAATAGATTTATAAGAATCAGCTGTTGTTTCTCGTGCAAGCAAATTACATAAAATGACATATTAGGAAGAAAATTTGTCGTTGTAGCATTTAATATTATTACTATGTGAAATTTCTTGGAATGGAAAAAATATTAATAAAACATTAAATGTTTAATCGTGTACGTAATTAAATATCACTAAATTTATTATTTCAATAACATCACACAATCGATGTACCTATTTTCCTATTTAATATAATTTTACTTAGTGATCAGGGTTTTTTATGTCACTATATTAAATTTGCTATTAAATACAACTGTAGTTGTAAAAATATTAACTATTGCGTGGAAAAAATGTAATAAAATTTGCTGTATGCTGTTTATAATCGAAGTTAAATTCTCACAATTATTGTTTTGGACGGATATAAAAATTTTGTATGCCCTAATTCCGATTGACTTTATTTTGTTTTGCTATATTTTTCTAAACTTTTTTCATTCAAGTAATACAAAATGTAAATGATTACATTAAAAACTAAATCTTATTTCTTTTGAAGTTGCAGTAGTTTTTAAATCCTATAATGTTGTTTCGGCTTTAAAATAAAATACAAGACATTAAATCGATTTGGCAATCTATATTTTCGTATCTGTTTAAATCAAGACCACGGAGTTCTACTGCCATACTTCTGATGAAACTTTTTTATTGAATTTGATATTTATGCGGGAAAAACTTTGCAAACTTCCGAAGATGATTTTTTCATTTATTTTACTGATTTTGTATTTTTTCGATAGGAAATAATAAATTGTTTCTATATTTAATGCATGTCTCTTAAAATATTGAATAACATACTTTATTTTTAATAATGTTTGTAATTAAAAAAGTAATTATTTGAAAGAAATTAATAAATAGGTAGAAAGTATTAAAGAAGAAATCCATAATTAACTACTTAAGTAAAACGTAATATAATACCTAGTCAAAATAAAGTATAAGTTTCCATATTTTTTGTATGTATCTCTTTTTATTTTCTTTGCTGTACTCTATTTTTTATAACTCTTCATCTGTCCCTTGGCTTTTCTCTTGTTCGTCTTTGGTTTCGATTTTCTGACATTCTCGAAATATTCCAATTCGTTGACATTGACCTCTCCATCGCTTTTTTGTAAACGAATTTCGACCACGATTTATCGCACTTCAATTCTCCTTCTTCTTATTCTTTCAGTTCTTTTTTTCCTCGCTGAAACTCAAACTTTCTATTTTTTTATTTCTGTTCTACTTTTGTCTCATTATTATTCTGCCAAATTTTTTCTTTTTACATTGACTATATCATCCACAGAGATACCAACAAATGTAGTTACGATATCGAACAGAGATGCAGTGAATAAAATAAAAAAAGGATAAATTTTGCATTGTAAATCAAATACCTACTGCAGCAATATTTTGTTTCCTATACGGAAATTCTTCCACATAATAGTTGTAGATGGTAAAAAATCTCAAACTTTAGTACAGAACTATTTTTGACATAACCTCAAATTAACCGTCAATATTCAGTATTTAAATTTTTTCTTGCTTAAAAATAATTAAATTTTGTGAAAGTATATCTGTTTTCATATTGAATAAGCCTGATTTTTTGCAATTTATAAAACGACTATTTTCCGAGTTAGTATGTTATTAACATTTTTAGAAAAAAACACCCTTATCTTCCACGAAAATTGGTCCTGCTGTTTTTTAATATTTCGAAGGTGTATAAGTGGTCATTTTAATGTTTGAAATGTCTCCTTTAAAATGGTTTATGTAAGTTATTGGTTTAGTTATCGTTAGACTGCTAAAAATTGCGAAAAAATACGAGAAAACGTCTTTCTGAATCTAAATATTTTATCATAATTTAGATTTTATAGTTAGGCCAAAAAGTGTTCGAATGGTGAAAATTAACGAACTATATACTTACGGATTTAACCATTACTGATTAGATCTAACCCCAAAAAAGACTTATTTTTGTTGAATCATTAAAAAATTTTGCCCGAAGAACAGACATTTTCCTCAATGAAGATGTTTGTGAGCAATTATTGACCATAGAAAAAAGTCGGCACACAGGTGCTAACTTAGCATTGGTCAAGAGACGAGTATCTTCACAATATTGGGATAAAAGAGGCTGGGAGTCAGAAAGAGGATGATATGGGGCACGTGTTTAGATGTTGTCAGAACGAGAATGAGTTGAAGAAGCTAAAGAAGAAAGTCGGAAAGGCGATATGTTAAGAAAACTTGGTGCAGATAGAGTGGAGATGAAATGTTGTCGATGACGGGTGTAGTATGCATGATAGAAGAGATAAACGGAAAGTGCGTAGATGCGCCTCCCATCTTGAAGTATACTAGGATAGTGATTCCCAAGCGAAGGTAGCGGGAAGTTTTGAGGTGGATTTGGTTTGGAAACATCCCCTTGAAGATGAGTCCAACACTGTTTTGGTCCTAGATTTGACCCATTTGACTATAAGTTTCTTATGTATTTAAAAGTATTAAAAGTGTACTATTAGAACGTGTTATAGAGCTGGAAACACGGCTCTCATTGGAAACTTCCCAAAATTAGTCCAAGTAAAATAGCAATCCATGATATACTTGATGTCGGTATAAGTGGGCTAATTTTTATCAAGTTTTCTTAATAAACCATGAAAATATTACAAAATTCTGTATATAAATAATTTGGACACTTTTAAATTAATAAATTAATATTAAAATGATACTTTTATTTATATTTAAGCTTGTACGCAACAATTAAAATTCTAGTTTAATTTTATTTCACGCACGAAAAGCATTATTGTACAATAAAAATATTATTTGATTGAACATTTCTTTACCCCTGATGTAATTCCAATTCCATTATTTTAGATCCGATTACCGTATTTATTCTTGTGAGTATTTTAAGCTATAGAGTCTATCAAAATCAAAAGCTCGTCTTCAATCTACTTTATACAATCAATTAAGTATATTCTGAACCAGGCAAACCCTCGTCGTCTGTCAACCGTGCTAATTTGCTAAATAATACAAAAGTTCTCTCGGATCGAGAAGCGGAATAACCCAGTTCAGGTGCTAATTTGAATAAATCAATAAATGTAAAACTCCAAAAAATAGATCGATTACTAGAATCGAAAACAAGAATTTTTGTTAAAAACAAACTTTTTCGTTTCGGAAAGTTGAAGGAGAGACTAGGCAAATGTCAAAAGGAAAAGATTTACTGGTTGTTTGGAGCGTCCGGTGACAAGCAAACTAAACGTTTTAAAATTTATTGAATTGATTAGATTTAAACTAAAGTTTGTTCATATTGTATTTAATAATGTGTATAAGATTAGTCTATTGATTTTCCTAGATAAAAAAGTTAAAATTTGGGCTTGTAATCTTGGACAGATTTGCAAATGAATTTTCAAACAACTATAAACTATTTTTTTATTTAATTCAGGAAAAACAGGTTTTAAGTTTTGCATGTCTGTTGCAGTCGTAAGACACCAGCTGCATAATGCAACATTGCAGCGAAGGTAGAACTAGGGCTGCTGCCGGGCATGTTGTCATTGCCCCTATTATTCCTAGAAAACCCAGCCGTTGAATTTTTTGCAACTTACAACATGCCATTGTTTTTTAAATTTTTGGCCAGCACACTAATAAAGGCTGTTTAGTATGATTTGATCATTTAAGGTTTCAAGTTCTTCCAAATGTCCTGCAAGTCCAGCTCGACACTAAGGCTTTTGATAAGATCTTTCCTAAATAATGGTTTCAAGTTGGTTTTTGACGATCACTCCTAGATGTATGTATATATGTATGAAATTAGGGATGATAGTTATACTGTGACCTATAACTTATATAGCAACTCTTCTAACCCTATTTTCCGAAGAATGTTTAGGATGTGGTCAAGCTTCAAATCAGGTAGATCCATTTTTCTATTTAGTGTGCTCCTAGGTATCTGGCCCTCCCTTGACAAGGCAGGGCAATCCGAGAGTATATGTATTAAGATTTCGCCCTCTTTCTTACAGAATCTGCACTCTGCTTCATTTTCTATCCCTAGTTTCTTCAATGCCCGGATAGTATTCCCGTTAAGATCATAGTTTCCCAGAAGAATTTTAACTTGTCTTAAACCTTCCAGCTGATACCAGTACTTGGATGTTTCCTTCTCCACTTCTTTTCTTAGTTTTATTATGATTGTAGTACTGCTGATTCCACAAGATGGTTCTTGTCCCAGATGTGGGGTTTCGGTTCTCTTTTTGCCAGCTTATCTGCTGTTTCATTCCTATCTATCGTGGAACCCATAGAAGGTTGACAGTGTTCTTCTGGCCTAGTTCATTTTGCTTGCCTAGGTATTCTCAAACCATCTTCGAGCTGATATTTTACCTTATTGTTCATAGTTGGAGTATCTGCATGAAGGGTATCAAAATTGTTTTGCCCGAATTGCCCTTAAGGCCCTTCTTCTGGTACCAATTCTCTATAATGTTTAGAGCAACTTGCATTAGGTTTGGATGCTTGTCCCATAATGGTGACCACTAGGTCATCTGAATAATTTTGAATCGTAAAACCAGAGTAATTCACCTTTGTAAGAATGTGTAATAATGTAATAATTCCTGTTTTTAACATTGACTGTATCCATTTCACTACTTAGTACTCTTTTCCAGTGATTATTTGTGGAGAAAGTGTGAGGAAAATATTCTAACTACACAAAAAAAGTTTTTTTTAATACAATTTAAGTGCCAAAATTTTCACCATTCTTTGATGTTTTTGGACACGTTTTGAACTATCATCATCAACATCATTAACACTCTTGTCTGAGTGTGGTGGTGATTCCTTACAGTTCCTGCAAATAAGAAAAAATGGTTTAGTTTTTGTCAAAAAATGATCAGTAAACTTTTATCAAATTCATCATCACTCCTGTTGTTATCTATGGTCAGCAACAAGTAGTACTGTTGGTGTTCTTCGGCAACAAATTTCTTTACCTCCTGTTGCTGTAGGTATTTTTTCTTTGGCACCGGGATAGTCTCTTTATACAACAATTTTGGAGATGTCTTCCAAGTCAAATTTGGCCCAGCAATGGTTTCTATGGTTCTTTGCGGTCTAAGATTAAAAATAAAACTGAATAAATCGACACCTAGCTTAGGCTAGCTGTCGGACTTGGATCGGTTATTCTTAAATTGGCAGGACTTAGATCACTCTTCCATTGTGCACTTATTTTTACACATGATTATAAGAGAGTTAGATCGGTCTTTCATTGGTTTACTTTGGACGAAATATACTTCGCATGTTGAACTACTATATGATGTAATAATCCTGAATTGCGATATTTCGGACTTAGTTCGTTTATCCCATGTGCTCTTCAAATATTTAGGCAATACAAGCATTATTTTTAAATCAATCAATAAATAAGTCACCAGAAAACAGTAAGGAATTTTTTAAACCTCGTTTTCTATATCAGATAGCTGTTTGGTTTAACTATTTCTGCGGAGATTACAGACTTCACCATAACGGTTTTCTATTGTAAATCAAAAATTTAAATAAATCTTTTCGATAACTATAAAATATTTCAATATTATAAGAATAAAAAAATAATCAAAACTTTCTGACGCACGTTCCTATAATCAAGTTATCTTCTTCAGAGATCGAAGATAAATTCAGTTTACTTCAGCAGTGTATGTTGGATATATGGATGCTACATATTTCTACAATTCAATGTCAAACTGAAATATAATATATTTAGTTTTTCTTAGCAAATATTTTATTTTATCATTCATATGGCGGTATTTGATTACTTCATTGAATAAACCCACTGTGCTCGCTAAAGATTCTTTGTTAAGTTAATTAATTATAAATTCTGTCAAGGTGGCAACAATAAAGTTAATTAACGTGCATTGTTGTGTCCATTATTCTCATATCCAATAGAAGTTTTTTTTCTTGTTGCATTATCTAACAATGAACCGTCTGTATTAAAAAAAAATATTGTATATGTAAAAGGACTCATCTTTTGCTTGCAAAGGTATTGACCAAACTGAAAGCATAGATGATTATTTTATAATGATTTAAACAAGTTTTTTTCTTCCTAAACAATATAAGTATTTCTATTTTTCATCGAAGGTAATACCTTAAAATTGTCTCGATAAATTTTTAGTTTCAACAAAATTTTTTTATTTGGCAAAAACTGAAATATGATAAAATCACAAGTCCGTAATAAAGCTGTATCAAGTAAAATAATTTAGGACGAGTGATATTTGCAAAGATTATTTTTTAAACCATTCTGTAAAAAAACTACTTTATTTAATAATTCATCCATATCTTTTCACTAAATCTATTTTCGTTGTTAGACTGCGAAATTATAATTATAAAAGGTAAAGATGAAGATTTAAATTAAACTTACATGTGTATTTTATGTTGCCTACCTAAGATCTATTTTATTAAAACATTACTAATCAAGACAAAGAAAAGAAGTGGGTTTAAATATAATAATATTTAATAAATACATTGTTTTTTAGTAGAAAATACTTATAGTTTTTTGATCTTTCATTAACTTTAACAACTAATATCTTTTTGAGGTTACGGCTACGGCTACACTAGCAGGTTAAGTAATTGAAAGAGGCAACGAAATTGGGTGGTATTATATAAAAGAGGGCAACTGAGGTAAGGGAAACGAAAAAGTCAAAGGAAGCTGGCATTAGAACTTGCAAATGTTTAAATGAATGTCTTTTACTTTTTGTGACAGTTTTATAAATATATTTTTTTCTTTAACAGGCCCTACTTTATTGACGTAATCAATACCGTTACTGCTCCTATTGCTTTAACCTGTACCCTAGTATGACTTGAAAGTTGTCAGTAGCCTTGAGCATTGTAAAAACACAATTATAATTTGAATAAATATATATTTTTATACCTATTTACGTAAGAATAAATCGCCAATCTATTTGAAGTTTACCTACAAAACCACATTTTTCTATAGGTACCTGTCTAAAAGGTTTAAATACATGCAGAATCAGGTTAGTTTTAAAGTAGGTACCTACTTATTTGTTTTTTTATTGCCGTTCAGATAAATTTAATTGTAATATATTAACAAAATATATTTTAGGAGAAAATTAAACTAAATTTATTGTACTAACCCTTACTTTTTGGAAGTTCATCTTATTAAGAATAATAAGAAAATAAAATGCTCAATATTGTTATTGAGTTTTTAACAGTCCTTTGATTTTATCAATACTAATGACTTGAGGTTTTATCGGTATAAAATGAAATGATTGGCTTACATTTAGCACAAAACATTGAAGATGAAGTGTTTTCATTGGACGAAATCACGAAACTATGATATTTTGACAGGTGAAAAAATAATCATAGTTAATAAAATCCAAGCATCAATATATTGCTAAAGTTTCTAATCCTAAACTTCCTAACTATGCAACTTTGGTTACATTACATTGCTTATTAATATAACAAAAATAATTCTCTAGAAAACCCACCTCTGTTGTTGTTGTTGCAATATTTTGTAATATTTCTTCCTAAAATTCATCTTCAGATTATAGAATATTAACTGCGTTTAGATTCATTTTCTTAGATCCTGACTGTAGTACAAGGCCTTGTTGTCTAGTGCTTTCTTTTTATATATTTTTTAAATTGTTACATAAGTGTTTTTATATCATACTGTACCCTAAAACGTACCTTTACGTACTTGATTTCAATCGGAAAAATATAATTTTACCGGGTATAGTAGCAAGTAATAGATTTCATTATCCAGTAAAAAAAATTGACCTTGACATACTTCTACACATTAAAAACTAATAAAAACTTACGTTTTAAAAGTATGAATATGCAATAAATTATTAATTATTTAAATTCAACAGAAAAACAACTTATTGCCTTTATCAACATTAACAGTTATATTTTCGTTCACAGGAATGAATTGATCATAAGCCATATCATGAAAATCGGGTACCAATTACATGCCAGCTACCTTGGCATTGTATACAAATTTCAAAAAAGCAAACGCCGATAAATATATTAATATTGTATTATTTCACTATTTTTTATGTTTTAGGGTACAGTATGAAATAAAATGTTGTACATCACACGAGTTTCGAATTCCGAACTCGGCTGTTGCTTCCTCATGTATGAAGATCTCACTCGTACTGTTAAACTGTACTTACCGCACTAGTTACGTACAATCCTTGACACTTCAAATGGATACTGAAAACATTTATTTTTCCAATAATTTAATTTTTAAAAGTATTACAAAAAAATATTTCCATTTAGATTCCTTACCTGAATGTTTCTGTTTTTCTGGAAAGTTTTTGTTAAACAATAAATTAAGTTTCAGAAGTTGAGAAAAAATCGTAATTAGCTGATACCTCAAATTTTTCCATAAAAGACTGGCAGCAAAAGGCTTCTGCTAAAGAGTTGAAGCATAACATTAATTAAGCAACTATATTTGAGAAAGTTTTACACAAGAAAATGTTTATTCGGAAATTATAACTCAACTTTTATGTTCAAATACAAAAGCAAAAGTTCCACTCGTATAAATTTATGGTGGTTCATTGAGTGGAAAATCTGCTGTATTAATTTAAATTGTTAGTAAATTGGCCGGTTTTTATTATTTGTATTTATTATTATTTGCATAAAGTTTGTAGTGTTATTGAAAAAAGTTTAACAATAAACTGACCTACAATAAAGTGACCGTATACTAAAAATACAGAACAATCTAATAACAGTTATTAGAATGGGATTGTATAAAACGACTTCTGTTGATGTTATATTTATTAGACTCTTATTTAATATTTAAATTGTCACACTACTTACTGTTTTATTTTAAATTGACTATACAATAAATACATTTTTTCAAAATTTGATTATTGATTAATTTCATAGAATATTTAGTTGAAATTTTAATGTATCTTGCGTAGAGGCCACATTTTAATATTAACTATTAATAGTAGCAGATCACAGACATTTTTTAAAATCTCCGCAATAAAAATTCTAGTCGTTCCATGTTTACCGATCCTCAATAAATTGTTTAAAGTTTTGCTCTTTGAAACAAAACTCATGTACTAGAAGAAGCAATCGTTTATAAGCAATAGCTGTAAGCTACAAATACACTCGACTAAGACGTCTTTGATAAATTTTCTATTAGCCTTGTTTGATACCACAATCCCCTTTTGGCGTTGGCACTTTTTCCAGTTTTTCGATATTACCATAATTCCGTGAATTCTGTTCTTGGTTTCTTTGACATAGAAATTGCACGTGAATAATTTACGTCTGGCGAGAAATCCGAGTCCGGATCAGAAAAAAACAAGGCGATGAAATATTTAAAACATCCAAATGGAGAACCGTTTGGGATAATTAGATAACATTTTAATTTAATTTATTGTTGTCAAGAAAAACTTTACATGTTTTGATTCAAATCCCGAAACATGTCAAATTTAAATTATAAATTGACATTCTTTAAAGTAAAAATTTGATCCCTACCTTCAACCCCCTTTGAGCAACAGCTCCAATTTTTTAAATGGGACTGATGGTAACACTGTTTGGCCTTTCTGATTCCGAAGTCTTCTATTGTATTCTAATGTGTTTTTGGTAGCATGTACAGAATCCATTGTGCACAGTACTTTCTGAAACCCAATATTATAGCCAAAATATTTCGTAAATTGTCCAATGATGTGGTTAGAATATCTTTTAGTAATTAGGTTAGGTTAGGTTAGGTTAGGTTAGGTTAGGTTAGGTTAGGTTAGGTTAGGTTAGGTTAGGTTAGGTTAGGTTAGGTTAGGTTAGGTTAGATTAGGTTAGGTTAGGTTAGGTTAGGTTAGGTTAGGTTAGGTTAGGTTAGGTTAGGTTAGGTTAGGTTAGGTTAGGTTAGGTTAGGTTAGGTTAGGTTAGGTTAGATTAGGTTAGGTTAGGTTAGGTTAGGTTAGGTTCTATGTGAGTGGTCGATCACGTCCCTTCCACTGCAACCTGAAAGATCTATTGTGGCTCACCCCTAGGTGATAATCATTTTATCAGCCTTATGCCTCTGATGAAGCTCATCAGGGTCGTTGGCAACACGTCCATGAAGTCATTGGGCTCGAGTTAGCCCAATTCCTTTAGCACCTTTCCTGGTTAGAAGGTCCTCTTTTTCGTCACCTTCAATGCCGATATGTCCAGGTTCCCAAAGTAAGGTTACTTTGTTATTTTTCCCTAGACGTATTAGATCCTGAAGGTATTTCCAAACTAACTAGTCGATCCGATTTAATTCCAGTGGCGTTAGCGCCGCCTGGCTACCTGAAATTATTTTTAAAGTTTTGTTCCTGCAGTCACGCTTAAGTATCTCCTGCAGGCACATCTTCTGGCTCAGGTCCACCTTTGGTTTCCCTCCATGTACCCCCGCTTCAACACCTCTCTGGATCTTAGAGCCAACACTGGTCAGCCATTATAAGATTCGATCTATTCGTCTCCCATTAGTCCCTTCCTCGGAATAGGACGGTAAATGGCTTGTGGTAGTTGTATTTTTTTTAGTAATTCTACAATCTTCCACTATGATCTCATATTAAATTTCACTTCCACTACATTAACGCGAACTAAACTACTGGCAACGTCTATGTTATTATGATTTAAATTACAGAAATATCTCTAAAACTTTGAATATAATTAATTCTAAAAATTATAATCTTTAAATAGCGCATTGCAAGTTTCTAATCATGAAAACCATTACGTGGAACTTTATTTATTAATTATTGAAAATTAATAGGTTTAGAAATTGTCTAAAAATAATAAAGTTAACTGTTGTTAAATACATAAAATGTAATTGTTAAGTGTAAGTAATGGTATAAATTTTATTTAAAGTAAAGATAAACCCCTTAATTACCCGACAGAAGGACATTGATTAATGATTTAAAACCGTACATGTTCTACATACAAAGTAAACAATAATTCTGTTATGCAATATTTACCTAACAAAAAAATTGAAAATGTCATACTTTAGCTAAGTATATATTAAACAGTCGATCGAAAAATAATGTATGGAACAAATTTCCAGGAGATAAATAATTTTCAAATTTTTTATTTAAGTTTTTTTTATTAATATATAGTTATAGAGTGATTAAAATAATTTAAGGCTAAACCTTTTAAGTTAAATTTATTTTGGTTATATTATACTTAAGACGCCTCCCTCATCTATCTTACAACTAGGAATTTTAATCGAACTAGAAGTTCTTATCTTATCAAAACTTTCCTCTAATAATAAAATAATTGATATTTAAATTGATTGTACTAACCCTTACTTTTTGGAAGTCCATCTTATTAAGGATAATAAAAAACTCTTCGTTTTAACAAAACTTCCAATATTTATTTAAAAATTGATTTTTTAAAAGACTCAATGACAGCTGATATTTGTTTCCTTCTATCCAATATTAATCCTCAGATTCTTCTTAAATACATCAATATCGCTAGAATTGTTTTATAAACTATAATGTTCGAAGTCGTCATTTATCTTAACCTATTAACTCCTCTTCTTTTCTAGCCTTCTTCTATTCCGTGCTCCGTGGTACTACTTCATATTATGTAATGTTTGGTTACTACCCCCATGAGGAAAAAGTTCAAAACCTTTGTTGTATTGTCTTACCTACACTAACTTTCTGGTCCGAAGAAGAATAACTTAAGATACAGTTTAATTTAATATCCGGTTTTTATACTGCTTTTTTTATAATCCACTAACAATTCAAAAATGAATATTGCAGCCGTAGTAAGGGTCCAAATTTTGCAGATTTTGTTGTTTTGTTGTACGATTTCGTTAACTCAGTGAGTTTGTTAGGGGTCGTCTATTGGGACTTCGGGAAATTGCAGTTAGAGTACAAAGAAGTGTCATGGCATCGAGAAGGCCGTACGCAAAGAGCAAGGGGTCCTGGACCCCCTATAGAAGACAGACCGTGAAGATCGCCGCCTAAGAATATTGGCCTTAGTGGACCGTTTCTCCACTACCAGGTCCATTGCAAATGATTGGTTTGCAGAACACGGAAGACCTATTGGCATGCGAAGTGTTTACCGACGAATAAGATGTTTTGTCCTGTTTTCATACCGACCACACTGGGTCGCCTTGAGTAGTGCAGAGGGATCAGGAATGGAACAGTATTGTCTTTAGTGACGAGTCACGATTTTGTTTAGACATGCACGATGGTCGAGCGAGGGTTAGAAGACGACGTGGTTTTTTGTTAACTAACAACCATGTTCATCAAACTGTTGGAGTTATGGTTTGGGGTGCTATAACTTATGGTTCGAGATCACCTTTAATCTTCATCAGAGGTAACATGAACGCGCAGCGTTATATCCAAGAAGATTTAGAACCTCATCTATTACACTATCTTGATAATGCCTGACCACATGTCGCAAGGGTCACAATAGACTTCTTTCGATATAATGATGTCACATTGTTACCTTGGCCCCAATTGAGCACGTGTGGGATATGATGGGTAGGAGATTGCTCAATTTGCAACGTCCTCCTCAGACTCTAGAAGAACTTCGAGAGGAGTTGGAGGTTGCCTGGAATGAGAAACCACAGGAGGACATTGACCACCTGATTAGAAGCATACCTAGACGCGTTGGAGAATGCATAACACATCGGGTGCATCCACACATTATTAAAGGTAAAAGGGCTTGACATTTTTATCATTTACTTATTATGCTTCAGTAAGTACTTATACAAAATTTTATAAAAATAAAATCATTTAAACTGGGTGTTCACTTAGTATATTAAGAAAGTTGGAGATTGCCTCGATTGCCTCGAGCAAGTCAGGATTATCTCCCCAGAATTAGCTGAGCAAATTAAAGAAGAATATAACCCATTAAACGAAGAATAAAAAAAAGTAGAATGAAAATTTGTGATGCTGCTGGTTCCTCACACTCGCTTTTCTGATTAAGATTGCAGCGCCCCGACTTTGACAAGTGAAAACTAGCTATGGGTTATTCTTTTTGTTTATATTGTAAAAAAGTGCGCGGTGGCAGATTTTCTTTGGTGTAACGAGAGTGGTTTATAGAAAAACTGTTTTATTGTTGATTAGTTGTAGTTCCTACAACCTACATTGGTTTCTACAATAACTTTCAATATCCCTTTTTTGGATAGGGGTGGAAACTCAATTCACAGTTCTTTTTAATCCATACAACAATGATTAGTTTAAAAAATATTTATTTGAAAGAATTTAATAATAAAAATGTAACAATATTAATCATACAATTTTACTGCCTGACAATTAACGATAGCCCATGGCTAGATTTCCTTTATGGTGAACCAAACTTCCAACCGCTTATAAAAAATAGCGTATTACGTATTTTTTATTACAAATGGCCAAATGTAAATATATTGGTTCAGTAATGAGCTACTAAAATTTTGTATATATCTTTTTTTGAGGCGAGTTACGTATTATGTTGTCTTATTTGTCCTGTGATGTACATCCTGAAACTTGGGATTTAATTCCCATCAAGTTAAAACTCCAGCAACTAAGTTTGAAATTATATGTGTGTGTAAATTGAAAATCCTCGGAAATACACAGAGAGAATGATGTTTATTTAGTTTTGACTCCGACTCATTCTCATATGAGTAATCCCGAAACTGACATTAGGCAAAGACTAGGTAAATATGTATGGTTGTGTGCTATCAGTAACATTCCACACGACTGAATCTCAATGATAACTTTGTTGAAAATAATATACACGTTCGCTTTATTGTAAATTTGAAAGTCGAATCCTATCTCCCAATTTATATAAGCCATCAGTCACACGCGTTGTTGAAGCAAAATCCATAAATAATCTCTCGAATTCGCTGAATTTCATCTAGGAAAACCGCCAGTGACACTTGTCAGTTCACTTCGAGTGATATTAAAAGGTATTAATAATTATCAGTTAGCACACAAATGAAATCGTTTATCAATCACAATTATTTTTTGTTTTAACGTTGTTAATTCAAGATTTTTCTATTATTATATTCTTTTTTAACTATTAAAAAAATAATTTACTTACAATAATATTATATTCTTAAACGTTTTCAGTCCTTGCTATTATCAAAATAAGAACTTATTTAACCTTTTTTTTTTATTTTGATAGTTTTAAACCAAATGAATTAAATATGATTTGAGGCTATCAGCGCAAAAGCGGTGTAACCCCCGGCACAGCACTTAGGAAAAATAGAAGGATTTAAAATTTGCTAAGATAGATTTGTTTTTATTTTTTTTTATTTTAATATTTTTTATTGCATTGTTTCTAATTTATAAAAAGAACTTCTAAATCTTTAATTGTAGTATATTTTTGTATTAATTAAACTTATAATTATGAAAAAAATGTGGGTTACACCACTTCTGCATTTAGATGTTTTGGTTAAATTAAAAAATAATAAACAGGTTACACCAGAGCAAGTTTATTAAAGATAACAACAGTAATGGGTTAATCTTCATTCGTTTCATCATAATATGCTTCATCCGGGACAGTGTTGGAACTTTTTAAAGAATTATAAAAAGTGTGATGAACTGGTGGGATAAACTGCAAAAGTTCAAGAGGGTCTTTTTTCTTTTTTTCTGAAATAATTGGTTTTTCCAATGCATCTAGTTGTGTTTTGGTTACTGACTGCCTTTTTTTAACGCTGACTTCATCCTCATTTTTGGTATATTTGTAAAAAATTGAAAAAGGTTGGAGTTTATGGAATTTTAGCCATTGAATTTTTAGACACTCCACCTTGGTGCTGCTCAACTATATTTTTTTGTTTGCTATATATTTTCCAAGGATTTACTTGATACAAAATCACTTGCTGTCATTCTTACAATCTTGAAAGCTTGCCTTTCGTGCCGTTTTAATTACTTCGAGCCAGTTATCCGGTACGTAAATCTCTTTGTAAAATTATTTATTTTTTTGTTAGACCAAAATGTTGGTCACATGGCAAATATGAATGCCCACTGACTAAAAATGTATGGTCTATTTCTTCAATAGTAAAATCCGAGATACAATATACTGACAGAACAATGACAATGACAAATGTTTCTATTCTGTCCACCACATTGGTCAGAATGCATGATAATTTTTTTAGTTTTTACATAATGTTTAAAAAAATAAAGCAGGCAATAGCAAATTTCTTGAGGACCTCTTGAAGCATCAGCCTCATCCCAAACAAACATGTAGGCATCGTCTGTCTCCATGTTGTGAATACCAAAGCAAAAAGTCCAAAGCTGCCTCTTGTAATACACTATACCAGTTGTCAGCATTGGCGTAGGTAGGGTTTTCATTAAATCAAAGGTGATACAAAGGTGTACAAACAGTAATGTCAGTAGATGATTTTGCTAAAACCGTCATTCTGTAGATCTTGTCTGGCACTGTCTGCTTTCCTCTGATGTAATTCTTGTTCACGTTGTAACTCTTGTTCACTCTCAGCGCATTTGATTTTGTTTTGGAGAAGATCACATCTTTTACAAGAATCACTGATGGTGCATGAAAACGTAGGTTAAAACATTTTACTGAACATGAAGGATGGTAAATTTTAATTATGAAAAAGGATGCGAAATCAATGATAAAAAATATATTGATGTAATTATAAATACGGATTTCCAACTTAGTCAAGATTATATATTTTTGAAATATGTCAATACGAGACAAAAATTTCATCTGCAAATGCCTTTTATTTTGGGTGAATTATATTATAAATAAATAGATAAACTCAGTTTTAGTGTTATACGCTCCATTATTCTGACGGCACATAATAGTTATTGTATCAAAACAAATGTATTGTCATTAAAGATTTAAATGTTTTTCAATGTTATTCAATCTGCATCAATTGAGCTCGGTAATTAGCTGCTGTTATTTTGTGATTATTCTTGGTGTTGTAAAGAAGTTTTTACCCAAAAAAATTATTTAAAGAGTAAGTATATCATCTAACTTAGTATATCATCAATTGAGCTCAGTAATTAGCTGCTGTTATTTTGTGATTATTCTTGGTGTTGTAAAGAAGTTTTTACCCAAAAAAATTATTTAAAGAGTAAATATATCATCTAACTTAGTATAAAATCGTATAAATATATCTGTAGATTGCCAATGTGCTTGTATTCAATGTTTGTTTAAAAAAAAGGTTGTTTTCAGTCATTCTTGTATTAACAATATAAATAGGATTATTATAGAGTAGCTACTAGAAACACTCTTGCTTTTTATTATTTTTTTGTAATTTTTTGTGTTGCTATACTTGCATGTGATACAGATACGATTTGTAAAACTGCTACACCAACACAGTTGGTTTTTTCTTCTTGAAGAAATTTCATTAATTAATTATTTGAGGTAGGCCACATTTTGAAAAGAAACTGTCTGCAAAAGAATAAAATGACAGGATAAATAGAAAGAACGAGATCAAAGAGAAGAAGGCATTTTGAATTTTGGCACTGCATTTCTTATATTTTTAGTCATTTTAGTATTTTTTTTATAAAGTAATGCCAAATAAAATGCGTTTTATTTCAGTTAATAGTTTCATACTACATGATAAGTTTAAAGCTTTAAAAACAACGGAAGAAGCGTTATACATAAAAACTAACAGTCCGCAATGATGTTTCAAAATGGCGTCAATAGTTTGCGGTTTGTCAGTGGTGTATCCACTTCAAAACTAAAAATACTGATGTAAAAAGTTAATACATTTTGTAAATATATGAATATTACATAGCTGTGCATAAAATTTAAATACGTTGAATATATTGTTACGTTTGTCTGTGTATGTATGATTTTTTTATTATGTTATAATGAATTTGATTTTACATGAATAATTGATTTTTTTACAGACACTAACATAACCTTTTATTTACTAAAACAAATAAAAACTTTCCTTCTCAGGGTTCTGTGGGTTCACAGGCTCTAGGTATTATAATTTATTATTATTTATTATTGTAGTTACTTGAACGCCCTATATCAATTATTATTATTATTATTATGTTAAAAAAATGGAAGTTTTTAATTAAATTTACTGTTAAATGCAAAACAGATCAACCAAATTCAATGTAATGTTTTATTACATAAATGTTTCAAAAAAAAATTAACACATTTCATTATACAAATACAAATTCATGATCGTTTAAATGTTCTTTCATACTTCACACATTCACGCTAATGAAACTAATACTATTACAATTAATTATGCAACTCACATAACAATTATGTGTGAGTTCTTTTTAAGTTTTACAGTTGGTAGTCCTTTCTATAATTACAGTTACAAAAAAAAATGGACGATAGATCACTAAGCGTTATTGAAAATTTAGTTTCTCACACACTGGTAAGTTTATTTAACAAGAATTCATTAAATACCTTTTTATTACTTCTCCTAATAGCGTTTGATACTGCCTCGATGTTTTAAAACAATATGAATACCTTTATATTGTTTTGTAGACCGTGGTTGACTGTTCGTGTGGGTCTCCTGCTTTCCTCCCGCGTGGAATTCGGTTCAAGATGTTACGAAGATCACTCAGGATCCACCTTTTACTTTGGGAACTTTTAAAAGGTAACTTACACTGGTCACAAATCACTATTTTACTATCTAATTACAATTTTAACAAAATTTCATATATGATTTTGATTAATCTGTTTCTAATAACTTTTCTTAACAAAAAACCTTTTATTCCTTCCAAAACCAAAAAAATTACTCATTCCTTTTTTTAAAATCAATAACTACCCCGATTTTCCTTTTTTTTTCTTTTTTTATATTCAAATTCGCCCTCTATATCTCTAATTATGCTTATATCATTCATTGTCCAATCAAATTAACCTTATGGTTTTTTATAAATAAATTTAATAATATCTAATAAAGCTTTGTTTTGAGAATAGGAAACATTACATCTTATATTTCTAAATTGGAATTTGTTTGTATCACATCTTTTATTATTTAATTCATGTCAATTACGTTAACCTTTTTCTTCTGTCATAGTTGACATATCAAAACATCTCTTTAGAAGCTACCCTATATCAGGCGACAATTGATGTCACTGTCATTTAATTCATAACCCCATTATTTGTTTATCTTTTTAATTTTCAGATTGTATAATTAGATGTAAGCAAAATTTCAGTGAAAACTTTATAAGTACTAATTTTGAATAATTTGTTATAGGCATCATGAATACATTAGATAATACATAGAAACCATCAACCTACTCGTCTGTATGGTAAATCTTATATTATTAAATCTTATATTATGTAACAGGTGATTTGTTGACAATTTTAATTTATGGAAATATAATTTAAATTTTATTACATTCCTTTATCTGTTTAAATTTAAATAAACTACCTTTTCTTCTCATTGATTAATACGATTCTTATTAAATATGTTAATTTTCTAATAAGGCCATTTGATTACGTTACAATATGTACGCCTCTGAATTATTAAACTAACCTAACTTACAATTACCTACTTAAACCACAGATTAATGATTACAACAGATACGAATGTAGACAAAACATCAAAAGCTTTTAAAATCCGTCGTCAATAACCTTGGCCCTCTAATTCGGTATGGCTGCGATGTTGCCAATTTAAAATATTATCAGAATTTCTTACAAATTTGCAATGTTGTCTCGGGGACAATAACAATTTCCAGTGCCGTATCTAGTTTTATGAATAATTTAACAATTTCAATAAAAGTAAAATAAAGAAAGAAATTTATTTTTCATTTCATAAGAACGCCATATTTTTATACTTAATCACAATTAATTAGTGAAATGTCATTTTGACAAGCCTTTTGAGCCACCCTTTCACCGTTATTACGCTTGGTTGCCAAAGATATGGTTTGAGAAAAAAGTATATATATTTAAAGTATAATTTTTATATATTATAATCTTTTTAATTGTACATTTCTTTTAATTATAATAAAATTAGTTAAAAACAACTAATTGTCGAATGTTTGCCTCCTTCCTTTTTAAATTCAAAGGTTTAAAGTGGTCCAATATTTTCTGGCTGATACATAATTTTGGAAACCGGTGCTGGTAACTAAAAAATATTTTCAATTCGGAGCACAAAATGTATTAGTACAAGATTTATTCCAGTCATAATATAATTCCAAAACAAAATTAAGCATAATTGACGGTTATAACACAAAAAATAATCAACACAATTATGATAATAGCATGTTACAAATTTAAATGATTAAATACAGACTGAACCAGTTCCTTACGTCACTATTATAACGCAAGATTTATAGAACATGGGAAGCCCATTTAAGATTCCCTTGTATTTGTAAGTGTTATGTGGTCTGACATTATCAAAATTACAAATGGATTTCAGATAAGTTTCCCAAAATAAAATTCAAGTTAACTTTTGCTAACTTATAAATGTGTAACAGGAATAATAAAAATATCCTTAGAGTTACGAACGCAATATACGAATAAAGAAAGAATGAACATGACAACAAAAAAATTCATTTTTTTTAAACAAATAAAATATCAGTAATTTTTTTATTTATGTAGGTAGTATACAATGCGGTCCATAGTGTTATATGGAATAAATTCATTTTTTAATTTTTTTTAAATTGACAATTTACAGTAGAAAAATATTATCCTCCCTCCAGTATTCTATTTGAATAAGCACCCCCTCGAAAATTTTAAATAACGAAGGGGGTAGTGTGGCACAGTGTTGGAATGGGATTTTAGTCCTTTGTTCTGCAATTTAAGTTTGTGCAATCATAAATAATGTAGCAAATGAATGCTCGTGCGTGATACAAATACAAATTTATACTTTAAAACACAAATTTTCAAATGCATTAATAATAAAAAGACATCTTTAATACTCCAATAAGATATTCCTATTCCTATTTACCATCAAAAACCAAGTTTCATATATTTTCAACGTGAATGCTTTATAAATTTATTAGATTATTGAAAACATCTCTTCCACATGCAAAAATCCACTGTTTATTTTATATTTTTTATGTGAAGTACTTAATCTGTTTTATTTCTACTGGTAATAGATTCAATAATCGAGGGAAAAAGTAATGGACACATCGTTGACCAATAGTTTTTTGAGATCTACTGATGTACATTATTTGATCTACTTGCGCCCTTGTTTCATATCCATGATTTAGAGGGGCAACTTTTAGTTTATTAATATTAACATACAACAGTCAACTTTGACAAAAAAGCTGTCGTATATCTAATATATTAAGTTATTTAAATAAGTTCTCACTATCTTGTAGAACTTTCTTGTCACTCAGTTTCTTGTATTTAATTCTCATAATCCATTTTTGTAATGTATTTAACATAAGGAAAAAGTACTTGTAATGTAAGCACTACATTACACTACAAAAATGTGGATAAACCTTACCATTAACTGTGTTCTCAAAAAAATAAGGGCCAGTGATTTTATTGTTAATGATACCAAGCAAAACGTAATTTTTTTGGATATTGTGTGCGATTCCCACACATCTTTTCCTCCAATATCGACAGGTTTTTTTTGTTAACCGTTTCTTTTAAATGAAAAGTTTCATCAGAAAAAAAAATGCACATCTGCGTTAATTCTGTCCATCATCAATCATCAGAATTCTTGCCTTCTATCAGGATCATCTTCATTTAACTCGCTGAACCAATTGAACTTTGTTAGGGTGTTATTTTTTTATGCAAAACTCTTAAATCTTAAATCATTGTAGGTGGCAAATTCTCAAGTAGTCTTATGCGAATTGTTCTCAATTTCTAGATGTACATCTCACTTTTTTATCAGTTTCATGGAATTGTTTTTCAATTTTGCTAACTGTATACTGCGAAATGGCTTTTTGACTAATATTTTAGTATCTTCAAAGATTATTTTCTGAGGTTTAGCAGAAGAAGTGAATAATGGTGGTTATTTTTAACATTTAATTTAATGGTAAAAATCAATTTTCTCAGTTATGAATATACAATTTAAAATAACTTTATGTAAAAATAAAATGCATTTTATTTGGCATTATTTTACTTTAAAAAAAAATTACTAAAAATATAAGAAATGAAGTGCCAAAGTTCAAAAGATCTTTCAGCATATCAAAATGTCTACTTCCTTTTGATCTCGTTCGTGTTATATTTTCTTTTTTTCCATTATTTCTCTTTGCAGACAGTTTCTTTTTAAAATAAGACCTAAATACCTTGCTTTATTTTCTATTTCATAGTAATTGTAATATAATATTTATATTTCAATATAATTTTCCTTAATTCTCGAAAATACAAACTTTAAGTTTTTTATGAAGACTTTTGCCCGGTTTGCTTAACTACTTTGTAATAGGTATCCATTATCATTAAAAAAATCCGTAATTATGAGTATTTAAGAATAAATTTTACTTAAAAAATTAAATAACAGATTGAAATGTTACTAAATAAAAAGTTTTGAGCGTTTGACCTGTAGTAAAAATTGTTAAATTAACTTACTCAATTAACAACGTCACCAGGTAAATCGTTATTGGTGTAATAAAATGTAATAATGTCAATAAAAAAGAAATTAATGACAATTCTAAATAACTACCTGAACCGAGAGAGCAGGCAGTAAATTATTCTAAAGGGTAATGACTCCACATCGATTAGGAAGTTTGGGAAATTTACATAAAGTTAACCTAAAAGCTGGCCTGTCAATCTACACATACATTCAGCGCTGAATTGTGAGATATAATCGACCCTATTATATTTTTCCAGTTTTTAGTAAAAATTTTATTTTTACACCAAAAGTAAAGAAATAAAATATAATGTCTGCATTTGTGTGTTCTAATAAAATCTATAAACCTTTTTGTCCCCTATTTCATATTAAAATATTGATTTTCTACAATAATAGCTGAATAAGTACTATCGGCTCCAGAATAGCATATACATTTTCAAACTCAAATCGCTTAAAATGAATTAATTTTAAGGACTGCCTATTTATTGTGTATAACCAATCACGGTTTAAATAATAATAAATTTGAAATCAGTTATTGACAAATTGCCTGCCCTCTGTCCCTTGTAAATAAACTTAATCCCCAAAAACAATTTAATGTAGGCGTTTAAAGGGCGTTTTTATAACTTCGGTAGGTAAACGAAATTCACATTTAACATGTATATGCTATTCTAAGCCCACTGTACCTTAAACTTTTCCTTAAAGTGGAAAATTACTTTTTTTCTTTTAACTTTTAGTAACTTTTTCTTCTGAAATCTTAGGTTAGATTAGATTCTATGTGAGTGGTCGTTCAACGTCCATTCCACTGTGACCTGAAGGATCTAGTGAGGCTTACCCCAAGGTTATAGTCTTTCTATCAGCCCTGTGCCTCTCCAGTCCGTATTCTCTTCCAGTCCAATTGTTTTCATATGCCCATTAAGAGACTTTGCCTAGTCAGTAGTCCTATCACAATTCCTAGGTCCTGTCTATTCATATTCAGCAGTTCTTAAGACCTCTTTTTAGAGAGATAATAATAATTAATAATTAATGTCTTTATAATTTCCAATACAGTACATTACATACACTAAAATAACACAAAAATTTTAATTTGACAAGGTTGGAAATAGTTTATTTCCTAAAATGAATCGTGAAAAACACTACGGAAATGCTATTCCACTTCTTCCCCTAGAGGGGAAAAGTACTTTTAAGTATACTTTCTTAAATATAAGAAAATTTTAGTATACTGAGGCTCAGTATTCATAGTGATTTCAAATATAGGATTCTTAGATAATACGTGTTTTAACTTGAGATGGAAGAAATAAGCACACGTATCTTTCTTCAGAGAGAGATGGGACGATACAGAAGACTTTCAAATAAATTACGCAGGGTAAAAATAAACTTGATAGAGCTAACAAGATCTTAATGTGGATAAAGTTACAGATAGATAGGAGTACAGTACCTTTTCCTCCCTTGAATGTTTAATGCTACTATTATTAGTTTTAGTAAAAACCTCCCCTTCGGATCTAAATTGTTTTCCAGCTGAGTTTTGCGAAGAGTCAGTATTCACTGTAGACCAGATCAGAAAATACGGTTGATGTGACAGCAATTCAAAACCTGATTCATGCATTTTTGCCATCGTTTTCATGGACGTCTAACACGGTACATTGTCTTAATGAAACAACTTTTTTCTTTTTTTGATAATTTTTGCATTCAAATGATTCCAAAAAACCAATGTTTTCTTCGCTATTTATTGTTTTCCCATGTTCCAAATATTCAATTAATATAATACCGAGTGCATTCCAAAATAGAGGCTATTCCTTCCCAGCCAATGCTTGAACGTTTCGTGCTTTAAAAAGTGGTTATGTGTCATTTATTGTTGTTTATAAACTCTGACTTATTGCGATTAAATATGTCCAAACTACCTCTTTCAACTTTACTTGGCGAGTATCCATAATTACTTTTTTAATGTATTCTGGAATTACTGGCTCAATTTGATGTACAGGAGTTTGAAGTCAGCATCATATCATTTCATTTCATTTGAATATAGCCTTTTCTTCATTATTTTCTTCTTTATTTCTTCTTATTTTCCTCCAGTTCCGCATTGCACCTGTTTGTTTTGTCTTTCTTTTTGTGTTTTTGTTCCTTATTTTCTTTGTTGGTATTTTTCTCTCTGGAACTAATTTCGGCTGTGTCCCAGTTTATCATAGTTTTTTTTGTGGTTTTTCCAGGCTTTTCCTGGATTTTTTAGGTTTTCCCTGCTTTATTTTTCTAGATTCCTCTAAGTTGTATATTTACTCTGAGAGTGAGTTAGTTTGTATTTGGCACTCCGTCCTACTGTTTTTTTTCTATTCTCCTTTGTAAGTGGGTTTCTGTTCACTGTTTTCTTGTAGAAGTGCTCTGTTTGAAGTCCGCCGTTAAGCTTATAAAGCCACTGCGTGGCGTCCAAAGTATTTTTTCTAATCAAAAAGCAATGCTTTAATACATTTTTTGCAAATATCCAAAGTAGGGTATCATGAAAATTTCACAGCATTGCTAAAAAGGTCAGTTCTTTAGATCTGTTAAGAATTTTTGTTTGGAGGTGACATCTATATGATAGATTATTGGCTTATAATAAAACGACAATTCGACCTGTGATCACATATGCTATAGAAAATAAATAAAAAAATTTTTAGATAAAAATCAGCCAGAGCCAGAGCATCTGCTCTATTCTTCACAATATTTCTTATGTCTACTGGATTCTTATAGCATTCCGTGTGGTATTTTTAGTGGTATTCTTGGTGGTGTTCTTGGTGGTATGCTTAGCGGTATTCTTGGAGCTCCAGTCTTGGCGATTGTGTTTCACACGGCCAATACAGTAGATACGAAAATTTTCGAGAAAGGAGTCTCTAGGGCGAGAGTCAATCGGAAAAAAAGGATTATTTGTTCGGAACCTTGATATTTATAAGCGTGAGTTGTCAATCGTCTCACTAGATTTATTCAGTTAGGGGTGGGAATGGAAGTGGCTAATGGAGCGACGAATAGGGAGTTAATTTAAAACTGTGGCAACGGAAATTTGAAATGACAGGGCGATAGAAATGTTACAACGTATAGTTAAAATATAGTATAATAGTATATTAAACAACGCATTTCATATGGAATTCTGTTATGACACGAGTTCAAGTTTAAAAAACGAATCGCGAAGCGATGAGTTTTTTAAAGAACGAGTGTCACAACAGCCATATGAAATAAGTTGTTTATAATATTTTTTATATTTTGCTATTTTATCATTTTTTAAATTAATTTATTATTTTTACGTAATACCGAAAATTTTGATTTTAAAAAGTATGTCGGTAGCACTGTGTTATTTATAACATTTGACAGATCTTGACAGTTTTGACATTTAAATTATGAAATGTTAATGTTTTAAAATATTTTAAAATGACTAATACACCAATAATAATATATTATATAAGTAAAAAATGATATTCATATTCACAAATACTTTCTTAGAGAACAATATAAAATTAATAAATTGCTATTAGCCACAAATGTCAATGTCAATAGTCTTGCCTTTAGATACTTCACTCATGTCGCCAACCATTTAAAACAAAAATTTGCGTGCGCAAAAGTTACATTACGATACGCAAATGCGTTTTATAATGAAGATTTTTATAAGTGCAAAATATAAAAAAGAGCATTTCGTAACTAAACGAATACCCAAGTGAAAATCGGCAAAAGAAAGACCTAAATTAAGATGGGAGAAAAAAGTCATAAAAAACCCCAAGAAAATAAATCTAATGAAATGTTAGGAGAAAGAACAGGAAATAATGGAGAAGCAAAATGACACAAAAATCTATAGTAGATTTTTCTAGTCATACTTACATCCTTTGCAGTATAAATAACTTTTAATAAAATCTATTTTAACAACAATAACTAAATAAAGACTATTTATCAACCGTGAGAAAACGATTCAGAAATAAAATATTTTTATTTAGTCCAATGAATAAAATATCTATTTTATTCATGACAGAAAAAAAGAAACTCCAAAACATCTCGGGCGAAGGAGTCTGTCCTCGCTGAAATTCCAATATCCTTACAGAAAGGACTCGTAAAAATTCTTATAAACATCGATGGCAACATTTGAATTTTAATCAAATGAAAAAGCCAGACTCTCGCAACGGCATTACGTAAAACTTTTTTTTTCTCTGCGTCCGTACAAATTGAATATCCATATCTGGAGTATATGGCTTCAAAGCGAAATGGAAATAAGCAAACATTTATGTAAATCTGATTAGAAGGAAGTAAGGAAAAAGGAAATAATAGCGAAATCTGGTTTAAGGAGCATTAAACGAAATATGGCCGCGCCGAATATTGGATACAAATCGGTACCGATAAAGGAAAGTGAATTTTCTAATTTTTTAAAAACTTAATTTACATAGCACTCTGGAGAAACTTGTTGCTCCAAATAGATGGAATGCAAAACAAGGTGCACTATGAAATTGAACATTTATTTTAGTTATTTTTATCTCCCCAAATCGTTTATATAACAACTGTTTAAATTATTTAGTAGTATTCGTTCATGAACAGTATCGATCCTAAAATTTCGACAACAACATTAAAGCATAATAGTAAAATTTGAATATTAATATTTTGAATAAAATTTGGAAACATTCCACAATTCCACATCGAACTCAGGAAACTTTTTAGAGCGTATGCAATCAAATTTAAATATTTAGGGATAGACACAAAATATAAATTTCTCAAAAACTTTCCATTGCAATTAAAAAAAAAGTGCAATATTTTCGCGAAAAATAATGAGAGATTGAGAAAAAAAATATCATTGACATTTCAACATAAGAAAAGGGGTGTACTTGACCCTATATTTATTTTACCCGAATAATATCTAGGTTGTGATATTGTCTTCTGTTATGTTGTGTGACCTCACTAAGGCGTTCGACGTGTTAATGTGGATAGAACAATAAACAACTTAAAGGTTGAATTAACTTTCACTATTTATTCTATAAATATTATAAATAATAAGATGAACTTTCACACAGTAAGGGTTAGTACCATAAATTTGTGGATATTTTGATACATAAGTTGAATTACTACGGCATTAGGGATAATAATTTTAAATTTGCTTAGCCATATCCAGCCGACAGGAGGCAATATGCATACTACAATAATGTTAGTTCTTTTATATCTCCGATGTCTAGGGATCTTCCGCAGGGCTCAATTTTCGGCCCTGTATTATTCTTAATTTACATAATTGATTTGCTGCAACATATTCAAGGTAATTGCATTCTGTTGCATCCTATACTCACTGATGATGATGTTTCGAGCACATCATACAATAAAACAGCTGAACTATAGTTTGCTACCAATTATTTAAAATTAAGTGAACACAAAACTTAATAGATTACTTTCACAGCAAAACTTTTCGCTAAATCTTACCCATGATAATGGTCTACCCGTATTAACAATTTGTGCTCGAAACTCTCCACTCAAATATACGCTTTGCGGCAAATGAGTCACTGCCTTGGTAACCAGATTTTAAAAACTCTATATTCACAGCCATTTATCTTAGGTGTCGCATTACATCTTGAATCTTGAAAGGTTTTTAGGCTTCAAAAGGCTGTATTGCGTGTGGTTGATGCTGTGGAGTACTCACCCCGTACAGACCTCTCTTTAAAAAGTACGGGATTCTCTCGTTATCTTGAGGAGAAGTTCGATTGTTTAATTCACACGCATATATTCACAATTATTATTGAAGGCATGCAAGTGCCCAAAATACATCAGTGAAATATACACTAATCTGAGTTCGTTGGCACTGTGATCGAACTTAATTTAATTAGAATGTAATTTGTGCTTATATTAATCGATTCAATAAAATCTTTGGTAACTAAGTATTGATCCCAATATAGGCTAATTTTGTTTAGGATTATTTGAATATTCAAACTACTGTACTAAAGTAGGAAATCTTATTTTAACTTTAAGCATTTTGCAAATTATTTTAATTGTTTATTACTATTTTCTAAATAAACTTTTATCTTTGTTTCAGGTGAGAATACGTTTTAATCCAGTATTAGTTGCCAAAAAGTTGTAAGTCAAACAAAACTAATTATATATCTAAATAAGTAGTAAACGTACATAATAATAATTTTTCCGCCTACCTTACCAGAAAATCAATTATGTGAACACCAAAAATG
The DNA here is from genome assembly GCA_035357415.1 of Ophraella communa. Lineage (NCBI taxonomy): Eukaryota > Metazoa > Arthropoda > Insecta > Coleoptera > Chrysomelidae > Ophraella > Ophraella communa. The sequence goes on along the minus strand of CM068988.1, from coordinate 16,213,175 downwards.
GGGCGGAAGGTACTGTTTATCAACCCAAAGGCGAAAATATCTCGGTATTGGTATTTGCTGCCCGAGTGTAACAAGGGCAGCAAATACATCCGCGGACTGCCATTGCCTTTTTTCCCTCCTTGTGAAACAATATACTATAATCATATTTTATAGATTAGAGATCACTTAAATATTTGGAGAAGCCTTCCTTGGTTATAGAAACAACCATTTTTAAAATCGATTGATCTTCATATCCACACATATTATGTAGTAACTACTTTATATTGCTAGGCTTGTACGTTGATCTTTTTTTATCTCAGCTTTCCCGCGGTTTTTCAACATTCTGACATCTAAGAAACTCTTCGAATTTTCCAGAAAAAACGAATTCCCCTTTGATCTCCATTATATTTAACAGTAAAAGACCATTCTTTATATATTTATATAAAAATATAGAGCGACTGCAAAAATTTATTACAATAACTAGACTGCTTGTCGTGTGAAATATTTTCCAATACGCACTAAATTTTCTAAATCCAGCACAAGAAAAAGGGGAGAATATCTTCATATAAACGTGTCAACTCCTGTAAGTAAATGTAATAGCTTTGAAGAATATATTGTTATTTGTCGAAGAAGTATATAAAAATAATTTACTTAAAGACTTTAACAATAGCTAGAAAATTTGAGCTAGGAAAATTCGATGTATATTATTTGTTCTTGTAAATTTTAAATATATTAATAAACAAGGGAAAAATCATACATAATATAAAAAATGGAAAATTTATTCTAATAAATAATTGACCGTTTCTTCTAAAGATATGGCAGAGAAAATCTCTGATTGGAAGGTACATCCAGGTGAAGAATCTTTAAATTTACACCGTTATGTATCATTTAATATAAAAGAAGCTGCACCCAAATCTATAAATATAAAAGATAATCGGGTCATTGACACGACGAAACTTGGAGAAAATATAAAATAAAAGGAATAATTAACAACAACATGAATCTGGTGGAACTCACAAAGGCACTAAAAACTGCACAAAAAGGTAGCTACACAGGATTAGGGCGTGCACATCGTAAGCAACCATTTTGGTGGAATCATAATATCCAAGAATTAAAAGAATCCTGTACACCAGCAAGAAGAAAACTAACAAGAAGCCGTGGTAAAGGGGTGAGAGAGGCTGATATCGACAGAATAGAGAAAAACTATAAAGAACAAAGAAGGCTTCGTCAAGCTTATATTAAAAAGGCCAAAAAGAACTGCTGGAAGGACCTCTCTGATGACCTGGATAATGACCCATGGGGTAAGGGATATCGTTTGGTAACAGAAAAATTTAAACACTTAATGGAACCGTATGTTTTACCAAAGGATATTCTGATTGCAAAGGCAAGAGAGGTTTTTCCAGCCACGAGAGATAGACCGATTCTCGGAATAATAACATGTCCAGATCCGCCACCATTCACCTTAAATGAGTTAGAGAGTGCAGTGATTACAAACAAAAAAGGCACCTGGACTAGACGGTATTTTAGCGTAAACTGTGAAAATAGTCACTGACAAATTTCCAGATCTACTCCTGAATCAGTTACAAATCAGTTACTAAAAGATTAAAGATTTCCCAACATTTAGAAGAAACCCAAAGGTGATACGAACAAGGAAGAGAGAAAATACCGACCCATTTGCTCTGTACATGATTTTTATATGTGAATTCTTAGTAGGTTTGCCAATGGCATGGATGACCAGCCGACTTCGGTAACCATGCGATTTATTCTTCAAAAGGAGATGATATGAGACAGAAGGTTTTGTATTTTTCAAGGAGTAACTTAGCTATTAAAACAGAAATACAGCCAAAACATTTCCGAAAATGACCCGAAAACCACTCAGACTAGTGATCGGAAATCTAAGCCCTTATGCAAGCAAGAAAAAGTCTTAAAGCTTAACCTTTCATCTGTTTTTTAAACATCTATGTAAAGTACTTCGTCGTAGTTAGCTAAAATTATTGTTTCAAACAATGCTTACTCAGTAAAGAGCTGCCAGGATTATCTCTATCAAAATACTAATACACAGTGGTATAAAAAAAGTTGCAGTAGAACTAGAAACTTGTTATGATTTGTGAAACACTTTAATATTTAAAATGTGTAACTAAATTGTTGTAAATAATCAATACAATAGTAAAGTGAGTTTAAAGAGTAGGATATATTTTTATCCGAACGTGCAAGAAGATGTTATAGCTTTAAGAAAAGTGAAGTATAAACTTTTACATGGCTAAAACTAGCACCAGCGATTCTTAAGACAAACTTGTTATCAGCAGTAAAAGTTTTTAAAACAGATTTAGGTGCAGAATCATGGATAATAGTTCTTTATACGTTAATTAACAATTAACAATTAATAATTCTTGGATAAATTACTTCCAAGGTAGTCGATTAATAAATAAAAGTCCTAGAATTTTGTGATTCTGAACAACTGATGGAGATTCGTTTTTCAGCTTGATTATTAGGCACCGTCAACAGAGGTATCGCTACAAAACTTTTATAAACCATCCAAGAATATTGTTTGTTACAATTCATTTTTTTTTTGAAAGAGATGAAAAATAACAATTAAATAATTTATCAAGATAAATTATTTATCGGCAAGGTTGCTAAATATCGAATTTCTATCATTTTCGATGTTTTGCTATCAAAACCAGAAACAAAATATAAATAAAATAGTAGAAATATAGCCAAAAAAAAATTAGCATAGTCTGGCGGATTGGGCTCAGGTTTCTCATTTGCCGGTCCGATGCTCGACGCTTGAACTATTCGGTTATACGAGAAATTTGTCAAAACAGCCACTTGTCGGCCTACCTAATAAGATAGGTTCGCATCTACCAACTATCGCCTCGATCGGTGTATATCACTGCTCGGTGTATTTAGTGGGTCTTTTTCGAAAAATCCAGCGCAAAGAATAGTCTTTAAGCCGTGATTGGTTTCTATTTAACTATTTCGTTTAAATAACCCTTATAGGGGATCAAATATTACGGCTTCCGTGTGACCAGATCTAACAATTATTGTTAAAGTAGGAATTGTTAGAAAACGCCAAGATTGCGGAGTATCACACTTATAAGCACCTATTCATGGTAAGTTCCGCCATTTGTATAGCATTTTATTAGATTTCTTTTGGTTTTTTTTTTTGTAGTTTGTCTTTCAGTTATGATAGTAAAGGAAAATTGGTAACCATAGCTTGATTCTTTTTGTAATTTGTGTTGTTTTGAATTGATAACGGTTCTTTCCAAAAACCTCGCGTTTAAGCATTGGTATTTTGTTATTTAGGCGCTGTCCCGGGGTAGGATACCTTACCTACTCGTTTTAACGAAGAGTATCATGTGCTAAGTGGTAACGTGATGTTGGATACCCAACTGACCACCTGGAACCTGAAGACCGCCAACCAGGATTTTATCCACCTACACTGACCTAATTATTCGAACGACCAGTCAAGCTGGAGTTGCTGGATGTACGGGTAGAAGAGCCCCGGCAGATAAGTTTAATTTAATTGTATAACCTGATATTTGATTTTTCTCCACTCTATAAATGCTGTGATATCTTATTACTTTCGCTACTGTTACGTACAATCATGGTAAATTAAGAAGCATAATTAATAAAATGTGTAACACATAAAGTATTAAGTTAAAATGTAAAAATAACATACGTAATATTCATTTATTATATTCCTTTATTGTAAAGGACCAAAGATTTAGTAGCTACTAAAAAGTGGGACTCTTTTCTCTTACTTTCCAATTCAATTTTCATGAGATTTTGTTAATAGAACAATAGTCGATAGATAACATGTCCAATCACCAGTATTGTGAAGTATAAATTGCTTGTTTCATCGTCAATAAATGTATTTGATAAAATGTAACTTCTTTTCCAAACTTCCCGCCTCAATAATACATTGGTTATTCAAGTAACCCCGAATGCCCGGTCAGGCCGGAGTAACCCCAGAAAGAGGGAATTCTGGGTACTTACTTCGTTAACTTTCTGAAACATTTGTTCCCTAACTAAAAATTGGTCAACAACCACTCGTATTATTTGTTTTATTTCACTTCTGGTGGGATTTATTTTTTTTTATTTTTTTTATTTAGATTATTAAATGATCCCACCCTTAGTGAATCACGTTTTAATGTAACAGATGGCGCCCAACTGCTTTAATAACCATTTTTGAGGTGGATACTATGTTTTTTTTAAAGCTTCAATCACTGGTGGTGTTGGATATGTATAAACCAAAGTTGTTGCAAATACATTTATAATTTTTTGGTTTTGTGGAAAATTTAAATAAATACTTACATAGCATTTTACAAAGTATGATAAGTAATTTATAAAATACTAAATCATTTTGGAGAGTTAGTTGTGTTTTTTTATATGCAATAGTAATAAGTAAAACTGATACCTACCTGGTGTTTTGGGAAGAATTTTTTTAAGGAAAGTTTTTTTTAAGAAAAAAAGATAGTTTAAAAATTATGAAGTAAATTGTTGCCTTAGCGTGTTGAAAAAAAAACGTTTAGTTATATAGTTATGTACGAGTAGTATATGTTTAGTTTTAGCTATTGTTTACTATACAGGGTGGTCAAAAAGTTATATAGAATTACTTACCGGATAGGTTACACAGACTGCGGATTATTTTTTCTTTTACGAGATTTTAGTTTTCCTCTAGAATCGATAAATACAATTAAGCTTTCCTAGATAACTTTGACTGCGTTCGTGATTTTTTTTTTCGTTAAGAGTTTTTGTGGGCTACCTTTGTTTGGTGCCGTTATTTTTTTTCAGGTTCTGGGTTGTGTGGTTTGGGTATCCAACGTACTCATTTTGCAATTTTTTATTTGTGGTTTTTTTTGCTGTTTTTGTTTTTCTTCGTTTTTCTTTTTTTATCGGGAGTAAACGGAGGGCAATCTTTTATATCAAAAGTTAACAAGTATTTTTTTTATAAATACAATTTTGTTTCTAAAATGGAGATTAATAGGCTTTTGACAGATGAGCTTTCGTATGAACTTTTGATTAGGGGAGCTTTAGATCATGGATCGGTAGATGAGAAACGACAGCGTTTAAGATTATTTTTGAAGGTGGAACGATTTGGTAATTTGCCTGAATACTCAGGGGCTCATTTTGAGGCAAGTTCGGAAATTACAATTTGTGATAGTAAATTAAATGATATTAAGCTGTTGTTAGCAAATTTTAATATCGCGAATAGTTCTAATGAATATGCAAAAATAAATACTCGACTTCTTCATGTTTTACATCGACTTGATCGAATCACTAATAGAGATTTTGTTATTGAAAGAGAAAGGTTAAGAGAAAGATGTTTGACTTTAATAAATGATTTAGAGGAATGGATGAGACGGTTACATGAGACACGTGTTAGGGATGACACTCTTCCTGTTAATTCGGAGCAAGTTCCGGGTCAACAGAACACATCCTTGTTAGATTTGCCGAATATTGAGCAAGAGGTTCCTCAACCATCGAGTAACGTGGAGTTGATGACACAGTTATGTGGGCCACCTCCGCGACCCCTAACTCAAGAGGAAGTTAATGCTACACTTAGCGATAATACACATCATGGCGTAACTGTTAATCAAGGTCAAGGTTCCTTAGTTCCTGAAACATCTCAAAACCATTCGGTTAGTTACTCTTCTCAAAATATGCATCAATTTTCACAATATCGAACTAGTACCCATTCTCCTCCCAACCTCTCCAATAGTTTACCTAATCCGAGGCAAGTTAATTTTAATATTTCTTCTGAGCATTGGGAAACAAATTTAAATCAGGCTTTAGTTAATACTGAGGTACGGGGATCATCTGAACGTCCTATCTTGCATTCACCGGTTCAGCACATAGTTTCCAATATGGAAAGTCAAGTACCTTCTCAAAGTCTTAACAATCCTATCAATCTTAATAATGATAATGTTATTCAAAGTTGGGCCAATTTAAATCTAGATGAATTAGAAGATAGGCCAAATCGTAATTCTACCATTAATAGGATTACAACTCAAAACATTTCACCTCATAAAAGTTCTACTCGCATTCCGTCTAATTTGATAGAGATTGAAAGTTATCCTAGACGTGACTCCACATTTACTGATAATGAAAAATTAACTTACCATTTTCCTCCTGATCCTTTCAACTTGCAAGATTTTTCATATTATTATCCCCGGAATATTAATCAAAGACTTCATTCTGAATTGGTCCATAAAAGCAATCCAACTTTTGCTAATTACGAAGGTGCGGTTAGTACTACCAAACCTTTATCTGCTGGTGTACATTCTAAAGTACCTGTTTCTTCTCTTAGACCCATTTCTTCAGATTCTGTTGTTGGTAATAATAATAATTCGAATTCAAGTAACACTAAAGGGGTACACCCAAATTTGTTAAGAACTAGACCGGTTCCTACTGATTATAGTAATGATGTTAGTAGCACTGGACCTAGCCCAGCATCTACATTTACTACTATATCAAAGTGGAATTTGAAGTTTAATGGAAGAGGTAGCGTTACAAATTTTATTGAAAGGGTTGAAGAGTTACGTGATGCTTGTGGAATTTCTGATGATCGTTTATTTCATTGTGCTGTTGCATTATTTACTGGTACTGCATTACAGTGGTTTAGAGCGAATCGTTTAAATATACCGGACTGGAATGAACTTAAATTAAGGTTACGCAAAACTTACTTATCTTCTGCATACGACGAAGATGTCTGGACAGATATTCGAAATCGTACTCAAGGTCAATTCGAAAAGTCTAGTATATTTGTAGCTCAAATGCTTAATTTATTTAAAAAGCTTTCAAAACCACCCAGTGAAGAAAGGCAATTAGTGATTATTCGTAGAAATATGTTATCTCATATACAGGAACACCTTGCTTTACATTCTGTCTCCACTATTGCAGAGTTAGAATCTTTAGCACAATTAATTGAGAATGCTTATGTCCGCACTCAGCGAATTCGTCCTCCTCCTACAAATCCTAATTTGGTCACCGAACCTGAGTTAATGTACGAACGACCTCGCATTGAAAGGCATATGCCGAGTTCGAATGCCAGTTCAGCTAATGTTCGAGGTAGACAACGGACCACACCGACTGATGATCAGTTTTCCTCCGTACGAGACAATACGTTCTCTGGTCGAACTAATGTGCCAATATCTGATGATGGTGGGGTGGTTCAAGCGAATACCGAGGTTGCGAATGTTCCCAGTTCGCGATCACAGGTAGTTTGCTGGAATTGTGGAGAAAATTCTCACGTTAAACGAAATTGTACAAAACCTTTTCGCAGACATTGTTTTAAATGTGGTCTTCCTGATGTCACTTCACGATCTTGTACTAGGTGTAGCCCTTCCAACCCGGCGGGAAACGCTTAGGCGAACCGTTTAGGGGTCGACAGACTGGTTCGTCATGTAATTATTCGACCCAACGTATTGCCAAAGAACAAGAACTTAAGCCTATACTAAGATATATATTTGCCCAGTGTGAAAGTGACAATCGGCCATATTTGAATGTATCGATTTTTGATTTAGAATTTTTAGGTCTATTAGATAGTGGAGCTAACATGACTATAATAAGTGATAAAACTTGGAATATTTTTAGAGATTTTGGATTAAAGTTAAGTCGTAAATCTTATACTACATGTACAGTTGCTAATAGCCAGTCTTGTCGAATTTTGGGTTCTGTTAGTATACCTATTAAGTTAGAACATAAAGTTATAGTTTTGGATGTGATAGTTATGCCGAATCTTTCTCATCCCTTGATTTTGGGTATGGATTTTTGGCTTAAGATGGAATTAATCCCCGATTTGCGAAATAAATGTTGGAGTTTTAGAAATGATTGTCCTGATATTTTATCTGTTGATGCTTTAGTCTCTGAGGATGTTTTAACTACGGAACAACGGTTGCTTTTGAGTAAGCTTACTTCAAAATATTTTGCTTTGATGGGTGATAAGATAGGGAGTACTACTCTGGTAGAACATAAGATAGTCACTGAGGGTGAACCAATAAGACTAAGACCTTATCGCTATTCCCCCGCCATTCAAAAGATCATAGATGATGAGGTGGAGAAGATGCTCAAAGAAGATATTATTGAATCGTCTGAATCTGCATGGTCTTCCCCTGTCCTGCTCGTTCCTAAGGGTGATAATAAGTGGAGATTTTGTGTGGATTACCGCTCTTTAAATAAAATTACCCGTAAAGATGCATACCCGATCCCTTTTATTTCTAGCATCCTGGATAAGCTTCGAAATGCTAATTTCTTATCTTCTCTTGACGTCCGTTCTGCGTATTGGCAAGTTCCCGTAGAGAAAAACTCTCGAGACAAAACTGCGTTCACTGTACCGGGTCGTGGGCTCTTTCAATTTAAAAAATGCCTTTTGGTCTAACCAACGCTCCTGCCACTTGGCAAAGGCTCATTGACAGGGTTATTGGTAGCAAAATGGACCCTTACGCTTTTGTTTATCTAGATGACGTGATTGTAGTTACTAAAACCTTCGAAAAACATGTAGAAGTTCTTACAGAAATCTTTGAAAAATTACATGCAGCAGGCATCACCTTGTCACCAGAAAAATGTAAGTTTTGTAGGCCAGAACTTAAATATCTTGGTTACGTCGTCGATAGACACGGGTTACACACCGATCCTGATAAGGTTAAGGCTATATTAAATATATCTTCACCTACCAATACAACAGAAGTTAGGCGAATAATAGGTATGGCCTCTTGGTATCGCAAATTCTTGCCAAATTTTTCTTCCTTAGTTAGTCCGTTGACAGCTTTATTGAATAAAAATCGAAAATTCAATTGGGATGATGTTTGTGAACGTTCCTTTCAGTCCCTAAAACAAGGTTTGGCTTCGGCACCTGTGTTAACATGTCCAGATTTTTCCCGACCTTTTACGGTTCAAACCGATGCTTCGTCCTATGGAATTGGGGCCGTTTTGACGCAAGAATTCGATGATGGCGAACATGTGATATGTTATATATCTAGAAGTCTTTCTAAGGCTGAACGGCAGTACTCCACAACTGAGAGAGAGCTTTTAGCAGTTATCTATGCCTGTGAAAAGTTAAGACCTTATCTTGAGGGATACAAGTTTCGAGTAATCACGGATCATCATAGTTTAGTTTGGTTGCATAACTTGCGGGAACCAACCGGTCGCTTAGCGAGGTGGGCCGTAAGATTACAGCAATTTGATTTCGAGATTATTCACCGTAAGGGAAAAGATCATGTAATCCCAGATTTGCTGAGCCGTGCTGTTCCAGATGTTAATGGTATTAATGTCACCCAGATAAATTCTTCGGACAAGTGGTATGATGGTCAATTTCGTAAAGTTTTGAAGGATCCTGATAAGTATTCTCAGTGGAGAATTGAAGGTGAGCTCTTATATAAGTACGTTTCAAGTCCATATCCCTCCTTATGCGACGAGAACGAATTCTGGAAAGAGGTAGTTCCAAAACCAAAACGAGCGGAAGTTTTAAGAGAACATCATGATAAAATTACGGCAGGTCATGGTGGCGTATTGAAAACTTATGAGCGTCTAAAACAACGCTACTATTGGCCCAAGATGCGCCAAGATGTAGCTCGGTATGTTCGTAAATGCCCCACTTGTCTGGCAAATAAGTCTGTGAATACTCCTCCTCCAGGTTTCATGGGTCGTCATCCGGTGGTTGATAAACCTTGGACAATGATTAGTGTGGATATTTTTGGTCCCCTTCCACGATCCACGTTAGGTTACAAATACGTCCTTGTAGTACTCGATACTTTTACGAAATTTCCTTTATTCTTTCCTCTAAGAGCCGCTACAGCTTCTGCCATCACCAAAGCTGTTGAAGATCAAGTGTTTCTTATGTTTGGGGTGCCTAAGTATCTCATATGCGATAATGGTACTCAGTTCCGAAGCAATATTTTTATGGATCGTTGTAAACAATATAAAGTAGAAATTATTTTCACTCCTGCATATTCACCTCAATGTAATCCTGTTGAACGTGTGAATAGAGTTTTGAAAACGATGTTGTGTTGTTATATTGAGGATAATCATAAGAAATGGGCTGAATTACTTCCAAAGGTGGGTAGTGCAATTAGGTCTTCGGTACATGAGGCTACAGGATTTACTCCTTATTTTCTTAATTTTTCTAGGGAATTTGTATGCTCTGGGGATCAGCATGATTTGCCTAATTTAAAAACTCAGACTTCTCAAGACCTCATGTTACGTTCTACCGAATTTGTGAAAATATTTAGAGATGTTTCTAAGCGTCTAGATACTGCTCATAAGCGAAGTAAACACAATTATAATTTGCGACGAAGACCTGTCTCCTATAATGTCGGCGACAGAGTCTATAGAAAGAACTTTGTGTTGTCAGATGCCACTAAAGATTTTAGTGCGAAGCTAGCGCCACCGTTTTTAGGTCCATTTGTAGTTAAGAGAAAGCATTCTCCTTTAGTTTATGAATTAGCGGATCTAGATGGTAAATTTAAAGGTACCTGGCACATAAAGGATCTAAAGGCTGTTAAGCCGGAATCCGATGATGACGAGTAGTTTCCTTTCAGTTAAAGGGAACGTAAATGTTGCTGTGTTGTTGGGGTTAATGTGGTAGTGTGTTGTTATTGGGAAATTTTAATGATGACCAGAAAGACAACGGGACTCGTAATGGATTACTTAACCTATTGAGTGTTAATAGTCTCAAGTCCAAGTAAATTGGAATGCATTTTTTGGTTGTGTTAGCGTTCTCGATGTAGACGTACATCAGAACACATTTTGAGGTTCTCATAAGAGACTCAAAATTAATTAGATACTTAATAGTTTTAGATTAACATGGGTTATCATACGTTTTGCGGATTTAGTTTCCTATTGGATTATTTTGTTACTAGTCTTCCATAAGTAAGAGTTTTGAAATTTCAGATCTTTTTTTTTGTTGTTTTATTATTTATTTGGTGGAAGCTGAACTGAACTTTAGTTCTGGTTTTCAGTCAGTTACTCTTGGGTTAGTGGTGAATTCAAAATTTTCTTCATTCATCATTAGGTGATACTATGTGTGTGGAAAGATGACCCCGCATAAGTATTGCTGGATTATCTAGTTCTAAGATACTTGTAAGTTTAACACTTATTTAGTAATGGTGGTGTGATGTGAGCGTTCGTGATTGGACATAACAAAAAAAAAATAAATTAGTTTTATTATGTACTGAGCTTTATCGTGTAATTACGAAGTAATTCCACTCGGGGGTAAACGGGGAGCTGTTACAATTCATTTTTTTTGAAAGAGATGAAAAATAACAATTAAATAATTTATCAAGATAAATTATTTATCGGCAAGGTTGCTAAATATCGAATTTCTATCATTTTCGATGTTTTGCTATCAAAACCAAAAACAAAATATAAATAAAATAGTAGAAATATAGCCAAAAAAAATTAGCATAGTCTGGCGGATTGGGCTCAGGTTTCTCATTTGCCGGTCCGATGCTCGACGCTTGAACTATTCGGTTATACGAGAAATTTGTCAAAACAGCCACTTGTCGGCCTACCTAATAAGATAGGTTCGCATCTACCAACTATCGCCTCGATCGGTGTATATCACTGCTCGGTGTATTTAGTGGGTCTTTTTCGAAAAATCCAGCGCAAAGAATAGTCTTTAAGCCGTGATTGGTTTCTATTTAACTATTTCGTTTAAATAACCCTTATAGGGGATCAAATATTACGGCTTCCGTGTGACCAGATCTAACAATTATTGTTAAAGTAGGAATTGTTAGAAAACGCCAAGATTGCGGAGTATCACACTTATAAGCACCTATTCATGGTAAGTTCCGCCATTTGTATAGCATTTTATTAGATTTCTTTTGGTTTTTTTTTTGTAGTTTGTCTTTCCGTTATGATAGTAAAGGAAAATTGGTAACCATAGCTTGATTCTTTTTGTAATTTGTGTTGTTTTGAATTGATAACGGTTCTTTCCAAAAACCTCGCGTTTAAGCATTGGTATTTTGTTATTTAGGCGCTGTCCCGGGGTAGGATACCTTACCTACTCGTTTTAACGAAGAGTATCATGTGCTAAGTGGTAACGTGATGTTGGATACCCAACTGACCACCTGGAACCTGAAGACCGCCAACCAGGATTTTATCCACCTACACTGACCTAATTATTCGAACGACCAGTCAAGCTGGAGTTGCTGGATGTACGGGTAGAAGAGCCCCGGCAGATAAGTTTAATTTAATTGTATAACCTGATATTTGATTTTTCTCCACTCTATAAATGCTGTGATATCTTATTACTTTCGCTACTGTTACGTACAATCATGGTAAATTAAGAAGCATAATTAATAAAATGTGTAACACATAAAGTATTAAGTTAAAATGTAAAAATAACATACGTAATATTCATTTATTATATTCCTTTATTGTAAAGGACCAAAGATTTAGTAGCTACTAAAAAGTGGGACTCTTTTCTCTTACTTTCCAATTCAATTTTCATGAGATTTTGTTAATAGAACAATAGTCGATAGATAACATGTCCAATCACCAGTATTGTGAAGTATAAATTGCTTGTTTCATCGTCAATAAATGTATTTGATAAAATGTAACTTCTTTTCCAAACTTCCCGCCTCAATAATACATTGGTTATTCAAGTAACCCCGAATGCCCGGTCAGGCCGGAGTAACCCCAGAAAGAGGGAATTCTGGGTACTTACTTCGTTAACTTTCTGAAACATTTGTTCCCTAACTAAAAATTGGTCAACAACCACTCGTATTATTTGTTTTATTTCACTTCTGGTGGGATTTATTTTTTTTTTATTTTTTTTTATTTAGATTATTAAATGATCCCACCCTTAGTGAATCACGTTTTAATGTAACATGTTCATGCATGAACAAGAATTAACTAGATAAGCGTTATTAATATACATTTTAAAAATGTAGGATTCAAAACATCCTTGAAGAACACCTTTATTTTGGGAGAAGCAATATGAACTGACCGCATTTGACTTTAAAAAATCTGTTCGCTATAAAAACTGTTGTTTAAAAACAACTGAGAAATAGGGAAATCGGATTATTTTTATTACTTAACAAGAAATATATTAAAATTATTTTATGCAATAAGAAAATGTTCTAATAAGATAATCATAAAAAAATAAATAAAGAAATAATTTCAATTATTGAAAAGGAAAAAATCTTAATTAATAATTAGCTTACCTTAATATCCTGCTGAAATTTATTATACTAACCCTTATTGCATAGAAATCCATTATAATACAGGGTGTCCCATATCGGATGAAATTTGGTAGAAAGGTGTTTTCGATACTTCTTATTCTACTAAAATATTTTCAAATTTTTATCTTTTCCGGTTATACCCCCATTTTTTTATATTATTATATCAATTTAGGTTTTTTTGGGTACCTTTATTGTTGATTTTAGTTTATTACAGACGGTTGTAGTTTTTCAGGATATGTCCTGGCGAATTCGTCGCACGTTCTTTTTGGAAATCTTCCACACTAACCGTATATTAATAAAATATTCAGATAGTCTTCATTGTTAAGTTCTAATCTTGCCATTTTTAATTAATGTTAATGGTACAGGATGTGCTGTAACTACGTTAGATAAAACAATAGCAACACACAAACTTCCTGACTTATGCAGTATACACACAGCTGAAATATATGGAATACTAGAAGCTCTGAAAACTCCCGTACAGGATAACAGTAAACTCGCCATATGCACAGATTCCCTCCCACAGATTCTCTAAAACTGTAAATTTCTAGGTACCTGGAAGTGGCCCATAAATTTAATCGTCTAACAAAAAAAAAGAAAAAAAAATGTAGTATTCCATTTGAAATAGTGAAGTTGGTGTCAATTACCGGTATAACCGAAAGTGCTATAAATTTGAAAATATTTTAGTTGAATTCAGAAGTACCGAAAACCCCTGTATACAAAATTTCATCCATCTAGTATTATCCGTCCCCATAAACTTCTAGGTGAAGGTCAATATGGGACAGCCTGTATATTAAACAATGAAACTTTGTAACAATACTTTCACTAATATTTAAAAAATTAGCTTTTTTAACTCAATGACATCTGTTTCAATAGTTTATTTTTTACTAAGATAAACTAAACTTCCACTATTTATTTGAAAAATTCGCTTTAAAATCAATTACAGCTGTTTCGCTATCACTAGCATCGTCAGATTGACATATTGAACTTCCAAAAAGTAGAGGTTAACACAATCAAGTTTATTTTTTTTTATTTGTTTTATTTTTTTGATTATTTAATGTTCTTAGTAAATTCTTGCTGGTTTTTTGGTTATTAAAGTATAATACCTTTATAAAGCAATATTGCCTTTGTATTTTTACTTTTAATAACCAGAATATATTAAGCTTAAATCGTCTAATTAATTTAATTTGAATTTTATCGATTATGCTTTTTAATATCCTTGATTCCATAACGAATACTTATTATATAATATCATTGAACTGTGCTGATGGTAATTCAGGCGTTTTCTAATTTTCGAGTGCGATTTATAAAGCACAATTATTTCTCCCTTGTTTTTCGTTCCCGATTTTTTTTTGTTTCTTTTAAATCCGCTCGGAGTTTTCCCTTCGATTTGTTTTCGCCAATTTTCATAGCGCCCTCCAAAATCTGGCATCGTCGAATCCTCTATTTTTAAAACGGGCTCCCGATAATGACCTCATTAAAATCCATTACGGCATTAATCCAACGATAAAACCCCGCCATAATCAACAACACAAAAAAATATAATGATGCGTTCTACTTGTAATCTAGATTTTTGTCGATAACTTGAATTGTTGGAAATTTTAATCGACATTAAATATTTACATATTTTTATAAACTTTCTATGGCTTAAAGTTAAAACTAGTTGTAAATTTTATCTTATAATAGTTGTTGATCTAGAAAATGATACAATTACAATGAAACATTTAAACAAATATCCAAATTTTACCAGCTCGGATATTTTATTAATAACAAAATCAAACAAGCATCTGAGATATTTTTACAAAGTCGTTAAGTTCTTGAGCCAACCCTGTCTAAAACTTTGAATAATGGCGAATGCTCCTTCTACAACAATCTTCGAAGATTCTATTTCTCGTAAACTACTGGTAAATTTAAAAGAAGATTCGATGAAGAGTGTCACCCAAAAAAGGCCATACACGCGTAAGGAAGTCAGTTATCAGCTAGAACAATTTTAGTTAACAGTGAACAATTAGTTCGCGGAAATAAAGTGTACAGTGAAATAAGTGCTAGATCGGCTGATGTAGTTTGAATAATCTGACAGCCTGGTGTAATATTTGGCTTTCCTTTGAATACTTCGAAGTGCTCTGTTATGCACATGGGCAAATCAAATCCCAATGTCCAGTATATGTTAGGTAATGTGGTACTCAAATCAGTTGATTAGCAGAATGACCTTGGTGTGCTGGTGACAAAGAATTTAAGCTGGTCTGAACATATTGCTGCAATGGTGATAAGTTGAGATGTTCCTACTGGTACAAGTTGAAGGTCTAAGAAACTAGACACTTTTAAGTAATTCATAAAAGGAACTGCTGATTGCCACCAAGAGCTCAAGAGACAACTTTGCTCTATCTTTACTAAAAAGAATTAAAAGAACGACTGTAACCTAGGAATGACACATATGACCGTGTAGGTCGCAGTAGAATAGACTTACTTGGTCACTAACATAACTTTAATCTAACTTAAGTACTAGATTTACTTTAAAATTAACTTTAGTCATCTAACGGCAGTTATCTCATTGTCAAACACATTTATTTATAATATTGTATTTTTGTTACAGGTAAGAATTAAACTCCAGCTATATAAAGTAAGTTTTTTTAGTATTTAATTTATTTATATTTTAATTCGAAAACAAGAAAAAAGGAAAATGCTAAATATTTTAATTTTTTATGGTATATATTTTCAAGATATTGTTAGGGTCATAGGTAGGTCGAGCACTTAAACAACTTGTAATTTTCTAACTTTATTTCTCTCTGGGCCACACATTAACTAACATAATTCCCTCCAAATCCAACTCTAAAGACTTCTGACAAACAGTAGGTCCAACCCACAGATACTAATGATACAGATCTATGGTTCAAGGTGACATACCCGAGACCACAAAGCATACATCCATATCGAATTAAATAAGCCTAACAATATATGGATTTCTAAGTGGTTTTTTTGTTACTGATCTTTTTCTTCTTTCTTTTCATTTTTGTCCATGCGGATTAAATAATTTATTGATATATTATTTAAACCTAAATTTAAATTTTAT
This sequence comes from Ophraella communa, assembly GCA_035357415.1. Classification (NCBI taxonomy): domain Eukaryota; kingdom Metazoa; phylum Arthropoda; class Insecta; order Coleoptera; family Chrysomelidae; genus Ophraella; species Ophraella communa. Next base: position 16,196,945 of record CM068988.1, on the reverse strand, counting down.
ATTGTTTAATTTCCATAGTTGTGTCCTCCCTCAAATTTTACAGAGTACTTCCTAAAATTTTTTAGTGACTATGATTATATAGTTCTGATTATATATAGCTGGAAATGCAAGAACAACATTAATTGCTTTCCCAAAAACGTTGTTCTTTTTTAATAAACTCCAATAAATCAATTTGTAGAAAATTTTTCCACCAATTTTTAAGTTGGATAAGTTTATTATTTATATTATCAACCATAATCTCAAACAAATATTTTGTACCATTCCATTCTATCGTAACTCCTTGAAAAAGTACACACCTCAAGAATAAGGCCAATTACGTCCACTGACCCTCTATACTATTACGTGTTACATATTTTCTACTTGGTCAAAATTAATATGAGAAGAAGAATATGAATTTTAAAATAATGAGCTATAACTTCATTAAATTCCTGTGCAGTATTAAATAATTTAATTTGTAAGATCGTTTAAGGGCGCCACTGGAATATTTGTTTTCGTTTTTTATTGTAAAAAGTGAATTTAGGGTTTTTGATAAAGAAAAGTAGATTGTAAAATTTAAATAATTCATTATAATATACCTACGATTTAAAACATGTAAAAATAACTTTTTTAATAATTGTTAAAATTGAGTACATTACCGTTCCAGGTGGCTTACAATAGTTAATTACTATATTCAGCTTAAGAATTAGACTTGCCACTTTGTTCAGTAAACCATTGAAATTTTGTCTTCTTTTTCTAACTTCTATAATAGGTCCATGACCTGTTCCTTCTTAGATTTGTCCTTATCCTGGTCTTAGATCTAAATTATCACCCCATCTTCTCCGAGGTCGGCCTCTCCTGCATGTACCACTGGAAGATTTATCTCGGGTGATTCTTAACAACCTATTTTCTGACATTCGGCATGATTGCCGTATGTCTTTGCTTCTTTCCCTATCTAGTAGCGTTTTTCCGGATATTCGTCTTAGTATTCTCATTTCTATGGTCTCCAGTAGTTGTTTCGTTTTTGATGTCTCTGGTCTTGTTTCCGATGTGTTTGTCATGACGGGTCTAATTGTGGTCTTGTAAATCCGTCTTGTAAATCCTGACTACTTTGTTTGCTTTGACCACCTGCTCTCTAATTTCTTCTTCAACATTGTCTTTTATAATGTATTCTATCTACAAACAAATAGAACTTAAAATGATACGAGCTTTAAAATAGTATATAACATCATTAGCAAGGTAAGAGGGTTTTTACTGGCGAATGGAGGATATAACTGACGAGCCACAGGCTAGTCAGTTACCTCTTTAAGCCAGTAAAACCCGTTACCTTGCGTGTATTGTTTTATATTTTATTTGTTTCTCATTGGTAAAAAGGAAGAGCACAGAAATTGCGATGAGTTATGTAGATGATTCGGTCAACAAAAAGTCGAAATGTCTAGCAAATTATTTGGTGGTAAGGAGAGTACAAATGTTCTGCAATCCTCGAGTTCAGCAGTTTCTGAGTCAACAGATGGTTCATCACCATCAGTATCAACTTCTTCATCATAAAAATCTGCGTTACTGGAAATAAGAATTGTACCATGATTTTCAACATATATGACTATAAAACAAAATTATCTAATGTAAATAATACTACTTGTAAAAATTTTGCAATTTAACTGTCAGTTTTATAAGTGACTTGATAAAACAAACTTTCTTGATTAATATTTTTTTTTTGGAAACACGTTTACAAATTAGAAACAAATAAATATACTATCAGAAACCACAAAAATTAATTATAACTTAAGAGTGAGTGTTCAGTTTTCTTTATGTTCTATGATAAATTATTATGTATGAATTTCTATAGTATATTGTATCCATTTTTGGGCTAATGTGTAAGCAAACATCATCGATATAATTCATTTTCATTTAATCAACCAGTCAATTAGAGTTGTTAATGAAATCGATAAAATGTGTATATAGAGGTGGCTGTAACGTGCCACCTGCGCTTACGGGTCATGTGCTTACCTTGGTTCACTAGATTGATTGATTGGATTTGTTCGGTCAGCCCGAAATGGACGAGAACGTTTTTATGTTTTGTCGGCTTTTGTTTATAGACACATTTGTTTTCTGTTTTTTTATTTCGGGGGAAGCATTTCGTTCTTCGTGATCCTCTCTTTTTACATATATACATGTTCGAGTAAAATACTTTTTTTTTAAATCAAGCATGTCCAATTTATTTCAAAACGACAGTCAAAGTTTCAGTACCTACAGGGTTTAGTTAAGTAATTTAACTTGAAAAAGTAATAGAGAATAGTTAGCAAAAAACTAATGCTACAGTTTAAAAACTACAATAAACCAAAGTGAGAATAAAGAATCCAATTTTATTGGACACTATTTGTTGAAATCACAAAATTATAAACCAGATTTTAAGCTTAAGCTTGCCTTATTATTCACAAAAAAATATTTCCGCACAAGCAAGGTTCAATTATCATTACATGCTAGATAGTAATCTAAAAATAGAAATAATTTTAGCAATAAAAGTACTTTTATTCACAACAAATCATAACATAAGATTAACATCAAAGATATACAAGCTCATACTTTTTTTTTAAATAATATTGTGGTAATCCTTACTCTGTGGAAGTTCATCTTATTAAGATTAATAAACAACTAAAAGTTTAAACGAAACTTCCACGTTTATTTAAAAAATTAGGCTTTTTATTTGAATTTAAGCTGTTACGCTAAAACTAGGACGTCAGATTGACATATTGTAGTTACATTTTGTTTTATCAAGGCAGTTACCTTATGTTGATTTAGCAGTGTTGAGACTGGACAAAGTATGGAAGTAATAAGACATAACAACATTAAAGCATAGATGTTATTAGCCCTTAGGGATTATCCTGAATGTATTTCCGTCCAAGATCAGTATAACTGTGCAATGATATAGAAAAACCAAGAAAAAACTATATTATGCTGATTTTTACAATAACCTTATATATTTGTGTCACATTAACGTCTTATCTTTGTAAAAAAATAAAGACTCAATCAAAGTAAACAGTTTAATAGTGAACTTCTAAGTTTGTTCTTTAACAACCTCAGGTTGTTGATCTGCTAGATGTCTTTTTATTTCTTCACGGAAAGCTTTTCAAGGAAATTTAAATTTTTTTATGTGTAGTATTCGAATGTCATTGGTGAGTATAGGTCTTCCAACGAAAATTTGGGACAGCCACGTGTTAGTCGGCGCAGGTAGGTGGAGTCTTTCTATCAGTAGCGGACGGAAATGAAAGTATATTATACATCTTTAATTAATTTTTAATGTATGATGCTAACATAATTAAGAATAATTAATTTTATATAAATTTGTTATCATTTTTTATTTTAACTATTTTATTTTAATTAACAGATGATAATTTCAGTCTAAATCATCGGACGAATCTAAAGCTTGTACTCCTAAACTTATATCACTGTCATCATCTTCACAACTTTCTTCAGTTGAACCAGTGTTTATCATAAATTTTACTTGGTCCGTTGTGGGGTCCAGCAAATGCTCTTTTTCGATTTGAGTATCTTGTCAAATGTTCCTTCTTGTCAAATTTTTTTCGTCATTCAACACAAAGGTAGTATTCCGAGGCAATCAAATATAAATGCTCGGAGTAGCGTATTTAAATTAAAACAAATATATCTTTTCAACAAAATTATATAATCAAATTAGAGAAATTTTATCTTTTAAAATTTTGTTTAAAACGGGACAACCATCTACAATAAATAATAAACCACACTGCTATAAAATGGTTCTCTATTATTTGTTAATATTTTTGATAATACTCATGGTTTTTCCATCCTTTGACTATCATGAATGGTCTTTTTTGATACCGGGGTTACTGGTATTTTCTCTGGAGCTCATATTAGGGCTTCATTTGAAATATTTGTCACTCTCGGCTATTATTCTATCCATGTGGTAGTTCTTGATTTTTCTTACCTACTCAATGTACTCCCATATATATAAATAAGATAACAAAATTCTTAATTTGTTGTTCAATGAATCAGATCCCAACGAATCTTATTCATATGTCAATCTGACGATGCTAGTTATAGCGAAACAGCTGTAATTGAATTTTAAAGCGATTTTTCGAATAAATAGTGGAAGTTTAGTTTAACTGTTCAGTTATTTATTGTTCTTAGTAAGATGAACTTCCAAAAAGTAGAGATTAACACAATCAATTTTATTTTTTCTTACCTAATTTGTCTTAGTTTTAATATTAAACGATAATATTAAATCATAAACGGTTGTCTTCTCTATCCTATTCGTATGCTTACATATAATGACGCACGGGTAATCTTTCAGCGTTTCAAGTGTACCTACTCCATTTAATATTTAATAGTTGGTGGGTTCGATCGATCATATGATCTAGTAAACACTATATGAAACTAATTTTTAAGGTAGGTCTATTGTTAACCACATTGTAATCTGCATGTTTTTTTACCTCTCACCTATGTTTTTTCTAGCCTGATGATGGCCTGCTTATTGGCTGAAACTAGTCGCTGTTCCTGTAAATTTGTAATAAAAACCTGTGACACTGATTTTGGTATTTTCCTTTATTCATTGGTTTGTCACATTTGATATATGAAGGATCTACTTCCTTTAAATAAAAAACCATTAAAAACATTTACCTAAAATTCGTTAAGGGTATTAGCACGCATTGCATTTGTCCGCTTCATTTTCCATAAACTTAGCAACATTTTTTATAATTTCGTTTACCTGACTGTGTAGTCCCAATCCTCTTTTCAAATTTTTTTTGGAGCCATATCGTAGAAAACACTTATATTCACCCTACTTGGTCTAGTCTTAACAACACTTAATCAACATCAGGTAGCTTCTCTAAAAAAACAAAATGTATAACTTATATGGAGGTTTCAAACTACACAACTAAAATAAATTCAATTCATACAATTAATAAAATCAAAAGTAATGGATAATAAAAAATGATCATAATTATGATATTTTAACATTAAGCAATATTTATAAAGAAAATTATTAATCTGTTTCTACTACTGTTGCAAAAACCTGTAACAGTTTTGTATGACTGAAAATCGAATTTTTCAAAAACTGTCATAAGAAGTAGGTGTTACAAAATGGGGGGGGGGTTTGTAACAGTTTTGATCTTATAAAGTCAACTTTGAAAGTATAAAGTGAGCTATGAAATTAAAAGAATTCTGAGCTGTCAAAAGTTTTACAAGAAAATTATTCAAAATTATTCAAAAATACAGAAAAACTGGTGATAACTCAAGAATCGATTTCGACTAATGTAGTCGAATTGGGCAGTGTATTCGAAATTTTTGGGTCGTTTATATTCAATAGTTACCAGAATATAACTATAAGTATAAATGTAAATAAATAAAAATTGTAAAATACTCAGATGTCAGACTTTCAGTAGTAGAAAAAGTATAGTACAAAACTCGTGTTGTAATGATGCCTTTCACGGCATCGTGTCAATTATAAATAATATATAGAAATTAATATTTTTAAATGTAAAATTTAGCATATCAAAATTATAGGATTAAAATGAACAAAAAAATAACTATTTTTAATTTTAGGAAGGTGTATAATAATGATAGGTCATGAGTTTGTGCACAATTAGAATTTATTCATATTTATTGATCATAGTTTAACAAATATGTCATTACTGGTTGATTGCTTTTAAAGTGTCTCTGTGTTTATTATAGCATTTTCGTTGTTCTTTGGAATCTGTTTCAACGACAATAAAACAGCACAAGATTTAAACAAAGATAATATAGCGATATAAGCAATTAATCTACAAATATTCTCAACAAATATATAAATAATTGATGTTCATAAAAACAAAATATTACATAGTAATTGATCGTGTCTGTTTGACCATCACAAGAACAGCGATCTCTTTATTATCATAATGTTACAATTATTCTAAGAGGTGCAATGTTTATGTTATACCGTAAAACCTTCTCTTTATATCGTCACCGTTTCAAATGAATCTCTCTTGTCGAATCACTTAGACGGTATTCCGCGAACGGCGGCAGATTTTTCAGGGATAAAAAAATTGCTTTATTTATTCGTTTCTGCATTAGGATATATATACACCGGCGTTTTGTTCTTGTATTTTGCGTTTTTTTCTCATCACCAAATGGATTTCGCGAAGAACTTAGCAGCTCAGGCGAAAAGGAAAACTGATTATCTTAAAGGAATTGAAAAATGTATGACTATTAATTTATTGTTATGGGATCGCGTCGTGTTTCTTCTGACGGAATTGTAAATATTAGGAAGCGTGCAATACTTAAGATAGTAATTTTTGGTCGATAAAACACAAAATATGTGGTCTTTGTGAATAAAAAAACTTTTATAAAAGGAAAACCTTACAAAAATTAGCTTTTCTGTCAGAGTTCTCGGTTGATAGGGGGCTTTTACGAGCAACTTCCCATTTCAGTAGGTTCCCTTATAATTTTTTAGAAATTTGTGTCATGGTGAAATAAAAGTACAGCGTAAATTATCTATTTATCTAGTGGTATTTAACAAGAGTATTTTGTGAACCATTCTGTACGAAAACCACTTTATTTAATAATTCATGGATATCTTTACATTAATTCTTTTTTCGCTGCATTTTTGATTTTAATAAGTAAAGATGAAAATTTAAATTCAAATTGCTTGTATTTTAAGTTGCCTACCTATGATCCAATTAATAAAAGAATTCATAATTAAAAGACAGAAAGGAAGTGAGTTGATACATAATAATATTAAATAAATATATTGAGTTTTAAAAGAAAATACTCATAATCTTTTGATCTTTTAAAAACTTTAACAAAGATACCTTCTCAAGGTTACGGCTACGGCTTAGCAGGATAAGTAAATGGAAGGGGTAACGACATTCGATGGTACTATGGAGAAGAGGGTAACTGAGATAATAGAAACGAAAAAGTAAAAGGAAGTTGGCATTAGAACTCGCATGTTTTAAATGGATTTATTTTTTCTTTTCGTGGCAGTTTTATAAATCTATCTCATTCTTTAGCAGGCGCTTCTTTATTGATGTAATCAATGCCATTACCCCTTCTATTGATTTAACCTGTACACTAGATGGTATTGACAGATGAAAGTTATCGTGAGCATCGTAAAAACACAGTTATATATATTTTTATACCTATTCACATAATTGAAAATTGCCAAAATAAAAATTGTTAGGCATATCCATTTGAAGTTTTTCTACAAGACCACATTTATCTGTAGCTAAATGTTTTAAATGCAAACAGAACCAGGTTAATTTTAAAGTACCTACCTATTTGTTTTTTTATTGTCGTTTAGATGATTTAAATTGTGGTAATATTAACAAAATATATTTTAGAATATTTAGATAATATAAATGAATGTTGACGCTCCAAATAATTAAAACCTGGTTTATTTTAAACAATTGTCTATAAAACTCTTTTATATTAATCTGTAATATTACTTTTTCTCATACATCAAGGCTTTGAGTTGGCTGAACCGGTAGTTTTTTATCCATTTCTAAAATTACTTCACCAAAAATCTCATTAATCTACTCTTTCCGAGTTTCATTTTCTACAATTGACAGTTTTCAATATAACAGCTCATTTTAAATTGTATAAAATATATCATAACAGTTCCTAAGTATATGATTAAACTTTCCAAAGTTAACGTCGATATAACATGTTTATTTTGTAACAAAAGTCAAATGGGGTTTATTAAACACTAATAAAATTATTCTTCTTTTCTTCTGTATTCTGTTATTATTATTCCAAAAGGTTGTAAATGAGTGGAAGTTTTTTTCTCTTAATTTAGGCGTTTGAGTTTGAACAGTATTTTTTCTAGAGACATGGTCAGTACATAAGTTCTGTCAAACACGAATAGAACAAATAACCACGCTGATGCGTGATGCAAATAACCATTCGGAAATTCTTTGATAGCATAGAAGCGGATATGTTGCCAATGACCATTCAGTTGCTGAAAACGGGCCATCTGAAAAAATAAAACAAAAGTATATCCAGGCTGACAGGAAAATAAAATGTTTCATTGAAGCTTGTCCTAATGGCACAAATGCAAATATTATCCTATTCTTAAGAGATATTTCATCAACTATGCAATGGATCTATAGTATCCGAGGTATCGATTTTGCTTTTTCCTCAATATCTTGTGCATAATAGAAATGCATTTTGTAAATTCATAATCAGTTTAGGCTCCATTAAGTTTGGATGCCGCTCTGGAAAAAACACAGCCCCAGACTCAATTTCGAGGAGATCCCCCACAGACCTTCCTGAACTTATCTTTCCCCAACCCCAAAAACTTTTTATCTTATGCTTAACCTATTAATACTTTCCAAAATGTTGAAAAAAGCCAATACTGTTAGCCCAAGAAAGATTCCACAAAACCCAGCCAATCCTATTGGAAAAAATCCTACACAAAGCTCCACATACACTACAAACCAGCCCTGCAGAGGATTCCCTTCTTAAATCAGGGCTTCAACAACAAACCAAACTCTTAGCCATTTATTTTAGGACCAAAAGCGAATCAGCTCGACAATAGTTTATAGAAATATGCTAATCATCGGTATCCAAGTTATACGAGCTGGAATAAGATATTGAACCAAGAATTTATCTTGGAAAAAAAAGAACGATGTTTATGAAACTTACCATTACTACTCTTCCTAGGATTACGCCGTAAATCCCTTAACTTATTACACCCTTGTAGTTTTCAGATGACGCAACTTTTGACTTAAACGGAAAGATTAGCCGATGAGAATCATCATATTGATTATTAAAGCACATGCCCAGTATTCACGAAAGTTGACTGTTTGGTTGTCAATTGTCCAAAACAAATTTATTAGGTTAATTTTTTCATTGATGGATACTTTACTGATGACAAATAGGTATTTGAATTTGCTAAATAAACAAATTACTCTTCAAAAGAATGACCACTTACCACTTAACTTTTTGGTTCCACAAGATGGAAGGCTTCCCCAATATGATTGACATGTTATGTAGTTTTTGAAAACGAATTTTTGAAATCCCCGATCTGCTGAGCGTGAAGACGAAATCTTGCAAATAATAGGCTTGAGGTCAATAGCGAGCATTTTCTACATAAATATTTTCATTGTTCTAACGAAAATAAATTTAACTACAAAGTGATTTATATCTGGTTGTAATACGAGGGGATTAGAAAACACAAACAAATATTAATAATCGAAAATTGGTTTACAAAATATTTCCCATGAAGATCTATACACTTTTGTATGCGTTTGAACCAACTGTCGAAGCACTTTTGCCACTCTGATTAAGGTATCTCCAAAACATGCATTCTAAATGCAGCAACCGCTTCTTCAGGTGTCGAAAAACGTTGACCTTTCAGTTTGTTTTTTACGTACGGGAATAAAAAGAATTTATTCGGTGCCAGGTCAGGACTATACGGCGGATGACTCATCAAATCGATGTTTTGGGTGCTCAATGAGCCGATGTGTGGGAGCTCGCATTGTCGTGGTGAAGAGTGATCCGTCTTCGGTGGTTGGTTTTCCTGATTTCTTGGAAGACAACTGGCAAACAAATGGTTGTGTACCACTCAGAATTGACTGTTCTGCGTTGTTCTAGTGGTCCGGTGGCGACATGTCCATTTTTTCCGAAAAAACATGCGACCATTTGCTTGGAAGTGCTTCGTGCGCGAACAACTTTTGGATTGGGCTCATCTTGAAACACTTGTACAGTCGACTCCAGTTTACTTTCGAGCTCATACGCATAAATCCACGATTTTCATCACCTGTAACGATGTCATAGACGTGTTTCGAAGCTCCGCGATCGTATTTTTTGAGGATTTCCTTCGACACAATCGACACGAGCCTTTTGTTGAGCGATTGAGAATTTGTGTGGGATCCAACGCGAACAAATTTTTTTGACCGTCAAATATTTATGCAATATTGAATATATATGCTGGTCCCACTAATGCTTAAGGTTGTGTCAATCTCACTATAGGTCACATGACGATTTTGCAATCTGTAAATTGTAAACAACACAAATAGCGCTTGTATGTCAAAACGTTCTGAGTACGTATAACCTCAAAAATGTCCAACTTTACAATAGAGCTCTCAGTTGCCATATTGCAACACCAGGGTTGCCAAATCCCGAAATATAAAAGGCAACACTTTTAGTTTTAACAGAACTGGTATGTAGAACAACAAATCTTTCAAATCTGCAAAAATATACAGGGTCTCCCTGGTAAAACCGCAAGTATAGTAATAAATATAATAAGGCATTAGTTACGTTTTGTATTCGCAAGCAAAAATACCGTTCTTTTCGTTCCAAAGATATTTGGAAACGTAAAAGGGGCCACTTAGCACCGAAGAGGAATCGGTCACCGTGTTTATCTTCGAGAGAACTTCTGGTAGAATCCGGGTCGAAGATAAACCCAACAATGTCCAAAGTAGAGATTGCCTTGACATCTGGTGTTGTTGTTGTTAGACCCTTTCTATGTATCAAGTAACTCCCCGCTAAAGGATATACGTTTAAATGAAAGATTCGAGTGGAAAAGTTTAATTGAATTTAAGTTATACCGGTTATAATTGAACGAGGAAGTTTGATCACTATTGTTTTGTTTCTTCAAATTAATTTAGGGTAATATTTACTTTAATTATGAGAAACTTGTGCTTTCTTATGGTTATTACCTTATACCTTACCGTTATTATTAGCTTATAGCGTGTTTATAGTGTATATTGAATATATAAACCTTTTCATATTGTTATTTTTTTATTGCTAAGTGATTAAAAAACGTAATGTTTGTTATTAAAATGTCCATTATTTGAGTATTTCATCAAAGTGGTTACATTTATATTACAAAACAGTAGATGCTGGAACCTGTATGTATATACGTTTAATGCGTTTATATCATCAACTGTGTAAATTTTATGACAAATTTTTAACGTTTAACCCATACATTGGATATTAAAACGGAAAAACTATTAAAGCACTTAGCACAGTTGCTGACGGTTTATAAATTAATAGCGGCAACAAATTATTGGTTCACATAAGCTCCAAAATTACTTTTGCTGTAAAAAATATTGTGTATATATCTAGGGATAATTTTTCTTCATTTTTTGAGATTTCATTAAAAGTAAAATTAATTATTTGTACAAACGTATTTAATAATTTCTTATTTGGAATATGTATTTATACGTATTTAATATTGTACCACCGCTAATAACTTGTCATGGTTGATGCGGGTTTTTTTAATTAAAAAAAAACAACATCTATTCCCTACACAACATAACATTTCTTTGCCTTTGTTTACAAATAATATTAAATTTAAATAATGGTTTTATTAGTCAGTTAGACCTCTCTGCATTTCGACCTACAAAGATCTTCTTTTTGTGAGATCACAAAATGGCTCCGGACCAAGGAAAGGTGTATTAGCTTCTTCTTTTGCGAGTTTATCAGCTTTGTTATTAGCTATTAACCCTCTTTGACCTGGCCCCACATCAAGGTGACCTTGTTGCTACTTGCGAGTAGCAGGCAACAACTCAGAGCCTTTAAGGCACTAGGATCTATAGCGGGTATCTTCGCCTGAAAGATAGTTGGGGCGTTACCAAGAGTTTTGATAACCGAAAATCTGTCCCAATACTCCCACTCCGACTCTTTCATCTATCTTGTATCCATCTGTGTACCACACCATTGATTGTTCTAAGTTAGTTTTTGATCCACGATCATTCCTGGATACTTTACCTCCTTGAAAAATTTTAGTTTCATCCTGTTCATAGTTGGAGCGGTTAAAGTATTTGCGTCTCCTGGTGAACAGTATCAAAATTGTTTTGTCTGGATAGATCTTAAGTATAAATTCTTCTAGACCTTTTAGTAAGTACGTTATGTTCTAGTATAAATTCTCTATGATATTTAGGGCAATTTGTACTAAGTTTTAGAAAACTGTATCATGCTTGTGACGATCAGTTCATCTGCCTAAACTTGAATCTTAAAACCAAAGTTATGCAGCTTTGACAGAAGGTAATATCTAATACCTGTTTCCCAATTGCATTTATAAAGGTGGATTTATGTCCTTTATTAATAATGTCTATATTGTTTGATGACATATATTCTAAAAGGTACTCACCTCGTTTGTTGATATCTGTGCCTTCCCATACGGTGTGGTGTGCATTTACATCGCAGCCCAGAATGTAGTAATATAGTGCACCAACTCATGAGTCTTAGGACAATCTTCTGTAGGTGGTTGTTCAGTAGAATCACCAGAGAAATAGGCCGAGGTAATAACGATATGCCTTTTGCCTGCATCTGTTGGAACTTCCACTGTAGCGATTGCCAAATCTGCAGCAGACCTACTCTTGGATTGTCAGCATTTTCACAATAGAATAACTTACCTGATTTAAAAGCAATACACTGTATTCGTGGCTTATTGATCCTAGACTCCAAGTTTTCTTGAATAAACTTTTTTCCAAGCATGCTGGTTGCCGTTATTGAGTGCTGGATGTTTATTTAGAGGTACTTTAGCCATTGGGTCGTCATTATGAATCAGGTTTGAGCTTTTATTATTTTCCCCTTCTTCCATGTTTTCCTACTTTAGCAGGATTTATGTCTACATCTTTTGGAGTCAAAGTATCAGAATTTGACAAATCTGCCTGTCTTTTCTTTTTTAGGGCTTTATAATTAAGAATATACATAATTTGGATAATCTTTACGGTAGTGATTAATACAATACATTCTATCAATTGAGAACTTTCCTCTCATCCCTTTAGTAAATAAAGTTAAGTGCAATAAATTTTAGTTCATTTTATTAAACTGCAACAATTTGTTAATTTGAGTTCCAACTATACGGTACCAATTTATACATAAAAAATGTGTTTGCTGACTGGTCTACTGCAACGAGAAACATCGATGAGTGCAAATGGGATACTGTATTTAGGAATAAAAACTCAATTAATTCAGTTGGAGGATAAATGGGCTAAGCGCTGTCAAAATTCATGAGAGAGTTTTTACATTCACCTATGCTACGTTGGAATAATTGTAAAACTGTAAAATGGGATTTTTTTTGGAAAATAGCGTTTATACAATGCACTAAAATAAATAGCGAAAAATAGTGACAGTTAGATAACGGGAACAAAATACTCATAATAATAAAACAAATGTGTATATGTCCTAATTTAAATAACTATAGAATTTTTGTTAATAAGCATTTATCATTGTTTAGTTTGAAAGAATGAACTTATAGGCAACTCAAATGGAATTTCGTTTTGTGAACTTTTTTAAAGTCAACAACTGAAAAGAAATCTTCCAATTTAAAGAAGTAATAACACATATTCCATACCTGTACAAGTGAATTAGAATCTGGTCTTTTTTTAACAGGATGCACACAGCACACAGCTCATTTATGTGTCTCTAGTCCTATTTTTTTGCAAATTCTAGAAGCAACAATCTGTTAAGCCCGTCACATCTCGAAGGTTTTTCCTGCATAGTCGGGAAGCCTTTTCCAAAATGACATTCTTTTTGCCTACCCGCAGCCTTCTATCAACTTCCAGGACGTTTGGTGGCTTTTTGCCATTCACTAAGAAAAGGAATACCTTGCCTAATTATATGTTATTCCACACGCTGGTTCTTGTCCGATAGGAGACATTTGCACCCAGCTTTGCGGATTCATCCGTGTATACGTTACCTGCACTACCAACTGCACTACCAAGATGACCTGGGACCCACAACAGACGAACTGTGTTGCTCTTCACCAATCTTTTAACGGTATTATGATAGTCACTTATTGACATAAGTAAATAATGTTACATGACAGCTGAGAGGATAGTTTTTCCGTTGTATCGTGTAACAGTATCTGTTAACATTTTAAGCACTTGGTATCCTAAATATATATGTAATTAAATTAGTACCGCGAGTTCCATCTTTCCGAGAGAATTCGTAATAATAAAATAATGAATACGGTCTCTATAATTGGAAGTTACACTGCGAGGTGTGCTAATGAGTTGCCATTATCGGGTTCAAGGGTTTTATTTATCTCGTCTCATTTCTTCGATTGGCTTGTTGTCATATACAGGTATGTTTTTTATTTCAATTTTATAATTCCTTATTATTAAAATATTTATAAAACATCGAAAGTTATATTATATTTTATTATATCAGATGAGAATTTGACCATATTTCTTTATTATTCGAAGTATCTTTTTATGGTAATTTAAAAGTATTAATGATAATTTTTTATAAAGAAAAAACACAAAATGGCTAGTGAAAGTACATTTCTGGAATTTTAATGAATATGTAAGGTTGTTATAAAGTAAATTTAATATAAGAATGTATCTTTTGTAATCTATTGTAATACGTTATCATATAACTGTAGATTTCGGACTATGCTGATTTGTACTTTTTGTGACAGAAAAAGTAAATGTAACACAGTGTTTGACACTGGTAATTTTCAGAAAGTTAAAATATTATACAGTAAACTTGAACATCTCTTAAACTTGAACATCTCTTAAACTCGAACATTTTTAACTTGATCATCTCTACAACTTAGCCATTAATTAAACCTGAACATCTTTAACTTGATCATCTGTACAACTTGGGCAATATTTAAACTCAAGCATCTGGAAAATTGTTCATATCTACAATTTGATCATCTCTAAGAATTGATTATTTCTCAACTCTTGATCATCCATAGACATTTTGAACCACCGACAGTGCCGTGGCGACCTCAAGGTACGGCGAAGTTTCTTCCGTTAACTGGTACTAAGAGATAAGTTTTATTGTTATATCAAGTTTACTGTTCACGTGTTTTTTTTTCTCAATTTATATCTATCTATATCGTTACAGCTGTATTAGAATAATTCGTTTTAAAGAACTGTTTGCGGATTATTTTTATGTAACTTTTTCTGGCATCTTTCTGTCCTCTTATGATACATATTTAAATAACTCAATTTAAAACAACTTTCCTTAGTAGTATAATAAAAAATAAAAAGATTTCAGTGGTGCCCTTATTATTTCTTAGAGAAACAAATATTATATCATAGTCAGAGCTAATGAACTTACTATCCCCTAGCCGAGGTATTTAACTATCATAATTTTTGCTGTGATAAACATGTATAAATTTTGTTAATTATTGAAATATCTTTTACAACTAATTAAAGAAGTTGTTTTATTGTAAATTACATTTTTTTTGGTATATTGTAATTTATTAAAAGTTAACTAAATTTTTTTTTATAAATTCACTCTCAAGAGTAAAATCATATCACAAATTGACGCTCAAAGCCTAATATTATTACATTCCCTTAGGCTTAGGGTTATTTTCTAGATAGGGCTCACTCCGTAGATACCTGACCCTGATCCATTTGCAGCTTTTGATCCGTCTGAATCCGTTTGACCCGCATAGAAGCTCTGGGTATATTTTTTGCCAATGGTTTACAATTATATTTTAAATGATAAGATATGCCATTTTAAATTTAAGAAAACTTAACAAATAACTTTAACATTAATCTGAAGCTAAGAAAATGATCCAGATTAATATGAAAAAGGCATTGGAAATCCACTTAAAATAAAATAATTGTGTTTAAATACATTTAATAGGCATACTTTTGCAAGTTGTCCGTATCCTGTCAAAATACAAAAAATAAAAACATACATTTTCTTCCGCATTTCGGTTAGTAGTTTGCCTGAGTTGTATCAATAAATCAGTGTCTCTGAAGGTACGTGTAGGTAGGTAGCATACATACACGCTGATGGGCAATTAAAAATTTACTAGGGTTGCAAGCTAGAAAATACGTTTCACTTGCTTTATCCCAGTCGATCAAACAAAGTTCAAGTTTACTCTGACTTTGCATTTTCAGAGTAGAATAGGAACGTTTTAAGTATGCAGGGGTGTACTCGTTTTAACGGGAAACCAATAAAAATAAAAAGTGGAATAAAGGAGCTAGAAGTTTTATTAAAATATACAGAGTATTTGAACGAATATTTTTAAAATGATATTAAAATGTGGGTAATCTTGTATTTTGACCATTCGTTTATGCGCATGTGTTTAAATTTTCAAGAATAATTTGTTGGTTCGATTAGGAGTGGCCAATTTTAAATAAAGTGAATAGACATTGGAAAGACACTGCACTGCTTGACAACTTTGAAGAAACTCTGGCAGCTCTAGAAGAACTTTCATAGACAGACCACGATATAGGGGGTCAAGCCAATGCTTTGAAAAAAAAACATGGAAGATTTTAGCTTTTTGTTTGATCTTCTCCTTCTAAGAAGAGTTTTAATGCAATGCCACATTTTGTAACTTATGAAGTGGTAAAAAGTATTGAGAACAATCCTGTTGAAGTTTTACAGCCCTTTCGATCGGAAGAGTTTTTTATAACTTAAGTGAAATGCTGGGTGTAAATGAGGTAAACAAGGACAGTATAAGCTTTTTGTGTGAATACTATAAGCTCGACTTTGAACGCTGCTTGTCTGAGCTACAGTTTTTTTACGGATTCGAAGAAATAAAATCAAAAGCATTCAAGAACGAGCATCTGTGTTTACTGAAACATTTAAAATATGCGTTTGACCTATTCACACTTTACTATTTCTATGA
Organism: Ophraella communa; assembly: GCA_035357415.1. Classification (NCBI taxonomy): domain Eukaryota; kingdom Metazoa; phylum Arthropoda; class Insecta; order Coleoptera; family Chrysomelidae; genus Ophraella; species Ophraella communa. Next base: position 16,180,405 of record CM068988.1, on the reverse strand, counting down.
ACTCTGTTTCATGTAAAACATCTTTTTCCTGTCTTCTACGGTTGAAGATGTCCTGCCGCAACTCCACTAGACAAGAAAGGTTATCTTCACTTGTACTATTGGTAATTGAAAGAAATGTACAAATTGACATTGATAAAGTAATAAATGAATTTAATCTACAGGAAGGTAGATGAATTCACTTTTTGTAACAAGTGAGTTAGAGTCTAGGCATTATTTAACAGATTGCGTATGATAACTTTATGATAACAGCGATGTTATTCTCTGCAAACAGTGAGCAAAATAAATGAAATTGTGCGCGGAGATCGTCGTATGAGCATTCGGATGATTGCTGAGATTGTAAACGCCGATAAAGAAACTGTCAGAAAAATTTTGCTCGTCCGTCAACAGATCTGCTCAGGTTTTCTTCAGAGGTTAGATGAAGAGCCTGAATTGACGGAAAGCATCATCACTTGCGATGAAACCTGGATATTCCAATACGATGTTGAAACTAAGCGGCAATCCATGCAATGGAAAACTCCTACATCGCCGAGAATGGAAATGGAATGACGAAACCAAAATTTAAAGCCATGCTAATCGTTTTTTTCGACATTAACGGCATCGTGATGACTGAATGGGTTCCAGAGAGTCAAACTGTAAACCAAACTTACTATGTGAAAGTTTTGGCAACGCTGCGAGAGTGAGTTCGTAAGAAACGGCCGAAGTTGTGGAAAAACAAATCGTGGATCTTGCACCAGGACAACGCACCTGTCCATAACGCGCTGTCTGTGAAGCGTTATTTAACCGCTAGAGGCATTCCAGTGATCGAACACGCGCCGTAATCGCCTGATTTAGCACCCTGCGACTTTTTCCTGTTTCCGAAGATAAAATCTGCCTTAAAAGGAGCAAAAGAAGACTTCCAGCATTGCTTTGACCAATGGAATAAATGAATGAAACGGTGTGTGGCGAAGCAAGGGGAACATTCGATTGTAGAATAATTTTTAAAATAAAACTCTTTTTCATAAGCAGTCTCGTAATTTAATAGCCAGATCTCGTAAACTAGTTCATGAACTATTGCAACAAGTTTAGCCATAAAGAACAAACCTATATTTTCTGTGGCATTTGTTGTTGTAATTTATATTTTTGATTAATTTTTAAAGATAATAAATTAAAACCACACAATATCATGGTATTCTTAACGTGCATCATTTTTTATAATCAAATTATACTATTCGGTTTCAAGTAAAAATATGTGAACTGACAACACACGCGCATGCATAAGCGGATGGTCAAAATATAAGATTACCAAAATATGTGATTGTATTAAATTTTGGAACAATTAATTGTTCTTTAATACGTTTCCCAATTACTTTACTTTAATTGTTAATGTATATTCCCGACTACAACCGTCTTACTGTTAATTTTTAAATTTATGGTGTTTATGGCATTTTCCTATGCAAGGAAAATCGATTTAAGATTTTTTAAATCGTTAAAATGTTCTCTGATTCCAATCCTGATTCGACCCTCCTTCCCTACAATTTCCCGTATATAATATGTGAAGGAAAAGGCAAGTAGTGTAATGATGACTCGACGAAAAATCATCGTAATAGAAGGATGATAGCCAGTAGGTGGGGCCTTCTTCCTCAACAATGATTTTTGATCGATCGCAAAACATTAAGTCCATCTGGTTTATTTTCTTGCTGAATTTTTTACAAAGAGGTGTACCTTATTAGATTTATAGAGTGTTTTTAGATATATTTTTATTAATGTTTTTCTTGTATAACTTTATTTTACATCTCATGATTTTTTTTAGTTTTACGAAGTGTTAACATTTTTTCTACTTAAAAAAAAGAAGCAGAGACTGGAAAATTATTTACCAACAATTTAATTCAAAGTGTAGAAAATTTCAGTTGTTTGTTACAAAGAGAACTTATTTAATCTGATTAAAGTATAACGGGAAGTGTAACAAGGTATTATTATCTCAGACAAGTTGCTTTTTTAAAAACAAACGTATATACATTATGTTCTTGTTGTTGTTGTTGTGTATACGTACAACTCAATTTAGTATAATAAAAACCGAGTTTTAAAACGGTAAAATATTTTACGCCGGCAAAATAACGTTGAAACAGAAGAAATTAAATTCGTCCTGAGGATTAGTAGTAACCAACATTTGGATTAAAATCCAAAAATAATTATGTAGAATTTATTTATTATTTTTGACACGGATTTAACAGCAAAATCCAATTATTAATATTTTTGTTTTCAAGAAACTCTTCTTTACTGTCGAGGATGTAGGGGCTTGCCTTAGTCCGCCAACAAAGTGAAAGAAATAAAAATCCTCCCAACTATAATGAGAAATGCATGGTTAAAAAGTAGTCTAAAGGTGGCTACTCACGTAACTGCAGACCTACTTAAACTTTTTCAAATATATTGTCATTTATACTTGAATGAGATATTTTCATCCACACTGTACAAGTAATATTGCAAATGCCACTGATCTACGTCAGTATTTCCCAGCACGTGGTAGTGTATAGTTCAAATTGTAACTTTAATTTTGTAAATATGTTTTCAACAAATGAAGACAACGCATTAGCTGCATCCTCTTCCTTTTTACTTCTAAAAAGCAACGAAGAAAAAAATATATTGGTACAAAAGGTAGTAACAACAAAGAACACTTCTTAAACTTCTTCTGTTCCCACTCTAGAACGTTAGACTGTTTATTTTTGTTATGACTGTTTCTTTGACAGTATTTTTATCCATATACTTTAACATTTTGATTAAATTGTCATAAGCATTATCCTTATTTATTTTAATGTGATCTTTTGTTACAATGTGTCGTCATTTTGCAAACTCTTAGTCTCTACGACAGACTTATCAAGTCTACGGTGGAATACAACACACGTTCAAGTATATATGCATATTTCAAGCAGAAAGAAACTACCGCAGAGAAGAAATTGTGATTATGTCGGATAGTCAAGCAGCCATCAAAGCACTGAGCTCAAATATAATCAGTTCGAAGATGATTTGGGAAGGCCTAGGCAAGCTAAATGAACTAGGGCAGAAGAACACTGTCACCTTCCTATGAGTCCCAGGACACTTAGGAATAGAAGGGAACGAAACAGCTGGCAAAAAAAGGAGCTGACACCTCACATCTTGGACCGGATCAATAAATTTGGTCCGCATCATTTCGAGCTCAAGGGCTTCATGGAAGTGTTGCCAATGACCCTGAAGAGCTTCATCAGAAAAATAGAGCTGATAGAACGAAATACTATAATCTAGGGGTAAGCCACAATAGATCCTTCAGGTCGCAGTGGAAGAGACGTTAAACGACCACTCACTTAGCCTACCACTCGACCTCGAGATATTCTCGTAGCAATTTCAAAATGTCATAATCTGAGAAAGGTAAAATCTGAGATCCTAGCTGTGCTTACTCCCCATTTTGCTTTCTGCTGAGTCAAAGTCCTTGCTAATCCTTTAATGTACTGATAAATGCTAGCTTAAGATATTTAAAAAAATATATGAGATCTACTAAATACTAGTATTTTCGTCAATTGTTTTTCGCTGATTTTCAAGGATTTTTTACTTTGTATTGATGTTATCTTATTCAAAAGTTTACAGTATTCTGTGTTGTCCCATTTCTTCTTGAATAGTATTTTTGTTTGGGATTAAGTCATAAAGATTTAATTAAAGGTGAATGAAACCCGAACTGCCACTCTGGTTATTGAGTGATCTGTGTTGTTGTCTTTTAAAGAAGCAAAAGCCTGATTTTTCCTTTAAAAGTAGTGTAAAGTAAAAATTAAATATTTTGTTAATTTGTTTGGGACATTAAGTCACAATCCTTTTTATGCTTTGATTTCAACGTTTTGATCTCGTTCCAGCTACCTTTATCAAGAACAGTTTAAGTAGTTTTTAAATTTTTTAGTCCCTCTCCAAACAAATCGAAAAAAGTGTTCTTGACTTGGTAGCTGAAATGTTGAAAGAAAAGCTTGAAAAAGGTGGTTTAATTTGCAAAACAAATAATAAAAATTAAATGAATAAACCACAAGGAACATACGGAAATTATTGAAATAGTTCTCTTATATTCTTAGTGAACTAGGAAATACAATTGTTTTTTTTTCGTCAATTTTCAAATTGACATTTAAATTTTGTCTTTGTTTCGTAGATTTTACAAAACAAGTATTTAACCAGTAAATCACTACATTAGATAATCTTTGTGTCTCATACAAATATTGCTACATTTAAATCAGTTGTGAAGAAATTCAAAATACCCAAAAACAGTAAAAAATATATGGAAATTATTTTCCAGATATTAGCATTACTAAACCGTATTATTACTCACCTCGAGGCGTTTCAATATAATGAAAGCTCGAATTAACTCAAACATTTTGGTAAATAATTATTTCCCTGAGAACAGAAAAAAAGAATGATAAATAAAATTAAAACGGCCACAGTTAGGGATATATTATACAAGGTGGGCTCGTATAATTCATCCAGATCTTAGTAGTTAATACTTAATTTCTACGCGAATGAATAAAACGTAGCTCCGCAAGCGCCTCGGCTCGCAATAAAGAAAACAAATGCTTTAAAATAAAAGAATGGCTGCTTCAGTAAATTTTCCGGAAAGCCCATTCTGAGCACAATTCTCTCAAGACTTTCAACGCCGTCAGCGAAAAGGAAAAATTCTTATCGCCGATGCGCTGCACCGCAACTGAGATGGCTTTTGTATGCTCCGCTTTATTGCGATTTCTTTCAGTGCATATATACAGCGCGTAGTGTACTTAACTACACAAAGTATAAGAAAAAGTAAAAAAAAAACTGTTTTAGTGCTGTTTTTCATTTTGCTTCTTGCTTTGCTGTCAACTGTTTTGTGTGTTTGATTTATTACTTTTTTTCTCTTGTTTTTGTCCACTCTACTTATTTAAAGAGGCATTCTAAAGCAATATTCCTCTCTTTTCTATATTATATTATTAACTTTTCTTTTATATTTTTATTCTTTCATATCACTATTTTTCTGATGACAAACTAAGCTACTAAAAAAATTTACACGCTGTAGCAGCTAGATGTTTTGAAAAAAACATATCAGACTTTATTCTACCATCGTAGAATAAGTGTTAAAAGCACAATGTCTAGAGTATATGGTAAGATTATCAAGCAGCGAATAGAAAACTAATTTAATAACCACGAATGTGGATTTAGAGCTGCCAGATCCTGTGTAGACAATATCTTTACTTTAAAGCAGGTAATTTATAGAGGACTAGATAATATAAATACACATATTGTCTATATAGATCTTTCTAGACCATATGATAGTGTTCCTCTGAAAAAACTTTGAGAAACAATGAAAAAACAAGGCATACGTATGTAAACCGTAAAAAAGCTATATTGTAACTTAAATTCGTATAACCAAGGGCCTAAAATAGGGTTGCTGTATTGCTCCTACCCTTTTCAAAATATACATCAAAGAATGTTTTGTAAATGTCAAAACATGGGCATTGAAATAGGCGAAGAAATACTCTTCACACTACACTTCGCCGACTACCAGGTTATAATGGCGGAAGACGAAATGAACTTTAATATATTCTTCGAAAGCCTAAAGAATAATACACAAAGTGGCGAGTTGACGAATATATCATAAAGAACACGAAAGTTTATAAACACTTAGGAGTACGAATATCAAACACAGGAGACCAAAGCGAATAACCAGCCGAATATGGCAAGCAGAAACAGCCAATAGACAACTAATTAGTGTATTATGCCATTAAAGTGTCCAACTTTTTTATTATATAAGTAGCCAGATTTTATTAGGTGGTGATATTAGTGTTGTCATTTACCTAAATATAAACAGTATTTCTCTAACACATTTTAACATTCTTTTTAAGTAGTTTAGTGCAGTTTAACTGTTGAGTTTCCATCACCGGTTCGATTAAAAATGCAAATCCTTTTAACATGTAAAAATTCTAAATATTTATTCTATAACAAGACCATTCTTAATCCAGCGAAAGAATGAGCTAAAAACTGTCTAGCTGCAAATTTATTTCTCCAATAGTATCCTAAATATTTCTTGTATAAAAAGCATGCCGTTTCCCTATCCCCATAGTATCCGGCCGAACTGCATGTTTATGTTTGAACTTTTCAGTCGCTAACTTACATCCTTCTCACGTCTATGCCGGCGGTTTCCCTTCGAAAGGAGGAAAAATAATTGCGCGGAGAAGGACTAATTTTCTTTTGCTGAGACCTACCTGGAGGAATTACGTACGCATTAGACGCAACCCTGAATAATTAAATCGTAAATTTAACACTTGAAGTCAGTTTTTTTTTTTGAAGAAAAATACTCGAGGCACAGCTGTTATAAATCATACAACAGAAATATTTTTTTTCTTTGGTTTTAATTAAAAAAAAAAGAAAACAAAAAAATGTAATGATATGCTAGTGATTTGCTCTTTTTTCAACTTTATAAGGGGTAAAGATGTGTAACTTTAAAACACTTGCTGTTTTAATTATCGTTTTTATCTCTACTCAAATTTTAATTAAAAAAAAAACAATAAGTTTGTAGGAATATGCAAAATTTAAGGTTTTCGATAAATAATATAAAAAATAAGCATGGGTTAATATTTATAACTTTAAGCTATTATTTTAGTAGTAGCAATAAAACTCAAAGTCAACCCACAGTATATAATTTAATGATAATGTTACATTTCGGTTACAAGACCATCTTCAGGCTCTAATAGAAGAACACAATGTGTCAGAATGAAGAATTACAAAAGTCAACTTATATAAGACAAATTATAACATATAATAGAACATGGTAATTACACTAATAGTAAATAATGTACTTACAGAACAAACAGGATCAATGTTAAAACATCTACCAACTATTATAAAGACTCACCTTCATGTGCAGACTGGAATGCTTAATAGATTGCACTTGAAGGTGAGTTGGTAAATGTTTTTACATTGATCCTGTTTGTTCTGTAACTGTTAAAATACTACCATCTTCTATTACATGTTATATTTTGTCTTATATAAGTTAACTTTTGTAATTCTTGATTCTGACACATTGTGTTCTTCTCTTAGAGCCTGAAGATGGTCTTGTGACCGAAACATGTCGCTGATGTAATATTATTATTAAATTACATGCTGTGGGTTGATTTTAAGTTTTATTGCTACTATTCGTACCATCCACATTTGAGTTATAGATAACCTTTACAATTTTTTATTCTTTTAGTGTTTTTGAAATGGATATAATGGAGATAAGGTATTAAACTGCTATTGGTAATGTATCTTAAAATATTACCTCTTTGTTTGGTTTCTATATTGCTGTAAAATACCGTAACTGCTGGGATTGCATCAAATTTAACTGTGTGAATCAAATATTCATCCCGTCAAACAAGAATTATGTGTTACTTTTATTATTCATGCAGTAAAAGTAGTTTTATCTTGGACAAAAAATCGTTTTCCAGAAAACAAATTACTTTTAGTCAATAACCGATTTAGATCACAAAAATGGGTTTACTGTATTTTAATAAATGTAGGAAATGCAAATATTATCTTATTAGGGCAATTACGGAAGAAAAAATGGAGGGACGGCACCCAGACGTAGTATCAATAATGTAAAGTAAACAAAAGGTTTTCTTTTGTAATTCTGTGCAAATAGACGCTTGTTAGCTTTTTACTGGAAAAAATATTTTTTTAGAAACTACAGATAAGTTATTTTTTGGTCCATTATTATACAGTAAAATATTTCTATATTTATAGTTAAACGCATTTTTATAATTCGCGTATACAAAATCTACTTTGTAACACTGATTTGGGATTATATTTTGTCGCGCAATTGGATGTACTGTTACTGTTTAGACAGACACAAATTGTGTGACATTTTATTGAAAAGCAATATTTCCATTTTCCGTTAATCCTTATGTTAATTCTAAAGAGAATACAAAATAATTTCAGCTGTCAAATTCAAATTTGTAATACCTACCAACATCAACAAATTTAGATCAAAATATCTAATTGTATGTAAAACTCGTGTCACTATGACTGATTTTGCAGTAGTCGTGCAGTTCTCACGACTTCGTGGTTCGTTACGCAAACTGCACCAGTACTACAAAAGCCGTGTTTTTGACACTTGTCTTACAATATACTATGTTGAACTGGATTTAACTTTCTTTCAAAAAATTATATATTTAGTAGCTTTAAAATTAACTTGATTTATTTGGAGAGAAATAAGTAGTATTTAGACTAGACCCAGTATTAAAGACAAAAAACAAGGTAACTAGGGCTGTAAATCGGTGGTCTTTCAAAGAGCCACATCCAAGAAATCCTTCGTTTTTGAGAACGGAGGAGTTCTCACTAGATGAATACGCCAGGATTATGGCAAGCTAAAATCACCTAAAAGATCAAAGAGCATCTTTGAAATGAGCGAAAATGAAATAATCTGGCCATAGGTAGTACTTTAAAAATATATATTTATGATACCCTCAAGATCAGTATAAAAGAAAAAAATGTATCTTACAATATTCATTTTTTTTGCAATAATTATTTTGTATGTTTCTTATTAAATAAACCACAAACTTTACCATACATTTAAAAAAATAAAAATTAGATAAGGTATATATATAATTATATTTAAATTATTTGCTGACTAATAGGTATTATACCAGAATTATTGGGGTAAACGGCAATGTTTTCAAGAAAACTCTTTTACTTGTTTTCCAATTTCATTTTCAAGGAATAAGCGCGAGTATAAACAAAATTGGTGTTAAAAAATGGTAAATATAATACAAAAAACTATTTTAACTTTAATTTGGAATTTTAAAAAAAATATATATAAATATGTATAATTTTTCTTGAATACTTAACATTTGTCATTTGTCATATTTGACTTAATTGTCATTAGTTGATACATTAATAGTACACTGCAATTAAATTTGATTTAAAAATGGTTCTAACAACGGAAGAAAAAGTGTTTTTGGTAGAGCATTATTTTCGTTCATACGAAAAGGTTGTAATGATGGTCCAAGCTTAGAACAGGTGTCAATAAAATATCAACAAAGATTTAATAAAGCAGCTCCTAGTAAAAGTGAAATGTTGGCTGTTGTTGAAAAATTTCGTCGCACTGGTAGTGTATTGTGTCAACGTAAAGGTTCTTCAGGTCGTCGAAAAACAGTATGCACTAACGAAAATGAAGGACGTGTTTTAAGTTGTGAAATCATCTCAAAGAAGTCTTGTAAGAACTGCATGTAAACTCAACTTTAATGAAACGTCTTTACGTCGCATGTTCAAATCAATTGGTGGTTATCCATACCGTATTCAAGTTGGGCAACAACTAAATGCTGCGGACAAACGTGCAAGAGAAATTTACTGTGGTCGCATGTTGAGTTTAATTTACGAGGATCCTGAATTTTTGAAAAACATATGGTTTTCAGACGACAGTCACGTTCATCTTAGCGGCTATATTAATCGACAAACAACCAGGTTCCTTGGATTTGAACGTCCTGATTTCATTGTAGAGAAACCACTCCACAGTCTTCGAGTTACCGTTTGGTGCGCGGTATCTGGTAATGGAAAGATTGGTCCTTATTTCGTTGAAGATGATAATCAGAATCCACTTACTGTCAACCAAGAACGTTATAGAGAGAAAATTATTATACCTTTTGTGAGAGATCTAAATAACTTTTGCCGTGCTCGAAATCTACAGTTTCGCACACAATGGTTCCAACAAGATGATGCAACGAGCCAGACAGCTGTGCGCACCTTAGACTTACTCCGTCAGCATTTCGATAATAAAATAATTTCTCGGGGAACTTCGAATATCCTTCTCATTCACCTGATCTGACGCCACCTGACGCATACATTTGGGGCATAATGAAGGAAAAATTATTTCATTCGGAAAATCCGCCGGCGAATATTGCCGAACTACGGGAAAGAATACAAAATATTTTTCGGCAGTTCCATCAACCACTTTTTATAAATATGTTTATTGACTTACAAAATCGATATGAAGCTTGTTTGCTTCGAAATGGTGAACATTTTGAACACTTACATTCCAGAAATTAAAAATTAATTTTATTTTTATTTTCGGTACTGTTTATTTTGGCGGATACTGTACTTTTAAACTATTTTTCATTATATTCACCTAGATAAGGTATAATACAATAGAAAATATTACTGATTACATATTGATATTACTAGAATTATATTTTATCTTTATTATTATGGTAAAAGTTGGTATTTTTAATTAAAATTAATTTCTGTTCATCTTCTATAATTGAAATTATTTCACTGTTTTTACAAACTGTTTTCAGATTAGAACCTTTTATGTCAACCAAAAAAATATAGTGACTGTATATTCAAAACTTTATAATACAGTTATTAAAGTATAAAACAACTTCTTTTGATATTATATATCGAGAGGTTCGGGCGAAAACCCGATAACTGACAAAATCAATGTTTCGAGATAATCGCAATTAAAGATTTTCGTAACTTTGAGAAAGATTTAAGACCATCATAGTATGTTTTATCAAACCTTTTTTATATCCAAACGGTAGAGAATTTAATACTTAGTTACAATATTTTATTCTCAATTTTATTTATAAAAAGGTTTTTACAAAAAAAAATAAAACGTAATATTTATCGGGTTTTCCCTGTTGAATGAGTACAAAATTTGATTTTATTGGTTTTTATTTTTCATTTCAAAAATAAAAATAATTGCATATTATTCAAGCAAACAAAATACTATTTTCTTTTTTTTTATATAAATTTAGGAGGTAATGTCATCTTCTTCCGATTCTTCTCCCATCATTACGTATGGAATTCGGTCTAAGATATTAGCGGTTTTTAAATTTGATATCCAAGCATGCAACTCTTCTGGAAAAATACCTTTATCAAGTCCTTTTTCTTCGCTTCACTTATTGGAAGCGTACTTTTATACAACTTTGGTAAATTACTTGGAGTCGGGAAGACTTGGTTTGCAATTAGTTTTTGCCTTTTAGAGCGTAAAGTGGGTTTTTTTGATTTTAAGCCAATATTTTCTGATATTTTAAAACACTTAAATTCTTCTGAGAGGTCATAGTTGAAAAAAATTTGTCTTTTCTCACCTTTAATATATTTTAGTCTCTTGATTTTTAACCACTGCACTGTATTACCTTCCAAATCTACTGTTCTGTTTTGAATTATGTTTGCTGCAAGTGACTTTAGATCCAAAAATTCGTTGTATTTTATTTCTTTTACCTTGTATGGGCCTATAGAATGTTTTACATTGTCTAGTGTCTTCACTTTCTGTTTTCTTGCCGTTTGAAATATATTTTTCCAGTCATTCATACAAGTTACATCCACGTGTTTACTTGCAGATTCTATTGCCGAGTGCATAGAATCCGCTTCCATATAAGTATGTCCTGTTTCTAAGAACTTTTGTTCTATAATTTCTAAGTGGTCGATATTTTGTACAATCCACAACAGCAAAGCAGCAATAAATTGATTACGGTTTTGACCGCCACAAGTATCCGAAAAAATAGTTACATGCTTAACGTCAGGTCTTAAGCATTCACTTAAAGAGTAATACATACAGGTCCCGATTTCAGAACTACCTTTTTTGCCATTGATTTCATTCCAGCACAAGCAATACGCATTATTTGGTAGGGGATATTCCCAAATGTTAAGATTGTATACTACCAACTACGATAGTATAATTGCCCAACAGGAACAGGACCTTTGGGTATTTGTAAAATTGTTTGTAAATGTTGCTTGTAAATATGGTTTTAAAACAATACTTTAGGAATTACTTTTAGAAGGAAATCAGTTAAGTTGTTTTAGTTTATTATTTCTCAATTTATTATGAATTTCAATTTCCGATAAAATTAATTATCTGTTTTTAACTCAGAAATATTTCAAATAAAATGAGTAACTTGGTTGAGGAAAAAGAAAATAAATGATTCTACCGGAATTTAATTTTATAAATATGTTTATACCAAGGTATTTTTAATGTTATAGTTATATACTGGTTCGGTGTTATTTGGAAAAGGTAGTTAACGGATTTTACCATGTTTAATTTTCGTCAATTATCGTGCTTAAAAATGTTAATACCAAATAACAATATTTACCATTTGTAGGAGATGTGCTTTTAATACAGTAGAAATAAAAAAACCGTTTTTCATAATTTTGGCATTTATCGGGTTTTCGCTCGAACCCCTCGATATATTAGGCTCTTATTTAATTTTTAATTGTCTCGATACATTGAGTTTCATTACAGGGGTTGAATTCAACATTGAATAATTGGTCCATAATGTTAAAGATTTCATCCTTAAAAAAAGGTCTAGAAAGTATGCTATCACAACATTTCAGAGAAATAACTTTTGTTCATACATATTCATACTTTTCTCTTAATTTTTTGAAAATAATTCTAATGAAGCAGTATTCACTGCCTCAACCAACTCTGGAGAAATTTTGAATATAACTCATTATTTTTACTTTTATCCAAGTAAATTTATACTTTATTTATAGACACAATTTATTTAAATTGAAATTATTCGCGATTTATTCAAAATCATGGAATACCTGGACATTCCTGGACCAGTTGCTGGTAATCTTCACAGTAATCCAGGAATATCCGGCTCTTCCAACCTTGTAAAATATTTCCTATTGATAAAGAAATATTACTAACAAACAATAAGCTGTATCAAGTGGCTATCCTTATTACTAAATCTACAATCGTTTAACGCTTTTTATGTTTATCTTTTGTATTTTTATTGTTTTATAGATACTGTAAGTAGATCTAAAATTTTCATTTTTAATGAGTCATTAATGATATGACGTTGTTTATGTCATGTATAATTAAAACAAAGTTGCGTGTTTTATGTACTGCTTATTACCTTTCGTTTTATGAAATATTTTGTAGTTTGTCCATCAAATGTGTTAGTTGATAGAGAAGTGTCAAACAACATGGCATATCATTAACTGTCACCGGAGTTAGCAGGCGACTGGTGTGAAAATTAACTACACTTCATTAGGAAAGTAATTGTTTGTTTTTATACACATTTTTTATGTGTTGAAACGACAAGTTTACCTAAACGAGCTGACACGACTGATTAATTTTTATGTAAAATATTTACATTTTTAACAATGAAAACCTTTGTAGGCTTTTTTAACATGTTAATTCATTTAACAGGCATTATTTTTAAAGCGTTGAAGGTGGAAGGATTAGGAAATACATCCATAAAGAAAAAAGAGTAGAATGTATTGTTTCAAATAAAATCTTGATATATATTCAATCAATCAAACGTAGAATAGAATAAACAACTAAACGTTTGGCTAAAACTTTCACGTTTATTTAAAAAAATTAGCTTTTTATTTCAGTGACAGCTTCTATAAAACTATTATCGTCAGATTAACATAGTGAAGTTAGATCTTGTTTTTAGTTACATTACAAAACAAGATATAATTTTAAAATGTCAATTTGTAGGTGTAACAAAGCGAATCCCATCATTATAGCGTTGAAACGGAATATATATGCGTATGTACTGATTAATTTCATGCTTTAAATATAGTTTAAATGGAACAAATACCATTATGACTATTTGTTGCAGAGTAAAGTTGTGTATTTAGATAAACATAATAAATAGGTTATGTACACCGTGTTCAGTGGAAATGTGGTTGCACGTCATCAAAGTGAACAAATCGCTCTGTTTGTGAAACATTTTAGGAAGAATGATAAATCTTGTTTTAACTCAACTTCCAAGTTTAATTGAAGAAATTAGGTTTAAAATTCGTCAGATGCTATTTTTTTAGCGAAACAGCTGTAATTGTAATTTTATACCTAATTTCTTCAATTAAACTTGGAAGTTGAGTTAAAACAAGAGTTTTTTATTATTCTTCGTAAGATGGACTTCCAAAAAGTAAGGGTTAGTACAGTAAATTTAATTGAAACACTTTAGAACAAAGTTTAACATTATATTATATTTTCCTTATTACTATTCCATTAATAGGTATTTTATTTATACTTAAATAATTCAGAATTATTAAAATATAAAATTCAAATCTAGTGCTATTGATCAACATTAGAATGAAACTATTTTGGTAACTTAAATCACACTAAAATAAGATTTGTTTGGGCTACACTTATAACATTTTTTAATAATCTGTGGTTTTTATCTGTGTAACTGACGTAGTGTAATATTTTAGTCAAGTAAAAAAAAGGTTTTTGGAGAAACGTCGTTTGACATTTACTAGATTCTAATACTATTTTAAAGGCTTGGCAACATAGTCCCGTTCTGAGAGCTGTACCGTGCTATCACATTTATACTGAACAAAGTATAAATATGTATCAATGTTATTGACATATTGAAGTTACATTTTGTTTGTCAATCTGACGATGCTAGTTATTAGCTTAACAGCTGTAATTGCATTTTAAAACGTATTTTTCGAATAAATAGTGGAAGTTTAGTTCAACCGTTTAGTTATTTATTGTTCACAGTAAAACTACCACTAATTATTTAAAAAATTGCTTTTTTAACTTAATGACAATGACAATGTTTTTAGCGAAACAGCTTCTCACAAATAACTTTTTCTAAATAATACAAGCTTCTGTGCACGAAACCAGCGCTTTATATAGGGTCTATTATCAATTCTTAATAAGTCTGAGCAATACCTAAAAACTTGAGCGGTCAAGTGATGTATACAAATCTTAACTAACCTCAGCTCGAGCATATTCTTCCTGTGAGCGAGAAATTATTATATCAAAATTTTTATACATGACCTAAGATTTTATATGTTACTGTTTTACTTTTTGTTTCGTGTTTTGTCATGTGATTGGCTCTTTAGGTTAGTTTTTATATTAAAACAGCAGTAAATACTTAGATTAGATTTTCTTATATCGTATATGCCAATTAGACTTCGACCTACTAAGATATTTAGTGCATACCTTTTTATTCGGGCTGAGATGGTAAACTCATGTTCGATGGGTCCTTATCCAGAACTCAACAGTGTTGGACTAACCCTCGAGCGGATGCCTACTAACCAAACCCACCTCAAAAACTCGCCGATACCCCCGCCTCGGAATCACTACCGTAGCATACTTCAAACGGGCGGTGGTCCCTCACACACTCTTCACCCATTCATCCTACTAGCTATCAGAACATTACCTTCTCTTAACCATTTTCTCCACAACTTCGCTAATCTCCACCCATTCTTTCTCCCCTCTCAACATTATTTCCACCATGTTCTCCCAATACCCCGAGTCTCCTCTCCAACTTCTCTAAATCCTCCTTGTTCTTCCAACATCTAAACACATGACCCTCATTATCCTCCAACTCACGCATATTCCAGCCTCTATCTTCCCAATCTTGTGTAGATACCCCACTCTTGACCCATGCCCAGTGAGCACTTGGGTCAAGAAGTAGCTTACTCCTCAAAACTCTCGGTCCATCCACTCCTATTCCAAATCGCCATTTTTAATGCACTTTCATATCCCTCCCACCTCTCACTATTTCCTCCCCCATCCAATCCTCAACTTCCTCTTTTGTGACACCCTTTCACCGTTGCCTCTTTGCCTTAGCCATCAGGTCCTTAACAGCACAGCTGCTGCTATTACACCCACTGTCCTGTACCCTTGTACCACTCTCAAGAAAATCCCCCTCTGGACTTGTAGTAGTGGCTTTATCCTCGCATGGATCCCCGCTCTTTCACTCAATACTTCCGCTCCGTACAGCATACTCTGCTTAATCGTCCTACCAATAACCATCTCCTCTTCCATTCTCCCTGCCCTTTCACATTACACATCAATCTCCCCAACAATGCTGCTCGTACTCTTGCCTTCTTTGCTGCGTACATCATATGGTGCTTGAAGGATAGTTGACTATCCAACCAAATACTTAGATACTTCACCGACTGTGCCATACGAATTTTCTTCCCGTCCTTCGAAAGGAGAACTCTCTAATTTTTGACCTACTACCACTTTTGGTGCATACCTTAATCAACTTGAACTAACGAAGCAAAACAGCTTTATAACTCAAGCCGTTGTTTTATTGCATTTGTAAAGTAAGACACATGATAAACAATTATTTTTATCGAATTTTAATTATTTTTTAAATTAGTCTAATAATTTCTATTATATAATATGTAATGAATATTATGATTTCAAATATTGTTTATTGTTTGATTGATATTATTTTTTAGAATGATATTACTTAAATTTTCTATTAGTAGCAACAAGATCTTTTTCTCAGGGGTGTTTGGTTATGCAAGTTTCCAGTTGGATTATTAGGTAGGTATTTAAATAAAATTTGATTAAATTATAATTACAAATTTATTATGAGTTAAATTAAAACAGTAATCTATTGAATGGCTAATAAAATAATAAGTAGGAAAATATTAAAAAAAAGCTTTTTATTAACTATAAACGAACTTACTTGATGTTAAAATTGGGCCAAATTAATCAATGTTATTTATGTAATGTTAAGTAAGATTATCGAAATACACTAATTATTGAATATCAAGTAAATTTCTTTGTTTTTAAATTATAAAACTTAACTAACTAGTACAAAAAAGTTTACAATTTTATCTGACCTTGATGTAGAGTCCTGCTTCCTGATTGGTGGAAAAAGTCTGTAGTCGCTCTATGAAAAACGTAAACGAACGAAGTGATACGTGGAAATTCCGACTTTGGTAAAATGTCGTGTTGTTAGACGATTGGTTTCTTGTGTAATATTATTCTTTTTGTTCCTCCAAATTGATATAGTTTAGTGTGTGTTGGATTACAGTTTCTTTAATTGCTTTATTAATAGTAAGTACTCTTATATTCTTCTTTTTTATCAACCGAAAATGTTTTAATTTCACTTTTTGATTAGTTCTTAATGTCACTTTTTGGCCTTTTATTTTACTTTTTGATTGTTTTAAGTTGTATTTCTAATGACACTATTTAATACTTTATTTTCACTACTTTAAAAACTGTTCACTTTGTTCTAATTGACTTTTCACACTGACTGATCTTCTATGTTTTACTTCCAATAATACACTACTACCCTTTCGACCTCTGTTCAAGTCTTTTTATAGGTTTCAAACTTTCTAGAAACTTCCTGAATGACCATTTTCTAAGAACACTATATGCATCTCTCTCTTTTTTATGTATGACTAGACATACTCACTTCGTCTATTATCGTTCATTCCGGAACAAAAATATAGTCAAATATATCTGTCTCCTTTTTACACATTATCTGTCTTTTTTTTACACATTATATAATCAATTTTCGCGAAGTTTTCAGTAGGTTTTAAATAAAATATTTATGTACAAGATATAATATTGATACATTACATAATAAAATTATTTCTAACTTAAAATTCTCTCACAAATAGACAAAATATATAATAAAATAATACAATATAATAAAAATTATTTGATTAAGTTATATTAAACAATTTCGTTTGATATTATAATCATTATACTATTGTCCAATATTTAAATATTACAAATAATTTCTCTTTAGTACATTTAGTATTCACTGGTAAGCTTTTATTAATTGTAGATGCGCAATACAAATACAATATTGAACAATACAGTGTTATCACCAGACTATACATTGTGTATATCCATGTACTAACATCTAACACTTGCAAGTAAATGTTTATTTATGGAGATCGTAAATCGATATATTTAAACTGTATTGAAATTGAGGATTAATCCTAGATACATTCAAGGATAGACTAATTTGCATGCCTCTATCCAAATTCTTATTTGTTCAAAACATCTTTAAACTGTATTCATTTTCTACGAAAAAAATTAATACTAGTGATTGTATTACTTTTTATTTGGTATTTTTAACAATGTCATTGTATTTAAAAATGTATCTGTTTTTAAAAAGCAGCATTGTGTGGGAATCTAGGAAGGTAATCATAAAATGTTCCATAGTTTCTTTCACTTTTAAGCAATCGTAAATGGATTCTCTGTATTTAGTTAATGATTAAATATGTGTCAAATGTATGTTTTGAGCGAGTCACTACTACTACTACTTGTATTCTACCACATGTTGGAAGCCTTACTGATATTTTATAGCTTTTGAGACATAGAGTATATTCTTGAGATTTATGTGGTTAATAGAATCGCAAGCACATTTGTTCATTTCTTCTTTTCCAAAATGAAACAAAACACAAGAAAATAAATAAAATCTTTGTATACTTCTTGACTAGCTTTTAGTGCATTTTCAATGTTCTTGGGTAGGTGTACATTATGGTTTGCAGTGAGATGATAAGAGAATCTGTTAGTATGGTCGCTTTCTCCATTTCGAATGATGCCAAAATAATTCTCCAAGAAATAAAATAAAACAATAGAATAACTCCATTTTATAAAAGATAAACTTATTGGAAATTGGCACAGGTTTAAATGGTTGTCATGGAAACAGTTAAAAGAAACTATTGATTAATGAGTAGTGACAGAAAGACGTTTATCTTTATAGTGCGTGTACATATCACATAAAAATACTTCGTCTGCGTTAAGAATAGGGTCGAAACCGAAAAAATTACTTTTTTTGAGTAAAATGTCTAGTCCAAAGAATTCGATTAAAAAGAATCAATACCGCAGAATTGTAGTCGTAAACTTATTCTATGGTGTATGCTGGTCAGATATAAATGTAAAGTACAACGTGTTCTTCCAATGTTCTTCCTTTTCATGTATCTGTGGCTACATACTTTCGACGCAGACCCGATTAGGAATTAAAAAAAAACATTCTGGTAATTCTGGGCTACGAGGGATGCCTTTTATATTTCGGGATTTGGCAACCCTGGTGTTGCAATCTGGCAACTGACAGCTCTATCGTAAAGTTGGACATTTTTGAAGTTATACGTACTCAGGAAGTTTTGACATACGTGAGCTATTTGTGTTGTTTACAGTAATTTAAAAGATTCATCTCGGCCCAAAAATGGAATTAAATTTTCGTGCAATTATTTTTACAACTTAAAAGATTCATCTCTGTCCAAAAATGGAATTAAATCTTGAACATTTTAGTGCGATTATTTTTTTACAACCTTCGACGTGGATTAACTCAGTAACACTGCATGGATGAACTTAATTCAATGTTTGCCGATGAAGCTCCATTAAGGACCAGGATGGTATGGTGAATTCAATCGTGGCCGAATTTCGAGCAGGTCGTCCAACAACAGTTGTTCCGAAAACCATTGATGCTATGCGCGAACTGATATTGCAAGATCGTCATGTGAACATCGCGAGATTGAGACATCCTTAGGCAATAATGGAACCAGCATACATTCAATATTGTATAAATATTTAACGGTCAAAAAAATTTGTTCGCGTTGGATCTCACACAATTTGTCAATCGCTCAAAAAATGGCTCGGGTCCAAGGAAATGCTCAAAAAATACGATCGCGCTGCTTCGAAACACGTCTATGATATCGTAACAGGTAATGAATCGTGGAATTACGCGTATGAGCCCGAAAGTAAACAGCAGTCGACTGTATGGGTGTTTCAAGATGAGCCCAATCCAACAAAAGATGTTCACGCACGAAGCACTTCCAACCAAATGGCCGCCTGTTTTTTCGGAAAAATTGGACATGTCGCAACCGTACCACTAGAACAACGAAGAGCAGTCAATTCTCAGTGGTATACAACCATTTGTTTGCCAGTTGTCTATCAAGAAATCAGAAAATCCAAACGTCAAAGACGGATCACTCTTCACCACGACAATGCGAGCTCCGACACATCGATTTGATGAGACATCCACCGTATAGTCCTGACTTAGTACCGAATGACTTTTCTTATTCCCGTATGTAAAAAAACAAATTGAGAGGTCAACGTTTTTCGACATCTGAAGAAGCTGTTGATGCATTCAGAATGCATGTTTTGGAGATACCTCAATCAGAGTGGCAAAAGTGCAACCCTTGTATTTGTTATTTGTTTTTAATGAATTTCCTCTTCTTGAAACCACCTTACTACTACTCATAATAATGTTTACTTGTTTAATTAAGTACATTTCTATTTTTTTTTGTTAAAAACCAATCTGTAGTTACAAATGTATTTTATATATTTAATGTAAAACACCAGAAATTTTGTTTAAAAGTTGTATTAGATTCGTAGCTACACGCCTTTTCTTATCTCTGCCTTCTCCAGGTATATTGTGGTAGTCCTTTTTACTTTCCAGGAACCTGTTCAGTTTACTCCTTTCTAATAGACTCATTAAATTGTGCAGTGATTCTATGGCTTCTAGCCATAGGCTTTTCTTTGGCTTTAATTTAATATTTTTGTATCGAAAGTCCTTTGCATTTGCAGTATATGCTAGCTATCTTTGGAACACTGTGGCAGAGAGATAGAGCTCCTGTTCCTTCTTCAGTTTTTGAGCCGTCTAAGTAGTAAACAAGTTCTGCATGGATAGGCGGTTGTATTTAACAACTTTAATTTTCTTAAATAGTATTTGTCTCTAATTACACCTAATAATACCAAATAATCTAGACTATACTTACATCAAAAAGACGCAACTTTGACCTAACTAAGATAACTAATGAAGATAACTAATAGCACCAATAAAATTGATTATAATAAATGGTGAAATATAAATAAGCTGTAAGTATAATAAAGTAGAAAATTTACATTTTTTACACTAGCCAAAGATACCATTAATGGCTATCATCCTCTAAAATAAACACATAATGTAAATGGTGTGTGTTGTGGCAGCTACAATAAGGGAGCGCCTTTAAAACTGATAATTAGTCGGCGCATAATCGATAAACTTTAAAAAATCGTCTTCTACGAATAGTTAAGTCTCTTTGGATGAATAATTCATGCTAATTACCTTCCTTAACTTATGCAATTTTGTAACTGATTACTCTTACTTTTTTTATTATTAAAGTTAAGATATTTTGAAATGAACAGTCCAAAGTTAATATTTTGCTTCAACCTCTTTGAGTCAACTTTCGATTCATATGTGTCTATTATTTTTTTGTGTGCTCATTTGTATTATCTTGTACAAGCATCTGCTGACTCAAGTAACTTATTAAATAAATTTAAAATAGGATCAATACAAAATTTACTAAGAACAATAAACAACTAAACGTTTGAAAAAAAAACTTCAACGTTTATTTAAAATGATAAATTTTATAATTTAATGACAGCTGTGGCCTTCTACAAAGTAAGAGTTAGTTCGATAATACTAAATGTGTTAAAAAAATTATTTACAAGTCTTTCTATCATATGAATAAATTCAGTTTTTGTAATTCAGTTATATCATAATTTTGACACTCATTCTAAATACAAAATGTTGTTCATTTTGTCAATCGTTTTATAAATAAAGTCTCACTCTAAACTTCATTTTTAAATATACATTTTAAGCCTATAAATATGATCATCAGCTTCTATTAAGAATCTACTGAAATCTTCCTTACTAAAAGTTTTTGATTTTTTGGCCGATATTCTTCCGCATTCCTTTTCAAAAAAGTAATCAAATGTGTAAATTTATTGATATCCACATTTTTATTGACATAGATTGTTGTTCGTAACATCGAATTGTGACTCCACATCGTCAACGGTTGGAAATACTCTTATTTTATATGAAAAATAAGCAAGAAGAACCTTTTCTGATATCGTTTTTTCAGTATCTATCTTCTTCACCCCCACCATTTTTGGAAGTTAAAATAAGCTGTTTTATACGTTGCTTTTGATTAACTTTATCAGCAAATTTGCTACAACGGCTTTTGCAGCTTCTTCAACGTCTGAAGGTAGAGAATCAGACTTAGATGCGTTCATTTTTAACAAGAAAATTAACAAATTAATAAAGGCGATTATTTTGACGCATATGTTTCAACATTTGAGCTTTGTTGTAATGGTTATGTCCATAGAAACAAACATGGATGGCTTTTATAATAGGCCGATGCGACGTTAAATAATAACCAAGTAAAATAAATTCAAAATGAAAATAAAACTGTATTACAAAAAATCTTGTTTTTTGCACAGGATCACTCGCTACGCTCGTGCATTTTGCACCTAGTTATATAAACAGCTATTTTGTAGTAGTTACAGAGATTTAAAGCGTATTTAATGCCTGATTTTTGCAGCAACACTAACGTTAATTTAACAAATTAATTGTATTTAATAAAAATGATAAATCGTTATCGTTTATTTGCAATAAATTTGTTTTTGATGTGTAAAGTGCTAAAACACATTTTCATTTAAAGCTATAATTAACAAATTTTTACACAGCGACAACAAACACATTTGACAGCATTATTATTTTATAACTTGATTACAAAACATTATTTTAATTAAGGTTAAGTTTAAAATGTATAATCTTACATTGTAACATTTTTTTAAATGTAAACAGCACGTCATGGAAACATAAATGTAAGTACCAATGTTTTACTTAAAAATAATGATTTATGTTCTACAGATTCTTTTAGAAAAATATTTAAAAAATCCGGTGTGGGGGATTATTAAGAAGGTTATTTTTAATATATTTTTTAATGAATGTCTTTAATAAATTCACTTTAAATTATATAGTTTACCATGAGTGAATTTGCGAGAATTTACCAACCCCATTCGAATGACAGGTATAACCTAAGATTTCTATAATGGGAAGTTGTATAGGTTTGTGATAGATCTTTGACAGGTTTCTACATTCTCTATTTTAAAAATGTTATCACTTTCAAGTTTATTACAACAAATAAGATAAGTAAATTAAAATTATGTGGTTATTGAAATTTGTTCCAATACAATCAAAAGCTAAAATGTAATGCTAATAAAGTTGATTTTCAAAATGTTCACCGCGAATGTCTTGGCAACATACTAATCTCAAATAAAACTGTTGTTTAACATTATTTAAAACATCAGACTTAATCGACCTTACAGCTAGCATTCTTCTTTCTCTTTGGTAATTTAAATTAAAAGGATTACTCTTGTACAACTTGCTCTTCCCTATCCCCTTAAATAGAAATCTTAATTATAATGAAAGATTACGTTATCGCACTGGCCATTCAATCGATCCTCGCCTTCCTATCGATTAGGAAATATTTTATCGAAATACTGCCGGAGATTAAGTTGGTAATATGGTGGTGCTCCATCCTGTTGAAACCATTCACTGGAACTTGAGGGTTTCCTGGATCAGGATATAAATTTGCCAACGTTGGAATGACAACATTTTGAAGAAGTGCCAAATAATACTCGCCATTCAGGGTGTCGTTAATGATATAGTTTCCAACAGTCCTCGCCCAAATATTAACCATTTGTGGTTATTTTGTGTATACATCTGTCATCACACCTGATATATTAAATAATATTAGAAGACAGTTTTTATTTAAGACTAGGATCTTGCCAAGAAGATCGCGGTAAACATTTTTAACATCTACCTTATTAACATTTATAGGTATTTTTATTGTTCTACTTTGTGGAATTCCATCTTAGTAGGAACAATATTCTTATTTGCTACAATAAATTTAAAAGCCATTTTTTTAATAGAGAATAAAGAGATGTTTCGAACACTATATCCCTAGCCTGAACCTTACATAAATATTGGGGGTTTGACCAATGAGGACTAACTGTAACTGTCAACTTTTACTAATGTAAATCATTGCTAAAGACATTTTTCCCCCAAAATTATTATTTTGCAAAAGTATGTACTCGGGAAGTGCTTAAATTACTTCAAATGTAAAAGTATAGTAATTCTATATCCCACAAGTGAACAAAACGGCCTAGAAAACAGACCCTCATTTTTGGCCTAAAAATTTTGTAGTGATAGTGCTAGCGGACTCCCTCATTTACTTAAAAAATTAGTTTTTGTAGCTAAAAATCTAGGCTTTAATATTGTTATGCCCATTTGCACCAACAGATTTAAGTAGCCCTAAGAGATAAGGATCCCTTAATATGTGAATTTGGTTTGCACGAACCCTAAGGATAACTTATTCTTAACTTAATTTAAGTTCCCGCCAGCGATTACTTGGGGTATCCTTAACACCTCTTAACCTTAAAACTTTTATGTTTTTTCGGATTTGAATGCATTTTTTCTAGTAACCTAAATTATGGAGTATTTAAATTATTTGGACGATAATCCACATTATCTGGAGGATGATATTGAGTTAGTGGATATTATACAAACAGGTTTTCCAAGAACAGTATACAACAGAACCAATTATTATGAAACCATGAATCCTTTGGCATTTTTTACAAAGGTTTCGTTTGTATAAAGAAATATTAATGCATATTGAGAATCATTTGAAATATCCATATGACAGGTACCTATTTTGGTATTATACTTTAAATTGAGTTCAAACTATTAGGTACCCACATTTCAGAAATAACAGCGTTTCTCCAATGAACCAAATTTTATGTGCTTCATACACAGATAAAAGACATGTATGCTCTGAGATAATTTGGTAGTTCGGATTTTCAGTATTATTAAAGGTTATCTATGGTTTGGGTCACTTAATTCAACTATGGTTGGCTCTTTTTTCTCAATTTTGTGCCAACATAAGGCTGCAATAAATAAAATTTACTAAATTCATGCGGAGTTGCCAATGTTAAACAAGACTTAGCTAAGGAGACAATAACATTTGTTGGTGCAAATGTATAGAACTTAAGGAGTCCTTAACTTTTAGGTTCCCTCAACTATTCTCTCCCTAACGTGATGTTGGTACAATCGGGCACTACTTAACGTCAGACAGCTACCTTGAAAAAACAAAATATAACTAATATACCATCTGGTGATAATAGTTTATCGAATCCACTGCCATTAAGTTAAATAAGCTTATTTTTTAAATAAAAGTAAAAATTTTGGTTAAAAGTTTCATTGTTTAATATTCTTAGTTAGAAATTATGTGTTTTTTTTCTTCCAAATGGTTTTCGTTACTGTATCTATAACTCTAAATTAATAAAACTAAGATAAATATTTATAATAAGTCTATCTTTATTCATTATAAATCACACCACTCTTTCGCAAACCCGAACCCAACTTGTAACAATATTAGTTCCAGTTCCCAGAAGGCGCCAATTTGTAACCTTTACAGTCCCAAAATTCTCCAAAAGAGATCCCGGCTAAGAGACCCTCTCCAGGGGGTGGTTCGACTCCAAGTTAATGCTCCCTATAGGAAGGATTGTGATGTATAAGTAATAAGGGCGCCACTATCTTCTTGTACGCTTTCGAATAAGCAAACAAACTACACAAAAACTAAGGTGGGAAAGATAGAAACACCTTGTAATTAGTTTAATTAAACAACAAATAAAGAAGCAACAAAAGACCGACCACGCTACACCCTTAAGACTTATAGTCTAAGGTATATAAATCTCGTTCAAACAGCTACATAGTTACGCGTCTATAAGGGGTTTCTCGTGTATAGTAGCATTAAAAGTGATTCGGGGTCGGTTTTAACGTTAATAATAGCGGTATCGTTTACGGTCGGATAATATTGCAAGGTGACATGACGATGGACATGTTACAAACTTTTACCCAAACCCTTTTCCTAATTACTCCAAAAAAACCAATTAACTTTAAATAGCCGCAAACACTCCAAACCAGCCCTGCAAAGGATTCCGAAATCATATATCAGGGCTCAAAACACAAAAACACGCAACGAACCCTTTTAGGCAACCACAAAAGCAAATCGAGAAAGAAGAAGAAGAAGAAGAAGAAGAAGAACACCCCACTTCCGTAGGATCTAAACCTACAATCTTCCATTAATTAATCAATTGCAGGTATTCGAAATACCAAATGGACAGCCCATTCCAATACAAACAAACTTTCAATCCCATACTGCCTCTACCCGCACGTTTTAAGCCTGCTAGGTAAAACGAAGGAATAAAGATCCAAAAACTCACTGCATCACCTATTAAAGTCTTCCAGATGAACTCCGAACCATTTTTGGTTTCACCTCGCTACCATTTTGCTAACACAAACCCCAGCTGTAAACTGCAACAAACCAGTCAATTCAATCGAGCTCTTACAAACACAAGCTCTGAAGAGAGCTAAATTTTAATACATTTACCGTATTACTTAATTTGTTATAAAGAACAGTAAACAACTAAACGGTTGAATTAGCTAATTCTAGCGAAACGGCCGTCATTGCATTTAAAAACGTATTTTACGAATAAATAGTAAAAGTTTAATTCAACCGTTTAGTTGTTTACTGTTCTTAATAAAATGAACTTTCACATAGTAAGGGTTAGTACAATAAATTTCATTTCTTATAACTTAGCGAAGAAAAAAGTGGATTTTTTCAAACTGTTACCGATTTGCAAGTTTTACTTTACATCAAACTTGATATGTCCGTTTTTTTAATCTATTGGTACAACACAATCCACTTTAAATTTGAAAAGTACTCACTGACTAGACTTGTTGCGGTTATTATCTTATACAGTGTAGTTTATTTTTACCATAAATTACTTTTAATTTAAAGTTATTTTAGCAGATCTATATTTGCAAGAACACGAGACAGCTTTTCCGGTTTATCAGATTCAAGTTATCCGCGGCTGAATTAACGAAAATAAGACTGATATATCTTAGTCGAACACGCCGATAAACAAGCCCAGCGAATTTAATTGAATACTTACCATCGAATGCCGCGCTTTGTTGTGAATATACAGAGATAAGCCATTCGAAATATTTGGTTGGCGGTGGTATTGAGTGCATTGAATTGTAGAGATAATAAATAGGGAAAAGCAGTACCGTATTCCAAACACACTACAATTCATTATCATACTAAATTAAGCGAAATGCAGTTTGTTTATATTTATTGCTAATTACTTTATTAATCGAAAGTAATAATTAGCTTTTTATTCATCTGTAACAGTTCTTATTGGTCCCAAACTTACTGTAGTCATAAATGGACCTAATAATTATACTTTTCCTAATTAAGAATAATAAAAAACTCTTCGTTTTAAAAAAACTTCCACTATTTATTTAAAAAACTGCTTTTTTAAAACTCATGACAGCCGTTTCGATAGACAACTAGCATCGTCAGATTGACATATGTCAATGATATGTCATATGTTAAGCCATATGTCATATTTACATATGGCTTTTTAAATAAATAAAGTTTTGTTAAAACGAAGAGTTTTTTATTATTCTTAATAAGATGGACTTCCAAAAAGTAAGGGTTAGTACAATCAATTTAATATACTTTTCCTGGTATATTTTAACCCTATTTAAAATATTATAAACTTGCACTTTTTAAAAAACAACGTGATGTATTTGAGTTTATAGGATTTTTACGATAAGTTGACCATGACGTCATTCCTAGTTAATTATATTGCCAACAAAGTAACTTAAAAATAACTGACAGTAGATGAGATTTACTTGTAAGAGATAGGAAAATTAAACGTGTACAGATTGGTAACAATTCGCGCTGTTGCCACGAGCCAATTGCCACGCGTAAATATTGTATTGTACACGTTTGACATTTAGAATTAGCACAGCACTACCAGTTAACCTAGATGAAGGAAAAACAACTCTGCGTGACAACACCGCAAAATTTTATGCTCTGACGTCATTGTCAACTTATCGTAAAAATCCTATATTTCGAAAAATCGTGTTTTGGTGAATGCTGACATGGAAATGTTGGAGTATATCACCTTAAACCCCGGAAAAAGTGTCTGGCTTTTTGTAAATATTTTGTTTTTATATTTAATTTAAACGCTGTCAAAATTGCAGCGTGAATCAAACACTTCAAATGGTATTTTTAAAAAATCATCTTTGGGGTGAATTTATTAAATATAAACCCCGTCAAAAGTGTCTGCCCAAATAGTTGTATTTTTAAAATTACCTAAACTTTCAATAACTGGTTGTTGGCTGATGAATCAAGCACTTTTTTGGGGTCATATTTTGTACACCTTTTTAGGATGCGCACTACCTGATGTCCCAAGGTGGGTCAAGCCAATACAGGTATATCTGCTTTTCAATCCAATATATTTTAAATCAAAAAATTTTAAGGTGCATCAAACACTTCATGAAACGTGCTTTACTAGCTCTCCGACTAATATGGAATGCGGTCATAGGAATGAGAATGAGAGGCTTACCAAGGTTAAAAGTATACATTTATGAAGAAGGCAACATGGACAGAACAATAGCCTTCTAGACTGCCCCTGGCCTTGAGGGTGAGTATTTTTTCTACCGGTACTATATACTAAAGGCTTTGATAAATAAGTATATTTTGCAGCCGTTTCTAAAGAAAGAAAAATACAAATCATAACTGTAGGAACTAGAATTTCTGACAGCTTGTTACCTACACACAAGATAAACAATAGGGAATAAATCTGTATACAGGTTACAACGTATTTTCATGACTCACATTGGATACAGTAAGAAGAATAACAAAGATTTTGGGCAGATAATTTTAAATGTGTAATAAAAGAAAACTCAAAAAAAAAATCAAAAATATAAAGATTACTCGGTCATCGTACTAACGAGCAGGATGACAAACTGATTGTACTTTTAATTAATAAGCTATTTTGCTTTTTTAAATTCAAACACAAACCAATTTATTTGATAATTATTTTTAACAGATGTTTCTAAAAGCATCCCTAGAAGTTAATCTTTCATATATTTACTCACTTTGCTGTATAATTCCAATTCGATCATTACCTTTACACACATAAAAGGCAACGGTATGTTCTAATTAACTCTAAAACCGAGGAGATAAATTTTTTTGCCTTTATCGCATACAAATTCACACAAATTTCTATCCCGGAATCTCTATATCGGAGGCTCAGTTTGGGGACCGGGACTTCGGATGGGAAGAAAAGTTTGTGTAGGAAATTATAGACGCAATGATATATCGTTGGAAATTGTTGGATAATAATTTAAGACCGATGTGTGTATTAGTAAGTTTCTATAAACTTGGTGTAGATTACAAACGTTGGCAGTAAATTTTAAACTTACATTTATTATTAAAGGGATGCGAATTACTAAAACTAACTCATAAGGGATGGAGATTTAGCGATAATTTGATCGGTTTTTGTGGGTAAATAAATAAATGGTTAATCATTACTAGTAGGGATAGCTTATTAGAGTACAGTATTTAAAATCATTGTTTTTAATACACAATAGAATGGCAAAATTTTTTTTTTTTAATTGTTAAATAAGCCATTTGTTTATAAAATTTTTTTAAACAATTGGTCACAAACATTTAAAAAAATTTGATTTATATTGTTTATAG
The DNA here is from genome assembly GCA_035357415.1 of Ophraella communa. Classification (NCBI taxonomy): domain Eukaryota; kingdom Metazoa; phylum Arthropoda; class Insecta; order Coleoptera; family Chrysomelidae; genus Ophraella; species Ophraella communa. Next base: position 16,151,302 of record CM068988.1, on the reverse strand, counting down.
CGTATTAAAAACGATTGTAAACAATTGTTTAAAAAAATTTAAATTTTTCACATCTAAAATCGCATTTATTTACTTTACTTGTTAATAACAATTTCAATTTTTAAAAATTTAAAAAAATTATCATGTAACTTTGTTCAGTATCTTTATGATAAAGGATTCCAAGGGTTAAAAAATTCTTGTGTTTTTATTTTACTCACAGTAACGAATTTAAAGTTAGTAACAATGAGGATGTAATTTTTTAATTGACAAATGGATAGAAATGTTAAAAATAACGGAAAAAATTTTTGACTGCAGAAATTTGTTCTATGATATGTTCTGTTAGTGCTAGAATTTTTAAAATTTTTTTATTAATATTTACTTATTGAACAAAAAAATAATTTATGTCAGTTGGTAGTTGCGACGGTGATGCACCGGCCGTTTTTTATTTCATTTTCAACATTAATTTATATCTATAAATAATTAAAAAAAATTGGAATTTTCCTGACCGTACATTAAATAACAATTTAAAGTTTTTTCCTGGGTATCGGTCAAAAAAAATAATAAATAAATAAATATATTTTTTTTATATTAAAATTGGCATAACAACGTTTCGGCCATGGGCCATCATCAGGTGTATATAGATAAAACTAAAAAATTCTTAATTAAATCACACACAATTAAATTTTTTTTTAAAAACTTACAAAATCACAACTAAGTCTACATTTAAAATAATATTGGTTTAAAATATAAAATACAAGACCACACAAATTACTTTATTAAAGGAAAATAAATTGGTGATAAACACTCCAAATCAGTGTGACTGTTAACACTATGTAAATCTCTCTTTCCACCATTTCTAGAAAGTTTCGTTTGGTTAAATCACTTGCCTTAGGGACTATTTTAACATTTTCGAAATCAAAGTGGTGAAAATTATTGATGGAATGTTTGGATAAGGCAGTTGCATTTTCGTTTTTTGTCTTAACATCATAATAATGTCTGTAAATACGTTTGCCCAAATATTGCTTTGTTTGTCCTGTATAGGTAGATGGACAGTCTTTGCAAGAGATTTTATATACTACATTGGTTTGATTTAAGATGTCGATTTTTGGTTTGAGATTGCCCTGTCGGTAAGGCTATTTACTACACTACGTTTGTAGGTGGTGGGAATATTTGAATTAAAATTTAGGTATCTTCCAGACCAAATTTCCTTGGTAAACCAATTAGTTTCAATTTTACCACTATTATCATACTTTAACGATATATCAAGGAAATTAATACTATGGTTCTTTTCTTTTTCGAAAGTAAATTGAAGGCGAGGGTGAAAATTATTAAATAATTGGTGTATATTTTCAACTTTATCTTCAGGAACACAAAGTATACAATCATCGACATATCTTTTGTAAAAGAATGGCTGAGAATTAAGTTTATTTATACTAGTGGTTTCCAATTCTTCCATAACAAGATTGGCTATGGTTGAAGAGATTGGTGAGCCCATTGCTGTTCCAAAAATCTGGGAATAGTAAACATCATTGTGTCTAAAGAAGGTAGATGACAGACAGAATTCAACGCCTTCAATGAACTCATGGATGGGAAGCGTGGTATAGTTCTCAATTTCATTCCAACTAAAATTACGAAGTTTATTTTTAATTTATAGGTTTCCCTTGTTGAACTGATTTCAAAAATATATAACATTATGCTTCGAATTGGCATATTCCAAGTAACTAAACCTAAAAACTGAATAAATAAAGAATGTAATAATCGTATTAAATACCTACAAAAAATTTATTGTACTAACCCTTACTTTTTGGAAGTCCATCTTAATAAGAATAATAAAAAACTCTTCTTATTAACGTAACTTCCAAGTTTAATTGAAAAAATTAGGTTTTAAATCACAATGACAGCCGTTTCGCCAAGATTAGCATCGTCAGATTCACATATTTAAGTTACATTTTGTTTCTTTGTAGCTAGATACCTGATATTGATAAGAATTTAAATTTTTTTTTTGATATTGATAAGGAGTGTTAAGGGTAGACCAAGTATGGAAGTAATAAGACCTAACACTATTAAAGCCTAGATGTTAATAGCCCTAAGGGATTATCCTGGATGTACTTCCCTCTAAGATCAGTATAACTGTGCAATGATATAGAAAAACCAGGAAAAAACTATATCTTGCTAATCTTTACAATAACTTAATATATTTGTTTTACAATTACGTCTTATCTATGTATAAAATCAAAGTAAACAGTTTAATAGTGGAAAACTTCCAAGATTTATTTGTTCTTTGACAGCTTTATATTGTGGATCTGCTAGATGTATTTTTATTTCAAGTTCTTCAAGGAAATCTAAATTTTGTTTTTTATCACTAGTGTGTAGTATTTGGATGTCATTGGTGTGTAAGAGTGAGGTTGGATGTTCAAGTAGGTGTTTTGCATAATTTGACCTATCTGGTTGTTTTAATCTATATGCTCTTAAGTGTTCATTAAATCTTCAAAAAATGACGTTACATTTTTAAGAGGGTGTTGTACTTTAAATGAATTAAGACTTTTTTTGCAAAGACGGTGCAAATATCAAAAAAAATCGTAAAAGATCGTTATGTCTGAATACCCCATCTAAATACTTTTCTTATGATATGCCCCACATGGTACATTCCCTATTGAAAGAGAAGGGGTTGGGAAAGTGAAAGAGAAGGGGTCGACAAATGACAGATATATGTATCGTGAAAATGTGTCCCCCTTGAAACAAAAATCGACCTGTTTTCTAATTTTCTTAAAATATAATAAATATTGCCAAATATTGAGGTGGACTATTTTCTGTGGCCCACACTGTAGATGTACCCAAGTGACCTATAGTAATTTTCCCATTTCTTATTAACCTCTGTTAGAAACCCACTAACTCTTTAGCTCTCTGTCAGATTACATGTTTTCTGTGGTTATTCTATAACACCTATCGAATGGCAAACAGGAAGGGAACAATACAGCAAAATTTGAAACCGCTTTTGAAAATTCTTCTGCTTTCCTCCTAGCAAGTCTCCCAGCACCAACAATCCTGAATCACCAGAGCCATTATTTTAAATCCACAATTTTAGAAAAAATCCACCTAATTCTGGTTCACATTTCGTTCGTTATAATTTGCAGTTTTTTTACAAAATGCCTTTAATGGCATTGATGAATGCCACGGAGTCTTAACTTGCCTAAGCATTTGTAAATTTATTATAATATATAGCACGATTGTTAGTTTGCATAACACAACCGACCGCCCATAAAAAAGCATTATTGTCCTTATCGAATAACCAATAGCTGAAAAAAAACTAGGAATTCGATTGTCTTATGATTTATTGAAGGTAAGTACTTATGAATATAGATGTGCCCTTAATTCGTGTTCCGGCTATATAGACACGAAACCATTTTCGTTGTTAAAAAGTTTTCCTCGACATGCGAACGTTAATATTTGAAACGTTTCGTACTTTAATCTGACAGGAATATTTTAACGAAATAGAACAATTGCCAAGGATTTGTTTACCAAAAAATAAAACGTGATAACGTATCGTGAACCAGATGTTTTCACTGCCTTACGATATAAAATGAATGATTTATTTTAATTGCCTTTGAACATTTGCAGATCACCGAATGGCTTCAAACTATAATCGGAAGTATTAGTTCGTATTAAAAAGTTTGTGAATAGCTAAAAATTACTGACTCATTTATCATCAAAGTTAATCGATTTTTCTGGTTTGTATTGGGTATAAAATAATTTATATACATGAAATGATTGTCTTGCATACTAATTAAAATATCTTTTTCTTATTTATAGTCCATGCATAACCAATCTGTGATTTATATGGAAGAAATCTTCTTTAGAGGGGCCGAAAACTTTTTATAAAAACTTTCACTTTTTATTTAAAAAATTGCTTTTTTAACTCAATCGCAGCTGTTTCGCTAAAAACTAGCAACATCAGATTAAGGTATTGAAGTTATATTTTGTTTTTTACGGCAACTACCTCATGAAATGTGACTCGAAGAGGGAAAAATAGACTGTTTTGGAAGCTGACAGGTGAAGCTTCCAAAGGTGAAGAGTTGAGTTTTGACAAAGCGGCAATAATTAAATCCCATATTAGAGAGCTGTCAATGACAAGTCCCAAAAATCTCACAAAGTCAACGACCTCTATAGTGGAATTATTTAACATAATAGGTTGAATTCCAGATGTGTATGGTAAAACTTTTGTCTTAAAAACGTTCAAACACATATGGTTAGAATCACACTATGATTTGATTATTAGCCCTAAGGGATTATCCTGGATGTATTTCCCTCTAAGATCAGTATAACTGTGCAATGATATAGAAAAACCAGGAAAAAACTATATCATGCTGATCTTTACAATAACTTAATATATTTGTGTTATAATTACGTCTTATCTATGTATAAAATGAAGACTCAATCAAAGTAAACAGTTTAATAGTGGTGAACTTCCAAGATTTATTTGTTCATTAACTACTTTATATTGTTGATCTGCTAGATGTCTTTTGATTTCAATAATAACGGCTGTCATTACATTTAAAGTATTTAAAGAATAAATAGTGAAAGTTAATTCAACCTTTTAGTTGTTTATTGTTCTGAACTAGGGATAATAGATAGAATAAATTTCCGTATCGATTTAATTGCACGAGGAATGTATGTATCAATTCACTTTCTAATGATAAATATATATGTTCGTTTAAAAAAGGCCACAATTTGTATTAATTGAAATTTTTTACTGTTTGGAAAGATTTTACAAAGATCTTAAAATTGTTTATATTGAATTATTTTTTGTTTTAATTAGGTTTCATGTTTTGAAAAAAAAAATTTTGGTATATGTAAAAATAAACATTAATTAACATGAAACAAGTATTATTTTCCCCAAATTAACTCAAAAAAAACTAGAAATATCCCTAGACTTTTCCGATGTGTGTACTTTAAGTAGCGATATACGTGTAGATAACTGTATTAATTACACCCCATTTTTTTACGTTAAATTAATTATTGATCATAACAAATAATTATTTTCTGTCAGTTTTATCGACAAAGCGTTTTTATCGCCTCTGGTGACCTATAAGTAAACACTTTTTAAAATGTTATTCGATAACTGATCATTTATGTAATGGACAATCGATCAGGGGCAACATTTTTGGAACCATAAAGTATTTAGATCGTTATTATAACAGAAAAAAAAATTATAACTTTCTTTGTTTTGCCTTGTAGACAAAAACCATACTATTTAAGTTTTTTATTAGACAAGAAAATTGTTTTGTAAAGGAAAAAAGTAAGATGTTATGACTTTTACAGTAATATGCATCATTTAATACAAGAAAATATAGAAAAATGTTCAAGGCTATCGAATAAGGTTTTCGGTATTGAATAATGTTTCGATGGCGCCCAAAATAAAAGCCTGTAAACTTTTTTAATTATATTTTGATGGTATTTTTTTACTGGTTATTTTGTTATTTCTGTATTTTTATTTAAACATCATTGAAACATCATACTGTAATTATTTCTATTATTTCAAAAATATGCGTGTCAACAGCTTAGGCCACTTGCACAAAATCAGTGCAATATAGTGACTAAAATACTGTAACCTACTATTAAATAAAAATATGCCCTTTAGTAATTTTAATTTTTTGATTACTTAGTTTACTTTGTTAAAAATGTCTTTGCTAAGCCAAAGTTAATTAAATTTTGTCCATTAGAAAAATGTACTTATTGCTTAGGCAAATATAAAGATGGCTTTTTACGGCGCGTGAAATAGAAAGTCAAGTCGTGCCATCACTAGCCAACGCGCCATGTGAAGGCAGTGGCTTGAAGAAGAGACCTTAAGGAGGTGCTGTAGATAGGACCATCTTCATTTCGTTGGGATTCTGATAGTTTCCAGCAATAATTTTTGAAAAAATTTCCACTGTTAATAGAGAATATATAGCTCTAGCAACTTTTAAATTCATTGAAATGTTTTAGGAAACGTTATTACGATATTTACCCATTTTTAGAATCGCAAATATACTTTTTTATGTTAACCTTAAATATTCATGAAACGAAATTTTGTATTTGTATTAATTTTGTATAACAATAATTTTCTTGATGTTTTCTACTTAATTCCATTTATCCAGATCAAAAAAGTGTCTAATATTCCACTTTCAAGGTTAAGTAACCTAGAAAACTCTAGTACCAATATAAATCTATGGATAGGATTGTGTGTTGCCGCTAGGTGAATATAATTAATTACAGTTTCCAGGCATCTACCAGAAATTGTAATACGACAAGTCTTTGAGAGGAGTTTGATTTAATGAAGACAAGTCAAAAACAATGAAAGAGAGAAAGGAAAATAGAAACCTTTGGCCAGACAGTTTTCTTGTAAGCGTTGATTTCTCAATATATAAAAACTGCAAGAAATTAAACTAACTAGCACAAGACTAACTAGCACAAGAGATAAAAGCTCTGAATTATTTTTTATGAAGTACTTATATGGAGAAATTAGCCAAAAATACAACGCCAAACTACTAAGTACTGAAATTAACTCATGGGGAAGAGTAGCAAGAAGATCTCGGTTAGAATCCATTGAAATTGACGATATAAGGAAGCAAATGAGAGTAAAAGAAAATATAATAAACCTAGATATATTCCTGCAGAGAGACGAAAAAGGGAAGACCGGCAATAACTTGGATAACTGGCATACCCAAGCCGATGTCTAAAGGATATCTAGAACACGAAGACTGCCAAAATAGAAAGAAATGGAAGTACTATATGAAAGCACATTGTCTGTTCCCTGTAAACTTTAACTTGTTCTAATAAATTTATAGTGTTACAAAATATTATTAAAATCTAAGTGCTGCCACTTCTGGCTCTTAGATTACATGCATGCAACCTTCTTCTCACAGTTTGACAGCAGTAAATGTTCGGTTTCTTCTTGCAGTTACAGCTATAAAGCGGTCTTGAGTATGAGTTGTAGCTCGTTCTTGTCCTCCTCCATGCCTGTACGCTGCAGACCCAGTTTCCAAATATCGATTCTATGCAGGACTGACAACACTTTGGGACACATTTAGCCGTGTAGCAACTTTTTCTTGACTTAAGCCTTGGTGTATCCAACGTACTAATTGATCAAGTTGCACTGTTTCTAATCACCGTAGCGCCATTTTTTTTAGGTAAACAGATTTATGGACTACAGTTACATGTAGCAACTATAATATGATAACTATTGCTTTGTATGTTATAGTTTTAAAACTACAGAAAAAAATTGGCTTGCTGAATAGTTTTTATTTATCTATTAAAAGTTACCTTTTGTCATAATTTTTGTATTCGTTGAAGTATGCGATAAAGTAATTTTGGTTTACCCCATTAAATGTTATGCTTAATAACAAATGTTACTATGGAAGTTCGGTTGGAACTTTTGTTTTAGAAAAATCAATGGTTTCATAATATTTTTAAATCTGACTATTGTGTTTTTGTTACAGATGGTCACCAGGACGAAAAAAATATTCGTAGGCGGACTATCCGCACCAACCACATTAGAAGATGTGAAAAGTTACTTCGAGCAATTTGGACCGGTGAGTACAGAAAGAAATTAATCTAAATAAAAATAAAATAAGTGGGTCAAAAAGATCTAACGATAGAGACTGATTTTCATAAAAAAACTTCTAAATCCTTAAACCATTTGCTGATATATCTTTTTCAAATTTTTAGTAAATAGGAAAGCTGTATTAAAAGAGCTTACATTATCATTTTAACGTGCTTGAAATTAGAATTATGGTATTAAAATTTTTAAAACATATTCAACTTAAAAATAAAAACGGATTTATGACTGAATTTAAATTATCATGTAACAAACTTTGAATAATGATCCAGAAATGTTTGTTTAATTAAGATATAAACTAGCTGGATAATGTCTATAGCATATTCCTGTTTTAGCCGTCTTTTTAAACAGTGGTTGAATTTTAAAAAGGCGTGCTTTTTTTGAATGTAATAAATTTGAAAAAAATTCAATTTCAGTAAATTTATTCGGATTTAAATATGGTATTTTAGTCTGCAGATTTCTCTTGCGTCTTCCATATTTTATACACTTGATGTAGCAAAGATTTTAAAGTAATTGAATACCGAATTCTGATCTAAATTGGAGGGATCAAACGGGTCAACTCTACCATAAGATTTCCGCTAAACTTTCAAAGACTGGGGTTTTCTATTTCGTCGGAAGATAAATATAGATAAACTTTATTTATTACTTTTCAATTACATAAAAATCTTTTTACGGGAAAATTATTTGGAGTGAAACAAAAAATTGCGATATTGTGGTCAATTTGCAAATCTAGATGGTATCGTGTGATTTGATAAAAGACATTTAATATGATAATGTTTTAGTCTTTGCTAATTGTAGCTCTAAGTGTATTAGTACTCAAGAGGTAACTTCAAGGTTCTGTATTTAGACCACTCTTCTTTTACATTTATACTATTCATGTATATTTGGACGAGAAGTGTTAGATATCCTTTTTTTATACGGCGTTTCCAGTTAAACTCAATTTAAAATTGTTTGCCTATTTTAAAAACCTACATTCAACTATATAAATAACATTTGATTTAAACAAAAAAACAAAAATACGACTGGGGAGCAGATCCCAAAATAAATATGTGCTGTTTACTAAATCTATATTAGATTTTAATAATATTTTGTAACACTATAAATTTATTAGAACAAGTTAAAGTTTACAGGAAACAGACAAAGTGCTTTCATATAGTACTTCCATTTCTTTCTATTTTGGCAGAATTCGTGTTCTAGATTTCCTTTAGACATCGGCTTGGGTATGCCAGTTATCCAAGTTATTGCCGGTCTTCCCTTTTTCGTCTCTCTGCAGGAATATATCTAGGTTTATTATATTTCCTTTTACTCTCATTTGCTTCCTTATATCGTCAATTTCAATGGATTCTAACCGAGATCTTCTTGCTACTCTTCCCCATGAGTTAATTTCAGTACTTAGTAGTTTGGCGATGTATTTTTGGCTAATTTCTCCATATAAGTACTTCATAAAAAATAATTCAGAGCTTTTATCTCTTGTGCTAGTTAGTCTTGTGCTAGTTAGTTTAATTTCTTGCAGTTTTTATATATTGAGAAATCAACGCTTACAAGAAAACTGTCTGGCCAAAGGTTTCTATTTTCCTTTCTCTCTTTCATTGTTTTTGACTTGTCTTCATTAAATCAAACTCCTCTCAAAGACTTGTCGTATTACAATTTCTGGTAGATGCCTGGAAACTGTAATTAATTATATTCACCTAGCGGCAACACACAATCCTATCCATAGATTTATATTGGTACTAGAGTTTTCTAGGTTACTTAACCTTGAAAGTGGAATAGTAGACACTTTTTTGATCTGGATAAATGGAATAAAGTAGAAAACATCAAGACAATTATTGTTATACAAAATTAATACAAATACAAAATTTCGTTTCATGAATATTTAAGGTTAACATAAAAAATATCAATAATAATTATAAGTTACTGATGAATGCAGTTAAAAAAACTTGGTTAAGATGAAATTCAATAGGAGTAATTTTGTTATTCCTTACGTTTTTCTAAAATTTATAAATATACAAAATCATTTATTCTGAACTGTTTGCTTTTCTTAAAATAATCATATCTATCTACATTTGCAAACTCGTAAAAAATAAATTATTTAAAATACTTTCCGAAAAAGAATCAGGATCTAAAAGAACTTTTTCATTTAGGGAAACAACAACGAAACCTATGTATCTCATTTCCGGCAATCTCTCGGAACTTATTAGAAGAGCTAAAATGTTTTTGAAAGAAATTTAACTTTTTTTGTTTGAAGCTTTTCCCACGTCTTACCCTCGATAGTAGGTATACCGAAATTCGAGCTTTAAAAAGGTCAAAATAACAAACAAGCCCTTGAAACTTGTAAAACATTTTCTTGTAAAACAAATCGTGACCATAAAGGGATACGTTTATACTTTTAACGGAAAGAAACAATCAATTTTTATCTGAAATCAGAAAGCATGTGAAATATAATCGCGTCATATGAAACAAGTGACAATAGTTGTCATGGTATTTTTAAACATTGTTTATTCTAACAAACTGTCAAAAATATTCGAAATGATGCTTACAACGCAAAAAAAAATATTATTTCCGCTCTTACGGGATGGATGATTAAATGGACCTGGTTTGTTGATGGTTGTCAATCAATTCCGGGAAGAGTTTCAGAAGCCATCACTTCATTTCATTTGAATATAACCTTTTCTTCATAATTTTCTTCTCTTTTTCTTCTTATTTTTCTCCATTTCAGCATTGCACCTGTTTGTTTTGTCTTTCTTTATGTGTTTTTGTTCCTTATTTGCTTTGTTGGTGTTTTTCTCTCTGGAACTAATTTCGGCTGTGTCCCAGCCCATCGTAATTCTTTTTGTGGTTTTTTAGGCTTTTCCTGGATTTTCTAGGTTTTCCCCTGCTTTATTTTTCTAGATTCCTCTAAGTTGTAGATTTGATCTATGATGTAGTTTGCATTCGGCCCTCCATCCTATTTGTCCTACTTTTTCCTATTCTCCTTGTTAGTGGGTTTCTGTTCACTGTTTTTTTGTAGAAGTTTTCTGTTTTGTTTTTTATAATTTCTGCCATCGGCCTGTATTCGTACTTTTCTCTTATTTCTGCATTCGTTGTGTACCTTTCTGCTCCTTCTATTATTCTGTATATTTTTGTTTCTTTACGTCCCAGTGATTTTATGTTTGCGTCTGATGTTGTTACATATAGGTGCTCCATACAACACTACCGACCTTATTTTCATGTGTTCGTTGACATTTAATTTTTTGTCCAATGTTATTCCTAGGTATTTGACTCTGTCTGTCTGTTCTATTTCTTGTCCATTGAACCTTATTTTGTGGTTTTTTAGTGCCCTCTTTTGGTTGAACATTATAAATTGTGTCTTTGCTTCGTTTGCTTTTATTTTCCATTTCCCAGGTACGATGTTACTTTTTTTTAGGTGCCTGTTTATCTTATTGGTCACGTTTTCTGCTTTTTTATTAAACATATTTTTTCAATTAAACTTGGAAGTTACGTTAAAATGAAGAGATTTTTATTAGTCTTAACATTATAAATCCTTAAAATGTTACAAACTTAACATAAAACGTTAAAATAATTGAAAGATGTGTGTGGGTTTTCAATTTCATGATGGGAAGAAAATTTTCCTAATAAAAAACAATATGTGCACTTCTATATAAATTAATATCAGTCTTACGAATAACAAGTCACCCCTCAAAACGAGGATTACTTAATTCCCCTTTGTTTCTTACGTAGAAGAGAAAAATACTCTCTTTCTCCCCTTTACAACTTTTAATCAGTGTTGTTCGCCTAAAAACTTCCAAAAGTTCTAGACAATAAATTATTGTATTGGCAAATAATAAAGCTGAAGTTTGATCGAATTGGCTTTATAAAAAAAGTTTTGATGTGCCTAATGGCAATGTATTAGCTTTATACCGTTAGTCTTTTTATTTTTATACGGCAGCGGTTTATGTTTTCGTTGTTCGATGTCGTAAAACATTAAAAAATCGAAACTGTTTGATTTGTACACGATAAAATATTGCGTCGTCTTCAAAAAGTTGACGGAAGTTAGGGTTTTTTTTATTTAATCAACATTTGAAACTTTGTTTTAGCTGAAAGTTGGTATAAACAATTTTAGAGATCTGTTATGATGTCTATAGCATACAGGGTGTACCAATATTACTACAAAGTTCGGTATATGGGTTGTTTTAAGAGATATCACAAATCCTAGATGTCTTTAAGGTTCACATTTTGAAATTATCTCAAAGTGTACAGAGTGTATAACTCAATTACATAACAAACATATGATTTTTTAAATGAGGAATCCAAAATTGAACTGCTAACATTTTTTTGGAGCTGTTGAAATGTTACACAGTCTTTTAAAAGGTATGGACTCGTTTATGTGAAAATCGTAGATAATTCAAAGCTTATTGCGCGATTAAGAATATAAATTAAATATTAATAATTTTCACTTTTGTAAACAGGGTGGAAGGAAACTCGAATCGTTCATTTTTTCGCTTCTTTCCAAGGAAAACCCTGTATTTTATAGCACACTAACAATATTTGATTATGTAATTTTAATTTTTGTTAAGACTTCCCTATACCCATAGTAATGGAAACAAAGTTATTTCGTAATACACTCCTCAACAATTGAAGTAGATATTACAAAAACTCGAAATTTTCTATTGTCATTTACACGCAAACTGAGCCACCACCAAAAATAGTGGTTGGCTCCATGAAATGTTCATTGCATCGCTATCCTCTTTCTTTCCACACCAATATTCGACCACCACACATATTCAGCCGAAATCTGGATTCATCTGTAAACTTACAGTACCTCCAGTTCGGAAAATTACAACGACTGTGTTGCAGTCAACCGTGGATGTGAACTACGCCTTCTGGTCCTTAAATTACATGCATGCAACCTTCTTCTAACATTTTGACTAGATATCACTCTTCCTAAAGAAGCTGTTACTTCTCGAAGCAGTAAATTTTCAGTTTTCATGCACGACTGACAACACCTAGGGACACATTTAGACGTGTAGCAACTTCTTCTTGACTTAAGCCTTCCAAAGTACTAATTGATCGAGCTCCACTATTTCTAATCGCTGTAGCTCCAATTTTTTCAGGTAAACAGAGTATGGACTACAGTAACCATGTTAAAGTTACTGCAAGCACTTCTACGCGACTAAAATGTTATTATTTTAAAGTCGAATTCTTACAATTCTGGTTAAAGATATAACAGCGTATAAAAAAAACGCCATAAACAATTTGATATAATAATCTACTAACTTTATTAATAACAGCATTCGTCAAATCCTGTAGTTCTGATTTTTTGCAGACATGTTTATGATGTTGGCCTAATGAATAATCCAAGTTTGTAACCTCGAGCGCCGAACGCAACTTTGTCAAAAATCGAAAAAACCGCGAAATAATTGGTTTTTTCTTCAAATTTCGGAGATTTAAACCCTGATGAACTAATTTTTGAAAAAAACTTGCAAGAAATCACGAAGATCGAAACTTTGAAAGGCTTAATCTCGGAAACTATTGGGCCTACAGAGACAGTTTCTCGTATCATATTATAGCAAATTTAGTCTACTTAAAAACAGTTTTTCAAAAACTTATCCTTTAGGGTTTTAATCGCTGAAGTTTAAAAAAAACTATTTTTTCGCGGTTTTTTCGATTTTTGACAAAGATGCGTTCGGCGCTCGAGGTCACAAACTTGGATTATTAGGCTAACATCATAAACAAGTCTGCAAAAAATCAGAACTACAGGATTTGACGCATACTTCCCCATACTTTCAGGCGACAAAGTTACTGGATTATAAACTGGGTTTACTGATAGCATGAAACGTATATTTAAAATATTATTTTTGTACGCAATTTTATGAAATTTAAAAAATATCCACTTCAATTGTGTATTTATTGTAAACCATAATTATTAACAAATTATGTAAAAGTAATAAACGCGTAATGTACCAAATAATTTTGAACAAAACTAAATTTTATTAGAAAAATTATTCCAAGTCACCCAGAGTTTTAATCTAAACTAAATGTTCAAAGTACAGTAATTTATGTAAAAAGTATGTAAAATAGCCTTTTTTACTCACGAAACGCATTAAATATTTTTTCTGCTTCACTAATATTATAAATATTAGGTTAGGTTAGGTTAGGTTAGGTTAGGTTAGGTTAGGTTAGGTTAGGTTAGGTTAGGTTAGGTTAGGTTAGGTTAGGTTAGGTTAGGTTAGGTTAGGTTAGGTTAGGTTAGGTTAGGTTAGGTTAGGTTAGGTTAGGTTAGGTTAGGTTAGGTTAGGTTAGGTTAGGTTAGGTTAGGTTAGGCTTTATGCACTAGTGTGTTAAAGATTAGTGACTTTTTGAACTTCATAGTACATTACCTAATCAATAAAATAACAAAAAAGGAATTATCGATTTTATTGTACATGTGTATTGTAGATATTAATGTTTCTAACGTATAAACCATACTTCTGTCCCGATATTAAACTTGTACAATTTATTGATAATGAATTGCTTTTATGGTATTAAAGTTGCCAAAGAGTCATTAAAATAATATCAGCAAGTTGAACAGCTCTCCGACAAAGAATAGCTTTAAAAAGCTACTCACTTTAACGCACCCCGCTTCATAAATTCGAAAACGAAGGCAACTATAAAAGTAAAAGATTAAAATATCAATTAAGTGTGCCATTAAACTGGCTGGTTCGGAACGGGAAATTTATCAGTTTAGGAAGGCTTCTGGCAGAGAAACTGTACAATGTACACCACGTTAATAAGTAAATTAAGAAGGACCACCGCGCCGGCATAAATAAGGGCTCGCTCTCGCAGACCCATTTATAGACGGAATTTCGCGTCTGGTGCTTGCCGATACCGAGCCATTAAATCTCTATAATATTACCAATAAAAATAGATTTCGGTTCAATAGATGCACCGACGGTAAATGTGTGTTACATTAGGATTAACTAAACGCCAAACGGCCACTGCGCTGGTTAATACTGATATACGACGAATATTAAAATAAAAACAGTTCTAGAACAACCAAAGCTTGATAAACTACAGAAAAAGAATTTTTAATTATACAGAAAATTACAAAAAGAATTTATTTAGTTAAGATTTTAATTTATTATATTTTTCAGGGGATTATTAGAACTAGTATAACTTAAATTTTGGATTTATTTTACTTGTTACTGTCAAAGTTTTTTTATATGTATATACTTAAATCTTTAACAATAAAAATTAAAAATTATTTCAGTAGGAGGGTTGCCTTTTACATTTTGGGATTTGGCAACCATGGTGTTGCAATCTAGCAACTGACAGTTCTATCGTAAAGTTGGACATTTTTTAGGTTACACGTACTCAGAACGTTTTGTGCAGGTCGTCCAACATTAGTTCTTGTTCCGAAAACCATTGATGCTGTGCGCGAACTGATATTGCAAGATCGTCATGTGACCTATCGTGAGATTGAGACAGTGGGACCAGCATACATTCAATATTGCATAAATATTTGTCGGCCAAAAAAATTTGTTCACGTTGTATTCCACACAATTTGTCAATCTCTCAAAAAAGGCTGGTGTCGATTGGTCGAAGGAAATTCTCAAAAACTACGATCGCGGTGCTTCGAAACACGTCTATGACATCGTGACAAGTGGTGAATCGTGGATTTACGCGTATGAGCCCGAAAGTAAACAGCAGTCGACTGTATGGGTGTTTCAAGATGAGCCCAATCCAACGAAATTGTTATTCACACACGAAGCACTTCCAAGCAAATGGTCGCCTATTTTTTCGGAAAAACTGGACATGTCGCAACCGTACCACTAGAACAACGCAGAACAGTCAATTATGAGTGGTACACAACTATTTGTTTGGCAGTTGTCTTCCAAGAAATCAGTAAAATCAACTGCCGAAGATGGACACTCTTCACCACGAAAATGCGTGCTCCCACACATCATGTCAATAAACTGCATTTTTGAGCACTCAAAACATCGATTTGATGATTCATCCGCCGTATAGTCCTGACTTGGCACCGAATGACTTCTTTTTATTCCCGTACTTAAAAGACAAACTGAGAGGTCAACGTTTTTCGACACCTAAAGAAGCGGTTACTGCATTCAGAATGCATGTTTTGGAGATACCTCAATCAGAGTAGCAAAAATGCTTCGACAATTGGTTCAAACGCATGCAAAAGTGTATAGATCTTCATTTTCTTCTTCAGTTTCTATAAGTGGACCGCACTTTTTGGTGTTCATATGATTTCCAGTAATAAATAAAATTTTATGTTATTAATAATATACTGTATGCCACTTTTGACGTAATTTACCTCCACAGGTAAAGTTTTTGAATAAAATAGTAAATATAATTTTTGCATTAATGCTTTTTCAACTACTTTTACCTAACATGGACGACGTCACTAAGCTGTTAATTTTGACCAGTTTGCTGCTAATTTCATTGCTGCCATTTTTTCAAAACAATAATCAAGAGATCCATTCACTTAGAGCATATTTTATGAATTAGATTTTTGAAAAAATAGCTTCTTATATTTTTCCGTTCCTCATTCGTCAAAACATAAAACATCCTGCCCTTTAGCTTTTCCTTTTTGTCTAACGGTTTTCCGGAAAATTCCCCGCTTGTGGGCGAGAGTCTCGCATAGCAGGTTTGCCAATATGATGACACAAACAAACCTTTAGCCCTAGGATATCCAATCGTTGCGCCTCCAAATCGTTCCAATATATATTTCTCCATTAAATTTATCCTTGTCAACTGCAAGATCGAGATGGCGCTCGCGGTACAGGAAGTTGTTGGTTAACGTCTTTTCTTAACTATTATTAACAAAGGTTTTCGCAGAAACTTTCGGTGTAAAATTATTTTACTTGCACAACAATCTCAACATATTTTTGTGGTAAATGTTTTTTAATGATTGTGAAGATTTTAGTAGACTAATTAAATGTATCGTACTAACCCATACTTTTTGGAAGTCCACCTTACTAAGAATAATAAAAAAACTCTTCGTTTCAACGCAACTTCCACTTTTAATTATAAAATTCGGTTTTTAATCACAATATGTCAATCAGACGACGCTAATTCTAGCTGACCGGCTGTCTTTGTAATATCCTGTAATTCTTGTAATATCTATCAAATTTTTAATTTGTTTTGAAGAAAATGTCGTTATTGAAATTAATGTTTTCAAGTTTTTAAATCCTCTATTAAATAACTATACTATATTTGGTTGTAGTTAGTAGCACAGTGAATTCAGTATAAGTGCAAATCCTTCAAAGCGCGCAAGCAAGGGTGGTTCATAAAAAATATCTATAAGTATTATACATTTCTATTGAAATATACTTACAGTTCTTATTTTTCAAAGAGTTCACCTTGTAATTAGGGATTAACTATAACCCAAGCATAATAGAAATCCTAGATAATATTGTCACAACAGGTAGGTGAATAGATCCCTTGACCGTAGAACCGAAGTTTTTTTTTCAAGCATAATTCAAATTAAAATAAAAATATGCTACATATTTAAAAATAAGAATTAAATATAAATTAATGCAAAGAGCACTTAATTCTTTAATTGTCGGCTTCCATTTCGTCGTATTCATCCTACGATGAGTCAGATTCGTTTCCTGGTCTGATAGGAATTACAATGGGTTCGAACAGTTCTTCAATATTAATAACAATACTCCACAATCGTTCTTCTTCCTTCTTCACATGATTTATGGCATTGGTCCAATTTTCCCGTGTTACGTTTCCAAAAGAATTTATCAATAGTTGCCTAACGTCATTCAATTTAAAAGTTGTATTGTGTCTTGCCGCCTTACCTCTTACCTGTGTCCATATTAATTCTATATGGTTTAATTGACAGTGATAACGTAATACAGTAATCCTTCGCCATTTCGTCAATTACATATCTTTTATATTGTAACTTATGGCGCTTTGCAATTTGCAGTAATTCCGTTTTCAGCATGGTGTCGTCAAAAGAAATATTCTTGCTGTTTAATATCTTTTTTTTTTACATGACGTCGTTGGTAACCTTTCTACCAGTTTTGAATGATAACTGGCGTTATCTAAGACAACCACTGCAGCACTTGACAAAAAGTCTAATAGCTGGGAAAAATAATCTTTAAAAACATCAGAGGTCATTTCCTAGTGGTATTCTTTGGTTGACTTTGATACAAAGTCTAATAACCCATTTTCTACAAAACCATGTTCAATGTCAATGTGTGCGATTATTAGTCTGCGACCTTTTCCTCGAGGAGCATTTAATCCTGTTGAATATCCCTCCATGTCTGACGAAAATTTGAAATATTGGTGTCCATCCATGCTATAGAAACAGTGTGACCTTCATTCAACCATGATTCATCTAAATAAAAGACAGTTCTTCCCTCGCCTTTTAATACTTCTTAAGTATTGTGTTCTCCAAGAAATAATTTCTTCTGTCTTATTCTAAAATTTTCATTTTTTATGCGACTCATACTTAAAAATTTTTAAAATTTTGTTTTAGGAGTTTCCATAACGTATTTCGTCCAAACTTGGGAATTGTATCTACTTCTGCTATGACATTCATTACTTTTTCCAAAGTCGAAATCTCTTTATTTAAGTACAAAGAATGGACTTGTCTTCTAATGATATCTCTATTAAAGTTATCGACCATAATGGACATTTGTGTTTTTTTGGTTCACTAACATTTCCCTGTTTTCTCTTACTTAAAAATCGATAGATACTTCGTTCACTAACACCGGTCATATTGGAGCACCACATTACGATGCTGATGCATCTTGATGCATCATGAACATTTAAAATAATAGTTTTTTCTGCTTGAGAAAACGCACTTTATTTTAAATGACCCACTTGTACTGGAACAAAACTCTAAATTGACGCCATTTTCAAAATGTTCTTGGAGTAAAATGATAAAAATATAGATCGCAATATAAACCATCAACACTAACGAGTACCTATATTCCTCTGTATTATGATATAAACAAATCCTCAATTTATAGACTAATAACGTACCTGCATTTGCAATTATATATAGGGATACCTTAATCCCTTAATACCCCTAACTACCACAATTATTCTCGTTAAAATCGAAAAATAAAATATTCTAAATATCGTATAATGACTACTTTTTCCTCACCTAAGAAGATTAAAATATGATGATTAAAAAAATTTTTTATTTGCCAACGGCAAAAAAACGAACATAAGTAGCTTAACTTCCACGTTTTATTAAAAAATTCGCTTAGTACAATACATTTAATAACTAAGTGTTTACTACACAAATCCGGCAACGGCTTTATACATTTTACGATTTCTAGTTTCTCATTACAAACAAGAACATCGTCTCTCTTGAGAATAAGGTAGAATGTCACAAAGTTTCAATTTAAGTTGAATGCAAAGGTATCGTTAGGACCAGGTGCGCTCTGTAGAGTAACGATTTGCATCGGTGATGTCCTCTCTATTTGCGGACTGGATTTGCACAAAGGCGATATCAAGAGTCGTACTCCAGTAAAAAAAGTTCCAAATGCCAGTTCTAAACTTTAGCAACATACGAAGCAGTGAATAATAATTGATATAGCAGTTTTAAAACAAATAAATGTTAAATTTTCATTTTAGGTATACTATTTTAAATGTAAACTAAGTAAAACTAAATGAAAAACCCAAAGTCAGTGTTACAGAATTTTATTGATGGAAAACAATTCGGACTCCGTTGATTGTTACAATGAAGTCTGTTGTAAACGCGAATTATAAAAATAAAATTATATAACTTATATACCTTTTATTTTAATTTTAATTCTAAAATATTTATAAGTGGATCGTTTATAGTTTTTTTGGAATTTACAGATAAGTAAGGAGTTTCTTATAAAATTGAAATAAGTGACTGAATGTCTAACAGAGGCTTACTTCATTATGTGTTTTATCCTCACACAGCAATTCTTATTCCAAAACCTAATTGACATTTTATTTCATTAAAAATAGTAACCATGGATCATTTTTCATAATCACAGCGTAAATGCGTACTTTTTAAAGCATTTTTATAAAAATTAGATATATTTTATCCATATCAGGACTAAAAATATCCAGGCTTTAAAATAGTAATGTCTAATTATTACAGTACTTGGTCTAGTCCTAACACTACTAAAACAAATTTAGATACCTAAGCTATTTCATAAAATAAAATGTAACTTCAATATGTCAATCTGACGATGGTGTATATTGACATCTGTCATTGACTATGAACATTAAACAATGAGATTTTTGAACAAGACTTCCACGTTTATTTTGGTATAGATATGTTGATGATGTGTTAGCTGAGATTTAATAATTAAAAAACCAATTAATATAATAAACTATTTAATTTGCAGAAAACCAACATACAAACATGTATCGTATAACACATAAAATTTGTAACTCCAATGTTCACAAATATGTTGAGTAAGGAATTGACATAATAGAACAAATAGCTACAAATAATAACACTTCGTTAGATTGGATAAATAAATTAATTGATAACAAAAAGAGGGATAATATTGTGGAAATATATCCAATTCAAATAATGTATTAATATAATTTTGAAACAAAAAATCATATTGGTACGAAATTGTTAAATTTAAAAGCAAAATTACCCAAATTAAAAAATCTGATATTTTTTCCAAAATTAAAAAATCTGGTGTTTGCAAAATTAAATGTCCAAAATGTAATGCTTTATATATAAGTTAAACACAAACAAATTTTGAAGTAAGATTTAATGATTACCTACGAGTATATAGATTACAACAACCAGATAAGTCAAAATACACAAAACACCTACTTGAACATCCAGACTCATACACACCATTTGTGATAAAAATCAAAATTCTGATTTCCTTGAAGAGTTGGAAATAAAAAGATTAACAGTTTAAAGTTGTTAACAAATAAGAATTCTGAAAGACTTAACTGTACATTATAGTTCTTATAAAAAAAGTTCCTTGATCCAATTTTTATTTTAACCTGAAAGTCTCATCAAATAGACCATTATTAATCTAGACATAACTAAAGCTCTTGGTAGAAAATCAGAACAAATTATCTAAAGGATGTTACGGTTAAGAGACCATTTTAGGAATTTTGATAAAAACTACCAATATTTCTAAATTCTTAAATTTTACTACGAGTCCATATAGAATTTATTTTTGAAAACAATACAAGAAATAAATTTCTATAAGGTGCAGTCAATAAAAAAATTGAAAAAGTGGAAAATTGTTTCCACCTGCACCCAGGGTAAGGAAACTTAACAGTTTCTATACCAAGCTTGACCGTTTTCTATCAAAAAAACAACTACTTCCTGGGCTATATGCCCCAACGGACATTGAATTACATTCCAATAGAAAACGGGATGGCGACCGACTTCGTCGATACTTGCAACCATCTCAATCGACATTATTGTGTCTCATCAGTACGAGGTAAGTAGTTCCTCTCACGGTTTATGTATTGGCGTAAAAGAATCATTCTGCATCCTGCTCTGCTTGATAGATAACGGTCAAGCTTGGTATAGAAACTGTTAAGTTTCCCTACCCTGGGTGCAGGTGTAAACAACTTTCCACTTTTTCAGAATTTATTTTTGTTTGTACATAAACTGAGCTTCTGGTACCTTTTCGATTTTAATTTTTATTTCATGCCTATGCCTTTCTTTTTATTAAAACTTTGAGCAATTTTAGGTTTCAAAGTCTCATTAGTTAATGACCAAATTGATCTTAATTTTCTAGACATGTGCCAACCCTTACCTTGTGAAAGTCCATCTTATTAAGAACAATAAACAACTAAACGTTTGAACAAAACTTCTACCTTTTATTCGAAAAATAGCTTTTTAAATGCTGTTTCGATAAAAATTGTCATCGTCAGATTGACATATTGAAGATACTTTTTGTTTTTTTCAAGTAGCTATCTGATGTTTATTAAGTTGTTATAAGACTAGACCAAGTATGGAATTAATTAGACATAACAATATTAAAGCCTAGATGTTATTAGTCCTAAGGGATAAATTTAACAAAAGTTATTGTAAAGATTAGCATGATAAGGTTTTTTACCTGGGTTATGTTTATAATTTTTTATGAGTTATACTGCAATACTATACTACATTCAGCATAATAATATTTACATCGAGGCTTTCATATTTTTATGTCT
Source organism: Ophraella communa (assembly GCA_035357415.1). NCBI lineage: Eukaryota > Metazoa > Arthropoda > Insecta > Coleoptera > Chrysomelidae > Ophraella > Ophraella communa. The sequence continues at coordinate 16,129,608 of CM068988.1, read as the reverse complement.
TATTACTTTAATACCTGCTCTATTTATATTTAGTACTAATAATTTAAATGATCTAATCACTTAAAACCCTAATTTGATAGGAAACAATTTGTATTAATGCATTATTCCAAATAATTTCATTAATCGCAATCCGACTAAAAAGTCCTTCATAAATCAGTTTGGGTAGCTGAAGCGTGTTTTTAAAACGGCCGGCATCACGCACGCACATCGTCGGGTTGATACATCGAAGGGCACAAAGTACTAAGTAGAACAAACAATCCATAACTCATGGTGCTAATGATGCCAGTGCCTACACCATTCACTTCTGCATGAGATGAATTGGCAAGAGGGACGCAAAAATTAATGACACTCCGAGAGCCTGTCTTCCACGACGAGAACGACAACGATGCCAACCGATAAAGTTTTTTAGAGTAGCGTTCGGCGAAGTTGTGAGTTTTACTAAAATTTCCCGAAACACAGGAAGCTGTTAAATTTGAGTACGGAAGTACGTGTAATTTCCTACCGAAGGAAAAATTATATACAGGCTGTCCCATATCGACCTTCACCTAGAAGTTTATGGAGAACGGATTATACTAGATGAATGAAATTTGGTATACAGGGGTTTTCGATACTTTTGAATTCAACTAAAATATATTTAAATGTATAGCACTTTCGGGTATATCGGAAATTGACACCAACTTCACTGTTTTAAATTGTATACTACATTTTTTTCTTCTTTTTTTGTTACAATTTAAAAAAAATATAAAAAATATTTAACCCAACGTTGTGACCTACCTATATAATTAATTTCTTATTTAAACACTATCACTTATAGTTTAGGCCCTTCGGTGCAAAACGAGGTAATTATTTTTTTTCTACAAACGTGTAAAAAATGTTATTTTTAGCACTCCATAGAAGCCTTAAAAATATCACTTTATAATAATTATTTTTTTCGAACTCGCACATCTGGTCCTTTTCACAAAGTTTCAGATTTTTCTTCCCATTTTTCTTGCTTTCTTGATGTCGCTGCTTCTTGAATTAACAAAAAAAAAATGATAATTTATCAAAGATATTCTCGTCAATGCCCCCGAGGAAACATTTGTATCAAACAAAAAAAAATCCCATAGCGATAAAACAGATTGAAAAATAATATAACCAGGATCGAGCTTCTCGATGAAAGTAGGTACCTATCTGTGATTGGAAATCTATTTAATTGTCTCAGAGTTTGGAGTTTTAATAGAAACGGAAGCACATTAAATGTTAAAAGTGGTAGATAAAAGTTTTTTTTTAATTGGCGTGGAAATTAAGAAGAATGAAATTGGAATATCTATGAAAAGACTTTAAGACCTGGCAAACTTGTGCTATAATTTTTTATTGTAAAACTAAATAATTAGCAGATATAACACAAAAAAATAATATATTTGGTTAATTAATTTAAGTTAAATAAATGAAAATTTAAAAATTTCCATTTATTAAAAACATGCTCTGTTTTATAAACTTAACTATTTATTTTTATAGAGTTACTTTGGAAGAAATTTACCGAAGAACGCATGCCCAGAAATTGGAATGATGCCTAATAGGGTTATTCTGTACAAATATTCGTAACAGCTGTAAATTTAACATCGATGTTACTAAAATCGCGATGTTAAATCAAATTTAACAGCGCGGTTAAAAATCGTATTCTGAACAATATTACATTGCAGCTAACTTCACTTTTATTGTGTTGGTTAATATAAATTGGCGACTTTTTAGGTTATCGTTATATTTATTGAAAGATATTTATTATTATTAGTTTTATATATATTTTTTTATTATTATTATTGTGGAATGATATTGTTCATTTTGATTTACTTCTTGAAAATTTACAATTGTATCACAAACACAGTTTTACAGTTTCAACACTCCTAACGTCGAATGTTTTGTTCGGTGTTATTTTAACAGCGAAAATGTTAAAATACATCGATGTAAATTACAGTAAGAGCGTACAGAGTAGGTAGCATTTTCATAACATCTCTCGACCTTAAAAGTTTACAGCGCTGTTACCGCTAACATTTTTGTACAGAATAAGCCCATTAGTAAGCCCTTTTCACAAAAAATGCGAAAATCAACATGATCAACATCAAAAAGATACGCATTTGCTTTTCACCAATTTTAAAAAAGCCTACGATAAGATTCAAATAAAATAACTATATATAAAGCTATAAAAGACCTTAACGTAGATGATAAGCTCATAAGGTTGTTGAAAACGGCATTAACAAAACAGAAAATAGAATAAAATCAAAGGAAAAATATCCGAAAAATTTGCGGTAGATACAAGGTAGACCAGATGACCCTTTGTATTCAATTTTGTGCTAGAAAATATAATCCTAGAAGCTAAAATCAGTAGAAATGGTATTTTATATAACAATAAACAACAGTGCATGGCTTTAGCAGACGATATTGTTTTTCTAAGCAGAAGCTACAACAGACTGTGTACAGATTGGAAGAAATAGCAAAAGTACTGGGGCTAGAAATAAACGAAGAAAAAACTAAATATATGACATGGACAGATTTCACGAAAGGCAATACGCTAAATATAACTGCACAAACTGGAAAGACGTACAAATTTCAAGAAGACGATAAATTTATATATTTAGGGACATATTTTACAAGAGTTCCAATCTTTACAGTAGAAATCACCATGATAATAAATAAATGCTTGTATACAATAAACTATCTGCTAAACTCTGAACTCTTGTCAGGGAAGTTTAAAATAAATCTGTATAAAACTATAATAAGACCGATAGTAACATTTGCCTGCGAAATGTGGATTTTAAGAAAGACGTATAAATAAATGCGGATATGGGAGAAAAAAGTATTGAGAAAGATATATGATGGAGGGCAAGTAAGAACAAATCAAGAGCTAAAAACTTAGAAAGAAGTTTTGGAAGAAAAAAAATGAGAAGACCGAGAGAAAGGTGAAGGTAAGAAGTAGAGAATTATTAAAATTCCTTAAAAAATAAACAATAATATGGAAAACAAGATTATTAAGGATAAGGTTTATTAATCAATGATATATCATGGATAAATTTTGATTTTGATATTTCAAATATTCATTATTTCAAAATGTCACGATTTGGTCATAATACTGACGAGAATATTAATGAAATTATAGAAGCAAATATATCAAAATATACTGTTTTATTTGTTTTTCTATAATTAGCAAAACATTTTCTATTCAAATACACCTCGAACATTGATAAATGCTCAAAAATTTTATAACAACTTGTTGCTTATGGGTAACAAAGCATTCGAAATCTATTGTAAATTTTTTTTCGAACAATTATTAATGTCCCTGGATTATTACTATTAATAATTATTGATGTAAAACACTCATTAGTAGACGATATTAAAATAAAACTTTTTAAAATGTGAAGAAAGTAGAATATAAAAGAAAAGTTTATCATCGTAACAAACAATTTTTTTATTATTTAAAATATATTCTTAAAATGATGCAATAAGTAAGGGTTGGTTATGGTTACGTAGAAATCATCTTCAAATAAATATTACCAATGCAGATTTTGAAATGGCCTCCAAGCAAGGACAAAATTATCAAAAACCCAAAAAAAACAGAGAGAATTAAGTTTGTATTATTTGGGAAACTTTTTTATTCTTGCTATTATGGAAAATATATATTATATATAAAAACTTCTGTTTGATCCAAAACTGAAAACATAAGCACCAGATATCGATTTTTTTAACCAAATCAGAAGTTTATAAAAAAATGTGAAAGTTGAAAGTTGATTATAATTGAAAACTATATTGTCAAATGTCCATTGGATATCAAATATTATCCATTCATCACGAGAAAACAGATTTTATTAGTTTTTTTAAACTTCTTGATAGCATTGTACCTATCTAGAATTTCTGTTAGGACGATATTTAATAGAAAACCCTGACGGCAAACGTCAAATCTCTGATTATATTTTATAAAGTACAAGAAATGGCAGTTCTATTAACTTCTGAGGAGAAAATTGAAATAGTTTTGATTGCGGGAGATAATGATAAAACTCATCGAAAGACAGCAGCTATTGTTAACGGCACAGTTATAAGAATTGTAAATTAATTTAAAACTTCTCGAAGTGTTAATAAAAGTTTTGATAACAAACGCCAAAAGCTGTTTGCCGATGAAGACACCGAATTAGTGATGCTATCTTAGCTGTAATTGCAAAAAGAATGACTCAGTCAAAAGTACGTAAGCAGGAACACATTGGCAAATATTTTAAAAATGTCATCTATACAAACCGTAATTTGTTCCTAAATTAAAAGATACTTAAATAAAACGAATTTTGGATATTTTACAATAGCTATTAATTATCATATATTGTCACTATTTTGAAAAATAAAGATGCTTTACTCTTAAGTAATACTCAGATTTTTTGACAAAACTCGTATAAGGCACCTTCCGGAAGTTTAGTCTGCCTTCAAGATCACAAATGTCATCCTCAGAAGTCTTGCCATTAAAAACTTCACACATGTTGCCAACCATTTAAAATAAAAATTAGCGTGCGTAAAAGTTACATTATGATACGTAAAAATGCATTTTAGAATAAAGATTTTCTAAGTACAAAATATAAAAAATACTTATCAGACAGAGAGACGGTTATAAAATATTAATTTGTATTCACAGCACATGCGATCTCTGACAATACTCGATTCTCTTGGTTTATAGTGAGAGAACAAATTCCATCGAAAAGTTGTAGGAAAGGAGCAGCATTCGAATGCTAGTTGGAATAGGGTTTAAGTGATTTCAATAGAAATATGTCAGGTTTTTATGTAGGAGTATTCATTCCACTTGATGACAATAAGGGTCCAGAAGAGAACTGCAACCGCAGGTCAACAATTTATAAAACGTCATCACATGAAAAACTTAAAATTATAAAATTTTCCCTATGATGCCCACTTAATTGTTCACTGTACACATGAAGTATAATTCAATCAATATTTTGAAAAAAAAAGAAACCATTGTGGAGACACAATAATTACAGTTTTTATGGCTGTTCGATAAGTTATTGCTTTTTTTAGTAAATTTCCTTTCATGATGTTATAAAAATGTAAACCCGTCTCGAATGCAGATTTAATAAAATTTATACAACGACAAAAAAAGATATAAAAAATCGCGAGGCCGTTATTAAAATATTTAAATTAGCTAAAAGTACGGTTGAGAAAAAATATAAACCCAGAAAAATGGTTGTAGTAAAAAACGGAAAAAAATCTCTTTTACGTGTTTATATAATTATTAACGGAATAAAAATTTAGATTTCACGGATTAAATTTATCTGTTTAAAACAAAAAAAATCAACACACGTAAAAGCTTTAGGCCTTTTAATCCTTCGACAAATTAAACGCGGTATATATATAAAAAAACAACGTAAAAAGTAATTACAGTTTCCATTAAATGTTTTATCTGTTATTTATCGACAATATAAAGCACCTTCCGTAAATCCTCCGAGGTACCTCGCGCCGCATTCCAAATGTGTTAAGATTTTATAAAAAAAAACTGCCCTTTTCGAGGAGATCGTCCTCTCTATCGGTTTAGCCATTATTTTTCCCCTTTTTTTATGCCTTCGGTGCGTGTGCTACTCCCACACACACACACACACTGACTCTCCCATAAAGAAAAAACTAATAAAAATGGAATTGTCTTTTGATATTTTCTACCGAATATGAATTTTTCTTTTCGTTATTATTTTTTTTTCTCTCTCTTCTAGTGATTTATTTCGGAATAAGATTCCTTATGGTTTTATGAGTACTTGACGTTGTTTGACAGCCTCGACGTCGTAAAAGTATTCTCGTGACATGTACGATCCACCTCTATAAACATACGATGAAAGATTTAAGGTATGATTTTATACCAATTTAGGTTGTTTTAGCTCCTGGTTGTTTGCCGCATGGAAAACTTATTAAATTTCCGATAATTCGTGACTTGTAGTTCGAGACTACACAGCAATCGTTTAACACTATTTTTGTTGACAATACTACGTGAATATTCTGTTTTTAGGGGTGTACATTAACAAAAAAGAAATGAAATCTATTATTTTTTAATTGGATCAATTAAAATTGCAAGCGACCTATTTGTGGGAAAATTTTTAACGAGACGTTTTTTTAAATTATTTACCATTGTTGTTCCATATTTTGTAAACATGAAGGATTTGTAATTTTAATTATTCCAGTTATTAGTGTTTGTATAGGGTGTCTCAGAATAACGTTTCCTAATTTTCAGAAAGTTACTGATAATATCCATGGGTCCGTAGATGAAAATAAATTAGTTGCATTGATTTTATTACAATATTAGGTTACAATAGGTTTTGACATTAACGTAATTAATTTATTTCGTAGCAATTTAAGCATTAAAAGACAATTAATAATTTACAACAAGGTGACTTTTCTTAAATACGATAAATGGAGTACCTCAAGGATCAATATTAGGACCCATTTTGTTTTATTTACTATTTATACACGTGAATTTAACAAAAAGTAGAATATTGTTCCCATCATTTTTATGCTGACGACTTACAGATTTATTATTCATTTTCCGAGGATTGCGATGAGGTAGCATGTCGACATATCAATTAAGATATAGAATTACTAGTTACAATTTTCAATCAATTTTGTCATGCTATAAATAACACCAAATCAGTTGCTATCCTATTCGCTAAACCTGCTGCTAAAAAAATATGTGTAAGGAAAGAGAATACATTTTGTCGATTTTGTGATGATAGACTCTGATCTACACTATTCGTCCCATGTTACTTAAATTTTCCTAACCTTAAATTAATATAGTGTGGAAACCCAACTGGAAAAAATCATTATTCCGTTTACTGTACATATTTATAGAAAATCCTGCAACACGCCAAATTAAAATTAAAAATAACCATTTTTTAAAGTGAAAATTTGTTCCTTACCTTTAAACCCCCTTGGAGTGACAGTTACAGCCCACGAAAATTATATTGTATTTAAATTTATTTCAAAAATTAACATAAAATAAAATCATCTTATTCTACTAATTTATTTCCCGTTTCAGACTTTATAAGACATTACCCAAGCAAAAACCACATCAGTGTTGTTTGTTAATATTAATTAAAATAAAAAAAAATTATGATTTGCTCCTGTGATAAATGTTGTCTTTTCATGATTATTTAAACTTAACCAAGAACGAACATTGTTTATTTTAGAATAACATGTTTAAGAGCCCTTAAAGTAAAAAGTAGTTTAATATCGATATTTTATTGCTTCGGTTTTTTGTTATTGGCAATAAAGATTTTTACTTATATTTACTTATATTTATACTATACTAAGTGACATAGAAATTCGAACACACAGTTTAAATGATTTTATTTTCATAAAATTTTTTTATAAGTACTCACTGAAGCTTAATAAATGATAAAAATTTAAAAATGATTGCATTGCTTTAAAGCCCTTTTACCTTTAATAATGTGTGGGTACACTCCGATGTGTTACGCATTCTCCAACGCGCCTAGGCATGCTTCTGATCAGGTGGTCAATGTCCTCCTGTGGTATGTCATTCCAGGCAACTACCAACTCCTCTGGAAGTTCATCTAGAGTCTGAGGAGAACGTTACAAATTGAGCAATCTCCTATCCATCATATCCCACACGTGCTCAGTTGGGAATAAGTCGGGAGATCTTGGTGGCCAAGGTAACAATGTGACATCATTATGTTGAAAGAAATTGTGATTCGTGCGATATGTGGTCGGGCATTATCTTGTTGGAAAGTTGGATTTGCTAGGATGTCAAGATAGGGTAAAAGATGGGGTTCTAAAACTTCTTGGATATAACGCTGCGCGTTCATGTTCCCTCTGATAAAGATTAAAGGTGATCTCGAACCATAAGCTATAGTTCCCCAAACCATAACTCCAACATTTTGATGAACATGCCTTTCAACAACTTCTCCTTTCACCACGTCGTCTTCTAACCCTCGCTCGACCATCGTGCATGCCTAAACAAAATCGAGACTCGTCAGTAAAGACAATACTGTTCCATTCCTGATCCCAGAGTGACCGTTCACTGCACCACTCAAGGCGATTACGTCGGTCTTCTGGAGTTAAAGGGAGGACCCAGTATGGTCGGTATGAAAACTGGCCGAAACGTCTTATTCGTCAGTAAACACTACGCATGCTAACGGGTCTTCCGTGTTCTTCAAACCATTCATTTGCAATGGACCTGGTAGTGGAGAAACGGTCTCATAAGGCCAATAATCTTAGGCCGCGATCTTCACGGTCTGTTGTTCTACGGGGGCGTCCAGAGCCCCTTGCTCTTTGCGTACGGCCTTTTCGAAGCGATGCCTGACAACACCTTACCACGGTGTCTACACCTCTTTGCACTCTAACTGCAATTTCCCGAAATAAAAATCCAGCTTCCCGAAGTCCCACTATACGACCCCTATCAAACTCAGTTGACGAAATCGTACAGGTTTCTGTACCCTAGGCATCGTAACTAATCGTAAAGAATGTCAAGACCCAAAATCCGCAAAATTTGGATCTTTACTACGGCTACAATATTCATTTTTGGATTGTTAGTGGATTTCAAAAAAAGCAGTATAAAAACCGAAATCTTCAACTGATAAGGCTGATAATTTTTTTTAATTTTTTATTTTGGTAAAATAAATAAATTCACCATATTAAAATAAAGTCATTTAAACTGGGTGTTTGGATTTTTATGTCACTTAGTACTTACTTATATTTTATGAAGGCACAGTGTGCTATAGTTATTCTGTATAAAATTTAAATAAAGGATCAATATATAAAGATCCTGAATAAAATTAATTAAAACATCCCTAGAACAAGTTGATGTGTGTATCATTTAGAATTCTAATATTATTTCGTACTTCTAAAAAATCATACCCCTCATAGAACAAATTCTTCAGATGATCTTTGTAGATCTTTTTCTTCGATACAATATTACTAGATTTCTTACATAATTTATACAAAAATAACTGCAACCCGTTAAACAAAATGTACTTCCTCTAATTACCCGCTTTCTCAAGCACCCGTCTGAAAATTTGAATTCATCGATTGCCGCATCATCAGATATGAAAATAATTGGATACTGGCTCATTTTTTTATCGGATATCCGGAAGTCGAGTAGATGTCGAAGCCTCGTAGACGAGACCCCATATGCAACGTCACGTGCTCCGCATATCTCGAGAGCTCTTTTTACTAAAAAAAAATTGTCGTCTCTGCTTACGCTCTAGTTGTCAACGGCGCAATGTCGTGCATTGTCTCTATTGTAACTCGACTACATTGAGTGGGTCCTCCAACGAGAGATACATACTGGGTTGCACTTGTTATTTTAATTATTGTTACAAGAACATGCAAGACCCTTTCGCTAATTAACCGCGAGTAGCTGGGATTTCTCAGAAACGCTTAAAAAACGTCTTGAGTAAATATACAATAAAAAAAAGAAATAGAGGTAGGATAACTGCAAGTCGTATAATTGTTACGTTGTTAACGAAGAAACAAAGAAATTATTCGAGAATAAACAGGGCGGGACAGCTTCATTACAGTAGTAGAAATTTATTCCTTGCTAATGGAATTTTTTTATACCTTGAAAATTATATAAATTCTTAGATTAAGATGTTAAACAAAAATTTGCTGGACATTTGGAAATCTACTTGACATTTGTGGACCTACAGATGACATAGTCGCAGTATCCAGAATAGGGAAGGTATGAGAACAATCCCACCTCAATCATAACTACATAATAGCCCTTAAAGAACTTTATAAAGATTTAAAGTTAAGCGGTTTGTTATAGTTAAAAAGTTAATAGAATGCCTAAAATAAATCTTGTAAAGGAAGTAAATAACAAAAAGAAGAAAGTTGAATATATTCGAGACGATGATAAAGAGCATCCTTCAATATGGAGTGAAAACATAAAGAATTACGGACAAAAGAGGAAAGTGGAGACAATTGAAATGGATGCTATTAAAAGATCTATACAAGTATAACGAAAAGAGAAAAAAAAATAAGGAATGACGATGTAAAACAACAAATGGAAAAGAAAGGCCTAATAGTTGAGGATATTGAAAAGAAATATTTGAAAAGAATGCCAAATACTAGATGGCCCACTAGATGCTACGTTGGCAACCAGTGGGAAGGAGGAAACGAGAAAGACTATAAGAGTAATCTCATCAGAGGCCTGCGACGATATACTATATAAGCTGGGGAAATTATATTTCCTGTGTTGTTAGGATGCATGCAGCATATATTCCTTGCTTCTATTTTGATATTTATCAGTAACTATTTATTTAAAATTCAATGGGACAACCGTTACACTAATGAGGTAAAGTTTCTTTCTTATAATTTTAACGGTAAATCATCAAAGTTTACGTTTTACCATTCAATCTCTTATTGACCGTCTTAACTTGGTCAATTTGAAAGTGTAATCCGTCAATTTCGTCGTTTCAGCGTGTTTGAGGTGCATCGAACTACATAGCCTCTATAATTTGGGTCGAGCATTAGGCAAATTTCGAAATGCCGGCGCCGCTGCTGCTGCCACTGCTACTGACTGCTGCTTTATCGTATTCGCTATTCGCTTCCAGTTTTATCATTAATTCGTGCCTTCGCTTCTAATTCCGTTATGTCAATAGATTCTATGAGTTTGTTAAGCAATTACGGTCCATTGAGTTGAAGTTGACGAAAATCCGTGTGGCCGATTCTGAAATGGGACGACAGTATGTGACGAGATTTGTAAATACACCTCGAGGGCAGTTTCCCATTGAAATTCGAATCGGAAAGGTTAGAGAGATTTCCATTGTGTCGATCGGTCAGCGTTTTGACTTTTCTTATAACACAATTAGAGAAAATCGAGAAGTAACTATGGAAGTGAATGTGTAAATAATAAAACAACACAATTAGCTACTTATTCGACAAATTCAAGAAAGCTCATTGCATTTATATTCTAAACAACAAATTTAAAGTAAATAGTTAGTAAAAATATTAGTAAGGGCTCATTTAATTTGGATCAACTTGTATTTTATCCATTGAAGACGCTATAGAGTTTATTGACTTCAATCTCCTCAAGTTTTGAATTCTGAACAAAAATATAATTTAGTGCAACATTGAATTTTCGCTCCAACTTTTGGGCGGAGATACACGCTATAGATACTAGTGTCCAGGAGTGTCCCCGTACAGGTACTCGAAAGACAAACATTTTTCTTTTAAACAGGCAGGCAGCTTTAAAGGGCTCTGAGTACTTTTACTTATGCATCAAAGCTAGTCTAGGAATGTAAACAAAACTTGAGAAACTGACAAGAAACAATAAGGTCACCTTGATGTGGGTACCAGTTCACAGTGGTATAATAGGTAATAAGGAAGCTGTTAGACTCGCAAAGGAAAGGGCTAATACACATTTCCTCACAAAAAGCCACACCAAAAAGGTACTTTGTTTCTGGAAAGAGGATCTATTGCAATCTTATTGGATGAATACGCCAGGACTGAGACAAGCTAAAAGTTTTGTAGATATCACCTCAATGAGCAAAATAACTCAAAATATGAGCAAACAAGACATTAAATTGACCGTAGGTCTTCTCACTAGACATTTTCTTCTGGAGTATCACCTCAAAATAATGGGCTAATCAGAATCTGAAGACTGTCGTTTCGGCTAAACACCATATATGTTTAATTTTAGCTTGCTAGAATTAATATTAGCTTCACACCCTCTGAAGTTCGTATGTTTCCTCTAAAGTAAGCGTGTTTAGACAGTTCTGCAACTGGCTCAAATTCAACATCTTTTAAAGAGTCTTGCTATACCAAGGTCTAGTACCGGATAAACTGATTTTCCTTTAGCTCATTTCCAGTGGAAAAGTAATTTTTTTATTTATATCGATACCAATCCAGACATTCTTTCATAACTACCTTGTTATTATTTCCAAGACATACTTTGAAGACATTTCTATATAAAATTTAAAATCAATCTTGTTTGATTGCTGTTGCTACAGCGTGCCATCTGTTATATTATAGTTTTTCTCAATCAGTTCCATTTTGAGGTAGACTTTTCCAAACCTTTTGATTGAATTAATCTTTTTGAAAGGCAACGTATTTGGAATTTAATACATTTAAATACATGCGTAGTTCCAAATGGTGGCGCTGTTGTCAAAGTACACCTCTCAGCCTGTTTTTTATATAAACAAGTTTTCATAATTAAATTATTATTGGGATCGTATACTTCTTATCAGAAAATATAAAGAAATAATTCATCGGTTTAGTTATTAATAAGCTTTCAATAAACTACTCATCTATCTACTCGTCTACTAATCGTTTCTAATAAAATAATTTAAGGTTAGGTTTATTTCACATCATTTACCTTTGAACAAGAATATCTTTTTTGCCTGTACACTCTTTTTAAGTTCTGTTTTATCTGGGGAACTGTCAATTCGCTGTATTTATCAGACATTTTAATTAATTTCACTCAATTGTACAAACTTCTCTATAAAAACAACTAACAACAACAACTAAATTCGTCTCCTCGTCAACTAACACCCCCTAGCGTGAGAAAAAATCAGAGAGCCTGCCAAAAATGAGTAAAAAACTTGCATCTGATGCCATTTTTTACTTTCAGTTTTATTTAACATGCGCCAGCACCAAACTATTCCTCTGCTGTTTTTTCTACACTTTCGCTTTTCGACTTGCCAAAGACTTAAATGGCAAGATTAAGATTTACCGAAGAGAATGACTTCATATTCACCCTAGAGTACCTAACTGAAACTATCATTGACATAGGTACTTAAAAAAACCTTTTCTCTTTAGTTAGTTACCCTTCTGAGTAGAATTTCTGCCAGTTAATATTCTTTATGGTATGCACGCATTTAAAATGATTTATAACATTTAACCGGTAAGCCATTAATTTCGAAAGATCGCTAAAGCGTTTTTTGTTTTCGTAAAATTCCCGCAATTTTTTTCTACGCGAGTTCCCTTTTTATAATTAATTTTAGAAGGTGTCTACTAAAGGGCCCATATTCGCGCTATTAGCCCTCCGACTCTGTGGAAATAAATTAGCAGGCGGAAATGTCAAAAAAAAAATGAGTATTTCAGAGGGTCGAGCCATTAAGATTAATGCTAATGGTCGCATCTAGGGCAAACTCTACGCTGATTAAAAAAGTAGTTTTTTAACAACTTTCAACGTCTACTTCGGCGATAATTAGTAGGTGAGACCGGATAAAACTTGAAGGCTTAAGCTCCAAATTTGGTGTATGAAATTTTAATGAAGCTTGGTGACAGCTTCAACAACTAAATACGACACATTTTATTATACGAATAATACTTCTACCTATTATGTTTGTTCTAAATTATAACAGTCATTGATTTCAATATTTTCTGCCAAAATGGGGTTTTCTCTTGGCACAAATTTTATTGGGATACGTTGTTTCGTACTTAACCTTTAGAAATTGTACGTTACCACACATTTTAATCAAGCTCTGCTTTTTTACACAAGCATTTTACTTTCTTTAACTAAGAAAATAATTAAATAAAAATTTTTCAAACTTGGAGATATTACATACAGTGTGTAAACCACTATTGGAATAAAATTATTTGTGGGGTTAGTTTAGAATATTATAAGAAACTCTGGGATCCGTCAACTTTAAAATTTAAATGTAAGCTTTATAAATATAAATTGAAATGTACAGGGTGATATACGCAAGTCTGGCATTTTTAATTTATTTTTTTGTTATGTTTCACACTTAATGGTTTTATTTTTAATTAGCTGAATGCAGACCTCAAATTTCTTCACTAAGTATCAATATTTTGGGTTTTGTTAACATTTTATGTTTTATGTATAGATAACTATGCCAACATAATTAAACTAAATCGGTAAATAATGTCTGTCAGTTGTTGATATATTGACATTTAAATATCGTAGTCAATTGTTGTCAATGTGAATTCTTAATCAAAAACTAATATCTTGCGAAGTAATAATGACATTTTTAACCGAGACTCACCGGATTGACATTTTAATGACGGCGATAATTGCAGAAGTCAGGTTGAAGTGGCAAACTTATTTAATCAGAGGTATCCTCAGTTGCCTAATATTTCACAAGGTACTGTGTCATGCACAATTCAGAGAACTTGGACATGTCAAACCATTAAAGAGAAAACCGCACTTCGTTGAAGATGATGTGGAAGTGGATATTATGTTAAGTGTTGTGGAGAATCCAACGTCACGTTCACGTCAAATTTTTCGTCAAAATAATGTGAGTCATTCAACTGTCCTAAGATGTTTCCATAAACAAAAACTTCATCCTTATAAATTGCCTTTTGTGCAAGAACTAATAGAAGACGATCCAGATCGTAGAATGGATTTCTGCGAAAGAATTATGAATAAATTGAACAGAAATGAAATAGCTGTTGGTGCAATTATTTTTTACGATGAATCAATATTCACATTAAAGGGGGAAGTACATAGACAAAACTATAGATATTGGTCAGAGGAGAATCCTCATTGGATAAGTAAGACACATACTCAGTATTCTCAAAAGTTGAACGTTTAGGCAGGTATAATAGGTGATCATATTATTGGTCCTATTTTTGTAGATGGAAATTTGATAGCCAAAAAATATTTAAGCATGAGTTGTTCCTGAGTTGGCCAACTTATATCCCAACGCAATAGATCCGAACCTACCGGATGTACAATTAATAATAAACCCTACATGGTTCGTTGAGATCATATTGTTAAGGAGCTTTTAAAATCATAAAAATATACAGGGTGTTTTATTAAAAATATAGATCATGTACGATGCCAAACTTGCGTGTATTACCCTGTACATTTAAATGTTTGTTTAAAAAGCTTACATTTGAGTTTCAAAGTAAATTTGACGGGTCCCAGCGTTTTTTATAATCTTCTAAACTAACCCCACAAATAATGTTATTCCATAAGTGGTTTTCACACTGTAAGTGGATCGATATTTATATTTAAGAGTTCTTTTGAAGATGGTGAAATACAATAGCTACCTTCCCGCTTGGTCTGTCATAAGTGCTTTTTTTATTCTAAAGAAATTCTAGCTTATGTGGCTTCTCCTATAAAGTTTAAAAAAAAAAAACCTATAAACTAGTCTTCTATTTAGTTAAAAAATAATCTCACGCGCCTAATTTTCTTTTATTTTACAACTAACGTACATAGAGATTTTATCTAGCAATTATAAATGTACATTCGCAATAAACCAATGAATGAATGTAACTAGTTCATCGCGTAGGCAGGTTGTGTTACATGTATACATATAATTTACACCATTGTTAGCACAAATTGCATTTTAATTACGCGTATATGCTTTTATCTTCTATTTATAAACGCAATAAAAATGGATTATTAATAACGGTTAACGACTACCATTTACGTAAGAAATTAAAAAAGTTTTCTACTTGCACCCTCTGAGGTTTAGACACGTGATATAATCCCCTAACATAATTTGAACGTTTTCTGAAGAAAAAACATTTAAATTAGATTTCACTGGAGAATGTGATAGCTGTCCAATAAGTATATACTGTAGACTAAGTTTTGCAAAAATAGTTATATAACTTGCACAACGGTTTCAATATTATTGTATCTTCTTCAGTACGAGATAGATCCGGTATAGCCAAAGAAGTAATAGTTTTATCTTTAGAAAACAATCAAACCTGGTTTGTTTTTAAACCTCTGAGGTTGGTTCAAGGTGAGGGTGCTTCGGGGTAAACTTCAATTAGCAGTTACCTTTGATCTTAAAATGAGCTGTAGGAGTCTTGTTTTATTCTTGTTGTACTTACCTTGTACGGATAACGCAAAAACAATGTTAAAACCGGTCTGCGAGTAGTATGACTTCCCTTTCATTTGCAGTGTCCACTTGGTCGATCGTCATCACGTTTTCTTTTGCAATGTTATTCTATATATATATATATATTCGATTTTTTTTAATATGAAAAGAATTTTCATTCTAACCTTGTTACAGACTATATTGTTCCCAAACAGCAAAATTCGTTTTTCACTCGGTTTGTTCCGGTTTATTTTAAATAGAAATTGATCGTTCCAATTCAAAAGTGTATTTGTAACAGTGAAAAGCTAGTTATAAGGTCAAACAATATTGAAACGTCATTCTTTGAATCCGATATTATTATCGACCTGGATTCGGAACGCCACCCGATGAACTTCCCTTCAGACGACGCATAATTTATCATTTCGGGGGTAGGGGTAGGAAATGGAAACGGATTGAAGCGAAAAAGCACTTTTGTAACACCGTCAAACGGTTTTTTTTGTCGGCGAAGGGGGATGGCGGTGGCGTACGGATCCATATATCAAAGTTATTAAATTTTTCGGACCACCAAATCTGAGGCAAACAACTAAACCGACGATGGTAGTATCAACTGTAAATAATTTTTAGGGTCGTTGTTTGCGTATTCTCGCCAACATTTTCAACCCTCAAGAGTTTACTACTCTTTATTAACGCAAACAACAAATATAAGTGTAAACAAAAAATGAAAAATATTCCGTCAATACGGTTGTTAACAAATTTATATATAAATTTACAGAGTTTTGTTTTGTTTTCTATAATAGTATTTACACACAATTAGCCACTATATAGTTTTTGGTCTATATTTAAAAAAATGTACGTATCAATTTTTAACTGAAAAATCGTTTTCTAAATTCTTTTGTCCTATGGATCATTTTCTTAACCCGCAAGGTAAGCGCGTCGCACCTAATATTTAGCCCTGCTATCCTAATGAAGTGGCCAATTAGTCAGGTAACTCAATATATACAATCTGATATTTACAATGTATTTCATAAAGTAAGAGGTCGTGGGAAAAATAGTGTACATTAGTAGTGTCTCGTATCATTGTTGCATTTGGCTTATGCCAATACAAAGGTTTAGTTGAATTAAATGTTAAATTAAGCTGAACACATACTACATTAAATTTATAGTATTAACCCTTACTTTTTGGAAGTCCATCTTATTAAGAATAAAAAAACTCTTGGTTTCAATGTAACTTCCAAGCTTAATGGCAAAAATTAGGTTTTAAATCACCATGGCAGCCGTTTCGCTAGAAATTAGCATCGTCAGATTGACATATTTAAGAATATATTAAGTTATTGTAAAGATCAGCATGATATAGTTTTTTCCTGGTTATACTGATCTTAGAGAGAAGTACATCCAGGAAAATCCCTTAGGGCTATTAACATCTAGGCTTTAATATTGTTATGTCTTATTACTTCCATAAGTACTTGGTCTATCCTTAATACTACCTAATCAACATCAGGTACCTAGCTACAAATAAACAAAAAGTAACTTAAATTTGTCAATCTGACGATGCTAATTTCTAGCGAAACGGCTGCCATGGTGATTTAAAACCTAATTAAACTTGGAAGTTACGTTAAAACGAAGATTTTTTTATTATTCTTAACATACTACATTATTTCATACATATAGTTAATTACTGTTTTCAAAATAACCCTCTTATGGCTAATACTGTCTAGGCTTTATTATTGTTATCACTTTATCTTGTCTTAACATTAATCAACATCAGATGATTCTAATAAATCTCATAAAATGAAATGTAACTTTAATCTGTCATTTTAATGATGAAACGATTTTAGGAAGCAGCTGTATTTGGAATTGTTACAAAGTTATATGTTTTATCTTCTTCAAACACTCTGCATTTCCTTATTTTTTTTTATTTTTAATATCAAACTGCATTAACCACTAAGGGTTATTAGCAGTGGAACAATACAAATAACAAGGTATTAGTTTACAATTGAATAGATACAGAGATTAGTTTGGTTTAGGAACCCTAATACGTTTTCTATGTTGCAATTGTCATTTAGTATGTTTTCTAACAGTCCTTCAGTACCGTGGAGTTCTCGTTGTAATTTAACACTTCACTAATACATGCAATACACTTATTTGCACATTACACATTTCACATATAGGTGGAATGTCTTTGGAGAGTAAATGTTGGTGGGTGAGTCGAGTGTGACCTATTATTCTAAGCCATGTGAGAATCGTCTCTGCTCTTCTTGTTCTCGGTAGATTAGTACAAGGTAAAGTGGATTCCTTGGTTTCTCTTAGTTTGGTTGAAGAATATGTCCAAACATCTTTCCAGTAGTCGCCGATTTTCCTTCTGAAGGTTGTATTAAAATCTGAGCTGAAAATTGAGAATTCTGTGAGTGGTAAGGAGTTGTTAGTAGCTGTCTGCTTTGCGGCTGCATCGACACGTTCATTTCCATCGATTCCGATATGTAAAAGGACCCAAAGTATTTCTATTTTTTATTTGAACTAAGGATGGTATGTATTTGCTTTTTAATTCTTTAATTTTAAGTGATTGGTTGGATACGTTTGTTTGATGCTCTCGATAGTGCTTAGCGAGTCAGTGATTATGAGGAAGGATTTTGAAATTTGATCGATGCAGTACTGTGTCGCCTTATAAGTTCTAGGCCTTCTAAAACACTAGTAAAAAAGATGTATATCCAATATATAGCGATATCATAAGCTATATAACGCTTAATTTCCACAACTAGCCATTTTTGAGTTACGCCCTTTGGGCATAGGAGGGCAGTATAGTTCCACTGAGTCCACTATAATCATCAGGTGCGTGGTGAAGAGGGATTGGAATTTGCTGGCGAAAGTGACGTTTTTTTATGGATGAGATTTAAGTGAGTGTACTTTTGTTGAGTATTGTAAGCTAAGTAGTTCTCTGCGTTAAGTTTAGTGGCATTTCTCCTGACTCTACAAGAATGCTTTTTCTTGGACTAGTGTAAAATGCTCCTGTTGCTAACCATAATCCTGAGCGTTGGATCACATCAACTGTTGTTAATGCTTTTTTGTTTGCCGATGGGTACACTATTGCTCCATAATCTAAATAAGATCGAGTGTATTTCGATCGCTTCCCCAACTGACGTTTGATAATAGTTTTAGCATATGGATATCTGAGAGAGAAGATTTCTTAAGTTCCGACCAGCGAATGCACTTAATAGTCCTAAAAATATCACTAATAGTTTAGGGCCAATAGATAATTTTGACTTAATGTAAATGAAAAAAGCAACTCAATAAAGATTCGATTGGTAATGATAGCTCGTCCGCTAGAATATTCTAGATACATTCCACATATATTAACTTTAACAATAATTGATTCCTTTAAAGATGATATTTTCCTCGACTACCTGAAAACAGCGGTAACTATTTCACTTCATAAAGGCGGTCAAAAAAGAAAACTTCTATAACTACAACCCTATCCAAGATAACTGAGAGGCTATTGCTATTCTACAAAATAAATTTACAACCCATTTATTCCATATTCACATTCAAATGTTTAATGTGAAGTTTTTGGTTTTAAAACTGTCACTTGGTGAGGTGTCAGTTTTCTTTGTAAATGTCATTCAATAAAGTCCCTTGTTCTTGATTAAATTTTTGAATTCACATATTTAACAGTGGTGTCAGAAGTGATTTAAAGAACCTGAATTCGATTCAAAATGGCATTGCCCCGAGAATTGCTTGATGCGTTTACGAATTTGTTGACCGATACAGTCAAAAATTCTGTAGCTGCGATCGCCGAACAAAGGCATGAGAATGAAAACATCGGAAACGAAGCGATTGAACGACGGCCACCAAATTTCACGATCGGAGAGTATCGCGCGTCGGATGAAACATCAGTGGCGGACTATTTCAAGCGTTTTGATTGGGCCTTGGATTTGAGCCGTATCCCTGTGGAGCAGCACGCAACCTACGCGCGTGTGTACATCGGAACGGAGTTGATAAGTACATTAAAATTTTTGATCAGCCCTCGACAAATTTAAGAGCTCACCTATGATGAGATTAAAAATACTCTCGTTGCTCATTTGGATCGGAAGAGAAATAAATTCGCTGAAAGTTGCAAATTCAGAAAAATCAAACAAGACGCTGGTGAGTCAATTGCAAATTTCGCTTTAAAATTACGAAAAGGAGCTGTCCATTGCAGTTACGAACAATTTCTTGACCGAATGCTAATCGAACAATTTTTACATGGCCTGCTTTCACGTGATATATGCGACGAGATTATCTCCAGGGATCCAGCTACGTTTAAAGACGCTTACGAAATTGCGCAATCGATGGAAGCAACTCAGAAGACAGCAGACACGATGGGTGTCTCAGAAATGCCAGCATCATCGGGAGAATATACAAATAAGCTTGGATATTCAGTTCCATTGGTGAAAAAAGGAAATTATCGGATAAATTCACCCCCAGTTCATGGAAGAAAAGGATTCGATCGGAAGGATCAAGGGCAGAAGTCACTTTGCTTCTCTTGTGGAGGTCCTCATTTGCACCAAGATTGTCGTTTGCGAAACGCGATTTGCAATTTCTGTGGAAAAAAAGGTCATATAGCGAAGATTTGTCGGAGTAAGTCTACAAAACAAGATTCAACCCACTTGATGGAAGAGTTTGAAGAACCAGCGCAGTACGTCGAAGTTCTCGAAGACTTGAGGGATATTGAAGATGTGCACGTGATTAAGTCAACGAGAAAACATATGATTGATGTTGAAATCAACAACCATCCTTTGAAAATGGAGTTGGACACCGGAGCACCGTGTGGGATCGTCAATCAGAAACTCTTGTCGTCTTTTACACCAAACATTCCATTGCAACCAACAAACCGACGATTTGCTAGCTACACTGGACATCCTATTGGATGTGTTGGTTTTGTTCCGGTACTTGTTTCGGTTGGAAATACGTCACGCAAACTCAACTTGTTCGTGGTGGACGGCGATTACGATCCCTTGTTCGGACGAGAATGGATTCAGGAGTTTGTCGATGAGATTGATTTTCGCAAACTGTTTTCAGGTATTCCTGCCATGCATGTGTCCACTGTTTCTCAGTTCTCCGGTTTGAATGAAGATGAAAAGAAGAATCTGGAGCAATTGTTAGCCAAGTACGATGACCTGTTCAGCGCAGTCCCTGGAAAAATGAGTGGGCCTCCAGCTACGGTACATTTCAAACCAGATGTAACACCTGTGTTCTGCAAAGCGCGTGAGATCCCTTTAGCTTTGCGAGAGAAGTATGCCAAGGTAATTGATGAAAAAATTGCTTCAGGATTTTACAGAAGAGTCGAGCATTCAGAGTGGGCTTCAACGACTCATGTAGTGGTTAAAGAAAGTGGTGCTTTACGAATTACAGGAAACTACAAACCAACACTGAATCCAAGGATGGTCATTGACGAATATCCAATTCCGAGAGCAGATCACTTATTTAACCGTATGAAAGATGCAAAGATCTTCGGTCACGTAGATATTACAGATGCCTATACACACCTTCCTGTTGATGAGAAGTTCGCGGAAGCATTGACACTCAACACTCCGACACATGGATTAATACGACCTGCAAGAGCGGTTTACGGTGCAGCAAGCATTCCAGCTATCTGGCAAAGAAGAATGGAGGAATTATTACGAGGAATACCAAACGTGGTGAATTTTTTCGATGACATTTTGATTTTTGCTGACACGGTTGCGAAATTTTTAATAACATTGAAGGCAGTTTTGGAACGAATCAAGTCTTACGGATTGAAGCTGAACAGGAAGAAGTGTGTCTTTGGAATCACATCGGTCGAATTTTTGGGTCACAGAATAGATGAGAAGGGGATTCACAAGTCTGAGAAACATGTTGAAGCTATCCGTAAAGCACCAAAACCAACGTCACCAGAAGAGTTGCAATTATTTCTCGGCAAAGCAACGTATTACAGTTCTTTCATTCCAGATTTGTCCTCCAGAGATAGACCTTTGCGAAGCATGCTAAAGAAGGAAACTTTCGAGTGGACGGTAGAAGCTAATAAAGCCTACGATGACATCAAAGGAATTCTGACTTCACCGCAGGTCTTGATGCCGTATGATCCTGATCTTCCTCTCCTGTTGGCTACGGATGCGAGTAAAACGGGACTTGGCGCAGTGCTATCACATCGTCTTCCAGACGGGCGAGAACGTCCAATCGCGTACGCGAGTCGTACTATGAAAGCTCCAGAACAACGTTACCCGCAGATTGACAAAGAAGCGCTCGCTATAGTTTGGGCAGTACAGAAGTTTTTCCACTACTTGTATGCAAGACATTTCATTCTGATCACGGATCATAAACCTCTCACTCAAATACTTCATCCCGTAAAGTCTTTACCAGTGTTGTGCATCAGCAGAATGGCCAACTATGCAGACTACTTGGCGCATTTTAACTTCGACATTGAATACCGATCCTCAAAAGCAAACGCGAATGCTGATTACTGCTCCCGTGCTCCTTTGGAAACGACAAACCATGTGGACGAAATGAGAACTGTCCAAGAGAAAAGAGATAGAGAGTTAGACGATTTCGACTTCTTCGTTTTGCATCAAGTGGCACAGCTCCCGGTGCGAGCTGAAGACATAGCCCGGGAAACTCGAAACGACCATCATCTACAAAAGATCGTGAGATTGCTGGAAGATGGACAGGATCTCAGTAAGCACGGGTACAAACCTCCAGAATCAAGATACACGTTGGCAGCAAGTTGTCTACTTCTAGAACACCGTGTTGTGATTCCTTCATCTCTAAGATCATCGATTCTGAAAGATCTACATGCAGCTCATCTGGGAATTGTGAAGATGAAAGGGTTAGCTCGATCATTCGTTTTTTGGCCAGGTATTGATGACAACATTGAAGAGTTGGCAAGGTCATGTAGTGAGTGCGCCAAACATGGCCATGCTCCTCCGAAGTTTCGAAAACATCACTGGGAGTACCCCAGTGGTCCTTGGGAAAGAATTCACATCGATTATGCTGGTCCGGTTGCTGGTTCGATGTTGCTAATCATTGTGGATGCGTACAGTAAATGGGTAGAAGTTAAAGTAACTTCGTCGACAACTTCAGCAGCTACTGCGAGGATTCTAGATGATCTATTTGCAGCTTATGGGGTCCCAATCACTCTGGTTTCTGATAACGCTCCTCAGTTTACCTCGTCTGAATTCAAGAAATTTCTTCAAATGAAAGGAGTCAAGTTTCACAAGTTTATTGCACCTTATCACCCTTCAACTAATGGCCAGGCTGAACGATACGTCCAGACAGTGAAGGATGCGCTTCATGCTATGGATACGAGACCAGGAACGCTAACAGAAAATCTGAACGAGTTTCTTCGTCAGTTTCGAGGAGCTCCTCATGCAACAACGGGATGTTCACCAGCTCAGCTCTTCCTGGGTCGAGATCTGAGGAGCCGACTAGACTTGACCAGACCATCCCAAGCCATGATTAAAGGTCATTCTGTTTGTAATTCTGATCCGATTGTTGGCTTTCGAACATTTGAACTTGGGGAGTCTGTTTATTTCATTTCAGGGAATCCTCGAATGGATAAGTGGATTCCAGGCACGATCGTGCGGCGACTAGGGGATCTGCACTACCTGATTGAATACTGCCGGAAGGACTTTAAGCGACACGTGGATCAAATTAGAAGTCACTCAGGTGTCCCAAACGTTATGAACAAGGGAGAAAATCTACAAAATGCAAGTTCGAAGCAAGCGCGTTCAGGTCGGCGAATACGGGTATACGAGTCTGTAAGAAGACCAGGTTTGGTGTTAGCAAGAAGTCCACCCAATCAGGCAAATCATTCTGCTTCAAGTAGTTCTTCTTCTGAGTGGTTTTCGCACAATGCATCCTCGTCATCTGATCCTCAAGGAAATGTGTCTTCAACACCAAGCGAGAGACCGCTGTTGTCTCCACGAGCGGCATCAACACCATTGGTACCTCACGAGCAGCAACTTCGACGACTTCCATCACCTAGTCCTCGATCTCCGGCAGAAGAACCAAGTCAAAGAAATCCTGTAACAACTCCGGCAGTTTCAGTGGCAGAAAGATCCCCTATGCTACAAGCTACCCCAAGGCCCCAGAGGACCCGGAAACCACCGATGAGACTCCGTTTCTAAAATAAGAAGGCTGTAGGATTGAAGAAGACATGTACTTTATTTTGTTGTGTTGCAAGGGAAGAAATATTCCATATTCACATTCAAATGTTTAATGTGAAGTTTTTGGTTTTAAAACTGTCACTTGGTGAGGTGTCAGTTTTCTTTGTAAATGTCATTCAATAAAGTCCCTTGTTCTTGATTAAATTTTTGAATTCACATATTTAACACCATTGCTATAAATACTACATTAATACCAATAAAATATTCTATACAGTTTTTGGGAGTTTACATTGACGACAACTTTAAGTGATGCATTTACATAATAACAAAAAAATTCTGTTCTGCGCATTTTGCAGTGAAAACCGTCTCTAAATAGTTAACTTCTATATAAAACTTTTGCAGGACTGGTTTGCGCCCAGGATGGAATTTAAAAACCCTACAATATATCATTAAAGAACCGCACGTGACAGGTACAATATAAATATCTAAAGGATATAATATATGAAACGGGTTGTGGAGTTTACTCAGAATACTTCGATATACAAATTCAATAGGCTATAGGTAAACATGCAAGTGTAGTTAAGATATAGTTGACTAGCATAACAATAGCAGTAAACGAAATAACCAACAGAAATTTACAGCTAAATTAATTGTCATTCATATGGACAACAGACAAGCACTACTACCCCTAAAAAGTTTTAGAAAAACTTCAGGAACAGTGTTAGAATGTCACCGAGCCCTGAGTAAGGCAAAAGTGGACAATAAAGTCACACTTAGTAGAGAGGCTGCTCGATCCATGACCTTTAACCGCACCCTTCCTAGGCCTAAGAAAGTCAACGATAGCTAACTTAATTTAAGCTCACAATCAAGAGTGAACTTCAAGTTAAAATTTAACCCGAAAATTGACCAATAGAAAAATGTGTTACATGTTTGCAAATTTTGCTATTTGTCGGTTTTTGGGTTAAAACTTCACCTGAAGTTAACTCTCGATTGTGAAACACTCCTATCTATTATTTAGAGAGAGATGGAAAGACATAGAAGACTGGGGTCTTCAAAAATATAGGATAAAAGTAACACACCTCTAGACACAGGATGTGAACTGGAAGAGGAAACAGTCGACCACATTTTATGTAACTGCTCGGCTGTTTCAACTAAACGAAAATCAAGACTAGTTAATAAGAGATACTCCCTTGAAGGACTAGTACTCAAAAAAAATACAACGAATTAAAGAGGTAGGTTCGGGAAAAAACACAATGGACCTAATGAGATCTAGGTGCAAATGAAGCTTTTGGGCTTCACCATTTTCAATATAAAAACATTTAGTATTTTTATAACTTTTAATTTCTCTATTTTGTTTAGGAAATATTAGTTGTAGTGATATTTTCTGTTCTTTCTTATTAATTAATTCAATTATCAAAATGGAACTTCAATATGTCAATATGACGATGCTAGTCATTGAGTTAAAAAAGCGGCAGATTTATTTTTAATGTACTTAGTAAAATGGACTTCCACAGGGTAAAGATTAATACATTAATTTTACTAAAGATAAATCTACATCTAATAAAAACAATAATACTGATTATGTCACGCGCGTGCATTTACAGCAATAAAATAGAGATAGAAAACAAGAAAAGTACAGATAGATCAAGAGAAGATAAACAATATGAAACACAGGACCAATAGAAGATTTACAGACCCCTTCTTAACATATCACTAAAAAAATTATGCAGTGAAAACCTGATTGAGACATCCAAGACCAAGAAAACAAAAAGCAAAACAGAATAGGAACAACTTACGAAAGACCCATACTAAAACGAAACGACAGCTACAACAAATGAATTTACTTTCTTAGGTTATTTTTAGCCTCAGATTGTCAACGAAATTTACTTTTTGAATAAAAGACACACTGAATACGAGAGAAAGTAAACAAAAGATGAAAAATTAGTTTAGTAAATGACCCTGAAGCAAAAAAGAAGCAGCACATTATTCCAAACAGTATAATAATGAAAAGGTAAAGCAAAAGAAAGATGGCTAAGATACCTTTGGATGAAATGGGGGTAAAGAAATGTTTTTCTTTTTCTAAAGGAATGCATTTTGAGATGGACGGATTTAAATTGAGTTTGTTTGTAAAATTTTATTGATATTTTTTAATACTAAATATTTTTTGTGCAAAAAAATTAAGACAATAAATTTTTTGCTACGTATATATTTTGCACAACTGGTAATACACCTAGCTAGAATTCTACCTAAAGGAAGCTTAATTTATAAACGAAATAAGTTAAAGAGCCACCCTAAGTAATAATCAAGATTAAATTAGTTAGAAACGACTTGGGAATCTAGCCTTAAATGACTAGAGAATATTTAGAAATATTTATATAAAGGAACTCGTCTGTCGTATATAATTTGCAAATTACCCAGACTGATAAACTAGTAAGCACCCCAATTTTGACCATACCTTCTTCCTTTCGCCTTCTGCAACGTAGTAATTTAAACCCAAACCAAACTTTAATAAGTATAATTTGTAAGACTACGGCTCTTGAATTTCTCCACGATTTACTTCTCATTAGTGACACGTATTCCATCCAAGAGTTTCTGCTTCCACCTTTGACACCGACTCCTCCACAATCGGAACAGAAACTCATTTGCATTCACTAAGTTTGTGGCAAGTTAATAGATATCAATTTAATTACAAGCGGTAGCAAAATGTGACGCGAGATGAGGTTGAAGCTACCGAGCCCCCGAATTAGACAGAGACTGATTACTAATCGCGCATTACCCCCGACCCGAAAACAGTCAGATAAAGGATCATGAGTAAGGACTGACGGACTAACTACGGGTTGTATTCGTATAACACCTGGATAAAAACAGAAATGGGGACAGCGTCAAACAAAAAATATATATATTTTTTAACTTTGTGGGAAATTTTCACTTATAATTAATTATTTCCGGACATTTTTTTAAATGCACGAATATATTGAAAAGTAAAAAAATAATTTTCTTAAAATTTCCAGGAATAATTTAAGCTTTCGTGGTATTTGGTAAGAAAATTTTACACCACACTTAATAATTACTAATTAAAACGTCTGTATCATATAGAAATTTTATTTTTCTATGGCCTGCACGTTGATGTTTCAGCGTTCTCTTTGGTTTCAGCTGTCAAAAAATTTCCACTTAAATATCTTAGGTTGTATAAGCCAGTCAGACTTCCCTCCACTTCGATCTATGAAAATCTGCTGTGTCCACCTTAATCTACTTGAACTCTAGAATACCAATACTTCTAACGAAGTTAAGCAGCTTTCTAGAGGGCAAATTCCAGTCAGAACCACTCCTTTTAAAGATGTAAGAAAATCTACGGTCAATTTTATATATTTTTTGCTCATTACGAGAAGGCATTTTGCTCTTTCAGGTGATATATCTACAAACCTTTTAGCTTGCCTCAGTCCTGGCGTATTCCTCCAGTAAGATCGTAGTGCAGACAAAGCTTTTGGGCTTCACCATCTCCACTTAGATCCTCTTCCCAGAAACGAAGTTTCTTTTTGATGTGGCTTTTTGTAAGACCACAGAAGGGCCCGGACTAAGGACCCAAGTTCTTTAGAGATTGTTTGCATTCCCAGACTAGCTTTGACTCATAAGTAAAATAACTCAGAGCCTTTAAAGCTGCTTGACTTTACCAAGGGATTCGGAAAACCGATAATTCGGTCCTTCGTTACTCCCATTCTAACCTTGTCATTTATCTTAGATTCATCTGTGTACCTCGTAATGCAATAGCGGAGGTAGACCCAGCAACAACTCTAAGGCTGCTGTGAGGCACGTTGACATTGCCCCTGTAATTCCCAGACAATTCAGCCGTTGTACTGTCTTTAACTTAGCGCATGCCGTTGATTGCTCAATTTTTGGCCACCACGCTAATGAAGCATAGGTGATCATGGGCTTGATAATAGTTTGGTAGGACCAGAAGGGTATAATATTAAATCTGTTCTTAAAAATATATTCAGATTTATATATCTGAAACTGTTTATTTCAATTGTAATTACTCATAATTAAAGAATAGTATTGTATTTACCATTAATACACATAAATTAAAGCAACATATCTAAAATGTTGAATCTGGAACCGTTGGCGAAACTGATACCGAAAACCGTTTACACTACCACTACACCAACACACACTTTTATATGCCTGACGCGCGCTTCGATAACCAAGTTATCTTCTTCAGAGACCGCATATAAAAGTGTGTTGGTGTAGTGGTAGTGTAAACGGTTTTCGGTAAAGCAACATATCTTTAAAATACAAACAAATTACAAAGACAGAGAGAAATATGCTTTATTGTCAACTAAAAATTATGAAAATGTTTTAGACGTATTTTAATTTTTTTACAACAAAGTTTAGCTATTTTGCCACGAAAATTGTTAATTTTTAATTATTCAAACACTTGGTTTTAATGCGAATTACATGTTTTGGAGATAGGTAGTCATAAAATCAGACGCCGACAAATTATTTGAAAATTTAAGAAGCTAAGTAGGCTTTGATCGAAGTTATTACAAAACTATTATTCAAACATACAATGTCGCAAATAAAATTTAAAATACACACGATCAGTTATTTGCATACTGTTTAATAATAAAATACGTGGGTGCAGAAAAAATGTTGTACATTGCTTGTGCTAGAGTAATTTTTTACAATCGTGTGAAAAATGTTACTTTCCCCCCTTGTAATGTCCTTGTATTTGCGGGACTGGTTAAAAACAATAGCTTAACTTATTTATTATTTTTGTTTCAGGTAAGCATAACACTTCTGTCATTTAAGTAGTAAGTACACCCAAATTTAAAAAAATAAAAATCAATAGATATGTGTTTAAAATTAAAAATTGGTACGCTCATATTAAATATGTTTTTTTAAAAATATCCTCTCTAATTAGGGCCATTAAAACAATGGGAGATTTATCAAGAAAAACTGAGTATTTAATATATAATGCACATATTAAAAAAAATATATATTTATTATCAGCTTAGAGCTCTAATTTTACCAAAAGAAACAGTTATAAAAAACAAACAAAAATATAATGCTGAGGTCACTGAAAATAAAAAAAAATTCATAACCATAACACAAGAAATAGAGATTTAACTCATACGGTTAGTATTCATACAAATTATGGTAATAAATTATTAACCTAATTTTGTAAAACAATTTGAAAAACTTGTGCAAATCATTATGCTTTTTCACATTTCATAATTGAAGAACAACTAATTCGAACGATAAACCTGGCTTAACGTCATGGTGTTACGTCAAATGTCAAATTTTGGACAATTTGAAATCTCGAAAATGTCGACAAATAATTAGTTTTGTTTAATAAATAAGTTAATCTAAATTGCTAAAAATTTTCTTTCTAATATTACTCGATAAATACTCATAATTTTATTAGTTTCTTCAAGCATGTTTCTTTAGGTTACCAAGCAAAGTGCTTTCGGAAACTAAAAAAATTATTTCGTGATTTCAATGTCCTTAGGATATTACTACTGAAAGTAAATTTTTTAGAAGAATATGAAAAAAAACATATATTTGCAATTAGAAATTATTAAAATAAAATTTTAAATTATGTAAATTTTTTTTGTTCTTAGATTTGTTTGATTTTTGTTTTCATTAATGTATTAATATTTTTTAAAGTTTGTAATATCCCCTTATACCCGCTTTAGTTATCTGGTGATATATTTGTGTAATTATAAATAAATAAATAAACCCACTAACACATCTAAGAAAATTTATGTAACTATTTACAAATTCCTTCCGATTTTTTTTGTGTCCTATTTGTGTTTAAATAGAATAGAAAGAGGTTTGTAAAAAGTAAGAAATATTTTCCTTGGAATAGAAAGAAATAGTTAAACTTTTTGAAATAAGAACTTTAGGCAGAAAGTTTGGACAAAAAGTGAGAGAAAAGTTCAACCTCGTTTAAATCTTGATCTATGATTTAAGAACAGATTACTAGAGATTGTCATGTTGTTGTTGTTTGTTTTTAAATAGTTATCTTTAGTTATATTACTAGAGAGCGAGAATAAATGGAGATAATTATTATATTTTTTAAGGAAATTCTTACGTCATGGGATTTATCTCTGTTAAACTTTTTTGTTTCTCTCTTTTATCGTTTTTTTTTATAAAAAGGACATTTAAGGTTCTGTTAAGATTGGGATAGCATTTTTTGCTATAAAAGGTAAGGAAAATAAGTTAAAGGTTCAGCCCATTTTATGTTAAATAGTGAAATCTGGATAGGATTCGATAACTGCGGATAGCCGAGTAATGTGATTCTTAGGGCGAGAGTACACGTTGGGAAAGAATCTATTTTTGCGATAATTTACTTTTACTGCTATCACATATTTCATGTTTAGTTGGTAAAAATAAAAATATATGTCATGTTTTTTTTCGAAGCCAAAGCGACCGATCTCGAAATGAACTATGTAAACAGTGGCTCATGTATTATTTAAGCAAAGCTTCCTAACTTAACTTCTATGGACGAAAGCTATCATAATGAATAAAAACGTAAATGATTCTTCAATTATTCTACAATATTCTAAACTATTGGCATTTCAAGAGAAGCGATAGTCACTCTGGTAGCTCTATTGTAAACTTTTTTTCAGCCACATTGTTTTCTAACCACACTTTCATGTTTTTTCACCATTAATTTTTATTTAATAATGCCTTTCCTTTAATAGTATATTATTCAAAGAGCTTATAATGATAGCTATTATTCACGAAGTGAAGTTTACATCCACGAGCCGCGCAGGCTTACTTTAAAAATTTTGGTTACATTACATAAGTACCTACCTACATATTTTTAGAAACACTATTACTTTCTTCTAACAAATATTTGATATAATACGTTATTGTTGATTTATGCAGAGGAGCCGAAAAATACTATAATTAAGGCAAAAAGATATTTAGTTAGACCAAGAACTATCACAAGATGATACTATTTAATTGAACTTATTGATAAATGTAATATTAGAACAATTGGTGAAGTTTATCTGTGGTGTAGAATTCACATCAAAACTAATGTTTTTGTGACTTAAAATATTTGAATTATGTGTACATGTACACTGATTCATTTGGTTTACATTTGTTTTTTAACACCAAAAAAAGAACAACCACTTTAAAACATATTTATTTAATAAATATTACAATTTTATTTATTTTAAATATGTGTTTTTATTCCACGCCACTGCAAAATTATTACATCTATGAGCAAATAATAACAATTAAATGAAAAATAATCTTTAAACCTGAATGAAAACAATTTTCAAAATGTATGTACAATTAATTTAAGTTATCATACATAACATATGTGATTTAGTTAAACTTCTATTACCTGAAAGCTGTAATATTAATAGAAATAAATTTCAAGGAAATAATTTTAAAATACTTTTACCGATGAAACGAAATTCCTTCCTCTTTTTTAGCACTCTGACTATAAGCTGTACAATTTACCATTTTAAAATGTCTATTCAGGTAATTAAAAAAGGTGAAAATAAATAAAAAAAACTAAAAATATACAATTCGACGTTCCAAATTTGTTTACCACCAAACATATGTCAAATGTTTAAAACTTGGCTTCAATCAAACGCATAAGGTTTTCATTGACATGCGCTGTCCTCTCTCTTTCCTAGTCTAAGATCCTGACCCATTTAACCTAAGTTCAAAAACCATTAACCAAAGAGTACCTACTAGAGTTAAAGTAACCAGTCATATTTTAATCTACAAGATTTGCTCTGATGTATATTTGGAAAACAACATTAGTGTTATTTAGTTTTTTCCGCCCACCTTACCGGAAAACCAATCATGGTAACACCAAAAATAGGGCGGAAAGTATTGATTATCAACCCAAGGGCGGATAATTCATTCAATAGCACGATTTTTTTATTCTAGCGTTAAAAAAGTGTGCCTTGGATTTGACGTTTTTTAATCAGAAATAATAAAACTTTTGAACAATTCTACAATGTGAGAGATTTTCTCAAACAAAATTCTACTAATTATAAAGCAAAAAAAAATTAAAACACTATCACAAGAACAGTGTATTCGATTTTAAAATGACACGTCTGATTCTGAATACCTCTTGGTGGAGGTGAGCAAATATATGTAATATAAATTTTACAATAAGAAATTATTTTCTAAAAGCCTGCTAGCGCAGTGGTATAAATGCTTACTTCTCACGCAGGAAGCTTGGGTTTGATTCTCGACGACTACAATTTTTTTTAATAGTCATAAAGGTAGGCGGAAAACAGTTGTGTGTCACACGTGCATAAAAGCATTAGCACCACAGCTACCGCGGGTTACTATAATGCTTTCCGCCCTTGTGACACAATATTCTATAGTATGTTACAATATTTAAATAATAGGTGCAAAAACTAGTAGCTTATTTAATTCAATATTTTACACTAGATAATTAATGATTTTAATTTTAGGTTAGGTTATTTTAATATACAAACAAAGACAATATGAAGTAATATTATTTTAATGGGGTTGATGAAGGGCAACACGAGATAAATTCATGGGTATAAATTTCATATGAAATTTTAAGATTCGGAAAAAAATGTACATTTCATTTTCAATTTTTTGTTAACTCTTGAAATTTTTTTGTTTAAAGGTCGTGTTTTTATGACGATAATAGGAAGAGGATTCAAGGGAGGTCGTATTGCTCATATGATTGTGAAATTGTGGAATTTAGAGATTTTGGTTGAAATAATGCCAATGGCAACAGAAGATTGTTTTTTTTTTGGCGATGCGAGATTTGTTGGACAGAGATGAGAGGAACTTAGAGGGTTGCTTATATTTAGCATTTATTTAAGCTAGTTATTGACAGATAAAATTTTTAGAAAATAATATACTGGTTTCATATAACTTAACAAAAAAATGAAAAAAAATGGTTGAAATAAAGCAACCATTCACCTACCAACTATTCATAATTACGTCATTATTATCCAATTACTATTTTTTGTCCAACAACCTACTAACTAAACATCTATGTAAACAAAGAAAACTTGTGAAAAAATAAACATACAGTTTTATTGACAGGATATTTGTTATAGTTCAATTTTATAAGTACTTCTATTTTTCTAATGTACACCCATTGGTGAGTCATAACATAGTTATTAGGTAGCTTCACTGCAGCCAACCATTTTTCTTGAAAAACACAGTAGCTCTTAACAGTTAGTGCCAAGGCCTTTGGTGTGTAGTTGGAAATTCTCGATAATTAAATTGTTGTGAAATTCAATTCAAACTTAACTTGTTGATCACAAGAGACAATCTGTGTCTACGTGCTTTACAGTAAACATTATGTTAATACTTGTATGTAAATTTTAAAATAGATATTTGAATTATTATTTCAAGAAAATAATTTTTTTTAGCTAACAATATTAACCTCCGTTGTTCTACTTTGGCGGTATCGCGTTACATGTGCAGTGAAATACTGATCCTCTTACAACCATCAAATTGCAAGTTTGTTTCCGTCAATTATGAAGAGTTTCGAGTTTCCACATTAAATTTAAAATTGTAAAATAATGAGGTAAATTCAAAACCCTAATATTATAAATAAAAAACCCAATACCAAAAGAGTACCTTCATATATTTAATACTTTAAGTAAAAACCTTTGCCGTTGTTATTTATAAATGTTTAATAACATGAAAAAGTTCCGAGAAATTAGTGATAATGGATTAAATTATATAAATTTCATTGTATAGATGTATTTTCTTTGATAATGATAATGCTTTCTTTTATTAATTTAAATGTATCTTTGTGTATGTTAAAATGCTAAGAATAACATTAAAAATAAAACTTTTCAACAAAACTTTTTATTTAAAAAATTGTTTTTTTAAATCAAAGACAGCTGTTTCCTAAACAATAGCAGCGCCAAATTGACATAATTATTGAAGTAGCTACCTTAAAAAAATAAAATGTAATTTTGTTACTTTCTTAATGGGTTTTTATTTTTCATGTTCTTAGTTAGATGGATTTCCACAAAGTAAAGGTTAATATAATAAATTTCATTATGTTAAAATGCTATGTCTAATATTCAGATCACCATAACATCAAGAGAACCATCAATAAGTTTTTTTCGTAAAATGTAGTTCTGTTAACAAAAAATCGTACAAAATTTGTTTTTGAGCAAGTAGATTCTCTCTAAATATACCATAAATATTTTGGATTTTTAAAATTGCCAAAAATTGATTAAATAAAAGCAAATCTTGTTAAAACCCAATCTAACCTTCGTATCCAGAACCCAACACTGCTGTATTCATTCCCATGAGGATGTCTACCAACCAAATCCGATAATCTCCGTTACCCCCGCCTCGGAATCACTACCCTAGCATACTTCAAGACGGGCGGCGGTCCCTCACACACTCCCGAAATATAATTATACCACTCACATCATCAAGCATGTTCCCTTCCCCTAATCATACTCTCCACTGTTTTGCTTACCTCTACCCATTCTGTCTCCCCTCTCAACAATATTTCCACCATGTTCTTCCAATACACAGCCTCTTTAAGTTTCCTCTCCAACTGCTTTAACAACTTCTCGTTCTTCCAGCATCCCTCATCACCCTTCACCTCACACCTCTCGCATATTACAGTCTCTCTCTTGCCAATCTTTGTAGACACCCAATCCTTGACCCATGTCCAGTAAGCTCCTGGGTCAAGAAGTAGTTCACTTCTCCAAACTTCCAGTCCATTCACTCATTTCTACTCCTAATTGCCATTTTTAAACCACTTTCATACCCCTCCCACCGTCTCAACATTTTCTCTTTTATCTAATCCTGAACTTTCTCTCTTGTCGCATCCTTCCACCGTTGTCTCTTTGCCCTAGCCATCAAGTCCAAAGGGTATGACCTCGACAGCACAGCTGCTGCATTACCCACAACAAAATTCCTTTCTGCACCTTCAGTAGAGGCTTTATTCTCGCATACATCCCCGTTCTTTTACCCCACACTTCGGCTCCGTACAGCATATTTTGCTCAATCGTCCTACCATTAACTCTCATCTTCCATTCTTCTGGTCCTTTAACATTACACATCAGTCTACCCAGCCATGCTGACTTTACTTTTGCCTTAAAAACCTAATCAAACCTACAGTAACCCAAGCAAGTAACTGTGCCAACCTAAACTAACCCAACCCAAATAACAGGCAAGAGGCAAACTTCTAAATAATGGTCAAACAAAATATGGGGGACAGAAACAACATGAAATTGAAGAAAAGGTTTATGTTATACTAAGTAACAAAATTCAAGGATTTTAAATTCAACCTACATTTATTAAACTATCAATAAAAGGAAATTTTTTAGTTGAATATTATTATTCCCTTTACTGTTTTGCTATTGTTACAATATTTTTTTTAATTAATTCCATAACAGTTAAAAGTATGGTTAAAATTTTTACTTTAAAATGAAACACCGCTTGATAGTAACTGTAAAGAATAATAAGTATTCTACCCGAATACTAATTATTTCGCTAGTAGAAAACGTAAATTATCGTGGAGGCCTCCAAAAAGAGCGTGAACGAATTCTACCTTTCTTAGTGCTTCGTAACCCATATCTTCTACTGCTTGTCTGCTAAAATAAGATCTTTGTGATCCAGTATCAATTATTGCACAGACTGGTCGTTTCTTACATTTTCCTTTTAAATTAACAACCAAAGTTTGAAGAAGGACTTGGTTATGAGAGGTATTGTATAAACCTTCAGTTACTGTTGAGTTCTCATCACATTTTGTAGGCATATCCTTGGATTTAGGATACATCAAAGTAACGTGTTTACTATAACAATTTTGACATTTTAAATTGACTGCTCTCTAACAACGGCGGGCTATATTACCAATTTTTAAGCAGGAATGACATCGACCATTTTCGTATAAAATTTTTCGTAATTCTTTTAGAGATTTTGTCTTGGCTTCAGGGCAATCCGAGCTATAGTGTTTTTCTTTTGTCTTTCAAAAACCACATGATACTGGAGGTTTATCATTACTAAGCAACTCGTTGGTAGTTGGAATGACTTTCTGAACTTCTTTTCTTTTGAATTTATCTCCAAAACCGGATACTGCTAGAGCTATAGGTACGTTCTTCTCCTTCCACTTCTTTTCGTAAGAAATTCATTCAAGACGGATTTTTGAACTATCATCTTCTTTAAAACTCGTTGTGCGTTCCCAAATCCAAAGCATATCGTCTGGAAGACAGGATTCGACTAACGGAAACAGCATGGCCGAATAAGTATCAGAGGTTACACCCAAAGTCTCCAATGAACGTAGTTGTGCTTCGATCTGATCGTACAAAAGAGGTAAATTTGATGATTTGTTCACATTATTTAAAACAAGTTTTAGAAGTTCACGTACATACACTTCAATTTGTAGATCTTGTCTCCCAAAACGTCTCGTCATGCATTCAATTATCATCTTTGGGTAATTTTCACCGCATGGAGGATAGCTTTCCACAATCTGTCGAGCTCTTGACTTTGGTATTGTTGCTTGAAACAAATATTGTAATTTTTTCTCATTAGAAAGTACCTGGTCGTTCTGAATTCGTTTAAATTAACTCCAGAATGTCAACCAGTCACGAATGTCACCACCAAACTTCTTAAATTCTAAATGCGGATATTTTAGATTAGGTTAAGAGTGGCAAGAAGTAGATGATGTGCTGGGTATATTGGTTAAATCTACTCTTAATGAATTGACTTGATCTTCTACTTTTAATTTAATTTCTGAGAATTTACACATAAAGTCACAAATTTGTCATTTCTGCATCTAAATCAATATATTCGGAATCTTGTTCAATTAAAATATTTAAATATTTTTCGTTTAGCTGCAAAATTGTTTGCATAATTTGTTCAAGTACCTACCTGCAGATTTTGTTTTATTTTAATAATTTCAACATTTTCATCGCTGAGAAGGTTATTGATCTGTTTAATTTAAGGGTTTTGATAATTTTTTCCATATCTTTATCTTTACGTCTTCTATAAAAAAAATATTTCCAAGTAGGATCTTCACAAAAGAACAAGTATCTCGCCGGGGCCTCTTAAATGTAAAGAATAATATAGTTTTGGTAACTGTCAAATAAAAGTTTTATTAAGTTTTCATTTAAAACCGATAATTTACGTTTTCTACTAGCGAAATAATAAGTATTCGGGTAGAATACCTTATTATTTTTTACAGTAACAATTGCATATTTGAGAGCAATGTTATAGTTGTATCAGAATTATTCAAATGTATTTTTAACCAAAACAGATAGTCCGATACGCTATTTTGTTTTTTCGAAAACGGTTCATTAACTAAGAAAAGCTGTTTTTCAAAATTTATGATGCTCGCTTTGAAACAAGTTTCCGCGTATGCCGACCCATAACACGTACCTGTACATGTTTTCATTCATCCGTATCTGGTGGAAGTTTCAGTGTTTTGTCAACTACAGGAATGTATTTATTTTCTGCAGTAAAAACGACAGAAAAAACTTTGCAGCAGCAGGTTTTTAATCCCGATGATGTAGTGAGGTTCTATATAAATTTTCTGAAGCGTAAATTATTTGGATGATGTTCATTTTAATATATCAATAGTGTGCACCAGCGTGCACCTCTGTGTGTTTGTGTAACCCTTTATATAAATGTGAATGTAAAATAGCACAAATATTTGTTTACATCTTTTACTTGCGAAAAAAATAACGGAAATGTTGCCAGATTTTTTTTTAAAACGTGGTTAGAGACGCTTTGATTACTGGATTACAGACGGAAATAAACGTTCTATAAAAGAAGACGGGTTCGAACCAATGACAAGCAAAAAATATTTTCTAAACTATGGGTTGTTTAATAGACGAACATCAAAGGATAGTTATACATCAACTTAAAATAAAAAGAGCTTATTTAAACGCAATTTTACGTAAAAATTAATAATGAATAACATTGATTCTTAAAATTTCAAGGTAAATTGTTTTGTTTTTCTTGTTCTGACCAACTTTTGAGGATACTGAGTATGTGTCTCACGCATCCAATGAGGATTCTCCTATGACCAATATCTACAGTTTTGTCTGTTTACTTCCCCGTTCATGATTCATGATTCATCATTGTAATTTTGGTGACCACGTGAGCCCATTTTATTGTATTCACTGCAGCTCGGAATAAGTCTGTTGATGTTAGGCCAGTCCATTTTCTAAGATTAAGCAGCCAGGTTCTACATCTTCATCCAGAACATCGCTTGCTCTCTTAATTGACTTGTAGAAGTTGATATCATAAGGATAATGTGACTAAAGGCCAGATTTCTATCTTCTACGGTAGTAATAATTTCGTTGTCTTTTCTAAGCCTCTGGAGAATGATGTTTTAAGTTGTATGGTATATGTACGAGGCTTATAGCATGCGTCGGCAACACCAGGCCTCTGGGCGTTTGATGGATGCCTCGGTAAGACTTCAGCTTTCTACTCAGTAGAGAAAAACACTAAAAACGTAGTATCTGAGAATTCCCATAGTGTATATTGCAGCCCAGGTTGCTTATCCCATCTACTTTTTCCAATGGTGTATCGTTATCATAAATGGAGTTATTATGTTTTTGCTGATAAATTGTTTTAGTCTTATTAGAGTTTAATTTTAGTTCGTAATCGCAGCTTGCATCTACCACATTATCTATCAATCTCTGGAGACCGTCTGCACTATCTGCCAGAAGTGCGATATATCTGCATATCTTCCAACACTTCTCTAAAGATATTTTAAGAATATAAATTAAACAATGACGGAGATAGAATGCATTCATCCCGAAATCCCTTTCCGACTGCAAAAACATTAGACTGCTGGTTCTCGAGGATCACTGTTGCTTTTTGCAGGAGATATAGATTTGATATTGGTCTTATATTCTTACCATCAATTTCCGATGCTTTCAGAATGTCAATGAAGCATATAGATACGTCGCATTAGACATCCCTTTTTCTTTGCAAGTTTCTTGTTCCAATATTGGCGTCCTAGGAAAAATCGTTTTCACAACGCTTTGAAGAATGTATTTCTTGTACTGGTTACTTGTGCCTAATAATTCACTTTCCACACTTGTTTTTGTTCTGAAATGTAAAGAATTTGTTACTTTATCGAGTTGAAAAGTTGAATATTGTTAAATTAATCAGAAAAAAGCAAATTTAAAAAGTTAGACTCAGTTGTTAAACCTCTCCGATGATCTGGTATGGTACATACATGGTATTATTTGAAAGAAAAAGAATGTATTAACAACGTGGTTTTTTCTCCGACTAGGTATCTTGGAACCAATGAATAAAATGTATCCTTTACCAATGCATTTTTCAGTTGTTTACTCTTCAAAGAATATTAAAAATCAGAGAGAAAAATCTTCGCCATTTCTAAAAGAGTAGATACTTTCATATCTTTTAATTTGTTGCTAAATTTGCTTATCACTTAAATAATTTAATTGAAATAACTTTTCTATAAATGTATACCAACTTCTCTTTTCTTCTATTAACTTAAAACAATAGTTTTTTATAAACGAAATTAAATATTTCTGTTACTTAAACTTGGCAATTATAAACAATATATATGTCTACAAAAGTTTAATTTTGCACCACGATCTTATACAATCTAGAAACTTGGCTTAACAGCTAAAAGTCCAAAGTTTTAGTAGAATTCTCTAATAATCTCATCTTAAAGTGTTTCAAACTTGTAGTTTAACCAAGCTTAATATACTATTAATTCGTGTTTTTAACTTATTAACCCACAATTAAGACAACTATACTTCATTTGAAAAAGAGAAAAAACAATAAATAATTCTTAACGGCTTCCTTCAAAAACAGACGATAAATGTTTATAATAGTAGTAGAAGAATATGTTTATTATTGAGACTTGGAAACAGTGCTCTTACTTAATTTATTCTAATTTAATTAAAAAAAAAATAATGTTGAGAGGGTAGGTTCTTCCCTAACTGTCTTGATAGTTGGAGATAACAAAGCCGGTACTCAGGACTTTGTTATCTGATAAGATGTTGAATAATAAAAAAAATATACGTTAAATCGACAAAAAAAAAGGGAATTTTAGGGCGCTACTAATTTTCTTTCCTAAAAGTATTGGAGTCAAAAATTAATGCAATAAAAAATTATGGTTAGTAGAATTAGTACTTACAAAAAAATATTATAATAAACAAAAATGGCTAGTTTACATGTTCAAAAAAACCTGATATGGTAACCACTTTCTTCAGTTCGTCTGGCAGTGATGTAGTAGGAGCAGATAAAGAGGTTCTACACCCCTAATCTTGAAGACTAATAGAAGGAAGTGTCCAACGTTCTGAACTAAAGCCGGAACTGAAGTTTGTTGTTTCCACAGGTAAAAACCAGGTGACTTAAATTACCATGAAGTGTGTTAGATACCCTGGAACTGTCTCCAAAAAATAGGCCTTAGAAACTGTGCTGATATCTCCCAGAAACTGTGCTATAAACATAACACGTGGTTACAAAAAAATAAGAGAACAGGAAATTTACATGATACATCTCATGTTTCAGTCCAGATACGTTTCTTAATATATACATACAAGTTTTTTTTTTACAGAATCAGCTTAACGATTCGTTCGGAACAATCTTAATTATAAGAAATAATTTAATAACAGAAAGATAGAAGCTAAAATGTCATAAACTGTCGTAGCCATTTTTTAAAAAAAAAACCCAGGCTGACATGTATTTATTCGATATATTTAGCTTATAAACAACAGTTTAGATAAATAGAATTATAAATATTAACATACCAGGGACATGTTGCATATAACTGACATAGCGACAATTTGTCGAAATTGTCGCGACAAGTGTGACAATTTTGTAATTTCTCGTTGCATATAACATACCATGGTTTTTGATAATGATAATGCAACATGTCCCTGTCACACTTGTCGCTATGTCAGTTATATGCAACATGTCCCAGTAGTCTACGATAAAGTTACTCAAACCAGCACTCCAATTTTCACGATAAAGATAATTTAAATTTTCATATTTAACTACTGCACAGTTTCACATAAACATTTTCAACGACAACAATGCCGAAATTCCACCATGCCGATATCCTACCTCGTTTATAACAGTAGCTACCAATGTTTGAGTTGCGCAGTAACAAAGACTTCAATTGTCAATTTTACGTGCTTTAATATATTGCAACAAGAAAAATTTTTGAAAAATAATTCGTTTTATTTCCGATAGTAAACCGTACTGGTTGGACCAATAGTCAATTACTCCAAAAATCTAAATATTGAATAATTTGTTAACTAAAAATGGATTTTAAAATGATAACTGCAAAGTTATCGTTTAAATTTCATTATCTAAAACAATTTAAATTTTTATATATTTAATTATTCCAATGCCTTTGTATTTATAGGTTAACTTTGCTTACTATTAAATATTGTATGGTGGCATCTAAGTATCAGTTTAAAACTGATTTTATTGATGCATCGTCTTATTATTATCATCGTTATTTTCTAAAATTGTAGAAAATAGAAACCATTTCGAGTTTCTCCCCAGTTAAAAGGGCAGTTAAATCGGTTTTACCCCTCAA
The DNA here is from genome assembly GCA_035357415.1 of Ophraella communa. Classification (NCBI taxonomy): domain Eukaryota; kingdom Metazoa; phylum Arthropoda; class Insecta; order Coleoptera; family Chrysomelidae; genus Ophraella; species Ophraella communa. The sequence continues at coordinate 16,088,203 of CM068988.1, read as the reverse complement.
CGAGTAAATTATTATACTCAACTCAAAAACATGAAAGCAGTGATGAAAGTTTGGTGAAAATATCTTAAGACATGACAAGGGTGGGAAAATCTACTATATAGACTCGTGAAAAAAGCGTGGTAATTTAAAAGAAACAATATCGGCTGCAGGAAGACCTAATGTTGTAGTCGACGACTTAACAAAAAAGAAATAAGAAAAGAGTAAAATTCGAACAAAAAAATTGAGAAAACTAAATAAATAACTTTGTAATAAAAATTCCACTATTTATTAAAACAAATTTATTACAAATCATCCCACGACAAATAAATTAGCAGTTTATTATGCTATGATGCATAGAAGGTTTTCAATACAAAAATATATAAATAAAAAAGAAATACCGAAAACCGTTTACACTACCACTACACCAACACACACTTTTATATGCCTGACGCGCGTTTCGATAACCAAGTTATCTTCTTCAGAAACCGAAGGTAAAACTGTTTTACAAATTGTTTTAGGAAGTTTTTTGATTAAAGTAGTTTTCACAAAGAATGTTTTAAAAATTAGTCTCATATACCACTCCTATAAAACTCCTTTTAAAACACATTAAACAAAATAATATCGTTACAAAACTGTTGAATGATTAAACAAATTTACTTAAATTAAAAAATCTGGTGTCTAAATGTATCGCTGTGTCTACTATCAATCAGAATTTTTTATGGATAAACAAGGTTAAGTTACCTGTGCAAAATAGCTACTAAAATTTGAAATAAAAACGCATCTAGCAGATCAGCAATTAAAAGTTGTTAATGAGCAAATAAAACTTAAAAGTTCTGCACTATTAAACTGTCTGCAGAAGCGTGACTGCAGGAAAAAAACTATAAAAATAATTACCGATAGCCAGGCGGCGCTAAACTCACTGGAATCCGGCTTTGAAAAAAAGCGGACCTTGTAGACAGAAAAGGTGGTGAAGGAATATTTTTCACCTACCTTACTGGAAAATCAGTGCTATTCTAGCAATGAAAAAGTTTGCCTTGGATTTGACATTTTTAAATCAGAAATAATATAAATTTCTATTAATTCTACAAAGTAAGAGCTTTTCTCAAACAAAATTCTAAAAATTATAAAGCAAAAAATATAAAAAAGACTCTCACAAGAAAGGTGCATTCGATTTTTAAAAGAAGCGACTGATTCTGAATGAAGGGGAGCAAATAAATAATAATATAAATTCTACAATATGAGCGTTTCTTACGTACAACGCCTGATCGTGGCTCAGTGGTGTACGTGCTTGCCTCTCACGCAAAGGTCTGGGGTTCTATTCTAAACCGTAACATTAGTTTAAATGAAATTGTAGTAACCTTTATTTTGTGAACGTCCATCTTACTAAGAACATTTAAAATAGAACTAGTGACTAGTGTCACCTTGATGAACTGCATCAGAGGCATAGGGTTAATGGAATGGCTATGACCTAGGGTTGAGGTCAGGTTCAGGTCGCAGAGGAAGGGACGTTGAATTACCACTTACATAGAACCTAACCTAATTGTTAAACTTTTGGCTTTGATTAAGTCCTCTTTTAATATATACAAATAAGACATAAATGTACTTCAAATGCAAAGACAATGAGGTTTCTAAACTGAACAGTGATCAACGGAACAAGAAAAGAATAACCAAGAGGCTTAGGGAATTAGACAAGGCTTATTTAGGATATCGCCGACCTAGGAATCAAATTAATACATTCCATGATACAATGAGAGCTGCATGCAGTATAGGGGAGGGTTACGCTTCCCCTTTCTGTTAGAAGTCAATTAAATGTAAATGTAACCAAATTGATGAAAAGTCGAGGAAAGCATATTTGATTTATCTTGGAGTGAACTATGCCGGGAGCACAGAAAAACGTATGTACACCATCTTAATGTGAATAATTCATTGCATCCTGTGTGCAAAAAAATGTTTTTGTCATTTAAAGGAAAAAGCAGTTTTAAGCTGGGTAACTAGGAGTGAACATGGCATATTTAAACCACAAAATGAAAGAACAAATAATACAGAAAGAAGGTTGGAGATGAACAATCACATAAATACTTTATGAAACAATTTTTAGATAATTTGAACAAGCTCCCTTCACACTATTGTCGTAAAAGTACAACAAAATTCTACCTTGAACAATCCTTTTCTACTCTAACTGAATTATATGCTGCCTATAAAACCAAATGTAAAGATAGTGAGGAGCCCCTATCCAGCAATACGTTGTTAGATAAGTTACAATAGATGAACATATCATTGTATCAGCCAAAAAGAGATAAATGTGACTTATGTTGTCAATACGAAGTGACGAATGTCTCGGATGAGGAATTGGCAATTCATTAACTAAATAAGGATCGTGCCAGAGTAGAAAAAGAGATAAATAAAATAGTGTAAGTGAAAAATGTCATACATTGACAATGGACTTACAAGCTGTGAAGATATGCCCTTGTATAAATGCTAGCGCTCTTTACTATAAAACCAAATTGTGCGTCCATAATTTTACAGTGTTGATTTAACAACGAAGAACTGTATTTGCTATTGGTTTGACGAGTCTGAGGCAGATTTACAAGCTTCTGTGTTTGCCTCTTGCATTATTAACCCTATTACAACACACTTGAATGATGAAAAACCCGAATTGGGGGTGGTTGTACAACAGAAGTTTTTAAAAAAGAGTCACACCCAAATGGAGTGTGACAGTGTTCATGCTAATATTGAGAGAAAGATCAAAAACAAAACTATCTACTTTCCCAGCGAATAATCTAGATTATGTTCCGAAGCTCGTAAAAGTAATCCCTACGAAGTTGTTACACCAGACAATACGTTTTTTTATTGATTTTAATAATGACATGTCATATCATTCCATAAGATCTGGCAAAAAACATTTTAAGGGATGTTTACCTTAAGTTATTGTAAACTTCTAACCGTTTTAATGTGGCAATGTCTTATTACTTTAATATCACATTAAACAACTTTGATATATCAGTCGGACGATTATTATTCATCGGAACAGCTGTCAGTCACTCAAAAAAAGTTTTAAGGCGAGGTTCTTTGTTTAGTGTCCCTAATAAAAATATCTAAAACAGGTAAGTTCCTCCTTCTATCAACGGCGGGCGAATACTCGACGCATTTTACCCCAACTCCCTGCTAGAAAGAAAAAGGTTCATAATCCAACATGAATATTCGACACAGAATGTATTTCTCTAATCCCTTTATTGCCAATAAAATCTGCCTCTTCCAATTTAATATTTTTATACTTAACAGGTAAATTTCTTACACTTAGGTACAATTTTCTCAGTTTTGTTTATAATTGTGAGTTTTGACGTTGTTTTGTTAAAATAAGTATAAGTAAAAGTTGTCGTGTAATAGATTTTCTATTATTAAAAAATTATACATTTTCTAAAAGTAGTAGATTAGGTTAGGTTAGGTTAGGTTTGGTTAGGTGAGGTTGGGTTAGGTTAGGTTTGGTTAGGTTAGATACTTATATAAAAATAAATAGTCTTAGCCAAAACAGCAAAAATTAGAGACAAAAATTTAAAAAATAAAATTGCGTTTCTAGAACGAACGATTGAAAGTCTAAATTTAAATCAAATAACAAGACTTGCTTTTGTAAAATTAGTGTTAAAGTAATCAGTTTTCGAAGATAATTTTATTTTATTACCTACTTATCTTTCTGTAAGTACCTAAATTCTTGCGTCGAAAATTCCTGTAATAAAAACATATTATTTCTAACCGTGCGTCAAAAGTTCCTGTCCCAAAAATTTACCTGTTTTCTTGCGTCGAGAATTCATACGCCCTCTATCAAATACCAATAAAGTAATGATCTTTATAAAAAGTAGGCCTTAAAATAACACTACTGCTAGATTATTTGCTCTTAATTTATATATTTTCTTTAAAAAAATTGATTATTAAACTTAATTTTTAAAACGATGTGTTTCTATTTTGTCTGTGTGTGAGACTTCCCTAATTACGTAAATTTATTTAATTTATACGTGAGAAAAAAAACCAACAGAAAAGCCTTACTTTTTAAGAGGACTAAAATTGTGTGTTGGAGTAGGAAAAACTTAATCGATAAAAGAATCTCTAAGTGAAAATAAAAAAATAACATCTAGATTAAATAAAGGTTTTCTATTTTCTGATAATACTTGTAAAAATAGAACCTTTTCTGTAAGTACATGTACAATGTACGTTAGTTAATTAGTGATTCGCATAATTCTAATTGGGGGTTTTGTAAACGGTGACAGCCACTTGTTTAATGAAAGTCCCCAGAGAGGAGGTATTAGCATGCAAGAGACCAGTCTAGTCGCATTCTGTCTCTTCACAATCCAAAACTATCCATGTTATAAAGCTGGAATTAAACTCGGCTATCCAGGATCGCAGTTTCAAATACGAGGTGTGTTTGGAATTATAATAATCTGGGACACAGAAGTTTAATACAATCGTTAATCTTTTTATAGAATTTCCTACTAATTTAGTTATAAAAGTTATAAAATATGTTAAGCAATTTCAATAACAAATAAATATACACATATATCCGAAAGTTTGGAATAATGGAATATTTCATCTTTTTATTAATTTTTATAAATAATTTTTTTGATATAAGTAAACATCATTTTGCTACAACTCTAACCAATACTAAATAAATCTCGAAGTCAGAGAAACATACAAAAATATTATTTATTCCTTTGAGGTGAAAAATGTACAATGTATTACAAATTTTTTTAAATAAATTAATAAGCAAAAAAAGGTTTTTAAATAAAATTAATAATCATTATTTCCTCCATGGGCCTGTATGCATGACTGTAGGCGATGTGGCATGCTATTGATTAAATGGTTGAGCTGGGCTAGCGGAATTCTCTCCCATTCTTCACGAGCAGCATCTTTCAGTTCTCGTAGACTCATTGGGGGAGGGTTTCGGTTCTTAATGCGTGTTTTAAGAATATCCCAGGCATGTTCAATGATGTTCATGTCAGGGGAATTTGATGGCCCTCTTAATGTGGATATTCCTTCTTCTTCCAAAAAATTTTATACTGCAGCTATTCGATTCTGTTACTTCTGGGACGATCCTTCACACACATTTGTGTCTTGGATTTTTTTTTTAATTTTTGATTAGTAACAGTAACAATATTCGCGATATCACTTTGACTATAGCCCTGTTGTAACAAAGCAATTACTCTAGACCTAATAAAATATGATATCATGTGTCTGGGCATTTTTAAATAGCTCAAATGAAATTTAAACAAGAATTGGAATAATGTGAATGCACCCAAATCAATTGAATATGACCAAATTAATACAAAAACGAATCAAATGTGAAAAAGGCTTTATAAATAAAAAATGAACAGCAGTTACCAAGTAACAATGTAAATACAGGCAGACATATTAAATTTTTCTGCACACACGAAATATATGCGGAGAAAATGGATCTGAAATTAGATGAAATTGCTGAGAAAACTGCGGAAGCGATAGGGCAAATTATTCCAGTTAAGTCTGCGAAAAGACATGAAAAAGAATATGCGCTGTTTTGCAACTGGCGTGAACAACACAATTTTAAAAGTAGTGCTGATGAAAATGTGATGTTGGCTTACTTTTTGGATGTGGTAAGAACAGTTTTTTTAAAGAATATTCTTTTCAACAGTTTAAATTTTCAGCAAAAACATTCAACCCTTTTTCATTATGGTCCAAATACCCGATGGTAAAATCAATGATTATGGTTAATGAGAATGTCAACATTATTAAGTTTTCCAAAGTTTATAGCTTTTTTGAAAAAAACAAAATGTAGGCCATCAGCCAAACCAGTCGAAGTTGCTGACAAAGGAACAAACTGAAAGCTTCATGAGGGACGCTCCAGATAAAGAATATCTATTACTCAAAGTGATAGCATTACTTGGAGTTGCTGGAGGTTGCCGAAAGGAAGAGATCTATAATTTAGAAGATAGTAATGTGGAGGATACGGGTACTCAGCTGGTAGTTAAGATTAACCAGACAAAAACGCATATTCGACGAGCTTTCACTGTGATCAACAGTGATGAGGTTCACTATTTGGATGTGTTTAGAAAATACATGCATTTACGGCAACACGTCCCCCTGAAAGCTCTTTTGGTCGGTTATAGACAAGGAAAATGTCTGTCTCAAAGAGCTGGTATACATACTGTTGGCGGAGCACCTAACAAAATAGCTGAGTTCTTAAAACTAGACCAACCAGAAAAGTATACAGGTCATTGCTTCAGGAGGACATCCTCAACGTTGTTTGCCAATGCTGGAGCTGACCTTAAAGTTCTAAAACAGCATGGTTGCTGGGAGAGTTCTTCAGCTGCAGAAAAGTATACAGAAGATCTATTGGAAGCAAAAACAAGATTGCAAGAATGATCCAAAGGGGTGGAACTTTTGTTAAAGTGCTACATCACATCCACACGTCTTCCACGATTAAAGAAAATACTGTATATCCATCAACAATTCCATTATTACATATTGCTGGCAACAGCAGTTGTACAATTAATGTCAATTTTCAAAAACTAGAATAAAAGCTTAGTTTATGTTGATTCACTTATTATTTCAAACAACTTTGGGAGAATTAAAGAGTACTGAAAAGTACAAGTGTACCGTAAAGTGCTATTTCCCGGACTCAAACGAGTCCGGGAAATGGCACTTTACCGTACAGTATGAAAAAAATATTTTTTACTTTAAATGTACTGTACTAACTCTTACTTTGTGTAAGTCCATCTTACTAAGAATTATAAATGAAATGGAATTAAAAACTTTATACAGGTTGCTGTTTTATAAAGTAGTCTGCTGAAATAGACATTTCCACAATTAGTACGGAAATTACAGATTTTCACATTAAACATTCATAAGTGTTACTAATAATGATTATATAAACTCAGCTGATTTAAGATAGTTAGAAAGTACATTGAAATCTTATTTAAACTAGACAGAGACTTTATTTGCAAAGACAAATTGTATAAGTTATTATGAAAAAAGAGATAAAACACTTAATGATATAAAAATATAGAACGATTGTAATAGATAAAACGTGAATCTAATATGAATACCATAAAATAGTAATAAAATTTTTTATTTACTTATTTTATAATGGATAATGAAGAAATAAATAAAAAAATGACCTGTCTTTGCCACTAAAAAAAGTTGGACCAGCTTGCAGATGTCAAAACTTCTTCTTTATCTCTGCGCCGTACTGCTTCAGCAGGGTCGACATTTGACGTGTAATTTTTTGAATTACATTCTATTGACAATTACGGTCCAAACTTCCAATTTAAATTTAATCTAATGGTGATCAATGAAATTAAATTGTTTGTTTCTTGATAATTTTATTGATGCTGATACTGAAAATTAAGGAACTTCTTCTGAGGGGTTTTATAATATTGTGTTTACTTCAAATTGTTGGTAGATTTTCAAAAAATTCGTCGTGAATAATTGATTTAAAGTAAGCGAAACCAATCAACTGACAAGATACCCGTATAATATGATTTAAAAGTTTAAAGTTGCAATTCGATAAGAATCGCATGATTTACGAAAGATGCTACCGAATCTAATTATCGAAAAGCTGTTATCAATCGGACAAAAAGTTTTTCTCGTTATTTTCAACAAATTTCCAAATGCACTTTCTTTATTAAAAACTTTTTCTTACTTTAAACGGATCAATTAAGTTAGAAAGGCTAATCCGATCGCCCAAGTAATTCTATAAATCTGGCAAAACTAAAATTTATGATCGTTTTGAAAAAGTTCAAACAACCTCGAAAAAATATCAACTTGAAAGTTTTCGGAATTACGTAAAAGATTAAAAGTTTTTTCTTTTTTCCTTAACGTTAATTTACAAATTGTATTTTTTTGTGTACTTCATTGGATTTATTCATTTTACTAGCGGTTTCTGGTATCAAAAAATTACTGTACAATTGGTAATAAAACAAAACCGTATTCAAAAGCGAGATATTTTTCACGTCACGTATTTCGTCACGTCGCAGTCGTTGCTGGAAACACTTACACAGAAATCGCCTAAAACAATTCTCCAACTAAATACCAGTTTTATATCAAAACAACTGGCTAATTAAAATAGAAGTTGCAGTTTTATTTCCGAAAAGTCAAAATCTTCGAGAAAACAAAGAGTACTGCATTAATTATAATGAATTTTGGTTGATTAAGTATACCCTCGATAAGTGAGAAACTTCTGTTATTGATATTTACAATAAGGCTCTCACAATTTGGCATTGAACTACTTCTATTAATGGGAATTTTCGAGCCATCTTAATTAAGATTATTGACGTTTTTCCATAATTATGACTTTCTAACTGAATAACCTGTACATATAATCCGATATTTCAGGTTCAAACTTGTCATGGCACATCATAGACCTATTATCAGAAGAGACGCAAGGTTCCATTCATAAAACTCTGTTTATTTAGAAATAATATCTCTACGCCTATGGTTTTTTAAAAACTCTTGTTGGTATTTATTTTAAAGCGTTTTTAAATCAAAATAATCCTAAATTTGATTAGTTTTTGTATTAATTTGGTCATATTTAATTGATTTGGGTGCTTTCACATTATTCCAATTCTTGTTTAAATTTGATTTGAGATGTTTAAAAATGCCCAGAGACACGATATCATATTTTAATAGGTCTAGAGTAATTGCTTTGTTACAAAAGGGCTTTAGTCAAAGTGATATCGCGAATATTGTTGGTGTTACTCAGGGTGCTGAATCAAAAATAAAAAAAAATTCCAAGAAACAAATGATGTGAAGGATTGTCCCAGAAGTGGCAGAAGTCGATGTACAACAGCAGCACAAGACCGGCAGATAATATTGATAGCTCGAAGAAATCGATAGGATGGCATATCCAGAGAAATTGATAGACTTGAAGAAATTAAAATTTGCAATGACTACATTATACAAAAACAAAAGACGTTATAACACTCACCAAAGTATAATGAAAAATGTCATAATTTTACTAAAACATTGAAGAATAAAATTGAAAATATTTGTTTAGTGACTTCTAGGTTTGTAAAAAGCGTAACATATAAAAATACTTAGAGACAGTCAGTTCTTCATGAATTCTCAGTCCCAGTGTAACCACCATACCAGATGGACAAGAGTGGGGTCAATAAATGCGGTGAGAAATGAAGAAGAGTGAGGGTCGAGCTTGAGCCGAAATTAGGTCAGTTTTGAAACCTGTAAAGATGTTGGGATTAGAATAATTAATATTTTTGCAAATCACTCCAGTGTGACTTCTAAATATTGTTTGGAAGTAATATAATTAAAAATAGATACACAATCAGAACCACTTGATATTCAATAAAAATCAATTACAATATGGCTACTTATCCTAGTTAAATAAGCCCCCAACGACCATGGCAATCTCGGAACGCAAAAAGGAGTAAAATATTATGTTCTGTGAAAAGGGTGAGAAGAATCCTGAAACGTAAAACGTACTAATTCGACGGCACACATTTTAACAGTGTTTTCCCACTTTGCCAAAAAGTATCTGTGTACATAAAAATTGTTGGGACAGACCTATATTAAATTATTCTATTTATCTTATAACTTGTATGTATAGAGTAATTTAATATTATTATTAATAGAGATTGTTGAAAATAACGTCATCGACACATTACTAGTAGGTGATTCTCTAAAAAGTGCCTCTATGTATTTTTATACTCTTTGGTGAAAAGTTATAAAAATCAAAATTATATTTTCCCACGATCACTACCCAAAGTAGGCTTTTGCACTTTGGAATCTAACCGCAAGGTTGTTGTTTTCCTTGATCTGTCATAATTTGACATTATTTCCCTCTAGAGCGTACTTGTCCACTCTCCTGTTTTCATTTACAATGAACCAAAGAAAAGTAGGAAAGGCAATTTACTTAGTAAAAATATAACAGTCAAAAGGTAGGCAATACGTTATACACCTAGAGGCAATAGTGATTGCAATTACCTACCTACCTACCTACTAATTTGTGAAATAGTAAACCATGAAATTAATGAAACGTCATTATTTTATTTCTAGTTTATAAAAAGCTGTCTGTTTATATGTAGCTATTTGAACATTGGAGAGTGACATCTTATTTTCAAGCACGCCTCCAGATATAACAGTTTTTGCTAAAAATATTACTCTTAATCTTTTGCCAACCAAATCCAGAGGTAAATACAAAAACACTACATTATTTTACACTTTGCGAATGAAAAATATTTTAATTTAAGATAGCAATGTCAAATTAAAAGTAATAACATTATTCGGCGCTTATTTTTACGATACTCCAAAGGTAAATGCGTCAATCAGGTGAATGGTGTGAATACTGGGCAAACTACCAAGCAAAATAGTCGCAGTTTATTAAAATTGCCCGATAAAAATGTATTTACTGGCCATTGGTTTCAATGAATGTCGGCGACAATATTTGTAAATAGTGGAAGCGGCTGAATTCAGATTAAAAAACATGGTGGGTGGAAAAGCAGTAAGGTGACTGAGGGACATATCGCCGAATCCATTAACAATAAAATAGATACCTCCCAAAAATTTACAGCAGTACCAATTAGAGAAAAAATTTCAATTCACACTATTTCTAGTATTGCAGAAGATTCTGAAGATATTACCCTTCATTCGACTTCTTCGGGTCGAATCTAAGATTGCAAACCCGTATATTCAACTTAAATTTAATATTTTAGGCAATGAATTAATTGTTACATGTTTTTAACTTTACATTGTTGTTTTTTTTTAAATTTTTTTCAAAAATAATGTGATCGTAGAAAAAGTCTGGTGTGAAATTCGAGCATAAAATGCGTTGCCGCTTTCAGCAGATGGCCTTAAACGGCAAAGAATTGCTCTCCGCTCTTAATACAGAAATAGCTTTTACAGCACTTCCTATATACTTAACAGAATCATTATAAATAACATTTTGAGAAGATTACTACAAACAAACTTATTTTTAATGTAAATAATTGATGTTTACATTTTGTTTTATATGCTGTTAACATCTCATGAAGAACAATACACACATCAGCTTTAATAGATATATACGCCCTCGGTTTATCTTGAAACCAGCTAGTTGAAATTTATTTTATGGTTATGCTCATTGTCCTATGAAAAACAAGTGGGTTTTCTGCTAGAAAGCATCGTAATAATGTGTAATATAGGTGGAGATTTAACAAAACAAGCTGTTTTGGATTTTAAAACTTATGTTCTAACTCAAAGATTTTTATTCTTATTTTATGTATTTTTTTGCAAGATGTTTTAAATTTTGGTAATGGATGTTCGTTGATTTAATGATCTCAAAGTTATGACTTTGTGTCAAATATGAGGGGTATAAAATTACTGTAGGAAGACTTTAAAGAAAATAATCCGCAGGTGATTTTAATTAATTTAATAAATAAAACATGAATCTTGTTAAATTTCTGATTACGCAAATGAGAATTCAAATATTTTTGATCGCTATTCTAAACAACGATGGATGCAAAATGAGAAAAACATCTAAGAGGATATTTTTTGTCTTTGTTATAAAGAATGTAAAACTTTAAGAAATCTGGTGAGGTAATTTTGTATTCCGTTTGTACATGAAAAGAGGATTCGGTAGCAACAAAATAATTTGGAAAATGGACAGCTTAGTACTTGAAAGGGTTTTCAAAATTAAAGCTTCACTTTAGATACTTTTAAATAATTATAAGGTGGTGAAAAAAGAACAAAAAAGATGTGATTAAATAAGATTTCAAATTTTAAATAATAAACCTCTCTTGTAAAAATTCAATTAAAATAAATTAAACAGTCATTAATGGATTAAATTATATTTTCCCGAAAATAATTTGCTTTTGGTAAGATTATTAAATTATGGAAAATTTGACATGTAGATCAATTAAAAAAATCTTCTAATGAACTCGCTACAATTACGATTAAGAAAATATGTTTTTTCTACAAACGTCAAAAAATGACAAGGTTCGAGCATTGGCAAGAATATGCGAAGTGACCCTTTTTTTCATTTTTCTTTGTTACTATGACACCGTGGGCGAAGTAGTGTGGGAAATACTTCACACACTGCATGTAAACTATATGAGATTTTTATATTTTAACCTTTATGTTCCTTAATCAATCAAAAATCAAAGAAATCATTAATTTATTAATGTGTAACAATAATTATTAAGGCTTTCTAATTGTAAGAAAATTTAACACTACCTAATTTTATTTATTATTTACAATGTTAACATTAATGGTGCAGCCAGTGCACGAACCAATATTTATTCCCAAACCAGATAAGTCAGATTCAGCCCTAGTTTTGGGAGTTGGAAGACTATCGACTGCTGTAGAGGTGACAGCACTTAATCCTGAAATTTCACAGTCTAAAATTTTATTTGATATCTGAAATGCCATTTTATTTCCATAGTTACAGTACCTAATTACTTGATTTGGAAAAGCAGTTCAAACCAGTTCAATACTTTTTTTCATATTAAGCTAAACGTGTGTAGAAAAAGTTTTGTTTGCATCTCATGCGCGAAATACTTTGGTGATACTTTTTGCAAAATGACACTATAAAAATCGAAAGTGGTCTTTATGAAATGATGTATCTACTGGTTTAATGGCCATTTGCACCGACTCACTGCTTAAGAGCGTTCTTTAGGCTTTCGTTTACTAGGTTCCTGCTAAATTTTTTATTAATTAACTAATTTAAATTTGGTTTTCACCAAAATATAGAGAAAAAATCTAGTATTGTGGATGCTAAAAATATATATTTTTTATTGGATTTACATATTTTTTCTTTGATATTTAAGTGCAAGTTTTTAAAAATTTTAAGTTTCCACATTTCTATATAACATTTAATCTGCTGTAACTCAACATTTAAAAGGGATTTAAGAAAAATGCATTAAATGCTTCATTATGTGCTGCCGCCAGTAGTAATGCGTTTGAACTATTAGAGTTGCATCTAAAGGGTTCAGAGGCATTGGGCCCATCAGTATAAATTGGCAATATATTTTATAGGGCGATGCAACTCCGATCCTTTTTACAGCGAAAGAACGCGTGTACTTAACTAAGTAGAGTTTAAAATTTGAGGCTGCCTTAAAAATAAACCAATTGCACCATGCCAACTAAATGTCGATTAAGTTAACTAGCTCTACAGTTATGGGGTATTTTCAATTTAGATTTAAAGGATTGGTACAATTTTTCGATCGGTGTTGATGGATTCGGTCCCGGCAGGTCATAGATTAAAATGTGTAAATTTTAATCCCTTTATCTATAGGCGTATTGGGTCCCAATGGTACTTAACTACCTGAAGATTTTCTTCGGGGAAATGTACCTCTTTTCGGAAATCCAATCCTCCCTCTTTTTATTGTATCTGAATGTTTAAATTAAATACTATTTCATTCATTGTTTATATTTCATCGAGTGCATTTCATATTTCAGATCAATTTGTCTGTTGTTTTAAACATTTTAAAAATAAATATAAATATATCGTGTACTTCAAGATAATCTGCCATTAACCATTACAACAAATGACGTAGCAAATATTTTTTTAGGTTAGGTTAGGAATTTTTAAATCCTAAAATGTATACCTTTACAATAATATTTCAATGTAATAAATATATCAAACTTTTAAATTAGTTTTATTACCTGTTTTTCATTTGGTTTACCAACAGGTGGCTGGGACCGAATCCATACATTATTATTCAGGTAGGATAAAAGTTCGGGCCCCAATAAGCACGTTATTTTTGAACTACCTGCTACTTGGGACCCAATAAGCATATGCCCTTTTCGATTCCATATGACATTAGTAATTATTTTATTATTATTGCCGACAAATTGTTACGTTTGGTTACATTTTGTTGTTGTTTGGTTTGAGCGTTGAATTTTTATAGTAGTATAAAATGGAAAATATGTCATTAAAAAACCTAGAGGATCAAGAGGTCCAAATTACACTAAAAGAAAAAAACGATTTTTTATAAGCGTAATAATTCGACACAAACATGTGATAGAAAATAAAAAAACAGATTCAGTTTCTGTGCAAAAAAAAGAGAAAATTTAGAAAAGAATAGAAACAGAATCTGCAATAATAAACCGGTCAGCAGATTATTTGAAAAAATTACTGTGAAAATAGAAAAGACGTTTTCAAATATGACAAATTGTCCATCGTTTGAAAATAATTAGGCCTTTCAAATATTTGTTTTGGGAAACTATGCTCATTTATTCCTAATACATCAAAATCGTAATTGAAAATATTATGGTTTTAAAACCATAAAAGCATCGAAAAAACACTTTGAGAAGTAAAAACCAAACTACAAACCAACATTCCTTTGTAGTTTTGTATCATAACAATAGCCAAATGAGAGAACTTTTAGGTTGTTTTCTTGAAACCGTCAAAATTGGGGGCTTAACAAAAGTAAAACTTAAATTGTATTACACGTCTGCTGTAATTAAAATACAGTATGCGCCAAAAAAAACGATACTGAAAAACTAAAGCTTTATTGAACATGAAAAATTAAATAATAACATTTCAAATAATGCGAATTTTAAGTTTAGCCTCCATACAAAATGTATTCAAAGGGCTCGCTATTGTGTTCTAAACAGTACTTATAAAGCTTAACAAGATTGCTTAGCTTGCTTGTTATTAAAATTAGGCTGCTGCATTCTTCTGAAAAAGGTTAAAATTTTTCCACGGAGTTCATCAATAGTGGCCGGTGGGTTTTCTGTAAAAATTGCTTGTTTCAGCATACCTAAACCTATTTCAGACCTGAACAGACCTAGAACAGGTCGATCTTTGACTGTCTAGCTCGAGTGACCCATCCTCTACTAGAGCCCAAGATTCCATTACCTGACATTGCGCACCAAATCGTTATACGGTCACTATGAAGAGATTTCTTTACGATGATGTCTGGTCGTTTAAAAACCAAGAAAACGATTTGTCTGTCCATTGATAAATCCATTCCGATGGATGTGACATTCTTCTGTAAACCACACATTAGCAAAAAATAGGTGTTGTTCATAAACCATCGCCAAGACTGAAACACAATAAACAACTCTTGATTCTTTGTCTTATCTTGTCAATCAGTATTTGATAGGGAAAACCACCAATCTTCTTAAACATTCTTCGGGGGACGTTTCACTCAAATTCATTTTTAGAAATGTTGTGCGGAGACTTTTTTTGGTGATTCCAACACCTGTTGAAAGAGCCTTTCTTGATTCGCATTTGTTGTCACGATAACTGGACGACTAGTATAGCTTTTGCGTTGAGTTAGAACGCTCCCTGTTTGTCGAAATTTTAGGGCGACTCTTAACAAGTCCTTATTAGTCAGTGCAGGCTTCTGAAACTCCTCCCGAAATTTATTGGCAACCATTATCAATCTGGGTTCTTTGTTTTGGAGCATACCTACCGTATTTAATGTAAGCAATCCTTAACCCTAAGCTAGGCTTAAAATAGTCGTTGCACATGGCTATAAATCAATTATCAGCTGAAGGGGAGCAGAATGCAGGTCAGGCGGTTTTGTAAAGTGTGTTTTTAACTATTAAATCTACCTGTACCGTTGACTACGACGAGGACATGAATGCTGATATTTTTAGAGAATAGTACAAACTTCCTAGGAACTCTGAAATTGTATTGAACTATTCAATTTATCACTTGAGACTTATTGAAATAGTGGCCACATCCAATTGGCTAAAAAATGGATTACAAAATTGGCTGAATTCAAAATGTATTCAAGTTTCATTCCGGAAAAAACTTTAATACTTGTATTCTCTTCCTAAAAAGGCTGTGGTTCATTCCCGCCATATAATTGTAAAATTTACAGAATTATTAATCTAATATGGGCATAGAAAAAGAAAAAGCTAACAAAAATATGCAATTTATAAAAATGCTTGGTGTTAAATAGTTGTTTGAAAGCTGTACATAATGTAAAATCTAAAAACTGGGAAAATGCAGTAATACAAACAAACAAAATGTAACTTTAATATGTCAATCTGACGATGCTAATCTTGGCGAAACGGCCGTCATTGTAATTAAAAACCTAATTTTTTCAAATAAACTTGGAAGTTACGTTATAACTAATAAGATGGACTTCCAAAAAGTAAGGGTTAGTACAATAAATTTAATCAAATTATTATAAATATTGATTCTGAAAGTTCATCTTCTGCCTCTGAGTTTGATTTGCAATAAATAGCTGTTAGTTTTTATAGTAAAAACTCGATTTTTTTAAATAATTACTTTAATAATTAATAATTAAAAACAAAATTTACACTGTAAAAAATTGGTGAACTTGGTAAGTACATTTTAGTGTATTTATAAAAACTTAAATAAATATTTTATCAGTAAGCCTACCAAAATAACTGGTACGCCCATGGATCACGAATTCTTTATCATTTTTTTTTCAAAAAAATAGTATATAACTTAAGAATAAATACATTTGCTTATTTTTTTATGTTAATGGAATTGGAAAAATACGATTTAAAATAAATCTTTACTTTTATTTCGTATGAAAATATTAATATAAATTATTTTAAGGCACGTTTTCGACCAAAGTATAGAATTTATTAAAATTAACGAGGTAGAAAAAACAGTAAATTTACCTTAGGTGATTTATAACAGCCGGGTTACGAATGACATAATTTTAAAACTGAATTCATTGAATTCTTATTTGAAGAAAGGTTACTCTCCAAATAATTTTAAATAAATTTGTTTTTGTTAAATTTTATTTAATAAATACTTTTTTAAAACGTTAAAACCCATCAAATAACTAAAACCAAGTTTTGAATTTATAATATGTTTAACATAAATTGTTCATACAAAAAATCACTGACAAGTTTCCAACATGTTGTTAATATAACTGGAATTATGTTTATTCAGACTTGAAACACTTTTTTAAAAACAAACTTTTACAAATTATTTATAAATATAAAATTATCTTCTACAAAAGTAACAGAAGTACAAAAGTCTAAAGTCAAAATCTTAATAATCTTCAATTGAATATATTCCTGTATTTATATACTAATTAGTACGTGACAACAAATAGGGGAGACTGGGGAGGGTTGAGCCACTTTTTTTCATCAACCTGGTTTTCTGTCGTGTTTTAGTAATCGCATAAAGTTTTTTACATATTAATTAACTATTGGTTTTAATTTTTTAGCACAGTACCAAGATTATTTTAAAAATTGTTATTTAAGCAATAAATAATGGATTAAAGTACCACATGAACTTGTCTCAAACCTCCTTTATGAGGGGAGGCTTGAGACAAGTAAAGGGAGGCTTGAGACAAGATTAGTACGATAAAGTCTCGAGTTAAAATCAAATTTATTAAAGACAGTTAACAATTGTTTAACCCTTTAACCCTGCAATAATAATAATTAACAAAAAAATACACATACGTACTTGAAAAAATAAAAGAATACAGCAGTCATAAAAATATTTGCCGAAAAACCTAGAATAAATTTTCATATTTGGAAAAATCGACTGGAAAAGAAAGGGTCCTATGTGTTCTTGCTGTTCCTCCAGTAAAGGAGGGGTTTGGTAACTTAACCAGATCGTCCCTAGGTGCACAACATTCATCGGCAACATCGGGAAAAATAAATTTGTATCCCGGAGGCTTTAGTCTCATGCATAATAAGTCGTATTCGTTGCCATTAATATTTGTGACCTTAGCAACGTAATGTCGGAAAGTCTTTTTGGTGGGAAATCGTACAAGAACATAGTCATCCTTACGAACTTCTTGATTCATAAAGCTTTCTTCGGCATTTTCTTTTTCAATTTGTTCCTCAATATCGGTTAACTCATCAGAACTCGAAAAATTGAAAGAATCGTTAGATTGTTCAGATTCCTCCATGACTATCTCAATCTTCTTTTGTTTAACGGGCACCTGTTTTTGATCTTCTATCAACAATTTTTTTTTAATCTTTCCACCCTTTCTTCCTTTTTTTTATTTTGCTCTTCTTTTTTCTTTGCTCTTTCCTCAAATTCTTTTTCTATTAGGTCTTTTTCGGGAGTGTCCGTTAAAATCCGTGTTTTTCCACATTTCCTTCCAGCTTTCTTTTTACGTGGAAGAGCTTTCGGAAATGGCCTTATAACTTCAGGGCTTACAAATGCATTTGGATTATTTTGGGAAGTACTAGGGACAGCTAAAAGTAAATTTTCTGTGGGATGTAAAGCTTCAGATGGATCTGGCCGGTCTGTAATTTCCGAACTGGTAAAATCACTATCTGAGAATACAGCTGGATTGTATGGACAAATACCAGTATGTGAAAATCCACCTACTATATTGGCCGGCGTGAAAGCGCGAACGTAAGCACTTGCCACAAGTTCAGGTATTTCTTTTAAGGATATCAGCTGTGCAGGATTGTTGACCATCCAGTTATCTGCAGCTTCATTATAAAACCTTTTAAAAGGCCCGAAAACATTGGTGTCCAAGGGCTGTAACTTATGGCTAGTATGAGGTGGAATGGTCAGTAGCATTACTCCATTTTCTTTACAAATGTTCAGCCCCTTTGGGGAAATATGGCTATCATGGTTGTCTAGTATCAGCAGACACTTGTGATCCTTGTTGACTCGGGAATAGTTGACGAAGTGCTGTAAATATTTTTCAAAATTCTCGTGGGTCATCCAACCTGATGGATTAACAGCAGCATCGGCACCAATGGGAAGTCCTCTTGTCATATAATCCTGGATCCTAGCCCTCGGAAAAATTAAAAAGGGAGGAATAGTGTTACCAGACGCACTTATAGTGCATAAAACTGTTACCAGTGATCCTCTTTTACACGATGTTGCCTTTGACACCTGCTTCTGCCCTTTCTTCGCAATTATTTTTTGCGGCTTATGTGCTGTTGTAACTCCCGTTTCATCTGCATTATATATGCAATCAGGAGTAATCTGTTCCCTTGTCATGATGCTTTTTAAATTGTCAAAAAATAGCTGCACGGTATATTTATTAAATGCAGTGGCACGTCCTACACTCGTGGCTTCTGGTGTCCTAAGTGATAAGTTACCATGTCTTGACATAAAACCTCTTAGCCAATCACGCGTTGCTGCTCTATTTTTCTCCCAAGCTGCTGAAATTTTTTTGTTATTTTCAGTTGCAAAGATGTAAGCAAACTTTCTTACTGCGATTGGAGTAAGTCCATAATGTAAGTCAGCGCATTTGAGCAGATATTGAACTAGCAAATATTCTTCTTGATTAGTAAAAATTTGCGAAGAATTAAAGTTTGCTACAAACGATACGATTTCGTTTGATTTAAATTTATGCACGTATCTAGATAGTGTCGTTCTATCAATATTATATTTTTTGGCGACTGTGCGGATTTTACCATTAGTACTACATATTTCCCGTACTGCAGTTTCCAAAATTTCAGGATCAGTAGGCACTCGGCCTTTCGATTTCCACTTAAAAGGCATCTGCAAAAAAATTATTATTGTAGATGATGCAGTGAAGATTTTAGCAGAAGAAACTAAAGACTAAACTACGTTGACCTATATTTTTTCACTTGAAAAAGAAAGAAAAAAAACTGAAAACGAAGTACAGGTATTTTCAAACCATGATGGGAGGTTTGATCCGTGTCTCAAACCTCCCACATGAAACCTGTTCATCCCTCCCCTCGTACCAGTAGCCTCAACAAATTACGTTTTTCAAGTTAAAACATAACCTAACAAATAATTTAATACTTTAAAGTATGTTAAATTATTATGTAATTCGTGTAATTCATTCATATATTTCCAAATATAATAATGTGAATAAAGAATCCTTATACATTTTGTTAAAAAACTTACATTGTTTAGCCTCAAAAACAACTTTTCACTATATCTTTCGTAAACGACTTGGATTTGTTGTTAAACTTAGATAACGTGAAAGAAGCACTGTCTAAGCATCCACTAAACGGAAAAGTAAATTTATTTAAGGATACGTTACCAATGAAACATTTATGTCTCAAACCTCCCTCTGGCTCAACCCTCCCCAGTCTCCCCTACTGATAGCAAACATTTTAATAAAGGTTAAAAAACAAAAATATTATGTTACATTAAAATGCGCAATAGAAAAATAAAGGTATTAAATTACATCTGCGTAATATAAAAAATAGTCTATTATTCTAGGAACTGTAACTCTGGTGACAACTAAAGCTAGTTCAAACCAAAATCAAAGTTGATCAGTGGTCAGTTAGCTAAAAAACTGAGATCAGGGATCATCCTAGCCAAAAGCAAATTAAAGTGAAGTTAGTTTTTCAAATGATTCACAGTGTACCTACTAGCTCTTTGCAGTTATTTGAAATGGATAATGATTATCTTCAAGAACTTACTGACGATGAAGATTTTCGTTGATTAATTGCGCGCCCCAGTATTCTTAAAAGGTGGAGAGATGATGAGATTTTTAATCCTTTTAAATTTTAAAAACCTACTTGTTCGTTTCCTGATTGAAAGAATACAAAATTATTCATTTAGTACCCCAAGTCACTAGAACTTATGCATGTATTAAGAGTAGTAGGTAGCCTTATCTATCATATATCTTTTTATTTTAGAAGCTCAACCTAATATTTATGACGGAAGGAATGTCTGTCATTTGCGTGTCTATTATTTCTCTAAGATCTGCATCAACGGTTGTTTCTTTCACGGGTTCTGCTGGCCCACCTCCGGTAACATGAAAATATTTTTTTTCCTCCGAAAGCTTATATAAACAGACTGCCCGGGTTGTAAATTAAACTTGGCACCATCTACATTCAATTTCACTTGGATTTTGCTTTGCTAGTGCGATTGAAACGGTGTCTTCTACAGATGTAAAATTGACCGAAGTTTTTGTTTTTCTCTTCATACGTATTCTGATTCTCAAGCATTAAAGCACAGAATAACAATAACTAACACGTAAACAGTATAATTGAAGAAGCCTGCATGAATTTACGCCACTGAAAATTACAATGTTGAGGTTATAAAAATTGACAATTCTTTGAACATTTACCTACTTCTTACTAAACCAAAACAACTTTGCTTGAAAATTGAAAACTGTTAGAAATCACTGAGAACAGGTAAATAAATACTGTTCAGACTCACGTCCACATGTTACTGATTGCTGTATAAACAAATCTATAATGAACTAAACATAGGTTAGGTATAACAAAAATCTTTTTAATTGATATGTGGTTGAATTAACTCAAGTGGCTTGTTCTATTTGCAAAAATCAGTGATCTTTTTAAACATCCAATTTGATATTTTTATAATTAACAGGTAAATTTCTTACACTTAGGTACAATTTTCTCATCAGTTTTGTTAATAATTGTGAGTTTTAATGTTGTTTTGTTAAAATGAGTATAATTAAAAGTTGTCTTAATAGAGATTTGCTATTGTTAGAAAATTATACATTTTCTAAAAGTAGTAGGTTAGGTTAGGTTAGGTTAGGTTAGGTTAGGTTAGGTTAGGTTAGGTTAGGTTAGGTTAGGTTAGGTTAGGTTAGGTTAGGTTAGGTTAGGTTAGGTTAGGTTAGGTTAGGTTAGTGTTAGGTTAGGTTTGGTTAGGTTAGGTTAGGTTAGGTTAGGTTAGGTTAGGTTAGGTTAGGTTAGGTTAGGTTAGGTTAGGTTAGGTTAGGTTAGGTTAGGTTAGGTTAGGTTAGGTTAGGTTAGGTTAGGTTAGGTTAGGTTAGGTTAGGTTAGGTTAGGTTAGGTTAGGTTAGGTTAGGTTAGGTTAGGTTAGGTTAGGTTAGGTTAGGTTAGGTTAGGTTAGGTTAGGTTAGGTTAGGTTAGGTTAGGTTAGGTTAGGTTAGATAGTTATATAAAAATAAATAGTCTGAGCAAAACAGCAAAAATTAAAGACAAAAATTTAAAAAATAAAATTGCTTTTCTAGAACGAATGATTTTATTACCTACTTACCTGTCTGAAAGTACCTAAATTCTTGCGTCGAAAATTCCTGTAATAAAAACATAATATTTCTAACCGTGCGTCGAAAGTTCCTGTCCCAAAAATTTACCTGTTTTCTTGCGTCGAGAATTCATACGCCCTTTTTATAAATCAACCCTAAAATTTTTCAAGTTTTAATCCACCAGAATTTCTTGTATTGTGTAGGGAACCCAAAAAAATCATTAGATAAGAACTTCGGTGTTTGAGCTCACGGTAAAGGAAGGATTTGTTAAGGCCTACGACCCCGATAAAACTGTATATGTGTGCGTGTTTGTCACGAAACGATGGTGACTGGAGGCGGTTTCTGGAAAGATAACTCATTGAGGGTTGACCTACTTTTTTGACACAAAAATATATGGAGTCGCTTAGATCCAAACAAATATCATTAAAGCGAAAATTGATATATCAGATATAATAGGTTGTTTTAGAAAAGGATTTAAAAACTAGTCAACGCAGTAATTTCTTTAAATTTTATGTCTTTTGTACAATAATACTGTAATAAGTATTAAGCTTCAGAATTTCAAAATTTTTTGTATTCGATTAGTTGTCTATTCAAATATTTGAATAATTCTTCCATTACTTAAACACCGAAAAGTCGATTCAAATATTATATGATCTAAAATTGCGCAAATGGATTTGGTATTTGGTTTATTTTATACAGACCGCTTAAAAGTTATGAAAATATTATTTTGATTAAGAATAATAAAAAACTATTTGTTTATACTTAACTTTTTATTAACAATTCGCTTTTAAATTACAATTACAGCTGTTTCAGACCAAGTATGGAAGTAATGACATAACAATATTAAAGCCTAGATGTTATTAGCCCTAAGAGATTATCCTGGATTTACTTCCCTCTAAGATCAGTATAACTGTGCAATGATATAGAAAAACCAGGAAAAAATTATATCATGCTTATCTTTACAATAACTTAATATATTTGTGTTATAATTACGTTTTATCTATGTATAAAATGAAGTCTTAATCAAAGTAAACAGTTTAATAGTGGAGAACTTCCAAGATTTATTTGTTCATTAACTTCTTTAAATTGTTGATCTGCTAGATGTTTGTTTATTTCAATTATTTCAAGCAAGTTTAAATTTTGTTTTTTATTACAAATGTGTAGTATGTGGATGTCATTGGTGTGTATGAGGGAGGTTGGATGTTCAAGTAGTTTTTTTGGATAATTTGACTTATCTGGTATATAGATTTAGTATTTACTTACTCTTAATCAAAATAAGAACTTTTACTTGGATTTTTTATCCTGTTTTCACTTTTTCCCTTTCCAACAAAACAGTGGTCATCAAACTGTGTTTCCCTGAGCTTGTAGAATGTGCTTTACATGATTTATAATTTAAATCTTCTCTATCCTATCCAATGTTATAATAAAAATAAACTTTATTATTTAATAAGAATGAGAGATGGAGCTTACATAAAAATGTATTAGTTTTACAAGTTTTTGATCATCCCGTGGGATGAAATGTGATGAAGAAGAAATTTTTCACAGACGATTATACCATATTCTGTAAAACTGAACCTGGTGCTATAGATTTCTCGTGTTCTTTTATGACTCCAAATACTCGAGATAAACAGTTATCAATATTGGAATCCACGTTAACAAAAGAATCATTGGATAAGCTGAGTCTTGGTGAGCGAGATGCATTTTTGGTGACCAAACCAATTATTAGGCCTACAGATAAAACCATTTATTTTGAACTGTTGTCAGATAAAGTAATTCTTTATATACTAAGATGGATACCAAAAGCGTATTTAATGGACATATCATTTGTAAAAGTTTTAATAGACTTTCTCAAGATGAAAGCCTTTGGATTACAATGGATTTATTTATTATTTTTCTTCGGTCTCTGAAGAAGATAACTTGGTTATTGAAACGCGCGTCAAGCAGTTAAAAGTGTGTTTTGGTGTAGTGGTAGTGTAAACGGTTTCGGTATCAGTTTCGCCAACGGTTCCAGATTGAACATTTTAATTGTAAACAACTAGGTTTACAAACAAAATGTCATTTAGAATTGTTGTTAGGCACTATTTACGTGATGCATGCGCATGAAAAATCGGTTACGTGATCTACCCAAGATTCGCTTCTGTAAAAGTTATTACTTTGTGGTATAAACATATTATTGTCAACTGTACATTATGTGATAAAGAGGGGATATTAACTATAGAAACGTAGCTATAAAAATGATGCTTTAACTACATTGCGATAGAATTAATAAAAGGTGTGGATTTCTAAGCAATCGCTTAGACTGTGAACTGTTGTTGGCGGCTACATTTTTGTAAAAAGTAATACATTTTTTTTACATACAACTTGTAGAAAAAAACTATACTTTAAAGTTTATTATTAGAACGTCTTAAAATAATTTCATACTCACCCCATATACAGGTGAGGAAAAAAAAAACAATGTTTTCCTCTACTTTTGACTTACCCTGTAGGTTAATTCTGCTAGTAGATTGCACATATTGAACTTTTTCAAGATGTCTGATTTGTTTGCAACACTTCGTTTTTTTATTTACTAAGATATCTTGATTTGTTTGTAAAATGTGACGGTTTAAAGCAAATGAAATATTTTTAATTTTTTTATTCAATTTAAACAGAGTAATACATAATTTTATAAACATATCATTAACAATAATAAACAAATTATTAACAAAAACTAGAAATTCGAATATTAATACCGGGTATTTCCCCCACCAACGCGAATAACCGCCTCAATACGTCGTGGCATACCCTCTTTTAAATGTGGAATCTCCATCTGGTCAATCTGATTCCATTCATGGACCAAAGCACCTTTCAATTGAGTTAAATTAGTTAAAGTAGAAACTCGGTTACGGACTTGTCTACCCATCATATCTCAGACGTGTTCAATTGGATTGTTGTCTGGGATAGGTGATGGCCAGTTCATCCTTTGAATTTCTGTTTTGTCCAAATATAGAGATACAGTCCTTGCAATATGTGGACGAGCGTTGTCATGCATAAACATAAATTCATTTCCTACAAATAGTGCAAATGGAATGACATGTAGTTCTAGGACATCAAGAATATATTATATCGGACAGCTGTCATTGATCCGCCGCCAACAATGACTAAATCAGTACGAGCGTCCATGCTTATGCCGCCCCATACTATTACCGATCCTCCTCCATGTCTCTTTTAGAAAAATTTGCTTGATCGAACCGTTCGCCTCTTCTTCGGTATATTCTTTCACGTCCATCAAGTGAACGTAAACAAAACCCTGACTCGTCAGAAAATAAAATCTTACTCCAGTTATATACATTCCAATATTTATGCTCTCTGGCAAATCGAAGATGCGCTGTTCTGCGATTTCTAAGTAACTCCGGACCAGTTCCAGGTATTCTGGAGCGTAATCCATTTTCTCTTAATCGTCTTCGGATAGTTAACAGCTACTTGATGTACTTCTTCTAAATGATTTCGAGCCATGATAGCAGTAGTATTTATTTCTCGCAAAACATTTAATATTACAAAACGATCATCTCCAGCACTTGTAGCTCGTCGTCTGCCAGATCCTCTTTGTCTCAAAAAACTAACAGTTTCATTGAAACGTTTTACAGCTCTGGATGCTACACCTTGTAACACCTAATATTTTAGCAGCATAATATTAAGACCTACCGTCTTGTACTAGAGCAACTGCTCGTGCTCCATCAGTAGCCGTTAAAACCATGATATGGTGTTAGTTGAAAAAAATGAATATTTGTTATATAGACATGACAAGTAATAAATATTGACAGTGGTCAAATTGTTGGCTACAGCACTCTACTCGCAATTTGTAGTTTATTCTCTAGTCATTTAATAACGATCGTATCTGAAATGTTTCATTTTCTTTAAACTACACATTTCACAAATTCAAGATATCTGGGTAAATAAAAAACAGTGTTGGAAACAAATCAGACATCTTGGTAAAGTTCAATATGTGCACATCTACTAGCAGAATTAACCTACAGGGTGAGTAAAAAGTAGAGGAAAACATTGTTTTCTTTTCTCCCCTGTAAATGAGGGAAGTATGAAATTATTTTGAGACGTTTGAATAATAAACTTATCTACAAGTTGCAAAAAATTCAAAGAAATCAGCCCCCGCGTTCGGAAGTTAGACCATTTTTAAATAAATCAATATTTTGATTGGATCGATGTTCGATCGAAGTTTAAGTCGATGAGTGTATTTGCGTTTTTCACATTTCCCATTTCTCCTTTAGAAAAAAATCTGTTAGTTGTTTGTAGATTTCCTTACCTATAGTTGTCAAACTTGCTTTTATTTCGAATTTATGTGTATTTAAATTGATGATGTTCAATTCGTTTCTCATGGTTTTTCGAAGAAATACAAAGTTTAATAATAAATGACCTACTGGCGTCAAAATGTTCCTTTCCAAGAAAAAAATTTCCAATTCGGCAAGAGGAAAAAGGGAAAAGTTGAGAAGGAAAAGGACTAACCGAGTCGCTCTACTTTTATAAATTCAGGACGACATATAATGAGTTCAGTCCTACGGTACATTTATCATCGGAAAGAAACTATGACAAGGTAAAGAAGCAGAAGCGTACCGTGAAGAAATTTAATAGGTATAATAATAGGTATAGCTATTTTACTAAAAAATATTTAATAAAAGGGTATTTTTATGTAAAAATATATTTAAATGGGACTTTTTACAGAAATTGTTGATAAACATGTTCAAAAATCTGTTAAATTATTCTGACTTATCCGAAGTTCTTTATGACAGATAATTGATTTATCAAATAACTTAGACAGAATAAAAAAAGTAAATAAACCAATTGGATTTTATCATTTTATTAACCAATTTGAGTAATATATAAATACATCCCAAGACTCGTGTAACCGCAGGTAAATGTAAATCCCCAATCTTGCTTTTGTCGCATTGTCGATTTTCACTGTTTCTTAGTTTATTTGCAATAGTTTAGTAAAATAATTTGATAATAGATATGCATATGTGTAATAAGAGCTAATTTGACAGTTAATGATTAATAAAACAATTAACTGTCTTTAAATTTGCCTTTAGTTTGATGGAAAAGATATTCAAATAAGGAAATTTAATATAGGATAATGTTAACCAAACTATTACAACAAAAAAATGCCTGGGCTAAGGGCAAGTAATTTCATTAGTAGTATACACTATTAATCCCTTTAGGAAATTAGTAATGGGTGCTACTGACATCTTTTTATACTTATTGATTCTGCGAAGTTAATTCTCTGATTGTTTTTGTAGCTCTAAATATTCTGCAATGATTTTTAAATTAGTTTGTGTTACATGTTTGACAAATCTTGCTATTGGTCGATTTTTGGGTTAAATCTTAACCTGAAGTTAACTCACGATTGTGAAACCGGGCGTCACCATAGAAAAATATAATATATTTATATTTATCTATGGTCTATACGTTGATGTTTCAGCGTTCTTTATGGTTGCAACTGTCAAAACTTGTCCACTTTAATATCGTGGCGCCACGAAAGAATTTATGGAAATTTTTTAAGTTGTTATGGGAACTAATTAGAAGGCATTTTATTGGTTAAAAAGTAGAGGTGTAGATGTGAAATTTTAATTTAAAAAGTTATTGACTATTTAAGGTTATTGGGTTAATCAATAAAAATGATTTGGGATTAGTTTAAGGTATTCAAGGAATAATTTGGCGTATACTTTCTGAAGCTATAAATTTAACTGGATTAAACTAATCGGTCTGAAAATATAACATATAAAAATTTTATAATGTTTACTCGGTTTTATTAAGTAAATACTAAACTAATCAGTATTACCATCATTTAGCTTATGTAAAATGTATACTGACTTATCAACGAATATGGAAGAATAGCTCGGCTACCCCTTACTCCAACCATGAATCGAAGGGTAAAAGATACCGGAAGTAAGCCATTAAGTTACGTGTCGCTTTCATTGTGTCTCCCATCGTATTTTCTCTAAGCGATAAAAGCTTCAATAATTACTGCGAAGGTGTCAAGACTTCAAGGAGTGGCCCTTGCAAAGGATCGAGAAGGAAAGGAAAATGTTCCAATTTTCCTTATAGCTTCGGTATATCGATTTCATTATTACATTTTTGGTCCGTTTAGAAAACGAAAATGTTTATCGAAATCTTATTGTTGTTTTGTGAAAATATTGAAATTGGGGGTGTTTCGGGACGAAGTTATATATTCATATCTGTATAACGAACGAGGTTTGTTCTGAACAGTTTTAATAGTTTAGTAAATGTAAGTTTTTAATGTGGGAAAACAAAATGCAATCATTGGATAGAGAATATATTAGATTCGATCGTTTTAGGGAGTATAAGCCAGTTAGATTTCTCTGCACTTGGACCTACGAAGTTCTTCGAGCTTGCCTTAGTCCTGGCGCATTCATCCAGTGAGATCACAGTCGATCCTCTACCCAGGACGGGGTTCCTTTTTGCTGTGACTTTTTTTGAGACCACAAAAGGGCTCCGTGCCAAGGGAAGGTGCATTATCCATTCTTTAGAGATTCCATCAGCTTGAATTTTTGAAGCCCAAAGTCTTCCTAAATGTCTTACGGCAAGCCCAGCTCGCCACTTTCTTGTGTTTGTATCATTTAATAATGGCTGTGAGCATTGTTGGTACAGCTGATTAGGAATCCGATAGTATTATGAAATGTTGATATAAGATGCTGATCTCTATAACCCAGTTCAAGGCTTTATCCAAAGCAACAAGTTCAGCTGTATAAATAAACAAATCAATATGTATAAAAATATGGTATTTTGTATGTAAACTGTACATCCAACACCTATCTTTCTCTTGCCCTTTTACTCTCGGGAGAGTATGGTGACATCATGCCTCAATTGTTTGGAACGTAGCTCTCCATACTTCTCTGTCTTGAGCTGCAGGAGATGCTACTTGCAGACTGTGGCCAATGATATCTTTAGTTTGATCCACCCATCCTATCGGAGACCTTCTTCTTGATCGTTTTCCACTTATCTTTCCCCCAAATAAGTTTTTCCAGCCCATTTGCTCTTCTTGAAATGTGTCCAAAATATCGTAGGTATGAGTGGTTTATCCTGGTTGATAGCCTTATGGCTTAGTTTTTTAAGAATTGACACGTTAGTACGATGTTCTGTGTATGTATATGTATATGTGTAGGCCCACATTTCAAAGGCATCTATTATTCTTCGGTTGGTCATTTTTAGTCCAGGTCTCAGAGGCATATGTGGCAATACGAAAGATCAAAGGGTTTAATAATTTTAGTTTATTGCGTTGATATAATGCAAAATCTTTCCAAATTCTAGTTAATTTTATTGTTGAGTTACGTGCCAAGGCCAGTCTCCGTTTGATTTCTCAACTACCTCAAAACCATCGATCTACCCAACATTGGCAGAGTTACGGGCTATTATAAAAATTTTCGCTTTATTTTTGTTCAACGTAAGACCATGTTCTCTGCTGCTCCTATCTAACTGTCTCATGATTTCCGTGAGTTCTTCTTTTGCACCAACTAGTATTGTCATCTGCATATATTAGTTAGTAATTCTTTTTCCTCCTATCGTTATACCTATAGCAATTTTATAACCGTCATAAGACTATTTGCAGGACATAATAATTTGTTAAAGGATTTAGAAAAATTCTTTATTTTGATTGGACAGTTTTTATTTTTACACCATTAATAAAGTTACTATTTCTTAGTCTTTAACTCTCAGTATTTTGAATTACATTTTTAGTAGATCCTTTTTTACTTGTGACCATTTGCTTCTCGACATTTCCTTTCTTTTTTGGTTTTTACTTTATAATTTTAAAAAATGTTTAATCTTAAAGCTTTTATTATATTTGACAGTATCGCTTTTAATTTATCATAATATATTTTTAGACTTTCCTTTGTCACATTTTTTGCTTATTCTGTTCCTCTGTTGTTGCTATTCATGCATCACTACTTGTATCACTGACTTTTATAAATTGATTTTTACATTTCTAGATGTATATGAATCTTTAAAGCAAGGAAAGCGAACTAACCTCACAGTCTTTATTTTCTTGTGGAAGTTGGCCATTAACAATTCATATTACAACTTATTACAAAAGTAAACAAGTCAGAAGACAAAAAAAGCAGAAAAAATGAAATAACACCAAATATATTAACGGTTTATAAAGCAACTAAATCAATTCTCTCCGAAAAAATATAAATCGCAACAAACAAAACATCCGTTATTTACAGAATGCATCAAAAAGATAATCTGAAACACACTCATTCCCATAATTAACTTTCCCGCAAACCACAAATTTATGAAAAACCATGAAAACAAAAGGCATTCGCTTAAGTACAATGTTCTTTTGTTTGCTACATCGTAAAGATTAAAACATTTAACAAAGTCTTTGTTATATTCGAATTATCTGATGATCTCTTCCATTGTTGAAGTATAATTATATATTAATAACTTTTTTGAGCGACCCTTTGCCCAAAGCCAAGTCGATTACTGTAGAAGAAGATTAATACTTATGTACAAGAGAAGTCGATAAACATTAAAATTAAACATTTTACAACAACTGGGTTAAAATTTTAGCCAGAGTAATTTAGAAGCATTATGGTCAACCAAAAAGTTTTTATTTTGTTTCGAGGAAATATTTAAGCAGGAGAAATAAGGCGATTAAGCTGCAAAAAGGTATATGAGCTATGTAGCTGAATAAAAGACTAGAAAGAAGGGCACAGGCAATTTCGCCACTAGTAAATTTGTAAGTCCTCTTGGCACACTAGGTATATTTAATCCTATGAGTAATTTCACCACCGATATTTTCATGATTTATTAATGACGCTCCTTCTTGATAAGGATGGATTGTTTTGAACCGTTTCACTATCACTATCGTCGTCTACATTAATTATAAGGGGTTCTATGTTAGTATGAAATGCCCTGTATGAATCCTCCACTTTTATAACATGGTTTATTGTTCTTTTCCAACAATCAGCATCTGGGTCATCTATATTTTGCCGGATTAGTGCAATTACAGAAGGATATAATGTAGGTGTAGTATTTTGGGTCCGCACTTTGTTCTTTAGTTTTCACCACATATGCTCAATCGAGTTGAATACGCAGTAGTAAGAAAGAAGACGAAGAACTGTAGGTCCTTTGGACTCAACACAAAAAGAGTCACTTCTACTCTTAGTGATATAATCTACAATTTTTGGTTTGGAATTGTTTGATTTTGATGATTTTTACCTTGGTGGTAGTACTCTCGGGTAAGTTCGAAAACTGTAAAATTTTTTTATACCATCCGATTCTACGTTTTATTTCAAAGAAAACTGAAGTTGAAATTTTCCGATCCAATTATCCCCTACGGAAATATTCCATTTTGCACCCCTGAGTTTTTAAAATTTTTATACTTTCACTAAAAGTCCAATAAACCGCAGCACCTTCGGCTCATCTAGATGTATTAGAAACCGTGATTACTCTTTTTAAAATATTAAAGGCCTTATCGGCATTTTGCTGAACATTGTAAAAATTTAAATTTTTTCGAGTGTACATTTTTTTTCTTAATCCAGTCCTGAATAAAAACGGAGAACTACAATTAAAAGTTATCTAAAAGGATTTTTTCGTAATTAGACAAGCTTTAAGATGGTATGATTTTTTTAAATCTTGTATTTGACCCCTTTCATAATCGAATTTATAAATTTTGACTTTAAATTGTTACATCATTTTGTGGTGACCAAACTATCAATCCAATCAAAATCGATTCCCCATTAAATTATGTATAAAATGTACTCCTTAAAATATAAAATAATCAGTATTATTTAAGTATTCATTTAGAATTAAGGTAGTTATAGATTAGTTATGTTTTCATAAAAAAAATATTTTTTATGTCGTGGACAAAGTATAGTATTCTACTGGCATATAATGGCTATTATTCACATAGATAAATCATCTTGGATAATAGCTATCATTATATGCTGGTTGATTAATATACTACTATACCATCAATAAATTTAAAATTTTTACAATTCTCTGCTGGATTATTAATAGAACCATGCCTACCAATGTTTCAGTAAAAACAGCGAGTCTTGTATTAGGTAATAAATATACTAAAATTTAAATTAAATTCGCATAATTTAGTCGTAGAGCGTTATCAATTCCGGCCCGTTCTGAGTGTGACACCTCTTGTTTCATTTCTAAACGTTGTCTTCAATATACGGGTCGGTTATCACCCCCTTTACCTAAGGAATTATTAGGAGAAAGAGGAAATTCACTTTCCGTTCCTACCCTTTTGTTTTCCAAGGACAAAGATTTAACAAATTTCTCTTTGGCGTGAATTCGTTACATTAGAATCGTTTCGCAATTTACACAAAAAATAAACGCAAATTATCTTCAGTAAAAATTTAAGAAAATTACCTTAATCCAGAATTTCATTTTGACAGGATATTCAATTGTTGTTGTGAGAATTAGATCCATTATTAATAGTAAAATATAAATAAAGTATGTACTCGTAAGCACATGATATACTAAGTATTGTAAAAAAATTACACCCAGAGTTATTTTGTTAAAATTAATCATACTTATTTAGCCAATGCAATATTACAAATTACTATCAATTCAGCCTTGCATGTATTAAACCTTAAAACTGTGTCTAAAATTCATGCACAATTCAGATAACTTGGACATGTCAAACCATTAAAGAGAAAATCGCACTTCGTTGAAGATGATGTGAAAGTGGAGTGGAAGTTGTTCCTGAATTGGCCAACTTATATCCCAACGCAATAGATCCGAACCTACAGGATAAAAATATCTGGTTCCAGCAGGACGGAGCAACACCCCATTAACTGTGCTAGAAGTATATTATTGTTCTAGAGTTGTAGTAGATTAAGGTGAGCACAAAAGATAGGTCGAAATGCAGAGAAGCTTATACGTCCTAAGACAATCTAATGTAATCTAGGAAAAAGAAGAGTTTATTCAGTAAATAACTTAGGTATATGTGCAAATCTGGTTAGCCAGCCATCTTACACTATTCGCCAAACACCCAATGCTTCGACAATGCAGACGCTCTATAAACCAAATGTTCCTGAAACAAAAATATAAGAATCATTCATATTATTTTAAAATGCAAATTTTAAACCTAGACAGTAAACATTATTAAAATAAAATCCATTACTTTTATATCACACGTAAACTGTTTAACTTAAATGGAAGGCAAATAAGATATTAAACAGAAGTATTATTTATGGGTAATATTCATAAAGTTCACTTAAACGAACTAAAGTTTTACGTTTATGTATAAACTTTGATTTAAACATTTAATTTTTAATGGATGTAACAAGCGCAGGCATTTAAAAAGAATATTATAACGTTATCGCTACACGCACCACTAGGAATATGCAGAAAGCCATTTTCAAGTGGTTGTTTATGCTCTTGTCATCTTAATGTCATTCAAGTATTAGTATCAGAGAAAAAGAGAAACATACAAAGCTTACTGCTGTCTCCATAGTCGTAAAAGAGACCGCCAAAAGAGAAATCACTGCTAAAAACATCCATATTCTTACGGACAGACAAGTACTATTAGCTCTGAAAGGATCACATCAGATCTAGAATTGAAATGTTTCATGGCCCCTCACCGAAGCCTATAACAACAACAACGTGGTTACTCTAGGATGGATCAAAGGCAAACGCATAGCTGACTCGTTAGCTAGAAAAGCTGCATCCCAAAAGATTTTAAGACCTAACAGTCTTATCAGCTTGTCAGCATCAGTGGTGGTTTACTTAGTAGATGAAATGAATAAAAGGATTGCAGACTATCCAAGGAACTTCTGAGCGGCCAAGAAGAACGTCGCCATGACCAGAAAGGACCTGCGTCTGGCCACAGGCATCCTTACTGGTCATTGTCAGCTACGGAAACATCTGAATAGGTTGACTCCCCACTATGTAGAGGACGTGAACAAGAAGAGTAGGCAGTCGAACTCATCCTCTGTGAATGTCCAGCACTCTCTCTAACCAATTTTCTATATTCGGCGAGAACTGGCTCAGACATGCCAACTTTAAGATTCTGTCTTACTAAAAATAAATGCAAGTAATTATGCGCACACATGTCCTATCATTGGGGTAACTTGTAGAAGTATCCTTGAGTCATAAGAGGTGTATTGTTCATGTAACCACATAGCATTTAAAAAACATTCTTTAGCAGGTGACTCTTCATATTTTTCGTGGCATAATGGACAAAAATAATCTTTCTTTTTCGTAATTGTAATTTTTTTAGTGGTCGAGAAACACCCAATCCTCCTCCTTTTTTTGTTATCCAAATATGTTTTAAGTGGACGTGAAAGTTGTTCATTTCGAATTTAGTGCTTTTATTTTTCTTTTTACTTTCTATGTCAATCTCTTTGGCATAGGACTGATAGAGAGTGTAAAATTATTAGTTTTCCATGCATTTAAAACTTTTAATGTCAAAACCTGATGGTTCAGCTTTGACTCTTTGATTTGGCCGGCCAATGTGTTTTCTGGCTCATTTTTATTTCATTTCTTCGGTATATCAGTATTTATATTGCCTTCCTATCGTTTTTTGCTGGGTATTATCTCTTTGGACTGGTAAAATCATATTTGCATTGATACATTCCAGTTACTGAACGTCCCGAGGCAGCATTACGAACTGCAGCAACTTTTTTGTCAAATTGGAATTGGTTGACGAAATTCTAGTCGTCCGTGTCACTTCAGGTATTCTTCAACATAGCCTTCCATTTTTGCTGATTTGTCAATCCGATTGGGAGACTTATTCAGTTCTGCAAGTCTTTATAATGACTGAATTATAATTCCGTTAAGAAGATTGCCTATATTTCCTTAAATTGCCATTTTCCCAAAAACTTCTAAAAGCACGCTTATAAAGACAACTTTTGTCTAAGGGCACTTTGACCCCAACTCTGATCGCACACCCCGTCCCATAAACCTTGTTTCCTTATCTATTTGCTCCAGGCTTAAGTAGCTGCTTGTCTTAATTTTTTCTTCGATAGTTACGAGGCAATTTTCCAAAAAAAATCAAAATTGTGCACATGCGTATACTTAACCAAATATACTTACCCCAACAGCATTTTAGAAAAATTCTATCTGTACCACTTGGTACCAGTTAAGTCCGCCTTTTCTTTGATGCCATCATACCATCCTTGTTGTTGTCTGCTGCTGCCTTTTTTCTCCCCCAAGGTTTTCATCTGTTTTGTTTCGGTCCAGTTGGTTGTATTTCTGAACACATGTCCGGCCGAGTTCCATTTGAGACTACCTATTCGCCTTACCATATCTTCGACCTTGGCTTTATTTTTAATAGTTAATTTCAAGTTCTTGGATAGTGATGTGATTTGTTGACACAAAAGTTTCCTTTTTTTACCTGTTGTACTACCAGGTTTATATTATGTATAGTTTGTTGGTTTGTCATGAATTTGATTCCTAGGCTTACTTTTCTTGCTTCTTGTTGTAGGTCTATAAACATGGTTACGGGGGTTGGCTTTTTTTATTTCGGGATTAGAGAACAAAAACAAATGTTAATCATCCAAAATCAGTTTATTGTTTTTCAAAATATTCCCTATGAGGATCAATACACTTTTGCATGCGTTTGAACCAACTGTCGAAGCTCTTTTGCCACTCTGATTGAGGTATCTCCAACACATGCATTCTGAATGCAGCAACCGCTTCTTCAGGTATCGAAAAAAAACCCTTGTACATAACGGTTACCATCGATGTACTGCATTATCTTTAAAGTGAATGTCGCCATTTTTAGGTTTGTGCTGTATCTAATCCTTTTGCACCCTTACCTAAGTGATCACTTACTCCAAGCGATAGTATAATCCATTTACGCGAGTATAATTTAAATTGTCAATTTATTCCTTCATAAGTTTAGTGAATTTTTTTAATATAATCTGCTTATATGTCTAGCAATAATCATGGGCTCTTAAGGGCAATCCTACGGCTGAATATTTAAGCAAAAACAGAGGTTTCGCTCGTAACTAATTGTACCTTTATTTTTTTAAATTATTTAAAACTGCTTGTTGAGGCTTCAAGAGAAAAGGTGTTGCTAGGGATTTATAGAAACAAAATAATGATTTTTTTTTAACATTGCTATTATTGAGGAGAAAAAAATGTTAAAAATTAGGTATTTTGAGATGCAGTTCACGCCGTTATCAGAAAAAAATTGAAAAATCTAATTCTATACATCTCTAGTATCGTCCTTTAACTATTTTCCAAGTTTTTCTTTTTTCAAAAAAGTTAAGAAATAAGGTAGTAATCAGTGCTCAGCTGAACCTCTGCACGCCGTATTTTTCGATCCATAATGTGGCGCCATCAACACTGAAATGTATTAACACCGAAACTTTTATATATGGGCGTGTTATACATTTTGGACGGACTAAAAATTTTTACAAGCCATTCAAGACTTAATGAACTTGTAGTCTGGGTATCTATTTATTTGTAAGACTAAAAAATAAATGTAAAAGAGTTGATAAAATAATTCTTGAAAGTAAAAAAATATATTATTTTAATTTTACTTAAGTATTATGTTATAAAAGGGAATTTTTTTGTAAAATTTTGAATATTATAAATACCTACACTTATGGAATAAGATTAATGCTGCCTTTAGTTTACGGAATTATAAAAACGGTGAGATACGTCAATTTTTATTTTCAATTCTACACTATTTTGAATAAAACATTAATAGATTATTTATATAATATTTCAAATATTTCAAAGTTTTGCTTTATCAATTTTAAAAACGAATATAAAATACGAAGAATAAACCATGATACAAATGAACAATTTAAAACTTTTATAAACATGTTTTCCTGAAAATGTGTGGGCGAGTGTGCGTATGTGTATAGAAAGTTTAAAAATTTATTGTACTAACCCTTACTTTTTGGAAGTCCATCTTACTAAGAATAATAAAAAACTCTTCGTTTTAACAAAACTTCCACTATTTATTTAAAAAATTGCTTTTTTAAATAAATAGTGGAAGTTTTGTTAAAACGAAGAGTTTTTTATTATTCTTAAAAAGTTTCAAATGGGTTTTCAAAATCTCAATAATTTTAGCAGTAAATTAATTCAGCCTATTTCCAAAATATTAAACTCATAGGCTTACGTTAAAGGGGTTTATTAGGTTTTATATAAAAAAACGAATTAACTGATTTAATTAAATTTTACTACAAATCTCTACAAATCTCTTTAGTACAATATTAAATTTGTAGAATATTTATGTACTGAATTTTTTTTGTCTGTATACTATTTATAAACAAGTGTAACAGAGTAATCAACTAATTAGTGCGATACCGAATAAAAATAAAACTATAACCAAAAAAGATATATTAGGTACCTCTACTTTTTTCCTGAGGGTTAAAGGTCCAGCTTTTGTGTCTTTAACTAACTCTCTAATTTTTTTTGAATAGTTGCGAAGTAAATGGTTCTTACATTCAATTTTTTTGACAATTACATCGGAATATGGATGAATATCTAATATCCTCTTGTAAGTGTTGCTGTCTCCATCAGCGATGACTTTATCGTATATTAAATTGTACATAGCCACACTTTTTTGAAATCCCTCCGCTATAATATCGGCTTCTATACTTGCAGAAGAACCAGACCAGTTTTTATAACATTTATGAGCCGAACTGGATTCTTCATTTTTATTTATTGAATAATTGCACAGCGTACAAAACTTATTTCGTACGCCGAGAAAAAGCACTTTTTTCGTTCTGAAGCCAACTATTGCCGCTGCTCCTGATAAAGAATTATAGGTGTTTCCGTAGGAACGTTTTGCCCAACTACCATCTACAACGACGGTTATTAAAGGTATTCCATTCTTATTGACCTCACCAGCAGCAATTGCTAACTTTCGCTCTTCTTCAGCAGCTTCTTTCATTGTTCTCGTTTCTTCCCAAGCGTCAGAAATTTCATCGTGAACTTTACTATAAAGTCTCTCTGACATACATGGTATCTCTAAAGAGGCACTTATTTGTTCTAAATGAGCAAACCCAGATCCGATTGACATTAAACCTATCACTGCATCTTTATTTACATTGCCTTTGGTGTCAGGTGAGGTTGCAATTTGAAACTGCATATTGCACATGTTACATTTTACATGTAAATTCGAAATGAAACCTTTCCTTTCTTCTTTTTTTATAATCCTATTTACAAGAGAACAACCGAATTTATCTGAATGACTAGAAAAACTGATAAGCGAGCCAATAAAATAGTTCAGATTTACTATACGTCGACCTTCTAAAATGAATGAAGATTCGTGATCATTAATTGACTTTGATTGTATCTCTATATCTGACTCTAGCTCTAGATTTGTTCCTAGATCTACATCGTTTTCGGCAACTCTTTTATCAGCTGTTTCCTAAAAAAATAATACAGTATCTGTTTGAGCCATAATATTTGGGTTTTCTCGATTAGGCACAAGTAACTTTTTATGCAATTAGCAATGGTTTATAGGACAGATATAGATATTGCAACTTGCATAAAAAGCTAAGATAGCAAACCATTCTTGCGTAACAGGAGGTTGTGTGAAATATTGGGATTAGAAAATTTAGTCCTAACCCAAAAAAACTAAACTGGTGTAAACTGTAATTAAAAAAAATATTATATTGTAAGTAGGTATTTTTTTATTAGTTTTTTTACCTCTTTTTTTAAAGGAAAATGTTTACGCTTTAGTCTCTTTGTACTTAATCTTAGATGGACCTTATTTCCTCTGCTATAAAAATTTTCTTTTTTCTTTTGTACCTAATTCATTTCTAGATGTCTGCAAACAACACAATACACAACCACGAAAAATATCTATAAACAATATAAAAAATCCCACAGATCACTATTAACGAAACAAATCTAAATAAATCCTGACCTGAACTGTGTAACCCCCGAATCCGAATAGTTTCTCACTCTAACGGCAAAATAAGTGGGAGAGGGATAAATAGTCTACTGACACGCCTTCGTTAGCTTTGAAATTTTTAACCGCTTGCACCCCCCTGATATTTTAAGTTCGTATCCGTTTGAAGGATGAGCCTTAAAATAATTTTAAACGTTATCGACTAAATGCAATTTTCGGTGGACGCGCATAAACTTTCCCACCAAAAACTGCTTTCTTGACTAGACTATGAGCGCGCCGAGCAAATCTGTGTGTTTTTTTACGATCGTTCGCGTTAAACTACGATGAAATATGTGCGTGCGTGCTCTTGTCATTTATGTCGTTACACGACCGACTCGGCAATAATATTTTGTAAGTTTTAATTGGAAAATTGTGCAAGGGTCGAGAAGAGGGGATACGCACAAGGTCGTATAACATCGGAAGTCGCTTGTAACGCCTGTCTCTGACATAATACAAGTGGTCAGCCCCTAATTACGTTAACAATCCACGGCTAACTGCTACGCCAAACCTAAATGCTTTTGCTGTTTATAGTCTACGGTGGCGTACTTGCATAAACCTGTTACTAAATGCTCACGGGGTCGAGTAGTTAAATTAGGGGATAGTCAGCGATAACTGTCACATATTTAATCGAATGCATGTTATTATTAACTCTATTATCTGTCGACAAAGTCACATAATTGACATACATGTTATTGTTTCTTATTTAGAAAATTATCCGTGTAGGAATTTTCATTATAAAACTATTAATTATTTAAGGTTATTGGCGGGAAACAACAACTATTAGTAACATAAAATCTTGCTTGAGAATTCCAAGGCATATATAAAATGCGTATAAAATAATAACTCGTTATATAAACAAATATTTATTAATATTTAATGAAAAAAATCATCACAATAACCCAACCGAAAACCATTGTCAATCCTCCACTATAAATTACACGATACTCTCAATACATTGTCCCTTTTTGTTGACGAAAGCTCGACGAAAGTCGCACCTATTTTATGGCACCTGCAATTTACAGTATCGCCCCTTGGATTGTACACAAAAGATACAGCCCACACACTGCAAGACTACCGCAAAGCAGTCCACTTTATTGTAACTACCGTAGCAGTTGATGTAAACTACTAGATGTAACTAACTACCATAAAAAGGACTTCCTGATGCTGATACTACTTATAGAAAACTAACCGAGCCCACCGGACTAACTAAAAACTAATGATAGGTTCAGTTCAAAGTACAAATTTCTTTTTAAACTTTTTTCGGCAGATTAACAACTTATTTTAATAAACAATTATTCTTTTGTTTATCAGTTTAATTTATAAACCCACTGGTTATAAGAGCTGACGGGTGTATCGCGTTCGGTATTAGCTATTCATTTTTTATAATTAATAATTTTGCATTCAATTTAATTTTATTCAAGGTGTTTCTATCTTTTTCACCTTAGATTCCTTTTTTTATATTTATTGTTGTTTAACCGTAAACGAAAAAAAGATAGTGGCGCCATTAACTCTTATATTTACCAATCCAACCTATAGGCGCTATTATAGTTACATCTTATTACAACTGTTTCTAGTCAAAACTATAAGAGCAATGCAATTATTAAAAAATTACAGTAATACGGAGAGAAAATTGCACGTCGCCATAACAACACAAAAAAATGTAAGATGGACTTCACAAATTTAAAAAAATGTCTCCTTTTGATGAGTGCTGCATACAAGGAAACTATAAATGAAAGATAGCCAAAAAATACCAAATCCAACAGACAGTATATATATGGAGATAGTTTAGGGATTTTATTTATTGGTGAAATAAATAAATACCAGATAATTTTGCTTTCCAGCATAATATACAAATTGCAATCGGTTACTTTGAAAATTTAAGAGCCGGTCGTCCTTCGGACTTTCACCAAAATATGAAAATGAACTCTTACAATTTTTGGTCATCACGCTTTCTTGAAAAATTATCCATAATTATTTATTGACAAGATAGTATATTAGACAAAGTATTAAAGCAATAAGAAATAGCAATAGTACCTATTAATTCCAGGGAATTATCCTCTATGATAAATTTAACTGTGCAAAAAAAATTTATAGAATTTATAGAATTTGGTTTAAAAAAAGCTCTCAGATTTTGGAATTTTATCGAAATTTACATTATTTCTGTCAAATGTCAAATCCAAGAGTTTTTAAATGATAAAATAAAAAAATCGTGGCCTTATGAATTTTCCACCACTAATAAACAAATCTTTATATTTTTTGTTTGGCGGGAAAATATTTGACAATTAATATTTGATAACAGATAGCAACATATCACTCAATTTAAATAGTTTATTTTAGAATATTTTATTGTTGAATTACATTTCCTTTATGTTAAAACTGAGAGTAACTCGAAATCAGGAATTTTCTAACTGTTAAGTTTGCAAATCACAGAATTAAATTAGCCTACATGTTTAAAACAACTCCAAATTTCACACCTACTATTTTCGGCCTTTAATATACTGTAATATGTTTGTTATGTTGTTTTTTCCGTCACGTGAAAAAATCAAGTAGGTGAAATATACTAAGTGACATATAAATCCGAAC
The DNA here is from genome assembly GCA_035357415.1 of Ophraella communa. Taxonomy (NCBI): domain Eukaryota; kingdom Metazoa; phylum Arthropoda; class Insecta; order Coleoptera; family Chrysomelidae; genus Ophraella; species Ophraella communa. Next base: position 16,046,932 of record CM068988.1, on the reverse strand, counting down.
ACCCAGTTTAAATGATTTTATTTTAATAAAATTTGGTGAATTTACAATCGAAAAATGAATATTGTAGCCGTAGTAAAGATCCAAATTTTGTTGATTTTAGTTCTTGACATTCTTTACGATTGGTTACGATGCCTAGGGCACGGAGACCTATATGATTTCGTCATCTTAGTGAGTTTGATAGGGGTCGTATAGTGGGACTTCGGGAAGCTGGATTTTCTTTTCGGGAAATTGCAGTTAGAGTGCAATGAAGTGTAGACACCGTGGTTAGGTGTTGTCAGGCTTTGAGGCAAGGAGCAAGGGGCTTTGGACGCCCCCGTAGAACAACAGACCGTGAAGATCGCCGCCTAAGATTATTAGCCTTAGGGGACCGTTTCTCCACTACCAGGTCCATTGCAAATTAATGGTTTGTAGAACACGGAAGACCTATTGGCATGCAAAATGTTTACCGATTAATAAGACGTTTTGGCCTGTTTTTATACCCACCGCACTGGGTCCTCCCTTTAACTCCAGAACACCGACGTAATCGCCTTGAGTAGTGCAGAGAACGGTCACTCTGGGATCAGGAATGGAACAGTATTGTCTTTAGTAACGAGTCTCGATTTTATTTAGGCATGCACGATGGTCGAGCGAGGGTTAGAAGACGACGTGGTGAAAGAAGAAATCCACGGTTTTTTGTTGAGGCATGTTCATCACACCTGTTGGAGTTATGGTTTGGGGTGCTATAGCTTATGGTTCAAGATCACCTTTAATCTTCATCAGAGGTAACATGAACGCGCAGCGTTATATCCAAGAAGTTTTAGAACCCCATTTTATACCCTATCTTGACACCCTGGCAAATTCAACTTTCCAACAAGATAATGCCCAAACACATGTCGCAAGTCACAATAGATTTCTTTCAACATAATGATGTCACATTGTTACCTTGGCCACCAAGATCTCCCGACTTATCCCCAATTGAGCACGTATGGGATATGATGGGTAGGAGACTGCTCAATTTGCAACGTCCTCCTCAGACTCTAGAAGAACTTAGAGAGGAGTTGGTGGTTGTCTGGAATGAGATACCACAGGAGGACATTGACCACCTGATCAGAAGCATGCCTAGGCGTGTTGGAAAATGCGTATTACATCGAGGAGCATCCACACATTATTAAAGGTAAAAGGGCTTTAAAGCAATGCAATCATTTTGAAATTGTGACCATTTACTTATTATGCTTCAGTAAGTACTTATACATTATTTTATAAAAACAAAATCATTTAAACTAGGTGTTCGGATTTTTATGTCACTTAGTATATTATATTTTCGTCTTGGTCTTTTATATACATTTTCTTTAATTTTTACTTTTATATGTAATTTTTTTTTCATGTTGTTTAATGTTCAACATTATTTATTTTTATTTAACATTGACACTAAACTTTTTACCAACAAAATCCTTAAACTTCTAAGAAAACGTACTGCACTGTTTTATTACGTTAATGTAAAAGCTTCTGCAATTATTCAAGACGGAGGTTAGTCGATTAAAACGGGAGTTCAAGCAAAAAGAAAGGGTAAGAACGATTGTCCTGATTGCCTAAAAAACTTTATACACATTAAGAAAGAGAAAGAGTTACAAGGGTTTCGGTAAACGCGATGCCGTGTTTGGATTATCTAAAAATAGTAGCTACTTTAACGAAAATAAAATTTATTTTGGTTAATTTACTGAATTATTAAATTCCCTGATTTATTTATAAATTGATATACTTATTACGTTAATTTACATAAATTGATGGGTTCATGTTGTGGATCTTATGCACACGACTGCTTATTCGTATTTCACGAGTTATGGTTTTAAATCTCAATTTTCATATTTTAATACGTTAAATTACACTCAAAATTAATCCCAAATTTCATAGCCGTACCACAGGACTATTTTCAATAGGTGTTTATTTGGAAAATAAAATTTTACATTTAAAATTGTTTGATTAAAACTTCGTAAATTTGGTTGAGAAGGTTCAATAAAACAGAGAGTCACTTTTATTGAGTAAAACTGATTCAGACCATCATCAGTTTGTAAAAAATACAATAACTTGGTAAACAAGAAATAATGATAGGATGTATAAAGCAATTGACATTGATAAATGTAATATTACAGAGATCAAAAACTTATAACAAATATAAACATGAAACCAATACAATTTGGAGTACCTATGTGTCACTTCCGAAATTATGAGTTTCAAATAATTTTTTAAAAGCTTAAGCGCTGAACAAATTATTTATAAATCTACATCATTGAAAAGATACCAGTTTAAATGGATTAAACAACAAAACATACTTTTATATACTTTAGCTATATGAACATAATGAACAATAAAAATTTTTTAACAAACAAGATCAGAAATTGAGGGTATTAACACACAGTAGAATTGGGTGTAACTTATAATTATATTTTAAGTGAGTTTGTAGTAAATTGAATTTGAAAGTTACGGTATATGGTTTAAAAATGTCAAATTAGCAAATAACAATAGAATAAAAGGGAAAGAAAAGAGTAATCAGGAAATTTCTCCTAGATGGAGTAAGAAATCAAAAGTAGTTCTTGTTTACCAAGTTATTGTGGTTTTTACAGCCTGATGATGGTCCGATTCAGACCGAAACTAGTTGCAATAATTTTTTTACTTAATAAAAGTATGTGGTTTGACTTTTGTCTCATTGAAACTTCTCTATTGGATTCAACCACATTTGAGATGGAGGACCTACTTAATTAAAAATTAAATTTATTGTACTATCATCAATGAGATTCAAATTATAAAAAAACAAAATTTAGATTTTCTTGACGAACTCCAAATAAAAAGACATCTAGCAAATCAACAGTTTAAAGTTGTTAATGAACAAACAAATTTTGAAAGTTCTTCGCTATTAAACTCTTTACTTTGATTTAGTCTTGATTTTTTATACAAGGATAATAAGTAATTGTCACAAATATATTAAGTTATTATAAAGATCAGCATTACTTAGAGCTAATAACATCTTGGCTTTAATACTATTATGTCTTATAACATCCATACTTGGTCTAGTCTTAACACTACTTAACATCATGTAAAAAACAAAATATAACTATAATACCAATCTGAAGATGCTATTTTTGCGAAACAGCTGTCATTGTATTATAAAAGCTAATTTTTTAATTAAACGTGACAGTTTATTTCAAACGTTTAGTTGTTTTATTATTCTTAGTTAATGAAAATTCTCCGACAGTAATCCATTTTGAGTAGATAGATGTCTTCTAGATATTTCATGGGTTATTCCATTTTGTAGGAAAGTCCAAAGTTGTATATTCTTAAATATTTACAGTTTACTTAAAGAAGTTGCAAGTTGCAGGCTATTGCGAATTCTATTGTTATGGAAAATGTACCGAAAAATTGGTCCTTTAAAAGTTAATGAAAGAACGTTTTGTTTTAAAGCATTTACTGACAGACAGTCAGCAGTTAATTTGCTAACATAAATCTACAATATACAGATTTATAAAAGAAGAGAAAAGTGGTGGTTTTAAACTATTAAGAACGATGTTTATTTAACTGAAAAAACCATGATTACATTATTAGTGCAACTAAAAAAATTGGATACATCCAGGGAGCGTATAAAATGAATGTTCTTGAACTTTTTTCCAAGGGAAAATAAATAGAGGGGGGACAGTATTTCCAGAAGCATTAACAGCTGCGCAAACAGTGATCAAAGTGCATCGTTCCCAAGAAGTAAATGCACCGACTATTGTTTTGTGTCTTTGTACGGTGATGACTCCTGTTTCTTCGACGTTGTAAATGTCAGAGGCCTCAAATTTATATTTTTCGAAAAATTCGTCGATATTTACTTAGTTAAAGATAATTGCACGGGCATAGCTGTTCGCCTCTGGAGTTCGTATAGATAAATTGGTGTGTCTACACATGATCTTATCAGTTCTTACCAGCTTGCCCATTTTGGAGAAATCATCATTCTGTTTTCTTTTGCGAATTAATACACTTAAGGGCAAAAATTTAATAAATATTCATAACTTTTAGTTGAAATACTAACCAATTTATTAATCTCTTTAGGTGTTGGACCAAAATATATAACTAAACACATCCGTAAATATTTTAAAAACGCTACTGCTTGATCCTCAACATTCTCGTCTGTGGATTATTATCTAGTTTTGGCAATTCACCTCTATCTCGTTTTTTGATATAACTGTATTACGTGACCAATATTCAAATCTCTTGCTATCTGTCGTTGTGGAAGGTTGCCCTGCTATAAATTCTTTACCACAAATGTGAACATGTATAGGCAATGAATAAAAAGACAAAATACTAAAATTTTACTTACCTGTCTTCAAAATAACCTAACTTTCAACTCATATTACATGGCACATTGTAATCAACATAAACACTACTTCACATTGTAACCCATTTGTTGGCCTTACTGCCATATTAAACAAAATTTGGTACGAGGGTTGTCTGAAAAGTTTCCGACCTAACAAAGTTATTAGACATTTTTTCTTCAAATTAATTTTTATTTTTCTACATATTCTCCTTTTAAGTCAATACACTTCTCCCAGCGATGCTCCCATATCTTCAACCCGCCCAAATAGTAGTCGGCGTCTTTCTCTGCAAAATAGTTGTTTACGAAGGTGATGGCCTCCTCATTCGACGAAAATCTCTGTCCTCCGAGCGCAACTTTTTGCTTAAGGAACAAAAAAAGTCGCTTGGGACTAGATCTGGTGAGTAAGGAGGGTGGTCAAGCAGTTCAAACCGTAATTTGTGGATTTTCGCCATGGCAACCGCTGAGGTGTGAGACGGCGCATTGTCTTGGTGAAACAAAATTGGTCAAACAAAAAGTGTGGCCATTTTTCCGCAATTTTTGCCTTTAGCTTGTCAAGTAATGATGCGTAGTATGCTCCTGTAATGGATTTTCCTTTTTGAAGATAATCGATTAAGATAACTCCATGACTATCCCAGAAAACAGCTGCCATTACTTTTCCAGTCGAAGGAACAACCTTTGCTTTTTTGGAGCCGATCTCCCCTTCGCATTCCATTGTTTTGACTGTGTTTTTGTTTCTGGAGTATAATGGTGTATCCAAGTTTCGTCTACAGTAATTAATCGGCGTCAAAACTCTGATTTATTGCGCCTAAACTTCGCCAACATAGAGTTGGAAATGTTCATTCGAACACGTTTTTGGTCCAAAGTGAGGAAACGCGGCACCCAACGCGCGGACAGCTTTCTCATGCCTAAATCTTGATTCAATATGTGACAAACACGTTCTTTGGACATGTTTCTAGCCTCTGCTATCTCTCTAATTTTAATTCACGGTTGTCTAGCACCATTTGGTGAACTTGAGCGATATTATCGTCAGTGGTTGCAGTTTTTGGACGTCCCGAACGTTTATCGGCACCCAAGCTGGTACGGCCACGTTTAAATTCATCAGCCCAAAATTTCACGGTGGTAAATGATGGTGCAGAGTCCCCGTACACAGCGTCCAACTTGTCTTTGATTTGCGTAGGCGTATTGCCTTTCAAAAACAAATATTTAATGACAGCTCGAAACTCGATTTTTTCCATTTTCATAAAAACACTTACATCGACTAACTCAAATGATTGTCAAATAACAACTGCTCGTCCAAAATGGCTGAAATTTTAGTGGGTTTGCATGCGCAAACACATTCCCCAACTTTTGTTGCTAGTGTTGCCATCTTCATGTTGAGGTTGGAAACGTTTTAGATAAACCCTCACAAAATATAGAAAATGCGACAGACCAATTTATTATTTGGAGGAAACCTGGTACGACACACATGCAACGGTGAAGAATGGATGGGTTGATCAAAACCAGCGAAAATGCAGTGAAGGAGCGCTCCTTCTCTCCGCTAAAAACATAAAAATTGTTTTCTGGATTACCATCAAGATATGGATAGCCCCCTTTTTGAGAAATGGTTTTCTGAAACCTTACTTCCAAAACTAAAGAAAAATAGCGTTATTGTTATGGATGGATAACGCGCCCTATTAGTCAAGGGTGAGGGTAAGAGTACCCACATCAAGTTCTACGAAAGATGAGCTGACTTTTTTTTTAACAGAATGATCTTTACTATGAGAGTGCTACACAAAAAAACAATTATTAGAAAACAAGCAGGTTATGATGTACTAAGGTTACCTCCCTATTACTGCGTCCTAAATCCTATAGAGCTACTTTTGGGTCAGTTGAAATGGAACATTGCCAGCAAAAACCAATCTCCAAAACTAAGTGTATCTGTGATAAAGTTGATAGAAAGTGAAGTCGCTGCAAAAGACAATCAACACTGGACAAGTTGCATTGAACATGTTAAACAAGAAGAGGTAAAATACTTACAGGCATATTCTAATGTAAATAAATTGATTATAAATGTAGACAGTAGTGACGACGATGAGATCGATACTGATATTGCGATACTTGAATGAAATTATCATCATGATTTGTATTATAATAAGTTTATATTATGCTAATCAATAACTTAATAAGTGAGTTAAAACCTTTCAATTAAAGAATTTTTAGTAAAATTCAGTTTCAGTAAAATAATTGAATAGAATAGTCGGTATAAATACGGCCCTGAGCTTTAAAGTGTCGGCTTAAATTTAAAATAAGCTGAAACTCAGTAATCATATTATTTGTAATAAAATATGTTTTGCGATATTCAGTGTTTTTACTTTGCTGGAAAAATTTAGTTGCACCATTAGTACTAATAATTGCACAAGTTGTTTAATCCGGCTTAACGGCTTGGGGACGAATTCTTGAATCTAATTTTAGGACGTAATTTTTCGCGGGGATGTTATTTATGTTTATATTTTCATGTACTAGATTAACTAACGGGTCAATTTTAATCAAGGGGACGAGTTTAGGTTCGTCCCTTAAATAGGATACGTTGGATCCAAGGAAATATCTTTGTTCTCTTTGTATACTAAATAAGAATACACCCATATTTCTTTTGCTCATTGCTTTCCATATAATTCTAATGGAATTTTAACAATTCTAACAAAGATAATAAATCTTTTTATTGTTTTTCTACTGAATAAAACGCTATTGCTAAAGTAATAGTGCCCTAACGAGATCGTATTACTTCCTTAAGTTAAAACAGCCCGTTTAGTGAAGAAATTGTAGAATTGCAATAGAAGGAGAATTGCGAGAGATGCCGTTTGCATGTACATTATATGTAGGTATATATATACCTTTCGGAAAATGCTTTTAGCTAAAAGTATAAACACACCGTGATTTTGTTGAAATATTGTCTCAGCGCGCCAGTAATGCACTTAGTAAACGTTTAAGCGAAATTACACTAGAATATTCGTTAAGAAAGAGAATGAATTTTAAACAAACTTAGTAAGAGTGCCTGTTACAGTTCGTTTAGCAGAGGCGTCGTCTGGTAAAAGGAAGATTTAATTATTCATCCTCCTTGGATTTACTAAGATTATAAAGAAAATAAAATTTTTAATTAATTTTTGTACTAGAAAATACAAAATAGAGATCGTGATTTCAAATAGATGTTTTGATAACTAATTTTGCTATAATTAAATTTTTTGTACTAACCCTTACTTATTGGAAGTCCATCTTATTGAGAATAATAAAAAAGTATTCGTTTTAACTTAACTTCCAAGTTTATTTGAAAAAATTATGTTTTAAATTACAATGACGGCCGTTTCACTGACGCTGCTAATCAGCGGACAGAAACCACTATGTTTAATAATTTATCGTTATCTTTTCACTAATTTTCACCATTTTACTTTTCACTATTTTCGCTGTTTAATTGTTCAATATTGTTATTGAATTTTTGACAGTTCTATGATTTTATCAATACTGGTAAAACGACTAGTGGTTTTATACTGATTATTTTTTTCACCTGTTAAAATATCACAGTTTTGTGATTTCGTCCAATGAAAACGCTTAATCTTCAATGTTCTATGTTAAATTCTAGCCAATCATTCCGTTTTATAGCGATAAAACCACTAGTCGTTTTACCAGGATCGATAAAATTATATAACTGTCAAAAATCAATATTGCACAATCAATTTTCTTGTTTATAAGTACCTTACTATAAATCAACATTTATTTATATTATCTAAATATTCTGAAATATATTTTGTTATTATTATTATCAAAATTCAATTCATCTAAACGATAATGAAAAACCAAATATGTAGTTATTTTAAAACTAACCTGCTTCCTGGTTCTGTATGCATTTAAAACTTTTATATGCCTACAGGCAAATGTGGTCTTGTAGGTAAACTTTAAATAGATATACCTAATAATTTTTATTTTTGGTAATTTTCTCTTTAATAATATAATTGTATAAATAGGTATAAAAATGAATACTTATTCAAATTATAACTCTGTTCTCACGACGCTCACGACATCTGACAACTGTCAATACTATCTAGTGTACCTATAGGATAAGTTAATAGGAGGGGTAACGGCATTTCGTGGACCATATTGTCAAATTTTTTTATTAATGTTATTAAAAGATCAGAAGATTATAAGTATTTTTTCTTAAAATAATAATATATTTATTAAATATAATTCTGTGTAAACCCACTTCCTTTCTTTCTCTTGATTATTAATGTGTTAATAAATTAGATCATAGGTAGGCAACACAAAATACACCTATCCTAGTTGGCTTGTCAAATTTGTTATTAAAGTTATTAAAAGATCAAAACGTTATAAGTAAAATAGTAAAAATTGGTAAAAAGATAACGATAAGTTATTAAATAAAGTGGTTTTTGTACAGAATGGTTCAAAAAATAATCTCAAATACCATTCGTCCTGTAAAATTTTACTAGATAAATTTTTATTTTCTAGACTCAAACTTTTTTATTTTAGGCAAAACTACTCAAACAAACTGAATAAGATAAAATCACGAGTCCGTAGGACTCTCCATTTCTTCCCTTAGTTTTCCTAAGATTACTCTACTGCTGATCCCACAAGATGGTTTTGGTCCCAAATGTGGGGTTTCAGCTCCTTTTTTTGCCAGCTTAGGAGGGTGACAGTGTTCTTCTGGCCTAGTTCATTTAGTTTGACTAGGCATTTCCAAACCATCTTCGAACTGATTATATTTGAGCTCAGCGCTTTGATGGCTGCTTGACTATCCGACATGATCACAATCTCTTGTCTGCGGTAGTTTCTTCCAATATTGAATTCCACACATCTTTCGATGGCGCGGACTTCTGCTTGAAAGATGCTCGGATATGTGCCCAAGCTTTCTGAGTATTTGGCTCTCGGTCTAGAGAAGAGTATGGAGAAGACCTGGAGAAAGATACGCCCTCACTTGTATTGACCATAGATGTAAATTTGGTGGTGGGTCTATTATGGTTTGGGGAGGTATTATTTCAGAAGCACGTATAGAGTTGGATTTAATAGAGCATGGCCCTCTAACAGCTCTCAGATATGTAACAAAGGTCCTGGAAGATCATGTTGTAACCTTTATAGTCACTATTGATGAACAAGGTATTTTTATGCACAATAATGCAAGGCCACACGCTGCCAGGATTGTCAGTGAATATCTAGATGAGATAGGAATTAGGCGGTTTGATATGTACCCCATCAAACATGTCTGGGATGAGTTAGGGAAGCGTATTCAAAGGCATACACCAGCACCAAGAACTACCCAGGAGCTAAGAGAGTTCCTATTGCAGGAGTGGAATAACAAGGTTCAGAATGTAATCCTTAATTTAATTCAGAGTATGCCTCGTCGAATGCAAGCGGTCATTAATGCAAGAGGGGGTAATACACGTTATTAGTTATATTGTTTTCGTTTATGATCATCAATTTTTTAATAATGTTTTATTTCTTTATTTCGTTCCCAATGACAATATTCGAAATTCATTTAAAATGTAAGGTCACAGTTTTTCAAGAATAAATTATAAAATAAAATGAATTATGTTGTCGAATTCCATGTTTAAAAGCTACAAAAATGCAGTAAATAATTTACAATTTGTAAATATAAGGTGATACATTTAATTTTTTAAATTGTTTGTAATTTTTTAAATAATTTAAATTTTTTATAAGGCAGTGTATTTAATAAATATTATTATGTGTAAACCCACTTCTTTTTTGTATCTTGTATATTAATCCAAATTCTACGGAATTGCCAAATAAAAAAGTTTACAATAAAATTGGAAGGACTCGTGGTAAAACCTTGAAAAATTTTGTTATTTTTAAAGTAATCATATTTCAAATGGTTTTTCGTAACAATATAATTAAAATTAAAGTCTCAATTTGTTTCTAATCTTAGACATGAACATTTTAAAAAATTAAGTATTTTTTGTAACAATTTTGTTACAGTACAATAATTAAAATATTTCCTTGCCTTGCGTACAAATACCGAACATAAAGCTTTTGAAAAGCTTTTAAAATGAGAAAAAGTATTTTTTTTCATGGTGGATGTGCATTAAAGTAGGACGTCAAAAACAAAGATATAAAACGATACCCTAAATTTGCACACCGCTGCATTTTCACATAGAAGATATGTACAAACTTACAAATTTTAACAATTTTTTATTCGCGTCGCAAAGCTTTTCAGCTGCTTTCGGGGAGAGTGCGAGCGCAAAGTCAAAGCCTTTTTCAAAGCGGCGTGTATCGCTTTAAAAAGGAATAAAATTTTCTTTTGCCCGCTCCACTCCCAACACGCCGAAGGGAAAAACTTTCATTTTGCCTGGCTGACTTGATAAAATATTTTAATCAACGTCTTTATATTTTCGAGTTTTATCGGCTCGATAAAACCGGCAGACGTTCAATTCTGTTATTATAATCTGAGAGATGATATTTAGTCGCTTCCCTTCCACATGGTGGATTCGCAGTTAAGACTTCTGAGAAACGAACAGAAAAAACGGAAAAACTCTGTTTAGGTTAAGAAAGTAATAAATTAGGTCTTACATTTAGATACGAGGTCTGGTTATTAAATAACTTCTGTTTACAAAAAAACAGGTTTCCTTACAGATCTTATTCTTTTCCAGTTATTATTGCTATGTCATCCACAAAAGCCGCTTCCGATATGTTCACTCTTTACAAATGTCTGTATCCTACTTGTAGGCTTCTACTTTGAATCGAGCATTCTTTTATTATTTCGTCTATAAATATGAATATGAATATGAATATGAATAATACTGGGCTTAGACCTCCCCCCTGTTGTCTTGTTTTTGATATTTTTCTATTACTTGCTTTACAGTAAATATATGGTTCTGAATACTTCTTCCCTTTCGCAAACCACTCTGGAACTCTTCTAGCGTAGTTTCTATTACTTTTTGTATTCTTTTGTTTAATATTTGTTCATATACTTTCATATTAGTATTCAGAAGCGTGATACCTCTGTAGTTATTGCATCAAAAAAATTATTTATAAAAATTAATAAAAAGATAAAATATTCCATTATTCCAAACTTTTGGACATACCTATGAGTATCAACAGCAAATCACGAACTAAAAATCTCTGTTTTAATAGAAAGTTTTGAACCTTAGAGCTTAGGCAGTGCATTAGAGAAAGAATAATTTTAACTAAACTAAAGTTATGTAGCTCTTTTCTGCTAGATCCTATACTTAGTTCAGTTCTTAATTTTCAAAAATCTTCCCAACTACTCTAAAAATTTTTTAACATGTAGACTTGTTTTGAATCGCACCGAAATATTTATACAAACCTAAGTAGTTTCTTTTTTTGACGCATCAAATTTTTTTCTCATTATAAAGGTATTGCGACAGTAACCAACTTAATACAAATCCTTACACCAAAAATTTTAGTTTAAAGTTTAAAGGGCCTAAACGACTCTTTAAATACTCGGAACACGAAGTAAACAAAGTAAAAAATGAAATCTGCCTTGCAGAAAAAGCAAGGTTATAGACCAATTGGATAGAAAGTAGTAATTGAAATCGTTATAAAAGCGTTTATGAACATAAAATCACTACCAATGGAATCCTACAAGTCTAAGTGCCGGTTGCATAAAACTTGTTAAACCTATGTTAACTTTTGGCAAGCGTATGTGCAACGATACCGCGTACGCGGGCATTTCAAATTTATTGATGATATTCATGGAACGCTCATGTAGAGAACATTTGCAGTAAAGCAAAGCTATTCTTTTGGATATGCCGTAGAATATGCGGTAAGTCATGGGGAGGCTGAGGATGAAACGGTGGAGCATATCTTGTGTAACTGCCCAGAGCTCGAGAGAATAAGGATCAATAATTTTGGTCTGCATCAACTCGAGCCCAATGACTTCATGGAAGTGTCGCCAACGTCCCTGATGAGCTTCATTAGAGGCATAGGGCTGATAGAACGACTATAACCATTAAACGACCACTCACATAGAACCTAACCTAACCTAACCTAACCTAACCTAACCTAACCTAACCTAACCTAACCTAACCTAACCTAACCTAACCTAACCTAACCTAACCTAACCTAACCTTACCTAACCTAACCTAACCTAACTTAACCTAACCCAACCTAACCTAACCTAACCTAACCTAAGCTAACCTAACCTAACCTAACTAACCTTACCTAACCTAACCGAACCTAACTCATATCAAAACCAATAAACCGTTAAAAAAATTTAAAATTTCTATTTAAATATCATTATGTCAAGGATCTATCTAATTCAGTAACAAAAAGTCTAGTCTACTTATTCACTTTAAGAAATGTGACCTAGCATAACAATCAATTTTTACATTTCTTGTCGACGAATCAAATTATTTTTAAAAATTCAAATAGCCACTTGCACCTCAGGGGGTGTAACCTAAAACGCACCTTTACCAATTTAACATAGAGTTAACAGGTTGTTAAGGAATACAGGTTTGACAAGCTTTTATGCAAACTGCACTAAGAGAGTTAGAAGAATGGACCTTTAATTTTTAAATTAACCATAACCCTATCTTAATAAGTTTTAGTCTAGTGTGTATGTAAAATACTAAGCGTGAGGCATATCGGCTTTTCTAAAGCTTCACAACAAAATAAAAGTGCTGTAATTGTGTTACACAGGTCAAAGTGTTTTCATATTAGTGCATAAGTTTCCTTACATGTAGTATTAGAAAAATATATCTATCAAAAAAGACTAATGTCAAATAAATGTAATATATGTAGCAGTAAATATTTGTTCATTAAGAAACTTTATTACACCCTTAAAGCCATTATCAAACATCATTATAATCATATGTAATAACAACTATTCGAAACAAGATAAATATACAGTCCACAAGTCTTATCAAGTGAAGGAGGGAATAAGTAAAACTAATCCTTCACTTATATATGAAACCAAACTCCTTGTTCATGTTTATTTACAATAGAATAATAAACTTTATTTATTTATTTATTATTTATTTATGAGTATTTGTTATTTTACTTTAATGTGGGGTATTCGCGAAAGTTTTTCCGATAGTTGGCGCTGCAGTATCTGTCAGTGGAATGGGGAAAACAATGATGTCAGCCATTTAATTCAATATCAATTTAACTATTTCTATTTTAAATTTTGTGTGGTAAAGATCGTTAGTGAAAGATGGTACGTATGGACATTTTTAAATATATTGGGGATCGAAATAGACCGATAGTGGAAGGCGAACAAGTGTTTAAAGCAGGACATGTTATTTTGTGTCAAGTTAAGAGTGTAGATAATCTCAAAATATTTGGCCTAGTTCTACAAACTTCAGCTTTAACAGCTAAGCCTCATGAAGTAAATTTAGACTTGAGTAAAGTAAACAATTGGAGATGTGTCTGTTCTTGTAAAGCTGGACAATCTGGCTTTTGTAAGCATGTAGTCGCAGTGCTGATTTACATTAATAGGTGAGTCAATTGATGATATGTTTGTTGGACCAACTTTCAAATTTACATTTTATTCTGGATGCTGGTGACTTTTTCGCCCTATTGTTCATAATATAAGCAATTTTTCCTCACCCTTTAATTATATTTTTAGAAATGAAGAACTGGAAGAATTTAGTTGTACAGCAACATAACAATGTATCAAAATGAAACAAAAACCGTAACAGAAAAAGTACCTTCCTCCAAGTTCATTGTAGCTTATTGTAGAACTTTTAAAAATAGAAAAAATGTACTGCACGCTTACCCCCTGAGAAAACACCCAATTCATCTAACCTTGATATATCTATTTTAAATAAAACCATTCTTACTAAACTAACTTCGGAAGAGCTATTTCTCCTTTGAAGCTGGTTACAGCAAAATGTTTAGCTGAAATACATTTGCTTAATATTTTAGTTAAGCCATATACACATATTCGCTATCTTCTTTATCAATAAATTATCTAGTTTTTAGATTGAACTAATTCTCTTTAATTTCCCCACCTTTAATCCTTTTAATTCTGAATATATAAACCACTTTTGGTAGCATTTACTTTTTGGGCCGTTTTATGCTGAATCAGCGAGCAATTTAATATGAAATAAAGCATAAAATGTACCAGCAATTGAAAGAATCACGTAAGCCTGTGCTATAACGTTACTCCGGCCATCTCGTCATGTTCCCACAAACGGTTATGCAACGCAATATTAAATGATTTATCAAATGAACTGTAACCGGTGTGTTGGGTTGCGAGCAAAAAGACGCCACACTATCGATTTTGCCGATTTAGTTAATTCGAATTATGCAATTTAACCAATAAATTACTACTGCACCGTCGCCAACACTTCCATAATCTTTTTTTTTGTATAGTCGCTAATTAACAATATTGTAACGGGAACAGACGATGCATAAATAATATAATATATATTCATGTATTTGCCGAATCCACCACCACGCGTCCGTTGGTCAGCTAATTTCATAGGTGAATGATTTTTGCAACATTTCAGTCTAATTTAAAATAAATATATATGATAAATAAATAAATTAATGTCTAGGATGCGATGACCTACTATTTATGTCCCTTTGATAATTGCCTGCTCAAAAACCTATGAGATTCTCGTTCAATTTTCTCTCTAAGACAATAATTCAATGTCCTAGACCTAAGAAGTGTAGAAGGTATAGTAGGATCTTTTCATTTTATAGGAACTGTTTTGTTTTTAAATTTTGTTAATCCAGAAAAAAAAACTTGTTCTACACTATAGAGAGTATAAAAAAAAGTTTTGAGGCCAGCTAAATTTATATAAATTTATAAAATCTGGACTAAAAATTGGTACTACTGTGCTGGTATTTACAATATAAACAATTACATCATTAGACACATTGTTATAATAAACCTTAATTTTGAAAATACCCAACGGTTCTTTTTTTAATCATTATAAAAAATATGAACCACTTACGATGTCTGGCTATTAAATAACGAGACTGCGCGCGCAGAAGGCGTCCTAATGGGGTGGGGTCGGAAACGAATGCAGCGTTAGATAGCTGGAAGTATCTACTATTCCAGTACGAAAATACGTTTTTGTCGCTGTAGTAGTATTTTTTCTGTAGAGGTTAGAAACGAACGTGTTTTTTTTCATGCCGATAACAATGTGTGACAAAAAACACGAGCAACGGATCAATGTGAAATTTCTCGTTAAATTAATAAAAAATCTGAGTGAGTGATATAAGTTGTTGAAAGAGGCCTATGGTGCGATTTCTCTATTTCGTGCACGTGTTTTCGAATGGTATAAAAGGTTTTTTTAAGGTCGAGAGAGCACCAAAGATGACCAACGTCCAGGTCGACCTGTCTCTGTTTCAACAGTGACTAATATAATTTAAATTGTGCACGGATATCGTCGTATGAGCTTTCGGATGATTGCTGAGACTGTAAACGCCGATAAAGAAACTGTCAGAAAAATTTTACATGACGAATTGAAAAAACTTGGTTCCCAAACCTTTGACCCCTGACCAAATGCTCGTCCGTCAACAAATCTGCTCAGATTTTCTTCAGAGGTTAGATGAAGATCCTGAATTGATGGGAAACACCATCACTTGCGGTGAAACCTGGATATTCCAATACGATGTTGAAACTAAGCGGCAATCCATGCACTGGAAAACTCCTGCAACGCCGAGAATGAAAAAAGCAAGGATGTCGAAATCAAAATTTAAAGCCATGCTAATCGTGTTTTTCGACATCAACGACATCGCGATGACTAAATGAGTTCCAGAGGGTCAAACTGTAAACCAAACTTACTATTTGAAAGTCTTGGCAACGCTGCGAGAGCGAGTTCGTAAGAAACGGTCGGAGTTGTGGCAAAAACAAATCGTGGAACTTTGCACCAGGACAACGCACCTGTCCATAACGCATTGTCTGTTAAGCGTTATTTAGCCGCTAGAGGCATTCCAGTGCCACGCGCCGTACTCGCCTGATTTAGCACCCTGTGACTTTTTCCTGTTTATGAAGATCAAATCTGTCTTAAAAGGAACCCGGTTTGAGTCAATAGAAGAGGTAAATGATTTTAGAAAAGAAGACTTCCAACATTGCTTTGACCAATGGAAAAAACGAATGGAACCGAGTGTGGCGAGGGAAGGGCAGTACATTGAAGGGGAGCATTCGATTGTAGAATAATCTTTAAAATAAAACTATTTTTCATAAGCAGTCTCTTTATTTAATAGCCAGACCTCGTATTTATCAAAAAAAATATACTTAACGTTTGACGTTAAAAAAAAGGTACTTGTTAAAGTGGCGTATTTATTTTTTAAAAACCTACAACAACTTAAAATATTTGGTTAAATTAGAAATATTAGACTGGAATCTTAACAGAAAAAAATTAAAGACAAAAATACTACGGTCTTCCTATCTAACCCCAATCTACATGCAAGACATACACACCGGAGGTAAGATGAGGTTCCATACCTTGTCAAGAACGAAATTAAAACCACAATCTAAATTATCTTTATATACTTTCACTGCATAGAGGTGCTTTTAGTCAAGATGAAAGAGCGTACACACATGAATGGTTCATAAATTGTTATCCTCAATATCTACACATCCACAGTGTGCCTAATTTTTGCAAGGAAAGCAAGATACCCAACCTTCGATGAATTCAGATTAAAATCCCCTACAATAAAAACATGGAGTGTCTTCTTTATCAGTCTCCGACTATGATTGTTTTGAGCTTTTCTTAACTTTTTCTCTCTCTTTTTTTTGGAATTGCTTTTTTTTATTGTTTCAAATCTCATTATCTTATTAATTTTTGCTTCCCTCTTCTTCTGATGAACTTTTTTTAAATATTCTTTTCTAAGGTGAAGATGTAATACCTCTTCCGAAGCATTAAAACAGGATTAAACAAATTTCAGCTGTAACTGCCTTTCCTCCAGAACCCCTTAGTTCTACGATTCCACCTACTGTCAATTTAATAGATAATTTATTGGTTCAATTTTTACTTGTTTCTCTAAAATCCTATTTTGTTGGGGTGCCAATTTTACCTAAGCAACTTCAATAATTTTTGAAAACCCTATCTTTATCAGACTCCTTCTATAGTCCGACAACTCCAGCATCAAACTCACAATTTATAGCCAAGCTGCGTATTCTTGCATTCAAATGCACCCTTATGTAAGAATTTTTTTCGTAATCACAAGAAAGTAATAAACTTTTTTAATATGAATGTCTATTAATAATTATAAATCTTGGTATTCTAAATTTTCTGGGTAAATTGGATAAAGAAAGATTTTATATTAATTTATACTCTTCCCCCGAGATGTGTAAAATATTTCGGGTGTTATTGCATATTTAAATATGGCGAATGTCATGGCTGTTTGAACATTTGACACTGATTTATTGTCAAGGTGTCAAATTAATAATATGCAAAATAGATATTTTTGGAAATCACTCCGTTCACATTAATCATTGTTTCGGGATTTCACGTTCGAACGAGCGTATATTGAAAAACAGATTTTGAACGTGAATAGAAAAATTAGTGAGTTTTCATTCGCATTAAATAGCTTTTCAAATATAACAAAGTTGAATTGAATTATCATTATTATTCACGTTTTTGTTTAAACGTCACTCGGAATAACGGGCATGTTGAAGCAACACAATAAAATTAACATTTGATTATACCATTGAAAATATTGTTTTTACCTATAAATGAATAATTATATCTTCGTGATTTTATGCTCATAGGAATTTGCAATGAGTAAATCATCCGGACGACAGGCCCACATCAGTAGAATTGACTCGGACAGCTCCAATATCAGTTGTTTAAAAATTAACCATCAATGAAAAGTATGCTTTACGAAGGGCTTTGTAAATCCATCAATTTATAGTAATGAGAATGATGTCATTTAAATTATTTTCGAGGTATTATTAAGAATAATTGTTGAGACAATTAAATCTTACATAAAAATCTAATAAATAACGGAAGTTATTTAATAATTTAATTAAACAATAATAACCACCAAATACTGAGCTGTATCCTTCTTCTATTGAGAAGGATAATAATTATAAAAACCTAATTTATGACTAAACATGATAATTTTTATATCAAAGTTCTTTTTTATTCACTAAAAGGCCTGTCTTACCCTCTTAAAATTTAAAATATTTCAATTCTTTTTGGGCAATATCTAAACAACTTTTATTACCAAAATTAAACTGTAAGTAAGCTACAGAAAATCACATGAAATTGCAACTTTTAAATTTTGTCAATATTGCAATAAAAATCATGTAAGCAACTTATTATCAGTTGAGTTATTACATTTGTAAAAGTGTTTTTTAAAAAGAAAATACAAAGAAAATGTATACAGTATAAACGAAAAAAATTAGATGATCAAGCTGCACATTAAAGGTTGCTCAAGTTGTGAGATTTCGTAAACATTTGCAGCCTTGTTTCTGCTTGGTTAGTACAAATATGTACAAATATGTAAGTACAAATATTTAAAAACTATCGTACGCAAGAAGATTGAAGAAAAATCTTCTTTCACTCTTCAACAATTGGCTGATGAAGTCCAGGTTATTAAAACAAATTCATCAAAATCCTGATATTTTGCGTAATGTTTTTTTACGGATGAAATACTTTCTGCTTATATTTGGGGGAGAACAAATTCACATGCTGTCCAAATAATCAACATTCAGTTTCTCCAGAAGTTTGATGTCTGGGGAAATATTATTGGCAACACAATTATTGGATCCATCATTGTAGAAGGTAATTTAAATTCCGACAAATACTTGATTATCAGGGATATTAGATGGGCCGTAGAAATACGTTTAAATAGTCCGCTCGAAGTCCTGACTTATCCCCTCTTGATTTTTTCCTTGAGAAGGTGTACCGTGACGAAAATAACCCTCGCGCTAATTTAAAAGAATTGTCACTACTTGTTACTCTGTGGCTGTAAGACAATTAAAGAAAGTCAAATGAGACTTTAATTACCGATTAATTTACTGCCTAGCTGTGGTGGATCCAGGGACAACTTTGATGAATTTGACATTATATTATATAATTATAATTAATATACAATAAGTAAATAATAAAAATTTCAAAATAACTGCATTATTTTAAAGCCCTTTTACCTTTAATAATGTGTGGATGCACCCCGATGTGTTAAGCATTCTCCAACGCGCCTAGGCATGCTACTGATCAGGTGGTCAATGTCCTCCTGTGGTATCTCATTCTAGGCAACCACCAACTCCTCTCGAAGTTCTTCTAGAGTCTGATGAGGACGTTGCAAATTGAGCAATCTCCTAACCACCTTATCCCACACGTGCGCAATTGGGGATAAGTCGGGAGATCTTGGTGGCCAAGTAACAATGTGACATCATTATGTTCAAAGAAGTCTATTGTGGCTCTTGTGACATGTGATCGGGCATTATCTTGTTGGAAAGTTGGATTTGCCAGGGTGTCAAGAGAGGGTAAAATATGGGGTTCTAAAACTTCTTGGATGTAACGCTGCGCGTTCATGTTACCTCTGATGAAGATTAAAGGTGATCCTATATCACCCCACATCATAACTCCAACAGTTTGATGAACATACCTTTCAACAAAAAACCGTGGATTTTTCCTTTCACCACGTCGTCTTCTAACCGTCGCTCGATCATCGTGCATGCCTAAACAAGCAAACTAGACTCGTCACTAAAGACAATACTGTTCCATTCCTGATCCCAGAGTGACCGTTCTTTGCACCACTCAAAGAGATTACGTCGGTGTTCTGGAGTTAAAGGGACGACCCAGTGTGGTCGGTATGAAAACAGGCCAAAACGTCTTATTCATCGGTAAACACTTCGCATGCCAATATGTCTTCCGTGTTCTGCAAACCATTCATTTGCAATGGACCTGGTAGTGGAGAAACGGTCCCCAATAATCTTAGTCAGCCATGCCTGACAACACCTAACCACGGTGTCTACACTTCTTTGCACTCTAACTGCAATTTCCCGAAAAGAAATTCCAGCTTCCCGAAGTCCCACTATACGACCCCTATCAAACTTAATAAGTTGACGAAATCGTACAGGTCTCCGTACCCTAGGCATTGTAACCATTGTAACCATATTTATGTCACTTAGTATATAATTGACATCAGAGTCAGGTTGTAATTTATAACAAAGAATTGCTGCAGGGGGGGGGGCTTTTCTTGTATACAAAGCTCTAAGCGTTATGATGTTGCCATTTTAAGTCCATAAAAAAAATAATGGAGATATCTCAAACTTTAATACTGGGACAAAATTTAACATGTAAAATCACATGGTCTATATCCGAAAATAAGCACCGTATGTACAACAAAATATATTACACACAATCTTGAAAAATATTATAGAAATAGCAAAAATCAACAAACATTACAAAGCACGCGAACCGAACAAATTTATTTCATTGACATAACCATAATACTGATTTACAAGCCGGTTTTCTGTCAAGAAAAAAGCCGATATAAATTTAATTTTGTGTCAAAACGACCATAAACGTCATTATAAATTCAAAATAAATTATCCTCAATTCTTCACATTCACGAAAGGTCTTTAATATTCGCATACAATTGGCCGCATACTCTAAAATTACAATGCGATGCAAATGTTCTATTTAATGCTCAATAAAAATGCTTCTGAAAACTTAAAAAGCCAATTTTAAACGAGTTGGTCCATTTACGGTGCTATAATACTATTAAGAGCGGTTTCTTCCAATGTAGGTATTGTTTTTTTCTTATTTTGAAGCGTTAAAGCAAGCGAAAAATCATTAATTCTTTTTGTAGACAGTAACTTAGTTCAAATTAAATTGTTGGTACGTTTAAAAGCAATTAATCCGAACATTCTAACGTTGTATCTGAATGTTTGCACGCTTAAACTTACGTCAAACACGCTATGGTAAATAAACTTTGTTCTAATACAAAAGTTTTATAACCAAAGTTATTTTCCAGTCGAACGGATACAGTTACAGTTCGTCTATAAGCTACGTTCTCTGACAAATTGCCTAAAACACCTTCAGTGGCAGGTAATTCGCGAATAAAACTTCGGAAAATTCTGACTTCTTAACACTTTTCCGGAGAGCGCTTTCCATCCCATCCTGTTCCTCCTCCTCCTCCTTTTTCTATCCCCCCCCCTCACGTAAAAAGAACTTCACCATTCTTTCGTTAGTGTTTGCTCAACTCGAATCACATATACTTCTGCCACATAATGGCAGTAATCGAAAGAAAATTGCTTTGAACTTTTAGGTCACTCAATACAACTGCGATTTACTTTATGAAAAGTATTCTTTTCTCTTTCTTTTCTTTTCGTTTCTCTCAAAGGAATATCGGGAGCACATTTTTCAGAAGTTTCACTTCGACGGTATGCTCTACGGATAATGTCTTTGTAATTTGTTACACTGGAAGAAATACGCTATATACTTTAGCGATTTATTTTAAAAGTTTAAGAGATTGTTTTCCCCGATCCGTCTTCATCTTATAATTGCTTTCAATTTGAAAAGGGATGTACGCCGGATTCTCATAATTCGGTTATTGAGTTTATATTTTTATGGCGAATATATGAATCTCCTTCATTCTTTAAACTGGTGTTTTATCGTTTATTTATGATCCCTATTTCTTTTATCATA
The DNA here is from genome assembly GCA_035357415.1 of Ophraella communa. Lineage (NCBI taxonomy): Eukaryota > Metazoa > Arthropoda > Insecta > Coleoptera > Chrysomelidae > Ophraella > Ophraella communa. The sequence goes on along the minus strand of CM068988.1, from coordinate 16,025,023 downwards.
CTTTATGTTCATTTAATTTTTTTAAATAATACCATTTTTCTTTATTACATTTTTTATTTCTTTTGACTGGCCCATATTATCTGTATGCATATATAATTGATCATAAAAAATAGTAGACCCAGAAGTAGTACAGTTATTTTATTGAAATTAAGCATACGTGTTAATTCAATGTAATATTACAAATTATAATCCATTCAGCCTTGTATAAAACCTTAAAACTTTCGCCTCTGGAATTTATACAGTCATGTAGACATATTGGAATGCTAAAAATGAGATGGTCTATGTCTTTTAGAAGAAATGCATGCCAGGCCACTTGCACTTGATGCCTTCTGTATCTATATCTGTAGAGTAGGAAGGGTGAGTATAGACCCACAGCACTAAGGCCACAATATGGCCCATTGTACATCATCCCAAGGATTCGCCCTCCTAGGACATTGTCCATCCTTCCTTATCCAGGAAGGAAGACAGGTCACCAGGGGACATCTCCTTAATGTTGGCAGGTATAGGCCAAGACTCACCGAACACATAAGACATTCACATAAGACATGCCTGACAATTTCAACTTCCTGTTCACACCTCCTGCATAGAGGTATGTCCACTAGCCCCATAATATGGAGGTGTTTCCTTAGTTGACAGTGGCCAGTCAGAAATCCCACTGTTAAACGTAGGTTCTTCCTAGTCATCGCCAAATATTTATTCGTATCCAGCTTCTCAGAGTTGCCCAGGGTAATCCTGGCAAAACTGCATCCTTTGGTTTCATCCCATCTCTTAAGGGTGTAACGTTTGGCTAGTTCCGCAATTGTCGAAGTCGTCAAACCATGGGTGTCGCCTGGTCCCAAAATTTTCAGTCCAGCCGCCATCCTGGCCAGAGAGTCAGCAATACGGTTACTTTTGCTCTCTTCGTGCCCTTTCACCCACCTTAGTACGATATTATTATCTACTGAGGCGTTAGCTAAATCTTGGTGGCACTCTAGTGCTAACCCTGAGATAATACGTTGTCTATTCAAGGTTAGTAGGGCTTGTCTACTATCAGTGCAGATTATTATGTTTTTGCCAGAAATTTCTTTTCTGGTTAGTTCTTTTGCGGTAATTGAGATACCAGCCAGTTCTGTTTGAACCACGCTGGTGTTTTTTCCCTGATGCCTTGATGCCTTAACTCAGCTATTGTGCATGGAGCTTTAGGTAATCTACTTAGCCTTCTGGCTATATCTGACAGTAATAAGGCCTATGATTACGTATGGTGCTGCGGCCTGGTGTGCTTCTCCACTCCATATCTGGATGGAAAGGGAGGCGATGGCTGGTGCATACAGAAGACTAGTGAAATGTCAGGATGCAGGGCAGAGCAGTGTCAGAGCTAGGGCCGGAGAGATAATAAAAATCATCCGATACTGGAGATGGTACCAGATGTAATCCAACCTAAATACAACTACGAATAGATCGAGACGAATAAATCGAATCTTGTAATGGCTGACCAGTGTTGGTACACGGACGGCTCTAAGATCGAGAGAGGTGTGGGAGCTGGGGTACATGGAGGGAAACCAAAGGTGCACTGGAGCCAGAACTTAGGTAACCTATCCACAATTTTCCAAGCGAAGGTTTTCGCAATGGAGATGTGCCTGCAGCAGATGCTTAAGCATGACTGCAGGAACAAAACTATAAAAATCATTTCCGATAGCCAAGCGGCACTAAAGTAACTGGAATCAAATCGGATCGATTTCAAGTTAGTTTGGAAGTGCCTTCAGGATCTAATACGTTTTGGGGAAAATAACAAAGTAACCTTACTTTGGACACCTAGGCATACCGGCATTGAAGTTAACGAAATAGCGGACCTTCTAGCCAGGAAAGGTGCTGAAGGAATATTTATAAGCCCGCAGCCATTTCTAGGCATAGCGTAGCGAGAGGAACAATATCGAACTGGGTAGATCGGAGGAGACGTTCTTACTGGTTCGAGCTAGAGGGTTTAAGGTACTCGAAAGGCGTTGGTAGGAGATCTTTCTAAAAAGAGCTCTCAAGAGCTGCTGAATATGAGCAGATAGGACCTACGAATAAGAATAGGACCACTGACTTGACATAATCGCCTTAATAGGCATATGAAAACAATTGGACTGGCAGAGAGTGCGGACTGCAGATTCTGTCAGGCGGAGGATGAAACTGTGGATCATATCTTGTGTAACTGCCGAGAGCTCGAGGGGATAAGGATCAATAAATTTGGTCTGCATAAACTCGAACCCAATGACTTCATGGAAGTGTCGTCAACGACGCTGATGAGCTTCACTAGAGACATAGGGCTGATAGAACGACTATAACCTAGGGGTGAGCCACAATAGATCTTTCAGGTCGCACTGGAAGTGATGTTAAACAACCACTCACATAGAACCTAACCTAACCTAACTTAGCCTGCCTATCATATTAAAGAAGACCATTGGGAACGTTCCGAAAATATGGCACAACTACGGGTTCTACTACTTCTTGTTTATAGCGAGCTGCAGTCATAGACGCATTAATAAGGACTAGTGAAAACCTGCGGCCTACATTGATTGCACCCCACTCTATAACTCCTACTGTTCTTGTTACGATACGTTTAACAGAAAAAGCATATTCATCGTCTTTCTCGTTGTCGACCATCGTGCATAAAAAAAGAACTTAAATTCATCTGGAAAGATTACCGAATGCCATTCGTTCAAGTTCAAGTTAACTCTTTGGCGTCACCATTTAAGTCTGTCTGTTCTATGCCCATGGGACAATGGGCGGTAAGAATGAAGCTCAAAAGCCCTTATTCTTTGATAAACAGATGACATAGCCATTACTCTTCCAGCTACCATTTCATGAAACCATTCGTCAGTCACGGTATCTACTTGTTGGTTTGAAACGATTTCTAAAGGCTAGTGGATCGGTGATATTTTAAAATCTTTAACCAAACCAACTAACACATATTTTTCATGAAATAGGCTAGCAACTTCCCTTTGTGTTCAGGTGTTATCTTCATAACCATTCATCTGTAAAACTGTTATTTTATGAATTTCTGTTAATCTAACCATGTAACTGTGCTGCTCCCAACAAAAAAAGTGGAATGTCTAATTCTCATAGTTAAAACAGTTATTTATTGTCACCTAAAGTAAACAGCCAAATTCTTTAAGAAACTAAACCATTCATAATTACCATAAGTTTAAAAAAGAAATGAAATTGGGGATTAAAACTTAATAAGTTTTTTAAATCTTCAAAATTCCTTACTTGTAATATGTATTATCATTTATTATATTATACTTTTTTTGTGTTAGGTTAAGATCCTGATTATTTTTAAATTGTGTCTTTAATAATAAGTACTATACTATCACAATAAGCTTTTGCTTCGTGAGCTTATTCGATGAAATATTTGATATTAATATTTTTTATGTATATTTAATAACTTTATACTTTTCTTGATTGTATTTTTCTTTATATCTACGTAATTCTATTAAAATTCATATCACGTACAAATGTTCTGTTATGATTCTGTGTTTATTCTACATTGTTGTTCTATAAAAATTATTTTTAATTCTTATTATGTTTTGCTTGAATAATATTAATTATGCGCCAAGGTAAAATAATAAGTTATTATTGTCGAGGTCCTTAATGAATCCAAGACATTAATACACTACCGTGGCTCATATAGCATTTTTTTAACTATTGGCATATTATTTTTTTAGTTTTTATCAAGTAGTCTTTGTATTTTTCTATTTTGGTTAATAATGAACCACTTTACTACCTCAACAAATATCAAAAAACGGTATTATTATTATTTACTATGAGCAATACGACCTAAAATACATTATCTCCATATCACGAATGTAAAAAAAATCCCAAATCCGAGCTAACAATTACTTAATTCCCAAAACCATCTATTTTTCAAAGCTCCAACAAACTCTTTCCGTCATAATGTAAACTCTTTTACATCATAATATTTTTTCTTATTTTTATTTTTCAGTATTTTGGCTGTTTGAAAGACAGATAGCATTTACAAGTAACGTGAACTTTTCGTACTTAAATTATTCAACATAAACTGTCGGGTAAAATAAATATAGAGTGTGCTGGAAGTTATTTTGATGCCTAAAGTAAACAATAATTGACAGATATTCCCATAATCTTCGATATAAAAGACAAGGAGTTTTTATGGCAAAAAATACGATGCTTGTTCCACTCATCTTTTTTATAGAAATATAATAAATCTTTTTACTACAAAAAAGTATGCTACTACCATCCTTTTTCTTTTCTTTGTAATCCTGCAAATAAATATTAAATGCCATAAAACCATTTATGATGAAGTCAAATAATTCGTGAGGTTCCTATTTCTATATAAATACATCAACAATAAAACCAAGACTAACAAATCATAACTCGTATTTACGCCGACCCATGTTTATGAGTATAAGATTCGTGCATCTCTTTGTTTATGTCTAAACGATTATTCTCTGTGTGTACGTCGGTCCGCCCCACGGAGGCAATATATCATTTTCTGCTCGGGTTTTCACGTTTTGTACTTAGTGTAATAGTCAGTCGCCGTTTACGTTGTTCTTGCCTACCGTAAATAAATCGTGGATATAAGTTGACATCGATTCAGTTTTATAGAGTTATAAAGTTTTCAATTCTTTAAGAACTTATTTTTTTATTTCCACACATCGTTGCCCACAGTTAATAACGACAGTTTTAATAAAAAAATAAGCAACAAAAAAAACGCAGAAGCGGCGCTCGATTGTCATTCATACAAACAGTAGACGAGCTCTACTGCTCCTAAGAAGTTTTAAAATAATTTTGGAAACATTGCTAGAATGTCACAGTTAGCTGACTTTCTAGCATCTGATAGAACTACCTTCCCAAAGATCCTATCTTCCCTAGCTGACAAGGATGTTCCCAGTCTACCAAGTGGAAGGATAGGACATATTCTCTCTAATAGAGAAATTCAAATAAGTGTCAATGACTTAAGGGTCAAAAGTAAGGCACGGACGGATCTAAAATAAAATATAGAACGGGATGTGGAGTTTACTCAGAATCCTAGGTCATACAAACTAGGAAGACATACAAGTGTAGTACGCGGGCCTGGACTACAGGAAGGGAAACTTGTTTTGACAAAAAATCCACTCCCTAGTTGGAAAAAAGAAAAAAACCAATCTCACACCTATCTATCCGAGGTTAAAAATTCACCACATCTGAGCAACTAGCCGAAATCTTCAAGGAGAACCTCCAAAATGCCCTCATATCTCCAAATAACCCACTTTTTCACAACAACTTCGCTGCTCAGACCGACCTCCTAAACATTACCCACAGCCCACATGTCATCACCCCCCTCAATGAAGAGAACCCTCTTCACTCACCCTTCTACATCGATGACATAAAATACTCCTGCTGTACTGGAAAAAACACAGCGCCTGGCCCCGTTGCAATTTTTCTACAATCTCTAAAAAATCTCCCAGAAGCTTTCTTTCCGGTCCTTCAAAATCTATTCAAAGATTACTTCAAATTCTCTTATTTCCCTAAATGTTGAAAGACAGCCAACACAGTTATGATCCTTAAGCCCGGAAAAGACCTTTCCCTGCCCGAATCATACAGGCCCATTTCCCTTATCAGCGTTCTGGGGAAGGCCCTAACCTAACCTAACCGACTCTGGAACTTCTGCGACACCCACAATATCATCCCACAGTTTCAATCAGGCTGCAGACCAGAGCACTCCACCCTCACTCCATTGGTAAACTTCCAAACAATCATCTCCAATCATCTGGTAGTTCGCTATCCCTACCTTTCACTTCCCTTGCCGGAGTCTCCCAAGGATCCATCCTATCCCCACTTCCCTACCTCATCTACACCCACGACGCCGACGTTCCCACTCCACGGAACCCCCACACCCACATCCAGTTCTATGCAGACGACACTGCAATCTTCACTTCCGCTCCCAACCGAGACCGCCTCCAAACCCGCCTCCAAGAATTCCTCAACACCTTCTCCGATTGGTGTCGCAAATGGAGGATCACCATCAAACAAATCTCTACTCATCTTTTTCAAACACTCCGACACTCTTAATCAAAAACTTCTTTCCGGAAACTTCCGAATAATGCTTTGGGGCGAGAGGCTCGAACTCCGGAACGAAGCCGTCTACCTGGGGGGTGAGATACACTCGCACCCTCTGTTGGACGGTAGACGTAAAGTCCACCCTGGACTCATTTAGGCATCTCCTCAAGGAATTAGGAGGAAAATTCGGTAGAACTCATCCCTCCACTCTTCTGCACACCTAAAAAACATTTATTCGCCCACTCTTAGACTACAAAGCTATTCTATACAGCACCGCCTCCACCAGCATCACAAGCACCATCCAAACTTGTGAACGAGCCATCATCATATTCTGCAAATACCAAAACCGACTTACCCCCAGAATTGTAGTCTATCAAAACACCAATATCACCCCAATCTTGAAGCAATTCAAATACCTAAAATCGCGCTATGTCCAGTGCACCCTTCTCTCCGACAACACACTTGCCAAGAACTCCCTAAAACTCCATTGGCAAATCAACCGCCGCTCCCGAAAACCCAAGAGGAAAACCCCCTATCTACCACTTCGCTTACTTCAAGCAACCCCCCGAGACACCCTTCCTGAGGAATACGACGTATTCCTCGACACATCACCCCTAGCGATTCGCTAAAACCCACCCCGAAATCTCATTCTCCGCAACGAAACACAATCTTCACAATTCCTCGAACTACCCCGTTAGCCTAGTTAACCCCTCCGGCGCTATGTCAGGTTATAGGTCTTCTGTGGTTTTCCTATAACTCTTACCGAATGGCTTACAGGAAGGGAACAATACATCCACACCTCTGTACCCGATTGCCCACGACGTCCGAATTTGGACCCGTTGTCTACGAATTCTTCGAAGCTCGAAGCCACGCCCTACAAGCTTCGCTACCCGCAATTGGCACTCTTCTGCCACACCGAGCCATTGTCTCCCAACCTCAATTCAAAATTCACCCAGAACTATACGACTACCATACAGAAACAACGCCACCCCAGCCCTCTAGAGGATCTTAAATCCTTATCTGGGCTCATCTATTTTATTCTCTAACCCTTGTAGAAAAATATTTTAAATCTCCACCAAAATTGCATGCACATTTGATTGATTAATTGGTTTTAAGAATATTTCTGGCTAAAATTATAGTTATCCAGTTAATATATTTGATTTAGAATATTTTCAAATATTTATCATTTTATTTGTTATTTCCACGTCCCTGGTTTATTGGTTTCAAATAGTTTTATTTCTTTGCTTTGATTATGAATGGATTATATGGAGTAATCAAGTATCCAATCAAGTGTGAGATTAATATAATATTAAAAGAAGTTTATTAATAAATTTAACATTTCAATATTATTAACTTATAGCCAAATAAAGTAAAGTATAAAAGACAATTTAAAAAGTGCACAATTAACTTGGAAAAAATTGTCCTGTTTAAATTAACTGTGAGGTGTATGAGATATAATTTTCATGGACTGTCATATTCGTTACTGCAAACAACTACACTTGGCTTCCAACGATATTCATTTGATTTGAGAAATTTGCAATATACACGTCACAGTCTACCATAATTCACATGTTAGGCCATTCTCTCCCTAATAATTGATACATCTAACCAGTCAGTGTATGTGTGTTCGGATGATACCTTGGATAATGAACCATTTATACAGTTAGGGTGACCATTGCCAACCATTAAGGATTAATTTGCTTTAATATCGAACACTGGAGTAGATTTAGAGGGTCATTCGATGTGTCAAAGGATTATTGTTGGGTTTTATATAATGCCTACGCGGTATTCGTTGTACTTTTAATAAAAGCTTCCAAAGCACAGTACTTGAAATAATAAATTTATCATCAAATACACACACCTCCAAAATTCTTGGCCCCCCTGGATATTTAAAAATCTAATATAACTAAAGTTTCAAAATGTAGTAGATTTAATTCGGTGCTTCACTATTAACATTTTGTAGCCCTAATTTTTTTTATTTTGCTTAATAAGTTTTGTTAAAAAATTAATACTAAAAAATATCCAAAAAGATAGAAACATTTATTTCAATTTTTAAATAAAAAAATAAAGCTTTTAACATAAAAGGTCTTTAATAATCAGTATGATCACCCCTTTGCTCTCAACACGTCTTGGCATGCCTCGAATAAGGTTATCAATATAATCTTGTTCCATGTTGGCCCATTCCCTTGAGCGGCTATAATTAATTCCTGAAGGATTACAGGAGGGTTTTATCTATCTTGAATTGCCCTAGCAATATGATCCCAAACATGTTCGATCGGATTCAAATCTGGAGAGTTCGCAGGCCAGTCCAATCATTCAATATTTCCTTGTCGAAGCATGTTTCGTACTCTCTGGGTACGGTGAAGCCTGGCATTATCATCTTGAAAAATAAAATTTTCCCCAAATTCGGTGCACAAGGGTTGTATAATTGGTTCTATAATGTTTTCAGCGTATATGGCACCTGTCATGGTCCGCTCGATAAGAACAAGTGGAGTACGGCGTACGGCGCCCGTACATTATACCCCCCCAAAACATGACTGTCCCCCCTTGGTAGGGAACAATTTCTCTGGTAAAAATTAATCTTTCCAGTCTACCTGTACCCCTCCATACCATTTTCCGGCGGCTGTCACTTTCCAGTCTAAATCTTGTCTCATCGGAGAAAAGAACATTTCTCCATTCTTGCAAAAGCCAATTTCTATGATTCTGGCCCCATTGCAGTCGTGCAGCTTTATGTCGGGGTAAAAGCCTGGACACTCTCAAGGGTCTTCTGGCTCTTAAATTGTCCTATTCCTCCGAACATAACCAGTAACATATCGGTCTTCTCTTTGTGTAGTTACTCTAGGACAGCCGGTTCCTCGTCTTCTGCCAACGCCACCAGTTTCTTGAAATAAAGTTATTATGCGCCGCACTGACGTCCTGGGGATATTAAGACGGTCCGAAATTCGATGGGCTGACAAACCTTCTTGGTGTAAAGCCACTATTCTTGCTCTGTTAAACTCACTAATCGGATTTCCTGGCATTTTGTATAAAATTCACTGAAACGTTCTCTTTCGACCAAAATTTAAAACTGTATTCTTGTAAAGATAACCGTTTATTTTCTGACAAAAACAACTTTTTGCTATCAATTTTTTTTACATTTTGATAAGACAATACAGATTTTATTAGCATTTTTTTTCGTTCTATAGTTAACGTTTTAAGAATATACCAGGGGGGGGGCAAGAATTTTGGAGGCGTGTGTATTTGATTTTACACATAAACTGTAATTAATTTTTTTTATAATTAGAAAAATAAATATTCCCGGTTTTTACCTTATTCTCGGTCGAAAGTAAAAAATTACTATCGAGACAACAACGTCTGGCTGCCGTTTTCCGAGACAACAATACGAAACCAGTGCTCCGAGTATGCCTGCCGTTTGTATCAAAACTCGTTGGGAAAAGTTCGAGGAGTGTCCCTGGGGAGTAGCGGCAAACAAGTAACAAACTCCTGATTATCCTAAAAAGGCTTATCTGGGGAAATCATTTGATAGATCGGCCTTTTAACGTTCGTCAACTCGAATCCAATTTTAATGGTAAGGACGGCATTGTATAAGAAAATTGTGATTTTTCACTGATATAATACTGCGTAATTTAATCATTCACGATTTTGCAGAGAGGTTTTTAGAAGGGTAAATAGAAAGTTAGTATACCTTTAAATTTTAATTAAAATTTAACGATTTTCGTTTTTGCAACTTTGGAAAGGTCACAACCGTATGGATTCTCTCGTTGTTTGTTAACTGGGTTACTATTCCGCGTAGAGTTCGGAGATTACTCGTTATCCCACATAATTTCTTTTATAGGTAAATAGTAAGAAATTGAATTGACCACCTAGCCGCAAAAAGTTTTATATATTGACGTAGAAAAATTGATATAGAAAAATTCTTTTTTTTTTTCATCAACCTAATCACCTTTAAGTGCGATACAATCATTCCTACGCTTTTCTAACTTTTCGATACCATGCTTGTAGAAGGATTTCTCCTTGGCTTCAAAATAAGCTTGTCTCAGCTATTACTTCCTCATTTGAGCCAAATCTTCTTCCCTGGAGCATCCTTTTGAGATCAGCAAAGAGCCAGTAGTCGCTGGGGGGACAGACCTGGAGAGTATGATGGGTGGTGAAGCAAATCGAAGCCAAACTCGTTCAGTTTGGCCATTGTTTTTATTGATTTGTGGCACGGTGCATTGTCTTGATAAAAGATGATTTTTTCTTTTTCGTGTGGGGTCGTTTTTTCATGATTTCGCCCTTAAAACGTACCAATAACTCAATGTAATAGCCGCTATTGATGGTTCTTCCCTTTTCAAGGTAGTTGATGAAAATTATACCATTCTTGTCCCAAAAAAACTGATGCCAGCTGCCTGTTGCGTTTTCGGATGCTTCGGACGATTCTCACCGGCTTCACGCCACTCAGCTGATCTGGAGTGTAATGGTGGATCCATGTTTCGTCTATTGTTACATACCGACACAAGAAATCCTGTTTATTGCGAGTAAACCGTGCCAAACAGATCTCTGAATCGTCTATTCGTTATTGCTTTTGTTCAACTGTGAGCAAGCGCGGCACCTACTTGAAAATACCTTTTTCATGTAAAATAGTAAACGCTCTTTCAGTCGATATATTCACGATCTCAGCAATCTTAGAAACTTTTGTTTTGCGGTCATCTATAACTATTTTCAAAACTTAATTAATATTTCCCGGAGTTACTGCTTCATTTGACCTCCCCGAGCGTTCTGCATCACTTGTATCAGTTCGACCGCGTTTGAAATCAGCATACCACAGACAAATCGTTGTTTTCGATGAAGCAGAGCCTGGATAACACTTTTCAAGCTATTGCTGAGCTTGCACTGTATTTTTCCCATTAAATAGCAATGTATTATTAACACACGATATTCGTTTTTTCCATTTTTTGAATAAATGCAAAAGGAGCGTCACTTTCACCACAGTAGCTTTGTTGTTTATGGTTCGATTGACATGCAATTTTGACACATGTCACTTGAAGGTTTGTACTTTTAAAAAATAAGGTTGATTTGACATTAATCACGCCCTCTCTGAGTTAGTCCCGGGGCTTATTGAACGATACATATCTGCCGCTTAATATCATCGCAAAAAAGCTGAAGAATGTAATCCAGAAGATTTACTGAGGAGGGACTGTACAGCAACACAATTACTAGAATCTAGTTGATGGGAGGGTTCCATTTGGATCAAAAACAATAAATATTTTTTGCCAAAATTAATTTACTTTAATAATGAATCAAAAATTATGAATAAAAACAGGGAAGCTGTATAGTTGCAATGTTATCATCATAATATCTTGATTTATCTTGTATATATTGAAAATTTTCCAAGTCTCATCATATAGTCACGTTAGTTAGATGAATAAAAACGTTTTATTTTGATACAAAAAAAGTATGCAGTTCAAAGAGTTACAGAAAAACGAGATGAATTTACATAAATGTGTTCAACAAGAGGCTTTTTAAATCAACACTTTTGAACACATTTGGCACATTGTTATATGCATGTATTGTGTTAATTTATGGTTTTCAATGTAGCCTTGATATTTTGATGTATGTCAGATTTTGAAAAATAAATTTCGACAAGTATTCAATTTGTCGATTTATTTGTACACATTTCTATATTAATAGATACAACTCACATCATGGCGTTTGAATATGAAAACCAATTTTTAAGAGTTAAAACTAAAATAGTTTTAATAGTTGTTAACTATGAAGGTGTGCAATTATTTTTGACATCTTCAAAATAATTTTATTGGAGGAAGAAACACCGTTAAATCTGTTATATGCAAAGTGGTAAATGCTGCAGCCTTTTTGAATCTCTTTTCCTGAAATAGACACAAACAGTTTGGGTTACCATTTTCACTTGTGCGTGTGGGTACTTGTTACTTTATAAAACATTGATAGATTTGCTAGAATAGTTCAAATATTTTTTGCAAGACGAATACGACTCATAACTATTTATTCATACAATCAGATCCATTTCACTGGATATCAAAATAGTTTTAATGACGTGAATTGGAAATTAATTGGAAATTTAATCCTTCAACTGCAACATGGTGGAGTGGTTGGTCTTGTAAAGCATTTAAATATTGGCATAGGACGTGGATTGCGGTTTCCTTCTTTTCCAGACAGGACCTGGCTGTCTATGTCTGCCTGTCATATAAGACTCATGAGCCTGCAGTTAACAATCCTACCAGCTTCCCTATTGACTTTCTTCCGTGTGAGAGTAGGTCTGTAGTGAAATTTCCTGAATGTCCCTTATGAACTGTTTGGTCTGTCACTTTCTTGGGGTTACTTCTATGGGCTAACTGATTTCCCAGTTCTCTTTTTTGGTTCTTTATCTGAAAACTTTTTAATTATAGTTATATCCATCCATCTACGGGCAGCCCTAAAACATTGGTCTTATGACCCTCATGTGTAACCAGATTCATTTCCCACAGGCAATTGTAGACTTTTGTGTGATTTAATGAATTTGTGGATTCCATGTCAGCTTCTTAATGGTGTTATAATGTTTAGTCTTTCCCAATTTCGGATTTAGATGGATCGGTGTCGATGTAAGTGGACACACTAAAAATATGCAGTTTCTTTTAATTTATAATTATGTTATGAGATTTCTAATTTCTTAAAAAAACTATAAGCTAGATTTAGGGAATTGCATTGTCCATGGTGGGGTGGCAGCAGTATGCGATTGTTGAAGTAACTAGAGTTCAAGTTTAGTGAACTAGTAAGGTAGTAAAAAGAATAGTCCTATCTTCTTCTTCTTCTTTGGAAGGTTAAAAATAATCTGTTAGTAAAAGAGAACATAAACACTGATATTAATGAGTTATTGGCGACTCTCGCAGTATAAGAGAGGCTGAGATAAACTCTTGTCATTTAAACTGGAAGCTAACCAGAATCGCAATACATACTCTTAATAAGGCTTGTATGGGATGCATCTAAGGCTAACCTTAAAGTTGAGTACTGGTTTATATAGAGTGTTTGGAGGGTCTGCTACTGCTTCATGGTCTAGTTTTGGGCGTATTAATGATAAATAATAGTGTTTTAAATTCAGATTCTCATTTTTTGTGAGCTATACTCCTTATTAATCTTAGTTCATTCTTCTTAATGATAGTTTTCAAGTATTTCTTTAAACCTTTCGCTGATCATATACATATTAATTATCGTTGTTAATATTCTATGAACTCAAAGAACTACAATACACAAATTATATTTGTTTTTCTCTCAGTCTGAAAGGAATGATTTAGAGAGTTGATTTAGGATATTATGCTCTATACTGCATCGATACAGTTTTTATAATATCCAATGTCCATTCAAAATCTGGAAACGTATAATAAAACTCGCTTTTTATTACTTTTATAGATCCAATTCTACCTACCTACAAATTTTGTTTTTCCGCTTCAACACAAGCTGCAGCCAATTCAGGTCTTTTATGTATCCGAGGAACTATTCATTTTTCGAATATTTTGTACCTATTTCTATATCCTCTATATGTATTAGAAATTCTCTACTAATTTTATAAAAATGTTCAATATAACATAGGGATATTCCAAGAAGATTTAAGGAATAATCCAGTGAAAAAGGTTGTGGTAATACTTTGACATGTGTCTACACTGAAAAATGTGCAAATTTTCATTTTATTAAAGATATTTTTTTGAGTACGAACATCGTTCGGAATAAAAAATTGTTGAATATTTTACACCATTAAAATCTTTCAAATGTTCAACACAAAAGAATCGATAAATAAATCTTCTGAACACTTTTACTATATCCACTTTATTAAAAGTATCGATTTGATTGTTCGGCTTGTTACACGCTAACGGATTTGTGAGGTTTTGTGATTTGTGGCCAAGAAGATCTTTGTTCTACGTGTTTTGAACTATCATTCTACGAACTTTGATCGCACATAAAAAAATGGATATGATCTAGCTAGATGATTAATTTTGTATTTTTAGTGTATTTTTTTGTGTATTTTTAGGGCGAGATGATGGAGCAGTATCCCATAAGGACCTCTGCAGTTAGGTTTCAGGGTCACGTACAAAGACCCAATTTTCATCTCCAGTTAAAATTTCGGCTATATAATCCGTATTTACTTAAAGATGATCCATCAAAAAGGAGCATTACCTCACCTCAAATTCTTGCAACTTGTTGCTGTATGTCTCAACAGATCACGCTACTAGGCAAATTGCATAATATGAATGTAGTGTGGGCAGTTGCTGGTATAAAAAGCCAATCAATTAATTTTAATAGAAAACAAAACATAAAAATTAACCAGCTATTGTTTTTTTTACAGCATTCTACATTCACCAAATGTTTCTTGTAGGTAGGTATAAATAATATTTTTAAAGCAATCAAGATAATAGAAACTTGTTTATTTTAAAATAATTATTTCTTCTGAACAAACAAATTATTTTGCACAGATAATTTACAAATAAACCAAAATTTAACTTTTGAACTAAACTTAAAAGCAATAACAATCTTATTTCTTTTATAGAATAGTTAGGTCGTAATCTTTTCCCAAGTATTAGCAAAGGTTAATAAATAAAAATATCATGTTACAAATATAATGCGTAAACTATATGACGCAAAAAGTAAAGAAATATGAAGTATTCAATTAATTAAAACGTTGTGTCTAGACGTAAAGCTTACCGCGTAGTTATTAAAATATATTCTTTATTTCAGGAACTGTAATTATTGTACATGACATAAATAATAAATTATTCCTGGCAATTAGTATTTTTGCATTTAAGCCATGAGTTTTATTCTCTTTGGTCTTCTTCGTTATATTCCAAACTTGAAATATTATCTTCCACGTAGTCGTCCTACCTTCTGTTCAGGTCAATTCGCCGGTTCTCTGTAATTGATCCGTTCTTGTGGTATTTTTCCGATATCTTGCCCTTCCGAATCCCAAGACGGCCATTCGACTTATATTCTTAGAAAGACGCGCATAAGGGAACTTTAACGGCTCACTAGAGGGCGCGCGGATAAATAAACTATTAAAAGTTTTATTTGAATTCTTTTGATGGAATAACCTGCGCGCGATAGCAAAGAATTCTTCGATGGCGGTATTTTTTTTTGTTTGGTCGCAGATTGATATTGATTGGGATGGGATGTTTGATCGAAACTTAAACCTTTGAGATTTCACAAAAGTTAATATAGATTGGAGAATACAAATATTTTGGTTTTTTGTTTTTGCGGAAGAGATTCCCAACGGTCAAAAACGTATTTCAGCGAAAACAAGCAATTTTATGAGATTATCAGATTAAAATATGTTTTTATTTGTGGCCAGAGATTGTTAAAAATACAAGAAGCTATGATCAGAAACGTTTAATTAAGCAGAACACATCTAGAATATAAATCAAACAACAGTTTTTTTAGCATCTACCACTATTTTGAGACAAAATAATAAATAATATATAAATTATAAAGCACTCATAGACCTAAATATTACCACAAATTATTTTTTGTCTCATTTATTTTTATCAAGGGTATTTTTCAACGCGCATATGTGAAATGTCTCTTTTCTGGTGAGATGAGTAGTGGTACTCCCATAAGATGGCATCATAAATTCAGTTTACTTTCAGCAAGACGGTGCAGAAACTGAACGCATATTATTAATATAGTCCTTTAAATATGTGGGCTTCTGCTTCTTTCTGGTATGTCTGGTCGATAAAGATGTGGAAGGACCAGGTTCAGCAAGAGGCAATTCAGGACGTACTGAAATTGGCTGGTCGATGTGTTCATCTGGGCAATTTCTTTGCTGAGCTAGCGGTGCTTGTTGTGATTCGAGTTGTGGAGACTTTTCTGGTGAGATGAGTAGTGGTACTCCCATAATCTGGCGTTGTATTGAAGGAGCACAGGAGATTTGCTTCTTTGGAACCAAAGTGGCAATCTAACTCTATAATGTAATGGTTAAAACCAAGTTTCCTTATTACAGTACCGAATTGCCAAACGTTTTTATTTGCTAAATAAATCTTCGCTTGTACTCTCTCCCACTTGTAGACTACGAACTCGTGAATCGGTAGGCGTTGTTGGGGCCAGAAGTTTGCTGTTAGGAAGTAGGGCGTCAAAGCGAGTGCGAATTTTTCGTTGTAGATATAATTCTGCAGGAGAGAATCCTGAAGCTAAAGGTGTTGTCCTATATCGAAACCTAATATCCTGTACCTTAATAGACAATGGTGTAGGATCATCAGCTGCAGCCTTAAGTCTTCTCGTCAGTGTCTGTATACCGCGTTCTGCTAAACCGTTTGTGGCTGGATAATTTGGTGCATTATCTGATACTATTACAGAAGGGTAACCATACACTGAAAACATCTCTTCCAGAAGAGTGACAGCGAATTTCTGCCCATTATAACTTTGCATCCACAAATATCAAAAGAAAATAACCATCGATAGGCCCTGCATAGTCGATGTGCACCCTGTCCCAATTTTCATCCGGTTGATCCCATGGATGAACTGGCGCTTTTTGCGGACTGTGGCACATGATTCGCAACTTCTCACAAGATGTTCTATGTCCTTATCTAAGCCTTCCCAATATACATATCTAATTGTAGTGAATCGCATTATCCGATAATGTCAATGTTCGGCTTCCATAGTTACGTGTTGTTGATTTTTAAGTATTGTCACTTTTAAGAACGATAAAATATGTAATTCTAATTTGTTAATTACACACCGTAATTTAAGTTATTTAATAAAGTATTTTGTTCCTATACTGATAATTCGTCCCCAAAAAGACACAACAGAGAGCTAAACCAATTGAGTGGCCTGTTCACTCCCCAAACTTTTTTATTGTTATTTTCTTTTGTAATTTTTTGTGTAGACATTTCTATCGAATAAACAATTATCATTAAAATCCAAACAACTCTCTTATTTTTCATCTTAACTTTAACAAATTATAAATTTTCTTAAAAGGAAATAGTTCGTCTTTTAGATAGAATAAAAATTTATAGGGTTTTCCATTAAAAAAATCGACGATATTTGCATTTAAAAAACACCGTATATAAGATTTTGCTAATTAAATATATATACTGAGAAAAAAATTATATTATATTATATTATAAAAAGAAATTGTTCCTCGAAAACCGCACCTCTTTATGGTTTTTAAGATCCGATATGTTTTCAGTTAAAACGGGTCAGAAACTTCTGGGACACCCGGTATTATAACAGTTACTCACCCCCCGGCTAGGGGTGAATAACTTCATTAGCTCTGACGTACTGTACCATTATTCTCTTTAGGAAATTATTATGGGCGCCACTGACCTCTTTTTATACTTAATGATACTGCGAAAGGAATAAATTAGGCAAGGATGAGGTATATGTGTTTACTGCTGTTCGCTGTTAGTGACGTTAGGGTAAATGTTTATTTTTTCTACTGAATACAAATAATGCTTTGAACTGGAACTCCAAACTCAATATTACTACTATAGAGCGGGTCACAGTTATTATGCAGCATTGCGTTTATGGACGACGGCGTTGCCATATCGGCATGTTCTTCGAATTTGGTTCCAACTGGCGCGGGAATATAACTTGCCATTGTGTTACTATTATGATCTAAATGTTGACTAAATTATTCATTTGAAAATCGTTTAGTGAGTAATTAAGAATATTTATAGTTACGCTTTTAGATAAATTTTACGTGTTTAAAGGAAACCAAGGTAACCAAAGCGGCAACAGTGTTGAATATTCGCCCATAAGATTTACATTGGCCTATGCCGGCCACGCTGCATAATAACTGTGACCCGCTCTATAGGAGATAATACAAGCATTGAAAAATAATAAAGAAAAAAGTTAAAATGACCAATTGGAAAAAAAACAAGTAACCGAGTCGTGGGGCGTCTAGTTTCGTTACTAAAACCATTTCTCACTTTAAATAAATCAGAAGACTTTATACACACTTAATAAAATAATAAATAATATGAGATAACGAAGGAAAATTTGTACTTTAAAAAATCGTATGTTAAGTGTATAATTTTTTTATTAAATTCCGCAACTAAGCGCTTTTCGCTTATGAGGTTACTTCCTAAAAGATGTTAACCATAAATATAAGAACTATAAACATTAACACATTAAAAATATAAAATAAATAAAATAGGTGAAAATTAACCAGCTTTAACATTTAACATTAACATTCAAGATGTTCTAAATGTTAAAACTTGGTAAGTTGGTAAATCTTAGATTGTAGGCATTCCGGTGATATGTGAATGTAAAAATTTGCCACAGTATGGGACCACTCCATACAGCACTTACATACCTCTAAATAACTGGTTAATTTATTTTCTTTTCTAATTCTATTTAGAGCTCTTCCATTATAGTAATATTGCTTTTTGTTATAGATATATCAAGGATTTATAGTTAACTATATTTCTAACACGGATTTCCGGATAAATTTTTTCATAACCTACATATAGAAAATAAACAAATATTTTCATTTGCTTGCCCATTTTCACGATAACAACTAACCTTAAACTATATAAAATATATTTTATACCTTCGCTATTGTATATTGTCTGAAAAAAAACATGTTTATTTTGTTATATTTTAATTTTTCGGACCAAATTTTAAAATAAATGAATAAAGGGCAGTTTTTTATAATTAATATTTCAAAAAATGAACTATTTTATAACCTCAAATAGCTTGTATTTTTGATTACATTTATTAAATATTATGTATCATTTAATAAAGAATGTAGTTGTTAGACTAACTGAAATGGAAGTGGTTCATACATACAAAAACAATTATATTATTATTTAATTTATCCATTTTCATTTAATTTTATTGAGTGGTTTAAAACAACCAAACCTTTAATACTTTGGGCAAAATTAAAAAAAAAGATAAAAAATCCAATAAATTCATCAAATGATGATTTTTTACTGGATATAAATAGATTTATTAACTGTGCTTTGAATATCCTGTCAATAAACGTCAAAGATAACGTACGCGTTTATTTATACCAGTTCATTGAAAGTATTAAAAAATTATTTAAATTTTCCCTTAAAATAAAATCTAACAACCAGTTAAAAATTTTTTGGTGAAAAGTTTATTAAATTAATTTTAATCTAAAGCGCGTTATTATGAAAAAGCGAGTCAGATATAGTTAATTTAATTTGATTTCGGTAGGATAACGGTTTCTGAAGTAGTAAATAACAAAAATTAGTAAATACTTTCACCAATCTCAATAAAGACTTATATAACAGAAATTATTATTATGTGATTTAAGTTAAATTATTAAATGTATTTTTATCTCACACTATAAGAAAGAATTTTACCAGCTTTACGGAAGCGACAAATTTAATGTTACTATGGCTAACTGAGAAATTTAATTTTACGTTTCCACGCTAGGTGGCGCCCGAATTGAAAAATATACAACAATATTAAATGTCAGTTAAAAATAAATTGCTTCTTGTTTTATTTTCTCATTGATTCAACGCTATAATTTTGAATGATATATTACTTAAAAATTGGTATTTGGTAAGAAAACTTTACACCATAATTTGAAAATTAATAATTAATCTAATCTGACATCTGTCACCAAGCTTCATAATTACAAGTTTCAACGTCTGCACCATAGAAAAATATAACATATTTTTATTTGTCTGTGGTCTCTATACGTTTAGGTTTTAGCGTTCTATGTCGTTTCAGCTGTCAAAAATTTCCATTTAAATATCGTGGCGCCACGAAAAAATTTCCTGATTTTTTTTTAAATTGCTATGGTAACGAGTCAAAATTAAGACATTTTATTTACTTAATAAAAAGTAGAGGTGTGAAATTTTCATTTAAATTAAAGTGCAATAATAATAAACCCACTTGATCTATGTTTTACTGAAGTTAATTACCTTAAATATTTTACTTCATTAAGCTAACATTCACACAAGTTTATTATTTTCATAAAACGCAGGAATTGTAAAAGAAGAATTGTAAAGGAAAACAGATTATGATTAAAATGTGTTAAGAGCCTCACAATTAATAACTGTTAGAATTTTCTTTAGTAGGGTGATAATTTAATCAATTGACGTTGGTAATTAGCTGTAATTTTATGCATATTTTATTAATTTTTATTTATTCATATATTTTTGTTTCAGATTGAAGACGCAATGCTGATGTTCGATAAACAAACAAATAGGCATAGAGGTTAGTTGTTTTTTATTACTTCTTGAAAATCATTTTTAAAACAAAATATATTATATAGTTTCAAAGAAATGTTTGTATAATGTCGCTTTTTCTTGTTTAAACGATGGAATTAAAAATTAAATAATAGTTTGAATTGTATGCACATAATATATAAATGCCCACAAATTAAACATTTTTAGCATTAATTGAATAAAAGGAAAATTTTTATTACAAAATGTGCTAATAATATGTAGAATAAATGTTAACAATTTGGCAAATTGTGCTTATTGGATTTATTCAAAACAAACAAAATTGTAGGTAGATTATTTCTTTTAAGAATGTCTTCTTACAATTCAAATACAGTCGTTGCACACAGCTTATTAAAAGATGCTTTTGTTCTTCTTCTGCAGTAATCATATCATGAAAGTCTTTTCGTGATTTTATGATATTTCTTTTACCTTCATCAAAGCTATAATTTTTTAGAAAACAAAAGTGTGCTCATGACAGAGAAGATATCAACCAATGAATGAATGAAAAATACTATAAATTTTATTACTACTAGTAATATAGTTTAGGTTAGGTTAGGTTAGGTTTGTTATTTCTTCTAACAATGAACAAAGATGTTGGTTGAACTTGTTGAAATTAATTTGTAGAGCAATTTGTTTATAGCTTTGTATTGTTTTAAAAGCGGTATCTTCACCACGAAACTTTATTCAAACCAGCTAGTTTTTTTTCGTTTAAGCGCTCTACTCTTGTCACTATTGTATCACCACCACCATAGCACTTTATTTTTACTTGATCACTTAGTTTACCATCTTAGATATAGTAAAAACTAGATTAAGTTTGATTTTTACTGGAAGTGTTTTCAAATGTTGATACAAGAAATATTTTTTTCTCCAAAGATAATAACAATAAGCGAGCGATCTTCAAACGATTAGTTCAGGTTATAATTTTCCATCTCAATGAACGGTAACTACTTCAGGTAATAGAAAATTTGACATCCAGCAATACTCGCAACTAACTTAAATTTTAGATCTTTGCCATTTCTCGGTTTCTTACTAATTTTTGACTTGAATAACATGAATGCTCTGGTTCTCAGTAAATATATCCAATAAATTATAAGTAATTATCATAATTATTTTTAAGTCCTGTTCGCAGCTGTTATAAACAACTTGGTTTTATTGGTATTTTTTTTTCTTCTTGTTTTCCATATAAATTAGATTTTAAAATGTGCATTTTCCCCAAGAATCGTTTACTCTTTAAAAGAAAGCTGCAAGTACTACACACATTAAGTATCTAGACACGTGCCGTGACAGACAAGATAATATCCTCCTATGCTCGCATTGACTTGTTGGGGATTGGTTCATTCAAAAGCAGAACAGTTGCCATATGACCCATATGATCCCGGATTCTATGTGAAGTAGAACATCCCGACATAACCTCATGGCCACGTCGTGTCGCGCACGTTTCTCCCTTTCGCCCTTTTAATTCTGACGAGGGGCTGCATGAGTGTCTTTTTTCGTTTCAATGAGGTAGCTTCTGGCTTTACGTCTCTGTGTATATCTTCGTTTCTTATTTATAAGGGACCATTGAAGGCTTGCTTATTAATCGTAATGTTTTGTTGAGTTTCTAGTTTCTTTCTGTTCGTATCCCACGTAGGTCCCTACGCCACCGATGCTAACGTCATTTAAGGAATTTTTATGCTCCTTATGAATCTCATCCTCGTGTCTAGGTTTAGCTTACTGCTTCGTCACAGTAGCGCACTGAGCCTTTATCTCGCCTGTTTAACCTTTGCCACAGTGTTGACGTGGTCAGTGAAGGTAAGTCTTTTCTCTATAGGCTTATGCCTAGGTATATGGTTTTGTCTGTCCAAGGGACTTTTTTTGATAGTCTTTTTTAAAATATTTCCTTGTTGCGATGTTTATTTTTCTACATCTCGATGTTATAGTTTATGTCAGATTTGAATACACTAGTTTCCTTCTGCAAATCTGGTGTTTGCTACCTTCACCTAAAATTTTCTTTCTTTAAGGACGAACAACTTTTGTTGGTCTGGCTTGACTAGGAACAGCCATACGGTTATTTTGTTTTCGGTTTATACGCACATATCCATGATTTTTTACCCGTCCCAATTTTATACACGTCATTTGAGCCACCACTTTTTAAGCAAGCCTCTTGTGAATAATTTTTGAAACGAATTTAGTGAACTAATAGAGAAAGATGCCCCTATTTCACAACATTCACAATGATTATCTTGCATTATCAATTCTCTCTCTACGTCGATGTTTTGTGGCACAACAGCCTATAAATCAAAACTTTTTTAGTACGTTTATGATAAAATATATTAAAATTTATCATTGATAGATTTTAGCTATTGACATTGCCAGTTCCCCAAATATAATTTGTACCCTTTATAGCTTATATGATATTTACAGTTTACTTGAGAGATTTTGTAAAAAAAAGTTTAAAATAATAATTTTAAAAATAAAATTAAAAAATGAAGGCTTCTTATAGATTCAAACCTAAGCTTCATTTGCACTCTTTGCTTAACATTATTAGTTATATATGTGTTTCTGTCTCCTTAGACTTCATCAGTACGGCATAGCTAAGGGGAATATTACCAAAAAAACACCGAATGGTAGAAAAAAACATTTGTAGCTTTAACTGGAATTGCCGATTTATTGATTGACGATATTGGAATTTTTCCTGTCTCTTTTATCATTACCCATAGTTCGGAACAATATAGAATGCTGGATGTAGAACTGTTTTGTAGAATCTGAGTTTTGCTGCTCTTGATAATATTTGGTGTTCATAATTGACCTTAAAGCTCCTGCTTCGATTTCTTAGATCTCTTCATTTTTGTTTTTTAGTGTTACCTCCAAATTCTTCTTCTTCCTCAAAACAGTATTATATCCCGTGATCACTTTTATTGACAAGATGTTTGTCGGTCTATATGTATTCCCACCCATTTACATATATTTTGTCCTTATTTCCTTGCTATTCCTTTAAATCCAGCAAAGATGTTTTTCATTTTATTTTTGGATTTGGTTATTAAAACTATGGCATCTGCATAGGCACAACCTTGGTGTTTCTGTTGATAAATAGTCTATGTAAAGTCGATATAACTTTTCCTCATAATGACTTTTAATAATAGATATATTGAACAATGTTGTTGGAAACGGATCACCTTGTCTTAACCCTCTATCCACTACCATAAGATACCGTCAACTACTACTTGGTACTTTCAAAGATCATTCTAATTAACTTTATTATTTAACTTGGCATTCTCAGGTATTTCATTGCGTCATATACTTAGTTTTAAGCTAATGACTGAATCATACGCTTGTTAAGAATCTATAAAAAGCATAAGTAACTGTAGGTTTTGTTCATAACCAACATTTAGTAGATGTTTTAGGTTGAAAACTTCGTCTGTAGTACCTCTGCCTGATCTAAAACCTGCTTGGTACTCTTCGATAGTATCTATATTAAAATGTTTCAATCTGTTCCTAATTATTCTTTCCAGTATTTTACATGAACTATCTAATAGTGAGATACCTCGGTAGTTTTCACAGCAGGTTTGATCACCTTTTTTATGTATCGGGCAAATTATCGCATTACTTCATTGCTCAGGTATTTTTTCTGGTTTTCATATTTCCTGAATTAATTTTGTGATCTCTCAACAGGTGTTCAGTTCGCTCCAGGGCTTTTCTTGTTTTTAAGTCTCTTAATTGATTCTTCAATTTCTTGTTTAGTTGGTTCTGTGACAAATTCCTTATTTCTTCCTCTTCTTGTTCAGTCTCATCCACCGACATTTTCAATCCTTTGTCTTTCCAATTTAGCAGCTCATTAAATGAATTCGTCAATTCGACAATTTTATTTAATGTAAATAAGGCAAACTGTTAAAGTTACTGATTTAAAACTTCAGAGAATTAAGTAAAAAATAAAATATACCTATATGTCTAAAAGAATCTTTAAAAATTTAAAACAACTTTTCATTTAGTATACAGTTTAATATTTCAGTTCTATTCGAAACTATTATCCACCTTGGCATTAGTGATAACTGCTGAGTGTGTAGTTTAAAAATATTAAGATAAACTACGTTTACGTGAGCGTGTACTAATTTCTAACGTGAACCAGTAACTTTCTATTATGTAATCGAAGAAACTTTATAGTTGGAAACTAATAAAAGCACCTCTGTATGTACTTACACAACGTCGGATGTAATTGAAAACTGTCTGTATAGCTAACCAAAACTATAACATTAATCTGAAACTGGGTATAAACCAAGTTTAAAGTTCCGCTCATTCGCATCGATAAAGCCAATATTTTGGTTTACTTCAAAGCTGCCGGATCGTAGATATTTGTGCATTAATTACGGATTTATATCGCTCAATTGGTTACATATAATTTTGGCATCCAAAAAGTTTAAAAACTGCTTATTTAAAAAAAGTAATTCACTAAGACAATATATCAAAAATACATACAGGTATTCAAGAAGTGTACAAAAATAACAAAAATAATGTTTTTAATGACAAATTTTTTAATTTTTCAATCATTCATTCTATTTGTTTTTGTCATTTTGTGTTACCTACAAAAACTCACATTTGTCATTTTAACTATATTTATAAGTTTATGTTCAAAATTTGTTTAAAATGAACCCTATTTCACCCAAGATTAGGTTAGGTTAGGTTAGGTTAGGTTAGGTTAGGTTAGGTTAGGTTAGGTTAGGTTAGGTTAGGTTAGGTTAGGTTAGGTTAAGTTAAGTTAAGTTAGATTAGGTTAGGTATAAACCCCATTTCACCCAAGGTGAAAGAATTCACTTAGCATCGTCAGTTTCGCTAAGTCTAGCGAAACGGCTGTCATTAAGGTTAAAAAAGCAATTTTTTAAATAAATATTGGAAGTTTTGCTAAAACGAAGAGTTTTTTATTATTCTTAATAAGATGGACTTCCAAAAAGTAAGGGTTACTACAATCAATTTAGTTTTGCAGATGATTGGTTACGGAAATTTAAGTTGCTCGTCTATTTCATGAAACATTTCCGAATTTGACGCCTATATCCCAAGCTACAATTAGTAAAATAGAGAAGCAATTTCGCGAATTTGGACATGTATGGACATATAATCTAATTTGAATGATTTTAGCAAAAGACAAACTTCTTAAACTAAATAAAATTATGTATTTTTCATGAAGCATGGCTTGCACCTAAAAAAATCTTTTATTATTGTTGTTTTTGCTTACCCAAATTGGCCCCGGAAGGTGCAAATATCCCATTGATAGGACCAGAACTCGCTTTGGAATTGCAAATATACTTTAAAAAGCAGCCATTAATGAATGGGTGCAAATAAAGTCTCTTGAATGGTTGAAATGTACCCCAAGTCAGAGAGACGCCAAAAAGTTCATAAGGGGATATTTGGCAAATTTTAGGGCAGACTTACTCTCACACGGACGAATGTCAATGAGGATAGTAGTAGGTATATGAACTGGACATTGCAGGCTGAACAGGCACATGAGTGTTGTATGCCCGACAGAGATATCCTTATGCAGCTTCTATCTGGAAAAGGAAGAAACCGCAATTCACGTCATACAATCTGAAGACTGCGGTTTCCAGAACTTGAAAAGGAAAAACTGGATCGGCCACAGTTAAGACCATTGAACTTCATCGGAAGGGCACGGCTAGATGCGCAATAGATCTGCAATTTGTAATCTTGTAATCTTAAATCTTGCTTACCCAAACATATGTTCGTTTTACATTCAGTTGTACCTTGAAAAAAAAGAAGAAGGTCCTTTTATTTGAACATGAACCCAATAATGTTTTATTAGGTAGAGGGAACTTAGCTGGTAACACTATTTTTAGTAATTGTCAACACATTTTTTAAAATAAAAATTTTTAATTAAAGAAGAATGTGAATAAATAATTTTTAATTCTTATGTGAGAAATAAATAATAGACAAAACTTTATATGCAATAGACAGGACTTAAACAAAAAAATCTAAAAATCTACAAATAAATATCTTTAAAACAACGTAACGACTAATGCTAACGTTTGGATGTGAATTATGTAGCTTAAAAATACAAAAAAAGAATACACGCTGTCGAAATAAAATACCTTTCACGTTTATTAAAAAGCACAACTGGGGACATCTACAAACAATGAACGAATCCAGACAAGTTTCATAGATATGACAATCCAGAAGAGGAGAATACTATGGAGTGGGAGACCAAAGCAAACAACTTTTTTGAATATTAACAACAATTAATTTAAATTATTTAAACTTGACATCATAAAATTATTTGTAGTAATATTTTAAGACTTAATTTTCAACTTGGACACTTTAGAATTAAAATTCTGGAAGAGTAGTTATGGAAACACTTGCTGCATCTGCTATAAAACTATATACCTTTTTGCTATTTTAAGAATCAACTACATAGACTTTTTTAACATTTATAGAACCATTTTCTCAATTAATGTTCCGTAAATTGGACTATCAAACAAACAAGTTTTTCATTTAAAGAGTTTCATCATTTTCGTTGATAAAACTTCGTGATATGGAAATGCGACTATCCTGAATCCGTTTCAATTATTAAAATGCATCCATCGAACTAGGTCACTGTGAAAATGCGATAAGTTCAACGACCTTTATTTATAATAGATCTGTTTTGTTCGATTCCATTCGAAACTTACCTACCCCTGTTCAAGTTTTATGACATTTACCTACATTTCCAATCAAATTGCTGTCCATCCGCACAGTTGCATTAGTGTAAAGTTTTTCTCAACTTGTTTATTTGATTTACTATGTGATCTTAATAGAAATTCATTATATTTAGAATTGGACTTAAACATTATAAATATCTATAACCAAAAGTACCCTTAGTAACCGAAGTTTAGTTGTAAATAAATGTTATCCATTCTTTGTTATTGAAAGGTATTGTTGTTGAAATGGTATGGTTACATCTGTTTGTGTTGATGATGTGTTAGCAGGATTTGTAGGTAGCGAACTACAGTTAGATATATTTTTTAATTATATAAATACCTTGCATCCTAAAATTAATTTTACTTTAAAAGTTGAAGAAAATACTTCAATTAATTTTATAGATTTAAAAATTGAAAAAGTTAATAATTTACTAAATTATTCCATATACAGAAAACCAACACAAACAGATGTAACCATACCATATAATTAAAACCATCCTATAACGCATAAATTAGCAGCTTATAATTCTATGATATATAGGACATTTTCAATTCCAATGGACAAAATTAACTTTGATAAAGAAATTAGTATCATAAAACAAATAGCTACGTCTAATGGCTATCCAATTCATTTAATAAATAAATTAATTAGTAATAAAGAACAGAAAGTGTCACTACAACTAATATTTCCTAAACAAATTAAAAAAATTAAAAGTTATAAAAATATTACTTATTGTGAAAATATTTCCAATACAATTTCAAAAATAAGAACTTCGGCAACATCAGCGTTAATATCATTTAAAACACAAAATAATGTTGGTACAAAATTGTTAAATGTAAAAACAAAATTATCCAAATTAAAAAAATCTGTTGTTTACAAAATTAATTGTCCAAAATGTAATGCTGTATATATACATAGATAGGTCAAACACAAAAAAATTTTGAAGTAAGATTCAATGAACACTTAAGAGAATATAGATTAAAACAACCAGATAAGTCAAATTGTGCAAAACACCTACTTGAACATCCAACCTTACTCTTATACACCAATGACATCCAAATACTACACACTTGTGATAAAAACAAAATCTAGATTTCCTTGAAGAACTTGAAATAAAAAGACATCTAGCAGATCCACAATTTAAAGTTGTTAATGAACAAATAAATCTTGGAAGTTTTCCACTATTAAACTTTTTACTTTGATTGAGTTTACATTTTATACATAGACACACACAAATATATTTGTGTAAAACACAAATATATTAAGTTATTGTAAAGATCAGCATGATATAGTTTTTCCTGGTTTTTCTATATCATTGCACAGTTATACTGATCTTAGAGGGAAGTACATCCAGGATAATCCCTTAGGGCTATTAACATTTAGGCTTTAATATTGTTATATCTTATTACTTCCATACTTGGTCTAGCCTTAATACTACCTAAACTGCATCAGGTACCTAGCTACAAACAAACAAAATGTAACTTAAATGTCAATCTGACGATGCTAATCAGCGAAACGGCCGTTATTGAGGTTAAAAAAGCAATTTTTTAAATAAATATTGGAAATTTTTGATAAAACGAAGAGTTTTCTATTATTCTTATCAAGACTTAGTTTATGTAGGTGTATTTTATGTGTATTCATAAATGTATATTTTAAGAAATATTGTTAATGAACATATGCGCTTTACCCCGTATAAGAAGGGTAGTAACGATGCGTCGCCGGCATCAACAGCCGAGCTGCCGAGCAGGTGCCAGACTTTGTTACAATGTCGATGAATGTAGTCATGTTTTAAATTACGTTATATTTGTAAAATTTGTATGTTATTACAAAGAATAAAGATTTGTTTATTTGATGCTTAAAAGTTGGTAAATAATTTTATTAAAATACTGGGAGAATTCCCAACATAGTGGTCCTTTTCGCTGGATTGGAAATATTTTACGTAAAAATATTGGAATTAATTTACGTAAAACTGTTGGAACTTCAAGTTGGAAGCTGGCAAATATAACGGTTGGAGCGAATTTGAACGTGACTAGTGGTAAAAGGCGGCTTACAAAGAAGTAAAATAAGGTCGATTATCTCTATTTGATGGTTGTTTGGAAGTAATCATTATATATTGGAAAGTAAGGTCGAAAATCAAGTGGTGAGTCGTTCTGTATCCTTTAAAAAATTCCTTTACGTTTTATTTCTTTTGGGTAAGTACAGATATAATATCAATTAAATATATTTGTAATAATTATGGCAGAAACCGAAATTAAATCGTTAATTAGGAAACGAGGTGCAGTTAAAAGCAAAATTACAATGTTTAATAAATTTTTGGATAAAATTAATGTAGAAAACACAAATGATGTTGAAATTAATTTGTATTTAGAATTAAAAGATAGATTGTTAAAATATGAACAGTTATTAAATGAATTTGATAGTGTTCAATGTGAGTTAGAAACCGTAGTTTTAGATGCTGATTTTGATTCTATACTTAAAGATAGGGAATCGTTTGAAATAGATTTTTATTGTGCACTTTCTAAAGCAAAAGTAATTCTGAACATGCTTGATACTAAGTTTGGGAAATTAAATAAATCGGATAGTTCTGATGAGAATTGTAAGCACAATGATAATAATAGCATTGGTTCGTCAAGCTCTGTGGTCGGTGTGGATATAGCTGCACAATCTAGGCCTAAATTACCTCCTATACCGTTGCCTACTTTTAATGGAAAAATAGAAAATTGGGTTGAATTTAAAGATATGTTTGATTCGTTAGTTCATAATAATGATTCTATTAGTAAAGTTGAAAAATTTCATTTTCTAAAAAAAGCTGTACAGGGTGATGCTCTTAAGGTAGTACAATCGCGGAAAATGACAGCCGAAAATTATGAAATAGTTTGGAAGCTTTTGTGTGATCGATATGACGATACTCCGTTGTTGGTAGAATATCATTTAGATATTTTGGTAAATTTTCCTAAAATCATAAAAGAAAACGCTACTGATTTGCTAAGCATGTTGGATGCAATAACTGAAATGTTATATCATTTAGATAGGTTGGGTTTATCAGTTGATACTTGGGATCCTTTTATTATTTATTGTATGACTAAAAAACTGGATCATAATTCTTTTGTTAAGTGGGAAGAATATAGACCTAAAGGGGAATTGGCAAGTTTAAAGCAATTTAAAGATTTTTTGGGCAAAAGAATAGATAGTTTAAAGAATATTGAGAGAAAAAAGAAAAATGATAAAGAAAAGGAAAACGTTAGTCGAACACATAAGAGTTTTGTATCTATGCAATCATGTACTTCTTGTGTAATATGTGGTAATAATCATAACATTGGTAATTGTTCAAAATTTTTGAAATTAAAAACATATTCAAGGTATGAACAAGCAAAAAAGATGGGTCTTTGTTTAAATTGTTTGAAAAAAGCCAATCATTTAAGTAAAAATTGTGACAAAGATGGATGTACTAAGTGTGGAAGACGTCATCATGCCCTTCTGCATTATGAAAAGGTAGAAAGAGAATCTCAGCGTGTAGAGAATAAAGGTGGTAGATCATCAGAACAAGTTCAAGATGATCATAATAAATTCTTGTTGCATGAGTCGCAAGGAGAGAATCTGTCTAACAATCTTATGGAGGTTAAATCGGTGTTCTTGGATAATGGAAAGGAAATGGAAGGAGAAGTTCTTTTGTCAACTGCATTGGTTCAAGTGCTAAATAAACATGGACGTACTCAACCATGCAGAGCTCTTTTGGATAATGGCTCTCAGCCGAACCTTATCACAGAAGATTTGGTAAACAAATTGGGTCTACAGGTTCAGAAGGTAGATGTATCTATTGTAGGTATAGGGAATAGTGGTTCCAATGTTGGTGAAAGGTGTTTAATCAATATGCATTCAATGCATAATAGTTTTCAAAGGACGATATCATGTTTGGTTGTACCTAGGATTAGTGAGTTAACTCCTAGCAATAAAATTAATACTTCATCCTTAAATATTCCAAATAATTTGCAATTGGCAGATCCTGGTTTTGGAGACCCCCAAAAAGTAGATTTGTTATTAGGTGCTGATGTATTTTTTGGGCTGATGTGTGTTGGGCAAATTCATTTGGGCGTTGGTAAACCTATTCTACAAAAGACTAGATTAGGTTGGTTAGTGACGGGCTCAGTTTGGTCAGGAGTCAAAGCAAAACAAGTACATGTTGGTTTGGTGGATCTTCAAAGTCAATTGGAGAAATTTTGGGAGCTGGAAGAAATAAGTGAAAAAGAACAGTTTTCTGTAGAGGAGATGGAATGTGAAAAAATATTTTTAGAATCCACATCACGAGCAAATGATGGTAAGTTTATAGTGGATATACCATTTAAGGAGCCTGTAGAGAGGCTGGGTGATTCTCAGGAATCTGCAAAAAATAAATTTCTTGCACTGGAGAGGAGGTTTAAGAAAAATACTGATCTGGCAAACTTGTATAAAGATTTTATGAAAGAATATATTGATATGGGTCATATGTCGTTGGTTTTGAACCCAAGTGAAATAGGGTCGTATTTCTTGCCTCATCATGGAGTCCTTAAAGAAAGTAGCAGCACGACAAAATTGAGAGTGGTATTCAATGGTTCAGAACCTACTGATACTGGAATTTCATTGAATGATATTCAGTTCAGTGGACCAAAATTACAGGAGGATTTGATGGCTATTCTTTTAAGATTTAGACAGCATCAATTTGTAGTTTGTGGGGACATTGCCAAAATGTATAGAATGATATGGGTTAATCCCAAACATAGGTCGTTTCAGCAAATATTTTGGAGGTCACATCCTGATGAGGAGCTGAAGGTATATTCTTTGAATACGGTTACTTATGGAACCAAATCAGCACCTTATTTGGCAATTAGATGTTTAAAACAGTTGGGGTTGGATTGTGCGGATTCTGATTCGCAAGCATCTAATAGCATCTTAAAGGATTTTTATGTAGATGACCTACTTACAGGCGCTGACTCAGTGGATGATGCTGTAAGTTTGTGTAAAAGAATATCTAGTATTTTAAAGGATGGCGGAATGAACCTTAGGAAATGGATATCTAATAGTTCTGAAGCTCGTCAACTGTTAGAGGGAAGCGTGGATAGTTATCATCAGATAAGTCTTGGAGAAAAGGATAGCAATAAAACTTTGGGTCTTTTATGGAACTATAATGAGGATTTTCTGACATTTTCTGTGGATTTTTTAAAAGGTTCTCAACGGACAACAAAGAGGGTAATTCTGTCTGAAATATCCAAAATCTTTGACCCGTTAGGACTTGTTGGACCATGTGTAGTAATAGCTAAAATATTAATTCAAAAGCTTTGGTTAGAGAAAGTTGATTGGGATGAGTCTATTCCTATGTTTTTAGAAACGGAATGGATAAGACTGAAGCAAGGAATGTCGAAATTAGATAATATCAAAATAAATAGGAGGGTTCTTGTCGAAAGTGAAAACAGAATTATTGATCTTCACGGTTTCTGTGATGCTTCACAACAAGCTTATGGAGCTTGCTTATATGTTAGAAGTGTAAGTGTTAATGGTGAGGTTACAGTTGCGTTATTATGTTCCAAAGTTAGGGTAAGTCCGCTAAAAAGACAAACCATTCCGAGGCTTGAACTTTGTGGTGCGGTACTACTTGCGCAATTAGTAGCTAAGGTAAAAAAATCCATGACTTGTAAATTTAATAAAACATATTTGTGGACAGACTCTACAGTGGTTTTAGGTTGGATCGGTATGTCTTCTTCTTTGCTGCAAACCTTTGTAGGTAATAGGGTTTCTATGATTCAGTCATTAACAAAAATATCTAATTGGAATCATGTTAGGACGGAACATAACCCAGCTGATATATTATCTAGGGGAATGTATCCTCAATCACTAATGGAGTGCTCGAAATGGTGGAAAGGGCCTCCATGGCTGGAACTGTGTGAATCAATGTGGCCAATTCCGTTGGACTTAAATATTAAGGATTTACCGGAAATTAAGTCACAAAAGGTAAATCTGTTGCAGTCAAATAGTTTAAATTTTAATTTTAACTCATTCAGCAATCTCAATAGATTAAGAAGAGCTTTGGTACGCATTTTTAGATTTTTGGATAAATTCAAAGGTAAAAATAATATAGGATTCGATAAGGCAATATCGTATATGGAATTGGATCATGCTAACAAAGTTTTAGTAAAATTGGCACAACGTGAGTGTTTTAAACACGAAATAGATGATTTGGAAAATAATAAACCTTTAACAAATAAAAATTT
Source organism: Ophraella communa (assembly GCA_035357415.1). Classification (NCBI taxonomy): domain Eukaryota; kingdom Metazoa; phylum Arthropoda; class Insecta; order Coleoptera; family Chrysomelidae; genus Ophraella; species Ophraella communa. The sequence goes on along the minus strand of CM068988.1, from coordinate 15,991,908 downwards.
ATTAAGTCTTAGTCCCTTTTTAGATGACCCAGGGTTTTTGAGAGTAGGAGGAAGGCTCCATCTATCAAACTTAAAATATGCTCAAAAGCATCCTTTATTGCTAAAAGCTAATCATAAATTCACCCGTTTACTATTCGAATTAGAACATAAAAGATTGCTACATCCTGGGCCTCAACTGTTGCTGTGTTCTATTAGAGAAAACTATTGGGTTTTGGGGGGAAGGAATTTAGCTAAAAAAGTGGTATATGATTGTATAAGATGTTTTAGAGCAAAACCAAAATCTATGGAACAATTAATGGGCGTACTACCTGAAGAACGCGTCAAACCTGCCCCACCTTTCTCGGTAACTGGGGTAGATTATGCTGGTCCACTTGTTATTAAGAACAAGTATGGTCGTGGATCAAAAACTTCAAAATGCTATGTTTGTATTTTTATATGTTGTGCAGTTAAGGCCGTACATTTGGAGGCTGTATCGTCACTGACTACTGAAGCTTTTGTCGCCAGTTTTAGACGTTTTGTTGCTCGTCGCGGGAAACCTTCAAAAGTCTTGTCAGACAATGGCTCAAATTTTATTGGTGCACGTAACGAATTGCGTGAATTGGCTAAATTTATCACTGCACAATCAGAGTTACTATCTACAGTAATTAATAACGAAGGGGTAGAATGGAAATTTATACCACCCAATTCTCCGAATTTTGGCGGTTTATGGGAGGCAGGGGTTCGGTCTTTAAAACATCATTTAAAGAGAATTGTTGGTAATTCGAGTTTAACTTTTGAAGATTTGTGTACTGTACTTACTCAAATAGAATCAGTTTTAAACTCCCGTCCACTTACCCCCATGTCACCTGATCCTAATGATTTGGATGTGCTAACCCCATCCCATTTCCTTATTGGTAGAAGGCTCACTGCACTGCCAGACCCTTCACTTCAAGATATCCCACTGAATCGTTTGTCCAGATGGCAGCATTTACAGATGCTTTATCAACACTTCTGGAGCAGATGGTCGGCAGAATATCTCACAGAGCTTCAAAAGAAGACAAAGTGGAACCGTAATTGTGAAAATTTAAGTATTGGACAATTGGTGATCGTGAAAGAGGACAATTTACCTCCATTACAATGGGCTTTGGGGAGAGTAACAAACATTTTTAGTGGTCCTGATGGAAAAGTTCGAGTAGCCACGGTAAAAACAGTTAATGGTGAATACAAACGCGGTATTTCAAAATTCTGTTTACTACCAAATTAGACATTAATTGAAGTGTCCTTCAATGGTGGGGGGAATGTTAATGAACATATGCGCTTTACCCCGTATAAGAAGGGTAGTAACGATGCGTCGCCGGCATCAACAGCCGAGCTGCCGAGCAGGTGCCAGACTTTGTTACAATGTCGATGAATGTAATCATGTTTTAAATTACGTTATATTTGTAAAATTTGTATGTTATTACAAAGAATAAAGATTTGTTTATTTGATGCTTAAAAGTTGGTAAATAATTTTATTAAAATACTGGAAGAATTCCCAACAAATATAAAGTAAGTATTTTTCTAAATAAATAAATAGTATTTGAATTTGAGTTAAATTTTTTCACTTGCTGAGAGGCTTTTTTATATAAATGTTTATTTTGTTGTGCTAATGTCTCCTTAACAACACAGTTGCCACATTTTTTGGACTGTCCTTGACTAATTTAAAAAAATAGACAGTTATGTTTTCATAATTTTATTATGTTCTTGACAACTGATAGAAGACAATCCTTTTTCTTCCTGGAATTCCTCGATATCCGATATATTGTTATGAGTTGTAACTTATTTACTTGCTTCGACAGATTAGCATTGACTGAATTTAATTTAACATTTAAACAAAGTGCGGCGGAGAAAATGGTTAGTAGGCAACACGTGATCGACAAGGTGGAAGAAAAAGCTTGGTAAAGCTTGAGAAAGCTTGACAAACAAGCCATGCCTGGACTTTCAAAATCAAATCAAGCCAAGCCTTCTCTTTTAAAAAAGCATGGTTGTCAAGCCAAGTTTTTTGCAGTGAAACACTGTACGTAATTGGCTTCTTTATTGCGTAGAACACCTATTTATCCTGGCACCCCTAAAAAATGTAATGTCATTCATTTTACATACTTCTTTAAGATTCCTTAGATTGTCGCGTACCATGTTGAACCTGAAAACATAATATGAGGTCGCTGATATGGCTGGTAGATTCTTGTAAAAATTAATGACTAAAAATGTATTGCGGGAATGTTTAGTTAAACGCGCCAGTGTATTTGCCCAGGTGTAATGTTCATATACTGCTGCCCCTCTGACTTGAATCAGAAATGAAACTGAAAACTCTTCCACTGTTCCAATCCCTTCTGCTATCAATAAGATTCAATTCAATAAAATATCGATACCCTACTTTGAAAACCTCGTAAGTACCTAACACCTGATTTTACAGGAGCAACAAAAAAAACTGCGGTATTTTAATTGCGAGAACAATTGCTAATTAAATTTTGTGTTAATGCATTAAGTGCAAAATTACGTACAAAATTTAATTAGCAATTGTTCTCGCAATTAAAATACCGCAGTTTTTTGTTCCTCCTGTAAAATCAGGTGTTAAGTACTTACGAGGTTTTCAAAGTAGGGTATCGATATGTCAATATTTGTACATTTAAAATTGTTTGTACTCAAAGAAAGTGAAATAAACTGTTAGATTTAGAGGGTAGACTTTTATATTTTGGGATTGGAGAACAAAAAAAAATATCGAAAACGAAATCATCGAAAGTCACTATGATTGAGGTATCTCCAAAACATGCATTTTGAATGCAGCAATCGCTTCTTCAGGTGTCGAAAAACGTTAACATCTCAGTTAGTTTTTTACGTACGGGAATCAAAAGAAGTCAGGTCTATACGGCGGATGAATCACCGAATCGATGTGTTGGGTTCTCAAAAATGCAGTTGTTTGAGCCGATGTATGGGAGCTCGCATTGTAATGGTGAAGAGTGATCCGTCTTCGGCGGTTGGTTTTACTGATTTCTTGGAAGACAACTGGCAAAGAAATAGTTGTGTACCACTTAGGATTTACTGTTTTGCATTGTTCTAGTGGTACGGTTGCGAGATGGAAGTGCTTCGTACGCGAACATCTTTTGTTGGATTGGGCTCATCTTGAAACACCCATACAGTCGACTGCTGTTTACTTTCGGGCTCATACGCGTAAATCCACGATTCATCACCTGTCACGATGTCATAGACGTGTCTCGAAACGCGATCGTATTTTCCTTCAACCAATCGACATGAGCCTTTTTTGAGCGATTGACAAATTGTGTGGGATTCAAAGCGAACAAATTTTTTTGATTATCAAATATTTATGCAATATTGAATATATGCTGGTCCCACTAATGCCTAAGGTTGTCTTAATTTCACGATAGGTCACATGGCGATCTTGCAATATCAGTTCGCGCACAGCATCAATGGTTTTCGGAACAAAAACTGATGTTGGACGACCTACACGAAATTCGTCTTGGAGTGAACTACGGCCACGATTGAATTCACCATACCATCGATAAACACTGGTACTCGACGGAGCTACATCGGCAAAAATTGAATTTAGTTTATCCGTGCACTGTTGCTGAGTTAATTCAAGTTTTAAAAAATAATCGCACGATTAATTCCATTTTTGGGCCGAGAAGAATCTTTTAAGTTACTGTAAACAACACAAATAGCGCTCGTATGTCAAAACGTTCTGAGTACGTATAACTTTAAAAATGTCCAACTTTACGATAGAACTATCATTTGCCAGATTTCAACACCAGGGTTGCCAAATCCCGCAATATAAAAGGCAACCCTCGTAAAGATTTTCTAACTTCTAGAATGGCATTTATAGCAAAAAACATTTCGGTAGAGATTCTTACTCACCAGCTAAATAAAAGTTATTATTGTTGGTTTGTAGCGAATTTAAAACCGGATGTTGATTCATAACTTGCTATCGTTTATTAAATGTGATTTTAAAAAACTGAAGGTATATCTTTCAAGCATAAACAGTTGCTAGCGCTGTAACTGTGTTTCGCATCATTTGTCCCCGAAATGATTGCGACCAGTTTATCATTTCAACGTTAAAGTTCTTCCACGCTGGTTGCAATAGAATAACGATATTTTTTATCATTTTTTTGTTGTTAGGAAGACGAACAATGGCAATAAAATTAAGGAGTTTTTCCGCAAACCTAAATCATATTATATACGAACTTTTCAGTGTCTTATTCCCATTGTGGTATGTTTCAATATTGTTTTTGTCGTATGAAGTGGAACAGTAAATCATATTTCATTTTTCGTTTTCTTTAGCAATGGAAAAATGTACAGCAGCTATTACATCGTCCGGGATTTTCTTCTTTGTAATATTATGATTTCTGTCGCCAATACTGTAGGAGACAAAATGTTCTCTATTGTGTAAACACATTTGTGTAAAGCGTTGATGGTATCGGGAGTAAGGATGGTGGTAGTGTTGACAGGAGAGAAAAAAATGAACGTAAATCTCTGAACATTCTGTTTCTTGAGGGTGATGAAATATCGTTGGGGTTTAAATCCAATTCGTACGGTTACCAGAATCGATATTATGTTTACTAATACAAAAAAATAACAAACAAAACAAGGAAATCGCATAATATTTGTTTGAAAACCTTTGAGTTTTAGCCGATTAAATATTTATTACACTATTAATTTAACCCTACATTCCAGCTTTAGTGTATTGTAGTTGTCCGGTATATTAAGTTATGTAATATTCACGGAAATCAATTGTTGGCATTAATTAGAAGACCTGAACCTACTCGTATTACACGTCCGTATGGACGTTCTCTTGAATACCTTCGTCAAAATCCTTGCCCTTCGTCTTAGTATTCGGTTGTTAGATCACATATCATGTTAAAGCTTAATTTCGGGCAACCGAAGAATAAAGCATTTGCTACACTATGCTTTTCATACCCATGTTACCATCGAAGAGATGCGTTACGGGAATTCCCGTATTTATCAATAGAGAGAGGTAGTTCGAAACTCGGGCATTTAAGTTGCCAATTAGACCGGTGATTGATAAATATGTCCGGCATTATAGGATTACTAGACTCCATTCATAATCAACGAGAAGTAATAAAACCTAATTAAGTATTCAAACGACAGCACAAGTGGCTCAGTATATTTTCGAAGATTTTTTATAAAAAAAGTATTGCAGAGCGTTGCCTTTTGATTGAGGATTGTCTCCATTCACGCGAATTCTTTTAAATTTTTTACCTTTAGTTTTTCTTGTCACCTTTTCTGACGGATTCCATTAATTGAGATGGTAAACAGCATAAATAATATTTATTATGTGCTATATATATACGGGGTATATACACAATTTCTGGGCAACAATTGCCAAAAATACTATATACTTTAAAATTTTTTGTAATACAAGATTACACGACGTGATTATCATTTTATAACTAATCTGTCACGATCTGTCACTGTCACATTTTTAGAAAAGGCGACCCGATCGCGTCTCACGTCTCACAGAATATTCGAAATTCGAACAAGTATCATAATAGTATTTTTCGATTTTTAACTCTCTGTACTTCTGTCGGACTTTAATAGGTAGCTCTCTTTATAATCCGTGAGTTACCTGAAAATAATTAATAGTCATGCTTCCGGATTACATAGGTAAATAAAATAAACTTTTTTCCAATAATAAATATACATATTTAACTTTATGAACGTATAAACACAAATGAACTTATTTATTTACATAAAATAGTGAAGCAAAATTTATTGGAATAGGTCAGTGCAATAGTAACATTCTCAATACAGTCAAATGTTACCGTGTTCGTATTTTGCAGCCTAAAAACTATTAACTAAAATATCTTTTTCTTCAAGCGTATAATAAAAACTGTATTATGTTCTTCAACACGCCTATTCTTTTACTAGTAATATAAAGAACTCTCATTATTATACTAGTAACAAAATAATAAGAAACGGTGGCAACGTCTTATGGGTGTTATAATCAAGAAGGCAGGAACTGTCAATTTCCTTATTTAATTTTGATGTTTTGTTAGTTTTGAAAAGTGTCAGACTCTGAAAGTGTTCCTACCTAATTCAAACTGCAAAAATGTCTCAAGACTTACAATGTACGCCTCCGGAATTAGTTGAAATAGCTAATTCTAGTATTGAAACTCTAATTCCAACGAAGTCGCGTAAACTGTATGATTTTGCAGACGAAAAATTTCCAAAATGGTGCAATGAATATAATGTACAGCAATACACGGAAAACGTTATGCTTGCATACTTCACGAATTTGTCCAGAAAGTTTAAAAGTTCTATTCTATGGGCACAGTATTCAATGATTAAAAGTCAATTAAACATTAAACATAATGTTAAAATAGAAAAATATAGCAAATTAATTGCATTTATAAAGCGCCAAGAGGAAAATTATACACCGAAAAAATCAAAAGTATTAACAAAAGATCAATTTGATAAATTTCTCAAGGATGCACCGAATAATGTTTATTTAGCAACAAAGGTAGGTACTATCTTATTTCTTTTTAAGCATTATTACGTTTATTAAACCGTTGACAGTAATATCTACTCGCAGATCAATATTTAACTTGACAGCAAATATTACCTCATTTCCAACTTATAACATTTAATGACGGTAGCTCAGTGGCAGAGCTTTTGTCTTCGGTCGCGAAGGTCAGCGGTTCTTAAAATCATAAACACAAAAAACAAAAAACAAAAAACAACGGTCGTTTACTATAATTGGCGATTTTTATTTGAATTTGGTAAGACAGTATACGACTCTTCATCAGGATGATATTGGCTTGCAGCGATTTTTTATTAAATACCAGAATGGTAAATGTCACCGTCACCGCAACTATTTTAGTTGACAACGGAGGTGATATTACCGCTTTAAAGCGGCATGGTGGATGGAAATCCACCAGTGTTGCTGAAGGGTACTTAGATGATTCCATTTCCAGTAAAACACAAACTGCACAAAAATACTTAATTGGCAAGAACAACCAAGTAATAGTTCTGGAATCGCTGACATAATAATCGACAATCAACATACTAATAATATGATGTATACCAATGACAAAATTGTAAATGTCGAAGCTGAAAGCGGTGGCAGTGGCTTAAATTTAAACAACTGCAGTATACAAAACTGCACATTTAATATTACTGTTAATAAATTACATAAATGTAATACTTTATGTAATTTTTCGTTTGTATTAATTAAATAGTTGAGATATAAACAAAGCCTTCTATATTTTTTATTAAATGCATATTATTATTACACTTGAAGAAAAAATAGTATATGTTACTCGGAGCAGAAGGCCCATTATGTTTCGCCCAGTTTGCACAGCCTCGGCTAGCGCCTCGACAGTGCAAGAACCTGGGCTCAACAATAATGTTGGCCTTCTACTCCTAGTAACATAATATACTATAATTGACAAATTAACAAATAATATTGATGAAATTATATGAATTATATAAATATTGATCAATGGCCAAACTAAAAAACATCTATCTGTCTATATAATTTCGCTTAAGTATTCAACTTTTGAAAAACCCTCTGTAAATCTGTTTTGTTAAAGCATTAAGTGTTTGTATAAATACGTTTTATTTTTAGGTATTTTCAATTACAGATTCCTTTAAAAATGGTATACGGTTCTGGAAGTTTTGTTCTTTTTAAATGAACTCATCCATAACACTGGCTCCGTTATCTAGATTGAGCGGTAATGGAAATTTACCAATTTAGCGACCCTCATTAAGTTGATAAGTGACGCTTGCCCAGGCATCTAGTGAGTGAATACCTCGCATCTAACTAGTGAATAGAAAACCGTTAGGCCGACATCAATGCGGGAATAACAGAAGGGAAACTACCATCGAAATCGGTTAATATATTTTACGATGATGTCCAAACTGGATACCTACAGTAAATTTACTATTACGACGCGGAAAGAATAAAAAAGTAATAAACAGATTAATATTTAAAAAAATTAAATATTAAATCAACTCCAAGATAAATTATTTATTAAAATTAAAATTTTAATTCGTAAAATACTTAAAACGTATAAAACTGAAATAACCATTTTGGGCTTTATTTTTGAGACATATCCATGACAGGTGAACAATACTGGGACATTTTTAGAATTGAAGTAAATAAGAGAATAAGCCGATCTTTACCAATTATATAATTAATAATTAATAAATATATAAATCTGGTTTCGTACGATCGAAAAAAATCTTGTCCAATAAAGTCCTCGAATTTGATACTAATAGATAATTTTGTTTACATATATGGTTTTTTCAAAAGCAAATTGTAAATGACTAGGTCACGGCCTATCCAAGAAATAGACAGCATTACAATAGAGAGTCGAAATGTGGGGAACTAAGCAATGCTAGTTGCATTATGTGATTTTTAATAATTTTTTTCACCTGTCAAAATGTTTTGTGATTTCTTCCATTGAAACCGCTTAATCTTCAATGTTTTATGCTTAATGTTAGCCAATCACTTAATACTAATTGTTTTTTTGCACATGTCAAAATATCACATTTATGTGATTTCGTCCAATGAAAAAGCTTAATCTTCAATGTTTAATGCTAAATGCTGGTCGATTATTCCCGTTTATACTGACTAATTCACTAGACTATTTTTAACTGATTATTTTTTACCTGTCAAAATATCACACTTTTGTGATTTCGTCCAATGAAAACGCTTCATCTTCAATGTTCTGTGCTAAATGCTAGCCAATCATTCCGTTTTATACTGATTATTTTTTTCACCTGTCAAAATATCACAGTTTTGTGATTTCGTCCAATGAAAACGCTTAATCTTCAATGTTCTGTGCTAAATGCTAGCCAATCATTCCGTTTTATAGCGATAAAACCACTAGTCGTTTTACCAGGATCGATAAAATTATAGAACTGTCAAAAATCAATAACAATATTGCACAATCAATTTTCTTGTTTATAAGTACCTTACTATAAATCAACATTTATTTATATTATCTAAATATTCTGAAATATATTTTGTTATTATTATTATCACAATTCAATTCATCTAAACGATAATGAAAAACCAAATATGTAGTTATTTTAAAACTAACCTGCTTCCTGGTTCTGTATGCATTTAAAACTTTTATATGCCTACAGGCAAATGTGGTCTTGTAGGTAAACTTTAAATAGATATACCTAATAATTTTTATTTTGGTAATTTTCTCTTTAATAATATAATTGTATAAATAGGTATAAAAATGAATATTTATTCAAATTATAACTCTGTTTTCACGACGCTCACGACATCTGACAACTGTCAATACTATCTAGTGTATAGGATAAGTTCGGCATTTTGTGGACCATATTGATTACGTCATTAAAGTCGGGCTTGTCAAATTTTTTATTAAAGTTATTAAAAGATCAAAACATTATAATTAAAATAGTAAAAATGGGTAAAAGATAACGATAAGTTATTAAATAAAGTGGTTTTTGTACAGAATGGTTCAAAAAATAATCTTCTCAAATACCATTCGTCCTGTAAAATTTTACTAGATAAATTTTTATTTTCTAGACTCAAACTTTTTTATTTCAGGCAAAACTACTCAAACAAACTGAATAAGATAAAATCAAGAGTCCTACGGACTCGTGATTTTATCACATTTCAGTTTGTTTTCGTATTTTTGCCAAATAAAAAAGTTTTCGTCGAAACTAAAAATTTATCGATAAAATTTTAAGGACTCGTGGTATTACCTTTGATAAAACAACTAGTATTGATAAAATCATGTAACTGTCAAAAATTCAATAACAATATTGAACAATTAAACAGCGAAAATAGTGAAAAGTAAAATAGTGAAAATTAGTGAAAAGATAACGATAAATTATTAAATAAAGTGGTTTTTGTACAGAATGGTTCAAACAATAATCTTTTCAGTTTGTTCTCGTATTTTTGCCAAATAAAAAAGTTTTTATCAAAACTAAAAATTTATCACTTATAATTACACGAGAGCTTTTTTTTGTCGAAGTAAACTTGACATATATCAATAAGAATTTTGTTGCCTGGCAATTTAACGAAAAAAACTGCCTCTCCATTTTTTTGAGTTGAATTACCTAATGGCAACAAAATTCGAATTATAAATGTCAAGTTTACTTCGACAAAAAAAAGAGCTAGAGTGTAATTCGGTAAGACAATTTAATGAATATCTAAATCAATAAATTAAAAAATGAGATGTAAATTAGTTTATTTAATTTATCGAAAAAGTACAATTGTTAAAAACACAATTATTAAAAATAGCTTGATTTTCAGAAGCTTCTTGTCTTTTGTTAATATTTTGCTGCATGCTACTATTTTGAACGGTGGTAGTAACTATTTCCTGGATGGTAGTACGAATGGAACCAATGATTTCTCTGTGATGTTCTCCAAATCGCGACATTTCCACAAATGAAAACTTTTCTGACAACGCAAGTTTAAGAAAAACTGACGTAACGTCATCAAAAATTTGTTTACAATGCTGGTTGTCATGCTTTCAAAAGTTAGGTTCGTTCGATTATGTTTCGTTGATATTGTCTTGTTTTTCTCGTGATTAGTCTTGTCGAATACCATTCGAGATAAAAAATTTTCCCGGCCAAATTTTCTTCTGGTTTTATTCAAGTTTGTTGCTTTTTGGCAATTTTCGCTCATGAAATTTTGACATAATCACGAGACGTCAGCCGAGTTCAGTTTCATTCGCGTAAAATGCCAAGCAACAAAATTTCATACCAGTCGAAAATTTTGCCGGCAAAATTTTCTCTCTTATGATATTATATACGATTATTTTTTTCACCTGTGAAAATATCACAGTTAAAATACTACAACATTCCCAATCAACGCAAAATAATGAAACTTTCTAAAACCAGTAAACCATAGACGTGCAACTAAGAATTAAAATAACACATAAATATTTTAAAAATATGTTTTTTAAATGCCTATTATAAATTTAAGGATAATAAAAAACTCTTTGTTTTAACAAAACTTCCAATATTTATTTATTTCGCTAGAAACGGCTGTCATTGAGTCTTTTAAAAAAGCAGTTTTTAAATAAATATTGGAAGTTTTGTTAAAACAAAGAGTTTTTTATTATCCTTAATAAGATGGACTTCCAAAAAGTAAGGGTTAGTACAATCAATTTTATTATAAATTTTGATATCACATCTTTTGTTTAATAGTTTTACCATATACCTTGTTGTAATATACAAGCTTGTTGGTTCAAACAATTATCTTTTCAATTTGATATTAAATGTATTTAATTTTAAGGTAGGTTTATTTATAATTTATTGTATACTGCATTGTTTTACCTCATCCATATGTTTTTTCTAGCCTGGTATTTGTATATAATGCGCATTTTAAATTGTTTTAAATGTTAAAGTCTGCAATATTTTTAGAATACCGATTTTTCAGTTATTCGATAATAACGGTTTTTATCTTTAACGTAATCAACTTTCATCGTCAACATAAAACCTAAACTTCTCGATCGCCAGCATACGTTGTTCCTCGATACGTAATATTTTCTTTAGTCCAAGCCGACTATCTGCTCGAATGCAATCCACACGAAACTAACTGTCCAAATTTAAACATTAGCCTGCGCAATATCTGTGAAATAGTGTTTCTGGTGTGCCCTGCCCGCCGTTTCGGAAACGACTACTATACAGATATATCCACATCCATTACACAGCAGATAACAATGGCGAACTTAATTCACTTCTGTCGCTTACTAAACAGTTTCCTTTGTTCTCTATTATATTTACGTGGAGAACTGGATTTATGATTGTTGTAGACCGGGAGCGTTGGGGTGGTTTCCTTATGCGAAAGTCAGCAAGCTGAACTGTAAATTGAATACGACAAAAAAAGAATTTTTAACGACACGCTTTGTTGATAAAAAAGTGCAATTGGAAAATCTATTGAAAATAAATAAAAATAGTACAAGACAGTGGCCGGAAATTGTAGCATCGGGACAAAATGGCGGTTCGGATTTAGCTGCTTTCTTCTTTTTTATATAAAGTTCATTTAAAAAAGAGAATAATTAAATAAATCAAACATATAAAACCGGTGCCTTGAAAGTTTTATAAAGCTTTAATGGTTTACTTTACTTGATCAGTGTATCTCACCCTGTAATTATACCATAGGAATCTGAATATAATAATAATACCCAAGGTGGGTAGAATACTACGCTCAAAATCCCACATGGCCTGGTATGTCGACTGTCTGCTCCACGGATTCTGGGGGGAGCAAAAATAATTCGATAAAGAACATTCAAAATAAAACTTTTAAACAAAACTTCCATTTTTTATTCAAAAAATTGCTTTTTTAACTCAATGGCAGCTGTGTCTCTAAAAACTAACAGATTGAGATATTGAAGTTACTTCAATAATTCGATTGTTACCGATACCTTACCACTCAGGAACCATCAGGTGAATGGGCATTACAGCACCTACAACTCTTGTCGCGTTTAAGTTGTTGACAAAATGGCTTGTTCGAAAAATGATGCATCTTCTTCCTCGGTTAGCGTCATGCGCAACGTGACATCGAGTATGGCTACTACAAAAACCCAGGGGGAAATATCACAGAATCTTGTCCACCGGTTTCTGCTGTTTCTGAAGTATAGCAGGATGGTACATCCATGACCACTAAAGCGGGAAAAACCAGGGAATGTATGGATTGAACTACTGAGAATGATTTAAAAGCATACTGGTCCGCTCGCCATCGAGCATTTATACAATAATATCAGGATTTACAACATAATACGGAGTAACGTATTGCTGCTCAGCGTCGAACAATCATTAAAAACAATTTTCTATCTGGTCCGATAATGCAATAAATACGAGACGAAGTGAAATTTATTGTACTAACCCTTACTATGTGAAAGTCCATCTTATTAAGAACAATAAACAACTAAACGGTTGAACTAAATTTTCACTATTTATTCGCAAAATATGTTTTTAAATGCAATGACAGCCGTTTCGCTAGACAACTAGCATCGTCAGATTGACATATTGAAGTTACATTTTGTTTGTTTGTAGCTAGGTACCTGATGTTGATTAGGTAGTATTAAAGTTAGACCAAGAATGGAAGTAATAAGACATTAAAGCCTAGATGTTATTAGCCCTAAGGGATTATCCTGAATGTATTTCCCTCTAAGATCAGTATAACTGTGCAATGATATAGAAAAACCAGGAAAAAACTATATCATGCTAATCTTTACAATAACTTAATGTATTGATCTGCTAGATGTATTTTTATTTCAAGTTGTGTGTGTTTTGAATTAAATTAATGCAGATGTTGCCGAAGATATTATTTTTAAAATTGTATTAGAAATATTTCCACAATATGTAATTCTTTCATAACTTTTAATTTCTTTAGTTTGTTGAGGGAATATTAGTTGTAGTGACATTTTCTGTTCTTTCTTATTAATTAATTTATTTTTTTTAAAATGTATTGGAAAGCCAATAGATGTAGCTATTTGTTTTATAGTCTCAATTTCTTTATTAATTTTTTTTTGTTTATTGGAATTGAAAATGCTCTATCTATCATAGAATTTTAAGCTGCTATTTTATGTGATATAGGATGATTTAAATGATATGGTATAGTTACATCTGTTTGTGTTGGTTTTCTGTATATTTAATAATTTAATGAATTATTAACTTTTTCAATTCTCAAATCTAGAAAATTAATTGAATTATTTTCTTCAACTTCTAAGGTGAAATTAATTTTAGGATGTAATGTATTAATATAATTAAAAAAAATATATCTAATTGTCGTTCGCTATCTAGAAAACCTGCTAACACCTCATCAACATATCTATACCAAAATAAAATATTATTTATATCTAGAATTAAAGATTTTGTTTTCTAAATTATCCATAAAGATATTTGCTAAAATTGGAGAAATAGGAAGACCATTTTGAATATATAATTTGTTATCAAATGAATACATTAATTAGTTCAATAATTATATCTGATATTATACCTGGATGGATATTTCTTTTATCTAATAGCTAGAACTATACATTTTTTAGAGGGTATTTTAGAGAACATATTAGTTATATCAAACGATACTAATTTAGTATTATTTTGTAAACTACATTTAGTTAATTTATTTATCAAATCTAAAGAATTTTGTATTCAATATTTAGATATGTAACCAAAATTATTTAGTTAAATTTAATGTACTAACTCTTACTTTTTGGAAGTCCATCTTATTAAGAATAATAAAGACTCTTTGTTTCAACGTAACTTCCAATATTATTTGAAAAAATATGTTTTAAATCACAATGACGGCCGTTTCGCTAAGAAGCATCGTCAGATTGACATTTAAGTTACATTTTGTTTGTTTGTAGCTAGGTACCTGATGTTTAGACCAAGTATGGAAGTAATAAGACATAACAATATTAAAGCCTAGATGTTAATAGCCCTAAGGGATTATCCTGAATGTAATTCTCTCTAAGATCAGTATAAATGTGCAATGATATAGATTTCCTTGAAGAACTTGAAATAAAAAGACATCTAGCAGATCCACAATTTAAAGTTGTTAATGAACAAAATAAATCTTGGAAGTTCTCTACTGTTTACTTTGATTGAGTTTACATTTTATACATAGATAAGACGTAATTGTAAAACACAAATATATTAAGTTATTGTAAAGATCAGCATGATATAGTTTTTTCCTGGTTTTTCTATATCGTGTATATACACACTTAATGTCTTCAAATTTTTATACACCCGGTATATCAGTCCTAATTAGCGATGCCTAATTTTTAAATAATACACAATAAACAATAATACTACCACAAATATAACCCACAAATACTTAGGTCAAGTTCAACCGTATTTCTAATTTATAAAACTTAATAATTAGTGTGAATTAAAGTTATTATAAGAAGCATTAATGAAGTGTGAATAAAAGATGGAGCAAACTCCCAGAGTTAAATAATTAAGAAGGACCTTACTCCCACATCAGTCCACTCTAGGACAACATCACTTTCATTTTTTTACAAAAGCAACAGATATCCTTTTCTCTTTTTGGACAAGTAATTACTTATAGTAGTAAATACATTTTAGTACTTTCTCGAATTATATTTGGTGAACGTATTATTAGAGCCAACTTTTGGCTGTTAGTAACGTCAAGTTATTTTGTTTATAATGAATTTCTTGACAATTATATTATATCTGATAGTTGTTGCAAATTACCACAGTCTATATAGAATAAATTTTACCACTCCTGTCACGTATGAAGTTGTATGTACTAAACTGTCAACACTACTTATTCCATGTTTTTGAAATTAAAAAGCCTTGTATACGTTTATTAATATAATTTTGTCGTTGATGGATAAAGATGAGTTAATTGTCCTTTTAATTGGGGAGAAAATAACTTGCTGTTAATTAGATGATGCAACATTAAAACTCTTTCATCAGTTTAAAATTGATGCTTAGATAGTCATACCAGATTAATCAAATTTAAATATTGCTATAATTTTTTCATTAAGAATAATAAAAAACTATTAAACGTAACATCCAAGTTTATTTGAAAAAATTATGTTTTAAATTACAATGACGGCCGTTTCGCTGATTAGCATCATCAGATTGACATTTAAGTTACATTTTGTTTGTTTGTACCTGATGTTTAGGTAGTATTAAGGCTAGACCAAGTATGGAAGAGTTTTTTTATTATTCTTAATAAGATGGACTTCCAAAAAGTAAGGGTTGGTACAATAAATTTAATTTTTTCAATTAAACTTGGAGTTAAAACGAAGAGTTCTTTATTATTCTTAGTTGATAATAAGCATTATTTTTCACTGAAACCGGACATAAAAAAATTCATTTTTTTGAATTTGAAGTATAGTCTTGTTGATTCTGTATACAACAGGTACATTAAGCAACCGATTTACATATTATTTTATAGTTTAATCCAAAAAAAGTTATAATATTGTTTAAAAGTTAATTTTAAGGAAGTAGGGAGGATGGAAGGATGGAAGTATTTCTAAAACTTGAATATATCTAAAAATCCTTTAACCTTTTCTGATGTTTTTTTTGGGGGAGGGGGATGGCGAGCCGTCGCGCATTTCCCAGTAGTTACATTTAAAGTTGAGGCTGCAATATCTCTACATTTCCAATTACTCCAGCGCTTATATGGCAAATGGCGACCGCTAGCAGCGCCTATGCTCCATGATTTAATCATTATTCATTTTCGCTCTCATGACCTTCTACTACCTATTCATTCGAATAAGCAATTTCCGATTCAATAGACACCAGATGGCGTCCTCTGCCCCTGCAAATGACTCTTTAAATTTTTAATCTTCATTCATTGGGTTGTTTGAAGTCGGGGGGTCTCCCCACACCATATACCTACACACGTTTTTGTGTCAACCATATTTCATTTCGGCATTTGTCCTGAACATACGTACCTATATATATTTATACGTAAAAAAATAACAGAGGGTTTTAAAATGACCTTCGCTGGATGCAAGTCTCGTAAAATTATTTAAATGGAACGAATGAAATGCGGAATTTTTAATTATTTGCGGACATAAACGCCAACGTGGAAGTGCGTGTATGTCCTTTATGGCTAACGAATTTTGAAATGTTATATAATTTAGAAGTTTTTGCATTAACATACTCGAAATATTTAAGTTTTTTATTGCTGGTATATGTACAGCACAAAAAATGATACGTAAAACTAATAAAATTTAATAAATAATAATATTAATAATGTAATTAGACAAATTTAAAAAACAAAAATTTTTGGCCCTTATTTAAAATTAACACAATACCAACTTTGTTTTTTTTAAATACAACGTCTCGCATTTTTTTAATTTTTAAATTATTCTAGGCATATTTCATCTACATTGTTGCAACTTTAACTATAACAATTGATAAAAGAACCTTTTTCTATAAACGTCAAAAAATGACAAGGTTCGAGCGTTGGCAAGAATATGCGAAATGACCCTTTTTTTCATTTTTCTTTGTTACTATGACACCGTGCGCGAAGTAGTCTGCGAAATACTAGGGATTTTTAACCTTTATGTTCCTCAATCAAGCAAAAATCCAAGAAATTGTGAGAAAATTTAACACTACCTAATTTTATTTATTATTTACAATGTTAACATTAATGGTGCAGCCAGTGCACGAACCAATATTTATTTCCAAACCAGATAAGTCAGATTCAGCCCGTGATATCCTAGTTTTGGGAGTTGGAAGACTATCCACTGCCGTAGAGGTGACAGCACTTAATCCTGAAATTTCACAGTCTAAAATTTTATTTGATATAGAATCCCGAAATATCCAGTATTAAAATAACCTAAAAGAAAATCAGTAATTTAAAAAACACATAAAACAATCATCAAAAATCTACCTTAACCAACAAATAGGTTTCTTCATCATCTGCCTCTTTTATGAATTCTTCAACTTCCTCTGTAGTCAACACCTTAGATTTCTTAGGATGGTTTCCAACTGACAACTTTTTCAAATATGGAACCAACTTTGTAAATTTTTTGAAATCCACGTTTTCTTTAACATTGAGTGTTGCTTATTGCCCATAACGTGGAGGACTTCAGCTTCTTAGACTGCTCTGCAAAATATACCAACAGCACATTTTCGGATACTTTTCTGGCTTTATTTGCTTCACACCACTCTTTAAATTGCTGATATGCATTTTCATACTGGTGCCTCGATTTCTCTGGTAAGAGATTTGAAATTACTGAATTGGCCGCATCTGTCAAGTTAGTTGGGGTACTGCTTACTTCATCTTCCCTCGAAATTTAATAGTGGTGAACTTCCAAACTAAAGAAATTAAAAGTTATAAAAGTATTACAAATTGTGGAAATATTTCTAATACAATTTCAAAAATAATATCTTCGGCAACATCTGCATTAATTTCATTCAACTCACACAATAATGTTGGTACAAAATTGTTAAATGTAAAAACAAAATTACCTAAATCAAAAAAATCTGGTGTTTACAAAGTTAATTGTCCAAAATGTAATGCTGTATATATAGGTCAAACACAAAGAAATTTTGAAATAATATTCAATGAACACTTAAGAGCATATAGATTACAACAACCAGATAAGTCAAACTATGCAAAACACGTTCTTGAACATCCACACTCATACACACCAATGACATTCAAATATTACATATTTGTGATAAAAAACAAAATTTAGATTTAGTAGTTAATGGACAAATAAATCTTGGATGTTCACCACTATTACACTGTTTACTTTGATTGAGTCTTTATTTTATACATAGATAAGACGAAATTGTAACATAAATATATTAAGTTATTGTAAAGATGATATAGTTTTTTCCTGGTTTTTCCATATCATTGCAGAGTTATACTGATCTTAGAGGGAAATACATTCAGGATAATTCCTTAGGGCTAATAACATCTAGGCTTTAATATTGTTTTGTCTTACTTCCATACTTGGTCTAGCCTTAATACTACATAAACATCAGGTACCTAGCTACTAACAAACAAAATGTAACTTAAATGTCAATCTGACGATGCTTCTTAGCGAAACGGCCGTCATTGTGATTTAAAACATATTTTTTCAAATAAACTTGGAAGTTACGTTGAAACGAAGAGTCTTTATTATTCTTAATAAGATGGACTTCCAAAAAGTAAGAGTTAGTACATTAAATTTAACTAAATAATTATGGTTCCATATCTAAATATTCAGTACAAAATTCATTAGATTTGATAAATAAATTAACTAAATGTAGTACTTAATACAAGACCAGGGGCACCTATCGCTGAACGAAGATTGCTCCTCCGGAAAGAAATATTCCGCCAAACCAACCTGAGGTGGCGGGAAGAAACTTCTTGCAACTCGTCAAGACAGATATGGCCAGAGCTTAACCTGCGACGCACAAAAGATATTCTATCTCTCTCCAGGAAATCCATCGGAAACGCGATTGCGGCCATCACTGGACACTGGCTTGGAGGATGCCATGCTGCACGCATGGGAATTCCACAAAGGAATGACTTTTGCACAAGCTGTCAAGACGAAGAGGAGGAAGAGACGATGGTCCACCTACTCTGTCATTGCCCTGCCCTATCCAGGCAAAGATTTTCTGCTCTGGGACAGCCCTATTTTGACAACTTATCCGATCTTCAGTCGGTTGGTATCAAAAGCATCATGCTGTTCATTGACAGCAGCTACTGGTTCTCACGATAGTGGTGGGGGTGGCAACCACCCCATACGGCATCACAACGGGCCTCTGGCCTAAGTGGGTTCCATCCCGAACCACCGTGTTAACCTAACCTAACCTAACCTAGCCTTAATACTACCTAATCAACATCAGGTACCTAGCTACAAACAAACAAAATGCAAAATGTTGAATCTGGAACCGTTGGCGAAACTGATACCGAAACCGTTTACACTACCACTACACCAACACACACTTTTAACTGCCTGACCCGCGTTTCGATAACCAAGTTATCTTCTTCAGAGACTGAAGGACGCGAGTCAGGCAGTTAAAAGTGTGTGTTAGTGTAGTGGTAGGGAAACAAAATGTAACTTCAATAGGTCAATTCTATAGCGAAACGGCCGTCATTGCATTTCATATTTTACGAATAAATAGTGAAAGTTAATTCAACCTTTTAGTTGTTTACTGTTCTTAACAATATGATATTGTTCTGCTGGTTAAATATTCCTTTCCGGAATAGGAGTTTCGCTTAAATTCCTATAACATTTAATGCTACTATATCCAGACACTTAAAGTTACTTAATTATTTCTCCCCAAATTCCACAATGGATTTCTACAAACTAAAGTGAAATTAGTCAATCGTCAATCACCAGTTATTAAAAAAATATAATATAGAATTGGATTCTTTTTGAATAACAACTCTGAAAACCATGGATGAGTTTTATTAGTTTTGTAGAATAAAAAAGTACAAAAAAAAACAAAAATATAAAGCAAGATATGTGATATTGAAGTTTAATAAAAAGTAACGCAAATAATTAATAAATAAATTGTAGAAGAAAAACAAGGATTCCCCATGCTTGTTCATAATTTAGAAAACGAATTACTTAAAAGTTGAAAGTTTCGAGTTAATATGATGAATCGGGATGAACCAATTGCAGAAACATGTTAGATATAAAAGGAAAAAAATCCATTTATCATAGATACATGTATCCGTTAAACCAATTCATCAAAACATGACATACCTATATATACCATTAGCATTTATCCGCATTTAATACAGATATTTATCTCAATCAAATGCGAATTATTTTTCTATTTAGTTTCTCACTGTTTACCTAAAAATCGGTCCGTAATCTGCCATCAATTAATTCAAATCAAAATTGGATTAAGCCCTTTGCACACACATACATAAAAAGCTCTTCAATTAATCATTTTTTATTTGGAGTAGAAGAAGATTTTAATCGTTTGATGAGTGTTTTGGACACTGCTTTGTTTGGATTAAAGTTAACATAGCATGATCAGTCAAATTTTGAGGTTAAATAAAATTATCTACCACTAATTACACGGTAGTATGAAAATACCAGCTGGGACAATCCTTAAATATATTTATTGTTATAGCCTAGCTTCGACAATTTTCAATTAAAAACTTGTCCCTACCTATCGCTGCCCTCCTACCCGCGTCCTTGATTAGTTCGATGTGCAGCGGATTTTTTATCTCAATTTAATCAAGGGATTGACATCGACGCCGATGAATTCTAGGCTGGGCATCGCGAGGGCGAAACGGGAAAGAGGGAAAGCAGGTGGCGTTAGGAGTGTTAATAAAAAATAGCCTTTATAAATAACTTGATAAATGATCATATCTTTCAGGCGGACCGTGATTAATTAATCCAAAATTAAAAATAGTTTGTGGGGATATTAAAAACCGAAAGTATTATGAAATGAGGTTACCCAAATTAAAAAAAAAAAAAACGCAAACATTATTTTTCCCAGAGTGGTTATGTTCTGCAAGTTTCTAGTTGGACTATTAGGTAGGTATATAAATGAAAAATTGATAAGTTATAATTACAAATTTATTATGAATAGCTAATTTTAAACAGCAATATATCCAATGACAATATTAAGTAGGAAAAATAAGAAAAAAGGCTTTTTATAAACTAGAAAAGAACTTACTTGATGTTGAAATTGTGCCAAATAAATTATTGTTATTTATGCAATGGTAAATAAGTTATTGTCGAAATTCATTTATTATTAAGTATCAAATAAATTCTTTTGTTTTAAATTACATACAAAGTTATCTGACCTTAATATATAGAATCCTGCTTTCTGATTGGTGAGAAAAATCGTAGTCGCTCTATGAAAAACGGAAACCAATGAAAATGTACGTGGAATCTCCGACTTTTGAAAAATATCGTTGTTGATAGACGTTTGGTAATAATTTTTAACTTATATTCTTAATGCACTTTGTTTTTCCTATTTTTAAAAACTGTTTATTGTTCACTCTGTTTAAACTGACTAGCTGATGATTTACATTCACCTACCGAACGATCTAATGGTTGACTTTCAATGATACACTGACTATTTACACTGATCTCTCAAGATATACTGACCGATCTTCTATGGCTAACTTCCAATGATATTATACTCCCCTAACGACCTCTTTTTAAGTCCTTATATAGGCTTCTAACCTTCCAGAATTTTCTTTTTTGGTTCTATGAATTAATCACGTACTAGAACACTATGTGCATCTTTCTCTTTCCTATATACTACTAGGCGTACTCACTTCGTCTACTTGTGGATTTTATTTTTCTAGAGCATATATTATATTATTAATTTCTAGATATTTCTGGTAGGTTTAAATAACATGTTTATGTACAAAATATAATATTGATACTTGCATAATAAAATTATTTCTAGGTTAAAATTTACTTACAAATACACAAAATATATAATAGAAGTTATTAGATTAAGGTAGTATAAAACAACTTCTATTGATATTATACCTATTATACTATTATTTAATATTTAAATGTTATAATATATTAGCTTAATAATCCAAGATTTAGAAAAAATAATTTTTATACAGCTTCAGGCACATGTAGGTAAAAACTATACAGTGCGGTCCATATGTATGGAATAAATTAATTTGTAGCGTTATTATGTACTATATGAAAAAAACCTCAAACAGGTCGATTTTTATTCTTAAATTGACAATTTACAGTATGAAAATATTATCCCCCTCCAGCACCCCTTCGGAATTATAAGCACCCCCCAAAAATTTTAAATTACAAAGGGGGTCGTGTGGCACCTCGTTGGAAAGGGATTTTAGTCCTCTGTTCAGCAATATAAAGTTTTTTAAGTTTGGTGCAATCATAACTGAGAAAATTGATTTTTAAGATGTAAAATTTTGATAATGTCTCTAACACAAAACTTATTAGATTAGAATGTGTTTTTCAATGTATTTGACACTTAAATTAAATGTTCAAAATGACCACCATTTACTTCTTGACAATAACCGAGGCAATATTGGAATTCTCGTACAATATTTTGTATGACCTCGGGGTTATTTTGTTAATTTCTTCCGTTATCCTAACTTTTAAATCAGCAATATTGTTTGATCTATTAAAATATACTTTAGATTTTAAATAACTCCATAAGAAGTAATCGAGAGGAGTCAAATCGGGGGATCTAGCCGGCCATTCGATCGCCCCACGTCTTCCAATCCACCTATTTGGAAAAACCTCGTTTAAATAATTTCTAACAGTACGTGCAAAATGCGGTGGAGCTCCGTCTTGTTGGTAGTAAATAGATCGATCTATCT
Source organism: Ophraella communa (assembly GCA_035357415.1). NCBI lineage: Eukaryota > Metazoa > Arthropoda > Insecta > Coleoptera > Chrysomelidae > Ophraella > Ophraella communa. The sequence continues at coordinate 15,969,146 of CM068988.1, read as the reverse complement.
CATTTGGATGATTAACATCAGGAAAAACTCTTAGTAATGTAGGCACTAAAAAGTTAATCAAAAAATCCAGATAAACCTCACCAGTAACTGTGCCCTCAAAAAAATAAGGGCCAATAATTTTATTGTTAATGATACCAGCCCAAACGTTAACTTTTTTAGGATATTGAGTGTGAGCCTCACACATCCAGTGAGGATTTTCTCTGCTCCAATATCTACAGTTCTGTTTGTTAACCGTTCCGTTTAAATGAAACGTCGCTTCATCAGAAAAAACTATTTTGTTTATGAACTGCAAATATGCGTTCATTCTATCCATCATCAATTCACATAATTCTTGCTTTCTATCAGGATCATCTTCATTTAACTCCTGAACCAACTGAACTTTGTAAGGGTGGTATTTTTCTTTATGCAGAACTCTCAAAATAGATGATTTACTTACATCATTGTCGGCGGCAAGTTCTCGAGTTGTCTTATGCGGATTTTCCTCAATCTCTAGAAGTACATCTAACTTTTTTTCATCAGTAAATTGAACATTTCTACCTGGTTTTTCAATATTTTTTACATGTCCAGTTTCACGAAACTTTTTTTCAATTTTGCTAACTGTAGACTACGAAACGTGTTGACCAGGGTATTTATTATTAAAAATTTCACAAACCTCCTTTTGAGTTCTGGTTTTATTACCACAACCAATCATAATTAAAATGTCTATTCTTTGAGTCTCGGAGAAATGAGCCATAATTAAATTTAATACGCGCACAAATATTATACTGACATCTTTTAGTAACTTTAAATACCTAAATGACAGCAGCCTACTAGATTTATATTAATTGTTTATTTAGTTTTTTGACTATTATTTTAATATCTTCAAAGTTTTTTCCTAATATTTAGCAGAACAGATACGAAAATACCTGATTATTTCTAAAGTTATTTTAATAGACCAAACAATATCGCCTCGGTTATTGTCAAGAAGTGAATGGCGGTCATTTTGAACATTTAATTTAAGTGTCAAATACATTGAAAAACACATTCTAATCATTATGTGACATTATTATCTTCATTCTACGTAAAGTTTTGTGTTTAGAGACATTATCAAAATTTTACATCTTAAAAATCAATTTTCTCAGTTATGATTGCACCAAACTTAAAAAAGTTTATATTGCTGAACAGAGGACTAAAATCCCTTTCCAACGAGGTGCCACACGACCCCCTTTGTAATTTAAAATTTTCGAGGGGGTGCTTATAATTCCGAAGGGGTGCTGGAGGGGATAATATTTTCATACTGTAAATTGTCAATTTAAGAATAAAAATCGACCTGTTTCAGGTTTTTTTCATATAGTACATAATAACGCTACAAATGAATTTATTCCATACATATGGACCGCACTGTATACCTACTAAGAATAATAAAAAACTCTTCGTTTTAACAAAACTTCCACTATTTATTTAAAAAATTGCTTTTTTAACCTGCCGCATTGATAATAATTATTGAAAATAAATTATCGTATGAGTAGGTAGGATAACAAAAAGCAAATTAATTTTTTTTATCGAGTTTTAATAAAACGACCGAATTAAACATAGGAAAAATCAAGATATTTTTGGCGTGTCATAATTTTTTTTTTCAATAGGCTTGTCAGTCATTGTATTTCGTTCAATTTCTTGTATTTATTGACTGCATGCAGGTACTTTATGGGCCAGTACAGTACTGACTATGAAAAAGCGAGAGATCTTATACAGCGTGTACCAACCTTACGACAAAGTTCGATATATGGGTTGTTTTAGAAGATATTAATGTTATTAACAAAAATAGTAGATGTCTTTAGGGTCCATATTTTGAAATTACCTTCAACTATACAGAGTGTTGTATAACTCCATTACAAACCAAACATATGATTTTTTAAATGGGAACCCTTGTATATTATATCGAATTCGGACTGCTCACATTTTTTTGAAGATTTTGATTTAAGGTTTTGATACGTTATACAGAGTCATTCAGAAGTTATGGACAAATTTGTGTGAAAATCTGTATCTTATTGTACGTTGAAGATTTTGTCTGAGTTTCGTAATATGATACAATATCACCGTATTCTATTAAATACTAATTATTTTCCCTTTTGTATACAAATGGAACACCCTGTATTTTATATCATAAATAGAATATCTGATTATTTATCTTTAATTTTTGTTAAGCATTCCCTATACCCAAAGTGCATGAAAACAGAGTTATTTTGTAATATTTATTGTAGAGTGTACGATTACTCGTACCTTTCATTTTCATTTGTCGTAAGGTTGGTACACCCTGTATATTGTTCAAAATTAAAACATATTCTCTTAGCGACGATTAAGTGTGCTCATTTAAATAATTAATTTATGCAATGCATAAACCTTATAATATATCAAAAACTTCTTTCAAACTAGAGAAATCGATAGGTATACCAAAGTCAAGGCTAGAGACCGTAGATTTTTATACGCTAAAATGTGATGCTTAATTCTAAAAACCCAAATTTCCAAAGGTTTTATTACAAAATGAACTCTATTAGTATTAAAAAAAGTCTACTGTTACCATCTCGAAGATTTTCCTAGTAGTAATGTAATAATTAGTGTAATTATTACATTGAAAACAATTTAAATTGCAATTCAAACATTTTGAACGAAATAATTTAAAGCTGTGACACTAAAACAAGAATGTAATTTGTCACCCACATAATGAATGGTAATTCTGGTGAACCGCCTTTCTGCAAAAGTCCGTTTTCCGTTGTGACACAAAGTTTGACCGCTTCAGATAACCGAATCAGAGCAAAAATTCGCACCGGCGTCAGCTTCTACTTTAAAACGTCGAGTTGAGTCATAAAATGGAGGTTTGATTAACTGTAAAAGATGTAGTTAAATGGAAGTCCATCTTACTAAGAACAGTAAACAACTAAACGGTTGAACGAAACTTTTTTTAAAGCTTTTCGCTAAAAACTAGCATCGTCAGATTGACATATTGAAGTTACATTTTGTTTGTTTGTAGATAGGTACCTGGTGTTGATAAGTAGTTATGGTTAGACCAAGTACTTACTTAGTTTAAAAATGGTCAAAAGAAGCGAAAAATGATAAGAAGGATACGTGTATTTTGTGTTGGCTACCTATGATCTAATTTATTAAAACATTAATAATCAAGAGAAAGAAAGGAATAAAGGGATAATAATATTAAATAAATATATTATTATTTTAAGAGAAAATACGTATAATCTTTTGATTTTTTAAATACTTTAATAAAAAAATTTGACAAGCCCGACTTTAATGACGTAATCAATATGGTCCACGAAATGCCGTTACCCCTCCTATTAACTTATCCTATACACTAGATAGTATTGACAGTTGTCAGATGTCGCGAGCGTCGTGAGAACAGAGTTATAATTTGAATAAATATTCATTTTTATACCTATTTATACAATTATATTGTTAAAGAGAAAATTACCAAAATAACAATTATTAGGTATATCTATTTAAAGTTTACCTACAAGACCACATTTGCCTGTAGGCATATAAAAGTTTTAAATGCATACAGAACCAGGAAGCAGGTTAGTTTTAAAATAACTACATATTTGGTTTTTCATTATCGTTTAGATGAATTGAATTTTGATAATAATAATAACAAAATATATTTCAGAATATTTAGATAATATAAATAAATGTTGATTTATAGTAAGGTACTTATTAACAAGAAAATTGATTGTGCAATATTGATTTTTGACAGTTCTATAATTTTATCGATCCTGATAAAACGACTAGTGGTTTTATCGCTATAAAACGGAATGATTGGCTAGCATTTAGCATAGAACATTGAAGATTAAGCGTTTTCATTGGACGAAATCACAAAACTGTGATATTTTGACAGGTGAATAAAATAATCACTATAAAACGAAATGATTGGCTAGCATTTAGCACAGAACATTGAAGATTAAGCGTTTTCATTGGACGAAATCACAAAACTGTAATATTTTGACAGGTGAAAAAAATAATCGTTATTGTGCTTCGTATTTATTAGTAATAAAGGTTGGTAATAGTGGCACTAAATAGTTCGTTATTTACGAAACTTTAGCAGGCCTAAAATGTATATAACGAGCGAGCGAATGGTCAATTAAATTAACATTGCGTGTGCAAAAGGCAATTTATTTGTACAAATACACAACGTACCGCAAAATCAGACAACATGATGCTGCAGGGTTGTGCTACATAATTACACATTCCAGAATTAAATAATGAGAGATTTTACCACATAAGCGTAAAAAATATACGAAATAAAAAATTTTACATTACAACTTTTAAATGTAGAAAATGTAAATGTAAGAAAAAAGTAAACAATGCATATTTTTTTAATTAAAAGAGGCGAATAAAGCGGGATCCTTATTTTTGTTGTGTAATCCTTACGAGAATCCTTGGAAAATTGGAAATGATAAACCTGAAAAAATATCTTATTAACAAGGTAGTGGATCATCATTTCATCTCGTCATCAACGTCCCGAGCGGCATTTCTTCTGATTGGTCGGATATAAGTGGTTGAAGATTGTTAAAGAGCGAATGATAACAAGAATATTACATTGAACAAAAAAAACATGGATAATTTAACAGGGCGCATCTGAAAATTTAACACGGTTGAATAAAGGGGATGAGCAGGAGAGGATCAAGCACGCAACGGTCTTGTGCAAAGTATCTGATGCCTCGTTATATTTCCAAGGGGTTTTATTATACAGCCGCCATTACGACTGCCATAAAATCTTTTAACAGAAAATAGTAACAGTCATTTGGTTCGTTATCTTTGAGAAGGTTAATATTTCGTTTATGTATATGTGGTTGAATTATACACCCCATTTGACAGAGACTGCTGTAGTAACAAACCCTCATTAAATGTGCAAAACCTCGTGGTCTCTTCAAATCTTGTAAATTTTCACAATTTTATGTAGCTGCATTGTTTTTACCTCATCAAATTATCATTAAAAAGTAATTGTTTTATATAATAAAACACATTTTATTTGCTAGTTATTTGTATAAAATTGGTAATACGATAGACCACAAAGTAAGAATTGGTGCAATAAACTTCATCTAGATAACGAATGCTTGTGGTATATCTATCAAGATACTTTAATACCACAAGAAATTTTCTTAATGACTACTAAAATTTTGGTATTTTTTCTAAGAACAATTAGTTTTGGTTTACATCTTGAGTTGTTTTACTGTCCATTCTAAACAAATCCCAATTCTCTGGGTTATACACATAGTCCTATACCTACAAGAGCAATATTCGAAATCATATCAAACTTAATAATATTACGATATTTAACTAACAAGAGTATTTAAAATATAATTCTACATAATATTTCTATATCAAGCAAATTATAAATATTTGCTATAATAGATATTTACGTTACTAGTTCGGTAAGTATGTTTTTATTGTACGAAAATCGAAACGGTTACTGTAAAAGTTTACCGAACGAGTGACGTACAACATTTTATATCATAAAGTATCTTAAAACACAAAAGAACAGTGAAAAAATTTGCATTCAATGCCAAGATAGCTGGCATGTACTTGGTCACCATAGAAACATTATATTATTATTTTTAAATATGTAATGTTATGATAATGTTTATTTACCGATAAATTGGCATTATACTATACATTTATAAAAAAAATTGTATGAGTCGCATTACCTATGCAACCAAATATACTCGTGGGTATAGCATGCTTTTGGTTCCAAGGTAAAATAGTCCTATTTATTTATTATCTATGTAAGTGTGTTTTTAGCTGTGTTATAAATGCCTTCGTAATTTCAATAAGTGGAATTTGGATATACTATGGGTATCACAGAAACAACAAAAAATAGAGAATTACAGGAACTAAACGTAAATGAAAATGTTCAACACTTTACTAACACAGAACGTTTCTCGAGTACCAATTAATTTCACCAACTGTTCCAAAACCTATTTTACTTTTAATTTTTATGGATTACTGTAATTACTGTATTTCCACGCCATATTTAATCTCGTCTAAGTCTTAATTTCTAACTAATAATTAAAATAGATTATATAAATAAGTTAAAAATTCATAATTATAGAAAGATTGGAACCGTACAAAAAATTGTGTACACAACGCGTTTTCAAATTTACTCGTGCGTAATATTTCACTTTCCACATTCGTTATGTAATATACTATTTTTGTGACGTATCACCAACTTTGATGTATTTATGATAGAATAAAATAGTGTCATTTAACAATTTATTAGTTTTCATATTTTGTTTGTTGATTAGCTTTTCCTACTTTCATTATTTTATTAATAATAGTAGATGAAAACCTTAAAACTACAATATAAATGGCAATATAATGTATCTTGTCTTCGCTCACCAAAGATATCATTTAGACAATGTGATATATAAAGCATTGTCCAATACCTATCCAAAACAAATCAATAGCAATCTGGGTATGAATTTAATGGGTTTAATTTACCATTTGAAAAAGAGTGTAGCCTTAACCTTACTCAAACATAAACCGTAGGATATCTATTTCAATCCACGCACTACAGCTCGGAAGGACCAAAAGATATATAGCCGGATTATGGGCGCCAGGGTAATAGTAATTTTTTATTTTGAGTTCGTTAGGCCTCTACGACAAAACGGTCGCTCTGTGTAATTTTCATTACGATCAGTGTTTTTTTTTGTTATCTTACCCTAAATTTTATCAGTAGTCGCTTAATTGTGTGACACTATATTGCGCTTGGAACTATAAGAGTATATGTTAACGAATTAAATATTTATTACCCTATTAAAATTTTATTAAATGTTGAGAGTTAAAAAACATACAGGGTGATTGATTAGTGTGAGGAAGCTCAGAAGATCTGTTATGGTAAAATTTACAAAAAAAAGTTTTAAACAAAAATAGTAGGCAGCTTTAAACTCCTGGAAAACGTTCCACTAGCATCCTTGAATTAACTATAGAACACCATACTAAACCATACCATAGAGTCACCCCGGAGCTGGTAGAGGGAGTACTGATGTGGGCGATTAGTTGCACCAATCCCCCATTATTGGCCGTTTGCATCGGTTAAACTTAGCAAAAGATAAATGATGCTTAAATACCAATCAATCAATCTGACGATGCTAGTTGTCTAGCGAAACGGCTGTCATTGAGTTTAAAAAAGCAGTTTTTTAAATAAATAGTGGAAGTTTTGTTAAAACGAAGAGTTTTTTATTATTCTTAACATATAGGCATGTTTAAAGGTTTTAAGTTCTTTTTCCAAAGAAACATAACTTTAGATCCATATGTGAAATTGAAAATATGGATTAGTTTCCTATTTAAGGAAGTAATGGTGGATAACTGTCACACATTATATGGCGAAGTCAACTCTAAGAATTGTAAATAGTGCACAGATTCTTTACAAATTGTAATTTCGATTTATCACATCATTTAAAAAATACCTATATTATTTTATAATCTAAAGTTAAAAGCTTATACGAAATGCGTCAATAATTTCGGAGGCTTTATATTTTGTACTTGATAAATTGACGTGTTTCGGCCATTCAAAGCTTTATAATACAATACGCATGTGGATATATTTTTTAGATATACAAATTGGAGCTAATTCAATTCGGACAATTAGCTTGTATTAATCGGTGCGATATGAAAATATGCCAAAAACCGTTATTTATTATTCGTAGTATTTTATTCCATATAAAATTTAAATATATTTAACCAACAATTTCTGCATGAGTGTAATAAAATTATTCATTAGTTTTGAGAGAACCTGCAGAGGATAGTTGAATAATCTATTTGAATAATTATTTGTGGTATAAATTTAACAAATTAATATTAGTAGTTAAAGCTCCATGTTGATTATATATCGTTAAAAATTAATATAATAGTTAAAAAAAAAAACTAAACAATAGCAAGGTATAACTATTATCCGAACTTAACAGGGGAAAAGCTAATCGTGAAGCTTGTCGTCAAGATATTTAAGTAAATAAACGAGAATAATATTTAAATAATTTTACTACAGAAAGAATATTAAAAATAATAAAAAACTCCGCGCTTTAACACAACTTCCACTATTTATTTATCTGTATCTGTAATTCTGGAAGGGTGGGTCGCCCCACTGCACTTGAGCCACATTTGGCCCATTGTGCTTCCTTCTGAGATTGAGCCTAACCTATAGGCTCGTCAACCATCCTACCTGTTTAAAGTAGGTGATAACGTCGCCTGTAGGCAGCTCCCTCAAATTGGCATGTGTTAGCCAGTTCTCGCCGAAAACAGGAAGTCTTATTTGAGAGAGTGCCGGGCAATCACAAAGGACGTGCTCAACTGTCTCATCTTCTTGTTCACATCCTCTACATAGTGGGCTGTCAGATAAACCCAACCTGTTCAGATGTTTTCGTAAATGACACACTATTTATTTAAAAAACTGCTTTTTTAAAACTCAATGACAGCCGTTTCGCTATGTCAGATTGACATATTGAAGTTACATTTTGTTTATTTGTAACTAGGTACTTGATGTTGATAAGTAGTTAAGGCTAGACCAAGTAAGGAAGTAATAAGACATAACAATATTAAAGCCTAGATGTTATTAGCCCTAAGGGATTATCCTGGATGTTTTTCCCTCTAAGATCAGTATAACTGTGCAATGATATAGAAAAACCAGGAAAAAACTATATTATGCTGATCTTTACAATAACTTAATATATTTATGTTACAGCTGTAATTCAATTTTAAAGCGAATTTTTTGAATAAATAGTGAAAGTTTACTTTAACCGTTCAATTATTTATTGTTCTTAGTAAAATTTAAGTTACTTTAAGTATCCGCTATTTTCCTGCTTCGAGATTTTATCTCCTATCTTGGATTAATATAATTATTGGATTTTCTTTTAATTATTAAACTTTCTACGATATGTCAAAACATTCGCAAGAAAACTAATATTCTTTGCTACTTTTTTGTTAATTTCTCTCTTTTGTCATTCCAAAAAGGGAACGCACCCAATATAATAATAATTGCCTTCAAGCTTGGCCCCCACGATCACCTGACCTCAACAAATGTGATTTCTTTATATGGGGAATGTTGAAAGAATCTGCGTCTTAGGAAGAATTGTGGAATCGCATTACTGCACATGGATTAAACACAATAAGCAGTTACTAGATAGAGCGGATTTTCAAAGAAGAAAAAATTTATGCATAAGAGAAAACGGCTACCACTTTCAACAATTTCTTCAACATATCAATGTAAATTGTAGGTATATCAATCCCTTGTTTAAGTTAATTTGTTTGCGTTCCTTTTGTTACTCACATTAACTTTTAAATTTTCCATGATTTTGAATAACATTCCTATAGGGCTCTTATTTAGTTGTTCGATTTTATTTTGAAAACCAAAAGGAATTTCCAAAAATTACCGGAGTAAGGAAAATTTTAGAAAAGAAAGTAAACATTTTTTAAATCCGTTAAAGGGTTAAAAAAATATCTGTCATTTGAATGTCGCATAATTTCCCACCCTGTAATACTATGATTGAACTCTAATTGCTGTAATTTACTGCTCTTGGTACACCCATACCATATACCGAATTTGGTTCTTCTAAAGTCAAATATAAAGGAGAGATATAGATTTTTTTCTAAATTTAAAATTTTCCTTTTAAAGCTTGGCATAAAGATCAGTTACGTTAAATCGCCCTATTTTGAGTTCCCCTACATGTCCTTGCTCTATGTCGGTTCTTATGCGAATCACCCCGTATATTTTAATTACATTACCAAAAAATAAGTACAGCACTATACACATGTAAGCTACGATTTTGCATTCTGTAAGGCTTAACGCCTAGTCATGCTGCAAATTGTGTTGATGTTGACGGTGTTTTGAAATTTAAAATGTCATTATGTAGTTATTAATCTCACCCTAGAAGATTAATTTCACCCCACTTGTTAACCATTTTAAAAACGTATACTCTTTAAATAATTGCTTATTGATTATAAGCAATAATTAATAGTGGGATTCTGTGAAGAGCGGTAAACCTAAGTGTGACAAGTAAACATAATAAGGGGAAACTATTAGCATTACCGCTGAACCTCCCGCTACCAGTTAGACTTGAACAATCCCTAGCGATAATACATTTTGGGTGTCACACCGTATTAGTAAATACGGTAAATTTTATTTTGCACGATTGAAAAAACAAATATCACATTCATAAAAAGACTAATTAATAACTGCTAGAGTGGCACGAAAGAGTCGAAATGGTTTACGTAATATTTTAGGTAAAAGTTAATATTTTTTTATAAATAAAGTTTTTATAGACAAATTCAAATAGACAATTGTTTGTAGAAATTTATAGGGGAGATATATCACAAACAAATAAAAATGTTCTTTACCTAATCCAATTTGAAACAACAGCGATCTTAGTTTAAAAAAAAATATTTAATTATCTAATTAAAACATTGTCTTTATTAATTGGGCTGCATATCAACAGTATTATAAAAATGCGTATTAATAGGTATATTAAGGATATAAAATAAATATCAGCTCGTTCCATTTAAATAAAGTTAATTTTTTAAGTTAAATAGTACTTTCCTAATTTACTTGAATAAATGAACTAGTGCTATTTTACGCCTTTAATGTGCAACTAGTTTACCATCTGGGGAGTAAATTCCCAGGTAATTTTGAAGACACTACTGGTGCAATATTTGCTTTTCTAGCATTTTAATTTACAAATTATTGATAATCACAAAATACTGCTTTGCAGGCTTTCATATATAACGTAGTCTTCTACTAAATTATTGGCATGCAGGTCCCCTTCACGTAATGTTACTTGCGATAAATTTTGTTATTAATTTGGTCGATAGTTATAATTTTTTTTCTTTGTTTAAATTGAAATATCGTATTCATAACGGAAAAGATTTCCACCTTTCTTTATTGCTGGTAACTTTAATCAAAATAAAGAAATCTTTTAAATTTGAAATGCGTACTTTTTTTGTAAATACCAATACATGAACTATTACTTTACTCTTTGGTGCCTATTTCTGATATATACTGACATAAAAATCCGAACACCCAGTTTAAATGATTTTATTTTAATAAAATTTGGTGAATTTATTTATTTTACTGAAATAAACAATTGATACAATTTTTAGCCTTATCAGATTCCGGTTTTTATACTGCTTTTTTTGAAATCCACTAACAATCCAAAAATGAATATTGTAGCCGTAGTAAAGGTCCAAATTTTGCGAATTTTGGTTCTTGACATTCTTTACGATTGATTACGATACCTAGGGTACGGAGACCTGTACGATTTCGTCAAATTGGTGAGTTTGATAGGGGTCGTATAGTGGGACATAGGGAAGTTGGATTTTCTTTTCGGGAAATTGCAGTTAGAGTGCCAAGAAGTGTAGACACCTTGGTTAGGTGTTGTCAGGCATGGCTTCGAGAAGGACGTACGCAAAAAGCAGGGGGCTCCGGACGCCCCCGTAGAACAACAGACCGTGAAGATCGCCGCCTAAGATTATTGGCGTTTTTCCACTACCAGGTCCATTGCAAATGAATGGATTGCAGAACACGGACGACCTATTGGCATGCGAAGTATTTACCGACGAATAAGATGTTTTGGCCTGCTTTCATAACGATCACATTGGGTCCTCCCTTTAACTCCAGAACACCGTCGTAATCGCCTTGAGTGGTGCAGAGAACGGCCACTCTGGGATCAGGAATGGAAAAGTATTGTCTTTAGTGACTCTCGATTTTGTTTAGGCATGCACGATGGTCGAGCGAGGGTTAGAAGACGACGTGGTGAAAGGAGAAATCTACGGTTTTTTGTTGAAAGGCATGTTCATCAAACTGTTGAAGTTATGGTTTGGGGTGCTATAGCTTATGATTCGAGATTACCTTTAGTCTTCATCAGAGGTAACATGAACGCGCAGCGTTGTATCCAAGAAGTTTTAGAATCCCATATTTTACCCTATCTTAACACTCTGACAAATCCAACTTTCCAACAAGATAATGCCCGACCACATATCGCAAGAGTCACAATAGACTTCTTTTAACATAATGATGTCACATTGTTACCTTGGCCACTAAGATCTCCCGACTTATCCCCAATTGAGCACGTGTGGGATGTGATGGGTATGGGTAGAAGATTGCTCAATTTGCAAGGTCCTCCTCAGACTTTAGAACTTCGAGAGAAGTTGGTGGTTGCCTGGAATGACATACCACATGAGGACGTTGACCATCTGATCAGAAGCATCCCTAGGCGCGTTGGAAAATGCGTAACACATCGGGGTGAATCCACACATTATTAAATGTAAAAGGGCTTTAAAGTAATGCAATAATTTTAAAATTTTTATCATTTACTTATTATGCTTCAGTAAGTACTTATACAAAATTTTCTAAAAATAAAATCATTTAAACTGGGTGTTCAGATTTTTATGTCACTTATATATATTTATGTATATTTATTAAAAAGTTATGTTACATTCAGTTTTATACACAATAAGATCACACTTTTTTATATATAGAGCTAAGAATTAGTATGTATTTGAATCATTTTTGATGTTAAAATATGCTACAATAATAATTTCAAAACTGTTTAATAGAATTAGTTAATTTAGAGTGTTTTGCTGTGGATTTTGTTTGATCAAGTTGGTTAAAAAGTTCATCGCATCTGATAATACTTTACCTACGTTAAAGATAAAAACTAGGTTCTCATTTCTCCGGCATTTTCAGGTGGTCAAGATGAATAGATTTCTTACAAAATTGTATGGAGGGGATATTTATTGCTAATTACAATTTAAAATTGATTTTAAATGCTACGACTTTATTTCTTAATTAATTTAAAATATTATTTTTTGTATTTTGTAGATAAAAATTAATTCTACAATTTCTACAAAAAATTTTTACCAATTACCAAGAATAGAAACATGGATAAACCCATTTATCTGTTTTGGTAATACTTGAATAAAATATTTATTGAAAAAAAAATAACTTTTGTTTTATGGAAATTATGGAAGGGTCTTTTCTTTATAAAATACATAAAAAAATTAAAATTAGTTTTTAAATAAATATTCAGTTCTTAAAATGCTGCTATAATCATTTTTTTCAATATTTTTTTCTCTGTTCTATTTATACTTTTAAAAAAATGTAAAAAGTAATTTTGTACATTTAGCACTTAAGTTGTTGTTGGTAATAGCAAAAACAATTGTAGTTGTAATTTGCGCCAAATTCATCAGGTTAATATGTCAAAAATTAAAATGGCTAATTCCATACCTTACAGAGTCTGTAGCTTATAGGAAAAACCATTAGACCAATATTTACAATTAGTAAAATAAAAATTTTCAATTATTAAAAAAAACCAAAAAATGTAGAGATTGGTTGGTGAAAGGTAACGAACTATATATATATTCCTCCCGGATTGTATTTATACCAATCGGGCAAAACAAAAGCGATTAATTGTAGAACAAAAAGCTAGGAGTTTGTTTTGGATTTCCATAGAAAGCCTAACCATGTAGTAGAAGCAAAAGTAGGAAATTATTCATTCTTGACTGTTACCGTTGATGGCGCGTGTGCCAGCCGAGTCCGTAGGGCAAAACAAAAGTAAAACGGAACCTCGTTTATATCAAAATGCCATATACGGTAGATTTACGAGCCGAGGGAACGGCCTACTAAATTTTTTCTCATCGATAATGGCGGATTTTTAGGATTCATTCAGGTCGATTTAACGTTATGGACGCCGAACGCCCTACAGGAAGACGTGACTATTTATATTCGATTTTTCGACACTGTTGTTCATTTACTAACGTTGAATATAAACAAGTGCTTCAAAATAACCAAAATGTAGAGAATTAGTACAGTCAATTTGACATTGTAAATGGAAAAAATTATAACAGTAAAATACTTTCAACAGCAGGGTCCGACAGTTGAAAAAGTTTTAATTATATTCTCCCATTTTAGCCGTTTTCTTTGAATAACTAAAAAAATATTTGATTTAATTTATTTCGTGGATGGTGCATTTTAGAGAAAAACTTTTTAAATAAAAAATTTAGACCACATTGTAATCGGTGGTTGTTCTTATTGAATCTATGTCTATGATTTAAAATGAAGACGCTAGGTGGTCCTGAAAACTCAAAATTTGTGTTTTTTCGGATTTTATCAAGGGTAATATAACAAAACCTTGATTATAGTCGGCTATTTTTGTGGTAGCTAGATTTTAAGAATATTTTAGTATCCATTTGTTGAGATATAATTTTACAATAATCGCCTGATTAATCTTTGATTATTAATGTCAAATTATGTTGAAACAAATTGTAAAATATTCGAGAAATTTAGCAACAAAAAAATAGCAGACTATTAATCAAGGTCATATTATATTTAGGAAGATTATTTCCTGAGAATAATTACACATTTTACACTATAAGTGTACAAAGCAAATTAAAATAAAAAATTAAGTCTTATACTATTTAAATGTAAAAACACAATTGTTGTAAACTACATCTTTTAGATTGCTTAATTATTCCCTTTTCTAAAGGTGTTCTTTAGATTTTGAAGTTAAGGAATTTATAATGCAGTTGGATGATGCCTCTTTATTAACTCTATTATTAACTCTATTAACCAATATTTTTATCAGAACTTCCCATTTTATATATAATATTTTGATGCTCTTCATCCATTTGTAAATATGGTAAATATGGACACTCCAGATTTGGCTAATTGAGAAACAGCAGTGGAGCGACAGGAATGGTTGGAAATTTTTGTTTTTTTTGGTATTCACGCCAATTAATTCTGCTTCGATTTTGATCCATTTCGACAACTCATTTCTACCAATAGATTGATTTTTATTACACTGAGATGAGTTTTTTTCCCAAAACTTATTTGCTGTTAAAAATAATCTGTTTGATGTTATGTTGGGCCTCGTTTGGATATTAATTTTTTAAATAATCTTACTGGACACTTGCTAGGATTTTCGTAATTTATAATAAGCCATTTGCTTTCGGCACTTTTGCCACCACCTTGACATGTTTTGGTAAAAATTGGATTATACTCTATTATTTCACATTCCTTTCCGTTTTTTTTAATTCTACTTTAAAATGATCTGTAAATTACCCCTTCACCTCCCCGCCATACCAATTCTGTGTAAGCTATAAAGTAAAACTTTTGCAAGCCTTCAGAGCTTTCTTCATTGAACTTATCAATTATGGAGTATATTTCCGATATTTCTAAAGCTGTTGAGCTTTGTTTTTGCTTCTTTGGAATCTTCTGTAATTCACGCCTTTTCGCGTTTCGTGCGTTTCTTGCACTTTGAAATGCAATACCTTGAAATGGATCAATTTGAATATTAAACTGATTATAACAATAATTAATAATGCTATTGTTAAACTGACAAATATTTTACATTTATATTTGACGTGACTATTTCTCTAGTGCAATAGTCGCTGATATTTGATTCTGATTGGTCCGATTTCAAAAAATTATGACGTTCTATTGGTTAATTTAAATCGAAGGAAATAATCGTATAAAAAATTGATTGTGGTAACCTTTACTTTGTGGAAGTCCACCTTACTAGGACCATTAAAAATAGAACTTTTTTACCAAAACTTTCACTATTTATTTATTTAATTGCTCGCTAAAAACAGTTGTCATTGAGTTTAAAAAAGCAATTTTTTAAATAAATAGTGGAACTTTGGTAAAAAAGATTTATTTTTAATGTTCTTAATATAAAAGATTATTTCATCGTACAATTTAAAACTCAAAAGTGGTTCATATCAAAATTATCGACAAATTTTAACCAAATAATTTTTTTCTCTAACTGACTGTTTTCGAGCTACAGCTCCCGAAAATGCTCTCCGAAAATCGTATCATAAGAGTACATCATTATACATTAAGAGAGTACATTGATGATGTTTACATTGCACACAAATTGCAAATTATGGTAGATAAAAGTGATCAATAACAATATTTGTTATTAATATTTGCAGCACAGTATTACATAAATATTTGAACATTGTTAATAAATGGTTACAAATTTTTAAATATTTTCATTTTAAGTTATGTTATGAAAATTGTTTGAACAAAATTGAATAATATCACATAAAATTTCATTTAACATCCATTTAAAAGTATATTATTCATTTTTTGCAGTAATGAGAATGATGGATCAGAAAAATTACTATGCAAATAACTTGAAATTTTTTGCAAACCGATATCAATGAATGATTTTCTCTTAAAAAAATTTGTATGAACTTTATTGTACCAACCCTGTGGAAGTTCATCGTACTAAAAACATTACACAACGAAACTATTTTACAAAGAACACTAAAAAACACAACATCTTTTTTATACCTAATGACAGCTATTAAGAATAATAAAAAACTCTTCGTTTCTACGTAACTTCCAAGTTTATTTGAAAAATATGTTTTAAATCACAATGACGGCCGTTTCGCTACGAAGCATCGTCAGATTGACATTTAAGTTACATTTTGTTTGTTTGTAGCTAGGTACCTGATGTTTAGGTAGTATTAAAGACGAAGTATGGAAGTAATAAGACATAACAATATTAAAGCCTAGATGTTATGAGCCCTAAGGGATTATCCTGGATGTAAATCTTACTTCAAAATTTCTTTGTGTTTGACCTATATATACAGCATTACATTCTGGACAATTAATTTTGTAAACACCAGATTTTTTTAATTTGGGTAATTTTGTTTTCATATTTAACAATTTTGTACCAACATTATTTTGTGTTTTAAATGATATTATTGCTGATGTTGCCGATGATATTATTTTTGAAATTTTATTGGAAATATTTCCACAATATGTAATATTTTTGTAACTTTTAATTTTTTAGTTTGTTTAGGGAATATTAGTTGTAGTTCTGTCAATGAGACTAAAAAAGCTATTTTTTCTATTTTTATAGGTAACGACAATATCATTAAATCTGTACAATATACGTGTTAAAAACTTTAAATTTATTCTATTTATTTTTGCAGTAAAATAGCAAGCAGTAAAAAATATTTATCTTTATGCAGAAACCCCAAAAGGCGAATATTCATTTTATTTTTACCTAGATATTAATTTTATTTTTTGTATCTTTGTATCTATCGACCTGCAAAAAGGGAAATACGCTTCCAAAGTGGCCCTTTCAAGCTTGCTAATGCAACAGCAAGTCGTTTTTTGGGGATTTTATTTAGGAAAGTTTGCCTCCCAATACGTTTTAGACTTCTTAGAGTATTGAGTGCAAAACGCTGCCGCTCAAAGCTTCTCTTGAATGTAAGTAAACCGATTTTAAAGTCGTACAGGTTATTGAAGATGAAAGTTTTATCAATCAGCTTATTGCTTAATACCATTTATACTTGTGTAATATTTTATTAAAAATATCTTCAATATTAACACCGCGATCCACATATATTAAATACACATATATATGTATATGCAGGTATACTTGTCAGTTAATTGCAGAATAATGTTGGAAACCCGCTTGCATATTCTGATGGTATCTCCCTCACAATTGTTATTAATACTTGTGTTTACCGGAATTTCTGTCAATAGTGGTTTTAGAACCGTAATCGTCTTCTATAGAAACAATTAAGATGAACTATTTGCTAATTTCAAACCCTTTACACGAGTTTACAATTAGGTAGCTGATATTCATCTAAAATGGTATCAACTAATATGTCTTCATTGCATGTATTTTGCTAAACAATCGATAAATACCCTCATCTTTTGTGTGCGATGCGTTGTATATGCATATTAGTATTGTTTCGGCATTAATTATATATCGAAATTGGAGAATTTTACCTCTCGACTGAAAAGTGATCTGTGCTGCTTCTTAAAAGTATTTGGTAACATAAAGGTATTATTTAGACAGTTCAACAACGTCTGAAAAGACCTGCTACGTGTTTATCTTTTATCTTATTAAAAATAAACAATTATTAAGAACAATAAACAACTAAAGGGTTAAACTAAACTTCCACTATTTATTCGCAAAATACGTTTTTAAATGTAATGACAGTTTTTAGTAAGACGGACTTCCACAAAGTAAAGGTTACTACAGTCAATTTCATAAACAATTATATTTATGGTTCCTTAGAATTAGTTTAAACAACGTCCTTAATTATTCATAAAGAATTATTTCAAAGTGGAAGGATGGTTCTATCTGACCATATGTCTCATACAGATCTTGCATTATCAGTGTAAATCGTTTATTTGGCAAAAAACTAGTCCGATACATATATTTCACAATTATTGAGATTATAAGACAACCATAATTAACCGTGGAAATACAGTTTCAGTATGGAACTTCATAAGACATAAAATAAGATATAAAACACAAAATTGAAAATATACTAGTGTTGACTGTTATATTTCGGGATTAGAGAACAAAAACAAATAGTATTCATTGAAAATCACATTATTGTTTTTCAAAATATTCCCCATAAAGATCTTTAGCATGCGTTTGAACCAATTATCGAAGCACTTCTGCCACTCTGATTGAGGTATCTCCAAAACATGCATTCTGAATGCTGCAACCGCTTCTTCAGGTGTCGAAAAAAGTTGACCTCTCAGTTTGTTGTTCAGTCATTCGGTGCCAAGTCAGGACTATACGGCAGATAACTTATGAAATCGATGTTTTGGGTGCTCAAAAATACAGTTGTTTGAGCCGATGTGTGGGAGCTCGCATTGTCGTGGTGCAGAGTGATCCGTCTTCTGCGGTTGGTTTTCCTGATTTCTTGGAAGACAACTGGCAAACAAATGGTTGTGTACCACTCAGCATTGACTGCGTTGTTCTAGTGGCACATTTACGACATGTCCAGTTTTTCCGAAGAAACAGGCAACCATTTATTTGGAAGTGCTTCGTGCGCGAACATCTTTTGTTGGATTGGGCTCATCTTGAAACACCCATACAGTCGACTGCGGTTTACTTTCGGGCTCATACGCGTAAATCCACGATTAATCACCTGTCACAATGCCATAGACGTGTTTAGAAGCACCGCGATCGTATTTTTTGAGCATTTCCTTCGACCAATCGACACGAGCCTTTTTTTGAGCGATTGACCAATTGTGTGGGATTCAACGCGAACAAATATTTTTGACCGTCAAATACTTATGCAATATTAAATGTATGCTGGTCCCACTAATGCCAAAAGTGGTCTTATGACGATCTTGCAATATCAGTTCGCGCACGGCATCAATGATTTTCGGAACTACAACTGATGTTGGACGACCTGCACGAAATTCGTCTTGGAGTGAACTACGGCCACGATTAAATTCAACATACCATCGATAAACACTGGTCCTTGATGGAGCTTCATCGGCAAAAATTGAATTAAGTTCATCCATGCAGTGTAGCTGATTTAATCAACGTCGAAACTTGTATAAAATAATCGCACGAAAATGTTCACGATTTAATTCCATTTTTGGGCCGAGATGAATCTTTTAAGTTACTGTAAACAACACAAATAGCGCTCGTATGTCAAAACGTTTTGAGTACGTATAACATCAAAAATGTCAAACTTTACGACAGAGCCATCAGTTGCCAGATTGCAAAGGCAACCCTCGTAATATACGAAATATAAATTACGAAATTCAATACATAAATTACATACGATAAGTATAAACTGTAAAACACAAAATATAAATGTCAAACACCAGTCTATATTTGTTTTTTAACATAATAAAAGTAGTAGGGCTCTACATACATAATCCTTTTAAAAATTACAGTATTTTGGATGGAAAACTTGGTAAACTGTTGAACACAAATTTTACTTGGTCCTAGTTTCATACGTCTGTTTCTCCACATTGTACACTAACTATTTAAATTTAAGTGACAAACCATTCTTGATTTTAAATATAAACACCAGATTGAATAAAGTAACATATCTTTGCACCAATAGCCAAACCAAGTGCACATAACATTTCTCTTATTTACGTCGGAAATATTGCAACAAATTCTCATACTTCTATTTTGCAGTTTATAAAGCTTTTACATTTTAATAGCATTGGCAAAATTTCCTTTTTTTTTCGAAACCAGATTTTTTAATTTAGGTAATTCTGTTTTCACAATGTTCCAACATTATTTTGTGTTTTAAATGATAATAATGGTGATGTTGCCGAAGATATTATTTTTGAAATTGTATTGGAAATATTTCCACAATATGTAATATTTTTATAGCTTTTAATTTCTTTAGTTTGTTTTAATTATTATTAATTTTAATTAATTATTAATTAATTTATTTATCAAATGTATTAGATAGCCATTAAATGTAGCTATTAGTTTTATGAGCTCAATTTCTTTTTTAAAATTTTTTTTTTTTCATTGGAATTAAAAATGCTCTATGTATCATGGAATTATAAGCTGCTAATTTCTGTGATATATGATTTGAATTATATGGTATGGTTATATCTGTTTGTATGGGTTTTGTATATCGAATAATTTTTAACTTTTTCAATTCTTAAATCTAGAAAATTGATTGAATTATTTTCTTTAACTTCTAAAGTAAAATTAATTTTAGGATGCAAGGTATTAATATGATTAAAAAATATATCTAACTGCCGTTTGCTACCTGCAAACCTGCTAACACATCATCAAGATATCTATACCAAAATACAATATTGTTTCTATAACTAGAATTATAGATTTTGTTTTCTACATTATCCATAAAGATATTTACTAAAATTGGTGAAATAGGACTTCCCATTGGAAGAACCTCATTTTGAATATAAACTTTGTTATCAAAAGTAAAATAACTAATGCATACATCAAATAAATCACTTATATCTGATATTATACCTGGATGGATATTTCCTTCGTCTAATAGCTTTTTAACTAGAACTATACATTCTTTAGGAGGTATTTTTGAGAACATATTAGTTATACGTCAAACGATACTAATTTAGTATTATTTTGTAAATTACATTTATTTAAGTTTTTGATCAAATCTAATAATTTTTTTACTGAATATTTAGATGTGTAACCATAATTGTTGAGATTATTCTTTAATTTTTTAGCTACTTTAGTATTAGGAGTGTTAACATACGAAACTACAGGTCTATGCAACACCAATTAAACCTGTAGTTTCGTATGTTATGTATGTAATTTAATTGTTCCATATAATTCTATTCATATAAATAGTGGTAGTTTAGTTCAATCGTTTAGTTGTTTATTGTTCTTAGTAAGATGGACTTCCACAAAGTAAAGGTTACTACAATCAATCTCACTAACTTTTGCAAGTAAAGTCGTTCCATAACAAAGAGGGTCAGTTATGTTTTGGTCGAAGTACGCATCTTATTCCTATTCCTGGCACTAAGACAGTAGATATATATGTTCGTTATTTTCTTTGAAATGAAATCGGAGCCAATTTCATTTTTATGGTTGACAATGCTAGGCCCTATCGCACGATAAAATGCACTGGAGATCGGGAATATTTAAATTGGCCAGCAAATTCTCCAGACATAAATTTCATTGAGCACAAGTGGAAATTCGTTGGACAAACAATATCAAACAGAATTAATCCTCCAGAATCTCACATTCGTGATCAAGAAGAATGGAACAACATTCCAATGGTTACACTCTTATTATTTTGAGGCGAGTTAACACCTTACTGCAGAACATTGGAGGACACACCGGATATTAATGCATTTTTGATTTACGTCTATATTTTTCCATATTTCAAATTCTGATATTCATTTTATTGAATATTTTTCATTTGTTCAGTTAAAATTTAATTTAGCCAGTTTGCATTGAAGAACTACGTTTTATATTTGAAATTAGATTTTAATACTCGCTTTTTAATTAAAATAAACTATAAACACTTTTAATTCCAATTCGTAAGTACCGCGGGCAAAGAAATCTAAGATAAACGCATTTCTGTCAATGGATCAGAGCCCACGCCGAATAAACATAATTTGTCGGTTCCACTCGAATTCCCTTCGCGATTTACGGTAACCTCTACATGGATGTAAAGGCATATCAGTTAGTATATTCGATAGCTCGTGTCGCTAATTTAATTCTAAATTGAGGTAACAGCAGCGGGCTTTTCGTTGTATCGGCGGTCAGAGTGACATAACATGCTATTCCGTAGACCACTAGATTCAATTTGTTTGTCCGTATCGTTATTGACGGTGGAACAACGAAATCGCGAGGGAGTTCGATTCTATGTTCCTGTTGGATGGAAAACGGATAAATTTAAACGAATAATCAATAGTTTGCATAGAAGCAGGTAAAATAAACTAAACCAGATATCCTTTAAACTGTGACCTCCCAATATTATAAACAGGTCGACAGAAATTGGAATCTTTAAGTAAATGCTGTAAAAAATTTGTTATTTCACTGTCATAACAAACGTTTATTCAGAATTTTTTTGATCGTCCTGGGATAATTACTTTTCGTATCACTTACAACAAATGCTTGTGTTGGTACTCTAGATTTTGCCATTGAAACGCAACGCCTGGGACTTCACGTGTCAGTGACGGAAATCTTATTGGTCCGTTCGGCTCAAACCCTCCACTGTGGACGCCGCTGCCCTATGAATTCTTTTCTGCATCATCCACCTTTGGGCATTTGCTTTGGAGTAGCACGTATAATGGTGTTGGCTTGCTTTTGGTCTATACCAAAAAGCCGACATATTGGACATATCTAAAAAGGAAGATCTTTTAAACATACATAAACTGCTTCTGCTTTCAACTGATTTTTTCTTTCTATATGATTTTATAGAAATTAGTTAATACTAATATTAAAAGAAGTCAAAAATAGTTATTTGTTTTACCAGGCATAAAAGCACAAGATTTAATAAAATACTATAATTTTCTACGTCCATCTATATGCGTCCATAGAATAAAAAAAATTACAATTATTTAAATTGTATGATTTAAATTATATGAATATAAAAATGTTAAAAAAGAAATTTAAGTTTAACTAAACGCACGTGTATGTTGTTTACACGTGCATTACAAAAAATGTCCACAATTTTTTACGTACGTTTAGAGATAGGTATAGATAAAGAAAAATTTTTAAATTTCATATATTAGACAATGTAATGTCGTCATCACTATCGTCATGTCATTTCAGCACTAGATGATTCTGATGAAGAATCCTTTAACATTTTTAACCTTTTTTTTGTATTAAGATTATCAATCCTTTTGTTTTTCTTCTCTTTTTCTTCTGATGCTTCTATAAGCTTATCTTTTTCTGGAGTGCCTATAATTGTTGTGCTCTTTCCTTTTTTTCGTCCTTTGTTTTGTTGCTTCCTGGGCAGAGCTTTTGGATGTGGTCTTACTTGTTCAGGTGATATAGTGGTAGGAAAAACTCCTGAAGTAGAAGGCTGATTATTTTCTGAAGTTGGCACCGATGTGCATTTCGAGTTGGAGATTGTATTGTTGGTCAAGTTATTACTCTGCGGTGCGTTATTAGAAACCTCAGGAGGAGTTTCAATTGAATCTGGTCTATCGGTAACATATGACTGCAAGAAATCGGCATCCGAAAAAGTGTTTTTATTAAACGGGTAAATTCCTTTTTTGGCAAAACCACGCAGAACATTTTTCGCAGGGGCGCCTTCCGTAAACCAGTCGCATATTGGAATGCCAACTCCTTTACTTTTGTTGTAGACAAACCATGACACATTTGAGAACACCTAGATAAATAATCAGTGAGACAACATTCTTCGTTAACTGTAAAGATTTTCTTATTTCCTACATTGGGATTGTACTCATATAGACCATCATTCTCCTTGGCTTTCTTAACTAGGTCTGCTAAGTATGATTTCGAAATTTCAAATGCCTCAGCTACGGAACGTATTGAATGCTTTTTTGCAAGACTTCTTTTATTGCGTTTTCTACACTTTACTTACTTGGCCTACTTCGCTTAAACGTTAGATCTAGAATACAGTAATGGAATTGATCCAATAAGTAGGTTTCTATATTAGCATGAATTAAGAAATCGCATATGGTTTTAAAACGGACAGCTGTAAGTGTTTGGAAACGGATGTCCGTTTCTTAACTTGTTCTAGTGTCCACTTCATAACACAATACCATATTTGATTCAATATGGTTAGGTTAGGTTAGGTTAGGTTAGGTTAGGTTAGGTTAGGTTAGGTTAGGTTAGGTTAGGTTAGGTTAGGTTAGGTTAGGTTAGGTTAGGTTAGGTTAGGTTAGGTTAGGTTAGGTTAGGTTAGGTTAGGTTAGGTTAGGTTAGGTTAGGTTAGGTTAGGTTAGGTTAGGTTAGGTTAGGTTAGGTTAGGTTAGGTTAGGAAAGAATCAAAATACAGAGGGTTAAGCTACAAATACATACCATGAACGTTGAACTGACGTGATATTTCCCTGTAAACATTGAAAGTGCATACGTTATTACACTCAGTAAAACACACAAATAATTACTTTTCTCCCGCTAAAACTGCAAACAACTAATGTAAATTCTTAGTTGCCTGTTGGATCGCTGTTAGTAGCATGAAACGGTTGGAGGTATAAAAGGTTGCCAAATTGTGAAAACAATGCGTACTTCGCACATCATAGATACCAAGCTAGTCCATTTCATTGCGTTCTCCCTATTTATAAATGTTTTTTTAGTTCTTAAAAGCATGTTTTGAAAGTATCACTTTACGAATGGCATGAATGCGATGACAAATTGTTCAAGCGCATGGCAAAGGTGTATAAATCGAAAGAGAGAATGCTTTAAGCATCAATAAAGTCATTTTTTATTACAAATTACCCCTCATTTGGCTCATAATATAAATGTTTACCGTCGTATGAAATATGTTATTTTTATTCAAAATGTATAAAGATCCACATTATGCTCTTAAAATTCCTTGATAATATTTATATTCCATAGAAATTTATCAATATATCTACCACCTAAAATAAAATATTCTGTAGACTTAACGTGAGCTTCCACAATTTATCCATTAGGTACTACATTAATTTATTTACTTTATTTCTCAATCACCACCGGCCAAAAAAATTACTCTACATAACCTCAAACGAATTGTTTTAAAAAGAATAACCGATTTAATTTGATTTGTTTTTGCTAGGTTACGAATTACAAATAAATTAACCACCTTCGATTATTTAAATAAAAATAGCATCCCGTCATTATGAATATTATTTATAAATATTAATTGCTTAATGCATTTAAACGTAAATATTTAATATGTGCATATAACGTTTGATGTTCAATTATTTGCATTTTACTGACATTCGGCCGCAAAAATAATAAATATTACATCATAACATTAATTAAATATAATTGTTTTCACATTATATTGTTTTATCTATCCATATTAGCGGGTAATGAATCATTTTTTTTTGGTAATGAAAAAGTTGTTGGAGAAAAATTAAACTGAATTGATTTGTAAATGATAATAATTATTTTTTTATTACACCGAATCAGGGAATAAGACAGGAAATAATCTAAAGGTTAGAATTAAGGACGAAGTGGAATGAAATGGTGGCTTTAGGGGAAACCTGTATGGGTTTGTGAAAGGAAAGTCGTGTATCTCTACACTGGGCAGAGTGATGAGCTTGGTGGAAAATGCTCGTGAGAGCAGTTGCAGAAATAAAAAAATTGGCAGTAAAATGGCGGTGTTAAGCGCGTTGCCGAGGTTTGGAGTGTGGGGCCAGCTTTGGTTGGGATCAGTATTGGGACCGACGCTCTGGAAGTGCGTGTTTGATGAGGTTTGTGGGATAAAATGTGTAGATATATGCGAGATTACGGTATAATATGCGGATGATGTGTGCCTGATATGTACGGCAAAGGGAGAGACAGAGATAGAAAGAAAGGCGGATACAATGTGTAGAAAGATTGTGGAAAGGATAATGAAAGGAAAGAAAAATCACATGGAGGAATCGATGAAATACCTAGGTATGTGGTTGTATAGCCAGCTATCGTTCAAAAACCACATGACGAAGGCAGCGCAGAAGGCGAAAATTCGAGCGGCATGGACTTGTATAAAGAGAAAAGAAATTCAACCGAAGTGGATATTACTCAAAACAGAAATAATGCAAATGCTGAAGAAATGCCGTCCTTTCAAGATTTTCAAGAAGTTATAATAAACCTTAAAGCGGGAAAGGCTACAGGAATTGACCAAATAAAAAACGAGTTAATTAAACAAGGAGGCAAAGAATTGATGCTAAGGTTATACCATCTAATTGCAAAAATATGGGAAGAGGAGACGATGCCAACGGAATGGAAAACAGGGTTATTGGCCCCAATATATAAAAAAGGAAATCCGGCAGAATGTGAAAACTACAGAGGCATTATGCTCTTAAATACTGCTTATAAAGTTTTTACCTCGATGATCCGAAACAGATTAGAAAAACACAGATTATCAAGGCAGGTCTACGATAGATGCTATTCACTTACTGACCCAGTCAATAGAGAAATGCTGCGAACATAATATAGAACTACATATCTTATTTGTCGACTTCAAACAAGCTTTCGATAGTTTAATCGGAAGCAAGCTTAGTAGAGAAATGCAAGCCATTAATATTCCAGCAAAATTAATTAAACTAGTTATGTTGACAATGGAAAAATTGGAGGCAGTAGTGAAGACATCTGAAGGTAACACAAAGCCTTTTAACATCGAATCAGTAGTAAGGCAATGAGATGCATTGTCCCCAACCTTATTCAAAATATGCTTAGACGGTGTAATTCGAGAACTTGGGTACAAAGGAACAACAATAAATAAATCTGTACAGTTTATTGCATATGCCGATGATATAGCTATAGTGGCAAGAGATAAAAAAAGTTTGACAGAGGCAGTTACTAAACTTGACAAAGAAGCAGAAAAAAGGGGGCTGAAAATTAATGAAAGCAAAACGAAGTACATGAACTGAAATAAAAAAAACCTCAGACAGTACAAAGTATATCACTATAGGAAAATACAGTTTCGAGGGAATTAAAAATTTTGAATACCTTGGAGTGACAGTCAACGAAACAAATGAAAGGAGTGAAGAAATCTCAGAACGTCTACAGGCAGGTAATAGAGCTTTCTACCGCTACAAGAAGCTGCTAACTAGCAAAAGCCTAAGTAAAAATACCAAGATAAAAATATACAAAGCCTCCGTTAGATCTATAGTTACATACGGAAGCGAAACAATGTGCCTGACAAAAAAAAGACGAAGAAAGACTGCGGGTTTTTGAAAGGAAAATTTTAAGAAAGATACTGGGCCCTAAAAGGATCCAAGTAAACGAGTATAGATCGCTGATCAACTTGGAAATAAAAGTTTACGGAGGATATAGTAAATTATATTAAATCGCAAAGAATACGATGGTACGGACATGTATGTAGAAGAGAACCGGATGCAGCAATTAAAAGGGTGAGCAACTTGAGATCAGTAGAAAGCAGACTAAGGAGCAGACCAAAAATAAGATGGGAAGACCAAATTATAACGGATTTAAGAAGGATGGAAGTACGGGACTGGACTGAAATCATCAAAGAGAGGAAGAAATGGAAGTTGATAGCGGAGAAAGCAAAAACGGACAACGAAAGAAAAAAAAAGTGGAGTGATTCGCCGCAATCTACGGATCAGTGAGCTCCATTGGAGCGGTTACAATTCCCTCAAGAATGTATAATGGATGGGGAGATTTATGTATAATGTGAAAGATCCGGGAAGAGTTATTGTTAGAACGATTGAGCAAACTATGCTGTACGAGGTGGAAATGAAGTCATGGATTGGATGGAGGAGGAAATTAAAATTAGGTGGAAGGAGTAAGAAGGTGCACTAAAAAGAGTAAATGGAAGTAGGAGAGAATGGATGAATAGAAAATTCGGCAAAGTGAACTACTTCTTGACACTGGTGCTAACTGGGCATGGATCAAGAGCAGGATATTTTCACAAGTTTGGGAAAACTTGTGAAAGACTGTAGTGTGTGATAGGTGTGAAGTGGAGGACTATGTAACACGCGTTTGAGTACCGGAAGAATGAAGAAGTGCTAAAGAGTTTGGAGGAAAAACTCGGGAAGGTGGTGTATTGGGAAAATATTGTGGAGATAATGTTGAGAGGGGAGGGGGACTGGATAGAGGTAAGTAGTGCAGTGAACAGTATGGTTAGGAGAAGATAATATTTCTGGGTGGCAGAGTATCGGGTACTTTAACAATCAAAATGGAATTTTTATCTTCTATGTCATCGACCGTCATTTTAATGAGTTCCTCACGGCGGCAAGCATACCTAGTATTAAAACAACCTAAAAGGAAATTAGTAATTTAAAAAACACATAAAACAATCATCAAAAATCTACCTTAACCAAAAAATAGGTTTCATCATCTGCCTCTTTTATGAATTCTTCAACTTCCTCTCTAGTCAACACCTTAGATTATTTCTTAGGATGGTTTCCAACTGACAATTTTTTCAAATATGGAGCCAACTTGGTAAATTTCTTGAAAACCACGTTTTCTTTAACAATGAGTGTTGCTTTTAACATAGAATATATTGCTCATAACGTGGAAAACTTCAGCTTCTTAGACTGCAAAATATGCCAACAGCACATTTTCGGATACTTTTCTGGCTTTGTTTGCTTCACACCACTCTTGCTGATATGCATTTTCATACTGGCGCCTCAATTTCCCTGGTAAGAGATTTGAAATTACTGAATTGGCCGCATCTGTCAAGTTAGGTGGGGTACTGCTTACTTCATCGTCGCTCGAAATGTCCATTATTTCACAGCACGAAATTGACGCAAATAAGAATTCACTCCAAAATAATGAAAATAATTATCAAGAACTGTAACTCTGAAATAATTGTCAACAAATGCCATTTTATTTCGATAGTTACAATACCTAATTACTTGATTTGGAAAAACAGTGCAAACCAGTTCAATATTTTTTTTCATATTAAGCTTAGCGTTTGTAGAAAAAGTTTTGTTTGTATCTCATGCGCGAAATACTTTGGTGATCTTGATTTTTTTTAACTCGATAGTTCTCGATCACCAAAGTAGCGTTTCGCGCACTAGATACAAAAATA
Organism: Ophraella communa; assembly: GCA_035357415.1. Classification (NCBI taxonomy): domain Eukaryota; kingdom Metazoa; phylum Arthropoda; class Insecta; order Coleoptera; family Chrysomelidae; genus Ophraella; species Ophraella communa. The sequence goes on along the minus strand of CM068988.1, from coordinate 15,940,214 downwards.
ACTAAAGTTTATTAGATTTGTTAACTAAGATATCCCTTGCGCTTTAAATATCTAAATTTTTACAAAACATTTATTAATTTTATTTCAATTATAACAGCCAAATAACCATGAAAAACTGAAAATTTAAAAAATATAGCCATTCTATTAAATTTCTTTAGGAGCTTTCACTTTATTATTTTTAACAAAAAGTATCTTTAAGTTTAAAATTTGTACAAAAAATTGTTGTTGTTTGCATTTACGGCTATTTCTCTAAATACACATGACCTACAAGATCCATCAATACGCTTGGCAGTTGATTGCTGTAAAAAATCTGTTTCCCAACAGTAGAAAAACAACCCGATGCCGAAATCGGCAATTAAAAAAAATATTTTTTCCTCATCCCCAAATTGAAATTCGCATCGGAACATTTTGTAAACGGTGACCGTGTATTATAGACATGCATCGACACTTTAACCATTTATCAAAACAACGATGTTACGTTTGGATATTCGAACACATTTATTCAACGATTTTTCTGTCACTAGAAATTGAAACCAAGCCCGTTTTGTAGTCCCTCTATATCACATATACGCCGATATAATTTAATAAAATGTCGAAATATTCCCCGCTAACTGAGCGAAACAATATTCCGAACTATCAGCCAATTTTGAAATTGAACGCCATCGAACCTCACGTGCATTAATATCGCGGTCATCAATTTTAGACATTACATCTGACATTTTCAATCGTTATGCGTCTAATATACGCCAAGTATTGCACATTGTGGACTTTTTCCACAGTCGATATTGCAAATTGCACAAGTTATGAGCTAATATCTTTAATACGGTGTCTATCGCTGTTTCACCAAAGGTTAAAACATAAATTTACTGTTAAAAAATATGTTCTGGTTCTTAAATTTTAAATTAAATTAAATATTGAATAAATTTTCTATAACATACAATCCTAAAAATCTAATTAAAACAAAATCGGGGACTTTTTTCCATTCGATCCCTCATACAGTGCAGGAAAGCAAAATGGAATAAATTTATTATTCCGGTTAAGGTACATATTTTTAGAAAAGCCCGAAACACATCAAATTTAAATTATAAATTGTCATTCTTCAAAGTGAAAATTTGATTCCTACCTTTAACCCCCTTTGAGTAACAGTTAAAACCCACAATTTTTTGCTGTAAGAAAATTCTTACAACCACTAGCATTGCATGGTGTGCTAGTTTGGATTTGAGCAACCCTTTTTCGTTGAGGGGAATTTCATTTTTAAATAAAACAAATTCTTGAGATATTTTTTAGTAGTGGGGTAGTTGTTTCCATAATTGAATAAGAAGTTCTTCAAAGTTGCCGAATGGTTCAAGAACTGGACTGTAACCGGCCTTTCCGTAACTTCAATATTATGGTCAATGAAAAAAGTTATTCTAAATTAATTGTACAAACCCTTACTACGTGAAAGTTTTTCTTGTTTAAGAACAATAAACAACCAAAAGGTTGAATTAACTTTCACTATTTATTCGTAAAATACTTTAAATGTAATGACGGCCGTTTCGCTATGGAACTAGCATCGTCAGATTGACATATTGAAGTTATATTTTGTTTGTTTGTAGCTAGGTACCTGGGCCGGTATTCTCAACTCACTCCTCTCACAGCGAGCGATCACAAAAGGGAGTGATTTGATTGGCAGCGATATGGCTTTTCTAGATTCTCATGTATCCCTCCGCTCGCAAATTTATGACACGAGCAACTGGTACACATGAAAGCGAGTGAAATAAAGCACTCCTCTTTGACAGGAGCGATCCATGCGAGGAGAGGGCATGAGAATCGATTTGGCAGTGAATTTCACTCCCCTCGCATTCAACGACATCGATATCGCTCCAAGCGAGGACCTGAGAATACCGGCCCTGATGTTGATTAGGTAGATTGGCTAGACCAAGTATGGAAGTAATAAGACATAACAATATTAAAGCCTAGATGTTATTAGCCCTAAGAGATTATCCTGGATGTATTTCCCTCTAAGATCAGTTTAAATGTGTCAAACACAAAGAAATTTTGAAATAAGATTCAATGAACCCTTAAGAGCATATAGATTACAACAACCAGATAAGTCAAACTATGCAAAACACGTTCTTGAACATCCACACTCACTCATACACACCAATGAAATTCAAATATTACATATTTGTGATAAAAAACAAAATTTAAATTTCCTCGAAGAACTTGAAATAAAAAGACATTTAGCAGATCTAGCATAGTTAATGAACAAATAAATCTTGGAAGTTCACCACTCTTAAACTGTTTACTTTGATTGAGTTTTCATTTTATACATAGATAAGACGTAATTTTAATATATTAAGTTATTGTAAAGATCAGCATGATATAATTTTTCCCTGGGTTTTCTATATCATTGCACAGTTATACTGATCTTAGAGGTAAATACATCTAGGATAATCCCTTAGGGCTAATAACATCTAGGCTTTTAATATTGTTATGTCTTATTACTTCCATACTTGGTCTAGCCAATCTACCTAATCAACATCAGGTACCTAGCTACAAACAAACAAAATGTAACTTCAATATGTCATTCTGACGATGCTAGTTCTATAGCGAAACGGCCGTCATTACATTTAAAGTATTTTACGAATAAATAGTGAAAGTTAATTCAACCTTTTAGTTGTTTATTGTTCTTAAGTTATTATTCTAGCCACGTGAGGCCTGTAAAGTAAAATCTGCTTCCATATTATCAGCAAAAATAATCACGTGTGTTGTACAACTTTCTTCTAAGTAACTTAATGCAGTTAAGGAACCGTTTTCAATGACCACTACTTCGGTAGTGGCCCATACCAGCCCATACCATAATAGACCCTACGCCAAACCGAACAGTTTCTTGTACAGTTGGGCCCAAATGCACAGGAGCGCTAAGGACAACACCCACATCAACGCTTGATGTCTTCCTGGGATTGCCGCCATTGCCCATCTGGATCATTGAGCGCAATGGCGGCTTTCATGAAGGCTTAGAGAGAATGGGCACTGGAAAGGGCGTGGCGAAGGCACACAAGAATAACACAAAGGACAGGACAGAAACAGAGCTTCCGCTCCTGGCTCAAAAAGCTGACCCAAAAGCAGCAAGAACGGAAAACAAGTACAAGGTTTTAAACCCGCCAAGGGGGAAGTGAAGCGACAAAAAAGTAGAATTTCTCCTAGGGAGCATAGTATGTTATACAGATGGCTCTCTTACGTCAGGAGCAGAGGACGTAGGGGTTCGAAAGGGCTATGCTTTTGGTAAATATTCCCCGGTCTTCCACTCAGATTTATTTGTCATCTTCAAAGCTGCAGAACTAATGGAAGAACGAGACAACTCAGCATTTGCTCAGATAGCCAGGCGCTCTAAATGACTAGCACGGCACTAGTCCAGGAATGCGCAAATACTTTAGACAGATTAGCCTCAAGATTAACCCTATTGTGGGTACCGGGACATAGCGGTATAGTAGGCAACGAGCGGCAGATAAACTTGCCAGGCAGGGAGCCAACAAATCTTGCTACGTACCCGAGACAATAATACAGCTAAGCAAAGCATAAACCTCAACTCTCCTCAAGGATTGAGTAGAGAAAAGGTTAGAAGAACAATGGATCAACTGCAGTGGCCTTAGGCAGGCGAAACAAACAATCGCCTACCCTGACAAAGCTAGGACAAAGTGGTTACTGAATAAATCCAGATCACAACTGCGCCTGCTTGTCGGAGTCCTTACTGACCATTGTGGACTTAAAAGATATATACACCTTTTGGGTGTAGCCGAAGACCCAGATTGTCCAAACTGTGGCGAGGAGGAAACTTCTTACCACTTCCTGGGCACTTGTGAGGTTTACACACGATTCACTATTCAACAGTTGTAAAAGAATGATTGGAGCAAAAAGTACCTTCTAAGTTAACTTAAAAACAGCATTAAAATCTTGGTAGACTCTTTGTAATATGTAAACTAAATTTTTAGAGTGTAGGGCGAAATCGTAGTCGCCCCGACAAACTTATTAACCCCTATTGATTATCGATAACTCAGCTGACCCTGCCCACAATCGTTCAATTCTAGTTTAAATTTGTAAGGCCACTTTCGTTGACGATGATAGTACCATCGCCTAGCGGTAGCGGCACCCGAGAGAGCATGTTCGCTGTTCCCTCGTTAGTCGTGGATGCATGTCTACCTGATAAATATAGATAGCTCTGATGACAGTTTTGTAATTAACAAATTTTAAACATTTAAACTACCCTTTTTAAAATAAAAGATTTATCAACTTCCGATGACATGCTAAATACTTCAAATCAACTTTTTAAATAGTCTTAATGCCATCTTTTATACGCATTTATAAAAACATAAAATAAAAGAACTTTTGTTTTATTGCCAAGAGGACGGCTTGGGAAAAGCTAGGCTCATCCCTGTCATTAATCCTTACGGTCGTTTAGAAACCTTTAGGGCTTTTAAACTTTAAATGCCAGTCAAAAATTTCGCAATGAAACTAACTAATTTTAACAATTCCACATTTATAAAAATATCGCGACTTAAATCCTATTTAAATCGGATTATAAGTTATTTGGTCGTGATCCAACGAGATCCTGATTATCCTCTCCGATGGGAAAAACGAATCTCTCTCTAAACTGAAAGTTTCCCGCAGCGAGACGTAGTTTTTCCGGGAAGCGGACCACTGTAAGGCTTTCCCCGAATATATTTTCGTGTACTATCAAAAGATCAACGAATGGACATAGACAGATAAGGGTTTGTGTACTGGAGAGATACACACATACAAATACCCTTTCGGCTAACTTTCTACTCTATGTTCGAGAGGCTTTAGAAGATTTTAAGGGGTTAGATGGAATTGGGGACATCGCCGGGCAGACGATATTTTCTACAGTGAAATTAGAAAGAATATGTTTAACTGTTTTAGTGTAATTCTTTTATTCTGCACTCGTTGGACGTAAAAATGTAGCTTTCTACTCTGAAAAATTAACCTGAAATTCCCCTATTTACTTTTATCTTTTATTCCCATTTACTATCAGTAATAAATGTATATTATATTACTATTTATGTCGTAAAAGTTGATATGCTTGAGGAACGTTTAACATGAAAAGCTCGAGAACAGCGATTTCGGGACTTTAAGTCTTGATTTTATTTTTTTATTTGCATAAAATCGAGACACAAACATGTTAGGTTTTATTAAACGTGTACGTTATTGGACGAATAAATACATTTTTAGTACCGTTTTAAATAAGGGAGTTTGGTAAATCAAGTCAAATTAGTAACATTATTTTTTTGCTTCTGTCGTTTCACCTTGAAAACACCTACAAAAAGTAACTTCGTGTCTAGAACAACTTGAGGATCTTAAAACCTAAATGTGGGCTGTAATTAAATAAACTCTTACTTTTTGGAAGTCCATCTTATTAAGAATAATAAATGGGCTTAATGGGCTGTTATCTTTATTCCCTTAAAATCCAACCAGCAATAAAACTCTCTTCACCAAAATTGTAGTCCATCTAACTATCTATCAATCTATAATTAAGCGTTTTTTCATAAATTAATTTGATCAATTTTATTGGGTTTGACTAATAACCATCATCAAGTAATGAGAGTCCAAAAATGACGTATATTTACAGATAACAGTATATTAATGTCATCCCTCTCAAATTACATTCCTTCTCCAGCCGCACACATTGATAGTCTTGGAATTTCTCGAATAGAAGCTCTTGGAGTGTTCTTATCAACCAGGAGATAAATGTATTTATGCAGATGATCTGGTAATATTGGTAAGAGAAAAATATGCAGTGATTGTTCTAAAGTGACTCAACGAACACTTACCATTATGACAAAGAATGGTGTGACAAAGAATAAACATGGGAAATTAAATCACAAAATGGCAGTACCCGGTAGGCTCTAAGACCAAGAGCGTTGTCGGAGCTGGGGTGAATGGAAACCAAGGGTGAATCTGAACTAAAACTTGATTAACCTATCCACAATTTTCAAGAGGTTTCAGCAATAGAGATGCGTCTGGAAGAGCTACTTAAGCGTGACCGCGGGAAAAAACTATAAAAATAATTTCCTGTAGTCAGCTGGCACAGAAGTCACAGGAATCAAATCGGATTTGTTGGCTTGTTTGGAATTGCCTTCTGGATGCGTCTAAGGGAAAATATCAACGCAACCTTACCTCAGGTATTGAAGGTAAAGAAAAGATGAACCTTCTAGCCAGAATAGGTGTTGAAGGAATATTCATAGGCCCAGAGGCACTCCTAGGCATAGTGAATAGCATAGCCAGAAAAACAACATTGAACTGGGTAGATCGCATGGGACGTTCTTACTTGTTCGAGCTAGAAGGTTTAAAGGCATTTGTAAGAGATCTCTCTGTAAAAAGAGCTGTTGAATATGAGCAGACAGGACCTACGAATTATTACAGGTCAACCCATATACCGAACTTTGTCATAAGGTTGGTACAACCTGTATATACGATGTCCTAGATGATTTTTAGTACCTTTCAAACAAGAAGTAATGGCGCGCTACTGTTTTGTCTTTCTTAAGCATATTTCGATTTCTAGATTTCTAGGATATTAACGTACATTAATGAATTGGTTTGAGTTAACTTTAATCAATTATTCCATAAAAATGTTCATGAAATGCTCTTAATCTGTAGTAACTGATAATTTATAATACGCTCTTTTTTATCATGCTTTGACTTTAGAGGTCAGTAGCGTGGTACTAGTATGATAAATAATAAAGGGGTATATAAGTGTCTTGAAATTTGTATGGAAGTTTGCCATTTCTTTATACAATCCTCTTCCAACTTTGCAAAAACACTTTTTCTTAGTAGAAGCCCATACATAGATAAAAAAGGAAGTTTGTATAGAAATTTCGCCAGCAATCTGCTTTAAAAAATAACCTTTACAAATTAACACTAGTACATTAAAAAAATATGTATTGGGTATAACCTCTAGGAGTAATTCAATTTTTCTAATAGTACCCTAGAAAGAATCTTTAAATGTAACGTTGGCAAAATATAAGAGAATTATAAATTTTTCCCGTACAAATAAATCGGGGATTGCAATCCGGCGGATTCAATAGGCGAGCAAAAGCAGAAACCGAACTTATCCCTATTCGCGTACCTCATTAAAAATTACTTTCTATAAAATTAAAGTTTAAATCTTTTACGCGGTATTACTTTTGGCTGCACCGATAATTTTAGTTTCCGAACTACTTTTAGGAGATCAGGTGCGATTAAAATTTTTTAAAAAACGATTTTACGCTCTGGTAAATTTCTTTCTAAGATCGATAGTATCTCTGGTGCACGGACAGCGACGTAGTGAACGAGCCGAAAATCCAATAATACTAAACGAACTGAATCAAGTTTAGTAACCATAGTAGTAGTAAACATAAAATAATGGTTTGCTGAGGAACAAACGCTTTTCTTTCTCTGATAAAGACTATTAAATACCAATACCTTTACCGATAGCTTTACAAGATCTGGTACGCCTTTTTCCTTTGTTGGTAAAATATCAATTTTTTTAAGACTATTTCAGTAGACTATTTTTAACTGACAAAACTGCATAGCAACGGCACGTTTCATATTGATAATACGTAATATCTCAGCGACAAAATTATGACAGATCCGTTTCTAAGGTATCTGGTATTTCTATAGTTGACAGTTTCACAAACTTCATTGAAGCGTCTTCATAATTTTGAAAATGAATCCAGACGAAATATCAAGATTCGGGTGCCGGTCAGTCCAGAAGCTCTCTTGGGAACCAATTCTCGGAGTGACTACGGGAGAAAAATTTTACACTTGAAAAATGTACTACCATAACAGAACTAGCAAAACTTCTCGAGGATTACGCCTTTAATATGAAAAAAGACAATGGCGAAGACTATAAAGAGTCGTCTGTAAAGTCAATATGGAATAGAAGAGTAACTATGGTACAAGAAACATATTTTACGGAATACGGCATAAAAATCGACCCTTTCACGGATATATCTTTCAAATGTGCAAGATTGGTCAGAGACACCAAGCGAAGGCAGCTTCAAAGTTGTCCAGAAAAAAGAAAACTCAGTTCAGATGCATTTTCCACCGAAGAACTATTAAAAGTGATCAAAAGCTACGACGAAGAAACCCCCGATGGAGCACAAAAAAGTTTTTTCACCTTTGCTCATTTGAACTTGCTTGGAGAGGCAATGAGGCCGTAAACTGCAAGATTAACAGAAGGAAATTGATATTATGGGAGAATTTACGGGCCGAATTGAAAACAACAGTATTTTTTCAAAAACAACTCGAGGCGGGTCAAAAAGTTTGGCAAGCAGCAAACGGTTGGTAAGAAATTCATCAAAAAAAAATTTATGCCCATTTAGACTATTCTTGAAATTAATGGAAAAAGAGGACCAAAGATTTTATCAGACAGACTTTTTCTTACGGTTGACCCCAATTGGAAAAAACACCGTCTCTAAGTGGACAAAAATGTCAGCTGAAAAAATTGAAATAGACACAAAAAAACATAAAATAACAATCCATTCTAATTGATCTTCAGCTTTGACAGCCTTGTTTTTGCAAGGTGTTGCTGAACAGGAGTTAATTACATTCACGGTTCACTTAAAAGCAAGCTCCTTAAAACCTTATCTGCAGCTGCATTCCAGTTACCACCAAAAGTTGATCGAGAATCTCACGACAAAAAATGAAGCTAGACCTTCGAGTTCCCAAATGATGCATGTCAATTGAGTTTTTATCTTTTATTTGATTTCTGTCATTCATTAAATGTCAATTTTGATGGATCAGAAATATTGCAATAATATGCCTGAATTCTTATGGCCTTGGCGGAGAAGTGAAGTAGAATACAGAACCAACCGGCCTCAGTTTGTTTGAACACGTCAGCCAAGTTTTTAGAAATCACGTCTGGTAAATTTTGTTTAGAGATGTTGGGTTCCCCGGAAGACGGTTGCCAGGAGAAATATATTTATATGATATAATGAATTATACTTTTTCAAAATAAAATTTTATATTATATCTTTACGAAAATAAACGTTAATTTTGGTCTGCAGAAGCTTGAGTTATAAAATTGTTTTGCATTTGATGTTTCGGCATTTAACTGAAACAGCTCCACATCAATAATACACAAAATCAATCTTTAGTAGAAATGAACGGGCACACTACTATAACTTATAATGTACATTTAATATTAACAAATAAACAAAGATTATGTTTCGTTAATATTGTTTTGTTTTTCTCGTGAAATAGTCTTGTCGAATACCATTCGAGGAAAAATTTTTCCCGGCCAAATTTTCTTCTGGTTTTATTCAAGAGTGTTGCTTCTTGGCAATTTTCGATGATGAAATTTTCATTCGCGTAAATTGCCAAGCAACAAACTTTCATACCAGTCGAAAATTTTGCCGGCAGAATTTTTTCTCTTATGATTATTTACTAAAAAATTTCTTTATATGAATAGAGAAAATAAACCGTTATTTGGAACATAAAAAAACTGCCAACCCATAAAGTTAAACTTATATTAGAAGATCAAATGTGTGCAGATGTATCTGCACACTAATTAAATAGTAGTATATTATTACACGAGCAAGTAAAGAAGGTTTTTATCCACGAAAATGAAAGTTGCATAATATCATTTGAGTGGATAAAAAACTTTGCTTGCGAGTATAATAATATACTTTATCTACGATCAAGTATAAAAAAAATATATTAGTTCGTTATAGTTTATTTTTAAACATAAAACTATTAAACTTATTTTACATTGTCATTTTTATTATAAATATTAATAGTAAAAGTTCAAACAATTACTAAAACTAAAAAGATGATGTGTATTAAAATTAATATCAGAATAATTATTATTCTTTGTTGGAGTAGAGGTGGTACTATCAACTTCTGTAGTTATATAATTAACATTACTTACAGATGGGCTTTGCAATATTGCGAATGTCAGGACATCTCGTTCTCTTCTGTCGTCATTTCCTTCAGTCACAGTCATAAAAAACTACCTTAAAACCCACGAATTTCACTTTGTACGTTTTTTCTGTCAATTGTGTGATTTTGTTTGTTTGAATTTTTGGTTATGTCACCTTAGCAACTGAAAGCTGTTGCCAACGTAATAATGGGGAAAATATAAAAATCCCAATATGTCCGGTCCTCATTCCAGTGGATAAAAGTTCTGTCAATTTTACCCACAGCTGAGAACCAATCAAAGCTCTCCTTTAGTTTATCGATGGGTAAAATAAAAATTTACAGTGGTTTTCACATCAATAAAGTTTGTATTATGCTATGATCATAGATAAAAAGATTTACATTGGTAAAACGTAGGTCGAGACATAATTCAATGCCAGTGTAAGAAAATTACAACATTCCAATGGGCGTTTATTTCATATCGTAATAATATTGTAATTTCTAAAAACGTACAACTTAACTAAAATAATATTTAAATCAAATCAAAACTAAACTACAACAACTGTTTTTTAAGAAATAAATAAATTTATGGCACAAATTAGTAGCAAAATCTGTAAATGTCAAGTAAAGGAGTATGTTAAAGTCAGTTGTTTTTTCTTTTAGTATTTTGATAGTTTTTAAGTGGTCTATGGTGTTAAAGCTCTTGCAGAATCCTGCCTGTTCGACTTGTTTGGTATGCGTCGAATTTGTCTGTACAAATGTGAAAGAAGACTAAATGGTCGATAATTTTTATATACTACCAATATCATATTTTTTAAAAATCAGAATTACTTCCACCTTTTGTCACGCGTCAGGAATTTTGCCTTATTGCAGACACACATTCAGGAGAAACACCTCACTTGTGATATTATCTTAACCTGGACATTTTCTGCTTTAATATGAAACTAATACGAAACTACACGTCAATGATAATTAATTTTCAAAATTCTGTGTATAATAATTACGGACATGTCTTAATTTCTGTCACTTCCAACTTAATACGTTGGAGATAATTCGATAAAAAATGACACACTGAAGGAAGGGTTTTTAAAACACTGAATATCAATGTGGTGCTGTTGGTAATTCTAACTTGTAATTTAACTTCTACTTTGAGATTTTAGCTACAAGATGGCCAAGTTAATTTGGGTAAGAATTAAATTGTTTTTTTTTATGTTTGAAGATACCTAACTATAAATCCTTTTTTTGTGTTTGGTCTTTTTTGTTACATTTGGTACGTACCTTTTAAATCATCGATTGACGTCAAAGAACTAAATTCTTAGACGTACGTCGGCGTAAGGAAATATATAACGAAATTTCGGTTAATTTCTCATTTCGTATTATTGTTTTTGTAAGACGTAGTTGGATTTATAGCGTACAGAAACGATTTTCAAGCGAACGGGTACAACAAAACGATTTTCAAAAGATCCAGAAATAACTTATTATCTTTCTTGCGAAAACCAATTGCTTAATACCGGTCCGTCACGATATCGTTTCTTAAGGCTTTCATCATTAATTTATCTAAACAAAAAAGGTATATCGATTTTTAATGACGACGTATTTTCTAAAATATTATATTAATGATGATTTGTACGACACTCAGATAAAATATTCCTCAATGTTGCCATTTTTTTATTTCTCATTAATTTCTCTGTAAATATTGTCCAAATACAGTCAAAATAAAAAAGAAGGTAAAGTAATCCAAATCAAAACGTAACCATTCGTATATTATAAATATTAATAAATATTTTTTTTTGTTTCAGGTATGTTTGTGTCAAATAATTTTTGCTGATATTGTAAGTATAAGTTAATTAGGTTAAGAATACCGATCCTTCTATTTACTTTAAAGATATATTGTGACACAAAATTAATTTGGTATCCAATAAACTTTAATTTATAAGTTTAATCTTTGAAGCATTCAATAGAAATTTGAACCTTAGACCATAAACAAATAGACTGGCTGTGACGTCATTTTTCTGAACAACAGACTGAAGCCAATATTATCTCTCTTTGTCGCATGAAGTTCGTGGAGCTACGGGATGAAGTGTGTGCGCGGTATTGTTTACCAATAACAAATAACAGCGGCGCAAATATCTTTTAACAGGTATCTAACAAGGTTTTAACTCTAATCAAAATGCTTAAATCATAACTTTAACCCAAAATTAATACAACAACGAAAACAATACCACAATTGGTTTATGAACAGGGTAAGATTAATGTTTACATTTGATTCGCAATGTTCCATGGTATAAGAGACAGTGCAGTCGAAGATATACGAAAACAACCGAAGAAGTTTTATTGAAACGTGGATTTATCTGTAAACATATAGTTATGGAACACAACATAAAGTTATTTTGGCTTCACAACAAGGACAGAAAATTGACGTCTATTTGTATATGGTCTAAGATTTGAACAGTTCCATATGATAATTTAGTTCTGCTTATTCACGTATCAGTATGTTAAAGGGCTCACACTAAGCAATTACATTTTCTCTTGGTTCCCTTTCATATATATCTACCTTCCTATTTCATAAATCTCTAACCTTACAATATAGGTACATGTATTTTACTAGTGGAAATCCAATTTTTGTTTATTCGCTTAATTTGTCTTTTCCTGGTCTCAATTTCATCTTCATTACATACATAACTCTGCTTGCGATTCAAAGATCTGCAGAATTACTATTAAAAAATATACACATCGAAAAAGTCTAGGAATATCTTTAAAAATCAATGTCAGTTTCTTTTAGTTAATCTAATTTTTTAATGTTGATTTACGTTTATTGTTACATAAACAAAAATATTTTCTTTAAAAAATATCGTGCATTAAGCTGAATTTTTCACCAACTGCACCTGCATATGGGTGCACTATTGGACGAAGAATGGTATCTAAATGCAATGGACATGTTCAAGAAAACCTAGATCGGTCCTGCCTCCTATAATTATTCCACCCCATACCATGATTTTGCCATCTCTGTATCTGCTCACTTCCTAAACATGTCTTAGTCGATCTTCATTTCCAAATCGTCTCCACACTCCTGTTCGACAAGAGTCTGGGTGAAATCCAAACCTAGATTCGTCACCAAATAAAACTAAAGTCCTATCTTGAGTGACCCAATTTTGAAATTTTTGACACCATTCTAATCCTGAAGCACGATTACCTCCAGACAGAGGTGGACATCTTAGGGGCCGTCTGCTGGACAAGCTGGCTTCATGAAGACGATTTCGTACTGTATCTTAACCAATAGATAAGTTATGCGCTCTTTGTAAAGTCGTAACTAACTCAGGAGCAGTTATTCTTGGAGCAACATCCCGACCTGGATGTTGCTCCAGTTGGACTACCAGTTTCTCTAAAACGGTTTTATAAGCTACTGATAATGCTTTGAGAAATATCCATCCATTCAGCAAATTGAGTTTGCCACCTTCAAGAAGACCTACAGTTAAATTTGTCGTCTAACGTTAAATGTCTCCTTTCCATGATAAAACACAATAATTGATTCGTAGTTACTAGAAAATGTCTATATATTAGAATGATCAAATTAGAAATTGGTTTAAAATTTAAACAGTGCCCCATTTTAACTTTTCCCATATTTTTTTTTACTTTTTGTTACTTTTTTAAATGAACTGATATATGTATTAAATACGTGCAATTTAATCAATACGGAAATGAATTCAATCTAATTATTTTTTGAAATTATCCTTAGACTTTTCTGATGTGTGTAGTTAGAATATTGTTAATTTATTATCTGATTTTTATCTCTAAATTATAGTTTGTACAAATATAAATTCTATGATTCTTCTCAATATGCATTGTACAATAATTAATAGTCAAATAGGTATTGAATTTTTAAAGTACCTAAAGTAAACTTTCAACATATTCACTGTTCATCTAAATAATCAATTTTTTAGACAGAATAATTATATTTTGTAGCCTAGAATCTGTAATTCAGAGAGTAGCCAATGTTAATCAATCACCCTATATATTTTACAATTTAACAGAGTATGCACTACGCTCTTCTCGTCAATCCGATTGTTTTCACGTGCTCATTAAAGCGAATGTGTTTATTCAATATATCTACAATTCATGTCCTGTTTGTCCATGTCAGACCTCAAGATCAAGGGAGATCTTTAATGCTAGTATGTCTAGGCACTCACTGTGTGTAATTGTGATGTGAATTCCCAAGTTCTCGCTTAAATTAACCTTTAGTTTCCCCACATACCTTCGATTCAACGCTTTTCACGGTATTAAAGCCGTTTAATTAGTAAATAACTAACTAACTATAAATATAGATGTAAATTAAACAAACTACTTCTTGCCTACAAGAGTTGTTTAATAATAATATGCATTATACTTTCTCTTACTTTTTGGTTATACCGATTTAGTATACACAATAAAACTAATTGTTTACTTTCTTCTACGATTTTTACTGAAACATATTGATAGCTGTTTTGTGTAACATTCATCCTCGGATCGTTAGATAAAATATACATTTGGTTTAATAGATATAACAATATTAACTGTGCTTAGGTTTTGCCAGTTACCGTTCTCGAATCATCAGTAGCCTACGCACAAAGAAATCCGGTCACATCATTTCTTAATGCGCATGCTGGTGATTTGAGGACGATTCGAGAACGGTAACTGACAAAACCCGAGAAAACTTTTAAATCCTAGTCTTAATTTCCCCTGAGGTACTTGTGTGATTTAATGAATACCTATCATTTTTTCTGCTCCTCACAATTATTTTAGTATTTTAGAAGTACAAGATTTACAATATGTGCCTTTAACAATAAACTATTTAGCCTTTATTGTATGCGATAATTGTTATGACACCAAAAGAATTCTCTTTTTTTCGTGTTCCGTTGCCACTTACTTTAAACTTTAAATTTATCGTTCCAACGTATTGTTTTGATGCCAAATGTCAGCTATTTATACTTTTAATAATTTATTTAGGTGTATAACATGTGTTTTGTTCCTCATCTATTAAAATTTAACCGCACCCTTATAATAAGCAATTTTTGTAATACTAATAATAAAGAAATAATAATAATATTGTTTTGAAGCTACGATACTTCTATGCAAGGAGGTGGGAGGATATAGATAGAATGTGAAATTTCCTCAATGAGCATAGGCGTGCTTAAATTTTATTTTTTTAGGAAAATAATTCAGAGGTTTAGAAGTTATTCTATAACCATTGATTACATTATTATTATAGATATGATCAAATTTATTGTACTAACCCTTGTTAAAGAACCAGTCCAGCGATTATTTTTATTGCTTTGTTTTTGTCGATGTCAAAAAAATGGATATTGTCAAATAAATTTATCATCATGTCAAACTTAAATTTCACTGATTTCATCAAATCAAAATAAACGTGAATCCACCATTCACATTCACAACATGGCGACCGTGATCATTTTGAAGAAAGAAAGGGAAATACTCCATCAGATGTTCGACAATGTTGTAAACAGTTGGATCAGGAATTGAAGGACCACAATGTCTCCAAAGAAAACATTATGCGTTTCTTCAAGATTTTGGAAGGTTTTCTCTAAGAAGGTTTATTGCAAGTAGGGGAAGAGTTTCCGTTATTTATTCAGATAATGGTGTAAAATTTTCAAGATACTGAAAATCTCTTAAGTAAATTAGATTGGAATGAAATTCAAATATTTTCAATTACAGCTGTTTCGCTAAATAACTAGCATCGTCAGATTGACATAATGTCAATTAGTAATTTTAAACCTAATTTCTTCAATTAAACTTCAAAGATTTTCCTCCATATCCAGAAAAAAATGGAATTTCATACCACCCACAGCAGCCTGGTGGGGTGAAAGGT
Organism: Ophraella communa; assembly: GCA_035357415.1. Lineage (NCBI taxonomy): Eukaryota > Metazoa > Arthropoda > Insecta > Coleoptera > Chrysomelidae > Ophraella > Ophraella communa. The sequence goes on along the minus strand of CM068988.1, from coordinate 15,924,457 downwards.
GGGAAAGAGTTGTGCGTATGATAAAAGAATTATTGAGAATAAATTTAGGCCAAAAATATCTTAGCTATGATGAACTTTTTTCCAGTAATATGTGATTGTGAAGCAGCTGTAAATGCTAGACCCCTAACTTACAGTGAAAGTACTGATACTGCAGATCTATTACCAGTCACTCCAGATTCGTTTCTAAAAACATTACCCAGCAATATTACTCCTGATTTAGATCAAATCGATAAAATAAGTTTAAAATGACGTTTAAATTATATCCAAAAAGTAAGAGATGCATTTAGAGAACAATTTAGAAATGAATATCTAGCGGTTTTAGTGCAGTCGAAAAAATAAAGATACAAGGACATTAAAGTTGGAGAAGTCGTACTCATTGGAAATTATCACATGAAAAGAACATTATGGCCAATGGGAAAAGTATTTCCTGGAAAATATGGTATAATTCGGGTGGTAAAAGTCAAATTAAATTTACAGTAGTTTCACCGATTTCTTCAAATCTAAATAACCGTGAATCCACCATCCACATTCGCAACAACCCTTACGATGTGAAAGTCCATCTTATTAAGAATTGTCTATAGTATTTGGAAATAGAAGCCGGCTGATATGCGCCGATGGAAAAATTCCAGCCATCTTTCTATAAATTTTAGCTTCTTATTAGCTTTCTTGAAAGTTTCATTTAGTACTTTTTAAGTGTTAAATTACACTAGATCTATATTTTCATTTAAAGCTACCAAAACTAACTAATTTGTTGTTTTATTTATGTAAAGAATGGAGAAAAGGGCAAAATTTATTAAATTTCTGTGTTTTTGAGAATTTAATTAAAGTGGTTTTAATTTTATTGCTCTTCTAATTATACCGGAAGCTAACAGGGGCTTACATATAATTCCTTTTCCAGTTATATAATATTTTAGAGGATGTTAACTAACAAAATATATTCATGTCGTATGACAAACCAGTAAATATATTAAACTAATTCAAATGGATTACCTAAAAATGAACATTGCTGTTAATAATGCAAATGAAAATAATTATGACACCTTTATTTATAATTCCTCAATTAGTCCAGCCTTCGTTTTGTTTCCAACTCGTCAGATTGTATACGTTCATACGATAATTTAAATGTTAATAACGCCATGAATAATAATGATGTTTTCATCGAGTTGATGACGGACTGTTAACACTCATTATTTTCCGTAAATGTGGCTATTCTGAACGTACGCAATTGTAAAAAATTCGACCAAAGACCAATTCAAAGGTTCTTGACACAAAACCGAATTTTAGCAGTGGCGATGAATGAATAATTTGCAGCTTGTTACCTACGTTCGTTTGATGGTTCATAAACCCAACGTTTGGGAAGAGAGAGAGAGAGATCAATTGAAATAATAAATGAATAAGGATTTAAAGCTATGTAATCGGGAGTTCGAAATTTAATACCGATATTTTTATTTGAGAAATGGAATCGCAAAACGTTTCACTATTAAAATTTAGTGTAGTACTTAATTTAAAAACTTTTTTATAAGTAACAAAATAGCTGTAACAATTTTAATCCACAGGTTTTATATTTGGGATCATATTTTACTAAAATTGGTAGAAAAAGACAGATATTTCATGAACATTTTACGAAGGGTCTAGTACACTATAATAATTTCTTCCCGGCAACAACTAGAAACAGTAAAAATTTCAACCCAAAATAAACATAACCTAACGATTATTTGTTGTAAATACGACAATTAATTCATATTTAGCAGCATCAAATGGTTTCTAAATATTAAATTATTTTTTATAATTACATCATTTTTAAATTTAATAGAATTTCCACAACTGCAATATTTATATAGTTTTAATTAAATCAATTTCATAATTATTAACTTCATTTCAGACATATGTCAAAATATTAAAGATATCATGTTTCAATGTTGCCAGACTAAAAAAAATATAGCCACTCTTTTATATTTTTTGTTACAATTAGTGGCTTTAGGCCTGGGGACCCTTTTAGCCACGAATAAATGAAAAAGCATAATATCTATGTTAATATACCTCACTAACAATAGGAATTTACGTTGATACTCTCTACACGCCACTCTTTTATACTATATTATCAATATAAAAAAATGTAAAAACAACTGAAAAAGTGGAAAATTGTTTCCACCTGCACCCAGGGTAAGGAAACTTAACAGTTTCTATACCAAGCTTGACCGTTTTCTATAAAAAAAAAACTACTTCCTGGGCTATATGCCCCAATGTACATTGAATTACATTCCAATAGAAAACGTGATGGCGACCGACTTCGTCGATACTTACAACCATCTCTATCGATTTGCAAATTAACAGGAAGAACACTACTCGTAGACCCGCAGAGCAGGATGCAGAATAATTCTTTTACGCCAATACATAAACCGTGAACCCACGATTCCATGATAAAGTCGTAAAAGCGCCATCCTACCATTATTTTGCAAACCAACAGATGGTTGTAAGTATCGACGAAGTCTGTCGCCATCACGTTTTCTATTGCAATGTAATTCAATGTCCGTTGGGGCACATAGCCCAGGAAGTAGTTGTTTTTTTGATAGAAAACGGTCAAGCTTGGTATAGAAACTGTTAAGTTTCCTTACCCTGGGTGCAGGTGGAAACAATTTTCCACTTTTTCAGTTGTTTTTACATTTTCTTACAATTTCTTACAATGTACCTTATTATATATAGGAAATATGAAATGTATTCTTGAAATGTGTAGAATATTTTAAACTATCGTACAATACCAATTTTAATGCATTAATGAACAATAAAAAAATAAATATAAATATATTTGTTCTATAAAAATAAAATAAATAAAAGAAACAATTCTTAAACAAAATTATAATCTAAGCAGAGAATTTAAAGAAAACAAATATATTTAAATCCTCTTCCCGACCAACTGACATAGATCAAAGTTTATTGTAAATTAATACCTCTCACCTTACTATCTGAAATAAAATATTAAAAAAACCAAATGAAAAACTCTCAACACTTATGAAAACAACTCAAATTCGACAGTAAAACAATACGAAAAACTCTATTGAAAACTACAAAAACCCAAGCTTAAAATTTGAATAAATTAAAATCGACTCAAAGGTGTACCTGTTTTCTTTTCAAATATTCCATAGATGTACAGTAAATCTTGGCAACATTTTAAAATCATTTGAAGTTTTAACCAAGTTGGCCAATAAAAGGTTTTAAGAAAATTGACAGTTAGTTAAAATAAATAATAAAGTTAAAGATTCTGTGGAATAAAATTAATTAGAAAAGAAGTTTCCAAATCGTAATTTTATATTTTTTTGCTTTAAATTATCTTAAGAATGTTTATTTAACTCGAAAATGTTCTCAAGTTTAATATAATTACCGCATTAACAACAGGTAAATGTTAGGTTATGTTGACTTTGAACCTACATTTTTAGTAATTTTTACTATTTCTAGGTGTTTATTTTTGTATTCATTACCATATCCTAGAACCCTTATAAAATTTTTATGAAAATCGGAAAGTTAACCAAATTCTACATATTTACCCAAAAAAGTATTGCATAAATATTTTCTCAACGGGAAACCGAGTAATGATGAAAACCTGAATTAAACACTTTTTTCAAGATGGCGAAAAACTCACAATGTTACTTGATGGGTGGACTATATAAATACGAGGTCTGGCTATTAAATAACGAGACTGCGCGCGCAGAAGGCGTCCTAGAGAGGTAGGGTGGAAAACAAATGCAGCGTTAGATAGCTGGAAGTGTCTACTAGTTCAGTACGAAAATACGTTTTTGCCGATGTAGTAGTATCTGAGGTTAGAAACGAACGTGTTTTTTTCTCGTGCCGATAACAATGTGTGACCTAAAACATGAGCAACATATCAATGTGAAATTTCTCGTTAAATTAAAAAAAAACTCCTACTGAGTGCTATAAGTTGTTGAAAGAGGCCTATGGTGAGAGTTCTCTATCTCGTGCGCGTGCTTTCGAATGGTATAAAAGATTTTCTGAAGGTCGAGAGATCACCGAAGATGACCAACGTCCAGGTCGACCTGTCTCTGTTTCAACTCTGAGACTGTAAAAGCCGATAAAGAAACTGTCAGAAAAATTTTACATGACGAATTGAACATGAAGAAAGTCTGTGCGAACTTGGTCCCAAAATATTTGACCAAAAGCTCGTCCGTCAACAAATCTGCTCAGATTTTCTTCAGAGGTTAGATGAAGAGCCTGAATTGATGGAAAACATCATCAATTTGCGATGAAACCTGGATATTCCAATTCGATGTTGAAACTAAGCGGCAATCCATGCACTGGAAAACTCCTGCATCGCCGACAATGAAAAAAGCAAGGATGTCGAAATCAAATTTTAAAGCCATGGTAATCGTTTTTTTTTCGACTTCAACGGCATCGTGATGACTGAATGGGTTCCAGAGGGTCAAACTGTAAACCAAACTTACTATTTGAAAGTTTTGGCAACACTGCGAGAGCGATTTCGTAAGAAACAGCCAGAGTTGTGAAAAAACAAATGGTGGATCTTGCACCAGGACAACGCACCTACTCATAACGCGCTGTCTGTGAAGCGTTATTTAGCCGGTAGATGCATTCCAGTGCTCGAACACGCGCCGTACTCGCCTGATTTAGCGAAGCTCCTAAATGCTCTTACAAAAGAAGACTTATTCCAGCATTGCTTTGACCAATGGAATAAAACGAATGGAACGGTGTGTCGCGAGGGAAGGGGAGTATATTGAAGGGGAGCATTCGATTGTGGAAAATAAATTTTTAAAATAAAACTCTTTTTCATAAGCAGTCTCGTTATTTAATAGCCTGACCTCGTATATTTTTTCTTATAAAAAAAAGTAAAAAACTTTTATCGAAATTTGTAACTGGTAATGGAAAAACAGAATTTAAAAATAATCAAATCTATTCAATTTTTCTTAATAAAACGTTTTAAAACATCAAATATTGGAGTGTTTCTTCATCTAAAATGAATTAATTGATTTTAATCTTTCTCCAAAGATGTTTGTTTTATTAAGGATAATAAAAAACTCTTCGTTTTAACAAAACTTCCAATATTTATTTAAAAACTGCTTTTTTAAAAGACTCAATGACAGCCGTTTCGCTAGACATATGTCAATCTGACGATGCTAGTTGTCTAGCGAAACGGCTGTCATTGAGTCTTTTAAAAAAGCAGTTTTTAAATAAATATTGGAAGTTTTGTTAAAACGAAGAGTTTTTTATTATCCTTAATAAGATTGACTTCCAAAAAGTAAGGGTTAGTACAATCAATTTAATGTTTGTTTTAATTTACCATTCTTCATTTTAGCAATAACTTATCTAAATACAATTATTGCTAATTGAAAATCAATCGTAAGATTTTTTTCAAAGACGAATTTGTCAAATTCGATGGATTTTTAATTGATAGACAAAAAACCGATATTTTAAAATAAATTGCCCGAGACCAGTCTCACTTAATGTCACAATTAATTACAGGCGACTCCTCTTCGTTGCTCGTTGCGGACCAAAGCAATTAGAGTTGTAACGAAAATGGTGAACTCTTTCAATTTCCGTTATTTCCAGTCATCAATCGTAATAGAATAACGTCGGTTGAAGGTCTGATGTTCCATTTATCGTCATTTTTGTACCTAAATTAACTAAATCATCCGATACGGTCCGCAGATTGGAAAGGAAATGAAGATTAATTCCGCAGCGGAATATTTATTTATTACTTTTGTTTCAAATACCGTATCAGAACTTTATAGGTTTGACACGTAAAAGTACATTTGAATTCTATTATCATGATAAATAATAATAAGCTTTTTCGTTAAAAAAGTTTAAAATTTGTAAACAAAGCTAAACAAAATACAAAATTTAACTTTGCGGATACAATGTCAAAAAAATAAGTAAATTAATAATTATATAAAATAAAATAAATAAATTCTCTTATAAACGAATAATCGAGTGAGTAAGATGATTCTAATATGTTAAGCAAAGTTGTCGGCAACTGCATATAAAGCTCTCTCCAGTAAATTTGATTTTAAACCTTTGCAAAATACGGTGATCGAGTAATGAACTTGATTTGAAAAGGTAGATTATTGGGCATTTGTGCTTTGTAAAAAATAAAGCTTTTAATTAATTCCGAGCGTGGTTTTGGTAAAAAAATGTGAAATGGTCCCTCTTAAATAAAGACGAAAATTATTTTTTTAATATAATCTCTTGTTGTAGACCAAAAAATACACCAATTACCATTTAAATGTAATCTACCTCTCTTCTATCAGCTAAGACAAATAAAATACCTTTAATACTAGTATAAAATAATAACAAAATTACAAAGGGGACATTAAATTCGGGATCAGGTTTTACATTAAATATTTGTACGGTTAAATTACAATAGCATCGTTTGCTTTTGTTTTTGACGAGACATTTGACCTACCTCTGGATGTTTATTTAACATCAACTTTTCTATGTCAATTCGACTAATCACAGAAATTGAAATTGTAGGACAGGCCTTGTAATATTCCTTTCTTTCTTTCTTTTTCGTTAACAGGATTTTTTTAAATACAGGTAAAATTCTGAGAACGTGTACCAAGCGGATCAAATTATAATGTTTTCAAATTCGATATTTCCTTTTAATTTCTTACCTTCTGGATTGCGGAATTTGTTCTGGTTCTTCCAAAAAGTAGCTAACGACTAGAGATAGAGACTAAAGATTTTGTATTTGAATTTTTGGTATCTTATTTTCCTTTTGGTTCTGTCTATACTTGACTTGTTGGAATACCAAGTGACAGCCGTCATTGTGATTTAAAACCTAATTGTTTTAATTAAACTTGGAAGTTACGTTAAAACGAAGAGTTTTTTTTATGATTCTTAGAAAACCTTAGTTTTTTTAATTAAAAGATAGCTTTTTTAAACTGACATGGCATCACTGCTATTTCACTGCGAGCATTCTTGATTTCTGCCAATCTTTTTTCAAACCACTTGCATCAGGACTGATGAAAAGAAACGTTAAATTCCCGTCATTTGGCGATCCAAACAAAAAATGATTGAGTGTTATTGGTTCAGGGTCACGTGAGTCAGAGGAAAGCCTTATAAGAGGCCTGGAATTAACAGGAGCCTCGGTTTCAGCAAACAAAGTCTGCAGTGTCTCCTCTCGAAGGTTTTGGTCATGTAGTATTTTACCAATAGTCATTTGGGGGGGCTAAAGGTAGTATTTAATGTAGAACTTCACCTTTTGCATGTCAAAAAGGACATTCGTAAAACTAAAAATATACTCTCTGTGGCTTTGTGATTTTTGGTTCTAGTAGGTGGTAGAGAGATACTTGCCCCTTATTTTTGGATTGGCGGTTCTTCCTTTTTTTACTTCTTTTAAAAAAGTACGGTATTGGAACGTGTTCCAAGGGTACAACTTATTGCAGATTCTCTGTATTTATTCTATTACTTAGAAGGCGCTGTTGCGGATTAAATTCCTGACATTTAAGGAAAACATTTAAAGGTCACCTTCCATCCAGGGTAATTCTTTCCTTAACCTACAAGTCCACATGTTATTGCTGAGCCACTACTAAGGACATTGTATTTGTTTACAGACCTTTTTTTACTTCTACTCTTATATATTCTACTTTCTACCATCTACTATATCTCTTCATTCCTGGGTACAATTACTGGGGCACACTACATTTGCCAGATGCCTTGGAGGGCAGAGACCACAGAAAAGTCCACTCAACATCCACTGACACACATCTAGACACACATACATCCATAGACAACTTACAAATGTGCAAATAATACTTGGATCATTAAACTGGTTCCCTACACTCATTATTTGGTGAGACATTTAAGATTTGCAGTAATATTTATTCACTTGTAAGATCGAGACTTTTATATATAGTAATAATTAGTGGTTAAACTTACCTGGTTTAGTAATTATTTGATAGAATTTTTTAATATGATATACAGATTCCACAAAATAAAGTAATTATATAGAAAATAATCGTTAGTTTATCAATTATAGAAACAATAGTTTTGATTTGATTTGACCAGACTTAACTCATAGTATAATACTTAGTGTAAACCTAACGTATATTTATATACTCTGGGGAATTGCTGTAGTTATAGTTTTATGTCAATGTCAATAACTCTTCAAGAGGTGAGTCAAAACACACAAAACTCATAGATGAATAGGTGTTCATGTTCCTAGGACGAAGAGCCGCATGTGTATTGACCCTATATCCATGCCTCTAGGATATTATTCTACTGTAAACGTTTAGGAGACTAGTCGAGGGTAATTTTTTCGTGTTAGGGGTGTTAAAGGATTATGGTAATCCTATGTGTATAATTGCAAATACAGGTACCTTATTAGTCTATATATTGAGGATTTGTTTATATCCTAATACATAAGAATATAGGTACTCGTTAGTGTTGTTAGTTTATATTGTGATCTATATATTTGTTATTTTACCCCAAGAACATGCTCGGTACTGAAAATGGCGTCAAGTTCGAGTTTTGTTCCAGTACAAGTGGCTCATTAAAAAAAATGTGCGTTTTATCAAACAGAAAACAGCAAACAGCAAACGGTTCGTGAGCTGGTGACTAGGTGCTCCAATATCACCGGTGTTAATGAACGAAGTATCTATCGATTTTTAAGTGAGAGAAAACAGGAAAATATTAGTGAACCAAAAAACACGTAGGAAGAAAGTCCATTATGGTCGATAACTTTAATAGAGATATCATTAGAAGACAAGTCCATTCTTTGTACTTAAAGAGATTCCGATTTTGGACAAGGTAATGACTGTTATACCAGAAGTAGATATGATTCCCAAATTTGGACGAAATACGTTATGGAAACTCCTAAAATAAATTGGTTTTAAATATGAGTCGCATAAAAAACGAACATTTTTGAATGAGGCACAAGAAATTATTTGCTGGAGAACACAATACTTAAGAAGTATTAAAAAGTTTCGAAGCGAAGATAGAACTATCTTTTATTTAGATGAAACATGCTTGAATAAAGAACACACTTTTTTTAAAGCATGGATGAACACCAATATTGCAAACTTGGTAACTTTTCTACTAGTTTTGAATGATAACTAGCGTTATCTAAGACAACCACTGCAGCACTTGGCAAAAAATCCAATAGCTGGGAAAAATAATCTTCAAAAAAATCAGACTTGGTTTGAAAAACATCATACGGCAGTATCACACTTTAAATTTAAAGTGTCTTTACAGATTCATTAAATCTTTGGGTTATTTCTGATGTTTCCATGCAAACATTTATTCTTCCATTCCTTCAAAGAAAACACAAAATTGTCGATTTATTTACTTGGAGTTTAGATACATTTTAAAACCGCTTATTTCTGCCGATTCCTCCGCATCGTACCCACACACATATTTCCCGAAAGAATGGGATCTAAAGCGCGAGATAAGTAAAGGTGTAGCAATAAAAGTGATAAAGCATTTTCGTGATCTACGTCGTCGTTAGTCACTATCAACCATCGGCAATTTGCTTTCCAAGCCGTTTTATTCACATCAGTTCGTTGAAATTATGTTCCAACCTCTTCAGAAATATATATGACAGATTTTAAGCGTGTTGCAGTTTTCGCTTAACGAGCAAGAAAGGAGAATTTCATAACTTTGCGTGATGTTTGTGCGGATGGCTTTTTAATTGATTTATTACGATATAATGAGCAGTTGATAAAACAAAGTGAAAGTTAATGCGAAGTTGCGGCAGGGAGTTTTAAGCCGAGTGGGAACTTAACAAGTTCGGTGTTAGTCAGCTTTAAGTTGTAAACTGTCAAGTAGTATTAATTTATGCTTACAAAAATACATTTTGCAAAATCTTAAATACTAAAGCAAGCGGCATGATACAGTATGCGCCAAAACAAACGACACTGAAAAACTAAAGCTTTGTTAAACATGAAAAATTAAATAACATTTCAAATAATGCGAATTTTAAGTTTTGCTTCTATACAAAATGTGTTCAGAGTGGTTGCCATGGCGTTCCAAGTAGTACTGATAACCCTTAACAAGATTGCTTAGCATGTTATTTAAATTAGGTTGCTGCATTCTTCTGAAAAAGGTTTTTCACGGAGTTCATCAATAGTTGCCGGTGGGTTTTCTGTAAAAATGGCTTGTTTCAGCAAACCCATACGAAAGCATCAAGAGTTGTTAGATCAGGTGAATGAGAAGGGTAAGAAAATTCGAGTTACGGGAAATTTTAAAATTTTATCGAATCAGATCTAAGGATACTGTGGTAGTATGACAAGTAGTCCCATCCTGTTGAAACCATTGGGTATTCAACTGTATGTCTGAGATCAATAAAAATAGTGCCAAAATTTGTTCTCTATAACTTGATTTAATGTAACGCTGATCTTTCACGAGGTAAGGGCCCAATAATCCATTATCTCACACTGCGCACCAAATAGTTACACGGTCACTATGAAAAGGTTCCTCTATGATGATGTCTGGTCGTACAAAACCAAGAAAACTATTTGTCTGTCGATTGATGAATTCAGAAGAATGTACATTCATGGTGACTCTGACAGTAGTATAATTTTACTGTTAGTTTACAAACAATATTGAATAAGTTTTTAGCGTAATTTTTGAATTTTCCTATTTTTTGTAGATTAGGAGCACCTTAAAATATTTCTTGTATATACTAAAGCTCTCTTGTTTTTGATAAACTTTTAAGGAAATATATCTATATTAATATAAATTCTGAAAAACCTTTAAAATAATCAGAAGTATAATAACGAAAGAATATTTATTACAGTAAAAATACTTCATTCCGGTCCTTTTTGCATGGAAGAAATAAAAAAAAATCCAAAAATCAATGTAGTAGACGGTTAAGCATCAAGTTATACATTTAACAAGCAATTCTAACAACCTCTCAGACAGCTCAACTCTATGGTGCAGTGCAGGCAATGCCAGATAATGCACTAATCTTATTGCAGGTAGATAAATTGATTAAGTGTGGCTAGATTTTGTTCGGCTGTGACGGGAAATCCTGCGAGAATAGAGAGAGACGTGCTGCACCTCGCATTCCGGATAAGACTTTCAATCGCGACGTATGCCGAATGCTCTCTCGCTCGCTTTTCGGTTGACTCTCCTTTTTACAATTTAATAACAGTAGAAAAGTTTGAGATTGAATTGAAACGTTATTACTTTATACATTAGAACATAATCTTGTTCGGTGTTCGTTTTGGATGCCGTAGCTCGCTTCTCTAAGCCTGCAAAAAATGGCTTAAGCTAATTAAGATTTCTTAGAAAGGATTATATATAGATTTTTAATTTTTTATCTTAGACAAGGATGTGTTGGCAAAGTGTTTCAAAGTTGAGAAAGGAACATTGTAAAGGAAAATAACATGTATTTCTTTATACAATTTATACAGTTTCATACGTAATACAGGTGTAAATGAAGTAAAGTCGTGGTTGCATAGACGATTCATGTGTAATATTTTATATTTCGCGGAAATACAATTTCTTAAATCTTTTGTTAATAAGGACTTGTTAAATGAAGGTGTCTAAATAATTCCATAAATTTCTGTATTCCATACAGTGATATATAAGCTATTTAATTGAAAAGGGTGGAGCCCAAATGAGTCATCCGCATTTACCTTCAGAAGGAGTCCATCTAGAGAGCCGAGCAGTCATACAGGATGTCCTTGATGGTTCCCACTTCTCTGCTTAGATGTGTGTTATCCCTAAGCCTCAAATCAAGACCGGTATTTAATAGGGTGTCAATGGATAATGGAGAATTATCTTCTGATAGCCTATTACCAGAAGAATTAAATTATTTTTTACACGACAAGTTGAGCAGTTATGGTGTAATGAGTAAGATCTACAACAGACAACCAAACCGGTTGACTGTTTCATGATTTATTGCCAATAACTTCTTTTGATAATATAGTTTTAGAGTTCTAAGTTAAGAATATTTTTTATATGGATTATTGGGATAATTTAAATTACGAATTTTTATTTCAGGAAGTACTATTTAATATTAAGAATAATAAAAAAAACTGTTCGTTTGAACGTAACTTCCAAGTTTATTTGAAAAATGTATGTTTTAAATTACATGTCAGGACGAAAATCCTCACTGGATCAGAGAAGAACACACTCAATACCTTCAAAAGGTTAATGTTTGGGCAGGGATTGTAGGGAACAATATCATTGGTCCCTTTTTTATTGAGGGCAACTTGAATGGCAACAATTATTTGGCACTACTTCAAAATGATGTCATTCCAACGTTGGCAAATTTATATTCTGATCCAGGTAACCCTCAAGTTCCAGCGAATACGATATGGTTTCAGCAGGATGGAGCACCACCACATTACCAACTTAATGTCCGGCAGTACCTCGATACAATATTTCCCAATCGGTGGATAGGGAGGCGAGGATCGATTGAATGGCCAGCGCGATCACCTGATCTTACATTATTAGATTTCTTTTTATGGGGATATGTGAAGAGCCATGTGTACAAAACTAAACCTTCTGATTTAAATGACTTAAGAGAACGAATAACGCTTGCGATTAGGTCGATCACGCCTGATATGTTAAATAATGTTAGAAGACAGTTTTATTTGAGATTAGGATGTAGCCAAGACGTTCGCGGAGAACATTTTGAACATCTACTTCATTAACATTCATAGTTCTTTTTCGTGTTCTACATTTTATTACGTTTTGCATTACATTTTAGTTTTTGATTGTATTGTAGCCAATTTCGGTAACAAGATGATATTATTAATTTTTTATGTTAATTTTTCCATCAAATTTAAAAACAATAACATTTTTGAATAGAGAATAAAGAGACCTTTCAAATGATATATCACAAGCCTATACTTCCCATTTAAAAAATTGGGGGTTGTACCTGTCATTCTAAAAGGGTTGAAGGTAGGGGTTGCATTTTCACGTTAAAGAATGTCAAGTTATAATTTAAATTTGACGTGTTTCGGGATTTTTTATAAATATGTACAGTAACCGAAATAATGAATTTATTCCATTTGGCTTTTACACACTGTATATACGAAGTACAGACTAAAACACCGTTTTTAAAAAGGTTTAAATGGCCAAAACACATCAAAAGAAAAGCTTTGCTATTTATAGAAACTAAAATAGATCAATTGTCCGGCGAGCCGAATTAACTAACTAGGAATAACGTATGTACAGAGAACAAAAACAGGACGAAGCATAAACATGAATTTCGCAAAAATAGCCACCGTGTCGAACGAATACAAGAGAATACAAAATAAAGAAAAAAATATAAACATCAAATCGGTCGTATACCTATACACAAAGGAATGAGGAAGTTTTTTTTTGAACGACCTGGTTTTATCTACAAGTGAACAATACCAAATATAATGAAAACAATAAAAGTTAGTTAACATTAATTCTTTTTTTACATTGTTTAATGATTTAGATGTATATTAGATTGTTTTAATGTTGTTTATCATGTCGAATTGTGCGAGCCGGATAGGAAATTATTATTTTATTTTTTCAGTAAACTTAAACTTTACTGGAATTTCGAGATGCACTTGCAATTCGATACAAAAAACTCTCCATTAATCTTCCCTCAATATGTCGAGGAGGTCTTATAATTCAGAGACATAATGAGTTTCGTGATGTCTTGGGAGGTATGATGGAAACTGCCTGGGGAAGTTGCATCCGTGAACCCATTATTAAAGAAGATAACTCTCCACCAAATCAAAACTTTCTAAAAGGTGATCTGGCATGCCGCGGTGTCTGGGAACCACAAGTGGAAGCATTATTTGATGTTCGCATTGTAGATGCTGATGCTCCATCTTACGGTTCCATGTCCCTACAAGCAGTGCTCAGTAAATCTGAAAAGGAGAAGAAGACCAAATATTCGCTCGCATTTGAAGAAAGACACGCGACTTTCACTCCCTTGGTAACAACAACAGATGGATTTTTTGGCGTCGAGTTTTTTAAAAATTCTGGCGGAAAAATTACCAGATCGTTGGCAAAGGCCGAATAGTATTGTTATGAGTTGGATTAGGGTTCGATTAACTTGTGCTATTCTTAGAGCTTCCAGTATGTGTTTAGGCAGGACACGTAAAAAATGGAGATCGGTCAAAGATGAATTTCTCGACGGAGCTGGGATTCCATTTTTTTTAAATAATTTTAAATATTTATTGGATTTTATATATTTATTTATTTTTTTAATTTACATCTTTGAGGTTTGATTAATTTAAAATTAATTGATCTATTTTACAATGTAAATTTATACGATATGAATATTAAAAATTTTTTTCTTAGATAATATTATGAGGGGTTATTAAAAAACAAATAAATTAAACCGAGAAAATATTATTCTAAAGCAACTAAAACTGTTTTGATTATTAATAAAATTAAACTGTGACGGAATTTGTATAGGTACTGGACATAATCTTCTATAATTATGTTGGAACATAAAAATATACACTTTAAATAACATTTATAATACTAGTATTATTTCGTACTTATTGATCTCATCCAAATAAGTTTAAGTAATCCTTCACTATTATTTCGTTTAAGATTAGTTCGCCACCATCTCATAATTTTTGAATTGACTTCCTTTTCTTTCTCTTCCAACTTATTCAAGTGAATAGCAAAATTATTTGTTAAGCTCTAAAGCGAACATAAAATAGACACATTTTGTTAATAATAAATAGAGCAGGTTTTTTAATATTGTTTTTGTAACTTTAGTAATAGTTTGAACCATGTTTAAATAAATTTTATTGACAAAATGCGATCATTATTAGGTACTTATATCAAATTGATTGTGGTAACCTTCACTTTGTGGGAAAGTAAGGAAGTAGGTCTGGTTACTTCCTTACTTGGTCCAGCCTTAACTACTTAATCAACATCAGGTACCTAGCTACAAACAAACAAAATGTAACTTCAATATGTCAATCTGACGATGCTCGTTCTAACGAAACAGCTGTCATTGAGTTTAAAAAAGCGTTTTTTTTTTAATAAATAGTGGAAGTTTTGTTAAAAAAATTCCATTTTTAATGTTCTTAATTAGGTCTATTATTAAAAAAAATTGTATAAATTTTGTTTTAAAATTTTCGATCAGTTTAAACAATGTTTTCAAATTCACATCTCCCTAAAGTTTGTTCTTTCGTCTTAATTCGAAACTAATCCGACTTTTTTTTATTGGATGAGTTAAAGTAATATAGGTTTAATTTGAATTCTTGGATTGGTATGAAAGAATAAAGTAATGTTTATAAAATATCAAATGATTTGATTCTCCAGCTGTATACCACAACATAATTACATATTTTTGAAGAGCACTACTCAAACTTTCGTAGCAGAGAACTCGGTAACCCTATCCTTGAAGGTCTACGAAATTTGTTTACGAATGACGTAAACAGATTCTAAAATAAACAAAGTTCAGGGTTTAATTTTTCAAGATGTAAAATACGACTCACAATATGTCCCACTACTTAACCCAAATACATAACGGATTAGGATTATTCAGTTACTTAAACTACAGGACCCATCATAAAAAGGCAGAAAGTTTATTCGAAATGTTTTGAAACGCAGATTTTAGATTTAAATAAAGTTAGAGTAAATGTGATTTTCTAAATATCGAAAGTAAGTTAACTAACTTTGGGTAAATTCTAGATTATTTCCCCTTAACGGATTTCGATAATTTTTTGCACAGCGTATGTATGGGTGGGGAAATTATGGAAAACCCGCGGAAACGTTTTTCACTACATAATTTTTCTTTTTAAATAATTATTTTTAGTAGATGACATCCATGTTCACTACTTCTGCGCATGCGGAACTGATTGCTCTTGTTTAAAACGAAGAGTTTTTATTAATCTTACTCAAACAGATTGTTACTTCTTAGGTCAGGTTAGGTTAGGTTAGGTTAGGTTAGGTTAGGTTAGGTTAGGTTAGGTTAGGTTAGGTTAGGTTAGGTTAGGTTAGGTTAGGTTAGGTTAGGTTAGGTTAGGTTAGGTTAGGTTAGGTTAGGTTAGGTTAGGTTAGGTTAGGTTAGGTTAGGTTAGGTTAGGTTAGGTTAGGTTAGGTTAGGTTAGGTTAGGTTAGGTTAGGTGAGGTTAGGTTAGGTTAGGTTAGGTTAGGTTAGATTAGATTGGGTTAGGTCAGGTCAGGTTAGGTCAGGTTAGGTCAGGTTAAGTCAAGCACTACTATTCCTAAGTTTCAAAATAACTTGTGGAACAGTACTGGAATGTCAGCGAGTTCTGACTACTGCAACTCTGGACATCAAAGTCATAGTAAGTTGAATGAAGACGCATGCTAGCTCAGAAGGTGGCCACATAGCTAACTCTCTAATCAGTTTTCCTAGTGAAAATTCCCCTTATTGAAATGAATAGCTAGATTTAGTTTGGATAAACTTAAAAATTGCTTACCTACGCCATTGGTATAATGGCTGTTTTAAAGCAAGAAAATATATTATTTATGCAGATTTAGAATGAATATTATTAAACCGCGTTATCCAAACACTATAATTAGATGAATTAAAGACTGAATAATTACATTCTTAAATACAATTACTCAGAGATAACTCTTTAATTATTTAAAATAAGAAAAATCTACAAAGTTCATTGTATACAATCATTTGTTTACCTGTAAAATGAAATTCGTATCTTCTTTTTCTCGCTGCGACTTCGACATCCGTAAGCACAACAATTCACCATTATTCAGTTCAAAAATAATTCACAATCTCAATAATTTTCACTTAAAAATTCACAAATGAAGCACACGCTGTATTTGCTTTGTTTGTCACATAAAAAATGGCGTCTGCTAAAAGTATGTCAAAAATAAGGCGAAGTGCGGTATCCATATGCTTTCCTAATCTAAGGTATTAATCATCACATTTTATCCACCAGTGTCCATGTTATGTTGATCTATACAATCGACACAAATAATAATACAATAGGGAATTTAAATTCTCATTTCGGACACACCTGATTTTATTCTCTTCACAAATTTTTCTTAATTTAGTGTATTTTCATTTTGTCATTCGTTCGTTATTAAAACATTTTTGACACCACTCTTATTTAGACGTATGCAAATATATTCCATTATTTTACCATTATATTAAAACACTTTATATGTTATATGTTTTATATTGGCATTCAAAACCTTTTTTTATTCCGCATTAACCACCATAATCCATGTATAAGTGTCATACCGTGTCGAAATCAAACAAATAAAATTTCCTAACCTCAATAAATGTTGCTACTCCATTTCTCAGATTTCTCGGGATTTAATGCAGTACCGTGCTTTCTGTCATCCGGCATTGATTTTCTTTTACCGAATAGAATATTATAGCGCTAATGGAAACCCACTTCACGTGATGATCGTGTCAATGAAAATGATGAAAACGACAGGGATGATGTTGGGTGAAAAACGGGAAGAGGGTTACGCAGAAATGACATTTAGTCGAATTTAAATTGTATTTTAGGAATTTGTACCGGCTCGAAGTGTTTTTAAAGTTTATATTTAACAGTTTTATCTGTGATTAAATATTAAAATAATATTATATCGATAATAAAACAGTTCAAGAATATTGAAAGAACTTAAAACAAAACTTCTACGGATTATTTAAAAAAGACCACCTTTTTAGCTTAATGATAGCTCTTGTCATTTCTTAAATAATCAGGTAAATTCTTTTGTTTTAATAAAATTTATTCCTTACTAGTTTTGTTAAAAAGTTTGTTCTTAGATGTTAATATAATAGACAACAGAGAGTAAAAGTTGGTACAATAAATTTCAATAAAACATGTGTGTTTAATTTTTAATATTTTCGCAGAAATTTTTTATTATTAAACATCTGCTTCAGTTCAATTAATCCTTATTATTTGTGTTGTCCATACTGTAAGTTCGTTCAAAAATTAATAACCAAGTTCCGGGGAATTGCTCGAAATTCCCCTCTTTTCCAATAGCTTTCACCAAAAAAGCTTCATTGCGAATTGTTTTAGGGTTTACATCAAAAGACTTTGTGTACAAACTGTGCTTTTTTCGTTCATTCACATCAGTAAACATTTGACGGGTCTTCTTTGACGTTTGCTAATCAATTTTAAAAAGATTTTCGATGGTCATCTGGGGGAACTTTGGCCAGTAAATAGCGTAAGCGCTTGTACATGGTGAACTGTAAAAATTAACTTCTCTATAGATATATACGAGGATCGCCTTTTATATTTCGGGATTTTGCAACCCTGGTGTTGCAGTCTGGCAACTGACAGCTCTATCGTTAAGTTGGACATTTTTGAGGTTATACGTACTCAGAACCTTTTGACATACGAGGGCTATTTTTTAAAAAGATTCATCTCGGCCCATAAATGCGATTGAGACAACTTGAGGCATTAGGGGACCAACATACATTTATTATTGCATAAATATTTGACGGTCAAAAAAATTGGTTCGCGTTGGATCCCATACAATTTGTCAATCTCTTAAAAAAAGGCTCGTGTCGATTGGTCGAAGGAAATGCTCAAAAAATACGATCGCGGTGCTTTGAAACACGTCTATGACATCGTGACAGGTGATCGTGGATTTACGCGTATGAGCCCATCGTCTGTATGGGTGTTTCAAGTTGAGCCCAATCCAACAAAAGATGCTTGCGCACGAAGCACTTCCAAGCAAATGGTCGCCTGTTTTTTTAGAAAAATTGGACTTGTCGCAGAACAGTCAATTCTGAGAGGTACACACTTGATTGCCAGTTGTCTTCCAAGAAATCAGGAAAACCAGTCGCCGAAGAGAGTCACTCTTCACCACGATAGTGCGAGCTCCCACACTTCGGCTCAAACAACTGCTTTTTTAAAAAATTTATGGTACTAACCCTTACTGTGTGAAAGTTCATCTTATTCAGAACAATAAACAACTAAAAGGTTGAATTAACTTCCACTATTTATTCTATAAATACTTTAAATGCAATGACAGCCGTTTCGCTATCGGAATAGCATCGTCAGATTGACATATTGAAGTTACATTTTGTTTGTTTGTAACTAGGTACTTGATGTTGATAAGTAGTTAAGGCTAGACCAAGTAAGGAAGTAATAAGACATAACAATATTCAAGCCTAGATGTTATTAGCCCTAAGGGATTATCCTGGATGTATTTCCCTCTAAGATCAGTATAACTGTGCAATGATATAGAAAAACCAGGAAAAAACTATATCCTGCTGATCTTTACAATAACTTAATATATTTGTGTTGTAATTACGTCTTATCTATGTATAAAATGAAGACTCAATCAAAGTAAACAGTTTAATAGTGGTGAACTTCCAAGATTTATTTGTTCATTAACTACTTTATATTGTTGATCTGCTAGATGTCTTTTGATTTCAAGTTCTTCGAGGAAATCTAAATTTTGTTTTTTATCACAGGTGTGTAATATTTGAATGTCATTGGTGTGTATGAGTGAATGTGGATGTTCAAGAACATGTTTTGCATAGTTTGACTTATCTGGTTGTTGTAATCTATATGCTCTTAAATGTTCATTGAATCTTATTTCAAAATTTCTTTGTGTTTGACATATATATACAGCATTACATTTTGGACAATTAATTTTGTAAACACCAGATTTTTTTAAATTAAATTACCTAAATCCATATATTTTAAAAATTACATCTCGTATTAATCTTTCAATGTTCTAGTTCTTTGTTGTACCTATCGCAAATTTGAGAAGTGACACTTCACGAAATCCTGAAGATCCTAAATGTTTTTAAGTCGTTGGTTATTATTTTTGCATTGAGAAAAGAACTTATAAAATACACACATACACATTCTCTTTTTCTCTTTTTAAACCTGCAATTTCCAGAATGAATCTCTCACGGTGCAATGCATTCCGGGAAGAACTTCCATCCATCTCCCCCATATCATCCAATGTGAGCCCTAGTACTCGTGATCTTGCTAGTCCTTTCTACTATTGTGGTTTAGGGATAGTTTCTAGGTGTCCACTTCTTGATCCTGTAGGTGCTTTCCACATCTATTCTTTGGTCTTCGTTTTCTTGACGTTCTCGAGTGTGTGTTTTCCGCTGTCTCTAGAAAGATGTATCCTTAGCCGACGACCTGCGACTAAAGATGACCCCAAAGAATGAATCCACGTTGTAAAGCTATCCTTACTAGGATCCCTTTTATAGAGGCTTCCTTCTCTTTTGTCCATTATGGTTTCCTGAATTTTAGGAAGAAATTTTTGATTTCTTCCATGTAATTCACAAATATTTTCATCCCTAATATGTCTTCTTTCTTCTTGTTTTCTTCTGTTTTTGTTACTTTTGTATAACTAAGTCCTGGCTTCCTTCGGCTGGTGTCGGTTTCTTCTTGAGGCTTTGGGGCATCCTGTACAGCTGGTAGGGTGTTCTTCTTCACAGTTGGCTCATGATGCTGGTTGACTTTTCGATATTTCGCAGTCCCCTCTCTATCTGACACATCCCGTCTCCATGTGGCAAGTTGACCGTTCGTGGTTATATCCCTGACAGTTCAAATATTGTGTTGGCGTTCTACTTCCTTATTTTTGTAATCATGCACTTAATAAGTATTTTACATTCTTTATGTGCTCTTGGTCTTGTACGATATTCTACGGGGTGTAATAATTAATTAACTGCAACTTCATAGTTTTTTTTTAATTAATTGGTTTTTAAACCTCTACCCTCTTTAATTTCTATCTATAATCTTCCCTTGGACTGGTTAATGCACTTAAAAACGCTATATAATAAAATCATCAAAAAGAACAAATCCCACCAGCATTGTCAAAAAAAATGATCCATAGCCTTCCTCAACCATAAAACTAAACTTTTTACCCAACTTATTAACAATGGATTAAGGAATTTTGTTGAGGTCAATGATCTGCTTCCCGAATGCCAAGCTGGCTTTCGAAAGAATCGTAATTGTGAAGACAATGTTTGTCTTGCATGCCCTGATCAACAACTACCTACGCCTTCCCTCAAGAAAACTCTATACAATGTTCGTGGAAAGCATTTGACTCGATAGATCAGGGAATGCTTTGGGAAAAGCTATTTGCATTGGGAATAAGTGGCAAAATCTTAAGGATCCTAAAGCTAATGTATAATTCAGCTTCGGATGTTCTTCCGAAACTGTACCAATCACTAAAAGAGTTCTATAAGGGGATCCTCTTAGCCCTTTACTTTTTGCTCTATTTATTTCCGACATTGATTCCTATTTTCAGGAACATTGTAGTGAGGGAGTATCCCTAGACGAATGGGATAATATAAGAACATTATTATTTGCAGACGATCTTACAGTGCTAGCTGAATCCGAAATACAAATGAAAAGGTCTCTTAAGATTTTAGAGTCGTATTGCTCTAAATTTAAACTACAAGTCAATACCGATATAACAAAAATAGTCATATTTCTCGCAAAAGCCCTAACATCAGGCAGCAGCCACAGTTTATTTACCAAAAGGAAGTTATAGAAGTGACTAACACTTACGAATATTTAGGAGTCGTCTTTACATTTAATGGTTTATTTCTAAACAACTTAAAATTTCGGGAACGAAAAGCCAGAATCACTCAAGGAACCATTATACAAACAATTAATGCATTAAAACTTTCGTCAATTCTCCCTTAAAACTCTTTATAATAGTGTAGCAATACCTACTTTTAACTATGCTAGTAGTATTTGGGGATTGCGCTACCTAGACCAAACTGAAAGAATACAATCTAGTTTCTGAAAAAATCTTCTCTTCCTACAGCGAACAACTGCTTCTTACATAATAAGACCCGAAATAAACTTGTGCAAATTGGAATATTACACGATAAAACAAGCTATCGCTCTAATAATCAGAATAAGCAACCAAGATAATACAAGATACCTTCATAGGGCACTGGATGTGGTAGTCTTAAATTTAATTGGCTTGAACAGTTCACCTCTATTGTTAGCAAATACTATCCTAATTTTAATCCAGAATTTATCAATGAAAATATAAAACAAGATATATTAACCAAATATATGGTCACAAACAACCAGGACGACTGGAACAAAGTATTACTTAGTGTTCATCACCCAACCTATAAGTTTTTTCTTGAAAATAACTTTAACAACTACATCTGCGGATCATCTCCTTTGTCTTATCTATGTATAAAATGAAGACGTAATTATAACACAAATATATTAAGTTATTGTAAAGATCAGCATGATATAGTTTTTTCCTGGTTTTTCTATATCATTGCACAGTTATACTGATCTTAGAGGGAAATACATCCATGATAATCCCTTAGGGCTAATAACATCTAGGCTTTAATATTTCTATGTCTTATTACTTCCATACTTGGTCTAGCCTTAATACTACCTAATCAACATCAGGTACATAGCTACAAACAAACAAAATGTAACTTCAATATGTCAATCTGACGATGCTATTTCGATAGCGAAACGGCTGTCATTACATTTAAAGTATTTAAAGAATAAATAGTGAAAGTTAATTCAACCTTTTAGTTGTTTATTGTTCTGGAAAAATAAGAGATAAAGAAATCAAAAAGGCAAATGAAGAAAAATGTAAGGGTCTCTAGGTTTTAACTGTTCATTTAAACAATGTTTATGTAACTTCATTAATCTCAAACATTTCCAACAGGTTCATCCTTGGCCCTTTAAAACATTTATGTAATCTAGAAACATTAGAGTGAGAAAAATTATGGTTTTCAGAAATAATGTGGTTTGCAAAGCCCGAAGGAGAGATAGGGGGTTCCAAATGTTTGTAATTCTCGACTTGATTGCATAAACGACTTATTTCATATGGCTGTTGTGACACTCGTTTTTTTAACTCGTTTGAACTCGTATCATAACAGAAAGCCATATGAAATGCGTTATTTCATACATATTTAATTTAAATATCTACATTTATAAAACGTGTATAAATATAATTATTCTGTATTGACAATTATAATACAAATATTTTAATTGGTTTATAAATACTTTACTTATCAAATAAGATTCCACTCTAACATACAATTTGTTTTGTTTAGAATAAACTTAGTTACGTTCCCAGTAATAAATTTTAGAAAAAAAACTAAAATATCTGCAAATTTATACGATTTCCTTTATGTATATTATCTCGCGTCCTCCTGATACAAAAGCAACTATCGATTCACCAGGAAATAGGAAGAATAAGTCCTAGAAAACAGAGGCACGAATCAATGTGATGGCGCCACAGAGGCGACCCTTTCCAAAAACGTCCCTACGGCCCTATCCGATACTTAAGGTACCCATGCAGGACGACAAAGGATAAGACGAGCGTATTCGGATTCCTCAGAAGATAACAATCGTAACGGCGCCACCGAAGAAAGACGAATTTATTGGACCGAATAATTGTTTAGTTTTGTTTTTTAAAGGATTCCTTTTAAGTAACGTTAACAACTGTCAGTTAGAGACACTGACATCGGATCATTGGAAAAACTTTGGAAAGTAAATAGGAATATCTGTGTTGGAACAACTTTCGAACAATACTGAAAAAGGCTAGAGAAATGTCAAAGAAATAACACAAATGTCATTGTTGTGAATAATTTTATAGTCAAAACTATTATTACCATTTAGAAGCTCCACGCTATATGAAATTTTATTATGAAACCACACCACCAAAGACAATTATTTTTCTCGGTTGATTAGCCGATTAACGTGTCGGGACTAGGCGTAAGAGTTCGTGAGATATTTTGACTATTGTACCACCATAGTTCGAAAAATTACTATTTCGCAGATTCAATTCGCGTGTTTTACGGCTGTGGTTAGAAAACTGCGGTAGCAGTTCTAGCAGTACGTCTAACAGTTGTTGTTAGGCAATGTAATAATGGCAATAAACAGATTTTCTTTTTAGTAGTAACACATTCTTATAAAATCATTTCCCTCGGTGTATACCAACGATTTTTACAAATTTTCCAGATCCTCTTTAGAAAAAAAAAATATTAGTTCCTGTAGTGTTCATAATTACTTCACACACATCAAAGGTAGTGTCCCCGAAATACATTTTTGGGGTAGATCCGTCATTTGAAAAATAAAACAGTTCCAAGTTAAGGGTTAAACGGTAGATTTACAAGTTTTGAATATATATATATATATATTGACGAAATCGTACAGGTCTCCGTACCCTAGGCATCGTAACCAAAATCCACAAAATTTGGATCTTTACTACGGCTACAATATTTATTTTTGGATTGTTAGTGGATTTCAAAAAAAAAAACAGTATAAAAACCGGAATCTTATTTTATTAAAATAAAATCATTTAAACTGGGTGTATGGATTTTTATGTCACTTAGTATATTTATATAGTACACCGCACTCTAATTACTTTTTTCTGGTCATTTAAATTATAAAATTGTGTCCGGTTTATTAAAATCTGTTATGGGGATATGGGCAAATGTTGTAATTAAAAAAACTTAAATTTTTTTTATAAAATTCATAAATGTTTTCAATAGTTTTTTGTAGCATTATGAACACCCTACCACTTGTTTTACTTATTCCATTTACATTTCTCTTTGTTTTGAATGTTATTAAAAGTTTAATAAAACAAAGTTTACAAGACAAATGTTTCTTTAACAAGCTCTTTATTTAAACGAGTATAATGTGTGAATATCGCTTGCTGAATGCAACAGTGGCACAACTCAAAAATTTCCAATTTTGACTTTTTCCGTTCCTTAGTTTGCAAATTAACTATAGTTTTAATGCAACACTGGCTCACCCCAACTTTTAACGTTACCCGCTAGATGACAGCACAAGTGCCAGTTTAGCTTTGAGCAGATCTTGCTTATTATCGCGCGCAATATTGGCATCTTTTCAGTGAGCCGCGAGATCTCGTCCAAGCGCAACCTGTCGTTGGTGCAATAGTGACTCTTTTGGAGTTGTGCCGTTGTTGCATTAAAAATTTCGATATTTTTTTAGTTCAATAGTGACATTTTTGCGATATTTGTGATTTTATTATTAATATTGTATAATGAATATTCAACCAGGAACTTCGAGAGGAAAATTAATGGTATGTGCAGCAAGTGTTGGACTAAGGTAAGTGTATTTGAGATATTTTTAGTATAAAATATTATACGTTTGAACGAATTATTAACTTGCCGTGTCAAGACTATCAAATTGTATATCATAACCTCTTGTATTTGCATGGGGTTGAGACGTTCGACAACGCTTTATAGGTAGTCAGGGATCCCTAATGCAAAAAAAAATTATTACCACTCTGTTTGAAGGGTTTGTATACGCTCAACCTTCGTGAAACAACTACAGATGCGCGAGTTTAACTCGTACTTGACTAAAATGGAGGAATTTTTCAATCTTAATCATATAAGTTTGTATGCTTTATTGTTCATAATCTGATTTATTTTTTCCCTTGAATATTTTAGGCTAGAAAAAGTAGATCAAAATGGGAAATGGAAAGTTTGCGATACGAAAAGTCCAGCTAATGAATCTGATACAACTTACTTGGCAGAAGATGAATCTGAGAACACACAGGAAATTAATAATAGTCAACTGTCAGAAGGCAAGCACTTTTATTTTTGATATTTACATTTATATGAAAGAATGGAATTATATAATTAGGTTTTATTATTGTCAGGTACACAAGAACCAATGGAAGCTGGAAATATTGACGAACATCACTTGGAGACTAACAAAGAAGTAGTACCTTCTTCACACGGTTAGTATTTAATACATTGGACATACAATTTTTAATAAACCTACATTTTTGTTCTACAGATAGTCGGAGTGATAGTTGTGATTCACCGCCGAGTGAGTTTGATGATTCAGAGGGCGATCCAAACTACTCCGACAGCAGCTCATCTTCATCTTCGACCAGATCTTCCTCCTCTTCGAGTTGCAATGAAAATAGGGCTCCAAACCAGGTCAATGATAGTGAAAATTCTCCAAAGAAAACGCGAAAAAGAAAAGCAAAACCTCAAGATTGGAAAAAGGAACGTTAATAAGATGTTGAGAAACACTGGCCAGGCCTATTTCACATCTAAAGGAGACAAAAACGTGCCAGCTAGAAAGCTTCAGCAACCTTGCGGTGACAAATGTAGATTCAAATGTTCTACAAAATTCACCCAGCTAGAAAGAGAACAGTTTTTAAAAAATTATTGGTCCCTAGGCAATATTGACCGTCAAAGAAATTTTATTTCACGATGCATGTTTCCGGTAAATCCTGCTTATAGATATCCCACGGGGAATAGAGCTGCCAGGAACGTGAACCATGCATTTTATTTTGAAAAAAATAATACGAATATAAGGATTTGTAAAAAGTTTTTTGTAGCCACCTTAGGTATAACAAATAGAAGTATTCGTACTGTAATTAGCAAATCAAAAGATGGATTTGTTGCTAACGATGAACGAGGGAAACATAATAATCATTTAACAATTTCTAACGAACTAAAAGAAAGTGTGAGAACTCACATCAAAAGTATTCCTGTAATTGAAAGCCACTACACTCGAGCTACGACCTCAAAAAATTATATAGAAGGTGGGAAAACAATAACGCAGCTGTATGAGGACTATAAAAAAGAACGTGTAAGTCAACAATTGAATTTTGTTAAATTTCCTATATACAGGAACATTTTTAATTATGAGTTTAACTTGGCGTTCTTTAAGCCAAAAAAAGATTTGTGCCAAGTCTGTGAGACATATAAAAACTCCAATGACGAAGAAAAAGAAGAAAAAAAGACTGACTATGAATCTCACCATGAAGAGAAAGAGTTAAGTAGAAAAGAGAAGGAGGAAGACAAAAATAAAATAAACGAAAGTAACTTAGTAGCTTGTTTCGACTTACAGGCTGCGTTGCCCACACCAAAAGGTGAGGTGTCGGTATTTTATTATAAAAGCAAACTTCTGACTTATAATTTTACTATCTGTGAACTTCAGAAGCAGGGACTTGGCACTATAAATTCTTTTATTTGGCACGAGGGTGAAGGAAAGAGAGGATCCAACGAAATTGGGTCTTGCCTTATAAGTTTTTTAAATGGTATATCAAATTCATCAGAAGGTAACCTGAACATCACATTTTATTCGGATAATTGTGGGGACAATGCAAAAATAAATTTATTATAACAAGCTATATTTATGCAGTATCATGTTTCAAGTTTGAATCAATAACCCACAAATTCCTTGTTGTCGGGCACACACAAAATGAGGAGATTGTGCCCATTCTCTAATAGAAAGAGGTATTAAAAGATGTTTGAGGTCTGGACCAATTTATGTACCCTCACAGTATTCTGCCATAATCAGAACTTCAAAAAGGACTGGTGAACCCATTAAAGTATTTGAATTAGATCATAAGAGCTTCTTTGATATCAAAGATCTTACCGACCGAATGGCAACTAATTTTAACGTGGATGAGGCTGGAAAAAAATTTAATTTTAATGATATTTCCGTAATTAAAGTTGAAAAACAGTATCCAAATAAATTCTTTTTTAAAACCTCCTATAAAGAACAGGAATTCAGATGTGTTAATGTTAAATCAGCAAAAACCAGGAAATCGTTAGTAAATGTTGAGGCAATTGATTTAAAAAAAGCATATTCTGGACCGACTTTGATATCGAAAAAAAAATTTGATGATTTGCAATCCTTGGTAGCTAACAAAACCGTTCCAAGCTGCCATGCGGATTTTTATAAATCTTTAAAATATGAATAATTTTCTAGAAACTAATATCCAGGATATGCTAATTTTAAGTTTTTTTTCCTTAAAATATTTATGTAGTTATTTACTTTTTAATAGATACTTGTTGAATGTACTGAATAACACCAAAAAATAATGAATGTAGTTGTTACTTTTAAAAATATTTTAAAACTAGTTTAATTTAGGAAATGTTCTTATTTTATTCTTAACCGGATGTGACTCACTCAGTTTTTTCTTCGAAAAATATATTTGTTTTGAATAACCCTAGTTATTATTTAAATAAGTGCCGCTCAGTGTCCTATAAAATCGATAAGCAGATTGAAGTGCAACAGTGGCACAACTTGAACTATTTTTTTTGAATTCGATATAATATTATTTTTGTTCTGACCTATTTTACAAAATTAAGTTTATTATATCCTAAATACTATAGGCAATTATCTAAAACCAAGGAAATGAGATTAATATGCTACTCCAGGGTCCTTAATTCTTATACAGATTTCGCGATTTTTTAAACAGCCATTTCTCATTATTTTACTTTTTTGAATTGTGTCACTATTGCATTCAGCAAGCGATATGTGTGGGATTCGAAATAAAACTATGTTTTTGTTAGGATAGGTCAGAAAATTATATATTTTTTTTAGTAAGTTTGAATTGAATTTTCTCTTTCTGCATTGATACTTTGGCAAAGTTATCATTGTTGCAAACGGTTTGTGAGTGCTTTTGAATTATATTTGTAATAAACTGATGTTTTAGTTTGAGGAAAACCCACATACATCGAGTAGACAAACATTGGCAACATTTAATGCCAGTAATACTAAACATATTGAAACAAAATAAAATGCATCTCAGGACCTCATGGAAGACGATTTTGAGAGGAGAACACATTTTTGCGAACAAATGATGGAAATGTTAAATAACAAAAACATCAAATAAGTGCACTTTTTTCATTAACGGTCATGTTAATTGTCAAAATTTCCACTACTGGTCAACGGAAAATCCTCACTGGATGAGAAAGGACCATACACAATACCCTCAAAAGGTTAATGTTTGTGCAGGTATTGTTGAAAACCATATAGGTCCTTTTTTCGTTGAAGGGAATTTGAATGGCGATAAGTATTTAGAAATATTGTAAAATGATGTGCCAAATTTGGCAAATTTGTTTGCTGATCCTCAACTTAACATTTCCAAATCGCTAGATAGGGAGGCGAGGATCAATAGAATGGCCAGCAAGATCACCCGATCTTACCCCATTTTTGAATGGGGCTATATCAAAAATATTGTTTACAAAACTAAATCACGTGATTTAGATGACTTAAGAGAACGAATGACGCCTGCGATTAGATCGGGCACCCCTGATATATTGATTAACTTTAGAAGACGTTTTTAAGATTAGGATGTCAGCTGTAAATATTTTAAAATTCATATTTTTACGTTATGAACAATTAAATATTACACAGTTAAAAATATTAAAGAGTTTGAACTGTTGTACAACCCATTTTATTACAGGCAAATAAGGTGAGAGTAAAAAATAAGTAAAATTTGTGCTATTAAAAGAAAAATTGTTTATCTCATAAACTAACCATTTTAACCTTCAAGTATTATAGGGAGAGTGGCCTAAAATGATCCCTTCGGGTAAAACGATCCCACTCATTTATTTCGATATCGGTGCTGCCATCTGCCATGTAAATGCATGGGTAACATCCCTCACGTTGTTATTGTAGCAGTGTTTGTAAAGTAATAGTGACGCGAAATTGTAATATGCATGCTGTAAGCTCATCTTATGGGCTACAATTTAACATGTGTTTGTAATATTTAACAATGGCCTACATTGCCAGAAGCTTGGTTTGAACCATATAACTCACTTTCGGGCAAAATGATCCCCCATCTGTTGGGGCAATATGATCCCGGGATCATTTTGCCCTCATTTTTAAATATTTTTCAAAAAGTAAATGTTTTGTCTTGTAGACTTAGAAAATGGTGAATAAATATAAATGGAAGACTGTAAGGCAAGGATGGGACGAGGATTGTATGCCATACAAAACAGTGTCCAGAAATTTTGCGCTGTAAGGGAAGAAACAAGCTGGCCGTCAATCAACTAAAGAAACTTAGCGGCAAAAAGCAGGTTTTCTCTGAAAAGCAGGAAACAGAGCTTGTTGCCCATATTCTAGATATGGAGAATAGAATGTATGGTCTTACCAGCAAAGATGTAAGATCTATTGCATATCAGGTGGCAGCTAGAAACGGAATTGAGCATCCATTTTCCGATGAGTTTAAACTTTCTGAAAAAGACTGGTTAGCTGGTTTTCGCATAAGACATCCAGAGCTTGCATTGAGATCACCTGAAGCAACTTCAACAGCCCGTGCCCGTGCTTTAACAGAAAAAGGAAGGAACAAATTGAAGATGATGACGAATCAGAAGTGGAAGACGATGTGGAATGTCTCTTTTGCTCTGAACAGTTTCTGCAATCTGCTTCAGGAGAAGGATGGGTGCAGTGTGTCAAGTGCAAACGCTGGGCACATAATGTATGCGCGGAAATTGACGATGATGACTGCGAACAAAAGCGCGTAGAGTGATATGTTGGCTTGTTGCTTTTTATATATTTTATTTTAAGATAGCTAAAAGAGAGACTTTACCTAAGTTTCTATTGTGTTTTGAAAATTTTATTTACGTTAGAACTTTAATTTGAGGTCGTTTAATAAAGCAGTTATTTTTTAATGTGTTGTTAAACCTTTTTCTTTGTTATTTTTTATAAAATGGGGGGATCATTTTACCCTGCCTAGGGGGATCATTTTTCCCTACCCCGTAGGGTAAAATGATCCTTTTGCAGTTATGTACGTTACTAATTAAAAAACATATTTGATATATTTTTTCTTAAATAATACGGTGGTACCTTTGAAGGGCATCGACTAGACATTCCAAAAAAAAAATTATTATTTGTTAATTATGTTACCCCTGCGAATCTCAACAATTTTTGTGTTAGGGGGATTATTTTAGGCCACTCTCCCCTACATTTTTGAAATCAACTCAAAGAGAAGTATCCAAATTTTACATTAAAAATATTAAAATTAATTAAAAAAAAGGGATGCTGCTAGGGGTGAGGAAGTAGCTTTTCCAGTAAGTTTAAATAAGCCTTAATGCTTGCCCCTTCCAACATAAATTGACATGTTTTTGGATTTTTCCTAAATACCAATATTACAAAAGTTATTAAAGGTGGATACTTTTATCTGAAAAGTACTGTATATATATCAATCGTTTCAGCCGCTTAAATTGGCAAATTTAGACTTTCCTTGACTGGACTAATAGTCAATTTTTTTTAACTTCAATTGGCGTAGGAAATTAAGGTATCAAAAATGTTTTTCTGTTATTGCAAATATTAGAAAAAATTTATTGATACATATAATAATTAAATATTTAATAAAGCACACATTTTACCTCAGAAGGATAAAGATGTGTGCAGGTGCCTACCGTTTCACCAAAAAATAAATCGCTCTCTCAATCTGAGCCGTTTAATTTCTTTATCAAATATCCTTATCTTGTTAAAATGTTTACACGTCTTCGAATCCGAATCCGAATCCGTGCTTTATTTCTTTTTCTCTAGCCCTCAACGGCCCTGCTATTTATTCTGTTTTGGTAATTCCTTCTTTCGCTCTTCACCCTCTCACTCACTGTCTCTGTCTATCGCCAAAATTGAAACCTAATCTGTTGTTGTTTCTGTGTTTGACATTTCCTCTGGAGCTACTCTCGCTGTTGGTGGAAAGAGGTTATATTAGAAGGGTGCCGGAGAATCGACTTTTAGCGTCAAAAATTTAAATTTTAAGATATGCGGAAAAGTGTTTATAAATTAACTTGAGTATCCTTTTAATTTTAAACAAAACAAACCGATTTAATATTTTAATCTCTCGTCAAAAAAAAAATAATGGAATAACATTGAAACCATAATAGTTATTTATGATACAAGTGCTAAAAATGAGATTTGATTTTGTGGAGTATACTGTATCTCATTATAAATTCATTTTATTCTCTTTAAATTCAACCTGATATTACAGAATTAATTCTATTTTCTTAAAATTAACTGGTTGGTTTTTCAGAATTGATTCCATTTTGTTAGAATTCAGTATCTCTTCTTATCACTGTATTTTTTTAGATTCGCTACATTTTCTTAGAATTCTCTGATTTTTTTCTTGAATTTGACTGTATTTTCTTGAAATTTATTGTGTTCTCTTTAAATTGAGTCATTCTATATTCTTAGAATGTATTGTAGTTTTTATAGAATTCAACAGTTTTCTCTTGAAATTCATTGTATTCTCTTCAAATTTAATCTTTTTTTTATTAGAATTTATTTTGTTTTCTTAAAATTTACTGATTTTTTTTTTAAATTCTTTGTATTTCCTTTAAATGCAGTCTGTTTTTTTTCAGCAGAATTCATTCTATCTTCTTAGAATTCATTGAACTTTTTTTTTAATTTTCTGGATATTTTTTTGAAATTCATTGTATTTCTTTTAAATTTAGTCTGTTTTTTTTCAGAATTCATTTTATTTTCTTAAAGTTCATTGTGGGTGAGAGAAAGGAACAGAAATTTGCTTTCACAGTTTTACTCCTAGAGAAATATGTATTATTGCTGATAGAAAATACAGTAATATTTTGCAGCTCATCTGGAAGAGAACCTATAACATTACATTTTACATTGTAGTTATATTAAGTAATTTAAATTGCAGTAAACATGGATCTATCTCTTACATCTGAGATGATGATATCGAAACTACAATTTTACTTAAAGTATCTTAATCGTCATACTTTAATACTTTACACACTTTCTTATTCCGGCAAATATACCACCATACGTTCACCGTTGATTATTTAATCAATGGTTGGTACGATCGTTGGTGCATACGGGCCTTAGCCAGTTGGTAAATAGTTAGGCAACACATTTTGCATTGCAGAAATAACTACAATTTATAAATACAGGGTGGCGCACCGAAAACGAAACAGATGCATTTACTGGCAGATGATTCCTTTTAAAAAAAAAAACGCTCGGGCCCGTCGATTTTGTTATCGAGGGGGACACAAAATTGGCATAAAATCACATTTAAAAGGTCTTTCAACTCCCTTTACAATGATGTAAAATTTGTTTCTACGCATGCGCGCATTTGATGACATTTGAAACTAGTCCACAACTGTTCTGTTGGAACACCTTAGTACTAGTTTGACATTTAACACCTGACAGTGCAACAAGTGGAAAATATTTTCCCATTCCGAATTTTTCGGGCGAACACCAATTTTCTCAATTATTTACTCGAGAACATAACTGGATTCATCTTCACGGTGGAATGCACCAATACTTTCGTCTAATAAATCGCTGTTGCCAATATTTTCATCCGAGCCACTGTAACTCATATTTATATTAAATAGATCTCCTCACGATATAAATATATAATACGCGAAAAAGGTAAAAGTTTAATTAAATGGACAAACACGTGGTTTCGAATGATCAAATCTCCTTTGCGCTTGCGTCTGATTTATAGTTCCTAACAAATTCACAAACTCTTATGACAGTTTTCAAACCGTTTGCATGTAACGTTGGAACAGCTTACTATCAGTCACCAAACTGTCACAGATTGTTGTTGGAACGCTAAACTGCACATACGCATGCTCATAACAATCTCTGAT
Organism: Ophraella communa; assembly: GCA_035357415.1. NCBI lineage: Eukaryota > Metazoa > Arthropoda > Insecta > Coleoptera > Chrysomelidae > Ophraella > Ophraella communa. The sequence continues at coordinate 15,891,216 of CM068988.1, read as the reverse complement.
AGTTTCGGACTCTTGTTGGAACAAACTTATAGAAGACTGTTTTGCAAAAAGTTTTAATTTTATGTTTTGTGATTGTAATAATTGAATAAAGTATATTTGATAAGGTTAATAAATAATTATTTTCTCTTGTCGTTTTTTCTAACAGAATGCTTGTTGCATTACATTTAAAATAATGCTCAAAAAAATTAAATACAAAAACTTAGTAATAAAGCACAGTTTTAAAGTACAACAATTTTATTACGAGAGTAATTCCTTTTTTATGGTAATTTACGTAGAAGCTTAGAATTTAATTTTAAAAAAATTCTCGTATGATATAAAACTCGTTCTGGCAATATCTATGTTTTTTATAACCTAATGAAACTAGTATCGCGTGACAATGTTAAATATTCTTTGTAGCAAAAAATAAAGAAGTTGTTTTTCTCTTTAAATAAATGAGAAAAGTTTCAGTTTTATCGACAAAGTACACTTTACCGAGATTTTAACCTATTAACCGATAGGTATTAATAATTTTCTAAATCTAATGATAAAGTAAATGGAAACTGGAATTGAACATTATTAATAGGGAGAAAGTAAATTTTTCCAGTTTTATTATCTCTATATTATATTGGTAATAAAAAATTATTATTACATTATCAAAGATTTGTTAAAATATTCATAGTACCCTAAAGAAACTTCTTACATTTAGTTCCAGTTATTACTTCATATATTATACCATCTGCCTAACTTAAGGTCCTGCATGAATAGGCTATTGGTGTATTCGTATTATAAATAAATGTGATTATTTCCCATGCTTTATATTAATTAATGAAATATCACAATTTTTGAAATTAAGCGACTATTTTACAGACCTGATATCAGCGACTACCTCTCCAGAGGAATAAATAAATAAATTATTAAATAAATTAATTTAATCTTCGCGGGAAATAATCTTCCTAAATATAACAAGGCGTTGATTAATACTCTGCTTTTTTTGTTGTTACTAAATTTCTCGAATATTTTAAGGTTTGATTCGAGATAATTTTGGAATTAATAATCAATTTTTTAATCAGATTATTAACGCCAAACGTTACATCTCATCAAACTGATATTAAAATATTTTCGAATTTTTACCAAACAAAAATAGCCCACTTTTTAACGTCTTTCTGTTGTCCATTGGCGAATTTACAAACGTGTCGCTCGAAGGCTATTCAAGTTTCGCAGCCTCTTAATTTTGATCCATTCATATCAATTACATTTTCTATTAATAAAATTTCAACTTTATGATTTGTGCTTTAACATCCTCATTACATAAACTTTTCCCGTATGATTGGTATCACTGCAAACTAGTACCGCGTCACATACTTGATTATTTTTATAGCAAAGAATTATCATATATCCACATCATATCCACGTACCAATTCAAAAATCAATTTACCTATCCATGCATTTTTAAAGCGGATTTTACAACACAATACTTATTATCAAATCAAAACAAAAATTATTGGACCTCGTACTGATGAGACACAATAATGTCGAAACCAGTCTGCAAGTAGTGTTCGTTCCGTTGTTTTGCAAATCGATAGAGATGGTTTTAAGTATCGACGAAGTAGGCCGCCATCACATTTTCTATTGGAATGTAATTCAATGTCCGTTGGGGCATCTAGCCCAGGAAGTAGTTGTTTTTCCATAGAAAACGGTCAAGCTTGGAAACTATTAAGTTTCTTTACCTTGGGTGCAGGTAGAAACAATTTTCTACTTTTCATTTTTATCTAATTGATTTTTAATTTTATTTTCATTATTTCTGGTAGCCCTTTGATTTGTGATTGTGATTGAAAATTTTATAATATTGGTTTTTTATTTACAATCAGGAGTTTTGTCATTTTCCTTTGCATTTTCTTTATTGTTAGAAATTGATTAATTTTTGGATATCGGATTTTTACATATCATTGCTTCACAGTCACTCCATCTTACCGTTGATAATTCTAAATTTCAATACGATGACTATTTATAAAAAGGGTTATTACACGTTGCAGTGATTTGAAGAAGTTCTAGAAACTAGTTCTTTTTCTAAGTTTGTTTACGTAAAACATATTTAAATAATGAACTTATTGTTGATGATGAAGTCTTGCATTTATAGACTCATGCAAGAAGGATTGTGGATAGTGGCTTTGGAATTTTTATGTCCAGATTTCGGGTTTTTGAGAAACCCACAGCTTGTCGAGTATCATCAGTAAATAAAACAATCCTGCAACAAATTAAGAACCTTAGAAAAAAAAAATTTTAACAAATCTTTAACCTTTTATTTAAAAAATAGTTTGTTAGAGTCAATTGCAGCTGTGTCGCTAAAATTAGCATTATCAGTAGTTAAGTAGAGTTAAAAGTAGACCAAGTATGGCAGTAATAAGACAATATTAAAGCCTAGATGTATTAACTCTAACGCTATCATGGATGTATTTCTCTCTAAGCGGATGCAATGATATAGAAAAACCAGGAAATTTAGGGATATTTGATATTTTACGTCTACAGAGGTTTTCTAGCAGGAACGAATAAATTTTTAATTCCATTTTAATATCCTTCCGGTATAACCGGAAGTGCTATAAATTTGAAAATATTTTAGTTGAATTCAAAAGTATCGAAAACCCCTGTATACCAAATTTCATCCATCTAGTATTATCCGTTCCCCATAAACGGGGAAGGTCGATATGGGACACCCTGTATTTCATGTACAATGTTTTGTACCGAACTTTTACTGTTTCGCAAATATCAAAGGTTTCATGTAAAAAGTTTCAAACTTGGATTTTAGTAAATCATTATATCGTTTTATTTTCTGAATATTAGAAAAATGGTCTATTGATTTATTGAACAGTAATGCAGTAAGAGGGCATTTATAGCCAGTTCCTCACTATATAAATAGTATCCCTTGTGCTGCTTAAAATGTAGTTTGTTGGAATATAAAATTTGTACAGCTTTCATGATAACATCTCAGGCATTTATATTTCATAAGCTCTTTGGTTTCAGTGTGTCCTAAAACATTTGCAAACTGTACTTAACATATAACCATTAAGATAAATAAATTAATAAACTGCTGGCACGTACAAAAAAGTGTAATTCAAATGTATACCTTCATAAATTCAATGCCAACCTTCATTTATACACTTTTGTGGTGAACAAATATCAAGAAGTGAACTTGAATTATTAACAGGCAGAAAGAAACTTAAAAAATCGGTGTGCTTTCTTCTGGAGCTCCAAAAATATTACTAATTTTTAAGTTGATAAATATTAACAAAGATTCTACATCTACACAGTAAAAAACAGTTTGCAGTTTAAAATTAAATAAATATGTTATTGAATAAATGGAATATAATATTCATGCATATTTTTTTCTTCACGTTGTTGGTAAGTAATCCATAGCTCGTCTGGCCAAAGTGCTGAAATGTCAACGAATTATATGGTTCCCGGGAGACTATCTCAAAATGTCAGCACTCAACGCCTGCTTACTTACATACTATAATGATTTCTCGGGAGACCTCGATTCAGATAGGGACCATGATTACCATGAATGACCTATTAGATATGACACAAAAAACAAAACTGTAGGTTAGTGCGGTATGCGCCAAAACAAAAGACACTGAAATCAGGAAGCTGTAAAATATAATCGCGTCATATGAAAAAAGAAACATTGTTTATTCTAACAAACTGTCAAAAGAGCGACGACTTCAATTATTGTCTGAGATCAGTTACCCTTAACGTTCGACATGCATATAACGTTTTTTGCACGATTGATACCATTATAAATTATAAAATTAAACATTTTCGTCATATTGACTAGTTTCATTCATTTTATCAAGATAGATAGGTTGTTAGGTCGTAACTAAGGTGCAAAACAACAATGGAGAATTGAGTTTTTATTTAGTTAGTACAATTTTAATTATTATAAATTAAAATATGAGGAAAAGTGAATTTGAACAAATTGAATGGGCTTGGGGAGAAGGGTTCCGCAAATATTCCCGAAAAATTCAAAATCCGTTATCAAAATACCTACCAAAGTTTTAAAAAACGGTGTGAAGGCAAGAATTTAAGAATCGATGAAAAGACTCTATTGGCATATTTCGTTCAAAGACATATAGTTGTGATATAATTAAAACATTAATTAAAAGTGAAAACAGCAGTTATAAAAAATGTTTGCATATTTAGCAAGAAGATCGGTTTCGTTTACTCCAAAATTATCACACAGATTGATTAAATTTAGGTACGGAGCGTCCAAACTGGAACAATCTCAGCCTGCAGTATCTGTAAAACATGATCAAGGAGCCCCACAACAGCAACAACAAGTGGAATTGTGGGATTTCCAATTACCTGCTAGGTTCAAACGAAAAGCCACATGCAGTTAAAAGCTCCTGGAAGTTTTCAACTTTGATCGCGTATTTGAAAAGAAAAATTGTGGGCTATAGGCCTAAGAAAACGAGGATTTTTACATGGAAACAATTTGAAAAATTTCTGATGGCAGCACCGGATGAAGAATTTCTAATTCTAAAGGTAATGTAAGCTAGTTTAGGTAAAATAAATACTCTAATGAAGCGTTTTTCATAATTGGTAGGTCCCAATGATATTGGGAAGATCTGGTGCCTTTAGAAGAGAAGAATTATATAATATTACTATGAATGACATCCAACAAACCGATGCATGGTTTAATGATTGTAAAAGTACCCAATACACGTAATTTTACAGTCGTTAATAAACCAGACGATAAAATTCCATATTTAGAAATTCTGCAAAAGTATATAAAACTTCGTCCATTACAAGTAAAATCAAATCATTTGTTCTATTTATAAAATAAGGTAAAATTAGTCTCATACCTAGTGAACATCAGTATAATACATGAAGACAAAATCATGTTTTATTTCCTCGATCTAAAATAATTATAGGGCAAAGATGTTGTGATTATTTTGCACCCAGAATGTATGCAGTAGACACTTATAATGTTAATATTTAGTACCTTCAAGAGTAAACTTAAATTTTGGCTCATTCAGCAAAACTGAAAGTTAATACATGACATAATTAATTAATAAAGTAACATGATTAATATCAAATATTTAAAATTACTTTCTGATCATGTAGGAATTATTTTATGTGTATCTTATTGTGATAACTGGTGGTTCATCTCTCTTAAACTTTAATTGGCTGGCGTATTTTTGATTTATTTATTTATTTTAATGTGTATATTTTTATATCATAGTTACTATTATTGTTAAGAAATATTATTAATAAAATGCATATCACGTGTACAAGAGGTACTTGTTACCACTTCTGTGATTATTTGTGTTTATTTTACTTTATTGTAGTGTGAAAATTACTTTATTGTAACTATTGTTGAATAAATATTATTATTATATAATAAGACAAACAATCTTAAAGCCTATATGTTATTAGCCCTAAGGGATTAACCTGAATGTATTTCCCCCTAAGATCAGTATAACTGTGCAATGTTATAAAAAACCAGGAAAAAACTATATCATACTGATCTTTACAATAACTTAATAGATATATTTGTCTTACAATTACGTCTTATCTATGTATAAAATAAAGACTCAATCAAAGCAAACACCTTAATAGTAGAGAACTTCCAAGATTTATTTGTTCATTAACTACTTTAAATTGTAGATCTGCTAGATGTCTTTTTATTTCAAGTTCTTCGAGGAAATCTAAATTTTGTTTTTTATCACAAATATGTAGTATTTTAATTATCTGGTTGTTGTAATCTATATGCTCTTAAGTGCTCATTTATATATTATACAGCATTACATTTTTTAAGGAATATTAGTGTCAGTAACATTTTCTTTTTTTTTCTTATGAATTAATTTATTTATAAAATGTAATGGATAGCCTTTACATGTAGCTATTTGTTTATAATCTCAATTTCCTTGTCAAAATTATTTTTGTTCATTGGAATTGAAAATGCTCTGTAAATCATATAATTATAAGCTGCTAATTAATGTGATATAGGATGATTTGAATTAGATGGTTTGTGTTGATTTTTAAGTAATAGAAATGTTTAAGCCAATAGTGTCCTTTCAGATTTTTAAGTTTTTTAAATAAAAAAAAACTATTTTTAGCACATAGCTAGTCCTTCACCTATGTACTTGGAACTATATAATCCTTCAGGTGTGTATTTAAAATTTTTCTGTTATAAAATTTTTAACAAATTATTAAATTATCAATCTAGTTGTGACAAAAATTTAAATTTCAGTGGATTTTGACCTCATTTGTGCCATTTTCTAAAATAAAATGTTCGCCAAACAGACAATTTTCCTTGTGTGCATTGTTTTCAATGTACATTTTTTGGGGTAGCAGTTACCTGGGGACGTCACTGTCGTGTGTGCGGGTTAATGTTGTGTTTGACTTGTAAATATTTCAAAGTATCAGCATTGTGTCGGTTGAATAACGTTGTATGCTCCCCGAAGTTCCAATGGAAACTTCAATTTCAGGTATTCACATATAAACTCCATTTTGATCATCGTGATTAAATTATATACCAAACGTATCTACCATTATGTTAGCAAAATTATGATAACGTTGTGCATTGTAGTTAAATTATTCATCTAAATACGATTAAATGCAGAGTGTTGTGTTTCAACTAATAAAACTGTTAAATAACTTGTAGCGGTTTGGTGCATGAGCTAACTGAATTTATTTTTCATATTTATGCGATATAAATACAAAGGTAGCGATGGCTACGTTTAGTCAGTACATAGGGTACTATATTAAAAATTCATATGGTCGAATGCAGTCTTATCAAGCGGTTCATATGATTTAACAGAAACAAACTCACAGGTTTGGTTTTCTTTTATTACGTTTAGTCATTTCCGAATAAAATGTGTAAGGCGAAATAGACAGACTTTGCAATTTCGACGAGAAAAAAAGGATAGGTATTTAGTCCTCAGAGAGTATAAAAAGTTTTATTTTTCACCAGGTTATAAATTAATATAGAATACAATATTGTTTTTATAACGAGAATTGAAGATTATGTTTTCTAAGTTATCCATAAAAATATTTGCTAAAATTGGAGAAATTTTGAAGTAACATTCAATGAACACTTAAGAGCATATAGATTAAAACAACCAGATAAATCAAATGATGCAAAACACCTACTTGAACATCCAACCTCGCTCTTACATACGAATGACATCCAAACACTACACACTTATGATAAAAAACAAAATTTAGATTTCCTTGAAGAACTTGAAATAAAAAGACATCTAGCAGATCCACAATTTAAAGTTGTTAATGAGCAAATAAATCTTGGAAGTTCTCCACTATTAAACTGTTTACTTTTATTGAGTTTACATTTTATACATAGATAAGACGTAATTGTAATACATTATTATTCTTAATAAGTATTATTTTTAATAAGATGGACTTCAAAAAAGTAAGGGTTGGTACAATAAATTTAATTAAAATTATTACTGCCATCTTATAAAAGAGAATAATTGTACTGGCTATAATTGTATACTTTAATAAAAAAAAGTAAGTCTAATACCTGTTTTTTTTTTCTTTGTAATACCTTAGATTACAGTTGATGTAAACGTTTATATATTGTAGACATTTTATCCCTCGCTAGCGATCGCCCACCGACCCTCGCATATACCGGTGAATATAGGAATAGGAAAACGTTTCTGCTGCTACTTTAAAAAAAAACTCGAGCGAATTTTCCACATCAAACGTCTCGGTGGAAATTCGAAAGTGTTTTGGCGTCGTCTTGACGCGTAATACATCAAGAGAGCTGAGGATCCGTTAGTTGTCTAACTTCTACCCGAATCTGTTGGGAAACTGCACAAACACGCTAACTCACTTTCATTTCCTCGATTTTCTTCGACTCCCCGACGGGTTCTATCCCTAACCCACAATTGTTTTCGGAAATTGGATGACGGTTGAAAAATGGGCAGGTATTATTTTCAAAAGTATCTCGCGATTAGGAAAGGTGAGGTCAGAAGGCGTATTCCATACATAAAGAAAGACTTTTTAGAGGCGCGTCCATATGGCCTGTCACTTTATAAAAAGAAGGGTTCAAGAAAAACTATGAGGAATTATTTTAACCTGGATTTGCTTTCCCAAAAAAATTTCTGTTTATTATTGTATAATAAAGATAATATTTTGTTAAACAAAGTTAATCATCCATAACTCAAATGTGACTCAACAGTGAATGAAAAAAAGACACAAGAAAATGTCACATTATTGTCCAAGATTTATTTGTTCATTAAATTGTGGATCTGCTAAATGTCTTTTTATTTCAAGTTCTTCAAGGAAATCTAAAGTTTGTTATTTACCACTAGTGTGTAGTATTTTGATGTCATTGGTGTGTAAGAGTGAGGTTGGATGTTCAAGTAGGTGTTTTGCATAATTTGACTTATCTGGTTTTTTTAATCTATATGTTTCTTAAGTGCTCATTGAATCTTACTTCAAAATTTCTTCCCTGACAATTTTGGCACCGATAAAAATTTCATATGGTCGTACTTAGCCTATTGCTAATAGGTTTGTTTATAGTTATAGTGTCTGTGAAAGAAATCATCTGTAATATGAGTGAATAAATAAAATTACAAACAAATCGCTTTTTTTATAACATCTTCTTTAATTATATTACAAGAAAATTATTTTATTTAAATCACAAAACTGTAATATACTTTAAAAATTAATCATTTTAAAGAAATAATTAATGAACCAGTGTTATACAATTTCAGTTCGGCAATAAACTTCTACGTTGGTTGCTTACGTAAACATTTTGTTTTTCGAGCCTACTGTCATCGTCAGAACTAGGGATTTAACAAAACAACAACCTACATAAATAAAAAATCGTAAATAACTCATTTTGGTAAGGAACAACAAACTGTGCATGACGTTAACATCATTTATCTTTATTACGCCATCTTACTGCCTAAATTTATTTAGCTTTGGGCTAATCACGAAATGTAGGGAACAACCCTTCGTTGTTCAAACTTATCGATCTGTCTAATTGCTTGTTCGAATTTTCCCTTTAGAGTTACCTGCCGTGGAAAGATGAAAGGGATAAAAAAATTGTCTTATTTTTATTTAAAAAAGATTTAAACGGAAGACGTGAGTGGGCGATAGTTTGGGATAATTCTTTATTATTGTCCATTTGAAGGAGAGATAGACAAAGAATAATAAATCTCTATGGACATTACGAAGAGATACACATTTACTGTTCATGAAAAAATCCTTATTTTAATATTAAACTTAAGGTTAAAGTCATTTTTTAATATATTTTTTTAAATAGTATCCGAAAATAGCTCGCAGGTGCCATGGCGTCACCTTTTAGGACTTGAATATCGTAAAGATACTACAATTAGGTACTTTTAAGTTAAAGAAATGAACTTATCTCATCGGGTGTTCATTGTTAAATAACAAGTTACAAGCTGCGAGGAAGCCAACCTCAAAAAATAAAATTTCAAAATAACCCATAAAATAAAAAAAGAGTTTAAAACCAAAGCTACTTACTGCAAATACATTCGAAGAACTACAAGCTATGATAAAACAGCTCCCGATGTCTTCTGAAAACGTCGAATTAAAAATGATAATGAAGAAAACAAAACCATTAATCGACGTAGCTGTAAACAAATGATAACTAGAACGAGTTGAGGAATACATCTACCTCAAAAACCAAACTGCAGAAATTACTAGAAGATTAACGTGGACAGGATTTGAAACACTTTTTTAATACTGAAGAAACACTAAATATCACAGTATCTCTTGCTCATAGCTACCAAGTTCAGTATTTCCTCCACCAGTGCTTGAATGTTGTTAGGGCCACGTCACCAGTTGTCCTGGGCTTTTGTCATGGCCGATAATTCTTCGAACCCGAGGAAAGCATTCTGTCTCAGCTTCAAATTCTAGGTCAATTGACAATGCTTCTATCACGATTTTAGGGCGTGCTGCATTTTGGTGCCTAAGACCACTGATAAAAGCTAGGAATACCAGATTTTTTAGAACGTCTGCTGATGGATATGCACATCTTCTTTAATAGACTCTCCAACTTCCTGTTTCCGGCTCTTTAATTAATAATTGTGGTACAGCTCTAGGTAGGTATTACGCATTTCCAATAATTTTATTAACAGTTTGAAATCTTCTTCGTTAATATTTTAAATTTAAATGTTTCTTTAATCAAAGAAGTCTCAGTAATGTAAACACTTTTGCAAGCCTATAATAAACAGTTAACACTCGACTCTGAAAGGAAATGTAAAAAATGATAAATTACTGTATCTCTAAAGATAAACAAATACCACTGAAAATAATTTCAGATAAGATGCAGTCAATATAAAACTGAAAAGTAGAAAATTGTTTCCACCTCCACTCAAGGTAAAGAAACTTAATAGCCCAAGAAGTAGTTTTTTTTTTCATAGAAAACAGTCAAGCATGGTATAGAAAATATTAAGTTTCTTTACCTTGGGTGCAGGTGGAAACAATTTTCTACTTTTCAATAGTGTATCTCACTATTTTTCAAATATACTATAGATAACAAATTTTTTTCAAATAATTTTGCCATTTTAATATACCATTGGAGTTTATAATTTAATATTTACTCATTTATTTCAACCAATAACATGCCTTATTTAATAGTTCGCCAACTATTCCTTACTAAAAATTAAGCTATCACTGCTGTCAAAATAATTGTCAAAAATTTTAAAATATTGCGGTATTTAATAATATAGGTTTTTTAATAAATATGAGTGATAGTGATAGTGATGAAGAAGCAATAAATGGTACTGCACCATTTATTAAAATTGTTGCAAAAGAAACATACGAATCGTTATTACCACAAAAATCTAAAGAAAAATATGAACATTGTCATAAAAAGTTTACGGAATGGTTCTTGAAAAATAAAATAAAAAGCGGATCGAAAACGTTTTAACAGCATATTTTAAGCAATTATCAACAGAAATTAAACCCTCTACTCCCTGGACAACATATTCAATACTAAAATCAATGATAAATATAAAAAATAACATTGACATATCATCTTATCCTAAGTTACGAAGCTTTTTAAAATTACAATCTTCAAATTATAAATCGAAAAAGTCAAAAATACTAACGCCAGAACAAATAAAAGAATTTTTTTTAAAAGCTCCGGATGAAGTATATTTATTTACAAAAGTTAGTTAAAATTCCAGTAAATTTTAGATAGTACTAATATTTGGTATATCTGGTGGGTGCCGACGTCAAGAATTAAAAAATTTAAAAATAAATCATATAAGAGACTTAGGAGATGAATATCAAGTAAAATTAGTGGACACAAAAACAAAAACCGATAGATCCTTTGTAATTCCTGGAACATTCTATAAATTAGCAAAAAAGTACATACTTCTTAGACCGCCTAATATGGAGCCATTTTTTTTAAATTATCAAAAGGGGAAATGTACAAAACAAGTTGTTGGAATCAACAAAATTGGAAACCAGCCCAAAATAATTGCTAACTTTTTAAAATTACCTCATGCTAACTTATATACCGGGCATTGTTTTCACCGTTCAGGTGCCACTATTCTTGCTGATGCTGGAGGTGATACGTTAACAATAAAAAAATTTGGTGGCTGGAAATCAACTACCGTAATGGAAAATATCTTTTAAATTAAAAGAGTAATGCCCCCAAAAGTAGGCAACACGTTATTGAGATCTCATATCATACACGTGGGTTTATATGAGAAAACTTGTTTTTCATTGTTTAATCAAATTGCGATTAAATTTTTATTTTTATTTTATCTACGTAAAACTTCAGTTGGTCTATTTACATTTCGTCAAGCTTTTAGTATTAGTATTAAAGAAATACCTTTTAGATTAAAAAAAAATAATGCCCGTAAATGTCGGCAACATATTTTACTATTTAAATAATAATAATCCTTAATTTAATAGAACAAAATATACTCAATGACTTTAGAAGTGTACTGAGTATATATGTAATTTGCAACTCTTGTTACGTAATATTACGTATGTTAATTACAAGTTTTGTAGAAAAAATTGTGTTTATTTAATCAACAATTTAGATTGTTTGTGTTTCAGGCCGTTTTTTATCTTTTGTAAATGCGATACAATAAAACACCCTACCTGACTGGCAGGACACATCACGTACACTAAAGCAAATTGTGCAAAGAATTTGTAATACAATATAGAAACTTGGAGAGAGAAAAACTAGTAGAATCAACTCACTTTAAATAATTGATATTCTCAGAGAAAAATCAATATCATCATTTACAGAAAATTGCTGATAAAATTCTTTTTAATAATAAAATTTATATTAAAATTTGAGGAAATCGTATTGATAAAATAAAATAAGAGTGGTCACCGTATTTTCCGCATATTTATCGTATCCAGCACTTTATTCTGAAATAGAATAAAAAATAAACACACAAAAGAAACTAAAGGTGGATCCGTGCAAGCAGAAATCAAAACTACAATTAATTTAAGAGTAAAACTAAGAACATAAAACCAAGTAATGTAATGTAGATATTTTTGCAAGAAACTGAAAAATAGCATAATTAATTTTAGTTAAAATCTTAGTTTCTGGCATAAATATCTACATTACATTACATTACATGGTTTTATGTTCTTAGTTTTACTTTTAAATTAATCTTAGTTTTAAATTTTTGCTTGCATGAATCCACGTTAAGAAAGTTCAAAAATATATTTAAAAAAAAAATGAAATTAATTTTAATTAAATGGCAACGAAAAAGTTTAAAACTTTTCTTGAAATAAAACTAATATCATTTGCTACATTTCTTTTCCCTTGACATTTGTAGACACATTTTCTAATGTAATAATAGGAACGTCACTATTCTTTGCAACGATACGATTATTCTGGTGCAGTGAACTTGCCATAAATTGATTGGACCTCGAGGGAATACATTAAGAATGAAGAATTTACTTCACTTTTCTTACTGTCTTGTATAACAATGGGCAATTTCTATTACCGCTTTATATTCATTTTGGAATATTTAACAGTGCGGAAGCTGGTTTACCAAATCGTTTTTGATTCAAAGAAAAATTACCAAAATAAATGCAAAAAATGTGTTTATTGTGACATATTTTCAAAGGATTTATTAAATACGTAATGTAGCTTATTTCATCATCCAAATCATTAATCAGCAAAACGTTGAGAATCTAGAGTTTAGTTTAAATTGAAATTTCTCTGTAAAATAATAAGATTGATCTTCATCTTTAGCTGTAAAGTTAGTAAGTTACTTTTTTTATTACAAAAAATCAATCCAAAACAGAATATTCAAATTGGTACATTAAAGCAATCAATTAAAACAACTGTCATTTGCAACTACAGTTAGTTTTTTCAACTAACAAGAAGTCTCACTGTCACTTTCTTTTATTTTGCATGTCCGAAAGTGCCATATTTCTAATAAGATATTTGTCATTTGCCAGTACTACCGTGCTCACAGTACCCATAACATTTGATAGTTTTGATATTTAAATTATCCAATGTTAATGTTTAAAAATATTTTAAAATTATTAATACACCAATAATAATATATTTATAAGTAAAATATGATTTTCATATTCACAAATAATTTCTTAAAGAACAATGAAAAATTAATAAATTGCTATTAGCCGCAAATGTCATTGTCAAAAGTCTTGCCATCAGATACTTCACTCATGTTGCCAACCATTTAAAACAAAAATTTGCGTGCGTAAAAGTTACATTACGATACGCAAATGCGTTTTATAATGAAGATTTTTATAAGTGCAAAATATAAAAACATTTTAAGGCACTCCTTAAGGCCTTAAAGTGACATTTTTAAGGCTTCTATGGAGTGCTAAAAATGGCATTTTTAACACGTTTGTAGAAAAAATAATTTTTTCTGGTCAAAATTCTTAATTCTAAAACTGGTTCTAGGCTTAGTGCTGGAATATATTTTTATTTGTCTATTGACGTTTAAGCGTTCTCTATGGTTTCAGCTGTCAAAAAATGTCCACTTAAATTGGCGAAAAAGACTAAAGGTAGAATGGGGAAAACAAACCCATTCTCCATTTGTTTACCTGTTATTTAGGAGCTGTGTTTTATAATAAATAAATCAACACTAACGATCTTTATTGGTTAAAAAGTAGAGGTGTGAAATTTTCGATAAAAATCTCAAAGGGGATATTTACTCAAATTACCTTACCTTTTTTTAACGGCTTGTTAGAGTATACTTACATGTTTTTGTAGGCTGAGGGCCAGTTCTTATCGCCGAGGATAAAACCCATTAAACCGATTATTCATCAATTTGCTCTAGATAAAAGCGACTTTGGTGTTTATATGGTTCTTTTGAATTTTTCCATTTCCGCTTGACCGTTCTTTCTCGAGTAAATCACCCTGTATCAGCGATTAGCCCCCCGATAAGAGCCGCAACAGCCCATAAACAACCCCTATAATTCGGTGAGTAGTGAAAGTAGTCCTCTGAATATCTTTTATCCTTTCCATCGTTTGTCCCGCATTAGGAAATAACGTATGTGTAAGGGTGAATCGGACCGGCAGATGAAAACGGAAATTATGGGGGCTTGTTGTCCCTTGTTTTCCATTTTTAATATTTTTTATGTACAATTGGTTTTTTGATTACAAAAGTACTCGTAACAAAGTTAATCATTGATAGTATTATGAGGAACAAAGTTTAATCTTACCAACGACATAGTATGTATGACATGGAAAAACCAAAGGAAGAAACCAAAAGTCAATTTCACATAGAAATTAAATTCTCTAACAGTGACGTTTGTGTGTGCCTTTGGTAATAATGTTACTATTTTATATAATGTTTTTAACATTTAAAAACATTGTTGATATAATTTTAAGAAAAATTTATTGTACTAAGAATATTAAAAAAAAATTTACTTTTTAACGAGACTTTTTAAAAACTCAATGGCAGCTGTTTCGCTAGAATTAGCATCATCAGATTGACATATTGAAGTTACATTTTTCTTTTTTAAAGATGTTTATTAAATAGTGTTAAGACTAGACCAAATACGAAAGTAACAAGACATAACAATGTTAAAGCCTAGATGTTATTAGTTCTTGTTTATTATTTATTTAATCAAGCAACAGGGAAGAACCCCATACAATAAAAATTTATTATATAACAAAAATAAAATAAGAAAACGCTTGTACATTATTAAAGTAATTTATCATATTTAAATAATATTTTTTTTATTTATTTTTAACAGAATATATTGAAGTCACATTCGGACCAAACCATAATGCAATATAATTACAATTTTTCGATAATTTGTTAATAATAGATTCAAATTGACCTGGTCTTATTATGTCAATAAAAAATGTTTAATTATGACGTAAATATCTTGGTGGAACATATAATTTTAATTTACTTAAGAGTTCAGACACATTTACGTAATTTGACATATGTTTGATTCCCGTGAACTTGGCACACCATATTTAAAAATCTTAAAGTTTTTTTAGAGTTCTGGCATCCTTTGCAATAGTTCTAGAGTTCTCTGTAAGTATTTTCAATAGTTCCGGTTGATAAATACAAAAAAATCGAATTTTAAAATATGGTGCGCCAAGTTCACGCAGCGCACCGTATCATGAAAATACATTATTTTTTCGGAGTTCTGGTTAATTTTACAATAGTTCTAGAGTTCTATATCCATTATATTAATAGTTCTGGCAATTAAACGCAAAAAATCAATGTTTGAAAACTAAGTGCCTAAAAGGTAATTTTATTTAAAAATATTTTATTTACGAGTTCTGGCCGATCTGATTAGAGTTCTAAATAGCGTTCCTTTAGTTCTACACAAAACTCTTTTGACTTTTTCCCACAAAATCATTTTTCTTTAAGTTATCTTCATTTTAAATATCGAAAATTAGACTTTTATTAAAAAAAATTAAAGTTTACGAGTTCTAGCCGATATGATTAGAGTTCTGAATAGCGTTCCTTTAGTTCTACAAAAAACCCTTGTGACTTTTTCCCACAAAATCATTTTTCTTCAAGTTATCTTCATTTTAAATATCGAAAAATCGACTTTTATTAAAAAAAATAAAAATTTACGAGTTCTAGCGGATCTGATTAGAGTTCTGAATAGCGTTCCTTTAGTTCTACAAAAAACCCTTGTGACTTTTTCCCACAAAATCATTTTTCTTCAAGTTATCTTCATTTTAAATATCGAAAAATCGACTTTTATTAAAAAAAATAAAAATTTACGAGTTCTAGCCGATCTGATTAAAGTTCTGAATGGCGTTCCTTTAGTTCTACAAAAAACCCTTGTGACTTTTTCCCACAAAATCATTTTTCTTTAAGTTATCTTCATTTTAAATATCGAAAAATCGACTTTTATTAAAAAAAATTAAAGTTTACGAGTTCTAGCCGATCCGATTAGAGTTCTGAATAGCGTTCCTTTAGTTAAAAAAAAAACCTTTGTGACTTTTTCCCACAAAATCATTTTTATTCAAGTTATCTTCATTTTAAATATCGAAAAATCGACTTTTATTAAAAAAAATTAAAGTTTACGAGTTCTGGCCGATCTGAAGTCGATTTTTCGATATTTAAAATGAAGATAACTTGAATAAAAATGATTTTGTGGGAAAAAGGACAAAGGTTTTTTTTTAACTAAAGGAACGCTATTCAGAACTCTAATCAGATCGGCTAGAACTCGTAAATTTTTATTTTTTTTAATAAAAGTCGATTTTTCGATATTTAAAATGAAGATAACTTGAAGAAAAATGATTTTGTAGAAAAAACTCACAAGGGTTTTTTGTAGAACTAAAGGAACGCTATTCAGAACTCTAATCGGATCGGCTAGAACTCGTAAACTTTAATTTTTTTTAATAAAAGTCGATTTTTCGATATTTAAAATGAAGATAACTTAAAGAAAAATGATTTTGTGGGAAAAAGTCACAAGGGTTTTTTGTAGAACTAAAGGAACGCCATTCAGAACTTTAATCAGATCGGCTAGAACTCGTAAATTTTTATTTTTTTTAATAAAAGTCGATTTTTCGATATTTAAAATGAAGATAACTTGAAGAAAAATGATTTTGTGGGAAAAAGTCACAAGGGTTTTTTGTAGAACTAAAGGAACGCTATTCAGAACTCTAATCAGATCCGCTAGAACTCGTAAATAATTATATTTTTAAAAAAAGTCGATTTTCGATATTTAAAATGAAGATAACTTGAAGAAAAATGATTTTGTGGGAAAAAGTCACAAGGGTTTTTTGTAGAACTAAAGGAACGCTATTCAGAACTCTAATCAGATCGGCTAGAACTCGTAAATTTTTATTTTTTTAATAAAAGTCGATTTTTCGATATTTAAAATGAAGATAACTTGAAGAAAAATGATTTTGTGGGAAAAAGTCACAAGGGTTTTTTGTAGAACTAAAGGAACGCTATTCAGAACTCTAATCAGATCCGCTAGAACTCGTAAATTTTTTTTTTTTTTATAAAAGTCGATTTTTCGATATTTAAAATGAAGATAACTTGAAGAAAAATGATTTTGTGGGAAAAAGTCACAAGGGTTTTTTGTAGAACTAAAGGAACGCTATTCAGAACTCTAATCAGATCCGCTAGAACTCGTAAACTTTAATTTTTTTTTTAATAAAAGTCGATTTTTCGATATTTAAAATGAAGATAACTTGAAGAAAAATGATTTTGTAGGAAAAAGTCACAAGGGTTTTTTGTAGAACTAATGGAACGCTATTCAGAACTCTAATCAGATCCGCTAGAACTCGTAAACTTTAATTTTTTTTTAATAAAAGTCGATTTTTCGATATTTAAAATGAAGATAACTTGAAGAAAAATGATTTTGTGGGAAAAAGTCACAAGGGTTTTTTGTAGAACTAAAGGAACGCTATTCAGAACTCTAATCAGATCCGCTACAACTCGTAAATTTTTATTTTTTTTTAATAAAACTCTAATTTTCGATATTTAAAATGAAGATAACTTAAAGAAAAATGATTTTGTGGGAAAAAGTCACAAGGGTTTTTTGTAGAACTAAAGGAACGCTATTCAGAACTCTAATCAGATCGGCCAGAACTCGTAAATAAAATATTTTTAAATAAAATTACCTTTTAGGCACTTAGTTTTCAAACATTGATTTTTTGCGTTTAATTGCCAGAACTATTAATATAATGGATATAGAACTCTAGAACTATTGTAAAATTAACCAGAACTCCGAAAAAATAATGTATTTTCATGATACGGTGCGCTGCGTGAACTTGGCGCACCATATTTTAAAATTCGATTTTTTTGTATTTATCAACCGGAACTATTGAAAATACTTACAGAGAACTCTAGAACTATTGCAAAGGATGCCAGAACTCTAAAAAAACTTTAAGATTTTTAAATATGGTGTGCCAAGTTCACGGGAATATCAGTTTGAATGTAAAAATAATACCCGCTCTGTCCACGGCTGATTCAAAGGTAGCTAACATGAAGAGGTTGTGAAGATGACTCAAGTTATGATCAAAGTATGGAACAAAATTTTCAGTTTAAATGCCACAAATCTTAAAAATTTTCTATTCAGAGATTCAATTTTATTTTTTAATCCAATTTCATTACTTGTCCAAACAATTGAAGCATACATAACTTTGGAAAATATAACAGAGAAATATAATGATCTAAAGGTAAATACTCTACTGAATAAAGAAGAGAATCTTTTTATGAAGTAGATAATTTTAGATGTAGATGGATTCCAAATGCAGTTTAAAAAAAAGTTTGGAATCAAAAATCACTCCGAAATCTTTAATGGAGTCACAAAGGGAAACAATATTATCATTTAATGAGTATGGCAAAATATGAATATTATTATAATGGCCAAATCTGATATGATGACATTTGCTAATTTAATTTACATCATTTTTGAAATAACATTAAGTCTCTTTGAAGCAGATACATATACTCATATTATGTATAAATAGCTTTAAAAAGTTTTGCATCATCAGCAAACAGTAATATTTTACAATTTTTTAAATTTTGTTCCAAGTCATTAATAAAAGCCATAAATAATAATGGTCCTAGATGAAGACCCTGTCCTACACCAGAGAGGACAGAAAAAATGTATGAATAACACTTCCCTATTTTAACTAATTGTTTTCTTATTAATTAATTAATAATTAATTTTTATTATTTATTGTACTTACCTTTACTTTATTAAATAATTAAAAATTGATTTTTTTTTACTTTTTTTATTTGTTTAGTATTCTTAGTCATTTTAAGTACGCTTAGTAAATTTGTGGTCTACGAAAACTCTAAACAAAAGGTAATATACCATTTTTCCTGCGGAATTTCCTAATTTTATCAACGTCGAGTCCCACTTTATGTAAATGCGTTGGAATTCTACAGGGCACAGTAAGGATTGGATCTCATAGAATTCAGTAATCAGCTATTTGCGCTTCTTTCTACCTCGATGTAACCAAGTATTTCATTCTCACTGTAATATACGCCAATACTTTGAGCAAAGCTAAACAGGTTTCTCGAGGCTATATTTCTAATTTCACATGGATTCTAGGAACAATCGCATTTCTGCAGGTTCTGCATTTTCTTTAGCGGGTTCGCAAAAAGAGAGTTCCAAATTTTAATGTACTTATTTTTTTAAATTGATTTCTCAAAGATCAGTGTCCACTGCAAAGATCTACTTTCAGCTTTATTTTGGTGTCGTTTATTTGTATAATAATCTTTCAGACTTTTACTATCCTTTTAGCTTGCCTCAATTATGGCGTTTTCATCCAGTTAGATACTAGTCAATCGAATATCACAAAAAAAATCATGACCAAGGAATGGTGACATTGCACCCACATCAAGGCGACCTTGTTTGGTTTTTGTCAATTTCTTAAGCGATTGTTTCACATTCCAAGACTAGCTTTGTAAAAAAAGTAAGTAAAAAACTCAGGGCCTTTAAAGTTGCTTGTGAGGATATTGATCACGCAGTTATATCGCAGATAGGCAAATACCCTATCTTATGATATACTGATGGGTCAAAAACAGAAAGAGGTACAGGAATAAAGTAGTACTGACCTAGATCAGAACATCTCGAAATCCTAGGATCGTATCCTTCTCATTTTCAAGCAGAAATATATCTCATTGAAAAATGAGATTCAATTAAAGCATAATAACATCCAAATTGGTCTGGGACTTAAAGACTAAATGAATTAGAATAGTTACTGCTCTTTGGATCCCTGGACACTAGGCAGTAATAGGGAATGTAATAGCATACATGCTGTCCAGAAGGGCAGCGAATATGCTACCTGGACCATTCTGTGGCATAACCTACAATTTTTTCCTCAAAGGGAAAATCTACAAGGAATGAAGCAGGCAAAGAGCTTGTTGGGTATCTACATTCCAAAAAGATACAGATACAAGAATAACTTAACTGGATACTGTAAATGAAAAGAACACTTTCATAGATTAGGGATAGAGGAGAAGGCAGAATGAAGATATTGTAAGACGGAGAAGGAAAACCAATTACATATCCTCGTAAATTGCATTGTCGTAGAAAATGTAAGAGCTCCACACTTTGGAGCGAGCATTTGAAGAAGAGGTAGAACTAATTCAGTTAATCGACATCCTGACATTCAAGAAGGAGATAGGATTACAGACGCTGCTAGAGCGATTAAGAATACTTACATCGTCTAAGCTAGTAAAGTTAAGAAACTATGTGCCATACCCCATACCTTAAGCGAGCTCCAATCAACTAGAAAGTGATGCTCTAATTCATATTCCAGTTTGGCAGTACTGGAAAACCACTTCACAAAAAACCCATTCGTCGAGGAACAAGCATAGAATTCCTTTGGAAACCAACTCATCATGGTACAGCGGGCAATAAAAAGTCCGAAACTCTAGCAAAAAGAGTAAACTAATAATTAAATGATAAATGGAAATATTTCAGGACACATCTCCAATCAGTAAGACTACTGATATCATCAAATAGAAGACACTAGTGTACAATTAGACATAGAACTGGACATTTAAACAACTTGCATGTCCACCGTATAACTAAAGAAGACCCAAAGTACCTAATGAATATTCTCTTACTTTCGGCGCACTGTTAATTCTTGCATTACCCAAATGGCTACAAACTTTCTACTTACTAGAAGGTTCCAGTCGACAACGTGTTCGAGAATATTCAAGGAATAATGAGTAGAACGGCGCATTTACCATTATTTAGAGCTTAGATTACACAGGGTCGGCTTTTGAGTTTGTATCATGTAGTCGCTAAAAACCAATGCTGTTGCTGTTATTAAGTAACTTTAAATAAAGATAGAATAATAATCTTGAAAAGGATTTCTTCTAGGATGTAAAAATAGCGACGTAGCCAATAATTGAATTTCGTAAAAAGTATATTTTTCTTTTTATTCATTGATGAAATTACTATCGGATGCAACGATTTGAAATTAATGCAGATGAAAGAGATAATCTGGCAAAGTTATCGATTGTTTTGAAAATACAATGGATTCTAATTTGAGGCGTACGTCAAAATCAGGTAATGTTAAATTTGTATACGGCTTAGAAATCCAGAAATGGTTAGTTCATCTTGATAATTTCTATGGAGATAATAGCTTTAGAAGAGTTATTGACAGGTGTATCGGTAAACAAGTATTAATAACAATTATTCGGTATTTGACGTATCAAAGCATCTTCATTCGTTAACAATTATAGGTTACTTTAAATTTTTTGGGTTGGATTATAAAAAAAAGATTAAAACTCACTTCCAAAATAGATTTTTGTAGGAAATCGATTTCAAAATTTTAGTCGCGGAGTAGTAACTTTAACATTAAGAACAATAAACAACTAAACGGTTGAATTAAACTTTAATAATTAAAAGGACAATGCCAAATAGAGTGACAGCACTAAGGCAAACTAGGGGTGGACCCACACGACATCAATTTTCGTGAAAGGACTGTATGACCTGTGCAATGAAGATTAACTTATTTTATGGAATTTTGGTTTATTATTAACCAATGACAAAAAAAATTACAGGTTTTTGTAATATCCACTTCAATTGTTGAGCAGTATATTATATAAGATCGGTAGAAGAGTTAAACAGCTAAAAATATTTGCAATGTCTACAAGTTTCTGGTTATTTGAAACAACTAAAACAATTACATGGACAAATAGATAAAATTCAAAATCTGCAGTATTTGCGTCAAATGATTGTAAGGACAAAATTGTCTGCACTAAAAATGTAAATTAGTTGAATTCTTTAACTGTATCTGTTAAAGAAGATCTTCCGTGCTTATTAATCAGCTGTTTAAATTACTGGAATGGATTTACTGCAGATAATTTGCGATAAGTCCTTACAACATTAACAACGCACACATACCACAACAAATCTTTGCGGTATTATAAAAAGTGCCAAGTGGGAGTGAAGTACAAAACACTAGGTAATTATTCGTATATATCGGTGATGGGTTTGATTAAAACTACACGCACATGGTATAAAAGAGAAAAACAACTTTTCTGTTATGTTAATGCTCACGCAATGTATACAAATGAATGCTTTCAGGTTTTTACGACATCGTTATACGGTTAAGTCTTAAAATGTATTCCGTACTAGTTCAACAATTCCCTGTATAATATTTACAATTGCTAAATATAATACAACCCATAAAATTTGGAATACACTTTTACAAAAAAATGAACGAACCATTTAGTAAACTACTTTTATTTATTTAAAAAAAAACTTCTGAGTTATTGCATACATTTTTTCTTATCATGATAAAACGTCATTTAGGCTTTTATAAAAATTCCAAATGAAATAAAAGAAAAATTTAAAATTGTTGATGTATCTAAGTGACATAAAAGTCCGAACACCCAGTTTAAATGATTTTATTATAATAAAATTTGGTAAATTTATTTTACTGAAATAAATAATTGATAAAATTTTCAGACTTATCAGTTGAAGATTCCGGTTTTTATACTGCTTTCTTTAAAATCCAATAACAATACAAAAATGAGTATTGTAGTCGTAGTAAAGATCCAAATTTTGCGGATTTTGGTTCTTGACATTCTTTACGATTGGTTACGATGCCTAGGGTACGACCTGTACGATTTTGTCAACTTAGTGAGTTTTATAGGGGTCGTATAGTGGGACTTCGGGAAGCTGGATTTTCTTTTCGGGAAGTTGCAAAGAAGTGTAGACACCGTGGTTAGGTGTTGTCAGGCATTGCTTCGAGAAGGCCGTACGCAAATAGCAAGGTGCTCTGGACGCCCCTGTATAACAACAGACGGTGAAGATCACCGCCTAAGATTAATGGCCTTAGGGGACCGTTTTTCCACTACCAGGTCCATTGCAAATGAATGGTTTGCAGAACACGGAAGACCTATTAGCATGTGAGGTATTTACCGACGAATAAGACGTTTTGGCCTGCTTTCATACCGATCACACTGGGTCCTCCCTTTAACTCCAAAACACCGACGTAATCGCCTTGAATGGTGCAGAGAACGGTCACTCTGCGATCAGGAATGGAACAGTATTGTCTTTAGTGACGAGTCTCGATTTTGTTTAGGCATGCACGATGGTCGAGCCAGGGGTTAGAAGACGATGTGGTGAAAGGAGAAATCCACGGTTTTTTGTTGAAAGGCATGTTCATCAAACTGTTGGAGTTATGGTTTGGGTTCTATAGCTTATGGTTTGAGATCACCTTTAATCTTCATCAAAGGTAACATGAACGCGCATCTTTTACCCTATCTTAACACCCTCTGCAAATCCAACTTTCCAACAAGATAATGCCCGACCACATGTCGCTAGAATCACAATAGACTTCTTTCAATATAATAATGTCACATTGTTACCTTGGCCACCAAGATCTCCCGACTTATCCCCAATTAAACACGTGTTGGATATGATGGGTAGGACATTGCTCAATTTGCAACGTCCTCCTCAGACTCTAGAAGAACTTCGAGAAGAGTTGGTGGTTGCCTGAAATGAGATACCACAGGAGGATATTGATCACCTGATCAGAAGCATGCCTAGGCGCGTTGAAGAAAGCGTAACACATTGGAGGGCATCGACACATTATTAAAGGTAAAAGGACTTTAAAGCAATGTAATCATTTTGAAATTTTTATCACTTACTTATTATGCTTCAGTAAGTACTTACACAAAATTTTATAAAAATAAAATCATTTAAACTGGGTGTTCGGATTTTTATGTCACTTAGTATATATGCAAGTATATTTATTATGTACCAGAAATATTGGGGTAAACGGCAATGTTTTAAAGAAAACTCTTTTACTTATTTTCCAAGCTTTAGAAATTTATTTATTTCATTTTCAAGGAAAACGTTTGAGTATAAATTAAAATGGTGTTAAAAAGTTGGTAAATATACCAACAAAATAAATGTAAATAAGATAAAAAACTATTTTAGCTTTAATTTGAATTTTAAGATTTTTAAATTAAATTGCTGTTTTCCTTACTTGTTTCCTATTAGTACAGGAAATGAAGCATTTCACCTAGCAACTTTTTGGTCCTGCAAGGATTGACTTAAAATTTTAAAAGAAGGTAGGTGATATGGCTCAAGGATCAAAATCTATATCGAACCAAGGGCGTCAAAGCCATGTATGGGGTGGACATTTTTTATTACATTTTAACCACAGGAATCCATTGAGAAAATGATCGTAAGTAAAAAATATTCCATATATATTTTTTTGTAAAACTAAAATTTTTCAAGTTATTCTTGAAAGTACGTAACAATTTTTGGACTATAAAAATGGACATTTTCAATCAGTTTTTTCTAAATAATTCGATTGTAGCTTTTAAAACAAACAAAATTCTTTTTTTATAATTTTTTTACGACTAATGCGAACCAAAACACGGCTTGTTAATTTTCATCCATGTAGATTTTTTGTACATTGAATATTTGGCGAGATAAAGCTATGTAAAACATTTATTTACTAACGAGCACCACCTTTTTAGGGCACTTTCCATTTATAATCCAAGGATTCTTAGGAAATTTAATTTACAGATTTGTAGGTTGGGGTTGGAGTAAACTTCCGTACACCCAGGTACTAAAAGCGCGGTCTAAAATTAGCCGACTCCTCAATAATTAGGAGATTTTTTATTGTTATAAAATTATAATTCCATAGGCATTGGGAAGTGAAAAGTCTTTTTAGACGCAAACGATAAATTACACAACGATTAAATATAAATCCTAGTAGTTTCTATGTCCCAAACTTAACCTTGAGAGAGAGAGTGATAACAAAATACACCCTTGAGTGGAGGTGCGATACATGGGTTATATATTTTTTACCGGCCGACTACAGAGATATACCTATACCAGAAACGTAACGTTTCACTATTCGTCTATTAGAAACCGAATGTAACTATAGGTTTTATTTATTTTTAATAATATAGTAACATTGTTTGGTTTGAGCAATTTACAACAAATAAAGAAGTTGTCTCCTCGTCGTTGACCAAACTGCCTTTCCCACCTCCTAGTGGAAGCCCCGTCATCGGTTCCTTGCTTGAATGCACTATCCGATGTTTACAGAGAAGTTCAAGATCCAAAACAGATCCGGCCGAACACTAAAGTTATTATTCCCATAGAATTTTTAAGTTGTATCCTGAAAATAGCTCGAAAAAAACAGGTTGCACACAGTGTTTATTTCAAAGTAGTTTTTGAATGATGTTTATGTAATCCAGTAAAACACACAATAAGACGCGGTCATTCATCCTGCATTTCATACTAATAAATACATCCATTCCCTCATTCATTCAACATGGCTGTAAAGGGGCCTTATGATTGGTTACAATTTAAAAGAAATTAAGAACAATAAAAAACTGAACGGTTAAACTAAACTTCCACTATTTATTCGAAAAATTCGCTTTAGCATTCAATTACAGCTGACGATGCTAGTTATAGCGAAACAGCTGTAATTGAATGTTAAAGCGAATTTTTCGAATAAATAGTGGAAGTTTAGTTTAACCGTTCAGTTTTTTTTTGTTCTTAGTAAGATGAACTTTCACAAAGTAAAGGTTAACACAATCAATTTCATTAAAAGAAATTGTTTAAATAATTGAAAAGTAAAAATATAAGTAGATATAAAACTTAAGATATTCGTTATCATAATAAAATTAACAAGATGAGAGATTAATCCCTTATCTGGTGGGTAGGGAATGCATCGAAAATCTTTTCATGTAGCAAAAGATATCTCTTCTTGGTGTATGCTGCGCGCTTCCTTAGAATTTGGTTGGGACTATCAGGTATGCTGAACTTATAAAATCTTTTCGCTAAATTTAGAACATAGTCTTTTACAAAAGGGATATTGGTTGTGTCGTGCAACCATGTGTTCCTCGGATAGCGAGGTCCACCTTTCCAAACAGCCATTCTCAGGCACTTGTTCTGTACAACTGAGCTTCATTTTCTGTTCTATATTATTTACTAACTTTTATCGTCATCTTCTCTAATCCCAGTTTTTCTAGATCTTTTTGGGTACAATGTTTCTATCGATTTATAGGTTTTACTCCCCATTTTTTGCTCATTTGTAATATTTCAATATCTTTTTTGGTATTATTGTGCCCGTAATTCTTTGTATGTGTTATGTGTTCAGCTTCATTCAATTACAACAGCTAATTTTTTAAATAAACATAGAACTTTGGTTAAAAGTTTTTATTTTTTAAATTTCTTAATATTCTTAATATATCCGGTACAATTTCCTCGTTTCATATGTTGTCATTGATTTTCCATTCTTGGATTTTTTAAATATTTTCTTTTCCCTTCTTTCGACGTATTGAAAATGAGCCATTCTCCTAGCTTACATTTATTCCTTAATGCTCGGATAATAAATTAAAATGACAATATTAACGTTTAGGATGTCAAAATTTCTGGAAGATGACAATCGAAAAGTTCCAAAATCTCCCAAAATGTTTTCAGATTCAATAGCACATATTTCTCTATATACTTACTAACCTGCTCGATGGTTTTGGGAGAAAGTCATAGAGAGTAGCATTTTATGATAGAAAGAAATTTCCTTCTTCGCTATTTCTTTTCTATTTCTATATCTTTCAAGTTACAGAGTACGCAGGCTGTACTTCTATTATTATTACACAGGCAACAAACATTTGGACTCATCTGCAAAGAACACACGTTAAAGTCTTAAAAACCGATGCTGGATCGGTGTTGAGACTTTTTAAGGCTTATTCTTTATCTCTACCCCTTGAAATACTTGAAATTTTATATCAATAATAAATAACGTAGTTGCTGAAGTATTTCGATATCTTTTACGAGAAATATAATGTATTTTGCGGTAATAGGATTAATTGCAAGAAATATTTCTAGTCATATTTCTTACAATCTAATCCTATTATACAACAATACTTACGTATTCGTGTATATCTAGGTAGCTCTAGAGATATAATCCGAACATTTCGCAGGTGTTAAATAATCATGTTAAACAATTCACATACAAATCAAGCAAACACGTCGAGTAGACGTCTTTAAACCGCAATCCTTGGGATCACGAAAATATCTCCTCCCGCTTAAAATATATCCAGCCCTATCCGTATAATTCTAGGGAATGCCATTATATTATTATACAAAATATCCGCGTAGACACGTTAGCTTCCTGGCTGCCATTCAAATTAAAGTAAAATCATTTTTGAATGTGTTTAAATCATAGACACGTATATAGAGTATAATAGACAGAATTAGGTATTTACAAAATGTGTATGTGCTACCATTGATTTTTTACTTTTATCTTAATTTGCCAGATGAATGAATAATATAAAATAATTATTTCAGATAACAATTTCAAGTTCTTAGCATATTCTAAGGATATACTTTTTGAGAAGAAGTATCTGCTAAGAACGTGCGATATTTTCATTTAGAACATACGAAGAATATCCTTAGTACATGTTACGAAGCGCCATATCCACATTCTAAGTACATGCTGAGAATGTGCGTCAGTATGTGAATATAATATACTACAGAACATGCTCAGTCGACATCCAGTATATGCCCAGAATATTCTGCAATTGTATTCTAGAATTTTTTATCTATATTTTGTAAAGATTTGGTCAAAGCAAATCCAGATCCGTTATTAAAAAAACCGAACCATAAAACTTGTACACCGTGTATCACCCAGCAATAAAAAATACGACTTAAAAATATTTATTTTTTTTTAAAGATTTTACAGATTATTTTCTGTCTTTTTGTGAGCATAAGTTATTCTTTCTCTAGACTTCACGATTTTATGACAGCAATTAAATCCTGTTCTTTGGATTCTAAAAATTGAACTTTCATAGATTCTAAAACAAAAAATAGATAATCAAGATACTTGAATAACAATATTTTGGAATATATATAATAAATTGAAAAATAATAATTTACATACCAAGAATACATTTAGCTAATCTTAAGCTCTTAAATGGTCTTTATAATCTGGCTCCATCCCAGGAAAATAGAAGACCTACCTCATCTGTAAGCAGCCTGTATAAAATTTTCCGTATACTCTGCCTACATTGCTACCCCCAATCCTTGATAATTCTAACATCTAAAAAACATTTGTCTTGTAGTCCTAGGTCCAGCCGATTAAAAATTTCAAGTTCCTCTGACTTTTATTTTTAGGATAAACAAAGGGTTTAGAATATGTAGCTATTATTCTTTTCCACAAAAAACCGCTAAAAATGTGAAAGTAAAACCAACCAATATATGTCACATGAATGATACACATAACCTTAAATTAAAATTAAAAATGTTATGTGGGAATACTGGGAATGCTTCATGTTAAGTCATTGTTATTATATAACATTTCTCGGCAAACTAAATATATTTTTTAAATACAGTAAAAATTTTGTATTAGTTGAGTACGAATAATTAAATTGTATTTTATTTATAACAATGTAAAATAATTCTAGTTCATATTCTAAATTTTGCGAAATACGGCAATGCCGCTAGCGAACTACACAACAAGCTACCGCATTATTCCAAATTCCAATATCATTTCAGTAATAATCGAAGTAAGAAATACTTGTGTTTGTGTTTATGTTACCTAATTTTGAATCTACAAGTGAAGCAAATGTGTTAAATAAATAAAACTATGGTGAGACAGTGTGTGCATGGTGTGTCGGAAAAACGCTTATTTGAACCCTAACCTATCTTTTCACTGGTAAGTTGGAGTCATTAATTTACTCATATACTTAGGGAATAATTTTTTAAACAAAGTCTAATATAAATAATATAAACTACGCTTTACTATACTTATATAATGCCACTTTTAAACTTCCAACATATTTTCATTACTGTGATTCAACTTTGTTACAATGTTATATTCAGACTTTTTTTAAATTCATAAAGTGTGATTTTGTACTTTGGCTATTAAAGTTATAAGAAATGTTTAAAAGAGTCTTTTATATTAAATTATTAATTATGCTGAACATGAAAAGGGGTACTTGATAACAATACATTAATGTAACTTCGATGTTTTTATCTGACGATGACTTAATTTTAACTCTAAAAAGATGTTAATAAAACTTTAAGTACAATTGTTTCCTACTATAAAGTCATTAGTTGAGATTAAATAACAAATAAATTTGAAAAACTTTCAGCTGTCGATAACAAATTAAAATAAATTTGCGGCCCTCTACGACCCTCTTTACATAACGTATTGTGTGTTGCCTATACATTTAGGCGGTAACCTGATTAACGAATGTATTTATGGTCAGGGACATAAACGTTAATCCGGCAATATTTTTCTCCTTCTTGGTTCGTCTTCCTCTTTTCCTTCCAATCATTACTGGCAAGTGAGTATCTCGGGATAAATAATTGCCATCTGTTAAAGTGAACAGGAGAAATGGAAAGGAAACAACCGTTTCTCCATTCCTCAGCTCACGTAGGAGGGCGATATATTTTCTTACATTTTTAACTGATATCTTTATCGGGATATTGAAGGAATCTGACAGGAAATGGACGATTCAGTTTGAGAGGCGTGCGTTCGGCAAAAGGGTATGTTTACTTTTTTTTCTGCAAACGGTTAAAAAAATGTTTTATTCAATTTTGTAATAACTGACAGCAACGATATTTTTCTTTCAATTCGATACCTGTTTTATATCCTGACGATTTGATGCAATATAGTTTTTGTCTGTTTAAAATATAGAAAATGCAATTTTTTAGAAATTCGGGCAAAATGGCTGCTGTCGGTCAGACAATTTTAAATAACGCAAGATTCATTGAAATAAAACTTTAACATGAGTTGTTAAATTACCGGAGAAATTACCTTACTAAGAGGGGGAAAAAATTGAAACCGATGCTGTTCCAAAAAAAGTGACCCTTTAACAGAAAGTCATACACAAACTTTTTAAATTCTATTTTTGATTTTGATAAATATACCTACTGCAAAAATATTTTTATCGTCTAATTATCATTTAGTTAGGTATAATTAGATTCATCACTACTAGTTTCAGTTTCTTCATTGGGATTTATAATTATAGGTGCAATCTCTAGTGTATCCAACAATCTCTCTCTATCAAACCATTTAAAAGTTTCCTCTTCAGTATGATGGATAGTTTTTTTCCAAATTTCTGGTGTAAACGTTTCAAGAGCTTCAGACCACAGTCTGTTTCAGTGTCTGTTATAATATTGTTTTGATGTACCCCATATCAGTTCTATGGGATTGAAAATACAATGATATGGGGGTAAACGTAGCATTTTGTGACTATACTACTCGGCTAAATGGTCAGCCATATATGACTAGTGGTTTATTTCTTAAAATTAAATGATTATCCCAAGGAAATTTCCAAAGTTAAGCTTAAAATTCAAAGTATTACTTTATTTCTTTCCTATTAACAATGTTCAGAAGTTCAACTTTAAGCATATTTTCTGTGAAATAAAGGTTTTGACTAGTCAACCATTCTTTTTTGTCGTTTGTTCCAACTTGAATTAGGTGTTTTATGGAGTAAAACACTGTGATATGGAGCATTGTCCATAACAATTATGCTGGGTTCTGTGAGATTAATTAACAGCTGCTTTTCAAACCACTTTAAAAAATTATCATGATTCATTTCTCCATGGTAATCGCTTAATTTGGTTTTTTAGGAAAATATTGCTTTCGCACCGTCAATAAACCCATTTTCATTCCCAGCATGGAGTATGATATATCTACGAAAAATAAAACTTATTGTTGAACAGAAACATTTCAAATTACTATGTAAATAGGTACAGAGACATTACTATTAATTATACTAAAATAACCGGAGAGTTTACCTTTTACCATCAACTTTAGTCGTTTTGACACTCCTTTTATCATTATTTGGCCATGAACGGTTTATGCTACCATTTTGAAATGTCCATGTTTCATTAATAAAAACAATTTTATATAGACCTGCTTCTTTTTCTTTAACGTAGTTCCTTAAAAATCTAACCAATTTCCTTTAATAAATTTGATAAAGACCTTCGAGAACCTTCAAATAAGTGCCTTACTTAGTAAAGAATTTAAAGTTACATCCTCTCCTGAAAACAAAAAAATGTTATTTTTTCTGGTCTTACAATTAAAAAAAAATTAAATAGCTGTGTTCAGAGGAAAAAGGCTTACTTTTTTCATTCATATTGTAGATTACATTTCGAATTCCACTTGTATTTAATACATCGGTATTAGTTACTTTTTTTTCATACCGACGCGACGTTTCTTTGGAGGCGACTTTAATATTCCATGGTCTTTCACAGTTTTTGAAATACTGGAAACTGTAGCCATACTGAGGTTGAGTGCAGCTGCCACACGCTAAAATAAAATGTTTTTGATTGAATTGGCTGTTACTTGATGGATATCCATAACTAAGTTAAATAAACACACAAATGTTTTCACAATATACCTACTGTGGATATCGCGAAAACATTTGTATATAATGATTTAACTTAAATAATATTTTGTCTAATATACTGTTTAAAACTTTTTACTAACCTCTCGAACAGCAGCAACCAAGGCAGCAACAAGTATGAAAGGGCCACCATTGTCTCGTTCTCTTTCAAAAAAAATTTATCAAAGAAGCTACCAGTTCTTTGCAGCGACTATTTAGTTGTTTTGGCATTTTTTTACTTATTTCACTGTTTTTGTTCCTAAAAAAACAGTTTTTTTATATTTCAAAATAACAACAAGAAAGAATAACACAAAAACCACTAAGGGTGTGTTTGGGGAGCTCGCTATTTGCGCCAGTTGGCGCTATGTAGTACTATTCCTCGTTTGCGTTATAATGGCGCTTGGCCCCACATAGCTCGAAAGCGTGCTCCCCGAACACACCCTAAATATACTAATCGTTGACAACGAGAACGACGCGACTTGTCAATCACGGCTACCAACTTTATGTAAACAAATTTAAGTATTTTGTATTGATTTATTGAATGGAACATTTAATTTGAAAGTTGGGAACGATGCTTGGCAATTAAGACGACATTAGTGACGTGAATCAAATTTCGTTTTGCACCATAGAGACATTTTTGCAGTGTTGTCGAACAATACAAAAGTCATCGATACATTTATAGTATAGGATTGTCTGAAAAGTCTATAACATCGGCAACTCACTGTTTTCCTCGTACAACATCATCACTTTTTTATTTGCGCGTTGCTTCCACCCAAACGTAAACAATCGCCTCTATATTTTTTTATACTGTATGAGACTAGTAATGATTACAGGAATAATATAGAGAAAATACCAATTCATTCTATTTTAGAAGTAGAAGCTATAGCTCGTGGTGAAACCCACATGAGAATTCGTGCAGCAGTTTGAGTTTTTGAGTTTGTGGCGAACTGACAGACGTGGCACAGAACTTTTGTATTATTATAATGTAAGAATAAATGTTACAAAGTTAAAACTTTTAATTTATTCCTCCAGAAATATACACATTACTTCTTTGTACACAGTTGCAGATCACTATAGTTAGTGTGGCTATAGCTTCATTTGCAGCAATGCTATCTCTAAACCCAAATATCTGATATCAGCTAATATTTATTAATTCGTTTTTTGAGATTTAAGAGTTTTTTCAAATATTTTTGCATATTTATAAAAATTGTTTTAACTTTTAAATACCTAATTGATTAAATATCTAATTGCTGATATTTTCTTTTTTATATTTTTCAATAGCTCTGGATTTATTTTATCGAAACCTAAATTCTCATTTATTTTTCATTGATCCATAATATTTTCGATTTCAGTTTTATTGCAGTAGTTAAGAAATTAAAACAATAAGTGACTGAATTATTAGTAAATTTATTACAAATTGTAGATTATTTTTCTGTATACTATATAAATAAATAATTTATTGACTTTTTTGATCTGATTTTATTTTTATTTACTAACCATTAAAACACTTGAGAAAATTAATTAAAATGAATGTTTTAGTTGGAAAACAAATTAAGAAAGCAATTAAAGTTAATAAAAAAGCACTTTACAATAATTTAGTTTTAAAGCAACTTTAATGGTTTTTTGAGGAAACGAATCAAATATTGCCCGACACCAAGTTTTTAAAAAATGTGTACAATTTATTTTCACTATTAATTATTTCATCAATGGATATTCTATTTTAGAGATAAACATTGGCTAATATTTTACAAACAAAAACGATAAGTTCACAGAGGTTGTTCTTCACGTAGGTCAAATATTTCGTTAACAAACCGTATCCTAAATAACCCCCAGTCGTAAATAACGCCTGATTCATGACCCCGACGATACACTGACGTTTAGAACCTCGCAAACTGACACCTTTGTATTAATTAAAGGAAAACATCGACCTATCGATAGCACGGCTTTTTCCTGGCCATGTAACTAGAGATGTTCGAAATTCCTTTACGTTATTTATAGCATTTAACATAAAAAATAGCCTGTAAGAATAAAATTAACCAGAATTTGTAACTTAGATCATAATTAAGATCAACTACAGTACATTTTGAGAAAATTATTATAAATCAAAAATTTATTTATTTTTTTGTTTTTCAACAAAAAGGCGATTTAAGCTGTGAATATTATGAGCTTTTATATATCTAAAGGATACCATACACCTAGATTAAAATATTCTGAAAAATGAGGTATTTTATTTTACACCAGAATTCAATTTTTAAAATTATGCCATACTTCTTGTGACGAGTGTATTAATGTAATATTTTCACTTAAAACTATGGTTATAGCAGCCTAAATGTCTACCGAATGAGTATATAAGAATAGAATGTTTTGTTTTTTGTCTTTCTTTTTATCTCCTATATTCGCACCAAATTGAATTGTTTTAATACCTTACTCAATTTCTCGGAAACCGAAACGCTCCCGGTGATGAATGATTTAATCAAAACAATGTTGCCACTGTGAGCCTATTGTGGGATTATTGGATTGTACTGATTCCTCCTTTTGATAAATAGACGTCATTATTGGGTCGTATCGTCATTTCCATGTAATTATTTTATCGTAGTGGAGGGGTATTGTAAGGTTAAATTCATTTGGTAATTATTGTTGACAACCGAATCCATTTTATTTTTTAGTTATTTCTTAGCTTAGCCCACTTTGGATTCGGTGAAAAGCATTATAATTGTCGGATGGGGTAAAGTACCTCGGGCTTATTCTTGACCCAAAGTACAGCAAATTATAAACAAAGCGGAGGCTACCTTCATGGTTGCTAGGCGTACATATAACACTACTTGGGAACTAAGACCAGGAATGTTACATTGTTTGTACAAAATGTTAGTTATTTCTAAGGTAACCCACGTATTCTGCAATGGATGTACACAGCAATAGTGAGAATATTAATCACATATGGGATAGTGGCTTGGAGCGCAAGGGCTAATCTGAGTACGACGAGAAAAAATCTCTCGAAGATTCAGAGACTAGCCTGTTCATGTATCACTGGAGCAATGGGAACTTGCCCCACTGCTGCAATGGAGGTGATTTTAAACTTAACCCACTGCACATTCTGCTAGAAAGTGTAAGGAAGAAAACAATTTATAGAATGATCAAAGAAGAAATTATCATATATATCATATAGGGGAACGAAACAGCAGATAAGCTAGCAAAAAAAGGAGCTGAAACTCCACATTTGGGACCAGAACCATCTTGTGGGATCAGCAGTAGAGTAATCTTAGGAAAACTAAGAGAAGAAATGGAGAAGGAAAAATCCAAGTACTGGAATCAGCTGGAAGGACTGAGACTGAGACTAAGATACTACTGGGGAACTATGACCAGAAGAGATCTGTTAGCTGCTCAGTAAAAAAAGGCTCCGAATTCTAACGGGAATATTAACCGGGCATTGCCGGTAAAGAAGACACATGAAGAAACTAGGGTTAGCAGATGAAGCAAAGTGCAGATTCTGTGAGGAAGAGGATGAAACCTCAATACACATACTCTCAGAATGCTCTGCCTTGCAAGTTTCGTTAAAAAGTTTTATTTATAATATTCTCTGCAGGTGGGACTTCCACAAAGTAAAGGTTAATACAACAAATTTATAAAATATTAGTTTATGTCAAAGACAGTAATTGATAATTTAGTTTTTGCATTTTCAAATAGCTTATTTCTTTATGTCTTATACTAATTAGAATGTTTGGAATTATATCCCTTGAGGCTAATAACATCTAGGATGTTTTTACTTCAATACTTGGTCTGGTCTTAACACTACTCATTGGACAAAATGTCAATCCGACGAAGATTACTTACCCCACTGTCGAGTTCTGACGGGTCGCGTGTGCTATTGACCAGCTTACGATATTCCAAGCTATTTTTAGTGTAAGAGGTCCATTCTTCTGTGATGCCTCTAAGTTTAGTAAAATGAAACCAGGTTTTGTCGCCATCTATCCATCGTCTTTGGTATTGCCTTCTTGGTGCATCGTAGTTGAGGGATAATATATTCTCTTTTGTTGCCCTTGCAATATGCTACACATAACAACTGTCATTGAGCTAAAAATTTAAAATTTTAAATAAACCATGGAAGTTTAAAAAGTTTTTTGTTGATTGTTCTTACAGAGTAAAGGTTACTACAATAAATTTTACTTACATTGAATTCCATCTTACAGTACCTCTACACTTATACAAACTATTTATTAGTTGATAATCAAGTTTCCAAAGATGATGGTTTAGTTACTTTATTAGCATTCAGAGCTTAAAATTCTTTATTAATGACCTTAAAAGCAAGTAGTTATATATGCACACCTATAAAATGTGTTTGCAAATAAATTTTCCTACGTCGCTGTTTATTGTTAAATATTTATAGCTGATTAAAGAGGCGGCTTGACGAGTCGAGATTTTATCGGTTTAAACGAGAGGTAATCAATCAAAGAGACGCCGATGACTCGTTTACCTTGTGGAGGGATAGATAGATAGATGGATGGATGGATGGCCAAAAATGATTACTAAGAGAAGGAAATTATTACAGCTTTTAGTTTAGTCGTGAAGGCCGTCACTCTACCGTTGCTTTTGCTTTGTGCGAGTTAAGAGGAGCTCTAATCAAATAACCGTTGACAGCTATTACACCAGATCAGTATAGGGAAACCAGACTTCTATACTTCATTACAGCATATAACATTAATTTTTTTTTAATTTTCTGGTTTCTTATTTACTGGAATCTCACACAATTTTTTGAAATAAATGAAGGCTATTACATTTACCGTCAGTATGGCTTCATCGTCATACCGGTCGCATACCGATGCAGTTCAGAGACGATTTTTAAAATTGTAAAGGTTGATTGTGTTTACCCTTAATTCGGCATGTCACATTATTATTTGTTACAACGTGTTACGTAAATTAAATTTATTGTACTAACTCTTACTTTTTGGAAGTCCATCTTATTAAGAATAATAAAAAACTATTCGTTTCAACGTAACTTACAAGTTTATTTGAAAAAATATGTTTTAAATCACAATGACGGCCGTTTCGCTATGAAGCATCGTCAGATTGACATTTAAGTTACATTTTCTTTGTTTGTAGCTAGGTACCTGATGTTTAGGTAGTATTAAGGCTAGACCCAGTATGGGAGTAATAAAATATAACAATATTAAAGCCTAGATGTTAATAGCAGTAAGGGATTATCTTGGATGTAATTCCCTCTAAGATCAGTATAACTGTGCAATGATATAGAAAAACCAGGAAAAAACTATATCATGCTGATCTTTACAATAACTTAATACATTTGTGTTTTACAATTATGTATTATCTATGTATAAAATGTAAACTCAATCAAAGTATACAGTTTAATAGTGGAGAACTTCCAAGATTTATTTGTTCATTAACAACTTTAAATTGTGGATTTGCTGGATGTCTTTTTATTTCAAGTTCTTCAAGAAAATCTAAATTTTGTTTTTTATCACAAGTGTGTAGTATTTGGATGTCATTGGTGTGTAAGAGTGAGGTTGGATGTTCAAGTAGGTGTTTTGCATAATTTGACTTATCTGGTTGTTTTAATATAGATGCTCTTAAGTGTTTATTAAATCTTAATTCAAAATTTCTTTGTGTTTGACCTATATATACAGCATTACATTCTGGACAATTAATTTTGTAAACACCAGATTTTTTTAATTTGGGTAATTTTATTTTTACATTTAACAATTTTGTACCAACATTATTTTGTGTTTTAAAAGATATTAATGCTGATGTTGCCGAAGATATTATTTTTGAAATTGTATTGGAAATATTTTCACAATATGTAATAATATGTCTTATCTATGTATAAAATGTAAACTCAATCAAAGTATACAGTTTAATAGTGGAAAACTTCCAAGATTTATTTGTTCATTAACAACTTTAAATTGTGGATTTGCTAGATGTCTTTTTATTTCAAGTTCTTTAAGGAAAGTGAATTAGGAAATGTATATTACAATGGCGGACGTGGGCCCTTTTGGAAGATAATTTTAAATGGCACCATATGGCAAGTAATACATCATTTAAAAGTTTGTTTCAAACTCTTTCCAATGATACCAAAAAAAATGATTTTTCTTCCTTATTTACAACTTTCAATCCAAAATTATAAAATTATTAAGGTTAGGTTAGGTTAGGTTAGGTAAAAAAATACGTTCTAATAATAAAAAAAAATAAATAATATGTTCAAAATATTCACCATTTACTTCTTCGTAATAAAAAAAACTTTACCGACTTTTTATTTAAATCGAATTATTTGCTTTGAATGTAGGTACAATACTATTAACTGGCGTACTAAAAATTTAAAATGTTTGGCACTATACTATTCTTGTTTAAATTCAAAGTTTTTATTTTTATTTCTTTTTGGTTCATATCTTAATTATAATTTGTAAAAATAGTAAAATTTTACCTCTTTACCATTATTGTGATTTAGTAAATTATCCGTTAATAATAAATAAGAGTTTTTTAACCTACTATCTATAAAAAAGAAATATACATTCCCTAGTTCACTTTTCCAAAATTTCAAATTTCTAATTCTAACGGTTCAAAAAATAAATGGGGGGGAAGGGACTTTAGAACCGCACTGTATATCGTTACGACGATATATCGTTACAAATGTACTATCATTGGTTACTATAATTTTTCTGGAGTATTAAATGTAAACTTCACGTGTATACTTTGAGGTTAAAGCTTCTTGTATAGATGAATAATTATAACTGGTTCTTGAGGTTTTTTGTTAGTATTAAATATATTTAATTATATAAGTACTGGGGTAAATTTGCGTGGGGAAAAAACCAAAACCTATATCAGTCGCAGGCTTTCAGACTTGGGCCTGTGGATTCAGTCAGTGGCGCCCGTTAAAAAAATTAAATAATAAGCGTACTGAGTTTAGTTGAGCACTTTGCTCGTGCTCCACTTCTGGTCTTTTTGAAGTAAATAGCATGCGCATGCTCTTGCGCAATAACATGACTGTTTAATTAGGTCTTTGGACAAATATTTTCTTTAAATTAAATTTTACCATTATGCCAAAGTCTAAGAAAAAATAACGTTGAAGAGGAAAAATCGTCAACGAAGTTTATTTACAACGTAGTAAACAAATACAACTTGGTTACTAGCTCGCCTGAAAACGTTAACCTGATGAGTCCCGTAGAAATCAAAAATCAATAAACCATCAAAAAAATTATGATGAAGAGCCTGGTATATTGGAAGGATGTGTATAGTGGATTTGAAGTACTTGACTAAACAATTGTGGTATATTACATGCAAGGAAGTGGTACGCTGAATTAGAAAGACGCAAAGCACTAGCGTCAATGACATATTTTGTCTGTTAATATACAAATTTCAGAATTTTTCCACTCATAACTTTAATACTATTTTTTCACTTGATTCGGACTGATGGCATGTTTTCCATTTAACTACTTGTAAATTTGTGGCAACTAAAAACTTTTATAACTTTTTAACGGGCTTTGAAAAAATTCCTGATTTTGTGAGGAGCTTCAGGAAACTAGCCAGAATTATATATATTTTTTTCAAAAGGTTTTCATCATATCCAATATACCGACAAAACATCCTTAAAAAACCAGATATTCTCTTTATTAGAGCCTTTATAGAAATCTGAACTGACTTGAGAGCTCATGCAAGGCAATCCTAAATTTAGTTTTATTTGTATAGCAGGTAATAATATCGTTCAATAATTGTTAAATTTTAGCTTTAATAGTGCTAAAGCTCGGTACTCATATGAGCATGAACGCGAATGACGCAATCCGAGGCCGAAGAATATGCTTTTGGGTGACCTGAATAGTGGACGCACAAGGCGTTGTACGGATTCGATCTATATATAGTGTGGTAAGCATTTTCTTGTGCGTA
Organism: Ophraella communa; assembly: GCA_035357415.1. Classification (NCBI taxonomy): domain Eukaryota; kingdom Metazoa; phylum Arthropoda; class Insecta; order Coleoptera; family Chrysomelidae; genus Ophraella; species Ophraella communa. The sequence continues at coordinate 15,851,572 of CM068988.1, read as the reverse complement.
GTAGTAGTGGTGTATAAATATGGCCGATTCATATTCCAATGATGCTGAACGTGCTGCGTATTTTATACTTTCAATCAGTTTACCATAAAGAAAAATAAGAAAAAACGAAAACAACAACACGTGAACTGCCTAGAAATAAATTTTATTTTCGTCCTCACTCAGCACAGATGAATGTATACGGTTCCAAACAAATTTGCTTTTGTAAGTTGATGATATTTTATGAGGTGTCGATTAAAATGTAACTCTCACCGACTACTGCTTGTTGATACCTGTTTTCGTATGTATTTTTCTGTTGCTCAAGCTAAAATGAAACTTAAATAATTTATTTTTTTCAGTATTGCAGTAAAATTAAATTTGAAGTGTGCAATTAAAAGTTTTGAAATAAAAATTTATGATCAGTGCCTTCCAACATCCCACTATTAAAAAATACTTTTTAAATGATAAAAATAATATTAATTTTTTAACATAGAAGATTTTTGATATCATCATAATAACCATTGAGATAGTTTTATTTCTACCATACAAAAAACATTTTGTCAATAAAAAAAAATAGAAACAAACAAAATATTTTATTTTCTTAATCTTACAAATAATTTTACAGCTAGTTAACAAGTTGCGAAACATTCTCTTCTGCATCTTTTCGTCGTCTTATCAAAAAGTTTAAACAATCCACAGGTTCTTACTTTAGGTACCCACATATTTTCGATAAATTGACATTCGTAATAGTCTTTGCAACTACCTTCTATTGCAAAACGCCCTGGTTGTGTACACAAAATCTTTTCGTTTCTCCTGCAATTCAAAGAGGCAACACACCTTCCCAATGTTTTGTCAAAAGCCTGATTTTTAGGACATTGGTACTGGTAGATAATGTAACTCTTATCAAATTTACTAAAACTACAAGTGTAGTATCTATTGCAATCTTTCGGGTGAGCAAATTTGCCGTTCGAAGTACAGGTTAAAGGAACGTCGTTTGGACATTGTACTGGGGAATCGGAACAGATTTTGTTGTACGAATCGTAAAGAGTTCCATTCGGACAAGTAAACTTTATATCTAAAAACTCATTTAAAATGCTAATACACACATGATAAGAATCGCATTTAACTGGATCAGCATATTGCCCTTCAGCCAAACAAGTAAAATCTTTATTCTCCGTATTTTCTGGTTGGCTAGTAGAGGATCCTTTATCAGAATCAGTATAATTTGTAATCAGAGAGTTTTCAGTAGTATGTAAATCTATATTCGTATCATTGCCTATACGATCGTTAATGGTTGTTGTTGGTTTTGACGGAATGGTTCTAGTTGGCCTAGATGTATCGGTCGTTTTTTCAGTGGTTGTAGTAGTTGTTGTCGGTTCCGCATATGTAGTATTTTTATCACTATCTGTAGTGGCTGGTTGACCGGTAGTGGTTTGTTTATCAATATCTGTAGTTACAGGAACATCTGTAGTAATTATATCGATTTCCGAATTATCATCTAAACTATCATCAGTAGTGGTTGATGTTGTTTTAGATGGTATCGGTCTAGTTGGCCTAGATCTATCGGTCGTTCTTTTGGTGGTAGTCGTAGTTGTGGTCGGTTCCTCCTTTGTAGTATCTTTCTCACTATCTGTAGTGTCTGGTTGATCGGTAGTGGTTTGTTTATCAAAATCTGTAGTTACAGGAACATCTGTAGTAATTATATCGATTTCCGTATTATCATCTAAACTATTATCAGTAGTGGTTGATGTTGTTTTAGATGGTATCGGTCTAGTTGGCCTAGATCTATCGGTCGTTCTTTCGGTGGTAGTCGTAGTTGTAGTCGGTTCCTCCTTTGTAGTATCTTTCTCACTATCTGTAGTGTCTGGTTGATCGGTATTGGTTTGTTTATCAAAATCTGTAGTTACAGGAACATCTGTAGTAATTATATCAATTTCCGAATTATCATCTAAACTATCATCAGTAGTGGTGGATGTTGTTTTAGATGGTATCGGTCTAGTTGGCCTAGATCTATCGGTCGTTCTTTCGGTGGTAGTCGTAGTTGTAGTCGGTTCCTCCTTTGTAGTATCTTTCTCACTATCTGTAGTGTCTGGTTGATCGGTAGTGGTTTGTTTATCAAAATCTGTAGTTACAGGAACATCTGTAGTAATTATATCGATTTCCGAATTATCATCTAAACTATCATCAGTAGTGGTTGATGTTGTTTTAGATGGTATCGGTCTAGTTGGCCTAGATCTATCGGTCGTTCTTTTGGTGGTAGTCGTAGTTGTGGTCGGTTCCTTCTTTGTAGTATATTTCTCACTATCTGTAGTGTCTGGTTGGTCGGTAGTGGTTTGTTTATCAAAATCTGTAGTTACAGGAACATCTGTAGTAATTATATCGATTTCCGTATTATCATCTAAACTATCATCAGTAGTGGTTGATGTTGTTTTAGATGGTATCGGTCTAGTTGGCCTAGATCTATCGGTCGTTCTTTCGGTGGTAGTAGTAGTGGTTGTCGGTTCCTCATATGTAGTATCTTTCTCACTATCTGTAGTGTCTGGTTGATCGGTAGTGGTTTGTTTATCAAAATCTGTAGTTACAGGAACATCTGTGGTAATTATATCGATTTCCGTATTATCATCTAAACTATCATCAGTAGTGGTTGATGTTGTTTTAGATGGTATCGGTCTAGTTGGCCTAGATCTATCGGTCGTTCTTTCGGTAATAGTCGTAGTTGTGGTCGGTTCCTCATATGTAGTATCTTTCTCACTATCTGTAGTGTCTGGTTGATCGGTAGTGGTTTGTTTATCAAAATCTGTAGTTACAGGAACATCTGTGGTTATTATATCAGGTTCCGTATTATCATCTAAACTATCATTAGTAGTAGTTGATGTTGTTTTAGATGGTATCGGTCTAGTTGGCCTAGATCTATCGGTCGTTCTTTCAGTGGTAGTCGTAGTTGTGGTCGGTTTCTCATATGTAGTATCTTTCTTACTATCTGTAGTGTCTGGTTGATCGGTAGTGGTTTGTTTATCAAAATCTGTAGTTACAGGAACATCTGTGGTAATTATATCAGGTTCCGTATTATCATCTAAACTATCATCAGTAGTGGTTGATGTTGTTTTAGATGGTATCGGTCTAGTTGGCCTAGATCTATCGGTCGTTCTTTCGGTGGTAGTCGTAGTTGTGGTCGGTTCCTCATATGTAGTATCTTTCTCACTATCTGTAGTGTCTGGTTGGTCGGTAGTGGTTTGTTTATCAAAATCTGTAGTTACAGGAACATCTGTAGTAATTATATCGATTTCCGAATTATCATCTAAACTATCATCAGTAGTGGTTGATGTTGTTTTAGATGGTATCGGTCTAGTTGGCCTAGATCTATCGGTCGTTCTTTCGGTGGTAGTCGTAGTTGTGGTCGGTTCCTCCTTTGTAGTATCTTTCTCACTATCTGTAGTGTCTGGTTGGTCGGTAGTGGTTTGTTTATCAAAATCTGTAGTTACAGGAACATCTGTAGTAATTATATCGATTTCCGAATTATCATCTAAACTATCATCAGTAGTGGTTGATGTTGTTTTAGATGGTATCGGTCTAGTTGGCCTAGATCTATCGGTCGTTCTTTCAGTGGTAGTCGTAGTTGTGGTCGGTTCCTCATATGTAGTATTTTTCTCACTATCTGTAGTGTATGGTTGATCGGTAGTGGTTTGTTTATCAAAATCTGTAGTTACAGGAACATCTGTGGTAATTATATCAATTTCCGTATTATCATCTAAACTATCATCAGTAGTGGTTGATGTTGTTTTAGATGGTATCGGTCTAGTTGGCCTAGATCTATCGGTCGTTCTTTCGGTGGTAGTCGTAGTTATGATCGGTTCCTCATATGTAGTATCTTTCTCACTATCTGTAGTGTCTGGTTGATCGGTAGTGGTTTGTTTATCAAAATCTGTAGTTACAGGAACATCTGTAGTAATTATATCGATTTCCGTATTATCATCTAAACTATCATCAGTAGTGGTTGATGTTGTTTTAGATGGTATCGGTCTAGTTGGCCTAGATCTATCGGTCGTTCTTTCGGTGGTAGTCGTAGTTGTGGTCGGTTCCTCCTTTGTAGTATCTTTCTCACTATCTGTAGTGTCTGGTTGATCGGTAGTGGTTTGTTTATCAAAATCTGTAGTTACAGGAACATCTGTAGTAATTATATCGATTTCCGTATTATCATCTAAACTATCATCAGTAGTGGTTGATGTTGTTTTAGATGGTATCGGTCTAGTTGGCCTAGATCTATCGGTCGTTCTTTCGGTGGTAGTCGTAGTTGTGGTCGGTTCCTCCTTTGTAGTATCTTTCTCACTATCTGTAGTGTCTGGTTGATCGGTAGTGGTTTGTTTATCAAAATCTGTAGTTACAGGAACATCTGTGGTAATTATATCGATTTCCGTATTATCATATAAACTATCATCAGTAGTGGTTGATGTTGTTTTAGATGGTATCGGTCTAGTTGGCCTAGATCTATCGGTCGTTCTTTTGGTGGTAGTCGTAGTTGTGGTCGGTTCCTCCTTTGAAGTATTTTTCTCACTATCTGTAGTAGCTGGTTGGTCGGTAGTGGTTTGTTTATCAAAATCTGTAGTTACAGGAACATCTGTAGTAATTATATCGATTTCCGTATTATCATCTAAACTATCATCAGTAGTGGTTGATGTTGTTTTAGATGGTATCGGTCTAGTTGGCCTAGATCTATCGGTCGTTCTTTTGGTGGTAGTCGTAGTTGTGGTCGGTTCCTCCTTTGTAGTATCTTTCTCACTATCTGTAGTGTCTGGTTGATCGGTAGTGGTTTGTTTATCAAAATCTGTAGTTACAGGAACATCTGTGGTAATTATATCGATTTCCGTATTATCATCTAAACTATCATCAGTAGTGGTTGATGTTGTTTTAGATGGTATCGGTCTAGTTGGCCTAGATCTATCGGTCGTTCTTTCGGTGGTAGTCGTAGTTGTGGTCGGTTTCTCATACGTAGTATCTTTCTCACTATCTGTAGTGTCTGGTTGATCGGTAGTGGTTTGTTTATCAAAATCTGTAGTTACAGGAACATCTATGGTAATTATATCAGGTTCCGTATTATCATCTAAACTATCATCAGTAGTAGTTAATGTTGTTTTAGATGGTATCGGTCTAGTTGGCCTAGATCTATCGGTCGTTCTTTCAGTGGTAGTCGTAGTTGTGGTCGGTTCCTCATATGTAGTATCTTTCTCACTATCTGTAGTGTCTGGTTGATCGGTAGTGGTTTGTTTATCAAAATCTGTAGTTACAGGAACATCTGTGGTAATTATATCAGGTTTCGTATTATCATCTAAACTATCATCAGTAGTGGTTGATGTTGTTTTAGATGGTATCGGTCTAGTTGGCCTAGATCTATCGGTCGTTCTTTCGGTGGTAGTCGTAGTTGTAGTCGGTTCCTCCTTTGTAGTATCTTTCTCACTATCTGTAGTGTCTGGTTGATCGGTAGTGGTTTGTTTATCAAAATCTGTAGTTACAGGAACATCTGTAGTAATTATATCGATTTCCGTATTATCATCTAAACTATCATCAGTAGTGGTTGATGTTGTTTTAGATGGTATCGGTCTAGTTGGCCTAGTTCTATCGGTCGTTCTTTCAGTGGTAGTCGTAGTTGTGGTCGGTTCCTCCTTTGTAGTATCTTTCTCACTATCTGTAGTGTCTGGTTGATCGGTAGTGGTTTGTTTATCAAAATCTGTAGTTACAGGAACATCTGTAGTAATTATATCGATTTCCGAATTATCATCTAAACTATCATCAGTAGTGGTTGATGTTGTTTTAGATGGTATCGGTCTAGTTGGCCTAGATCTATCGGTCGTTCTTTCGGTGGTAGTCGTAGTTGTGGTCGGTTCCTCCTTTGTAGTATCTTTCTCACTATCTGTAGTGTCTGGTTGGTCGGTAGTGGTTTGTTTATCAAAATCTGTAGTTACAGGAACATCTGTAGTAATTATATCGATTTCCGAATTATCATCTAAACTATCATCAGTAGTGGTTGATGTTGTTTTAGATGGTATCGGTCTAGTTGGCCTAGATCTATCGGTCGTTCTTTCAGTGGTAGTCGTAGTTGTGGTCGGTTCCTCATATGTAGTATTTTTCTCACTATCTGTAGTGTATGGTTGATCGGTAGTGGTTTGTTTATTAAAATCTGTAGTTACAGGAACATCTGTGGTAATTATATCAATTTCCGTATTATCATCTAAACTATCATCAGTAGTGGTTGATGTTGTTTTAGATGGTATCGGTCTAGTTGGCCTAGATCTACCGGTCGTTCTTTCGGTGGTAGTCGTAGTTATGATCCGTTCCTCATATGTAGTATCTTTCTCACTATCTGTAGTGTCTGGTTTATCGGTAGTGGTTTGTTTATCAAAATCTGTAGTTACAGGAACATCTGTGGTAATTATATCAATTTCCGTATTATCATCTAAACTATCATCAGTAGTGGTTGATGTTGTTTTAGATGGTATCGGTCTAGTTGGCCTAGATCTATCGGTCGTTCTTTCGGTGGTAGTCGTAGTTATGATCCGTTCCTCATATGTAGTATCTTTCTCACTATCTGTAGTGTCTGGTTGATCGGTATTGGTTTGTTTATCAAAATCTGTAGTTACAGGAACATCTGTGGTAATTATATCAGGTTCCGTATTATCATCTAAACTATCATCAGTAGTGGTTGATGTTGTTTTAGATGGTATCGGTCTAGTTGGCCTAGATCTATCGGTCGTTCTTTCGGTGGTAGTCGTAGTTATGATCGGTTCCTCATATGTAGTATCTTTCTCACTATCTGTAGTGTCTGGTTGATCGGTAGTGGTTTGTTTATCAAAATCTGTAGTTACAGGAACATCTGTAGTAATTATATCGATTTCCGTATTATCATCTAAACTATCATCAGTAGTGGTTGATGTTGTTTTAGATGGTATCGGTCTAGTTGGCCTAGATCTATCGGTCGTTCTTTCGGTGGTAGTCGTAGTTGTGGTCGGTTCCTCCTTTGTAGTATCTTTCTCACTATCTGTAGTGTCTGGTTGATCGGTAGTGGTTTGTTTATCAAAATCTGTAGTTACAGGAACATCTGTGGTAATTATATCGATTTCCGTATTATCATATAAACTATCATCAGTAGTGGTTGATGTTGTTTTAGATGGTATCGGTCTAGTTGGCCTAGATCTATCGGTCGTTCTTTTGGTGGTAGTCGTAGTTGTGGTCGGTTCCTCCTTTGAAGTATTTTTCTCAATATCTGTAGTAGCTGGTTGGTCGGTAGTGGTTTGTTTATCAAAATCTGTAGTTACAGGAACATCTATGGTAATTATATCAGGTTCCGTATTATCATCTAAACTATCATCAGTAGTAGTTAATGTTGTTTTAGATGGTATCGGTCTAGTTGGCCTAGATCTATCGGTCGTTCTTTCAGTGGTAGTCGTAGTTGTGGTCGGTTCCTCATATGTAGTATCTTTCTCACTATCTGTAGTGTCTGGTTGATCGGTAGTGGTTTGTTTATCAAAATCTGTAGTTACAGGAACATCTGTAGTAATTATATCGATTTCCGTATTATCATCTAAACTATCATCAGTAGTGGTTGATGTTGTTTTAGATGGTATCGGTCTAGTTGGCCTAGATCTATCGGTCGTTCTTTCGGTAATAGTCGTAGTTGTGGTCGGTTCCTCATATGTAGTATCTTTCTCACTATCTGTAGTGTCTGGTTGATCGGTAGTGGTTTGTTTATCAAAATCTGTAGTTACAGGAACATCTGTGGTTATTATATCAGGTTCCGTATTATCATCTAAACTATCATTAGTAGTAGTTGATGTTGTTTTAGATGGTATCGGTCTAGTTGGCCTAGATCTATCGGTCGTTCTTTCAGTGGTAGTCGTAGTTGTGGTCGGTTTCTCATATGTAGTATCTTTCTTACTATCTGTAGTGTCTGGTTGATCGGTAGTGGTTTGTTTATCAAAATCTGTAGTTACAGGAACATCTGTGGTAATTATATCAGGTTTCGTATTATCATCTAAACTATCATCAGTAGTGGTTGATGTTGTTTTAGATGGTATCGGTCTAGTTGGCCTAGATCTATCGGTCGTTCTTTCGGTGGTAGTCGTAGTTGTAGTCGGTTCCTCCTTTGTAGTATCTTTCTCACTATCTGTAGTGTCTGGTTGATCGGTAGTGGTTTGTTTATCAAAATCTGTAGTTACAGGAACATCTGTAGTAATTATATCGATTTCCGTATTATCATCTAAACTATCATCAGTAGTGGTTGATGTTGTTTTAGATGGTATCGGTCTAGTTGGCCTAGATCTATCGGTCGTTCTTTCGGTAATAGTCGTAGTTGTGGTCGGTTCCTCATATGTAGTATCTTTCTCACTATCTGTAGTGTCTGGTTGATCGGTAGTGGTTTGTTTATCAAAATCTGTAGTTACAGGAACATCTGTGGTTATTATATCAGGTTCCGTATTATCATCTAAACTATCATTAGTAGTAGTTGATGTTGTTTTAGATGGTATCGGTCTAGTTGGCCTAGATCTATCGGTCGTTCTTTCAGTGGTAGTCGTAGTTGTGGTCGGTTTCTCATATGTAGTATCTTTCTTACTATCTGTAGTGTCTGGTTGATCGGTAGTGGTTTGTTTATCAAAATCTGTAGTTACAGGAACATCTGTGGTAATTATATCAGGTTCCGTATTATCATCTAAACTATCATCAGTAGTAGTTAATGTTGTTTTAGATGGTATCGGTCTAGTTGGCCTAGATCTATCGGTCGTTCTTTCAGTGGTAGTCGTAGTTGTGGTCGGTTCCTCATATGTAGTATCTTTCTCACTATCTGTAGTGTCTGGTTGATCGGTAGTGGTTTGTTTATCAAAATCTGTAGTTACAGGAACATCTGTGGTAATTATATCAGGTTTCGTATTATCATCTAAACTATCATCAGTAGTGGTTGATGTTGTTTTAGATGGTATCGGTCTAGTTGGCCTAGATCTATCGGTCGTTCTTTCGGTGGTAGTCGTAGTTGTAGTCGGTTCCTCCTTTGTAGTATCTTTCTCACTATCTGTAGTGTCTGGTTGATCGGTAGTGGTTTGTTTATCAAAATCTGTAGTTACAGGAACATCTGTGGTAATTATATCGATTTCCGTATTATCATCTAAACTATCATCAGTAGTGGTTGATGTTATTTTAGATGGTATCGGTCTAGTTGGCCTAGATCTATCGGTCGTTCTTTTGGTGGTAGTCGTAGTTGTGGTCGGTTCCTCCTTTGTCGTATCTTTCTCACTATCTGTAGTGTCTGGTTGTTCGGTAGTGGTTTGTTTATCAAAATCTGTAGTTACAGGAACATCTGTGGTAATTATATCGATTTCCGTATTATCATCTAAACTATCATCAGTAGTAGTTGATGTTGTTTTAGATGGTATCGGTCTAGTTGGCCTAGATCTATCGGTCGTTCTTTCAGTGGTAGTCGTAGTTGTGGTCGGTTCCTCATATGTAGTATCTTTCTCACTATCTGTAGTGTCTGGTTGATCGGTAGTGGTTTGTTTATCAAAATCTGTAGTTACAGGAACATATGTGGTAATTATATCAGGTCCCGTATTATCATCTAAACTATCATCAGTAGTGGTTGATGTTGTTTTAGATGGTATCGGTCTAGTTGGCCTAGATCTATCGGTCGTTCTTTCGGTGGTAGTCGTAGTTGTGGTCGGTTTCTTATACGTAGTATCTTTCTCACTATCTGTAGTGTCTGGTTGATCGGTAGTGGTTTGTTTATCAAAATCTGTAGTTACAGGAACATCTGTGGTAATTATATCAGGTTCCGTATTATCATCTAAACTATCATCAGTAGTAGTTGATGTTGTTTTAGATGGTATCGGTCTAGTTGGCCTAGATCTATCGGTCGTTCTTTCAGTGGTAGTCGTAGTTGTGGTCGGTTCCTCATATGTAGTATCTTTCTCACTATCTGTAGTGTCTGGTTGATCGGTAGTGGTTTGTTTATCAAAATCTGTAGTTACAGGAACATATGTGGTAATTATATCAGGTCCCGTATTATCATCTAAACTATCATCAGTAGTGGTTGATGTTGTTTTAGATGGTATCGGTCTAGTTGGCCTAGATCTATCGGTCGTTCTTTCGGTGGTAGTCGTAGTTGTGGTCGGTTCCTCATATGTAGTATCTTTCTCACTATCTGTAGTGTCTGGTTGATCGGTAGTGGTTTGTTTATCAAAATCTGTAGTTACAGGAACATCTGTGGTAATTATATCGATTTCCGTATTATCATCTAAACTATCATCAGTAGTGGTTGATGTTGTTTTAGATGGTATCGGTCTAGTTGGCCTAGATCTATCGGTCGTTCTTTTGGTGGTAGTCGTAGTTGTGGTCGGTTTCTCCTTTGTCGTATCTTTCTCACTATCTGTAGTGTCTGGTTGATCGGTAGTGGTTTGTTTATCAAAATCTGTAGTTACAGGAACATCTGTGGTAATTATATCAGGTTCCGTATTATCATCTAAACTATCATCAGTAGTAGTTGATGTTGTTTTAGATGGTATCGGTCTAGTTGGCCTAGATCTATCGGTCGTTCTTTCAGTGGTAGTCGTAGTTGTGGTCGGTTCCTCATATGTAGTATCTTTCTCACTATCTGTAGTGTCTGGTTGATCGGTAGTGGTTTGTTTATCAAAATCTGTAGTTACAGGAACATATGTGGTAATTATATCAGGTTCCGTATTATCATCTAAACTATCATCAGTAGTGGTTGATGTTGTTTTAGATGGTATCGGTCTAGTTGGCCTAGATCTATCGGTCGTTCTTTCGGTGGTAGTCGTAGTTGTGGTCGGTTTCTCATACGTAGTATCTTTCTCACTATCTGTAGTGTCTGGTTGATCGGTAGTGGTTTGTTTATCAAAATCTGTAGTTACAGGAACATCTGTGGTAATTATATCAGGTTCCGTATTATCATCTAAACTATCATCAGTAGTGGTTGATGTTGTTTTAGATGGTATCGGTCTAGTTGGCCTAGATCTATCGGTCGTTCTTTTGGTGGTAGTCGTAGTTGTGGTCGGTTCCTCATATGTAGTATCTTTCTCACTATCTGTAGTGTCTGGTTGATTGGTAGTGGTTTGTTTATCAAAATCTGTAGTTACAGGAACATCTGTGGTAATTATATCAGGTTCCGTATTATCATCTAAACTATCATCAGTAGTTGTTGATGTTGTTTTAGATGGTATCGGTCTAGTTGGCCTAGATCTATCGGTCGTTCTTTCAGTGGTAGTCGTAGTTGTGGTCGGTTCCTCATATGTAGTATCTTTCTCACTATCTGTAGTGTCTGGTTGATCGGTAGTGGTTTGTTTATCAAAATCTGTAGTTACAGGAACATCTGTGGTAATTATATCAGGTTCCGTATTATCATCTAAACTATCATCAGTAGTGGTTGATGTTGTTTTAGATGGTATCGGTCTAGTTGGCCTAGATCTATCGGTCGTTCTTTCGGTGGTAGTCGTAGTTGTGGTCGGTTTCTCATACGTAGTATCTTTCTCACTATCTGTAGTGTCTGGTTGATCGGTAGTGGTTTGTTTATCAAAATCTGAAGTTACAGGAACATCTGTGGTAATTATATCAGGTTCCGTATTATCATCTAAACTATCATCAGTAGTGGTTGATGTTGTTTTAGATGGTATCGGTCTAGTTGGCCTAGATCTATCGGTCGTTCTTTTGGTGGTAGTCGTAGTTGTGGTCGGTTCCTCCTTTGTAGTATCTTTCTCACTATCTGTAGTGTCTGGTTGATCGGTAGTGGTTTGTTTATCAAAATCTGTAGTTACAGGAACATCTGTGGTAATTATATCAGGTTCCGTATTATCATCTAAACTATCATCAGTAGTAGTTGATGTTGTTTTAGATGGTATCGGTCTAGTTGGCCTAGATCTATCGGTCGTTCTTTCAGTGGTAGTCGTAGTTGTGGTCGGTTCCTCATATGTAGTATCTTTCTCACTATCTGTAGTGTCTGGTTGATCGGTAGTGGTTTGTTTATCAAAATCTGTAGTTACAGGAACATATGTGGTAATTATATCAGGTTCCGTATTATCATCTAAACTATCATCAGTAGTGGTTGATGTTGTTTTAGATGGTATCGGTCTAGTTGGCCTAGATCTATCGGTCGTTCTTTCGGTGGTAGTCGTAGTTGTGGTCGGTTTCTCATACGTAGTATCTTTCTCACTATCTGTAGTGTCTGGTTGATCGGTAGTGGTTTGTTTATCAAAATCTGTAGTTACAGGAACATCTGTGGTAATTATATCAGGTTCCGTATTATCATCTAAACTATCATCAGTAGTGGTTGATGTTGTTTTAGATGGTATCGGTCTAGTTGGCCTAGATCTATCGGTCGTTCTTTTGGTGGTAGTCGTAGTTGTGGTCGGTTCCTCATATGTAGTATCTTTCTCACTATCTGTAGTGTCTGGTTGATTGGTAGTGGTTTGTTTATCAAAATCTGTAGTTACAGGAACATCTGTGGTAATTATATCAGGTTCCGTATTATCATCTAAACTATCATCAGTAGTAGTTGATGTTGTTTTAGATGGTATCGGTCTAGTTGGCCTAGATCTATCGGTCGTTCTTTCAGTGGTAGTCGTAGTTGTGGTCGGTTCCTCATATGTAGTATCTTTCTCACTATCTGTAGTGTCTGGTTGATCGGTAGTGGTTTGTTTATCAAAATCTGTAGTTACAGGAACATATGTGGTAATTATATCAGGTCCCGTATTATCATCTAAACTATCATCAGTAGTGGTTGATGTTGTTTTAGATGGTATCGGTCTAGTTGGCCTAGATCTATCGGTCGTTCTTTCGGTGGTAGTCGTAGTTGTGGTCGGTTCCTCATATGTAGTATCTTTCTCACTATCTGTAGTGTCTGGTTGATCGGTAGTGGTTTGTTTATCAAAATCTGTAGTTACAGGAACATCTGTGGTAATTATATCAGGTTCCGTATTATCATCTAAACTATCATCAGTAGTAGTTGATGTTGTTTTAGATGGTATCGGTCTAGTTGGCCTAGATCTATCGGTCGTTCTTTCGGTGGTAGTCGTAGTTGTGGTCGGTTCCTCATATGTAGTATCTTTCTCACTATCTGTAGTGTCTGGTTGATCGGTAGTGGTTTGTTTATCAAAATCTGTAGTTACAGGAACATCTGTGGTAATTATATCGATTTCCGTATTATCATCTAAACTATCATCAGTAGTAGTTGATGTTGTTTTAGATGGTATCGGTCTAGTTGGCCTAGATCTATCGGTCGTTCTTTCGGTGGTAGTCGTAGTTGTGGTCGGTTCCTCATATGTAGTATCTTTCTCACTATCTGTAGTGTCTGGTTGATCGGTAGTGGTTTGTTTATCAAAATCTGTAGTTACAGGAACATCTGTGGTAATTATATCGATTTCCGTATTATCATCTAAACTATCATCAGTAGTAGTTGATGTTGTTTTAGATGGTATCGGTCTAGTTGGCCTAGATCTATCGGTCGTTCTTTCGGTGGTAGTCGTAGTTGTGGTCGGTTCCTCATATGTAGTATCTTTCTCACTATCTGTAGTGTCTGGTTGATCGGTAGTGGTTTGTTTATCAAAATCTGTAGTTACAGGAACATCTGTGGTAATTATATCGATTTCCGTATTATCATCTAAACTATCATCAGTAGTAGTTGATGTTGTTTTAGATGGTATCGGTCTAGTTGGCCTAGATCTATCGGTCGTTCTTTCGGTGGTAGTCGTAGTTGTGGTCGGTTCCTCATATGTAGTATCTTTCTCACTATCTGTAGTGTCTGGTTGATCGGTAGTGGTTTGTTTATCAAAATCTGTAGTTACAGGAACATATGTGGTAATTATATCAGGTTCCGTATTATCATCTAAACTATCATTAGTAGTAGTTGATGTTGTTTTAGATGGTATCGGTCTAGTTGGCCTAGATCTATCGGTCGTTCTTTCAGTGGTAGTCGTAGTTGTGGTCGGTTTCTCATATGTAGTATCTTTCTCACTATCTGTAGTGTCTGGTTGATCGGTAGTGGTTTGTTTATTAAAATCTGTAGTTACAGGAACATCTGTGGTAATTATATCAGGTTCCGTATTATCATCTAAACTATCATCAGTAGTGGTTGATGTTGTTTTAGATGGTATCGGTCTAGTTGGCCTAGATCTATCGGTCGTTCTTTTGGTGGTAGTCGTAGTTGTGGTCGGTTCCTCCTTTGTAGTATCTTTCTCACTATCTGTAGTGGCTGGTTGGTCGGTAGTGGTTTGTTTATCAAAATCTGTAGTTACAGGAACATCTTTAGTAATTATATCGATTTCAGAATTATCATCTAAACTATCATCAGTAGTGGTTGATGTTGTTTTAGATGGTATCGGTCTAGTTGGCCTAGATCTATCGGTCGTTCTTTCGGTGGTAGTCGTAGTTGTGGTCGGTTTCTCATACGTAGTATCTTTCTCACTATCTGTAGTGTCTGGTTGATCGGTAGTGGTTTGTTTATCAAAATCTGTAGTTACAGGAACATCTGTGGTAATTATATCAGGTTCCGTATTATCATCTAAACTATCATCAGTAGTGGTTGATGTTGTTTTAGATGGTATCGGTCTAGTTGGCCTAGATCTATCGGTCGTTCTTTTGGTGGTAGTCGTAGTTGTGGTCGGTTCCTCATATGTAGTATCTTTCTCACTATCTGTAGTGTCTGGTTGATTGGTAGTGGTTTGTTTATCAAAATCTGTAGTTACAGGAACATCTGTGGTAATTATATCAGGTTCCGTATTATCATCTAAACTATCATCAGTAGTTGTTGATGTTGTTTTAGATGGTATCGGTCTAGTTGGCCTAGATCTATCGGTCGTTCTTTCAGTGGTAGTCGTAGTTGTGGTCGGTTCCTCATATGTAGTATCTTTCTCACTATCTGTAGTGTCTGGTTGATCGGTAGTGGTTTGTTTATCAAAATCTGTAGTTACAGGAACATCTGTGGTAATTATATCAGGTTCCGTATTATCATCTAAACTATCATCAGTAGTGGTTGATGTTGTTTTAGATGGTATCGGTCTAGTTGGCCTAGATCTATCGGTCGTTCTTTCGGTGGTAGTCGTAGTTGTGGTCGGTTTCTCATACGTAGTATCTTTCTCACTATCTGTAGTGTCTGGTTGATCGGTAGTGGTTTGTTTATCAAAATCTGTAGTTACAGGAACATCTGTGGTAATTATATCAGGTTCCGTATTATCATCTAAACTATCATCAGTAGTGGTTGATGTTGTTTTAGATGGTATCGGTCTAGTTGGCCTAGATCTATCGGTCGTTCTTTTGGTGGTAGTCGTAGTTGTGGTCGGTTCCTCATATGTAGTATCTTTCTCACTATCTGTAGTGTCTGGTTGATCGGTAGTGGTTTGTTTATCAAAATCTGTAGTTACAGGAACATCTGTGGTAATTATATCAGGTTCCGTATTATCATCTAAACTATCATCAGTAGTGGTTGATGTTGTTTTAGATGGTATCGGTCTAGTTGGCCTAGATCTATCGGTCGTTCTTTCAGTGGTAGTCGTAGTTGTGGTCGGTTCCTCATATGTAGTATCTTTCTCACTATCTGTAGTGTCTGGTTGATCGGTAGTGGTTTGTTTATCAAAATCTGTAGTTACAGGAACATCTGTGGTAATTATATCAGGTTCCGTATTATCATCTAAACTATCATCAGTAGTGGTTGATGTTGTTTTAGATGGTATCGGTCTAGTTGGCCTAGATCTATCGGTCGTTCTTTCGGTGGTAGTCGTAGTTGTGGTCGGTTCCTCATATGTAGTATCTTTCTCACTATCTGTAGTGTCTGGTTGATCGGTAGTGGTTTGTTTATCAAAATCTGTAGTTACAGGAACATCTGTGGTAATTATATCAGGTTCCGTATTATCATCTAAACTATCATCAGTAGTGGTTGATGTTGTTTTAGATGGTATCGGTCTAGTTGGCCTAGATCTATCGGTCGTTCTTTTGGTGGTAGTCGTAGTTGTGGTCGGTTCCTCCTTTGTAGTATCTTTCTCACTATCTGTAGTGTCTGGTTGATCGGTAGTGGTTTGTTTATCAAAATCTGTAGTTACAGGAACATCTGTGGTAATTATATCGATTTCCGTATTATCATCTAAACTATCATCAGTAGTGGTTGATGTTGTTTTAGATGGTATCGGTCTAGTTGGCCTAGATCTATCGGTCGTTCTTTCGGTGGTAGTAGTAGTGGTTGTCAGTTCCTCATATGTAGTATCTTTCTCACTATCTGTAGTGTCTGGTTGATCGGTAGTGGTTTGTTTATCAAAATCTGTAGTTACAGGATCATCTGTGGTAATTATATCGATTTCCGTATTATCATCTAAACTATCATCAGTAGTAGTTGATGTTGTTTTAGATGGTATCGGTCTAGTTGGCCTAGATCTATCGGTTGTTCTTTCAGTGGTAGTCGTAGTTGTGGTCGGTTCCTCATATGTAATATCTTTCTCACTATCTGTAGTGTCTGGTTGATCGGTAGTGGTTTGTTTATCAAAATCTGTAGTTACAGGAACATCTGTGGTAATTATATCAGGTTCCGTATTATCATCTAAACTATCATCAGTAGTTGTTGATGTTGTTTTAGATGGTATCGGTCTAGTTGGCCTAAATCTATCGGTCGTTCTTTCGGTGGTAGTCGTAGTTGTGGTCGGTTCCTCCTTTGTAGTATCTTTCTCACTATCTGTAGTGTCTGGTTGATCGGTAGTGGTTTGTTTATCAAAATCTGTAGTTACAGGAACATCTGTGGTAATTATATCAGGTTCCGTATTATCATCTAAACTATCATCAGTAGTGGTTGATGTTGTTTTAGATGGTATCGGTCTAGTTGGCCTAGATCTATCGGTCGTTCTTTTGGTGGTAGTCGTAGTTGTGGTCGGTTCCTCCTTTTTAGTATCTTTCTCACTATCTGTAGTGTCTGGTTGATCGGTAGTGGTTTGTTTATCAAAATCTGTAGTTACAGGAACATCTGTGGTAATTATATCGATTTCCGTATTATCATCTAAACTATCATCAGTAGTGGTTGATGTTGTTTTAGATGGTATCGGTCTAGTTGGCCTAGATCTATCGGTCGTTCTTTCGGTGGTAGTAGTAGTGGTTGTCGGTTCCTCATATGTAGTATCTTTCTCACTATCTGTAGTGTCTGGTTGATCGGTAGTGGTTTGTTTATCAAAATCTGTAGTTACAGGATCATCTGTGGTAATTATATCGATTTCCGTATTATCATCTAAACTATCATCAGTAGTAGTTGATGTTGTTTTAGATGGTATCGGTCTAGTTGGCCTAGATCTATCGGTCGTTCTTTCGGTGGTAGTCGTAGTTGTGGTCGGTTCCTCACATGTAGTATCTTTCTCACTATCTGTAGTGTCTGGTTGATCGGTAGTGGTTTGTTTATCAAAATCTGTAGTTACAGAAACATCTGTGGTTATTATATCAGGTTCCGTATTATCATCTAAACTATCATTAGTAGTAGTTGATGTTGTTTTAGATGGTATCGGTCTAGTTGGCCTAGATCTATCGGTCGTTCTTTCAGTGGTAGTCGTAGTTGTGGTCGGTTTCTCATATGTAGTATCTTTCTCACTATCTGTAGTGTCTGGTTGATCGGTAGTGGTTTGTTTATCAAAATCTGTAGTTACAAGAACATCTGTGGTAATTATATCAGGTTCCGTATTATCATCTAAACTATCATCAGTAGTGGTTGATGTTGTTTTAGATGGTATCGGTCTAGTTGGCCTAGATCTATCGGTCGTTCTTTTGGTGGTAGTCGTAGTTGTGGTCGGTTCCTCCTTTGTAGTATCTTTCTCACTATCTGTAGTGGCTGGTTGGTCGGTAGTGGTTTGTTTATCAAAATCTGTAGTTACAGTAACATCTGTAGTAATTATATCGATTTCCGAATTATCATCTAAACTATCATCAGTAGTGGTTGATGTTGTTTTAGATGGTATCGGTCTAGTTGGCCTAGATCTATCGGTCGTTCTTTCGGTGGTAGTCGTAGTTGTGGTCGGTTCCTCATATGTAGTATCTTTCTCACTATCTGTAGTGTCTGGTTGATCGGTAGTGGTTTGTTTATCAAAATCTGTAGTTACAGGAACATCTGTGGTAATTATATCAGGTTCCGTATTATCATCTAAACTATCATCAGTAGTAGTTGATGTTGTTTTAGATGGTATCGGTCTAGTTGGCCTAGATCTATCGGTCGTTCTTTCGGTGGTAGTCGTAGTTGTGGTCGGTTCCTCATATGTAGTATCTTTCTCACTATCTGTAGTGTCTGGTTGATCGGTAGTGGTTTGTTTATCAAAATCTGTAGTTACAGGAACATCTGTGGTAATTATATCGATTTCCGTATTATCATCTAAACTATCATCAGTAGTAGTTGATGTTGTTTTAGATGGTATCGGTCTAGTTGGCCTAGATCTATCGGTCGTTCTTTCGGTGGTAGTCGTAGTTGTGGTCGGTTCCTCATATGTAGTATCTTTCTCACTATCTGTAGTGTCTGGTTGATCGGTAGTGGTTTGTTTATCAAAATCTGTAGTTACAGGAACATCTGTGGTAATTATATCGATTTCCGTATTATCATCTAAACTATCATCAGTAGTAGTTGATGTTGTTTTAGATGGTATCGGTCTAGTTGGCCTAGATCTATCGGTCGTTCTTTCGGTGGTAGTCGTAGTTGTGGTCGGTTCCTCATATGTAGTATCTTTCTCACTATCTGTAGTGTCTGGTTGATCGGTAGTGGTTTGTTTATCAAAATCTGTAGTTACAGGAACATCTGTGGTAATTATATCGATTTCCGTATTATCATCTAAACTATCATCAGTAGTAGTTGATGTTGTTTTAGATGGTATCGGTCTAGTTGGCCTAGATCTATCGGTCGTTCTTTCGGTGGTAGTCGTAGTTGTGGTCGGTTCCTCATATGTAGTATCTTTCTCACTATCTGTAGTGTCTGGTTGATCGGTAGTGGTTTGTTTATCAAAATCTGTAGTTACAGGAACATATGTGGTAATTATATCAGGTTCCGTATTATCATCTAAACTATCATTAGTAGTAGTTGATGTTGTTTTAGATGGTATCGGTCTAGTTGGCCTAGATCTATCGGTCGTTCTTTCAGTGGTAGTCGTAGTTGTGGTCGGTTTCTCATATGTAGTATCTTTCTCACTATCTGTAGTGTCTGGTTGATCGGTAGTGGTTTGTTTATTAAAATCTGTAGTTACAGGAACATCTGTGGTAATTATATCAGGTTCCGTATTATCATCTAAACTATCATCAGTAGTGGTTGATGTTGTTTTAGATGGTATCGGTCTAGTTGGCCTAGATCTATCGGTCGTTCTTTTGGTGGTAGTCGTAGTTGTGGTCGGTTCCTCCTTTGTAGTATCTTTCTCACTATCTGTAGTGGCTGGTTGGTCGGTAGTGGTTTGTTTATCAAAATCTGTAGTTACAGGAACATCTTTAGTAATTATATCGATTTCCGAATTATCATCTAAACTATCATCAGTAGTGGTTGATGTTGTTTTAGATGGTATCGGTCTAGTTGGCCTAGATCTATCGGTCGTTTTTTCGGTGGTAGTCGTAGTTGTGGTCGGTTCCTCATATGTAGAATCTTTCTCACTATCTGTAGTGTCTGGTTGATCGGTAGTGGTTTGTTTATCAAAATCTGTAGTTACAGGAACATCTGTGGTAATTATATCCGGTTCCATATTATCATCTAAACTATCATCAGTAGTGGTTGATGTTGTTTTAGATGGTATCGGTCTAGTTGGCCTAGATCTATCGGTCGTTCTTTCGGTGGTAGTCGTAGTTGTGGTCGGTTTCTCATATGTAGTATCTTTCTCACTATCTGTAGTGTCTGGTTGATCGGTAGTGGTTTGTTTATCAAAATCTGTAGTTACAGGAACATCTGTGGTAATTATATCAGGTTCCGTATTATCATCTAAACTATCATCAGTAGTGGTTGATGTTGTTTTAGATGGTATCGGTCTAGTTGGCCTAGATCTATCGGTCGTTCTTTCGGTGGTAGTCGTAGTTGTGGTCGGTTCCTCATATGTAGTATTTTTCTCACTATCTGTAGTGTCTGGTTGATCGGTATTGGTTTGTTTATTAAAATCTGTAGTTACAGGAACATCTGTGGTAATTATATCATGTTCCGTATTATCATCTAAACTATCATCAGTAGTGGTTGATGTTGTTTTAGATGGTATCGGTCTAGTTGGCCTAGATCTATCGGTCGTTCTTTCGGTGGTAGTAGTAGTGGTTGTCGGTTCCTCCTTTGTAGTATCTTTCTCACTATCTGTAGTGTCTGGTTGATCGGTAGTGGTTTGTTTATCAAAATCTGTAGTTACAGGAACATCTGTGGTAATTATATCGATTTCCGTATTATCATCTAAACTATCATCAGTAGTGGTTGATGTTGTTTTAGATGGTATCGGTCTAGTTGGCCTAGATCTATCGGTCGTTCTTTCGGTGGTAGTCGTAGTTGTGGCCGGTTCCTCATATGTAGTATCTTTCTCACTATCTGTAGTGTCTGGTTGATCGGTTGTGGTTTGTTTATCAAAATCTGTAGTTACAGGAACATCTGTGGTAATTATATCATGTTCCGTATTATCATCTAAACTATCATGAGGAGTGGTTGATGTTGTTTTAGATGGTATCGGTCTAGTTGGCCTAGATCTATCGGTCGTTCTTTCGGTGGTAGTCGTAGTGGTTGTCGGTTCCTCATATGTAGTATCTTTCTCACTATCTGTAGTGTCTGGTTGATCGGTAGTGGTTTGTTTATCAAAATCTGTAGTTACAGGAACATCTGTAGTAATTATATCGATTTCCGTATTATAATCTAAACTATCATCAGTAGTGGTTGATGTTGTTTTAGATGGTATCGGTCTAGTTGGCCTAGATCTATCGGTCGTTCTTTCGGTGGTAGTCGTAGTTGTGGTCGGTTCCTCATATGTAGTATATTTTTCACTATCTGTAGTGTCTGGTTGATCGGTAGTGGTTTGTTTATCAAAATCTGTAGTTACAGGAACATCTTTGGTAATTATATCAGGTTCCGTATTATTATCTAAACTATCATCAGTAGTGGTTGATGTTGTTTTAGATGGTATCGGTCTAGTTGGCCTAGATCTATCGGTCGTTTTTTCGGTGGTAGTCGTAGTTGTGGTCGGTTCCTCATATGTAGTATCTTTCTCACTATCTGTAGTGTCTGGTTGATCGGTAGTGGTTTGTTTATCAAAATCTGTAGTTACAGGAACATCTGTGGTAATTATATCAGGTTCCGTATTATCATTTAAACTATCATCAGTAGTGGTTGATGTTGTTTTAGATGGTATCGGTCTAGTTGGCCTAGATCTATCGGTCGTTCTTTCGGTGGTAGTAGTAGTGGTTGTCGGTTCCTTCTTTGTAGTATCTTTCTCACTATCTGTAGTGTCTGGTTGATTGGTAGTGGTTTGTTTATCAAAATCTGTAGTTACAGGAACATCTGTAGTAATTATATCGATTTCCGTATTATCATCTAAACTATCATCAGTAGTGGTTGATGTTGTTTTAGATGGTATCGGTCTAGTTGGCCTAGATCTATCGGTCGTTCTTTCGGTGGTAGTCGTAGTTGTGGCCGGTTCCTCATATGTAGTATCTTTCTCACTATCTGTAGTGGCTGGTTGATCGGTAGTGGTTTGTTTATCAAAATCTGTAGTTACAGGAACATCTGTAGTAATTATATCGATTTCCGTATTATCATCTAAACTATCATCAGTAGTGGGTGATGTTGTTTTAGATGGTATCGGTCTAGTTGGCCTAGATCTATCGGTCGTTCTTTCGGTGGTAGTCGTAGTTGTGGTCGGTTCCTCATATGTAGTATCTTTCTTACTATCTGTAGTGTCTGGTTGATCGGTAGTGGTTTGTTTATCAAAATCTGTAGTTACAGGAACATCTGTGGTAATTATATCGATTTCCGTATTATCATATAAACTATCATCAGTAGTGGTTGATGTTGTTTTTGACGGTATTGGTCTAGTTGGCTCATATGTATTGGTCGTTTTTTCAGTGGTAGTTGTAGTTGTTATCGGTTCCTCATATGTAGTATCTTTATCACTATCTGTAGTGTCTGGTTGATCGGTAGTGGTTTGTTTATCAAAATCTGTAGTTACAGGAACATCTGTAGTAATTATATCAGGTTCCGTATTATCATCTAAACTATAATCAGTGGTTGTTGATGTTGTTTTTGACGGTATTGGTCTAGTTGGCTCATATGTATTGGTCGTTTTTTCAGTGGTAGTTGTAGTTGTTATCGGTTCCTTATATGTAGTATCTTTATCACTATCTGTAGTGTCTGGTTGATCGGTAGTGGTTTGTTTATCAAAATCTGTAGTTACAGGAACATCTGTAGTAATTATATCAGGTTCCGTATTATCATCTAAACTATCATCAGTGGTAGTTGATGTTGTTTTTGACGGTATTGGTCTAGTTGGCTCATATGTATTGGTCGCCTTTTCAGTGGTAGTTGTAGTTGTTATCGGTTCCTTATATGTAGTATCTTTCTCACTATCTGTAGTGTCTGGTTGATCGGTAGAGGTTTGTCTATCAAAATCTGAAGTTACAGGAACATCTGTAGTAATTATATCAGGTTCCGTATTATCATCTAAACTATCATCAGTGGTTGTTGATGTTGTTTTTGACGGTATTGGTCTAGTTGGCTCATATGTATTGGTCTTTTTTTCAGTGGTAGTTATAGTTGTTATCGGTTCCTTATATGTAGTATCTTTATCACTATCTGTAGTGTCTGGTTGATCGGTAGTGGTTTGTTTATCAAAATCTGTAGTTACAGGAACATCTGTAGTTACAGGAACATCTGTAGTAATTATATCAGGTTCCGTATTATCATCTAAACTATCATCAGTGGTTGTTGATGTTGTTTTTGACGGTATTGGTCTCGTTGGCTCATATGTATTGGTCGTTTTTTCAGTGGTAGTTGTAGTTGTTATCGGTTCCTCATATGTAGTATCTTTATCACTATCTGTAGTGTCTGGTTGATCGGTAGAGGTTTGTCTATCAAAATCTGAAGTTACAGGAACATCTGTAGTAATTATATCAGGTTCCGTATTATTATCTAAACTATCATCAGTGGTTGTTGATGTTGTTTTTGACGGTATTGGTCTAGTTGGCTCATATGTATTGGTCGTTTTTTCAGTGGTAGTTGTAGTTGTTATCGGTTCCTTATATGTAGTATCTTTATCACTATCTGTAGTGTCTGGTTGATCGGTAGTGGTTTGTTTATCAAAATCTGTAGTTACAGGAACATCTGTAGTAATTATATCAGGTTCCGTATTATCATCTAAACTATCATCAGTGGTTGTTGATGTTGTTTTTGACGGTATTGGTCTAGTTGGCTCATATGTATTGGTCGTTTTTTCAGTGGTAGTTGTTGTTGTTATCGGTTCCTTATATGTAGTATCTTTATCACTATCTGTAGTGTCTGGTTGATCGGTAGAGGTTTGTTTATCATAATCTGTTGTATCTTCAGAAGCTGTGGTTACAGGACCATCTGTAGTAATTATATCAGGTTCCGTATTATCATCTAAACTATCATCAGTGGTTGTTGATGTTGTTTTTGACGGTATTGGTCTAGTTGGCTCATATGTATTGGTCGTTTTTTCAGTGGTAGTAGTAGTTGTTGTCGGTTCCTCATATGTAGTATCTTTCTCATTATCTGTAGTGTCTGGTTTACCGGAATTGGTTTGTTTATCATAATCTGTTGTATCTTCAGAAGCTGTGGTTACAGGACCATCTGTAGTAATTATATCAGGTTCCGTATTATCATCTAAACTATCATCAGTGGTTGTTGATGTGGTTTTTGACGGTATCGGTCTAGTTGGCCTAGATCTATCGGTCGTTTTTTCGGTGGTAGTCGTAGTTGTTGCCGGTTCCTCATATGTAGTATCTTTATCACTATCTGTATTGTTTGGTTGACCGGTAGTGGTTTTTTTATTAAAATCTGTAGTATCTGCAGTAGCTGTAGTTACAGGACCATCTGTAGTATATGTATCCGGTTTCGTATTATCGTTTAAACTATTGTCGGTGGTTATTTTATTAATCTCGTTTGATGTTTCAGAATCAGTTACTATTCTTGTTGTAGTACTTTTAGTTGTTGTTTCTTGCGATTCTTTAGTGGTTTTATAATCGCTAGTGCGTTTCGAACTTTCTTCGGTAGATGTTTCATTTGACCTATTGGTGTTTGGGCTGTTTTCTTCCGATTGAGTGGTCTTTTCCGAATATTTCCAATTACTTGTAGGTTCTGATGGTAAAGTAGTTGTTGGTATTATTTTTGTAGGTGTATTAGTAGTGGTTTCATCTGTAGTTGTGTTTGTTGGAATTATGATAGTAGTAGAAGGAGTAGGACGATACTCATCACACTCCAAGTCAGAGTCGTCGTAACAAAATAATTCCTGCGGACATGGTTGAGGTTCTCCGATAATATAATTTCCCCCTAGGTTTTTATTAACGACACATTGATAGAAAAATGTCTCATTGTAACAAATAAACTGTTTTGAATGACAGTTTATTATTTTTTGTTCTGCTTGTAATTGCTGAAAATATTTTAAAATAAATTTTATGCGGAAGAAAAATTTAAAAATTACTTACGTACACAATTGTCAATTGAAAAACCAATGTTATCCAAACATTCTTTTTTTTACTCATCTTATTGGTACACTAAAAGGAGATGTGAATATATCAGTTTCCTTTCATTTGCACTATAAATTCTACAGCGAAATCTTAACAAAATATATTAAGTTCTTCTGCGAATTTTAATGAAATAAAAAAAATATTATCTTCTACACTAAAACCGAAGATATCAAAATCGTTCTAGTTCGAAAGCACTTATGTTAATTTACGTTTTAAAAGCAGTCGATAGACTGATACTGTTATTTGTTATAAAATAATATGAAACGGTTATTTTAAATATTTGCTGTTCGTATAGATAATGAGCTTATTTTTCTGTTGTTTTAAATATTTTGTTAAAATTTGGTTTGATGATAGTTTACTTAATTCCGTCAAATCTTAATAGTAAAACTTGACTCTGATTAAAGAGATAAGAAACATAATTGAACGACATACTGTAATAATAAATTAACCAAAAAAATTTAACTGCTTTTTACAGTTTTTTTATAAAACACTAAAATAATGCTTTCATTTAAATATTTTATTTCTCCTTTGTTCCAAAAATATTATTTGGATTTTTTGACTAGTTTCTATGTAATAATTATTCTTTATGTGAAAAAATGATTCGGTATTTTGTTTTTAAAACAATTGGGGATCAACAATTGTTTAATCTAATGTTAAATTAACATTAAACGCAAATTCTTGATCAACAAAATAAAATGTAAGCTTTTTAGATTTAATAATATTTACTAAGTTGATTAAATTAGGTAAGTGTAAATAAAGTACTTTTCTTTATCTAAACTCAAGGTCAATTAACTAAGTAGCAGTTTATACTGGAATGTTATAACTGAGAACATATCCTCACTTATCTTTATATGTTGAAGTATCTTTCAAATAGGTACCTAAATATTTATGAAATGTAAAAAATACTTTACATATTTATCAAAGTAGAAATATAAGAAAGATTCTCTGTGGGTTTGTATATCAAGCGACGTTTTTTCGAGAAGAAGTTGTGGCAATATGTTATTGTTTAAAAGCATAAGTTTATAAGGACGTTGTTCGCTTACGAATGCCTAATTTTTGGTATGCAAAGACTCAAATTCAATCTCTAGATGTTTAAATTAGCTTTATTCTTAGGACGATCAGCAAACGTTTCCATGTATTACTTGGGTGTTCCTAGTAAAAAAAAAGGTGCCAACTGATTGGAAATTGAAAATATCTCTGATTAGTTTTTCACTTGTCAAAATATCATGGTTTTGTAATTTCGTCCAATGAAAACGCTTAGTCTTTAATGTTTTATGCTTAGTGCTAGCCATTCTTGTTAATACTGATAAAACCACTAGTCATTTTATTAGTATTGATAAAATTATACAACTGTCAAAAAATCAAGTTTAATAGTTTTAGTTTGTACAGTATTTGTTTGTGTAAATTATGAAATATAATTTGGCTTAGGAAGTTTTTTAAACAAAGTAGTTTTTTACTAGAATGTTTCAAAAAGCAAGCACCCGTCCTGTAAAATTCCACAAAAACTTTTTACTCAAATAAATTGAATATGGTCCTCATTTAAGTTTGTTTTCCTATCTTCTCCAAATATAAAAGTTATCGTGGGAACTAATAATTTATTGATGTTTTAAGGACTCGTAAACGTAACGTTTGAGCATGCGCACATTATCTTTATTTCCGTCAAATCTGTCACCGCAAGCGTAACGCAAGAGATGGCCATCTTTTAGGTATTTCAATACAGTGACTGTACTAATTACAGTGGCGACAAGCGGCGATTAGGCACGTCCATACGCCATTAAGAGGCAAACTTTTTGATGGAGACAATCGGCGATTAGCCCCGGCTGTACGCCATTAAGAGACAAACTTATTGATGGATTTGTATTATTTAGGACAGAGAATTTAAATGTTTCTTTTAAAAATCATTATTTTTAAAATAGTTAAAGAAAATATATTTCATTTTGGTACTTTATGAGAAACTATACCTAAAAATCGAGTGTTTGGGAGTGTTGTCCAATCAAAATCGATACATCGATTGTCGCCACTGTTAGTAGTACAGTCACTGTATATTTCAAGACTCAAGGGTGTCACCAATGTCAAAAATGAGAACTTGTTTACCTGACCTATGGAGATTAGTTCCATAACCTGAACCTAACCTTAAATAAAAATCATTTTTTGTTTCTTTGTTGGGAAAGTAAATAATGGATAAAATAATTATTCAATTTATTATAAATTCTATAAGGGAAATTAAGTAGGTATATTTAAGTATAAGAAAGATCCAAATGACAAAAACTCTTATATAAAACGTTTATAGAAATGTATGGAAACAAAATTACCTACCTTAAACAAGCATTTAATTGTATTTCAGGAGGAAGTGAATTTTTGTACCACCAAATTTAATAAAAATTTAAATTGATTAACAGTCATCCTGGTCATGCAAAAAATTCTTCATGGTAATTTAATCTACAATATTGGAAAATATTTCTATAGGTACCAAAAAGTTTTTTTGGATCGGTAAATTATGTGGCCTAATCAACCATCTAATATTTTTCTTTTTAATCATTTTGGAAGTCTTGATAAATTAAATATATTTTACAATATATCTATTAAGATACAAGTAATTTCTTCTGCCTTCATATTCACGAACCAAGTTGTAAAAAGTAAATGAGACGAAGAAAATATTTTTTTATACTAAAAATTAAGTATCATCGTAGTCTAACAATTCATTGTTCCGAGATCAAAGGTATTTTAAAAAGTAGGGTTATATATTTCATAATTAACTGTTACGTTTTACGTACATTGTAGAAGAAAAATCGTAAAATAAATTCGTTTTGATTGGTGTGTTGCGTATGTCGTACCGTTACGATTACGTTACGTCCATTGTAGAAAAACTCTACAAACATTTAATCACGGTCCTGCATAGTTTCAATATTGTTCATAATCTGATTTATTTAAAATTTTACGAAGGTATAATATTACATTGTGCGCACGATTTGCACATACTATTTTTAATCACAAATATGACGATTTACGTAGGTAAAAACAAATAACAAATTTTAAAAAATGCGATGTTTCTAATGTCAACTAGTGACGAACTAATTTGAGTGCGCAAAGTAAAATTTGCGTGAGGAAATCGTTTTTGCCTTGTTTTTCCTTCCTTGTCAAACGGAATAGCCCTGCGTCAATATTAGTACTATTTTCCTCTATATCCTTTATGACATACAATAGTTATTTACGTTACAAGTCCGGGAAGTGACTTATTACGATACGAGATAGATGTTTAAGCACGAGGCGACGAAGGAGCCAAGTCAAGAATATCTAACCGAGTACCGTAATAATCACTTCAGGGACGTGTATCGTATCATATTTTTTTTTTCATACTACCTTTGGTTTTAAACGCAATAAAATATGAAACTGAAATGACATATTTGATCATTTTATTAGGACTGCTGTGAAAAAATTACTTACTTGATTTATTCTTAACATGGTTGATTTGCTTTTTAAGTAAAAAATGAACAGCGGTTACCAAGTAACAATGTAAATAAAGGCAGACATATTAAATTTTTCTGCACACACGAAATATCTGCGTAGAAAATGGATCTGAAATTAGATGAAATTGCTGAGAAAACTGCGGAAGCGATAGGGCAAATCATTCCAGTTAAGTCTGCGAAAAGATGAAAAAGAATATGCGCTGTTTTGCAACTGGCGTGAACAACACAATTTAAAAAGTAGTGCTGATGAAAATGTGATGTTGGCTTACTTTTTGGATGTGGCAAGAACAGTTTTTTTAAAGAATATTCTTTTCAGTTTAAATTTTCAGTCAAAAACATTCAACCCTTCTTCGTTATGGTCCAAATACTCGATGGTAAATTCAAAGGACAAAGGAACAAATTGAAAGCTTTATGAGGGACGCTATAGATAAAGAATGTCTATTACTCAAAGTGATAGCATTACTTGTAGTTTCTGGAAGTTGCCGAAGGAAATAGATCTATAATTTAGAAGTTAGTGATTAACCAGACAAAAACGCACTGTGATTAACAGTGACGAGGTTCACTATTTGGATGTGTTTAGAAAATACATGAATTTACGGCAATACGTCTCCCTAAAAGCTCTTTTGGTGGGTCATAGACAAGGAAAATGTCTCTCTAAAAGCTGGTATACACACTGTTGGCGAAACACCTAAGAAAATAGCTGAGTTCTAAAACTAGACCAACCAGAAAAGTATACAGGTCATTGCTTCAGGAGGACATCCTCAACGTTGTTGGCCAATGCTGGAGCTGACGTTAAAGTTCTAAAACAGCACGGTGGATGGAAGAGTTCTTCAGTTGCAGAAAAGTATATAGAAGAATCGATTTAGTTTTTGTTTTTTTGCAAATCAGTTGCCGTTGAGTTAAAAAAATAATTTTTTGAATAAAATGTGGAAATTTTGTTAGTTAATTCCAAATCTTGGAGTCGTATCATGCGCAGTATGAAATAAATCAACTGTTGCAAAATGCTTCTACGAACAAAGCTATTATAATAATTAAAAAGTGCTGAAATACGATATTTTACGTTTTTCGTTAATATTATTTTTGTTCGGTATTTTACAATGACAATAATTGCTTAAATTTATTGTACTAACCCTTACTTCTTGGAAGTCCATCTTATTTATAATAATAAAAAAGAGATAGTTCTAACAGTTCTGTAAAATGTTCATTGAATTGATTAACAGTACCACCCGCGCTACGGACTTGAAGTTACAGGAATGCAAAGAGCGCAAAAGTAATTCCCCCTCGAATGAGAAATTGACGGGTCCCAGCGATTTTCCGGGGGTAATTTATAATAAAAAATTGTCAGTTTTGGGAACTTTCTAAATATCCACCGATTTTCTAAATAAAGAACTTAAAAAATTCCTTTCTTATAAATATTGAATTAAAACATTAATACAATAGTATTTAGAATTGAAATCATAAATGTTAAAAATATCACACGTTGTATATTTTTAAAACTACAGAACCATTAGTATAAAATATAGTTTTTTTTTAAATATAAACGTTATAACGTAGTGCATTCCCCATGTATATACCCCCATTATGGTATTTAAATCGAAATCGAACAAAACCTTTTTTTATGTGGTGAATCGTATTTATTTAAACTAATTGATTAATTAAGTTGTTAAAATTTTCAGGATTAATTTCGTTTAAAAACAATGGATTCAATAACCTTTCGATTTATTTCCCGTATATATAAACAGAAAACATACAATTGGGAGCTTCGAATTTAAATAGTTTTTCCCTGTACCTGTCAATCAATTTAAATTGACGTTGTTTTTTTTATTGTTTCAGGTTTCGGATTCGTTACATTTCAAAGCGAAGATGTAGTAGATAAAGTTTGCGAAATTCACTTTCACGAAATCAATAACAAAATGGTAAGCTTGGTTTTTTTACTAACGTTAATATTTATATTAAAACCAATATTATAATTAATTAAATTTGCGACGATACTTCATCTTAAGAGTATGTTATTTATGAAACAGAGATAACGCATTAGCATTAGTGATTGGCACTCAGTGAGAATATGAAGGAATCTTTCTGCTTTCTCAGGTTTGTGCTACTGACCAGATTTTGTACATATATCTATTCGGTCCACAGTAGCCATTACCAGTTTGCGAAGATTGTTGTTATTCGAGGGTTAAAACTTCTTTAGTTTGTCCGCCTAATTGTTGGACTCGTACCAAGCTCCTAGAAAAACTATTTTATTTTTATGATCACCTTAACTGTTCAATAGTTATCTGCAGTTCTCGTCCAGCATGGATTGCAGCTAGTGCTATGAGTGCAGCTCTAACTATTACCTACCGCACATACAAAAATGGAATAAATTTCTACCTGAGAATTTGATAAAAACTTTCCCAACGTTTTCTGCTTTATTTGCGGTCTCTCCAAATATTTCTACCTCATAACTGGCTAAAAACCGTCAGTTTACTGCTTGCTACTTGATTTTCTTTCATAATTACTTTATAATCAGAATTATCTACCATTTCTTTGTCATTCCTTCCACACTTTTAGAAAACAATTTGGCGAAAATGTATCTTTCTTTCATTTTCTTGTCTTGGTTAAATGTCATTAAAAAGTTAAAAAAAAAACGTTTTATAGTTATTTGACCCATGCCAAATTCTGGCATAATATTGTATTTAATATTACAACTGGAAATATTATAGTGTGAAAATAAATAAATGCATTTATAAATACATAAAATCCTTATAAATATTTACATAGGTCACTTAAATGTTTAAAATTATACTAAGTATATGTGGATGTACCTCGATGTGTTACGCATTCTCCAACGCGTCTAGACATGCTTCTGATCAGGTGGTCAATGTCCTCCTGTAGTATCTTATTCCAGGCCACCACCAACTCCTCTCGAAGTTCTTCTAGAGTCTGAGGAGGACGTTGCAAATTGAGCAATCTCCTACCCATCATATCCCACACGTGCTTGGGGATAAGTCGGGAGATCTTGGTGGCCAAGTAACAATGTGACATCATTATGTTGAAAGAAGTCTATTGTGACTCTTGCATTATCTAGTTGGAAAGTTGGATTTGCCAGGGTGTCAAGATTGGGTAAAAGATGGGGTTCTAAAACTTCTCGGATATAACGCTGCGCGTTCATGTTACCTCTGATGATGTTTAAAAGTGATCTCGAACCATAAGCTATAGCACCCCAAACCATAACTCCAACAGTTTGATGAATAAGCCTTTCAACAAAAAACCGTGGATTTCTCCTTTCACCACATTGTCTTCTAACCCTTACTCGACCATCGTGCATGTCTAAACAAAATCAAGGCTCTTCACAGGACAATACTATTCCATTCCTGATCCCAGAGTGACAGTTCTCTGCACCACTCAAGGCGATTACGTCGGTGTTCTGGAATTAAAGGGAGGACCCAGTGTGGTCGGTATGAAAACAGGCCAAAACGTCTTATTCGTTGGTAAACACTTCGCATGCAATAGGCCTTCCGTGTTCTGCAAACCATTCACTTGCAATGGACCTGGTAGTGGAGAAACGGTCCCCTAAGGCCAATAATCTTCACGGTCTGCTGTTGTTTTTAATCATATCCATTTAGTACAGCTATATCCTCAATTAAATTCTTTTCTCTGTTATATCTAATTTATAAGCTAATCAATCGCCAAAGTTTTAAGAAATCTGTTTGTGAAACCACCTTTTTCCAGCGAGAGCACAAAGATGTGAAATTCATTTCACTACCATTTATCCCTCAGTATACCAAAGGATTGAATACAATTTTCGGCACGGTGGGATTAGGTTTAGTTCATAAAACTAGTAGCACCCTGAGACAATTGTTAGGAAATCCGAAGGATAAGAGAGAAGATCTGGAAAAAAGCGGTATATATGAAATAAGTTGTAATGATTGTGATAAAAAGTATGTTGGGCAAACAAAAAGATCGGTTAAAACTAGATTTAAAGAACATTTAGCCCATCTAAAATATGGACGCATAGAAAAATCTAGTATTGCCCTACATGCTTTTACCAAAAACCATTTGTTAAATGTAGATAGTTTAAAATTTTTAAAAAATGTATCGAACAATAGATTGTTGGATGCTTTTGAAAGTATAGAAATTATTAAGTATAAAAATGGATTAAATAAGGACAAAGGACCTATCCCAGATAGTCCACTTTATAGTTTATTATAAGAAAACTTATTGTAAAAATGTTTTCGCGCTAAAAATTGGCTTTGCCGCCAAAGGATTTACCGCGAAAACATTTGGCGCTAAAAATGTTATGGATATAAGGTTAGTTTGTAGACATAGCTTTAGTTTACCTTCGGTCTCTGAAGAAGATAACTTGGGTATCGAAACGCGCGTCAGGCATATAAAGTGTGTGTTGGTGTAGTGGTAGTGTAAACGGTTTTCGGTAGAAATGCCTAAAGAGAAGAAAGAAATAAATAAAACAAACTAACCCGTGGATTTGTAATGATTATAGAAATTGAACATTAATTAATACTGAAGCTAATAAGAAAATAAGTACTTTAACGTTACACATTATACACATAGACTAACTGGCTGTATTCTTTGTTCAATCTCCGATATCTCCTTCGACGTATAAATGTAAGCGCACAAAATAAAAACCTCGATCAGCTTAACTCTTATATTATCCTTTATTCGGTAGAGGCGGTAAATTGAATTTTATTAAGACTTGAGAGAAAACAAGATATTACTCGGAGAAAATTTGATATAAAGTCCTGGGATAAGTGACAGAGGTAGTGAGTAAGTAGTAGAAGACGCTTAATAATTTTCGTCCGAGTAGGAAACGTAGCTGTAACTGCATTCCACTTCGGTAATAAACACCTAACGAATGCAGTAGTAATCCTTGTCACCCGTATTAAACCGGCTTTTAATTAGAAGACGAAAATGCGGGATTAACAAGTTGGAAGTGCGCTACATCAACTCCTCAACTTAATTGGAATGCAATGGTCGCGAGAGTCGCATAATTCTGTTACGATTTCCGCGTAATAAAAACAAAAAAAAACAAAGTATATTCAAAGAAATGTTTTTAAACATCTCAGAGTATTGCAATTGCTTCATTATCTGTAAAAGTATATATAGTAAGAGGAGCGCAGCCTTCTTTAAAAAAAATTAAATCTTAAAAACTGTTAAACCCAATATTGGGTTTAACTTCTTAAAATACATAGGGCTTCTAAAGAAAAAGAAGAAGCTTTTTTTTCTATTTTATGTATCTACATCTAATTTAAGTACTTTTGGGACATTTTTTGTACAGTAGTTGGTCTAGGTTTTAGTTGGCCATGTTAAAGATCTTCCAAGAAGTGGTAAAACATCAATATCCGAAGCCAAAAAACTGGCCGATGTACTGGCGTTTCAAGGAAATCCTCATACCAGTTCTAGGCAGGTCGCACTAGATAATAATGTCCACCAATTAACTGTTGTAAGAGTGCTAAAAAAGGAGAAGTGGCATCCATACAAAGTACATCTGGTCCAGAAGCTATCAGAAGATGACTTTAATAGAAGAATCGAATTCTGCGAAATCGTTATGGAACAATGTAACAGAGATCCGGGTTTCATACAAAAGGTACTTTTTTCAGGTGAAGCGTCTTTTATGTTGAACGGTCACGTAAATCGCCAGACATTTCGATACTGGGCAAGTGAAAATCCACATTGGATGAAAGAGTATAGGACCCAATATCTCGAGAAGGTGTATGCTTGGGCCGGCATTATAAATAATCAAATTGTAGGGCCATATTTTTTTGAGAAAAACCTAACTGCTGCTAGTTATATGGAATTTTTTCAAAATTATCTTTTGCCACTGCTGAATCAGCTATTTCCAAATAGAAATGGTTTATGGTACCAACAAGATGGGGCTCCCCCACACTATGGCGTTGAGGTACGAAATTACCTTAATAACGTTTTCCCAGGAAGGTGGATAGGTAGAAGGAGGCCTATGGAAAGGCCACCAAGGTCTCCAGATTTGACTCCGTTAGACTTTTTTTGTGGGGATATTTAAAAAGCAGAGTATAAAAAATCGAATAATGTAAAAGAGTTAAAGGAGCGAATCCGAACGGAAATTGCGCAAATAACACCTGAAGTCCTCGAAAACGTTAGAAAAGAATTTACTGCTCGCCTTTCTCATTGTATCATTGCTGAAGGTCGGCAGTTTCAACATTTGTTATAATTTAATTAAATCTATAGCAAACGTTTCCGTCTGAAAGATAGTAGCGTACTTACCAAGGTTAATTGAAATGGCAACTTACGGTTTTCTGCTATACACCCCGGCTCCCACACCCAGTGGATTTTTCGAGCCATCCGTGTATAAAACGCAGTCGGACCCAGAGAAGGAAATTGCGCCTCCTTTCCATTCGTCCCTACTTGGGAATAGGGCGTTATAGGGCCTTTCCACGTGTACACGTGTGGCAAGCATGTCTGATACCATTCCAAGGACTTTCCCACCAGTCCCGCGTGGTCCCATAGTGCTTCCCCCGTTATCTGGTTACCTATCCACTTGGCTATGTAAGAGACCATCCTGGCCTCCTTCTCCAAAATAATGTGGAGAGGAGTTAAACCTAGAAGTCTTTCCATAGCCGCCGTCGGAGTGGTGGACATAGCGCCCGTAATGGCCAGGCATGCAGTTCTCTGCAGACCAGACAACTTCGCTGCAGCAGCTTGTTGTAGGTAGTCCCTTCGACCACTACGCCACTGAGCCATATGTGACCTGGTTTTATCATCATTTGAAATATCCAGTAAATCTGTTTGGGATTCATCTCCCACGATTTTCCACAGACCCTTCTGAGATTCCAGAGGGATACCCTGGCTTTGTTTATTGTTCTCTCCAGATGGGAGTTCCAGGTAAGTTTTCTATATAGGATTACCCCCAGATATTTTACCTCCTCCGCAAAAGGAATGAGTTCACCGTAAAGAGTCGGGGGTTTACCGACATCTGCTCCTCCTCACACCACCTGTATACTATATTTAGGGTCATTTGAAGGATCTCCGAGATGTAACCCAAGAGTAACATACGATACTTTATATACAACAAATTATATTAACAAATTAACAAGGGGTTCATCTAAACGCGTTTATTTTTAACAAATTACAGAAAATTTATAATTATATAGGATTTATAAGAACTATTTTGTATTATTGTTAATGGTAAAATGAGAACAACTCTTAGAGG
Source organism: Ophraella communa (assembly GCA_035357415.1). Lineage (NCBI taxonomy): Eukaryota > Metazoa > Arthropoda > Insecta > Coleoptera > Chrysomelidae > Ophraella > Ophraella communa. The sequence continues at coordinate 15,816,253 of CM068988.1, read as the reverse complement.
TGTAAATGAAAATTGCCTGTCCGAAAAACTCATTATACACTTGTATAAATAAATAGTCGTAATATAACGTACAATTAAATCAAATTAAATTGACATTTGATAGAACTATTATTTTTTAAAAATTAAATTGATTGTACTAACCCTTACTTTTTGGAACTCCATCATATTAAGAATAATGAAAAAATAAATATTGGAAGTTTTGGTAAAACGAAGAGTTTTTCATTATTCTTAATATTATTTTTTTGACATTTAATTTAACAGGTAATAAAAAAAATAAAACCTTATGTTTTCGGAAAATGAGATGGACTTCCAAAAAGTAAGGGTTAGTACAATCAATTTAATTAATTCAATTTTTTAACAGAAAACTAAATTTTTATAGCTTGTAAACAAACTATGAGTCATAAATGGTTATCCAATATGGCCGACTTCCGTCACCAGATTTTAACATTGTAGATATAACATAAACCCCTTCCTTACTTTTTATGTTCTAAGGTTACATCACACACGTATAATAAGGCATATGTGATTAAAATTCATAATAATAAGAAAATTAGCTAAAGCTTAAATGGCGCGAAAATAAAAAATAAACATTTTATCGTAACCGAATGAATGAGCACAAACATTTAGATAAAATGTAGCTAATGGTAACTTCTTACTGCTATTTTTGGCTATTTATTAAATCAACAAAAGAAGCAGTGGTGCGATAATTTAGTCGAACTTTTTGTCATTTTAAAAATTTTATTTTGCTCCTTTTAATAAAACTTTTGTTTTGTTCGGATTTCCTGTACATTAATGCTGATAAAATCTGGCTGTTTTTATTGTTACATAATCGGCATTTCTCGAATCATGTCTATATAGAATAAAACTTGAAATAAAACTAATAAAACTTTACAACGATCCATAACTCGAAAGATGCTTCGAAATTAACGCTTGTTAGATTTATAGCATAAAATTACGTATCCTAGTGTTATTTTACGTCATTATTATTATATTGGGAAACGTTGGCGTGCAAATGTGGATTAGGGTAGTTTTGGTTGTTTGTTTTTTTTGTTTAGAGAGTTTCGCTCGGGGCTCGTAGCTTCTCCTCAAAAAGTAAATAGGATGAGAGATCAAGCTACTAAAGTGTAGATTAAAAATGCATAAAGCGATTTCGTGAAAATTTTATGAAGCTATAAACGACTCATTAAGCTAATTGCCCGTCGTGATATCAAAAATAACATTTTTCGTAGCGGTATTTAAATGTCAACAAAGAAGTTTCCATAAAATAATTTTAATATCTTTGTATAAAGATAACATTTTTAATCAAACAATGAGAGTTTATTATTAAAACAATTAACGGTTTTTCTAATTCAAATAGTTATTGTTAAATATAATACGTAGGTAAATACTTTTTTTTAGAGATAGATATAATTCCTGAAAAACCTTAATTTTCTTTATTGATATTAGTACATCTAAAATAGAGAGAGAGAGAGGAAGATTAGCAAATTCTAATAAAATATACAGATCCTGAGTTAGGCTTTGTTACCATTAAAAAAAAACATAAAACAAATAACTTTGTATTTTATTAAAAAACCAAACTTTTTAGTCCTTGACAGCTCTTTTCATTATTTATATTCGTAAGATTGACATTTACAATAAATGTTAAAATTGTTCTCCATTGACCGTTAGACAATGACTGAACCGGGAATTACTTTCGTCTCTAACATTCTGTAGCATGCTCTGTATTTCTTGTCTTGTATTTAAGGGATATTTCCAGGTCTGTTTAAGTAGACTTTAGATTTTAAATAACCCCTTAAAAATAAGTCTAATGGGCTCAGATTAGGTGATCCACCTTTGTGGAAAAGTTGTGTTTAAAAAATCGCGCACAGCTACTGCGAACTGTGGCGGCGGTAATCCTGTTGATACCTTGCATCCAGTTGATATCTTGCATCCAGTGTGGATTTTCATCAGCCCAATAACGGGTTTTTTGCCGGTTAACATGACCGTTCAAATAAAATACTTGCCTTGTCCGAAAATAAAACGTTATCAATGAAATCCAGAATTCAGTTCTTCGGTCAAAGTCGTCTTCAGCTTATTTATGGATGAGACGGACTTTATAAGGATAGTATTTTACCTTTTTGAAAATGTTTGATACTGAAGACTTTCCAATACCTAACCTAACCTAACCTAACCTAACCTAACCTAACCTAACCTAACCTAACCAAAATCCCTAGATAATCCTCGCACTGTACAGTGTAGATTTTCTACAGCCGACAAAATTATGTCCTGTTGAATATTTTCATTAATTTTTGTTCTACCTTGCTTTGATGCAACCCTCACATGGCCTAATTCTCTGTATTTTCGCTCTATTCTATTTACCGTAGATTGTGAAATAGGTTCACGATCTGGGTGCATTTCATGGAATAATCGGCATACCTCTTGTTGAGTACGAATCTTATCGCCAATACCAATCATCATTAATATTTCAATCCTGTCACTTTCGGTTAAAGGCATTGTGTAAAAAAAGTTCACGAACGTACCTTCTCTATAGCGTTAACAATAAGAAGCTGTGCTTCAATGGGGCTTGGATCACTAATAAAAGCTGTAAGATACAATTATTAAAAATAATGCTGGATGTTCTTGATAGTTTATCAAAGTAGTTGTATAACAATACGTAATTTTCATTACTTTGTAAGTAAATTTTTGCATTTTTGCCTATACCCTGTACCAAGTTAAAGCAACATATTATACATTTTTGGAATCAGCCCAGCAAAGGCAATTTGGAAATTGAAAAAAAGGGGGACCAGAGTGTGCGCCAGAGCCAAAATCTTTTTGGTTGTTGTATTAAGACTTCATTATCTTCTTAACAAAGCCACTAAAACTGCCAATAAGCAATAATATTTGTACTGCACGTGCACAATGCGAAAAAATATGGATGCGATGTGCCTCGTCTCAACTGAATCACACCACCAATGAAAATAATTTATCCCAGTTGATTAACCAATTAGCGTTTCGAGACTAATTTCGTCATTAATCGTAAGGGTTCGTGGGATATTTTGTAAAACTATTTTACCACCATAGTTCTAAAAATATTACTATTTCGCAGTATTAAAGGAAACAGGACCGATCTTGTTCCTCCTGATTCGTTTTTAACAAGTCAGTTGTATTAAGATATCATTCTTCTTTCTATGCCCGTCCACATATTGCAAGTATTATGACCAACTGGTTGGAAAGCGAGGGAATTGAAGTTTTACCATGGCCAGAACAATCTTCGGACCTTAATCCTATTAAGCATGTATAGGATATGCTTTAACATAGAATTACTCCAAATATGGATAAGATTTATGGACCGGTTCAATTTCGAGAGCTGCTGATTACAGAAGGGTGGAGTATGCTTCAAAAGTGATATTGATAAACTGTCTTAAAATTGGTTATATTGAATTATTTTTCGTTTAATAAGATTTCATGTTTTTAAAAAAAATATTTTGGTATATGCAATAAAAAACATTTAATAATAAATAAATAGATACCTAAAAATATTGGTTGTTTAAGACAATATTGTATCGAGAAAAAAAAAACAAAAACTATAAAAACAACAATGCCGCATTGTCTCTCTATAAATGTTTTTTTCGTCTTTCAAAGAATGAACAAAAGACACAATCATAAAAAATTTTTATGACTCGGTTTTTTTGAACCGGAAAAAAATATTCCCCGACGTGATGTAGGGATTTATCGAGAACATAATTAAGTACGGAATAATATGTATCTGATTTTGTTTGTGTAAAAATTAATTGTTTGGAAATAACAATGGAATTAAGTAACTAAATATTGTATACTCGTGATTTTCTGTTGTAGGATTAGTCTTATCAAAAAAAGTGTGGTTAAGACATAATTAACTGCAGTTTATTAAGATAATTGGTATATTGATAAAATAATCTTTGTATCGCAAGGAAATTTAATTTCTCAACAACTAGTAACTAATAATATAATCTGTAAATTGGGGAAGTTGCAGCCCAAAAGCTTCATCCTTACTTAAACCTCAGTAGGTCATTGTGCTTCCTTATGAGCCTGCCCTTTAGCTCATTGTTCAGCCTAGTAGAATAGTATTGGCCAGATTAATTTAGAGAACCACAACAGGATGTTCTCGACTGTTTTCTTTTCTTATTCACACCCTCTGCATAGAGATGTTACTTACTTTCATCCTATATATGTATGTATATGTGGTTTTGGAAACCTCATTGACCAATTTTCTAATCATTTCCAGGATTCTTCTGGATGTTTACTGGCTTGGGCAACTCAACTATGTCTACAATCTTCTGTGTCATCTTCTATACAATACAATAAGTGTGACTTAGGTTAGCCTTCGTTGACTTACTTAGGCCTATGGCAGTTCCAGTCTCTCTAGCCAGAGAGTTAGCTAACTGTGACTTGATTTCTCCACAGCTGCCTTAGTCTGGGCTCGGTGATATTCTAGCACTGTTCCAGAAGTTATTTTTAAAACTGTTAGGATTCGTAGTGCTAGTCTACTGTCTATATATATAAATGACAATTATTGTATCTTTAACATTTCCTTTGTTTGTTTCGTTTGCTGCTGTTGTTGTAGTCCAGGTGTTGTACTTGATATAAAATTACTTACGAAACCTTTCTTAAAGTATTTATTTATTTTTTGTAATAACTTTCGGCCTACGAATTTTAATATTTACCAAATTGACAGTAGCAAACGAACGAAGGAAGTCAAACGAACAGAGCGATTTGTTCACTTTGATGACGTGCAACCACATTTATGCTGGACAAGGTATAGACAAAGGTACTTATCCTAAAGATAGTCATAAAAGCAGTGACTTGTAGAGAGCTTAGCTCAGCCTGACTGAACATTCCTAAGAAATGAATTACCTTCAGCGTGCTGAGCTGAGTAAGACGTTCAAGGCAAGGCCATACTGCGTTCGCTTCTCCTGCAGCGTTTTGAGCTGGGCAAAAATTAGAAGTCCTGCATAATTCCTTCGTATCTCTTAGCCACGAACGATTCGTTTGCAGCGTGCTAAGCTGAACGAAAAGAAGTTGAACAAGATCGAGGGGTGTCCGTTTGTTACCACACCTTCCTGCCCGTAATATTCCTGAATTAGACCCTGGTATGTTACTGAGTACGGGATCTGTTATATTCACACTCCGATACCGCGAAGCGTTTAAATTAGGATTTAGTGTGTGGTTCGTTACGTTCTTCTGTCACCGGAAAGCATTTGTATATTTTGTATATAGATAATAAGGACATGAAAAGACTTCTTGGATACAGAAATAAAGTCTTATACACACCATAAATATATAGGTCACAACATCTGCGACCTATAGGATCTATTGTGTCCCCCCTTACTTGCCATGTTCTGATGTTTTCTCAGATTTATAGCAGCTCCTCGAGTCCTATTTTCCTGAGGAAGTTTAGAACATCGTCGGGCTTCAAATCAGGTAGATCCCCCTCTTCTATTTCATGTGCTCCTAGGTATCTAGCCCTAGAATTCTGCAAGGCAGGGCATTCTGAGAGTATGTGTATTGAGGTGTCATCCTCTTCCTTACAGAATCTGCACTTTGCTTCATCTGCTAACCCTAGTTTCTTCATGTGGCTTCTTAACCGGCAATGCCCGGTTAATATTCCCTTTAGAATTCGGAGCCTTTTTTTTACTGAGATTGAGGCAGCTAAGAGATCTCTCCTGGTCATAGTTCCCCAGTAGTATCTTAGATTGCCTCAGTCCTTCCAGCTGATTCTAGTACTTGGATTTTTCCTTCTTCATTTCTTCCCTTAGTTTTCCTAAGATTACTCTACTGCTGATCCCACAGGATGGTTCTGGTCCCAAATGTGGGGTTTCAGCTCCTTTTTTTGCCAGTTTAACTGCTGGCATGATCACAATCTTCCAAGTCTAGCTTGGAACCGTCCGTATACCACTTTATGGCATTATGGTTTAAATTCTGTATGGTGTCTTCATCCCATTCAGATTTATTACTTAACTTTGTGATGAATTTTCTCACAAAGTTGAATTTCTTTGGCATATCATCTTGGGGCATTTCCCAAGTTTGATCAAATTGAAGTGATCGAGGTTTTTCCCTGATAATTCCTTCTTTGATCATTCTATATATTGTTTTCTTCCTTACACTTTCTAGCAGAATGTGCAGTGGGGTCAACTACAAGCGTTGAATTTTTAAATATACTCAATATACTTTATTTTTTGGCCACATGGTAGATTCACATCGAGAAAAAAATGATAACATTTGGCGACCCCCGTCACTGAATACACTCATCTACACGTCTGGCATTGACAAAATAATATGATCAATGTCTGCTTGTAGTATCTCATTCCATGCAACTTGAATTTCATGGATTAACTCTGCCAGAGTTTATGGAGGGTGGTGTAAATTGGACAGTCTCACACATATTCGATGGGATTTAAATCTGGTGTACGGGGTGGCCACGACAAATTATTAATACTAGCTTCTTGAAAAAGTCCAAGAGTTCGAGGAACAATGTGTGGACGTGCTTTATCGTGCTGAATAAGGACGTGTCGGCCATCTAGACAAAGTAGTAAAATGGTTTATAAGGTTTATAAGACCTAACATGCAGCTGTCATACTGCCTCGAATGAACACAAGTGGTGATCGGCTACCGTAGGCAATAACCCTCCCAAACCATTACTCCAACTGTCATGCCTTTTAAGAGCAAACCCGATATCTCGTCGCTCTTCACGGCGGCGGCTGAATGCTACATTATGCCATTCTTTTACTCATTTCCTGCCGTTCTTTGTACCAATTCAAACTTTGGTGGCAATGGTCCTGGATCAAAGATAGCATTAGTCGTGGGCAGTATAAAAACAGCCCAAAGCCTCGAATGCGACGGTATAGTGTTCGCATAGTAACAGGTCTACCTTCCTCTCCAAACCATTAATTAGCGATTTGACTCGTAGTAGCAAAACGATCTCGCAGAGCAAGTAGTCTGAAGCGCCTATCAAGACGCTCTGTGGTACGTCTTAGTTGGACAGTTGGTCTACTTCGTGTTCCTCTACCTTCGCCCTGTCATAGTGGTAATTTTGATGTCTTCGAACTCGAGGTATTTTATTACACTGACTACAATTAGACTGAAGAACAATAATTAAAAATTTTCTTTACCAACCGGTCTTTCAGATAAAATTTTATTTTTACAAAAACTATTAAAGATAAAAAAATTGATATTGTTATCATTGCACTTAGTTATATTAAGTTTTAGTTTCTTTTCCGATTGAAAGTGATAAATAATGAATTGTTATTTTTTTTGCAGGTGGAATGCAAGAAAGCACAACCGAAAGAAGTAATGCTTCCCGCCAACTTGGCCAAAACCCGAGCCGCCGGCCGGGGAGCCTACGGTGAGTTACTAATGCTCAACCCTGGCCCTGTAACAGCGACATCTAACGCGACATCGGTATCCGCTCTCCGTTACGCACCCTATCCAATTCCCATCAATACCACACCCACCATCCCTCTAACGGCCATTGCCGTCGCACCCGCTCCTCTCCATTATTCTTTGTATGACATAGCGGGCTGTAAAAGGGTATTCGCGCCCGTAAGGCCGCTAGCCGCCGCTTCTCGCGCGGCACCCACCCTTGCATATTCCGTCAGCGATTTGCTGGGTGTGCAAGGTCTCGAAATTCCAACTACCGTCTATACGAACACGTTGCCGGCAGGACTGGGGTTGTAAATTATTTTTTCTGACCGATGAAATATTTTACCGATAATCTGTTAAAAGAAGTGTTATTAATATTTGTTGACCAACAAAATCATTTTATAACTTAATTTTATTGGCTAATATCGTAAGTAAAAAGAAAAAAATTCTTGTATACTTAGTAATACTATAAAAAATAAAATAAACCTAGATACTGCGCCAGTTAGCATTAGTTCTGTTATCAACAAAAAGAAAAGTCCATGTTCAAATTTTTAAAATTAGAGTAAAATCAGCAAATGACACTCCAAATAAAAAGAAAACATGATGTTAGAAGAACCAAAATACTACTAAATATTATACAACAGCATCTTACGCTACATACTCTGGTGTGCTGAGCATTTAACTGAACGAAATCCAATGTGACTTAACAGAGTCTAAAATATTCTGGATTAATAGTACAGTCAATTCCTATACAGTTAAAACTAAATGAAATTGTTCACAACACAATTAAAAACCACTTTTAAAAATTCCACATCGTTCCGACTTGGAAAAAATTGAATCAAGCTCAAAGGTACAAAATGCCTTAGAAAAAAACGTAATTGATAATATTGTCTATAAAAAAGGCATCAATATTAAAAGCTACAACTGATATAAAACAATAAAAAAATGTAAACGTCATTAGCTGTAATACAGCTACATTACCTTTAAATGCAAATAACTCGAAAACTACTCACTCTATCGTATTGAGACAGGAGGATGATATTTACGTAGAAAGTGACATGCAGAAACAATTATTACGACAGTGGCGTTAATTGTAGGGGGATAAAAGAAAGTATCCATCCCTACCGCACGCCTCTGGTAATCGAGAAAAAATATCTTTTGCCACTGTTTAAAGTAACCTAATATGTATAAACTCTTTGTCAAGTATGAACAGAAAATATTTGAAGGTGTCAAAAATATGGGATACAATCATTTAGAATAGTTAAAATAAAACACCCTATATCTCGGTTAGGAGAAATATTTTACTTAAGTGTTTTGGCTTAAATCTTCATATTTAGTGCTAAGGTTTCTCCAGTTACTATATGGATAATTCTTAATGAAACACCCTGTATAAGTAAAATGATCTGTATATGGGTGATTTTTACTTATTTTTAAAATATACATGAGTATCACTGTGTCAATATCAGGTAAAATGCAACCCATTACCCGAGCAATTATCTTGTTTTCCTTCAACCTCATGCACATATTTTTAAAGTATACCTATTATCAACTTTAAAAGTGACCAATACATTTGAATTTTGTGATCAAATCTATGATGATAATGCAATTAATGGTTATTCTATGCAACTTTTAAATCTCTGAATGATTATCCCAAAAAAATTTAACAAGCCTATGCTCATTGAGCAAATTTAACATTCTGTCTATACCCTCCCACCTCCTTAGCTAAAATTTTCGTGGCTACAAAACAATACGTGTTTTAAGGTATCTTAATGCTCATTGAGCAAATTTAACACTATATCTATACCCTTCCACCTCCTTAGCTAAAATTTTCGTGGCTACAAAACAATACGTGTTCTAAGGTATCTTAATCCTCATTGAGTTTGCTCATTGAGCAAATTTAACATTATATCTATACCCTTCCACCTCCTTAGCTAAAATTTTCGTGGCTACAAAACAATACGTGTTTTAAGGTATCTTATTGCTGGGTCCATCTGTGTTTATACGTCCATGGTGAAAAAGGATGTTATGCTAAATGAGGTTGCAAAAAGTTGGACTGTTTTGTTCTCTTGCATGCACGAATTGTTTAGGCTGGTCGTGTTTTAACTTTGAATCCCCAAAAGTAGAGGATTCGTTAGATACTGACAAACAAGCATGCGATAATCGCTTCTGACACAATTCACTTGTACTCAACATGAATAAGAAAAATATCAACAAGAAGTATTTGAAGATTACAAGTGGAAGTGATACTGTTGCTACTGTTTTTTTTTTCATCGCTTTTATCAATTCCAACTTCAATGTACATCACTTTTATCAATTTTGTTGTGGAATAGGCCTATTTAAAAAAAATTTTCGTTGCTTTTATGCACGCGTTTTTAGTCGCCTGTAATGTGACGACATAAAAACGCAGCTTTTGTAGATGAAACAAAATGGACCTTTTCTTTTGCGTGCCACTTTCAAATAAAATTTGTTAAATATCAGTGACCACCGTACTGTGCAACAAGAAACTGAGTATTGATGAAAGATGGACCAGTGTGTTGTATATTTTATATAATAAGTACCTATGTATTAAAATCTTGGAACAAAAAGAAAGAAGGAGTCTATCATATATTAACTTTAAGGAAAATTTGCGACGGTAGTCGGCCATCTTGAAGCTCCTTGTATGACGCATTGGTTACGTTTACAGTATATACCTTGTCCAGTATAAATATAGGTGCACGTCACAACTGTCAGAAGGGGACTATGTTGCCAAGCATTTAAAATAGTATTAGAATCTAGTAAATATCAAGTTTCTCTAATATTCTTCTTTTTATTTGAGTACAAAATTAAGCTAGGTTAGTTATACAGATAATTAGAAAAAAAGGTTATGTGTAATAGCCCAAACAAAACTTATTTTAGTTAGGTTTACATTTTAGTTATTGAAAGAGCTTTATTTTGATGTTAATATCTCAGTACTAAATTAGAATTTTATGTTTTAATGATATAAATATGATATAAAGTATATATGAAATAGTAGTGAGAAAATATATATTATAATGATACAGTTATTTGTTCGAAAAAGTTTCTTGAACATTAAATAAGTATATTTTTTATCTAAAATAACTTTTTGCTTATTTTCAACAAGCAAACTCTTGCCAATGTATATAATTACAACAAAAGGAAATTGTTCAATAAGCAATCAACACTCCAGAATGTCAAAATTTCGCCTTATAATCCTTGTTTGAACGCGCGAATAACAAAATTTCATCTGATAAATCAAGTTTGACAGCGGCAACATGGCTCAATTGTACCAACATATAAAATATTTTAGCATGAGTTATGTTCGTTTGAAGTTTATATTTTATTATTCCAGGAGTTGTACTTGATATAAAATTAATTACGAAACCTTTCTTAAAGTATTTATTTATTTTTTGTAATAACTTTTGGCCTACGAATTTTAATATTTACCAAATTTACAGTAAAAAAAGATTGACAGTAGCAAACGAACAAATGAAGTCAAACGAACAGAGCAATTTGTTCACTTTGATGACGTGCACCTATATTTATACCGGACAAGGTATACTGTCAAAGCAATATTAGCATATAAATGTGTAAAATGAGCGCTTAGCCACATCATTCGGTTCTTATAAACACAAAAAGATTTACAAAACTAGTTATATTTATATAAGTAACTCGTTGAATTTCATTCAAAATAAAAACTCTAATATAATTTTTATTTTTTTACGTTGCATATTTATACTCCTTCCTATTTCTTTTTGTTCTAAGATTAAATTATATAACCTAAATGCCTACTAATTTCCTACTTTTTTTTTCATCTTTTTCACCAAAATTGGGGATAACAATTTGGCACACTTACTTTCAATTGTCTCTTTTAAGTTGCATGTTGCCTGATAATAAATCTCACAAAGATAATTGTTTTTCTATTTTGTCGATAATTAGTTCAACATCGAGGTTTTCCATGGTAACAACACACTTCTTCACACATTGGTAACACGTCTGCAGACTAGCAAAATAATTCCTATGGAAGCATCAGCGACAATAAACGCGTTGCACAAATTTAATTCAACGAATTTATAAAACGCCTGTCGCGACGCGTTCGCTAATTCCAGGCGACAGAATTCCTTAAGAGAACCCCGTGTATTTTGTCGCCACACGACAGACGACGAAAAACGCGTACATAAAAGCAGCCTTAGAGGTGGCGTGGAAACGTGCCCAGAATATGACGCTTAAAACTTATTAAATCATTTTATCTTTAGAAAATAATTATTTATACCCTTTTTATGGACAATTTCATGACTTACAATTTTTCTCAGAGGTAATTTTACGATAAAAATTTCTGCTTTGAAGAAAATCGCGAAAAACCGATTTTTTTCACCTTTGATCTTGAGTCAATTTTTTTACATGGGTCGGCACGATGGAGAACTTTAAAAAGTTGTTTTTAATTCTACGAGTTTTAAATTCGCGCTTGATTTTTTAACTTAATTTAGCCAGACTATAAATTTTCCCTATACTAAAACTTTAATAATACTTCTTTTAATCTAGATCGTCATCTTTATTCAAATGCTTTGTATGTGTATAAGTAGATGAAATAGCAAATAAAAAATAGAATAGACTACAAAATAATAATATATAAATTTATTATTCGGTGTTGTGATTTAAAAAACAAAATGATTTTGGATTAACATGAACATAATTTTACAAAAAAGTAGCTTTTTATATACATATCTTTTGTGCATATCATTTTGATCGCACCGAAATATAAACCCATATCAAAAATTTCGACTAACTTTAGTTAAGTGACGTTTATAATTTCATCTAAATCCTAAATACACTCCATGTTATATTCTCCCGTAGTTTACGTTCGGGTGGTCCATTAATTTATGCCCGTTTTCATTAAACCATAGAGTGATCATTTCATTAGTTTTGTCATAATTTAACAGGTGAAATTTCCCATTTTAATGAAGCTTTCTATTTTAATATTTAAAAATAAAATTTGCTTTTAAAAAACGAATTCCTAAATACTATACTAATGTTACAGTTTATCAGATAATTAAATCGTAGAGGTTAGCCATGACTCGAATGTGGGTGGTACGAATAGTAGCAATAAAACTCGTAGTCAAACAATATATATAATTTAATGGCAAATATTACATAAATTCAGCGACATGTTTCGGTCTACTGACCATCATCAGAAGAGAAACACAAAGTTACAGCGAAGTCATAAAATGAGTCATATTATATAATACAAGAAGTTAAAAGGATAAATTAACATATTGCAGAAATTATTAATAACTTAGTACAATCTAATAATGACAACAAACAAAAAACAAGCTAATGTTTATAAAAATAGTATTGAAACTCACCTATATGTGCAGACTGCAGGGTTTAAAGAATCATAATAATAAAATTACTTGAAATTTAGAAAAGGATTAGTTAACTTTAAGTGAAGAAAATGTGGGGTTGAAAAAGAAACAAGAAATTATATAGATGAAAAAGTCTGTATGGTAAGACAGAATATAAAATATGAAAAATTGGCAAAAAGCAACAAGTACTTAAGTAGGCGTTGGAATAAGGATAATCAGTATGTGGAGAGATCTGCCCAAACGGGAGTTCAATCTCCAACAAACTTCTGAGTAACCCACGATTATTAGAGGGTTTTAAGGCGCCACCCTTAAGTGAAGGTTTTAACCTTATAAATATAAAAAGAAATATTAAATTGATTGTACTAACCCTTACTTTTTGGAAGTCCATCTTATTAAGAATAATGAAAAACTCTTTGTTTTGCCAAAACTTCCAATATTTATTTAAAAAATTGCTTTATTAACTTTAATGACAGCCGTTTCGATGCTAAGTCTAGCGAAACGGCTGTCATTAAAGTTAATAAAGCAATTTTTTAAATAAATATTGGAAGTTTTGGCAAAACGAAGAGTTTTTCATTATTCTTAAAAAGAAATATTGTAAATGTAAGGATCCACATTATAATCCATACCAAAAACTTATAGCACATGTATAAACATAAACGGAAATGTTAAAACAGGAAATACAAAAATGTCAATTAAAGAAAATGTTGGTAACAATTTTGTTAAAAAATATTCTAATTCGGAAGTTAAGAACTCACCATCATCTATTGATAATCATATTCTGGAAGAAAATCATTCTTGTGATTTTAATAATGTTATATTACTTCATAATTATAATAAGGGCGTTAGATTGAATTTGCTAGAGTTCTTAGAAATTAAATCCGCTATTGTTGATAAATCTCTCAATTGTTTAAATGAACAGATTCAACCTAACGATAATTATTTGTTCCTAAATATTTCATTTGAAAGTTTGTAATGCTTTGTTATTGTTTTCGTGTAGGTTATTTCACTTTGACGTTTCGTCTTCTTTTTGAATAAGTCTTCACTTATTTGCCAGTGCATTATCGTTTCTGCTATTCATGTTCTATCACTCTGTGTGTGCAGACAGTTGGATTTTTTAATTTTTGATTTTTACCTTTTCAATTTTCCTCAAACTCTCGACCCTTATCAGACATTAATCAATAATTAATTATACTAATTTCACTTTTCTCACATATTTCCTTGGAATAATCTTTACATGATACCACCAAGATTATGATTTATTTGGTAACATTTTCTTTAATTGACATTTTTGTATTTCCTGTTTTAACATTTCCGTTTATGCTTACACATGTGCTATTCGTTTGGTAGTGACTTTTTAGATTATCTCTCATTTTTACTCTCATTTTTTGGTATGGATTATAATGTGGATCCTTATCCTTACAATATTTCTTTTTATATTTCTATTTATATTATAGTGGAGGTTAAACCTCCACTTAAGGGTGGTACCTTTAAACCCCCTGATAATCGTGGGTTACTCCTAGAAGTTTGTTGGAGATCGAACTCCCGTTTGGGAAAATCTCTCCGCATACTGATTATCCTTGCTCCAAACCCCGATCCGCTACTTAAGTACTTGTTTTTAGCTTTTTGCCATTTTTTTTTTGCCTTACCATACAGACTTTTTCATCCGAATAATTTCTTTTGTTTTTTTTTCAACCCCACATTTTCTTCACTTAAAGTAAACTAATCCTTTTCTAAATTTCAAGTAATTTTATTATTATGATTCTTTAAACCATGCAGTCTGCACATATAGGTGAGTTTCAATATTATTTTTATTAACACTAGCTTGTTTTTTGTTTGTTGTCATTATTAGATTGTATTGAGTTATCAATAATTTCTGCAATATGTTAATTTATCCTTTTAACTTCTTGTCTTATATAATATGACTTCGCTCTAACTTTGTGTTTCTCTTCTTATAGCCTGTAATATTTACCATTAAATTATATATATTGTGTGTTTAACTTCGAGTTTTATTGCTACTATTCGTACCACCCACATTCGAGTCATGGATAACCTCTACGATTTAACTAATGTTATAGTTTATCAGATAATTGTTGATAAGATTGCACTATTCTTTAAACAGACGTACTGGGTGTTTCCAAGATCCTAAATAATCAGAAAAGTTAAATAATAAGAACATAACCAAAAAAACTTTAGACTTTAAACTTTTATTTAAAAAAAATATTTGTCACTTAAAAAAGCTATTTTTTTATATAAAAGTTTTGTTCAAAAGTTTCTGTCTTTAATGTTTTTAGATGGACTTATACATAGTAAGGGTAACTCCATAGATCTGATTACAAACCAGCATAATTTCATAAAATTATTCTTTTGCATTTAAAATTACTGAGGAAGACGATAAAGGAACAATCCATAAAATTACCAATCATATTTGCAAGCATGAAAGCTTCTATACCTACCAGATCTCTCTAAAATACTTGACTAAATATCTACAATGCAATAGTTAAACATTCAGAGAACGAGAAACTGCCATATCGAATCGAATCCTTCCACTGCTACCTGAAAGATCTATAGTGGCTTAGCCTTATGCCTCTGATGAAGCTCATCAGGGTCGTTGGCGACACTTTCATGAAATCCTGGGGCAGACCAAATATATTGATTCAGTCTCTTGTACCCTAGACAGTTACAAAAGCAATGCTCCGTCTGACAGGATCTGCAATCCACACTCTCTGACACTCCAATTCTTTTTATATGCCCATTAAGGCCACTGTGTCCAGTCAGTAGTCCTAATCCTCCTAGTCTCCTTTCTACCTAGATCGATATTGTTCCTTTGACTACGTTAATCGCTATGCCTAAGAATGTCTCTGGGCCAATACATATTCCTTCAGCAGCTTTTCTGGGTAGAAGGTCCGCTTTTTCGTTTCCCTCAATGCCGGTATACCCAGGTGCTCAAAGTAAGGTAAGGCAAGGTATTAGATCCTGAAGGCATTTCCAAACTAAGGATTCGATCCGATTTTGTTCCAGTGACTTTAGCACGGCCTAGCTATCGGAAATGATTTTTATAGTTTTTTTCCTGCATTCACGCTTAAGCATCTCCTGCAGACACATTTCCATTACACAAAAAAACGAGAAACTTGTCATTAACATCTTTTTCTTTCTGTTTAATGAGATGCAGATGAAGCTACACGGAAGCTTGTTGGTAATCTTCTAACTTTACACTCATAATAAAATTGCGGTTTCAGAATACACTTTCCCACTTTATTAAGTACTGCAATTCCCATGTAATTATACAAGTTTGTTAATACAAATATGGTGTATAATTAAAATCAAAAGTTCCTCAATTATTTGTGCAATAACGTTCTCATTAAAAGTTTGTTCTTAACAATTTTCACTCCTAAATTGATAAAATGAAAAGCGAAATATCTTGTTTGATGCTACAACTACAAAAAAATCGGATATGCTTTCATTCGAATTCAAATACTTTGATTAATATACGCCGTTCAAATTCATAAAGGCGATTCGGTAACATCCTCATTTATAACCTTCCAAGGATTTTCGGGTGTAATTCAGTCGTAAACCTCGCATTTGCTTAATGCAGGTTGGTAGTTCTATTTTTATTACCTAGAGGGTGATCTTGTTGTGACGACTCAAAGGATATTTAATATACTAGGAAAGCTTGATAAAATGTATCATTATCAAACTATTTAATAAATTGCTCCATAACAGTTCACATGTGTGATTAATTAAATCATATTTTATTTACTCTATATTTCAATCTCTTTTCAAACAAAAATAGCTCTCTCAAGCATAATTTGTTTAGATTATTGAAGTAGTCTCACTTAATTTATTTCCCAAGTTGCGATGTATCTGTTTTTTGTAATCACTCAATTCAAGGCTCTTTGAACATGAGAATATTGGCAGTAAACATTAAATTGGGGCCCCAATATTTTCTTTTTTGTTCTACAACTGTATCTCTGTTATTAAAGGCGAGTTAGATGTTTGATAGACTTAATTATTCAATGCATTCAAGTTTAAATAGTTCCAAATAGGCTATTGATATTTTCTGGCATTCCAAGAGATTTTTTATTAACTAATACATTATTGTTTATATGACTGTACAATCTTTTAGCTTTATTGACGTTGCAATTACTGCTTCCAACAATTGATTGTGGTTGGCTGCTATGGTATTGCTACTCCAAACCTTTATAAAGAGCGTATCATCAATGCTCTGTTGGACTTAAATCTAAACTTTTAGATGGTCAATTATCAACATAATTCTTGTAGTAATGGATATATTAATAACCAGCTAAATTAATTGTAAAAATAAATTCTTATACCAATTGCAAAAGAAGACTTTATTTTCTTGTGGTATATTAATGAAGGTAATTTCTCTTATTTGCACATTTAACATCTGCACAATGTACAGATGTTAAATTATTCCCAAAACTTTCTTAATTTTTGTGGAGCGGTTTATTAAATGACTTTTCTTAAATTGTTTTCAAATAGTTTCATCTTAATTTTAAGGCATAACACTGACCCAGTTTGTTGGATCGTTAAAGAAATCTTAATGCCACAAAATTTCATAAAAATATATTCCAATAAAACGAAGAGCAACAGCTAGAAATTTTTTATGGACCACTCATTGCACCATAAATGCAAAATTTTGTTTTCTTAAAGCATCCGAACTACCAATCAAACCAAGCTGTCTACCCTATATATTTACTCGGCTATATCTAGCGGCCCTTCATAAAATTATAATTTACGTTCACATCACTATTTTTATCAGAAAAGATAAACCCTTACACACCCCTATAAATTATTCCTAATGGGGTAGATTCAGGAAGCCGCTGTGATGAAATATTTCTCAAAATGGCCTAAATTATGTTAGAACAGTATAAATTTTAAGACTGGTAGTAAAAATTTTAGATGTTAGATACCTATCTCTACTGAATTAGTTCGGTCTGGCGATTTAAAAAAAATGTAGAAAATTTTTGTTGGAAGCTAAAAAATATCGCTGTTAATTTCTGAACGTAAAACTTTGTTGGTGGTTTTTGAATCAATATATTATAAATACCAAGCAAAGTTTTCTTGTAGTATTTTAACAGTGGTTATTTTTAGCTCATAGTAACATAATTTGCATATATGCCCATGGTAGTTGGAGTTTTTTTTTAATAAAAAAAATATTCTTTAGTAGCCCGCTATAGTCAGTAAAAATAATATTTATTTATAAATTTTCTCGTAGAATCGAGATATTCGTGTAAATTAGATAGAATATTTAATCAGTATTAGATTTTTTAATGGGTCATGAAATTTCATCGGTGTGTCAAAGCAGCAAGCTCATTGTGCAAAATCAAACCGAAAATCCAAAGAAAATCTTTATTTTTAAAATCATCAATCATTTATTATAAAATTAAAAGTAATTTGCTGTGTTTTTTATTATTGTTTTAAAAAATACCAAAATTATTTCGCATAAAACACTTCACAGCAGTTGCAGGGTGATTCCTACATTGCCTCGCTTAATATAACATAAGCTTTCAATATTATTTATCTGCATAATACACCTTTTGTAGTTATTAACGGTAGCTCTGTAGTGCCTCAGGGATCGGTTCTTGTTTCATTTCTTTTTCAAGTCCAAGTAAATGCTCTGAAACAGACGACAGCATCTTTTGCTCCAATATAGAGCTGTCTAAAGTTGTTTGATTAGTATCTAAAGTGGGAATCTTAATTAGATTAACTCAAACAAAACAAGATTGGATTAGAGATTAGATTGACTTAGTTTGTACAAGCCAGCTAGACTTCTTTGTACTTCGACCTAATAAGATCTTGTGTGCATATCTTAATCTATTTAAACTCTATAATGTCAATTCTTATATGGAAGCTAAGCCGTTTTTTTAGCTCTTTCCATTATTTTGAGGTAATATCTCAAAGGGTAGTGTCCAGTATCATCCTTATTTACTCTTTGCTCTTTTAGATGATCAGGCTACAAAAAGGAGCATTTTTCTTATTTAATTTTACAAAAGAAGAAAATACTCATAATAGATCCATAGCGTTAAATACATTGTATCTCTTAATGTGTCCAGTTCCTATAATAAAATTTATCTAGTTACCACACAGTTTTTTTTCTAAAATGGAAAATAATCCCATTATGGAGGTTCACCTCGGATATGCTATAAAAGTTGTTTCAGAAGACCTATTGTGGGAAATGATTTTTAACTTTTGCTAAATGTTTTATAAATCAAACGCCCAGCAATCTACGGCATAATGCAACGTCAACCGTTGAATTTTAATTTTAAATTTAAAGAAAATTTCAATGGTAAGATAAACATTAATTTTCATTTGTTTCCTCTTCATCTTTTTCTTCTTTTTCGTTGTCTTATTTTCTTATCATTTAAAAATTTCCATTTCATGCATAATATTTTTATCTTCAATAATATTTTTTAAAATTTTCGAAGGATTTTCGGATCCAAAGCACTAAAGAACATTGCAACCTTGATTTCCTACATCTATAGCGTGAATCTCAACCATTCTTGCACTTTCCAAATATTGTAAATTATCTCGAGAAGTTAGTGTTGTCCTTTATCGTGTCCAAGAATAATTTCCTAGGATCTAACCCATTTTCTGGAATTTTAAAGCATTTTAAGAACACTATTTAAATTTTTAACAAAAATTGACAATGACGTCTGGTTCGAAATTACTTTTACCGATTAAGTAGTGTTTAAAGGTGACGATAGACCAAGTATTAAAGTATTAAGACATAACAATATTAAAGCCTATATATTATTAGAGAATGTTCTGGATATATTGCATCTAACATCAGTAGAACTGACCAGGTAAAAACTAAATTGTGCTGATCTTTCTAATGACTTAATGTATTCATAGGACATGTTTCTTCTTTATATAAAATGAAAACTAAAGCAAATAGTTTAATGGTAGAGAACTTCCAAGATTTATTGGTTTTTAACTGCTGATAAAATTTGTTTTTTTTTTTATTAATAATGTGTAGTATTTTAGCGAAACAGCTGTAATTGTGTAGTATTTTTTTTTCTTTATTTTGTGCCAGCGAGTCTTTGTGTTCAATTAGTTGTTTTGCATAGTTTGACTCACACAAACCAAAGAAATAGAAATGCTACATGTTTGTAATAAAAACAAAATTAAGATTTTCTTGAAAAACTTGAAATTAAAAGACATCTAGTGGATCAGCAGTAAAAAATTGAAATTAAGCATATACATCTTGAAAAATCTCCAACATTAAACTGTTTGCCTTGGCTGAGATATGCACGATCTACAGTTTTTTAATGGATTTTCTATACCATTGCATAGTTATACTGACCTTAGAGGGAAATATATCCAGGGTAATCTAGGGCTAATAATATTATTATGTCTTATTACTGTTTCAATACTTGGTCTAGTCTTAACATTGCTTAATCACCATCAGATAACTTAGCAATCTGTCCATGATTTCGAAGTAATTTCGATCCAGTTGTTAAGTTTTCTAATTAAATAGTGAATATTGTTGCAAATTTATTACTTTAGTGTTTTCAATATGATAGAGTTCCACAAAGTAAGGGTTAGAAAAATTAACTCATAAAATATTCTTCAGCCAAGTTTGAACTTGAAAATGTATATTGTTTATTAACCGCTGCACTTATTTGAAAGTTTGAATTGCTGCAGATATTTGAATTTGTGAATTAAGTGTAATAAAGATTAACAGTACTATTTTCATATTTTGAAGTTTTGTATGTTCTGTAATTTGACCATGCATTAGATAGCTTTTTCTTTTCAATCAAAAAATGCTCTTAGTTCCTAGCCACTGCCACTGAATCCATTTCTCTTTTTACTTCACATCAGTGATATTGATCAAGATATTGATTAACTCAGTTTATCTTGTTTATTTTAACGCATTTAAAATGCAGTTCTGCAACTCATGTGCCAATAGTTATGAATCTAATACAAGAAATAATTAAAAATGTTTCTATAACTTATAAATTTAAAAGTAACTACACTTTTAATATTTTTATTTCGAAATCTGGAAAGTTTTCGGTTTGATTTTTCCTGTAATTCTAATTAATTTCTGTAAGATTAGGTATTATACGTATAGGTTTAGTTAGGTAAATAATTTTTATATAGATATTCAAATATTTCTCGAAAGTCGGGGCAGTAGTTTACCTTTTCAGGTCTTGGAAGGATTCTGCCTTCTGGGTCCTTCGTGAGATGTCCGCCTGGTATCTTTTACGCTATTTAGTCTCCTGAAGGTGCGATCTAAACTTTTGTATAGATTTAGTAACAATAGTGTTTAATTTTGTCTACCGGAAGGTACATTATTAAAAAATTTAAAATATGTTAATATAGCGCTTAACACCATGACCGAATCTGTTATGAATTGTAACAATTTCACAAAAAAATTGAATATTTCATTCGTAGTTAATTACAGTTGCAGCGCGTCGTGGTGTTGAGCCTTTATCTTGTTTCCAGATTCTCTATAGTCATAGTTTTAAACAGAATCTCTGTATTTTAGTGTAGACGAGAATTAGTTATTAGACAACTTTCTTAAAACAAAAACTCTGTAACTACTTACAGTACTTAGTAACATTTCAAGGTGTTAATGTGACACTTGTATTGTTTAAAGTAGCAAACCGGTCCGTTTAAACGTACAACTTCAGAGTCTATTTTTTAAAATTTATATTCTTAGTTTTATATTTTAGCTACAAACGTACAAATAATTATTCAAAACGTGTTTTTAATGCTACAAATGGAAAATATCTCGGTTAAAGTGCTGTGAATAACCTTTGTAAACAGTGAAATGATTGAAAATAGATATTTTCCTATTGCGGTATGAAAAACCGATAGTGAGTAGCCGTCTTCTACGATTTGCTATAAAATGGACTCGTAGTACTTAGTAAAAGAGTAAATTATACGAAAAACGCTAATTATTCAGATGTGTCTACCATATTAGTCCCAAAGTTAGTTAAATGACAGAAAAATACTATTTCTATTTCTATTTTTCTATTTTCAATCTTATTATTATTCTTTTTTAACCTACTGATTTAAAGTAGTCTCTTGGATCTTGATTGAAGTGTTTTATCAAAACTATGTGGCGGAGAATTAGTTTGATGTCTTTGGATATGAAGGGCCAAAGTGCAGCTTTTGAAGCGTTAGTTTTTGAAATTAACCAACCAACTCTTTCAGCATAAAGTCGACATTTACTAAATTTGATAAATTGCTATTTTTCCGCATTAATTTTGATCTTCAATTTTTTCGCCCATTCTATTGGCATTGGTCGTATTTTGAAGATATTCTCCACTCTTGGAGAATTCCCAAGAGCCTAACAAAATACATTTGGAAAGGTCTGCCGTGTAAAAATTGTATAGAATGGGAGAGAGAACCCTGAAAGACTCCAGCTTCGATCCTCTTGATCGTTGAAATGGAAGATTTGAGGAAAGATTTGACTAACTTTAATAGGCGCAAATGAAAATTTACTGAATTTAATTTATCAATTAATCCTCTTGATAGAAGAAGGTGGAAAGGAATTACGAAGCTATGGGCCTAAAATGGCCTGTTTAAAGCTTATATATATAATTAATCCTTCATGCCAAGTCTTGTCGAAAGCTTTTTCAATATCTAAAAAGATAGCTCTTCACGTCTGTTTTGCTATCCAGTATGCAAATATGCAATCTGCCAGCCTTAGGGCCTGCTGTCTGCAAGAGCTTAAAACCAAATTGATACTCTGGGATGATTCGTGTTTTGCTGTTTTCATGTTTGATTCGCTAAGGGATAACTACCTTCTATATCGCTAAGGGATAACTACCTTCTATATCGAACTAAGCAAACTTATTTGTCTATGGTTTTGGGGATAAAGTGGATTTTCCCTGGTTTTCCTATTAAAATAACCATGGCATTCGTGTTGGTGATGTTGGTCAAAACTTTGGTATAGCTGTGAGACAGCTGTTTAAGCTGGAGGTTTACAATATTGTCTTCTCCAGACGCTTTTTTCTATTTTGGTGTAAAAATGATGTTTTCAATTTCGGATTTTGTTGTCAAGCGAATTGCCGAAATGGCAGTGTTTTAATGTCACATTCTATCTCATTTTCGACTTCAGTTTCCCATTCGGTGTCGTCGTTTTGGTCCCTGAAATTCTAGTGAGTCCACAAAGGGGAAACTTTGTCGTCTTGGTCTGTGTAGACCACACCTAAAGTTCCCTGAAGGAGGTTTTTTTGTTTCTGTTTTTATTTTAAGCCTTTTTCTGAGAGCCCACTATGGATTAGGATAATTACAATCACTAATCGTGTGTAGAGTCTCAGTCTACCGGTTATTTCGAAGTTTTTGAAGCTCTCGTCTGACTTCGTTCGATAGTTGGTTGGCCCTGTTTTTCTCGAGGCGGTTCCTAGTTAATTGAGCCATTTTCCGAGCTCTTTTTTCACCTAGATAAGATGTTTTATCCTGGGGGGGATAGAGCAGGAGTTGGTGACTGGAAGAAGTACCCCGAAAAAACGCTGTTTTTATTTCACTTGTAATTTGGAGGGTTTCTTTGTCTAAACCATGCATGTTGTCAAGCAAAGGGAGAAGTCGGTTGATGTTAATAAGTATTTGGGAGTATTTAATCCAATTTTGCTTGCACCAGATTCGGTTCCCAGTTCTCCAGATCCAAAATAATCGGATTGTGGTTCGAGCTGAGTTCCGCTTTCGTCTCTATTTGGAAGTTCACACTGACGTTTCCTAGTAAGAAAATATCAAGAACATCAGCGATCCCTGTACCAATGTAACTAGATAGTCGAAAGCGCATCTAAAATTCTTCCTTTTGCATTAGTTCGCCTTGAATTCCAATTCGGATGTTTGGAGTTCAAGTCGCCTTCGATTTAGATTTATTTTTCTACGTTTTATTTTATCACTAGCGGAAGTCAATAGAGACCAGTTATAAATGAACTGCCTAGTAGCCTAGTAGTCACAAGCTTTATTCGGTTTATTCTTGTTCTTCACATCCTTTGCATTGTGGTGTTTTGAACCCAATACAAATTTTGGCTGAATTATTGTTTCATTAGCTGCAGCCTTCTTTGGCATCCATTACCTGTTTTAATTAGGCATAATTGCTTTAGTTAGTTCAAACTACATGATCCGAATAGAATTTCATTTGGTAGATATTTTAATCTAAAACTTCATTTACACTTTTAAATTCATCATTTGGTTTAGATCTTTCTCTTGCTTATTTTTTGTTAGTCTTCAGTGATGTGCAAAGCAATTGAGGAGTGGGACAATAGAAAAGAAGTTATAACTAATTTAAGTAAATTTATTTAAACCAATACAAGTTAAATCTTTTTTTTTCTGTCATTAAATTATCTTTGTAAATACTACGTTGTTCTGTTTTATATCTTAGTGACATTTGCTCACAAGAAGGTTGCTTTGAAGTAAAACAGTAACATTAACATCTTCTGCTAAATAAAAATATTTAAAAATTTCCTTATTTACCGGAAGATATAGTGGACTGGCACTAGTGTTTTTCACTGTACTTTGCTCATTGTAGAATAGTCGAATGTTTGACGCAGCTGTTTGAAATTACTAAACGTTTTGTGCTAACCTCTAAAAAAGTTTTTTTTTTAATTTTTTAATTTGTCCTTGAGAGCTTTTAACGCGTCAGTTCTTCTTAGCTTTAGACACGTAGTTGAAATTTCATGAATGTTAACAATAATTTTTTTACTAGAATCGAAATTAGACTTTTTTTTTGTTAATTTTTTTTTGTTCTTTGTTGTCGTTGCTGTTGTTTATCATTGACGTGACACGCGTTCTGGTGATTTTACTAATGGACTGTTTTTTTTCGTTTTTGTAGATTTTATGTGGTCGCTGGGAGCTCTACCTGACGGTAAGTTTTAAATTTTAACATTATTTAGACTTTAAGCAGTAATACTATACAGGAAATGCACAACAAAAAATACGTCATAATTGTGATGATATATTTTATATGAACAAGTACAAAATAC
This sequence comes from Ophraella communa, assembly GCA_035357415.1. Lineage (NCBI taxonomy): Eukaryota > Metazoa > Arthropoda > Insecta > Coleoptera > Chrysomelidae > Ophraella > Ophraella communa. Next base: position 15,791,553 of record CM068988.1, on the reverse strand, counting down.
TACCAACAAAATAAATATGAATTAAGAAAGTAACACACAAGCATTTACGTTGATCAGTTTTGAATCCTCAAAATAAATTTATGACTACTGATACTTTAAAAAATCTAGTAATTATGTTGAGAAGATCTTAAGTGAGACCCCACATTAAAATATGGTGCGTTTAGTGTTCTATAGTGTTTTCTTTTAAATTTTCATCTCTACCAACATAAGCAATATTTAACCCTCAAACTCAGTTATCCTAGTTTATATTTTCCAATAGTTTGAAAAGGTAAATATAATATTATATGCATTACCAATTAAATTATACAGTGCTTTTCACTTTTGTAATACTGGTATTTAGGAAAAAGCCAAAAACAGGTCAATTTTTGTTGGAAGGAGCAAGCATTATGGCTTATTTGAACTTACTGGAAAAGCCACCCCCTCACCCCTAGCAGCATCCCTTTTTTTTAAATTACTTCCCATATTTTTTATGTAAAATTTGGATACTCCTCGTTGAGCTGATTTCAAAAATGTATGATACTTGTAGGTTAAAGTGGTTAGTTTATGAGATAAACAATTTTTCTTTTAATAGCACAAATTTTAAGGCCGGTTCATGCAACGTTCATTATAATTACATTAACATTACATTATCACTAAGAAAAGTTGAGCACCCATTTTATAGTGGAGGCGTTCATGCAACACATTAAGGCATTACAATTACATTAAGCCCACTAAGAAGTTGGGAACTTTCAACTTTTCATTTACATTACATTATATTCTTAGTGGAAACAGTAAAAGCACATGCGCAATACGATAGCATGGAAATGTGAATTCGTATTTATGTCAAAATTCCTATGTTTAGATTATGTTGATATTGAAGGCCCGTTTTACAAACAATAAAAAATATTAGAATATATTATCAATATTATATTATTGTATATTAGCTAGTTTCATATGTATCAAGGTGCATTAATTGATCTAGTATGTCAATATGAACTTTTATATAACAAAAAGCACAGGGAATTCAAAAACAAATAGGCCCGAGAGAATGCCTGGAAGGCTATTGCTCTAATTGGCTCTAATTATGGATCATCCAAGTAAGACTTTTTTAATATTGTAGCAGATGCATAACATAACTGTCAAGTGTCACTAGTGGACAATATACGCATGCGCTAATACAGAATTTATAATGTAACGAATGACGCAATTTATCAGTAACAATCCACAATTGTTAAACAATATTTGCTTTTCTGATGAATGCTCTTTTTCATTAAATGGCTTAGTAATGAGGCATAATTGTAGATATTGGGCTGAAAGTGATCCACATATTATGCGTGAATTCCATACACAACATCCCCAAAAGTTAAACGTTTGGTGTGGTATCCTAGGTGACCACATTGTCGGACCTTTCTTCATCAACGGAAATTTAAATGGTGAATCATATCTTGAGTTACTCAGGGAAGGGGTTGACCCACCTATTACAACAATAATAGAAAATGATGATAATCTTTCCGAAGATTTACTGGTATTTCAACAAGACGGAGCACTATGCTATGCCTGTCTGACAATTTTTAAACGAAACATTCCCCGCACGTTGGATAGGTAGAAGAGGGCAGATGATGAAGTGGTCACCTAGATCACCGGATTTAACACCCCTAGATTTCTTTTTATGGGGGTATTTAAAAACAAAAGTTAATGCTACCCAACCAGAATCTCTAAATGATTTACGAGAGAGGATAGAAAATGAATGTCGACTATAAAATCTAGCCGTATTAAGCAATGTCAGAGAGGCATTTTAAAATAGATTATACCATTGTATGGAAGTGAATGGTACTCATTTTGAACACTTATTGTAACTTCATAATAAATAGCACTATTAAAAAGATTAAAGAGTTTGAACTGCTGTACAACCCATTTTATTACAGACAAATAAGGTGAAAGTAAAAAATAGTAAAATTTTTGCTATTAACAGAAAAATTGAAGACAGGAAAAAACCAATGTCAATGTCACCAATGAATTTATTAATAAAATATACCGCTGTTACATAGCTACTAGTTTCGGTCTAATTTAAAGACCATCATCAGGCTAAAAAGAATACAATGGAAGACATCAGAATGAACATTACATAAATTTGAGCTTCGTTTAAAAGAAAAATTGTTTATCTCATAAACTAACCACTTTAACCTACAAGTACTATACATTTTTGAAATCAGCTCAAAAAGGAGTATCCAAATTTTACATAAAAAATATGAAAAGTAATTTAAAAAAAGGGATGCTGCTAGGGGTGAGGGGGTGGCTTTTCCAGTACGTTTAAGCCTTAATGCTTGCCCCTTCCAATATAAATTGACGTGTTTTTGGGTTTTTCCTAAATACCAGTATTACAAAAGTTATTAAAGGTGAATACTTTTATCTGAAAAGCACTGTATATTATTACATCGGTATTACGTATCTGTTACGTCACTATGGTCTTAGCCAGACGTAGTTCCCCACTTAATCAAGGCAATACTGACAGGAATAGATAAAAACAACTCCTATAATATGTTATTATAAATGTTTATTTGTTGCAGGTTTTCCCGCAGCGGCATATGCCGCCTATGCGGCCGGTCGAGGTTATTCGGGCTACCCTAGTTTCGGACTGCCATATCCAGCAGGTAATGCTTTAACCAGTTTGCATCACCATCATCCTTTGCAGTTGTTGTCTTACCCCCTAGATCACCATCTAGGCGTGTACGGCAATGCTGCAACAGCCAGTTTGCATGCCATGCCCTTGTGAACGTTCGGTAATAATATTATAACACGACAGCGTGTCTAAAGCGCACACGTCACGTGTCATTTGTAACTTGTCAACCACGACTACACCACAATCTATGTTTACTTTTTCCTTCCAGTATTTACATACACGGAGACATATTTGTTTATTGTGTGTCGTACTAAACTTTCACTTTGTTTCTACAAAAATTTAACAAAAAAAAACATTGTTAATCGATATGTGTCTACCTTTTTTTCGTCTATAGATGTTTAACAACATTAATGTAGTGTTTCTAGCCCATTGTCCACTATATCGTCGTTTGCGTAAGTATGATTTATTCATTTGAATTAATGTTTCGTCCAATAAAATACAGGGTGTTTTTATTTTTAAAACAAGTTTTTAAACTGTATTAATGTTTGTTATTATTATAGCTAAAATCCTTGTTTTATTAATTGACAATTTTAAATGAATCTAATAATGTAACATGTTGTAGAAAACATTAATAAAAAAAACAACTATTATTTACAGCGGATGTTGACAATATTAAATAAATGACTTAATTACTTGCAATTTTTATCATTTTTAAACTATTTAATTTTATGACTTTTTGTTTACACTATAATCTCGAAAAGTAAACTCCCAAATCTAAAAAGCAATCGTTCAACAAGACATACTATGCAACCTGTCCCTCAACATTCATACTAGAATAATAATTTTAAAATGCTATGTACTTTTATCCCTCCTATATGGAGCAAAAGTGTGGATCCTTACCGATGCCTCAAGGAAGCTTTCTCAGAATGCATAAAATATAATAGACAGAGGAGCTATTAATGGACTGGGAAAGTGTGACGTCAAAATTTGTGTTCTATGCTGTTGAACTGAGAACTGTCAAAGAAATGATTCCAAACGGCAACATTATAAATCTCCAGAAATAACTATTATTTGAGTTATTTTGTTATTATTATACTTTAAAATATAACGCAAGTATCATAATTAAATACATATAAGCAAAATTTTTCCAAATTCGATTTTTACAGTAGGTACCATTTTAGTAAGTATTCTCAAAATGTATGACAATGCACAAATTTTAAAGTTTAGTGATATTTAAAACATATGAATGAACACTTACCAATGAAAAACAGTAATTATCTTATCGGTAATTAACTAATAAAACATACCATAAAAAAGTTGTTTGGAATCATTTGGTTTGATACTTACGTCACTACTTTCCCAGTCCATTCATAAAATACAAAATGTTTACATTCCAACATCGTTAGTGTCAGGGGTGGTGAGGAGGCAAAAAATATTTGTTGAAATGTAGCGGCCGACAGTAGAACTACACAGAAAAATAAGGGCCACTTCAGGTTGAATTGACTTAATTTGGGAATTCCTTCACAATATTTAAAATTAAAACCTAACATAATAAATAAAATAAATTTTATAATGATCGGAATTGTTTTGAAGTTTAAAATTGACAGTTAAAGTAATGTATTGAGTTATGTTACTGATTTTTTTTAAATTTTCTTTAATGCAGTAATTAGGGTAGGGTTCTTAAATCAAAATTTATCTTAATTTTTTTTATAGGATTTTGAATAATTAACCAAATAAAATTTTAAGTACCTAAACTACTAACTAATTCTTATCTTCCTAAACCCTATCTATTTTCATTACTAATTTATCTGATCCTAACTATCTTGACGTTTCATTTTCATTGTCCTTTTTACTGTTTGTCCCCTCTTAACTATATGTCTTCACTTCTACCAAACCAAATCCCGTGTCAACCTACGATTTTCTCTGTTCAGTATCAGCCAATTTTAATTTACACCATTCAACTGCTCTGTGTAACGACTATGTTTTACTTTATTTTGTTTCTTTTTAAATTTTGTATAATCTTCCTCTAGTATTTCTTTTTACTATTTAAATTATTGTTCTTTACTTAATTTCTTTTTTAACTCTTCTGGCTTTTTAAATCTTCTTTTAAAAAGAAACTAACTTCATTCTTTTTGACCTTTCCCAAAAACTCGCTGTCATACTTCCTCTCACATGGCAACGAATCCTTCCTTATCACCATCACCTACACTTCTTATCTATACAATAATTAAATAAAATAAAAAATAATAATAAAAATATAATAGTTTTTTATATTGCAGAGAATTCTTTTTATCAAACCTTATTATCTAATTTTGATGTTTAACTTCAAATTTTCACTTTTCTCTAAAATAAAAATTAAACAAAATTAAATTTTGAAATGATCCCTAAATATTCCATCTCAGTATATTGTAGTTGATGCTCATTGTATAAGACATTGTTTACACTATAACTACACCACTTTAGATATCTTCAGACCTTTTGTCTCTGAAGAAGATAACCTGGTTATCAAAACGCTTGTCAAGCGGTTAAAAGTGTGTTGGTGTAGTGTTAGTGTAAACGGTTTCGGTATCAGTTTCGCCAACCGTTCCAGATTAAACAGTTTAGTTATATTAGACATTTTTTATAAAATTATTGATATGCCTGCCTATGACTAAATTAATTACTACAACTTACCAGTGAAAAGATAGGTTAGGGTTCAAATCACTCTCCCATCATAGTTTTACTTTTCTAACTCTTTTACTTCCATAGTAAATTCAAAATTAGGTAACATAAACACAAACAGAAGCTGGCAGCTTGTTATGTAGTTGGCTAACAGCATTACCGTATTTCGCAAAATTTAAAAAATGAGCTAAAATTATCCTACATTCTTGTAATTAAAATATACTCCCATCGAAGCATTTAGTTTTTTTTTCATTCTTTTTGATGATATTTGAAGCATGCACTCTGTCAATTCTATGCAAACGTCATGATGTTACAAACTTTCATGATATTTGCAGTACGCATTTTTTAAATTCTAAGTCAAATGTCATAATGTTACATTAAAAAAGTTTATATTTTCCAGAGTGCTAAGGTTAGATTAATAGTGGTATAAGTATTCTTAAATTTTCTAATTTTCCGCGTATTTTTTTGATTTTTTTCTTTTATAAGAACCTCCTTCTGTTAATAATAAACACAGATATGTATATATTTATTAAAAAATATATTTAATTTGCAAGGAAATATTAAATAATAATCGTAAACATTATGCACTAAGAATAATTAAATATTATTCATTTGGCAACGTTGCATTACTACAAAATAATTCGTAGTAAGTAAAAAATGAATGTTGGTATATACACATTTTGTAAACAACTCTGTCTATTGTATTTTATGTCTGTCGCATCAATAAACTAAAGCATTCCAACTCCTTCCTGTGGAATGCCATTTCTTTCAATCCTCGTATGCTTTTGCCTCTTTTCTAGAATATTTTTCTTATTTGGTCTATCCATGTTTTCTTAGGTCTTCACCTTCTATTTTGTTTTCTCTGGCTTTTCTCCTTTTCTTCTTTTTAATCTGTTATGATCTTGTCTTTCTCCATTTTTTTTTCATTTCGTTTAATATTAAACTTGACTACTCCTTATATTTATCTCAGGTATATCATATCTCCTACATTAAGAGTCGATTCTGGTTTTGTTTTTTCTCGTCATTTATTGCATAATATGTCAACTCGAAAATGTCTGGATTGTTTCCAGAATATATTGTTCAAAGGATTTGGGGTTCTGGAATCTCATTATAATTCAAATGCAGTGTACAGCAATGTAAATTCTTGTTATTTTTTGCAAATAATTGTAATTGCACAATATTAATATTGAAAAAAATTGCATTTAATTTACAAGATAGTGAAATATTTAAATAAGACACCCGTTATAAACTACAAAAAGATCAATTATTATTTTTCTTATTTATATAGGTTGTCAAAAACAGTAAACATATTTTTTAAATATATTATTTAAATTTGTAAAGCTCATTTTTATGCTTCATAAAAGTTTTCTACAAACTTTAACTACAGTTAGATTTTCCTTTAAATATTAATACCTCATTCCTTCGTACGATATTTTATTTGTATGATAATAAGTGGTCTCAAAGACCTCAATGATTATGAATCTACAAAAAAATGGACTAGAAAGATTTACATTTATTCCCATATTAGCTAAAACTACTACTTCTAGCTAGAGAATATAACAAGTTTAGGTATAGCTTAGATTAGGAATAAATAATTAAATAAAGAAAGAAAAGTAATATAGGCTAGGTTAAAGTTGTGTACGGTAGTAATATCCCCTTCCCGCCGTTCTATAAAATGTTTTAGAGTCTGATTTTAGGTCCAGATTGTTATTCGTTATTTTTCAATACCATTCCACCAATAATATGCCACGGAAAAAAAGGAAGATAGAATCATTATTGTTTGATAAAATGTAAAAAAGAAACTATGTCGAGCACCAAGAATTGTCAGCTGTAATTTCAGTAACTTACCAATATTTAGTTTTTGGGGTTGATTGATTAAAAAGCACAGCGATTAAGTGGACTTTAACCTTACTTTCAATTAAAATGTAATTCAATGTCCGTGAGTCCGTGGGCTATATAGTCCAGGAAGTAGTTGTTTTTTCTTTAGAAAATGATCAAATCTGGTTTGGACATTATTTAATATTTCCAAACCTGAGGGCGTGCTTAGTTTTTTGCTTTCTGAATTTGTTTCACAATTTACTAAAATATATAAAGTTGATTGTAGTAACCTTTACTTTGTGGAATTCCATCTTACCAAGAACTTTAAAAATAGAACTTTCTAAATAAAACTTTCACTATTTATTTAAAAAATTGCTTTTTAAAACTCAATGATGTTTCGCTATAAACTAGCATCGTCAGATTGACATATTTGTAGCTAGGTACCTGATCTTTATTAAGTAATATTAAGGCTAGAGTATGAGAAAACAAAACCTACAGTATTTAATAAACAAATAAATCTTGGAAGTTCTCCATCATTTAACTGTTTACTTCGTTTTAGTCTTTATTTTATACATAAATAAGACGTAATTGTAACACAAAAATATTAAGTTATTGTAAAGATCAGCATGATACAGTTTTTTTTTGGTTTTTCTATATCATTGCACAGATATACTGAGCTTAGAGGCAAATACTTCCACGACAATCCCTTAGGGCTAATAAAATCTAGGCTTTAATATTGTTATGTCCTATTACTTCCATACTTGGTCTAGCCTTAGTACTACCTAATCAACATCAGGTACCTAGCTACAAACAAACAAAATGTAACTTCAATATTTTCAATCTGACGAAGCAAGATTTTAGTGAAACAGCTATCATTGAGTTTAAAAAAGCAGTTTTTTTAAATAAATATTGGAAGTTTACTTCAGAAAGTTCTATTTTCAATGTTTTTAGTAAAATATATTTTTTCTTATTACCATTTATGCCCTTGGTTTATTGACCATTCCTCTGATTTAAAGTAGTCGACAATTCCCTTAAGAGGTGCTGGAATTGGTCAGAATCTTGCTGGTATTGGCCAGTACTCGTGAAGTTTTATGTTTTGCGTTTGGTTTCTTTTGATGTCATTTTATCAAACATAATGAAAAAGCTATCGCCACATTTAATTTTTGGCATAAGCATTCCAATTTTGTGATCAGTAGATATCAGGTTTTTCAAAGTTTGCTGGAGAAAAAGCGACCGCTTGGAATTGTCTGATATTTATGGTAATTGGTTAGGAAAATTGGACGTTTGATTCGGTAATAGGTGTAATAGTTCTGTTTACTTTGAGCAAATTATTTATTTCAGAAAAATGAGAAGTTTAAATATGTATTCACTAATATAATTATTTGAATATTGACTGATCAATATTTAAAAGATAAAAAAACAGTATTATATTTAAAACTGTAATACTATAGAGCGATTTTCTGAGATTTTGTATTAGACGTTTTGGAGAAATAATTATTATCTGAAAATATTAGTTATGGGGTTTGATGCTCAATTTGTCTTGTTCAAAGACCTCTACCAAGAGATTTTGAATTTTGAAGGCGCTAGATCATGAAATCGTAAAGGACGCAGTAAAGGTCTTGGTCTTTTAGATGGGGAGTTTCTGATGTCTGTTTAAAATTCGTAAATTCGTATATTTTGCATCGTCAAATAAATAATATTACATTTTTCTGTGCAATAAGCCAGTTCCAAAAATTTCATGTTCCGAATTGTTTAAGAAATGCACAGTAGGTAGCTTAGGATTAAAATTAATTATATTTTTTCAAAATTCTTTAAATGTTTTCAGGTAAAAACAGCAAATGACTTCTTACATTACTTATAGAGTTTTTCGGGTATGTCAAAATGTTTTCCCCATTATTTTTATTATTTATAATTGGCTTATCTCTAATATTTTTTGCAACAAATAATTCACACTATTTCAAATAATTCATATTGTCATCCATTGTTTTAAAAGGTGGTGGAATTAATGTATCATTCTACAAAACAACGTTTTCTGGCTTTGCATTTCTGACATTCTCGATGAATTAATTATGAATTGAAAAACCTTAATTGGTGTATCGTGATCTGACCTTTATACATATTTTATTTAACTGCTACACGTGGCATGTAAACCGCTTGAACTGTCTACAATTTAAAAGAATGAAGAAATCTCAACCAGAATTTTCATGTAACACTACTTGTGTAATTATAAAAATAACAATTATTCTTTTTCCTTAAGCAGGGCATCCTAATCCTTGGTCACTACCCTCTAATGTGATTATACAGGGTGTTTCATTGGGAAAGGGCCTAACTTTAACTGTTGATGGGGATCACTTTGGTGGTTCCAAAAACCTATATTTAATGTGTCTGCTGTACTTTATAACCGAGATACAGGGTGTTTTATAAATTTATCCTATTTCTTTCGAACCTCATAACTTCCGAATTACCCTGTATATTATTTTGAGATTTGGTACACGTAATAACAATTACCTAGAGAATCCATCAAAAGCATCTCCAAAAAGATAATGCAGGTCCGGCTTAACAAAAAATTTCAAAACTTGTCTTTCCTAAAAACAACACCCTGTATATAGATTTTCTGAAAATTGCTCTTTATAATAGAAAAGGGTATGAAAAATCGAATCTACTTATTTCTTTTTTATTTTTCCGCAGACAATTTTACTACCAAAAATTCACCGTCAAACTTATAATGTATGCACGTTTTGGGGGTTAACAATGGTATCGGAGAGGTTTTTTTTTATTTTTTAGCTTGAAATGGAATCCATTCAATGCATCTAGAGAAGCATCCTAGAAATTCAATTGAATGTGTATGTTTACTAGTACAGACCACCAAAAATGTGATTACAGGGCCGTACTTAGAACATACTCATTCAGTATGTTTCGAATATCTCGAACACCCTGTATCAACAAAAGTAAAATACGAGAAATAAATTTATTTATTTCAAATAACGAAGAGACTTTCATAAATTTAAATAATTAACATGAACAGAAAACAAGAAATTCTAACAACATTGTTCAAACAAAAAAAGTCCAACCTACAAAAATTGCTCAAAATGACCTCCATTCTGCTCTATGAACTTTCTTGCCCTTTTTGTAATATTGCGAATGGACCTTCTAATCACATCTGGATTATTTCTGATTTCTCCGCAGGCATTCTCTATTCTTCGAAGAAGTTCTTCTCTGCTATTGATGTCGGTAGCATATACTTTTGATTTTAGATATCCCCAAATATAGAAATCCACAAGATTGAAGTCAGGTGACCTTGAAGGCCAGTTATTGGGACCACCTCTGCCTATCCATGAATTAAGAAAATTTTCATTTAAAAAATTCCTCACTATTACTCTGTAATGCACCGAAGCACCGTCATGCTGATAATACATTCCTGCTACATTTACGTATGCATCATCTAATAGCACTGGTAAAATATTCTGCAGAAAATCCAAATAGACTTCGCCAGTCAGTCTATGTGGAAAGATGTGTGGTCCTATTAATTTATTATCAATGACACCGCACCAAACGTTAACAGAAAATTTGTGTTGCGAATGGGCCTCTCTTGTAGCAAATGGATTTTCTTCTCGAGATATTCGAAACATACTGAATGAGTATGTTCTAAGTACGGCCCTGTAATCACATTTTTGGTGGTCTGTACTCGTAAACATACACACTCAATTGAATTTCTAGGATGCTTCTCTAGATGCATTGAATGGATTCCATTTCAAGCTAAAAAATAAAAAAAAACCTCTCCGATACCATTGTTAACCCCCAAAACCTGCATAAATTATAAGTTTGACGGTGAATTTTTGGTAGTAAAATTGTCTGCGGAAAAATAAAAAAGAAATAAGTAGATTCGATTTTTCATACCCTTTTCTATTATAAAGAGCAATTTTCAGAAAATCTATATACAGGGTGTTGTTTTTAGGAAAGACGAGTTTTGAAATTTTTTGTTAAGCCGGACCTGCATTATCTTTTTGGAGATGCTTTTGATGGAGTCTCTAGGTAATGGTTATTACGTGTACCAAATCTCAAAATAATATACAGGGTAATTCGGAAGTTATGAGGTTCGAAAGAAATAGGATAAATTTATAAAACACCCTGTATCTCGGTTATAAAGTACAGCAGACACATTAAATATAGGTTTTTGGAACCACCAAAGTGATCCCCATCAACAGTTAAAGTTAGGCCCTTTCCCAATGAAACACCCAGTATATATTTTATGAAGTTTGAAGCAAAAAAAGCTTCCTTAAGTACTATGAAAAAAGAATACAACTTTTTTAATTCGTGAAGAGCCGCTGTTATATTTTTAAAAAACTTTAACTGCTTAATTTTAATGGCAACTTTTATAATGTCATTTTATTTTTTTACATCATCGCTATGGAATACAATAACAATTACGAATTTAACTTCTAACATACTACTCCCGAAAATTTAAAATTTAGAACAATCCGGTATCTTGACTCTTCTTTAGCTTCTTGTAAAACCGTTTTTTTTCTTACTTTGCTTTTTCAAGTCGTGCTTCCTTTCTATTTACGTATTTTAGGAGTAATTAATTCCGTCCGAACGATAGTGGAAGGATCTTCTTCGTCGTACTGGTCGTGCTTATTCTAGAAGGATTCCATCGCCATTTTGGTAATAATTTCCCCTGTTCTCGGCAGGTTTGAGCGCCTGCGGTATTGGTACCCCCTTATGTCTCCTTAGGATGTCAGTCCGACGGGTAGGAGATCGACCCCAGGATCTTTTTCCCCTTAACTTTGCCTACAATGACAAGCTTCTCCAGATTTTCGGGTTCTCTGCACGCTATGTGTCCGAAGTACTTAAGAATAATCTCTTAACAGGTGATTGAAAGTCTAGTCCTACACTTAAGTTGGTTTAAAAGACATCGATTCGTACGCTTGGCAGTCCACGGATTTCACAGCATCCTTCTCCAACACCACATCTCAAAAGCGTCTATTTTTTGTCTTTCGGAGGCGCGGATGGTCCGGAACTCAACTTGGTAAAGAAAGATGTAGAAAACTAAATTCCACGTCAATCTCACTTTTGTGCCGTTGGAGATATTTTATTTACTTTGGTTACCGAAGATTTGGCTACCTATATGCGTCTCCTTTGTCCTTCCTTTGTGTCCTTTGGAAGGATACTAGCTTTAAAAATTGCATGGAGCAGGACGAAACGCGCCAATAGCCAGTTTTAGTGCTGAACCTTCAGTTTTATTGTTTTAATTTTGTTTTTTTAACACACACACTCTAGCCAAATCCGTCCCTTCCAGAATGCTTCCCTCTAGGAGCGGTGTATTCCGGGAAGAACTTCCTCCTCCCCACCATCACTTCCGATGGGGGCCTCAGTCTTCGGGCTATGCTCTTCTTTTCACTATCTTGGTTCGGAGATAGTTTCCAGGTGTCTTCTGTTTGGTTCGGGATGGTGCTTTGCACCTCTATCCTCCTGTCTTCTTTTTAGGCGTTCTAGAGTGTGTGCTCGTTAAAGCTGTCCCTACTCAAGAACCTGCGCATTTCCCTAGGGATGAGCAGAGTCTTTTATAGGTGGTTCCTCTTCTGTCTGCTTCTTGACAGATGTTGTCCCTTTTTAGTTGTCCATCTGTTTCCTTGCTCTAAGGTGTCTTCTGTAGTCCTCGTGTGTCCTGAGTTCTTCAAATTTACTTCTGGCTCTGACTTTCATGATTTCTTCTGTATTCTTCTGGTCTAGTTCCCTGTATAGTTGTGTATTTCTTATGTAACATGGGGCTTCTGCTGCTTGCCTTAAACTGATGTTCTGCTGTACTTGTATATTCTTTTTGAAGGTTTTGGCTGTGATCGGAATGATCAGAATGATGATTGCATTTATTAGATGTATCTTTGTCTTTGTGCTAGTTTGGATTTTCTTCCTATGAGTCCGGCTAGTCTTACTCTTGCTTGTTTTGCCTTCTTTCTAATGTTTTCCTCGTGTTCTTTAAAGGTTAGTCTTTTGTCCAGTATCACTCGTAGGTATTTGGCCTCGTTTTTCAATTTGATCTCTTCTCCATAGGTGATGCTGCCATATTTAGGTACATAACTATAACTTTAAAAAATATTAAATCTGCAAACAAAATTTAAAGGGCTGTCAATTTCTTAAATTAAACTATAAAATATTATATTTTTAAATTCCTTTGTATATTAATTCCTACTTTGTTAACAAAATGTTGCAGTTTATTAAAATAATCGAGAGTTGAAAATTTCTAATATATTTATAATATTTATTTATTTATATTGCTAGCAGGATTCTACATTTTCCGGTATATATTAATTAAGCTTCTCTAAAACGTCTAATCAATCAATCTGTGTATTATCACAGTAGGTAGAATTTAATAACAACTGCAATCTTTAATACCTTTCACAAATAGCAAATAGTAATGCGATACTTGCATTTAATACTAATTGTCTTAGCAAATTAAATTAATTTTATTTTAATTTTATTAAAAAGGTTTTGAGATCTAACTTTATTTCTACATTACTCTGCAATGTTCTATATATTTTTTTCGCATTTCTGAAACTTCCTTTATTTGTTTCTTTTCAAATTTTTATAATAAAAGAGGAAAAATATTAAACTATTAGCATCTTTTGCCGATCCAAATGTCACAAATAAATCGAAATATAATTGTTATTGTTAATTATTTATTTTCGTATTTATACATAAGATAAATATAATTATATGTTACGAGACGCTTGTTCAAAATATTTTATATAATTTTTCACTTTTACACCTCGATGCCTAAAACGCAAGAACCGCCGCCAGCACGAGCGGGTGTCACCGTCCCCCTGTATAACCCTCCAAACGGTGTTCCATCGCGAATGGATTCGTCAAATTTGATTTTTACTACCACCCATCGCGGTAATTTCGACCGAGAGTGATCCCATCAAACTATTTTCATTTTTTTGCCCTCATAATTAAAATTTTATAAATAAATTACATAGGGTCAACAATAATACCCTGTTCAACTTACTTTCCCATAGTTTACTACTTGCATGAAATTTTGGCAACTATCCAAATTAGTGCGTGATAATGTTAGTTCCAAATTATTCTGTTTTGTCGTATATTTAAATAAATTTTAACAGTTATTTACGTATACCAGTTATGAAAAGACCAGATTTTACATAAAGAACGTTAAATTAAATGCTAAATAGCATGTAAAATACAAAAATTAATCAATTTTGAATGTAGTTTTCCCTCATTATCGATAAAAATGTTATTATACCTATGCTTTTACGACTGAAAAATGTAGAAATAATGATATTTGAACATTTTTTAACAGAAATGTTAAAACAACATTTAATTTTTGTCCTTTGATTTAACATTTTTTTATTAGTTCATTTTAGAATGATATTTTTATTTATTTAATTGGGGTTTCTAAAATATAAAAACTCAAACAACAGATTATAAATTATATCCCTAGGAATACAAGAGATTGTTTTTGTGTTGAATCAGTTTGCAGCTAGGGCCTTAAAATTCTTTTACTACGCCCACCCCTGTAAGCCGTCAATAACACAGAGTCCTCAATCAATGTAAGATGTCTTATAACGCAAGGTAAAAAAACGCACAGCTGTAAAGTAAATCGCACCGCTTCCCTAGCAGCCACTTGGCAACTGTCAGGAGACGTCTGCATTTTATTCAAAATCTCCTCCCGTCAACCGGGGTATATTCGACTTTTTTCTGACAAAATTCCTAAAAGCTTTGTATTAAAAATCTCACAAAAATTAATGTACAACTACTTGCTTTTTGCCTACATATCCAATAAAAGAAATTTTTTATCGAGTTTGGGTTTGAATTTTTTTACCTATAGCGTGATCGAATTTCCCTACTAGTACGGAGTAAATTCGACCGTAATTTATTAAAAAAAAAGTATGTTTTCTACCCACCAAATGAAAAAAAAACCTTCAAGAATACAATATAATGGAAAAAACCTTCAAGAAATATAATTAACCACTTTGTGAACTTTTAAGACAACATAAATTCTTATTTATTCTTACGGTTAATTCTGGATGACGCTTCACGAATTGTTTGAACCAATCTACCCCTGGTTGGTTATCTTTGAATGGTTTCTCGGTTTTGTTCATGTTATCCAAATAGTTTTTGACTATTATTTTTATATCTGATGACTTCAAGAAAAAAATCCAAGAGGCACAAGTCAAGAGACCCAGTTTCCTTTCTTACTCAGTCCCCAAAGCCGTTGGTCGACCATGATTTAGGACATGCTGTTTATTTTTGGAATCATTGAGCGTTGCCTGTGGAATTCTATATTTTTCAAATGCCCATTTCTTTGGTTTTTATATTATATTTGCAGTATGCCACCAACCCAACCTTCTTGTAGTTTCTTACCACGATCGACTTTAACCTACACAACTACAATTTTTTATAAATATGGCCATATAACAAATATTTTTTTGTACAAAATTTTTATTTTACTTTTAATTTCTTAACAGATATATATGTTTTAATGTACAATAACCATTATTACCTAAAAACCTATCGTTTCTATTCAGCAATACTTTGTTTTCACACTATATAAATATAAATATAAATAAAAGACTAACAGTTTCTGTATCCAAACTAACGTCACCTATCTTCTATCAAAATAGTAACTGACTATGCTAATGGTAACTTTCAAAACTATATTTTATCATGCAAGTTGCAAACTTGCTCTAATGCCCAACAGATGAAAGAAGCTAATTAATTTCAAATTGTACCCTTAGTCGAAATTACCCCTCCATATCGAATTTACCCCTTATACATAATTGAAGTTGAATTTCATACTATATATAAATTGCAAATAACATTTATTAAATTGCATTTAATATTTAGTTATTTGGAATTATATATTTGTTCCTCTTCCATAATATAATGGTAAATGTATTTAATTACAGTTTCCAGATTAATTTACCATTGTTTCAACGTTTTTATTTCAGAATATTGGGTGATTATCTAAACAGTGTCTACATTGCATTTCAACCCAGCTATTTTTGTTATTTGTATATTTTTTAAATTTATTGCTAAAGGAGTATCTAACATTAAATACAATCTAGCCTTTCTAGTGTCATTTTGGCTGAATACACTTGTTGCAGCAAGGTTTGTTTTAGTAGAAGCAGGTAGTTTTTATATATCATTGTGAATACTTTTCACGATGCAGGATCGCCATTGCCTATTATAGTTTTATAGATACTGCAAAGATGCAGCAATAGTTCTTATACGCCCTTTAACATCACCAAAAACTTTTTTGTTTAAAAGGAACTAGTTAACACCTTACTACCTCTTCACTGTAATCCTTGCAACTTATAATATCTGCTGTCAAAGGCTTTGATGACTCTGCAATGTCCATAAAACTATTTACACACCTATCTGAGTGGTCTTCTACATTTTCAGGGAGGCTACGTTTTCTATGATGTTATATAATTTTTTAGCCTTTTACTAGGGGTAATACTACCACTACCGTCTCTCACATATTCTACTTTTCACACTTATAAAATCTGTGAAATACTGGGTTTGTATTCCACACTGCTTTCCTAACCTAACCTAACCTAACCTAACCTAACCTAATCTAACCTAACCTAACCTAACCTAACCTAACCTAACCTAACCTAACCTAACCTAACCTAACCTAACCTAACCTAACCTAACCTAACCTAACCTAACCTAACCTAACCTAACCTAACCTAACCTAACCTAACCTAACCTAACCTAACCTAACCTAACCTAACCTAACCTAACCTAACCTAACCTAACCTAACCTAACCTAACCTAACCTAACCTAACCTAACCTAACCTAACCTAACCTAACCTAACCTAACCTTTTTTTTTTTTTTTTTTTTTATGAAGAGGTGGAAAATGCCTTTACGCACACCCGGCTCTGATGTTCTGAGCCGGGTAGTGTGGGACTCTGGCTTCAACTACCCACTAAAAAACCACCTCTCCTTCCGTGTTTCCACCGTGGCACCACCCCCATTGGGTATTCCTTCGCGGTGAAAAGCCTGACATTCTCTTCCTTTTGTCTTTTACTTCATTTTGCTACGAGACACCATGTACCTTTTTTTTTTTCTCAAGGTTATTGGTTTTATGTCTTATTAATTATTTTGTCTTTGAAACTCTCTCTCCTCCTTCTCTTTCTCACTCATGACTTTCGATATGAACTCTGATATAAGATCCCAGTTTTCCTTAGATTCTATCATCACCGCTATAACATTATTTGTATTTATTTCTATATTAAATTTGCTCTGTAAAGTTCTTCTCCATTCTCCCCATCTACGGCATATAAAAATGGTGTGGTCAGGTGTGTCTAGTTCCCCACAGTAGATACATTGTTCGTTTGCAGATTTTCCTATTCTGGCAGTGTAGACCCTGAAAGATCCGTGGCCGCATAAAAATTGTGTTGTATGATAGTTGATGTTTCGATGTTTACACACTAGCCATTCTTTTAAGTTCGGAATCAATGTTTTTGTTCTTTGTGCCGTCTCTTCTAGCTCCTGCCATCTGTTCTGCCATTTTTCATTTGTAACGTTTGCTTCCTCTTTTCTAATAGCTTCTGTTATTGCTTCTTGTTTTTTTCTTACATGCAGTCGTACTCTTTCCTCCACCATAAGTTCTATGGGCGGGGTGCCCGATATAACACATACTGCCTCGGCAGATATGGTTCTATAGGCTCTAGTTACTTTTATTAACATATTTCTTTGTACACTTCTCAAAATTTTAGCATACTTTTTAATTTTAACGACCTTGTGCCAAATCGGTGCTCCGTATAACAGAATGGAGTTAACCACAGAGCTCATTACGCGTCTTTTGTAAAAACTGGGTCCTTCGATGTTTGGAAGAAGTTTTGCTAGAGCGTTGTAGGACTTTTTGGCTTTTTCGACCGTCTTTAGAACATGTGCATTGAACAGAAGCTTGTCGTCTATATATATTCCGAGACACTTAAGACTTTTTACAGGCCTTATTTTTCCCCCTTTACCGTAAAGTAAACATCATCCCTTTTTCTCTGACCTTTAAAGACCACAGCTTCTGTTTTGTGCGCAGCTAATTGCAATTTGTTCTCATCCATCCACTTGGCTATTCTAACAAGGGCTCTATTTGCCGCAACAACTAGTTCTTTTTTCCAGCAGCCTCTACTACGAGCGTAAGATCATCCGCATATGCCACTGTCTTGCACCCCACCGGTAATGTGATATTGAGCACCTGGTCATATAGTATGTTCCACAGAGTCGGTCCAAGAACCGAGCCCTGTGGAACTCCTTGTGATACCGTCTTTTCAAACCCATCTCCAAAAATAGTTCGCCTTTCAAAATAGCTAACAATGATCTGAATAAGGTAGTCTGGGAGGCCTTGCGTTTTTAGATTTCTAACCTAACCTAACCTAACCTAACCTAACCTAACCTAACCTAACCTAACCTAACCTAACCTAACCTAACCTAACCGAACCTAAACTATCTTCTTCAGGTGGTATCTAAGATGGTTTTACCCTGTGAACAGCTTTATTTAAGGGGACAGCAGACGAAGTATTTTTCTGAGAAGCTGTATTTGAAATTATAATTAAAAAAAAGAATCATTATTGCGAAGTATTAGCATTGTTTGACAATTTACTAGACCAGTAAAAAATA
Organism: Ophraella communa; assembly: GCA_035357415.1. Taxonomy (NCBI): domain Eukaryota; kingdom Metazoa; phylum Arthropoda; class Insecta; order Coleoptera; family Chrysomelidae; genus Ophraella; species Ophraella communa. The sequence continues at coordinate 15,772,833 of CM068988.1, read as the reverse complement.
TAGTAACTTTCACACTACCAAGAAAATTAACTTGGCGCCTGGTTCAGTTACGTTAGAGGCTTAAGATTTCTAAGAAAATAATTGGAGAATATGATTTTAGAGTGTGTGAGGAAGGTCGTTCGTATTTAGAGAATTGAGATTCTTGTGGGTAATGTACTGCATCTTCTTGATCCGTTACTTTGTCAAAACAACTATAGTTTACGCTCATACGTTTTAGAACCAATATCTCAATTTTCTAAATAACTCTGCTTACTAAAAAAATTTGTAATATCTAAATTATTCCATTTAAAAGTATTTACATATGTATCTGTATCTATTCTTGAAGGGTGGGTCGCCCTACTGCACTTAGGCCACATTTGGCCCATTGTGCGTCCTTGTGAGATTGAGCCTACCTCTTAGCTCATCAACCATCCTACCTGTTTAGGTTAAAGTAGGTGATAATGTTGCCAGTAGGCAGCTCCCTCATATTGGCATGTCTTAGCCACAAAGGGCGTGCTCAACTGTCTCATCTTCTTGTTAACATATTCTACACTATGGGGTGTCAGATAAACCCAAACTGTTCAGATGTTTTCGTAATTGACAATGGCCAGTAGGTATACCTGTGACCAAACGCAGGTCATTTCTGGTCATGGCTACGTATTTCTTGGCTGCTCTGCTATTCTACATAAGTTATAGAGAATTTTAGGCCATTCAAAGTAAAGTTTTACTAGCTATTGGGAAAAAACTTCAAGCAAAACAGTTTTCAGTGTTTCAAACGGTTCTTGTACCTATTAAAACTATGGTTTGGATTCTCTGTATCTTTCATTCTTGAAGGGTGAGTCGCCCCACCACATTAGGCCACATTTGGCACATTGTGCGTCCTTCTGAGATTGAGCCTACCTATTAGCTCGTCAACCAGCTTACCTTTTTAAAGTGGGGTGTCAGATAAACCCAACCTGTTCAGATGTTTTTATGGGTGAAAGTGACCAGTAAAGGGGTCTGTGGCCAGACGCAGATCTTTTTAGTCATGCCCACGTATTTCTTGGCTTCTTTGCTGTTCGGATACTTCAGAGGTTACTTGGATAGTCTGCAACCAAACTTTTTCCTCGTCCCATCTGCCCTTGAACTTGTTAGGGGAGCATTTCTTTACTAGGTAACCACCGCTGATGCTGGCAAACTAATGAGACTGCCAGGTCCCAAAATATTTTGGGTAACAGCTTTCCTAGCCAACGAGTGTCAGCTATACGACTGCCTTTTGAAATTCTATGATCTTCGATCCATCCTAGAGTAACCAGGTTGTTGTCGCAGGCTTCGGTAAGGGTCATGTGACCTAAATCTAGACCTGACATGATCCGTGGCCTATGGTTTGAATATTAACAGAACTAAAAATATTTTGACTGCTTAAAATATTACTTTATAAGCTTTGATTTGGATTATAGAGCATTTACTACCATTTAGTGCAAAAGTGCAGTACCCAAGATTTTGTTAGAACTTTTAATTCCTTCTAAAACGTCTAACAACAATATCTTCTGCTATATAGGTAATAATAATTGTATGTTTTTGTTAAATTGATTGTACTAACCCCTACTTTTTGGAAGTCCATCTTATTAAGAATAATAAAAAATTCTTCGTTTTAACAAAACTTCCACTATTTATTTAAAAAATTGCTTTTTTAACCTCAATGACGGCCGTTTCGCTGATTAAAAAAATATTTTTTAAATAAATAGTGGAAGTTTTGTTAAAACGAAGAGTTTTTTATTATTCTTAATGTATGTTTTTGCTTATTATGTTCACTGCTTAATTAGCTTTTAAATTAAAGATCTTAGAAATAACAAAAATAATGAATTGGGTTGGCATATTCTGTTCTTTGCAAAACTATATCATCATTGATTTCGTTTAAACTATTTTTTTTATTTAAGTTTTAATAATATAGAAATATGAAGTTTGTCAAATGATTCGCTGTAATAAACATAAATTGTTTAAATATTTCATAACTGGTTACGTAAATCTTTGCAAACATAAACAGACGTTATTATCGTTTACAAGTCTTAACTGATCACTCTCGACTCATGAAAAACCTATTTTTGGAATTGTAGTTTGTATCATTAAAAGAGTTACGCAATTGTTTTTATATTTGATTCTATTAATGCCTCGTTCACATGGGCATGGTATCATTAGGTGTGTGACTTAATGGGTGATTTTGTTAGTGTACCTATATTATTATTTATGTCCGAACTAGGCGTACCCATACGCGAAGGAAATCAATATGTCCAATCATTTTTATACCTTGGAATTACTCTTAGACATATTTTATAAAAACTCACTATTTCTTTATGCTGATAACTTTTTAAGTGCGATAAACAGGTGGCTGAAAATTAAATTTGATTTGCATTTTATGGAAACATTAGTTTTTATTCACAATTTGTTTAAAAATACATACACACCGATTACATACATTCACTCGTCATCTATATTTGCCTCTTTTGTAGATCTTTAACTGATATTTTTTGTATAAATTTGAATAGCCGATTTTTCTGGTACTCTTAACGAAACTCGTGAAATGATCGTCCACCAATGTGTGATACTGTTCTTCGATTTTTTTGATTTCGCGTGCCAAGGTCGGCTGGCAATTCGAACACCAACACGAGTTCGTTTTCTTCTGGAATAGACTGTCCAATTCTTTTTTAATATTCAATTTATGTTTGTGCAGTAACTGAAAATGGGAAAAACAATAACGAACAGTTTAATTTCTATTATTTCTATTTGTTGAATACCTTTTTAAAGGATATTTCCAACTCTTGCACGGCATCCATAAACTGGGGTTCGCATACTGAACAGATTTTTTTAAATGATAGTTTTGGTGTTTTGTTAATTGAATTCCCTGATTCTTCCGAACTGGATGAACCGCCAGTAGAGTGTTTCCGTTTCCTTATAGGCCGGTGGTGTCGTGATAAACGACCTTCAAAATCCATCGAAATTTTGACGTTATTTTATTATGAAAATTGGATTGACAATCGGACTGACATCTTTCAAATTTTTTTCATAAACAAAGATAAATATATATAGCGTTCGGAATCGCAATCAGACTTCTACGATTGCTCCATATCGTTCGTTTATGTCATCGAGATGTGTCGGAGGTAAATCGAGATCGTTCGGCAAGAAAATCTGAGCGATCGGACGGCGATCTTTTTGCTCGATATATTTGGATCGACAAAAGCGATTAATCTGTCATAGATTAAGTCATTTAAATTTAAATAGTTTAAAAGTGTTTGCGAGGTTAGTAACCGTTTTACCAGTGGTGTCACACACAGGGTATTATATACTTATGCCTCGTATTAATTGTTAAAAAAAAAATAACTGTTTTCCGCTTGTAATTATCTGTACAGTAATATACATTTTTATAAGGTTGTAGGAATATAAATTTAGATTAAAAACTTCTAAGTAGTAATTATAAATAGTTGACTTAGTTGGTCAATATGAAAAATAAAGCAACGTCTATGATAACAATGTGGTTGTCATTAAAATATTTTGTTAATTTTTAATAATTCAGATAAATAGAACCCTACAGATGAAAAGTAATTCCCATTCAAGAGTTGGGTTAACTACTTAAATCAGAAAATAATATATAAAACAGCATGAAAAAACTATACATGTCAAATGTCACGATTCGAATGAGTCATATTTGGTTCTTCAATATGGCCGACTTCCGTTGTGATTATTTGCTAGATTAAAATATGACAACGTTCCTTCCTTTCTATTCTTTATTCGTAGAAAATAAATAATGTGAGTGTGAGGTTATGTGAAAAAATCGGAACCGTTCGGTTATTTCAGATCGCTTAGATCCGTCGGATGTCACGTGATAAAAATCTGGTCGCATCTGAGAGGTTTATTCCGAACGCGACTATAGAAGGTCCTTTCGTTTGCTTAGGAAATTAGAAACACATTTCTACACTTGGTGTAATTTACACTCGATTTTAGTATTCGTTTGCTGATTGGATTTACACCCGTGTAGATGAGGTGTAGTTTATCTCTACCTAGTCGAAAGGAGGAGTAAAAAAATAACTGAAATGCACTATTTTTCATTCGTTTGTGTAAGAACACTGAAAAGTAACTGATTAAAAGTGTAGTGTAGATTACACTACACCTAGAAATAGATGAAATACCTTTAGTGGTTTTAGATATAAACCTTCAGTTGTATAATTTAAAAGTAGTATAGATAGTGGTTACATTCTGTTAAGCAAATGTTTATTGCCGTCCCTTTAGTTCTTAATACTGTTTTAAGTAGAAGACTACGACATTCTTTAGGGAAGTTTTTCTTATAGCGTTTTCCATTCGTCGCACTCGGGCAGCACTGGGTTTTTAGCAAGCCTAGTGCTGTCTGGTACATGCCTTGGGATAATACCTAACACTAACATTGACCTTTCCGAATGACTACAGCAAATTTCTTTGCGCACGCAGAATAGTTTTAGAGCATACAGTCGTGGCAGGGTCTGCCAAAAGTTTGAAAAGTCGAACTACAGCCTAAAGGTACATTTCAGCCTTTTGCTCGCAATTCTATTGCTAGCCTTTTTTGTGAAACAACTGCGCATGCGTTTCAGACTTTTGACTGCAACAAAAAGGCGCACAAAAGTATAGAACCATTTCTATTTATTCAAGGTCAAATCCTCGCAATCTCGCCTGTTTTTAGGGAAACAACCCAAAATCTATGTTGGCAGAAATGTCAGTTTACTTCAACTGATTCTATCCTGTCATCCTATAAGCATAATAATCATTGAAGTATTTTATAATAATAATTATATGTTTATTCCGAAGTTCGTGTGTACTTACAGTTTGTATTTGATTGAAAATCCATGTTTTAAACTAAAGGTAACGTAACCTCAAATATTCAGAAACTGACAACACTTGTCAAATGACGAAAAAAATCTCTCAAAAGTTGCGGCAATGTACGAAGGCATGGTAAAAAGTTGCTAGCAATTCAAAATAGACTTGCAGGAAAAAGGCTGAAATGTACGAGAACCTTTAGAGATTAGTTTATGTAGATCGATTTTCTTTAAAGTGTCTATTTTGACTTATATCAACTCGCTCTCTTCTTATCTAACTTGATCCTGTCAAAGTTTGATGTCTCCGCCAGCAGCAGTTTTTTTCCCATTTCTTTACGGTGGAGGGAAAAATGTCATGGCAACAATATGAAACATGTCACAAAGCAACAATACATATGCCATTATCAACAATTAAAAATTTGCTTATATCCACATTTTTTCTAATAACTAACTCGGATTTTATCATAGACTATCGTGACCACATTGTAGAAGATTTCCATTTTCCATTATATTAAAATATGCCAGTAAAACGTCTTCGGTAACTTACCGTACTCCTCTTGTATCGCACCAAGTGCTTATACGCTAACCGATAGTTTATTCCGGATTTGGAGGGCCCCAAACGTGCTACTGCATCATTAGCCGCGGACTCAATTTCGTTTAGATTTTCCAATATCGCACTAAATTTGCGGTTGCGGTTACAACAACAATAAGCTGTCTTTAATAACATAAAATAACTGTCAAACAACTGTAACCAGGGAGACGCAAATCCCACCGACGACTTAATTATTTTAATTTCTAACATCTAGACGACTTTAATAGTTGTCACAGCTAATTTCGAGTAAAAATAGCGTATGAATTGTACTATTTATGGTTGAAAATTGCTACGTTTGAAGAAAAAATAGTATACTACTATATACTATAGTATACTTACTACCAATAAAAAGAGTTTTGTTGCTCTACATTTATTATTTCCAAAACTGTTTTAAAATTTGTCTAAGGAGAATATTTATCCAGAATGACTGCTAGGTATTTGACCTATTCCTTCTTCCTCTTGTTGCTATTAAACTGTCTAAAAAATTGTTTACCAAAATAATGTTTATTTCAATAGATACCTACTTTTGAACTAAAATATTGTGAACTCTTAAAATTTAAGTTTTGGACACGCATCGTGTACCTTTGCCAAATTAAGCTTTTAGATACAATTTGTACGTTGTGGCTTATTTGTTGGTTTGAATATTTTTATGAACCAATCAATCTACTGTCATCAGAATTTCCAATTTCATTTAATACAAATAATCATAGGAATTGCACGTTGTATTTCCAAATCACGTGTACAACCCACGTGCTTAATCGGTAGGGATTGTAATAAACATTTGTTCCTTCCTACGACAAAAGCCCACTGAAATGTCGCATAACAACGAATTCAGATTTGTATAAAAAGATCTGTTTGGAATTAACATTAAATACAGTCAGAGAAATTTATGCACAAAATATAAATTTATGAATAAATTATTAAATATGGGAGAGATATTGTAATTTTTCATCAAATAAGTAGTTTATTTTATTAGATACAAAAAATTTTGCTCGTGTTTGGGAATATTTATTTTTTTTGTAAACCCATTGTGTAAAAAATGCAATTTAAATCAATATTTGCAGCTGCACTGGATTCTTTTTAATTCTAAAATTGACGAAAACTAAGCTTACAAAGCTTTTTATTTTCCACGAATGAAATGTGAGTTTTTATAAAAGTTTATTTATTTAAATACATCTGCTAAGCATTCGACCGCTACCAGCTTCTTTGCATAAATATTAAGATGAATCTTTTAAAAATATATAAAAGATGTCCAAAAAGATATAATAAACAGATGTCCATTACATACTTGATAAAAATTTGGTGAAAAAAGAAATAAATCATTTAAAAGTTGATAAATGTTGTCAACCAAATATACAAATTATTCATATTTGTTCTCTTTTAAATGATTTGCACTTGTGCAGGATCTCATTATAGCAATATAGTCGTATAATGTTTGGTGATGTGCATGTTTCGAGCCAAATATTTCAGAAAAAAAAACTAAGTAATTAGAAATATTTTATTTAAATTATTTTTTATTAATTAATACTTCACCAACCAAATGTATCGATCTCTGAAATGTTCTATTTCTCTTATTCAACACACATTTCAGTGGATATGTCAAGCTATATTAACATTTTAGTAGCCACTCTTAGAAATATTTTCTATTTAAACAGAGTATTAAAATTTAAAGTTTAGGAAATTTAATGGAACCTCTGACAGTTGTCACTAAACTTTGGAAATACACCTACATATTTAAATATTCATAGAGCTCTATGAGAATTCAAACTAAATAAAATAAAAACTGAAAAATTATTAATTTATATCGTTTTAATTAAAATATTTACAAAATATTGACGATTATTATTATTATTATTCAATAAATTAAATAAATATTGATTTTGATTTAACAGTCTGTCCAAGAAGAGAAATTTTTTTTTTATTTTCAATTTAAAGTATTTTACATATAAAGGAGTATAAAATGAAGCAGGGTTAAAGTAACACTTTTCACTACAATTAAAAATAAAAATAGTTTCTTACCTTGGACGACTCATCCTCATTAACTTAAATAATTTCTAAGTTTAGTCAAATCAGCCAGCAGTTTTTTATAGATGTTAAGTAATATTTTGGCAATTTTTTTTCTGAAATAATTGGTATGTCATTTTTCTTTGCAAAAGCTCAACGAAAAAAATCGAAGCTAATTATATTTAATAAAAAAGTATGTAAGCATGAGTGCGTGTAAATATTATTAATAATTATACGATAAGTAATTCAATGTTTATGAGACTGTTACTGTATCGCAAATTTTTTTTCTGATCAATATGTGAATAATAAAAAAGTGTGTAATCTGAATTAAGTTATTGTATTTCTTTAGTAGGGGTCGGTTTCCAAAAATTCAATTAATTAAAAAGTTTAAGAACTTTGGTTGGCTGCAAAATTACCCAAAATATAAATTAAATTAACTTTAATAAACTTCTTGTATTATGACTTAGAAATTTGGTTCTTCTATCAGTTTCTACTGTTCTGTAACTGGATTATTTATTATAAAAAACTTTTTAATGAAAAATCTTTGATTATAAATACCTATTATAATCAGAAGTAACGAACTTATTTTAATTTTGTGGCCTTTTGAAGATTTCTAAAATTTTTATTGTCATTTGCGATAGCTAAAAATCCAAGCAAACCATGCTCCAAAATTATTTGGCATAATGTTGTTTTTTTTCTCTTAATTTCATTCTATTTAGATACCAGAAGGACAGTTAACGAATCTACTAATCTTAAACGTTTTCAACTTTCAATAAAATATTATTTTTATTATTACGTTAATTTTACAGTCTATCTAATTTATTTCTACACTAAACTAGCTTAACTAGTTTAGAACACACTTTAATAAGAATATACTGATTTACTGTACATCTCATCAAAAACTAAACTGCTTCTCCGCTCGAGAGTTTTTATTTAACCACAGCTTCTAGTCAATTCGGCGAACGTATCGAATATATTGTGCCCGGAATATTCGCGAAGCTTCTTCGTTCTCGGAGTGGTCTATCCATCGCCGGCCGACATGACAGTTCGCAGCATCAACAACTTCGATTGGCAACGGTCTCAGTCTGTCAAAAAAAAACTTGCATCAGAATATTCTCCCTGAATGTTTTTTTCTAGATAAGAATTTGAGAATTCCATCTTCTATATACCAAAATTGTGACAACTACAATTAACTATCAGCAACTTCACCCAATTAAATTTTCAAATAATTTTAGAAAAATCTGTTGTATTGACCTATTAGGAAGATCATATTTTGCAAATTTGCATAAACCGTAGATAAATATGTAAAGAATGTAGATTTTATTGAAAAATTTTTGAATTAAAACTGCTTTATTCTTTTTCAAAATATTCTCGTTGGTGATCAACACATTTTAGCCTTTGTCTAAATCATATATCATATATCATTGCAGTTTTGCCATTTCTTTAGAAATACCTACAAAACATGGTTTTGGAACCAACTGCTTCTTCGGCGTTTGTACATCGTTAATCATGCAGTTTACCTTTCGTATTCGTGAACAAGAAGTTCATCATAATCCTTATGGATTATGGCTAATGCTAAAATATTTTGGTCCATATTTTGTAGAGAATCAGTCCTAATTTCTTCAATTTTCACAATTGCATGTTGTTATCTTTTTCAATTCGTAAATTTTTACATTTTCTCCTCCACTTTTATCCATTCTTTTACATTTAAAATATTCGTATTAACTTCAATGGCATCTTTCTCTGGGTCTTCCTCTTGATCTTGGACCGAAAGAAAGCCTCTCTATATTTTCCCAATCATCTCTGACGGCTTTCTTTGTATTTTATGCCCAGTCAGTCTAATATTTTCGCTTGTATGAACCTTATAATATCTTCTCCATCAAGTTCATCTTCGATTTCATTATTACTTTTCTCTCTTACTATTCCATCTGTTGCAATATTTGGTCCCGCTATTATTTGTTAAAACTCTTTTTTTTTGTTATAGTGCTTGTTTTCACTGCGTAGCATGTTACTGGTTTAATAATAATTTTATAAATATTTTTTCTTGTTTTTTTTGCACATACTTTTGAGCAAGCTGTCATTTCGACCAAGCTTGATTTCTGCTGCGTTATCTAATTGTTCTACAGCTTTTATTATTTGTTTTTCAATATTTTCTCCAACATCTGCATATACTTTAATTGGTAACTGATTATAAGATTATTTTTGGCTACTTTTGCCCTTCTTATTATATTATTATATATCTTAGCATATTATAGGAGATAATGAGTCCCCCTGCTTCACTCCTCCATTGATATCAAAAAGATTGTTAGTTTACTGCTCCTCTTGTGTTTCTTAAACTCATTTTTATTAATGTTCCAAGTTATTTTTGTAAAAATATTTCTAGTTCGAAAAATCTTTTAAAATCAACAAAAGTAACATGGGTTCTATTCCCAACTTTCTTGCAATATTTGTTCAAGTGTGTGTATTGCATGGACCCTAAAACCTAACCTAAAACCATTGTGGTTATCTCCAAAAAATTTTTTCACTTGTATTTTAAAACATTTGAGGCTGCAAGTATTTTAACAGTTTTCTTTGTCCCCATATAAATTAGTGTAAATATACCAGTCTACCATTACTGAGGCATCCTGTTTGACATCGATTTCTGTCTAATCAGATGAAATTTTTGTTCATGTCTCAGTTGACTTCTATGTTTTGTAACTCTGAATCATCTCTTTCATCCTTCCCTGGCCTTGTTGTATTTAAATCCTCTAATTTTACAAGAAAAAAATATTCATCAATATTGTATTCACATATTTTGAAGCTCCTGTGTTGAACATTTTAATCATTGCTTGCATTCTCAGTTCACGTACTGCATTGATGTTTTAGACACGAAAAAAACGAAAAAACTGGGTCTTTTAACAGGGCACAAGCAGGATCAACAAGCATATTTTTGCTTTAAAGCTAACAGAAAGATTCTGTCAGGTAGAAGAAGCAACCTCTAAACATTCTTTGCTAATATCTTTCAGGGCAGATATTTCTAACTACAAAGACTAAGAAAAGTCTAAGTTTAAAAGCTACGAGGAGGAATAACTGTACAGTTTATTTAGTCTATTAGGAAAGATCAGTCTGCTGCACAAGATCCTACAGAGTAAAAAGGTCTAGCACAATTGAGTTCGGAGTAACTCTTCTCACAAGGAACACCTTATTGTGCGATAATCTAATATGTGTGAAAACTTGGTAAGGTCATTAGTGTAAAGTTGATCTGTCAAATTCTTGCAAATATATAAAAACAATACTCTGGAATTCAATGAAACACCAAGTTAAAACACAAATCTTTGTGATGGTGTTGTACTTCGAAACTAGTCGCTATTTCAATTTACTATTTTTCATACCAAACTTGTTTTATATTCCATGCTGTGTTACACATACTATAATAAAAATTCCATTTATGAACTATTTGTATGTTAAAGAAATAATAATTTAAGCCACAAAGAAGTTATTTTAGCGTTTCGCCTGTACTATTTTAATGCTACATTACGTAAATGCGCATAATAACTGCGGGCTTTTCACGTATTTAGCTATATCGCATAGGTATGTGTATTTCCAGTTCTCCTTTTGTTATGATGATGAATAGCAAATGTCCACCCCATTCGACCACAAATACGCAAAGATTTATATATTTCGTAATGACTATTTATTACATTAATTAAAATACGAAACAAACTGTTATTAATTTTAGTAGATTCGTTACGATTTCGCCTTTTGTTTTTAACCCAAATCTACACGCAACATTATGCGAAATATCTTTTATGATGAATTTTACATTCATTAATCCATATGGGAAGGGAACGTTTCTGATTTATTTCCTTCCGCAAAAAAGATATAATCCAGTTGAAAGCGCTCAAATTCCGAATTACGCAATCAAATTTGGTTACAAGAAAATTTGTTACTTTATATATTAAATTGTCTTTCTTATTTATTGCAGTTAATAACAAAATGTTAACAAAATATGATTTAGTTCTAGGGTACTTACTAAAACCATCGCATAATTTTAGTAATTGAATAAAACATTCCAATTTTGAACCTCTTTTCGTTAAAAAAAAAGGAATTAGACAAAAAGGAACTAAATGTTATTTCTATAATTTGCATTTGAAAATGTCTGGTTATAATTTTTAATGTGTATTAGAACAATTGGGATAAATAATGACTAATTAAATCCTAGAACAAAAAACTCAAATAGTGGCCTTACTTTAAGATAGATGATCTCTTCAATATGTTGCTGTAATTGTGGATATCGAAAAATCCAGCGTGTCCAGAGTTTTGTGTTGTGTATCTATTAATTGAGTAGGGTGAAGCTCAAAAGCTTCATCTGCACTTAGACCTTATTTTGTCCATGGCACTGCTTCTTGAGTCTGTTCGTTTATTTCGTATTCCAACCAACTGGTTTAAAGTGGTCCTCTACGGTAAGTCTCTCTTATATTGGCTAGGTTTGGCCAGTACCCGTTAAGGTAGGATTTCGGTTTAGTTAAGGAAACTAACCAGTCACACAGGATGTTCTCCACTTTGTCCTTTCTTATTCACATATTCTGCATAGAGGTGTGTTACTTACTTATATCCCGTATCCTGTATACGTATTCTGTAAACCCTTGTAACCAGTTAGTATCCTCATCACTGGTAATTTCCAGGAATATTTTCATGTGTACTAATTTAGGTTACTAAGTAACTCCTTCCTTTCCAAATTAGTCTTGGAGTCTCTAGAAAGACTGAACGAACTGGGCATGAATAACACAAAAGAAAATGAAATGGCAGATACGCTTGCTAGAAGGGCCTCCATAGCCTACAGTTCCATCCTCAATGAACTTAGATGCATTGAGAATATGGAAAAGATCGAACATTGGGAGAACCTACCAAAGATAAGGCAGGCAAAAGCCTTGCTAGGTATTTACAATCCCAAATAGTCCATGCAATGTCTTGAGCTGAGCAAAAATAACCTAAGAATTCTTACAGGTATCTTAACGGAACACTGTAAACTAAGAGGACACCCACATAGACTGGGGATTGAAGAAAAGGCAGAATGCAGGTATTGTGAAATAGAGGGCAGCATGTCCTGCCCTAGGAAATACAAGAGCTCTACAACTTGTAGCACACGAAATAGAAGAGGATGATTTACCTAAATTGATGCCGATCGACATCCTAACCTTCATAAACAAAATAGGATTAGAGGGGGTGCTTTAAATACGGGAAAACATACCATCTAAGCAAGTAAGGGGGCATAATAGATTTCACAGGTCGCAGTGGACAACCCCTACAGTACATTACATTTCAACTCCTTCCTTTCTCCTGAAGACCATGGAGAAAATGATATAAAGGTACCTAAAGGACGTAGTGTTTAACACAAGAATCAACATGCCTATCAACCTGGTAAATCCTGCGAAACAGCCCTGCATGCAGAGGTTGGCCGGATTGAGAACGCTATTGGAATTAAAGAGATAGCGTTGGCAGCTTTTCTTTACATACAAGGAGCTTTTGATAACATGAGTACTAACTCAATAGTGTCCAAGTTGGTTTTAAAGGAAGCCAAGAGTACCATCGTAAGGTGGGTGGAAAATATGCTCACCAGCAGAAGAGTACAAACAACCCTGTACCGGACACTAAAAGAGGTAAAACACTACAAGGATACCCACAAGGTGGCGTTCTGTCATTGAGTCTATGGAACCTAGTGGTGGTTGCACTTTTTACAGAACTTAAAAACCAGGGATTTTGTACTCAGGGATATACTGATGACATAGTTATTCTAATCATTGGAAAACACATGAGCATTTGCTTAGAACGCATGCAGAGAACATTGTAAATTGTGGAAAACAGGTCCAAAAAAGAGAGATTAATAGTGAACCTTCTTAAAACCGTAATGGTGCCATTCACAAGAAATAGGAAAGTTGATATTGTCAGGATACCAAATCTTTTTGGACGAAATTCAGGTGGAGAAAGATTTAAAGTATCTAGGGGTAAGATTGGACGACAAGCCAAGCTCACCTGGAATAACCAACTTACAGGCCGCATTCAGACCACACTAATGATGGCGAGGTGGGCTGTGGAATGCACTTGAGGGTTATCACCTAAAATGATATGTCGAACAGGATGCCTAAAAAACCAAATAGATATTTCTAGCAGAAGTGGAAGGGAAACAGGTGACCTGAATATATGATAAGGGTGATCACCTGGTATACTGGGAACGGGAACAGGAATATTTAGGGGCAGACCCAAAGTGCAATTTAGCACAATTCAGACATCATCTGAATAAGATGGAAATACCAGCCCCGAATCTCTTATGCAGAAAATGTGGTGAGGATGAAGAGACCGCACATATAGTATTTAGATGCCTGGCACTTGATGCCAGACCCTTGGTGTTAAGTGGAAAAATGATCAGGGGAACCAGCATGAACGCTTCATCAAGAAGATTTCATGGTTTAGTAAGGATCTGGGATTTGATGAAGAATGGTATCCTGGAAATGAGATTATTATCTGTGTGGCAATTCCGGACGCAATTGCGAAATCCGGTCATTTTATAACAAGAAAAAAGTAACTCCTCTGAAATAATAGATGGGAATTTTACTTAATTGAGTTTCATTATCGCTAACTTTATTAGGTCTATGGAGGCTTCGGATGCAAATATCAAGGATCTAGGCCATAGAGTCAGCGATGTGGTTATTTTCTGTGCGTCCAGCTTGGGACTACTTAGAAAGGTCGTTTCAGAGGAACTGAAAAATCATTAATATAAAAAAGAAAGACGTTTACAAGTGAAGTACATAAGGAATTTTTCATTTTTGTCAAAGTTTCTTGCATTGTTATGTTTATTATTATTTTAATTTTCCTCTTTTCCAAAAAAATGTAAGATAATATTCAGGAAAGTTTTTTAAACTCTGTGGAATTATCTGCGTATTTGTTTTCTTGCTGAAATTCCATACGCAAATGTGATCGAGAACATCCAAAATCCAAAACTAATATTTTCACTTTTATTACATTACGCCAACTTTATGCTGAGAAACACTGGAAAACGTTCAACTTTAGATTGTTTTCGGAATTCGGAACAACGTAAGGGATACGTGGATATTATATCCCTCCAGAATTTCATTATGCTAAAAATCTGGATTATATTTTTTTCGTTCTCACTTTTACCCGAATATATGAATGAATTAAAAAGAGATAAAACACATATAAAAACGACCCAATGTCTTGAATTACTGCAGATGATATTTCGTCACATATTAATGTCTTTGTTTAAACTTTTAGTTGTCAAATTATATTATTTATCTATTACAGAAGAATTTTCGTTTTATAAATTGTGGATTAATGGTTCTACAGGTGTCCCATTTTGAACATATCCTAGCTGCTTTTAAAAACAGTTACGTTTGTGGACATGTTATTTAAGTTGTTTAACTAGAAACTAGAAAGACTATGAATTTTAATATATAAGATATACCTACAATGATTTGAAATGTTAATGAATTTCAATATTAAGTAACACCCTTGCTTTTAGCCTGATTTGACTATTTTTTATTGATTTAATAGCTTTATTCATATCGTAATTAGAACAGTACGTAAAACCCAGTGACGAAAGGCTTTTATATCCCTAACTCTTCTATTCTATTTCTTTTTATTATTCGTTTTATTTTGCCAGCCACTGTTTTTAAATCATACATTTTATCTCAAATTTTACCTATCTATCTTCAATCATCCTACCAATCTGCCCATTTATCTCGATCTTTGTGCCCGTAATATCTTGAATTAGTTGGCCTTTTTTCTAGTTCTTCTAATTGTTTATTTTCCTTCCCATATTTCCAGTAATTACTGTTTTTTTTTGTTCATCGTCCAAGTAATTAATAAAAATGTATAAATTAACTTATTTATGCAATCTTTTTCTTGCCAGTAATTTCGAGGTCTTCCTATTAATCGTTCTTTTGCTGTCTTAACTGGTTTATATCCAGTTATCCTTTGTCTATCGTTATTTCATTCCACTGTCGTCCATTTTACTCAGTCTTTGCAACGTAAGATGGTAAATGTTTCAATGGATTTTTATTTTTAAGACTTCCTATA
Organism: Ophraella communa; assembly: GCA_035357415.1. NCBI lineage: Eukaryota > Metazoa > Arthropoda > Insecta > Coleoptera > Chrysomelidae > Ophraella > Ophraella communa. The sequence continues at coordinate 15,757,365 of CM068988.1, read as the reverse complement.
ATAATTGAACTCCTTCACTTGTTATATAGTCTGTCTTTCCATGTCCAAATTGTTATTGGATTTAATATTTTTACATTTATATAAAATTTGTACCTTTAACACTAAGTTTTTCTTCTCCCCTTTGGAATCCCTTTTAAATTCTTACTTTAATAATTTCATCTCTGATTATAAAATACAGTATCCGCCAAAATAAACAGTATCGAAAATAAAAATAAAAATTAATTATTAATTTCTGTAATGTAAGTGTTCAAAATGTTCACCATTTCGACGCAAACAAGCTTCATATCGATTTTGTAAGTCAATAAACATATTTATAAAAAGTGGTTGATGGAACTGCCGAAAAATGTTTTGTATTTTTTCCCGTAGTTCGGCAATATTCGCCGGCGGATTTTTCGAATGAAATGTTTTTTCCTTCATTATGCCCCAAATGTATGCGTCACGTGGCGTCAGATCAGGTGAATGAGAAGGATATTCGGAGTCTGTTTCCGTGAAATTATTTTATTATCGAAATGCTGACGGAGTAAGTCTTAGGTGCGCAGCTGTATGGCTCGTTGCATTGCATTGGAACCATTGTGTTCGAAACTGTAGATTTCGTGCACGGCAAAAGTTATTTAGATCTCTCACAAAAGGTATAATAATTTTCTCTCTATAACGTTCTTGGTTGACAGTAAGTGGATTCTGATTATCATCTTCAACGAAATAAGGACCAATCATTCCATTACTAGATACCGCGCACCAAACGGTAACTCGAAGACTGTGGAGTGGTTTCTCTACAATGACATCAGGATGTTCAAATCCAAGGAATCTGGTTGTTTGTCGCTAAGATGAACGTGACTCTCGTCTGAAAACCATATGTTTTTCAAAAATTCGGGATCTTCGTAAATTAAACTCAACATGCGACCACAACAAATTTCTCTTGCACGTTTGTCCGCAGCATTTAGTCGTTGTCCAACTTGAATACGGTATGGATAACCACCAATTGATTTGAACATTAAAGACGTTTCACTAATGTTGAGTTTACATGCAGTTCTTACAAGACTTCTTTAAGGTGATTGCACAACTTGGTTAAAAACACGTTCTTCATTTTCGTTAGTGCATATTGTTTTTCGACGACCTGAAGAACATTTACGTTGACACAATACACTACCAGTGCGACGAAATTTTTCAACAACAGCTAACATCACACTTTTAATAGGAGCTGCTTTATTAAATTTTTGTTGATATTTTATTGACACCTGTTCTAAGCTTGGACGATCATTAGGACCTTTTCCGTATGAACGAAAATAATGCTCTACCAAAAACACTTTTTCCTCCGTTGTTAGAACCATTTTCAAGTCAAATTTAACTGCAGCGTACTATTAATATATCAACTAATGACAATTAAGTCAAATATGACAAATCCATATTACATAAACAACTCCACAGCACTCTCTGTTTCGGTACTGTTTATTTTGGCGGATCAGCCAAGTATGTGATCAGCAATTTCCCCTAGCACCCTTGAGTAGATCTATTTCTGCTTTTTACTTTTATAGTCAAATGATATATAAATGTATACTTTGGGATACTGCATCTACCTGGTCCACATCCTTGTAGTTTCTAATTTGTTATTAACTATAATTCAGATTATTAGATGGTTTGATTCCTCTATAGATTTTCTTCTTTCTTGAGGTATTCTGTTCTGTTCCTTGGTTATTTCTATTTTCCCCTGGTGATTTTACGTTCTTCAATGTTCCTAATGTAACTTCTATGTTTATATTTTCATATTTATGATGTACGTGATTCAGTATTAGTATCTCTATCATTTGGACAAGAGTTTAAATGTCTGTTTGGAATTGTTGAGATTTTCTTTTAAATTGAAATATTTAAATCCTCTAAAAACTCATATAACTGAAAATCTAAGCAAGATTCTGCGAGGAATCGATTTTTACAACTCAACCCCAAAATCAGTTTTAGTGCATGTCTATGCCACTTTGGTAAGCCTTGTCGCAGTAAATAAATCAAGCTTACAGACAAGGTAGTTTGATATGTCGTTTAAAAATTGTATTTATTCATAAATTATATTAAATTTAGCTAGTAGGAATATAACATTTTCTTTCGTACATTATTTGCAAATTTATTGGGAAGTTATTTGGGATAAATTATTAAACTTTTTTAATATCTCTGGTTGGCTAGTCTTTATTACATCTATATCATATATTTTAATTTAAAATTCATAGTTCTTTAGTAAAATACCTACGAATTTTTGATGAAAAACTTCTTAAATAACGCTTACATATATAATGTAAGAATCTAGGAATCATATTTCTGTCCAAATTAAATTTTCTGCTTTCTGCAGTTATATAACTTTGCCGACAACAAGTTTTGATTGAACTCAAAGTAAAATTAAGTCAGTTAAATCTTTCCATTTTTGAGTAGTAAGATTATTCATGCAAAAAAAGTATATGTACATCTCTTTTTAAGGCTTCATTCGTATATATATTCTATATATAGACGTGTCAAAGTTTTGAATTAGTCGTCCAACAACCTATGCGAAAAGCACACCTGGATCTATTCTCCCTTCTCTAATCTCATTACTCGAAAATGGTACCCGGCTCAGTCTTTGAATAACTTTTTCACAAGTTCGTTAAAACTCCGCGATATTCTTAAGGCGGCAGATGGCGAAGTTCATGTTAAGCCAGCGCCGGGGATAATCCCAGCGGGATACTCGAATTTATTTTTAGATATAAGTGTATGTTTTATTATATCTTGATTGATTTTAACCGAAAATCTAATAAAAACTGAAAAAAGGGTTGAGAATTTTGTTAATAAATATGTTTTTTATTAATTTAAAAAAACATTTAAACTTGAACAGTAAATAATATCCTTTTTGGGGAAAAATCCAAGAAAATTAGTCATTCATAAAAATCAGTTTATTTTCTTCAAATGTCAGAGAAAGTTTTTATTTTTTAAATCCGCTAACATTAAACAAAAAGATTGATAAATAAAATTTTTTTGTCCATTTACAGTGGAATCTCTTGCAACTCTGCCGGATCTATAGACAGAGTGGAGTACAATTTTGATTTTAGGCGTCTCCACAATAATAAATCCAAAGGCTGAAGATCCGCTGATCTGGCCAGCCACTCTAGTGGTCCTCTGCCAATCCAGTGCCCCCTTACGTTGGGGAAAGAATGTTTTCTAGCAATTTAAGTTATTTTAAAAAGTTGTTCCTTTGAGATTCCCGTCACTTGTTTGTTGTTTCTTGTTACTTAAAACTTCATTCCTCACAGCGTTAGAGTCGAGGGCCCGGGTCATCTTTGTTTATTATTGAATTTGGTCAGCTAGGACCTTGTTTGGTAACTAGATGAACACTGTTTTAATTTCTTCTTCTAGCTCTATTATATTCACCTTCCTTTCTATTCTGCCGGTGATTCTTCATTATTTTTCTGTTTTATTTTTCTTTTGTGATATTAATCTTGGCTCTATTATTTCCTTAAACAAGTGATTTGTGTTTTAGGGTTGTTGTCAAAGAACTTAAATATTTTCCTGTCCTTTTGTTTTGAATGTTCAAAAAAACTAACTTTTTCTTTATTATTTATTTTCTCTACTTTTCATACACTTACAGGATACTTCTTAATTTGCATGTTCCATGTAGATTTTTTGTTATAAATATTCTAAGGTTTCCACTTTTCATATTCTTGCTTTATTTTCTTATTGTCATTTGGAATTTGGTAATTGCTTCAATATTTGAATGTTTTAACCCTCGTGATCTGTCCATACTTTTGGTTCGGAGTATAGAGATATTTATATATTTCAGATGTTCTGTTCTTTAAAAAATACTTTAAACCCTGCTTTCTCTGTTGCTTCTTCCAAGTTTTTAGCCATGATTTCCAGTTAGTCAGCAAAAGCAATGCTTTTGATGAAATAATTCTATTTTAAATGAAACTTCATAATTCGATAAACAAACACGAGTGTATTGTAAACAGAGACATATAAAATTGTATTGTAAATACAATCTGCGATTGTAAATGGCTCAATACCGCCCTGCAACTGCTTCATTTTGCACTCGATCCTCTACTTAATGATTTCTTTTTTTAACATCACCTGTGGCCTAAAGTATTGCCGAATTATACATTTTTTAGGGTTGTTTATGTCAGAAATGCCTTAGTATACTGACTCTGAGTATATTTTTACAAATTCTATCATTTCATTACTACAATATCACAGGAATAGAATTTTCTTCTATATTTTTACATGGGTTTCTAGGATGACGTCAAATGCTAAATTGGCCTATCTTGACGCTTACTGACACCTTCACAGATTTGTTTTTGGAAAAGTTTAAGGTGTCATGTCACTTTTAATGATCTCTGTCTCCGTGCAGTACTCCTATACATCGGGGGTCGGCCTCATTAATCTGCATATGAAACTTTTCAAATATTACATCTAAATTTAGCCATCTTCTTGTTTCATCCATGAAGCTTTGGAGTCTTTTGTCTTAAAGCTTCCAATATGTTGGTTAATATATCTCAAACACTTACATAAAAGATTGTATATGCACGTTTACATAATGCTTACGTAAAAATATGTTTTACGTGAATCTCCTCATCAATGGATATCTGCTCTTGCGAAATTGAATCATTTACTGCCATATGTAAAGGTTTAAATTTCTGTGCTGTTAAAATTGCCGTATATATATTAATATATTAAAGGCGTTATATATTTCGATCGTCATTAATTTCTCTTCCCAAAGATACAATCGATTGAAATTCTCAGTTGCCGGTATTCCGCCATCGAAACAATTAGTCATTGCGGGCGGATGGTTACATTGTCTTCCGCTAATTGAGACCATTAGTTAGCGTCATTTAGCTATTTTAATTAGCGTGCAATTCGTTAAAAGCTCCAACGTCTATAATTCCGATTTTATGAATAATTGTCATTTCAGAAATACATCGTACATACGCGGAAAACTTGATTAATCTTCTATACTTTAGACGCCACATTGTTTTGACTTTATTATTCAACACTTTGCTTCTCTGAAGGTGGGAATTTTAGTTTTAAACCCGTGACTACGTTTGCTGTTTTGCCGTTCCCGTTAATTGTTGTAGTTCGTTGCGGCTTCGGGGTAATACTGAACAAACACAAACAATTTCTGGAGCCAAGTAACCTTAAAAGTGGCATTATACAGATTCAATGTATATGTATTGCATTGTGTTTTTACAGGAATGCATCTCTTGTGGTTTCATTATTTCAATTTTCAATTATTTCTGTTCTATAAGTTGCACCAATGTAACTAATAAATTCATTTTCGACGGAATATGGATGAGGACTATTTTTGGGAAAGCATTTAAAACCATGCATGAGTACCAAAGAAACTATCCATCAATTTTTGGTAAAGTTGAACTATCTATCTTAACTCTTTTAGGGGTAGAAAATTTCTTCAAAAAAAACACTTACTGGGGCAAAGAAAATAAAAGTTAAAAAAATATAGTTTTTATTTCATAACATAACTAAAACAGCATTCCTAGATATAAAACTAACATTTTTTTTTCTAAATTGCTTAGTTTTTTATAATAGGGTGGTACATATAATGTACCACTGCCCAACTAGGGCAAAATCTATCTATGATAATTTTGAAAACAGTCTTTTGTTTTTCCGAGACAAAGTGGTACATTACAGGTTTCGTACTTGTTTTTTTGTCGTGCTACAAGCTGCACATCGGTAGTTCGTCTGCTTCTTCTTGAAGTTGCAATTTAAGGATTTCATCGAGATGTCCTTTTTCTATTTTTAACTTTTCTTCGGGAATTTCATGAATAGTTATTTCTGCAATATCTTAAAAAGCTGTAGGGTGACCATTAATAAGCCCTTTTTCGTTGCTGTAGGTGAATTTTCTGTACTAAAGGAACATTGAGATGGAACCTTAATAAGATAGGGCCTTTTATGGAAACAACATCGTTTTCATTGCAGTTGAATTTTCTGGTTTCCAGGAAAAACAACAATATAATGAATAGAAGTAAATCATCCATAGCATAAATGTGACTGATTGGTAAACGAAGAAAAATATCAAAATCAATGTCACAAAATTTTATTTGTTAAAAAACAGCGGCCTATCAGTAGGCCATCATCAGGCTAAAAATTAAAGAGAAAGTGAAAACATTACATATCAAAGAATCAGTATTAACCTACATTAGTAGGTATTAATAACTATAGTTGTTTTTTAATTTTAATTTTTAGCCTGATGATGGCCTATTGATAGGTCGAAACTAGTTGCTGTTTTTTAACAAATAAAATTTTGTGACATTGATTTTGATATTTTTCTTCGTTTAACAATATAATGGCCACTGTTAATTTCTTCTATGATTTGACTACTAATTTTGACAGGTACTTGTTGGCACTTTTCTGATGTGGGGTTGACCGATAATAGTGACGTTATACAGTCTGAATTTTCTTTCAAAGGAATTAACTGTTTTTGAATATTCAGGAAGTGGGAAGTTCTAAACTAAAGCATTCTTCTTCTTGGTATTCCACAAGTGTGTATGCCATATTTTTTTAATTTTTCTAATAAACTGACAGAGGTAAAAAAGTTCTCGATATGATTTTTATTTTCCAGGTTAGTCATCAAATGTTTGACGACTTTTTCACCTAAATTTTCAGTATCCAGTTCGAGTGATACCCACAAGTTTAAACGGGAGACTATCCATATTCAAAACCTGAAAACAAGTAAACGTTATGACATGTTCAGTTTTCCTAAGCGGGCAGTGGTACACTATATGTATCACCACCTAATCCCAAAAAAGTATTTTTTTTTGTTAAATAAATCTGTGAATATTTTTATCTATTATCACAGTACATGTATTCCTGACTGTAACTAATAAAAAATACCATAAAAAAAAGAATAAATCACTTACCTGTGCAGATTTTTATTTATTCAATGACAATCTGCTGATTATTTTTCCTTCAAATAATTTTTGGTGGTACATATAGTTTACCAGTGCCCCTGAAAGAGTTAATACATCCACTTTACAGTATGGGAAAATAATTATTATGCAGAATTTGGTTACTTTAAAGGACGTTATGAATTAAATCATAAGTTGTAATTTGGTTGAATTTAAATAAAAAAGAAATGTTTTTGTACCCTTAAAAAAATATTTTAGTTACAAATTTAATGTAGTTAAATAGAGAATTAAATTCTCCTTCAAATGAGGTGTCGCATTATACCGATTTCTTTTTAAAAAAATTAACGATTACGTCACTACACCCACACCGGTGACGTCATCCTTACTCCATGTACGTTATAAGATGGGTATTTTATAACAAAAATCGACCTGTTTCGGGATTACCCTCAAAACTCGACGGTTCTCGAAATAATTATAATATTCCATAAATTAGCCGTCCACTGTATAAATTCAGATCAATTATTGAATATCTTAATCTTTTTTTTCTGTTTTCTTTGGTCAATCATTTTAAGATTATTTGTTTGTAATATAGCAAGAAAAATATTTTTAGGAAATCATAACATTGATATAATGATTACTGCTAAAAATATCATTTTCATTAACTGTTTAAACAGATATTACAACATTTCTATAAAGACTGGGTGATATCCTTTGCTTTAAAAAACAAATCCAGGTGTGCTATTTCGATTAAATAACAAAATTTCCCACTAAAATCAAATTAAATACGAGAAAAGATCATGATCAAGTGTTGAAATAGTGTGTGAGGTGCAGAAAAGGACGCCGATTTGGAACTGTACGCCGATTCTAACAAGGGGCGAGTAATCTACTAATTTAGAAATGTGACAAATAGCAGTGATGTGATTAATCAAGAATAGTTTAAATTAATTACAATTATTGTTTTAATGACATAGAAACAGAAATAGATGGTAGACAAAAGTAGAAATTAAATTATTAATTATAGATTAGGTGGTAGCGTAACACTAGCAAACATCAACAGAATATTTTATTTATTTAAAAACAATTGTTTACGTCAATGTTTGTGTTTCTAATTTTACGCTATCAAATTTAGTAGTTTATAATTTATAGGGGGTGTATTTTAAAACATTAGCAACATCTGATAGTTTATAAATATATATATTAAAAATTGTGATAACAATCATAGTACCTATAGCCTCAATAGTGGGTAGTTAACTAGAGTAGATGATCTAATTTAACTATGTATGTGTTCTCGCCTATAGATTCGGAAGAATTCTTTAACAAATGTTGGCAAGCGTGTGATAGATAATAGTCAATGTGTAGTTGGGGAAAATGCTATCAAATAGGGTGATTCAAAAACGTTCAAATTTAAATCTTATACTAATTTATTAGACAGTTATTTTGAATCTACCTATATTTTGTGTCTAAAATTTTACTTAAATATTGCTTACTTAGTTATTATTATATAATAAAAATAGTGTTTTCCCTATAGGTTTACCTAGAGGTGATTTTAATGACCTTTAGTACAAGTATACGCAGAAATTATAGTTTAGAATTTCTTACTTAGCTTTTCATAAACACAATCAATATTTTTACATTCCCAAAAAAAATGGCAGGGATCAAAATGGTTCAAAACAGTAAAATTTCTGGTTTGTGTGGACTATTGACTATAAATGTCATTTTTTTTAAAAGGCAGCCAAAATTTAATTGCTCAATTTTAATAGTAATAAGAAAATTGAGCTTACATTCACAATAATGTTTTTATTTATTTTTGATGCGTTGGATGCTAAAAAATGATCAAATGTATTTAACATTTTAGGTGTTGAACCAATGTACAAGATGCGAAACAGAGAGCCGAAACTGATCTCAGCCATTTTTTTAAAGACACAAATCTCTTTACAAATTCATCATATTCCATATTTTAGCTTCTCCAATCGAATGTCGTCTGTTTCTGAAACATGACTTTGCGAAAAACGTCAGGGGTGAGAAAAAAATGTATAGACATATTTTACCTTAAATCCTGTCCGGGCGTGATTGATGGGATGTTGCAGCAAAAAGATTCTCTTTTTTTTTCGAAACCAATAGATGTCTTCTGGTAGGGACAACATTTTTAATAAAATATAACCACATTCCCGGAAACATAAGTGGAATTTCTTATGCAAAAATATGGAAGATTTATTGGAAAGTTGTTTGTTGAACAACCTCGTTAGAATATCCCGAATCAATTGAAAGTTTTTTATTTGTTTGAGAAATGAAAAAAACGGGAATATAAAAAGAAAGCATTGTTTTTTAGGAAAAGATTTAACTCTATTGCTGTATAATTTAGACACCATCAAAACTGCGAAGAGCACAGATAGAAATAAGTATAATTTTTTCTAAAGTTTTGTTTTTTTGAAGTATTATTAATACAACCCAAAAGTGTCAATGATTAAACTATGAATAAACTAAGAAAAATATTATTATTAGTATTATTGCTATTATAATTATTATTAGCAGTATAATATTGAATCTAAAAGATCAGAGAGTGGCCAGTCAGTAGTATGAAACACGCAATAGAAAAATGGACGCAGCTGAGGCATGAAAAAAAATACAAGATGCAGAAGATTACACTAAATTGTTCTCTTATTGGTTGACCTGTCCTAGTCGATAAGCTCAAGCTGTAGGAATCCAAACAAGCGGAGCCTGTTCATTTCCAAAGCGGGGCAGTAACAAAGTATGTGCCGATTCGTCTTCCACAGCGACAGTCCGAAGTATCACTCCGACGAAGCTTCTTCAGGTGGTTCCTCAGGCGACAGTGTCGTTAGCAGTCCAGTTTTAATGAGAAGGTCTCCATTCCAGGAGAGGTGCTGTTTTGTTACTCGAGGGTGGAAATATGAACGCTTTCGAGTGGGTGAACCCTAGTATATTCTCCCAGTACAGAAGGGTTTCCTTTGTTTCCAAGCTGGAAATGCTTATCGCAATGCCCATAAATGGTTCCAGCCCAATAAACACGGACTCCGTTCCCTTCTTTGCAAGAGTGTGCATGCCTTAGAACCCAGAGTAGCGATGTTTTGTTATTTGCTCCAAATTTATTTAGGGATTTTATATATTGGGTAACAGCTGCATCAGATAAGCTCAAATAGAGGCAGTAGTTCACCAGGAGGTAATGGTTTGGACACTAGTTCCAAAAAAGCTTCTATAACTAAAAAATTATATATTTGCCACTTCTGTTTCTGAAACAACAAGTCCTCTTTAGAAGTAGAATCATTTGAAGAAAGTAGATCAAGAAGAAGCAGAAGAACGAATACGTTTTATTAATAAGAAACGTCAGTTGCTAATAAAATAAAAAGAAATTCAGAAACAAATGATCGAAGAACAACAGAGTGGTTCTGGTGATTCGGTTGCTTATGAGTTATATGCATCCCCTAAACGTTTAAACGATTGGATCCATGATGCGAGACAGTGTTTCTCGTCCAAATCGTTTAATTCGTCTGTGACTTCTTTGGAGGAAGATTATGGTGCAGAAAAACTACATTTAATCAAGTATCATCATTCAATGCCTTCTACTTCTAAAAGTAAAGTTTGCTTCATGATAAAAAATCTTTTGTCAATTTACTTTGTAATTACTTCTTACGGTATAAACACTAGTATTAAAGTAGTAACATCTATGTTTTATCTAATAGCAGCTATAAATGCTTAATATTTACGGAAACTAAAAGATATTAGTAAAAAAACCAAGTAGCCCTTTGGACTTTAAGACTCATTGCATTAGAATGGAACGAGGTCCGGATAGACTGGCTAGGATAGAGTTAGAGACATCCCTTGTTGAACTGGAGCATTGGTAAAGAACCAGAAGGGTCGAAAGACAAGAAGGGAATTCGTACCAAGGAATATTGTATCGAGACATTTTTTGATGGCACTCTGGCACTCTGTAAGTAAATAGCGATGAAGATTCTCTTCTTTTCGCTATTTCGTTCTCTGTAACTGATTTCGGTGGTTTTCAAATCTAGCTGAATATGACCGAAGATGCATTGAGAAGCGAATGATAGCGACAATTTCAAGGGTCTTTCTATTTAAGAGACATATCGTTCTCTAATTCTATACAATGTGTAAGATTCTTCATCTCTGTTCAGTCAAATTATTATTATTTACTATCCAATTGACAATAACGAATCTTGTCGAACTATAGCAGAGAGATAATAGATGGTCCTCTTAGCTTATTTACATTACCAGTTAATATATTTTCAGATATAAGCAGAATATGAATTTGAAAAAATTTTATTTAAAAAATATTTGTAGAAAGGATTTGGTAGGTAACTCACTTTTTTTAAATGTATATTTTTACCAAGTATGAAAGCAGCAATAGAAGTTAAATAATTTTTAAAATAACAAAGTTTCTTAGTGGTATATGACATAAATGAATTAAAAATATATCTATATATTTATGAGAAACGCTCTGCTACATATATTTTGATTTTTGTCAAACTATTATTGTATATTTTGGTTTCCCTCTTTTCCGATATTTCTTGTTTTTCGTAGCCATAAATCATATGTCTATACAGTTACCGCCTTTTCTTTTCCAACTTTGATTAAAATCAAAGTTTTTTTCAGGCGGCGAAGATTGGAGGGGGTATCAATCTTCTTCGGATGTGACATCAAATTAAGAGATAGCAGAATGAATCTGGACTATAAATATTTTGTTGTTTTGTATTTTCTGATTGTAAGAAGTTCTTTATTCAAATAGAGCTTTATAAATATTAATAAATTTGTTTTTTGTTTATTTTTATCGAATTTTCTTGTTATTTGGACCAAAATATTTGGCCGATAGCGTAAACGTTTGTTAAACTTATGTTAGCTAACATTATATTAACTTTTCACAAGTATATGCGCAACGATAGAAAATTGACACGTAAAGGTATATTGTAGATCACCGTCTTGAAGTTTGTGGGAGGCTATTTCAAGTTTATTGATTTTTAGAGAAAGTTTTCAGCTTAAATAAGCTTACTTACCTTAATATTTATAAATTAATAGACTTTTTTTGCCAAAATTTATAAATAATAAATGATTCTCTTATTTTGATGGTGATGTATGATTTGAATTACTTAGTATGGTTTCAAATGAATAAAAAAATATAAAATACTATAATAAATATACACTGCGGTCCATATGTATGGAATAAATTCATTTGTAGCGTTATTATGTACTATATGAAAAAAAACCTGAAACAGGTCGATTTTTATTCTTAAATTGACAATTTACAGTATGAAAATATTATCCCCCTCCAGCACCCCTTCGGAATTATAAGCACCCCCTCGAAAATTTTAAATTACAAAGGGGGTCGTGTGGCACCTCGTTGGAAAGGGATTTTAGTCCTCTGTTCAGCAATATAAAGTTTTTTAAGTTTGGTGCAATCATAACTGAGAAAATTGATTTTTAAGATGTAAAATTTTGATAATGTCTCTAACACAAAACTTTACGTAGAATGGAGATAATAATCTCACATAATGATTAGAATGTGTTTTTCAATGTATTTGACACTTAAATTAAATGTTCAAAATGACCACCATTCACTTCTTGACAATAACCGAGGCGATATTGGAATTCTCGTACAACATTTTGTATGACCTCGGGGGTTATTTTGTTAATTTCTTTCGTTATCCTAACTTTTAAATCAGCAATATTGTTTGGTCTATTAAAATATACTTTAGATTTTAAATAACCCCATAAGAAGTAATCGAGAGGAGTCAAATCGGGGGATCTAGCCAGCCATTCGATCGCCCCACGTCTTCCAATCCACCGATTGGGAAAAACCTCGTTTAAATAATTTCTAACAGTACGTGCAAAATGCGGTGAAGCTCCGTCTTGTTGGTAGTAAATAGATCGATCTATCTCATTTGGATGATTAACATCAGGAAAAACTCTTTGTAATGTAGGCACTAAAAAATTAATCAAAAAATCTAGATAAACCTCACCAGTAACTGTGCCCTCAAAAAAATAAGGGCCAATAATTTTATTGTTAATGATACCAGCCCAAACGTTAACTTTTTTAGGATATTGAGTGTGAGCCTCACACATCCAGTGAGGATTTTTTCTGCTCCAATATCTACAGTTCTGTTTGTTAACCGTTCCGTTTAAATGAAACGTCGCTTCATCAGAAAAAACTATTTTGTTTATGAACTGCAAATCTGCGTTCATTCTATCCATCATCAATTCACAGAATTCTTGCCTTCTATCAGGATCATCTTCATTTAACTCCTGAACCAACTGAACTTTGCAAGGGTGGTATTTTTCTTTATGCAGAACTCTCAAAATAGATGATTTACTTACATCATTGTCGGCGGCAAGTTCTCGAGTTGTCTTATGCGGATTTTCCTCAATCTCTAGAAGTACATTTAACTTTTTTTCATCAGTAAATTGAACATTTCTACCTGGTTTTTCAATATTTTTTACATGTCCAGTTTCACGAAACTTTTTTTCAATTTTGCTAACTGTAGACTGCGAAACGTGTTGACCAGGGTATTTATTATTAAAAATTTCACAAACCTCCTTTTGAGTTCTGGTTTTATTACCACAACCAATCATAATTAAAATGTCTATTCTTTGAGTCTCGGACAAATGAGCCATAATTAAATTTAATACGCGCACAAATATTATACTGACGTCTTTTAGTAACTTTAAATACCTAAATGAAAGCTGCCTACTAGATTTATATCAATTGTTTATTTAGTTTTTTGACTATTATTTTAATATCTTCAAAGTTTTTTCCTAATATTTAGCAGAACAGATACGAAAATACCTGATTATTTCTAATGTTATTTTAATAGACCAAACAATATCGCCTCGGTTATTGTCAAGAAGTGAATGGTGGTCATTTTGAACATTTAATTTAAGTGTCAAATACATTGAAAAACACATTCCATTCATTATGTGACATTATTATCTTCATTCTACGTAAAGTTTTGTGTTAGAGACATTATCAAAATTTTACATCTTAAAAATCAATTTTCTTAGTTATGATTGCACCAAACTTAAAAAACTTTATATTGCTGAACAGAGGACTAAAATCCCTTTCCAACGAAGTGCCACACGACCCCCTTTGTAATTTAAAATTTTCGAGGGGGTGCTTATAATTCCGAATGGGTGCTGGAGGGGGATAATATTTTCATACTGTAAATTGTCAATTTAAGAATAAAAGTCGACCTGTTTTAGGTTTTTTTCATATAGTACATAATAACGCTACAAATGAATTTATTCCATACATATGGACCGCACTGTATAAGAAATTAAAAAAAGTATTAAAAATAGAAATAGTAGAGGTTTTTATTGGCTATTCAAATAACTAACTCTGTTTAAATTTCAAAACATTTACAAATTTCGTCTTTCCAAAGTCTATTCTACGTATTCATTCTAAGGAATATGACCACGTAGCCTAAGAATAATTTTTTACATATCTCGTCGACTAATCAAATTATTATTAAAAATTTAAATAGCCACATGGTGTAACTTAAAATACACCTTTACCAATCTAATATAGAGTTCACACGGTGTTGAGTAACATAAGTTTAACAAATGGTTATGTAACTATAGTATATTTTTATAAAGATATAAATTCTTTAGTAATTTAATTTAATTTTTATTATTGTTTAATTTACTTTGTACATTATTTTAATACACATTTTACTAGTTACTAAAATATAACAAATGCTGCATGTCACTTAACATAAATATATCTACAGTCACATCTTGAGAATATCCTTTATGTCCTGTCTGTTACACGTTTTACACAAAAATAAAATCGATTGTGTTTTGTTTTTTCTGTGTTTCTAATCTAGTGTTTGTCTCTGTGCTTTCAGTGGATCTAACCAATGGACAGCTCACCCCGAATAATAACACTCCACTGTTGACTCAGGCCTTGTCAGGTAATTCCCGACTTTAACCCATGTAATAACACACTTTCGAAAACACAATTTTACTTTGCTTTTCACCTTTACTTTATCTCTAGGATGTGTATTGTATTTTTATAGATGCTTTATGAAAAAAAACGCAGTCCAATTGAATTTAATAAAATTTAGATGCCGTTTGATTAAATATAGTTCTAGTTTAATACTTTAGCTCTTGTGGTATTAAATAATCGATTATACAATCAGTCTGTCATTTGAAATGATAATAACATTAAACAATTAAACTTTTAAACAAAACTTTAACCGTTTTTTTGAAAATTAGCTTTGTTAACTCAATTACAGCTGTTTTGATAAACTATCATCGTCATCTGATAGCTGCCATTGAGTAAAAAAGACTTTTTTAAATAAATGCATAAGTTTTGTTAAAAAGTTCTTAGTAAGATGGACTTTCACAGAGTAAGGGTTAGTAAAATGAATTTCATGAAATAATAATTATTCAATAGTATATTGTGTCACAAGGGCGGAAAGTGGCCTGAGGCTATGACGAGGGCAGTAAGTCAGTAAGGGGTGCTTATGTATTATGCACGTGTGACACACAACTGTTTTCCTCCTACCTTTATGACTATTAAAATACTTTTAAAAAATGTTATGGTTGAAAATCGAACCCGAGCCCTCTGCGTGAGAGGCAAGCACGTATTCCACTGCGGCACGATTAGGCTCATATCGCATGATTTATACTATTATGTATTTGATTGCCTTCAGATATTTAGAATCGGACGCTTCATTTATAAATCGAATGCACGCTTCTTGTATGAGAAAAGCTCTCACTTTGTAGAATTGGTCGAATTTTTTATTATTTCTGATTGAAAAATGTCAAATCCTAGGCACACTTTTTCATTGCTAATATAAAAATATTGTGACTTAATGAATTTTTCGCCCTTGGGTTGATATACAATACTTTCCGCCCTAGTTTGGGTGTTCAGATGATTGGTTTTCCGGTAAGGCAGGCGAAAAAGATTATAGTATAATGATGGAACGAATGTATTCATATATTTTACCTATAAGTAATATGTACAGTATATACAGAGTATCCCAATTTAGAATTTAAACCCCCGTATTTAAATAACCTACAATCTGCAGATTGAATTAGTACGAGAGGTTAGGCTAGGCTGTTAGTCGATGAACGTTCTTTCCATTGCGAACGATCTATTGTGGTTCACCCACAATCTGGTTATATGCCCTCTATCTGCCCAATGCCGCAAATTAAGATCATCCAGATCGACGACACTTCTATGAAATCCGTGAGCTCAAGTTGATTTAAACCAAAATTGATCCAGTTTCTCAAGATGTTCGCATTTGTACAAAAGATGCTACTAGGATTTGTCTTTAGCCTGGTAGAATCTGCACTCTCTGTTAGTTCAATTGTTTTCATATCCCCGTTAAGTCGACTGTGTTCAGTGAGTAGTCCTATTACAATTCGTAGGTACGGCCTTCTCATATTCAACAACTCTTGAGATCTGTTTTTAGAAAACTTTAATACCAATCCCTTTTAGCATCTTAAACCCTCTAGATAAGGTTAGTTCAGGGAGGAATTTTAGGGCCGCGCATTGCAACTATTGCTGTTCTATTTTGAATTGCATATACTACATTTTCAGGTCGAAATTGCAATCTGCAGGAAACTACAGTTTACAGTGCTTTGCCCCTTGTGCAAGGGCATTTCTTTCTGCTCTTCTAAAGTAGCCAGTCAGTGCTCTTACCAATATCCGAAGATTAAAACCTCTACAGTAGGATTTTATAAGCGTCTTGACATGTTTCATATCACAAATACTTCTCCATAGTTAAATAGCTGCAATATTGCACTGTATATTTGGAGCAAGCTGGCTTAGACTCTTAGGTACTCTACAGAATAGTTCCGAACCGACGAAGGTGTCTTTAACACCCACTTTTTGATAGACGGTCTGTTGGCTAGCTTTGATATAGTAACGTCAGAGGCTAGCGCTTAGTGCAACTTGACCTGAATCAGCTCTTGACTACCGTAAATTAAATAATAAGGTACATCTGGAAGAACTGCATGTGAAGAACTTTTCCACGTTTGGGTTTATTGTCTTTTTAAGGTTTTCTTCATAGATGCCACATCCTCCCTTAGAACTGTGGCTATAGCTACTACTGTTTCACTTCAAGCTTCCATTTTTCCAGGACATTCCATTGTTTGACCAGTGATCCTTAGTTCTTTGTGGGTACGTTTTGGGGACATGGTCTCTGATGGTATCCTCAAACTTAAAATCAAACTCTATTATGAACTGAAAAAGGATTTAAACTATTAAATATCATTGCACTAACTCTTACTTTGGGTACATTTTACTTAAAATAAATTTGTCAAAAACAGTTGAGTCGAAACGAGGCAGCTGTCATTTACAGTAAAGTATATGAATATATTAATAAACTGTTAATTCTCTAAAGTTCAACCTACTCAAAATATTTAATGTATTTATTATAGGTATTTTTTATTTATTTTAAATTGCAGATTCTTTATTAAAAGACAAAAATCGTTAAGATTTAAATGTATACCGAGTGTATGACGAATCTGGATTTACATAAAATTCATTTCTTTGCTATATACTTTTATAAAAAAAATAATTTCAATGGCATATTTGTCATGATAATTAAATAAATAATACTTTGTTTAATGCAAAGGTTTAACAGTGAGAAACAATGAATTATCTAGGAAAGTATTTTTAAACATACCTACATAATACTTGTAGAAATAATTGAAACAGGTGCAGAAAACTCTTCAGCATTCCTGTTTAATTATTTCTCGGTGTTGGTGGTAATACTTTTTGATCTGGCTGTTTATAGACATGTTTCAAACCATACAGTAGTTTATCTTACAGACTTTCTTTTTATTTGAAAAATATTATTCAAGCATATATTACTGCGTAATAAATGTATTAAATCTGTTTATGTCCACTATTAAATAAAAATAAAGCATTTTATAACAAAATAATATACAGTATGGAAAAGCCATATGGAATAAATTCATTATTTCGGCTACTGTACATAAATTTTTTTCATACTGTACGGTAAAGTGCCACCAGTATGTATTTATGGAGTTGATGGATTTACAGTATTTTCTGTAATCGCGGAAGGCATGTGGCTGCGATGTAGCACTTCAACAAAAGTTTGGCCCCTTTGGATCATTCTTGCAATCTTGTTTTTGTCTTCAATCGATTCTTCTGTATACTTTTCTGCAACTGAAGAACTCTTCCAACCACCGTGCTATTTTAGAACGTTAAGGTCAGCTCCAGCATTGGCCAACAACGTTGAGGATGTCCTGAGGCAATGACCTGTATACTTTTCTGGTTGGTCTAGTTTTAAGAACTCAGCTATTTTCTTAGGTGCTCCGCCAACAGTATGTATACCAGCTCTTTATAACCCACCAAAAGAGCTTTCAAGGAGACGTATTGCCGTAAATTCATGTATTTTCTAAACACATCCAAATAGTGAACCTCATCACTGTTAATCACACTGAAAGCTCGTCGAATATGCGTTTTTGTCTGGTTAATCTTAACTACTAGGTGAGTACCCGTATCCTCCACATCACTAATTTCTAAATTATAGTTCTCTTCCCTTCGGCAACCTCCAGCAACTTCAAGTAATGCTCACTTTGGGAAACTTGATATGTTGACATTCTCATTAACCATAATCAATGATTTTACCATCGAGTATTTGGTATTTGAAGAAGGATTGAATGTTTTTGACCTGAAAATTTAAACTGTTGAAAAGAATATTCTTTAAAAAGACTGTTCTTACCACATCCAAAAAGTAAGCCAACAACACATTTTCATCAGCACTACTTTTCAAATTGTGTTGTTCACGCCAGTTGCAAAACAGCGCATATTATTTTTCATATCTTTTCGCAGACTTAACTGGAATAATTTGCCCTATCGCTTCCGCAGTTTTCTCAGCAATTTCACTTAATTTCAGATCCATTTTCTCCACAGATATTTCGTGTGTGCAGAAAAATTTAATATGTCTGCCTTTATTTACATTGTTACTTGGTAACCGCTGTTCATTTTTCATTATAAAGCAAATCAACCATGTTAAAAATAAATCAAGTAATTTTTTCACAGCAGTCTACATGACTTCCTAATAAAATGATCAAATATGTCATTTTAGTTTCATATTTTATTGCGTTTAAAACCAAAGGCAGTATGAAAAAAAATATAGTACGATACACGTCCGTGAAGTGATTATTACGGTACTCGATTAGATATTCTTGACTCGGCTCCTTCGTCGCCTCGTCTATAAACATCTATCTCGTAGCGTAATAAGTCACTTCCTTCTCTAAATATGTACAGTAACTGAAATAATGAATTTGGCTTTTCCACCATGTAAATAATTAAAAGCATCCTTGGAAATTGATATTATCGCAGAAAAACATTGATTTAGTCACCTATATAATTGTCGTGATTAAGAAGGTATATCTAAGTTGGAAATTGCTGAATATATTTCTTATTTACATAAAAATATATTTTCGATAAATATTATAAGGGTGACAATATGTAGTCTTAAATACAAGTTTGTGAATATGTTCGGGCAGTTAGACCTAAAGGAATTTTTCCTTATGTCCAAAGTGACCTTAGTGGAAGGTTTCCTTTAGGAATATTGAGTTTAATAATCAATACCTCATATTACACCACCGTTCGGGTTTTTAATTGATAACGGTGGTTATAACATATTTTTAACAGTTGCCTAATGACATTTATTTACATTTTCTTTACATTATTTATTTTTCTTCCAATTGTAATTAAAAACGTACATTCGACGATGTTTGACTAGTTTTATGTATGCTTTTAATAAAAGAACTTGTTATTATTACATTTTAATATTATCCACTGCAAATTGTTTTCAATAATTACATATGGAAGTACGGGAGTAATGAAAAGTATTTAATTTAAAACATCAAAAGAAACAGAAACTTTAAAACAGTAGTTTAAAAAAAAAATGAAGAAAACAGATATTTTTATAGATACTTTTTGTTTGACAACAGCGCTTCTTTTGCAAAACAATACTGCTTTAAAATAACCATATTTTAGATAAAAGACATGTTAATTTTTTAAATATTGTGTTGTAATCATTGACGTATTATTAATTAGCATTTACATTGCATTCTATGGCGTGCAACGCTATTTGTTTGGCTTTCATTAAGCGTATTGTTGAATTTTAATGTAAATAGTTTTATTTTATGGACTATAACAGTATACTTTGGTGATTTGAATTAAATGGATGGTAATTTCCAAGAGTGCATATATCATTTTAATCATTTTAATCTTTGTTAAAAATTGCTTTACTTTTGTGTAAAGGTGTAATTACATTTTGGACACTATTTATTTTGAGCAATCGTTCAATAGAAAACCCTGTCTCTAACATAGAAAAAAACCAAATGCAATTTATTATTTATTTACGATGATACGAAGGTAGCCTTTAAATATTTTTGTATTTTTTTTAATTTATTACTCAATTATCTGTTATTTGGAAATGTACACTGGGGTGCTTCATTTATAGAAAAAAAAACATTTTTGAAGATTTCTTTGTAAGATTAGCATATATTTAGGAAGGCGCATTAAATGTATATGAGAAAAACCTAATATGTCCTCATTGGGTCTTATTAACATTAAATTTTGAGCAAGTTGTTTCACTTCCTCTTATAACCATAAAACTTTTCTTTGGGCTGAGATGGGAAACTTATGTTCAAATGGATCCTGTCCAGGACCCATACAGTGTTGGACTCATCCCCAAGGGGATGCCTATCAACCAAACCCACTTCGAAACTCGCCGTTCCGGAATTACTACCCAAGCATACTTCAGGATAGGCTGCGGTCCTCCATTTACCACTCGCATAAAACCCAGCCAAGTTGTTTGCACGAGGTTCGCGAACTGGAATCCTTTGCAAAAAACGTCCCATAGATGTTTAATTAGATTTTGGTCGTGGTGACAGAATACTGACTAATTCATGTGAACAATTTCGATTTCTTATAAATACTATTACCCTGGGGAAGCGCATTATCGTCCATGAAAATAAAAATGCAGTAGATATGGCCTTAAAACATACTATCAAAACCTTAACTTATCTTTCCCGATATATAATTTTTCCACCAATATTGCATACAGCTAGTCTTTCTTCTTACTCTCTTTATAATCTAAGAACAATAAAAAACTGAACGGTTAAACTAAACTTCCACTATTTATTCGAAAAATTCGCTTTAACATTCAATTACAGCTGTTTCGCTATAACTAGCTATAACCCCTAAGGGCTAATAACATCTAGGCTTTAATATTGTTATGTCTTATTACTTCCTTACTTGGTCTAGCCTTAACTACTTAGCAACATCAAGTACTTAGTTACAAACAAACAAAAATGTAATTTCAATATGTCAATCTGACGATGCTAGTTATAGCGAAACAGCTGTAATTGAATGTTAAAGCGAATTTTTCGAATAAATAGTGGAAGTTTAGTTTAACCGTTCCGTTTTTTATTGTTCTTAGTAAGATGAACTTTCACAAAGTAAAGGTTAACACAATCAATCTCTTTATAATCTGTTTATTGGAGTAATAAAACTCTACTCTACTTCGCTTATTTCCATTTTTCGTATTTTTTTGCAAAATAAAGTATAGCACTATGGTGTTGCTAGATAGTAGTGGGTATAGGGCTGATTAATTAGCAGTATGGAGTCGGTAATGAATTTTCCACACCTCCATTTACCGACTTCTCTCACATATTTTAGCCGATTTCCATTTCAATTGTATTTAAATGCTGATGTTTTTAATATAAAGTGTTTAAAATGGTATTATAGTCGTGTGAGGATGTTGTCTCTCTATGCCTGATCCTGGTATTCTAGTGTTGTTGCCGATTTTGGATAGCTCTTTTAACAGCACAACAGTTACGCCTAGTATTTCGACCATATAATATTGCCTACGACAATCTTGCACCAATGCCTTGGCTCTTTCGGCATCCGTTGATGTTAAAGCAACTAACAATTTTGAATTTAATACCAAATTCGTCTGGTTATTCAAATAAATACGAAAACAAAAAACTCATTTTTTTACAGAAACATAAATTACTACTGTTTATGAGAAATGTCAAAAATGTAAATATAATTTATACAAACTAAGGGATTCTCTGCAATGATATGTTTAGTTTACTTATTTACTTACTTATTCATAAGTTTCTGTCTTTTTATGTGTAAATATGTTTGGGTTGAGTATGGCATATTTTTATTAACGTTTTTCTGTTCTGGGTTTGTTTTTGCCCTTCTCCCCATACTACTCCTCTCTTCATAACTTCCTTCCTAACACTATCTAGCTTTTGGTCTTCCTCTTATTTTTTTCTTTGATCTCGCGTTTCTAGCACTTGTTTTGTATACATGTCCATACCACCTGATTTGTCTTTCTGCAATTTTGTCGTTTATTGATTCTAGCTGTAAATTTGGCCTCCTAATTGGTCTTACTACACTTTTCATAACAGTTTTATGTCTTTATTTATACCTTTTGGTATCTCTTTTCTGTTTTCTATTTTCCTCCATCACTGCTCCTATTTAAAATGCTCTACCTGTTCAAGCTTCTTCACATTTAATCTTATGTCTTGTGTCTTTATCGATCTAGCTATTACCATATTTTTTTTATAAATTTTTTATTTTTATGTTTATATTTGATAGTTCTTCTTTTAATATTTCTATGTTGTATTGTTGTATTTTTTCAGCTACTATATACCACAAACAGTAATTCGGATAGTTCAGTTTTCTCATTTTCAGTATCCTAGTGTGAGTTTTGTCATCTTTTGCTTTGCTCTATTCATCTCTTGTCATCTTTTGCTTACAGCTTTATCCACAGCATCCTTCTTAAATTCCTTGGTATTTAGTAAATTTCTTGGATTCGTCATTGTTTTTTTTATTATTTTTATACATATTCTTTGTAATTTCCATTGTGTTTCTGTTTACTCCTCTTTTTCGTAATGTCTTCCACACGTCCTTTCTTTTAATTCTGTCAAACATCTTTTTGATATCTATGAAAAATATATGTGGCTTCTTGTTTTTATTTAATGTCTTTGTTCCCGAGTGTAGTTTAATATACATTTCAATATATTTCGAAAATTTCTTTTAATTATCATTATTTATAAAATAGTTATTAAGTTGCTTATTTTTAAAAAAATTGTAGTAGTATTTAGAATATGTTTAAAGGCTTCCTTCGCGTTCCCT
The DNA here is from genome assembly GCA_035357415.1 of Ophraella communa. Taxonomy (NCBI): domain Eukaryota; kingdom Metazoa; phylum Arthropoda; class Insecta; order Coleoptera; family Chrysomelidae; genus Ophraella; species Ophraella communa. The sequence goes on along the minus strand of CM068988.1, from coordinate 15,734,325 downwards.
GAAAAGCTACCTTTTGCACCTAGAATAGAATTATTTGGGTATTAAGAAACTCCGTCGTTGTAAAAATTATTATCTTAAAGGTACCTATTTTACATGAAAGAGATAACAAACAAGCTACAGTATATAAATTGAAAGGATATTGAGAAGCAATGACGGGTTATCTTGATACACCAACTTAAAATTAGGGTAAAGGTCGGCTCCAGGAGACTATTCCGTAAATTGTATCTCTCAGGATCCCCAAGTGGCGCATGGCAGACGCAGCCTCAGCCTTCAGGAGCCGACCATCACCATCAGCAATCGCCCACAGCTGCACCACAACCCCACCATTTCTCCATTTCCTTTGCAGTGATGAATAATTACCAAGCAGCGGCAGCTGCTCAAGCGCAGGCGCAAGGATACGGCCCGCCAGCGTCTCCGCACACCACGGGCGCCAGAGCTGGATTCCCGGCAGCTAATTCTCCAGGTCCTACCATCGATATGTACAACAGTAGTGCTGACAGCGTCGGTTATGTTCAAGCCGCCAGTCCCCAGCCGAGCAGCTTTCCGGCTATCGCCGTCAGCAGAGCACCGCTTAATTACAGTCCGGTAAGTTTTTGATTGCTTTTAATATGGATAATTTCATTTAATTCCATTCCCAGTATAATCACCAACATTATAGCAACACCGAAAATACTTGGAACACGCAAATTCGTGAAGTTGACGAGAGAAAGATGTTATAGAATAACTTTCGCAATTTTTGTTTGACAAATACTGGGAGAAGGCACGCACAAAATATCACGCGTAGTTAATGTTCGAACCGTACGTGACTGGTAGGCCACGATAGCTATACTTTCAACTAGGAAGTTTTCTTTTTTAATGGCTTTTCATTTGTCTATATTCTACTTTAGCTTGAACCAAAAACGTCTTTTAGTTTAAACTACTGGTCATAAATATTCAGATAATTATTCAAAATAATAGTTTATGAAGAGGATATAGTTGTAGTATCGATATATGTGCGAATAAGAACAATTCGTCGTAGGCAAATTAATATCTTGCAAAAGCCAACAATATTGGTTGACCGTAATGGTTTATATTATTACTCCAAGGACCAGCTGGATTCGCGCCAGCAAGAAGTAAATAACTTTAAATAAGAATATTACACTGATTATCTTAAAATAGAGTTTATTATCGTTATTCACAAACTGATCGAGAAGAAATCATAAAATATGAAAGGTACAAAAGGGCGAACTCAAATCTCCATTAATGTTGAGTTTATATAAAATAGAGATTTCGGGGAAACGAAAACCGCCCGGCAGAAGAGATACTTGGCAACAGTGAAACCGATAAACAGAAATAATCAAGCTTACAACATAGAAATTAACTCGATAATTAAAATCGTACTAACAGTTTCATATTTGGTTATTTTATTACTAGTTACATTACTCACTGAAATGTAGTAAAAAAAGATTAGCAAACTTAACACAAGCAATAGCAAAATGTTTAAGGCGATAGGTTTTCGCACCAACCACAACAGAACCAGATCCTTTCAACTGCCAGCCAAGGAAAACGTTCGGTTGGACGGTAGAATCGGATAGACGTCGATTATATCGGCGCCAGACAATTTAAATGTTTATAATAGCAAGAGAAATGTATAAATTTATTGAAAATCCATTCAACATACATATATTAACATGGTCTAGGGATACTTTAATAAATTTTATTCAGGTTCTTTATATAATGATACTTTATATAAATTTTATAACACACTGTGCCTTAATAAAATAGTATACATTTTAACAAAAATCCTTATTGCCAATAACAAAAAAAGCACCTATAAACTTTGATGATATTTGCAGTACGCATTCTGTCAATTCTATGTCAAATATCATATTGTTACATTAAAAAAGTGTACATTGTCCAAAGCTCTAAGGTTAGATAAAAGAATTTTTAATTTACCGTCCAATTTTTTGGAATTTTTTCTTTCACAAGGACCATCTCCTGACAATAACAAACACAACCACAAAATAGTGAAATCGGTCCAGTTGTTCACTAGTGATGTGACAAAAAATAAGGATTCATTTTTATATACAAATAGAGAACACCTGGTGGGGATAACTGATCGATAGATACTAATTGATAAATATTCAACCGGCGAAGGCGGAATATTAAATTGAATTTTAAAAAAATCATAATTAAAGGAACTTGAAACTATAAACTTTAATATGTAACTGGCATCTTGCAATATTATTGCGGATCTGTATAAATCGGGATGGAAAAATACGGGTTGTGTGAGGGTAATATGAAATGTTTTATTGTCATGACGAAATACACCGCCAAAATAAACAGTGCTGAAAATAAAAATTAATTTTTAATTTCTGTAATGTAAGTGTTCAAAATGTTCACCATTTCGACGCAAACAAGCTTCATATCGATTTTGTAAGTCAATAAACATATTTATAAAAAGTGGTTAATGGAACTGCCGAAAAATATTTTGTATTCTTTCCCGTAGTTCGGCAATATTCGCCGGCGGATTTTCCGAATGAAATATTTTTTCCTTCATTATGCCCCAAATGTATGCGTCAGGTGGCGTCAGATCAGGTGAATGAGGAGGATATTCGAAGTCTGTTTCCGTGAAATTATTCTATTATCGAAATGCTGACGGAGTAAGTCTTAGGTGCGCAGCTGTATGGCTCGTTGCATCATCTTGTTGGAACCATTGTGTGCGAAACTGTAGATTTCTTGCACGGCAAAGTTATTTAGATCTCTCACAAAAGGTATAATAATTTTCTCTCTATAACGTTCTTGGTTGACAGTAAGTGGATTCTGATTATCATCCTAAACGAAATAAGGACCAATCATTCCATTACCAGATACCGCGCACCAAACGGTAACTCGGAGACTGTGGAGTGGTTTCTCTACAATGACATCAGGACGTTCAAATCCAAGGAATCTGGTTGTTTGTCGATTAATATAGCCGCTAAGATGAACGTGACTCTCGTCTGAAAACCATATGTTTTTTAAAAATTCGGGATTTCGTAAATTAAACTCAACATGCGACCACAATAAATTTCTCTTGCACGTTTGTCCGCAGCATTTAGTCGTTGTCCAACTTGAATACGGTATGGATAACCACCAATTGATTTGAACATGCGATGTAAAGACGTTTCACTAATGTTGAGTTTACATGCGGTTCTTACAAGACTTCTTTGAGGTGATTGCACAACTTGGTTAAAAACACGTTCTTCATTTTCGTTAGTGCATACTGTTTTTCGACGACCTGAAGAACCTTTACGTTGACACAATACACTACCAGTGCGACGAAATTTTTCAACAACAGCTAACATCACACTTTTACTAGGAGCTGCTTTATTAAATTTTTGTTGATATTTTATTGGCACCTATTCTAAGCTTGGACCATCATTAGGACCTTTTCCGTATGAACGAAAATAATGCTCTACCAAAAACACTTTTTCTTCCGTTGTTAGAATCATTTTTATATCAAATTTAACTGCAGCGTACTATTAATATATCAACTAATGACAATTAAGTCAAATATGACAAATCCGGATACCGTACATCCACACCACAATGTGACACACAAAGTACAAGCGTCTAAAAACAAACAATATCTTTAAATTGTATTGTACATCTATTCAAATTATTCAAATACCAAAAGGAAGAGGGTTGTGGCAAGAACTGAACCTGAAGGGGTACCATCTTTAATTGGATATTGATTGGAAGAATGCTCATTTACAACTACACAGATTTGACGATTTTTTAGGAAGCTTTTAATCCAGACACACAGTTTAGAGGGGAGTCCATAGAAAGGAAGTTTGTTTAGGAGGGCTGCCTGCCAGACTTGGTCGAAAGCTTTGGAAATGTTAAGGCACCGACGTAGGATTCGCCATAAAGCTTGATGGATTTGTTCCATGAATGGGTTACAGAGGTTAGAAGATATGCCGTGGAACGACTTCGACGAAATCCATACTGTCTTTCATGGATGAGCTTGTGTTTCTCCAGATATTTTAGGAATTTGGAGATGATGGAACAATTTTCTAGCATTGTATATAAATGAATTTTTAATTAAGGATTATAGACCTACTAACTTTTTATTTTTCTTTCTATTTTTACTTCGATCTTTTTTATCATGTTAAAATTTTTCTTCAACTAATGTCTAATTTAAATTTGTTAATTGTTTTTCTTACTCATTAATTTTGTTTCTTAATATTTTTAAACTTGAATTGTCTAAACAAACTTCTGCACCTAATTATCGGGTACTCTGTTCGTTTATTTTCGCCACCTGTATGTTCTACAAAGTGTACATTTATTTTTACTTCGAGCACTTTATTGATTTTGATTTCTGATTTACCAAAGAATGTAGACTAAATAAATGATACCACAATAGCTACAGCCTCCACCACAACATTTTCGAACGAAAGTTTAAAGTTTTATGATTCGACAGCACTTTATGCGTAGGTTTTTATGACACCGAGCAATCTACATAAACGAACCACATAAAATGAAACTAATTTTTAGAAACATCGAGTACATAACATTATTGTATACCGTAAGAGAAAATGCTGATTATTAATGTACGATTTGCAAGAAGTTTCATTACCGTTTTATGTTTGTCGCATAATTATTACAAGATACAATCTTTTACCTGTCTCAAGTGATGGTTTTATTAATAAATAATGACAATAGATGGTTGAGGTACATTAAGAAAGTTTTGAGTTTGTGGGGGAAAGGGAACTGAGCGAGTAGAATTTCCCTCAGTATACTCAATGAAGATAATATAGCGGAATTTTAAGATTTAAACAATTACGGATTGATGAAGAAAAAACTCAAAATTAATTACGGATTGATTCAACAATGGAAAGTTGGTTTTTGAGTTGATCAAGTGCATATATAATGAAATCAAAAAGTAGGAAGAACAAGCAAAAAATAGACTAAAGTATTCAAATGGGAAAAAGGTAGAAAAACGTTTCAGTAGATAAAATAGCTCGCGAATGAGCAGAATAAATAGAAAACATAGGTAGAAGGTTGCGTGTCTTCTTCTTTCTTCCAGCGAATTTCTGTAATCACATGAAATTAATTTGTTTATATTTTAAATGTTGCCATATGTCTTAAAGCGATAACATTTTTGGGAAAGAGTCAAGTAACCGAAATAATGATTTTTTTCCATCAAGCTTGTCCACACTGTATAAATAAATCAATCGTATGTAAAACATATGATTGGTCTCCTTTTTAGATTAAAAACCATTTTTTTGAATTAGGTGCGAGTTATAATCTTCATTAACTCTAATTATTGTTTTGAAATGCTAAGTAGAAGGTCGTCAAAGTCAATGAAGCATATGTCAACCATTTGTCAAAATTGTAGTGCGTTAAAATGGAGTGGTGAATCTACTGGATTAAGTTGTGCTAATGGTAAAGCAAAATTGCCACAATTGTTCCCACCACTAAATTCATTACGCTTATTAGTTGCTGGGGTAGGAAATGGCTCAATATTTCAAATGTATGGTTTCACATAGTCGTCGTTTGGAGCAACGTATTATGTACACGAAAATGTTACCCCCATTTTAGTCTACTACGAGGGTTGCCTTTTATATTTTGGGATTGGGACACAAAAACAAATATTAATCATTATTTTTCAAAATATTCCCCATGAAGATCTACACTTTTGCATGCGTTTGAACCAATTGTCGAAGCACTTTTGCCACTTTGATTGAGGTTTCTTCAAAATATGCATTCTGAATGCAGCAACCGCTTCTTCAGGTATCGAAAAACGTTGACTTCTTAGTTCGTTTTGTACGTACGGGAATAAAAAGAAGTCATTCATTGCCAAGTCAGGACTATATGGCGGATTCGATGTTTTGGGTGTTAAAAAATGCAGTTGTTTGAGTCGATGTGTGGAAGCTCGCATTGTCGTGGTGAAGAGTGATCCGTATTCTGCGGTTGGTTTTCCTGATTTCTTAGAAGACAATTGGCAAATAAATGATTGTGTACCACTTGACTGTTCTGCCTTGTTCTAGTGGTACGGTTGCGACATGTCCAGTTTTTCCGAAAAAACAGGTGACCATTTGGTTGGAAGTGATTCGTGCGTGAACAACTTTTATTGGATTGGGCTCATCTTAACACATCCAGACTGCCGTTTATTTTCGGGCTCATATACCAGGGTAATCCTGTTGTGGGTCGCCAGTCTTCTAAGTTCTTCGCCGCAATCCGATATCAACCTGGATGACACCTTAAAGCTCTCTTTAAGGGCAACTTGGCGCTACTGTAAATTCTAATATGTCTTTTATTGTAAGCTCTCATATTAGTTTACGCAAAAAAGTATAGCATAAATATAGTATTGTTAGAATTCCAATTAAATTGATTACTAAACACACAATTAAAAAATACTACGAAGCAAATTAATATGCAAAAACACAAAAATCAAAATATATAAAAGCCTTACAAGACCAATTTTAATGTATGCTGCAGAAACAATGACCATGACCAAAAAACAAGAGGAAGATTTAAAAATAGTTGAAAGAAAAGCAATTAGATTAATATTGGGACCAGTCAAGATAAATGAAAATGAATTTAGAAGGAGAACGAATCAGGAAATACAACAAGAGATAAAGGAAAATGTGGTTCAGAAAATAAAGCAACAGAGAGTAAGGTGGCTAGGACACGTTTTTAGAGCAGGAACTAAAGCAACGATAAATGTAATATTATAATGGGAACCAGGAAATAAAAAAAGGCGAGGCAGACCCAGACCAAAATGGTTGCAAGAATTAAAGGAAGACCTAAAGGCAGCCGGAGTTAACAAGTGGAAGAAAAAGGCAGCTGACAGAAAAATATGGAGAGAAATAACAGATAGAATATAAACAAAGAATTGTGGATTGATCCACCCCGAAAAATGGATCTGGAGAGTACCACTTGGTACGGCATAACCCCTCTAGGGGTGTTTTTGGCCACAAAACAGCACTGGCTTGTGCAAAAAGAGTGTAGGAAATATTTTTCTGGAAGTTTGCTTAAACTTGCTAATGTACTAATTGTGGAGATGTCAAATTAACAATTAAGCACTGCTTTATTTTTTCCCAAGAAGAGGAATATGTTGGAAATAAGTGAAGCAGCAAAGGAAGCTTTGTATTTTAAGTCGTTCTACAAATAATTAGTGCACAAAAACGTTACTTTAAAGAAAGATAGTGTACAATAAATAAAATAATAATTTGCTTATGAATTATGAATTATGAACAAAGTATATTGATATCGGTAGAATAGCAGATTTGTACAAATAAGCATTCTAGTTTTAAAACAGTGAAATAAAATGTAGATTCAGATCATTAACTGATCATGAAATTATATTTATTATGCGTTGTACGAGAACAATCCTATTGGTTCATCATTTTTTCGATTGGTCTAAAGTTCCATGCCAGGCAAAAATTTTATTGTAATATTAAGCATTTTTTCACAGCTGAATTATAATTTAAATAACTACTAAATTTTATCTTATTGCATTTTATGCTTTTTGTTGGTGATTATCCTGGGTGTCTAATGTTATTGAATCTATGTATGTTAACGGGAAACACGCAGACATTTACTGCTATTATTTATTGCTATGCCAAATATTTGCCAGTTAAACTTCATCTGCGACAACCACAAAAATCTATTTTATGGTTGAAATGTCGATTCTACGTCTCCAGACGTAATTGGAGAATAGTATAGTTATACTTTATATTTACTTTTAGAGTAAGGACGATTCCGTCGCATTTAATGGCTTCCATAAAAACAATCGATTTTATCTTTGTGAATTTATAATACTGTGCTACAGGTTTTGTTATTTTAATTATATTAGTAACGGGAATTAGTTTTAGAATCTGGAGAGATGCCGTTTCATTTACTTGCATAACTACATAATTTCACCCCAAAAAGGGGGGGTTCCATTTCGAAAAATGGTGATGACGTCATTAAACGAAAGTGGTTCACCCTGCATATTAGATTATGATTTGAAACAATAGTAAATTGAAATCAAAAATCGACCTGTTTTGTGGAATTGTGGAAGTAATAATCTTCCTTAAAAACATATAAATCCCGTCAATGCAGTTTTTATTTTCAGGGTCCTTTAATCCCAGCTGCATTCACCAATGGATACCATTGAGTCGAGTTTCTATCTAGTGTTGTGTGACCCAAAAATCGGCAGCTGCGTGATGGCATCACAACTGCACTTGTACATTCACTTTATGTATAATAATCTAATTATGTAGCACCCCCCGCCAGGCGAGGCCCACTTGTTGTTGTAATGTTTGGTGTACGCGTACCGCTTTGTCGCTAATCGGTAGCTGACGAGACTTCCCGCCGCCATCTTGACAATATTTGTATCAAAATCAATCACTTGCGTTAATCCTTAAATTTATGACATTGAAGATTGATTTGGTTGAGCTGGAATTCTAAAAGATCATTTTATAGAACCACAGAACCAACGGGTTTTAAAATTCAAATACTTGCAGGTTCTGAGTTCAAAGAAAATTATTTATTGATAAAATGGAGCCAGATAAGAATTTAATTTAAGGATTAAAGAGCGATGGAAATGATTATAATAAAAGCAGATACGAATGTTGCCAATCGGTACCAAAAGCCAGTAATAAAACCTAATACTTAATGGAATATTCCAAAATCAGCTTTTTATGAAAACCCTCGTACTCTAAGTTTTTATAGGTAATAAGATTTTAAAAATTTTTGGACTATATAAAATTATATACCTCTATCGAATGGTATTTTAAGATTTTATATTATGTTAATTATTAAATTTTAATTCTATAAAAGTATTTTAAGCGTTGAGAAGTAGTTAAGCTAAACATAAATAAAAATTTAATCTCATTTTGGGAATCCCTGTAAAAATAGTCAACTTTACTGATGATTTATCTTAACACTTAGACTTTGGGTCAATTTTTATACAGCGGAGAACAACACAGATTATGCAATACGAGGACACTTCTAATTTCCTAAACCTAACCTAACCTAACCTAACCTAACCTAACCTAACCTAACCTAACCTAACCTAACCTAACCTAACCTAACCTAACCTAACCTAACCTAACCTAACCTAACCTAACCATTTTTTAGGACAATTTAAAATCTTTAGAAGACAAAATAATGAGTGCCAGTTTGACTGCGAGGTTTCCTCTGCAATTAAATTACACACGAAAAATTTCGCTGTTCTGGCCTTTCTATCGGCGAATTCTTTTATTAGACATTCAAAATCTATGTTTTCTGCAATTTCATTTTTGATTGACAAATAGGTTGGTTACGGGCATTCGCTTGACGTTTAACAAATCGAATTCTTTTTATGGCTCTTAACATAGGTTCAAATTCTAGTTCTTCAGCCAACTTCTTGCAGTTGGTATGGCGCTTTTAAAGCTTTTATTTTTTTTATTCTTCCAATAGAGTCCAGCATGGTTTCAACATTTCTGTTTACTGAGATGTATATATCTGGTGATTTTAGAGATTTACTAACGACAGTAATTTGAAAAAGTATCTCTTACCAAACAACCAATGAAACTATGAAACTGAAATCTTTTAAATATTCAGCTACAGTAATAGTAGCCTCCTGAGAGACTTGAACATCAGTTTTCAATTGCCGACGTAATTAAAGCTTCATGGATGGCACTAATTGGATAATGAACTGCGTTGACTCTGCTGCTGTCGGTTAGAATTTTACATCAATAACAGAAGCAGAAACAAAAGAACATTAAACAAATACAGTTTAAGTTTAAAAAATATATTTAGTCGGATTTTTTAGAAATTAAGTGTCAAAACTTTTATTAAAACCTGTTATTTGAGAGGTACTGCATAATCTGCTTAATTCTTCGCGAATTCTAAAAACAAATAGGTTAATTCGGTCAGCTTGGCAAAAAAAAACTTAAAAGAATAACAGCGTTCTTTTTAATCTATCAAAATTTTTGAAACCCGATCGCTCTCGGGACTTAATTAAAATGCTTAAAGCTTGCCCTTAATATTACATATATAAAATAAATTCTATATACTTAATTAAAAGTTTGAAGTAATATTCTTATTACTGTAATCGATTTCGGAAACTTCATCTCTCTGCAGCTACCGATGAATGCGTCTTTCCACCAAACACAGGCACTATTGGTTAACGTCTTGCGTTATATTACATATGATATATTACAGGGTATCTTAAAAATGGGATACATTATCCTCACATATATTATTATAATTATAAGGACCAACTTGGCAACGGTAACGGCTACAGAATTTAAAAGAGTAAAAAAATTACAAAAAAAAGATAAAGTTCGAGACGTTGCCGTGGTTAGTTGATTATTTTACTGTTTTTGAACTTTTTAATTTTTCATTTTACTATAGTTGTTTTATATAAATTTTATTATTAAGTATATATATACGAGATATATATATTGTATTATTTATGAGAAATACAGAAATGTTTTATGTTGCGTGCATTCGAGCGGTCAATGTATACAAAATATTTCATTATTACGTCTTAAAATATTGTATATATTATTAATTATTACCATTATTCTTTAATTTTTGTTACTTAACGCGTGACGGAACAAATAACTAAATGACTTAACTCAATTAACTGCTAGCTACGCGTACATATATTGTAATCCAATCCCCATGTAACACTATTATTAATAATCAATAATTATTATTATACAACCCTCATAACATTACAAAAACCCAATTTAAATGGTATAACACAAAAACTTCACTTATTCTTATTCAATCGTAAATAGAACGCTTTCTGCGTATTCAAAACTGCTGTGAACTGAACCAAATCTCATATAAAACTTTGTTTGGGGACTAGTAAATATAAATATTCATTTACAGGCGAACGTTTACATAAGAAGTAAACAAATAACCGTAATATAAAATACAAAATAATATCTGCTGAAGTTTGTTGTAAACTCAGTAGTCACCAAAAACTTAATAATATGTTGGACAATATTCAGAAAAGTTCAGGGCAGTTCATTTTTTTGGATGAAGGGAATAAAAAAGGAACTATAAAAGGATGGTGTAATGTAAGATTTTAAAACAAGAAATACTCCATGATATGAACATCTATGCAGGATTAACATTATTAACATTAGTTAAGAATAAGGTTCAGAAGAAAAATTCTATTGGCTTAAACGAAAATTCATAAACGTCACCAGTGGATATAAAATAAAAATCATAGCTCATAGCTCCTTATGATTCTGTTTAAGAGTATAATCAAAGGGAAAAATACTTCAATGGATTGGAATTTTTTGCAGTCATCAGAAGAGATGGAACTATATAAAGTATGCTATCCCAATTGTACAGGGTGATTCATTACTAATTGGAAATAATTTAATACTAGAATCCTGACTTCAAATTTTGAAGATTTTCAATTCACTGGTCGAAAACATCGACAGTTATCACACATTAAAATTGGGCAGCTTCATGTTTAACTTAAAATATCTCGAGAAATATTGACTTTATCGTTATGAAGAAAGAGTACTTTATTTACGTAAAAAGTATTGGAGAATCAACAAATTGTGCTAAAGTTTCTATTCCGTCAGTGGCGTAGAATTTGGGAACGATTCACCTGTCACTTGCCCCTTCGTACGCCTCTGGTGGTAGCTAGATACGTTTGTTTAATATAATTTTGTAGGGTATATAGTGTCTACATTTTCTGCCAAATATGAAATGAATACGTAAAACAGTCTTAAAGTTATGAACCCAAATAGTTTTTAAATTTTTACACAAAACACCCTGTAACTAAGTAAGCAGCTACATTTTATTTGGGTGTGTTGGGTTAAATCTTTATAATTTGAATTCAGGATTCTAGTATTAAATTATTTCCAATTAGTAATGAATAACCATGTATATTGAAGAGGACAAGAAATACTTCGACGCCCTAAAGATTATAGTTAGGATTTTAACAAGTTGTGTTAGCTAAAATTAATAAAAAAAAAGTCATTAGATCAACGAAGGATAAATATGTAGTCCTAAGTTAATTGCAACAGATACGTCAAAAGTTTGTAAATCAGTTTGTCAAAACGATTAAAAAATCGTTTAAAATAATTTGCTCAATGGAATTCAAATAAAAAAAGAAACCAGCAGAATAAGAATGTACACGCGAAAGCCAAACCAAAAAAAACATTAGAATAAGAATGTGCACGTAGTATGGCCCAAAAATTTACTGGCATTTACTTGATTGCAATAATTTGACATTCCAGTCTTCATTTCACCGCGATTAAAGAAATGTTCAGTACGGACATGTATTTGCTTGTTTGTAGCTTTTTCCGAAATTAGAATATGATAAAAGTAGGCGAATTACCAACATTTGTTCCATCACGCTTAGGTCTGTGTAGCTTGTAGGATACATAAAAAAAGAAAAAGAAAAATCATGTTCGTATTTCTTCATTGTAATATTCTGAGACCCCTATTAGATCTGTCTAATTGTTTAGTGATAGGCAAGATCAATTTTAAAAGTATATAATATATAAATATGATAAATGTTTCCTGTTATTACATACATATTCTATAGGTCGGACAGCAAAAGAGACCCACAAGAGACACAAAAAATAAAATGAGATAAGGTGGTACCCAAAAATAACGCGAATAAATGATTCAGTAGATAGTAAAATTCTTTCCTTCGGGTATGACGAATTTCGGTATTAAAAGCGGTACTGTGAATATTAAATGTTATTTTTTAAATCGCACGCCACTGGCATGATCAACTGTGACGAGCAGTCGATCATTCCGGGTGCTGGTGTACAAAAGATTCTCTTCTGCTGTCTACGATATGACTTTATGTGGTTAATAATGTGTGTTATTATTTAAATTATTGTTTGGAGTTACGTTTTTCGCCGACAAAAGGCTTGTTATATTATTATTAATGATGTTGTCTGACTGACTACGTATTATGGCGAAATGATTGTAATTTTAATGTCTCCTCAGTACAAAAACACCACGATATAAACTAATTAAATAATCTTAGATTGAACGAGAAAAAAATGTTATGGTATTGCCACTGGTCACCATCTAAATCAAATCCAAATAAGTATGTAGTTCACTGTAATTTTTAGTTTTAAATTAAGTGAGTACTTTTGTTTTTATCCAAAAGATGGCGAAACTAACTTTGTTATAATAGATTATTTTACTAATTTTTTTATAAATTAAACAATTATGTATATTGTATAATTAAAAAATTTTAAATTTAGTTGTACCCTAAACAAGGCAGTACAACTAAAGGCGATTCGCCATCTGTTGGACAATAGCAAAAAGTACTACTTTAATTGCAGTGCTGTAGAATCCATTTCATTTAAAACACGTTGAAGTTTTCCATTTTTCTAATAGATTTGTTAATACAAATATCTTTTGTTAAATTTGTTATACCAAAGTAAATGAAAAGTATTATGAGACCTTACCAAAGACTAGATTATAGAAAGCGAAGATTTAGATGGTATTCGGTTGAAGGAAAAGTTGCAACGATTGACTTAACTGAATATAAATTGTAGAATAGGTCAACGTTTCCATGAAATGTTAAAAATTTATTAAGCCAGCTATTCCGATAAACAAAAATAATGACATTTAGAATTTTAGGAGTACTCGGGATTCACTATAAAACATTTTCTTTCTTAATTTTAAATTATGTTTTATAGACAAAAACGTCAATTACATAAATAGACTTTTTAATATACAGGATGCTCTCTCTGTCGCAATTTTTTTCTTATCTCGACAGTAGACATAGAAGTCTAACGAAATTCTGAAGGATCCTGTATATGATGTGGTCATTATGTTTGGGTGTCGGGTAGGAATTTTAGGTTATATAAAAACCGATCGGGCATCGGTTTTATTTTTTGGTGCGAGGGTGACCAAAGGTTTGTAAAATGTCAATACTAATGTCAATGCGATTCTTTTCGGCATCTATATAAATATGTCAATCCAGAGCAATATGGTAATGTAGGTAGTTTCAGAAGAGTTAACCAAAAAAATGGGTTTCTTTTATATATTTTGATATCTGCAGAACTGTGTTATATTTGCATTAAGTGATAGATATAAGTTAGCAAGATATCTAGGGTAGATCGATCCTGGACAAAAAATACTAATCTAATATAGTATATATAAGATAAATCTAACCTCAAAAATCTCGAGTTAACGGTAATTTTCAAATTCATAAATATATTCGCTTTGCTTTAATCTCTAACTTTTACAGGGTGGCTCTATATTCTTTTTTTCAAAAAATTTGTTCCATTTTTATAATTTGGAATATGTATACATTTTAAATGGATAATTAAGATATTGATATCTGAGACTGATTTCCTGAAAGCATATGGCAGCCTGTTTTAAACCAAAAGAGGTTTGAAATAAACTGTCCGCTATAATGTTTAATATCGCAAAAGATGTAAATGGATGATCCACCTAACTGAAAGATGCTGAAGATGCTGAGCTTATTCAAACAAACGAGTTAGATGACACTGCCTTCACTTTGTCTAGCTGGCTCTGTTTATGACTATTATTTTAGTATTGGATTTGCCTCTTTATTCCCACTAATGTATTTATTTTCTTAACTATTTCGAGTTAATGTGCGAACTCAGTGTCGCATGAGGCAAAGATTTTGGTGTCTTTAACGTATTCAACTTCTATCTCACTTCTCAAAAAGATACTATTATCAGTAGTACTAAACAGAAAATTGGAAACTAACAAAGAAGACTGGGACACTGGTACATTAAAGAGGCACCTATAAAAATCCGAAAAAGAGTACAAGAGTACAAGATTGAGATGGGCAGGATGCACACAATGTATCATTGAGGAGTAAAAAAAGTCGGCCACGCCACATACCAACTGGTGTATGCGTTGCAATGGAGTTAAGTTCTATTTATTTTGGAATTGGTGTCAATATCTGTATCGCAATCAATATCAAGGCCACCCTGTGTACATTATAATTCCATTAAGATGCCTTTAGGACTATATTTGCAAAGAAAACGATTTTTAACGTGAGATAAATACAATTAAGAAATTATTTAGGATTTTTTTTAAACTTCGCAGTATTAAACGGGCATAAAATACAGTGACGGCGCGGGAGGTAAATAATCGGGGCGAATCTGGAATTTTTCAAATTATCGGTTCGTATTTTATTTAAAATACAAAAACAATTTCGATGTATTTATATAAATGAATGTATTAAATGTGCTAGTGAAATGTTATAAGTAGTTATATCAATTTAAGAAATTCCAAATATTAAGAAATTATAACGTTTATAAGGATCGGTCTACAAATGCCGACGCTTATTAAACTCGAAAATGCAAATTACCGATAAAAATCCCCCTAAAGAAAATAAAATTATCCGTAATTGTATATCTCGAAATATCAAATCAAAAAGTTCGATTCAACTGCAGATTGGATCGGCTTAATAATGTCTGTGTACTGGCAAATGGCTTCGCAATGAATAATTTTAAAAGAAAGTTTAGTACTAAGTTAACCTAGCCGAAATGAACAACATATCAAACGCCAGACACAGAAAAGCGCGACAAGAGTTCCAGAAACACGCCAAAATGTTAAATAAAAAAAATATCTAATGGCTATATGTAACGTAACACTACTTTATCTTAAAATATTATATACTAAAAGTTGAATATTTAGTTCGAAGTTTGACCCTCTGGTCGTAGAAAAAATATAATATGAAACTCGCATTTAATAGTTAAAGTATGTTGCGTTACATTGTTATATCAGTATATAGTACAAATGGATCCACAGGAAAATACCGGTAGTCTAAAATGTTACAGCATGTAATTTGTTCAAAATGCATACAGGTGCAATCTGTCAACAGAATTGTGTACTTAAATTGTTTGCTAACTTTTGGTGTGTATCTTCTCTCATAGAAGGACGTCGTCAACTCTGTTGGTATACAAAATTGAGAAGGTATTTTAAATATATTTCAAAAGCAGTATTTTTTTAATATAAAATTAAGACCGCAAAAGATATGCAATTCACGAAAGATGTTAAATTATTAAAAAGTGGGGAAAGAAAACAAGCGACCAAATCAAATTTTTGGTAGATATCCAAAATTTTAAAATATTGGAAAATCAGCTGGAAACTAGTAAGATTCAATGGAGAGGTTTGTGAAATGAAAGACTAGCAAAATAAAAAAAAGAACAAAATATTTGAAAATATAAGAAAAGACAAAAAACAAAGATTTAACAAAATAAAATTCCTTTTACGTTGATGAAAGTTTCTGTACACCATATTAAAATGTTTCAAAAGACCAAAGGGATTTAAAAGTCTCTAGTTAGATGTAACATGAACAAACCTTTTGTAGATGGATATATACATGTTAATCTTTATTATATAGCCTCTTCTGTCCAAGTATTACCCTAGACTCTTACAAAATTATTACTTCTAGATTAATCTAAGTATTTTGGTTGTTTTTTAAGACATATTTTTATTTGTGACACACTACCAAGAATGTTTCTAGGCATTCTTGTATTGCTATTTGATTTCAGTTTGTGTTTCTGAAAAATTCTCACTGATCTCCACTTTTTATTTGTCCAAGAAATGGAATAAAAGAAGAAAAAATTGAAATTTTAACATATTGCTAAAGGAGAGATGGTTTGAATTGTAGCTGTGGATCTTTTGGGAAATATTAACTATCTAGATGTAAAATAAAGAAAGAGTTGAGTATAAAAGTAAAAAAAGAGGTTTAAAAAAGCTAAAAGAAGAATGTTTATAAAATTGAAGCCTATGTAAAATATGCAAAAATGGGCATATTTTGGAAAGTAAAAATCAAGTAGCTAGTTATATAGAGTCTGTTACATGGGAGACTAACCGTAAAATGGCAACAGTGTGCTGAAGTGACATTATAGTGAATGTCATATTGAAAAATTGACAGTAGCCCTTTAAATCCATTTAAATTAGAGGCTTTCTTATTGATCATCTGTTTATTATGAATGAAGAGAGACATAAGAAAGTTTAACAGAGTAGTTTTAAGTTTAAAAATTAACTATATTCATTACATTTCATTAATAAAATAAAATCATGTTTGAATCAACTGTTTATTTACTTGAAATAAAATATTCCAAAAATTATAGGAACTAAATTTAGGGTTTACTGGGATGTTGCAGGTAAAATATATCTAATTTAGTTGTTTAGAGTACATTTCATATGAACTGCAGTATTGTTATGTAGCTAATTATAAATTTGTTTCTTACAATATCTAAGTTTTAGAATTTTCAAAATAAAATCAATTGACATGATCCTAAAGAAAACTTTTCCCTCCTATTGCACTGAACTAAGCATTCCGGAACTGTAGCCATGGCAACGATGTTTTTGGGTTTGTGCGACGATTGTCAACTTAACTGACATGTCCCTTTCTCCCGTGGAACAGTCTCTACAAAAAAGAGAAAACTGAGTGGTAAAATGGCAGTTGGGAAGACACGAAAATAAATTATTATTAAAAGTGGGAAATTTTTATTTAGCTAATCAGATAAAATTAAAAATAGGTAGAAGGTAATTTGCAGTGGACAAAAAAACCAGAAGAATGTTTGTTGTAATGACTAACAGAGTTGGCGATAAAACATCTAAAAACAATCCATAGTCTTATAGAGGCTAGATATTAAGGTAGTTGTGAAATATGTATTATTTAAGGTTGTGACTAGGAATTTGCGCCCGATATTCTGACGTGATAGTTCAGGTGGACGTACAAGCAGTAACCGTTTGGTAAGGGATTTTGATAGATTGGAAATATCCGCGCGAAAATTTAGTCGCTCTCATGATTTAATGTATAAAAAAATTTATCTCGACAATATTAATTCATACTGTGAAGTTTTCAGTTGTATGCTAAAAAAAAATATTGTATATCGTGGGCCTTACTATACACTGAAAATTTGAAACGTGCTGTCCAAAATTTTATTAATTACTATTTCAGTTAACCTCGAGATATTATACAGAGTGATGTTTTTTCAATATTTCGAATATTGTATTTAACAAAAAAGTAAAATAATAATAAAAATAAGAGGTATGATATCGGTAATTTCCTCACCACGCTGTATAATAATAATAATGATACGTTTCCTCAGAACGGTACAATAGCTAGAATTAAAAGCCGTTCTCGTTTGTTTGTTTGTTTTCTTATTTAAGAAACGCCACTGGTGCGTTTACTCTCTGTTATATGTTTTTTATTTTCGTTTAACTGAATGTATACAAGCTGTATATATTGATATTATGATATACATAAATATATACTCTAATTTAAATACTTGGTAGCAACTACTGTGGTTCGGTGTCGCCACTTCTTATGTATTAGGCACCTATATGTCCCTGTGTTTTGCAATTCCCAGTCCATCCTTTTCTCTAGATCGATTCTCAGAACATCGATTACGATAATATAGCGTCTTAGCTTTGTTTTTTTTACAAAATACGTGTCAAAATGTCTAACAGGGTAATTTAGTTGGGTAATTTAAAAAAAAGTTGGTTCCTACGTTGTTGCTTTTTAGTAAATTTGTGATGATGAGACTCTAGCTGTGTGTAAATGGTAAAATAACAAGTATTTAGAATGGCGCGCATTTTGAACAACGACATATCCTGGCTTGAAGCATTATTTAAAACAAATTTTAAATAGAAATTTAAAGCGGGTTCGTTGTTCTACAAATTCACGCCTATATTAGTAGCGATGGAGTTTAGATTTTTATACGTTTTTTAAATTTGATTAATTTAAGGGTAACATTTTGTAAATATATTTGCTGTATATTCTTGTTCAGTTTGTTTCTAGTGTGACTTGATAAAAAAAAATAACTTGAAAGAAGATTAACTAAATTTTTATATAACAGAGGTATCTCGTAAATTTTACACAAATTCGTAATAAAATTGTTGGTAAACCCTGTATATTTAACTTCGTAAAAAACTATATCATTTTATTACATTGTTTTAGATTTATTTAAAAGAAGTTATTTAACGCATTGCAATTGAATTTGCACAAACTAGTTTTAAACAATTTTCGATAATCCACAGATTTTCAATTTGATTAAAATTTCGAATAGTTCCTGACCCTTCAAGGCAAGTAATTTTTTGTCTTTAGCTTAAGCATGATACTGAACCTGATCGAAAATCATCTTAACATAATTTTTTTACCCAGACTTCCATCCTTTTTTTTGGAATTTTGTATTTAAATGACCTTAAATGATCCTTATCTAATATTAGCAGTATTAAACCTTTCTTTACAAGAAAATCTTCATCATTTGCTGTTGTTTCCTTTCTTCTTCCACATTTTCCAATTTTATCACCTTGGCAGCAGCACAAATGTGTTTAACCAAGCTCTTTTTCTGGATTCATTTTACATCATATGTGTCTGTAACTTTCAAACACTTGCACAACAGAGCAGGGAAAACTATGCTAATAAAGAAATTAAAATATTCAGGGTGTACCATATAATAAGTTGATGATTACACTTGAAGAAAGTAAATTCTATTCTTATTAATATACTTAATTCTGGTTTTTAGTTAATAGTTTTTTTTTTATTTATAAACCACACTATATCTTAATTAAAAATTAAATACGCACACTATTTAATCCATACGGTATTAAGTACAAAAGAAATCTTCGTTATCAGAGGTTATTTTTTTTAATTTGGTATTTAACATATTAAAAATAACGGGTAAGGTTTCCCTTCATAAGATTTTCTTGTAAGAATGTCCGGAAATCCTGTAATCCTGTAAGGATAGTTTATTAGTTAGCTAAATATAAGCTCTAATTATTTTGTGTTTCGTTATTTATTGGATAAATTAAAAGTTTTTTGAGCAAGAACTGATGTCAATATAACTGTAAAGCAAACAAATAGAAAGAAAAATTATTAAAAGTAGAGTTTGTTTGTTCTGAGATACGATCTGGACGATTAATGTTTGCGTGAAATCATTGTATCAGCCTTATGGGCTTTTTGCAATATAAAAACAAGCAATAACCATATTCCTTCAGTGGGCGCTTTCGAATTTTACGTATTAAGCATTATAATATTAAACAATTATTGTAAGTACGTAACTATATAAACAAGATTTTACACTAATGATAATAATGAAGGCGGATGGCAGAAAAAAATGTCATATGTTAGGATGATTGTACAGATAGAAGTTTGTAAAAATATAAGAAAAAAATTGTTGTACCGTCAAGTCTACGATGACACAAACGTTATAGATTCCGTAAGAGGGAAAATTATTAACAATTTTCAAAATTTGGTCACGGTTATTTCAATGTTTATAAATATAGAAGTTTAACCATTATGTTATAAAATATTTGGTGAAAAAGAATCAACGAAGAAGATAAATCAATTTTAACTTAGCGGTGTGACTAAATTTAAAAATTTTTGGACGCCCATTATATACATCTATGAGTTGTATGTAGATGTAATTATTTTTTTATTGGAAAAATTGTCATAGAAAATGTTTATCCATTTAATATGGATTTGAAATTCTTACGGGAATGCACCAAATAGGTACATTAACAATCGCTGCCACTTAACTTCATTGAAAACATTGTCTTAAAGAATTAACATGAGACGTTCTGTAATAATTAATTCAGTACTGGTGTTTTTAAAGAACTTCTTTTGCGAATTACAAATTTTAGAATAAAATCTGTCCCTATTCATTTATTAAAAATTTGTTTTCTTAAAATATATATCAAAATTTCGATTGTTGCTTTTGTAAATAAATATACTATATCCGGTGCTTCCAGAAACAAAAATAATTTAATTGGTTTTGTATTGTAATTCATCACATTTTTAAAATTCACGGGAATGTGGGGTTAAGTTGTAACTCTTAAGGATCTGGACAAACGGTTTGTTGACTCGTAGGCTCTAATTGTGTTCGGCAATTGTCCTGCCGGGCCTTCATGTATATCTTAATTGCGTTCTACAATGTACATATAAATTAAAATACAATGATAAGACAAGGTTCACAACGTGCCGTGTGTATGTGGGATAAAATATAATATGGACATTGTTCAGAAACTGTCTTTTATTTATTCCTATCTCTAATCCTTCTTTTTCAATAAAGTGAAGTGCTTAAAACTGTAAAAAAATTTAGAATATAAAAAGTAATATTACCTATTTTTTTTTTTTTTTTGTATACAGTACGATCCAATATATAAAATAAAATCAACATTATCGTTATTAAGAAACACTGGTTGGGAATGTATCGAGATAAAGTAGTTTACCAAAACTCAAATGTATTCAATTTTTTTGGAAATTATGAAGAATTTTGTAATTTTGACTGCATTTTCGTATACTACGTGGTCGATTTAGTGGTTTTACTGATCTGGATGGGTAAGTATCGAGGTGCAGCAAAACTAAAAGATATTAAAAATTTTTGTAATTTTTTAAGAATTTTGTGATTTTGACGGCATTTTCGTATTCTACGTAGACGATTTAGTGGTTTTACACTATTTTTATTAAAAATAACGAAACCTTTGTTTTTGACCAAAATTCGAAGACATCAAGTTTAATGGCCATTTTCTTAGGTAAACATTTTTTGTCACTAAAATTCAAAGACATCAAGTTTAAAGGTATTTGCATACCCATTTTCTTGGGTAAAATTTTTTTTTCACTAAAAATGCTTGAAAATATGTAAAATACGATTTTTTTAGACGCTAAATCGACTGGTGAAATCAGTTTTTCGATAGAATGTGTAGTACACTGTTAGATCTGGATGGGAAAGTATCGGGAAGAAGTAGTGCAGCAAAACTCAATAGTATTCAATTTTTTTGAAAATTATTAAGATTTTCGTGATTTTGACGGCATTTTCGTATTCTCCGTGGTCGATTTAGTGGTTTTACAATATTTTTATCAAAAATAACCAAACTTTGGTTTTTGACTAAAATTCAAAGACTTCAAGTTTAAAGGTATTAGCATACCCATTTTCTTGGGTCAATTTTTTTTTCACTAAAAATGCTTGAAAATATGTAAAATAGGGTTTTTTTAGACGCTAAATCGACTGGTAAAATCAGTTTTTCGATAGAATGTGTAGTACACTGTTACATCTGGATGGAAACGTATTGGGGAGAAGTAGTGTAGCAAAACTCAATAGTATTCAATTTTTTTGAAAATTATTAGGAATTTCGTGATTTTGATGGCATTTTCGTTTTTTCCGTGGTCGATTTAGTGGTTTTACAATATTTTTATCAAAAATAACCAAACTTTGGTTTTTGACTAAAATTCAAAGACTTCAAGTTTAAAGGTATTAGCATACCCATTTTCTTGGGACAAATTTTTTTTTTACTAAAAATGCTTGAAAATATGTAAAAAAGGGTTTTTTTAGACGCTAAATCGACTGGTGAAATCAATTTTTCGATAGAATGTGTAGTACACTGTTACATCTGGATGGGAAAGTATCGGGGAAAAGTAGTGTAGCAAAACTCAATAGTATTCAATTTTTTAAAAAATTATTAGGAATTTCGTGATTTTGACGGCATTTTCGTATTCTCCGTGGTCGATTTAGTGGTTTTACAATATTTTTATTAAAAATAACCAAACTTTGGTTTTTGACTAAAATTCAAAGACTTCAAGTTTAAAGGTATTTGCATACCCATTTTCTTGCGTAAAAATTTTTTTGTCACTAAAAATGCTTGAAAATATGTAAAATACGATTTTTTTAGACGCTAAATCGACTGGTGAAATCAGTTTTTCGATAGAATGTGTAGTACACTGTTAGATCTGGATGGGAAAGTATCGGGAAGAAGTAGTGCAGCAAAACTCAATAGTATTCAATTTTTTTGAAAATTATTAGGATTTTCGTGATTTTGACGGCATTTTCGTATTCTCCGTGGTCGATTTAGTGGTTTTACAATATTTTTATCAAAAATAACCAAACTTTGGTTTTTGACTAAAATTCAAAGGCTTCAAGTTTAAAGGTATTAGCATACCCATTTTCTTGGGTCAAAACTTTTTTTACTAAAAATGCTTAAAAATTTGTAAAATAGGGTTTTTTTAGACGCTAAATCAACTGGTAAAATCAGTTTTTCGATAATATGTGTAGTACACTGTTAGATCTGGATGGAGACGTATTGGGGAGAAGTAGTGTAGCAAAACTCAATAGTATTCAATTTTTTTGAAAATTATTAGGAATTTCGTGATTTTGATGGCATTTTCGTATTCTCCGTGGTCGATTTAGTGGTTTTACAATATTTTAATCAAAAATAACCAAACTTTGGTTTTTGACTAAAATTCAAAGACTTCAAGTTTAAAGGTATTAGCATACCCATTTTCTTGGGTCAAAATTTTTTTTCACTAAAAATGATTGAAAATATGTGAAATAGGGTATTTTTAGACGCTAAATCGACTGGTGAAATCAGTTTTTCGATAGAATGTCTAGGACACTGTTAGATCTGGATAAGAAAGTATCGGGGAGAAGTAGTGCAGCAAAACTCAATAGTATTCAATTTTTTTGAAAATTATTAGGAATTTCGTGATTTTGACGGCATTTTCGTATTCTCCGTGGTCGATTTAGTGGTTTTACAATATTTTTATCAAAAATAACCAAACTTTGGTTTTTGACTAAAATTCAAAGACTTCAAGTTTAAAGGTATTAGCATACCCATTTTCTTGGGTCAAATTTTTTTTTTCACTAAAAATGCTTGAAAATATGTAAAATAGGGTTTTTTTAGACGCTAAATCGACTGGTGAAATCAGTTTTTCGATAGAATGTGTAGTACACTGTTACATCTGGATGGAAAAGTATTGGGGAGAAGTAGTGTAGCAAAACTCAATAGTATTCAATTCTTTTGAAAATTATTAGGAATTTCGTGATTTTGATGGCATTTTCGTTTTTTCCGTGGTCGATTTAGTGGTTTTACAATATTTTTATCAAAAATAACCAAACTTTGGTTTTTGACTAAAATTCAAAGACTTCAAGTTTAAAGGTATTAGCATACCCATTTTCTTGGGTCAAATTTTTTTTCACTAAAAATGCTTGAAAATATGTAAAATAGGGTTTTTTTAGACGCTAAATCGACTGGTGAAATCAATTTTTCGATAGAATGTGTAGTACACTGTTACATCTGGATGGAAAAGTATTGGGGAGAAGTAGTGTAGCAAAACTCAATAGTATTCAATTTTTTTGAAAATTATTAGGAATTTCGTGATTTTGATGGCATTTTCGTTTTTTCCGTGGTCGATTTAGTGGTTTTACAATATTTTTATCAAAAAT
Source organism: Ophraella communa (assembly GCA_035357415.1). Taxonomy (NCBI): domain Eukaryota; kingdom Metazoa; phylum Arthropoda; class Insecta; order Coleoptera; family Chrysomelidae; genus Ophraella; species Ophraella communa. The sequence continues at coordinate 15,710,167 of CM068988.1, read as the reverse complement.
AACCAAACTTTGGTTTTTGACTAAAATTCAAAGACTTCAAGTTTAAAGGTATTAGCATACCCATTTTCTTGGGTCAAATTTTTTTTCACTAAAAATGCTTGAAAATATGTAAAATAGGGTTTTTTTAGACGCTAAATCGACTGGTGAAATCAATTTTTCGATAGAATGTGTAGTACACTGTTACATCTGGATGGAAACGTATTGGGGAGAAGTAGTGTAGCAAAACTCAATAGTATTCAATTTTTTTGAAAATTATTAGGAATTTCGTGATTTTGATGGCATTTTCGTTTTTTCCGTGGTCGATTTAGTGGTTTTACAATATTTTTATCAAAAATAACCAAACTTTGGTTTTTGACTAAAATTCAAAGACTTCAAGTTTAAAGGTATTAGCATACCCATTTTCTTGGGTCAAAATTTTTTTTCACTAAAAATGATTGAAAATATGTGAAATAGGGTATTTTTAGACGCTAAATCGACTGGTGAAATCAGTTTTTCGATAGAATGTGTAGTACACTGTTACATCTGGATGGAAAAGTATCGGGGAGAAGTAGTGCAGCAAAACTCAATAGTATTCAATTTTTTTGAAAATTATTAGGAATTTCGTGATTTTGACGGCATTTTCGTATTCTCCGTGGTCGATTTAGTGGTTTTACAATATTTTTATCAAAAATAACCAAACTTTGGTTTTTGACTAAAATTCAAAGACTTCAAGTTTAAAGGTATTAGCATACCCATTTTCTTGGGTCAAAATTTTTTTTCACTAAAAATGATTGAAAATATGTGAAATAGGGTATTTTTAGACGCTAAATCGACTGGTGAAATCAGTTTTTCGATAGAATGTGTAGTACACTGTTACATCTGGATGGAAAAGTATCGGGGAGAAGTAGTGCAGCAAAACTCAATAGTATTCAATTTTTTTGAAAATTATTAGGAATTTCGTGATTTTGACGGCATTTTCGTATTCTCCGTGGTCGATTTAGTGGTTTTACAATATTTTTATCAAAAATAACCAAACTTTGGTTTTTGACTAAAATTCAAAGACTTCAAGTTTAAAGGTATTAGCATACCCATTTTCTTGGGTCAAAATTTTTTTTCACTAAAAATGCTTGAAAATATGTAAAATAGGGTTTTTTTAGACGCTAAATCGACTGGTGAAATCAATTTTTCGATAGAATGTGTAGTACACTGTTACATCTGGATGGAAACGTATTGGGGAGAAGTAGTGTAGCAAAACTCAATAGTATTCAATTTTTTTGAAAATTATTAGGAATTTCGTGATTTTGATGGCATTTTCGTTTTTTCCGTGGTCGATTTAGTGGTTTTACAATATTTTTATCAAAAATAACCAAACTTTGGTTTTTGACTAAAATTCAAAGACTTCAAGTTTAAAGGTATTAGCATACCCATTTTCTTGGGTCAAATTTTTTTTTCACTAAAAATGCTTGAAAATATGTAAAATAGGGTTTTTTTAGACGCTAAATCGACTGGTGAAATCAATTTTTCAATAGAATGTGTAGTACACTGTTACATCTGGATGGAAAAGTATTGGGGAGAAGTAGTGTAGCAAAACTCAATAGTATTCAATTTTTTTGAAAATTATTAGGAATTTCGTGATTTTGATGGCATTTTCGTTTTTTCCGTGGTCGATTTAGTGGTTTTACAATATTTTTATCAAAAATAACCAAACTTTGGTTTTTGACTAAAATTCAAAGACTTCAAGTTTAAAGGTATTAGCATACCCATTTTCTTGGGTCAAATTTTTTTTTCACTAAAAATGCTTGAAAATATGTAAAATAGGGTTTTTTTAGACGCTAAATCGACTGGTGAAATCAATTTTTCGATAGAATGTGTAGTACACTGTTACATCTGGATGGAAACGTATTGGGGAGAAGTAGTGTAGCAAAACTCAATAGTATTCAATTTTTTTGAAAATTATTAGGAATTTCGTGATTTTGATGGCATTTTCGTTTTTTCCGTGGTCGATTTAGTGGTTTTACAATATTTTTATCAAAAATAACCAAACTTTGGTTTTTGACTAAAATTCAAAGACTTCAAGTTTAAAGGTATTTAGCATACCCATTTTCTTGGGTCAAATTTTTTTTCACTAAAAATGCTTGAAAATATGTAAAATAGGGTTTTTTTAGACGCTAAATCGACTGGTGAAATCAATTTTTCGATAGAATGTGTAGTACACTGTTACATCTGGATGGAAACGTATTGGGGAGAAGTAGTGTAGCAAAACTCAATAGTATTCAATTTTTTTGAAAATTATTAGGAATTTCGTGATTTTGACGGCATTTTCGTTTTCTCTGTGGTCGATTTAGTGGTTTTACAATATTTTTATCAAAAATAACCAAACTTTGGTTTTTGACTAAAATTCAAAGACTTCAAGTTTAAAGGTATTAGCATACCCATTTTCTTGGGTCAAAATTTTTTTTCACTAAAAATGATTGAAAATATGTGAAATAGGGTATTTTTAGACGCTAAATCGACTGGTAAAATCAGTTTTTCGATAGAATGTGTAGTACACTGTTAGATCTGGATGGAAAAGTATCGGGGAGAAGTAGTGCAGCAAAACTCAATAGTATTCAATTTTTTTGAAAATTATTAGGAATTTCGTGATTTTGACGGCATTTTCGTATTCTCCGTGGTCGATTTAGTGGTTTTACAATATTTTTATCAAAAATAACCAAACTTTGGTTTTTGACTAAAATTCAAAGACTTCAAGTTTAAAGGTATTAGCATACCCATTTTCTTGGGTCAAAATTTTTTTTCACTAAAAATGATTGAAAATATGTGAAATAGGGTATTTTTAGACGCTAAATCGACTGGTGAAATCAGTTTTTCGATAGAATGTGTAGTACACTGTTACATCTGGATGGAAAAGTATCGGGGAGAAGTAGTGCAGCAAAACTCAATAGTATTCAATTTTTTTGAAAATTATTAGGAATTTCGTGATTTTGACGGCATTTTCGTATTCTCCGTGGTCGATTTAGTGGTTTTACAATATTTTAATCAAAAATAACCAAACTTTGGTTTTTGACTAAAATTCAAAGACTTCAAGTTTAAAGGTATTAGCATACCCATTTTCTTAGATAAAAAATTTTTTCACTAAAAATGCTTGAAAATATGTAAAATAGGGTTTTTTTAGACGCTAAATCGACTGGTGAAATCAATTTTTCGATAGAATGTGTAGTACACTGTTACATCTGGATGGAAACGTATTGGGGAGAAGTAGTGTAGCAAAACTCAATAGTATTCAATTTTTTTGAAAATTATTAGGAATTTCGTGATTTTGATGGCATTTTCGTTTTTTCCGTGGTCGATTTAGTGGTTTTACAATATTTTTATCAAAAATAACCAAACTTTGGTTTTTGACTAAAATTCAAAGACTTCAAGTTTAAAGGTATTTGCATACCCATTTTCTTGGGTCAAATTTTTTTTCACTAAAAATGCTTGAAAATATGTAAAATAGGGTTTTTTTAGACGCTAAATCGACTGGTGAAATCAGTTTTTCGATAGAATGTGTAGTACACTGTTACATCTGGATGGAAAAGTATTGGGGAGAAGTAGTGTAGCAAAACTCAATAGGTATTCAATTTTTTTGAAAACTCAATAGTATTCAATTTTTTTGAAAATTATTAGGAATTTCGTGATTTTGACGGCATTTTCGTTTTTTCCGTGGTCGATTTAGTGGTTTTACAATATTTTTATCAAAAATAACCAAACTTTGGTTTTTGACTAAAATTCAAAGACTTCAAGTTTAAAGGTATTAGCATACCCATTTTCTTGGGTCAAAATTTTTTTTCACTAAAAATGATTGAAAATATGTGAAATAGGGTATTTTTAGACGCTAAATCGACTGGTGTAATCAGTTTTTCGATAGAATGTGTAGTACACTGTTACATCTGGATGGAAACGTATTGGGGAGAAGTAGTGTAGCAAAACTCAATAGTATTCAATTTTTTTGAAAATTATTAGGAATTTCGTGATTTTGATGGCATTTTCGTTTTTTCCGTGGTCGATTTAGTGGTTTTACAATATTTTTATCAAAAATAACCAAACTTTGGTTTTTGACGGCATTTTCGTATTCTCCGTGGTCGATTTAGTGGTTTAACAATATTTTTATTTAAAATAACCAAACTTTGGTTTTTGACTAAAATTCAAAGACTTTAAGTTTAAAGGTATTAGCATACCCATTTTCTTGGGTCAAAATTTTTTTTCACTAAAAATGATTGAAAATATGTGAAATAGGGTATTTTTAGACGCTAAATCGACTGGTGTAATCAGTTTTTCGATAGAATGTGTAGTACACTGTTAGATCTGGATGGGAAAGTATCGGGGAGAAGTAGTACAGCAAAACTCAATAGTATTCAATTTTTTTAAAAATTATTAGGAATTTCGTGATTTTGACGGCATTTTCGTTTTCTCCGTGGTCGATTTAGTGGTTTTACAATATTTTTATCAAAAATAACCAAACTTTGGTTTTTGACTAAAATTCAAAGACTTCAAGTTTAAAGGTATTAGCATACCCATTTTCTTGGGTCAAATTTTTTTTTCACTAAAAATGCTTGAAAATATGTAAAATAGGGTTTTTTTAGACGCTAAATCGACTGGTGAAATCAGTTTTTCGATAGAATGTGTAGTACACTGTTAGATCTGGATGGAAAAGTATCGGGGAGAAGTAGTACAGCAAAACTCAATAGTATTCAATTTTTTGAAAATTATTAGGAATTTCGTGATTTTGACGGCATTTTCGTTTTTTCCGTGGTCGATTTAGTGGTTTTACAATATTTTTATCAAAAATAACCAAACTTTGGTTTTTGACTAAAATTCAAAGACTTCAAGTTTAAAGGTATTAGCATACCCATTTTCTTGGGTCAAATTTTTTTTTCACTAAAAATGCTTGAAAATATGTAAAATAGGGTTTTTTAGACGCTAAATCGACTGGTGAAATCAGTTTTTCGATAGAATGTGTAGTACACTGTTAGATCTGGATGGAAAAGTATCGGGGAGAAGTAGTACAGCAAAACTCAATAGTATTCAATTTTTTTGAAAATTATTAGGAATTTCGTGATTTTGACGGCATTTTCGTTTTTTCCGTGGTCGATTTAGTGGTTTTACAATATTTTTATCAAAAATAACCAAACTTTGGTTTTTGACTAAAATTCAAAGACATCAAGTTTAAAGGTATTAGCATACCCATTTTCTTGGGTCAAAATTTTTTTTCACTAAAAATTATTGAAAATATGTGAAATAGGGTATTTTTAGACGCTAAATCGACTAGTGAAATCAGTTTTTCGATAGAATGTGTAGTACACTGTTACATCTGGATGGAAAAGTATTGGGGAGGAGTAGTGTAGCAAAACTCAATAGTATTCAATTTTTTTGAAAATTATTAGGAATTTCGTGATTTTGACGGCATTTTCGTTTTTTCCGTGGTCGATTTAGTGGTTTTACAATATTTTTATCAAAAATAACCAAACTTTGGTTTTTGACTAAAATTCAAAGACTTTAAGTTTAAAGGTATTAGCATACCCATTTTCTTGGGTCAAAATTTTTTTTCACTAAAAATGATTGAAAATATGTGAAATAGGGTATTTTTAGACGCTAAATCGACTGGTGTAATCAGTTTTTCGATAGAATGTGTAGTACACTGTTAGATCTGGATGGAAAAGTATCGGGGAGAAGTAGTACAGCAAAACTCAATAGTATTCAATTTTTTTGAAAATTATTAGGAATTTCGAGATTTTAACGGCATTTTCGTTTTCTCCGTGGTCAATTTAGTGGTTTTACAATATTTTTATCAAAAATAACCAAACTTTGGTTTTTGACTAAAATTCAAAGACTTCAAGTTTAAAGGTATTAGCATACCTTTATGGGTCAAATTTTTTTTTCACTAAAAATGCTTAAAAATATGTAAAATAGGGTTTTTTTAGACGCTAAATCGACTGGTGAAATCAGTTTTTCGATAGAATGTGTAGTACACTGTTAGATCTGGATGGAAAAGTATCGGGGAGAAGTAGTACAGCAAAACTTAATAGTATTCAATTTTTTTGAAAATTATTAGGAATTTCGAGATTTTAACGGCATTTTCGTTTTCTCCGTGGTCAATTTAGTGGTTTTACAATATTTTTATCAAAAATAACCAAACTTTGGTTTTTCACGGCATTTTCGTATTCTCCGTGGTCGATTTAGTGGTTTAACAATATTTTTATTTAAAATAACCAAACTTTGGTTTTTGACTAAAATTCAAAGACTTCAAGTTTAAAGGTATTTGCATACCCATTTTCTTGGGTCAAATTTTTTTTTCACTAATAATGCTTGAAAATATGTAAAATAGGGTTTTTTTAGAGGCTAAATCGACTGGTGAAATCAGTTTTTCGATAGAATGTGTAGTACACTGTTAGATCTGGATGGAAAAGTATCGGGGAGAAGTAGTACAGCAAAACTCAATAGTATTCAATTTTTTTGAAAATTATTAGGAATTTCGAGATTTTAACGGCATTTTCGTTTTCTCCGTGGTCAATTTAGTGGTTTTACAATATTTTTATCAAAAATAACCAAACTTTGGTTTTTGACTAAAATTCAAAGACATCAAGTTTAAAGGTATTAGCATACCCATTTTCTTGGGTCAAAATTTTTTTTCACTAAAAATTATTGAAAATATGTGAAATAGGGTATTTTTAGACGCTAAATCGACTGGTGAAATCAATTTTTCGATAGAATGTGTAGTACACTGTTACATCTGGATGGAAAAGTATTGGGGAGAAGTAGTGTAGCAAAACTCAATAGTATTCAATTTTTTTGAAAATTATTAGGAATTTCGTGATTTTGATGGCATTTTCGTTTTTTCCGTGGTCGATTTAGTGGTTTTACAATATTTTTATCAAAAATAACCAAACTTTGGTTTTTGACTAAAATTCAAAGACTTCAAGTTTAAAGGTATTAGCATACCCATTTTCTTGGGTCAAAATTTTTTTTCACTAAAAATGATTGAAAATATGTGAAATAGGGTTTTTTTAGACGCTTAATCGACTGGTGAAATCAGTTTTTCGATAGAATGTGTAGTACACTGTTAGATCTGGATGGAAAAGTATCGGGGAGAAGTAGTACAGCAAAACTCAATAGTATTCAATTTTTTTGAAAATTATTAGGAATTTCGTGATTTTGACGGCATTTTCGTTTTCTCCGTGGTCGATTTAGTGGTTTTACAATATTTTTATCAAAAATAACCAAACTTTGGTTTTTGACTAAAATTCAAAGACTTCAAGTTTAAAGGTATTAGCATACCCATTTTCTTGGGTCAAAATTTTTTTTCACTAAAAATGATTGAAAATATGTGAAATAGGGTATTTTTAGACGCTAAATCGACTGGTAAAATCAGTTTTTCGATAGAATGTGTAGTACACTGTTAGATCTGGATGGGAAAGTATCGGGGAGAAGTAGTGTAGCAAAACTCAATAGTATTCAATTTTTTTGAAAATTTTTAGAAAATTCGTGATTTTGACGGCATTTTCGTATTCTCCGTGGTCGATTTAGTGGTTTAACAATATTTTTATCAAAAATAACCAAACTTTGGTTTTTGACGGCATTTTCGTATTCTCCGTGGTCGATTTAGTGGTTTAACAATATTTTTATTAAAAATAACCAAACTTTGGTTTTTGACTAAAATTCAAAGACTTCAAGTTTAAAGGTATTTGCATACCCATTTTCTTGGGTCAAATTTTTTTTTCACTAAAAATGCTTGAAAATATGTAAAATAGGGTTTTTTTAGACGCTAAATCGACTGGTGAAATCAGTTTTTCGATAGAATGTGTAGTACACTGTTACATCTGGATGGAAAAGTATTGGGGAGAAGTAGTGTAGCAAAACTCAATAGTATTCAATTTTTTTGAAAATTATTAGGAATTTCGTGATTTTGACGGCATTTTCGTTTTCTCTGTGGTCGATTTAGTGGTTTTACAATATTTTTATCAAAAATAACCAAACTTTGGTTTTTGACTAAAATTCAAAGACTTCAAGTTTAAAGGTATTAGCATACCCATTTTCTTGGGTCAAAATTTTTTTTCACTAAAAATGATTGAAAATATGTGAAATAGGGTATTTTTAGACGCTAAATCGACTGGTAAAATCAGTTTTTCGATAGAATGTGTAGTACACTGTTAGATCTGGATAAGAAAGTATCGGGGAGAAGTAGTGCAGCAAAACTCAATAGTATTCAATTTTTTTGAAAATTATTAGGAATTTCGTGATTTTGACGGCATTTTCGTATTCTCCGTGGTCGATTTAGTGGTTTAACAATATTTTTATCAAAAATAACCAAACTTTGGTTTTTGATGGCATTTTCGTTTTTTCCGTGGTCGATTTAGTGGTTTTACAATATTTTTATCAAAAATAACCAAACTTTGGTTTTTGACTAAAATTCAAAGACTTCAAGTTTAAAGGTATTAGCATACCCATTTTCTTGGGTCAAAATTTTTTTTCACTAAAAATGATTGAAAATATGTGAAATAGGGTATTTTTAGACGCTAAATCGACTGGTGTAATCAGTTTTTCGATAGAATGTGTAGTACACTGTTAGATCTGGATGGAAAAGTATCGGGGAGAAGTAGTACAGCAAAACTCAATAGTATTCAATTTTTTTGAAAATTATTAGGAATTTCGTGATTTTGACGGCATTTTCGTATTCTCCGTGGTCGATTTAGTGGTTTAACAATATTTTTATCAAAAATAACCAAACTTTGGTTTTTGACGGCATTTTCGTATTCTCCGTGGTCGATTTAGTGGTTTAACAATATTTTTATTAAAAATAACCAAACTTTGGTTTTTGACTAAAATTCAAAGACATCAAGTTTAAAGGTATTAGCATACCCATTTTCTTGGGTCAAAATTTTTTTTCACTAAAAATTATTGAAAATATGTGAAATAGGGTATTTTTAGACGCTAAATCGACTGGTGAAATCAATTTTTCGATAGAATGTGTAGTACACTGTTACATCTGGATGGAAAAGTATTGGGGAGAAGTAGTGTAGCAAAACTCAATAGTATTCAATTTTTTTGAAAATTATTAGGAATTTCGTGATTTTGATGGCATTTTCGTTTTTTCCGTGGTCGATTTAGTGGTTTTACAATATTTTTATCAAAAATAACCAAACTTTGGTTTTTGACCAAAATTCAAAGACTTCAAGTTTAAAGGTATTAGCATACCCATTTTCTTGGGTCAAAATTTTTTTTTAACTAAAAATGCTTGAAAATATGTAAAATATGGTTTTTTAGACGCTAAATCGACTGGTGAAATCAGTTTTTCGATAGAATGTGTAGTACACTGTTACATCTGGATGGAAAAGTATTGGGGAGAAGTAGTGTAGCAAAACTCAATAGTATTCAATTTTTTTGAAAATTATTAGGAATTTCGTGATTTTGACGGCATTTTCGTATTCTCCGTGGTCGATTTAGTGGTTTTACAATATTTTTATCAAAAATAACCAAACTTTGGTTTTTGACTAAAATTCAAAGACATCAAGTTTAAAGGTATTAGCATACCCATTTTCTTGGGTCAAAATTTTTTTTCACTAAAAATTATTGAAAATATGTGAAATAGGGTATTTTTAGACGCTAAATCGACTGGTGAAATCAGTTTTTCGATAGAATGTGTAGTACACTGTTACATCTGGATGGAAAAGTATTGGGGAGAAGTAGTGTAGCAAAACTCAATAGTATTCAATTTTTTTTAAAAATTATTAGGAATTTCGTGATTTTGACGGCATTTTCGTATTCTCCGTGGTCGATTTAGTGGTTTTACAATATTTTTATCAAAAATAACCAAACTTTGGTTTTTGACTAAAATTCAAAGACTTCAAGTTTAAAGGTATTAGCATACCCATTTTCTTGGGTCAAAATTTTTTTTCACTAAAAATGCTTGAAAATATGTAAAATAGGGTTTTTTTAGACGCTAAATCGACTGGTGAAATCAGTTTTTCGATAGAATGTGTAGTACACTGTTAGATCTGGATGGGAAAGTATCGGGAAGAAGTAGTGCAGCAAAACTCAATAGTATTCAATTTTTTTGAAAATTATTAGGAATTTCGTGATTTTGACGGCATTTTCGTTTTCTCCGTGGTCGATTTAGTGGTTTTACAATATTTTTATCAAAAATAACCAAACTTTGGTTTTTGACTAAAATTCAAAGACTTCAAGTTTAAAGGTATTAGCATACCCATTTTCTTGGGTCAAAATTTTTTTTCACTAAAAATGATTGAAAATATGTGAAATAGGGTATTTTTAGACGCTAAATCGACTGGTGTAATCAGTTTTTCGATAGAATGTGTAGTACACTGTTAGATCTGGATGGGAAAGTATCGGGGAGAAGTAGTACAGCAAAACTCAATAGTATTCAATTTTTTTGAAAATTATTAGGAATTTCGTGATTTTGACGGCATTTTCGTATTCTCCGTGGTCGATTTAGTGGTTTTACAATATTTTTATCAAAAATAACCAAACGTTGGTTTTTGACTAAAATTCAAAGACATCAAGTTTAAAGGTATTAGCATACCCATTTTCTTGGGTCAAAATTTTTTTTCACTAAAAATGATTGAAAATATGTGAAATAGGGTATTTTTAGACGCTAAATCGACTGGTGAAATTAGTTTTTCGATAGAATGTGTAGTACACTGTTAGATCTGGATGGGAAAGTATCGGGGAGAAGTAGTGCAGCAAAACTCAATAGTAATTAATTTTTTTGAAAATTTTTAGGAAATTCGCGATTTTGACGGCATTTTCGTTTTCTCCGTGGTCGATTTAGTGATTTTACAATATTTTTATCAAAAATAACCAAAACTTTGGTTTTTGACTAAAATTCAAAGATTTCAAGTTTAAAGGTATTAGCATACCCATTTACTTGGGTCAAAATTTTTTTTCACTAAAAATGATTGAAAATATGTGAAATAGGGTATTTTTAGACGCTAAATCGACCGGTGTAATCAGTTTTTCGATAGAATGTGTAGTACACTGTTAGATCTGGATGGGAAAGTATCGGGGAGAAGTAGTACAGCAAAACTCAATAGTATTCAATTTTTTTAAAAATTATTAGGAATTTCGTGATTTTGACGGCATTTTCGTATTCTCCGTGGTCGATTTAGTGGTTTTACAATATTTTTATCAAAAATAACCAAACTTTGGTTTTTGACTAAAATTCAAAGACATCAAGTTTAAAGGTATTAGCATACCCATTTTCTTGGGTCAAAATTTTTTTTCACTAAAAATTATTGAAAATATGTGAAATAGGGTATTTTTAGACGCTAAATCGACTGGTGAAATCAGTTTTTCGATAGAAAAGTATTGGGGAGAAGTAGTGTAGCAAAACTCAATAGTATTCAATTTTTTTGAAAATTATTAGGAATTTCGTGATTTTGACGGCATTTTCGTATTCTCCGTGGTCGATTTAGTGGTTTTACAATATTTTTATCAAAAATAACCAAACGTTGGTTTTTGACTAAAATTCAAAGACATCAAGTTTAAAGGTATTAGCATACCCATTTTCTTGGGTCAAAATTTTTTTTCACTAAAAATGATTGAAAATATGTGAAATAGGGTATTTTTAGACGCTAAATCGACTGGTGAAATCAGTTTTTCGATAGAATGTGTAGTACACTGTTAGATCTGGATGGGAAAGTATCGGGGAGAAGTAGTATAGCAAAACTCAATAGTATTCAATTTTTTTTAAAAATTATTAGGAATTTCGTGATTTTGACGGCATTTTCGTATTCTCCGTGGTCGATTTAGTGGTTTTACAATATTTTTATCAAAAATAACCAAACTTTGGTTTTTGACTAAAATTCAAAGACTTCAAGTTTAAAGGTATTAGCATACCCATTTTCTTGGGTCAAATTTTTTTTCACTAAAAATGCTTGAAAATATGTAAAATAGGGTTTTTTTAGACGCTAAATCGACTGGTGAAATCAGTTTTTCGATAGAATGTGTAGTACACTGTTAGATCTGGATGGAAAAGTATCGGGGAGAAGTAGTACAGCAAAACTCAATAGTATTCAATTTTTTTGAAAATTATTAGGAATTTCGAGATTTTAACGGCATTTTCGTTTTCTCCGTGGTCAATTTAGTGGTTTTACAATATTTTTATCAAAAATAACCAAACTTTGGTTTTTGACTAAAATTCAAAGACATCAAGTTTAAAGGTATTAGCATACCCATTTTCTTGGGTCAAAATTTTTTTTCACTAAAAATTATTGAAAATATGTGAAATAGGGTATTTTTAGACGCTAAATCGACTGGTGAAATCAATTTTTCGATAGAATGTGTAGTACACTGTTACATCTGGATGGAAAAGTATTGGGGAGAAGTAGTGTAGCAAAACTCAATAGTATTCAATTTTTTTGAAAATTATTAGGAATTTCGTGATTTTGATGGCATTTTCGTTTTTTCCGTGGTCGATTTAGTGGTTTTACAATATTTTTATCAAAAATAAAAAAACTTTGGTAAAATTCAAAGACTTCAAGTTTAAAGGTATTAGCATACCCATTTTCTTAGGTCAAATTTTTTTTTCACTAAAAATGCTTGAAAATATGTAAAATAGGGTTTTTTTAGACGCTAAATCGACTGGTGAAATCAATTTTTCGATAGAATGTGTAGTACACTGTTACATCTGGATGGAAACGTATTGGGGAGAAGTAGTGTAGCAAAACTCAATAGTATTCAATTTTTTTGAAAATTATTAGGAATTTCGTGATTTTGACGGCATTTTCGTTTTCTCCGTGGTCGATTTAGTGGTTTTACAATATTTTTATCAAAAATAACCAAACTTTGGTTTTTGACTAAAATTCAAAGACATCAAGTTTAAAGGTATTTGCATACCCATTTTCTTGGGTCAAATTTTTTCTCACTAAAAATGCTTGAAAATTTGTAAAATAGGGTTTTTTTAGACGCTAAATCGACTGGTGAAATCAGTTTTTCGATAGAATGTGTAGTACACTGTTACATCTGGATGGAAAAGTATTGGGGAGAAGTAGTGTAGCAAAACTCAATAGTATTCAATTTTTTTGAAAATTATTAGGAATTTCGTGATTTTGATGGCATTTTCGTTTTTTCCGTGGTCGATTTAGTGGTTTTACAATATTTTTATCAAAAATAACCAAACTTTGGTTTTTGACTAAAATTCAAAGACTTCAAGTTTAAAGGTATTAGCATACCCATTTTCTTGGGTCAAAATTTTTTTTCACTAAAAATGATTGAAAATATGTGAAATAGGGTATTTTTAGACGCTAAATCGACTGGTGAAATCAGTTTTTCGATAGAATGTGTAGTACACTGTTAGATCTGGATGGGAAAGTATCGGGGAGAAGTAGTGCAGCAAAACTCAATAGTATTCAATTTTTTTGAAAATTATTAGGAATTTCGTGATTTTGACGGCATTTTCGTATTCTCCGTGGTCGATTTAGTGGTTTTACAATATTTTTATCAAAAATAACCAAACTTTGGTTTTTGACTAAAATTCAAAGACTTCAAGTTTAAAGGTATTAGCATACCCATTTTCTTGGGTCAAAATTTTTTTTTAACTAAAAATGCTTGAAAATATGTAAAATAGGGTTTTTTTAGACGCTAAATCGACTGGTGAAATCAGTTTTTCGATAGAATGTGTAGTACACTGTTACATCTGGATGGAAAAGTATCGGGGAGAAGTAGTGTAGCAAAACTCAATAGTATTCAATTTTTTTGAAAATTATTAGGAATTTCGTGATTTTGACGGCATTTTCGTTTTCTCTGTGGTCGATTTAGTGGTTTTACAATATTTTTATCAAAAATAACCAAACTTTGGTTTTTGACTAAAATTCAAAGACTTCAAGTTTAAAGGTATTAGCATACCCATTTTCTTGGGTCAAAATTTTTTTTCACTAAAAATGATTGAAAATATGTGAAATAGGGTATTTTTAGACGCTAAATCGACTGGTGAAATCAGTTTTTCGATAGAATGTGTAGTACACTGTTAGATCTGGATGGGAATGTATCGGGGAGAAGTAGTACAGCAAAACTCAATAGTATTCAATTTTTTGGGAAATTATTAGGAATTTCGTGATTTTGACGGCATTTTCGTTTTCTCTGTGGTCGATTTCGTGGTTTTACAATATTTTTATCAAAAATAACCAAACTTTGGTTTTTGACTAAAATTCAAAGACTTCAAGTTTAAAAGTATTAGCATACCCATTTTCTTGGGTCAAATTTTTTTTTCACTAAAAATGCTTGAAAATATGTAAAATAGGGTTTTTTTAGACGCTAAATCGACTGGTGAAATCAGTTTTTCGATAGAATGTGTAGTACACTGTTAGATCTGGATGGAAAAGTATCGGGGAGAAGTAGTACAGCAAAACTCAATAGTATTCAATTTTTTTGAAAATTATTAGGAATTTCGAGATTTTAACGGCATTTTCGTTTTCTCCGTGGTCAATTTAGTGGTTTTACAATATTTTTATCAAAAATAACCAAACTTTGGTTTTTGACTAAAATTCAAAGACATCAAGTTTAAAGGTATTAGCATACCCATTTTCTTGGGTCAAAATTTTTTTTCACTAAAAATTATTGAAAATATGTGAAATAGGGTATTTTTAGACGCTAAATCGACTGGTGAAATCAGTTTTTCGATAGAATGTGTAGTACACTGTTAGATCTGGATGGGAAAGTATCGGGGAGAAGTAGTACAGCAAAACTCAATAGTATTCAATTTTTTTAAAAATTATTAGGAATTTCGTGATTTTGACGGCATTTTCGTATTCTCCGTGGTCGATTTAGTGGTTTTACAATATTTTTATCAAAAATAACCAAACTTTGGTTTTTGACTAAAATTCAAAGACATCAAGTTTAAAGGTATTAGCATACCCATTTTCTTGGGTCAAAATTTTTTTTCACTAAAAATTATTGAAAATATGTGAAATAGGGTATTTTTAGACGCTAAATCGACTGGTGAAATCAGTTTTTCGATAGAATGTGTAGTACACTGTTACATCTGGATGGAAAAGTATTGGGGAGAAGTAGTGTAGCAAAACTCAATAGTATTCAATTTTTTTGAAAATTATTAGGAATTTCGTGATTTTGATGGCATTTTCGTTTTTTCCGTGGTCGATTTAGTGGTTTTACAATATTTTTATCAAAAATAACCAAACTTTGGTTTTTGACTAAAATTCAAAGACTTCAAGTTTAAAGGTATTAGCATACCCATTTTCTTGGGTCAAATTTTTTTTTCACTAAAAATGCTTGAAAATATGTAAAATAGGGTTTTTTTAGACGCTAAATCGACTGGTAAAATCAGTTTTTCGATAGAATGTGTAGTACACTGTTACATCTGGATGGAAAAGTATTGGGGAGAAGTAGTGTAGCAAAACTCAATAGTATTCAATTTTTTTGAAAATTATTAGGAATTTCGTGATTTTGATGGCATTTTCGTTTTTTCCGTGGTCGATTTAGTGGTTTTACAATATTTTTATCAAAAATAACCAAACTTTGGTTTTTGACTAAAATTCAAAGACTTCAAGTTTAAAGGTATTAGCATACCCATTTTCTTGGGTCAAAATTTTTTTTCACTAAAAATGCTTGAAAATATGTAAAATAGGGTTTTTTTAGACGCTAAATCGACTGGTGAAATCAGTTTTTCGATAGAATGTGTAGTACACTGTTACATCTGGATGGAAAAGTATTGGGGAGAAGTAGTGTAGCAAAACTCAATAGTATTCAATTTTTTTGAAAATTATTAGGAATTTCGTGATTTTGACGGCATTTTCGTATTCTCCGTGGTCGATTTAGTGGTTTTACAATATTTTTATCAAAAATAACCAAACTTTGGTTTTTGACTAAAATTCAAAGACTTCAAGTTTAAAGGTATTAGCATACCCATTTTCTTGGGTCAAAATTTTTTTTTTAACTAAAAATGCTTGAAAATATGTAAAATATGGTTTTTTTAGACGCTAAATCGACTGGTGAAATCAGTTTTTCGATAGAATGTGTAGTACACTGTTACATCTGGATGGAAAAGTATTGGGGAGAAGTAGTGTAGCAAAACTCAATAGTAATTAATTTTTTTGAAAATTTTTAGGAAATTCGCGATTTTGACGGCATTTTCGTTTTCTCCGTGGTCGATTTAGTGATTTTACAATATTTTTATCAAAAATAACCAAAACTTTGGTTTTTGACTAAAATTCAAAGATTTCAAGTTTAAAGGTATTAGCATACCCATTTACTTGGGTCAAAATTTTTTTTCACTAAAAATGATTGAAAATATGTGAAATAGGGTATTTTTAGACGCTAAATCGACCGGTGTAATCAGTTTTTCGATAGAATGTGTAGTACACTGTTAGATCTGGATGGGAAAGTATCGGGGAGAAGTAGTACAGCAAAACTCAATAGTATTCAATTTTTTTAAAAATTATTAGGAATTTCGTGATTTTGACGGCATTTTCGTATTCTCCGTGGTCGATTTAGTGGTTTTACAATATTTTTATCAAAAATAACCAAACTTTGGTTTTTGACTAAAATTCAAAGACATCAAGTTTAAAGGTATTAGCATACCCATTTTCTTGGGTCAAATTTTTTTTTCACTAAAAATGCTTGAAAATATGTAAAATAGGGTTTTTTTAGACGCTAAATCGACTGGTGAAATCAGTTTTTCGATAGAATGTGTAGTACACTGTTAGATCTGGATGGGAAAGTATCGGGGAGAAGTAGTACAGCAAAACTCAATAGTATTCAATTTTTTTGAAAATTATTAGGAATTTCGAGATTTTAACGGCATTTTCGTTTTCTCCGTGGTCAATTTAGTGGTTTTACAATATTTTTATCAAAAATAACCAAACTTTGGTTTTTGACTAAAATTCAAAGACATCAAGTTTAAAGGTATTAGCATACCCATTTTCTTGGGTCAAAATTTTTTTTTAACTAAAAATGCTTGAAATTATGTAAAATATGGTTTTTTTAGACGCTAAATCGACTGGTGAAATCAGTTTTTCGATAGAATGTGTAGTACACTGTTACATCTGGATGGAAAAGTATCGAGGAGAAGTAGTGTAGCAAAACTCAATAGTATTTAATTTTTTTGAAAATTATTAGGAATTTCGTGATTTTGATGGCATTTTCGTTTTTTCCGTGGTCGATTTAGTGGTTTTACAATATTTTTATCAAAAATAACCAAACTTTGGTTTTTGACTAAAATTCAAAGACTTCAAGTTTAAAGGTATTAGCATACCCATTTTCTTGGGTCAAAATTTTTTTTTAACTAAAAATGCTTGAAAATATGTAAAATATGGTTTTTTAGACGCTAAATCGACTGGTGAAATCAGTTTTTCGATAGAATGTGTAGTACACTGTTACATCTGGATGGAAAAGTATTGGGGAGAAGTAGTGTAGCAAAACTCAATAGTATTCAATTTTTTTGAAAATTATTAGGAATTTCGTGATTTTGACGGCATTTTCGTTTTTTCCGTGGTCGATTTAGTGGTTTTACAATATTTTTATCAAAAATAACCAAACTTTGGTTTTTGACTAAAATTCAAAGACTTTAAGTTTAAAGGTATTAGCATACCCATTTTCTTGGGTCAAAATTTTTTTTCACTAAAAATGATTGAAAATATGTGAAATAGGGTATTTTTAGACGCTAAATCGACTGGTGTAATCAGTTTTTCGATAGAATGTGTAGTACACTGTTAGATCTGGATGGGAAAGTATCGGGGAGAAGTAGTACAGCAAAACTCAATAGTATTCAATTTTTTTTAAAAATTATTAGGAATTTCGTGATTTTGACGGCATTTTCGTATTCTCCGTGGTCGATTTAGTGGTTTTACAATATTTTTATCAAAAATAACCAAACTTTGGTTTTTGATTAAAATTCAAAGACTTCAAGTTTAAAGGTATTAGCATACCCATTTTCATGGGTCAAATTTTTTTTTCACTAAAAATGCTTGAAAATATGTAAAATAGGGTTTTTTTAGACGCTAAATCGACTGGTGAAATCAGTTTTTCGATAGAATGTGTAGTACACTGTTAGATCTGGATGGAAAAGTATCGGGGAGAAGTAGTACAGCAAAACTCAATAGTATTCAATTTTTTTGAAAATTATTAGGAATTTCGTGATTTTAACGGCATTTTCGTTTTCTCCGTGGTCGATTTAGTGGTTTTACAATATTTTTATCAAAAATAACCAAACTTTGGTTTTTGACGGCATTTTCGTATTCTCCGTGGTCGATTTAGTGGTTTAACAATATTTTTATTAAAAATAACCAAACTTTGGTTTTTGACTAAAATTCAAAGACATCAAGTTTAAAGGTATTAGCATACCCATTTTCTTGGGTCAAAATTTTTTTTCACTAAAAATTATTGAAAATATGTGAAATAGGGTATTTTTAGACGCTAAATCGACTGGTGAAATCAGTTTTTCGATAGAATGTGTAGTACACTGTTACATCTGGATGGAAAAGTATTGGGGAGAAGTAGTGTAGCAAAACTCAATAGTATTCAATTTTTTGAAAATTATTAGGAATTTCGTGATTTTGACGGCATTTTCGTTTTCTCCGTGGTCGATTTAGTGGTTTTACAATATTTTTATCAAAAATAACCAAACTTTGGTTTTTGACTAAAATTCAAAGACTTCAAGTTTAAAGGTATTAGCATACCCATTTTCTTAGGTCAAATTTTTTTTTCACTAAAAATGCTTGAAAATATGTAAAATAGGGTTTTTTTAGACGCTAAATCGACTGGTGAAATCAATTTTTCGATAGAATGTGTAGTACACTGTTACATCTGGATGGAAACGTATTGGGGAGAAGTAGTGTAGCAAAACTCAATAGTATTCAATTTTTTTGAAAATTATTAGGAATTTCGTGATTTTAACGGCATTTTCGTTTTCTCCGTGGTCAATTTAGTGGTTTTACAATATTTTTATCAAAAATAACCAAACTTTGGTTTTTGACTAAAATTCAAAGACATCAAGTTTAAAGGTATTAGCATACCCATTTTCTTGGGTCAAAATTTTTTTTCACTAAAAATTATTGAAAATATGTGAAATAGGGTATTTTTAGACGCTAAATCGACTGGTGAAATCAGTTTTTCGATAGAATGTGTAGTACACTGTTACATCTGGATGGAAAAGTATTGGGGAGAAGTAGTGTAGCAAAACTCAATAGTATTCAATTTTTTTGAAAATTATTAGGAATTTCGTGATTTTGATGGCATTTTCGTTTTTTCCGTGGTCGATTTAGTGGTTTTACAATATTTTTATCAAAAATAACCAAACTTTGGTTTTTGACTAAAATTCAAAGACTTCAAGTTTAAAGGTATTAGCATACCCATTTTCTTGGGTCAAAATTTTTTTTCACTAAAAATGATTGAAAATATGTGAAATAGGGTATTTTTAGACGCTAAATCGACTGGTAAAATCAGTTTTTCGATAGAATGTGTAGTACACTGTTAGATCTGGATAAGAAAGTATCGGGGAGAAGTAGTGCAGCAAAACTCAATAGTATTCAATTTTTTTGAAAATTATTAGGAATTTCGTGATTTTGACGGCATTTTCGTATTCTCCGTGGTCGATTTAGTGGTTTAACAATATTTTTATCAAAAATAACCAAACTTTGGTTTTTGACGGCATTTTCGTATTCTCCGTGGTCGATTTAGTGGTTTAACAATATTTTTATTAAAAATAACCAAACTTTGGTTTTTGACTAAAATTCAAAGACTTCAAGTTTAAAGGTATTTGCATACCCATTTTCTTGGGTCAAATTTTTTTTTCACTAAAAATGCTTGAAAATATGTAAAATAGGGTTTTTTTAGACGCTAAATCGACTGGTGAAATCAATTTTTCGATAGAATGTGTAGTACACTGTTACATCTGGATGGAAACGTATTGGGGAGAAGTAGTGTAGCAAAACTCAATAGTATTCAATTTTTTTGAAAATTATTAGGAATTTCGTGATTTTGACGGCATTTTCGTTTTCTCTGTGGTCGATTTAGTGGTTTTACAATATTTTTATCAAAAATAACCAAACTTTGGTTTTTGACTAAAATTCAAAGACTTCAAGTTTAAAGGTATTAGCATACCCATTTTCTTGGGTCAAAATTTTTTTTCACTAAAAATGATTGAAAATATGTGAAATAGGGTATTTTTAGACGCTAAATCGACTGGTGAAATCAGTTTTTCGATAGAATGTGTAGTACACTGTTACATCTGGATGGAAAAGTATTGGGGAGAAGTAGTGTAGCAAAACTCAATAGTATTCAATTTTTTTGAAAATTATTAGGAATTTCGTGATTTTGACGGCATTTTCGTATTCTCCGTGGTCGATTTAGTGGTTTTACAATATTTTTATCAAAAATAACCAAACTTTGGTTTTTGACTAAAATTCAAAGACTTCAAGTTTAAAGGTATTAGCATACCCATTTTCTTGGGTCAATTTTTTTTTTCACTAAAAATGCTTGAAAATATGTAAAATAGGGTATTTTTAGACGCTAAATCGACTGGTAAAATCAGTTTCTCGATAGAATGTGTAGTACACTGTTAGATCTGGATAAGAAAGTATCGGGGAGAAGTAGTGCAGCAAAACTCAATAGTATTCAATTTTTTGGAAAATTATTAGGAATTTCGTGATTTTGACGGCATTTTCGTATTCTCCGTGGTCGATTTAGTGGTTTAACAATATTTTTATCAAAAATAACCAAACTTTGGTTTTACAATATTTTTATCAAAAATAACCAAACTTTGGTTTTTGACTAAAATTTAAAGACTTCAAGTTTAAAGGTATTAGCATACCCATTTTCTTGGGTCAAAATTTTTTTTCACTAAAAATGCTTAAAAATATGTAAAATAGAGTTTTTTTAGACGCTAAATCGACTGGTGAAATCAGTTTTTCGATAGAAAGTGTAGTACACTGTTAGATCTGAATGGAAAAGTATCGAAGAGAAGTAGTACAGCAAAACTCAATAGTATTCAATTTTTTTGAAAATTATTAGGAATTTCGTGATTTTGACGGCATTTTCGTATTCTCCGTGGTCAATTTAGTGGTTTTACAATATTTTTATCAAAAATAACCAAACTTTGGTTTTTGACTAAAATTCAAAGACTTCAAGTTTAAAGGTATTAGCATACCCATTTTCTTGGGTCAAATTTTTTTTTACTAAAAATGCTTGAAAATATGTAAAATAGGGTTTTTTTAGACGCTAAATCGACTGGTGAAATCAGTTTTTCGATAGAATGTGTAGTACACTGTTAGATCTGGATGGAAAAGTATCGGGGAGAAGTAGTGTAGCAAAACTCAATAGTATTCAATTTTTTTGAAAATTATTAGGAATTTCGTGATTTTGACGGCATTTTCGTATTCTCCGTGGTCAATTTAGTGGTTTTACAATATTTTTATCAAAAATAACCAAACTTTGGTTTTTGACTAAAATTTAAAGACTTCAAGTTTAAAGGTATTAGCATACCCATTTTCTTCGGACAAAATATATTTATAACTAAAAATGATTGAAAATATGTGAAATAGGGTATTTTTAGACGCTAAATCGACTGGTGAAATCAGTTTTTCGATAGAATGTGTAGTACACTGTTAGATCTGGATGGGAAAGTATCGGGAAGAAGTAGTGCAGCAAAACTCAATAGTATTCAATTTTTTTGAAAATTATTAGGAATTTCGTGATTTTGACGGCATTTTCGTTTTCTCCGTGGTCGATTTAGTGGTTTTACAATATTTTTATCAAAAATAACCAAACTTTGGTTTTTGACTAAAATTCAAAGACTTCAAGTTTAAAGGTATTAGCATACCCATTTTCTTGGGTCAAATTTTTTTTCACTAAAAATGCTTGAAAATATGTAAAATAGGGTTTTTTTAGACGCTAAATCGACTGGTGAAATCAGTTTTTCGATAGAATGTGTAGTACACTGTTACATCTGGATGGAAAAGTATCGGGGAGAAGTAGTGTAGCAAAACTCAATAGTATTCAATTTTTTTGAAAATTATTAGGAATTTCGTGATTTTGACGGCATTTTCGTTTTCTCCGTGGTCGATTTAGTGGTTTTACAATATTTTTATCAAAAATAACCAAACTTTGGTTTTTGACTAAAATTCAAAGACTTCAAGTTTAAAGGTATTTGCATACCCATTTTCTTGGGTCAAAATTTTTTTTCACTAAAAATGCTTGAAAATATGTAAAATAGGGTTTTTTTAGACGCTAAATCGACTGGTGAAATCAGTTTTTCGATAGAATGTGTAGTACACTGTTAGATCTGGATGGGAAAGTATCGGGGAGAAGTAGTGCAGCAAAACTCAATAGTATTCAATTTTTTTGAAAATTATTAGGAATTTCGTGATTTTGACGGCATTTTCGTTTTCTCCGTGGTCGATTTAGTGGTTTTACAATATTTTTATCAAAAATAACCAAACTTTGGTTTTTGACTAAAATTCAAAGACTTCAAGTTTAAAGGTATTTGCATACCCATTTTCTTGGGTCAAATTTTTTTTCACTAAAAATGCTTGAAAATATGTAAAATAGGGTTTTTTTAGACGCTAAATCGACTGGTGAAATCAGTTTTTCGATAGAATGTGTAGTACACTGTTACATCTGGATGGAAAAGTATCGGGGAGAAGTAGTGTAGCAAAACTCAATAGTATTCAATTTTTTTGAAAATTATTAGGAATTTCGTGATTTTGACGGCATTTTCGTTTTCTCCGTGGTCGATTTAGTGGTTTTACAATATTTTTATCAAAAATAACCAAACTTTGGTTTTTGACTAAAATTCAAAGACTTCAAGTTTAAAGGTATTAGCATACCCATTTACTTGGGTCAAAATTTTTTGTCACTAAAAATGCTTGAAAATATGTGAAATAGGGTCTTTTTAGACGCTAAATCGACTGGTGAAATCAGTTTTTCGATAGAACTTGTAGTACACTGTTAGATCTGAATGGGAAAGTATCGGGGAGAAGTAGTACACCAAAACTCGATAGTATTCAATTTTTTTAAAAATTATTAGGAATTTCGTGATTTTGACGGAATTTTCGTTTTCTCTGTGGTCGATTTAGTGGTTTTACAATATTTTTATCAAAAATAACCAAACTTTGGTTTTTGACTAAAATTCAAAGACTTCAAGTTTAAAGGTATTAGCATACCCATTTTCTTGGGTCAAATTTTTTTTTCACTAATAATGCTTGAAAATATGTGAAATAGGGTTTTTTTAGACGCTTAATCGACTGGTGAAATCAGTTTTTCGATAGAATGTGTAGTACACTGTTAGATCTGAATGGAAAAGTATCGAAGAGAAGTAGTACAGCAAAACTCAATAGTATTCAATTTTTTTGAAAATTATTAGGAATTTCGTGATTTTGACGGCATTTTCGTTTTCTCTATGGTCGATTTAGTGGTTTTACAATATTTTTATCAAAAATAACCAAACTTTGGTTTTTGACTAAAATTCAAAGACTTCAAGTTTAAAGGTATTAGCATACCCATTTTCTTGGGTCAAATATTTTTTTCACTAAAAATGCTTGAAAATATGTAAAATAGGGTTTTTTTAGACGCTAAATCGACTGGTGAAATCAGTTTTTCGATAGAATGTGTAGTACACTGTTACATCTGGATGGAAAAGTATCGGGGAGAAGTAGTGTAGCAAAACTCAATAGTATTCAATTTTTTTGAAAATTATTAGGAATTTCGTGATTTTGACGGCATTTTCGTTTTTTCCGTGGTCGATTTAGTGGTTTTACAATATTTTTATCAAAAATAACCAAACTTTGGTTTTTGACTAAAATTCAAAGACTTTAAGTTTAAAGGTATTTGCATACCCATTTTCTTGGGTCAAATTTTTTTTCACTAATAATGCTTGAAAATATGTAAAATAGGGTTTTTTTAGACGCTAAACCGACTGGTGAAATCAGTTTTTCGATAGAATGTTTAGTACACTGTTACATCTGGATGGAAAAGTATTGGGGAGAAGTAGTGTAGCAAAACTCAATAGTATTCAATTTTTTTGAAAATTATTAGGAATTTCGTGATTTTGACGGCATTTTCGTATTCTCCGTGGTCGATTTAGTGGTTTTACAATATTTTTATCAAAAATAACCAAACTTTGGTTTTTGACTAAAATTCAAAGACTTCAAGTTTAAAGGTATTAGCATACCCATTTTCTTGGGTCAAAATTTTTTTTCACTAAAAATGATTGAAAATATGTGAAATAGGGTATTTTTAGACGCTAAATCGACTGGTGAAATCAGTTTTTCGATAGAATGTGTAGTACACTGTTAGATCTGGATGGGAAAGTATCGGGGAGAAGTAGTGCAGCAAAACTCAATAGTTTTCAATTTTTTTGAAAATTATTAGGAAATTCGTGATTTTGACGGCATTTTCGTTTTCTCCGTGGTCGATTTAGTGGTTTTACAATATTTTTATTAAAAATAACCAAACTTTGGTTATACAATATTTTTATCAAAAATAACCAAACTTTGGTTTTTGACTAAAATTCAAAGGCTTCAAGTTTAAAGGTATTAGCATACCCATTTTCTTGGGTTAAAACTTTTTTTTACTAAAAATGCTTGAAAATTTGTAAAATAGGGTTTTTTTAGACGCTAAATCAACTGGTAAAATCAGTTTTTCGATAGAATGTGTAGGACATTGTTAGATCTGGATGGGAACGTATCGGGGAAAATTAGTGCAGCAAAACTCAATAGTATTCAATTTTTTTGAAAATTATTAGGAATTTCGTGATTTTGACGGCATTTTCGTATTCTCCGTGGTCGATTTAGTGGTTTTACAATATTTTTATCAAAAATAACCAAACTTTGGTTTTTGACTAAAATTCAAAGACTTCAAGTTTAAAGGTATTAGCATACCCATTTTCTTGGGTCAAAATTTTTTTTCACTAAAAATGCTTGAAAATATGTAAAATAGGGTTTTTTTAGACGCTAAATCGACTGGTGAAATCAGTTTTTCGATAGAATGTGTAGTACACTGTTAGATCTGGATGGAAAAGTATCGGGGAGAAGTAGTGTAGCAAAACTCAATAGTATTCAATTTTTTTGGAAATTATTAGGAATTTCGTGATTTTGACGGCATTTTCGTTTTCTCTGTGGTCGATTTAGTGGTTTTACAATATTTTTATCAAAAATAACCAAACTTTGGTTTTTGACTAAAATTCAAAGACTTCAAGTTTAAAGGTATTAGCATACCCATTTTCTTGGGTCAAAATTTTTTTTCACTAAAAATTATTGAAAATATGTGAAATAGGGTATTTTTAGACGCTAAATCGACTGGTGAAATCAGTTTTTCGATAGAATGTGTAGTACACTGTTAGATCTGGATGGGAAAGTATCGGGGAGAAGTAGTACAGCAAAACTCAATAGTATTCAATTTTTTGAAAATTATTAGGAATTTCGAGATTTTAACGGCATTTTTGTTTTCTCCGTGGTCAATTTAGTGGTTTTACAATATTTTTATCAAAAATAACCAAACTTTGGTTTTTGACTAAAATTCAAAGACTTCAAGTTTAAAGGTATTAGCATACCCATTTTCTTGGGTCAAATATTTTTTTCACTAAAAATGCTTGAAAATATGTAAAATAGGGTTTTTTTAGACGCTAAATCGACTGTTGAAATCAGTTTTTCGATAGAATGTGTAGTACACTGTTACATCTGGATGGAAAAGTATCGGGGAGAAGTAGTGTAGCAAAACTCAATAGTATTCAATTTTTTTGAAAATTATTAGGAATTTCGTGATTTTGACGGCATTTTCGTTTTCTCCGTGGTCGATTTAGTGGTTTTACAATATATTTATCAAAAATAACCAAACTTTGGTTTTTGACCAAAATTTAAAGACTTCAAGTTTAAAGGTATTTGCATACCCATTTTCCTGGGTCAAATATTTTTTCACTAAAAATGCTTGAAAATATGTAAAATAAGGTTTTTTTGAACGCTAAATCGACTGGTGAAATCAGTTTTTCGATAGAATGTGTAGTACACTGTTAGATCTGGATGGAAAAGTATCGGGGAGAAGTAGTACAGCAAAACTCAATAGTATTCAATTTTTTTGAAAATTATTAGGAATTTCGAGATTTTAACGGCATTTTCGTTTTCTCCGTGGTCAATTTAGTGGTTTTACAATATTTTTATCAAAAATAACCAAACTTTGGTTTTTGACTAAAATTCAAAGACATCAAGTTTAAAGGTATTAGCATACCCATTTTCTTGGGTCAAAATTTTTTTTTCACTAAAAATTATTGAAAATATGTGAAATAGGGTATTTTTAGACGCTAAATCGACTGGTGAAATCAGTTTTTTGATAGAATGTGTAGTACACTGTTAGATCTGGATGGGAAAGTATCGGGAAGAAGTAGTGTAGCAAAACTCAATAGTATTCAATTTTTATGAAAATTATTAGGAATTTCGTGATTTTGACGGCATTTTCGTTTTCTCCGTGGTCGATATAGTGGTTTTACAATATTTTTATAAAAATATCCAAACTTTGGTTTTTGACCAAAATTCAAAGACTTCAAGCTTAAAGGTATTTGCTTACCCATTTTCTTGGGTCAAAATTTTTTTTTACTAAAAATGCTTGAAAATATGTGAAATAGGGTATTTTTAGACGCTAAATCGACTGGTGAAATCAGTTTTTTGATAGAATGTGTAGTACACTGTTAGATCTGGATGGGAAAGTATCGGGGAGAAGTAGTGTAGCAAAACTCAATAGTATTCAATTTTTTTGAAAATTATTAGGAATTTCGTGATTTTGACGGCATTTTCGTTTTCTCCGTGGTCGATTTAGTGGTTTTACAATATTTTTATCAAAAATAACCAAACTTTGGTTTTTGA
Organism: Ophraella communa; assembly: GCA_035357415.1. Lineage (NCBI taxonomy): Eukaryota > Metazoa > Arthropoda > Insecta > Coleoptera > Chrysomelidae > Ophraella > Ophraella communa. The sequence continues at coordinate 15,683,330 of CM068988.1, read as the reverse complement.
CCAAAATTCAAAGACTTCAAGCTTAAAGGTATTTGCTTACCCATTTTCTTGGGTCAAAATTTTTTTTTACTAAAAATGCTTGAAAATATGTGAAATAGGGTATTTTTAGACGCTAAATCGACTGGTGAAATCAGTTTTTCGATAGAATGTGTAGTACACTGTTACATCTGGATGGAAAAGTATCGGGGAGAAGTAGTGCAGCAAAACTCAATAGTATTCAATTTTTTTGAAAATTATTAGGAATTTCGTGATTTTGACGGCATTTTCGTTTTCTCTATGGTCGATTTAGTGGTTTTACAATATTTTTATCAAAAATAACCAAACTTTGGTTTTTGACTAAAATTCAAAGACTTCAAGTTTAAAGGTATTAGCATACCCATTTTCTTGGGTCAAATTTTTTTTTCACTAATAATGCTTGAAAATATGTAAAATAGGGTTTTTTTAGACGCTAAATCGACTGGTGAAATCAGTTTTTCGATAGAATGTGTAGTACACTGTTACATCTGGATGGAAAAGTATCGGGGAGAAGTAGTGTAGCAAAACTCAATAGTATTCAATTTTTTTGAAAATTATTAGGAATTTCGTGATTTTGACGGCATTTTCGTTTTCTCTGTGGTCGATTTAGTGGTTTTACAATATTTTTATCAAAAATAACCAAACTTTGGTTTTTGACTAAAATTCAAAGACTTCAAGTTTAAAGGTATTAGCATACCCATTTTCTTGGGTCAAAATTTTTTTTCACTAAAAATGCTTGAAAATATGTAAAATAGGGTTTTTTTAGACGCTAAATCGACTGGTGAAATCAGTTTTTCGATAGAATGTGTAGTACACTGTTACATCTGGATGGAAAAGTATCGGGGAGAAGTAGTGTAGCAAAACTCAATAGTATTCAATTTTTTTGAAAATTATTAGGAATTTCGTGATTTTGACGGCATTTTCGTTTTCTCCGTGGTCGATTTAGTGGTTTTACAATATTTTTATCAAAAATAACCAAACTTTGGTTTTTGACTAAAATTCAAAGACTTCAAGTTTAATACCCATTTTCTTGGGTCAAAATTTTTTTTCACTAAAAATGATTGAAAATATGTGAAATAGGGTATTTTTAGACGCTAAATCGACTGGTGAAATCAGTTTTTCGATAGAATGTGTAGTACACTGTAAGATCTAAATGGAAAAGTATCGAAGAGAAGTAGTACAGCAAAACTCAATAGTATTCAATTTTTTGAAAATTATTAGGAATTTCGTGATTTTGACGGCATTTTCGTTTTTTCTGTGGTCGATTTAGTGGTTTTACAATATTTTTATCAAAAATAACCAAACTTTGGTTTTTGACTAAAATTCAAAGACTTCAAGTTTAAAGGTATTAGCATACCCATTTTCTTGGGTCAAATATTTTTTTCACTAAAAATGCTTGAAAATATGTAAAATAGGGTTTTTTTAGACGCTAAATCGACTGGTGAAATCAGTTTTTCGATAGAATGTGTAGTACACTGTTAGATCTGGATGGAAAAGTATCGGGGAGAAGTAGTACAGCAAAACTCAATAGTATTCAATTTTTTTTTTAAATTATTAGGAATTTTGTGATTTTGACGGCATTTTCGTATTCTCCGTGGTCGATTTAGTGGTTTTACAATATTTTTATCAAAAATAACCAAATTTTGGTTTTTGATTAAAATTCAAAGACTTCAAGTTTAAAGGTATTAGCATACCCATTTTCTTGGGTCAAAATTTTTTTTTACTAAAAATGCTTGAAAATATGTGAAATAGGGTATTTTTAGACGCTAAATCGACTGGTGAAATCAGTTTTTTGATAGAATGTGTAGTACACTGTTAGATCTGGATGGGAAAGTATCGGGAAGAAGTAGTGTAGCAAAACTCATTAGTATTCAATTTTTATGAAAATTATTAGGAATTTCGTGATTTTGACGGCATTTTCGTTTTCTCCGTGGTCGATTTAGTGGTTTTACAATATTTTTATCAAAAATAACCAAACTTTGGTTTTTGACCAAAATTCAAAGACTTCAAGCTTAAAGGTATTTGCTTACCCATTTTCTTGGGTCAAATTTTTTTTTCACTAAAAATGCTGGAAAATATGTGAAATAGGGTATTTTTAGACGCTAAATCGACTGGTGAAATCAGTTTTTTGATAGAATGTGTAGTACACTGTTAGATCTGAATGGAAAAGTATCGAAGAGAAGTAGTACAGCAAAACTCAATAGTATTCAATTTTTTTGAAAATTATTAGGAATTTCGTGATTTTGACGGCATTTTCGTATTCTCAGTGGTCGATTTAGTGGTTTTACAATATTTTTATCAAAAATAACCAAACTTTGGTTTTTGATTAAAATTCAAAGACTTCAAGTTTAAAGGTATTAGCATAACCATTTTCTTGGGTCAAAATTTTTTTTTTTTACTAAAAATGATTGAAAATATGTAAAATAGGGTATTTTTAGACGCTAAATCGACTGGTGAAATCAGTTTTTCGATAGAATGTGTAGTACACTGTTACATCTGGATGGAAAAGTATCGGGGAGAAGTAGTGCAGCAAAACTCAATAGTATTCAATTTTTTTGAAAATTATTAGGAATTTCGTGATTTTGACGGCATTTTCGTTTTCTCCGTGGTCGATTTAGTGGTTTTACAATATTTTTATCAAAAATAACCAAACTTTGGTTTTTGACTAAAATTCAAAGACTTCAAGTTTAAAGGTATTAGCATACCCATTTTCTTGGGTCAAAATTTTTTTTCACTAAAAATGCTTGAAAATATGTAAAATAGGGTTTTTTTAGACGCTAAATCGACTGGTGAAATCAGTTTTTCGATAGAATGTGTAGTACACTGTTACATCTGGATGGAAAAGTATCGGGGAGAAGTAGTGTAGCAAAACTCAATAGTATTCAATTTTTTTGAAAATTATTAGGAATTTCGTGATTTTGACGGCATTTTCGTTTTCTCCGTGGTCGATTTAGTGGTTTTACAATATTTTTATCAAAAATAACCAAACTTTGGTTTTTGACTAAAATTCAAAGACTTCAAGTTTAAAGGTATTTGCATACCCATTTTCTTGGGTCAAAATTTTTTGTCACTAAAAATGCTTGAAAATATGTGAAATAGGGTTTTTTTAGACGCTAAATCGACTGGTGAAATCAGTTTTTCGATAGAAAGTGTAGTACACTGTTAGATCTGAATGGAAAAGTATCGAAGAGAAGTAGTACAGCAAAACTCAATAGTATTCAATTTTTTTGAAAATTATTAGGAATTTTGTGATTTTGACGGCATTTTCGTATTCTCCGTGGTCAATTTAGTGGTTTTACAATATTTTTATCAAAAATAACCAAACTTTGTTTTTTGACTAAAATTTAAAGACTTCAAGTTTAAAGGTATTAGCATACCCATTTTCTTGGGTCAAATTTTTTTTCACTAAAAATGCTTGAAAATATGTAAAATAGGGTTTTTTTAGACGCTAAATCGACTGGTGAAATCAGTTTTTCGATAGAATGTGTAGTACACTGTTAGATCTGGATGGGAAAGTATCGGGGAGAAGTAGTGTAGCAAAACTCAATAGTATTCAATTTTTTTGAAAATTATTAGGAATTTCGTGATTTTGACGGCATTTTCGTTTTCTCCGTGGTCGACTTAGTGGTTTTACAATATTTTTATCAAAAATAACCAAACTTTGGTTTTTGACCAAAATTCAAAGACTTCAAGTTTAAAGGTATTTGCATACCCATTTTCTTGGGTCAAAATTTTTTTCACTAAAAATGATTGAAAATATGTGAAATAGGGTATTTTTAGACGCTAAATCGACTGGTGAAATCAGTTTTTCGATAGAATGTGTAGTACACTGTTAGATCTGGATGGGAAAGTATCGGGAAGAAGTAGTGCAGCAAAACTCAATAGTATTCAATTTTTTTGAAAATTATTAGGAATTTCGTGATTTTGACGGCATTTTCGTTTTCTCCGTGGTCGATTTAGTGGTTTTACAATATTTTTATCAAAAATAACCAAACTTTGGTTTTTGACTAAAATTCAAAGACTTCAAGTTTAAAGGTATTAGCATACCCATTTTCTTGGGTCAAATGATTTGTTCACTTAATATGCTTGCAAATATGTAAAATAGGGATTTTTTAGACGCTAAATCGACTGGTGAAATCAGTTTTTCGATAGAATGTGTAGTACACTGTTACATCTGGATGGGAAAGTATCGGGGAGAAGTAGTGTATCAAAACTCAATAGTATTCAATTTTTTTGAAAATTATTAGGAATTTCGTGATTTTAACGGCATTTTCGTTTTCTCCGTGGTCGATTTAGTGGTTTTACAATATTTTTATCAAAAATATCCAAACTTTGGTTTTTGACCAAAATTCAAAGACTTCAAGCTTAAAGGTATTTGCTTACCCATTTTCTTGGGTCAAAATTTTTTTTACTAAAAATGCTTGAAAATATGTGAAATAGGGTATTTTTAGACGCTAAATCGACTGGTGAAATCAGTTTTTTGATAGAATGTGTAGTACACTGTTAGATCTGGATGGGAAAGTATCGGGAAGAAGTAGTGTAGCAAAACTCATTAGTATTCAATTTTTTAAAAATTATTAGGTATTTAGTGATTTTGACGGTATTTTCGTTTTCTCTGTGGTCTCTTTAGTTGTTTTACAATTTTTTTATCTAAAATAACCAAACTTTGGTTTTTGACCAAAATTCAAAGACTTCAAGCTTAAAGGTATTTGCTTTCCCTTTTTCTTGGGTCAAATTTTTTTCACTAAAAATGCTGGAAAATATGTGAAATAGGGTATTTTTAGACGCTAAATCGACTGGTGAAATCAGTTTTTCGATAGAATGTGTAGTACACTGTTAGATCTGGATGGGAAAGTATCGGGGAGAAGTAGTACAGCAAAACTCAATAGTATTCAATTTTTTTGAAAATTATTAGGAATTTCGTGATTTTGACGGCATTTTCGTTTTCTCTATGGTCGATTTAGTGGTTTTACAATATTTTTATCAAAAATAACCAAACTTTGGTTTTTGACTAAAATTCAAAGACTTCAAGTTTAAAGGTATTAGCATACCCATTTTCTTGGGTCAAAATTTTTTGTCACTAAAAATGCTTGAAAATATGTGAAATAGGGTTTTTTTAGACGCTTAATCGACTGGTGAAATCAGTTTTTCGATAGAATGTGTAGTACACTGTTACATCTGGATGGAAAAGTATCGAAGAGAAGTAGTACAGCAAAACTCAATAGTATTCAATTTTTTTGAAAATTATTAGGAATTTCGTGATTTTGACGGCATTTTCGTATTCTCCGTGGTCGATTTAGTGGTTTTACAATATTTTTATCAAAAATAACCAAACTTTGGTTTTTGACTAAAATTCAAAGACTTCAAGTTTAAAGGTATTAGCATACCCATTTACTTGGGTCAAAATTTTTTTCACTAAAAATGCTTGAAAATATGTGAAATAGGGTCTTTTTAGACGCTAAATCGACTGGTGAAATCAGTTTTTCGATAGAATGTGTAGTACACTGTTAGATCTGAATGGGAAAGTATCGGGGAGAAGTAGTACAGCAAAACTCGATAGTATTCAATTTTTTTAAAAATTATTAGGAATTTCGTGATTTTGACGGCATTTTCGTTTTCTCTGTGGTCGATTTAGTGGTTTTACAATATTTTTATCAAAAATAACCAAACTTTGGTTTTTGACTAAAATTCAAAGACTTCAAGTTTAAAGGTATTAGCATACCCATTTTCTTGGGTCAAATTTTTTTTTCACTAATAATGCTTGAAAATATGTGAAATAGGGTTTTTTTAGACGCTTAATCGACTGGTGAAATCAGTTTTTCGATAGAATGTGTAGTACACTGTTAGATCTGGATGGGAAAGTATCGGGGAGAAGTAGTACAGCAAAACTCAATAGTATTCAATTTTTTTGAAAATTATTAGGAATTTCGTGATTTTGACGGCATTTTCGTTTTCTCCGTGGTCGATTTAGTGGTTTTACAATATTTTTATCAAAAATAACCAAACTTTGGTTTTTGACTAAAATTCAAAGACTTCAAGTTTAAAGGTATTAGCATACCCATTTTCTTGGGTCAAAATTTTTTGTCACTAAAAATGCTTGAAAATATGTGAAATAGGGTTTTTTTAGACGCTTAATCGACTGGTGAAATCAGTTTTTCGATAGAATGTGTAGTACACTGTTAGATCTGGATGGAAAAGTATCGGGGAGAAGTAGTACAGCAAAACTCAATAGTATTCAATTTTTTTGAAAATTATTAGGAATTTCGAGATTTTAACGGCATTTTCGTTTTCTCCGTGGTCAATTTAGTGGTTTTACAATATTTTTATCAAAAATAACCAAACTTTGGTTTTTGACTAAAATTCAAAGACATCAAGTTTAAAGGTATTAGCATACCCATTTTCTTGGGTCAAAATTTTTTTTTAACTAAAAATGCTTGAAAATATGTAAAATGGGATATTTTTTGACGATAAATCGTCTGGTAAAATCAGCTGTTCGATATGATGTGTAGTACACTGTTACATCTGGATGGAAAAGTATCGGGGAGAAGTAGTGTAGCAAAACTCAATAGTATTCAATTTTTTGAAAATTATTAGGAATTTCGTGATTTTGACGGCATTTTTCTTTTCTCCGTGGTCGATTTAGTGGTTTTACAATATTTTTATCAAAAATAACCAAACTTTGGTTTTTGACTAAAATTCAAAGACTTCAAGTTTAAAGGTATTTGCATACCCATTTTCTTGGGTCAAAATTTTTTTTACTAAAAATGCTTGAAAATATGTGAAATAGGGTATTTTTAGACGCTAAATCGACTGGTGAAATCAGTTTTTCGATAGAATGTGTAGTACACTGTTAGATCTGGATGGGAAAGTATCGGGGAGAAGTAGTACAGCAAAACTCAATAGTATTCAATTTTTTTGAAAATTATTAGGAATTTCGTGATTTTGACGGCATTTTCGTTTTCTCTGTGGTCGATTTAGTGGTTTTACAATATTTTTATCAAAAATAACCAAACTTTGGTTTTTGACTAAAATTCAAAGACTTCAAGTTTAAAGGTATTAGCATACCCATTTTCTTGGGTCAAATTTTTTTTTTCACTAAAAATGCTTGAAAATATGTAAAATAGGGTTTTTTTAGACGCTAAATCGACTGGTAAAATCAGTTTTTCGATAGAATGTGTAGTACACTGTTACATCTGGATGGAAAAGTATCGGGGAGAAGTAGTGTAGCAAAACTCAATAGTATTCAATTTTTTTGAAAATTATTAGGAATTTCGTGATTTTGACGGCATTTTCGTATTCTCCGTGGTCGATTTAGTGGTTTTACAATATTTTTATCAAAAATAACCAAACTTTGGTTTTTGACTAAAATTCAAAGACTTCAAGTTTAAAGGTATTAGCATACCCATTTTCTTGGGTCAAATTTTTTTTTCACTAAAAATGCTTGAAAATATGTAAAATAGGGTTTTTTTAGACGCTAAATCGACTGGTGAAATCAGTTTTTCGATAGAAAGTGTAGTACACTGTTAGATCTGGATGGAAAAGTATCGGGGAGAAGTAGTGTAGCAAAACTCAATAGTATTCAATTTTTTTGAAAATTATTAGGAATTTCGTGATTTTGACGGCATTTTCGTTTTCTCTGTGGTCGATTTAGTGGTTTTACAATATTTTTATCAAAAATAACCAAACTTTGGTTTTTGACTAAAATTCAAAGACTTCAAGTTTAAAGGTATTAGCATACCCATTTTCTTGGGTCAAAATTTTTTTTCACTAAAAATGATTGAAAATATGTGAAATAGGGTATTTTTAGACGCTAAATCGACTGGTGAAATCAGTTTTTCGATAGAATGTGTAGTACACTGTTAGATCTGGATGGGAAAGTATCGGGGAGAAGTAGTGCAGCAAAACTCAATAGTAATTAATTTTTTTGAAAATTTTTAGGAAATTCGCGATTTTGACGGCATTTTCGTTTTCTCCGTGGTCGATTTAGTGATTTTACAATATTTTTATCAAAAATAACCAAACTTTGGTTTTTGACTAAAATTCAAAGATTTCAAGTTTAAAGGTATTAGCATACCCATTTTTTTGGGTCAAAATTTTTTTTCACTAAAAATTATTGAAAATATGTGAAATAGGGTATTTTTAGACGCTAAATCGACTGGTGAAATCAGTTTTTCGATAGAATGTGTAGTACACTGTTAGATCTGGATGGGAAAGTATCGGGGAGAAGTAGTGCAGCAAAACTCAATAGTTTTCAATTTTTTTGAAAATTTTTAGGAAATTCGTGATTTTGACGGCATTTTCGTTTTCTCCGTGGTCGATTTAGTGGTTTTACAATATTTTTATTAAAAATAACCAAACTTTGGTTTTTGACTAAAATTCAAAGACTTCAAGTTTAAAGGTATTAGCATACCCATTTTCTTGGGTCAAAATTTTTTTTCACTAAAAATGATTAAAAATATGTGAAATAGGGTATTTTTAGACGCTAAATCGACTGGTAAAATCAGTTTTTCGATAGAATGTGTAGTACACTGTTAGATCTGGATGGAAAAGTATCGGGGAGAAGTAGTGCAGCAAAACTCAATAGTATTCAATTTTTTTGAAAATTATTAGGAATTTCGTGATTTTGACGGCATTTTCGTTTTCTCCGTGGTCGATTTAGTGGTTTTACAATATTTTTATCAAAAATAACCAAACTTTGGTTTTTGACTAAAATTCAAAGACTTCAAGTTTAAAGGTATTAGCATACCCATTTTCTTGGGTCAAAATTTTTTTTCACTAAAAATGCTTGAAAATATGTAAAATAGGGTTTTTTTAGACGCTAAATCGACTGGTGAAATCAGTTTTTCGATAGAATGTGTAGTACACTGTTAGATCTGGATGGGAAAGTATCGGGGAGAAGTAGTGCAGCAAAACTCAATAGTATTCAATTTTTTGAAAATTTTTAGAAAATTCGTGATTTTGACGGCATTTTCGTTTTCTCCGTGGTCAATTTAGTGGTTTTACAATATTTTTATCAAAAATAACCAAACTTTGGTTTTTGACTAAAATTCAAAGACATCAAGTTTAAAGGTATTAGCATACCCATTTTCTTGGGTCAAAATTTTTTTTCACTAAAAATTATTGAAAATATGTGAAATAGGGTATTTTTAGACGCTAAATCGACTGGTGAAATCAGTTTTTCGATAGAATGTGTAGTACACTGTTACATCTGGATGGAAAAGTATCGGGGAGAAGTAGTGTAGCAAAACTCAATAGTATTCAATTTTTTTGAAAATTATTAGGAATTTCGTGATTTTGACGGCATTTTCGTATTCTCCGTGGTCGATTTAGTGGTTTTACAATATTTTTATCAAAAATAACCAAACTTTGGTTTTTGACTAAAATTCAAAGACTTCAAGTTTAAAGGTATTAGCATACCCATTTTCTTGGGTCAAAATTTTTTTCACTAAAAATGATTGAAAATATGTGAAATAGGGTATTTTTAGACGCTAAATCGACTGGTGTAATCAGTTTTTCGATAGAATGTGTAGTACACTGTTAGATCTGGATGGAAAAGTATCGGGGAGAAGTAGTACAGCAAAACTCAATAGTATTCAATTTTTTTGAAAATTATTAGGAATTTCGTGATTTTAACGGCATTTTCGTTTTCTCCGTGGTCGATTTAGTGGTTTTACAATATTTTTATCAAAAATAACCAAACTTTGGTTTTTGACTAAAATTCAAAGACTTCAAGTTTAAAGGTATTAGCATACCCATTTTCTTGGGTCAAATTTTTTTTTACTAAAAATGATTGAAAATATGTAAAATAGGGTATTTTTAGACGCTTAATCGACTGGTGATATCAGTTTTTCGATAGAATGTGTAGTACACTGTTAGATCTGGATGGGAAAGTATCGGGGAGAAGTAGTGTAGCAAAACTCAATAGTATTCAATTTTTTTGAAAATTATTAGGAATTTCGTGATTGTGACGGCATTTTTGTTTTCTCCGTGGTAGATTTAGTGGTTTTACAATATTTTTATCAAAAATAACCAAACTTTGGTTTTTGACTAAAATTCAAAGACTTCAAGTTTAAAGGTATTTGCATACCCATTTTCTTGGGTCAAATTTTTTTTTCACTAAAAATGCTTGAAAATATGTGAAATAGGGTTTTTTTAGACGCTAAATCGACTGGTGAAATTAGTTTTTCGATAGAATGTGTAGTACACTGTTAGATCTGGATGGGAAAGTATCGGGGAGAAGTAGTACAGCAAAACTCAATAGTATTCAATTTTTTTGAAAATTATTAGGAATTTCGTGATTTTGACGGCATTTTCGTTTTCTCCGTGGTCGATTTAGTGGTTTTACAATATTTTTATCAAAAATAACCAAACTTTGGTTTTTGACTAAAATTCAAAGACTTCAAGTTTAAAGGTATTAGCATACCCATTTTCTTGGGTCAAATTTTTTTTTCACTAAAAATGCTTGAAAATATGTAAAATAGGGTTTTTTTAGACGCTAAATCGACTGGTAAAATCAGGTTTTCGATAGAATGTGTAGTACACTGTTACATCTGGATGGAAAAGTATCGGGAAGAAGTAGTGTAGCAAAACTCAATAGTATTCAATTTTTTTGAAAATTATTAGGAATTTCGTGATTTTGACGGCATTTTCGTTTTTTCCGTGGTCGATTTCGTGGTTTTACAATATTTTTATCAAAAATAACCAAACTTTGGTTTTTGACTAAAATTCAAAGACTTCAAGTTTAAAGGTATTTGCATACCCATTTTCTTGGGTCAAATTTTTTCTCACTAAAAATGCTTGAAAATTTGTAAAATAGGGTTTTTTTAGACGCTAAATCGACTGGTGAAATCAGTTTTTCGATAAAATGTGTAGTACACTGTTAGATCTGGATGGAAAAGTATTGGGGAGAAGTAGTGTAGCAAAACTCAATAGTATTCAATTTTTTTGAAAATTATTAGGAATTTCGTGATTTTGACGGCATTTTCGTTTTTTCCGTGGTCGATTTAGTGGTTTTACAATATTTTTATCAAAAATAACCAAACTTTGGTTTTTGACTAAAATTCAAAGACTTCAAGTTTAAAGGTATTAGCATACCCATTTTCTTGGGTCAAAATTTTTTTCACTAAAAATGATTGAAAATATGTGAAATAGGGTATTTTTAGACGCTAAATCGACTGGTGAAATCAGTTTTTCGATAGAATGTGTAGTACACTGTTAGATCTGGATGGGAAAGTATCGGGAAGAAGTAGTGCAGCAAAACTCAATAGTATTCAATTTTTTTGAAAATTATTAGGAATTTCGTGATTTTGACGGCATTTTCCTTTTCTCTATGGTCGATTTAGTGGTTTTACAATATTTTTATCAAAAATAAGCAAACTTTGGTTTTTGACTAAAATTCAAAGACTTCAAGTTTAAAGGTATTAGCATACCCATTTTCTTGGGTCAAATTTTTTTTTCACTAAAAATGCTTGAAAATATGTAAAATAGGGTTTTTTTAGACGCTAAATCGACTGGTGAAATCAGTTTTTCCATAGAATGTGTAGTACACTGTTACATCTGGATGGAAAAGTATCGGGGAGAAGTAGTGCAGCAAAACTCAATAGTATTCAATTTTATTGAAAATTATTAGGAATTTCGTGATTTTGACGGCATTTTCGTTTTCTCCGTGGTCGATTTAGTGGTTTTACAATATTTTTATCAAAAATAACCAAACTTTGGTTTTTGACTAAAATTCAAAGACTTCAAGTTTAAAGGTATTAGCATACCCATTTTCTTGGGTCAAATTTTTTTTACTAATAATGCTTGAAAATATGTAAAATAGGGTTTTTTTAGACGCTAAATCGACTGGTGAAATCAGTTTTTCGATAGAATGTGTAGTACACTGTTAGATCTGGATGGGAAAGTATCGGGGAGAAGTAGTACAGCAAAACTCAATAGTATTCAATTTTTTTGAAAATTATTAGGAATTTCGTGATTTTGACGGCATTTTCGTTTTTTCCGTGGTCGATTTAGTGGTTTTACAATATTTTTATCAAAAATAACCAAACTTTGGTTTTTGACTAAAATTCAAAGACTTCAAGTTTAAAGGTATTAGCATACCCATTTTCTTGGGTCAAAATTTTTTTTCACTAAAAATGCTTGAAAATATGTAAAATAGGGTTTTTTTAGACGCTAAATCGACTGGTGAAATCAGTTTTTCGATAGAATGTGTAGTACACTGTTAGATCTGGATGGGAAAGTATCGGGGAGAAGTAGTACAGCAAAACTCAATAGTATTCAATTTTTTAAAAAATTATTAGGAATTTCTTGATTTTGACGGCATTTTCGTATTCTCTGTGGTCGATTTAGTGGTTTTACAATATTTTTATCAAAAATAACCAAACTTTGGTTTTTGACTAAAATTCAAAGACTTCAAGTTTAAAGGTATTAGCATACACAATTTCTTGGGTCAAATTTTTATTTCACTAAAAATGCTTGAAAATATGTAAAATAGGGTTTTTTTAGACGCTAAATCGACTGGTGAAATCAGTTTTTCGATAGAATGTGTAGTACACTGTTACATCTGGATGGAAAAGTATCGGGGAGAAGTAGTACAGCAAAACTCAATAGTATTCAATTTTTTTGAAAATTATTAGGAATTTCGTGATTTTGACGGCATTTTCGTTTTCTCTGTGGTCGATTTAGTGGTTTTACAATATTTTTATCAAAAATAACCAAACTTTGGTTTTTGACTAAAATTCAAAGACTTCAAGTTTAAAGGTATTAGCATACCCATTTTCTTGGGTCAAAATTTTTTTTTAACTAAAAATGCTTGAAAATATGTAAAATATGGTTTTTTTAGACGCTAAATCGACTGGTGAAATCAGTTTTTCGATAGAATGTGTAGTACACTGTTACATCTGGATGGAAAAGTATCGGGGAGAAGTAGTGTAGCAAAACTCAATAGTATTCAATTTTTTTGAAAATTATTAGGAATTTCGTGATTTTGACGGCATTTTCGTTTTCTCCGTGGTCGATTTAGTGGTTTTACAATATTTTTATCAAAAATAACCAAACTTTGGTTTTTGACTAAAATTCAAAGACTTCAAGTTTAAAGGTATTTGCATACCCATTTTCTTGGGTCAAATTTTTTCTCACTAAAAATGCTTGAAAATATGTAAAATAGGGTTTTTTTAGACGCTAAATCGACTGGTGAAATCAGTTTTTCGATAGAATGTGTAGTACACTGTTACATCTGGATGGAAAAGTATCGGGGAGAAGTAGTGTAGCAAAACTCAATAGTATTCAATTTTTTTGAAAATTATTAGGAATTTCGTGATTTTGACGGCATTTTCGTTTTCTCCGTGGTCGATTTAGTGGTTTTACAATATTTTTATCAAAAATAACCAAACTTTGGTTTTTGACTAAAATTCAAAGACTTCAAGTTTAAAGGTATTAGCATACCCATTTTCTTGGGTCAAAATTTTTTTCACTAAAAATGATTGAAAATATGTGAAATAGGGTATTTTTAGACGCTAAATCGACTGGTGAAATCAGTTTTTCGATAGAATGTGTAGTACACTGTTACATCTGGATGGAAAAGTATCGGGGAGAAGTAGTGTAGCAAAACTCAATAGTATTCAATTTTTTGAAAATTATTAGGAATTTCGTGATTTTGACGGCATTTTCGTTTTCTCCGTGGTCGATTTAGTGGTTTTACAATATTTTTATCAAAAATAACCAAACTTTGGTTTTTGACTAAAATTCAAAGACTTCAAGTTTAAAGGTATTAGCATACCCATTTTCTTGGGTCAAAATTTTTTTTCACTAAAAATGATTGAAAATATGTGAAATAGGGTATTTTTAGACGCTAAATCGACTGGTGAAATCAGTTTTTCGATAGAATGTGTAGTACACTGTTACATCTGGATGGAAAAGTATCGGGGAGAAGTAGTGTAGCAAAACTCAATAGTATTCAATTTTTTTGAAAATTATTAGGAATTTCGTGATTTTGACGGCATTTTCGTTTTCTCTGTGGTCGATTTAGTGGTTTTACAATATTTTTATCAAAAATAACCAAACTTTGGTTTTTGACTAAAATTCAAAGACTTCAAGTTTAAAGGTATTAGCATACCCATTTTCTTGGGTCAAAATTTTTTTTTAACTAAAAATGCTTGAAAATATGTAAAATATGGTTTTTTTAGACGCTAAATCGACTGGTGAAATCAGTTTTTCGATAGAATGTGTAGTACACTGTTACATCTGGATGGAAAAGTATCGGGGAGAAGTAGTGTACCAAACTCAATAGTATTCAATTTTTTTGAAAATTATTAGGAATTTCGTGATTTTGACGGCATTTTCGTTTTCTTTGTGGTCGATTTAGTGGTTTTACAATATTTTTATCAAAAATAACCAAACTTTGGTTTTTGACTAAAATTCAAAGGCTTCAAGTTTGAAGGTATTAGCATACCCATTTACTTGGGTCAAAATTTTTTGTCACTAAAAATGCTTGAAAATATGTGAAATAGGGTTTTTTTAGACGCTTAATCGACTGGTGAAATCAGTTTTTCGATAGAATGTGTAGTACACTGTTAGATCTGAATGGAAAAGTATCGAAGAGAAGTAGTACAGCAAAACTCAATAGTATTCAATTTTTTTGAAAATTATTAGGAATTTCGTGATTTTGACGGCATTTTCGTTTTCTCTATGGTCGATTTAGTGGTTTTACAATATTTTTATCAAAAATAACCAAACTTTGGTTTTTGACTAAAATTCAAAGACTTCAAGTTTAAAGGTATTAGCATACCCATTTTCTTGGGTCAAAATTTTTTTTTAACTAAAAATGCTTGAAAATATGTAAAATATGGTTTTTTTAGACGCTAAATCGACTGGTGAAATCAGTTTTTCGATAGAATGTGTAGTACACTGTTACATCTGGATGGAAAAGTATCGGGGAGAAGTAGTGTAGCAAAACTCAATAGTATTCAATTTTTTTGAAAATTATTAGGAATTTCGTGATTTTGACGGCATTTTCGTTTTCTCTGTGGTCGATTTAGTGGTTTTACAATATTTTTATCAAAAATAACCAAACTTTGGTTTTTGACTAAAATTCAAAGATTTCAAGTTTAAAGGTATTAGCATACCCATTTACTTGGGTCAAAATTTTTTGTCACTAAAAATGCTTGAAAATATGTAAAATAGGGTTTTTTTAGACGCTAAATCGACTGGTGAAATCAGTTTTTCGATAGAACGTGTAGTACACTGTTAGATCTGGATGGAAAAGTATCGAAGAGAAGTAGTACAGCAAAACTCAATAGTATTCAATTTTTTTGAAAATTATTAGGAATTTCGTGATTTTGACGGCATTTTCGTATTCTCCGTGGTCGATTTAGTGGTTTTACAATATTTTTATCAAAAATAACCAAACTTTGGTTTTTGACTAAAATTCAAAGACTTCAAGTTTAAAGGTATTAGCATACCCATTTTCTTGGGTCAAATTTTTTTTTCACTAAAAATGCTTGAAAATATGTAAAATAGGGTTTTTTTAGACGCTAAATCGACTGGTGAAATCAGTTTTTCGATAGAAAGTGTAGTACACTGTTAGATCTGGATGGAAAAGTATCGGGGAGAAGTAGTGTAGCAAAACTCAATAGTATTCAATTTTTTTGGAAATTATTAGGAATTTCGTGATTTTGACGGCATTTTCGTTTTCTCTGTGATCAATTTAGTGGTTTTACAATATTTTTATCAAAAATAATCAAACTTTGGTTTTTGACTAAAATTCAAAGACTTCAAGTTTAATGCCCATTTTCTTGGGTCAAAATTTTTTTTCACTAAAAATGATTGAAAATATGTGAAATAGGGTATTTTTAGACGCTAAATCGACTGGTGAAATCAGTTTTTCGATAGAATGTGTAGTACACTGTTAGATCTGGATGGGAAAGTATCGGGAAGAAGTAGTGCAGCAAAACTCAATAGTATTCAATTTTTTTGAAAATTATTAGGAATTTCGTGATTTTGACGGCATTTTCGTTTTCTCCGTGGTCGATTTAGTGGTTTTACAATATTTTTATGAAAAATAACCAAACTTTGGTTTTTGACTAAAATTCAAAGACTTCAAGTTTAAAGGTATTAGCATACCCATTTTCTTGGGTCAAATTTTTTTTTCACTAATAATGCTTGAAAATATGTAAAATAGGGATTTTTTAGACGCTAAATCGACTGGTGAAATCAGTTTTTCGATAGAATGTGTAGTACACTGTTACATCTGGATGGAAAAGTATCGGGGAGAAGTAGTATACCAAACTCAATAGTATTCAATTTTTTTGAAAATTATTAGGAATTTCCTGATTTTTACGGCATTTTCGTTTTCTTTGTGGTCGATTTAGTGGTTTTACAATATTTTTATCAAAAATAACCAAACTTTGGTTTTTGACTAAAATTCAAAGACTTCAAGTTTAAAGGTATTAGCATACCCATTTACTTGGGTCAAAATTTTTTGTCACTAAAAATGCTTGAAAATATGTGAAATAGGGTCTTTTTAGACGCTAAATCGACTGGTGAAATCAGTTTTTCGATAGAATGTGTAGTACACTGTTAGATCTGGATGGGAAAGTATCGGGAAGAAGTAGTGTAGCAAAACTCATTAGTATTCAATTTTTATGAAAATTATTAGGAATTTCGTGATTTTGACGGCATTTTCGTTTTCTCCGTGGTCGATTTAGTGGTTTTACAATATTTTTATCAAAAATAACCAAACTTTGGTTTTTGACCAAAATTCAAAGACTTCAAGCTTAAAGGTATTTGCTTACCCATTTTCTTGGGTCAAATTTTTTTTTCACTAAAAATGCTTGAAAATATGTAAAATAGGGTTTTTTTGGACGCTTAATCGACTGGTGAAATCAGTTTTTTGATAGAATGTGTAGTACACTGTTAGATCTGGATGGGAAAGTATCGGGGAGAAGTAGTGTATCAAAACTCAATAGTATTCAATTTTTTTGAAAATTATTAGGAATTTCGTGATTTTAACGGCATTTTCGTTTTCTCCGTGGTCGATTTAGTGGTTTTACAATATTTTTATCAAAAATAACCAAACTTTGGTTTTTGACCAAAATTCAAAGACTTCAAGCTTAAAGGTATTTGCTTACCCATTTTCTTGGGTCAAATTTTTTTTTCACTAAAAATGCTTGAAAATATGTAAAATAGGGTTTTTTGGGACGCTTAATCGACTGGTGAAATCAGTTTTTCGATAGAATGTGTAGTACACTGTTAGATCTGGATGGGAAAGTATCGGGAAGAAGTAGTGTAGCAAAACTCAATAGTATTCAATTTTTATGAAAATTATTAGGAATTTCGTGATTTTGACGGCATTTTCGTTTTCTCCGTGGTCGATTTAGTGGTTTTACAATATTTTTATCAAAAATAACCAAACTTTGGTTTTTGACCAAAATTCAAAGACTTCAAGCTTAAAGGTATTTGCTTACCCATTTTCTTGGGTCAAATTTTTTTTTCACTAAAAATGCTGGAAAATATGTGAAATAGGGTATTTTTAGACGCTAAATCGACTGGTGAAATCAGTTTTTTGATAGAATGTGTAGTACACTGTTAGATCTGGATGGGAAAGTATCGGGAAGAAGTAGTGTAGCAAAACTCAATAGTATTCAATTTTTTTGAAAATTATTAGGAATTTCGTGATTTTGACGGCATTTTCGTTTTCTCCGTGGTCGATTTAGTGGTTTTACAATATTTTTATCAAAAATAACCAAACTTTGGTTTTTGACTAAAATTCAAAGACTTCAAGTTTAAAGGTATTAGCATACCCATTTTCTTGGGTCAAATTTTTTTTTCACTAATAATGCTTGAAAATATGTAAAATAGGGTTTTTTTAGACGCTAAATCGACTGGTGAAATCAGTTTTTCGATAGAATGTGTAGTACACTGTTACATCTGGATGGAAAAGTATCGGGGAGAAGTAGTGCAGCAAAACTCAATAGTATTCAATTTTTTTGAAAATTATTAGGAATTTCGTGATTTTGACGGCATTTTCGTTTTCTCTATGGTCGATTTAGTGGTTTTACAATATTTTTATCAAAAATAACCAAACTTTGGTTTTTGATTAAAATTCAAAGACTTCAAGTTTAAAGGTATTAGCATAACCATTTTCTTGGGTCAAAATTTTTTTTTTACTAAAAATGATTGAAAATATGTAAAATAGGGTATTTTTAGACGCTTAATCGACTGGTGATATCAGTTTTTCGATAGAATGTGTAGTACACTGTTAGATCTGGATGGGAAAGTATCGGGAAGAAGTAGTGCAGCAAAACTCAATAGTATTCAATTTTTTTGAAAATTATTAGGAATTTCGTGATTTTGACGGCATTTTCCTTTTCTCTATGGTCGATTTAGTGGTTTTACAATATTTTTATCAAAAATAAGCAAACTTTGGTTTTTGACTAAAATTCAAAGACTTCAAGTTTAAAGGTATTAGCATACCCATTTTCTTGGGTCAAATTTTTTTTTCACTAAAAATGCTTGAAAATATGTAAAATAGGGTTTTTTTAGACGCTAAATCGACTGGTGAAATCAGTTTTTCGATAGAATGTGTAGTACACTGTTACATCTGGATGGAAAAGTATCGGGGAGAAGTAGTATACCAAACTCAATAGTATTCAATTTTTTGAAAATTATTAGGAATTTCGTGATTTTGACGGAATTTTCGTTTTCTCTGTGGTCGATTTAGTGGTTTTACAATATTTTTATCAAAAATAACCAAACTTTGGTTTTTGACTAAAATTCAAAGACTTCAAGTTTAAAGGTATTAGCATACCCATTTTCTTGGGTCAAAATTTTTTTTACTAAAAATGCTTGAAAATATGTGAAATAGGGTATTTTTAGACGCTAAATCGACTGGTGAAATCAGTTTTTTGATAGAATGTGTAGTACACTGTTAGATCTGGATGGGAAAGTATCGGGAAGAAGTAGTGTAGCAAAACTCAATAGTATTCAATTTTTATGAAAATTATTAGGAATTTCGTGATTTTGACGGCATTTTCGTTTTCTCCGTGGTCGATTTAGTGGTTTTACAATATTTTTATCAAAAATAACCAAACTTTGGTTTTTGACCAAAATTCAAAGACTTCAAGTTTAAAGGTATTTGCTTACCCATTTTCTTGGGTCAAATTTTTTTTTCACTAATAATGCTTGAAAATATGTAAAATAGGGTTTTTTGGGACGCTTAATCGACTGGTGAAATCAGTTTTTCGATAGAATGTGTAGTACACTGTTAGATCTGGATGGGAAAGTATCGGGAAGAAGTAGTGTAGCAAAACTCAATAGTATTCAATTTTTTTGAAAATTATTAGGAATTTCGTGATTTTGACGGCATTTTCGTTTTCTCCGTGGTCGATTTAGTGGTTTTACAATATTTTTATCAAAAATAACCAAACTTTGGTTTTTGACTAAAATTTAAAGACTTCAAGTTTAAAGGTATTAGCATACCCATTTTCTTGGGTCAAAATTTTTTTTTACTAAAAATGCTTAAAAATATGTAAAAAAGAGTTTTTTTAGACGCTAAATCGACTGGTGAAATCAGTTTTTCGATAGAATGTGTAGTACACGTGTAGTACACTGTTAGATCTGGATGGGAAAGTATCGGGAAGAAGTAGTGCAGCAAAACTCAATAGTATTCAATTTTTTTGAAAATTATTAGGAATTTCGTGATTTTGACGGCATTTTCGTTTTCTCCGTGGTCGATTTAGTGGTTTTACAATATTTTTATCAAAAATAACCAAACTTTGGTTTTTGACTAAAATTCAAAGACTTCAAGTTTAAAGGTATTAGCATACCCATTTTCTTGGGTCAAATTTTTTTTTCACTAATAATGCTTGAAAATATGTAAAATAGGGTTTTTTTAGACGCTAAATCGACTGGTGAAATCAGTTTTTCGATAGAATGTGTAGTACACTGTTACATCTGGATGGAAAAGTATCGGGGAGAAGTAGTGTACCAAACTCAATAGTATTCAATTTTTTTGAAAATTATTAGGAATTTCGTGATTTTGACGGCATTTTCGTTTTCTTTGTGGTCGATTTAGTGGTTTTACAATATTTTTATCAAAAATAACCAAACTTTGGTTTTTGACTAAAATTCAAAGACTTCAAGTTTAAAGGTATTAGCATACCCATTTACTTGGGTCAAAATTTTTTGTCACTAAAAATGCTTGAAAATATGTGAAATAGGGTCTTTTTAGACGCTAAATCGACTGGTGAAATCAGTTTTTCGATAGAACTTGTAGTACACTGTTAGATCTGAATGGGAAAGTATCGGGGAGAAGTAGTACACCAAAACTCGATAGTATTCAATTTTTTTAAAAATTATTAGGAATTTCGTGATTTTGACGGAATTTTCGTTTTCTCTGTGGTCGATTTAGTGGTTTTACAATATTTTTATCAAAAATAACCAAACTTTGGTTTTTGACTAAAATTCAAAGACTTCAAGTTTAAAGGTATTTGCTTACCCATTTTCTTGGGTCAAATTTTTTTTTCACTAAAAATGCTGGAAAATATGTGAAATAGGGTATTTTTAGACGCTAAATCGACTGGTGAAATCAGTTTTTTGATAGAATGTGTAGTACACTGTTAGATCTGGATGGGAAAGTATCGGGAAGAAGTAGTGTAGCAAAACTCATTAGTATTCAATTTTTATGAAAATTATTAGGAATTTCGTGATTTTGACGGCATTTTCGTTTTCTCCGTGGTCGATTTAGTGGTTTTACAATATTTTTATCAAAAATAACCAAACTTTGGTTTTTGACCAAAATTCAAAGACTTCAAGTTTAAAGGTATTTGCTTACCCATTTTCTTGGGTCAAATTTTTTTTTTCACTAATAATGCTTGAAAATATGTGAAATAGGGTATTTTTAGACGCTAAATCGACTGGTGAAATCAGTTTTTCGATAGAATGTGTAGTACACTGTTAGATCTGGATGGGAAAGTATCGGGAAGAAGTAGTGCAGCAAAACTCAATAGTATTCAATTTTTTTGAAAATTATTAGGAATTTCGTGATTTTGACGGCATTTTCGTTTTCTCCGTGGTCGATTTAGTGGTTTTACAATATTTTTATCAAAAATAACCAAACTTTGGTTTTTGACTAAAATTCAAAGACTTCAAGTTTAAAGGTATTAGCATACCCATTTTCTTGGGTCAAATTTTTTTAAAAATGCTTGAAAATATGTAAAATAGGGTTTTTTTAGACGCTAAATCGACTGGTGAAATCAGTTTTTCGATAGAATGTGTAGTACACTGTTACATCTGGATGGAAAAGTATCGGGGAGAAGTAGTGTAGCAAAACTCAATAGTATTCAATTTTTTTGAAAATTATTAGGAATTTCGTGATTTTGACGGCATTTTCGTTTTCTCCGTGGTCGATTTAGTGGTTTTACAATATTTTTATCAAAAATAACCAAACTTTGGTTTTTGACTAAAATTCAAAGACTTCAAGTTTAAAGGTATTAGCATACCCATTTTCTTGGGTCAAAATTTTTTTTCACTAAAAATGCTTGAAAATATGTAAAATAGGGTTTTTTTAGACGCTAAATCGACTGGTGAAATCAGTTTTTCGATAGAATGTGTAGTACACTGTTACATCTGGATGGAAAAGTATCGGGGAGAAGTAGTGTAGCAAAACTCAATAGTATTCAATTTTTTTGAAAATTATTAGGAATTTCGTGATTTTGACGGCATTTTCGTTTTCTCTGTGGTCGATTTAGTGGTTTTACAATATTTTTATCAAAAATAACCAAACTTTGGTTTTTGACTAAAATTCAAAGACTTCAAGTTTAAAGGTATTAGCATACCCATTTTCTTGGGTCAAATTTTTTTTTTCACTAAAAATGCTTGAAAATATGTGAAATAGGGTTTTTTTAGACGCTTAATCGACTGGTGAAATCAGTTTTTCGATAGAATGTGTAGTACACTGTTAGATCTGAATGGAAAAGTATCGAAGAGAAGTAGTACAGCAAAACTCAATAGTATTCAATTTTTTTGAAAATTATTAGGAATTTCGTGATTTTGACGGCATTTTCGTTTTCTCTATGGTCGATTTAGTGGTTTTACAATATTTTTATCAAAAATAACCAAACTTTGGTTTTTGACTAAAATTCAAAGACTTCAAGTTTAAAGGTATTAGCATACCCATTTTCTTGGGTCAAATTTTTTTTTCACTAAAAATGCTTGAAAATATGTAAAATAGGGTTTTTTTAGACGCTAAATCGACTGGTGAAATCAGTTTTTCGATAGAATGTGTAGTACACTGTTACATCTGGATGGAAAAGTATCGGGGAGAAGTAGTGCAGCAAAACTCAATAGTATTCAATTTTTTTGAAAATTATTAGGAATTTCGTGATTTTGACGGCATTTTCGTTTTCTCTGTGGTCGATTTAGTGGTTTTACAATATTTTTATCAAAAATAACCAAACTTTGGTTTTTGACTAAAATTCAAAGACTTCAAGTTTAAAGGTATTAGCATACCCATTTTCTTGGGTCAAAATTTTTTTTTTAACTAAAAATGCTTGAAAATATGTAAAATATGGTTTTTTTAGACGCTAAATCAGTTTTTCGATAGAATGTGTGGTACACTGTTACATCTGGATGGAAAAGTATCGGAGAGAAGTAGTGTACCAAACTCAATAGTATTCAATTTTTTTGAAAATTATTAGGAATTTCGTGATTTTGACGGCATTTTCGTTTTCTCCGTGGTCGATTTAGTGGTTTTACAATATTTTTATCAAAAATAATCAAACTTTGGTTTTTGACTAAAATTCAAAGACTTCAAGTTTAATGCCCATTTTCTTGGGTCAAAATTTTTTGTCACTAAAAATGCTTGAAAATATGTGAAATAGGGTATTTTTAGACGCTAAATCGACTGGTGAAATCAGTTTTTCGATAGAATGTGTAGTACACTGTTAGATCTGGATGGAAAAGTATCGGGGAGAAGTAGTACAGCAAAACTCAATAGTATTCAATTTTTTTGAAAATTATTAGGAATTTCGTGATTTTGACGGCATTTTCGTTTTCTCCGTGGTCGATTTAGTGGTTTTACAATATTTTTATCAAAAATAACCAAACTTTGGTTTTTGACTAAAATTCAAAGACTTCAAGTTTAAAGGTATTAGCATACCCATTTTCTTGGGTCAAATTTTTTTAAAAATGCTTGAAAATATTTAAAATAGGGTTATTTTAGACGCTAAATCGACTGGTGAAATCAGTTTTTCCATAGAATGTGTAGTACACTGTTACATCTGGATGGAAAAGTATCGGGGAGAAGTAGTGTAGCAAAACTCAATAGTATTCAATTTTTTTGAAAATTATTAGGAATTTCGTGATTTTGACGGCATTTTCGTTTTCTCCGTGGTCGATTTAGTGGTTTTACAATATTTTTATCAAAAATAACCAAACTTTGGTTTTTGACTAAAATTCAAAGACTTCAAGTTTAAAGGTATTAGCATACCCATTTTCTTGGGTCAAATATTTTTTTCACTAAAAATGCTTGAAAATATGTAAAATAGGGTTTTTTAGACGCTAAATCGACTGGTGAAATCAGTTTTTCGATAGAATGTGTAGTACACTGTTAGATCTGGATGGGAAAGTATCGGGGAGAAGTAGTACAGCAAAACTCAATAGTATTCAATTTTTTTGAAAATTATTAGGAATTTCGTGATTTTGACGGCATTTTCGTATTCTCCGTGGTCGATTTAGTGGTTTTACAATATTTTTATCAAAAATAACCAAACTTTGGTTTTTGACTAAAATTCAAAGACTTCAAGTTTAAAGGTATTAGCATACCCATTTTCTTGGGTCAAAATTTTTCTCACTAAAAATGCTTGAAAATTTGTAAAATAGAGTTTTTTTAGACGCTAAATCGACTGGTGAAATCAGTTTTTCGATAGAAAGTGTAGTACACTGTTAGATCTGGATGGAAAAGTATCGGGGAGAAGTAGTGTAGCAAAACTCAATAGTATTCAATTTTTTTGGAAATTATTAGGAATTTCGTGATTTTGACGGCATTTTCGTTTTCTCTGTGGTCGATTTAGTGGTTTTACAATATTTTTATCAAAAATAACCAAACTTTGGTTTTTGACTAAAATTCAAAGACTTCAAGTTTAAAGGTATTAGCATACCCATTTTCTTGGGTCAAATTTTTTTTTCACTAATAATGCTTGAAAATATGTAAAATAGGGATTTTTTAGACGCTAAATCGACTGGTGAAATCAGTTTTTCGATAGAATGTGTAGTACACTGTTACATCTGGATGGAAAAGTATCGGGGAGAAGTAGTATACCAAACTCAATAGTATTCAATTTTTTTGAAAATTATTAGGAATTTCGTGATTTTGACGGCATTTTCGTTTTCTCTGTGGTCGATTTAGTGGTTTTACAATATTTTTATCAAAAATAACCAAACTTTGGTTTTTGACTAAAATTTAAAGACTTCAAGTTTAAAGGTATTAGCATACCCATTTTCTTGGGTCAAAATTTTTTTTCACTAAAAATGCTTAAAAATATGTAAAATAGAGTTTTTTTTAGACGCTAAATCGACTGGTGAAATCAGTTTTTCGATAGAAAGTGTAGTACACTGTTAGATCTGGATGGAAAAGTATCGGGGAGAAGTAGTGTAGCAAAACTCAATAGTATTCAATTTTTTTGGAAATTATTAGGAATTTCGTGATTTTGACGGCATTTTCGTTTTCTCTGTGATCAATTTAGTGGTTTTACAATATTTTTATCAAAAATAATCAAACTTTGGTTTTTGACTAAAATTCAAAGACTTCAAGTTTAAAGGTATTAGCATACCCATTTTCTTGGGTCAAATTTTTTTTTACTAAAAATGATTGAAAATATGTAAAATAGGGTATTTTTAGACGCTTAATCGACTGGTGATATCAGTTTTTCGATAGAATGTGTAGTACACTGTTAGATCTGGATGGGAAAGTATCGGGAAGAAGTAGTGCAGCAAAACTCAATAGTATTCAATTTTTTTGAAAATTATTAGGAATTTCGTGATTTTGACGGCATTTTCCTTTTCTCTATGGTCGATTTAGTGGTTTTACAATATTTTTATCAAAAATAAGCAAACTTTGGTTTTTGACTAAAATTCAAAGACTTCAAGTTTAAAGGTATTAGCATACCCATTTTCTTGGGTCAAAATTTTTTTTTTAACTAAAAATGCTTGAAAATATGTAAAATATGGTTTTTTTAGACGCTAAATCGACTGGTGAAATCAGTTTTTCGATAGAATGTGTAGTACACTGTTACATCTGGATGGAAAAGTATCGGGGAGAAGTAGTGTACCAAACTCAATAGTATTCAATTTTTTTGAAAATTATTAGGAATTTCGTGATTTTGACGGCATTTTCGTTTTCTCTGTGGTCGATTTAGTGGTTTTACAATATTTTTATCAAAAATAACCAAACTTTGGTTTTTGACTAAAATTCAAAGACTTCAAGTTTAAAGGTATTAGCATACCCATTTACTTGGGTCAAAATTTTTTGTCACTAAAAATGCTTGAAAATATGTGAAATAGGGTATTTTTAGACGCTAAATCGACTGGTGAAATCAGTTTTTCGATAGAATGTGTAGTACACTGTTAGATCTGGATGGGAAAGTATCGGGAAGAAGTAGTGCAGCAAAACTCAATAGTATTCAATTTTTTTGAAAATTATTAGGAATTTCGTGATTTTGACGGCATTTTCGTTTTCTCCGTGGTCGATTTAGTGGTTTTACAATATTTTTATCAAAAATAACCAAACTTTGGTTTTTGACTAAAATTCAAAGACTTCAAGTTTAAAGGTATTAGCATACCCATTTACTTGGGTCAAAATTTTTTGTCACTAAAAATGCTTGAAAATATGTGAAATAGGGTTTTTTTAGACGCTAAATCGACTGGTGAAATCAGTTTTTCGATAGAATGTGTAGTACACTGTTACATCTGGATGGAAAAGTATCGGGGAGAAGTAGTTCAGCAAAACTCAATAGTATTCAATTTTTTTGAAAATTATTAGGAATTTCGTGATTTTGACGGCATTTTCGTTTTCTCTGTGGTCGATTTAGTGGTTTTACAATATTTTTATCAAAAATAACCAAACTTTGGTTTTTGACTAAAATTCAAAGACTTCAAGTTTAAAGGTATTTGCACACCCATTTTCTTGGGTCAAAATTTTTTTTACTAAAAATGCTTGAAAATATGTGTAATAGGGTTTTTTTAGACGCTTAATCGACTGGTGAAATTAGTTTTTCGATAAAATGTGTAGTACACTGTTAGATCTGGATGGGAAAGTATCGGGGAAAATTAGTGCAGCAAAACTCAATAGTATTCAATTTTTTTGAAAATTAATAGGAATTTTGTGATTTTGACGGCATTTTCGTATTCTCCGAGGCCGATTTAGTGGTTATACAATATTTTTATCAAAAATAACCAAACTTTGGTTTTTGACTAAAATTCAAAGGCTTCAAGTTTAAAGGTATTAGCATACCCATTTTCTTGGGTCAAAATTTTTTTTTAATAAAACTGCTTGAAAATATGTGAAATAGGGTTTTTTAGACGCTAAATGGAATGGTGAAATCAGTTTTTCGATAAAATGTGTAGTACACTGTTAGATCTGGATGGGAAAGTATCGGGGAGAAGTAGTTTAGCAAAACTCAATAGTATTCAATTTTTTTGAAAATTATTAGGAATTTCGTGATTTTGACGGCATTTTCGTTTTTTCTGTGGTCGATTTAGTGGTTTTACAATATTTTTATCAAAAATAACCAAACTTTGGTTTTTGACTAAAATTCAAAGACTTCAAGTTTAAAGGTATTAGCATACCCATTTTCTTGGGTCAAAATTTTTTTTCACTAAAAATGCTTAAAAATATGTGAAATAGGGTTTTTTAGACGCTTAATCGACTGGTGTAATCAGTTTTTCGATAGAACTTGTAGTACACTGTTAGATCTGGATGGGAAAGTATCGGGGAGAAGTAGTTTAGCAAAACTCAATAGTATTCAATTTTTTTGAAAATTATTAGGAATTTCGTGATTTTGACGGCATTTTCGTTTTTTCTGTGGTCGATTTAGTGGTTTTACAATATTTTTATCAAAAATAACCAAACTTTGGTTTTTGACTAAAATTCAAAGACTTCAAGTTTAAAGGTATTAGCATACCCATTTTCTTGGGTCAAAATTTTTTTTTACTAAAAATGCTTGAAAATATGTGAAATAGGGTATTTTTAGACGCTAAATCGACTGGTGAAATCAGTTTTTTGATAGAATGTGTAGTACACTGTTAGATCTGGATGGGAAAGTATCGGGAAGAAGTAGTGTAGCAAAACTCAATAGTATTCAATTTTTATGAAAATTATTAGGAATTTCGTGATTTTGACGGCATTTTCGTTTTCTCCGTGGTCGATTTAGTGGTTTTACAATATTTTTATCAAAAATAACCAAACTTTGGTTTTTGACCAAAATTCAAAGACTTCAAGCTTAAAGGTATTTGCTTACCCATTTTCTTGGGTCAAAATTTTTTTTTACTAAAAATGCTTGAAAATATGTGAAATAGGGTATTTTTAGACGCTAAATCGACTGGTGAAATCAGTTTTTTGATAGAATGTGTAGTACACTGTTAGATCTGGATGGGAAAGTATCGGGAAGAAGTAGTGTAGCAAAACTCAATAGTATTCAATTTTTATGAAAATTATTAGGAATTTCGTGATTTTGACGGCATTTTCGTTTTCTCCGTGGTCGATTTAGTGGTTTTACAATATTTTTATCAAAAATAACCAAACTTTGGTTTTTGACCAAAATTCAAAGACTTCAAGCTTAAAGGTATTTGCTTACCCATTTTCTTGGGTAAAAATTTTTTTTCACTAAAAATGCTTGAAAATATGTAAAATAGGGTTTTTTTAGACGCTAAATCGACTGCTGAAATCAGTTTTTCGATAGAATGTGTAGTACACTGTTAGATCTGGATGGGAAAGTATCGGGGAGAAGTAGTGTAGCAAAACTCAATAGTATTCAATTTTTTTGAAAATTATTAGGAATTTCGTGATTTTGACGGCATTTTCGTTTTCTCCGTGGTCGATTTAGTGGTTTTACAATATTTTTATCAAAAATAACCAAACTTTGGTTTTTGACTAAAATTCAAAGACTTCAAGTTTAAAGGTATTAGCATACCCATTTTCTTGGGTCAAAATTTTTTTTCACTAAAAATGCTTAAAAATATGTAAAATAGGGTTTTTTAGACGCTAAATCGACTGGTGAAATCAGTTTTTCGATAGAATGTGTAGTACACTGTTAGATCTGGATGGGAAAGTATCGGGGAGAAGTAGTGTAGCAAAACTCAATAGTATTCAATTTTTTTGAAAATTATTAGGAATTTCGTGATTTTGACGGCATTTTCGTTTTCTTTATGGTCGATTTAGTGGTTTTACAATATTTTTATCAAAAATAACCAAACTTTGGTTTTTGACTAAAATTCAAAGACATCAAGTTTAAAGGTATTAGCATACCCATTTTCTTGGTTCAAAATTTTTTTTTACTAAAAATGCTTAAAAATATGTGAAAAAGGGTTTTTTTAGACGCTTAATCGACTGGTGTAATCAGTTTTTCTGTGGTCGATTTAGTGGTTTTACAATATTTTTATCAAAAATAACCAAACTTGGGTTTTTGACTAAAATTCAAAGACTTCAAGTTTAAAGGTATTTGCACACCCATTTTCTTGGGCTAAAATTTATTTCACTAAAAATGCTTGAAAATATGTAAAATAGGGTTTTTTTAGACGCTAAATCAACTGGTGAAATTAGTTTTTCGATAGAATTTGAAGTACACTGTTAGATCTGGATGGGAATATAACGGAGAGAATTAGTGTAGCAAAACTCAATAGTATTCAATTTTTTTGAAAATTATTAGGAATTTCGTGATTTTGACGGCATTTTCGTTTTCTCTGTGGTCGATTTAGTGGTTTTACAATATTTTTATCAAAAATAACCAAACTTTGGTTTTTGACTAAAATTCAAAGACTTCAAGTTTAAAGGTATTAGCATACCCATTTTCTTGGGTCAAAATTTTTTGTCACTAAAAATGCTTGAAAATATGTGAAATAGGGTCTTTTTAGACGCTAAATCGACTGGTGAAATCAGTTTTTCGATAGAACTTGTAGTACACTGTTAGATCTGAATGGGAAAGTATCGGGGAGAAGTAGTGTAGCAAAACTCAATAGTATTCAATTTTTTTGAAAATTATTAGAAATTTCGTGATTTTGACGGCATTTTCGTTTTCTCCGTGGTCGATTTAGTGGTTTTACAATATTTTTATCAAAAATAACCAAACTTTGGTTTTTGACTAAAATTCAAACACTTCAAGTTTAAAGGTATTTGCGCACCCATTTTCTTGGGTCAAAATTTTTTTTACTAAAAATGCTTGAAAATATGTAAAATAGGGTTTTTTTGGACGCTTAATCGACTGGTGAAATCAGTTTTTTGATAGAATGTGTAGTACACTGTTAGATCTGGATGGGAAAGTATCGGGGAGAAGTAGTGTATCAAAACTCAATAGTATTCAATTTTTTTGAAAATTATTAGGAATTTCGTGATTTTAACGGCATTTTCGTTTTCTCCGTGGTCGATTTAGTGGTTTTACAATATTTTTATCAAAAATATCCAAACTTTGGTTTTTGACCAAAATTCAAAGACTTCAAGCTTAAAGGTATTTGCTTACCCATTTTCTTGGGTCAAAATTTTTTTTTACTAAAAATGCTTGAAAATATGTGAAATAGGGTATTTTTAGACGCTAAATCGACTGGTGAAATCAGTTTTTTGATAGAATGTGTAGTACACTGTTAGATCTGGATGGGAAAGTATCGGGAAGAAGTAGTGTAGCAAAACTCAATAGTATTCAATTTTTTTGAAAATTATTAGGAATTTCGTGATTTTGACGGCATTTTCGTTTTCTCTGTGGTCGATTTAGTGGTTTTACAATATTTTTATCAAAAATAACCAAACTTTGGTTTTTGACTAAAATTCAAAGACTTCAAGTTTAAAGGTATTAGCATACCCATTTTCTATGGTCAAAAATTTTTTTTAATAAAAATGCTTGAAAATATGTGAAATAGGGTTTTTTTAGACGCTAAATCGACTGGTGAAATCAGTTTTTCGATAGAATGTGTAGTACACTGTTAGATCTGGATGGGAAAGTATCGGGGAGAAGTAGTGTAGCAAAACTCAATAGTATTCAATTTTTTTGAAAATTATTAGGAATTTCGTGATTTTGACGGCATTTTCGTTTTTTCTGTGGTCGATTTAGTGGTTTTACAATATTTTTATCAAAAATAACCAAACTTTGGTTTTTGACTAAAATTCAAAGACTTCAAGTTTAAAGGTATTTGCATACCCATTTTCTTGGGTCAAATTTTTTTTCACTAAAAATGCTTGAAAATATGTAAAATAGGGTTTTTTTAGACGCTAAATCGACTGGTGAAATCAGTTTTTCGATAGAATGTGTAGTACACTGTTAGATCTGGATGGGAAAGTATCGGGGAGAAGTAGTGTAGCAAAACTCAATAGTATTCAATTTTTTTGAAAATTATTAGGAATTTCGTGATTTTGACGGCATTTTCGTTTTCTCTGTGGTCGATTTAGTGGTTTTACAATATTTTTATCAAAAATAACCAAACTTTGGTTTTTGACTAAAATTCAAAGACTTCAAGTTTAAAGGTATTAGCATACCCATTTTCTTGGGTCAAAATTTTTTTTCACTAAAAATGCTTGAAAATATGTTAAATAGGATTTTTTAGACGCTAAATCGACTGGTGAAATCAGTTTTTCGATAGAATGTGTAGTACACTGTTAGATCTGGATGGGAAAGTATCGGGGAGAAGTAGTGTAGCAAAACTCAATAGTATTCAATTTTTTTGAAAATTATTAGGAATTTCGTGATTTTGACGGCATTTTCGTTTTCTCCGTGGTCGATTTAGTGGTTTTACAATATTTTTATCAAAAATAACCAAACTTTGGTTTTTGACCAAAATTCAAAGACTTCAAGTTTAAAGGTATTTGCATACCCATTTTCTTGGGTAAAAATTTTTTTTACTAAAAATGCTTAAAAATATGTGCAATAGGGTTTTTTAGACGCTTAATCGACTGGTGTAATCAGTTTTTCTGTGGTCGATTTAGTGGTTATACAATATTTTTATCAAAAATAACCAAACTTGGGTTTTTGACTAAAATTCAAAGACTTCAAGTTTAAAGGTATTTGCACACCCATTTTCTTGGGTCAAAATTTTTTTTACTAAAAATGCTTGAAAATATGTGTAATAGGGTTTTTTTAGACGCTTAATCGACTGGTGAAATTAGTTTTTCGATAAAATGTGTAGTACACTGTTAGATCTGGATGGGAAAGTATCGGGGAAAATTAGTGCAGCAAAACTCAATAGTATTCAATTTTTTTGAAAATTATTAGGAATTTCGTGATTTTGACGGCATTTTCGTATTCTCTGTGGTCGATTTAGTGGTTTAACAATATTTTTATCAAAAATAACCAAACTTTGGTTTTTGACTAAAATTCAAAGGCTTCAAGTTTAAAGGTATTAGCATACCCATTTTCTTGGGTCAAAACTTTTTTTCACTAAAAATGCTTAAAAATATGTAAAATAGGGTTTTTTTAGACGCTTAATCGACTGGTGAAATTAGTTTTTCGATAGAATTTTAAGTACACTGTTAGATCTGGATGGGAATATAACGGAGAGAATTAGTGTAGCAAAACTCAATAGTATTCAATTTTTTTGAAAATTATTAGGAATTTTGTGATTTTGACGGCATTTTCGTATTCTCCGTGGTCAATTTAGTGGTTTTACAATATTTTTATCAAAAATAACCAAACTTTGGTTTTTGACTAAAATTTAAAGACTTCAAGTTTAAAGGTATTAGCATACCCATTTTCTTGGGTCAAAATTTTTTTTCACTAAAAA
This sequence comes from Ophraella communa, assembly GCA_035357415.1. NCBI lineage: Eukaryota > Metazoa > Arthropoda > Insecta > Coleoptera > Chrysomelidae > Ophraella > Ophraella communa. The sequence continues at coordinate 15,651,341 of CM068988.1, read as the reverse complement.
TGCTTGAAAATATGTAAAATAGGGTTTTTTTAGACGCTAAATCGACTGGTGAAATCAGTTTTTCGATAGAACATGTAGTTCACTGTTAGATCTGGATGGGAAAGTATCGGGGAGAATTAGTGTAGCAAAACTCAATGGTATTCAATTTTTTTGAAAATTATTAGGAATTTTGTGATTTTGACGGCATTTTCGTTTTCTCCATGGTCGATTTAGTGGTTTTACAATATTTTTATCAAAAGTAACCAATTTTTGCTTTTTGACTAAAATTCAAAGACTTCAAGTTTAAAGGTATTAGCATACCCAATTTCTTGGGTCAAAATTTTTTTTCACTAAAAATGCTTAAAAATATGTGAAATAGGGTTTTTTAGACGCTTAATCGACTGGTGTAATCAGTTTTTCGATAGAACTTGTAGTACACTGTTAGATCTGGATGGGAAAGTATCGGGGAGAAGTAGTGTAGCATTGAATACTCAATAGTATTCAATTTTTTTGAAAATTATTAGGAATTTCGTGATTTTGACGGCATTTTCGTTTTTTCTGTGGTCGATTTAGTGGTTTACAATATTTTTATCAAAAATAACCAAACTTTGGTTTTTGACTAAAATTCAAAGACTTCAAGTTTAAAGGTATTAGCATACCCATTTTCTTGGGTCAAAATTTTTTTTCACTAAAAATGCTTAAAAATATGTGAAATAGGGTTTTTTAGACGCTTAATCGACTGGTGTAATCAGTTTTTCGATAGAACTTGTAGTACACTGTTAGATCTGGATGGGAAAGTATCGGGGAGAAGTAGTGTAGCAAAACTCAATAGTATTCAATTTTTTTGAAAATTATTAGGAATTTCGTGATTTTGACGGCATTTTCGTTTTTTCTGTGGTCGATTTAGTGGTTTTACAATATTTTTATCAAAAATAACCAAACTTTGGTTTTTGACTAAAATTCAAAGACTTCAAGTTTAAAGGTATTAGCATACCCATTTTCTTGGGTCAAAATTTTTTTTCACTAAAAATGCTTGAAAATATGTTAAATAGGATTTTTTAGACGCTAAATCGACTGGTGAAATCAGTTTTTCGATAGAACATGTAGTTCACTGTTAGATCTGGATGGGAAAGTATCGGGGAGAATTAGTGTAGCAAAACTCAATGGTATTCAATTTTTTTGAAAATTATTAGGAATTTTGTGATTTTGACGGCATTTTCGTTTTCTCCATGGTCGATTTAGTGGTTTTACAATATTTTTATCAAAAGTAACCAATTTTTGGTTTTTGACTAAAATTCAAAGACTTCAAGTTTAAAGGTATTAGCATACCCATTTTCTTGGTTCAAAATTTTTTTTTACTAAAAATGCTTAAAAATATGTGAAAAAGGGTTTTTTTAGACGCTTAATCGACTGGTGTAATCAGTTTTTCTGTGGTCGATTTAGTGGTTTTACAATATTTTTATCAAAAATAACCAAACTTGGGTTTTTGACTAAAATTCAAAGACTTCAAGTTTAAAGGTATTTGCACACCCATTTTCTTGGGCTAAAATTTATTTTACTAAAAATGCTTGAAAATATGTGTAATAGGGTTTTTTTAGACGCTAAATGGAATGGTGAAATCAGTTTTTTAATAAAATGTGTAGTACACTGTTAGATCTGGATGGGAATGTATCGGAGAGAATTAGTGCAGCAAAACACAATACCATTCAATTTTTTTGAAAATTATTAGGAATTTTGTGATTTTGACGGCATTTTCGTATTCTCCGTGGTCGATTTAGTGGTTTTACAATATTTTTATCAAAAATAACCAAACTTTGGTTTTTGACTAAAATTCAAAGACTTCAAGTTTAAAGGTATTAGCATACCCATTTTCTTGGGTCAAAATTTATTTTTCACTAAAAATGCTTGAAAATATGTAAAATAGGGTTTTTTTAGACGCTAAATCAACTGGTGAAATTAGTTTTTCGATAGAATTTGTAGTACACTGTTAGATCTGGATGGGAATGTATCGGAGAGAATTAGTGTAGCAAAACTCAATAGTATTCAATTTTTTTGAAAATTATTAGGAATTTTGTGATTTTGACGGCATTTTCGTTTTCTCTGTGGTTGATTTAGTGGTTTAACAATATTTTTATCAAAAATAACCAAACTTTGGTTTTTGACTAAAATTCAAAGACTTCAAGTTTAAAGGTATTAGCATACCCATTTTCTTGGGTCAAAATTTTTTTTTACTAAAAATGCTTGAAAATATGTGAAATAGGGTTTTTTTAGACGCTTAATCGACTGGTGTAATCAGTTTTTCGATAGAACATGTAGTTCACTGTTAGATCTGGATGGGAAAGTATCGGGGAGAATTAGTGTAGCAAAACTCAATGGTATTCAATTTTTTTGAAAATTATTAGGAATTTTGTGATTTTGACGGCATTTTCGTTTTCTCCATGGTCGATTTAGTGGTTTTACAATATTTTTATCAAAAGTAACCAATTTTTGGTTTTTGACTAAAATTCAAAGACTTCAAGTTTAAAGGTATTAGCATACCCATTTTCTTGGGTCAAAATTTTTTTTTACTAAAAATGCTTAAAAATATGTGAAATAGGGTTTTTTTAGACGCTTAATCGACTGGTGTAATCAGTTTTTCTGTGGTCGATTTAGTGGTTTTACAATATTTTTATCAAAAATAACCAAACTTGGGTTTTTGACTAAAATTCAAAGACTTCAAGTTTAAAGGTATTTGCACACCCATTTTCTTGGGCTAAAATTTATTTTACTAAAAATGCTTGAAAATATGTGTAATAGGGTTTTTTTAGACGCTAAATGGAATGGTGAAATCAGTTTTTTAATAAAATGTGTAGTACACTGTTAGATCTGGATGGGAATGTATCGGAGAGAATTAGTGCAGCAAAACTCAATACCATTCAATTTTTTCAAAAATTATTAGGAATTTTGTGATTTTGACGGCATTTTCGTATTCTCCGTGGTCGATTTAGTGGTTTTACAATATTTTTATCAAAAATAACCAAACTTTGGTTTTTGACTAAAATTCAAAGACTTCAAGTTTAAAGGTATTAGCATACCCATTTTTTTGGGTCAAAATTTATTTTTCACTAAAAATGCTTGAAAACATGTAAAATAGGGTTTTTTTAGACGCTAAATCAACTGGTGAAATTAGTTTTTCGATAGAATTTGTAGTACACTGTTAGATCTGGATGGGAATGTATCGGAGAGAATTAGTGTAGCAAAACTCAATAGTATTCAATTTTTTTGAAAATTATTAGGAATTTTGTGATTTTGACGGCATTTTCGTTTTCTCTGTGGTTGATTTAGTGGTTTAACAATATTTTTATCAAAAGTAACCAAACTTTGGTTTTTGACTAAAATTCAAAGACTTCAAGTTTAAAGGTATTAGCATACCCATTTTCTTGGGTCAAAATTTATTTTTCACTAAAAATGCTTGAAAATATGTAAAATAGGGTTTTTTTAGACGCTAAATCAACTGGTGAAATTAGTTTTTCGATAGAACATGTAGTTCACTGTTAGATCTGGATGGGAAAGTATCGGGGAGAATTAGTGTAGCAAAACTCAATGGTATTCAATTTTTTTAAAAATTATTAGAAATTTTGTGATTTTGACGGCATTTTCGTTTTCTCCATGGTCGATTTAGTGGTTTGACAATATTTTTATCAAAAGTAACCAATTTTTGGTTTTTGACTAAAACTCAAAGACTTCAAGTTTAAAGGTATTAGCATACCCATTTTCTTGGGTCAAAATTTTTTTTTACTAAAAATGCTTGAAAATATGTGAAATAGGGTTTTTTTAGACGCTTAATCGACTGGTGTAATCAGTTTTTCGATAGAACTTGTAGTACACTGTTAGATCTTGATGGGAAAGTATCGGGGAGAAGTAGTGTAGCAAAACTCAATAGTATTCAATTTTTTTGAAAATTATTAGGAATTTCGTGATTTTGACGGCATTTTCGTTTTTTCTGTGGTAGATTTAGTGGTTTAACAATATTTTTATCAAAAATAACCAAACTTTGGTTTTTGACTAAAATTTAAAGACTTCAAGTTTAAAGGTATTTGCATACCCATTTTCTTGGGTCAAAATTTTTTTTCACTAAAAATGCTTGAAAATATGTGAAATAGGGTTTTTTTAGACGCTTAATCGAGTGGTGTAATCAGTTTTTCGATAGAACTTGTAGTACACTGTTAGATCTGGATGGGAAAGTATCGGGGAGAAGTAGTGTAGCAAAACTCAATAGTATTCAATTTTTTTGAAAATTATTAGGAATTTCGTGATTTTGACGGCATTTTCGTTTTTTCTGTGGTCGATTTAGTGGTTTTACAATATTTTTATCAAAAATAACCAAACTTGGGTTTTTGACTAAAATTCAAAGACTTCAAGTTTAAAGGTATTTGCACACCCATTTTCTTGGGTCAAAATTTTTTTTACCAAAAATGCTTGAAAATATGTTAAATAGGATTTTTTAGACGCTAAATCGACTGGTGAAATCAGTTTTTCGATAGAACATGTAGTTCACTGTTAGATCTGGATGGGAAAGTATCGGGGAGAATTAGTGTAGCAAAACTCAATGGTATTCAATTTTTTTGAAAATTATTAGGAATTTTGTGATTTTGACGGCATTTTCGTTTTCTCCATGGTCGATTTAGTGGTTTTACAATATTTTAATCAAAAGTAACCAATTTTTGGTTTTTGACTAAAATTCAAAGACTTCAAGTTTAAAGGTATTAGCATACCCATTTTCTTGGGTCAAAATTTTTTTTTACTAAAAATGCTTAAAAATATGTGAAATAGGGTTTTTTTAGACGCTTAATCGACTGGTGTAATCAGTTTTTCTGTGGTCGATTTAGTGGTTTTACAATATTTTTATCAAAAATTACCAAACTTGGGTTTTTGACTAAAATTCAAAGACTTCAAGTTTAAAGGTATTTGCACACCCATTTTCTTGGGCTAAAATTTATTTTACTAAAAATGCTTGAAAATATGTGTAATAGGGTTTTTTTAGACGCTAAATGGAATGGTGAAATCAGTTTTTTAATAAAATGTGTAGTACACTGTTAGATCTGGATGGGAATGTATCGGAGAGAATTAGTGCAGCAAAACTCAATACCATTCAATTTTTTTGAAAATTATTAGGAATTTTGTGATTTTGACGGCATTTTCGTATTCTCCGTGGTCGATTTAGTGGTTTTACAATATTTTTATCAAAAATAACCAAACTTTGGTTTTTGACTAAAATTCAAAGACTTCAAGTTTAAAGGTATTAGCATACCCATTTTCTTGGGTCAAAATTTATTTTTCACTAAAAATGCTTGAAAATATGTAAAATAGGGTTTTTTTAGACGCTAAATCAACTGGTGAAATTAGTTTTTCGATAGAATTTGAAGTACACTGTTAGATCTGGATGGGAATATAACGGAGAGAATTAGTGTAGCAAAACTCAATAGTATTCAATTTTTTTGAAAATTATTAGGAATTTTGTGATTTTGACGGCATTTTCGTTTTCTCTGTGGTTGATTTAGTGGTTTAACAATATTTTTATCAAAAATAACCAAACTTTGGTTTTTGACTAAAATTCAAAGACTTCAAGTTTAAAGGTATTAGCATACCCATTTTCTTGGGTCAAAATTTTTTTTTACTAAAAATGCTTAAAAATATGTGAAATAGGGTTTTTTTAGACGCTTAATCGACTGGTGTAATCAGTTTTTCGATAGAACTTGTAGTACACTGTTAGATCTGGATGGGAAAGTATCGGGGAGAAGTAGAGTAGCAAAACTCAATAGTATTCAATTTTTTTGAAAATTATTAGGAATTTCGTGATTTTGACGGCATTTTCGTTTTCTCCATGGTCGATTTAGTGGTTTTACAATATTTTTATCAAAAGTAACCAATTTTTGGTTTTTGACTAAAATTCAAAGACTTCAAGTTTAAAGGTATTAGCATACCCATTTTCTTGGGTCAAAATTTTTTTTTACTAAAAATGCTTGAAAATATGTTAAATAGGATTTTTTAGACGCTAAATCGACTGGTGAAATCAGTTTTTCGATAGAACATGTAGTTCACTGTTAGATCTGGATGGGAAAGTATCGGGGAGAATTAGTGTAGCAAAACTCAATGGTATTCAATTTTTTTGAAAATTATTAGAAATTTTGTGATTTTGACGGCATTTTCGTTTTCTCCATGGTCGATTTAGTGGTTTTACAATATTTTTATCAAAAGTAACCAATTTTTGGTTTTTGACTAAAATTCAAAGACTTCAAGTTTAAAGGTATTAGCATACCCATTTTCTTGGGTCAAAATTTTTTTTTACTAAAAATGCTTAAAAATATGTGAAATAGGGTTTTTTTAGACGCTTAATCGACTGGTGTAATCAGTTTTTCGATAGAACTTGTAGTACACTGTTAGATCTTGATGGGAAAGTATCGGGGAGAAGTAGTGTAGCAAAACTCAATAGTATTCAATTTTTTTGAAAATTATTAGGAATTTCGTGATTTTGACGGCATTTTCGTTTTTTCTGTGGTAGATTTAGTGGTTTAACAATATTTTTATCAAAAATAACCAAACTTTGGTTTTTGACTAAAATTTAAAGACTTCAAGTTTAAAGGTATTTGCATACCCATTTTCTTGGGTCAAAATTTTTTTTCACTAAAAATGCTTAAAAATATGTGAAATAGGGTTTTTTAGACGCTTAATCGACTGGTGTAATCAGTTTTTCGATAGAACTTGTAGTACACTGTTAGATCTGGATGGGAAAGTATCGGGGAGAAGTAGTTTAGCAAAACTCAATAGTATTCAATTTTTTTGAAAATTATTAGGAATTTCGTGATTTTGACGGCATTTTCGTTTTTTCTGTGGTCGATTTAGTGGTTTTACAATATTTTTATCAAAAATAACCAAACTTTGGTTTTTGACTAAAATTCAAAGACTTCAAGTTTAAAGGTATTTGCATACCCATTTTCTTGGGTCAAAATTTTTTTTCACTAAAAATGCTTGAAAATATGTGAAATAGGGTTTTTTTAGACGCTTAATCGAGTGGTGTAATCAGTTTTTCGATAGAACTTGTAGTACACTGTTAGATCTGGATGGGAAAGTATCGGGGAGAAGTAGTTCAGCAAAACTCAATAGTATTCAATTTTTTTGAAAATTATTAGGAATTTCGTGATTTTGACGGCATTTTCGTTTTTTCTGTGGTCGATTTAGTGGTTTTACAATATTTTTATCAAAAATAACCAAACTTGGGTTTTTGACTAAAATTCAAAGACTTCAAGTTTAAAGGTATTTGCACACCCATTTTCTTGGGTCAAAATTTTTTTTACTAAAAATGCTTGAAAATATGTGTAATAGGGTTTTTTTAGACGCTAAATGGAATGGTGAAATCAGTTTTTCGATAAAATGTGTAGTACACTGTTAGATCTGGATGGGAAAGTATCGGGGAAAATTAGTGCAGCAAAACTCAATAGTATTCAATTTTTTTGAAAATTAATAGGAATTTCGTGATTTTGACGGCATTTTCGTATTCTCCGAGGCCGATTTAGTGGTTATACAATATTTTTATCAAAAATAACCAAACTTGGGTTTTTGACTAAAATTCAAAGACTTCAAGTTTAAAGGTATTTGCACACCCATTTTCTTGGGTCAAAATTTTTTTTACTAAAAATGCTTGAAAATTTGTAAAAAAGGGTTTTTTTAGACGCTAAATCAACTGGTAAAATCAGTTTTTCGATAGAATGTGTAGGACATTGTTAGATCTGGATGGGAACGTATTGGGGAGAAGTAGTGCAGCAAAACCAAATAGTTTTCAATTGTTTTGAAAATTATTAGGAATTTTTTGATTTTGACAGCATTTTTGTATTCTTCGTGGTCGATTTAGTGGTTTTACTATATTTTTATCAAAAATAACCAAACTTTGGTTTTTGACTAAAATTCAAATGCTTCAAATTTAAAGGTATTAGCATACCCATTTTCTTGGGTCAAAACTTTTTTTTACTAAAAATGCTTAAAAATTTGTAAAATAGGGTTTTTTTAGACGCTTAATCGACTGGTGAAATTAGTTTTTCAATAGAACATGTAGTTCACTGTTAGATCTGGATGGGAAAGTATCGGGGAGAATTAGTGTAGCAAAACTCAATGGTATTCAATTTTTTTGAAAATTATTAGGAATTTTGTGATTTTGAAAGCATTTTCGTTTTCTCCATGGTCGATTTAGTGGTTTTACAATATTTTTATCAAAAGTAACCAATTTTTGGTTTTTGACTAAAATTCAAAGACTTCAAGTTTAAAGGTATTAGCATACCCATTTTCTTGGGTCAAAATTTTTTTTCACTAAAAATGGTTAAAAATATGTGAAATAGGGTTTTTTTAGACGCTTAATCGACTGGTGTAATCAGTTTTTCGATAGAACTTGTAGTACACTGTTAGATCTTGATGGGAAAGTATCGGGGAAAAGTAGTTTAGCAAAACTCAATAGTATTCAATTTTTTTGAAAATTATTAGGAATTTCGTGATTTTGACGGCATTTTCGTGTGTTCTGTGGTCGATTTAGTGGTTTTACAATATTTTTATCAAAAATAACCAAACTTTGGTTTTTGACTAAAATTCAAAGACATCAAGTTTAATGGTATTTGCATACCCATTTTCTTGGGTCAAAATTTTTTTTCACTAAAAATGCTTGAAAATATGTTTAATAGGGTTTTCTTAGACGCTAAATCGACTGGTAAAATCAGTTTTTTAATAGAATGTGTAGGACATTGTTAGATCTGGATGGGAAAGTATTGGGGAGAAGTAGTGCAGCAAAACTCAATAGTATTCAATTGTTTTGAAAATTATTAGAAATTTCGTGATTTTGACAGCATTTTCGTATTCTTCGTGGTCGATTTAGTGGTTTTACTATACTTTTATCAAAAATAACCAAACTTTGGTTTTTGACTAAAATTCAAAGACTTCAAGTTTAAAGGTATTAGCATACCCATTTTCTTGGGACAAAATTTTTTTTTACTAAAAATGCTTGAAAATATGTAAAATAGGGTTTTTTTAGACGCTTAATCGACTGGTAAAATCAGTTTTTCAATAGAACATGTAGTTCACTGTTAGATCTGGATGGGAAAGTATCGGGGAGAATTAGTGTAGCAAAACTCAATGGTATTCAATTTTTTTGAAAATTATTAGGAATTTTGTGATTTTGAAGGCATTTTCGTTTTCTCCATGGTCGATTTAGTGGTTTTACAATATTTTTATCAAAAGTAACCAATTTTTGGTTTTTGACTAAAATTCAAAGACTTCAAGTTTAAAGGTATTAGCATACCCATTTTCTTGGGTCAAAATTTTTTTTCACTAAAAATGCTTAAAAATATGTGAAATAGGGTTTTTTAGACGCTTAATCGACTGGTGTAATCAGTTTTTCGATAGAACTTGTAGTACACTGTTAGATCTTGATGGGAAAGTATCGGGGAAAAGTAGTTTAGCAAAACTCAATAGTATTCAATTTTTTTGAAAATTATTAGGAATTTCGTGATTTTGACGGCATTTTCGTTTTTTCTGTGGTCGATTTAGTGGTTTTACAATATTTTTATCAAAAATAACCAAACTTGGGTTTTTGACTAAAATTCAAAGACTTCAAGTTTAAAGGTATTTGCACACCCATTTTCTTGGGTCAAAATTTATTTTACTAAAAATGCTTGAAAATATGTGTAATAGGGTTTTTTTAGACGCTAAATGGAATGGTGAAATCAGTTTTTCGATAAAATGTGTAGTACACTGTTAGATCTGGATGGGAAAGTATCGGGGAGAAGTAGTTTAGCAAAACTCAATAGTATTCAATTTTTTTGAAAATTATTAGGAATTTCGTGATTTTGACGGCATTTTCGTTTTTTCTGTGGTCGATTCAGTGGTTTTACAATATTTTTATCAAAAATAACCAAACTTTGGTTTTTGACTAAAATTCAAAGACTTCAAGTTTAAAGGTATTAGCATACCCATTTTCTTGGGACAAAATTTTTTTTCACTAAAAATGCTTGAAAATATGTAAAATAGGGTTTTTTAGACGCTAAATCGACTGGTGAAATCAGTTTTTCAATAGAACATGTAGTTCACTGTTAGATCTGGATGGGAAAGTATCGGGGAGAATTAGTGTAGCAAAACTCAATGGTATTCAATTTTTTTGAAAATTATTAGGAATTTTGTGATTTTGACGGCATTTTCGTTTTCGTTTTCTCCATGGTCGATTTAGTGGTTTTACAATATTTTTATCAAAAGTAACCAATTTTTGGTTTTTGACTAAAATTCAAAGACTTCAAGTTTAAAGGTATTAGCATACCCATTTTCTTGGGTCAAAATTTTTTTTCACTAAAAATGGTTGAAAATATGTGAAATAGGGTTTTTTTAGATGCTTAATCGACTGGTGTAATCAGTTTTTCGATAGAACTTGTAGTACACTGTTAGATCTTGATGGGAAAGTATCGGGGAGAAGTAGTTTAGCAAAACTCAATAGTATTCAATTTTTTTGAAAATTATTAGGAATTTCGTGATTTTGACGGCATTTTCGTTTTTTCTGTGGTCGATTTAGTGGTTTTACAATATTTTTATCAAAAATAACCAAACTTTGGTTTTTGACTAAAATTCAAAGACTTCAAGTTTAAAGGTATTTGCATACCCATTTTCTTGGGTCAAAATTTTTTTTCACTAAAAATGCTTGAAAATATGTGAAATAGGGTTTTTTTAGACGCTTAATCGACTGGTGTAATCAGTTTTTCGATAGAACTTGTAGTACACTGTTAGATCTGGATGGGAAAGTATCGGGGAGAAGTAGTTTAGCAAAACTCAATAGTATTCAATTTTTTTGAAAATTATTAGGAATTTCGTGATTTTGACGGCATTTTCGTTTTTTCTGTGGTCGATTTAGTGGTTTTACAATATTTTTATCAAAAATAACCAAACTTTGGTTTTTGACTAAAATTCAAAGACTTCAAGTTTAAAGGTATTTGCACACCCATTTTCTTGGGTCAAAATTTTTTTTACTAAAAATGCTTGAAAATATGTGTAATAGGGTTTTTTTAGACGCTAAATGGAATGGTGAAATCAGTTTTTCGATAAAATGTGTAGTACACTGTTAGATCTGGATGGTAAAGTATCGGGGAAAATTAGTGCAGCAAAACTCAATAGTATTCAATTTTTTTGAAAATTAATAGGAATTTCGTGATTTTGACAGCATTTTCGTATTCTCCGAGGCCGATTTAGTGGTTATACAATATTTTTATCAAAAATAACCAAACTTTGGTTTTTGACTAAAATTCATAGACATCAAGTTTAATGGTATTTGCATACCCATTTTCTTGGGTCAAAATTTTTTTTCAATAAAAATGCTTAAAAATATGTTTAATAGGGTTTTCTTAGACGCTAAATCGACTGGTAAAATCAGTTTTTCGATAAAATGTGTAGTACACTGTTAGTTCTGGATGGGAAAGTATCGGGGAGAAGTAGTTTAGCAAAACTCAATAGTATTCAATTTTTTTGAAAATTATTAGGAATTTCGTGATTTTGACGGCATTTTCGTTTTTTCTGTGGTCGATTCAGTGGTTTTACAATATTTTTATCAAAAATAACCAAACTTTGGTTTTTGACTAAAATTCAAAGACTTCAAGTTTAAAGGTATTAGCATACCCATTTTCTTGGGACAAAATTTTTTTTCACTAAAAATGCTTGAAAATATGTAAAATAGGGTTTTTTTAGACGCTAAATCGACTGGTGAAATCAGTTTTTCAATAGAACATGTAGTTCACTGTTAGATCTGGATGGGAAAGTATCGGGGAGAATTAGTGTAGCAAAACTCAATGGTATTCAATTTTTTTGAAAATTATTAGGAATTTTGTGATTTTGACGGCATTTTCGTTTTCGTTTTCTCCATGGTCGATTTAGTGGTTTTACAATATTTTTATCAAAAGTAACCAATTTTTGGTTTTTGACTAAAATTCAAAGACTTCAAGTTTAAAGGTATTAGCATACCCATTTTCTTGGGTCAAAATTTTTTTTCACTAAAAATGGTTGAAAATATGTGAAATAGGGTTTTTTTAGATGCTTAATCGACTGGTGTAATCAGTTTTTCGATAGAACTTGTAGTACACTGTTAGATCTTGATGGGAAAGTATCGGGGAAAAGTAGATTAGCAAAACTCAATAGTATTCAATTTTTTTGAAAATTATTAGGAATTTCGTGATTTTGACGGCATTTTCGTTTTTTCTGTGGTCGATTTAGTGGTTTTACAATATTTTTATCAAAAATAACCAAACTTTGGTTTTTGACTAAAATTCAAAGACTTCAAGTTTAAAGGTATTTGCATACCCATTTTCTTGGGTCAAAATTTTTTTTCACTAAAAATGCTTGAAAATATGTGAAATAGGGTTTTTTTAGACGCTTAATCGACTGGTGTAATCAGTTTTTCGATAGAACTTGTAGTACACTGTTAGATCTTGATGGGAAAGTATCGGGGAAAAGTAGTTTAGCAAAACTCAATAGTATTCAATTTTTTTGAAAATTATTAGGAATTTCGTGATTTTGACGGCATTTTCGTTTTTTCTGTGGTCGATTTAGTGGTTTTACAATATTTTTATCAAAAATAACCAAACTTGGGTTTTTGACTAAAATTCAAAGACTTCAAGTTTAAAGGTATTTGCACACCCATTTTCTTGGGTCAAAATTTATTTTACTAAAAATGCTTGAAAATATGTGTAATAGGGTTTTTTTAGACGCTAAATGGAATGGTGAAATCAGTTTTTTGATAAAATGTGTAGTACACTGTTAGATCTGGATGGGAAAGTATCGGGGAAAATTAGTGCAGCAAAACTCAATAGTATTCAATTTTTTTGAAAATTAATAGGAATTTCGTGATTTTGACAGCATTTTCGTATTCTCCGAGGCCGATTTAGTGGTTATACAATATTTTTATCAAAAATAACCAAACTTTGGTTTTTGACTAAAATTCAAAGACATCAAGTTTAATGGTATTTGCATACCCATTTTCTTGGGTCAAAATTTTTTTTCACTAAAAATGCTTGAAAATATGTTTAATAGGGTTTTCTTAGACGCTAAATCGACTGGTAAAATCAGTTTTTCGATAGAATGTGTAGGACATTGTTAGATCTGGATGGGAAAGTATTGGGGAGAAGTAGTGCAGCAAAACTCAATAGTATTCAATTGTTTTGAAAATTATTAGGAATTTCGTGATTTTGACAGCATTTTCGTATTCTTCGTGGTCGATTTAGTGGTTTTACTATACTTTTATCAAAAATAACCAAACTTTGGTTTTTGACTAAAATTCAAAGACTTCAAGTTTAAAGGTATTAGCATACCCATTTTCTTGGGACAAAATTTTTTTTTACTAAAAATGCTTGAAAATATGTAAAATAGGGTTTTTTTAGACGCTAAATCGACTGGTGAAATCAGTTTTTCGATAGAACTTGTAGTACACTGTTAGATCTTGATGGGAAAGTATCGGGGAAAAGTAGTTTAGCAAAACTCAATAGTATTCAATTTTTTTGAAAATTATTAGGAATTTTGTGATTTTGACGGCATTTTCGTTTTCGTTTTCTCCATGGTCGATTTAGTGGTTTTACAATATTTTTATCAAAAGTAACCAATTTTTGGTTTTTGACTAAAATTCAAAGACTTCAAGTTTAAAGGTATTAGCATACCCATTTTCTTGGGTCAAAATTTTTTTTCACTAAAAATGGTTGAAAATATGTGAAATAGGGTTTTTTTAGACGCTTAATCGACTGGTGTAATCAGTTTTTCGATAGAACTTGTAGTACACTGTTAGATCTTGATGGGAAAGTATCGGGGAAAAGTAGTTTAGCAAAACTCAATAGTATTCAATTTTTTTGAAAATTATTAGGAATTTCGTGATTTTGACGGCATTTTCGTTTTTTCTGTGGTCGATTTAGTGGTTTTACAATATTTTTATCAAAAATAACCAAACTTGGGTTTTTGACTAAAATTCAAAGACTTCAAGTTTAAAGGTATTTGCACACCCATTTTCTTGGGTCAAAATTTATTTTACTAAAAATGCTTGAAAATATGTGTAATAGGGTTTTCTTAGACGCTAAATCGACTGGTAAAATCAGTTTTTCAATAGAATGTGTAGGACATTGTTAGATCTGGATGGGAAAGTATTGGGGAGAAGTAGTGCAGCAAAACTCAATAGTATTCAATTGTTTTGAAAATTATTAGGAATTTCGTGATTTTGACAGCATTTTCGTATTCTTCGTGGTCGATTTAGTGGTTTTACTATACTTTTATCAAAAATAACCAAACTTTGGTTTTTGACTAAAATTCAAAGACTTCAAGTTTAAAGGTATTAGCATACCCATTTTCTTGGGACAAAATTTTTTTTTACTAAAAATGCTTGAAAATATGTAAAATAGGGTTTTTTTAGACGCTAAATCGACTGGTGAAATCAGTTTTTCAATAGAACATGTGTTCACTGTTAGATCTGGATGGGAAAGTATCGGGGAGAATTAGTGTAGCAAAACTCAATGGTATTCAATTTTTTTGAAAATTATTAGGAATTTTGTGATTTTGACGGCATTTTCGTTTTCTCCATGGTCGATTTAGTGGTTTTACAATATTTTTATCAAAAGTAACCAATTTTTGGTTTTTGACTAAAATTCAAAGACTTCAAGTTTAAAGGTATTAGCATACCCATTTTCTTGGGTCAAAATTTTTTTTCACTAAAAATGCTTGAAAATATGTGAAATAGGGTTTTTTTAGACGCTTAATCGACTGGTGTAATCAGTTTTTCGATAGAACTTGTAATACACTGTTAGATCTTGATGGGAAAGTATCGGGGAAAAGTAGTTTAGCAAAACTCAATAGTATTCAATTTTTTTGAAAATTATTAGGAATTTCGTGATTTTGACGGCATTTTCGTTTTTTCTGTGGTCGATTTAGTGGTTTTACAATATTTTTATCAAAAATAACCAAACTTGGGTTTTTGACTAAAATTCAAAGACTTCAAGTTTAAAGGTATTTGCACACCCATTTTCTTGGGTCAAAATTTTTTTTACTAAAAATGCTTGAAAATATGTGTAATAGGGATTTTTTTAGACGCTTAATGGAATGGTGAAATCAGTTTTTCGATAAAATGTGTAGTACACTGTTAGATCTGGATGGGAAAGTATCGGGGAGAAGTAGTTTAGCAAAACTCAATAGTATTCAATTTTTTTGAAAATTATTAGGAATTTCGTGATTTTGACGGCATTTTCGTTTTTTCTGTGGTCGATTCAGTGGTTTTACAATATTTTTATCAAAAATAACCAAACTTTGGTTTTTGACTAAAATTCAAAGACTTCAAGTTTAAAGGTATTAGCATACCCATTTTCTTGGGACAAAATTTTTTTTCACTAAAAATGGTTGAAAATATGTAAAATAGGGTTTTTTTAGACGCTAAATCGACTGGTGAAATCAGTTTTTCAATAGAACATGTAGTTCACTGTTAGATCTGGATGGGAAAGTATCGGGGAGAATTAGTGTAGCAAAACTCAATGGTATTCAATTTTTTTGAAAATTATTAGGAATTTTGTGATTTTGACGGCATTTTCGTTTTCGTTTTCTTCATGGTCGATTTAGTGGTTTTACAATATTTTTATCAAAAGTAACCAATTTTTGGTTTTTGACTAAAATTCAAAGACTTCAAGTTTAAAGGTATTAGCATACCCATTTTCTTGGGTCAAAATTTTTTTTCACTAAAAATGGTTGAAAATATGTGAAATAGGGTTTTTTTAGACGCTTAATCGACTGGTGTAATCAGTTTTTCGATATAACTTGTAGTACACTGTTAGATCTTGATGGGAAAGTATCGGGGAAAAGTAGTTTAGCAAAACTCAATAGTATTCAATTTTTTTGAAAATTATTAGGAATTTCGTGATTTTGACGGCATTTTCGTGTTTTCTGTGGTCGATTTAGTGGTTTTACAATATTTTTATCAAAAATAACCAAACTTTGGTTTTTGACTAAAATTCAAAGACTTCAAGTTTAAAGGTATTTGCACACCCATTTTCTTGGGTCAAAATTTATTTTACTAAAAATGCTTAAAAATATGTGTAATAGGGTTTTTTTAGACGCTAAATGGAATGGTGAAATCAGTTTTTTGATAAAATGTGTAGTACACTGTTAGATCTGGATGGGAAAGTATCGAGGAAAATTAGTGCAGCAAAACTCAATAGTATTCAATTTTTTTGAAAATAAATAGGAATTTCGTTATTTTGACGGCATTTTTGTATTCTCCGAGGCCGATTTAGTGGTTATACAATATTTTTATCAAAAATAACCAAACTTTGGTTTTTGACTAAAATTCAAAGACATCAAGTTTAATGGTATTTGCATACCCATTTTCTTGGGTCAAAATTTTTTTTCACTAAAAATGCTTGAAAATATGTTTAATAGGGTTTTCTTAGACGCTTAATCGACTGGTAAAATCAGTTTTTCGATAGAATGTGTAGGACATTGTTAGATCTGGATGGGAAAGTATTGGGGAGAAGTAGTGCAGCAAAACTCAATAGTATTCAATTGTTTTGAAAATTATTAATAATTTCGTGATTTAGACAGCATTTTCGTATTCTTCGTGGTCGATTTAGTGGTTTTACTATATTTTTATCAAAAATAACCAAACTTTGGTTTTTGACTAAAATTCAAAGACATCAAGTTTAATGGTATTTGCATACCCATTTTCTTGGGTCAAAATTTTTTTTCACTAAAAATGCTTGAAAATATGTAAAATAGGGTTTTTTAGACGCTAAATCGACTGGTGAAATCAGTTTTTTAATAGAACATGTAGTTTACTGTCAGATCTGGATGGGAAAGTATCGGGGAGAATTAATGTAGCAAAACTCAATGGTATTTAATTTTTTTGAAAATTATTAGGAATTTTGTGATTTTGACGGCATTTTCGTTTTCTCCATGGTCGATTTAGTGGTTTTACAATATTTTTATCAAAAGTAACCAATTTTTGGTTTTTGACTAAAATTCAAAGACTTCAAGTTTAAAGGTATTAGCATACCCATTTTCTTGGGTCAAAATTTTTTTTCACTAAAAATGGTTGAAAATATGTGAAATAGGGTTTTTTTAGATGCTTAATCGACTGGTGTAATCAGTTTTTCGATAGAACTTGTAGTACACTGTTAGATCTTGATGGGAAAGTATCGGGGAAAAGTAGTTTAGCAAAACTCAATAGTATTCAATTTTTTTGAAAATTATTAGGAATTTCGTGATTTTGACGGCATTTTCGTTTTTTCTGTGGTCGATTTAGTGGTTTTACAATATTTTTATCAAAAATAACCAAACTTTGGTTTTTGACTAAAATTCAAAGACTTCAAGTTTAAAGGTATTTGCATACCCATTTTCTTGGGTCAAAATTTTTTTTACTAAAAATGCTTGAAAATATGTGAAATAGGGTTTTTTTAGACGCTTAATCGACTGGTGTAATCAGTTTTTCGATAGAACTTGTAGTACACTGTTAGATCTTGATGGGAAAGTATCGGGGAAAAGTAGTTTAGCAAAACTCAATAGTATTCAATTTTTTTGAAAATTATTAGGAATTTCGTGATTTTGACGGCATTTTCGTTTTTTCTGTGGTCGATTTAGTGGTTTTACAATATTTTTATCAAAAATAACCAAACTTGGGTTTTTGACTAAAATTCAAAGACTTCAAGTTTAAAGGTATTTGCACACCCATTTTCTTGGGTCAAAATTTATTTTACTAAAAATGCTTGAAAATATGTGTAATAGGGTTTTTTTAGACGCTAAATGGAATGGTGAAATCAGTTTTTTGATAAAATGTGTAGTACACTGTTAGATCTGGATGGGAAAGTATCGGGGAAAATTAGTGCAGCAAAACTCAATAGTATTCAATTTTTTTGAAAATTAATAGGAATTTCGTGATTTTGACAGCATTTTCGTATTCTCCGAGGCCGATTTAGTGGTTATACAATATTTTTATCAAAAATAACCAAACTTTGGTTTTTGACTAAAATTCAAAGACATCAAGTTTAATGGTATTTGCATACCCATTTTCTTGGGTCAAAATTTTTTTTCACTAAAAATGCTTGAAAATATGTTTAATAGGGTTTTCTTAGACGCTAAATCGACTGGTAAAATCAGTTTTTCGATAGAATGTGTAGGACATTGTTAGATCTGGATGGGAAAGTATTGGGGAGAAGTAGTGCAGCAAAACTCAATAGTATTCAATTGTTTTGAAAATTATTAGGAATTTCGTGATTTTGACAGCATTTTCGTATTCTTCGTGGTCGATTTAGTGGTTTTACTATACTTTTATCAAAAATAACCAAACTTTGGTTTTTGCCTAAAATTCAAAGACTTCAAGTTTAAAGGTATTAGCATACCCATTTTCTTGGGACAAAATTTTTTTTTACTAAAAATGCTTGAAAATATGTGAAATAGGATTTTTTTAGACGCTTAATCGACTGGTGTAATCAGTTTTTCGATAGAACTTGTAGTACACTGTTAGATCTTGATGGGAAAGTATCGGGGAAAAGTAGTTTAGCAAAACTCAATAGTATTCAATTTTTTTGAAAATTATTAGGAATTTTGTGATTTTGACGGCATTTTCGTTTTCGTTTTCTCCATGGTCGATTAAGTGGTTTTACAATATTTTTATCAAAAGTAACCAATTTTTGGTTTTTGACTAAAATTCAAAGACTTCAAGTTTAAAGGTATTAGCATACCCATTTTCTTGGGTCAAAATTTTTTTTCACTAAAAATGGTTGAAAATATGTGAAATAGGGTTTTTTTAGACGCTTAATCGACTGGTGTAATCAGTTTTTCGATAGAACTTGTAGTACACTGTTAGATCTTGATGGGAAAGTATCGGGGAAAAGTAGTTTAGCAAAACTCAATAGTATTCAATTTTTTTGAAAATTATTAGGAATTTCGTGATTTTGACGGCATTTTCGTTTTTTCTGTGGTCGATTTAGTGGTTTTACAATATTTTTATCAAAAATAACCAAACTTGGGTTTTTGACTAAAATTCAAAGACTTCAAGTTTAAAGGTATTTGCACACCCATTTTCTTGGGTCAAAATTTTTTTTACTAAAAATGCTTGAAAATATGTGTAATAGGGTTTTTTTAGACGCTAAATCAACTGGTAAAATCAGTTTTTCAATAGAATGTGTAGGACATTGTTAGATCTGGATGGGAAAGTATTGGGGAGAAGTAGTGCAGCAAAACTCAATAGTATTCAATTGTTTTGAAAATTATTAGGAATTTCGTGATTTTGACAGCATTTTCGTATTCTTCGTGGTCGATTTAGTGGTTTTACTATACTTTTATCAAAAATAACCAAACTTTGGTTTTTGACTAAAATTCAAAGACTTCAAGTTTAAAGGTATTAGCATACCCATTTTCTTGGGACAAAATTTTTTTTTACTAAAAATGCTTGAAAATATGTAAAATAGGGTTTTTTTAGACGCTAAATCGACTGGTGAAATCAGTTTTTCAATAGAACATGTGTTCACTGTTAGATCTGGATGGGAAAGTATCGGGGAGAATTAGTGTAGCAAAACTCAATGGTATTCAATTTTTTTGAAAATTATTAGGAATTTTGTGATTTTGACGGCATTTTCGTTTTCTCCATGGTCGATTTAGTGGTTTTACAATATTTTTATCAAAAGTAACCAATTTTTGGTTTTTGACTAAAATTCAAAGACTTCAAGTTTAAAGGTATTAGCATACCCATTTTCTTGGGTCAAAATTTTTTTTCACTAAAAATGCTTGAAAATATGTTAAATAGGATTTTTTAGACGCTTAATCGAGTGCTGTAATCAGTTTTTCGATAGAACTTGTAGTACACTGTTAGATCTGGATGGGAAAGTATCGGGGAGAAGTAGTGTAGCAAAACTCAATAGTATTCAATTTTTTTGAAAATTATTAGGAATTTCGTGATTTTGACGGCATTTTCGTTTTTTCTGTGGTCGATTTAGTGGTTTTACAATATTTTTATCAAAAATAACCAAATTTTGGTTTTTGACTAAAATTCAAACACTTCAAGTTTAAAGGTATTTGCACACCCATTTTCTTGGGTCAAAATTTTTTTTACTAAAAATGCTTGAAAATATGTGTAATAGGGTTTTTTTAGACGCTTAATCGACTGGTGAAATTAGTTTTTCGATAAAATGTGTAGTACACTGTTAGATCTGGATGGGAAAGTATCGGGGAAAATTAGTGCAGCAAAACTCAATAGTATTCAATTTTTTTGAAAATTATTAGGAATTTCGTGATTTTGACGGCAT
The DNA here is from genome assembly GCA_035357415.1 of Ophraella communa. NCBI lineage: Eukaryota > Metazoa > Arthropoda > Insecta > Coleoptera > Chrysomelidae > Ophraella > Ophraella communa. Next base: position 15,631,053 of record CM068988.1, on the reverse strand, counting down.
TTTCGTTTTTTCTGTGGTCGATTTAGTGGTTTTACAATATTTTTATCAAAAATAACCAAACTTTGGTTTTTGACTAAAATTCAAAGACTTCAAGTTTAAAGGTATTAGCATACCCATTTTCTTGGGACAAAATTTTTTTTCACTAAAAATGCTTGAAAATATGTAAAATAGGGTTTTTTTAGACGCTAAATCGACTGGTGAAATCAGTTTTTCAATAGAACATGTAGTTCACTGTTAGATCTGGATGGGAAAGTATCGGGGAGAATTAGTGTAGCAAAACTCAATGGTATTCAATTTTTTTGAAAATTATTAGGAATTTTGTGATTTTGACGGCATTTTCGTTTTCGTTTTCTCCATGGTCGATTTAGTGGTTTTACAATATTTTTATCAAAAGTAACCAATTTTTGGTTTTTGACTAAAATTCAAAGACTTCAAGTTTAAAGGTATTAGCATACCCATTTTCTTGGGTCAAAATTTTTTTTTACTAAAAATGGTTGAAAATATATGAAATAGGGTTTTTTTAGACGCTTAATCGACTGGTGTAATCAGTTTTTCGATAGAACTTGTAGTACACTGTTAGATCTTGATGGGAAAGTATCGGGGAAAAGTAGTTTAGCAAAACTCAATAGTATTCAATTTTTTTGAAAATTATTAGGAATTTCGTGATTTTGACGGCATTTTCGTGTTTTCTGTGGTCGATTTAGTGGTTTTACAATATTTTTATCAAAAATAACCAAACTTGGGTTTTTGACTAAAATTCAAAGACTTCAAGTTTAAAGGTATTTGCACACCCATTTTCTTGGGTCAAAATTTATTTTACTAAAAATGCTTGAAAATATGTGTAATAGGGTTTTTTTAGACGCTAAATGGAATGGTGAAATCAGTTTTTTGATAAAATGTGTAGTACACTGTTAGATCTGGATGGGAAAGTATCGGGGAAAATTAGTGCAGCAAAACTCAATAGTATTCAATTTTTTTGAAAATAAATAGGAATTTCGTGATTTTGACGGCATTTTTGTATTCTCCGAGGCCGATTTAGTGGTTATACAATATTTTTATCAAAAATAACCAAACTTTGGTTTTTGACTAAAATTCAAAGACATCAAGTTTAATGGTATTTGCATACCCATTTTCTTGGGTCAAAATTTTTTTTCACTAAAAATGCTTGAAAATATGTTTAATAGGGTTTTCTTAGACGCTAAATCGACTGGTAAAATCAGTTTTTCGATAGAATGTGTAGGACATTGTTAGATCTGGATGGGAAAGTATTGGGGAGAAGTAGTGCAGCAAAACTCAATAGTATTCAATTGTTTTGAAAATTATTAATAATTTCGTGATTTAGACAGCATTTTCGTATTCTTCGTGGTCGATTTAGTGGTTTTACTATATTTTTATCAAAAATAACCAAACTTTGGTTTTTGACTAAAATTCAAAGACATCAAGTTTAATGGTATTTGCATACCCATTTTCTTGGGACAAAATTTTTTTTCACTAAAAATGCTTGAAAATATGTAAAATAGGGTTTTTTTAGACGCTAAATCGACTGGTGAAATCAGTTTTTTAATAGAACATGTAGTTTACTGTCAGATCTGGATGGGAAAGTATCGGGGAGAATTAATGTAGCAAAACTCAATGGTATTCAATTTTTTTGAAAATTATTAGGAATTTTGTGATTTTGACGGCATTTTCGTTTTCTCCATGGTCGATTTAGTGGTTTTACAATATTTTTATCAAAAGTAACCAATTTTTGGTTTTTGACTAAAATTCAAAGACTTCAAGTTTAAAGGTATTAGCATACCCATTTTCTTGGGTCAAAATTTTTTTTTACTAAAAATGCTTGAAAATATGTGAAATAGGGTTTTTTTAGACGCTTAATCGACTGGTGTAATCAGTTTTTCGATAGAACTTGTAGTACACTGTTAGATCTTGATGGGAAAGTATCGGGGAAAAGTAGTTTAGCAAAACTCAATAGTATTCAATTTTTTTGAAAATTATTAGGAATTTCGTGATTTTGACGGCATTTTCGTTTTTTCTGTGGTCGATTCAGTGGTTTTACAATATTTTTATCAAAAATAACCAAACTTTGGTTTTTGACTAAAATTCAAAGACTTCAAGTTTAAAGGTATTAGCATACCCATTTTCTTGGGACAAAATTTTTTTTCACTAAAAATGCTTGAAAATATGTAAAATAGGGTTTTTTAGACGCTAAATCGACTGGTGAAATCAGTTTTTCAATAGAACATGTAGTTCACTGTTAGATCTGGATGGGAAAGTATCGGGGAGAATTAGTGTAGCAAAACTCAATGGTATTCAATTTTTTTGAAAATTATTAGGAATTTTGTGATTTTGACGGCATTTTCGTTTTCGTTTTCTCCATGGTCGATTTAGTGGTTTTACAATATTTTTATCAAAAGTAACCAATTTTTGGTTTTTGACTAAAATTCAAAGACTTCAAGTTTAAAGGTATTAGCATACCCATTTTCTTGGGTCAAAATTTTTTTTTACTAAAAATGGTTGAAAATATATGAAATAGGGTTTTTTTAGACGCTTAATCGACTGGTGTAATCAGTTTTTCGATAGAACTTGTAGTACACTGTTAGATCTTGATGGGAAAGTATCGGGGAAAAGTAGTTTAGCAAAACTCAATAGTATTCAATTTTTTTGAAAATTATTAGGAATTTCGTGATTTTGACGGCATTTTCGTGTGTTCTGTGGTCGATTTAGTGGTTTTACAATATTTTTATCAAAAATAACCAAACTTTGGTTTTTGACTAAAATTCAAAGACCTCAAGTTTAAAGGTATTTGCACACCCATTTTCTTGGGTCAAAATTTATTTTACTAAAAATGCTTAAAAATATGTGTAATAGGGTTTTTTTAGACGCTAAATGGAATGGTAAAATCAGTTTTTTGATAAAATGTGTAGTACACTGTTAGATCTGGATGGGAAAGTATCGGGGAAAATTAGTGCAGCAAAACTCAATAGTATTCAATTTTTTTGAAAATTATTAGGAATTTCGTGATTTTGACGGCATTTTCGTTTTTTCTGTGGTCGATTTAGTGGTTTTACAATATTTTTATCAAAAATAACCAAACTTTGGTTTTTGACTAAAATTCAAAGACTTCAAGTTTAAAGGTATTTACATACCCATTTTCTTGGGTCAAAATTTTTTTTCACTAAAAATGCTTGAAAATATGTTTAATAGGGTTTTCTTAAACGCTAAATCGACTGGTAAAATCAGTTTTTCGATAGAATGTGTAGGACATTGTTAGATCTGGATGGGAAAGTATTGGGGAGAAGTAGTGCAGCAAATCTCAATAGTATTTAATTGTTTTGAAAATTATTAGGAATTTTGTGATTCTGACGGCATTTTCGTATTCTCCGTGGTTTTACAATATTTTTATCAAAAATAACCAAACTTTGTTATTTGACTAAAATTCAAAGACTTCAAGTTTAAAGGTATTTGCATACCCATTTTCTTGGGTCAAAATTTTTTTTCACTAAAAATGCTTGAAAATACGTAAAATAGGGTTTTCTTGGACGCTAAATCGACTGGTTAAATCAGTTTTTCGATAGAATGTGTAGGACATTGTTAGATCTGGATGGGAAAGTATCGGGGAGAAGTAGTGCAGCAAAACTCAATAGTATTCAATTGTTTTGAAAATTATTAGGAATTTCGTGATTCTGACGGCTTTTTCGTATTCTCAGTGGTCGATTAAGTGGTTTTACAATATTTTTATCAAAAATAACCAAACTTTGTTATTTGACTAAAATTCAAAGACTTTAGTTTAAAGTTAGTTAGTTTAAAGGTATTTGCATACCCATATTCTTAGATAAACAATTTTTTCAATAAAAATGCTTGAAAATATGTAAAATATAGTTTTTTTAGTCGCTAAATCGACAGGTGAAATCAGTTGTTTGATAGGATGTGTAGAACACTTAGATCTGAGTGGGAAAGTATTCTACGTGGTCGATTTAATAGTTTTACACTATTTTTATCAATAATAACAAAACTTTGGTTTTTGACTTAAATTCGAGGGCATTATTTTTTATTCACAGTTTCTGTAAATATTGTCCCAACTATTTTACTTTGATGCCAACTTTTAGTATATCTCTCTCCTAATCTTCATTATAATTTTCTTTTTCATTAGTAGAAATTTTATAATCATTATTAGTAACCAATTTTCTATTTAATCTATTTTTAATATCATGCCCTTATAATTAGTACCTATATTATTTGTTTTATTTTTGTAATGACACAATTTTTCATTATATTTTAACTTTATGCAAGCATGGTGGAAATTGTATTTTACAAATTTCAACTTTATAAGTTTTTAAGGTAGGTTTTGGCATCATTTTAACCTGTATTACTTATTCTTTAATAATTATTTTTTTTCGTTTTATGGTGGCCCACAGATAGGTCGAAACTGGTAGCTGTCAATACATTAAATAAAAGTTTTGTGACATTGATTTTGATTTTTTCTTCTTCTAACAATCAGTCACATTTGTGCTATGGATGATTTATTTCTTTTTAAAAACAGATTTGATGCGACTGTAATGCTCATCTCAGACAATACGGCTCTGCTTTCAGGCCTATCTTAGCTTCCGGCTGGCTGCACTCATGCTGGTCGTCGTGGACTATGTTACCGGAAACGTGCTGCCGGAACAAACGCAAAAATTCCGAATCTACGAGATAAAAACATCGGTGCGGTTTTAGGCTACCAGTTATAACGGAATACACGGATTTTTTTTTTCTTATTTTTCTTTTAATAAATTATGACGAGCTCTTCGTACATACTTGTTTATTTAACACGGCGGATTTGAGAATAGGAGAGCTTCTGTTGTTGTGGTCTGATATTCTATTACCCGATGTTTATTATTTATACACAATTTAGGGTTAAATGGAATTGAATTTACAAAAAACTAATTTAGACTATTAAATTTTATTTAAAAACAAATTAAATACCTTTCTTGATGAAACTAAAAGTCCTTATATTTTTTTCCTCTTTTTTACAAAGAATAGTTTAAATTAGTGGAAACCAAATTTTTAGTCAGTAACTTTAATTGAAAATAATAGGGTGATTGACTAGTGTGAGAAAGATCAGTAGATATGCTATAGTAAAAATTACAAAAAAAATTATCGACAAAAATTGTAGGCAGCTTTAAACTCAATATTTTAACCCTTTATAGGGCAGATTACTGCAGGTAAAAAATATTGATGTAATGTTGTCAGTTACTTTGTTTGGCCTTAATAAATAAAGGATTCGGCCTGAAATTTTGAAAAAATTAGCTGTCAATAATTTTTTTTGGGTGGTCGATATTTTGATCACAGTCTATTAACGGTATCAAAAAAATACAATGGTTAGTGGTTTAATTTTCGACAAGTTGATTTTGAATAAATAATACTGAATGTTAGAAAAAAAAATTTATTTTATCAATTAAAACAATTTGAAAACGGCAAAACAGGTAAGACAAAGCGCCACTACATTTAATACATTGTATGTTGCACCTTTTGGGCTTCATGGACGTACTGCAGTTGGCACATCTTCGTGATGAGGTTTTAGAGGGTAGATGATCACCAACGTTCGATAATCTAATGGTGTTTTCTAGTCACCGAACGTCCATCAGTCTTTTTTATCTTATTTTTGCCAATTACTTGTCATGATCCTGGGACTTTTCGGGATGAGTAATCATGTATTAATTGGTTGGCCAGTATAGTTCTGAACACCAAATGTGTTTTTGGCTTACAACGTGGATTTTTTTTCTGAAAGCAATATTTACATAATATAAAGGAATTTACAATAGTAGTATCTAACATATAATAAAAAATTTTTGCCACCATCTTCTAGATTTCCATACAGTCCTAGAGATCCTGTCTCCTGACTTTCTCTTTTTCACTCACAAATAGAAAAACCTAACAAATACCCTGTATCTGCACAAGCAATCGCCCACACCTTGAAACCTCTTTTTATTGCATTTAACGGCATGTATTGTTTCAACTGAGAGCGACCCTTGAATGCAACCATGCTTTCATCAACCGATAAATTTCGACCCAGGGGGGTTAGTTTTGAAATATTTCACAATTGAAATTGCTCATATTTCGATCAACTCAAGTTTTGAACTAATTTCATGAGTGAAATAAAATTCGAATTCGAAAATATTTCACAAATATAATTCGAATACTATTTAGCTGTCGAAATATATATTTCACTTGCGAATTACCTACTAGTTTATTTGGTTGGAATCGTTAGAAATTTTGTGTTGTGGTTTTCTGCTTGTATTTTCTTGTTTTGTTTTTTGAATCTAGTTTATAGTTAGTTAGCAAAGTATATTAGTATTGTTTATATTAGATATTAGTATGATATTTTTATTAGTTAGTGGACGAGAGTGAAGCGAGAATGTTTAGTTTTGACAAAATGGCCATTTTTGACCTTTTAGAGGATGATTTGTTTACGCCAAGAACGTTCCTGCATTATTTTAGGCAATATAGTTTATTGTTAAGTTTTGGTGGATATTTTAAAATTGGATGGTTTTGTATGTGTTCCACCAACGTTTTTATTGTTTATTAACAAAACTTTTTTTATTTTTAAAATCAGCCATCACTAAAACAGTATTATTTTATGTACAACTTCATCATATTGTAACTAAATTAATAATTTACTGAAACCTATGTGAATGGTTCCTATATACTATTTGCATTTCCTATCAAATTTTTTAATTTTCAAAACGTATTACCAACTACCAAAAGTAGAATTATCTTAAATTTTGACGACTTGGGCGAAGATTCGAAGAACAAAATAAGAAATAATGGTATTTTTAGCCTTAAGTAATCTTATGTTTTTCTCGCAGGTTAATAATTTGAACTAATTCGACTGATTTCCATTGTTGTCAAATTGTGTCGATCGAATTAAATTCATTTAAGTGAATTTATAAAAATTTCATTTCACTACAATTGAAAACTAGGTATAGCATTTCAATGGTGAATTAAAAATCGAAATATTTCACTTGTGAATTCAATTTCACTGATATTCAAAACTAGACCCCCGGGTTTGTACGATTTCGAAAATATATCTGACAAATAGGAAATCAAAGGTCTAACCTTGTACAATTTGTCAAAGTTTGCTTCACCTTTCTTTGGCATTGCGTTGTTGTCGTTCAAATGAAGAAAACGTAAAATTTTTAAAAATCTTTTTAGTGGCATAATATCGGCTATTCTATCACAATAAAAGTTTTTATCGGTCGACCAATACAATCGCAAACTTTTGGTGTTACCACTCGCTAATGGGACATCATCTTCCGCATCCGAATCACCTCCTATATCAGAATGTATTGCTTGATCATCATCTATTCCGTCTATCATACTAAAGACGTCTTCCGCATTCATATGTTCTAATTTATTTAGATCTATAGTTTCTCGGGAATTCATTTTCAATTGTCTGTAAACAAGAATAATCGCTGTAAAATCGGGTCGGAAAAGTTCTGCTATCAAATAAAAAAAAATAGCAAACAAGTCAAAATACAACTTGAGAACATAATTTTTGAGGTTACGTTAGGATTCTTGCACAAATCACAAAATAACATCTTAGCTACAGCATGCAGTAAAAAAGAAAAAGCTACATTATAATACCCATATACTATTGTACTTACCCACCAATTTTCATAAAAAAAAACACTTCTATTTTAATCACAGTGAATGTTTTTGCAAAATAGCGCGCCAAACCAACTACACGTGCACTGTTTACTAAAATGGACTGTGGTCGAAAATTCAACCACATCGTATATAAGTCAACTATAAGTAGAATATCAAACCGGTGTTCGTTTGGGAAATACTTTTTCCGGTTTTGGTTAAAATATCGACCACCAACCTATAAAGGGTTAAAATTAGATACAATATAATAAATTGCGTCTGTCGCAGTGTTCTCCGTGTGGTGTTTTTCTTTGCACCTGACGCACTTTATTTCCATCTGACAAGTGGATTGCACATGATGGAAGCTCTGGCAGTTGTAGCACTTCGTTGGCTTCAAACTTCTTTGTAGTTTCCCTTCCTTTTCTTTGAATAGTTCTTCTCTTTTCTGTTTGGCTGCTTCCTTTCATTTAAACCGTCGTTTTCCCGGATTTAGTTCATTTTATTTCTCCATGTTATGTCAATAACATAAAAAACAATTAGGATACCGCGTAATATCTATTCGTAAATATTAAATAATAAATTGAGAAATTCTATTACATGTCATTAGATGAATGCTTCTTGAAACGTCTACCTGTGCTAAGCCAAGTATACGTCCTTTGTTCGTCTGTGTGCTTTACCATCGCTGCTCAAGGTAACCTCTCACTTCAACTGCTCGTAGTTCACTTAACGGGGGGTGTTAGTAGTCTTGGGATTATTGTTGAAAATTTTAAAGAATAATATATCTACTGATTAAGCACGTAGTTTGAAAATTCTGAGACAAAAAAATCAATCAGAATATGTGATAAAGTGGCGAAAGCATATCGAATGCAAAGTGACATAAGCCTAATAAGGGCGCCATTTAAAAACAGGGGTCTACAACCTAAAATGATCTACTGGTCATACCTAATAGTTTTTATGCCCGTAATGACTTATGATGATCTTACTTTTTTTACCTATGTACGCTACACCCTCTGCAGCAAGGCTACACAAAGTCTTGGGAAAGGAAAATTAGACACTGTAATGGCATTACGGAAGCCAGATAGAAGCATCACAGAAAGCGAAAAAGAACGAGCTCTGCTCCTATTAGAAACTCACTTTCCCGGAGGAATTGTCCCTTCGGGAAAACAAGTGAGAAAGCTAAAAGACCTACCAGGGAAGACACCGCAATGGCAAAACACATATGCAGTGAGGAACGGCTGAGATGGGCTATGAACACCTTCCAGCCGTTCAAAATCCCTGGAACGGATGGAATATTACCTGCCCTACTCCAACAGGACCAAGAGGCAATAATTCCACACTTGATCCGAATTAGTCGGAGCAGCCTTGAACTGGGATACATACCAGAAGCGTGGAGAAGGGCCAAAATCACCTTCATCCCAAAAGCAGAGAAACGGTACACTACGCACCCCAAATCCCTTAGACCGATCAGCCTCACATCGTTTGTTCTTAAAACGATGAAAAAAGCTGTAGACAACTACATTAGAACAGAAATCTTGGAACAGGTGCCATTGCACCCCCGTCAACATGCGTACCAAGCGGGAAAGTCCACGGAAACCGCTTTAACACAATTGACTGACGAAATCCAAGACGCTCTGAACAAAAAAAAAAAACCGTGGTATGTGCCTTTCTAGACATAGAAGGGGCCTTTGACAATACGCCACATGAGGCAGTCAAAAGAGCACTGATTGAGAAAGGAGTAGATAGAACGACATCCATCTGGATGTCGCAACTGCTATCTACCAGAATCGCAGAAATTGAGGCAGGACAAGGCACTATCTTCATTAATGTGACCAGAGGCTGTCCACAGGGGGGAGTTGCATCCCCACTTATGTGGAGTCTCACTGTGGACAGTCTACTCTGTCAATTGACTAGGGAAGGCATACCATGTCAAGGGTATTCCGACGACATGGTTATCCTGGCAAAAGGGAAGTATGAAAATGTCCTTTGTGATATTGTTCAAAGAGGACTGAACATTGCGAAACAATGGTGTAACTCAGTGGGACTCAGCATCAACCCCACCAAAACCACACTAGTAGCCTTTACAAGGAAAAAGGAACCTAATCTAAAAATCATAAAAATAGGGGAGAACATCGTCGAGTGGAAAACAGAGGTAAAATATCTAGGGCTTATCCTAGATAGCAGGTTACTCTGGAATAAACACGAAGACGAAGTAATACACAAAGCAACCAAGGCCCTCATGGTGTGCAGGAACATTGCAAGGAAGAACTGGGGATGTAACCCACGTATTCTGCAATGGATGTACACAGCAATAGTGAGACCATTAATCACATATGGGGCAGTGGCTTGGGGCGCAAGGGCTAATCTGAGTACGACGAGGAAAAATTTATCGAAGATTCAGAGACTAGCCTGTTTATGTATCAATGTAGCAATGGGAACTTGCCCCACTGCTGCAATGGAGGTGATTTTAAACTTGACCCCACTGCACATTCTGCTAGAAAGTGTAAGGAAGAAAACAATATATAGAATGACCAAAGAAGGAATTATCAGGGAAAACCTCGATCACTTCAATTTGATCAAACTTGGGAAATGCCCCAAGATGATATGCCAAAGAAATTCAACTTTGTGAGAAAATTCATCACAAAGTTAAGTAATAAATCTGAATGGGATGAAGACATCATACAGAATTTAAACCAGAATGCCATAAAGTGGTTTACGGACGGTTCCAAGCTAGACGAGGGAACTGGGATAGGAGTTTTTGGACCGAGAGCCAAATACTCAGAAAGCTTGGGCACATACCCGAGCATCTTTCAAGCAGAAGTCCGCGCCATCGAAAGATGTGTGGAATTCAATATTGGAAGAAACTACCGCAGACAAGAGATTGTGATCATGTCGGATAGTCAAGCAGCCATCAAAGCGCTGAGCTCAAATATAATCAGTTCGAAGATGGTTTGGGAAAGCCTAGGCAAACTAAATGAACTAGGCCAGAAGAACACTGTCACCCTCCTATGGGTCCCGGGACACATAGGAATAGAGGGGAACGAAACAGCAGATAAGCTGGCAAAAAAGGAGCTGAAACCCCACATTTGGGACCAGAACCATCTTGTGGGATCAGCAGTAGAGTAATCTTAGGAAAACTAAGGGAGGAAATGGAGAAAGAAAAATCCAAGTACTGGAATCAGCTGGAAGGACTGAGGCAATCTAAGATACTACTGGGGAACTATGACCAGAAGAGATCTCTTAGCTGCCTCAACCTCAGTAAAAAAGGCTCCGAATTCTAACGGGAATATTAACCGGGCATTGCCGGTTAAGAAGCCACATGAAGAAACTAGGGTTAGCAGATGAAGCAAAGTGCAGATTCTGTGAGGAAGAGGATGAAACCTCAATACACATACTTTCAGAATGCCCTGCCTTGCAGAATTCTAGGACTAAATACCTAGGAGCACATGAAATAGAAGAAGGGGATCTACCTGATTTGAAGCCCGACGATGTCCTAAACTTCCTCAGGAAAATAGGACTCGAGGAGCTGCTATAAATCTGAGAAAACATCAGAACATGGCAAGTAAGGGGGGACACAATAGATCCTATAGGTAGGAGTGTACTTATCACCCCTAATTTATACATACATACATACATACCTATGTTGGTCCTATTTGTTGGCAAAAAAGGGACACAGCAATAGCATCGGAATAACTGATGTAATGAGATCGAGTCCCAGTGCGTCAAAGAAAATACTATTTCACTTTCATGTAACGAAAATGTTCCTTATAGGTTTTGTTAGGTCAATTTACATCTCTTTCACTGAGAAAAGTCTATTGTGGTTCACCCCTAGATTACCGTTGTTCTATCAACCCTATACCTCTAATAAACTACATAAGGGTCATCTATGATACTTTTTATTTAAGTCCGTAGATAAAAGGTAATTGATTCCTCGGCAGTTGCTACATCTTTTCTAGCTAGAATATCGCTTTTCCATTCTCTTCAATGCCAGTATTTCCAGTGCTGATATGCATACTGCACTATTCTTTTAGTGATTGATCACTCCTCAGTAAGAATTACTCCCACAGCATATTCTAATTTACTTCTTACCAAGCTGGAATATAAAGAAGTAATGACAGATAAATATTTAATTTTTTTACAATTTCGGTTAATAAAGCGATAAGATCGGTATGCGGAATTAGTAATAATGTTCATGTAAACATTAAAAGTCAGTTGTTTATCAAAATAACCTTCCAAATTCTTAATAGGATCAGTTCGTTTTAACATTATCAATAATATAAGTAAATTGAATATTTGTAGCTTAAAACTATATGTTAAAATTTTACATTTAGATTTATTTAAAAGTTTATTATTTAGACACCAATTCTGTAACAAATTAATTTGATTCTGTAGCATTATACAGTCGTTTACATTAGAAACCGATGCATATATTTTTAAATCTTCAGCAAATATAAACCTCTTACAGTTTAGTGAAGTGCATGGATCATTTATAAAGATTGTAAACAACAAAGGTCCTGAGTTGGATCCTTGAGGTACTCCTCTTGTTGCAATGTATGGATTTGATGAGAACCCACTGAAAGAAACAAATTGCTTACGTTTATTTATGTACGACTTAAATAGTTTACAATAAATATTACTGAAACACAATTTAACCAACTATTGAAGAAGAATATAGTGATTGATTTTATTAAAGGTTTACTAGAAATCAGTACCTACCTGCCCTCTACTGTCTAACTTTTCACAAAAAATCTGTGTGAAAACTGTCAAATTAGTTACTGTTGTACGATTATTCATAAATCCATTTTTGTAAACAGATTTACTGTGTTTTGTAGACTGCTAAAGAAGGCATATAAAACAATATTTAAAATTGATATGGATCTATAATTGTTAATTAATCTACGACCCTCTGACTTAAATATGGGGCAAACCTATGCGATTTTGCACTTATTTGAAAAAAATGAAATGGTTAAGATTAAATTAATTAGAGTTTTTAAAAGACCAACCAGAACTATTAAATAATCCTTAAAAAGAAGAAATAAAGGTGTCTTATCTGGTCCTGAAGTAAGTTTCTTTATAAGTTATTTTTCGCAATCCAATATTTACTTATCGGTAAATGCTTTACAAGTTAAATTTATTGTACTAACCCTTACTTTTTGGAAGTCCATCTTACTAAGAATAATAAAAAAACTCTTCGTTTTAACGCAACTTCCAAGTTTAATTGAAAAAATTAGGTTTTAAATCACAATGACAGCCGTTTCGCTAGAATTAGCATCGTCAGATTGACATTGACATTTTGTTTGTTTGTAGCTAGGTACCTGATGTTGTTTAGGTAGACCTAATAATACTATACACTTGGAAGTTCTCCACTATTAGTAGAGTCCATAACCTTTGATTTTATACAAATATCAATTGCACTCCAACACCAGACGATAAATCCAGTCTATCACATTTCTTGTCACTGCGATATACTTCATAAGTGCAAGTAAATAGTTCACTGGAATTCACGCAGATGACTTTAACCATGTTTCACTAAGCGCCACTATTTGATATTCACAATCACTTATATTTGAAAAGAGTGTATCAATCACTATTGAGTCCTCTTACGTTTTGATAATAAATAGAAATTGGATTTGTATTCCGATGTTATTAGCCAAAGACTACTTCCATACTTGGTCTAGTCTTAAAACTATTTAATCAACCTCAGATAGATAACTCGAAAAAACAAAATGGAACTTCAATATGTCAATCTAATGATGATAGTTTATTAAAACAGCAGTTGTTGAATTTAAAAAGCTAAAATAAAAGTGGAAGTTTTGTTCAAAAGTTTCTTTCTTCATTTAATGTTCTTAGTAAGATGAACTTCCACAGAGTAAGGGTTACTACAATAAATTTACACTTTCACTTTTCGTCTTCTCTTTTACTTTCAATGTGTTGAAAAGTTAGTCATTTAAGGATTCCAGTTAGTCAATTAGGCTTTCGCCGCAGAATAAATCAAATAAAAGCATAGAAGACGAATTAATAAACGAATAAATTAAATTCGAATTCCTCTCAGGATCAGTATAAGTATATCTATATATAAACTTTTCGAGTGTTATGTAAAACCAAAATAACAAACCAATCAGTTCCAAAATGCGAAAATGAAGGGATTTCGCTAATGATTCCGACGGCGCCCTCATCAACTTTCCCGATAAGATTAAAACGCCATATCCTTGTCGGGAATCAGCGAAATATGCAGAAACACAAGTGCCTTCTCTTTTCCACCCTCGTTCACCCTTTTTACTACCCTTACCAGAATTCAGAAAGATCCCCAACGATGCGTACACGACGTTGACAATGTTTTAGATTCCCGAGGACTTAAAATAATCTACAGTGTTGCCTGTTACATGCAACTTAAGTTATAAAGTGTCTCAAAAAACTATTTACCATTACAAATAAGATTTAAAAATCCAGAATAATATGAGAAAAAAGAAAAGTTTGTAGACTTCAAAGACTATTAATTAGTTATATTATAATCAAAAACATATATAAAATAAATAATGCTCAGCATTTTGTGAAAATCAACTGTTTTAGCTTCTGTAAAAACATTTTCAAGTGCAAGCTATTTCAGTACCATAATAACCCTATACCTAAAAAATATCTCCACTAACACAATTTAATCTTATTTATCTCAACAACAATATATACAGAGAAGTAGAAATTGATAGAAAGAAACTAAATATATTGGAATCAAACTACGATTTTAATAATTGATCAAGAACAGACTAACTAATAATATTTCAAGGGGTATTCAACCTCTATTCACACGTCATCTTGGCTCAGAAGAAGGAATCTCTAACTAAGTCAAACTCAACAATCCACATTTTCGCAATATCCATACCCAATTACCATTATTAATGACACATATTTTGCAGGACGGCAGTATTTAAGAGCCATGATCTTACCTTAGTCACAAATCAGCGGTTCCACAGGTGTTATTTCTTCTCTGTACGGCGTAGAAACATGGACACATATAACGAGGCATTTACCGCCTTTGAGCTCTGACTATACAGAAGAATGTTGAGAATACATAAAGTGACGGAGATCTAAAAAAAACAGAACTTATCAATACCAGTAAGTATGACAATTTACAATACCTCGGTAACATTATGAGAAACCACAGGTTACAAATTACTGCAACATGGCCAGACATTTCCAGGGAGAAGAAGAATTTGCTCAATTCTTCCGAATAGCAGCTGACAAAGTAAAAATAGCCATTATGATCACCAACGTTCGAACCAGATAGGCACACTAAAATGAAGAAACTAATTGCAAACATGTATTGTATACAATTATTGACTTAAAATTACTCAAATATCTAGAGAGGTGCCACTCTCATACTGACCAGTACTTGTTAAAAATTCTTTTGGTGGAGGAAGTCCAGCAGTTAGAGAGAATAAGCTAAATTGTTTCACCTCGTTTACATCTTCTCCTTAATAGTATACTCTATGAGTTATTTCCTAATTATTTTCAGGAATCTTGGCTGTATTCTTGTTTGGATGGATAAAAGAAAGTCAATAGCCTTCTGTAACATCCCCCATCTCTTAAATAGAATTTCTGATTGAAATAAGACAATGGAGCTTTTTTGGAATTCATTAAGAGTTCAGGTCAAAAGAATTTGGTCTGTGCCGCCTCTATTAAGTTAGTTGTACTCTGTAGCAGCATTTAATTTATGACATTCTTTTACCGCTTTTTAATTTATTTTTGAACTTTTCTGCTAGATTAAACTGTGTCGCTTATATTGGATAATTCTCATGCTTTTTCAGGTTTAAAATTAGTAGTAGGATTACTATGAATAAACTTACCTTTTCTGTCTGAAAAATTTGTTCTTAAATGCAAAGCAAATAAAATTGACTCTCTTCTTCAAAAAATTTCACATCTGTCTACTTCCAATTTAACTGATAAATGGTGGCAAAACAAGAATTCTCCTACTCTAGCCAGTGGTTTTCGTAACGCCTCACATATTTCTAACATTATAAGTGATCGAAGTTTTTTTAATTCTGAATTTAAATGTAATGTTTTTATCCCCAAGTTTGAAGTACCATCAAGGTGCTCAGTAGTGGTACAGAAGTATTTAAAACAGTTCAACAATCCCTGTAAAATCTTGACAGACGGATCAAAGTCTCCATGTGGAGTTGGATGTGCGGTGTACATTTAAAATAATGATCAATCTCTGAAGTGTAAATTACACTCCAATTGTTCAATTTTTACTGCAGAATTACTAGCCATCCAATTGCTTTAGTTTTTATTAACGAGAACACTTTAAAATTTAATGAGTTCGTCATTATGTCAGACTCTCAATCTGCACTACTATCTCTAAGAAATACCACAAAACATATCCATACAAATAGCCTTATTGTCAAAATTCTTGAGGAGGTGTTACAATTGAAAGAAAGATCTCGATCTACTTTATGTGGGTTAAAGGACATTCCAACATTCCTGGAAATGAAAAAGTTGACCAATTAGCTAAAGAAGCCATCTCATCTGGTGCAAAATTTAATTGGTTACCATAGAGAAATACTGTCGCAGAAAGGAAGAAAGTCTTAAAACAAAACTGGGAAATAGAATGGTTGCGCTTTTGTAACAGTAGCAACAATTCATACTGCAAGATTCATCCAATCCTCCCTGTATCTTCATTAGATCAAAGATGGCACCAAAACAGGTCAATTAATCTCATGTACTTTAGATGCCTGTCGGCCATGCAACATTTATCTAAATTTTTATCTAAAGCTAGATTAAGTGATACTGCTTTTTGTGATTGTAATGGAGATTATGATGATTAGTTGTGCTTACAATAGGGTCGCTACAAATTATTTGATTAATTCTCTATTAAATGAACATACAACCTTGCCTCAGAATCATATTTCACTGTTCTACCTAGCACGTTGAAATATAAAAATTCGTAATATTTTGTGGGAGTTTTTAAAATCTTGTAAAAGAAAAAGTTGAAAGTATGTTTGAAATATATGGTAAAATGTCTTGTAAAGCTAGTCTTTTCGTATGTGTAATCACCTTACTTTCCGTTATCTGTCTTGTTTGTGTACTTAAGTCGCTACGAAGGGCACCTTAGCGTGAAGTTTTGTACCCCTGTTTATCCCGCTGTACCTCATCTTATCTTTTCTTTGTTGCATTGTAGGGCTATGTATGAGAAACAGAGAGAAAGAATGCAGCTGATTAGATTATAAATCTAAACAAATAAAATAAAAAAAATTTAAAAAAAACTTACCTTGTGAAAGCAGGATTTTTCTCTCTTTTTTCGTAACTGGTATACTTGATCGCCACCAATGAAAAATTGTTAATTTTCTCCTCTTAATAAATTACTGCTCTGGGGAATACTAACTTCCTTTAATTTTAAGAACCTTTATTCTACATTAAATAATAAAAACTTCAAACTTGCTTAGCCGGACTTAGCAGCAAATATTATTACTTCCACGGTTTTTTTTCCAATAAGCTCTCCTATGATGAACGTTCAAAATTTAATCCTTTTAATTTAGAATCCACAAATTAAAATCCTTACAAATCTAAATCAGATTAATGTCCGATGTTTTGCCATCGTGAGTCGTCTATCGTATAATTCCAAAAATATATCCTATCACCAAATTGTTTAATATTTTTTTAAACTGTTTTTACTCCAGTATACAAACGGTTTTACTACAATGTTTGGCTCAGGTCGCGTTGATTGAACTGGCAACGCCGCAAACGCGATTTATGTCTGTCGAGTTTTAGATTTAACTTTGTGCGAAGTGGCGGTGCCAACTCGAGAATTAAAGCAGGCCTTGACAAGTGGCAGTACAATAATGCTGAGCTAGGCCCTTCATACCGGCTACTACTTGAACAACGAATTTCATATTCTTTTGTCTAAGCAAGAGTGAGTATTTCTTTTCTGCTTGGCTCACTTGATAATTCCCCTCTCTCACTCCCTCTGTCACCGAGAGGCGACAGCTATAGCGACCACTTTATCTTTTTTTTTTATGTGCAGAGTGTACCAACAAAAATGCCCTCATTATTTATAAAAACACTAAATGACTAAAGAGATTTTTAGAGGTTTTAATTATGTACAAGGACGACCCTACAAGGAAACCCGTGTAACTTTTTGTTGTTTACATTTCAAGACATTATTCTTGTTTTTCATACAGGGTGAGAAAACACTGGGAGAAATAAAGCCATCAATCTTATATTTGATATGCTAATTCTAGAACTATTGGTAGTATGGATCCCAAATAGAAATTGTTTTACCACTTATACTAGGTTAGGTTAGGTTCAATGTAAGTGGATTACTTCCCCGCCCCTCCACTGCGGCCAAACTCGGGCCTATTGTGGTTCACCCCTAAGGGTTACAGTTCCCCATCCCGTCTGTACCTCTTAACGAAGAGCAAGATGGATACTGGCTATACTTGTCTAAAGTCGATAGGCTGAAGCTGTAAGACACCAAACGAGTGGAGCATGTTCATTTCCAAAGCGGGGCAGTTACAAAGAATATGATCTGTCCATATGTCTTCCACATTCCAGTAGCGACCATCCGAAGTATCACTTAGACGAAGCTTCTTCAGGTGGTTCCAGGATAGGAGATTGCACCTTCCTCCCATTCTTCCCACTTATGAACAGGATGTTATAAACCACTTCCATGTGTGCCCTAGTGGCAAGTATATCTGGATACCATTCCAAAGACTTGGTGGGAATTTAACTTCATCACCACTCCTGTGTGGTACCATAGTGCCTCCCTATGATTTAATTACCTTTGTACGAGACCGTTCTAGCCTCCTTATTCAAAATAATATAGAGAGTTAGACCTAGAAGTCTCTTCATAGCCCTTGGAGTACCACTATACTATTTGACGTGGTGTGGTCTCTAAAGAAGTTAAAACTCATGTTCGATAACTAGAAGGTGGAGCAGTAATCTAATTTGTGTTCAGTAAAATTAAAGAATACATTATTTTCCTGAATAATACACCAAACTTTATTAACGCCATGTTGTCTCTGTTCTCAGTATCTCCATAAACTTGACAGGAGGGTCTAGGTTCAGAGAGATTCCACCAGGAATTCTGCATCATCAAAACTGTCGTCCGAGAGGTCCTTTTTATTAGTTCTAAGTAATGGGGCAAGTATTCTGTTGGAAACTGTCGTCTCTCTGGTAGTCTTACAAAAGAGTTATCGGGGTTACCCTGCAAAAATTGAAATTCTTCTTCAGCAGGGTCATATTTCGTATGTTCTTCTTCTCGTTCAATAATGATGCAAGCTGCAACTAATCGAATTGTAAGTTATCAAAATTATAATATAGAAATTTGTCTGTACCCACAGAGATTTGGCACATTTGAAATAATCCAACTAAAGATAAAACTGCACATATTATTATTTGCAAACATATTTTTACTCAGACTCTAAATCTGTACAGAAATCTGTACGAATAAAAGTCTGTATCGTGCGGACCTACCATAACTTAGACGTTTCCATAATACCGACTTTTGTTTGCACTGATTTTTTTTGTGTAAAGGGTGGAATGTTGGAAGAGCCCCTGGAAGGGGTGAATTAATAAACCTTGTGGGTAAGAAAGACTATTAGTTTTATACACTTAACTTTACACTTTGGTTACAATTCAATAATTACTATGCATTAAAATGCATCGATGATAAAAATATCTCAGTCATTCTTAGTTCCAGAGAGCCACCCATCATGTGTCCCAGTATTAAATATCGCTTTTGGTTTCATAACAACTCTATATGTTAGTGCTTACCAGCTAGTTTCACAATAGTATATTAAAGAACGCATTTCATATGGCTTTCTGTTATGACACGAATTCATGTTTAAGAAACGAATCGCGAAGCGATTAAATTAAATTATCAAATGTTAATGTTTCAAAATATTTTAAAATATAATATACCAATAATAATATATTATATAAGTAAAAGATGATAATACTCACAAATACTTTCTTAAAGAACAATATATAATTAATTATAAATTGCTCTTAGCCACAAATGTCATTGTAAATAGTCTTTTCATTAGATACTTCACTCATGTTGCCAACCATTTAAAACAAAAATTTGCGTGCGTAAAACTTACATTACGATACGCAAATGCGTTTTATAATGAATATTTTTATAAGTGCAAAATATAAAAAATTATGTTTACATTCAATATTAACCTACCAACTTCGTTGTTTGTTTGTATTTTTATTAATAAATTAAAAACGTTTTATTTTTTTGGGATAAAATCCAGTACAGGGCCCATATACTTGATTAAGGGAGTAATGCTGCTGGAGAGAATATATATTTTGTCTTTGTGACTGCAATGAGAGAGTTTCCAAACAAAATAAAGGTAAAACATAATATGTTCCCTCGTGAAGTACTACTCCCTCTGTCAAGAACCCAAGACATCTTCAGAGATCTGGAATTTGAAAGAATTCTAGATCTTATCAATGATAAAGCGGAGATAGGTTTTGCTAGACTTGAAGACCATCCAAATGCGGAACTCAGGTACCTGCTAGATTACGACCCGGGCGATGGGCAGTGGAAGTACGTTAGACCGAAGCAGCAGCTTCTACCACACTAATCAAAATCTAAGTATGTTACAGGTACACCAAGAAGAAGATGACCCAAAGAAAAAGACGAGGCCGATCTAATCGGATAACACGAGATGACCAATGAAGCCTGCCAAACCTAGAGAGACAACAAGAAAAGGACACCAGTAAAAGATGCCTAGCATCAAACTGGTTTAACAAGTCTGTTCTTTGAACCGAAGAACTGATATTTGTACAGACCGGTACTAGGAGGACCGGGGGTGGTTGGAAAAGGGGCGCGGGAGTCAATATCCTAAAGACTGGATATGAACGCTTTGGGCTTGTACAAATTAGGCTAGGCCTCTGCCAAGAATAAGGGCCCTAAAATATGGAAATACTCCCTCAAGATGCTTCTGAAAATTACTTAATTTCAACAATCATCATTTGATACTAATCATTTTCAAAATTTTAAAAAAATACCTATCGAGATTATATCCAAAAAGCGATACACTGAGAGAACTTCAAGTTTAAAAGAAAATACAAAAAAAAGCTTTAGTTAACCAATCAATTATTTTTCAGTCGAACGAACAAATTGGTTTGCGAAAATGTTGTCTTTTGTATGTCGTCGCCTTTTACGTAAATATTCTTTCGACACTTCCGTAGATAAATATCCACCGTGTGAAACGCATAGTAAATAACAATCAAGGCATCTGGGGAGATATTTTCAGTTGATTTTGAATATACCTCGTCGGGTATGGGGATGAATTCCCAATAGAACAAGCACATAGCCGTATCTCAAGGTGCCAGTAACATTTTTGGTGAGTGTGGTACCACTAACTAGTGCACTATTTTTGCATTAAAAGTTTTTGTGTAATAAATACAGTGTGGAACAGCCACAGGGAATAAATTCGAAAACAGATAAATGGGGACATGTTTGACAAAACATATTAGACAAAGGACAATGAAATTTATTGTACTAACTCTTACTATGTGAAAGTCCATCTTATTAAGAACTAAACGTTTGAATTAAGAATAATAAGAAACTCTTCGTTTTAACAAAACTTCCACTATTTATTTAAAAAATTGCTTTTTTTATCCTGAATAAGATGGACTTTCAAAAAGTAGGGGTTGGTACAATCAATTTAAACGTTTAAACAAAACTATTTATTCGAAAAATACACAGAGATAAGACGTAATTGTAACACAAATATATATTATTAAGTTATTGTTAGGAACAGCATGATATCGTTTTTTTCTGGTTTTTCTATATAATTGCACAGTTATACAGATCTTAGAGGGAAATACATCCAGGAAAATCCCTTAGGGCTAATAACATCTAGGATTTAATATTGTCGTATAACTTCCATACTTGCTTTTGCCTAATCAACATTAGGTACCTAGTTACAAACAAACAAAATGTAACTTAAATAAGTCAATCTGACGGAGATAATTCTAGCGAAACGGCTACCATTGTAATTAAAAACCCATTTTTTTAATTAAAAGTGAAAGTTGCGTTAAAAAGAAGAGTTTTTTATTATTCTTAGTAAGATGGACTTCCAAAAACTAATAATTACTTGAAATATACTACAACACAGTTAAATTAATTCCACATCCTTAAATATAAAAAAGTAATTATTATTGTATTACTGCGGCATTTTTTACTAAAAAAAACTAGAAGAAAATTAGTTTAGCTTACTTTATTATTAATTTAAAACTTTGATTTTAGTTACTCAATGTCGTTTAAAAAATGGTTTATTTTTTAGGAATGCACTATTAGTGATTTCAACATGTTATTGTTATCGTTAAAAATGAACCTTTTCGAAATATTTTGTAGAAAGTAAATGTTTACACTAGTCTCTACATTTTTGAATATAATTTCACTAAAGAAAAAATATAGAATTCTATCGGATAAGATCATTTCTTGAATAATTCATGTCATTAGAAAGAGAAAAATTGTTAAAATAATACCAGCGTTAAATTTTGTTATTCTTTTAAGTTAGTCTAAAAGCCAATGCTTAAATTAGATTTCTTTGGTTTGGTACTTTTTAATTGATAATAAGTAAATTAATTAATTAGATATTAATTAAGTAGAATCAAAGATAATGTTTTCAATTAATTTCCAGTATTGATAGTACGAATAAATAGAAATTACTGTATTTCCATTGCTTTTACATCCTCAAGTAGAATTCCTTATTATCCAAAAACTATGCTTTATTTGAGTGTCAGGTTCATCGTCTTAGAGTACAACTTGTCACTATAAAACAACCTCATGGTTTGCTGATATCCGTTAGCCTCTGTTAAAATAATTACAATCAAAAATGCGAACAACAAAAGCCACCATATCAGAAAGAGCATTTGCAGACCATGCTGTAGTTAACGCAGAACATAAAAGAGATACACTGAAAAATTTAAATACATGGGATAAGTTCTAAAAACATTGGTATGAACTTAATAAAAGTAAAACTACAATTATGATAGTAGCAAATAATACTGAAGAACTGAATATTCAAATAAGAGGATTTTGATATTTTTCTTTGTTTACCAATCAGTTACATTTGTGCTATGGATGATTTACTTCTATTAAAAAAATAAAACACAAGCTACAAAAGACAAGATAAGAAAAACTTCATAAGATAGACGAACTATAAATAGAATCTACCGTAGAGTTTATTAAAAAAAAGTTTAGCTAGTGGGGACATTTACATAGAATGGAATAAAGTAGACCAGTGAAAAAGATACGGAAAGCAAGATTTAAAACCAAACGTAAGATAACTAGATCAAGATATTGTTTAATATGGATGGGTTTTGTTTATAAACTAGATTTTATTTTAAAAACTTAAATATTCTACATAAACAATCACCTAAATATATTATTAAATTTTATCTGTTTATAGCCCGAATATTGAATTGAGAATGCTAACTCAGTAGTAAGAAACATGAAATCTTATTTCCATGGTAGAGTTCAGTATCTCTTTAATTAAATAAAAAAATTAAATTAAAATAACCTTTAATACAATTAATTAATGAATTAAAATGATTGTCCGCAGAAATTACCTTAAATATTTCTGTAAAAATATCTTTATATTATGTCAAATTCAATTTTAATAGCGATATGTCAAAAACATTTTTTGACAGTCCCTTCTGACAAAAATAAATACACATAAATTTAAAAAAAAAGGTTAAACACAATTTGCAAAGATATACAAGTTTTATTAAAGGCCGGGAAATCTTTAAATTGTATACCTACCCCAAAAGTGTCTTCTAGCGTTGAAAATGATGATTCCAAATGCCGATTTGAACCAGTCTACAGTTTGTGTCGTAAATTTACTGATGTTCCACTGCTACAGAAAATCCAAATGTTACACTATTTGTAGGATATTATTTTTTTTATTTTGGATATTAGATTTAATAACCTTTTACTGGTATAAATGTATTTATTGGCCTCGTAGCACTCACTATTCACTCACTGACAAGAAAATTTAGACTTTACAAAAACTCCTTTAAACAAAATTGGATATTGACGTTACCAAAAGCTTTATATAGGTTTATACCTGGTTATACCTGTATCTATGCCTTTTTTAAGTATATAATCACATTCTGAATCTGAACGTCAAATATCTACATATATAACCCAAATTTCTCTTTTAATTTAAAATTTTGAATAATTTTTCCCCTGTGCATAAAAATTGATATCTTAATTGTGTTCTAAAACCATTTTTTATGTCGTAAATTCTTTTTATTGCTTGAAAATGAGGGAGGAAAAACACGTCTTTGTCAATTTAACATTTTCCACCAAAATTTAAAACTTTAATTATAAGTAAATACTGCTTAAATCCCATTAATTTCCCGAATAAACATTTTTTAATAAGAATAATAAACAATTCTTCGTTTTAACGCAATTTCCAGGTTTAATTAAAAAATTATGTTTTAAATTATAATGACACCTGTTTCGCTAGAATTAGCATCTTCATATTGACATATTGAAGTCATTATAATTTAAAACAGCAGAGATGTTAAAATATGGAGGTGAAGCACTACAGGAAAAAATTTATAAATTAATAAAACAAATTTGGACAGAAAACAAAATGCCAATTGAATGGTACACTGGAATAATCACACCGATTCATAAAAAAGGAGATAAAGAATTATGTAAAAATTATAGACCCATAACTCTACTCAATACCACCTATAAAATACTTGCAAATATAATAAACCATAAATTGAAACTATATGCCGAAAAAATAATAGGGGACTATCAAAATGGATTTAGACCAGGCAAATCAACAGTTACAGCAATACATACCATCGAACAGATTCTAGAAAAATCCAAGGAATACAATATAGAACTGCATGTCATCTTTATCGACTTCAGAAAGGAATTTGACTCGGTAATAAGATCCAAGATAATAGATGAAATGGAACATCTAGGAATCCCAACGAAATTGAGAGAATTAATACAAATGACACTACAAAGCACTACAGGGAAAGTAAGATTTCAGGGTTTATTATCGAAGCAATTTAACGTAAATAAAGGAGTAAAACAAGGAGACCCAATATCCCCTACAATTTTTAATTTGGCACTTGAGGGCATCTTACGAAAGGCAAAGCTAAATAATAAAAATATCATGGTTAATGAAATCCAAGTAATTGCATATGCTGACGACATCACAAAAACAAAAAATTACTTAATAAACGCGATAGAAAAATTGGACAAAGAGGCACAAAAATTCGGATTACAAATAAATGAAGACAAAACAAAATATATGAGGGTGGGAAAACAAAATCAAAATGATGATAGATTTTTAAAAGTAAACCATTATAAATACGAAAGTGTATCCACTTACAGTTACTTAGGAACATTGATAGGACAAACTTCAAAAGAAAGGATTAAAGAAAGAATCTTAGAAGGAAATCAAGCATTCGGAGTAAATAAGAAGTTACTAAAATATAAAACAATTAGCAAAAAAAACAAAAATACAAATTTATAAAACATTAATCAGACCAGTCATTACGTATGCCCTAGAAACAACAACAATGAATAAAAAAGAAGAAGACGACCTAAAAATATTGGAAAGAAAAATATTAAGAACAATACTTGGGCCAAATATAACAGAGGAGGGAGAAATAAGTCAAAGAAAAAATGCAGAAATAGAAAAAGAATTAGGGGGAGAAAACATAGTAAGGTATATAAAAGCGAGAAGGCTAGAATGGATAGGTCATATTATGAGAAGAGCACCAACAGAAAATCTAAAGAAAATAACGACCTGGACACCTTTAAAGAATAGAAAAAGAGGAAGACCAAGAAGTAGATGGTGGGATCAAGTGGAGAAAGATATAAAACTATTAGAGATCAAAGACTGGAAAACCCTATGTAGAGACAGGAAAAAATGGAAAACTATAATAGTAAAGGCCAGGACAGATATAAGATTGTAGATAAACTGATACAAGAGGAGTAATCCACCTCGTTAAATGGATTAAATAAAGCGTTCGCGCTAGCCATAATCCCTCGGGATTTAACGGCATTGATGATGATGATGATAATTTAAAACCAAATCTTTTAATTAAACGTGGAAGTTTTTACAAGCTACATTTTATTTGTTTGTCGATGCTAGTTTTTAGCAAATTAACTGTCATTAAGTTTAAAAAGCAATTTTTTAAATAAATAGTGGAAGTATTGTTTAAAAAGTTCTATCTTTAATGTTGTTATTAACTTTATAATTATTCCTTAAGAAAACCAAAGAATTGTAAAGGGCTTATTATAATTTAAAGATTTTTAATGAATTTTATTTTTTATTTTGTAGATGGCAATAGTTTTTAGTTAGGTTAGGTTAGGTTAGGTTAGGTTTAATGCTCGAAGATCTGTGAGAGTGCCTGTATTATCCAGAGGAAATCACGCTCACGGCCTTCAGTGAGCACAAGAACATGCAAATAGATGAGTCCCGATTTGGATTTGTATCAGATACAATAACAAGTTTTTATTGACGATCTAGAAATGGTGAAAGATTGGCCACTATGCAGGAGGCTCCTAGACAGCAAGGCAGTAGTTTAATGGTATGGCAAAACACAGAACTAATCTCGTTTGTCTGAAATTGTTTCTAAATCCAAAAGGCACAGCGATATTATTCTCGAACCTATTAAAAACCTATGAACAAAAATCTGTTCCCCAATTACAACTGATGCACGACAATGCGCATCCGCATAATGGCAGAGACGTGCGTGAAATTCATGGAATTCAAGTTTTGCATGGCCTGCACAACCGCCAGATATAAATCCCATTGAGCATGTAGAGACAGTTTTATTTGTTTCATTAAAATTGTGAACAACTGTAATTTTAAATATTAACCAACAAAGGTTCATGGAATTATCTATTTTTTAATAAAAATGTATTCGAATTATTTCTGTTTTTTCTTTTAATATTTAAGTACGCCATGGGTGGGCGTTTATCCCATTCTAAATCATTAAACTAACTAGAGCTGTTTTGAGTTTCGTTACCTAGCCTTAAGTTTAACGAAATTTCTCGGGATGTTTTGCAAACTAAGGCACAACCGAAAACCATCCTCGAATTTTATTGGATTACCGCTGACAAAAGAATAAATCAGATTACATAAAATGCTGCCGAGTCGCGAAACCGAAATGAAATCCACCAAGGCAAAACTCGAAAATTTTCAGTATACCACATAGTAGCAGTAGATAAAGAGATGAAGTGGTTAAAATTATATTCTTGTAATTAATCGACCACTCGACAAAAACGTGACTTGTCTCTCTCGTCTAATGAAAATGTCCAATTAAAAACGGCATACAAATGAGATTCTTAAAATACACGCCATTCAATTCGCCAGTGTTTTTAATTTTAAATTGAGTGTAAGACGGTGGGGTGAATCGTCAAAAGCCTCTTTTCTGTTTCACTAATTTTTTAATTTATACAATTAAATTTCTGTGGAATAATTCTTAAAAATAATGTAGACGATTAAAAACTAGCAAATCGTTTAATACTTTCGTCTAATAAAATAATGGCACATTTAAACAAAAATGTGCAATTAGCAATTCGAATTATAAACATTCGATTTTTGATGTGTTTTAGACTGCATATCTAGTACGATTTTTCAGAATTTTTATTAAGTAGAATTCATTTTTTGGTTATTCAACGTTCTGCACTAGGTGTGAATGGGAACAGGAAGTAATGGAGGAAGAAAAGGAAAGAAAGGGAATTTTTATTAAATCTAGGAAGGTGAAACGTACTCCAGATAAAGTGGGAGAGTTAAATGAGTGGACGGTTAAGAGGAAAGAGGTATCGCCTTTGGAGGATAGGGAGCAGAAAAGAAAACAAGGAGAAAAGAGGTGAGGAAATTGGTAGGGGGGAAGATTGGAAATATGTAGAGGATCTGAAGGGAATGGTAAAGCGGCTGGAGAAAAAAGTGAAAAGAGGAACAGAAGATGGCGGCAGAAAGGAAGGTCAGGGAATTAGAGAGGTTGAGAAGAAAAGAAGGATTTAAAAGAGAGGATACAATCAAGATGGAAGATAGGGCAAAGAGACTGGGAGGGTTGGAAGGAGGTAAGAGATAGGTTTTGGGATGTTAAAAATGGGGAGGGCATAGAGGTGAAGGTGGGAAATCCAGTGGTCGGAGAAGACAGAATTAAGGTAGTGTGGGTAAACAAGGAGAATAGTGTAATGGAGGGATGGGCCTAGAGATTGTATCGGGAAAAGTTCCCGATCGTGGTAGAAAAAGGGAAGAAAATGGAGTGGATCAAGGAAGTAAAGATTTCAGAGAGAAAAGGGGTAAAAACGAAGGAGGAAGAGCGAATCTGCCGAATGAAGGGGGATGGTAGGGATGACAGGATAGTTTTTGATTTGCTGAGTCGGATGTTTGGAGATATTGATATTGGGAACAGTGTTGGGCTGCACAGGCTTGAACATGTGGGGATGGAAGTATTAAGGAAGATGGTGGCATGGGTAAAAAAGAGAGAGACGAGGCAAGGAAATGCTCCGCTTACATCTTCCTGTCAAAACTTGTTTTGTTGGTCTCTCATTGCTCAATCTTTGGACATGGCCCAACCATCTTATCC
The DNA here is from genome assembly GCA_035357415.1 of Ophraella communa. Taxonomy (NCBI): domain Eukaryota; kingdom Metazoa; phylum Arthropoda; class Insecta; order Coleoptera; family Chrysomelidae; genus Ophraella; species Ophraella communa. The sequence goes on along the minus strand of CM068988.1, from coordinate 15,602,835 downwards.
TTTGAACCATGGCTATGTTTGTTTTTGGTTCTTTATATAACTTTTGTGGTTCGCAATATTTCGCAATACTTTCCGTTCAAATATTTCCAAAGCCTTCTTTTCTTTTATGTTTAGTTTCTACACCTCGATCCATACAATACTGGTGGTCTTATGGTTTTGTAATTTTTTTTTGTTATTTCTTGAGACATTCTTTGATCTTAAAATAAGCAACATACTTCCCATACATTTCATACCTTTGGGTATTCTTTCCCGTACTTCTTCCTTTTCATCTCCACTGCTTGTAATGGTAACCCCCAGATAATTAAAACTCTCTACTTTTTGACAACAATATTCTGATTCTACCGTTCTTACTTTTAATTCTAGGTAATGTTGCATCACTGAGACCTGATCCACTTCTTAGTACCAGACCAATTTGGTCTTGGCTTGATTTATTGTCAGAACTTTAGCTTTTGCTGATCTTTTAAATTTTTTTATCGCTGCAATTAGATTAGCTTTTGTTCTTGTCAAAATCACAATATCGTCTGCATATGCCATTAATTGACACATCTGGTTTTATATTGTCCCCTTTGTCTGCATTCTACTTTCTGTTATAGAGATGTCAAGTATAATATTGAATAGGGTTGTAGAAAGTGGACCTTCATTCTTAGTCCCATTGTGACCTTAAAACCGTCTGATGTTTGACATTGAATAAGTATTTTATAGTATGTATCTGTTAGGGTCATTTGTACTAGACGTATCACTTCTCGCTAACTTCCAGTTCTTTCATAACCGAAAATATGTTTTCCCTTTTAATTGTGTCATACGCTTGTTCAAAATCTATAAATATCATATAAAAAGGCAAATTTTGATCTATTGTGTTATCCATACATTGACTTATCAACAAAACTTATCAACAAAAATGTTATCTTCTGCGTGTGTTGCTAAAAAAACTGTTTCTAAAGAACTAACTTTTTCTACTGCATTAACAACCTACTTTTTTTGTTTTTCTCATCTAAGATTTTGTTTACTATTTTGGATGTTTTGTGGTGTGCATATTTTCGACCTTTGTTTTTAAACTACAGAAAAGGACAATACGTTATGGTTTTGGCCTACATAACAGATCGAATCTGCTTGCTTAGTTTGTAAATCCATCCATAACCGAAAACATGCTATTTTTTATAAAATGTACATCTGTCTAGCAGTACACCTAAAAACCTTATCCTTATCTTAAATTCGGCAAATTGACTTATAAAGCACGGTAAAAAAAACGTACAGCTGTCAAGTAAATCGCACGGCTTCTCTAGCAACCACTTAGCAACTCTCAATAGACGTCGCCATTTTATTAAAAATTTCCAATTTATATATTTGAGGTTAAATTTACTATATATTTTCCAACGCCAAATAATCAATGCGCATGCGATTTGCAGATGGAAACCATTGCTGATCGTTCTATCAACAAAGCTATTATTATTATAATTATTATTTTAATATATTATACACTGTAAAAAACTTTACTTAAAAAATAAATAAAGACTCTTAAATATCTTATAAGTTAGTTTAAGTCTAACACCATCTTCAGCTAATACATTTGCCCAACGTATACATACACTTCGAGGATAATAACTGGGCCATTAAATAAACTTTTACTTTTAAGTTAAACCCCAAGAGGGTCCATAAAATCCTTTAAAAGTTTTTACAACTCCACTTATACATAACCTTCAATCAAGTCGCTGCTTTTATTGAACAAAATTTTTTAGTAGTAGTAAAATGATAATAAAAAAAAACAACTAATGTAGATTGTTTTTTAATGGGTACTTAGTTAGCCGCAACACACAAATAAAAACCGTTTCTTCAGGAACTAAAATTCAATATTAATTAAGTTAAAATATACTAATTTTCTGGTTTTCTCTTAAGTTTTAGGAATAGTTTAAAAACAAAAACATTTAAATAGGAACATAATTAAATATAAATAGACAACTTCCCGAGTTATGGGCCATTCGTTAAGGAGGACATCAGCAACGCTTTTGGCTAATAAAGGTGTTGATGTCCTCGGATTAAAGCGTCATGGAAGTTGGTGTTCATCGACAGTGGCAGAAACTATGTAGAAGATTCTCTTCAAAATAAAATAAATTTTGCCGAAAAAATATTGAGCAATACTAGTAATACTACTAATGTATGCGATTCTGCAGGAGTTTCAGTTAGAAGTGAAACCACAGCCCAAACAAGTGGGATTTCATTAAATAATTTAACAAATCATACCATAAGTTTCAATATTAACAAATAATTCGTTAGTTTTGTTTATTCTTTCAAAAAATAAATTAAAATTAAGAGATTTTTTAACTCGAAGGTAAGTGAATTATACTTACTGTTGAGTTGGATTATTTACCGTCGAGTTGCTAGTAAATGTCACCTACTGACGTAAAATCTGTCACGGTAAATAGTCAAAAATGATCAATCGTGCAAAAAAAATATAATTTATAAAATAATCATTAAAACGGTCAATCCAAAAAATTTTGTATACTTATTTATTAATCAAGTGCCATTAAAACAGTCGTGCATAAAGGTTTGTATGTATTTTGGGCGTAAATAGCATTTATGAACCTTACGTGTTAATAGCTGATGGCTCAGGTTACACGTTGCGGTACATAAACGCCTGTTTTACTCCCTAGATACATAAATAACTATTATGACGGAAGAAAATATAAAATAACATAAGGTTAGAGACCTCCGGTTATATTTTTATTTTCCGCTTGCGTTTCGTTTTGCTAACGACTATGTAAATCGTCCGTGGCGGCAAATGATATTCAAATGCCAATCTTGTCAATTAACCTTAACCAGAAACTTATTTTGCGACCAACAAAACCTCTCTAATGTACTTCGTACGACTGTTAGATATATTAGGGTGAGACTATTGTTCTTCTGGAGACCTACCTAGGTTAAAAATGAACGTTAAAATGGATCTGCCAGTGGTCTAACAATTATAATTACATTAAATGTATTTTAAAATTACTTTTCGCATTAATACATTGCTTATACTTTGTCATTACATTTTAGCAGAATAATTTGTTAGGTTTTAAGGTCGTATAACAAACTGTAGAATATATTTTTATTTATTTTTTTTGTAGGAAATGGAGAAAGATCACAGTTTCAGTATTAAGTGTCAATGGAATTGAGTAAGGATGACATTTTCTCTTTCTAGTAGGACGGTTTTATTTTCCCCTCCGTCTTTAAACGCTTGTATTTTATTTTTGGCATTTTGAAATACGTCAATGCTGACATTTTCCTTTACGCTAACAGGAAGAGAGGGACAGTAATATACTAGTTACACCATCTTTAACGAAGTTACATTCGAGAGAAATAAATAGAAAGAAAATGAATAAACCTTACTAATAAACTAAGAATATTAAACCATTGAATTTATGGCAAAAAATAAATTGAACTACCTAAATCTGTGAAACTATGATCTCTTTTTAGTGAATTAAGCACCATTAAGAGTTGCAGTGTAGCTTTGGAAGAGGCCAATGGAAAACATCCGTTCTGCAAAAATTAGATATCTAGGGCAGTCATATTTGCCGTTTAAAAGGTACAAACGGCTATATTTTTAGACTATACTGTTACTGTACCCTAAAACACAAAAGAACAGTGAAAAAATAAAATTTTAATATATTTATCGGCGTTTGCTATTTTTCAAATTTGCATTCAATGCCAATATAACTGGGCCTGTAGTGGATAACCGGAGAAACAATATTATTGTTTTTGAATAATATGTCAGTGATTGGTTCGATGATAATTGCAGGATCATATTAGAACAGAGAAATCTAGATAGGATAACTTTTCTTAAAAAGAACACAGAAACCAATAAAAAAATTTACGATGCACTACGAAAAGAAGCTAAACTCATATGAAGACAGAAAAATAAGAAATTACAGAGCTCAAAAATTACAAGCTATTGAAGACTACGATAAAAATAAAGAACTAAGAAACTTTTACCACGAATTAAGGCGGACTCAGAAAACGGGGTACAAATATATCCAAGGTTGTAGAAGTAAGGTCAAATTATATCAGATCCATAAGAACAAGAATAGATGGACAGAACACTTCGAGCAGCTATATTAAACCACTTAGATGAACAGACGGATGTGGATAAAAATGAAATGGACTATAATGAAAATAATAAGGAAGAAAGAGAGCCAACTGAATATAAAATACTTTGCAGAAATACAAAACTTAAAGAATAAAAAGTGTGGAAGGGAAAATATAATAGTAGCAGAAGTGTTAAAACAAGAGGGAGTAGCTTTTCAACGCCGAATTAACAATTTAATAATAATGCTTTGCAGTAGATCAGAGAAAATATGCTTTCGAAAAAGTGGATACGTTTAATTATTTAGGAGTAATCTTATATAATAAAAATTATGAAACTTGTGGAAGAAATAGATCACTTGGAGCACTAAGTAGCCTACTTAAATCAAAGCAAATATCAAAAAGGGCAAAAATAAGAGTATACCGAACAATCATTAGAGCCACAGCACTATAAGGATGTGAATCATGGATTCTAACTGAAAAAAAATGCAGCTAAGATCTAGATATAGTAAAGAACAGTTTTGAGGAAAATATTAGGAGGTAAAAGATCGGAAGATGGCACATGTCGAAGACAAACTAATAAAAAATTAAACGAAACATACGGATAACTTAATCCATTATATAAGAGCGCAACTAGACACACTAGCAAAGCAATATTTGTAGGAGAAGTAATTAAGAAACGAGTAGGTAGACCAAGGAAGAAGTGGATAAATGCGGTAGTAACAGACATTAAGAATAATAGTATAAAAGATTAGAGAAGAACTGCAGAACATATGCAACGGTGGAGAAAATTAGAAAGGAAAATAGAGGAAGGCGATGAATAAAAACAGATGTAATGTAAAATGACACAATTTGTCAGTGATTGCCATTAGCAGAATTTCCCGAAATGGCTAAAAATCAAATAATAATTCTTATAAGATTTTTAGTGAAAATTTATTAAGTGAATTTAATGATAAAATATGAGCCCAGATTTAGGATTTAAGATCCTTTGCAGGTCTGGGTTAGCATTGAAATGTTGTTGTCGTATTGCTGATGGTGAGAATTTTGAATGGGTTTTTTATGATAATGAAGGAATAATTACTCAAGCGATAGATATTGTGGGGTAGCTGTTGGACGGAACGTAGAAGAATTCGCAGGCAACGGTCTTAAATTTAGGGGGGGGGTGAGTTGGACATCGTATGGATACGGATACAGAGCTATATTGTTTCCTTTCTGTCGGGCATTCGGTAAAATTATAGGGAACCAAAGAAAACTTTGAAACTTTTTGGTTTTGGCTAATGTGTTTTCGGAGAGTAGTGGACATTTACGATTGAACACTTTTAAAACGGCCTAGGTCGGGATGATATTGGTGTTTTTATAGACTACGTTGCGGGGGGTTCAGGTTAGGTTTCACAAGATTACATTGATCTTACATTGATGTTAAATTTTGCCAAATTTTCCTCCCAGTTCCCTAATAAGATTGGCTTGTCCCCGGACAGAGTCCAATGTGGACTTTACCTCAGGCATCCAACAGAGGGTGTGAGCATATCTCAATCCAGGAGTTATAGCCTCTCACCTAAAGCATTAGCCGAAAATTTTTCGGGAAGAACTTTGTCGTAGTTTGTATCATGGTGTTTGAAGTAAGTTGAGATTATACCTCCATTTGCGACACCAATCGGAAAATGAATTAAGGAATTCTTGGAGACGGGTTAGGAGACCATCCCGTTTGTGGGCACATGCAAAGATGGTGGTATCATCAGCATAGAGCTGAATGTGGGTATGTGGTTTAAGAGGAGTGGGAATAACATGGTTGTATATTAGATATAGAAGTGAAGCAAGGATGGAACTTTGGGGGACTATGGCTTGAGAAGTGTTTGGTAGGAAAAGGGAGTTTCCAGATCTATTTCTGATGGTGCTGTCGGAGACATCTGTCATTAACCCAAAAACCGATACCCATAACGATTGGCAGTTAATAAAAAACTAGAGTGCATAAACGCTTCTTTGGCTATAAATGGTATACTTTTTAAATAAATATCAAATAATATCTAAATCTACACACCATTGCTTAACAATAAGGGATGTAAGTAGTCATGTCTATGCAGCCATTAAAACGATGGCTTAGTCGAAGAAACTTCTACTATAGAATTCAGTAAACAGCTGCATCGGTTGACAATGGACATTTCATTTTTATTCAAAAATTTAAATTTCCAAATGGATATTGTTGATTTTTCGCCGATAAACGTTAAATTTAATTCCATTTAGTGCGATTCTCGTAGGTACGTCGGAAATTAATCTGCAAGAATAATCTTTGCGTTATTTCGAAAGAGAGTTTCGATAGTCGATAAAGTAACCGTTGGAAACGTTTTATAAAAGAGAAGATTTGTGAAAATCGTTGGAATAAGCGTACGTGTTCAATAACTACCACCTCCTACCTCCTCCCGACATCTCTCGAGTTTTCGTAATCCATTATTTTAGCGTTCTTCGGAAAATAGAGCTTTTAATATAATGGTCGGTAATTTTATATACGTATATGACTAAAATGGTTTGTTAATAAAAGGTATTTTTATGGTGGTTTTATTTTTTTCTATTGATTTAATGTAAATCGTAGGGGTCATTGAAGTTCTGGTACAAATAAATTTGACTATAATTCATTATTTATTCTTACAATTATTGTTCTTGTTTGTTTGAATAATTTTTTTACTTAAATTTATTTAATGGTACTTCTTTATTCTTCAATAAATGATTTGCAATTGTATCTTTTACGGTGATGTAAGTACCTACACAATAAATTAAGTACAACGTTTTTTTTTAATAAGGCAGAAAGTAAGCTGAAGATTCTTAAGCTATATAAAAGGTTACACATCGGAAAAGTCTAATAATAATTTTAAAAAATAATTTATTACTTAGATATAATTAATATCTGTATTATTCAATTTCTAATGATAAATATACCTGTTCGTTTAAAAATGTTATAAATTGTAAAACAATCCGAATATATGGAGACAGTAAAAATGCTACATTGTTTAAATTTTAAATTAATTTATCATTTTATAGTTCTATTAAAGATTGTCTAGTGACTACGTATCAATAATTATCTTTTTTCATGGAAAGGATACATTTAACGTTAGATGAAATGAAACGAGCTGTAGGGTCTTCTAGAAGGTGGCATGCGGCAAACTCAAGTTGCTCGGATAACGAAAACCGTTTACACTACCACTACACCAACACACACTTTTATCTGCCTGACGCGCGTTTCGATAACCAAGTTATCTTCTTCAGAGACCGAAGGTAAACTAAAGCTATGTCTACAAAAGGCGTTTTCGGAAACCTACTCGGGTTGGCCCGATTCCTAACCTACGCGTTCGTTTACCTAACCCGAACTACCTACCCGTGTTCGTAAACCACAGAGCTGTTAACTCGATCACCGACTCAGGTTGATCTACTGTAACCCTATCGAAAAGCAGGGTCGTTCATATCGCTTCAGACACCGCATGCGCATATCGAACCATTTTTAAATTTTGTCATTCTCTAAAAGCGCGGGAATTCAGTATCTTCTTCATAATCTCTTTTTAGATTAGATTTTTAATAGGATCAATTTTTTTCTAATAATTATTTCACGTTGATGAAATAAAAATGGAGATACAAGAAAATTTGGGTAGGTGTGAAATCTGTGGTTTCATTAGCCAAGAATCTAATGTTCGACGACACATGAGGCAAGTTCATCAATCTCCAGATAAATTATAAACTTTGATATCAATATTATTATATAATTTATCTACACCATCAGATTCTGATATCTTTCAGTTCAAGTAGTTAGAGACAATTATGAATTAGAGGGTTGATAATTTGAATGACTTATGACAGCATATTGAATACTCCGATCTGAAACCTGTGATGTTCGTAAACATGGTTGGTGGATATGTGATCCATGGTGATCCGTCACGTGACCTCAGTGGATCGGGTTGGCAACCCGGAGTAGGTTTCCGAAAATGCCTAAACTAACCTTATTTATATTTTTAGCGCCAAATGTTTTCGCGGTAAATCTTTTGGAGGCAAAGCCAATTTTAAGCACGAAAACATTTTTACAATAAGTTTTCTGATAATAAACTATAAAGTGGGATATCTGGGATAGGTCCTTTGTCCTTATTTAATCCATTTTTACACTTAATAATTTCTATACTTTCAAATGCATCTAACAATATATTGTTTGATACATTTTTTAAAAATTTTAAACTATCTACATTTAACGAATGGTTTTTGGTAATAGCATGTTCGGCAAAGCTAGATTTTTCTCTGCGTCCATATTTTAGATGAGCTAAATGTTCTTTAAATCTAGTTTTAACCGATCTTTTTGTTTGTCCAACATACTTTTTATCACAATCATTAAAACTTATTTCATAAATACCGCTTTTTTCCAGATCTTCTCTCTTATCCTTCGGATTTCCTAACAATTGTCTCAGGGTGCTACTAGTTTTATGAACTAAACCTAATCCCACCGTACCGAAAATTGTATTCAATCCTTTGGTATACTGAGGAATAAATGGCAATGAATTTCACATCGTTGTGTTCTCGCTGGAAAAAGGTGGTTTCATAAAGAGATTTCTTAAAACTAAGGCGATTTATTAGCTTATGAATTAGTTTTTGATCATATCCATTAAGTACAGCTATATCCTCAATTAAATTCTTTTCTCTGTTATATCTTGTTTTGTTTTAGGGAAAATTAATTAATCGATGAACTAAAAAATGAAAACTTGCCATTTTGTGTTGACTACAGTGAAAAGAATCTACCGGAATATATCCATACTTAGCGGTGTTTTTCCTAAAAATACCAAATTCTAACTTGTTATTATTTCTTATTACGAATGTGTCCATAAATGGTAACTGTTCATTATTTTATAGTTCAAAGCAAAAAATTTACGTTTGAGCTGAATAGCTAAAAGAATATTTATTAGTCCAGAACGTCAAATTTTGACATTTCTCTAAAATAAAAATGAAACTAAAATAAATCTTGGTATTACCCTCCATCTCAGTATTTTACATTAAAATTTATGAATATATCATTACCTGTCAAATTTCGAAGCGGTGGTGGGTCAGAGTTAGAGCGCTCGCCTTGCAAGCGATAGGATTCGATCCCCAAGTATGACCAACTTTTTTCCACATATGCTATACGGTTTTATTTTTTTTACCTGTGAAATTAAATGTCAAAAAAATAATAGTTTTGTCTAATGTTAATTAAGTTTACTTCAATTGTACGTTATATTACGACTATTTATACGAATGTATGAGTTTTTCGGACAGTGAATCTTCATCTACACCTCCAAGGGTTGTTTTTCTGATTTTATTTTAATACAAAATAGTTTATATAAATTTTTAAATTTGGTATATAATTATAAAATTTCTATAAATTGTTAAAAATTTACGTCTATATAAATACCTTATTAGTTTTTACTATGTCGTAGATAAAGTATATATAGTATAATGATTATTATGATTTAATGATTATAGTTTGATTTATTTATTTATAAATTTGATTGATTAATATATTTGATATTATTATTTAAATGTAATATAGCAACAAGATCTTCTTTTTCTCAGGGGTGTTTGGTTATGCAAGTTTCCAGTTGGATTATTAGGTAGGTATTTGAATAAAATTTGATTAAATTATAAATACAAATTTATTATAAAAAAAAATAAAGTAAAACAGTAATCTATTGAATGACTGATAAAATAATAAGTAGGAAATATTAAAAAGAAAGGCCATTTAGTAACTATAAAAGAACTTACTTGATGTTGAATATCAAGTAAATTCCTTTGTTTTTAAATTATAAAACTTAACTAACCACTACAAAAATTTTCAAAAAGTTTACAATTTTACCTGACCTTGATGTAGAGTCCTGCTTCCTGTTTGGTGGAAAAAAATCTGTAGTCGCTCTATGAAAAACGGAAACGAACGAAGTGATACGTGGAATTCCGACTTTGGTAAAATGTCGTGTTGTTAGACATTTGGTTTCTTGTGTAATACTATTGTTCTTTGTCTGTTCCTCCAAATTGATATAGTTTAGTGTTTGTTGGATTATAGTTCATTTAATTGTATTATAAATAGTAAGTACACTTATAAGTAGGTAATTTCTCCTTTTTTATGCGTCGAAAATGTTTTTTTTTTTAATTACAGTTTTGGTTAGTTTTTACTGTCACTTTTTGGCACTTTATTTTACTCCTTGATTATTTTAATTTGTATTCTTAATGTCACTATTCAACACTTTATTTTAACTACTTCAAAAACTGTTTGTTCACTTAATTCTAATTGACTGTTCACACTGACTGATCTTCTATGTTTCTAACTTTCTAGAAACTTCGTGAATTACCATTTTCTAAGAACACTATATGCATCTCTCTCTTTTTTATGTATGACTAGACATACTTACTTCGTCTATTGTCGATCATACCAGAACAAAAATATATCTGTCTTCTTTTTACACATTATAAAATTGATTTCGCGAAGTTTCCAGTAGGTTTTGATTAACATATTTATGTACAATATATAATATTGATACATTACATAATAAAAATTATTTTTAACTTAAAATTCTCTTACAAATACACAAAATTTATAATGACATAATATAAAATAATAAAATTTATTTGATTAAGGTAATATTTAACAACTTTTGTTGATATTATACTCATTATACTATTGTCGAATATTTAAATATTACAATAGTTACTCGTAGGTTAAGATCAATTACGCCCTTCTGACGTAATCGCCTAATGCTTATAATTTTGTCGCTCGTGCGTAATTGTCTGCTTAACCAACGCGTTACTTAATATACTATCCTACCACTGAAAATTTATGATGTAAACGTTTACGTAATTTTTATTATTACAAGCAGTAAGAGTCTATGATATTTTATATTTTTCTCACATAAAACATTTGCAGGAAAAAAGCCGAAGCTTGCGATGATAATTTTCTTTTAATGTTCTCTCGCCTTCAACGTTTAAACGTTTGATAATCTACCACGTAGATATTGTATATTATGTGCGTTCATTAATTGAATGAACTCCTGAAAATTAACCGAGTACGTGTATATTATACGTGCTAAAAGTCACAAGAATAATCGCCTGATATTTTCATAACCGATTATTCTCGGCATAATCGCTGAAATGTGTTCTTTTAATATTGTAAGAGACTGTTTTATTATTATTATCCAGAAAATGGAAACAAGCTGGAATAAAAATGAACCATTTAATTTTGCCGACTACTCAGGCTAATCCCGAAAATGCGGAAACTTGGAAGTTTGCAAAAAAAAACAAAGCAACCAAAAATAAATAAAAAAAAAACGTAAAAGATATAAGTTATTTTCAACCATTGAATATTTGTTCCGCTATTTTAAGTCGGAAACACTGAGAATATCCTTTTGTATTTCCATTACGGGCCGTTGGATTTGCATAATTGAAAAAAAGACTCTAAAAGATATTTTTCCTCATAAAAAGCGTCATATATATTAGCCGTTCTTGCATTTAGCTTTTTATTTTTTTATAGTGTAGTCCTCCTCGGTCCGTGATATATACGTCTAAGTCTAATAAATTATAAAAAACCACAACTGACAATAATATATCTTTTGATCTTATGTCATTTGCTTTTTGGGTCGCTTAGGCGTAGCTTACCCCTGATATTGTTGATCCTCGTTGTGGGGTTCTTTGGACACTCGGTAGTTTGCGAGCTGATTCCCTTCAAGTCGCAATCGGCTGCTCTGTGTGCTACTGCACATTTCACACAACTCAGGTCCATGTGGTATGCACTTTGCTCATGGTTGAAGCACTGGTATCTATAACACTGGGCAGTAGGGCGTCCGTTATTTACAAATTTGGTTTTAGACTTTTCAGCGCCCTTAAAATTTTTAGTTCGTGGCTTAAAAAAATAGCAGACCCATAGAAGCCCCTCTCTCTTGCTACCATAAACAGTGGTAGGGGTTTTTCTCCACCGTTCTGTCTTTTAGCTACCACACTCTTATTGGAATTAGGTTAGGTTAGGTTAGGAATTAGTCAAGCTTCTAATAACTCTGCTTTTATTTCTATTGGCTTGAGTTAACTGCTATTCTTTTAATGACCAGCTATCTTTCTTAGCTTAATTCCTTTAAAGTATTTTACCATTCTTCTGTAGTCGTCACGAGGATGGTAAGATTGCTCGTCAATCTTTCTTGAGGCAACTTCTTTCCTCAAGTTCTTCCATGCCATTACCGTTTTCAATGTTATTGACAGAGGTCTCTTCTCTTTGGGAGGGTTTGTTGTATTCTCCTTTGGTTTATGTACTGTTGCCGAGATAGTTTTCTTCATCTCGGTTTATTGTCCGCCTGTTTCCATGTCTTCTTATTCTTTTCGTGTCCTTCTTGCTTTGTTATTCCTCTGTCTTGTTGACATCTTTTCAAATTGTTGTCCTGGCGGTACTTTTCCGGTTGTCTACATAACCCTAGGAGCTGTATTCGTCTTCCCGTTCATTTTCTTCTCTGCGAATTTGTTTTGGAATTCTAGGACTTCTACTTATTTCCCTATTCTTCTTTTGGTTTTGAAATTATTTTATAATTTATGCTACTTGGGCTCGTAGCGTCGTAATGTCTCTCTGCACTGCGCTGTTTTCCCTCTCCAGCTTCGTTTAGGTCTTCTTTTTCTTCTGTTTCGGTGTGGGGCCAACGTCATGAGGCACCTCTTCACCAATGGATACCTCCTGCTTCATACTTAGTTGACTTACCTAGATTAATATCGACCCTAACAAGGTGTGAGCCTAACAGGTGTCTTAAAGTAATTGTTATTTTGGGATATGTAACCAAACCAGCTGGAACAACGGATTCTAGCAGATCAACAGTTTAAAGTAGTTAATGAACAAATAAATCTTGGAAGTTCTTCACTATTAAATTGTTTACTTTGATTGAGTCTTCATTTTATACATAGATAAGACATTATTGTAACATAAATACATTAAGTTATTGTAAATTTTTTGTATAGTTTTTTTCTGGTTTTTCTATATCATTGCACAGTTATACTGATCTTAGAGGGAAATACATCCAGGATAATCCCTTAGGGCTAATAACATCTATGTCTTATTACTTCCTTACTTGGTCTAGCCTTAACTACTTATCAACATCATGTACCTAACTACAAACAAAGAAAATGTAATTTCAATATGTCAATCTGACGATGCTAGTTTTTAACATCTGTAATTGCATTTTAAAACGTATTTTTCGAATAAATAGTGTTTAGTTTAGTTCAACCGTTCAGTTATTTATTGTTCTTAGTAATCTAGAATGTACTCCAGCACTTATGACAAAATAAAACTTTTATTAATAGATATGTTAAATAGTGTAAAGTTGGTTGCGTTTTTAAGTATTATTGTTAATTAAATACCATTTTAGATATTGTAGATGAAAAGTGACCTTTACCCTGACGTCAATCCTACAAACCTCGCGAAATGAATCAATAAGTAAAAAGTGGCTAATGTGCGCGTAAATATTTTAATTGTTTGTTTATCTTGTCAGGATTTTTTTGGGTTAAGTATACATAACAATATTGCTGTTAAGAATAATTAACATCTCTTCATTTTAACGCAAGTTCCACGTTTAATTAAAAAATTAGGTTTTAAATTATAATGACAGCTGTTTCGCTAGAATTAGCACCAATAGAAAAGGATGAGGTATATAAAGTTTGTGTTAATTTGTGATATTTATCTATTTTGTTGTTTGTTGTTTTTTTTTTTGTTGTTACTCTGACTAAATTAAAATTTTAAATTTTAATTTTTTTATATTACTTATTATTTATCATTCTCATTGTATAATGTATACATAAAGTATACATTTATTTTATTTTATTTTTTATTTTATTTTTTTTAACTGACCTTTCGCAATGTTTTATATTGTGAAGTTTTATATGTTTGTATGTTTTAAGTTTTATTTACTTGTAAATACTCTTGTATTACTGTTTTGTTCTATGTGATTTGTTTTTTTTTTAAACAGCTTTGTCCACAAATTTAAAAAAATTTTCGACAATAAAGCTTATTATTATTATTGTTTTCTACTGTTCGCTGTTCGACGTCAGGGTAAAGGTTAACATTTTCTACAGTAAAATTTGTGTATTTGGCATTAATTTTGAAAGTTTTAAAATTAGGATCATTTGTTTTAAACCAATGGATGCTACTTAATTAAAATCAGACTCATGGCACCAACTCCTTTTTATCCAAAAAATTGAAACATTAGCTTTTTTTGTATCTTTTATAGGAATTGAACTGAACACCGAGTTGTGTGATATTGTATCGAGTGAAGCAATAAATATTGTCATTATTACTAATATGAGGGATAAAGTCAAGCGGTAATAAAGGCTCTTAGTTAACCCCAAGACAACCTCGAGACTAGTGTGGGAATTTTTACTGATTTCTATTTTCAAGCATGCTCTTGATAATTAAAATAATAAATAATTGTGATAGCAAATACGGAATACAAAATATAAAATTAATTTATAAAACCTTAATATACGCCAACTAGTTTTCACCAAACTAGATCAATAACAACTACTTTCATCTTACAATAAATTAGACTAAAAACTAAGATTATTCATGATTAGAAATTCAAATGATCTCTTTAGATTCTGGCGAATCGATGTGCTCCGAAATTGAACAGCAAAAAAAGGGGATATAAAGTTTGAAGAGTTAGTTTATAAAGCATCTCCGGCTGGCTCTAAAATAGAGAATGAATTAGGTAATAGATGATTATCGCTAGGATCATAGTTGGCTGGGAACGTCGTCTCTCGCGCGGTGCTTTTTACGAGGTGTCGTAAAGAAAATATCATCGCATGTGCGTTACGCTACGACGCTACGACAGTAGCGTACGCCACAAATTTAGATAATTTAAAAAAGGTAGCTAATAAATAAACGGAGTAGGCACTAAGTAGCCTCCAATGCTATAACACAAGTATATTTATGTAGGCAGTTTCATTTAATCTTTAGGAACCCTACTACTACTACTACTATGATTACTATGATTATCAATATTTTTAGCAATGTATTCACCAAATTTATTGCTTTTAATTTAATTGAGTTGTATCTGGAGTTGAGGGTGTTTCTTATCGTAAAAAGTAATTGATACTGAGTTAATGCTCTTGTTTTTTTTCCATGCTAGGTTTTCCTTTGATTTTACCTTCTATTGTGCGCTGTATCTATTCAAATTCCATGTGCCATATTTTATTTCTAAGGTAGGCTGTTTTCCTTATTTTATTTGATTCCGTTAAGTGTGATCGAGTGTTCATTTTGATATTTTACAGTTCTTCATTCTAGAAATCCCACTTACTCTAAGCACCCAGCTTCTTTATGTCTTTTTATGTCAATGTCCAAGTTTCGAAACCATATAAAAGTAAGGACTATAGATAACATTTCAATGTCCGTAACCCTGTTGGTATTTCGGAAGACACAGGAGCTCCGCATATTAAGGAAACCAAACCTTACTTCAATGTTTCTTTCTTCTAACTAGCTGCTAAAATAAATGTACGTTGAATGGTTTTAAATTAGACACCGTTTATTGTTATGTTGGCGTTGTTGTTATTATCTTGTGGATTTCTGCTAAAAATTATAGTTTTTGTCTTATTCTAGTCCCATTATAGCACTTCTGTTTGATGTTGAAGATATTATTTTTGAAATTGTATTAGAAATATAACCACAATATAACTTTTAATTTCTTTATTTTGTTTAAGAAATATTAGTTACAGTAACATTTTCATTTATAATTGTTAATGAACAAATAAATCTTGGAATTTCTCCACTATTAAACAGTTTTAAGTTATTGTAAAGATCAGTACGATATAGATTATAGCTATCATTTCACAGTTGTACAGATCTTAGAGGAAAATACATCCAGGATAATCCCTTAGGGCTAATAAAATCTTGGCTTTAATATTGTTATGTCTTATTACTTCTATACTTGGACTAGTCTCAACACAACTTGATTAACATCAGATAGCTACCTTGAAAAAACAAAATGTTACTACAATATGTCAATCTGATGATGATAGTTTATCGAAACAACTATGTTTCATTTTTTAATGTCGTTACTACTATTTTTTATGTTTATATTGTTTAAGTGGTGCTTCTACCTCCAATAGAAATAAGGACGTGACGCTCGTGTCAGGCGTCGTTCGAGGCGTCGCCTTATCTTCTTTTGGTGGCGAGTTTCATTTATCTTCTTCACGGTTGACTGCTGTCAGTGTGTCTCTCTATACTATCGTTTTGTGGGGGAATCGAAGTTGCGAAGGAGTTTTTGATATCGGAAGAATAATGAAACATACATTTTGGAAAAATTTTAACTTTTAATTAACAAATTTTGAAGTTTCGCTAGACAATTAATTAAGAATGCCAAAGATATTGGTTATTTAATTGTTTATCCGATATTTTCCCTGCGTTCGTTGCTGCTATAATGAAATAAAGATAATTTTATGTTTGTAACTACAAATAAAACACTTTTTTTTGTTTACCTTTATTTACAAAACTTATTATTAAATTTATTGTACTAAGCCTTGCATTTTGAAAGTCCATCTTACAAAGAACAATAAAAAACTCTTGTTTAAACTCAACTTCCAATTTTAATAGAAGAAATTAGGTTTAAAATTATAATTACAGCTGTTTCGCAACTAACACTTGTAGATTATAGACTTTAAAACGGCTCGAGACATACTTTTTTATTTTTTTTTTTAATTCCTCGATATTAAAAAGTCATAATGAGTACCTGGAAACATTGCAGTGCCCAAATGTCAGTTAGATTGTTATTTCTGTATTGCAAAATGTATTGCCTAACTATCTACTTACTTGCCGAGCACCGTACGCACCAACGGTTTTACCAACCATTAGTTGAATACTCTACCGCAATTTATTTTATATAAGTTTCTTGTCTGTCGAAAAGTTCTTTCTTGCATTAAATAGTTTTTTTAATAATTCTCCTACACGTTAAATATTATATTAAGTAGGTTTTTAAATAATAACAATGAATTTTAAGCCCATAGCTTGAAGTTAAAACTAAATCTCTGTTCTTTTTTTTCAGATTTTTAAGTGTTTTAAATAAAAATACTACCGGATTAGCCCAAAACAGCCATTTAAAACGATACCCCCTTTTGTTGAAAAATTGATATACTCTTCCATTCTACAAGTTAAAACCTAAAAACCATTGTCATTGCATTTTAATATATCAAAATACTGAGAACATTAATCTATAACCGATAATTAAAATTTCATACAAAATGTCAACCTCGGATGCTATTGTCAGGTTATTCAAGCAGATATTTAAAGGTGTAGATAAAAAAAGAGCCTTCACTGTGACCATTCTCATCTACTCGACTAAATAAAGGGAAACAGCATCAGGGTTATAGCATATAAACTAATAAAAATTAACTTAGCAGACAGACAAAATAAATAAGATTATAGTCAAAGTGACCTATCGATTGTGGCGTATCTCAGTGTAGCGTACTGGGCCCGTTTCGATTCATCATATATAACGACGATATAGTTATTTTCTACAAAGTAGGCAATTGGGAAATGCTAAAAAATATGGTGACAGATACGCCAAATATATTTAAATCTCTGATGAGAACTGTTGTTTATACGAAAGCGTTTAATACAAAACGAAACATATACCATGCGAATGCTTAGCATTACTCTGCAAACAGCTTAGGTTCCTAGAAGTTGCTCTGACTCCATATCAAATGAGGATTGTGTCCTCTAGAAGTTGCTTAGCTTCGCTAGAAGCATTAGCGACCTAGAGTTTAAGAAGATTAAGGTAGTCACAAAAGATCTTAGTAGGTGTAAATGTAGAGAAGTCCAACTGGCTTGAACAACCCAATTCCTCATAATAAACTTTCAAAAAACAAATTTTATGATGAACATTATTGTACCAATACTTTCTCTAGTTGGACGTCGAACCTAGTCAAGCCAATGGGGACACTCTTCTATATAGATGGCTCAAAACTAGAGGGGAAAATTGGATGTGGAGTCCTCTCAGTATCCACAGCCAAAGGGATACTAAAATCCCGTAAACTAGATCTTCCTGACCTCAGCTCTCTATACAAAGCAGTAAAACCTTAAATGAGCTGGCAACTAAAACAAAGATCTAGACCAGGGCCTCCTCGGAAAGAAGCCAACCAACCCCGACCTTCAGTCGATTGGCGTTAAAAACCTAAAGCTGTTCATCAACAGCAGCAACTGTCACCTAACCTAACCTAACCTAACCCTTACTATCTGGAAATCAATCATATTAAGAACATTAAAGAAATAACTTTTTAACAAAACGAATATTTACAATATTAACATAACAACTGTATATGTACTATAATTTTTACTTTGATTTGTTTTACCTCTTTCTGTTAAAATTTTTTCCATTATATTATCCCACGTTTCTTTGGATCTTCGTCGTTTTTCTTTGCTTAGGTTTTGCTTTGTACAGATATATCATCACCCATCCTATGTAAGGGTGCTGCCATCCCAGTTGTCGTTGTTTAACGATATATTCTAGTGTTTTATTATCTAGTTCAATTAAGATTTTTCCATTTCCTATTTTGTTCAATTAGGTACATTCGTATACTCTCAGAAATCTCATTCCTGGTTTTGGTTACTTCGAAACCAAAAATAAAAATGGCTTTGTAAACTTTCATTTTAGTTTTGTTTATGACATTTTCTTATTGCATGATGTACTTTTTTGTCTTTTCTATTCGTTTGTATCAGCCAGTTTTTTTATTATCCAGAATAACTGACAACTTATTTTCTTTTCTTTTCTGGAATGACGATTTGCATATTTTTTTGGTCTATTCCTTGTGAATACATCGTTAAAAATTTTAATATTTTTTTACTAAATGTTGAGCTCCGATTAGCTCAGTAAAACTCCGGTAGTTTATAACAACTCAGCTTTATTTAAAAGCCTTAGAACTATACCAATATTGATTATAAACCACTTAAATTAATAAAAAATGGACTGTATATTTTTTGACAACGTAAACTCAACCATCAAAATTACATTGTTTTGTTGTTACCTGGGAAACGGTTGGTTAGCCAAAAGGCGATTACTTAGGTAATGATTCGCGGTACTGAGTACGTCCAAAGGCACGGCTGGAGTGAGAATTTATAATTCGCGAATCTAACATTCTCCCCCCTTTGAGGAGTCATCCTCAACAATAGAACTATGTAACTGCAGAGGCAATGGACTCAACTTTGTCACTGGCCTAGTAAATATCCCATTAGCTGTTTTTATTTTAACCACACGCACTTTATTATCTCGACCAGGCATTACCTCTAATACTCTTGCAAGACACCACTCCAAAGGAGGTAGATTATCCTCCTTCACAATAACCATATCACCAACCTTTAAATTGGTTTCTGAAACCTTCCATTTTGGACGATGTTGAAGTAGATTTAAATACTCCGTAGACCAGAGTTTCCAAAAATCTTGTCTCAATTTTGAACAGTGTTGCCAAATGCTCAGACGATTATTCGCCAAATTAGAAACATCTTTTTCTGGGAAGGAAGTTAGTGGTTGCCCTATTAAAAAATGTGCTGGAGTTAAACATGTGAGATCAGAAATTGAATCTGACATTGATTGCAACGGCCTTGAATTAAGTATCGCTTCAATTTGCGTTAATACCGTATATAAACATTCATATGATAGAACCGCGTTACCAACTACCCTTCGCAGATGATATTTAGTGCTCTTAATCCCTGCCTCCCACAGACCACCCCAATGCGGACTATTAGGAGGAATAAATTTCCATTGAATCTCCCTAGTAGATAAAAAATCCTGAATTTGACAAACATGCCCCTTAAAAAATTTATATAATTCATTCAAAGTATTATTCGCACCTTTAAAATTAGTTGCATTATCGCTGCTTATTGAAATAGGATTACCCCGACGAGATACAAATCGTTTTAATGCTAGCAGAAAGTCCTCTGTATTTAAACTAGTTACCAACTCAATGTGAATGGCCTTTGTTGCCATGCACACAAAAAGCGCAATGTATGCTTTTGACACCCGAGCTTTGCGTAACCTCGACTCTTTAATCATGATTGGTCCCCCGAAATCAAGACCTGTGTGCAAAAATGCACGAATCAGTTGTGTTCTTTTCAACAGGCAAACTTCCCATAAGTTGTTTTGATCCAATAGCTCTAAATCTGTGACACCTTACACATTTAAGCAAAATCGCCTTTATTCGTCGTACAGATTTTATAAGCCAAATAGATTGCCGAAGACTGTTAAGAACTGCTCGAGGACCAGCATGTCCCAACCTTAAATGTTCACTTTCAATAATTATGTCAGTAACATGGCAACTGCTCGGAAGAATAACCGGATGTTTAGCATCAAAAGACAAAAGCGCATTTTCTAAACGTCCCCCTACTCGTAATAAACCATTAGAATCTAAAAAAGGAACCAAAGACAAAATTTTACTATTTTTTGGTAATGGTTTGTTTTCCTTTAAACAAATAATTTCTTTCGAGAAATATTTCTCTTGGACCATTCTAAAAATGCAAATGCGAGCCTTAGATATCTCATCTACACAAAGAGGACCGTAAAGTTTTAAATTATTCTTCTTAGTATTTTCTATAAACCTTAACACATAAGCAATACATCGTTGCATCCTATTAAAAGAAGAAAACCTTGAAAATGTCCAAATCAATAATTGTTGTGGCTTGAAAATGAACTACTTGCCTTTGTTCAGGCAATGAAGATGCGTCCAAATTGATTTGTTCTGAATGTAAAAAACAATCGGGTTCACTTAAAAAATCAGGACCTTTAAACCAAACTCTACATTCTAACAATGCTTCAGGCTGAAGACCGCGAGATATGTAATCTGCTGGATTTAAATCGGATGAAATATGTCTAAGCTCAACGTCCAGTGTTAAGTCCTGAATTTCCGAGACCCGATTAGCGACAAATGTCGTCCATCGTGATGGAGATGATTGCATCCAAGAAAGCACAATTTTCAAGTCGCTATATAAAATAGCTTGGTTAAAGTTAAATTTCATGCATGATTTAAACTTATCATACATTCGAGCTAAAAGCAAAAGAGCACAAAGTTCTAGCCTCGGTAGAGAAACCGTTTTAAGAGGCGCGACTCTTGATTTTGAGTAAACGAGATGACAAGAAACAGAATTATTATCGTACAAAGCTCTAACGTATAAGCAAGCGCCGTAAGCTATCATGCTTGCATCTGCAAACCCTATTAATTCTACCGATTTAAAGTTCCCAGAGAATATCCATCGTTTAATGCTTAGTTCTTGTAACCTTGGAAATTGCCTATAAAATGTCAACCACTCAGTTAATAAATCAGAAGGTAAAATATCGTCCCATTGAAGTTTTTTGGCCCATAATTTTTGCATAAAAATTTTGGCTAAAATTATAACAACGCCCACGAAGCCCATTGGATCGAATATTTGACCTATAATTCCTAAAACCTCACGTTTAGTAAATTTATCTTTTTCAATCACACTTGGTACCGATACGCGAAATGAATCTAAAACTGGGTCCCATAAAACACCTAAAACCTTGGATGATTTATCCCCTTGAAATGAGACCAAAACCATGTTATTTGAGTTCCACTTATGTAACAAAAATCCTGCAGACTCTAAGAGGACACTTAATTCATTTTGAAGGTTATGTAAAGCATCCAATGTATTCGCCCCCCCTAAAATATCATCCACGTACGTTTGTTCCAATAACGTTTCCGCAGCCAATGGATATGACCCTTTACCTTGGTTAGCTAATTCCATTAACGTCCGAGTTGCTAGAAAAGAACTACAGCTACATCCGTACGTGACTGTTTGTAATTCTAAATGACGTATTGGAAGTGAAGGATCATCTC
Source organism: Ophraella communa (assembly GCA_035357415.1). Classification (NCBI taxonomy): domain Eukaryota; kingdom Metazoa; phylum Arthropoda; class Insecta; order Coleoptera; family Chrysomelidae; genus Ophraella; species Ophraella communa. The sequence continues at coordinate 15,580,929 of CM068988.1, read as the reverse complement.
TCCAAATAATATTTTGTAAGACTCTATCGTCTGAATGAACTTTGACACATCTAAACATTTTTTGAATATCACTTGTTAAAACAAATTTAAATGTTCGAAATCTAGCAATAATGTCAAACAAATCAGATTGAACTATACTGCCTGTTAATAATATATCATTCAAACTTAAACCCGAACTAGTCTTCATTGATCCATCAAAAACTACCCTGTATTTTGTAGTCAATTTGTCTTCTCGAACTACACAATGATGTGGAAAATAGTACCTGTGTTGCTGTAAGAGTTTAGCATCATTAGTAATGTCCAGTGCATGACCCATGTCTAAATATTCCTTAATGAAAGCCGCGTATTCCCTTTTTAAATTTGGATCACTTTGAAACCTTTTCTCAAGTGACAAAAACCTTTTTGTAGCCATAGGAAGAGACTCGCCTAGAGAAAGAGCAGTGTATTCCTGTTTTATAGGTAACCTAACCTCAAAAACACCAGATTGTAACCTTTTAGTAGTTGAAGAATAAATATCTTCACATATCTTGTCCTCAGGACGCATATGTCTTTTATTTGTGACCTCCTCTAACCTCCAAAATTGTGGGATCAATGCGTTTAAATCCGGACCTTGTGAATATAAACAAACCATAACATTCGAGCAAATATTATTTGCATAGGGAATACTCCCCCCTATGACCCAACCAAACAAAGTATTTTGGAGAATGGGCAAGTCATCACCTAACCTTAAAACACCACCACTCATTACATCGAAATAAATATCCGCTGCTAGTAGTAAGTCTATTTTTGATGGAATACCAAATGAAGGATCAGCCAAATCCAAACCCTTGGGTATATTTAAAGAACCGTTATCAACGTAAGAGTGGGGTAATGGACAAGTAATATCCCTTGGCATTATACCACAAACTGCCGAAATTCTTTTTGTTGGATTATATTGAGATTCCACTTCAATATTAACAACGCTTGTGACTTGAACATCACATTTTCCAATTCCAGAAATATGAATGTTAGCCGAAGTTTTTGGTAACCGTAGTTTATCCGCCATGCGTGATGTAATGACTGAACACATAGAGGCCGAATCCAAAAGTGCTCTGGCCTGAACCCTTGAACCGTCATGGCAAACTAAATTGACCATTGCTGTGGCCAAAAGGATTTGTTTATTGACCCTAGAAATTAAACATGGAGAAAAATTTGTTTCATCTGAAGTAGATACCAATGACGTAGACGCAGAAGGTCCTCTATCAATATTTTCTTCAACCTTAGAACTATTCTGCTCATTGTCCCTTTCTTGTCCATTAAGTGTATTTGCATTTGAAACCAAATTGCCACTTCCTTTTCCATATTTGTCCCCGTGCAATGAAGAATGATGTCTTCCCTTACAAATCCTGCAACCATCTGACTTGCAGTAATTTGCTGTATGCCTAAAACCCAAACAATTGTAACAAAGTCGATTTTTATTAATAAACTCACGTTTGTGTGCTAAATCAAACCTTTGAAATTTATTACATTTATGCATTGGATGTGCCTCCAAATGACAACAAATGCATTTACCCTTCGCCGTATTTGTTGATTCAGTCATTGAATAACAACCCGCCTTTACAAATTTTTGCTTGTACTCTGGTTTTGTTAAAGATTCTAAAGCTAAACACCGCTTATCTAAAAAGGTTAAAAAATCCGAAAAAGTTGGCAATTTTGTGCAATCACGCTCGAGTTCGTAAGCCTTGTGTGTGTTAAAATCTAATTTAGATGCCAATATGTAAACCAAAATTAAGTCCCATGTCTCTACAGGTACCCCAAGAGCAGAAAGAGCATTATAGTTTTGTTTAATTTTTGTTATAAAATCCCGCAAAGCTGATGAGTCACCTTTTAAAACTTGTGCTTCCATTAAAAGTCTGATATGACAATTAATTGTTATTAATTTATTGTCATATCTTTTATTTAAAATATCAAGTGCCACATCATAGTTTGACTCTGTAATTTGCAAATCCTTAATCATTAAAAGTGGTTCATCCCTTAAAACCGTTTTTAGATAAATAAATTTTTGTGTTTTATTAAGGTATTGATCACAATTAATAAGAGAATTAAATAATTCAATAAAAGACCTGTAATCTTCATACTTTCCAGAAAAAATAGGAATATTGATGCTTGGCAGTTTAATTTTTGTAGGGGGTAATGACGAGAATAAATTTTCAGAAGAATTTGTACGTAAATTATTCGCAAACCCACTTGACTCCCCACCAGTCGCACCTTGCAGAACTTGTGACCGATTGGAAATTATTGTTTTAATTTTACTATATAGTGAAATGTATTGAGCTTCGACTTCTACCCTATCACTCTCTTGGCAACCATCAATTTCCTCAAGTTGTTCTTGTACATATTCATAATCACTATAAGTTTTTACAAGCATCGATTCCCTAACTACAAAATCATTTACATCTATTGACATGTTATTTCCATTTGAATTTACATAGTTCGCCAACCTAGTTATTTTTGATTTAATTCTGCCTCTTTTTTGTATTAACAATGTTTTATCCTCCTCTCCCATTTTGTTTAACGCTCAGAAAATTATAAACAAATTGAAAATCACGCAAATACTTAACTAACAACACCCTTTACAAAGTATAAATCACTAAATCTAAATCTAAAAATGTCTGTCAAATTTCCTGTCAAAACGTATTCAAAATATCCCTGATGCTGTGTAACAATAATAAAGAAAGATCTGACCTTGCTTCAGCAGTCTTCTATACTCCTTCTTAGTATAATACCATGTAAAATTTCCATATAACAGTAGTCCGCTTACTACCAGTTTCATATACCATTTATCAGCAATTTACCATGTACTAGTCCAGTAATCAACCTTGTATAAATCTGCTTCACATTTGTAAAAATACCTTGCATAAATTGCTAATGCAACAGCAAATTCTAATCCCGTTACAGTGCCAAATCACTGGTGTAAAAATCCTCTTTGTTCTCCAGTAAAATCCTGCTCGAAGATGACCAAATGTTGAGCTCCGATTAGCTCAGTAAAACTCCGGTAGTTTATAACAACTCAGCTTTATTTAAAAGCCTTAGAACTATACCAATATTGATTATAAACCACTTAAATTAATAAAAAATGGACTGTATATTTTTTGACAACGTAAACTCAACCATCAAAATTACATTGTTTTGTTGTTACCTGGGAAACGGTTGGTTAGCCAAAAGGCGATTACTTAGGTAATGATTCGCGGTACTGAGTACGTCCAAAGGCACGGCTGGAGTGAGAATTTATAATTCGCGAATCTAACACTAAATTCTGTTTAAGTCGAAATTTTTTTTGGAAAATCATCGGTTTATTTACTGTTTGTGCAAAAAATTAGAGTTTCGTATTATGGACTGTGATTTTTTTTATTGTATAGAAATAAAATAAATAATGTTTATTGAATGCTGTTAAGAGTTTAGCCGTAAGCTGTCCTGTGGACCGAACGCACTCCGGAAAACACCTGTCATTTCCAATGAAAACAACCCAAATCATCCATCAAGGCATTTAGGCGGCAAGCGCCGCTTTTTATATTTTCTTTTCAAGCTGAAATCCACGGTATTTTCGTTGCTGTCAGTGTGCTTCAATTTAAATTTTCCGGACTGATTAGACGCAGTATGACGAATAAAACCTGGGTCTGTATCTTTTCAATTTTAAGTGTTATGAAAAGGAAAAGGAAAAGCTGAAGGGCTAAAAAAAAGAAGTTCGTGTCATTAGGAAGCAAGGATGCGCCAAACGAATAGGGTCAAAGATAATCCACCGAACAGAGTAAGAAAAATATCAAGAATTTTTATGTTTGTTCGGATCCCGTAAAAAATGGAAAATAAAATTTTATGAGGGGCATACTGAAATGTACTGATTACTATGTGTATTGCCACTAAGGTACTTAAGATACTTTTTGAAAAATATATATTTATTTTTATTCCTAGTTTAAATAATCATATATAAAAAAATATGGGGATTTTTATTCAAAAATGAAAAAGAGACATGGATTTTCAAGATGTTTCACCCATAGAATATCAATCTTAAAATAAACATACATAAAAATAAATTTGTAAAGGGTGAAATTTCCTGTATAATCCCATAGTTCAAAATTGTGGCAGCAATAGTAGCGAAATAAGCAAAAACACAGCTAAAAAATACCAATAACCAATATTTTTCGGAATTCAATATTTAAAAATTAGTATTCTTTATTAATTAATTGTAACAAATCGGCTATTGATGTAATTGTTTACCTGAGTTAACGAAATTGTTTGTTAAGCTTATGCAAACTAGACGTTTTTACAAAAACTTGTAGACCGACCAAAAACAATTTGCAATTGTGGTAATTCTTTTACCAACTCTAAAAGGCATTCACAACAATTTTCAAAGATGTGTACTTTAACATTATACGAATTTTATTAATAAAAGTTGTGATTTAAATAATAGCTAATTAATATATTTCGCTGATTTTAGTTAAAGATTAAACTTTTTCATGTATACCTATAACATATCCTAACCTCTATGGACTTTTTTTATTATCGTCTATATCCGTCTTCAGTATTTCTTACTGTTAAATAGAATGTTTTAATACACTCAACCGCTTCTAGTCAAATTCGGAACATTATGGGTAACACCATTCCATCCTTTTCGCGAAGCTTCTTCATTCTTCAGTGGCGGCGGTCTTGAAAAGGAGACTTTCATCACATTGCCCCCTCCTGGAACTTCGTTGATAGAGTTGGATGAGAATGATTGTATCTGCAGTCGGATCTTCTTCTAAAAATTCCAATTGCATGGAAACAACAGGGGTGGTCTTCTTCATTGTAAATTGGACGTTGGGCGAATGACTACAACCCCACATTTTGACTTCGGTATCTTGAAAGATTACTTTCACTATGTTTGCTAGCTTCATCAACAGTCTATACTTTTTATAATTCACTTCACTATCTACTTCATCATTGCGACATTTCAGAGAGCCTATGAGTATGAGAGTAGTTTTTCGATTTGCAGTGACAGGACTTTTACCTGATTTGAGAAAATGACCCATTTCACCACATTTATGGTACACGCGAGGCTTCTTTTTGTTTTCAGTAAAGTTCTTCATCATCTTTTTGGTCCAATTAATCTTTGTCTTCTTCATCTTTTACATACCTTACTTTACTGCATACTTCACAAACCTTTGAAGCTGCTTTATACTCAAACGCAGCGGACAATATATCGACTAAAGTTGTGATAGGCTAAACGAAGAGTCTTGTTCATTTCGAGGTCACAGAGTTCACTAAGAAATGCTTCTACAGCTAAATATTCTATCATACCTTCATCAGCTGCAGGATAGGTAAATCAAAGATGAATTTTTTTTCCAAAAAAGCAAAATATTATTTTGCAAAGAAAAAAGATCAGTAGAAAACTTATTCTCTAATGAAAAAATATCAGTAGTTAACTTATTTTTCAATGAACCCGAGGGCTGGGTGCCTACCGGGCGCGTCCCCAGGTGGCGGATAGGGGATCCCCAGGAGAGCCGTTGAACTGCTTAAGCAGGTATAACACTGCAATTTAGCAGGGAAGCGGCGAAGCTGGGGGTGTGCGTCTATACGGGTGGCATGGTCTGGTATGAGCAGCTGATAACTGCAAGATTGCCAGAATGGTCATTCCTAAGGTCGCACCGCGGACCAACCCCCCCAATTCCAAGGTGTAAGGTAACGTGCCGAAGGATGGATGGCCGCTGGGGTATAAGCGGTCGCAAACGTTCCCCTGGGGGAACCGGGCAAAACCCCCTTGTATGCAGTCTTGCTTTGGCATGCGGGGCTCTGCCGGAGTGGACCGACATTCCCTTGCTACTCGTGGGAACAACCATGGTAAGAAAAATGGCGGGAATTAATATCGCTCAGATAAACGCCCATCACGCCAAGGGATCATCGGCGGTTATTTCAAGGACGTTTATCAGAAACCAAATGGGATTAGTATTGATCCAGGAACCATGGGTCCGTGATGGTCAGGTGAGAGGACTCGCAAGTAGGGAAGCCAAACTGATATACAAAGTGAGTAATGTAGACATACCCAGAGCATGCATCTTGGTAAGTAACAGCATTGATCACTTTTGTGTGTCAGAGTTCATGACGAGAGACCTCGTTCCGATTCGAGCAAACCTCGAGTTCGAGAATAGACGTCAAGAAGTCATGATAGCATCATGCTACTTTGCAGGGGATGGGACTGCACCGCCTACAGAACTGCAAAGACTAGTCGAGTACTGTGAACAGAAGAAGCTGCCGCTTCTCATAGGATGCGACGCCAACGGTCACAATACCATATGGGGAAGCACAGACACCAACGAAAGAGGGGAGAAAATTTTAGAATTTATATTTAATAAGAATCTTGTTATACACAATATAGGGAATACACCTACGTTTGTAACCAGAACAAGAAAGGAAGTACTAGATATAACACTAAGTACACCGAATCTTAAGGATAGGGTGAAAGATTGGAGAGTATCGAACGAACCATCCCTCTCTGATCATAGAATGATTATGTTCAGGTTAGAGTGTAATCCTCCTGAGCCAGCACTCAGGAGAAACCCCAGGAAAACTAACTGGGAAAATTACAACACTAACCTGAACATAAATCTTGCAAATCTCAAGAATAAAAGAAATGCCAGGAATCATCTGGCATTAGAAAACGATCTCATAGAGCTGAACGAGGCAATACTCGATGCCTATGAATCCAGTTGTCCCCTCCAAAGGACTAGAAAAGCAAAAGATGCGATATGGTGGAACAGTCATCTGTCAAACCTAAGATCCGAGACGCGACAGCTCTTCAACAGAGCCAAACGTAATGGAGATTGGCAGAGCTACACCGAGAAACTTACATCATATAACAAGGAGATTAGAAAAGCTAAAAGAAACAGCTTCAGAAAACTCTGCGAAGAAATAGACGCAACACCCTCTGCAGCAAGGCTACACAAAGTCTTGGCAAAAGGAAAAGTAGACACTGTAATGGCACTACGGAAGCCAGACGGAAGCTTCACAGAAAGCGAAAAAGAACGAGCTCTGCTCCTATTAGAAACTCACTTTCCCGGAGGAATTGTCCCTTCGGGAACAACAAGTGAGAAAACTAAAAGACCTACCAGGGAAGACACTGCAATGGCAAAACACATATGCAGTGAGGAACGGCTGAGATGGGCTATGAACACCTTCCAGCCGTTCAAAACCACTGGAACGGATGGAATATTTCCTGCCCTACTCCAACAGGGCCAAGAGGCAATAATTCCACACTTGATCCGAATTAATCGGAGCAGTCTTGAACTGGGATACATACCAGAAGCGTGGAGAAGGGCCAAAATCACCTTCATCCCAAAAGTAGAGAAACGGGACACTACGCACACCAAATCCTTTAGACCGATCAGCCTCATATCGTTTGTTCTAAAAACGATGGAAAAAGCTGTAGACAACTACATTAGAATAGAAATCTTGGAACAGGTGCCATTGCACCCTCGTTAACATGCGTACCAAGCGGGAAAGTCCACGGAAACCGCTTTAACACAGTTGACGGACGAAATCCAAGACGCACTGAACAAAAAAGAGACCGTGGTATGTGCCTTTCTAGACATAGAAGGGGCCTTTGACAAGACGCCACATGAGGCAGTCAAAAGAGCATTGATTGAGAAAGGAGTAGATAGAACGACTTCCAGTTGGATGTCGCAACTGCTATCTACAAGAATCGCAGAAATGGAGGCAGGACAAGACACTATCTCCATTAATGTGACCAGAGGCTGTCCACAGGGGGGAGTTGCATCCCCGCTTATGTGGAGTCTCACTGTGGACAGTCTGCTCTGTCAATTGACTAGGGAAGGCATACCATGTCAAGGGTATTCCGACGACATGGTTATCCTGGCAAAAGAGAAGTATGAAAACGTCCTCTGTGATATTGTTCAAAGAGGATTGAACATTGCGGAACAATGGTGTGACTCGGTGGGACTCAGCATCAACCCCACCAAAATCACACTAGTAGCCTTTACAAGGAAAAAGAAACCTAATCTAAAAATCATAAAAATAGGGGAGAACATCGTCGAGTGGAAAACAGAGGTAAAATATCTAGGGCTAATCCTAGATAGCAGGTTACTCTGGAACAAACACGAAGACGAAGTAATACACAAAGCAACCAAGGCCCTCATGGTGTGTAGGAACATTGCAGGGAAGAACTGGGGATGTAACCCACGTATCCTGCAATGGATATACACAGCAATAGTGAGACCATTAATCACATATGGGGCAGTGGCTTGGGGCGTAAGGGCTAATCTGAATACGACGAGGAAAAACCTCTCGAAAATTCAGAGACTAGCCTGTTCATGTATCACTGGAGCAATGGGAACTTGCTCCACTGCTGCAATGGAGGTGATTTTAAACTTGACTCTGCTCATTCTGCTAGAAAGTGTAAGGAAGAAAACAATATATAGAATGATCAAAGAAGGAATTATCAGGGAAAAACCTCGATCACTTCACTTTGATCAAACTTGGGAAATGCCCCAAGATGATATGCCAAAGAAATTCAACTTTGTGAGAAAATTCATCACAAAGTTGAGTAATAAATCTGAATGGGATGAAGACGAAGGAACTGGGATAGGAGTTTTTGGACCGAGAGCCAAATACTCAGAAAGCTTGGGCACATACCCGAGCATCTTTCAAGCAGAAGTCCGCGCCATCGAAAGATGTGTGGAATTCAATATTGGAAGAAACTATCGCAGACAAGAGATTGTGATCATGTCGGATAGTCAAGCAGCCATCAAAGCGCTGAGTTCAAATATAATCAGTTCGAAGATGGTTTGGGAATGCCTAGGCAAACTAAATGAACTAGGCCAGAAGAACACTGTCACCCTCCTATGGGTCCCGGGACACATAGGAATAGAGGGGAATGAAACAGCAGATAAGCTGAAACCCCACATTTGGGACCAGAACCATCGTGTGGGATCAGCAGTAGAGTAATCTTAGGAAAACTAAGAGAGGAAATGGAGAAAGAAAAATCCGAGTACTGGAATCAGCTGGAAGGACTGAGGCAATCTAAGATACTACTGGGAAACTTTGACCAGAAGAGATCTCTTAGCTGCCTCAACCTCAGTAAAAAAAGGCTCCGTATTCTAACGGGAATATTAACCGGGCATTGCCGGTTAAGAAGCCACATGAAGAAACTAGGGTTAGCAGATGAAGCAAAGTGCAGATTCTGTGAGGAAGAGGATGAAACCTCAATACATATACTCTCAGAATGTCCTGCCTTGCAAAATTCTAGGGCTAGATACCTAGGAGCACATGAAATAGAGGAAGGGGATCTACCTGATTTGAAGCCCAACGATGTCCTAAACTTCCTCAGGAAAATAGGACTCGAAGAGCTGCTATAAATCTGAGAAAACATCAGAACATGGCAAGTAAGGGGGGACACAATAGATCCTATGGGTCGCAGTGTAATCATCACCCCTAACTCATTCATACATTCATACATTCATTTTTCAATGAAGAAATATTGGAAGAAATCAGTGGGAATTTTAGACATAGAAGACAAAGAATACCTTCCGGGTCTGATCCTTGATCCTATATCGCCTATCTAAGTCGCTCCACCAACTCCGAATTTGTTTCTGTAGTGTCCAATTCACGATCTTCAAGCTCAAGATGCAAGCCTGTCACTAAAATTTTTTTCTAATTTTTTTTTCTATTTATTTATATTATATCCCACTTCCGGCACCAATGTAACCTACTTTTACAGTCTAATATTTGTACAACGTCTGAACTCAAACAAAAATGCTTCCTCGCACAAGAGTATTAAAATACCCACCACTGCTTCTAGTCGAATTCGGAACATTCTCGATCACACCTTTTTGCGAAGCTTCTCTATTCACGAAGCGGTCGACAGTTCACATCGTAAACTCATCCATGTACGATTTTGTCTCTTTCTTCGTTCTTTCTTATGAAACGGGTCCGTTTTACCTTCTCCTTTTTGACTTCTCATTTTATTTCCTTAGATTCACATCTAGTTCTTTTAGTTTTTCTAAAACCACTTAATGCGGTTTCGAATTAAAAATTTTTCAAAATATGTTTCCATTAGTTTTTGATTGACAATAATTTATTAAAGCATATCGTATTCTTTACAAATTATTGTAGAATATTAAGCTTTTCTGCCTTTTATTTTTCCATTTTTCTGGTTACATTTAAAAAGCTCAGCGATTTATTATCAAATTGCCAACCCTATTCCGTTATAAAATATTACTCGACTCAAACGACTCACCCAATCGTTCCTTAAATTTCCATTAAGAAATTGAAAAAACTGATCCTATAAGCAGAAACGTATTTTTCGGTAGACTGCAATTTTTTCCATGCTACTGACCCAAACACAAACATACGGTCCCCTATAAGCATTTCCATAACTTTATCAAGACAAAACAAAAACGAAGCAGTTTAAAACTGCTTATAATTGTTCTTATGATGCAAATAATGAAACGGTTATTACAAGTAACCTACAGTTTAAAAATTGTCTAACTCCATTTTTGGAGAGTTACTGTTCCTACTTTACTATAAAAAGTTGTAATGTTTATCATAACGACTTTGCAGACGACGTTGTTCTGTTTACGAAAAAAGAGGAAGGCCTAAAGAATATATAATAAGAATAAGAATAAGAGTTAGAGCAAACATCAAAGAAAGTAGGACGTAAAATCAACCTAACTAAAACAAAGACAATGTGTCAACAAGACCCACAAATTACTATAAATGAAACAGAGATAGATAACGTCAGAGAATATGTATCTTGGACAAAATATAACACTGGGCAAGCAAAATAAAGATATGGAAATAGAGAGAAGGTATGACGATATTAAGAGATCAGCAGGACTAACATGGATAAGAATCGCACAGGATAGGGATAGATAAGGAAAGCCTATGCCCAATACTGGGCGCAAACTGGCTAAAGAAGAATAATATTAGATAGTATTAAAAGTTAGTTAATAGATAAACGCTACCAAAGCGATTTATTTCATATATTTAAACCATTTACTGAGCTACAAAGTAAAAACTGCAAGTAATAACCGGTCTGTTGTGATTAAAGCAGTTTTAAATGGTCAAAAAACTAAACTTGAGCTTGCAGATGTTTAGTCGGTTCAAAAAATGTGTTTTGATTGTTTTCTGTTTTACTTCAACGTCAGAAAATCCATTCTAGTTGCCAAAAGAAGTTAAAATGGAGGTAGGTACTGATTGGAGACAATTGAAAATTGGTTTGTCCAAAAAACGTGGAATTCATTTAACTTTAAGCTCTGAATTTTGCGAAGGTCGTCTCTATGGTAAATCTCATGAATATCTCCCGCACCTAAGCGATAATTTGTTCTCTTTAAAGATGATAACCAGTGAGTTACGACATATTTATTGCCTTAAAAAAACTAAAAAAAGTCTATTAAATTAAAGATTGCTGAATATGTTGTTAAGGAGTATAAGTCGTACTTTAAATACTCATAAATTAAAAGAATAAAAAAGTTATTGAGATGGCTAGAACATTGATACATTCTGGGGTCGGCTTACCATAAAGTCTATGGTCTAAAATGGTTAATACTGCAGCTTACAATTTAAATTTGAGGAAAATTTAAATTATACACAGTTATAAGACCTATGGTGAGCTACGGCTTGGTAGTATGGTGGCCAAAGACAGAGCAGGCTGGAGTAGTCAGGATCCTCAATACATACTAAGGCAAGCTTGTCTAAGTGCTTAGGGTGTCATGACAAGTACTCCAACAGCAGTTTTACGCCTCTACCACTGTTTTATTCAGGCACAGGTCATGACGGTCACGTACCAGCTCACTAAAAGGAAAACGCATATAATAAGCCTATATGGATCCAAATATCTCGAGCTACAGTTTTCCAGGCAGAAACAGCTACCACTAACAGGAAGAACTATTGCTACATGCTCAGATAGCCAAGCTATCACAACCAAGTGGCCAGCAAAAACAAGCTCGTAATTGTGTTTGTGTGGGTAGCAATTTAAAGTCCAAGAAAGCGCAGCGAAACCAGAACCCTTCTGTAGATAAACAAAATAACTATAAAGTTGCCCATTAATAAATGGGCAACAACGAAGTCTCGGGAATGCTGGAGAATGAGGAATAAGACAGACGAACCAATTCATAACAGCTCTGACGTCAAAAGTAACAGAGTATCTGTAAAAGCACAAAAAACACAATACAATACTCTTAGGTCTTTAAGCAGTGCGTAACAGACTCAATAAGCACATAAGCTAAAGCTATTGCAGATTCTGCCAGGAAGAAAAGGAAACCTCTAAACACATTCTTTGTGAATGTGATGGTCCTTTAAGACAGAGATTTCTAACTAAAGGCGAAGAAACGCATATGGCTAGAAGCTACGAGTACAGTTTAGCCTCTTAGAACATCTAGACTGGACCATATTCTATAGATTAAAAGGAATATCACAATGATCTGAAAAGGTCAAGGTGGGGAATGGTGTGTAGCTTCACATCTAATATAATCTAAAATTTGGTTTAAAGAAAAACCTGAATGTATAAGCAAGCAAAAAAAGTAATTTTCCATTATATATATGAATACCGCATCTGATACAAAGAAGCCAAAAATTATGTAATGTTCAATTCCTTAAACTATTATCTTTTTTATCCAATTAACTTGTTTCTCATACCTTAATAGATCTCAATTCATCCCAGCAGACGACATACTGATCAATAAAAATTAGATGACAATTATTATATTATGTTATACTAACGAAACAGTAAATATTGTCACATAATATAATCAGCAAATTTGTATGTGGAGTAAAGGATAGTAAAAATGTTAGTGTTATTGTTTTATATAGAGTAATTTCCATTTTGTTTTAGGGTTAATACATACCATTAACGTCGCTTTTATGAAACATTAATCTGCCTTAATTCGCCAATTTTCCCTTAAATAAAAACATTAACTGAGACGCATTATCATCGAAAAGATTTCTTAAATTACCACCATACCTATTTCTATTTAAATGGAAATTACTACGTACGCTAGCTGCGAGCTCTTGGCCCTTTTAAATCATAAAATTTGTCCTCTTTTATAACCTAATCGCGATGAAACGTAATTTATTGGGTTATGTTTCTTATTCTTGTCTGTATGTGTGTGTGAGAGTCGGTTCGCCCTTCTTTGTTATGGTTGTAAATAAACCCCTTGTTGTCTCGTGAAAAATATACTTTTGCATATTAAAACAACGTGGATTTTCTTAATACTTCACTTTTAGTTTCCGCGCTGATAAAAAAGGAATTAACCGTAAAATATATGGCAGTTTTTTTTATTATTTATACCCTCGGGGTGTTTCCGCATATCTTTACAATTTGCGGCCTTATAAAATATTTATTAATCCAAACGAAGTAAACCATCCATATCTCAAATGTGGCTAATGGGAAACCAAATGAAAAACCCAAAGTCTATGTCACAGAATTTTATTCTTTATATTGATGGAAAACAATAATTGCAACTAGTTTCGGCCTATAACATTGAGCCCATCATCAGGCTATAAAAAAGGTTATTTTAGTGGTGCAAATTAAAAAGAAAAGGAAAATCATACCTTAGTGTAAAAATAACTTGAGATTCTTCTTGGTCAACACTAAAGACTCTGTTTATTTTTACATTCTCCTGGAATATATAAGTTACACTGCGATTACTGCAATGCTGTGTATATTGGTCAGTCAGGACGCCTTTTAGATACTAGAATAAAATAACATTTCAATCATGTTAAAAATTACAAAGACTTTTACCCACCTAATTCACCATCTGCCTTTGCCAACCATATCATTGCTGAAAATCTTTTGGTACCCAAAACTTTAGAGTTACTAAAAAAATGTTCCTCACAAAATACATATTTTTTATAAATGTCTTCAACTGACAAGTCTTTATAATTTAAAGACTGTATCTTTAAAATCCACTCACTAAATACACTTGGTTCATTTTTTGGAAAACAATGCATTTTGCCTTCACGATTTGTACATGTAGGTACCTACACAACATTTCCTTTTAGATAAGGGGGTTGATAGTTTGAATCCATTTTAGGGACAGAATTATTTGAAAGCACAAAACCAAAGATGATATACACCAACAAAACTAAAAAAAATCTGAAGACAAAACTCCTTCTCTTTTCCTGATTCTCAGAACTACTGTCTCTTTTCTTAATTTTCTCATCAAATACAGATTGATACAGGTCTGTTAAATTAAAAAGTATTGTCGTTAATAGTATTAGTAGAGAGACCTCTTCCGAAAAATAGAACAATTAAAATGAGTAGACGCAACGATCAGCGCCATCCTATGGTTGTGTTAAAAATATTAATAAGTTTTGGCGGGAGTATATTTGCTTTCATTTCTATTAGTAGTTCCGTATTCGGTGAGTCATACTAGGAGCTTCAAGATGGCCGACTTCCGTCGCAAATTTTCCTTAAAGTTAATATATGACAGACTTCTTCCTGTTTCTTTTTGTTCTAAGGCACCAGATGGTGCTCCAATTAATACATAGAAAAAAAAGAAATATTATTTTTTTGCATTTACCACAAACAATTTATTTCTTGAGAAAAAAAATGTTTTGACGATAATGGTTGATGTATGGCTTTACTTTCCCACATCAATGTTTCAAGTTTCGGTTTCACAATCTTCAAGACTGGAATGGTGTTAAGGGTTTTAAAATTGGGATACTCATGATTGGGCTATAGTTTTATTGAATGTAGAATCTAGGTTTGGATTTCACCCATACTCTCGTCGAACAAGAGTTGGCGACGATTTGGAAATGTCGAACGACTAAGACATGTTCAGTAAGTAAACAGATACAGAGGTGGCACATTCACTTATATTTATACACTATTCTTCCTCCTATTGCGCACCCATTTGGTGAAAACTTCCGCAATAAATGATAATACCTGTCCCCATTCTACACGTATTGTGATTAACTGGTTGGAAAGCGAGGGAATTGAAGTTTTACCATGGCCAGCACAATCTCCTGACCTTAATCCCATTAATAATGTATGGGATATGCTTCAACGTAGAATCACTCCAAATATGGGCCGAGTATACCTTAAAGTGATATCGATAATCTTGTTTTTTCTATGAACCAAAAATGTAGTAATAAACCAACATAAAGATCACACTTTATATAAATTTTAATGTTTTTTTTTAATTAGATTTCATGTTTTTTAAATAAAAATATTTTGGTACATGTAATATAGTATGTACAAAAAGTACGAGGAGTAATAAACCCTAATTAAGTATGCAAAACCTTTACAGGGAGCATCATGAAATTTTTGATAAATCTCTTACTTTAAGTTACATTTCTTTCGTAAATATAAAAACCAGGTAGATCGACTCCGTATTTGTTTCAGTTGTAACAAAGTTTAGGGTTTCTTCATTGTTAAAGGATTGGCAGTCAAGCAATAACGCAATGCAGTGGTGTGTATTTTGGAAAAAAATACGTTTTAAATTATAATATAATAAAAAATGAAAAGAAATAATTATTGGAATATATTTATTACTTACATTTTATTCTATATCCGACTCGGAAGAGGAAGAATCGTTGTTGACATTAATAATAATAGGGTCGATTAAATCATCACAAATATTGTCAATTTTCCACATATTTGCCTCTACTTTGATAACATGCTCGATACAGTTTGTCCAATTTTCCTTACTAACATCGTTTATTTTAAAAGTAGTATTTTTTTCCAACTTTTTGGTTTGTTTTCTATTATGAATAAACTTTGTTGCCTTTCTTTATAAAACTTACTAAAATTTATGTACCTCTATCACTTATTTTATTAAAATTAGTACATCCCGTTACCTCTGACCTAAATCGTATATTCTTTAGCATAGCTGCAACTCATTCGTTCAATACAAAATGTACCTTACGGTATACCCTCTTAAAATATATTTTGGTACGTCTATGAAATCTACTTAAATGAATGATTTTTCCGATGTGTGTAGTTTAATGTATTGTACTAACCCTTATTTTGTAGAAGTTGATCATATTATGATAAAAAAAATAACTTTGTAACAAGTGCTGAAGAAATTTATTAAAAATACATTTATTTTTTCCTTAAATTTACCTCAAGTAAACAGTTTAAATGTAGAATTACTAATCTAAAACTAATCTATGTAAAAAACCTTTCGATGACAAACTTTTTGATCAAACTTTAGCAATAAATCACTATTACTGATGTTCATTAAAAAAAGTTCAAGTCTCACCTTCCTTGTACAAAAAAAGAGTACTGAGTAAAAAAATGAAAGTAACCTACCAATTCTCCGAATTTATTCGGCAATAAAAATTTGAAGGGTTAATAGCGAGCGGTACAAAACGAATCAAACCCATTTATCTGCATTTAATCTCCTTCAAAAACGGTATACGTGATGCGGAATCGAGTCCGCTACGTCCCTGTCAAACTTAATTAACGCAAAGCCGCGAAAAATCAGGTCATAAATTGTACCGAATTATCGAACAGCAGCAGTAACAGTAACAGCAAGAATTTCATTATTATTTCGAAAATAAATTGGCCGGCCTCGGCAAACTGCTATCTTTTCGATTAAATGTATTCCATATTTCCGAAGCACTGACAATTGAATAACGATTTTTCATGTCAATTCGAGATCTCCGCTGGCGTTGCGACCGAATGAGAGATGAGGTTCTTTTATCGAAAACTTTACCAACGAACCGAGAGCCCAGCCACGCTCTATTAAAAATGTTTCTTCGAATGATGATAATTTTAAATTAAACTCTTATCTGGACGACGCTCAATTGGATCGAAAGATTTTTGACAAGTTCCGGAGCGCATTTATCGCATTTTAAAGTTTGTGAAATATTTTGATATATTCTTAATATAACACGCGTTTAAGTAAAGTTCTCATCATATACACCACTTTGACTTTCAGCTTTTATGTGTTGGTTGTTTTGAGTGGTCACATATAGTATACGAAATCTCCTGTGACAGTATACTACAGACGTCACGTTTTAGTGACCTCATAACAGAATTGCGGTCAAAATGACACCGTTCCCAAAATCACGTGAATTTGTTTCTGAAACACAAAATTTAGTGAGTGTAACTGTATAAATTTGATTTCACAACCCACTAAAAATGCGATCTATTTTGCGATGAAAAATAAATTTATGTAGGCATATTATTCATTAAATGGTTATGTCACAGTCATATATTTGGTTGTATAAGTGAAAGAAAAAATAAACTTTGATGATTTTCACAAGAGGACATTTCAAAATAAACATAAATGAATACAAAAATCATAAAAACAACTAAAATACAATAATCTGAAAAAAATCTGCAAACGCTTAACTTCGCCAATTTTTTATGATGCACAATCCCTACAGACGCGTTTAGTGCATTTCATACATATGGGAATCTTGCAAATGGTGGAAAAATGGAAAGTTTTTCTTTTTTTCTTTGCAGGACATCTTCTGCAAGTTTTTCTTGTCTCCAATTTCTCATCATCTGCATTTTGTTCCTCATTGATTTTTAGAACTCTGCCGATACACAGTCTAACTTCTCGGCTGATCTTTAGATTTTGAAATCTTCGTTGCATTTGAGGAGTTATTAACATTATAGCCAGCAAATATCTACCATCCTGAAGAAAATTGCCATTGGCCAACGTCTTGTCCTTCTTCCGGTGGAATAAAATAATTAATAAATTTATCATTAACTTATACGAGGAGCGGTTATTACTTCATAATTTTCAAATCAAAATATTCCGAAAACGGTACATAATATCGAGTTTTACCAAGAGTACCTTTTTGGTGTAGAATTAAACGATGTTTATGTTCACTTGCAGTTTTGACTAATAATTCTACCCTAAAAAAAGTTATGTTGAATAATACGTTGTATGAATCGTGTAACTAGCGCCCTCTATGAGAATGAGAGTTAGTTATAAAAACAAATTCATGGGATATATCAGCTTCCAAAACATATTCGTATAAAAATTTTATTTTTTAATTATTTTCTATAACAATAGGCTATAGCCTTCGTCAATGAATATATTATTCAACACAAAAGAATTTTTCAAATTCAACCAGTAGTTCCAGCAAAATTGGTAATTGATATAATCAGTGTTGTATTAATTTTTAAGGGGATTTTCAGTGGTTTGTTGACAGTTACAATTGTGGTAACATGGCTTAATCAGCGATCTGCCAACTAGACAGAAGAATCATAAAAAAACGGATGACACGTGACATTTTCAGAAGAGTGAGACATACATTACAAACCTTAGAACAAAAAGAAACAGGAAGGAGTCTGTCATATATTAACTTTAAGGAAAATTTGCGACGGAAGTCGGCCATCTTGAAGCTCCTTGTATGACTCATTTTTTATGTTTACAGTATGCTGTCAAAGCAATTTTTGCATATAATTGTCAAAAATTAGCACATAGGCGTATCATTCGGTTCTCATAAATACTAAATTATTTAAAAAACTAATTATATTTACACTCTTGATTGGTTGAAATTTATTAAAAATAAAAACCCTGCTATTATTTTTATTTTTTTCGGTACGTCAATGGAAACGGAAATTAAAATTGACAATTGGCCGCCATATGCAAGCTCCTTTCTGGACTCAAGCTCATTTTGCGGTTCCGGTGAACAATAGGGAGACACGAATTTCGAAATTTAATAACTTGAAAATTAAAGTAACTTACTTTTTATAATATTTAATTCAAATTATATGCAAAAAATTGAGTTTTATAAGCCAATTTAATTTATATTGCAATAAATTTTAATAAACCATTGATTAACCTCACTTTTAGAATTATTTCTTCCCATGGAACTAAAAATTTACCACGATTTTTATGACAACATACTGTTTCGACGTTGACATTTAATATAAGTTGTCTAACGTTAACATTCCAACATTGCCATATTTTTTTCACAATTGTTGGTTAGACTATTAATTACTTGTTTTTATTTATTTTTGAATTTAAAATGGAAATTACAGAATATTTTAGATGTTGTGAATATTCATAACAAAAATGACGCCGGAATGGTGACTTGGTTAAAGAAGAAAAATTTAATAAAATTGATTGTAGTAACCTTTACTTTGTGGAAGTCTATCTTACTAAGAACAGTAAACAACTAAACGGTTGAACTAAACTTCCACTATTTATTGGCAAAATACGTTTTTAAATGCAATGACAGCTGTTTCGCTAAAAACTAGCATCGTCAGGTTCTGTTTTTGATATTTTCTTTTATGCGAATCTGTCTCTACACTGACCGGTTTCATTTCGAGGATAGTTTACCTTCGGGTTAGTTTAGGCCTGGTTAGATTAGGTTTGGTTAGGTTAGGTTAGGTTAGGTAAGGTTAGGTTAGGTTAGGTTAGGTTAGGTTAGGTTAGGTTAGGTTAGGTTAGGTTAGGTTAGGTTAGGTTAGGTTAGGTTAGGTTAGGTTAGGTTAGGTTAGGTTAGGTTAGGTTAGGTTAGGTTAGGTTAGGTTAGGTTAGGTTAGGTTAGGTTAGGTTAGGTTAGGTTAGGTTAGGTTAGGTTAGGTTAGGTTAGGTTAGGTTAGGTTAGGTTAGGTTAGGTTAGGTTAGGTTAGGTTAGGTTAGGTTAGGTTAGGTTAGGTTAGGTTAGGTTAGGTTAGGTTAGGTTAGGTTAGGTTAAGTTAGGTAAGGTTTGATTAGGTTAGGTTATGTAAGGTAAAGTTTAGTTTGGTTGGGTTAGGTTTGGTTTGGTTTGGTTTGGTTTGGTTTGGTAAGGTTAGGTTGAGTTACGTTATTTTAGGTTAGGTTAGGTTGGATTAGGATAGCATCGCCACCCGTCACTTAATTTGGCGTGCTTGTTTATCTTTGTTTTCTTTTAAAATATGCAAAAAGACCGATAAGTTTTGGTTAGTAATATTCTCTATATTTCATCTTTTATTATCAATATTTTTTATATATTTATAATGTAAAAAAATATTTTCCTAATATTTAGGTTTTATTTAGAGATGTGGCAACGCTGGTATCTACATGACATAACGTACCTTGAACAGTGAATGTTTTGTGTATTTAACCTACAAAATTTGAGTTTTTGATTCCATTTTTCTCGGAAAATACTGGATAACCCGCAAATTTTTTTACGAAAATTTACTAAAGAAAGCAGTCCCTTATTAGTGTTAATATTTTTTTTGCGAAATTCGTGTCTCCCTATTCTACGCCGGACCCATGCATATACTCCTTCCTGTTTCTTTTTGTTCTAAGTTACAAACGTTAACATTATTCACGAACATACAGTTTACACACTTTACTTTTGTTAGAAGTTATTTAGTTATTTGTTAATAAAGTGTTTTCTTCAATACTTGAACCCATTCATTTCGGTTACCATCATACTACATTTTGGCGACGAGAATTGGAAGTGAAAAACAACAAAAACAACTTTCTTGAAGCAAAGTTTTATTTTGTATTTGAAGATGTCGGAAAATGATACTGACACAGATATCTACAAGAATTTTCGGTTTGAGAAGTTTGATCCACAACATGAACAATGGGACTACTATATTCAACGTTTTGAATTGGAATTAGAGCTAAATGGTTTAATGAAGGAAGATAAAGCTGAAGTAAGACGAAACTTATTGCTTTCAAAGGTAGGACCATTGGTTTTTAAAATTTTAATAGACTATTTTAAGCCAGAAAAGTTGACTTCTAAAACTTATAAAGAACTTAAAGATGTTGCATTCGTAAAGAAAATGAAAGTATTACTGAATATGTAAATAGGTTACGTTCAATAGCGGGAGACTGTAGTTTTGGAACAGGTTTAGATGAAAGACTAAGGGATCAACTTATTTTTGGAATAAATAAGAGTGGCAAGAAAAAATTATTCAGAAGCATCCAACTGCTACTACGACTTTTAGCGAAGTTGAGACCACTGCTTTTCTTTTAGAACAGGCCTCAATTCAAACGAAACACTTAACAAATTATCATTCTAATGGTCAACAACCGGAAAATTTTGTAAATCGTATTGATAGATCAAAAGACAGTAAGCGTAAGAGCAAAACATTTAAAGTCAGGGAATTAGATCCTAATATAGACTGCCTTTTTTGTGGAGATAGTAAACATCGTCAAAAGAACTGTCCTGCTTATGGGAAAATATGTTCGGGATGTGGCGAAAAGAATCATTTTTCTCGTGTATGTGTAATTTCCGGCAACGCAGTCATAAAACAGAGTTCAAGATCAAAACATTTTACACATTGTTTACAGGACAAAAATGATGAAAACGATGATCACTACGAAAACGAAAGCGAGAGTGATTCAGATGACGATATCGTTGAATCAACAATTTGTAATGTTAGAAAAAATGGTTTTGCTACTAAAGTAATTTTACCTGTTTGTATAAATAATAAAAATGTTGATATGCTTTTTGATTCAGGTTCTGTTCATGCTGTAGTTGGAAAAAGAATTTGGGAACAATTAGGTAAACCAAATTTAACAAAGACAGCTAGCAGCTTATGGCGACACACCCATCAAAACACTAGGAAAGTCCATGGTAAAAGTAAAAGCTTTTGATAGTAAATTAACTTTACCATTATATGTAACCGAAGGGAATGATATTCCTCTTTTCGGATTAGACTGGTGTTTGGCTTTCAATTTACCTTTACCTCCTGGAGCGAAAATATGTCAAATTAAAGATGTTACTAATAATAATCAAAACAAACTGTCCACCGACAATGAAAATAAAAAAATAGTAAATGGTTTACTTGAAGAATTTTCCAGTTTGTTTGATGGCAGCCTAGGCACTATCAAAGGACATCAAGCAAAAATACATATTGCAGAACACATAAAACCTAAAAGATTTCGCCCCCGGAGTGTTCCGATTGCTTTACAAGAACAAGTTTCTGCTGAACTAGATAGACTGGTTTGCGAAGGTGTTCTAGAACCAGTTGACGCCACACACACGCCGATTTCATGGGCTTCTCCAATAGTAGTGGCTATGAAATCGAATGGTAAATTAAGGATTTGTGCAGATTTTAAAGTCACTATAAACAGATATGTACAAATTGATGAATATCCATTGCCCC
Organism: Ophraella communa; assembly: GCA_035357415.1. Lineage (NCBI taxonomy): Eukaryota > Metazoa > Arthropoda > Insecta > Coleoptera > Chrysomelidae > Ophraella > Ophraella communa. The sequence continues at coordinate 15,558,899 of CM068988.1, read as the reverse complement.
GGTTTGAAGATATTACAGCCAAACTGTCCGGAGGCAAGTATTTTTCAAAAATAGATTTGAAGGATGCCTATTTGCAAATGGAAGTAGATCCTAATTGCAGGAAATATTTAGTAATTTCCACTCCAAAAGGCTATTACACTTATAAACGGTTACCATTTGGAATTAGTTTCGCACCTTCACTTTTTCAACGAACAATGGACCAAATCCTATCGGGTTTGGAAGGAGTTGTTTGTTATTTAGACGATATTCTCATAACAGCTTCTGATATCTTTACTCACATAGAACGAGTAAGACAGGTTTTACTGCGTCTGAAGTCTGCTGGAATTAAAACTCAGAAAACAAAATGTGACTGGTTCGTTAATAGTGTAACTTATTTGGGTCATAAAATAGATGCCGAAGGGTTACACCCAACTGAAGAGCGTATCGAAGCTATCAAGAAAATGCCAGAACCTGAAAATACTACTCAGCTTCGATCGTTTCTAGGAGCCATCACTTACTATGGAAGATTCATTAAAAATCTTCACGTAGATTGTACTCCTCTACATCGTCTTTTAAAAAAAATACAAAGTGGGAATGGTCTATGGAAGATAGTGCTATCTTTAAGAGATTAAAGGAAATTTTGTCTTCTAACGACACTTTAGTTCATTATGATCTCAACAAAATTCTGGTAGTGTCAAGCGACGCCAGCGATGTGGGTGCAGGTGCAGTACTGTCTCATAAATTTCCAGATGGTACACTGAAGCCCGTTGCTTTTGCTTCCCGGTCATTTAGTGAAGTGGAACGGCGTTATTCTACCATAGATAAAGAAGCACTTGGTCTGGTTTATGCAGTTACTAAATTTCATCAATATTTATATGGCAGGCGATTTTTTCTGTTGACAGACCACAAACCTCTTGAAAGAATTTTCGGGGAAAATCGTCAGACTCCCAAAATTGCTAGTAATAGATTATTACGCTGGGCTATGACACTTAACAGTTATAATTTCGATGTTTTATATAATCCAGGTAAAGAAAATTTTCCAGCCGACTCTTTATCTAGGCTTCCCTTAATAAAAAGCGATGATTTAGATTTAAGAGGATACATGAAATTACTTTACTTGCGAGTCAGGAAGCTTAATGTTAGAAAGCAAATACTGAAGGCTGAGACAGCTAAAGACAAAATTCTTTCCACTGTAATAAAGTACATACAGACATCTTGGCCTGAGAAGAAATACCTCAATCGGGAATATTTTACATTTTTTGAAAAACGAGAAGAATTGTCTTTCGAAGAAGATATTTTATTATGGAAAGGACGTATTTGTATTCCAGATTCCATTAAACCAGAAATACTAGCAATGTTACATGACGGTCACCCAGGAATAACTGCCATGCAGTCATTGGCAAAGCTTCATGTATTCTGGCCCAGAATAAATGACGATATTATTCGCGAAGTCGGAAAATGTAATTCATGTCAAGAATCTCAACGAAATACAAGAAGCTCACCGCTTTACCCATGGGGTATATCGCCAGAACCTTGGAGTCGTTTACATTTAGATTTTTGTGGACCTTTTGAAGGAAAAATGTGGTTGGTCCTTATAGACTCATATAGCCATTGGTTGGAGGTAATACCAATGAATAATATAACTTCCATTTCCACTATTGAAGCTCTGCGAGAAATTTTTTGTCGATTCGGGTTACCAAAATTTTTAGTCACAGATAATGGACCTCAACTAATATCAAAGGAATTTGAAGAGTATTGTTCAGAAAACAATATCACCCATGTGAAAGTCACACCTTATCACCCAAAATCAAATGGACTTGCCGAAAGAACAGTAAGGACATTTAAAGAAAGGATGCGTGCCAGCAACCATGGTGATAGTCAGTGCCACAGGTTACAAAATTTTTTATTCGCATATCGAAACACTGTAAGAAGATCTACTAACCGAACGCCAAGTCAGCTAATATTTGGAAGGCACCTGAGATCCCGGTTTGATTTATTAAAGCCTGATGTTTCTAAAAATATGGAGTATGAACAAATTATACAAAAAAATTTTCATGATAGTTCAGCCACTTTTGAAAAACAATTTGATAAAGGAGAAAAGGTGTGGGTAAATCATCCAACGGATAAAGGATCTACTTCAGGTGAAATAGTGAAACAGACAGGACCTTTGTCATATGTAGTAAATATAAACGGTGTTCTTCGTCGTAAACACTCTGATCAGATGCGTAAAAATTTATCACAAGAAGTGGTGAATGAAATTCCAAATTTAACAGTTGTCACTAGTCCAGATACTTTCGGTAACGACAGTCTAAATTCATCTGCAGATTCTTCAAGAAAGCAAAGTATTGTGCAACCAGTATTTGAATACGTATCTACTTGTTCCTCGCCACATATTAATACCAGCTGTCCTACACCTAGCGGCTCAAATTCACAGGTCGAACCAAGCTGCTCTAATTCCCAAATTGAACCAAGCTGCTCAACTTCACAAACTGAACCAAATTGCTCTATTCCACAAACCGAACACAGTTGCTCCACTCAACGAAGATATCCGCCAAGAGAAAGAAGACTTCCGACACGTTACAGGGATTTTATCATTTCTTCCTAGGGGAGGAATGTGGTAACATGGCTTAATCAGCGATCTGCCAACTAGACAGAAGAATCATAAAAAAACGGATGACACGTGACATTTTCAGAAGAGTGAGACATACATTACAAACGTTAACATTATTCACGAACATACAGTTTACACACTTTACTTTTGTTAGAAGTTATTTAGTTATTTGTTAATAAAGTGTTTTCTTCAATACTTGAACCCATTCATTTCGGTTACCATCATACTACAACAATGAATCTTAAATTGTTTAAATCCTAGTTTAAAATAAATGAAAATTCCTTCGAAGAAAACTATAATTTCAATTATTTGTGTCGGAAAGCAAATAACGGAAACCAACATAAATAAGACGGAGGGTGTTTATCTACCGAAGAAGCGCTTCTAAATAAAAATATTATACACCTTCTGGGTATGGTTATATTTTTAAACGTCTGCACTCGAAGATTTGCATTTTTCTCGCTTCCCTCTCCATCTCTAAAGACTTTCAATCCGTTCTTTTTACAGTACTTTTATATTTACGTAGTCGTAAGTTTTCGAAAAAGAAATGAGAATGCCAGGATTAAATTGAATTTATTTCGAGTTGTTTGAAATATTCCCACAGCAAAAAATAAATAGTATGCTGCTATATTACTTGTGACAATAAAAAGTTGTAAACGACTGACGAGCAGTTTTACAGCTAATTTCATGTAAATACTTCTCAATTGTAAAGTTTTTGACCAAGAAACAAAGGTTATTATATTAGCGATATTTACTTTAACCTCAAAAGTTTGTCGCATTTCAAGACTAAATACTTTTTCCAAAGTTCTGAATACCCATCTGAAAATTCGAATTACCACGTTCCAAAATCATTTTAAGTATCTGTTTAGAAAATCCTGATGGCAGAAAATACTTAAGTTGGTAGTTGACCAAAAGGTTCATTATAATACCGTTTATCTTGTGTCTGCATATTTTCTCTCAATTAATTATTTTAAAATGCATTTTCTTGCAATCTTCACCTTTTTTCTTGCCTGGATATTACATTCTTATTCGACTCTATTAGTCTTGTAACATTTTCTTTGTTCACCTTGGATGCGTGTTATTTCCATCTTGCCATTAGGTCTTCTGATTTTCCAAGATGATATTTTCAATTATTTCTATCTTTGTCCTTAAAGAAGGTAGAGGATTATTTACTGCTCCGACATATTTGTTTTTTATCAAGTGCATTTGCTTTTATGTTTCTTTCACATTCCTTTAACATTCCTTTAACCTGGAACCTAGCAGAGGCTGAGTTTGCAGCTACGTATAGAGGAAATTATCTCTGAATCTCATTACCGTCTTTGAGTTCACATTTTTTTTTCTTTTCTTTTAAATGCAGTTTTACAACTTTTCGATGTCCAGGTCCTATGAGTACTCTCGTCTTGGAAGCTGGTCTAGTTTGGAGATATAGAAGTGTCGGTGTTTAGTGAGCTTCCTTAATTCTTGATTATTGTATTCAACAAAAAATTTAGTTACTAAATATTCCGTTAGTTGTTCTAGTGCCCTTGGAATCCTGCTACTGCTTGCCTTTTTTACCATAGCCTGGATGCGCGTGGTTGATAAGGTTCTACATTCGTATTCCCTTAGGTTTTTAGCTCCTTTTGATCAGATCTTGAGATCTGAGTTTTTTTATGTACAGTTGCTGCAGGTTGAGTGTCGTTTCTAGAGCTGGACAATTCTTAAAAACTTCTTCTTTTACCCTTTTCGGGTGGCGAATTTTTTTATTTTCAATTTATTCTTCTTTTCCACTACTTATTTCCTTAGACTGTTTTCATTTCCTCTAGGTTCATGTATTTAATTTCACCAGATTTTATTCGGTTAATTCAAGTTCTTCTTGGTCTTCCCCTTTTGCGTTTTTTAATAGATTGAATTTCAAATATCTTTTCAGCCTTCTATTTATGTTCATGCTTTATAAGTACCATTGTCAACGAAAATTGCCTGACATGGTTAGGGCCAGTTTTCGTTGAAACTATAAATTCCATGTTATCTCCCACATCAGATATTGAGAATATTAACCTACCACACAGTGTCTCTTTCGAGTAAATAACTCGAATATCAATACATGCCTATTTTCTACACTGTAAAATACGTTTATTATTTTGTATATTATTTATATATTTTTAAGTTAGTAATCTAATTTTAAGTAACAATTAAAAGGTATTAAGTTTGACACTTTAACTAAGTATTTGCCTAGGGAAATTGTAAATTCAACCAAGAGACAGACTTGAAACCCTTATGTAAAATCGTACGGTCAAAACACACAAACAATAACTTAAATTAATTAGTTTGACTGAGGCGGTTGTAACTTTCAAGTTTCAATCATCTTGCAAATAAGTGAGTTGTATTATTTCTTGCCACCTCACCTTATACCTATCCCCATATTAATTCTATAGGGTTTAATTGATAGAGCCACTCTTTGTATGTATATATGTATGATTTAGGGGTGATAATTACACTGCGACCTATAGGATCTATTGTGTCCCCCCTTACTTGCCATTTTCTGATATTTTCTCAGACCTATAGCAGGTCTTCGAGTCCTATTTTCCTGAGGAAGTTTACGACATCGTCGGGCTTCTATTTCATGTGCTCCTAGGTATCTAGCCCTTGAATTTTGCAAGGCAGGGCATTCTGAGAGTAGGTGTATTGAGGTTTCATCCTCTTCCTCACAGAATCTGCACTTAGCTTCATCTGCTAACTCTAGTTTCTTCATGTGGCTTCTTAACCGGCAATGCCCGGTTAATATTCCCGTTAAAATTCGAAGCCTTTTTTTACTGAGGTTGAGGCAGCTAAGAGATCTCTTCTGGCCATAGTTTCCCAGTCGTATCTTAGATTGCCTCAGTCCTTCCAACTGATTCCAGTACTTGGATTTTGCTTTCTCCATTTCTTCCCTTAGTTTTCCTAATATTACTCTACCGCTGATCCCACAAGATGGTTCTGGTCCCAAATGTGGGGTTTCAGCTCCTTTTTTTGCCAGCTTATCTGCTGTTTCGTTCCCCTCTATTCCTATGTGTCCCGGGACCCATAGGAGGGTGACAGTGTTCTTCTGGCCCAGTTCATTTAGTTTGCCTAGGCATTCCCAAACCATCTTCGAACTGATTATATTTGAGCTCAGCGCTTTGATGGCTGCTTGACTATCCGACATGATCACAATCTCTTGTCTGCGGTAGTTTCTTCCAATATTGAATTCCACACATCTTTCGATGGCACGGACTTCTGCTTGAAAGATACTCGGGTATGTGCCCAAGCTTTCTGAGTATTTGGCTCTCGGTCCAAAAACTCCTATCCCAGTTCCCTCGTCTAGCTTGGAACCGTCCGTATACCATTTTATGGCATTCTGGTTTAAATTCTGTATGGTGTCTTCATCCCATTTAGATTTATTACTCAACTTTGTGATGAATTTTCTCACAAAGTTATATTTTTTTGGCATATCATCTTGGGGCATTTCCCAAGTTTGATCAAATTGAAGAACAGGCTAGTCTCTGAATCTTCGAGAGGTTTGTCCTCGTCGTATTCAGATTAGCCCTTACGCCCCAAGCCGCTGCCCCATATGTGATTAATGGTTTCACTATTGCTGTGTACATCCATTGCAGGATACGTGGGTTACATCCCCAGTTCTTCCTTACAATGTTCCTACACACCATGAGGGCCTTGGTTGCTTTGTGTATTACTTCGTCTTCGTGTTTGTTCCAGAGTAACCTGCTATATAGGATTAGCCCTAGATATTTTACCTCTGTTTTCCAATCAACGATGTTCTCCCCTATTTTTATGATTTTTAGATTAGGTTTCTTTTTCCTTGTAAAGGCTACTAGTGTGGTTTTGGTAGGGTTGATGCTGAGTCCCACCGAGTCACACCATTGTTCCGCAATGTTCAATCCTCTTTGAACAATATCACAGAGGACATTTTCATACTTCCCTTTTGCCAGGATAACGATGTCGTCGGAATACCCTTGACATGGTATGCCTTCCCTAGTCAATTGACAGAGCAGACTGTCCACAGTGAGACTCCACATAAGCGGGGATGCAACTCCCCTCTGTGGACAGCCTCTGGTCACATTAATGAAGATAGTGTCTTGTCCTGCCTCCATTTCTGCGATTCTTGTAGATAGCAGTTGCGACATCCAAATGGAAGTCGTTCTATCTACTCCTTTTTCAATCAGTGCTCTTTTGACAGCCTCATGTGGCGTATTGTCAAAGGCCCCTTCTATGTCTAGAAAGGCACATACCACGGTCTCTTTTTTGTTCAGTGCGTCTTGGATTTCGTCAGTCAACTGTGATAAAGCGGTTTCCGTGCCAATAATAATAATAATAATCTTCAAAAAATTCAGAGGTCATTTCCTTGTGGTAATCTTTGGTTGACTTTGATACAAAGTCTAATAACCCATTTTCTACAAAACTATCTTCACTGCCAATGTGTGAGATTACTAGTCCGCGACCTTTTCCTCTGGGAGCATTTAGTCCTGTTGAATATCCCTCCAAAAATGCCTGACGGGAATTTTAAATATTGGTGTCCATCTATGCTTTAGAAAAAGTGTGTCCTTCATTCAACCATGTTTCATCTAAATAAAATATAGTTTTTCCCTCGCTCCGAAACTTTCTTAAGTATTCTGTTCTCCAGCAAATAATTTTCGCTTTTTATGCGGCTCATACTTAAAACCCAATTTCTTTTAGGAGTTTCCATAACGTCCAAATTTGGGAATTTTATCTACTTCTGATATAACAGTCATTACTTTGTCCAAAGTCGGAATCTCTTCATTTAAGTATAAAGAATGTACTTGTCTTGTAATGATAATATCTCTATTAAAGTTATCGACCATAATGGATTTTTTTCCTAGGTGTTTTTGTGGTTCACTAACATTTCCCTGTTTTCTCTCACATTATGCCTACTTATCCCTTACCTAAAAAGATTAAAATATGATGATTAAAAGAAATTTCTTAATACCGACATAAGTACGTGCGCTACTGATTTAGGGTATTGTTTGCAACATTTTACGATTTAATGACTTTTTTTAGCTGCCAACTGCAAACAAACGAACTATAGTATCTAGTATGAATTTTTCTGACCATTTGCTCTGTATTGATATTTTTGCTCTTGTAATATATTTTAAATAGTGTGGTGTTTTCATTGGCTAAAAACTAATAAATCTCTACTGATGATAAACTGTATTATTTCAGGATTGTAACAAGTATGTTCTGGCCTAAGCTAAATTTTTTTGCTGTGGTTATTAACAGTAAAACCGCCATTATTTAAACTACCAACAGATCACTATCTTAAATATTCTTTTTACGTTTTTTTGCCTTATAAATTTATAAAGTATCATTATAATTAAAATGTCCTTGCTGGAAGCAATTTACTTCCCGGCTTTAAGATTTTTAATAATGATAAGGTCTGATGAGCTTCTTCACCCAAAAAAAAAATGTTATATTCTATTTCTCCCTAAGAAATGAGAAATTTCAGTACTATCGTGTCACTTTCTAATTTTTTACTTGGTTACGAAATGAATCTAAGAGAGGAAATATTCTCGTGATAAATTTGTATTAATATTGTGGTTTTCAAAATTTTGATCTTTTCATATTAATATATTACATCTACGCGTGTTGCAGACAATAAACTGTATCCAAACAAACGAAAAAAAACTGACTGGTTTTAAATGACGTTGCAGATGATATATAACCTCACCTTCTAATAACGTCACGTAAACTATCAGGAAAGCAGCTTCAAAATCGACAAACATATATGGCTTCTTGCCGGGAATACAAAACTTCGAGATATGTCGTTGTCTATGTAGTCTCCATGTTTTTTAAGTAAAATGGATTATACTTATTTAAACTACGTGGTTTAACGGAAATACAAATTAATGTTTCTTCTAATATGTTTGGTTTTTCATTGAGTCGACTTTTTAATCATTTTGATCTTTACATTTTATAAAAAGGAATCAATAAAATATTCACTTTTACATTTTTACTCTTACATTTTGTATACAAGGTACATATTAAAGTAGTTAATAATAATATAAAAAATAGTTATATTTTTTTAAGTCTGGCAACATGGAAAAATTAGTTGATAATATGTTTATTTTGGGTTGAAACTTTAATCAATTTTTACTATTTCTAGGTATTTCCGTGAAAAAAAAAATTATTTTCGTAATTATTATTAGTGTCCTAGCTTGGTAAATTTTTTTATTCTTTATTACTTACATGTACGTTTATCTGAAAATCGATTCCGGCCCTGGTAACCAGAGTGATAAGTCGTGTTACTAGTGAACCTGAAAGTATTTTAAATTAATTATAGTTTATAAAAATATTTGATTTAAAAAAAAAGAGGAACAGAGACAAAGTGAAATTTGGTAATATTGTGCTAAAAACATTTTACTTAAATTTATGGTACTAACCCTTACTGTGTGAAAGTTCATCTTATTCAGAACAATGAACAACTAAAAGGTTGAATTAACTTCCACTATTTAATCTATAAATACTTTAAATGCAATGACAGCCGTTTCGCTATCGAAATAGCATCGTCAGATTGACATATTGAAGTTACATTTTGTTTGTTTGTAACTAGGTACTTGATGTTGATAAGTAGTTAAGGCTAGACCAAGTAAGGAAGTAATAAGACATAACAATATCAAAGCCTAGATGTTATTAGCCCTAAGGGATTATCCTGGATGTATTTCCCTCTAAGATCAGTATAACTGTGCAATGATATAGAAAAACCAGGAAAAAACTATATCCTGCTGATCTTTACAATAACTTAATATATTTGTGTTATAATTACGTCTTATCTATGTATAAAATGAAGACTCAATCAAAGTAAACAGTTTAATAGTGGTGAACTTCCAAGATTTATTTGTTCATTAACTACTTTATATTGTTGATCTGCTATATGTCTTTTGATTTCAAGTTCTTCGAAGAAATCTAAATTTTGTTTTTTATCACAGGTGTGTAATATTTGAATGTCATTGGTGTGTATGAGTGAATGTGGATGTTCAAGAACATGTTTTGCATAGTTTGACTTATCTGGTTGTTGTAATCTATATGCTCTTAAATGTTCATTGAATCTTATTTCAAAATTTCTTTGTGTTTGACCTATATATACAGTATTACATTTTGGACAATTAATTTTGTAAACACCAGATTTTTTTAATTTAGGTAATTTTGTTTTTACATTTAACAATTTTGTATCAACATTATTGTGTGATTTGAATGAAATTATTGCAGATGTTGCCGAAGATATTATTTTTGAAATTGTATTAGAAATATTTCCATAATATGAAAAAATAGAAAAGCTGCAAAGGGAGATAAGGAAAAAGAGTATAGTGGTTCAAGGCTTGCGAGAAACGGAAAACGAAAACGATATGCAGATTAAAAGTAAATTCGAGGAAATAGCTGGAAAATATAGGTACAAATAAATATAGAAAACGATGTAACAGATGTAAAAAGAAACGGAGACTACAAAGAAAATAAAACCCGACCAGTATTGAATTAAAACATTATGGAAAGAAAATTGAAATATTAAGAGCAGCAAAAAAACTAAAAGGAACTAAAATTTTTATTAACGAAGATTATAGTACCTAAAGATCCAAGAGCAACGCAGGGAACTGGTGAAATATAGGAAATGATGCAAAACTGGCCTACAATATTTTATTTATAAATGGAGAACCCACAAACTAACTCAGTTAAGAGAACTAGAATGTATTAAGGAAACTGAGAAAGAAAAACCAAAGGAAGGACATATAGCGAAAGATCACCAGAAGAAAATGTAAAAGGGAAAACTAAACAGACAAAATTCTTTAGACCTGATAGCAAGCAACATACGGGCACAAAAAACGCTTAGAAAAAGTAAAAACGAAATGTGATTATTGGGATACTACTAAGGCAACAGTATAAAAGGAAACGATTTAGAGGAAAAATATTCAAAACAGAAAAAGATTAAAAATCAAAGAAAGGCGCACGAGTTAAGAATAGTACGTGGAATATAAGAACATTATTAGTCCCAGGGAAACTACAAGAAATATCAAATGAACTAGAAAAATATAAAGTACAGGAAATAAGATGGATGGGAACAGGTGAAATAAATAAGCACAATTTCAAATTATTAACTTAGTATTAGCATACTTTTTTAGTGCTAATGTTCACTTCTCGTTTTTAATATCCTAAATAGGAATATAAAATAAATTCACAAACTTGATAATTGACAAATTGACTCACCTTTGGCCGTAATCCTGACTATGAGTATATCCCCAGATCTGGTACCTGTTTCTTTCTGGGTTTTTCATCAGATCAAGAATATTTACAATGTTAATTAATATAAATAAACAATAGTTGATATTTACAATTTGTTGTATAAATTACAGGACATGAGGCAGTTGTGGGTGATACGAGTGTGACCTATGCTGAGGCCTCTGCTAACAATGGGGTCATATCTGGGAAAGTTAAGCTGAAGCTTTTTGTTTGATTATGGAATTGATATATTTCAGTTGGAGAGGCGTAATATAAGAATTTAGGTTTAATGCTTCTTTTGCAGTGTTATCGGCTTTTTGATTGCCTGGTATACCAAGAGCAGGAGTTCAAAGAAGCGTAACTTTTTTATTTTGAAGAGGTAAGGCTGTGTAGATGTGGTGTATTTTTTGTAATATGCGATTGTTCGAGTAGATTCCATTCGGTGAATAAATGGAGGAAAGGGAGTCAGTACATATGCTAATGTTGTTGTATATAGGGCTTCAAGAATAGCAAACAGCTCTCCTGTATTGAGATGGCAAGTGTTTGGTTGTGAGTTTTTGTGTGGCGGTTACAGCGCAAGTACTTCCATGATTGGATTTGGGAGCATCTGTTTAAATGACATACTCCTGAGGGATATGGTGTAAGGTGCGAAGAAAAGCTTCTTGAATTTCTAGTGGTGTGGTATTGTTTTGCATGATATTCAGCAGTAAGGTGATGGTAAGAGGTCCAAGGAGGGCAATTTGCAACAAATGATGAATTTTGAGAGAGGTTGGTGGTTTTGAAGCTATATTGTTGGCATATTTTTGTAGTAGATATATGCGACGAAGTGAGAGAGGGAGTTCGTTGGATTTCCTATGAAGGACTAGGGTTAGGTTAGGTTAGGTTAGGTTAGGTTAGGTTAGGTTAGGTTAGGTTAGGTTAGGTAAGGTTAGGTTAGGTTAGGTTAGGTTAGGTTAGGTTAGGTTAGGTTAGGTTAGGTTAGGTTAGGTTAGGTTAGGTTAGGTTAGGTTAGGTTAGGTTAGGTTAGGTTAGGTTAGGTTAGGTTAGGTTGGGTTAGGTTAGGTTAGGTTAGGTTAGGTTAGGTTAGGTTAGGTTAGGTTAGGTTAGGTTAGGTTTGGTTAGGTTAGGTTAGGTTAGGTTAGGTTAGGTTAGGTTAGGTTAGGTTAGGTTAGGTTAGGTTAGGTTAGGTTAGGTTAGGTTAGGTTAGGTTAGGTTAGGTTAGGTTAGGTTAGGTTAGGTTAGGTTAGGTTAGGTTAGGTTAGGTTAGGTTAGGTTAGGTTAGGTTAGGTTAGGTTAGGTTAGGTTAGGTTAGGTTAGGTTAGTTAGGTTAGGTTAGGTTAGGTTAGGTTAGGTTAGGTTAGGTTAGGTTAGGTTAGGTTAGGTTAGGTTAGGTTAGGTTAGGTTAGGTTAGGTTAGGTTAGGTTAGGTTAGGTTAGGTTAGGTTAGGTTAGGTTAGGTTAGGTTAGGTTAGGTTAGGTTAGGTTAGGTTAGGTTAGGTTAGGTTAGATTAGGACTAGAATGGAAAGCACAAAATGAAAGTCGGAGATCCGTGTTTTAAAAAGAATTAAGGGATTTAAGTAAGGGAGAAGATGCTGACATATCTAGAGTACAACCATAATTAAGTTTAGAAGGTATATAAATTTTAAGTAAAGTGTCTTCGCTGGTCCCCCAATGGTGGTGAGAGAGTCTTTTTAAGTTGAGTCTTGAGTGACAAGCCGCTTTAAGTTGAGTGATGTGGGGTTGCCAAGATAAGTGGTGGTCGAAAGTAACTCCTGAGATGGATTTTGAATGGACATTAGGTATTTCAACATCATTAATGCAAAGTGGGGGAGTTTTCTAGATATGATTAAGATTGTATAATTGTTAGCAGACAGAGTACGATTGAGTGTTTGGAGGTTGGAGAGAATTAAATTGTTGTAGGAGTCGGCAGGTAGACGGAGAGTAAGTACCATGGCAGTAGATCACTAGGTCATCGGCGTACATAACGAATTTAACGGCACGTGGGAGATTATGGTAAATATTGGAAATAGTAACTATGAAAAGGGTTGAACTAGGTGATCCTTGGGCTGAAAGTAAAAAGTTGAAAGATGTGCATTTGCTGAAACAGGTATGTTTCACAAAAACTAGTCACTTTTAGTTATGATTAATGAGCAGCGAACTAAAAACACAACGTTCACGTTCGTAGGTTAATGGTAGAATGATCCATTCTATTGATTTCACTATTATAAACGTTGTCCAAAATAACAAATATACATTATTTAGTTAAAAGAAAGAAATTCGCCAGCTGAACAGCTAGAAGTCGGAATTTATACAATAGCACTGATGTACCTACCTATTATTTCCTCCTTTTGTAGTCATTAATTAATAATGTATCCTAGAGAAACATAATAGAAATTATTTATCGTAGTCACCTTTGTTAACCGGTTAGCATTGCTCACCGAATTCTGTTAGAGGAAGAGACGACGGTATCCTTTAAAATGTCCTTTAATCGAAACAGCGGCGTACACTAGACATTTACCTACTTACTGCATTCTACTGCATTCTTAAAAAAATAAAAATCACGCTATATGAGCAATTCTTTAAAAACACATTTAAATCTCAGTATCAGTTACAGACTAATATTCCTGTTTTAAAATTTGGAATCAATAATGTTTCTTCTTTATGCACATCGGTTCGATACGTCATTTATATAACTTTTTCTGTATTCTTTTATTATGCTTTACGGCTAAATAAACACTTTGTAACCATTATTAACATTGCCTTATTATGTCAGATCTGAAACCAAGACAACACCCTGATTTTTTGCTTGTATGCTGCATTGTGGAATTAACTACTGTTTCAAGTTGCATTTTCGAAAAAAATGTGGCTAACTACTATCTATTTATTTACTAAAATACCCACTTAAAATAATAATTTATATAAAAAAATTGATTGTACTAACCCTTACTTTTTGGAAGTCCATCTTATTAAGGATAATAAAAAACTCTTCGTTTTAACAAAACTTCCAATATTTATTTAAAAATTGCTTTTTTAAAGGACTCAATGACAGCCGTTTCGCTATTAAGCATCGTCAGATTGACATTTAAGTTACATTTTGTTTGTTTGTAGCTGATGTTTAGGTAGTATTAAGGCTAGACCAAGTATGGAAGTAATAAGACATAACAATATTAAAGCCTAGATGTTATTAGCCCTAAGGGATTATCCTGGATTATCCCTCTAAGATCAGTATAACTGTGCAATGATATAGAAAAACCAGGAAAAAACTATATCATGCTGATCTTTACAATAACTTAATATATTTGTGTTACAATTACGTCTTATCTATGTATAAAATGAAGACTCAATCAAAGCAAACACTTTAAAAGTGGAGAACTTCCCAGATTTATTTGTTCATTAACAACTTTAAATTGTGGATCTGCTAGATGTCTTTTTATTTCCTTGAAGAACTTGAAATAAAAAGACATCTAGCAGATCCACAATTTAAAGTTGTTAATGAACAAATAAATCTGGGAAGTTCTCCACTTTTAAAGTGTTTGCTTTGATTGAGTCTTCATTTTATACATAGATAAGACGTAATTGTAACACAAATATATTAAGTTATTGTAAAGATCAGCATGATATAGTTTTTTCCTGGTTTTTCTATATCATTGCACAGTTATACTGATCTTAGAGGGAAATACATCCAGGATAATCCCTTAGGGCTAATAACATCTAGGCTTTAATATTGTTATGTCTTATTACTTCCATACTTGGTCTAGCCTTAATACTACCTAAACATCAGGTACCTAGCTACAAACAAACAAAATGTAACTTAAATGTCAATCTGACGATGCTTAATAGCGAAACGGCTGTCATTGAGTCCTTTAAAAAAGCAATTTTTAAATAAATATTGGAAGTTTTGTTAAAACGAAGAGTTTTTTATTATCCTTAATAATTTATATACTCACTTATATACACCCGGTATATCAGTTCTAATTTATTTATGAGGTGCGGCTAGAAAAAAACCGGACTGATGCTGGGAAAAACATTTATTTACAATTTCATATTATCTCCTTCAATGTACTCTCTTTCTCGGTCTCTACACCGTTCCATACGAATTTTCCACAGTTCATAGCAATGCTGCATCATTTTCGGTAAGTTCATACATTACTTCCGTCACTTTTTCTTTTACTGCTTCAACAGTCTCAAATCTAGTTCCTTTCAAAGCTGACTTGACTTTAGGGAAAACAAAATAGGAGGCCAAATCAGGTGAGTAGGGTGGATGATCTAAGGTGGGAATATTGTGTTTTGCCAAAAACGTCAATTAATACCCAATTAGTACCCAAGTAATATGCACAATCCCTTTGATGTCAAAAAAACAATCATCATTGCCTTAAATTTCGATTTTGACATTCGTGCTTTTTTTGTCGTGGAGAACCAGGATTTGTCCAATGCATCGATTGGCGTTTAGTTTCGGGATCGTAAATAAAAAACCACGATTAATCGCAAGTAATAACATTTTTTAAGAAGGTGGGATCACTTTCAATGTTTTCCAGGATGTCAGAACAAATCATTTTTCGGCGTTCCTTCTGTTCAATTGTGAGACACTTTGAAACCATTTTTGAACACACTTTGTTCATGTTGCAACTTTCATGAAGATTCTGCACTTTCCTTGTCAACTCTTGTTAACTCAGACACTGCTCTTATTGTTAAACGACTATCTTGTCGAACAAGTTTACAGATTTTTTCATTGTTTGACTCAGTTTTTGCTGACAATGGTCTGCCAGTGCGTCATCACTGGTGTCTTCGGGGCCATCTTTAAATCGTTTAAACCACTCAAACACTTGTGTTCGCGATAAATAATCATCGCCGTACACTTGTTTTAACATTATAAACGTTTTACTCGCAGATTTTCCTAGTTTGAAACAAAATTTGATGTTAACACGCTGTTGTAATTATAAAAAATCTTTATTTGTTATAAAAATATTAACATAATTAATTTATAACTACCATAATATTAAGTAAATACTTAAATTAATAGTGATGTTTGACTATAGAACATTTTTGTTCACCATTTAAACCATTAGACAAAAAATAGCCAAGTGGAAGCTTCCATATGTCATTAATTGCAACTATCATTAAAACAAAAGCTTCTTTGGCTAAATCATCTTCCAAATCAACCCTAAAATTGACTAACCATGGAAACTTTTACCACCCCATTCCAAGTGCTGCCGAATTGACATCTCATCAATGATAAGAGAACAAAGTAAGGGTTTATTTGAATTTTCTATAAGTTTACTCAGAGTATTGAACGATTCAATTGTGAAACCAGGAGCTGCATTGATAGTTTGCAGCCATTTCCCAATAATGCTTCTATGGGGCAAACACGTTTCAAATACTGTCCTGATATACTTGTAAGCTTTATAGAAGAGAGAAAATTTAAAACCAATGCAAATTTTCGTAATTCAGATGGGTATTTTTTATTTTTAAACATTGTTCTTTGTAACAATTGCTTATTTACACTACTCACATTTTCTAATAAAATGGCTTTTTAATTATCAATCAAGTTCTTATTTTTCAAACTGGTTATTAATTGTTTAAGGGAAACAACTTTTCTTTTTAGCCTGTTTATAGATTGTTTCAATACCTTAATTCTTATAGTCGTCTCGTGACTTCTAATAGTTTCTTGAAGTAACTTCCATTTCAGTATTTTTAACCAGGACAGTCAGCTGTTGGGTTTAATGACTGTGTTGAGGAAGTAGAAGGACCGGGTTCTGTACTCTGAATATATTCGAATGGTGCTCTCTTTTTTGCCTAGAAAAAACAATATTTTTATAAAAATATTTTCAATTCACAAAAAATTTAAATTATGTTTTACTTAGAACTGCCAAGGTGTTTTATTGTTATTAGTTATGTAGGTACAAACCTTCTTGGGTTGCAGGTATGTGGGCAACTGATGAAAAATTGTTGGAACAGAATCATGGCTCAAATGTACTCTTGAATTTACATCAGTATTATATAACCAACATTCCTCAAAGTGTTTTGAGCAAAGCCTTTCATTTTTAGTTGGTTCCCAAATCCTTAATTTTGGTGTTACCTATCCATAATTTGCGTTTTTCTGCATCAGTAGGAAAGCTGTAACATAAAATACCTACATGTTTTCCTAGTGAAAATTCCCCTATTTTACAGTGACAATAATTCTTTTTTCGTTTTGAGTTAGTCCTTTTTACATTAATCTCTTATTGAAATGAATAGCTAGATTTAGTTTGGAAAAACTTAAAAATTGCTTACCTACGCCATTGGTATAATGGTTCTTTTGAAGCAAGAACATATATTATTTATGCAGATTTAGAATGAATATTATTAAACCACGTTATCCAAACACTATAATTAGATGAATTAAAGACTGAATAATTACATACCTAAATATAATTACTCAGAGATAACTCTTTAATCATTTAAAATAAGAAAAATCTACAAAGGTCATTGTATACAATCGTTTGTTTACCTGTAAATTGAAATTCCTATCTCCTTTTCTCGCTGCGACTTCGGCATCCGTAAGCACAACAATTCACCATTATTCAGTTCAAAAATAATTCACAATCTCAATAATTTTCACTTAAAAATTCACAAATAAAGCACACTCTGTATTTGCTTTGTTTCCCACATAAATAATGGCGTCTGCTAAAAATGTATTACAGAACGCAAGCTCAAAATAAAGCGAAGTGCGGTATCCATATGCTTCCCTAATCTAAGGGTTTTACCCATTCGATGAAGTCTCGAACAACAATTGTCGAATTTATCTCGAATTCGACTTTCAAGAATCGCCTTTATACAAAACTATCGACATGTCGAAAGTCGACACTGATATTTCGAATTCGAGATCCAACAATCGAGCCCCAGATCCGAACGATAAAGTGAGAGGCTTTCCCGGCCAGAATACTAGCCGCCTTTTAGATATTTTTCACCAATACTGGAGATCAAACCCAGAACCCTTTGCGAACGTACTTGACCAGCACACCACGGCGACTACCATCTTTGCACTAATGAGGTCAAAATAATATAGAAACAGGTCTCGGGTTTATATGAAATTATAAATTTTATAAGTTGTAGACGGGAAAAATAAAAAAATCAGTTGTAATTAATTAGTTTCTTAACTAATTTTTAACTTTTATTTGACATATTAACAGTTGAGACGCTAAAACTGAATTGACTAATTAAACGGTGATGTGTTTTGATGTCTATCTGGCTCATTTAAATTATGCACGTTGTTACCTAGTTAATTTGTTCTGTTTGATTATGTTATTATTGCATAAAATATACTCAATTATAGGAAATTGTTGGATAAATCCCGCTTTGAGGGTTGCCTATGTCGATTATTCTAAATCGTTATAGGTAACACCGTTGTTGGCTGTAGTTGAGAATTTATTCGAACACATACAGTGCGGTTCCAAAGTCCCTTTCCCCCCATTTATTTTTTGAACCGTTAGAATTAGAAATTTGAAATTTTGGGAAAGTGAAGTAGGGAATGTATATTACTTTTTTATAGATAGTAGGTGACGTAATCATAAAAAATGGCGAACGTGGGCCCTTTTGGAAGATAATTTTAAAAGGCACCCTATGGCAATTAATACATCATTTGAAAGCTTGTTTCAAACCCTTTCCAATGATACCAAAAAAAAAAATAATTCTTCCTTATTTGCAACTTTCAACCCAAAATTATAAAATTATTAAAGTTTTAAAATATTTTATTTGGTAAAAAAAATACGTTCTAATAATAAAAAAAAACTAAATAATATGTTCAAAATATGGCAATAACAAAGTCTAGCAGAAAACTCTTCCCGAACGCGTTCAAGTGTCTGTCTAGAAATTAACCTGTATTCTTCACTAATTCTTCGCTTTAATTCGTCAATGCTCTCAATTGGTGTACCATAAACTTTTGATTTTAGGTACCCCCATAAAAAGAAATCCAGTGGGTTCATATCGGGAGAACGCGCAGGCCACTCTATTGGACCCCGTCGTCCAATCCACCTATCTGGATATTGTTCATTTTAATAATTTCTAACAGGTTGATAATAATGGGGAGGAGCACCATCCTGCTGAAAAGTGATTTCCATATCATGGAACTTGTCAGCGTGATCCTCAAGAATCTCTAAGATTCGGGGTTCAATACCATTCTGGGTTAATTCCAGGTAAATTTTCCCAGTTAAATTTACGTTTAAATTTCCCAAAATTCCTGCCCACACATTCACTTTTTGAGGAAACTGGGTGTGACCTTCATAAAAAAGGTGAGGATTTGTGTCACTCCAGTATCTTACGTTCTGGGTATTAACTTTACCATTAAGAAAAAAAGAGCACTCATCACTAAAGCAAATTGTTTTAAGATAATAAGGATCTTGTTCTATTTTATTTCTTATTTGCTCACAGAATTCAATTCTGCGATCTGGATCATCTTTTGTAAGCATATGGAGCATTTTCATTTTATAAGGATGAAGTTTTTGTTTCTTTAAAACTCTTTTTACAGTTGATGAAGACACTTCACAAGTTTGTTCAACATTTGAGGTGGATTGTATGGGGTTGACTACCATTTCGGCAACTATTTCGACTTGTCTCAGGTACTGTCTGGATATTGGTCGATCTGGATGCCTTTCATTGAAAATCCGTTCGGCTTCAGACAGATTAGTTCTAGCCTCACCAATAATTAATATTGCTTCAACTTTTTCCTGCATAGTTCGCGACATTTTAAAAAACTCTTATTATTAATAAGGGATAATTTACTAAATCACAATAATGGTAAAGAGTTAAAATTTTACTATTTTTACAAATTATAATTAAGATATGAACCAAAAAGAAATAAAAATAAAAACTTTGAATTTAAACAAGAATAGTATAGCGCCAAACATTTTAAATTTTTAGTACGCCAGTTAATAGAATTGTACCTACATTCAAAGCAAATAATTCGATTTAAATAAAAAGTCGGTAAAGTTTTTTTCCTACGACCACATATGAAAGTGCTAGTTTGCACACTTACTTGTACTTAAGAAAGTAGCTAATATCAATACACGTATTGAAAAGTAAATATCAATACACGTATTGAAAAGTAAAAAAATATAGTTCTATGATCTGTGACATTTACGTCAAATTTATCAATAGTAAAAACACATGAATGTCAAAGCAAGGACCATTTAATTTTTTTTAAATCTTCCTTGTGTCAAATATTGTATTGTAATTGCCAATACAAATTTTTCTGTATAAAGTAAGAATAAAGAATAAAGTTTCTTATATGGTTTTAAATTTTTAAAAAATAAACATATTTTTATTCAGTATTATTATTTTTATAAAAACACTTTTAGAAAGAAGAACAGTTTATTCTTCTTTTTTATATTGTGTTTATGTTCCGTGCATGTGTCGAATGTGGATTTTTGAAGTTATGTTTGTGTTTCTGTTTACAATTATCTTTGTGTCTATTATTATTACATTACTTTTCAATTAATTTCACCAACTGACCATTTTACTTTTAATTTTTATAGAGCCCACAAAAAAAATTAAAATGTCATTTATCTAATAAAGAATTTTGATGTGAATTCCTGAGAAAGGTGGTTATTTGATTTTAATTAATTATATTTCCATGCAATATATAAACTCGTTTAAATCCTAATTTTTAACATGACCAACAATTAAAATAAATTTTATAAATAAATTTAAAATATTTATTATAATAAGAAATATTGGGGTCGTAGGAAAAATCGTGTACACAACGCGTTGGAAAGTGTATTTCTTGCACTCTTTACGTTCCCGCACTTGCCACTACGCGGCTCGTGCTAAACTTCACTTGTGCGTAATACTTCACTTTCCACACTCGTTATGTAATATACTATTTTATTACGAGGAAGTAAATTGTGAATATTTTGAACATATTATTTATTTTTTTTATTATTAGAACGTATTTTTTTACCAAATAAAATATTTAAAAACTTTAATAATTTTATAATTTTGGGTTGAAAGTTGTAAACAAGGAAGAAGAACTAATTTACTTTGGTATCATTGGAAAGGGTTTGAAACAAGCTTTCATATGATGTATTACTTGCCATATGGTCCCATTTAAAATTATCTTCCAAGAGGGCCCACGTCCGCAATTTTTTTATGATTACGTCACCTACTATCTATAAAAAAGTAATATACGTTCCTTAGTTCACTTTCCCAAAATTTCAAATTTCTAATTCTAACGGTTCAAAAAATAAATGGGGGGGAAGGGACTTGAGAACCGCACATAGAGATTCAAATAGTTTGCAGCACGGAGTTTGAATCATATAACAATGAAATTCTAATGGACATTTTTATTTTCAGTCTGCTGGATTTAATAATAGTTTAAGGGATTTAATAGCTTTATAAATTAATTCGTTGAGATTTATACAGGGTAAAGTAATTATAGCGACGTTTTAAATTTATTGTTGAATTTAAACTGTTAATGTAAGTTTTAGCTTTTCGAATGAGGAAAAAGGGGATTTTTCGGTTAAGTACTTTAAGCTAATAAATAAAGAGAGAATATTTTTGTAGGAAACATAATTCGGAAAAAAGAGACAAAAAGAACAACTAAACAACAACAATCCGGTTCAAATTTAAATTGTCGACGAAGTTCTTTTTAACTCCCGACAGTGTTTGGTGTAGAGTTGATTCCAAAATTATAGCGACAGCTCAAGTAAAATTCGGCAATGTGGGGGTATTCGCCGACGATCTCCGATCGGCTCGCGCCGCAGCGCAGTCGGAGAATTCTAGTAGAACAATTGCTAAGCGGATTCCGTGTGCGGTGTTTCTTAGTACCAGCGGAAGCTGGGCCACTGGAATCTATTTCTCGAACTGGGTAATCGCTAGCGTTCGAGTCGACGGTAAAGATAGGTGGGAAAACCGTAGCTGTCGCGATAATTTTGGAATTAACTCTACTTAAAACGGACTGGAAAAAAACAAAAGGCACAATTTAAATTTCTACCACGGACGTAAATTCTCTTTAATAACATACATTAAAAACTTTTAGAATTTTGTTCTGGAAGAGTTGAGCTCTTCTAATTACATGAATTAGAGCCAACTTACATTCATTGTGATTCTTTGCGAATTGCTGCAAGTCCATCTGAGTTTCTACCACCATCACGGCTAACAAATTAATTTATAGAGCGCTTTGACGACTGGCGGCGGGAGGAAGTGGTTCATCGTTTTGTTTACAGATGACCACTTTAAATCTTTTTTTTGCGCAATTAGAATTAGCTTTTTAAAAAGTTTTGTTTTAACTTGACCGTTTCGTAATATTCACTGGATATTCGTTGTACATATTGTCCGTATCTCTATGTCTGATAATGGACTAGTTTAGTGATTTTTTTTTTATATTTGCATCTTATAAAATGGGTTTTTAGTGGTTCAACTGTACAAATAAATTTTTTATAAAATTAATCCTCTAGCCATAATCGACTTTTGAAATTTAAATTTAATGGTTACATACTTCATAAGTGGTAAGTGACGTGTTTCAATAAGATTGGTAGAAAATTTGCGATGTTGTCGATATGCTTTAATATTAACCGAGAAACTTATATCTCTCTCTTATTTGTTGTCATTAAAAAGAGATAAACATATCGATATTTTTGTTCTCTGATTGACACTTTATCAAATAAGGAGTAAAACACTAAACAAAATATTCCGTCATTTTCGTTAGTTTAATTTGTTGTTTGGTTGTGTTTGGTTTATGAAAGAAATTACTTCTATACTATTTTTGGTTCGAAAATAAAAATCCCTAACACCTTCTCTTGGTGTTATAGCGGTTCCTTCAAAAATAACCAATAGAAGTAATTGTTCTCTCGGGGAGCAACCCTTCTATCGGTACAGTAAGAAAACGAATTTCAGGAATACCGTTTTGGCATTTTCAATAGAACCACGCCCACTTTCTATTGGCTGTTCTATTCTATCACCGTCAAGAATAGGGGTCTTGTTTGTTTATTACTGATAAACACGATTTTCTCTCCTGTCATATATCTTGTCAACTGGTACAATCAGTTAGTCACAGAACACGGTGTTTTGTGCCGCCAGTTCTTTGAGAACGTAGCTAAACTGTGACAACGTTGACTTTTAAACACACTTCATTATTGGTTATTAGTTGGCGCTACGTTTAAAACTTACTAATTATTTATTGCTAAATTTTACGAAATGAGAAAAATTACTTGCAAAATGAATACCAATATAAGTAAGTAGGTATCTTATCCTAAATATATATTGCTATCATTTTGATTAATATGATTCTACTAAACTAGTCCATTTTGAAATGAATGTGAATTATGAAAAAAACGTTTTTAAGTGAAAATAAAATTCAATACATGTGATTAATTAATTGAAATGATTTGTTTTACAATAGTTATTTATGTACCATGGACGAAAAACTGTCGATTACAAGCCGAATCTGATGAGGCATAATCGACGCTTTTTTCCGAGGTACATATTAAATTTTTCCGTCGACTCCATTAGTTCAAGCCCTTTGAGAAATTTATACGTATACACGTATACCTATCTTTTGTAATGTTATGTTTTATTTTTAATAAAACGAACAAAATTTAAGTAACTATTCTTTAATATTAATATTAAACGTACAATTAGTATAATAATTATTAATATTTATTCCTGCTGTTGAAGTCGATGCAAGTAACAATTATTTTATTTTTAATGAAGAAATATCATTTTTTTCATACTGTACGGTAGTGATGAGCAAATGCAAGACCAAGACCAAGACCGGGTTAGTCTTGGTCTTGCACCATGACTCTTGCAAGTCTTGCACTTTTTTTTAGATTGACTGGGGTCCATTTTTACAAAAAAAAAGGAAAAATAGTTTTTAAAATCATTACAAGTAAAGAAAGATTAAATGAAAGGGATAGTATTTTTCATTATAATTTTTTTTATATTACATTGTAACCATAAATCAAGTATGAAATAGTTATTATCCTAACAAGTGCGGAAAAGTTAATTTCCGCAAGAGTTAGGATCAATATTTTTTTACAAGCAAAATCACCTCGAAAATTATTTAGATACTTGAAAAGATGCGATTGTGACAATTAAATCATTCATAAAGTCAATAAATACACGACTGTAGCTATAGCAACTAAGCACAGCCGATCAATTTCTGCTTTTTATGATACCATCTTCGTCAAGGACTCCTCTACCTGCGTTTTCAGCGGAGTACAGTACGACAATGCCTCTTTCTCCAAATGATTCATAACATTGTCCAAGTTTTTTAATATGTAAACATTAATAAAGCTTATCCATGAACTTACCTTAGAAATAAACATAGTTTTTGTTCAGGAGTTATTGGATTTTTATTTCCATTGCATGCTTTTGAAACAATGTCATCTTTTATGTGGTTTAAAACATAATGAAATAATACTGGTGTCACACGAAAATATTATCTAAATTTTTCATCATTTGTTTGAAGGTGACGACAAATTAAGATTTTCTTAAAAATCTTACTTTCTTCCGACCTTTTCGTTTCTTCTTCCGATGAAGACTTGTCTTCCAAAAATATCATCATTGCCAAGTCCAAATCATCCATGTTTTACTTTTAATACGGAAACACTCTAATTATTGTCAAATAATGAAACTAAACACAAGATATAAAACAAACTATAAACACACAAAACGAAAGCAAATACAAAAATGGATTTAGGCGGTCAATAACGTTAAACTCTTACTTTACATCTGTGCTCACCGATAGCGGCCGTCTTGAACGGTCGTCAAATTACGGCCGCTTTATTGCGGCACCGCTATCCTAGGAAACCAAAGCTTTAGAGTTTAAAATAATCCATGGCTGCTTTATTTTTCGGTTTATGTGACTAAAAGACGCAAGACCGCAAGACTCTTGCAGGCTTGGTCTTAGTCTAGCATAATTCTTGCACTGCTCGGTCTTGGTCTTAATCTTGCAGCCTGAAGTTGGTCTTGGTTTTGGTCTTGGTCTTGCATTTTCTGCAAGACCAAGACCAAGACAGGTCTCGCTCATCACTACTGTACGGTAAAGTGCCATTTCGTTTGAGTCCGGGAAATGGCATTTTACGGTACACTTTTACACACCATAAACTAAGCATTTATTCTACTTTTTGAAGATTGACATTAATTGTACAGCAATATGTATTAATGGAGGTGTTGATGGATTTACAGTGTTTTCTGTAATCGCGGAAGAAGTTTCGCCCCTTTGGATCATTCTTGCAATCTTGTTTTTGCCTTCAATCGATTCTTCTATATACTTTTCTGCAATTGACGAATTCTTCCATCCACCGTGCTGTTTTAGAACTTTAAGGTCAGCTCCAGCATTGACCAACAACGCTCAGGATGTCCTTCTGAAGCAATGACCTGTATATTTTTCTGGTTGGTCTAGTATTAAGAACTCAGCTATTTTATTAGGTGCTCCGCCAACAGTATGTATACCAGCTCTTTGAGACAGACATTTTCCTTGTCTATAATCACAGTAAAAGCTCGTCGAATATTCGTTTTTGTCTGGTTAATCTTAACTACTAACTGAGTACCCATATCCTCCACATCACTAACTTCTAAATTATAGATCTCTTCCCTTCGGCAACCTCCAGCAACTCCAAGTAATGCTATCACTTTGAGTAATAGATATTCTTTATCTGGAGCGTCCCTCATGAAGCTTTCAATTTGTTCCTTTGTCAGCACCTTCGACTGGTTTGGCTGATGGTCTACATTTTGTTTTTTCAAAAAAGCTATCAACTTTGGGAAACTTGATATGTTGACATTCTCATTAACCATAATCATTGATTTTACCATCGAGTATTTGGACCATAATGAAGAAGGGTTAAATGTTTTTGACTGAAAATTTAAACTGTTGAAAAAATATTCTTAAAAAAAACTGTTCTTACCACATCCAAAAAGTAAGCCAACATCACATTTTCATCAGCACTACTTTTCAAATTGTGTTGTTCACGCCAGTTGCAAAACAGCGCATATTCTTTTTCATATATTTTCGCAGACTTAACTGGAATGATTTTCCCTATTGCTTCCGCAGTTTTCTCAGCAATTTCATCTAATTTCAAATCCATTTTTTCCGCAGATATTTCGTGTGTGCAGAAAAATTTAATACTTCTGTCTTTATCCACATTGTTACTTAGTAACCGCTGTTCATTTTTTATTTATAAAGCAAATCAACCATGTTAAGAATAAATCAAGTAACATAATTTTTTCACAGCATTCTACATGACTTCCTAATAAAATGATCAAATATGTCATTTCAGTTTCATATTTTATTGCCAAAGGCAGTATGATAAAAAACATTTTCGTGAGTTGATTATTACGGGACTCGATTAGATATTCTTGAATCGACTCGTTCGTCGCCGCATCCATAAACATCTATCTCGTACCGTAATAAGTCACTTTCCGGACTTGTAACGTAAATAACTATAAAAGAATTACCTTTTCCACTACTCTCCTATAAAATTTTACCTGTTGAGACATTAGTTTTATTTGGAATAGAATCTTCAACATATCCTTTGGCTACTGTTGAAGATTTCCAGCCGCCATGGTTTTTCAATGATAGAATATCCGCACCAACATTTACCAACAGTGTAGCAGATGTACGTCTGTAACAAATGGCCAGTATACGTTGATGCATTGGGTAAATGTAAAAATCTTGCGATTAAGCTGGGTATTTTTGCAAATGTGTGAGTACCAACAACTTGTACAGTACACTTTCCTAATATGTAGTTAATAGGGACATAAAGCAGTTATAAACATCACTACGTATCCATATACGTATCGCAATACGCATGTGCAGCAGCGATAGGTGGGTTTCATTACGTTACGTGAAACGTATCAATCCGTCACATGTACAGTCGGCTTTAGAATAGCATATACATGTTAAAGATGAATTTCGTTTACCTACCGAAGTTATAAAAACGCCCTTCTTATACAACAAAGGAATGGCAATTTTTAAAACGCCTTCATTAAATGGTTTTGGGAGATTAAGTGTATTTACAATGGTCGGTCATGTCCCGAATAAATAGGTTTTTTTCGCATTTTTGTACTGATATAATAAAAAAAGGAATTATAATCCTAAACAAACATTTATTATCGAGGGTTCCAAACTAAGTGAAGATGTGGGCGTGGACAACTGTTTAACTGATTTCAAATTTATTATTATTTAAACCGTGATTGGTTACACAAAAAAAAGGCTGTCTATTCAATGTAAGCGATTTGAGTTTGAAAATGTATATGCAATTCTGAAGCCGATAGTACCTAACGTACGTATCGCATTACTGTGTTCCGTGATCGCGTTTTTCAACGTTTAAGCGATAAAAGTGACATTTCTGTGATATGCGATAATAGATTTAAAAAGAAAAAAAATTATTTTACAATGGAAATGACGACATTATTTTTTTAAGGCTATCGGGGCTATTTTTTAGGTTAAAAATTAAAACACATGAAGGGTTACGTTACGTTACAATCTCATTTGCTTTATACTTATTTTTATTAGTTACGTACCTCCCTTACGTTACGTATACGGATAAGGATACGTGATCAATTTTTAGAAATGCTTTATGTCTCTAATAAAAAAGGAGCTCACAATGCTTCGGTCTTAAGGCTGCATAAGATCGGAATATTTTTAAAGGACTGATGCCATCACAAAGTTTGTCTGTGACTGTAAAAACACGCCTTTTGCCATTTTTTGAGTCAGGAATAGTGACTATTAACATATTACCTAGATCGGCTATATTTTGAAGTGTCATTTTACGAAGCTCTTTCCTACGACAAGCCCCAGCAATTCCAGTAATGAAACAAAGCTGTAATTTATAATAATTGTATAGTATTAGAACAGTAAAATTAGTCAAAATATTTTACCGTGCATCACACAGGAAAACTTTTTGGCTCGATATCCAACAAGTTGTTTTTTTAAAAATGTTTGAAGTTTAAAAAATTTGCTAATGTCCAGGTTTTTTAATCCAAATAGTGGATTTCAGCATTGAATAAAAAAACCACAACGTCGATGATTTGCAATTTTTGGCTTTAAATGAGAAGTACGCCAAAAATATCTTTTCTGTAAAGTTTTCCAGCTTGTGTTCTTGACACCACTTTAAAAACACTTCATGTTGTTTTTCATAAAGTACACCTACAACCAGATAAGTCGAACTAGGCAAAATACATTCTTGAACATCCACACTCACACACACCAATGACATTCAAATATTACATATTTGTGATAAAAAACAAAATTTAGATTTCCTCGTACAACTTGAAATAAAAAGACATCTAGCAGATCAAAAATTTAAAGTTGTTAATAAACAAATAAATTCTTCACTATTAAACTGTTTACTTTGATTGAGTCTTCATTTTATACATAGCTAAGACATTAATTTACCTAATACAAATATATTAGGTTATGGTAAAGATCAGCATGATATAGTTTTTTTCCTGTTTTTTTTTATCATTGCACAGTTATACTGATCTTAGAGGGAAGTACATCCAGGATAATCCCTAAGGGCTAATAACATCTAGGCTTCTTATTACTTCCATACCTGGTCTAGCCTTAATACTACCTAATCAACATCAGGTACCTAGCTACAAACAAACAAAATGTAACTTCAACATGTCAATCTAACAATGCTAATTCTAGCGAAACGGCTGTCATTGTTTCATTCAACCGTTTAGTTGTTTATTGTTCTTGTTAAAATGTTTCATTAACTGAAGTTAATGTAGCGTCCAACAGAGAGTTAAAAAATACAACCTCAATTTTTTTTCAGGAGAAACAATAATAGGCTCGTCATAAGCTTGACTTTTAACAAATCGAATTCCTTTCGATCGAGACCCTAAACATATATGTTCAAATTCCAGTTCTTAGCCAATTATTTTAAAGTTGAAATGGCGCTTTTAAAGCCTGTATTTATATATTTCAACATTTCTGTTTACTGAGATCTACATCTGGTGATTGTAGAAATTTACTAACGACGTTAATTAGAAAAAGTATATTTTACCAAACCACTAAAGAAACTATGAACTATTTAACTGTTTAACTAGAGTAGCAGCCTCATGAGAGACTTGAACATTAGTTTTCTAAGTGTCCATTGCCAAAGTAATTAAAGCTTTATAGATGGCACTAATTGGATACAGAAATGCTTTGGGACTGCTTATTCTTGATTCCCCAAGTGTGTCACTGAGTTTCTTTATAGTATGTAACCCCAGGCTATTGGTAAGAATTTTCCATCAATGAACAGAAGCTGAAAACAATATAAACCACCTCTGAAGTACCCCAAAGAAAGTGATTGATTTTACTGAAATCTTAGCGGCATCCCATAGTAGCTATGACAGCCACAAGGTACATAAACAGCTAAGAGATTTATGTCTAGAATTCTCTTTTGAACGCCAACAATTTTTCCTTTTTTATTTTCCCCGAGGTCATAACCCTGACCACTTCTCGTTTATTTAAAACATCAATAAGATCTTCAGTTGGTTACAGGTAAAAATTCTACGGAATACTATTTAACTAATATTTTATCGCCTGCGACGCCCCTGAGCGAGGGCCCAACTGCGCCCTACCCTTACGTAGCTACTGAACATTGCTTTAATGCAAGTTTTCCAACCTAGTCAATTTAATTTACTAATTAATCAACGCTTTAATATTGTCATCTCTATTACTTCAATACTTGGTCTAGTCTCAGCACTTAATAGTTAACTTCAACTTCTTAAAGCAAAATACTGATTACAAATTTTTATAAATTATAAAATTAAAATGTTGTGAAAATTAAAAAAATTCTTTTTCGATTTAGATAATTTGGGGGTTGTTAAAGGGTCGAAAGACCGCCGAGGATTTTCGCACTGCCAAAACTGCTGGGACAAAAGAGCCGTTAGTATTCCGCCGGCGTCTTTAATTCCCATCAGAATAGCAACCACTTGATGATGATACGTTGAAATGACCGCAACAATACGCGCAAATCCTCCTCCATGGCGAACGTAACTTGGCGAGAGTGTGTTTGGGGGAGGAATTGCTAGTAGAGATTATATAGGGAGGTTGATGAAGAACCATATACCCCTACAGCGCCTAGAAAGGGTCAATCGCTTTAAAAGTTCATAATTTATAGTTTGGGAAATATATTTTCGTTGCTGGGTTAAATATTGCAATGATCAAATAATAACATAACTGATTAAAGTATAAATAGATGATTAAAATAATTAAGAACAGTCAAAAAACTATTATGAGAATGTTTGCTTTAGTATCAAACCATTGAACTCAAATTTATTGTACTAACCCTAATTCTATGGAAGTCCTTCTTACTAAGAATAAAAAACAACCAAACGTTTCAAATAAACTAATTAACTGTTTTATTAAAAAATTAGCTTAATACAATGACAGATTTGGTTACTCCTAAGTCAGCTAGCGTTGGCTGAGGCTTGTTGTTCTAACTATTACTTCTTCTTACTTCTTCTTCGTGTACCATCTCCTAATGGAGGTTGGCTATCAACACAACTATGCGCACTTTATTTGCAGCTGCACGGAACAGTTCAATGGAAGTCATTGAGAACCATTCTCTTAGGTTACTCAACCATGAAGTTCTCCTTCTACCCTGACAACGCCTTACCTGAATCTTCCCCTCCACAATATTCTGTAGCAATTGATATTTCGGACCTCTAACAATGTGTGCAAATTATTCCAGTTTCTTTTTCTTTAGAGTTCTATGAATCTCCTCTTGCTTGTTCATTCGACGCAGCACTTCGATAATTCTATCGACCCATGAAATCCGAAACATGCGACGTAAGCACCATCTTTTAAAAGATGTTTGTCAATTTCAGCTGTTTTCAATGTCCATGCTTCGGCACCATATAATAAAGTTAAAAATACATAGCATCGAAGCATTCTTGTCCTTAATTCTAGTTTATATCTTTGCTGCATAATAATAATAATATAATAATAATAATAGTACCCCTACTTCTTGAGTTTAATAACAAAGATTTTCTGGCTATCGCAATTCTCGCTTTTATTTCTTGTAGCTGTTCAGCAATTTCATTTAGTATTGTGCCCAAATACTTATATTATTGTACTCTTTTAATTGTAGTACACTAGTCACAAAAAGTATCGCATAATTTTAAAAATTGATTTAAGGTGTAAAATAAAATATCACATTCTTAAAGAATATTCTAATATGAGTGTATGGTATCCTTTAGATGTATAAAAGTCCAAAATATTCACAGTTTAATGCCCGTATTATGGTCATCACTGTAAAATATAAAGAATTTAACGTTACATACATCTATAAGTAGGATAGATAAAGAATTTATATTTTTGTTATTATGGTCCGTCAAATTTAAAATTATATTCTGTAACTAACTTCGTGAATGTATTCTAACCTAAAATTTAAATCACATTTATTGTGATGTTATTGGTAAGTTAAAAAGATTGTGCTGTGATTAATTTTTATAAAAAAAATAATCTTCGTAAATCTGACATCTGCCAAATAGCAGCGTCGTGAACAGATCCAGGGTATCTAGCATTTAACGTCGATATAAAAAATCAGAGTTGCAAACCAACATCATATTAATTGAGTGTCTACCCTTACGGTTGATATAAAGATGAGGTTGATGTTCTTCATCTGTTGAAGGAGGAGCTATGATTTCTATATGAGTCCCATCGACGGCTCCAATAATACCTCTCATGCCCCATTTGGTATAAAATCCTTCTTGTGCTTTTTCTTTGTCTTCCCTTAATGCTGGAAATTTGATACAAATATGTGCCAGATGTATAGTAATTAACTTCGTTTATTGCCTTAGATATAGCAGATTGGCTCATACAATTTAAATGAGAATTTCCCACAGCTTTTTGGTCAGATCCATTAGCAAAGAAAATTATTGCTGCTAATACCTTTAAATGAAATGGAATTGAATCTTGTCTTCTTGATAAGATTACATGTTGACGTAACGGTTCAATTATTTGTTCAATAATAATTGGTTCGGAAAGACGATAATTTTTTTTTTAAAATTGACTCCGATATTTAGAACGGATTTTCGTTATACCTCAAAGCGCGTCTTTCTATTCTTAAGCAATTTCTAAAATGAATGAACTGGTAAAGATTTATTTATTATTCTTTTAAGAATTTTATTCATGCCAATTATTATCCTCATTTACAAGTAAATATATAAATAAAAGCATAAAATCCATTATATTAACTTGGTAACAAACGTCAGCTGAAAAATTTCTAGATGATCTATTAATAAAGCCAAGCATTTTGTTAGCCTTGGAAGTAATTTCCAATAAGTGTTGGTTAAATGTTAATTTAGAATCAAATGTGATACCTTATATCATTGGTTGTAGCAAGCTTTATATTTTTTATGCTGTAATTACATACTGAAAAGCTGGAATTTCTTGAAAATGTAATTTGGTTCAATTCTAGTTAATATCACACCAATAAACCAAATTATTTAGATCTTGCTGTAACTTAATAGAATCATCTAGGTATGTAATAATATCTAGCAATAGCTGTCTGACAAGACTTCTATTACATCATTAATAAAAAAAATAATAAAATTGGTCCCAGATGTGACCCCTGAGGAACACCTGATGTCATCTTTATAAGCAATGATATGGAGCCAGCAAATCTAACACATTGCTCTTTTGATAGATAACTTTGTAGCCAATTAAATACACTCCCTCTTATACCAACCACAAATAATTTTGACAGTAACAGTTCCTGATTAACTCTATCGAAGGCTTTAGTAAAATCCGTATATATAGCATCAACTTGAAGTTTACTCTCAAAAGCTGATAGAATGTAATTTTATTCTAATGCACGATAACGCTCGCCCGCACGTTGCCAGAATAACAATGGAATACCTTCAAGAGGTTGGTATCCAGTTTTAGATTGACCAGCAGTTAGTCCAGACCTAAACCCAATTGAACATGTTTGGGACTACCTGGACAGGCGCGTAAGAACTCGTAATATCGCTTCAGACAAGCTTGATGCCCTGGAAAATGTTTTAATAGAATAATGGGAAAATTTGGCTTTGGCTTACTAAGATCATTGAAAAATAAAACTTTTTAACAAAACTTCCACTTTTTTTAATGTTTTTAATTGACTGAGGCAACCGGGAACAATAAAGTTACGGTTAGCTGAATGAGGGCGAGCGCTAGCTCAGAAGGTAACCACATGGTAGCCTCTCTGATCCACATAGGCATAACAAAGTAAAAGATAAACCTCTTTTTATTATTTAGAAAGAGATGGGACTACACAGAAAGCTGTAGATTTTCAAAGCGGTAACTTGGCTATCCCAATGAGTTCCTAACCAAAAAAATTTCTAGAAATTATCCGAAAACAACTCAGACTAGTGATGGGGATAATAGCCGATTACTGGAGTCTCCAAAAACACCTATACAGCTCGAAAGTAAGTAGCACATCACTATGCAGAATATGTGAGCAAGAAGAGACCACATCCGTTGTGACTGTCCAGCTCTCTCAACTAAACAGAAATTCTATCCATCTAGCCAATACTAGCTATCATAAGACGTCATCGACTACTTCAAATTAGTAGGCTGGCCGATGAACTAAACAGGCAGGCTCAGGAGATAGTTTTCCAAATGCGTATTAGGTAGGTATGGCTGTTCACAAACACCCACAAGGCACGGTAAATACAAATATTTGAAAGTTTAACAACCAAAAAAATAGCCTTATGAAACCAAATATTTATCCATCTTGAAAACGTAGTGAAATATTTGCCAAATCCGCAATAAAATTCAGCTGGAAAATGATGCTCAATTTCGTTCATTGTTTGAAAAATTTTGCTCATAGAGTGGAAATATTATCCAAACATAAAATTAATGAAAAGAAGGCCTCGCTATTATGCGATATCCACCACATAGGCGTGCGATATTCTAAACGGAAATTTTATGCTTAAAACTTGGTCGTTAGCAAGTTTTTAATAGCATGCATAGCGTCTGACTTGCTTGTTTTTTCTCTCTTTGAGACTGGAAGTTCTGGGACTTTATATAAACAATTAGTTAGCGCTCATAATTTCATCACTTTCACTAATAACAGAAGTTGTATAATGTGTTGCCGACATTTAGGGGCATTACTCTTATAATCTAATACTATTTTAATCTAATAGTCAATGCCATTTTATGTTTTTCGACTGACCAAAGTATTTAAATAGACCAAATAAAGTAGTACCTAGATAAAAAAAAACGCACGTGTATGTTATGAAACCTCATTACGTGCATGTTATTGTTAAATGTAACTTAAATGGAATGTCAACAGTGTGATTTTTGATGTTTACGGGCTATAATATAACTTCATATTAATAATTTTCAGTAATTTAGTTTATAATACCAATTAAATTTTAAATTCTCATTGATTTTTTGTGCTAAAATAAAGTTAACATTTAAAAAAAATTCCCACGGAGATTCGATATTTGGGCTACCGCGTGAGAGGTTGGGATACTTACCAGTGGACTATACCGAGGAATATACTACCAATTATATATAACCTCAAATGTATTACATAATTTGAAATAAACTGAACATTTATTTTATTCTGTTTTAAGTACATTATGCGCCAAGACAAACGACAATGAAAAACTAAAGCTTTATTAAACATGAAAAATTAAATGACATTTCAAATAATGCGAATTTTAAGTTTTGCTTCTATACAAAATGTGTTCAAAATAAAATTAATTATAACTTATGATTTTTAAATTAGTTTAGATTTATTTGTTCACTAACAACATTAAATCGTTGATCTGCCAGATTTCTTTCTATTTCGAGTTCTTCAAGGAAATCTAAATTTGGTTCTTTATCACTAATGTGTATTATTTGTATTATAAAGCTATTTTTTTTTATTTTTGAAATTTACTTTAAAATTTTAGTCGTTTATGATTCTTATTGTCAATTTTTATTTGTTAAACAACAAATTTAAGCAATTTTTATCTATTTAGGAATAACACATATTCTCTAATATCTAAGGAAGTCGATTTTAAATAGGAAGTAACCAAAAAAATTGTAATATTCTTTGATATATTTCCATTAAAGACCAAAAAATCATTAGTTATTTGCATATAGGTTCTCTTATACATTTTTAGTAGTTTATAAATAATGAAGAACAGTAAACAACTAAATGGTTGAATGAAACTTCCACTAATTCTAGCAAAACGGCTGTCATTGAATTTTAAACGTATTTTTGAATAAATAGTGGAAGTTTCATTCAACCATTTAGTTGTTTAATGTTCTTAATAAGATGGACTTTCACATAGCAAGGCTGAGTACAATAAATTTTATAAATAATGATTTGAATATGTTAACTTTAATTTAAAATTTTAAACATTTACCTTTAAACGTTTAAACTTACAAATCCTATTTCAGTTACTTGATTAATTTTTATCTAAAAACAAAAAAAAAGTGCGCGATGAGTTGAAGCAGTATTCTTAACGTTTAACAAGATTGCTTAGCATGTTATTAAAAATAAGCTTTTACATTCTTCTGAACTAGATCGAAATTTTTTCACGGAGTTCATACGTAAGCATCAATAATGGACTAGTTTAGTGATTTTTTTATATTTGCATCTTATAAAATAGGTTTTTAGTGGTTCAACTGTACAAATAAAATTTTTATAAAATTAATCCTCTAGCCATAATTGGCTTTTGAAATTTAAATTTAATGGTTACATACGTCATAAGTGGTAAGTGACGTGTTTCAATAAGATTGGTAGAAAATTTGCGATGTTGTCGATATGCTTTAATATTAACCGAGAAACTTATCTCTCTCTCTTATTTGTTGTCATTAAAAAGAGATAAACATATCGAAATTTGTGTTCTCTGATTGACACTTTATCAAATAAGGAGTAAAACACTTAACAAAATATTCTGTAATTTTCGTTAGTTTAATTTGTTGTTTGGTTGTGTTTGGTTTATGAAAGAAATTACTTCTATACTATTTTTGGTTTGAAAATAAAAATCCCTAACACCTTCTCTTGGTGTTATAGCGGTTCCTTCAAAAATAACCAATAGAAGTAATTGTTCCCTCGGGGAGCAACCCTTCTATCGGTACAGTGAAAGAACGAATTTCAAGAATACCGTTTTGGCATTTTCAATAGAACCACGCCCACTTTCTATTGGCTGTTCTATTCTATCACCGTCAAGAATAGGGGTCTTGTTTGTTTATTACAGATAAACACGATTTTCTCTCCTGTCATATATCTTGTCAACTGGTACAATCAGTTAGTCACAGAACACGGTGTTTTGTGCCGCCAGTTCTTTGAGAATACTTGAAACGAACGTAGCTAAAATGTGACAACGTTGACTTTTAAACACACTTCATTATTGGTTATTAGTTGGCGCTACGTTTAAAACTTACTAATTATTTATTGCTAAATTTTACGAAATGAGAAAAATTAATTGCAAAATGAATACCAATATAAGTAAGTAGGTATCTTATCCTAAATATATATTGCTATCATTTTGATTAATATGATCCTACTAAACTAGTCCAATGTTGGTTCAGGTGAATAAGAAGGGTAAGAAAAATTCATGTTACGGTAAAATTAC
Source organism: Ophraella communa (assembly GCA_035357415.1). Lineage (NCBI taxonomy): Eukaryota > Metazoa > Arthropoda > Insecta > Coleoptera > Chrysomelidae > Ophraella > Ophraella communa. The sequence continues at coordinate 15,522,547 of CM068988.1, read as the reverse complement.
GCGCTCTTCAAAAATTTCTGGACTCAGATCTAACGATGCTGACGTGGTATGACAAGTTGCTCCATCCTGTTGTAACCATTGGGTATTAAACTATATGTTGACAGGATTGTCTGAGCCCAATAATCCATTACCTGACGCCAAATCGTTACTATGAAGAGGTTTCTCTACGATAGCACAATAAACAACTCTTGATTTCTTGTCTTGTCTTGTCAAGTGTTGCCCAATCTGTATTTTATAGCGAAAACCACCAATCTTCTTAAATAATTTTCGGGTAGAAGTTTTACTCAAATTCATTTTTAGAGATGTTCTGCAGAGACTTCTTTTCGGTGATTCTAACACCTGTTTAAATAGCCTTCCTTTATTCGCATTTGTTGTTACAGTAACTGTACAACCAGTACAGCTTTTACGTTGAGTTAAAATGCTTCGTGTTTGTCGAAGATTTGCAACGACTCTTAACAAGTACAGATTAGTCGGTGCAGGCTTCTAAAAAACTTTCCGAAATTGATTGGCAATCATTAACAAGCTAGGTCCATTTTATCGTCCATTCTCGTATAAGCGGAAATAATACTCAATCATAAATATTTTTTCTTGCTTTGTAAGCACCATACCAAATATTTTTAACAGTTTGTTAGAATAAACAATGTTTAAATATACACTTGTTTCACATGAAATTGTGCAGAAAATAGATAACTTACATGTATATATATATATATATATATATAATAATATACAATTATTTATGTGATTATTTGGCATATTGACCGGTGATTAAGACCAATATTGTCAGTTATATTTAAAAAGATTCACCGGACGTAGCGAAAACTCTTCTAGAGGATCAAAATTACACAGAATGAGTATCTTGCCAAAACAGTGGTTATGTTTATACAAAGAAAATTAAAACTAAATCTTAGTTGAAGTGTGGAAAGGGACAAGTAAAAGAAAACATATATATAAAATATCTAAAAATTTTGTACATTACGATCGCACTCTCTCGAAATCAGCTGTCACGGAGTTTAGAATGCCCTAACAACTTTGAATCAACAATTTGATATCAACAAATCTATGTTTGACTATACTGTGACATAAAAATCCGAACACCCAGTTTAAATGATTTTATTTTACTAAAATAAACAATTGATAAAATGTTCAGCCTTATCAGTTGAAGATTCTGGTTTTTATACTGCTTTTTTTGAAATCCATTAACAATCCAAAAATGAATATTGTAGCCGTAGTAAAGGTCCAAATTTTGCAGATTTTGATTCTTGACATTCTTTACGATTGGTTACGATGCCTAGGGTACGGAAACCTGTACGATTTCGTCAATTTATTAATTTTGATAGGGGTCGTGTAGTGGGATTTCGGGAGGCTGGATTTTCTTTTCGGAAATTGCAGTTAGATCGCAGGGAAGTGGAGACACCGTGGTTAGGTGTTGTCAGGCATGGCGTTAAGAAGGCCGTACGCAAAGAGCAAGGGGCTCTGGACGCCCCCATAGAACAACAGACCGTCTAAGATTATTGGCCTTAGGAGACCGTTTATCCACTACCAGGTCCATTGCAAATGAATGGTTTGCAGAACACGGAAGACCTATTGGCACCACACTGGGTCCTCCCTTTAACTCCAGAACACCGACGTAATCGCCTTGACTGGTGCAGAGAACTCTGGGATCAGGAATGGAACAGTATTTTCTTTAGTGACTCTCGATTTTGTTTAGGCATGCACGATGGTCGAGCGAGGGTTAGAAGACGACGTGGTGAAAGGAGAAATCCACGGTTTTTTGTTGAAAGGCATGTTCATTAATCTGTTGGAGTTATGGTTTGGGGTGCTATATCTTATGGTACGAGATCACCTTTAAACTTCATCAGAGGTAACATGAACGCGAAGCGCTATATCCAAGGAATTTTAGAACCCCATTTTTACCCTATCTTGACATCCTGGCACATCCAACTTTCCAACAAGATAATGCCCGACCACATGTCGCAAGAGTCACAATAGACTTATTTCAACATAATATTGTCACATTGTTAACTTGGCCACCAAGATCTCCCGACTTATCCCCAATTGAGCACGTGTGGGATATGATGGGTAGGAGATTGCTCAATTTGCAACGTCCTCCTCAGACTCTAGAAGAACTTCGAGAGGATTTGGTGGTTGTCTGGAATTAGATACCACAGGAGAACATTGACCATCTGATCAGAAGCATGCCTAGGCGCGTTGGAGAATGCTTAACACATCGGGGTGCATCCACACATTATTAAAGGTAAAAGGGCTTCGAGAGGAGTTGGTGGTTGTCTGGAATGAGATACCACAGGAGGACATTGACCACCTGATCAGAAGCATGCCTCGGCGCGTTGGAGAATGCGTAACACATCGGGGTGCATCCACACATTATTAAAGGTAAAAGGGCTTTAAAGCAATACAATCATTTTGAAATGTTTATCATTTGCTTATTATGCTTCAGTAAGTACTTATACAAAATTTTATAAACATAAAATCATTTTAAATGGGATTTCGGATTTTTATGTCACTTAGTATATATTTCCAGCTCGGCTGGAACAAACTAACGCAGATGTGCAGACAAATTAGGACGTCTAGATCTTTGCAGTGACAGATTCACTGAAGTTACAGTAAGTTTGCATATATATTCTTAGTTTCCGAAAAGGGTATGGCAGTTATTTACACCGATTATCATTTGCATAGTAGTCAAGGTTAGCACTCCTGTAAGGTGAACCTTCCAAAATCGAAATAATTTTCCATATAAAACGTTTTCTTTTCAATTAAATGTATAGTCAATCAATTTATTTATAACTGTTCATCTATCACGATCTCCGGATCCTATCAATTTCCTCCTAACAAAATTTATTTATCCTTCCCTTTCCCTCCCTAAAAGTGGCTAAGCGTTCGCCGTTACTGAAAAATAAATCACAGCTTCCGATGCGCTATTCGATAGAGTGACAATTAAACGAAAACACAAAGTAGTTCGAATGTAACTGAACAAAGAATTAATTGGATACGCTAACGAATCGTTCTCTATGTCCCATTGCTCGTCCGTTGATTCGTTGTCTGTCTGTTCGCCTCTCTGCGTAGGTTTGTTTATATCCGGGACGATCTAGATACGAATCTACACTTTAAAAATTATATTATAAAAAGAGGTCACCATTATGTTCAACATTAGCAATTTTTTTTTAATTATATTTATTTAATGTCGTCCGAACCACTGGGGTTATAGACGACAACAATAGATAAATGCATACAAAGCTCATAGACTTAACTACATAGTAACGTTAAAATGAAAATAGTATAATTTTTGTAACTTATAGTATTATAAACTAGATTTTGGTTTAAATGTACGTTATACCTACAGCTGTTAGAAATTTTATGATCTTGTCTAAAAGTTGAGTATTTTTAAGAAGTTTGGATATGTCCTTGGGGAAGTTGAACTTACTTCTAGTTTCTTGGAATATTTGACATTCGGTTAAAATGTGTTTCGTTGTAATGTTAGTTTGACACTGGTTGCAGTATGGGGGGTTGTCTTTTGAGATTAGGTACAGATGCGTGTGGCGGGTGTGACCAAGTCGGAGTCGAGTGAAAGTAGAGTACGTTTCACAATAATTGGTTGACTCGGTACCTGACCTTAGGGGATTAGTAATGAAAGGTTATAAATTTCTCACTGTACAGTAAACATTAACAGATCCGTAATATGGTTTTCAAAATAGATTTAAATAAAACTCAGTAACATTTACTAAAACTTAAATTTATTTTGTAAAAAAAATCACGAAATTTTTTAAAAACAAACAAACAAATTTTAAGTTTATTTATTAATTGAAATTAAACAAAACTGTTGAAACTTACGTATTACATATTACATCTATTACATCTAATTGGCAGATGTTGTCAAAAAATGTTTCAAATAAAAAAGATGTAGTTTAATCATGGCCACATTTTAATAATATTTTGTACTACAGGGTATCCCAAAAAATTGATTTAAATAAAACTAAGTTAACATTTACTAAAACTTAAATTTAGTTTGTAAAAAAAATCACGAAATTTTTTAAAAACAAATTTTAACTTTATTTATTAATTGCGATTAAACAAATGAACTAATTCTACAACTATTTAATCTAAATGTAGTTCAGTATCACTATCGTCTTCATTTAAATTAATAACTAAGGGTGCTACAGTTACATTAACATTTCGATATGTACCTCCAACCTTAATAACATGCTGAATCGAATTTTTCCAGCTATCAATGGGAATATTACTTGTCACATTTCTGATTAACTCTATAACACTTGAGTTTAATGTGGGTGAAACGTTTTTCAATCTAACTTTGGATTTTAGCTGATGCCACATGTGTTCTATAGGATTGAACATGCAATGATATGGGGGAAGCCGTAACACTGTGTGGCCCATATTTTTAGCAATAGTATCACAAACGTATTCTTTTTCAATACCGAACGCTGCTACAACTTGTAAGAGATCACGTTTTGTGTACGATTCTTCAAAATAAAGGTCATTTTTTAACAAATACTCTTGAATTTCCCATTTATTGTTGTTGCTATTTGGTACTTTATTTAATTGACGGCTATGATAAGTTGAATTGTCCATTACAATTATACTTTTTTCCGGTATATTCGGCAATAAATAATTCTCAAACCAATCTTCAAAAAGTTCTGCTGTCGTATCTTCGTGATAATCTAAACTTGAATCTTTAATATTCTTTGCTGATAACAATAAAGCGTTTGGAACCCAACCTGTTTCTGATGTATTATTGTAATTCTTTGTCCTCTATTTGATGGAGCCTTTGTTTTGCAATTTCCCGATGAATCAACAAAACCCTTCGTTGGAGTATCATGGGTGTCATACCATGTCTCGTCGAGGTAGATAATTGAAAGGTTTTCACTTCTATATTTTTGAATAGCTTGAAAGTAATGACAACGCCACATTCGTAAACAATATGACTCCATTATCACTTGTCTTTTATTAATGGTACAATATTTAAATCCCATTTGAGAAATAATTCTCCACAAACTTGTACGGCTACAAATAATTCCCGTGTCGTCTTTAAGTAACCGTTTTTTTATACAATCTAGGGTTGGTATCATTTGTTCTTGGTATAGGACATATATCGTTCGTCGGATTATATCTTTTTGTATTTCATCAACACATTTGGTATTATTAACGTCACTTCGTTTTTTTCGTTTACTTATTGGCTTATTGATAATATGTTTTACTATGGATATTGGGGTTTTGGTTAACTTACATGTTTCTTCTGCTGCATCGGTTACACTATAACCTCGATTATTCAATGTTTCAAACACATTTTTCACAATTTGTTTCGCATCCCGCGATAAATGCACTTTTTTGCCCAAGGACGCCACATAGTTATAAACACAAGATTACTTTCAGAGTATAATGTTTAGTACAAACTAAAATTCTAGGAGAGAATTTTAAAAACAAATTACCCCGAAACTCCCACTTTCTCTTCCAAGATGATTAAGAAAATCAAAAATCATTTACTAATGATTTACTATTGATGGTCAGTAATAATAATTTAAAATTTTACCTGAAAAATAAAAAATCCAAAATATATCTTCCTGGACAAAAATAAATAATACCTTTCTGTAAATGTTCGAAGAAATATTAACCACCTTTTATTAGTAATCCCTTAAGAGCAGTTAAGAGCAGTTAAGAGCAGGTACCAAGTCAACGAATTATTGTGAAACGTACTTTAACTTGAATTTTTCTAGGTAGCGGAAAGACGGGTTTTTGTAACACACTATGTTTAATTTGTCTCAGCTTCTCGGAACAGTTCGAGCATTTGTTTTGCCACGCACTATTAACTATATTTTTTAGGAACACCTTAAGATCACTCGGCACTATTTTATCTACGCTAACATCACCGTTGTTTGTTGCTGCTTCATGGACGAGGTAGTCCACAACCTCGTTACCATGTAAGTACAGTCGGCTTTATTTATTATTGTTTTATAAAATGGGTGGCTTAAGACAAAAAAGTGTACATTACTTGAGCATAGCTTATATTTTACTTTCCGGCCTGTAATGGTCTAATATTAGCTCCAGCTAATTCGGTTTAATAATATATATATATATAATCATAATCCACATATACCATGTAATGGTGTGTGGCATAGATAAACATTTAGTTTCCATATACAAATTTGGCCCATTCTTTTTTATTTTTTGCTATTTTTTTTGCTTCCGTCCATGTAGTACCTCTTTTTTCTAGTATTGTAGCAACCACTTTATCCCACGTATTTTTGGGTCTACCTTTTTTCTTTATTTTCACTGTTTTTGCTTCCCAAACTCTCTTTACCGGTCTTGTGTCTTCCATTCTTTGTAGATGCCCCCACCAACTAAGCTGTCTCTGCTCAATAAACTCCAGTAAAGATATTATATTCAAGTCTTGTCGTATTTGGACATTTGTCATTCTATCCAATTTTGTTACTCCTCTAACCCGCCTTAGATATTTCATCTCAGCCGCTTGTAGTGAGCTTTTTTGCGTACTTGTTAGTGTCCAAGTCTCACATCCATAAGTCAATATTGGCCTATAGATTGCTTTGAAAACATTTAATTTTGTTTTTGTGGAGACTTCCCTTTTATTAATAAAACTATTACTTAAGCTGTAGTAGATATTTAAAGCGTTTTTTATTCTGTTATTGATTTCTAGGTCTTCACTTCCTGTGTTTTCTATTTTAGTTCCTAGATATTTGAAAGAATTCACCGATTTAATTTTTTGACCTTCTAGTTCTATATGTACATCATGAAGTTTAGTTGTCATAATCGCAGTCTTTTCTAAATTTATTTTCATACCGTATTCCTTCAGCGTTTGATGCCAGATTTCTAGATTTTTTTGTAGCTCTTGTGGGTGTTCTGCGATTAGTACTATATCATCAGCAAAAGCTCCCTCAGATATTTTAACTACTTGCAAATTTTTATATCCAACTCTCAGTTTTTTTGATTTGTTTGAGCATATATTTATAATATCGTCTATAAATATATTAAATAAGAGTGGGCTCAAACTACCCCCTTGTCTCACTCCTTCTGTGGTTAAAAATGCTTCTGATTTTAAATTCCTTCTTATCACATAATTTTCATTTCGTTTATATAAACTCATTATTGCACTTTTCAGTCTGTGATCTATTTTCCGTTTATCCAAGCTGTCCCATAATTTCTCCCTAGGTACCCTGTCAAACGCTTTTTCCAAATCAATAAATCCAAATAAGCATTCTTTATCTTTTGAGTGTGTTTTGTCTATCAGCTGTTTGATGGTAAATACATGATCTTGTACACTTCTCCCTTTTCTAAATCCACTCTGCGCTTCGTTTAATGTGTTTTCAACTCTTGGTCTTAATCTGTTCTCTAGTATTTTTTCATTCATTTTTTCATTCGGTTTAATAATATTAAATTTAATTAGTGCAGGTGTGTGAATCTGGAATTTCGTTATTTTTAGTAACTTTTATTTGTGTATCGTTCTACATGTTGTCGATTTGGAGGCCGCATTGCTTTTATAGACTGATCGACATATTGAATTACCTGTTTCTGCTTTCGATTTTCGTAATTTCCGTCAATTGATTAAAGCAAAGTGAACTCCGTGATGCTCAAAGACTTGTAAACAATAGAGGTTTTCGTAAGGGCACCTAGACGGAGCGAGAGAGAGAAAGGATGGAATTTGTTTTATCAATGTTCTCTCTACGCTTTCAATTGAAAAACTAATAATTGTACCGTTTAATACAACTGTTCGGTCGTTTATTTGCTATTCGCCAATCGGTCACGTTCAACTTCATTTTTGGGATAAACTGTTTGATGTAAAGTGTTTTCAGGGATATACTAAATTGTCTATTTATATTGGAAATCGCTTTATCGTTATATATTGAAATGTGATTCAATGTTGGGCGTACCATATAATCCGAAAAGTAGTTGTATTTCCTTTAGATTAGACTTCTCTGCACCTACGAAGATCTTTTGTGCCTACCTTAATCTACTTGAACTCTAGACCGCCAATACATCTAGCGAGGTTCTTCTTGCGAGTCTATAAACTTGTAACTACGGCTATAACTGATCCAATGCGTATTTGTTGTTACTTTAGAAATATGTTTAACCTTTTTAATTTTTAAATTAGTATGTTAATCAATTTTGTTGGGGGGAAAGTACCTACTAAAAATTTCTCAACATTTACAAATGTTTTCAACCTATAGTTAAACACCGCGTTGCCCAAATACAGAAATAATTTTATTGAATAGTGGGGGATTCTCCATAAGGCACAAAATTTTACATTGCGTTGCGTCTCTTCTTATATTTATCACTCAACTATTTAAGTGAAAATGATAACGATACGAATCATTCGGATTATTGTAAGTATTGCGACAATCATTATAATGAACAATATAAAAAGTGACTATTAATTTAATCTCATAAGATTTATTTATAAATAAATGAACGCAGAGACATAGATAGGTAAATTTTCCAAGTAACTCTTAGAAACAGTTATAAAAATGTTTACCTTTGAGAAACTAATATAATTTATAAATATATTTACGCAAATGTTAGTATGAAAAGATTTTGCAGGTCATATAAAATAAAAGCTAGAAGTTATTGGGTTTATCACGCTAATGCAGCCGCAGACTCATAATTTTGTTTAAGAATACAGAAACACGTGTCTGTGGCTGCATTAGTGGGATAAACCTAGTAACGCCTAGCTTTTTTTTATTTACATAAATACATTAAACCCGGAATGGTATCACAGTAATTAAAAAATAAACCATTAAGACGTTTTATCGAACATCCGGAAACATTTTTAATGCTATTCTGACAGTGGAGGGACACCAGTTTCCTAACTAATACATCTAGTATATATGGTAGGTATTCATTAATCATCTAAAACTTCTTCATCCCCAAATACCAAACTTTGATTTCTTCTTTGGTACAATAGTCATCCTATATTAAAGTTCGCTTCTCTTATGACTTTTTTAATACACATACTTGGCAATAAAGTTGAAACTATATATTGAGACGAAGTTATATTATTATAAAAATTATTCATTAAAGAAAAGATTAATTTCAGTAAGAAATATGTATTATGATGATCAAATCAAAAACAATTCGTTATTAAGTCAATTGAATAATAAAAAAAGTAATCAAATTTTATAAAAACAGAAGATAAGTTAATCAACACTAATTAATTGAAACTAAATAAATATCTAATAAATAACAAACATAAAAATAATCAAACTTACCATTAAGAAAATAATAATGAAAATATAATTCTAAATGTAAGAAACAAACGAACAAATTATAAATTTTCTAAGAATATTTTTCCGTTAAACATATAAAAGGATTTTCAAAAATCTACAAAAGTGTATATTAAAAGTTCTTCTACGAATGGCACCTGCAAATGTGACGTCAAATTAACAGAATTACAAGTGCTCGAAAACAACATTGCGTGTTTGAAGCGTTTAGTTTCCGCGAACTTTAAAAACTTAGAAGAGCACCTGCATGTGTGACGTCAAATTAACAGAATTACGAGTGCTCGTAAACAGCATTGCGTGTTTGAAGTTAGTTTCCGCGAACTTTAAAAACTTAGAATGCCACCTGCGTGATTACGTAAGAGTTTCTCGGAAATATATCGGTCGAATTTATAACTTTCAAGCCTCAGTGTTAATATAATTTGAGAGCTTTTCCGACCATAATGAAGTATAAAAAATTTATTGAACATTAGAAACAATTGTTGTATATATTATGTAAAAAAAATTGTTTGTAAAATATAAGTAGTTAGTTAGAAATAAGCAAATTAAGAAATAGTTCCTTCTGATTGGTTCTCGTGGAGTTTTAAATGAAGCATTTTTATTGGTCAGAGAATAATGAGAGAGGGATCTTAGTCTTTACGTAAAAGAACCAGTCAGGAAGAATAAGAGGAGATTCAAGCCTAATTTTGAAAAGAATCAAGACCCTTTATACAAACATTCAAGCCTAATTTTAAAAAGAGTCAAGGCCCTTTATACAAACATTCAAGCCTCGTATTAAAAACTTTCAACAAACATTTAAGATTTAACTTTAAAAAACTTTCACGACTCCTATTCTAAACACTAGTTTGATTTTAAGAAGATTCAAGATTCATTTTCAAAACATTCAACAACAGTTATTAAAAAACATTCAACTCGTAATTTCCATTTTAAAAAAAGACTTTGATTAGTCATAAATTTTATTAACTTTATAAGTCTTCGACTTTGAATAGAAATTAGGTTTGTTGAATCAAGCAGAATCACTTTATAATCAAAATAATAGTTCCAACCCTAATTTTAATGATATAACAGTTAGTATCAAATATAAGAAGTTTGACTTACCTTTGATCAAAAATAATCCTAGTGTAAAACTTTGTAACACATCACTTGTAAAAAAGGAGTCTCATCAACCAATAAATTGTATAAAAAATCTACGAGTGAATAATAATAAATTCCTACATCGTAAGAGTTTCTGTCTTTAATTAAACCACCGAAGTTTCCATCCCACGTGTTTTCTACAAGAGAAGATATGCTACCAGTTTCACGTTTCGTCAGCGAAGATCTACCCCAGCGACATCTGCATGAGAACGGCGAACACTCGAGAGACAGAGTTAAAAAAGGTACCGTTATTTAATTTGTATTAAGTGTGCGTATGAACTGTTTTAAAGCGATAATAGTTATTTGCGGCTGGAGGACATTTATACGAAACATTGCAACTCGATCTATTAATACGTTGGATACACGAAGGCTAAGTCAACAAGAAGTTGCTACACGGCTAAATGTGTCCCAAACTGTTGTCAGTCGTACATGGAATCGATATGTGGAAACTGGGTGTGCAGCGTACAGGAATGGAGGAAAACGAGAACGAGCTACAACTTCTGCTCAAGACCGCTTTATAGCTGTAACTGCAAGAAGAACCCAAACATTTACTGCTTCGAGAATTAACAGCTTGTTTAGGCATGCTACCGGAAGAGTGATATCTAGTCAAACTGTTAGAGCAAGGTTGCATACATGTAATTTAAGAGCCAGAAGGCGTAGTTCACTTCCACGGTTGACTGCGGATCAGCGTGCATGCAGATATCGGTGGGCTAGAGAGCACAGTCGTTGGAATTTTTAAAACTGTAGGTACTGTATGTTTACGGATGAGTCCAGAGTTCGGCTGAATATGTGTAATGGTCGAATATTGGTGTGGAGAGAAAGAGGACAGGGATACAATGAACGTTTGAAGGCGTCAACCATTCTTTTTGGTGGTGGCTCAGTTTGCGTGTGGAGAGGCATATGTTATGATGGTCGCACTGATTTAGTGGTGTTAATGAATATGACAATGACGGCTGTACGCTATAGGAACATGGTTATAGAGCCAATAATTGTACCATCTTTTGTCTAGACAATTAAACCGACTCAAACAGCCCTCCATAACCCTAGAACATCTCGCCGATGCCTTGCAAAGAATATGGGAAAACATACCTCAGCAATTAAATTTAATAAGGACCATGCCAAATAGAGTGATAGCAGTAAGGCAATTTTCGTGAAAAGGCTTTATGACCAGCGCAGTAAATGAATTAACATTTTTTCAATTTTTTCTATTTTATTATTATTTTTTGGGTAGATGGTAAAGTGAAAGAATAAAGATTAACTTATTTTATCAAATTCTGATTTATTATTAACCAATAACAAAAGAAAATTACAGATTATTGCAATATCTACTTCAATTTGTGAGCGGGGTAGTTACACGTGTTACTGTTCTGACTATCAAATTAAATCCAATAACATATTTTTCCGCGAACAGTAGAAAATTTCAACAACATTCAAGGTAATTCCATTTTTAACTTTCGAAAGATTTAATCTGTTTTATATCGACTCAAATACGAAATAAGGGAAAGAGGTAAAAGGGGAGGGACAATAATCTAAGATGTCTGCGATATTTGTTCCCCCTAACCCAAACAGTTTATTTATTGTCGATACGAACTTGGAGTTGTTTGTTTGTAACTTGTTTTTGCAAAGGTAGCTACAGCAGAAAATGGTCGACGTTGCATAAAGGTGCATTTTCAGTGGCGTACACTCACAAGGACATTAGGAAATTTGTATAAAATTATTATCTATAATACAATAACAGATAATTATATTGTAAGGAATGTAGTGTAACGTTTAAAATGTTCTAACTTATATTTACACTATATTAAATTAGTTTACAGTAAGATTAATAATAAACTGTATTTTTACGCAACTTCCACGTATAATTAAAAAATTGGGTTTTTAATCACAATGACAGCTGTTTCGCTAGAATTAGCATCGTCAGATTGACATATTGAAGTTACATTTTGTTTGTTTGTAGCTAGGTACCTGGTATTAATTAATTAGTATTAAGGCTAGACCAAATATGGAAGTCATAAGACATAACAATATTAAAGCCTAGATGTTATTAGCCCTCTTCCTTCTAAGATCAGTATAACTGTGCAATGATATGGAAAAACCAGGAAAAAACTATGCTGATCTTTATAATAACTTAATATATTTGTGTGTAATTTACACATACAACAGTGAAGTGAATATTTTGTGCGCGCTCCGTAAAATATTCACACCCGTAAAAATTCCAGTCAAGGGTGCTACATTACTTATTGTTTGTTGATCGAACATTTTCTCAATTTTACATATTCTGTATTTATTTTACTTAAGGTTCATATCATTGAATGAGCTATTTTTTATTAATTACATGTTTTATTGAAAGTGTATGAGTATATGTAGCAATATATCAAACCGCGCGGTGAACCGGGAGCGTTTCAAAGATTTTTATATTGTTTTTATCAGAAGGGTCTCACAGAATTTTATATTGTTTTATTTTCATGTTTTGTTGTTTATTTATGTATTATGTTTTGTTAACAATGTTTATTATTTATTTATGCCTTCTTGCTGTTTGGTAATTAGTGGATGTTAAAGAAATATTATAATTTATTTTTACATCGTGTTTTATTCATCTCTTCTATTCCTTTTTCATACCTACGGGCGCCGAAAGCCAACATTCACGAGCATTCAGGTGGCTAAACTAATAGTCGAATAAACTCATTTAGCAGACCCCTTGCATTTAACGCCAAGGCGGAACGCGTATGTTAGGCAATACACCTAAACAATTTGTATAACAATTACGTCTTATCTATGTATAAAATAAATACTCAATCAAAGTAAAGAGTTTAATAGTGGAGAACTTCCAAGATTTATTTGTTCATTAACAACTTTAAATTGTGGATATGCTAGATGTCTTTTTATTTTAAGTTCTTCAAGGAAATCTAAATTTTGTTTTTTATTACAAGTGTATAGAATTTGTATGTCATTGGTGTGTAAAAGAAAGGTTGGATGTTCAAGTAGTTTTGCATAATTTGACTTATCTGGTTGTTTTAATCTATATGCTCTTAAGTGTTAATTGAATCTTACTTCAAAATTTCTTTATGTTTGATCTATATATACAGCATTAACATTTAACAATTTTGTACCAACATTATTTTGTGTTTTTTTATTATTATTTTTGAAATCTTTTCTTTAGTTTGTTTAGGGAATATTAGGTGTAGTGACACTTTCTGTTCTTTATTGTATTTATGTAATGTATTTATCAAATGAATTGGATAGCCATTAAATGTAGCTAATTGTTTTATGATATCAATTTCTTTATCAAAGTTAATTTTGTCCATTTGAATTGAAAATGCCCTATGTATCAGAGAATTATAAGCTGCTAATTTATTTGTTAAAGATGATTTGAACTATAACTTATGGTTATATCTGTTATTAACTTTTTCAATTTTAAATTCTAGAAAATTAATTGAATTATTTTCTTCAACTTCTAAAGTAAAATTAATTTTAGGACGCAAGGTATTAATATAATTAAAAAAATGTATCTAACTGTCGTTCGCTACCTACAAGACATTGGAAGACCCCCATTTTGAATATATACTTTGTTATCAAAAGTAAAATTATTTTCACCAATGCATACATTAAATAATTCAATTATATCTGGTATTATACCTGGATGAATATTTCTTTCATCTAGTTTAAAAGCTAGCTACAAACAAACAATATGTAACTTAAATGTGTCAATCTGACGATGCTAATTCATTAATGTCATTGTGATTAAAAACCTAATTTTTTCATTAAACGTGGAAGTTGCATTAAAACGAAGATTTTTTTATTATTCTTAGTAAGATGGGCAGTGTATATCGTATAAAGCGTAATAGCACAATAATAAATAATCACAGAAAATGATTCAACTTTTATAGATACGTGCATCTATGCATCGATTTTTTTACTTGTTTCTATATGTGCTTTTGAACTATTGGACTATACCACATATTGTTATAAGTAATTCATGATTAATGAGTATAATCGCTAGGGAATGAACAAGTAATACCCGGATTATAAGAAGATTATAGTCGGCAAATCTAATAATATATTATCAGGTACCTTTATACTCCGTTTGACAAACAAAAAAAAAATAAATACTTTTCAATAGCTCATTTAAGAGATGTGCGATAAATATTTATTATAAGTTGAAAGGGATTTTGCCGTAATTAAAAAGTATTCAAATAATAAATTGTTAGAGGCCGTGGATTCTGAGTAGACCTGTGACGTCAACCGGTGCAGTACACAAATTTGTGTTTGAAAATTGTCCTATTAACTATACTAATAATTGCAGCCCTTACTGATTCATTCTGGTCAGTCCGCCGTTTACGTCGTATTGTCTCTTTGAATAGCGCAGTAAATTTTGCTTATTTTTAAATTATATTATTTAGTTTAGTGTATTTTAATTATAACAGTTATTTAGTTGTGCGCAACTATTTACTCAGAATCCACGGCCTCTATGAACAAAACTAACAACTTACCATTTGTAACTCTTTTGGAGCTTCTACCTTTACCCAATTAAATATTCTTACAGATACAGAACGTTACCATCTTCCACGAAACAACAATAAAATATCTGGGAGTTATAATCGATTGTCATTTAAAGTGGAATTTGCATATATCTTATACCTTCAACAAACTAAGAAGTATTTTGTATAAAGTAAAAACACTAAAGAATCTGTTACCAGTAGAATCCCTCAGAACAATATATTTCTCGTTAGTGGAAAGTCATCTCAGTTACGGCATAATTTGGGGCGCAGCTTTACAAACCCACTTGCACCCTTTAGAAGTCACTCAGAGACGATTTATAAATAATCTATTCCAAAAAAATAAGATACCATAATGACGCTTTGTATATGGAAACAAAAATAATGGAATTGATTGTGTTAACCTTTACTTTTTAGAAGTTCATCTTACTAAGAACAATAAATAACTGATCAGTTAAACTAAACTTCCACTATTTATTCGAAAAATTCGCTTTAAAATTCAATTACAGCTGTTTCGCTATACAACTAGCATCGTCAGATTGACATATTGAAAATACAAAAAAAAAGCAAAAAAGCTAGTTATAGTGAAACAGCTGTAATTGAATTTTAAAGCGATGCTTTCAACCTCCAACTCACAATTGTTACAAAACTCGCTAAAGACATTATTAGGTTTCTCCTTTAATGACAAAAACAGTTTCCCAAAAATCACAGTCGTTTAGCTCTAAAATACAGTCCCTGAAAATATGAAAATAATAAAAAATATTCATCGTTTTAAAACCAAATTATGGCAACACAAAATATCCAATTATCGTAGTATGGTACACGATATTTTAAATTTTTCGTAGTTTTTGGTCACTTATTTATTTATGTTTGTTTTATTTTTTAATTGAAGTCCGAAATTCGTTATATATTTACCGATAAATACGAGAAAAAAATATAAGTTCTTTCATAGTTGAATCTTGGTTATATTTAGGTTAGGTTAGGTTCTATGTGAGTGGTCGTTTAACTTCCCTTCCACTGCGATCTGAAACGTCTATTGTGGCTCACCCCTAGGTTATAGTCGTTCTATCAGCCCTATGCCTCTAATGAAGCTCATCAGGGTCGTTGGCGACACTTCCATGAAGTCATTGGGCTCGAGTTGATGCAGACCAAATTTATTGATCCTTATTCTCTCGAGCTCACGGCTGTTACACAAGATATGATCCACCGTTTCATCCTCAGCCTGACAGAATCTGCAGCCCGCACTCTCTGCCAGTCCAATTGTTTTCATATACCTATTAAGGCGACTGTGTCCAGTCAGTAGTCCTATTATTACTCGTAGGTCCTGGCTGCTTATATTCAGCAGCTCTTGAGACCTCTTTTTAGATAGATATTACAAGGTTACTTTGTTATTTTCCCTTAGAGTGCCTGAAGGCACTTCCAAACTAACTTGGAGTCGATCCGATTTGATTCCAGTGACTTTCGTGCCGCTTGGCTATCGGAAATGATTTTGTTCCTGCAGTCACGCTTAAGCATCTCCTGCAGGCACATCTCCATTGCGAAAACCTCCGCTTGGAAAATTGTGGATAGGTTACCCAAGTTCTGGCTCAGGTCTACCTTTGGTTTCCCTCCAGCTCCAACACCTCTCTCGGTCTTAGAGTACCAGTGTACCGACACTGGTCAGCCATTATATTTGGTTATATTTATCTAAATAGTCCAGGAGGAATCGGCGCATGAGTACCGAAAACTATTCCACCTGAATTTTTTTATGTGATCCTTTTCAAATTGCCCTCCTAATGATATAAATGCATGTTGCCATGGCGCAACCCGGTGCCATATTGTTTAAACCGAAATTGTTTAAACAATTACAAGGAATTGTTATTTTTCAACCGGACAAATTTTTTTTATATTCTTTATTGAAATGCCAATAAAAAAGGTCCTATGACTTTTCACGATAAAGTTAATATTTTTAAAGATATGAATTTTTTAAGGTTCGAAAAATCTCAAATTTGGGTACTTTCGACCTATGAAAAATATATTAAAAAAACAGATAATGTGAAAGTAATAAATGTTTTTAATTCTCTATACTATAGTTAATAATATTGTTAATAGAGATTTAAAAAATTTTTATTGTTTATATCTTTTTTTTAATTGTTAATTTGGCGCGCTCACAAGTATGCATGGCTTACTTTTAAGTATCGTTGTCTCTCTCTGACTCATGCGTTGCGTCGGCCTCTCTTTGTCTTGAATCATTATCATTTATCTTAAAAACTATCAACTTTATCAAAATTGTTAAAAAAAGCAATGTTATTAGATAATAATTAAATTGCCTACAATTTGTTTTTAATAAATTTTTTTCTGAAATCAATTTTGCAAAAGTTCTTTAAGCATAAATCGGAACATGTCATTAAAATTACCTTTTTTTTTTTATGATACATAATATACATAAAATTATTTTTATTCAATTTATTTGAATGTTTTTTCTAAATACCCAATAAATTTTTATTATTTATAAATAATTGTGATTTCAAAAAATGTTCAAATACCATTATATCTTATTATTGTTGATATAAATGCAAAAATTACTATGATAATAACAAGAAAGTAATATAAACTTATAAAAGTAATTTTAATGACATATTGTAGGCAATTTAATTATTATCTAATAACATTGCTTTCTTCAAAAATTTTGATTCAAGACACAGAGAGGCCGACGCAACGCATGAGTCAGAGAGAGATAGCGATACTTAAAGGTAAGCGATGCATACAAATTAACAATTAAAAAAAAGATATAAACAATGAAATTTTTTTAAATCTCTTTTAACAATATTATTAACTATTGTATAGAGAATTAAAAAAATATATTACTTTCACATTATCTTTTTTTTAATATATTTTTCATGGGTCGAAATTACCCAAATTTGAGATTTTTCGAATTTTAAAAAATTCATATCTTTAAAAATATTAACTTTATCCTGAAAAGTCATAGGACCTTTTTTATTGGTATTTCAATAAAGAATATAAAAAAAATTTGTTCGTTTGAAAAATAACAATTCCTTGTAATTGTTTAAACAATTTCGGTTTAAACAATATGGCACCGGGTTGCGCCATGGCAACATGCATTTATATCATTAGGAGGACAATTTGAAGAGGATTACATAAAAAAATTCAGGTGGAATAGTTTTCGGTACTCATGCGCCGATTCCTCCTGGACTAAAACATTATTAATATTAACAGTAATAACTTAATATATTATTATTAAATACGTAGATTTAGTGTACTAACTTTTTTTATTGTTCGAAACAAGTATTTATCCTCTTATCTTTTTATTTTTACATTCATTTTTATAATTTTATGCTTTGTATTTCAATTAAGTGAATAAAGTTTATTATTTATTATAAGTTGCAAAATATTTTCGTTATTTAGACTCCCTTGGCCAAGAAAATATTTAAATTGGACATATTTTTACTCTGTCATTTGGCACACATCATTTGCGGCTTCTGAAATATCAGGTGCCCCCTATGGTAGTGTACAAGAGTTCCAATTTATATGAAAACTGGTGTACTGGAGGGTCCCCTGGTACTGTTTATGAGAACAGCCTCTCCGGATGGTTCGACATGAACCTTTTTGAGTAATGGTTTTTTAAATGCCTTTTACCTCACATAATTGCAACCAAGGAACCAGAAACACGAGCAGTTGTAGTTGGCGATAACCGGCTAGCCATTTTTCACCACAGGTTATAAAAGCAGCCCTAGAAAATAATATATACATGTGTCCTTTTCCAACCAACGCCACACATTTGATGCAGCCACTCGATGTGGCTGTATTTGCACCCTTTAAGAGGAAGTGGCGCCAAATATTAGAAAAATGGCGAAAGGAGAGCAGATATTCTGGAACTGTGTCCAAAGAACACTTCCCGGCATTACTTTCACTTCTGTGGAACAGACAAATTTAAAATAAGGATTTAGAACCACAGGACTGTACCCAATGCATGTTAATGAAGTCTTAAGGAAGATTCCTGGAGGATTGCCTGAAAACTTGGAAGAAAGTGAACAAGTTTTAGATTCATCATTGAGAGTTTTTTAAAGAAATGAGAGGAACAAGCTAAGACCAGAAAAAAAAGAAAAAGGGGAAAGAAGTTCGAAGCTGGAAAGCAGATGACTGTTGAAGACCAAGCGATTCCCAGTAAGAAAATCCAAAATTAAGTAGAATCTCAACCCCAGACAATCCCAGACAAGAGTGACAAAGAATTGCCTTGTTTCTTCGGCAGCCTTCCAGGGTCATCAGGAATTCCCTCAATAAAGGGCAAAGGCATAGCCAAGAAAACTAAAGTGCGTCCTTCTATCATAACAAAAGCAAGTTTGAGGGGTATGAAGAGCGATTTAAATTCAAAATGTGCCAAATGCCGCATGCTTTTTAAAAAGTACAGAGGAAGGAACCGGAGGAACCATTTGCCGATAATAGCGATGAGGATAGAACCGAAAAAGGCTTCATACCTAGTTTTTAAATAAAGAAACGTTTTCTTAGTTTTTTATGTTTGACCTTTAGTTCATACATACCAAAGAATTTTTCTGTTACTGTCTTCGACGTAGAAATATTTTTAATTTTATTTTTATAGATATATTTTTGAGTTTTTTGTTTAAGTTTGAACTACAATATAGTTTAAATGTCTTATTTTTGTATTGACTAGTAAAAAGTGCCTTAAATAAATGTTTATTTAGCAAAAAAACTGTTTTTCTTGACCAGAAAAAAAAAATTAAAGGAATAGTTTTTGATTTTGCGTCCATTACTGGGGTTTCTTTGACACTGCGACGCGCTGCAATGCATTTTATAGTCAAATTAAAACTTGTGTTAAAGTAGCCCCAAAAGCGGAGGTAACTTTTACATACCCATTTTTGGGTTTTATTTTTTTCTTATTGTTTTTAGAGCAATTTCGAGTGCAGCAAAAGATTCAGCAGGCCAGATTTGTTGTGATCCAATTTATTAACCAACATTAGGTTAATAAATAACGACGTCATATGGAAAAATGTCCTGAAAATGTGTCAAAGTAGCCCCGTTTTACGGTACTTATATTATAACACTATATTGACTTTTGTAAGTTATACTGACAACCAATTGTCAAAATTGTTGTTTATTTGGAGACGTAAGATCATAGTCTTCTTACATTAGTTATGTTCTTGTATTTTTTAGTGCCCAATGGACATATTGTGCACTAGTTTCCATAGTAACTAGTGCGAAATAGAAACCAGTGTACAATATACTACATTTATTAATCAGTAAAAGATTTACAAGTGAAATATTTCAATACAGTCGTAGGAAAAATATATAACAGTGATACAAATTATTTTTAATGTTACCAAAACGTGGTTAGTTATTTTCTTGTTTGGTTGGGTATTTCCCGATTAGATCACGCATGCGTACCTAGGGTATCCACGCGTTTTTCATTATTGACAATACTGATATGAGATGAGACCCGAATAATCCCCAACTACAAGGATAATCCTTCGAATCGGTAGTCCATTATTGAATATTTCACGGAAAGGATTATAAATATATATTTTACAATGAAGATAAGTAGGGTTGGGATCTATAAGAATTTTTTTAATGAAAAAAAAGGTATCAACATCTCTTTGTGTACCAACGCGTTAGTAAAAAAGTTTTATTTTACGAGATTCGGCAAAAATAAGAGGTAAGTGCTCTCATCGACAATATCTCCCCGACACTGAATTCGAAGAAATAAATCAAACAACTAGGTCGCAACGGTGCCCGAAAACTTCAAAACTTACTCTTACATACCTATCTATCTACAAAACACCCCTCTAACTTCAGACACTTATGCACGACTGTCTCTCTCTCTCTCTCTTTAAATTTTCGATGTTTGCCTGAAAAAGGGGGTCATCTGTTTCAGTTACCCATTGTTTTTCGGTTTCAGATTGTTTTCCGATTTCCGGATTTTATCGAACTTTTGATTTAGCACGTGGCGCTAAGTATACCAATCGATGAAAGTAAACATTTATCTAAAAGGAAATTTCATTTTTTACATTTTTCGACTTTTTAATTGCAATCTCCAGAGAAAAGGTAGTAATGGTAGAAGACGAAATATAATAATAATATCGATTTTATTGAATGCAGTTAAACAATGTATCTACAAGGAAAAAAATAAGATATAGATATGTTTATAAAAAATAAGTAAATATATAAAAAAAATACATAAAGTAACCGCAAATCAAAAGGCAAAGTTCACTCTCATTTATAAGGAGACCCAAACATACGAGTAGCGTTCTTCCACTTCCACCGTTAAATACATCCAATGTACATTGGTAATAGTCCGATCAATTTAGACATTCGAAGTTACATAAAGTCCCAACAGGTTGAATTTCTGTGAAATTGTTCAAAACACAATTATAAATAATGTCTAGGAGTTCCCTATCATTCCCGTTTAAGGAAAAAAATTTTTATTCAAGGTCAAAAGTCAAAAAAATGAGTTTTTCGCGATTTTCAGCAAAACGGTAAGTTTTATCATAAAAGTACCTCAAAAAAATTGTAGATCATAAAATTATCTATAAAAAATGTATTAATACTTTTTTTCTTACGTGCCACCGTTTCTGAGATATAACGAGGCTTCTTTTAAAAATAGAATACACTCTTCCTGTGATAGTGTTTTAGATTTTTTTGCTATATAATTTATAGAATTTTATTTAAGAAAAGCTCTCACTTTGTAGAAATGGTCAAAATTAATATTATTTCTTATTGAAAAATATATAATATTCCTGCCAAGAACCATAATGTTCTTGACAACTGGAAAATTGAAGGTTTGCTGTGACTGTGGTATGATTTTTGGGTAAATGTAAACACTAGTTTTAGTCAAAATAACGTAACAACTAATAATAACAAATAATAAGGTTATTGTGCACCCCCATTTCCAGGACGTTATTTTCCATAAAATCCCAGGTCATTGCATGAGATCTTCTTGATGATGAGAAGCAAGTTTTTAAGGGGGTAAATCAAACCTCTCTTAGTATAAGGAAATAACCCCAAAAAGGAAAAAAATCATATAAATTAATATGAAAACTTCACACCTCCACCTTTTAATCAATAAAATGTCCTAATTTTGACTCGTTACCAAGGCAACTAAAAAAATTCCTGAAATTTTTTTGTGGCGCCACGATATTTAAGTGGACATTTTTTAACAGCTGAAACCATAAAGAACTCTAAAACCTGAAAATATATTATATTTCTCTACAGTACAGACGTTATTTAGTTTTTAATGCTTAATCCGGTTGGATTAATAATTTTCCCCAAATTATGGTGTGAAATTTTCTTGCCGAACATATAACCCTACTCACGGGCGCCAATTTGTAACCCTTTTTAGTCCCAAAAAGACAGGGAGCCAATTTGTAACTAAAAAAACTCTCCAAAAGGGATCCCTGCTAAGAGACCCTCTCCAAGGGGTGGTTAAGTATAAGTGGTATAAGTAATAAGGGCGCCACTATCTTTTGAACGCCTTCGATTAAGCAAACAAACTACTCAAAAACTAAGGTGAGAAAGATAGAAACACCTTGTAATTACTTTAATTAAACAACAAATAAGAGGCTACATGAAATAAAGACCGACCACGCTACACCCTTAAGACTTATAGTCTAAGGTATATAAATGAAACTGTTTCTTTTTAAATTGATTATTTATTGAAAGTGTAAGTACTTGCTGATAATGAACTGGAGTTGTAAAAAGTGGACTTAACTTTGGGTTTCTGTGTTGTCTAGGAGGGCGGCTTCAGCTTCTTCGAGGAGAGATGAAAGTTTCTTTAATGGTTCTGGCTGCTTGGGATGTAATAGTTTTTTTAACAGCTCAGAAGTGGTTTGAAGGACTGTCTTCACATAACAGGTAACTGGGCTCTAAATTAGCGATGACTTGACTCCAACTTAGCGATAACTTGACTCCAACTTAGCGGTAACTTGACTCCAACTTAACGTTAACTTGGCAATAACTTGACTCCAACTTAGCGATAACTTGACTCCAACTTAGCGGTATCTTAGCGATAACTTGACTCCAACTTAGCGGTATCTTAGCGATAACTTGACTCCAACTTAGCGGGTTGTATTTTTCTAAAAGTTTTATGTGTGTGAGAAGGAATCATGGAGGTATGGGCGTTAGTATTGGACAGACTTTTCAGCTAGGACAGCAAATTACTAAATTTCAACAAATAAATTGTCTTATCTTCAAGTTTTCCAACACAGCGTCCATAAATATAATAAACTAATTGAAAATTTAAACAATATTGAAAATTATTAATGTACAGGACGGTGAAGCCTAATGCAAAAAAATTATCAATATGCTAATGTGATTTGAATAAAAAAGGTATATATTTAACTAGTTCTAGTAAAACTTTGAAAAAATCATATATTTGTACTAAATGCATATTTGTGAAAAGTTTATTTTTTATAACATTAAAAATATTACAGTAAAGTGGTTTTTGTTTAATAACTATTATTAATTGTTTGACTCTAAAGCAAGTTTTAATAGCGTGGTTGAAGACTACGCTCTAAGATTTTTATTAACTTAAAATTTGTCAATAATTATGTTTTTAACTTACGGAAACTATAATGTCTAGCTGTTTACTGATCAATTGTTATATTTTGTCTAAAAGTAATAGCTTACCTTGAGCAATTATTAAAGACGCGTGTTCGAAAGCACGCTTCTGATACATTTTATTAGTTTTCAAATAGTATGTGTACAAATTGTGTGTGAATTGTGTAGAAAAGATTTTTTATTATAATTAAAGCATAATTATGTAACTAGGAATGAAAAGAATAGAAAAAAGTCTACATACCAACAACCAAAAAGGAAATTCACAAGATGAGATACTTGACTCTTCAAGTCGGCCAATTAGTCGATGAAAGGGTATGGAATTGTCTTGCTGGCCTTTATATAGGTTAGCTTAATGCGTGTTCGTGTCATTTGTCATAAAAGATACGTTCGGCACATTCAGTTGCAAGCGAAATGCGCGTTCTTTGATTGGCCTCGTTCAAACAGATAAATAGTTAGCGTCTATAAGGGGTGTCTCGTGTACAGTAGCATTAACAGTGAATCGGGGTCGGTTTTAAAGGTAATAATAGCGGTATCGTTTACGGTCGGTAATAGTGCAAGGTGACATGACGGTGGACATGTCACAAACACCAAGCAAGATTAAATTATTCTTGGAAATTTTTTTCGGGCACGAATATTTTTAAAAAATGATTATATTTAATTTTCAACATATTCGTTACCTAAAAAAATTTCCGGAAATAATTTAAGCTCTTTCTGATATTATAAGTGAGAATTTACCCCATTCAGAAAAAGAATTATACTAAGACGTAAAATTATCGAGAGCACTTTAATATGATAGAACTCAAAATATTTGTCCGCCTACCTTACCGAAAAACCAATCATATTAATACCAAAAATAGGGCGGAAAGTATTGTTTATCAACCCAAGGGCGGAAAAATCATAACGCCACAATTTTTTTATTCTGTTTTATTCTTTTCTTGAGAAAGAGTGCTTAGGGTTTGACATTTTTAAATCAGAAATAATATAAACTTCTACCACAAAGTAAGAGATTTTCTCAAAGAAAATTCTATAAATTATGAAGCAAGATAACTTAAAACACTATCACAAGAAGTGTGCATTCGATTTTTAAAGGAAGCGTCCGATCCTGAGTAACTCATGATGAAGGTGCGCAAATACATAATATATAAATTCTACAATATGAAATTATTTTTTAAAAGCCTGCTACCCTATCACGCATACGGCTCGGATTAATTTCTGGACGACTACAATTTTAAAAAAAATTTAATTGTCATAAAGGTAGAAGGAAAAAACTTGTGTATCACATGTGCATAAATGTATTAGCGCCACTTAACTACAGGCTACTAATACCCACTTTCCGCCCTTCTTTGTAACACAATATACATTTGTTGATATTACTTATTACCTATTTTTTTGACATTAGTCACATGGATCAGGATTTAAATTTTATAAACAAACTATATTCCATGATGTACAGCCAAACTTTTGTTATGAGATGTAATTTTTATAAACTATAAATTAATCTATCTAATCAAATCTGTTATTGATATGATTACTAGAAAAACATTTTCAAAAAAGAAGCTGCAGGCGAAAAATTAATTCGTCCTGTATTATATATAGCATCTTCAGTACCAAACTATTATTTGACTATGATTAACTGAAACAAAAATATTTTCCTTATAACTGTGATATGTCGTTAGAGAATTAGAGAAATTTCGCTTTGTTCCCAAAACAATTTCCAACTTTCAATATTAATCCCAATGTAAATTATTTAGTTTATGCTCGAGTTCATAATGGAGGTACTTGGACTTGAAGTTGAATGATGAGGCTGAAAGAAGAATAAGAAGACGACTAAGAAGAGAAAAGAAACTTTTGGAAATGCCCATGAAGCAATTAAACTTTGAAAGAAACTCAATTATGCTATGTAGTAGTGAGATAATTAACTTGAAGTAAAACGTAAATACATTTCTGGAATTATTTTAATTCGTCGGCAAAGACTGTAATATTGTCCCTCGTTTAACGAGTGAGAAAGGGATCCCGGCTTGTTTTAATTATAGATGATGAAACTACAGATACTTTTTCTTTTCTTTACTTATTAATTAATTGCAGGGATTCATTCGCATTGACGTTATGTTTTCGCAGTAAATATTAACACACTAAATAAAGAACGAGTCAGATACGCAAAAAAGAATGGATTTTAAAATAATTCGTACGTAGTACCCTGCTAAAAGTTTTAATTAAGTAAATTTTATCTTAAAATGTTTAGAGTTACTCTTATCCCAAGATGTTTTTCTAACCTGCAGTGATTCATGCTTAGCATGTTTTTTATCGTTATCCCATACTTGGTTATATTCCCATTGCTATGATATCTCCAACTTCCAGCGTATTATTTCTTTTTTGCTTTAACAGATGCTCTATTAGTTTTGACGTCAGACCTGTTAAGAATTTCTTTGCTGTCACAAAATTTTCGTCCATCCTTCTTGAGACTTCATTAGTGTCCACTTAGTCATTTGCCGTGCGAACGCATTTTTTGGTGTTATCCACGATTTTTAGATTGGTTCCTGATGTTGATCATTACCTTTGCAAGTTTGTTTTGCTAATAATGTGTCATTTTAAAGCTATTAAGGTGACGCATCTTTTGGTGCGATCCACGATTTTGTATTTTGTAGCTCGATTGGTTCCTGAAACTAATCATAGATTTGGCAAGTTTGGATTGATCATCGATTTCGCAAGTTTCTATTGATCACTCGTAATCCACTACATCCAAATCAACATGCCTACACCCCAGGGAAATCTTCAGATTGGGCCCTCCACCTTGTGGCCGGCCGTATCGAAAGATCACTGGACAAAAAAGAGTCCACCTTGGGTGTATTTATAGATATCGAAGGTGCGTTTGATGAAACCACCTTCGCCAAAATAACCAATACTATTGCTGAAAAGGGCATTCCCCAGACAGTAAATGCTGTATTGCTCTCCCAGAGAGCAATAAAAATCAGTGTGGAAGATGTCACTATAAGAGGCCTGGTAATCAAATGATGTCCACAGGGAGGGATGCTCTCACCACTATTGTGGAACTTGGTCTTACACTCCTTCCTCAACAACCTGAGTAGTGAGAACTTCTACACTATAGCTTTTACAGATGACCTAGTGATTCTGCAAACAGAAAGGTTTGGGGAAACACTCTGTGCTAGAATGCAAGAGGCGCTCAATATCATAGAACGCTGGTGCAAGGATCACTCACTGTTATTAAACCCAAATAAGACAGAGATGGTCCTTTTTACAAGAAAAAGAAGACTTGTGAACCTCCGGTCTCCGAAACTCCTAAAAACTGAATTAAACTTCTCTGCAGAGGTGAAATATCTGGGGATCACCTTTGACAGTAAGTTAATATGGAACTCTCATCTAGAAAATAGAGTTAAAAAAGCATATATAGTGTAGAAGAACCATCGCCCGGGGATTGTCACCAAGGGTTACGGAGTGGATCTACACTGCAATCTTAAGACCTTTGCTAACCTACGGCGCGATGGCCTAGGGAGTCAAAACAAACCAACTCTCAGTAGTCCGCTAACTGGACTATATACAAAGAGCAGCATGCCATTTAAAATAACAGGAGATCCTCGGTCTCACCCCTCTAGATATATGTATATATAAAGGAGGTGGTTTTAATGACCATGATACGGCTCCGCTCTACTGGAACACAACTTGAAGTAGAATCTGGTGAGTCGAAGTAAGGCTTGTGTCGCAAAGCTATAAACGAGCTTCTACTGCTACAAGCAAATACATCATCGATTTCACCAAGATGCCTTTCACAGGTCCTATAAGGTAATCATTAATGACAATTCTCAAAATGTATTGGAGACAGGTACTATCTGTATCTAAAACAAAAGAAGATTTACGACGTGGAATTTATTTTTCTTCGAAAAATAGGTTTTTAAATTCAATTACAGGTGTTTCAGTAAAATTAGCATAGTATAGTAATTTTTAGTAGTAGTAATTTTACACAAAAATTTTCTTGTTATCACTTCAACGAACTCATTGATATATGCAATGAGAAGACGGGGCACACCTCAAGTGATATGCAGATGGATAAGGGCAGCTCTAGAGAATAGGATTGTAATATCCTCACTAGGGCAAGCTATCATCAAAGCGAAAGCAGGTGGAGGTTGTCCACAAGGAGGAGTTCTGTCACAACCACTTTGGGCAACCCTAGTAGACGATCTCCTCAACGAATTATCCAAAAAGACTTTCAGTGTCTAGGATATGCAGATGACATAGCGATTGTCATCAGAGGAAAATTTGCCTGACAGAATGCAGATAGCCCTAAACACGGTTGAAAATTGGTGTAAGCGAGAGAGACTAACAGTCAATGCTCAAAAAACACAAATTATCAACTTCACAAAAAAGACAACATTGGCCGGTTTAAAACCACTAACACTGAGGGGAACAGTGATACCAGTTGTCAAAGAAATAAAATACCTAGGAGTATTCCTAGATCAAAGACTCTGATGGAACACACACATACAAAAAACCACGCAGAAAGCTATATTGTCATTGGGCAGATGTAGACGAATGTGTGGAAAAAAATTGGGGGCTTAACCCTATAATGACCATATGGTTATATACAAGTAGACCCATAATAACCTACGGGTCAGTGGTATGGTAGACAAAGACACAGCAAACAGGCTGTTAAGGCTAACAGGCTAACAGGCTGTTAAGTAACATACAAAGGTTAGCTTGTCTGTGCGTTACGGGGGCCATAAAAACTACTCCTTTAGCTGCACTGGAAGTCTTGTTAAACATTCCACCACTACACATATATATACAGGGCGAAGCGAGAGCAGCCATGCACAGATTAATACATAATCAGTAGCACATAAGCCAATCGCATGGGGCTGATAATGGTAAGCTAATCGAGGAACTAAAAGCAGATAACATTTTGGGACAACCCATTGACGCAACAGTCACGAGATATAGCTTTGCCAATAAATTTAAAATAGTTATACCAGGTAGGGAAGACTGGAAAAAAAGTGTACCGATAGAGGCGGAGTCAACCTGGTACACGGACGGCTCAAAGACGCCGTATGGCGTGGGAGCCGGCGTAGTCGGAAGGAAACAAGGGATAACATTCCCAGTAAGTCTATCCCAAAATGCCACGATTTTTCAAGCAGAAATTATGGCAATTCACTACTGTGTAGAAGAAATTAAAAGGCTGGATAGGACTTACCGTTCATTAGCCATCTTCACAGACAGTCAGGCGGTGCTAAGGGCACTAGATTCTGTAGAGGTCAATTCTAGGCTAGTATGGGACTGTGTGCATGCTCTGAATACTCTGGGGGATCGTAGCAAGGTTACGGTAGCTTGGGTACCAGGGCATAGGGGTACAAAAGGCAATGAAAAGGCAGATGAAATGGCTAAACTAGGCTCATCAATGCCTTTTATTGGACCGGAACCTTTCTGCGGAATTGCAAAAAATATAATAAAAACGGCCATGAAAACATGGGTGGCACAAAAATCACGGGAATGGTGGTGGAATTCACCAGGACAAAGGTAAGCGAAACAGTTCATAATGGAACAGTCGCAAAAGTTTACGTCAGACTTAT
Organism: Ophraella communa; assembly: GCA_035357415.1. Lineage (NCBI taxonomy): Eukaryota > Metazoa > Arthropoda > Insecta > Coleoptera > Chrysomelidae > Ophraella > Ophraella communa. Next base: position 15,493,513 of record CM068988.1, on the reverse strand, counting down.
TGAGTAAAGACAGGAAAACGGTCAAAACTGTAGTAAGTCTATTGACGGGTCACTGTAAGCTAAAGAGGCATCTTAAGCTGATGGAGTTGACACAGACGGATCTGTGCAGATTCTGTCACCACAAGAGGAAACACCAGAGCACATCTTATGTCAGTGCGACAGTCTGGTAAATATACGGTTCCTAACTTTAGGAGAAGAATATCCATTGGCAAGGGACTACATGAAGGTTACAGTCTCAAAGCTTATAGACTTTGTTAAGAGAGTCGGACTGGGGGATATAATCTAGTTTTTCGAGGACCACAATAGATCTGAAAAGGTCGCAGTGGAATAGGCTTCTGGCCACCTCTTAAACATCTATCTATCTATCTTGTTATCTCTTAAATTTTTCATAATATGGTCACAGTCACAACGTTTTATAATATATTATTAATCAAAATAACTATAAAAACATTTATATCACTCGTCAAATACAGCTGAGTTTAATCTTATATAACATTATATTTGTTTTGACTTTTCTTATGACACTATATGTTCTCTTCTTAGAGACTGATGATGGTTTGTTGACCGAAACATGTCGCACTGATGTAACTTTTCCAATAAATATTATGGGTTGACTTCGAGTTTTATTGCTACTATTTGTATCATCCACATTTAATGGATAACCTCTAAATTTAAATATAGACTTATAAAAAATAAATATTAATTAAATGATATTATTAATGCTTAAATAAGTTTGTAGAATTGTTGAAATGTTTGGAAAAATGACTTATTTACATTAGCGTAAGAAAACTGTTGATTTAAAAATCTAAAGCGTTGAAACTCTTAAAGAAAATGAAGAATAAAGAAAATCTAATTTTGGAACCTCGGAATATAGCCTATGATTCTTCACTGATACCATATATCAACACATACATCAGTAGTAAGGATTTATTACTGTATATATTTTACATATTTAAATAATACCTACAAATTAGAAGCAACTTTTGACATTTGAAATAAAAAAGGTAAGAGACGGCTAGAACATTCAAGTAGAACATTCCCCTATATACTCTAGATTTAAATTTACTACAAAATTTAAATGAATCCCGAGGCTGGTTACGAAATACACTAAAATGAAATAACCGCTAATGAATCTACAGAGTGAACCGATACTACATGCGTCATATGCTACAACTCGTAAATGCCACATTTAATTTTGTGATGCTTATCTTTCGATGACTAGAGATTTTCGCACGGAGAAAGGGGGAAAAGGGATTCATTAAATTTTTTTAAGTTTCAGCTTTTGCGTCGAATCAGCATAAAAGGAGTTTATTGAGAGAAACCTTTGGATGTAGCGTCATGAATATTTAGTATTTCAATTGAATTTTCTATTAACACTTTTTTGATTATTAACGTTTGTAGATAAGGGCTTTCTTTTTATATTAAAATGTATCAAAGAGAAGGCGGATACCGAGTTCTTTTTTTACATTTCATTAACTTGATGGGAATGCGAAATCGAACTAATATTTATTCCCCAGTAGTGGATTTCTGGTTAAATGGCATATAACAGTCTACTTTGAAGAAATTCTTTGGACAATATTAGATTTTTGAGTTGTTTATTGATATTCTAGAAGAGAGTAATACAAATTTTGGTATTTGAATAAACTTTAGATGTACAATACAATTTAAAGATATTGTTTGTTTTTAGACGCTTGTACTTTGTGTGTCACATTGTGGTGTGGATGTACGGTATCCGGATTTGTCATATTTGACTTAATTGTCATTAGTTGATATATTAATAGTACGCTGCAGTTAAATTTGATATAAAAATGATTCTAACAACGGAAGAAAAAGTGTTTTTGGTAGAGCATTATTTTCGTTCATACGGAAAAGGTCCTAATGATGGTCCAAGCTTAGAACAGGTGCCAATAAAATATCAACAAAAATTTAATAAAGCAGCTCCTAGTAAAAGTGTGATGTTAGCTGTTGTTGAAAAATTTCGTAGCACTGGTAGTGTATTGTGTCAACGTAAAGGTTCTTCAGGTCGTCGAAAAACAGTATGCACTAACGAAAATGAAGGACGTGTTTTTAACCAAGTTGTGCAATCACCTCAAAGAAGTCTTGTAAGAACTACATGTAAACTCAACATTGGTGAAACGTCTTTACTTAGCATGTGCAAATCAATTGGTAGTTATCCATACCGTATTCAAGTTGGACAATGACTAAATGCTGCGGACAAACGTGCAAGAGAAATTTACTGTGGTCGCATGTTGAGTTTAATTTACGAAGATCCCGAATTATTGAAAAACATATGGTTTTCAGACGAGAGTCACGTTCATATTAACAGCTATATTAATCGACAAACAACCAGATTCCTTGGATTTGAACGTCCCGATGTCATTGTAAAGAAACCACTCCACAGCCTTCGAGTTACCGTTTGGTGCGCAGTATCTGGTAATGGAATGATTGGTCCTTATTTCGTTGAAGATGCTAATCAGAATCCACTTACTGTCAACCAAGAACGTTATAGAGAGAAAATTATTATACCTTTTGTGAGAGATCTAAATAACTTTTGCCGTGCACGAAATCTACAGTTTCGCACACAATGGTTCCAACAAGATGGTGCAACCAGCCATACAGCTGTGCACACCTTAGACTCCGTCAGTATTTCGATAATAGGATAATTTCTCGGGGAACAGTCTCCGAATATCCTTTTCATTCACCTGATCTGACGCCACCTGACGCATACATTTGAGGCATAATGAAGGAAAAAATATTTCATTCAGAAAATCCGCCGGCGAATATTGCCGAACTACGGGAAAGAATACAACATATTTTTCGGCAGTTCCATCTACCACTTTTTATAAATATGTTTATTTACATACAAAATCGATATGAAGCTTGTTTGCGTCGAAATGGTGAACATTTTGAACATTTACATTAGAGAAATTACAAATTAATATTTATTTTTATTTTCGGTACTGTTTATTTTGGCGAATACTATAAAATCACCTTATTTTCAAAAATAGCTTTATACGGTATAATTTTTACTACATTTTTACGTTATACGCTATAACGGAAATTTTTATAATATAAAACACCTTACCGTAAACTCTCAAATAACTCAAACAAAAGTTACTTCTGGAAATGCAGTTTGGAATTATTTCCTTGGCAGTTCGACAGCTATCGACAGCATAGAACACAAATTTTGACGTGACACACATTGAAACAAAATTTAGTTGACGCGGACAACAATCTTAAACGCAAATGCTGATTGGTGAATTTCACATACATTCTAGGATGTATTTGTTCAGTTAACCGGAAATTTAAAATATTGGTGTTCCTCTTTGCTTTAGAAACAGTGTGTCCTTTATTCAACCATGTTTCATCTAAATAAAAGATAGTTCTTCCCTCGCTCCGAAACTTTTTAATACTAAGTATTGTGTAAGTATTGTGTTGTGCGTTTGACAACACCTCATATGAATCAATCAGCGCCGCCGCAACAGCAAAAGGTATCCAACCTTCCATAACTAAATGGATTCAATCCATGCTAAATACTAGGAAAATGATTACCTACCTAGGAGGCAAATCAACTACTATAAAAGCAGTAAAAGGTTGTCCTCAAGGAGGAGTTTTATCACCTCTACTGTGGTCGCTAGTGGTTGACGACCTCCTAACAAAGCTCAAAAGAGCAGGATTTCGTGCTCTGGGCTATGCTGACGACCTAGTTATAGTGGCTAGAGGCAAACATGACGGTATTATTGCCGAACGCATGCAGCAGGCCTTAAACATTATAACTACTTGGTGTTCGAGGGAAGGGCTATCAGTCAATCCCAACAAAACGACACTTATTCCGTTCACTAACAGGAGGAAACTAACATTACAGCCTCCGATCATGAATGGAGTAACCCTTTCTTTCTCAGAAGAGGTTAAGTACCTAGGAGTCATCCTTGATAGGAAACTTACGTGGAATGCACACCTCACTCATATTACCACAAAAGCAATAAGGGCTTTCTGGATGTGCCGTAGGCTTTTTGGGAAAACCTGGGGTCTGAAGCCAAAAATGATCTACTGGTCATATTTAACGGTTGTCAGACCCATTATCACTTATGCTGCGATGGTTTGGTGGACCAAAACAAAGCAGCAAAAGGCAATAAACGAGTTGCAGAAAGTGCAACGACTTGCCTGTATTGGGATCACGGGTGCTATGAGATCGTGTCCTACCGCAGCCTTAGAGGCAATGCTAGACCTTCCTCCACTACATTTACATATACAGAGGATCGCTCTGGAAAATGCCTATAGGCTGACACAGACCAAATCTCTGAAACCCGGTGACTTAACAGGACATCTTGAGGTATTAAGGGCTGTAACAACCCAAATCATGAAGATGCCTACAGACGTAATGCCTGCAAAACAAGATTTTGAACTCGCGTTAGATGTTATTATTAACGACCGCGAGTTGACAGAAAACGAAATCGCTCAAATCACAAAAGGTGCCCTCACTTATTATACTGATGGGTCAAAAACAAACGAAGGAGTGGGAATAGGGATCACAGGTCCTAATATTAGGATATCCGCAGCCCTTGGAAATGCTCCAACAATATTTCAAGCAGAACTATTAGTAATAGAATTCTGTGCCCAAGAGTGCCTAAGAAAAGGCCTCAACACAGCAAGAATATTTATTGCATCTGATAGTCAGGCTGCTTTGAAGGCTCTGAAGTCCACAACCTATAAGTCAAAAATAGCCTGGAATTGTAAACAATCCCTTAAACAACTGGCTAGTCGCAACAAATTAACGTTGCTATGGGTGCCAGGGCATAAAGGAATTGTCGGAAATGAGATTGCCGATAGTCTCGCAAAGGAAGGAGCTTGTGCTCCTTTTATCGGACCTGAACCATTTTGTGGCATATCAAAAAGCCGCATAATGGAAGAAGTTCGAAAATATGAAAAGGAACTCAGTGCAGCCTACTGGAAAAATGTTCCAGGCCAAAGACAGGCAAAAAGGTTATTACGACCCCCTGCCCGCTACGCGAAATTACTCTTAGAGCTTCAGAAATCTGATCTCAGAGTAATCACAGGAATTCTCACTGGACACTGCTCACTCAGATACCATCTCTGCAAAATGGGCATATTGGACAGTGGGACATGCAGATTCTGCGATGAGGCAGATGAGACGTCAGAACATATTATCTGCAATTGCAGAGTAATTGTTCGGCAACGCCATAAATATCTGGAACAGGTATTCCTTGATCCTGATCAGATTACAAACCTAGCTCCAAAACGGATAATGGACTTTCTTAGAAGCCTAGACCTTTTGAACTAAAATATAGATGTAGGGTATACACAAAAGATCTTATAGGTCGCAGTGTAGTAAGGTCAACTGGGCCAATCGACCCCTTCTGCAATCTACAATCTACAATCTAAGTATTGTGTTCTCCACCAAATCATTTCTTTTGTCTTATTCAAAAAATTTTCGATTTTTTGCGACTTATACTTAAAACTAATTTTTTTAGGAGTTTCCATAACTTATTTCGTCCAAATTTGGGAATCGTATCTAGTTCTGCTATAACAATCATTACTCCAAAGTCGGAATCTCTTTATTTAAGTACAAAGAATGGACTTGTCTTCTAATGAAATCTCTATTAAAGTTATCGACCATAATGGACTTCTTTCCTACATATTTTTTTGGTTCACTAACATTTCCCTGTTTTCTCTCACTTAAAAATCGATAGATACTTCGTTCACTAACACCGGTCATATTGGAGCACCTAGTCACCACATCACGAACATCTTTTAGAAAATGCACTTTGTTTTAAATGAGCCATTTCTACTGGAACAAAACTCGAACTTGACGCCATTTTCACTACCGAAAATGTTCTTGGAGTAAAATAATAAAAATATAGATCAAAATATAAACCACCAACACTAACGAGTACGTATATTCTTATGTATTAGAATATAAACAAATCCCTAATTTATAGACTAATAATGTAACTGTTTTTGCAATTATAGACATAGGGTTACCATAATCCCTTAACACCCCTAACGACCACAATTATTCTCGTTATCTCTACCCAAGATATGATGATTAAAAGAAATTTCTTAATACCGTTATAAATAAGTACGTGCGCTACTGATTTTGGGTCTTGTTTACAACATTTTACGATTTAATGACTTTTTTTAGCTGCCAATTACAAACAAAAAAACTATAGTATAGATTATAAAACAGACATATTTATAAAAAATTTTAAGGTGGACCAACTAAATCGGGAAGGGGCTCGTATAAATATAAAACTCGCAGACTAGGGAAAATTACAGTAGATTATTTCTTGATTCGATTTTGACATAATAGAAATGTTCAGGAACTTCTCGTATGTGTAAATGTGTGCGTATGTTAATTTAGATAAAACTAAATATAATAAAGTTGGTTTGTGTTTGAACAGGCGGGTTAGAGTTTACTTATTAATGTACTGATGATGTTAATTTGAAAGTTTAATTATATACAATGGCGTTAAATTGAATTATGTAAAGTTTCGATTGAATTTTCGAAGTCTCTTCGTTTATTTAGCTTTGGGTTCTTATTATTTAATATATTAAAGACTACTTCTCCAACAAATTGACAACGAATCTCATTATTTATATTTGGGTTATGTATAGGGTTTCTCATTATAATTTGACTCCCACTTTTCAATTATTTCAATTATTTCGGGAATACAAAAAAAGTTTTAAACAAAAGATGTATTATTTAATCTGTACCGACCAAAAATGTAACAATAGCCTTAATTTTGTATAAAGGGAGTGCCGAATAAAATGCATCTTCAATATTTTTAATAGGATTTCCTGTATTTTTTTGTTTTGAGTAGCCCTGTACTTCCTGATAATACATATATAACATGATTTACTATAAGTTTAATTTTATAATTGTGTACGGTACTCAAAAGGGTAGCCATGTTTGGAGCTTATAATAAACTCTGTAACAATGCTGTTCAGCTGCTCCAGCTGTTAGTGGCAATTTTTCTAATTTAAAATTTGATTTTATTATGGCTGTTTTATAACTTTGATATAGTAAATCATGTAAGATTACATCGGTTTTCTTTTGTTTATACAGTGAGGCCATAATACAAAGTATAATGAAAAATATCAATAATTTGTTTATTTCCACATAAGTGGGGATGCATTTCCCCTCTGTGGACAGTATCTGGTCACATTAATGAAGATAGTGTCTTGTCCTGCCTCCATTTCTGCGATTCTTGTAGATAGCAGTTGCGACATCCAGATGGATGTCGTTCTATCTACTCCTTTCTCAATCAGTGCTATTTTGACTGCCTTATGTGGCGTATTGTCAAAGGCCCCTTCTATGTCTAGAAAAGCACATACCACGGTCTCTTTTTTATTCAGAGCGTCTTGGATTTCGTCAGTCCATTGTGTTAAAGCGGTTTCCGTGGACTTTCCCGCTTGGTACGCATGTTGACGGGGGTGCAATGGCACCTGTTCCAAGATTTCTGTTCTAATGTAGTTGTCTACAGCTTTTTCCATCGTTTTGAGAACAAACGATGTGAGGCTGATTGGTCTAAGGGATTTGGGGTGGATAGTGTCCCGTTTCCCTGCTTTTGGGATGAAGGTCATTTCGGCCCTTCTCCACGCTTCTGGTATGTATCCCAGTTCAAGGCTGCTCCGACTAATTCGGATCAAGTGTGGAATTATTGCCTCTTGGCCCTGTTGGAGTAGGGCAGGAAATATTCCATCCGTTCCAGGGGTTTTGTACGGCTGGAAGGTGTTCATAGCCCATCTCAGCCGTTCCTCACTGCATATGTGTTTTGCCATTGCGGTGTCTTCCCTGGTAGGTCTTTTGGCTTTCTCACTTGTTTTTCCCGAAGGGACAATTCCTCCGGGAAAGTGAGTTTCTAACAGGAGCAGAGCTCGTTCTTTTTCGCTTTCTGTGAAGCTTCCGTAATGCCATTACAGTGTCTACTTTTCCTTTTGCCAAGACTTTCTGTAGCCTTGCTGCAGAGGGTGTAGCGACTATTTCTTTGCAGAATTTTCTAAAGCTGTTTCTTTTAGCTTTTCTAATCTCCTTATTATATGTTGTAAGTTTCTCGGTGTAGCTCTGCCAATCTCCATTACGTTTGGTCGCGTCGCGGATCTTAGGTTTGACAGATGACCGTTCCACCATATCGCATCTTTTGCTTTTCTGGTCCTCTGAAGAGGACAACTTGATTTATAGGCATCGAGTATTGCCTCGTTCAGTTCTATGAGATCATTTTCCAATGTCAGGTGATTCCTAGCATTTCTTTTAGTCTTGAGACTTGCAAGATATATGTTCAGGTTAGTGTTGTAATTTTTCAAGTTAGTTTTCCTGGGGTTTCTCCTGAGTGCTGGCTCAGGAGGATTACACTCTAATCTGAACGTAATCATTCTATGATCAGGGAGGGATGGTTCGTTCGATACTCTCCAATATTTCACCTGATCCTTAAGATTCGGTGTACATAGTGTTATATCTAGTACTTCCTTTCTTGTTCTGGTTATAAAAGTAGGGGTATTCCCTATATTGTGTATAACAAGATTCTTATTAAATATAAAATCCAAAATTTTCTCACTTCTTCTGTTCACAGTACTCGACTAGTCTTTGCAGTTCTATAGGCGGTGCAGTCTCGTCCCCTGCAAAGTAGCATGATGCTATCATGACTTCTTGGCGTCTATTCTCGAACTCGAGGTTTGCTCGAATCGGCACGAGGTCTCTCGTCATAAACTCTGACAGACAAAAGTGATCAATGCTGTTACTTACCAAGATGCATGCTCTGGGTATGTCTACATTACTCACTTTATATATCAGTTTGGCTTCCCTACTGGTGAGTCCTCTCACCTGACCATCACGGACCCATGGTTCCTGGATAAATACTAATCCCATTTGGTTTCTGATAAACATTCTTGAAATAACCGCCGATGATCCCTTGGCGTGATGGGCGTTTATCTGAGCGATATTACCTTCCGCCATTTTGCTTACCATTGTTGTTCCCACGAGTAGCAAGAAATTGTCGGTCCACTCCGGAATAGCCCCGCATGCCAGAGCAAGGCTATATACAAGGGGGTTTCGCCCGGTTTCCCCACGGGAACGTTCGCGACCGCTTATACCCCAGCGGCCATCCATCCTTCGGCACGTTACCTTACACCTTGGAATTGGGGGGGTTGGTCCGCGGTGCGACCTTAGGAATGACCAATCTGGCAATCTTGCAGTTGTCAGCTGCTCATACCAGATCGCGCCACCCGTATAGACGCACACCCCCAGCTTCGCCTCTTCCCTGCTAAATTGCAGTGTTACCTGCTTAAGCAGTTCAGCGACTCTCCTGGGGATCCCCTATCCGCCACCTTGGGACGCGCGCGGTAGGCACCCAGCCCTCGGGAGGAATAAACCATAAAATTTAATAAATATATTTAAGCAAAGTATTAGCATGATAGAGAAATGCGTAGATACTTTACATTTATTGATTAATTATTAAGAATAATAAAAAACTCTTTGTTATAACGTAACTTTCAAGTTTATTTGAAAAAATTAGGTTTTTAATTACAATGACGGCCATTTCGCTAAGATTAGCATCGTCAGTTTTTTTTATTATTCTTATTAAGATGGACTTCCAAAAAGTAAGGGTTAGTACAATAAATTTAATTAAACTTTTGTATGCTCGTTATTCAACTAGTTTTTTAAGTTTTATTGTTGTATAGGCTTATTCAAAATGGTAGGATGGAATGTTTTTCTGTAAAAAAAGACTTTATCACGTACAGAGATCAATGTCCAATTAGTAAAAGTATAATTTTTCTACTCTACTCTTTCGTTGATGGATTGAAGAGATCACAGTTGAGTCGTTTGTAAAAATGAACGATGGAAAAATGAGAAAGAGAACTGGGAATCGTGCAATGGGCATTGACTAATCTTCTTGTGTCGCATTAGTGACCTTGTACAGGAACGGACCTACTATACGAAGTCTTTAAATAGAACCAGCAAGACTAAAAAAATAGCTAATTGAAAACAAAACATGAAAAGATAAAAGTTAATAGTAAGTATGTGATAAAGAAACTAGATTTAAATTTTGGTTATTTAAATAAATCTTTTTAATGTTGAAATTGCTGTGACCTTTATAGTATTCTTATTATTATTTACTCCTTGGTGTTTTATTCTTGAATAAAAGTTCTTGACCTGTTTTGGTATCATATGGGAGACAAACTGTAAATTTGGGGGATTATTATTTGTAATTAAATTGATTGTAATAACCCTTGCTTATTTATTTTTGCAACATACAAATTGTTAATTGTTTAAAATTTGTTTCAAATATTAATAAAAATAAAAATCTAATTACCTCCTTTAATGTAGGTCTACTTTGTTTTTATGTCATACCGTATCTATCTATCCAATCTATTCTTTCCTGCCTTCTCCTCTAGCTTGGATCCCCACTACTCTTGCGAACCGTACAGCAGTGTTGCCAGGTCTGGAGATTTTGTACCAGAAAGTTCTGAAATTATTTGTTCGATATTTAACCATAGCAACAACTGTACATAAGTATTTCTTCGGGTCAGTGACAGCATTGTTGTAATATAAGAATTTTCAAACTAATTTTCTGTGTATTGTTAGTTTTTAACAATATTAAGTGTTTTATATAGGTAAGATATACTAGTTCAATTTTTATGCATTTTGATATTAACAGATGCTTCAGTTGTGCCTGATGAGTTGTTTAAAAAAATGTCATGTAATTGTAAAAGTGATTGTTCGTCTAGGAGGGATGGGTGTCGTAAACACGGATTAACGTGTACGGTATTATGCATGAAGTGTCGAGACTCAAATTATTGTGTTAATGTTGAAGAAATGTGTGATTCTGAAGAGATTCTGAAGACAACGATTTGCCGCTACCAAGTGTTTGATTAACTTTTGAAAATGAAGAAACTGAAAATAGAGAAGCTGAAAGTTGCAGTAATATCGAAAACGAAAGTTGTGAACAATACGATTCGCCCAACTCACCCGATACAGAAAGTGAAACAATTCATTTAACAAAACCTCCTAAATTAAACTAACAATTAGGTAAATAAAAAAGGCTATTGTATTAAAGAAAAAAATATATTGTTTTTTATATAAAAATGGTTATTTATTAAAGTTAGTCAAAAACTATTTACTATTTAACTATTTACTTATGCTGTTATTCTGTTAGTCAGGATTTTAAAAATGTTTGTTTTATACAAGGATTTCAATGTTTTAAGGAATAGTATACAACAATAACTTTCGTGAAAAAATAATTAAAATATATACTCTTTTCTTTTGTATTTTTTCGGTAGAATGGAATGGTTTAGTTAGATTTAAATTTTTATTTATATTTTAAAGAATTATTAACAATTTGTATGTTGCAAAAATGATTTTCCTTTTTTTGTAATTTTTTCCAAAATTGTATATGTTCTTTAAATTGAGAGAAAGTAGTCAGCAAGACGAAAAAGAGACCCGTACGAACTCTATAGAATAATTTTTTTAGGAAGAAATTTCGTAAAAAAAAAATCTTTTTTCGAAAAAACGCTGTATCTCAGAAAAAAGTTTCAAACAATTTATACTATTTTTTAAAAAATGATAAATAAAAAACGAAAAATCTGAAAAAAAAGAATTTTTGCATTTTTTTGTATATATTATTATGTACAAAATATTATCACTTTTTTTCCATTTGAAACGAATTTCCTTTAATAAATTTGATAAAAAAACCTTCGAGAACCTTCAAATAAGTGCCTTACTTTTAATTCAGCAAGTAAAGAATTTAAAGTTACATCCTCTCCTGAAAACAAAAAAATAATATTATTTTTTCTGGTCTTACAATTAAAAAGAATTTACATAGCTGTATTCAGAGGAAAAAGGCTTACTTTTTTCATACAATTGTAGATTACATTTCGAATTTCACTTGTATTTAATACATCGGCATTAGTTACTCTTTTTTCATACCGACGTTTCTTTGGAGGCGACTTTAATATTCCATGGTCTTTCACAGTTTTTGAAATACTGGAATCTGTAGCCATACTGAGGTTGAGTGCAGCGACTATTTAGTTGTTTTGGCATTTTTTTACTTATTACACTGTTTTTGTTCTTAAAAGAACAGTTTTTTTCAAAATAACAAGAAAAAATAACACAAAAACCACAAACAAATTGACAAATACAAAACTAAATATACTAATCAGTGACAACGGCAACGACGCGACTTGTCAATCACGGCTACCAACTTTATGTAAACAAATTTAAGTATTTTATATTGATTTATTGAATGGAACATTTAATTTGAAAGTTGGGAACGATGCTTGGCAATCAAGACGAAATGAAATTTATGGTACTAACCCTTACTGTGTGAAAGTTCATCTTATTCAGAACAATAAACAACTAAAAGGTTGAATTAACTTCCACTATTTATTCTATAAATACTTTAAATGCAATGACAGCCGTTTCGCTATTCCGATAGCGAAACGGCTGTCATTGCATTTAAAGTATTTATAGAATAAATAGTGGAAGTTAATTCAACCTTTTAGTTGTTTATTGTTCTGAATCAAGACGAAATTAGTGACGTGAATCAAATTTTGTTTTGCACCAACTATATATTCACAAATACTTTCTTGTCATTAGTTACTTTGCTCATGTTGACAATCATGTAAAACAAAAATTTGCGTGTGAAAAAGTTACTTTACTATACGCAAATGCGTTTTATAATGAAGATTTTTATAGGGGCAAAATATAAAAAGTATATCGTTTTCCCAGATTTTTTATTTATAATATATAAAATGATCTAAGATTAGATACTGATTAAGTAAGTACTAAGATAAGGTACAAAAGATCTTGGCAGATCAAAGTGCAGAGAAGTTTAACTCCTGTTATTGTATTAGGTATGTGTCACATAAATCAATCATCTTGATGGCAATTTCAGTTGCAACAGATGAGTTACTAAAATTTAGACAATCTACATATTACTAGGGTATGATAAAGATTTTTGAAAAAAAAACTACTCAGTTCAATTGTCAATTATCTGTTAGGTACCTATAGTGGAATTTAAGAGGTTGACATTTTCATTAACATCATGCAGGTATAAAATTTGTTTTCTAGTAGAATGGATGGTGATAAATAAGTAACACACAAATAATAACAATCGCATCATTTAAATGAGGGATAATAAACCACTAAATTTGGTTAATAGGTATGTTAAATAATTTTATTCTCTTTTCTTATGAACTCTAGCATTAGCTGTATGAGCAGTTTGTTCAGCCTCCCCTTTAAAAATTAAATTTTTTCCTTATAAAATGATGGTCGTATACATTTTAAAAAGTTTTTAGCTCAGCTATAATTAATTATGAAACCTTTATCAATAATAATAGAAGAATGGGGATGACATTTACTGATTACATATTCTTGTAAAATAATTTAATCCATATATATAATAATTTCTCATACAGAATATTAATGTATTTTTCATAAGTTCATTTTTCCTTAAATTAGGAATTTTGGTAGATTGAAACTAAAACAAAAAGCATTGCACGTCATAGATTTCGAGGTTTTCATTCGTCAGTGATAACAACACAATATTTAAATTTAGAGATTTATTTTAGAGCGGTATTGTTTTACAAGAAAGCACTGTTGCCAAACGAAAAATATGGAAATAAAATATCGGATATACTGTTATCTTCGTCTTCTCCAAATATTAAACGAAGAAAACTATTAGTATCGGAAATGTCCTTATCAAGTTATAAACAACTTTTTAAGGTTATTTCTTCTGATTTTCTGATATTGTTGTGGCAATAAAATTATCTCAGTTGTTTAAAATTACATTAATATGTATATTTTCACTTGTTTACTATTTTTATTCTATTTTATTTAAGTCTTGCAGTCCATTTTTAAGTTTAAAATAAATTTGCATTTCAAGTCTTTTCGAAAAATAATTTCCAAAGTAATCTTTAAAATTTTTGTTTTTTATTTTAATTTTATTAGATGTGCCAACCAATTCATTTATGTTTAAAATAAGTACTTTTGTATTTCCAGAACATACTTCTATTTTCAAAGTAATGTTCAAATTATTAGCTCTTAAAATTAAAATTAAAAATATTATTAAATTTGTTGACATAATTAGCCAGCTAGTTGGTAATGAGATTACAACTCATGCAACGTACTATAATCTTGGAAATGAGCAATAACGACAACAGGAGACAGAGCACCATGAAGAAAATGTGTAAAGAAAGCCACGATATCCAACGGTATAGGGGGATTTGATCATACATATAATATATTGTATATCTTTAACAGTATGTTTATTTTTTTTTAATATAGAAGTCAAACGGCTACGTACAACAGAGTGCGATCCTGCGTAAATTCTGTCATCGCCATAATCGCGTGCGTATTTTATTCTCTCCTAATCTGATTTCTCTTGCCCTCTAACGACCTTAATTTTTTAAAGTAGCGTATGCAAACCACAGTCGAAAAAGCAAACGCAGTCATCGTTTTTCATCTTTTTTTCCTAACACTTAACTTAATCTCCAGTTATTTAATAGCGCTCACCGGAATCTACTTGGAAGGATTTACCGAAATATACGGTGACAGACGACAGGTAACCGGGTTGTTGTTTTTTAAGCGGATTTATTTTAAGGTTAAACATATTTTACTTTTGAATAAGCAAGGAGTTTTGCAAGAAGTTTACTACTTTTTTATTATTTAATTCAAATTTACAGAATTGTTTGCAGTTTCAATATTTGTTGTTAAACTTATAGACTTATAGTATTGCTTGAATACATATTGATGATAGTCTAATGAAGACAGAAACTAGTTACTAATTAATTGTAAATTTAATAAGGATAGGTAGTTTGACTTCATTTAATCTTTCTGGTATAATTTAGTTTATTCCTTTATCTTTAGCATACTCTTAAACATTCTTTATATTTGCACTTATGTTTTCCTTTATTCCATGCTTACAAATATCAGTATTGCTGCTGTATTGAGTGATAAATATAAGAAGAGACGCAACGCAATATAAAATTTTGTGCCTTATGAAGAATTCAGTGTATCCCCCACTATTCATTAATATTGATACTGTATTTGGGCGACGCGGTGTTTAAACATCGAACTATTCATTTCTCTTGCCCCGTTACCTCGCCTCGTATCTACATTGATACCTGTTTACGGACGAATACCTATTTATTTCAAAAAGCGAGTTCGGACGGTTTTTTAGTTAACTACATACAATATTTATAAATTTATACCGTTTGATATAAATTGTTATGAAAGAGATATAACTTTCGTATTAAAAAAATATTTTTAAAGAACAATTTACAATTGAACTTATAATTTATTTAATTGTAGCGTGGAGTGAAAATAAATAGTAAAGTAAATTAGCAATAGTTGTCAACAATACAGTAAAAAAAGGAGGGGTTTATTTTTATAAATATCTCGAAAAATATTCACGATTTTCGAAATATCAAAAAAGATTTGAAAAAAACATTAAATTTGCTAAAAGAAGTCTCCATTCCCTGACGCAGTAACTAAAATAATTATTTAAACATTTTAAATATGAATACTAAGAAAAGGTTAATGGCTATGGTTTTGTTAATTAACAACTTTCTTTGCAGTAACTGTTATAAAAAAAAATCGCTGCTATAAATATTTAAAGATTGGCCTAAAGCCTTAGGATTTGTTTTACTTCGTCCAATTATTTTAAATAGGCTAACAGTTGGAAAAATTTAAAAATTTGCATTTTCCAATTTTTTATCAACAGTTAAACATACGCCAAAATTTAAGATTAAAAAAATATCTCCATATCTCGAATGTATCTATTATTAAATGTTAGATGCTACACAAAAACATATATTTTTTGTTTTCTAACGTCATTTTAAAAAAAAATGTGATAAAACAAATTGCATTACCAAGATTATTATGTAACTAAAGCCTTAGAATTTGTTTTACTTAATCAAGTTATTCTAAATTGGCTAACAAATAGATCACCGTTGGAAAAATTTAAAAATTTGCATTTTCTGGTTTTTTATTAACAATTGAAATAACGTCAAAATTTAAGATTTAAAAACTTTTAAATGTTAAAATCTACATAAATTTTTATTTTTAATTTTTTAAAAGCATTGTTTAAAAAATTGTTTTAAGCAGATGGATTGTTTATGAATTAATTAAATTTTTTTTTAATTTATTGGTTGATACAATTTATGATTTTTAGGGAAAAAACGGTTTCTTAAAAAATTTATCTGTTGCTAAAAAATGCGTTTGTTAATTATAACATTCTCCTTTGCAACTAATAATAAAATTAAGACGCCTACCATTTTTTCTCCAAAAATCATAAATTCTACTCTTCTTTCGGATTAAAACTTTTTTTTCATATAAAAACAATTTGCTATACATAATTTTTTCGTATATTTCTTTTAATACTTAATTTTATGATGAAAACAACCATGAGCATTTTTCAAAAAGATTTTTTCTATTTTTTAAATAACTTCTAATTAAATATTTCTGTGCCTTAATACGGTATCCGCCAAAATAAACAGTACTGAAACAGAGAGTGCTTGACTTAATTGTCATTAGTTGATATATTAATAGTACGCTGCAGTTAAATTTAATTTAAAAATGGTTCTAACAAAAAAAGAAAAAGTGTTTTTGGTAGAGCATTATTTTCGTTCATACGGAAAAGGTCCTAATGATGGTCCAAGCTTAGAACAGGTGTCAATAAAATATCAACAAAAATTTAATAAAGCAGCTCCTAGTAA
This sequence comes from Ophraella communa, assembly GCA_035357415.1. Classification (NCBI taxonomy): domain Eukaryota; kingdom Metazoa; phylum Arthropoda; class Insecta; order Coleoptera; family Chrysomelidae; genus Ophraella; species Ophraella communa. Next base: position 15,476,779 of record CM068988.1, on the reverse strand, counting down.
AAGTGTGATGTTAGCTGTTGTTGAAAAATTTCATCGCACTGGTAGTGTATGGTGTCAACGTAAAGGTTCTTCAGGTCGTCGAGAAACAGTATGCACTAACGAAAATGAAGGAAGTGTTTTTAACCAAGTTGTGCAATCACCTCAAAGAAGTCTTGTAAGAACTGCATGTAAACTCAACATTAGTGAAACGTCTTTACGTCGCATGTGCAAATCAATTGGTGGTTATCCCAGCCGTATTCAAGTTGGACAACGACTAAATGCTGCGGAAAAACGTGCAAGAGAAATTTACTGTGGTCGCATGTTGAGTTTAATTTACCAAGATCCCAAAATTTTGAAAAATATATGGTTTTCAGACGAGAGTCACGTTCATCTTAGCGGCTATATTTATCGACAAACAACCAGATTCCTTAGATTTGAACGTCCTGATGTCATTGTAGAGAAACCACTCCAAAGTCTTCGAGTTACCATTTGGTAAGCGGTATCTGTTAATGGATTGATTGGTCCTTATTTCGTTGAAGATGATAATCAGAATCCACTTACTGTCAACCAAGAACGTTATAGAGAGAAAATTATTATACCTTTTGTGAGAGATCTAAATAACTTTTGCCGTGCACGAAATCTACAGTTTCGCACACAATGGTTCCAACAAGATGGTGCAACCAGCCATACAGCTGTGCACACCTTAGACTTACTCCGTCAGCATTTCGATAATAGGATAATTTTTAGGGGAACAGACTTCGAATATCCTTCTTATTTACCTGATCTGACGCCACCTGACGCATACATTTGGGGCATAATGAAGGAAAAAATATTTCATTCGGAAAATCCGCCGGCGAATATTGCCGAACTACGGGAAAGAATACAAAATATTTTTCGGCAGTTCCATCAACCACTTTTTATAAATATGTTTATTGATTTACAAAAACGATATGAAGCTTGTTTGCGTCGAACTGGTGAACATTTTGAACACTTACATTACAGAAACTAAAAATTAATTTTTATTTTTATTTTCGGTACTGTTTATTTTGGCGGATACTGTACTTTCTTCTTTTGTGCTGAAACTCGCATAATGTTTTCTGTTTAGTATACCCGCTAGAATAAATATACTATATTAAACAAAAGCGGAATAATTAAAAATATACAATATTGTTAAAACAAACGATGAATATGAAACACTTCATAAGGAAGAAACATAAAATAAAAGAAGACATTTTCAAATAGCATTAAATTTTGGGCAAACAAAGAGATGTTTCAGTGCAACTAATGTTACCTTCAGCCATACTTATACTGATCTAACAATATGAAAACTAAATTGAACTAGATTCAACTTTGACAAGTTTTGCCCATGGCCATATCTAGGGCGTAGCAAAAGTCCGCAAGGGCGCCAAAAAATGGAAGCCACAATAAAAGCCAACTCTCCCATGTTTCAATAAATTCTCTTTATTTTAAAAGAGCCGATGGTTCAGATAATAATAATAATAAGTCATTCTGCCAGATAATCTGTCGCATTTAAAGATTTATTGACGTTTTGTCTTTTTTTATTACAACCTAATTAATGAACTATTTTTCGTTTCAAACACTAAAAAACATTCCATGGAAAAAAACGATGTGCATATCTATTACACATTTCCGTGCCTGTGGAGTGTTGGATGAGGGAGCCTGGGAGTGATTCACCCCTAATTTTCACCCGACACGGCGCGTCCCAACGGCTCATAGGGCTTTTTAAGTTGTAAGAGCCTCATGACCGACCAACTCTCGGGATAAGCAATGAATAAGGATCCTGCATGGGAACCCCAATATTTGCGCGCGGATCAAAAGGAATAGAGGAGTAAACCTTGATAAAAAACCGGCCCATGGGTGAGACAGCTATGTTGTGTGACATGGGCAGCGGTAGCTACTGCGTCCGGAGGCAACCGTGAAAAAACCTAGAGGAGTAAACTTCGACAAACAATCCGTAATCCCCGCTGTTTAGATACCGTGGCAATGAATGAATGGCTGCGTGTAAGTCAGTCATTAACGGTGCTTCCGGGATACCTGTGACCTTCCGAAGTACCTAACCTTACCAGCACAAGCGGGCTCTGTGGTGGTGGACTGTCAATTCCAAGCTATTCGTGGGATGGGTATGGAAGATATGGAAAAAATAGAAAAGGAAGTAAAAGAGGAACAAAAGGAAAGGAAGGGTACCTTTGGAAAATCCAGGAAGGTAAAACGAACACCGGAGGATAGGGAGCATAAAAGGAAACAGAAGGAGAAGAAAGTAGGGAAGGTAGATTGAGAGGAAGGCAGATGAAGAGAATGTAGGGGATCTAAAGGAAATGGTAAGGCGGCTGAAGGAAAGAGTAGCGGCAGAGAGAAGGGTAAGGGAATTGGAGAAGGAGAAGTTAGGAAAAAAGGAAGAGGGGAGAAAGAAAACACAATCAAGATGGGAGGTAGGACAAAAGGACTGGGAAGGATGGAAGGAAGTTAAGGATAGGGAGTGGGATGAGAAAAGAGGGGAGAGAATAGAAGTCAAGATAGGGAATCCAGTCGCAGGGGATGAAACAATTCAAGTAGTGTGGCTAAATAAGGAAGATAGTGGATTGGAAAAGAGGGTACATAGATTGTTTAGGGAAAGGTTCCCGTTACTGGTTGAAGAGGGGAAGGAAATAGAATGGATTAAGGAAATACGGACAACGGAATGAAAAGGCGCAAAAATTAATAAACAAAAGCGTATCTGTATTGAATGGATGGAGGTGAATAAGGCAGTGGAGAGTATTGTTAGGAGAAGAGAACGTTTATGAGTGGCAGATTAAATGAAGAGTGTATGAGGGACCGCCGTCCGTCTTGAAGTATGCTAGGGTAGTGATTTCGAGACAGAAAAAACGGCGAGTTTTGAGGTGGTTTTGGTTGATAGGCGTCATCTTAGCGGTGATTAGTCCAACACTGTTCGGGTCCTGGACCCATTCGAACATGAGTTTTTCCATCTCAGCCCAAAAAAAATGTCTCGCACATTTGGCACCCCACGTGGGAAAAATTCAGTATTAAAGTATGTTTTATTGACCTTATAAATAGAGAGCACTGTTTAATATATTGCCATAGGCGCATTACAATAGTACTTGGATTCGGCTCTAGTTTGTTTACGAGACGAACTGAAATAGTTACGTACAGTCGTGTTTTTACCACAAAATCCACCTTATTGGCTCTTCTTGCACGCTGAAATTACTCTCATTCTTGCTTGCAAGATTGCTGTTATAGTGTGGATATACGCAAGAATAAAAATTAAAAATTATGTATGTTTACTACACTGGCAGTTTATTCATCTATTACATTACGTAACTCAACTTAAGTATGCCTCCCGGTCTGCTGTCTCGTGTCTATATTTATATGAAACAATAATAATAATAATAATAATTGCTTTCCGTTCATGACATAACCTTAAACGTGATTTTCCGGCATCGAGGTGATATCAAAATTGAAATTGTGTGAAATTCGGTAAATGTAGCTTAGTTTGATGGTCATGATATGAGAATTGGTGGAATTTCGTATATTAGTAAATTAATTTAGGATTCGCAAATCAAATAAATTAATTAGACTTTAAATAAAAATTGTAATAAGAAATTAAGAACAGTAAACAACTAAACGGTTGAATGAAACTTCCACTATTTTTTCAAAAATACGATTTAAATTAAATGACAGCCGTTTCGCTAGAATTAGCATCGTAATCATTTTTAATAAGATGGTAATGATGCTAGCAATGAAGAAAATAAATCAAACACTTATTAAAAAAAAAGTAAAGGGATTGAGAGAAGAGTGTTGGGCAAGGAACTTTCCTCTGTCACAAATGCATGTTTGGATAATTCAACTTTTAATTCTTCCACTGTTTTGGTTCATGCATTTCTGTTTTTATACATTGAATGTTTTGGCACATATAAACAATGATTTGCTTTATATAGCTCAATCAGACTTTCTATTTGTTTATGTTGTTTTTTTTTCGGGTTGAGATGGGTCCTTATCCAGAATTCAACAGTGCTGGACTTACCCCCAAAAGGATGCCTATCAACGAAACCCACCTCAAAACTTGCCATTACCACCCGCCTCGGCATCACTACTTCAAGACGGGCAGTGGTGTCTCACACACTCTTCACATAATATTCATACCACTCACGCCATCAAGAATGTTTCCTTCCCTTAATCACACTCTCTACTTCCTCGGTTACCTCCACCCATTATTTCTCCCCTTTTAAAATTATATTCACCATGTTTTCCCAATACACTGCTTCTCCAAGTTTCCTCTCCACCTTCTTTAACACTTCCTCGTTCTTCCGAAATCTAAACACGTGTCTCTTCTTCTTTATCTTCCACCTCACACCTCTCGCTCATTACAGTTTCTCTTTTTCCAATCTTATGTAGATACTGCATCCTTGACCCATGTCCAGTGAGGTCAAGTGGGTCAAGAAGTAATTCACCTCCCCAAAGTTCCGGTCCATCCACTCACTTCTACTCCTAATTGTTATTTTTAATTCTTCTATATACCCCTCCCACCTTCTCACCATTTCCTTCTCCATCCATTTCTGAACTCCCTTTCTTGTCACCCCGTTCCACCGTCTCCTCTGTGCTCTAGCCATCAAGTCTAAAGGGTATCACCTTGACAGCACAGCTGCTGCTATTGCACCCACTTGTATGTACCCCTGTACCATCCTAAACAAATTCGCTCTCTGCACATGCAGTCGTGGCTTCATCCCTACATGGATCCCTACACTTCCGCTCCAAACAGCATACTCTGCTCAATCGTCCTAACAATAATTCTCCTTTTCCATTCTTCTGGCCCTTTTATATTGCACATAAGTATCCCCAGCCATGCTGCCCATACTTTTGCCCTCTGTGCTACCTTCACCATAATATGGTGCTTGAAGGTTAGTTGGCTATTCAACCACACTCCTAGATACTTTACCGACTCCTTCATGCGAATTTTCCTACCCTGCACCATCACGTCAACCTCCCTTGTCTTGCTTTTTCCCTTTACGAGCAATCCTACCGTTTTATCTTTCGCTAATTTCAATCCTCATCACTCTTTCCCAAAATTTTCCTACACATCTTCTTCGCCTTTCTTTGTATCTCCACCTCTCCCTTTGCCGTACACACCAGAGACACATAATCCGCATACACCATAATCTCACTTCCCTCCTCACATAGTATCCCACAAACCTCATTAAAACAAACCCTTCCAGACAGAGGTCCCAGTACCGATCCCAGGTGCACTCCCACCTTCGTTCTGTACTTCCTCCCCCTCGAATCGACTATAACCCGAGCCGTTAGGTAATCTTCAACAGCTCGCGTGGCTATTTGAACTAAAGTCACCCGAAAAAAGAGAAAATATACAAGTCGACGCTTGGGCCGATCTCTAATGCACAATCAGGCTCGGGCAGAACGTGACAACAAATTACAGAAAGAAAATAGAAAATACTAGTTCATGTAAAAAGAATTACACTTTGAAGATAATATTATTATATTATCTTCAGCAAAGCAAATAAAATGCCACATTTTATTTTCTTTTGGTACAGTAATCATTTATTTTTACCTTTTTAGTTTGGCCTTTTGAATAACTTGAATATTTCTTCAACGTTTCTCTTCTATCAATGATTTTTCCAAATCAGGAATTTGACATGGTTTACAGTATTACGCTTTACAAGCTTTCGAAAGATGAAATATGTGATTACCTTTTCCCGCACCCTTTTGTTGATAGTGGCTAAGGCTTTTGCTGCTTGGGCAACTAAGGTATCTTAAGGCTCATTACAGATTACGCTGCCGGGATAAGCCGTTCGAAATCAGTACCCCCACAGACTGGAGTTCGTGAAGGTCAATACTTCTCACGTAGAAAGGACAAGTCATGGAATATCAATACTCACCCAGATCGGGTTATGTGAAGGACACCCCTCTCAAGAGTAGGAGCAGTGTCGTGGGAGCTCAGTACTCAGTACCCCTGAAGGAAACTAGAGAGTCCATCCATCTCTGGGGCAGGTAACAGATTTAAAGTTTCGCTCGTTTAAAGATAACCTACCTTTGCCGAGACTATAACCTAGAATGTTTTGAAAGATCAAGCGTAAGCGCTCCTGAGAGCTTGTGAAGCTCTTCTAAGAACTTGGAAAGCTCTGCCAAACGTATTTCACTATATCGCTCATACCGAAATTTTCAACTTATCTAACCAATTACAAGCTAATGACAGCTGGTATTATCGCGATGTCCTTCAATTCTGATTAGTCTGTCAAGTTCGGAGTTTTCAACGACGTAACCAATACCAGTTGCAGAGCAAAAAAATTAGTGTAACTGCATTTGTTCGTGATATAGTCCACAAAATACAAGTCGTGATGGAAACTGAGTTGCTTGAAGATTTGAGCAACTCACTTGAGTTTAGAAGTAAATCGACAGACTTATCTCGAAAATTTGATCACTAGGGGTATTACTTGTAATGAATATTATGATTTAATGATAATAGTTTAATTTATTTATAAATTTGATATCGATTGATATTTGATGATATTATTTAAATGTAACATAGCAGCAAGATCTTCTTTTTCTCTGGGTGGTTATGTTCTGAAAGCTTCTAGTTGGACAATTAGGTAGGTACATGAATGAAAAATTGATTAATTATAATTATAAATTTATTATAAAAGAGTTAAATTAAAACAGCAATATATTGAATGACTAAAAAAATAATAAGTAGGAAAATAAGAAAAAAGAAAGGCCTTTTAATAAGTAGAAAAGAACTTACTTGATGTTGAAATTGTGCTAAATTAAATATTGTTATTTATGCAATGGTAAATAAGATATTACCGAAATTCATTAATTATTAAGTATCAAATAATTTCTTTTGTTTGAAATTATATTACTTAACTAACTACTACAAAAATTCAAAATATTTACAATGTTATCTGACCTTAATACATAGAGTCCTGCTGTCTGATTGGTGGAAAAAGACCGTAGTCGCTCTATGAAAAACGGAAACCAACGAAGGTATACGTGGAATCTCCAATTATTGAATAATATCGTTGTTGATAGACATTTGGTTTCTTGTGTAATATAATTGTTCCTCCAAATCGATTTATGGATATAGTTCAGTGTTTGTTGGAATATAGTTCTTTTAATTGGGTTATAAATAGTAGGTACACTTATAATTTCTTCATTTTTATACACCGAAAATGTTTTTAATAACACTTTTTTATTTTGGTAATAAATTTAAACTTATGTTCTTAATGTCACTATTTAACACTTTATTTTTACTACTTTTAAAAACTGTTTGTTCACTTTGTTCAAAACTGACTGTTCACTCTGAACGATTTTCTATGGCTGACTTCCAATAATATACACCCCCTAACGATCTGAAATCCTTTTATAGGTTTCTAATCTTCCAGAAATTTCTTGAATGTTTTATAAATTAACCATTTTCTAGAACACTATACGCTTTTTTTCCCATATATAACTAGATATACTCACTTCGTCTACTTGTGGAGTTTTCTGGGCATAATAGTACAAATATATTTGTCTTCTTTTTTCACATTATATAATTAATTTTTCGAAATTTCTGGTAGATTTAAATAACATTTTTATGTACAAAATATCATATTGATACATTACATAATAAAAATTATTTCCAAGTTAAAATTTTCTTACAAATACACAAAATAATATAATATAATGTAATAAAAGTTATTTGATTAATGTAATATTAAACAACTTCTGTTGACATATACTTATTATACTATTATCGGATATTTAAATGTTATATACCATTGATATTTTGTTTACCTGGAGACCGATATTCCTAGAACTAGATTTTTACTATAGTTCAGTTCAATTATTGGTGAAGAACTATAATTTTAAGATTTTGTTTATTATTTATTAACTGTTAAAAAAAGAAACTATATTATTCCGTTTAATAGTTTTATATTATTGAATTATTTAATAATTTTCGTGAATAAAATTATCTAAACAAATACAATAATTTTCTTTAAAACAGTAGACTATTTCTCTAACTTATACTGCAGTTGTTAGTATTTTTCCTATATAAAATCCGGTTAAATATATTTCGAATGATTTTATCGGTATCATTCCCGTTTTCGTGTGCAATATTCATGAGGTATTGAATGCAATTTATGAAACCGTGAATTGGAGACAATAACCATTTTATATTTCGATTTCATCCAATGTCTGAATCATTGAATACGCAGTTTGGACAGTTTTCCATTGAATTTTCCAGCACTTCTATGCATTTGAAGTGACTATTTAAAAAGTTCAACTTTTTGTTTCCCCCTCTTCTGCAGTCAAGTCGATGATGGCCAGATGCACGAGGAAACTGGGGATTTTTAAACCAGATTACCAGATTTAATATTTAATTAGTCTAACATTTACAGGGTTGTCAGACCATTCAAGAAATAGTGATAATAGTATGAAATTATTTATTTGCAACCATGAAAAAACTACTAACTACAAAAAGTTGTGTTTTTAATGAAATTAAAAGTACTTTAATTGTAACTTCTTTGAAGGGAAATTTATAGGAGACAGAAACCGATAATACGGTATCCGCCAAAATAAACAGTACCGAAACAGAGAGTGCTGTGGAGTTGTTTATGTAATATTGATTTGTCATATTTGACTTAATTGTCATTAGTTGATATATTAATTGTACGCTGCATTCAAATTTGATTTAAAAATGGTTCTAACAACGGAAGAAAAAGTGTTTTTGGTAGAGCATTATTTTCGTTCATACGGAAAAGTTCGTAATGATAGTCCAAGCTTAGAACAGGTGTCAATAAAATATCAACAAAAATTTAATGAAGCAGCTCCTAGTAAAAGTGTGATGTTAGCCGTTGTTGAAAAATTTCGTCGCACTGGGAGTGTATTGTGTCAACGTAAAGGTTCTTTAGGTCGTCGAAAAACAATATGTACTAACTAAAATGAAGGACGTGTTTTTAACCAAGTTGTGCAATCACCTCAAAGAAGTCTTGTAAGAACTGCATGTAAACTCAACATTCGTGAAACGTCTTTACGTCGCACGTTCAAATCAACTGGTGGTTATCCATACCGTATTCAAGTTGAACAACGACTAAATGCTGCGGACAAACGTGCAAGAGAAATTTACTGTCATCGCATGTTGAGTTTAATTTACGAAGATCCCGAATTTTTGAAAAACATATAGTTTTCAGACGAGAGTCACGTTCATCTTAGCGGCTATATTAATCGACAAACAACCAGATTCCTTGGATTTGAACGTCCTGATGTCATTGTAGAGAAACCACTCCACAGTCTTCGAGTTACCGTTTGGTGCGCGGTATCTGGTAATGGAATGATTGGTCCTTTTTTCGTTGAAGTTGATAATCAGAATCCACTTACTGTCAACCAAGAACGTTATAGAGAGAAAATTATTATACCTTTTGTGAGAGATCTAAATAGCTTTTGCCGTGCACGAAATCTACAGTTTCGTTAGAACTAAATTTTAATCCATTTGACAGAATGTGAGGTTAACTGATGCGAAGAAAAAATTATTTAACTTATTTAACAGTCCACCTACCTATTCAAAAATGAAAATCAATTGACTTTCGATGTATTTTCATAGTTATTTTAACAGCATAATACTTATTATCAAATCAAAACAAAAATTATTAGTATTCAGAACAATAAACAACTAAAAGGTTGAATTAACTTCCACTATTTATTCTATAAATACTTTAAATGCATTTAAAGTATTTATAGAATAAATAGTGGAAGCTAATTCAACCTTTTAGTTGTTTATTGTTCTGAATAAGATGAACTTTCACACAGTAAGGGTTAGTACCATAAATTTAATTATTAGTATGTTATTGACAAAATAGTTGTGCACAACAAAATCAAACAATAACATATCCAAGTCAATTAATTTTTTAATAGATAGATGGATATGTGTGATGATTAATACACTATCATTTTATATTTAATAATTTAATAGTATGTAAATAAAGGGAAGGATGGTATGATGACTCGTCCTTTAACTAATTTCACGAGCAATGAACGTGCGTGATTTCGATAGAATAACTCAAATCAGGTGTTTAGTAACTAACCTATATAAATACATCTGTTTGACTGGAGTGGAGGTCAAAATTACTTTCTTCCTTAGAATATTAACTGAATTTTACCTCATCTAGATCTCCACCCCTGATTTTTGCTGATTTTATTCGTCAAGTAGTTTTTACTAAACACTATACCTACCCCCAATATCCAAGATAACATTTACCACCAAAGCAATTCTAAAAACTAATCCTTAAATCTGGTTCACATAATAGCAATTGTCCTCAAAAAATATTCTCCCGAGTTAACTTTAATAGTAAACTCTATTTTGTATATATCATGCAATCAGGTTTCTCACAAGCTAGAAAGTTGAGCTCTTACTAATTCAAATCATAAGAGGACACAGTTGTACCTTATATAACACAGACTAAAAGAAAATGAAAAACTAATAAAAGATGCAAGAGCAGCAGTAACTAACCACTTGAGCCTTCATCATGCATGATGGAAATATTGCTTTAAAAATTTCCCAAACTCCTCTTAGGACGAAAGCAAATAAAAGTTTTCTGCAACTTTCATTACCCAAATGAACTTTATGGCACTCCCCAAAATACATCTTTACCTTTTTATTACCTACGTTTTAATTTTAACGAAATCAATCTGTTACCGTTTTCAAAGCGGTTGAAGCTTGCGCACAAATAAATCGATATGATAAAGGTGTGGAAGGACTGCACGAACGAAATTAAAATTAATCTTTTTTAATATTGTTAGCAACTTTTCTTAAATTATTTGGTTAATTAATTATTATTGCGTCGAGTTGCCATTTTTCTAAAATAGTTAAAATAAGCTTTTCTTTGACGTTGCTATTCAAAAAAATGCAAAATGGCAGCGATACTAAAAACGATGACATTGATTGTATTATTTTATTATATATTTTGTGTATTTGTAAGAGAATTTTAAGTTAGAAATAATTCTATTATATGTAATGTATCAATATTATATTTAGTACATAAATATGTTATTTAAAACTTACTAGAAACTTTGCGAAAATTGATTATATAATGTGTAAAAAAAAGACAGATAATGTGTAAAAAGGAGACATATATATTTTACTATATTTTTGTTCTGAAATGAACGATAATAGACGAAGTGAGTATGTCTAGTCATACATAAAAAAGAGAGAGATGCATATAGTGTTCTTAGAAAATGGCAATTCAGGAAGTTTCTAGAAAGTTTGAAACCTATAAAAAGACTTGAACAGAGGTCGTGAGGGGTAGTATATGATTGGAAGTCAACCATAGAAGATCTGAGTGTGAACAGTCAATTTGAACAAACAGTTTTTAAAGTAGTTATTATAAAGTGTTAAATAGTGACGTTAAGAATATAAAGAAAAACAATCAAAAAGTAAAATAAAGTGCCAAAAACATTTTCGGTTGATAAAAAAGAAGAATATAAGAGTACTTACTATTAATAGTACAATTAAAGGAACTGTAATCCACACTAAACTATATCAATTTGGAGGAACAAAGATTAATAATATTACACGAGAATCCGAACGTCTAACACGACATTTTACCAAAGTCGGAAATTCCACGTATCATTTCGTTCGTTTCCGTTTTTCATAGAGCGACTACAGACTTTTTCCACCAATCAGGAAACAGGACTCTACATCAAGGTCAGATAAAATTGTAAACATTTTGAAAATTTTTGTAGTAGTTAGTTAAGTTTTATAATTTAAAAACAAAGGAATTGACTTGATATTCAATAATTAGTGTATTTCGATAATCTTACTTGCCATTACATAAGTAACATTGGTTAATTTAATTTAATTCAAAATCAAGTACCTAAGTTCTTTTATAGTTAATAAAAGGCCTTTCTTTTTTATTATTTTCCTACTTATTATTTTATCATTCATTCCATAGATTACTGTTTTAATTTAACTTATAATAAATTTATAATTATAATTAATCAATTTTATTCAAATACCCCTTGAGAAAAAGAAGATCTTGCTACTATTAGAACATTTAAACAATATCAAATATTGATAAAACTTATAAATAAATAAATCAATAAATAATCTCAAATCATAATATTCATTACAATATATATCAATCCTTAAATATGAACAACCTGCACAAAAGGAGCCTCTTTAAATCATTTTACATCTATTATATAACAGATACATGCCAACCTGCTCGAATAACCCACGAGCTAATTAAAAAATGTTAATTTAATTTATAATAACTTTATGAGTTTCTTATCCTTGGACTTCGAGATATTAAGAAGGTTTAGTAAAATGTAAAATTAAAAGAGACTGGTCAGAAATAAGCCAAATGCAAGTCTGGTCGCAGTTGTATATAGTAAGTAGATACAATCTTCTATTGTGAAGTTTATCGGCTTCCTAGTAAACAAACACGTAGATACGTTTTTAATTGTTCCCCGAAAAACATTTTTAACTACTCTTCTATGGAATATGATTAAACGTAATCGAAACATTGTACTTTAGCTACCAAAATTCAATAAATAATCCACCGATCCACTTCAGTGAACCGTAAATTATATAATATAGTATACATAGCTTGATTTATGCTGATATCGATGTGTATTTGAAATGATTTAGTGTAGAATAGACAAATCCACGCGAATCTAAACTAAAACAATTCGACTGTAAATAGTTTGATGTAAATAAATCCATACGTTATTTAATTTGATAGCATTAAAAATGTGATAGGTGCATTAATATTGGATCAGAAGTTGTCTGGTGTTTAATTTGGAGATTTACGATGGGGCTTCAACGATTTATAACGTACATATACATGTGATATTGCTAATTGAAAGAGAGAAAACAAGCTTTATTATATACAGAGTGTTTTATTACTGACTAACTATAGTTTTTGCCGTCAATATTGTCTAAAGTCTAAGAATTTAATAACTAAATTTATTGTAATAATCCTTACTTTTTGGAAGTACGTCTTACTAAGAATAATAAAAAAGAGCCGTAAACTGCAAGATTAACTTTTTCCAGAAGAAAATTGATATTATTGGAGAATTTACGGGTCGAATTGTATACAACAGCATTTTTTCGAAAACAACTCAAGGCGGTTCTAAAATTTTGGCAAGCACAAATGGTTGGTAAGAAATTCATCAAACGAAAATTTATGCCCAGTTAGACTATTCTTGAAATTAATGGATAAAAGAGGACCAAAGATTTTATCAGGCAGACTCTTTCTTACCATTCACACCAATTGGAAGAATGGATCTTGGTTCAGAAACTGTCCAAACTGGACAAAAATGTCAGCGAAAAAAATTGGAATAGACACAAAAAAACATAAAATAACAAACCATTCTCATCGAGCTTCAGCTGTGACAGCCTTGTTTAAGCAAGGTGTTGCTGAACAGGAGTTAATTAAATTAACGGGTCAGTCAAATGCAAACTCGTTAAAACATCTGCAGCTGGATTCCAGCTTCATACCAGTCGAAAATTTTGTCGGCAAAATTTTCTCTAAGGAGACCTTTCAAATGAGCTGTCACGTGACCTCGGTTTGTATTTAAAAAAATCGTCGATGATGTCATTATGCCATTACTGATGACGTAATGTCCAACACATCTATAGCAGTTGATGGCCGTTCAAAAATTAAAATTGACGTGTTGTAAGATTTTTTTTAAAAGTCGTCTGTTTCTGAAATAAACTAACCTGGTGCATGCATTTAAAACTTTTAGTTAGGTACCTAAAGATAAATGTGGTCTTGTACATACACGTATAAAAATAAATATTTGTTCAAATTATAACTGTGTTTTTATGGTACTTACGAAAACTGACAACTGTCAATACTATGTAATGTACAGGTTAAATCAATAGGAGGGTGAACGGCATTGATTACGTAAATAAAGTAGCGCCTGTTAAAAAATGAGATAGATTTATAAAACTGTCATTAAAAGAAAAAAAAAATCCATTCAATCCCAGTGTCCTTTGACTTTTTCTTCATACTTTTTCTTTTAAAAAACAATGTGTTTATTAAATATTATTATGTGTAAACCTACTTCCTTTCTGTCTGTTGAATATGAATGTTTTAATAAATTATATCATAGGTAGGCAACATAAAATACTTGCAATTTGAATTTAAATATGTCATTGTTCATCGAATCTACTTTTTATAATTTAAAATTGAGTTTAAAGGCGAAAATAGATTTAGTTAAAAGAGATCGATGAATTATTAAATAAAGTGGATTTTGTACAGAATAGTTAAAAAATAATATTCTCTTGTAAAATTTGACTGGATAAATTTTTATTTTCCATACTAAACATTTTTAATTTTAGGCAAAACTATTCAAACAAACTGAATAAGGTAAAATCACATTTCGGTTTGTTTTAGTATTTTAGCCAAATAAAAAAGTTTTTGTGAAACTAAAAATTTATCAATAAAATTTTATAACGACTCATGATATTACCTTTGAATAAATAACTTTGGTTTGTTCAATTTGATCAAGAAATATTATCTTTTGGTAAAATTAATACTTTTATATAAAAAATTGTATAAAAATCTTTGAATATTTTTAAAATATTACTTGTTTAATTTTAATTAATGTTTATTGTTAAATATACCTAAATATTGTCTTTAAAATATATGAAATCTAGTTAAAACAAAAAATAATTCAAAATTACCAATTTTAAGATATCTGTAAAATCTTTCCAAAAAGTTTAAAATCAAAATTAATAAAAAGTGTGACCTCCACGTTGGTCCATTGCTGCTCTACATCTTTGGTTCATAGACAAAGTTAGATTGTCAATATCACTTTAAGGTATACTCGTCCACTCTGCTCTCAGAAGCTTTCCAAATTGAACCCGTCCATAAAAATATTACCCATATTTGGAGCTATTCTACGTTGAGGCATATCCCATACATGCTCAATAGGATTAAGGTACGGAGATTGTGCTGGCTTTCAACTCCATCGCTTTCCAACATGTTTCCTTTCAGCTAATTGAGAATAGTTTATAATACTTCTTCTTTCTCGATTCTTGAAATTGTAAAGATCAGCTGTTAAGCTGTTTTTTTACAGTTACGGGCGCTCAAGTAAAAGAAAAGTCGCGTAAATATTAGAAAGTGTAAATATATTGATTATGTCTATTTTTTATATTTATTCCAAGTATTATTAAAGACAATGTGCGGAATAATAAATACTGGTCAATAAATTTTATCCTATTACCAGTGAGTCCTGTCCTGCTTCCTATTTTGTTCTGACAGTTTCCAAATTAAAATCCTCTTTCTCTCTATATTTTCTATAACTGGACATCGAACGGATATTTCAGGACGTTAATTTGCGGCCAGTCTGTCATATTCCCTTTTGGATTTAGTTCCTGCTCCAATACAACATATTGTCTCATGAAATAATACAGGTTCCTGCATGCTACAGCACCAAACAAAAGAAAGTATATATACGAAACTAGATTATTTCTTTTGTCTACTTTCATTTTATAGTTACCAGATTATTTTAAAAACTATAATTAAATTAAGAATAATAAACAAACATAAACTTAACTCCCACGTTTTATTAAGAAATTCGCTTTTAAATTACTATGCCAGCTGTTTCGCTAGATTTAGCATCGTCAGATTGACATAT
This sequence comes from Ophraella communa, assembly GCA_035357415.1. NCBI lineage: Eukaryota > Metazoa > Arthropoda > Insecta > Coleoptera > Chrysomelidae > Ophraella > Ophraella communa. The sequence continues at coordinate 15,461,146 of CM068988.1, read as the reverse complement.
TGAAGTTACATTTTGTTTGTTTGTAACTAGCTTTCTAACAATATGAAAGAAATATCCATCCAGGTATAATATCAGATATAATTGACTTATTTAATGTATAATGAATAGTTTTTTATTATTCTTAGTAAGATGAACTTCTACAGAGTAAGGGTTAGTAGGAATAATAAATTTAATAATCAAATTATTATTAATGTCAATAATAGTAATTATCAGCCAAGGTAAAAAAGTAAGTTATTAGGGAATTGAAAAGGTAATCTATCTCTCAAATGTGGGTGATACAGATATACAGTACCAATAAAACTCAAAGTCAATCCACAATTTTAATAAAAAGAAGCTTGTAACTGTAAAAGCGACATGTTTCGACTTGTTATCATCCCATGTCCCATAAACTAGCAACTTTCAACTCTCTATTCCACAGATGCTTCTCACTTCCCTTATCTAATGATTCTTCTGAGAAATAGATCGTTATTAAACAATTAGCAATTAATAATCACTACCCTTTAGATTCAATCCATAAGATATAGGTATTCTAAATATTTTTGCAAGTTCAGGTTTTCCTTCCATATATCAAATTGTTATAATAATAACAACACTACAGAAAGTTACTTTTATTATCTTTACTGTATACAGGTATGTTGTCTTACAGAATTAAAAACATTTTTAAATTCAATATTACCATAGCCTTTAAAACTAATAATACTCTTGCTAGATTAACCAATACTAAAGATATTGAAACATTTGTGAGGACTTTAAACACAATTTATTTGCAAATTGTAAGAATACAAGAATTCAGCTGGTTACAAATTACTAACTGTCACTTTTTACTGTTAAACTTTACAAAAGCTGAACGAACACTAACTCCCTAAAGTGAATGACCCGCTTTATATACCAAAATACTTGACATCTCGATTTTTCTCGAAACAACTATTTACTAAAATCCAAATAATACTAGAATGTTCCCGAATAACTGCCAACCTAAAATAATTATATATCATGTCAAGTTATTGTCAAAATCTTCTTCCTCATTCACGGACTCCACCCTTTATGACAAGCAGCTACATCAAAATACATGCATTCCTCTCACATCTGTCACAATCATCCGTCACATTCATCCGTCACATTCATCCGTCACATTCATCCGTCACATTCATCCGTCACATTCATCCGTCACATTCATCCGTCACATTCATCCGTCACATTCATCCGTCACACATCTGTCACCCGTTACAATATTATCCCACTGCTACATAAACTACGAGTTTATAAGTTATCATGCTCAGAATGTAATGCAGTTTACGTTGGTCAATGTGGTAGAAGCTTGAAACCCGCATTCTAGAACATATGAATTTTGTTAAGAAATATTATTTTAGGAGTTAAGAACTCACCTTCCTCTTTTGCTAATCATATCTTAGAGGAGAACAATTCGTTTGATGTTGAAAATGTTGAATTGCTTCATGTTTGTAACAAGGGAATTTGCTTGAGTTTTGGAAATTAAATCTGCTATGAATGATAATTCCCTCACTTGTTTGAAGGAACTAATTCAACCTAATGAACATTATTTGTTTTTAACTTTGAATTTAGAACACTGTTGTAGATTTTATGTTATTTAGGTTATGTTATGTCTTAGCTTTAGTTTATAATCTTCTTTTCTAGTCCTAAGAATTTGATTATATCCATTTTGACCTTTAAGATGTTCAGGCTGCTTCATCGAAATGTGTATGATGGTTTTGTTGTTTTTTTGAATTTTTATAAGAAACACATTTCTTATCTTTTTTTAGTTATGTACCCTAAAGTTAATATTCGTCTTGGTAACTATTCGTCTATTCGTCTTGGTAACCCTTCCTGACTTAGGTTGGTACTATACTATTTCCGTTTTGTACTTTTCTACACTAACATTCCCTTGACTTTTCATATGTATAAAGTTCTTATTCAAATGCACTTGTATAGTTTTTCTGTTCTGCAAGTTTGCAATGCTCTTTATGTTATTCATTTTAGTTTACATATCCTTTCTGTTCATATTAAGAAGACTAACAAGAACCTTTACTTACTGTTTAGGGTCGACCTGTCTTCTTAATTCTAAGGAGATCGAGCTACCACCATGGTTCTCTCCTTTTTTTGATTGTTTTTTACAATCAACTCTTTTTTCTTCTTCATGTTTTATTTTTCTACTGTTACTTTCCTTGAAATATATTGTAACGTTTATTTATTTTTACTAGTCTTTTTAATTTATTTTTATACTATTTAAATCACTAACACTGTTTAATTTATATAACACAATTTATTTACAATACTTTAATTTATGTAAGACAATATTTCTATTCGCATTTATCTAACAACATACTACTAACTAACTAAAATATTCAAATCGGTCCTTAATATATAGGTAAGTATTGTTCCAGCGTACCCCAGTCTATTCTCGATCGTATCGAGTCTAGATGCTTCGCTCATCGGGCGCCGTATATTCTCGAAGACTCTCGCATCATCTGTTTCCTTCGCGTCTGGTCATAGCGCCAGGGGCGTACTCGCACAACATTGCCCCCTCCTTAAGAGATAGTTCCTCCTGGAACTTTTACGGAATTGAGACTGGATGGAGATACTTGCAACTGAATCCTCGTCTACAATTTCCAGTTGCATGGAAATAACATGGAATGGTCTTTGATGTCAGCTGGACACGGGGCGAATGGCTGCATACCAACACTTGGACTTCGGTATCTTGAAAGATTACTTCCACCATATTTCGGATGACCCTCCAATCCAATGAGTTGCACTCTATTTTCGGCATGGCTAGCTTCTGTATGTTGGACTCCAATACGTGCTCTCTCAAGTTAAGTAATGATTCCCATATATTTCGATAAGTGGGCTGGTCTTGGTAGGTATTCTTGGTAATCAGATAGAAGAGGCAACGGGAGTCATCTCGAAGTATCAAAGCCTTCCCAGTGGCTGGTAACTGATTTCGAAGTTCTGACAATCGACCAAACTTCCTTCGAAAGACAGACGCTAATCCTCGGCCGTCGCTAATAGTGGCGGAAACGCTATGGGCCAATGAGTAGTCATCAGAAAGTGTGAACAGGTCTTGCTGTTTCTCAATAGTCACGCCGTATCTAGCTTTCCCAGTACCTCCATATGCACCCATAAATTCTTTGAAAGCAAGGTCGGGTGTATCTTGGACTTGATTTACGACTTCTTCTTCCTGGTCATGATCTCCTTCAAATTTCGCCAGTCGGTTTCGGTGTACTACCTTAGGTTTTCCATTCGGGGTCTTTATTATACGGTATATGACGTCATTGATTCTTTTCTTGATGATGTATGGACCCTCCCAAGATTGTTGTAGCTTTGGTGAGTACCCCTTCTGTCTTTTTGGGTTATGGAGCCAGACTTTGTCACCTTCTTGGAAACATCCCTCTATAGCTTGGGTATCATACCGTTTCTTCATCCTGTCACTGGCAACTTGAAGATGGGAGCGAACCAAATCATGCATGTCGTCCATTTTTCTTCGTAACTGTATTACATAGTCTTCTCCAGCTATATCCTCTCCAGGTCGGCATCCAAACTCGAGGTCGCATGGTAACCTCATCTCACGTCCAAACAAGACTTTTGCTGGTGTCTGACCTGTTGATTCATTGACGGCGGATCGATAAGCCATTGCAAAGAGCGAAATATACTGGTCCCAGTCCCTTTGGTGATTGGATACTACTTTTGATAGATATTTGCCAATAGTTTTATTCATGCGTTCTACCATTCCATCTGATTGTGGGTGCAATGCTGTAGTTCTTGTTTTCTTCATTCCTAAATTGTCGCAAATTCCTTGAAAGAGTTGACTTTCGAAGTTCCTTCCTTGGTCACTGTGAATCTCCAAGGGCACTCCATATCGGCAAATAAACTCCTTCACTAGCACGTCTGCGACAGTTGCTGCCTCTTGATTTGGAATGGCGTAGACTTCAACCCACTTCGTAAAATAATCCATTACCACCAACATGTATTTGTTCTTATTCTCAGTAGTGGGGAACGGTCCAGCAATATCTAAAGCAATTCTCTCAAATGGGCTACCAACGTTATATTGTTTCATGGGAGCCTTTCCTCTTTTCTGAGGTCCATTACTAGCAGCACAGATGGTACACTTCTTACACCAGTCCTTAACATCATCGGAACTATTCATCCAATAAAACCTTTCACGAACTCTCTGCAGGGTTTTCTTAACACCAAGATGACCTCCTGATGGACTGTCGTGTAACTGTCGTAGTACTTCGGCTACTCTACTCTTTGGTATAACTAATTGCTTTCTGTTAACGGAACCGTCATCATTTTCAATTATTCTCTTTAATAAATCGCCTTCCAAAATGAAAGACTCCCACTGAGCCCAATATGATTTAAGGACTGTAGAGAATTTTGACACTTCTTGCCAAGTAGGTCGACGATCTTCTATCTTCCATTCTCTCATTTTCTTTAAAACAGGATCATTCTCTTGTTCTTCTTTAATTCTAGTAGGTGCCCAGTCGTCGTTACATACAGTTGTTCGTAGTATTGCAGTTTCTTTTAATTCTGTCTTACTACAGTGAGAACACTCTTCTGGGCACGGTCTTCTGGAAACGTTCCGGGTCGAAGCTGCCCCCTCTAGGCCGACCCGTTTTAGTTTTCCTGTGGAGTAGTTTTCTTGATTCGTAGTGACCCCAGGGCGTTTACATGAATTGCGAACATGTCCTATTTCACCACAATTCCAGCACCTGATGGTCTTCTTCTTTTTCTTATCAGTAAAGTTCTTCATCATGTTTACTAATTGGTCTAACTTATTTTCATCTTCCTCTTCCGTTACAGACCTTACTTTACTGTATCCTCCACAAGCTTTCGAAGCCGCTTCATACTCAAGCGCGGCAGACAAGATGTCAACTAATGTTTTGTGGTGGGCTAATCGGAGTGTCTTTGCCATTTCGTGGTCGCGAAGTCCATCAAGAAATGCTTCAACAGCTAAACATTCCATCATTTGTTCTGGAGCTGAAGGGTAAGCAAATCTTACCAATCTGGCAATATCTACTTCGTACTCTTGAAGTGTCTCCTCTCGCTTCTGTTTTCGAGTCTTTAACTGCGATCGGTACAAGTTCTCCAAGTGTTCGTGACCATATCGCATGTTCAAGCTTTTCTTCAGTTGCTCAAAATCATCTGTGTCCTCCACTGGTATGGTCTGAAGAACATCCAAAGCGTCTCCTCTCAGGGCGATGGTGAGGTTTATTGCCTTCTCTTTTTGGGACCATCCGTTCGCTCTTGCAGCTGTTTCGAACTGTTTGAGATAATTTTCCCAAGACATCTTTCCGTCAAAGGTTGGGGCCTTAACACGAACAGAACTTTCGCTGCCTTCCAATTTCGGTTTCCGCTCCACTTTGAAGCTTCTCATTTCGTCCTCGTTTTCCTCTCTTAAATCTTCCATATCTTCCTTACCTCCTTTTTCCATCTCTTCCATTTGCTTTTCCATTTCTCTTATTTTCTCTTCAATTTTTTTTTCAAATGAAGACATTTTATTTTCCATAGAAGAAATGTCCAAAGAAACTTTGTTTTCCAAAGAAGAAATATCATTTTTTAAAGAAGACATATCAGAAGAAACTCTTTTTTCCAAAGAAGAAATGTCAGAAGAAACTTTATTTTCCAAAGAAGAAATGTCAGAAGAAACTTTATTTTCCAAAGAAGAAATATCACTCTTCAAAGAAGACATATCGGAAGAAACTTTATTTTCCAAAGAAGAAATATCACTCTTCAAAGAAGACATGTCGGAAGAGATATCACTCTTCAAAGAAGACATATCGGAAGAGACTTTATTTAAGGAAGAAATAATTGTAGCAGAAGAGTCGTCTACGAAAATATGATTTTCTGGATCTAAACCATCATTTTCCAATGCTTGCCTAAGTCGCTCCAACAACTCAGTCTTCCTTCCTGTTGTTTCCAATTCACGAACCTCCAGCTCTTGACGTAATTCTGTCACTTTCAAGTCACAAAGTTTTTTTCGACATATTTATTTATTTATTTTTTTTTACCTTATTTATTTACAATATCCCACTTCTGACACCAATGTAACGTTTATTTATTTTTACTAGTCTTTTTAATTTATTTTTATACTATTTAAATCACTAACACTGTTTAATTTATATAACACAATTTATTTACAATACTTTAATTTATGTAAGACAATATTTCTATTCGCATTTATCTAACAACATACTACTAACTAACTAAAATATTCAAATCGGTCCTTAATATATAGGTAAGTATTGTTCCAGCATACCCCAGTCTATTCTCGATCGTATCGAGTCTAGATGCTTCGCTCATCGGGCGTCGTATATTCTCGAAGACTCTCGCATCATCTGTTTCCTTCGCGTCTGGTCATAGCGCCAGGGGCGTACTCGCACAACAATATACAGGGCGTACCAACCTTATGACAAAGTTCGGTGTATGGGTTGTTTTAGATGATATCAAAAAATGTTATTAACAAAAATAGTAGATGCCTTTAGGATCCATTTTTTGAAATTACCTTAAACTATACAGAGTGTTGCATAACTCCGTTACAAACCAAACATATGATTTTTTAAATGGGAACCCCTGTATATTATACCGAATTCGGACTGCTCATATTTTTTTGTAGATTTTGATATTAGTTTTTGATATGTTATACAGAGTCCTTCAGAAGTTATGGACACGTTTGTGTAAAAATCGTAGGTAAATCAACGCTCTGTATCTTATTGTACGTTGAAGAAAAAAAAAAATTTTGCCTAGCAGAGTTTCGTAATATGATACAATATCACCGTATTCTATTAAATATTAATTATTTTCCCTTTTTAATACAGGGTGGACGATAACTCGAACCTTTCATTTTCTCTCTTCTTTCAAATGGAACACCCTGTATTTTATATCAAAAATAGAATACCCGATTACGTAACTTCAATTTTTGTTAAGCATTCCCTATACCCAAAGTTTATGAAAACAGAGTTGCCAAAATCGGTTCAAAAAGTGATGCGTCTACAAAAATGTTAACAGCGAGAATGTTTAGTTGGCATACTTCAGTGACAATACAAGAATAACACGTCTTCCACATTATGGGTGCAAAATGCTATGGTTAAGTCATGCTTAATAATTTACTACAACATAGATATAAGCAAATTGCCCAAGCTGATCACTTTAGAGGCAGTTGAAAATCTAATGGGCTGAGTCACCCTTGCGCAGTCTACACGATTCGGTTTCTAATAAGCCCTATTAACTATTGTAAAAACATCAGTAGATAATTTTAGTCTAAACTAAATTGCCAGTGATTGAACATCGTGTCGCATACGGAGTATTAGTTCAGTCGAAGTTTTAGTATTTTAATAGTTAGTTTATTTTTTTGTGGTTTTGTATTTGAACATTAGTATTTTGTTAGTTAGTTGTATTTTTAGTAAAGACTTGTGAATTTTAGTGTTAAAAAAACTGAGGATAATGGAAAAATTTAAACGGAGAACATGACATCAAATCAAACCGGATTGAATACTTGAGAAAGTTAAAACAAATATAAAGAAGAAGGGCATACTGTACCTAAAATGTGGGACAATGGACAAAATATGTGTTTGAAATCACCAGTAGCCAAAGGTAAAAGATTGATTATTTTACATGCTGGAGGTGTATCGGGTTTTGTACCTGATGCTTTGTTGATATTCAAATCAGGACTTAAAACGGGCGATTAGAAGAAAGATGTGATGTAAAAGTGGCTAAGTGAAAGAAACATTTTTTATAATATGGCTGACACTAAAACAGAATAGTACAATTTAATTCTAATGCACAAACTTCTAAATAAAAGATATGTAATCCACGAAATATTAGCAGAAATTGATATGTTAACATTGCGTTTGCTACCTTACCATCCGGAACTGAATCCAATAGAAAAAATTTGGGCACTGGTAAAGAGTGACGTAGCTTCCTATAACCTTACTTTCAAGTTAGACGATGTGTGGAAGTTAACGGAAGAAAAATTTGCCAATGTAAAATTAACATTGGGAGAATATTTGCGCCAATGTTGGTAAAGTTGAAAACGAATACATGGAAAGAGGGCATATTATGGATGATGTGCACAATTTAGTACTAAATATAAGAAACGAAAGTAGCGAGAGCGAATCGGAATATGAAGACAATGAAGATGATTTGGGTTGTCAACCACTGTTGTGATTTGTATTTTTGTGTATTTTAACTTGTCACAAACTTTTTATATTTGTAATGTGATTAAATAAATCTATTCATCTATATAATGTACAATTTTTATTAAATAAAAAATTTTATAATCAAGAAACTTCGTCTGGGCTATTGAATTTAACGTGCAATTGAGTCAACGTTTTCAGAACGCATTTTAATAATTTTGACCATTGTTGGCATTAACTTCGGCGCATACATTTTCAAGGTCATAGCCCATGAGATTTTCAACTGCCTCTAATAAAAAAACCGGTGACGTACATCAAGCGAAAAAATCCAAAATATTGACAAAAAGTAAAATCTTCCATTTTCTATAGAGTGCAGATGACAAAGAATTCCTAATAATTAAGGTAAGATTACTTTTGTTGTTAGGTACTTAAATTATTAAGTATTTCGATTTTTATAGGTTGGATTAATTCTGGGCATTGCCGGAGCTTGTCGAATTGATGAAATAGTCAATTTAATGGTAGATGATATTGAGAATAAAAATTCCAAACACACGAACCGATGTGGGAAATATGCTTAAATAGTTTCGAAAACATCTTTCCCTTCGTTATCTGCCTCATCCGCCTTTTTTGTACTAAAAAGCAGGAAAAAGTAGTTAGCAGTCATTTGGCCATAAAAAGTTGGAAAAAATTCCGAGTATAGTAGCCACATGTTATACTGATCAAGGCTTACGAAGATCTTCAGTGACTCGCAGATGCTGGTGTAGATATCACGACAATAAAGCGTCATATTGGTTGGAAATCAACGACAGTCACTTAGGGTTAAATGGGCAACCAATAAAACCTTAGAATATCTGTGGCTTATGAAATTCGTGGCCTGTGATTGGTCAAAATACCGTTGACTTATGGTTCATAAGCCAACAGGTAAATATAACTACTACTATTATTTAAAGAAAAACCGTAAATAATAGACATATTATTCCATTGGTGTAGAAAAAATGTCATACAATACACGTCCGTTAGGTGTTGTGACAATAATTTATCCCTATTTTCATGGCCATAGCTCATCTCAAAATCCATTACCTCTAATGTATTAAATGTTCAAATTTATTTAATTTCATTTATCCGGGTTTTGTTCGTAAATTACTTCTAAATGAAAGACTTTCTGAATACTAGTAAGAATACGATAAAAAACCATTAGTCATTAGGCTTTGTTGGGGTTTGCCAGTTATGGTTTTTAAACTATCAGAAGCCTGCGCACAAGTAACACCGAACACAGAATTTTTTAGAGCGATAGCAACTCAACTGGCGAAACCCGAACAAAGCAAATAATATAATTTTATTATAGTTTTTAATATTCATATGGTATTAATAAATAAAAAAATGTAACGTTTCAATAAACTTAATAAAATATATGGTAATCGCATTATCTTGCATTTTTAATGTTAGTAGAAGAAGTCCCCTTAGATAATGTCTCCATTATAATCATTTTAGTTAATTAAATTGCAATATCAAGTCCACCAAGATAACGATTTAATTCTCCTCTAATCTGATTGTTATAAGATTAAGAATTCAAATTCTTGATAGCAGGATCAAGTTGGTTTTATTAGATTAATTGATGAGAAATAAAAGAATACAGTAGTATCTAAAAAATATGCCATTTTTTTTACTTCTGAATTAATATTAATAATTTGTAACTTTTAAAATATTGAATAAGAGTATAATAAGCATAATGTCAACAGTTTTATACTATCTTAATCTAATAACTGTTATTATATATTTTGAGTATACGGTCACATAAAAGTGTCTATTCTGGTAATAATTTGTATAAACAGTAAAATAATTTCAATTGTACATAATAAACAAATACAAAAGCTACTTTTTCCATAATATTAAGGATAATATATGAGATATAAGTATGTAACTGGTAAGAATTTTCAATTGTATATTATTTTTAAAGATGTATATGATATTGAATTGTTTAAAATTGATTTCATCAATATATTTTTAACTAATTACTGTTAACTAATCACAGACAATTACAAAATCATATAATTTATACTGCTTCGATTAAAAGTTTAAGTCATTTTTAGACATTAGAAATAAGTATGATTTATGTATTTGTAAGTAAATTTCAACATATAAATAATTTTTTTATCATGTAATTTTACCAATATCATTTATTTTGTATTTAAACAATATATAAACTTACTAGAAATATATAAATAACAGATATATTTGTACTGAATGTGTTCTAGAAAGTTCCACAGTGGACAGTATTAGTATGGCTAGTTGTATATAGGAAAGACAGAGATGCAGATAGTGTTCTAGAACATGATTAGCTTCCTAGAACCTCCAGAAACTTCTGGAAGAAGAGGTCGTCGTGGGCAGTATATCATTGGGGGCAGTCAATGATGATCAGTCTATCATTGTAAGGAGTCAGTCAATAATCAGTGAAGTCAATGATAAGCAGTCAGTTAGTTAGTTGAAATCAAGAAAAAGTGAATAAGTTCAAATTTTTAGTTTGTAATATAAAAACAATCTTCAAAAAAAATTCCTAGTGGATAAAAATAATAGTAACATTATAAGTGCACTTATAAGTGTATGTAAACAATAAATGCTATAACTCACTCAGATAATTTTGTAAAGAATTTTTTTGATATTCAATAATTAATAAATCTTTAACAACCTCTTATTTATTTTCTTTATTCTTATCTTAATACTGCGCTTTTATTTCCTGGTATAAATTTTCCTGCTCAGTACTGGCACCTGACCTTGCAAGAGTCTACATACTAATGACATATTAAATATAAATATGCAAAGGTGGTAAGTTAGTAAAACGCTTCTATAATGTTCAGGCATGCCTACCTTTAAATCCCACTCTGGATTCAATAGCTCCAGCCTGCTGAGTTTTGGTCTCCCGAAAGAGAAAACCAGATCTTACAATAATCTGATGAGAGATCTCCTTTGTAATATGAAACAATTTAAAATTAAAATATTAAAATGATACATATTTTCAATATTAATGTATGGTATTGAATCATGGACATTGACGGATGCAGTTTGCAAAAGACGAAGCATTTGAGATGTGGTGCTATCGAGGCATGCTGAGAATATCTTGGACTCACCACGTAACCAAAGAAGCTGTCTTGCAACGTGTGCAAAAAGAAAATGAAGACCATTAACCCATCAAGGACTGCGGTGTTGCTATATGGCAACAAAAATTGGTAGTTTTCTGTTACTCAAAAATAAATAAATTTAACATTTAAAACATAGATGGTAGCATACTCGAAAACGGTTTGTTGCATTCTTAGTGTACAGAACCGCCTATAGTAAAACAGAATTTTGTTAATAAATGTCAAGAATTTTCCTCCAAATTGTTTTTGATATGAAAAACAGTTAGAAAATAAACAATTGCAAAAAATTTACAAAACTTAAACCCGCCCTTAAGAAAGAAAACCCATGCTAATTTTAATATAACATTTTAAGATTACATTGAAAATAAAATTAAGTGCTTAGGAAATATAATGTGTACCTAACCAAAAATATGAAATACTGCATCTGGTAATGCAAAGTAAAAGAGATAGCAGGAGAGGTCCTGGAAGACACCATATATCATGGTTACATAATCTTATATAATGAAATAACAGAGCTATTTCGAGCTGCTGTCAACAAAGTTATCTGGATCAGAATGATCGCACTAGAAGAAAAAGTAGAACTATAAGTCAAAGTTGGCTTTATGACACTCTTGTATAACAATAGTTTGATCTTTGGGTTGAATCCCCATGTTTTTCCTTACAACCGTCTACATCTCCAGAGGATAATTGTAGCCTTTTATGTGATTCTTTGGATTTGTGAATTTTGTCAGCTTGTAGTTAAGTATTATAACTAGGTATTTAGCCTAAATTTTTTCGTTCTATTGGATTCCATTTTAGTTTAGATAAGAATTTAGATTAGAATTTTAGACAACCTATTTTCATTTACACGCTTCACAAGGTCATACAATAAGATCTTTATCCTTTGGATTTTATCTAGTATATAGGTGACTTTTACTATTTTTTGTATTTGCGCTATCTATTTGTGACTTCGTCAAAAGTCCATTTCTGGACGTTCTGTTGTTTTGTTGGGTTACCGTGTTTCACAACCACATACTTTTGAATTTGTCTTAAAAATCGTCCGCTTTTTTTCATTGAAATTATTTTCGAGTTGTAAATTTAGGCAGCCTAGAACTCTCCATCCTTTAATATATCTTTGTACTATTTCTTCTTCCGAACTCCACTGGATGTTATTTTTATGCCAATTTTTACATTATCCAACTTCGGTTCCAATGCAATATGCAAATATTTAGTAGTTGTTATATGTACAGTTTATTACCATTTTTCATATTACCTGAGTAGCCGATCAGTATTAAATTCTTTCATCTCAATTAAGTTCTGAAATTTATGACGTAAAATTATTAAAGATAACATTTTTATTATTGCCAGACTATGTAAAAATATTCTCTTTAGTTCTTAATAAATCTAATTTAATAAGATTATTTAATTTTAGATTAGGTATCTCTAAGTTCTTATTATCAATAGGATTTACTGGCATTACCTGAAATTTATTTATTTTAAATGACAAATTTATATTTAAAGATCTGAAAGTGAAATCATTTGCTTTAACCAAATAATATGAATTTAATAAGAATTTGTCTTCCTCTTGAACTTTGATGTAAGTTTTGCAACAATTTTAATAAAACAACATTTTAAGAGCTAATCTTTTGAAGATTACTTTAAAAATAGAAGTATGTTCTGGAAATGCGATTGTATTTATTTTAAATATAACTGGATTGATTGGCACATCTAATGAAATGAATTAGTTAATTTTGTTTTTCAATAATTTACTTTCAATTTTTTAAATTATAAGATACTTTTCGTGACGAATGTATATCGCATCAAATATTGTATTACAGAAACCTTTTTGTCGTAAAAAAATCATTCTTATTCTCAGTAGGACATTTTTCCGGATAGCTCAGCTTATGAAAAACTTTAGTAATATAAAAAATGTTTACAAACCTTTTTTTCTGCAAATAAATTTTTCATATATTTTATCTATTATTGTTTAGGGTGGAACCAAAAGTAGTGTACGTAACACACCGGAAACGTGGTTTGTAGATAATATTTAAATCGTCAACAACGCCCCACAATTTACTTTGACATCATGGTGAATGGTGACTTACAAGTACCCAATACAGTACACTAACGTAAAAATTATATTGGATCAGTAAGAGGCAAATTAACTAAATTTGGAATCGGAATAAAATCTATATAATTAATTAATAATTAAATGTCAATTAAAAAACATCTGAAAATGGGAGAAAATTTGTATTTATATTGGTATTGTTAATTAAAAAAAAATTAAAATAGAATGCTTAGTAATAATCCGCTGCATTAAAAATCAAGAATAATAACATAGGAGGTATAAATTTTTATTTTTCAAAAATCTTAACTGTATTTTAATGTCAGACGCACCGTTTTAGCAATATGTATGGGGCTCTCTCACAATTAAGAAATATTAAAGTTATGGGAACTTAGGGTAGAGGAAGGCACTTTTGGCTAATCTTCTATGCAATCAAAAATTGTGCAGTGTCAGAACCTAGAGTGACATTTTGTGGACTGCATGTAAAGCTATGTTGGTAATTTTATAAACAAGTTTCCATTGAAAAATTTATGGAAAAAAAATTGTCATTTATCTGAATGTACCCCACATTGGGGCAGTTGCGGACATACCTGGGGTAGTTTCGGAGTGAAATAATTAGAATAATACATAAATGCCAGTATTTTATTGGAATTATCAAAGTACCGCTAAAAATAATAAATCAAATTAATATTAAATATATCAAAAATATCAAAATAAACAAATTATATCTTAGGGCTAGTGTTGTGCATATACGATACAATAACATTATGTAATATTATTTTTTTTCATATTGTACGGTAAAGTGTCATTTACGGAACACTTGTACTTTACAATACTCTTCAATTCTCCAAATGTTGTTTGAAATAATAAGTGAATCAACATAAACTAAGCTTATATTCTAGTTTGACATTCATTGACATTAATTGTACAACTGCTGTTGCCAGCAGTGTGTATTAATGGAGTTGTTGATGGATTTACAGTGTTTTCTGTAATTGCGGAAGACGTGTGGCTGTGATGTAGCACTTCAACAAAAGTTTCGCCCCTTTGGGTCATTCTTGCAATCTTGTTTTTGCTTTCAATCGATTCTTCTATATACTCTTCTGCAGCTGAAAAACTCTTCCTTTTAGAACTTTAAGGTCAGCTTCATCATTGGCCAACAACGTTGAGGATCTCCTTCTGAAGCAATGACCTGCATACTTTTGTGGTTGGTCCAGTTTTAAGAACTCAGCTATTTTCTTAGGTGCTCCGCCAACAGTATATATACCAGCTCTTTGAGACATTTTCCTTGTCTATAACTCACCAAAAGAGCTTTCAGGGAGACGTGTTGCCGTAAATTCACGTATTTTCTATCGAATTAGCGAATAGCGTATTTAACGAATAAATAGTGAAAGTTATTTCAACCTTTTAGTTGTTTATTGTTCTGAATAAGATGAACTTTCACATAGTAAAGGTTAGTACAATAAATTACATACATTTATTCTCCATTCTCTACCTAAATATTACCATTATGGTGCCTTTTATATATTCTTGTTTTTGCATATAACAATTTATAGATTTTTGGTATTAATGCTGATTTTTTACAATGATTCAAGCGTTTCTTTGTTAAATACCAAAATTTCATATACTTATAGAGGAATTGTTAATTCTACCTTGTCTGACTTTGCAATGTTAATTACTAATAAGGAACTATATATACCTAATCTCTATCTAAGAACATTTTCGGTAGTGAATATGGCGTCAAGTTCGAGTTTTGTTCCAGTACAAGTGCACTAATATATCAAGATGCATCGGCATATGGTTCGTTATGTGGTGACTAGGTACTTCAATTAAGAAGTATTAAAAAGTTTCGGAGCGAGGGAAGAACTTTATTTAGATGAAACGGATGAATGAAGGACACACTGTTTCTAAAGCATGGATGGACACCAATATTTCAAATTCCTGTCAGGCATTTTTGGAGAGATATTCAACAGGATTAAATGCTCCTCGAGAAAAAGGTCGCAGACTAATAATCGCACACATTGTCAGTGAACATGGTTTTGCAGAAAATAGGTTATTAGACTCTGTATCAAAGTTAACCGAAGGTTACCACGAGGAAATGACCTCTGATGTTTTTGAAGATAATTTTTCCAGCTATTGTACTTTTTGCCAAGTGCTGCATTGGTTGTCTTAAATAACGCCAGTTATCATTCAAAACTGGTAGAAAAGTTACCAACGACGTCATGGAAAAAAGGAGATATTAAAAAGTGGCTACAGAGCAAGAATATATTTCTTTTGATGGCATCATCATGCTGAAAACGGAATTACTGGAAAGCGCCACAAATTACAATATAAAAGATATGTAATTGACGAATTGGTGAAGGACTGTATTACGTTTGCCACCTTATCACTGTCAATTAAACCCTATAGAATTAATATGGGCACAGGTAAAAGGTGAGGTGGCAAGAAACAATACAACTTTTAAATTGAATGACGTTAGACAACTTTTGATAAATTATTTTGGAAACGTAACACGGGAAGATTGGACCAATCTCATCAACCATGTGAAGAAGAAAGAAGAACGATTGTGGAGCGTTGATATTAATATTGAAGAACTGTTCGAATCCATTGTAATTCCTATCGGACCAGGCAACGATTCTGACTCATCGTCGGATTAATACAACGAAATGAAAGCCGACAATTAAAGGAGTAGGTGCTTTTTGCATTAATTTATATTTAATTCTTACTTTTTAATATGTAGAATATTTTTTTTTACTTTTAATTTTTATTTTAATTTGAATTATGCTTTAAAAAAACTTCGGTTCTACAGTCATGGGATCTATTCAGCCACCTGTTGTGACAATATTATCTAGAGTTTATATTGTGTTTGGTTTAGTTAATCCTTAATTACAGGATGGACTGTTTGAAAAATAACAAGTATGACTATGTTTTCATAGAAATGAATACTACTTTTAGTTACTTTTCATGAAACACCCTTGTTTGGGCTTTAAAGGATTTGCATTTATAATGAATTTACTGTACTGCAACTCCAAACAAATGAACTATAAATTGTACTGATCCCTCTGCTACTATTACAAAATCAAATATATCTGAAAACAATGTATAAAGCAATTGGGATAATTTTTAATAACAAGAAGATTAAGATAAAAATTGATGAGCCGTTTTCCAAAAGCAAAACAATTTTATCTTAAATCAGATAAATATCTATTAAATCATTCATCGAAAATATTATATTACACAGTTATTTACCTTATATACTTATTCACTTGCAAATAAACATGAAATTCTAGAAATACCAACGATATAGGTAATTATACAAAATCGGTATAGATAAGATAGTAACCTCTACTGATAATCAACCTACTGTATCGATATAAATTGAGATGTAACACATTAATCTTTTTTTGTACATGTGAGATAGAAGTCAAAATGAAGTTGAAAGTGTTTTTGGGTGTTTTGTGTATACTATATCCATGTTGGCTGTTCTCCGCTGGTAAGATTACCTAAAACATGTAAAGAAATGTAATTTCACAGAATATTTAGTAAAGGTTTGAATATTATATCGTCAAAATGGCGTGACAAGTGTAAATATTGGCCTGGTCTTCCTTTATTAGTTGTGTAGCTTTCAGCAAGACCTTTTGAGAACTTAAAAAGTTTTGTTAAATCCTGCCTAAATATATAAAAATCAGCAAGCAAATATCTTTGATATTAAAAGAACAATATTTACGAAACTTTGCATGCAAATACAGTGACGCAAAAGGTAGGTATCTGATGCCATATTTTTTGTTACTACTCTACTTCTGGTTTACTTTAAATGGGACACCCTGTATGTTTTTTTGTAGATTTTAAAAGAACTTGTTATTTTTAATTCATGCATACCATGTTTGGAAGAAAAAATTTGTTGAAGTGTCTGTAGATAATTTTTTGTATTAATACAACGTAGTCGGAAATAAACGAGTAACATCAAGTACGTAACTGTTACTGAACTAATAAACAGAAATAAGTTGTTTTAAAAATGTTTCATTTAAGTGAAATATTATTGACAATCGATTATGGTGATCGTGTTAGAACCCATGAAGAGGTGTGTAATATTTTTAAAGATTTACATCATGAAAGAATTCCTATATCACGAGCAACGGTTACCAAAACATTGCAACGTTTTAATGCAACTGGGATAGTCGAAATTTGGTTTTTGCGGAGAATATTGTTGCGTTTTGTGTACAAAGTGAATAAATACGAAATGGACGGAAAAGAATTGAGATAAGATAGGGAAAACCTGCCATCAGATGTAAAAAATGCAGTGATGAAATACCTGTCTACTAAAAAGTGAAAAAACATAAAGAATATCAATGGCGTGAGTGAATAGTTATTTACGTTACAAGTCCGGGAAGTAACTTAGCCGAGTCAAGAATATCTAACCGTAATAATCACTTCACGGACGTGTATCGTAAGTAACTATGTAAATAAAGGCAGACATATTGAATTTTTCTGCACACACGATATATCTGGGGAGAAAATGGATCTGAAATTAGATGAAATTGCTGAGAAAACTGCGGAAGCATTCCGGTTAAGTTTGCGAAAGAATATGAAAAAGAATATACGCTGTTTTGCAACTAGCGTGAACAGCACAATTTGAAAAGTAGTGCTGATAAAAATGTGATGTTGGCTTACTTTTTGGATGTGGTAAGAACATTTTTATTTTAAGAATATTGTTTTCAACAGTTTAAATTTTCAGTCATAAACATTCAACCCTTCTTCATTATGGTCCAAATACTCGATGGTAAAATCAATGATTATGGTTAATGAGAATGTCAACATATCAAGTTTCTTAAATTGATAGCTTTTTGAAAAAAACAAAATGTAAACCATCAGCCAAACCAATCGAAGGTGCTGACGAAGGAACAAATTGAAAGATTCATGAGGAACGCTCCAGATAAAGAATATCTATTACTCAAAGTGATAGCATTACTTGGAGTTGCTGGAGGTTGCCGAAGAGAAGAAATCTATAATTTAGAAGTTAATGATGTGGAGGATACGGGTACTCAGCTAGTAGTTAAGATTAACCAGACAAAAACGCATACTCGACGAGTGATTAACAGTGATGAGGTTCACTATGTGGATGTGTTTAGAAAATACATGAATTTACGGTAACACGTCTCCCTGAAAGCTCTTTTGGTGGGTTATAGACAAGGAAAATGTCTGTCTCAAAGAGCTGGTATACATACTGTTGGTGGAGCACCTAAGAAAATAGCTGAGTTCTTAAAACTAGACCAACCAGAAAAGTATACAGGTCATTGCTTCAGGAGAACTTCCTCAACGTTGCTGGAGCTGACCTTAAAGTTCTAAAACAACACGGTGGATGGAAGAGTTCTTCAGTTGCAGAAAAGTATATAGAAGAATCGATTGAAGGCAAAAACAAGATTGCAAGAATGATCCAAAGGGGCGAAATTTTTGTTGAAGTGCTACATCACGGCCACACGTCTTCCGCGATTACAGAAAACACTGTAAATCCATCAACAACTCCATTAATACATATTGCTGGCAACAGCAATTGTACAATTAATGTCAATCTTCAAAAACTAGAATAAAAGCTTTGTTTATGTTATACTTTATCTACTCAAAACAGTTGTTATAGCACTTTAATATTAGTTATGGAAAAAAACAAAATATTACAATTGATTAAAGGAATCACCTCAAACATCGACAACAAATTTGGCAATAAACTATGGAATAATTCAACGTTATGTAAGAAAAATTTTGAAAATGGAAAAATATCATCCGTATAAGAAACAATGGGTACAATAATTGTCAGATGATGATTTTGACAGTTTTGCTAACGACTGATGGACATTTGTAACGATGACGAACATTTTGCAAGTAATGTAATGTTTTCCGATGAGGTAACTTTTAGCTTTAATTGAATGGGAATCCTCATTGGATTATTGAAGCATTTGCCCAGCATTCACAAAAGTTGAATGTTTGAATTGGAATTGTTAAAAATAGACTAATTTTTATATTAATTAATTTGTCATAGGCGGAAATTTGAATGGTGAAAAGTATTTAAATTTACTAAATATCCAAATTATTCCTACTTTTCAACAGAATGGCCAGTTACCTCAAAGTTTTTGGTTTCAACAAGATGGATCAGCTTCCCACTATGATCGACGGATTAGTGAGTTTTTGGAGGTGAATTTTCCAAAACGATGGATTCGACGTAAAAGATTCTTAGAGTGGCCCTTTCAGTTGCCAATAATTTTGAAGCTTGTTTAGAGAATTCAAATGTCTTACAGGATCATCTAAAGTTTTTTGGGAAAAACATTTCGGCCTAATCTAGCATCATTTTATGAAAAAGGAGTTTATGCCATTAATGTTTAGCTTTAAAATTAACTATTTTCGCCAAAGACAAATTTAAAGTCACTTCTTTTTCATGATTTTAAATATCCAATGCACAATCAGCCGCCAAGATAATTTTGAACACTTATTATAAAACTTTATTTACATATTACATTTAGTTATTTTTGTTTTTAAGTTAATTAAATTAAAACAAATTACCTGGTCAACGTTTTTAATGATATCTACAGTTAATAATTCTTTCATGCTATTGGTTACTTTTCAGAACATGAAAAAATAAAATATCACCTTAAATCATGGAAAGCATGGCCTACCCTTTACTAATGTTGAAACCATTAAGTGTTGTTATGTTTTAAGTAAGATAATGAAATATCTCAAAAGTGGTTGGATTTAGGTATAGGGAATACCGATACCAAACGAATTGGCTTAAAAAAATTCATCGGAAAATGTAATAAAATACTGGGTGTTCTATTTAAAGTAAGCAACTTATAAATGATTTAATTTGTGCATGTTGGCGGCTAAGTTTAAAACACCCTGTATGAAATATCAATGAGTTAGAAATATTGAGTTAACGGGCAAGTCCTTGTTGTTTATTGGTTACAATTTCACGTCACTAGCTTCGATATTAATGGAGATATCGTTATTTAATGTGGACTAGGATTTTTTCAAAATTTTGAAAAAAAACGAAATATCTCGAAAATACTTCATTTTTGGTATAGGACATTGTGCACAAATTTTATCTAAAATTTTATGTAGAATTCGAAAATAAAATATTAGGTTCTATTTAAAATAACAAAGTTGGCCTCTATTTCCAGCCACATTCAGGACAACATTATATTTTAACTCAGCGTCATCCAAAACCTACAGCTTCGTAATTTCAGATTTTTAACATAACTGTATCCGCTATTACTTTTAATCAAAAATTGTCGCGCCACACCCTGTATACACATACATACATACAGGACAAAAGTGCTTTTTAGTAAATTCTGACATAAATTTCCAACAATTCTTAAAAATATATTTTCTGTGAATATAGCTCAAATCCTTTATATTGTTTCAACAACGTCTTATTATAAAGTAGGTACTCGTGTTAAAACTTGAGATAACACGCTATCTACTGATCAATAGGAAAAGATTATATGAAAAAATTTAAGCTGCACATTTTCAAACCATTATATTGGCGTGACGGACACAGATAAAAATGAAAAATTTGTATAGTATTAAGTATTAAAGATTTCTTTCACATTTTTGTTCCTGTTTTGAAAGACTTAATTATACATTCCTGCTTCTTGTAAAAATGATTCCTTGCTCCTAATTATATTTTAACCTGAAAGTATCATCAAATATACCATAAATTAGCAGTTTATAATTCTATGATACATAGGACATTTTCAATTCCAATGAACAAAAATAGATTTAGTATAGAAATTGAGATCATAAAACAACTAGCTACATTTAATGGCTATTTATTGCATTTAATAAATAAATTAATTAATAAGAAAGAACAGAAAATGTCACTAAATCTAATATTTCCTCAACAAACTAAAGAAATTAAAATGATAAAAATATTAAATATTGTGAAAATATTTCTAATACAATTTCAAAAATAATAACTTCGGTAACATCAGCATTAATTGTATATACTGTATTTAAATATATACACATATGTCCAAAAGTTTAAAATAATGCAATAGGCGATGGGGCATGCTATAGATTAAATGGTCGAGCTGGGCTTACGGAATTCTCTCCCATTCTTCACGAGCAGCTTCTTTCAGTTCTCGTAGAGTAATTGGAGGAGGGTTTCGCTTCTTAATGCATGTTCAATGACGTTCCTGTCAGGGGAATTTGATGGTCATCTTAATGTGGATATTCCTTCTACTTCCAAAAAATTTTGTACTGCTGCTGTTCGATGTGGAGCTGCATTGTCATGCATAAACACAAATCCATCACCTACCGCCCCCGGAGTAGACGCACAACAGGATTTAAAACTTCCTCGATGTACACAGCACCATTGATTCTTCTCTCCAAAACCAGGAGAGGCATCCATGTACCCCTTATAATACCACTCCATGATACTCCCACCTTAAAATGGAACACATGGTTGGGCTGTTTCTAATCGGGCTTGTCGTCCTGGGGCCCTCCAAACTAGCGTTCTTCGCGAATCAGAAACCAAGCCAATTCTTGATTCATCAGAGAACATCACCTAATTCCAGTTAGGACCATGTTGTAACATTTCTTGAGCCCATTGCAACCTTACAATTTTTTTTTTGATAGGTTAGTTTGGGAACACGTAGAGGTCTTCTGCGATACAAATTTACCGCATTTAATCTTGGTGTAATTATTTACCTTGAGATATTCAGTCCTTCAAGTCTAGCAATTTCTCTGGATATGCCACTTGTAGATTCCTGTCGATTTCTTCGAGCTATCAATGTTATCTGCCGGTCTTGTGCTGCTGTTGTATGTACATCGACTTCTGCCACTTCTGGGACGATCCTTCACATCATTTGTGCCTTGGATTTTTTTTAATTTTTGATACAGCACCCTGAGTAACACCAACAATATTCGCGATATCACTTTGACTAAAGCCCTGTTGTAATAAATCAATTACTCTAGACCTATTAAAATATCATATCATGTCTCTGGGCATTTTTAAATAGCTCAAATGAAATTTAAACAAGAATTGGAATAATGTGAAAGCACCCAAATCAATTAAATATGACCAAATTAATACAAAAACGAATCAAATTTAGTATTATTTTGATTTAAAAACACTTTAAAATAAATATCAAGAAGAGTTTTTAGAAAACCATAGGCGTAGATATATTATTTATAAATATTCCAAACTTTTGGAATATGTGTATATTTATATCTACGAATAAAGAATAAAAAGGAAGGAGTATAATACGATTTGAACAAAGTCCGCAATGGTTCTTGCATATGGCGGATTTCAAATTTCCGGTTACCAGTGGTGTCACATAGGGTATTATATTGTTATGCCCCGTATTATTAATAAAAATAATCTTGTATTGAAATTGTACTAACCCTTACTCTGTGGAAGTTCATCTTACTAAGAACATTAAAAAATAAAACTTTTCAACAAAACTTCCACTTTTTATTTAAAAATTAGCTTTTCAAACTCAATGAAGATACTAGTTTTAGCGAAAAAGCTTTCTTTGAGTTTAAAAGTTTTATTTTTCAATGTTCTTAGTAATATTTTATTGATCTGTAATATTGTGATGAGGTTGTAACAATAAAACAACTTAATAGTTATATTATTTATTGTCCTTTAAATTGTATTAATATGGTATACAAACATCTTATTTTTTCTACATTTGTTTGAACACTTTTACATATAAAATGTAATCTTGTATCTAAATACATATTGGATACACTTTTTAATAATAGGATAGCATGTGACTCGTGGGATACATCATGATAAGGCATATTTACAAAAAAAGGTTTATATTGGAAATGTTTTAAGACATTTAAAATTATTTTTCTTTATTTATACGTATACCTTTACTATTTTCTACCCGTAATAACTTTTCGGAACAAACACAAATTTGATGATTATGTATAACTTTCTGCATTTTGACTAAGTAGGTACTTACATGTTTTAATCTGTCAACAAGCACAATAGGAACTGCATTTGGATGTAATTGCATTTTTAAACTGGAGGTCCTGTCAAAGGATGCTTCATCAAAATGTTCAGAACAAAGAAAGCTGTTTGTAGTTGGTTTCCAATTAATTCGATTCACAACTTCCATCCATGCTTTTTTACCAGTTTCATCTTTAGGAAAACTAAAAATGAAAGTTTTTTATAGTCAACTACGTTACTTAATGCAATTAAATAAAAGAGTGGTTAAAAAATTTCTAAATAACTATAAAAAATAAATTGCCTACGTAACTACTATATTTATATTAAAAAATAAAGGGACGCCTATGGTAACAATTATAAAGTTATGTGGTTGTCATTGGGAAAAAAAATTAATGAAAAACATTATTTTTCTTTATTAAGTTTTAATAATACAAATAAATAGACACTTACCGATGAAAAGTAATTCCCAAACGAGAATTTTTTGGGGTTTTAGAGCATCCACATGAGGCACAACTAACCATTTTACTTTAAAATCTTTATCACTTAAAAAATACAAAAACTAAAGAGTCACTACACTAGAAACACATTACACATCTACAAATTATTGTACTAAATTACTAAAAATACATATAACCACTAAAAACTGAAATTAAAATAAGAAATAACATGAAAGAACCAAATTTATCAAATGTCAAAATTGAAATGAGTCATATTTGGTTCTTCAATATGGCCGACTTCCGTCGCAATTATTTGCTACTTTAAATATGACAATCCTCCTTCCTTATTATTCTCTATTCACAGATTTATATATTGTAACGGGTGACAGATGTGTGACGGATGAATGTGACGGATGATTGTGACAGATGCGAGAGGAATGCATTTATTTTGATGTAGCTGCTTGTCATAAAGGGTAGAGTCCGTGAATGAGGAAGAAGGTTTTGACAGGAACTTGACATGATTCATAATTATTTTAGGTTGGTAGTTATTCAGAACAATAAACAAATAAAAGGTTAAATTAACTTTCACTATTTAATCGTAAAATACTAATGTAATGACGGCCGTTTCGCTACAGAAATAGCATCGTCAGATTGACATATATTGAAGTTACAGTGTGTTTGTTTGTAGCTATCAATATTATTGTTAACGATTTGTTTATAAAATTATGTATTACTCTGTTTAAATTGAATAAAAAAATTAAAAATGTTTTATTTTCTTTAAACCGTCACATTTCACAAACAAATCAAGATATCTGGGTCAATAAAAAAACCAAGTGTTGGAAACAAATATCTTAATAAATATCTTGATAAAGGTAAATATGTGCACATCTACTAGTAGAATTAACCTACAGGGTGAGTCAAAAGTAGAGGAAAACATTGTATATGAGGAGAGTATGAAATTATTTTGTGACATCAGAATAATGAACATAAAAGTACAGTTTTTTATCTACAAGTTGCAAAAAATTCAAAGAAATTATCCTCCGCGTTCGGAAGTTAGAGCATTTTTAAATAAATTAATATTTTGAGTTGTTTGCTGTTCTTAGTTAGGAATAGTTCTTAGATTAATTATTATGTTTTGTAATTACAGCAAACGGCTTCAACTTAATATGTTATTTCGCCAGTTGGTCCATTTACAGAAACTTCAGCGGTACTTACAGGGTAAGCGACATCGACCCTCATCTATGCACTCACGTTAGTTTCGCCTTCATAGAATTGTATGAGGATGGATCTCTTTATATCGTAGACCCTTGGGCATCCAACGATGAAGATGATGGCGGACACTATCGTAAGTATCGGCCACCATACTATCAAGTAATACTTCTACATACTATTTATTTCGTAAAGGTTTTTGTGATGAAAAAACATGTATTTCTAGACCAGTTTCGAGATCTTTCAAACTTAAAAAAATCTAACAAGGATCTGAAAATTTTGTTAAGTCTGGGAGGTTGGAATGAAGGCTCTAAAAACTTCTCGATAGTATCTGCCGATCCTGTTAAAAGAAATAGATTAATTACTGAAATAATACCATGGCTTGACAAATATAATTTCGATGGAGTGGACGTTGATTGGGAGTACCCAACATTGAGGGACAAAGCACACCCAGAAGATAAGGTATATGTTAATAAATGAAAATTTATCAAAATTATTATACTATCCCTTAGTTTGTGGAAGTCCATCTTACTAAGAACTTTAAACAATGAAAAGCTAATTTTTTAAGAAAAAGTGAATTTTTGTTAAAAAAATTCAATGTTTAATGTTCTTTCAATGTTTAATGTTCTTAGGAAAATTTACTAATTGATAACATTAAATAGTAGATAAAAAAAAATTGATTAATAGATTCCATTGCACTATTTTAATATACGGTGTTTCGATAAAAACATGCAAATGTAGTCCTCATAGAGCTGACTGGCATAAGTAGATCAGCAAACGAAAAAACCAGAAGAAATTTTAAAGGAATATTACTTGTCATTTATAAATAAATTGCTGAGCTACTAGCAGTAGTATTTTAATTAATTCAATTTGTGTGAATGTGTCTTTGTGTTCAAGTAGTTCTTTTGCATAGTTTGACAAATCCGGTAGTTGCAATCTGCCATTGTCTCTCTCTAACTACTAGCATCATACTACCATGCGTGTTACGAGTTTTTAGACAAATATAATTTACAAGAAATAATTTCTATAAGGTGCAGTCAATAAAAAAACTGAAAAAGTAGAAAATTGTTTCCATTTGCACCCAGGGTAAAGAAACTTACACTTGAATCGCTGAAAGATTATCTGTGCATCACGATTCAACGATCATATCACCGACACCTTTTCTATAAATATCAAACGATAATATTAAATTATAAACTGTTGTCTTCTCTATCCATTTCGTATGCTTACATACAATGACGCACGGGTAATCTTTCAGCGTTTCAAGTGTAACAGTTTCTATACCAAGCTTGACCGTTTTTTATGAAAAAACAACTACTGCTATATGCCTCAACGGACATTGAATTACATTCCAATAGAAAACGTGATGGCGACCGTCGATATTTAAAAATATCTCTATCGATTTGCAAAAACAAAATTCCAAACTTTGATAGGACTCAACTATCAAAGTAATCACTCATGACTTAGTATATTGCATGATTTTATTTGACCATTTCATTTTTTTAATGTTGATTGATTCTCATTGCTCAAATTGTAATAAATTTAATTCATATTTAGGAGAACTTTGTTGCTCTTCTTAAAGATTTTAGCAAAGTATTGAAACCAAAGAACTACCTATTGACCGCCGCTGTAGCAGGAGCTGTAGACAAAATAGAAGCTGCTTATGACGTCGATAAAATTGTTAAGTAGGTACCACTAAAAACACCTCCAAAGTCATATTTATTATTAAATGTTCACTTTTAGGTACTTGGATATGCTCAACCTTATGACGTACGATTACCATGGCGCCTTTGACAATTTTGTCGGGCACATATCACCTTTGCATGCTTCTCCTAAAGATTATGAACATGGAAGGAATGCCACTTATACCGTAGTAAGTAATAATAAAAGAATAATTAGAATTTTATAAATGTGACATTTCGTGGCAAAGAAGATTGCTTTTGTGTGGGCATAATTTTGAAAAATGTAAAAATGAATGTAGCAGGTGGTGTTACAACGCTAGTAATTTAGTGTGAATCTTCAATTGTTGAGATTCCTTGACTACGTTATTTTAGAAAAACTTTTTATAATATTACACTAGCAATTCTTGGATCACTCCACAAAATTTCTGAGGAAATACTTTCTCTAATTAAGCATTGTTTATCTAATACATACTTTTCCTTTCAAAACAATTTTTACCGGCAAGTAAAGGGATCTCCGATGTCTCCTCTCTCACCAGTTATCGCCAATATTTTCATGGATAATTTTGAAGAAATTGCTCTGCACTCCTTCCCATTATAACCCACTTGTTGGCTACATTATCTTGATGACACTTCTGTTATCTGGCGTCATGGAAAGGAAGCATTGTACTCTTTCTTAATCCATCTAAACGGTATACATCCTAGTATTCAGTTTACAATAGAAGTAGAAGAAAAATTTTGTTTACCTTTTCTAGATATTCTTATTTCTAAAAATCCTGAAAATGGTCTCTCTCATTCTGTATATCGAAAACCAACACATACAAACCGTTATTTAAACGCCAAATCACATCATCACCCTTCCCAACTCAATTCGGTTGTTAATTCTTTAATATCTCGCTCTTTTTGTCTAAGTGATATTAATAACAGAAAAACAGAACTTCTTTCTATTGAAAATGCCCTCTTACAAAACGGTTTCGAGAAAAATCATATCCAAAG
Organism: Ophraella communa; assembly: GCA_035357415.1. Classification (NCBI taxonomy): domain Eukaryota; kingdom Metazoa; phylum Arthropoda; class Insecta; order Coleoptera; family Chrysomelidae; genus Ophraella; species Ophraella communa. The sequence continues at coordinate 15,433,557 of CM068988.1, read as the reverse complement.
ATCTATCAGACGGAATCTGGTTACATCATCTCCTAAATATTCCACTCAGCAGTTAGAAAATAGGATTACCCTTCCATATATCAAAGGTATGGCTGACAAAATTAATTAGGTTCTTAGAATTGCCAATATCCAAACCATCTTCACAACTCACAAAAAATTCTCCCATCTGGTCTGGTCTGTAAAAGACAAATTTTTAAATCTATGAGATCCCCTGTAGTAATTGTCCTCAAACTTACATAGGTCAAACCAACCGTCGAATCCAAACCAGAATTTATGAACATTCCCTATCCGTAAAACATTTAGACTCAAACAATGCTGCATCTGATGTACATTTTTTTGATAATAATATACTTCCGGTTTTACCGAAAATGCCATCAACTTCTTTAATTTAAATGGGACACCCTATATATTTTTACAGATTTTGAAAGAGCTTGTTATTTTGAATTCATACATACTGAGTTTAGTGTAAAAAAAATGTGTAAAAACGAGGAATAACTCACTGTTAGTAGTACAATACATTTCATTATTTTAGAAAAATGAGAAACAAAATTACTTCAAATGTTCAAAATGCTCGCCGTTTACTTGCTGACAATATGCCATCCTATTAACAAATTCTTGAGTCACTCTTTCCCAGACTTCTTCACGTATTAGTTCACATTCATCAATGATTATTTGTCTCAATTCCTGTAAGTTTGTTGGTCGTCTAACGTAAACACGTGATTTTAGATAACCCCAAAGAAAAAAATCTAACGGAGAACGAGCAGGCCACTCTATGAATCCTTTACGTCCAATCCATCGATTTGGAAAATTCGCATCCAGAAAATCCCTAACCCGTCTATCATAGTGGGGAGGTGCTTCATCTTGTTGAAACCAAATATTTTGTGGTAATTGCCCATTCTGTTGAAGTGCAGGAATAATTTAATTATTTAGTAGATCCAAATACTTGTCACCATTCAAGTTTCCGTCAATAAAAAATGGGCCTATAAGCTTATTTTCGACAATTCCTATCCAAACATTTAACTTCTGTGGATGCTGGGTATGTGCTTCATGAATCCAATGAGGATTCTCATTTGACCAATACCTTGAGTTATGGCGATTAAATGTTCCATTTAAACAAAAAGTTGCCTCATCGGAAAAAACTATGCTGGAAGCAAAATTTTCGTCGACATTACAGATGTCCATTAGCCGTTCGCAAAATTCCAGCCGTCGGTCAAAATCATCGTATGACAATTCTTGAACCAACTGTACCTTATACGAATGATACTTTTCACTTTTTAATATCTTTTCTACAGAACGTCGACTGATACCACGGTTTAGTGCCAAATTTGTGGTGGAAGTTTGAGGTGATTCTTCTAAATCGATTGCAATATTTTGTTTAACAGTTTCGTTGGTTGCAGTCCGCGGTCTACCAGGTTTTAGCAAATTTTTTACCATCCCAGTAGTATTAAAACTTTGTAATGTTTAAGTTACTGTTGAGCGTGATATAGGATTTCTCTCCGGATGCAGATTATTAAAAATATGACACACTTCTTCATGAGTTCTAACACGATCACCATAACCGATCACCATTAAAATTTCAATACGCTCTTTTTCACTTAATTGGACCATTCTAAATTGAGCAATTTATTTTCGTCAATTAGAATTTGACACTTGAAGAACAAAAGACGTACTAAACAGTACTTGTTTATTTATTACTATGCATACAAACAACATCAATTAGTTTATTTAAATAGTTTTTTGCTCTAATGCAAAAAACTCAAAGGAGGTTGGTTAAAGTGCTATATTCCTCGGTTTTACAAATTTTTTTACAATAAACTCAGTATGTATGAATTCAAAATACCAAGCCCTTTCAAAATCTGTAAAAATATATAGGGTGTCCCATTTAAATTAAAGAAGTCAAATGCAATCAAACAATGTACATCAGATGCGTTTTGTTCCATTGCACTTACCTGCAAATTTTCATAAATATCGTTCTTTTCGTTTAAAAGATATTTACTTGGTTCCATATTTTATCCCAACCCCGTATAAAATTCAAACAGGTCATACTATTGACTTCCCTAATACCTGAACCCTAGCCAATATTGGTTCCTTAAAACCTCGACTAATTAGAGAAGCAATAGAAATCGAAAAATGCCCAAACTGTATCAACAATCGGGATGACGGTCACGTAAATCGCCAGAAATGTCGATATTGGCAAGTGAAAATCCACATTGGATGGAAGAGTATAGGGCACAATATCCCGAGAAGGTGAATGTTTGGACCGGCATTATAAACAATCAAATTGTAAGGTCATATTTTTTTGAAAAAAACCTAACTGCTGCTAGTTATCTGGAATTTCTTCAAAATTATCTGTTGCCACAGCTGAATCAGCTATTTCCAAATAAAAATGATTTATGGTACCAACAGGATGGGACTCACCCACACTATGACGTTGAGGTACGAAATTACCTTAATAACGTTTTCCCAGGAAGGTGGATAGATAGAAGGGGGCCTATCGAATGGCCACCAAGGTCTCCAGATTTGACTCCGTTAGACTTTTTTTTTGTGGGGATATTTAAAGAGCAGAGTATATCAAAATCGACAAAATATTGTAGAAGAGTTAAACGAGCGAATCCGAACGGAAATTGCACAAATAACACCTGAAGTCCTCGAAAGCGTTAAGAAAGAATTTACTGCTCGCCTATCTCATTGTGTCATTGCTGAAGGTCGGCAATTTGAACATTTGTTGTAATTTAATTGTATTTAAGTAAACATTTATTTCCAGTTAATTGTATTAATAAACCAACAGTTTTCGTTAACCCTGTAGAAATAAAAATTCAAATGATTACATTGCTGCAAAAATTAAAATTGACGTGTTTTAGGAGTTTTTTTAAGTCGTCTGTTTCTGAAATAATGAATTTATTCCATATATATTTGCATCATACTGTATAATTAAGTACCTACCCCATGGGTTAGAGTAACCTGGACAAAGGATTGAATGTTAGGAAATTTAGAACATTCTAAAATTTTTGTAGGACTGTCATTAAGTGCACAATATTTTTCAGGCTACAGGCTTAGAGTATTGGCTTTATAAAAATGTGGATCCAAAAAAAATTAACATGGGAGTACCTACGTATGGAAGAACTTTTACACTGACAGATCCTACAAATACTGAACTATACGCACCAGTTAAAGGACCCGGTGAAAAAGGATTGTATACCGGTCTTGTGGGTACTTTGGGTTATCACGAAGTAAGAATGCACTATTAACTATTACTGGCTATTATTTAATAATCGTTTGTTTTACAGATATGTGAATTTTATTCTGGTGGCGATTCTGAACTTTTTTGGGATGACGATCAAAAAGTTCCTCACAGAGTAATGGGCGACCAATGGATCGGCTTCGATAATGAAAGATCTTTGGAAATGAAAGTGGATTTCGCAATGTCCCATAACATTGGAGGTATTATGATTTGGACACTAGACACGGATGATTTCGGTGGACTTTGCGGAGGCAAATATCCATTGATCAATGCTGTCAAAAACCGTCTTGAATATCACGAACAAAAAAGGAAACAAAAAATTAATGTTTAGTATAGATTTAGTATAATTTAATGTAGTTAAGTATTTTAGAATATAATTATTTAATTTAAGTGTAGGTGTTTTTTCTTTGTACCAATCAATTAACCTTTATGGGTTTAAATATATAAAATTTCCATAAGCAAAGGAAAATACAAAAAAGTTTCTACAGGGTGATTGATTAGTGTGAGGAAGCTCAGTAGATCTGTTATAGTAAAATTTACAAAAAAAGTTATTAACAAAAATTGTAGGCAGCTTTAAATTCCACATATTAAAATTAGTTAAAATCTTACAGGGTATTCCATAAGATGGTGGCACATCAAACTTATGTTTTTTTAAACGGAACACCCTCTGTATTTTATTTTAAATTTGAAATCTGCTTAACCTTCAACTGGAAACACGTGAAATTAGTGCGCTATGAGTAACGCACGTCTGACAGATGTAACGCAGGAAAATTGGTTATTTTAGGGCATCTTTAAGAAAATTAAGTGTCTATAAACAGTTTTATTCATATACTACAATATTGTTTACACAAAAATCTGATAACCTAATAAAAAAAATATACAGAGGTAAAAATATACTTCATAAAATATTAGTCATACATTTGTTTCATTTCTTTAAAAAACATCAAAAAAATTAAATAAAACTTAAAAGTTAAAAACTACAAACATCGAAGGTAAAAAACAAAGTAATAAAAGTTAAAATATGTAGGTATAATAATAATTATTTGTCAAAATGCAAAAGTAATAATTAAAATATAAAAAAAATAACTTGAGGCTGTGAACCCACATTATGGGGATTACTTTTTAGCTTTTTTACGATGTACTTTTTTCAAAATTTCAATAAAAAGTTAAATTTAATCGGTAAAAAAAAGGCACAACACACTTTAAATTACACTTGGTGCACATTAGTTGCAAACTTTTTTGAACACCCTAGGCAAACTGGGTTCTCACACTTGATGCACTTATACGCGGTTTGCCTTCTTTTTTCGTATGAGCAATACCTACAAGTTTTCCTTTTGGGAATCCTATACTGTATTTCCCTCTTTTCGGCTGGCACTTGGTCTTCAACGCCCAAAATTACTTTAACAACTAAGTACATTACATGTAGCATGCATCTCACAGACGTAGTGGTTTTTAGTAAATTTATCATAAAAATTACAAAAAAAATTGCACTTACCTCAAACAACTTGAGTTCTTGTTGCCGGTAAACAACCAAGGTATACACTGAAGGAGAGGTTGAACTTGCAACGCTAAGTCGACCTGTGGCAAATTTTGTAATTTTGTAACTGGTAACATACGTCTAAGAGATATGTTACCAGTTGAGGGTTAACTTCTACATCACAACAATGTAAAGTTTTACTATGTTATACCGGGTATTTAAAAAGTTATAAAAAATATTACCTGAAATCGTATCTTGTTTAACCCCCTGTATAATTAAAAAGGAGAATGCGAACATTGATCTATTGCAACCATAGTTTTTTAATTATCGTTAAAAATTATAAAACATATTCGTTTTCATAATATTTGTTAAATCAAATACAGGGTAAATCAAAATGCAAGTACATTATTTTCTTGGTAATTTTAAATAGAACACCCTGTATTTTATATCACTATCGAAAAGTACTAATGTCATACTTTGAATTTTATGAAGTACTTCCTATACCTAGAGTTTTTAGTTTTCAAGATATTTTTATTTTTTCATCAAAGTATTCAATTGGTAGATATTTGAACGATTACCAATAATTATTGTGAGTTAGCCCTGATTGATTTGTCAGAAACTGACAATTTGACATTATTGTTTATTAATTCAGTAATAGCATCACAGTAAAGAAAACAATTTATTTCAAATAAAATTTATAAAAAATAACCGGCGAAAATTAAAAGAAATAATAACAACACATAGAACAATAAAAAAACAAAAGTAATTTTATCTTACTTAAGTAAGGTGTTCAAAATGACCTCCCAAATGATAGTAGTGAATTTTTATTGCATTCCTCTTCATTCATTCTTGCTAATTTAAATTTAATTAATTACTGAATTACTAAATAATACCTAACTACTGCTAATTTACAGTGTACCACAATAAATAAACAATAATGTCAAACTGTGAGTTTCTGACAAGTCAATCAGGGCCAACTCACAATAATTATTGGTAAACGTTAAAATACCTATCTACCAAATGAAGACTTTGATGAAAAAATAAAAATATCTAGAAAACTGATAACTTTAGGTATAGGAAGTACTTTATAAAATTTGAAGTATGACATTAGTACTTTTCAATAGTGTTATAAAATATAGGGTGTTCTATTTAAAATTACCAAGACAATAATGTACTAGCATTTTGACGTACCCTGTATTTGATTTAATGAATATTATGAAAACTAATATGTTTTATAATTTTTAACACCGAAAACCGTTTACACTACCACTACACTAACACACACTTTTATATGCCTGACGCGCGTTTCGATAACCAAGTAATCTTCTTCAGAGACCGAAGGTAAACTTTACCTACGGAAATTCCTGATCTGATTCAGCTTTTTCCTTTTTCCTCAAATACCCACTAATGTATATCGCAGAATCTGGTTTCAACAGGATGGCGCACCGCCACATTTCGCAGTAGTTGTGCGCGATTTTTTAAACACAACTTTTCCACAAAGGTAGATAGGAAGAAGGGACCAGTGGAATGACCTGCTAGATCACCTCATCTGAGCCCATTAGACTTCTTTTTATAGGGTTATTTAAAATCTAAAGTCTACTTAAACAGACCTGAAAATATCCCTCAACTACAAGACAGAATCAGACAAGAAATACAGAGCATAACACCCGTTATGCTACAGAATGTTAGAGACGAAAGTAATTCCCGATTCAGTCATTGTCTAACGGTCAATGGAGAAAAATTTTAACATTTATTGTAGATTTTCGGTTGTTTGTTTATTTTTGGAAGTGTATCACATTAATTGCATAACTGCACAATTCCATTTAATTTGTTTATTACATTCAGTAACGTATTACAATTTTCATATTTTTTTGCATTTGAAGCATCGTCAGACGATGCTATTCCGATAGCGAAACGGCTGTCATTGAATTTAAAGTATTTATAGAATAAATAGTGGAAGTTAATTCAACCTTTTAGTTGTTTATTGTTCTGAATAGAATAACTTGTACTAATAATAAAAACACTCATATAGTGAAAAGTGAAAGGACTATTTCAAAACATAATTAATAAACATTAATAAAGGACATATTATTTAACAAAACTGTATGTAAGTTAATTAAGTAAGTTTTTATATTAGTTATAAGATGTTAATCTTTATTAATATCAAGAGTTTTTAATTGAATCATGGTTTATAATAGTGAATACATAGTTCAAATAATAGAGTCATTAAAAATTTTAAATTTTAGTTCTTAGAGGTTAAATTAGTATTTAAAAGTTGAAATAGGATTAGTTTAATAGATTTATGAGTAATTTTAAGAGTAATTTATAGTTTTAACTCAAACTTTAAAAGTGTATAATGTATTTGACAGCACTAAAAACAGCCAATTTCAAATCAAAATTTTATAGGGAAAAATTGGGATAAAAATAATTTAAATAGATTTTTTGTAAATATAAAAAGATAAACTATCTTTATATTATCAAAGATATCATCAAAAATGTAAAATCATTACCTCATTTTTTGGAAATTTAGGTCTCTGGCGAGACTATAAAAAGGCCACGAAATCAATTATCGCTCTCTTGTTCCGGCTTGATTCACATAGAAGACATCGATTGATAACTAAAAGAAAAAAATCATTAATCAAAAGTTCATTTATGTTGAATTAAAACACCAAAAATATTTGTATAAAAGTATTTTAAAAATATTAGATCACTTACCAAAGAAGTAAATTTGAAATAATAGATCCAGATTTCCATAAAATTTATAAGATTTCATTCCATCATCATCACACATAACACGGCCAGCAGCCATATCGGAGTCCTGTTCCGAGTGTATACGACCGTTGGAGCCGATCTCTGTGTTTCGGCATTTTCCGCCTGTCGTGGACGTTATTAAGAAAAGACTTTGATGTACAAGGTATGTTAAATAATTAAAAACTTATATTTTCATTTGTGATTGTGGATAATAGTGTGTACATCATTTTCATGTTTATAATTTAAATGTAATAAGCATTAATAGTTTTTGTACATTTTATTTAATGAACAATCATAACAATTGAGCTTTAGTGTAATAAGTATATAAAAAAATTATTAAATATTTAGTTTCTCTTGAATCCTACCCAAGATAAAGAGTCGGATTTCAAATTCAAACAAATAATAATTTGACTGAGCTAGCTGAAAAATTTTGTATAAGGCGCCCAACAACATCCAACATAAGAATAATTAATTATTATATTAGGAAAAACTATTAAAAATAAAACAAATAAAATAATTATTAAACAAATAAAACCTATAAGAATAATTAAATCATAACAAATTAACCAAATAAATAAATAAATATAAAATTAAATAAAAATAAATCATTGCAATGTATATCAGTTTCTTTGAACAAGTAAATAATTTGGATACTAGATGACAAACAGAAATACATTTTGACATTAAACAATTCATTTGATAAATAAATTAATTAATAAAAAAGAACAGAAAGTGTCACTACAACTAATATTTCCTAAACAAACTAAAGAAATTAAAAGTTATAAAAATATTACATAATGTGGAAGTATTTCCAATACTTCCAATACGGCAACATCCGGATTATTATCATTTAAAACACAAAATAATATTGGAACAAAACTGTTAAATGTGAAAACAAAATTACCAAAATTAAAAAATCTGGTGTTTACAAAATTAATTGTCCAAAATATAGGTCAAACACAAAGAAATTTTGAAGTAAGATTCAATGACCACTTAAGAGCATATAGATTAAAACAACCAGATAAGTCAAATTATGCAAAACACCTACTTGAACTTCCAATCTCACTCTTACACACCAATGACATCCAAATGCTACACACTTTTAATAAAAAACAAAATTTAGATTTCCTTGAGGAACTTGAAATTAAAAGACATCTAGCAGATCCACAATTTAAAGTTGTTAATGAACAACTAAATCTTGGAAGTTCTCCATTATTAAACTGTTTGCTTTGATTGAGTCTTCATTGTATTCATAGATAAGACGTAATTGTAAGATTAGCATGACATAGTTTTTTCCTGGTTTTTCTATATCATTGCACAGTTATAGTAGGGGAGTCCAAGTGGGGATTTCTGAATTTAATGAAGCGCGACAGATTAATATACAGGGGGATACCTTGGACCCTGTTAAGTACTTCCACCATATAAGAGCCCTTAATATACAAGGGTACGTCTAGGGTAGCCAATCAGATTAGTGGAAAAAATCGATCCTCAAATTAATTCGAGCTCGTCAGATTAATAGAAAGTAAGTTAATTACATGGAAAAAAGCGTCAATTTCAATATTCTGACGATTTGACCATGATATAAGAAAATAAGCGAGTAATTAGTTTGCAAAACAACGTCACCTGGAAGTATTCGAGCGCAGTTATTTTTTTTTTAATTTGAAGGTAATCATGTAAAAATTACGGATATAATATAATCTGACGGTTTCTACAACTTAAAAAAGCTAAAATTATTGATAAAGTGAGGTATGTAGAGGTGCTGAGAACTATTTATTTCCCACTCCGCGTCTCTCTCCCCTTTTCACTCCTTTTCTATTTCTCACTCTCTCGCACACTACTTTCTGCGGCCATGATGCCACCTCAGGTGATCCCAATAATAATATAATACAACGAGGTCGTGTTCGTAGATTTGTGACGCTTTGGTTTGTTTATTGTGTTTTAGAAAAGTTTAATAAGTTTAATATAAATCTGATGAGCTGGAGTATTTCAAGGTCACTATTTTTTTACATTTTCAAAAATCGGCTGTGAGTTCTGACTGCATTCAGATCGTCAGTTTTTTGAATAGAGGTCACTTAACCTAACCTAACCTAACTTTACCCCTGAATATCTGATGAGCTTAAATAATTTTTTTTTCATTTTCTACCCCTTCGTGCTGCCACCCCCAACTTGTAAGCCGGCAGTATAATACTTCTCTGTTACCGGAAGCACATAGGGCGTATACGATATTAATGTCTAACGCACTCGAGTATTTCTTTATAATATTTTTTTACATTTTTGAAAATTAGTACCTACTTCCCCCGGCAGTAAAATAGCATATATCATATGAACTTTTTTTCTTTTTAGTATCTAATCTTTATGATCCGATAGGTTCTCGCAGCGCTAAGGTGACTTATCATTTAGCCTCTTGGGCTCATTTTTATTTCTCTCTCTATCTATTGCTCTTTCACTCCGTCCCCACTCTGGTTTCAGTTGCCATGACGCCATGTCAGCTGATCACATAGATCACGTTTTTGCTAACTTATTGTTTATAATTATTTTCTTATGATAAATATAAATATTGAACTGAAAAAAAAACCATAAACTTTTCTATTTGCATGCTATTTCCTAAGCTTTTTAGTTAATTAAGTTCAATAATTAGAAAAAAAAATTTTAAATCGTCAGATTAGGCGAATCCCTCTAGATAATCGTCAGATTATGATACTGCAGCGCATAAAGATGAAACCATCAGATTATGTAACAGTTTTTTTTAGGTTCATTTAACCTCCCCTCAAAAAATCTGACGCGCTTGAAAAAAAATTTTTTTTTCCATTTTCAACCCTTACGTAGGATCACCCCCATCATGGAAACCGTCAGATTAACACACGTACATTTTTAAAAATATGCAGGACATACGTGATATCAATATCTGACGCGCTCGAGTATGTCCATGCAAAAGTATTTTTTTACATTTTTGAAAATCTATAGCCGCTCCCCCCATTAATGGAAAGGTGTACATTATATAACATTTTTTTTTATTTTTATCACCTAAGCTTCTCAACCCAATAGATCGCTATGACGCTCGAATAAATCCCGATTTAGCATCGTGGGCCCTCCTACTATTATACTGATCTTAGAGGGAAATACATCCAGCATAATCCTTAGGGCTAATAACATCTAGGCTTTAATATTGTTACCTCTTATTACTTCCATACTTGGTCTAGCCTTAATACTACCTAATCAACATCAGGTACCTAGCTACAAACAAACACAATGTAACTTCAATATGTCAATCTGACTATGCTAATTCTAGCGAAACGGCTGTCATTCTGATTAAAAACCTGTTTTTAAATAAACTATGAAGTTAACTTAAATACGAAGAGTTTTTTATTATTCTTAGCTATTAATATTGTTTCCAGGTGGTGTAAAATAGAGGGTCTAGCAGTAAAACCACAAAAAATCACCATTGTCAAAGAAAAGACTGCAACATGGTCTAAGACTACTAGTACTTTGTAAGGAGGAAATTCCATATACCCGAGGCAAAATACCTAGGAGTCATTATTGACCAAAGGTACAGTTGGAATAGCTATCTTCAGAAGATCACAAATAAATGCACATTGTCCTTCAACACATGTAGGAGAATGTGCGGATAAAATTGAGGTCTTACCCTAAAAACAACACTATGGTTATACACAAATGTTGTAATACCTATGGTAAGCTACGGCTGGATCTCAGTGCCTCAGTGCTATGGGTGCCATGAAAAGTACCCCAACAGCAGTTTTAGAGGTTTTATTATACCTAACGTCTCTACCGAGTCACTAAAGGGATCACGCCTTTAATAATCCTACATGGATCCAAATATCTCGAGCGACAAAAGGAGTTGGATAGCGACACAATATTGGGAATGCCTTCGGATCAAATGGTGCCGAAATATTTGAAAACTATGATCACAGACTACTCATAAACGGAACATCGAATAAGGCCTCCAGGCCCTGGGCCACTCCTAGGATCTGTAAGACCTTGAAGTTGGTGGAGTGGCTCAGAAACTTATTACGCAAGATGTAGAGTGTAACTATGAAACAGCTCTTCCTACCAGCATGAAGGAGGGAACTTATTACTCAGTCCTGATCGCCTATGCGTGGTGCGAGGTATGTTTCGTCGGTTGAAAGTCTTTATGGCTAAGTTGGATGTGTTGAAGTTGCCTTATTTACGCAATTAACAAAAGGTAAAACATCTGAAATATTGCGCTGATAGAAAGTGGTATGCTTCAAGACTCGGTTTTGGACCCAATTTTCTTGTTGAATAATTCTGTATCTGGTCGTGTAATAAACTCTGTTTTAATTCTGGAAAACTATTGTTCTTTCTTACAATTAAAATTTACATAGTTCTTTAAATAACTCACTTATACCAATAAAAAACTAGATTAATCTTTTGGGACCTTTAGACAATTGTTGTTTTGACCAAGACACTCTGCCATTCTAATACTGTTCCCAAAGTTATTGCTGGACTTTTGTCAGATGCAGTGGTACTGCTCTGCTATTCATGTAGATGAAAATGGATTTACTGCTGTTGCTTAATTCTGTGGCTTCTTTTTCATTCGTATCTGTTTGAAATCTGTTGACATATATTATTATATTACTGTCCATATTCTCTCACAGAGTGAAGTTTCTTCTGCATCCGTTGCCTTGAGAGAAATACTAACCTTTTGGATACGTAGTAAGGTCATCATTGTTATCCCAGAATAGTGCATGTCTTTAAATTTGTCCCACTGTCGGATGGCTGCTTTTAAACTAGACCCAACTGCAACAATTTGCTTTCAAGACATCTGATCAACATCTATTATTAGAATAAAAGATAAGAAACAAAAACTTTGAATTAAAAATAGTTGAAACAAGATTTATCTAATGACTAATTTCAATTTCAAGTGAGATTGATTGAGTTTAAAAAAATATATAAATCATAATAAAAAATAGATAATTATCGTATTTTATTTTTAATCCATTTTTAACTGCAAGATGAAACTGAACTTTTGCTTAGGACCCTTAACATTAACAATTTCGTTATTAATGCTTAATCCAGGTGAGTTCTTTTACATACAATAATAATAATACAAAAAAATCAGTTGATAAATTTAAAATTTAAATCCATAATTAGACATAAATAAAGTAATTTAGGTAAAATAAATGAGATTATAGGTACAGACGGCTTTAGAATAGCATATACATGTTAAATGTGAATTTCCTTTACCTACCGAAGTTATAAAAACGGCCTGCCTAGGAGTGGCGATTTTTAAAACGCCTACAATTAAGTATAATACACAGGCAATTTGTCAATTGAATACTCTGTTTAACATTAAAGATGTGGGCATGGACAACTGTTTGACTGATTTTAAGTTTATTATTATTTAAACCGTGATTGGTTATACACAATAAATAGGCCGTCCTTAAAATTATTTCATTGTAAGCGATTTGAGTTTGAAAATGTATATGCTATTCTGAAGCCGATAGTACCTATTTGGAATTAACCATATTTGTATCATTTTTTTATTTAGATGTAGTTATTTTAGTTCAAATATATAGATTAAATAGATGTTTTCATTAACATTTTTCTTTTTTTAAGCTACCGGATTCAATGTTATATGCTACTTCTCGAGCTGGGCTAAATACAGGCCTTTAGAAGGCAGTTTGAGTGTAACTGACATAGACCCAGATCTGTGTACGCACATTAATTATGCCTTTGTAGACTTTATGCAAGATGGTACCATGTTTATCGCAGATCCATGGGAATCCTATGATGAAAAAGATAATAGACATTTCAGTATGTATAAAGATATTATTTAAATTAATAATAGAGATGGTAACAAATGAATCTTTTTACAAACTTTTTATTAAATCAAACTTAATAGAACCATATTTTTCAAAAATATATTTTATATATTAAAACAAAAAGTGGAAAAATGTTTCCACCTGCACCCAGGGTAAGGAAACTTAACAGTTTCTATACCAAGCTTGATCGTTTTCTATGGAACAACAACTACTTCCTGGGCTATATGCCCCAACGGACATTGAATTAAATTCCAATAGAAAACGGTCAAGCTTGGTATAGACACTGTTAAGTTTCCTTACCCTGGGTGCAGGTGGAAACAATTTTTCACTTTTTCAGTTTTTCAGTTTTTGTATTGACTGCACCTTATAGAAATTATTTCTTGATTGTTATATTTTATATATTAATTAATTAAGAATAATAAAAAACTCTTTGTTTTAACAAACTTCCACTATTTATTTAAAAAACTGCTACAAACAAACAAATAGTAACTTCAATATGTCAATATGACGATGCTAGTTGTCTAGCGAAACGGCTGTCATTGAGTTTTAAAAAAGCAGTTTTTTAAATAAATAGTGGAAGTTTGTTAAAACGAAGAGTTTTTTATTATTCTTAATAAGATGGACTTCCAAAAAGTAAGGGTTAGTACAATCAATTTAATTATATTAATTAATCTTAATCCATCTCTGTATCTGTATCTGTACGGTAGGGAGGGAGGGTAAAGAACCACAGCACTTAGGCCACAATATGACCCATTGTACATCCTCCCAAGAAGTCGCCCTCCTAGGACATTGTCCATCCTGAAAAAGGTTAGGTCACCAGGGGACATCTCCTTAATATCGGCAAGTGCAGGCCAAGGCTCGCCGAACACACACTCTCTTATCGACGATAGCTCCAGACATTCACATAAGACATGCCTGACAGTTTCATCTTCCTGTTCACACATCCTGCATAGAGGTGTGTCCACTAGCTCCATAATATGTTGACAGTGTCCAGTCAGAAATCCCACTGTTAAACGTAGGTTCTTCCTGGTCATCGCTAAATATTTATTCGGATCCATCTTCTCAGGATCGCCCAGTTCAGTTTGAACCACGCTGGTATTTTATCCCATTCCTCACTTAATCCTTAGGCTAAGTGATCTGGAGTAAACTCCACATCCTGATCCTTCCTTGGTTTTTGAGCCGTCTTCGGTGACCTGAATTTCTTATATATCTATAGCTTTTGATCGGATGTAACTTAAACTTATAAAAGAATAACAAAAAGCTCCTGCATGTGTATCCATTAACTTTCTAAATTTCGCCTGTATCCTCAGCCTGAGTAGAGAGCTGGACTTGCTTCAGGATCTTTGGGAAACCTGGGGGGTTGAAGCTGAAAATGATCTTCTGGTCATACCAAACGATTATCAAAACAATGGTTTTACTTGTAGGGCGGTCAAAAATTCGACAATCATCGGCTGTCTTGCCTAGGAATAATAGAGGTAATGACAACTTGCCCCACAACAGCCCTAGAAGTGACGCTAGGTCTTCCTCCGCTGGATTTGCATGAGTGGACTACAGCTAGTACCTTACAACAGTTACAGACACTAAACTTACACTTTGGTAATTTAGTTGCTCATTTGAGGATCCAAACTAGCTTTGAATTTTACTTTGACAGTGGTTATAGAGAACCGCCATATGGTTGGAAAGGTGGATCCAGATCTGGAAGATCTGTGGTATACAGATGAGTCCAAGATAAATAAAAGAGCTGGAGTGAGAGTAAGGAGACCGAATTTTCGTTTATTGAAATATCTTGGTAACGTCTTAACGCGATAGACGTTAGTACCCAGGAGAGCCTTTATAGAGGCACATCTATATTTTACCAAACAGCCAAATAGCATTAAGGGCTCTAATTCATTTACCTATTAGTCAAAGCTAGTTTGGGAATGTAAATAATCTTAGAAGACACAACAAGCCAGGTCTCAAAGGGATAGAAAGCTGTTAGACCTTTTTTGTTGCAAAAAGAGCGTTCCTGGGATTATGATCTTACTAGATGAATATACCAAGATTGAGGCAAGCTAAAAGTTTTATAAATATTTTACCTGAAAAAGTGCATCTTCAAAATTAGCAAAACATGCATAAAACTGTCAACAGGTCTTTTCACGGAACATTGTCCAGCTTAAGTAGATTATGGTACGGATAAAAGATCTTAGTAGGTCAAAGTGTATAGAAGTCCAACTGGCTTGTAAGACCTATGACAATATAACTCTGCTTCTTCTTTCTCAGAATGTTCAGATGACTGAGAAGAATACTGGTTACAGTAAAAAATTTGTTCCTTTGTTAATTTTACATTTGAATAAATTGTTTCTGCTCTGTATTTTTTTTCTATAACCAGCAAAAAATTTTCTATCCGAATAACCCTCGAACATTGATAAATGTTAAAAAAAACTTTCTCAAGCTTTCGAACAAGCTTTCGAAATCTGTTATAAAATTTTTTCGAACAATAATTATCAATGTCCTTGGGTTATTACTACTGAAAACAGCCCATGGGATTTGTTTTCAGTATAATGTTGGTTTTATTGGTTGTATTCAATCAGATGACCACAAATTAATTGATTTCATTGGATTTCTAATTGAGCAAAAAATTTTCACGTTAATTAACCTTTTTCGCCATGTAACATTACTCACTAACTCCATTAGATATCCAGTCTTTCTAATTATTAAATTGAACCATTTTTGTTTTTAAGATGAACTTAGCAACCTTAAGACACTAAAAACTAAAAATCCAAAGTTGAAAGTTTTCCTCAGCCTGGGAGGCTGGAATGGAAGCTCTAAAAACTTCTCTGTAGTCGCGGCAGATTCAATGAAGACAAAAAGACTGGCTTGGGAAGTGCTGGCTCTAATTTTGAAATATAAGTTTGATGGAGTTGACATATTCTGGGAATATCCTACTTTGAGCGATAAGGTAAGCCTAGGTAATAATAAAAAAAGAGTAGAGCTTTTTTTAAATCTCTATAACGTACAAGATTGAAATTTTTATAAAAATGAATGTTATAAAAAAAATGTTCTAGGAAAACTTGGTAAATATGCTAAACATTTTTAAAACTATGTATACCCCGAGAGGATTACTTGTGAGTACTGCAGTAGCTGGAACAGTTGATTTGATTCAATCATCTTACTATGTAGAGGAAATATCAGGGTGAGTGAGTTTCTCCGGAAATTGAAATATTTTATTTTATTTACTTACTTCTGTTTTACTACGTATATGAACATGAACAGCAATGAAACTTTTGAACCAAATGTAACACTACTTAATTAACATCAGATAACTACCTTGAAAAACCAATATGTCAATGTCAATCTGACGACGATAGTTTATTGAGCTTAAAATAGTTATTTATGACATCAGTGCTAAAAGTGATATTTTATTTTGTGAGAAGGGAAGTTCAAACAAAATAAAATCACTTTTAGCAGGTATATAACACACTATTTTTTCTCCAAACATCAATAAAAGTCTAAATTATCGCATGCCTATTTTACATTAATTAATTGATAAAATAATAGCCTCAAGATTATCAGTTTTGAATGCAATTACATCTAATCTATTCATGAAATAAGTTGCCAAGGTAATCAAAAATATAATTTGTTGATTTGTCTTTGTTGACACCTGACGTCAATAAATCACGAAATATTCTTTCTCGTTTCTTCGTTCCTCGATGGAAAGTGATCCAGAAAATGAATTTCTACCACCGGAAATTTAAGAAGCTGCTAATAAAGCTACTTTTGAAGTATTGCCTAGTACATTAAAGCAACAGTACGAGTTTTCATACGATCGTTTCTTGAAATGAATCGGAAAAATGTCAATGACAAGAAGGCCAGTGAAAAAGTTCTTCTTGCATACTTTGAATAAAATATGGAAATCGTCCAAGCTTTGGTCGATGCTTTAAAGTCAATGATGAACATAAGTAATCATGACATAAGCAAATATTACAAGCTTGTGGCTTTTTTTAGCGAAAGGGTGAAGGATATCGATCGAAAAAGACAGGGAACCAATCGACAAATTTCTCGCAGAAGCCCCGGTGTTTTTGGAGCCTGTCGTCGAGAATAACTGTGTGATTTGACATTAAATATCGAGGATTTCGGAATTTCACTAGTAGTGACGAGAAACAAACACAAAAACCATGCACCTTTGTTGTAGGTGGTACATTCTAAAAGTACATATCCCTTCGTTCAGTGGATGTTTAATGAGCCATGACTCCAATTGGAATCAACACGTAAGCCTGCCAAAATTGGTGAATTTCTAAATTTGATTTATTCACTTTTTTATTCTGGACATTGTTTCCGACGTTCCTCAGCAAGTTTGTTAGCAGACTCTGGTGCTAGGGTGGAGGGTTATTTAGAAGACTCGTTACCAAGGAAACAGAACATTGCGGATCAAATTTTGTCCAAAACTTCGGCGGATCACATTGTTCTATACCCTGGTACAAGCTTAAATTTACGGAAAAAGCGAATAATTGCCATTCTCAACTCTGGAATTGTAATGGATGGATTGTTTTGAAAATTTGCTGTTTTAATCGGGGTGGGTAAGGTACGGGCTAATTAAAGTCTGTTTTTCGGAAAATCACTGTCACCAAAATTATCCCTAATCATTCTTAATGACTGACCAGCGGTATGACCCATTGCACCATTTTGAACTCATTATCTTCATAAAGTAAACCAAACGTTGTAGTTTTTCATTTTGATTCTGTTTGTTCCACCTTTGAATTTTGTAAGAGAAAATTGCGATATCCTACTAGACCATTAATATTCTCTTTTCATACCAGTTTCAAGACATTTTTTTGCATGTTTCTTTTCGGCGACTGTAAGACTTGCAGTACTCCTTCAGCATTTTCGTTGACTCGAACGCTTTTTTTTTCTTCCTGATTTACCTTTCCCTTGTTTGCAAACGCTGCCATACACAATAACACTGTTTGAGGGCTTAGGTTTCTCAAACTTCAGCTGAAATTGATGTCCAACCCATTTAATGCTAGGTCCATTATTTCTGTCAAATGCCTCACATACAGTGTGGAAACCACTTATATTATAAAATTATTTGTGGGGTTAGTTTAGAACATTATAAAAAACGCTGGGACCCGACAACTTTGAAATTCAAATGTGAGCTAGCTTTTTAAACATAAATTTCACACTTTAAATAATGGTTTTTTTAAAAGCTGGATGCAGACCTCAAATTTCTTCACTAAGTATCAATATTTTCGGTTTTGTCACGAATAGGTAAAAACTTTATACATAACTATTAGGCTGATTCAAAAAAAATGGCTAATTTTTTTTTTCAAAATCCTCACATAAAAACTTCCGAGAAGGTGTGAAAAGACGCCTGTAAAAATCAGAGCCCTTAATATTATTATTAAGAGGTCGCGCATCGGGAATTTCTAATTCCCGTTTAAATAACACAGGAATAAATTTTTTTAAATTTTGAAATTTCGTATTTTTGCAACGGCTAATTGAATTAGCGGACCAAAGCATATTTTTGTAGGAAATTTGACGCTCTACAAAAATGTTCCTTACAAAGTTTTCGATAGTCACACTTTTTCAAAAGTTATTCGAGGTGGAAGTTGAACTTCTGTTTTTTTTTTTCGATGATACTATGAATCTTTGCTCAATATTTTGCTAGTGATAATATGTTCTGATGTATTTTTGTCATTCGGAGATTATTTTAACTTTACTTTATAAGTAGATTCGTCTTTCGTCACAAAATCTTTGGTTTAGGCGCTTTTTTTAAACGAATGAACTGAAGTTACTTTATTAAACAAAAATTACTTACATGATAGAATAACTTTTGAAGGAGTGTGACTATCGAAAACTTTGTAAGGAACATTTTTGTAGAGCGTCAAATTTCCTACAAAAATATGCTTTGGTCCGCTAATTCAATTAGCCGTTGCAAAAATACGAAATTGCAAAATTTAAAAAAAATTATTCCTGTGTTATTTAAACGGGAAATGGAAATTCCCGATGCGCGACCTCTTAATAATAATATTAAGGGCTCTGATTTTTACAGGCGTCTTTTCACACCTTCTCGGAAGTTTTTATGTGAGGATTTTGAAAAAAGAAAATTAGCCATTTTTTTTTAATCAGCCTAATAACTATGCCAACATAATTAAACTAAATCGGTAAATAATGTCTGTCAATTGTTGATGTGTTGACATTTAAATATCGTAGTTGTCAATTCTTAATCAAAAACTAATATCTTGCGAGGTAATAATGAAATATTTAACTGAGACTCACCGGATTGAAATTTTAATGATGATTGGCAAACTTATTTAATCAGAGGTATCTAAAATTCATGCACAATTCAGAGAACTTGGACATGTCAAACCATTAAAGAGAAAACCGCACTTCGTTGAAGATGATGTGAAAGTGGATATCATGTTAAGTATCGTGGAGAATCCACGGGTTTCCACACTGTATAAAGACTTTTTATTCAGTTGCAAGCATCTTGCACACAGTTACTGTTTGACACTCTGACAGGTAGGTAAATAAATTTGATAAAGTGTCAACTTTCGTAGCGACTGTATATTCTAAGAACAATAAATAACTGAACGGTTGAACTAAACTTCCACTATTTATTCGAAAAATACGTTTTTTAAAATGCAATTACAGCTGTTTCGCTAATAACTAGCATCGTCAGATTGACATATTGAAGTTATATTCCGTACGTCATGTTGTACAATAAATTTCATTACATTACAGTACAGTAAAAAATAAAGAACTTACTAATATAAATAAAAAAATAAAAAAGGTTAAAAAAAAATAAAGAGTTAGTAAACAAAATGAGAGGTGTCTAATGTCACTAAAGATCTATACTAAGGCTAATAACTTAAAATATGGGTTTTAGTCCAGACTTAAGTAGTTATGCTGTGATATTGCTATGAGAATATGAGCCCGTTTTTTTAACCGAGCTTCTATTTTTCCATTACATTACAGTGTGTAAAAGCCAAATGGAATAAATTCATTATTTCGGTTACTGTACATATTTATAAAAAATCCCGAAACACGTCAAATTTAAATTATAACTTGACATTCTTTAACGTGAAAATGCAACCCCTACCTTCAACCCCCTTAGAATGACAGGTTCAACCCCCAATTTTTTAAATAGGAATTATAGGCTTGTGATATATTATTTGAAAGGTCTCTTCATTCTCTATTCAAAAATGTTATTGTTTTTAAATTTAATGCAAAAATTAACATAAAAAAATTAATATCATGTTGTTACCGAAATTCGCTACAATACAATCAAAAACTAAAATGTAATGCAAAACGTAATGTAATGTAGAACACGAAAAAGAACTATGAATGTTAATGAAGTAGATGTCCAAAATGTTCTCCGCGAACGTCTTGGCAACATCCTAATCTCAAATAAAACTGTCTTCTAACATTATTTAACATATCAGGCGTGATCGACCTAATCGCAAGCATTATTCGTTCTTTTAAGTCATTTAAATCAGAAGGTTTAGTTTTCTACACATGGCTCTTCACATATCTCCATAAAAAGAAATCTAATAATGTAAGATCAGGTGATCGCGCTGGCCATTCAATCGATCCTCGCCTCCCTATCCACCGATTGGGAAATATTGTATCGAGGTACTGCCAGACATTAAGTTGGTAATGTGGTGGTGCTCCATCCTGCTGAAACCATATCGTATTCGCTGGCACTTGAGGGTTACCTGGATCAGGATATAAATTTGCCAACGTTGGAATGACATCATTTTGAAGTAGTGCCAAATAATTGTTGCCATTCAAGTTGCCCTCAATAAAAAAGGGACCAATGATATTGTTCCCTACAATCCCTGCCCTGCCCTGCTTTGAGGGTATTGAGTGTGTTCTTCTCTCATCCAGTGAGGATTTTCCGTGGACCAATAGCGGCAATTTTGCCGATTAGCATGACCGTTAAGTAAAAAAGTACACTCATCAGAAAACATAACGTCTTCTAATTGGATAATATTGTTATTCAACATGTCCATCATTTGCTCACAAAAAAAAGTTCTCCTATCAAAATCGTCTTCCATAAGCTCCTGAGTAGGTATCATTTTATACGGATGCAATTTATTTTCTTTTAATATGTTTGCTATCGATGTATGGCTAGCATTGAATGTAGTGGATGCCTGTCTACTCGATGTATGTGGGTTTTCCTGAAACTCAAGCAACACATCTAATTTGAGTTCATCACTCAGTGCATTGGCAGCTGCTTTTTTTAACTGCCTTACGTGACCAAACTCGCGAAACTGCTTTTCTATTTTACTTATTGTTCCATGGGATATAGGCGGTAAATTATGAAATTTCTCATGAAATAGGCGAGTTACTTCCTGTTGTGTTCAGATGTTATCTCCGTAACCAATCATTTGAAAACTGTTATTTTATGCATTTCCGTTAATCTAACCATTTTTCAGAATTGAATTGAACAAACTTTATACTTAAATTACAACAATGACAACTTAAATATAACAATTTACTACTGCTTGTTAAAATAGCGTTGCCACGGAAATTCTTTAAAGTTTTTTAATGGTTACCATCTAAAAACCACATTGCTATGGTTTTTGTTCACTTTCTCATTATCAAGACCTAAACGGGAAATAAGTTTTAAGTATATTGTAATAAGTTTCGAGTATATTTTAGCGAATTTCGGTAACAACATGATTTTAATTTTTTTTATGTTAATTTTTGCATTAAATTTAAAAACAATAACATTTTTGAATAGAGAATGAAGAGACCTTTCAAATGATATATCACACTTCCTATTTAAAAAATTGGGGATTGTATCTATCATTCTAAGGGGGTTGAAGATAGGGGTTGCATTTTCACGTTAAAGAATGTCAAGTTATAATTTAAATTTGATGTGTTTTGGATTTTTTATAAATATGTACAGTAACCGAAATAATGAATTTATTACATTTGGCTTTTACACACTGTATATTCTAATATATTGTTTCAGATTTTCGGATATGCTAAACATTATGAGCTATGATTATCATGGAGTTTTCGAAAACTTTGTCGGTCACATGTCACCTTTGCACGCTTCTTCAGAAGATTTTAATCATGGAAGAAATTCAACAAAAACAGTCGTAAGTACAACTTCTCCGAATGTAGGGATATATGAAAACAAATAGAGACTTGGATTCTGTTAAGGAGCTTTCCAGCTCTGGAGTTGCGGACCCTAAACTTGGAGAGATTCTAGACAGTTTCATTCCAAAGCTGGGAGACCACTAGGGGTGGAGTAGAAGATTCCTACTGCATCTACCAACTACGATTATTGACAATTTTATTAGAATGAACCTATTTGCAAAATTTTCTTTGCACAAACATCAGTTTGCTGATCAAAGTGATAAATAAACAAAGAAATACTCACCTCGCTAAAATTCTTGGACCCCCTCATAAATTTTAAAACGAAATATTTATCATGGTTCTTTTGTACATTCAATATTTATTTATTTCACCAGTACTGGGCATCTACAAAAGTTTACAAAAATGAATTCAAGAGAAGATCGGTATCTAGCAGGTTTTGTACGTCGTAATCGAACCATAACAGTCTCAACTACCTGAACTCATTTAAGAAGAACGTATCGTCTATAGCATATGTATTTGATGTATTCTGACATTGCTGTAGCCTAGCTGTATATTAACTGTATCCTAGATTTGCAGTATCTTACCTGTATCCTAGCTTTGCTGTATCTTGCGGTAGGGAAACGACTGTCTTCGTCGAGTTTTCAGCGAGAGAAAAAGGGTGGTGTATTAGCAGCATTGTAATTGTAGATGAGGGCTGTCATTGTTCTAGCTTGGTATCCGGTTAGGGGCTGTCAGCTTTCTCATTTCCTATTATCCCTTTGTGAGAGTGTACACAGTCTTTTGATTTATTTATACTTCTTAATATTGTTTTTTTATTATTTTTAACTTTTACACTTTTTACAGGCAACTGGCGTAGAGTACTGGCTATATAAAAACGCCGACCCTCAAAAAATTAATATGGGAATAGCAACTTACGGAAAAACTTTAACACTTGCAGACGAATCCAATTTTGAGCTGTACGCTCCTGTTATCGGTCCGGGAGAAGAAGGACCTTATACGACATTAGCGGGATACTTGGGATACAACGAAGTAAGCTTTGTAACGTTCTATAAAGTTAAAGATTTTTCCTCGTTATCTGGCTCCTATTAAAATGGGGTTTGGAATAATCTAGTGTAGTCTCTTTTTGGTCAGTGGCATAGTTAGAGGTTATAAGTTACATTGCTATTTTTATTTACTATAAATTAGAGAAAAAATAATTTTAATTGTAGATTTGCCAATTTTACAGTAACTGGAGTTACTTTTGGGATGACGAACAAAAAGTCCCCCACAGAGTGTGGCAAGATCAATGGATCGGATTCGAAGATAAAACCTCCATTGAATTCAAGGTCGATTTCGCAGTGTCGCATAATCTAGGTGGGATAATGATAAGGTCACTAGATACCGACGATTTTCTAGGAATGTGTGGAGAAAAGTACCATTTAACAAATACAGTAAAAAACCGGTTGGCATATCATGAAAATAAAATAAATAAATAAATGTATTGCACATAACTTATTTATGTTTTTGCTTTGCAATGTTTTCACTACCGACCAAAGTTTATACTACCACTACTATCTACACATACTTTAAAGCTAGACAGTTAAAAGTGTATTTAATGTGAACAGTATCAATATCGCCAATGACTTCAGATTTAGCACATAGAAATTTTTAATTTTAAATAAACATTTTTAAAAAGGAGATGATTATTAAATAAAAGAAATGCTTCGTGATGGTAGCATAGCAATAAAGTAAGTATAGAATTTGTTACATGCTCCTTAGCTCCCAGATCTTTCATATCATGTAATGTACAACGAGCGCCTAATACTAAACGCGGCTCCGTTTAATGCGCCTGTCACGTACATTCGTTGGTGTGTCAATTGTCAAAGTTATTCTTTTTCTTTGGTTATGTTATGCTATGGTTTATGTTCGTTACTTTATTTATCATCTAGGATTTAATACTTTGTCTTTAAATTCGTCGATCGTGTTTTAAGAGAATGGTTGTATGTTGTAAATATTGCGCAATTTATTTCGTTTCAAAAGAATCTGAATAAATACATACGGAATATACATAAAATTATAACCTTTGCCATTAGTTATGACAAATCTGTGTGGAATAGTAAATGCATTGAGAGCAACTGTAATTCCTCTTTTCAACGGAATCAGGATTTAATTGTTCATCTGAAAACAGTGCACAATAAGTATTTCGAAATCCAGGATCTTATTTTTGCATCCAAAAATGGTAAGATGTATAAAAATTTTAATATAGGGAAATATCTATTTTGTACAAAAGCATTTGCACGCTTTAATTACATTCATTCAGAATTTGAAACGTGGAAAACTTCTGTAAAAGAACAGTACATGTGTAACTATGTTATATCATCAACAAAGAGAAATAATCTAAACTATACAATGATATATTATAAAAGAAACAGAAACAAGACAAAAAAAAGCTGCAATAAACCAGAATAAGAGAAGATGTAAGTAAGAGAAATGTAAAAAGCCAAGGTACCTACTTATAAATTAACCTTTACATGTACGAGTGAAATCAAATTAAAAATAAAAAAAAGTAATAATTTTGTGTTCATTGGATAAAGAAACACTACAATCATAAAGTAGAATTAGCTCACATTAGGCTATCGAATAAAACTAAGGATGTTATAATGGCTTCGAAAATAATAAATGGTATATCTGCTGAGAAGTAAGAAATATTATATAATTTTTGTGATTTGGGCTTTATAATATTTAAATATTTTTTTTAGGATTTTAGAAATAAATCGAGATAAAATTGGGGAACAATTGACTCGTATTGATTTGTTAACTGCCAAAGATATACAAAACATAAAAATAAAATACAATATAGAAGATAAGGATGGGAAGAAACATCCAAATGATGCAATTTCGGTAGATCTTTGGATTAAGGAATGTCAATCTAAACCTTCCCATGAAAATATGGTACTATTCTATAAAAAGAAAGGAGATTTAATTGTATCCCTTACTTATTTTATTACTTTCATATGTATATATTGTAATAATACAAATTTACAAATTGAAAATATATTAAATATAATATGTGCTGTGTTATAATAATGTGTATTTGTGGGGCTCATTTTTAATTATATATTTTATTTAATTTTAATTTCATTTATTACCTTTTTCCTTTTTTAAAGTTTAATATTGCACTTACAAAACTTCTTCAACTTATTCACAACTGTGATTAATTTTGATTTGTTATGTTTATTTTTTTTTTAATTTAAAGATATTATTATTTACCCTGTATATAATTTATACGAGCATGAGAAAACTCTACATCTACAGTAGTTGGTTCAAATTGATTCAAAAATTTAATTCACTTTTAACAATGTAATAAATACATACATAAATATTACTACGACCCTGTTTTTACAATATTGACGTACGAGCAAGGTTAAACTGTAAAGTATCAATTTTTTTCCCTGGACCAATAAATATTGATTGTATATATCATGCTATTATCAGTATATTATGTCCGACTTTCGATACCTATGCTTGAATATACCTTTTAAAGATTGAATTTATTGTACATAAGTATATTAATCATGCATTTAAATGTTTTTATATAGGTGACAATGATTTAAGGTGTATTTAAATAAATACACGTACCTTTAGGATGCCAGTGTCTAAGAGTCTGTGATTTTCTGTGTCCTATGTATTCTCGTTGGCAAGATGGCGTCAGTGGTCCATTCCGGGTAACAAAGCTCCTTGAAAATTTGTTGTTTGCTCCGGGAATAGTGTAGTAGGTAGGTAAATATTAAATAACTTTTATTTAATTTTGGTATTCCATTTTAATTTTTAATTATCCCAATTGACAGCTTCAAATAAGTGAGTGAATAATTCTATTGTTTCATATAGTAATGTCAGCCATTAATTTTCGATTTTCAATTATTTCAATCGTGGATTTGCTTTCGTATAAAATAAAACCGCCTTCCCCTAGAAATGACATAAACAATTGCATTTAAATTGTTTTTAAGCTAAGTTTTACAATTTTTTAAATAAATTAATTTAATTATTTTTACCTTAATGCTTAATTATTTAATTGATAATGAAACTTAAGATATTTTAATCATTAATAAAATAACTTTTCCTAATTAAAAATTACTTTTTCCCTACTAAAATAACTATTGAATCGAAGCGATTTAATGGCTGTCATATACAATTTTATAATGAAATTTATTACAATTGTGAGCAAATATATCTTAAACCTAAATAATTTTTACATAAAAACATTCTTTAATATTCCAAATATTATTGGAAAACATTTTCTTTTGCTGAAATTTTATGCTTTAATTTTAATTTACATTTTAAATTTGTTAAATACCGCCATTATTAATTCGAATTTTTGTTAATTTTATAGAAATAACAACTTATTACCAATAAAGAAGAATACAAAATTGGTTCAGAACCTATTAGAAATACATACAAATTTTAGTAACAATAAAATTACATGTTAACGCCACATTCTCTCACTTAGAGTTTGGTGTGTCTTTTCACTTGAACGATTCACTACATACATTATAAAGTTTTTAATTGTTTAATATGTAGTGTCTTTTTACTTTTTTTAAGTTCGAATTCATATCCCTTGTATTCAAGGTTATAATCATATCACTCATGGTGTCTTTTATCACCTGTCACTTGAATCACCTTTTTACAGGCCATAATTAAATAAATTTAATATTTTTAGGTATATTCAAACATATGTGGATAACCCGCTGCTATGGAAATCCAATTGCTCTATTTCATTATCTGTAAGTATGTTTTATCTTAATATAAACTTAGTTACTATCTCATCCATCTTATTGTAAAAGTTATTTATTACTAACATTTACTTTTTTAATCATAACTTATAATGTATAAATTAATAATATTTTGTGTTTTTTTATTGATATTAAAGCTTAATTTATAACTCTTACTTAATATTCCTTAATGGAACATCCTTCTAACGGTAACTTGTAAAGAATTGATTGCTTCAAATAATAAGACTTTATTTTGTATTATAAAAAAAAAAGTAAAACAATTACTTTATAGGACGATTAACATTAAAAATCTGCACACCTGAAGTAAAAATGAGCAGGAATAATGCTGATTCTAAAATAGTACCTATAGTTAAATCTAAAACTTATTCTAAGCTTTAGCTGTTTTATAAAATATATTCGTTTAAAATTCTACAGTATTGCGTCTCGCCCTGTAGAAGGAGAGTTTGTAGCCGAATTTGTCCCTCCCTTTGAGCTTCTCTGCCAAGAGCCGAAACCAATTCGGGCACCACCAATCAATTAAGTTAAAATTGAAACGTTCCCTTTCCTTCCTGGAGAATTTCATTAAGAAGAGGGTATATATAAGATAGTCTGCCA
Organism: Ophraella communa; assembly: GCA_035357415.1. NCBI lineage: Eukaryota > Metazoa > Arthropoda > Insecta > Coleoptera > Chrysomelidae > Ophraella > Ophraella communa. The sequence continues at coordinate 15,405,834 of CM068988.1, read as the reverse complement.
TGGCTACGGCTAATCACGGATAAGGCGCGTCACGACGCCTCGAGGCGTCCTTATGGTCACCTCAAAGATTACGATAGAAGGGTCGTTCTCGATAAAAGAACTAAGGGGTGTAAAAAAAGATCGGCAAATGTATATTGTAGAATTGAAGTTGGTAATTAGAGAAAAGTAAATCAATGTACGGTTCTGACAGAGACCTTTATGAAACTATAACCATGTAATATACGGCTTTGAATATTCTGAACGTCGTTTAATGTAAATAGATGGCGATATTTTAATAGAAACAATTTTGTGATAGAAAAAGTTTACGTAAAATATTAAAGTTTCAACGGACAAGTTTCACTTACTCTGCTAAATTGATCATTTGGAGGGTCCTTTGTTTCAGAAAATGGGTTAAATGTTAAAGAAAAGAATTTAGTTTACAAAACGTAGGTACACTTTCATTTTTTATTTATTTAACAAAGATCAACTTTAACAATTGCTTTAAAAACTATATCAAATAAGTTAACTATGAAAGTCCTAACCTAATCTACCAATAGTAATTATAATTAAAGCCTTAAAAATTACTAAATTTGATATTCAAATTAAGAATTACAGTTCGCAGTAAAATCGTTAAAAAATAAAGTATGTCAAAATAACCTTACAATGAGGTAAAGTCTTGTATTTTATTTATTCTTTTAAATAATTCCTAATAGTTTATAATCTAAGATTTAATTCATGAGATAGTCAAATCATGTATTTCTAATTTTTAAAATATTTCTTCATAAAGTGTGGTTTTAAGCGTTCTGTTCGCATTATACGAATTGGCAACAGTATAAGAATATAACAGTATTGTTATATTTTTGGTATTTTATCCAAAATCCAAAGTCACTAATGGCCCATGTTGAAAAAGTTATGGGTCATTTGAATCACCAGGTGACCTATCTAGAACGATATAAGAGCATAAAATAATAAGATTCAGCACTATGCCGTCACTTGTAAGCTGTCCAACTGAGTGCAGGTGAGAATTCGAAAGTACAGGTAGAGTGAGTACATTTTGGTCACATATTTTTGTACGGCATTCTTACCACCGATAGATCCATTAAATAATAAGAAAACGCGCAGTGCCGTAAAAAAATAGTGCGCCACAAACTCGGATTTTTTTTTAATTTTCCGACAATTTGGTACATTTGGTCATTTGATTTTGTACGGCATCTGTGTCATACTATTTCAATACTGCTCTTTATCCATTATTCCGCAACGCCGTACAAAAATCATGCGACAAGGGGAAAAAATAGACTGTTGCAATCCCCTCTCTTTTCGTAGTCCACTCACATAGAACTTAACCTAACCTAACAGATGCGGAACGTCGGCTTATTGTTTGTATTGTTTACTTCTTTGACAGTTTGGTTCCTACCAGCAACTGAAAAGCGTTTGAATCGAAACGGGAATTTATTGACATATTATTGGCTCAGATGAACTACCCAATGAGATTGTAGAACCAAAACGTCAAACATTGATATGGAAAAGTTTTGTAGGTATTCGTACTAAGCTAGTGTTGCGTGCAGAGATATTTTATGGGATACATGAGAGACCTCTCAACTTCGCTAGACGGAAAATCTGTAGAACAGCCTTAAGTGATTATGATTGTTTTTTCTAGTTATTTTACTTCCAAATAGTATTTATACGTTTAGAAGTGAAGTGATAATGGTTCGGACGTGTTAGATTTGCAAGAATAATGATTGTTCAAATCCCAACACCTCACTTAACTTCACAGGTTTCGAAACTGACGTAGTTTCAGCTCAAACTCGACCGCCACTCTTCGTTCTTCAAAGCACTTTGCTATTGACCTATATTAGTTAAAATGGGACTGATAATTTATGAATGATTGTTAAGAATAATAAAAAACTCTTTGTTTGAACGTAACTTCCAAGTTTATTTGAAAAAAAATACCTTAATCATATAAACTTGGAAGTTACGTTCAAACGAAGAGTTTGATTATTATTCCCAATAAGATGGACTTCCAAAAACTAAGGGTTGGTACAATAAATTTATGAATGATTGATTGTTTCTATGTAATTTTATACTCTATGGTTTATTTAATAGAAGTAATTATCTCATGAATTATGTCGCAAAAAATTAGAAATATCCTCAATCAAAGCAAACTGTTTAATAGAGGAGAAATTTAATATTAGTTGCCATACAATCTAATTGTTTTGCTAATAACTTTTCATAGTTAATAAGAATAAATAAAAGAAACAGACAATCTGCCAAAATTCGTATATAAAATTATTGTTTTATAACAAATAACCCTCAACATTACCGCTTCGAGAAAAAAATCTCATATCGAACTGCCTACATTTCTTCGGCTTAGTAAAAATGGGCCCTTTTAACTCGCCCATCAAAAATTTAAAACAAAATCTACGGGATCGCTTAACTTATTGCTCGGAAAAGGGGAAAAAATCACTTCGACCCTCTCCTAAAACATAACGTCGATATATCAGAACAAAAACCTGACAATGAATCGAAGAGAGAAATGATTCTATTTAAAATAACAAAAAAAAAACTAAAAAATTGAGTATGGAAGTTCGATTCGGACGGAAAGAGTGTGAAAACATTCTATATTTCACAAGAATTGATTCATTTGTTTTCGACTTTAAGTCGGAGAAGCAACCCAGTGCGAACATTCGAAATAAAATTAAAATGGGGCCGGTTTCACACTGGAAAAACTTATTTTAAATCTGTATTCAATTTTGTACATTTTTTAATAATAACACTAGTTTACATTTCACCAACATCAATATTCTTATATAATGTTATTGTTTATTATTAATGATTTTATAATTTTTAATTGTACAATAAACTAATTTTGCATATAATTGTTTTAGTAAACTCCTAAATGTACAATTACTTATGGACCAACCTGTATAAATTAAAATAAACTTCCTTTCTTCTTTTACTGACATAAAAATCCGAAGTGCAGAGTGGTGCAGAGTGACCGTTCTCTGCACCACTCAAGGCAATTACGTCGGTGTTCTGAAATTAAAGGGAGGACCCATTGTGGTCGGTATGAAAACAGGCCAAAACGTCTTATTCATCTTATGCCAATAGGTCTTCCGTTTTCTGCAATCCATTCATTTGCAATGGACCTGGTAGTGGACAAATAATCTTAGGCGGCGATCTTCACGGTCTGTTGTTCTACGGGGGCGTCCAGAGCCCCTTGCTCTTTGCGTACGGCCTTCTCGAAGCCTGATAACACCTAACCACGGTGTCTACACTTATTTGCACTCTAACTGCAATTACCCGAAAAGAGAATCCAGCTTCCCGAAGGCCCACTGTACGACCCCTATCAAACTCACTAAGTTGACGAAATCGTACAGGTCTCCGTACCCTAGGCATAGGGTTGCCAGGTGGCCGGGATTCGCCGGGATTGTCCCGCTATTTCACGTCTTGTCCAAAGTCCCGGAAAAGTCCAAAATGTCACGGCCAAACAGATTTTCCAAACGAAACGCAGAGCGGCCGGCCGGGCGAGGGACCCCCCCTGGGCCATCCAGGAAAATAAAGCGTTTTACAATGTATTCTGATAAATGGGAAAACAATCCACAATTCTCAAAGTGGTTAGCAAAAAAAGATGATTATACCGCTAATTGCATATACCGAAATTTCAATAAAGTATGAGGGAATTCGTAGTCTAGACAAACACAATAAATCAAAGAAGCACATGACACTGATTACGTCTCAAAAAATATCAGGCAATCTTCAAAACTTTGTTGTAAAGCAAGATAGTAGCGAAGAAAAAGAAATATCTAAAGCTGAACTGACAAGAGTATTTCACAACGTAATTCATGGCTAAGTTATAACAGTCTCAAAGAAATTCAACTTTGTGAGAAAATTCATCAAAAAAGTTAAGTAGGGAACTGGGATAGGAGTTTTTGGACCGAGAGCCAAATACTCAGAAAGCTTGGGCACATACCCGAGCATCTTTCAAGCAGAAGTCCGCGCCATCGAAAGATGTGTAAAATTCAATATTGGAAGAAACTACCGCAGACAAGAGATTGTGATCATGTCGGATAGTCAAGCAGCCATCAAAGCGCTGAGCTCAAATATAATCAGTTCGAAGATGGTTTGGGAATGCCTAGGCAAACTAAATGAACTAGGCCAGAAGAACACTGTCACCCTCATATGGGTCCCGGGACACATAGGAATAGAGGGGAACGAAACAGCAGATAAGCTGGCAAAAAAAGGAGCTGAAACCCCACATTTGGGACCAGAACCATCTTGTGGGATCAGCAGTAGAGTAATCTTAGGAATACTAAGGGAAGAAATGGAGAAGAAAAAATCCAAGTACTGAAATCAGCTGGAAGAACTGAGGCAATCTAAGATACTACTGGGGAACTATGACCAGAAGAGATCTCTTAGCTGCCTCAACCTCAGTAAAAAAGGCTCCGAATTCTAACGGGAATATTAACCGGGCATTGCCGGTTAAGAAGCCACATGAAGAAACTAGGGTTAGCAGATGAAGCAAAGTGCAGATTCTGTGAGGAAGAGGATGAAACCTCAATACACATACTCTCAGAATGCCCTGCCTTGCAGAATTCTAGGGCTAGATACCTAGGAGCACATGAAATAGAAGAAGGGGATCTACCTGATTTGAAGCCCGACGATGTCCTAAACTTCCTCAGGAAAATAGGACTCGAGGAGCTGCTATAAATCTGAGAAAACATCAGAACATGGCAAGTAAGGGGGGACACAATAGATCCTATAGATCGCAGTGTACTTATCACCCCTAATTTATACATACATACATACATATAACAGTCTCTATTGCCAAATGAAAATAGCTTCTACAGTTTATTCCGACAGTAAAATTGCTGCTAAAATGTCTTGTGGACGCACAAAAGCTGCAGCAAAAGCACAAAATGTACTAGCACCATACGCTCAAGAACAAGTCATTACAGACCTAAAAGATGCTGAGTATTTTTCATTCGCAAACGATGTTTCGAATGTTGGAAATATGAACTTGGGAACACCGCAAGGTCTTAAACTGGTTGATTCAGTTAAATCAAACACAAAAATACAAGTGGCAAAGTAAAAAATAAAGTGTTTGATTTAGCCGATTCAACCAGCCATTCTTGTACGAGTTGTACTGTACGGGTAATTTTTAGTATAAATATGTCTTTATATTGTATTGTAAAAATAAATTTTAAAAATGAATATTTTTGTTTCATTTGTCCCGGCGAGTCCTGAAGAATCCCGGAATTTTCTGACTTTGTCCAGTTTTGCTATCCAGTCATCTGGCAACCCTACCTAGGCATCGTAACCAATCGTAAAGAATGTCAAGTACCAAAATCCGCAAAATTTGAATCTTTACTACGGCTACAATATTCATTTTTGGATTGTTAGCGGATTTCAAAAAAAGCAGTATAAAAACCGGAATCTACAACTGATAAGGCTGAAAATGTTATGAATTGTTTATTTCAGTAAAATAAATAAATTCACCAAATTTTATTAAAATAAAATCATTTAAACTGGGTGTTCGGATTTTTATGTCACTTAGACGATCAGTTTTAATTATATAATACAGAAAACGTATCTAATCATTTTTTCTCAGCGTACGTAAAATAACGAAAACGGGTTTATGATATGATGGGCATAAATTTGCTAAAACTCGAATCTTTCCAAAGTTGTAATTAGAAAATAATTTGATTTTCTGCCCTGGGAGTTGTTGTAATTTCGACTTGTCGCAAAATAATTTAATTGGGCACTGAGTATTTGGACCGGAAAACTGTCTTTAAAATGGAAATTGTCTGGTAGAAATCTAAAGCGAAGTGAGATTGAGAGATAGACTCTCGCGGAATCGCAGCATTGTTTTAGATCTTACTTTACTTTGACACTGAACACGATGCCATGCCAATCCTTGACCCGAAAATCCATCGTTGCAAATAAAGTGAGATATTATCTTTTTCTTCTTGAATTGGAAACTTTTTAGGATAAATTGTATCAACCGGTACTTTAAAGTGACCTAAAACATTAGATCTAATGTCGAAAATGCTGGACAAATTTTCATAGTTTTACAATTGATGTACTTATTTTATAAACAAGTGTATTGATCTACCTGGGCTAAATATGGACAGCCGATTGCCTACCTATTATCTTACAAACTACATACGACGTACTACTAAATGGCAATATATTCTGCATTTTTTATAAGATAATTCATAATTCTTTCCTTTAAAAAGTTCTGCAACTATATTTTTTGGTGATATCATGTACATTACTCAGTTTTCATACTTATGTTCATAGATGAATCAGGTTATGTCGGTGGAGAAATCTGCGAAACAATAATAAACATTGTATGTATTATAATAGGTACTCTGTATGACATCTATTGGCGAGTAGTAATACTATTAATACCAAGCAAAGCTCGGTCGCCCAGATACTTATAACATAATAGCTATTTATGTATCAAGGGCATTGTAAGGACGATTATGCCCGGAAGGTGGAAATAGGTTTCCGCCTGATGGGTATTAGAGTCTAACAATGCCCGTGGTGCATACAATGCTTTATGTTTTACCTAAAAATTGATTTTTATGAACAAAAATAATTCTACAGAAATTTATCAAGTGACTTAAAGTGATTATTTAAGTTTGACTTTGATGTTTCTGTCAGTTAGTCAGTTGGCACTTTTTGTTTAAATATTTGCTTAAAATGGAAGAAATTCCACAAAATATAAGAGAAAAGGCCATAAAAGCGATCAAGGCAACAGTATGATCGGGAGTATGGCATATTTTGTATTTGGAAAGATGCCAACGCAATTGTTCAAATAACCGAAACCGTTCTGATGGCATATTTTCAGGAACTGGTAAGTTATTGATTTTATTTTAATTCCGAGGTTAATTCCGTATCGATTATTGAAAATTCTTTAATGGACAATTTACAAACTACACAAAATAGCGTTAGTGCTGCCACCTCTACCTTCACAAAAAACACCGACCATTCTGTAGTGGGATCAGCTACATTTTCCGGGACATTTCAAAATTATAATTTTTATTTTGGAAATAAAGTTTAATTTTTAGTATTTAAAGAATAGTATATTGTATACTTATTAGGAAAAGCTTAACATCGCATTGGCAATACGGAGTCTGGGAATGTGGTTTTTCCTACGAGGTCTACATACTATTTTTCCGAAAATCGGGAATTATTAAAATTACGGTAAATTATTACTAATCATGTTAAAAATTTCTAATCAACATTAGTATTTTTCCCTTAAATAAAAGAAACCATGAAACATTGTTTCTTAACTACGGAAACGAAGTACATATTTGGAAAATATTCAACAAAATAATGCTATTAGTTCCCAAGTTCTTCCAGTTTTCAATACTTGTACTGATTGTCAAATAACAGTAAATATAACAAATAATAAGTAATAGTTTTAAAATATAATGTTAACCTTGTTTTTGCTGAAAGTTTTAAAAATAAAATTGTTTAGGAAAAAACCTGTTTGCATTTATGTTCTAAAGTTTACTGTATGGAAATAACATTTCCTTCCTGTGCCTTCTGCGCATAGCGCATACATGTTTTCAAAAATTCAATTATTATGGATTTTTCAGTAGCAAAAAGATGACCATTGACATTCTAGGTTTAAGGTTATGTCAATAGTCTGTATCCTAAAAAACGAAGTAAACCATCCATATCTCAAATGTGACTAATGGGAACCAAATGAAAAACCCAAAGTCTATGTCACAGAATTTTATTTTATTGTTGATGGAAAAACAATATTTGCAACTAGTTTCCGCCTAACATTGAGGCCTTCATCAGGCTATAAAAAAGGTTAATTAGTGGTGTAAACCAAAAAGAAAAAAGAAAAGAAAGGAAAGAAAAATATATAAATAATAAGTGATTCTGTAGTTTTGATGTTAATATGTGATTTTAATTTTTTAATACGGTTTCAAATGAATGAAAAATATGAACTATTAGAATAAATAGTTAGGGAATTAATTAACAGTATTAAAAATAGAAATGAAAGAGGTTTGTTGTCGGTATTTAAATTATATATTTAGTAAATATTAAAACCTCTTGTCATTTACTCATGAGATCAAAACCAATAAACCGTTATAATAACTTAAAATATCTTTAAATATCATTATGTCAAGGATGTACTTAATTTAGTAACAAAACGTAAAGAAGTCCGTATAAGTTTTCGTCTTTCCAAAGTCTAGTCTACTTATTCACTCTAAGAAATGTGACGACTTAGCTTAAGAATCAATATGTACATCTCTCGTCGACTAATAAGTTATTCTTAAAAATTCAAATGTAACCTTTACCAATTTAACTAACAGAGCTTTAACAAGCGTTTATGCAATCGGCCCTATATGTAATAAAGTGGAGGATATTGACTGGAGGAATGTAACTATGAAAATGATATGTTGATGATTAAATGCATTAAGACAGAAACCGCAAAAGGTATTTTTTTTAACCAGTGGTCGTTTGAAGTGGTGTTGGCGTTTCTATTAATGTAAATAGTGATATACTTCTTTTTTATATGTGAATGGCTGTATCAGCTTTACAGAGTGAACAATTGAAAGTATATTCAATTTATAAAACTCACTGACTGACTAACTCACTAACTCAAGACGAAGAGCTAGTGTCTCATACGTAATAACTACCAAAATGACAATAATTATTTATTTTGTTGTTATATTATATACTGTTGGTCGGAGTATGGGCATATTTAAATCCTCTAAGGAAATATTTCCCATTTTTTAAAATTTTTGTATAATCTCAAAATCTGTTACAAGTGTATCCCATTTCACACTTCAGTATGTTAACTTAATATCTAAATCAGTAGCACCTGCAAAAATTTTTGATTTTTCGGAAAGAAACGTAGAAGAAACGTTGAAGAATATTATATATTTTTTTAAAAAAGAAAATCCATAACCATCGTTTCAGATATTTTTTAATAATCGCCCTCTGCCTCTCTAATGTGGAAAGCTAATGATGACGATTGGAGACTGTTTCTTCTATCTCTTCTAGTTTTTGATTTGCTGAAATAGCAAAAGGCAAATGCATTCCTCAAGAGCATTGACTTTCGAGTTTGTGTGTGTTTCGCTGCCTCTAAAAAGTTGCATCCTCAGCCGGCGGTCTGCGACTAAAAGAGGTCACCTTGAAGAATGGATCCACCTGTTGAAGATGTCCCTACTTGAGATCCCATGCATCTTTTAAGGGGTGGGGCCTCTCGTTCCTCTTCTGTTTGTACGTTGTCTAATGGATTCCTCCATTAGTTCTTCATTAAGTCTTGGACGAAGTTTTTCAGTTCTTCCATTTGCTTCGCAATTTATTTTTCTTTCTTTCCATCCTTTTAAGTTATGTTGGTGTAACTTAGTCCTGGTTTCCTGTTTGCGTTGGTTTTCGCCGTCTTCCTTTTTGGTACCTACCTAATTTCTGCTTTCGAATTTTTAGACTTTCCCGTTTTTGGGGTGTTCCCCCTGGCAATTTGCATACTTTGCTGTGGCAACTGATGGAAACTCTGGCAATTGTAGCACTGCATTTGGTTCACACTTCTTCGTAGTTGCTCTTTTTAGATTTTGGTAAAAACTCAACTTCCTTTATTTTCCATTCATCCTCTTAGTTTTGCTGCTGGTTCGCTGCTCGTTATTTTTATTTCTGTCCTCTCGTTGAACCCTTTCCGATCTTGTTTCCTATTCGATTCCTTTTAGATTGTTGACATCCTTCTTCTTTCTTTGGTTTTGCTCCTTTAGCTTTTGGATTTCTTTCCTTCTGTTTTTGACTTCCTTCCTTTGGTTTTTGGCTTTCTTCTAAGTTCGCTTTGAAGTGTTTCTCAATATTTTCGACTCTGTCTTCAAGTTGTTTGAATAGTGCTGTCATTTCTAAGTTTTTCCTTCTTTTTTAGTGTATCTCTGGCATCTTCATATTTTCATATTTGTCACTGGGTCCGTCGTAGTTCATTTCTTCATCCTCCATATTGTACTATAGCATGGAATCGTGGACATTGACAGCAGCAAGACAAAAGAAGATCGAAGCCTTCGAGATGTAGCTGTACAGAAGGATCCTCAGAATATCATGGGTAGATAGAGTGATCGACGAAACAGATCTGCAAAAAATGGGGAAGGAAAAAAAGTGATGAAAACGATTAAGAGAAGGAAATTGGAATATATCTGGCACATAATGAGAAATAACAACAAATACAAACTCTTAAAATCCATCCTCCAAAGAAAATTGTTTGGGAAAGGACGGTCTGGAAGAAGAAGGATATCATGGCTCAAGAACCTGAGGACATGGTATGCAAGAACAACCGCAGAACTGTTTAAAGCAGCAGTCAACAAGATCCTCATAGCCAGGATGGTCGCCAATATTCGAAACGAATAAGCACTAGAAGAAGAAGGGACTAAAAAGTTTCGTTTGTTACTTGTCGTTAGCCTTATCGTTGTCCTTTTCGGAACGTCTACCTTGTATAACTACCTTGAGCTTATTGGCAATGTTATATCTTGTAGCTGTAGCGACGATGGGTTACCCCAAAACGCTTTTTGATCATCTGGTAGTTCTCGCTTAGCCTTGGTGTATACGTGGAGTGATGGAAGAACATAATAACCGAGTTACATCTTGCCAAAGAAACAGCGTATACTCATTTTACTCGTCTTGTAAGAAATATATACAAAACCAGTCTTAGTGCTACAAAAACGAGTACTCAGAATATTGAGCGCCCATCACATTTTAGCCTTTTAGCGTCCTTCAACTAAGTAATAATTAAATGAAGTACCATGGATAGTTTTTACATTAATTAATTAATTAATTAGAAATAATATTTCTTGCCCAACCATTATTGATTAAAACAGAATTTTTTGAATTTAGATTTTGACACAGATTAAATTCATATACGATGGTTGCCCTTTATATTTCGGAATTTGGCAACCCTGGAGTTGCAATCTGGCAACTGACAGTACTATCGAAAAGTTGGACATTTTTGAAGTTATACGTATTCAGAAAGTTTTGACATAAGAGCGCTATTTGTGCTGGTCACAGTAACTTAAAATATTCATCTTCAAAAATGGAATTAAATCGTGAACATTTTCGTGCAATTATTTTTTACAACTTTCGACGTGGATTAACTCAGCAAGGACCAGTGTTTATCGAGGGTATGGTGAATTCAATCTTGGTCGTAGTTCACTTCAAGACTAATTTCGTGCAGGTCGTCCAACATCAGTTGTTCCGAAAACCATTGATGATGTGCGCGAACTGATATTGCAAGATCGTCATGTGACCTATCGTGAGATTGAGACAACCTTAGGCATTAGTAGGACCAGCATACAGACCACCAGAACAACGCAGAACAGTCAACTCTGAATGGTACACAACCATTTGTTTGCCAGTTGTCTTCCAAGAAATCAGGAAAACCAACCGCCGAAGACGGATCACTCTTCACCACGACAATGCGAGCTCCCACACATCGGCTCAAACAACTGCATTTTTGAGCACCCAAAACATCGATTTGATGAGTCATCCGCCGTATAGTCCTGACTTCACACCAAATGACTTCTTTTTATTCCCGTATGTAAAAAACAAAATGAGAGGTCAACGTTTTACGACACCTGAAGAAGCGGTTGCTGCATTCAGAATGCATGTTTTGGAGATACCTCAATCAGAGTGGCAAAAGTGCTTCGATAATTGGTTCAAACGCATGCAAATGTGTATAGATCTTTATGGGGAATATTTTGAAAAACAATAAAGTGATTATCTATTATTGATATTTGTTTTTGTTCTCTAATCCCAAAATATAAAAGGCAACCCTCGTAGCTACGAAAGCTTGACAGAGAATTTTAAAAAGCGAGACAGATGAGTGGGCATACCCATTTAAATGTAAACTTGACACCATATCTTTGGCAACCAAGCGCAGTAACGGTGACGGCTTGGTTTAAAGAACTTGTCAAAATTGACTAATCAATTGTGATTAAGTATACAATTATAAACTATTATTCCTATAATATGAATAAACAGCAATATAGATTGTATTGTTCTTACAGAGTCTGTTCAAATATATTTTATTCAGAAATAAAAATTCTTTCTTTATTTTATTTTTATTGAAATTATTAAATTTTTCAAAAAAACTAGATAGGGCACTGGAAATTGTTCCCTGCTCCCTGGGTCATTTTTGTAAGAAAATCTGATCATATTTTAAAATGGCAACAGTTATAGGTCCAAGATCATTGACGGATTTTAAGAACTTTTGTACATCATTATATGACTTTTCTTATCTTTTAACATTTTATTCAACAAGGTACAAAGAAAAAGTTCAGTTATCGCTTCTATAGAGCTACGATCTTAATTTGAATCTACTTATTTAATTTTTGATCTATTTTGCAAACACCCTATATGTACATCAAAAGACATTAAAGTGTGTAAAGTCGCAATTGCCAATTAAAGAATTATGCTCTGTCTGTCAAAAGATGGATCTAACAGACCTCATCATTTCAGAGAGCCCTCAAGACAGCTATAACGATGGCACAACGATCGATCCTCCATGTTGGTTTTACAATCGAATGTAGATAAAAAATATTTACCCTGTATTATTTCTGCTTTTTGTCGAATTTGTTACTGCTATATTTAACAACTATACACAGCAATAATTCATAAGATTAAATCGAAAACGATACATTTTAAAGCACAACAGCAATTTTCTGTTACATTTTTTATAAAATCCATTTTTTTATTATTGAAAGCAGATAGCATATTTTATTTTTTAGACAAAATATGAAATTCACAAAGTTCAGTTCCCCTGTCGATAGCCTGCATATTCCCCGGGAGCCACTTCAACAAAACATTCATAAAATATCCCAAATAGTCCCGGAGGTTGCATAAAGCACTGGATTCGGTGTACGGGGCACTTCCTTATCGGCCAAAAATGCCGGCGTCAAATCGCTAATACTAAGAGATAAATAACACACATTTCTGAATTAATTTTTCACTTTCTTAAAAGCGGCAGATTTCAATACTTATTTTAAACAGGCGAAATTTTTTATTATTGAATCACAATAAGGATGTAAAGAACACTAAACAAATAACTTTTGCGATAAAACTTCCACGGTTTATTTAAAAAAATGACTGTTTTTATCTCAATGACTCTTGTTTTAGGTCATTCAAGATACTTAGAAGTTTTACATAAATTAAATTACTTAAAAGCTCAGACAAAACATAAAAGATAAATACAACCACGTAATAATAACTTACGCACAAGAGAATATTATTGAAGACCCCTTTGATGTTGTGGTGTCCCGAATATTTGATCTTGAGCACCAGTTAGAGAATTATACAATAAGAATCAAGTATTTTTACTTGCACAAAGATAACTTTGGGTGAACAAAAAATTATATTAGAGTAATTTTTTGAGAACAAAATATTAGAAAATTATTGAAAATGGATGTTTTTGGGTGAACATTCACTTATTGCATGTTAATTTAGTTCCTGCTAGTTTACATTAATCATAATTAAAAAATATTTGAGATTATAAACACATTTCCTACTGATTTAGGAATGTTGTAATACTAAAAGAAAAGACACATTTCTTCTCGAACAACATTTACCTGACGCATGCGCATGTTAAGTCATATTCTTAGAACAAAAAGAAACAGGAAGGAGTCTGTCTATATTAACTTCAAGAAAAATTTGCGACGGAAGTCGGCCATCTTGAAGCTCCTTGTATGACGCATTGTTTATGTTTACAGTATGCTGTCAAAGAAATATTTGCATATAAATGTCAAAAATGAGAGCATAGGCGTATCATTCGGTTCTTATAAAAACTAAATAATTTACAATATTAATTGGATTCACACACTTGATTGGTTGAGTTTTATTCAAAATAAAAACCCTAATATAATTTTTTATGGTACGTCAATGGAAACGGAAATTAAAATTGGCAATTGGCCGCCATATGCAAGCTCCTTTCTGGACTTAAGATCATTTTGCATATACTCCTTCCTGTTTCTTCTTGTCCTAAGGTCATATTAGATAGGAAATGTCTATAAGGAAGATTACTCCATAGTTCCGCATTAATCCGCTAGGTTCGCGTTGAACTATAACAAAAGAAAATTTGTATAGAAGATGGAGTTGTATTGTAAACATCTTGCTATGACATGTTCTTCTATAAGAAAGGGTAATGAAAATGGACATCATTACTTTCCCAAAGATATAAAATACAGAAGATTGTGGGTCGTATTTAGATAGCAGCGCCACCTACAATAGTTTTGAGTTTTCTACCTTTTAAACAAGGCTTTTATATTTCACAACGCGGAGTAAAATAGCTACAACACCGCGAGGATAAGAATATGAAGTGAGATTACGAAAACTCGATGCGAACAGTCCACTCGATACGCGTGGTATAGTATAACTGGAATAAGTTGCTACAAAGGGTACCGCCTAGCGGCAAATTTTGCTTTGTCTCCATAGGCGTGTATGTACTTGTGTATTACAAATTTGTCGATCACATAATCGTTTTTTAAATTAAGCGCTTTTATGCTTCGTAGTAATTCTTTTTTTGTCGTTACCTTTTCCAAACTAATGTTCCTATTTTTCATAAATTCTAAAATATCTGCCTTCTTTGAACTAGAATTTGGAATTTTTTTTATATCCGCGAATGATAGGAAGCATTGTCCATAACGACTACTGAATTTGGAGGAATGTTAGGAAGAAGCTGCTCTTGAAACCATTTTTCATATAAATCTGCAGTCATATCCTCATGATAGTCGGCTTTACATTGCTTAATATTTTTCGCAGACAGTAGTAAATAATTTGGTATAAAACCGTTTTCACTTCCGGCTTGAAGAATTATTATACGCTTTCCTCTGGAACATGGTGCATTTAAACTACACTTTCGAGAGTGATCTACCCAGCCATACTGAACAGTATCATGTGTGTCAAACCAAGTCTCATCTAGGTAAACTATATGCCTTTTTAATTCACGATACTTTGTTATTTTATCTAAATACTCTTCACGGAGTACAACAATACGTCGCGATTCCATTATAACCATTTGTTTATCTAATTACTTATAATTAAAAGCGCATACTATTTCTTAATATAAATTATAAATCGTTCGCTTTATGACGTCTTTTGTAGCATCGTCAACATTTGCAAATTTTGTTTTTTTGTTTTTGCGCACCTGTTAATGATCTATAACGTTACCGCGCTTAATAACTCGAGAAATAGTGTAAATAGAAATTTTAGTTAAGGTATTAATTCGCTTTATTATAACCGCATCTGAGAGAGCTTGGGTTCCGACGATACAGAGTGGATGTTTAACGGGACAAATATGTTGTTTTCACGCCATTCTTTCTACTTTGAAGCCTAGTAAACTAACTCACTCTGTATAACACTTTTAAATGGTTTTTAGCAATTAATATTGGAAAGACTATAACTCGAACCGCAATCAAAATGGAATTATAAACTTCCTTCGAATGGGATTCGGGTAAACTCGTAATTTTTGATCTATTGGGATGACAATTTCAATAAATGAAACAACTTAACTGTTTTGACGTTTGACATTTGATAGAATTTCCACTAATTTTACTGCGTACGAAAAGTATACACTTTATACACTTTTTATTCTGACCCTGTATTTATACCAGTAATACTCGGAGTAAAAAGTGTATACTTTTCGTACGCAGTATTTATTAGATTGTTTGATCAATGACAGCTGTTGCGATAAATTTATCATCGTAAGATTGGCAGATTGATATTACATTTCGGCTGAAACTGAGAGTCCAGTACTGTGTACCTAGAATAGGGAAGAGCGGAAAACGTAATCCATAGATTGAAAACAAATTAATAACAGAACGCGAGCGATACCTACATTCCTCCTGCGAAAATAACATCTAAAATACAAACCAATCTACTTGAAATATTATTGCTGGCTAAATTTCAATGATTTATGAACATCCATCTTTTTGTATATTGCAAACATAAAGTTTATATCAATTGAAAGCGCAATCAAAGATGCAACTTTAAAATGAATTACCAGATAAAAAGAACAATATTGTATTGTTGTATGAAAAATAAAATAAATAATTGCACAAAGTAATCAGTTCATTTGGTTTTTATATGCCGCAGTTACTTTAGAAAGTGCAAAGCATATTGTAGTTTAGAAGAATAATAGTAATTTACATAACAAGTTCCGAAAGTGATATTTTGCGGGATGAGTAGGAAGTAGGAAATCCTGCGAAAATCACTTTCGCAGGATGCACTTACGTACAATATTTTTTCTGTGGCCGCTAATTTGTGTTAAAAGGGATTGGATGAATATATTTGCTTATTATAAACTTTTTATTATAAATTACATATAACAATAGTTCTTAGAAATGATTTACTTATTAATATTAATTGCAAAATTATAGCAATAACTCATATTTATATTAGATATATTCACAGAAGTGGCAGTATTGAAATTAGTAGGTATTATTATAGTCTATATAGAAAGGACAAGGAGTAATACATCATTCATCTAAGTAGATTTCTTAGACGTACCAAAATATATTTTAAGAGGGTATACCGTAAGGTACATTTTGTATTGAACTAATGAGTTGCAGCTATGCTAAAGAATATAGGATTTAGGTCAGAGGTAACGGGATGTACTAATTTTAATAAAAAAAAGTGATAGAGGTACATACATTTTAGTAAGTTTGATAAACAAAGACAACACAGTTTACTCATAATAGAAAACAAACCAATCTGCAACAATAATTATTTTATATATTTTTGTTCTTTTTGTAAGAAGATTAACTCAAACTTTGAATATTGTCACAAATAAATTACAATGAAATATATTTTTAAAAAATTAATTAAAGTCAAGATAGCAAGATATCGTTACAATTTTTATTAAATTCAAAGAAGCAAAATGAATATTTTTTATTTGTATTACTCCTATATGTAGTGTTTGGGGAATTTTTCTCAGAAATGTTAATTAAATGGCAAGTGGCCTACTGTAATCGGCTTAATACGATTACACCTATTTACAGATTATTCGATTATTGAGAGGGATTTTCCAAACAACCCAGTTTTCTTAGAAACATTATCGGGAATATTATTTTAAAAGAAAGTAGGTACATTAAATCAGTACTTAGTATTAGTTCTTTGAGTAAAGTTGTATGAAGTTGTATGGTTTTCATAATATTGTAAACAGTTAGAATATATTTAAAATATTTGTTGAATGTTAATTGTGCAAGTACCAAACAATGTTGATAAGCCAAGGACCATCTAAACGACTAAAAACAGGTCCATTATCTTTAAATAAAAAAACTTTGATATTGAATTGTTAGATATATATCATTGAAAAACAAGGATCCAAGTGCAAGTGTTGATGATATTGTGGAATTAACGGCTGCTATGTTGTGTGTTGCTAAATCAACAATTTAAAAGTAAAATTATTTTAAGAAAAGTTAACTATACCTTCATCTCTAGTATATCCGTGTATCTAAGACTCCAATAAGTATAATTATTAGTGGTCTCTAAAAGTTGTCATTTCAATTTAAATGGGTATTTACATTTTTGGTAGCCACCTCTGGAGAATGACATAACTTTTGTTTTGCTTATGTTGACTGTTAATTTTTTTTCGTTGGTGAATTTTTTACAATATTAGAAGCTTTTTTACAACATTGAAAACCTATTTTTTGGAATTAAACTTGGAAGTTACGTTAAAACGAAAGAGTTTTTTATTATTCTTGGTATGATGGACTTCCAAAAAGTAACGACAACTTCCAACAATTTTGTTAATTTCAATACAGATTGAATGTTTAACATGTACCTACTTTTAATGATAAAAAAATAAGACTAGATATTTAATATTGGTGTGTTATCAAAATAATCGACTGTGCCCTTTCATGTACGATTCCAATTCCATTTAGTCGGACCATGAATGAAATCTTCTTTAAAATCACAGTTTCTGTTAAAGGACAGCGCGAGCAAGGACGTTGGAGACGTCAAATACACATGTCGATATTCTCAATACGCTATCAAGCGACATGCAGACGTTCCAAAGCGTCAAGTTGAATTGAAATTGGATATTTCTGAATGAGAAGTGCCCGAATATATATATATATGTGTCCCTCCCTATATTTTACTCTCTCGAATAAAATAAAACTAGCGATATTTATTTTCATTTGACAGCTCTATGCAGTGGATGTCAGCAGATTACTTGCCTTCCAGTTGAGTAGAAAGGAAATAACGTCAATAAATATATTCAACATCGTTTTAATAGTACTCAAAGATTAATTAAAAAATATTACGGTTTTGAAAATTGTTACTTTTGAGTTTATGAGTAACGCAATAGTCCAGTCACTTTGGGTAGGTGACTGTAAACTCGTATAAACTTGTATTTTGGCATTCTTAGGCTCGGTTGTACAATTAATTGTTCTTGTTCATCGTCAGTTCTCCTGAATTGCACTGTTGGACGCCGTTTAGAATCCCGAGCATTGTACAATAAGTTCAGTGTAACCTTATGTTCTATGGCCGTTGCCAAACAACGAAAAGAAGGGTATATAGGCATTTTCGGAAACCTACTCCGGGTTACCAACCCGATCCACTTAGGTCACGTGACGGATCACCATGGATCACTTACCCACCAACCATGTTTACGAACATCACAGGTTTCAGATCGGAGTATTCAATACGCTGTCATGTCATTCAAATTATCAACCCTAACCCAACTATTTTCAATTATTTACTTTTTTTTATCTTGTTCTTGGTGTTAGATGTTGTTGATTTTTTTGGTATTTTTCAAATCTTTTCTGTAATTTTGGTTATTTATTCATCAACGTGAAACAATTATTAGAAAAAAATTGATCCTATTAAAAATCTCAGAAAAGAGATTATGAAAATGCTGAATTCCCGCGCTTTTAGAGAATGACAAAATTTAAAAATGGTTCGAAATGCGCATGCGGTGTCTGAAGCGATATGAACGACCCTACTTTTCGATAGGGTTATTGTAGATCAACCCGAGTCGGTGATCGAGTTAACAGCTCTGTGGTTTACGAACATGACACAATCACTTTTCTACACAAAAAATACTTTCCTGACGACAACCCGACAGAAGACACAGACGAACACAAACATATCAGACAAAACGCACACACAATACACATCACACCAAACGAAACTGACATAACGGAAGACGAAATAACATACAACCTACAAGACACAAAAAGACACCCGCAGCCGATGGTATTACCAAAGAACTGCTGACACTAATACACGACACAAACCCGACAATACTGACCACACTACTGAATGAATGCCTTAAGGAAGGAGTATTTCCAGATATTTGGAAAATGGCAGACATCTGCTGGTTGCCTAAAAAAGATGGGGGGAAAAGGCCGATATGTTTATTGCCAGCAATGGGTAAACTGCTAGATAGAATAATCGCAAAACGACTGACGCACTACCTTGAAACAAAAAACAAAATACATCCAAATCAACACGGTTTTAGACGGGGACATTCGACTATAGACGCCATACAAAACATAACAGACAAAATAACACAAAACAAACGCGACAAACTGCACACAGTCATAATAACATTAGACTTACAAAACGCATTTAATACGGCATGGGTCCCCATGATCATAAACAAACTACACGAAACACAAACACCACATAACATTAAACAACTTTGCATAAACTTTTTACAAAACAGACAAATACAGACAGAACACATTACACAACACACTCAGAGAGGATGCCCGCAAGGCTCCTGTCTGGGACCAATACTCTGGACACTGATCATGGAGGACTGGTTTAAGACAATTACACAGACTAAACTCACGACAGACATTGACCTAATACAAGCATTCGCAGACGATCAGGTTATTCTACTGGCAGGGAGCTCATTGCTTTTGATCGAAAAAAAATGGGAGGGTATTTGGAAATCTTGTCAAAATTGGGCGCAAATAAATAAATTAAAATATAACAAAAATAAAACGGAGGCAATGTTCGTGCCATATAAAAACACAAGACACCCCAGAATAAAAATTGACGAGACGCAGATAATATTCACAAATACGATACGATATTTAGGTGTAACGCTAGACACGACCCAACTATGGCTCGAACATGTCAAGAAAAACAGAGCAAAAACACAAGATATCGGTCAAAAACTTTTTATAATAGCAGGTAGAACATGGGGAAGGAAGCCAGCAGTACTTAAGACCATCTACGAACAGTCCATTAAACCAATGCTCCTGTATGGTGCAGAGGTTTGGGGACATCGCGCAAATGACACTAGAATTATTAGACAATTACAAGCAGCTCTGGACACTGATCATGGAGGACTGGTTTAAGACAATTACACAGACTAAACTCACGACAGACATTGACCTAATACAAGCATTCGCAGACGATCAGGTTATTCTACTGGCAGGGAGCTCATTGCTTTTGATCGAAAAAAAATGGGAGGGTATTTGGAAATCTTGTCAAAATTGGGCGCAAATAAATAAATTAAAATATAACAAAAATAAAACGGAGGCAATGTTCGTGCCATATAAAAACACAAGACACCCCAGAATAAAAATTGACGAGACGCAGATAATATTCACAAATACGATACGATATTTAGGTGTAACGCTAGACACGACCCAACTATGGCTCGAACATGTCAAGAAAAACAGAGCAAAAACACAAGATATCGGTCAAAAACTTTTTATAATAGCAGGTAGAACATGGGGAAGGAAGCCAGCAGTACTTAAGACCATCTACGAACAGTCCATTAAACCAATGCTCCTGTATGGTGCAGAGGTTTGGGGACATCGCGCAAATGACACTAGAATTATTAGACAATTACAAGCAGCCGAACGACCCTTCCTTTTGGCAATCACGAAGGCCTACAGGACAACACCGACACACGCATTACACATACTATCTGGCACCACACCCTTACAAATAGACGCACACACCATACACACTATACACACAACATACAAAACAGACATAGACAATTACAAAATTAAAACCATAGACCTCCCACACCCCACAGCCAGATGTATCAAACTGACAGAAACAGACATTAGACAAGACATACAGGTATACACTGACGCTAGTGCTCGACATGACAGCAAAACAATAGCCATACACATAAAATATACGACAAAACAACAAACGCATGACATAAAATACAAAATAAACTCGACACTAAACATAAACGAATTGGAGGCGTTAGCCTTAATGTACAGTACCGACATTTTAAACAAACACTCACTTACACACATTACACACATAAACTTTAACACTGACTCGAAAACCACTATAACACAATTAGAAAACGGTAATAACAAAAATAAAATTATAATAAAAATTAAAAAAAACATAGAAACACTAAATTTAAGGCAAATCCACACAACAATACAATACACTTCACGAAACCACCCTGACCTACAAAAAGCTCATAAACTCACACAAATAGCACATACACAACCCGACAAAGAATATGACATTATAACAAAAAGAGACATAACGACAAAAAAGAAAGACTTATTAATGCAAAAATGGCAACATTTATGGGACAACTCAACGACGGGACGTAGTACACACCAGGTTTTCACTACCGTGCGCCAGGTGGATCCTTTTCTAAACTGGAAAACCACACAACTGGTAACGGGACATGGGAACATCGGAGTGTACTACACCCGATTCAGACTCCGCGAGACAAATGGACACTGCGAACACTGCGACAAACTGGAAGACACAACACACATTATAAATGACTGTACAATTACGCAACGAACACACGCTAGACAAACTTTACAAACACGACTTAGACAAAGACAACTACCCTATCCCCCTAGACAAATAGACATTACAGACAAAGAACTAATAAAATGGGTTAACGAGTGGGGAAATGACATGATACTTGACGATGACATGACAAATGACTAAAATGACATAATTAAACTTTACTTTATAAAAATTTCAAAACTCAAAAAAAAAAAAAAAAAAAAAAAAATTACTAAAGGCAGAATGAAAATGTCAAATAATGATTATGTAAAAGAACAATGTAACTGTAACCTGTAATCTGTATATATTTGTATTGCGCTACCTCCTGATTGGGAACATGGTCTTCTTTCGTCGATAATTTTTGGAGTGCGGCGATGGGATGGGTTTCTTTGACAGTGGATTCGCTGGAATTTGGTTGAAAACCTCTTTATTCTGTGGTTTACGAACACGGGTAGGTAGTTCGGGTTAGGTAAACGAACGCGTAGGTTAGGGATCGGGCCAACCCGAGTAGGTTTCCGAAAACGCCTTATGTATAGTATGTACAAAAAGTACGAGGAGTAATAAACCCTAATTAAGTATGCAAAACCTTTACATGGAGCACCATGAAATTTTTGATAAATCTCTTACCTTAAATTACATTTCTTCCGTAAATCTAAAAACCAGGTAGATCGACCCCGTATTTGTTTCAGTTGTAGCAAAGTGTAGGGTTTCTTAATTGTTAAAGGATTAGCAGATAAGCAGTAACGCAATGCAGTGGTGTGTATTTTGGGGAAAAAATACGCTTTAAAATGAAAAGAAATAATTATTGGAATACATTTATTACTTACATTTTATTCTATATCCGACTCAGAAGAGGAAGAATCGTTGTTGACATTAATAATAATCAGTTTCAGCAGTTTCTGCGTCAGGGATGAAGGCGCCGCCACTAACCGTATTTAAAGGGAAAAATATTTGGGATTCCTGGCTACCAGATGACAAATACTCGTTTCCAGGAACAGATACAGCTACTGTCAATGGATGGATGGAAACTGACATATTTTACAATTATTTTCCAAAAACGGTTCAACCGCAATGTCGTACATGAAGAGAAACACCATCATTAGAGTTTCAAGAGATGGACAGAACAACAGTCTTTAAAAGACAGTAGTCGTATCTGATAACGGGACCTCAAATATTGATGTTATTATCACTAATGGTGATCAGTCGACAGATGACAAAACTGTGGAAAATCCGAAGAGTAACATTGTTGATGCAGGTCTAAGTAGCTCATAACTGAGTTTTGAGGAGCTTCTATTGAATACCGTAAAATACACCAACAATAGTCTGTCAGTCACAAAACGAAAAAAGGTAGCTGCAGGTGTAGAAGTCGTAACCTCAAAAGAAGTATTGGATAGACGCAAAGTTGAGAAAAAAGTATAGGAATCAAAAGCACAAGAAAAACAACAGAGAAAAGAAAAGAAAAGAAAAGAAAAGAAAAGAAAAGAAAAGAAAAGAAAAGAAAAGAAAAGAAAAGAAAAGAAAAGAAAAGAAAAGAAAAGAAAAGAAAAGAAAAGAAAAGAAAAGAAAAGAAAAGAAAAGAAAACAAAACAAAACAAAAGAAAAGAAAAGAAAAGAAAAGAAAAGAAAAGAAAAGAAAAGAAAAGAAAAGAAAAGAAAAGAAAAGAAAAGAAAAGAAAAGAAAAGAAAAGAAAAGAAAAGAAAAGAAAAGAAAAGAAAAGAAAAGAAAAGAAAAGAAAAGAAAAGAGAATAGGTAAAAGAAAGGGACGTAAAAATGCTCCAAAGTTAGAAGAGAGCTTTAGTTCAACAGAAGAGATGGTAGAATATGTGGACTCCAAAGACGATCTTGACCCTGAAATAAGAGAAGAACTAGTTGTTGAAGAAGGGAATCAAGTGAAAAGTAAAGATAAATGCAAAAGGAAAAAGACAGAGACGTAAAAATACTCCAAAGTTAGAAGAGAGCTTTAATTCATCTTCAGAAGAGATGGTAGAATATGTGGACCCCGAAGACGATCTTGACCCTGAAATTTAGGTACGTTTTGCGAATATAATAAATTCCGATTTGGGTCTCCGATTGTACTTAGTCCAGCTAATTTTAAACGGTAGTGGGATATCGGGTCTCAGAACTTTAGTTTCTCTGTCATCAGTTCGCGCCACTTTTAGGCGTATTGGCCACATTACCTTTTTCTGTAAACTGTCAAAAAAATCACCTAATTGTTTACTTGTATATCGTTTCGCTCCTACCCTATCAAAATACTTTTTTATACATCGACAAAGATGTCTTTTAATAAACTTTTCATCTAATCCTGTCCTTTCCGCCGTGAAGATTATAGTTTAATCTATCTAATCTGTCTAGAACGTTTTCGCTTATCGACAAAGTGCAGAGACATCAAACAAAAAGTGCTTTAGTTGTTTTACTGCACAACCAAGAACGTATATTCCTTTGGCGTTTTTCTTAATTTTTGCCTTGAGACGAAATCTTTTCTTAATTCCACTCCCAGATTTTCAATTATGGTTTTCTGTGAACTAGCGCGTGATAAACGAAAAGCTATATAATTGAAAGGATCCTTGTTATTTCCGAAAGTATGTTAGAAAAGTGTATTGTTATTGTGCTTAAGACTTAATCTAAGACAGAGTAGGTACTCAAATAAGGTAAAAGTGTCGGCATAACTCTTTAAAAGAAATTTCTACAAAATGCATAATAAAGAAACGAATTTTAAAAAGAATACAAAATATGTAACTGTAGTTGAGTTTGAATTTACCCGCGAAATGCTAAGCGTAAATGCCATAAAACAAATGCGTTAGAAGATAAAAAACTAACTTGTATAAACGGTATAGTTATTGGCACTTAAAGGCAAAGTTCGTTCATACTGACAGGATATCATTTTTGTTTTTACATATTTCCAAATATTTTTTCTAAGCAATTGTAAAGCATGGTCTAATTTTTTAAATAAAATTTGTTTTAGGGTGAAATTTGGTTTTTAATTTATATTCAGCGTTATTTAGTTGAGTGTGCACTGAATTATAATTATTGGCACATGTGTAAATGTAATTGGCACTAGACGATATAGTTATTGGCATACATGATTTTAGTATGTCCCTAGGTACCTATAGGTCCTACCTAGATTTAAGATATTTTTATTTTATGGTAGATATATACACAAAACCGATAAAGATGTCTCTATTTTGGTCTATTACAAGCATTACAAACAAAGGAATGTACAATAGGTGGCATGGGATTGTATTTACGAATGCATTGTAGGTGAAATACCCTCATACCACAGAGTATATAAAACAAACCAGAGTATCGATGTTTATAAGACAAGAGCGGCCATTTTTTGGGAGTATAAACCACAAAACAGAAAATTGGTTAGTCTGTTTTGTGGTAACCAATATTCTGTTTTGTGTTATAAGCTCAAGGTAGTACTAAAAAAATTGTTATTATAAATAAGACCCGTACTTGAAATTTTTCTTTATTGTTGAGATAATTGTTATTTTCAGAAAGAAAATAATATTAACTAAACGTTGATTTATTTGTTTTTAAAAAAAGTAAAATTGGTTTTTTAGGTTAAATAATTACATATAAATAGAATTTCTACGCAAAATAAATGACCGAATATGTATGTCTTACATGCAATTTTCCTCGTTAGTAAGGAAGGATATAAAAAAACACATCAACAGCTTTAACACTTATTTATTTCTCCAAATTAACAATTTATCTTTATTTTCATTACTTTTAAAATTTCTGTTGATACATTTAATGGTAGTGTATAGTCTTAACCTAAAATATAATTTTTTTACATAAAGTAATGGAAAATTTGTACAAGGATGTATAAAAGTTTCATTACTACTAATATTTAATATAGTTTGAAGAACATGATCTTTTATTGCCAATTCTTCAAATAGTTTTTCAAAAATGTTATTTAGTTTAGCAATAAATATAATAAAACTATTGCCAGGCATTAAAATATTTCCATAGACACTATTATCTTTATTTCTATATGCTTTAAATAAACAGAGAATAATGCTCACATTGTATGTTTTTGTAAACATTTTTTTATTAAATATCCACTTACAGAACACTGAGAAGTAGTATTTATTTTAATGTCATTTAATGTAAGTAACATTTATTCCGCATCTCCTTCGCAGTTTTTTGTACTTGAATTAAATAGTTTAATTCATATGAGATAATTTTTATTTTATTATCTGGCGTTTGGAGCCCTACATTCTTGCACTTTTCTATTTTTTTGGATGGTTCGACTTTAGAAAGATTTAATGTTTCTGTTTTCTTTAAGATTTTCTTTTCCTGTTGATTATTCCGTGTTAAAGCTTTTGCTAATATGTTTTCTTTTGTCTCTGCTTTTTGTTTCTCAAGTGCTTGTTTTTCCTGACGTTTAGCTGTCTGCATATTTTGCCATTCCTCGGCAGTCAAAACAAATGAGGTTCGTTCTGTTTGTTTCTTATTTTTTCTTTCGGGTGTTTCTGGGTAGTTTAGTCCAGAGAACTTAAAGTGTTATTTTCTGTTAGTTTCATGTTGAACTAGTTCTTTTGTACTTTCATCTTTGGTTATGTTTAAAATTGCACTAATATTTCCTTTGGTAGTTTCTAACGACTCATCTGTCGCACAAATGTCATTGAGTTTTTCGCTTTTATCAGGTTTTGTTTCCAAGAAACACACATTAATCACATATTCTAAAATTGTATTTTCCTCGCCTTGTGTAAAAATTATGGGAATATCTTCTATATTAAATGTCATAGGGTCTTCTTGAGTAGATTCGGTAACGGGTTTTGGGCTGAATGGATTCACAGTTTCCAAATTAATTGTAGTTTGCAATTTATTTTGAATATCATTTTTGTGAAACTCTTTATATATTGTAAATAGAACCATTAAATCATCATCTAATCTTGTTTCGTTCATACTCTCAAACAGGCTTATTCTTTCTTGACCAAAAATTCTGCAAAAATCCTCATACTTTAAAACTTTATTTGGGTTATTACTTTCTTCGTGACTGTTGCTCTTTTTGCTTTTTTCTGCAGAAGATTTTTGCTTGCCCAGACACTTTGAATAATCTATAGCATCTTGGTTCCAAGGGTACACACCACAAGCACGAAAACCATTTTGAACTACCTCTGGTTTTAATTGTAGAAGAGCTTTTTTCAAAATCTGGCCAAGTTTGTCTTTGGTTAAGGCTGTTGCTGCGTTTTCTCTTCTCCAATCTAACACAGCTTTTTTCATTAAATTGATTGTACTAACCCTTACTTTTTGGAAGTCCATCTTATTACGAATAATAAAAACGATTAAGCATTTTCAGTATTTTTTGCTCGTTATTTTTGACTGAGGGAGTAGAGTTTGACGAGAGAACATAAGTTTATCTTTATTTTGCTTGGTTATTTTGAGAAGTGAAGTTTCCTGGATAACTCGTCGCTCACTGATTAAGATACAGAAAATCAGCACATTTATTTACGCAGTGAACTGACGTCACGACCACAGAGTACATAATTTTCGTCAAGTTACGAGCGAAATTTGAAAATGCAAATCCTGATTGAATACGAGTACGAATAGTTTGTTAGCATAGTACTTAGGACGTAATTGAGACAATTTTCAAAAATGAGTGGAATACCCTATTGCGGCTACTATTTTATAATGAAATATATTGTAGGTATAGTCTATATAGAAAGGACAAGGAGTAATAAATCATTCATTTAAGTAGATTTTATAGACGTACCATAAAATATATGTTAAGAGGGTATACCGTAAGGTACATTTTGTATTGAACGAATGAGTTGCAGCTATGCTAAAGAATATACGATTTAGGTCAGAAGTCACGGGATGTATGTTAAGAGGGTATACCGTAAGGTACATTTTGTATTGAACGAATGAGTTGCAGCTATGCTAAAGAATATACGATTTAGGTCAGAAGTAACGGGATGTACTAATTTTAATAAAAAAATGATAAAGGTACATAAATTTTAGTAAGTTTGATAAAGAAAGGCAACACAGTTTATTCATAATAGAAAACAAACCAATCTGTAACAATAATTATTTTATATATTTTTGTTCTTTTTGTAAGAAGACTAATTCAAACTTTGAGTATTGTCACAAATATATTACAATGAAATATATTTTTTTAAAATTAATTAAAGTCAAGATAGCAAGATATCGTTACAATTTTTATTAAATTCAAAGAAGCAAAATGAATATTTTTTATTTGTATTGTTCCTATATGTAGTGTTTGGGGAATTTTTCTCAGAAATGTTAATTAAATGGCAAGTGGCCTACTGTAATCGGCTTAATACGATTACACCTATTTACAGATTATTCGATTATTGAGAGGGATTTTCCAAACAACCCAGTTTTCTTAGAAACATTATCGGGAATATTATTTTAAAAGAAAGTAGGTACATTAAATCAGTACTTAGTATTAGTTCTTTGAGTAAAGTTGTATGAAGTTGTATGGTTTTCATAATATTGTAAACAGTTAGAATATATTTAAAATATTTGTTGAATGTTAATTGTGCAAGTACCAAACAATGTCGATAAGCCAAGGACCATCTAAACGACCAAAAACAGGTCCATTATCTTTAAATGAAAAAACTCTGATATTGAATTGTTATATATCATTGAAAAACAAGGATCCAAGTGCAAGTGAAATTGTGGAATTAACGGCTGCTATGTTGTGTGTTGCTAAATCAACAATTTATAGATTACTAAAAGAAAGCGAGAATGGAACTCTTCAACCCCCTAAAACTTGTTCAGGCCGAAAACCAATTGAGATCGATGAGTCATTAAAATAAAGACTAAGGCGTAAAGTCCATGGATTTTACTTACGAAAGGAAATTCCAACACTTGACAAAATTGTGACATCAGTGCAAGAAGATACAGACTATGCAAAATTCTCCAGAATGACATTATGCAAACTTTTGAAAGATGTGGGTTTTAGATATACAAAACATAATAGAAAATCTCTCTTGATAGATAAACTGGAAATAGTTTTTTGGAGAAGAGACTATTTAAGAAGCATTCGACATGCCAGAGAACAAAATTTGAAAATCTTCTACTTAGACGAAACATGCAAAACATGCGGATAAATGCTGGATATACAGTTTCCAAATCTTGGCAAGATGAAAACATTAAAAGCGGAAGGCAGGCATTCGTGGAAGGTTTGTCGTTAGGTTTGCAGCCGCCATCTGGAAAAGGAAAAAGACTTATCATTGTCCATGTTGGAAGTTCTGAAGGTTTTGTTGATGGTGGATTATTAACTTTTATTTCAAAACGCACAGGGGACTATCACGAAGATATGAATGGGGATGTGTTCGAGGAATGGTTTGTTCAAATGTTGGATCTAATTCCATAAGGGTTTGTTATTGTTATGGACAATGCAAGTTACCATTCACGGTTACGAGAAGCATTGCCCACAAGTGGTTGGCGTAAAGCAGAGCTTTTTGCTGCTAATCCTTTAACAATGAAGAAACCCTAAACTTTGCTACAACTGACACAAATACGGGGTCGATCTACCTGGTTTTTAGATTTACGGTAGAAATGTAATTTAAAGTAAGAGATTTATCAAAAATTTCATGGTGCTCCCTGTAAAGGTTTTGCATACTTAATTAGGGTTTATTACTCATCGTACTTTTTGTACATACTATAGTAACCCTTACTCTACTTTTGAACAAAACTTCCACTTTTATTTTAAAAAATTAGCTTGTAAATACATTAAGTTATTGTAAAGATCAGCATGATATAGTTTTTTCCTGGTTTTTCTATATCATTGCAAAGTTATACTGATCTTAGAGGGAGATATATCCAAGATAATCCATTAGGACCCATGGCATCTAGGCTTTAATATTATGTCTTAATACTCCAATACTTGGTCTAGTCTAGTTTATATAAACAGCTGTCATTTAAAAAGCTATTTTTTTTTAATAAAAGTGGAATTTTTGTTCAAAAGTTTCTTTATTTAATGTTCTTGCTATTTTATAAATATTGAAAAAATAAAAAAGCAAAATAATGAACTTGATTTTTTCAAAACAATATTATAATTATAAGTAAATTCCTCTAGATTATTAAATAATTACATAAATACTACGATAATAGTTCACTTACAAGAACTAGAAAAAGGTTTTATATTTAATTATGATTTGATTTGAAACCTACAAAATTTGTTTTAATTAAAGGAGCAGTGCAGTGGTTCACCTACAATAAATT
This sequence comes from Ophraella communa, assembly GCA_035357415.1. Taxonomy (NCBI): domain Eukaryota; kingdom Metazoa; phylum Arthropoda; class Insecta; order Coleoptera; family Chrysomelidae; genus Ophraella; species Ophraella communa. The sequence goes on along the minus strand of CM068988.1, from coordinate 15,375,890 downwards.
TAAATTTGCCAGAAATGAGAAAATAAAACCAAACTCGGGGTTAACTACTCTTAATTAAGACTAGTGAAGATTGTATTGTAATAAAAATAGGAGAGAAATTTCCTTTCGATAACTAATTTACGGGGAGATAATTTCCAATTTGCAATAGGTAATTCTGTACGAAATTATTTATGCATTATTTAATCATTCCGTTCGTCCATTTGCATCTTGTTGACATCATTATTTAACAATATTTATTTATTATTTCTATTATTTATTTTACTCCTAACAGATTTGACTGATTTATTGAAAAAAAGTTACTACAGTCAAAAATAGATTAAATTAAATTAAAAATAGATGCATATGCGTCATTTGGGGAGGAACAAGGGGGGCAGTTGCCCTCCCAATAATATGGAACATAATTATAATTTCATAAATAAAATTGGACTAGCTTAAGATGTACATTTTAAAGTAAGTTAGTATTAAGTTAATGCCGCAAAAAAAATGCCTTACAGGGATTGTTGACAGTGCGAAATTTAACGTCCAAAATCGCACTGTCTACAGTAGAAAAAATTGACCTTTTCCCTGACGTCACTAATGGTGAACAGTAGTAGTGTTCTACTGGTAGTAGAAACACATCAAAAAATTATGTACACTTGTCTGATTTATTCATTTCGCGAGATTTGTAGGTGTGACGTCAGGGTAAAGGTCAATTGTTTCTACTGTACATTATCTACGTACTACTTTATATATTTGGTATACTTACAGACTTTAAGTCAATTAAAACACATAAAAAAGCTATTAGTATTATTTAAAACATTTTAGATTAAAATAGTGATGCCCCTAAATGTAGGCAACACATTATACAATTTCTCAAAATTAAGTGTTGTTTTCTTATCATTTCATTTATTTTGTCAATTTTTGTAGCAAATTATAGTATATCTGAACGAACATTTTCTCAACTTTACCTAAGAATATGTCTGTTAGTTGTGAAAATGATAAAATAATGAGCACTCTGCTAGGGATATTAGAAAAAGCTCCAGCTGCCATACATATAGCAAAGAAAGATACGAAATTACATATTAAAAACTTATGGATTGGCGTAGAAAAAGTATAGTACGTTACACGAATTTTAATCCCATGACGCACTCGCCGCCGGTGCGCGGCTTATTCGTATGTAATATGTTACTTATAGCTCTTGTTACACGTAATATTTTATTATCTACGAGTGTTGCATATATTGTACTCATTATACATTATACATTCAATAGCAGTTGTGATGTTAATTCTATCCTTGAGATACGTTTGACCGATTGTTGAAATACTATAATCATCTAAAAAGATTACATAGAAATACGTGATATTTGTTGAACTAAGTACATGGATTTTTGTGCTATTTATGAGATATACAATTTTTTATAACTATGAACTGTAACCAAAATTTTTATTGGTCGTAGATAAAGTAAAGTATTCTACTCGCGTATAATGGCTATTGTTCTCTCAGTTATTTAAACTTCACCTCGTGAATATTATCCATTAGCCATAAGTTCAATAGGTATACGACCTTCATCTTTAAATTTATTAAGTAAAATATTTATTTATGACAGTTTATCATCCAGTTTATGAAATGAGCTTAAATTTTATTCTATAAATAAATTGGGAAAACCTTTTTGGTAAGTGCAGATTATTGGGATTATGGTTAAATTTGATTTCTAATTAATAAATTAATTCATATCTGGCTTGTCACAGCTGTAAGAACGGGACTATGTTGCCAAGCATTTAAAATAGTATTAGAATCTAATAAATGTCAAACGAAGTTTCTCTAATATTCTTCTTTTTATTTGACTACAATACTACACCATTTTTGAACGCGGCAACAGAGCGCAATTTTGCCAACATCTTAAACATTTTAGTACGAGGTATGTTCGTTTGAAGTTTATATTTTATTAGTCCAGGAGTTGTATTTCAAATAAAATTAATAACGAAACATATTTTAAAGCATTTATTTATTATTTGTAATAACTTGCTGCCTACGAATTTAAATATTTAGCAAATTTACAGTGAAAAAAGATACTGATTGACAGTAGCAAACGAACAGAGCAATTTGTTCACTTTGATGACGTACACTTATATTTATACTGGACAAGCTATCTTACTATTAATTTTATTTATTTATTCTTATAAAAGAAACCACGGGTAAGGTCACTTTTTTAACTTAAAATATTTCGATTAAGATACACCGAATCGACTTAAACAGATACATTATACCTAGGATAGGTTATGTTCAGCGTTCAGCACTTAGACTAGGAAAGAGAGAGGACAGCGCATGGCAATGAAAACCTTATGCGTGTGAGTGAAGCCGATTTTCAAACGTTTGGTGGCAAACAAATTTGGAACGTCGAATTGTATTTTTTTAGTTTTTTTATTAATTTCACCTTTTTTAATTACCTGAATAGACATTTTAAAATGGTTAATTGTGTAGCTTATAAGTGCAACAGTCACAGTGCTAAAAAAGAGCAAGGAATTTCATTTCATAGGTAAAAAGTATTTTACAACTATTTCCTTGAAATTTATTTTTATTAATATTACAGCTTTCAGGTAATAGATGTTTAACTAAATCACATATGTTATGTATGATAACTTAAATTAATTGTACATACATTTTGAAAATTGTTTTCATTCAGTTTTAAAGATTATTTTTCATTTAATTGTTATTATTTGCTCATAGATTGAATAGTTTTCCAGTGGCGTGGAACAAAAACATATATTTAAAATAGATAAAATTGATTAAAATTGTAATATTTGTTAAATAAATATGTTTTAAAATGATTGTTGTTTTTTTTTGGAGCAGTACATATTTAAAAACTTTTTTAAATTAGATTTGTAATACGAAATAATGAAAATGATTATTTAATAATCGTATAAGAAAAATCGTATGATACGCCTATGTCAATATTGTCCGCCATTAGTTTGGTGGTAATTGGGTTACACAAATTCATTCCAATGCGCAGTCCTCTCTCTTTCCTTGTCTAAGGTTCAGCATTACCTTTGGTTAGGTTATAATTTTATTTAAAAATATTAGTATTGCTTGTATCGCACTTTGATTTTGTCCATTAGTTATTTATAAGTAATAAGTTGGTTGTCTCTGGTAATAAGGTGTGTGTGATCATCACTAGCTAAAATATTAATAAAATACAAGCTCATAATACAATCGTCGTATTTGCCGTATTATTTATTAATACTATATTAAAAATAGTTTTTTAAATGTAATAATATTCTTCTATTTCAGTTAATTTCATGTCAAAATGTCTCAATGTAAGATATGGTTAGATAATTATCAACATGGTCACTATTATTCCGGAAGCCAAATTCAAGGCAGAGTTTTATTAAACTTCAACAGTGAAACAAAATTCAGAGGTAAATTTACCAATAAATACACCATCTAAGTGTATAAACAATTGTGTATAGTGTATAAACAATTAACTTTAGAGGGCAAAACAGGAAAAAACAAAAATAAGTAGTAATGTTTAAAAATTTTATGTTTTTCAATGATTTTAAAATATTTTGAAAATTCTGTTTATCGTTATAACTTGATAATAGTTTGTATGGTATTTCTTAAATTGCATTTTTCCTCTTCTATTACTTTTTAACTGTTAATTCTAGCTGTATATTTATACTCTTAAATTTATTATTATTTGCAGCTCTTAAATTACGTTTGATAGGCCAAGAACACACAGAATGGATGGGTACAGAAAACTACACTGAACCAGGAAGTAATGAAACAAAAACTAGAGATGTTCGCTTATATTCTGACAACAATATTATTTCTACTGAGAGTATTCTAATTGGAGGAAGTAAGTAATATTTTCTTCATGCTAGTTATTACATAATATTTGTAGAGTTAAAAAAAATTTTTGTTACTATTCTATACAATATAATTTTTTTAGATACTTGCACAGTATCACTGCCACCTGGGCAACACATGTACTCATTTAACTTAATGTTGCCAACAAACATTCCTTCATCCTACAATTGTGAATATGGCTCCATCATATACAAAGTAAAAGCTATTGTAGATAAACCAATGGCAGTTGATTATGAAGATGAGTTCATTTTTGTTCTTGTGTCATTAATAGATTTAAATCAATTACAAAATCCACAACTTTTGGTATGTTTACTTAATATATAAAGTCTCAATACAATAATAAAATAATGAAATTGTGGCTTAAATCATGTTATTATTTTTTAGCAATCTACATCTTATTCAGATGATAAAACTGTTTGCTGCTTGTGTTGTGCTCAAGGACCAATCACCATGGATGTAACACTTCCAAAAAGAACACTTATACCTGGAGAAATTCTCAATATTCCAGTTAGGATCAGTAATATGTCCAACACCAACATTGAATCATTGGAATTAAAACTTCAACAGGTAACTTACAGAGTTTATCAACATTAAAATTCTTTTGTGCATCATAAAATTACATACTTTTTTTAATGTTTTAGAAAATTGTTTGCAAATTAACAACATCTACTGAATCCAAATCTTTGGAAAATAATGTGATCAGTTTAAATGAAGTTGGTGTTGGAGCACATGGAGAACATACTTTTACTTTTCCTGTACAATTACCTAATAATTTTGTTGCACCAAACTTTAGTGGCAGCAAATTATTTAAAGTAAATTATACTTATAAGGTAAGAATATTATTTAAAAATAAATATAACTCTAATAATTAGAATTTTTTAGATTATTGCACATCTTCCTGGAGTTCATACTGCTCTAGCAATTGACATGTATCCTGAAGTTGGAAATATAGAAATTGGTCAACAAGCTCCAATAGCTGGTTTTGGAGAAAGTGCATTTGGCAACTTAAGCCCTACTGGAGCTGCATCATATCCACCAGCTTATCCACCCAATCAACATCCACCATCTAGTGGAGGATATCCTCAGTTTCCTACTTATCCACCAGCAGTAGTTCAACCATTTCCACAACCACCTGGTGCATATCCTCCACAAGGAAATCCTTATCCACCACCAGGTAAAACTAACACATACAAAAAAAATTTGTGGAAAATTAAATCATAAAAAAACTTTCTTGATTTTGGAAAACTGCCAAACATTTAAAAACAGCAACAATACTGTTTGCCTTATATTTCTAGCCACCTGGCGGATATTTTTGGAAAATATAACAAAAATATTTTTTGGTGGAGTATCTTATTTCTTCATGTTTTTAATAACTCAGCTTTGAACAGGCGTAAAATAAAAAAGTAGGTACCAGTCGCATGTTTAATAAGTTTACTATAAAAATGGCACGACGCCATTTTACACAAAAAAATGTTATATGAATCTAGAAAACTATAGGGGAATCACATAGACAACTGATGCCATAACATTATTATATCTAAAACACAGAATGGTTTTCAAAAAAGCAGAGGTTTCTGTGACAATATATTTATACTTCACCCTTGGCTGAGTTTTGAATCTTATTTAAGAATTTCAAAATAGAATTTAATTTGATAATTCATTCATTACTGTAGCACAAATTGTTTAGGTGAATGAATGAATGAGATTAATTAAAAAGATGTATTCATTTTTTGATCTTTTGCTAGGTGATTCAATAAGTCCTGTTTTAATTTACTTTATCTCAAATATGGAAGAATAAAAAAATGGGTTAAGGGTTTTTAATTTCGACATCTAAAGCAGGATACTATTGTTGCTCTATGCAGATAACTTGATATGAATGACCTGATCAAAATAAATATTTGCTTTAATTTTTACGGACATTTTTATTTCTGCAAATGTCCAAAACAACAGTACTCAAAAATTCAAATTAGTTTTTTGCGGAATTAATAACTGGCAGTGTAATTTGAAGCCATGGTTATGCAAATTTAATAGGAGTTCATACATTCTTGACAAATTCAATGGTAGATGGGACAAATAAAAAAGGTTGCAGACTATCCAAGAAACTTCTGAAGTATCTGAATGGCAAAGCAGCCAAGAAATATATGGGCATAACCAAAAAGGATCTGGGTCTGTCCATCCTTACTGGCCATTTTCACCCACAAAAACATTTGAACAGGTTGGGGTTATCTGATGAAGGGGTTCAAGTAGGTTTGTTTAAACTTCATTTGTCTTTATCTTATTTAAGCTAGCACTTTCTTAATTGAATAAACCCCATGGAGGATAGTCGATTTGCCAAACTAAGTTTTTTAGAGATTTTTCTCTGATGTATTTCTAAATAAAACTGGGTTAATCACCTAGGCCCCTTTTTTCGCAACAATAGAAACAAAATTAATGGAAAATATTTCTTACTTATTCATCACCAGTTGATACTATCAAAATTTTAAAGTTATTAGATACTGCGAAGTCAACTATGAGAATAGTTAACTATTTTTTGTATAATATATGAAAGTTTAAGAATTTTTGTCAATGGCAAAGCTTATCTTAAAGTTTATTGCTCAATTAAGAACAATCTATAAAATGTGTATTAAATTTTAATGCAGTGGATCATCTTACTTTTTTAAAAGTGACGAAATATGTTCCGTTTTGCAACTTAAAAGGACTTGCAAAACTTGCGAGTTTTGGATTGTCCAATGTTCATAAGAGTAGCGAGCGGCCATATCTCATAAGATATTGGTCGTATATATTTGAGAAAAAAAATCATGTCGCCTAGAGAAATTGCTGTAAATTATTTTCGAGTTTGTCAAACGTCCGCTAGAGGGCGTAACAACCAACACCAAGTAGAAAAATGGGATTTGTATAGAATTTTGCATAATAAAAGTATATCGATGATATCACTTTCATATTTACTGACCATTTCCCCATATTTTTTGTCTAAAACGTTTTGTTCTATCAAAATAAAGCGGTGGTGGAAGTTCAATTTTTTATAAACAAACTTAAGATTTCTCCCGTTTCTTTTGGCCGATTTTAGCAAACTTAGGCTCATATGAAAGAGCATAATTTGCACTATAATACGATTATTTGGTTTTGAATTTTTGACTTTTGCTGTCGCCGCTAAATGGCGTTAACTGAATTGAAAGCAAATATTTTTTTTTTAAAAACAAATGTAATGGTATATTAATTTTTATGTATTTTAAAAGAGGATAAATTTCTCTATAGTTTAATGAACAGAATTGATCATCTACCTTTTTTTGAACCATTAATATTGACCAAAATATAATTGTATTACATTAAAAAATGGCACGCTACTGTTTTTTATCAAAATAAAGGTGGTGCAGAAGTAGGATATTTAACATTACTTTTTCCAAAGGTGTTTTTTTTATTTTATTTTAATTCAGTTTTACGAATGTAATTGATTCGAGACATTTTGTAGGAAATTTTCAAAAGGCTCAAGAAGCTGGTATTTATCCCACAGCACCAGCGCCACTCCCTGAACAAGAACGTAAGTAAAATATGAATCTTTTTACAGAATTTAAAAAAAAAACAAAGAAAAATATGTCTAGTTTTTTTTACCCTTAAAAATATACTTTTATTTCATTTTCAGTTCCTCCTTCCTATGCCAGTGTTTCACAATAAACACTGGTAACGACGATGTGAAATCTCAACTTGCCTTTTACACATATTTTTAATGCTGATGCTGAATTAAAAGTTGCAGAATTAGTATAGTTATAGTGTTTTGTAACATTGTAAACAATTTAAATGAATACGCTTCCCTATGATGATATTTTATGCAATAAGTGTGCGCAATAAATGAATCTATGAATATTCCAATTCCAATACACTTTAATATGGCGTGGAAAAAATTATCCCCTAAATATTCACCCCTTACTTACAACCCCTAACTTTAAATTTCTAAATAGCACCCTGTACTTTTTTTATAATTTTGGATTTGGTCTTCCATTGTGTATTCAACAAATTTTTCAAAAATAAAATAGGTTCGTAGGTAATCAAGAAAATATTAGTTTATTTTTTATTTTTTTAAAATTAATCTAGTAAAAAATAAATGTAATTAAAATACCAATGACTAACTATTATTATTTACATTAGATGTTCGAATTATAGTCCACCTGCTGCAACAAACATTTCGAATCTTGCCATAAAATTTCTTGTACGTGTGGCTTGAATCATTGCAGGAATAATTCGGCAACATGCTTGTCTACAAGACCATTTCGATAACCACTGAATAGCAAACAACTCTCCAGAAACTATGTGGGCGGCACGCTCACCTGACTTGTCTTTGGAGGAGCGATAAAAGATATTGTTTATCAATAAAAACCGCAAAATGTAGAAGTATTAAAAGAAAAACATAAGACAAGCATGTCGCCAAATTACTCCTGCAATGATTCAAGCCACACATACAAGAAATCTTCTGGCAAGATTCGAAATGTGTTTTGCAGCAGGTGAACTACAATTCGAACATCCAATGTAATAATTAATTAGTTAATTGTTATTTTTATGGTTCCTTTAAGCTTTAAGGCTTTCTTGATTAATTTAATAAAAATAAAAAATAAACTATTTTCTTGATTACCTATGAACCTATTTTATTTTTGAAAAATTTGTTGAATACACAATGGAAGACCACATCTAAAATTATAAAATAATGTACAGGGTGCTATTAAGAAATTTAAAGTTAGGAGTTGTAACTAAGAGATGAATAATTAGGGGATAATTTTTTCTCCGCCATATTAAAGTGTATTGGAAATGGAATAGATCAGTTTTTGTCCCATTCGAGGATCTTTATTCGTTTAAGAGATATAGCCTGGATAAATTAGTCTGGGACACCCGGTATATAAAAAGGTACCAACACTGTCAGTTATCTACAACGATTTACCTACAGTTCGTTCGGTGGATCTTTTCCCATGACCTTGAACCATATACAAACGCAATACATCAATACATTAAATAACACGTAGGTCGTAGATTGATAGTTTAATAAGGATATGGCTAAAGTGACGGTGGACGTTATTTATTGTTGTATTAAAGCTGGTGATATTTGTACCTACCCTCAGGTAGATCAGTTGTTTTACTTTTAGAACAAGGTCTGCTTTTACCTGGACTAGAAAGAATTGGATAATTTTATTTTCTTTTTTTTATAGCATATACTGTCCGCCGAGATATTTTCAAAGCAGCAGCTACCCTCTAACATAAAAAATTGATTAATAAAAGTGTATTGCTAAATAATATTTATTTTACTTCTTGAACACTTGCAATTGGTTCCAAAGGTCCCCCATTTCTTTTTTCTAACTCAAAATAGTCCAACAAATTTAGGACCAGCTCCTGTGCTTGCGAATTTAACCTTTTTCCAGGCATATTCTAAAAATGAAAACTATTTATCAATGGCTCTGGTTATCCAGAAAATTAGGTCAATATTTTCTACTTTGTTGAAAGCAAAATGTGTTTCATATAATTCAGTTTGATGGAGTTCTAGGTTAGTTGTTAAAACAACTATTTTTGAAATAAATTTATATGCAAGGGGCAATAAAATAGATAAAAATCTAAAATAAAAATGTAAACAACGTATTTGGTCTGTCAATTTACAAATTCACGGATAAACCACAGAACTTTCATTGTGTAGGTTACACCTATCATCGACATTCGTCATATGGCTATCTCTGTTTGTTATATTATGCTGTATTGGAACAAACGGTTCAATTTTGGGGTTTTAGTTTCTGTGAGTGGAAAAGAGACGTACTACAAAAAGTAGTATGTTAATAATTTCAGCCATGGGAAAAGATCCAGCGAACGAACTGTAAAGTGTTTTGTTATCAGTTTTCATTTGAAAGAAGACTAACATTTATACAATATTATAAAATCCTTTATTAAACTGTTGCTAATACTCAAAAATATTTTTATTAATGAAAATACTTGTTTTTACTCGGAAAAAAATCTCAATGAAAGCTCATTTTAATAGTTTTAAAATAGGTGTTTTCGTTTTTTCTTCTGTGCCATATTATTTTTAATAAATTTCTATTGGAGGATTTTTTAATATTGATTATTTTTATTTCAGACTTCATATTCACTTTCTCGAAATGTAAATAAAATATTTAAATTTTTGTTAGGATTTATATTTTTTAAATATTATCTATAAAATTGTGGTATAACTTTGATTATCAATTTTGAATAACTGACACTGTAACCAATGGTTATAAATATACCTACAGTAATCAAATTTTTATTTAATTTTTATATACCTTTACAAATAAATATAAATATATCTTTTATGTCTATATATTTTTGAAGTATTATGTTTACTCTTTTTTTACAATAAATGTTTATAAAAATTTTGTGTTTTATTTTAGGTAAATTCACACAAACCGAATATGGTTTCATTCTGATCAAAGATTAAATCCAAAATATGTAATTTATTGATAGTAAATTATAATGGATCTAATTCATTGGTAGATTAACAATCTTACTGCTATTTATTCTGCATTTTAAAGGAACATTAATGTCACTGTGCCATTCATAGTGGTCATAGTAAATATCCAATATTTCACTTTGTACTTCTTTGATTCTTTGTCCAGTTATAACTTTTTAAACTTAACACAGATAAGCTGATTAACACAACTGTTTTTTTATCTTTGGCACAATAGCTTATATTCATTGTGACAGAAAAAACATCTTTTTAATTGGTTGCAGTAAAATATTTTTCATCAAGCATGGAGGGGTTACTAGTTAGTTATAATCATCAAGTAAATGGACAATGTCTACTCTAGAAGTGAGTTTCCTGCGAAAAAGTGTTAGAATAAATTTATAAATATGGTGTTTGGTTTATCAGATTCAGAATTAAATTCTGAGAATGGTGAATTTTTTAATAATGTTTCTGTCTTTAAAAATTTCAATTATTATTAACAAAAAACGAAAAGACAAAAAGATGGTCTCCGTTTTTTGGCAATAGCTATGAAACTATTAAAGATATAGCGCCAATATTAAAAATCTATCCGGGTGCACTTCCGAAAGGGGGCTTTTATGAATGTTAAAAATTTTAACTGGATTTAAACAAGTGGACTTTTCTCTATTTATATTGGGGGGTCCTGACCTCGGCAACGGCCTAATAAGGTCACTTTAGGCCAAAAATTAGGTTAGGTTAGGTGACTATCTATGTGAATTCCTTTGGCGTAGAGAAGTATCTCATTAAGGACTAGACCCTTGAATTTATTAAATGTATGTATAAGAATTGTATATCCTGGTGTGCGATAAAAATTTAATAGTACTTTCTTTTTAATAAATCATTTAAGTGTATAACTTGCTGACTGCTAACTTTAACCTAACCTAACCATTCTCTATTTATATTGGGGGGTCCTGACCTCGGCAAAGGTTAGGTTAAAGTTAGCAGTCAGCAAGTTATACACTTAAATGATTTATTAAAAAGAAAGTACAATTAAATTTTTATTGCACACCAGAATATACAACTCTTATACATACATTTAATAAGTTCATCGAAAGGGTCTAGTCCTTGATGAGATACTTCTATACGCCAAAGGAATTCACATAGATAGTCACCTAACCTAACCTAATTTTTGGCCTAAAGTGACCTTATTAGGCCGTCGCCGAGGTCAGGACCCCCCAATATAAATAGAGAAATGTCCACTTGTTTAAATCCAGTTAAAATTTTTAACATTCATAGAAGTCCCTGTTCGCGGAAGTGCACCCAAATATCTTAAAAGAGGAGAAAATTTCATAAATGAAGTCTTGATCAGCGGAGTTGTAGCTCCATTAGGTATTTATAGTTGTACGTAGAAAATAGGGTCACATCCGACCGTTGGAACGCCGTTTCGCCGCCACCAAATAAAGCAGACGTAAGAAAATATTTTTGTTTCTATTTAATATAAATTTATAAATCTTAAAAAATTACAGTTTTGAAAGAATATACCCCCGATATAAAATAGTATATTAAACAACGCATTTCATATGGAATTCTGTTATGACATGAGTTCATGTTTAAAAACCGAATCGCGAAGCGATGAGTTTTTTAAAGAACGAGTGTCACAACAGCCATATGAAATAAGTTGTTTATAATATTTTTTATATTTTGTCATTTTATCATTTTTTAAATTAATTTATTATTTTTATGTAAATTCGAAAATTTTGATTTAAAAAAGTATGTCGGTAGCACTGTGTAATTTATAACATTTGACAGTTTTGACATTTAAATTATGAAATGTTAAATGTTTTCAAATATTTTAAAATGACTAATACACCAATAATAATATATTATACAAGTAAAAGATGATATTCATATTTACAAATACTTTTTTAAAGAATAATATAAAATTAATAAATTGCTATTAACCACAAATGTCATTGTCAATAGTCTTGTCATTGGATACTTCACTCATGTCGCCAACCGTTTAAAACAAAAATTTGCGTGCGTAAAAGCTACATTACGATACGCATATGCGTTTTATAATGAAGATTTTATAAGTGCTAAATATAAAAAAAATTAAATTGATTTTTGTCAAAGTTATTCAATTGTTTTATTGTGTTTTGATGGCTCAATAATTATTTTATGTCATTTCATCTTTTAGTTAACCTTAATATTAGTTAGATTAAGTACAAATTTGGGATCATAAAATAAAAATGCTAGTTTTTATTGTATGACGACTACTATAAGGTAAAATAATAAGCTTTTCAAAAGAAATACAAATATATTTAATTTGACAACAGTGCTACCTATTAACATTTAAAGGTGTAATACAATTAAAATAAAAAGCTCTTACAAAAGTTAAAAATCTTCACATAATTTACCAATTATTATAAAATTTTATAAATAATAATTACATTAAACAGTGAGAGAAAAACATTGGATTCAAATTATATTTATAAGCTAACAAAATAGTTGGAATACATTAATTAGAAAATAACATTTCACTTAAGCACGCAAATTTAAATTTTTAAGTCTTATTTTTATCTCGATTCGTATTGGTTGGTGAAAATAAATCTTATTTTAAAGTTGCTTGCTTAAAGAGAAACTTTGGGCGCGTTTAGCCACTGGGCGAGTTGTACCAACAAGGTTTGAAACATAACAAATGGTTTAAGCAAACTGGGTGTTGTACCAGATCGGATCAGTTGGTAACCAGAGTTTTGCCAACAGGTTTGTTAACCGCCCAAAAATGTGAGATTAAAATAATAACCTTAGTTTTCTAACCTAAAAAATTGGTTCAGCAGTTAGTGGAACCTGAAATTTTTTTATTGTTATCAAATATAATGGAATATTCTCCGCCACCTGTGCCAATTTTTCTTCCGCGAAAGCTTTTTTAGATAGTTTTTTCATATGTTTAAGAATTTATTTTTTAGGATGGCGAAGACCCTGTAGCGATCGCTAGATGTATTCAAATTAAGAGCTACTTTTTTCCATGCCTCTATCTTCACGTCATTAGAGACTACGTCAGTCCTTTTATTTTCAATAACGCCCCATCGTTTCTTGACGCAATCCAAGAGGAGGCGTTCTTCTTTGGCCGTAAAGTTTTCTGACCTTATTTTATTTTTATTCATTTTTGGTATAATAAAATAATATACAAAACTAACAACACTCCAGAAACTGATATTGTAACTGGAACTAGGAAGGCGCTGAGGGTTAGAATAGCATTAAAATTTTTCTTTGGCAAAACATAGTAATTTACTACACAGTAGTTCATTCGTCTAACATTCATTGACACCAACCTTTCAAAATGATTGATTAACAAAACTGCACGAAAACACCACTGGTACAACACGTACGGGTTTAAACTTTTGTTAAATTTAACCCTATGGTTAGATAAACCAGGTTTAGCCGACTGTCGGTACAACTCGCCCTAGCACAAAGTTAGCGCTGGCAGCGGCACTCTATGAAAACCTTAGACAAGGAAAGAGCTTTCCTAATCTAAGGCGGTATCCATAGGTATGCTTTCCTAAGCTAAGATGAAAACACTTGAAGGTGACTGAACATCAATGCTTGATGCTCTGTGACATAGAGATAAGATAATTACCTATATAATTAAATTTTACAGTTGTATAAGTATTATCTGTCATACTTATACTTTATACACTAATAAAAACCAAATATAGAGATTTTCACTTAACTTAGTTAGTTTCTTGGCGGTCAAATTCGTTCTCCACTTTCTCAGCGCTTGCCTTGCGCTAGCGTGGCTGAACGCGCCCGTTTTCTACTATTTTTTAATTTGAAATAATTAGTGTTTTTGGGCAGATAAAGTATAGCGTATAATTTATTTTTTTCCTTTGATGTTTTAGAACAATTTATTTTCTGTTACTTTTTTTATTTTTAAAATAGAGATAAAACAATTTGAAATGTAGTGAGGGTCTTTATATAGTTAACTGACTAACAGCTAAAATACAGTGGCTCTTTGTGACGGTATAACTCAGCATAATATAAGAGTTATCTATGGGATACCTAGCTAGACCGGCACTGATAAAATCGCAAGATATTCTACACTCCCACCTATTTAAATGCTGTCAATGTCAATTGTAACTTTTGTTGTGTTTGTCTTAAAAAACAGAACTTAATTTTGATGTAATTCAAACTTTTATAATCTGAGTTCTAAGTTGTGTGACACTACCTGAAAAGTTATTATTGTTTTCAAAGAGTACATCTTCCCTACTTCTAATCAAAACTGTGGTTTTGTTGAGTTTTACCTTGAAGAAAAGTAACAATACGATTAAATTATCTACATTTCCTGTGTATATCCTGTTTCAAAGCCTATAGCTGTAATTCACGGTCTTTTTTCGAAAATTTATAATTATTAACATGCAAACAATCTTTCACATAAAACAAGAACTTTGAGGTAGGTATTTATCTTTTGTAAAATTATAAATTCCTTTCACTCCCATATGATGTAATTAAGTTTTGGTGCAATTAGTATTGTGTTTACATTACAGATTTATCCAATGTATTTACAACTCTAGTTAACAATGTCAGAAGAAGGATTGGACTGGTTAGGTAATATTTTGTCTGAAGTTCAGTTAAGTCAATTTTTAGTACCCATAAGAGATGATTTACAAATATCAAGGTTGGAACATTTTGATTTTGCTACATCAGAAGACTTGGAAAATATTGGTCTCAGTAAACCAGGTACATATTCCACTATTAATTATTTGATTACTTATAAACTCAGTACTTATATTTTAGGTGCTCGAAGATTATTGGAAGCTGTAAAAAAGAAACGTGCCCAACAAAAGAAAAGAAATTTGATAAATAAATTTATTCCAGCCACCAATAAAAATAATACTAATAAAAAACATGATGAAGTTGTAATAACTGATTTTACTTCTTGTTTAATTCAGGAAACCCATATTACACTCTCAGTTAAACTTGGAGATGGTAGCTTTGGTGTTGTAAGAAGAGGTGAGTTATTTTTTAAATTAAACTTAAAAATTAAATATTTATAAAACTTGATAACTAATTTAATTAAGTAATCTAATCAATTTTTAAATAACTTTGTAGATATTACTCATACTATGCTAATTAATAAACCTTTAATAAAGGCATCCTTGGCATTGTCATTAATAGAGATACATTTGTTATACTTACTGTTAATGAATACCAATTTAAATATTTATAAACAACCTAGTAATATACTATTAGTGATAATATTACTAAATGATAAATATTTAAACACTTGTTAAACTAAATAATACAAGGTTGAATGGATTCTAAGTTGATATTCTATTTTTGACTGTTTACTTTTCAAGTGAAGGTTAATGTGTAATGTGAAAATGTTTTCCATAATGCAATAATTCAAAGTATAAATCTTCATAATGAATTAACATAAAAATTGTCTCTGTAGGGATATATTTTATGAAAAAATATGAATTTGAAAGACCTTGAAAGTATTTAATATTTTAGGTGAATGGATAACTCCAAATGGAAAAGCTATACCTGTAGCTGTCAAAATATTAAAAGCTGATGCATTAAGTCAGCCTGGAGTGTTTGAAGATTTTATTAAGGAAGTACAAGCAATGCATGTACTAAGTCATCCAAATTTAATAAGGTAAACATATTTTGGTGATTAAAAAAGTTTGCTAATTACTTACTTTTACAATTCTTTTATAAATTTCTAGACTGTATGGTGTAGTCCTATCTCAGCCTATGATGATGGTCACAGAATTGGCCCCATTGGGATCTTTACTGGATTTTTTAAGGAAACAATGTCAACATACTCCTGTTCCTATGCTATGTGAATATGCTACTCAAGTTGCAAATGGTATGGCATATTTGGAAAGCAAAAGATTTTTACACAGGGATCTTGCCTGCAGAAATGTTTTACTGTCAACTGTTGATAAAGTAAGAAAATATAATAAAAATTACTTTAAAAATAGGTAAATGGAAATGGACAAAAATCAGGGAAGTTAATTGTATTTATAAAGGATCAACAACTAATTCCTGTATCTTCATCTACTTGAATGATGGTTGTCACATTTTCTATTGGTTTTGGTGGGGCATATAGCCCAGAATGTAGTAGTAATTTAGAAGTACAGTTAATACATTTGGAATTTGATTTCCATTTTTTTTAAGAAAAGGCAAAAGCTCTTGGTTTAATTTTCAAAACTGTTTTGTTATTTTACAGGTTAAAATAGGAGATTTTGGCCTAATGCGTGCTCTTCCACAAGAAGAAGATTGTTATGTAATGACAGAACACAAAAAAGTTCCTTTCCCTTGGTGTGCTCCAGAATCTTTGAGGTTTAGACAATTTAGTCATGGTTCTGATACTTGGATGTTTGGAGTAACAGTTTGGGAAATGTTTACATTTGGAGAAGATCCTTGGATGGGCTTAATTGGTAAATAAACATTTACACTGATTGTAATTTATTTTTGATGACATTTAATGTTGTGAATATGGAACCTTTGGCGATACTGATGCCAAACACAGTTTACACTACCACTAACCAATACACACTTTTAACCATCTAACACACGTTTTGATAATGAAGGTTTGAGAACGAAGGTAAGCTAAAGCTATATCTACTAACTAAACTTATATACCTATAAAACATTTTTAGCGCTAAAATACCATCGTGGTAAGCTAATTTTACGCTCGAAAACATGTTTATAATAATTTTTCCTTTGATAAACTTTGAAGTGGACTATCTGGAATAGGTCCTTTGTCCTTATTTAATCTATACCCAATAATTCCTGTGCTTTCAAATGTATCCAACAATCTATTTATTTCTGTTTAAAACTTTTCACACAAAAAGAATATATTATATAGGTTCTGAAATTCTTCGCAAGATAGAAAAAGAGAATGAACGCCTATCACAACCAGATGCTTGTCCACCAGCAATTTATTCAATCCTCCTGAAATGCTGGGCGAAAAATCCTCAAGATCGTCCCACTTTTGCTTCGCTCAAGGACTTTTTCCGAAAAAATATAACACCAGTAATGAAAGCATTAGGAAAACAAGATGAACCAGGTAAAATGAAAGTTGAAGAGGGCGACGAAATAGCCATTATTGATGGAAGTGCTGAACTTTATTGGTGGAAAGGTCAACATCAGCAAACTTTTGAAATCGGACTGGTTCCGAGATGCTTGGTTGATCCTATGAGACCCAAACAATCTGAAGATATTAGGTATTATAATTTATATGAATAATTTACCATCTTAGAATTTAAAAAATACAATTATTTATATTATTTGAATCAATAATTTTAGTAAACCTCTTCAAAATTCTTTCATACATACTGGCCATGGTTCAGCTTTTGGTGAATCTTGGGGTAGTCCCTCTTACATTGATCAAATGTATTTGAATAATCCGATGGATCCTCCAGATGTAATGGGTCTGCAAAGGGAATCCAAACCAATGCCAGAACTGATAGACAGAAGAAAAAGTTCAAAAAATAGTGAGTTCTTTAATTTTCAATAATAATTTTTACTTTGTTCTATAAAATAGGTTTCTTTTTTACTAAAATCCTTCAGTTCCTAAATAATATTTTAATTTCCAGTAAATGGCTCACTAAGGAAACCTCTAGATAAACAATTTAATTACAAAAAGTTAACAAATCAGGATAGTTTTAAGATGAAACCCCAAAGACCTCCAGATCCCAAAGTGGACACTAACAGGGAAGGCCTATTGGTTGATATTTCTCCCGAAGACAGACCCATATTGAGGGTTAAAGAAGTGATCAGCAGACCAGAATCTAGAGCTGTGTCTTTGTTAGACGAACCTATAGACGTTCCTCAGGAAGGTAAGATTCTTCATTCAAAAAAATATCTAAATTCTAATTTTTTTCTTTTATAGATTTGATCTTGGTTAATTGTTTTCTTCTTAATTTATTTTATGCAGTTGAGGCTTTTGGTTGGACATACTCAATCATATACAATGAAATATTTTGCTGTTTTCATCAAATAATCACTCTTTACATTTTTACAACTTTAATTGTATGGATTGTTTTATTTCACATTGTTTCACAAACTTCAAATAATGAAGAGAAGAAAAAATAGAAATTTGTGTTGGTTTGTAGATATTATCATTTTAGATATATTAAGTTACTGAGATAAAGTAACGTATGTATAGGTATTCAATTTAAGATTTTTATGTTATTTTCACCTGTAATTAATAAATTGCCTGTTAAATGTTACATTTAATTTTGAGCAATTTATTCTCTTACAAAAGTGAATTATAGAAGACTTAGGCGTAGTCAGTATTCTATTTAAGTGTTTTATTTAGACTATGTGGATTTGGATTTTTGAAGTTTTTAGGCTTTAGAGATGATTGGTAAAATATTGCTATCTGCAAACATTTTGGTGTTTGGTGAAATATACTGTGATTTAGAATTAAAAGAAGTAATAAAAATAGTTGTGCTTGTGCTATGTTTTAAAACATTTCAAATCCTATAACTAACATCGATTAATGATTTGAATTCTAGATTTCAAGACAAATAAAAGTTAACTATTCTCTCAGAGATAGTTTGGCAGAGAGATAGGCAAAAACTATTATTATAAATAATACTTGGTATTTCCCAGCTGTTTATGTTCACAGAATTTCTATTAAGTTTTTCAGTTAATCTCCTTTGGTAAAGATCTTTAGTTGATTCATTCCAGAACGCTTCTACGTTAATTTTTTCTGTTGTTATTGGTTCTTTCTGTTTTCTTGTTTTTTTTTCTTTCTCAGTAATAATTTAAGGTTTTAATATCTAGAATTTGGGATGGGTGTATTTGTCTGTTGGTAACAATGTAATCGATACTAGATTTGTGTCCCCTGCTATTTTTAATCTGAGATAAGTCGACAAACGAAAGACGAAGTACAGCGCATTAAAAAAAAGGTGAAGTGACAATCTGGATTGTGGCTAAAAAAATCGAAGAGAAAACAGGCCATAGGCCTGAAAAAAAGAAGAAGAAGCAATTCATCAAGTAACTTCTCTCTATATTCTTCCTCAAATTTTCCATTATTTGAATGAAGAATTCTAGAGGACGCTCTCCTACTATTAATTTTTATATCCTTCTTGATTAAAATCTCGATTCAATAGTGGAATAAAGACTGTTCCACTCTGGCAGATGCCTAAGTGGGCAAGCCATTGAATGATTGAAGAAGAAGAGCAGGACTATCCACCATTATTACGAAACAAAAGAAAGCTCTTTAACTATTTAAACATCACCCCTCTTAAGTAAACTTCATCAATTTAAAAAACTTGAAAACCGTTCAGAAAGAGTTAAAAATCTTATAAAATTAAATTTTGCTAGTTTGCTTCTCCTAAATTAATTTGGGATGTAATAAAAAAATAAGATCTATTCTTTCCCGAAATTGGCATTTCAAGATAAGCGAAACGTACTCTGGTGGCTCTAATGTAAACTAATTTCCGCCACCTTGTTTTCTAACCACACTTTCATATTCTGTGGTTATCATTGATTTTTATTATTACAGTGCCTGTCTTTAAAACTTTTTTATTTAATCTATAGAATTTAGTCTTAAAAATTGTCTGCTCTTATAATGGCGCCTAATAATGATTATTGTTCTGTGCCATTGTGCAATTCCTGTTTCTATATAGAAGAAAAATCAAGGTTACAAACCAATGTGGTAGAAAGTAGTTGAACTATCCGCCGTCGTAGCGCTACAATCTTAATTTGAAATCCCAATACTTCTGGAATTAATACAAAAAACTAAACTTTATAACGAAGATCTGCAAAAACTCTTCGAATCACGCTATTGTCTCATTTATAGTGGTCTTCATGTATTCCCCGAATATGCTTATTATTTAGGGTATCAAATGCCTATTAAATTTATCAGGTTGATAAGCCAAATTCGACTTTGCTCCAAAACGTCCTTACGCCTTTCTTTTGATGGCAACTTTTCCAAAATCGTTCAAGATGAAATTTGTACCATGTGCAACTCATTGCAGCCCGAAACACTGAAACACATCGTTATGAAGTGTAGTCTACACAATAGTATCAGGACACCACCACTTGATAATTTGCGCACATTTGATGATTTTGTTGCTTTGCTAAATAGGCTTTGTCCTAAAATACTTAAAATTGTGTCGCTTTTTTTCATAGGAGTATTGAAACTACGCTCTTTTGTTATTAACGAGTGAATCAAATTTTGTTTTTGTTTAATTATTTTACTTTTTCTTACTCGAACATTTTGTTTCTTTTTCTCCCTTTATTATAGGTATGTATTTAATGTCAGTTGTAATATTATGTTTTTTCCTACTATTGTAACCAAACCCTTGCTATTTGATTGTATTCAATTTAAGCAATAAAGAATTATTATTATAATACAAAAAATAAATGGGTCATGTATCCTCTGAAAATAAGCAATATTTTTCACTCTCCAGAAAAATCCCCATATTCTCCATATAATACAGAGTTCATTAGATATGTCCTATAATTTGAAAAAGTTCTTATTAGTTTTCCTTTATGTGATCAACCATAAAATATTTCTTCTTTTTATTCTTCTCTACGAATGCTTGCATAGGTACTTTATTCAAATCAAGAAATTCTTCAAATATTAATTTTGTGCAATTTTCTTTGACAAAATCATATATTTCCTTAGTGCTGGAACAATAAATTATTAATATATTATTTCTGAAAGGTGTTTTTTCCTGTGTCGCCCAGATCTCATTGAAAACACAATCAAAAAAAAATTTAAAAATACCCAGTTAAAGCTCATAATTTCTACTTTTGACGAAAAATATGTAAAAAATCGGCAAAAATCTTGTTAACAAAAAAAATAAAAAACAAAGATCTAATATATATACAATGGATGTAATAGTGCATTAGCCAAAATTTTAAAAGCACTTTGTATAAAAAAATATATAATCATAAAATTTATTTTATAACTAAAATTCTATTTATATTTTAATGATTGCATTGCAGTTAACGAAATGTGGACTGGAGAGATCCAAAACCAAGATTCCTGTCCACCTCCTCCATACACTTCGCCGCCATCTTATTACAATACTTCTGCTTTCGTTGCTGTTGAACCGACTGTTCAAACTACCATCGATCCATTCGATACATCGGTGGCCTATCAACCGACGTCTAGGCCTCTTTCTCCGACTACATCTACGCCTACGAGTACATTTATCAACAGAGTAACTCAAAATCTGTTCGAAACTAGTCCCAGTAAAAGTTTTAACCAAAGTTCAAATAGTAAAGTAGTTCAGAATCTCTTCGATTCTAGTCCTAGTCGAGATCTTAATAAAAGATACAGTTACGTCCAAGGAGATATTTCCAATAGGGGTTTAAATTATTTTAGAACCGGTAAGTAAAGCTTTAATACATAAAAATCTTTATAAATAATAGGAGGTGTATTTTAGAAAAAGATACAAATGTGGCAGTATCAAAGCAAGTTTCTCCAGTTCAAAAAAATGTGGCTACAACTTTTAACAGAACCGAAGATAATTTAGCTAATGGTATAGGTTTATTGAAACTGTCTCCAAATCATAAAGAAGATCAGAAAAAATTCATAGCTGATTTGGAAAAGTGTCTTATAGGTAAAGAAAATGAAATTCCTTTGTTGGATCCACCGGAACCAGCAAGAAAGGAAAAGAAGAGCAATGAAGTTTCTGGCGCATTTCCCAAAGTACAAAACAGTGAGTAATGTTTCACTCTTCTTACAGGTCTATTTACAAAAGAGTCGTTATTTTGACTGACAAATTGTGATTTCATATTCTGTAAATACTATGGTTATGGTGTCAGTCTTTACCAAGTGAATAATGACAAATCAGATTTTTTTATAGGGGTAGTATATGTCAGTTTGATGTTTTGTGGTTAACATTGATAGATCAATAAAAATATTGTGTAAAAAGACAGTTGTTGAGGTTGCATTTCGATGAAATTATCAATTTTGGAAGGAGTTCAAGCTTGTGAAACTATAAAAAAAGGAATAGCAAGGCAACTAGACAACAATTCTCCGTGTATTCGGAAGAATTGAAAGGAAATCACCATTGGCACCAGGTGGCGATTCAGGTTCCGGCAATTCAGCAACTTCCCATTGTTTAGGAGATATCAGCAAGATGGATGTCCATGTCCCAATTCTCGGGTAGTTACCTAGTATATCCAAATCACATTTATATCGACAAATGGTACAGTCAAGTAGCCTCCTAGATCAGCCGATCATCTCTGTATGATTTTTTGAATAATCTAATTTATGGGCACAATTTTGAATGGGTTCAAAATTTAATAGAATTAAGTGCGAAAATTATCCAGCATTGTGTAAACATTACAACAAATCAATTCAGAGATACTAGATTATCTTTGTTTAATAGATTCGATTTTTATTTATTGGAGCACATAATATAAATGTTTTGTTGGTGGACTGATTTGAAGAGAATATATTGAAATCCCTATGTACCATTTTATATTAAGTGACATAAAAATCCGAACACCCAGTTTAAATGATTTTATTTTTATAAAATTTTGTACTTAAGTACTTACTGAAGCATAATAAGTAAATGATTGCGCCTAGGCATGCTTCTGATCAGGTGGTCAATGTCCTCCTGTGGTATCTCATTCTAGGCAACCACCAACTCCTCTTGAACTTCTTCTAGGGTCTGAGGAGGACGTTGCAAATTGAGCAATCCCCTACCCATCATATCCCACACGTGCTCAATTGGGGATAAGTCGGGAGATCTTGGTGGTCAAGGTAACAATGTGACATCATTATGTTGAAAGAAGTCTATTGTGACTCTTGCGACCTGTGGTCGGGCATTATCTTGTTGGAAAGTTGGACTTGCCAGGGTGTCAAGGGTAAAATATGGGGTTCTAAAACTTCTTGGATATAACGCCTTCTCGTTCATGTTACCTCTGATGAAGACTAAAGGTGATCTCAAACCATAAGCTATAGCATTCAGAACAATAAACAACTAAAAGGTTGAATTAACTTTCACTATTTATTTTTTAAATACTTTCACATAGTAAGGGTTAGTACCATAAATTTCAATAAGCTATAGCACTCCAAACCATAACTCAAACAAAAAACCGTGGATTTCTCCTTTCACCACGTCGTCTTCTAACCCTCGCTCGACCATCGTGCATGCCTCAACAAAATCGAGACTCATCACTAAAGACAATATTGTTCCATTCCTGATCCCAGAGTGACCGTTCTCTGCTCCACTCAAAGGGAGGACCCAGTGTGGTCGGTATGAAAACAGGCCAAAACGTCTTTTTCGTCGGTAAACACTTCGCATGCCAAATAGGTCTACCGTGTTCTGCAACCATTCATTTGCAATGGACCTGATAGTGGAGAAACGGTCCCCTAAGGGCAATAATCTTAGGCGACGATCTTCACGATCTGTTGTTCTACGAGGGCGTCCAAAGCCCCTTGCTCTTTGAGTACGGCTTTCTCGAAGCCAAGCCTGACAACACCTAACCACGGTGTCTACACTTCTTTGCACTCTAACTGCAATTTCCCGAAAAGAAAATCCAGCTTCCCGAAATCCCACTATACGATCCCTATCAAACTCACTAAGTTGACGAAATAGAACAGGTCTCCGTACCCTAGCCATCGTAACCAATCGTAAAGAATGTCAAGAACCAAAATCCGCAAAATTTGGATCTTTACTACGGCTACAATATTCACTTTTGGATTGTTAGTGGATTTCAAAAAAAAGCAGGAATCTTCAACTGATAAGGCTGAAAATTTTATCAATTGTTTATTTCAGTAAAATAAATAAATTCACCAAATTTTATTAAAATAAAATCATTTAAACTGGGTGTTCCGATTTTTATGTCACTTAGTATACAGGGTGCGGCAGATGAACGGTCAATTAGAGATATCTCGAGAACTAAAGGTATCTGAAATATGAAAATTGGCATGAAGGGGTTTTGAATAATGAGCTATTCAATGAAAATATTGCCGTCACCATTCTACTTCCGGTTATACCGGAAGTCGCACATAACTTTGTTATTTTTAATGGAAGACCCTGTATATTTTTAAATTTTAGGAATATTTACGTTATTCTGAACATTTTTTGTTGATATTTCCCTATACCTATCTTGAACCGTTTTTGAGTTGTAATGTTTTTTATATGAAAATGACACTTTTTTACCATGTACATAAAATTCAATATCCTCTAATGTAATTTGAATAAAAGTTTAAATTTCTCAGGAACTATTTACCACATACCGCTTTATCGTTTACACTGTCAAGTTACCTTTTTTATTATACAGGGTGCTGTCAAAATTGGAATAAAAACGGAATCCACAATCTTCGCGTAATTCCTTTTTTTCAAATGGGACACCCTGTATGTGATTATTTATTTTAGAAGAATACGCTGTCCACTATCGATATGTATTACTATTCCCTATACCTATCTCCTGCAGTTTTCAAATAAATCAGCTTTATACATTTTTGTCACAAAAAATTAATTTATCAAGTCGCCTATGGAATATTCTGACACATGTCAGTTATTGTTATTGTTTAATAGTCACCTTGTTGTATGCCGTTGTGTGAAAGGTGTAATAATAGTTTGCCTTTAATTTCCTTAACCTAATAATAATGGCACATTTAGGATATACAAATGATGATTTTTTAAATTTAATTATGATTCACGGTGAGTATAACAGAATAGTATCCAGAACTTGCCGTGTGTTTGCTGAGAGATATCCTGAAAAGCCTCGACCAAATCATAAAACTGTTAAACGTTTGCTACACAACTGTTCCCAGTTTGGTCAGTTTAAAAGTAAAACAAATAAGCCCAAGACCCATGTCGATAATGAGGATTTACAAATAGACATCCTGGGATATTTTGCAGCTCATCCAAATTCATCCTTAAGGGAATGTGAGAAACTGTTTAGAGGTGTCGACTAGAACAATTCACAGAATTTTAAAAAAACATCATTGGACCCCTTATTCGTATACACTAGCTCAGCATTTACATCCTGGAGATTATGTAAGACGTGTAGAATTTTGTGAATGGATTTTAATGAAATGCCAAGAAGATGAAGATTTTACAAAAAAAATTATTTGGTGTGATGAATCGAAGTTTACTAAAAATGGTTTGTTTAACCGCCATAACAGTCACTTCTGGAGTGACGAAAATCCTCAAGTCACATGGGATAGTAAATTTCAAGTATCCTTTTCGTTTAATGTTTTTCGTGCTGTAAAAAATAATAAGATATTCGCTCTCATGATTTATGACGAAAATTTAAACGGAGAGTGTTACTGCAACATCTTACGGCCAGTAATTGTACCAGCAATGCACGCTTTACCTAATAATGAGGCTAACGAAGCTTGGTTTCAACAAGATGGTGCACCGGCTCACAATCTTATAGGAGTAGGCACATTGCTTGATGGAATATTCAATGATAGATGGATAGCTAACAAAGGTCCGTTTCTCTGGCCACCAAGATCCCCACAATTGTCACCATTAGATTACTATATTTGGGGATATGTTAAAAATAAGGTATTCTCTGAACCTGTCACTACTAAGGAAAATATGATAAGCAAAGTCCTTCACGTTTTTAACGAAATTGATGGAGAATCACTATCAAGAGCTACTAATGAGAATCTGCTTAAAAGAGTCCATAAATGTTTGGAAGTTGATGGGCAACACTTTGAACATTTGTTGCATTAACGAGCTAGTGCCTTATTATCTTTGATAGTATTTGTATAATTGTTCAATGTTTAACTCAATAAATTATTACCACATAGCCTATAAGAAAATTAATTTTTTGTGACAAAAATGTATAAAGCTGATTTATTTGAAAACTGCAGGAGATAGGTATAGGGAATAGTAATACATATCGATAGTGGACAGCGTATTCTTCTAAAATAAATAATCACATACAGGGTGTCCCATTTGAAAAAAGGAATTACGCGAAGATTGTGGATTCCGTTTTTATTCCAATTTTGACAGCACCCTGTATAATAAAAAAGGTAACTTGACAGTGTAAACGATAAAGCGGTATGTGGTAAATAGTTCCTGAGAAATTTAAACTTTTATTCAAATTACATTAGAGGATATTGAATTTTATGTACATGGTAAAAAAGTGTCATTTTCATATAAAAAACATTACAACTCAAAAACGGTTCAAGATAGGTATAGGGAAATATCAACAAAAAATGTTCAGAATAACGTAAATATTCCTAAAATTTAAAAATATACAGGGTCTTCCATTAAAAATAACAAAGTTATGTGCGACTTCCGGTATAACCGGAAGTAGAATGGTGACGGCAATATTTTCATTGAATAGCTCATTATTCAAAACCCCTTCATGCCAATTTTCATATTTCAGATACCTTTAGTTCTCGAGATATCTCTAATTGACCGTTTATCTGCCGCACCCTGTATAAGGCCTGTACTTGTATATGGACCACATTACATAACTACCCGTGCTAAGCCAGGATGGGTCACTTGTTTATTTATACAATGAATTGAATCTAATCAAAAATGTTCAGTTAAGTGTAAGCTATAAATGACTCATATAAAAAATCTTAGAAATGTACTAATTTTCGTTTTATTTAAAGCACATCAAAATCTGCTGTACATTCACGGCTAAAAACTTCCTCGCTTCTTTAAAAATTCAATATTTATTTTTATTTTAGAAACTTACTCAAACTTGGGAGATTTTTACGCCAAAACACTGGAAAAATCTCAGAAAAATGACACAGCTACCGTAATAAATAAAATTTGGTTTGAATCGACGTGTAACGGCAATTTAAAACAAAACAACAAAAACGTACAAGTAGACGTACAAAAGAAAAACGAAAATTTAGGGGAATTTGATCCTTACACTTCGACAAGGCGATACGATCCAGTTTATTCTTCAACGAATTCAGTCGGTCCCAGCGGTAGTTATTATGACTTGACTCCAGATGTAGCAGGTACGTTACAATATAAACTGTTTACATCAACATAAATTTAAACTAAGTTATATTCTAAAGTTTTTAATATTTTAGGTTCAGTCCAGAGTATTTATAACCCGCCAGTTCAAACCATCTTCAACAACTTCAGCCCATCCATATCAACCCACAGCAATACTCTTTACAGTAACACGAATACTTACAATTCAACAGTTAACATGAATGATCCGTACTCGATAAGTAATCAGTACAACAACCAGTCAACGAGATACGGTTATAGCTCAGTAGCTAACAGTATTTGTAGCAAACATTACAGTGATATTAGTAGACAGTATAGTGAAGTACCTGCAGAGAGTTTGTATCATGAAATACCAGAAAATGTGTACAATGATGTTAGTAATGATGATTTGTTGAGACCACATAGGCCAGCTCCGACGAAACCAGGGGCGATGCAACCTTTAAGTATGCAACAAATTCAGAGAAAGATCCAACAAGGACAGGTAAATACTGTCTCTTATTTTTTAATAAAATTATTCCACGTGCTATTTTCACGTAATCTTTTACATTATTTGTTCTATTTCTCAGGTTTAGTCCTTTAGCAAAGTTTAAACATGTTCCATTGCTTTACACTCTAGTTAGATAAATACTTCACTAATTTATTTTATTGTTAACTTTTTCACTAAAACTAAGACTAAAATGTGATTGTCGGAATTTTTGAATTTCCAAAAAACGATAGCTACTTTAACATTCTCTACCTTTTCACTTGCTACCCAGATGTATCCAGAATCAGGTGTGGGCTATGGTATTGCTTTTTCAATATTTCTCTACTTTTGTTATATTTTCTAAAGAATCTCTTACAGCATCACATTTTTTCTTAAACAACAATGTGAAGTGAAGTTGGAGTGCACATTACAATCTGATACCATTTTTGGTGATTTGTATTGGTATGTCAGCAAAGATATTCATAAGCTATCTTATACTGAGATGACAATAATGTTTACTATCTGGAATACAATGCTTGAGGAAGTATGTACCCTAGAAGGTAGTTGTTTTCCTATAGAAATACATAAAACATGAACAATTGTACTTTTTGGTTTGTTAATTTTGTTTCTATGTTAGTAGGTTGCACTTTATCAAGTTCTTTTACAACTGGTTTTGAATTTTTGCGACAAAACTGAATTATCTTTTAAAACTAAAGAACTTAATTGTTGAATTTCAGATTACATTTCTTTAAATGCTTTTCCATGTTCTTCATTATTTGTGCTATTTTCTAGTCTATTAAACCTTTCAGATATCAGATCTACTATTTCTTGTCTTAAAAATCTCCTTTTATTTGTTTTTGGCATTTGATCTACAGCATAGTATCTATGTATTCAAATACTGACTGCGCCATGTAATGTTCCTAAAATACGACGGTTCTATGAAGTACAATGATGTAAAATAAAAGTGGAATAGTTCACGAAGAGACAAATCTTATCGTTAGTGCCCAAACTAGAAGTGTCGATGATAGACATAAATCAGATAAAACTAAATACCGAACCCTGCGGTACTCCACACTCTATTGTGGTAGTGTCTACTGTCTAGTTGTAGCGTTAATCAGTGTGACAATCTTTGCCACTTAATGACATCTTTGGCGGTGCTTTGAGTTATACCGAGCGTGGGTTCTGGTCCAACGAACGTAGCCTCTGCAGCAGCCTTTGCAAGGTGGTCCGAATTCGTTACACTGGATCCCTACATGCCCAGATATCCATAATCTGTTTTCTATTAATTATGAAGCAAAAAAATCTAAAATACTATCACAAGAGTGCATTCGATTTATAAAGGAAGCGTCCGATTCTGAATACCTCATAATAGTATACATTATACAATAGGAATTTATTTTCTAAAAGCCTACTAGTGCAGTAGTATCAATGCTTGCCTTTCACGTCCTTATGACACAATATACTATATGCCTATAGTTTTCTAAAAGGGAAATTAAAATATTGCAGTTATGGAATGTTTTTTCAGGCTGCAAGTAATTATTTAAAAGGGAAAGTTAGGTAGGAAAAGTGCGATTTTAAGATTAACCCATAACTTCACAGTTAGGGGTGAACCCATCCTTTCCAGAGTTTGTTGATTCTTCTAGCCTAAACGTTCCCTATTTTTTTTCATCTACTTCTAAGTGAGGTAGTCAGCTCTATATAATTTCCATTATTATATAATTATTTGATACTGAACAATTTTTCCTTGGTATTATTTATTTCAAATCCTATAAAGTATTTTCTAAAACTATTTTGTAGCTAACAGCCGATGCTGAACGACTGATGACTCCGGAATATAGAAGCAATAAAATTAGTCAAGTACGAGATTGTATACCAGACGTAGATATAGATGATTGTTTGTCGGTGTTACAAGCAAGTGGTTGGGATGTAGCTTTTGCTGTAAAGACGTTAAAGATAAACAAATTAGTTAAGTATGTATTTATTTTTTATTTGTGTAAAATTTATATATTCTTTACTTTGACCGAAAGAATACATTTATGTTGTACTATTTTAGGTTAGGTTTAGCGGATAGTAGTCGCTGTGAAACAGCTTTACAACACACCAATTGGAACGTCGAATTAGCAGCCTCGGCTATACTCGATTCTTAGTAGATCTTAACTACTAGAAAGCAGTTGGGTTAATCATGCCATAAATTCGGATTCTATCATTTTTAAGGCTATTTCGGGTCTTAATTAGGAGCTCTCTATTTTAACAAACTTGTATTTTAAGCAAGTAAAGCACAAAAAAAACAGACTACTAAGTCCTACTTATAGCTGTAGTGGACAACTCAGGTGAATTAATAGGACAGTGTATTTCATATTACACTAAATTAAGCTCACAGTTTGCTTGCTCATTTTTAATGCAGTATTGGTACATATCGTTTGTCTGGACCGAATTTATGACAAAGTTGCATCGTTTACTCATTATTTAAGCATTGTTAATTATTACTAGTGCCAAAGGAAATCTCTAGTTATATCCACAGAGTCATTTATTTCTATTTGTAAGAAATCAAATGACTACCAATTATTTAGTATTTATTGTAAGCATTGTACTCTTTTATTTTATCTGCACTGATTGACAAAAAGATAATAGGTGGATTTTTTGAAAATCAGTGTATGTTGTAAAAAGTGATATTAAAGATCGTGCGCTGTGCGCTCCCGTGTGCTTCCGTAACATACGGGTAGAAAAAATGAAAAAGTATCGACCTATGTGGATATTTAAATCAAACAAAGAATTTCTAGTTAAAGAAACGTTTATAGATTTGATTTGTTTTTAATTAAAATAGTATCAGTTAATTGAAGTACCATATAAATATAAATTGATAATTCCAAATTAATGTTGGTTATTTGTTAAGGAAAATCAGTTAATTATACTTTTTTTAATTAGAAAAGGTTATTGTAAGTACAAATGAAAGTTTTGTATTAACATCCAAAGTGATTTTTTTAGCTAATTTGTGTTCTATTTGATCAAATATATAAATTTTCAAAGGTCAGGTAATTTTAAGAGTAAAGTCCTGCTTACACAATATAATTAAAACTTCCTAACTTTTTGTTAACAATATGTTTTTGTCATTTTAATTTTTTATGGATTTTTTCCAGAAAATGTTTTATTTATTAAAATTTCAATTTAATCCATTTTTAGGATGTTGACTTGATCAATTATAACTAATCAACTGTCAATATCTCCTGATTATTTTGGAAGCTGTTTTATTCTTATTCATGCTAGATAGATACATTATATTATTTTTTCTCGTCATACATGGCCATTTTAAAATTGTAGTTTCGTTTTGTTTTGAAGTTACTCTCATTTCTCCCAAAAAATTAACTAGCTTTAATCCAATGTGTTTTTACAAAATACCTTAGAAATCGGTTTATTTATACATTTGAAATAGTTTAATATAAAATCACAATGTTAAACTTTATATATCGATGGTTAAATTCTAACATGTCGTATCCCCGTTAAATAGAATTTTACAGGAGACACAAATAACTATTTCGGCTTTGCTAGATAGTACAATCTACTGATTTCATAATTTATTAAGTAATAAGACCTACTTAGAAAAGTTTTTAATAACAAATAATATAATTTTTTGCAACATCTGTTTTACAAAATGGCATACGACATATTAGAATTTTGTATTTGTGGTTTACGACTTTTCGTGTCTCATGGAGTGACTCAAGAATTATATTATTTTACTCATGTGGTTTGTAGAATGGATGAATGGGTTACGATAAAAGTAACAAACACCATAACAAAACTTTTATTTTATTCTGACAATTTCTTTACATAGGACAGAAATGAAATATGAATAAGTAAATTTTATTTTACAGGAACGAATGGTAAATTGTCATAAAAGCTGTGTAAATCTGAATTTAATACTGTTTTTAAGTCTTGTAAGTGTTTATACTTAGTTTCTTTTAATGGCAATCTTGTTGAAAACAACTTTCTAAAGACCTGATTTTTTGGTAAGGGTGGTAAACGGGTCCGTTGGGGCAAAATTTTATATTCTTCGTCGTAATTGACTTTATAGTGAATTGTTCCATCCGGTAAATATTTTAAACACCTCAGATCTGACACAGTTGGGTCACTTTTTATTTTGCCTGGTCGTATAGATTCATACCGGGTGATCGCCTTTTCATTATATTCTAAGAAAAAATCGTGATCGAGGTACTCAACATCAAGTGGAAAAGGTTTTTTCTAGCTTCTCGAATAACTTGTGCATATTGAGAGGGAAGGGTGATTTCGCGACCTTTTAATTTTCTCTCTATAAGAGCATGAGTAGAGTCACACTCCATTTGAGTGTGACCCTTCTCAAGATACTTTTGTTCGATCTGAACATCGTATTTTGTGGAAAAAAACTTAACGCGTTAGATAAAGTGGTGTTTCGGTTTTGATACCCGCAGCCATCTGAAAATATAATTATACCCTTTTTTTCTTGTAAACAATTTTTTTCGAGATGCTTTATAATGCAGGACACAAAAACTGATGCCTGTAAATCTCCTTCAGTCTCATTCCAAACATAATTTGTGCACTGGTGTGTTGCCAAGTTATAAATCGTAAATATGTGCACCTGTAGTCTAGTCTTATAGTAAACCTTGCTAGCCTCAATAACAGGACACAATTTAACTGATTGCACATCCATAGTAAAAATAAAATGCTTTCCATTAACTGCCTCTTCTTTATCTTTTCTCTTTTCTTCTTGTGCTTCATTCTTCTTTTTTAAATGCTTTTGATACTCTTCTTCGCTGAGTTGTTTGACTTTAAACTGAAGGCATGTGTCACACTGATCCTTCCTGGGCTTATACAATGCCAGATTGAGACTGTCAAAGACCTTATTGAAAGTGGTTATTGAAACAGCTGTTTTATTTTCAGTCGCACATTTGTTTTTATATAAATCATAGATTTCACTTTTTGTTTGAAAAGGATGTTGCAAGTACTGCTTTTCTGAATCTTTGCGACAATAGTGCGATTCTGCTTTTGGTAATAGGTCAAAAAACTTTTAAGATAATCTGTCTGTTGAGCAGTTTCCTTAAAAAAAGATGAAACGCTTCGTTTCGAAGTTTTTCTTTCATTGTCGACTTCCGTTCTGTTTGTGAGACCATGATTTTGACTTTTGAGAACCCAGTTTTGTGTCATCTTCTCCTTTAAACCTAATGTTGTGAGGAACATTTTCTTACAGACTTGAAGATTTGTATTATCCAACCTCAGGTGATAAAAGAATGAGCCATGTCTTCTAGATGGACCTTGGACATAACATCTTTTTTGGCGTATAAAGAACCAAGCTTAAAACATACACCTTCTTTTGTGACCAGGTCATCTTCCAAAATAGTTCAAATATTTCTTTGCGTTTTTCAGAAGAAAAGGAATTACAATTTCTTTTCGACGACATTTTACACAATGCTCCATTTATACAACCTTCCTTAACACTTCGAGGAGCTCTTTGAATATTTTGTTTGACCGATCCATCCTTTTTTTTTATAACCCAAGTAAGCTTCACCCAACATTCTAAATTTCTTGCTTTTATTCTTTTGCCATTCTTCAGGATTTGCTATCTTTCTTCGTACTCTCCTTTTAGGTTTGTTCTCGTCTGATGTAGGACTGCTATCACCTTCATTGGCCTGTGGGTTTTCATTATTGTCAACTTCTTCCATTTCTGTTACTTCAATTTCTTCAAGTGCTGGTTCAGGTTGCCAGACAGGGTCGTCAATATTTTCATTCTCTGAAATTGGTTCGATTTCTAAAACTTTCGGAAGTTGAGAGTCAGTGTCAATTTCATTTGCTACCTCATTTCCTGGGTTGTTGAAGAAATCTTCGTTCTGCAGAGGCGTTTCATTATTATTAACCATTTCTGGCACTAAAAATATTTTTTAAAAAACCAATATAAATAAAAAATAGGTTCTTACCTGATAGCAAATTTACGTAAGTAGGCTCTACTTCATGTTCATCAACGGGTAAAAAAGCTCACTATCGATAATATTGCAATCGTACACTACATTATTCTCCAAACAAAGCGACAATATTTTCTTACTTCGACTTCCCATCTAAATTGTAAAAAACATTATTACTAGTAACCCTGTAAAACTGTGACTAAATTATTTGATTAATGTTTTTATAATAATAGTGTAAGCCCATTACAGTAGTTCAAAAGAGTCGTAACATTCAATTATCGACCAAAAAAATGTACTT
The DNA here is from genome assembly GCA_035357415.1 of Ophraella communa. Taxonomy (NCBI): domain Eukaryota; kingdom Metazoa; phylum Arthropoda; class Insecta; order Coleoptera; family Chrysomelidae; genus Ophraella; species Ophraella communa. Next base: position 15,342,006 of record CM068988.1, on the reverse strand, counting down.
CTAAAAGGACGTATAAACATAAACATGAAAACAGCATCTAATTCAGGTTTCTAATAACTTTCTATTAAATTTTAATAAAAATAAATAGATCACCAACGTATTCAAGATAAATAATTATTACAGGTATATAATATACTAACCTTTTTCCACTAATTTTAACAGAGTCGAAGAGAAATACACACAACAACATTAAACGTGCACTGTTAACATAGAGGTTATGTGGGATACGACCAGTTGCTTTTAGTAATTTAGCCAATGATTATACGACGTTTAGTAAAATTCAAAATTATAGTATTTCTATTGGTCTGAAGTATCCGGCCTTTTAGAATTAGTTTCGGTGCCGTAAAAGTAGTTCCATAATGACGAAAAAGCCAAATCGTAAAAATTGAGGGTTACGACATGTTAGAATTTAACCATCGATATATATTAGTGATAAAATAAAATATTTTTGTAAATATTTGTCGTTTTTGTTAAATACAGAATAGATTTATTTTAGAGGGGTAGATTAGATTGTGAGAACTATGTAGCTACCATTTCCCATCTAGACATTTTCAGATCTACGAGGGTTGTCTGAAAAATTTCTGACCTAACAAAGATACTAGACATTTTTTCTTCAAATTAATTTCTATTTTTCTACATAGTCTCCTTGTAAGTCTGCAACCCGTCCAAATAGTACTCGGCGTCTTTCTCTGCCAAATAGTTGTTTACGAAGGTGATGGCCTCCTCATTCGACGAAAATCTCTGTCCTCCGAGCGCAACTTTAAGCTTAGGGAACAAAAAAAAGTCGCTTGGGGCTAGATCTGGTGAGTAAGGAGGGTGGTCAAGCAGTTCAAACCGTGATTAGTTGGATTGGTTTAGACCTTAGATTAGGAAAGCTTCCTTGTCTAAGGTTTAGACTTTCCTAACCTCAAATTTTTAAGTGACAGACTTCATTGATTATGATTTAGTTTTATGGTTTGTTTTCATTGTTTATGGTCAGGATAATAAATGTTGTTAAAAGCGAAATAAAATGGTTGTTTATACCATGTATGTTTACACTCGTAATTTGACCTTTCTTACAGCAGTGACACTGACAGCTGACTTTTTAATTTTGTTCTTTCGTTAAAAACTTAAACTAATCCTCATCCTCTAGATTGGTTGAGTTGAAGTAATCCTAGATTGGTTTGGGGTTTTGGATTGGTACAAAAGAATACTGGTTAGGTTAGGCTTTGTGCCTGTTCTCTGATGATCCCTGTAAATTTGCCTTTCGTGACTATTTTTAGATCATCAATATAGCCTAAACCATTTTATTTAGATGAGTGTTTGTTGCAGTTCCATAATGGTGACTTCCACTCTTATTATCTAGTATTGAATTTTCCATTGTTTTATAAAATAATAATGTGGCATTTGGTCTTTTTATTAAAAGGTATCAAATAAAACGATATATCATCTGCACTGTATTTATTAAGGTATTTGGAAATGTACATAGATTATTTTTTCAAAATTTCAAAACTAAAACTACCGATCTAATAAATGGAAATTCTCTCCCAGAGAGAGCCAAAAGCAAATTTTGTAATTTATTATTATTTACACATATACAAAGACTGATTTGGCAAACTCTTTAAATTTTTATTACAGGAACGTCGGTATGTAAAGTGATACATCATTTTATTCAAATTTTAAACATATTTGTACATAATTTAATATTCTCGCTACAAAATTAAATATATTGAACAATGAATCGATAAGTTGCATTTCATTGGGACTGATCTAAAGTTAATTGACATTTCAAAAAAAAAAAATATTACCGTTTAAATATTAGACACATTTTTTAAAATTAAATAATTCTCTTAAATTTGTTACGTGGTCCTACAACCGACCTAACTTATTTTTGAGATTAGCTAAAATTTAATAAATAAACCAAAGAAAATTGATAATAGTACTCATCCACATCAGTATGAGATATTTCTTTCGATTTAATTATATAAATGTGATTGGCATATGGGTAAATAAATTGTGTATACAAAGGATGATAACAAATCACTGGCCTCTAGCCGCTGCAAACTGAGCGCATTATCCAGTCCCAAAGAAATAAACGTCGAGATTATACAAAATTGATCGTAAAAATTGGTCGCTGAAGAGAACAGTAAACATCCAACGACTAAAGGGTGTGTATACATAAAACGATCCAAGGGGGAAATATTGCAAAACGATTGCACATTAATGTTTAAGTGATAATGTTTGTAAATACATTGAAGGTTAATAAATAATATTTACCAAGTTATACTCATTGTATAACACGATTACATGTTAATATGTAAAAAGACATCACGATATAAAATACACTGACCCCCTTCTTCACATTAATGTTTGAGCTAATATAAGTTTAGCAAGAAAAGAGGTTCTAAAAAAATATGACCAAATCAAATAAAAATGTGAAAGTAAAACGATCGATTAAATTTTTTTTCAAAAATAATATAACACTATACATAACGAAAAAAAAAATCAGAAAAATTCGATTAGATGGTAGATGGTTTTCGTAAAAACCACCAAACCGATATTTAATTTTATAATAAAAAACCACGTCTGTATTTATTCAGCTGCTATCCTGAAGCAGTAGTTTCCACAACGAAACCATTCCCAAAAATAAAATTACACATAATACATGAATAACTCCAATATTATTATCAAATATGAAAGCGTAAACAATGTATCACAAAAAATTACAATATTAGCTACTCAAGTTAACTAATACAATAATTAAAATCGATAAATAAAATTGACAAAATATATTTAGCGTCGATTACTAAAACGTCAGTTCCAAATAATGGATCGGATACATCTCCGGATACGCGATTTTCATTCTATAACGTTGTAAATTAACTTTACCTAGTGCAAATACGAAGTTATGATATTTTCTTTATACACTTGTGATATTTGATAACTTGAGTCGCCCACACAAATTATCTAAGAACTTCATGGGAAAATTAATAATAATTATAACTTAATCAATTATTAAATGTCAAAAACAACAAATTCTTTCGTATCTCACTTACTCTTAAAAACAAAGAGGGATCACAAAATTCATTTCATTACCGAATTTTATTCAATTGTGTTTCAAGTGTTGTTGCATTATTTCTCTTCTCGCTTTTTTCTTTCTACAATCTGGACAGAACCATTGTCCTTTAGGCGGTACCATAATTCCGACGCACTCGAAATGGAACCATTCAATTTCGCAATCGGTAGCGTCGCATCCAATCATCTCAGAGACCTGCAAATAAAAATAAATAAGTCAGTGATTGTTGAGCCCTGTACTCAGCAACAAATAGGAAGATTTAAGCCAAAACACCTCCCAACCGAGATATAAGGGTTATTTCGAATATTCTAAATGATTTGTCCATAGTACTGACACCTTCCCATATTATTTTTTCATACTTGGTAAAGAGTTTACACATATTAGGTTATTTTAAACAGTCAGAGTGTAGGGATGGATACTTACACCACTGTCGTAATAATTGTTTCTGCATGTTTTTTTTTGTTATTCGTCATTTTCTACGCAAATATCATCCTTTTGTATCCATACGACAGAGTGAGTAGTTTTCGAGTTATTTGCATTTAAAGGTAATGTTTAAAATATCCATTTTTGTTTTATTGCTTAACACGAGTTTCCTTAATAATTAACCACCTTGATAAAATGTGTTTATTCGAATCGTAAATTCACATGAGTCAATAACTATTTCACTAAATAAATAAAATTTATTAGTTTCAGTAAAGGGGGTATCGGTTTTTGGGCTAAGACCGATGTCAAGCAAATTTTTATATATTTTTATATATTATAAATAAAAAATGCACTTCTCACTATTTTAGACCTTAAAACTTCCCAGAACATACTTTTTTTTTAATGGTTACATTGCAATAAAAATACATATAAATAATTTTTATAAATCATTAGTGTTCAAAGGTTTAATGATTTGAAAAATTATTATTAATGGTTAAAGAAAACAAAACATATAGTACATATAAATATTATAGTTATTTCTGTACTGCAAAATGTGTTGTCTAACTTGGTGAGACCCGTATGTACCAACGATCGTACCAACCATTGGTTGAATAATCAGCGGTTGGCCTCTAACCGATGATTTCAGCCAACGATAATAAACTTCTTGCTCACCATTCACCAACATTATAGAATTTTTTGTAATATTATAGCAATCTTGTTTGTGAACCAACATTGCAGCCATCACACCACAATGATAAAATTTTGCAGTAGTATTAAAATTGTCAATAAACTATTTTATGTAAGTTTTTTACCAGTCGACTAGTTCATTCTTGCATAACAGTTTTTTTAATAATTCTCCTACAAGCTAAATATCATACAACTTAGGTTTTTAAATAACAGAAATTAATCTTAAGCCCACAACTTGAATTTAAAAGCAAATCCTTGCTCTTTCCTCTCAGAGTGTGAAGGTTGCTTCTAATGTACTTTGTTAGCCATTTGTTTACTATTTAAAAAAAAAACTGCAAAAGTGGAAAATTGTTTCCACCTGCACCCAGGGTAAAGAAACTTAGTTTCTATACCAATCTTGACCGTTTTATATGAAAAAACAACTACTTCCTGGGCCATATGCCCCAACGGACATTGAATTACATTCCAAAGAAAACGTGATGGCGACCGACTTCGTCGATACTTAAAACCATCTTTATCGATTTGCAAATCAACGGGAAGAACACTACTCGTAGACCGGTTTCAACATTATTGTGTCTCATCAGTACGAGGTAAGTAGTTCATCTCATCCCGCAGAGCAGGATGCAGAATGATTCTTTTACGCCAATACATAAACCGTGAATCCACGATTCAAAAGCGCCCGTTGGGGCATATAGCCCAGGAAGTAGTTGTTTTTTCATATAAAACGGTCAAGCTTGGTATAGAAACTGTTAAGTTTCTTTACCCTGGGTGCAGGTGGAAACAATTTTCCACTTTTGCAGTTTTTTTTATTGACTGCACCTTATAGAAATTATTTCTTGATTGTTTAATAATTGTTTGGCTGTAATTCTATCCGGTGAAGGTTATAGTCAACGTCGTATTGCTGGAATATTACATGCTGCTCGTGACACAGTCATTTTTGAGAGACAGGTTCTTACCCCAGAAGGCCTGGTCAGGGCCACCATCGCTGCACTTCAATGAGGGACAATTGTTTTGTTGTCAGCACGATTTTAGGAGATTTTTGGTTCTTTACCGCTGTTGAAGCAAGTACTCGTCTTGCTGAGGTGAGAAATGTGGAGGTCAGCGAGAGAAACATAAGAAGAAGTTTGGCAGAAAGGACTCGCTTCACCCGGATCGCAAAACAGCTAGACTCCGTTTTGCATGTGATATAAAAGATAAAGCCTTCGGATAACTAGGCTTTATTCAACTTTAAAATATGTGGTGCATTAATATAGAAATTGAATACAATAATGACATGACAATAATAAACAAAGTGACAGACGTAAATGTCAAATAGGTAGATAATACAACATAGACTAATATAAGTATGTTTCCATTCAAGGAGTGCGGATTATTACACTAAAGAGTTCATATCAGCATGTGAATATAGTATGAGGAATATGGATCAGTGGAAGAGTGTTTTATTCTCTGCAGAGAGCAGAATTGCTTAAAAACGTCCAGGCCACTAGCGTATACACAGAAGCCCGACATTGCGGTTTGCTCCTTGCTTGACATAGGGCGGAATTTCTTACGAGGCTCGTACAGATCCGGTTAATTTTTGCCAGAGGCGGTGTAGATGCTCACAGGTATGTTCAAGAAGTTCTTCAAGAACATGTCATTGTTCTTCAGCGATACAACGCACGATGTCATGTCGCTCAAGAGAAAATCTAAAAAACGAATTCGAGCACAAGACCAGCTCTACCACTAATATAAGTATAAAAGCAGACGATGGAAACAGATAAATAACTAACAGAGGTTTTGTAGATATTAAATCTCAACTTTAGCCATTTTTTGAAGTAGCTAAACGACTTACCTCATCGTATGGACACTGGCAGTAACAATACAGTTGCGGTTGAGCAGGTTTGGGCGTTACACTTGGCGGTTCATCCGAGCTAGAATCGTTGGAATCGCTTCCGCTGTCTCCGTCTCCTATACCTCGACTGCTCAACAGTCTTATAGGTGGAATGCTGGGTTTCGGCCTGGGACGTTGGACTCTAAAATCGCTAAGATGAGTGCCTGTCCGAATGGAAATGGGTTCGATGGGTGGTTGAGGGGGAGCAACGGGTTGAGTTTTAATCGTTATTGGGGGAACTACCATGGGCGAACGTGGGGTTTGTGGTGTCTGCAAATAAAATCAATCAATAAATAAAAATTACTTTTGACAATTATAAGCAATTTACTTCGACTTTTCGATGTTTCGGCGTTGGTTTTTCAGCTTCTTCGTCGCTAGAGTATCCGTAAAATTTGTTCGGCACCCTTCTACGTTTAGACGCCCTCAAACTGGAATCTAGGGAATCTTGTCTGTTAAAAGCAGATTCAGTTTGTACTTTAGAATAAGGTGCTAGTGAAACGGGGGTCGATATTGAAGGTGATGAAATAGACGGACTAGATATTGGGGAATTCCTGGATATCGTTAAAGTAATCGGTGCTACAGATGGAGATTGAGGTTTCAGCTGTTGATTTTGCTAGAAAAAATAACAAACGATATTATACAATAATATTAAGCAAACAGCAATAATACCTGTTGATGGAATTGTTGATAATAAGGAGGAATTGGAATATCCGGAGTAATTATATTATTGACAACAGGTTCGATCACTTCCGCCGCCTTTTTTTCGCTCTTTCTCTTTTTCTTCTTTTTAGATTTTGATTTCTTTCTTTTCTTCTCTTCGGGTTCTATAACTTCTGACGGCGGAGTAGGAGGTCGACTGGTACTTTCTATAAACGAACCGTTCGGTAGATTGTTCGGTCCCATCAATTCAAGAAGCTGTTGGCGTTTTTCTTCGAGGATTTTTTTAGCAAGTTTTTGCGGAGCTTCATCATAAAATTCTTCGTCTGTTTCGCTTTCGGTGGTTTCTAAATCCGATTCTCTGATAGGAGTTTCAACTACAACGGGTACTACTGCATCAGCCACTACGTCTATATTATTGTTCGCTAAAAAAATGAAACCGTTAAAAAACTATATCAATACAATGCGATTGCAATATTACTTTTTTCTTGTTCCGCTTTTATTTTCTTCGCCCTCTCTTTTCTCTTCTGTTTCTTTAACATCTGTCGCTTTCTACCTTCTTCCGATGAACTTTCCGAACTCGAGCTGTCCGAAGAAGAACTTGAACTGCCTGAACTAGAGCTACAACTGCAATTAGATCCACACGAACAACTTGACGAATCCGAATCGCTACTACTGCTAGACGAATTGCTAGCTTTTTTTTCTTCCTTTTTATCTTCTTTTACTGGGTTTTCGACCGGCTGTTCGATTATAGGTTGTTCCTCCTTTTCTGGACCTTAAATACAACAATACTTATATATAAAACCAATTAACATACTGGTCAAAGAATAAACTTATTCTATTTGGTCCCAATCTTAAACTGCAATAGCAAAAAAAACTCATAACTATCGAACTAGCAAAAGATATACTCTATTATTGCACGGAACGAAATACATAATATATACAGAAAAAGTTCATAATACTCTAATTAAAATTTGGATTCAAGTTCCGGTAGAGGCACAGAGAACACTCCAGATGACTGGTTAAACCAAATTGACTGAAAATACCTTGCTTGCCTGGAAAACCGCCTAAGAGATGAAGCAATTACAATTGGTGGACAAGTAATGAAAACACGGAACACTGACAAAGAAGAAAGATATGTAAATGTTTGCAACTTTCAGCAGATGGTTTAGGAGGAGGCTCCGATAGATAGAAAACCCTTAGGACGCTTACAAATGCGGTGGAAACTTAAAAATAATGGGATTAACTAGCGACACAACTGTCTTGAACGACGGTGTGATATGAGGCAGATTTTTTCACTCTGTCAAGACCGACCCCGGGTTGTACTGCTACAAAAAGAAGAAAAAGAACTTTCCAGCAAAACAAATAAATAGTATATTGTATTATAAGGGCGGAAAGTGGGCATTAGCAGCCACAGTTAAGGGGTGCTAATGCGTTTATGCACGTGTGACACACTTCTGTTTTCCGCCTACCTTTATGATATTAAAAACTGTTGTGGTTGAAAATCGAAACGCCGTCAGCGTGAGAAGCAAGCAAGCATGTATACCACTGCGCTAGTAGTCGTTTTAATAGAGCATCCTCGTATTTTAGAATTGATACTATTATGTCACCTTCATCATGAGGTATCCAGAATTGGACTCTTGTTTAAAAAATTTAATACACTTTTCTTGTGATTTTGCTTTAGATTCTTGTGCTTTATAATTTATAGAATTTTGTTTGAGAAATACTCTCACTTTGTGAAATTTAAATTGTCTGATTTAAAAATGTTAAATCCAAGGCACACTTTTTCAATGCTAGAATAAAAAAATCATGGAGTTATACAGTTCTTAAAACTGTCCTTACTTGAGATTTAGCCTATCTTTCTATTGATAAAGGGTTCCTATTTTTTATATAATGGGTATACTCTTAGTTTTAAAATCTATGTATATGAATAGCAAACTTTGGAAGATCTATGAAAGAACAATATCCTGCCTTGCATTGTTTTGTTATACCTCTATACTTTTTCCAATAGTTATAATAATTTATTTTATTTATAAATTAATTCATGTGTATAAAACCTTAACAGTCCTACCCCATGAATCACTCACTCTATTCTACTCTTACCTTCAGGTTTTGAAAAGCAATAATCATGATCCACACTTTCATTAAGAGCTGGCTTAACTTCAACCAATGTTGTATCTTTAGTAATCTGCTCAGGATTTGCACAATAATCATGCTCTCTTAACACCATATCTACATTTAACTCCTCACTTTTTGCATCAGGTACTTCGACATCATCAGTTTTATCTTGATCATTTAACAAATTATCTAATTTGTGCTGTTTCTCTTGATAATTTTTGAAATTGTGCCATATATCCTGCATAACGGTGCTCGAGTTTTCCTCTGAGGAAGGTTCAATACCTGATTTGTGTTCTTGGAGGATATCTAAAGGTGGCAACTCTCCTGGAGGTTCTAGCTCTGTTTCCGGATTTAAACATTCTTGTTTTGGTTCATTTGATTCTGGTTTCGGAGTTGGAAGATCTGGTTCGGCTTCTGAATCGCTACTGCTGTCACTTTCGGAAAGATTCAATGCTGGCAAGTCTTCAAGAACATCAATTTTCGGTTTTGGTTTTTCTTCAATCTTTTCTTCTTCCTTTACCTGTTCTGTTTCTTTTTGTTTTACCTAAAATTTAATACAAATACAGTTACTATTTGAAACTGGAAAAAATTATATTAAACACGTACGTCTTCTTTTATTTCCAGTTTATTGCTTTCGGTTTCTTCAATTTTTGGCTTTTCTGGTGGTTCAAAGTGCCTCTTTTCGTGTTTGGCTAACAATTTTTTAGAAATAAACTTTTCTTCACATCCTTCAAATGTACAAGCATGTTTATTTTCATTGGTATGTAATCGTTTGTGAACTTTAAGTGACACAGCTCTGGAGAAACTTAACGAACATTCTTCGCACGTGAAACTGGATGGAGGTACACAAAAGTGATAAACATGCGGCCATTTTTTCTGCAGACATTTTTTACAGAGAACACTTTCTGTACCATGTTTCCAAAAAAGATGCCTTGTAATGTCCGGTTTGTTTCTGTAAGCTATACCACACCTAGTAACAACAAGAATCAATAACTTGATGGATTACAGTAACAAAGATGGTGATAATTTTCTATTGGAAACCGCGGCGAAATATATACTGAACAAAGTGTAACACTACAACTATGCCAACACATACTTTTAGTACACACTTTAAGGATGTTAGTCAATTAAAAGTGTATGTTGGTGTAGTGTATTTAGTAAATAGGTACATAAATTTAAGTATATTGAAATATTTTGGAATGTTTCGACATTTTTCTTAAATGGCAAACATTTATAGTTGGTTAACATACCTGTAGCAAAAGTGGTGTAACTTGTGCTTCCAAACATGATTCGATAACCGATGCTGAGTGTGACAACTGTCCAAGCAAACATCGCAAACGTTATGTTTCTTCCTTAAATGTACCATTAACCGAAATGAACTGGGCAAATCGTCATGAACGCACATACAACATTTAAATGTTAATTCATAATCTAAAACGTATAGACCAGGACATAAATGACACACAAGTTCACTGTAACTGTAAAAGTTTGATTTACACATGATACACAACAGCATATTTTTTGAGTGATATTTGCGGTTGTGTAAGTAAAGTTCTTTGTGGACCGTTGTGCTAAAATGGCATTGGAAACATTCAAAAAGATGAGAAAACGTTATGGCTTCATTAGTAAAACTAGATTCTAAGTTGAAGAATACTGATGATAATTCCTCCAAGCTTTCAGTTATCCTGTAAAAAAGAAGCACATTAATTTTAATATTTACTCATGTTTAAAAAAGCTTAGTATATTAAAAAGATGGAAGCACTCACCTGTTAACAAAGCTTTGGGGTATTAACTCTTCAGCAGTTATACTATTAACTACAGCTGAAAACCTGTGTTCTGCAATACAATGCAATCCTAGTTGTTTGCCATTTACTGCTATTTTTCTTGCATGATTACAATAAATACATGTGGGTACTGTCATTTTTAAACACTTTTGCAGTAAAACTCTAGAATCAAATTTATCCAAAGGTTGTTCTAATTGTAACTCAATTACAGGAATATCTGGCCCAGCAACTTGAAGGTGGTTCTCTGGTTTTTTAGGAGACAGTGTTTCAGTTTCAGTTTCTTGTGATTCTCTCTTAGTAACTTCTATTTCCGGTTCATTATCAAGAACTTTTGTTTCTGTATCATCATTTTCATATTCGCTTTCAATTTGGTCAACTTCCATAGTGAGTTTTCCACTGTCATCACTGTCTTCAGGATCAGGCTCATAAGAATCCAGTTTGGGCAGTTTAAGTGATAATTTTGGCACTTTTCTTGTTTCTTGAAGTTGCTCCAAAGGTTTTTGGTCATCATTTCCTGTAGAACTTTCAGCTTCATTTCTATTAGTAATAAATTGATCACTGGATTTGTTGCTTAAGGTATCAAAGTTATCAGTGGATGTTTGTGTATTTTCTTCTTTAACATAATCTTCAAGATTGTGATCTTCTTCAAAGTTTTCTTTGTTACCTACCATATTATCTAGCTTTTTGCAGTTTGATACTTTGGGTGATTGAGACTCGTTATTATTTTCTCTGGTAGAATGGCTGATGTTTTCATCATCTCTTTCCTCATCATGAATACTCATATATATTTCATCATTATTAGGCTCCTTTAAATTTTTGCTATTTATGTCGCTAGTCTCTGCATTTTCTAGAATTAAAAATTAAATTAGACCATATATTTTCATGTAATACAATCAATATACAATTGTCCATTCAAAACTATAAAGTTTCAATTTTATAAAATGGAAATGCACATATTGTATTTTAAAAAATGTTTTAAATTAAGACATTTTTTACATTTTTATTGTTGTAAGTCTGACATTTCTAGAAATATTTGTTTATAAGAAAAAACCATTTACATAGCTTCCTCTTTTCCAAATTAGAAAATTCTATTTTTTAGTTTGTATCTGAGTGCTCTTTGGTTTGCATATAAATATGATAGCAAATACATCAAACTGTTACACTACTTGCATTTATTATAAAATATGACTCAATATGTAGATAGTGATAAAAGAGACTATTCATTTTATAAACTACAAGCTCATTGTAGTGAAACAGCTGTAATTATAATAAACAGTTGTTTATTATTCTTAGTAATATGGACTTCCAAAGAGTAAGGGTTAGTACAATAAATTTAATAATTTTGCTTCTTTCTTCTGTAAATGTATAAGATACATTAAAATTTAAATAAACACTTTGATAACAAAAAAGCAGGTAAATGATAATGGATAAGTCATCAGATGGAACCTGTTAATTAATTTAGAAAAATCTTGAATTTGTAGATAACATTTGGCTACTGACTGAACACCAGAATCATATGTAAACAAAAGTTAACAACATGATTAGACTCCAAACAAACACAGAAAAACTAAAACTTAAAAATCCACCCATAATAAACTACAGATAAAAGGCAAGAGGTAGACCAGTTTCCAATATTTTGATACGAATTATGGAAAGGAAAGTTAAATGATACACAGAGATAAATAAAAAAAGTTCAAAATGTATTCAATTCTTAACACAAGATCTAGTAAGATAGGTGAATCTGGCACTGCCACAGTGAGAAAAATAATATTTATGCCAGAATTATGTGCTAATTTTGTGCTTTTTTAGAGGCAAAAATCTCGGCAGAAATATAGACAATTTTAATTGGCAGTGCTAACTGTCGGGAGCCAGCACTGCCACTACCATCATAAAAAAATTCTAAGCACATAGGAATTATGTGCTTTATGGAGTTTATAAAGTTATTTTATCATTATTTGGGTAAAAATCAACATACATTATTTTTGGCAAAGGTCAATGCTCCTAAAATAAATCAGCACAAATATTTTTGTCACAGTACATAATTAGCACATAATTTTAATGTGCTTCGAATTTTTCTAAGATACAAACTTTTGGAGATAGATGTTGGCTGGGGAGCACTCAGCACTGCCACCATCATATTTCCACAACTTTGGGTTGTAGAAAAACTCTAAGCACATAGAAATGATGTGCTTTTTATGAGCTGTAACAGAAATTTTTGTGTTGATTAAGAGCATTGACTGTTGCCAAAAATAATGTATGTTGGTTTTTATCCAAATAATGATAAGTCATTTTTTTCAAAAACAATAATTCAAATATTAAATACCAATATCAAAATATACTCATTTTACTGAGCAGAAACATGGAAACAGGACAAAACTATAAAAAAGCTAAACTTTTGCATTTAGGTATTTAAAGAAGATATATCCTGAAAATATATAGAATATCTAATATTTACCACAATCAAGGAAAAAACTGGAAAGAGAAATTAACCTTGAGGAGGTATCAACATATATAAAGATCTACAGACTAAGGAGTGAATTCAAAAAAGGTGCAAGAAATAGAAGATAATGGAAGGAAATACTATAAAGTAATTCCAGAGAATGAACAAGAAAAATTATATGCCGACCAAACTGGCCAACCATCTTCCACTTCTGGCCAAGAAGTGCAGAAATCAGAATACTCCACAAAGAGGAATTGTCTCGGGAATTGTACTTGATAGAGAATTAAGGAACTTACCAACAGTATTATTAGTATCCATTATGTCTGTATCTTGTTCTTTTGTTACTTCTTCCAACTTATCCGTATTAGTTTCAGACTCTCCTGTAACGTGATTTTCAGGGGTAATTTGTTGTTTAACTGGTTGTTTTTTAAATTTATTTTTACTGACACAATTGTGGTAGAAAAAATTGTCTTGTTCACTAAATAATTTATCACACTCACAACATGCTATATAACAAGGTTCGTTATATACACTAAAAAACTCATCTAGAGTATTTTTATATCCTGGTTGAAGATTATGTTTAGATTGAATATGTTGACATAGATCTTCTAGCAATGAAAACATTCCTAAACAGTATAAACATATATATCTTTTGTGGAACTCAAGCATATGTATATACAAGTTCCAATTTTCATAGTATGTACCACATGCTGAACACAGAAAAACTTTACGAGTTAACTTAAAACCAGATGAAGAACTATGTTCAGATATTTCTTGTACATTTTCATCATTACACTGAACTACATGTTCTTGTAAACTTGGAAGAGAATCAAAACCTGTCCTACTACACTTGGGACACTTAAACTGAACAGAAGGTTGGAGTCCTAAATATTGAGCATATTCTGTAATTTTTTGTTTTGGTTTTAATTTCTTTTTATTTTTCTTACTGTTCTTTTCAGATTTATTTTCTGAATTGTCAATGCCTACATCATCTTGATTATTCTGATGAAGTTGTGATAATTCAAAAAGGGATTCATTAAAATATGGATTTGAGTGAGTCACTGTTTCACAATCATTTAAAGTGTCTTCAGAGATAAATGTCAATTTTGGATCAACTTTTTTATTATTTTTCTGGATCTTAACAACACTTTCATCAATAACTAATGCATCACTTTCAGAACTATATGAATTATCTTCATTATTTGTAATATTAGTGCTATCACCATTAATTTTCGTAACTTCAAATTGCTCTGTTGTGTTTTCTTGATTACTAACAATATCTCCAATAGAGAATTTTGCCATTACGGGGCCCACGGCTCCATTCTTTGTGTGCTCCGACACCTGGATTTCAGATAAAAGGTCCTTTGGACCATTTTCCATTACGAATTCACTTACTTCTCGGTTATCTGTAAACAATACACATTTCATTAATTTCTTATGAATACAAACTGTCAAGTTTATACAACAATTCGAGCAACTTATTTTCACAACTGAATATGATAATTTAAAAAAATATTTACCGTTTCATAATATATCTGCCACAAAGCAAGGCCACTAAATGTATGAAAAGGGCTTACATTATAAAGTATGATATAATATACTATTTTTTGAACAAACAATTTTCACGTACCTTTACGACAACCACTGATTTGTTGGTTTGAAATTTGTATCATTTATATACGGAGACATATTTAACAACAAATTCACATATCCCCGCCTTAAGGTTAAGAAAATGGCGCTCCTTTGCGTCGAGGAAGCATTCTCGTGATTGAATGATTGCTATATGAAAAAACTTGGTCGAGTAATAAAATTATTGAAATTTGTAAAAATTTTGTGTTAAAATTTATAATTGAACATGATAATATAATAGATGGGTACTTTTTTAAAGGTTTTACATAAAAAAATTGGATAAAATGCTCCTATCTCCATAAAATGCAATTTTAGTAAAGCGCATGCGTTGATCATGTCAACTTTAAGACCTATTTCTCTCATTTTATAAAATATAGAACTTATATATTAATGAAATTAAGAACCTTAAATTTATTTAATTGAACACCTAAAAATCAATTTGTTAAAAACATGAATTTGAAAGAAATTATAAAAATCGATTCTACATATCGATTTATGTCAGTTATTTATAATAAAATAGTTTAGTAAGAACAATAAATGACTGAACGGTTGAACTAAACTTCCACTATTTTTTAGGCAAATGAAAACATCAAAGTAGGTAAATACTATTGAAACTATTTGTACACATCTTAAAAATTTCATTACATTTAAATACATTCATACTACTTGTAACAATCATCTTTACTCGATTGAGCTATAATCGATTTTATTAAAAAGAAAAGTCCAGACGTTTTGATTTTAGGCCTTACTTAATAAAAATACTATTTTGGTTAATATAAGTAGTATCTTATATTAGTATATTACAGTAGCCAAAGTTATTTACATCTTTCTATCATCACCTACAAGGGTTGTTATATATAATTTCAAAACAGTATCTAGATACGTTAATTAAAACATTAACCAACGTTTCATACTTTACAGGTTTTTCAATTACTAGTACATGGTAATAAATTATTACTTCTTAATCAATATCAATGGTAAATTTTGTAGAGTTAATTCCAAAATTATCGCGACAGCTACGGTTTTCCCACCTATCTTTACCATCGACTCGAACGCTAGCGATTACCCAGTTCGTGAAATAGATTCCAGTGGCCCAGCTGCCGCTGGGACTAAGAAACACCGCAAACGGAATCCGCTTAGCAATTGTTCTACTAGAATTCTCCGACTGCGCTGCGGCGCGAGCCGATCGGAGATCGTCGGCGAATACCCCCACATTGCCGAATTTTACTTGAGCTGTCGCTATAATTTTGGAATCAACTCTAATATAAAATTATTATTGTATAAAATTTACAATTCTACCCTGTATAATGTTTACACAAAAATATTTGATATACAACTTCGATCATACGATCTTTCAGGTTGAGGTTGAGAATAGTTTGACAGTTATGAATGATAAATAAATTATTCCCCACTACTTTGTTGACGGAAATACGCAGGTGAAGTTTGAAAAAGGAGGGAACTAAAAATTCAAACGGAAAAATATTTTTTTGCAAATGAAACAGTACCAAAAAGGAATTTTTCTTACACATAAATGATGCTCAACAATGGATTTCCAAATTAAGTAAAGATATTATTTATTTAAAATTTAGTTTGAAATTTCTTCTTTGTTATGTTTATCACGCATTCGCCGTAGCTTCTGAGTACGCCATGTTGTTTCGACTGTTTATTGTTTGCGGCGCCCCGCTCCCGTTGTTAACTTAAACTATGATATTTAAAAAGTTAAAGCATTAGTGTCATTAATAAACCCTATTATAAGAATTAATGTGTGTTCAAGAGTGTTTTGTGTTATTTATTTGTGCTATAATTTGAATTAACCCTTTAAATTTATGAGAAAAATCTATGAACATTATTACAATGGCTACCTCCGCGTCCCCCCTAACAATCAAAAATTGACAGTGAAAATGTTCACGTGATATTTAAAAACTCATTAAACAATTAACAATGTTTATTTGTCGCAAATAAAATTGTTACTTAATTTTTTTTATCACTACAATTATGAATACTGATAATCAGAATGTTTTACCAACAGTTCACGGAACTTCAGACGTAAGTAAATTAAACAATTTAAATCCAGTGACATTGAATGTTTGTGTTTATTTTTTGCTATTTGGATATGACTAGTATTCCGGTATCGGAACCTTTTTGTTGATAATAAAATTGATTGCAAACAATTTTTATTATTCATGGAGATAAAGATGTATTTGTTTACTTTTACTATTCATCAATAGTAATTAAAAAAATAAGGTGCTCAGTATTTATTGGAATTAAACGTAATTTAAGTATGTTTTAATTGGTTAGTTTATAAAGTGTTCAACATTTAAATTTTAGGGCGCTTCTCATAGAAGTCCTGCAACTACTTCTGTACCTACAGATTTAAGAGTAAATACTACAGCTCTTAATGCTGTTGCTCTAAGTAATGTTGCTAAATATTGGGTACTAACAAACTTGCTCCCAGGACCAATCCCACAAGTATCAGTTTATGGATTACCTGGTGCTACTAGAGAGAGCCAAGGAAAGATCTCTCAAGTAAATATTAAGCTTTTATACATTAGTAGCAAATTTATATTTTTGGTTTCATTTTTTCCAGGATGTTCTTGGCCAACACAGTTTTCTACAAACTGACCCATTACTTATTCAACAGCATACTCAAATTCCAGTGAGTATTGCAACATCACAAGGTGGTCTTGGATTGTCATCAAATGCTGTGCATCTTGAAAATGCTCTTAATGTATCTAGTCATCATTCCACTGAAAATATATCATCACAGAATATAAACCAGTTATCCAGGGATATGAGGGTATGATATTAAGATTCATAATTTAAGGTTGTCCTCAAGGCCATAGTTTGTGCAATATTTTTGAATACCTTTTTTTAATGTGTTATTTGTTCTATATTTTCAAAAGGTAAGTCTTCAAATGTCAAGTATAAACATACTTTTTGTTCTTTTTTTTTATATAATTATTCTGGATGAAAACCCTTGAAATTTTTTATGTATAAAATTTGGTTTATCAAAACAACTTTTTAAATATATTTTGTTTCAGATTTCACACTCCCAACATCAAAATCAACAATCCCAACAGCATCACCAACAGCAGCAGCAGCAGCAACAACAACAACAACAACAAAATTCTCAAAATTTAGTTCAAGTACAAGTACAAGATAATTTGGTATCAGTGATAGAGGACACCAAAGATCAAAAAGATTTATCAGCTCAACTACAGGCAGCTCAATTGCAACTTTCTGAAAACAACATAGGACAACAGTCTTTAACTGTTCAACAGTTGCAACATATGCAGGTTCAACAAGTTTTGGAAAATGTGGTATTTATAATTTTTTTAGTGCACTAACTACATGGCATTTCTATTTCTTCTTTATTGAAGCTCCATAGCAGCTCACTAGGTATATTTTAAGGGGTTAGGTTCTGAGTGAGTGGTCATTCAAAATATCAATTTGACCTAAAAGTTATATTGTGCAGCTCTTAAGATCTCTTACAAATGCTGTTTACTCTTTCATTTAGTCATTCAAAATTAGTTCTTTGATAATTGTGATGTGTGATTTTTATTTGTTCTTAATGTTTACCTAAAATCACAATATTTTAGTTTTTTCCTCTATCAACTACCAACTCTGTTAACATTTCCTTCAATGTGTCCCTTCTTAGATATTAGAACTGCATGATCAGCGTATACTATCAAATCCTTAATATACATTTCTTGATTCTTCTCAGTCATCCAGGTCATGTGATGGTGAATTTGTCTAACATCTTTGTTAATCTCACATTCTTAAGTTTCTCATAGCACAAATTTCTTTGCATGACAGCTGGCTGGAAATCTTCAAATAAATAGCTTCTGCATCTAACCTTCACTTTCCTTTTTGGCATTAATATTGTTATAATACATTTTCTATTGTATTTGCTAATTGAATTAGTGTTAAAATAATTTTTTATATTTTGCACTTATAAAAATCTTCATTATAAAACGCATTTGCGTATCGTAATGTAACTTTTACGCACGCAAATTTTTGTTTTAAATGGTTGGCGACATGAGTGAAGTTTCTAAAGGCAAGACTATTGACAATGACATTTGTGGCTAATAGCAATTTATTAATTTTATATTGTTCTTTAAGAAAGTATCTGTGAATATGAATATAATATTTTACTTATATAATATATTATTATTGGTATATTATTCATTTTAAAATATTTTAAAACATTAACATTTGATAATCTAAATGTCACAACTGTCAAATTTTATAAATTACACAGTGCTGCCGACATACTTTTTAAAATAAAAATTTTCGTAATTACATAAAAATAAAAAATTAATTTAAAAAATGGTAAAAAGGGCAAAATATAAAAAATATTATAAACAACTTATTTCATATGGCTGTTGTGACACTCGTTCTTTAAAAAACTCATCGCTTCGCGATTCGTTTTTTAAACTTGAACTCGTGTCATAACAGAATTCCATATGAAATGCGTTGTTTAATATACTATTATAAGCAATGTATTTTGTAAAATAAGGCATCTATAGTTTTTACATATTTGCTGATCTTTATGTAGAGTGACAATTTGTTCATGCTCCCAATCTGTTGGCATCTTCTATCCATTGGCAGTAATTCATGTTCCAGTTGATTTTTCATTACTTTTCTTAACCATTTACTGGATCTCATCTTTTGTTGGTTCTTCTATTATATTTCCTATTTTAACTTTATTTCTCATTTGTTCTCATCACTTTCAGTGAGCTTTCTTTACTTTTTAATTTGGTTATTAAGTTATTGGTTTAGTGTTCTTAATAAGGACTTCCACAATGTAAGGGTTGGTATCGGGTTTTGGGCTAATGACCACTGTTAATAAAATTTTAGACTTTAAAATGACCCAAAACATAATCTTTTTATAATTGCTAAATATTAAAAAATCACAATGAGTACCTGGCAACATTGCAAAACCCAAACGTCAGTTAGAGTGTTATTTCTGTATTTCAAAATGTGTTGCTAACTTATTAGCTGAGGCCTGTATGCACCAACAATTGTACCAACCATTGATTGAAGAATCAACGGTTGGCCTCTAACCAATTATTTCAGCCAATGATAATAAACTTTGTAATTACATTCACCAACATTATATCAATTTTTGACATTTTATAGCAATCTGGTTGGTGAACCAACAGTGTAGCCAATACACTACTGGTGTTCTGTGAGTTTAGTCACTACACCACAATTATAAAATTTTTTTTATTTCTTAAAAATGGCGAGTGAACGTGTGGTGGTGCATTTTTAGGAAAAAAACGGTGAAAGTTGTGGAAGTATGATGTTTAAAATACTTTAAGTAAAATTATAATTTCTATATCATCATTATCAGAAGATGTAAAAGATCCTTTTTAACTACAATTTAAATTACGTTTAATATACCTGCAATGGAAATTGAAATGTTATACTCTACCAGAAGAGCTGCAAAATATTACTGTGTGTTCTATGACCAATAATACCTATTTATCTATAGAGCGGGTCACAGTTATTATGCAGCATTACGTTTATGGACGACGGCGTTGCCATATCGGCATTTTCTTCGAATTTGGTTCCAACTGGCGCGGGAATATAACTTGCCATTGTGTTACTATTATGATTTAAATGTTGACTAAATTATTCATTTGAAAATCGTTTAGTAAGTAATTAAAAATATTTATAATTATGCTTTTAGATAAATTTTACCAATAAATTTAACCAAAGCGGCAACAGTGTTTAATATTCGCCCATAAGATTTACATTGGCCTATGTCGGCCACGCTGCATAATAACTGTGACCCGGAGTATAGGAGTAATACATTAATTAAAAAAAAAAACACACATATATATTTACAATATCAAGTTAATTGAGGTTATAAAACGGCGATTGAATTTAGTAATCAGCTGAATATGGGCAATCGGAACCAACCCACGAATAAAGATCAAAAAGGAAGGAGTTTAATACGATTTTAGTGATATCCCAAATGGTTCTTGCATATGGCGGATTTCACAATTACGGTTACTAATAGCCTAACATATAGTATTGTATAGTTATGCCTCGTATTAATTATTTAAAAAAAATAATGGTTTTTCGCTTGTATTGGGTTGGTGCATATCAATTTTGTGGTTTCTGGCGGTTGAACCATGGGTTAAATTAAAACCAATTGTTGGTGCATATTGGCCCTAACTATATAACCATTTTGTGTATCTGTGATCCAGCTTTATGTCTGTGATGCGCAGTTGCCATGTCAAATATTTATTTCACTAATTTAGATTATAATACGCGTCAAAGAGTTCTTTCTTGCATTAAATAGTTTTTTAATAATTCTCCTACACCTTAAATATAATATAAAGTAGGTTTGTAAATAACAGAAATGAATTTTAAGCCTATAACTGGAGTTTAAAAGCAAATATCTTTTCTTTCCTTTCAGATTTTTAAGTTTTTAAAATAAATAAACTTTTTCTGGATTTGCCCAAAACTATATACACAATACATATTCAAAATAATTTGAAATTTGTTTTCAATTTCATTTAATTAGTCCTCTATTGAAACCCTTTTTTCTACAATTTCTGTTATTAACATACCTACTATTTATTTTATTTAGATTCTTAATTAGTGTCTTGTAGGTACGACTGGAAAATTCTGTAGAAAATAACCAAAACCAAACCAATAATGATCATCAGGACTCTCTCTCTGAAAGTATACAAATAGTAAAAGACGAAAAATCGTTTCCAAGCTGTAAGTTGGTATCTGGTTCTCAATTCGGTCTGCAGGATGTTAAGAATAACATGATGGACGTCAGGACAGCTGACGGGAGCATTGTTAAAATACAGACCAACATGCAGGAACAAGAGTTGGTGAAAACTTTAGGCTTGGATATTGTTAATAATATGTATAAAGTTAACGTGGACGATTTGAACCAGTTGTTGGCCTATCATGAGATTTTTGGAAAATTGCAAGGCAATCAAGGTAAGTGTTTTATATCTCCTTCTCTCAATTTTTTGTATTGTAATATATTTTTATGTTAGGAACGGATTTATCCAACAATAGCCAAAACGTATCGCAGAATTCTAACCATTTGAACATGTCCAATTCAAATTTAATCATAGCCAAAGATGAACAAGAACCGTCCACCAGTAACATCACCAACGAAAATTTACCGACAGTAGTTCCAACGCACGCATGTGACTTGTGCGGTAAAATGTTTCAATATCGTTACCAGTTAATCGTACACAGACGTTACCATACAGAGCGTAAACCGTTTACTTGCCAAGTATGCGGTAAAGCTTTTACTAACGCTCAGGAACTCACTCGCCATGGAAAATGCCATTTAGGTGGAAGTATGTTTACTTGTTCGGTTTGTTTTCACGTATTTGCCAACGATGCTTCGCTGGAGAGGCACATGAAGAGGCATTCTACAGATAAACCGTACGCTTGCAGCATTTGTTCCAAAACTTTTGCAAGAAAAGAGCACTTAGATAATCACACGAGGTGTCATACAGGAGAAACACCTTACAGGTATATAGAAATTTTAATTTTTAGATCTTGTGACTACTAATGTAATTTCTCATATTAATACAGCCTATGGATATTTTTTATAATCATAATGATATAGTAAGTAAAATGTGTATTGTTTATTTATTAGGTGTCAATATTGCACGAAGACATTTACCAGGAAGGAACACATGGTGAATCACGTTAGGAAACATACCGGAGAGACGCCGCACAGGTGTGAAATTTGTAAAAAATCTTTCACGCGTAAGGAACACTTTATGAATCATGTTATGTGGCATACAGGGGAAACACCGCATCATTGTACGTTTTGTGGAAAAAAATATACTAGGAAAGAACATTTAGCCAACCATATGAGAAGCCATACACATGACACTCCATTTAGGTAAGTGTCAAGTCTATTACATTGGATCTTATCAGGATCCTCTTCCAAAAATTTATTATCAGTTTTCACAATAAACCTTCCGGTGAAGAAATAAAAAAATATGGTTAATATGTAATTCGATTCGGAATAGCATTTAGAAAAAGAAAACAAATTTCGCTTACAAAATTTGAAAAAGTTGTAGTTTGGTTTTTTGCAAATATGTTAACTTAAGTTGTTGTTTCTTCTATTTAACTAAATAGTATGTAAATGGATCTATTTCTCTTAATTTTATATGTCGATTTTCACATTCTGTGCTTATAAATAACTTCATATCAACAATAATTATAAAGCATCTTGTCTAAACCTAAGTTGTTATAAAATTGCTCATTGCATCAAAGGAAAATTCTAGTATTACATACCGCAAACTTCCCAATTTCCCACAATCCAATTCAATGTTTATGAAGAAGTTACAGAGCATGATTGCTTCTTATTCCATGAATTGTTTTTATGAAGTGACATTTCATGAATGAGATAAAGTTGGACAATGTATGACGTAACAAAGAATGGTTAAACAGTGATGAAATTATGAGCACTCAGCCGGGCGTAGAAAAGGTATAGTACATTACATGAGTTGTAATATCATTACGCACTCCCCGCTGCACGGCTTCGTGCGTAATGGGTTATTTACAACTCTTATTATGTAATATACTATTTAATTTCAAATATTCTTACTTCTTATTAAGGAATACTACTTTGATTCCATGTAGTATCACTGAATTCCAAATATTGATTTTTTTTTAAAAAATACAACTTTTTTTAATGAAACCAAAAGAGTATTTTTTAAAATAAAAATACTGCAATAAACGATACATTTGCAATAATTACACATCATTTTTTATTTTATGTAAGATATTCATTTTTAGAGTTTAGTTTGTAATGAAAATCGATAAATTGTATACAAGGTAGTCGTACATGAACTTGCACTACATTTGAACTACCTAAATCCGATTTTTTTTGTCAATTCTAAATTTAAAATGGTTAAACATTATTTGATCTTATACTATTCATATTTTATAAATGAATACATCTTATCATTCATTTAGATGTGAAATTTGTGGGAAATCCTTCACAAGAAAAGAACATTTTACGAATCACATAATGTGGCATACAGGCGAAACTCCTCATCGTTGCGATTTTTGTTCGAAGACATTTACTAGAAAAGAACATCTTTTAAATCACGTTAGACAGCATACGGGAGAATCCCCGCATCGATGTGGCTTCTGCGCTAAATCCTTTACGAGAAAAGAGCACTTAATCAACCACGTTAGGCAACATACAGGTATGTCTTAAAGAAAATAATTGTGGATTTATTTGATAACTTTTTTATTTTAGGTGAAACTCCATTTAGATGTAATTTCTGTCCGAAAGCTTTCACGAGAAAAGACCACTTAGTGAACCACGTTCGTCAACATACAGGGGAATCTCCACACAAATGTACTTTTTGTACGAAATCGTTTACAAGAAAAGAACATTTGAATAATCACGTTAGACAGCATACTGGGGAATCCCCTCATCGGTGCAGTTTTTGCTCTAAATCGTTTACTAGGAAAGAACATCTTACGAATCACGTTAGGATACATACAGGTTGGCTTTTTGGTATTAAATATGTAGTTTTTTATTTTTATTTTCGTTTGTTTTGAAAAAGGTAAGGCAATATTCGTTAAAACGTCCATGCTTTTAGTGAACTTAAAAAATGTATCACTTGCTTAAAATTATTATACAAACTTTAATGACTTTAAAATGCTATCAAATCAATGGAAATCTTCTAAAATCTCTTAAATGCATTGAAACAAATCACTTGCTTATTTAAAAGGATTGATGACCGATGATGATATAGTGAGGTTCTATTTTCTAAACTAATGTAGCTGTTAACCAGGAGACAATGTTTCTTCAACAAGCTGCTAAGCATTACAAGTTTTTGGTATAGTGGTACCATATTTCTAAGAGAGTCATTAATATTTAGCTCATTAGGTAAAAAGGGTAATAAATAAACTTCTATACAATGGTTTATCTCCTCTATGTACCCTTCTTACTCTATATTTTCTCGATATCCAGCGGTGTTTTAATAAATTCTTAGAAGCCATAAATAGCAATGTCTCTTAGAAATATGGTAGAAACCCCCACTACATTAACAGATACTTCAAAGATTCTTTTAGGTTTTTTACTAAATAAGTAATTCAGTTTCAGAAATGATATAGTAATTTTCACCACAAATAATAGATATAACACTTAAGAGACTAAAATAAAAATATATTTTATGCGATATTCATAGACTTGTAAAAGGCATATGAACTAGTTCGGGAAGAATGACATGGCTTGAGGTACAAAGTAGATTCAGACCAGATAGAAGTAAAGTAGATCCAGACCAGATAAAAGTTTACAAGCACTTTGGAGCATAAAAGTGCTAAATTTTGTTTTCATAGACGGGATTCTGACTAAAAGTTCAAGTTTTCATGTTAAAGATATAATAAGAAACACTTTATAATATATTTAGTGTACATTACCAAAACAGATTTTCTGGAGTTCAATAAGTGACTTTACTGAATGTCTATTACAACTTTAATCTTTTAGCATCATATGTTCTCAACGTCTCATTGTGCAAAATATCTTATTCATCTCCAATCTTTCAATAATCTGGTTCCCCTCTCAAATTTGAATTTTAAACCAAACTAGACTTAACACATTTGTTAATCTGGGATTCACATGAATCCACTTTTGGAAACAGCGCACCAAGGGAATTCTACATGTTAAAGAAGGGGTAGCCACTGTCTGGTGTCATTTCTTTAAATATTTACATTTCTTTTCCCTGTCTTCTTTATGGCCATCTCCTCATTGGAGGTTAGCTTCCATCAACTGGAATTCTTTTCTATCTTGTGCTTATGGTATAATTGTATTGGCCTTTGGCGTTATATTTCTTTGTTCTCTCCTTCAAAGATCAACTGCAGAAATGTATACTTATCTTTTCTAGCTAAGCTAAAATTAGGCATTTTTTCCCTTAACTGTTGTCAATAGTTCCTTGATTGATTCTTTGCAATTATTAATTATTTCACCGAAACCATTTACACTACCACTACACCAACTCACACTTTTAACTGCCTGACGCGACGTTTCGATAACTGGTCTTTGAAGAAGATAACGCGCGTCAGGCAGTTAAAAGTGTGTGTTGGTGTAGTGGTAGTGTAAACGGTTTCGGTGTCAGTTTCGCCAACGGTTCCAGATTCAAAATTTTAGTATTAATTATTTACTTTGTATTATTATATTTATTATACTTTCTCGATCTATGCTATTTTCATTAACTTTTAAATGAATCCAAAGGTGTCATAATGTTTTGTCATTAACATCTACCTGTAGGTTGTTGCACTCCATCGAGTATTCAAATTTATGTCTGTAAATAATGTCTTCATATTGAATAACGTATTCATGGCTATTTTTTTGTGCAAGTCAAGGAAATAACCATGAATGGGAAACGTGAAAAGAATTTGCAAAATGTAAAAGAGAAAATTAAAACTTCTCATATCTAATTATTTCCTACTACTCATTTGTTTGACAAGGAGCCGTTTGCCCACTCCATGCGCAAGTATATTTGAATGCGGCAAAACGATATCTGCGCGCGTCACATTTTTTAAAACTTTATTTGTTTGTACCGATATACATCGTCGCATTTGTAATACAAAATAGTATGTGCAACTCGTGCGCCGTTGTCGATTACCCACTCAAGCCAACTTCGCTTTGGTGGCCAATCGAAGTTTTCGCAGTAGCATAATATACTATCTTGTAAGACTAAAAATCAATCTTTTAAAAAGACTTACCAGATTCCACTGGTCTGTTAATTAGTTTAAATGTTCTTCCAATTTACCAATTTGTTACATATAGTATCAATTTTTTTACTATAATTCTTTTAAAAATGTAGTAAAATAATATTCTTGAGTTTAAGTGTCAGTTCTCAAATTACAAGATTTGTTTTTTATGGCTGAATTTATTGCACAAGTTTACACAACAAATGTAATAGTCATTGAACTAGTGCATTAACAAACAAATGAAAACAATATAATTGACAGGTCAATAAGGCTTCATAATTTTCATCTACATCAACTCATAAAATTCTTTTAAGTGTCGCTGAGATCATCTTGAGCTTTACTAGAGTTAAAAATACGAGTTTCACGTAGGGCTTAGGGGTAAGCCTCAATAAACCTTTCAGGTCGTGGTGGAAGCCTAACCTAAAGTTGTATTATATTAAAAAATCATAAGCGGAAACTTTTTTGGACAGTTAAAATATACAGACTATTGAAAAGTAAGTCCAAATCATAAAATTCGTTCTTAAATTGAATAAAACCTAAATTCAAATTGTTTCAACAACACTTTCTAAGTTATACAAAATAATGTCATATTTTTTTCTACCTGCTGAAATGATATTTATAAATTTTGGAAATTATTTATTCAGTTTTTCTTGTTATTGCCAATAAACTTTGCCTGTATACATTACAACTTAAATTCCAATGAATCATGCATACTTTCTTAAAATCCTACCCTTTCGTATTATTTCGAGAAATTTAGTTAATTTGATTTCACTTCAGTTTTATTTCTTGATACTGTTAAAAAGAATGTATGAGAAGCTTAGTTGTTAAATATTTAAAAATTTTGCTTCTTAACAAAATTAAGCAAAATTGTTGAATCTACTGTTCTAAACAAAAAAAAATACAGTTCTCTTTATTTTATTTATTCAATATATTTTTACAAGTTTTTTTAATTTTATAACTTTGAAAAGTAAATTTCCAAAAAATAAACTTATATTAGTTTTATTATTAATTATAGTCATTTCAATTATTTTATTTTTTTTTAAAGTACAATTAAATAAGAAACATCGATTTTTGCAAAAGCTAACATTTTTTTTTAATTTGATGTATTGCTATCTTCAAATATCCAGTAATTTACAGATTATACAAACAATTTAATTAAATAACTTACCATGTTAGGGTAACTTGGAGAGAACCTTTCTCTGACACGGAACTCGACTGATTTTGATCTATCACTTACCACTACAACCTTACATTGAAGAAGTATCCTCACAACTACAACCATACAACTAGGAGTGTACACACGAATCTAATGAAAGACTTATTTCAACTCATGCGCAGAAATTAGCGAACACATTACTTATTTTGCAAGGCGTGATATTATTCGAGACCCATGATTGTTTAGAAAACATTAAGATAGTGTAATGTTTGCTTTCAAAGTTCCAATAATACTGACCTAACTCATTGTAAAAACATATTTATTGGTATATTGTTTATGGTTAACAATATTAGGATATTTGCAATAAGCAAATGCTTTATGTTGTTAAAAAAGTTCTCAATGTGCGCGGTAGTGTTTGAATTATTTCCCGATGATCAGAATGTTGTAAAATACTTATTTGAAATTTATGGTACTAACCCTTACTGTGTGAAAGTTCATCTTATTCAGAACAATAAACAACTAAAAGGTTGAATTAACTTCCACTATTTATTCTATAAATACTTTAAATGCAATGACAGCCGTTTCGCTATCGGAATAGCATCGTCAGATTGACATATTGAAGTTACATTTTGTTTGTTTGTAACTAGGTACTTGATGTTGATAAGTAGTTAAGGCTAGACCAAGTAAGGAAGTAATAAGACATAACAATATTAAAGCCTAGATGTTATTAGCCCTAAGGGATTATCCTGGATGTATTTCCCTCTAAGATCAGTATAACTGTGCAATGATATAGAAAAACCAGGAAAAAACTATATCCTGCTGATCTTTACAATAACTTAATATATTTGTGTTGTAATTACGTCTTATCTATGTATAAAATGAAGACTCAATCAAAGTAAACAGTTTAATAGTGGTGAACTTCCAAGATTTATTTGTTCATTAACTACTTTATATTGTTGATCTGCTAGATGTCTTTTGATTTCAAGTTCTTCGAGGAAATCTAAATTTTGTTTTTATCACAGGTGTGTAATATTTGAATGTCATTGGTGTGTATGAGTGAATGTGGATGTTCAAGAACATGTTTTGCATAGTTTGACTTATCTGGTTGTTGTAATCTATATGCTCTTAAATGTTCATTGAATCTTATTTCAAAATTTCTTTGTGTTTGACCTATATATACAGCATTACATTTTGGACAATTAATTTTGTAAACACCAGATTTTTTAATTTAGGTAATTTTGTTTTTACATTTAACAATTTTGTACCAACATTATTGTGTGATTTGAATGAAATTATTGCAGATGTTGCCGAAGATATTATTTTTAAAATTGTATTAGAAATATTTCCACAATATGTAATACTTTTATAACTTTTAATTTCTTTAGGGTGTTGAAGAATATTAGTTGTAGTGACACTTTCTGTTCTTTCTTATTAATTAATTTATTTATCAAATGTATTGGATAGCCATTAGATATTGCTATTTGTTTTATAATCTCAATTTCTTTATTAAAATTATTTTTGTTCATTGGAATTGAAAATGCTCTATGTATCATAGAATTATAAGCTGCTAATTTATGTGATATAGGATGATTTGAATGATATGGTATGGTTACATCTGTTTGTGTTGGTTTTCTGTATATTGAATAGTTTAATGAATTATTAACTTTTTCAATTCTCAAATCTAGAAAATTAATTGAATTATTTTCTTCAACTTCTAAGGTGAAATTAATTTTAGGATGTAAGGTATTAATATAATTAAAAAATATATCTAATTGTCGTTCGCTACCTACAAAACCTGCTAACACATCATCAACATATCTATACCAAAATACAATATTGTTTTTATAACTAGAATTAAAGATTTTGCTTTCTAAATTATCCATAAAAATATTTGCTAAAATTGGAGAAATGGGACTTCCCATTGGAAGACCTTCATTTTGAATATATACTTTCTTATCAAAAGTAAAATAATTTTGGCTAATGCATACATTAAATAGGTCAATTATATCTGATATTATACCTGGATGGATATTTCTTTCATCTAATAACTTTTTAACTAGAACTATACATTCTTTAGGAGGTATTTTAGAGAACATATTAGTTACATCAAACGATACTAATTTAGTATTATTTTGTAAATTACATTTATTTAATTTATTTATCAAATCTAACGAATTTTGTACTGAATATTTAGATGTGTAACCATAATTATTTAGAATAGTATTTAATTTTTTAGCTACCTTAGTATTAGGAGTGTTAACATACGAAACTACAGGTCTAATCGGTTTTGACTCTTTATGTAATTTAATAGTTCCATATAATTCTGGACATTGGGGATTTTTATTAATTAGGTATTTTTTATCATAGTCATTAAATATATAATTTGAATTATTTACATGTTCTTTTATTTGGTTGGAAAATTTTTGAGTTGGATCGTTTTTAAGAATTTTGACATTACTTGACATTATAAAATCATTCACTTTAGATTTATAATCTTCTTTTAAAATTACTGTTGAGTTACCTTTATCTGATTTTGTAATGATTAGGTTATTTTGATCTACTTTATTTTTGATTGATTTTAAAGCTAAAATGTCATTTTTAATAATTTGACTTTGACTTTTGAATTTATCTGGTTTAATGTCTCTAATAAGATTTGCTATTTGCATTTTTTCATAAATAAAATTATTTGAATTAGTTCTTAAAGCTATTTCAGAATCTGTGGCTAAAATTTCTTTTATATTATTAGTAAATTTGGGTGGTATGCAATATTTTAAACCCTTATCTAAAAACTTATTTTCATTATTTGAAAAAGTTGTGTCTGATAAATTTACAAACCGAGGAGCAAAATGTATTGGTACGTGAGTATTTACTGTGTTATTATGTTGTGTAAATTGTGTTTTAGTGTGTTGTGAATTCATTAATTTTTCTAATTTACCTATCTGTTTTTGATATTTATCGTGTTTCAAAATACTGACCTGTTCTCTAATTTTATCATCTAGATAAAATTAGAGAACAGGTCAGTATTTTGAAACACGATAAATATCAAAAACAGATAGGTAAATTAGAAAAATTAATGAATTCACAACACACTAAAACACAATTTACACAACATAATAACACAGTAAATACTCACGTACCAATACATTTTGCTCCTCGGTTTGTAAATTTATCAGACACAACTTTTTCAAATAATGAAAATAAGTTTTTAGATAAGGGTTTAAAATATTGCATACCACCCAAATTTACTAATAATATAAAAGAAATTTTAGCCACAGATTCTGAAATAGCTTTAAGAACTAATTCAAATAATTTTATTTATGAAAAAATGCAAATAGCAAATCTTATTAGAGACATTAAACCAGATAAATTCAAAAGTCAAAGTCAAATTATTAAAAATGACATTTTAGCTTTAAAATCAATCAAAAATAAAGTAGATCAAAATAACCTAATCATTACAAAATCAGATAAAGGTAACTCAACAGTAATTTTAAAAAAAAGATTATAAATCTAAAGTGAATGATTTCATAATGTCAAGTAATGTCAAAATTCTAAAAACGATCCAACTCAAAAATTTTCCAACCAAATAAAAGAACATGTAAATAATTCAAATTATATATTTAATGACTATGATAAAAAATACCTAATTAATAAAAATCCCCAATGTCCAGAATTATATGGAACTATTAAATTACATAAAGAGTCAAAACCGATTAGACCTGTAGTTTCGTATGTTAACACTCCTAATACTAAGGTAGCTAAAAAATTAAATACTATTCTAAATAATTATGGTTACACATCTAAATATTCAGTACAAAATTCGTTAGATTTGATAAATAAATTAAATAAATGTAATTTACAAAATAATACTAAATTAGTATCGTTTGATGTAACTAATATGTTCTCTAAAATACCTCCTAAAGAATGTATAGTTCTAGTTAAAAAGTTATTAGATGAAAGAAATATCCATCCAGGTATACTATCAGATATAATTGACCTATTTAATGTATGCATTAGCCAAAATTATTTTACTTTTGATAAGAAAGTATATATTCAAAATGAAGGTCTTCCAATGGGAAGTCCCATTTCTCCAATTTTAGCAAATATTTTTATGGATAATTTAGAAAGCAAAATCTTTAATTCTAGTTATAAAAACAATATTGTATTTTGGTATAGATATGTTGATGATGTGTTAGCAGGTTTTGTAGGTAGCGAACGACAATTAGATATATTTTTTAATTATATTAATACCTTACATCCTAAAATTAATTTCACCTTAGAAGTTGAAGAAAATAATTCAATTAATTTTCTAGATTTGAGAATTAAAAAGTTAATAATTCATTAAACTATTCAATATACAGAAAACCAACACAAACAGATGTAACCATACCATATCATTCAAATCATCCTATATCACATAAATTAGCAGCTTATAATTCTATGATACATAGAGCATTTTCAATTCCAATGAACAAAAATAATTTTAATAAAGAAATTGAGATTATAAAACAAATAGCAATATCTAATGGCTACCCAATTCATTTGATAAATACATTAACTAATAAGAAAGAACAGAAAGTGTCACTACAACTAATATTCTTCAACAAACTAAAGAAATTAAAAGTTATAAAAGTATTACATATTCTGGAAATATTTCTAATACAATTTTAAAAATAATATTTTCGGCAACATCTGCATTAATTTCATTTAAATCACACAATAATGTTGGTATGTACAAAATTGTTAAATGTAAAAACAAAATTACCTAAATTAAAAAATCTGGTGTTTACAAAATTAATTGTCCAAAATGTAATGCTGTATATATAGGTCAAACACAAAGAAATTTTGAAATAAGATTCAATGAACATTTAAGAGCATATAGATTACAACAACCAGATAAGTCAAACTATGCAAAACATGTTCTTGAACATCCACATTCACTCATACACACCAATGACATTCAAATATTACACACCTGTGATAAAAAACAAAATTTAGATTTCCTCGAAGAACTTGAAATCAAAAGACATCTAGCAGATCAACAATATAAAGTAGTTAATGAACAAATAAATCTTGGAAGTTCACCACTATTAAACTGTTTACTTTGATTGAGTCTTCATTTTATACATAGATAAGACGTAATTACAACACAAATATATTAAGTTATTGTAAAGATCAGCAGGATAAAGGTTTTCCTGGTTTTTCTATATCATTGCACAGTTATACTGATCTTAGAGGGAAATACATCCAGGATAATCCCTTAGGGCTAATAACATCTAGGCTTTAATATTGTTATGTCTTATTACTTCCTTACTTGGTCTAGCCTTAACTACTTATCAACATCAAGTACCTAGTTACAAACAAACAAAATGTAACTTCAATATGTCAATCTGACGATGCTATTCCGATAGCGAAACGGCTGTCATTGCATTTAAAGTATTTATAGAATAAATAGTGGAAGTTAATTCAACCTTTTAGTTGTTTATTGTTCTGAATACTTATTTGAACGTGCAAAGTACTTTTTTTGGCTTGATCTAGTGTCTTATTTCACAAATTTGCCTTGAATGTTTAAAATTTCTTATTATTATTCAGTTTGAACGC
The DNA here is from genome assembly GCA_035357415.1 of Ophraella communa. NCBI lineage: Eukaryota > Metazoa > Arthropoda > Insecta > Coleoptera > Chrysomelidae > Ophraella > Ophraella communa. The sequence goes on along the minus strand of CM068988.1, from coordinate 15,308,856 downwards.
TCGTTTAAAAACTAAAACTGAAAACAACGTCAATTAATTAACCATTATGTATTTTACCACTTTCAAATATTTACAATATGTGTAGTTTTTCAATTAGGTAACATCCTGAGGTAAGGACATTTGCGATTTTTTCTTTGAACATTTTGCATGGTGTAGGAACTTATATTAAGATGCTTAAAATTATAAATTTCTTCGGTTTAAAATACAATAACAAGTTTTTTATTTATTTGATTACAACCCAGGAAAATATTAAGTTAACATCATTTGATCACAAGTCAGAGGGAAGCTTTGCTGTTATAAGGAAGCAAAATTGATTTCATTTTGAAAGAAAAACATAAAACGTTATTTAGAATTATAAACATCAACATCAATGACATCCAAATAATACACATTTGTGATAAAAAACAAAATTTAGATTTCTTTGAAATAAAAAGACACCTAGACATCTAGATCAACAATTTAAAGTTGTTAATGAACAAATAAATCTTGGAAGTTCTCCACTATTAAACTGTTTACTTTGATTGAGTACATAGATAAGACGTAAATGTTACACAAATATATTAAGTTACTGTAAAGATCAACATGATATAGTTTTTCCTGGTTTTTCTATATCATTACACAGTTATACTGATCTTAGATTTCCAGGATAATCTCTTAGGGCTAATAACATCTAAGCTTTAATATTGTTATGTCTTATTACTTCCATACTTGGTCTAGTTTTAACAATACTTAATCAACATCAAGTAGTTACCTTGAAAAAACAAAATGTAACTTAAAAATGTTAATCTGACGATACTCGTAGAGAAACAGCTTTCATTGTAATTTAAAATCTAATTTTTTAATTAAACGTGGAAGTTAAGTTCAAACGAATAGTCGTTTATTATTCTTAGTAAGATGGACTTCCACAGAGTAAGGGTTGGTACAATAACTTTAATAAAACGTTATATTAAAAGATTTAAAAAAATATTAAATATTGGAATAACGAAGCTGAAACTTGCAAAAACTAATATCAACACTAAAATAAAGCATGTAATTATTTGTAGTAGGTAACTTGGCAAATTTAATATATAAATACCACTTTTCAAAATTATAATAGTTCCATTTTACTTTGTACAATATTACCAATAAAAGAGAGCCAAAACTAAATTGAAAACACCGCGTATAAATATTTACATAAAGTTTATTAATTTATAATTATATTAGAAATGGAAAAAAAACAAAAGTTGTTCTATATAGAAATGGTTACTATTTTTCTAAATATGTTAACCAACCGTATTTCTAAAGTTAAAATAATTACATTGCGGCTTATATTCTTCACTAAACATTGAATTGAATTCCATAAGAAACGTGATGTCTATCAAAGTCTTGTTTTTCCAAATGAAAGGAAACCCCACTACCTAGTTACCGGTTTCGATATTGTCCAGAAATAATTTTTTGTTCTGTAGAAATATTTGGAAATATTTTTACCATTTTTGTGTATCTATGTATACACGTATGAAGTACCTTTTAGAGAACTTTGTGGAGTCTGGATGATGATGATGGATGATTTTCTATATATCCTAATTCTTTTATTGTGTTCAGAGCTTTGTGATAAATCCTGATTTATTTGCGAAGTTAAATTGTTTATCAACTGGTGTACCTTGGTATACAAGTTTTCCTTTCAACAATACATTTTCTATTGGAGTCCCTTACTGTTATCATGGCAGTCTTTGAACGCTTATCCCTCTTGAAGTTGTTAGGCAGCCATTTCTAGAAATCCGTTGTAAAAGAATTACGATAACCATCTTTTACAGGTGCAGTACCTATTGCGCTGAAGCAGATATTCCGATTGTCCGGACTGTTATGTATATTACCTACCTTTCGTAGGAATTTGTTCCATTTAGTATGTTGAAATTGTATTAATGGTGTTGGTTCTTCCCCAAGTCAGGTGCATTTTCGTATCACAGCCGCCATTTGCCTTACACTATCTTACAAGCTCTATTTCCTTTTATGGTGGTTGTTCAAGATAATTCTAAGGATCCGAGGACAAATTCCTTCAAACTTCCTTCTGTTGTGATTAACATCTTTACTACAGTAAAATCTCCGAAACAGAAACTGATCAACGGCAGAATATTTAAGTATTTAAAAAAAATATTATACAAGTCCTTGTGGTTTGGCAAATTTGTTCTCCCTCTATCACACCTGAGGTACTCTCTCCAGAAGTCAAGTTCTGCATTATTGGCGATAGACACTTAAAAGTTTGCTGAGCCAACTGCTGCTTGTTCTAGAATGAGTTCAGCTTAATAAAACTAATTAATGTATTCAAGATGGCGTCTGTATATCACCGCCATTCTGAATGTTTTCACCTCATGAGGTCTCTTAGTCTTGTATATTAACTTTTGTCTCTGCTGGATTTGGCTATTTTTGTATACAGTCGGTTTTGCTGAACCTGTTGAAGCTTTGTTGGCTACTGGGCTTTTCTGCTTCAAATAGGCATTTAGTCTTGGGGCTTGTATCCACATGATTATGCATAGGACTGGTTCTTATTGGGCTACCTACCCATTAATGATGATGACACACCAATTATGAAATCGGCTTGCAGGTTGTGGGATTTTCCTTTTGATTGTGACGCAAAAGATATGATCATTATCGATTTGGTTGATGTCTATCACGTTTTATATGTAAAAATAATTCAGTATTGAAGAAGGAAATGATTTGATTTTTATTTAAAAATACACATTAGAAGCATATTGCAAAATTTTATAGAAGGGAAAGTAGTAAAAAATGTAAGTATACAATAAGTTGGGAGGTTTTTATAACTTGGTTATTGTTATTCCAGGTGAATCCCAAACAAATAACATGTTGACTAACATTTTTATAAGTTAAAATGGTTGAGAAATTTGTAACACACTATAAATATTTGAAAAGACTAATTGGCAATCTACATGATGAAATTTGCATAGTAATGAAAACAAAAATAATCAAGTAGATAAGAAATATTTTGTTTACCGAAAGATTATGATGAGTTTAGTATCTCTTCATTCTTTATTAGCTAATAATATCAACATCTTGAATGCCTCAAATATTTTAGTGGAACAAAAAAAATAAATTTATTCATTTAGATATCATTACGTCTCATGCTGACATTTTTTGCATTATCATTATTCATATCTGTTCATATATTATTAAAAGATGTTTATCATTCCTGTTTACGGAAATTTGCAACGTTTAATAATATTACAGCAACATTTTCAAAGAAAAGAAAAATCGTTTTAAAATGTGTCTATTAACAGTCATCAACAGCCCATTCATTAGAATTTTATACAATACAATAATGTAACGTGTATTTAATTTATGCAACAATAATTAATTATAATTTATGTAAACTTTTCACAAATTTATTTTATAATCTTATTATAGGTCTCACTGTATATAGCTTATAGTAACACTAACTGCCATTCTAGTCCAGTTTATATAATGGTCCTCTAACGCTCGACTTTTCGATTTCCTGGAATTGTTATTCTCGAATGCTTTAAAACTGGTTCTGTTGCGAAAAGCTTCGAAAATACAACTGTTCCGTGAAATCTGTCTATTGCGTTTAGTTAGAAAGTTACGAAGGATGTCTCTTAAAAATGTCACATTTTTAATCTGTAGTTAGTTTAACAAAATGCAGTTAGTCTTCGGGATTTTACCTAATAAGTTGGGAGGTTTTTATAACTTGGTTATTATTATTCCAGGTGAATCCCCGCATCGATGTCAGTATTGCCAAAAAACTTTCACCCGCAAAGCACACCTGACCAATCACCTACATCAGCATACAGGTGAAGACTATTTTGTTTAACTGTTTGTTAATAATAATAATAACCTTATAATCTTCATACATTTTTTACTCATATTTGTTTGGAAATCGTTAGATATTAAAAATTGAATAAAATTCAAGTATCATAAAATTATATTATATTAAACACAATATTATTTGCTACAAAAAATATTCATGTTAAAGTTTGTTGAACTGTAACTTATAAAAAAAATTTCCAGAAAGAAAATTTAAGGATTTTTTGGCTTGCTCCCAATTTTTTATCTAATATGTTCTATTGCCTTATTAGTTTTCTGTGTGCTAAGCTTAATTTCAGCAGTAGAGTATTTATTTAAAGTCAGTTGATTTACTTTCTGTAAGCAAAAATTATTTCATATTTATATTTCATATTCAAGTTTTTTTTTAAATTGGGATTTAAAGATTAAATTTTTAATTTTTTTTAATAAGTGTATTTTTCAATGTTTCTACTGTTAATTTTATTTTATGTAATTTAAACCATTTCCAACTAATGTACTGCCAGTTTTAGCGATATTGCCAAACTTCTTATCCATTTTTTGTTGCATAACTTTGCTTAATTAGTGTTACAATAGTTTTTTATTATTCCAGGCGAATCTCCTCACCGATGTGAATTTTGTCAAAAGACTTTTACTAGAAAGGAACATCTGACCAATCACCTCCGACAACATACAGGGGAAACCCCGCATTGTTGTAACATCTGTTCAAAACCTTTTACCAGAAAAGAACATTTAGTAAATCATATGCGATCACATACAGGCGAGAGACCTTTCACTTGCAACGAATGCGGAAAATCTTTTCCTCTAAAAGGGAATCTCTTGTTCCATCAAAGATCTCACAATAAAGGCGCAAACGCCGAACGACCATTTAGGTAAGCCAATTCTGTTTTATTGGTTATAAGTTGGTTTATTATTTTCGTTTTAGATGTGATCTTTGCGAGAAAGATTTCATGTGCAAAGGGCATTTGGTATCGCATCGGCGGTCACACATGAGCGAACGACCGCACGTTTGTCCGGATTGTGGTAAAGCGTTCGTGGAAAAAGGAAACCTATTACGGCATCTTAAGAAACATACCGCCGATAATGCTCAGGCTCAGTCCAACAACCAAATACAGCAAGGTAAGTGTGTCCAAATTAAAACAGAACCCGAACAATAAAGAATTAATTAATATAATAAATTGCATTTGTGAAGTTTTGAAAAAATCTTAATAAACAAACTAGTAACTGAGTACATTCGAATTACAACCCCTACTACAGTCATATTTTAGAAAATCTTTCAGCTTTTAACTACTCCGCTCAAAGTGAGTGACAATATTCATAGCTCACATGACAATAATTTATTCATCCTAGTCCTCAATTATTCGAATTCCTTTGATTTGATCAGTCGTACTAATAGTTTATTGTTCTAACAAAATAGTGAAATTTTTGTTGCAAAGTAGTTACTAGTAGTTACATTAAAGTCATAATTTAAAAAATCTTTCAGCCTTTTTCCACTTTGCTGAAAGTTAGTGACAATATTCATAGTTCTCATGACAATAATTTATTAATGCTCCTAGATCTTCTAAATTATTCAAAATCCTTTGGTTTGATCAATCATACTTATAGTTAATTGTGATAAAATAGTGGACTTTTTGTTGCAAAGTAATTTGTTTAGTGTTCTTCATACTATGATGTTATACCTTACTTATTACTCCGGATTTTCAGATAATACAAAAGAATTAAAGTTACTTAACTTACCCTTACTTTAATTAATATGTGTTGTTTTCAGTTTATCATAAGATTTAGTCTTGGAACCTCTTTTGTTTATCCTGTATACCTCACAATATCAATAGTTTTAAACTCTTGTGTACATTTTCTACAGCCTTCGTTGGTTTTTATTTCTTTTTAATGCAACCCTTACTACGTGAAAGTTCATCTTATTAAGAACAGTAAACAACTAAAAGGTTGAATTAACTTTCACTATTTATTCGTAAAATACTTTAAATGCTATATCGTCAATATATCGTCAATCTGACAATGCTAGTTCTATAGTGAAACGGCCGTCATTACATTTAAAGTGTTTTACGAATAAATAGTGAAAGTTAATTCAACCTTTTAGTTGTTTACTGTTCTTTTTAATGCTTTATAATTTAAATTGTGATTATTTTATTTAAGATTGGGTAAATCATTTTTTCCTGGTTGTTGAAAAAGTAAAAGAGCAAAATTTTAATATGCTTCAGTTATTTTTATAGTAATGCCATTATATAGACCAGGAGCCCGTCACATAAATTCTGCTCCCATTTTTTATCGTCTGTTTTTTTTCAGGGGACATATTTACAGCCAAAAGCAACACTATTATGCATTAATTTTTACGATAAAAAATGAGAGCAAAATGTCACAGGCTCCTGGTTTATATTGTTAATGGTGTAATTAAAATTTTGTTATTTATGTATATAAACTTTTAAATTGTAGAGGTTATCCATATTACTACTATATAAACTTTTTAAGGATAATAAAAAACTCTTCGTTTTAACAAAACTTCCAATATTTATTAAAAAATTGCTTTTTTAAAGGCTCAATGACAGCTGTTTCGCTATGAAGCATCGTCAGATTGACATTTAAGTTACATTTTGTTTGTTTGTAGCTAGGTACCTGATGTTTAGGTAGTATTAAGGCTAGACCAAGTATGGAAGTAATAAGACATAACAATATTAAAGCCTAGATGTTATTAGCCCTAAGGGATTATCCTGGATGTATTTCCCTCTAAGATCAGTATAACTGTGCAATGATATAGAAAAACCAGGAAAAAACTATATCATGCTGATCTTTACAATAACTTAATATATTTGTGTTACAATTACGTCTTATCTATGTATAAAATGAAGACTCAATCAAAGCAAACACTTTAAAAGTGGAGAACTTCCCAGATTTATTTGTTCATTAACAACTTTAAATTGTGGATCTGCTAGATGTCTTTTTATTTCAAGTTCTTCAAGGAAATCTAAATTTTGTTTTTTATTACAAATGTGTAGTATTTGGATGTCATTGGTGTGAAAGAGTGAGGTTGGATATTCAAGTAGGTGTTTTGCATAATTTGACTTATCTGGTTGTTTTAATCTATATGCTCTTAAATGTTCGTTAAATCTTACTTCAAAATTTCTTTGTGTTTGACCTATATATACAGCATTACACTTTGGACAATTAATTTTGTAAACACCAGATTTTTAATTTAGGTAATTTTGTTTTTACATTTAACAATTTTGTACCAACATTATTTTGTGTTTTAAATGATATTATTGCTGATGTTGCCGAAGATATTATTTTTGATATTTTATTGGAAATACTTCCACAATATGTAATATTTTTATAACTTTTAATTTCTTTAGTTTGTTTAGGAAATATTAGTTGTAGTGCCACTTTCTGTTCTTTTTTATTAATTAATGTATTTATCAAATGAATTGGGTAGCCATTAGATGTAGCTATTTGTTTTATGATATAAATTTCTTTATCAAAGTTAATTTTGTCCATTGGAATTGAAAATGCCCTATGTATCATAGAATTATAAGCTGCTAATTTATGTGTTATAGGATGATTTGAATTATATGGTATGGTTACATCTGTTTGTGTTGGTTTTCTGTATATTGAATAATTTAGTAAATCATTAACTTTTTCAATTTTTAAATCTAGAAAATTAATTGAATTATTTTCTTCAACTTCTAAAGTAAAATTAATTTTAGGATGCAAGGTATTAATATAATTAAAAAATATATCTAATTGTCGTTCGCTACCTACAAATCCTGCTAACACATCATCAACATATCTATACCAAAATACAATAAAACCAAATAAATTTAAAAGTCAAAGTCAAATTATTAAAAATGACATTTTAGCTTTAAAATCAATCAAAAATAAAGTAGATCAAAATAACCTAGTCATTACAAAATCAGATAAAGGTAACTCAACAGTAATTTTAAAAAAAGAAGATTATAAATCTAAAGTGAATGATTTCATAATGTCAAGTAATGTCAAAATTCTAAAGAACGATCCCACTCAAAAATTTTCTAACCAAATAAGAGAACATGTAAATGATTCAAATTATCTATTAAATGACTATGATAAAAAATATCTAGTAAATAAAAATCCTCAATGTCCAGAATTATATGGAACTATTAAATTACATAAAGAGTCAAAACCAATTAGACCAGTAGTTTCGTATGTTAACACTCCTAATACTAAGGTAGCTAAAAAATTAAATACTATTCTAAATAATTATGGTTACACATCTAAATATTCAGTACAAAATTCATTAGATTTGATAAATAAATTAAATAAATGTAAATTACAAAATAATACTAAATTAGTATCATTTGATGTAACTAATATGTTCTCTAAAATTCCTCCTAAAGAATGTATAGTTCTAGTTAAAAAGATATTAGATGAAAGAAATATCCATCCAGGAATAATATCAGATATAATTGACTTATTTAATGTATGCATTAGTCAAAATTATTTTACTTTTGATAACAAAGTATATATTCAAAATGAGGGTCTTCCAATGGGAAGTCCCATTTCTCCAATTTTAGCAAATATTTTTATGGATAATTTAGAAAACAAAATCTTTAATTCTAGTTATAAAAACAATATTGTATTTTGGTATAGATATGTTGATGATGTGTTAGCAGGATTTGTAGGTAGCGAACGACAATTAGATATATTTTTTAATTATATTAATACCTTGCATCCTAAAATTAATTTTACTTTAGAAGTTGAAGAAAATAATTCAATTAATTTTCTAGATTTAAAAATTGAAAAAGTTAATGATTTACTAAATTATTCAATATACAGAAAACCAACACAAACAGATGTAACCATACCATATAATTCAAATCATCCTATAACACATAAATTAGCAGCTTATAATTCTATGATACATAGGGCATTTTCAATTCCAATGGACAAAATTAACTTTGATAAAGAAATTTATATCATAAAACAAATAGCTACATCTAATGGCCACCCAATTCATTTGATAAATACATTAATTAATAAAAAAGAACAGAAAGTGGCACTACAACTAATATTTCCTAAACAAACTAAAGAAATTAAAAGTTATAAAAATATTACATATTGTGGAAGTATTTCCAATAAAATATCAAAAATAATATCTTCGGCAACATCAGCAATAATATCATTTAAAACACAAAATAATGTTGGTACAAAATTGTTAAATGTAAAAACAAAATTACCTAAATTAAAAAAATCTGGTGTTTACAAAATTAATTGTCCAAAGTGTAATGCTGTATATATAGGTCAAACACAAAGAAATTTTGAAGTAAGATTTAACGAACATTTAAGAGCATATAGATTAAAACAACCAGATAAGTCAAATTATGCAAAACACCTACTTGAACATCCAACCTCACTCTTTCACACCAATGACATCCAAATACTACACATTTGTAATAAAAAACAAAATTTAGATTTCCTTGAAGAACTTGAAATAAAAAGACATCTAGCAGATCCACAATTTAAAGTTGTTAATGAACAAATAAATCTGGGAAGTTCTCCACTTTTAAAGTGTTTGCTTTGATTGAGTCTTCATTTTATACATAGATAAGACGTAATTGTAACACAAATATATTAAGTTATTGTAAAGATCAGCATGATATAGTTTTTTCCTGGTTTTTCTATATCATTGCACAGTTATACTGATCTTAGAGGGAAATACATCCAGGATAATCCCTTAGGGCTAATAACATCTAGGCTTTAATATTGTTATGTCTTATTACTTCCATACTTGGTCTAGCCTTAATACTACCTAAACATCAGGTACCTAGCTACAAACAAACAAAATGTAACTTAAATGTCAATCTGACGATGCTTCATAGCGAAACAGCTGTCATTGAGCCTTTAAAAAAGCAATTTTTTAATAAATATTGGAAGTTTTGTTAAAACGAAGAGTTTTTTATTATCCTTAATAAGATGGACTTCCAAAAAGTAAGGGTTAGTACAATCAATTTAATATAAACTTTTATTTGTAGGTAATGCCTCCCAGAATACTCAACCCGCAGTGACACCACCAAACATTCAAATCCCTCAAGTGCACGTTAGCCAAGCTCAGCAACTACAACAAAGCTCAAACATAGTCCAATCTCCTCATATGCAAATGCCACCACCGAGTAGCCATTCTGTTATTCCTTCTGCTAATGCGAACGTACTGACCTATTAGGCTCTTTAACCTGAGTTTTTTTGGTCACAGCTAACAGACAGTGACATTTGAGTTTATTCACAGTTTGCCATTACGTTTTCTATCATTCACTTTGGTTATTTTCACAAAAATGTTCCTCTGTCTGTCTTCTGATGCACGCATCAAATGAGCTCAGGTCGATGTTGCAAAAACATATTTGTTGTGTGATAAATATTTTTAATTGTTAACGAAGTAGAGTTTATTTCTGATCAGTATTTTATTTAAATTTTATTAAGGGAAATATATATCGAACTATGTTTGGTGATATTGGATCTCCATATTGTAAAGGATATTTGTGTATATCCTTGTAAATTGACGGTACTATTAGAGAATGTAATATTAACATAGAGGTATTAGTACAAGTTTGTGCGCGTCTAAATTCTTAGCTAACAAAATAGATGCACGGGATTTATAGTATTAGACGAGGTGGAATTTTACTGTTTTAGTTAGTTTGTCCATTGTTATTAATATATACCTGTAAAGATCTAACTTTCGATAAATGTTAGAATCGATCGATTCGCGCAGTGCTAATACTATAAATTTCGAAATTGTGTACGGCTATGTGCTCAGTAATATTTTTTTAGTTTATGTTTTTTTATCGCCTCGATGATTTGTGCAATACGACTTATATTTTCAATTATTTTTTTACGCATGTAGTTTTTTTATATATTTTTGGTATTATTTTATTTTTATCGTATAATAATCGTGGGAACAAATTTCTTCTAGCTCGAGATGATCCAGCATATTACAAACATTTTATACGATAAATCCGGTGATTGGAAAATTATTTTTGTTGAATTTTGTCTAATAGCTCATTTATCGAAGATTGGTAAACACTGTAAGTGTATACATAAGAACTTCAGGTACTTTCTTAAAAATGAAAGACTTTTTTGTTTGTAGACATTTACATATGTGATCTTGGAAAGGTAAAACTGCTAATTTTTAACAGTCTTTTTTATTAAACATATTCAGTAAGTAAGGAGAACCAACTTGTAAAGGAATAGTGTTGAAAAACTGCCCAGCGGTAAGGAGCAAATAGTAGATGGCGCGAGAGTAGCAAATAGAGTGAAGTTAGTTGGGTTGAAAAATTTAATATTTTCCTTCTACCTATGGAGGGTAGAAGAAAGGAGAACCAACTTAATGTATTAAAACGTGTTCATCGAAGGGGAACAAACTGGTGGCCCCGATAATGAAACTTTTAATCCCTAGGGACTAAGGTAAAACATCTGAATTAGATTAACAGTTTTTTATTAAGAAAGTGTACTGTAATTGTAACATCGGTAATAGGCATGATGACTGATTTTTAAAAACTGATATACTTTATCTAAAATAAATGTTATTTTTGCCAAAAAAAGAGTTTTTAAAAGAGAAATTTACTTATTAAAAATGCATTTTAAATTTAACGCCAAAACGCTAGAATAGTAATGGCGTCTATCTATGACATCATCGATTCGTAAATACCATTTATTCGCGGAAATTTTTCCGATAGTTGGCGCCACAGTAACTGTCAGTGGAATGGGGAAAACAATAATATTAGCCATTTGATTCAATATTAATTCAACCATTTCTATTTTGAAATGTGTGTGGTAAAGATCGTTAGTGAAAGATGGTAAGTGTGGTGATTCATTTATTCTAAAACACTGCTCAAAAATGACACGCAAACAAATGGAGAATGTGTTTGTTTTCCCCATTCTACCTTTGCTCGTTTTGCAGGTTAAAAGAGGGTGGTTAAAAAAGTTTATTTTGTTTTTACTTATTTTGTGCGATTATAATAGTTATCATAGTCATGAATCCTTATGTGTATCGATGGTATGCGGTTCCACAATGTAAGAATATATCAATAAAAACTCCGAACAAGATATTTGTTTACGTTCCAATGTCAACAATATTTACGAAAGTACGTCACGCTCTTCTGATTGGTGTTTCAGCTAATATGGCGGATTGTTAAACTTAATGCTTATATTTTTACTAAAATAAATGTAATCACACATGTAATATAAAAATGAGTAAATTCTTTAGAATCTCCGTATCTTATATAATTATAACAAATCAATATTTTAGTGATTCTTATTTACTGTCATCATGCCTATTAGTAAACATTTGGAAACAACTAATTTTGTGTTGAATTCTAATTTGAAGAATGATTCATTCTTTGTCCATGAATATAAATTGAATTTTATAAAAATTTGATTGTTCAAAGAATTGGACCTTATCTATTTTCAGTAAATGAACTATGTAATGTAATTCTTTTTTTTGGTAAATTGTTATTGAACAGGGTATCATTTCTTATTTTTGGGGAAGATATCCTAGTGGAAAAGTGATATCTATCATTAAATTGTTTGGTTTGTGTTGGGTCATCTTGGATGTACTTATAAGTTGTTAATTCATATCATGTGAATATTAGATAATTATTGTACGGGATGTTTGTAGATTTAAAAGAAATATTGTCCGAATATTCTCGTTACCAAAGAATACCATGTCGAGGTATTTATTTTTTTTAGGTTGTTTTATTTTCGCAGCATCTGCTAATACGCGCTAATAGTTAAATTTGTAAACATCCCGTATATTATATACATAAATAAATACATATTAAAACATAATACTTCGTATTTTCGAATTTAGCTTTATAATAAACGAATTATATTGTAAAAATGTTTCTAGAACACAGTTACTGATAATTAGGAAACATATTTTTAGCGTTAGACGACAACAGCCGAAGAAATATTTTGTAATTAAAATATATAGCTGCATATTTTCAAGTTCTCATTTATAAATGTACAGAAATAAAAGCATTGGAAATAAATACTTTTTTTATTTACTCAAATTTTTTATTTTCAACTTTGCCTATTGTCCTCTTTGTAAATTTTAGCGAAGCTTTATTATTTCAGGAGGATTTTGACGCCCATTCTAATAAGAACATTTAATAAAAACAATTCCAGAAAATAGTCCACACTAGTCACAAAAAGTATCGCATAAGTGATTTATGAATAAAGTTTATTTTTCTGGGAAATGATAGGAAGTAAATTTGGAATTATGTTTCAAAGTAGTTTATTTAATTACAATTAAAAATCAAAAAATAATGGGCATAAATAATGAAAATAACAATTTTTCTAGAAAAATCAAATAATACAAACAAAATAAAAGAATTAAATGATAAATTTAACATTTTAGTAGTAAATATAAATTTTCCCAATCTTCTATTAAAACATTTTCCAGCTCATCAAGGTTGTCTGGAGCGATATTACGAGTTCTTATACGCCTGTCCAGGTAGTCCCAAACATATTCAATTGGGTTTAGGTCTGGACTAACTGCTGGCCAATCTAAAACTTGGATACCTACTTCTTGAAGGTATTCTGGCAACGTGCGGGCGAACGTTATCGTGCATTAGAATAAAATTCTCTCCAATGATTGGAACAAAGGGCACTACATTTTCCTCAAGAATCTCCCTTATATACCGATCAGCTGTCAGTGATCCCCTCCATGTGACCTTTAAAACAGATGCCTCCCCATACCATAATCGAACCACCTCCATAATTTCTGCTGCTCTTACGATACACTGAGCAAATCGCTCACCTGCGCGTCTATAATCTGGAATACGTCTATCGGATCCAAAAAGTTAAAATCTTGATTCATCCGTAAAAAGAATATTAGCCCAATCGTTAATATCCCAATTAACATGTTCTCTTGCGAACCTTGAACGTGCTACACGGTGTGCTCTGATTAACAATGGAGCAGTAACAGGCATTCTGGGTATGGTTCCAAAATTCCTTAATCTGTTTCTAACCGTATTGACAGATATTCTAACAGTACGGACTCCAGAGAGAACATTTTGCAGTTGCTTGGCTGTAACATGACGAGTTCGCAAAGTCTGAATTATTAAATAACGATCATCTGCAGGATTAGTACACCTGGGACGTCCTGGAACTGGCCTATTATAACTTCCAGTTTCTCTAAACCTTCTTAAGACGCTAGAAACGCTGGATTGGTTGATTTCCATGACTTATTGCTGAGATTGTCCATCTTCAACTAAAGCCACGATTTGAGCTGCTTGTTCTGGGGTAAAATTACTCATTTTTACTAAAAATGTTTCTAGACACTTCCAATTTAAAAATTAAACAAACTTACTGCACACAAGAAATTTTAAAATGTAAATATAATACAAATAGGATTTATCAAAATTTATTCATTTTAAGGCGATTTAAACTGTGAATATTTTGGGTTTTTATACATCTAAAGGATACCATACACTCATATTAAAATATTCTGAAAAATATTATATTTTATTTTACACCATAATTCAATTTTTAAAATTGTGCGATACTTTTTGTGACGAGTTTAGATCACTAGATCCTGAAAAAAATTCCACTGCACTGGCATCCTAAAATTAACTATTAGACACCATGCCAGTCAGGTTTGACTTTGACACGCCGTTTGAAGTGGTTATAGAAAACCGTCATACAGTTGGAGAGGTCTAACCAGAGCTGGAAGAGCTCTAAGCTCTAAGTTATATGAAAGGGCTGGAATGGGAGTGAGGGGTCCGAATTTTCGGTTATCCAAATCCCTTAGTAACACCCCAACCATTTTTAAGCGCTACCTTTAAAGGCTCTGAGTTATTTTTTAGCTTTTAGTCAAAGCTAGTCTGGAAATGTAAGCAATCCATGAAGAAACTGATAAGAAACAATAAGGTCACCTTGATGTGGGTGCCAGGTCACAGAGGGATATTTCATAATTTATTATAAGCTACAGAATATGTAAGGTATAGGGTTTGCTCAGAATCCCACTATTAATTAATTTCGTATCGTCTATTCTATACTTACTGCTAGCGTCATCTATTAGACAATACCTACATGAAACTAACTAAGTAGGTAAAATTTTAAATAGTAGATTAATAAAAAATCATATTACTTTATATAAATAATAGTACTTATGTTTTGATTTAGGTAATCTCCTATTTTGTTTGCCTTTGTTTTATTGTTTACACAATACATAAAAGCTAAATAAATTTATTACTCAGATTTAGTTCTCTTAGGCTTTAAAACTGTTTTTACATCTCAAAACAATTTTAGTAAAAAAATATTTTCAATTAATGGAACCGTGTTTTATTTAAGGAAATGAATTCATAAATTAAAGAAATATGTTGAAACAAAGGAAATAGGTAGGCAGCATACTGAATACTGAAGTTTTTTTGAGAGATACAAAATGAATAATAAAAATATAGGTATATATAAAAGTAAAAATCCATAGGTACCTTCTTTAGCAGAATAATGATAAACCTTTTTGAATAAATTACTCTTCCTATTAGGAAGTAAAATGAAATGTCAAAAACAACGTTTATCTATCAGGTCTCGGATATCAAATTAGGGTGAATCAATAACTGTTACCAAAAATGCAATAAAACTTCTAATTAGAAGAAATATCTAAAGGAATAAAAAAACTTGGGAAAATGCAGGAACCATTATCAATAGTAATTAACCGGCACACGTTTTGTTTATTTGTCCTCCCTACCACTCCATATAGATTCTTTGGTAGGTTTCCGGTGTGCTTGGCTGCAATATGAACGATAGCAAAATTGAGTTTCTGTCGTTTCTGATTCAGTTATGAACTGACTTTCGCGTAAGGGTGTTGCACGACCAGCCGCATTGTTGTTTGCGCACGCGATTAACATTACCAAAAAACACGTGAATTAAATTATGTGTAAAAAACTGTAATTTTATCATTGAATTAGTGATATTTTCGTTTCAAATAAGACGATACCTTTTATCAATGCATGTTATGATAAATTTTTCATTTAATGGTACGTACTAAGATCTATTTACACTATTTTCAATAAAAAACCTAAACCATACAAATAATATAAACATTTTTTATTTTTGATAAAAATGTATAAATAAACAATGTTCAATTGTCTTATTACTTATATCTGGCATTACATACAATCTTTAAATTAGTAAAAATTGTTTTCTTTTTGGGTAACAGTAATTAAAATATTTTTATAATATTTTATGAATGTTTTAGTAGATAAATTAGACTTATGACTTTGGGGTTAATGTTTGAATTTTTTGTTAATGCTCATAAATTAATAATTTGGTAATACCTAATGAATTTCGACTTAAGCACATAATAATCACAATAATTGTGTTATTTTAAAACGAAATTTGTATGCTTAAAATAACACTTGTTATTCCAGACTTACTACCTATTTATTGGAATCATAGTATGAATTTTATTTCTGGTTTGGTACACACTCTACATTTGTTTTAATTTGCATTAAAATTGCGTAATAGAGGTTCATGATATATGTCCTCACCCGCACGCTGGACGAGGTTTGTAACAGAAACTTTTGATGTGTATTTTTATCTGAAATTTATTAGTAGTGGGTTTAAAATGTATGTAAACGTAACTCTGTATACGATTTAAAAATAACAAACACTTGTTAGCTGACCCCAGTTATTTTTTGTTATAGGGTGATTCATATTTAAGAAGTGGGCCAAATACTAAATACCTAGTATTATCTTAATCACTTGATTAACTATATGTATGAAAACTAGAAAAATTGAACAACTGAAATTTCTGTAAGATTATAATGTTTAAAGTTAGGGACAAGTTTAATATACTTAAATATTTGTTTCTAAATCGAAAAATTAAAAAAAATGTAAACAGAATAATAGTATATTAAACAACGCAATTCATATGGCTTTCTGTTATGACACGCGAAGCAAAGAGATTTTTAAAGGGCGAGTGTCACAACAGTCATACGAAATAAGTTGTTTATAATATTTTTTATATTTTGCCTTTTATCAATTTTTAAATTAATGTATTATTTGTATGTAAATAACGAACATTTTGATTTTAAAAAGTGTGTTGGTAGCACTGTGTAATTTATAACATTTGACAGTTTTGAAATTTAAATTATCAAATGCTTTAAAATATAAAAAAAAATAATAGACCAATAATAATATTACATAAGTAAAGGATGATATTTATATTCACAAATAGTTTCTTAAAGAACAATTTAAAATTAATAAATTGCTACTTAAAACAAAAATTTGCGTGTTCTTATTTCGTTTATATATTGAGATAGATTATTATTATTATTAATAGAACAAAATTAAACATTAAATTGATTGTACTAACCCTTACTTTTTGGAAGTCCAACTTATTAGGAATAATAAAAAACTCTTCGTTTTAACAAAACTTTTTTTTTTAACCTTAATGACAGCCGTTTCGCTAGACTTAGCATCGTCAGATTGACATATTGAAGTTACATTTTGTTTGTTTATAGCTAGGTACCTGATGTTTATAAGGTAGTTATAAGGCTAGACCAAGTATGGAAGTAATAAGACAACAATATTAAAGCCCTAAGGGATTATCCTGGATGTACTTCCCTCTAAGATCAGTATAACTGTGCAATGATATAGAAAAACCAGGAAAAAACTATATCATGCTGATCTTTACAATAACTTAATATATTTGTGTTACAATTACGTCTTATCTATGTATAAAATGAATTAATTGTCCAAAGTGTAGTGCTGTATATATAGGTCAAACACAAAGAAATTTTGAAGTAAGATTTAACGAACATTTAAGAGCATATAGATTAAAACAACCAGATAAGTCAAATTATGCAAAACACCTACTTGAACATCCAACCTCACTCTTACATATCAATGACATCCAAATACTACACACTTGTAATAAAAAACAAAATTTAGATTTCCTTGAAGAACTTGAAATAAAAAGACATCTAGCAGATCCACAATTTAAAGTTGTTAATGAACAAATAAATCTTTTAAATATATTTTATATGTCACACGGTACTAACTGATTGCTTGAAAGATCACAGTTTTTGTTGTTGTTTTTATAAAGTTTGTAAAAAGGTTTCTTCAACAAAATTCCTGAAAAACTTTATAAGCATATTTTTTGTTTTTATTGTTTTAACTGTCTATTTCTAGTAGTGTGAGTATTGTTGTCAATGTCAGTGTATCGTCATGAATATCAAATTCTGTTGTTGCCGCAAGAATTGTGGTCACTTTAGAAAATGCCGCAGTCAGCGCGATATTGCAAGAATCGTTTGATAGAGGAGTGAAGGAGTGTGTTGTTTTCCGATGCATCGAGATTTTGCCTTACGGGTTCAGATAGACGTTTAAGATTAAGGCAAATACCACGAGAGGGAGATGCTTATTAAATCTGTATTTCTAAGGGCCGTATTCATAGTCGGTACTTGAAAGTGTAGTTAAGGATATCTTATATAGGGATGCTTTAAGGTCTTCCTAAAGATTTCTAATCATAATCAATATGTAAGCCTGCCTTCACGAAGGAATTCTTAAATAAAGAGAGTATCTGGCAACGCCTATTTCTGTTATTTTATTTCTTCTTTTTCTTAATATTTTGCCTCTACTGCATAAAGGTTAGGGTAAATGATTCAACAGATGTCAACAAAGAACTGAAAGAAATTAGAACGGTTTTGAGAAGTGCAGTGTGTTTATGATTATTTATTATTTTTATATATGCCATTTCAAAAAATTCCATAATATTTGTTTGATTATTTTGAGGAGATTTTACATAGCTTCTGCAAATAATAAACATTTTTTTTAAACACTAAACACTAGACTGTGACACCCCTCGTAGGTCCCCACAAACAATCTAAAAATATAATAATTAACAAAAAAGTTAACCTTTACACTTTTTGAACAATGCTTACTTGGAATTCACCCATTGCACAAATAACTGTTCAATAGGAGCGATAGGTAAACCGCGATTATTGATCGTTACTAAATCCTCGTAGATGAATGGCAATATGTTAGGTTAAGTTAGGTTCTATGTGAGGGGGCCTTTAACGCCCTTTCCACTGCGACCTGAAAGGTCTATTGTGGCACACGCCTAGGTTATAGTCGTTCTATCAGCCCTATGCCTCTGATGAAGCTCATCAGGGTCGTTGGCGACTCTTTCGAAATCGTCTCTTAAAATGATGTTCTTTAAAAAATTCAAAGGGGTTTTCCGCATCTCTAATATACCTTTTAGGTATCCTCTCTATAACATTTTCCTCCACAAATTCCTCCTTTTTGTTTAAATTTATTTTTGTTTTTCCGTAAACGAATAAATAGATAGTGGCGCCCTTAAACTCTTATAACCACAAACCTGACCTATAGTGAAACATTAACCGAATCATTCCTTGAGAGAGTCTCTAGCCGGGATTTTAGAGTTACAAAATCCCAAAACACTTGAAACTTTTGGATAAAAAAAGAATCTCGTTAACTTTTTAATCTTTTCGTCCGTTTTTCTCTTTTCTTTTCATTGTCCTCCTTTTTGCTACATAAATTTTGCGACACGGCGAAGTTATTCAATTCAATTCGCTCTATGAATAAAACAATGGATTTGTTGACCAAAACACCGTTGGTATACCCGCACTTCTTTTTTACAAAAATAGACAACATCAAACTTAAATATTCAGTCCGAATGTTTCAGCCGACAATACTGAATATTAATTTATCGCTAAATTTGTTACAAATTATACATTATGACAGTTAGTAGTCATACTAGTGGGGAAGTTAAATTCCCACCAAGTCCTTGGAATGGTATCAGACATGCTTGCCACACGTGTACACGTGGAAAGGGCCTTTAACGTCCTATTCCCAAGTAGGGACGAATGGAAAGGAGGTGCAATCTCCTTCTCTGGGTCCGACTGCGTTGTATACACGGATGGCTCGAAAAATTCACTGGGTGTGGGAGCCGGGGTGTATAGCAGAAATCCGAGAGTTGACATTTCAATAAACCTTGGTAAGTACGCTACTATCTTTCAGGCGGAAACGTTTGCTATAGATTTGTGCGCAAGGGAGTTGATTGCCCAACCCCTGGTAAACAAATGCATATACATAATTTCGGACAGCCAGGCAGCGTTAAAAGCACTGAATTCTACCCGGGTTGATTCAAAGCTGGTGTGGAGCTGTATCGAATCCCTTAACAACCTTGGAGCAAATAACAGAGTAACGCTACTCTGGGCTCCAGGGCATGCGGGAGTGGAGGGCAATGAAAGAGCTGACACTCTGGCAAAAAAGGGAACGGAGTCCGCGTTTATTGGACCGGAACCATTCCTTGGCATAGCAAAAAGCACTGCCAAGGACATTATCTCCAGCTGGGCAGCGAGGGAAACCCTTCTGCACTGGGAGAATATACCGGGGCTTACCCACTCGAAAGCGTTTATATCTCAACCTTCGAGCAGAAAAACAGCACAGCTCCTGGAATTGAGTAGAAGTAACCTACGCATTCTTACTGGACTGTTGACTGGACACTGTCGTCTGAGAAACCACCTGAGGAAGCTTAGTCTGAGCAATACGTCGGACTGTCGCTACTGCAGTGTGGCAGACGAATCGGCAGAGCACATTCTTTGCTATTGCCCCGCGTTAGAAATGATCAGGCTCCGCTCGTTTGGCCTCATACGGCTAGAGCCTACCGACTTTAGACAAGTCTCGCCAAAATCGATCTTGGACTTTGTTAAGAAGTGCAGACTGGATGGCGAATTGTGACCCTTAGGGGTGAGCCACAATAGGCCCTAGTTTGGCCGCAGTGGAGGGGTGGGAAACGCCCCGCTCACATTGAACCTAACCTAACCTAGTAGTCAATAGGAATGAAACAGACTCTTTGTGTTGAGTTCTCAATGAAGAAGAAACACAAAAAGTGCTCTATTATAAATGAAATTTAAACATAAATGTTTTATTCTGTTTGCAATGCTTGTCGACCCTCTTGCTGTTTTTGACATTTGTATCGCTCGTGTTGAAGATGGACGGTACAGAATATTCCATAACTAACAATTGTTTATTTTATTTTGTCTCTTTTTTCAATTTGGATAATTAATAAATATTAAGTGAATATTTGTATAACTATTGATAAATAAATAGTTATTATCCTTTATAAAATGTTCTTACTAAGAACATCTAACAATTAATATTTTGAATAAAACTTTAATGTTTATTTTCAAAATTAGCTTTTTTAATTTAACTGCTGTTTTGATAAACTATCATCGTCAGATTGCTATATTGAAATTACATTTTGTTGTTTCAATGTAGCTATCTGGTGTTGATTGAGTAGTGTTAAGACTAGACCAAGTATTGAAGTAATAAAACATAACAGTATTAAAACCTAGACGTCAGAGGCTTCGTCCATCTGCTGAAGAAGGTCTTCAAACAAGAGGTTACCCAGCATTCGAGCTAGGGAAGGGTAGGTAAGCGTATTAAATAACAATATCCTCCTTGAATTTTTCGTAAATTTTTTAATTGCATCTTTCAAAAAGGTTTTCTTTGAAGTAAGTGTGATGGACACTCATGAGGCATAGCTTCGGAAGCCTGTTTTGCCCATCGAACTTCTGAGCCAACTTTGAATATATAAAGAGTGCTAAACGATAGTTTGATGGAAAAATCTGAAGAGTTAAAAGTTTGTGTGTATAGTAGTGGTATAAACGGTGTTCATAGTAGGTATTCGTATTCGATCACAAGCTTTTGCACAGTTGAACTGTTGTCTTATTATTATAAACTTTGTTCTTAGAGAGATTGATTATTTCATAGCGCGCATGAAACTCCATATTTATTGCGCTTGAGATTTGCACCTGAAAATGGTTACTGATCGATCTGCCAACAAAGCATAAACTCGTTAAACTGTTTTATAGTTTTGGTGATGTATTCCTACAACATTTTTCGATCTAGATGAACCTCTACTTCTTCGTCACATAAAACGATTTGTAACTTCAAGAAGTTAAAGAAGAAGTAGAAGAAGAAGAAGGAGAAGGAGAAGAAGAAGGAGAAGGAGAAGGAGAAGGAGAAGGAGAAGGAGAAGGAGAAGGAGAAGGAGAAGGAGAAGGAGAAGGAGAAGGAGAAGGAGAAGGAGAAGGAGAAGGAGAAGGAGAAGGAGAAGGAGAAGGAGAAGGAGAAGGAGAAGGAGAAGGAGAAGGAGAAGGAGAAGGAGAAGGAGAAGGAGAAGGAGAAGGAGAAGGAGAAGGAGAAGGAGAAGGAGAAGGAGAAGGAGAAGGAGAAGGAGAAGGAGAAGGAGAAGGAGAAGGAGAAGGAGAAGGAGAAGGAGAAGGAGAAGGAGAAGGAGAAGGAGCAGGAGAAGGAGGAGCAGGAGAAGGAGAAGGAGAAGGTTATAAATGAAATCAAAATTAATCTTCTTTTGTTTTCAAAACTTGATTTGGTACAAACTATAGAGTAATAAGGTGAAATGCAGCTTCTTACCCTGTCTGGGTACGCGCATATCTTCAACAAGTCCAATAAAATTTTCTGATTTCGTATTTTTAAGAAAATTATGCATAGCAGAAACGAAAGCAGTACAAGATTTTAATTTAAATTCAATCCTAGATTTTAAATTGAGAATTTTTGGCATTTATCCACAAATAATTTCCCACTCTCCCCCACCCTTTCTTTAAAAAAATACAAAAAAGTACTTGAACAACTTTGTGTGGAATTTAGGCCTCTTTCTAGTTTCCTTATTTAACACTTGGTATTATTTTGGGCTTATTTCACAAAAAACTAGTTTTAAAATTTTTCTTCACAGTTTACGCCCCTCTAGCGGTTAACCTAGTCACTTAAAGGTTATTTCCAGCGATTTCTCTTGTCCACTTTTACAAAGGAATTTTTTCTCCTAAAGTTATAACATGAATATTTTCTGATATATAGCCGAGAGATCGGCTTATTGGTCCACCCGGTATAATATAATATATAATACAATAACATAAAATGATAATTAAAATAAAAAAAAACTAATGTTATCAATGTTTTAAAGATCTCATAACAATAAAAATCATTTTTATTGAGACACCTGGTACAGAACAGTACTTGTTATTAATATTTATGTTAGTATATTTTTAAAGATACACCTTATAAGTAATACATATTAATTTAGAAGAAAAACTTGAATTAATATAGTTACTTGTAGGTACCATAATGTATATCAATTGCACCAGTAAATAAATAATTGAATTAAATAAGAGAAAAATGAAGATTGAAGGTTACAGTAATACCAGTCTAGGATAATAATAGTACATACATACTAATGAAGTAGTACGTTAACATTAAAATTAAATGTTATATTATATAGTTAAGAAATTTTTGCAACATTGATCAAAATATAGGTAGATCTAATTACCGGAAACAATTATCTGTACTACTGTTTTTATAATTATTAATTTTGCCTCGCAAAATAATAGCAAAATAATGCACTAGATACTATTATTAATACAATTTGATCCCAATTTTTTTGCCAAAATGTTCCTTTCTTTGTTCTTTCATCCCTTTTACAGTATATTTCATAGAAAAAGTCATAAAAAGAATATTAGACTTTTTTTATTGGAAACTATCAACATAATGGGCAATGGTATAGAAGATTAATTTTGAAATTTTTGTAATTGTCTGGTTTAAAAATAAAATAAATAATTCCGAATCAAAACCTTTTGGCGCATACAGTAGGATAATCATAACCGATACTGAAATCAGAAAGCATGTGAAATATAACCGCGTCATATGAAACATTTTAAACATTCTAAAAAACTGTCAAAAAGATTCGAAATTGTGCTTACAACGCAAGAAAAAATATTTTTTTCATACTTTACGGTACACTTGTACTTTACAGTACTCTTCAATTCTCCCAATGTTTGAAATAATAAGTGAATCAACATGAACTAAGCTTTTATTCTAGTTTTTGAAGATTGACATTAATTGTACAACTGCTGTTGCCAGCAATATGTATTAATGGAGTTGTTGATGGATTTACAGTATTTTCTGTAATCGCGGAAGACGTGTGGCTGTGATGTAGCACTTCAACAACAGTTTCGCCCCTTTGGATTATTTTTGCAATCTTGTTTTTGCCTTCAATCGATTCTTCTATATACTTTTCTGCAACTGAACAACCCTTCCATCCACCGTGCTGTTTTAGAACTTTAAGGTCAACTCCAGCATTGGCCAACAACGTTGAGGATGTCCTCCTGAAGCAATGACCTGTATACTTTTCAGGTTGGTCTAGTTTTAAGAACTCAGCTATTTCCTTAGGTGCTCCGCCAACAGTATGTATACCAGCTCTTTAAGACAGACATTTTTCTTGTCTATAACCCACCAAAAGAGCTTTCAGGGAGACGTGTTTCCGTAAATTCATGTATTTTCTAAACACATCCAAATAGTGAACCTCATCACTGTTAATCACAGTGAAAGCTCGTCGAATACGCGTTTTTGTCTCGTTAATCTTAACTACTAGCTGAGTACCACTAACTTCTAAATTATAAATCTCTTCCCTTGCGTTCGTTTTTGTAAGGGTTTTGTTTCAGGTGCGTTCTATTGTAAGGATGGGTTTGGTAATGATGATAAGGTTGTGCCTAATGTAGGGTGGGTCGGGGTTGATTTTAGGGTTCGGAAGGACGGTAAACTAAGGAAAGGTAGCATGGCGATAGACATGTTACAACGACCAGGCATCATCGTAGAGACGCAGTGTGAGGTAATGGATTATTGTGCCCTTACTTCATGGAAGACGAGTGTAGAAGACCCGTTACACTAAATCAAGTGCGATATAGAGAACACATTTTGACACCATTTTTTATTGATCTCAGACAATTCTTTCGTACCAGAAACGTACAGTTGAATACCCAATGGTTCCAACAGGATGGGGCTACTTGTCACACCACGACAGCTTCTACTGCAGCCTGCAGTTAAACGAATCACGTCGGGATCATTGTAGGCATTCGTGTCTGACGTTAGCGGATACCGATGGTCGGACAACGTCGGATCGGCTCGGGAGAAATACGGATCTAGTATAGGTGCGGCCTTAATGATAGGTACCCAAACAAAATTTCAGTCACAATTGTTGTCAAGCACTATTTGACAATAAAAAATAAAGTTTTATCCACCAACTAATTAAAAAAAGTGGAAAAATTAGTTTATTTTATGTATCTACAAACATGTAATTATTGATAGCATGTTAAAGCCACTGTTTTGATGTCGATATTAACACTAATTTGGAATGTGTGTTTTTAAAAAAAGATGCCATCATTTAAAAAACTTTTATTATAAAAATTCAACTTACTCATTTCTAAACTATTTCTATGATTGATTATACACACAACGGAAAAGTCTAGGGATAATTTTAAAAAATTAATTAGATAGAATTAATTTCTGTATCTATTAAGTTGTACGTGGAATGTATGTATTAGTTCATTTTCTAATGATAAATATACCTGTTCGTTTAAAAGAGTTGCAAAAAGTAAAACAATTCTGAGATACGGAAAAGTAGAAAGACTACACTTTTTAAATTTTAAATTAATTTCTAATTTGATCATTCTAATAAAGATATTGTCTAGTGGCTGCATATTAATTATTGTGTTTTATCATGGAAAGGACACATTTAACGTTAGACGAACTGAATCAAGCTGTAGGTCTTCTTGAAGGTGGCATGCGGCACACTTAAGTGGCTGAGTGGATAGGTGTTACTCAAAGCGTTATCAGTAGAATATGGAACCGTTTTAGAGAAAGTGGTTGTTCAGCTGAGCAACATCCAGGGGACGCCCTACAACAGCAGCTCAAGATCTATTTTTAATTTTAACAGCTAGGTGACAACCAATAATAACTACTCCTGAGTTAGTTACGACTTTACAAAGACATCATAACTTATCTATTGGTCGAGATACAATGCGAAATCGTCTTCATGAAGCCAGCTTCAGTGGACAGCCCCTGAGATGTCCACCTCTGTCTAGAAGTAATCGCACTTCAAGACTGGAATGATGCCAAGAATTTCAGAATTGGGCTAGTTAAGATTGGGCTACAGTTTTATTGGATTTTACCCATACTCTCATCAAACAAGAGTGTGGCGACGATCTGGAAATGTGGAACGACAAAGACATGTTAAAAAAGTGAGGTAGGACCGATTTCGTTATTCCTGATTCCTTCCTACTAGGTCAAACAACCTCGATCACTTTAATTTGCTCAAACTTGGGAAATGCCACAAGGTGATATGCCTAAAACATTCAACTTTGTGAGAAAATTCATCACAGAGTTGAGTACTAAATCTAAATGGGAAGAAGACACCATACAGAATTTAAACCAGAATGCCATAAAATGGTATACGGATGGTTCCAAGTTAGATAGGGGAACTGGAATAGGAATCTTTGGACCGAGAGCCAAATACTTGGAAAGCATCTTTCAAGAAGAAATCCGCGCCCTTGAAAGATGTGCGGAATTTAATAATATAAAAAGAAGTTACCGCAGACAAGAAATTGTGATTACGAGTATATCGAACAGTCAAGTAGCCTTCAAAGCACTGAGCTCAAATATAATCAGTTCAAAGATGGTTTGGGAATGCCTAGGCAAGCTAAATGAACTAGGCCAGAAGAACACTGTCACCCTCCTATGGGTCCCAGGACATTTAGAAATAGAAGGGAACGAAACAGCAGATAAGCTGGCAAAAAAAGGAGCTAAAACCCCACATCTCGGACCGGAACCATCCTGTGGGATCAGCAGCAGCGCTTTCTTAGGAAAATTAAGAAAATAAATGGACAAAGAAAAATCCAAGTACTGGAATCAACTGAGGCAGGCTAAGATTCTTCTGGGAAACCTCAGTAAAAAAAAGTCTTCGGATTTTAACGGGAATATTAACCGAGCATTGCCGGTTAAGAAGACACATGAAGAAACTGTAGAGTTTTGTGGAATCTACAATCAGATATTACACAAAAATAACTTTGTATAGAAATAATTTAGTAACTGACTTTTTTTATAATTAGTCAAAACTGACAATGACAATATCCAACAGAAACTAGGGTTAGAGGATGAAGCAAAGTGCAGGTTCTATGAGGAAAGATTTTGCAAAGATGGATTACTTTTTTAACTAAAGATCTTAAAATTGGTTATATTGAATTATTTTTTGTTTTAATTAGATTTCAAGTTTTTTAAAGAAAATATTATGGTATATGCAAGAATAAACTTTAATTAATATTAAACAAGTAATATTTTTTTCCTAAATTAACTGAAGAAAAACTGACGTTGACTTCTAAAAATATCCCTAGATTTTTCCGATGTGTGTTTTTTAAAAATAAAATAAAAATTACAATTAATATTATTTTTAAAATGAAGGTTCAATTTGTTGTGTAATGGAGTGACTGAGGTTCTCATTGTTAGGTTCGATTTTTGCACTACTGGCGATGGGTTCTTTGTTTGTATTGGAAAATTCTAATGTATTTTTCGTTATAATAAAATTGTTGTTCGCTAGTGTTTCTTCAGCTGTTCAATACAGTTGCAAATGATCGTGTAAAACTATGTCCAGTATAGTCTTGTGTATTTCCATTTTCCATTTCCATATTTCCATTTTCTGCTTTAAAAATATATTACCAGCTACAGCAATACCGAAAACCGTTTACACTACCACTACACCAACACACACTTTTATATGCCTGACGCGCGTTTCGATAACCAAGTTATCTTCTTTAGAGACCGAAGGTAAACTAAAGCTATGTCTACAAACTAACCTTATATATATAACATTTACGTTGTTTCTTTAGAAATCTCTTTGTGAAACCATCTTTTTCCAGCGAGAACACAACGATAGGAAATTCATTTCATTACCATTTATCCCTCAGTATACCAAATGATTGAATACAATTTTCGGCACGGTGGAATTAGGTTTAGTTCATAAAACTAGTGGCACCCTGAGACAATTGTTAGGAAATCCGAAGGATAAGAGAGAAGATCTGGAAAAAAGCGGTATATATGAAATAAGTTGTAATGATTGTGATAAAAAGTATGTTGGGTAAACAAAAAGATCGGTTAAAACTAGATTTAAAGAACATTTAGCTCACCTAAAATATGGACGTATAGAAAAATCTAGTATTGCCGAACATGCTTTTACCAAAAACCATTCTGTAAATATAGGTAGTTTAAAATTGTTAAAAAATGTATCGAACAGTAGATTGTTGGATGCATTTGAAAGTATAGAAATTATTAAATGTAAAAATAGATTAAATAAGGACAAAGGACCTATCCCAGATAGTCCACTTTATAGTTTATTATAAGAAAACTTATTGTAAAAATGTTTTCGCGCTAAAAATTGGCTTTGCCGCCAAAAGATTTACCGCGAAAACATTTGGCGCTAAAAATGTTATATATATAATAGACGGGGAGCTGGCTACAGAAAACAGGGTCGATAAGGTGCGCGCCATTTCATCTTGTAAACTGACGGGCCCAACTTAGTACATCACCAAACGCCACTTCTTAAGGTCAGCACAGGTCGGATATGAAAATGCCAGCCGGTTTTCCCGGACGAAAAAATTGGGTGAAAAACCTCATAACGTGCGCGAGTGAAACCTTTTGCAACGTGTAGTTTGAACCTCAAGTAAGAGCGGTGTAATAGCGCAAGAAGTTTTGCGGGCCGGAAAACCCTCGTAAGAAGTGATCGAAAGTGTCGGAAAATTCATCTGAAAAACCTCATAACGTGCGCGCGCGAAACCTTTTGTAACGTGCGGTTTAAGCCTCAAATAAGAGCGGTGCAATAGTGCAAGAAGTTTTGCGGGCCGGAAAACCCTCGTAAGAAGTGATCGAAAGTGTCGGAAAATTCATTTGAAAAACCTCATACCGTGCGCGCGCGAAACTTTTTTATTAAGTTTTTGGGGTCTCAACTAAGAGCGGCGTGATAGCGCAAGAAGTTATAACAATGGCTTTGATTACATTACTTCCATTAACGACAGTAAAGTTTTAGTGTCGGGGATTGTCACAACTGTCGTCAACATTATTAATGGACATAGCTACTAGTTCGCAAATTCTACCCCCATTATTAAAACTATCTTAAGGAGTAAATATTTGCCATCTAGAGAAGTATCCAAAAATTTTTCGAGGTCTTCTCTAGTAAACGTCTTTAACATTTTTGTTTAATATCTCACTGATTGTTTTTATTAAATGCTTTTACTTGCTGAAAAATAATTAATCTTTATACACATTAATAGTTATTTTTTGTTACAAAATTAGAAAAACTACTTATTTATGTCAACATTTCCGCCTTTGAAAAAACAAGCATACACTCTTCTTATATAAAGAATTTTTTTCTCTTCTTCTAACACTTTTTTAGGAACAAATTCGTCTTCTACAAAATCTAATACCTAACCTAACCTAACCTAACCTAACCTAACCTAACCTAACCTAACCTAACCTAACCGAATTTTGAATCGAAAAACATTGAAATCATTCTAAACTAAACAATAATGGATTTATTTATACACATAGTATACATAAAAAAAGGCATGGGCCGGTTACATAAACATTTGTTAAACCTCTGTTACTTAACAACGTGTTAGCTCTATGTTAAATTGCTAAAGGTTACAGCCCCCTGAGGCGCATGCGCCTATTTGAAGTTTTAAGAATATTTTGGTTAAGAGACTAGAGAATTCAAAATTGATTCTTAGGCTACGTTGTCACATTTCTTAGAGTGAATAAGTAGACTAGACTTTGGAAAGACGAAAGTTTTATATGTTTGAAATTTAAACGGACTTCATTACTTATGTTTTGTTACAGAATTAACTTGATCCTTGACATAATGATATTTAAAGAGATATTTAATGATTGTTAGTTCATCAAAATTATAAATTACCATTAAAACAAGAGATTTTAATATTTACTAATATAAATATATGCTATGAATAGCAAAAACAAACCTCTTTCATTTCTATCTTTAATACTGTTTTTTTTAATTCTCTATGTATTTACCCTAGTAGTTTATATTTTTTATTCATTTGAAACCATATTAAAAAATTAAAATCACAAATTACCACCAAAACAAAAGAATCATTTATTATTTATAGATTTTGGCAGTAAAAGTCCATTAATTTATAAATGTTAAGGTTCATTTTATTATGATCAAATTGAATAAACTAAAATCTAACTATTCGGTTTAAGGGAAAATTATTCAAGCCGGCAACACCGCAGCCGTCAACTTCATCTAAAAATCAATAAATTTGATTGTCAAAAGATAACAGGCTGTGAGCTAACAGAGCTTTAACAAGCGTTTATGCAACCGGACCTTGGTGTATAAATAATTAATATTATTATTATTACTATTTAATTTAAATATCAGACTTATTAAACTTTTCAATTAACATTTAACGGCTTTGAATGATCTTTGATTGTATTCGTTATTATCTACACTAATTAATGCTACTAGCAATTTCATTGTTTTTTTAACTGTCAGTCGTAATAACAATCAAATTAATTAAATTACTATGGATATAGAACAAAGGAAATAGATAAGATAAAATATCACTCTCTTTGGATGCATAATTTTTGTCTGGAGAGGAATGTGTTACAATGACTTATCAGTTTTAATTAAGGAAACAATGACAGTTATAGCGAATCGCGGGAGGATTATAACGCTGATAATTTTGTCACTTGGTGGAGCCATTGTGTTCACCACAAATTACAAGTAAAGAAAGATTAAATGAAAGGGATAGTATTTATCATTATCAAAATTTTGTTTTTTTATATTATATTGTAGCGTCCTAACAAGTGCGGAAAAGTTAATTTCCGCAAGAGTTAGCATCAATATTTTTTTACAAGCAAAATCACCTCGAAAATTATTTAGATACTTGAAAAGGTGCGATTGTGACAATTAATACACGACTGGCAGCTATGGTAACTAAGCACAGCCGGTCAACTTCTGCTTGTTATGGTACCATCAGTAATTATAACCCTCAAAACCAAGCTTTTTCTTCGTCTTCGTCAAGGACTCCTCTACCTGCGTTCTCAGCGGAGTACAGTACGACAATGCCTATTTCTCAAAATGATTCATAACATTGTCCAAGTTTTTTAATATGTAAACATTAATAAAACTTATCCATGAACTTACCTTAGAAATAAACATAGTTTTTGTTCAGGAGTTATTGGATTTTTATTTCCATTGCATGGTTTTGAAACAATGTCATCTTTTATGTGATTTAAAACATAATCAAACAATACTGGTCTCAAACGAAAATATTGTCTAAATTTTTCATCCTTTGTTTGAAGGTGACAACATATTAAGATTTTCTTAAAAATCTTACTTTCTTTTTCTTCTCTTTTCTCTTTTTGTTTCTTCCGATGAAGACTTGTCTTCCAAAAATATCATCATTGCCAAGTCCAAATCATCCATTTTTTGCTTTTAATACAGAAACACTCTTAATTATTGTCAAATAATAAAACTAAACACAAGATATAAAACAAACTATAAACACACAAATCGAAAGCAAATACAAAAATGGATTTCGGTGGTCAATAACGTTAAACTCTTACTTTACATCTGTGCTCACCGATAGCGGTCGTCAAATTACGGCCGCTTTATTGCGGCACCGCTATCCTAGGAAACCAAAGCTTTAGAGTTTAAAATAATCCATGGCTGCGTTATTTTTCGGTATATATGTTTAAAAGATGCAAGACCGCAACACTCTTGCAGGCTTGGTCTTGCGTATATCTTGCAATGCTAACATACAGTTACGACATTTACTCCAAAATATTTATTAGAAGATCGAAACACCGATATTTTACCAGAAGAATTAAAACCGATATGTACGACTGAAAAACTAAGTAAAGATAGAAAACTGGCTTTAAAAAACACGATTAGATCACACGAATACAACAAAAAAAGGTTCGATGCACATGGTATAGAAAAAAATATCCGAAAACGGAAATAAATTATTAAACAGAACAAAATGGGAACTAAGAATTGGACCCTATACGATAGCAAAAAAGATTTCAAATTCCATTTACGAAATAGACACAGGCCACAAAAAGGGGGGAGGGAGGTGTAAAGAAAATTACAATACATCTATTGATATTTTCTTAAACTTTGACACTGTCATTACTGTCATTGTTGTTCCTCTTATTTTAGGTTATTTGTTATCAATAATAATTTTTACATTTTTTTTATTAAAAAAACTCTTATTTTAGAGCAACACAATTGCTGTTATTTTAACAACCCCAATATTATCCAGCAACTATAAACCTTATTACAAACATTTAAATAAAATTTAAGACAAATTATTTAAACTGTTAAGGCTAGAAGGAAACATTGACCGGTGAATGACTGATAAACTATCAGTCGACTTGTATGAAAGGATGATTAAAAAGCATTTCCAATAGAAATCATGCATTAAACAATTCCTTGTATAAAATCTACTATAGTTCGGAAAATATATTAATGGTATTATAATACAATTTTAATTACAAATATTTCAATGTTTTTGAGTTTCTATACAAAATGTTTATTATACTTCGATAGCCACGTCCTCTAAGATCACACTGTAGTTTATGCTTCATGCTGGTTTTTGTGCGTATTTTTAAAGTAGGTAAATATTTTGAGTCATCCAACCTGTCTCACTGCTACATGTTAACTTGTTTCTTATCATTATGTTTCATACGCTTGGAAGTTAAAGTGCGAATATCGAAGTGTTTAAACCGTAAAAATTTAAGGAAAAAATGGCAAATAAAAGAAAAATACAGCATTTTAAAAATAAAATAAGAAGGAAAATGAGAAAACTGGAACAAATGTTGGAGGACTCGTATAGTAAGTGAATAAAATAAGGAATATTTTAAAATTAAAAATGCCCAAACTGTTTTAAATGTAAAAAACACTCCTCAGTATAATAACTTGAGGTGTGGATTAAAAGGCAGTGTAATAACTTGCCTATACTAAACGTGCTAATACTGTAATATTGAGTAACATCAATATTATCAGTAAACAAAAAATAAACGGGCCAAAATAATAAAAATGTATTCAACACCTATAGAGTAATATCTTACGGGAAAATAACAACAGATAGGTAGATAATACTGTTATATTGAGTAATATCAGTATTTTCAGTAAAAATAATAAAAAATTAAAATTAATACAGACTAACATCTTATTGATAATAATAAAAAAAAAAAAAAAAAAAAAAAAAAACTATTATTATATTGAGTAAAATCAGTAATTACAGCATCAGAAACATTAGGTTTTGATTTCATATCATGTGATTGTTCTCTGAACAGGTGAAACTGATTCATCAAGCAGCGAAGATAGCACTAATTCCTCCACTGATGAGGATCCAATTTCCACACAGCCCATTACCAACACCAACGCGGTTGACAAAAATGAAGAGGACTTAGTGGAAATTTTGGGGTTACACCCTGAGGATGAGGCAATCAAAGGACCGGAGATAGCAGCAGATCTAGCTAATAGATGGGAATCTTATCTATCTTCCGGACTAGCAAAGGACATAAGACAAAAACTTATCGATAAATGGCAAGCACCCCAAAATTGCCAAGGCCTAATTGGGCCAAAGTTAAATCCAGAGGTCCTGTCCATCATAGCGGCAAGTGATGCCAAAAAAGATAAGTTCCTGCAGAACATACAGGACATGATGGGTAAGGGATTAACAGCCCTAGGAGTGGCAATATCCCTCATTCTACCACAGAGGGAGAACGTCAACTCGGAAGCAACACAGGCGATGGTAGACGCGGGGAAACTGCTGACAGATATGTTCCACACGGTGTCCACCCACAGAAAATACCAGATAAATAATAATTTTAATCCCAATGTTCAAAAAATCAGTCAACAACAAAAAATAGATAAGTACTTATTTGGAGTGGATTTTGCAGAACAGTGCAAATCGGCCAAAACGGTAGAAATCACCGGTAAGGAACTCCTAAAAAGCAAGGAACAGTCACCCTACAATCATTTAAACTACCAGCGACAAATTTACAAGAAGAGAATGAAACCCGAGACAAAAAAGAGGGGGGAGACCAGAATGCAGAGAGAGAAACAAACGAGGGCTGCAAGGTATGGGAAGCAACAGGACTTCAGGAAACGAACAGAACACATGAAGTACCAGTCCAAGGATCGTCGATAGAGGTAAGTTATGCGGGAAGAGTAAAAAACTTCTGGTATAACTGGAATCAAATAACAAACGATACTACTATCCTCAGCTGGGTTAAAGGGTATAAAATACCATTTTGTAGACAACCCAGGCAGAGGAAGGTGCCAAAAGTTAGTTTTTTGTCAAAATACGAAAAAAGCATAAACGAACTTTTAAAAATAGGAGCAATCATTAAAAGTACTCACTGTAAAGGTGAATTTTTATCTTCGTATTTTTTAAGGGCTAAACCAAATGGCAAACATAGATTTATCCTTAACCTTAAAAAACTTAACCAATATCTAAACTGCCCACATTTCAAATTAGAAGATTACAGAACCGTAAAAAATTTGATTTATAAAGATTGTTTTATGGGTTCACTAGATCTAAAAGATGCATACTTTTTAATACCAATCAAAAAAAGTTACCGAAAATATTTACAATTTCAATTCCAGAAGAAAAGAAGCAAAACATATTTACAAGGATCAATCAAATTAGGGCAAAAAGAACAATTAAAATAAGGGAATTCGCTAAATTTATAGGCATACTAGTTTCAATTGCTCCTGCGGTTCCTTATGGATGGGTTCATATCAAAAACTTTGAGAGACAAAAATATAATGCTCTGAAAATAAATAGAGGGAACTATGATAGGAAAATGAAATTACCAGAAGAACTTTTAAATGATTTTCGGTGGTGGTTACAAAACATATCGCAAGCAGAAACCATGATTACGGAAAAACCCTTCACTTTTATAATTTATTCGGATGCTAGCAATTCGGGCTGGGGCGCCTCTTGTCAAAATCAAGTATCTAGAGGGTTCTGGAGCCACATAGAAAGTTCACATCATATTAATTATTTAGAACTTTTAGCAGCTTTCAATGGTTTAAAATCATTTGCCAAAAATTACAGTAATTGTCGTATATTACTTAGAATCGACAATGTTACAGCAATTGCGTATATAAATAAATTTGGAGGAATAAAATTTCCTAAATTAAGTAATTTAGCTAGGGAACTCTGGGAATGGTGTGAAAGGCGTAAAATCACAGTATTCGCTTCTTACATAAATACTAAAGAAAATGTGACTGCAGATACAGAATCGCGATACAAAAAAATCGAGACAGAATACTCCTTAAATTGGGACTGCTTTAATGATATTAAATCTCTGGGCATACCTGAAATCGATCTTTTTGCATCCTACCAAAATAAAAAATGTAAAAGATTTGTTTCTTGGCACCCAGACCCAGAGTCATGTGATGTAGACACATTTACATTAAACTGGTCAAATATGTTGTTTTATGCTTTTCCGCCATTTCCCTTGCTACCCCGAGTCGTTAATAAAATTATAGCCGATAAGGCTAAGGGTATTGTGGTTTTTCCATTATGGAAAACGCAGCCGTGGTTTCCCATGGTAGAAAATCTTATGATATCTAAATGTTTAATATTCCCACCTAATCAAACACTTTTATTATCCCCTTTTAGAGAGGCACACCCACTTTGGAGTCGACTTACCCTGGGTGCAGCTATATTATCCGGCAAGCATTTGAACAAAAAGAAGTTACATCATCAGCAATAGATGTTTTAATGTCATCATTAGCCCAAAGCACATTAAAACAGTATAACACAACCTTCAAGAAATGGTGGATTTACTGCCAAGGCAAGGAAATATTTACAGCAAATCAGAATAAAGTAATTGGATTCTTAAATGAGGAATTTAATAAGGGGGCTAATTACAACACAATCAATCAACACAGATCTGCGTTAAATACCATCCTATCTCTTGAAGAGCAAACATTAATTAACAGATTCCTAAAAGGTGTCTTTAGGATAAAGCCAGTGTTTTCAAGATATAACATAACCTGGGATCCAAATCCGGTTCTAGAATATCTAGAAACATTGACTCCCATAAAATCTTTACCTTTAGAGAAACTGACATATAAATTGGTTCTTCTTTTGGCATTAATCTCAAGTCAAAGAGTACAAACGTTAACAAAAATAAAACTGAAAAATATTGTATTTTTTCAAGATAAAATAGAAATAAGAATAACGGACTTAATCAAAACTTCAGCTCCAAACAAATGTCAACCAAAAATTGTAGCTCCGATGTTCCTTGAAAAACCCAATTTATGTATAATGTCAGCAATCAAACACTACATACAATTAACAAACACTCTTAGAGGTAAATGCGAGCAACTACTTATAACCATTAAAAAACCTCATCATGCTGCGTCGCCTCAAACAGTTAGTAAATGGATTAAAAAGGGATTATTTCTCAGTGGAGTCGACACTTCGGTTTTTAAAGCCCATAGCACTCGCCATGCATCCACTTCTGCAGCCTTTAAATGCGGAATATCAATAGATAATATAAGGCGGACAGCAGGTTGGAGCGAAAAATCTAACATCTTTAATAAATTTTACCACAGACCATTATCAGAAGATACTAAGTTTGCAAAAATGCTAATAAATAATACAAATAAATAGTACAATATAGGTTCTAAGTAGCAAGAAAAAATGTCCAACTATATATTAAAATTAATTAATATCGTTGACAATATTACAATACTAGTTTAATTATTATAGAGTTTAAGAACTAGAAGTAAAACGCCAAATATTAGTCATGTTTATTAAATATTTGTGTTTATTTTGCTTTACATATTTATTTATATTATTTACAATTATTGATTCTAATTCATTGTATTATGTTAATAAAAAATATTTGATAGAACATATTCTTTGGTTCTTTAAGTCAAGAGATCGCTGTTTAAATCTTTAAACATCTACAGTGTGATCTTAGAGGACGTGGCTATCGAAGTATAATTAGAGGTTAAACGACTTACCTAAGGAAGTTCAATCCTCAATTATACGAGATAGCCACGTCCGAAAAGATCACACTCCCAGCCCGCCTCTTATTACTCACCCAACAAAAAACAGCGATCCAGGAATGGTATAAAACATAATGATAAGAAACAAGTTAACATGTAGCAGTGAGACAGGTTGGATGACTCAAAATATTTACCTACTTTAAAAATACGCACAAAAACCAGCATGAAGCATAAACTACAGTGTGATCTTTTCGGACGTGGCTATCTCGTATAATTGAGGATTGAACTTCCTTAGGTAAGTCGTTTAACCTCTAATTATTCTATCAACATTATTTTAATTAGTTGTTCTTAAGTAAACTAACAGAGAAATCGAACATCCTGAGTTTAATAGATTAAAATATTTAAATATTCGATAATAGTATAATGTTGTTAAATATTACCTTAATCAAATATTTTTTACTATAAATTTTGTTTATTTGTAAGAAAATTTTATCTTAGAAATTTTTTTTATTATGTAATGTATCAATATTATATGTTGTACATAAATATGTTATTTAAACCTACTAGAAACTTCGCGAAATTGATTATATAATGTGTAAAAAGGAGACAGATATATTTTTGTGTCTAAAACGATATACATTAATCGAAGTGAGTATGTCTAGTCATATATAGGAAAGAGAGAGATACACATAGTATTCTAGAAATGACTAATTCATAGAACATAAAACAAGTTTCTGGAAAGTTTGAAACCTATAAAAGGACTTGAGCAGACGTTGTTGGGGTAGTATATTATTGGAAGTCAGACATAGAAGATCAGTCAGTGTGAACAGTACATTTGAACAAAGTGACAAACAGTTTTAAAAGTATAAAAAAGAAAAAACTAAGTGTTAAATAGTGACATTAAAAACTAATCAAAAGTGTAATTAAAAAACATTTCGGCGTATAAAAAAAAGAAGAAATTATATGTGTACTTACTATTTATAATAACATTAAAATAACTATAATCCAACACTGGACTATATACATATAAAGTGAATTGGAAGAACAATTATATTACACAAGAAACCAAACATCTAACAACAAAAACCACATTTTTCAACAGTCGGAAATTCCACGTATACCTTCGTTGGTTTCCGTTTTTCATAGAGCGACTACAGTTTCTTTTCACCAATCAGAAAGCAGGACTCTGCGTGTATTAAGGTCAGATAACATTGTAAACATTTTGAATTTTTTGTAGTAGTTAATTAAGTTTTATAATTTAAAAACAAAAGAATTTATTTGATATACAATAATTACTGTATTTCGATAATATCTTACTTACTATTACATAAATAACATTAATTAATTTAGCACAAATTCAACATCAAGTAAGTTCTTTCATACTTTATAAAACGCCTTTCTTTTTTCTTATTTTTCTACTAATTATCATCATTATTAGACATTAAATATATTACTGTTTTAACTTAAATCTTTTATAATAAATTAGTAATTATAATTAATCAAATTTTATTCAAATACCTACCTAATAATCCAACTAG
The DNA here is from genome assembly GCA_035357415.1 of Ophraella communa. Classification (NCBI taxonomy): domain Eukaryota; kingdom Metazoa; phylum Arthropoda; class Insecta; order Coleoptera; family Chrysomelidae; genus Ophraella; species Ophraella communa. The sequence continues at coordinate 15,270,597 of CM068988.1, read as the reverse complement.
AAGCTTGCAGAACAAAGCACCCCTGAGAAAAAGATTTTGGTGCTTTGAACATTCAAATAATATCAAATATATTATCAATCAAATATATAAATAAGTTAATTATTAAACTATAATCATTAAATCACAATATTCATTACAAAATATTATCTAACCCATTTTTACGTATAGGAAGTTAATAAGTACGAGAACGTATGAGAATAAAATGATATTGTTCAAACAGAATTGTCCACGATAGTGCTGGGAATATAATAGACTTATGTCGTATGTAATTCTTCCTGCATAATTAATTTTAATTATCATACAATTACAAATGTTACGTAAACAATGAATGACATTATCACAAAAATACTATTGATCATCATATAATATGAGGATAGTAAAAAACTCTTCGTTTTAACAAAACTTCCAATATTTATTTAAAAATTGCTTTTTTAAGACTCAATGACAGCCGTTTCGCTATAAAGCATCGTCAGATTGACATTTAAGTTACATTTTGTTTGTTTGTAGCTAGGTACCTGATGTTTAGGTAGTATTAAGGCCAGACCAAGTATGGAAGTAATAAGACATAACAATATGTAGCTATTTGTTTTATGATATAAATTTCTTTATCAAAGTTAATTTTGTCCATTGGAATTGAAAATGCCCTATGTATCATAGAATTATAAGCTACATCTAATGGCTACCCAATTCACTTGATAAATACATTAATTAATAAAAAAGAACAAAAAGTGGCACTACAACTAATATTTCCTAAACAAACTAAAGAAATTAAAAGTTATAAAAATATTACATATTGTGGAAGTATGTCCAATAAAATATCAAAAATAATATCTTCGGCAACATCAGCAATAATATCATTTAAAACACAAAATAATGTTGGTACAAAATTGTTAAATGTAAAAACAAAATTACCTAAATTAAAAAAATCTGGTGTTTACAAAATTAATTGTCCAAAGTGTAATGCTGTATATATAGGTCAAACACAAAGAAATTTTGAAGTAAGATTTAACGAACATTTAAGAGCATATAGATTAAAACAACCAGATAAGTCAAATTATGCAAAACACCTACTTGAACATCCAACCTCACTCTTTCACACCAATGACATCCAAATACTACACATTTGTAATAAAAAACAAAATTTAGATTTCCTTGAAGAACTTGAAATAAAAAGACATCTAGCAGATCCACAATTTAAAGTTGTTAATGAACAAATAAATCTGGGAAGTTCTCCACTTTTAAAGTGTTTGCTTTGATTGAGTCTTCATTTTATACATAGATAAGACGTAATTGTAACACAAATATATTAAGTTATTGTAAAGATCAGCATGATATAGTTTTTTCCTGGTTTTTCTATATCATTGCACAGTTATACTGATCTTAGAGGGAAATACATCCAGGATAATCCCTTAGGGCTAATAACATCTAGGCTTTAATATTGTTATATTGTATACTTCCATACTTGGTCTAGCCTTAATACTACCTAAACATCAGGTACCTAGCTACAAACAAACAAAATGTAACTTAAATGTCAATCTGACGATGCTTTATAGCGAAACGGCTGTCATTGAGTCTTAAAAAAGCAATTTTTAAATAAATATTGGAAGTTTTGTTAAAACGAAGAGTTTTTTATTATCCTTAATAAGATGGACTTCCAAAAAGTAAGGGTTAGTACAATCAATTTAATATAATATGAGCATTACGCTTTTGAGAATTTATTATTATTCGTATATTATAAAGTTTTCATACAGAAAACATTTAATTTTAATTTAACATTCTCTTTCTAATATTTTAAACCACTAAAATACACAAAAATAATATTTTTCGAGCACTTGCTATTCTATTTTAAAAATAGAACAGGCTTATTAGATACATCCACTTATTTCTATTTCTATTTATAAAGATATGTTTGATTTAAACGTTTAGTCAAATTGTATACTTTCTTTTTTTCTATAAAAAAATTAATTTGGAAATTTGGAATTTACCTATATCATAATAACTAAGTAATAGGGATTACGTTAGCGAAAAGGTGTATAGTTTTTATAAGAAATATCATTTTTCCCATCAATGCTGTAGTTGCCCAAGGAAGTCTAATCTCTTATGTGTGGTCTTTGGTCTTTCACTGCGACCTGAAAGATCTATTGTGGCTCATCCCTTAGAATCCCGCACACGCGCTATCGTTGCACATACACTTCTTAAAAGTTAACATAATGTTAGCTAACATATGTTTAACAAGCGTTTATGCAAGAAAGAAAATATAATGAGGATGTCCCGACAATACAATAATTGTTTAAAAAATCATCTTTAGCTATTCCATTCCGTTAAAATACGAAAGATCCAATACAAAGTATTCTGCTGCTTTAAGGATGACAAATATTTCTGATTGGAAGACCGTAGAGTATCTGTCAAGAGCATAGCTCTTCCGAACCCCTACGTCATCTATTAGAACGCCTGCTCCTGACGTCTCTTCCATGCGGGACTAATCTGTGTAACAAGCTGTGCTCCCTGGAGCTACTTGTTGATTTTTACACTTACTTGTTTACTTTACTTGTTGTAATTGTTTTATGTTCTTACTTTTGGGACATCTTTGTGAGACAGGAGCGGTAAGTAGTTCTGCTTCTGTACTTTGTACTATTCTTACGTGGCCGTTGCCATGCCCTTTCGAGTTTCCATTATCTCTAAGTGTTACGAGAGCTGCCATTGCGCAAATATTGATCCATATGGACAAAAGCGGTAACCCCAAGAGAATATCAAGCGCTGGTGTGGGTGTTGTTCTTAATGCTCCTGTGACTTCTATGCCTGCAAATTTCTGTAGATACGCCAGCTTACGCGACACCTCTCAACATCTCAATCACGGACCCGTATTAGATCCTCGGTCTAAAGACTTCAGTGTAAAACCAATGGAGTACCTTAGGATTTACTCCCCAGTTCCTCCTTACACCATGGCGCAGTTGTCATAGTGTGATTATTGATGTGGTTCCCAGGATTTGTTTTTATCCGGTACCACTCCAAGGTATTTGGCCTCTTTCAGAAATTCTAGAAGTGTGCTATGGCTTGGCGTCGTTAATATTTTGCGAACAAAACCATTTCGGTTTTATTCGCTACTTGCATGCGCTCACATACCGTGACGGCGAACATCCCGGTTAATACGACCGATCCGTCGTCGGAATATGTAGAATTCTTCTTTAGTAAGCCGGTCCAGGAGGCCATCCATAATAAGGTTCCACCGACCACCGACACGACCAGAGGCAGCTGCCCTGAGGGCCGCGCGGGCCTCCTGTGAGTAGCCTTCTAGTATTCGAGGTATTCCCCTAGACAGGAACTCAGTCTCAATAAGGACTGCTCTCGCCTTGTATTTAAGTATAAATTAGGGGTGATAAGTACACTGCGACCTATAGGATCTATTGTGTCCCCCCTTACTTGCCATATTCTGATATTTTCTCAGATTTTTAGCTGCTCTTCGAATCCTATTTTCCTGAGGAAGTTTAGGAGATCGTCGGGTTTCAAAACAGGTAGATCCCCCTCTTTTATTTCATGTGTTCCTAGGTATCTGGCCCTAGAATTCTGCAAGGCAGGGCATTCTGAGAGTATGTGTATTGAGGTTTCATCCTCTTCCTCACAGAATCTGCACTTTGCTTCATCTGCTAACCCTACTTTCTTCATGTGGCTTCTTAACCGGCAATGCCCGGTTAATATTCCCGTTAGAATTCGGAGCCTTTTTTACTGAGGTTAAGGCAGCTAAGAGATCTCTTCTGGTCATAGTTCCCCAGTAGTATCTTAGATTGCCTCAGTCCTTCCAGCTGATTCCAGTACTTGGATTTTTCCTTCTCCATTTCTTCCCTTAGTTTTCCTAAGATTACTCTACTGCTGATCCCACAAGATGGTTCTGGTCCCAAATGTGGGGTTTCAGCTCCTTTTTTTTCAGCTTATCTGCTGTTTCGTTTCCCTTCCTATGTGTCCCGGGACCCATAGGAGGGTGACAGTGTTCTTCTGGCCTAGTTCATTTAGTTTGCCTCGGCATTCCCAAACTATCTTCGAACTGATTATATTTGAGCTCAGCGCTTTGATGGCTGCTTGACTATCCGACATGATCACAGTCTCTTGTCTGCGGTAGTTTCTTCCAAAATTGAATTCCACACATCTTTCGATGGCGCGGACTTCTGCTTGAAAGATGCTCGAGTATGTGCCCAAGCTTTCTGAGTATTTGGCTCTCGGTGCAAAAACTCCTATCCCAGTTCCCTCGTCTAGCTTGGAACCGTTCGTCTACCACTTTATGGCATTCTGGTTTAAATTCTGTATGGTGTCTTCATCCCATTCAGATTTATTACTCAACTTTGTGATGAATTTATTCACAAACTTGAATCTCTTTGGCATATCATGTTACGGCATTTCCCAAGTTTGATCAAATTGAAGTGATCGAGGTTTTTCCCTGATAATTCCTTCTTTGATCATTCTATATATTGTTTTCTTCCTTACCCTTTCTAGCAGAATGTGCAGTGGGGTCAAGTTTAAAATCACCTCCATTGCAGCAGTGGGGCAAGTTCCCATTGCTCCAGTGATACATGAACAGGCTAGTCTCTGAATCTTCGAGAGATTTTTCATCGTCATACTCAGATTAGCCCTTGCGCCCCAAGCCACTGCCCCATATGTGATTAATGGTCTCACTATTGCTGTGTACATCCATTGCAGAATACGTGGGGTACATCCCCAGTTCTTCCCTGCAATATTCCTGCACACCATGAGGGTCTTGGTTTCTTTGTGTATTACTTCGTCTTCGTGTTTATTCCAGAGTAACCTGCTATCTAGGATTAGCCCTAGATATTTTACCTCTGTTTTCCACTTGACGATGTTCTCCCCTATTTTTATGATTTTTAGATTCAGTCCTCTTTGAACAATATAACAGAGGACATTTTCATACTTCCCTTTTGTCAGGATAACCATGATAACCATGATAGTGTCTTGTCCTGCCTCCATTTCTGTGATTCTAGTAGATAGCAGTTGCGACATCCAGATGGAAGTCGTTCTATCTACTCCTTTTTCAATCAGTGCTCTTTTGACTGCCTCATGTGGCGTATTGTCAAAGGCCCTTCTATGTCTAGAAAGGCACTCGCCTTGTCGAAGGTGCCTTCTATATCGAAAAACACAGCTAAGACTGCTTCCTTAAATTCCAGAGCCTTTTCCACCTTCTAAACTATAGCATGGAGAGCTCTGCTGACCTACCTTGCCTGTAAGCGAGCTGGTGTGGGTAGAATGGGTGCTACTTTAATCTTCCTTCTAATAGATATATACCTACCATCTTTGTCATTGTTTTGGACACAAATGATGTAAGAATAAAGTGTCCAAAAGATTTGGCAAAAGATTTGGCAGTAGGTATTTCTTCCCAGCCTTGGGAGTAAAGACAGATTCGGTTCTTTCCCATTCTTTGTGGACCCATCCAAGGTCCGCGGCTTTGTAGGGTTCGAACTCTCCGACTGTCCATTTTATGGACCCCTCTGTAACCACTATGTTGGCCAGATCCCAGTTCTCTTGGGGCTGTACCTGCCAACATGATGGTTGGGAAAGTGGGTTTCCAGAAGGAGTCGCAGTGACTGCTCTGTGTACTATATTCAGACCCGTCTTGTTTCTTAAGGGTCCCGATGGGAACATTATTCTTACATTTTAGTAAACATTGTTGTTATTCTAGTACAACTTGGCATATTTAAAATATTTTAATCCATAAATAAATATAAAATAGAATTTTGAGTGTACAATGCCGGAAAATACTAACGTGGATGACACTCGTCATTTTACCCGCTATTGTGAAAGTCCTGTCACGATCGAGTAGTTTGGCGTCAAATTATCTGTCTTCGCATCATTGATTGGTTATCGATTTAGTGGATTCTGAACATCAACCTCCTACTTCATCCTTATTATAGGTGCACACTCATTTCAAAGTTTACTCATCTGAAAGTTAAAGGCACTTACATTTTATAAGCTTTTAACTCAAATTAAATGCGGAAAATTGAGTTTTATATGGTAATTTAATTTATATTGCAATACATTTTGATAAACCATTGGTTAACCTCACTTATAGTATTATTTCGTCTCATGGAACTAAAAATTTATCACGAACTTTATGACAATTTACTGTTTCGACGTAGAGTTATCATAGGTTGTCTAACGTTAACATTGCCACATTGCCATATTTTTTTGACAATATTAACGTTTGTTTATTTCCAAGTATAAATAAAGTTAAAATAAAAATGGAATTTAAAAATGTTATGTTGTTAATGTTGTTAATGTTTACAATAAAAATAATGAGGAATTTGTGGCTTGGCTTATTGAAAAAAATTTAATCAAAAAATTTAAGTGCCAGAATAGGCTATGTAGAAAACAATGTATTCAGGTCGATTCTATTTGCAATAACAACATTATTATTAAAAAGATATTGCTTTCATAGCAAGTTTTGTCAAAAACGGTATTCTAATCGTTAGTTTCAAGTAATATGATCTGTCATTTATTAATGGATCTTGCTAAAAAGCTGGCTTAGCAAGGTACTTTTTATACTGGTTATTACCATAACAAGGTGACAATATTGTGAAAATGGCCATCCCATTATTTTTTCAAGTCGATTTTTTAAATGAGTATAAAGATATTACAAATAATTATTTAAAATTGATTGTATTAACCTTTAACTTGTGGAGGTCCGTCTTATTGAAAACATTAAAAATAAAAGTTTTTAAAACTAAACTTCCAATTTTTATTAAAATATTGATTTTTAACTTAATGACAGCTGATTATGAACTAGATATTTGGGAAGAAACAGTTAAAAATCACAGTCAGAACAACAAAAACTAAACAAACCATTAAGTAATTAAAAATCAGTGATAATTATAAATAAAATAATTTTTCTCTTTTTAAAATAATATGTGGGAAATTGTACTAGCCACTTCTTTAAGTGCAATAGCCACTTCATTTCACCTCTGGGCTCTGGGTGTATAATTCTGCTTTTGTGTTTTGTATTTTGGTCCTATATGTAAAAGAAATAATTTGTAACAAAATGACTTGTTCTATCCCTGTACGGTTTTGTGGGTGCATTTTGCCTGTGTAAAAACTAATATTTTTCCTAAACAGTTTAGGTACAGTCGGCTTTAGAATAGCATATACATGTTAAATGTGAATTTCGTTTACCTACCGAAGTTATAAAAACGCCCTTCTTAAACAACAAAGGAATGGCAAACAACCATATTGTTATTATTTAAAAGATTTAACAATGTGGCTACTATAACAATGTTTAAACAGAATCGACCTGATTATCAGAAAAAGAGCATCTATTAATTCAGTTAATTCTGCATATTTTTGCAAAAGATACAATAAACATTATTCCCTTTTTAAAAATAGTTTTTTTGAAAACATTAATATTAGTGCAAGAATGGTGATACTAATAATGTGGTACTGGGCCACAGGCAGTAGGGCTGGTGTAACAATGGCTGCAACGGGTGCTTCCAAAAACACGGTTGTCCAGCTCTAAAGGTGTTTTAGAGATTTAATCTCATGGAAACTTATGAAGGATGAGAAATTTTGTTAGGTTAGAATTTATATTACAATTATATAAAATATATCGAAAATAAAAAAAAAAACTATATTCTAGGAGGAGAAGGTACGACCGTACAGATTGACGAATCCGTAATAACAAAAAGAAAATACAACAAAGGGATGTATGAAGTTACTGCCAAAAAAGGTTAGATACAATACGTCCCTAACAGAACTCGATCCGTTCTGAAAAAAGTCATCGATAAACCAATTCGTCCAGGACCGGAAATTTGGACGGACAAATTTAAAAGTTATAACAACTTAAAAAATTTGGTATATATTCACAAAAGCGTGAATCATTCCAGTATCTAAGAAGATTGGGTGTTATGTCCAGTCCCTTTTTCCTGAATATATAGCCCAGTTTATGTGGGAAGGGGTTTATGGTGATAACGCTTCCTCCAGGATGGAATATTTAATATACCACATATCAGAGAAATATTGATTTTGTTTTTGTTAGAATGATCTGTTTATTTTTTATACATACATTTTTATGTTTTATATTAATTTAGATTTATTATCAACTTTCATAATTATTTATTTTTCTTTTTTTTTAGAAACTTTTATTTTTTATTCGAGGATTAATTTTCTAGTTTAAGTAATACGAATTATTGATTATTTGTTTCTCTTTTATATATTTTATTTATTTTTTAAAACTATTAATTTTTTATTTGTAAACTATTCGTTTCTCTTTTAAATATAAATATATTTTGTTCATTTATATATTTTTTATTATATTTAAACAAAAAAGTGTTTCATCTGTTTTATAAATGATCTGTGTTTACATTGACCGTTTTCATCTTAAGGATAGATTCACTTCAGATTTAATTAGTTTCTCTTTAGGTTACTTTAGTTTCCCTCAGATTAGGTTAGTTTTCTTTCAAGTTAGGCTACGTTAGTTCAGTTTAGTTTCCCTTCATGTTTAATTAGATTAGGTAAAGTTAGGTTTGGTTTGGTTAGGTTAGGTAAGGTTTGGTAAGGTTAGAGTAGCATCGCCACCCATCACTTATTAGAGAGTTATCAGAAACTTCAAAATACTGCAGTGCAGTAATAAAAGACAACGTTATTTAAATACTGCATGACCTTATTTATTTTGTAAAATATGAGTTATCGGTAAGCATTTGATGGTCGTTATTATTCCTTTATTCATAAATTTATTTCTTGCTCGAGTTGGTAAAGATTGAGTTTTATCATTATCTTCGGTAGTGGTATAAGTATGGAAAATGATATAGAATTCATAATATTGGATAATATTCTCGTGGACAGGGATCATTTAAAGGGACCCATAATCGATTTCAATTTAAATTTAATGTCAGACACTGAAGTAAAACTCAATTTCTGTTTTGAAAGGAATGATTTGCACAGAGTTTTGCAAGAGAGAACTGGCGATTGCCTTATAGCAAAGCCATTAAACGAAAGAAGAAGAAGAAAGAAGAAATAAGGGAAAAATAAGACCAACATTAAACCAGTTTAAATAAAGTCAGGCACTATTTTTAATAAGGGAAATATAAAGTTGAGTACGAAAGCGCATGCTCAGATGTCAAAATAAGGGCAACATTAATACTACCTTCCTAAAATGCACTCCCGATAACTCTCTATTGTTGCATGTTTGTGTTTTTACTATCTCAAGGATAGTTTTTCTTTAAGTAGATGGTTAGTTTTGGTCAGTAATATTCTCCCGGTTTTGTGGCAACGCTGGTATCTGCAGGACATAACGCATCTTGGACAGTGAATGTTTTTTGTATTTAACCTACAAAATTTGAGTTTTTGATTCCATTTTTCTCGAAAAATACTGGATAATTCGCAAATTTTTGTACGAAAATTTGCTATAGACACCAGTCCCTTTTTAGCATGATATTTTTTTTTCTAAACTCGTATTCTTAACCGGCCCCATCAAATATACATCCATAAGTAGAAGTCGCTTTAATATGCAACTACACGTCAATGCTACATAAAGTTCTGTGTCTAATGCTCATGATAATATATTTTTCTTACTTTTAACTTACTTTTAAACTATGACGCACTGACAGAAGGGTTTGAATAATATTTGTGTTGTAAAAAATTGTCAAATGTGAGTTTGAATACATCTATATAAACAAAAATATTTAACCTTATTCAAGTGGCTCCTGCTACGTTTTGACTAGTGTAAATACAGAAAATGGTTTCAAGCGTAAACCACATTTATTATACATTCAGCCACTTACTGAATTTATGTTAACATGATTTTATTTGGTGTTTAATGAGGAATGTTTTGAACCATATCCACGTCAAATGTTCCTAATAATAAATAAAATTCAAGTTAAAAATATATTTATTTGTACTGTTAATTAACACAGAAATATTTAATGTTGGTAAAAATATAAAATATGTATTGTGAAATAATAGATGTTTAGACCATTGCACAGATTTAGTTTTTAGGTTAAGGTTAATTATTTAAAATTTAAGCCCTGGGAATTTTTAAAAGACGACCAATTGTTTTGAGATGTTTCTTTAACATCTTTAACTATTGTTTTTAATCAATGACTTCTTTATAAAATATTTTTAAAAATGACAATAGGCATGATGACAGTCAGTAAGAATCACTAAAATATTGATTTTTTATAATTATATAAGATACGGAGATTCTAAAAAATTTACTCATTTTTATATTACATGTGTGATTACATTTATTTTAGTAAAAATATAAGCACTATTTTTAACAATCCGCCATATTAGCTGAAACACCAATCAGAAGAAAGTGACGTCGTACTTTCGTAAATATTGTTGACATTGACATTGGAACGTAAGCAAATATATTGTTCGGAGTTTTTATTGATATATTCTTACATTGTGGAACCGCACACCATCGATACACATTAGGATTCATGACTATGATAACTATTATAATCGCACAAAATAAGTAAAAACAAAATAAACTTTTTTAACCACCCTCTTTTAACCTGCAAAATGTTTGAAGTTTGACGTTTTTACCACAGAATCCACAGATCACACGGGTCGCAGTATAGTATAAATGGTATTTACGAATCGATGATGTCATAGATAGACGCCATTACTATTCTAGCGTTTTGGCGTCAAATTTAAAATGCATTTTTAAAAAGTAAATTTCTTATTTAAAAACTCTTTTTTTGCAAAAATAACATTTATTTAAGATAAAGTATATACGTGAAAACATCGTGGATCAGTTTTTAAAAATCAGTCATCATGCCTATTATCTCAACACTAGTTTGTGCTGCACAATATTCTTGGTTAAGCTGTCTTTTGCACAGAACCAAAAATGTCGCTAAATACAATAAATTTTTTTATTATATTTATAATTTGTTCTTTAAAATTCAGCCAAAAATTGGTTTCATCAATGGAAAGAACAAAATTGTTTATTAAATGATGAAGATATTTCTTGGATTATAAATAGTTATTGAAATAAAGAACACTAATTATAGTTCAATTAACTCATTTATTAAAACATTAATAAGTAATTTTTGATATTATAATGTTTATTCAATCGTACGATAATCTTGTTTCTTGACATATAGAACAGAGGTTTTAGAGTTAATTAATTTTTTTCAATTATTTTAATAACCTGGTTTTTAAGACATATTGAAAGAAAGTTCAATTAAATAATTATATTCAGGTATAAGGATTTGATAAAAAATGTGAATTTATACTTGTATAAATTTATTAATTTATTAATAAGCATACCTACATTCTGTTCTAATTTGTTTTTAATATTCTGAAATTATACATTTCAAATGTATTCTCTGGTTTTAAATTATAAAAAACTGTCTCAAGTAATGTGTAAAACATAACAGATTGGGGTAGATAAACGGTTGGATGCTGGTGTTGGTACGGGATAAGTGGTCTATACGGTCCTCTAATTCCTGCAGACATTTTCCGATAAAAATTCCTGAGAATCTTTAATCATAAATTTGGTGACTTTCTTTTTCCCTTCATTTTCTTTCTTCGCAATTCTGTTATTCGTTGGTACCAGATATCCATGTAAAGAAAGAAATAAAATAGCATCTCGTGAATCTAAAAACAAACATCAAAAGCTGTAACATACAATAGGATGCAGTAAAAAAATCAAATATAATCTGTAGGGTAGGTACCTACAATAGGAGGATTAAAATTAGATTAGCTTACCTTTATTATCACAAACTGGTAAATAACATTAAATATACAAAATTGTAGGACCAAAACCAACTTTTTAAATGAAAAAAGGGAAAAATTCTCAACCACTTCATATATGAACTATGAACAACGCAACGTTAAGATATGTAGCTAGAGGAGAAAAATGAAGTGGACGATGGATGCTAATAATTTAAGAATGCGATTTTTTATACAAAGCACAAGTTTTTAAAACAAAGATTGATGTTTTCGGTTCATAAAACATTTCTTTAATATATTAATTCCAGTATTTGAAACCATTAAGTCTAATTAAGAACGGATTTCTTTTATTCAAGGAATATATTTTATTAAAACAATAAACTTGTCAATTCTTAAATAATGAACAGATTATTACGGTATAATTTTTGTCATTAATATAAAGCAGAATATTTTAAAGGTTATTCTTTGAAATTTAAAAAATCCTATTTTCCATATAAAAATAAATTTATTAAATATATGTAACAGTTATTGTCCCAATAATTTTTGGTTATTACTGTAGGCAGGAATATTTCTTAATAAAATAAACATCAAGTTTTTCAATTAAAAATGTAAGTTATGAGAACATAAACGCATTTCCTTAGATTTAGAATAAATTCATAGACATGATAAAAATAATTTTTCAAAAACTGCAGTTATTAATATGTTCAATATTTTTTTCTGTGTGCTGAAACATTTATAGTTATAGAAATCTAGTGTTACAATGTATGTTGCCAATAAACTCCAAAACTTCTGAAACGATTTCAAAAAAAATTTACACGTACCCTTGAAATAAAAGAATAGGATTTTTATTCTAAGAAATAGAATACAGCGCCATCTATTGGGTGTATTTGCAACCTAGATGTCAAACGATATTGAAGAAGAATTTTATCGATAAATCAACTTAAACCAAAACTTCATAAAACTAAACAGTAAATAAACATTTAATTCTGCATTCAGCTAATTAAAAATAAAACCATTATTTAAAGTGTTAAACATTATTATTTTTACAATTTTATGTATTTACTATCTTGAACAAAATTATAAGTTATTTCAAAATTTTACCCTGTACAATTCATAATAGACCCTACATAGTATAGTTCGTTGAGACCGTATTGTTAAGGAGCTTTTAAAATCATAAAAACATACAGGGTGTTTCATTAAAAATATAGATCATGGACTATGCCAGACTTGCGTGTATCACCCTGTACATGTAAATTTATGTTTAAAAAGCTCACATTTTAATTTCAACGTTGACGGGTCGCAGCATTTTTTATAATCTTCTAATCTAACCCCACAAATAATTTTATTCCATAACTGTATTATTCCACATTATTCCACACTGTATAAACATACAAAAGGTATTTAATGTCTGGTAGACAGATAGATAGTAGGTATAATCTCAGGATATATTTTCTTTTAAGATCAGTATACCTGGTAAATCATGCTTATATTTACAATCTTAAGGTGTTCGTGATTAATTTATATAATACCTACATTTAACGACACATTTCAAAATAGAGAAAATTCTAATCAACCCGTGTAAGTTACTCCAAGCTTTACTTAACATAATATTTGCATATGCTCTCATTGTTAATTTACTTCCTACTTCTATTTTATTACGCAATATAATGATGGACGGCATCAATTCCGTTCGGACCAATTTATGCTTCATTTTGATGATTCGCTTGTTAACAAGTCAGGGACGGACTAGGTTTAGAATATAGGAATATATTAGGTACTGATAAAAGAATATAAGATTGACTATCCCTGAAACAATTTATTTATTAAGACTAGTCTTAACATCTTAGGATGGTTATATCTAACTGCACGCTTATTAATAGTATATTATTACACGAGCGATTATGTAGGCCATTATTCACGAGGGTGAAGATTGAGCCCACGAGCCGAAGGCGAATAATTAAGAATATGGAATAATGGAATAATTAAGAACCAGATTATAGTATGTACAAAAAGTACGAGGAGTAATAAACCCTAATTAAGTATTCAAAACCTTTATAGGGAGCACCATGAAATTTTTGATAAATCTCTTACTTTAAATTACATTTCTTCCGTAAATCTAAAAACCAGGTAGATCGACCCAGTATTTGTTTCAGTTGTAGCAAAGTTTAGGGTTTTTTCATTGTTAAAGGATTAGCAGATAAGCAATAACGCTATGCAGTGGTGTGTATTTTGGAAAAACATACGTTTTAAATTATAATATATTAAAAAATGAAAAGAAATCATTATTGGAATACATTTATTACTTACATTTTATTCTATATCCGACTCGGAAGAGGAAGAATCGTTGTTGACATTAATAATAATAGGGTCGATTAAATCATCACAAATATTGTCAATTTTCCACATATTTGCCTCTACTTTGATAACATGCTCGATACAGTTTGTCCAATTTTCCTTACTAACATGACTTACAGCACTCTCAAACAATTTCACAACATCGATTATTTTAAAAGTAGTATTTTTTTTCCAACTTCCCCCTTTACCTGAGCCCATATCAATTCTTCTACAATGTAGGTTTTGTATTTATTCATTTTTGCAATTCTGTAAAGTTCTTTCCTTAGTGGATCTTTTAGAAACTTAATATTTTTCGAAATAAGCCACTCCAAAAGCTCTGCTTTACGCCAACGACTTGTGGGCAATGCTTCTCGTAACCGTGAATGGTAACTTGCGTTGTCCATAACAATAACAGCCCCTTTTGGAATCAGATCCAACATTTGAACAAACCATTCCTCGAAGACATCCCCATTCATATCTTCGTGATAGTCCCCCGTGCGTTTTGAAATAAAAGTTAATAATCCACCATCAACGAAACCTTCAGAACTTTCAACATGGACAATGATAAGTCTTTTTCCTTTTCCAGATGGTGGCTGCAAACCTAACGACAAACCTTCCACGAATGCCTGCCTTCCGCAGGCATTCGTTTAAAGATAATGGACCTGTTTTTGGTTGTTTAAATGGTCCTTGGCTTATCGACATTGTTTGGTACTTGCACAATTAACATTCAACAAATGTTTTAAATATATTCCAACTGTTTACAATGTTATGAAAACCATACAACTTCATACAACTTTACTCAAAGAACTAATACTAAGTACTGATTTAATGTACCTATTTTCTTTTAAAATAATATTCCCGATAATGTTTCTAAGAAAACTGGGTTGTTTCGGAAATCCCTCTCAATAATCGAATAATCTGTAAATAGGTGTAATCGTATTAAGCCGATTACAGTAGGCCACTTGCCATTTAAAATTTCTGAGAAAAATTCCCCAAACACTACATATAGGAGTAATACAAATAAAAAATATTCATTTTGCATTCATATCTTGCTATCTTGACTTTAATTAATTTTTTAAAAATATATTTCATTGTAATTTATTTGTGACAATATTCAAAGTTTAAATTAATCTTCTTACAAAAAGAACAAAAATATATAAAATAATTATTGTTACAGATTGGTTTGTTTTCTATTATGAATAAACTGTGTTGCCTTTCTTTATCAAACTTACTAAAATTTATGTACCTCTATCACTTTTTTTTATTAAAATTAGTACATCCCGTTACCTTTGACCTAAATCGTACATTCTTTAGCATAGCTGCAACTCATTCGTTCAATACAAAATGTACCTTACGGTATACCCTCTTAAAATATATTTTGGTACGTCTATGAAATCTACTTAAATGAATGATTTATTACTCCTTGTACTTTCTATATAGACTATAAATTAAATTTATTTAAATAAACCATTTTACATTAATTTGCATTAACATTTATTAATTTGGGTAATTATCTAATACAATGATTATTTATCAATTTTATTTCATCAAAATTTAATCCAAATATTTTAAAGAGCTAGAGGCCGTGGATTCTGAGTAGACCCGTGACGTCGTAAATAGTTGCGCACAACTGAATGGCAGCGGTGCATTAGAAAGAGACAATACGACGTAAACGGCGGACTGACCAGAATGAATCAGTAAGAGCTGCAATTATTAGTATATTTAATAGGACAATTTTCAAACACAAATTTGTGTACTGCGCCGGTTGACGTCACAGGTCTACTCAGAATCCACGGCCTCTACTAAATATGCCTTTACAATCAAAAAGTATTAGATTTAGTACAATTATTATTGTACATCATTGTAGAACCTTTTTCGTTGCCATGGAAAACTAATAAAACCATAGAACATCTGTTGGCTTAAGAAATTCGTGGCCTGTGATTGGTCAAAATACCGTTGGCTTATGGTTCATAAGCCAACAGGTAAATATAACTACTACTATTATTTAAAGAAAAACCATAAATAATAGACATATTATTCCATAGGTGTAGAAAACATTTTTTAATCAATGTGCATGCGATTTGCAAGCTAACTGGCCGAATAATAACGTATGCGCATACTGTCATACGCATGCTCTAATCTACAAAAGATATTTCAAATATGTTGTTTTTTAGTAATTAATTTAGTGTTAGTGATCAGTTTTTAGCGTAATATTAAAATATAGGGGCCATTCTAAATTTTCAAAAGGGTTTTGTAAGTTGACTGAAGTGAAATTAAAGTTACAGAACAAGTAAAAATTATCTTCTTATGCGTTGAGATTGTATTTACAAGTTGAAACACCTTCGTAAGTATTTTTAAAAAGTTACTCGGTAATAAAAATATTCTAAATGTTTAAATAATTAACTTTATTACATAAAAATAACGTAAATTAATCTGAAAAACGTAAATAAATTATTTTATTATAATATTATGAACTATTTAGACAGCTAAAAGAAGTGGGTTGATGAAACGGAACAAATATATAATTCCAAATAACTCAAAATATTAAATGCAATCTTATATTATCTAATAATTGTTAGTTGCTATTTATATATAGTATGAAATTCAACTTTAAATATGTAAATAAGATATTTTGTATAAAATGCCGACGTGTATGGACAGTTACTACGTGGTTGCTAGGGAAGCCGTGCGATTTACTTTACACCTGTGCGTTATAAGGCATCTTACATTCATTGAGGACTGTGTGTTTTTGACCACTTACGGGGGTGGTCGTAGGTAAACAATTTAATAGTGGACAACTTCCAAGATTTGTTTGTTCATTAATAACTTTAAATTGTTGATCTGATAGATGTCTTTTTATTTCAAGTTCTTCAAGGAAATCTAGATTTTTTATCACAAATGTGTAGTATTTGAATGTTATTGAAGTAGGTGTTTTGTATAATTTGACTTATCTGGTTGTTTTAATCTATGTATATCCTCTAAAGTGTTCATTGAATATTACTTTAAAATTTCTTTGTGTTTGACCTATATGTACAGCATTATATTTTGGCAATTAATTTTGTAAACACCAGATTTTGTGTTTTAAATGATATTAATGCTGATGTTGCCGAAGATATTTTTAAAATTTTATTGGAAGTATTTGTACAATATGTAATATATATGTAATATTTTAATTTATTTAGTTTGTTTGGGAAATAGTTGTAGAGACTACAACCTATTACAGTTTTATTATTGTTTTAAATAATAAAAAAATAGTAGAGCAACTAAAAGTGTGGTCAGATTCTCTATCACTTTCGTGACAATGACAACTAGTGAGATATTGAATGTCTTTGGAAAATGGTTCAAAGAAAAACACAAAGTCGATCTCACAATGTTTAATTAAAGATTTTGAAACGTTGCAACTAGTTTCGATCTCATTAAACCATCATCAGGCTATAAAAATACAATAATAAAGTATTAATATAAAGGTAGTGTCAGCTGACAAGCTATGCTGTTCTGAAGTATAAGCTAATTTCCTTAGTTTTGAATATATAATTTTACGAAAAGCTGCCCGAACCGTGTTGACAGGAAAACCGTTTGCAGTAGCTAACTGATTGAGTACAGACATTGGATTATTTAATAACCCATGTATATAGTAATGTAAAGCAGACATTTTGTAATGATAAGGGTGATTTTAGTTGTGAGGAATTAAATAATCTGTACTGGTAGGTTTACGGTGATTTGTGTTGGTTTGTGCGTTTCCTCTAATGTTTTAATGTGACGGAAGTTTTAACAACATTATAGTTACTATAATTTTCTTACCATTAAAATCTATTTTTAGGAGAAACTCTGATAATGGCCTTGTAAGCCGAAAACGCTTAGTTTCGATTTTAATATTCAATTTAATACACACTTAATTCAAAAACACTTTAAAGTTTTTTAATCCAAATACATTAATTACTTTTGTCCATAATTTTAAAACAATTAATTCGATACCTATTATGTCCTAAGGGATGTAGTTATGTAACTATTGAAGTATATTTTTAATTGTAAACCTTTACTTTTATAATTTATATTACATTTTTACTAAAGATTATTATTAGATGGGGATGGTATTTAATGCGATTTTTGTTCTACTTTTGTCGCGGAAAATGCATGCAGGTAATTAATAATTGTAATTGGAGGTATTCACTGTTTACTCTGTTTCTGTTGTTAACTGAACTGTGAAGTTTCAATTCTTCTTTGCGTTTAGTGATTATTGCGGAAATATCACGGAAAATTAGATTTCTAAACTGTTTCAAATACATACGAAGTTATAGAAAATGTAGAAAAGTTTGGGTACCAGAAACTTAAAATTTTCTTTATTTAATTGTGTTTTGATACTTTCACAGTATTAGCGACATTGTAATATACCTACTAATGTTTATTTATTTTTTCATTGAATTTAAGTAGTAATAAATATTGTATTATATACCAAGGGGCTAAAGTGCATTTTTTAATCCCAAAGGTGAAGTTTGTTGCACTAGTAAAGCGAAGCGGTTGTTCAATAGAAGTTTAATCCATAGGTTTTGTAAATCAGATCGATTAAAATCAAATGCGTCTTTCAAGCAAAAAATAGGATAAGATTGCGTGAACATTCCTTTTCAAACCTAACAGTTTAAGTTATTTGGTGTTATTAAGGCGGTGTTAATAAACAGACGCTGTTACCAATTTATAAAAATCCGTAACATGGATTTTAACCATTAGGGACTAGTTTAATGCCAGCTGTGGTGGGATAAAATCTGTCCAAGCTCTGAGAACTAAATTTAATAACTTGAAAAAGTCCCTGAGAAAAAAAATTTGCTCTTAAAAGAATAAAAACATGTATTGGAGGAGGTCCACCATCCCCTTCACTACAACTTTGACAGGGTTTGAGTCGATGACGACAAAGTTGGTTTAATTGAAAACACAAATGAGAAAATTTTTATTGAATATTTTAAATTATATTTACAAGATCCATCAAATCTGCGTTGTCGGTAACGTTTTCAAGCATCTATGCAATATGTAAAAATAATTACACTTATAATAAAACTAGAAAATCCAAGCGTTTCAATATGTATTAACAAATAACTGTAAAACAGTTGTTAGGATAGAATCAGTCGATTATCGTTTTAAATTTTTCAAATTCATGGATCAATGTGATCCATTGTTCAACCAGGATTATTTAAATAACGGAAACTGAATTGACAATTCCTGTTTAGTTCAAATCTCTTGGTTAACTCGGATTGAACAAACGGCCCTTAATCAGATCTCCATTATCTGTTTTGAGATTTGCTTTTTCCATATATTTTATTATTTGATCTTTTCACTTCAGCAATGATCGACCTCCCTTTTTAATTTATATGTTTTTCCCACTCAAGATAATACTAGACATTAACATTCCTTATAATTCGTATAAATTACTGATTGCTAAATTTAATTAACAATGCATTACTCTTAACTTTTTTAAATTGAGTTACAGACATATATTACATCCTTACATTGATAACGAATTAAATGGTAACCTTGAAATAAATGTATCAAAAAAGGGAATACATTTTCGCAGACACTCCGTGATTGTTTCACGCTTTATGAGTTTCCATCACGTTAATTTAGACATGTGGCGGTCTCTGTCATGGCCTGCATGATTTATCTACTTTCCGGTAATTTATATTTTGCGAGCGAGAAGTCCAGATGTCAACTGCGCCAGTATTTAGATCAAGTTTTTCCAGGTCGATGGATATGGCGTAGGGGTGCTATCGAATGGCCACCTCGTAGTCCTGATCTAACTCCTCTCGATTTTTTTCTGTGGGGTTATCTAAAAAATAAAGTATACATAAATAGACCCACAAATTTAAATGACTTAGAGTTACGCATACGAAACTGCTGCAAGTGCCGAACGAATTTTTGCAAAATTCTTTACGAGAATTTGA
Source organism: Ophraella communa (assembly GCA_035357415.1). NCBI lineage: Eukaryota > Metazoa > Arthropoda > Insecta > Coleoptera > Chrysomelidae > Ophraella > Ophraella communa. Next base: position 15,250,663 of record CM068988.1, on the reverse strand, counting down.
AGACCGTTTAGGATATTGTCAAATAGCAGAAGGGCGTAATTTTGAACATTTAATATAATTTTGTTAATTTTGTGTTATTTTTTGTTAAAATAAATAAATTGTTATGTTGCCAAGTTTTTAGGATGTTTCCACAAATTAAGTTAGCCTTACTCACCATTTGACATTTCATCCATGGCTAACTAAGTCAAAAACGATAAATTATTGATTAAAGCCTCAATTATTCAATAACAATATGAATGGAAAGTTTTACTGTATGCAGAATTTCACAAGGAATTCAAAAATGGAAAAATATACAGGGTGTTCTATTTAAAATAAAAAAGTTGATATGCATTTCCGGTTTAACCGCAAATGGTACATTAAATTTGATAGGATTTTTAAATTCCTTGGATCCTCTTAGAAGGGGATAAGCAATTTCATTTAAAAATATCAAACCGTTGAGAAGATACTTAGGGGGTTCCATACTTTATACTAACCCTGTATATCGAACTTTGTCGTAAGGTTGGTACACCCTGTATAAAATGAAGACTAAATCAAAGTAAACAGTTTAATAGTGGAGAACTTCCAAGATTTATTTTTCCATTAATAACTTTAAATTGTGGATCTGCTAGATAGAAGGAAATCTAAATTTTGTTTTTTATCACAGGTGTGTAGTATTTGGATGTCGTTGGTGAACACATAAGTCAAATTATGCAAAACACCTTCTTGAACATCCAACCTCATTCTTGGAAGATGGACTTCCAAAAAGTAAGGGTTACTACAATAAATTTAAACTTGTTTAAATCTTAAATCTTTTTTCAGATAACGCCCTAATTTGCGGATCAAAAGCATACCCTTATTGGAGTTTTATTGTTGTAAACATTCCTGAAACATAATAATAATAGTAGAATTTTTTATATAGAGTGCGTTCACAATTTCCTGTACTTAGTTTGAATAATTCAGTTAATTCTCAAACGAAAGAAACCTACTGACTTTCAGTTTAAAGAGTTAGTTGATGATAAATGACACTATTATCAACCCCAAAAGGAAACGGCGTTAATTTCATATCACTAACAGCTTTACTCTTATCTTTCACGCAGTATGCCTCTGCCTCCGACAAAATTAATTTTTTTCTTGAATCTTCTGCTTGCATGAGTGTGACAAACTACTAGATCCATTTTATTACTTTCTAATCGGTGACCACTGACGTCACTAGCGTAGCATAAACTTTTTTGAATAGGGTCCGTGAACTGGGAAATAGAAATGTGACTTTATTTCGAACTAGCTTCTTAATGTGTTGCTTATATTTGTTAACCAATGATCAGAAATGCGCTACCTGATAAGCTAATATTGGTTCCTGTCCACAGCTACTCCATTTATAAAAGTAATAATCAAATAAATGAACACATTTATCTCACTGTCTCACGTTATTCCACTCATCTTAAGAATGAATGACCCTAAATAGGATTTTTTTTTTGATAAATATATGTTAGCTAACATTCTGTTAACTTTTAACAAGTGTATGTGCAACGATAGCGCGTGCGCGGGCATTTCATATTTATTGATTTTAAATTGACGTTGACGGTGCGGTGTTGTCGGCTCAAATAATTTTTCCCTGAAACCGAATAGTTAGATTTTAGTTTTTTCATTTTGATCATAATAAAATGAACCGTAGTATTTATAAATTAATGGACTTTTCTGCAAAAATTTATAAATAATAAATGATTCTCTTGTTTTGATGGTAATCTGTGATTTTCATTTTTTAATATGGTTTCAAATTAATAAAAAATACAAACTACTGTAATAAATACATAGGGAATTAAAAAAACCGTATTACATAGAATGGAGAAAGGTTTCTTTTCGCTATTCAAATTATAAATTTAGTAAATATTAAAATCTCTTGTTTTAATGGTAATCTTTAATTTTCATTAACTGTCATTTACTCATAAGATCAAAACGAATATTTCGTTAATAGCATATTAACGCATTTCATATGGCTTTCTGTTATGACACTAGCTCAAGTTTAAAAAACGAATCGAGAAGCGATGATGAAATAAGTTGTTTATTATAGGTTTGTTCCAACCAAGCAAAGAACCGTTCTAGAACGGTAATATTACCACTCACGAGACCAAATTAGTGCACTGCGCAACTCAGTACACCACTGCGCACAAAAATTTTAGAACGGTTCTTTGCTTGGTTGGAACAGACCTAATATAAAATAAGTTGTTTATAATATTTTTAATATTATTTTGCCATTTTATCATTTTTTAAATTAATTTATTATTTGTATGTACCTAAATTACGAAAATTTTGTTTTTAAAAAGGATGTCGGTAGCACTATGTAATTTATAACATTTGAAAGTTTTAAAATTTAAATTATAAAATGTTAATGTTTTAAAAAATGTTAAAATTAATAATACACCAATAATGATATATTATATAAGTAAAAGATGACATTCATATTCACAATTACTTTCTTAAAGAACAATTTAAAATTAATAAATTGCTATTAGCCACAAATGTCATTGTCAATAGTCTTGTCACTAGATACTTCACTCATGTCGCCAACCATTTAAAACAAAAATTTGCGTGCGTAAAAGTTACATTACGATATGCAAATGCATTTTATAATGAAGATTTTTTTAAGTGCAAAATATAATCAAATCAAATTTAACCTCTCTCATCTACTAATCAAATTATTCTAAAATATTAAAATAGCCGCATGCGCCTCAGGGAGCTGTAACCTAAAATTTACCTTTACCAGTTTAATATAGAGTTAACACATTGTTAAATAGCAGGTTTAACAAGCGTTTATGCAACCAGATCTTAAAAAAAAATTGTATATTAATTGTAAAATACAGTTTCTTTTGTAAAGTCAGTTTATTTATTTTTTATTAAAATCAAACAAATTTTTAACAATTGTTAACAATTTTTCAAAAAAAAAATTTGTTTTTCATTTTTTTGCATTGTTGACAATTTTACAAATGGTAAGTATAATTTTTCATTATTTGATAAGAAAGTAAATGTGAAAACGAAAAAAATGAGGGGTTCAGGAACCGTCTACGACGATTTTCTTAAGTACAATTTTCGTTTGAAAAAAAGTACATTTTTTTCGAAAAAGATTAATATCTTGGAAAATTTTCAAATTTTTTATCCAAAAAATTTTTTTTATTATTCTATATATAAAAAGGTATAATTTCACCAAATTTGATAAAATTTGAATGATTTTTGTGGAAATGAAAAATAAAAAACGAAAAATTAGAAAAAAGACAGTTTTTTCCAGTTTTCATATGAAATTTGAGGTTATATCAAAAAATGTTTAATATAAAAGTTGTTCATTTTTATATTATCTATAACTTTGCTCTTGAATATTTTTCGATCCGAAGTCAATTTTGTCCGGAAATCGCAAATGTATGATTTTTCACCCCCTTTCACCCCCCCAAAACTACCCTCCCGGTCCGCTACTTATGATCGAATTTTTTTTGTGATCTTTATAACCCCTTTTACCATTTTCAGCCGTCAAACCTTGGATAACAATTTTTTTTTTTCAGGTAAAAAAAAGTGTAATAAGCCTGGACTAATATTGTAATAAATCACTATATTAAACAAAAATAAACTTACTTTCATAGTAAAACAGTATATGTTTGAAAAAAGGATATGTTATAGTAATAAATTCTTCAAAAAGATGGATATCAAAACTTCTTTAATGAACTAACACATAACAAACTATGAACACTTAATTAACTTGATCCCAATAAGAGTTTGAACAACATGACACTGTGTTTCAGAAGTATGATCAAAATAATTTCTTAAAAGCTGCCAAATCTTGCATTCATTGAAGTAGTTACCTAAAATAGATAAAAAATAAGAGGACTTCAGGTGTTATTTGTGCAATTTCCGTTCGCATTCGCTCCTTCAACTCTTCTACATTATTCGGTCGATTTTGATATACTCTGCTCTTTAAATATCCCCACAAAAAAAGTCTAACGGAGTCAAATCTGGAGACTTTGGTGGCCATTCGATAGGCCCCCTTCTACCTATCTACCTTCTTGGGAAAACGTTATTAAGGGAATTTCGTACCTCAAAGCCATAGTGCGGGGGAGCCCCATCTTGTTGGTATCATAAATCATTTCTATTTGGAAATAGCTGATTCAGCTGTGGCAACAGATAATTTTGGAGAAATTCCAGATAAATAGCAGCAGTTAGGTTTTTTTCAAAAAAATATGGGCCTACAATTTGATGGTTTATAATGCCGGCCCAAACATTCACCTTCTTGGGATATTGTGTCCTATACTCTTCCATTCAATGTGGATTTTCACTTGCCCAATATCGACATGTCTGGCGAATTACGTGACCGTTCAGCATAAAAGACGCTTCATCCGAAAAAAGTACCTTTTGTATGAAACCCGGATCTCTGTTACATTGTTCCATAACGATTTCGCAGAATTCAAGTCTTCTATCAAAGTCATCTTCTAATTCCATGTTACTTAACAAAGTTCATAATTTTGGTTAACCCTGTAAAAACAAATATTTAAATGATTACATTGTTGCAAAGGCGATAATGAGGCCGTTTATATTTAAAAAAGTCGTGGATAACGTCATCACGCAAATTGACGTGTTTTAAGATTTTTTTTAAAAGTCGTCTGTTTCTGAAACAATGAATTTATTCCATACATTTGCATCATACTGTAGATTATGAATCAATTCTATGTTATTGTTTACTAGTACTGTAATTTCTTTAAAATTGACAAAAATTCAGATTAAAAATAGTTGAATTTAATGAATTTAAAATGTAAATTAAAAATGAAGTATAAAATTTTAACAATAGAAAATGTTTTTACATAAGAATTATTTAGATTTAAGATGTATTTGCTCAGAATTGTTGTAAAAGGGCAACCATTGAATCGCTCTGAATCAATTATTAATTTAGTAGGGAAAAAGTGCTTTTTAATTAAGAAAAGTTATTTTATTATTCATAAAAATGTTATAAGTTTCATTATCAGTAGAGAAAATAAGCATTAAGGTATAAATAGTTAAATTAATTTCTTTAAAAATTTTGAAAATTTTGATCCAAAACAATTGGAAATCAGTTTTTTCTGTCATTTTCGTCACTTCCGGGAAAAAGTATAAATACCGAAAATTTTTTAATCTCGAGATCAGTCTAATTTTATACGTAGGTAAAACCACGTCAAAAATAATTGAAAATCCACAAATTAATGGCTGATATTTCAATGTAAAAAAAAGAAATTCAGAATGTCAAACTCTCGTTCGTGGAATCGAAAAATTTAGAACGTGTTCATGCAAACACATGCGCATTGTAAAACGCTTCTTTTGTTACGATCATATTCCGAATACCTTTAGAATTTGTTCCGCGAACAAAGCTATTAATAATAATTTAACTGAACAGAGATAATTAATCTTACACATTGAGTAGAATAAGATTGAAGGATAGGTTTCTTAAATAGAAAGACCCTTGAAGTTGTCGTTATCATTTGCTTCTCTATGCATCTTCGATCATTTTCAGCTAGGCTGAAAACCACCGAACTCAGTTACAGAGAACGAAACAGCGAAGAGAAGAAAATCTTCATTGCTATTTACTGACAGAGTGCCAGTCCTGGATTTAAAAAAAATAATAGCATTCTTTATCTGACGCATTACTTATGGCGCGTTCTCATTAGTCAATTTAATTGATCAATAATTGAATCTATCGCATTGAAGTGAAATAGTCTAATGTGAACATGCATTCAACCATATTGCTCTATCGATTTGGGTAAAAGTGAAACGCATTTCTACTTTTCGTGGTTCTACGGGACTGATTCAATGAAATTGAACAGTGGTTGATCGTTGTGGTTGTTTTGAGGTTATGTTTTGCTGTCGTGTTTTTATGAATGTATTTTTGCTCTCTTAAGAGACAAAAAATTGTATTTTGTGTTAAAAATGTCTAACTTTAAGTGGAGGGATGATCATATCCCAAAATTTTTGGAATTATACCAGAAGGAAGAGTGCACATGGAATATTAGGTTTGTTTTCACATCAAATCACAAACTTATTTCTTACAATTTTCAAACTATTCGTTTGCGCAAGTCACGTTTAAAATAAATCCCTGATTAATGTGAAAACTGTAGACAAAATGTGTATGAGTAAAAGAATAATCCTAAAGATATTACCTAAAAAGAAGATTTAAAAGAAAGAGGTTATTGTTTACAGGGATATAAAAACTGTAGACAAAATGTTTATAAGTAAATTATCCTAAGAAGAAACCTAGAAAGAAATCATTGTTTATATGGCTTTTATATTTATTATATTATTCTGTCCTTTTTATTTTTACTATCTATATATAATCGTAAGTATTTAATATTTAAATTCTCATCATTGTAAAAATAATATATTTTATTTATGTAGTACAAGAAGATGTATCTGATGGTCCAGTAATACATCTAAATCTGAATCGTCAGTGTCGGATAACACTAACTAATCAGATTCATCAGAATACGTGTCTTTTTAGATTAAGTAGATTTATAATGATATTAAAAAAAAAGCAGGAAAAAAAAAACACAAAAAATATAGAAACTATTTGACGCATAAGGTTTAATACGCGCATGTGCCAACATTCTGTTGGAAATTAATTCTCAAACTGTTTGGACTGTCACCAAACTGTCAGGAAACGATGTGAAAACATCCGACTAGTGATTGGAAGTCAGTTTCAAACTAATGCGCGAACACAAAATATCGAATGCGCACACTCCAAACGTTAGAAACAAGTTTCAAACCAATGTGAAAACAAACCTATTGTATATTGCCTTACAAACATCAAGCAGAAGCTGTGATATAGTGTTTTTGGGCAGTCGGTACAGTGCACCCAAAGATGAAAAAAAATCTGCAGTAGCTAAATATCTTAAAACTACTTGTAATTTGAGTTTTACCGAACGAGATTCTTTAAGTAGAGTAGTTTTTTTCTGAATAAAAGGTGACACTTTTTTTAAAAGTTCTTCAAATTTCTCTTCACACATTCGTAAATGATTTTTATCGGCATCTAGATCACCTGTTGTCCATTCTAGTAGTAGCTTTGCTGAAACACCTTCAGAACTACGTTTTAGGATCCACTCTCTGACCCACCAACGACGAAGTTTTCTATTTTTCTGCTTTTTGATTGCTGTTATTAAATGTTGGCACATAATACGAACGCCACCACGCACTATTTTCTTCTTGGTAGCCATTTTTACTGACACATTCGAGATTGAACATTCAATGCTCTTGAAACATGAGAACAAATTTCCCATTCAATTCTATGTTCAATTGCATAGATTCAATGATATTGATCAATAAAATCGATTAATGAGAACGCGCCATTATATGTAGTAGGTACTTACTACAGTATCCGCCAAAATAAACAGTACCAAAAATAAAAATAACTAATTGCTCTATGTAACTTTGATAAGGTTTTTCACTAGTGTCATGTTAATTCTATGGTTCATCCCTTTCAATTTACGTTCCGTCAATTTATGACTTATGTCTAAGTTGTCTCTGTGTTTCATGCTTGACTTACATCTTATAAGTTACTGTGGTTTCTCCATTTTATATTGTAGTTCACGTGGCGTGACTTTGATTTCTCAATGTGGGAATTTATCTTATTGTGGCTTCTAATTTTGCCATGGGTTATTCTACTGCTGTTATACATGTTTTTTAACATCTTTTGCTCATTCTTTCCAACATTCTCCATGTTTATTTTAGAGAATGTTATTTTGGTAACATCTCATCAAGTTTATTCTCCAAGAGATTACTCCATTTTTCTTACTAATAACCATACAGTTTCTTACTGCAATGGTAGCTTTATGTTTCTTAAATCTTTAGACCTTCTCCTAATCTGGGAGGTAATTGCCCCCTTTTGTTGGAGTAATTGTCATCATGATCATCTTAGGATGATGTTTAATTAATTCCTTATCTTTTTAACTATTAATTAATTAATTTTTATTCTCTTACTACCAATTAATAATTCCCAATAAGCTTATTGTGTTTACACAATTTATTATATCTTTTTTCTTTGATGTCACCTCAAATTATTTCAATTTATAATCATTATATAATTAAACCCCTACTGTTTTTATTCCACCCTTCTGGATAACTTTGTTGCTGCAACACATTCAACAGTTTTTTCTGCTTTATGTAATATTTACAGGTAAGATTAATGTACTTACTATCCTGTCAAGTCTAATCGTTTCCATTTGTATTCTAAATTTTAGCCTGATGATGGTCTTTAACTAGACCGAAACTAGTAGCTTTGTAACAACAGTTTAAAACTTTTGCATCAATAAATACTTGTGTGACATTGACATTGGTCTTTCCTTCCTTCATCTACTAAGTCACATTTGAGAAATGGATGATCTACTTCGTTTAAAACATGCCAGTCTGGTCTCTATCATCCGCCACTACAGGAGTGCTATGTGGGAACGAAAGAAGACGTTACAGCTCATATGGTTCCTCCAGAGGTGCAAGCACTTAGGTGTTTATCCTCCTTCAATATCTCTACACACAAGAGTCAACTCTAGGACATCGAAGTTTGTCATGGAGGTAGCGAAGAGGACATGGATCATACAGGAAGTTAAGAGACATTATAATTCGCTAAATTTTATTAATATCAAGCTTAAATTCATTTATTTTTTACTAACTGATTTATTACAATATGCTGAGTTTGTTATTGTGGATGCTGATGTCAGGGATTTTGTGGAGGATAAAGGTAACATAAATTTTTCTAGATTATCAACCAAACTTCAAGACTTATTATATAAAGGTGCTCCCTCTTCCCCACCTACCAATGTAACCACTTCTCCTTCTGGTTTTAATTTTCACCCTAGGGTAGTTAATCTTAGTAATTCTTCCTTCAATGATGAGACTCTTAAATTACTTGAACTTGGCTTAAAGTTTAATTGTCATTCCAACAATATTAAATCTAACTTGAAGGTATTAGCCATTGATGTCGAAAATGTTTTATATAATCTTGATAATATCAATAAAGAAGCTATCAGGGCTGAGGTCTCTTCTCTAATTCAAAAATCTTATATTAAGAATACGATTCGTTCTACTGTTAGACCACATTACTACAATGCTGCTGATGTTAACACAAAGAAAATTTCTGCTCTTAAACAAAAGATTTGTGATGAGAATTTAATTATTACAAAAGCTGATAAAGGTGGTTGTATAGTAGTAATGGATAAGGTTGATTATATCAATAAGGTAGAGACCTTCATTGCTTCAGACCCTTCGTTTTCCATTATACCTTCTGACCCAACTGGTAAATTTCATATTGAATTAAAACTTCATCTTAAGTCATTCTCAGATACTCTTAGCAAGTTTGATACTAGACCGTTTCAACTGATTCACATGGCCCCTATCACACCTTTGTTATATGGACTACCTAAAATACACAAAGAAAATGTACCAATTAGACCTGTAGTTTCTTTTCTTAATTCACCTGCTTCTAAACTTTCTTCATTCTTGAATAGTTTACTTCGTAATATTACTAATTTTAATAATAGATTTTCTGTTCTTAATTCCTCAGATTTGTGCAGTAAGATTGCCAATGTTACATTACCCATTAATTCTTTTCTATTTTCTTTGGATGTTTCTAATCTCTTCCCTAGCATTCCCCCTTCAGAATGTGTTACTCTAGTTAATAGCTTACTTATTTCTAATGGCCATAGTTTCTTGGTTGCTAAAGATATCACATCACTTCTTAATTTGGCTCTTGAACAAAATTTCTTTCAGTTTAACAATAAATTTTACAGACAAACCAAAGGCCTAGCCATGGGTTCTAATCTGAGCCCCTTGTTAGCAGAAATTTTTATGCATAACCTTGAGTCAGAATTCTTAAATCATCCTTCTTTTAAGAAACATCTCATTTTCTATTACCGATATGTAGACGATTGCATTGTCCTCTTTGAGGGTAGTCAATTAGAAGCTTTTTCTTTTTTAAATTATATCAATACTCTTCACCCTAGAATAAAATTTACTATCGAGATGGAGGTTGATGGTAACATCCCTTTCTTAGACATACTTATAACCAGGAACACTAATACACACTTACTTGAATTTTCTATCTATAGGAAACCTACTACTACAGATCTAACCATTAACTATAACTCTAATCATCCTTTCTCACATAAGATAGCTGTTTTTAATAGTTTATTTCATAGAGCCTTTAATATCCCTTTGTCTTCCTATTCATTCAATCAAGAAATTAACATAATTAAACAAATTGCCATTAACAATAATTTCCCTTTATCTTTAATTGAAAGACTATATAATAAATTTTATTGTAGGTTTAGGCTGAGTTTTCATTTTGCGGAGTCTCAGGTTGGAAGCTCTTCTCATACTAAGTTTTTTGCTGGTTCCTTACATTATTTTGGACCTATTTCTTATATGTTTGGACATATCCTTAATAAGTATAATATTAACTTTGGCTTTAAAACCAATAAAAACCTTGGTTCTTTCCTAGTTAACACTAAAGATCTTGTCCCTTGTTTACGGTCTCCTGGTGTTTATAAAATTCATTGTGATGATTGTAATGCTGTTTATGTTGGACAATCGGGACGTCTTATAGACACTAGAATTAAAGAACATTTTAACCAAGTTAATAAATTTAAACATACTAACCCACCTGCTTCTCCATCAGCGTTTGCCAATCATATTATTTCTGAGAGTCATAAATTTTCTATCTCTAATGTTTCAAGATTGCATAAGTGCTTTAAGGGACCTAGATTGAATTTGCTGGAGATGTTTGAGATCAATGAGGCTGTGCATGATGATAATCTTGTATGCCTTAATGAACAGCTGAAACCAAATGATCCTTATATTTTCCTTAACCTTCCTTTTTAACTCCTGATTATACCCCATTATCTTGTTCACTTTTTTATTTTGTCCTCCACAAGATTCTTTCTTAATCTTTTTTAAACTTTACACTTTGCTTTTGTTTACTTTCTGTTATTTAGTAAAACATTAATTAGCTATCAATTGTCAATATATTCTTCTTTTCTATTGTTAATGATAGATCATAGATAATAATTTTTGTAAACAATTTTTATTCACTTATTTTGTTACATCTTGTTGCTTTATTGAACTAATTCTCATTACTTAAATATTGTAAGTTTACATTCATATGATGTGCTTGATTGTGTTGTTGTTGCAATTTCCTTACTAATTGCTCTATGTAACTTTGATAAGGTTTTTCACTAGTGTCATGTTAATTCTATGGTTCATCCCTTTCAATTTACGTTCCGTCAATTTATGACTTATGTCTAAGTTGTCTCTGTGTTTCATGCTTGACTTACATCTTATAAGTTACTGTGGTTTCTCCATTTTATATTGTAGTTCACGTGGCGTGACTTTGATTTCTCAATGTGGGAATTTATCTTATTGTGGCTTCTAATTTTGCCATGGGTTATTCTACTGCTGTTATACATGTTTTTTAACATCTTTTGCTCATTCTTTCCAACATTCTCCATGTTTATTTTAGAGAATGTTATTTTGGTAACATCTCATCAAGTTTATTCTCCAAGAGATTACTCCATTTTTCTTACTAATAACCATACAGTTTCTTACTGCAATGGTAGCTTTATGTTTCTTAAATCTTTAGACCTTCTCCTAATCTGGGAGGTAATTGCCCCCTTTTGTTGGAGTAATTGTCATCATGATCATCTTAGGATGATGTTTAATTAATTCCTTATCTTTTTAACTATTAATTAATTAATTTTTATTCTCTTACTACCAATTAATAATTCCCAATAAGCTTATTGTGTTTACACAATTTATTATATCTTTTTTCTTTGATGTCACCTCAAATTATTTCAATTTATAATCATTATATAATTAAACCCCTACTGTTTTTATTCCACCCTTCTGGATAACTTTGTTGCTGCAACACATTCAACAGTTTTTTCTGCTTTATGTAATATTTACAGGTAAGATTAATGTACTTACTATCCTGTCAAGTCTAATCGTTTCCATTTGTATTCTAAATTTTAGCCTGATGATGGTCTTTAACTAGACCGAAACTAGTAGCTTTGTAACAACAGTTTAAAACTTTTGCATCAATAAATACTTGTGTGACATTGACATTGGTCTTTCCTTCCTTCAATAAAAATAATAATTAATTTTTAATTTCTGTAATGTAAGTGTTCAAAATGTTCACCATTTCGACGCAAACAAGCTTCATATCGATTTTGTAAATCAATAAATATTTTTAAAAAGTGGTTGATGGAACTGCCGAAAAATATTTTGTATTCTTTCCCGTAGTTCGGCAATATTCGCCGCCGGATTTTCCGAATCAAATATTTTTTCCTTCATTATGCCCCAAATGTATGCGTCAGGTGGCGTCAGATCAGGTGAATGAGAAGAATATTCGAAGTCTGTTCCCCGAGAAATTATTCTATTATCGAAATGCTGACGGAGTAAGTCTAAGGTGCGCACAGCTGTATGGCTGGTTGCACCATCTTGTTGGAACCATTGTGTGCGAAACTGTAGATTTCGTGCACGGCAAAAGTTATTTAGATCTCTCACAAAAAGGTATAATAATTTTCTCTCTATAACGTTCTTGGTTGACAGTAAGTGGATTCTGATTATCATCTTCAACGAAATAAGGACCAATCATTCCATTACCAGATACCGTGCACCAAACGGTAACTCGAAGACTGTGGAGTGGTTTCTCTACAATGACATCAGGACGTTCAAATCCAAGGAATCTGGTTGTTTGATTTGAACATGCGACGTAAAGACGTTTCACTAATGTTGAGTTTATATGCAGTTCTTACAAGACTTCTTTGAGGTGATTGCACAACTTGGTTAAAAACACGTCCTTCATTTTCGTTAGTGCATACTGTTTTCGACGACCTGAAGAACCTTTACGTTGACACAATACACTACCAGTGCGACGAAATTTTTCAACAACAGCTAACATCACACTTTTACTAGGAGCTGCTTTATTAAATTTTTGTTGATATTTTATTGACACCTGTTCTAAGCTTGGACCATCATTACGACCTTTTCCGTATGAACGAAAATAATGCTATACCAAAAACACTTTTTCTTCCGTTGTTAGAACCATTTTTAAATAAAATTTAACTGCAGCGTACTATTAATATATCAACTAATGCCAATTAAGTCAAATATGACAAATCCATATTACATAAACAACTCCACAGCACTCTCTGTTTCGGTACTGTTTATTTTGGCGGATACCGTACTTCGGGAATGGCACATAATAACAAATATTTCGAAATAACGACTTCATTGCTTTTTAAAAGTAATTCCCTTAATGATCAATACACTTTTGCATTCGTTGAAGCCATTTGTCAAAGCATAACTGTTTGACTAACGACTAAACTGAATTTAAAGGTTTCTGGTATGATTTTTGTTAAAAATGTTGAAACGGCTGGCGGCACTGGTTTGTGTAGATCCTCCTGTCAATTCCAATTCCCGGCAGGGATCCACAGGCGGTGGAGGAAGATGATGACAAAATATCTACGACCAAACCGAATAAAAATAAAACTGGCTAAAATCTTTTACGTTTTTTCACAATTATTTATTTGACATCTATCAAATTGACAATTCTCAACTAATTTTTTTTAGTACAAAGGCTCACTTTGAGTAAACAAAATCCATCATTTTTCAAATTCTTATGACAAGAATAATGACAATGAAAACAAATTATGATAATTAAAATAAAAACAATAACATTTAGAAGACAAAAAAACGTTTAGAACCTATTATGATTTTATTCAGGCCAAAGGAAAAATAAATGGAAACTCGTTCATTAAATGAAATCTATAAAATTTAATTACGATTACAATGATCAGAACGGAATTTTAACATTGCCAATTTGTTTAATCATTGTTATTAATCAATTAATTTTGTATTGCAGTTGTTTGCGATATGTTATAGAAGCAATAAATAATCATAATAATCTACTGATGAGAAATGTATCACAGACATTGATTGTACATTGAAAAATATAGATTGAATGATAGTTGTTATTGAGAATTAGTCAATCGTGTATTTTTAACGAGAATTCTGTCTGAATTGCTGAGAGTCCGAATAAAATTCACAGTTGAAATAAAATATTTGTCATTGGCGGTTCGTCTATATACTCCGTAGAAATCACTGGTGTGTGTTTTCACGTTGGACGATGAATGAAAGGAGAAACAGAAAATGTAATTCATTAAACTGGATTTATTTATTACGTAGACCTAATATTTATTTTTTTACATGCTCAAACAATTCCTCTTTCTGGTCAAGACGGCATATCTTGATATGGCCGACTGGAATTTGTTGTCCTGTGATGTTGCCTGCTCTCCGTTTAAAGTCTTCAGAGATTTTTGATTGTTATTGAATCATCTATAGTATTTTTTGATGACATTTGCAAAAATATTGTGACCATAATGCTCTCCTACATTATACAACTCATTTTAAGGAATATTTAACCACTGAACTATTTCATTCGGTTAGATTATAGAAATGAGTTACTCAATAAGCGACAACGCCGCACGACTTGTGTTAATAATACCACCTGCAGAAGTGGTTATACTATGAAATTTGACACAGTCTCTTTAATTATTTCAAGCATTGTTGTCGAAGCAATTACAACGAGATTTTGGAGTGGTTTTTGAGGAAATTATAGGTAATATTAGGTGAAATTTAGTGAAAGAAATGGTTCGTCATGCCAAGTGTGTAAAAAACAGGACTAATTAAGGCCCCAATATCTTTTTTTACAAGTAAGGTAAAATATTTGTTTGTTTACAATACTTTCATCCAGTTCTAGTTCCATTTCAGCACCTACCCATATCTAAAACAAGAAGGTACTTGATTAAATACGTTGTAATCATGGTAACAAACGTAACAAAATGCAAGTTTAAGAAGTAGGTACTCAATGGGTACCTTTTGCAGTTGGAGCTGGAGCTAACACTTTATTTTGTTTAAGTGCATGTCTTCTAAAAGTCGATTGTGGGACGTTAAACACTTTAGAAGCCAATAGCCCCCCTATTTCATTATTTTGCATGGAGGTTTTATTTCATTCCTGTCGGTGTGTTTTTATAGAATAGTTGCGTGCCATGATGTTCAAATTAACTGTAAAAAATAAAAGAAAGGTGGGTCAAACGACATAGTCTGCTATTTTACTTGAACAAGGTGTATGTCATTCTGTCCACTTCATCACCTTCAACAATAGAAAACAATAACTAAAAATGTAACTAAAATTTTGAGATATTTAAACATTCTGGAAGTTATTTATTGCAACTACAATTAATTAACGCTGAATAAAAGGGTCCGGTGTAGAATATTTCTATAGTAAATTTTCGTAAAAAAATTTGCGGGTTATCCTGTATTTTTTGAGAAAAATGGAATCAAAAACTCAAATTTTGTTGGTTAAATACATAAAAAGTTCACTGTCCAAGGTGCGTTATGTCATGTAGATACCAGCGTTGCCACATCTCTAAATAAAACCTAAATATTAGAATATTTTTTTACATTATAAATATATAAAAAATATTGATAATAAAATGTGAAATGCAGAGATAATATTACTATTACTATTACTATTTTTGTTTGGTTTTTGGCTTTGGGTATAGAGAAGCCCATTCAGCCACGAAATATTTTTAGGTACTTTTACGGGAATCATAATCCTTGACTAGGGTATCAACAGGGACACTCGCTTCACGCTAAGGTATCCGTCATAGCGGCTTGGTTTAGACTTGTAAAGAGGCAGATAACGGATAGAAGGTAAATATACAATTGGAAAAACAATAGGAACACAGGCTTTATAAACTATAATTCTATTTGTATTCTTGTAACGCTTAAATTTTTCTTTTTGTACGTTTAAAGAATTCCCACAGGTTGTCTCCTTTTGAAATGATATATTTGAATAGAAGATTATCGGTCTACTTTGTATAATATGTCATTGACTATGGGTGTGTTCGGGGAGCACGCTATTTGCGCCAATTGGCGCTATCTAGTACTATTCTTCGTTTGCGTTATATGGCGCTTGGCGCTACATAGCACAAAAGCGTGCTCCCCGAACACACCCTATATACTATGCTCCAAAGAAAACCTATTTATAAATTAGAGACAATACTTTTTTAGTTTTTCTCTTTAATAACAATTGTTTCATTCAGGTAATAAAACATTATATCCAATGAGAGGTTAGAATTATACACAACAACTGCAAAATACACGAAACAAAGCATGGATTTTTATTCTGTGCTCTGCACGTTCTTTCGACTTATTTAATCATTGTTTATGTAAGCTGTCCTAAAATGGTTTTAATATAAAACAAACCTATTGTCAATCACCTTGGAAATCACCAGATTTCGCCCTATATTTTTCAAAAAATCATCGAAATACCCACCAGCCACTAGGTGCCATACTTTTTCACAAAACGAAAACTTAAACTATCATTTCTAGTGTAAAATCCACTAAGTTGGCAACACTGGTTGCGACCTGTTACTAACCGGTGCTTTACAGTCCATTAATATCAACAAATTACGAGTATATCAACAAAACACCCGATATGCTACAGAATGTTAGGGACAAAAGTAATGCCCGGTTCAGTCATTGTCTAACGGTAAATGGAGAACAATTTGAACAACAATTTTCGTTTGTTTGTTTTTGGAAGTGTATCACATTAATTGCATAACTACATAATTTCATTTAATTTGTTTATTACATTCAGTAACGTATTACTTTCCAAAAACAATTTTAATATTTTTTTGGCATTTTTGCCCACCCTGTACCAATTTGAAGCAACATATTAAACATTTTTGGAACCAGCTCAGCAATGGCAATTTGGAAATTGAAAAAAAAGGGGGGTTCCATTTGAAAAAGATGGTGATGACGTCATTACACGAAATTGGTTCACCCTGTATATTAGATTATGATTTGAAACAATAGTAAATTGAAATCAAAAATCGACCTGTTTTGGGAATTTCTTATTTTATTGTTCATTTAGCCAATATATTTGTTTTTATTAGAATGATAGAGCGTATTAGCGACGTATTAGGTTTTAAATACAACTGAAGACTAGTACCTGATAAAAACTGACAAATTTGACAAAAAAAGCTTAAAATTTTACCTTCTATGTCTATTTCAAATTATTACAATTTGGTCTCCTCAACTAATGTCTGCTAATCGGGGATGTTTATGGCCGAATATGGCGTACTTAATGATATTACCTCAGGTAACTTAATTGCAGTCAACCATTTTTCTTGAAAAACACCATAGAAGTGGGCAACAAAAACAATCTCACAATTGCGTGGGTGTCCGTCACAATGGGTAGACAAAAAATCTAACATTACGATTACAATAATATTTACTACTGAATTTATTAAACTTTTTAAAAATAGAAAAATCCAAAACAAAAAAAAAGAAAAAGATAAATAATTAATTATTAAAATTATGCAAATAATGTATAAGTAAATTAATTAATTTTTTTTTAATTAATTCCGCCGCAAATACTCCTCTAGTATCGAATGGATAAATAAAAATATTCTAAATTCTTTTTGTAGAATTTTAATACATTATTTTTTTTTAATTTCAGTACGTCTTATATTGACAAAATATCATTGTCTTTGCAAATCCTCTGCCAAGGTTATGTATAAAAGGCACTTCCTGCTTTGTACATGTGTAAGTTGGTTTTATAACTGATTTTATTATTCTGTAAAGAATTAACAATAAATTATTATAATTATTAAGTACATATAAAATCTTAAACATACCTGTAAAGAATAATTAAATTACGCGTTATTAGTTATATAAATTAAACCCAGTCAAAATATAAAATGACAACTGGAACTAATGTCATTAACAACATTTCAAATCCAAGGTAACTAAATAATACAAACCTTTGATTTGAAATTTATACCACCCCATCCCGGGTCACTTTTTCAGAAAAAAGTGACAACTTACTACTGTGGAAGTAATTCGATTCTCTTTTTCGTTTAACACAATCAATTTCATAAAATGAGGATGAAATCTTTTTTAAAATTTTGAAAGGACCAATTCTTACTTTATTAGTTTTTTTTCGATTTGTTTTATTTCCATTTTCAATGTAAACCTTATCTCCGACTTTAAAATCATAAACTTTTCGTGTTTTATCCACCCTTCTTTTATTTTCTTCAAAATTTTTCATGGAATTAAGAAAAGCTTTGTATCTGGCTTCATCTAAAGTAATATCATCTTTATCAACAGTCGATATAGGGCAAATTGAAGCATGGATTTTTATTCTGTGCTCTGCACGTTCTTTCGACTTATTTAATCATTGTTTATGTAAGCTGTCCTAAAATGGTTTTAATATAAAACAAACCTATTGTCAATCACCTTGGAAATCACCAGATTTCGCCCTATATTTTTCAAAAAATCATCGAAATACCCACCAGCCACTAGGTGCCATACTTTTTCACAAAACGAAAACTTAAACTATCATTTCTAGTGTAAAATCCACTAAGTTGGCAACACTGGTTGCGACCTGTTACTAACCGGTGCTTTACAGTCCATTAATATCAACAAATTACGAGTATATCAACAAAACACCCGATATGCTACAGAATGTTAGGGACAAAAGTAATGCCCGGTTCAGTCATTGTCTAACGGTAAATGGAGAACAATTTGAACAACAATTTTCGTTTGTTTGTTTTTGGAAGTGTATCACATTAATTGCATAACTACATAATTTCATTTAATTTGTTTATTACATTCAGTAACGTATTACTTTCCAAAAACAATTTTAATATTTTTTTGGCATTTTTGCCCACCCTGTACCAATTTGAAGCAACATATTAAACATTTTTGGAACCAGCTCAGCAATGGCAATTTGGAAATTGAAAAAAAAGGGGGGTTCCATTTGAAAAAGATGGTGATGACGTCATTACACGAAATTGGTTCACCCTGTATATTAGATTATGATTTGAAACAATAGTAAATTGAAATCAAAAATCGACCTGTTTTGGGAATTTCTAATTTTATTGTTCATTTAGCCAATATATTTGTTTTTATTAGAATGATAGAGCGTATTAGCGACGTATTAGCTTTTAAATACAACTGAAGACTAGTACCTGATAAAAACTGACAAATTTGACAAAAAAAGCTTAAAATTTTACCTTCTATGTCTATTTCAAATTATTACAATTTGGTCTCCTCAACTAATGTCTGCTAATCGGGGATGTTTATGGCCGAATATGGCGTACTTAATGATATTACCTCAGGTAACTTAATTGCAGTCAACCATTTTTCTTGAAAAACACCATAGAAGGGCAACAAAAACAATCTTACAATTGCGTGGGTGCCCGTCACAATGGGTAGACAAAAAATCTAACATTACGATTACAATAATATTTACTACTGAATTTATTAAACTTTTTAAAAATAGAAAAATAAATCCAAAAGAAAAAGATAAATAATTAATTATTAAAATTATGCAAATAATGTATAAGTAAATTAATTAATTTTTTTTAATTAATTCCGCCGCAAATACTCCTGTAGTATCGAATGGATAAATAAAAATATTCTAAATTCTTTTTGTAGAATTTTAATACACTATTTTTTTTTAATTTCAGTACGTCTTATATTGACAAAATGCCATTGTCTTTGCAAATCCTCTGCCAAGGTTATGTATAAAAGGCACTTCCTGCTTTGTACATGTGTAAGTTGGTTTTATAACTGATTTTATTATTCTGTAAAGAATTAACAATAAATTATTATAATTATTAAGTACATATAAAATCTTAAACATACCTGTAAAGAATAATTAAATTACGCGTTATTAGTTATATAAATTAAACCCAGTCAAAATATAAAATGACAACTGGAACTAATGTCATTAACAACATTTCAAATCCAAGGTAACTAAATAATACAAACCTTTGATTTGAAATTTATACCACCCCATCCCGGGTCACTTTTTCAGAAAAAAGTGACAACTTACTACTGTGGAAGTAATTCGATTCTCTTTTTCGTTTAACACAATCAATTTCATAAAATGAGGATGAAATCTTTTTTAAAATTTTGAAAGGACCAATTCTTACTTTATCAGTTTTTTTTCGATTTGTTTTATTTCCATTTTCAATGTAAACCTTATCTCCGACTTTAAAATCATAAACTTTTCGTGTTTTATCCACCCTTCTTTTATTTTCTTCAAAATTTTTCATGGAATTAAGAAAAGCTTTGTATCTGGCTTCATCTAAAGTAATATCATATTTATCAACAGTCGATATAGGGCAAATTGAAGAATTTTTTCCAAATAATAAATATGCAGGTTCAAATTTTGTAGAACTATGAATTGTTCTATTATAATCTTTTACACATTCTTCAGCGATTACAGACCAAGCACGTTTATCGCCACTGTTTATCTTACACCTGATTTTATTTACCAGTGTTTGATTTAAACGTTCGTTTAAACCATTAGATTCTGGACAATCTATACATGTAAAAATTAATTTTATACCCATTTTATTAAGATATTTCTTGAGTTCCCCCGAGTTTAAACCAGTGTATTGATCAGCAAGAATTGTAGTTATTTTGTTTTTTCTTGCTACTGTATCAATGAGATGAATAAAATCTTTTGCACATTGCCCTTTTATAGTAGAAATCCAAGCATATCTGCTAAAGTGATCCACCAAAATATGCATAAATTTTTTTGATGACCTATTTCCTGCAAATCCTCCGACTGAATCAATAGGCAATATTTCATACGGTTTAGTAGCAGGACCTAGTTTGGACATCAGACCAATAGGTCTACTTCTCCGTGTCTTATTCTCCACGCATACAGAGCAACTTTTACAAAAATCACTAATTAATTTATCCATATTTTTAAAATAATAATATGGTCTTATTTTATTGCGTAGTTGTGCAACACCAATATGTCCATAATAATCATGTACTCGTTTTATTAATTTTATACCGAAATCAATTGATATATAAATTCTAGATTTACCTTTCAATTTTTTGTATGTAATATCATTACGTCTTTCTGTGTTCTTTGCTAAGAATAATTCTTTAATATTATTTTTCTGATCAGTAAATATTTCTTTTAACTCTATTAAATTAACTGTTTGAATTGCATCATCATTTTCAAAATATTCCAAAACAGGTTGCCTTGATAACAAATCTGCCATAATATTATCTTTTCCCTTCTTATAAATAATTTTAAAATTAAATTGAGAAAGATAATGTACTAAATCACCTAAAATTTCATCTGTTCTAGACTTAGTCTTAAGATTTTCCAGTGGTTTATGATCACAGCAAACGGTGAATTCACGACCAATCAAATAATATTGCCAATATTTTATAGCATCCTTAATTGCCTTGCACTCCAAATGAATGATATCTAGCTTTTTTTCTTTTTCAGATAATTTTCTTGAAAAATATGCTACCGGATGTAGTAAACCGTTTTCTTGTGGTTGTTTTAATGTTGCTCCAATACCTAAATAACTTGCATCAGTTTCAATAAATACATCTTTACCTACATCATATATACTCAATATTGGTGAGGAGCACAAATATTCTTTTATTAAATTAAAACACTTTTCGCATTCATCGGTCCATTTAAATTCTACTTTTTTTCTTAATAATCTGTGCAGTGGTTCAAATTTCGTTGCACTATTCTCTATAAATTTTAAATAAAAATTTATAGATCCTAATATGCTACGAACACCTGATTTATCAGTTGGTCTTTTAAGATTTCGAATCGCAATTAGATTTTCATTTGCTGGTGAAACTTTATTTTTTTCAATCAAATGTCCAAGATACTTTACTGATTTTGCTCCAAAAATACATTTTACAAACTTAAGTTTGAAACCTTCTTGTTTTATAACTTGTAAAAATTTTTCAATATGAATTATATGTTCATCCCAAGATCTAGAAGAAATCAAAATATCATCAATATAGTTAGTACAAAATTCGTCTAGGTTATTTCTTCTTATAATATTTGATAAAATACGTTGAAAAATTGCTGGAGCATTTTTAAATCCAAATGGAAGAACTTTGAACATAAATTTTCCGTATTTTGTTATAAATGATGTTTTTTCTCTATCTTTAACTTTTAATACAATACACCAGAACGCTGAATTAATATCAATAACTGTAAAATACTTACAATTAGATACCTTATCAATTACATCATTTATGGTTGGAAAAGGAAAACATTCCGGCACAACTAGTTTGTTGAGTTTCCTAAAATCAATGCACAATCTTGATTTTCTTCCATCTTCTTTTTTGTAAGCCAATGTTACGGGAGATGAAAATGGTGAATCAGATTCTTCAATTAGATCTGCATCTAATAATTTTTTTATTTGAGATTTAATTTCATTCTCATCTGGTATCGAGCATTTATAAGCACGTGAAACAACATATTCATCTCGAATTAATTTTATTTCAGCTTCTCTTGATCTAACTTTACCAACATCAAATTTTCCTTTAGCAAATACATCTTTATATTTTTCTATAATTTCTGAAATTTGAATTTTCCTATCTTCATCTTGAATGTGATCTAGGTTAGCTTCGAATTTACCTACATCCAAATATTCATTAAAATTAACCTTAACATATTCATTTAAAAGATTTTCCTCTTCATCATTTTCAAACATTTTATTAGTAATATCTTGTGTATTGGCAAAATTTTCCACATATAATTTACTTACCTTTTTATCTTTTATCATATTAGTAATAACATCTTTTTCATCTTTATCAATAATGGACATATTTTCAATATCTTCTAGCTTTATAATCGTATCGTTATTTATTCTCTGAAATATATTTAGATTATCATTTTGAACTAGTTTAAATTTTTTAATGGCATCAAGTCCCAGAAGTAAATCGTAAGAAAATTGATTATTCTTTACTACATAAGTACTTAAATTATTTGTCAAATTACCTACCTTTAACATTATATTTGCCCGGGCATTACTGAAATTGAACCCATTAATAGTTTTAAATGCATTATCATGTTTTATTAAACTTGATTTTAAAATATTTACAATTTTTTTATTTATCAAACTAACATTAGAACCACTGTCATAGACAGCCTTAATCTTTAATTTATTATCAACTACTACGTTGATCTTAATTAATGGATTTAATTTCTCCGGGCTATTTAGTTTAAAGAGTTATTATCTATATCTATCTTCATCATTTCTGCTGCTACATCATCAGTACTGTTTTCATAATTACCCACATTTAAATTTACTTTTGTCTGATTTTTTTCAAAATACAAATTCTTGTTTCTGCATTCAGTTTTCTTATGAAATCGATTTTGCCATCCAAGAGCCTCACACATAAAGCATGGCTTCTTTAATAAATCACTCGAGTTTTTCTTCTGTTCGTTATATGTACGGTTGTTCTTCATAGTTCTGTTAAATAAGTCATCCATTTTTCTTAACTGAGTTAATAGTTTTTCAATAGTTGTTATTTCTTCTCGATCTAGTCTCTCTTGTACTTCTATCGGCAGTCCAACTACTATCATATTAATTCTCGAAAAAACAGTCATTCCAATTTCTGTTTCTAGACACAATTTTTCTTTAGTTAAAGCATAATCAACTAAAGAACCACTTAAATATTTAAAATTGTAAGTTTTTCTAATTTTAAACCAGCCTCTATCTGTAAATGCAGTAAGAAAAGATAATTTCCATTCCGTCCAATTTAACAATCCTATTTTCTTTAAATTAGCTTCATACCAATCTTTAGACGAACCACTTAAAAAAATCGAAGGATTTCAATGGTTTGAATATCACTACCTACATTGTGTCTGTTACATTCTTTTTCAAATCTTTCTAACCAATCTGTCGGGTTTTGATTTTTTGTCAAATTTATCTAAAATAAACTTTTTTTCAACCTCGTATATATTCGTGTTATTATTATGATTTAATTTATCTTCTAATTCCTTAATTTTATTAACGAGAAAAAATTTTTCTTGAGATTCTTCTCTAGAAATAATTAATTGTTCTTCTAATGGAATATTTTTATAGCATAAGTTGCCATCTTCATCGAAATATTCTTTCATCAAATCTTCATCTATTCTTACTCCTATCTTACGATATCCATTAATTTCTTTTATGGCAGATACGGCATTTTTTATAGAAGGTTTTTTAAGCAAAATTTTATGATTCTTCAAATTTTGATATTCAGTTGGTAAATTACACCATACCAATTTATTTTCAGATAAACCAGCTATTTCATGATTATGTTCATTAGTTTTAATGATATGTACGAACAATTTACTATTATTATCATTTTTGACGTTCTGCATTGTCTTCAAAGCTATGGTGTTATAACTCGTAATTTAATTTGTAAGTTGGTTTTATAACTGATTTTATTATTCTGTAAAGAATTAACAATAAATTATTATAATTATTAAGTACATATAAAATCTTAAACATACCTGTAAAGAATAATTAAATTACGCGTTATTAGTTATATAAATTAAACCCAGTCAAAATATAAAATGACAACTGGAACTAATGTCATTAACAACATTTCCAATCCAAGGTAACTAAATAATACAAACCTTTGATTTGAAATTTATACATGTTTGTACTATCTGAAAGATTTCCTTTATTATTCATAGTACCAGGTGGGTAAAATAATAAAACAATTGTTATAAATCTTTTAGTCTGGGTTTCAAGTGAAATCTAATACGTTTAAGATATTGTGGATCAGCGTTTTTAAAGTACTTTTAGGAAGCAATGCAATAGCTATTAAGTTGTTTTTATAATTTTATTTATGCAATTTTTGTTATTAATAACTCATCATTACGCTGGAATAACAATTTGAATGGTTTTCGTACTTTCGAGGTTAAGGAATATAAACATAACCTCAATAATTGGAGTAATACGTGACAATCTTGAATTCTTCCACTGATTGCATGCATAAATTGAGTTTTTAATTCGACGAACACTTTTTGTAATAAATAAAAAAAGCAGTTTAAAGAATATAAATATTTATATATCTTTATTTATGTAGACCGTTTAATGATAGAAAAATATTTAAAAATAGTCATATACAATAATAAACCAATATATTTGTTAAAAGAAGTAAATGGATTTTAACTTTTTTAGGCCCAGTTTCACAGTTTTAATCCCGATTTAGCACTTAAGAGGAGCTTCTGATCACGATTAACCTATTTAATATAAATCGCCCATTTTGGTGGATTTATCTGATAGAGTCTTATTAATTCAGATTTTAATATTTTATTATTATACCTAGATAAGCAAATAGTATATTACATAACGAGTGTGGAAATTGAAGTATTACGCACAAGTGAAGTTTAGCACGAGCCGCGTAGTGGCGAGTGCGGAAAATAAGAAATACACTTTCTAACGCGTTGTGTACACGATTTTTCCTACGACCCCAATATTTCTTATTATAATAAATATTTTAAATTTATTTATAAAATTTATTTTAATTGTCATGTTAAAAATTAGGATTTAAACGAGTTTATATATTGCATGAAAATATAATTAATTAAAATCAAATAACCACTTTTCTCAGGAATTCACATCAAAATTCTTTATTAGATAAATGACATTTTAATTTTTTTGTGGGCCATATAAAAATTAAAAGTAAAATGGTCAGTTGGTGAAATTCAAAAATCCACATTCGACACATGCACGGAACATAACCCAATATAAAAAAGAAGAATAAACTGTTCTTCTTTCTAAAAGTGTTTTTATAAAAATAATAATACTGAATAAAAATATGTTTATTTTTTTTTAAATTTAAAACCTTATAAGAAACTTTATTCTTACTTTATACAGAAACATTTGTATTGGCAATTACAATACAATATTTGACACAAGGAAGATTAAAAAAAAATTAAATGGTCCTTGCTTTGTCATTCATGTGTTTACTATTGATAAATTTGACGTAAATGTCACAGATCATAGAACTATATTTTTTTACTTTTCAATACGTGTATTGATATTAGCTACTTTCTTAAGTACAAATAAGTGTGCAAACTAGCACTTTCATATGTGGTCGTAGGAAAACATATTTTTTAGTTAAATTTATTGTACTAACTCTTACTTTTTGAAAGTCCATCTTATTAAGAATAATAAAAAACTCTTCGTTTCAACGTAACTTCCAAGTTTATTTGAAAAAATATGTTTTAAATCACAATGACGGCCGTTTCGCTAATAAGCTAAGAAGAAGCTAAGAAGCTAAGAATCTGAAGATGTTTCTTAGCGAAACGGCCGTCATTGTGATTTAAAACATATTTTTTCAAATAAACTTGGAAGTTACGTTGAAACGAAGAGTTTTTTATTATTCTTAATATTTTTTAATATTTGATATATTGTTAATTATGACATTTCAAAGAGTTTATGATCTTACCGGTTGCTTAGTTCTTAGGTTCTTAGGTTGCTGATCGTTCTACGACCAAAGCTTATACAGTTCGTCCATAAAGTAACGCACAAATTCATTATTGGCTGAATGAACAATAAAATTAGAAATTCCGGACACAGGTCGATTTAGGATTTCAATTTATTATTGTTTTAAATTATAAACTAATATACAGGGTTAACCACTTTCATGTATTGACGTCATCACCATTTTTTTCAAATGGAACCCCCCTCCTTTTTTTAATTTCCAAATTGCCTTTGCTGAGCTTATTCCAAAAATGTATAATATGTTGCATCAAATTGGTACAGGGTGGGTAAAAATGTCAAAAAAATATGAAAATTGTTTATGGAAAGTAATACGTTACTGAATGTAATAAACAAATTAAATGGAAGTATGTATTTATGCAATTAATGTGATACACTTCTAAAAAAAAACAAACAAACGAAAATTTACAATAAATGTACAAATTGTTCTCCATTGACCGTTAGACAATGACTGAACCGGGCATTACTTTCGTCTCTAACATTCTGTAGTATAGTAGGTGTTATACTCTGTATTTCTTGTCTGATTCGGTCTTGTAGTTAAGGGATATTTCCAGGTCTGTTTAAGTAGACGTTAGATTTTAAATAACCCTATAAAAAGCAGGCCATTCCACTGGTCCCCTTCTTCCTATCCACTTTTGTGGAAAAGTTGTGTTTAAAAAATCGCGAAATGTGGCGGTACGCCAACCTGTTGAAACCAGATTCTGCGGTCTACATTAGTGGGTATTTGAATATCAGGAAAAAGCTGGATCAGATCAGGAATTAATGTATTTTGTAGGAAATCCAGATATAATGCTCCTGTTAAGTTTTCATAAAAAAAATATGGACCAATAATTGTATTTCTCACAATACCAGCCCATACGTTAGTTTTTTGTGGTCTTTGCGTATGGTACTCTTGCATCCAGTGTGGATTTTCATCAGACCAATAACGGGTGTTTTGCCGGTTAACATGACCGTTCAAATAAAACGTTGCCTCGTCCGAAAATAAAACGTTATCAATGAAATTGTTATTTTGGTTCATCATATACTCGCAGAATTCAGTTCTTCGGTCAAAGTCGTCTTCAGCCAATTCATGGATGAGACGTACTTTATAAGGATGGTATTTTACCTTTTTGAAAATGTTTGATAATGAAGACTTTCCAATACCAAAATCCCTAGATAATCCTCGCACTGAGCAGTGTGGATTTTCTACAGCCGACAAAATAATGTCTTGTTAAATATTTTCATGTTAAATATTTTCACATGTCCTAATTCTCTGTTCACAATCGGGGTGCATTTCATGGAATGATCGGCATACCTCTTGTTGAGGCCGCATCTTATCGCCAATACCAATCATCATTAATATTTCAATCCTGTCACTTTCGGTTAAAGGCATTTTGTAAAAAAAGTTCACGAACGTACCTTCTCTAAAGCGTTAACAATACAAAGCTGTGCTTCAATATTTTTGACATTCTTGTCAAATAAAAAGAATGGTAAAAAATAATGCCAAACAAAAAGATTTTTATAGTCCAGGGGCGCTTGTATCACTAATAAAAGCTGTAAGATACAACTATTAAGAATAATACTGGATGTTTTTGATAGCTTATCAATGTAGTTGTATAACAATACGTAATTTCATTTAATTTCATTTACGTTTATTCGTTATTTTCATTACTTTGTAAGTAAATTTTTGCATTTTGCCCACCCTGTACCAATTTGAAGCGACATATTATACATTTTTGGAATCAGCTCAGCAAAGGCAATTTGGAAATTGAAATAGAAGAGGGGGCTCCATTTGAAAAGAATGGTGATGACGTCAGTACACGAAAGTAGTTCACCCTGTATATTAGATTATGATTTGAAACAATAGTAAATTGAAATAAAAAATCGACCTGTTTTGGGAATTTCTAATTTTATTGTTCATTTAGCCAATAATGAATTTATGCGTTACTTTATGGACGCACTATATATTCAATATTAATTACAGAGTAAATCATATAATGATTAAAGACAACAAATCAAACAAAACAATCATATCAGAAGGCAGCAATAAGTACCTAGTAGTTTAATCTACTCCTAACATCTATATCGAGAAAGATATTATGTTTGTAAAGTTACATCAAAACATATTTGTAAGATAACACAGTGAGAAATAAAACAATATGCGAAAAATATAAGCAATAAATAAAATACACTTCTCCAAGAGAACACCAA
The DNA here is from genome assembly GCA_035357415.1 of Ophraella communa. Classification (NCBI taxonomy): domain Eukaryota; kingdom Metazoa; phylum Arthropoda; class Insecta; order Coleoptera; family Chrysomelidae; genus Ophraella; species Ophraella communa. The sequence goes on along the minus strand of CM068988.1, from coordinate 15,222,086 downwards.
GAGAGCACCACTTCAATAAATAAATTTAATTTTATTTGTAAACAGGCAAAGAATAATAATTGAAACTTCCCCAAATTTATACTACATTTTATTAGTAAATACAGCAATTTGTCCACCATCATTCAGGTTGAAGCAGAACAGAAAAAAAAATTCCAACAAAATTAATGTTAGTAAGTTAATATTAATTGTATCAAAAGCTCGATTAAAATCAAGTAAGATTAAAATTGTGCAACATTTTTCATCTAAACCTTTAATTATATCGTCAACAATATAAAGCAGAGCGGTAGTGCAACCATATCCTTTTCTAAATGCTTTTTCAAGTATTTTAGACAAAATTGGTAAAATATTTATACCCCTTAAATCTTTCATTTCTGTAGGATTTGGCTTTTTAGGTAATGCTTTTACAATTGCTGTTTTCCATTGCTTTCAGGAAATACGTTATTTTGCAAACAGTAATTAGCATAATTTAATATTTAATTCATCTAAACCTTGAGCATTTGTTTTAATATTATTAACGGTTTGAAATTTAAATGCAGAGTCTATATTTTTGTTGTTTTTGTAAAAATTCCATAAAATTTCAATTTTTCTAAAATACAGAATATTAAATTATTTAATTTCTTTCTTATATACTACTTTAACTTATAAAATTAGCTTCACTTCAAATGACATTTGTTGAATAAAAATCCGTCAGTTTTTATTATATCCTTTAAATGTTGGAATTATTACAATTAGGTAGACGATCGCTGCCAAGATTCAATTAATCAATCAATCAATTCAAGAGCTTCTAAAAAGTAACAGGTTATCATCTCCATTTAATTTTATTTTTATAATGAAAATTATTAACTCGTATGAAATTTTGCGCAAAAGAAAAATCTTACGGTTATAATCTACCCAACCGTTTATTAATATAATTATACAGTAATTAATAATAACAAGACCTCTACGTATGTTCATCCAACTATAAAACATGAAAACAATTTTAGAAAAACCACAATTAATGTTAACGTACTTCAAAACTGTGAGGTAGATGTTATACAATAAATATTTATTACTTACAGAGTAAGTTTGAAACAATTTTAACATACTTACACTCTAGATATACTTTTAAATGCTGTTTTTGATAGTGATGTTGTTTGAGACCGTATTTGATTGTTTCCAGGGCTCCGACGATGACTGAAATAGTAGTAGTTTTGGTGTTCCACCTTCTACTGATTTCTAGTGCAAGGTTGTTGTATTTGTCCACCTTCTCAGCTTCCTTCAATTGAATATTGGCAATGTGAATAAGTTGACACATCTGCTTCTTATCATGCGCTATTATCTATCCAGAAAAAAGTTGGTAATTACAGACATATAGCCATAGTTCCTGTGATAAGTAAAGAAGTAAGATCTTTGAAAGCATTTTAAAGGCTAAAATTGTTAATTATTGCGATAGCAAGAATATTTTCTCACCGACTCAGTTTGGTTTTAGAAAAAAACACTCTACAAAAAAGGCCATACATGACCTCGTTGAGTACATCGTGGATGGATTTGATGAGGGCAAAAATACAACAGTAGTTTTGTGTGACTTAACAAAAGCATTCGATTGTGTAAACACATATTTTTTATTATGTAAAATGGAACATTATGGTAAGGAAACTTAACAGTTTCTATACCAAGCTTAACTGTTTTCTATCAAAAAAACAACTACTTCTTGGGCTATATGCCCCAACGGACAGTGAATTACATTCCAGTAGAAAACGTGATGGCGACTGACTTCGTCGATACTTGCAACCATCTCTATCGATTTGCAAATTAACAGGAAGAACACTACTCGTAGACCGGTTTCGACATTATTGTGTCTCATCTCCTTACCCTGGGTGCAGGTGGAAACGATTTTCCACTTTTTCAGTTTTTTTTTATTGACTGCAACTTATAGAAATTTATTTCTTGTATTGTTTTCTTCTGATTACAGTTACCTTTGATCTGTTGGTTTGCAAATTAATGGTAGGATGGCGCTTTTACGAGTTTATCATGGAATCGTGGGTTCACGGTTTATGTATTGGCGTAAAAAAATCATTCTGCATCCTGCTCTGCGGTAAGAACTACTTAACTCGTACTGATGAGACACAATAATGTCGAAACCGGTCTACGAGTAGTGTTCTTCCTGTTAATTTGCAAATCGATAGAGATGGTTGCAAGTATCGACGATGTCGGTCCTCATCACGTTTTCTATTGGAATGTAATTCAATGTCCGTTGGGGCATATAGTCCAGGAAGTAGTTGTTTTTTTTGATAGAAAACGGTCAAGCATGGTATAGAAACTGTTAAGTTTCCTTACCCTGGGTGCAGGTGGAAACGATTTTCCACTTTTTCAGTTTTTTTTTTGCATGTCAATGATTTACTGGTTTTAGAATGTTATATTACTTCGCGTTAATTATAAATAGAAAATAGTTGACTTTTTAGTTAATTAGAATAGTGGAACTAGACTTTTAAATGATTTTAAAAATGCGATTAAAGACTATGTAAGCATACTAACACCTTCTTCATATTTAATTCTAATATTTATACTTTTTAATGGAAATTACTTAAAATATAAACCGCAAGACATCTTTATATTTGTGGATATAGTAATTATGACCGTTCAAATAAAATATTTTTGACAAATTTATAACCTAAAAGGTTTGAATGCATCTGACAGCCTACATTTAATCATTTTAGATGAATTAACTGGGATTTGTCGTGCTTTTTAATGAAAATGATTCTTATCAGTTGGTTTGAATGCTGCAGACGAGTGATGATTTCCACACACACCCCATTTTGTATTGTTTGATTCTTTCCCAGGTCATGAGTATGCGTCGAATTTATAATGGTCGTTTACTGAAATTGAATGGAATTATTTTGTTTTCCGTTTCCAGCTCATTTCACAAAAAGAACGGGTATAAAACTACAATATACAATTGGTACTGTATAAAAGCCAGGGGAAGTCCCACCTAGGTATAATTCGACTTGCTGTTGACAAATACCTATTTTTTAATGAAAAAGTGAATATGTTTTTTTAACAAGAATAAATCACAGATAATCATAGATAGAAAATGCTCGTTGTACGAAAACCTATATAAATACACACACTATGTGGACAGCCATATTTTAAATTTAAGAGGTTAATAAACATGCGTATGTCGAAAAAACATATGACGAAGAAGCAAAAAAATTTTTCAAATCACGCCCGGAAGTACAGAGTGGAAAATTCACAAATAATTTTACATATAAAAATGTACAATCCTTTTGGATAAGCTTAACAGATTTATTAATCGCAGCATCAGGAGCTAGAAAAAAGTGGAAATCATTTACAGCCATATAGTAGGTAAATAAAAACTATGGAAACTAGAAAAAAACTTCTCATCGATTCACTTATTTCTGGGTACCCGTTCAATCTCCATGATAAAAACAAAAAATACAATATCAAATGTCACAATTCTGCATATACTAAATTCATTTTCGGTTGGTTCGGACCAGTCATTCGAAAATTTAGTTTGATTTAGTTTCTTAAAACCAATGAAATGCTTCTTTTTTGTAACAAGGATAAGTTTCAACCAATTATGTCATTATTATAGTGGGAGTAAATCTCTTGTGATTATTGTCGGCAAAAAAATCACTGTAGCTTTTATTTGTCTAGCAACTTTCAGATACTTGTCAAATAATTAATTAATTGTGTCAACGCGAAATGGGTGAAGTCATCGGTTTAGTTTTATTGATCTTTTTTATTGTAAAAATTTGTGAATCAAAAAATAATCTTGTCAAATATAACTCGAGAGTTCCATAAATTAGAAAATAATTTTACAGATTTTGTTTTAACTTGTTGCCATTTGGCAACTAGTTTTCAAACAATATATCAAATTATTTTCAATTTATTCTCACTCTCTTGTTATATTATTATTGAAAATACGGTATAAAAAAAATTTAGTATACGAGTTTGATTCGAATGAATTTGAAAATAGCAGGCCACTTATAGAGATTAATAGGCAAATCCAATTTCATTAGAAACGTCAGGACGACTAACTTGGCAGTTGACGTCACGACCTTTTTGGGTCTTTTTAGGGTTGTTTGAAAAAGTGGGCCCCACTTTATTCACACTTTTACTTGTAGAACGTCAGTAGGTATACATTTGACTTTATACCAAATTGAACTTATTTCCAGTGCCAACAAGTTGATAATTTTAAATTAAAGTTCAAAACAATTTTAGACGTAAGAAATTTTACTTTATGAATGTTTCGAATGTTAAATGCAGAGACCTATTATCAGAGGAGAAGCAAAGTTCCATTATGTTTGAGAGTGAGAGAGTGTCTATGAGTATGACAAAAAAAATACCAATCGGTTCTCTTTGTTCCATCCTCGTGCTGGCAACGCTGTATCATTATTTAGGAGTTATGCTTACGCTTGTAATCAGAGGCGTGCTATTTGTTAAAAATGGGAATATCTCTGCCTGGTAAAAACTACTTAGTTTTTAGCGAAACAGCTGTAATTGAATTTAAAATAGTATTTTTCGAATAAGTAGTGGAAGTTTTGCTCAACCGTTTAGTTATTTACTGCTAAGATGGACTTTCACATAGTAAGGGTTAGTACAATAAATTTCATATTTATGACTAGTTAATACTCAGTTTTTCACTTAAATAATTGTCGTTAATATTAATTGTACAAATAAAATTTAATGTATTTTAAATTTTAATCTTTTAACCAAAAGAAAAAGATTAAAATGTTATAGTCAGGGTTTAGTGACTCCTTGATTTCTCGATTGGATTAAATTTGAGGGGATGTATAGAATAGTTGAGGAATATGCAGGGTGTTTGATAAATGGTGAAGTGGTTTTAAACATAACTTTATTAAGATTAGACTTAACAATCATTTTCGTCTTAAAGGTTGTACAAACTTTGTTCTTGTTGCTCAGAAACAATTAAAAAACTACAAGTATACAAGTTGCGTTCAGGATAATAGAAATTTATTTTCAAAAATAAATATTTCTACTGAACTAACAAATGTATTTACTTAACACAAAAATTAAAAAGATATTTAAAATTAAAACTATAACTTCAAAACTAAAACTTAAAAGCACAGACAATATTATTTCTTTTATATAATAATAAGTACGTTATATTTACCAAAATATTAAAAAAAGTTTAAAAAACAAAAATATTGGGTTTCAATTAAAATGGGTAATTATATAAATTATTATGAACAATCAGAAGATTTGGAAAAATTCGAGATTGCCAACTAAGTGAATAATTACAATATTATGTTGATTTTGAAATCCGCATAGCTACGCGACTGGATGATATTGCGACTTTTTACACACTTGGCAATGCCGAACCATTTCTTTCACTAAATTTCACTTAATATAACCTATAATTTCGCCAAAAACAACCAATATAATTTCAAAATCTCGTTGCAATTGCTTCGGCAACAGTACTGGAAATAATTAGAGACTGTCAAATTTCATTGTATAACCGCTTCTGCACCTTGGTGTCATTAAAACAAGCCGTGCGGCCTTGTCGCTTATTGAGCAACTCACTTCTATACCCTAACATTCTATAAAATGAGTTGTATAATTTAGGTGGTTATAATTCATAAAATATTAATAACATATAGCATAATATATTTATATTTTATTCACTATGATAAAAGATACAATTTAAATTATTACATTACAATAATACTATAGCGAATTAAGATAATAATTATTATAAAATAATTTTTTCCTCTACTACATACACACATTTATTAATTAATAATTACTGTTTTATTTGTAATTTTAATACACTTTTTTCTTTTCTTTTACATTTAGGTATACTTAACACTTTTCCATCATTTATTTGTTTTAATCTAGCAGGTGTTGTATTTTTTCCCTTGGCAACTCAAACAATAATTTCTTTAGTTTTTTTTTTAATTGTATAATCATTTATTATCCCAGGCTGTTGTTGAAAGGAAAAATTAAACATATGTGGCCCAAGATGATAATGACTTTTTTGTCCTGCCGATTTAAGCATCAGAGGTAGTACATAGTTATTTTTTTGTCTTGTACCATATGTATGATTGTCAATGGAAAGTAAAGCTGGCAACATAGCCGAAAGAAGAATAATTGACGACAGTCCAGTAATTCTGTTTTTTGGTATAGTCGGTCACTGGAATATAGTCGATTTTTATTCAGAATAATTTTCAAAAATCTTCTTTGAAGAACCTCCAGCGAGTTCAAGTAGGTTCTGCATACGCCACTCCATCCTATAATTCCGTATCTTATTATGGTCACAATATTTTTGCAAATGTAATTAACAAATATTGTAGATGATTCAACAACAATCACAAATCTTTTACCTTAAATATAGAGCAACATTCCTGGACCACAAATTCCAGTCGGCCGTATCAAGATGACACAGTCGACCCGAAATAGGTAATGTTTGGACAAGTAAAAAAATAAATTGTTCTGTCTCCTGTGATATTAGGTCTATGGTTAAGTTAGGTTGTGGCTCACCCCTAGGTTCTAGTCGTTCTGTTAGCTCTATGCCTCTGATGAAGCTCATCAGGGTCGTTGGTGACACTTCCATGAAGTCCTTGGGCTCGAGTTGATACAGACCAAATTTATTGATCCTTATTATCAAGTAAAAAAATTAATTGTTCTGTCTCCTGTGATATTAGGTCTATGGTTAAGTTAGGTTGTGGCTCACCCCTAGGTTCTAGTCGTTCTGTTAGCTCTATGCCTCTGATGAAGCTCATCAGGGTCGTTGGTGACACTTCCATGAAGTCCTTGGGCTCGAGTTGATACAGACCAAATTTATTGATCCTTATTATCTCGAGCCCTCGGCAGTTACACAAGATATGCTCCACCGTTTCATCCTCAGCCTGACAATCTGCAGTACGCACTCTCTGCCAGTCCAATTGTTTTCATATGCCTATTAAGGCGATTGTGTCCAGTCAGTAGTCCTATTATTATTCGTAGGACCTGTCTGCTCATATTCAGCAGCTCTTGAGACCTCTTTTTAGAGAGATCCTCTACAAATGCCTTTGAGTGCCTTAAACCCTCTCGCTCGAACCAGTAAGTAGGTCTATGCTTATTCAAAGTATTTTTAGAAAGCCTTCATTTTGGGCCACATTTGAAAACAGAAGTTTTGTATTTTATATTTCCAACGTTTTGAATGAAAAATAAAAAACTTCAATTCATTTTATTACGTTTATTGCTGTACCCTATTTAATGAAAGTTTTCTTTTACAGAAAATGGTGGATTAGATTAGAAGAATCTGGATCGAAGGTGCTCCAGCGGGCTGCAATGTTCAAACTCTGCAGCCGATCAAGATACATTCCAACGGAACGACGTAACGTTTCTGTCCACATCCAACCCACCTCAAATAACGTCCTCAAATGGCGTCGCTCCTCACCACTCTGTGATTTTAGCAAAGCGCTACCGTTTAGCTGCGAACAATGCCGTCCCTCCGGAAGATCCCGGTTACGTTTATGATCACTACAGTCCAAAAATAGCCAAGAAAATCTTAAGAAAAACGAAATCCGAAGACCAGGCGTTAGAAGAAACCAACAAGAAACGGTTTTTCAACGATTTATTCCGAAAACTAGATAATAGAATCAAGAAACCGACAATTAAGCAGGTCGAAGCTACACTGAATAAAAATAAAATTTCCTTATTGCCAGATAACTTATCTCGGTGTTATCATCATGTCGCCGATAAGCGAGAACGAATCGCCTACAAAAACTCGATCGAATCCAACGAATTAACGTTAAGACGCTGCCGAGATGTAGACGAAGTTGGCAAGAATTCGCTAACAAAACCAACCAAAGATATTTTAGCCAAAGAAGTAGCGAATTTAAGTGATACCAATCGCGTTAAAACGAAATATTCGCCGCCTCCCGAGGACAGTTCGAATAATTTAGTCGACGATTGCACAATAAACGAAGCGTCGACAATAAAAACTGATACTGCTGAAGTTGCTTCGGATTCGCGTAGTTGGAGCATGTCGCGCGTTTGTAACAGTGTCATCGGTAGAATGTCGCGTTGGGGGTTCAAGTGGAAAGAACGAATCGTCGTCGGGTTGTGTATAGCCGTTGTGTTATTTACGTTGTTGTTAGTGGTTGATATTCAAATGGATTTGGGGATATCGGGAAGTCAGTTGGTAGCATCGCACGGGAGAGTGAAATATGTCGTCGAAGAAGGACCGGAGAGCGTGTACGATCGGTTCAGAAATAGGTTGTTGCAAAAAACGCACAGGTAAGCTCAAAGTAACTTGGTTTTTATTATAATGATATCATAATTAGGTCGTTTTAGACCAAATTATTGATTATCGTAATAAATTATTGTTTAAAAAAACTAAAAAATTAAATCGAACTAAATACAAATGAAATGAAAGTCCATCTAACTAAGAACATTAAAAAAACTTTTAAACATAACATCCAATTTTATTTTAAAAATTGGTTTTTAAAAACTCATTGATAGCTGCTTCTTCAGATTGTTCTTTCAAGATAGTTACCTGCTGTTCACTTGCTAGTGTTAAGACTAGACCGGCGGGCGAATACTCGACGCATTTTACCCCAACTACCTGCTAGAACGAAAAAGGTTCATAATCCAACATGAATATTCGACACAGAATGTCCAGAAAAGGTATTTCCTTAATCCCTTTATTATCAATAAAATCTGCACCTTCCAAATTTGATATTTTTATAAGTAACAGGTAAATGTCTTACACTTAGGTACGATTTTCTCAGTTTTATTTATAATTGTGAGTTTTAATGTTGTTTTGTTAAAATCTCGGTTAAAATTAGTATAATTAAAAGTTGTCGTAATAGAAATTTGCTATTGTTAGAAAATTATACATTTTCTAAAAGTAGTAGGTTAGGTTAGGTTTGGTTAGGTTTGTTTAGGTTAGGTTTGGTTAGGTTTGGTTAGGTTTGGTTAGGTTAGGTTTGGTTAGGTTAGGTTAGGTTAGGTTAGGTTAGGTTAGGTTAGGATAGGTTAGGTCAGGTTAGATACTTATATAAAAATAAATAGTCTTAGCAAAACATCAAAAATTAAAGAGAAAAATGTAAAAAATAAAATTGCGTTTCTAGAACGAATGATTTTATTACCTACTTACCTGTTTGAAAGTACCTAAATTCTTGCGTCGAAAATTCCTGTAATAAAAACATAATATTTCTAACCGTGCGTCGAAAGTTCCTGTCCCAAAAATTTACCTGTTTTCTTGCGTCGAGAATTCATACGCCCGACTAGACAGTATCGACAGCTGATATGAAAAACATTGTAACTCACTTTTGTTTAGTTTACAAGAGAGCACTTTTAAAGAATTGTGCGTCTTATCTAGTAATTTTTAAAGCTAATTAAACGCAAAAAATCAATTTTTGAAAACTAAGTGCCTAAAATGTAATTTTATTTAAAAATAATTTTTTTACGAGTTCTAGCCGATCTGACTTGAGTTCTGAATAGCGTTCCTTTAGTTCTACACAAAACTCTTGCGACTTTTTCCCGCAAAATAATTTTTCTTCAAGTAATCTTCATTTTAAATATCGAAAAATTGACTTTTATTTAAAAAAACATTTTTTACGAGTTCTAGACGATATGATTAGAGTTCTGAATAGCGTTCCTTTAGTTCTACACAAAACCCTTGTGACTTTTTCCCGCAAAATAATTTTTCTTCAAGTTATCTTCATTTTAAATATCGAAAAATTGACTTTTATTTAAAAAAACATTTTTTACGAGTTCTAGCCGATATGATTAGAGTTCTGAATAGCGTTCCTTTAGTTCTACACAAAACCCTTGTGACTTTTTCCCGCAAAATAATTTTTCTTCAAGTTATCTTCATTTTAGACTTAGTTTTCAAAAATTGATTTTTTGCGTTTAATTGCTACAACTATTAATATAATGGATATAATCTATAAAATTAACTAAAACTCCAAAAAAATAATGTATTTTCTTGATACGGTGCGCACCATATTTTAAAATTCGATTTTTTTGTATATATTAACCGGAACTATTGAAAATACTTACAGAGAACTCTAGAACTTTTGCAAAGGATGCCAGAACAAAAAAACTTTAAGATTTTTAAATATGGGGTGCCAAGTTCACGGGAATCTCTTTAACTGCCCAAACCACCAAGGAGAGATAAACGTGTTTTATCAAAAATTAAGAGATATCGACGTCCAACTCCCCACCATATAATATATAATATAATGTAGTAATAAGTAATAAATTATAAATTTGGTTAATCCAATACCATAAATTGTATCAGCCTTTGGGGATTTAAACTAGGATAAGGTAACAAGCATTTATCGTATAAAGCAAGTAGAATAAGACGTAATGTAATGTAAATTAAGGTAATCAGTTGTAGGCAATAATTAAACAAAATAAATTAAGCTAGACAATTGGTAAAAACCAAGGCCAAAAAACTTAAACATACACACACGAAATCAAACAAAGCGCTACTTATTTCATTAGGCCCCTTTTTACCTATAGTTTCATCCCACGCATAACAAGAACCTTCTGCAGACCCAATATCAAAAATAGTAAAATTGTACACCTTAAATTTCCGTTTATAATAAAAAAGTGATACCTCTGAGTGAGTTGTTGCTAATATTTTTTGTAAATCGAAACATGCTGCCACAATATTTTTTTGATTTTTGAGAAACAACCTTATCATTGTTTTTAATTTCTTTATATTTTTAACTTATAAAACTAATTAAAGGCAAATTTGTACCTCACAAGAAATTTTTATAGGTCGAACAATCAATCATAATTAATCATCCCAACATAAAATTATAATAAAATTTAGGTTATTGAAAGAATAATTCAATTCGGGGCAAAAACCATGGGGTGCTAACATATTAAATGTTACAGTTATTCTATTGGTCACTATCTATGAGGAAGAATTATGAGATGTAGTAAAATACTCCCCACGCTTTTTATTCTGAATTGAATTATTCTTTTAATAACTTAAATTTTATTATAATTTTATTTTGCGGAGTTTAATTTTGATTGTTTGTTCGACCTTCTACTACTGTAATATAAAGTATTTGTAATTAAAAATCATTTAATAAGAGCGTGTTTTTTAGTTTTATAAACTATTTTTTATTTTGTAGTTCGATTCATTAATTGGTTTTTTGTGGACATGTGGTATTTCTTATTAAGAATAATTTCGCAATTTCATCATTTTTATTTTAAATTTCACTTAAAGCTTCCTAACACTAAAAAAACCATTGTTAAACTTTTTATTCTCCCCCTAAATACTGTATTATTATGGTTTGTTTTCTAGCTAAATTTTAAATTTGGAATTTATTACATTTATATCTCAGGATTTTAGGGTTCAGGGTTAAAAATCAAAATTAATTTTAATTTTTATAATGAATTAAAAAAAAATTAAGAATAAAGTTCTACTTAACTATTTATTTAGCTTAACTACCTTAACTAACCTTATCTACCACTTATTGTCCTTCACTCTTGTTTTCCTTACCTTTATTATTTTCCTCGCTCTTCAGTTGTTGTCCTTTTCCCTTGTCCACCAGTGGTTTATTCTAAATCTCTTTAATTTCAGTTATTTTCGTCAGTTAAACATCTAAATGTATCATCAGCTAAATGTATCAATTTTTATTTATTAATTTTTGAAAATTGATTGTAGTAACCTGTACTTTGTGGAAGTCCATCTTACTAAAAAAAAACTAAACTAAACTAAAAAAAATAGAACTTTCTAAATAAAAGCTCCACTGGTATATATTTAAAAAATCACTTTTTTAAATGAATAGTAAAAGTTTTGTTTAATTTAGTTCTATTTTTAATCTCCTTATTAATTTTTGTTCCTTATAGTAATTCCGGTTAGTGATGTAAACTTTCGTTACTTTTAAATACTTGTACCCATCAGTTACTTTGAGCATCAATACCCGTTACTTGGGACTGGGTACTTTGGGTATTGGGTACTTTTAATTTTCACATTTCAAATCTCTAAAGTTTTTTGATTGAAAATTTCGTAACTTTTAAAAACTTTGACCAATTAGGTACTTTTATTATCAAAAACATTTACTTTGTTCTCGTACTCGGTGGTAGTAGATTTTTGAGATTGTTAAAATAGGTAGGTATTTAGAAAAGTATCTATATTTTAATATAAATTTTATTTTCTTTCATATTTTTTTATTTTTATATAAACATTCAACAAACATAAAGCCAAGTATGGGTAGAAAAGTAACGGGTATTTCGAGCAACAAGGAATGGGTACTTTGGGTATTAAACCAATACCCGTTACTTTGTATCGGGTAGGTACTTTTTTTACATCACTAGTATTTTCCAAGTTTTTTAATATTCTTAACTGATTTCTTCTAATTTCGCCTTTTTTACTTTGATTAATTATTTTTAATTCCTTGCCTTTTCTTCAATTTACCTACTGTCAAAATTCTCATCACCTCTCAACGAATCTTCCTCATCACTATCCTCAACACTTCTTATTTACCTTTACTTTTTGGAAGCTCATCTTACAGTAAACAACTAAACGGTTGAACGAAACTTCCACTACCTATTTATTCGCAAAATATGTTTTTAAATTCTATGACAGCCCTTCCGGTAGAATTAGCATCGTCAGATTGACATATTGAAGTTACATTACAAGATGTTCTTAATACAATCGTTGTTTACATTACAGAGACATTTTAAATTTTTACTTTTTCCAAAAACTTTAATCGACATTTTGACATAATTTTTTTGAATAGAATAAATTTCACCAAATCATAACTTTAAAATGACATTCAATTTTTATGCTCGAACCAAACCATATCAGTATATCCTTTTTAAACCTCCCTGTATGCTTTATTTTCCACTTTTATCTTTCCAAGAACCTCAAAATTCCAATTAAACCTTCCAAAAAACAAGGAAATATTGCTAAACTTTTCATTCTCCCCCCGTATTACTTTAACCCACCCTACATCTTTAAAGTCCACTTTTGCTGTCCGCAGAAGGTTAACATTTCACTTAAACCCAGGCTTAAACCTTAATAAAACTAAAAAATACCATTCCTACACTTAAATTGATTGTACTAACCCTTACTTTTTGGAAGTCCATCTTATTAAGAATAATGAAAAACTCTTCGTTTTACCAAAACTTCCAATATTTATTTAAAAAATTGCTTTCTTAACTTTAATGACAGCCGTTTCGCTAGACTTAGCGAAACGGCTGTCATTAAAGTTAAGAAAGCAATTTTTTCAATAAATATTGGAAGTTTTGGTAAAACGAAGAGTTTTTCATTATTCTTAATTCCTACACTTTTCATTCTTCCCCTGTATACTTTAGTTTTTTAACCCAGTCTGTATCTTTATTTTCTACTTCTTTTGCTTCCAGATTACATTTCACTTAAATCTTACTAAAACTAAAAAAACGAGTAAAAAAATGCCTAGTTTCGAGTGATGAGAAAAAGTGTTGTTTGTTTATTTCTGTTTTTTACTCCTTGTAGAACTAGTGGTTGTTTTTTAACTGTTGTCTCTAGTCCTACTTGTCACTTTTTCGTTCCTTAAATTGTAATTTTGATATTCATGAAACCTAAAGTTAAGCATTTCATGATATAAGTGACGTCGTATTCCCGTTTCTACAGAAACATGCCAAAGTTATTTTTCTTGTCATATTTAATAAAGAAAAGTGAGATAATATCAACGCAATAACACACATTTGGGGCCAGTCCGTGTTGCACAAGACGTGCGAGACGAAGTTCAATCTCATTGAGCGTTGAAATAAGAGAGAACTATTGTAGGTATTCGCACTAAGCTAGCGTTACGTGTAGAGATATTTTATAGGACAGATGAGGGACCTCTCAACTTCGCTCGACGGAAAAACGGTAGAACAGCCTTAAGCAATCATCATCGTAACTTGAAGTTGGAATGGTGCAACGCACGGGCAAACTGGAATGAAGAATGGAGTAGAGTAGTGTTTTCAGACGAATCTCGCTTTTGCTTGTGGGTCCATAATGTTTGTAGAAGAGTAAGGAGAAAGAAGATTCATTCATTTGGTATTTTTACAAGGTCATTTGAATGCTCAAAGGTACATTCAAGAAGTTCTAGAACCGATTGCTGTACCATATATTCGAGGGATAAACAATGTTTTATACCAACAAGATAACGCTCGTCCAGATATTGCAGCAGTTACTTTGGGGAGTTTCTACAAGACTCTAATATTTATAATATACCCTTTGAACATGTTCTGGTTTATGATGGGTATAGAAGGATAGGTCTGATTTCCAACCCTCGAATGAAATTAGAGATCTCCGTAATGCTTTACAAATTGTTCGGGATGAGTTGCCTCAAGAAACTATAGATAACTTTATTAGAAGTATGTCCAGGAGAACTGCGGAATGTATTCGTATAAATGAAGGGGCAAAAAATTACTGAATTCGAGTAAATTCAGGAATTTTTTAATGAAAATGTAAAAATATATTATTTTTTACACTAATTAAGAATAATAAAAAACTCTTCGTTTCAACGTAACTTCCAAGTTTATTTGAAAAAATATGTTTTAAATTACAATGACGGCCGTTTCGCTAAGAAGTTTTTCATTTGGTTTCCCATTAGTCACATTTGAGATATGGATGGTTTACTTCGTTTTTAAGAAGTTTTTTATTATTCTTAATAAGATGGACTTCCAAAAAGTAAGAGTTAGTACAATAAATTTTATTTTTTACACCATAAACACATCTACAAAATTAATCTAAAACTAAACAATTTTTAATGGGCGTTTTTTTGTCACAGATTCTTATATTATACAGGGTGATTCGCATAAGAAGCGACATAGTGCAAGGACATTTAAATCCGTCAAAGGGTTAAAAAAATATCTGTCATTTTAAAGTTGCATTGTTCCCCATCCACCCTGTAAAATACTATGATTGGACTCTAATTACTGTAATTTACTGTCATTCAAGTATGAGGGAGATATTGATTTTTTCTAAATTTAAAACTTCTCTTTTATAGCCTATAACTTCTCAAGGAAGCAACTTATCATAGAGGTAAGGTGCGTTAAATCGCTCTATTTTGAATTCCCCTACACGTCCTTGCTCTATGTCGGTTCTTATGCGAATCACCCTGTATATTCATATAACTATTATAGTTGAAGAAGGCGCTAGTAATTCTCTTTATTATAAATAGATTTGATAACTAAATAATGGCACCTTTCGTTTTTATTAAAGTTGTTTTAAAAATACTTAAGTTGGTATTGTCAATATTTATAACAAATAACTAAACTGTAATTTCGTTGTTATCTAACAGGCTAGAGAATGTTATTAATGTTGTTCTGATTTATTATACTAACAAGCGTGTAGGTTATCTCAAAATATTACATTTAAAAGGTTAAAGTATTCAAACTAACTTATTTACATTTTTCTCCAAATGACATTAAAAGCGGCCTTTTAAGTTTAGAAGTTGTGCTTTTAATGCAGAGGCAGAAAAAGTTCGTTGCTAGGCAATCTTCCAAGTATTATTAAAATTGACAATGACATTAAGAAAACTCAAAATGATGCTGATGATAATTAACTTATCTCAGGTGGTGTTAAGTGCATCAATTCATCCTCACTTTGCAGTAAATCCGTTTCTAACATGACAACTTTTCAAAATTGACAATGACAAAGTAAACAGTAAACAAACATCGTCAGCAGTAAACATAGTAACGCAGGGTCCAGTTACCTTTGATAAAATAATTTAGTTATTTAGATATTGATAATGGAACGCAATTTAAATATGAAAAAGTCGATTTTGCGTGGAATTGAAACAAATGTGAAGAAAAAATTATATGTTTCACACGGCAGAAAAGCAGATTTAATGTCTTGCCTGGTTTAATGACGCGGCATTAAATCTTGTGCTTTTAAGCCTAGTAAAACAAATAACTATTTTATGAGAATTCAACCTGAATATCAATCAAAAAAGTACTATTCAAAATCACAAGGAAATAAGTAGAGACGTGTAACCCCTATGATTTCTCTGACTCTTTCGTTTGTTACTCTGTCCCGTCTGGATTTTCCTACCGAGCGGTGCCAGAAGTCCATTTCTGTTGCTCTAAGCATTTTCTCTGTTCTGTCTTTTAAAGTCCACACTTCACAACCATCAAGGCAACCATATGTTGTGATATTTTTTATTATTGTGTTGCATATTCTTCTTATATATTCCTTAGAGATATTTTTATCCCACAATACGCTGTTCAGTAAGGATATGCCTTTCCTTCCCTGTATATTTCATTCCTTAATGGCTGCATCTAATTTTCCGTCCTGCGTGATCTTTACTCCCAGGTATTTGTATTCTTCGCATAATTTTATCTCTTGATTTTCCTCCAAGACTAGGTTATCTTGGTATCCTCCGATAGTCATGTCCTCTGTTTTTTCCATATTAACTTCCAAACCCCACTCCTTAAACTCCCATAATCGTTTCATCATTTAACTAAGATCTTCAGAGTCTTGTGCCATGGTCACCTGGTCATCCTCAAAACATAGAGTGTACAAAGTTGAGTCCGTTAGTGGTATGCCCATATTCTTACACTTTTTCTTCCATTTGTTGAGTGCTGCTTCGAGGTATATTTTGACTAGTGTTTACGAAATCCAACATCCTTGCCTTAGCCCTTTAGTCACTTTGAATCCTGGCGTTATAAGCTTCCCCGTTTTAATTCTTGTTGTTTGTTAGTAGTACAACGTTTTGACCGCTTCAATAAATTCTATATTTACATTTGTTTTCCCTAGTGCCTCCCATAGTTTTCCAAACGGAACACTATCATATGCTTTTCTTGTCTACAAACGCCAGATGAACTTGGCCATCACCAAATTTCTTTTTAATTATCTGAGTAATGGAGAAAACATGATCTGTTGTGGATCGACCTGCACGGAAAAGCCTGTTCTTCGGCTTCCATATCTTGGTATTCTTCTTCTATTCGATTTTTTAGAATTTTTCCATACATACGACTAATACAGTAGTAAGTACAATTCCTCTGTAGTTTTCTGGTTTCGATCTCTTTTTAAGGATAGTGATCATATGTGATTCTTTCCATTCCTCAGGTACTTCATGTTTATTAATGCATTCCTGTAAAAGATGCCGTAGCCCTTGAAATAATATTTTTGGTCCATGTTTGATGAGTTCCGGAGCTACATTTCCTGGGTCAGGTGATTTGCCATTCTTCAGTTGTCTACATAATATGCTTTCGACTTCTCTCATTTGTTCTGATTGGTGATCCTATCAGCCTAACTCCTTGTAGACCATAGGACTTTATTTGTTTGAAAGACTCTCTTGTCTCTGTTAGTAAATCTTTAAAGTACTCTTCCCAAGTTTGTGGTGATATGGACTGAATTATGTCTCTCTTTCTGCCGTATCTTAAGTTTTTTAACAGTTTCCAGCATTCTGAATTTTGGCTTCCACCAATATATGTATTTATTATGGTGCCCTTTTTCCCAAATAAGTTGAGATACTTTTCAAAATTTTTGTTTGGCGCTTTCGCAGAAGTGACAGTTCTCGCTATCCGATTTCCCATGTTTTTGAGGTAATACCTCAAAAGGTCGTGTCTTATAGAATACTTTTATGTCTTTTTACTCATTTTACTTGGCAGCTACATGAGCTAGGCGTCACATTTTGTTACTATAAGGACTACTATGATTTTTTTTTCTCAGAACTATCCCTAATGGCAATTGCAGTTTTGAAACAAGAGCCTTAATATAAAAGAACATTCTATTTTAATCTTCAGTTATTAAGTTTTAAAAGATTTGTAAACAATAGGATTAACACCAAAGAAGATTTTATACACAAAGGTAGATTTTGAACACAAATCTACAAAAATCATCTTTGGAGTTGCTAAGGAGTAAATTATCACAGTTAAGGTAAAAATCGTCTGAAATACGAAACATATATTTAGAAAAACGTTATTATCAAACGATTGCATTTTTTTGAATGGATTTACTAACAACTTGTAAATATTTACTCATTAAAAGTAATGATAATATCTCTTTTGCTTTACCATATTAGCTTTATATTATTTTTAAATAAAATTATAGGCGATAATGGGACCTTTTGACATTGATTAATATTTTATAACATATCATAATTACATATTATTCTGTTCCTACATGGTTTTAAATGTAATTAAAATAGAAATAGTTTTTCAGGTTGTTAGTTGTAATAAACATATAGTGAGGAACAGCCAAATTAAATAAATTCGCAAACAAATAAATGCGGGCATGTTTAAAAAAACTTTGGCCAATACCAACTTTGCTTTTTCCAGTAAAATACCTTGTATATTGTTTCATTTTTGGATAATTTAGAACATTCTAGACATATGTCACATACAATGTCCAATACCCAACTGTTGGAAATATTAAGGGTTTCAAAAATTATTGTAGAAAATAATTAATTGAAGCATCTTGCCTCGCATCTTGCAAAGTTGTTTGTGTAGTGGTCTCACCATGACTTCCACAAAGTAAGGGTGGGTACAATAAATTTTAATTGGGACTCAGATAATTTGTAAATCAGATTTCAAATACATTTATACTATCTATATATGGAGAATTATTTGTTAGTATAGTAAAAGCCAAATAAATTGCGTTCACGTCATCATTGTGAACATTTGCAGAGTTGTCAGATTGTTCATGAAGTATGAAAATTAACAGAAGTAAACAAAAAACGTGAAGGTAGACAATTTTAGATTATATTAAATGGAACTTGACAATTAGGGATATTTTTTTTATTGGTTTTTTGTTAATTACATTCATGAATTGATTTCACAAAGTAAGTAATTCCACAATACTAAGTTACTAAGTACTACTAAGTTACCAAACAATAAATATAATCAAAATAAAACCACTAGCAATAAAACAAAATATTCTCGTACCATTTAAATCGAGATTTAAATATTTCTCTTTCATTTTATAGAGTTTTTCCACATATCAGGAGTAATAATGTTAAGTGCCCCATGCCACGTGTTTAGGCAGTTGTTCGCGCCTTGGTTCGCGCTGTTACCATCTCTAATGTGCCTATTGTAATAAATTTTTACTATGCCCTAAATTAATTCAATATGGTTAAAGATACAATGGAAAGGAGGAAGACGTAAAACTTTGTGCCCATACTGTTCTGCTATATCGTCCACTATATACTTGGTTGGTGGTGTATTTCTAAAAAAAATGTTTAAAATAAATGACAATATGTAGGATTATATCTGTATATTTACTGAGAAACGATTTGCAACAGTTCTGTTTTGAACATCATATGGGAATAGGGAGTGTATTCGGAGTTTTTGGCAATAGCATACTGTGATAAGGTGCATTATCAAGTACAATTAGAGAAGGATTTGCAGTTCAAGAAATTCGCCTGGTTCTTTTCCCCATGATAATCACTAAGTTGAGTTTTGGAACAAATATTGCTTCAGCACCTTCTATAAATCCGTTTTATTTTCATTTCCAGCATGTAATATAATATATTTGCAATGATAATATTTAAATGTTCATATAACAATCTATGTTAATACAACAAACCTTTTGCCACCCGTTTTAGTGGTTTTAATACTCTTTATATTTTTATTTTGCCAAGAATGGCCAATGATGCCATTTTGAAATATCCAAGTTTCATCGAGAAACACGAATTAATATATACCTTCATCCTTCCTTCTTTATAACTTCTCAAGAATTGTACTCTTTTAAAAACCACGTTAGGTAATTCCATAAGTCCTCATCGTGGATTATCCTTCATCCACTTAAGCCCAAGTTCTTTGAGCAATCTTTTTAAAGAAGTAGTACTGCCATTAAATAATCTTTATCTCAGCTGGGACCAATATTTTGGCTGTGTAACTGGTTAAGTAGCTAAGTAACTCCTTTGAAAGTCTACAGCCTTGGTGGGGAGATTGATGTGTAATGTGAAAGGACCGCAAGAGAGTTATGGGTAGGATAATTCAGTAGATTATGAAAGATGACGAAACTTAAGGAAGGCCAATGGGTGCAATTGCAGCTGCTGTGCTATCAAGGTCTTACTCATTGAACGTGATGGCTAGGGCAAAGAATACCTGTTTTCTTGTCACGAGAGAGTTAGTTCAGGCAAGAGGAAGAGAATATTCTTGACATATACTAGGGTAGTGATTCCGAAGCGGAAGTAACAGCGAGTTTAGAGGTGGGTTTGGTTTGGTAGGTATCCTCTCGGGGGTAAGTTCAACACTGTATAGGTTCTAGACAAGACTAATTTGAAGATGAGTCTCCCATCTTAGTTTAATTATCGTGGACTTTGTTAGGTCAAAGGTAATGGATCGAGCAGCCTCTGTGGCTAGGGAGTCAGCGATGTGGTTACTTTCTAAACTAGCGTGCGCCTTCATCCAGCTAACTGTAACTCTGTAATTCTAACACTGATTCCGAAATTAATGCTTAATAAAATGGCATCATTGGTATTTTCCTTTCTTCATCTACTCACATTTGAGAAATGGATGATTTACTTCGTTTAATTAATATTCGGTCGGCCCTCCTCTTGCTCTTATACAAGCTTCTATTCTTCGGGGAACACTTTCAACTAGATTGTTTATAAGCTATTAAGGAATATTCTCCCAAATCTCGGTAGCAGCATGGATAAGGGCTGGAAGACCCGCATAACCCGGATTTTATTGTCGAACTCTCCTTTTTAACATATTCCATGCATGTTCGATAGAATTTAGATCCGGATACTTTGGTGGCTACTGTAAACTAACAATAATCTCCGTTTCCTTAAAGTCAATAACCTGTTGGGCGCTATGTGATGGCGCGTTGTCGTTCATAAACAAGAAATGTTGCCCTACAGCACCTCTCCATAAACGAACAACTGGGTTTAACACGGAATCGATGAATACTTGACCAGTCATGTTGCCAGGGATCAAAGTAAGTGTCCGACCATTTGACATTATACCTCCCTAAAACATTGCACTACCACCTTGAAATGGGACAACTTCTTGGTAATTAGTGGATCTTGATTGACGTTCTGGAGCCAAACAAGTACCCGACGATCGTCCGACACTAAACCAATCCTAGTTTCATCCAAAAACATAATATTCTACCATTGATCCAAACCCTAGTTTTGGTGCTCACGGCACCAATTCAAGCGAGCCCTTAAATTAGCCTCATGAAGTCTTTTTCTAATGGAACTTTTATTTGGTGTGCTTCCTGAAATTGCTCTCTGATTGCCTCAGCAGAAATGTTCAGGTTTCTTCGAACCAATTAGTACAATAATTACAAAAATAAAAGTCGACTAAACAATATTTTCAGGCGATCAGAAGGCACTTCAATGTTATCACTTGCCAGTGTTTTCTGTTCTTTTTGAAAAATAGTTTGAATTAAAAATATAAACACAAAACATATTGTTCCGAATTAAGAATTATAGGGTGATGCAGTATAAATGTTGATGAGTTTATTTGATTTTTTATTCGTAAGAATAATTTTGAATAATCTTCTATTTCAAAAACGTAAGCCATTATGTAGTAATCGTTTAGTAAACGGAATTTGTATCAGTATATGTTGATATTATTTTAAGTGACGTTAATTACATAATAACGTAATAAACAAAAGATCAAGAAGGTCATTCAGTTAATCTAATAAATATTCATAGAAATCAAACCTTATGAGAATACTAATCAGCTGGGTCTTATTCATTAATACCGAGTGTTAAACATTCTAAAATCTATTAAATACCTTTTTGGCTGTTTAGGGTATATCTTCAGCTGATTTTCATTGATTATAATAACTGCCGTAGGTACCTGTTTAAATTAAGATTTACAAGGTATAAATGTTTTACTTAGTTTTTTACTTTGACAAGTTTCTTACTTAATATAACGAATAACATTCCAAACTTCGTAACATCTATAAAAACAAGCTGTATTAATAAACATTTTTTTCATACTGTACGGTAAAGTGTCATTTGAGTCCGGGAAATGGCACTTTACGGTACACTTGTACTTTACAGTACTCTTCAATTCTCCCAATGTTGTTTGAAATAATAAGTGAATCAACGTAAACTAAGCTTTTATTCTAGTTTTTGAAGATTGACATTAATTGTACAACTGCTGTTGACAGCAATATGTATTAATGGAGTTGTTGATGGATTTACAGTGTTTTATGTAACGCGGAAGACGTGTGGCTGTGATGTAGCACTTCAACAAAAGTTTCGCACCTTTGGATCATTCTTGCAATCTTATTTTTGCCTTTAATCGATTTTCTTCTATATACTTTTCTGCAACTGAAGAACTCTTCCATCCATCGGGCTGTTTTAAAACTTTAAGGTCAGCTCCAGCATTGGCCAACAACGTTGAGGATGTCCTCCTGAAGCAGTTACCTGTATACTTTTCTGGTTGGTCTAGTTTTAAGAACTCAGCTATTTTCTTAGGTGCTCCGCCAACGGTTAGGTTAGGTAACTCTTTGAAACAGGCATTTTCCTTGTCTATAACCCACCAAAAGAACTTTCAGGGAGACGTGTTGCCGTAAATTCATGTATTTTCTAAACACATCCATCATCACTGTTCATCACATTGGAAGCTCGTCGAATATGCGTTTTTGTCTGGTTAATCTTAACTACTAGCTGAGTACCCATATCCTCCACATCAACTTCTAAATTATAGATCTCTGCCCTTCGGCAACCTCCAGCAACTCCAATTAATGCTATCACTTTGAGTAATAGATATTCTTTATCTGGAGTGTCCCTCATGAAGCTTTCAATTTGTTCCTTTGTCAGCACCTTCGAATGGTTTTGCTGATGGTAGTACAATAGATCTGCAAAGGTGGCAGTGTATCAGGCTATTAGGCCAGTCCAATTTGTAATATGTACTATCGGCTTCAGAATAGCATATACATTTTTAAACTCAAATCGCTTACATTGAATTAATTTTAAGGATGGCCTGTTTATTGTGTATAACCACTCACGGTTTAAATAATAATAAATTTGAAATCAGTTAAACAGTTGTCCTCGCCCACATCTGTAATGTTTGCAACATAAAGTATTTTATTGACAAATTGCCTGTGTATTATAGAGTACGGTTTTATTTGTTTTTTATTGCAACCTCTCTACTGATTCCTTTTTTACATGTCAGTTTGGAACCCTCGATAATAAATGTTTTTTTCAAAACATTTTTTTTATTATATCAGTGCAAAAATGCGAAAAAACCTATTTATTCGGGACATGACCGTCCCTTGTAAATAAACTTAATCCCCAAAAACCATTTAATGTAGGTGTTTTAAAAATTGCTACTCCTATGTTGTTGAAGAAGGGCGTTTTTATAACTTCGGTAGGTAAACGAAGTTAACATTTAACATGTATATGCTATTCTATAGCCGACTGTACTGTCAATATACACTAATTTACAGTAAATATTCTCTATTGATCGTTAGACATTACTTTCATCTTTATCATACTGTGGCATAGCGGGTGTTATGTTCTGTAATGTTTGTCTAATACGGTATTCACGGACATAACCAGTTCTGTTTGTGTAGAATTTAGATTTTAAATAACCCCCTAAAAGTAAATCTAGTTGGTTCAGATCGGGTGATCTGGGGGTCATTCTACCGCTCTAAAATTGCTCACGAAATGTGGTGGTGCACCATCTTGTCGAAACTAGATTATGCTACCTAAATGAATGGGTATTTGAGTATCAGAAAAAGCTGAAGCAGATAAGGAATTAGTGTATTTTTCATTTTGTATTTTGTATTTCTTACAATATTAGCCCATACGTTGGTTTTTTGTGGTCTTTGCATATAGTACTCTTGTATCCAGAGTGTTTTTTTGTTAGAACAATAACTGGGGTGTAGTTGCGGGTTAACATAACCGTTTAAATGAAAAGTTGTCTCGTTCAAAAACAGGTTATTGCGAGGGTTATTGCAGATTTTAGGTCTATAATCAAAGTCGACTTCGGCCAATTGATAGATAACACACAGATTAGTGATTAGAACAGATACAAATGTAGGCAAAACATCAAAAGATTTTAAAATCCGTCGTCAATTACCTTGGACCTTTATCTCGGTATGGCCAATTAGTTTTTTTACAAAATTTCAATGTTGACTCGGGGACAATAACAATTTCCAATGTCGTATCTAGTTTTTATGAAAAAATTCAATAATTTTCCAACAACAAAATTTCGCAAGTCTCGCAATGTGGATTTTTCTACTACCAACCAAGTTATGTATTGTTGAATGCATGTTTATTGATTTATTTTCGGTTTATCTTGTTTTGTTCCATCCCTCACAAGTTCCAATTCTCTGTATTTTCGTTCTATTTTTGCTAACCGTAAACTGTGAAATAGGTTTAGGGTCTGAGTGCATGTCATGAAATAATCTCCATACTTCTTGTTGAATCCATATCTCTCCATTACGAATAATCACATTTTCTAATTTGAACCATTGTCTTATGCATTTCTGGAATTAGGTCAGCAGTTGAAATCTAGAATTTGAAAACGGATTCCCTTTTAAAAAAATGGGTGGTTCAGCTCGTATATTAGCTATGTAGCTGCACCCCTTGTACCACTTCGACTTTCCCTAGGTCTATCGTCTTGATATTTTGTCATAAAAAGTTGTTCGCGGTATTTTTTCAGACAACTATATTTATATGCGGTTTTTGATTTTTTTGCTACTTGTAGTACCTCTCACTCTCATAATTCTATCAGAGGATTTTGTCCCTCTCTTCCCACAAAATAGCCTGACCATTGTAGATATTTTCATAGTTTTAATTTTGCCATTTTTTAGGACAACAGATAATAATGTTGATTTGTTTTGTGTTTTTGTATTTGTATAATCCATGAGGTCGATATCATCTAGACTTGGTTCACTTATCTTGTTTCTTCTTTCATTTCTGAGTCATTATTTTCTTCATTAATCTTAACAATAACTTCTTCATGAGAATCTTCGCCTTCTTCTTTATTTTTCTCGTTAGATGTCTTTAGTTCCTATTGCATATGTTAAAGTTGGGTTGCAAAACTCCCGCGTTTCTTCGTTTGTGAGAATATGTGAAAACAGTTAATCCGGAAAAATCCTGATACCATGAATCAGATAGAAAACATGGAAAATCGTGTCTGAGAAGCCTTAGGTTTATTTTTTCAAATCAAATTTTTGTTAAATGAGAAAATAAATAAAAAAAGTCCAGAAAAAATCCTGGCTAATCAGCCAACTTAATATTTTCACCATAACTTCATCTCCATGAATCCTCCATGAATTTTATGGAATCGCAAGCCGTCTAAGGGGTAGAGTGGGGTCAATAAAATGGAGAAATTTTGAAAAACATAGAGCCCTTAGACGGTTTGCGATTCCATAAAATTCATGGAGGAGGTTTTTAAGAATAAGATGAAGTTATGGTAAAAATATTAAGTTGGATAAATTATTCCTAAGGGCTCTAATATACATTTTTGTACTTTCTTTATTTAACTTTTCTCCGCTTTTCTCACTTCGTCTGATATATATGGCTTTTTGTGAATTTCTTGTTTATAAACCTTTATTAAAAGATTTCATTTAATTAAATTTTCTTTATTTTTATGTATTAAATATATACATGCGACGCCACTGATCATTTGGCGGCTAGACTGAAAACGGCTGCTAGAAATTGGCCGCTAACTTCACAAGTCTCGAAAAAACAGATTATCTACAAATTAGGTGGAAATTCAAAATGGAGATACCTTTTTAAAAAAAAATATGGTCTTTTCTCAGACATCTATATTTTGAAATAATTTCAATGTGTTTAAAGGGTTCATCTGCCAATTTTAGGACATGCATTTGCTCATTGAATTATTTATGCCCCGTTAAGATACCTACCTACGAGTTTCCTTGTGTTGTGTGTTTTTTGGCTCTACAGATACACTGTTAGTTTTGACATCGGAAAAGTTAAGAATGGGTATAAGAAACACAAAAAACGCGTATTTTTTTGTTTTTAAGTACGACCTAATTAAACCAATTGTTTAACTAACGCAATTAAAAGTTGAATTCTCTAGGCCAAAAATAATTGTAAGTATTTTTTACGAAACAGATAACGTAATCCAAGCAAATTATAATGTAAGTACCTGCATTATAATTTTATCTGTAAATATGTACATTAACCTTAATACTACATTAAAGTTTGCAACATATACAAAGTGCACTAAAGAGATATTAAAAATATTGAAATTTATTATGACCCTTACTTTGTGAAATCTTATTAAGACCATAAAACAAAGAACTTAGTAATAAAACTTCAACGACTACAATTTAAAGCTTCTAAGAAGCGAAGCTTTGAGGTCTTTAACGGATCCGAGACAATATTATACTTTTCTACCGTGGCACATATAGCATTTTTTCACTACAAGCAATCCATTTTTTTAAATATTCGTTTTTAAAACTAATAAAAATTTTGGACGGCTCACACCCGTTTCACAAGGCAATCAATAATAATTTTTGTTTTGATTTGGTAAGTATCGTTTTAGAAAAATCTGTATGAAAATACATGAATAAGTCAGTTTATTCTCATTTTTGAATAGCTAGACTATTAAATAAGTATGGAAAACTATTTTTCATTTTGTCTTTTTATCAGTTAACCTCAAATTCTGTGAAAGAGATTGAGATTTAATGCTAATCAGGTAGTATCTGTATTTTTCTACCTTGGTTAATAGTGAACAAATTTATTACCTCAACAAAAATCAATAATGTTAGGTATAAAGGCTAGTAGTTAACAAAAAAAATATTTTTTTTTATTACAAAATTCATTTAAGATCTCAAAAGAAGTTAAATTTGCATTTTAATTTTTAGTCAAACTAATTTATAACTGAGTTGCATTAAACATTCCTTTCGATTGACTCTTAAACAGTATATGACTCCATTTTTGATTACTCTTCATTATTTCTTTTGTATAAAATATAAATAATAAGGTTATGAATTTTATAAAATGGTAGGGCTTTACTTTAACGCACGCGATAGATATGGTCATGGGACATACCAATCGATAGTACTCTACGAGCTGAGTCGATCGACACCTCTCATGGTTGGCGCATGCGCAGAATAAAAAAAGTTATAAATTTTTTAATTTCCCATTATAAGTCTATGGAGAATGCGAAAAAGACCATTAATCCCAGCAGAAACAATCAAATCAAACCTAACTTACCTAACCTAACCTAACCTAACCTAACCTAACCTAACCTAACCCAACCTAACCTAATCTAACCTACCCTAACCTACCCTAACCTAACCAACCTAAACTAACCTAACCTAACCTAACCTAACCTAACCTAACCTAACCTAACCTAACCTAACCTAACCTAACCTAACCTAACCTAACCTAACCTTACCCAACCCAACCTAACCAAACCTAACCTAACCAAACCTAACCTAACTCAACCTAACCCAACCTAACCCAACCTAACCTAACCCTACCAAACCAACCTAACCTTAAATTCAAATCCAAACCGTATGAGATGATATATGAGTAGAGTAGCTCGTGGCTATACAAGGAATTTTTTTAAATTTTTTCCTTATCCGAGATTCGAACTCGGACCGTCGCAGACGAAGTGGGAGGAATATAACCACTGAGCTATTGTCTGCAGTTCAATTTACTATTGTTTTTTTGACCCTATATATCTAATGTTTGATCCCCATAGACATATAATGGGAAATGAAATAATTCGTAACTTTTTTTTGTTCTGCGCATGCGCCAACTGAGACAGGTGTCAATCGACTCAGCTCCTCAAGGGCTTTCGATTGATATATCACATGACCATTTTTATTGCGTGGTATTCGGTTAGAAAATTTCACACCATAATTTGGAAAAAAAATATTAGTCTAATCTGACATCTGCCACAAAGCTACGTCTGTACCATAGAGAAATATCATCTATTTTTATTCGGCTATGGTCTGTACTTTGATGTTTCAGCGTTCTCTATGGCTTCAGCTGTCAAAAAATTGCGACTTAAATGTGGTGGCGCCACGAAAAAAATTTCGGAAATTTTTTTAGTTGCCATAACTAGACATAATTAAGGCACCTTTTCGAAAAAAATTAATTTTTAACTAAATAATTTCAAGTAATTTGCACTGTGTGACGGTTCGGATGATTGTTCCAATAAAGAAGTAATTAAAGAAGATTAAAATGATTCAGAAGCATTTGAGTAGCTAAATCTGATCCTGAGTCATGAAGATGTTGATATCGAGCGCGGTGTATAAAATGATGACAATATGGAAGAAGGAAATGAAGAGGATATTGAATTAGATAATAAAAAATCTGTGGATATTGGAAATGAAGAGGACGTAAAGTAGACGTAAAAACGAAAAAAATGAGGCATCGATGAACTTTCTACGATAATTATTTTTAGGAGACTTTTCAAGTGAAAAAACATCATTTTTCCGGAAAAATCTCGGAAAAGTTACAGGGTTGAGAAAAATTGAGGTTATTCTGGTCATAAAAAAGGAAGTTTTCACCAAGTTTCATTAAAATTGATGAATCCGTTCGCTGAATAAAAATTAAAAACGGAAAACTCGGTTTTTGGTATTTTTCTCGGAAAATTGAGGTTATGTGCGAAAATGACCAATGGAAAAGTTTTAGATTCTTTCATGATCTACAACTTTTCTGTAGAACACTTTTTATTTGAATGTTAACTTTAGCCGAAAATTGCAAAATTTCGCGTTATCCCCAATTTTCACCCTTTTCAACCCCTAAAAAATGAATGACAAAAATTCAGTTCTTTCGGAATAATTGTAGCTGTTTTGCTACAACAGCTGCAAGCAGCTAATTTTTTAATTAAACGTGGAATTTTAGTTCAAACTTTTAGTTGTTTAATATTCTTATTCCAAAAATAATTGCATGAGTTTTAATCGTTTGCCCAATTTTTGTTCGTTATATATTTTTCGCCATCGCTAAACATTCAGTGCAATTTTCATCTTGTTTTATACCTAATTAGATAATATAAAATTTCTCACTTTAATAACATTAATTATTTATTAATTAACGGTGATTTATTACTATCTTTTGTTTTCATGTAAAAAACTGAAATTAAACAAAATGCTCTCCTTGGTAATTGATTTTATTATCTGCCTGCGATTCCATAATTAAAACTCTGAACAATGAGTATGTTTTACAACTAATAAGCATTTAACAATTGAGTTTTATATTTTCTTACTTTCTCCTTTCATATATTTTGTTCAATGATTTAATATAATTTTCTTATAATGCAATAATAGATATTATTTGTTCCGGTGATATGCTAATTTCTGTTATGTATTTCAGTAGGGTTAGCTTGGTGAAGATTCCGACCAAAAGGGCGCATCATTCGTGTGCAGCACTCCTAGTTAGAAATTTTAAAACAATTACATTAATGTTTTAAAAATATCAAAGTGGGTTTTTTTCATTTTTGAATGATTGCTAAGAAAATATAATACAGAATAACCTCTTATAGCTAATAATATCTTCGCTTTCTTTTTGGATATTATTTCTTCTTGAATAGGCCTATTTAAGGCTCATTTTAGGCTCATGTTTTCCACTTATCACAGATTTGTTTGGATTACTTTTAAAAAAATCCGGTTTTCTGCTAGCTGGCAGAAACCATCCATAAAAAAACAATTCAGAACACAAAGTTGAGTTACCTTTACGAAAAGGCTAGCCGAATCCTTAGTAAAAATCTGATCACACCATTATTTTAGGCTCATTATAGGCTGCTCCATCTCTTACTGTCACGAAATTCCGAAGCCATATAGATAGATATTAATATAACTTGAATAATTTATAATCAATTTTCATATAAAAAGTCTCAAACAACAAAATATACATGAGTTCATAAAAGAAAATGGCGAACATGAAAATTGTTAATCAACAAGTAAATATGAGTAGATATATTACAAAAAAATAAAACATACATTGAATGTTTAAATATTAAACAATAATAATGAAAATATTCAATTTACTTGAAATACAGGAACTAAAAACTGATTTTGTGTTATTAACGCGTATTCATCCACCGACATTCCAACCCCTAAAATAATCGCTTCATCATCATCATTTACTTTTTTTACGACCCAGCCCTATCCCTACTACTATCCAATCTCGTTACCAAGTATAAAACTTATTGTATGTGGACAATAAATAACGGTTTTAAAACTAAATAGTGGCATATTTAAATTTGGTACCGAGAGATGTGGTGTCTCAATTAGGTTTATGTTAAATAATTTAATAATTTAGAAAATTGTTTCAGTGCCGCCGTAGCCAGCGCGAATATGTCCAAAGAAAATCACCTACCGAGCGAGATTTCTGTTCTTCATAAACTTGTCAAAGTTTCGACTAATGACGTCGCCCTATCCAGCGATAAGTCAAAGGATATCGAGAACCCTCCAGCTCAGCATCTTCACGACGATTTTAGCGACATCATTGACTACATCATGCTGGACGCAAACGATAGAGAAAAAATTTTTAACGAAATGGATAGAAGTCATCAAGTCATCTCTAATAATAAAGCAAAAATGAAAAGGAAAATCAGAACAATCGGAGAGATGAAGAAAATGAAA
The DNA here is from genome assembly GCA_035357415.1 of Ophraella communa. Taxonomy (NCBI): domain Eukaryota; kingdom Metazoa; phylum Arthropoda; class Insecta; order Coleoptera; family Chrysomelidae; genus Ophraella; species Ophraella communa. Next base: position 15,191,644 of record CM068988.1, on the reverse strand, counting down.
ATTGAGTAAGTAACGAACGTTTCCTTCTTAAATTAATATTTAAAGTAAATTTAAATAAGCAGCAAGAATAATTAAATTATCATAGTGTCGACTAAACAAACATATCTATATATAACTACAATGCGGTTAAATTATTTCACCTTGTTCATCAATATTTGTTTTCGTTTATCAAACTGTTTGGGTGCCAATTAACAACTTAGTTGTTATTATTATTACAAAAAGATTATATTTGATCGAAATAGATGTCGTTGGAAGTTTAAAAATTCAGAAACATTACAACATTTGTGATCTGTTTAAAATATAAAAAGATTCATTTTAATTTATTTGCGACAGGCAGCGTTAAAGGCTTTGTATTCACACGTAGTTTTTAAACTAGTAAGCTTTTTTTAACTTATAGCTCTCAGAGAACTCTAAGTTTTTTTTTCTGGGTCTTTATACAGAACCCAACAGTGTTGGACTCACCCTCCAAACCAACCAAACCCACCTCAAAACTCGCCGTTACCCTCGCCTCAGAATCACTACCCTAGCATACTTCAAGACAAGTGACGGTCCCTCACACACTCTTCACCCATTCGTACTATTCGCCATCAAAACATTCCCTCCTTCTAACCATTTTCTCTACAACTTCGCTAACCTCTACCCATTCTTTCTCTCCTCTCAACATTATCTCCACCATGTTCTTCCAATACACTGCTACACCAATTCTACTCTCCAACTTCTCTAGATTCTCCTTGTTCTTCCAACATCTAAACACATGACCCTCATCATTCTCCACCTCACACCTTACGCATATTGCAGTCTCTCTCTTCCCAATCTTGTGTAGATACCACACTCTAGACCCATGTCCAGTGAGCACTTGGGTCAAAAAGTAGTTCTCCCCAAACTCTTGGTCCATCCACCCACTCCTAATCCCAACCGCTCTTTTTAATGCACCCTCCTATCCTTCCAACCTTCTCACCATTTAGTCCTCCATCCAATCCTGAGCTTCCTCTTTTGTGGCAAGGATATGACCTTGACAGCACAGCTGCTGCTCATGCACCCACTGTTCTGTACACCTGTATACTATCAACAAAATGACAGTTTGACCGAGGGTCCTTTAAGGAATAGTTTAGCTTGCCATATTCCTGGGGTTTCATGCCACCACCGCAATACCTGATTGTTTATCCATTGTTGGATGCTCCCCTTAACGAGGCATTTGGCAATTCCACATGAAGGTTCTGACCCTATCATGACCTCAGTCGCTCCCTGCTTGGCTAAATCATCAGATTTTTCATTGCCTTTTATTCCTGAGTGGCCTGGCACCCAGACTAGCGTCACTCTGTTATGACTGCCTAGAATGTTGAGGGCCTTGCGACACTTCCACACCAGACTTGACGATGTCCGAAATGAGCCTATCGCTTTTAGTGCTGCTTGGCTATCGGAGTAGATGATGATTCTCTGGCTTTTAGCCTTCCGTCTCATTAACTCTTCTGCACAATATTGCACCACCATTACCTCTGCCTGAAGCACAGTGGCATGTCTTCCAGGGTTCAGAGAGATCGTGATCTTCTCTTTTTCCCCGTATATTCCGGCTCCTACTCCAGAGTCTGTTTTAGAGCCATCAGTGTAGTAGTTGAAATTCGCTGCTATAGGAGGCCCTGCTTCTCAGTCCTTTCTCTTTGGAATTACTACTGCGTATTCGTTTTTAAAACTAACTTTTGTGGGGCAATTTGATCCATTGGCATTCCCAGAATTGGATCTGCCTTTATTTCTTCATATAGCTTTTTGTAGACCTTACCGTGCCCTTGGCTTATCGGAGGAGGCCCCTGTAGTAATCTGTAGCTAACAGATCTTGCATTGTCTTTCTACAAAAATATACAGTGTCCCAGTTTTTTTGAAATTGCTTCTATAAGGCGCATCTGTAGAATTGATGTTTAAATTTTCTAGGTATTAAAAAGACGCACCTTTTGGTGCCAACTACGATTTTGTACTTCATTTGGTTCTTGAGATTAATCATGGTTTTTTCAATTTTTTCGTGAGATATATCATGGTTTTTGCAATTTTCACACAAAAGCTTAAATTATTTCCAGGAATAATTTAAGCTTGCGTGGTATTTGTTAAAAAAATTTCACACCATAATTTGGAAAATAATAATTAATCCAATCTGATGTATGTCACAAATCCTCAGAATTACTAGTTTAAAGCGGCTACACACACGCCTGCCACAGAGGCGATCTAGGGTGTAAGATGGGAGGGACCCTAAATCGCCTCCTTGATTGTAACGTGTGTAGGTAAGCAGGGGCGATTTCCTAGATCGCCTCCTTTGCAGGGTGGCAGGGTGCGCCGGACCTTCCTGCTTCCTAGATCGGATCCAGCCGCCTTGCCACAACTCGCATGTGTAGCGTGATGGGGTGATCAGGCCGAACTCAGTTCTGTAGAGAAAGCTGTTGGGAATGTTTGTTTTTATTGTGCAGCTCGCTGAGGTAGATCGAATATAGTTATCATGGAATACAACAACCAAGAGCGTGATGTTTGGACGAGGTTTCAGCGTTCTTTGTCGTTTTACTTGTCAAAAAATGTCCACTTAAATTGTAGCTAGTGTGCCGTTTTGTATTTTTTTTATTATTGAACTATTGTTTAAGGTTATTCTGCTATTCCCTCCAAAGGGTTTTGATTTAATAAAGTTATCTTGCTTTCACTGATTTTGTTTAGGTAACTATGTATAATTAATGTCACAAAAAAAGTTAATTTAATGTCATCAGTATTCTAAATTAAACTTTCTATAAAGTGGGAACAGAGTTTTAATAATATCCCAACACTAGTTTGATTCTTGAGATTAATCATGGTTTTTGCAATTTTCAATTGAAAAATGGGTTTTGCAATACTTTTTTTGGAAGTACTAAAAGGCGGATCTGTGGCAGATAAAATCTAAACTTTTAAGCTAATACAAAGGCGCATCTTTTGGTGCCAATTACGATTTTATAGCTGGTTTGTTTCTTGAAATAAATCATGTGTGTGGAATCTGATCGAAAACACACTGAATTCTATTTGCTATTTCTCGTATTTACATCCATTATTTAATCAGGGCGTTAATTAATACCCTAATTTTACTTGTCACTATTTATTTGTCACTTACATACAGTGTTATTTACTTAAATACATTTTATTTTAATAGAACATCGACAAATACGTACGATGTCTAAATTACATAAACTTAAAACTTTTACTTGTTACACATAGGGTGGTTCTTACAAGACTGGTCGTTCTAACAAGGAGGGAGAGGGAGAAATTGCCGCTCATATTTGCCAGAGGCGGAGAACACATCATACATGTACAAACATTAAAAACAATAAAATAAATAATTTACGGAACATACCGCCCCCCTTGAAAGTACCACCTTTCAAAGAAAAACAAAAAACAATTTAAAAACTGAGATTTCAGTCTTACTAAGGTTAACAAAGATACATTTGCTTACAACTAATTATTATTTACTAAACATACAAAAATTTTACGACATAGGTAAAACACATAATTTCGCGACGGCTCGTTTAAACTCGCCCCGCGCAGTTTTTACAAGCACAACACGCGTTATATTGTCAGTACCTGGGTATAAAGTTAACACGCGCCCAAGAGGCCATTTTAACGGAGGTAGATTATCCTCTTTCATTAACACTAGGTCCCCTATTTTAATCGTCGGTTCACTGGAATGCCTCCATTTGGAACGTCTAATTAACTCACTTAGGCATTCTCGTTGCCACCTATTCCAAAAGTTTTGAACAATTTGTTTTAAATATTGATATCTATTAAGTCTATTAATGTTTAGTTCGCGCACATCTGGCTCAGGTAAAGCCACTAAAGATTCACCAATCAAAAAATGTCCTGGAGTCAATGGTGATAGGTCATTGGGGTCATTTGACAGCGCACTGAGCGGCCGGGAATTGAGACACGCTTCAATTTGGGTAAAGACTGTTGTCAACTCTTCAAATGTTAAAGCGGCATTACCCACGATACGTTTTAAATGGTATTTTGCTTGTTTTACACTCGCCTCCCACAAACCACCAAAATGTGGGGATCGAGGAGGTATAAATTTCCAATTGATACCATCTTGTGTTAAACTATTAATTATTTCATTGCTGAATGCACTGCTTTTGATTTGATTTAGGAATTCTAACATTTCGTGATTAGCGCCTACAAAATTTGTGCCACAATCAGAGTAGATATTTTTACATTTGCCGCGACGGCTAATAAATCGCTTTAACGCGTTTAAAAATGAACTTGTTGAGAGGTCGGAAACGACTTCTAAGTGAACCGCCCGGGTAACAAAACAAACGAAAACGCACAAATACGCCTTTAAAATTTTACTTTTTCTCAAATGTGAGGATTTGATATTAAACGGACCAGCATAGTCCACTCCGCAATTATAAAATGCTCTAGTAGGCGATATTCTCTGCTCAGGCAATTCACCCATCAAAGTTGACATATTCTGTGGATTTACTTTAAAACATACAATGCAATTGCGTAATACTCTTTTTATTGTGGTAATGCCACCTAAAATCCAAAAGGTTTGCCTAATTTGCGCAAGTAAATTTTGCGCACCCATATGCAAATTCTTTTTATGTTCAAAATTAATTATTAATTTACTAAAATGACTATTTTCTAATATAATAGGATATTTTTTATTATACGAAATCGCAGCCTTACCAATGCGGCTTCCGACACGCAGGATATTATTCTTATCCAAGAAGGGATTCAATGAAATTAATTTACTAGACCTAGAAATGGCTTTATTATTTTGTAATGCCTTTATTTCATCTGGAAAGTCATTGGCCTGCGATATTTTACAAAGTATTAGCAACGCGTTATCTAGCTCATTTGTAGTTAACGTACCTGTCAATCTATTTTCTCGTTTTGTTTTTAAATTATTATAAAATCTTAAACACAAGGCTGTAACTCGCCTGAGACGCAAAAAACTTGAAAATTTATTTAGCAGTTCGCAATCTATCAAAGCACTGTGTAACATATGTATTTTTACACCTTTCCTTTCAGGTAGCTCTTCCGTTATCCTTATTACTTCTTTATTATTTGGCCATGAGGAAGAATCTTGCTTTAACCATTTGGGTCCTTGCCACCATAACCTGGCGTTTATTAATTTATTTACATTACAACCTCTGGAGATGAGGTCGGCGGGATTATCCTCGCTGGAAACATGATTCCATATATTTATTAATTTGTTGCCTTGAATTTCAGCAACTCTATGGCTAACAAAAGTACTCCATTTCGATGGATCTGATGATAACCACGACAGCACAATCGTTGAATCTGTCCAGCATCGAATTTCATCAATTTTCATACTCAATGCATTTACTGTTTTTGTCAGTAAACGAGAGAGCAGCAAAGCTCCACATAACTCAAGCCTTGGCAGAGTTATTACTTTCAGCGGTGCTACCTTGGATTTTGAACAAAGAATTTGAGTAATTATTTCGTTATTTAAATTCACAGATCTTAGGAATAAACAGGCGCCATATGCCTTCTCCGAAGAGTCACAAAAACCATGAATTTCAACTTTCATTGGATGTACATGAAGTGCATGTCTAGGTACTGTTAACTTATTTAAACAAGGTAAATCCTCATAAAAATTTTGCCATTGTTCATGAATGTTTCTGGGAACTTCCTCATCCCAATCAATTTTACACTTCCATATTTGCTGCATAATCGACTTAGCCAGTATAATAATAGGGCTTACTAAACCTAGAGGATCAAAAACTTTAGACAAAATTGACAATATATTTCGTTTTGTGATCTTCATAGGATATTCCAGGGTTACTGAGTATTGTAAAATGTCTTGTTTAACGTTCCATATAAGTCCCAATGTTTTAGTGATTTCTTTATTTACAATATAATGATCTGTCCTTATTTCCTCATTTTCAAAAACTTCTATTTTATTCGACACCCACTTTCTAAGATTGAAGCCTCGTTTCTTTAGAATTTCCGAAATTTCCCTTTTTAATTTGATTACTTCTTCTATTGTCGATCCTCCACTTAAATAATCGTCCACGTAGAAATTATTAATTATTTCGTAGCAAGCTCTCGGATAACTTTCTTCCTGCTCCCTTGCTGCTTCATGCAAGCATCTTATAGCTAAATATGAGGCAGGAGTGGTTCCGTACGTTAGTGTATTCAGGCGGTAGTGTTTGATGTTTTCACCAGGATTATCTCTCCACATTATTCGCTGCAAATCTCTCTGAGCTGGGTCAATCCAGACTTGTCTGTACATTTTCTCAGCATCAGCTCCCAAAACAATATTGTGTTTTCTAAATCTTATTAAAATAGAATACAAGTCATCCTGTATTGTAGGTCCAGCCTTCAGCAATTCATTTAGACTGACACCTCTTTCCGTTTTTGCACTGGCGTCAAACACTACGCGTAGTTTCGTAGTCGTACTCTCTTTCTTCACCACACCATGATGTGGCATATAATACACGGGCTCCATCTTATTTATCATTTTGTCTTCCTTGATTTCTGACATGTGTCCCAACTCTTCATATTCCTTCAAAAATCGTGTGTATTCATTTTTCAACTCATTATCTGCGTTCAGCTTTTTCTCTAGTTTCAAGAATCTTCTTTCTGCCATTTTCATTGAATCGCCAATATCCCTTACGTTTCCCTTTACGGGCAGTTGCACTATAAATCTGCCGTCTTCAGCATGCTTAGTTGTTGCTTTGAATAAATATTCACATTCTCTTTCTTCTTTATTTAAAATAAATTTGGATTGCACCTCTTCAATCTTCCAAAAGTTTTCTATTTGATCCTCGAGTCGATTATTAATTGAAATATTGCAAAACGTTTTTTCACTTTCGTTGCTATTGTTACCGCGAGGTACCCTTCCTGAAATGATCCATCCAAAACAGGTTTTTTGTAGAATAGGCATGTTTTCTTCAGTTTTAATTTGTCCATATCTTAAAAGTTCATAGAAAGTATCTGCTCCAATTAACATATCTATTTTTGAAGGTATATTAAATGAATAGTCTGCTAGAATAATATTATTTGGTATTTTAAGATTTCCCTTATCGATTGGATACACTGGTAGGGAGTTGGTTATTTTATTTAATACAATACAGTTTAAATTTGTTTCAAATGAATTTAATTTTGAATAGATATTAATATTGACACATTTATTTACCTTTGTCACTGCGCTATTTATACCTACTACTGATAGATTAACATCACTCACATTTAAATTTAATAAGGTTACTAATTCATTTGTTATGAAATTAGATTGGGAACCAGAATCTAATAGTGCTCGTACCTCATGCTTATTACCTTGATAATCTGCTACTAATACTTTGGCTGTAGATAGTAAAATTTCACCTTTATTTTGATTTATGCAAGTATTCGCTATAGTATTTAAAGAGCTATATGAGCTTACGCTACTTTCTATTTTATTCGAATGATCAGACAAACTATTATTAATTGAGTTATCATTTACATTATTTGTATTGTTGTTACCTGACGAGTCACTGTTAGGTCTAAGATTATTTGATTTATCTTCTACATCCCTTGAGAAGTCAATGTGCAATAGGCTATTATGAGGCTTGCCGCATTTTCGACAACCCTTGTATGTACATCTTGTACTCACATGATTATGCTTAAAACAATTGAGGCACAAGTGTAATTTTTTAACTTCAACTATACGTTGTTTTTCATTTAAACTTAAAAACTTAGGACACTGAAATAAAGGATGCCTGCTAACCTTACACATAATACATTTATATTCTTGCGCATTATTATTGCCTTCATTTGCGGAGAAAAAGGTTTGAGAATTTCGCTGGGAATTAAAATTATTTTTTGAATTAAAATTGGACTTACTTGTTGTAGGCCCCTGAGGTTGATTTGTGTTTGCCTTGTACGAATTTAAACCTTCTAGAATATGACATCTCTCGGTTAAAAACTCCAAAAAATCATTACAAGTTACCTTATCCCTTTTAACAGTACTCGCTTCCCATTCACGTCTAGATATCATATCAAGCTTATTACTAAATATGTATAACAATGGAGTATCCCAATTGTCTACCGGTTCATTAAGATTCCTTAAAGCCCTTAAATTCTTTTGAATTGTGTCTATCATGTTACGCAAGTCAACTAAAACATGTTTGCCTATGGAAGGCAATTCAAACAAACCCTTTACATGACTTTGTATAATAAATTTTTTATTTTCATATCTTTCTCTGAGAATTTTGAACGCGACCTCATAGTTTAAGTCATTTACTTCAATAGAATGTATTGCCCGAGCAGCATCGCCCTTGAGACATGATTTTAAATAATAAAATTTTTGAACATTACTAAGAGAACCGTTCGAATGGATTAATGCCATAAATGTGTCAAAAAATCCTAACCAGCTATCATAATTACCACTAAATGTAGGCAAATCTAAAGGAGGTAATTTCACTAAATTTTGATTTGATATATTACTAATACTTACTTCCCTCTCCGACGGAGGTGGGGATTCTTTTAACAACTCTTTAAACATACATATTGTTTCAAAAAATGTTTCTTCAAAAGTAAGCCGCGTTTGACTTTCCGCTTCCTCAACATATTCAATCTCCGTTTGTAACGAATTAAATTTATCCCATAAAACTTCGCATTTAGAATATCTTTCATTAATTATAATTTTATTAGTGTGAACATCACACCCCGAGATAAATTCATTAAATCTCTCTAATTGTGCACAAATTTGTTTTCTATCACTTTTTAATTTTTTAATCATTTCTTTTTGTTCCTTACTAGAAGCCATTATTACTATTCTATTCTATATAGGTATTCTTTATTTATTTATTAAACAAACCGACAAATTAAAACAACAATTTGTATCTACTTGATATTATTTTGCTTATTTAATTAACATGCACATGCAAATAAAACACAGTTTTATTTATTTATTTATTTCACCATATATAGGGAATTTATTGGTAGGAAATATTTATTTATTAGACTTATCTGTTTATTTGTATTTTATTTCTTAATTCTTTATTTTATTGATAATTATTATTTATTTCCTTGTCATTTATTTTAATAAGATCTATATTTTGTTTGTAAATTGTATCTATTTATTTATTATACTGTTATATGAAGCCAAAAAATACCATTTAAAACTTTTCTATTATCGCGATAAAGTCAACAACAGCCCTAACAAATAATAACCTATCTTACATACATAAATATTGCATTGAAAAACTTACCCAGCCGCTATTGACCTACCAAATTTCTGTAACAAACCTTTCGCGTTGACGCAATGTAGATGCAGGTGCTGAATTCAAAACCACCGCCACGTGCTTCTCAACGGTCAAAATGTAGGGTGTCTCTCTCTCGGTCCCTCTAGAACATTCCATAGGACGCTGCGATACATTGACTTCAATAATTATACTTGCGGTTTATTTCTTAGAGCCTCACTTCAATCGCTGATTTCTTTTTTATTATAATATTTAGTTATTTTTATATGTATTATTCGATTTCTTCAACCATTTATTTCCATTTATCACGTCGGGGTCACCAAAAAATGTGTGGAATCTGATCGAAAACACACTGAATTCTATTTGCTATTTCTCGTATTTACATCCATTATTTAATCAGGGCGTTAATTAATACCCTAATTTTACTTGTCACTATTTATTTGTCACTTACATACAGTGTTATTTACTTAAATACATTTTATTTTAATAGAACATCGACAAATACGTACGATGTCTAAATTACATAAACTTAAAACTTTTACTTGTTACACATAGGGTAGTTCTTACAAGACTGGTCGTTCTAACAAGGAGGGAGAGGGAGAAATTGCCGCTCATATTTGCCATAGGCGGAGAACACATCATACATGTACAAACATTAAAAACAATAAAATAAATAATTTACGGAACATCATGGGTTTTGCAATTTTCAAGTAAAAATGGGTTTTACAAGGGTTTTTTTGGAATTACTTTCACAAGGCTCTTTGGTAGAAGATAATTGTAGCTAGGTACCTGATGTTTATTATAATAAACAAACAAAATGTAACTTCAATATGTCAATCTGACAATGCTAGGTCTAGCGAAACGGCTGTCATTAAAGTTAATAAAGCAATTTTTTAAATAAATAAGTTTTGGTAAAACGAAGAGTTTTTCATTATTCTTAATAAGATGAACTTCCAAAAAGTAAGGGTTAGTACAATTAATTTAACAAAAAATACTAATTGCTGAATAATTTTATTTAAAAATCATAAATAGGTAAATGCGAAATATAAAATATATTGTGTAAAACTTTTGCCAAAATGACCATTTGAACTATTTTGTAATTACTTCTATAAGGCGCATCTGTATAAGATAATTAATGTCTAAATTATTAACCAATTTAAATGGGAAGTATGGGCTTGTGATATATAGTTTGAAAGGTCTCTTCATTCTCTATCCAAAAATGTTTTTAAATTTATTGCAAACATTTAAAATAAAAAAAATATCTGATATCTAATATTTAATTGTTCTTAACGTAATAAATATGATTGTTAATGAAGTAGATGTGCAAAAGGATCACCGCGAACGTCTTGGCAACATCCTAATCTTAAATAAAGGATTTTTTTATAATATTATGTGTTCACTTTTTGAGTAAACGAAAGTGGGGGTGCTAAAATTATAGGGCAGCAATATTTACAGAATTCGATTTTATTATTTGACGTTATAAATAATTTTTTAGAACTTTTTGTGGAACAAATTAGCCTTTACTATGCCCTTTATTTTGATGTAATTGAATTTGAATTCCAACAAAATGGGGGTGGTACCTTGAACTCAACCTAGCACCCCCATTTTCAAGGCGGTTTTATCGACTTTCGCGGTGGTACAAATTTCAATTTTTGTGGTACAAATTAGCCTTTAATTAGCTCTTAATTATGGGCAACTGTATTTTTAATTTAGTGAATGTGGGAGTGCTAGCTTGATTGACATCTAAAACGATATCGTAATTCCAATCATTTTCAACTATTTTTGATTTAATAGCGTTATCTGTGTTTTTTGGCCAAAATTTTCAATTATTTATAATTAAATTAAGTTCTGATGGTCGATTGTTTTGCGTTTCGGGGTTATTGTACCTCTTCCCCACCCGTCGACTATATCGATATAATTTGCTGCAGGTGGTGGGTCCTTTATTAAGTTTTGGATGTTCCCTTTTGCTTTTGTACCGAAAATCTGTCAGCAGGGAATCACCCCCGTCGTTTACAACTTTCAACTCGTTTCAAGGACATTCAAGGATTAATTAAATTCATCGAGGGTGTTGACTTTTTCGAGTTAAATTAGAATAAAATATGTTAATACTGTTAAGAATAATGAAAAACTCTTCGTTTTATCAAAACTTCCAATATTTATTAAAAAATTGCTTTTTTAACTATAATGACAGCCGTTTCGCTAGACTTAGCATCGTCAGATTGACATATTGAAGTTACATTTTGTTTGTTTGTAGCTAGGTACCTGATGTTTAGGTAGTTATAAGGCTAGACCAAGTATGGAAGTAATAAGACATAACAATATTAAAGCCTAGATGTTATGAGCCCTAAGGGATTATCCTGGATGTACTTCCCTCTAAGATCAGTATAACTGTGTAATGATATAGAAAAACCAGGAAAAAACTATATCATGCTGATCTTTACAATAACTTAATATATTTGTGTTACAATTACGTCTTATCTATGTATAAAATGAAGACTCAATCAAAGCAAACACTTTAAAAGTGGAGAACTTCCCAGATTTATTTGTTCATTAACAACTTTAAATTGTGGATCTGCTAGATGTCTTTTTATTTCAAGTTCTTCAAGGAAATCTAAATTTTGTTTTTTATTACAAGTGTGTAGTATTTGGATGTCATTGATGTGTAAGAGTGAGGTTGGATGTTCAAGTAGGTGTTTTGCATAATTTGACTTATCTGGTTGTTTTAATCTATATGCTCTTAAATGTTCGTTAAATCTTACTTCAAAATTTCTTTGTGTTTGACCTATATATACAGCATTACACTTTGGACAATTAATTTTGTAAACACCAGATTTTTTTAATTTAGGTAATTTTGTTTTTACATTTAACAATTTTGTACCAATATTATTTTGTGTTTTAAATGATATTAATGCTGATGTTGCCGAAGATATTATTTTTGAAATTTTATTGGAAATAGTTCCACAATATGTAATATTTTTATAACTTTTAATTTCTTTAGTTTGTTTAGGAAATATTAGGTTTAGTGACACTTTTATCCACATTTTTTGTGCTTTTTTAACTACTTTTTGTGCTTCCTTTGATTGAGTTTTACATTTTATGTTTACATAATTGGGTATTAAATTTTTCTTCAGACATTCTTGGTTAAACCAAATAAGAGAACATGTAAACGATTCAAATTATCTATTAAATGACAATGATAAAAAATACCTAGTAAATAAAAATCCTCAATGTCCAGAATTATATGGAACAATTAAATTACATAAAGATTCAAAACCGATTAGACCAGTAGTTTCATATGTTAACACTCCTAATACTAAGGTAGCTAAAAAATTAAATACTATTCTAAATAATTATGGTTACACATCTAAATATTCAGTACAAAATTCATTAGATTTGATAAAAAAATTAGATAAATGTAAATTACAAAATAATACTAAGTTAGTTTCATTTGATGTAACTAATATGTTCTCTAAAATACCTCCTAAAGAATGTATAGTTCTAGTTAAAAAGCTATTAGATGAAAGAAATATCCATCCAGGAATAATATCAGATATAATTGACTTATTTAATGTATGCATTAGTCAAAATTATTTTACTTTTGATAACAAAGTATATATTCAAAATGAGGGTCTTCCAATGGGAAGTCCCATTTCTCCAATTTTAGCAAATATTTTTATGGATAATTTAGAAAAAATAATATTTAATTCTAGTTATAAAAACAATATTGTATTTTGGTATAGATATGTTGATGATGTGTTAGCAGGATTTGTAGGTAGCGAACGACAGTTAGATATATTTTTTAATTATATTAATACCTTGCATCCTAAAATTAATTTTACTTTAGAAGTTGAAGAAAATAATTCAATTAATTTTCTAGATTTAAAAATTGAAAAAGTTAATAATTTACTAAATTATTCAATATACAGAAAACCAACACAAACAGATGTAACCATACCGTATAATTCAAATCATCCTATAACACATAAATTAGCAGCTTATAATTCTATGATACATAGGGCATTTTCAATTCCAATGAACAAAATTAACTTTGATAAAGAAATTGATATCATAAAACAAATAGCTACATCTAATGGCTACCCAATTCATTTAATAAATACACTAATTAATAAGAAAGAACAGAAAGTGTCACTAAACCTAATATTTCCTAAACAAACTAAAGAAATTAAAAGTTATAAAAATATTACATATTGTGGAACTATTTCCAATAAAATTTCAAAAATAATATCTTCGGCAACATCAGCATTAATATCATTTAAAACACAAAATAATATTGGTACAAAATTGTTAAATGTAAAAACAAAATTACCTAAATTAAAAAAATCTGGTGTTTACAAAATTAATTGTCCAAAGTGTAATGCTGTATATATAGGTCAAACACAAAGAAATTTTGAAGTAAGATTTAACGAACATTTAAGAGCATATAGATTAAAACAACCAGATAAGTCAAATTATGCAAAACACCTACTTGAACATCCAACCTCACTCTTACACATCAATGACATCCAAATACTACACACTTGTAATAAAAAACAAAATTTAGATTTCCTTGAAGAACTTGAAATAAAAAAACATCTAGCAGATCCACAATTTAAAGTTGTTAATGAACAAATAAATCTGGGAAGTTCTCCACTTTTAAAGTGTTTGCTTTGATTGAGTCTTCATTTTATACATAGATAAGACGTAATTGTAACACAAATATATTAAGTTATTGTAAAGATCAGCATGATATAGTTTTTTCCTGGTTTTTCTATATCATTACACAGTTATACTGATCTTAGAGGGAAGTACATCCAGGATAATCCCTTAGGGCTCATAACATCTAGGCTTTAATATTGTTATGTCTTATTACTTCCATACTTGGTCTAGCCTTATAACTACCTAAACATCAGGTACCTAGCTACAAACAAACAAAATGTAACTTCAATATGTCAATCTGACGATGCTAAGTCTAGCGAAACGGCTGTCATTATAGTTAAAAAAGCAATTTTTTAATAAATATTGGAAGTTTTGATAAAACGAAGAGTTTTTCATTATTCTTAATAAGATGGACTTTCAAAAAGTAAGGGTTAGTACAATCAATTTAATTTTGTTAATACTGTGTTTATAAAATAGGAGTAGTTTGAAACATTTAAAAACCCCAATCAAACTATAAAAACTAAAATGAGAATTCTGGTAACGTCTAAATTATTTGAGATATCGATTACAATCTTAGTATTATCGCTACGCATCACTACACATCGCACCTCCGGAGAAACATTCTGCCGTCCTTTTTCTATAAAGCCGTTAAGTGACAAAACATAGTTTCGAGATATTAACAAAAAAGTTAGATTTAAAATCTTCGGGTGTTACCGATGTAGTGCATGCTTTGTTGATAGAGTATTGGATAGAGAACTAAATTTACTAACTTTGGGAGACAAAATAATTCCGAAATACTGAATAATAGTTTTTTTATTGCAAATTTTCTATTTTATTGTTGAACCATTAATTTTAATAACATCTAATACAATCCTAAAAAACGGCTAAGGTAAGCGCAGCCGTTATTTAGTGTTGTAAAAGTCCGTGACTGCAACGATATAAACTTTAGTCAGTAGTTACCTGTGTATTTACAACTCTAAAATACAGTTAAATCACTTAAACGTCTTATAGGATTGTTAATAAAGAGTGGACAATTTAAACATACAGGGTGATTGATTAGTGTGAGGAAGCTCAGTAGATCTGTTATAGTAAAATTTACAAAAAAAAGTTATTAACAAAAGTTGTAGGCAGCTTTAAACTCCACATTTTAAAATTAGTTACAATCTTACAGGGTGTTCCATAAGATGGTGGCATACCAAACTTATGTTTTTTTAAATGGAACACCCTGTATTTTATTTTAAATTTGAAATCTGCTTAACTTCCACATCACAACAATGTAAAGTTTTATTATGTTATACTGGGTATTTAAAAAGTTATAACCAATATTACCTGAAAATCGTATCAAGTTTAACCCCCTGTATAATTAAAAAGGAGTATAGGAACATTGATCTATTGCAACCATAGTTTTTTAATAATTGTTAAAAATTATAAAACATATTCGTTTTCATAATATTCGTTAAATCAAATACAGGGTAAGTCAAAATGCTAGTACATTATTTTCTTGGTAATTTTAAATGGAACACCCTGTATTTTATATCACTATCGAAAAGTACTAATATCATACTTCAAATTTTATTAAGTTTTCCCTATACCTAAAGTTATCAGTTTTCTAGATATTTTTATTTTTCCATCAAAGTATTGATTTGGTAGATATTTTAACGTTTACCAATAATTATTGTGAGTCGGCTATGATTGGCTTGTCAGAAACTGACAGTTTGACATTATTGTTTATTAATTCAGTATTGTGGTACACCGTAAATTAGCAACAATTATTATTAGCAACAATATCAATTTAATTTAAATTAGAAATAATGAATTTTACTACTAATGAATTGGTAGATATGATCTGGATTTTGGGGGAATGCAATAAAAATTCATTACTCTCCGCTAGAATTTATCAAGAACGGTTTCCAGATAGGCGGCAACCTAGACAAGATACATTTGAAAAATTGAAAGATCGATTTAACCGCACTGGTTCAGTGAAATATGAAAAACATGAACGAACAAAACCGAGTGTGACAGAGGAAAACGAAATGAGTGTGTTGATGGCAGTTACAGAAAACCCACACACAAGTATAAGGAGCATTTCCCATGAACAAGAACTTAGTTACTACTCTGTTCAAAACATTCTATCTAAAAACAAGATGTACCCTTATCATATTCAAAAGCATCAAGAATTAAACAATGATGATTTTCAGAAACGAATAGTGTTTTGTAAATGGGCTTTAAAAAAAATTAATGAGCAGAGATATTTTTTTGATTATGTCCTATTTGGTGATGAAGCTACATTCCATCGAAACGGTTCTGTTAATAGGCATAACTTTCACTACTATTCAACAAGTAATCCATACCACATAGTAACACATAGTCAAAGTGGGGAGGTATCGTCGGTAACTATGTAATAGGTCCATATTTTTTTGAAGATAACTTAAATGGTGAGATTTATTTAGATTTTATCGTAAATCAGTTACCGATATTATTAGAAGAGGTTCCACTTAATATACGTGAACAAATGTGGTTTCTACATGACGGTGCTCCTGCGCACCACAACGAATTAGTACGTGGTGAACTTAATGATCAGTTTGGAGAAAGATGGATCGGAAGGGATGGACCGGTCAGGTGGCCCCCCCCAAGGTCACCAGATTTCAATAAAATAGACTCATTTTTTTGGGGTTACGTTAAGAACGAAGTGTATAAAATACCTCCAACAACAAGGGATGATATGAAAGATAGAATCCGAATTGCATTTCAAAATATTTCTTTACAAATACTTAATAATGTAAGCAACTCATTCAATGACCGCTTTCAAGCATGCATAAATGTTTTAGGAGGTCATTTTGAACATCTTACTTAAGTAAGATAAGTTAAAATTACTATTGTTTTTTTTATTTTTCTCTGTTGTTCATTTTTTTTTCTTAATTTTCAGTCGGTTATTTTATATAAAATTTATTTGAAATAAATTGTTTTCTTTTCTGTAACGCTATTACTAAATTAATAAACAATAATGTCAAATTGTTAGTTTCTGACAAACCAATCATGGCCAACTCACAATAATTATTGGTAAACGTTAAAATATCTACCAAATCAATACTTTGATGGAAAAATAAAAATATCTAGAAAACTGATAACTTTAGGTATAGGGAGTACTTAATAAAATTTGAAGTATGATATTAGTACTTTTCGATAGTGATATAAAATACAGGGTGTTCCATTTAAAATTACCAAGAAAATAATGTACTAGCATTTTGACTTACCCTGTATTTGATTTAACGAATATTATGAAAACGAATATGTTTTATAATTTTTAACAATTATTAAAAAACTATGGTTGCAATAGATCAATGTTCCTATACTCCTTTTTAATTATACAGGGGGTTAAACTTGATACGATTTTCAGGTAATATTGGTTATAACTTTTTAAATACCCAGTATAACATAATAAAACTTTACATTGTTGTGATGTGGAAGTTAAGCAGATTTCAAATTTAAAATAAAATACAGGGTGTTCCATTTAAAAAAACATAAGTTTGGTATGCCACCATCTTATGGAACACCCTGTAAGATTGTAACTAATTTTAAAATGTGGAGTTTAAAGCTGCCTACAACTTTTGTTAATAACTTTTTTTTGTAAATTTTACTATAACAGATCTACTGAGCTTCCTCACACTAATCAATCACCCTGTATATTGAAAAACGAGGCTAAAGGCTTTTTGCCCAGTTTTTGAATTTATTTTGTACTTGCATTAACATATTTGCCATTAGGAAATAAACGTTTTTTGAAAAACTTTTGTGTTTAACTGTGTTTTAGTATTGAGTTCCTGGAACTTAAGTTTTACTAATTTACATTAGTTACGACGGTTAACTGTAATTTTTTAAAGGGAAATTCTATCAGATATTATTAAAAAACTGTAACTACACAAAATTTATTATTATTAAAACTAATTAAAAAATACATCATTAGGGTACTTCTTACAGTTACAATATAAATGGCCTACGTACTAGCATAAAAATAAGAAAAATCATAAACAAAAATTTTAATAACAATTCTAAAACAATTTAAAAAAATACATTTTACAAATTTATATTATAAAAAAATCACATTTAGTTAGGCAGCTACTTAAAGGTAATAACTTTAATAACAACCTAGAAATTAAGAAGTAATAAAAAACAATATTGTATTTTAGTAATTATTTTTGTGAATATAACATTTAAAACGAAATCGATATACTCAGGTGCCTACCTAAATACTATAGCTTTATAAGTATAAATTTAAAATAAAATTAGTCAAAACTTAAAGTAAATATTCATGCGAAATAGGTTTTACTGAAAAATCTTAAATCTGGAATACCTAGGTAGTTACCGATTAATAAAATCTGTTATTTTAAATAAACCACAAAAAAAATAAAAAACAATAATATTAATATATTCAAAAGGATTAATTTTTATAAAGTAGAACGTTTACCCTTAATAGGAACCTTTTCTTTTTCAGAGTATTCATGAATATTTTGCCAAAATTTCAATTTATGTCTATCAGTTATATTACATAGAACCTTAATTACAGCATCTTTTCGTTCTTTTTCAATTCCTTTTGGTTCACTTTTAAACTCCGGAAGTAATTGTGTAGTTTGTTTTAAGTACTTTTCCGTCATAAATCGTAATATTTTATATTCTTCGTCTAAATCATTTTTGTATAACAGGTCGTAATTACTTTTTTCAAAACAAACTTCAATGATATCTTTTAAATATACTCTTGGATTGGAACTTTGGATTCGTCTATCAGAGACAAAATTAGGATAGTTGAAAAAGTTTGTAGGTTCCATACACTTCACTTCCACTCTAGATAAATTTGCAGAGGATACACAATCTGAAAAATCTTTAAAATCATAGATCTTACCTTTTTTTCTCATAGCTTGCTCGACCTGATGATGAAACTGATCACAAGACATGAAAGTATGTCCTGGTTCAAAATAATTAAATGTTATTTTCTTCGTCCCAATCAAATCACTATTAATCAAATATACCATAAGCGAGTATAAAAGCCAGTTTTTATTTTTCGCACTGCAATTATCCATCCAAATATGTATATGTTCGATATCACGATAATGTAATATAAACTGATAATAACAGCTTAAAATGTCTTCTTGTTTACGGCCTGAGATACCATCGTGCCATATGCAAGCGTATGGCTTGTAATCGGTAGTTATTCTGCCAATAGGTGCAAATGATAGATTAAAAGTAGCCAATCTTGGACAAAATATGATATTTTTGAAACAGTCGAGCCTTGGTAACATGATCACTTTCTGTAAGTCGACACTGAAATATATATTCTGTTCACTCTGAGAAAGGGTTTTATGGAATTCGTACAAGGTCCGTGCTTTTATGAATTTCTTTCTGTGTTCATCATAACCTAAACACGTTTCACAATTTTCCGGTACATTGGTCTTTACGTCATGAGACGTAGCCTTAGAGTGTAAAATATAAGCTTCGCAAGTTTCGCATTCTTCGTTCCCGAGTTTAGTGAAGGAAATGTTCATATCCTTGACGATCTTTCTGTAGAACTCATACGACACTTTTTATCTGGATGTTTCTTACAGAAATCCTCGTACATTAATTTTACAGAAATGTCACATGGTAAATATTTTCTATTTGGGGCATGTTCCCGACGATAATGTGGCTCTAAAGGATGAAATGATTCCACATGAGCTTTAAATATCTGCCTGTCGTATGATTGGGTTTTGGTATGCAATCCACGTTTATCTTCTTCCTCAACATTTTTAGTATGTATTGCATTGTATAATACAGTGTCATTATTTTTATTGAAACCCAATGTAGTCAAAAGAAATATTTTACACACCTCTACTACTTCTCCGTCATCTTTCTTTAAATGGAAAACACTTCTGGCACTTCTTTTTGGATGTGTTGTTACTTTTCTCTTTGGTAATGCTTTAGATGTGCTATTTTGTAAGAAAATACGTCTTTCTCGCCACGATAACTTCCAGAAACCTTTATTAATATTTTCCCGTTCATCTGGGGAAAATTTTGCGAAACATTTTTTAATGCATTTTTCATTACATCCCAATTTCACCCTATATTTATCTTCAAATTTTTCATTTTTCTTGGCCTTTTTATCTTTTGAGCTAACACGTTTCTTTTTAGAAGTGAGAATAGCAGACGTAGATGGACCTGGATGATCAATGGCATCAAATGATTGAAATTCTGGAAGTACGATCGCTTTATTTTCTGTATCAACAGATTGTGGTTGTGACTCTAGATTAACCGTTTCAGATGGAATAGATTTTGACCATTTAATATTCTCACTGCATTCACCAGATTCATCTGAGGACAAATCCTCATTCGGATCGTAATCTTTATCCTTAACAGAATCATCTGAATCTTCTAAATAATGTGGTAAAGGAGAAATATTAGTATTAACATTAAAATTTCCATCTAATTCAGGTGATCTCAACGGCATCACTTCGTTACAAATTAACGATGGCTCAGGATTTACAAGGTCAACAAAAAAGGGGTTTACAAATAACGAATCTAAAAATTCCAGACCCAAGTCTTTGGATGTTTTTGTTTCATTAAATGTTTCAAAAAAAGTTGTGTTCATAGAGTATTCTCGTTGCATAAGTGCTTCAACGTGCGAATACTCATTCTGAGTAAAGTTTTGTAGAGTGCGCTTATTTCTGGAAATCAGTGGATCATTTGATTTTGTATTTTGCTCTGTTGGAGGTTCATTTTCTTTTTCATCATACTCGTGATTTTCTTTGCAACGATCTAATATTTTTAAGATCCTTGAGTTAGTAAACCTAAAATAAAAGACAAATAAAAATTAAGATAATATGTTATGGTTATTTTTTATTTTTTTTTCTTATTTAGTAGCTTATTTCCTGTTTTAATGTATAAGCTACTTATATTGTAAACTATCAAATTTCTATCGATGTTACTAATAGTAGGTAGGAAATAAAAAGAATTGTTTATATATCGGAAACGGTGCATGTAAAAATACCCTTTACCAAAAATAATTAAGTTTGACACTTACCCTGTACATGGTCGTTTCGTTGTCATTTTTGGCGCCAACTCGATATAAAGCTAGGAATAATACGTGCACTCTATACGAAGTCCCACAAAAGAATGAATTAATTAAGGGATGCAAAATACTAGGCAAAATAAACCACGCTTCCACCTCCACTCTCACCCTTTTTTCGTCTGTAGTTAACGGTTTTCTAGTGTTGTTTTGTCACTTAACTGCGTTGTAGCATAGTAAAAATAGATCTTATTATTTTTTAAACAAACCTATAATACAGTCACGGTATTTTAGTGATGTTTCAAGGTAGTGGGCAATATTATTTTACCAATATTGATGGTAAAAGTAATTTAGCGCTTTTATAGGTTTGATTTATGTAACTGTCAGTAAATAATAATAAACACTTTAATATGGTTGAAGACACTTAGCCGTCCTTTAGGTCTTTATTTTTTCGTAACTGTGTTTAAGCTCTGTATTAATTTGAAGTTTGTAATAATAACATTCGGTTAGCTACCTTTAGCCTTTTTAAAGTGTTGTAAATTCAAATAACTGTTATTTAACGTTGCAAACCGGCGAAATGGTGTACTTAGCCGTTTATTAGAGTCTCGTAAAAACTAAACTAACAGTGATAGCCATTTAAAACCCAGACAAAAAAACGCGCCATCTTCTCCGTTTTCTGGCGGTAAAGATAACTCAAAATTGACCAAATGTCACTTAACGGCTTTTTAGAGAAAGGACGGCAGCATTGTCGTAAGAGCTATTTTTTTAAAAATGGAGGTTTAATTACCAATATTACTAAAAATGTATATAAACTATCTGTGGCAACAAAGTCAGAATTGTATTTAAATAATCTATCGCTAGATGTCGCTTATGTCTTTGTGGAAATAAACGATCGTTCGACGTGTGTGGAGCTATATTGTCACAAAGGTAAATATGACAAAACACATTAGCTTATTTTGGGGAAACAACGACTGAAATGCATGTTTAAATCTTGGTAACTAGATTTTATTGTCATTATTGGGTCAACAAAGACGTAAGTGTATTTTCTGACTTTGTTTCAGGAAGAAAGAAAGATGATCTGTTGAAGTTATTAAATAGTAATATTGAGGCTAAATACCTATTACGAAACTGTTTATAGATCTTTGTTTTAGTATTTTATTAAATATTAATAAGAAATAAAGCTGTTTCATTTAATTTTCTCTTGCCATTAAACATTAATTTTTTTATTTGAAAGTAAATTTTTTAGATAGTTCTAGAGCAACAAAGACACATTTGTGGTAATCTAGCCCCCTAAATGCCACTAGCAATCGCAAAACACAAAACGTCTTAAAATAACAACGCTAACATTAGGAAGTAAGAGCTACAAAACACCTGGAAGCATTCAAATTCCTTGCAAAGAGGTTGAAATTGTGTTTTATCATGTATTCAATATTTAAAAATCTTTAAAAGGCTCTCCTCAACATTTTATAGATTTGCACTTACGACTTTGTTTCTCCGGAGGTGCGACATATTTTTAACTATATTGCCCACGTTGTGGGAAACCAAGTTATCCACTTTAGATATCTAAGATGCTTTCTGAGGTTTCAGTACCCAGTATTTGGCCACACTGCGATGTTTTAACATTCGCTAAGTGTTAAGACCATCAATGTATTTGTTATCATTAATTAGATTTTTAAAATTTTAATTTGTAGGCTATTTAAAAATATTTAAATCAAATATTGGTATTAAGGAACTCATGCCTCCAAAGCTTTAAGCAAAATTATTGTTTTATCCTATATCAGAACCTGTATTTTCTAAATATCACTTTTTAGAAATTATGTCACCACACACACTCACATAGAACCTAACTCACATAGAACCACACATACTACACATTTGTGATAAAAAAATTAGTCTTCCACAAATATATTAAATTATTGTAAAAATCGGCATGATATAGTTTTTTCCTGTATTTTCTGTATCATTGCTCAGTTATACTGATCTTAGGGCTAATAACATCTAGGCTTCTTCTTCGAAAAAATAATTAACCCGATTGGTTTAACCAAGAATGTCTAAAGAAGAATTTAATACCCAATTATGTAAACATAAAATGTAAAACTCGATCAAAAGAAGCACAAAAAGTAATTAAAAAAGCCCAAAGAATGTGGATTAAAGAAGAAAGTAGAAAGTGGTTTAAAATAAGAGATGCTCTAGACATTTACATTAAAACTGTTCATTCAGAATTAACTTATTCAATGCATTCTTTACACTGAACGAAAAAGTAGCCACTATTGAATTAAAATATGTATTGAATCAATGTTTCTAGTGATTAAAACTCAGCCGATACGCAAAGTGATTAAAGCAATCATTCCAATGTAATTGACTGAACTCTAGGTATTGGTGCAATCACACAAAATTATTAATTTAATAACATAAGTTGATTGATGTTATCAAATACAAGTATTGATTTGTGGACGACTAAAGTTTAATTTAATTACTGAGGAGATCAACACAATATGAAAAAACATCAATAATCTGCAAACACTGATCACTGTTGTAGATCAATCCAATTATTTTGTTGATTAAATTGATCAAAGCAAGATTATCAAACTAATCACTGAATACGACTAAAATTAATCATTGTTGTAGATTAATACAATTATTTTGTTGATTAAATTAATCACAGCAAGATTATCAAACTAATCACTGAATACGACTAAAATTAATCATTGTTGTAGATCAATACAATTATTTTGTTGATTAAATTAATCACAGCAAGATTATCAAATTATCCACTGCATACGACTAAATAATTGTCGTTGGAGTTAATGTTGATGGAATAATGGATAAATAAAATATTCTTTTTGTTACATTTTGTTTATTTTTTATTGTTTTTAAGTATTCACAACAACAACAATCCAATTGTTTCTACGTTAAAAATATTTTCTCCTATACAATAAACAAACGGCTGAAAACTTTTCTTTTTTTCCTTTAAACATGCAACATAATTTTCCAGTTCCTGTATTGTTCGTACCAAAAATAAAAATGATTCCTGAGAATCACTAATGGTAAATATTGTTGTGGTGTTTTTTCCGAACTTGTCCTTTTTTACTATTTTGTTTGTGGGTACCATATATCCATGTAGACACCATAACAAGGCGACGTCACAGCCATCTAAAATATAAAATATTTTATTAAATAAGTTTCAGGTTAAAGTTCAAATCCGCAACTGAAGGAAAAATAAGTATAATCTGAAAAAGTATATATGTTTTCCTCTCCAAAATACAAGAAAAAGGATTTTCTGAGAAACGGTTAGAAATACTTACTTTCATTAGCTTAAGTCATGAGTTGATCCAACAATTATTTCATATTTTTATTCTTTACGTGTTGTTCCTCCCTGAGAAACGACAACATTGCTGGAAATTCCGCTCTCCATTCTGCAAGTAGATATCCCTTGCTTTTAAAAGCTGACTCAAAATCCATTTCAATCTGCAATAATAAATTATAAATATGCTTAATGTTTAAAATTGCATTAATAACCTTTACCAAACGAAACCCAGAGGGTTGTCTATAAAAGGGCCATTCTTCCAATACAGCTGTTATTGTAGTGAACGTTTTTATTTGATGCAGCCTTAAATTGCTACATGCTTTCCATATAGTGTCAAAATCTTCTGAAGACAGATGACTGTATTTTAAAGTTTCAATGCAGCTTTGGGCATCTTCCTCTGGTACTAAAAAATAATTGATTATAAAATGAAATAATAATTATGTGTCATTTATTACCAATATCTTCCTGATATCGTAGCACAGCATTTTTGCCATTCATTTAAGCTATTTTTGGTTTTATTTGACTCACTGTACATTTTAAATGTGAATTTAATTTCTTAAAATTGAAAATTTAAAGTTATAACATTTGCTTACAATAATGATAATATTTCTCTGCCCTATTATAATTAATTTATTAGCTATTAAATGACTTACCTCAAATTGCAGTAAAAATGATTATAATTATTATTATAATAGGCACTATAAAACAATACATATCAGATCACAATCCGTAAACAACTCTACATTAAGAAAGAAAGCTAAAATCTAAAATGCTGCTCGGTCTCCAAAATATGTATGGAATAACCGACGTTTTTCACGATGTTGCCAATTCATTGAATTGATTTTGCAAGTAAGAAGGATAAAAATAATTTATTATGCTTAAACGATCTTCTATTTAGCATAACCTTTTTATCTTTTTACTGGTTTTTTTTCTTTTTCGACAAAGCAATTAGGAAAACGAAACGCACAATAAGATGAACAAAAATTATAAATGTACCACCATAGTACATTAGCCACCATAATACATTAACAGGGGTACATAGGTGTTTTTAAGTAAAGCTGACAATGACGCTTCTACACGAAGTAAAGTATTTTAAAGTCTATCATCAGAGTGATTGTTTCAATGAAATAAGTTATTGAATTCTAGTAAATTTACGCGGGAAATTCTATCAGAGAGATTGTTTCAATTACAAAAAGTATTGAATTTTGATATCCTCAGTAATCATTTTGATTAGCTTTGTTATTAAAATAAAGTTGTGAATATGTAGGTGAGCTATTAAAAAAACAGTGTAATTATAGAATCATAGTGCTAAATCTGTTAAAATTAATTTTATAACAATTTATAATTGTAATTTTGTTACGATATAATATTTATTATTAATATTTATAAAGTAAATGAGTAAATAGGGGAAATGTTATAAGTGGAATATTTAATTTTTATACTAAATATTTTTTTAAGAGTACCTATACCCTATTTAAAAGCATTAAATTACATTAACAAGTGTAGATATGTAGGTATTTTAATTAAAGTTGAAAACGAACTAAAGTACTTTAAAGTCTATCACCAGAATGATTGTTTTAATGAAATAAGTTATTGAATTTTAGTAAATTTACGCGGGAAATTCTATCACCAGAGAGATATTGTTTCAATTACAAAAAGTATTGAAATTTGATCTCCTCAGTAATCGTTTAGATTAGCATTGTGATTGAGATCAAGAAATAAGTTGTAACCAGGTTGCATGTCTATTGCAATTAATTTTACAATTTAAAATAAATAAATGTATATTCCATATTGTTTTATCCCCTTCAAAGTATTTATTTCCCAGGGAGGAAAAGGACATCATAAGTGCCGTACCGTACATCAATGAAAGCACTTTGTTCCTTATTATACAAATAGCATTATTTACATGCTGTTGATTTCCTTAGAGGTGTAAAATAATTATATCATCTGTAAGGTGAATAATCTGTAAATATCAACTATCAAAGTAATCATAACAATGTCACTACAGTAATTGTCATAGTACTCATTTTGATTAAATAGATCAAATATGTAATTAAAATCAATCTCTCTGGTTTGATCACACCTGATAATTAATTTTAGATTAATTTGATGATTTTATTTGATAATTTTAAACATCTAAACAATACTAAAATGTAATTGAGTTTTTCTTTAAACATTGATTATTAAACAGATTATTACAATTACTAAAAGTATCACTTCAATTATAAAATAATCATATTGATTATTTGTATGGTTGATAACTGTATACTCATTTGATTGATTTCAATTATCAAAATATTAATATCAATACCAGTAAAATGTTTCTTTTAATAATAATTTTGATCAAATACATTAAATAAGTAATTAAAATCGATCTCTTTTGCTCAATCACAGCTGATAATTGATATAAGGTCCAATAATTTTTTCAGTGTAGAATTTGACTAAAATGTTGAATCTGGAACCGTTGGCGAAACTGATACTGAAAACCGTTTACACTACCACTACACCAACATGAAGAAGATAACTTGGTTATCGAAACGCGCGTCAGGCATATAAAAGTGTGTGTTGCATGGTGTAGTGGTAGTGTAAACGGTTTTCGGTATTACAATTTGACTGCCTAGATGATAAAATTAGAGAACATTTCAGTAATTTGAAACACGATAAATATCAAAAACAGATAAGTAAATTAGGACAATTAATAAATGCCCAACACAACAAAACGAAAGTTACATAACATAATAACACAGTAAATAAGTAATCTCGTACCAATACATTTTGCTCCTCGGTTTGTAAATCTATCAGACACCAGTTTTTCAAATAATGAAAATAAATTTTTAGATAAGGGTTTAAAATATTGATTACCTCCCAAATTCACTAATATAAAAGAAATTTTAGCTACAAATTCTGAAATAGCTTTGACAACTAATTCAAATAACTTTATTTATGAAAAAATGCAAATAGCAAATGTTATTAAAGATATAAAACCAGATAAATTGAAAAGTCAAAGTCAAATTATTAAAAATGACCCTTTAGCTTTAAAATCAATCAAAAATAAAGTAGATCAAAATAACCTAATCATTACCAAATCAGATAAAGGGAAACAGTAATTTTAAAAAAAGAAGATTATAAATCTAAAATGAATGATTTCATGTCAAGTAATGTAAAAATTCTAAAGAACGATTCGACTCAAAATTTTCTAACCAAATGAGAGAACATGTAAATGATTCAAATTATCTATAAATTGATTTTACAAAAAATACCTAGTAAATAAAAATCCTCAATTATATGGAACTATTAAATAATAAATAAAGAGTCAAAACCGATTAGATCTGAAGTTTCGTATGTTGGCACTCCTAATACTAAGGTAGCTATTCTAAATAATTGTGTTTACACATCAAAATATTCAGTATAGAAATTCATTAGATTTGATAGAGAAATTAAGTAAATGTAAATTACAAAATAATACTAAATTAGTAACGTTTGATCTAACTATTAATATGCTCTCTGAAATATCTCCTAAAGAATGTATAGTTCTAGTTAAAAAGCTATTAGATGAAAGAAATATCCATCCAGGTATAATATCAGATATAATTTGCCTATTTAATGCATGCATTAGTCAAAATAATTTTACTTTTGATAACAAAGTATATATTCAAAATGAGGGTCTTCCAATGTCTTGTAGGTAACGAACGACAGTTAGATACATTTTTTAATTATAACTTGTATCCTAAAATTAATTTTACTTTAGAAGTTGAAGAAAATAATTCAATTAATTTTCTACAGAAAACCAACACTAACTACTACCACTTTTTTATAAAAGTAAGTGTAAGCAAAATGCATAATTCTCCTTAATTTAAATAATATCGAAAGGAAAACTCACATTGTTATCAATTATCTAGAATAACAATTAATAATTGATCCCAATGTTCACATACTGGGAAGAAATATTGCTGCTAGATTTTAACTAAGTGTTTTAACTCGTCATACATTGATATAGGATGAGTAAAAAACAACAATCTCTCCTATTATAAATATATTTATCGTATAAAGATTATGCGCTCGTTTTGGTTTAAAATTCTAATAAATGCACCAGCACGCTAAACTAATGTATATAACAATCGCATTTGTATGGAACCTTTATTATCTCAATTAGGAGTCCGTAAAACTGAAGAAAATTGACATAATGCATTAGCACGACAAATTTGTATTGCTTCCTGGTTTTCGATGTATATTATTTACATCGACAAAAATGATGATTATAGCGACAAACCGCTTTAAACATAATACCGGTGAATATTAAGTATTTTAAGGCATTTTTTGTTTAGTGTCGTTAGATAATTAACGTTTCGACATTTATTTTATCAAGAAAATGTGGAATAAACTACAGGACTGGTCAAATTTTGTTTTATAATAATGAAAATATGGTGTAGATGAAGAAATAAGACATTTTGATACACAATGTGATAATAATGTTAAAATTTTACTGTGACATAAAATTCAAACCGACTTGGTGGCCCGTCTACTAGTCATTGCTTAATTTTTATTATGAGACTTACTGAACAACCCGAAAATGCATGACTGCTAATTTTAGTTATTGGTTGGTATTAATAAAAATCAGCATTTACTTATAAGTATTAGCATCAGCAAAAAGTAAATACTGAAATGTATATTAAAAAAAAAGTATCTACTTATTATTCGTATTTTCTAATAAAGTCGAAATTTTATTATGAGAAAGAAATTACAAAAGTATGCGTTAACATATAATTTTTCAAATTAGTTCACACTTAAAATTAATACCTACATCAAGGATTTACTTACATTTATTTATCGACCACCATGTCCATGTTCGTTTCATATGAAAGTGAAAGTGAAGAAAGCAATGATGATTTAAAAACCAAAGAAGAATTAACATTTGTGGCCAAATTTGTGAGGGATAAAGACATACTTTTTAATAAAGGGAAAACTGCAATAAATAAAATGAAACGAGAAGTGTTAGCCACGCTCAGACAACAATATGAGAGTAAGTTATCATAGCATGCCTGATAAAAATGTAAATTAACTATGATTAACTAGATAATTTTGGGAAGGCTACCGATGACAAAAATCTATATTAATAACCTGAAAGCGATAGTGAAGAAAAAGACTGATGCCATAATAACCGGAAATAAAAAGAAAAAGTTAAGTGCAGCGGAACAATTCATCTACACAACACTACAGGGGACTCAAGAGGTCTGCAATCCTATTCTTATCATATAAATGACATAAAAAAAATAAAAATAATAACAAATAAATAAAATAATTTAATTTTTTTTACAGTGTCTTGAATGCGAATAAATACTTTGGTGTAATTTTAATAAAAAAGAATGTTAATTTCAATATACCTTTATAACTTTTTTTTCTAAACACATTTTAATCATTAAGAAGCAAGATTTTTTAAATATAGGCATTAAATTAATTACCTCCCTGTACAAAGACATAAGTTATATATACCTACTATGTAAGTTTAGTCTCCCTTATAAGGCAGTCACCATCGTTACCTTCTCGCCCAAAGAGACAAAATATGCGCCAATATCATCACCTGGATCGCCAATATATTTCAAAAAAAATTCGTTTAGTTAAATTGTTTATGGCACCCCCCCCCTAGTTTGTATTTAAAAAAATCGTCGATGACTGTTTCTGAAATAATGAATTTATTCCATACATTTGCATCATACTGTATGTAGAGCATGTTCCTTACTGATGGATAAAACGTGATTCTTGTACAACTTCATGAATAGTTGTCGCCTGGATTTGACGACAAAGTCATGAATAAATTTAGAAAAAAAAGTAATTTTTGTTTTCAACAAACTATTAGTTTTATTATTGATAAATTACATATTTTGTCTTAAAAAAAGAAAAGTATAAGCAAATAAAAAGATTAGTTAGTCTAAATTCAAGTTGCGTTTATTTAATAAGGGTTCCTAATCCAATTTAAAATTTAAAAACGAAAACCTACTACATATTAAAATTTCCTTTTCAACTTGAATTAAAATTAAACTAACGTATTAAGGATAATAAAAAACTCTTCGTTTTAACAAAACTTCCAATATTTATTTAAAAACTGCTTTTTTAAAAAAGCAGTTTTTAAATAAACTTATTGGAAGTTTTGTTAAAACGAAACGGCTGTCATTGAGTCTTTTAAAAAAGCAGTTTTTAAATAAAAATTGGAAGTTTTGTTAAAACGAAGAGTTTTTTATTATCCTTAATAAGATGGACTTCCAAAAAGTAAGGGTTAGTACAATCAATTTAAACTAACGTAATTTCATATATTTTTGCACCTATTTCACAATGTAAGGATAAATTTGTTATTAAAATATGGTAAACCATACTTCTAGATCGCTTTAAAAAATGCGTTGCAGTGGTTAACTTTTGAAAAAATTTTCAAGAAAAGACTTGCCCGCCCCCATAGAATAAATCCTATGGTCACCCTTGAGTGAATTTGATTGACTGTGGCAGTAAAACTATGTTTCTACTGTAATAATAGTATATTAGGCAACGATCATGTAATAACCATTACATGAGAGTTGCATACGCTATTTTTTCTACGACCTATATAAATAATCAAGAACTAAAAATATTATATTTATATTTGTAATGAACATAATAACAGTAATTACACGTATTTCTATAAAAAATTCTACACAATTGTAATTAATGAGGCATAGATGTAGGAAAACTATAAAAATTCGATTTATATTTATAGGTATTCAACATAATAATAATTGTAATTAATCTGATTTCTTGAAAATTATTTATTGTGCAGTTTGAAAAGTTCATTTCAGGTCCCACTAATCTGGAAGAAGAAGGAATATTTACATTTGTTTCATTATTGTTACTCTCAATAGAGTTCAACATTGTATTAACAATACATAGTTTCCCTCAATTCTTGAAAATAAGCAATCAAAACATTTTCGTTGTACTTCTCCAGTCCATAAACCGTTGATATCATTTTTCGTACACTTTCTTAAATTTTTGAGGCGAAATATTTTGTACTGCATTTTCTGCTTTCTCCGATATATGTGGAGGAGTAAATGGTAATTCTTCTATATTGCTGATATCAGACATTTTGATAATATAATTATTAATTTTTAAAGTTTAGCTCGAGGAGATTGGAGGTCTTGGTTTAGCTGTTTAGGAAAATTTAATGAATTTGGAATATAGGTTAGAACTATCAAACACTTTTTGAGAGACGCCTACTTGATACCTACTTAAATGTAAAATATAGGTGGTATGCGGTAAATTGTTCAGTATTGTAATGAAAACCATTATAACATCAGTTTAAGCAGTTTTACTACAGGAGTTAAATTGTTGTACCAAAGCGTAAGACAATATTACTGCGGGAGCATAACGATATGTTCTATATGTTAATCCTCTTTATCCTGCATATCCGGATACACCAATAAAAAAAATTAATGAATGAAAGAATAAATAGAAAATACATAAATATTGAAAAACTGTTTATTTTTATCCACAACTCATTATAACAAGAACAATAAAGAGAAACCAACCAAACTAACAACATAGCTAAATTAAAAAAAAATTAAAAGTAAATTAAGGAACATGTTATAACTCTTAGCTATTAACTAATTCTTGCTTCACTCATAGATTCTAGCTAGGATAGGTCCTAAAAAAATATTGGAAGATCAACATACCTTTTTCTGTATTATAAAATATATACTTTGTATGTTCAACTCTTTTGATTCTGACGATTACATTTTAAGTTTTGGAACATACAGAATATTTTTTGTCACACAAGTAAACTGTACAAAACAAAATATATCAAATGCTGTTCTACCTTGTATTATCAAACGCAGTCCCTTATATCTCTGATTAATTTGGATCACGCTATTTTGTATAAAAGAACAAAGCTGTGAGCTTATTGACATCGATTAATTTCCTAGATTAATTGAGTGTTTACAAGGATTAAAAAAGCTTCGTTGAAAATAATAGAATAATAAAATGAATTGGGAAATGAAAATTAGAATAAAGCTTGAAGGGCTTTACACGCAGCACCATCTACATTTTTTCTTTAAAAGACCGTTCATTATGGTTTTTAATGAGGCTTTTTCTGTAGTTAGTTTTAACTTTTGTTAAGCAGAGTTTTAATAATGATATGCAATTAGTTGGAAGCAAGATCTTGAACAGTTTTTTAATGAGTGTAGAATCATTTTTCAACATAAAAATATAGAAGTTAATTTTTTTTAATTTAATGTAAAAAATACTGCAAAGAACTGATTTCATTTTAATAAAAGTATATAGTAACATTTTACTGTGAATTCAGGAATTAGTTATAATTAGTACAATAAAAATTGATTCATTGATTATAATAATCGAGGGGTTAGCAACTCTTTCACTAGGTGTACAACTTCAAATGTTCAGTAGTTCGGTATAAAGTATTGGTGAATACCATTTTGTTTGAGAACATTCTCTTTAATGTAAACTGGAGGAAGTTGGTTTGATTAAATATGCGATACCATTATTTATTGTTGAATATGTTACTTTGTATTATTTTCACAACTTATTCTGATTAATAAAACAAAAATTTTAAAAATTGAATTAGTCGAAATATATCAATCCTCTTTCACTCAGAAACATTCTCTTCTCCTAACCATACTCTCCACTGCTTTACTAACCTCCATCCGTTCTCCCTCCCCTCTCAACATCATAAATCACCATATTTCTGAGATTTTCAGCAATTCTTCAATCTTCCACCATCTAAACGCGTGTCCCACATCATCGTCCACTTCACACCTTTCACACACTCCAGTCGCTCTCAATCGTTCTACCACATTACACATCAATCTCCCCAGAAATGCAACACAGCATCCGCATGTACCTTAATCTCGCATCCATCTTCACATTTTATCCCACAAACCTCATCAAACACGCACTTCCAGGGTATCAGTCCCAATACCGATCGCTGAGGCTCTCCCATCTCCGTCCTAAACCTCCACTCTCTCGAGTTACTCAAAGCCCGTCCCGTTAGATAATCCTCTAGTAAGTTAATTACCCCCACTCCAAGCCTCGACAACGCGCCCAACACTTCCATTTTGCTGATACCATTGAGCGCATTCGCGACGTCGAAGAATACAAGTAAGGCCAATTTTTTTCCACCAAGCTCATCACTCTGCTCAGTGCAGACTTTCCCTTCACAAACCCAACAGTCTTTTTATTAACTAACCTGTCAAGCCATCTATTCCTGAGGCCTTCCTATCCTTGATACTGTTACGTATTTACTTAGGTTTATATGTATATTTTTATTTTATAGTAATTGTGAAAAGTCAAAATTGACAAGAAACTCCACATTCCAAAATGTCGAAACAAAACTAACTAAATATAGAATATAACAAGTTCTTAGACATCATAAAATCCTCTCTTGTAAATTTATAATATGAGTCTGTCTGGATTCTGGCGTAAGCTAGTGCTTCTTCGCAACGTTGATGTAGGTTGTGCTATGGGTATCGCTGTGGTTCACTTTCAGATTGTTCTAGGAGTACCTCAGTTGTTTCATTTTCACTTTTAGCTTCTTCTGGTGTCTTAAGTACCTTAGTTGTCTCATTTTCATTTTTAGATTCTTCTGGTATCTTAGCGCTCAGCTTTTCCTCTACACTAGAATCATTAAAATGTGAAAACTCAGGTACCCATTGAAATTCAGGTGGGGTAGCTTTAGGAATTACTTTAGTAGACGCAATTTGATTTACATGCCTCCTTACTATTCGATTGTTAACTTCAACTTTATAAATGAGAGAACTTTCTCGTTGTAGAATTTTACCAAATTCCCATAAACAGGTCTTTTTTTTATCATACTTCTTAACTCTGACCGTCTCACCTATCTTATATACAGGAATATCTACTGGAATTTTGGATGATTTCGAAGGGTTCTTGGAATCTAACTAAATCTAATTTTGTTCTTATTTCCCTTCCCATTAATAACTGAGCCGGTGATTGTTTTGTAGTTGAATGAGGAGTTTTTCGATACTGCATAAGAAAATTTTAAAGTTTCAGTTCTAAATCGGTAGATTCATTTCCCATTTTTTTAAGGGCTTCCTTCATTGTTCCTACATATCTCTCCACTTGGGCATTGGAAGCTGGATGGTAAGGAGCGGTAAATTTGTGAATTATTCCATTGATTTTAAGAAAATTTTTAAACTCAAAAGATGTAAAAGTACCTCCATTATCGCTTACTATGGTTACTGGTAATCCAAAACGTGCAAATACACTACGAAGAATTGAAATAGTTTTTGAAGTCTTCAAGGTATTTGTAATAAAAATTTCTGGCCACTTTGAAAACGCATCACAAATAATTAAAAAGTATGCTCCTTGGAAAGGACCGGCAAAATCAATATGTAATCGTTGCCAGGGTTCTTTCGGAGTTTCCCAGCAATGAACAGGAATTTGAGCTGCAGACCGCTGCATAGACTGACAATGTAGACATTTTTTTGCCATATCCTCAATATCCAAATCAATCTTGGGCCACCAAACAAATGACCTAGCCAGAGCTTTCATTCTTACTATACCAGTATGCGCTTCGTGTAGTTCGTCTAAAATCCTTTTCCGTAACTTCTCTGGTATGACTATGCGAGATTCTTTAACAATGGTACCTTCGTTTAACGAAAATTCAACATCTCTTCCTTTGTACCCAAGTTCTTCAATCTTCCTCCCAGTTTGCAGACAATTATAAACTTTTTTTAACACTAAATCTTCCTGAGTTTCTTCCGCAATTTCACGATGAGTTACCGGCAAAGTGAGAATTTGTTGCAGCTGATAAATTGTAACGGAATCCATGGTATCATGTAGAGTTTCTGTAATATTTTGGGGTAATCTGGATAACGCATCGGCATTGGAATGTTTTTCTATCGAACGGTACATAATTTCGTAGTTAAAACCTTGAAGAAATTGGGCATAATGTAGCATGCGTGTCGCAACTATATTAGGTAAATTTTTGGAAGGGTGAAAAATTGAAACTAACGGTTGATGGTCGGTGATCAGTATGAACTTTCTGCCATAACAATACTGGAAAAATTTATTGCAAGCCCAAAAAATTGACGTTGCCTCTTTGTCAATTTGGCTGTAGTTCTTCTCGGCTCTTGTAAGACTTCTTGAAGCAAAAGCAATGGGCCTTTCGCTACCATCTGGGAAAATGTGTGATAACACTGCTCCTAAACCTTTCGGGCTCGCATCACTCGCTAATACCAAAGGTAATTTGGGATCATAAGCACATAATACCTGGTCAGAAATAATTTCATCTTTAATCAAATTAAAAGCTTTGTCACAGTTTCTAGTCCATTTAAAAGGTACATTTTTTTGTAGAAGTTCATATAATGGATGCAATTTGGAAGCTAAACTTCTTAGAAATTTTCCGTAATATGTTACTAATCCTAACCAACTTTTAAGTTCAGAAACATTTGTCGGAATTGGTGCATCTTTAATAGCTGTAATTTTCTCTTCGGTTTTCTCTAAACTTCTGTAAGAAATTTTGTGTCCTAAATAAGTTATAGACCTTTCAAAAAATTTACACTTTTCTTGTTTTATTCGTAATCCTACATCTTGTAATTTTTGTAAAACTAATTTTAGTCTATCGATATTTTCTTGCAGAGAAATCCCTTGTATTTTAATGTCGTCAAGAAATACACATACTCCAGGTATTCCTTTTAATAAATTTGAAATATATCGTTGCCAAATTGCCGGAGCTACTTTTGTCCCATACATTAAGGGATTAACCTTGTAATCTCCTTTTTCCGTTGTAATAGCTTGTATCATTGCACTTTCTTCATCCATTGGCATGTGTAAATACGCTTCTCGAATATCCAAAGTTGTAAAAATGTTTTCACCCTGCATTGTAGTAGCAAATATATCTTCAATATTTGGAATAGAAAATTTATTATCCAATAAAATTTTATTTAATGTAACTTTAAAATCTGCGCATTCACTATATGGCATTTTTGATAACACCCCTATTTCTTCTAATCTATCAATTTCTTTTTCTACTTTTTCTTTTAAAGCGTAAGGAACTCTTCTTGCAGGTACGTAAATGGGTTTAACATCTATAGGTAAATACAACTTTGCTTCATAATTTTTAATTTTTCCTAATCCAGACATAAAAACTTCTGAAAATTGAAATTTTAAATCATCAAGAATTTGGTGTTTTACATGGCTTGGTATATCTGTATTTGATAATTGATAAATTTCTGGAACAGTAACTTTAATTTTTTTCATCCATTCTCTACCAAAAATTGTTTCAACTTTTCCTGGTAAAACATATAAGTTGAGTAATTCTATCTGATCGTTAACTTTAGTTTGAAACGTTGAATATCCAATTGGTCGAATAATTTCTCCAGTGTATGTTCTTAGCGGTAGATTGGTTTTCTGTAGTGATTTCGTAGGAAAGTTTTCCAAAAACAGCTCATGAGAAATTGAAGAAACAGCTGCTCCGGTATCATACTCAAATTTTATAAGTTTGTTATCCAATTGAACGTCTAATAGTATTTTCTCTGGTTTTTTTACAGATTCGGGCAAAATTTTTGTATCTAAAGCATTTATAAAATATAGATCTTCAGGAAAAGATGTACTGCCTTCATCTTCAACAATTTCTTCTTCTAACTGATGAACTCTTTCTTTTTGAGAAGAATTCTTCATACACACCGTGGCTAGATGTCCAAATTTAAAACAGGCTGAGCATTTTGTATTCTTGTGTCTACAGGAATTAGCGAGATGTCGTTCATTTCCACATCGATAACATACCCGTTTAACGTTAGACACTTTTGTGTTCGAGGTTGACTGTTGTTTTGATGGATAGAAGGTTTAATTTGATTTTGGAAAGTAGTTAGACTTGTAGTTTGCAAAAACTGAATTTCTTTTGAATCTTTTTGGGCTGATTCCATAGCAAGTGCGGTATCAATGCAGTTTTGAAATTTATTATCAGGTTCTTTTAATTGAATTAACCTTTCAATTATATTTGGATTCTTCAGACCACTGATAAATTGCAATCGTAGATGAGCGTCCGATGTAGAAGCTTTACAGCTATCACAATTAAATTTACAATTTGCAGATAACTTTTTAAGTTCGGTAACATAATGTGAAATAGATTCTCCTTCTTGTTGTAGGTACTCGTTTTCTAAAACGATTTTGTTCAGCAATTATACTTGATGCAGGATTTAAGTGGTTTTGTTCTAATGTCACCAAAGAATCGTAAGATTTAGTTTTAGGATCAACTGGACATGTTAAAGAAAATAGTAATTGCAGAGTTTTAGTGCCCATCGAATGTAATAACCACTCCTTCTTTTTAATTTCTATAGCATCTGGAGTGCCCGTAAAATTTTTCATAGCAAAGAAATTCTCTAATCTTTTAATGAACATTTCCCACGTCTCATTTTCTTCGGAAAATGCTTCCAAAGTGATAGCTTCTTGGGGAACTTGGTTGTTTTGTAGAACTTTTGTAAGTGTACTCATCAAAGTTTTAAACTGTTCAGCATCCATTGTGCAAAGGTTTCTTCCGGCCTCGTCGCCAAATTTGTTACGTATTTACTTAGGTTTATATGTATATTTTTATTTTATAGTAATTGTGAAAAGTCAAAATTGACAAGAAACTCCACATTCCAAAATGTCGAAACAAAACTAACTAAATATAGAATATAACAAGTTCTTAGACATCATAGATACTACGCCCTGCCTTTTCTATCTCCTCCATATCTACCGGCCTTATATCTCTGATTTTACTTCTCCTAGTATTGAGCAAAGGTGCAATTCTTATCCATGTTAGTCTTGCTGATCTCTTGATATCGTCATACGATCGAGTTATTGGGCGACCTCTATTTCTTTTTTCTGCCCATGGTCTCCATTTGAACATCTTAGCGTTTTATCTATTAACCTTGATGCGAGCTATGTGACCGGTACAATCCCTTTTTAACTGTGTTATTCTTGTTGTTATGTCAGTTATTTTAGTTCTCTGTCTGATCCATTCGTTTCTTCTCTGTTCTCTTAACGAGATACCGATCATTACCTTTCTGTAGCCCATTGTGTCCTTTCCATTTTTGTTATTATTTGCTTTGTAAGCTAATTTTCCAAATGCTACCCATCCCAATCATTGTCTTCTCACTATTTCCAGGTCTTTATTTTGCTTTCCCAGTGTTACACTTTGTCCAAGATATATAAATATATTCTCTGACGTTATCTGTGTTCAATTTACAGTTATTTTTGGGTTGACACATTGTCTTCGTTTTACTTTGGTTGATTTTAAGTCCTAGTTTCTTTGATGTTTGCTCTAACTCTTCTATCATATTTAGGTCTTCATTGTTTTACGTAAACTAAACAACGTCGTCTGCAAATCTTAGATGATTTAGTCTTGCCTCATTGATATTTATTCCGAATAATGAAAAACTCTTCGTTTTACCAAAACTTCCAATATTTATTTAAAAAATTGCTTTCTTAACTTTAATGACAGCCGTTTCGCTAGAGTTAGCAATTTTTTAAATAAATATTGGAAGTTTTGGTAAAACGAAGAGTTTTTCATTATTCTTAATAAGATGGACTTCCAAAAAGTAAGGGTTAGTACAATCAATTGATATTTATTCCTTTACCTGACCAGTCCATCTTTTTAAAAACGGCTTCTTGTACCAAAGTAAACAGTTTTTGCGAGATTGTATCTCCCTGTCTAATACCTAATACCTGTTATAAGTATAATATAGGTAAAAGATATTATTATTTTAAGTTAGATATTTTGTATTAATACTTTGGATGGCAAATAATTATAAATATAGGTTTACAGTTTACTGGTAGAATTATTAAATTACATATTGATATATTATAATTATTAAAAAAAATCAAAATTGAACCTGACTAAAATGCTTTACTGACGCTACTATTTATAAGCAAGGAATTTTGCTATTAACTTTGTCTATTGTGTTATCTTTATTTTCTTTTGAAGATTTATTCATTTTTATGGCAAAAGTGGGATTTTTACAAAACAATAAAAACCGATAACAGATTTATGTTCCAACTACAGTTACATACATAAACATTTTATCATTACACGAAACTGATAATACTTTAATCAAAAATGTTGTTAAAAAAGTCAATAAAACCTGCAGTAGAATAAAAAATACAATTAAAATATATATCTTTGAGGCGTTTCCATAGTTATTTTAAAAACTTTTAATGACTATTTCGTTACTATGAAACACAATAGCAATTAATCGTCAAAAGTAAAGTTGCATGCCAAATAATTAAATTAAAATATTAGTTATATTCTCAGATATACCAAATTTCAAATTAAAACGAAATCGTATATCGAAATCCTTACAGAAATTTATTGTACTAACCCTTACTATGTGAAACAGTTCTCCACTATTAAACCTTTTATTCTGATTGAGTCTTCATTTTATACATAGATAAGACGTAATTGTAACAGAAATTGTAACCATATTATGACGTTGGGCGTCAATTTGTGATATGATTTACATGTTGAGAGTGAATTTATAAAAATATTTAGTTAACTTTTAAAAAAATAACAATATACCAAAAGAAAAAATGTAATTTACAATAAAACAACCATTAATTTTAATTTCTTCTTTAATTAGTTGTAGAAGATACTTCAATAATTAACAAAATTTATAAATGTTTATCACAGCAAAAATTATGATAGTTAAATACCTCGGCTAGGGGTGAGTAAGTTCATTAGCTCTGACTATAGTACAATATTTGTTTCTTTAATAAATTATAAGGGCGCCACTGAAATCTTTTTATTTTTTATGATACTACTGAAGAAAGTTGTTTTAAGCTGAGTTATTTAAATAAGTATCATAAGATGACAGAAAGATGTCAGAAAAAACTGTCTATGAAGATAAAAAAATGATATGAAAATGTACAAACAGATAAAATATAAATAGATTTCCTTGGTGCTAAAATGAATGAAGTTGAGAATACTTTACAAAAAAATAATCCGCAAAAAGTTCTTTACAACTACTTATTCTAATACAGTTGACAATATAGATAGATATAAACGGAGATAAAAGAGAGAAAAAATATGGGAACAGTAAACTTGATATATCACAATAAACTTATCTGTTAACAATAGTGGACGATCCTTCGTCGCACCTTGGGGTCGCTACGGCACTGTCTAGGTGGTTCCAAATGACTATGAAAAATCACGAGTGGAGGGATGATCTGCCCAAGTTGTAGAGATGATCCAGTTAAAAATGTTCGTGCATACGAGAGCTTAAAGTTTACAAGCTGTTCAAGTTTACTGAATCTTCAAATTAAAGAGATGCTTCTAGTTTACTGTATTATATTCCAACTTTCTGTATTAGACAGTAAACCAATACAAGAAATGATACTGGGAATAATTATTAAAACGTCTTGAACCCGATAATGACAACTCATTAGTACACCTCGTTGCATAGCTACTTTGAACTTCCAATTATAATTATAGAGACCGTATTCATTATTTTATTATTAAGAATTCTTCCGGAAAGATGGAGCTCGCGGTACTAATTTAATTTAATATTTAGGATGCCAGGTGCTTAAAATGTTAACAGGTACTGTTACAAAATATATTAAGTTATTGTAAAGATCAGCATGATATAGTTTTTTCCTAGTTTTTCTATATCATTGCACAGTTATACTGATCTTAGAGGGAAATACGTCCCTTAGGGCTAATAACATCTATGCCTTAATATTGTTATGTCTTATTACTTCCATACTTGGTCCAGCCTTAATACTACCTAAACAACATCAGGTACCTAGCTACAAACAAACAAAATGTAACTTCAATATGTCAATCTGACGATGCTAATTCTAGCGAAACGTTTAGTTGTTTACTGTTCTTAATGAAATCCTTACAATTACAAATCCATTGGAAATTATCAACATTTTTAAACTTAGTCGACAATCACAGCTTTAAAGGCTCTGAGATTAATTACTTATGAGTCAAAGCTAGTGTGGGAATTTAAACAATGCCTTAAGAAACTGTCAGGTTACCTTATTGTGATGCCTGGTTTCTAAGGATTAATAGGAATTGGGATAGATAAACCTGCAAAAGAAGAGGCAAATGCACAATTCTTTAGTCCAGATCTTTTTACTGATCTCACAAAGACCCTCATATGTTCCTAAATACTTTAGGATTAAAGCAAGTTAACAGGTTTGTAAATATACTATTTATCATAAAACATGCTACACGCAGAAGCAATAAGGTTATTTTGTTGAAATTTCAGCCTTGTAACAAACCTCAAAAATATGTGGGTCCCCATCTGGAATTTACACAGCCATGTAGACGTCTTTGCATGCTAAAAATGAGATGATCTATGTCCTCTTGAGGAAGGGCACTTGCACTTCATGCCTTTACTCATTGTGCGTGGAGGGTTAGGTAATCTGCTTAGCCTTCTGCCCATCATGTCGCAGACATGTTCTATAAGGTATAGGTTGGGAGATCTGGAAGGCCATGGAAGAGGTAAGGGTTAGTACAATAAATTTGAATACCATTCCAGTTAGCTATTTGGCGGCACCATTCAAGTCTATCTGTTCTATGTTCACTGGTAAATGGAGGCGGTATAAGAATGTAAACCAAAAACCCCTTATTCTTCTACAAACAGATGATGTAACAATCACTCTTCCACCTACATGAAATCATGAATCAGTTATACGGCCATTGTTGATCCGAAACGATTTCTAAAGACTAGAATTCCTAGATAACTGTCTTGGCGTGAATTGAAAGTTCTACTTCGTCCAGAGCCCCGAATTATTTGGGTTCCATGTCCTCGAAACCATGCCTCGATAACAGAACAATACTGTACACAAACCCCGGTTAACACGAAATGAAAGTTACGTAGTTGCCTACAATTTGAACTCATTCTTACGGGTGGCATTTTAAAATGTTTAACACAATATTAACAATTTATAATAAATACTGTTTATAAGAAATGAATTGATATGAAATTATCTAATCCAGAAATAACACGCAAAAAATACCCAGCTCTGTTAATGTTGAGAAAACCAAAATTAAGCAATTATCCAATGGTGGTCCTTTGCCAAAACGTAGGTTTTTTCTAAATAGTGAAAATATTAGTCTGACCAACAGTTACGTTTATTTGGGTGTTACCTTTACTTCATCTTTTTTTAAACAAATGGCTAGTCACGTAGTGCAGAGAGGTCAACAAGCTAGTGGAGCTATATTCACTATTCTGAGTAGGGCTAAGACTAATATTTGGGAAGCCAGAATAAAATTATTTGAGTATTTAACTCTGAATGTGTTGAAAAACTGTATTCCTGTTTGGGGTTTAAGGTACCTACGTTAACTTGCTGGAGCGCGTACAAATTCCCTTTTTAAAAAAACTATTGTCTGTTTCATTGCGCACACCTGACTATGCAGTAAGGCTGGAAACTGGAAGAGTGAAATATGCATATAACATCATGAAAGCTACACTTAATTGGCTATCCAAGCTTCTACTAATGGATGATTCGCGGTTTCCAAAACAATGTTTTAAACGACAGTTGCTGTTGCATAAATGCGAATTTAAATTTAATTGAGCACTTCAGATCAAGGAAATGTTTGTGCACGCAGACTCTTTAGATATATGGGAAAATCTTGGCAACAGCAATCTCAAGATTATCAGAAAAGCTATTTTAACAAATGGCATTACCACGATAGATCTTTAGTTATATAGTGCAACCTCAAGTCTTCCAACGTTTAAAAAAATACTTTTTCCGAAAATCGATAAGAAATAATAACATTTTTGACAACATATTTAAAAGAAAAAGTCAATATTTCCCCCAACTTGATTGTTGCCTGCAACCGAAAATAACAGTTAGGAAATATTCATTTCTGTACTCTTTAGATATATGGGAAAATCTTGGCAACAGCAATCTCAAGATTATCAGAAAAGCTATTTTAACAAATGGCATTACCACGATAGATATTTAGTTATATAGTGCAACCTCAAGTCTTCCTTTCTTCCCTGCATGTACCATTACTCTCTTTCCGTCAAATTACCTTCTTTTCAATACACCTACCAGATAACTCGCACTATCGCGCAGCTACGTTTGCATAATTTACGTACAAAAATACCTTATATTCTATAAACCCAAATGAATTATGTACTGTTTGTAATAAATATGATGTTGAAAACTTGTATCACTTGATATTTGAATGTCCCAAATACACTACTCTATTGTAACGATAAAGAATAAAGATTAACTTATTTTGTCGAATTTTGATTTATTATTGACCAATGACAAAAGAAAATTTCAAATTTTTTATAGCAAACAGCTTTATTGTTTATCAAAATATTCTCCTTAATTCGTTCAGACCGTTTGTCTTAGTAGTAATTCCCTTGTTCTTTAGTTCT
The DNA here is from genome assembly GCA_035357415.1 of Ophraella communa. NCBI lineage: Eukaryota > Metazoa > Arthropoda > Insecta > Coleoptera > Chrysomelidae > Ophraella > Ophraella communa. Next base: position 15,148,069 of record CM068988.1, on the reverse strand, counting down.
CCAAAATATGCTTTTGGAACCAACTGCTTTTTTAGAAACAAGAAGAAATCAGCAGAGGATGAATCATAATTTCATTCAATCAACTTTTGTTTCAGTAAAAACTCGACGACTCTGGAAAAATTCCACGCCCAAATATCGGAAGATCAATTGTACCCCAAAGATAGTCCTTACGTGGATCAACTTCTTCGCGAGATGGCCACACAACCTATCGTCCACGTCGGTGAGTTTTTATTTTTTTTATCTTTCCTGTTTCTAAAGGTAAATTAACAGAGGGAGCATCCAAAATTGTATGTTTTATTTTCAGCTTTGACTGAATCCAGATTCCGAACTTTTTTGAGAGACGTTTTTAACGGTATGTAAGCATGTTACGGGTCAAAATTAAAAACAAGGGTATCTCACTAACTATATCATTTAATACTAAAAACGAATTAGCTATATGGGAAAGCATTTTGATCATTTCCAGTCAAGAAAAAGCTTACAACTCATCTAAAAACATATAAAAGCATGTACTCAGATATTTTAAATTAGTAAAACGGTTTTTAACAGATTCAATGTTTGACAGACTCAAGAAGGAGCTCTAGCAACCAATTTGTTACTTAAAAGATGTTATAAAAGAACTACTTTCAACAAAATCAAAATATGCACATTTCGTTTATTAGTTTTCAATGTGCTTATGAATCTATTAAAAGAAAACAGCTTGATAAATGAATAAAAAGATAGAAATCCTAAGGGAATTTATTGATATTTTAAAAATGTTCGGATAGTAAAGCTAATGCTTATAGAATCAAAAACGAATCAGACTTTTATATAGACAAAAGGTGGAGTAGATGTTAAGCGTGTTTTTGAAGAGATTTACAAGACGTAGAAGAAGTAAGAGAGAGTTTTGTAAATAAACAAGGTGGAAGAAACAAGAGAGGTTGGGTACAATCAAGTCCCGACTCGTACTTGAGATTCAGTTATAATAATGAAATGTAAAGCATACTAAACCTCGAGCATCGGCGGTCATTTGAGCAACTCGTTTGTTAGCAATAAACTTAAAAACTGCTTCATAATTTTCATACCGTTTTCACCAATAACAATTATATAGAACTAAAATAGGTATTGATTAAAAATGGAATAAAAATATATCTGAGAAATAAAATATTTACAATGTATAAGAAAACTTGTAAGATTAATTATTTTTCTGTTATAATAGTAAGGGAGCCCAAGAGGGTATTTCTGGATACCTTGTATCCGGTTAATTACTTCCACCATATATGAGCCCTATATATGGCCGGCCTTTAAGGATCAAGGCTCGGATCAAGAATCAGATTGGTAAAAATGTCTCGAGCGCGTCAGATTAAGGTAGGGAGAGTTAGTTACATCCTAAAATGTGTATATTCCACTAATCTGACAATTCGTGAGTGACCTAAAGAAGGAGGAGGGCAACAAAGTTAAGAAAAACGTCATCTCGACATTCTCGAGGGCAGCTAAATTTTTTTTTATTTTGAAGGGAATAATTCAAGAATTACAAAAAATATATATTCTGACGATTTCCACAAGCCGCGATCGAGTAAGTCCATGAAACAGTTTTTTTACATTCTTGAAAATCTATAGATGCTCCCCCACCGATGAAAATATATACATTATATAACATTTTTTTGTTTTTATCACCTCAGCTTCTCAACCCAATAGGTCTCTATGACGCTCGGGTAAATCCCGATTTAGCATCGTGGGCTCCCCTACTATAATAATTAAAGGTGATCAAATTGAACAGTTTAATTACCAACTACTAAGCATTTAACCAAAAAGTGAATATAATGTTTTGGAAGTAATAAGAGTATAGATTATAAATAATTTACGAGGGTTGCCTTTTATATTTCGGGGTTAGAGAACAAAAACATATTAATCATGGACAATCACTTTATTATTTTTTAAAATATTACCCGTGAAGATGTATACACTTTTGCATGCGTTTGAACCAATTGTCGAAGCACTTTTGCCACTCTGATTGAGGTATCTCCAAAACATGCATTCTGAATGCAGCAACCGCTTCTTCTGGTGTCGGAAAACGTTGGCCTCTCAGTTTGTTTTTTACGTACGGAAATAAAAAGAAATCATTTGGTGCCAAGTCAGAACTATACGGCGGATGACTCATCAAATCGATGTTTTGGGTGCCCAAAAAGCATTTTTTTCAGCCGATGTGTGGGAGCTCGCATTGTCGTGGTGAAGAGTGATCCGTCTTCGGCGGTTGGTTTTCCTGATTTCTTTGAAGACAACTGGCAAATAAACGGTTGTATATCACTCAGAATTTACTGTTCTGCATTGTTCTAGTGGTACGGTTGCGACATGTCCAGTTTTTCCGAAAAAACAGGCGACCATTTGCTTGGAAATGTTTCGTGCGCGAACAACTTTTGTTGGATTGGGCTCATCGTGAAACACCCATACAGTCGACTGCTCTTTACTTTCAGGCTCATACACGATTCATCACCTCTCACGAAATCATAGATGTGTTTCAAAGCACCGCTATCGTATTTTTTGAGCATTTCCTTCGACCAATCGACATGAGCTTTTTTTTGAACGATTGAAAAATTGTGTGGGATCCAACGCGAACAAAATTTGTTAATCGTCAAAAATGTATGCAATATTGAATGTATGCTGGTCCCACTAATGCCTAAGGTTGTCTCAATCTCACGATAGGTCACATGACGATCTTGCGATATCAGTTCGCGCACAGCATCAATGGTTTTCGGAACAACAATTGATGTTGAACGACCTGCACGAAATTCGTCTTGGAGTGCACTACGGCCACAATTGAATTCACCATACCATCGATAAACACTGATCCTAGATGAAGCTTCATCGGAAAAAATTGAATTAAGTTCATCCATGCACTGTTGCTGAGTTAATCCACGTCGAAAGTTGTAAATAATAATCACACGAAAATGTTCACGATTTAATTCCATTTTTGGTCCGAGATGCATCTTTTAAGTTACTGTAAACAACACAAATAGCGCTCGTACTTCAAAACGTTCTGAGTACGTATAACCTCAAAAATGTCCAACTTTACGATAGAGCTGTCAGTTGCCAGATTGCAACACCAGGGTTGCCAATTCCCGAAATATAAAAAGCAAACCTCGTATTATTACTATTTGAACGAAGTGAATGACTTCAAACTATTTGAACGAAGTGAATGACTTCAAGTAGTTTTGCTTCTACCATATTACAAACAAATTTAAAAAAATAGGTTGCATTCAGTTATCCACCAAACTCCTCATCATCATGATCTACATACATGGTTTTAACAATATTAATACGTAGCAATATTGACGAGTTACAGTCAAATTAGATTTTTTTTAATCAATTGGAGTGCCTGTTTATAAGTACTTTGGAAAAATTTTAATCTATATATTTAGTCCATGCTCTTAGGGATAAATACAGCTGGAAAAGTATATCCTCTCTCTAGCATTTAGCGATATGCTATATGCTTTTGGACATACAGAATCAAGTGATATTGCTTGATATTTCTTCTGCAGTCCACTTAAGTCTGATTTTGGGATTTTCCATCTTCTAAATTTGTCTCTCTAGGAGTAAAGCTTGGCTATGGTTTTCCAATTTTTGTATTTCCATGTCTATGTTTACACTAAAATAATAGATAGTATGTTTGAATTTAGTTATTTTAATTATGATCCTTCTTTGACAAGCAAAAAAACCTTACAGAAATAAAAATATTCTTTAAAACAAGCTTTGTATGAGCTAACAAATGTATACCGAATGCTGCTACTATATCAAACTATAACTTCTCTTACCTATTTTTCGAGAAAGAAGTGGAATTTTTGTTCAAACGTAAATTGTTATTAATAAGATGGACTTTCACAGAGTAAAGGTTAGTACAATTAATTTCTCTTGTTGAATTAGAAGGTTTTAATATTTCATTTGTATTATTCTTGTAATCATTATTAATCTTACTGTAAAGCCAACAATAATATCAATTTTAACTAAGGTTTTGTCCAAATGAATGGAATAAAGAAGATTGAAGAAACTTAACAAAATAAAACTGATAATTATAAAATCCCAATTATCAAAGATAATAAAAAATCATTCAAAAATATACGTTTAAAAGATTTTTGCAAGTTTTATGATAATAACATTCACCGTATTTCGATGATTTGTTGTGCAAACTTTTTGTTCTCTCTTCTTTCTGCTCTTCCACTGCTGGTGCCTTTTTGTTGAAAAGTCACATTATTTGGCCATACGTTTTTTGGTATAACATTGGAACAGCATCGGGAGGCAACTTTTTTCCCTTGTTTGAAAGGTAATTAAATAACGCTTCTTGAAGATTCCTTTTAAATTAATCTTCTGAAAAGTATCTTTAACAATTTCTTGTCAAATTTAAATTAAAATTGTCTGAACGGCAGCAGTTTTCTTTAGGCACTATTTCTTAAAAACATCGTCGTTAGGAAACGTGTAAAAAAATACTTTTATTGTTAAAATCCTTTTTTTGCTTGATTTTCACGATTACATGAATTATCGAGCAATGCATATTAATGAATATTGAAAGATTCAATAAACTCGTAAAACAAATCATACATACGTACACTTGAATCGCTGAAAGATTACCCGTGCTTCACATTCAGCGATCATATCACCGACACCTTTTCTATGTGCTGTCCTTTTCTATAAATATCAAACGATAATATTAAATTATAAATTGTTGTCTTCTCTATCCTATTCGTATGCTTACATACAATGACGCACGCGTACTCTTTCAGCGTTTCAAGTGTAAAAGAACCAGAAAAATTTACTAAAAAATACGTATACAACCTATGAAATGAACATTTACCAGTGTTTACTCTCTGAACTACGACTGAGCTATTTTGACATATGCGCAATATCATACCTTGTAAATTTGTTTGTACCATGACATCACCTTGTACAGGTTTTAATTGTTTAATTATAGGATTTATTACTCTCTCGCCTTTTCAAATGAACTATTTAACGAATGTACCAAATATTTTGCTTTTAAATCACGAACATCCATTAATTAATTCTAAAACTCAACTTCATTTACTGAATAAAACTGAATTTTTTTAATCCATTTTTCTTTCATTTCAGCTCAAAAAACTGGCGGTACACAACTTAAACTCATCATAGACTTTGAGAATAAGATGGAAGCTTTGTTTAAACCGATGAGGTAAGTAGTAATTTAATATATACGCTCAATTCATAGTTTTATAAAGACATTAGGTCTCACAGTAAATTCTTCGAAAACAATTATTCGAATGCAATTGTTCGAATATAACAATTATTCGAAGAGTACAATTTTTCGAAAACAATTATTCGAAAAAAATTATCCGAAAATAGTATTGGTGAGTTTGGGTTAGGTTTGGTTGGTATAATATTAGCAATATTATTTAGACAAATATTGGTGAGTTTGGGTTAGCTTTGGTTGGTATAATATTAGAAATATTATTTAGACAAATAAATATTGGTGAGTTTGGGTTAGGTTTGGTTGGTATAATATTAGCAATATTGTTTAGACAAATATTGGTGAGTTTAGGTTAGTTTTGGTTGGTACAAAAAAAGGCATTTTGCCTATAATCCGAGCTTTAATAATGATATATGAACTCTCGAAACATGTTTTAATAAAATACAATTTTTGACTGAAATATAACATAACAATGATAAACTAATACACAATTTAAAATTTGTTTTCGAATTCGAGTGATTGCTTTCGAATAATTGTTATCTTCGAAGAATTACTCTTCGAAGAATTGTTTTTCTGGTATATTCAAAAGTTACTTACAAACGTTCCGAGTAGGCTAAAAATGGATTGCAAGCGAATTTTTAACGCTTTTGAGTATACCAAATAAAAGAGAATTGTTTTTTCTAGCCTAGCCTAATTTGTACAAGCCCGAAGCGAAGGGTTCATATGCAGTCTTTAGGATATTGACTCCCGCGCCCCTTTTCCAACCACCCCCGGTCCTCCTGGTACCGGTCTGTACAAATATCAGTTCTTCGGTTCAAAGAACAGACTTGTTGTCTCGTCCGTTGAACCAGTTTGATGCTAGGCATCTTTTTCTTGTGTCTTCTTCTTGTTGTCTCTCTCGGTTTGGCAGGCTTCATTGGTCATCATCTTCATTTACACACCAGTTCCAATGGAAGAATCAATATTTTTTGTTTACTATTAATTCAATGATTTTCAGTGTTTTTATTGTTATTGTTAAAGATTTTTATGACTTCCGACCTTTTTTAGTGATATATAAATATTAATAGGTACTAAGGCTTATTAGCATAAAGTTATAATATATTTTAAATACTACGATAACTCCCTCGTAACCGGCGGACGTAACGGAGCGGAGTTGCCAAATCGATTTTACCGTTTTGGAGCCAGGAGCCCACTTCTCCCACGTACTAAGTCTTCCGTATTAATTCTTCGTTGATATGAAATGCTCAGTAATCAAAGCTTTATATTTGAATAATAAATTGAATTTCTATTGTTTTTATACCTAAAAGAACAGAGCCTTACTTACCGTAAATAAGTGTGGTTTTTATTACAGATTATATTGGATTTTATCTTGTAGGATGTCACAACAGGTTAAATTACATAGTGTACCTATATTCAAGGTTAGGCAATAATAAGAAGAGTATTTAGCTATTTCAAAGATAGTGGATCAGATGCCTTTTTCCTTGCAACTACAAAAAGCTATCAAGCTACGGGAGTAAATTAGGTGCGTAACGCGTGCTAGGGGATGGTTTTCAGGGGTCAGGGGTCATGATACCGGGATATCTTACTGCGTTATTACAACATAATAGAATAATAATCGAATAGAAAGCTTGTTAGGGGTGGTTTTGTGAGATCGGTGGCCTAGCTATTTTGAAGCAATAAAATACGTCACCAAGCTCTGTCGCTCAATATTTCCGATATCAAAATATTACTCTTACCGGCCTCAGATGGGAAGCTATTGTGGGAATGGGTCCTATCCAGAACCCATACAGTGTTTGACACGCCCTCCAAGAGGATAGGTACCTAATAAACCTAAACCAACCGCAAAACTCTTTAACACTCTTTAACACTTCCTCGTTCTTCGAACATCTAAACAAGTGTCCCTGATCATCATCATCCATCTCACTCGTTTCAGTCTCTTTCTTCAATCTTGTTTAAATACCCTACTCTTGACTCATGTCCAGTAAGCAAAACGTAGTTTACTTCGCCAAACATACGGTTATCTTTAGTTTTTCCTCCTTCCACTACTAACCTTTCTCTCGTATCGCAACCTTGTATTGTTGCCTCTTCGCCCTAGCCATCACTTCCAGCGGATAGGACCTTGAGAGTACAGCTGCTGCCATTTTCTTACCCTTTACCATCATACCAATATCATACCACCATCTTATCTTCCGCTACTTCCAATCCACATCGCTCTGTATTTGCCGTACACACCAGACATACATCATCCGCATACACCGTAATCTTATATCTTTCTTCATATAAGTAGGTACTTTCTCATAAACCTCATCAATCACACAAAATTCGATGGAAGTGTGCGGTGAAGGCGAGCGTTAGGAACCATGAGTATAACGAATTTTCAATTCAACCGAGTAGCAGACTATACTTTCTCTACGATCAAAGATTTTAAATATATATTTTTAAATAGAAACACACAAAAAATAATTTGTATTACAGAATTCAATTACAATAATTATATTAGGTATACACTTAATAATTCAAGAAACATTCTATTTTGTATTAATAGTTATATTTGTACAACAATTGTACAAAAATTGCGTGGTTTATAGAAGATGAACTACCATTAACATAGTTTGAAGTGGAAGGCATGATTAGCGGATTGTTAGATCCAGTAATTGATGAGACTAGCTTATTTCCTATATTGATTAGATTTTGCACTGAATTTTCTATGTATCTTTCTGGCACTTAAAAAGACTTCCACCCCCATGCCTTTTTAGTGTTTCCAGATATGCTCCTGCATCAACTAACACACTGGCTGACGTTCTCCGATAACAATGACCTGTGTATTCTTGAGGCTTTCCGAGATTTAAAAAATGGCAATTTTTATAGGCATATTAAACTAAAAAAAAATTCATAAGAAAATGATTCAAAATTATTCAAAAATACAGAAAAACTAGTGATGACTCAAGACTCGATTTCGACTAATGTAGTAGAATTGGGCATTGTATTCGAAAAGTCTGGGTCGTTTGTATTCAATAGCTGCCAGAATATAACTATAAATATAATTGTAAATAAATAAAAATTGTAAACTACTTAGATGTCAGACTTTCAGTAGTAGAAAAAGTATAGTACAAAACTCGTGTCAATTATGGCACTCACTACGCTCATGCCATAAACTAACATTAGTTTATGTACTGTACTTAGCGGCTTAGCTGTACAGGGTAAAACAGATGTAGTTTCATTTGCGAATATTTTGAGTAAAATATAAATAAATTATGACAAACCATAAAAATTTTATTTTATAATATCTTATTTTTCAAATGTTGAATATACTGTACAAACTTTTTCAAAATACTTTTTAATAAGTAAATTTATTACCTAAAAAACTAACTTTTACTAACTCACTAATCTTTAAATTTTTGGGAATCTATAAAAAAGCTGCATTCTTTTTTACAACGATTATTTTTTCACCTATCAAAATATCACAGTATTGTGTAAGTGGTTTTTGTACAGAATGGTTAAAAAAATAATCTTCTTAAATACCATTCGTCCTGTAAAATTTTACTAAATAGATAAATTTTTATTTTCTAGACTCAAACTTTTTTATTTTAGGCAAAAATAAAAAAAAATTGAATAAAATATCACATATCAGTTTGTTTTCATATTTTTGCCAAATAAAAAAGTTTTCGTCGAAACTAAAAATTTATCGATAAAATTTTAATGACCTTCGATAAAAACACATTCAGCTTTTATCCCACAATCTATGAAATATCTAGCCAAAAAGTACTCGATATTTTTTTATAAGCGGCTAAATTTTTCTTTTTATAAACTCAATATTATATTGCTTTTTGGAATTTTGATTTTAACAAACTGGTCTAGATTTTTATCAGCCATTTTCTTCTCGTCGAATTTCCAAGCAAAATAGAAAACAATAAAAATTTATCCGATATAAAAAAGCTCTTGTATTTTTACATGTGATAATTACATACCTAATTGTATGAAAGTTTTATTGGTATGGCAATCAATCGAGAATTAAGGGAGAATGGGGGATTAAAAAAACACTTTATTCCTGTGTTATATACGCTATTTTTTACATCGTACTGCTCAAGACGTCTAAAACTAATAAAAACTTCACCTTTGGGATTAAAATACGCATTTTTATTCCCTTAGTATATTTAATATACTATTTTTATAAATCCTTTTTGGCGCACGCCTTTGTTTACGATTGACAATAAGAATGATCATAAATAAAATAATAATTAGTTAGTAAAGTACGTGACTGTGACAATAAACTGTAACTTTTGCATATACATTACTTGAATTACTTCTATTGTGTTCTTTTACTCGAACTAAATATTTTAGCTAGAAATAAGTTTGTTTACAATTTATTGCATCTTTTTTTTATTTCTCTATAAATTGGTTGTTTACATGCAATACAGACAAAATCATTTCGCATGGGAACATAGAGTATTATTCAAGTAAATTAAAACTAAATTTTACACATATTTTTAATTGTTCCGGGACTAACATTGAAACAACATTTTTCTTTAGTAAATTTTGTAATTTTGTAGACCTAGCCAAAATTCGATGATGACGTAAAAATGGATACAAACGCTTTCAGCTGTGATATTAGATAATGTTAACTTAAATAGATACATTTTTTCATTATATTTACAAAAATGTTTTTCTTCCAGATTCCCTAGAGAACAACAGACTCTTCCTAATCATTTCTATTTCACGGATTACGAGAGACACAATGCAGAAATTGCAGCTTTTCATTTAGACAGGTAGGCGTCATTATTTATTTAATAAAAACAGATTTATTTTTTTAACTTGTCAATAATTACAATATCTATCAATATAATAATTAAAAAGGTTCAAAGAAAACACTAAGTCTATCCCACAAACTGTTTATTAAATTGGAGCAACTTACTAAGTGACATAAAAATGCGAACACCCAGTTTAAATGATTTTATTTTAATAAAATTTGGTGAACTTATTTATTTTACTGAAATAAACAATTGCTAAAATTTTCAGCCTTGTCAGTTGAAGATTCCGGTTTGTATACTGCCTTTTTTGAAATCCACTAACAATCCAAAAATGAATATTGTAGCCGTAGTAAAGATTCAAATTTTGCGGAATTTGGTTGTTCACATTCTTTACGATTGGTTACGATGCCTAGGGTACGGAGACCTGTACGACTTAGTGAGTTTGATAGGGGTCGTATAGTGGGACTTCGAGAAGCTGAATTTTCTTTTCAGGAAATTGCAGTTAGAGTGCAAAGAAGTGTAGACACCGTGGTTAGGTGTTATCAGGCTTCGAGAAGGCCGTACGCAAAGAGCAAGGGGCTCTGGACGCTCCTGTAGAACAACAGACCGTAAAGATCGCCCCCTAAGATTATTGGCCTTAGGGGACCGTTTCTCCACTACCAGGTCCATTGCAAATTAATGGTTTGCAGAACACGGAAGACCTATTGGCATGCGAAGTGTTTACCGACGAACAAGACCTTTTGGCCTGTTTTCATACCGACCACACTGGGTCCTTCCTTTAACTCCAGAACACCGACGTAATCGCCTTGAGTGGTACAGAGAACAGTCACTCTGGGATCAGGAATGGAACAGTATGGTCTTTAGTGACGAGTCTCGATTTTTTTTAGGCATGCACGATAGTCGAGCGAGGGTTAGAAGACGACGTGGTGAAAGGAGAAATCTATGGTTTTTTGTGGAAAGGCATGTTCATCAAACTGTTGGAGTTATGGTTTGGGGTGCTATAGCTTATGGTTCGAGATCATGAACGCGCAGCGTTATATCCAAGAAGTTTTAGAACCCTATCTTGACACCCTGACAAATCCAACTTTCCAACAAGATAATGCCCGATCACATGTCGCAAGAGTCACAATATCGTTCTTTCAACATAATGATGTCACATTGTTACTTTGGCCACCAAGATCTCTTGACTTATCACCAATTGAGCACGTGTGGGATATGATGGGTAGGAGATTGCTCAATTTGCAAAGTCCTCCTCAGACTCTAGAAATACTTCGGGAGGAGTTGGTGGTTGCCTGGCATGAGATACCACAGGAGGACCACCTGATCAGAAGCATGCCTGGGCGCGTTGGAGAATGGGTAACACATCGGGGTGCATCGAGGGGCTTTAAAGCAATTCAATCATTTTTAAATTTTTATCTCTATCAGGCGGCAAAAACGAATGTTTACGAATATAGAAAAAAGTTTTATTTTCTGCAAACAGACCAGAGTTTGCAAATGCTGGACAAAATCGAAGAAAAATATTATTTTTTTTGTCCAAGGCAATTATCGCAAAACAGATGTTATTCTGTAATGTGGTCAAAAACGTATAACTGTTAATACTGCAACAAGAACGAACAAACTTTTGAGGATCTTTCTTGCTAGCACTCCATGCGTACAGGACAAAAACAGCTTCAACGAACAGATGATTTCAGTCAGTCAGTTAGTCAAGACCACCAACAGTGCACGCAAATGAGTTCAGAAACAACCAGTCATGGACTTAAGGTGTTTCTACGTTCTACATATTTTGGACGACTTCCCATATTTTACTCTAAATGAATTAATCTGATCTTAGAATGTTTCTGAAATCATCTATCAGATCAACAATTTAAAGTAGTTAATTAAACTGTTTACTTTGATTGTCTTCATTTTATACATAGATAAGACGTAATTGAATTTAAAACGTATTTTTGAATAAATAGTGGAAGTTTCATTCAACCGTTTAGTTGTTTACTGTTCTTAATAAGATGGACTTTCACATAGTAAAGGTTAGTACAATAAATTTTCCAATAAAGAATGTTACGCGTTATGAGCACATACAAAACTATTGTATTTTTTTCCACCCCACATTTTTGGAATATTCCATTTTCGAAATATTTAATTGATTTAAATATGATTTAACAATATTTATATACATTTCTTTTATTGTTCGCTAGCAGCCGCGCTCTGTGCTAGCTAAGACTGTTAGACTACATTCCCACCGCGAGTACCGCTCTTATACCGTTCTGACGGCTCTAATAATTCCTCCTCGAAAATTCTTTTTCTCGATTCTTCTATCGAATTATGTTCTTGAATAAACCCGGCGCATTCACCATTATGTAAGACACGAATCGACTTTGTAACAATATATTAGTGGTTACTGGTTCTCTATATGGATTCACAGTAATTTATTTTACATTTAAAGTTCACCTTGTTTTCCATCTGGGTTTTAAGATAAGCCAGCTTCCTGTAAGGTATGGTTTATATTTTCCTGCCCCCAGGATAAAGCTGTAAATTTTTATAAAGTTACTATCCTCTCAAACACTGCGTGGAATAACCAGCCCTTCTGTTTTTGCCAATAAAAACTCCCTTTTTAATCTTCCAAAAAAAATAGGTAAAAGCGTATAAGCAAAAGTGACCTTAATGAAGTATAACATTTTATTACATTTGTAATAAAAAAACAATATGTAACAATTTATTTTACAATATGTCTATAATCAACCCAAATATTTAATTAAATTTTGAATTATAAGAGTCACATTGTAAAAACAATTTTACAGTGGAAGTTTTAAATTTACGAATAAGATGCTAATGAATGTCAAGATAATGTTACCAGTTCAATCATATTTTCATTCAAGCAATTGTAAGAATACATTTATTTTATCTAACTGACTCATTAATCCGAACTTGCTAATAAAGTCATAGAAGAGTTATAGTTTTAAGAAACCATATAACTATCCCAAAACTACAAACCTTTAGCTGCAGATTCAGAACTACTAATACTAATCCTCAATTACCTCTATTTGTTTCAGATTAATGGGGTTTCATCGCGCTATGCCCGTTACTGGTAGATTGTTGAACATGACGACGGAACTCTATCAAAAATGCGAAGGGGATCTTCTTAACACGTTTTTCGTATCACCCAGCGACAATCTTTGTTTCCATGGCAAATGTTCGTATTATTGTGACACCTCGCACGCAATTTGCGGCAATCCTGATTTACTGGAAGGAAGTTTTGCTGCGTTTTTGCCTTCCTCTAAGCTGGCACCGACTAAGGTAACACTTTTATTTTCAGGAAGATTTTTAACTTACTGTTACCAAACTAATGTGGTGTCTAAAACGAAATTTATCTGGTAAAGAAAGGTGTTCTTTCATATAAATTTCCAAAGGTCTATAGTTCTTCTACCAAACTTTGTAATTAAGGTAAACTGATATGCCTATTTTGGACAATTTACTAAGTTTATCTTTATTTTTGAATATACAAGACTGTTGTTGGAATGTGGAACCTGACATCAAGGATTCGTTATTTATATTTTTTATAATCAAGTTATTTTAGTTTTTGATAGTTGTCAATATAAATTTAATTCATTGTCAATAATATATACACTGTTCAACAATTGAAGTGGATTGTGGTGCCTTTTAGGTCAATATCTTATTTCTTTTATACCTTTATTTTACGTACACATCCTGTACATTTATAATTTATTAATAATAACTAGGTCACCTATGTTGTGATGATATTGCATTTACCTGAGTATGTAATAAATACTATATTGTAACAACAATCGCATATATGAAAAAACATTGATGTTAAGAATGGATTTCAGATAAGTAATATAATTCCATGTTAAGCTCTACCCAAATTTTAATTGTTTCCTTTAAGTCCTAGCAATACATGGCGACCCTGCCTTAAAACAATGTATTTGAAGTGATATTAGTGTACAAAATTCGCGATCACGGAAAAGTTGTGAATAAAAGCTTAATGTGGACTAAAGTGAATTTTTCCTCGCGGATGTAAAATGGGTACCACAAATTCGAAAAAAAGTGATGTTACGAGCAGTGGTGTAGTCAACTCAAATTTCATTGTGGAAGATGACTTCCTAAAAATACCTGTTGATGTAAGAGTGCTTCTATATTTTATTGCATTCGGTTTGTTAGTCATAGTAGGACTAAAAATTAAGAAGAGTTACCGCAGAAGTTTGAAAAGAGATATTTTCATGGTACTGAGGTCACAAGCCAACAACGCCGAAGTATAAACCAAGGCAAGGTGCCTAATGCATATCAAGGACCAGTAAAAATTGAAGTTGCTCAACACTACGCAGGAGCTGGTATGTTACAATGCAAATAAATAGTTAAATAAAGTGTTATAAACATTACTTTATTATTAAGACACATTATATAAGATTATATTGGGTTATAGTAGATTAAAATGTTAATTTATGTCTTCTGATTGGGAATCGGTCTTTATAAGATTATCCGATATAAAAACAATAATAATTAATGAATCTAAAAGAATTTTAAATACATTAGTACCTAAATCAAGTAAAGTAAGAAACGAAGTTGTACTAAATCTAATTCATAACTACAATACATTTATTGGAATAGTGCAGAAAATATTTGCGTCGTTAAACGATAAGCAACGACATTGTGTATCCAAATTATTTACAGTAATTAGAGATAGGGTAGTTGGATCATTTCAAGTTTTACGTATAAATTATAAAATCCCTAGCTCTTACCTTGAACTCATAAACCCCAATACAAATGACGAAACTTTAGAACTTGACAGCGACAGTGACTTAGATCAAGATCTTACTTCGGAAGAACAAAAAATGCCTATTTCCGTAATTGAATTTTTTAACCTAGCCAATAGGCTAGTATCAAACGACTTCGACGGAAGTGCAGACAGGTTACGGACATTTTTAGACGCACTAACTCTTCTCGATGTTAATTCGACAGGTCATGAAGCAAACGCAGTTGTTTACGTTAAAACAAAAATTGTCGGTAAAGCTAGAGACTTAATAACCGACAACGACACGTCTTTACCCCAAATCATACAAAAACTTAAAGGCGGTATAATAACCGAAAATTCTAGATCAGCTACCTCCAAACTACTTAACCTAAAACAAACGAACAAAGACAATTGTAAATACGCTGAAGAAATAGAAATCTTGATAGGTAATTTACGAAGGGCTTACATTAGCGAGGGAGTACCCGCGCATACTGTCGAAGCTTATTGCACAGATGCCGTTGTAAAAGCTATTAAATCAAACGCTAATTCCGAAAAAGTCAGGTTAATAATGGAAGCGGGCAATTTTTCTAACACTCAGGAAGTATTAACTAAATTTGTAGGTATAGATGTTTCTAGTAGCGCCAGCGTACTTTATACACAACCACAAAAATTAGGGGCAGTAATTCAGGACACTATTGCAATAACAGAAGAGGGTATAGGGCTTCTCATAATAATCATTTTCGTGGACACCAAAATAAACAATACAACAATAACAACCAATACCAATATTACAAAAATCTGTAATTGCGGGCGTGCATTAAGACGGGAACACATTGTTCTGATGTTACACCAGGCCACGCCATCCGACGCAACGTCAGAAGGATCTGACATCGTGGATTTTAATGCATATCTATATTTGTGTGTATACTGTTCTGATGCCATCCCATCCCACGCGACTAGACGCCATCCGACATAGTACGAATCTCCACTTGCCTGATTTTCATCATATGAAATCACGTCGCGTGGTACCGCCTTGTAAGGTGTAGTAACAGGTGCACGCGAAGCGGCATCCTATGTATACAATGGCGGCAAATCTCGATGAAGTTTTATTCATTGAGAGTTAATATGAAAAGCAAGCACTATAGAGACCGGAATATGAGAGGAGAAATTTGGGAGGAAATTGCTCAGGAAATGAACATTCTAGTTCTTCTTCCCATTAATATGACGAACTACTACTCGCCATACTGTCTGAACTCAAACTGGTCTCTTTTCCTATCATTATGTATCGTAGGGTCGCGTCGTCTCGGATGACGTGGGAACAGTGTGCACAAGGTACATCTCTGACGATGTCGGATGGCGTGGTGTAGTGCAGCATCAAAACAATGTGTTCCCGGCTTTATCATCGATAAAAACAAATTGTACGCCTATTGCACCAAAAAATGGTACAATTATTGGCTCTATAATCATGTCCCTACATCTTACAGCCGTCATTGTCAAATTTATTAATCAGTGCGACTATAATAAAA
The DNA here is from genome assembly GCA_035357415.1 of Ophraella communa. NCBI lineage: Eukaryota > Metazoa > Arthropoda > Insecta > Coleoptera > Chrysomelidae > Ophraella > Ophraella communa. The sequence continues at coordinate 15,131,863 of CM068988.1, read as the reverse complement.
TATGCTTCCCTACAGGCAAACAGAGCCACCACCAAAAATAATGGTTGGCGCCATCAAACGTTCATTGTATCGTTGTCCTCTTTCTCTCTACACCAATATTCGACCATTACACATATTCAGTTGAAATATGGACTCATCCGTAAACATAAAGTACCTCCAGTTCTGAAAATTCCAACGACTGTGCTCTCTCGCTCACCGACATCTGCATGCACGCTGATCCGCAGTTAACCGTGGATATAAACTACGCCTTCTGACTCTTAAATTACATGCCTGCAACCTTCTTTTAACAGTTTGACTATAGACATCGCTCTTCCGGTATAGCATGCCTAAAGAAGCTGTTAATTCTTGAAGCAGTAAATGTTCGGATTCTTCTTGCAGTTACAGCTATAAAGCGATCTTGGGCAGAAATTGTAGCTCGTTCTCGTCCTCCTCAATGCCTGTAAGTACGCTGCAGACCCAGTTTCCAAATATCGATTCCATGCACGACTTACAACATTTTGGGAAACATTTAGCCGTGTAGCAACTTCTTCTTGACTTAAGCCTTCGTGTATCCAACGTACTAATTGATCGAGTTTCACTGTTTCTAATCGCCGTAGCGCCATTTTTTTCAGGTAAACAGATTAACAATGTTAAAGTCAATGCAAGAACTTCTACGCGACTAAAATGTTAGTATTTTGAAATCGAATTCCTACAATTCTGGTTAAAGAGATAACAGCGTCTAAAAAGAAAAAAAAGAAAAAAACCAATTTTCTATAAACAGAGTTAACTGATAGCGTGATGCGTACCTATATTTAAATTATCATTTTTTTACGCAGTTTTCTGAAATTTAAAAATATCCACTTCAATTGTTGAGCAGTGTATATAAAAATCTTCTAAATAAATAATATTTTCTATTATAATAATAATTATACATTTATTAAATAATACTCTCAAATATACAACACGTTATTAGTACGAATATATTATTAAAGAAAAGAGAAGATTTAAATCAATATGGCCACAACTGTGACACAATTTGAAAAACTAAGTAAAAATAATTTTTATACATGGCATTTTTTAATACTCTAATTCTGAAAATGAATTGTTTTATTTTGATTTTACAGGTTTGGAGACATCCTTGGCGAAGGTCGTATCACAAAAGAAGGAAAGCGCAATGGGAAACAGATCCTAACTATTGTCAGCTTGTCAGAGAAATCTCACCCTATGACAAAGGTCGAAGATTGTACGATTTAATGGACATGTCCATTTTCGATTTTCTCATGGGAAACATGGACAGGCATCATTACGAAACGTTTAAGTAAGTTATTTGTTTATTTTTCACCTCTAGTTAATCTTGAAGCTTTTGTAGAGCAGCTGGTAGGAATCTCTTCTTGTGGTTTTCGGTTATTTCGTGGCGCTATATTCAGATAGCGTTCCAATGGATTTTCATCTCCTGGAGGTGGCGTGGTCTCCCGTGTTTGATATGTATGTATGTATAAATTAGGGATGATATGTACACTGCGACCTATAGGATCTATTGTGTCCCCCCTTACTTGCCATGTTCTGATTTCTCAGATTTATAGCAGCTCTTCGAGTCCTATTTTCCTGAGGAAGTTTAGGACATCGTCGGGCTTCACATCAGGTAGATCCCCCTCTTCTATTTCATGTGCTCCTAGGTATCTAGCCCTACAAATCTGCAAGGCAGGGCATTCTGAGAGTATGTGTATTGAGGTTTCATCCTCTTTTTCACAGAATCTGCACTTTGCTTCATCTGCTAACCCTAATTTCTTCATGTGGCTTCTTAACCGGCAATGCCCGGTTAATATTCCCGTTAGAATTCGGAGCCTTTTTTTACTGAGGTTGAGGCAGCTAAGAGATCTCTTCTGGTCATAGTTCCCCAGTAGTATCTTAGATTGCCTCAGTCCTTCCAGCTGATTCCAGTACTTGGATTTTTCCTTCTCCATTTCTTCCCTTAGTTTTTCTAAGATTACTCTACTACTGATCCCACAAGATGGTCCAAAATGTGGTGTTTCAGCTCCTTTTTTTGCCAACTTATCTGCTGTTTCGTTCCCCTCTATTCCTATGTATCCCGGGACCCATTGGAGGGTGACAGTGTTCTTCTGGCCTAGTTCATTTAGTTTGCCTAGGCATTCCCAAACCATCTTCGAACTGATTATATTTGAGCTCAGCGCTTTGATGGCTGCTTGACTATCCGACATGATTACAATCTCTTGTCTGCGGTAGTTTCTTCCAATATTAAATTCCATTTTAATTATATATTCACATAACTCTTTTTCTTGGTCTGGGGTGAAATTTGGGTAAAATTGTCCCAATTTCAAAGGAGTAGCAATCTTTTTCAATCTCTTGATTAAGGTGGATCTTGGGATGTTGTATGCTTTGCCTACAGATGCCTTACTTTTCCCATCACGTATTTCAGAAAGAGCTCTTTGTAATGTTTCCTCAGAATAGGAAGCTCGATCACTATTTTTGATGTAATTTTTCTTGATGGCATTTTTTTTTCTGGATAACGAAGAAGAACACAAATTGGTTAGTGTGATGAGCGATAGCAAGTGTGGGGCAAGAGTGCCATATGTCATTCTTACATGCCACTCTTATTCCCGAATGCATTGCATCTAAAAAGTGTTACAATCTACACAACACATTCTTAACCTATCTTTCAAACGTTGAAAATACGAACAACTATGCTTGCTTTTTAGCCTAGAATGAAATGAAAATATAATAATTATGGTCATATTTAAATATAAAGGGGCCTTCAGCCGTATGGATAAATTTCTTCACTCTGTCACTACAGACGCTAAATTCTCTGCACAGACTGTGGGCGCATTACTGACGGAAGTGACACTTGACTACGGCGGGTAAATACAAAACGCGCCAGATTTAAATGCATGACACTCCTACCCGCCATGTCACTCTTACCCCACCCTCCTCTAACTCGTCTCTTATATAACTATCTCCCAATCGTTCTAATGTTCTGAGCAAAAATGATGATAGGTAAATATTTATTGGTCTAAAAGTGTTATGAGTTTTTTGTCTTTTAACTACTTTGCCTTACATGTGATGCCTTAAATATTAGACATCATATTAGACATATTATCGCTTTGTTTGCGAGGTTTACTGAAGAAAATTTACATGTTAATGATAAATTTCAATTGTCAAATTTGATTTTTTGCTGACCATTATTATTAGATGAATCGGTTTTTGTAGGATGTTTGGAAATGAAACGTTTACCCTTCATCTAGATCACGGAAGAGGCTTCGGTAAACCTTACTACGATGACCTAACAATTTTAGCACCCCTTCTCCAATGTTGCTTAGTCCGACAAACCACTTTAGAAACGTTATTAAAGTAAGTATAATATTTTATGTTCTTATTAATAGTCAAGATAAGTTATTTTGAATTTTTTATTTCAATTTTATATGTTGGTATGTTAATTAATAATTATAATTTTCATTTCTGACTATAAATGCAGAGTCATTTGAAACGTTCAATAAATGAATTTAGTGTCTAGTTTTTTGTTAATGTTCATTATATAAATTCAATTTCTGAAGAAGTCCCTACCAACTATCTTCAATAGTCAAGAACTATTGAAAGATTCTTATTTAAAAGACATAAGACTTTTGGATATAAAATATTTAAAGAGAAGCTGAGATTATATCTAAAAATTTCCCATCCTGGGTCATACAGTAGACAGATATAGAGAGATGTTATCGAATTGTAGTGGAGATTTGATAATTTACTATTAAAGGAATTAACAAAATATAAATGAACCCAGATTTAGGATTTAAGATCCTCTACAGGGCTGGGGTGGCTTTGTTTATTGAGTGGGAGTTGTATTGCTCTTGGAGATATACTGGGGAGATTGTGGTATGATTGGGAGATAATAGCTCGAAGCGACAGAAGAGTATCTATTGGGGGTAGGGAGGTCTGTTGGGCGGGAAGTGGAAGAATTCGCAGCCAACGGGCTTAAATTTCGCGGGATTCAGGTACAGAGCTGTGGCTATATTGTTATAGTGTTATTGGGTACTACAAAAAACCTATAAACTAGCAAAGCGCAAAGTTACCCGGGGTTTGTAAGAGAAGATAGGATAGGATAACTCGTGAGGTTGCTTAGAGTAGAGGCGGATATGGCAATTTTTTTTTGGTTTTTCTAGAGCGGCGGTTGATTAGCCAAGAAAGTTTTAGGGTGTTTTTGGCTAGTGTGTTGTCGAAAAGTATGGTGAGCTGGACATAGCGCGATTTTAGATTTTTGAATCGATCAAGGAATGGGGTGACGTTAGTGTTTTCGTAGACTACGTTGCTAGAAGTGAGACGGTTTTAATATTTGCAATATCTAAGAATGGCCGTTCAAAAGATTGGATTGTACATGTGATGCTGGTGGAGGCTGTATAGAATAGCTTTGTACTCTAGGAGTGGGTGTGCAGAAGAGCGGAGGGGTGAGTTTTGACGGATTTTCCTCACAATGCTTTGATGAGATTGGCTAGTTTCCGGACATAGTCCAAGGTGGACTTTACGCCATCCAATACAGCATTATTCGGAAGTTTTCTGTGCTGTTTCTCGTGGAGAGTGTCTGGATGTTTAAAGAAGGTAAGTTGAGATTTATGGTAGTTTAGGGAAACCCTCCATTTGCGACACCAGTTGGAGAAAATCGAGGAACTTCTGGAGGCGGGTTTAAAGGCGGATGCAAGGATTGCTGTTTCATCACCATAAAGCAGAATGAGGGTTTTGGGTTCCGTGGAGTGGCAACGTCGTGGGTGTATATTAGGTAAAGCAATGGAGCTAGGATGGATCCTTAGGGGACTTCGGCTAGGGAAGTGAAAGATTGGGAAAGTGAGCTACCTTATCTGACTCTGATAGTGCGGTTGGTAAGGTAGGAATAGATGAGTTTAATGAAAGGAAGAGAAAGGCGGATGCTCTTGAGCTTTCTAACAAGTACGGCATATCAGGCTTGGCCGAAGGCCTTCTGAACATCCAGGAACACGGCGGCACTGCAGAAGCGTTGATTTTGTGACTTAGAGATGATGGCTTGAAAGTTAACCAATGGAGTGAGGGTGGAGTGCTCTGCCTGAATCCTGATGGTGGTATGATGTTGTGGGTGTCGCTGAAGTTCCAGAGTCTGTCCTTGATTGGTCTCTCAAGGGCTTTCCCCAAAACGCTGGTAAGAAAATGGGCCTGTAGGATTCAGGCAGAGAACTAACAAAAACAGATTTGCCTTTGAAATACTAGAACGAATTGGTCCCTTTTTTAAATTTAAGATTGAATTACCTAAGAGTTTATCATTTATATAATTTATAAATTCACATGTAGTGGTTGTGCAACTATGTGCCTGGGAAAAACCTAGCGCCATTTCGCTATTCGTAGGTGTGAACACCTACTTCGCGTACTTGTAAAACATCTAAAGTGCTATTTTCCGCACATGGTAGACGAACACCATAGTATAAGTCAAGAAGAGAATTTCACTATATTGGACAAAGCAAAAAGCCTATCTGAACTTGGCATTAAGGAAAGCCCTTCATATTTATTTTTTGAGCGCAACCTTAACGTTCAACAAGACATGGACTGTTTGAGGTTGTTATAATGACTTCTAATTGACATCGTCAATATAATGCCATTAAAACTTTGTCAAGATAAGTTGTTTTGAATTTTGCACTTTAATTTTATATAGTCCGTACACAATTTGTTGATAGTTCACTGCAAGTTTGACCCTCATTAGAGAACTGAATTACAGAGAGGACAGGTAATATGATATAATAACAAAAACCAACCTAAAACTGGCAATTTAAGATGTTTTCGACTAACCCACCTTGTATCTGAAAATATCTGAAGCTATAAAACTTTTAATCCGATTATGTAGGTATTTTGAGTGGAACTGACTGACCAGTGTCGTAAAGTATATGATTAAAACATTAGTTACTTTAAATAAATACTTATATTAATATTCTTGAATACTGTAACCTCCGCCTATGATTTTACGACTTTTACGACAGTTTTATGACTTTGACGCACATTTTGTACTATCAACAATTTATGAACGGACTATAGGTTAATGATGTATATGTTAATTTCATCTTTGATCATGAATGCAGAATCATTTGAAACGTTAAATAAATGAATTTAGTATCTGATTTATAATTTAAATTTTATATACCAATCCTATTTTTTCAATATAAATAAATACTGGAGCGTGTTCTTTTAATATTAAATTAATAAATTTGAATCTCGTTAGATTTTGATATAAACCTTTTCGAATTGCGTATCTTGCTTTAGAAATCGATAGACGGAGTGACGGGCAGAATCAATTTAAAATCCGAGCGGATTGACTAAAAATTTAAATTTTCATCTGGTTTTCCGATTGAAGCTGTTGATCCTAGTAGAATTTTGATGATATTTTAGCTAAAACAAGCAAATTGATAATATAACGTCCAATCAAATTTAAAAATTCCATTTTGGGGGATTTATTCATCGATTAAGATATAACATTTTACTAGAATTGTGTTAAAATGTGTTGGTAGAAAGGAAAATGCAATGTTAAAGATTTCTTGGTATTTATGAGATTTATAATGTTATATAGTAAGGACTAAAATTATTTTTTAGAAAACCGTTAGATTTTTAGGAAATTCGCTCAGAGTAATAAGTAAACATAGAGGTGCCACAACAACACAATAACATACAGTTTGTAGTCAATAGCAATGAACCTATAATTGAGATATAAATGTTAGTTAAATAATTAAATACGCATATTTTGGCATGGCATGGCACCATACTTCTAACATATTTTTATCGGAAGGAAATCTAAAATATTAATATGTATTTTATTATTAATTTGATTTTCTTATTTGTAATAAATTTTAATTGAAATTGCCAATTCTACGCCAATGAAGTGAATAACTTACCGGTGATAGGTTAGATTATCATTTTGCGAAGTACCACAAATTATACACGCTTTTCGGGTTTTCACCATTTTCAATATTGAAAATAAATAAAAACACTTTATAAAGTTCACTTAAATACACAAAAATTCAGGAAAAATCGAACAAAGCGCTAATCACCTGTAAACAATAAACAAAGGCACTGATGCCAAATTTTAGGTGTGGGTATTTGAAACAAATGGTGCAGAGCTTTTTTATCAGTATTATCGAAAGGTAAGAAAGTGAATATTAAAGTGTATTAAACAATATTTTCTCTGACTAAAAATCTCCTCTTAAAAGTAAAATAAAATTGTTGTAAATTATACTATTACGTTTTTGTTTCCTACTTTGTACTTACAAAACACAACGTCTGGCAATGCTCTGCTGGTAAACAAATCTGTTTCGACGACAAGTAGTAGGGAATATGCCTACTCTATGTTTACTTATTACTCTGAGCTGAGCAAGTATCTGACAGTTAGCCAAATAAAATCTACAGTGATTATTCCCGACCATAATCATAAGAGATTTATTCCCAGTGACATAATTGGTTGAATCTTACTCTTAAACTGAAACTGACAAATAAAGAAGCATTTCATTGGTTTTAAGAAACGTCAAAAAATAATCACTTAGACAAAATTAAGGCATCTTATTGGTTAAAAATGTAGAGGTGTGAAATTTTCCTCATAAAATCATGTTGTTTTTTAATGTATATAGAGTAAGGATGATGTCTTTTATTATGAAAAGCGTTCGAGATTGCCAAATAGCAGTTTTCACTTTCCAATTTACCCCTTTTTTGAGGTAATACCTCAAGGGGTAGTGTCCAGTGAGAAGACCTGCGATTAGTCATTTTTGCTCATTTCGAGAAGGCCTTTGCTAGCCTTTATCATCCAGTATTCATCCACTAAGATCGTATAGATCCTGTTCTCAGGAAACACTTTGTGACCTGGCATTGCTGGAAATTATTTTCGAGTATTTCAAACGTCCGCTAGAGGGTGAAACAACCAACACTAAATAGAAAAATGGAATTTTTATAGAATTTTGCCTGATGAAAGTATATCGATGATATAATTTTCATATTTACTGACTATTCACCTACACTTTTTGACTAAAATGTTTTACTGTATCTATCAAAATAAAGCGGTGGTGGAAGTTCAATTTTTTTTATAAACAAACTAAGATTTCTCCCGTTTCGCTAGACCGATCTCAACAATTTTGGGCTCATATGAAATGTAACTAAAAAAAACTCTCCAAAAGAGATCCCGGCTAAGAGACCCTCTCCAGGGGGTGGTTCGACTCCAAGTTAATGCTCACTATATGAAGGATTGGGATGTATAAGTAACGAGGGCGCCACTATCTTTTGAACGCTAGCGATTAAGCAAACAAACTACACAAAAACCAAGGTGAGAAAGATAGAAACACCTTGTAATTACTTTAATTAAACAAATAAAGAAGCTACTTGAAATAAAAACCGACCACGCTACACCCTTAAGACTTATAGTCTAAGGTATATAAATGAAACGGTTTTTAAAACTATTGTTTATTTATTGAAACTGCAAGTACTTGCTAATAATGAACTGGGGTTGTAAAAAGTGGACTTAACTTTAGGTTTCTGTGCTGTCTAGGAGGGCGGCTTCAGCTTCTTCGTGTATTCTTAACAGCTCAGAAGTGGTTTGAAGGACTGTATTCACATAAGCGGTAACTGGACTCCAACTTAGCGATAATTTGACTCCAACTTAGCGATAACTTGGCTCCAACTTAGAGATAATTTGACTCCAACTTAGCCATAACTTGGCAATAACTTGGCTCCAACTTAGAGGGTTAATCCTTAACAATTGTATCTTTCTAAAAGTTTTATGTGTGTGAGAAGGAATCATGGAGGTATGGGCGTTGGTATTGGACAGACTTTTCAGATAGGACAGCAAATTACTAAATTTCAACAAATAAATTGTCTTATCTTCAAGCCTCCCACACAGCGTCCATAAATATAATAAACAAATAAGCAAAATTGGAAATCATTAATGCACAGGACGGTGAAGCCGGTCCTGTTCTTTATAATGCAAAAAAAATATCAATAGACTAATTTGATTTGAATAAAAAAGGTATATATTTAATTAGTTCTAGTAGAACTTTGAAACAATCATAAATATATTTGTACTAAATGCATATTTGTGAAAAATTGATTTTTTATAACATTAAAAACATTACAGTGAATTGGTTTTTGTTTAATAACTACTATTGATTGTTTGACTCTAAAGCAAGTTTTAATAGCGTGGTTGAAGACTATGCTCTAAGGTTTTTATGAATTTAAGGTTTACTGATCAATTGTTATAGCTTACCTTGAGCAATTATTGAAGACACGTGTTCGAAAGCACGCTTCTGATACATTTTATTAGTTTTCAAATAGTATGTGTACAAATTGTGTGTGTAATTGTGTAGAAAAGATTTTTTATTATAATTAAAGCATAATTATGTAACTAACAATGAAAAGAATAGAAAAAAGTCTACATACCAACAACCAAAAAGAAAATTCACAAGATGAGATACTTGACTCTTCAAGTCGGCCTATTAGTCGATGAAAGGGTATGGAATTGTTTTGCTGGCCTTTATATAGGTTAGCTCAATGCTTGTTCGTGTTATTTGTCATAAAAGATCCGTTCGGCACATTCAGTTGCAAGCGAAATGCGCGTCCTTTGATTGGCCTCGTTCAAACAGATAAATAGTTAGCGTCTATAAGGGGTGCTTCGTGTACAGTAGCATTAACAGTGAATCGGGGTCGGTTTTAACGGTAATAATAGCGGTATCGTTTACGGTCGGTAATAGTGCAAGGTGACATGACGATAGACATGTTACAGAAAGAGCATAATTTACACTATAAAACGCTTACATGGTTTTGACCTTTTGTTTAAAAAAAACAAATGTATTGTTATATTAATTTTTACATATTTTAAAAAAGGATTATTCTGAAGTTTAATGAAAAAAATAATCATCTACCTTTTTTTGAACCGTTGATATTGAACAAAATATGATTATATTACATTAAAAAATGACAAGCCACTGGTTTTATCAAAATAAAATTAGTTTTCGTAATCACTTACCTCTGACTTTTTTTGTTAGGCGTTAGACGGTTTTGGATTAAAAAAATAAAATAAATTTACTTAAATGTGATGTTAGTTTTAACAATATGTATCATATTGTTTTTGAACTGTAAATATACTTATTATAGCATTCTACCAGAGATTGTCTCTGATTATACGCTCGTTGCCATCAGCAATTTCATTTGATAAAAATTTGGTGGATGCGCTGTTAACATTACGGCGGATGCGTCTGCTGCTATTTTCATTTTGACACGTAACACTACAAATAAATTTAATTATTTTTAGTTTCCACAACGGGCCAACGAAATTGAGTAAAGCCATGGAGGTGAGTATGAGCTCGGATCCCATCAGCCCCATACTGTGGAAGCCCCACTTGGACGCGCTCGATCGTAGAGTAGAATTAGTTCTAAAAGGAATAAGAGACTGTTTACAAAAAGGTGAAAATCCCCTGTCCGATAACGAGAACGAAACGTAGGAATCAATAAATTGAAGCCAGGTATGATTCATCTAGAAATATTTGGTGAAAAATTCACTTTTAGTTTGTATTTCACTGGAAATTGAGTAATGGAATATTTCAAAGTGATTTTTTTTTAGAAATAAGACAATAAAGTTGCAACTATATTATTTTGAAAGAAAACTCATGTGTTACGCCTGCCAGATTATTTTTTAAAACTGTGTATTTTTTAGAATTTTTTATTATTGTAAAATATGTATATACATACTGATATTATGTTATTTTAGCCGGGCGTCATTTCTTCCTAATTACTTAATACGGACAAATCGGACCTGATTATGTTTATATAAATTTGTTAACTTAACTTACCTGAAAAATATTTATACTTAAACTAGATATTATTTGTCCGTAAAGATAATTAGTTTAGAATAACGTATTTGGCCACTATTATAAATAGGTGTATGTAAATTATTTGACATATTCTGTATAATTTGTTTTAAAAAAGTCGATCTTACATAAAAAATTGATGGTGATAAGATAAATCTTAAATAATTGTCCACTTGCCAATATCAGATATTTTTATATTTTTCATTATAAGTAAGCTAAATATTGCCATGCTAAGACTTATTTTTTATTAATTACCTACAAATTTATTTGAAATAACCTGTAAATTTATTTTTTTTCGTACTGTACGGTCAAGTGCCTTTTCCCGGACTCGTTTGGCACTTTACGGTACACTTGTACTTTACAGTACTCTTCAATTCTCCCAATGTTGTTTGAAATAATAAGTGAATCAAACATTCTAGTTTGACATTAATTGTACAACTGCTGTTGCCAGCAATATGTATTAATGGAGTTGTTGATGGATTTACAGTGTTTTCTGTAATCGCGGAGGACGTGTGGCTGTGATGTAGCACTTCAACAAAAGTTTCGCACCTTTGGATCATTCTTGCAATCTTGTTTTTGCCTTCAATCGATTCTTCTATATACTTTTCTGCAACTGAAGAACTCTTCCATCCACCTTGTTGTTTTAGAACTTTAAGGTCAGCTCCAGCATTGGCCAACAACGTTGAGGATGTCCTCCTGAAGAAGACCTGTATACTTTTCTGGTTGGTCTAGTTTTAAGAACTCATCTATTTTCTTAGGTGCTCCGCCAACAGTATGTGTACCAGCTCTTTGAGACAGACATTTTCCTTGTCTATAACCCTTTTAGGAAGACGTGTTGCCGTAAATTCATGTATTTTTTAAACACATCCAAATAGTGAACCTCATCACTGTTAATCACAGTGAAAGCTCGTCGAATATGCGTTTTTGTCTGGTTAATCTTAACTACTAGCAGAGTACCCGTATCCTCCACATTACTAACTTCTAAATTATAGACCTTTTTCCTTCGTCAACCTCCAGCAACTCCAAGTAATGCTATTACTTTGAGTAAGAGATATTCTTTATCTATCTACATTTTGTTTTTTCAAAAAAGCTATCAACTTTGGGAAACTTGATATGTTGACATTCTCATTAACCATAATCATTGATTTTACCATCGAGTATTTGGACCATAATGAAGAAGGGTTGAATGTTTTTGACTGAAAATTTAAACTGTTGAAAAGAATATTCTTTAAAAAAACTGTTCTTACCACATCCAAAAAGTAAGCCAACATCATATTTTCATAAGCACTACTTTTCAAATTGTGTTGTTCACGCCAGTTGCATATTCTTTTTCATATCTTTTCGCAGACTTAACTGCAATAAAAGAAATAGGTATTTTGTTAATAAAAATAAGTAATAATATTGAACCTTAACATTTAAAAAAATTATAAAACTATTTTTGAAAACAATTGGGGCATATAAATTTATCCTTATCATGTTTAGTGAGACCCACACACTCTTCATGCACGTATTGGCCACATGCAAGACATAATCTCATATCAGCCTGCGTTCTTCATTACATACATGACAGAACCATAATTCACTACTTTTTAAATTCCTGTTTATTTTCTTTTCTTTATTTTCTTTGTTCAGATTGTCTTGTTCTCTTTGATGTTTGTTTATTTTCTTTTCTTCCTGTTCTTTGTTTTTGTCTTTTGATTTTTCTTGTTGTTTGGAAGGTTCTTTGTTACTTTTACCTTTGGGTGATTTTTCCATCGCCGTGGAAAAGAAATCCTTCGTAACTTCTTGAGCTTTACTATTAATTGCTGGTGTTTGCTTTTTAGCAGTTATCTTGATTAGGGGCGAAATTAGTAAGCCCATACCTTCAAACCTTCAAAAGAAGTGTCTAGTTCTGGAACTTTTTCATCTTCGCTGTTTATATCATCAGATGTACTAAACACTGAAATCTGATTCAGAATGAGACCACTCGCTATAAAAACGAAAACGTTTTGTTGATTTTTTTATTACTTATTCCATTTGTACAAGGACCGTTTTTGTCAATTGTAGACGTTGATGGCTTATTTACGTTGTTATCGTCGATGTCTAGTGGTTCTAACACATTTTCTTCAATATGCGATATAAGACTGGGTGCAAATGCCTATGCTGATTCAGGTATGGTGTATGGGTTAAAAGGAAATATTCCAGTTGCTTTGAACCCAGAGATTATGTTAGCTGGTGTCATCGCTTTTAACCAAACTTTACTAAATATTTCAACAAATCGCATTTTGGTTAAATTTCTCCCAGGTTGAGTTATCAAAAAAATTTAAAGCCTCCTGATCCCAAAGAGACTCATAACTTTTGAAGTTGCAGTGTTACTTGGAAGACAAAATAAAGTAACACCATAATTGTCTGCAGCTTCAACAATACTTATGTCCAGATGCGATTTTGCACCATCGAATATCAGGAGTGTGGGTCCTGTATTCTTATACTTTGTAAAATGTGCTAGCCATGAAATAAACGCCTCATTTGTCATGCTCCCTTTCTGTGTCATCATTACAGTTGATCCTGGTGGTAGATGATCATTCCATTCAGACTTCAATCTCTTCCCTTTGAAAAGAATGAACGGTGGGATGGCTTGCCCCAGGGCATTTCCACAACCCACAATACTAACATTTTCACCGTGTTCAGGCGCTATCAAGTTTCTTCTCCAATACGGTTTGCTTTTTATGGATCGTTAGACGACAACCTTTCTCGTCCATATTGTAAACGTTTTCAGGTTTATCAAACAATTCCAATTTAATGAATACTTCCTTCAATTTCTTAAAATAATCCTTTACAATAAATGGATTCATTTTCTGTGCTCTTGCTGGATTCATTTGCTGAGCCTTCCTTTTAGCCACATCGGGATGTCTTGCAAAGAATAATTTCAGCCATTTCCTTCCTGTTAATTTAGATGTATCAGAAAAAGGATTAGGAATGTTCATTATCATCGCATACGAAAATACACTTCTTCTTACTATTTTACTGGTTATTGCCAAGCCCACCTCTGCTAGTTTATGAATTCTGCAAACTAGATCTCTTTCTTGTTCAAAACTTAAAACACTTCTTCCAAGTCGTTTAACCGAATTTTGGCTGCGATAATTTAATCCAATAAGTGTTTGTTCGAGGTATTTCATAACATAATGCTTCCACTCTTATTGCTTCGCTGCAACGAGATTCGCCTCAGACCACATGGCTCTCTTTCTATTCGGCATTCTGTTGAAAAGAAAGTTTTTATTATTAAAAAGTAAATTGGCAATATTAGGATCATTACTACTGCGGAACAAAAATGGCGATTTATGTTTTATTCTCTTTTATATTAATTAAAACACAATATGGATGAATAAAGTACATGAATGTACCTACCTGATAACGTTCTCACCCTCCTATAATTGGTATTAGCAAGCTTATAACATTCATTGCAGTTTTTCCACGTTTTTAAAAACAAATCGCACACTGACTGGTTCCACCTATAACGTTTTTAGAGTGGTTGTTTTAATTCGATATTTGAGCTTACATGGCCATCTGCGATAAATTAATACATTTACGGGAAGTGGCAATATTTGGCGCACTTACCTTAATTAATCTTGAAGTAACCTTAAATAATTTACAGCCGATCTCACCGACCTATCTTAAAACAAAACTTAATAAAGACAAGCTTAAGCTCACCAACAGAATTAAGCCGCGACTTTACGTAAGACTAGTAAATATTTTGACAGTAGAGCGGCAAAGTGATATCACATACAAATCAATCCAGTACTCATAAGAAGTAGGTAATGTGTCCGCTTCAGTCAAATTTTATTTTATAAGAAATACTTTTATATTATGATCGTTTTTAGTTTCTTGATTTTTATTGTGTTGTTTGCAATTCTGATATAAACTTGCTGGGAAAACCATTTTGGATAACATCCTATGAAGAAAATAATCATTTTCATTAAAGTCCATGATATTTTCTTGTCCCAATCAAATTTTAACTAATTTTTAGGTTAAGATTTTCTTCAAGCCTCCGAAATCGACGGCTTATTTTAAAGTCATTCTTAATTGGTAAAGCTACGCTTAAATATGTAGTGCAATGTATCAAGACATGCCTACTGATTTAAGCTAATCTTATATACCAAGACCTGTCGCTGAGATCGGCCCTTAGATATTTATAAACTACATTCTTAAGTCATACTGTTTTGCGTAAGAGTTGAAATCTTAGATATATTTAGCATGGATTAGTAGCAACAAACCTGAAAGTTCTAGGTTCTGCTTCAATGAAGAAGTCTCCAATTTTTCCATTGGGAAAAAAAGTTTGACACTGGGGGCAAAACTGACACTGGTTGCGTGCAGTTAAAAACCGCACTGGTGCAGTATCAATGGATTGTGCATTTGGCCTTGAGGGTTGTGTTAAAATTTTTATGTCGACGTTAATTTTAACTTACAATTAAAAAAACTGAAGGAATTCTAGAAACCCCTTTTAGAATAAATACGCAGTCAATTTTAACCAATGAAGCTATGGATGGTTCAGATCATTTATACAAATTAACCTGTAGTACATAATACAATGTTTTTATTGAATTGTTATAACAATTTAACACCCTCCTGTTGAATAAAACATATAGGCTATTTTATCATCCATTTATTTGTCGTTTTCAGCGCTTATTGGCAAATATATTCTTTCTCCAAACAAGGAATAATACTCTTCATCACTATTTCTGCTTGAAGAAAGCAATAGTTGCTGCTCTATATTTTTTTTAAATTTTATTAGTAATAAAATAATTTAAATCATAAAAACACAAAACACAGATCAGGGAAATAATACAATTCTACTCTTTTCGCCAAATTTTTCCAGGAAAATTTTGCCGCACGACCACGAAACTTTTTGCACTCAGAGCAGAAAGTTTCGCATTGACGTCCCAATGTAAACGAACCTGCACTACATTTTCCAATGGTTTGTAAAATTCACCCTGGTTCCGCTTTCCCAATGGAATACGCTATTATTGAATATAAAAAAGCACAAAACTGAAACTCCAACAAACGGATGGAACAGGCGTACCCCAATCAATAGGATTTTCTTCTTTTTCTACTATAGAATTTGTAGCCTGACCTGCAAGGGCTATCCGGCCAAGTGTCTGATCTCGGTAGGAAACCGTCCGATATTAATCAAAGCAAATAAATAATAAATTTAATAATATTGCATGCACAAAGTGTCTAATATTATAATAAAAATGCAATATTAGTAAGACCATGAGTTGATTATATAGTTTTGATTCATATATAAAATAAATATTGAATGCGCTGTTGCCACTTTTGAAAATACGAACATAGCGCATTCAAAATGAAATACCCTACTCTATTTATCAATTTACTTTATTGATATTCGATAGAAGATTTCAAGTTTAACTTAACGATATCAATAATCTGTTTAAATCTGTTTAAAATGTATAATAACCTCCATGGTAAGTTCAAACTTTCTGTTAGGTGTTCTAAACTCTAAACCTAATAAGGCGTCAATATGGCGGCACAGAAATAATGATTTAACATCTGTTCTGTATTGAAAGAAGCTCAATATTTTCAAAATATTATTAATGTTACAAATACAACCAAAATTACCCATAAAAATAATATGGTACTTTTGTTTTAATATGACACATTAAATATTTGCCGTACGGCGCCATATTGGTCTTATAGTTTGATACAACTTCCTGAAGTAAGCCGTAGAATGGTAATTATTCTTTTTTTAAACTGAATGAATGTGGGTTGTGTATATATATACATATAATTTAAATTTTTTTATAAGAAATGTATACCTATACGTGATACTTATAGTGTGTGATATATTTAAGCTATGCTAAAGATTAATAAATATAAGAAAAAATACAAAGTTATTGAATCTATTGTTTAGGTATAAGTAATAAAGCTTTTATTGAAATTGTTAACATTTTTATATTATTATTATTATTAAGGAGTACTGCTTGTTTGAGGAATCAATCAAGTTTGTAAAAAACAAAAATCATTATTACCAGGGGGTTGTCTCTGTTATTACCTTTCATTTACTTTGTACGTAGGTACTAAAAATTCAAAATGTTGAGTGAAAAACAATCTAAATTTACAAATTTAATTGGTAGATGCTCACCAAAAATGTTTTTATGTTCTATTACCATTTTAATAGGTACTTTCAAAGAAATTCCAAATCTATTTATGTTAAATATACTTATGGAGGGTAGAGGTACGGAGAACTATGTTGTATAGGAATAATGTCGGAAAATTGTCCAGCGGTAAGAAGATAGTAGATGGCGCAAGAGTAGCAAAAGGGAAAAATTTGAATCAATTTCAAAAAAATGTTTTGAAAAAATAAGTACTAATTGTTTAAACCGGAAGAATTTCTTTCTTTTTCTAATTTCATATCTTATTTTAAAAAGTCATGGTGCCATTTTTAAAATCCTAACTCTTGCTACTATGGCGCTACCAATTTGTCCCCTATCAATGAACAATTTTTAATACAATGAGTTGGTTATCCTTCCTTCTACCTTCCATAAATATACTGTTCAAACATATCGCAAACCTATAGGTTTAAAATGCCTTGTGTAGTTTGAGTTAAAGATTAAAGTTCATAAGTAGTGCATTATCTAGTTCCTCTGAAATCATTTATCACACTAGTCATTTTGTAACAACTTCAAGTCTTCCTTGTTCTGTATATTCTTGCCTAAAAGTTCCATGTCATGCAAGTGTACTTCTATCTTAGAACAAAAAGATACAGGAAGGAGTATTATGCAAAATAACCTTGAGTCCAGAAAGGAGCTTGCATATGGCGGCCAATTGTCAATTTTAATTTCCGTTTCCATTGACGTACCGAAAAAAAATAAAAATTATATCAAGGGTTTTATTTTTAATAAATTTCAACCAATCAAGTGTATGAATACAATTAGTATTCTAAATAATTTAGTATTTATAAGAACCAAATGATACGCCTATGCGCTCATTTTTGACATTTATATGCAAATATTGCTTTGACAGTATACTGTTCACATAAACAATGAGTCATACTAGGAGCTTCAAGATGGCCGACTTCCGTCGCAAATTTTCCTTAAATTTAATATATGACAGACTCCTTCCTGTTTCTTTTTGTTCTAAGACTTCTATTGATTAAAAAGGTGTCAACTACTTCATTTTCTTTCAGTAAATATTTTCAATCAATGTCAATAATGACTTTCCTTGTCATATATCTTGTTAATATGTAGCAAAATATTTAGAAGCATTTTTTCATTGGATCAAACCTCTATTTTCAATCATTTTGACATTGTTTGTATTAAATACTTTATAAAACGCCTTTCTTAATTGATTTTCAATAAAATATATATTTTAAGTATTTTTTCATTATAAAATTATTTTTCCTTAACCGTTTATTTATTGTGTATTTTAGCACATTCGAAATCATTGATTAATGACCCCTATTAATGAACTATTTTATAATATGCAACACAGCATACATTGGTCGTATTCATTATCTGTAAATGATTTCTGATTAGTGTAGGCAATTAAACATACATTCATATTACCATTAAAATATAACTAAATTCTAAAACTGCGTTGGTACTCGCTCTACTCACGCGTTAAAATTATTAAAATCAACTTCTATCTCTAATTTTTACTCATATAAGATGATTATACTTTGGGTACTAAATGTATACATATATACTACTAACCTTTCCAGAGATATAGGTACTGAATTGTTTTCCCCTTATCAGATGTTTTATAATACTCATATAACTTCAACTTAACAACTACTTCAGTAAAATATCTACTTCACACTACAATTATGTTGTGTAATGTAATTTTTTAGTTTTATTTAATGCAAAATTGATATTTCTTATAAACTCCTCTTCCAAACAACAAATTGTGAACAGAAAAACAAAGACATAGGTACCTCAGAAAAACTATGTTGAGCATCTGCTTTAAATTTTAATTTTAATATTTATAGTTCTCCAATATAGATTGTAAAACATTTTGGGAAAAATCTATCTAAATCTATCTATCTAAATACAATATATTGCCGAACTCCGATAATTACCGTAGGCGTAGGTTGGTTGGAACATGAATCTCATTGCTGTGGAATCCTCAAATTAAAAAAATATTGTTAACTACAAACATTAACAACAAACTTGTTTGGTTCCCAAACTTTATATTATATTTAGATTTATTAAAAGATATGTCTCAATTTTTATTATATTGATATATGACAATGTGACTAACATAATTTTTGCTCGTGTTAGTCAATTGGTCTAGTATACTTTTTTATTAAACCAAAGAAAGCTAAGAATTTGCGAACTGATTATATATTAGTTGTTCTAAAGAATTTACACGGATCTGTAAAAAGTTGCAAACTATGTGTTAAGAATGTTAATATGTAAAGTATAAAAATTCAGTACAAATGTACTTTTTACTGTTGATATTGAAATATACTAAAATAAATTGTAATATGAAAATGGTTGTATCAATCTCAATTTTTGCATTGGATTAAAAGAAGTGATTGTTTGATTGTATATTATATGTCAATTGTTGCTATTTTTTGTTATTGTATTGAACAGTAATAAGTGTTTATAAAACAAAACAAACAGCTCACCAAATTAAATTAATTCTTACTCCAGAATAATACCATTACAAATTAAGAATGCTAGAACCTAGTACTCGTATGAAATTTATATGAAATGTAGAAAAAAAATAATAAAATAAAATATTTCGATCATTTACACAAAACAACCATTTTTATTTCAAACTTTATTGCATTAAATTAAATTGTTTGAAAAACATTTTACACTCTAGCCAAAACAATAAAGAAATCTTATTGATAGATATAGTTTTGTATATTTTGTATTGAAAATGCTTTTCAAACACTGTGTAATCCAAATAAAATGTTAGATAAAAACTTGTTAATATGTCTATTGATGGTTGTACCAATAAAATTTCTGAAGTATGTTTCTACGTTTTAATTTTATATTCCTTTTATCAACAACAGATGCATTACAGAAGTTTCAGGACTTTCTCATGAAATTTAATAGATAAACTCAATAATAGACTTTATTTTTCGAAAAAATTCCAGTAATTAAATTTTATGAACCATACCAAAAAGCGTCCGGTTTTCCTAAAAATAAAACCGTAAAGACCAAGAAAATTATGTATATGACCTTTTTACTATTTTTAATAAAAGCCATTATTTATTTAATAAATTGAGTACACGCTGACATCTTTCAGACAGTAGCTAAAATAGATATAGATGCTTACTCCGGATAATCTGGCACCACTGATGCTTACGAGTAGGGAAAGATGGAAAGCCGTAAGCTATATGGCTATTGAAATTATTGGTACAAAATGAGAAGAAGGAACAGTTTCTGAAGTAATGCCTAACAGTAGTTCCAGTAAGGTCCACATATGATTCCAGAGGGAGTTTTATGTCGGAATTCTAATTCCAAAATGTACTTCGATATTATTGGAAAAGTAAGAACTTGCGGTAAAAGACTAGGACCAAGTAAGAAGCCATAAAAAATCTTTTTTTGGATGATTACCTATCGGCTCGGGTTATAATAGAGTCAAGGGGGAGGAGATATAGAACGGAGGTAGGGGTGCCCCAGGGATCGGTACTGAGACCGACGCTCTGGAAGTGTGTGTTTGACGAGGTTTGTGGGATTGTATACGAAGAGGGATGTGAGATTACGGTGTATGCGGCAAAGTGTAAGTATATAAATAATATAAAAAGCTTAGTTAATTATTAATGAATAATTCTGATATTGACATTCAAGCCCGGCCCGGCAAGTTGTCTCAAAGTAATATTACTTGATCTGACTATCCACCAATCAGATTTTGTCGGGCGTCCACCTGACCTCCTTCTCCAATAAAATAAGAAGAGGAATAAAAGTAATCTTCATTCCCACTGTCATTACACATACAGGATAAAACAATACACCTCCTAGAAAAATGTTAAGAAGGAATATAATAAATAAACTTTGATAACCTTTGCGATTAGCATATTATATTTGTACAAAGTGATAGATCTGTAATTTAATTTACAATTCATTATAAAACAATAATATTCTCGACTTTAACTAACGTAAACCGTACAATTTCAAGAACACATTTTATAAAGAAAAAATAAAGATTTTAATTGTAAGGCTGCCAAATAATGGTTTATACATTTAAAAATTGTAAAAGTTATCTAAATATCTTCTTTGTTTTTCACATTTAGGTTAACCCTATTGAGCTTAATCCAAAAATGATATCCAAAGTATTTATACTATTAATGCTCATGAGACTTGTTAGGGTTACAAATTAACAAAAAAAACGAGCAAATTCCATAAAATCGACGTCAATTCAAGATCTTTTTGTAAATATCGAAAATTTAAATCTTTACTGGACGTTTTTACAAAACCTGAAAATCATTATTTTTTATGTAACAAGTTTATTTAAAGTAGTTTGTTCAACTTTTGCCGTTTTCTTGATAAAAAGCAAACACACGTTTTCAGTGGGAAACAACAAAACAGAAAATCGATACGACCAAATATCTGAGAGATAATCGTTTAATCTGTTTAATATTAATTCATTTTAACACCTTTAGCTGTTGGCATCTTTTTCAACCATTGGTTTCTTTTTTCTTGTATACCAATTGTATTGTGTTCTTTACAGCCTGATGATGGTCTAATTGAGACCGAAACTAGTTGCAATAAGTGTAATTTAAACGAATAAAAGTCTGTTTTGACTTTCAGTTTCATTGGATCCTTCCTGTTTGGATTCAGCCACATTTGAAATGGATGACATATGATTTTTATTAAATATTAGTTCAAAATTGTTCTCTTATAATGCTAGAAGCGTCGCTATTCATCAACTATGCATGAGAATTTTTAATATTTTTTTCCGAAATAAAGTAAGTTCCACGTGAACCTTTAGGTGAACGAGCAAATCTTGAAGAAGAAAAAATAGTATAAACCATTATTTTGGCATTGTGTAACTGAAAATAAATATTTTGTCCTTTTTTTTTTAAATTAACTCCTAATTACTAAATTATTGCAAAGAAATTAGTAAAATACAAAATATTTACAAAATAGCATATACACAACAAATGTTTTACAATAATAACTATTAACAATCTCCAGGAATATTTGATTTAGATTATAATACATCCATTTGATGGATTTCGAAATATTTAAGAGTTTTTTGAGCTTTGGAACATCGTTTCATACAATACATAATTTCTTTTAACAAAAATAGTCGAAACGAAATATCAGAAACGTATATTGCAAAACACAAAAATATTTTATTATCAAAAATATTAAAAAGCACTTCTTAAATATTCTACATAAAATAGACTTTTTTGTGATAAAAATACGATTATTGCTTATTATTTTGTAACTTTTAACTCACCAACTGAATTATTACTTTTTCTCAAATTGTGTTTTATACTTCAGCAATTTGAATGTGTGTGCTTAAGCAGTAATACCGAACAGATTAACATAAATGAAACTATATTCTCGATTACCAAATAATAAACTTAATAGCTACCTTTTTTCATGAAAGATCTATGAATAGTGGAAAGACATATGTATCTAGAATTACGATATGAGTATTAGCCGATCAGCTATGGAGATAAAACATTATCAAAAATAAGTGATAATATCAAGGATTTCCTTATTATTTAATGAATTTGCGATTTTAAAATAGAAATGAAATATATACAAACTTATCAATTATTCTAGCTAACGGATGGTACCTTTGACCCTTAATACTATAAACTGCTACCATTTTATCCCTTAGTTTTTTCCTTCAACATCTCAAGCTATCCCGTTAAATAATCATTAAATTTACTAATTTGCTAATTTTATCTTCTTCAAACCGATAAAAGACTCGTGATAGGGTTTGATTTCTTGAAGTGATTTAGAAAGTTTGGTTTATCTAGATTCAGTGAATAAGTAGTTCAAAACAATAGGAATTTTTGTTTTTTAGTTTTAAAAAAGTATCAGGCTTTTAACTAGGATTAAATATTTTTGCTTGAGGGTGATAAACAAACCCTCTAGTGCCCAAGGCCGTCTCAAGGCGAATGATATTTAAAACCAACTAAAAGTACAAATATGAATTTTATGCGTTTAGTAGCCCACTCAGCCCTGAGTTTATACATAATAGTACCACATGCAAGCAAATAAACGGTTGAAATAAATTCTTTGAAAGGTTACTTTCAGTCGATTGTGAGAATTTGACGAGTGCGGTTATGTCGATGGCTATTGTTTTTTAAATAATCTAAAAAAATACTAATTGCGTTTGAAATCGAAATTAAAAATAACTGGTAAGTTAATTATTATTTATTTTGACTGTTGATAAGATTGAAAGTATTTTTTACTCAGTTAGTTATGCATAATTGTCACATTAGGCCTTCCGGTCTACGGTCTATATTCTTTTTGAAGTATCCTACATATTTAAAAAATCTAAATCGTTTGTGTATTATTTCAGAAATGAATAGGAATAGAAAATTCGATAATTTATTGATGACAGATGATGAAATTTGGGAAATGATAAATTCCAATGACGATGAGGAATTGAATACTGATGTTGAAGACGATTGCTTAGACGAAGATTTCATAGATGTTTCTATTGGTCATTGCTCCAACAATAAAGAGTATTTGGATGGAAAAGCTACTGTTAGCGATCTGGCGGGGGCAACTCAATCTTAGAGGAACCAATATGCAGGGAAGTAGGGATGACAGTGGCGTTCCAGAACCAATCACGGGGCCAAGTAAGCAAATACTAAATGATTCTAGTGATGAAATACCTTCCTCTAATCATGTCAATATAAACGCCTCAAATTATGAAGAGTCGTTGTTGGATCAAACAACAGAATCACTCAGACCTAACAAACGGCGGCGGCTTGAAGAAGTGGAAACTGCATCACTGACTGAATTTCTTGGACTTCCCGGTCAGATTGATCCAAAAAGCAAAGAATTTAAAAAAAAATTTATGGCGCAAGAACCATCTTCAGCTTCATCTAAAGGAGATGATAAAGTTCAAATCAAAGGAAGACTTACCTGAACGTTTTTATGAACTAAAAACGCCGTACCAATGTTTCCAATATTTTACTGATAATATTTTCCAGCATATTGCGGATCAGACAAATTTGTATGCACGTCAACACAACATATCTACGAAATTTGTAACATCATCAAGAGAGATACAGAAATATGTTGGAATACTTTTTTATATGTCCATTTATAGATACCCAAATGTTCGAGAATATTGGGGTGAAAACTCATTGGACCTGTTCGACAAACGATGTCGAGAAACAGATTCGAAGAAATTCGTCGTTACCTACACTTCAATGACAACAAAAAAATGGTAACAAAAGATCACCAACAATTTGATCCAATTTTCAAAGTTAGACCGCTTCTGGATCATTTCAACAATCGGTTTCAATTAGTGCCGTTGAGACAACGTCTTTGTGTAGATGAGCAAATGTGTTCTACAAAAATGGCATCACATTTGCGACAATACATGCCAGCGAAACCGCATAAATGGGGTATGAAACTGTTTGTACTTTGTGATTCCCACGGATATGGGTTTGAGTTATATTCTGGGGTAGGTGATAATAAAGTACCAATTGGAGTACCTGATTTGGGTGCAGCATCCAATGTGGTATCAAGGTTGTCTCAAATAGTTCCTAACAACCAGAATCATATAATTTATTTTGACAACTTTTATACGTCATTGCCACTGATGATTTATTTATACAGCAAAGAAATATTATCATTGGGAACGATGCGTGTAAATCGTATTCCTAACTGCAAGTTATTTACTGACAATAAATGTGTACGATTGGCTTCAACTTATGCGGGAACGAAGCCATTCAAAACATAATAACGTGGAAGAGAAAAAAAGGTGAAACGTTTTGACCGTGCAAAAAAAGAAATGTTAGAAGTAGATTGTCCAAAAATAATTCGTGAATACAATGCACATAGGTGTGGATCTAATGGATGGCCTTTTGGGTCGGTATCATATCCGAATGAAGACAAATAAGTGGACAGTCTTTTATCATTTGATGGACATGACCATGACCAATGCCTATTTGTTATCTAGAAGAATAAAAAAACAACAATCAAATGCACAGTATATCGAACTACCAGTTTTTAGAAAACAAGTAGCTGCTATGTTATGTAAAAGTGGATTTGATGATCTCCCAAAGAAAACAGTTGGACGTCCCAGAAGTGGTTCTACCACACCTCAACCAGAAGATTCCGTAAAGAGTCTTCCAAAAATAAACATATTTACCTGCAGCAGATATTCGATATGACAGAGCTGATCATTGGCCAGAATGGTTAGATCGTTCTGTTAAACGACAGTGTAAGATAACTGGATGTAAATCAGAAACGCAGTGTATTTGTTCCAAGTGTACAGTATCAAAAAATTGTATTGCCAATTTTCATAGCAATCTCTAAAAATTTTGTAATGAACTTATAATAAAACATTAGAAAATGAACACTATCACTGTTTTTATTTCATATTATATTATTATATTTCTGTGTTAACTGCCCAGGTCCGCCTCGAGGCGGACGCACCTTTATGATGTGTACAGGTAAGCGACGACCAACCTAGACATAATAATTTTACAACAATTTTATATGAAAAAAATAAATTTGGGCACTAGAGGGTTAACTAGTGTAAAACAAGTTTCAATTGAGTTACTATTATAAAATGATGACAAGATTTTTTGAATTGATTCAGAAAGGTCTCTCTACGCAAAACATACAAGATTTAGTGAATAAGTTCAAAAGAATGGGAGTTTTTATTAAAATTTGCGGACTTTTTGTGTTTGCTAAACAGAACTTCCAGTTTCTGAAACGCGATCATTGGAAAGGGATGTTGCCTATACAATTATAGTTTTATAAAGTAAAGATTAAAGGACTATTTGAATTAACAATGAAAAATGTGTGTAGATTGCAGATTTAGAGGGTTAGCATATTGAAATGCGTATTTAAGATTCATAGCAAATGATAATAGAACTTCAAAATATCAAGAGGTCAAAAAAAATTACGATATTAAGACAAAGTAATCAAATGAATTCTCTTTCAAGATAAAATAGTAGTAGTACATACATTTTTTCATTTCTTCTTTTTTCAGTTTAAATTTTTCAAAAATAAATCTCTGGATGGGTGATATGTAAAGTTGATTGGTAGTATAATTTCCGTTATATAACAAAAAATAATGTTCGTGATTATCCATCGATTGTAATTTTTAAAGACTAACCGATTTGTCACGTGTGATCTTGATCCTTTTAAGGCATTTCGATAAGAGAAAAAAGCAAGTTCTTAATCACAGACAACGCGAAATGTAATAATAAATGCCTTTCTTTAAATTTTAACTAGGTAAAGCTGCTATACCCAACAAAACTAACAATCACTTATTTGTTTATGTTAAATATAATTTTAAATCAGTTTCGGTACATTTTAAGTGCTTCAGATCCAAATACAAACAAACAGTGAAAAAGTGAATCGTGATTATTAGAAAGTTGGGTACAGCTTTGAGCTCTATTATATTTTGTTCTAAAATTGGTGCTCGTGAGATATCATGACTAGCGTATTAGGCACTTGTGATATAGAAATAGAGAATGTGAAAACTTAAAAAAGGCACTTTTGACAGTCTTCCTAATGAGCTCCTTTCTACCACAGATATGTAGACTGACCTCACTCTACAGCAAACCCGCAAGTTTCTTCTACAGCCTGAGTGAGTTTATCCAACAACACCTGATATGATTCATAAGGCGGTATATCTATCCTGTTAAAACAAGTGTGAGCTTTAGGCAGATTTTGTGGAGGCACATCCACGCAGTGTATAGTGAAAAGTCTTGGACCCGCTGCACCTGTACTGCCTTGTAAAGCTTTAAAACCTTGAAGAGGTACTCTGGAACTTCCCGTGACGAATTGTAACAGTCTTGCGCGCATTTCTTCGGAATAAGAGTCCACTGCTTGCCAAAACCACTGAACCACTGGTGTTTCCGGGGTACAGTGTTTCAATCTTGTATGCGTCCGCCAGTCAGCTAAACATAGAAATAATTTTAAATACAATACGCTAAATCTTGAACCGTAGGCGACAATGATACCAATCACCGTTCACACATCACTACACCATCACAAACTTTTAACCATCCAAGTTATCTTCTTCAGAGTCCGAAGGTAAACTTTATTATCGATACGGGCATTAGAAGGTTGAAAGTCTGTATTGATGTAGCAGTAGTGTACGCTGTGTTCTGAATTTCACTTGTTCAATACTTACCAATATCTATAGAACCAATTCCGCTGATAACAAGTTCCAGTTCTCTTTCGTCAAAAGGTCTCAAAGAAGTCGAAGGTATCAATTCGGAGAAACCCTTTTGCAACGCCAAGAATTGCTGTTCTATACCTCGCATAAATCGATAATTCACGTAAAGTTTTACGTATTCTCTTTTATTTTCTTCAGTTACCGGAATCGAAGCACCTCCCGGTTTTAGTTCGTGTACTTTGACTATGCCAAAGCTATTGTTCTCTACGGAGAAGTTCGTGTCTAGCACACCGTCGATGTTATTCTCTCTGTAGGAATAAATATATTGTTCAATTTATACATTTTTATTCATATTTCTCGCAGAAGGACTGCGACAAAACAAAAAAAAAAACACTATCCACTAGAATAATCGCTGTACCGAACAAAAACTTTTATATAATATAAATATGGTATTTATAACGAACTTGCGGATAAAAATCAATAGATATTGTTAAACTAATTTGTTATATTATTTTTTAACCTTGTAAACGAAGTATTTTTCAGAAATTATTTTTAAGATGGCAATTATTTATTTTAAAATCGGTCAGCTAATACAAATTAAGTTTTCCATTATGCGACGGTGGAGATTGCTTTCTAAGAAAACACAATAGGCAGACGAATTTTTCGGAATTTGTTAAAACTTCGAAAAAATTTACCATAGATTAATAACACAATTCAGAGGGTTATGGGAAGGGGTAAGCATCCATTTCCAGGCACCGCCATGATTCATAGCCGTCAGTTGGGGTAGGCATTTTATTTTATACGATTAAATCAGTGGTAGAGAGATCACTGTTCTTATAATCTGTTTTGTGGTTTATACGAGGGTTGTCTGAAAAGTTTCCGACCTAACAAAGATACTAGACATTTTTTCTTCAAATTAATTTTTATTTTTCTACATAGTCGCCTTGTAAGTCTATACACTTCTCCCAGCGATGCTACCCTCTCTTCAACCCGTCCAAATAGTACTCGGCACCTTTCTCTGCAAAATAGTTGTTTTCGAAGGTGATGGCCTCCTCATTCGACGACAATCTTTGTCCTCCGAGCGCAACTTTTAGCTTAGGGAACAAAAAAAGTCGCTTGGGGCTAGATCTGGTGAGTAAGGAAGGTGGTCAAGCAGTTCAAACCGTAATTCGTGGATTTTCGCCATGGCAACCGCTGAGGTGTGAGACGGCGCATTGTCTTGGTGGAACAAAATTCTTTTTTTCTGCAAATGTGGCCGTTTTTCTGCAATTTCTGCCTTCAGCTTGTCAAGTAATGATGCGTAGTATGCTCCTGTAATGGTTTTTCCTTTTTGAAGATAATCGATTAAGATAACTCCATGACTATCCCAGAAAACAGTTGCCATCACTTTCCCAGTCGAAGGAACAACCTTTGCTTTTTTTGAAGCCGATTCCCCCTTCGCAGTCCATTGTTTTGACTGTGTTTTTGTTTCTGGAGTATAATGGTGTATCCAAGTTTCCTCTACAGTAATTAATCGGCGCCAAAACTCTGATTTATTGCACCCAAACTGCGCCAACAGAGAGTTGGAAATGTTCATTTGAACACGTTTTTGGTCCAAAGTGAGCGAACGCGGCACCCAACGCACGGACAGCTTTCTCATGCCTAAATCTTGATTCAATATGTGACAAACACGTTCTTTGGACATGTTTATAGCCTCTGCTATCTATGTAATTTTAATTCGACGGTTGTCTAGCACCATTTGGTGAACTTAAGCGATATTGTCAGTGGTTGCAGTTTTTGGACGTCCCGAACGTAGTGCCACAAGTCTTAAAGAGAATTTATACATTTCAATAGTACTTGGCATCAACAATCATTGTACCATTTATATGTAAAAGGAAAATACAGCACACCAAGAATCTCAGATTACAGATTACAAATTGGGCTGGCCTGACAGCCTGATACACTACGATCTTCGCAGATCTATTGTGCTGCCCTTTTATTTTTAAAGCAACTCATCTAGCCTTGCTCTCCTGATGAAGTTCAATAGCCTTGATAGTAGCCGTTTCATGTATACTGCTGCTTCCGATTTTTCCCCTCAAAAGTTCTAAAAACAGCAGTCTTATCAAGCCTCCACATTGGCATAGAATTGGATTGCGGTTTCCTCGTCTTTCAAGCAGAAACTGCAAAAGTCTATCTCTGGCCTATAAGACTCTTGTGCCTATTCAGCCTGCAATGTTCAGTTAACAGAGACTTTATTTGTACCCATTCGCTGATAGCTGCACTTAATTATAAAAATTGAGACATCAATTGAAAATGTTTAAAAGTTTGTTGACAACTAAATATAAAGAATCGATACTAAAAAAAAATAATTCTTAGTTGTTTAAAATTCGACTAGGCCAAATGTTCCAACTGTAAATTAACCAAATTAACGCTTTCAGAAATAATTTGTTAAATCGATAAACAATTATTTAAGTTAAAGATCGCTATTTTTCATTTTCAGTGGAGAAAAAGAGAGAAACTTGTATTTTTAATAAGTGTGTATATTAATAATTTAAAATTTCTTAGCTAAGCGCTTTCAACCATAAAATAGGCCATATTCAGAGATAAATGTCAAGTTAAATATGTCCCAAGATATCATCAAAAACACACTAACAAATAGGACACATCAAATAAGGACATCCACAACAATTTAAAAGTTGATTTAAAAAATCGTTTTAATTTCATTTATTACTTAGATATAGTTTTTAACTTTGATTTTATTTACATTTTTTTAAATCACCTTTTAAATTGTTGTGCATGTCCTTATTTGATGTGTCCTATTTGTTAGTGTGTTTTTGATTACCTCTCTTGGGAAATATTTAAGTTGACATTTAGCTCTGAAGATGGCCTATTTTATGGTTGAAAGCGCTTAGCTAAGAAATTTTAAATTATTAATATACACACTTATTAAAATTACAAGTTTCTCTCTTTTTCCCCACTCTATCCAAAGTGTATACTAAGTACTACAGTCCTTTACTTTTTTTTCATTTTCATTTATTAGTTCTAATAGAGAATAGGTAACTTACAACATCCAGGTGAGACTTCTATGCAGCTCGGGATCGACTCCTTCAATATCTTGCAGCGTAATCGGTTTGTTCAAAAGTTGTTTATAAAACGGCAACGTAAATCCACCTTCTAGTTGATGATTGTGGAATACGGCTATTCCCAAAATTCTACCCACGAAATGGAAGTAAGAAAGATGTTCAGGATTAACAGAAGAATCGGGATTAATTTGTAGGGTATAATGATCGTCTCGGCTGTACTGGAACAAACCATAATGAGGATTAAGCATTTCGCGCGATAAAAGATGAAGCCATTCTCTAGCGACTCCTCCATAATCCAGACCTTCTTCACCTCGAAATTTTACCATCAATCGTTTTCGCATATCTTTTGGACGCATTTTCATAACAAGTCTAAAAATATCAAAAAAAAAATTATATTTGTTTAGGGCACATTTCGAACAGCAAGAAATACCAATGATTAATTATTATTGCAAAATATGTACAATTTACATAGAGTAAGGTTTTTTTTAAATCCAAACAGGAGTTTAAAAAACTAATCCTCTTTCTTCAACTCTACTCATTATAGAACTACACAAAGCTGTTAAAAACCAAAGAGGTTCTAAGTGTATAAAACATATCCAGATTTATGATAATCTGTTATTGCTCAGTTCTTTTCAGATTAGTTTTACCATTCATAAATCATAAAAATATATTTGTAATCTAAAAATTAGTACAGCTTTTTTGACAAGTGCAATAGTCTTAACAAATAATAATTTTAAATATAACATAGTAGTTAAAAATGTGAGGTTTGACAAACAAAATGGAGTCTAAGTATAAAACAAATGACATACAAGATACATCGAGAAGTACGACTCGGATTCAATTCTCTTTATTAAAATTTATTTTTTAATAGTCATAAAGTTAGGAGAAAAACATTTGTGTATCACACGTGCATAAATGCATTAGCACTCCTTAGGTGGTATTTGCTGCCCTCGCTACACTCAGGTAGCAAATACAACTACGGGCTGCTAATGACCACTCCCCGCTCTTGTGACACAATATACCATTGTGAAGTATTTTTGTGTGTCGTTAAATCTTTACATATGTAAATGTTGTTTTACATCTTCAATAGTGATTACCGTAAAACTGGTACCGCTACATGCTTCATTTGCCACCAAAGACCAGGACATAAAGGCATTAATTGGAAAAAGTAAGCCAAATTTCCAGAATATTTGTTATAAAAGATGTAATTCATCCACTATATATAATACAGTTGTATGTTGGAATGAATAATTAAGTAATTAAGACCAAAAGACCCTTACATATTTCTTAATATTATTTTTGTATCAGATTTTGCACTTGTCGGTTTCATGTTTCCTTTCTTTACCTTTCTTTTTCCATTCATACTTCAAAAAATGTTTTCACTTTTTTCTAATTCGATTAAAAAAATTTCATATATTTCACCATAGTTGCTATTAAAATATTTTTGTTTAAATATTTAAACATTTTTTTAACTCTTTATGAACAATCAGATATACATTATCTATAAAACAACTAGTTGGCAGTACAATAAATAAATTAATTTAATTACTGTATGTGTAATGGCGTGAAGAGGTTAACATACAGCGATGTTCCCTCACTTTCCTCTTAGGTCTGATGGTCATTGTCTTCTGAGTCTTCTGTTTTAGGAAGTGGCTATAGTAATGGGTTATGGTGGTCTTCTAGCTTGTTATGGTGTTTTGTAATGTTTTCTCGGGTGACTTACATAAGGGATTTTCGCATCATTAATGTTTGGTTTGATATGTACCAGGATGCATTAACCACTGTCCAAAGTAACTTGGATTGTGCTCTCTGGATGATGGCTGAATTGGACTTGCTAGGGCAGCCCCACAGTCCAAATTGGTTTTACAATGGCTTTATAGACTGGCAATTTGTTTTCTACCAACAAAAGAGGTCCTAGGTATTTGGCATGACTTCTTTGCGGTAACCCAATTTGATTGATGGTTACAGGTGGAAAATTTCCTGTTCGTAAAGTGAATGTTATTTGGAAAAATTTTGTTTCATTAACCTTAATCTTCCATTTTTCAGCCACATCTCAATAAAGTTTAGTACAATCTACTTGTAATTGTTAACATTTTCTTTGTGTGTGAGTTACCACTAGCTGAGTACTACCAAGTTTGTTCATTTGCCTTTAAACTCTAAAAGAAACATGGCACACATGACATCTTAAAATTTATTTTACTAGGCAGTAAATTCAGCATACATACCACCACTACGGAGTATAAAATTTCATAATTATTATCTGATCTAGAATACTTAATACATGATGTTCCTAATGGCACCAAAGACATCTTAAGATCTCAGTTCACAAATCCTCTTGAAGACTAAGGGATGCTGTGACTGGATTGTCATGCTTGGCAAAGATAGCTGGGTCTTCTGCGAATGCCCCAATAGTTGTTCATTGGTTGTAATAAACTTAAACTCGCAGTGTATTTCTCCTTTCTTTGACATTATTGTTAGTTGCTATTACCACATTATACACTTTTTAAATTGGACAGTAACAATTAACTGGCTAATGCACTCCTTCATCACACTTGAAAAGAAATTCTTTTACCATAATCTATTTAATTATGTTGATTGAGTTTTTATTATTTCTTCTTTTTTTTTTAATGATTACACCATAGATACACTGTGTAATGTAAGTTAATTATTTTAAGAGTAATCAAATTTATTACCTATAACTCTCCTCAAAAACTTCGTTTCGAGACACTTCTAATCGGCAATGTCCACTTTGTGGTTGCAAGGCGTTCAGTTCAGCTCTCAAAACTTTTAATTTAGCCACAAGATCTCTTCGGTACTTTGGTAAATGCTCAGATTCGTTTAACAAACTCTGAGGTAGATCTTCGTTTCGAATTTGGTCGACCCTAATTCGAGGAGTAACTGGATCTGGATTTGAATGATGCGAAGACGCCTGGCCGTCAGTTTCAGTTAAACTACTAAAATAAATGTATTCATTTATAAAAATTAATCTTTTTGAATTGTTACAAGTGCTTACCTGTTCACAACAGGTGGAGTAGGAGTTGCAGGTGCGACGGCAGTACTGGTAGTCGGTTGACTGGTCGAATTTTGACCGTTTCTTCTTATAATATTACTCAGAATTTGAGAATTTAATCTGGGATCCGTAAATTGCGTTGTCCTTTTGTTATGATCCACAAAATAAATCTGTAAATATAACAAATACTCTGAAATATCTTGAAACATTCCAGATAAACTTAGTTTTTTTTTAATAAACAATATGGTTGGATTTATCTCGACACGTAGTTTCCTGAAATGCAGCTGATTTAAAATTTTATAAATATTTATATGAGTTGTGACATCATCGTTATACAAATGTTTTAGGAAAACTGTTTAAATTTATATTTTAATCTTCCTTATCATAAAAACAATCTAGATTATGGCAAAAACAAGAATATGTTGTAAATAGTTGATAAAAATTTAAATATTTGTCAGGCAGAAATTTACTACAAATACCTATAAACATCAAAGAGAAACAAAAAAATTTTGAAAACATGTAATATTTGAAACTCTTACCCTTCCTGAACTTGTCTGTCTCATTTCCCAACCGGGAGGTAAAGGCCCTAAATGATCCAAATCGAGACTCAATGGAGTTAGATCTTTGGGTATCCTAGGATCATGCCATGTAGACACACCTGTGGGTATATGATAAAAATACACTTGTCCTTGTTGAGTGGTTCGCAATTCTAAAAAGTTTACAAATATTATATGAAACAAATCTAGAGACTAATTCTTTTATATTAGATTGATATGTTTATTTAACTATTTAAACCATTAGATACGATGTCAGTTAGGTGGAAGAGGGCTCACTGGTGTGGTAAACAGATGGGTCCAAGATAGAAGAAAGGGTTATCCTTGTAATGCCCCATTTATCTTTCAGGGGGGATACAAGCTATATATGCTAGTGTTCCGGAGTGCCTCCATAGAGACACTTGAAGGACAAGCATCTATATTGTCTTATAGTCAGGCAGAAACTGGCAAGAAACAACAAGATTACCTTGATGTGGGTGCTAGGTCACAGAGAAATAATGGGTAATGAGGAAGCTAAAAGACTCGTAAAAGAAGGGGTTAATACACCTTTCCTTGGTCCGGAGCCCTTTTGTAACCTTACAAAAAGCCACACGAAAAACATCACTAGATGTATTAGATTCTGAAGGCAGTTCCGAATAAACTTGGAGTCGATCCGATTTGATTCCAGTGACTTAAGCGCCACCTAACTATCGGAAATGATTTTTATAGTTTTTTCCTGCAGTCGTACTTAAGTAGCTCCTGCAAACATATCTCTATTGCAAGAACCTCTACTTGGAAAACTATGGATAGATTACTCAAGCCGTCGGTGTACCAACATTGGTTATAAGATATAAGATATTATTTATTCTTCTCCCATTCGCCACTTTCTATTGACATATCTCTCGTTATGATTAAGCATGCCTGCCGTTGAAACTTATATAGCTTCTCTCTGGTAGTTTTCTGCTGAAATTTAGCCCACCAGACCCCAGCGCCATAGACCCTATTACTATAAGCTATATCGTAACCCCTATATATTTAACCTCATTCGCTTCCTTAATAATTTCTCCATAAAGGGTAGGCATTTGGAGTATATCCAGTTTCCTCTTCATTTTGAAGCTAATGACTGTTACTTTACTAAGGTTGAACAATGTTAAGTACTTGTTGAGTCACTTTAAAGATAACATCTTACCAATATCACCAGACCATCTGCGTTGGCTTTTAATACTATCACCTGGTTGTCGAGGTCCGAGTTCAGTAGCGACCTCAGGAGTGGGGAAAGTGTCTTCCAGTGGTGTTAGGTTCAACCTGTTCTCCAGCATTGCTTTGATCCAGTTACCTAACCTAGAGGATATCCCTCTAGATGCAGCAGCGTCATAGAGAAAATACATAAAAAAAGTAGCGGTCCCTAAGACCGATTTCTGAGGAACAACATGTTTAATAAGTATAAGTACTGATTACTAAGAAATGACTGGATCAGTGATAATGCTGTACCTCTTATATCATAGTAATAAAGCGATTCCAATAAAATACTGTGAGAGACAATCAAAGGCCATAGAGAGCATAATGACAGTGTGATTACCCCAATACCTCCTCGAGTCCCACGACCACCCGACTGCATCTATTGTTAAGATTCTTTCTAAAACTGAAAACTGAGAAGCACTAAACCTTCATCAAAATTTTATCAATAATGTATATAACTGTCTACCGACCCTTGTATTTAGAACGGTAGAGTTTTTAAATGGCTTCTGGAAAAATGTCACTGTTAAATATAATAGGCAAAGATGTAGAGTTTCATTATATTTTGAGCAGTTTGTTTTATAAAAGTGCTATGTACTTCTTTGTATTTGAACACTAAACCTTCATCAAAATTTTATCAATAATGTATATGACTGTCTACCGACCCTTGCATTTAGAATGGTAGAGTTTTTAAATGGCTTCTGGTAAAATTTCATTCAATTCATTTCATCAAAATTTTATCAACAATGTATATGACTGTCTACCGACCCTTGCATTTAGATCGCTAGAGTTTTTAAATTTCTTCTGGAAAAATGCCACTGTTAAATATAATAGTTAAAGATGTAAAGCGTTTCATTACATTCTGAGCAGTTTGTTTTATAAAAGTTGTTATTTTCTTCATTGTATTTGAACAATTTCAGTTTTGTTTTAATTGTAATTTGAAATATAGCAAATTACCAGGAGAAATAGCTAGTAGAGTTTTGTAATTATCATAAGCATATTTTTTTGGATTTTTAAAATGATACTTATAATCTTTTTTAGAATTTTTAAATGCGGTACATGTCTCAGGATTATTACTACTTTCCAATGTAGCTGTTCAAATACTCAAAAGTCAAATAGGTATTACCTAATCGACTCTCTTAATCTTATAAGAATAAATCTTGAGAAATTTCATAAATATTAATGAGAAAGTAAGCCAAATTATTAATATCATAATTAGACTCTAAAGGCAGGTTACTTGTGAATATTGTTTGTCAAGATGTTACAGTTGCAGATTTTATTGTTACCCTAGTAAAGTAGCTAATAGTAATTGATAAGCAAAGTGAATCTAGAACTTTAGAACATTTAGTCTGAAATACTTACCATAACCCGGCGGCAAATCCATTTTCATTGCTGCCAATATCCCATTTTGGTTGTTACTACCGCTACTAGGTGATGCTGTTCCATTGATCGAATTCCTATTTCTACCTTGCCTCCTTCTACCACTGCCATCTCTTCTTTCGCCTTCATTATTGGGTCTTGGTCGTCTCTCTCTAGTTGTTATTCTTTGCTGTGGACTACCCACGATTCTAGGCACATTACTGGCCACAGGAGTAGTTGTACTAACCGTACTAACAGGAGCGACAGGTACTGGAGGTACATTATAACTGATATTGTTAGGTGCCGGAACTACTGTTGTACAAGTAGGCGATAGCGAGGAGAATGAAGGTTGAGCAGGGGTACTTGTTGAGGTGGTGGGTACTATTGGAAGTGGAGGTGGTTGTTCCTTTTGTGGGCTAACTAAAGGAGAGACTGGAGTCATACTAGAACAAGGAGTAACTATAGGTTGTGATGTTTCAGAAGTAGTAGTTGTTGTTGTGGTTATAGTAGTAGATGTGGGAGTGTTATTATTTAATGATTCTAGATTTCTAAAATAAAAAAAAAGGTAAATAATCATAAATATCCATATGTAGCTGTGTAAACTTACCTGTTTGTGTCTAAATTATTATTATCTACATTTGAATTTAAATTGTTATTTAATCTAGGTCGGTTTGTTCTCAATTTTGCACTAGCATGAGGTCTTATCCATTGCGTTGATTTTGTGATGTGATTGACATAGTATAACCGCCCATTAGGAGTTCTACGTTCTTCCCAACCAGGGGGTAGCTCTGCAGTTGTAGTAGTGGTACTATTTGAAGTGGAATTTGAATTTTCGTGATCTGCAGGTCCCCTAAGATCTCCCAGGGGACCTACGATTGCTAAAGGAGTACCTCCACATGGTCCATCTCTTGATAACAAAGATATGATAATTTGCCCTTTCACGGGTTCGTCATCTGCATTAGCTTTGCCTAAATCTAAACATTGATCTAAAAATAAAAATCACACAAGAAATATTAAACATAATTTATGTGTGTGTTGGTGACAGAAATTATATAGGTATACTCACATCCTGTGTCCTTAAGTCTTTGTATAAGATTATTCACAATACGAACACATCCCAAAAATCCACTACCTTGTTTCTTATGAACTTTCCTATGATTCCAAACTGAAATTGTGATACTGTCACTTTTATTTATATACAAATCATAATGGGAATTCCATTTGGGATCTACAGTATTTTTTACAATATCAGTTGAATGACTTTGTCCACTACCATCCACAAATATCTTCGCAAAAGGATCAGGAAGTCCTAAAAATGCAATTAAGAAATATATGAACAATTGTTATTAATTCTAATGTAATGATAACATTTTAAAATAGATATGATTATACCATCATCACCTTCAATTGTACTGTAACTCACCCATATATTCATAAATGACAAATCATAAAAACTTTATACCAAAAGTTTATGGTTTAATAATAATACAATGTACCAAGCAAATGAACGAGAAATATCTTAATATCAGAATATTTATTTTTGATTAATAAATAAAATAAAAAATAAAACACCTGTTATAGACTGTATCATTGTTTTTAATTAAATTTTTAATAATTCTTTTCTGTACTTAAATTAATATTCAACAATTGAAATACATAAATGTAAATTCCTTAAGAAGCATTAAGTATTTGAATGTTTATTTCCTGTTACATTTTATTTAGTTAGGATATTCGCGTTCTAGTATTTAAAATAGTATTCTAAAATGTCCTGTACAATGTAAGGATATCAATAAATTTAAAATTCATATACTTACGAAATAAATCCTTCCGAACCAAGTTTCTAGCGCATAGAACTAAAAGAGAAAATGTAAATTAAATGAAAATTTAGAATACAGAAAATATGGGAATCTAGGAACTAATCAATGAGGCCATGTTAACTTGACGTTTATAAAACAATGTTTTATGCATATTTAATTGCATGATATAAATTGGGCAATAAAGTATTCACTTACTTGTTAACCTTATCTTTTGTGCACCATTACGGCGATTTGGTGGTGCGTTGGACATTATTATTAAAACTATTATTTTATTGTCCTCATATCAATACACGTTAACTTAACGCCATGTTGATATTTTAATTGCATTTATTACGAAACATATAAAACAACAACATGGTGAAAGGTGACAATTGACAGAGCTGACAAACCATCAAAGTTGAAAAACAGTGGCAGGTTTTTGCCTTTGAATAAGCAACCAGAAATACATGTACCTTAACATAATGAAAAGAAAATTTTTACTGGTAACTGATATAAAAATGTTTATAAAACGCATTATGAATTCTCATTTATCTTCTTAATTAATTGTTTTTATGTTTTAGCTGTTTTTAGTTAATTTTTTTGAAGCATTGTAATTATTATGCATATGACCTTATATTAATAGTTAATCAACCATAAACATCCTACCCGCCAATAAATATGATTCTTGAATTCTTAATTAAAACCTTCATCACGTTTCAAGTATTTACAAAACGTGAATTTAATCAAATTACCACTATTTAATAATAACAGAATATTCCAATTATAAAATAAATTAGATACGGTATATTAATTCAATAATTTATATATATAGAAAATCACTTGGCTCATTTACCTATATAAATTTTACTTTTTCCTAACATTAAGAAAATAAATTAAGATAACCAAATATTAATACTATTAATACTTATAGATATCCACTGTCAATAATAGTTTGAAGTGTTAACACAGTTTTTTTTAAATAGACCAAACTGTTTAGTTTTAAATGTGTTGACAGTAAATCAAGTAAGTAAAACATTAACTTTTTACATTGTTATATTTAAATTAAAATGTTTTTGTGTACCATTAAACATTATTTTTTGGCGTCCTCCAAATGGTATGCGTTAAGTATTTTAAAAATTATTGATAATAACGCAATTGTTCCAGTAATTGTCCAGCATTGCTGTGGTCAACTTTAATCACTTAAAAACAATTCGCTTATATTTTTTTAAATTATACATTAAAAAGTTAACATATTTGTTTTAATATTCATAATTGGTAAGTTTAAAAATATTATCTAACTTGTATACGTGCTTTAAGTTGGTAAATATTTATTTTAGTACATCAAACAATAGCGCTATCTAAAATAATTATTAATTAGTACCTACCTAGTTTTAGTTTAAAATAGTAAAAAAAATAACTTTTTTTTAAATATGAAACAAAATATTTATGTTAACCTTAAATTGAAAATATCAAACGTTTTTAGATGTTGTCAGGTATTAAATGTAATTTTTAGGTATCACTTATCTATTGAATTTAAAAATCAAATCAAAAGCTTTTAGAAATTCCAAGTTTTACTGAATTCTCCAGGATATTATAATCCCTAACCATAAAGTAACGCATAAATTCATTATTGGCTAAATGAACAATAAAATTCCATAGGCGTGTATGTCCGTGTGTATTACAAATATTGTCGATCACATAATCGTTTTTTAAAATAAACGTTTTTATACTTCGTAATAATTCTTTCTTTGTCGTTACCTTTTCCTATTGTTCATAAATTCTAAAATATTTGCTTTCTTTGAACTAGAATTTGGAATTTTATTTAATATCCGCGAATGATAGGAAGCATTGTCCATAACGACTACTGAATTTGGAGGAATTTTAGGAAACTATTTTTCATTTAAATCTGCAGTCATATCCTCATGATAGTCGGCTGTACATTGCTTAATATTTTTCGCAGACAGTAGTAACGCATTTGGTATAAAACCGTTTTCACTTCCGGCTTGAAGAATTATTATACGCTTTCCTCTCGAACATGGCGCATTTAAACTACACTTTTGAGACTGATCTACCCAGCCATACTGAACAGTATCATGTGTGTCAAACCAAGTCTTATCTAGGTAAACTATAGATACTTCGTTTATCTAATTTCTTATAATTAAAAGCGCATTCTAATAGTATACCGCGTAAAGTTTCTAAGCTTTTATAATTATAATCAGGATAATCTCGTAATTTTCCTTTGAACGATTTCTAAAGTCAGTACAATATTTTTTTAATATAAATTATAAACCTTTCGCTTTATAACATCTTTGTTTTTTTGTTTTTCCGCACCTGCTAATGATCTATAACGTCACCGCGCTTAATAACCCGAGAAATAGTGTAAATAGAAATTTTAGTTAAGGTATTAATTCGCTTTATTATAACCCCATCTGATTTTTTATTATCTTCATTTTTCAAACACTGATACATATTTAAATTAACCCTCTGACACTGAATGTGTAAATCTTTATTGCAAAATTCGCTACTAACCTCACCTGTTGGCGATATCATATCTTCTGAATTTTAATTTTGATCTGGATTTCCATTTTCTGATTCAAAAGGTCTCCAAAACGCTGCCATGTATCTAATTTAAGGATATCAATTAATACGGGCAAAAATTACAATACGTAAACCAATTATTAAAAATGAGTTACCGAAACAAAGATATATCTAAAGTTAATATTTTGATTCTCCTGATACCATTGTTTTCTTTATAGGCTGATGATGGTCTGAAGACCGAAACATGTTGCACTAATTTTTGAACCTTACTATTAAACGTTGTGGATAGACTTTGAGTTTTATTACTACGATTATCTACATCATCCACATTTGAGAGATGGATTTCCTTTTCAATGCAGTCTACTTTTACATTGAAATCCGTAGATGCCTACACAACAGCCTATCCAAAAAAATCAAATAATTCTTCAAAACTTTAACAAATTATACATTTTCTCAAAGAGAAAGAATTCGTCTTTCAGATAGAATAAAAATATATAGGGAGTTCCATTAAAAAACTGGACGATATTTTCATTTAAAAAACACCTTTTTTAAAAACACCCTATACAAGATTTTACTAATTAAACATGTATACTGAAAAAAACTTTATATAAAAACAAATTGTTCCTCGAAAATCTCACTTCTTCTGATATATTTGCAGTTAAAATGGGTCAGAAACTTCTGAGACACCCGGTATATGAGTGTTTTGTATCTTGTATTTGTTTACAGTTTATAGGAGCTTGACGTTTCAATATTATGAAAAAATAAAGGATTTCCCAAAAAAAAAGTCCCAACTCCCGGAACTCTCCAATATTTATAATTTTTACAGAGCCATGAACATAGTAGTCTGATTTTTAAGAGAGGATAGCGCTTTTATTAAAACCTATAATGAAAAAAAAATATTAAAAGTTGCATAAGAAAAGAAGCAAATTAAATAAATAAATAAAAAATGAAGGAAAATATTTGTTTATAATCGAAAAGAACAATAAAATTTTTGGTTTTCATATAGAAAAAGTGGTTTCTTTATTTAGTTGCAAAAATGGAACGTTAATAATTAACAAACGCATTTTATTTTTCACATTAAAAAACAAAAAAAATTATTGATAATTATTTTTTAATCTTAAATTTTGGGCGCATTTTCGATTGTAAATAAAAAATTGGAAAATGCATATTTTTGAATTTTTCCAACTGGGATCTCTTTATTAATCTATTTAGAATAACTCGACGAAGTAAAAAAATCCTAAGACTTTAGTTCAATAATTCGGTGTTTCATTAGAAATAAATCAATGAAATTCCTTTGTAATAATTTAGTAAATTATAAATATTTAATCCTAAACTCATTACAACGCAACAATTCTGGTTATTTTTTATATAATATCAAATTGAAAGTAAGTTAAAATCGATAAATTCAAATAGAGAAGTCGAAACGGTCGTGACGTCAAAACTCATATCGATGACAGTTTGTTTACATTTAATGTGTGGTAATTGAGAGAGTTGGACTTTAAAGGCCGGTTCATGCAACGTTCATTATAATTACATTATCATTAAGAAAAGTTGAGCACCCAATTTATAGTGGAGGCGTTCATGCAACACATTAAGGCATTACAATTACATTAAGCCCACTAAGAAGTTGGGAATTTTCAACTTTTCATTTACATTACATTATATTCTTAGTGGAAACAGTAAAAGCGCATGCGCAGTACGATAGCATGGAAATGTGAATTCGTATTTATGTCAAAATTCCTATGTTTAGGTTATGTTGATATTGAAGGCCGGTTTTACAAGCAATAAAAAATATTTTAACAAAATCAAAAATAGAATAGTAGTATAACAACCTGAACTTTTTGAATATTGTAGCAGATGTATAGAACATAACATAAGTTTCAAGTGTCAATAGTGGACAATATACGCATGCGCTAATACAGAATTTATAATGTAATGAAGTCTTGCATGAACGACAACATTTTTTTTGTGAAAGTGTAATTATAATGTAATGTTAATGGAATTATAATGTTCGTTGCATGAAGCGGCCTTATTTCTGATTTTATTGTGAATTATTGGTTTTATTTGTGTTATGCAATCATAAAATGTCGTCATTAGGGTTTGTGAAAGCATTGTCAAACAATTTACCATCCTTAGACATTTTCATGGTTAGGTTAGGTTGGGTTAGGTTAGGTTTCAATGCAGCTGAATTTCGAAATGTAAAAGCAACAGCGTAAATACTTATACTGTGCTTTTTGCATTAAAAAATGTCTAACTGACTTATTTTTATGAAAATCAACAAAAAATAAAGAAAAGAGAGAATAAATATAAATAAAAAATTTCGCACAATCTCGCAGATACACTGTTTACAATAAAATGATGGCGCTTTAAATGACACATATGAGTAGTGACGTCAACAGTCGTTTACGCGGCAAATTTTTGAATTTGAGGATGGAATAACTATGCTACAAAATTTTTTAAATTTAAGTTTTTTTGGTTTTTGGGGTAATTGATTGCTGCTCTGTCTTCCTGCATGATTTTGAAAAAAATGGAAAACACCGAATTATGGCGGTTTTTCTGTTAATATTTACTACAGAAAAAGTAGTTAATTAACAGAAGCATAACTAATGAAAAAATTTGAATAAAACATTTTTAACCGCTGATAATTATTCATTTATGTATCCGAATATAGTACATGCATTTTATCATTCCTTGGTATTCATATTTAATAATATGTTTAAATAATTTTTTTAGTTACGGCTTTAGAGTGCCTACAAATCAGACTATCCGTTTTTAGCATTATTTTCAGGGCTCTGTAATAAATATTGGAGATAGAGTTGCGGGAGTTAGTTACAGAAACAATTTTGGAACTATACTATAGATTTTAATATCTCTGTTCTCTGGAATATAACTCCAGTACATGTAAGAAAGTTTCAACCAAATAAAGTATCATATTGAGCGAGAATAATTTTTGTATTATTTTTAGGTTACGTTAAAAATGAAAGTCTTCTTCGTTTTTATCGCCGCTCTTTATGGATGTCAAAACAGCTTGGCCGCAACGCCAATCAATCAATGTACGAGTCGAGTGTATTGCCAAGGTACTTTGTTGGACACGGTTCAAAACGCAAGAATATTCAACGATTCAAAAACGTTCGTAGATTTAGTACAAAAAAATTCTGAAGACGTAACAGTGAAGAATTTCGAAAATTTACTAACAGCTACTAATAACAATCCTACAAGGGATCAAATCGCCGATTTTGTTAGTGAAAACTTCATTTCTGAAGGTGAACTTATATTTTGGACACCCTGTGATTATCAGGAGACTCCCGAGTTTTTAAATTTAATCAACGATACTAAAATTAAGGATTTCGCTAAAAAACTGTATAAAATTTGGCCTACACTAGCGAGGAAAGTAAATAGCAGTGTTTCGGAGTATCCCAGTCAACATTCTCTGATACCTGTTCCTAATGGTTTCATTATACCGGGTGGAAGGTTTAAGGAACTTTATTATTGGGACTCATACTGGATCGTCAAAGGACTGCTTATCACTGGTATGAAAACGACGGCCAAAGGAATGTTGGAAAATCTGCTTTTCTTGGTGACAAGGTAAGAGCAAAAGTTAAGTTTTATTAAAGGTTTAGAACTTGAAAAAGCCTATGCGCATTTACGAGATTATTCGAAATTGACAGCGGGACAGCCGCGCATTGTTGTGAGCTCAAATATTTTTTCCTGAAACCGAATAGTTTAGTTTTGATTTAGTAAATTAGATGTTAAGAACAGCAATTAAAAATTTAAATAATAACGTAGGTACTTCCCTTTCGTTATTTCGAATTAAATATATTGTAATTTGCAAATATAAAAATCTCATATTATCATGGTATTCTGTGATTTTAATTTATTATGGTTTTAAATTAATGAAAAACATTAACTGCTACAATAAATGCAGTAGAAACTGTAAATAATGCATATTATATAAAAATTAAATAATATATAATTAAAATATTATATTAAGTCTTCTGCCTTATTTAATGCATATTATGTTTACATGTAGGTATGTAAAATTTAAATCCAAAATCAGTAACGTTATCTGCAAAATGAGCATACTGTACGTTCAACGTTTTACAGATAACATTGATGTTATAATGAAGTTTCAATCATACAGGCCAAAATAAATGTTT
The DNA here is from genome assembly GCA_035357415.1 of Ophraella communa. Lineage (NCBI taxonomy): Eukaryota > Metazoa > Arthropoda > Insecta > Coleoptera > Chrysomelidae > Ophraella > Ophraella communa. Next base: position 15,087,044 of record CM068988.1, on the reverse strand, counting down.
TCTGATATATTTTGAGATTTATTTTATGATGAACATTAACTTATAATTGAGAAGTTCAGTGGGGTGTTGCTCCGTCCTTTCCATCCGGTAGGTTGGGATCTATTGCGTTGGGATATAAGTTGGCCAACTCAGGAACAACTTCGTCTCTAATCATGCTTAATAATTTTTCGGCTGTCAAATTTCCATTTACGAAAATAAGACCAATGATACGATCACCTATGATACCTGCCCAAACGTTCAACTTTTGAGGTATGTGTCTCACGAATCCAATGAGGATTCTCCTCTGACCAATATCCACAGTTTTGTCTGTTTACTTCCCCGTTCAATGTGAATGTTCATTAATCGGAAAAAAGAATTGTACCAACATTTCTGTTCAATTTATTCATAATTCTTTCGCAGAAATCCATTCTACTATCTGGATCGTCTTCTATTAGTTCTTGTACAAAAGTCGATTTATATATGGATGAAGTTTTTCTTTATGGAAACACCTTAGGACAGTTGTGTGACTCACATTATTTTGACGAGAAATTTGACGTGATCTTGACGTTGGATTCTCCACGACACTTAACATAATATCCACATTCACATCATCTTCAACGAAGTGCGGTTTTCTCTTTAATGGTTTGACATGTCCAAGTTCTCTGAATTGTGTATGAATTTTAGACACAGTACGCAGAGAAATATTAGGCAACTGAGGATACCTTTGATTAAATAAGTTTGCCACTTCAACTTGACTTCTGCAATTATTGCCGTAACCGTTCATCATTAAAATTTCAATCCGGTGAGTCTCAGTTAGGTAAATATTTCATTATTACTTCGCAAGATATTAGTTTTTGATTAAGAATTGACAACTACCATATTAAAATGTCAACACATCTACAACTGACAGACATTACGTTTAAAAATAGTATATTCGTTCTTTAACTCGTGTCATAACAGAAATCTATATGAAATGCGTTGTTTAATATACTATTTGACAATTATAGTATGTACAAAAAGTATAAACCCTAATTAAGTATGCAAAACCTTTACAGGGAGCACCATGAAATTTTTGATTAATCTCCGTAAATCTAAAAACCAGGTATATCGACCCCGTATTTGTTTCAGTTGTAGCAAAGTTTCTTCATTGTTAAAGGATTAGCAGCTAAGCAACAACGCAATGCAGTGGTGTGTATTTTGGGAAAAAAATACGTTTTAAATTATAATATAATAAAAAATGAAAAGAAATAATTATTGGAATACACTTATTACTTACATTTTATTCTATAGGTATCCGACTCGGAAGAATCGTTGTTGACATTGATAATAATAGGGTCGATTAAATCATCACAAATATTGTCAATTTTCCACATATTTGCCTCTACTTTGATAACATGCTCGATACAGTTTGTCCAATTTTCCTTACTAACATGACTTACAGCACTCTCAAACAATTTCACAACATCGTTTATTTTAAAAGTAGTAATGTTTTTTCCAACTTCCCCCTTTACCTGAGCCCATATTAGTTCTATGGGATTAAGTTCACAATGATAAGGGGGAAGTCGAAGAACTGATATACCACGAGAAGAAGCCATTTCTTCTACAATGTAGGTTTTGTATTTATTCTTGTTTATTTTTGCAATTCTGTAAAGTTCTTTCCTTAGTGGATCTTTTGGAAACTATAATATTTTTCGAAATAAGCCACTCCAAAAGCTGTGCTTTACACCAACGACTTGTGAGCAATGCTTCTCGTAACCGTGAATGGTAACTTGCGTTGTCCATAACAATAACAGCCCCTTTTGGAATCAGATCCAACATTTGAACAAACCATTCCTCGAAGAGGAAACCTAACGACAAACCTTCCACGAATACCTGCCTTCCGCTTTTAATGTTTTCATCTTGCCAAGATTTGGAAACTGTATATCCAGAATTTATCCATATTTCGTCTAAGTAGAAGATTTTCAAATTTTGTTCTCTGGCATGTCGAATGCTTCTTAAATAGTCTCTTCTCTAAAAAACTATTTCCGGTTTATCTATCAAGAGAGATTTTCTATTATGTTTTGTACATCTGAAACCCATATCTTTCAAAAGTTTGCATAATGTCATTCTGGAGAATTTTGTATAGTCCGTATCTTCTTGCACTGATGTCATAATTTTGTCAAGTGTTGAAATTTCCTTTCGTAAGTAAAATCCATGGACTTAACGCCTTAGTCTTTGTTATAATGACTCATCGATCTCAATCGGTTTTCGGCCTGAAGGAGTTTTAGGGGGTTGAAGAGTTCCATTCTTGCTTTCTTTTAGTAATCTATAAATTGTTGATTTAGCAACACACAACATAGCAGCCGTTAATTCCACAATATCATCAACACTTGCACTTGGATCCTTGTTTTTCAATGATATATAACAATTCAATATCAGAGTTTTTTCATTTGAGTATTCCACTTGCAAAGTGCGCTATACTGTTCAACCATTTCTTTAAGAAAATCAATTAAAATATTTTTTTCTAAAATTAAGTAATAAATATATATGTTGATTGTCATATATTTAATTATAGTTATTTTGTTTTATTTTATGATCAAAAAATAAAATGTCAGTTAAATGTTTATCATTTTATTTGAAAATTAAAATTGAACAAAGAGTTTTGCAAAAGTATTGATAACTTAGCACACTTTGCAAGTGGACTACTCATTTAAAGATAATGGACCTCTTTTTGGTCGTTTAGATGGTCCTTGGCTTATCGACATTGTTTGGTACTTGCACAATTAACATTCAACAAATGTTTTAAATATATTCCAACTGTTTACAATATTATGAAAACCATACAACTTCATACAACTTTACTTAAAGAACTAATACTAAGTACTGATTTAATGTACCTACTTTCTTTTAAAATAATATCCCCGATAATGTTTCTAAGAAAACTGGGTTGTTTGGAAAATCCCTCTCAATAATCGAATAATCTGTAAATAGGTGTAATCGTATTAAGCCGATTACAGTAGGCCACTTGCCATTTAAAATTTCTGAGAAAAATTCCCCAAACACTACATATAGGAGTAATACAAATAAAAAATATTCATTTTGCTGCTTTGAATTTAATAAAAATTGTAACGATATCTTGCTATCTTGACTTTAATTAATTTTTTAAAAATATATTTCATTGTAATTTATTTGTGACAATATTCAAAGTTTGAATTAATCTTCTTACAAAAAGAACACAAATATATAAAATAATTATTGTTACAGATTGGTTTGTTTTCTATTATGAATAAACTGTGTTGCCTTTCTTTTTCAAACTTACTAAAATTTATGTACCTCTATAACTTTTTTTTATTAAAATTAGTACATCCCGTTACCTCTGACCTAAATCGTATATATTCTTTAGCATAGCTGCAACTCATTCGTTCAATACAAAATGTACCTTACGGTATACCCTCTTAAAATATATTTTTATATATTTCCGTTATGTCCTGAACACTATAAATGTACTCCGTTTACTCTGATATTTTATTATAAACATTTTCTTTCATCAGATATGGGTTCGTTCCTAATGGAAGCAGAGTCTACTATTTGAACAGATCCCAACCACCCCTTTTATCACTAATGGTAGGTTTGTACATAGACTCCACTAACGACACAGCGTTTTTAGAAGAACACATCGATACTCTCGAACAAGAACTAAATTGGTGGCTGGAAAATAAACTCGTGTTGGTAGAGAAAAATCGAACACAATATAAATTGGTCCAATACTCTGTCAAAGATGAGAATCCAAGACCTGAATCTTATGCAGAAGATATTATCACCTGCAGTTCTTTTACTGATAAAGTAAGTAATGTCGATGTTGCTATTCTTTGTATTTCTTATTTTTTATCACTTTTAGGCACAATGCAACAAAGATTTAAAAAGTGCAGCTGAATCTGGTTGGGATTTTTCAACCAGATGGTTCAAGGATCAAAGTAGTTGTAGATCTATTCAACTAACTGATATTATTACAACCAAATTAGTTCCGGTAGATTTGAACTCATTTTTGTGTGCTGCTTTCGGACAAGTTTCCAGATTTTATAAAATTATAGGCAACTTTGAGAAGAGCGTGGAATACGAACAAAAAGAGAAAGCTTGGAAACTTGCTATACAAGACATTTTCTTTAACTCCACCGATGGGGTGTGGTACGATTGGGACTTGGAAAACAACACACACAGGAAAGGATTTTATCCTAGTAATTTGGTACCTCTTTGGACTAAATCCTATGATTTGTCACGAGGTGATTATCATGGAAATAAAGCAGCTGAATATTTAGTGTCAAATAAAATAGATGCTTATCCTGGAGGTGTTCCAACTTCCCTTATAATCAGTGGACAACAATGGGATTTACCAAACGTTTGGCCACCTCTACAGGAAATTGTTGTTTTAGGTTTGGATAACACTAGAAATGAAAAAGCTAAAGCTATAGCTGATTCGCTAGCCAGTAAAATTTTACACTCATTTATGGTAGGGTTAAATAATACAAAAGAAATGTTTGAAAAATATGATGCGTTCACTGTGGGTCAGTATGGTGGTGGTGGGGAGTACACTGTGCAATCTGGATTCGGATGGACAAATGGTGTCGCATTTTCTCTAATACAAAGGACATTCCTCTAAAATATAGTTTGTTTTCTTTAATATTGTAAAATAACATTTATTTGAGGCTGAATTATGTAAATATAGAAATCGAAGTACATTTATTACAGAAACTTAAAAAAAATGTTTTTCTAAATTGTCCTAAAATAACATTTCAGTATGCAGGTATGTATTTATAAATTAGTGGTAATAAGTACACTGCAACCTATAGGATCTATTGTGTACCCCCTTACTTGCCATGTCCTGATGTTTTCTCAGATTTATAGCAGCTCTTCGAGTCCTATTTTCCTGAGGAAGTTTAGGACATCGTCGGGCTTCAAATCAGGTAGATCCCCCTCTTCTATTTCATGTGCTCCTAGGTATCTAGCCCTAGAATTCTGCAAGACAGGGCATTCCGAGAGTATGTGTATTGCGGTTTCATCCTCTTCCTTACAGAACCTGCACTTTGCTTCATCTGCTAACCCTAGTTTCTTCATGTGGCTTCTTAACCGGCAATGACCGGTTAATATTCCCGTTAGAATTCCGAGCCTTTTTTACTGAGGTTGAGGCAGCTAAGATATCTCTTCTGCTCATAGTTCCCCAGTAGTATCTTAGATTGCCTCAGTGCTTCCAGCTGATTTCAGTACTTGGATTTTTCCTTCTCCATTTCTTCCTAAGATTACTAAGATTACTCCACTGCTGATCCCACAAGATGGTTTTGGTCCCAAATGTAGGGTTTCAGCTACTTTTTTTGCCAGCTTATCTGCTGTTTCGTTCCCCTCTATTCCTATGTGTCCCGGGACCCACAGGAGGGTGACAGTGTTCTTCTGGTCTAGTTCATTTAGTTTGCATAGGCATTCCCAAACCATCTTCGAGCTGATTATATTTGAGTTCAGCGCTTTGATGGCTGCTTGACTATCCGACATGATCACAATCTCTTGTCTGCGGTAGTTTCTTCCAATATTGAATTACACACATCTTTCGATGGCGCAGACTTCTGCTTGAAAGATGCTCGGGTATGTGCCCAAGCTTTCTGAGTATTTGGCTCTCGGTCCAAAAACTCCTATCCCAGTTTCCTCGTCTAGCTTGGAACCCTCAGAATATCACTTTATGGCATTCTGGTTTAAATGGTGTCTTCATCCCATCCAGATTTATTACTCAACTTTGTGATGAATTTTCTTACAAAGTTGAATTTCTTTGGCATATCATCTAGGGACATTTCCCAAGTTTGATCAAATTGAAGTGATCGAGGTTTTTCCCTGATAATTCCTTCTTTGATCATTCTATATAATGTTCATCGAATTGCAAGATTGAATTTTGCTCGAAATCACTTGTTATGGGACGACTGGAACAAGGTACTCTTTACAGACGAGTCTCGTTTTTGCCTCAACCAGACGGACGTTGAAGCGTATGGAGAAGACCTGGAGAAAGATACGCCCCCGCATGTATTGACCGTAGATGTAAATTTGGTGGTCGGTCTATTATGGTTTGGAGAGGTATTACTTCAGAAGCACGTACAGAGTTCGTTTTAATAGAGAATGGCTCTCTAACAGCTCACATATATGTAACAGAGGTCCTGGAAGATCATAGTGTACATTTTATGATCACTATGGACGAGCAGGGCATTTTTATGCACGATAATGCAAGGCCACACGCTACCAGGATTGTCAGTGAATATCTAGATGAGGTAGGAATTAGGCTGTTTGATTGGCCAGCATGTAGTCCAGATATGAACCCCATCGAACATATCTGGGATGAGTTAGGGAAACTTATTCGAAGGCATACACCAGCTCCAAGAACTACCCAGGAGCTAAGAGAGTTCCTATTGCAGGACTGGAATAATATAGATCAGAATATAATAATCTTTTTATATTTTGCACTTATAAAAATCTCCATTATAAAACGCATTTGCGTATCGTAATGTAACTTTTGCGCACGCAAATTTTTGTTTTAAATGGTTGGCGACATGAGTGAAGTATCTAATGACAAGACTATTGACATTTGTGGCTAATAGCAAATTATTAATTTTATATTGTTCTTTAAGAAAGTATTTGTGAATATGAATATCATTTTTTACTTATATAATATATTATTATTGGTGTATTAGTCATTTTAAAATATTTTAAAACATTAACATTTCATAATTTAAATGTCAAAACTGTCAAATGTTATAAATAACACAGTGCTACCGACATACTTTTTAAAATCAAAATTTTCAGTATTACGTAAAAATAATAAATTAATTCAAAAAATGATAAAACAGCAAAATATAAAAAATATTATAAACAACTTATTTCATATGGCTGTTGTAACACTCGTTCTTTAAAAAACTCATCGCTTCGCGATTCGTTTTTTAAACTTGAACTCGTGTCATAACAGAATTCCATATGAAATGCGTTGTTTAATATACTATTATATAATCTTTAATTTAATTCAGAATATGCCTCGTCGAATGCAAGCGGTCATTAATGCAAGAGGGGGTAATACAAGTCATTAGCTATACTGTTATCATTTATTATTATCAATTTTTTAATAATGTTAAGTTTTATTCCTTTATTTCGTTCCCAATAACAATATTCGAACTTCGTTTAAAATGTAAAGTAACGGTTTTTCAAGAATAAATCATAAAAAAAATGAATTATGTTGTCTGATTCCATGTTTAAAAGCTACAAAAATGCAGTAAACAAATTTACAATAGGCAAATATAATGTGATACATTTTTAAATTGTTTGCAATTTTTTAAATAATTTAAAGTGCCCTAAATTTTTTGTACGGCAGTGTATAATTATATTCTATACAATTATTTCAAAACATTCCTTGTGTTTATGCAACCAAAAAAGCATGATGTAGCTTGTGTTGCCTACTAACGACGTTCATCCCTTCTATTAAAATACAGCACGTGTATTTTCCTACCCCTCTCTTGGTTGCCATTTAACAACGTCTGCCCTTGCCTTGCCCTTTCTAGAATTTTCATTTGCAGAAAAAAGTTGTAGGCGTCTGCGGCCTAGCGACCCCACGTGGTTCATGGTTGCAACAATGATTTAATCCTTCCGAATCTATTCGGGATACTTTACACCGGATCGTATAGTTCGATCAATTACAACAATATTCCCAATCCAGTACGAAATTTAAATTAAAATCCCGCATTAGTCGAGGTCGAAGGCGAGCGTGTTTGCACAAGCTATTTTTAAATCGCACCTTTCACGTTTATTAGAATTTATTATAATATGGATCATGCATCATGCATCACTTAATTTAGTGAAGTGCTCCAGTTTGTCTAGTTACAAGCTACAGGATTATCATTGCCCGACAGTAAGTTTACATATTATTATCTCTAATTTTCCTGATGCAAATAGAATGTATTAGCCATTGGCGTACGCATTAAGTAAAAATAATTTTTAAGGTCATATGTTAGACGTTCAATGTTCAATGTTTATTTACATTTAGCATTGTAAACAAATGTTTATACCTTTAATCTATAATAAAATTAATTTTTTATTTTAGAAATTGTTATTTTATAGTTGTGGTTAAGTATTGGCAATAGGTAATTTGATGTTTTTATAAAATATTTTAGTAATGTTGGTATGCTTATAAATCAAAATAATAGATCATTTTGTTCCAAAAAAATATATTCGGTAACAAGCTGGCTCCTAATTCCTACCGTACAACTAAGCATAAATATATTGCACTTTAGACTGATGATAATGTTCAAGGAAAGCATCAAATGCTGTAAATGGCAATTAATACTTAGGTATATACAGCTAATATAAAACATACACTATAAAATAGCACACGCAGAGGAAAAACGGGTCGCATAGACATATTTTAAAATGTCTTTTTTTGCTGGACCGAGAAGTGTGTTTATCTAGTAGATTTTCCACCCGACTTTCGCAGAATTAATCAATTGTTTATTATTTTATGTCATTAAATCTTTATTTTAATGATGCAAAGTAATATATTTCATGAAAAATGTATTGAACATAAATGTTCATTTTATTGTTGGAAATTTTTGAGTAGACATTGTTTGCCTTGTCCATTCCTAAGTTTCGCCACTGCTATAGAAATAGTTTGAGTTATATTTAAAGAAGTTTTATTACGGTGACGTTTGTACCTACCTGAAAAACTGTTCTTGTTTTCATTTAAAAAATGGGTTATGGTTTTTCATTATGATTAAATACTTGGATTTGTATAATATTAAGAATTCATTTATATAGTTTATGCCCCTCATAATCAACTGCGGAATTGCGAAGCGATTTAATAAAATCGCTACCTGTTTCGAGCTAGAATCACACTTCTTACTTTTCTTTTTATACCCCTCTCCAATTGTAAAGCTTGTTTTACAAAAATATTTAAACCGTTCATTTCATTACCAAATCTCGAATTTTCTTTATTGTTTCTCTCATCGTGGCAATGGCCCTAAGCCAATAAAATGGCACAAAAAAATTGGACAAGTTTTTACGCATTTCTTATACACACCTGTATAAGATTGACCTTGTGTGTGAAATAACATATTAAAAGAAGAAAAACTCTATTGTGATAGTTGCCAGATCATTAAGACCATATTTAATCAATAATTAGAAATAGTAGTGTTACTAGTCTTAGATATTTCTTTTAACAGGTGTTTTTAAGTTTAAATATTTGCAACAGGTATGTTTAAAATATTTAAATGATTTGTGATATAATCAAAGTTCAAAATATTTTAAATTGAAAAATATAAGGAATACCTACCTATTTTCTTAAATCAAAATTCATATCCGTAATAAAAACGTAATCCTTATCTGTATCGTGTGTAGGAAGTACCTATCAAAATTAGTTTTGTAAGTTTTTCACATGCTTGAAATTTTACGTTTGTTATCAAAGATTTTTTACTTAATCTTTTACTCGAATATTTTAATTTGTGTTAAATTTTTCACATTTCTTTAAGTTGTATTGTGGGTTGTCTAATATTAGTTCTCACTATTCACACTATTTCATTTAAAAAATGCTATCAATTTTATATTTATAGTCTACGATTTACTTAAAAAATAGCTACGCAATAATAACTAGGTACTAACTAAACTAAACTTGCTCATATTATACCGGTTATTATGAGTCTGGGTCCCTAGACTCAAACCGTGACATATTTTGTTTTTATTGTTTAATTTCCCAAATAAATTAGCAAAATAAAATGAATAGACATACAGAAGTATCAATAGTTTTATTTGTTATTATAAAATTAGGAAATCAGGAAATGTATTAATGCATTATATCTCTTGAAGAAAGGTATTTTTCCGATTGTATCATAATAGGTACTATATAGTTATTATTAATCTAACCAATATAATAAATATTAAAACAATACAACTAAAGGTGGATTCATGCAAGTAAAAATTAAAACTGAGAAATGGTATATTTATTACTTTTAGTTTAAATCTTAATTTCTGGCATAAATATCTACTGTCGCAGCTGATCTTAATCGCGGCGGGTTCTTTAATTTTGTTGCACCCTCACACACAAACACACACACATTCTAACCAAACCCATCCCTTCCAGAATGCATCCCTCTAGGAGCGGTGCATTCCGGGAAGAACTTCCTCCAACCCCCCCTTCCCCCCCATCACGTCCGATGGGGCCTCAGTCTTCGGGCTTATGCTCTTCCTTCCACTATCTTGGTTCGGAGATAGTTTCCAGGTGTCTTCTGTTTGGTTCGGGATGGTGCTCTGCACCTCTATCCTCCTGTCTTCTTTTTAGGCGTTCTAGAGTGTGTGCTTTTCGCTGCCTCTAAAAAGTTAGTCCTTAGTCGACGAACTGCAGCTAAAGATAACCTTAGAGAATGGATTCACTTGTTAAAGCTGTCCCTACTCAAGAACCTGTGCATCTCCCTAGGGATGGGCAGAGTCTTTTATAGGTGGTTCCTCTTCTGTCTGCTTCTTGACAGATGTTGTTCCTTTTTAGTTGTCCAGCTGTTTCCTGGGTCTTTGATGCCTCCTGTAGTCCTCTGCTGTGAAGTTTGTTAATTCCCTAAGTGCTGTGATCGGGTGTGTCCTGAGTTCTTCAAATCTTCCTCTGGCTCTGGCTTTCATGATTTCTTCTGTCTTCTTCTGGTCTAGTTCCCTGTATAGTTGTGTATTTCTTATGTTGCCTTAAGCTGATGTTCTGCTGTGCTTGTATCTTCTTTTTGTAGGTTTTGTGTCTCCCCAGGCTACGGAGGCGTACAACATGATCGGAATGATGATTGCATTTATTAGATGTATCTTTGTCTTCAGTGCTAGCCTTCTTCTTGCTTGTTTTGCCTTCTTTGTGATGTTTTCCACGTGTTATTTGAAGGTTAGTCCTTTATCCAGTATCACTCCTTGGTATTTTTGTTTTTCCATTGGATCTCTTCTCCTCCTATGTTAATATCTTCTTCTGGATTTTTCCTTCTTTTAGTAAAGTACACTGCTTTGGTTTTTTCTGGGTTTATTTGGATTTTCCATGTTGTGCACCATTCGTCTATTTGGTCCATAGCCTGTTGGAGTCTTCTTGTTTCCATCCTTGGTTGAGTGCTTCTTGTAACGATAGCCGTGTCATCTGCGTAGAGAGCCATGTATATATTGTAAAGCACTGGTAAGAAGACTATTCCTTGTGGTACTCCGTCTTCTGTTGTTCCTACTTCGGATTTTGCGTGTCCTATCCTTATCCTGAATCTTCTATTTTTCACATAGCTGAGTAGTAGTTCTGTCAGTTCTCTGGTTCTCTGCTTCTCTCATCTTGTATATCAGTCCTTCGTGTCATACTCGGCCGAAGACTTTGCTGATGTCCAGGAAGATGGCTCCAGTTAATTGATTTCTGTTGTATCCCTCTGTTGTGTAGTCTACTATTTTGAGTACTTGGTCCGGTACGCTGTGTTCTTTTGTTGCTACCTGAAGGGTTTTCTTGTCAAGCTTGTAATAGACTTAGAAAATATATGATTCTATATTTCTTCTCTGGTCGCTGTGTATTTCTAATATTGTTTTCTCTTATTCAGTCATTACTTGGTCTGGTCTAAATGATCAACATTAAATAGTAATTTCACAATACAAACTCCAATCTGTCAATCTGTTAATTCGAAACAGTTTTCATTAACGAAAAAGTTTTGTTAAATTGTTGTTTATTTTGTGTTGTCCCCTATTAACACTTTTGCAACAGGAGCTGCCTCTTGATTTGGGATAGCATAAGCTTCTACACACTTGTTTTCTGTCCTTCACATGGCTTACATCAGTCCTTGACATTTTTCAGTTGAACCTTTTTCATACTCTCTGGAATCTTTACTTCGTAATAACTCACTACATTCTGTTTTAGGAGCAGTCATTGTTTTTGATAACTAGGTTTAACAAACCTCTTTATAAAACTCCTTCTTCTGATGCTTATCTGGTTCGGATGTCGTCAATCATGTTGGCTATTCTACCTTGGTGATTTCTGCGCCAAAAAACTTGAGTTGTCTTTTTATTGAACCACGTTCTTTAGTAATGAAATACTTCTCTTGTCCGATCCTCTAACTTCATATACCTTCCGTTGTAGGATCTTCTGCAGCCACAGGTAATTAACGGGTTTCATTGCGCAGTATATGACAGATATTGGAGGGTTTCCGCGCTTTCAGTGTTGAGTACCTCTTTTTCGTTGGCCATTTTCCTAAGTTACTGTGTGACTTTGTCCTTCCAAGGTACCCATAACATTCTTCGGTACTGCCACAATAGGCGACTGAACTGATATTGAATTTTGGACTTTGAACTACATCATCGTATTGTTACAGACCCTAATTAATTTTTGCATCCATTCAAAACTATTATAAATGCGATTTATGAGCCTATTCTTTGTTCGAAATCATGAAATTTCATAACTTATTTTAAACAATCCACGACAGGCGACAATTTGTATTCATGATGACGTCACTTGTTAAGGGGTGTCCTTACTGGCCTGTTGATGTTCAATTTCCACTTGACATCCAATATTGCCAAACCACCTATTAAAAACAAGTTAACCTGAAAATTGTCTTCATAAAATCGTGACGTCACTTGGTATGTGCGGCAAAATTTCGACCGTTTGAATATTATTTTGACTTTATTGGTGATTTAGAGTTCGTATGATCAATAAAAAAATATTGAATTACCTGATAAATGTTCATGTATAATATTTTAATATGAATTTAAAAAAAAAATAGTCCACTCGCCTATTAGAATGGATCTAACTTTTTGACTGAGGATTCAGTCAAAGTCCATGCTTCATCACCGTAAAATAGCACTGAGAAGACAAGACCTAGCAACGGAGGAAGAGGAGGTATTAGTATTAATAGTAAGATCATGGGTTTTAAACACCTTTTGTATGTTATTGAAGGCGACACGACCTTTCTCCTTCTCCATCTCTTGGTTCCATCTCCATCTGAGTGGTCCCAATCTTCATTGATGTTACTATCAAGATAAGTGTACTGCTTAACTTCTATTGGTATTCCGTGTATTGTATTGTGATTTTTCCTGTAATGCTCGGGTTTTTGCTGACCACCATGAACTATGTCGGGCAATGGAAGCAAATTGTGCGCTAAAACCCACCTTGGGTTGTAATGCTACGGAGAGAGAGATTTTACAAGATTAAGGCCCGGGTGCTAGAAACCAACAGGTACCAGTCTGTTACGTACCTGACTGGTATCGGTAAACTGATAGTTATTTTATTTTGGCGTGCCAGAAACAAAACCATATGACCACCTAGTCGAGATATACACCTTTCTTGAAATGTGTATTTTGCTATGTTTGTCTTTTCGACTATAGATGACGTTGGCGCTCGGAGTAAATATTTTGATTTCGAATTTCGATGTTTTAATTTATTTTACATTGTGATTATTAAATATATCTATTCTTGTTAAGACAAAAACGTTAAATACAACTAAGTAGAAAATATCACCTTTTTTATTAACATTACTGTCCTCGTAATCAAATTCCAATAGTTATTTAAATTGTGAATGGTAGTTGTTGAATATTGGCAAAATTAAAAACAATATTATACATTCTAAATTTTATTTATAACTATAAAATTTTTTCATGCTAAACACTTTATAAAAATGTGTATCTATGTTTTTAGTTGTATGAGTCAGGGTTTCTACTGATATCATATACCTACCTAACAAATATTTTTCAGTGAATCAGTAATATAATTAAAATAAAACGATTAAATTATCATATTCGTCCATGGGATTGAGGCCCGGGTACTAGAAACCAACAGGTACCAGTCTGTTACGTACCTGACTGGTATCGGTTATTTTATTTCGGCGTGCTAGAAACAAAATCATCTGACCGCTACGTAACAACCTGATACCACCTAGTCGAGATATACACCTCTCTTGAAATGTGTATTTTGCAACGTTTACCTTTTCGACTATAGATGACGTTGGCGCTCGGAGTAAATATTTTGATTTAGAATTTCGAGTTTCCATTTATTTTACATTGTGATTATTAAATATATCTCTTTTTGTTAAGACAAGAACGTTAAATATAACTAAGTAAAAAATATTAAGTTTTTTTATTAACATTACTGTCCTCGTAATCAAATTCCAATAGATATTTGAATTGTGAATGGTAGTTGTTGAATATTGGCAAAATTAAATACAATATTATACATTCTAAATTATATTTATAACTATAAAATTCTTTCATGCTAAACACTTTAAAAACTGTTTATATATGTTTTTAGTTGTATGAGTCAGGGTTTCTACTAATTTCATATACCTACCTATAAAATATTTTTCAGGAATCAGTAATATAAATAAAATAAAACGATTAATTCATCATATTCGTCCATGGGATTCTGTATCTGTAGAGTAGGAAGGGTGAGTATAGACCCACAGCACTTAGGCCATAATATGGTCCATTGTACATCCTCCCAAGGAGTCGCCCTCCTAGGACATTGTCCATCCTGCCTTACCCAGGAAGGAAGACAGGTCACCAGGGGACATCTCCTTAATGTCGGCAGGTGTAGGCCAAGACACACACTCTCTTATTGACGATAGCTCCGGACATTCACACCTCCTGCATAGAGGTATGTCCACTAGCCCCATAATATGGAGGTGTTTCCTTAGTTGACAGTGTCCAGTCATAAATCCCACTGTTAAACGTAGGTTCTTCCTGGTCATCGCCAAATATTTATTCGTATCCAGCTTCTCAGGGTCGCCCATGGGTGTCGCCTGGTCCCAAAATTTTCAGTCCAGCCGCCATCCTGGTTTATTAAACACAAACCATGGGATTGAAACTATCTCTAAAAATTCTCGGTCGAAACACTCGTACAAATTCCAGAATTTCCTCATTTTATGATTCAGATGACGAATTAGATGCCATTGCTTTCTAATCCCAAACACCTATTTTACAATAAACTTTAAAACACTGTTGTAACGTTGTAACCTATATTATAAATAAAATCTCATTATTTCGAGTTTATTGCACATGTTTCCTCTGTAACAGTATGGTAACTGTATAAAAATACGCCGTTAAATTTAAAGCCTCCGTGACAGAGGATTTACTAATAACTGCGGTTGTAACACGCCAATTTTAGCGTAACAGACAGATATCTGTTAGTCGGTGGATACCATGCTGATATCTATGTTTCTAACACCCGGGTCTTGAATCTCTCTAAAAATTCTCAGTCGAAACACTTGTACAAATTCCAGAATTTCCTCATCTGATGATTCAGGTGACGAATTAGATACCATTGTTTTCTGATCACAAACACTTATTTTACAATACATTTTAAAACATACTGTTGTAACGTTGTAACCTATATTATAAATAAAATCTCATTATTTATAGTTTATTGCGCATGTTTCCTCCGTAAGAGTATGGTAACTGTATGGTAACTTTATAAAAATACGCTGTTAAATTTAAAGCCTCTGTAACAGAGGATTTACCAATAACTGCGGTTGTAACACACCAATTTTAGCATAACAGAGAGATATCTGTTAGTCGGTTGATACCATGCTGATATCTATGTTTCTAACACCCGGGCCTTAATTTAGAATTTGAGATTTAACTTTTAAAATATTTAATTACTTTTTGACAATACTATTTTTTATTAATCAATAACTGACATGTTGTAAAAACAAACTTAAGATAATGTGATAAATCAACAAAATATATATAAATTATTATACACATATGTCCAAAAGTTTGGAATAATGGAATATTTCATCTTTTTATTAATTTTTATAAATAATTCCATTATAAATAATTCCATGTTTTTCTTCATTCATTAGTGAAGAATTAAGTTAAATATATTCCAATTAGTACACGTTTAAATGGTTTTATCTATCTTGATAGAGTAGACATACACTCCATTCTATGTTAATATGCAACCCATACCTTTTGCTGCATTATGCGCAATTGTTTAATTCTAATTGCTGTGCTACGTTACAAATATTAAACAATTGAACGAATTGAAATGACCGATTCATGTACGGTTTTCTGTTGTGTTGTGCTTGAAAACAAAAATTAGTGATTCCAAAGCAAACAATATTCTTCTATTTTCTGAACTGTACAATCCCGAACAAAATATGTGTTGAAGTTATAATAAAACCTTTATCGCAGTTTTTCTTTCAGTTGATGACTTCTTTGGACAATAACCTCTCACCATGATGTATTACTATACAGTATGTGCCTTTACAGTATTACTTAGTTACGTTTATTCAGATACCTTACAATCATGCGAAAGTTTAGTATATTGTCAAGGAAAACTATTAGACACTATACAGTCTGCTAGAATATTCAGCGATTCCAAAACTTTCATCGATATGAGCCAGCGGCAATCTCCGGAAGATACTTTGACAAATTTTAAAAAATTCATGACCAAACACAATGATGATCCTTCATCCGAAGACGTTACTCAATTTGTAAAAGAAAACTTTATAGGTAAGTACAATTCTAAAATTGGTCATTATTTAATAGTTCTGGTAATTTTTTCTAGATAGTAAAGAATTAATAGATTGGACACCACCTGATTATAACGAACAACCAAGTTTCCTTGAAGAAATTCAAGATCCGCAAATCAAGGAATTCGCTCGAACTCTGGTAAATATATGGCCAGATTTAGCCAGAAAAGTAGACGAATCTGTAAGTCAAAATCAAGATAGGTATTCATTAATTTACTTACCCAACGGGTTCATTATACCTGGAGGACGATTTAAAGAAATTTACTACTGGGACACTTATTGGATTATAAAAGGACTATTACTAAGTGATATGAAGGAAACTGTCAAAGGTATGTACCAAAACTAATACCATCAAAAGTACAAAACTTTTTTTTTTAGGTATTCTGGATAATTTTCTATCTTTAGTGGATAAATATGGTTTCGTACCAAATGGAAGCAGGGTTTATTATTTAAACAGATCACAACCACCATTATTATCTCTAATGGTATCCCTTTATATTGACGCAGTTGATGATACTGATTGGTTACGAAAAAATATTGATATATTAGAAAAAGAACTGTTGTGGTTTTTAAATCATAGAACAGTGATGGTTAATAACCATCGCATGGCTCGCTACGCAGGTCACAGTGGCACTCCAAGACCAGAATCTTATCATGAAGATACCGTAACATGCCAGTCATTTAAGGATCTCGAAAAGGTTAGTACAAGTCTATTTCTCTTCATCTCCAGTGTAGTCAGAATGACAGTATGCTTTTAATCCTATTTCTCCATCATTCTTTTTGTAAAGCAGTCCTTTTTCCTTCGTTCCTTTTAGGTACTTTAAGATTCTTTTAAGTAAACAAACATCTTCGTCAGTCCTTTTTTCGGTTTTTCTAGCACAGTAATTCACATGATAACTGATTTCAGGTCTTGTTTTGTTAGCTATGTAAGTGAGGCTTCCGAGTAGCCTTCCGTATTAGGATCAATCCTTGTTCAGTTCTTGCTATCTCCATTCCTAAATATTTCTTTGGGTTTTCAACAATCTTATTTAATCTTTTCAAGTAGTCTCTTTTGTCTTACTCATGTTTTCCAATTATTACTCCATCATCAACATAGATTCCCATAAAAATGTTTTGGTCTAAATTTTGAAATATACATGGTTCTGTTTCCATTTGTCGTAATCCTAGTGGCTTTAAAATGTTTGTCATAGTTTTGTTTCATCTTAAAGGTGCTTGACGCATTCCATACATTCCTTTGTTCTGGTGGATACATAAAAGCCTCATTCGTCCAGTTCCCCATAAAGGAATGCAGTCTTAATATCAAATGTTTTGTAGCTATAATCATTCTTAGCAGCTAGTGCTAATAGAGCTCTTAGTGCACTATTTCATACTACTGGGCTGAAGATGTCATTAACTTCCTCTTGTTCAAATCCTATTACCAGTCGGGCTTTGTATCTTTCATCATCGTTTATTGTTAAAACCCACTTATTAGTGAGTATTTTCATGCCTATAGCTTTTTTTTATCTACTGCTGTCCATTTTCTTTTAGTGAAGATTTTTCTTGATTTATAGCTTATAGCCATTGTTGTCGATCAGCTTTGTTTATTGCATATTCATATGTAAATAGGACATAGTCTTCGACTCTTTTCGGTAAAGTATGTTGCCTTTTTGGTCTTCTGTTTTAATTAGTTTTTTTTCTTCATGTTCTATTTCATAATCTTCATATGTATTCTTAGGGTTTTCTTTATTTTCTTCATTCAGATCAGTATCTCCGTTTCCTTCGTTCAGGTCAGTATCTTCGTTTTCTTCCTTCAGGTAAGCATCTTCCAGTTTTATTTTTATTTATCTTCTTATTTAGCTATTTCTTCATCATATTGCAGGACTGTTTGTAACTATTATATCTCTTCTTACAATGATCGTTTTAGTTTCTTTGTTCCAGAGTGTGCAACCATGAGGTGCGTAGCCTACGAAGATAGTGTTTCACTGCGAAGAAAACTTCTTCAGCTTTCCTCCCAGCACTTTACTTTGTAGCTCACTACCGAATTTTATAAGGTTTTTCAAATCCGGCTTTTCACCTGTTAACATTTCCACAGGTATTAAGAACGGTAAACAACTAAAAGGTTGAATTAAACTTTTACTATTTATTCGCAAAATATGAAATGCAATGACGGCCGTTTCGCTATAGAATTAGCATCGTCAGATTGACATATTGAAGTTACATTTTGTTTGTTTGTAGCTAGGTACCTGATGTTGATTAGGTAGTAGGCTAGACCAGATATGGAAGTAATAAGACATAACAATATTAAAGCCTAGACGTTATTAGCCCTAAGGGATTATCCTGGATGTATTTCCCTCTAAGATCAGTATAACTGTGCAATGATATAGAAAAAACCAGGAAAAAACTATATCATGCTGATAATACAATAACTTAATATATTTGTGTTACAATTACGTCTTATCTATGTATAAAATGAAGACTCAATAAAAGTAAACAGTTTAATAGTGGTGAACTTCCAAGATTTATTTGTTCATTAATAACTTTACATTGTGGATCTGCTAGATGTCTTTTTATTTCTTCTTTTCTAGTTCTTCGAGAAAATCTAAATTTTGTTTTTTATCATAAATATGTAATATTTGAATGTTATTGGTGTGTATGAGTGAGTGTGGATGTTCAAGAACGTGTTTTGCATAGTTTGACTTATCTGGTTGTTGTAATCTATATGCTCTTAAGTGTTCATTACATTTTGGACAATTAATTTTGTAAACACCAGAATTTTTTAATTTAGGTAATTTTGTTTTTACATTTAACAATTTTGTACCAACATTATTGTGTGATTTGAATGAAATTAATGCAGATGTTGCCGAAGATATTATTTTTGAAATTGTATTAGAAATATTTCCACAATATGTAATACTTTTATAACTTTTAATTTCTTTAGTTTGTTGAGGGAATATTAGTTGTAGTGACATTTTCTGTTCTTTCTTATTAATTAATTTATTTATCAAATGTATTGGATAGCCATTAGATGTAGCTATTTGTTTTATAATCTCAATTTCTTTATTAAAATTATTTTTGTTCATTGGAATTGAAAATGCTCTATGTATCATAGAATTATAAGCTGCTAATTTATGTGATATAGGATGATTTGAATGATATGATATCTGTATGGCATCTGTTTGTGTTGGTTTTCTGTATATTGAATAATTTAATGAATTATTAACTTTTTCAATTCTCAAATCTAGATTAGTTAATCTAACTTATATTGACAACAATACAATGTAGGTCAAGTTATTATTATTATTATTATAAATTAAACAAGGGCAGAGGGTCAAGACCCTATTATGCCCAATAATAGAAAAATTACATAAATTACCTAAATACTAGTGTGAATAAACAAAATAAAAATAAAATACAGCATAAGTAATAATCAAGAAAATAAACAATGAGTTTACTCTAATAGAAAAAAGGTCAAGTCTGTTTTTAAATGAGTTGGTTGAAGGTGCAGAGACTATCTTCTCATCAAGGTTATTCCAGATATCAAAAACTTGCTTAAGAAATTCTGTCTTGGGCTTGAAGAGAAGTTCTCTTTTTTAAGTTTAAACTGATGCCCTCTGAGACGTTCATCTTGATTTTAAAGTAAACATTTCATTGAGATTACCAAAATTGTACTTCAATATTTTAAAAGTTGTAATCAAGTCCCCACGTTGTCGGCGAAATTCAAAGGAGGGTAGGTTGGCCAAACTAAGTCGTTCTTCATAAGAAGGTATTCTTAACCCAAATGGAATTCGAGTGGCTTTCCTCTGAACATTTTCTACATTCTTTCTATATTCTTATCGGATTCTAAGTTCTAAGTTTTAGGGTTTGCCAAAAATGTAGGAATAGAGACATATGAATGAGCTGTGATGAGAGGCACAATAAGCTCTTTGGTCTGTCATGTGTTACATCACATACCGTTATAAATAAATGTACTTGGAAATAATTATCTATTACATTAGGTCTTCTGTTATTTCAGGAACAATGTTACAAGAATATCAAAGGAGCAGCTGAGAGTGGTTGGGATTTTTCATCTCGCTGGTTTTCCAATGACAACGAACATTCGCAGTTATCTGATACAGACACATTTCGAGTTATCCCAGTGGATTTGAACGCTTTTCTTTGTAAAGGATTCAGAGAGCTTTCTCGATTTTATTTGCTACTTGGAAACGAAGAAAAATCACAAGAATGGAATGACAAAGCTGATAAGTTACAAGTTGGTATCCAGAAGTTGTTGTATTCCGAAGAAGATGGTATCTGGTATGATTATGACCTCAAATCGGGGAAGCACAGAAAAATGTTCTATCCAAGTAACCTAACCCCTCTTTGGACAGGTAAAGTAACAATATAATGATTATACGAGCATGTTCTACTAGTTTTGCGGTTCGATTGGAGATGGCGTTGGTATTAGCACATTTTTATTTTTGTTGTATTGGTACCACAGACCTATACTGGACGCGCATTGCAGGTGATGTAAACCACATATTTAATACTCCTATATGGACAGTTGATACGTCAAAGAAGATCACTACATTACGGTGTCGGCAAATTTCTTTCTCTCTTACGTTCCAGAGCTTTTGCGCATACAGCGCATGCTTGCTTGGGAAATGTCAAAAAGAGAGAGAGGGAGAGCTAAAAGCTAATATTTAATTATACGTGGAAATTAAGTTCAAACGATTAGTTGTTTAATATCCTTACTTTTTTATCGATCCGCAAAACTTGAATAACCAGTAAATGAATGATATGCAACTACTTCAACATCAACTAAGCATCTAATATAAGTTATTTTAGGAAATTTTAACAAAACACCCGAAACGGGCAAAAAAATCGTCCAGTATCTTAAAAAAAACAACATAGACGATTTTAAAGGTGGGATTCCGACGACTTTGAGGCTAACCGGCGAACAGTGGGACTTGCCAAACGCTTGGCCTCCTCTTCAAGAGATCGTCATCTTAGGATTAAAGAATACGGAAGATCCAGCTGCTTCGGAGCTGGCTAAAGATTTAGCAAGGAGATTTATCGAATCGTGTATGTTGGGTTATGAGAAAACGAAGGCTATATATGAAAAGTATGACTCGAAAACGCCGGGGTGTTCTGGAGGTGGAGGAGAGTATAAACCACAGACTGGCTTCGGATGGACCAATGGAGTAGTACTTTCATTAATTGATACGTTCTACACGTGATTATAACGATAGTATTTTTTTAACTGAAATAAATATTTACAAAAACAAATTTTTTTTTACTAATCTTTCCCTGGTGGATGTCGTACTTACCTGCATCTTTATATTACCTAACTTAAAAGCAACAATTAATTAATGTAGTCTGTTCTATTTTCTATTTGCTTTAAGATTAGCTTAATCTTTATTCAAGTAAAGACAGTTCTTTTGACAACAAACATTGTGAGATTTTGTTTTGTAAATTAACTATGTATTATATTTTGAATAAATAGTACTTAGACTGTACCATGTATTGAAGAAATAAGACATAATAATATTAACGCTTGGGTCCCTAAGGGATTATCATCAAGGGCACCCGTAGGATTAATTCTAGAAAGGGGCAAGTCCTCCTCCGGAAAAAATTTCAAAACTTAACCCCTAAAACACGTTTTTTAAATGTTCTGGATTAGATTAGAAGGTCTTTGGGCGTATAAGCCAGTGACAAGACCTACGGTTAATATCTTTTTGGCTCATTACCAGAAGGCATTTTACTTTTTTAGGTGATATATCTACAAAGCTAAAAAGCTTGCCTTAGTCCTGGCATATTCCTTCAGTGAGATCGTAATCGATCCTCTTCCCAGGAACGGAATTCCTTTTTTATGTGGCTTTTTGTAACACCACAGATGGGCTCCGGACCAAGGAAAGGTGTATAAGCCCCTTCTTTTGAGAGTGTCAGCTTCGTTATTACCCATTATCTGTCGGTGACCTGGCACCCACATCAAAGTGACCTTGTTTTGAACTGGCACCCACATCAAGGTGGCCTTGTTGTTTCTGGCTGAATGTAAGACAATATAGATGCTTGTCCTTCAAGTGCCTCTATGGAGCCCCTCTGGGACACTAACAGTTATAGCGTATATCTCCGCCTCAAAGATAGTTGGAGCGTTACCAAGGGATTAGGCTATCTTGGACCCATCTGTGTACCACACCATTGGGTCCTCTTCCAGCTCTGGTTCGACTTCTTTAACTTTATGTAACTTCAAATGGTGTATCAAAGTCAAACTTAACTGGCATGGTGTCTAATGGTTGGTTTAGGAAAACAAGTGGAATTTTTTCCAAGATTTTTTTGTCTGTTGCAGTCATAAGGCACCAGCTATATTTCATATATATTTATATGAAATATTATATTATATATT
This sequence comes from Ophraella communa, assembly GCA_035357415.1. Taxonomy (NCBI): domain Eukaryota; kingdom Metazoa; phylum Arthropoda; class Insecta; order Coleoptera; family Chrysomelidae; genus Ophraella; species Ophraella communa. The sequence continues at coordinate 15,064,208 of CM068988.1, read as the reverse complement.
TATATATATTATATATTTATATATTTCAGCGGAGGTAGACACAGAAGCAAGCCAGCCGTTGCACTTTCTGCAACTTAGCACATGTCGTTGTTTGCTCAATTTTTAGCGACCACACTAATGAAGGATATGTCCTTTTAGAAGTTCTTTATTGTATTCAGTCAGAGCTTTTTTGTAGTCCTCCCAGGTTCCTATACTTTTAACTCTGTTGGGGAGCTGATAAGCTCTTCTTCTGAGTTTGGCTAGCTCTTTGTTCCACCAAGGCACATCCCTTCTGGTTGCCTTTTGTTTTAAGGGGCAGCTTATTTCATATGCCTTAATTATATAATTTTGAAATTGCTTCAAGGGTCTCTCAATTATCACTGGGGAAGTAGGCCGAGGCAATAACAATCTGCCTTTTGCCTGCTTCTGTTGGCACTTCCACTATAAAAGCGGTTGTCAAGTCTGCCGTGATGGATTCTGTAATAGCTATAAATTTAATATTTTTATCGAGCAGCAGAGCTGCCCTTGGAAATTCAGTATTATCACAATAGAGCAACTTACCTGATTTAAAAGCAAGGCCTTGTATTCGTCCTTTGTTGATCCATACCTATAGCTAAGTTTTCCTCAATAAACCTTCTTCTAAGCACGTTAGTTGCTGCGTTTGAATGCTGAAGGTTTATTTGAAGACACTATAGCCTCTGGGTCATTGCGTACCAAGCTGTGGGGGCTTCTTTTCCTTTCCCTTCTTCCTCTTTTGTCCTGCTCTAGCAGGATTTATGTCTACTTCCTCGGAAGTCAAGGTATCAGTTTTTGACAAACCTGTATGTCTTGCCTCCTTTTGGGCTTTATGCAGCTTTTTTGAGGTAGAGCCAGGCCACTTTTGACGAGCTGATGGTTGAGGCCATTCGTGATTTGCCATTTTTAGGTCTTAGGACCGTACGACCAAACTTATAGTTGATCGTATGTCGCCCCTTCCCATGGTTTACCTCTATGTGACTGACTCCTTAACCACTCCAGGGTGGCCTTATTGGAGCACGTCAAAGCTAACCAACCAGGACTGTTTTGAGCCTGAAGGAGGCTTTACGGCGCTTTTCCTTTTCCTCAAATATCTTCTTCTTCCTTTACGGCTTTTAATTGTTCCATTGTAAGGAGTTTACTTGGAAAGTCAATGAAAGGTACGTCGACTTTAATACCCTCAGCCATCTGACCGTAAGATGGTATGGAGTAGCTTTTTTAGGCACACCTTTGTCTTACCTCCTCTTTCGGTTTTTAGACTGCCAGGCCTCGGGATTTTTGGCTCGGATCGGACCCTATAGATCCTTTGCGAGGAGTCATCTCCTTCTTAATTAGCTCGGTAGCCTTTTTATGGACTTCCGGAGGTATGCCCTTTTTTAGGTACTTGTACCTCTTCCTACCAGCGCCGCTGAGCTTGAGCTTTTTACCCCTTTGCAAAGCTAAAGACTTTAGACTTGCTAGATACGGTCTATACCGTTTCCACGGAGAGAACATATGTCAATCTGACGATGCTATTTCGATAGCGAAACGACTGTCATTACATTTAAAGTAACGAATAGTGAAAGTTAATTCAATCTTTTAGTTGTTTATTGTTCTGAAAAAGAAATTAATAAGTTAGTAGTATATCAAATTGTACATTTAACCCATATATAATTAATAAGTAACAAATAAATTATTATAAAAAAGTAATAAATTGTTTTTTTAAACGGCGCCAAGTGTATCAATATAAATTGCAAACAATATATGTAATACTTGAACTATTCCATCTTTTAGTTATTTGTGATTACCCATTCCGACCTCTTATTAAATTTTTAAAGATAAATTTAATTATGTTTACGTATTGTGTTGTTCCACAAATTGATTGGCAGTTAAATTTACTAGGTACTTACTATTAAATAGGCATCGGCAATTCGCGTGCGGGAAAGTATAACTTTCCGCACTTATTAGGATAAATATTGTATCACTCATAGTGGAAACGTAGTACTTTGACCCACGTTATTCAGTTTGACAAGGAGCGGTTTGCCCACTCCGTGAGAAAAGTAAATTTGCGTCCTGCATTCTATCAGAGGGAAATAGACGTGGAAAGTTTAAAATTACTAGTTTGATAAGTGATGCTGATTTTACTACTCTATTAACTTCTCTTCTGCCATCTTTTTAGAGAAGGAGAAACAAGAATATTGTTAAAATCTACGAAAAACTGAGACGGGCGATATACGATTGGCACGTGTCATGCGAGAATCTGCGTCTCAACCACAACGTCGCACGCCTCTCACGTGTCACGTCACTGGCCAATTTGCGCTGGTAGGCTACAAAAATACGTGCTGTGCTTCGTTACCTCGCACGTCATTGGGCAGCGTCACCGCGGCATACGTGCTATACGTGTCTCAATTTGCGTTTTGGCTAAAGGCTGACATGCGTTTGCTTTGTGGCTCACGTTTTTTACTCTGAATTGGATTATTCTTTCAATAACTTACATTTTATTGTAATTTATTTTGGGGTTATTAGTTATGGCTGATTGTTCGACCTTCAACTACTACTACTACTAATATAAAACTCTTTGTACCTAATTAAAAATTGTTTTATTTTTTGTAGTGTAGCTCGGTTAGCAATAAAACCTTTTTTGTTCAGTTTTTTTAAACTATAAATAAATACTTTAGTATTTATAGATACTTTAGTAGTTATACAAACTGTAAATGTAATAACCCAACTAGTTTATATAACAAATTATATTTGCTATCTTTGGAGATAAGTCTCTAACACAAACAAACTGTATTTATCGAAGTAAAGTATACAAAACAAAATTTTGCATATAAATATAGAAATGAAAGGATAAATTTATAGATATATATTGTATTTATTGGCAATGGTTAAAAAGTGCTTATAACTGTTGTTACTATTTTTCAGCAGCGGGCCATAAACAGGTATAGTTTTTGTTTATTTAATATAGTTAAATAAATCATTATCTAATAGATACTATCTATGACTGTAATTATCTAAGTAAATTAGGAAAATTTCTGAATGTCAAGTTTTATACTTAGTGTTGACCATGGTTTTGGTATAAGAAGTAATTTTAAATAATTTAAAAGCTACTTATTTGACTATTTTTATTAGTAAATTTACAATTAATGTGATCAGTGTGAAATAACCTTGTTCCTATTTTACAGTACAATTAAATTACCAAATTTTAATCACGTAAGATATTTATTTTTATTTGAAATATTTTCTCAATGTCTACAGTTTATCGTTATCAAAAATAAACGGTCTTTGAAATTATTAACATATTATAAATTTTAACCATATAAATTTAGCAAACATGTATCTAATGAATGTTACACTAAAAATTTTAATTATAATAGCCGTTTACATTCCGAGCCAAATGAAAAACCAGTAATTTGTCAAAGGTAATACCACGAGTCCTTAAATTTTATGGATAAATTTTTAGTTTCGACGAAACGAAACGAAAATGTGATAAAATCACGAGTCCGTAGGGCGAGTGATTTTATCTTATTCTGTGTGGTATTCAGAATGGTAGGTATTTGAGAAGATCATTTTTTTGACCCATTCTGTACAAAAACCACTTTAATTAGTAATTTATCGTTATCTTTTCACTAATTTTCACTATTTTACTTTTCACTATTTTCGCTGTTTAATTGTTCAATTGTATGTTTGACAGTTACATGATTGGCTAGCATTTAGCACAGAACATTGAAGATTAAGCGTTTTCATTGGACGAAATCACAAAACTGTGATATTTTGACAGGTGAAAAAAATAATCATTGAAAATTTGCTATATATGAGGTATTAACTCGATGAATTTAGTGGAAGCGTCCAAATTACAACAAACATTGTTTTTACTATTACAAAATACGCATCTATATTTTTTTATACTAAAACTTAAGTGCTAAATTTAAAAAATTTAAAAAAAATTTTAAAAAGTATAACAGAGAAAAAAATATTGTAAAAACTTGTAATAGCATCTTAAGCAGTTAGTGTTTATTTTGAAACTAGTTTTAAATTTTGTATGCATTTTATAAAGATGAAAGGACCCTTCTATAATTTCTATTAAACAAAATTATTAATTTTTTTTAATAAATATTTTATTCGAGTATTACCAAAAATAGCTTGATAAAACAAAATCCACAGTAAAACACAATAAATTAACAAATTAGATATTATTTTTGTAGCATACGAGGGTTGCCTTTTATATTTATTTATATCTCTATATCTTAAAAAGTGTGATCTTATTTATTAACCTGAACGTGACATAACTTTTTAATAAATATATCAGAAATGGCTCCTTGGTTTTCTCAAAAAAAGCAGGCATTTCAAATTTTAAGATTTCTTTATTTTGATTATAGTTACCAGTAATAAAGAGAGGCGAAATTTTTTTCCGATTTGAATGCAATATTTCAATTTGAATAAAGGAAAAAAATAATAAACTGTCGATCAAATAACAAAAGTACTTTGTGAAATTTTAGATAAATATCATTTAAAATTATCGCAAGTAACATCACGTGGAGGGGACCTGCATACCAATGATTTAGGAAAAGACTAGGTTAGAGATGAAAGGGCAACATTAAATGTCTTTCAAGCTTACTAAGAAGTATTTTGTGATTATGAATAATTTACATAAATTAAAACTTTCCAAAAAAGCAAACATCCCATCAGGAGTGTCTTCAAAAATACCTGGGAATTTACTCCTTATGGTAAACTGAGGATTGTTTTATGGAACTGGCTTTTCTTTTAACTTTATGACAATATATTACAAATATTCTATTTGCTTTATACATGTAGCTAGTTGTACTTACTCTCTGCTATTTTTGGTTTGTTTTACCTGCCCCACTCCTGCCCCGTTTTACTGGGTGCTTAAGATTTCCCACATAGCTTTTCTCTAACAATTAATAATCTAGGTTTCCTCTTCTTCATTCAGATCCTCTTCCATAAAATCCAACCTCACTTCCTTTTGTTGAAAGGACATTTTGGTCACACCGTAGCCTTTCTCTTCCAAATAATTATTTTGTTTATTATTATAATAAAAAATCGAAAAACCGCCATTTTGCTTATAGTAGGTATTCGTATTATTGAAATTATGTCCGCCCAAAAAATTATTAAATATGTTCGTAAAGGTGGAATTTGATGTTTCTGCCACACTACATACTACTTAGTATGTTCTTGATTTCAAATTTTTTAAAATTAATATTTTATACTTAAATTTAGATAAAAATTCCTGACTACTGCAGTGTTAGCACGTACCGTTTCCGAACGCCATATTGCTTACAAGCGTCCCCTATATATCATTCCGGTTAATGATGATATAAGCACTAGTAGTTTTATTAGTATTGATAATTGATAAATTCATAGAACTATCAAAAATGCATTAACAAGATTGAACAATAAATTTTCCTGCTTCCTGGTTCTGTATGCATTTAAAACTTTTAGATACCTACAGGCAAATGTGGTCTTGTAGGTAAACTTCAAATAAATAAACCTAATTTTTTAAACCCATTTTGACAAATAAAATATTTGTGTAAATAGGTAAAAAAATAAATATTTATTCAAATTATAACTCTGTTTTCAAATACCACTCAAAATTTTACTAGATACATTTTTCCGGACTCGTAGTATTACCTTTGACAAAACGTCAAACTTTACGAGTGTCAATGATGTGGATTGGGCAACACATCAGGATCACTATATAATAAACGGCTACCTACGTAAATAAGGGGTCAAAAGTAAACGCTTTTCATTTTAATTTTTTTATTTTTAGGTCATAATTTTGTTTTTTTATAACCATGGAGCACCTCTACAAAATTTTGTCGATACTGCTGACTTTCAGCTATGCATTAACAGAAAATATCGAATCATGCGATAGTACCATCTATTGTCAAGGAAAACTACTTCATACAATACAAATGGCTCGACTTTTTCCCGATTCAAAAACATTTGTGGATATGATCCAAAAACATCCACCTGAAGCAACCCTGATAAATTTCAATAATCTGATGAAAGCCAGAAATAACAATCCCACTAAAGAAGACTTGCTTCAGTTTGTAAAAGAAAATTTCGATAGTGCTGGCGAGTTGGTGGATTGGACACCAACCGATTTTAAACAACACCCAGCATTTCTAGATAGAATAGAAGATGAACGAGTGAAGACCTTCGCTCAAAATTTGATCAACATTTGGCCTAAACTCGGAAAACGAGTAATAGATTCAGTGAAGGAACATCCAGATCAGCATTCTTTGATGCACCTACCCAATGGTTTTATTATACCAGGAGGAAGATTTAAGGAAATATACTATTGGGACAGTTATTGGATAGTGGAAGGATTATTGATCAGCGAAATGACAGAATCCGTTAGAGGTATTATAGAAAATTTCTTATCTATCGTCGAAAAATATGGGTTTGTACCGAATGGAAGTAGAGTGTATTATTTAAATAGATCCCAGCCACCGCTCCTTGCCAGTATGGTTGGCAAATACATCGATTACACCAATAATAAAACCTGGTTAGAGACCCATGTAGATACAATCGAGAAGGAAATGAATTGGTGGTGGGCAGAAAGGAGAGTACAAGTGACCAAAGGCAATAGAACTTACGACATGTTCATGTACAAAGTCAAGAGTAATACACCTAGGCCGGAATCCTATTACGAAGATATAATCACTTGCCAGAATTTTACGGATACAGAAAAGGTAAAGATCATACATTTTACAGTATGTAGCAAAAATAATAAAATAGGTAGGTAATATTTTGTTTTCTTGGTTGAAATTAAATATGAAACTTGCTTGTGTTTGTTGTACAAATATTGCATACTTTTAGGTTGATACACAGATATTAAATATTGATATAGTAAAATTAAAATAAAAAGCGTTGTACGTCATAATTGTGATGTTGCCATATATCAAAACTATACTAAAACCAATAATGATTGAGAGTAAAGAGCGTTGTCATATCTAAATTTTACGTTGTCAATTTATAGCAGAATCAAAATATACTAAGCAGTAGAATTGTAGGTTGTGGCAAATTATAGATAATACACAATACTAGTACGATTAAAAGGTATAACTTATGACAAAAATCAGTAATGAGCATTTCCTCATTACTGATTAGTTAAAATTCATTATTTTCTGTATAGTGTTAGGTATGTATTACAACTAGTGGCAACGCTGTACACAACGATATTTCTGTCTTTGTCACTTTACCGTAACTTCCATCACATCGTCGCAGGCCACAGTTATGTAAATGCAAGCACGAGCGTATCATTGGTTTTTGAATTATACAGTATGAATTGTACCAAAAGATGACTTTGTGCATATGTGCTGTAATTCTACATGTGTAGGTACCTCCGAATAACTAACCGGCCATTTCTATATCATTAAGTTCCACAATTACAAAAGATAAATTAGGTGATATGTGCTGTGATTATACCGCTGTACTAAGAATTTTTTTTTTATTCTCAACCCTCTCAAATTAATAAGCACGCCCCCGATTTGCTGTCAAATCAGAGAAATTATACCATACAACAGGAATAATTACATACGGTTCCGGGATTCGATTGATGAAGTGTCAGTTCAAAAGCCTTTATTTTGTTTATTTTTAATCCAACTGAAATTGAAAATAAAAATACTTTAAAACCAATTCGACGATGTCCAATGAAGAAATACTATCTAGCCTAGCAGGTTTTATAAACAATGTTTATAAAACAACATATTAAGAACAAATATTTTAAGGATTACTTTGAAAATAAAATTACTGGAAACGCAAAAGTTTTTATTTTAAACATAAATGGATTGATAAAAGTCTTCCTCTCTCAGCTGTTTATATGTTCTTAAAAACTGTATTCGCTTACATACAGTATAAGGAAGTTCCATTAGGCCTCTACGTGGATTGTCTTTTTGCCATTTAAAGCCAATTTTATGTAGAAGCCTTACTACCTTCAAATATTTCTTTGCAAGGAATATACAGCTTTTAAAAGCTCCAAAGAACAATGATAATTCACAGATATACTATTTTGTTCTGATTAGGAGAGATTTTTTAATTTTGTTAACAAGAAATAACCCTAAATAATTCTGAAATAGTTGTTTACAACTTGATAATGACAATTTGCGACCCTAATAGTGTTCTTCGTTTAATACTTGGAGAAGACGAAGAGAACAATATATCCGATATTTTATTTCGATATTTTTTGTTTGCAACAGCGCTTTCTTGTACAACAATCCCGCTATAAAATAATTAAATTTTAAATTAGAGAAATTTTTATTTTTTAAATATTGTGTTGTTATCACTGACGAATGACGACATTGAAATCTATGACGTGCAACGCTTTTTGTTTTAATTTTACTATACATAGTAATGAAAATGAGTATATTGTTTTTAAAAATTTCTTTCTGTGGCACAACAACGAATTTTGGACGACCACGGAATTAGTAGGCGGCCGAGCTTCGACCACCATGACAGTATGAAATTTTATTATGTTAATATTGTATTCAACATAATGGTATTAAAATATAGGTCAAAATCAAAAATAACCAAATCGGTGGAAAATTTTTTAAAATATATCTATATAGACAGAAATAGATTATTGAAGTATTTTAGTACAGAGCGTCTGTGGTTTCTGATTCGCCTGTGACGTCATTTGACCTCATTCAGAGTCGGGCGTTTCCGTGTTTACCTGCAATCGTTTCATTTTAAATTATAATAATTCCGTAATTTGTATTTAAGTATAATGGAAGAATGCTTCGACAAGGATTTGCCTAATATTGATATATACACAGTAATTGAAGTTTTTTCTTCAAATCCAGGCTTTTTCAGGCGGATGGTTAAACCTACAACCCTAGAATGTTTTTGTTTGCCACGCAGGGTTCAGAATTTTAATGGTTACAATGGCATGTTGCCACCTCTACGTAAATAAAAATAAATATATGAACAAAAATAAATTATTCATGGATTTTGCATAAACGGCTCCCTATACTGAATGTATTAACAAGGATTAAAAGTAAAATAAGTTTAAAACGTTTTTAAATTGATTTTAAACTAAAACAAGATTTTAAATAATAATAATAAAAGAAAATACCTAACTTCTTCTTACTTATAAGTACACCAGCTTATTGTTTTCGAGTAAAATTTCTAATTTCTGTTATTTAACATTTTTTATAGGAAACTTGCTACAGAAATCTGAAGAGTGGCGCTGAAAGCGGATGGGACTACTCCACCCGATGGCTCTTCAACGAAGACAGAACTCCCAGCACCAATCTATCCCAAATAGACGTACTGCATGTCATCCCAGTTGACCTCAATTCTTTTATATGTAAAGCTTTCGAACAACTTTCCAGATTTTACCAACTGATTGGTAACGATGACAAAGCTTTCGAATGGACAGAAAAACAAAACCTTTTAAAAGAAGCCATACAATCCGTTCATTATAACGAAGAAGATGGAATCTGGTACGACTTTGATTACAGGACATCAAACCAAATAAAAGTATTTTATCCAAGCAATTTCGCTCCCCTTTGGGCCGATGCTTATGATACATCAAAAAAAGAAGTGTTTGGAACTAGAGCTGCTCAGTATTATAAAGATAACAAAGTTCAGAAATATCTTGGTGGCATACCAACTTCTCTTATCACCAGTGGGCAACAGTGGGATCTACCTAATGCTTGGCCTCCCCTTCAGGATTTCATTGTTTATGGTAAGTTATATTTTATGAAACCATTAAGTTCTAGGGGATGTAATCTTCTTCATCTCTTTTGTATGATTGGTAGGTCATTAGATTAGATTGTCTTAGGTCGTATAAGCCAGTTAGACTTCTCTGAGCTTCGACCTACGAAGATCTTTTGTGCCTACCTTAATCTACCTGAACTATAGAACGCCAGTACTTCTGAAGAAGTTAAACAGCTTTCTAGAGGTTAAATTCCTAATTTGAAGCGGATTCAGAGCAACTCCACTTTCCAATTTGCCCGTTATTTTGAGCAGTGTCCACGGAGAAGATCTACGGTCAATTTTATATCTCTTTTGCTCACTTCGAAAAGGCATTTTACTATTTTAGGTGATATATCTACAACCCTTTTAGCTTGCTACAGTACTGGCATATTCCTCCAGTGAGATCATCTTCCCAGGAACGAAGTTCCTTTTAATGTGCCTTTTTGTGAGCCACTTGTGACATCTCTCTGTGACCTGGCACCCACATCAAAGTGACCTTGTTGTGAGCTGGCACCCAAATCAAGGTGACCTTGTTGTTTCTTGTCAGTTTCTGGCTGACTGTAAGACAATATAAATGCTTGTCCTCTATGGAGGCCGCCCGGGACACTAACAGCTATAGCGTATATCTCCGCCTGAAAGATGGTTGGGACGTTACCAAGGGATTTGGGCAACCGAAAATTCGGTCTTATTATTCCTACTCCAACCTTATCATCTATCCTGGACCCATCTGTGCAGCACACCAATCCCTCTTCCAGCTCTGGTGCGACTTCTTTAACTGTATGACGGTTTCCTACAACCACTTCAAACGGTGTCTCAAAGTCAAACTTAACTGGCATGGTGTCTAATGGTTGGTTTAAGGAAGCAAGTGGAATTTTTCCAAGATCCTTAGATGATCAACAAAATCACCTGGTTTTCTGTCGTAAGGCACTAAGTTGCAGCCACCCTCATAATGCAATATTGCAGCAACGCTCTAAGGCTGCCGTGGGGCACGCTGTCATTGCCCCTGTTATTCCCAGATAAGCTAGTTTTTGGCCCCAAGTCTTTCCAAATTTCCTCCGACATTGTCCCCAGTTAGTTTTTGATCTATGCTCACTTCTCCTTGGAATATTTTAGCTCGATATTGTTCATAATTGGAGCCGTTAGAGGTCTGCGTCTCCTGGTGAACAGTATCAAAATTGTTCTATCGCCTTCCTTCTGGCACCATTTCTCTAAGATGTTTAGGGCAATTTACATTAAGTTTGAGATAACTAAATCATGCTTGCCCCTAATAGTGACGACCACGGCATCTGCAGTCTCAGACGTTGGAAAGGGGCGATCTAGCAAAATGTTCGCTTCTTATAATGATTATTTTATCTATAGTTTTGAAGAGAAAAGAGGTTAGGGCGATCACCCATGGGAAGTCTCCCTGTCTTGGGGATAAAAGCCATCTTGGCCTCTCTCCATGCCGTGGATATGTATCCGAGGATAAGTTTGGCTTTGTAAATATGGCTGCAACTGATCCAACCCATTTTGGGGTTGTCTATTTAATTTTGTTAATCGTAAAGATTTTATCCCCCAGATACTTATTCATCCTGTTGAGTCTACTACGAGACTCTTTTGGTTGAGAGCTTGCTGGATTATCTTCTGATTTTGACTGTAACCCAGGAAAGAGAGTCTGTAATAGCACTCCTAGACTTTTTGTTGGTCATTAGTATATTCTCCGATCGACTTTTTAAGTAAACCGAACCCGTTAGTGTGGTATTTTGCGAGTACTTTTTGTAGACGTTGTGCTGGAGCTAATTTCTTTATCCCTACGCACAATTTTCTTCAAGATGCCCTCTTAGACCTACGAAGTTCTTTGTTGTACTCTGTCAGAGTTTTTTTGTAGTCCTCCCAGGTTCCTATACTTTTAGCTCTGTTGAGGAGCTGACTATCTCTTCTTCTGATTTTGGCTAACTCTTTGTTCCACCAAGAAACAAATCTTCTGGTTGCCTATTGTTTTAAGGGGCAGCTTATTTCATATGCCTTATCCACTCCTTTATATAAGTTTTTTAACAGTTTAAATGGTGTTCACACCAGTAGCATTTTTCCGACTGCAATATTGTAGGTTTTATAATATGCTTTAAACAAATGTTTTCTTCAATTTCATCGATATTTTTCTTTAACCACATAGCCACATAGCGTTTGGGATCCAACTATTTTCTGATCCTGCGTGTAATATTGTGATTCTCTTCCCTTTATTTGATGGTGCTTTTGTTTTACAATTATCAGAGGAATCAGACCATCCTTTGGAAGGGGTGTCATGTGTGTCAAACCACGTCTCGTCGAGGTAGAGTATTGGCCGATTTTCAGATCGGTATTTTCTTATTGACGTTTTATATTCAGAACGCCAGTTTATTAAACGTGTGGATTCCATTATTACTTGTCTCTTGTCAATTTTGCTATATTTAAAGCCCATTGCAGACAGAGCTCGCCAAAGAGTAGTGAGGCCACAGTTGATGTGAGTTTCGTCATTGATGAGCCTGTTTCAGACTTTTGATTGAAGGGACACGCTGCTCATCGTACATAGTGTAGATTTTTCGCCATATCAAATCTTTTTCCCAGTTGCTGCAGCACCCGCGTTATATCCTTGCTGAAGTAAGGAACTATACACATTTTTTATAATGATTTTCGCGTCACAAGATAAGTGATTCTTCTTTAACGAATCACTGGAAGAAGCACTATTACTTTTTATCCACGAACGCCACATACTGCCTATTCTGTACGTTGGGATATAAAATCTTTGCTATTAATGTCTGTAATAACAAACAAATGTTATAAAATTATTGCACGCCGTAACACAAATGAACACTTCCAATGAAATACAAAGACTAAAATGAACAAGACGTGTTAGCTGTAATCCTCTACTATCACTCTCTGGGAAACAAAATCACCTGCATCAGGTCCTTTTACATTTATGATGTGCATCTCGGATTTTACAACTTAAGGGTCTAATTGGTTTTATTATAATCCTTCAGTCAATACCATATACTATATTTTTCTCTCTAAAGCCACTTCTGTCTTTTTTGGTTATTGATTTATTATTTACTTGTAGGTTTGAAAAAAACTGGTTCCAGGAAAGCTCAACGTTTGGCTAAATCTCAAGGAACGAAAGTACTTGAATCCTATATGAAAGGTTATGAAACTACTAAAGAGATGTTCGAAAAATATGACGCTTTAAATGCAGGAGCCTATGGTGGGGGCGGAGAATATGTTGTTCAATCAGGATTTGGATGGACTAATGGTGAAGCTCTTGCATTGATTGAGGCATTTTATACAAAGCCAGTTAAAAAACATAGGAATTCTCATTCTCGTTTGAGGCATAATAACAATTGACAAAAATGTTAGTGAAGATAATGAATAGTTATATTTATTATACTTTTGTAATATAGTGTATATTTTATATAAAATCTTTATTAGATTATTATTATTGTTCTTAACAAATCAGAGATCATTGGGCGCGTTCAGCCACTCTAGAGCACAAAATTAGCGCTGGCAGCGGCGCTCTGTGAAGGCGCTTGAAGGTGGCTGGACGTCTGTGCTTGAAGATAATACATATAATATAATATATTATATCATATAAAGTTATAAAGTTTTCGATGAAATATTTATTTTTGTTCTCTAGTCCCGAAATATTAAAGGCAACTCTCGTATTCTCCGTCATATTTAAACTTTATACAGTAATAAAAACCAAATATAGAAATTTTCACTTAACTTATAGAACATATTGAACCGCTGACCAACTTAGTGGAGAATAAATTCACTGGAAAAATGGCGACCGCTAGAGATAGCGCTGTTACTTAGCGGTCAAATTCGCCCTCCGCTTACTCAGCGCTTCTCTAGCGCTAGCGTGGTTGAATTTACATGTGAACCAATCTTTACACAATCTGGATTGTAGTTTCTGTCATTTTTAGCATGTCAACATAAACATTTTAAATTTTTTGTCATAATTTAAACTTATCATGGACCATTAATTAACCAAGTTAAAACTACTGTAAAATTTTTTATAGTCACAAGTAAGTATTTTAAATAGTCTTTTTAATAATTACAAAAATATTTTTTATTTATATTTATATAAAATAAAAAGTTGTGTGAAATTGGAAACAAGGAGCAATGGGGGTTTAAAAACAATTTATCGAAATAGGAGCAAGCACTGTTGATAAGTATTTTGTACGATTCATATTTTAACATATTTTGGTTTAGTATAAAGAATAACCAACACTTTTGTATACAGGGTGGTCCAGAATTATGTACATTAATTTTTAGAGGTCATAGTACGTCAAAAAAAAGGGTACTTCTTTATGTACACTTCTTTATAAAACCGAATAATACCCTTTAAAGAGGCGAATTAAAATTCTTATTTTTTCTTCCAAACGGCTTTGACTACGGAGTTCATATTTCGGTAAGGATTATAAGACAATATAGGGTAGTTTTGGAGGGTAAGTGACGGTTATTGCGTTAAATTTTTTTTTATTTTCATGCATGAAAAACATATTTCTTCGTATTTGAATGAAATATCTTCAAAAATATCATGTAAAATATTGTAAAGTGAGTTTCCATTGTAGCCCTTTTCTTCAACCCAGAAATGCATATTTCTAGAATTAGACATACCTTGTCTTGTAAATGTGGCCTCGTCCGTAAACAGAATGTTGCTTAAAAAATTTGGTGCAGTTTGAACTTTATTTTGCAATACTCCACAAAAATCACCTCTAAGTGGCATATCATCAGGCACCTGCACCTGTTAGTCCGGTCAATTTAGACCAAAAAATGAGGGTGAAGTTACCTAAAGTCCCAACAAGCTGAATTGCTGTGAAATTGTTAAAAACACAATTATAAACAATGTCTAGAAGTTCCCCATCAATCCCGTTTAAGGAAAAAATTTTATTCAAGATCAAAGGTCAAAAAAATGAGTTTTTTGCGATTTTCATCAGATCGGTAAGTTTTATCATAAAAGCACCTTAGACAAAAATTGTAGATCATAAAATTATCTATAAAAAATGTATCAATACTTTTTTTCTTACGAGCCACCGTTTCTGAGATATAACGATTCAAAAGTTATAAAAGTTGTTATCGTCATAATATGCATGAGTACGCCACGTATATACATCTAGAGTTTGAAAAACAAGATTTAATCCAATGTGCTGAAGTTTTTAAAAAGACTTTTTATGTACGGAGTTCCTAAAAAAACTACCTGTTTAGATAAGCATCGATATGCATGTTTTGTTAAAAATACTAAAAATAAATAACAAGTTCAATAAATATATTATATATAAAAATTCGCTTATAATCCATTTTTGCCTACTCGGAACGTTTGTAAGAAACTTTTGAATATACCAGATGAAAGAGAATTGTTTTTTCTACCTCTGTACAAAATTTCATCCATTTTTATTATTATTGTTAAAGATTTTTATGACTTCCGACCTTTTTTAGTAATATATAAATATTAATACTAAGACTTATTAGTATAAAGTTATAGGTAATATATTTTAAATATTACAATAAACGGCGGACGGAATATATAGCGGAGCGGAGTTGCCAAATTGATTTTACCGTTTTGGAGGCAGGAGCCCATTTCTCCCTGGTTTAATTGAATATATAAGTATGCATTTGCTAAAAAATGATTGTACATTACAATCAGATAAGTTATTCTCATTACGTATGAGAATTCAACTTTTATTTAAATCCTTAGCTGATTCTTTTGTACCTAGTAAGTAGTAGTATTTGCCAAGATAGAAAAGTGTATTATTGTCTTTCTACATGATTACTATTTTTATTCTTACGCAAATGTCATTTTAGTGTGAATATATTGACCAGACTGTGACCAAATTAAAAGAAATAAAATTTTAACTGCATTGTGACTTGCAACATTCCTTTAATTTCAGATATAATGAAATGGCTTCTACTTGCTCTAACCACCTTATACGTTGTGGATTTTATTTCCGCGCAACACAAGCAGTCTTGCCACAGTCCAATTTACTGTCAAGGGGATTTGCTTCACGTGGTACAAACGGCAAAAATATTCAACGACTCTAAAACGTTCGTAGATATGGCGATGGTCTATCCCGTCAATGAAACTTTACAAAAATTCCAAACGTTAATGGCGGAAAACGAAGACCATCCTTCCAGGGAACAGATCCAAAAATTCGTTTTCGAAAATTTCAAATCGATCGGCGAATTGGAGGAATTTTATCCGCGAGATTTTAAAAAAGAACCGAAAATCATTAAGGAGATTCAAGATCCTGTTATAAGAAAGTTCGCGCAAAACATTATCGATATATGGCCTACTTTAACGAGGAAAGTGTCTTACCACGTGTTCGACCATCCGGAAACTCACTCCTTGATACCTGTTGAGCATCCGTTTATTATTCCCGGCGGGAGGTTTAAGGAATACTATTATTGGGACTCCTTTTGGATATTGAAGGGGCTTCTTCTTAGCGATATGATGGAAACTGCTAAAGGTTTAATTCAAAACTTGCTGTCGATGGTTGAGAGGTAAACTTATTTTTCTACCCCTGTTAATTAAATGACAATTTTCAATTTCATAATAATATTAATTATAACACTGGTTTTCATACTGAAACCGTTTACACTACCACTACACCAACATACACTTTTAACTGCCTGACGCGCGTTTCGATAACCAAGTTATCTTCTTCAGAGACCGAAGGTAAACTTAAGCTATGTCTACAAACTAACCTTATATAGATCACATTTTTAGCGCCAAAATTTTTCGCGATTAATCTTTTGACGGAAAAGCCAAGCTCATCTAAAATATGGACGCATAGAAAAATCTAGTATTGCCGAACATGCTTTTACCGAAAACCATTCGGTAAATGTAGATAGTTTAAAATTGTTAAAAAATGTATCGAACAATAGATTGTTGGATGCATTTGAAAGTATAGTGTGTCTAGGGTATTTGCGCATTCCTGGACTAGTGCTGTGCTGGTCCTGCAGCTACAAATCGCCTTTAGAGTGGCCTGGCTATCTGAGCAAATGCTGACGGGGTTTCTTGAGTTGTCCCGGTCTTCCATTAGTTCTGCTGATTTAAGGATGGCAAATATTTCTGACTGGAAGACCGTGGAGTATTTACCAAGAGCGTAGCTCTTTCGAACCCCTACTTCCTCTATCAGAACACCTGCTCCTGACCTCTCTGCCATGCGAGAGCCATCTGTATAACCGAAAGTATAGAAACTATTAAGTGTAAGAATAGATTAAATAAGGACAAAGAACCTATCCCAGATAGTCCACTTTATAGTTTATTAAAAGAAAACTTATTGTAAAAATGTTTTCGTGCTTAAAAATTGGCTTTTCAGCCAAATGATTTTAGCGCTAAAAATGTTATATATATATAAGGTTAGTTTGTAGACATAGCTTTAGTTTACCTTAGGTCCCTGAAGAAAATAACTTGGTTATCGAAACGCGCGTCAGGCAGTTAAAATTGTGTGTTGGTGTAGTGGTAGTGTAAACGGTTTCGGTATCAGTTTCGCCCACGGTTATAGATTCAACATTTTAACTTGTTTTCATTATGAAACTGAAAAATTGACCAATATAAATCTAGATTTTTAAATAAGCAAGTAATCAGACCCTATATCTTCTGTGGAATGTTTGACAGTTTGTGTTTTGTGACACTTTAAATCTTTTGAGGAAAAACATCTAAAACATTTTTGCAAGATGAAATTAGAAAACTTATCTTATTTACATGTTCTTATATTTATTTTTATCTGTTGGTTCGTTTGAAAATGTTTTTTAATTTTATATTTTATGTTTTAATTGTTGTAGGAATTTTTACACTAAGTCTGATGATGGCCTCAATGTTAGGCCGAAATACGCCACATTATTGTGACCTCACTGTCACCATTGCTTGACATGTCATAGCATTATATCCAAACATACTGTGGCCTTATGGTAGTTAGTTTGCATTGAAATTTTTTGTATTGTGGATTTTCTTGTTTTTTGTAGAGTTTTTGACATTATAGTGCTATATAAACACATTATTATCCTTAAGGAATTGTTTGAATTATATTTAAGTTTTATTTTGTTCTAAGGTGAGAAAAAATTAAAATAATATTACTTAACCTCAAAAGCGAACTTTTTTATATAAAACAAAATAAACCTTCAAATATTACACATTTATGATAAAAACCAAAATTTAGATTTTCTTGAACTTGAAATAAAAAGACATCTAGCAGATCAACAGTTTAAAGTAGTTAATGAATAAATAAATCTTGGAAGTTCTCCACTATTAAACTGTTTACTTTGATTGAGCCTTCATTTATACACAGATAAGACGTAATTATTGTAACACAAATATATTAAGTTATTGTAAAGATCAGCATGATATAAGGTTTGTTCCAACCAAGCAAAGAACCGTTCTAGAACGGTAATATTACCACTCACGAGACCAAATTAGTGCACTGCGCAACTCAGTATACCACTGCGCATAAAAATTACTATTTTAGAACGGTTCTTTGCTTGGTTGGAACAGACCCATTGTTTTTTCCTGGTTTTTCTATATCATTGCACAGTTATACTGATCTTAGAGGGAAGTACATCCAGGATAATCTCTTAGGGCTCATAACATCTAGGCTTTAATATTGTTATGTTTTATTACTTCCATACTTGGTCTAGCCTTATAACTACCTAATAAACATCAGGTACCTAGCTGCAAACAAACAAAATGTAACTTCAATATGTCAATCTGACGATGCTAGTTTTTAGCGAAACAGCTGTCATTGAATTTATAAAAGCAATTTTTTGAATAAATAGTGGAAGTTTTCTTTAAATAGTTCTATTTTTAATGTTCTTAGTTTGAATATTTTTTTTAAATTAAACCGAAGAACTTTTTCTTTCATATTTTATTTCATATTGCTTTTATGAAAACGTATTGAAAAATTATAAAAAAGGCATTGTTGAATTCACATAAAATTTCTTGTTCCTAGAAAAAATAGTGTATGCAACTCTCATGTAATTAAAATGACTTGTATTCTCAGAGTGAGTGAAAATATAAATATAAAATATAAATATTTGTATAGGTAGTGCAAAACATTAAGCGTTGCACGTCATAGTCGTGGTGTTGCCATATTTTGAATGAGGTATACAGTCAAAAAAGTTGACCTTTACCGTGGCGTTACTAACAGCCAACAATAGTAAATACAAACTTTCATCCTTTTCTACTGCTAGTAGAAAGACCTCAAACAATTATGTAAATTACATTCATACTTATACCGTTCTGACTTCGATTATATTGCCTCCAATAAATCTTCCTACCGGCCGGCAGACTCCGTCCAGCTGCAGGCAGGGCCGGAGTGGACTTTTTACTTTTACATAGATAGATATAAATTGTCTAAAAATATGTACAAATGTGCAAACATCTATAAAAAAAGTAAATTCCACCCTGTTCCGTTCAAATTTTATAGCAGGTAACACCTGGCTAAAGCGCCGGCCGACAATACGGGACAAAAGGGTCGTTTATTGGCCTTAAGAAGTGAGAACGGAATAAGTATGAATGTACTGTACACTTCTCTATCAAGTGTTATCACCTTCGAATATTGGAAAGTGCCAAAAACTTTTAAATGGTTGTATTCATAAGAATTTATTTTGACTCTTATGACAACTGTCATTATTTTGATACATCGAGTTTTATCTTTTGCAATTAAATAAATTCTATAAAATCGGTTTTTTGACTGCGCAGTCAGTACCTAATTTAAGAATTCGGTGTTTTCCATTTTTTTCAAAATCATGCAGGAAGACAGAGCAGCAATCAATTACCCCAAAAAACAAAAAAACTTAAATTAAAAAAATTTTGTAGCATAGTTATTCCATCCTCAAATTCAAATTCAGAAATTTGCCGCGTAAACGACTGTTGGCGGGTGGCCTACGTCACTACTCATATGTGTCATTGAAAGCGCCATCATTTTATTGTAAACAGTGTATCTGCGAGATTGTGCGAAGTTTTTTATTTATATTTATTTATCTCTTTTCTTTATTTTTTTTGATTTTCATAAAAATAAGTCAGTTTTTAATGCAAAAAGCACAAAATACGTATTTACGCTGTTACTTTTACATTTCGAAATTCAGCTGCATTGAAACCTAACCTAACCCAACCTAACCTAACCATGAAAATGTCTAAGGATGGTAAATTGTTTGACAATGCTTTCACAAACCCTGCTGACGACATTTTATCATTGCATAACACAAATAAAACCAATAATTCACAATAAAATCAACTCTCTCAATTACCACACATTAAATGTAAACAAACTGTCATCGATATGAGTTTTGACGTCACGATCAATGAAGGTGCGTTTCGACTTCTATTTGAATTTATCGATTTTAACTTACTTTCAATTTGATATTACCTATATAAAAAATAACCAGATTTGTTGCGTTGTAATGAGTTTAGGATTAAATATTTATAATTTACTATATGATTACAAAGGAATTTCATTGATTTATTTCTAATGAAAACACCGTAAGAAAATACACGTTGAAAAATTGATAACTGATGCTAGGCCAGTCTCTTGAGCACAATATAGAAAAGACATTGTTTTTCTACTTTTTATGGACAATGTTTGTTCTACCAGTCTCAACGTTGTTGTTTTTTTTTTTATTTCAGGTTTGGTTTTATCCCGAACGGAGGTAGAATCTACTACTTGAACAGATCTCAACCACCGCTTTTGAGTCTTATGGTTGCCGATTACGTGAAATTTTCCAAAGACTTCGAGTTCATAGGACAAAATATACAAACTCTAGATAGAGAATTGAAGTTTTGGTTGGATAACAGACTCGCCAAGATCACCAAAGACGGAAAGGAATACGAATTGGCACACTACGACTCAGAAAGTGATACGCCAAGACCTGAATCGTACTTGGAAGACATTGAAACTTGCATGCAGTTGAAAACCGAAGAAGAAAGGGTGAGAGAATGTTTTTAAATCTGTTTAAATTTATTAAATGAGATGCGTTCATTTGTAGTATGAGTGTTATACGGATCTAAAAGGTGGTGCTGAAAGCGGTTGGGATTTCAGCAGTAGATGGATGTTTGATAAAAAAGGCTTACCTACGGGCAATTTGACCTTGATCAATACTCGAAGAAATATCCCGGTAGATTTAAACGCATTTCTCTATAAAGCGTTTAAAGTGATGTACAAATTTAATCTCATAGTGCAAAACGATGAAAAGGCGAAATTCTATCAGGAATGCATGGAGCGTTGGAAATTAGCCATTGAAAATGTTCTCTGGAACGAAGAAGATGGTACTTGGTAAGTTCTAGTTTACTTTCTCAAATAAAAGGTAACAATGTATGTTTTTGTACAACTTTCATTAAAAGTGACATATTTAATGGTAGCGTGTTAATAGTATATTACGTAACAAAAGTTGTAAGTAACCCATTACGCACAAATTGAAAAACTCGTATAACGTACCATACTTTTTCAAGGCACATATGTTTTCTTCAATGAAATAAAGAAAATTACAATTAATTAAATTGAATAATGTGTTGCCGACCCACATAACACTAATGGTACATTCACATTCTAAGAATATGCCCATGAATTACGTTTTCGAACATTCTGAAAGGTATATGACAGAATCTGATGTCCGCATTCTCTGTCAATTGTTTTCATATGCCCATGAGGCGACTGTGTCCACTCAGTAGTTCTACCATAATTCGTAGGTCCTGTCTACTCATATCCAGCAGCTGTTAAGACCTCTTTTTATAGAGATCTCTTACAAAGAAGTCTCCTCCGATCTACCTAGTTCGACACTGATCCTCTGACTACGCTATTCACTATGCCTAAGAATGGTTCCGGCCTATAAATATTCCTTCAACATATTCCTTCAACACCTTTTATGGCTAGAAGGTCGGCTTTTTCGTTCCCTTCAACGCCGGTATGCCCAGGTGCCCAAAGGTGTTATTTTCCCGTAGACGTATTAGATCCTGAAAGCACTTCCAAACTATTTCCGATTTGATTCCAGTGAATTAAGCGCCCCCTGGCTATTAGACATTATTTTTATAGTTTAGTTTCTGCAGTCACTCTTAAGACACATCTCCATTGCAAAAACTGCTGCTTGGAAACTTGTGGATAGGTTACCAAAGTTCTGGGTTAGACCCACCTTTGGCTTCCCTCCAGCTCCAACATCTTACTCGGTCTTAGTCTTAATGTAAATTGGTTCTAATAAAATGTATAACAAAAACTATATATTTTGATTATCATGTGATCGTAGAAAAAATCCAGTATGTAATTCGAGCGGAAAGATCTTTGTCGCTTTCGACAAAGTATCACTTTCCGCTCTTAATAGACAAATAGCTATTATATTTCATTTTAGGTACGACTATGATTTGAAACTGCAGAAGCAACGAAGATATTATTTCGCCAGCAATTTAACCCCGCTTTGGGCGGGTGCATTCGACGAAAGTTTGTATCAAGAAAAAGGTCGCAGATCAGTGCAATATTTAAAGAAACAACGAATCAACCTTTACAGAGGAGGTATTCCCATGTCGTTGTTTCCAACAGGACAACAATGGGATTTTCCAAATGCTTGGTCTCCTTACCAGAATTTAATCATCATAGGTAAGAACATTGTTAATCCGAAGCAATCCAAATCAACAATACTAAACTGTTGTGGTTAATTTGCAGGTTTAGACAAGAGCCAAGATCCCGAAGCTCAAGAATTGGCTAAAAATTTGGCCCACATCTGGGTGAATTCAAATATAAAAGCGTTCCACGAAAATAAGGTTATGTTCGAGAAATACAGTGCGGAAAGTAGTGGTCATTTTGGAGGTGGAGGCGAATATCATATCCAAGCTGGATTCGGTTGGAGTAACGGCTGCGTTTTGGAACTTATACATCTCTACTTTAGAGCAAAAACCAGGAAGTATATTGGATTCCAGTAAAAACAAGTTGTTGTCCAATAAAAGTGACTATATATAATATAAAAGCGTTTTAATCGTTCATACCTTGAGTAGACAATAATAAAGCCACTATACATCAATACAATGTTAAATAGTATATATCCCAGAGACATATAAAAAACAATAGACAGATCTATTCATTCATAAAATACAAAATGTTTACATTCCAACATGGTTAGGGTCAGGGGCGGTGAGGATGCTACTGATGGAATATGGTGTCCGAAAATAGAACAACATAAGAAATAAGAGGGTAAAGATTGAATTGACTTGATTCGGGAATTACTTCACAATATATAAAAGTAAAACT
The DNA here is from genome assembly GCA_035357415.1 of Ophraella communa. Lineage (NCBI taxonomy): Eukaryota > Metazoa > Arthropoda > Insecta > Coleoptera > Chrysomelidae > Ophraella > Ophraella communa. The sequence continues at coordinate 15,041,274 of CM068988.1, read as the reverse complement.
TATACTATATTTGTTTGGAGTTGGCTGCACAGTGAATTCATTAGAAATGCAAATCCTTCAAAGCCCAAGCAAGGGTGGTTCATGAAAAATAACTAAAAATAGTATAACTTTCTATTGAAACATAGTCATAGTTGTTATTTTTCAAAGAGTCCACCCTGTAATTAGGGATTAACTAATCCAAACACAATAGAAACCCTAGATAATATTGTCACAACAGGTAGCTGAATAGATCCCATGAACGTAGAACCGAAGTTTTTTTAAACCATAATTCAAATTAAAATAAAAATATGCTAAAAGTAAGAATTAAATATAAATTAATGCAAAAAGCACTTACTTCTTTAATTGTCGGCTTCCATTTCGTCATATTCATCCGACGATGAGTCAGATTCGTTGCCTGCGGTCCGATACAAATTACAATGGGTTCGAACAGTTCTTCAATATTGATATCAACACTCCACAATCGTTCTTCTTTCTTCTTCACATGGTTTATGACATTGGTCCAATTTTCCCGTGTTATGTTTCCAAAAGAATTTATCAAAAGTTGTCTAACGTCATTCAATTTAAAAGTTGTATTGTTTCTTGCCACCTCACCTTTTACCTGTGCCCATATTAATTCTATAGGGTTTAATTGACAGTAATAAGGTGGCAAACGTAATAGTTATTCCTTTTTCCTTCGCAATTTCGTCGATTACATATCTTTTATATTGTAATTTGTGGCGCTTTGTAATTTGCGGGAAGAATACTTCCCGCTGCCCATTAAAGGGTTAAAACTTACCGACTGGCTGATAGCAAGGAAACAATACAGCCACAGCTCTGTGCCCGAAGTTCAGCACACCGCAAAATATCAGTACGTTGCCTGCGAATTCTTGTACTTTCTACCCAACTGGCCTCGCTACCCCCAACAGACACTCATCCAGCGCTTTGAGCCATTATCCCCCAATAACGTCACCACAAACTACAATCTCCACTAGGTTAGGTTAACACGGTGGTTCGGGATGGAACCACTTAGGCCAGAGGCCCGTTGTGATGCCGTATGGGGTGGTTGCCACCCCCACCACTATCGTTAGAACCAGTAGCTGCTGTCAATGAACAGCATGATGCTTTTGATACCAACCGACTGAAGATCGGATAAGTTGTCAAAATAGGGCAGAAAATCTTTGCCTGGATAGGGCAGGGCAGTGACAGAGTAGGTGGACCATCGTCTCTTCCTCCTCTTCGTCTTGACAACTTCTGCAAAAGTCATTCCTTTGTGGAATTCCATGCGTGCAGCATGGCATCCTCCAAGCCAGTGTCCATCAGTGATGGCCGCAATCGCGTTTCCGATGGATTTCCTGGAGAGAGATAGAATATCTTTGGTGCGTCGCAGGTTAAGCTCTGGCCATATCTGTCTTGACGAGTTGCAAGAAGGTTCTTCCCGCCACCTCAGGTTGGTTTGGCGAAATATTTCTTTCCGGAGGAGCAATCTTCGTTCAGCGATAGGAGCCCCTGGTCTTGCATTAGCGGATATAGTCGTGAGCGTCGTACCAGCTCTTGCTAACTCGTCCGCCTTACAGTTGCCTGCTATGTCCGTGTGGCCGGGTACCCAGACAACATTGACTCTTACTTTAGTCGCCAGCTCATCTAAGGCTTTGCGGCATTGTATAGCCGCCTTGGAGGTCAGGTAGACTGAGTTTAGAGACTTAATGACAGCTTGGCTGTCACTTAGAATAGATATTTCATTTGACTCAAATCCGGTTTGAAGTACCCATTTTGCTGTTTCATTAATAGCTACCATTTCTGCCTGGAATACACTGCAGTAGTCCGGCAAACGGAATGATAGGTTGAGGGGTGGGGACTCTGAGAAGACTCCACTTCCTACTATCCCTTCTAGTTTTGAGCCATCTGTATAGAAGAGCGTCCCATTTGGCTTAACTAGGTTCGCCGTCCACCTCTCTTTGGACGGGATGTCCACCAAGAATGTCCGCGCATTCCTTCCCATATAGGTCTAGTGGAGTCAGATGTAGGATCATTTCCAGGGCTTTTGTCGGGGTTGTCCTAAGACACCCAGTCATGAGAACGGCAGCTAGTCGCTGTACCTTTCCCACCCTTTTCCGGTTGACCTCCTTACATAGGGCTGGCCACCATACCAATGATCCATACATGAGTGTGGGTCTTACGACCACCGTGTATAACCAATGGACAATACTGGGTCTCAACCCCCATTGTTTGCCAATGGTTCTTCTGCAGATGTATAGCGCAACTGTCGCCTTTTTCACCCTTTCCTCTATATTTTCTCTCCATAACAGCTTTCGGTCAAGGATAAGTCCTAGATATCTAGCTCGTTCGGAGAGTTTTATTTCTTGGCCCCCTATATTGGGAAGGCGAAAGGAGGGTATTTTTTATCTCCTCGTGAAGAGAACTAGCTCCGTTTTGCCCGAGTTTATCCCTAGGCCGCATTTATTGCACCAGTGCACGAGTTCGTTTAGAGCCCCCTGTATGACATCCGACAAAGTCTCGGGAAATCTTCCTGAAACCATAATCGCAATATCATCAGCGTAGGCCACAATTTTGATTCCTAGCCTTTCCATTCTCTGGAGAAAGCCGTTGAGGGTAATAGTCCACAGTAGGGGTGAAAGCACTCCCCCCTGCGGAGTCCCCCTGTTGACCACTCTTCGTATCTGACAGCCAGAGATTTCTGCGTGAATCTCTCTGCTGCAGAGCATGTGGTTGACAAACTCGACGATTGGCTTGTGGATTTTCAGATTTTCCATTTCCCCTGTAACAGCACTGGGGATTATGTTGTTGAACGCCCCCTCAATGTCTGAGAAGGCTATCAGTAAGTATTCGTTGCAGTTTAAAGACTTTTCAACTTCTAGCACTAGCGTGTGGAGGGCTGTTTCTGCAGACCTCCCCTTGCAGTAGGCATGCTGGGATTGGGAAAGCTTTCCCTCCCCTAATAGTGTGTCTCTTATATACGAATCTACTAACCTTTCTAGCGTTTTTAGTAGAAATGATGATAAGCTTATAGGCCTATAATCTCCACTAAATATCTAACCATGGGCAATACGCCACCCCAGCTCTAGAGGATCAGATTAAAATCTATCAAATCTCGACCAAAGTCGATTACATCTATCTATCTAACCCCAACACTCAGTGACTTTCCTTAATCACAGGGGGTATGATGAATAATTGTTAATAATAGAATAATTGTTTATTTGCTGTAGTTTTATATTAAATGTAATTTGCAAAAGTTGGTTCTTTAGATATTGTATTGTATTAGAACTGTATGGGTTGCAGACTTAATATTTCAAGTTAACCAATTATTAATCAATAAAAAACAAATACTTATTAAAGATTTAATCAACTGGATTTTCATAATAAATTATGCCAACATACAACAGTAATCAGGTATACACTTCTTCTTTGGTTAAACTATAGGTTCGGGTTTGGTCGGGTATTCTTCACTCTGCGAAAGGCAGTATTGGTTCAATTGATTTAGATTTTCTTTAATCGGTAGTACCAAACTACCAAGCAATTCTTCGATTGTGTGCTCATAAAAGACATCTTGCATTGATGAGTTCAAAAATTCTTCCAACCTTTCAAGTTCGTTCAAAAATCTACGGATACAGAAAAAATACCTTTCAAAGTGCTGCCTGCTACTAAACTCATAACTAATGTTTTACTTACAAGTTTATTGTACCTTTAATAGAAAGGATGTGATAAGGAGTTGTATATTTAGTGCTCCTCTGCCAAGGATTGAACCAAGTGTTAAATCTGTAAACAAAAAAAGTATATCATTTATTGGTTTCAAAATACATACACCATAATGCGTTAAGCTAGTCAAAAATATATGTCAACTTTTGAATTATTATAAAACATTCAACAGAAAGAAAAACTTAATAACTGATCTTTGTAGACTTTATAAACGCGTTTGATATTATAAGTTAAAAACATCTGGAAAATACTAAAAGAATTTTGAAAACCGTCTAAAGAAGTAAGCTTCATCAGATTAATAAGCAACATGTCTAGTAATTCATAATTGTAACAAAAATTGCGTCAGTAACAAAATATTAGTTGGTGATGTGAAACTAGGGTGTATACTGTCTCCATTTGCTTTTTAATATTTGCCTAGATTGTATTTGGAATTAAAGGAGAATGATAAACAATGGAGTAGGATCTACAAAACCTGTATACAAAATAAAAAACTGATATCAATAAAGTATGGATTATTCTTTCGATTTTAAAAAACTGATAGACCTTGAATTTGCAGATTGCATTTGTTTATGGAACAAGTGAGTGAGAATAAATTGAAAATACAAAGAAATATTTCTAATACACTTTCAAAAATAAAACTTCTGCAACATCTGCATTAACTTCATTTAAATCACACAATAATATTGGTACACAATTGTTAAATGTAAAAACAAAATTACCTAAATAAAAAAAAATCTGCTATTTACAAAATTGTCAAAATGCAATGCTGTATATGTAGGACAAACACAAAGAAATTTTGAAATAAGATTCAATGAACACTTAAGAGCATATAGATTACAAACAACCAGATAAGTCAAACTATGCAAAACACGTTCTTGAACATCCACACTCATCATACACACCAATGACATTTGTGATAAAAAACAAAATTTAGATTTCCTCGAAGAACTTGAAATAACAAGACATCTAGCAGATCAATAATTTATATAGCGCTGAATAAACTAAAATAAGTGTGAGCTATGTGTTACTATCATTAGTAAATCGATATTATTAACTAACCTGTCACCGTCAAGTTCTGTTTTATATTTTTTTATAAAACGATTCAACCAATCCATGTTAATGTAAATCTGGCAACCAGGAAATCGAGGAACGACTACTGTGGGTTGTTCGGTGTGTATATCTGGAAGGCTGAACCCCAACGAAGTCATTTCCGATCTAAATGTTGCTTAAATTTAATTCCATGATTTGAAAAAAAAGAAAAAAATACTTACCGAATTATTTCCGGAGAATATTTTCCTTTTTCCAGGGTAAGTAAACAATAACATAGGGATGGTATTGCGCAAGGCAATAGTTCGCACAAAGTAGCATAATGATCGTATCTTGACCATCCAGTAAGTACTAAACCTTGCATATTTTTAATTTGGTCTTCGTAAAGTGCCAATCCTCGTATCCAACACTCTTGATTTTGGATATGGTGAGGTACCACTGGCATAAGTTGATGGCTACCAGTCGCTCCTTTGAAAGCAGTTGCGCCCCATAAGTTGGGAAATACGTTGCAATATTTATTCCAGAGATTAGCAGAGAAAAAATCATCTGTGGTATGGTAGTACCAAACCATTGGTTCTACAAGCTCGCCCAAATTGTACTCTGCAAATATGTTGGATTTTATTACCTTACTTTTGACAAGGCATACAAAAAATAAAAATGGTTAGCTACTGACAAATGAAAAATGTGCGACAAACTTTTCTTCTTTCATACAGAACGAAAAGTACAATCAATATAATAATTTGTTGCATGATATTTGGTTCATAGACAGACAAAAATATTGTTGTGCGAGTACGCCCCTGGCGCTATGACCCAGACGCGAAGGAAACAGATGATGCGAGAGTCTTCGAGAATATACGGCGTCCGACGAGCGAAGCATCTAGACTCGATACGATCGAGAATAGACCGGAGTAGGCTGGAACAATACTTAGAGTTAATTCCAAAATTATCGCGACAGCTACGGTTTTCCCACCTATCTTTACCGTCGACTCGAACGCTAGCGATCACCCAGTTCGAGAAATAGATTCCAGTGGCCCAGCTGCCGCTGGGACTAAGAAACACCGCACACGGAATCCGCTTAGCAATTGTTCTACTAGAATTCTCCGACTGCGCTGCGGCGCGAGCCGATCGGAGATCGTCGGCGAATACCCCCACATTGCCGAATTTTACTTGAGCTGTCGCTATAATTTTGGAATCAACTCTACCTATATATAAAGGACCGATTTGAATATTTGAAGTTAGTTAGTTAGTTACTAGTATGTTGTTAGATAAATGCGAGTAGAAATATTGTCTTACATAAATTAAAGTATTGTAAATAAATTGTGTTATATAAATTAAACAGTGTTAGTGATTTAAATAGTATAAAAATAAATTAAAAAGACTAGTAAAAATAAATAAACGTTACATTGGTGTCAGAAGTGGGATATTGTAAATAAATAGTGTAAAAAAAATAAATAAATATGTCGAAAAAACTTTGTGACTTGAAAGTGACTGAATTGCGTCAAGAGCTGGAGGATCGTGAATTGGAAACAACAGGAAGGAAGACTGAGTTGTTGGAGCGACTTAAGCAAGCATTGGAAAATGATGGTTTAGATCCAGAAAATTATATTTTCGTAGACGACTCTTCTGCTACAATTATTTCTTCCTTAAATAAAGTCTCTTCCGACATGTCTTCTTTGAAGAGTGATATTTCTTCTTTGGAAAATAAAGTTTCTTCTGATATTTCTTCTTTGGAAAATAAAGTTTCTTCCGATGTGTCTTCTTTGAAGAGTGATATCTCTTCCGACATGTCTTCTTTAAAAAGTGATATTTCTTCTTTGGAAAATAAAGTTTCTTCTGACATTTCTTCTTTGGAAAAAAGAGTTTCTTCTGACATGTCTTCTTTAAAAAATGATATTTCTTCTTTGGAAAACAAAGTTTCTTTGGATATTTCTTCTATGGAATATAAAATGTCTTCATTTGAAAAAAAAAATTGAAGAGAAAATAAGAGAAATGGAAAAGCAAATGGAAGAGATGAAAAAAGGAGGTAAAGAACATATGGAAGATTTAGGAGAGGAAAACGAGGACGAAATGAGAAGCTTCAAAGTGGAGCGGAAACCGAAATTGGAAGGCAACGAAAGTTCTGTTCGTGTTAAGGCCCCAACCTTTGACGGAAAGATGTCTTGGGAAAATTATCTCAAACAGTTCGAAACAGCTGCAAGAGCGAACGGTTGGTCCCAAAAAGAGAAGGCAATAAACCTCACCATCGCTCTGAGAGGAGACGCTTTGGATGTTCTTCAGACCATACCAGTGGAGGACACAGATGATTTTGAGCAACTGAAGAAAAGCTTGAACATGCGATATGGTCACGAACACTTGGAGAACTTGTACCGATCGCAGTTAAAGACTCGAAAACAGAAGCGAGAGGAGACACTTCAAGAGTACCAAGTAGATATTGCCAGATTGGTAAGATTTGCTTACCCTTCAGCTCCAGAACAAATGATGGAATGTTTAGCTGTTGAAGCATTTCTTGATGGACTTCGTGACCACGAAATGGCAAAGACACTCCGTTTAGCTCACCACAAAACATTAGTTGACATCTTGTCTGCTGCGCTTGAGTATGAAGCGGCTTCGAAAGCTTGTGGAGGATACAGTAAAGTAAGGTCCGTAACGGAAGAGGAAGATGAAAATAAGTTAGACCAATTAGTAAACATGATGAAGAACTTTACTGATAAGAAAAAGAAGAAGACCATCAGGCGCTGGAATTGTGGTGAAATAGGACATGCTCGCAATTCATGTAAACGTCCTGGGGTCACTACGAATCAAGAAACTACTCCACAGGAAAAACTAAAACGGGCCGGCCTAGAGGGGGTAGCTTCGACCCGGAACGTTTCCAAAGAGTACGACTTTAGGATCGAACATCGAGCTGGGATAAGTCACAGAAATGCAGACTCCCTTTCCAGAAGACCGTGCCCAGAAGAGTGTTCTCACTGCAGTAAGACGGAATTAAAAGAAACTGCAATACTACGAACAACTGTAGTTAACGACGACTGGGCACCTACTAGAATTAAAGAAGAACAAGATAATGATCCTGTTTTAAAGAAAATGAGAGAATGGAAGATAGAAGATCGTCGACCTACTTGGCAAGAAGTGTTAAAATTCTCTACAGTCCTTAAATCATATTGGGCTCAGTGGGAGTCTTTCATTTTGGAAGGCGATTTATTAAAGAGAATAATTGAAAATGATGACGGTTCCGTTAACAGAAAGCAATTAGTTATACCAAAGAGTAGAGTAGCCGAAGTACTACGACAGTTACACGACAGTCCATCAGGAGGTCATCTTGGTGTTAAGAAAACCCTGCAGAGAGTTCGTGAAAGGTTTTATTGGATGAATAGTTCCGATGATGTTAAGGACTGGTGTAAGAAGTGTACTATCTGTGCTGCTAGTAATGGACCTCAGAAAAGAGGAAAGGCTCCCATGAAACAATATAACGTTGGTAGCCCATTTGAGAGAATTGCTTTAGATATTGCTGGACCGTTCCCCACTACTGAGAATAAGAATAAATACATGTTGGTGGTAATGGATTATTTCACGAAGTGGGTTGAAGTCTACGCCATTCCAAATCAAGAGGCAGCAACTGTCGCAGACGTGCTAGTGAAGGAGTTTATTTGCCGATATGGAGTGCCCTTGGAGATTCACAGTGACCAAGGAAGGAACTTCGAAAGTCAACTCTTTCAAGGAATTTGCGACAATTTAGGAATGAAGAAAACAAGAACTACAGCATTGCACCCACAATCGGATGGAATGGTAGAACGCATGAATAAAACCATTGGCAAATATCTATCAAAAGTAGTATCCAATCACCAAAGGGACTGGGACCAGTATATTTCGCTCTTTGCAATGGCTTATCGATCCGCCGTCAATGAATCAACAGGTCAAACACCAGCAAAAGTCTTGTTTGGACGTGAGATGAGGTTACCATGCGACCTCGAGTTTGGATGCCGACCTGGAGAGGATATAGCTGGAGAAGACTATGTAATCCAGTTACGAAGAAAAATGGACGACATGCATGATTTGGTTCGCTCCCATCTTCAAGTTGCCAGTGACAGGATGAAGAAACGGTATGATACCCAAGCTATAGAGGGATGTTTCCAAGAAGGTGACAAAGTCTGGCTCCATAACCCAAAAAGACAGAAGGGGTACTCACCAAAGCTACAACAATCTTGGGAGGGTCCATACATCATCAAGAAAAGAATCAATGACGTCATATACCGTATAATAAAGACCCCGAATGGAAAACCTAAGGTAGTACACCGAAACCGACTGGCGAAATTTGAAGGAGATCATGACCAGGAAGAAGAAGTCGTAAATCAAGTCCAAGATACACCCGACCTTGCTTTCGAAGAATTTATGGGTGCATATGGAGGTACTGGGAAAGCTAGATACGGCGTGACTATTGAGAAACAGCAAGATGACTACTCATTGGCCCATAGCGTTTCCGCCACTATTAGCGACGGCCGAGGATTAGCGTCTGTCTTTCGAAGGAAGTTTGGTCGATTGTCAGAACTTCGAAATCAGTTACCAGCCACTGGGAAGGCTTTGATACTTCGAGATGACTCCCGTTGCCTCTTCTATCTGATTACCAAGAATACCTACCAAGACCAGCCCACTTATCGAAATATATGGGAATCATTACTTAACTTGAGAGAGCACGTATTGGAGTCCAACATACAGAAGCTAGCCATGCCGAAAATAGAGTGCAACTCATTGGATTGGAGGGTCATCCGAAATATGGTGGAAGTAATCTTTCAAGATACCGAAGTCCAAGTGTTGGTATGCAGCCATTCGCCCCGTGTCCAGCTGACATCAAAGACCATTCCATGTTATTTCCATGCAACTGGAAATTGTAGACGAGGATTCAGTTGCAAGTATCTCCATCCAGTCTCAATTCCGTAAAAGTTCCAGGAGGAACTATCTCTTAAGGAGGGGGCAATGTTGTGCGAGTACGCCCCTGGCGCTATGACCCAGACGCGAAGGAAACAGATGATGCGAGAGTCTTCGAGAATATACGGCGTCCGACGAGCGAAGCATCTAGACTCGATACGATCGAGAATAGACCGGAGTATGCTGGAACAATACTTACCTATATATAAAGGACCGATTTGAATATTTGAAGTTAGTTAGTTAGTTACTAGTATGTTGTTAGATAAATGCGAGTAGAAATATTGTCTTACATAAATTAAAGTATTGTAAATAAAGTGTGTTATATAAATTAAACAGTGTTAGTGATTTAAATAGTATAAAAATAAATTAAAAAGACTAGTAAAAATAAATAAACGTTACAATATGCTTCATTTTATCATCTCATATTTTTAAAAAATTCCATATAAATAATTTTTGTTTGATAAAAAAATAAAATCAGTACCTTTTAGGACAGTTTCATCAATATTCCTTAACATGTCATCCCATACCAGAACTTTAGTATTTGGATATCTATTTCTAATATATAGTGCCACATTAACAACATGATCTAACCATAATGATTGTTGTTTGTATTTTAATGTTTGCTTGTTAAGTATACATTTTTCACATTGACCTAAATGCCATACCTTAAAATATTAGAATAATATATAAGAAACTTATTTTGCCTTTCACACCCTCAATAACTTTGAATTTTGTGTTCACACTAATTTTGTTTTGTATTTTAAAAAGTATTTACTTCATCAGCTCCAATATGGATATATTCACTATCAATGTGAAATGCTAGCATTTGATCTATCATTTCTTTAATCAAATTTAAACTATCTTCTTGACAAGGACATATACAACTTGAAGATATATAATTTTCCCGTAAGTGCTTGAACTTATTATGTTTTAACACAAATTCCATATGACCAAAGGTTTGGATTAAAGGTATAGTCATCAAGGAATGGATTTTAGCTAAAAGAGATTTTTAGTTTTTAGAAATTAGATTATACTCAACATTTATTAACTGCATAATATGAAAAACTAATATGCATGCAATCAATTTGAAAATAATTACCTAAATTTTTAATTTTGCATATTTCTTTTTGGGTATAATGACCTCTACTTGCATTATGTAAACCAAGACTTCCTATTTCTGTAATGTCACCTGTGTATGGAAAAGTATCTTCCCATTCTATTAGAAGACCATGAACTCCATAGGTTTTTAATAATGGGAAAAACTAAAAAATGCATTGATGTTTATACCTATTTATAAATGTTAATCATTAATTACTTGATAATGTAATAACAATAGTTAAGAGTTAGTTTTTAACTTACTGCTTCTAAAAATGATGGTTTTGGAGGTGCACCTTTAAAATCCAGATGCACAAATCTAGAAAAAGACATTTTTTTACTTTTACCACAAAAGTAACAGATTTTTATCTATAATAATAATTATTTATAATTATCCAAAATAAGTTTAATAAAAAGTAATGCACAATACATTCAATTAAATTTCTAAAGCTTAATAAATAATAAAGTAATTATAATAAACAATCACTGAAATACAGACATGTAGATCTAGAGTCAATTTTTATATTTAAATGACATTTAATATAAAAATTAAATACAACAGCTATAATACGTCTATTGTTTTTATGTTTTTTACCTTTTTTGTTTCCAAGTCATAATGTAATTATTACTAAAACTTTATTTTTTCAGTTATTATTTTTGTTTATTTTTACATCAATAAAAAAGTTAGGTTACTGCTGTTTACAAATATTGAAATTTTAGTCAGTCAAAATTTATAGAATAAAGGTATGCAACATAACATACATTGTATACCGCTTAAATTGTTTAAGACAAAAAATTAGGCAACTAGCATCACTCGTTACAATAAAAGTACGAAAGTCAATTCATCCGAAAGGCGATCAAAAAGTATGAATATAAAATATGTATAACGAAGTTTATATTATTGTAGACAATAAAATATTTCATGCGAAACCTTATAATTATTTGATAAATATATAGAGCATCTTCATGAATAATTAAAGAAAGTCATAGTTAAAAATTTGAAGTATTTTGGGTTTTTAAATTAAGGATCCTCAAAGTGGTCATATATACATTTTTTAAACATCCAAGATACTGTTAGTTGTTTTATTGCCAATTTGTAAGATTTCGCATCGTTATTAAATTCAATTTAAATAAAGTGAATGAAAACGAATTTACATTTTGTTTAGTACCTACCTAACCTACCGAAGAAATGAATCAAACCTTCTATATTTGTTAAAATTGCTTCAAAACAATGTTATTTTATAAATTTTCATGCACCGTAGATCATCTGGTCGATCAGAATTTTACCCTCATCCATATCGTCATCAGCAGTAGCCTAAGTCTTCCGCTTAGAATTTTGCGTGATAGGTAGGTAGGTTACTCTTGGGGTATTTCTGGGCAAGCTATTCAGTTTTATTTCCAGTAATTTACGTTGTTTTATATTTTTCCAAGTATTTTCTGTTAACCACATTTTCGTTGGATAATTTCATCTACATAATTATTATTTTGTATGTGAAATTTTAATAAGAAAAATACGGCAAGTTTACTCGCATACTCAAAGTGCTTAAATTATATGTATATACCTATAGGAAACAACTAAAGATAAGATTTTAAAAGTAATTTGACTATGGGGTTCTAAGGTACCTATTAGTCCGCTTTGGAAAATAAATCTCTTACCCAAAATAGTTTGCCACATCATATTTCAATAAACCATGCTCCAAATATTAGTAGTATTTACTATTATCCATATAAAATTTAATCCAAAGCAGTTTTAGTGGATAAAATAAATTACACATTATTTAAACCGTATTCGATAAATATTTACAATTCCAAATTTTTTCCTATCATAGGTGTTTGTCTAAATTTGTATGAATTGCTACCTACCTACTCATGATCTATTATGTAATTAAACAGTGTTAAGAAAAATCCTCTATTTTTTATAAATTAAGTAAAAAATTATTTAAAGTACAGTCCAACCCAGCCTATTTATTGGTTTGGTACTACCTAATTATATTAATTGCATTTTTTGTACTTTTTCACAAATAGGTATCTTTATTTTAAAATAAGTACCTACCTATACCTATCTACCTCTAAAAAAATAAAAATTTTACTATTATCGAATTGTCATCTAAAGAAAAGCCCTAGGTATTTTTTCTAGCAAATAACTTGATTATTCCGCAAAAACTAAATCACGTGGCGTACACTGAATTTATTTATTAGTAACACCAGTAATCCGTTTTAGTCCATACAAAAGTCTCTTGCAGCTCATTATGCTTAATATTTACGACATTAAAATTGCATTATTTTGAAAAACCAATAGCACGTGTCGCTTATGTTAATAGGTAGGTACACCCTAATCCAGTTGAACTTTAAAAAAAATACAATAGTTACTTAAGCATCCGATATTTTCCACTTTAATGATTCAATAAAATGTGTGATTCCTAATGTTCTCTAAATTGATTGCTAATTACAATTTATGTTTAAAATTTTTAAATTTAAACATTTAAACTTGACGAACCGCTCTACGATTTTAAAAACAGTGTGGCCTCCCCTTTGTGTTTATAGTTTGGACCAATCCACTGGCTTGATGCTTCGTCTTACCTCTCCTATATTGTACCGACTCGCGTCTGTTCGCGTCAGTGTTTGGAGCTTCCTTCACATCATCACATTTTCGATTGTGAGTTTGTCGGTGCTGGTCGAAAGTTGAGTTCGTAGTTAATTTGAGGACGATAAGTTACGTTTAGTGCATTTGTTGTTGAGAGGTACAATTAAGTTTGTGTTTGGTTGTTTCTTCACATCGTTTACAGTGCGTTTTAAACAATTTCCGTGCATTAATTTGTGTAAAAAATCCATATAAATAGCTGTAGTCGTGGTTGCATAACCTAAAACGTAAACATACCAACGCAAAACATGAGCACTACAAGTATATACTGTAACCCAATTGGGCTTCTATCGAGAACCACACCGCATATTTACAAACCTGATATAAAAAGAGTGAAGAGAGTTCTATTTGAACCCGTCGATCGTATTGCCACGCAAAAATTCGTAGAAGAGGAATTGGACAAAATAAGAGTCACGAAATCGAAAGAATGGAACTTCGATTTCGAAAACGAAAGGTCATTGAGTCCAAGCGGAGATTTTCAATGGAAACCCGCGACTCCCGTCAAAAACAAACCAATAAAATATCCATTGGTTCAATTTACAGGACACGACTTGTACGCTTTCCCCGATGATGTTGTCAGGCCGATTCCTATTAGACCTACAAAATTGAACGAGGAGATGACGTCAACCAAAAAAATTCATCCAAGAACCAAACCGCAGCGTTTGATTACCGGTGAGTAATTCGTATAAATATAATTACTTTCTATATTAGAAAAGCATGGACGGCTCGTTAAGTTACATTCGCGCAATGCAACATAAAATGTTCCACAAAATATAACACAGGTGTAGCTGTGAACCAGATTATCGTGCTATTTTAAGACACAAACGTTGATTAAATCGAAGACGCACAACAAACCCGTTATCGGAACATTTTAATGTTCATTTAAATCAAAATAATTTATTAAATATGAAGGGGTGCAACAATTTCATTTATTAAGATAAACCTTATCGAATTTTTTTAATGTTTCAGTAATATTCGGAATTATTACATGTAATCATTAAACTAATTGGTTGTTTTTAAGTGTCGAGATAGTACGATACCAATAAAATGACATATATTAATTTGTTTATTGACTGTATACAAACACGAGATCAAACAATGGGTTTATTTATCAGTTTCTTTTGGTCTAAATAAAATAAAAACTTTTATGTAAACTTTATTGAACACGAAGTGTTAAAAAACGTTTATTTTGACCTTATAGATTTATATTGATATTTTATAGCTTATTGATATACTCAGTATATGTGCACATATTAAAAAAAAACTTGTTAAATATCTGCAAAGTACTGTCCAATGGTAATAGTATTAAGCTAAAAAGGAAAAAAGTTGGTGTTCCTCCACAATTTTTGTTCATTTCTGAAATTATTAGGGCTGTAACTTTTTTCATGCAATGACAGACAAAAACTCTTCTTTAAATCTACATAATCAATAAATATAAAATTAAACATTATTCAAAGTAAATAGTAGAAAACTCTTTCCAATTCTTGTTTTCTGTCACAAATGTGTAGCACAATTAATAATTAAATCAATTAATAACAATGAGAGAAAATATTACCACAATTAATTTGAGAAATAATTGAGAAAAACAAGCTCTCTATCAGAAAAATGCAAAGTTGTAAAACCATTACAAATTGTTGAATGTGAATATAAAAATATTCTTATTAAAAAACTCTGATAGGTACATAAACTTAAATGTCCAAAATTTAATTGTATAAACATACATCAAACAGAAAACAATATTTTAAGTTTCTTGAGAAAAGTAGAAATTAAAAGATATTTACCTATCAGATCAGCAATGGGAAGTTGTCCACTACTAAATTGTTTACTTTATTGCTACATTTTATATTTGCAAAATTTTACTGCAAGTACATTAATTTTCTCTATTTAATTACAATACAGAGTGCCTACAAAAAACAAAAGTGGTAGCATCTTTTACACTGGACGCCAATAGGTCATGCTATTCAAAATGCAAATCAAATATATATTGCAACTATGCTTTTCAAATTTACTACATTACACATTCAAGGTGACTTTTTCTGCATTGTCGTTAGTTGTCACTATTTATTTACATATGTATTTGATTTGCATTTTGAATAGTGTCTCTTATTGGCATACTGCCTAAAAGTTGCTACCACTTTTGTGGACACTTTGTAATGATTTATTTTACTTATTTATTGTTTATATATGAAGGGGTGAAAGTCAAAGTGGTGTAAGTCAATTTTCGGTAGAAGTTGACTTAGGCACAGAAATGCGATGTAGAAATAAAAAACTGTTAATAGAAAAAGTGGAGTAAGTCAGAGCTTCACTCATTTCGTTGTTAAATGGTAGCACAAGTTAGACTAAAAATGGATCATCTGTTTTGTTGACAACTGAAGTGGTGTAAGTCAGACTTACGCCAGTGTGGTTGTAATTGTTCCGCGATTTTCATCGAGTGTAGAATGCATGCGTGAAAGAAAAATGAGAACAACATTCCTGTTAATTGGTTAAAAATTCAATAGATACGAATTTTGAAAGATCAACCTTATAGCCCAACGAGACGGCCCAAAAACTAGGTGCCATTTTATTACATTCTCTTCTACAAAGAAACTGTGAATGAGGATATCCCATTTTCTAAACTAAATCTAAAGGCAGCAAGGCCCGGTAGGCGACATTCTCTGGCCAACGTTTCTCAAGATGTTTTGTTCCCAAGGGGAACGCCTGTTACCGAGGCTAAAAAGAAAGATATGCTTGATCTTCTGCCATACATTCCACCAGTGAAACATGATTTCTTCGTTTCCCTGGGAAGAAGGTATTGAAGAAGGTGAGGAGCTTGTAGATGTTGGACCTCTGGAATTTGTGGAAACCACAAATCCTGATGAAAAAGACTGAATTCGTTTTGCCATGTTAAAAAAATTAAGAATCCATTCGCGATAAAAAATTAAATTATTTGTATTATTCTTATACTTTTTGTAATATTCAATAAAAATGTTTTTGAGAAGTGCCAGTCAACTTTGAATCATTTTGTTGATGTCCACAGTGGTTTAAGTCTTTGGTCTTAGGTCATACAGTGGTGTATGTCACCGGCTTTGGTAAAGCAAGTGATGCAAGTGACTTTGGTTAGTGTGTGAGGTACAACTTTTGGGCAAAAAATATTTCAAATCAAGCCTAATCACTAAGTTTGGACCTACCTAGTACCTCTAAAACAATACCATCATAAAAACTTGTCCACTGAATTAACTACAATACCTTTTGCATTATGCTAATTTCCTAAAAACGATGATAAAGTGACTTACACCACTATGACTTTAACCCCTTCATATATTCAGGGTTGTACTTTGCAGAAAAACATACCTTAAAAATTACAAAATGGTTTATATCAGAACAGTAAATATTTTTAACATTGATGTTAATTATTGGATTAATTAACAGGTCCCTACTACTTAATAACTAGAAAAAAAGTAGTGATAAACTATTGACCTATTTGTATGTATAATAACAATAATTATACTTTCTAAGTTCTTGTTTTTTTTTTGATAATTATCATGATAAAATTTCTGCTAATAGCGTTCATGGTGAATCATTAACAACAATCGTTGGTACTATTTTATATTGATATTGTAGTAAGTATTTGAAACATTTTAATGAAATTATTATATAACTTATCTCCTCGAAAAATAAACGCCACTGTTTGATAACTGTAGCTTCATATCCGCCACATTTTTGCGTCACAAACGGTAAAGATGGCTGTGTAAATATTTGTAATGTTTGGATTTTATCTCTGTATGTAAGTGAAGTGGGTTATTATTGTAGTGTAGAATTGAAATTGTTTTTAACAAATTAATTATCTATATAAACGAAGTTGTGTTTGTTTTATGTACAATAAACATTTTTTTGTTCTCAAACCACCACAAAAAATTATTTAAAGGGATTGAAAAAGCCTGATGTTAAATCCAATATTGTTTAGGTGGGTTGCAAATATGTGTATATCGATTACGGGGTAGGAAAAACCGTTATATGAAACACCCTCCCTGGTCACATGTTTGTTACATTAAGCGTGTTCACCCCCGTCTAGTACAGCGTGGGGTTTTAATGGGTTTCGATTGTTTGGCATCTGTCTAGTATCTCGGGAACAAAATAATAAACAGCTGTGTCAAAGGCACGATGCCACACGATGCATTCGAAATGCCAATTTTAATACCGTGAAATATACAGAGCGATTCTCATACATGAAGAATAATAATTTATGAAAACATTAAAATTTCGTTATTAAATATCGTTTGCATTGTGCAAATAGCACTAAAATTGAGTTGTTTAATGGAAGTGTCCAATACATAGTTCTACTTGTAGTTCTGTATCTTTTAGTTTAAGCAGACAAATTAAATTTTTACATATTAGGGTCAAATTACAGTGATAACACAGAAAGAGACAGTAAACAATGTATAAATATTACTAGGAGGTGGATAAGTTATAAATAAAAGCCTTCTACAAAAATTTACCTTAAAAGAGGTTCTTTGCAAAGTTTAAATCTCAGCAGAAAGAATATTAAATATTAAACTAGTAAATAAAAAGTATTAATTTGTTATTTTTATTTTAAACTGTGTAGTTTTGTGTTGAAATATGTATAAATTAGGAAAATTTCAGGCTTAAAAAATGTTATTATATTATTCTTGATATTTCTATATAAATTTTATTAAAAAAGAATGGGTTTAAATTTACATTAATTATCCCAAAAAAAAAGGTTAGTATAAACTCTAATATAAAAGAAATTCACCAACAAACTTTGGGAAAAGGGGAATAAACTAAATGTTGAGTGTCTATTCTTGAAAAATGAGAATAAGTATGTAACCACAAATTTGCAAAGCTAAGCAAGCTTTCACTACATCATCAAAAGTTAGCATCCTATAACATTTGCTGGCTATTTTTTAGCTCTTAGTAAGTTGACTACAAGATTAGACTATGCTTTGATAAATCAGCCTGAGAATCAGTCCTAAGCTTGGTCCTAAGTAAAGCTTATTTTTTTTCTCTGTATTTAAATATTAGCAAAGCTTAAACAAGCAAGGTTTACAGGTTCACAGATCAATCAAAGACGAATAATGGCTTCATAAAACATTTCCAAACAAATTTGGATAAAAAATATAAATTATATTGAGTGAGAAGTAGAGTAGGTTTAAGTATCCATAAAAAATTTTGGAAGATTTTAATATCATTCTTATATAAGAGAATATTTCAACAAAAATTTAATGAAATTTATTGTACCTACTAACCCTTACTATGTGAAAGTCCATCCAAATAGTGGAAGTTTAGTTCAACCGTTTAGTTGTTTACTGTTCTTAACAAAAATTTAGTTTTCTGAAAAAAAAATTAGCTTGAAAATTAGTTACCATATATTTGAATCTTAAAAGGATTTGCTTAGAAAAGTGGATATAAATTATTTAAATCTTGAATTCTGTGAAGCAAATTTTACATGTATGATTTGAAATCAGTAAGAATTATTCTGTAAAATGTATGTATAGTAGATTATTACAATTAAAAAGTATATATACATAAAGTATACATAAAGAAAGATTCTTATATTTCTGTAAAGTTTAAAATAAATAAATATTTAAATCTTTATTTTGAAAATCTTTACAATAAATGACTGCCGATAATTATTACCAGATGTACTTATAAAGTTTTTATATTGGGTAAAGAAAAACTTTCAGAATTGTTGTCGTTTGTAAATGGCCCTGTATAACTACCTGTTTCCTCCTGTATATTTAAATCGAGAATATACGAACTGAAGAACAGATTTAACCAAGCATACATAATCCTATTAAGTTACAAAATGCTTAGATCCGTAAAGGGGTTCTTTGTCCTGATGAGACTAGCGGGTTATGTGAGCTGCACCAAGTAGTTACAGCAAAATAAACCACGTTGTTTTTATCATAAATTTACCATTTACTATTCAGATAGAATAATAATAATATAAGATACGTTATCAGCAATAACAGCAACGATTCCGCTTCTGTTATATTCGAGACATAATGTCGAACGTAAATCTGTCCTTGAACATTCCCGCTATTTTTTTTATTTTGTGTATAATTTGGTAATTCATTAAAGCGTTAATTTTTCGTGACAGATAACGTAGTGAGCAATTTTTTCTGTAACGGTTCTGGTTTCAACGGGACTCGTTAGATGTGGAAAAGTTTATTGCGTTTAAAATTCGTTGCGGAATAGATTTTTGATTAGGTGTTTTACACTAGCAAAAGCTTAAGAAAATGGTTGTTTTTGTTACTTTCCCAATTTTGATGCTTCTAGGATGGTTTCTGTCTTTTTGTCAAAGTTTAAGATAAAGAATTAACTTAATAAGAGCTAAAACCTCAAAAGGTTAATATAATTAAGCAAACATTTTGAATTAAAATAGATAAAAATATCCCAACTTTTTTTATAAATTATTGAGGAGTCGGTGACTTCCTAGTTGTTGGCACTCTTTCTAAAAAAAAGGTTACCAGATTTTAGATAACATTTAAATATTTTTGTTTTACTTTATTTCCGAGGGGGTAATCACTAGGGTAAAATTTGTGACAAGATTGCGAAAAGTACGGGATTGCGAGGGATTTCTAGAGAATTCCAGGGATTGCGAGTGACTCCGAAGGTTTGCGAATGACTCCGAAGGATTGCGAGAGATTGCCAAAGATTGCAAAAGACTCCCAAGTACTGCGAGGTTTATCTGAAATCCTTTTGGAATTTCTTTAAAGTGCCTTCAAAATTGCAAAATTGCAAAAACGGTGAAAATTAGAAATATTTTTCAATATGAAAATATAGTTATTAGATGTTTCTTTATTAAAAATCTGAACAATAGACATGAAATAATAATCTATACCTAATATCTACTGCGCATTCAACAACAAAGAAATTCTATAAAAAAATCTAAAAAAAAATAAGAAGAACGTAGGTAAGAAATCAAACGTACTATACATAATATACAATATTTTGAGCTTTTAAACATTAAAATAAATTGTACACTTATATCAAAAAATTTTCTGAAATAAAATTGGTATTTACGTTCAACTCTGTATGTTTTGATTGATCCAATAAATCGCTGGTCTTAGAGAAGAAATTTGAAAATTAAAATTCAAGTTTTTACTAGCTCAGGGTACAAAAACGCTGAACCATGCGGACGTAGTAATACCAGATCATAATTCAATCGGGATGTTGTCACATTTATATACATCTATTTACTATCTACACATCTGTCGAATAATAAAATAGAACTTGACTAACAATTTTGAATACGATATGGCAACAAGGGCAAGTTGTCTTAGGAAATGTTGCGTGTGCGTAAAGATGTGTATATATCTGGTGGATCGCCTTGACCAGTGCGTTGACCTATAACCTAAAAACAGAAAAGAAAGATGGTATGATGACCATTAAATAGGTATACCTCCAGCTTTTTTTTTATACGTTATAATGATCTTTCCATTGTATACACATACTAGTAAAAAAAAACAAAGAAAAAAAGGAGCCCTTTTTAATATTAAGAAGATAATTAACAAAGAAGTAGGTATACATGTTTCAAATCCAACTTGTTAATTTTGATCGTCTACCAGAAAACGGATTGTTAAAAATAATTTATTAAAATACATAAAAAGGGAACACGATAAGGTGTGTTTTTGGAGATTTACTTATGAAAGAAGAAATAATAAGTTGAGAAAAATCAAGGAACAGAATGTTGAAAGTTGCTGGCACGATTCAACAAAAAATTTAATTTTTCATATTCGATCCAAAATTTAGGTCTTTTCTGACTGTTCCATCAAAGTTCTGCGTTCAATTTGTCAAGTCTTCTTCTTAATATGCTTATTCCGGATATTGGCAACAAGCAAAGCAATTTGAACTTTATTGGCTGCTGCTCTAAACGGTCCTCGCGTAGATAGAGAAAACCTAACCTAACCTAACCTAACCCAACCAAGCCCTAAGGTATCTCAACCAAGAGATTCTACGCTTTCCAGGTCCCCTTCTAGCAAAAACCTTTCCTTTTGGTTCCTCCGAAATATTCTAATTTGCGTATTTTAATGATGTCCACTATTTCGATCTCTTTTTGAAGCATTTATAGAACTGTCCTATTAGAAACGTGATCAACCCAGGAGCTAAGAATTCGTATGCATAGCCACATCTCAAAAGCCTCGGTAAAATAAAACGGTTAAGCTGTATTTGAAAGTATTTAAAATAATTCGTCAGTGTGTGGTATGCAAAAAATTGATTTTTCCCATCCAAGCTTAAAATTTCGGATGTAAGTGACATTACGGATAATTTAATCATGTTGTAGTATCTTATGTATAAGGATTTGTGGTAAAATGATTAAAAAAGTTTTTTACTTATTTAGTAAGTAAGTTGTTTAGTGAGTAATGTAGCAGCTTCTTTACAAACCTCCAAAACATGTGGTATAATATGTAACGGGACAAAAAAAGTTTGTGATGATTTTTTCATGCCTCTGAAGGAATTTTTAAACAAAAAAAATGTTTTTAAATATTTGGAGGCATATTTAATATTACGATTAAATTCTTTCGGAACATTCGAAGTTTTGGCTTAATTAACTGGATTTTTTTTACTTTTACTAAAAAGTATAATTTTATCTTGGGGGTTTGATGTAACAACGTTTTCAATAAAATCGTCAAGCTATCTCTCTTTCAACCATTACGCACGAGGCATATATGATTGTAAACAAATAATAGGGTTGTGTTGTGTATATAATTTATTCTTAGTCTGATGTTACATTCACTACGTAAATCCAATTATCATTTGAATGGATGAGTTCTGTACAACGCAAATGCTGCCAAAATAACGAGCAAAAAGAATCTGAAAAGGGTTAGTTTCATAATATTAGCTGTCAACAAATATACGTATCATTAAAGTACCAGACAATATTCTATTATTCAACAATCTTTGTTTGCCTTTTTTAACGTTTGTGGTGTATTGTATATTAATGATTTTTATTCTTCCTTTATATGTTGACTCTGATCTGCTTTCATTATTGCAAATATCCTCTTTATTGTAGATTCGATTGAGTCAATTCTGTATTTACCTCAGATTCAGTAGACCCATTATTACAATAGGATTTTTGATCTACACAATTCATTACAAATATAAGTGGTTTGAGACATCTGCTGGAACATCTCCTGTGTTTGGAAAACTGAACAAACTTCGGAGTAAACTTAATAGCACTCCGCCTTCGTCGCATAACTAAAGCTCTTATATTATTTTTACAACTTTTATAAGCACAATGGTTTATTGCAATTGATTAGTATAAAATAAAATCCAAATTAACAAAGCTAAATGCAAATGCCTAATACCTTAATGATACGTATATGTGTTGACAGCTGACATTCGTTTTTTGTATACTTTAAAATGTAAAATACCCCAAACTAAAAAGACCTCCATACTTTTCTGGTACAACATGAGTGGTATATGGACCACAAATATATAAGGAAATAAAAAAAATCCATATGCGACTAAACCTTTTTTTTTTGGTAGTTATGTTGGCAGCATTTGCCTGGTAGAACTCATCCATTTCAAACGGGGGGCTTTTCACTCATAAAAAAATGTACACCTAATACCTTTTTATCATATTAGTACTAAAATTATTACTCTATTACCTATAATATTATCTAATTACCTAGATTATAACTTCATTACCTAAATTATTACCTTGATACCTAAAAACTGTACACCTAATACCTAGAGTGAAAAGCCCCCCGATTTCAAATTTCAGTGACAGTAATTGAATTCTGATATTTATTTCAATTGTTGTGCATTTTTTATTTATTTATCCTTTTTGTAGACAGTAACCGAGAAATTAAAGTACGTTTCACAATAAATCGTTGACTTGGTACCTGCTCTTAACTGCTCTTAAGGGATTACTAATAAAAGGTGGTTAATATTTCTTCGAACATTTACAGAAAGGTATTATTTATTTTTGTCCAGGAAGATATATACGTATACGTATACGTAAGTTTCAACAGTTTTGTTTAATTTCAATTAATAAATAAACTTAAAATTTGTTTGCTTGTTTTTAAAAAATTTCGTGATTTTTTTTACAAAATAAATTTAAGTTTTAGTAAATGTTACTGAGTTTTATTTAAGTCTATTTTGAAAACCGGATTACGGATCTGTTAATGTTTACTGTACAGTGAGAAATTTATAACCTTTCATTACTAATCCCCTAAGGTCAGGTACCGGAGTCAACGAATTATTGTGAAACGTACTTTACAAAAAAAGTTATTGGAAATGAACTGAGTAAATTAAAAAAATTACAAGTTCAAAATCTACATGAACTAAACTCGGTTTAAGGTTCTCAAGAGGGCAAGTCAGTTAGAAGAACGATTGGGCTAATGTGATTTTATCAAAATGGTTTACTTTTATTTATTTTAATTTTAATTATCATTTATTCTGCATCTGTAGCTAATTTCGGTATTAAATGTCTAAGGTGTGTGTATGTGTGTAGACGGGAGAATATATTTAAATACATTTTGAGAATTATAAAATATTATTCATAAGGGACCCACCTAAACGCCTACAAGTGTATTTATGAAAATCTACCCCATAGTTTTGTTGCCATCAAAGTATTTAACATGCCTAGTTTCGAACTTATGATAGGTATTTGAAATCAAATAAATATTGTCAGACACATTCTATAACACTAAAGCAACATTTGTAAAACATTTTTTCTTTCTTATAGTGCATATAATTTTTATTTAAATCATGATGCTTTTTTTGAACTATATACACTTATATGTATTTTTTATGTTTTTAAACTAAGTATAAATATATGAGGGACATTTTTTATGTGTTCTTCCTGGCGATTACAAAAGTTTTAAATAGGTTTCCAAAGACATCCTGTTTACTTGAGCGTTACTTTATCTTTACTGGAGAAAATCTTTTTTTGTGTTTTCGATATCGTGAATTTTTTTTATCGTCTGGCTATTTAAACGTACAAGGTCTACTATTTGTTGATCTGGGTGTAAATATATTTAAATGCGGCTTATCTTCAGCTGGGTTTTGGAAATATAAAAAAAAGTAGGACATCGATAATGGTTTTTTTTTGCGTAGCGTGTAATAAAATATATACAATACAATATTATCCAATAATTTTGAATTTAGCGCAAAGTTAATAATTTACGCAAGGCGTAAATCGAGCAAAAGTGAGAAAATGAGATTAATTTAATTTAGTTTAGGAAGTCCTGGGTTTCGGTCAATGATGGATTGAAAAGTATAAACAATAATAAAACTGCTTGTTGTGAAGTTTCGATTTATTTAAAAATCATCATCAGACATTAGTCCTACAATCATCTGATCATCATCATCTGATGATGATTTATAAATAAATCGAAACGTCACAACAAGCAGTTTTACGAGGGTTGTCTGAAAAGTTTCCGACCTCAACATGAAGATGGCAGCACTCGTAAACAAAAGTTGGGTAATGTGTTTGCGCATGCTTTGAAAGGTACCCACTAAAATTTCAGCCATTTTGGGCTGCTGAATTTAAACGTGGCCGTACCAGCTTGGGTGAGGGAAGTCCAAATACTTTAACCACTGACGATAATATCGTTCAAGTTTACCAAATGGTTCTAGACAACCGTCGAATTAAAATTAGAGAGATAGCAAAGGCTATAAACATGTCCAAAGAACGTGTTAATCACATATTGAATCAAGATTTAGGCATGAGAAAGCTCGCGCGTTGGGTACCGCGTTTGCTCACTTTGGACCAAAAACGTGTTCTAATGAACATTTCCAACTCTCTGTTGGCGCAGTTTAGGCGCAATAAATCAGAGTTTTGGCACCGATTAATTACTGTAGATGAAACTTGGATACACCATTATACTCCAGAAACAAAAATACATTCAAAACAATGGACTGCGAAGGGGAATCGGCTCCAAAAAAAAGGTTGTTCCTTCGGCTGGGAAAGTGATGTCAACTGTTTTCTGGGATAGTCATGGAGTTATCTTAATCGAATATCTTCAAAAAGGAAAAACCATTACAGGAGGATACTACGCATCATTACTTGACAAGCTGAAGGCAGCCATATTTGCAGAAAAAAGAATTTTGTTTTACCAAGACAAGGCGCCGTCTCACACCTCAGCGGTTGTCATGGCGAAAATCCACGAATTACGGTTTGTACTGCTTGACCACCCTCCTTACTCACCAGATCTAGCCCCAAGCGACTTTTTTTTTGTTCCCTAAGCTAAAAGTTGCGCTCGGAGGACAGAGATTTTCGTCGAATGAAGAGGCCATCACCTTCGTAAACAACTATTTTGCAGAAAAAGACGCCGAGTACTATTTGGACGGGTTGAAGAGATGGAAGCATCGCTGGGAGAAGTGTATAGACTTACAAGGAAACTATGTAGAAAAACAAAAATTAATTTGAAGAAAAAAGGTCTAGTATCTTTGTTAGGTCGGAAGCTTTTCAGACAACCCTCGTATTATTGTTTATACTATTTAATCCATTATTGACCGAAACCCAGGACTTCCTAAACTAAATTGACACTGACGGTCAGGAATAATACGATAAAGAATTAATTTAATTGTCATAATAGTAAGAATTAATAAAAAAAAAATAGAATTAAGATACAGAAAATGTGACGTAGAGAAAATCGTAAATTCTAGATAAAATGCCATTTAGTTAACCTTAGGAAAATATAACCTTAGAGGGGTGTGACTTGTTAGTCAAGACAATTAAAATACTTATCATCAATAGTAAATATACTTAAGTAAATTCTTTCTCTTATCGCATTGGTACATACAACAAATCAATTGTAAATAGTTGTCGGGAGTGACCCTTAAGAATGTTAATAGCAAAACATGAATATGTATTATAAATATGAATAAATAGGAAAATTGATTATTATACAAAATTACAATAGACGCAAAACATTTTAATGTTAGTGGACTATCAATAGTGGTACAGTTTGCTACATAGAGATAGTCACCTTGTATAACATAGTGAACAAAACACAATATGGAAGCGCTAGGAGAGCAGTGTGAATGACCTTTGGTGTAACCGTGATGGCATAAACACAACGCACAAGAAGAGACAACGCTAAGCTCTCTCCTAGCTATACAAAAAGATTTTAAACAGATCCGAATCTAATATATTATAGAAATTGTTTATACTTATAAGTTTTATAAAAATTTGACCCAATAAAAAATGCTTCTCTTTGCTAAATGTCTTACTGTTTTATATTGTACAATATGTACGAGTGTGATTTAAGAAAAAAAGGATTCATTTATCGAAATCCGGTCCTGCTTATCTCTAGGGAGCAGTGACCAGTTTTAAACTTTTGCTACGTGCTTTTCCATTTTGAAACGCGAGCTTTTATAAGGCCATTTTATTAATCAATCTTTGAATGTCGTAGTTCATAATTACAGTATATAGGTAATAGCTGTATGTGTTAGTGGGGGCAAGGGGGAAATGTAAGTGGATTATGGGGCGATAAAGGTAATTATGGAGAAATAAGGGAATTTACCGGGGATTATGGGGAAATATATGTGGAACTACCGAGGTAATATAGAGAAATTTACCTGGAAAATTAACGAAAGGTACATTATAAAGAATAGAAATACGAGGTCTGCTTATGAAAAAGAGTTTTATTTTAAAAATTACCGTACACACACCGTTCCATTCGTTTTTTCCATTGGTCAAAGCATTGCTGGAAGTCTTCTTTTGTAAGAGCACTTAGGAGCTCCACCGAAATAACGCTTCACAGGCAGCGCGTTATGGGCAGGTGCGTTGTCCTGGTGCAAGATCCACGATTTGTTTTTCCACAACTCTGGCCGTTTCTTACGAACTCGCTCTCGTAGCGTTGCCAAAAATTTCAAATAGTAAGTTTGGTTTACAGTTTGACCCTCTGAAACCCATTCAGTCATCACGATGCCGTTGATGAAAAAAAAAAACGATTAGCATGGCTTTAAATTTTGATTTTGACATCCTTGCTTTTTTTCATTCTCTTGGATTGCCACTTAGATTCAACATCATATTGGAATATCCAAGTTTCATCGCAAGTGATGATGTTTTCCATCATTTCAGGCTCTTCATATAACCTCTGAAGAAAATCTGAGCAGATCTGTTGACGGACGAGCTTTTTGTCAGGGGTCAAATGTTTTGAGACCAACTTCGCACATACTTTCTTCATATTCAATTCGTCATGTAGTTTCTTTATCGGCGTTTACAGTCTCAGCAATCATGCGAATGCTCATACGACGATCTCCGCGCACAATTTCATTTATTTTGGTCACTGTTTGCAGAGTTGAAACAGAGACAGGTCGACCTGGACGTTGGTCATCTTCGGTGCTCTCTTGACCTCCAGAAGACCTATTATACCATTCGAAAACACGCGCACGAGATAGAGAATTCTCACCATAGGCCACTGTGATATCAAGTTTTCTACTCTAACACGCCCACTAAAACTTATATTAATACTTTGCTCGAACTACCATCTTCAGCACAAACTTATGCTTTTGTTCAAGTAGAGGCTTCGTCAAACTATCGGCTACCATTTCATTAGTACCTATCAGTATACTAATGAAATGGTAGCCTATATATTATTCGGGACATAAAGGACATCTTTCACATTTATTATATCGACATTTCCTGGTTCATTTCACCTTTGAGTAATAATGTACCCTTAGCATCTGCTTTCAGTTTCTCACCATTGGCAATTGTAATTTCTTTGCTAGTAGAAAATTCGTCGATATGCATCAAATCATGTCTCATTGTCATATGAGATGTTGATCCGGAATCTATATACCAAACATCACTATGGACTTGTTCACTACCTAACCTAACCTTTTCTTTCTGTTTGAACGTTTTCCTTGGATTTGGACAATCGGAGGCTTTGTGTCCGTAGGAATTGCAGTTATAACATCGTACAGTCTTCTTATTGTAACCATTGACATGCGGTTTCTTCTTTATTTTCGAATTTTGTCCGTAGAAAGGAGAATTTCGACCACAAGTCTCAATTTTGACATCTTGAATGAGTTTTGTTTTGATAGCATCGCCTGTGATTGGGGTACCAGAGTTCTCTAAGGCCATTATCATAGGACGATAATCATCTGGTAGTCCAGCTAATAAAAGAGTCCCAATCCACGCTTCGTTAACTGCAAAACCAATACCATTCAATTTATGAGTTGTAGATATGATGACACCTACGAATAAATAATAAAAAGGAAGGAGTATAATACGATTTGACGATGTCCGCAATGGTTCTTGCATATGGCTGACTTGAAGTTTCCGGTTACCAGTGGTGTCACACACAGGATATTATATACTTATGCCTCGTATTAAATGTTAAAAAAAAATAACTGTTTTCCGCTTGTAATTATCTGTACAGTAATATACATTGTCATAAGGTTGTAGAAATATAAATTTAGATTAAAAACTTCGAAGTAGGTAATTATAATAGTTGACTTAGTTGGTCTATATAAAAAATAAAGGAACGTCTATGATAACAATGTGGTTGTCATTAAAATATTTTGTTAATTTTTAATAATTCAGAACCCTACAGATGAAAAGTAATTCCCATTCAAAGAGTTGGGTTAACTACTGAAATCAGAAAATAATATATAAAACAGCATGAAAAAACGATTTATGTCAAATGTCACGATTCGAATGAGTCATATTTGGTTCTTCAATATGGCCGACTTCCGTCGCAATTATTTGCTTGATTAAAATATGACAACATTCCTTCCTTTCTATTCTTTATTCGTAGGATGACACTAACATATTCCTCAACGGAATTGGAATTCTCAAATTTGGTTGTTATTAGTTTTCGCAACAGTCCTACTCATCGGGAGAGACCAGAATCTACAAATAGTATTAATAGTATTAATTTCTGCCAAGCTTCTTTAGCCGTCTTTTTGTCTTGGATATGGACATAAAGTGTAGGATCAACTGATAGATTAATTTTGACCCTTTAACTATCTTCTTGTTGTCTATTTCAGTATTTGTACCATCTACCCACTCCCAAAGATCTTCGTGCTCCAAATAACTTTGCATAGCAAATTTCCAGGTACTGAAGTTATCTCTTCCGAGTAACTTTTCAATGGATGGTAAACTGCTTCCTGCCATTTGATATTCTGTACTGATGAATGATTCTATACCCAATTTATTTCTGCTATATCATAGCAACAACATAAACATCATTATATATTGTGAAGTTTTCCACTTTAATAAAAATATATTTTAAAAGTTTTTAATGCACACTGTATACTAAAATTAAAATTAGTACTTATCCTTCCACGGTTGCTATTAATGTTCGTGTAATAAAATATTTGGTATATAATCGACTTGAGTTGATTAGACAAGAAATCAGTTCGATTCTGGCGGATGCCCCTATTTCATGGCTTAAAACATTTACTTTTGTATATAGAAATATTTTTTAGTTGCGGTCATTGTACCATTTATTTACGTTGGGAGGTAATGACCACATTATATAATTCCTTGTAAATTTACTTCTAGTTTTGTTAATATTTGCTACTCTTATCTCATTTCATTGTATAATTAGAGGAAGTTGAAAACGTTCGTTTAAGTTATTTATAAATTGTTTTTTTTTATTAAAATACGTATTCTTCTTTTTCTTCAATTTACTTTGTTGATTAACTTTTATTTCTGGTATCTGAACTCTTTGCTGGTTCTTCCTCATTGATATTGTGTTAACGTTTTTATAATGCTATAAAATTTTATCGTACTACATTGGCCTTGATCTATGAAGCGATTTAATTGTTTTTATATACAGGTTGAGTCTGAAGTTGTTTAAAATATTGTCGTGTGTAAAAAGGGTTACATTTTTAGATTGTGATAAGAAAAGGAAAAGTGTGATACAGTTGAATTTTGGTTTTCTTATAACTTTAGAGCAATGTTTTGTTTTCGTTACCTCTTAAAACATCTCAACAACGTTTGGAATACTTCTAGTCGATGTTCTTAAACATATTTAATCCAAATTTATTTAACCGCAGCAATTTATGCTTGGCTTGGAATGGATACTTGAAGAATGAAGGAAAATATGTCCCCCCCTGCTTAAGCTGGAAATATGAAGATTTCAAATTAAAGGATGGAAAATAGGATCTTCTCACTGCTCTGCAGTGCCGGAACAAGAGAAATTAGGAATACTTGAACAATAAAATATGAATGATGCTGTGATTATTTTCCACTACAAATCTTACTCAGTAAAGTCTAATTGAAAAGCACAAACTTCTAGAGGATCTCTGCTGTAAAATTAGATTAATAACTAACCATGGAGTTTTTCCGAATAATCTTAAACGTTATACCAACATGAAATTATTATTATGAAAATACTTCACAGTGTAAAATTCACTAATTGACCGTAAAAAATTATGTAAGGTTTATTTATTTTTACATTCTATTTAATTAATCTGTACACTAAAACAGCTTAACTTATGTAGGTATAACATAATTTATTCACAATAAATGATTTATATAAACACTTATAATTTATTTGTACGACTAAACTCAGACTAACTTCTTCGCTGCATAAAGTCTATTTATATACACACACCACTGCTTCTAGTCGAATTTGGACAACGTTTCGAATATCCCGACCGTAGTATTCGACTTCATTCTCGAAGCTGTCGCCGGTCGACAGTTCGCAGCGTACTTCCAGTGGCCGCAGTGGATATCTATTAAAAAATGACACTCGCATCTCAATGATATATTAAAAAAACTAAATAACACGCTTTCTTAAAATAAAATATATTTAAACGTGATGCATGTCAATTAATATTTAAAAAAAAACATTTTACTCACATTTTTTACACTATTCTTAAATTCCATTTAATTTTTACTTTGGCCCTGATAAAAATAGTAGGACTAACTATTTAAATTGTTGTCCTTAAGAAGAAAACAAAGTCTCAAATTGATCCGACGTTTTAAAGTACCTACATCAATGATGTTCACACTATCCGTTACATATTAATATATAAATCAAGCTAATGAAAGAAGCGAGTTAAAAATAAAAATCTTCTAGATACCTTTTATTCTAATTTAAGTATGATTAACTTTTAACCACACCTTAAACGGTGTAGACACCTAACCTTACTTAATAAGGGGAAAAATAAGAAATTAGGACCCCTAAAAATTGTATACCTACGCCACTGAACTAAAATCCCACTACCCCCCAAGAATCTCGCCCAAATACTCCGCAATGCAGTTGATGATGACGAATCTGAATTCTGAACTTTGAATTCATGTACCTATATGTACAAATTCTAAAATATAACTCATCCTGCATCTACATTCATCGGGGTATTAATGCAAAGTTTTTAGACCAAAATCACTGGCGAGGCTTCATTTTATATTTGCTAGCTAAGACATAGATTTGCCATAAAAGCACAATTAACGCGAAGTAATAAAACCTTCTTAAACCAATGAACCATAGATGTGCAACTATAAAATAACAAATAAATATTTTAAAAATATACTAAGCGACATAAAAATCCGAACACCCAGTTTAAATGATTTTATATTTATATATACCAAAGCCTAATAAGTAAATGATAAAAATTTCAAAATTATTGCATTGCTTTAAAGCCCTTACCTTTAATAATGTGTGGATGCACCCCGATGCGTTACGCATTCTCCAACGCGCCTAGGCATGCTTCTGATCAGGAGGTCAATGTCTTCCTTTGGTATCTCATTTCAGGCAACCACCAACTCCTCTCGAAGTTCTTCTAGAGTCTGAGGAGGACGTTGCAAATTGAGCAATCTCCTATCCATCATATCCCACACGTGCTCAATTGGGAATAAGTCTTGGTGGCCAAGGTAACAATGTGATATCATTATGTTGAAAGAAGTCTATTGTAACTCTTGCGACATGTGGTCGGACATTATCATGTTGGAAAGTTGGATTTGCCAGGGTGTCAAGATAGGGTAAAAGATGGGGTTCTAAAACTTCTTGGCTATAACGCTGCGCGTTCATGTTACATCTGATGAAGATTAAAGGTGTTCTCGAACCATAAGCTCTGGCACCCCAAACCATAACTCCAACAGTTTGATGAACATGCCTTTCAACAAAAGCCGTTGATTTCTCCTTACACCACGTCGTCTTCTAACCCTCCCGCGACCATCGTGCATGCCTAAACAAAATCGAGACTCGTTACTAAAGACAATACTGTTCCATTCCTGATCTCAGAATAACCGTTCTCTGCACCATTGAAGGTGATTACGTCGGTGTTCTGGAGTTAAAGGGAGGACCCAATGTGGTCGATATGAAAACAGGCCAAAACGTCTTATTCGTCGGTAAACACTTCCCATGCCAATAGCTCTTCCGTGTTCTGCAAACCAATCATTTGCAATGGACCTGGTAGTGGAGAAACGGTCCCCTAAGTCCAATAATCTTAGGCGGCGATCTTCACGGTCTGTTGTTCTACGGGTGCGTCCAGAGCCCCTTGCTCTTTGCGTACGACCTTCTCGAGGCTATGCCTGACAGCACCTAACCAAGGTGTCTACACTTCTTTGCACTCTAACTGCAATTTCCCGAAAAGAAAATCCAGCTTCCCGCAGTCCCACGATCAAACTTACTAAGTTGACGAAATCGTACAGGTCTCCGTACGAGGCATCGTAACCAATCGTAAAGAATGTTAAGAACCAAAATCCGTAAAAGTTGGATCTTTACTACGGCTACAAAATTCATTTTTGGATTGTTAGTGGATTTCAAAAAAAACCAGAATAAAAACCGGAATCTTCAACTGACAAGGCTGAAAATTTTATCATTTGTTTATTTCATTAAAATAAATAAATTCACCAAATTTTATTAAAATAAAATCATTTAATCTGGGTGTTCGGATTTTTATGTCACTTTTTTTGAAGGGTTCAATAAATAAATTTATTGTGAATGCTGCGCTGGTAAATCAGACAAGGACGAAAGTTTTTGTTATTTATTTTTTGTAATTTTTATAAGTTAAATAAAGGATTATTTTATTTATTTAATCCAGTAGCTCGACTATGAATTGTCCTCAGGTAACCCAACCAGGAATTATAGAGGGTCGCCTATTAAATATACTGGTTTTTTGGGCCACTTGTGCTGCCGTTTGAATACTAAATTATTATTTTTATTACCTAGCGTTGATTGTGGATAGAGTATAAGTTATTGTAAATATTAGCACGATGATATAGTTTTTTTCCTGGCTTTTCTATATCTTTGCATATTAATTCGAAACAGTTGTTATTGGCTTAAAAGTTAATGGTTTAATAAAATAGTGGAAACATTTATTTGTTATTCTAAATTCTACAGTTAATGAATTATTTAGTTTAGATAGTTTCATTCTACGTAAAGAAGGTTTATTAAATATATTGCTTAACATAAAAAATCTATTTAAGTATTACTAAATTATGTTGTGTTGGCAACCATAACTTTACTCTAATTTCAAGCTCATTTATTACAAAAAACTAATGAACTTCCTGTATTTTGATAACCAGAAAACTTTTATTTTAAGTATTCATTTATTTCAGTTAAATGTATACGTATATGTCGTGACGTATAATTTTTCTTGTCTATTTAAATATTTAACGAATAAAAAGTTGGCAATAAACCTACAAATTATATATATTTATATTTATGATGTAAATATATACAAAGATATAATTAAAGACTTGTGTACGCGTACGGTCAACTTTTAATAGGCCTAGTAGATAATATATAAAAGATACACGTCTACTAACATCACCATTAGCGAGAGAGAAAGACCGGTTCCAGATGCACGGTGATTTTTCTTCGTCGTCTTCCATCTACCTTTTTCTTATTCATCTTCGTTCGAATCGAAATATAAATTTACGTAAACCGGACAGGTCACAAATCAAAAAGCTGTGACGCGACCGATACTGTTCGAACGCAGTGACGTTCGTAGATACGAAAAATGTGCATGTTATATCATTTTTTTCTCTTCGTAGTATTGGAAATACTATCCCACGGAAACCTGTCATCATAATCGGAAATGGAACACATATGTTATCGAACATGTGTTGGGTTTCCTGTTAAAGGTAAATTCTTCCAGTTTTCTGATATCCTTCTAACACCACGTTATCGACGGTTTTGTCGTATTTCTATATAAAAGAACAATTTGCTGCTAAAAGATTTATGGCCGATCTCACCGACCTTAAAATAAAACTTAATATTAAACTCTTTTTAAAATGTAAATAAGGCTCACCAACATAATTAAGCCAAGACTAGTAAAAATTT
Organism: Ophraella communa; assembly: GCA_035357415.1. Classification (NCBI taxonomy): domain Eukaryota; kingdom Metazoa; phylum Arthropoda; class Insecta; order Coleoptera; family Chrysomelidae; genus Ophraella; species Ophraella communa. The sequence continues at coordinate 15,006,675 of CM068988.1, read as the reverse complement.
TGACAGTAAAGCGGCAAAGTATTATCACATACAAATCAATCCAGTATGCATAAGAAGTAGGTAATGTGTCCGCTTCAGTCAAATGTTAGGAGTCAAAATCTAACCTATCTTATCTGTTTGTTGATTTGACAGTAGGAAGTCCATTTGAAATATTTTTTCCTACGACCACATATGAAAGTGCTAGTTTGCACACTTATTTGTACTTAAGAAAGTAGCTAATATCAATACACGTATTGAAAAGTAAATATCAATACACGTATTGAAAAGTAAAAAAATATAGTTCTATGATCTGTGACATTTACGTCAAATTTATCAATAGTAAACACATGAATGACAAAGCAAGGACCATTTATTTTTTTTTTAAATCTTCCTTGTGTCAAATATTGTATTGTAATTGCCAATACAAATTTTTCTGTATAAAGTAAGAATAAAGAATAAAGTTTCTTATAGGGTTTTAAATTTTTAAAGAATAAACATATTTTTATTCAGTATTATTATTTTTATAAAAACACTTTTAGAAAGAAGAACACTTTATTCTTCTTTTTTATATTGGGTTATGTTCCGTGCATGTGTCGAATGTGGATTTTTGAAGTTATGTTTGTGTTTCTGTTTACAATTATCTTTGCGTCTATTATTATTACATTACTTTTCAATTAATTTCACCAACTGACCATTTTACTTTTAATATTTATAGAGCCCACAAAAAAATTAAAATGTCATTTATCTAATAAAGAATTTTGATGTGAATTCCTGAGAAAGGTGGTTATTTGATTTTAATTAATTATATTTATGTATACAATCAACTTGCAGTTTTATATCTAGAAGACTTGCATTTACTGCTTGTTTGGAAAACCTCTTACTGCTGTTGTTAAGTATATATTGCATATTGCATATTGACAACCAGAAGCTTTAATAATTCTTCATATTAACATTCTCATATATGGGTATTTAAACAAATCTGAGGTTTAAAAAATTACTAAGTAAAATGTGTTAAAATAAGAATTTATTTAAACAAAGTTTTAACGATAATGATTTAGTACGTTCCAAAGGAACAGTATGTGTTTACACCTCTAAGATACCGATCTCTTTGTTGTGTTGGTTGTTGAGCATTTGACTCTGCCGTAGAAAAATAAGCGGAGTGGAAAGAAGGTGAGGGGTGGGGGATTAAACGGGAGGACGGGTAAGACCGGTCTTGGTAGTAGTTAATTGAATCAGATACCGTTTTCTTGATACCAATAATGTATGTAATTTGTATCGAATAAATACCTATTGGTATCAATCTGGTCGAGTTCCTTTTTTTATCCGTAAAATTATTATGAAACAAAAATTCGTTTGTGTGTGTGTGTGTTGAGGAATGACTTGGAAGTCTAGTCCTTTAGTCACCGAATTATGTACAAAAGTATTTACATTTTTTACATAATTATCTTTTCTGTCGAATGATAGTAAATAAGTGATGTTTAATAGTGCCTGTAAATTGAGATCAGGTAGTTTTTCGTACAGCCGGTTACACTTTTAGGTCACAAGAACATGATTAGTTTCCAAACGTGTAATTGTGGCTGTGAACTCTTGACATTTGGTACTTAAAATGATTGGTCAAATAAATAATATTCGAAGAGATCAATTTCTTAAATGGATAAATGATATTAATGGTTTGAATATTTGCCATTTCTTTCTTTCCATTTTAATAAAATTTCAATAAAGTTCTCCATTGTGGATAGCATATTTAGCATGCTGGTCAGCTGATCCATTTCGATTGATTCCCCTCAGCATGCTTTATTTTATTTATGTAAATCTAGCTAACACTCCAATTATTATCGCTTCTGCAGGGAATATTGATCATGTTGATAAAAGCTAAATTTTCAATAATGTATTTATAAAGAGAATGCAAACTTCACAGCCCGTAGAACCATCGGTATACATTTTTATTTAATCATGGAGTTTACTCTATGGATTTTAGAAAGACCTTATTTATTAGTGGATACTCTGTAAACTTGGGTAAAATGACTTTTTGTTTATCTAACATTATTCGAAAATCTCCTGTATATTGGTAATATTTTTTCTTTATAATAAATATCAAGATATTTCTCTCTGCAAGTGGAGGTGAGTTGTTGATAAGCTGATACTTAATGTTGGGTTTGCTGTAGATATCTCATACAGTTGCTTTTGTACGTTATTAGTCTTAACTTCAAGATGCTTTGAATATCCAAAAGATCCCAACGGTTTTGAAGAGGGATTTTCTTACGTAGGAACAATAGTCTACTAGAGATCAAACATCTTCTTCTTCCTAGCCTTCTTTTCATACTTGGATATAGGCCTCTCCCAACTCCCTCCATCGGTCCCTATCTTAAACAATTTTTTTCCAATTCGTTCCGCCTATTTTTCTTAATGTCGTCAGACCACCTCATCTGTAGCCTTCCTCTTGATTTCTTGCCATTGTAGGGTCTCCAGTGTTGCATTATAGCGTTCCATCTTTGGTCTTCCTGCAAAGCTCCACTTGAGTTTGACGATTTTCTTTGTGACGACTTCAATTTTATTTTTGCTCTTATCCAGTTGTTCCTCTTTCTATCAGATACTCGTATGCATCGCCTGTTCCATTGCTCTTTGTGTTATGTTGTTCATGTTTGTTTTGGCTTGGATCCATGTTTGGCACCCTCACGTCATTGGTTAAATACTCTACTCCTTAGATACTGTGGTATTTTCTGATTCTTCAGTATCCAACTGAGTTTTTCAACTCCTGCCCATGCTAATCTTGCTCTTCTGGAAATTTTCGCAGTTTGATGTTTTTTTTCAATTTGCAGGATTTGGCCTAGGTAGCTAGATCGAACATAAGCTCTGTAAAAAATCAACTTTCGTGGTTTTTAGGCATATGAGCCCGAAAGTAAACAGCAGTCGACTGTATGGGTGTTTTAAGATGAGCCCAATCCAACAAAAGTTGTTCGCGCACGAAGCACTTCCAAGCAAATGGTCGCTGGTTTTTTCGGAAAAACCGTACCACTAGAACAACGCAGAGCAGTCAATTCTGAGTGGTATACAATCATTTGTTTGCTAGTTGTCTTCCAAGAAATCAGGAAAACCAACCGCCGAAGACGGAACACTTAACACCACGACAATGCGAGCTCCCACACATCGGCTCAAACAACTGCATTTTTGAGCACCCAAAACATCGATATGATGAGTCATCCCCCGTATAATCCTGACGACACCTAATGATTCCTTTTTATTCCCGTACGTAAAAGACAAACTGAGAGGTCAAGGTTTTTCGACACCTATAAAGAAGCAGCATTCAGCATGTTTAGAAATACCTCAATCAGAGTGGCAAAAGTGCTTCGATAATTGGTTCAAACGCATGCAAAAGTGTATAGATCTTCATGAGGAATATTTTGAAAAACAATAATATTTGTTTTTGTTCTCTAATCCAGAAATATAAAAGGCAAACCTCGTAAATGTACATTCATTAGTTTGACATCTGGCCAGGTTTTTTAGAAGCTTGTCAAATTTTATTACAGGATAGTAATGAATGACGTAATTAAATATATTACGTTCTACTATCTGGTAAAATTCATTTTCTGGATTAAAATCAAGTACGTAAAGTTACGTTCCTAAGGAACAGTATGAAATCAAGAATTTTTAAATGGCTCACACATTTTTTTACATATTTTAAATATTAATTCTAATATTTTTAATAGTTTGTTTCTTGAAACTTGACAGCAGCTCCATATTATATTATTTTTTAATTTGGTCCAAGTATTTAAATTACCAATTAAAATGTTTATGATTATACTCGGAATTAAAGAACTAAAAAAAAAATCATATCTGGCGTCCGGCTGTCGTTGGCGATAGTACGCAAACGAGTAAGAAGAAGGATCGACTACAACTACTACTACTCTGAAAACGGGTACCAAGGCGAACGGCTTCTGTGTTACAAATCTGGTACTACCCGGACTTCTTTTAGTACAGTATACGTAAGTGTGTAGAATATTATGTGAATACGTTTTGAAAAACAGAAGCTGTGAGCACGAGCTTAAACGAGTTGAGTGGGAGTCGCCGGGAGGAAGAGGGGAAAGGGACATTTAAGTAGGGGCGGAAGAAAAGGTCTTGGAAAATGAACATATGGTTCGGATTAACTACTGTGAATAGTTTTTCAGGGACGGTTTTTAGATTCTTAAATAATGAGCGTGATACAAACCATACCAATAAAGAAAAATAATTATTTAGATACAATTTAATTACAAGTAATGGGTAAATTTAAAATATTTAAAACAATTATTGTGAAAGACCTTAAAGTTGTTAACGATACTGTAGAAAGGACATTAAGCTTTGGAAATTAAATTTCTCATTTATATTTGACTGACAAGCATAAAACATAAACTAAGGTAGATTCATTAAGAAAGGGCTGTACAGCAATAGTACACGCTTTTTCCTACATCGACCCTTCTTTAGTAACTTTTAGCCGTATGCTTTTCATCGCCTATACTAAGACATCTGTCTTGAAAGCAAAGAATTTTTTTAGAGGTTTTTTCTTCTTCATGATTTGCACAAAGGGCTATCTGTTGTGCTCTTTCAAAATACCTAAGATTATTTTTCGTATTGTCTTTGTTTTGAATTCCTTTAACTGTCCACCCTTCTTAAGACTTGGTTATTGCCCATTTAGTTGTGTGTAACTTTGTGGTTGATTTTGTTAAGATGTGGTGACTTGTCTTTTAATTCAGGCTAACGATCGCAACCTTAGATAGAGAAAAGTAAATGGTTGTCACTGTCAGATTTTGTCATTGCTTCCCATCGATTTCATAAATGTGAGATAAAGTTGGACAATGTATTACGTAACTGCAAAGAATGGTAAAATAAACTATTAATCTGGATTAAATAGCAGTATCACTGTTTTATTTGACCTCAGTATTGGTATTCAGTCAATGAGGTGTCTAGTACATTGGCATAAAAGGGGATTGCCTTTATCAGATTTCATCAAATTGGTGACCAAAAAGCCTCAGAAGGGTTCTGGTTAGTTAAAAGGCTTCGCTGCGCCTTTTTGGGGCTAGTAAGTCGACCTCTTCCTTCCCTTTGGATTATATACCCTGTAACTGGGAACGTTTTGTCATTGCATAATTAGAAAATTGTAATATTTATAGTTATTATCGCATTGTCAATTTTTTTACGGCTGAACTGTTTTAAGTTTCATATAAGAATATTGAAAATTGTAAATCTGGTTATGAAAATCGTCGATAACTGGTGGACTGAAAGGAATGAGACCGTCTCTGATTAGTATTCAAAAAATCTGTGTTGAAGACAGCGTGCATGTGTTCCAAAGTGTGCTATTTTGGTGCGCGTGTGTGTGGGAGTGTCAGGTGTGGGTGTGGATGCATCTGACGAATAGAGAGGGCAATGGTAATACGGTTTAAAGCAGTTGGGGTTGTTACTAATAATATACGCAGAAGAAAACGAAATACTTGGAAGGTATTCCGCTTGGTTGCATTTATTTAAGAACGCTGATTTATGCGAAGATTTAAAAATACTTTTAGGATTAAATGTTATCAAAATTTAAATATTTATTTATAAATTATATTGCATAAAATTGTTTTATCAACGTTTACTACTTACTGTAGTTGTTTTTAAATCACTTACAATAACAGGAAAATAAAATTCTGAAATACTTGCATCTTAAAAAATTTTTAGGAATTTTAGTCTTTTTTTCATCACGCTTTTTTACAAATCGACTTTCCCCAGATGTACGAGGGTTGCCTTTTATTTTTCGGAATTTGGCAACCCTGGTGTTGCAATCTAGCAACTGACAGCTCTATCGTGAGGTTATAAGTACTCAGAACGTTTTGACATACGAGCGCTATTTGTGTTGTTTACAGTAAATTAAAAGATCCATCTCGGCCCAAAAATGGAATTAAATGGACATTTTCGTGCGATTTTTTTTACAACTTTCGAGTTGTATTAACTCAGCAACAGTGCATGGACCAGTATTTATCGATGGTATGGTGAATTCAATCGTGGCCGTAGTTCACTCCAATACGCATTTCGTGCAGGTCGTCCAACCATTGATGCTGTGCGCGAACTAATATTGCAAGATCGTCATATGTGACCTATCGTGAGATTAAGACAACCTTAGGCATTAGTGGGACCAGCATACATTTAATATTGCATACATATTTGACGGTCAAAAAAATTTGTTCACGTTGGATCCCACACAAATTTTCAATCGCTCAAAAAAAGGCTTGTGTCGATTGGTCGAAGGAAATGTTTAAAAAATACGATGGCGGTGCTTCAAAAAATGTCTATGACATCGTGACAGATGATGAATCATGGATTTGCGAGTCCGAAAGTAAACAGCAGTCGACTGTATGGGTGTTTCAAGATGAGCCCAATTCAACAAAAGATATTTGCGCACGAAGCACTTCCAAGCAAATGGTCGCCTGTTTTTTGGGAAAAACTGAGAGCCAACCCTCGTATGGCTATAGTGGTAAATGATTCTCCGTATTGGGTCTTTTTTGCTTCAAAAGTTATTATATTAGTTTTGACACTTTGAGATACTGTCATAGATTAAGATTAACTTATGTTATGTCTTATTACTTCTATGCTTGGTCTTGCCTTAATACTACTTAATCAACATCAGGTAGCTAATTTTAGCAAAACAGCTGTAGTTCGATTTTAAAAACGTATTTTTCGAATAAAAAATGAAACTTTCGTTGAAAATTTCAGTTGTTTATTGTTCTTACTAGATTTAATTCAATTCCTACTGTGCCTATAGACAGAAGTATTGAATTTTCATTTCAACCCAACTACAATTTCCTGCTTGCTTGTCCGTTTAAAAGTCCACTATAACTTATTGTACTGGTAAAAACCTTTCTATTCTATCTTCCTAAATAAACATGTACATGCACGCGTCATAGTTACCGCAGATGTTCCATCTATTTAAATACCGACCATTTTTTTTTGTCTTATCTTTGTCAGAATCTCGAATAGAATGTTTTGTTTTCTCTCGTACAGAGGTCAACGTGGTCAAACTGATAAAATAACTTTTAGTATGATTTTATTTGGGTCAAACAAAAGTAGGACAATAGCAGATAACGCTACTGTACGAATTATATTTATTTTAACTTATCATAAAAATAAATCGCCATCCACTGATATATATTTGGTTTAATCATAGTTTTATTAAATTCTACAGTAGGAAACTGTTTCAACAGTACCATGTTAAATATTGAAGTGAATTTTAAATTCTTGAAAGAATTTGAATAAAACGGCTTTAGGTATAAGATAAATAAAATATTGGGGTTTCACTTGTTATGACACATTTTTGAAAGTAAAAAAATGCCTTAAGCATAATTCATTCATTATGTCTCTCCAAACATTACTGATCCTCCTTAAAATGGAACGACTTCCATTGCAAAAGTTGGTCTTTCTTGTCGTCCTGGCCCTCTCCAAACTTTTTGTCGCCTGTTACCTCTGACTAAAAAAAAACTGGTTTCGTCCAAAAAAGGACATTTCACCATTGAACTAAAATCCAGTCTCTGTGTTCCTGTCCCCTTTGTAAACGAACGGCCATGTGTCTGAGAAGAAACCTGGGTACTCTTAATGATCTCGATCGCAAATCGGATATGGCAAGTCTCCGCCGGATTGTGGTACTAGAAATTAATCGACCATACTTTCTTCAGTTCAGATAGTTGAGACTGTTATGGTTCGATTCCGGCGTACATAACCTGCTAGATACCGATCTTCTCTTGCATTCATTACCCTGGGACGCCCAGTTCCACGTCTCCAGTCAACGCTGTTAGTTTCCTGGTGTAAACGCTCTATTCGGATAACTGATACACGAGGAATCCCTAGTCTATCCGATATTTGATAATTCTGCAGACCCTCAACATTCAACTCCACTATTCTTGCTCTATTGCCAGGCATAATTGCCAAAAACAACTCAACAATAATTAAATCCATATGAACCACTTTTTAAAAAATTGTATCTAGTAAAATTATAGGAAATTGGTTTTGAAAATTTTTTTATATACCCAGCACTGATGGAATAGATAAAAAACAAGACATAATAAATACTTCGTTTAAAAATTTACGAGGGGGTCCAAGAATTTTGGCGATGTGAGTATTTTTTACATAAACAGAGAGAGCAAGTATCCGTGGCCCCTTGTTTTGAGACCAGTATTTTATTGCAGATAATAATTAAGTCGCGTCAATCAAGTTCGATCTCTTTTAAGATTGGAATCAATTTGTTCTGCTTTAAACACAAATTTCTCCTCCAATAATCCCAACTACAGAATTTCTTTCCTAGCGACTCAATATGCCTAGCTATGTGAAGGTCGGTCCTGTAGGAGCGTTCCTGTTAAGGTATTTGAAGTGTTCTGCTATTACTACTGCTACTTCAGGTAACGTTATTGAGCATTAAAGACAGAATTGTCAAAGAAGGTGAGGTGCTACTAGAAATTTGGAAAGCAGCCAGTGAAGTAATGGTTTTGTTGGATTTTTCGAATTTGATCTTATTTTAGATCTTCTATCTGATAAGGAAGGCCCATTTCGAGGGGAAAATTTGTGTCACTTGGTTAGTTTGGGGAAGTGTCTCATAATTGAGAAAGTTTGAACTTTTTTGGGGTATTTCGGTTAAGTGCAGACTGTTTATAAGGGAAACAGATATAGGTGACTTTTGGTGAAGTTTATTACAACCGAGGGGAAAACTGCTGGGGAAATTTAGTGTAGGTAGCTATTGGGAAGTTGTCCCATAATTGCGGAAGTTTGGAATCTTTTGGGAATTTCAAAAGAGAAGTGTTGTGAAGTGCAAACAGATAACGGTGTTCTGCATATACGTGCAGGGTAATTCAAAGGGAACTTTAAAAAAATGTTGGAAAAATAGGAAATTTCGATCAACCATGCGAATATTTTTCCAGCTCTTGGTCCAGTTACTTCCAGTAATGCTTTCAACTATTGCAAATATAGAATGCTCCCCGTTATGAAGGCTTTCAAGTTTTTTTAGGAATAACTTACTGGCCGTAGCATAAACAATAGAACTATAATACAATTCTAAATCTAATTTTACTTGACTAGCTTTTTTGAAAGATTTGTTTGCTTATAACAAGATTAAATTAGTATTAATTCTAAATTTATTCATATGCTTTTTTGTTGATTTGGCATTATTAAATTGAAATTCCTGAAAGTCTTGCAGAAGTCGACTTGGTTCTCTATACCGATGTTTCTAAAATGGTCGATGGCGTTGGTTGCTTAGTTACTGATGAACACGAACTCCTTAATTACTCCAGATTATCCCCAACAAGCAGTATCTACACCGGAGAGCTGTACAGCATTCTTCTATGCTTCCAACTAAATACTAATTATAAACACATTGCCATATGCTCAGACTCTCCCTCCGCGATCCACTTAATGAATAGTATTTACACTGATCATCCAATTATTCAAAATTACACGATATATACCAAAGCCTCATTGCTCTTGATAAAACAGTCTCAATCATTTGGCTCCCTTCTCGCATCGGGATTGCAGACCGTCACGCCAAAGAAACTGCCTCTAGTACCAGCGACCCAAATCTCACTACATCTTAAAAACGATCTCAAACTCGTTCTCAAGCACTCAATTGAGGAGTCCTGGCAACATTTATGGCGCACTAGCACAACGTCTTTACGTGAACTCCAACCTTCTACTGACCGGCTTTCCCTAAATCACTTAAACAGAAGGGAAGCAATAATCATTAGAAGACTTCGAATCTGTCACACCAGACTTACTCACAGCTATCTGATGTCTTCGGAAATCCGACCAACCTGCCATCACTGCAATACTACCATGTCTGTTAAACACCTACTAATAGAATGCAATTCATATGCTCCCCTCTACAATCAACTAGACTTGAAACCCACTCTGAAAGAAATGTTAAAATGTCCAATCGAGATTAACAAAATCATCAAGTTTTTAAAAGCAACCAAACTATACCACAAAATTTAATGAAACGAACTATGTATTAACATTTTAGTTTATATTGTGTAATTTGTCGTTCCAGTGCCAATGACCACAGCTGTCGAGGCACTTTAAATTTAAATAAAAAAAAATTGAAAAATAGTTTTTGTTATTACTGGTTCATTGCGAAAAAATACATAAATGTTTGCCTTTCTCAATAAACTACGTAGTAATTTAATGACATCTCACCAACCCAGTTTTATTGTTTATATACAAAGACCAGTTGCGTCTCATTCGTATGATGTAACTCGCTTTGAACGACATCTGATTGTATTTGGTTAGACCACCATGTTTTTATCGTTCTCGTGCATTAACAGCTCGATATCCACACATTTCATTTTTATTGAAGAGTGATCGCTAGATTCGAAATTAACCTCTTATTGTATAGGGGCACATACAAATGCGACAGTTTACAAAAAGGCTGCTGCCGTCATTCGAATACTTGAAGCTCAAAAGGGCATCATTATTTATTTAAAGTTCATGACGATGAAGAAGTGAAAAAAAATACAGAACAGAACGGACTATTGTATAGCGTATGTCCTTGAAAACTGTTAAGATTTACATAGTAACACAATGCAGAAATCTAGACAGGCAGTCACACGTGTGTGGTTACATTGGAAAAAAAATAAACATGGGCGTTCATTTAAATTGAATCACCACGGGATTAATTAAGGAAATTAGAAGTCTTTTTTTAGGGATTTAAATTGTTTTTGGTATATTTATAAGTTAATAATGTCATAAAACAACACTTGAAATAAATTTAAATCTCCAGTTTTTAATTATTCTTTTGTTTGTTTTATCATCTTGACAATTTATGTATACTTTTTTGCGACAAATTTTGAACTATAGCTCAATCATTTTCTTGATCTTGAACTTTTCTTCCTTTCTCCTGGATTCTCCTCCTTAATTTCTGCGACTCTATTAATTCTTTATATTATTGTTTAATTCGGTCAACATTTAGACTATATGCTGTTTTAATTTGGAATCTACTATAATTAAACATAGATTGTCGGAAAAGTGCAAATCAAATTCATTTGTAACCTTTTTTAGTCCCAAAAAGGCAGGGAGCCAATTTGTAACTAAAAAACTCTCCAAAAGAGATCCCGGCTAAGAGACCCTCTCCAGGTGGCTCACTATAGGAAGGATTGGGATGTATAAGTAATAAGGGCGCCACTATCTTTTGAACGCTATCGATTAAGCAAACAAACTACACAAAAACTAAGGTGAGAAAGATAGAAACACCTTGTAATTACTTTAATTAAACAACAAATAAAGAAATTACTTGAAATAAAGACCGACCACGCTACACCCTTTTTCAAGATCCACGATTTGTTTTTCCACAACTCAGGCCGTTTCTTATGAACTTGCTCTCGTAGCGTTGCCAAAACTTTCAAATAGTAAGTTTGGTTTACAGTTTCACCCTCTGGAACTCTGTTTGCAGAGTTGAAACAGAGAGGTCTCGACCTGGACGTTGGTCATCTTCGGTGCTGTCTCAAACTTCAGAAAACCTTTTATACCATTCGAAAACACGCGCACGAGATAGAGAATTCTCACCATAGGCCTTTTTCAACAACTTATAGCACTCAGTCGGAGTTTTTTTTTTAATTAAACAGAAATTTCACATTGATCCGTTGCTAGTGTTTTTCGTCACACATTGTTATCGGCACGAGAAAAAAACACTTTCGTTTCTAACCTCTACAGAAAAAATACTACTACAGCGACAAAAACGTGTTTTCGTACTGGAATAGTAGACACTTCCAGCTATCTAACGCTGCATTCGTTTCCCACCCTACCCCTCTGGGACGCCTTCTGCGCGCGCACTCTCGTTATCTATTAGCCAGACCACGTATCGATAGGTTTATCTTCTTTTTATGACAAATAAGAGAAAGAAGGTTTTCCAGTTAATTTTAACGCATAGTTAAAAGTAAAGACTATATCGCACAGATTTAATTGGTACACGTCACCGGCCACAAATGACGTAGATACTATTAAATTTAAATTTCAAATGCGGATTTTAGCCAAAGGGCTAATTTTATAAAAATTATATTTGTACAGTTAAACTATTAGAGACGTGGAGTGATCCTGGAGACATCGGTTATGTCATTGTTCTTGATCTTTGCATTTGATTATTACATCTATTATACTATCAGTTATAAGTGCCCCACCTATTGTGAGGTTGATTATTTAGTTTAAATCTATCACTGCGTGCCGAGCGAAGCGAGGTTCGCAGCATCAAATTCATTTGAACTAATTTAAAATTATTTGAATTAATTGTATAATTTTTATATTTACTATTATTAGATTAAAATCTTTCACCAAATTTCAGTTCAATTAAATTTTAATTTAAACTAATTTAGAATTATTTTATTTATTTCGATGAATTTTATGTTTGGTTTTGTCACATTCAAATCCATCACTGCGGGCTGAGCAAAGCGAGGCTCGCAGCACCCAATTAATTTATTTTCCAATATTTTTTTTTTAATAAACAGGGTAGGGGTTAAAAAATGTATACACAAAACGATCACCTTATAAGAAAGTGCGTATAAACTAGGTTATTATTATCAGATGTTGGTGCCCCATCTATTTTGAGGTTGATTTCAGTGCTCTCCTCATCTGGAGCATCCAAACAGGGTATGCTTCTCATAATCTTTTTCGAAACGTTCCATGCTTTGTGTTAAATTGAGTTGACTCTCTTATGCTTACAGGCCATCTAGGTTCTGACATTTTTAGAACGTCGACTGGTTCACTTCCCTGTTGGTTCGGTTTGCCATTACGTTACTCTTTCCCTTAATTATTCTGCTTTTCACTCTGGCTCATTACCTGTTTTTAACTCGTAATTTTAGATCCTCCATTAGATAAATGGGAATCACACTAGTTATTACGGGTAGCGAGCCTGTGGGTTACGTTTTGTTAAGCTCTTCCCACCCTAATCAACATCTTCCGTTGTATATTAACTTCTGGCGGTATTTATTGTATTTTAGCGCATCTATCCACACTAGAGCTCTATAGAGGAGAATTGAGTAAGTTACTTGTAATAGCACTGTCCTCCTTTGCAAGCTCGGTCCTCCAACGTTTTGGTGTATCCACGAAATATTCTTGACTCTTGTGTTTTGTGTCTTGTCTTTTTTACCAATTGTAGAGTAAGATATATACCGAATAACACGTCTTTACGTAAAATATTTAAAACTAATTTATATCCTCTTTTTTTTCTTTTACCCTGAATGAATTGCCAAATGTCTGTGACTAATTTTTGGGTTCACAAACTGGGACAAAAAGATTGTGCGATTGACTCTGATTTGTTTATTTTGTTCTGTAATAATATTTAACTTAAGGTATTGTAAGCTATTAAACCTATTTAGCTGTTTATTAATAAAATAAACATTCTGATTTTTATTTATAAATTTACATAATCATTGAAATGTTTATTTTTTTATGTATTAGATAAGTATTTAAGTATATTAACGTATGGTATTCTTTTTGTATACATTGCTTTGTAAAATGGGTAATTGATGGGCAATAAATCCTCGAATAAATCTTATTCTTATTAACTACCGTCGTTGTCTTAGCTTGTTTGGTTCTCTTGAGCTTTCTGTCTTCTACTTATGGAGTATATCTGCCATGAGTTTTTTGTTTGAAAAATGACATTTATGACACAGGAGTATAAACTTAAATAATAATGTACTTAAAACAGAACAGAAAAGAGTTTATCTAAAACTGAAAAAGTCATTAAACAGGATTCGATGCACTAGTTTTAAAAGTTTTTTATTCTAATTATTTCTACTATAAAGTGTATAATTGAAAAATATCCACCCTGTATTTTGTTTGAAATGTAAACGTGTCTTGTCCAACGGGAATCTGCTGGATTAAGTTACATGTTTACCACCCACGTTCCAAATAACTAGGTACCTTCTCGAATACCAAAAAATTCGATCTTAAAAATAAACAGTTGCTATTTTCAGTTGAAGAAGACGTGTTTATAATCTTGAGATGAGATGTAAAACAGACCGTGGTCAGATTTCTGGATTAAAATTCCAGAATACTTAAATGTAATTATGTTTAAAACGAATTGGTGTGAGAATTATAGTCTGGTTAATTTAACAAAAAAAAAATGTAAGTATAGCTTATTTGTCAAAAAAAATGAACCAAGCTGGAATTAAATAAAATTCTTTGTTCATTTTAAAGAGAAAAAGTAAGATACAATTTACCACGGCTATTGTCCTGACTGTATAGGGTAAATTTTCTGTCCTTTTGCAAAAGTAGTCTGGTCTAGAAGTCATTTAAATCGGATTTGGGTTAAACTTATCCGAAAAATTTGATTTTGTTGTCAATCGATTCGAAATGACAAATAGAAAAATTTTCCTGAATATCAAAATATTTTTAAAAAAATTTCCTGTTATTAATAATTTAAGATTTTTAAAAAAAGGGGGTTTACATTTTTGTTAATAACTCAAAAACTATAATAGCTAAAACAAAAAACTGAACGGATTCTTAAAGGGCAGGAAATTTCCAATAAAAAAGTCCTTACTCCCCGAATTGTAGCTCAATTATTTATAGGTCTAAATTAATGTTGAAAATGGCATAAAAAACGGGCGGCGCGTCACCGTCGCAACGACCAAATGACATAAATTATAATTTTTCAATAAGTAAATATTAATAAAAAAAATTCTAGCACTAACAGAACATATCAGAGAACGAATTTCTGCAGTCGAAAAATTGCTTTCGTTATTTTTAACATTTCTATCCATTTGTTAATTAAAAAATTACATCTTCATTGTTACTAACTTTAAATTCGTTACTGTGAGTAAAATAAAAATACAAGAATTTTTTTAACCCTTGGAATCCTCTATCATTAAGCTACTGAACAAAGTTACATAATAAAATTTAATAATTTTTAAAAATTGAAATTGTTATTAACAAGCAAAGTAATCAAATGCCATTTTAGATGTAAATTTAAATTTTTTTAAACAATTGTTTACAGTCGTTTTTAATACGCTATAAACAATATAAATCCAATTTTTTTAAATGTAAACAAATAGCTTATTTAACAATTTAAAAAATTTTTTGCCATTCTATTGTTTATTAAAAACCATGATATTAAAAAAAATTGTTTTTCTTCAAAAATTTTTTTAATTGTTAATTAACGTTTTTGTTTATTAACAATTGTTTAAATTTAATAATAAAAAATGAAAAAAATCCTAAAAATCATAATTTTCTCTTTAAAAACTAGTATTTTATTCGAATTTTTTAGTTAATTATTTAATTGTTTACTAATTAAACAATTTCTTATAAACATTTGCATCAACAATTAATATTTTTTTTATTCCACCTCACAACATACTGAATACGTTTAATTTTTGAAAACTACTTAGGGTATTTTGAATTAATCACCCTTCTATTCTGAATCAGATATAATGACGAATCACTCGATAAAATAGATAAATAAGGACGATAGATTATCTTCTCTGAAACCAAGAAGATCGGGTCGTAAATTTCATTTCATTTCCCTTAAATAATCCGCTTTAGTCACTTTCTTAAATCTATGAACAGGCTATACACAATTTTCAAGGGTTGTTATGTGTTTTATATTTTTTAAAAACATTTGGCAATTATACGAAAATCAATACGTGAAAATAATTTCGATGTATTTATTCCTACTAATACATTAATATCAATATTCAAAAGTATGAAATATAAATTATCAGTTTGTTATTGTAACCTCGGTGTCTATTGCAAACGATTCGCAATGATATTAATAACAACAAGAGCTTGGTGTGTGTTATCGGTAACTTTGCCTAATCTTAATTGGTAGTCATTTATAATTAACTACACAACCGCTTATTATAAATCATGTGGTTGTAAGATTTTAATATTGTTACACTTTTTTATATATATATAATATTTAGAAGTGTCTGGATGAGGTGATGAAAGATACAAGGGTCAATTAAAAATTAACGTTTAGTATATTTTTGTGAGTTAAAAATAAATTGAAATCTGAAATTCGAAACATTGGGATGTAAAATATGTAAATAATTTTTAGGACGCAGGGGTAAATTAATTATACAAAAAAAAACAAATTCTAATTCTCAAATAAACTGCTCCACAGTGTTTTCTTGGGAAAGAATATATAGGAATTCTAAAAATACTTTTTTTTTGTTGCTAAAAAAGAAAATAACTATTATTAATGTCAACATAAACTTTATTCTTTTATAACTAAAAAAAAGAATTTTAAATAAAAAATTTTAATTTTTAATAACAAATTTTAATTTTTATAGTATAGTTTTTTATAGTATAAACTCCACGTGCATCAATAACAGCTTGGCAACGTCTTTGCATGCTGTTAATCAGGTTGTTAAGCAGTTCTGGAAGAATTTCGTTACAAAGTCGTGGTAAAACGGTCCTAAGCTCAGCCTTTGTTTCGACAGCGGGTCTGTGTTCATCTAGCCTTCGTTGCAACATGTCCCAAGCGTTTTCGATACAATTAAGGTTTGGAGATAACGGAGGGAGTCAAAGATGCGGAATTCTATTGGTTTCTATCGCATCAATATAAGCTTTAGCCCTGTGAGGTCTGGCATTATCATCTAAAAAAAGGAAGCCTGGACCGATAGCAGCATGAAATTGTGGTACAATGTTATTAATGACATGCCGCCTGTATTGTTCTGCGTTCATGTTTCCATCGCAAATGTAAAGGTCAGTACGACCATTAAAACATATGCCACCCCACACCATTATTGAACCTCCTCGGAAAGGGTAGACACGTTGAACAGGTCGTCGATTTCTAGGTGTTCTAGGTAGGGCCCATACTCTAACTCTTCGACTATCCGAAAATCTGGCATATCTGGATTCATCTGTAAAAAGCACAGACCTCCATTCATTGACCCAATTTACGTGATCTCTTGCCCACTGTAATCTTTGCCGCATGTGGTTTTGGGTTAGTGGAACCCTCCTTAATAGACGTCGAGATCTTAAATGTACACAATTTAATCGCCGCCTTATTGTTTCAATTGAAACACTGGTTCCTGTAGCATTAAAAAGGCGCCGCGAAAGTTGTCTACACGTGGATAGAGGCTCTATCCGGGCACTTAGTGTAACAAATCTGTCTTCTGCGGCTGTGGTTTTCTTGGGGCCACCAATCCTTGGTCTTTCTAACACAGATATCATACGTTGGCTTTTGGAAGAAGAAAAGACAATTTGGTAAAAATAAAACTTCTAGCAAAGTCCAGGAGCATAAACAGCGCTTTATCCATGATGAAAATTGCAAAAAATCGTAATGTTACAATACTTACAGTAGAAAGTTCTTATACTACTGTGAACTAAAATTCCAAAATTATTAAAACCACCTTGCACAGATTTTACATATTTAATTAAGGTTTATTACTACCGTTACTATAATAATCTGGGAATAAATTTAAATCATATTTTAATAGATAATAGAGTAAAAAAACATTTAATTTTCTTAGTCTTATCACAGGGTTTGCCAAAAGAAACTTTTAAATACATTTTTTTTTAAATCTTTTTCTACCTTGATGTATTAAATGCATTAACTATGCTTAAAATGCATCATCAAAAGACATTGTTTAAAGACTTTACCACATTATGTACTTACTAAAAGGAAGATTTTGACGTCTCTTTATTGACCTGTCATGTACCACTCAAGATACGATTTTGTAACATATTAAAAAGTAAATATGTTCTGCTGATACCGTATTAAGGATACAACTGAACAGAAAAACGCAGTATGAACACTGTAAAAACAAACTAAAAATGTATTTGAAGAAGTTACAGTGTATAGTCTACTCCTGTCTCATACAATTAAAAGAAAATATTATTTTTTGGTTAGTTTATAGAAGGTGTCATAAAATGTTTTTTCCGCCTGCCTTACCGGAAAACCAATCGTATGAACACCAAAAATAGGACGGAAAGTATTGTTTATCAACCAAAGAGAGGAAAATTCATTACGCCACGATGTTTTTATTCTAGCAAAGAAAAAGGGGGCCTTGGATTCGACGTTTTTAAATCAGAAATAATATAAATTTCAACCAATTCCACAAAATGAGAGCTTTTCTCAAACAAAATTCTATAAATTATAAAGCAAAAATTTCTAAAACACTATCACAAGAAGACTTTCCGCACTTTCCGCCCTTGTGACACAATAGACTATTCAAGATTTAAAATTTAGAAAATCTGACTGTGAATTGAAAAAATTACTTTTTTAATTGTATAAGTGTTGTTTTCATAAACATAAGTCTATTTTAGTTCCATGTTATGTTCTTTTTTGTCTTTTGTAATCATTTTTTTTTAAATGCCACGTATTTTTTCCATTTATAAAAGTTAAATACATCTGTTTTCGGTAGGTCAAAGACACTGGGCATTGTGTATTAACCAGCTTACATTAAAAAGTGCATTGTCTCCACGAAATATTTTTAAACAAATTATTTTATCAACTATTCCTTGTTTGACTAATGATTCTTGTTTCCGGTAACAAAAATTACGCCAAATATTTGTCGCTAATCACAAACGCACACACACATTTACTCACACGCGCATCCTATCGTAGTAAAATAGTTTTGCATTCTAACAAATTATCATTAACAGGATAATTATCAGAAAAATTTGATTTAGTCGAAAATAAATTTATAAATAACTCGGTTGCGAAACTATTTATAATATTTTAATGAGTAATCCACAGTCACATAGTTTTTTCAGATATTTTTTAGGTTATTTACAACTTGGTAATAATATTGCTTGCATACGTTTAATAGATGGGTGTATATGTTCATCCTACTTTTTTCGATTGCCAGTGATTCTTCTGCTAATTTCTTCTTCCTTTCAGTTCTTCTTTTTGTTTAAGAAGAGGAAGGATCTATTGTTTAATTCTTGTTGTTTACAGTTATTTATTTCTAGCTTAATGAAGGAAAATAACCAGTTCTTCCTATCTTGAAATTATAATTCACCACTACATACTTTTGTCTTGTAATACCATAATATGTATGCTGAGTGACATAAAAATTCGAACACCCAGTTTAAATGATTTTATTTTAATAAAATTTGGTGAATTTATTTATTTAACTGAAATGAACAATTGATAAAATTTTCAACCTTATCAGTGTAAGATTCCGGCTTTTATACTCCTTTTTTTGAAATTCACTAACAATCCAAAAATGAATATTGTAACCATAGTAAAGATCCAAATTTTGCGGATTTTAGTTCTCAACATTCTTACGATTGGTTACGATGCCTAGGATACGGAGACCTGTACGATTTCGTCAACTTAGTGAGTTTGATAGGGGTCGTATAGTGGGACTTCGGGAAGCTGGATTTTCTTTTCGGGAAATTGCAATTAGAGTGCAAAAAAGTGTAGACACCATGGTTAGGTGGCTTCGAGAAGGTCGTACGCAAAGAGCAAGGGCCACTGGACACCCCCGTAGAACAACAGACCGTGAAGATCGCCGCCTAAGATTATTGGACTTAGGGGACCGTTTCTCCACTACCAGGTCCATTGCAAATGATTGGTTTGCAGAACACGGAAGAGCTATTGGCATGGGAAGTGTTTACCGACGAATAAGACGTTTTTGCAAAGTGCAGATTCTGTGAGGAAGAGGATGAAACCTCAATACATATACTCTCAGAATGTCCTGCCTTGCAAAATTCTAGGGCTAGATACCTAGGAGCACATGAAATAGAGGAAGGGGATCTACCTGATTTGAAGCCCGACGATGTCCTAAACTTCCTCAGGAAAATAGGACTCGAAGAGCTGCTATAAATCTGAGAAAACATCAGAACATGGCAAGTAAGGGGGGACACAATAGATCCTATGGGTCGCAGTGTAATTATCACCCCTAACTCATTCATACATACATTCATACATTCATACAAGATTATTGGCATTAGGGGACCGTTTCTCCACTACCAGGTCCATTGCAAATGAATGGTTTGCAGAACACGGAAGACCTATTGGCATGCGTTTTCATACCGACCACACCGGGTCCTCCCTTTAACTCCAGAACATCTGGAGGAATCAGTATTGTCTTTCCTGACGAGTCTCGATTTTGTTTCGGCTTGCATGATGGTCGAGCGAAGGTTAGAAGACCACGTGGTGAAAGGAGAAATCGACGGTTTTTTGTTGAAAGGCATGTACATCAAACTCTTGGAGTTATGGTTTGGGGTGCTATAGCTTATGGTTCGAGATCACCTTTAATCTTCATCAGAGGCAACATGAACGCACAGCGTTATATCCTAGAAGTTTTAGAACCCTATCTTGACACCCTGGCAAATCCAACTTTCCAACAAGATAATGCCCGACCACATGTCGCAAGAGTCACAATAGACTTCTTTCAACATAATGATGTCACATTGTTACCTTGGCCACCAAGATTTCCTGACTTATCCCCAATTGAGCAGGTGTGGGATATGATGGGTAGGAAATTGCTTAATTTGCAACGTCCTCCTCAGATTCTAGAAGAACTTCAAGAGGAGTTGGTGGTTGCCTGGAATGAGATACCACAGGAGGACATTGACCACCTGATCAGAATCATGCCTAGGCGCGTTGGAAAATGCGTAACATATCTGGAATCGGGGTACATCCACACATTATTAAAGATAAAAGGGCTTTAAAGCAATGCAATCATTTTGAAATTTTTATCATTTACTTATTAAGCTTCAGTAAGTACTTATACAAAATTTTATAAAAATAAAATCGTTTACACTGGGTGTTCGGATTTTTATGTCAGTGTATATAACAAGGTATATGAGTATGCAATCATGAGTGTGACGTAGCTTTGTTTAACATATAGACAAAATTTATTAGTTATATTTATAAATTACATTTTATCAGATCAACAAAAGTCAAACAGTCTACTACCAAGCATAATTTTAAAAATTCTTGATATCAGTAGGAACGTGAAAAATTCACATACTTTATTAGTATGAAATCATCGACAAGAATTTGTATTATTGCTGGATTTAATTATAAAATATCTACTTTGGTTGATTATGAGCTTGAGATTCTATCACAGTTGCCAGATTTTCAAAAAAAACTTTTAATTTCCTACTGAAATACTTTTAATATATTTTTATTAGCCTCTATTATAGCACCTCTAGTTTCTATAACAGAAATAATTTAGTTGGAACAGTTTTTAAACGCTGGAATTGCAGAAGTGTTAATTCATGATTTGGTTTTATTATATTATGAATCGATCTTTGAGAATATTATTTCAAGAGCTTTTGGCAAATACGTATACTTTAAAAACATTCACAAAACTACTGGAAAATCATAGTAGAAATCTGGAGGTGAACATGTAGAATTCATTCCAGTGGGACAATCGGTGAATAAAATAATATTGAAGCATTTCATGAAGCAGCAAGATCCGCTAAAATCATTTAAATGATGATAACTCATGAACTATTATCGGGAAATGTTTTTTGGCCAAAATCTTAACCAGCATTTCTCTGATTTACTCCCACTTCTTTTTATTTTCCAACTTAACATTACTACTTTTTTTACTTGTTTTATCATATAAGAAACAGCTATCTGTAATATTTTAAGCTTTTCAAGCTAGTGAAAACTTATTGTATCAATTTGTGGATATTTATTATGTGTTTTTAAAAGCTGGATTCGGAGTTGTAATTCATAATAATTTTTAAAAATATTTCTGATGATTGTATATTGTATTTCTTAAATTTATTTTATTTGTTTAATGTCATAGACATAATTTTAAATCAATCATATTGCATAGACATATTTTTTTATTTTTAAATAGTAACTCTACTTTTTTCCTTCATTTTCATACATCTTTCAATGTTCTACTCGGAAACATAGTATTTGCAATATCTTTCACATGCTTCCTTATTACAGTGTCCTTTGTTTTGGCTTTGTTAGTCCATTTTTGTAAATTATTGGCTGTATCTGCAATATTTTTACCCACTGATTAGATGGCATTGCATCAGCAAAAATAGTTATAAAATAATTATCGAATTTTGGTAAATCAAAGGTTAGTGCTTCAAGCAGTTAAAATTGTATGTTGGTGTAGTGGTAGTGTAAAGAGTTTCGGTATCAGTTTCGCCAACGGTTCCAGATTAAATATTTTAATACCAAAAGTAAATATTTCCCTAGGACTGTTGATGTTAAATAGAAGTCTGACAACATCGATTTTCATCGAGATCACAATAATTGTGTATCGCGTAGGAGGAGGGGAAGTTTTAGAGTATTGTGATAAGCACTGCGAGGTTCATCGTCACTGTCGAGCAAATAATAATAACTATTGTTTATACTTTTGCTTTGTTTTTTGTTTTGTTTAATGTAATTAGAGTTGGGATATTTTGTGTTAAAATGTAATTGAACGTTTCGCAAATAAATTTCGAAGCAGTTAAAGCGTGAGAAAGCAACTCTGGATATCCTCGTAATTGAGCTCGAGACACGTGTTTCGTTATAAACTATTATTCATGAGCATGCTAGAAAAGAGTAAAGGGGCAGTTTTTAACTTGTGGCGTGACCTTAACTTGTTCTCAACACGATACCTAACAAAAGGTAAAAAGAACTCCCCTTATTCAAGTCGGGGGATCTATTTATTCTACCGAGATGATGGACATTTTTCCGTCACTTGTTGACAGTTATAGTTTGCGGAAAAAGGGGCTAAGATGAATAAC
The DNA here is from genome assembly GCA_035357415.1 of Ophraella communa. Classification (NCBI taxonomy): domain Eukaryota; kingdom Metazoa; phylum Arthropoda; class Insecta; order Coleoptera; family Chrysomelidae; genus Ophraella; species Ophraella communa. The sequence goes on along the minus strand of CM068988.1, from coordinate 14,984,061 downwards.
AATCGGTGGTAGGTTTATTTTTTGCGAAAAAAAAACTATATAATTAATTGATGTATTGTGGATTCGTACCGGTTTTGCGTGAGGGAATTTTGCAAGACGGCTGTTTAACGGATGAAGAGTTAGTGTGGAAATTGTGTATTTATGTTTAGAACGTACAGAATGTGTTCACGGATGAGGTGCGACGTGTGAATAATTTCATTGTCGATAAAAGTTTTGATTGTTTGAAAATCCTGTAAATTGAAATAAAATTATTGCAAAAAACTGCTTCATCCTGTTGTTTTCAAGGTAAAATCACTGATTGTAGATTGGTATAAAAAAACACAAAAAATATAGAAACTATTTGACATAAGGTTTAATTCGCGAAAATTTTTCCGATAGTTGGCGCTGCAGTAACTGTCAGTAAAATGGGGAAAACAATAACATCAGCTATTTGATTCAAATGTTAATAATTCAACCTTTTTTATTTTGAATTTTGTAAAGATCGTTAGTGAAAGATGGTACGTGTAGTATTTAACTTATTCTAAAACACTGCTCACAAATAGCATGCAAACAAATGTAAAATGGATTTGTTTTCCCCATTCTAGTAGTTCAGATAGAGGGCGGACCAATACGCGCATGTGCCAACAATCTGCTGGAAATTAATTCTCAATCTCAAACTGCTTGGACTGTCACCAAACTGTCAGGAAACGATGTGAAAACATCCGACTAGTGATTGGAAGTTTCAAGTTTCAAACCAATGTGAAAACAAACCTAAGGTATACATTAGAAGTATAGATTCTTCTTGAAGGTTAATTGTAAGATGGCGTAAAGAGCAACTTTCTCGTTTAGATTTTTGCTAGAGGAAAATCCTATCAAGATTTTAATAAAATCCTTTTTATAGAACTGTAAATATGGCATGAGACTACCCCCTCTTCTTTTTTATGGAGCAGCGGAAAAAACTATTATTTGTACAAATCGATTGATATTCGTAATTAATTCGAATAATGCCCACGCGATTGAGCCGCCGATGGTCTATGAACATTTTTCTTTTTGTCATGGTGTAATAAGAACGCCACACTGGAACAAATGACCAAATATTTAGTCTCAGTATCAGGTCTAGACTCGAAGGACCAACTTTTTTAAGACCCTTAAGTCTCTATTTATTAATGGACATTTTTTTTATGTGAAACGACAGAAAAACATTCATTTGATGTACAATATACAAATATACAAACATTCCGTTTAAAATGATCGGTTAAGGCAATCCCGATAGTCTAATTACAGGTTGTGTTGTTACCCTCATCAAGATACTGTTATCATATGACAAAACACGTCTACCATTATAAAAATATTACGGGTACAATTATTAGATATGATTTTCACGCTTCGCTTACATTGACTTGTTTAAACAATCAACTCACAGTTTACTTTTATTAGATAACCGTTACACCAGAAACCCATTAAAATTATAAACAACGGTATGTAATTCCTACAAGAAAAAAAATGACTTAATAAGTTGAAAGTTTTTTTTAATTTGTTTCTACCTTATCTCCCGGAAATGCTCTTAATTACCCATTGGAAAAACATTAAAATTGATGTTTATACAGGGCGATACTAACGCGGAAGGAGCGAGTAATTTTAATATTATTTATCTGTCTTTTTTACAAAACTTTAAACGTAATCCAAAAAAAGGTGAAAGTAAAAATAACAATAATTGGCAAATAAAAAAAAATATATATAACATAAGAATGTTATTTGCTAAAATCTATTTAAAAGTGTCATACAGACTACCAGTCTAGAGAGAGCTGGGTTCCGACTATATAGAGTGGATGTTTAACGGGAGAACTATGTCTTTTTCATGCCATTCTTTCTAGTATGAAGCCTAGTAAACTAACTCACTCTGTATGACACTTTTATATGGATTTTAGCAATTAATATTGGAAAGACTATAACAAAAAGTTCCTTATGGAATGAGTTTTGTCTAGGATATGTGACTAATATAAATATTGAATGTGTGTATTTTTAAATAAATGTTAAAAACATAAATTATACTTTTATTTTAATAAATTGGTGTAGTATAGAACATGGCCCACGTCCTAGCTGGACAAAATCGGTGTCAGTCGACTCCATAGGACCTGGGAAGTCGAGATATGTGGTTGAAATCGCGCGGGAATGCCCCCCTCTCAAGTTAGCCCCTTTTGAAAAACTTGCACTATACGAGGGTTGTTTGAAAAGTTTCCGACCTCAATATGAAGATGGCAGCACTCCTAAACAAAAGTTGGGGAATGTGTTTGTGCATGCTTTGAAAGGTACCCACTAAAATTTTGGACGCGCAGTTGTTGTTTGACAATCATTTGAGTGAGTCGATGTGAGTGTTTTTATGAAAATGGAAAAAATCGAGTATCGAGCTGTCATTAAATATTTGTTTTTGAAAGACGAGTTAGATGCTGTGTACGGGGACTCTGCACCATCATTTACCACCGTGAAATTTTGGGCTGCTGAATTTAAACTTGGCCGTACCAGCTTGGGTGACGATGAAAGTTCGGGACGTCCAAAAACTGCAACCACTTACGATAATATCGTTCAAGTTCACCAAATTTTGCTAGACAACCATCGAATTAAAATTAGAGAGATAGCAGAGGCTATAAACATGTCCAAAGAACGTGTTTGTCACATATTGAATCAAGATTTAGGCATAAGAAAGCTGTCCGCGCATTGGGTGCCGCGTTTGCTCACTTTAGATCAAAAACTTGTCCGAATGAACACTCCCTGCTGGCGCAGTTTAGCCGCAATAAATCAGAGTTTTGGCGCCGATTAATTACTGTAGATGAAACTTGGATACACCATTATTTTCCAGAAACAAAAACACAGTCAAAACAATGGACTGCGAAGGGGGAATCGGCTCCAAAAAAAAAGCAAAGGTTGTTCCTTCGGCTGGGAAAGTGATGGCAGTTGTTTTCTGGGATAGTCATGGAGTTATCTTAATCAATTATCTTCAAAAAGGAAAAACCATTACAGAAGCATACTACGCATCATTACTTGACAAGCTGAGGGCAGAAATTGCGGAAAAACGGCCACATTTGCAGAAAAAAAAATTTGTTTCACTAAGACAATGCGCCGTCTCACACCTCAGCCGTTGCCATGGCGAAAATCCACGAATTAAGGTTTAAACTGCTTCGCCACCCTCCTTACTCACCAGATCTAGCCCCAATCGACTTTTTTTGTTCCCTAGATCGCGTTAAGTTTGTACAAGCTTGGTAACCTCATCTGTGATGATGAATATTGTATCCGTTGGTTAGAGGAGAAGGGGTTGGTATCAACGCAGAAGTACTGTTCGAGGCATAGGAAGCAATTCCAGTTACGAATGGTTAGGTTTCGGTTAGGTTAGGATAGGTTAAGTTAGGTTAAGTGTCGGTTAGGTTAGGTTAGGTTTGGGTTAGGTTATGTTAGGTTGCACCTAATGATTGCTAAATTGTGAGTTTTAGCACTCTATTTAACTAGAAAATCAAAAGGGACTAACTTGATAGGGGGGCATTCGCGCGTCACGTGACCAACTTTTTTGGACACCCCAGTCCATAGGGAGTTGATTGACACCATTTTTTTTTCAAAATAGCGCGTGGGTCAGAATCTATACTATCCCCAATTAAATTTATAATAAAAACATATGTCTATTCAATCTAACTATAGTTTTAATTATTATATTTATTTAGAATTCTGTTTTTAAGTTTAATGAATTGCTTAAATGGAAAATCAACTATCTGATTTGATTCTTTAAAAATGTCTTTCACCTATCAAAATGAACCTTATATAATTATTTAACATCAGTTTTTATCACAACTATAATAATTACTGTATCAGTTGTAAATATGAATATACATATTGATTAAAGTGCTCGAATAAAAAAAATTATTGTTGGGATCAGCATATTTTTTTGCAATTATAAATAGCCATAAAATGTTCATAATTTTCTGCGAAACTAATACTGCCTCATTTGATGAAATAAATTCCCAGTTCTCACGTCAACTAAAATTAACTTAATTTATTGACCGGTACATTTGACCTACTTCATATCCGGATAGGGTACCTAAATACGTTCCATAATTAAGCATCACCAACCGTTTTTTCTTCTATTACTAACTTACGAACAGCGGCATACAGTTATTATTTTTAAGAAGGGAAATATATATTTATGGAGCAATAAATCTTTATAATGTTTTGTCCCTGATTTTAGTGATATTGATAGTAAACATAAATATTTATATTTTTTTGTACTGTGCAGAATCCGAGGCAGAATCTTTATAAAAATGTGTTTCATTTCAGTTACTTTTACTCAAATTTTCTTTTATTTATTTAAACACTTATTATTGTTTGGTTCGACCATAAAGCGGTGAATGTTTGACATTTTTTCCAAGGTGGACGCCTCTGAATACTAATTACGACCAGCTAAACCGAAGGGCCATTGACTCTTTCAACCATAAACTCTAATAGTAAACAAAGAGAATTTGTATATATACACACACACACTACGCACGCACATGTGTTCCTACAAATATATATTTTGATTTTAATTTCTTTTTTTTTTGTTGCCTCAACGTTTTGTTTACTATAACCACAAAACGATGATGATTCGTAGTTGTACGATTTTATTTATTATCGTCGAGATATTTAATACTGCTGGGACTCGGTTGTGACGTTTAAGAAAAACGTGTGATTGTAACTCGGTTATTATTTTTTTGTTTTGAATTATTGTACAACGTCATCGTAATAATGGGTAAGTTTAAATTCTCAAGAAAGTTGCGTGTTGACATTATTAAGTTTCTTCTCTTGAAGAAAGTTTATTTTGTATACACAGGGAAAGACATTAGAGTCTATAATTACTTGGAAATACGAAAAATAAATAATTAGAAGAAATCAAACTTACTATTTTTTTTATTGAAATACCACATCCTGCATCCTGTAGTCCTTCTGGATTTTCCAGTTTCTGAAATAAAAGGATTTACAGTTATATACAAAATGTCACTAGAACTTTTAGTTATATTATTTTAACAAACTGAAGAAATTAAAAGTTATAAAAATATTACATATTGAGGAAATATTTCCAATACAATTTCAGAATTAATATATTCGGCATCAGCATTAATATAATTTAAAACACAAAATAATGTTGGCACATGTTTGTTAAATGTGAAAACAAAATTACCTAAGTTTAAAAAATCTGGTGTTCAAATTAACTGTCCAATATGTAATGCTGTATATATAGGTCAAACAAAAAAAAATTTAAAAGATTCAGTGAACACTTAAGAGCAAACAACAACCAGATATGTCTAACAATGCAAAACATCTACTTGAATATCCAAAAACTCACTCATACACACTGATTATACACATTTATGATAAATAAAAAAAATAGATTTTCTTAAAGAACTCGAAATAAAAAAGTTCTCCATGGAAGTTCTCCACTATTAAACTGTTTACTTTGATTGACGTATAGGTTATTATAAAGATCAGCATGATATAATTTTTCCTGGTTTTTCTATATCATTGCATAGTTACACTGATCTTACAGGGAAATACATCCAGGATAATCCCTTAAGGCTAATAACATCTAGGCTTTAATAGTGTTATTACTTCCATACTTGGTCTAACCTTACTACTACTTAATCAATATTAGGTACCTAGCTACAAACAAACAAAATGTAACTTCAATATGTCAATCTGACTATGCTAGTTTTTAACGAAACAGCTGTAATTGATTTCAAAAAAGCAATTTTTTGAATAAGTTTTGTTTTAAAATATTTTATTTTTAATGTTATTAGTAAGGTGGACTTCCACAAAGTAAAGGTGACTACAATCAAATTAATTAAACCGTCCTAGGTTTAAACTTCTCCGTCGCAATTTTTCTTGAAACTGGGAAATGGTTTTGTAACAAGAGCTCTGATGTATTTTATTTGACATCTATACCTCTTTTTGAGAAAACTGGTTCTCTTTTTTAAAATAACTTCAAATACCACAGCCTTAACACTCTAGAATAAAATTATTCTTTATTGACATTGTGGTTTTTTATATTTTGATGCAAATTACGGTAGTTTTAAATTAATTACTTCTTAAATAAACTATATATAGTTTGTTCAAACATCCTTTGCCCTTACGTCATACATTGTCCAACTTTATCTCTTATTCATGAAATGGATGAGACGGAATTAAGACGTCATTAACGTATTTCCTATTTAAAATCGACGTGAATTATAATTTTGAGTGTAAAATAACATTCAACTAATATAAGACAAACGTAAAACAGCAGAATTCGTCACCGATTATGACGTAACGGCAAAGGATGGTTGAACAAACTATAGTATATTTTTCCAGAGATTTTTTTTTTAAATAAATATGAGACTAAATTTACCTGTATGAAATTAATTATTTAAAAACTTGACAACAGTAGTAAAATATTTAATTTAATTGATTTAAAATTTACATTTTTTAAATGTTTGTTTTATTTGTTTCAGATTTCATGTCGGTGACAAAAAAACGGTCGTCAGATTACTCGAAAAAGATGGATTGGATACCTGCCATGGAAAGACCAACGAAACTACCGAGACTATCAGAATTAAGTAGTTAAAAAAACCCCATTACACACATGCACAAACAGACATTCCTCTAAAAGCGTGTCTTTACTCCCCCTCTACTCCCCTTTCCTAAACTCCTGCCCCCACATACCCAAGAAACCCTCTTCCACTTTTGTTACAAATTTCGATCTCGAAAAAAATTTATTAATTATAATGTAAAGTACAACTTAAGTTTTGTTTCAAGAAATTTAATTAATTATAAGTTTTTTTTTGTACAGTTTAAGTACTATATTTTGTTTGTCTTTTTATAGACTATATGTATTTATTTTTTAAAGTAGAGTTTTTCTTTCTTTTGATCTCCGAAATCTTTCATTTTGTTGCCGATGTATTTTTTTCCTTACCAAAAAAGAATTGCCTATTATTCTACAAATTCGTGCATAAACCAAGTTGCCTCAAACTAGATCTGACAAGTTTTTTTGAGCCTGACATAATTTTAGTTTCTTTTTTGTACCCACGGTCATTTAAGGTCATTTTTTCTTTAAAAAACACCAGCTGATTAAATATTATCTATTTTTCTGTAGAATACATGAAATTTTATTTTTTCTTCAAGTAAAGAATTATTTATTTATATCAAGAAATTTGTTATTCAACATTTTACATTTCTTTATTCATTTTCACTAAAATCTTCACCTGTTGCTGACTCTCTATCAAGTCATCTGCAAAGTACTAATAGTCTAACATAATTCTAAAGTAGAATATAATGAGGCATATAAAGATTTGAAATGCAAATTTGAGAATAACTATCTTGCTGAATTATGCATGAATTTTCGTAGTAAACAAAAATAGGCAACTTCTTTAACATCAAAGTATCACTTGAATATTTTTTGTTTTTTAAATACTGAATGCCATACAACGTAACCTATATTTATTTTTGTTAAATACCAGTAAATTTACATCACATATAATGTTATAACGAATCAATTATGGTAATAGTTTTAAGCCACCATGAAAATTATGATGAAGCTTGTGGAAAATAATTTTTGTAAAAAATATTCTTACTACTGTTACCATTTCTATAGATAATGATTAATTTGTATTACTAAATTTAAATTATATATTACGTGCATCAGTTTATCCAGTGTGTTTGCTGACGACAAAACTGGAAAATCTGTCTGTAATAAATTACCGATCTATGTGTGCAATGTAATTTTGTAAATAATTTAATCAATTGAAAATATCGGTAATTTGCTGAAATTATTATATATTATATATACCTAATATATTTTTGTTTATGGAATTATATAGTTGAATGCATGGTGAGTGTGTTGTCAAGTGGTCTTTTGATAGTTTACATGTATTTGCTACGATACTAAAAAGTTTGGGGTTCGTGGGAAAAATCTGTTGTAAAATTACCATTTTCTCAATTAATGTATTTTCTGTCTCTTTCAAAACGTTTCTATAATTTGAATTTACCTAATTTTTTTTTATTTAAAATCAAGAAATAATCGAAAAATATATTTTCCATCTTTTATCAACTTCTAACTCTTTTTATCTTTGTATTTGTAACCCAGTCCTTCCAGTTGTCCCATTTTTTTAATTTGTGCATTATTAATTTATTACATTTTATTTAATTATTTAATATTTCTGAAACAATTTTTAATAGATTTTCTAGAAATGCTGCACATTTTGCTGTAAATATTTTTTAAATTAAATTTTTAGCCGGTATTTCTGTATCTCTCTATTTCCCTGCTTGCAAAGTTAATTATTGTCCTATCTTTTTAAACAGTTTGCTCAATCCATTGAAATATTTTTGATCTTGACTAAACCCTCTCTTAATATTTTCCCTTCAATATATTTGCTTAAAAAATTATAATTTCACAAATTTCAGTTTCAAACTGAATATTTGAATATGTTCAGCTTATCAATATTTTTCATAATTTAAATCAATTAATCCAAGGTTTATATGTAATTATATTATTTTAATATATTTTGAAGCTATTAAAAGTATCAATTTCTTGGACTGACTCGTGAAATATATAAATTTCTTATTAAATTTCCTTGGAATTATTGTTCTACCATAAAACACCTACCTAAAATTAAAAACACAATTTTTCCCTAATTTATCTTATCTTCATCTTATCTATATTTTCTATAGTTTTTTAAATTATTATTGAGCTATTTTTGGTTCAAGGTTTTCTATTCAACTAATTTAATGTATTTCGAAATAATTAAAGTACAAATCCATGGAAAAAAACATTATTTTATATTAAATAAAACTTTTACATTAAATTATACTTTCCACTTTCCTCTAAAGCGTTTTACTACCCATTTTAGTGTTTCATTTTTTGCTCAATGTTTCTCAGTGTATTTATTGGAATTTACTATAGTTTTAAACAATTTAAATTACAAATTATATTTCCCCCAAAACATTAGTAAAAAGCTTTTCATTGCCCTCTATTATTATCTTCATCTTAATTTCAAATACTTGTTAAAATATTTTGTTTTCTCAGTGAATTTACATTTAAAGCAATTAGGTACACAAATTTTATTCCCTACATTGTTTTCAAGTTGGTTTGAACGAATTTGAATAAAAAATTCCAAGAAACAAAAAAGATTAGATCTCGTGACCAATTTGTCCGGAATTTTATAACAGATTTTTGAACATGGACCGGTTAGTATGTGATATATACATGCAGGTACAAATCTTGACCTTAAAATAAAGTTTTTTCTACGAACATAATAAGGCAGTGGAAGTTGGAAGATTTTTGTATTTATTAAGGTAATTGTAATGAGTGTGGTTGTCTTAGTGATAATTTAAAGTTTGAAATGTCTTTTGAAAGTTTAAATTATCATCAAGTACATACGTACAAATAAATAAAAAACAAATGGGAGATTTTCTTAAAAGATATTCATTGATTTTCAAAATCATATTTTGGTCTGGTTATACTGTTCATTACAGTATTTTATAATTATTATTTAATTAATTACTGTATAACAGCCCAAAGAAAATTTTAGTACAAAGTAAAAAAAGAAGAGAATAAACAATAAAAAAATACAGAATTACTTTTTGGCAGCTTTGCCAGCTTGTTTGTCAAGTTACACAATTTTCGTTTAGGAAGATAAAGGGCTTTTGATAATGATGTAGCGGAAACTAAGTTGGAAATAGTTAGTATATCTCGAGAAAAGTTTCATCTTAATTAAATTAAATAAATTATTGTTTCCAGCTTGGTTGAGTTACTTTTAGATGCGACGGATTTGGACAAACTTATTCTTGCAGAGTTGCGGTCGTCTACATTTCTGTTTATTATAAATATATTAAGAAAATTTTGAGATATCAAATACAGAATAATATATTTTTCGACATCTGTGATGTTTAGAATATGATCTCAAAATATAATTTTTATATATATTAATATATATGTACGCATACAGAAATTTGTGTTGGAAAAAAAAAGAAATACTATTTGTTTTTCCAATGCAAACGTTTATTGTGTCAAATAATATAGGTTTAATTCGTGTATATTATTGTAAAAAATAACATATATAAGCACTAAAAATATAGCTTTGTTTTGTTAGTGTATTTCTGTGTTTTATTTCATTTACCATACCTACAGTGGGGTCCAACAAGTTTCAACTTCGTGCGGACTGACTTATTTTAATAGCTATTTAAGCCGACACTTTAAAGCTCAGGGCCGTATTTATACCAAAGAACAAGAAGCGAAAGTAAGGGCTTCTGTCAATTTATTTTTTGTTTGCGCATGTCTGAAGCCGCCATGATTATAATAAGATATTTGCCAATTCTGGTAGAACCAAAATTGATATTGATAATATTTTGACATGTCTTAAAGCGTGCAAGTACACTAGTACTTTTGGAGGCCTAAGAGCTCCAAGTGTACAATTTGTTGAATATATTTATAAATTAGAATTGCTATTTACAGTGCATCATTTGAAAACATTTCAACGGGAAAATGTTTATCTCATTCAATATTCAAGGAAATGACAAACATTCATTTTAAACATCCATATAATTTATTCCCACTGAAATATGTACTTAAGTTATTTATAAGACTAAAAATTTATTATTCTCTTAAATATTCTAATATAGTCCAGGCGTGCTGTACTTTTAGACGGATATTCTGATACCTGGAATGTAACAGTTGGAGGTGGTAAAGGGGCTTATAACACATGGAAAAAAAATACATTAACTATTTCAATTATGATCATAAACTTTTTAGGGGTGAAAAAGGGATAAAAAACTGAAGTATTGCTGTTAGCGGCTAAAATTGACGTCAAAATGAAAAGTGCCCAATAGAAAAGTTGTAGATCATGTAGAAATCTAAAACTTTTCTTTTGGTAATTTTCTCACATAACCTCAATTTTTCGAGGAAAATGGAAAAAAACGATTTTTCGTTTTTAATTTTTAATTTTCCAACGGATTCGTCAATCTTGGTGAAACTTGGTGAAAACTTACCTTTTTATGTCCAAAATGACCTCGAATTTTCTCAACCTTGTAACATAATAATTTTCCGAGAAATTTGATTTTTCTGGAAAAATCTCTTTTTTTTCAACTGTAAAGTTTGCTCGGAAAATATTATTGAAAAAAATTTTCCTGGGGCTCATTTTTTTTCGTTTTTACGTCTACTTTCACATGAAATAAAAAAAATACACCTCTCATTTAAAAATGTGCTCAAAAAGAAATAAAAAGCAAAAAATAAATTTTGCAGAAGCTAAATTTGATATAATTGTTAAATTTCTGTTATAAAATATTAAAATATGCAAAAGCCGACTCTTGCATTACATTCTACGGAAAAAATTACAAAAGAAAATATATTTCATTATTTAGTCGGATTTTTAGTTCATTTGCAATATTATTATAAACACTCAAGTCTATTAATGAAGTTAATAATCCGAGCGGGGATTTTATGGTTTTTACCCTTGTTATATGCTGATTTGTTTATATTATAAGGTTTTTCATGAGATAAATCGATTTGTTGATAATTACAAGGCCCAAATACCCTTCCATCAGAACCCTATAGCCCAATTTTCATCAAAATTTCAATTTTCTTTGACTTTTTGGAATACTTTGTTTATTTTTAATATAATAATCGTTCGGTTTTAAGTAATTCGTAATTGTAATTAAAAAATATATTGAAAAGACAATATTTTGTTTGTTACGAATGATAGTATATTTTGTATACTGAAATGTTGCAAGATCAAAGAGAAAACAAAAGGCCTAGGCCCTCAGAGTAATAAGTAAACATAGAGATGCTACAACAACATAATAACATAGAGTTTGTAGTCAATAGCAATGAACTTATAATCTTTTCCAATAATATTTTCCGAGCAAACTTTACAGTTGAAAAAAAAGAGATTTTTCCAGAAAAATCAAATTTCTCGGAAAATTATTATGTTACAAGGTTGAGAAAATTCGAGGTCATTTTGGACATAAAAAGGTAAGTTTTCACCAAGATTGACGAATCCGTTGGAAAATTAAAAACTAAAAATCGTTTTTTTCCATTTTCCTCGAAAAATTGAGGTTATGTGACAATTATTTGACAATAATTAGAGTGTTTCTGTGTTAAAAGCAAAAAATGGATGATTTGGACTTGGCAATGATAATATTTTTGGAAGACAAGCCTTCATCGGAAGAAGAAACGAAAAGGTCAGAAAAAAGTAAGATTTTTAAGAAACGGAAAACTGAAGGCGTCTACGAAATCTTAATATGTCGTATGTGGCCACCTTCAAACAAATGATAAAATTTATCTTGGCAAAAATGGCACGTGATTTTTTGTCTGGTTACTGTGTATCAATTGTTGGGCAACGAAACTAAAATAATTTTTTTCTTAAAGAGGTCAATAAATGCATTTTTGTGCATGTATATACGTAGTAAAAGTACGTATTTAAAATTTTTTAAATAATAATACCGATTTATTGATCAATATTTATACAAAATATTTAATTAACATTTGTCAATTATCCAAATTAAAAAAAATATATAAACTAAGGACTCAACACAAAAAGAGTCACTTATACTCCTAGTGATATAATCCACTATTATCTATATCTATTCGAAGCATTTGTCCTATTTTTGTTTTTCATTATTTGAATCAAAAGAAAAAATATTTTGTAATATTTATACATATAGTAGGTACTTTTTTGTAATAGTTGTGAAAACTTATTATTTAGTTGTTGTTAAAATATATCTTTCTAAAATATTGACATAAGCTCTATTATTGGTAATGTATTCTACCTATTGTTTTTATTCATCAACACCAAACATAGTTTTAGTTTATTTCAAATCCCAGCTAATAGGCTTGCAAAGAATAATTTTTTATAGAGAGACGCAAAATTTAGTGACTTTAATATTCATATATATTTCCAAACTCATAAATAAAATTATTAAATGTTAGATTTTCACGTCTGATTCTATATATTATTATCATTGACACATTATAAAACTATATTCTAAAAAAAATTGTCAAAATGAACCAAAACTATAAAAAAATTTCTACAAGCATGCGTAAAACAACATTTTAATTCAGACAATATCTCTTTCCCGCACGCATTTTTTTTATTAATTAGAGATGTTTTCCGATAACCTTTTTGACAAATTATTGTATTATTATCTTTATCTTGTTGGACTTCATACAAATAGCAAAAAGATTATTATACATAAAAATAGGGATTTTTAAAAAAATCATAATTTATTAAATCACCCCTGTAAACCTTACTCAAAGCAACAACAAACTCACCTGTTTAAGTAGGGTTGCTATAGCTACTACACTATGAAAGATTTAATTGTCATAATCGCATCTTTTCAAGTATCTAAATAATTTCCGAGGTGATTTTGCTTTAAAAAAAATATTAATCCTAACTCTTGCGGAAATTAACTTTTCCGCACTTGTTACGATAATAACTTTTTCATACTTGATTTATCGCTACAATGTAATATAAAGAAAACAAAATTTTTATAGTGAAAAATAATATCCCTTTCATTTAATCTTTCTTTACTTGTAATGATTTTAAAAATTATTTTTCCTTTTTTTTTGTAAAAATGGACCCCAGTAAATCTAAAAAAAAGTGTAAGACTTGCAAGAGTCTTGGTGCAAGACCAAGACCAAGACTGGACCCTGCAAGAACAAAACCAAGACCAAGATTGCTTATTTGGCTGCAAGACCAAGAACGGATTAGTCTTGATCTTGGTTTTGCATTTGCTCATCACTACCCACAATACCGAAGCAAATTCCAGCTTTGTTCTAACTAAAGGAAAATACATATGTTTTATTAATTTTAAATTTGTAAAATCCGCTGTTTGTCTGAGAATAAATCCCAATGCTCGATTTGAATTAATGGCAATTTTTTTATATGTGGTACAAATGACATTTGATAGTTTTATAATATACTCCACGATCTTTAACGTCAAATTTTCTGTCCAAGATTTCTTGATCCATAAGTATAATCAAAAACTATTGGATGTTTTTGGAACACTTTTTGATATTGAAGAATAACTTATTAGATTTAGACCATGATAGAATGTTGTTGATATCCTTCTTGGAGCTCCTCCCGTGTGAGAAAAGTTTAACTTTTCCCACTTGTTGCACAATACACTATTGTCGCTTCAATTGAAGTTGAACGCTTCCCCAAAAAATGGAAAAGTGGCCAGTACAGCATATAATAAACATTTTTTAATCCTTTTGGCTAAGCATAAAAGATCATTTAAAATTTAAATCATAATGACAAACAACCTTGCTACGTCGCTATCAAGTATTTTCTACTCAAAAAAAACAAAACAAAATGAAAGTCGGGTTTAATTTTGTTTATCATTTAAACATGTCGTTGGAAATACATAGAGCTTCAGTCCGACATCAATTTTATGATCCATTGTTTTTGAAGGAACAATATCGAGTAACGTGACATTGTTAAAGAACAAAATGACCCTGAAGGACACGCAACACCTGACCGTTTCAGATCGCTTTACTGCACATATTGCAATTTAAAAAATATATAAATATGGTCCATATAGTGCATTGGCGCAGCTCTAGTAGTGATTTTGTTTCTTGGGAGTATAGTACAGAAGTTAGGCTTGAGACAGACAAACATATGGCTTGTCCAGTATAAATTCAAGTGCACGTCATCAAAGTGAACAAAACGCTCTGTTCGTTTGACTTTTTTCGTTCGTTTGCTACTGTCAATCAGTATCTTTTTCACTGTAAATTTGCTAAATATTTAAATTCGTAGTTATTACAAATAATAAATAAATGCTTTAAGAAAGGTTATGTAATTAATTTTATATCAAATACAACTCCTGCACTAATAAAATATAAACTTCAAACGAACATAACTCGGGCTAAAATAGTTTATATGTTGGCAATATGGTGCCCTGATGCCGCACTTAAATATGGTTGCTGAGGTATTAACATCAAAATAATACTATTTTATTAAACGAAATCACATTAAAATAAGCTTTGCTTGGGATATCATCACAAATAACCTTTTTATCAGTATAACTAACCAAGCTTAATATTGTACTCAAATAAAAAGAAGAATATTATAGAAACTTCGACTGACATTTACTAGATTCTAACACTATTTAAAATGCTTGGCAACATAGTCACGTTCTGACAGCCGTGACGTGCAATTATATTTATACTGGACAAGCCATATATACCTTGTCCAGTATAAATATAGGTGCAGGTAATCAAAGTGAACAAATTGCTCTGTTAGTTGGACTTCCTTCGTTCTCTTGCTACTGTCAATCAGTATATTTTTTATTACTGTAAATTTGGTAAATATTGAAATTCGTAGACCGCAAGTTGTAGCAAAAGATAAATAAATGCTTTAAGAAAGGTTTCGTAATTAATTTTATAACAAATACAACTCGTGGGCTTATAAAATATAACCTTCAAACAAACAAAGCTCATGCTAAAATATTTTAAGGTACTCGTACATTTAATCCTTTTTATAAATAAATAGAAATGGTTCTATAATTTTATGCGCCTTAGACCAAGATTGCTTATTTGGCTGCAAGACCAAGACCAAGACTAACCCGGTCTTGGTCTTGCATTTGCTCATCACTACCCACAATACCGAAGCAAATTCCAGCTTTGTTCTAACTAAAGGAAAATACGAAAATACAGATGTTTTATTAATTTTAAATTTGTAAAATCCGCTGTTTGTCTGAGAATAAATCCCAATGCTCGATTTGAATTAATGGCAATTTTTTTATATGTGGTACAAATGACATTTGATAGTTTTATAATATTCATCCTTTTTATAAATAAATAGAAATGGTTCTATA
This sequence comes from Ophraella communa, assembly GCA_035357415.1. Classification (NCBI taxonomy): domain Eukaryota; kingdom Metazoa; phylum Arthropoda; class Insecta; order Coleoptera; family Chrysomelidae; genus Ophraella; species Ophraella communa. The sequence goes on along the minus strand of CM068988.1, from coordinate 14,968,218 downwards.
ATTTTATGCGCCTTTTTGTTGCAGTCAAAAGTCTGAAAGGCATGCGCAGTTGTTTCACAAAAAAGCTAGCAATAGAATTGCGAGCAAAAGGCTGAAAGTAATTAGAGTAAATTATATCAGAGGGTTCTACTTTGCACTCTCTTTTTTTGTTTGACCCTTTTCTTAATTTTTTTGTGTATCTGCAAATATTCTACGCTTGCTTGGACGGATCCTTGAAGTTTTATTGGCCTTCTATATCTTCTATGATAGAAGAAGTTAGCATCAACTTCCCATTTTGTTTTAGTAACAGTACAACCAAAGAAGATTTTTGTCGAAAAGATCCACAATGGAAATATAGGTAGTGTCGTATAAAGACGGTTTCTTGTTAAGAAGTTCCCAACCAATATTATTCAACTATATTTTGAATATTTTGACCACATATATCATATCATCTACGTCTAAGGTGCTTTGCTGTTTTTTGAGCATACCTGTAGTTTTTTATTTCTTCGATATTATCAGCATCAACTAACCCTCTGCGTCCATTGATGAACATAGGCCTCCCCTTTTTCTGTCATGGGCCATCTGTACGCAGTTTGTCGTTATCCTCTTTCTATCGTCTATCCAACGAGTCGGAGGTCTCCACTATTTGTCCACCTTCCGCCCGTCATTCTGGCTATGTGTCCACCTAGTTCCATTTGAGCCTGGCGATACGTTTAATAACGTCAGTGACATCAGCAAATCTTCATTTCTGAAATGGTCCCTCAACGACACGCCCAGCATTGATCGTTCCCTCCTTTTAACATTTTTTTTACATTTTGCGAGATGTAGAGGATTTATTTCGGACGCCCCTGGTTTAAATTTGCCTCAAACGTGTCAAATAGTAAATACTGTAAAAGAACAATGGTTCTTGAAGGTGACTTGAACGTACTTGTGCGGTGTCGAGTTTCGCGTTAAAAAAAATATGAATCCATAAAAGCTTTTCGAAAATTTATTGGTACAAACCATAAAACAGTTAACAGTTCCACGCTCGTAAACGTATTTTATGTTTTCGAAGTTTGAGGTCATTTTCAAGGTAAAATATTGGTAAGTTAAAACAAAACTTTATTGCCCCTTTGTGAAAAGATTCTCAAACGACTTGAATTTCATTTTCATTTATTTTTGTACATAAAATAACTAGCGCACATTTAATTTTAATTCGATATTTTATTTTTTCATTCATTATGAGTGAGATATATGTCAATCTGAAGATGCTAGTTCTTAGTTCTTAGCGAAACAGCTGCCACTGAGTTTAAAAGAGCAATTTTTTAAATAAATAGTGGAAGTTTTGTTAAAAAAGTTCTATTTTTAATATTTTTTGGGCGAAACTGTAAAAACTAATTTTCCGCCTACCTTACCGGAAAACCAATCATATTAACACCAAAAATAGGGCGGAAAGTATTATTTATCAAACCAAGGGACGAAAATTCAAACGTGACGATTTTTGTATAGTAGCAATGAAAAAGTGTGTCTCGGATTTGACTTTTTTAAATTAGTGAGGGCTTTTCTCAAACAAAATTCTTTGAAATATAAAGCAAAAAAATCTAAAACAAGAAGAGGGCATTCCATTTTTAACAGAAGCGTCTGATTCTGAATACCACATGATGAAGGCGAGCAAATACATAATAGTATAAACCTTAGCATATGAGCTTGATCGTGGCGCTGTGGAATACGTGTATGCCTCTCACGCAGAGGGCTCAGGCTCGAATCTTAACCATAACATTTTTTTAATAGTCATAAAGATAGGTGGAAAATAGTTGTCTGTTACACGTGCATAAATGCACCAGAACCCCTTAACTGGTATTTTTTAGTATTGTTAGTGGTTCTTTAACTGTTGTCTCTCTCCTAGTCCAACTTGTCACTTTTCCGGTCCCTAAATTGTAATTTTGATATTCATAAAACCTGGTATAGGTGCCGTCGTACTACCATTTCTAAAGTCCAGCCTGTGTTGCAGAAGACGTGCAAGATTAAGTTCAATCTCATTGAGGGTTGAAATAAGAGAGAACTATTTGACGTTAAATTGTAGGTATTCGCACTAAGCGAGTGCTACGTGTAAAAATATTTTATGGGATAGATGAGGGACCTCTCAACTTCGCTCGAAGGAAAAGCGATATAATAGCCTTAACCTTGTTGCTAGTGCACATAAAAAATACTTAATTTTTGCAAATATTTAATGATCACTTAAACCACTAGAACTTTGTAACTGCATCTTATCTCAAGTACCTAGATAAATAAACACCTTGCATACTGATCTGCATAGATATACTTGCAGTTAATACTTAAAAGATATAACTTTTGCATACAATGTTTTAACTTCAAACAATTATTCAACCAAATGAATTATATTTCAATGTATGAGTTCTCACTACCCTTAAATACCCCATATTACATCTCACTACCATTGAAAACGACTCCTCGACTTTTTCTTCTAAACATTCTATTAACCACTCGTCAAAAGAACGATATGCCCTTTTGACAGCATATCCATTTAAATTTCCTAACCCGTGACACAATGGCACATGCAAATTTATAATAAGGGCAATGAACTCTTCGCATGGATTATACCAATGGGAACGTTTTTCTTAGCTTGAAATTCGCATCGGTGATGCCAATTCAATTGCGGGATAAGTAACCAGTTTTTTTTCTGGAGAGGTCGGCGCTATACCGGATTTTTGACCTAAATTTTAAGGGCACGAACGATTTTTGCATATCTTGCTACTATATTTTTGTGCGAAAATCTTATAAATGCTCCTCAAACACAACAATGCATAAGAATATATGGGGAGATAGTCAGAATATTGAACAAGGTTTCAATTTCTACATATAAAAATAAATCTCTATTTTTTGTCACGCCATCACGCGTGAACGGCTGGACCAATTTCAATATTTTTATTGTTGTTTTTGTTATTGTCCGGAGAAGGTTCTTGTGAAAGAAATAATTCAACAAAATGGGCGGAAAATTGGAAAATTTAAGAATACTTTTATCTAACCTTAGCGCTTTGGATAATGTAATTTTTTTTTCTACGCTCATGTGTGTAAACGTCAAAACTCGAACTGTTGACCACATAAGTGACATACAATAAGATGCACGTAATGAGATTTCATAATATACACATGCGATTAGATAAGAAATATTAAATTTCTTTGTAATCAAATTGCAATGAAATTCTTATCAATGTACTACTCTATTTGGTCTATTTACATACTTTTGATAAATCGAAAAATATAAAATAGCTTTTACTATTAGAGTAAAATAGCATTAGATTATAAAAGTAATGTCTCTTAATGTCGGCAAAACATTATACAATTTCTGTTATTAGTGACAGTGATGAAATTATGAGCACTTCGTCGGGCGTAGAAAAAGTATAGTACGTTACAAGCGTTGTAATCGCATTACGCACTCGTGAAAGTAACGAACTCGCCTCTGCGCGACTTCGTGTAAACTTTTTCACTTCGTGCGTAATGGGTTACTTACAACTCTTGTTACGTAATATACTATTAATATGACATTTGATATGGAATTGATAGATAGCGTAGGTACTGCAAATATCATTAAAGTTTATAGGCGCTTTCCTTCGTGCACATTCGAAAGTACATAAAAAAGTTGGTAGAAAGGAGGAGAAAGGATACTTTTTAACAAAAATATAATACGAAGGTATACTATTTAATAAAAATATAATATATGGGTACATCAATCTTAAAAATCTATGTTTTTCTCATAGACAGTTTTATTTCGCCTGTTCCCGTGTCGGGATAACAGGAATTATTTTATCTCGAGCTATTTCGTGAAAATCGGATAATGACAATCACTGACAGTATCATATTATTGAAAAAACAATAATATTATGTTTCTATGATTACCAACTACAGGCCAGCTATTTTGGCATTGAATGCAGATTTTAAAAATAGTAAACACAGATAAACAAATTAATACTTTATTTTTTCACTGTTCTTTTGTGTTTTAGGGTCCAGTAAAAGTGTACTTACCGAACTAGTAACGTATATATCTATTTCATAAACCTCGGTTATATTTTTCTGGCGAATTATGTAAAGAAATTAAATTATTATTATTAAATCAAAATAAAATAATAAATTATCAGATCAATTCTCCAGATCTGTTATCTTTCATAACATTTAATGTACCTACGAGAAAGACTAGGCACCTGTTATGTTTAATATACCGTTTATAGACCCTGCGATGAGAATTCCCCTTGTAACCATGCTGAAATTAGCAAATAATTTAAACTTATTAGTAGACATAGATTGGGTATCATCACTGACTACTTTTAGAGCTAGAGTGGTACAGCATATCATTGATTTAACCTGATACAATTTTGGGAAATGTAGAGTGTAGATTTATTATAATCGTAATCATATATTATGAACAGTATTAATAACATGTGTATTTAATGTATTATTTATACATGTAATTAGGCCTTTGGCCTTTTTGTATAATAAATGAATAAATAAATAAATAAATAAATAAAAACGTCTCTAGGTCAATCAATCCAACAATTCTAATTGGCTACTGTCAACAATGAAAGTATACACCAATGGTAATGCTCATGCCTTAGTCTTAAATAATCTAAAATATTAAATAAATATTGTAATTCTTTGAAGATATTATTATAAATCAATTGTTGTGAATATATAATCATAATAATATATGTTTATTCAGATAAGACAAAGGTAAACATTACAGAAATAAAATAGACAATAGTTATTTAAAATATAAATAAATTTATTTTATTATAAAAGAAATAAGTACAATTAAATTAAAACAAAAAGCGTTTCACCTCATAATTCTGATGATGCCATATATCCAACCTAGTAAGAAGAGTTTAATAATCAGGGAACTCATGATTATAGTATTGGCGAAAACGAGCAAAGGGTGCGCCCTCTATATGAACTACTAGAATTTGTTTGCATGCTATTTGTAAGCAGTGTTTTAGAATAAGTTAAATACTACACGTACCATCTTTCCCTAACGATCTTTACAAAATTCAAAATAAAAAGGTTGAATTGACATTGAATCAAATAGCTGATGTTATCCATAAATGGATTTTTTGGCACATCTAATGAAATTGAAATGAAACACACTTGCAGCAAAAATTTTGAAGGTTACTCTAGAAATTATTTTTAAATTGAATACAGATGTCCAAAAAGCTGGAAATGAAAATTTAGTTTAAACATAAAAATAGACTACAAGATTGAAATAAAATAGAATTGAAACAGTAAACAAGTTAAAATTTATATATTAATGTAATTTTGAACAACTGAGATCATTTTATTGCCACCACAATATAAAGAAATCAGAAGAAATAAACTTAAATAGTTATTTATATCTTGATAAGGACAATTTCTGATTCTAATAGTTTTCTTCGTTTAGTATTTGGAGAAGACGAAGACATTAGTATATCCAATATTTTATTGAAACCAACCTTTCTTGTAAAACAATGCCGCTCTAAAATAACTAAATTTTAAAGATATTTTTTTTAAATTTTGTATTATGATCACTAACGAATGTATATAACGAATGTATATACAACATATATACTACTGTATCTACTCCAAACCAAATCCTTCTTTTAGTGCGTCATTAATTTTGACGTCATTACATGACATTTCAATTAAATCAAAATATGAATAATAGTATATTATTTAACGAGCGGTAATGTAGGTCATAACTCACGCAGATGAAGTTTGCAGCACGAGACGCAGGCGAGTGCTGTAATTCATCAAGCGAGTTATGACCATTACCGCAAGTTGAATACTATACTTTATCTACGACTTTAATAATAAATAGATAATTAAAACGTTAGAATTATTGTGAAATCTATTAGATAGGTACCTTTGTCGCCAGATATTTTTCATGAAATTATTAGGTGTAAATGTTTTTGCCTTTTTAGCTACCTACATGCTTCTCTGATTGACGTTTAAGAAACGCAAGTAATTTCCAATAATTTTCTATATTTATTTCATTATTTAAATTGAGTGTGCTTCTCAGCATAGAGTAGAAAGTCCACAGATATGCTTTATACTTACTGCTCAGTTCTTTAAAATATACCTTAAGAACATTTTCTGTAAAAGAGTTTACATTCTTACTGATACATCAATTTTGAAAATTTTTGTTGATCGCTCTGTTTTGTGACTTTTCGGGCAATAAATTTTATACTGTAGCATTAGCTACTTGCCTCAATTCTGGAGGTGTACATAATAATTCATCTTCACTCCCTGAATTCATCTTTCTTAACACCTTTAAAGTTTTTAACAGATTTGAAAACGTCAAAATATCTTTTTAAAAATATCAACTGACATTACTCCCCTCAATTACAATATTGGACTATTCCGTTTCATCGAATCGGCTTTTTATAATGTAGACTCTACAGCCACTTTTGGTATTCGGTTCTTAAATTATCATTAAGTCATAGAATTAAAATTTAATTAATTCTATAGATTGAGTAGACATTTATGTAAAAATGAACACAATGAACAAAATTAAAAAAAGGTTTGGTAGGCATAGGGGATCGAACCGCCATTGATTCCGTGACAGTATATAGTTACTGTGACAGTATGGTGTGATAACTCACTAGAGAGTTATTATAACTCACGCTTTTTGTTTATGGATACTATTAATTCCTTAAAAGCAGTTGAATAATTCATGTATAATTTAATAGGAGTAGATAAAAATTCATAATAATGGACTGGGAAAGTAGTAACGTAAGTGTCAAACCAAATGATTCCAAACAACTTTTTTATGGTATGTTTTATAGGTGTTATTAACTATTTTATTGTATTTTCTTGATTTTTGGGAGTTAATTACTGTTTTTTCATTGGTAAGTGTTCATTCCTATGATTTACATATCACTAAAGTAGATAGACGAACAATTTCCGTAAAAATATTATAACATAACCTTCAAAGTTGTGCATTGTCATAAATTTTAAGAATCATTTCTTTGACATTTCACATTTTAACAGCATAGAACACAAATTTTGACGTCACACTTTCAGTTCAATATTTTATTCAAAAACTAAACTAAAAAATCTAAGCTAGTTCTGGCCAATGAATGATTAAAAGATTACTTAGTAATAGAATAGTTACGAAACTCACTGTTTTTAAGTGCCTACTAGAAACTAGTAGAGGCTTAAGCTTAGAATACAACCTCATTTATTATTTTTGATTATTGTAATGGTTATTTTAAAAGATTTATTATGTTTTCTTCTAAGCTGGTGCTGTGCTGATAACACCAATGAATGATTAAAAGATTACATTACATAGTAATAGTTACGTACTGCTGTTTCTTAGTTCCTACTAGTAATTAGTAGCTAGCTAGACAGCTAATTATGAATATTATTAGAGTATTTTCTTTTATTAATTAAGTTGACGAAGTAAAAAAACGTTGATTTTGTGATTTATTTTTGTTTTATTTTAAATTTTAAGGCTTTTTTCTAAAGGTTTTCTTAGAAAGGGTCGAGACTCGAGAATTTGGGCTCGAGAATTCTCGAGAACGAAAACAGGTCGATATATCAGAAACCCTAACTAAAACTAATCCATAGGTATTAGGTAAACAACCTAACTTCAGTGTATACTTACATATTTTTCATTCGTTTGTGTAACAACACTGAAAAGTGCAGTGTATATTATACGACACCAAGAAACAGACGAAAACACCTTAAATAAATATAAAAATAATAAATAAATATAAAATAAAAAAATTTAACTATAAAATGTCAGAAAATACTAATCTGGATGTCAATTATTGTCATTTCATCCGTTGTCATTGTGAAATTACTGTAATGATCTAGTTCTTTTTCGTCAAATTATCTTAATTCCCATCATTTATTCTGAATAATTATATATTCATAAATAGAAGTCGCTTGAATATGCAACTACACGTCAACACTACATAATTTTCAAAATTCTATATATAAAAATCACTCAATGCGGAAGAGAGAAGGCATGAAAGAAAGGTTTCGTTTGAACTATGCCTAAGCCGGAGAAACAGATCATGTGTATGCATCTTTTAACTACACAAGCCAAAAAAGGCTGTGCTTAGAAAAAGAAATACACCAAATGAGAAAAAAACTAAAAAAAAATAAACGTATATAGTAGATGTGATACAAAGTATACAATAAAACCTTATAGTTATAGAATATTAATAGTAATTTATAGCATGAGAGATAAAATGAAAGGGAATTAATTTACAAAAATACAACGAAAATACCCACAACGAAAACGAAAAAATAAGAGAAAAATAGAACAGTAGTTAAAAGAAATAATAGTTACTATAAAATCAAAGAATATAGCAAAGAAACAAAGGTTATAAGAGCATTAACTTTGCCTCTCTCAAGATTAATACGAGGGTTGCCTTATATATTTCGGAATTAGAGAACAAAAACAAATATTAATAATCGAAAATCACTTTATTGTTTTTCAAAATATTCCCCATGAAGATCTTGTAACATATATCTATCGTCATGTCACCTTGCACTATTACCGACCGTAAACGATACCGCTATTATTAACGTTAAAACCGACCCCGAATATCAATTATTTTTTTTATTATTTACACATTTTTTTATTTATTTACTAATTTTTTATTTACTAACCTAACCTCACCAACTTTAATAACACACTGAACTTGGTTTAAGCGGCGCTACTGTACGACGCTACTGTACACGAGACACCCCTTATAGACGCTAGCTATTTAGCTGTTTGAACGAGGCCAAATATAAACGCGCATCCCGCTTGCAATTGAGTAACGAACGTATCCCTTATGACAAATGACACAAACAAACATGATTTCTGTCCAGGGCTGCGATTTTCGAAATCAATCGACTAACCGCATGCGACGGTCGCATCCATAGATAACCGATAAAAATGAATTATAAATGTTGTATTTTCGACTTCCGACCGATCGCTTTTTCCTATTGCAAAGTTTTGAACGTGGCAACACAGTAGATGTCAAAAATATGACCTCTAACAGGTTGTCTCTGCCTCTAATTAATTTTATTAGTTTGGAAATTAAATAACATAGCGGTTGTTTTGAGTATGTTAAGCGGCACCCACAATTACAAGTGGAAAATGTTCAAAAGATTTTTCATTTAAAGAGGGAGAAAACCATTGGGTAGAAATAACTACCATATTAAATGGAATTCCTCGATCGCAAAAAAGTTGGAAACAATGGAGGAAGGTAGGTATTTATGATACAAATTGTATATATATTATTTGAGTATAGAATTTAATAGAACATTGTTGTTTTATCGTTTTATCTTCTAATACATCTACTCCATTTAAATTGATTTGATTATTAAAATTCATGATAGCATGTATTAAATGTAATACATAAATAACAAATAAATAAACCAATACTAAAATGACTAATAACATACAAAATTACCGTCGTACACGACAGAAAACATCGGCTACTTCAGATCAACCGATGTCATATCGCACACGATAGATTGTGTCGGTCACGGGGATTCAAAAATATATGTTTTTTCAATTTCGTGCATAAGAGCATGCGACAGCGCATCGCACAAGCTCGAAAATCGCAGCCCTGAGCGAGACAATATGTAGACGAGTAAGACAATTTTATATCCTTTCTCGACTAATACGCTCATATGAAGAGTTGGAAAAGCGTCCTAGTATCTCATCTTGTGAACTTTCCTTTTTGGTTGTTGGAAGACACAACCCGCTAAGTTACATCTAAGTTAGAGCCAAGTTACCGCCCAGTTAGAGCCAAGTTACCGCTAAGTTGAAAGCATCTTTTGGAAGGTCCCTATGTGGAGATAGTCCTTCAAACCATCAAACCATTTTAAGCTGATGTTGAGATCACAGAAGCCTAAATCCAAACCACTTCTGAGCCGTTAGGAAAACCTCTACATATCAAGCTGCCAGAACCGTTGAATAAACATCCAGAAACTTTCATCCCTAATTCTCTGAAGCCGCCCTTCTAGACAGTACAGATACCTAAAGTTAAGTCCATTTTTTACAATTCCTTCCTGTTCATTACCGGCAAGTACAGTTTCAATAAATAATCAATATTTAAAAAAAAACCGTTTCATTTATGTACCTTAGACTATAAGTCTTAAGGGTGTAGCGTGGTCGGTCTTTTGTTTTAAGTAGCTTCTTTATTTGTTGTTTAATTAAACTAATTACAAGGTGTTTCTATCTTTCTCACCTTGTAGTTTGTTTGCTAATCGATAGCGTTCAAAAGATAGTGGCGCCCTTATTACTTATACATCCCAATTCTTCCTATAGTGAGCATTAACTTGGAGTCGAACCACACCCTGGAGAGGGTCTCTTAGCCGGGATTTCTTTTGGAGAATTTTGTAGTAACAAATTGACTCCCTGCCTTTTTGAGATTAACATTGTTACAATCTATACACTTTTGCATGCGTTTGTACCAATTGTCGAAGCACTTCTGCCACTCTGATTGAGGTATCTCCAAAATATGCATTCTGAATGCAACAACCGCTTCTTCAGGTGTCGAAAAACGTTGACCTCTCAGTTTGTTGTTTACTTACGGGAATAAAAAGAAGTCATTTGGTGCCAAGTCAGGACTATACAGGGAATGACTCATCAAATCGATTTTTTGGGTGCTCAAAAATGCAGTTGAGCCGATTTGTGGGAGCTCGCATGGTCCTGGTGAAGAATGATCAATCTTCAGCGGTTGGTTTTCCTGATTTCTTGGAAAACATCTGGGAAACAAATAATTGTGTACCACTCATAATTGACTGTTCTGCGTTGTTCTAGTGGTGCGGTTGCGACATGTCCAGTTTTTCCGAAAAAACAGGCGGCCCCACTAATGCCGAAGATTGTCTCAATCTCACGATAGGTCACATGACGATCTTGCAATATCAATTCGCGCACAGCATCAATGGTTTTCAGAACAACACCTAATATTGGACGACCTGCACGAAATTCGTCTTGGAGTGAACCATCGATAAACACTGGTCCTTGATGGAGCTTCATAGGCTTGAATTAAGTTCATCCATGCCCATGCACTGTTGTTGAGTTAATCCACGTCGAAAGTTGTAAAAAATAATCGCACGAAAATGTTCACGATTTAACTGCCACTTTTTGGGCCGAGATTAATCTTTTAAGTTACTGTAAACAACACAAATAGCGCTCGTATGTCAAAACGTTCTGACTACATTACTATAGTTAAAAAAAAGGATGGACCAAAGGTGGAAAACAGAAGTAAATTATGATACCAAACAGCAGAAAATTACCAAATGGAAGGAGAAAGAGAAGAAGAAAGCAAAAGAAAAATGGTAGCTTCTCACCAAACAAGCTAGTCTAGATTCACAGAGCCAATACAAATATTCTGTTTGAAAATACTGACCAATTAGCCCTATCAACACATTATAAACCAGATATATTTAGAAGCAATTAATAGAGTTGATTATAGAATTGGCAATAAATACAGCTTCAGTTCTTTCGTCAATAAGAATGCTTTGACTACGCCACTGAATGAAAATGACTACCACAATAGCAGTTTAAATGTTTGGGGAAGATTACCACAGTGGAACAGCCCGGAAATTACTAGTTATATCGACTTCGACCGTGAAAGCATACACACCTACAATACCAATTGGCTCATAAAAAATCAGTTTAAATACCACTTTTACAGTAATAAATTCAGTCGTGATTTTTTTGCGAAATTAAATAATTTGGGGTAAAATTGCAAGATTAGAACATATGCAAAGTTGAAGCTGGTCACTACTTTAGAATTTATCTTACAAACATACAGAAAGAGCTTATAAAAGTAGCATTATAGATAAAAATGTTGAGTAGTCTACTCTCAATAAATCAAGTAAAAAAACCCTTTTAAAAATGGACAGATAAAAGTCTGACAACAAAACAGACATAACTATACAAAAGAGTATAAATGGACACGTGCTGTATCACTACTTAAGATATTCACTACTAAATCAAACATCTTCGAAGTCCACTTAAGATTATCAGCATTTGTCTGCTTACGAACAACTAAACCAGAAAAAGTAGTATAATGGGTAACATTTGAAAACAAACATATTACTAAAAACGGACCACTTAAATAAAATTTAATATTATTTTGTATAAATAGTTTTTTTGTAAATATGGTATTTATTTAAATAATTTATTTTAAGAAAAATAGGAATGAGCGCACTAATTGGATACTTAATTCGTTGTATGTAAACTATAATTAAACTATTTTTATCAAAAATTGAAGATTGGCCAGCTTTTGTAAATAATTACCAAAATATATATAATATTGATATTTTTGAAATCAAAGAGATAATTAATTCAATAAAAAAATTTAACTCTTCAGGTTGAGATGGTATTCCAGCTAAAGTTTTATCTCAATTGCCTAACAATGTCATTTCAGTACTGGCAGACGCCATTAATGTATCATTTGGCTCTGGTGTTTTTAGTGATTTTATGAAAACGACTACAGTGATACCGATCAGAAATCTCCTTTCAATTTTAGACCTATTTCTTTGCTACCTACTTTATCTAAGATAGTCGAAAAATTGGTTAAAAGGAGAATGCTTAATTTTCTTAATAAATATTCCTTCAATTCGGATTTCAACCAGGAAAAAGTACTGCGGATGCAATGTTTGCTTTCATGGAAAATATTTATTTGGAGATGAATGAAGGGAAAGTTGCAGCTGCTGTTTTTTGCGATGTTTCGAAAACGATTAAAAAAAACCAAATAAAATGAAAATGGTACCTAATATGACAGAAGATGATCCCGATCGCAGAATTGAATTCTATAGCAAATTAATAGAATAGATTCCTTATTATCTCCAAACAATTGTTTTAGTGATGGAATTCTAGAGTGACACATATCCTGACTTTTTTTTGTAAATGACACAACCACGTTCTTAGTTTAGTAAATGTGTAGGATTTTAGGAAACTACATTGTTGGGCCGATATGTTTAAACGCAAATTTGACTGAAGAAATTTACCTGGAATTGCTCCAGAATGCTATTGAACAACGAATTCTTGAAATACTAGATCATGCTGACGAATTTCGTTATGTGGAAATAAAATTTCAGCAGAACAGTGCTCCTTCTCATTATTATGAACCAATGGAACGTTATTTAAATAAACAGTCCAACATGTCCAATACAGTGGCCTGAGCGTTATCCTGATATGAACCCACTGGATTTTTTTTGTGTGGTTACCTTAACTTAGAAGTTTATAGTATGCCAATTAATTATATTGAAGAATTAAAGCGAAGGATTCGTGAACAATGCAGATTATTTTCCAGAGAGACGCATTCGGGAAGAGTTTTCTGCATCTTCTTCTTTTTCTAGTGCCTTATCCTCAATGGACATTGCCCACATAACTTTGTTGACAGCAGCTCTAAATAGCTCTGCTGAGGTTTTTTTAGTCCATTGTCTAAGATTATGTAACCAGGACCTCTTTTGCCATCCATTTTACCTTGCATAATCAGCTGCAGTCTTTCATATTTTTGGTTACGCAAACTATATTTTTCGCACGTCTCAGCTACTTTCTCTATTAACCTCTGGAGACCCTCAGCCGTATCTGCAAAAAGAACAGTATCATCTGCATATCATCTACAAGAACTTCCTGAAATAACCCATCTGAATAAATGTTAAAGAGCAAATCAGACAATATACAACGACGAATTTTAAATTTTTAGGATTTCATTTCCTCCACATGAACAAACGATTCTTGCTTCCAGTAAATATTGAAGATAACTCTTAAATCCATTTAGTTGGTATTAATTTAATATTTCTATTCACTTTTGATGACTACTGCATTCAAAAGCTTTTTCAAAGTCAATAAAAATCAAAAAAATTACAATTTACGTCGCGGCTTTGTTGGACCAATAGGTTTAGTCTGTTTTAATTAGTAACTTTTTGCATTATAAGTACTTGTAGAAGTGTTCCACAGACTTTACAACAGTGAGGAGTTCACGTCTGGTTACGAAGTAGTTCTTTTCCGCTTTTCATAATGTCTTCCTGAAATATCCACACTTTCCTTTCCATCTTGCAGTTGCGATAAGATAGCTCCAATTCCTACATTGCTAGCATCGGTGTCCAGAATGAGTCTACCCTCAGGAAGGGAATAAGCAAAAACAAGGGCTGATGACAATTCCTTCTTTAATAACTCAAAGGCCGTTTGGCATTCGTCCTTCCAACATTTAGTTTCTGCCCTTACTTATGCCACCCGTTTCTTTTACTTTCTTATAGATATTGAGCAAGTCATGGTGGCGACTCCTTAGCTCGATTGTTTCTTCAACGAACACTCTTTAGCTAATTTTATTTTCTTCAGTATTTCTTTATGTATGTGTTAGTTTGTATTGCGATTTTTGTTTTTATATTCTCGGTGTTTTTCCATGAGATTCAGAATTTTATTCATCATCCATTTCTGTTTTTTCGTCATGGGTCATTCCCAAGTTTTTCGTTGGCAGTATCTATCATCATATTTTTAAAAGTATTTTATTCCAGTTCTCTGCAAAACTTTTTTATTATCAGGAAGTCAATAGCAGACATTTTGAACAATGTTTAACAGTTTAATTATTTCAATGTAATTATTAATTACTAAATATATTATTTTGTGGTAATAGTTTATCAAAGAAACGACTTCCTGAAAGCCGTTTGCAGAACAATGCATTGGTTTCTCTAGAGCCTTCGCAAAAATGACAGTTCTCACTTTCTGATTTGCTCAATTGTCCATTGTTTTAGGGGCAGTGTCCAGTGAGAAGGCCTGAAGACCTGCGTTCAGTCTTTTTTGCTTATTTCGAGAAGGCACTAGGGTTTTTCAGGTGAAACGAGGGTTGCCTTTTATATTTCGGGATTTGGCAACCCTGGTGTTGCAATCTGGCAACTGACAGCTCTATCGTCAAGTTGAACATTTTTGAGGTTATACGTACTCAGAAAGTTTTGACATACGAGCGCATTTGTGTTGTTTACAGTAACTTAAAAGATTCATCTCGCCCCAAAAGTGGAATTAAACTTTATAACTTTTAAAGTGTATTAGCTCAGCAACAGTGCATGGATGAACTTACTTCAATTATTGCCGATGAAGCTCCATCAAGGACCAGTGTTTATCGATGGTATGGCGAATTCAATCGTGGCCGTAGTTCACTCCAAGACGAATTTCGTGCAAAGTTGTTGTTCCGAAAACCATTGATGCTGTGCGCGAACTGTTACCTATCGTGAGATTGAGACAACCTTAGGCATTAGCGGGGCCAGCATACATTCAATATTGCATAAATATTAGACAGTCAAAAAAATTTGTTCGCGTTGGACCTCATAAAATGTGTCAATCGCGCAAAAAAGGCTCGTGTTGATTGGTCGAAAGAAATTCTCAAAAATACGATCGCTTCGAAATACGTCGATGACATCGTAACAGGTGATGAATCGTGGATTTACGCGTATGAACCCGAAAGTAAACAGCAGTCGACTTTATGGGTGTTTCAAGATGAGCCCAATCCAACAAAAGTTGTTCGCGCACGAAGCACTTCCAAGCAAACGGTCGCCTGTTTCGGAAAAACTGGACATGTCGCAACCGTACCACTCGAACAACGCAGAACAGTCAATTCTGAGTGGTACACAGCCATTTGTTTGTTAGTTGTCTTCCAAGAAATCAGGAAAACCAACCGCCGAAGAGGGATCACTCTTCACCACAACAATGCGAGCTCCCACACATCAGCTCAAACAACTTCATTTATGAGAACCCAAAATATCGATTTGATGAGTCATCCGCCGTATAGTCCTGACTTGGCTCCGAAGGACTTCTTTTTATTCCCCTACGTAAAAAACAAACTGAGAGGTCAACGTTTTTCGACACCTGAAGAGGCGGTTGCTGCTTCAGAATGCATGTTTTGGAGATACCTCAATCAGAGTGGCAAAAGTGCTTCGACAATTGGTTCAAACGCATGCAAAAGTGTATAGATCTTCATGGAGACTATTTTGAAAAACAGTAAAGTGATTTTCGATTATTAATATTTGTTTTTGTTCTCTAATCCCGAATTATAAAAGGCAACCCTAGTTTATTTAAAAAACCTCGCCTTAGGTAATCCTGGCATACTTATCCAGTGAGATCGTAGTTGATCCTTTTTGACGTGGGTTTTAGTGACACCATCAGAACTTGTCTGATACGGTGAAATTTGCTTTCAATGCATCAATGTTATTTATTTTTCTTGAGGCCAACATATTTTTGCGCTTTTTGGCTGAGCATATAAATACAAAAATAATAAAAAAAATGTAAGTACAGTGTATTATAATGTTCAAAATAAAACAAATAAAGATGTTTGTTTGTAGTAAATACAAAAATATTTATCCATGCAAGTGTAATTTTATGAATGAAATCTGATAAAGCAGTTCTTATCTTGCTAAACAGAATCCTTGCTCGATGCAAAGATCAACGCAATAACAAACCATGAAATCTTATGAGCTCATATCCGTTTTATATATTTATGCGATAACATCCGACTGGTTTTTCTAAAAAAATGTCGTGATAATAGAATATATTTCTTTTAAAGTAAAAAAATTGCTTAATAAAAATTTTAATTAACCGGATGAATATAATAAAACAGTTGTGTTATTGATAAGAAACAAGAATTTTAATAAAAATTTTAAAAAATCATAACCTTGTTAATTATTTTAAGATATATTATAAACATTCTTAAAGAACTATTGAGATTATGTAGTTTTACATATATGTAAAAAAATTAGGAAGGTTACCCATTTAAAATTATTTAATATTATTTTTTTACTACTTACAGCAAACTTCTTTACGAAATTTATTGTACTAACCCCTTACTGTGTGAAATTCCATCTTATTAAGAACAGTAAACAACTAAACGGATGAATGAAACTTCCACTATTTATTCGAAACAGCTGTAATTGAATTTAAAAAGTATTTTACGAATAAATAGTGGAAGTCTCATTCAACCATTTAGTTGTTTACTGTTCTTAATTAAATTTCTTTCCGTTCGGCTCTATTCGTGATTTCAACCGTAAAGGTAGCATGCAAAATAAAATTATTATTTTTTTCTCCAAATTATGTAAATACATTGGTAAGGATTGTGAATCTATGTAATTAACCAGGAAGAAAGTTTTAACAATCTAACATTAGGTACCAAAACACATCAGTGGTTGACAAGTTGGTCCAAGGAGATGACAACTTCGTATTTATAGAGTAATTCAATATGCTGTCAACAATAAAATAATATGGCGGCTGACAGGTAAACATGAAATCATGTGGCTTCTTTCAGGGGCGAGCGATAAATGTTTATCGAGACTCCCTCAACTAAGAAAATATTTTAATTTGTGATATTTAATAATTATTGTAATGCCTATCATGTCTCTGTGGATATATCTGGCTACCTAATATTTTATGATAATGATTTCTAAGCGTAAGAATCAGTTAAACACCCGGTATAGTACTTTTCGCAATAAATGGTATTGACTGAAGGATTATAATAAAACCAATTAGACCCTTAAGTTGTAAAATCCGAGATGCACATCATAAATGTAAAAGGACCTGATTCAGGTAATTTTGTTTCTCAGAGAGGAATTGTAGAGGATTACAGCTTACACTTCTTGTTCATTTTAGTCTTTGTATTTCATTGGAAGTGTTCACTTGTGTTACGGCGTGCAATAATTTTATAACATTTATTTGTTATTACAGACATTAATAGCAAAGATTTTATACCCCAACGTACAGAATAGACAGTATGTGGCGTCCGTGGATAAAAAGTAATAGTGCTTCTTCCAGTGGTTCGTTAAAGAAGAATCACTTATCTTGTGACGCGAAAATCATTATAAAAAATGTGTATAGTTCCTTACTTCAGCAAGGATATAACGCGGGTGCTGCAGCAAGAGTAACCAGTAATTTGACGAATTGTTGAAAATTCCATGGAATCAAGAAAAAAGCGTAAAGATTCCGGTGTCACAAAAAGTCTAGACGACTGGGAAAAAGATTTGATAAGGCGAAAAATCTACACTGTATACGATGAGCAGAGTGTCCCTACAATCAAAAGTCTGAAACAGTGGCTCATCAATGACAAAACTCACATCAACTGTGGCGTCACTACTCTTTGGCGAGCTCTGTCTGCAATGGGCTTTAAATATCGCAAAATTGACAAGAGACAAGTAATAATGGAATCCACACGCCAATAAGAAAATACCGGTCTGAAAATCGGCCAATACTCTACCTCGACGAGACGTGGTTTGACACGCATGACACCCCTTCCAAAGGATGGTCTGATTCCTCTGTTAAGTGTAAAACAAAAGCACCATCAAATAAAGGGAAAAGAATCACAATATTACACACAGGATCAGAAAATGGTTGGATCCCAAACGCTATGTGGCTTTCTGCCAAAAATATTAAGGACTCTTGTGTTGATTATCACGAAGATACGACAGCAGAACTTTTTGAAGATTGGTTTAAAGCTTGTCTGTTACCCAACATTCCGCCAAACAGCGTTATAGTAATGGACAACGCAAGCTATCATAGTAGACAAATGCAAAAAATTCCTGGCTCAAAGAATACGTAATTGGAGATTCAAAACTTCATGGCTATAAATGACATATTTTTAGGAAAATTATACAAAAAAAGAACTTTGACAAGTGCTGCAGTCATTTTCTTTAAAAAAAACGTATGTTTGTGATACAATTGCAGAAGAATTGGGACATACAGTGTTACGACTACCTCCTACTTCTTGTTCAATCCCATAGAGCTTATGTGGCACCAACTTAAATCGAGTGTGCGCGGAAAAAATACTTCTCCGACTCTAAGGGTAGTGTGATAGAATTAATTAGGAACTGTATGAATGCCATTCCTACAGAGAGTTGGAAAAGTTCTTTGTAGTCATGTTATAAATGTTGAAAACTCGTACCTTTCTATAAAATCAATTGCACCAATTATAATTAATTAACTGAACTAAATATAGAATAGAATTGTAATATTTAAATAAATTACTTGTATATCTCCTATATTTATGCAAAATTCAAATTTCTTAAGTTCGACCCTGTAGCACATTTGAATCTATTACCTGATGATTTTCTATACAATGAGATTAAATCGGGTAATGTCGGGTAGTTTATTGCAGTTTATAAGCCAATACCATTTACTGTGAAAAATACTATAAAATGTACTAAGAGAGATGTAGGTAAACTACGTCTCGTCAAGCGTTTATTTACAGGCCCGAAAACAATCAAATTTATCAAATTTATTAATATTTATACATTTTTGTGTTATATATTACAAACAATAGATAAAAAATGTACATAAAATGACGCGTGACTTCCTTTATACCAAAACACACACGAATCTTTTTAATATTCTATTCTTCGTATGGAACACCCAGCGGAGAAAAACAAAAACATTTAAAACAATAAACGCATTATTCAAACGAACAAATTCGTTGGATTAAATAAATAGTTTTTCCCTCCTAAACAAATAAAAAAGTGATAACATTTTTTTGATGCACTCCCTCGTCTGTCTTTGCTTTTAGGAGGTTAATATCCTAGTTTTAGACTGACAGCAGTTCACTTTGTAGGCACCAAAGCAGTTAATTGATAAGTTGTAGGGCACAAGTGACGTTAAAAACAGAAAGCATGAAGTAGAACGTCGAGTACGAAATCGAGTGACAGTATTGGATAATTTACAAATGGGCAATTAGCATTAAGTATTTATTGCTTTGTAAAATCCCATAGATTTTATCATATCTCTAGATTTCGTTCAATTTTCCGTTCTTTGCATACCCGTAACTTCAACCCCCTACCGAGGATGAACACAACCCCTTGATTTTGTATAGAGATGAGTAGTGTTGCCATACCTCATTTTGAAGATCTTATCGAGTACTATCTGATACTGAAATTTAGTTTCAAAATTTTCATCGATGACGAAATTACGGGTAAAATAGTGGAAGACTACCTACTTTTATGAATTTTTTTAGGAATGATCCATTACCCAAATGTGGCTGATATCAAATATCAATAAAACACTAAATTTACTGTACTAATTCTTACTTTTTGGAAGTCCATCTTACTAAGAATAATAAAAAACACTTCGCTTTAACTCAACTTCCAAGTTTAATTGAAAAATTCGGTTTAAAATCACAGTTACAGCTGTTTCAATATGTCAATCTGACGATGCTAGTTTTATAGCGAAACAGCTGTAATTGTGATTTTAAACCGAATTTTTCAATTAAACTTGGAAGTTGAGTTAAAGCGTAGAGTTTTTTATTATTCTTAATAAAACACTAAGTCAAACCACAATAAATTTAATGGTAAAACTATAAAAATGCGCGACTAGTTACGGTCTTAGACCATCATCAGGCTATCATGTAAAAGTCAGTACATTTGTACAATATTGAAAGTTACATCAGTCAAAATATTATGAATATGTAGGTAAATAAAATATAAAATACAAATTGGCGCACCGAAAACGAAACAGAGGCATTTACTGGCAGATGATTCCTTTAAAAAAAAACGCTCGGACCCGTCGATTTTTTTATCGAGGGGGACACAAAATTGGCATAAAATCACATTAACATTTGCAGCCCCCTAAGCGGGGGTGGCACCATCCCTAAAATCTTAAATGGAAAGGGGGGTCGAATGATCCATCATTTAAAAGGTCTTTCAACTCCCTTTACAATGATGTAAAATTCATGTACTTCAATTCAGTAGTTTTGGAGATTTATTGATTTAAAGTTTAAAAACATCATCAAACATCAAACATTACTTTGCGCACTAGTTAGAAAATATACTATTTTCATTATGTCTTTGCATCAGCTAACGTCACACTCTGTCAAATGGATTGAGATTTAATGCTAATTAAGTAGTCCCTGTCTTTTTTACCTTGGTGGTGTCCGCATATCTTGTGAGGAGAAGCTGTTTTAGTTTCAGCTCAGACGTTATTTAGATAAAATTTATTGTAACACTCTTACTGTGTGAAAGTCCATCTTATTAAGAACAGTAAACAACTAAACGGTTGAATGAAACTTCCACTATTTATTCGTAAAATACGTTTTAAATTCAATTACAGCTGTTTCGCTAAAAACTAGCATCGGCAGATTGACATATTGAAGTTACATTTTGTTTGTTTGTAGCTAGGTACCTGATGTTAATTAAGTAGGTAAGGCTAGACCAAGTATGGAAGTAATAAGACATAACAATATTAAAGCCTATAGAGCGGGTCACAGTTATTATGCAGCGTGGCCGACATAGGCCAATGTAAATCTTATGGGCGAATATTCAACACTGTTGCCGCTTTGGTTAAGGCTTGAACCACAATTAACTCAGCCAATTTATTTTCGTAGAAACGTTTTATTATGAATTTTGCCAAACAGATGTTTTCTATATAATAAATATTATTAAAAAATGGAATTCAAATCTATTTATGTAGATTGTAATCAGCATATACCTGATCACTTGATGGATTATTTAGGTCTCTACTAAATCTTTCAGACAAATCCTAATCCTATTGCCAGTGAAAATATTATTTAATTACAAAGATGCTAATTATTTTTACCTGTATGATCCCTTGATCCTCGTAAACCGTTATGTAATATTCCTGGAATGTAGAGGTAAGTAAATTTAGAGGTAAGTAATAACATAGGCAGGTACCTATCTGTTTCTGCTGATAAACGAAAGGGCATTATTGAAACAACAGCCATGCAGTTAGCAGCACCGTTTGAAAAATTTAAACAAGGTGAAAATCTTCATCGTCAAACCAAGAGGCTTTTATTGAATATTTTAACGTATACTTTGAATACAAAAGATGACAAAAGTGTGACAGCGAAAATAGAACTGATTTCTGAAATGACTGGCCTTAGTGTGAGAACAGTGTATAATCTGAAAAGCGAATTATATTATTATATTATTATATCATAATTTGACAAAGGTCTTTTGTAAGGTCTTTTGTAAGTACAATATTTTCCTTTAAACGCGTAAAATTTATCTAAAAGCATAATTATAAATATTCTTAATTACTCACTAAACGATTTTCAAATGAATAATTTAGTCAACATTTAAATCATAATAGTAACACAATGGCAAGTTATATTCCCGCGCCAGTTGGAACCAAATTCGAAGAACATGCCGATATGGCAACGCCGTCGTCCATAAACGCAATGCTGCATAATAACTGTGATCCGCTCTATAGATGTTATTAGCCCTAAGGGAATATCCTGGATGTAATTCCCTCTAAGATCAGTATAACTGTGCAATGATATAGAAAAACCAGGAAAAAACTATATCATGCTGATCTTTACAATAACTTAATATATTTCTGTTACAATTTCGTCTTATCTATGTATAAAATGATGACTCAATCAAAGTAAGCAGTTGAATAGTATAGAGAACTTCCAAGATTTATTTGTTCATTCACTAGTTTAAATTGTTGATCTGCTAGATCAAGTTCTTCGAGGAAATCTAAATATTGTTTTTTATCACAAATATGTACTATTTGAATGTCATCGGTGTGTATGAGTGAGTGTGAATGTTCAAGAACGCGTTTTGCATAGTTTGACTTATCTGGTTGTTGTAATCTATAAGCTCTTAAATGTTCATTGAATCTTATTTCAAAATTTCTTTGTGTTTGACCTACCTATTTTTTTTAATTTAGGTAATTTTGTTTTTACATTTAACAATTCTGTACCAACATTATTGTGTGATTTGAAAGAAATTAATGCAGATGTTGCCGATGCTATTATTTTTGAAATTGTATTAGAAATATTTCCACAATATGTAATACTTTTATAACTTTAAATTTCTTTAGTTTGTTGAGGGAATATTAGTTGTACTGACATTTTCTGTTCTTTCTTATTAATTAATTTATTTATCAAATGTAATGGGTAAATAGCTATTACACGTAGCTATTTGTTTTATAATCTCAATTTCTTTATTCAAATAATTTTTGATCATTGGAATTGAAAATGCTCTATGTATCATAGAATTATAAGCTGCTAATTTATGTAACCATACCATATCATTCAAATCATCCTATATCTGAAGTTTTAGCCTAATTATGGTCCGAAACCAAAGACCGAATCTAGTTGCACTTTCGATCAAAACTAACATTAAATATTGCGGTGTTTTACAGATACATTTAGTGTCGGACACATTACAGTTATTCATAATTCCTTCGTGTGTTTTTTCTAAATCTAGACTAAACTCTTCTTCAGAGTTTCTGAGGGCGTTCAAGTTTTCATTGGTACACCGTATATATAGATGTATGTATGTTTAATTAAATTTGTAGTTGAAACATTTTATTTAATTTTTGTTTCAATTTGAATACGGCTTTAAACCCTTTAAAATTGCCGCTAGGATTTAGTTAGACACTAGATGATAGACTACTGTGTACAAAAAATTATTATTTACGATCCTGTCCGTGTCGTAATCAAGGTTTTTCTAAGACAAAAACAATCTTCAAGAAGAGCTAATAACACGCACTTATTTCTCTGATATAGTACCGGTAGCATATTTACGATAGCGAAGGCACAAGCTATAAAAACGGAGACGAACAGGCATCGTGATAAGGTCGGCGGTGTCTTTTGAGTTTTGTCGGTATTAAAAAACCGACTTGAATAACAATTCTCATGGGTTTAGTTGATAAAGGTATACGTGTGCACTGTTTGATTTTTGATGTGAATCTAATCTTTCATGAAATTTAATTATTATAATGACGGTACGGCTCGATTGAGCAATAAAAAGGGTTAGTTTGAAAAAAAAACATTGTTTTCTATTAATAATTCCGTCAAGTTGTATGGATATATACTATTTATCATAAAAAATGGTACACCCAGAAACAATTAAGCTGTTTTATTGAAATTTAGCACACATGTTTAGGTAGTGTAATATTACAAATTATATTTATTGTACCAACCCTTACTGAGCTGTTAAGAATACTATTACATCCCAAGCAGCCAGAACCATTAAAGAAACTTTCATCTCTCCACGAAGAAGCTGAAGCCGCCCTCCTAGACAGCACAGAAACCTAAAGTTAAGTCCACTTTTTACAACTCCAGTTCATTATCAGCAAGTACTTACAGTTTCAATAAATAATCAATTTAAAAAAACAGTTTCATTTATATACCTTAGACTATAAGTCTTAAGGGTTAGCGTGGTCGGTCTTTATTTCAAGTAGCTTCTTTATTTGTTGTTTAATTAAAGTAATTACAAGGTGTTTCTATCTTTCTCACCTTAGTTTTTGTGCAGTTTGTTTGCTTAATCGTTAGCGTTCAAAAGATAGTGGCGCCCTTATTACTTATATATCCCAATACTTCCTATAGTGAGCATTAACTTGGAGTCGAACCAACCCCTGTAGAGGGTCTCTTAGCCGAGATCTCTTTTGGAGAGTTTTTTTAGTTACAAATTGGCTCCCTGCCTTTTTGGGACTAAAAAGGGTTACAATGTGTGGGTCCATCTCTGGAATTTTCTTACCTCAAATAGAGGAAAAAGCGAATTTAACCTTTATCTGGAATTAAGAAGTGTAAGTTATATTTTTCGGGTTCAAAAATAGTGCTGATTCTTTCTTAAATCTGTTTATTTGAGTTATTGGTACATCCAGAAGCAATAAAGTTGTTTTATTGAAATTTAGCATACTTGTTTAGCCTGTAATTAGGTCGTCAGCTGTTCTGAACACTATTTACTAGGTAATACAAAAATACAGTGCTTTTCAGATAAAAGTATCCACCTTTAATAACTTTTGTAATACTGGTATTTAGCAAAAATCCAAAAACACGTCAATTTATGTTAGAAGGGGCAAGCATTATGGCTTATTTAAACTTACTGGAAAAGCCACCCTCTCTCCCCTAGCAGCATCCCTTTTTTTTAAATTACTTCTGATATTTTTTATGTAAAATTTGGATCGATTTGGATACTCCTCTTTGAGCTGATTTCAAAAATGTATAATACTTGCAGGTTAATGTGGTTAGTTTATCAGATAAACAATTTTTCTTTTAATAGCACAAATTTTACTTATTTTTTACTTTCACCTTATTTGCCTGTAATAAAATGGGTTGTACAACAGTTTAAACTCTTTAATCTTTTTAACTGTGCTATTTATTCTACTTCAAAAATCCAAACAACAAAAAACAATTGTCAACTAAAATTTGTAGTCACTATTGATAGTGTACATTTCGCTGAAATGGTTTACTCTTTGCAAGAAAGAGTTGAAATTGTAGGTGTATATTACCAAAATAATAATTGTGCAGCTAGCTGCTGCTAGAATATTTAACGAATTACATGACGGAAGAAATTCAACTCATAAGTATGTAATTCAACTGATGGAGAAATTTACTACAACAGGTTCTGTTTGCAGTAAAGTGCATAAGCGAGAAGGACTCGTAAATAACAAAGCAATCCAAGTGGCAATTGTAGGGCAAGCCAGCTTAGAGGCTCAACAACCCTAATCGTTGTCAACAATAAGTAGAGCGATCGGTGTTTCATCTTCTACAGTTTTCCGAGTTCTACATAAATTCAAGTACCACCCATACAAAGTTAAGTTGGTGCACGAGTTAAATGAAGATGATTTTGATCGTCGTCTAGAGTTTTGCGAATTAATGACACAATTTATCAATAACAATCCACAATTGTTAAACAATGTTTGCTTTTCTGATGAATGCTCATTTTCATTAAATGGCTTAGTAAATAGGCATAATTGTAGATATTGGACTGAAAGTGATACACATATTATGCGTGAATTCCATACACAACATCCCCAAAAGTTAAACGTTTGGTGTGGTATCCTAGGTCACCACATTGTCGGACCTTTCTTCATCAACGGAAATTTAAATGGTGAATCATATCTTAAGTTACTCAGGGAAGGGGTTGAACCACGTATTACAACAATAATAGAAAATGATGATAACCTTTCCGAAGATTTACTGGTATTTCAACAAGACGGAGCTCCCCCACACCATGCTATGCCTGTCCGACAATATTTAAACGAAAAATTTCCCGCTCGTTGGATAGGTAGAAGAGGGCAGATGATGGAGTGGTCACCTAGGTCACCGGATTTAACACCCCTAGACTTCTTTTTATGGGGGTAAGTAAGGTAGTAAGGTTCAATGTGAGTGGGGCGCTCAACCACCCCTCCACTGCGACCACCGTTGGGTCTATTGTGGCTCACCCCTAGGGTTATAAATCGCCATACAAGCCAATCCTCCTTGCAAAGTCAATGGTTGTCTGCGGCGAGACCTGTTTAAAGTCGTTAGGCTCCAATTTTGGGAAACCAAAAATGCGGTGCCTAGTATTTTCCAGGGCGGAGCAAGAACATAATATGTGTTCTGCAGTCTCGTCTTCCACACTGCAGAAGCGGCAGTCTGAAGTTTGACTCAGACCTATTTTCTCCAGGTGGTATCTTAGACGACAGTGTCCCGTAAGCAGTCCTATAAGAATGCGTAGGTCTTTCCTATCCCACTCTAGAATCTGCTTAGTTATATTTTTCGAGGGTTTGGAGATGAAAGCCTTCGAATGGATTAGTCCTGGGATATCATTCCAGTACATGAGGATTTTCCTCTCTATCGAGCCGGAGATAATATCTTTGGCAGTACTTTTGGTAATGCCAAAGAATGGTTCAGGTCCTATAAATCTAGACTCTGCTCCTTTTTTGGCAAGAGTGTCGGCTTTTTCGTTACCCACCACTCCGCTATGTCCTGGTGCCCAGAGCAAAGTTACCCTGTTGTTGGAACCAAGACGTTCTAAGGCTTTAATACAGTTCCATACCAACTTTGAATTGAGCCGGTTGGATCTCAGTGCCTTAAGAGCTGCCTGGCTATCTAATACAATATGTATGTTTTTGTTTACAAGAGGGTGATTTATCAGCTCTCTTGCACACAATTCAATGGCGAAAACCTCTGCCTGAAAGATGGTAGCATATGAGCCGAGGTTTACTACGATTTCAACCCTCGGTTTGCTACCATACACTCCTGCTCCAACACCTTCTGGAGTTTTGGAGCCATCAGTGTATAGTACGTAGTCCGTCCCAGAGAAAGAGATGATCCCCTTTTCCCATTCGTCTCTCTTCGGAAAGAGGACTTTAAAGGACTGTTCTACGTGCGTCCGGGTGGCTAGGATATCTGAGACCATCCCAAGCGTGTGGTGATCTTTAATTTCACGCATCAGGCCCGAGTGGTCCCAGGGTCTCTCCCCTTTTACTTGACTATCCACCGACAGCAGTCTATAGGACACCATCCTGGCCTCCTTCTCCAATAATAAATGGAGTGGGGTTATATCCAGGATGATCTCCATTGCCGCTGTCGGGGTAGTGGACGTTGCCCCCGTAATGGCCACGCATGCTAGTCGCTGAAGTCCAGACAATCTTGCTCTGGTGGATTTCTGGAGTCCCTTGGACCACCAGGCCACCGAGCCATACGTGATCATTGGTTTTATCACTGTTTGATAAATCCAGTAAATCTGTTTGGGGCTCGTTCCCCAAGATTTGCCGCAGATTCTCCTAAGATTCCACAGGGAAGTCCTGGCTTTATTTATTGTTCTTTCCACATGGGCGTTCCAGGTAAGTTTACTATCCAAGATGATCCCCAGATATTTTACCTCCGTCGCAAAGTGAATCGTTTCGCCAGATAAAATTGGTTGGCGAAGCTTAGTTAGCTTTCTCCTTTTTGTAAAAGGAACAATAACAGTCTTGCCCTAAACCTGACCGATTCTCCCTGCAGTGAGGACACTATATATCGATTTTCAAGCAATTTTTTGATCCAGTTGCATATTATTCTGCTAATTCCTTTACCGTAGATTGAGTCGTAGAGTGATTGGGGTAGGGCATTATTAAAAGCTCCTTCAATATAGAGGAAGGCTGTCAGCGCAATTTCACCTTGTCTTAGGGATTGGCTTATTTTTCCTACGAGATTGTTTAAGGCCAAATCTGTGGATTTGCCAGGTTGGTATGCATACTGGTGAGGATTTAAGGGATGCTCCCTTAGATTCCCCTCTCTAATATGTCTATCTAGAATTCTTTCTAGTGTTTTCATTATGAACGAAGTTAGGCTGATCGGGCGAAAGGACTTGAGTAGGGAATTGTTCGCCACGCCCACTTTACGTATGTACACAACCCTTGCCGTTGACCACCCTAGCGGAATATAGCTCCACGCTAAACTCGCCCTTAATAACTTTATTAGGAAAGGTAGCAAGATCTCCTGTCCCTTCTGGAGGAAGGAAAAATACCATCCTCGACAATTAAATCGACAATTAAATCCAGCCGTACCTATTAAGCAATGTCAGAGAGGCATTTCAAAATAGATTATACCATTGTATGGAAGTGAATGGTACTCATTTTGAACACTTATTGTAACTGTAATAAATAGCACAGTTAAAAATATTAAAAAGTTTGAACTGTTGAAGTACCCAGTCCCAAGTAACGGGTATTTAATTAACATGTTCTCTTGCGAACCTTAAACGTGCTACATGGTGTGCTCTGGTTAACAATGGAGTAGTAACAGGCATTGTGGGTCTGATTCCAAAATTCCTTAATCTGTTTCTAACCGTATTGACAGATATTCTAACATTGCGGACTCCAGAGAGAACATTTTGTATTTGCCTGGCTGTAACATGACGAATTCGCAAAGTCTGAATTCTTAAATAACGGTCATCTGCAGGATTAGTACGCCTGGGACGTTCTAGAACTGGTCTTTTATTATAACTTCCAGTTTCTCTAAACCTTCTTTCTCTAAACTGCTCAAAGTAACTAATGGGTACAAGTATTTAAAAGTAACGAAAGTTTACATCACTAACCGGAATTACTATAAGGAACAGTCGAGGCACATAAATCTTTCAGCAATGCATAAGCACGAGATTGGTTAGCAGTGAAAATCTCAAAAATTATAATAATGGCACTTAGATCATTTATCAATTCCAATCTTCATTTATGATATATTTATAAAAACTGGTAGCAGAAAGAAGATACATTTCTTTAATAAAACAGAAAAATGAATAGTTTAAAAATCCATACATTTTTCATACATTCCAATTAATATTGTTGGGAAGAAAGTATCATATTAAAACAAAAATAATACTATTGACGAAATACTTCACTTATAATTATTATAATAGGTAAATCTTGACACTTAAAAAGAGAACAAAAATATTGTTTTAAAGAATTTAGGTAAAAACAAGCATTTCCTAGATATTCCAAATATGTAGTGCTCGAGTAGAATCCATTAAAAATGTGTTAGCTTATCTTTTGTTGACTTTTAACAATATAGAAGTAAAAAGTGTAAAACCACCACCGTACACAGTCGAGCTGTCTGATTATCGATAATTGCTGTGATTTAAATTACTCAGATTGGAATGCCACCGTTCTAAATGATTTTTAAAATCAAATTAAAATAAACTGCTGGTCAAAAGTTAGGGATATTGGTAATATTTATTTAAAATGAAAGACGTGACCGATATTCGTTCTCTTAAGCCATCTAAATCATGTGATTTAGTTTTGTAAACAATATTTTTGACATAGCCCCATAAAAAAGTCCAATGGGGTAAGTTCAGGTGATATTGCTGGTCATCCTATTGATCCTAGCCCCCTATCCTGCGATTTGGAAATGTTAAGTTGAAGTACTGACCGACAATGAGTTGGTAATGTGGAGGTGCTCCATCTTGCTGGAACCATATGGTATTTGCTGAAACTTGGGGATTTCCTGGATCAGGAAATAAATTTACCAAATCTGACACCACATTATTTTGTAGTATCTAGTGCTAAATAATTATTGCCATTCAAATTCCCCTCAACGAAAAAGGGACCAATATTATGGTTTTAAACTATCCCTGCCCAAACATTAACCTTTTGAAGGTATTGTGTATGGTCCTCTCTCATGCAGTGACCAATTCTAACCATAATATTAAACTAAATGTTCAAAGTGTTCACCGTTAACATCAATGCAATGCTGCAGTCTAACTTCAAATAATTGACTAACATTTTTCAGTATTTCAACCGTTAACAGATTGAAATGCCGCTGTGATTCTCTCTTTCATGGTGTGTCTAGTAGAAATCCTAATTAGTTAAATCGGGAGACCAGGCTGGCCAATCATTTGGGCCCCCTCTTCCAATCCATCTGTTATGGATTTCGGTATTTTTGATCATTTAGTTTAATATTATGGATAGAATTATACTTTTGGAGGCTTGTTTTATTTAGAATAAGTTGTTTATTACAATTTATTATTTTTAAGGATTGTTTGTAACATTCAACGTTTATTTATTTCACATAATAGGTTAATAATTATGGTTTAATATAAATATTACAAAATAACTCTGTTTTCATAAACTTTGGATATAGGGAATGCTTAACAAAATGTTACATAATCGGGTATTCTATTTATGATATAAAATACAGGGTGTTCCATTTGAAAGAAGGGAGAAAATGAAAGGTTCGAGTTATCGCCCACCCTGTATACAAAAGGGAAAATAATTAATATTTAATAGAATACGGTGATATTTTATCATATTACGAAACTCTGTTAGGCAAACTACTTTTTTTTTTCTTCAACGTACAATAAGATACAGAGCGTTGATTTACCTACGATTTTCACACAAACTTGTCCATAACTTCTGAAGGACTCTGTATAACGTATCAAAACCTTATATCAAAATCTTCAAAAAAATGTGAGCAGTCCGAATTCGGTACAGGGGTTCCCATTTAAAAAATCATATGTTTGGTTTGTAACGGAGTTATACAACACTCTGTATAGTTTAAGGTAATTTCCAAATTTGGACCCTAAAGGCATCTACTATTTTTGTTAATAACATTTTTTGATATCTTCTAAAACAACCCACATACTGAAGTTTGTCATAAGGTTGGTACACCCTGTATATTATGGCAGCGTTTTGGAGACCTTTTGAATCAAAAAATGGGAATCCAGATCAAAATTTAAATTCAGAAGATATGATATCGCCAACAGGTGATGTTACTAGCGAATTTTGCAATAAAGATTTACACATTCAGTGTCAGAGGGTTATTTTAAATATGTATCGGTGTTTGAAAAATGAATATAATAAAAAACCAGATACGGTTATAATAAAGCGAATTAATACGTTAACTAAAATTTTGTTGTGGCAACCCTGATGGAAGGATATTTGGGCCTTGTAATATCAACAAATCGATTTATCGCATGGAAAACCTTATAATATAAACAAATCAGCATACAACAATAGTAAAAACCATAAAATCCCCGCTCGGATTATTAACTTCATTAATAGACTAACTTGAGTATTTATAATAATATTGCAAATGAACTAAAAATCCGACTAAATAATGAATTACATTGTCTTTTGTAATGTTTCCCGTATAATGTAATGCAAGAGTCGGCTTTTGCATTTTTTAAAATTTTGTAACAAAAATTTAACAATTATTGCAAATTTAGCTTTTTTTCATTATGCACATTTTTAAATGAGAGGTGTATTTTTTTTATTTCATGTGAAAGCACACGTAAAAACGAAAAAAATGAGCTCCAGGAAAACCTTTTCCAATAATATTTTCCGAGCAAACTTTCTCGGAAAATTATTATGTTACAAGGTTGAGAAAATTCGAGGTTATTTTGGACATAAAAAGGTAAGTTTTCACCAAGTTTCATCAAGATTGACGAATCCGTTGGAAAATTAAAAATTAAAAACGAAATATCGTTTTTTTTCCATCTTCCTCGAAAAATTGAGGTTATGTGAGAAAATTACCAAGAAAAAAGTTTTAGATTTTTACATGATCTACAACTTTTCTATTGGGCACTTTTCATTTTGACGTCAATTTTAGCCGCAAACAGCAATACTTCAGTTTTTTATTCCCCTTTCACCCTTTTTTATCCCCAAAAAGTTTATGATCATAATTGAAATAGTTAATGTATTTTTTTCATGTGTTATAAGCCCCTTTACTATCTCCAACTGTTACATTCCAGGTCTCAGATATTCCGTATTTTTTATTTTTTTGGTACAGCACGCCTGGACTAAATAGAATAAGCAGTAAAACGACAAGAACCTAAAATATCAGGAAATGCTTGTTATTGTTAAAAAATTGGAAACGTCATAAGCCTTGAATTAAATAAGTGGACCAACAGAGACACGAAGCGCGTAATTCTATAATAAAACCCGCCAAAAAATATTATATGAACGTATCGCCTCCGTTAAACGTACTGTTCTGATTTGGATAGATTTCGTAACAGCAGCATTCTTTAAATTTGCTATTTGTAGGTCAAACTATTTACGACCTTCCTTTCACTTGCAAAAGTCTCGTATGGCAACAACGCTTTTAATTCTAAAGCTAATAATATTCGTAAAAGAATCCTTCACATTCTATTAAAAGATATTTCACGTTTTCTTTTTATGGGATGACCATATGACCTTGTTTATTTGCGCGCCAAACGTTACGATTGGTCAGTATTTTTAATTGTTGATAAAAGCGATATGCGTTGTGTGTATTAATATTCGAAAATCTTTGCCACTAAAAAGGGGATTCAATCATTATCATCGTGGATATTTTGAAGCATCTTATTTTAATTTTAAACAACTTCTTAACGGATAGTAAACATTTTAATTTTATCACATAATTGGCAATTGTTTTAAAAATATTTGTTTTTAAAAAACTAATTTATTAAACTACAATTTTCGAAAGCTTCGAAAGGTCTTGCACCAAGACTCTTGCAAGTCTTGCACTTTTTTTTAGATTTACTGGGGTCCATTTTTACAAAAAAAAAAGGAAAAATAGTTTTTAAAATCATTACAAGTAAAGAAAGATTAAATGAAAGGGATAGTATTTTTCACTGTAAAAATCTTGTTTTCTTTATATTACATTGTGGCGATAAATCAAGTATGAAATAGTGATTATCCTAACAAGTGCGGAAAAGTTAATTTCCGCAAGAGTTAGGATCAATATTTTTTTAAAAAAATCTTGTAAGCTATCCATAACTCAAATGTGGGTTGAAACACAAAGGTTCAAAGGAAACTCAAAGTCTATCCCACAACTATTTATTAAACGTTGCAACTAGTTTCGGTCCTATAGGACCATCATCAGGCTGAAAGAATTACAAGAAATAGAAAGAGGATCTTGAAAAGTACAATATCAAGTTACAATACAATACAATTCCTTACAAATTGATAAAAATGACAACTTTTAAAACTTATGAATTTCTATTTCTTATAATATGAATTAATGTAAGTTCAACTTTAACTTTGTTAAACTTATTATATTTTTTGATTTTTTATTATTTAAACAATATATTTGCAGTTTCATAGTATTATTATCAATGTTTATTATAATATTGTTTGACATTTGATTGTTAAAAATTTTTCTATTCTCTGTATTATCAACTTGTCATTTTTATCAATTTGTAAGGAATTGTATTGTATTGTAACTTGATATTGTACTTTTCAAGATCCTCTTTCTATTTCTTGTAATTCTTTCAGCCTGATGATGGTCCTATAGGACCGAAACTAGTTGCAACGTTTAATAAATAGTTGTGGGATAGACTTTGAGTTTCCTTTGAACCATTTTTTTAAAAGCAAAATCAACTCGAAAATATTTAGATACTTGAAAAAATGCGATTATGACAATTAAATATTTTATAGTGTCAATAAATACACGACTGTAGCTATAGCAACTCTACTTAAACAGGTGAGTAAAGCTTACAGGGGTGATTTAATAAATTATAATTTTTTTAAAAGAAACATTTTAGAAATCCCTATTTTCATGTAAAATAGTCTTAATTTTTTTACTATCGGAAAGCATCTCTAATTAATAAAAAAAATGCGTGCGGGAAAAAATCTTACCCGCACTCTGTGTGGTAAAGAGATATTGTCTGAATTAAAATGTTGTTTTACGCATGCTTGTAGAAATTTTTTTATTCATTTTTTATTCATTTTGACAATTTTTTTAGAATATAGTTTTATAATGTGTCAATGATAATAATATATGGAATCAGACGTGAAAATCTAACATTTAATAATTTTATTTATGAGTTTGGAAATATATATGAATAATAAAGTCACTGAATTTTGCGTCTCTCTATAAAAAATTATACTTTGCAGACCTATTAGCTGGAATTTGAAATAATCTAAAACTATGTTTGGTGTTGATGAATAAAAACAATAGGTAGAATACATTACCAATAATAGAGCTTATGTCAATATTTTAGAAAGATATATTTTAACAACAACTAAATAATAAGTTTTCACAACTATTACAAAAAAGTACCTACTATATGTATAAATATTACAAAATATTTTTTCTTTTGATTCAAATAATGAAAAACAAAAATAGGACAAATGCTTCGAATAGATATAGATAATAGTGGATTATATCACTAGGAGTATAAGTGACTCTTTTTGTGTTGAGTCCTTAGTTTATATATTTTTTTTTAATTTGGATAATTGACAAATATTAATTAAATATTTTGTATAAATATTGATCAATAAATCGGTATTATTATTTAAGAAATTTTAAATACGTACTTTTACTACGTATATACATGCACAAAAATGCATTTATTGACCTCTTTAAGAAAAAAATTATTTTAGTTTCGTTGCCCAACAATTGATACACAGTAACCAGACAAAAAATCACGTGCCATTTTTGCCAAGATAAATTTTATCATTTGTTTGAAGGTGGCCACATACGACATATTAAGATTTCGTAGACGCCTTCAGTTTTCCGTTTCTTAAAAATCTTACTTTTTTCTGACCTTTTCGTTTCTTCTTCCGATGAAGGCTTGTCTTCCAAAAATATTATCATTGCCAAGTCCAAATCATCCATTTTTTGCTTTTAACACAGAAACACTCTAATTATTGTCAAATAATGAAACTAAACACGAGATATAAAACAAACTATAAACACACAAAACGAAAGCAAATACAAAAATGGATTTAGGCGGTCAATAACGATAAACTCTTACTTTACATCTGTGCTCACTGATAGCGGCCGTCTTGAACGGTCGTCAAATTACGGCCGCTTTATTGCGGCACCGTTATCCTAGGAAACCAAAGCTTTAGAGTTTAAAATAATCCATGGCTGCTTTATTTTTCGGTTTATATGTTTAAAAGACGCAAAACCGCAAGACTCTTGCAGGCTTGGTCTTGGTCTTGCGTATATCTTGCAATGCTAAGTCTTGGTCTTGCATAAGTCTTGCACTGCTCAGTCTTGGTCTTGATCTTGCAGCTTGAAGTTGGTCTTGGTCTTGGTCTTGCATTGGACTATGCCAGACTTGCGTGTATCACCCTGTACATTTAAAGTTATGTTTATAAAGCTCACATATGAGTTTCAAAGTTAATAAGGGGTTGCATAACTAATGCAATTAAATTATTAATAAACTAACCGGACATGCGCATTTCGTTCAATAATTTATAATTTGTCAGAAGTTAAAACAAGACTAGATAACCTCAAATTATTTCTTAGTATTTTCAGAAGCGGTTCTTTTTTTAACGCATTAAAAAAATTTAAAAAAAAAATCCACTTTCTATTTAATAATTAGCTTTTACGTCGAATTCATGGAAGAAATTAATTTCTTAATTGAAAGTTGTGCCTCATTTTTAGTTTTAATTTATGGAGGGTAGAAGGAAGGAACTTATATCAGAGACAACCAAAGAGACGGTCAAGTACATGAGCATTTTTGTTCGATTGTCCAATAAAATAGTCCTGCTAGCTCTATCCTTGTTTAGTTCAGAAGTTTATGAAATGTCACATCTCTGTCATATTTTTGAAAAGTTAGCGCAGATGGCACTAGGAGCATGGTATTTTTGACACAACGACAAACCTTAGAACATAAAGTTTGTTTGATATTCTGTGGTAAATGTGAAATGTAACGTGCCAACTGCCGAAGTATTCAGTCGCCATTATTGTTTTGACGAGTTGTATTAACTGTATTTTTTGTGGCGTTTTTAGAATAAGTTCAATAATTTGAGTTCTTATTTATAAACTGTATAACTAACAGTGGTTTGTAGAACAATTATTTTAGACTTTTGCTTTTTTAAATTTCCCGAGAAGCGCGAGCGCCATCTCAACTCACTTTGCGGTTCTGGTGGACCAATTTATTACTGTAGAACAAAAATTAAACATGTACTTGGGCGTCTCTAGGTTGTCTCTGCTTATATAGGAATATGTCGAAAAACTGTCCAGCGGTAAGCAGCAAATAGTAGATGGCGCTAGAGTAGCAGAAGGGTAAAAAGGCAACGTCAGTAACCCTTCATAGGTTATAAACAGAGTGAAGTGAGCTGGGCTGAAAAATATAATATTTTTCGTGACGTGTGTATTTAAAAATTATGCAGTATTAAAAATGATGTGTGCTTGGTGTGTACGGCAAAGGGAGAGACGGAAATAGAAAGAAAGGCGGAGAAGATGCGTAGGAAGATTGTGGGTAAAATAGAACGATGCGGATTGGAAGTGGCGGAAGATAAGATGGTGGGATTGCTCGTAAAGGGACAAAGCAAGAGGAGGGAAGTTAGGGTGATGGTGAAGGGGAAGAAAATTCGCATGGAGGAGACGGTGAAGTATCTAGGTGTTTGGTTGGATAGCCAACTATCCTTCAAGCACCATATGTTAAAGGTAGCAGAGAAGGCGAGAGTACGAGCAGCATGGTTGGGGAGATTGATGTGTAATGTGAAAGGGCCGGGAGAATGGAAGAGGAGAGTTATTGGTAGGACGATTGAGCAGAGTATGCTGTACGGAGCGGAAGTGGGGGATACATGTGAGGGTAAAGCTACTACTACAGGTGCAGAGGGGGATTTTGTTAAGAGTGGTACAGGGGTACAGGACGGTGGGTGCATTAGCAGCAGCTGTGCTGTCAAGGTCATACCCATTGGACCTGATGGCTAGGGCAAAGAGGCAGCGGTGGAAGGGTGCCACAAAAGAGGAAGCTCAGGATTGGATGGAGGAGGAAATGGTGAGAAGGTGGGAAGGGTATGAAGGTGCATTAAAAAGGGCGATTGGGAGTAGGAGTGAGTGGATGGACCGAGAGTTTGGGGAGGTAAACTACTTTTTGACCCAAGTGCTCACCGGGCATGGGTCAAGAGTGGGGTATCTGCACAAGATTGGGAAGAGAGAGGCTGGAATATGCGTGAGGTGTGAGGTGAAGGATGATGAAGGTCATGTATTTAGATGTTGGAAGAACAAGGAGGATCTAGAAAAGTTGGAGAGGAGACTCGGGGTAGCAGTGTATTGGGAGAACATGGTGGAGATAATGTTGAGAGGAGAGAAAGAATGGGTAGAGGTTAGCGAAGTTGTGGAGAAAATGGTTAGGAGAAGAGAGTGTTCTGATGGCGAATAGTATGAATGGGTGAAGGGTGTGTGAGGGACTGCCGCCCGTCTTGAAGTATGCTAGGGTAGTGATTCCGAGGCGGGGGTAACGGCGAGTTTTGAGGTGGGTTTGGTTGGTAGGCATCCTTTCTGGGGTGAGTCCAACACTGTTGGGTTCTGGATAAGGACCCATCGAACATGAGTTTCCCATCTCAGCCCGAAAAAAAAAGAAGTATTAAAAATCTCAACTATTTACGTAGTCAAATGTATTTTAATTACGTTTCTTGCTCTAACAATGACATAGCCGATCACAGGACAAATTCTTCTTTTCTACTATTTGTAGTGTCCTGTGACACTTACTCTTGCTAATGTGGCGCCACCAATTTGTTCCCTTTCGATAGACACTTTTTAACACATTGAGTTCGTTCTCCTTCCTTCTACCCTCCATATTTTAATTTAAATCTTAATTTCTTAGTTTGGTTTTATGGTCTTTGTTCGTCATTTCTTAGGCCCACCACTACAAAATTTGCGAAAAGACTACTATGTAGAAATGAGTGTTAGCATTTTTGGAATTTTAGCATCTACATGGATATAAGAGGGGGTTAGAGTATAGTTAGTAGTTCGGCTTGTGTAGAGGTTCGTAATTTCTAAAAACAACAATGGAGGCATTGTAATTATTTGTACGAAATTCACTAGCTCTTTAATTAACCATTAATATTGAAGAAATAAACTCCTAAAAATATCATTTTAAAATTATTTCTATTTGTTTTTTTAATCATAACATAACATGGTACACTTCACAAATTATTTAAATTAAGTATGAAACACTCCCCTCATCCGGTAGAAGTACTATTTCCATCTGATTAACCTACATATTAAAACTGTGTACAATTTAAAGTAATCGGGTGTAAACCAACGTGATTTAATATCAGCGAAATAATATTAATAAAAAAACAGCGCAACGAGATATGAATAAAAGAAGAGATCGAAAAGATTAAGATTATTTAAAATAAAGGAGCAGGTTTTGCAAAAAGGAGCTGACCAAAGAGTCGATTTTTAACCGTTGGCGCCAAAACGGGTATGCTAAATTTAGTGTGTGGTGCATGCACACACCTGAGTTTGCAAGTGTGTACGATGGGAAATGAACCAGAGATTGAGATTGTCACAGGACAGGATCGGCACTAAACGTAACTGCAATAAGCGTGTATACTATTTTTTTTTTTAATTTATTTATATTTAAAAAATATACCTACATGAATATTAGGCGATTTGATATTTTTTTGCGGCATATAGCAAGTGACGTCACGATTTAATTAGAAGGGAAAGAGAACAACATTAACATTTGCTAATTTAAATGTCACAACTGTCAAATTTTATAAATTACACAGTGCTGCCGACATACTTTTTAAAATAAAAATTTTCGTAATTACATAAAAATAAAAAATTAATTTAAAAAATGGTAAAAAGGGCGAAATATAAAAAATATAAACAACTTATTTCATATGGCTGTTGTGACACTCGTTCTTTAAAAAACTCATCGCTTCGCGATTCGTTTTTTAAACTTGAACTCGTGTCATAACAGAATTCCATATGAAATGCGTTGTTTAATATACTATTAAAATGAGTCGAAATTTTATTTTACGTTCGAAGTAATTTGCTAGTGAGAAAAGAAATCAAACAAAAATGTATGTACACACCAAACGGACTAGAAAACCAATAATTTAACTATAATACAACAATTTCAAATATTAAGTACGATGAATTAACTGAGAAAAACAAAATCAAACTCAAAAAACATAAAGAGCAACCGATTAATTTTTAAATCGTATTAATTAATTAATCGTATTGCTACTATACGATTAATTTTTATTAAATTTGATAAAATTTTGGAGTTTTTGGCATCAACCACTATTTTATGAAGACAAATTTCCGGTTAACTTGTTTTTAATAGGTGATTTGGCAACATTGGATGTTAAGGGAAATGGAATATCAACAGACCAATAAGGACACCCCTTAACAAGTGAGGTCATCATGAATACAAATTGGCGTCCCGTCTTGGATTGTTTAAAATAGGTTATGAAATTTCATGATTTCGAACAACGAATAAGCTCATAAATCGCATCTATAATAGTTTTGATGGGATGCAAAAATTAATTAGGGTCTGTAACAATACGATGATATAGTTCAAAGTCCAATATTCAATTTCAAAATACGTTCTTGCTTAGAAAAGATATTGTTAAGGATAATATACTACTATTCGTTGGGACTCAACTTACACGATTAATTAAAAAATTAGCTTTTAAATTACAATTACAGCTGTTTCTACGTCTAATCGCTTTAATTGCGAATGTGTATTAGCGGTAAGTGCAAAATATACGGAATTTCGTAACCTTTTGACGGTAATGAAATCTAAATTATCTTTTTGGTCATAAACAGAACCGAAAACTGTAAAAATCGCCAAAATTTGAAATTTAATACCTGCACTGTCCAAATATCTAAATACAATATAACAGTCCTAATTAAACTTCTGCTGTCAGCAAAAAATATAGTAGGTTCTTTTCTGGGTTACTACCAAGACACTGACGCACAAATTGGTTTGAGTACCGGCTTCTTAAAAATATTTCTAAAAATAGTTACCTATTGTTATGGATAATGCTAGTTACCACAGTCGTTAGATGATAATATAATACTTTGAAGTAACTTTTAAAATGAGTAAACAATATGTGTGTGACAAACTTGCAATGGAAAATGGACACACAGTGTTGCGTCTGCCTCCGTACTATTGTGTTTTTATAGTATGTACAAAAAGTACGAGGAGTAATAAACCCTAATTAAGTATGCAAAACCTTTACAGAGAGCACCATGAAATTTTTGATAAATCTCTTACTTTAAATTACATTTCTTCCGTAAATCTAAAAACCAGGTAGATCTACCCCGTATTTGTTTCAGTTGTAGCAAAGTTTAGGGTTTCTTCATTGTTAAAGGATTAGCAAATAAGCAATAACGAAATGCAGTGGTGTGTATTTTGGGAAAAAAATACGTTTTAAATTATAATTTAATAAAAAATGAAAAGAAATAATTATTGGAATACATTTATTACTAACATTTTATTCTATATCTGACTCGGAAGAGGAAGAATCGTTGTTGACATTAATAATAATAGGGTCGATTAAATCATCACAAATATTGTCAATTTTCCACATATTTGTCTGTACTTGGATAACATGCTCGATACAGTTTGTCCAATTTTCCTTACTAACATGACTTACAACACTCTCAAACAATTTCACAACATCGTTTATTTTAAAAGTAGTATTTTTTTCCAACTTCCCCTTTACCTGAGCCCATATTAAATCTATGGGATTAAGTTCACAATGATAAGGGGGAAGTCGAAGAACTGATATACCACGAGAAGAAGCCATTTCTTCTACAATGTAGGTTTTGTATTTATTCTTGTTCATTTTTGCACTTCTGTATAGTTCTTTCCCTAGTGGATCTTTTGGAAACTTAATATTTTTCGAAATAAGCCACTCCAAAAGCTCTGCTTTACGCCAACGACTTGTAGGCAATGCTTCTCGTAACCGTGAATGGTAACTTGCGTTGTCCATAACAATAACAGCCCCTTTTGGAATCAGATCCAACATTTGAATAAACCATTCCTCGAAGACATCCCCATTCATATCTTCATGATAGTCCCCAGTGCTTCAGAATTTCCAACATGGACAATGATAAGACTTTTTCCTTTTCCAGATGGTGGCTGCAAACCTAACGACAAACCTTCCACGAATGCCTGCCTTCCGCTTTTAATGTTTTCATCTTGCTAAGATTTGGAAACTGTATATCCAGCATTTATCCATGTTTTGTCTAAGTAGAAGATTTTCAAATTTTGTTCTCTGGCATGTCGAATGCTTCTTAAATAGTCTCTTCTCCAAAAAACTATTTATCTATCAAGAGAGATTTTCTATTATGTTTTGTATATCTGAAACCCACATCTTTCAAAAGTCCATAGCTTCTTGCACTGATGTCATACTAAAAAAAACAGCAGTTTTATATAAAATTTATTGTTTTTACCGCCCTGAAACCTTAGTTAATCATTTACCACCTAGAAATAGTAAAATCATACTTTCAGTAAAATTTTCAGTTGTCGCCATTAAGCTTCCTAATTTGTTAGGTTAGGGCAACTCCTAGGTTCTTAAGCCATTTGCAGAACAATGCTATGCATTCGCATATTATATGGTGCCCATTTCTTTAGCTCTTTCGCAATTTGCCTATTTTTGGGTGATACCTCAAAGGGCAGTGTCCAGTGAGAATTTTATGTTTTTTTACTCATTCCGAGAAGGAACTTTACTCTTTCAGGTGAATATATCTATCAAATAAAGTAAATCTTGTTGCCGCGATTCTTTCAAAATTTGTTTAATATTGTTATTCAGAACAATAAACAACTAAAAGGTTGTATTAACTTTCACTATTTATTCTATAAATTGCAATTACAGCTGTTTCGCTATAACTAGCATCGTCAGATTGACATATTGAAATTACATGTTTGTTTGTAACTAGGTACTATCGGCTTCAGAATTGCATATACATTTTCAAACTCAAATCGCTTACATTGAATAGACAGCCTTTTTATTTTGTGTAACCAATCACGGTTTAAATAATAATAAATTTGAAATCAGTTAAACAGTTGTCCACGCCCACATCTTCACTTAGTTTGGAACCCTCGATAATAAATGTTTGTTTGGGATTAAAATCCCTTTTTTTTATTATATCAGTTCAAAAATGCGAAAAAAACTTATTTATTCGGGACATGACCTACCCTTGTAAATAAACAAACCATTAAATGGGGGCGTTTTAAAAATTGCCATTCGTATGTTGTCTAAGAAGGGCGTTTTTATAACTTCGGTAGGTAAACGAAATTCACATTTAACATGTATATGCTATTCTACAGCCGACTGTACTTGATGTTGATAAGGAGTTAAGGCTAGACCAAGTAAGGAAGTAATAAGACAACAATATTAAAGCCTAGATGTTATTAGCCCTAAGGGATTATCCTGGATGTATTTCCCTCTAAGATCAGTATAACTGTGCAATGATATAGAAAAACCAGGAAAAAACTATATCCTGCTGATCTTTACAATAACTTAATATATTTGTGTTATAATTACGTCTTATCTATGTATAAAATGAAGACTCAATCAAAGTAAACAGTTTAATAGTGGTGAACTTCCAAGATTTATTTGTTCATTAACTACTTTATATTGTTGATCTGCTAGATGTCTTTTGATTTCAAGTTCTTCGAGGAAATCTAAATTTTGTTTTTTATCACAGGTGTGTAATATTTGAATGTCATTAGTGTGTATGAGTGAGTGTGGATGTTCAAGAACGTGTTTGGCATAGTTTGACTTATCTGGTTGTTGTAATCTATATGCTCTTAAATGTTCATTAAATCTTATTTCAAAATTTCTTTGTGTTTGACCTATATATACAGCATTACATTTTGGACAATTAATTTTGTAAACACCAGATTTTTTTAATTTAGGTAATTTTGTTTTTACATTTATTACTTCCTTACTTGGTCTTGCCTTAACTCCTTATCAACATCAAGTACCTAGTTACAAACAAACATGTAATTTCAATATGTCAATCTGACGATGCTAGTTATAGCGAAACAGCTGTAATTGCAATTTATAGAATAAATAGTGAAAGTTAATACAACCTTTTAGTTGTTTATTGTTCTGAATAACATGAATTTTCACACAGTAAGGGTTAGTACCATAAATTTTGTTTAATATTGAACAAAAGCAGCATCGAATGGAACCAAATACAAGGAGGATGTACAATTACTGAAGCATGTTATAACAGGTGACTAAACATGGGATTGCGGATATGACGCTGAAGCTAATTGTCAATCGTCCCAGTGAATGCACTTAAAAAAAGTTCATCCTTAGTGGCTGCCACAGCCAAAGTAAACAATGAACACTGCGAAAAAACATACTTCTCGACGGGAAATTTAAATAATTCGTCTTTCTGTTCTTGTTTTCAAACAACAGTATCTTCAAAATTTATTGTACTAACCCTTACTCTGTGGAAGTCCATCTTACTAAGAATAATAAACAACTATTCGTTTGAACTCAACTTCCACGTTTAATTAAAAAAATAGCTTTTATATTAGAAACAGCTGTAATTGTAATTTATTCATAGATAAGTAAGAATTTTCCACCTTTATAACATTCTGCATGGAGTTTTTCCAACTATCAGCAGTAATATCATTTACTATACTGTGCTAACCAGAATGATTAAAGAATTGGAGGTGTTAAAAGAAGTGAAGAAAAGAAATATCACCACTTATGTAGGGGATATTATGGGTAAAAGGTCAATTGCAACAAGAATAATATGTTGTCTGCGGAATCTGCAAGAATTATTCAACTTGTCTTCTGCAGATCTATTCAGAGCAGCAGTTTCCAAGGTTAGGATTGCCATGATGTTAAACAACATGATGAGAAAACAAAAGAGAAAGAAATAGACAACAGTCGATAGTATTAAGTAACAGATCCTTCCAAAAACAGATCTAGATAGAAACATATTTTCGACTAAATTCTTTAGACTGTGATACTTCCGGTATACTTGGTTTTTTTGTCAGTTTATGTCATTTTGTGAGCCAATGTACAGAAGCATAGGATACGTTTTTTGAAAGGTTTTCTTGCAAGTGCTCC
The DNA here is from genome assembly GCA_035357415.1 of Ophraella communa. Taxonomy (NCBI): domain Eukaryota; kingdom Metazoa; phylum Arthropoda; class Insecta; order Coleoptera; family Chrysomelidae; genus Ophraella; species Ophraella communa. The sequence goes on along the minus strand of CM068988.1, from coordinate 14,924,288 downwards.
CGATTGTCTGAAATATTATAGCTCGTTTTTTTGGCATGTCAAAAAACAGGATTTAAAAATATTACCCTAACTACTTTCTTTGCAAAAGGCTACTTTCACAGAGTTGTCTCTATTAGCCATACAACCTGGATTTGACCTCAGCTGACTATTTTTTTCCTCACACTGTCGTCGAATAAAAACCTTTTTTATAACGCCGGTCCTGAAAATAAGTCCATTATCATTCTAGTTGTTGGCGAGGAGTGATATTACTCTTACGGTACTTCTGTCATTACGAGCAAACGGATGCCCTCGAACAATGGACTATGAAATCTCTCACGGAATAGAGAGAAGAAAGAAGAAGAGTTGAATTACCTCTCAGTTTCATTTTTCTTTCGAAAGTACTTTAGACAAAAGATTCTATGAAACGTCCTGAACATTATTAAGATTTTTTTAACGTTTGTATGAATAGTAATTGGGTAAAAAGTTTATATATTTCGTATTATGTATTCAAGTAGTGTAAAGAATAAAATTCTGATTGGAAAATTGCATATTTTTCTTCTATACAATAAAAAATCCCTTAGATATTTTAGTTAGTACAGTTTATTTGTCAACTGTTATTACAAAGATGTGTAATACAAGAAAAAGATGAAACCAACAAATCAATTGTATATTTCTAATTTAATGGCTTATTTTTGAAATTACTTTCGTTTATATGACAGATCTATGATGAAACTGGTGAAATAAAGGTACTTTAAATGTTGTTCTGTATCTTGCTATACGTAGTATGATCATGAAATACGTTGAATAATATTATTACGGACACAATAATTAATAACATAAAAATAATCTCATTCAAATTATGTCGCTCTCTCAATGCCGGGAATGGTGTCAAAACGCTCAGAAGTCGCATGGTGCTAAATCCTGAGAGTAAGGTGATGTAAACAGATAGGAACCTTTTTTCGACCAAAAACTCACGGATCTGAAGCGAGGTGTGGCAAAGAGCGTTGTCGTGATGAACGAGGAAGCCCTAGGCCCATTTTTCCGGCCTCTTTCTCCATATATCGTCTCGCAAACGTTGCAGTAAGCCCTTGTAATATTCAGAGTTTACACTTGTTCCTCTTAGAACGAACTGTGATCGCACTATGCCTACACTATAAAAAAACAATGAGCATGACCTTGACGTTCGACTTTGACTGACGTGCATCCTTAGGGCGAGAAGAGCTATTGGTTTTCTACTGGGAACTCTACACTTTTGTCTCAGGGTAATAGCCATACACCCAATTTTTATCTCCAGTTGTAACTTTGACCATGAAGTCTGAATCTGCTTCACGACGACCCCTTAATTCCATGGAAACTGATACAGTTTCATCAGTCAAAAGTTTGGGAACAAATTTTGCACTCTCATTTGCAAAGATTGAGTTAAAATGCTTAGCACTGATTCGTACAAAATGCTCAATTTTTCGGAAAGCTCTCGAATAGTCATCGCGACCGCTGCTCTTTTTTTTGGCTCTTAAATCGCTCATACCACTTCTTGTAAACCGTCTTCAGAGTCTAATTATAGCCATATACTGATTTTAACATTTCAAGAGCTTCTTTAGAACTTAAAACAAAACTTAATATTTACGCGTTGTTCGAAATCCATAATGTGCGACAGACACGGCAAACACGACATCACTCTTCTAGTTCTGGAAGCTGATTGACAAGTCACAACTTGTCAAAATTTTACCTTGACTCTCTCAACGGATAAATATGAAAATGTGATAGATTTAGTAGAACCTCTAAGCTTCTGTCGGGCGGTTCTTTTAGTTCCGATAACGCTTAGACATGCTGGCCTTTGCACACCAATGAGCGTTTGACTATAATGGACCAGCTTACTGGGTTTTGTCCATTCTACTCCCGAACCGTCTATCATCATTGGTGTTAGACTTTCGTAAATATAAACAAAGGTCATTTTTGTGTTTAGTCCCCATGTTTTTGCACAAATTCCTTTTTAACTATCAATGACCATTGTAGTTCCTTGGGTGCTTTTTTGAAAATGTGGGAAAAGAGATCATAAGGCAGGGGAGATGGTCTGTGAAATGGGAGAAAATGGTCTGCAGACTGAGGGACGCAAAGAAGTTGGAAAAAATGTAAGAGCCCCTCTGGACCCCTTAGAGGGGAGAAACAAGGTAATAGAGGAGGTAGGGGTAGACAGAAAGGAAGAGGAAAGACTGAAGACGGAGTGAGGTTTTTGCAGATAAACCTGGGGAAGTGTAGGGTTGCACATGATATTTTGGATGAGGTGATTGTTAGGAGGAAGGTGGATGTGGTGTGTCGATCTAAGGTGAACGCAAAATATGTTAAAAAGCAAGGATGGATTATGGACGATTCAGAGGAGGCGAAAATAAGAGTGGTTGGAAACGGAATAAGAGCAGATGAAGTGAGAAAGGGAGTCGGCTGGAGGAGTATGAAAGATGCATAAATTGTTTGGAGGAGGGTTTGAGGGTGTCTAAAGGGAGACATATAAGGATAGTAGTGACGGGCGACTTCAACGCCAAAAATATTGCATGGGGTGGGTGTAAAACAGACAGGAGGGAAGTGATTCTATAGGAAGTGCTGACATCCAACGGGTTAAGAGTTTTAAATGATCGGTTTATGCCCACCTTTGTTAGGGGGGATGGGGGTTCGTCGTATATAGATGTGACTACATGTGACGAATGGCTGGGAAAAAGAGTGAGTAGCTGGAGGGTGATGGAAGATGAGGAAAGCTTGAGCTTGCATAGGTACGTAGAGACAGACATAAGGAAGATGGATAAAGAGGTCGCTGAAGGTGGAAGGTAATGTTGGACGAAGGCCGAGGCGGAGAGACTGAGGAAGAAACTAGGTGGGGAGATAGAAAGAGGACTCAGGCATGATGTGAATGTTTTGTATGAAGTGATAGAAGGCTGTAAAAGGGACGGGAAGTGTGGCAACAGGCGTGAATGGAGGGCTAATTATTGGTGGAATGAGGAAATAGAAAAGTTGTGGAAGAGTGCAAGAAAGAACGAAGAAGGTAAATGTAAGGATAAGGAGAGATACAAGGCGAAAAAGAAGGAGCTTGAGCGGAAGGTCGAAAGGTTGAAAAGAGGTAAGAGAGAAATGTTACTGGGGGAATTGGACAATAATCCATGGGGTAAGGCATATGAGATTGCAGTGAAAAGAATGGGGGGAACTAGGAATATTGTGCTAGAGGAAGATTGGGAGAAAGAAATTATTAAAACACTATTTGCAGTGGGAGAAGGAGTAGGGGATAATATAATTCGTAGAGCAGGTTATCATGGGAAGAGATAAAATTAGGGGGATAAGGCCAGTAGAGAGAGAGGAAATAGAGAAGGAATGGCGTGGTATGAAGGAGAGGAAGGCTCCAGGAATAGATGGTTTGACAGGCGAGTTAGTAAAAAGACTGTTAAATGATATTGGGGAGTCTTTCTTACAACTTTTCAACAAGGTTCTGAGGGAGGAAGAGTTTCCGGAAGCGTGGAAAGTAGCCAAAGTGGTGCTGGTGAGGAAGGCGGGTAGAGAGGGGAAACGGACAGGGGACTACAGGCCCATCAGTCTGCTGTGCGGGATAAGTAAAGTTTTGGAGGGCATCATAAAAACAAGAATCGAGGAGGAAGTGGAAAAAAATGGGGGATTTAGGGAAAACCAGCATGGGTTTGTGGCCCTACTTGTATTCTTCGACGTGGAAATGCTGACTGGACATGGGTCAAGAGCAGGATGTCTTCACAAGATTGGCGAAAGAGAGACTGGAGTGAGTGGAGAGTTTTGAGGTGGGTTTGGTTGGTAGGCATCCTCTCGAGGGTGAGTCCAACAATGTTGGGTTCTGGATAAGGACCCATCGAATATGAGTTTCCCATCTTAGTCCAAAAAAAATGTACTCTTCACTCTGAACTGAATGGTATAATTCTATCAGCAGCAGACGTACTTAAAATAAATGTCACATAAATTATGGTTTAAGAAAAACATTAATTAGGCCACCCTATAGAAAAAAACCTTAACGATATCGTTACAAGTACAGGACAATTTATTTAATGGCTTACAACATACTGACCAAATCGTGCCTTCAGTAATGACATCCCAACAATGATGACCGTTCTTAAAATTCTTTACTTTAATGCATACATCCTAATCTCTGCATCTCTATTGGTTTACGTCAAACATTACCATTAATCATAAAAATGTTTTAAGTGGTGTTCGCTCGACATACTCTCACAGAACTAGAATCTCTTTGCAGGGCTATTTCTTGTAAATAACTTGTTCGTCGGCAGACAGTACAGCTATTATTAGTAATTTTCTCGGTTTATTTATAATTTTCTTCGTATAGAACGTGGGTAGACGTATCGTTTGGTTATTTTTTTGTTGTTGATAATGATAAGTATTGTAAAAAATATGGTACATTATTTTATTTATGTCCAATAGTTTTCGCAGTACGTGTTGAACACGTATAGTGTGTTCAAGAGGAAAATAAAGTTAGGCATATTTCTAAACTGATAAATGTGTAGGTTTTTAAACTACTGATTGTCTGTCTAATAAGGAAAAATTTTTAAAATAACAAAAAAGGGCTTGGATCAAATGACAGAAATTATTGCTTCGCCGTTTCATCGTCACACCATTAAGTAGTCCTATTACTTATTCGTAAGTCTCGTCTGCTCATATTCAACAGCTCTTGATACTTATTTTTAGAGAGATTTCTTACAAATGCCTTTGACTGTCTTAAACCCTCTAGCTCGAACCAGTAAAAAACGTCTCCTCCGATCTACCAAGTTCAAAATTGTTCCTCTGGCTACGCTCTTCGCTATGCCTAGGAATGGCTCCTGGCCTATAAATATTCCTTCATTACTTTTTCTGGCTAGAAGGTCCGCTTCATGGTTACCTATTATCCTTCTGTAACCTGGCATCCACATCAAGATGATCTTGTTTATTGCAAGTATCTTAAAGGATTGTTTACATTCCCAAAATAGCTTTGACTCATAAGTAAGAATATAGATGTTTGTTCTTCGAATGCATCTACGTTTACACTCCTGGACACTATACATCTATAGCGTGTGTTTCCTCTAGAAAGATAGTTGGGGCGTTTGAATAACCGAAAGATCGGTACCATTACTCACACTACCGTCCTTTCATCTATCTTGGACCTATTTGTCTACCACACCAGTGTGGGCCCCCTTCCAGTTGTTTCGACTTCTTCAACAGTATGGCGGTCTCCTATAACCACTTCAAACGGCGTCTCAAACTCGCATGGTATCTAATGGTTGATTTAAGGATGCTAGTGGAATGTTTTCCAGGATCTTTAGGTGACCAACCAAATCATCAGGTTTTAAGTTTTGTATCTGTAAGGCACCAGCTGCATCCTCTCTAATAATGCAATATGGCTAGGTCTCATCAATTCTGAAAAAAATAAGTCTCGTCTCGTTACCGGTTGTCTCGTCTCGTCTGGCTAAATATTATCTTACAAAAACTAAATTCTATGATTGTTCGAAACAATTTAATTAAGTAGTTGAGTTTCAAAACGGTATCGTTTCATGAATTTTCTAAAGCTTTTTATTATGAATTTGGTAGAAAGTCTTAAACTTTTCAATTTAATAAATTTAGAAAATGTACTCTTGGAGTTAAATTACATTTGATATTAATTACATTTGAAATAAAATATTTCACAGATGGTAAACAGATTTTATATTTTGTTATTTTGTAAAAAGTATTGTTTATCAATGTAGACTTTCTTATTTTTCTAAGAAAAATGTTAAGAAAAAAAATTTTTACGAGACTAAAAACGGACGTACGTAAGGTACATTTTGTATTGAACGAATGAGTTGCAGCTATGCTAAAGAATATACGATTTAGGTCAGAGGTACGGGATGTACTAATTTTAATAAAAAAGTGATAGAGGTACATAAATTTTAGTAAGTTTGATAAAGAAAGGCAACACAGTTTATTCATAATAGAAAACAAAACAATCTGTAACAATAATTATTTTATATATTTTTGTTCTTTTTGTAAGAAGATTAATTCAAACTTTGAATATAGTCACAAATAAATTACAATGAAATATATTTTTAAAAAAGTCAAGATAGCAAGATATCGTTACAATTTTTATTAAATTCAAAGAAGCAAAATGAATATTTTTTATTTGTATTACTCCTATAAGTAGTGTTTGGGAATTTTTCACAGAAATTTTAAATAGCAAGTGGCCTACTGTAATCGGCTTAATACGATTACACCTATTTAGAGATTATTCGATTATTGAGAGGGATTTTCCAAACAACCCAGTTTTCTTAGAAACATTATCAGGAATATTATTTTAAAAGAAAGTAGGTACATTAAATCAGTACTTAGTATTAGTTCTTTGAGTAAAGTTGTATGAAGTTGTATGGTTTTCATAATATTGTAAACAGTTGGAATATATTTAAAACATTTGTTGAATGCTAATTGTGCAAGTACCAAACAATGTCGATAAGCCAATGACCATCTAAACGACCAAAAACAGGTCCATTATCTTTAAATGAAAAACTCTGATATTGAATTGTTATATATCATTGAAAAACAAGGATCCAAGTGTAAGTGTTGATGATATTGTGGAATTAACGGCTGCTATGTTGTGTATTGCTAAATCAACAATTTATAGATTACTAAAAGAAAGTAAGAATGGAACTCTTCAACCCCCTAAAACTCCTTCAGGGGTGCTAGCTTGATTGGCATGCGTAAAGTCCATGGATTTTAGTTACGAAAGAAAATTCCAACACTTGACAAAATTATGACATCAGTGCAAGAAGATACGAACTATACAAAATTCTCCAGAATGACATTATGCAAACTTTTGAAAGATGTGGGTTTCAGATATACAAAAAATAATAGAAAATCTCTCTTGATAGATAAACCGGAGATAGTTTTTTGGAGAAGAGACTATTTAAGAAGCATTCGACATGCCAGAGAACAAAATTTGAAAATCTTCTACTTAGACAAAACATGGATAAATGCTGGACATATAGTTTCCAAATCTTGGCAAGATGAAAACATTAAAAGCGGAAGGCAGGCATTCGTGGAAGGTTTATCGTTAGGTTTGCAGCCACCATCTGGAAAAGGAAAAAGACATCATTGTCCATGTTGAAAGTTCTGAAGGTTTTGTTGATGGTGGATTATTAACTTTTATTTCAAAACGCACGGGGGACTATCACGAAGATATGAATGGGGATGTCTTCGAGGAATGGTTTGTTCAAATGTTGGATATGATTCCAAAAGGGGCTGTTATTGTTATGGACAACGCAAGTTACCATTCACGGTTACGAGAAGCATTGCCCACAAGTCGTTGGCGTAAAGCAGAGCTTTTGGAGTGGCTTATTTCGAAAAATATTAAGTTTCCAAAAGTTTTACTAAGGAAAGAACTTTACAGAATTGCAAAAATGAACAAGAATAAATACAAAACCTACATTGTAGAAGAAATGGCTTCTTCTCGTGGTATATCAGTTCTTCGACTTCCCCCTTATCATTGTGAACTTAATCCCATAGAATTAATATGGGCTCCGGTAAAGGGGGAAGTTGGAAAAAAATACTACTTTTAAAATAAACGATGTTGTGAAATTGTTTGAGAGTGTTGTAAGTCATGTTAGTAAGGAAAATTGGACAAACTGTATCGAGCATGTTATCCAAGTACAGACAAATATGTGGAAAATTGACAATATTTGTGATGATTTAATCGACCCTATTATTATTAATGTCAACAACGATTCTTCCTCTTCCGAGTCGGATATAGAATAAAATGTAAGTAATAAATGTATTCCAATAATTATTTCTTTTCATTTTTTATTATATTATAATTTCAAACGTATTTTTTTCCCAAAATACACACCACTGCATTGCGTTATTGCTTATCTGCTAATCCTTTAACAATGAAGAAACCCTAAACTTTGCTACAACTGAAACAAATACGGGGTCGATCTACCTGGTTTTTAGATTTACGGAAGAAATGTAATTTAAAGTAAGAGATTTATCAAAAATTTCATGGTGCTCCCTGTACAGGTTTTGCATACTTAATAATTAGGGTTTATTACTCCTCGTACTTTTTGTACATGCTATAGAGAGTATCTGCGTCTTCGGGTGAACGGTATCAAAAATGTTTTGCCTTAACTGGTCTGATCTGAAGACAATCCTTCTGGCCTATTTCTCTATGTTTAGAGCAATTTTCAGTAAGTTTCAGATAACTTTATCATGCTTGCCCTCAATGAGGGTCAGGGATAAAAGAATTTGAGGAAAGTTGTAGTAATAGCTAATGAAAATATTTAAGATTTATTTATTTAATGGGTTAATAATAATATTGAATCTTTCAGTGTACTTAATTATAAGATGTAAATAATAAATATAACAATCTTTTAAGCATTTAAACGTTTTATAAATATATTCCAGTTCTATATCTTATAAAACTACTTCAAGAGCTCTGTAGTACTAATTTTATTTAAAGATTTCTTTGTTTAAGACCCGATAATTATGGCACTCTATGCAACAAAGAATGTTGTATAAACTTACTGGCGCATGAACATTTGCAAAAAATCCAGATCCTTTCTTGGCAGCAAAAAAACAAATAAAACAAAATTTCGAGCTGAATAAATGTCAAATGGGGTAACAATACAATGATTCAAACATCAAAAACTAGTCGACAATAGACCCGAGGTGCACGATTCGAACAATAGGAAATAATAGAATGTCAAATAGAGCGTACGACTACTATTTTCTTGTCCCTTCTTAGTAGATTCTTACCCTAGGCTATTAGAGGTAATAATTTCTTGTCTAGTTGTTCGTAGTTAACGAGGGAAAGGGGGAAAATGTTCTTTACTCGCCTTAAACGGTATAGTGCAAACAAAACAGTGGTGGGTCCCTATCCCTTTCGAATAAATAAAGACAATAAATAAAATCTTTACTCGTACCCGGATTTTATTGTTTTAAATTTGAATTTTAATTTCTTGATAGATGTAAATTTTAATTTATCGGACAAGTCCATGTAATCGATCCGTTGGGATATTAAATAAAGGACTGCATTGTGGTGGTTTTGGGTTACGTTCTCACAAACTGATATAAGATTTATATTGACAAATGACAGTTATTTTTTTCCAGTGAAGTAAGTAATAAAAAATGTATGTAAAAAAATCTTCCTAAAACTGAGGTATGATTGAATATGAAATTATACAAACATACGTACATTAATAATACAAAATTAAAAAATGAAACTATTTAACAAAACACTTTTATTTAAAAAATAGGTTTTCAAAACTCAGTTACAGCTGTTTCGCAACAACGAGCATAGCCAGATTGATATTTTGTTTTTTCTTTCAAATTGAGGATTTGTTTATATCCTGATACATAAGAATATAGGTACTCGTTAGTATTGGTGGTTTATATTGTGATCTATATTTTTATTATTTTACTCCAAGAACATTTTCGGTGGTGAAAATGGCGTCAAGTTCGAGTTTTGTTCCAGTACAAGTGGCTTATTTAAAACAAAGTGCATTTTCTCAAAGAGAAAAAACTATTATTTAAAATGTTCATGATGCACTAATAAAACAAGATGCATCAGCAACTGTTCGTGATGTAGTGACCGACTTTGGACAAAGTAATGACTGTTATAGCAGAAGTACATACGATTTCCAATTTTGGACGAAATACGTTATGGAAACTCCTAAAAGAAATTGGTTTTAAGTATTAGTCGCATAAAAAAATTTTTGAATGAGACAGAAGAAATTATTTGCTGGAGAACACAAAACTTAAAAAGTATTAATAAGTTTCGGAGCGAGGAAAGAACTATCTTTTATTTAGATAAATTGGTTGAATGAAGAACACACTCTTTCTAAAGCATGGATGTACACAAATATTTCAAATTCCCTTCAGGCATTTTCGGAGGGATATTCAACTGAATTAAATGCTTCTCGAGGAAAAGGTCGCAGTCTAATAATCGCACACATTGTCAGTGAACATGGTTTTGTAGATAATGGGTTATTAAACTTTGTATCAAAATCAATCGAAGATCACCACGAGGAAATTACCTCTGATATTTTTGAAGATTATTTTTCCCAGCTATTGGACTTTTTGTCAAGTGCTGCAGTGGTTGTCTTAGATAACGCCAGTTATTATTCAAAACTGGTAGAAAAGTTACCAACAACGTCATCGAAAAAAGGAGATATTAAAGAGTGGCTCCAGAGCAAGAATATTTCTTTTGACGACACCATTAAACCCTATAGAATTAATATGGGCACAGGTAAAAGGTGAGGTGGCAAGAAACAATATAACTTTTAAATTGAATGACTTTCGACAACTTTTGATAAATTCTTTTGGAAACTTAACACGGGAAAATTGGAAAAATGCCATAAACCATGTGAAGAAGGAAGAAGAACCGTTGTGAAGCGTTGATATTAATATTAAATAACTGTTCGAACCCATTGTAATTCCTATCGGACCAGGCAACGAATCTGACTCATCATCGGATGAATACGACGAAATGGAAGCCGACAATTAAAGGAGTAAGTTCTTTTTGCATTAATTTATATTTAATTCTTACTTTTTAATATGTAGCATATTATATTATTAAGTGGCATTAAGACTAGACCAAAATTGGTTAAATTGCCAAATTATTCCATCTTCCAGGCAGGCAGGATTTTATTTGTTCGATCTTCTTCACTTCTGTTGACGTGCCCTGCATTATTATTTCTGTCATCATTATCTCTAGGTTAGGACCTTAGTCTAAGGTGGATGCCTCGTCCTTGAATAAAAATGTATCGGGATCCAAGCCCTCACTTACTAGCCTCTCTATTGATTCACTGTTCTTTCCGGACGTTTCCAGTACACGATTTTCCAATTCCGCTTTTAGTTCTGGCACTTTTAGGTCACTTAGTCTCTTAGCCATTTTTAAGTAGGTAATTATTTATACTACCGTAACAAAACACTATTTATGTAGACTTATTTTACTCTTCGCTTGCTTTCGCGCTTCCTAATACTGTTAGATTAAAACTGAACTGACTTCCTCCTGCGTTTGACGTATTTTATATTACGTTGAACATTCGCGAAGGACATTGCTTTCCAGATTAGACTCGACGCGTTAGATTCTACGCATTCACCATTATTTAAGACAGGGCAGGCTTCCGAACCGTTTTTGTAACAATATGATTGCTCGAAGACAACTGTTGATTACATACATGTATTATTAAATTATATATTTATGAAATTATTTACTTACGGGTTGGTTGCTCATACAACATAACTTCTCCTTTACATTCAGATTCTTTTTAAAAATCATATAAATGTGAAATTGCAAAAATTCTAAATAATCTCCCAAATAAATATTTCCATTTTTCTTTTTTACGCTCCCAATCACAATTTAAATATTAAATTTATTTTATTTTATACCTTAGCATTTGTTTTTACTGTATTTAAATTTTTATTCTACCCTCTTACTTTGTTATTCACTATTAATATTATATTTTTTTATAATTTAGATCATATATTGTGGTTACAGCTTTAAAAGAATAAGCAATATTATGGACATAATTTACTTATTTCTATTGTAAATTGGTATACTCTAAAAAAGGATTTAATAATCACTCTTGTCCCAAGGAGGAAGACCTTCACCTGTTTTTCGCGAGTATTTATAAAATCAAGAAAACATTCTTTAATACTGCATTTTCCCCACGTTGGGCGCCAAATATGTGAGCCTTGTATAATAGATGCGTATATCATTTTTAGTTTTTTAATTTAGAAAATAGTTGTTTAGATTGTTATAGAAAGTTGTAATAAAAAAGACAAAACGTCAATAAATCTTTATACTGATTTTTTTAACAGACTTATTCTGATGAAGGAAACAAAAGGCAGAATGTCCGATAGAATGACTTATGTCTATGCCAAGAATAAAAGAAAAAATGTGAACATAGTATCTGAACCATCTGCTCTTTATCTACGGCACAGTGAAACAATATTAAATAATTTGAGAATTAGTATTTCTTGTGGCTTCTATTTTTTGGTTCCAATGGATGTAGGGTAATTATTGTTCAGCAAGATAAAAATGCAAAGAAATGTAAAATAAACATTGGCTATTAATTTAGATTAATTGTTCTTCAATTCTTGAGCTGTTCATTCCATATTTTAAATTTGTTACTCTAAGAACAAGCAATACAAGTTTACAAAGCGAAAAATTTTTTTAGTAAATAAGTAGAAGTGAAAATGAAGATTATCCTGTGTAAGAATCCTTTTGATCTGTTAACGGACTAAATTATTTTCGAATTAAAATTTCCCAGGCACCTGGGGCCGTAATAGAACACTCAAACTAGTACTATTAACTCGACCACAAAGCCAATTTCACACGTATCTATTGTGCGCATCTTCTTAAATGTATGTGCGAAAAATAGGGGAATCTCTAAGACCTGTATATCAAGAAATGCGATATCAAAACAACAGTTTATACGGCGATTTGGCGACAAACTAGGGGTGACAATCTTTCTCGTCCCCTTCATCTCTCTCTCTTTATATTTATACCTCGTATTCTTTTTCTTTGTGCAGATAGGTGTTAAAATTGCACCTGAATCCACTCCAAATAGATTAAGGTGTTTTCTGGAGTAGCTTGTTATTGTGTTATGTAGGTACAACGTAAAAGACGTCCGTTTTCTATTATCTGTTAGATTTTTCGAGGTGGGGGTAATACGGTTGTTTTTGTACAGGTAATTATGCAAAGACGTAACGTGATTTATTTCAAAAAGGGTACAAAGATATTTGTTGTAGCTACTAATAGTATTAATAATATGCCTAAAATTAGATAATTGGGTTAGTTTATTTATTAAGGGAAAATGTATTGGCTAAAAAGACAAATGTTCCAAAATTTTCGTTTTGCGTTTTCGATAACGAATTTTTCAATATTCTATATGATTTACAATTTTTTAATTATTGAAGTAAATCAAACCTTAAATTTTAAAACAATAATCATTTATTTTTAGTAGATAATTAAATAATACACCAAATAAATTAATTAAATTACATGATAAAAAATAAATAAAAATAAAATAGTTTTTCGCGATTTTCTCCTAAAATTTGAGGTTATGGGAAAAAAATTTCGGTATCAAAAATTTTTATTTTTTTATTAACTACAACTTTTGGTTTAAACGTTTTTCGCTAAGAGATCATTATCCGCCTAAAATTGTAAAAATTCGTTTTGAACACCTAAAAACTACCCTCACTTTACCACTTCCACCTATGACAAATGACATAAATTATTTTTTTTCAATGAGTAAATATTAATAAAAAAAATAAAAAAAATCTAGCACTAACAGAACATATCAGAGAAAGAATTTCTGCAGTCGAAAAATTTTTTTCGTTATTTTTCACATTTCCATTCATTTGTTAATTAAAAAATTACATCTTCATTGTTACTAACTTTAAATTCGTTACTGTGAGTAAAATAAAAATACAAGAATTTTGTTAACCCTTCGAATCCGTTATCATTAAGCTACTGAACAAAGTTACATAATAAAATTTAATAATTTTTAAAAATTGAAATTGATATTAAGCAAAGTAAACAAATACCATTTTAGATGTCAAAAATTTTAATTATTTTTGTTTACAGTCGTTTTTAATACGCTTTAAACAATATAAATCCAATGTTTGTGACCAATTGTTTAAAAAAATTTTTATAAACAAATGGCTTATTTATCAATTTTAAAAAAAAATTTTTGTCATTCTATTGTTTATTAAAAAATGATTTAAAAAAAAACGTTTTTGTTTATTAACAATTGTTTAAATTTAATATTAAGAAATGAAAAAAACCTAAAAATCATAATTTTCTCTTCTTTTTAAAAAAAAACTGAAACTGAAAACTGAGGAAAAAAACGTGGAATTTTCTTTTTTAATTAAACGTATACTATGGTATTCAGTATGTTGTGAGGTGTTATAAAAAAATATTAATTGTTGATGCAAATGTTTATAACAAATTGTTTAATTAATAAACAATTAAATAATTAACTAAAAAATTCGAAAAAAATACTAGTTTGTAGAGAAGAGAAAATTATGATTTATAGGATTTTTTTCATTTCTTAATATTACATTTAAACAATTGTTAATGAACAAAAACGTTAATTAACAATTAATTTTTTTTTAAATCATGGTTTTTAATAAACAATAGAATGGCAAAAAAATTTTAAAAATTGTTTAATAAGCCATTTGTTTATAAGAATTTTTTAAACAATTGGTCACAAACATTGGATTTATATTGTTTATAGCGTATTAAAAACGATTGTAAACAATTGTTTAAAATAATATAAATTTTTTACATCTAAAATGGCATTTGTTTACTTTGCTTGTTAATAACAATTTCAATTGTTAAAAATTTAAAAATAAATAAATTTAAAAAAATAAATAAAAAATTTTAATATGTAACTTTGTTCAGTAGCTTAATGATAAAGGATTCCAAGGGTTAAAAAAATTCTTGTATTTTTATTTTACTCACAGTAACGAATTTAAAGTTAGTAACAATGAAGATGTAATTTTTTAATTAACAAATGGATAGAAATGTGAAAAATAACGAAAAAAAATTTTCGACTGCAGAAATTCGTTCTCTGACATGTTCTGTTAGTGCTAGAATTTTTTAAATTTTTTTTATTAATATTTACTTATTGAAAAAAAATAATTTGTCATTTGGTCGTTGCGACGGTGAGTTAGGACTTTTTTATTGGAAATTTCCTGCCCTGTAAGTTCAGCTTTTTGTTTTAGCCACTTATTATATTTTTTGAGTTATTAACAAAAATGTTAACCCCCTTTTTTTTAAATCTTAAATTATTAATAACAATAGGAAATTTTTAAAAAAATATTTTGATATTCAGGAACATTTTTCTATTTGTCATTTCGAATCGATTGGCACCAAAATCAGATTTTTCGGATTGGTTTAACCCAAATCCGATTTAAATGACTTCTCGGCCAGACTATATACCAAAATGATGTGAATTGTTTTTCACAATAATAATTTGTTTGCAAAAAAAATCTTTTAGTAACAAAAGCATACTCGAGAAGTATGCATAATATACTTACATAGGAAATAGCGATATTTTTTCGTGAAAAATTAATTATGCAAAAAGCAATACCATATATCTGAAACGGTGATAATACTATACTATTTATTATATTCGTCCTACAGATTTTATTCGTCCGGCATCCGGCACAATATCTTGCACTTGCACAAACTTGTTCACTCTTATCGACGTTAATATTAGTCATGCTTACACAATTTAGTACAAATAACTCAACTTTCAAATAAGAATTACTGTTTTAATTATTATAGATAGATTTTTAGACCTCCAAAATAAGTTAAAGCTTATATCCATTTCATAAAAATTAACTTTGGGAAATCCTTGTTTTATTTATGACTAAATTACAAAGCTGCAACTTACAAGTACCATAAAAGAACTGTTTAACGTATTCTTAAAAAAGGTGTATTTTAAAACTCTTATCTCTAAGACTGTAAAAGCCAAGCGTTAAAAAAACTAAAATATCGACAAAGCGTCTCGAGTGATCCAAGAGTGAAGTTTTTAAGGACCTTCGTGTGATATTTGAGATTTCTTAAAAGTTTTCCTGCAATTTCGGCGTTTTAAATCTCAAGTGTTTCAAGATTGTGAGAAAAGAATAAGCAGCTTTCATTGTATGTCACGTTTCAAATTCGACTTCGGTAAATAAACGATTTATACAAAGTACAGCTGATTGTAGTTGAGATAAAAGTCACTTTGAATATTAAGTTGATAGAAAAAGTGTCTGTTCAATTGAGGGTTGTGCTTTAAATGTTTTAAGCTATGAAGGGTTGTTAAAAAATTACTTAAAGTGGTAAGATTGGGTTTCGTTACATTTAAACTATACAGGGTGAATACTAGTGCTCGATAAGGATCGAGGATATTCTGTATGTCCGAGGCAATATCCCTAGGAGACAAAGTTATGACCAAAGTAAACTTTGAACAGCCATCTAACTCTACATGTTGTTATAATGTAGAATAATGTAGAAGAGTTGAAGAAGCGAACCCGAACGGAAATTGCACAATTACACAAAACAAAGTCCTCGAAAACGTTAGGAAAGAATTCACTGCTCGCCTTTCTTATTGTATCATTGCTGAAGGTCGGCAATTTGAACATTTGTTGTAATTTAATTGTATTTAAGTAAACATTTATTCCAAGTTAATTGTATTAATGAACCAACAGTTTTGGTTAACCCTGTAGACATAAATATTCAAATGATTACATTGTTGCAAAGGCAATAAGGAGACCTTTCAAATGAGCTGTCACGTGACCTCGGTTTGTATTTTAAAAAATCGTCGATGACGTCACTACGCCATCATTAATGACGTAATGTCCAACATATCTATAAGCAGTTGATGGCCATTCAAAAATTAAAATTGACGTGTTTTAAGATTTTTTTTAAAGTCGTCTGTTGCTGAAATATTTGCATAATACTGTATATGAAATGGTTGATTGTAAGTTATTTTTAAAATGTAAATGTTTAATATGGTTTTGTTCATATCTTTGTCCAATATCCTTTAACAGATGTATGTGCAAGAAGAATTAGGGTCTTTCCCCAAAAATAACACTGTGAATATACAGAGTAAACCACAGCTCGGTAGTATGGTGGAACTTTTCTGATATACAGACTGATAGAAGACAGAAGAAGGAGCAGTAGCCAGTCTATTCATGGTAAATCAAAAGAAAACAACGAACGCAACCGGAAACCCTGTCAATACGGCTATAAATTAGCAAAACGCCACGGTTCATTCTCTTTCCGACCAAACCACCCCTATAGAGACCAGTCGTTCACGAGACTTAGAAAATACATTTATCTGGTTGTATCACAGAGGATACAGCCCGCTACGCTAGTAGAGAGCAATATACCCGCTAGTATGAAAATATAGTCCATAGTAGTCAAGTCAAGTCCGTTTATAACATTTCCATCTATACTTCCTGTCGCAATTTACAATTTTTTTATTAATAAACACATATTCTTTAATCACAGTTTGATTTATATACCCATGGACTATAAGTCTTAAGGGTGCAGCGTGTTCGGTTGATATTAAATGTAGTTTATTTTCTTTGCTTTCAAATTCAGTCTAATTACAAGGTGTTTCTATCTTTTTCACCTTAGTTTTTTTGTAGCTTCTGTTGTTTATTCGTAACGTTTAAAAGATAGTGGCGCCCTTAACCCTTACATACCACCAATCCTTTATATAGTGGGCATTAACTTGGAGTCGAACCACTCATAGCCGGGATCTCTTTTGGGACAAGTATTGTTACAAATTGGCGCCCTGCCTCTTTGGAAGGATATTGTTACAGGCTGAGAGGCAAGCGCCATTGCGCCACGATCAGGCTCATATTGTAGGATTTATATTATTATGTATTTGCTCGCCTTCATCATGAGGTATTCAGAATTGAAAGTTTCTGTTTAAAATCGAATGCCCTCTTCTTGTGATAGTGTTTTAAATTTTTTTTGCTTTATAATTTATAGAACTTTGTGAGAGAAAAGCTCTCACTTTGTAGAATTGATCGAAATTTATATTATTTAAAAATTTCAAATTCAAGGCACACTTTTTCATAGCTAGAATAAAAATCGTGGCGTTATGAATTTTCTGCCCTATTTTTGGTGTTTGGTGATTGGTTTTCCAATTAGGTAGGCGGAAAAATACTTTGATATTTTGGACTATTGACATATTAGAAAAATTTCCATTTTCTGTATTAAACTTGAAAAGGCGAAACGGTTTGACTCGTTAAAGATTTAGACTGGCAACTGGGAAAAGATGAACTTTGCTAGTATATTTCCTTGCAACAAAATTATTTATTTATTCACGCCAATTAAGACGTTTACATCAGGGAATACTGACCTAAAGATATTTCAACTGAAAACCGATAAAATAACGGCAAATAAATTACAGTTGGTAAAATTATCCGTTCGAATTTGACCATTTCCTTTATTAATAATTCATTTCAAACGATTTTGTATTCATAGAAAATATGTAGCGCCTTCAGATGAAACTAGTTCCCAGCGGAAGTGACCTAACGAAAGATTTCATTGTATCGAAATCTCTATTTTAGTTATTCCCGAAGCAAAGGATGCTGGGAGATTTGTTCTCGTTAATAACCTCGTGACCTTTATACTGACCCATGGTCAGTGTGAAATAGAAAAGTTCCTGCAACATTTATTATTTTTCTCTCATTGAAAAAGTAACACTTACTATGTATGTATAGTGTAGTGGACGGGCAGAAAGATCATTTGCACCATAACAGTGTGTGAAAGTAAAATAAAATTAAATGATTTAGAAAATAATGGAAAATATTAATTTTTTACTAAGGATAAATGACGTCAAAGAAATTATGATTAGTTAATTTTTGGACTTCAAACTCAAGTTCATTAGAAAATTATATGTGATTTTTTCATATTAATACTGCCTGTCGAAACTGAGTCTGTAGGACGAGTGCTGTATTCTTTAAGTAAAAGACGGACTTATAAGATAAATTTCATCACGAGTGGTATTTTGTGGACTAGATAAGTCATTATTTTCAGTAATAATATAACAAGAGAGTAATAATAAATTAAAAATAGTTTGACAGGTTTTTTGAAAACTTATTGCCAGGCAGTAGTCACGAGAAGGCGTAGGCTAGTTATTTTCTAATTCAAGTATACCACACTTTAAAAAAAGTACTAAAATAAATAAAAGAATGCAACATACCACTTTTGGAATAGTAGTCTCGATTTATCCTCCAATGAAACATTGTTAAACATTCTCTCAACTAAAAAATAGGAAGGTTTCGGGGGGTATAAGATTCGTTTACACCCCAATATTGTGACGACTTAATAAATACTATGCCAAGTAAAAAATACGATAATAGACTGTGATTATTTTCGTATTCTGAGTTTCGTATTTTGGTTTTATCCTCATCTTTGATAAATAGAATCTAATTATGTGGAATAATATCTTCCAAAGTGTTACCAAGCCTAAGTAGCCAAGACAATCTAATCTGTTACTACTACTTTTTATTCAATTTCCTGAACTTAAACTTGACCAGCAGTCCTAAACCATAAAACTATTTTTAGATAGGTACACACTCCTAATTAAATATAAATGGAGCCTGATTAATAAACTTTTTTTTAACATAAATAAATGTAGTGTAAGGACTATAACTCGCATAACGGATGCAGTAAGTTTCTCTTATGAGATAGATGGTAAAATATTGGAACGTAAAAACCAAATTAAAGATTTAGGAGTAAGTTATGACCGTATGTTCTCTTTTTCGAGTCATATTCAAAATATAATCAAATCTGCAAACCGCATGTTGGGATACATAATTTACCAAACACATAAATTTACAAATACAAACACAATAAAAATTCTCTATTACAGCCTGGTGCGCCCTAAGTTAGAATTTGCCTCAATTTGATGGATGCACGAATATCAAACAATACTAAATGAAGTAGTAAAAATACAAAACAAATTACTTCAACATCTATACTATAAGAAATATAAAAGATGGCCAAAATACAGAACAGTGAGAACTACACAACTCTGTCTGAATTTAAAATTTTATCACTAACTCAAAGGCGAAATTTGACGCTATGATGTTTTTCATAAAATTCTTAACAATAAAATTGACTGTTCTGAACTATTATCTCTCCTCCCTTTCAACGTTCCTCCTCGACGAACACGATCTTACCGCATTTTTAATATACCTTATAAACTCAATGCCATAAAGTCACCTCTTGCAGCCAGTCTTCACTTAGCCAATCAAACAAATGTTGCGATTGATATTGATGGGACAACAGCTGAAAATAAATTTCGTGATAATATCCTTTAATACCTGTTATATAATTCAATGTAAACAAATATTTGATAATGATTATTCTGATAACTTTCTTTACCATAATATAGTTCTGGTAGTTACTAGTTAGTTATAAGTTATAGATTAAAGTAGTGAAATAATACAAATATTAATACATTGTCCATGCCATTAAGTCCAAAGGGCCTGTTTGGATGAATAAAATAAATAAATAAATAAATAAACAAAAATAACAACCAGAAATAATGAACCAAATAATGTATAATGGTTATTATATACACTTAGTGGGCTTGTTCTTTCCCAAGAGTTATTTCTAACTCTTCAAAAAGTAATCATTGTGTCACTAGAAACAAAATTATAGGGGGAAAATTGAAAAAAATCTGATAGAAACTGTTCTATATAATTTATTAATAAAAAGAAGGGATTTTTTGTAGGAAACTTTGAGAGGTAAAGACAATCACGTACCTATTGAATGTTATTGAATTTAATTGAGGTCTATGGCCATAACTTACTCAAAATTCAATATAAATTTAATAACATTGACAACACGCAACTTAAAATTGAAAAGATATTAAGAGAATTGGTATTGTACGATGTGTGGTACTAACTCTCTTTCTCAAGACCAACTTTTCCATTACAAACATCATGTAAATCTAATTCTTTCAAAATATAAACGACATAAAATTAGAAATAGAATTTTTTGTAAAAAGCAGCACGTGGTTGTTGTCACAATAAATTTAAGTATTTAAAATATAGGACAAAAATTGTTTCTAACAAATTGTTTATTAAATAAACAAATAAATTAATAAAGACATTTTTTTCACAAGAATTAATTTTAATCTTAATGTTAATATTTAGTTGCAAAAATATAATATTAATTAACAAACGCCTTTTTGAAGCAAAAACTTTTTTTTAAGAAACCGTTCTTTCACTAAAAATCATAAATTATATCAAGCAATAAATTACGAAAAAATGTTTTTTATTGTCTCATAAACAATGCATTTGTTGACAATTTTTTAAACAATGGTATTAAAAAATAAAATAAAAACGCTTTTACGTAGTATTTAACATTTAATAATCGAAATATTCGAGATACCGAAAAAACTATATTTATTGATAATTATTTCAATTGTAAATTAAAAATTGGAAAATGCAAATTTTTGAATTTTTCCAACGGGGATCTATTTTTTAGTATATTCAGAACATCTTGAAGTAAAAAAAAATTCGAAGGTTTAGTTCAATCATTATCGCGGTGTTTCTGTTAACATCTACTGCAGAAAAAGGTGTTAATTACCAATTGTGTAACTAGTGAAAAAACTGGATACAAATTTTTTAACCGCGGATCATTCCTTTAGTGTGACGCATCACGCGCAAATGTCAGACTACATGTTTTTAGTATTTCACTTATGTCCAAAAGTTTGGAATAGTGGAATATTTCATCTTTTTTTAATTTTATATACATATTTTTTTTAAATAAGTAAACATCATTTTGCTTCAACTTTAACCAATACTATAGTATGTACAAAAAGTACGAGGAGTAATAAACCCTAATTAAATATGCAAAACCTTTACAGGGAGCACCATGAAATTTTTGATAAATCTCTTACTTTAAATTACATTTCTTCCGTAAATCTAAAAACCAGGTAGATCGACCCCGTATTTGTTTCAGTTGTAGCAAAGTTTAGGGTTTCTTCATTGTTAAAGGATTAGCAGGTAAGCAATAACGCAATGCAGTGGTGTGTATTTTGGGAAAAAAATACGTTTTTAATTATAACATAATAAAAATTGAAAAGAAATAATTATTGGAATACATTTTATTCTATATCCGACTCGGTAGAGGAAGAATCGTTGTTGACATTAATAATAATAGGATCGATTTAATCATCACAAATATTGTCAATTTTCCACATATTTGCCTCTACTTTGATAACATGTTCGATACAGTTTATACAATTTTCCTTACTAACATGACTTACAGCACTCTCAAACAATTTCACAACATCGTTTATTTTAAAAGTAGTATTTTTTTTTCCAACTTCCCCCTTTACCTGAGCCCATATTAATTTTATGGGATTAAGGGGGAAGTCGAAGAAGTGATATACCACGAGAAGAAGCCATTTCTTCTACAATGTAGGTTTTGTATTTATTCTTGTTCATTTTTGCAATTCTGTAAAGTTCTTTCCTTAGTGGATCTTTTGGAAACTTAATATTTTTCGAAATAAGCCACTCCAAAAGCTCTGCTTTACGCCAACGTCTTGTGGGCAATGCTTCTCGTAACCGTGAATGGTAACTTGCGTTGTCCATAACAATAACAGCCCCTTTTGGAATCAGATCCAACATTTGAACAAACCATTCCTCGAAGACATCCCCATTCATATCTTCGTGATAGTCCCCCGTGCGTTTTGAAATAAAAGTTAATAATCTACCATTAACAAATCCTTCAGAACTTCCAAAATGGACAATGATAAGTCTTTTTCCTTTTCCAAATGGTGGCTGCAAACCTAACGACAAACCTTCCACGAATGCCTGCCTTCCGCTTTTAATGTTTTCATCTTGCCAAGATTTGGAAACTGTATATCCAGCATTTATCCATGTTTCGTCTAAGTAGAAGATTTTCAAATTTTGTTCTCTTGCATGTCGAATGCTTCTTAAATAGTCTCTTCTTCAAAAAACTATTTCCGGTTTATCTATCAAGAGAGATTTTCTATTATGTTTTGTATATCTGAAACCCACATCTTTCAAAAGTTTGCATAATGTCATTCTGGAGAATTTTGTATAGTCCGTATCTTCTTGCACTGATGTCATAATTTTGTCAAGTGTTGGAATTTCCTTTCGTAAGTAAAATCCATGGACTTTACGCCTTAGTCTTTGTTTTAATGACTCATCGATCTCAATTGGTTTTCGGCCTGAAGGAGTTTTAGGGGGTTGAAGAGTTCCATTCTTGCTTTCTTTTAGTAATCTATAAATTGTTGATTTAGCAACACACAACATAACAGCCGTTAATTCCACAATATCATCAACACTTGCCCTTGGATCCTTGTTTTTCAATGATATATAACAATTCAATATCAGAGTTTTTTCATTTAAAGATAATGGACCTGTTTTTGGTCGTTTAGATGGTCCTTGGCTTATCGACATTGTTTGGTACTTGCACAATTTTAACATTCAACAAATGTTTTAAATATATTCCAACTGTTTACAATATTATGAATACCATACTACTTCATACAACTTTACTCAAAGAACTAATACTAAGTACTGATTTAATGTACCTACTTTCCTTTAAAATAATATTCCCGATAATGTTTCTAAGAAAACTGGGTTGTTTGGAAAATCCCTCTCAATAATCGAATAATCTGTAAATAGGTGTAATCGTATTAAGCCGATTACAGTAGGCCACTTGCCATTTAAAATTTCTGAGAAAATTCTCCAAACAATACATATAGGAGTAATACAAATAAAAAATATTCATTTTGCTTCTTTGAATTTAATAAAAATTGTAACGATATCTTGCTATCTTGACTTTGATTAATTTTTTAAAAGTTTATTTTATTGTAGTTTATTTGTGACAATATTCAAAGTTTGAATTAATCTTCTTACAAAAAGAACAAAAATATATAAAATAATTATTGTTACAGATTGGTTTGTATTCTATTATGAATAAACTGTGTTGCCTTTCTTTATTAAACTTACTAAAATTTATGTACCTCTATCACTTTTTTTTATTAAAATTAGTACATCCCGTTACCTCTGACCTAAATCGTATATTCTTTAGCTGCAACTCATTCGTTCAATACAAAATGTACCTTACGGTATACCCTCTTAAAATATATTTTGGTACGTCTATGAAATCTACTTAAATGAATGATTTATTACTCCTTGTCCTTTCAATATAGACTATAAATAAATCTCGAAGTCACATAAATATACAAAAAAAAATGATATATTCTTTTGAGATGAAAAATGTACAATGTATTACAATTTTTTTAAAATAAATTAATAAGCAAAAAAAGTAATCAGTATTTCCACCATGGGCCTACATGCATGACTGTAGGCGATGTGGCATGCTATCGATTAAATGATCGAGCTGGGCTTGCTATAGTCTCTCCCATTCTTCACGAGCAGCATCTTTCAGTTCTCGTAGAGTAATTGGGGGAGGGTTTCGCTTCTTAATGTTTTAAGATGTCCCAGGCATGTTCAATGACGTTCATGTCAGGGGAATTTGATGGCTATCTTAATGTGGATATTCCTTCTTCCAAAAAATTTTGTACTGCATAGGTGCATTGTCATGCATAAACACAAATCCATCACCTACCGCCCCCGGAATAGACGCACAACAGAGAAGAAAACAGAACTGGTTGATTTAAAGTCCAGATCTTTCTTTTCACTTTTTCAAAAAAAAACAATACTCTAACAATAATACTACGTTTATAAATTAAATTTATTCCGTTTCATTCAAAAGGACGCGGATTGTATTTGTTTCCATAGAAATTTATTCAAAAACCGTACGTCTACCACCATAAAAATTCCATAAAATCGCTTTAATGGTCCATTTTGAGCTGTCTGAAAAATATTCAAAAGACATTCGAGATATATCTCAGACTTAAAAAACATTAAAAACATCCGTATATAATTTATTTTTAATTATACTTGGGCGTTATAAAAGGCCTTGCTTGGCTGGTTAACTATATTATGCAGTTAAGGGGAAGAACGATGGAAAAGAGAGAGGGGGGCATTCGAAGAACCCTGAATTAAGGATTAGTTTCAGGTCTCGGCGGCTACCTCTCTTACCCGGACACCTGTTAGAATATGGTCCACGTATTTATATTTCGTGTACAGACATACTTTTTCCGTTTTTGATTTTTTTAGTCCCGCAGTCGCACCCAACGCCGTATTAAGGCCTTTAACTTTAAGATAATATAAACACAACAGAATAGCAATTTTTAAAACATATATGATTTTGAAATGCGTATTATTCGTTTCTGTTGATATTGTACGGTGATTCTAATCATATATTACTATTTTATGATATTAAAATTATTGACAGACCACATTTCCAACAGAAGCGACCTGTTCGAGACTTGAAAATTTTTCGATGAAACACACTGTAACCACTGCCAATGGTGATTCGATCAAAGCCGTAGGAAAGGGCACAATATCTCTGACTGCAATTGTTGGAAGAAAAACGGAAGAAGTAACTCTCACCGATGTTTGGTACGTGTCAGATATCAAGAAAAACTTGTTTTCAGTACTGTCAGCGCAAGATAAGAATCCAGAGAGTGAATTCACATCTACTACTGGACAGTCAGTTAAAAATCAATGGACGAGTTTTCATCACAGGACAACGCTTTGGGGGGTTGTTCAAGCTTTGTGTGAAGAATGTAAACCCAACCAACGGCAAAGAAGTAAATATAAACACGTCGAATGAAAATACTTTACAGCTTTACCACGAAAGATTCGGACATCAAAATAAAAGGCATGTAAAAGACCTTTTATCTAGAGAATTTGATATCAACGTTCCTTTGAACAACGAGATATGTGAAGGATGCATCTTTGATAAAGCACACAGGTTAAAATTCGGTACAAGAGAGAGAGCTAGTCAACCAGGCGAACTATGGCATGCTGACGTTTGTGGACCATTCGAGAAATCAGAATCAGGATTCAAGTATTTTGTCCTGTTTAAAGACGATTACAGCAAATATCGCTTTGTCTATTTCTTGAAAGAAAAATCGGAGGTACCTGAAAAGTTGAAGATTGCATTAAGAGAAGCAAGAACTATTGGTCATGTTGTAAAGGCATTCCTAAGCGACAACGGTGGTGAATTTCACAATCAACAGTTTCAACTTTGTGCGGACTGACTTATTTTAATAGCTATTAAAGCCGACACTTTAAAGCTTAGGGCCGTATTTACACCGACTATTCTGTTCAACTAATTTACTGAAACGCGACATGAAAGCAAATATGTTTTTTTTCGTAAATCCAATAAAAGACTACTATTTTTTAAATTCTTTAATTGATAGGTTTTAAGTCATTTATTAATTTATTGATTAGCATAATACAGCGTGTCCACGGATGGGGTATCCTATAGGTGAAAAATGTTTAAAAAATATTAGTTTTAGTGGAAAATGTCATTCTTGATAAAAAGTTTTGTTTGTTCTGAAACCCCATAAAATAAAATAAAAATTCAAGTTTATCAAAATCTGTCTGATTTTATAGCTAGTTTTATTTATGAAAACCGTATGAATTTTTGCACTAAGTTCGAAAATAATGTATTAATCTAGTGAGTGACGTTTACGTGTCCCAAGTAACTGTCAACTTTTATAAACAATTTTCAAATTGTAATTCTTTAATAAATATTTGAAAACAATGTCTATTCAACAAAGAGTATATCTTATTAAGTGTTATGGTATTGGGGAAGTTTCGTACCAGTAGGCAATTGCAAAATTTCACGAAAAATATCCAGATGTATCCATTACGCGGTGTGGATTAAAAAAATTAATAAAGAAGTTTGATGAGACAAGATCTGTTCAAGACAAAAAGAAATTGAAAAAGGCGTTCGTTGGGGAGGATGATGCAGCTACTGCACTAGCTATGCATTCGTTAAGGGAAAATCCCAAGTTGTGTCTACGAAAAAGAGCAGTGGAGGTTGGTTTTTGCAAGAGTCACTTACAGAAAATATTTAAGCAAAACAAAATTTATCCATTCAAACCGAAATTCATTCATACCTTACAAGATTATTATTATGACACAAAGTTGGACATCTGTGCGATGCCTGGTGAAAAACTTATGCATGACTGATTCTTTCATAATAATATTTTGTTTTCTGATGAAGCAACGTTAACAACAAACGGAGTCGTTTCTTCCCAAAATTTTCGATATTGAGCTAATGAAATCCTGAGCTACAGAATTAACTGTAATAGTCAATTTGCTAAAAAGAGTTAATGTTTGGTGTGCGGTTTTACCGGATCGAATAATCGGACCGTATTTTCTGGAAGATACATTAAATCAGGAGGTATATTTGTACTTGCTTGACAACTTCTTAATACCTGAATTAGAAAATATTCCCTTGGAGCAAAGGTCTAAGATGTACTTTCATCATGATGAATGTTCGTCACATTCGACTTAGCTTATTAGAGGATGGCTGGATGAATATTTTCCTGGGCGATGGATGGGACGTTATGGACCAATATTTTTACCGCCCTGATCCCCCGATTTGACTATTTTAGATTTTTTTTATGGGGCTACTTAAAACAAAAAGTTTACGCAAATAATTTAAATCTATTGAAGACTTGAAACGAGCTATCACTGATGCCGTTAACGAAATTACCCCAGAAATACTGCGAAATAACAAAGAATTTAGAAAGAGAATTGAGAGATGTTTTGAAGAATGACAATTTGAAAAAGTTGGCATTATTTTCAAACTTAGTGCAAAAATTCATACGGTTTTCATACAACTGGCTATAAAATGAGACGGATTTTGAAATACTTCAATTTTATTATATTTTATGGGGTTTCAAAACAAGAATGACATTTTTCAATAAAACTAATATTTAAACATTTTTCACCTATAGGATACCCCATCCGTGGACACGTTGTATAAACTTATAATACAAATTAAAAAAGGTATAAATTTCATTCAAGTATCGCAATATCAGTATCGATCTCATCATCATCACCACTGTCTACATTTCTATATTTTCTCTATATTTTGTGAGGGTTTGTAAATATTCGTTTCTCCATACAACTAGTCTCTTGCTCTCCATAATAGACTGACGTTTATCGATAGTCTTAAATTTAAATCTTGTGTGATCTTTGGGTTATGGTACAATCACATAAAATTATTAATTTAATAATATATATGGTATATATCATCAAATAGTAGTATTGCTTTGAGGAGAACCACAATTTAAATTAATTACACAATACGGCAAAACAACAATATGAATATAGTAAAAATTGATTATTGTTGTTGATCAATCAATTTTATTGTATTAACCATTACTTTTTGGAAGTCCATCTTACGAAGAATAATAAAAAACTCTTGTTTTAACAACTTCCAAGTTTAATTGAATAAATTAGGTTCAAAATTACAATAACAGCTGTTTTGCTAAATAACTAAATAATTAAACTTGGAAGTTGAGTTAAAACAAGTTTTTTATTATTATAAATAAATATAATCACTGCAAAATATTTAGGTAATTGTTATTGGAGATCAACCCAATTATTCAACTAATTAATTTAATCAAAGGTAATACCACGAGTCCTCGCACGAGTCCTTAAAATTTTATCGATAAATTATAGTTTTGACGAAAACTTTTTTATTTGGCAAAAATACGAAAACAAACTGAAATGTGATAGTCCGTAGGACGAGTGATTTTATCTTATAAAATAAAAATTTATCTAGTAAAATTTTACAGGACGAATGGTATTTGAGAAGATTATTTAATAATTTATCGTTATCTTTTCACTAATTTTCACTATTTTCGCTGTTTAGTTGTTCAATATGGTTATTGAATTTTTGACAGTTACATGATTTTATCAATACTGGTTAAACGACTATAGTGGTTTTATCAAAGGTAATACCAGGAGTCCTTAAAATTGTATCGATAAATTTTTAGTTTCGACGAAAACTTTTTTATTTCCTCGGAAATTTCATTGAAATCGGTTAGAGAATTTAGGCTTAACATTGTTTCAAGATATTTATTATATAAATGTATAAAGATTACTTGTTCTCGATAGTTTAGCCTCTGAACTATAAAGAAAACTACAAATTATATAAAAATGATTTATGTGGCAAGTTAAGTTCAGGGACATACGTATACAAGATAAATAACGTCAGGTAAAAATAGTTCTTTACGGTGAGTAGTTAATGAAAGTGAAAATACTCATGTTATCCTTTTCACTTAAGATCAGTTAGTGTAATAATGACCGTGAGATTTTCTCTATCATTTCAAGTGTATCACAATGTTTTTATATCTAGAAGAGAATTGTTTACATAAACCCATTTTATTGGAACATAAATATGTTTATTTATATTTCTAATAAACTAAATTTACGTATATCAAAATAAAAAATAAACACAAGATAATTTTATGGTCCACTTAATCTAGCACAACTTTCGATCGAATTTACTTCAACCGATATTAATTATTGGTATCCAATTATCGATAAGAAATTATAAATAATACGTTATTAAGTTTTCCTACCTTACCTATATACGAATGATTTACACGGGGAGCTCTTCATAAATCATTGTTCATTTTTTTAATTTGCCTCTGGTTATACACGGAATAAATTACATGGCAGCTTCTTTTCTTAATTTGTTTCATTTTTTGTTTTTCTTTTTGTAATTGCACAGTAGCCCAAACAGCGGTAATAAATTACAACGACAGAATTAATTTCTTTGGATCTCACAATAGGTAACGGATAAAACTTTTAAACATTATTCACCACACACAATACTAAAATGTACAGAAAGATTGTTCTTTTAATTGTCAAGTTTATATAATTAAAATGTCAGAGTTAAAATTCTATAATAAACCACAACACAAACGACTACATTAAATAATTTTAGGGCTGCAAACGCCATGTTCTAACTTTTAACATGTTTCTACGAAAAATCGGTCAGGACAACGCAGAATAAATAAAAACAAACTTTGCGCAATTTGAGAGGGAATATTATTAATTTTAAAAATGTAATCCTTGTTTGGACATTTTAATTATTAAATTAAAAGATTTTAATACGCTTACAATGTAAGATAAAAAAAACAAAGAAAAGAACAATTACAAGGGTCAAAATTGCAGGGAAGGACAATCAATTCTGATACAGATTAATAAAGAAGGAGGTAAAACTCTTTCATACTAATTATGACCATTATTTTAATTAAATAAAATAGTATAGATTGTCATTTTTTCTGTACTGTCGGTATTAAAACAAAAGAAAGGTAGGTATATTATTTCATTTATTTTGAATAAATTGTGATAAAAAAATTCCATATTTTATCACCGTGTGCAGTGTGTCATCTGCAAATAAGCTGGATAGTTCAATAACAGCGGTTGTTAAAGTTCATTAAAATGCAATTATTATTAACATATAAATTAAATAAGATTTACCTATGTAAGCTTCATGTAGGGGCAGGGGCAGATCGAGGGAGTTTTCTAGGAGGCATCGACGGTTATAATGGAGATATATAATATGTATATACGTTTATATAATATAAGGTTAATAAAAATACGACGAAACAAACGAAAACAGAAATCTACAATTCTAATAATAAACTTCCTTACATTTGGCCACTATTTGCAATTCTAAGAATGGCAGAGATTATCTTCTGACATAGTAGATCAGAACCAACTTTTTATTCTCCTTTACGAAGAAAAACTTCTGTCCAATGGGACAACTTATGGGAAGTGTAGTGAATATGTCAAAAGTTATGGTTATTAAAGGAAACGTTTTATCACAATGTGCGAGTGCTCTTAAATAATCGTTAGGAATTAGCAGTGGCTCCCTTTGATTTTCCCAGCTGTTTTTTGAACTGCATAGACGTATATTAAATTGCTTATTCAATAATTTTGAATGATGAACGACTCCTGTGAAATTGAAAATGTAGATTTGGGATGCTTGTTAAAATAACCAATCAAAGGTTTATTAGTGTATCCAGAGTCTAGTTGTTAAACCAATCTGAATAAAACCATTCTTAGACAAATTATTTAAGTGTACTGTGTATAAATAGGCCTATTAATATGATAGGGTTTAGGCAATTTTCAATTCAAATTTTATATCCCAAATACCTAAGCACGGAGCGAGCGACATCTATAATTAAACGCATTAAATAATTGAGCTTTTATTTTTTTTTAGTGATTATGTATATTAAATATGTTAAAATTTGAGCTAGGTATATTAAAAAAATAATTTACCTCTAATCTGTAGATAGGTTGTTGATAATATCTAATGATTTGTGCAAGAGTAATTTGTTCATTTGACCAACGCGTCGAACAGTTCGGACACATATTTCTAATATAGAGATATACGCCCATACTGGATATTTAAGACCGAAAGAAATTTAAAACGTACTGTCATTTGTTAAGCTATTAAATCTGTTTTATAGCTCGTAAAAATTTATTATTTACGATACCCCAACGAATGCAATATGTCACATACAAGCTATTCAAATTATGATAATGATATGCAATCCATTAAAGACTGCCACATTATTTATTTATGAGTTAATTTTTTTATGTATTTTTCGTTTTATAATCGACAATTCAAAACTTAATTGACAAATGGTTTTGTCTATTGTTCTTTATTAAAATTATTATTCCTTTAAATTGGTTTCTAATATTTATAAACTGGTATATGAATATGTTTTTAGTTATTTAAGACGATATAAACAACAAACAACCGTTTGAGAACTCCTGCTTAACGCTGAGATTCAAGAAAACAGAAGAGATATCGCCTTGAACTTAGGGATGGAGTCAGTGACTTTCGGTCATTAGAATCTTTGCCTACATCAACCCTGATTACGAGTTTGTAGTACGCGAAGAAGAGAGGACAATAAATGCACTGCAGAATACGTCTCTATGTTATCATTCATTTTTAAAGCCCGAAGGCTCGACTTTAACGATGACGTTTTACTTGTGTTTTCCGTTTTTTGCAGCAATTTCATAGGCGCTCCGGAAAGTCGTTTCTACGGGATATATTATTAATTATTTACAAAATTATCATTTATTAAAAGTCTTCAAGTAATTATGCAATCTCCAAATGTTTACTTAACGCGTCAAAATAACATAATAAAAACCTTTTGACGCTTTTTGTAGGTATAGGATAGGTACTCGCAGCTGAATTAAAAATCAAAACAAAGTATTCCAGATGCAATTGATTTCAAAAACGAAACCTGGCATACATTTATTAGTTTCATCCATATACCCATTATTTCATCTTCGAAAACTATTTCTCTTTTAATATAAGGATATTTGAATATTTAATGTTTCGTTTATTTTTGTGTTAAATATTACTTATACTGCCATCTATGGTAGGGCATTTAAATTATTCGAGGTGGCGTGGATGATGCTTGTGTAGACGCCATTTTGATTATTCGAAGGTCGTTTGTCGCTTTAAATATTAAAACTAACCATAACCAACAAAATAAATAAATTAGGTCTATTCATGTTTTCTTTGTTTTAAATAGAGTGTTGTGGTGTTGTGTCCGTAAACTGACTTTAACAATTAGATTGATTTAGGTAGAATACGGTTTATGGTTAATCATTGATTCAAAAATCTGTTTTGTGTTTGTTTGAAATTTTATATTATCGAATTATGAATCCTACTTATGACTACGATTTAAAATCCGAGCAATGGGTGAGTGTTTATATATGTGGAAGTTAAACAGTATTAACTAATCCTATATTTTAGATTTTCAGATGAAATTTCCAATACTGTGTTTACATCTATATATGATGCAAGTTTTTTTTCTATTATTTTGTTAAAAAATCTGACTGCATTGACAAATAAATAATATTGAAGTTTGAGCAGTTTATAATAAACAGTACGCTGGTAAGTTATTCATTTTAAAGCTAATTAACGTTAAAGTAAGTATATTTGCTCATAATTTAGTTTAACTAAATCTTTTTCTTGTAATTAACATATGAAAGGTTTTTAGAATGTTCAGAAATGATATAATTTCACTTGTCATTTTTTGAACACTTTTGAATACACTGACAATAGAATCAAAAGTTAATTTAATAAATATCTACATTTTGTAAGTTATTTTAAAAAACTTATGTTAGTTGTAACTGTGTCATCATCAATTTACATACCAGTTTATACAGTAACTCCAAAATCATAAAAGTTAAGTTTGTACTAAAAATTGATTTCATTTTTGCTGGGTGGTATAATAATTTAACTTATTTAAGGCTTGTTAAAGTTCAATGATTTTCAAAAAGTTGTGTTAATGAAGTATAATTATATATTAATAATGTTTTAGTAAAAGTATGGCTTTCACGGACTATGAGAAAAAAGATGCAAAGAATTTTTTGGAATTCTATGTTGACAAAATTGAAAACCACAGAAACTACTTTAGTTACTATTTGTCTGAAGAAGTAGTACTGGATTGGTTTGGACAAACAGTGAAAGGAGAAAAGAATGTTATTGCTTTCCTAAAGAAAACCATTTCCTCAGTGAATCATTTACTTTCTGATGCAGTGCCTACTAAAAAGATTGGTTTTCGAGATACTCATGTAGTCAAAGTCCCAAAGTAAGTAATATAAAACTTTTAATTAAATTATTGTATGTATCATCTCATTGATGTCAATTTTTAGGGTACAAAAATGTATACCTCCTTGTCTACTGAGCCCACCAAGAATAATTCAACCTAGAAACGAATCCAAAACTCCAAAAAAGCAACCAGTTGCATCAACAAGTCATAATAACAATAATATTAGAGAGCTTCGAAGTAAATATTCCAAAGAGAATGGACAAGGTGATGAATTTCATAATGACACTGAGATTCTTGCTTCTCCAATGAAAAAGTTAAA
The DNA here is from genome assembly GCA_035357415.1 of Ophraella communa. Lineage (NCBI taxonomy): Eukaryota > Metazoa > Arthropoda > Insecta > Coleoptera > Chrysomelidae > Ophraella > Ophraella communa. Next base: position 14,890,940 of record CM068988.1, on the reverse strand, counting down.
AACTTTGAATGTTGTGGAAAATATAGAAATGTTGGAATGTGAATCTGATCCAGTGACAAACAATCAAAACATCAAGTATGTTGTTTCTGAAGGTTAGTATTTAAAGATATTCTATAAGTTAGGATTAATATTATTCCAACTAATGTATTTATTTTTGTTTGTTTTGAGGGTTATTAATAGGTTAAATGCTAAAAATTTTCTTTTTGTAGGTTTTGTGGAGTTCCACAAGCCAAGCTTGAAAAAGTATCAAAGCGAGACGAAGTGGCGTAGGCCTTGTAAGTTAAGTGTCGCATACACATCTATAAACTGCAATGATTACAGTATATATTTGATTATATACGAAGGTAACGTTAAGTGTCGTAGGAATTTAATGAAAGACTTTGAGGATGCAGAGTCTGAAAATTAATTCCATTGTTTTTGTGACTGTGTTCATGTATTTGTTTTTTTTTATGTTTGATGGAAACATGGAAGAGTTCATGCAATATATCTAAAAGTAATTATTATTTTTTGTAAAGAGCTATTGTTGTTTTTTATTGAGTTTATTGTTAAGACACAAAAAAGTTCAGGTTATCTCCTTGCATGTTTTACTATTGGGAGATCCTGTTGGTTAAAATTTTATATTGGCTGTATTTAAATTATTATACTTTCAACTCTCTGAAAATTTCCAAATCTTCTGAACACAAAAATTTTACATTTTTCAGCTGGTTAAAGATGTTGGAAGTTTCTATACTTTTACATACCCTCCTATTTTATTGTCTGCATTTTGACTTTTCTCTTCCATATTTTCATTCTAGTTGAACAAAGTTAAGTATTTTCTGTATATTTCACACCTCACTGTATCTTATTTTTATATATATTATTATATACATATCGTCTTTGTGTTTCAAAAACTTTATAAGCAATAAACCGAAAATTTTATAGGATCTGATTGATTTAGATAATCTAGAAGAAGATTAATTTTCTTGTTGCCTAAATTCATCTCCATGAAAATGAATGCTTATAATTAGCTGTAGTTAGAATTTTAATATTCAATTTTGAATTAAACAGTACAATGCAAAAAGTAACTAGACAAGGAATTGAATTTTTGCGAGTACAATTGATCAAAGAATAAACAAAATAGTACTTAAGAGTTTGGCTATTGCAAGAGTACCTGGTTGCTCTTCATTACACAAATATTGGGCCTCACCTTTTGTAAAATCCAAATTTCATGAAATCATTTCAAACATGTTGACCATTGAAATAAGTCCATTTATGATAAATTCTGTGTATATCTCATAGTAGGCTAAGGATTCCCCAGAAATTTTGTTTAAAACTTGATTCACCAGTACCTTTTTTTAACATTTTTCTACATTTTGCATGAGATTGTTTTCCTATTTCTTTTTTTATCTTATATTATTTTATTTATCTTTATAAATTTTAAACAGAAAATTTTTCTTTAATAGGTGGATAGCACACCTTTTAAAGAAGGACATACTTCTTTTCCACTCTTTGGCTTAGTTTCATCCTCTTTGATAAATGGGAAAATGTTTTCAATAATTTATTTTTTGATGACTATCTTTGTCCAATAAACTTTTTGCTTCATCACTCTCAGTAATATAAAAAAATATAACAACCTAACTGATAACTAAATTTTTTCTTAGCTGGATCTGGCATAAAATAAAGATTTCAATTAAGTCAAAAGAAGAAAAAGACAAATCAAATTCTCATCTCAGTTCTTACAGGAATTTGTAGGTAAATGAAATTTGTTGTACCAACTCTTATTCTGTAGAAGTCCATCTTATTAAGAACAATAAATAACTAAACGTTTCAACTAAACTTTCACCTTTTATTTAAAAAATAGATTTTTAAATGCAATTACAGCTGTTTCGCTAAATTAGCATTGTCAGATTGACATATGAGCCGCTGATAGGAAAAGTGGTGTAAGTCAGTGCAGTGCTACTTAGTTTTGAGATAATTAGAGGTTTATTAGAATGGTAACTGCAAATCACAGGTATTAAAAATTATACTTTTTTGTCCATATCAAGGTTATTTAAGGTTTAATACAACTACCTCTTAAACTTTTTTTGGTAATATTAATTTTTTTTTAATTTTTATGCCATTTTGAATTTAATAATGTAAACTTACACCACTTTTCCTTAAACACCTTTGAATTAATGTGGAATTAATAGAACAAAATACTTGAGAAACACACTTTATTTTACTTCACATTCACTTTACTCAGTGTCAGATTCCGATTCTGACTGTCTGTCAATAATAGGTGTCTCATCTACTGCAGCTGGTTCGCTTGAGTCATCGATCAAACCGGTAAAGAACCCATGTTTGACTGGCGGGATGTAGGGTAACAAGTCAATCATGTCCCTTTTCTTCGCTGCAGTCACTGGTCGCTGCCCAGGATACAAGAGCTCTAACGGGATAAGACCAAGGTGGTCCACTCTCCTTCCTTTCCTTGCAAGAGTAACGTCAATAGCAAAGAACTCAATGTCGTCATTCAGAGTTTCCTTGTAGAAGATTGTGTATGGTTCTTCTTTCAAGTATCGAAGCCATTGTATCTTGTGCCAAGATACTGGATGACCCAGAGTGTTTTTTCTTCTTCTTGTGATTGCTTTTTCCAGCTTTTCCGTACAATAAATGTCCTCTCTTCCCATAACTTTAAGTAAATAGGGCTTCTTTCGTTTTGATTTTATGATTGCATCATACCAATCCAGAATCCTGAAGGATTGAGGGTGTAGACAAACTAGAATCACACATACTCATTTTTTAATAAGTACCTATAAAGAGACCATGATCAACAACTGTCTACTCACATAACCATGCCTAGCTCTCATGTAATAGTGAAGTAAGTCAAGCTGATCTCAGGGAAGAGTGAAGTAAGTCAGACTTACACCACTTGTGTTTGCAATCATATCACCTGTTTCATTATTGACTTGTTTTCAATGCCTTCTAAATTGATGTTAACAGACTTAAACTACTTTTCGAAATGATGAAATAGGGTTTCAGGAATCCAAAACTGCATTTAGCTAGGTTTGTAAAAAAAACTGACTTACACCACTTTTCCTCTCAACGGCTCAATTGTTATTGACATAGCATATTTTTTAAATAAAGGGTGGAAGTTTCGTTCAAATGTTTAGTTGTTTATTGTTCTTAATTTGTCCATTGAAAAATAAGTGCAATGTTATTTTGATTATAATAATAATAATAAGAGTATCTTATTTCGTTAATTTATTTGGGAAATTAAACCACAATCCTTTTTTATGCTTTTATTTCAACGTTTCATTACCATTCCAGCTACCGTTATCAAGAACAGTTTAGATTTTAAATTTTTGGTGTCCTAATTATTTAACATAGTATACAAAAAAGAACTCAGCTTCACTATTTTAATTATTGGGTAGGTACTCTTAAACGCCTTCCCCCTATAAACCATGTCTTTCTGCATCTGTGTTTGACCTTTTTTCAGAAAATGTTGCTTTTGGTATGTTTATATTGCAAATGGTTGTAGTGCATTCCCTAATACAATTTATATTTTGGTATATGCAATCATCACTTACAATGACCTTTTGTTATCAATTTAGATTTGATGTTGGTCCCCTCTGATTACTTTATCTTTTTCTTTATTTTTTATTTTCTTCTCTTGTCCTTACGCTTTAGATATTGAGTATTATTTTCATCAGACACGTTGTTGTATTTGTGTTCAATTCAACTTTTGAGCAATCTTCAGAATAAATTCGATTTTGAGACAATTATTAGCACTAAGTAATTGGAAGGTTAGTCATCTTGTTCAAAGAGTCAACAGCAGACTCTCCCAATTTCTCACTTCCACTCAATCAAACTAAATGTTCATTTTAACAAACTCTTAAAAAAGGAATGCAGGGTTTGTTTCATTTTTAAAAGATGGTAGAGTATAGCTATTCTCTGTAATTCATTGTCATCATATTTATTACTCGTTCTGTCAAGGCTATTAACAAACACCTTCCTTTGTTTCCATTCCACGTCAAGCCAAAACGTTGTCAATAGACTCTTTCTGTCCAGCTCTAACATAATTACACATGTACATTTTACTTTTCTGCATTTCTTCCTCAAGTAGGATGTTTTTTATTTATGAACACATCTTAGATTTTGTTCGAGACTGGTTCTTTTTCATATTCTCCTTTCTTTTATATTTGTTTTTATTTTTTTTATTAATTTGGGGACCAGAAGTGTACGAACAAAAACAATTTTTAATATCTTCACTCTCTCCTGTAGAACTGTTCTTAAATTGCTGATTACATTACGTTACCTGTCTCCCAACTTTATTTATAATTTAAAATACTAACATTAAGGTATAAGAGGATGATTGATTCTAGTTTTCTAATATATAGAAATAATTTAATATCGCTTGTAGCTCCATTAGTTATGTTATAACTGATGGAGTAAATTTTATATTGGTTTAAGATTTTTCAGTGGCTCTAGGAGTTAATAATAATGAAATGAAGTGAATGCCTTACAATTATGTGAAAATTTTAGCATTGACCAAAGGCTTATGAGGTTTTGGCGGCACAACCACGACATGTGATAGTTTTTTTGTTATTTTTAGGTCATCAACTTAATTCTTGTATGTACATATTATTCGGATCTCTGAATTTACTAACTAAACTATGCAATATAATTTTCGGTATTGGTCCTAAAATAGTTAAAAAAACCCTAAGCGATAAAGTCTTTTTATTTTCAAGATAGATACGACTATAATTTGCACTTACTGAAATTAAATTTCTGGAGTTTCTTTTTGAATAAAGTTGAAATAATTATTCATTTCTGGTTCCTAGTTGAAGCAAAGTCTACACTTTCTTGAGAATAAACAAGGGTTTTTCTGGGTTACTTTAGTCAAAACAAATATCCAGTGATGTTCCTTAAATATCGATAGTCAGAACTATAAGCATCAGGAATTTTATTATAGAAAACATAAATGTCCAAATATACCCTGTTGATGGTGGGATTTTAAAAAAATCTGAGTAAAGCTCAAGTGGAAATATTTTATATTTAGACATTCATGGATTAGATTGAGTGATTTTTGCAGGTTCATGGACGAAAAAAGTGTTTTTTTCTTATCCATTGGAGCAAACTTTACCTAGTAGTTAGGCAACCGTCGATTCGACGTAAAACTATACAGTACAATCAATATTTAAGGAACTGTTTATTATTCTAATTTTTTTAAACGCTCCAAAAAACGTACAAAATAACTACTTTTTTAATATTATGGAACTTTATTATAAGAATATAGAATTTACGGGCATCCTGTACAAAACGATCTAAAATTTGGATGAATTGTAAAAAATTGTGATGTATCGTTGTGCCACATTATAGTGTGTAAAAATTTATAGTATTGTTTATATTTTTTACTATATAAAGTTTAAAATAAAAAGTATATTTTAAATGTCGTTTATTTTTAAATATATATTCCACCTCAATTGATCTTCTTGCACTTTGATGGAGAGTGGATTGTTGAGTTCCCTTGGGTCTGATTTTTTCTCAGACTTATAGCAGCTCTAGTCCTATTTCCTATTTTCCTAAGAAAGTTTAGGACCTCGGGCTTTAAATTAGGCAGATCCTCCTCTTCTATTTCATGTGATGCTAGGTACTTGGTCTTAGAATTATGCAAGGCAGGGCATTCCAAGAGTGTGTGTATACAGGTTCTTCGCTGGTTGGCGGCAGAAGTCTTCTGGGGTCATTTGGGGTTTCCCATATAGTATCTGCCTTTTGTGATCCAGGCTCGCGCAGTATCACAGCATGTGTAGCGTTATTTCGGTTTTCTTTTTGAAACGTCTCCAAGTAAGTTATCCGTTGTAAAGCCCTAATTTATGCAGCTGTTTCCTAGTGGAGAAGTGTCCCATGAGTGATCCTGTAGTGATACGTATGAATTTCCCATGTATATGTCTGGGCGTGTTCATCCAGTGACTTATGTTTCTTTCTAACCCATTTATTTTCTGAACATATAAAGCATCTAGTAGGTATTTGTTGTGGCAAGTGGTCTCCAAAATTGATCATGTTTCTGTCGTTTAGATATTCTTCCAGAACGACCACTTATATTTGTCTTTTTATATTTGATCTCGATCTTCCTAATTCAATTAGCTGTTCTACACCTTACCAAAAGCATTCCGACCAATTAGTCTCACATCATTCTTTTTGAAAACAATGGAGAGGCTGTGCGAGCGGTATATAAGAGATAAAGTCTTAGGTCCACTGATTCGGCCCTACACCAAATGGTTGGCACAATCGAGAGATCATTGGATAATAAAGAATCCACCCTGGGTATATTTATAGATATCGAAGGAGCGTTCGATAAAACGACTTTCCCAACAATCACCCAGCAACTTAACTACAGGAATATACCCCTGGTGGTAGGAGAATGGATACTCAAGATGCTATCTAGTAGAGCAATAAGTATAAATGTAGAAGACAAGACTGTGAGAGGACTGGTCATGAGGGGATGTCCGCAGGGAGGGGTCTTATCACCCCTTCTTTGGAACATAGTCCTGGATACCCTGATTAATCACCTCAACAATAATGGTTTCTACACAATTGCATATGCAGATGACATAGTTATATTGCAGACCGGCAAATTTGTAAACACACTGTGCGATAGAGCGCAGGATGGCCTCAAATTAATAGAAATATGGTGTAAGGAACACTCACTGTCGATCAATCCTAAGAAGACAGAGATGGTCCTTTTCACTAGGAAAAGAAGCTTATCGGGCTTGAAACCCCACTAAATCTTCAAAAGCAAACTAAACTTCGCTGAAGAGGTGAAATACCTCGGTATTACCCTCGACAGGAAGTTTACATGGAACTCGCACATCCAGAATAGAGCAAAAAGAGCATATGTGGCTTATGAGCAGTGTCGGAGGACAGTGGGACACACATGGGGTCTCTCGCCCCGTGTAGTCACCTAGATCTACACAGCAATAATAAGACCTATGCTAACGTACGGAGCTATTGCATGGGGACCTAAAACTCTACAAGCAACGGCCATTCAAAAATTATATCAAATACAACGAATGGCTTGTCTGAACATCATAGGAGCCATTAGAACAACACCAACCGCGGCAATGGAATTGGTTACTGGTCTGACACCTCTCGACCTGCACGTCAAGGAGGTTGCGCTAATGGCCATGCTACGAATTGCGCACGGCTAGTGTAAACCCCGAGGTAGGAATGGGTCAACTGAGGCTGGGTCTGTGGAGGGAGGCACTCACTGCGGTGCCTTTGCTACAGGCGGCCGGTGACGCAATTGAACCCAGGTTTGTGTTTAATAAACCCTACAAAATACAAATAAAACAACACTGAGGCGGATGCTGCAAATGCAATACGCATATACAAAGACGACTCAAAAACCAAGGAAGGATCAGGATGTGGAGTTTACTCCAGATCACTTAGCCTAAGGATTAAATGGGGAATGGGGAAAAATACCAGCGTGGTTCAAACAAAACTGGCTGGCATCTCAATCGCCGCAAAAGAGCTAACCAGAAAATAAATTTCTGGCAAAAACATAATAATCTGCACTGATGTCTTCGAAAATTGCAGAACTAGCCAAACGTTACACCCATACTCAATCCCTTAAGAGATGGGATGAAATCAAAGGATGCAGTTTTGCCAGGATCAGCCTGGGCGACCCTGAGAAGCTGGATCCGAATAAATATTTGGCGATGACCAGGAAGAACCTACGTTTAACAGTGGTATTTCTGACTGGACACTATCAACTAAGGAAACACCTAGCTAGTGGACACACCTTATTTATGCAGGATGTGCGAACAAGAATGTCTGGAGCTATCGTTGATAAGAGAGTGTGTGTTCGGTAAGTCTTGGTCTACACCTGCCGATATAAGGAGATGTCCCTTGGTGACATGTCCTCCTTCCTGGCAGGATGGACAATGTCCTAGGAGGGCTACTCCTTGGGAGGATGTACAATGGGCCATATTGTGGCCTAAGTGCAGTGGGTCTATACTTACCCTCCCTACTCTAAAGATATAGATTGTTCTGGTTCCACATGTGTTGCTGTTTCGTCCCTTCTATTCATATGTGCCCTGGTACCCATAGGAGAGTGACAATGTTCTTAGGGCCTAGTTCATTTAACTTTCCTAGGCATTCCAAAAACATCTTCCAACTGATTATATGTGAGCTCAGTGCTTTAATGGCTGCTTCACTATCTGGTATGATCACAATCTCTTGTTTGCGGTAGTTTCTTTCAATATTGAATTCCGTACATCTTTCGATTGCACGGATTTCACTCAACTTTGTGAATTTTCTCTTTCTGACAAAGTTGAATTTCTTTGGCATATCATTTCCCAAGGTTGATCAAATTGAAGTTTTTTTCTGGTGATTCGTTCATTGATCATTCTGTATATTGTTTTCTTTCTTACATTTTCTAGTTGAATGTGTAGTGTAGTCAAATTTAGAATCACTTCAATTGAAGCAGTGGGGCAAGTTCCTATTGCTCCGGTGATACATGCACAGATAAACCCTTGTACCCCAAGCCACTGCTTCATATGTGATTACGTGGGTTACATCCCCAGTTTTTCCCTGCAATGTTTCTGCACACCATGAGGGCCTTTGTGTATTACTTCGTTTTCGTGTTTATTCCAGAGTAACCTGGTATCTAGGGTAAATATTTGACCTTTATTTTCCACTCGACGATGTTCTCCCCAAGTAATATGGTTCTTATGTGGTAAAAAACATCCCATTACACATATCTGACAACTTTATTGTGGCATTTATCACAATTACAAAATGGACATTTTTCTGTGCTGAATGGTACAGTATTCTTATGAGAAAACTTGATACATAGAGATAGATGAATCTGTTGCCCATTTTAGACAGTGCCTTATATATTATGCTAAAGATTTTTTTGGAGAAATACAAATCTCTTCTAATCAGTTTTGGTGGGCTACAAATTAACTTATACCGTTTCGAATGAATATTACAGTTAGAATTATAGATAATGATTTGGAGTTTAAAAGAATAAAAGAAAAGAAAAAATGAAAATTTGAGGTCTACCATAAAAGTTATTAAAAAAAACCTGGAGAATACCAGCCATTTGTTCTTAAGAGAATTTCATCACTAATAATTGTTAATATGCTTGATTCATGAAAAACATCAAAGCACTATTTTGAAAAAATAATTAAATAATCTTTTCTCCTTGAAGGAATTGAGGGCTCCAGGACTACCTTCCTTCTTGGTATTGTAATCAATCATTTGTACTGTTTTCTTCAAGTTGATTAGAACGTTGTATTTTTTGTATAAGGAAATAGAAACGATTTGCAATTATTAGCAACATTTCATATTAAACGTTATCAATAAATATACAATAAAGATATTTATAAAAAAATAAGATTTTTATACGTATTTGGTTTCTTATGAGAAATCACGATTAATAATACTAACAACAATAAATATCAAAATTTTGGTAGAGTTTTAACAAAGTTTCAGCAATAGAAATCTCAATCAATAATCTTCGTCTAAAGGAATAATGAGAATATTTTCAGTACTAAGTTCACGGCGGTTGTATTTGACATTTCTTCTTTTTAGTGAAGGAACACACTTGCACTGATTGTTATCGAAAGTGTATGATTCATCTGAGCATGGCATAGGGTCGGAACATTTACAAGCACAATTTTTCATATCCCAATACTTCTTACGATTTTCGGCACACTTTAATTCTTCATCTCTATTTTTGCAAGCACACTCGCAGTTTTCTTCTACATATTCTTGGTATGGCAAACAATCCTGAAAATAAAAGATTGACATAGTAAACAGGTAAGTTTATTGGAACTGTAGTTAAATTTGGTATCAAACTTTTTGAAATGTCCTCAGTGAAGATACAGGATTAGTATAAAGTAAGGAACTTCCTAAGTATCTCATCAAGTGTGTTCTTAGATAAAGCATCAATAAGTTGTAAAGTTGTAAAGTGAATAGACATCTGGTCTTCCGGTTTAACCGGAAATGGTACATTAAATCTTATAGCATTTTTAAATCCCTTGGATCTTCTTAGAAGAGGATGAGCAATTTCATTTAGAAACATTACACCGTTGAGGACATACTTTGGAGGTTCCTTACTTTATAATAACCATGTATATTGAACTCACTGTTTAATTTCAAAACAGATTTGACTGCTGTTTGGATCAACTTATTATATGCAATACCTTTGGTTTAATCTTGCAAGTGCAGCTGCATCGTACATGTCTTTCCATAGGAATCAGTTCTTTTGATGCATACTTGAATTTTTGATTTATGACTTGCCATTGCAATTTATATACCTAAAGAAAAGAAACTGTGTAACAATAATAGTACCTATAGAAGAGAAAATACAACTTACCTCTACATTTATCATTTCTGTTTCAATTGGTTGGCAAGCTAACTTTTTATGAGAGCAGCATCCACTGCAACGTTCTATTTTAGTGCATTGAGGTACATAAAAGATTTTTGGATCATTTGAAACTGCTACATCAACTGTTACATTTTCCACGGAACATTTGGCTTTGGCTGGAACTGTAGCTGTATCTACAATAAACGTTTTATTAGTGAATATTTTGTTACTTAGAACTTAGACCTACTATTTACAGAGAGAGTCTGTAATTTTAAATAGGTACATTTAATAGTTTAAGCATTTGTCTATTAAGATTTTTTATATACAATGATAAAGTTTACAGCTAGGAGATTATATATTCTCTTTGTCTAGTATATGAATCCTTATTGTATGGATTTGAATTATACTTACTTCTCTCACGTCCTTCCTCCCCAAATCTAACTAAAAAGAAAATATTTATTTTAAAATACAATTAAAAAATGTCTTGTTACTTGTTAAAGTACATTCATACTTATACCGTTCTGACTTAAGGACTTCGATTATATTGCCTCCAATAAATCTTCCTACCGGCCGGCAGACTCCGTCGAGCTGCAGGCAGGGCCGGAGTGGACTTTTTACTTTTAAATTGAGAAGCAATTGAAATATTGATAGATAGATAATAAATTGTCTAAAAATATGTACAAATGCGCAAACAGGTATGTAGTTAGTATTTCTAAACATAATTTTGGGTACTAGGTAACTTTTATTACAATTTGAATTTTTAAGGAAATAATATGAATAATATGGTTACCTACCTTACAATATACATTAATTACCGTACTACATACCTTATTGTACCTATACCTACCTGAATGTTTTAAAAAGGAGTTTGGGTATATATATGCCCTTAGAACAGTAAATGGCTTAGGATTTTCCAAAATGTGGCGAACGTGGAGTGAATCTGACGATGAAGCAAGCGACAACGAACCGCAAGCAAGTAGTACAGCAAGCAGCACGAGAAAGCATCTTTCTTTTGATGCTAAAGAAATTGTAAGGAATGTATATTTAACTTTAAGAAACTATGTTTCCATACAAGCAGCTTTGGAAGAAACGTGCAGGTTAACGAAAATACCAAAGTCTACCATACGCGATATTGTTAAAAAACCGATAGTCAAGAAAAAGAAAAGATGCGATTCTGGTACTGCCACAAAACTTGATGTAAGTGATAAAGACCTAATTCTAGACTAGAAATGGACGAAAGTGGCATACAGTGTGGAAGAACAGCATTGTGGAAGACTGTGAAAAACTAGCATTCAAATTTAAGAAGATAGAAAAAAAAACAAGTGCTGATGGAATCGCAACGACTTCGGAAATGGAGATTAGAATATTTTACGAAAATAGATATGTATAGACGTCAAGGAAGGTCGATCATTTATTTGGACGAAAAGTGGTACGATACCCATGACACGCCATCAAAAGGTTGGGACGATTCAAGTGGTAAATGTAACATAAAAGCACCATCCAACAGAGGTAAGCGGATAACAATTATGCATGCGGGATGAAAAGACGCATGGGTTCCAAATGCTTTATCACTGAGTGCAAAAAATATAAAAAACTCTTCTCTTGACTACCATGACGACACAACTGCACATTTATTCGAAGACTGGTTTAAGTTAATTCCCAATATTCCTCCTCAAAGTATTATTGTTATGGATAACGCTAGCTATCATAGTAGGCAATTAAACAAACACCCTTGTTCAAGCGACACCAAAGCAATTATTCAAAAATTTATGCTCGCCAATAATATTTATTTTCATAAAAATTATTCAAAAAAAGAATTACTTGAAGTATTAAAATGTTTTGATAAAGAGAAAAAATATGTTTGTGATGAGTTTACAAATAGCATGGGACATTCAGTTTTAAGGCTTCCACCATATCACTGCATTTTTAACCCTATAGAACATATTTGGCATCAACTGAAATCGCAAGTTAGACGTAACAACAGTTCACCGACTTTAAATAGTTTTCTATTAGGCATTATCACCAGGGAAATAGATAAAATACCAGTAAATAATTGGAGCAACAGTGTAGATCACGTAATTAAAGTTGAACAATCATATACCACACTTTCAAGTAATGTTAAGGATTTAATTATACAGTTAGGGGATGCTAGTGATAGTGACACTAATTTAATTGAATAGGTCCTATTAATAATTATAAGTTGTAATATTTTTAGATACTTTTCATTCTATATTGTATATTGTATTTTTAAAATAATTTATAGTATCCCTAGGTACGTAATAAAATATGTGATTATCAATGTTTCTATCTTTTCCTATAAAAAAAGTAAATTCCACCCTGTTCAGTTCAAATTTTATAGCAGGTAACACCTGGCTAAAACGGCGGCCGACAATAGAGGACAAAAGGGTCTTTTAGTGTCCTAAGTCAGAACGGTATAAGTATGAATGTACTATACAAAAATATTTTTTGGTAAGTAAATGGTGTATTGATATAGGGTGCTAAATAATAGGCGTATACTTTTCTAACTTTTACAGGGATAATGTGAAAAAACATGTAAAGTTTCTCAATGATAACACAAAGTCTAATATGTATAATTTACAGAATAGTTCCAAAGCATAAAAATATTTCCCTACATCGTAAAATATATAAGGGAATCATATTTATGACTTGAGAGCTGCAAAAGAAAGCTTAACTACGCATCTACTTTTAAAAAATTTATGTTATATAGGTACTTAACTAATTTTGCTCAAAACCAGTGTGTTATTAAAAATTAGAAGGTATTAATAGTTATTTAACCAGGTTTATTAATAAGGAAGATTAATAATTGAGATATTTTATTTCATGTTCAAAAAATTTCTTGATTTTAAATAATATATTATCAGTGACGATAACAGTCACTGTTATTGACTACTGGTTGCCTACTAGACGGCTTACTCTCAAAAATACTTACGTGAAACATCAGGTACTTTGTTTTCATTATATCCATCGACGTAATTTGCTAGAAAATCTTGTATATCCATCGAATCAATTTTCTTTGCGATTTCCAATGACAGCTGAAAAATAATATATTTTTAATTTATCTTATAGGTATTACCTAGCTAAATGTCGTTTTAACAAATGGTATTAGTTCTGATAAAATGTGTCTCGATGATTCAAACTAGCATAATCGTCTTTTGTGGTTTTGTATAATTTTTGACAAGATAAAGCTATCTGATTATTTCTAGTACAGTATCCGCCAACATAAACAGCAGCTACCTACCAAATATAAAAAATAGTAGGTATATTAAAAAACGCATTTCATATGGCTTTCTGTTATGACACGAGTTCAAGTTTATTAAAGAACGAGTGTTACAACAGCCATATGAAATAAGTTGTATATAATATTTTTTATATTTTGTATTTTGCCATTTTATCATTTTTTAAATTAATTTATTATTTGTATGTAAATTACGAAAATTTTGGTTTTAAACAGTATGTCGGTAGCACTGTGTAATTTATACAATTGACAGTTTTGAAATTTAAATTATAAAATTTTAATCTTTTAATAGTATATTACAACGCATTTCATATGACTTTCTGTTATGACACGAGTTCAAGTTTAAAAAACGAATCGCGAAGGGTCCCGAAAAGGACGTCGAAACATCTGTAGAGATGACAAACGACGACCTGGCGGAAGAGGCACCTGACAACAAAGAGGCCGTCGCTCCCATAGCGGAGGAGCAGATGGACCTAGAATAGAATCTCAACCCGAACCACCTCGCAATAGGCAAGGACGTCGGAAAAAAGATAAAAATAATATAATGCAACCTCCAACACAGCAGGACGGCTACGGCAACACTACATTTCGCCGCCTAGATGTGTTGGAGGATGCAATAGCTTTGTTCCAGGAACCCTGGATAATTAAGACCAGAATTACTGGTTTCGGTAACTTGACTGGTAACATTTTTACCTCACCAAGCAATCAGCAATCCAGGACAGCCGTTTACGCTTCCAGAAAATACAGAGCCTTTCTGATGGCACAATTCTGCACCTCAGACCTTACTGCGGTTAAAGTGGAATGTCCAGACGGAAAGGGCAAATATACGGCGTTGATACTCGCATGTACCTCCTCTCAGATGCAGCCACTCTACCACCCACAAGAGAGATGGAAGTAGTAGTGGACCACTGCCTAAACCAGAGAATGGAACTGATTTTGGGCTGCAACTCAAACTCTCACCACCTGAGCTGGGGCAGCAAGGATATCAACGAAAGAGGTAAGTCTCTTTACGAATACATAATTAAGAAAGACCTAACAATCTTGAATAGAGGCCCGGAACCGACATTCATTGGCTGGCGACAGCCAAAACATCAATTAAAATTCAAAACTGGCAAGTGTCTGATCATATTTCTATGTCAGACCATCGCTGGTTGATTACACGATAAACCAGTATCTCAGGACCACTGTGAAATCCCGCGATCCGAAGAGGACGGATGTTGCTTTATACAATCGACTTTTAAAAGGAGCTCTGCGGGAGACAGAGGCCCTGACTCCTGGCAATAGTGAAGAATTGGAAAGGTACACGTTATCTATCCAAAACAAAATAGACATTGCCTATAAGGAATCCTGTCCGATGAGGATGGTACAGACAGAAGGGACAACCAATAAATGGTGGTGCCCTGAACTGGAACACCTCAGAAAGACAGCGAGAACAACCTTTAATAAAGTAAAACGAACAAAACTCGAAGAGGACTGGGAAATATATAAAGCCAACCTCAAAGAGTTCAAAAAAGTCTGCTGACAAAAGCAAAGAGAAGCCTGGAGAGCCTATTGTGAGGCAATCGAAGATTTCCCGCAAGTCTCAAGGCTACAGAAGGCACTCTCAAGCGATCACCATAGGAGTATCGGCATCCTGACGAGGGAAAATGGCGACAAAGCCGCCAACCTCCAAGAGAGCGCCGAGATTCTTATGGAAACTCACTTCCCAGGTTCTGTTTTCCCGGGAACGACGAACCAGACGGAAGTACCAATAACACCCTCACAATACGACTGGCAAGTGGTTGGCAGAATCGAGAGGTCATTGGATAATAAAGAAACCACCGTGGGTATATTCATAGATATTGAAGGAGCGTTCGATAAAACGACCTTCCCAACAATCACCCAGCAACTTAACTCCAGGAATATACCCCTGGTGGTAGGAAAATGGATACTCAAGATGCTCTCTAGTAGAGCAATAAGTATAAATGTAGAAGACATTACTGAGAGAGGACTGGTCATGAGGGGATGTCCGCAGGAAGGGGTCTTATACTGTGCGATAGAGCGCAGGATGGCCTCAAACATGGTCACACTGTCGATCAATCCAAAGAAGACAGAGATGTCTAGGAAAAGAAGCTTATCGGGCTTGAAACTCCCCGAAATCTTCAAAAGCAAACTAAACTTCGCTGAAGAGGTGAAATACCTCGGTATTACCCTCGACAGGAAGTTAACATGGAACTCGCACATCCAGAACAGAGCAAAAAGAGCATATGTGGCCTATGAGCAGTGTCGGAGGACAGTGGGATGCACAAGCAACGGCCATTCAAAAATTATATCAAATACAACGAATGGCTTGTCTGAACATCATAGGAGCCATTAGAACAACACCAACCGCGGCAATGGAATTGGTTACTGGTCTGACACCTCTCGACCTGCACGTCAAGGAGGTTGCGCTAATGGCCATGCTACGATTGCTAACGGCTAGTGTAAACCCCGAGGTAGAAATGGGTCAACTAAGGCTGGGTCTGTGGAGGGAGGCACTCACTGCGGTGCCTTTGCTACACGCAGCCGGTGACGCAATTAAACCCAGGTTTGTGTTTAATAAACCCTACAAAATACAAATAAAACAGAACACTAAGGCGGATGCTGCAAATTCAATACGCACATACACAGACGGCTCAAAAACCAAGGAAGGATCAGGATATGGAGTTTACTCCAGATTTTTTAGCCTAAGGATTAAATGGGGAATGGAAAAAAATACCAGCGTGGTTCAAACAGAACTGGCTGGTATCTCAATCGCCGCAAAAGAGCTAACCAGAAAAGAAATTTCTGGCAAAAACATAATAATCTGCACTACCATCAGACAAGCCCTACTAACCTTGAATAGACAACGTATTATCTCAGCGTTAGCACTAGAGTGTCACCAAAATTTAGCTAACGCCTCGGTAGATAATAGTATTGCTGACTCTTTGGCCAGGATGGCGGCTGGACTGAAAATTTTGGGACCAGGCTACACCCATGGTTTGACGACTTCGACAATTGCGGAAATAGCCAATTGTTACACCCACACTCAATTCCTTAAGAGATGGGATGAAACCATGCAGTTTTGTCAGGATCACCCTGGGCGACTCTGAGAAGCTGGATCCGAATAAATATTTGGTGATGACCAGGAAGAACCTACGTTTAACAGTAGGATTTCTGACTGGACACTGTCAACTAAGGAAACACCTCCATATAATGGGGCTAGTGGACACACCTGTATGCAGGATGTGTGAACAGGAAGATGAAACTGTCAGGCATGTCTGGAGCTATCGTAGATAAGAGAGTGTGTGTTCGGTAAGTCTTGGGCTACACCTGCCGATATTAAGGAGATGTCCCCTGGTGACCTGTTCTCCTTCCTGGATAGGGCAGGATGGACAATGTCCTAGGAGGGTTACTCCTTGGGAGGATGTACAATGGGCCATGTTGTGGCCTAAGTGCTGTAGGTCTATACTCACTCTCCCTACTCTACAGAGAGAGATTGCTGGATATAAATTGTGCGTTTATTGACACCCTGTATAAATCATGTGGAAAACTTATGCAAGTAAAATTTTTTATAGATATAAAAACTTATCACCTACAGTTAAAAGATAGGTGAGGGGGTCAGTTACAATATGCGTACTAAGCAGTGACGTGCTTTTTAAAGGGGTTTAAGCTACATACCTCACCACGTGTTTCGGTATTTGACGTCACCTTCCGGTGATGAATTTCTTGACGATTTGTTACAGTCTTTCGATCAGTGTTGCTGGGCAATTGGTGCTCATAAGTTTGTGGAGGATACCTTAAATGTAGACGGAAATAATACATTTTTTTTAAATCTAAAATTGCCATATTTACTTACCGATTGTAAAATCGTTCTTCTCGTATATAAGGAAGTGGTTCGTTGGGAAAAAATATCCTGTCTGAAAAGAATAAGTATTCAGAAATGTATAGGAGTATTTAAGAGGTAGACACATCCACACTTTGGATAGATTAAAAATGTTACTATAATTCCATTTCTTGCCGATTTTTATAAACAAACTTATTTGAAATTATTTCATTATTTTAAGCCATATACAAATTTATAGTTTAGTTTTTTAAGTTAACAATAAGTGTACTATGACCAATTATTACTTTCTCAGGATACAAGTAATTATCAATAATCCACTCAACAATAGAAAGTGATAATTGAATGTTTAAATTATTTAGTTATTGTTAGAAATTAGGTATGCTGAATATAAACTTTTGATAATTTCTAAAGCTGGAGAAATTTAAGAAAAGTCATAATAAAAAAGTTGTTTTTGTACAATTTTTTACATAAACAATTTATTAAGGCAGCAGTCAATCCTCATGAAGTATATGTTCTGTATGTTATTCATAGCCTAATTTTTGTCCTTTTTCTCCTATTCGTTTACTTTTGTTCCTCTTTTCCAGGGAAGATCCTACAATGTCAAAAAACATATGCAGTGAAGAACTGCTCAGATGGGCTATGAACACTTTCCAGCCGTTTAAACCCCCTGGAACGGATGGAATATTTCCTGCTCTACTCCAACAGGGCCAAGGGGCAATTATTCCTCACCAGATCCAAATCAGTCGGAGCAGCCTTGAACTTGTATACGTACCAGAAGCATGGAGAAGGATCACCTTCATCCCTAAAGCAGGGAAACGGGACTCCACACACCCAAAATTCTCAAACCGATAGAAAAAGCTGTCTAACACTTAAAACGGAAATTTTGGAACAGGTGCCATTGCACCTCCGTTAACATGCGTACCAAGCGGGAAAATCCACAGAAACAACCTTGACACAATTGACTAACGAAATCCAAGACGCTCTGAATAAGCAGGAGACCGTGGTATTACATTTCTAGACGTAGAAGGGGCCTTTAACAATACGCCATATGAGGCTGTCAAAAGAGCACTGAATGAGAGAGAGGACTAGATACAACGACTTTCACCTGGATGTCGCAACTGCTATCTACAAGAATCGCAGAAATTGAGGCAGGTCAAGACACTATCTTCATCAATGTGACCAGAGGTTGCCCGCAGGGGAGAGTTGAATCTCTCACTCCACTAAACCTATATAGAGGGTTACTCTGGAATAAACACGAAAAAAAGTAATACACAAAGTTGATGGCTTTGTGTATTACCCTCATGGTATGCAGGAATATTGCAGGGAAAAACTGGGGTTTGAGGACACATAGGAATAGAAGGGAACAAAACAGCAGATAAGCTGGCAAAAAAGGAGCCAGTAAGAGAAGGCGCCGGATTTTAACAGAAATATTAACCGAGCATTGCCGGTAAACAAGTCACATGAAGAAACTAGGGTTAGTAGATGAAACAAAGTGCAGATTCTATGAGGAAGAGGACGAAACCTCAATACACATACTCTCGGAATGCCCTGTCTTCCAAAATTCAAGGGCCATATACCTAGGAGCACACGAAATAGAAGAGGAGAATCTACCTAAATTGAAGCCCGACGATATCCTAAACTTTCTTAGAAAAATAGGACTAGAGGAGCTGCTATAAGTCTCAGACATTAGACCCATTACAAGTAAGGGGGGACACAATAGATCTTATAGGTTGCAGTGGATTTATCACCCTCATACAAACAACACCAATGAGGTGCTCATGAAGATTACAAGCAATGTGACTATTGATTAAAGTACTGCCATCTGCATGTTAAGCTCGGAAACTTTTCTGATCATCCTTGTATATGACTGTATGCTGTGTTGCATTGCATATACTATCGGCTTCAGAATAGCATATACATTCTCAAACTCAAATCGCTTACATTGAATTAATTTTAAGAACGGCCTATTTATTGTGTATAACCAATCATGGTTTAAATAACAATAAATTTGAAATCATTTAAACAGATGTCTACGCCCACATCTTTAATGTTTGCAGTATAAGGTATTTTATTGACAAATTGTTTGTCCCTCTACCTCTCTACTGATTCCTTTTTTACTTCACTTAGTTTGGAACCCTCGATAATAAATGTTTGTTTGGGATTAAAATCGCTTTTTTTAAGGTAGGTTGTTAAAAATAATAAATAACATTCCATAAAATGAAAGATAAAATATAAAAATATTTATTTTTGAATCTCCGACATGCAGTTTCTAATCAATCTTAATGGTACTAATTTTAATTGTTTTTATGTTGAATTTAATATTCTAAAAGAATTTTTGTTAACGTTTTTCTGTTACGTTCGGATCAAAATGACCCTACATTTATTTATTTTATATTTTATTTAGTAAATAAACAGGGTGGTAAAAATCAAAATGTAGCAATACATTTTAAAAATGAGCCGTCAACGACAGTGTGAAAAATGTAATAAATATCCAATAAACATAGATATAATAATCAAATATTTAGGTTGTTTTATTGTTGATTTATTGTTCTTTGTGTAAAATAAATTATTTTTTATAAACAGACTTGTTTTTTTATGCTTTAAAATGTTTTTGGATTCGCTTTAGTTACACGCAAGAAAGCACACGTATAAAAATACGCCAAGGATTCTGCCTCTGTGGTGAGAAAATGTGTAGATATTATTATTTTGTGTGAATTTGTAGATAGACCCATTTATTCGGGACATGACCGACCCTTGTAAATAAACTTAATCCCAAAAACCATTTAATGTAGGCGTTTTAAAAATTGCAACTCCTATGTTATTGAAGAAGGGCGTTTTTATAACTTCGGTAGGTAAACGAAATTCACATTTAACATGTACAGTCGGCTTTAGAATAGCATATACATGTTAAATGTGAATTTTTTTCCGAAGTTATAAAAACGCCCTATAAACGCCTACATTCAATGGTTTTTGGGGATTAAGTTTATTTACAAGGGACAGAGAGAGTCAATAAAATACCTTATGCTACATACATTAAAGATGTGGCCGTGGACAACTGTTTAACTGATTTCAAATTTATTATTATTTAAACCGTGATTGCTTATACACAATAAATAGGCCGCCTTTAAAATTAAGGCCGTCCTTAACATTAATTCATTGTAAGCGATTTGAGTTTGAAAATGTATATGCTATTCTGAAGCCGATAGTACATTCAAATCCTTTTCTAAAATTTTAAAAAAGGTTTAAAACAAAAACATATAATACAAAAATATGTGTTCTTGAACAGATACTTCTCTGAAATATTAGCAATATTTACAATATATCAGGTTATTACATTTACAGAACTTGCAGTTCTGTAAACGTAAACAGAAATAAACGTCTCTAGTTAACTACGCCACTGGGTAATGTTATTGTTAGTAGGTTTATTAATTGTGGGAATTTCCCTGCCAGGTGGGAAAGTAATTAGTTTACAAAATTCAGTATTACAACTGTGATTAAAATTGGTTTTACTTAATATTTACCAAACTTAAATGTGCACGAATAGATTGTGTGATAAAAATGGGAAATTTATCGCAGGAATGATAAATCACATCCCACCGAAATACCACCGAAATTGGGTTGCGAAACAATGATACCAAAAAATATTTTGTTTAATCTACACTCATTTAATTCTGTTTTCTTTTTTATGGATACAAGCGGAGATATGACCAAAAATAACAACTTGAACGCCAATTCTTTTTAAGAAAATCTAACTTTAAAAACATTTTCTACACATTTTTTGGGTACTTAGATACGAATTTTTTTTGCAAGATGTTTCAAATTGCAACGAAATTAAATCATTAAATTAAGTGAAAGATTAAAACAGCTAACGAAAGTTTACAACTTGACTTTTATAGTAGGTATCTAAGTGGGTTGATTCCGGAAACTGATTCCCCAAGGTATTCGTTTTGAAAATCAATGAACAACTTAGATATAACGCCATTGATTATAAATAATTATTGATCATTTTAATTGATAAAAAGTATTGTATAAAGATATAGAAGCAAAAGATAAAGAAAAGGCAGAAATGAGAACACGAAGGTTAAACTACAAACACAATAGTTTAAACGCGTTTATCATGTTGTATAAATCACCTTTAAATGAATTAAAGTCATCTTCACTGTCCACGTTTGCTAAAAAACAGAATGCCGTTATTAAAAAAACTATTTCTTGCGTGTGTTGCATCTTACACTCGGATTAAAAAAAATTTCGCGAGGAACAAGTCTTCGGTTTCAACTTAACCGTGACCGTCACATCACAAACACGTACATCGACTGAGTGGTTTCGACTTGATTGTTGGTTATGCGATAAGGTGGTTACATTAACTGGACATATATCTTATAACGAGCTAAGGTAATCCCCACAACATCGAATCGTATTAATTCGATGACAAATACCTACTAATGTGTATGCGTTAGATAACAACACGAATTTTTAAACTATTTTTAACTTTCTAATGGAAAAAAATATACGTGCACGTACCCAATAGTTGTGTTAATTAAATTACATGGTCATTACAATATATAGTTTAACCATAATAAATACGATAATTAAACAGCATTAGTTTGTGAAATACTACTACTACTAATACTAACCCTTATTACATCGTTCAATAATTCCCGGGACTAACTAGGAAAAACACGTTTTTTTCGAAATAGTACATTATATACCGCGGGACTGAAGTAGTACATTTAATCCTGAAGGTAAAGTTTACCTGAAGGATTAAATGTACTTCAGTCGCAAGGTATATACGATACTTTTCGTACTTCCGGTATAATTTTATTAATTATATCAATAATTTCAAGCAGTTTTTTCTCTCTTCAACTCATTTAATAAACTGTCTTTAAAATAAGTTACCATAGTAACATTGCGTTGTGACAGTTATAATTTAGAAACATTGTCATTACTAGTGTCATTGTAAAGAAACATTGTTATTGATAATTATTGGTATCATGAGTGAAGAAGGTGTATCTGATATTGATAAAAGAGTAGCCGAAGTAGGTGAAGAATTGTTACCACCGAAATCTAGAAAACTATACGAGCAGCAGTACGATGCTTTTAAAAAGTGGTGCCGCTTAAAAAATGTGAGACAACCTCTGTGTGCCTCAACTCTCTGGGCACATTACTCAATGCTGAAATCGGTTATTAACATTAGAGAAGATAATGATATAAGTAAATTTCCAAAATTATTAGCTTTTTTGAAGAGAAGAAATGAGGGATTTAAGCCAAAGAAGTCAAGAATTCTCACGTCTGAGCAGGTAGATCAGTTCTTACGGGAGGCTCCGGATGATAAATATTTAATGCTTAAGGTAAATTTGGAAATTTGTTTATATTCAGAAATTTTAAGAAATCAATTTTTTTGTAGGTTGCACTTATTTTGGGCGTTGCGGGAGCTTGTCGTGGAAAATAGTTGGTTGATTTAGAAATCGACGATGTGAGAGATTTGGGCGATTCCTTCCTAATTGCGATTAGAAACACCAAAAATAAAATTGACCGAAATTTTGTGATCAAAAATTCAGAAAACAGTGCCACCAGTTTTGTGGCGATATTTCGGAAATATGTGGCATTGCGAAAGACAGGGACAACTCATTCAAAATTTTTTGTTCAATACATCAACAAAGAATGTACTACGCGAGTAGTAGGAAAAAACATGTTTGGTACATTTCCACGGCAAATACAAGCTTTCTTGAAATTAGAAAATGCGACGTCTTACACGGGACATTGTTTTAGACGCACATCTGCGTCTTTGTTAGCTGATTCGGGAGCAACAATAGACGTGCTGAAGAGACATGGAGGATGGAAATCCTCCAACGTGGCCGAGGGATATATTGAATCGTCTATTAAAAATAAACAAAAAATTTCAGATAAAATATTTGGTCAAGTCGCCGATTCGTCCACTATAGTTATGCCACAGTCCTCATTCTCGCTTCCTGTTTCCGCAGGATCTTCGAAACAAACACCAGTTCAATATGAAAAGGACCTATCTGTTACTCGTCAGTTACCTGCTGCATTAACCCAGGAAAGACTGGTCAATATGACGAACTGTCACAATATTAATTTGAATATTAACGTTAATTACCATTCTAATTAATTATATTTTTCAATAAAATATCCCTTAAATTCGTTTGTTTGTAATTTAATCGTTCCGGGAGTTTCGTCAATCTTTAATCCCGGAGGGATTAAATGTGACACTTTAGTACCTGTCACAAGGGAGTGAAGTTGTCACTTTAGGCCCGGAAGTACGAAAAATTATTTTTTATTCATCAACATAATCACCCCTAAGTGCTATACAATCATTCAAACGCTTTTCTAATTTTTCGGTACCATGCTTGTAGAAGGATTTCTCCTTGACTTCAAAATAAGCTTCAGTCTCAGCAGTTACTTCCTCATTCGAGCCAAATCTTCTTCCTTGGAGCATTCTTTTGAGATCAGCAAAGAGCCAGTAGTCGCTGTGGGTCAGATCTGGAGAGTATGGTGGGTGGGGAAGCAAATCGAAGCCCAACTCGTTCAATTAGGCCATTGTTTTCATTGATTTGTGGCACGGGGCATTGTCTTGATGGAAGATGATTTTTTTCTTCTTCATTTGTTGAAGTTTTTTCACGATTTCGTCCTTCAAACGCACCAATAACTCAATGTAATAGTCGCTATTGATGGTTCTTTCCTTTTCAAGGTGGTCGATAAAAATTATACCGTTTGCCAGCTGCCTGTTGCGTTCTCGGGTGCTTCGGACGACTCTCACCGGCTGCGCGCCACTCAGCTGGCAGGCAGATGAACTTGCCAGATAGGGAGCCAACGAACCCTGCTACGGACCCCAAGAAACACAGACCAGTTACATATTAGTTGCAGTAATGTATAATATAACTTTGTTTAAAACTGGCTAACTTATGTATAAACGTGGTAAATCACTACAGCACTACGTTTAAAACCACCAATTTGGGGAAAAATTTGTAATTGTTAAAAACGATGTATAAGTGTATATACAACTATATACTATAGTCTAATATAACTGTCGGGTTATTTCTACTACGATAATGATTATGACGGCAATAAAACCTTATGTCCAGACCTTTTAACATAACAATTTTTTGTAATATATTTTTATTATAAATAATATTATATAAAAACAAAAAAGAACAACATTGGAATAATATGTTTAAAGAACTTATACTTTTAATAATGCATAGATACCGCATACTAAAAATAGGAATTATAACCTTTTGCATACACAAATTTAGAAAGCCATTAACTTTTTACTGTAAATGTGTTGATTCTACCTAATGAAAAAGTGATACCCCACATAATTAAAGCATATTAAGAAAAAAAATAATTAATAATTAATATATTCATATTTTGATTTCACCTTAATTAATCTTCAAATGAAAAAAAACACATTTTGCAACAATTTCAATATGATTTGAACATGTCTTTACTATAAATAAGGATACTGTAACCCAAAATATAATTTTGTGTAATAATGGCGGACATCATTTTAATGGCTAAATCTGTAGAAGGCATCCATATTGTCTTAAAATGTTAAGTTGCAATACCCTACAAAATATACTATAGCAACTACTAAAGTAGACATATACGAAAATTGAAATTACAAATTATAGGAGATTGCGTAATATTTTCTGTAATTATACAATTGTTAGAATTATACAGTTATTAAAAGGTTGAAAAATACTACAATATAACCCATTTAAGGATGATGTATTTAATGGTCTCATTTCAGTTGTAATGACAATATTAAAACTTTTTAATTGTCACTCAGGAACGCAGCTATTGAAATGTCAGTCACTCATAACCTTAAAATAATAGTAGGTAGTAATAGGTACTTGGTATAACAAATAACTGTATATGTAATCTGTTGTAAAAACTGTCGAGGATGGAAATCCCATAATCTTAAATTATCACGGAAAGAGCTTTCGCTCAATTTTTCATCACACTTTTTTGTTTCTTCAAAATTTTGTAAAATCTCATCATTGCTCTCGACATCATCGATGATGGTGCTCTTTTCTGAAGCTAAAAGAAATTGACATATTGCACCATTAGGATCGGGTGGCTGACTGCATGAGGATTGATGTACTGTTGAGAAGGAATTTAAATCAGATTGATTGATATCATTTACTAACTGCTGCTGAGGCTGATGCACCAATGATGCAGCTGAGTGGGTTTTTAAAACAATGTTTTGTGTTTGGTTGGTTAACATAATTTTTTAACTGCCTACAAAACTGAAACCTATCTATATTTGTAAGGATTTTTGTTCTTATTTATTTCCAATTTTTTGGACATAATATTAAATCATATAGTTATATTAAGTATAAAACAAACTTTAAAAAAAAAATAAACTTAACCACAAAAGCAACAACACAATTTTTACCATAAAAAACTCTATTGAATAAAACAAACAGTTGACTCTTTCACGACAGTCATAATTGGTACAATTATTATATATAATTTATAAAAATTATATAGTTTAACAACCAACATAATTAAAGTCTAAAAGTAGTCTTATAGACATCACTAAATCGTAAAATTATAACAGTTTTAAATTTCAAACATATAACCTTATTAAGACGTGTTTAGGACTAATTATAAATGTATTACATTTAAGCATTATATAAAATGGTTTTTAAAACTAAATAAAGTTTTAAAAGACACTCTAGTTATTAGTTTTAATAAGTTACTTATGTATAAGTCTTGACAACGTTTTTTGAAGTTTTAATATCTTTCTTGTAACTTTGTGTTGGTTGGGACCCGAGCCAATAATGGGGCTAAGCAGAGCACAAACCTCAACTCTACACAAGGAATGGGCGGAGAGAGGATTAGAAGAACAATGGATCAACTGCAGTGGTCTTAGGCAGGCGAAACAAACAATCGCCTAGGACAGCTAGGACAAAGTGGTTACTGGATAATTCCAGATAACAGCTGCACCTGCTCGTCGGAATCCTTACTGGCCACTGTGAACTTAGAAGACATCTACACCTTCTGGGCGTACTCGAAGACCCAGACTGTCCAAACTGTGGTAGGGAAGAAACTTCTTACCACTTCCTGGGCACCTGTAAGGTGTACGCACAACTCAGACAAGACATCTTTGGGGTGCGAAGAATCGAGGAAATAGACTTGCACACCCTCCCTGCAAGGGACATCATGGGCTTCATACGAAGGTCGAGGCGTTTCTAAAGGGCGCCGAACGAGTGAAATACAGGGGATAACCTGGGGTATGGCAAAAAGGGCCCACTTGCCAGGCCCCGCCCGCTACATTCATTCATTCAAGGACAATAAACAACTAAACTTGGAGCTTTTAGTTCCAAGGTAAATAATAGTCCCATTTATTTGATTACTTTAGACGTGTGTTTTTAAGTGTGTTTTTAATGCCTTATAATTTTCATAAAAAATGCTTTGACTTGATTCCCCATTAACATTTCGCGCTCAAATGACTTTTTTGCGGGAATGTTGGCAACATTGTATAGAACAGACCACATGTTAGCTTATAAACAACATTTAGTAAGAAACGCGCCGATTGTACGCATGGTGTAAAAAGTTTGTGATTTTTCGGGTGTGAAACATATTTATTACGAGTGATCCGTAGGAGGATGATCATCTACCTGGGTTTCAAAAATCACTCATTTTTACTAGCGCAGAAGAAAAACAGCTTACAGATTACCTACTACATGCATCCCGCCTAAATTATGGTCTACCCATTCTAAAGTTAAGACAATACCAGGCCTTCTTGGCAAATCTTATCCAAAGGCATTTTCTCCAGCAAACATTTTAAGTGGCTTCCGCGTGTCAGGGATTTCAAACATTGAATTCCAACATTTTTAGAGAGGATGAGTTTTACACTGACTGACAGACCAGATCCAGGAGGAATGAGTAACCGCTGTGAACAAACACCAATTTTACCACCTGCAGGCCCTTCGGGATCCTCACTACAGTCGGGAGTGATAAACTTAGCTTCGAAGGCAAAGACACCAGAGGAAATTCGACCATTCCCAAAGGCACCTCCAAGGTCAGAAAATTCTTTATCAAAAGGACGTAAAAGAGGTCGTTGTAGGGTTATAACTGAAACACCGGAGAATCAGGAGTTAGAAGCAGAGCGCGAAGAAAGAGAAAAAAAGGCTTCGAGTGTAAAAAGAAGTTTTGCTGGTAGAGCAGAAAAGATTGAAGAAAATAAAAGCAAAAAAAAAGAAAATAGAAGAAAATTGAAAGTGATAGTTCAGAATACGCGGAGTCTTGGAAAGATAGCGGCGACAGTTTGGATGATATATTGATCTTAGGGCTGAAGAAAGTGACTGCTCAAACATAAGTGAGGACGGGTTTTTTGAAATATGCTACCCAAAAATTAAAGACTTTGTGTTGGTAGAATTTCAAACGAAAAAAGGAAAATCATATTTTGTGACCGAAAATGATATTTTAAGTATCGAAATATTAGTGAACTTTTTAAGAATACGTAAAAAGCACTTCTATTGGCCCACAATTAAAAATGAGGGACTCGTGTCAAGAGAGAGTGTAAGAAAAGTATTGCCAAAACCTGAAATAAGACGTGGATATTTTAACTTTAAAATTAGATTTCCTAATAATATTACCATTGGTTAAATTACTTTTTTGACTTTGATTCATTTGTTTTTGATTCATTTGTTCCTTTTGTAAGTTCTCACTTTATGCATGCCTAAGCCGTGTATTAAACCAATGTTTATTTCTATAACCATTGTTTTTTTTAGATAGAACAATAAAGTTTTTGCAAAGAATTATTAATTATAATCGGTTGCAAAAATTAGCAATATTACCATATAAGTATTGGTAAAGAGAAATACGATCAAGGTAATCATGTGTCCCCACACGAGGAATCAAGTCTCCCTTAAGGTAGGAGACTTGATCCCTATTGCAGAGTGAAACTCAAAAACCAATGACCCGAATAAATATGTTTTTCTTCTAAGTTTAATGTACTTAGTGTTTGCTTCATAAACAGGACATCATATAGATACTAACAGAAATATGAATAATTTGTTTTAACGAAATTATACAAAAAAAAAACAAAAAATGGGATCTCCCCTACTATGGGAATAACAGAAATAACAGAAACTGTATGTTTTATATGAGCTAAATTTATTCTGAATTTTTGTATAATATTTCATACTACTATTACTACGAGAGTCTGCTGTACACAGTTGCACCCTGAATTGAATTGTTTGTGTGTTTAGAACTAGGAGTTGTACGCATACAACATGAGTTAAACGTAAATGATATTGCTTAAAACAGGTATAATACTTACACATAACATGTGTCATTTTGATGTTAATTCCTGAGGAAGGTGGTTATTTTATTTTAATTAATCATATTTTCATGCAATATCTAAACTCGTTTAAATTCTAATTTTTAACATGACAATTAAAATAAATGTTTTCAATAAAGTTAAAAAATTCATTATTATAGGAAATATTGATAGTAGGAAAAATCGTGTGCACAACGCGTTGGAAAGTATATTTCTTAAACTCGTTAAGTTTCCGCAATCGTCGCTACGCGACTCTCGTGCGTAATCTCTGACTTTCCACACTTATGTAATATACTAATTCCTTATTACTATTTGAACTAACGGCACTGTGAATATAAATTGTTGCAGTCATAATTAGGTAAGTATTAAGTAAATAAATAAATAAAAACATAAATATAAACTCAGTAGTTTACAATTTATATAATTTCGACTTGGTTAATAAATAAAAAAACCTCTTGGTTTCAAATAAATAAAAATTACTTCAAATGTTTCTTTTTTGCTTAACAATTCTTAAAAATAAATAAATAAATCAATGAAATTCCTTTGTAATCATATAGTAAATTATAAATATTTAATCCTAAACTCATTACAACGCAACAATTCTGGTTATTTTTTATATAATATCAAATTGAAAGTAAGTTAAAATCGATAAATTCAAATAGAAGTCGAAACGCACCTTCATTGGTCGTGACGTCAAAAAACATATCGATGACAGTTTGTTTACATGACTTTTATTTTTGATTTTATTGTGAATTATTGGTTTTATTTGTGTTATCCAATCATAATATGTCGTCAGTAGGGTTTGTGAAAGCATTGGCTAGATCTAGCCACTCAGCATGCTGTGGCCGCTGTTAATAAGCGCCTTCGTTTCGCCTGAATGCGTGGCTCACTGACAGCGGAACAAAAGTCAAAACATTTGAAAATATAACCCAATTTTTATTTTGGTTTTTATATGTCTATTGTGTTCATGTACAAAACTACAATAATTATCTTCAATTATCAATTGGATAAATCTTATCCCAACAATCAACACCTTAGAATATAATTAAGATCAACACAAACCTAGATAACCCAATTTCGATATGTCATTAATGTCAAAATCGCGATGCGCTTTTTAGAAAGCGACAAATTTCTACGCTGAGCAAAACAGTCAGCCGCTGTTGAATAGCTTTCAAGCAGCGCTACATTCAGAGAGACTCCTTACTAAGCGATCTCAGCCGCTGGGACCTCCTGAATGTACCCATTGTCAAACAATTTACCATCCTTAGACATTTTCATGGTTAGGTTAGGTTGGGTTAGGTTAGGTTTCAATGCAGCTGAATTTCGAAATGTAAAAGCAACAGCGTAAGTACTTATTTTGTGCTTATTGAATTAAAAAATGTCTAACTGACTTATTTTTATGAAAATCAACAAAAAAAAGAAAAGAGACGAATAAATATAAATAAAAAACTTCGCACAATCTCGCAGATACACTGTTTACAATAAAATGATGGCGCTTTCAATGACACATATGAGTAGTGACGTAGGCCACCCGCCAACAGTCGTTTACGCGGCAAATTTTTGAATTTAAATTTGAAGATGGAATAACTATGCTACAAAATTTTTTTAATTTAAGTTTTTTTGGTTTTTGGGGTAATTGATTGCTGCTCTGTCTTCCTGCATGATTTTGAAAAAAAATGGAAAACACCGAATTATAATAAGGAATATTAAGCAATATTGCGGAAAATGTAATTTGATGTCCTGACAATATGAAAAGAGGAAGGAGGTAAAAAAAATTAAAAATGAGAAAATTTTTTAAGCTGCACATTTTTGTTGTTGTTTCTAAATTAAAAATTAAAAGTATTTACTGTGAAGAATGGTAGGTATTGTTTATATTTTTTTCTTTTGGCCATTCCCGTTATATAATGAACGGATACTGTAAAAATAGATTTGAATTTTTAAAACGTGAATCAACCTCGTAATGTGCAACTTAATGGATCTTTTCTTGGTAATATATAAAAAAAATACGTGACTCAAGGCTGTGTGAAGGAGAAATAAAATACATTGAACTCCCAAGGTAGTAACTAATGTATAATATACTGTGACAAAGCATAGAGATAAATAAAAATATTAGGTAATTTTTATGAAGGAAATTGAAAAACTAGCTAAATCATACTTTTCTTAATCATATTACAATTTAAATATTCGATTTCTGTAAAGTGTAAAAAGTATATAATCTTCTATTTTAGTAGATAATTAATTATCTTCGATCTGAAACAAAATGTTCATGCCATTTAAATGTAATTAATTTTGTAATTTGTTTTGCTTACATTCATTTTGTTTTTGACTTTTGATCTAACAATCCATGACCGTGTGCGAAAGTTTGTAACTTCATAAGCCTTGTTTGTTCGTTGGGTTCGTTGCTAAAGATACTGTATAAACGTTGCATATCACCTGGACTTAATCTCCTTAAAATAACATGAACAATTAAAGATTTATATATTATAAATAACAAGCAATTAAATATTATATTTTTCCTACGACTATACTGAAATATTTCACTTGCAAGTCTCTCACTAATTAGTAAATGTAGTATATTGTACACTGGTTTCTATTTCGCACTAGTTACTATGAAAACTATATCTCCGAATAAACAACAATTTTGACAGTTGTTTGTCAGTATAGCTTACAAAAGTCAATATAGTACCGTGTATCCCAAAAGTTTCTGACCCATTTTAACTGCAAATATATCGGAACCTAAAAACCATAAAGAGATGTTTTACTTATAATGCCAGATGGAGGCTGGATTTCATCTAAACGGGAGATGTAATAAACATAATTGTCGCATATGGGGGTCTCAAAATCCAAGGGTAATTGAGGAATACGAAAGAGATTCACCAAAGTTGAACGTTTGGTATGGCGTTTTTATATGGACCGTTCTTCTTTCAAGAAACTACAATTACTGGTAATGTCTACACACAAAACTACCTTTATCCACAACTGGAACAAGATGGCATCATAAATTCAGTTTACTTTCAGCAAGACGATGCACCACCACACTTCACTTGTGGCTAGAAATTCTTTAATTCTTTGGAGATAGGAGGATTGGGAGAGCTGGACCAATTGAGTGGCCTGCTCACTCACCAGACTTGACGATTCCAGACTTTTTATATGGTCTTTTATCTAAGATAGGTGTTATAATCCTATTCCACAGACTCTAGAACAACTGAGATGTAACATTGTCCGAGCATTCCAAGAAATTACCCCAGAAATGTTGCGAAATTCTTTTCAGACCTTTTTATTCAGGTTAAAAAAATGTATAGACCAAGATGGACAACACTTAGAACATCTTGAAGATTT
Source organism: Ophraella communa (assembly GCA_035357415.1). Taxonomy (NCBI): domain Eukaryota; kingdom Metazoa; phylum Arthropoda; class Insecta; order Coleoptera; family Chrysomelidae; genus Ophraella; species Ophraella communa. The sequence continues at coordinate 14,858,854 of CM068988.1, read as the reverse complement.
TTATTAAAGTGGATAATTTATAAAGTTAATTTTTAATAAAATTTGGTACATATCTTTCAAGTTTGTGTTGTTATTTTCTTTTGTAATGTATAGTGTAGACATCTCTCTCTAATAAACAATTATAATTAAAATCCAAATAACTCACTTATTTTTCATCTAAACTTTAATAAATTATACATTTTCTCTTCTTTCAGATAAAAGAAAAATATATAGTGTGTCCCATTAAAAAAATCGACGATATGTGCATTTAAAAAACATCTTTTTTTAAGACACCATATATAAGATTTTACTAATTAAACAGTTAAAATGGGTCAGAAACTTCTGGGACACCCGGTATAATAACATAAGTGAATTTTGTTCTTAAAGCAACATGGAAAATAGTGATAGTAAGTTAGATTTAACACTACCTGATATTTCAAAAGCCGCCAATGATATGTGTGCCAAATTTATGCAAAATCTTAAAATGGATTGAAAATTTTACAAACAACATCTACTTCATGAAACGAAATTTTTGAAACTGCAGTAATTTTACAATCATTGTTGTTAATAAGTAAAGGAACTTTGATTCGAATATTAATTTTTGATCAAGCTATTTATGTCTGTATTGTAATTTTACCCTAGCTGTTAGTAAATAAAATCCTCCTTCTCTTTATAAATTACACTTTATACTATAGTAGTAGGAAAAGTATAGTGTACAACAAGCATGGAATATCAATTTTCCACTCGAAGTGATACGAAACATTAGTATCACTCCTCGTGCAAAATGAGAATCATTCCATGCTTGTTGGACAATATACTATTTTTTGTATAACTAAGTTTTGTCAATTACTCACTGTAAGAAAGTGTATGGTTCGTATTCAGTAGGCTCGAAGGGATCAGGATGAGAATATATCATTCCTAGAAACAAAAAAGTAAAATTTATTCTACCAACCCTTCCTCTGTTAAAGTCAAACATATTTAGGATGCCAAATAAACAATAGTTTATTCATTTATTCCACTAGTTTTACTAAAATTAACTTTATATACAAGGTGGGTCAACAAAAACTGAAATTTCGCTTCAAACAATGTGGAATTTATGTCGAGAATTTATTAGTATCCGACACATTTCAAGGGTAATTAGTAATTAGATTATCATTTTTATATAATATGTATAATATGTTTACTGATAGCATGAAACGTATATTTAAAATATTATTTTTCTACGCAATTTTCTGAAATTTAAAAAATATTCACTTCAATTGTTGAGCAGTGTATGTCAAGTATTGGCCAAGTTCTTTAAAGACGAAAAAATTAAATAAAATTGTGTATTTGAAATCTTTTCTATATTATCCATTTTTATTTACATTGATTAAATAAATAGAAATGTAAATATATAGATATTTTTTAAATTTAAAGTAATTTTAAGCCACTAAATTTAGCGGCTGTTTTAGACTACTTTATGGTTATTTTTAACGATTACTTCGACACAATAAAAGTGAGATTTTAAGCCACTAGAAATAACGTTAACATTGAATGAATGTTACTTAACCTAACCTAAGAATAACACGTAAAATTAATCTCTCCTAATGCTTTAAAATTATTCTAATACATTAAGGATAATAAAAAACTCTTCGTTTTAACAAAACTTCCAATATTTATTTAAAAATTGCTTTTTTAAAAGACTCAATGACAGCCGTTTCGCTATTAAGCATCGTCAGATTGACATTTAAGTTACATTTTTTAATGTATATAAGATGCGATTGGTTCAGAAACTAATTTAGGATGATCCCAATCGCTGACTTCAGTTCTGTGAATTGATCAGTGTAATGGTTAACGCTAATCAAAACTACATGTTCAATATCCGGCATAAATATCGATATTGGTCAGATGAAAATCCACAATTATTTCGTGAGGCGCATACTTAGCATCCCTAAAAATTAAATGTGGGCGGGTATTTATGGAAACCATATAATCAGCCCTTTTTTATACCCGGTAACCTCACTGGAGAAATTTATTTAGATCTATTGGAGAACGCTACTTATCTCGTGCAAGTATTGGAGAATGCAGATGATTATCAAACTATAATTTTCCAACAAGATGGCGTACCACATCATTCCTTTAAATCGGTGCGTCAGTTCTTAAATGAAAATTTTTCTGGCGCCTGGATTGAAAGAAGAGAACATATTGATTTGCAATCCAGATCACCAGATCTGGCTCCTCTGGACTTTTTTCAATGCGGTTACCTAAAATCTAAGATTTACGATACGCCAACGTTTTCATCAAAACTTATATTACTGCATGGACGTGAATGTTGACCATTTCCAGTATTTAATAAACTAATTATAAAAGTAAATAATCTTCCACTATTTTACCAGTAATTTCGTCATCGATAGAATTTTTGGAGGATCAGATAGTATTCGATAAGATCTTCAAAAAGAGGTATCGCAACATCCCTCATCCCTATTTAAAATAAAGAGGTTGTGCTCACTTCAAAACACAGTCTTGCATTAAATAGTTTTTTTATAATTCTCCTACACGTTATATATCATATAAAGTAGATTTTTAAATAATAAAAATGAATTTTAAGCCCATACTTTTACTTTAAAAGCAAATCTCTGTTCTTTCCTCTAAGATTTTCATGTTTTTTAAATAAAAAAAACCTATTTTTCCGGATTCTAACCCTAAACAGCAATTTAAAACGATACTGTTCTTTTCCAAGCAAAACTTTTAGTAGAACTATTTAGCAAACCAGCTACTGCTAAGAAACAAACTTATCAACCAATTGTTTTGTTCAATAATAAACAAGTTATAATTATCTATTCTTGGTTGCTCTTCTTCCAAATTAGATTTATTTGTCAATTCATCTTCAATTAACAGTAGTACTACTCTCTATAAATATGATATATAAATAATTATTATAATAATATATAAGTTTTTCTCGCCTTTTTTGCAAAATGGTGAGTGTAGTTAAGTTCATTTTTTTTTCTAGTATCTCATTCTTAGTCCTTATGAATGAATATCGAAAGACAGCTCATTCCTTTTTCTTGAATTAATATTTGACATTATTTTCTTTGGAAAAACTCAACAACCACTAAAATACTTTAAAACCGGTGCTGACACAGTCGCCCCATTCCATACATTCTATTTTCATAATTATTTTAACAATTTGATCCATAGGTGTCTCAATAAATCTTAAATTTAGTGATTAATACCAGTTAAATAATATGTTAATACTTTAACATTAAGTTTTACATGCTTCATTTTTAGAATTTTCATTATAGAATTAAATTTATTGTACCCCTTACTGTTTGGAAGTCCATCTTATTAAGAATAATGAAAAACTCTTTGTTTGAAGTACTAATATTAGCATCGTCAGATTGAAACGGCCGTTGTTGTTGACATGAACTTAATATTTTTCTTTTAATACATGATTACATAACAAAATATAAGTGCAAGCAAGCTTTAAACATGTTAAAATTCCAATAAACGAATAACATAATAACTAAGAAACATTTTAATAGTATTCATCCATCAACGGACATTTAAAATTTACGTATCGCATATTTGTTTATAATTCACTGTTAGTAATAAAAATTATACTTTTTTTAAGAATCCATCATTACCAAATTTTAAATTTTGATTAAGTTTTTTGTGGAATGTGATTCATTTTAAAAATGCACAACAAAGATGGTTCCATGTTACACAATTTACTGCTAAGCTATCACTTTGGATAATCACAGCGTAACACCAGTCTAAACCACAAATTAAATATTGAATTCGGTCAAATATTTACTCTGCATGTAGGGAAATTATCCCAATTAGAATAAATTCAAATCAAAAAGTAACCAGTGGTGTAGTTGAATCAGTTTTATAAAATTTTTAATAGACATTTATCCATTCGAAATACACTACAATATAGTTAATTGTAAAACAATTGACAAAATAACTCACTTTGTACAAATGGTCATATTGGCAAAAGTTTTACATATTTTTTTTATATTTTCGACTTATAAAAATCTTCATTCTATAACGCATTTGCATATCGTAATGTAACGTTTACCACAAAATATTCATGAACTAGAATTGAATCTTAAGCGGCCTTTTCGCCGACCCAGTTAATAGACGGCCCAACAAAAAATTATAATCGCCCTTATCCAATTTTGACAGATGACTTTTGTGTCATTTTTTATTTTCAACTCGTATGATCATTTGTTTATGTATCCTTTTTTTATTTAGTATATTTTTTTGGATTTTTTGTTACTGTTAGTTTATTGTTTAGTTTAGTATTTATTACTAGTGTATTTTGTTAAGCAGAAAAATTAGTAAGTCATATGCAATATTGAAAAAGTACAAAATCTTCATGGCACTACTTTTATTGAGATAATGTATTAAATCTTTAATTTTTCCATATTAAGTTAAATTATATGTTTATTATGAGTTCGAAAAAAAGTGTATCAAACAAACTATATCCTTTTGCCTCGCCTTTTGCAAATAAACTATGTTAGAAGCTGTGGCAGACCATTACTTTTGAATGTTATTTTGTTATTGTATGTATGTATGTGTTTCCTAAGTTGCAAATTAAATTCACTATTGTTCCAATAACCAAAAAAAAATTAAAATGTTTAATTGGTAAATACTTCTGATGTTAATAACTCAATAGGGTGAGAAAGGTTGTCTTTAATTTTGTCTCTTATTAATGCGTGATTTTAATATTTCCTGTAGGTATATAATGATTAAATTGTACATCAAGTTTAAAAAATGATAACCAAATTAACACAATTAAACTTATTGTATTGTCACTAGGTATAAAAAATATAAAAAAAAGTATTTTTTTTAATATGGTGTAAAATAAAAAAGAATATGTTTAATAAAAATACCTAAAAAATAGTAAACTCTGAACGTATTGATTATAGCGCAAATTGAAGGTAAAATACAAAAACATTGAGAGATAAGGATTGCATTATGAATTTCAAAATTAGAATGAATCAAAAATAAAAACAAGTAATAACAGTAAGCGACAATAGGAAAATAAATATGTGTAAAAATAGAAGGAATAAGGATAGAGTAAGTAATAGGTAAGTAATATTGGATGAGATTAGAAAATAAGAAGAGAAAAAAGACTAAATAAGTGGTAGGAGAACATATTATCGAATAAATGAGAAGATACTAAGTTTACATTTTCTTTAAAATTGAATATTTAAGCTCTGTTGTTCTTTTAAATATTAATAAATGAGTTACTATTTAGTATAGCTAATCAAAAGGTAGCACGTAATTTTTTCCTTAATATTAATTTAAAAACATCTCATCTATAGAATAATAGGTAATGTAACATGGTGTAGAAAATCTGAAGTATCTAATAATATATCTAAATATATTTATCTTAAATTAAATCTAAACAACTAATCACCTGTGTCTTGTTGATTACTCATTTTACCAAAAAAACAAAGTGTTGTAATTAAAAATATAACGGCTTTAGTGTTTTGCATTTTAGTTGGCGTTGCACTCGATTAACTTTTTGACTTTTTAAGAAATGGATCACCTGTAACTAGAGTTAACTCAAAAGTTACTTTCACATACTAGGCTATAATTGAGTTGCTTGGAATTAATTATTGTAAGCAGTAAAAACTGTTTATAATGAATTGTTATTTTTAACGAGTAAACCTCCCACAATACCAATAAATTTTAAATTGATAACAAATATAATAAGTAGTGCAAGTCCGGCAGTTCGTTATAGTTTTTCTTATATTCATTTTATGACTGAAATTATTATACTATTATTTCAAAATTCAAACATAAGGACCTATTCCGATACTAATAGTTTTCTTCTTTTAACATTTGGAAAAGACGAATATAACAGTATAATATCCGATATCCGATATTTTATTTCCACATTTTTCGTTTGTCAACAGCGCTTTCTTGTAAAACAATACCGCTCTAAAATAACGACATTGAAATCTATGACGAACAACGCTTTTTGTTTTAATTTTACTATATTTACTCCTTACAGTTTATTTTAGCTACATTTTTTAGGGTTCTCATGATTGTTGTGCGTGAAACATCAGATACATCGGACAATTTTCCAGTACTCAAAGTCTGTTCCATTCCTTCATGACCTAAGACAGCCAAGTAATACTTTTTTGCACAAAAAATGATCAACTAATGAAATATTCATTGAACTAACCCTTACTATGCGAAAGTTCATCTTATTAAGAACAGTAAACAACTAAACGGTTGAACAAAACTTCCACTATTTATTCAAAAATAAGTTTTAAATTCAATGACAGCTGTTTCGCTAAAAAATAACATCGTCAGGACATACATTCCATATTGCCTCTTTCACTAGCTGTTTTATTACCTATGGGTAGTTTGAAGCGAAGATCTTCAAAATGTGGTACCGCAAAATCCGTCATCCCTACTCAAAATGAAACTCCCGTTAGGGGTGCAAAGAAAGGAAAAGTAGTTCCCCCTCGAATCAAAAATTGACGGGTCCGAGCGATTTTCCACATTTTCAGTTTAAAGTCGGAAAATCGAAGTGTTAAGTTTTCATTGGACCCCTTGTAAATTTAACTTGCAGAAAGATGATTTTTATAACATTTTAAGATTTTTTTAAATATAAATTATAGATATTACAGTTTAAACCCCCCAAATAATAAAGTTTATATCGAGAGAGCATCCCCATATTTACATTAAAGCATAATACATCATTAAACAAATTTTTTATTTATTGTTTTATTACAAATACAGATTAATATATTTGAAATAATTGTGATACCTGCTTCTGTTTTGATATTTAATTTTTTTCTTTCTAAAATAAAATTTTCAATTTTAAATTTAAATTTGTAGTAAAATTTTTTCTACATACGTTCATCTCTTTTTGTCGCATTTGATGTAACAACCCTCGACCGTGTGCTAAAGTTTGTAACTTGAGAAGTCGATTATTGGGACTGTTGTTGATAATGCTGTACAGGCGATCCAAATCTTCTGGGCTAAATTTCCTAAAAAAGTTAAAAATAAAAGCTACACGATTATTTTACAATATACTAGAATATTCAATAACACCCTTATCAACTGAATATCTTTATTAACTTAATAATGCCCATGAGCTCATTAACGACCCATCAATAGTCTTAAATTTAAATCCGTTGTTCTTCAAAAATCGCCACAAAGTTGTTCTCACACAATCTATCACTTCTTTCCTTTTCCATTCGATTTGAATGCTAATAATAACTAATAAATAAAATAACAACACTGAATAACAAGAATTCCATGAAAATATTAAACCCAAACCTGTAAAGGGCAAAAGCAGGTAATATAAATTCAATGGAAGTGATAACCAGACCGTCGTTAATCCCTGATAAAAATAAGATAGTCAGTTCCCAGGATCTTGAAATGAATAATACGTATACCCAAAACCTATTTATATTTAAATTGATTGTACTAACCCTTACTTTTTGGAAGTCTATCTTATTAAGAATAATAAAAAACTCTTCGTTTTAACAAAACTTCCAATATTTATTTAAAAAATTGCTTTTTTAACCTTAATGACAGCCGTTTCGCTAGACTTAGCATCGTCAGATTGACATATTGAAGTTACATTTTGTTTATTTGTAGCTAGGTACCTGATGTTTATTAGGTAGTTATAAGGCTAGACCAAGTATGGAAGTAATAAGACATAACAATATTAAAGCCTATAGATGTTATTAGCCCTAAGGGATTATCCTGGATGTATTTCCCTCTAAGATCAGTATAACTGAGCAATGATATAGAAAAACCAGGAAAAAACTATATCATGCTGATCTTTACAATAACTTAATATATTTGTGTTACAATTACGTCTTATCTATGTATAAAATGAAGACTCAATCAAAGCAAACACTTTAAAAGTGGAGAATTTCCCAGATTTATTTGTTCATTAACAACTTTAAATTGTGGATCTGCTAGATGTCTTTTTATTTCAAGTTCTTCAAGGAAATCTAAATTTTGTTTTTTATTACAAGTGTATAGTATTTGGATGCCATTGGTGTGTAAAAGTGAGGTTGGATGTTCAAGTAGGTGTTTTGCATAATTTGACTTATCTGGTTGTTTTAATCTATATGCTCTTAAATGTTCGTTAAATCTTACTTCAAAATTTCTTTGTGTTTAACCTATATATACAGCATTACACTTTGGACAATTAATTTTGTAAACATTTAATAGATAATTTATCTATTAAATGACAATGATAAAAAATACCTAGTAAATAAAAATCCTCAATGTCCAGAATTATATGGAACTATTAAATTACATAAAGAGTCAAAACCGATTAGACCAGTAGTTTCGTATGTTAACACTTCTAATACTAAGGTAGCTAAAAAATTAAATACTTTTCTAAATAATTATGGTTACACATCTAAATACTCAGTACAAAATTCATTAGATTTGATATAAAAATTAGATAAATGTAAATTACAAAATAATACTAAATTAGTATCATTATGTAACTATATATGTTTTCTAAAATACCTCCTAAAGAATGTATAGTTCTAGTTAAAAAGCTATTAGATGAAAGAAATATCCATCCAGGAATAATATCAGATATAATTGACTTATTTAATGTATGCATTAGTCAAAATTATTTTACTTTTGATAACAAAGTATATATTCAAAATGAGGGTCTTCCAATGGGAAGTCCCATTTCTCCAATTTTAGCAAATATTATTATGGATAATTTAGAAAACATAATCTTTAAATCTAGTTATAAAAACAATATTGTATTTTGGTATAGATGTGTTGATGATGTGTTAGCAGGATTTGCAGGTAGCGAACGACAGTTAGATATATTTTTTAATTATATTAATACCTTGCATCCTAAAATTAATTTTACTTTAGAAGTTGAAGAAAATAATTCAATTAATTTTCTAGATTTAAAAATTGACAAAGTTAATAATTTACTAAATTATTCAATATACAGAAAACCAACACAAACAGATGTAACCATACCGTATAATTCAAATCATCCTATAACACATAAATTAGCAGCTTATAATTCTATGATACATAGGGCATTTTCAATTCCAATGAACAAAATTAACTTTGATAAAGAAATTTATATCATAAAACAAATAGCTACATCTAATGGCTATCCAATACATTTGATAAATAAATTAATTAATAAGAAAGAACAGAAAATGTCACTACAACTAATATTCCCTCAACAAACTAAAGAAATTAAAAGTTATAAAAGTATTACATATTGTGGAAATATTTATAATACAATTTCAAAAATAATACCTTCGGCAACATCTGCATTAATTTCATTCAAATCACACAATAATGTTGGTACAAAATTGTTAAATGTAAAAACAAAATAACCTAAATTAAAAAAATCTGGTGTTTACAAATTTAATTGTCCAAAGTGTAATGCTGTATATATAGGTTAAACACAAAGAAATTTTGAAGTAAGATTTAACGAACATTTAAGAGCATATAGATTAAAACAACCAGATAAGTCAAGGGGCCTCTTACTTCAGTTGAACGAATTGTTGAAAATTCCATGGAATCAAGAAAAAAGCGTAAAGATTCCGGTGTCACAAAAAGTCTAGACGACTGGAAAAAAGATTTGATAAGGCGAAAAATCTACACTACGTACGATGAGCACCGTGTCCCTAGAATCAAAAGTCTGAAACAGCGGCTCATCAATAACGAAACACATCAACTGTGGCCTCACTACTCTTTGGCGAGCTCTGTCTGCAATGGGCTTTAAATATCGCATTATTGACAAAAGACAAGTAATAATGGAATACACACGTTTAATAAACTGGCGTTCTGAATATATAACGTCAATAAGAAAATACCGGTCTGAAAATAGGCCAATCCTCTACCTCGACGAGACGTGGTTTGACACGCATGACACCCCTTCCTCTGATAAGTGTAAAACAAAAGCATCAAATAAAGGGAAGAGAATCACAATATTACATGCAGGACCAGAAAATGGTTGGATCCCAAACGCTATGTGGCTTTCTGCCAAAAATAATAAGGACTCTTGTGTTGATTATCACGAAGATACGACAGTAGAGCTTTTTGAAGATTGGTTTAAAAATTGTCTGTTACCCAACATTCCGACAAACAGCGTTATAGTAATGGACAACACAAGCTATCATAGTCGACAATTGCAAAAAATTCCTGACTCAAAGAATACGAAATTGGAGATTCAAAACTTCATGGCTGCAAATGACATATATTTTGAGGAAAATTATACAAAAAAAGAACTTTTACAAGTGCTGCAGTCATTTTCTTAAAAAAACGTATGTTTGGGATACAATTGCAGAAGAATTGGGACATAAAGTGTTGCGACTACCTCCCTACTACTGCGTGTTCAATCCCATAGAGCTTATGTGGCACCAACTTAAATCGAGTGTGCGAGGAAAAAATATTTCTCCGACTTTAAGTGTTATTGTGTTAGAATTAATTAGGAACTGTATGACTGACATTCCTACCGAGAGTTAAAAAAGTTCTGTTAGTCATGTTATAAATGTTGAAAACTCGTACATTTCTATAAAATCAATTGCGCCAATTATAATTAATTTAAATGAGGATAGCGATAGCGACACTGAACTAAATATAGAATAGAATTGTACATTTAAATAAATTACTTGTATATCTTCTATATTATGCAAAATTCAAATTTCTTAAGTTCGACCCTGTAGCACATTTGCATATTTTACCTGATGATTTTCTACACAATTAGATTAAATCGGGTAGTTTATTGCAGTTAATAATCCCATACTATTCACTGTAAAAAATACTATACATAATTATTCTTTTTTTATGTTTCATTTAAAAAACCCACTTGGATGTAAGAGTTGTAAGGTGTATCGTGTTCGGTTTAAAGGCTCATATAGATAATTTTAACATTTACCGATTAATTCAATAGTTTATATTTGTTTTCAAATTCTACAAGGTGTTTCTATCTTATCCACCTTTACAAAGCCTTAAGTTGTGATAAATCTTTTAGTAACCTGCTAAAAGTAACAATTTTTTTATGGAGAATGTTATATATATTATACTGCGAAATAATCTTTCTTTGTACCTGGTGTAAATTTGCAGTTTTGGTCATGTCCCAATTTCCCTTGGACGAATATCCGTCGGGAAGGACATTTTAGGCTTTACGGTTATTGAAAAAAATCATAAGCATTTATGAAATGTCCTAGTTAAATAGTTCTTCCTTAAGATAACTTATTTAGGTAATAATAACATTTTCAATAACTCACTCTAATATGCGGAAAGGTTCATTTCCTATTAAATCGAAGGGATCAACATGTGAATAGACCATATTATCTAAAAATAAAAAAAAATGTAATGTAGGTAGCTATACATTCTATATAGTAAGCAACATAAAAATAGTAATTAAATTGTATGTTTGGACCTAGTCATATGTTTCAACCTGTAAAGCCTGCACAAACAATGTTTATTGAAAATTATTGAACCAACCCTTACTCTGTGAAAGTGCATAATTAAAAATGTTTAACAAAACTTCCACTTTGTACTCAAAAGATAGCTTTTTTAAACTATAACGTAGAATATTATTTTTTATTATTGGATAATTCTTGGAAATAAACGATAAGCACATTTTCAGAGATTTTGCTTATTGCATTTGATTCGCACCATTTTATGAATTTTGTATATTCATTAAGGTACAAACCTTTGGATTTCGTGGGCAATAAATTATTATAGGCAATTTTTAATTTGTAGACGTGTATTTCCTGTATTATTTATTTTAAAATATTTTAAAACATTTAGCAATTTAAATTTCAAAACTGTCAAATTTTATAAATTAGACAGTGCTACCAACATACTTTTTAAAATTTTCGCCATTTATATACAAATTATAAATTAGTTTAAAAAATGATAAAATGGTAAAATATAATGAATATTATAAACAACTTGTTTTATATGTCTGTTGTGTATGAATGAGTCTGGATGTGTAGGTATTTTGCAAAGTTTAATTATTTATCTGGTTGTTGTACTATACAGGGTGTCCCGAAAAGAATGGTTATAAATTATACCACAAAGTCTGGGGTCAAAAATATTTTGATTGTACCCCACTTACCTATATACAATAGTGCACACAAAAAAAGTTACAGGGTGTTAAAGTTAAAAATTTAAATAATTTTTTTAACATTACTCTAAAACGGTTTAACGTCAATGTATGAAAATTTATAGGAAATACTAGTAGAGAATACCCAATAAATTGGGAACAGTTGCATTCAATTATTTTGATTCATTATGGATTTTCAGAGGGGATCAACACCCCTTTCACACCCCAACTTTTTTTAGGGCTATAATTTAACAAAATATGGACCGCCACTGGAATCAAACATCTATTCTTAAACTTTTGTATCTCTCTGTATGTCTTTGTAAATATTTTATTATGGAATATACAGCCACCCTTTAAAATGCCAATTTCAATATTGAATATTTAAACTACATTTTCACAAATATTAAAAACATCTTTATTATTACAATTTATAAAATAATAATAAATAAATAAATAAATCTAATGTAATACATAATTTTAATAATTGTTACTTACAAGTTATTTCAAATCTGCTATGTATGTAGAATACACTACCTATTAATTATTATATGTAATAATTGAGTAGTCTCTGATTGATTACTCTCAGGGTATTTGTTGTTGCTTTTTTGACATAAGTGAAAAAGTTTTTCTTGTTAATAACTCAAAATGAATAATCACAGTTTCTCAGAAATGGCTGATATGCACTTAGTATTAGGTAAAGATTTCATTATGACAATAGCGGTTGTATGTATAACTTTCATTTTCTAATTAGGTGAATGTGAAGGAAATGGTACGGCGGCTGCAAGGCGCTATGCTCATAGAAATGTACCAGATAAGCGAATTTTCCTGGCTATTGACCTTTATATTACATTAAGAGAAACAGACACTTTAAAAAAACAAGTTGTCGGTAATAGTGGTCGTACAAAAGAACTTGCGAATGCAGATGATATAATAGAAATTGTTGACGAACACCCGGACATGAGCATGAGAAAGATAGCGGCTGAATTAAGAGTACCTCGTATGAAGGTTTGGAGAACAGTTAAGGACCAGTTACTTCAGCCCTTCCATATCACATGAAATGAAATAAAAAATATGTAGTTTAATTGAAAAATTGAAAATAAACAAATTATTGATATTTTCATTATACTTTGTATTATTTACGGGGGAAAATTGTTATTATTTATTTAAATAATAATTTTTTATACCAGTGCTATTTGTAAGCATTAAGCAAAATAATAATGAATCATGCATATTAAACAATTACCTGGAAATTTTTAAATAAATCAAAAAACAGAATTCGAGTCCTAGTAATTTTTTTTTAATTTGTATTTTTCATCATATATTTTTTTATTTCTTCACAGTATTTTTTACAATTCTTATTAAAATTGAATCAAGAAACCATTATTTCTTTCCAAAAGTTTTTTTATTAAAAATTTTATGTAATAATAATTTTTTATACCAGTGCTATTTGTAAGCATTAAGCAAAATAATAATGAATCATGCATATTTAACAATTACCTGGAAATTTTTAAATAAATCAAAAAACAGAATTCGAGTCCTAGTAATTTTTTTTTTTAATTTGTATTTTTCATCATATATTTTTCTATTTCTTCACAGTATTTTTTACAATTCTTATTGAAATTGAATCAAGAAACCATTATTTATTTCCAAAAGTTCTTTTATTAAATATTTTATGTACATTTTTTTTCTGAACTTAAAAATATAACAAACAAAAAAAATCTTATAATTACTTTTTCAATTAAATGTTTGCTGTAAGAAAAAATTTATTTATTTGACCATTTTGAACTGTTATTTCTCCTGGACTATTATGAAGTTTGAATATTTTACCTTTAAAACGAAAATGTTTTAATAAAAATTATTGTACCAATCCTTATGTAATGTAAGTTGTTTATTAATAACACTATAAGCATTTATTAATATATTGTCTAGGATGTGTTCTTAATGAAAATATTATTTTGAATATCAACTTTAACATTTTATAATTCAAATTCCCATCATCGATTCCTGTGTTAATTAATAGGTACCTATGGCTTGTCCAGTATAAATATAAGTGCACGTCATCAAAGTGAACAAATAGCTCTGTTCGTTTGACTTTCTTCGTTCGTTTGCTACTGTCAATCAGTATCTTTTTTCACTGCTAAATATTTAAATTCGTAGGCCGCAAGTTATTACAAATAATAAATAAATGCTTTAAGAAAGGTTGCATAATTAATTTTATATCAAATACAACTCCTGGACTAATAAAATATAAACTTCAAACGAACATAACTCGTGCTAAAATGTTTTAGATGTTGGCAAAATTGCACTCTGTTGCCGCGTTCAAAAATGGTGTAGTATTGTAGTCAAATAAAAAAGAAAATATTAGACAAACTTCGTTTGACATTTATTAGATTCTAATACTACTTTAAATGCTTGGCAACATAGTCTCGTTCTGACAGCTGTGACGTGCAATTATATTTATACTGGACAAGCCATATGTGGTAAATCAAATTTCATAGGGGTAGATAGATAGGTACTTTTAAAATGAGTTCTTTATCACAGCCAGTTCCTTGAAACTAAAATTCCTTACATCTGAATAATAAAATTATAAATCATGATCGAATGACAGAGTGTAAACACTTTTCTTAAAATACCAACACCTACCTGAACCTAATTCTTTAACGTCTTCTTGATTACTCATATTAGCTAAAAAACAAAATGTTGCTAAAATCACAATGGCTCCAGTGTTTAGCATTTTAGTTAATTTTACACTTAAATAATTTAAAAAATTTCTTGAGAAGCAACGTAACTTGGACCGCCACAAACACGTACTATGATAAATTTGATTGTTAATGTATGGTAAACTTGGCATTAAATTAATTATTAACGGAATCCCACAAAGTTAATTAATGTGCACTTTTCAAAAAATTTAACAATAACATGTGTAATGTATCGAAACGAATTAGTTTTTGTTTTTTAAATTAATTTTTAAGGTGTCTGTCACATTACAAATTCAACCACTTTGAAATAATTTTTGATTGATTTATTGGGAACTTAAGGTTTTTTTTTCGGGCTGAGTTGGGAATCTTATGTTCGATGGTTCCTTATCCAGAACCCAACAGTGTTCGAGGATAGGATGCCTACCAACCAAACCGACCTCAAAACTCGCCGTTACTCCAGCCTCGCAATCACTACCCTAGCATACTTTAAGACGGGCGGCGGTCCCTCACACACTCTTCACCCATTCATACTATTCGCCATCAGAACATTCTCTTCCTCTAACCATTTTCTCCACAACTTTGCTAACTTCCACCCATTCTTTCTCCCCTCTCAACATTAGTTCTCCCAATTTACTGCTACCCCGAGTCTCCTTTCCAACTCTAAATCCTCCTTGTTCTTCCAACATCTATGACCCTCATTATCCTCCACCTCACACCTTACGCATATTCCAGTCTCTTTCCAATCTTGTGTAGATACCCCACTCTTGACCCATGCACAATGAGTACTTGGGTCCATCCACTCACTCCTACTCCTAATTGCCATTTTTAATGCAGCTTTATATCTCTCCCACCTTCTCAGTATTTCCTCCTTCATCCAATCCTGAATTTCCTCTTTTGTGACACCCTTCCACCGTTGCCTCTTTGCCCTAGCCATTAGGTTCAAAGGGTGACCTTGATAGCAGCACAGCTGCTGCTATTGCACCCACTGTCCTTTACCCCTGTACCACTCTCAACAAAATTCCCCTCTGCACCTGCAATAGTGGCTTTATCCTAGCATGGATCCCCGCTCTTTAAACTCACACTATACACTATACTCTGCTCAATCGTCCTACCAATAACTCTCCTCTTCCATTCTCCCGGTCCTTTCACATTACACATTAATCTCCCCAGTCATGCTGCTCGTACTCTCGCCTTCTCTGCTACCTTCAACATATGGTGCTTGAAGGATAGTTGGCTATCCACCAAACACCTAGATACTTCACCGACTCCTCCATGCGATTTTTCCCCTTCACCATCACCCTAACTTCCCTCCACTTGCTTTGTCCCTTTACGAGCAATGCCACCGTCTTATCTTCGGCCACTTCCAATCCACATCGTTCTATTTTACCCACAATCTTCCTACACATCTTCTCCGCCTTTATTTCTATTTCTGTCTCTTCCTTTGCCGTACACACCAGGCATCCGTATACACCGTAATCTCACATCCCTCTTCGCATACAATCCCACAAACCTCGTCAAACACACACTTCCAGAGCGTCGGTCCCAGTACCGATCCCTGGGGCATTCCTACCTCCCTTCTATATCTCCTCCCTCTTGAATCTATTATAACCCGAGCCGATAGGTAATCCTCCACTAAATTAACCACCCCTCACCCACTCCGAGTATCAACAACGCGCTCAACACTACCCCTAGCTGACATTATTAAACGCGTTCCCCACATCGAAGAACTCTAGTAGTGCCAGCTTCTTTTTTCTCCAGCTGCCTTCCCTAGACTTTTACGCCAAATCAACCACTCTACCTAGCGCAGGGATACACGATTTCTCCTTCGTGAACACTAAAACCTCTATTTCTCATTGCAACCTTATGTCATTAAGTATTCTTTGTCATCAGCTTCCACTAAAAATTTGGCAAAATCTTCTTTAATAAAAACTTTCGACTTATTAGCCCTGTACCCGTCCGCTTGCCTTTTAAAATATGGTACCAAATTTGTATATTTTTTAATATCAATATTCCTTTTCAGATTTAGTTCAGACCTTAACATTCTGTCACTGTATGTCAAATTAGTAAACGTTTAGAAATTATTTAGCATTTTACGCTTATGTTAAATTTAATGTGATTATTTTTTCAACGTATTAATGTTGTAGTTGATAGAAGGAAGTTTTTGATTGAAAAATATTTAAATATTGCGGAAATACTGCAAGACGAAGAACCTCCAGAAAAAGATTCAAGATTTTTATTATCTGAAATAATTATGGCCGAGGGAAAAACGTCACCTAACAAAAATATTGCTGAAGATAGACAAGAATCCATAATGCAATGGTTTGATCGAGCAGTAGAAAATGAATTAAGAAGACGAAAAGATTTAACCGCTGGTGGAAATATGACATTCAGTAAAGTGTTCATAATGCGGAAAATATTAGATCTTTCTTACCCTTAAAATATGCAAGTAAAACTTTCTCATTAACAGGTTTAATTTTCTTCTTCAATACACCACGTAACAAATTTTTCGTATGCCAAATTATAAACTGTCTTTGACTTTTTGGAAATTACTGATAATAGTGCATTACCTGCTGCCTCTTCAATATCGCTTGGTAGCTCTTCAGAACTTGAATCACTCATTTTTTAAAAATAAAACTAAAAATATATCAATCTCGCTAAACACCTTCTGTCTAGACTTTTTTACAAAATATCAAACTGACAACTAACATGAGGTAACAGCAACAAACTAAATTTATGTTTTTGTTCGTTTCGCAAAAATTTCACGCGTTACACAAAATTAGGCATTTCGTAACTGATGGCATAAATAGCTATTATGGACAAATTATAAAAATTCAAGTAAAATAAAACAAATACTTGACAGAATCAATAAAATTAGTTGCGCTTGCAAGAATAATTTTGTTAGGTACCTACACATAGCGCTTCATCGCGTGGGGTTATTCGTATTTTTTTTATTAACCGATGTTGAAGTAATCAAAAAAGTTACAAATGTAGTATCGTCCCTTAGTGTCAAAACAACAATTAAAACCACCAATAATTTTTTTTTGTGTCCCAGACAATTTAATAACAAGAAAAAAGTGGTACAAGGTGATGAAGAGTGATATAATTGACCCTAAAAGTACTAAACATGTGTGCTATAGTTTATTTATTTGGAGTTGGCGGCTAAGAAAAGTCATTAAATCGTAAAATGTTGCAATCAAGAACCTAAATCAGTAAATCAGTAAAAGTGGCGTCAAGTTGGAGTTTTGTTCCAGCAAAAGTTGCTCATTTAAAACAAAGTGCGTTTTCTCAAAGAGAAAAAACTATTGTTTTAAATGTTCATGATACACTAATATATCAAGATCCATCAGCAACTGTTCGTGATGTGGTGACTAGATGCTCCAATATGACCGGTGTTAGTGAACGGATCGATTTTTAGGTGAGAGAAAACAGGGAAATGTTAGTGCACCAAAAAAAAAACACGTAGGAAAAAGGTCCATTATGGTCGATAACTTTAATAGAGATATCATTAGAAGACAAGTCCATTCTTTGTTTTTAAGTATGAGTCGCATAAAAAATGAAAATTTTTGAATGAGACAGAAGAAATTATTTGCTGCAGATCACAAAACTAAATAAGTATTAAAAAGTTTTGGAGCGAGGGAAAAACTATCTTTTATTTAGATGAATCATGGTTGAATGAAGGACATACTGTTTCTGAAGCACGCCAATATTTCAAATTCCCGTCAGGCACTTTTGGAGGGATTAAATGCTCCTCTAGGAAAAGGTTGCAGACTAATAATGGTTTTCTTAGACAACGCCACTCATCATTAAAAACTGGTAGAAAAGTTACCAACGCCGTCACGGAAAAAAGGAGATATTAAAGAGTGGCTTCAGAGCAAGAATATTTCTTTAACTATAATTATTAGTATTAGTTACCTCACCTTTTTTAAATAAATGGGTTACATAGCGTGTTTGAACATTGTTGGGTAAATTGATTTCTCTATACACTAAAGGGGGATTTACGCAAGCAAAAATTAAAATCAAGATTAATTTACAGGTAAAACTATGAACATAGATGTTTATGCAAGAAACTGAGAAATTGCATTTTAATTTAGTTTTAATTTAAATCTTAGTTTAGTGACATTAACATCTACATTACATCTATACTACATTTTACTCATTCTCAACATGTTGCCTCTCATTGTTAGTTCTTAATAGGTAACAACAATAATCATATATTTAGAGAACGTAATATTACGAAAATACCTCGTATATGTGCTCCAAAAACAATCAAATAACCATAACAAAGTAATACTAAATCCTCCGTTATAATGCGAACAGACAATTATTACACATAATGCCCACATATATAATGATTGTTGTCATTGTTGGTCATCGACAATGGCAACCAGACGAAATATCAAACGAGCGCAAGCGCATTTTAAACGAGTTTGATCAATCACCGAAACAATCGGGAAATAACCATCGGGTCCATGAAGAAAACCATCAGAGTATGTGAACATATAAACGAAGTTAGTTTTGGGCATCCCTTTCGAAGGGTATAGCAAGTAGATAGCGTAGGAATGTTGTGGTGGAAATGGCTGGTGATAATTATAGTGTGGGGTAGCGAACGTATAGTGACGATTATAGCAAAAGACGTTGATTTATCTACGGTAGACGTCAGAAAGTTGTCCAGTCGGATTTATGGAACAGGTGGTTGGTTTATATTGTGAAGCTTATTAGTTTTGCACAATATGCACTTAAAAAATTTTTCACATGCATTTATTTATATGCACTTTATTTAGTGATGAAGTAAGTAACAAAATAGGAGTTGTAGTTGTTCTAGAAAACAGAATATTTTTGTATATGATAAAAGGCACCCCTTCCCATTTTAGTGAGGGCAACCATAAAAAAAAATAAAAAATTAGTCTATAACAAAAATTAATAATTGCATTAGATTTTAAATCGTACTATAATAAGAGAGTATATTTTATTTAAAGTATCAATAAAAAAATTCACGCTTAGTTATTTCCCGTTAGAATTGCCTAAAAAAATTAAAATGTTCTGGAATAGAAATGTTTTATGAGTTTTTGATAAAACTTATTTGACTTGTGTTGAAAGATATGACAAAGTTGAAGAAAATATGAATTTGTTTATTATAACTTCTATCTTATTGGTATTACTTGTTTCGGTACCTACCTCTCAGTTAATTCAGATTAATTTTTTTAACCCATCTCAAAGTATTTTTCTAAAAATTCTTATTAATTGACGTAACTAAAGGCACTTTTCTTGATCCTTTTCACTTTTTTCTTTAAACTCCTTAAATATAAACTCCTCGCCAAAAGTTAATAATAAAATAAAACATTTATTCCCGAAAATATTTTATAGAACTAAACAGTCGCATCTAAGTACTATTTTGCCTGTAGGTTTGTTCAAACCAAGCAAAGAACCGTTCTAGAACGGTAATATTACCACTCACGAGACCAAATTAGAGCACTGCGCAACTCACTATACCACTGCGCACAAAAATTACTATTTTAGAACGGTTCTCTGCTTGGTTAGAACAGACCTTGTGGCAATCTACCGGGTGTCCCAGACTAATTTATCCAAGCTATATCTCTTAAACGAATAAAGATTCTCGAATGAGACAAACACTGATCTATTCCATTTCCAATACACTTTAATATGGCGAAGAAAAAATTATCCCCTAAATATTCATCCCTTAGTTACAGCCCCTAACTTTAAATTTCTTAATAGCACCCTGTACATTTTTTTATAATTTTGGATTTGGGTTTCCATCGTCTATTCAAAAAAAATTTTCAAAAATAAAATGGGTTCATAGGTAATCAAGAAAATATCAGTTTATTTTTTTAGTTTTGTTGTTAAATTGATCAAGAAAGCCTTAAAGCTTAAAGGAACCATAAAAATAACAATTAACTAATTAATATTATTTACATTAGATGTTCGAATTGTAGTCCACCTGCTGCAAAGCACATTTCTAATCTTGCCAGAAGATTTCTTGTATGTGTGGCTTGAATCATTGTAGGAGTAATTTGGCGACATGCTTGTCTTATGTTTTTTTTTAATTCTTTTACATTTTGCTGTTTTGATTGATAAACAATATCTTTTATCGCTACCCAAAGACAAGTCAGGTGAACGTGCCGCCCTCATAGTTTCTGTAGAGTTGTTTGCTATTCAGTGGTTATCGAAATGGTGTTGTAACTAAGGGATGAATATTTAGGGGATAATTTTTCTCCGCCATATTAAAGTGTACTGGAAATGGAAAAGATCAGTTTTTGTCCCATTCGAGAATCTTTATTTGTTTAAGAGATACAGCCTGAATAAATTTGTCTGGGACACCCTGTATAAGACAGTGCCACCTGTTTTTGTATTTATGAAGTCAATAAATAATTCTTTAATACTGCATTTTCCTCCCACGTGGGGCGCCAAATGTGCTAGTCTTGTATAATAGGTATGCACATCGTTTTGTTTCCATGGATTGTTTTTTTACTTTTGATTTGAAAAATTAGGTTGTTAAAGAAGGTTGTAATAAGAGAAAGATAAAACGCCAATAAATATTTACTGTATTGATTTATTGACGTATGTAGGCTTTTTCTTAACTGAACAAAATTCTAAACAATCCTTAGCATGCAAGTGTTTTTTCATAGAGGAAGGTTTTCAGCTCAATTCAAGATCAAGGTATCTTTTTAAAAGACCGCAGATCGCAGATGCAAATTACTATCTTGAGCTCTGAATCCTGACAGGAAGAAAGGAATTCCGATGTTTGGACCAATCCATAAGGGCATAAAAATCGTCAAACTGTCCAAAAAATTCTCATTTCGAGAAGGTGCTGTTACAGTATGGGGTGGAATTTCTTTTGATGATTGAATAAACTTATATAATATGTTAAAAAGTTTTTTAGGTTTTTTATTGTTTTACGAGAATTCTGTGTTATCTGAATCATTTTTATGTGCAGTAATATTTTGTTTAACATGTTTAATAAAATACATCTTTTATCTTGAATTAATTTCTCCATCCGACACTGTTATCTTCTCTTATAGCCTAATAATGGTCTGTTGACCGCAACATGTCGCTGATGTAACACATTTTACTATTAAAAATTATATATTGTGGGTTGACTTCGAGTTTTATTGCTACTATTTGAGTTATGGAAAACCTCAACATAAATGTGTTTTAATTCACCAAAATTTTACATACCTAACAATAAAAATCAAATAAACTTCCCTTTATACAAAAAAAGGGGCTATACATTGACACTAATCAGAATTAAAGATCACGTGTCTACATTAATCAAAAAGTCATTTACCTCACTAAAACTTATAATCTTGTAAAAATATTAACCGCAAACCCAAAACAGTTCTCGGTGCTTTGTATTGATTATCAGGTTAATTTCAACGATGGTCCGCCTCCATTGTTTATACATAGAAAATATTAAATTCTCTATAAACAATGATGTCTCCAACTTGTTCAAAATTCGTGTGTCCGCCTCATTTGTGGTATTCGCCAACGACAAAAAATTTCGTAATGTTATCAATACTCTATACGAATTTATGTACCAAGTTCATTCTCTGAATTTGAGGTTTCTTAATAGATATCTGTTGTTAAAACACAAAACTGATCATTTTACCTCAGCGAATTCATTTTGAGAAAATTATTGAGAAATGCTTTCGTCACTACTTCATTCATCAGTGTTCATAAGAAATTGATTTATATTATTCATTCCATACTATTAGATGCCTTCAAAGTATTTGATAATGCCTTTTGATTTGTTTTTAGAAAATGTCCGGGTACAATTATGATTACCCAGTTTATCTTTTTAGTTTTAATGATAGTGGGTATTTAAAAAACTATATTTTTAAAATATTTATTTATTAGTTTAATTCCTAGTTGCACGTCTATGGTTTACCGAGTTTGGAAGATAGTGAACTACATTTAGATATGTTTTTTAATTATATATATTATCTTGCAAAGTAAAATTAATTTTACTTTACAATTGAGAAAGATTGAAGAAAATAATTCAATTGATTTTCTCGATTTAAGAATTGAAAAAGGTAAGTTTTTAATTCACATTCGTATATTATTGTCTTCAAGATGTTTTAATGTTAAAACTGTTTTATTTTTAAAAATTTACCCAATTTATATTTTAATGTGTTGTAATGTCTCCTCTGAATAGGTTTTATCTTTTAACGTAAGTTACACTTTTATCTTATTTCTAAGTTTTATGTTTAACACCTTTTAGGAAATAACTCTGATGATGGCCTTATAAGCCGAAAGCGTTCAGTTACCGAATTTAATAAAACTTTACACACTTAACCTACGGTTTTTAATATACAAAAAAAATTTCCTTCCTTTATTAATATTTTATAATTAAATTAAAAAATATAAAAATATTACATATGGCTGAATAATCTGTTCGGCATCGGCCGCCCGCTTTTTCTTTTAAGCTTAGTCTGCTCTAGAGCGACACGATGGACAAAAAAGTAATATTTTTTGGACACAAAATGATTAACAAACTACTAATTACATTTGAAATGTGTCGTATCGGAATAAATTTTCAATAATTATAGATTATATTGTTGATGATTATTTTTTTAATATTTAATGGAGGTCAAACATATGCCTATTGTTGAAAAATGGCGGCCGACAGTAGAACAACATAGACGAAGAGGGTAAACATTGAATTGACTTAATTCGGGAATTCTTTCACAATATATAAAACCAAAACTTACACGGTAACTGTCTAATAAAAATAAGTTTTATAATAATCTAAAATTGAATTTAAAAGTAATGTATATTGTTGTTTGTATTAATTATATTAGACATTGTTTAAAAAATTATTTGCAATATGGCGGCAGCTTGTTGTGCAGTATGCTAGCAGCGTTGCCGGATTTCACAAAATTTAGAAAATTAGTTAAAATTATCAAAACAAATAACAAATTTCCACAAATCTATATGTATGTATTGAAAATTATATTATTAATATTATTATTCATCTGGCATCTTTGCGTTACTACAAAATAATTCGTAGTAAGTAAAAAAATTAATGTTGGCACATTCACATTTTGTAAACAACTCTGTCTATTGTATTTTATAATATGTCTGTGGTAATAAAAAGTATATGAAACTGTGCAATGGTAACGTTATTTTTGCCATTTAAAGCCAATTTTATGTAATATTGTAAACAAAGAAGACTCACTACTCTTAAATATTTCTTTGTCCTAAAGCATCCTTAAGCGTCCAAATAACAATGATAATTCATTCAAGATATACTATTTTGTTCTGACGAGAACAGAGTTTTTAATTTTGTTAACACCATAAGAGATAATCTTAAATAATTCTGAAATAGTTGTTTATAACTTAATAAAAAAATTTTTTGGTCAACACGGTAACGACGTCATTCAATTTCTACCATAGAACTTTTTGATTAATAATGCGCAGTAGATATACTGTATATTAAAAATTGCATTATGTTTTAAAGAAAGTAGAAAAAAAAACAATATTTTGCCAAAAAATAAATTTACATATTTTTGCTAAATTAAAATACAGAGTACAAAAATAAAAATTAATTCAACAATAATAGAATATTTCCCAAACTCCACAAATGGTACCTCCTTCAGCTCCGGTAACTACTTGTTTGAATTCTAAAAATAAATATATAGTTATATGTAAAAATATTGCTAGCATTGATGCAGAATTTATAAGATAATCAAAATATTTAGTAGGTACAGTTTTTTATGGTGTTATAAATACTTTTTTAGAAATGCGAAGTATGACAATGATGATAATTAAATAAATGAAACTGATTTTGTAGCAGCAATCCTGCAAAATCAAACTTTGGTCAGTAAATATTAAATTGCTCCTCTATCGATGCATATGCTTGCTACCTTCGTGCGCTACCTTAGTTCTCAAGACTACGTAGTGGTGGGCCGTATCACGGAAATGCAGCAAAGTAATTTTGCTTTAAACTTAAAATGTAATGTATATTGTGTCTAAAGGGCGTAAAGTGGGCATTAACAGCCCACGGCCGCCTACCTATACGACTATTAAAAACATTTTAAAAAATCATTGAGGTTGAGAATTGAACCCCAGCCGTCCGCGTGAGAAACAAGCACGTATATCACCGCGCCAGCAGGCATTTTAGAAAACATTGCTCGTATTGTGGACTTTATATTATTATGTATTGTTAAACTCAATATCCTCATCTGAGCTTTTATCGAGGTAATCATTCATATTAATTTAATATTTATTTGGTCACCCCGCAAGCACTATCCTATTCTAATTACTTTAAAAAAAAATTTAGAATATAAAAATAGTGGCATTAAGAATTTTCCGCCCTTGGGTTGATAAACAATAGGTACTTTCAGTCCTATTTTTGGTGTTCAAATAATTGGTTTTTCGAAAAGGTAGTCGGAATACTTATTATGGTTATTTCAATATAATATTGAAGCCAAGTCACACCTGGCAGCGACTGGCTCATCCAGACCGAAAAAGGCTCAAATGAGCAAATCCAAGGTTAAAACAATAACGATTTGCTTCTTTGACAGCAATGGGATAGTACCACTTGACCAGAACGTTAAAGAACATTTCATTCTGAACAAACTTGATTATATCGTTAGACTCCCTCCGGGAATTACCAAAATGTGGGTCCTTCATCAAGATAATGTTCCATGCAATCTAAATTTTAGTGTAGGGTTTTATCGAGATGAGAGACTTAAAGAAAACAATTCACCCCGATTATCGAGACGAGAAATCAACATATCGATGTTTTTCTCCATCTCGATTCGAGAAATCTTGAATTTTCAAGAATTTGGAAAACAAAACTGAATGTTAGCTATGTTACATTGGTCAACATGACCGTAAAATGAATCTAAATTAAGGATCACCACATATCGAGATTTATTTATTTATCTATAAATAAATCTGTACAGTTTATTGCATATTGCTATATCATCGGCAAGAGAAAGTTTGACAGAGGCAGTTACTAAACTTGACAAAGAAGCAGAAAAAAGGGGGCTTAAAATTAATGAAAGCAAAACGAAGTACATGAACTTTAATAAAAAACCTCAGACAGTAAAATTAAAAATTTTAAATACTTTGGAGTGACAGTCAACGGAACAAATGAAAGGAGTGAAGAAATCTCAGAACGTCTACAGGCAGGTAATAGAGCTTTCTACTACTACGAGTAAAACTAGTAAAAGCCTAAGTAAAAATACCAAGATGAAAATATACAAAGCCTCCATTATATTTATAGTTACATACGGAAGCGAAACAATGTGCCTGACAAAAAAAAACGAAGAAAGACTGCGGGTTTTTCAAAGGAAAATTTTAAGAAAGATATCTAATGAACTTGGAAATAAAAGATATTTTTAAGGAGGATATAGTAAATTATATTAAATCGCAAAGAATACGATGGTACGGACATGTATGCAGAAGAGAACCGGATGCAGCAATTAAAAGAATGAGCAAATGGAGACCAGTAGAAAACAGACTAAGGGGCAGACCAAAAATAAGAAGGGAAGACCAAATTATAAAGGATTTAAGAAGGATGGAAGTATGGGACTGGACTGAAATCATCAAAGAGAGGAAGAAGTGGAAGTTAGTAGCGGAGAAAGCAAAAAGGACAGCAAAATATAAAACGAAGGAAAAAAAAGCGGAGTGATTCGCCGCAATCTACGGATCAGTGAGCTCCATTGAAGCGGTAATGTATAACCTATATATACATATCGAGAACTTCTGGTCCAGTTAGTTGCGGGGTGAAAGAGGACCTTTTGCTTTTTAAAATTATGTGACTAATCCCTTAGTCGCACTCCAAGGGAGCATTAGATAACAATGTTCTGCAAGTTGAAGTGCTTTCGTTTATATTTTAGGTAATAATTCTCGAAATGGCTTTCTCGAAGTGCCTGTCTTTCTCGATCGCGTTTCGAAAAAAATTTCAATCTCGTCTCGTCAAGATATCTCGAATTTCGAGAGTCTCGTGAAACCCTACTTGAGTTGATGCAGTTTTTAATCACCAAACAATCCCAGTGACTTACTTCCAGACTGAAACAATTGAAAGCATAGGCATTTTGAGTGTCAAAAAGACATCCAAGCTTCCATGAAGAGGGTCCTCTGACACTCC
Source organism: Ophraella communa (assembly GCA_035357415.1). Classification (NCBI taxonomy): domain Eukaryota; kingdom Metazoa; phylum Arthropoda; class Insecta; order Coleoptera; family Chrysomelidae; genus Ophraella; species Ophraella communa. The sequence continues at coordinate 14,831,985 of CM068988.1, read as the reverse complement.
ATTCGAAGCCTTTCAGGAGTCTTTTCAGGAAATCATATCAATATATCATTAAATTTTTGGATTCAGTCTCATTAATTAATTGTCACGCGCTTATAATAGCACAATATTATTCTGGAAGTACTTATGATCATATTTTAAAACAGTTTGCCAATTTTGTAACTGCTTTTGTAAAACTATAGAGTTTGTAACCTAAAATTATTATTGGTGTATTACATTAAGTTCATCAAAAAATTAATAACTTAAAAGGGTAAAAAGTCACTTAAAAAACTTGGTAACATTTCAGACAACTTCAAAAACATCTTCCCGGGTATTCTCTTACCACTTTATTTTAGCGTGGTATAAAATTATTCACCAAAAAAGGTTAATTATTGATTATTTAATTATTTTATAGAAGAGAATAATTCCGGTTTCTGGTTTATTATGCATACATTAAATCTTTCTACATATCTAGAGTTGTTGTATAAATATTGGCTTACCTGAGGGTTTGAGTTAACATTTTGTGAATGGCCTCCGTGTTCATGTAAACGCATCACATTTTCAGGTGATAAATTTCTAAAAATAATTGGAGCAAATTAACGCATAATGCAGCTTTTTAGAAATATTTCTAAATTTCTACAATGTCTACAATCACTTGGTTGTTTTGGGCTGTCGTTTGAATAGGTACTAATGAATGAATGAATGTAGCGGGCGGGGTGGCTGATGCCATACCCCAGGTTTCCCCCCTCTGTATTTGACTCGTTTGGCGCACAGTGGCCAGTAAGGACTCCGACAAGCAGGCGCAGCTGTTATCTGGATTTATCCAGTAACCACTTTGTCTTAGCTTTGTCAGGATAGGCGATTGTTTGTTTCGCCTGCCTAAGACCAATCCATTGTTCTTCTAATCCTCTCTCCGCGCATTCCTTGAGTAGAGTTGAGGTTTGTGCTCTGCTTATTCCTATTATTGGCCCGCTCGTTGCCTACTATACCGCTATGTCCCGGTACCCATAATAGGGTTACATCCCGTCTTGAGGTCAGTCTGTCTAGGGTATTTGCGCATTCCTGGACTAGTGCTGTGTTGGTCCTGCAGCTACAAATCGCCTTTAAAGCGGCCTGACTATCTGAGCAAATGCTGACGGGGATTTCTGAATTGTCACGTTATTCTATTAGTTCTGCTGCTTTAACGATGGCAAATATTTCTGACTGGAAGACCGTGGAGTATTTACCAAGAGCGTAGCTCTTTCGAACCCATACGTCCTCTATCAGAACACCTGCTCCTGACCTCTCTTCCATGCGAGAGCCATCCCTGGGGGAGATTCTACTTGTTCGTCGCCCCACTGCCCCCTTGGTGGGATTACGACCTTGTACTTGTTTTCCATTCTTACTTTATCTGCTTTTGGGACAGCTTTGTGAGGCAGGAGCGGAAGCTCTATTTCTGTACTTTGTGCTATTCTTGTGTGGCCTTCGCCACGCCCTTTCCAGTCCCCATTGTATCTAAGCCTTATGAAAGCCGCCATTGCGCTCATAATGATCCATATGGGCAAAGGCGGCAATCCCAGAAGGACATCAAGCGCTGGTGTGGGTGTGAATAGTTACTAAATTAGGTTTTATTACTCCGCGTTGATTGTGAATAAAGTATAGTGATTATACTGATTATCTAGCAATTATTTATCACTCATTTAAGTCACATATTTAAATCTACTTACCTGAGTTGAGAGTCAAAACTTTCTTTGATGATCATGGGATTTTTATCAATAAGCATGGCTGATTTACCTGAAAAAGTATTCTATGTAAGATATGCATCCAGATAAAGATAGCGGGAGCACTAATGCAAATTAATTTCTTTGTTCATCTGTTGACAGTTACTCATCAACGATTTAGCTATTTTAGACGCGCAGTTGTAAGTAACAATCAATGTGATGTGAAATTGTTTGAGAGAAAATGGGGAAAATCGAGTATCGATTGGGTAGGCATAATAATTTTGAAATTTGGCGATTCATTTACAATAAATGAAACTTTAAAACAGCATTATGTGTTCGAAACAAACAGTCTAAACAGTGGACTGCAAAGAGGGAACAGACTTTTGGGAGTGTTTTTAAGACTTAAATATAATAATAAAAAACTTGTTCGAAGCCAAAGAATACTTGATAAGTCGAAGGCCGTACGCACATTTGCAGAAAACGAAAATTCTGTTTTACCAAGAAGTATGATTTCAACTGCTTGACCACCCGCCTTACTCTCCAGATCTAGCTCCAAGCGGCTGTTACCTTTTCCAGAAAATGGAGATTAGGTTTGTGGTGAGTGGGTCTATAAGGCGCTCCATTGCAACATTTTCTTCAAACAAACAGGAAATAACTTTTATGAATAATTATGATGCAGAGAAAACGCCAAGTACTCTTTGTTCGGGTTACAGAGATAAGAGCACAATTAGAAGGAGCTTGTACACTTACAAGGAGTTTTGTTGAAAAAAAATTAGAAAACAATTCTCATACTATTGTTTGGCGGGAAACGTTTCAGACCACCCTTGAAGGTCTTTTAGAAATATTTTGGTTCACATAAAAGTGTTTGGAATTAAGGTTATGTCCAACCACGTTATTATAATAAATTTTAATCTAAAATTGAGTACAAATAAAATTTTGCAAAACATGAAAATTCATTTTTTTAAACAAATTAGCCGTCTTATTTAAATGATTTATATTGGAGTTATGGATGGTTTACTGTTAGTCTTATTTATTTATGTAGAAAGGAAAAACAAATGTATACTAGGTTTACAGATAGTAATATTATTACGCTACTAGTTTCGGCCTATTTAGAGGCCATCAAAAAGAAAATTATTAAAAACGTTATAACAGGTTATTTTTAACTATGAAAATCTAATAAAAAATTTATGAAATTGAAATTGGTTCTTTCATTTGTACTAATTTATTTGCTTTTTTATAGTTTCTACTTTAGGGCCGGATGCAAAAACACTTGTCAAACCTCTGTTACTTAACAACGTGTTATCTCTATCGTAAATTGGTAATTTTAATTTTTAAGAATCATTTGATTAGTCGAGGAGAGACGTCAAAATTTATTCTTAGGCTACGTTGTCACTTTTCCTATAGTGAATAACTGGACTAGACGTTGGAAAAACAAACATTGTATGTTTTGAAATTTAAACGGACTTCGTTACTTATGTTTATTTAAAGAGATATTTTTAATTATTTTAACGATTTATTGATTTAGATCTTAAAGGACAGTTCATCAATATTACAATTAAAACAAAAGATTTTAATATTTACTAAATATATAATTTGAATAGCGACAACAAACCTCTTTCATTTCTATTTTTAATACTGTTTTTTTTAATTCCCTATGTATTTATTCTAGCAGTTTACATTTTTTATTACTTTGAAATAAATATGACTGTGCTATCGTTGCACATACACTTGTCAAAAATTAACATAATGTTAGCTAACACAGATTTAACGAGATTTTATACAACCGGCCCCGTGTATCTGTTGATTCTCTATTAATTATAGCACACCTAGTAAGATAAAACGATCGAAAAAGTAGCTCATAAAACCAAACTAAATATGTTTTCAATATTAATATATTGTTTGGTTAGGTTTATAGATAAACTGTGACATATATTATAATAGGTTAGGTTAGGTTAGGTTAGGTTAAGTTAGGTTAGGTTAGGTGAGGTTAGGTTAGGTTAGGTTAGGTTAGGTTAGGTTAGGTTAGGTTAGGTTAGGTTAGGTTAGGTTAGGTTAGGTTAGGTTAGGTTAGGTTAGGTTAGGTTAGGTTAGGTTAGGTTAGGTTAGCACCATTTTTTTTTCAGGTTAACAGATTTATAGACTACAGTAACAATGTTAAAGTCACTGCAAGCACTACGCGACTAAAATGTTAGTATTTTGAAATCAAATTACTACAGTTAAAGAGATAACAGCGTTTAAAAAGAAAAAAAACGACAAAAACTTTTTGCTATAAACAGAGTTTACTGATAGTATGAAACGTATATTTAAAATATTATTTTTGTACGCAATTTTTTGTATTTTATAAAATATCCACTTCAATTGTTGAGCAGTGTAATTTCCTAAATTTGAAAATAAAACAATTAAGTTAATGCTTTTAAATAAAGCTGTTTTATCTAAAGTAATCGTTCACAGTATAGTGCCAATACATCATTGTTCATTTTGCCTATTTCTAGAGCTTTTAGTTTGATTTTACAATTTTAAATCCAGAATTTTTAAACATAATAGAGAATCATAACCAAAATATGCTTATCTTATCACCTAATAAGTCTTCCTGGCCACTAACAATCGCCACCAAAAAATAGAATATTGCTAACACAACAATTGATTTGTTTTGCATATTTTTACTATTTCAGTCACACTAGAAACACTGACTGCCGTTGAGTTTTTTGAAATGGTAATCCAATAAATATTTAATGGTAGAAATAAACATTGTTTTAAACATAAAGTTAATCCCACACTAGCAATAAATATTGATTAAATTATAAATTACAAATTAAATGTACGGTTCATTTCAAGATATTACGTCTTAACTGTTCATTGAAAAACAAACTTTAGCAGGGCCGTAATGTACTTGTATGGAAAAGTGAGCTTGTTTGCATGTTTACTATGTCACTATTGATCCTAATAAGAAAAAACAAATTTAGAATAATAAATGTATTAATATTTTTACAACTATTTAATTTAATTTAGTCCAGTATCACTATCGTCCTATATTATAACAAGGGTATTAACCCTAATATTAATATTTCTGTATGCACCTGGCTATAACTTAATAACTGGAAAGTTGTTCATACAGCTCCCATATGAAGGACTTGTAACCTTATTTCAGATCTACATCGGCATCCTGCGTCGAAATTATATCCCCCCCAATAGGTCCTGAAACCTAGAAAAAAAGCAGAAGATCCTAAGTCCTATAGACCTATAAGCTTACTCCCAATAGCCTCTAAGATTCTGAAAAGTCTTTTTCTTAAAAGAATGCTTCCTGTTTTTGATCGAAAAGAAACTCATTCCTAACCACCAATTTGGCTTTCGCCAGGGTCATGGTACTGTGGCGGATGGTTATGTAGCCACCATTCCCCACACACCGGTTGCCGCGATACTAAAAGGTGCAGGCCAGGCATCAGCCGATGACAGATGTGCCGTGCGTTCCAGGGTTGACAGTCGACAGAATGAAAAGCGCGGTTCATGACAATAACAAGGTTATCTTTTCTCTCTTCGATATTTTTGTTAAGTTTTTGTAATGTATTGACAATAAATCAGTAAAAACTATCAAGTGTGCTTAATTTGCTCGCCGCGTACAGCCACAGTACCATTGAACAGATACACCCGCTTTGAAAACAAGGGCTACTGTTCGGCTGCCTTTTTGGATATATCTCATAGATTTGACTAAGTCTGGCACCAAGGACTACGATATAAAATTAAGAAAGTTCTAATACTAAACTACTACTTGTTTATTAAATCCTACCTCCTTTAGATCTCATTGAGATAAGAGCAGGAGTTACCTGATGAAGTGTCCTGGGCCCCACACTATATCTACCTTTTATTCAGTGATCTGCATATGACTGAAGCAACTACTGGCACAGCCATTCCAGCAGTAGATACAGATATGTCTAGAGCTTCGGCCAAACTACAATCCAATTTGGACAATATCTCAGTGTGGTTAAAAAACTGGCACATTAAGGCCAATTAAACAAAATCCGTGCACGTGACACTTGCTCAACGTGTCCACCAGTTACACTTAATGATGTCACTATCCCTTAGACCGACGAAGCCAAGTATCTGGGTCCCCATCTCAATTACAGAACACAAAAAGTATTTTATATTCTCTGATAATTTCCTTTTGAATATTGTACTAAGATAATAACGCAAAGTCTTAACAAATAACTGAACATAAAAATACTAAAATCGTTTTCAATTCGCCTGCTTTCGCTTCATGTTAATTGGGGTAATTTTTGATATTGGTAAGTACAGTTCTATTTAAATCTACAACAGCCGCATTTAGCGTATGTGATACATTTTCAGATCTGACTCTAGATTAGAACATTAAAAATAGAACTTCCTAAACAAAACTTCCACTATATATTTTAAAAAATAGCTTTTCTAACTCAATTGACAATATGTCAATCGGACGATGCTTTGAATTGAATTTTAAAATAGTGTATTAAACAACGCATTTCATATGGATTTTTGTTACGACACGAGTTCGAGTTTAAAAAACGAACTGTCACAACAGCCATATAAAATAAGTTGTTAATAATATTTTTTATATTCGGCCATTTTATCATTTTTTAAATTAATTTATTTTTTTGTACATAAATTATGAAAATTCTGATTTTAAAAAGTAGGTTGATAGATAGCACTGTGTGCAGTTTTAAAATTTAAATGATCAAATATTAATGTATTAAAATATTTTAAAATAAATAATATATCAATAATAATAATATATTATATAAGTAAAAGATGATATTCATATTCACAAATACTTTTTTAAAGATTAATATAATATTAATAAATTGCTATTAGCCTCAAATGTCATTGTCAATAGTCTTGCCATTAGATATTTCACTCATGTTGCCAACCATTAAAAACAAAAATTTGCGTGCGTAAAAGTTACATTACGATACGCAAATGCGTTTTATAATGAGGATTTTTATAAGTGCAAAATATAAAAATGATTTTATTATTTTATGAACCAAAACTAAGACAACCTGCTTTTTGCCTGAGATATTTCAATAATATATTTATTGATTTCTTCTCCAATAGAGTAAAATACACGATTTAGAACAAATTTTATGTAATATCATCATGAAATAAGTTAATAAATGAAAGTAAAAGAATAAGGGGTTGTCATTTTATAAAATATTTCTCGAAGTATTTGCGTAAGTAAGTTTCTAAAAAATTTAGTAACAGTCCAAATCTTATTCTTTGAAGAGTTAATAGTCCTTATAAACAATAAAAACTAGAGCAACTATATAAACTGAGACAACTAGTAATTTACAATTTTTATGGTTTAATTTCTCTAGATTAATTTTTTAATCAAAGACCCCTTTGAATAGATTCACGCTTAGGTAAATATTTTAATTTTTAAGGTAAACGGTATCATTAATCAAATAAACTCGTCAACAGAAAAAAAAATAAAGAAAAAACGATGCGATGGCATGTTTTATATTAATCTGAACAAAGAAATGCGTGAATTTCCGCAATCCGATCATGTCGGTACAAGGTACTGTGAACTCTATTCAAAAGGAGACAACCTCCAAGAAGGGGGAATTGATTTAACTTAAATTCGTTTTCCTAGCAACCCCTTCAGTTACAGAAATATTTACTTTCACTTTAAACTTTACATAGAGTTTTAATTGCAAATATCACTATCTGTTTTCCATAATATTCTACAAATTTAATCAGAATTTAGTCCAAATCAAGATTCTTTAAAAACATGTATTGTACAAACCCTTACTGTTCCAAATTATTTAAAAAATTAACTTTTTTGTATTAAGTCACGTCATCAGATTGACATATATCGAACATTTTGTTGTATAAGACAATTAGTATTTGATGTAGATTAAATCGTGTTTAGATTAGACCCAGTATTGAAGTAATAATTCATAACAGTATTAAAACCTGAATATTACAAGCCCTAAGGGATTATCCTGCATATATTTCACTCTAACGTTAGTAAACGGCAATGGTATAGAAAAACAAGAAAAAAGCTATATCGTGTTTATCTACAGTAACTAAATATGTCTAAACTATATTAAACGAAGTCTTATGGTGGAGTTCTTTGTATTTTCTGTAAGCAACATAATCTTTAAGATATAGGGTTTGTCATGTTAATTTTTACAGATTTTTGCTTACAGACCTTAAAGCAAATATATTAATAGTGGATACATTTCAATAATCAACTACCCAATTACAAATACAGTCGACAGAAGCAAACATGAGACCCGGAAAATATGCGAACTAAAAGAAAGTTTATCGGAACCAACCAATTACGAGCCATTGTTAACGATTAGTAATTCGGTGTTTTCATTAGAAATAAATAAATGAAATTCCTTTGTAATCATATAGTAAATTATAAATATTTAAACTCATTACAACGCAACAATTCTGGTTATTTTTTATATAATATCAAATTGAAAGTAAGTTAAAATCGATAAATTCAAATAGAGAAGTTGAAACGCACCTTCATTGGTCGTGACGTCAAAACTCATATCGATGACAGTTTGTTTATATTTATTGTGTGGTAATTGAGAGAGTTGGACTTTTATTTTTGATTTTATTGTGAATTATTGGTTTTATTTGTGTTATGCAATCATAAAATGTCGTCAGTAGGGTTTGTGAAAGCATTGTCAAACAATTTACCATCATTAGACATTTTCATGGTTAGGTTAGGTTGGGTTAGGTTAGGTTTGAATTCAGCTGAATTTCGAAATGTAAAAGCAATAGCGTAAGTAGGTACTTATTTTGTGCTTTTTGCATTAAAAAATGTCTAACTGACTTATTTTTATGAAAATCAACAAAAAATAAAGAAAAGAGATAAATAAATATAAAACTTCGCACAATCTCGCAGATACACTGTTTACAATAAAATGATGGCGCTTTCAATGACATATGAGTAGTGACGTGTAGTGTTGGATCTAGTCGTTTACGCGGCAAATTTCTGAATTTGAGGATGGAATTACTATGCTACAAATTTTTTTTAATTTAAGTTTTTTTGGTTTTTGGGGTAATTGATTGCTGCTCTGTCTTCCTGCATGATTTTGAAAAAAATGGAAAACACCGAATTAGTAATTGTAAATAAAATTGATATAATATGACCGAATGATTTTATCAATATATTGTTTTTGGGGATTTTCCATATTGACTAGGGTCAAATACTTTATTTAGACAACACTACTTTTGGACATTTTGAGTTTTTGGAGGTTCGGATAATTTTTATTTTTGCATATATGATAGTGATGACACGATATTTGGTTATCGATTGTAGCTGTGAAAATACAACTAGAGAGACATGGACACTACCACCCAGGGCTCATGTTTGCTTTTTTTAACTGTAATCAATCGCTGATCTGCTAAATGTCTTTTAACTTCAATTCATTCAAGAAAATATATATATATTTTTTTAATTTCTTTCATATTAATTTTACAGTTGTCTACCTAATGTCTATGCCAATCATTAGCTTCTAGCAAAATATTGTATTTCTTTTAAAGGTCTATTTTTACTCAATTCTGTTTTCAAATAATTTAATGGAAGCAAAAAACTTATAATACTGACTTGATGTGTTTACCTAGTAAGTAGTATACACGAAAATGAATGCCCCACTAACCTACTTCGTGCATCAACAAACATAGTGTGTGCACCCTTTTGTGTATTTTGAATGCATTAGTAATTTGAAACTTATTCGTTAAATATTCAGATGCGTATTAGATTTCATTTATTGTATTTTAGTTATAGATCATTGTTCATCTCCACGCTTTACAAAATTAGATATTTTTTGTTAAATGTAATTATTGCATTATATTATATTATTTCTATTATTATAGAAATGTTTACACACAATACCTCTAGATATTCCTTTCTGCCCTAGAAGTTTTGAATTATTTTATTCTCATACTGTGTACTCCAAAGTACGAGGAGTAATAAACCCTAATTAAGTATGCAAAACCTTTATAGGGAGCACCATGAAATTTTTGATAAATCTCTTACTTTAAATTACATTTCTTCCGTAAATCTAAAAACCAGGTAGATCGAACCCGTATTTGTTTCAGTTGTAGCAAAGTTTAGGGTTTCTTCATTGTTAAAGGATTAGCAGATAAGCAATAACGCAATGCATTGGTGTGTATTTTGGGAAGAAAATACGTTTTAAATTATAATATAATCAAAAATGAAAAGAAATAATTATTGGAATACATTTATTACTTACATTTTATTCTATATCCGACTCGGAAGAGGAAGAATCGTTGTTGACATTAATAATAATAGGGTCAATTAAATCATCACAAATATTGTCAATTTTCCACATATTTGCCTCTACTTTGATAACATGCTCGATACAGTTTGTCCAATTTTCCTTACTAACATGACTTACAGCACTCTCAAACAATTTCACAACATCGTTTATTTTAAAAGTAGTATTTTTTTTCCAACTTCCCCCTTTACCTGAGACCATATTAATTCTAAGGGATTAAGTTCACAATGATAAGGGGGAAGTCGAAGAACTGATATACCACGAGAAGAAGCCATTTCTTCTACAATGTAGGTTTTGTATTTATTCTTGTTCATTTTTGCAATTCTGTAAAGTTCTTTCCTTAGTGGATCTTTTGGAAACTTAATATTTTTCGAAATAAGCCACTTCAAAAGCTCTGCTTTACGCCAACGACTTGTGGGCAATGCTTCTCGTAACCGTGAATGGTAACTTGCGTTGTCCATAACAATAACAGCCCCTTTTGGAATCAGATCCAACAAATTAGTACATCCCGTTACCTCTGACCTAAATCGTATATTCTTTAGCATAGCTGCAACTCATTCGTTCAATACAAAATGTACCTTACGGTATACCCTCGTAAAATATATTTTGGTACGTCTATGAAATCTACTTAAATGAATGATTTATTACTCCTTGTCCTTTCTATATAGACTATATAACAAGTCAAACATTATTTATGAAGTAAATCATCTTAGTTATAGTTCTAGGAAAAAAGAAATATATTTCTATAAATGCACAGTAGACTTTACTTTACCTCTAGACATTACGTCTTAGTTTTATAATTAATATATCGCTCTTATTTTTCTTTATTTTTCGAGCATTATATATGTAACCTGATACTTTTGTTTTTAACGTTGCTTATATTTAGGTAAAAATCACGTTTTGATTAATATATAAAGAAAAGAATATTGTTAGTAGAACTTCTGTTTAAACATTCCTAGTAGATTGGTATAATTAACGTAATTGTAATTGTTATTATATATCAATTATTAATTCGTAATATTTTGTTTTTAAAAAACAGTTTTAAAATCAAAGAAACATAATTTCCATTTCTCTAATGTGACTCAGCAATAGTTGAAGAAAAAATTAAGTTTTCTAATCAAGCCGTAACCTCGAGAAGATATTTGTTAAAAGTTATTTTAAGTATTTTCTCTTAAAAAATAATGTATTTAAATGTGTAAGTGTAAATCCACGTCCTTTCTGTCTCTTAATTATTAATGTTTTAATAAATTAGATCCTAGGTAGGCAACATAAAATACATACAGTTTAAATTTAAATCTTCTGTCATCTTTACTTTTTATAATTAAAAATGCAGTCTAACAGTGAAAATAGATTATGTGAAAAGATATCGATGAATTATTAAATTAAATTAAATGTTTATTCTCCAGACTCAGTTTTAGGCAAAACTACTCAAACAAACTGAATAAGATAAAATCACTCGTCCTACGGACGTATTTTTGCTGAATAAAAATTTTTTCATGGAAACTAAAAATTGATCGATACAATTTTAAGGATTCGTGAAAATAAAAGTTCAAGAATGTTCTGTGATATGAGCCTTAGTGGCGAGTGGACTAGGATATTTGGAAAAACATGAGGCTTAAAACAGAAAATGATGGTCTAGTCATACCAATAAATGATCAAGCTTGTGGTCACCTATATGGTGGCTAAAATTCAACATTCATCCAAATATGCTAAAGATGAGAGCGAAGGCTGCTAGGGGCTGCCCACAGGGAGGAGTACTTTCCCCTCTCCTGTGGTCGCTACTGTTCCTTCAGGATCTAATACGTCTAGGGTAAAATAACAAAGTAACCCTTAGATAATCATTCGCATAGCCAAGGCTAGGCTGCCAACTTTTGGTCCAAGCTTGGGTTTACTCCTAAATGCCAAGGCTGGAATAGCCAGTCCTGGCCCAAGCTTGAGCTCCCATTGAACGGCCAAAGTTGGTTTATTCAGTCTTGGCACATGCTTGGGTAATCAATGGCATGGCCATTATCCACTCCTGGCCCAGGCTTGGGTTACCATTGAACGGCCAAGGTTGGTTTATCCAGTCTTAGCACAAGCTTGGGTAATCAATGGCATGGCCAAGGCTGGGTTATCCACTCCTGGCCCACGCTTGGGTTACTATTGAACGGCCTAGGCTGGTTTATCCAGTCTTGGCCCGAGCTTGGGTAAACAATGGCATGGCCAAGGCTGGGCGAGTCAGTGTTGGGCCAAGCTTGAGTAATTATTGGCAAGACCGAGGCTGGACTAATCAGCCTGGCCCATGCGTGGGCCAATACAGGTGCGCCGAAGCTAGGTTTCCTGGGGCTGGCACAGGCCTTCATTGTCAACCCTGGCGACTTCCTACATGGGACGTGAAACGACCACTCACATAGAACCTAACCTAACCTAAATATGCTAAAACCTGGCTAAATTATGGAATAATTCTCACTGTATAATCTAGATCAATAGAGAAACAAATTATATCGAATAAGCAAAACGCTAATTTTCCTTAATTTCCATTCTATTCTCTTTTAACGTAGTTATTTTGAAGTTTCAGATCTGCTTTTGTTAGAAAATGCCTACAGAGAGCAAGGTTCTTATAAATTCGAAGATTTTTTCTGGACGGGTTCTGGTGAAGGCCCCGAGGACGAATCTAGTTGGAATTCCGAAGACAATCCAACAACTATTTACAAAACAAAAACTGTCGTAACAACTGTGTTCATCGAATCCTTGAATTCAGCTAACAATGAGGTGAGATTTCTATGTTTACATTTTAAACTTCTTAATTTTATTAAAATCTACTTATTTAGACTTCCAAAACAAACACCACCAAATGTTCTATCGACTGCAATCAACCTCCGCGTAGCCCAGATGGTGAAATTAGACCAAGTCCAACATACACCAACTACACAGATATAGATGAAACTGGAGAAGATTTTTTCGATGCAGATAGACAATTTTGGTTACTCACTGTGTTGAAGAGTAACGGAAAAGATCCTGTGATTATAGATCTCAAGAATAGTTTAGCCAAATTGTATAAAACTGCTTTTCAGAGGTAAGTAACATTGGAAAACTGTTATTAAACTCAGGAAAGAACAAAGGTAAAAGAAAGCAGCACTTAAAATGTATCTGTAGAACAAGAGAGCATTTATAATTACTATAAATAATAAAATGCTCTTCAAAAGTAAGGGATATTACCAGAAAATACTTTACAAACAAAAATATTTGATTAAGGATAATAAAAAACTCTTCGTTTTAAAAAACTTCCAATATTTATTTAAAAACTGCTTTTTTTAAAAGACTCAATGACAGCCGTTTCGCTATGAAGCATCGTCAGATTGACATTTAAATATTGGAAGTTTTTTAAAACGAAGAGTTTTTTATTATCCTTAATAAGATGGACTTCCAAAAAGTAAGGGTTAGTACAATCAATTTAATAAAAATATTTGAATTTAAAAATTTAAAAAAACGCTTTATTATTAATTAAATTAAGATCTCTTCATCTACTTTGTGTAAAAAATCTATACCAACTCAAGAGATTCGTAAAAAAAATTTCAATTGAACAATTTCAAAGTTTAAAAAGTATTTTTTTCTACTAGTGTACCTAACACGTGCGTAAAGTGACTTGATTACTTCGGCCATCTGCACTTTCTGCACATGTTACGTAAACTATTATTTCCTCCAACAATGCTAAAAAGTAAAATCTGTTCGTTTTTGGAATATAAATTATAAAATAATTTTCAACTCAATTTTACTGAGACACCTTCGACTATCCAGAATCAACCGTCAATGCCAACTTCGAATGTACAAACTAAACTCCGCATATTACATGGTTAAATGCTTTGTAGGAATATTATTGAATTGACTATATTAATATGTGTTGCATTTTAGACAACAAGAAAAGCATTTAGGTATAAGAAACATAAGAAATAAACGTCAGACCAACGAGAAACCGGTGAATGTTTACATCCACAAAGTAAATCGGACGAATTCCAACGGAGAACAGAAAATAGAGGTGCTTTATCATGTTTCCCTCGACGGTAAACCGGTATCGGCTGTTACTGCTGCTAACGATATGCATCTGGTAACTGACGAAGAAGTTAGAAAAGAATTGGGATACCCATTTTTGATAAAAGCCGAGCGTAAGTATGCTTTCGATTATTTCTAATGCTGCGACCAATTGAAATTGAAGTATTATTGTATTGTTATGATTATAATAACATATAAACAATGTATTTTATTGAACTGTAATCGTGAACGAAGTACTGAAAATCCTGCTGTATCCTGAGCCTTAACCAATTACCCCTTGGGCGGCAACAAAAACGAGCCTGCTGATTTTCTGCAACTACAATTATAATTGCAGCAAGCTTTACTGAATCATGTGCACTTAAATTTATAAAAAATTGTAATTTTCTTACTTTTTATTTGTAATAGTTGCTATGCAAAAAAAAATACTTTAAGGTTGCTAAATGTCTAAAGCAAGAATATATTTAAAAAATAGAATGTTGATCCCCATCCCAATGTTTTCGTTTAGGGTCCATAGTTCTTCTCTTTATTAATATTCTTGCGAGTATGATAGATTATTAGTTGAGATGAGTAGGTGTCATCTGTCAAGAGGTGTTGGTGACTGGCATCATTATTATACTACTGTCATAAAGTTATGTTCAATATTAATATTAAACCTAGAGTAGTCCTTTATTATTATACCAAATAATACATGGTGTCAAAATTGAGTTCTTAACCTACACGATGTAAAGTAATTGTAATATTTTTATAAAAGTCGACATAATGTCGGATGAAAATCAAAAGTCCAAGAAGTTTTCTGGCATGTTCAGTCCACAGTCCGTGGTGATGAACAACGCATTTCTTATGGCTTTCTGTGACGACATGATTTTTTTAAAGGACGAGTGACGCAAATTAGGATGAAATGCATAAACACGAATGTCGTTTAGATTAGGTAAAATAGGGGATACATTACGCCAACATATGCGTATGAATATTAATTGATGTATATCTTCGAGGGGCCGCCATTTTATTGGTGCACAACATTGTTTTTGGTACTCGTACGATTTTGTTCAATTATTAAGAGAATTTTGAACTATTTTGTGTGCAAATACTGTATAAACCTGGTAAACTGCTCATCTTACAATTCTAGTAGTAATAGCAGGAAAAAGGAAACCGGTATATCATTCCACATGTAAAAAAAGATCAGTACGTTTGTAACCAAACATGTTATAAAATATAGTATATTTCCTCCATCGAAGTGGAGGGGGAAATAGTTCCCATAACGCATGCAGCGTTTCCAATTTGGATAGCAATATTAATTCTTTGCATGAGGTAGAGTTTAGATCGTGATTCTCCTGTTTCAGTTGCGATGATTTTTCTAAGATGATCGATGAGGTGAAGAGCATCGCTATTCCAAGGTCCTAGGGTTTCAACTGCAAAGGGTATGAATGTGAAATCTTCCATGATGTTTTTGTATTTGAGTTGTTTGGGGGTTGTTGCGTTTTCAGCGACGTTACCTGCTTCCTTTGAGGATATCGATAAGTAAGAAGGTGTTAATGTGTCAGAACAGGTTGCATCCCACACCAAACAATTGCCGTATTTCCAGGGAATTATGGTCATGCCATCTGGGCGGCGTCCATCATCACGTAACAAACCAGTTGGTTTCAGAAGCTCTGAAATTTTGGCAGTGATAAAAGCTGTTTTAATGGTGTCGTTCAAAAGGAAATGGCGAGAATGTCGGCCTGCGCTCTTTTTGCAAGATAACCCATGAGTCTCTTGATCAGTGACTGATTCCCCACAAATACAAATATGAGGTTTGCTTATAGTGGTTGCTAAACGTAAGGCCATAGAGATTCGGAATGTATTGTTGTTCAAAAAACTTCCAACGGATCTTGCGGGAATTTCACTCATCCCTTAGCTTGATTCTTTTTTTATACTAGCTAAATGTAAGGCTTTGTCTGTCTTGGAGTCGGTCAGTTGATCAGTGATTCCCCTACACATGTGGATATCCCAATTATATTGATTATCAGGAGCAGGGGGGACGAAAGGTAAATCAAAATCAAAATGACTATTCTAAACATTAAACACGAAACACGAAAAACGAAAAGATGCGATTGTGACAATTAAATCTTTCATAGTGTCAATAAATACACGCGCGACTGTAGCTATAGCAACCCTACTTAAACAGGTGAGTTTGTTGTTGCTTTGAGTAAGGTTTACAGGGGTGATTTAATAAATTATGATTTTTTTAAAAACAAACATTTTAAAAATCCCTATTTTCATGTAAAATAATCTTAATTTTAAAAATCCCTATTTTCATGTAAAATAATCTTAATTTTTTTACTTTTGTATGTAGTCCAACAAGATAAAGATAATAATACAATAATTTGTCAAAAAGGTTATCGGAAAACATCTCTAATTAATAAAAAAAATGCGTGCGGGAAAGAGATATTGTCTGGATTAAAATGTAGAAGTTGGTCTTGGTCTTGGTCTTGGTCTTGCATTTTCTGCACGTGGCTTTTAATAGAAATCTACTCTGTGCTAAGCTGAAAACACCATTATTGCGAATATTTTTGATTAGAGAATTTTACTCTAGAGGTCTATGTGATAGTCTATCAGGATCATATGGCGATTTTAGAACTCTAACGAATCCTTATCTTATCTGCATGATCTCCAAATGGTTAATACAGGAAACAGTTTCAAATTTTTTACATATTTCTGTTCTTGTATACTTTATCATCAATTTGACTGTTACTTCGTATACCTAGTATATATTAAAACTCACTATTATTACATATTTCAGCTTATTTGAAGCCCAGTGAACCTCAAGGTCTAGCCAGCGCGAAAAACACCTGGATGGTTATCGGAATATCCATAGTTGTTTTCCTGGTGCTCCTGTTATTCCTGGCTTTCATTTTGGGCTGCACTAAGAAAAAGAAAAGAGTAGGAACACCGACTAGCGTTGGTATTGAAAATAGACAACACGTTTTCGAACGTGGCGCTAGTTATGACAATAAAAGTTATACCAGAGATGGGCAAAGGGTCTCACCTACTTATATTAAGTACTCCACCGATAACTCTACGTTACTGAGGAATACCATAGCAGTAGGCAGACCCGAAAGTTCCGTCAGTTCTGTTTCCACCAGGTAAATCTTAATTTATAGTCTTTTGCAAAGTATAACATTACACATTGTTTTAGCTCTGGAAGTTTAGACATTTCTCCATTGATGGCTATTAAGAAGCATCATCGGACTCCTCCAAAGAAACCACCTAGACCCAAGGCTGCTCTAAACAGAAGAGTACCGGTGGAAGTAAGAAAGTTTCCTACGGAAGTTTTCGATTCTGATAGCAGCCGGAAAGAATCTCCGGACACGGAACACCACCGGAATTTCGAACCGGGTGTAGTCAGTCCAAAATCGTATCTGTCAATGCCGTCAGTCAAATCTTTTCCAAGGTAAAATTATTGGACCTCCCTTTCCCCTAAGACCTGAGATTTATTTAAAATTATTAAATATAACAAGATAACAAAAACAGGCAACATACAACTGTCCATGTGAAAAACATGGATGTTCAAGATTGATATACCCTCGTATTATATTTTTGTTAAATAATGTCCTTTCGCAATCAATCTTTTTAGTATATTTTTTGTTACATAGTATTCGTTCCCTATCTACCAAATTCTTGATATTACCTTTTTGTTATATAATGTTCTTTTAACATCTACTGATTTTTTAATGTAAACTCGTATTATATTTTTGTTAAATAGTTGTTGCATAGCACCTACCCTTTTTAAGATATATCCAAAGGAGACACTCTCATTGTGGAGAACAAAGTGTTGCACCTATTGGTGATGAAAAACTGTACCCGCTGCACTTCGCTGACCACCAAGCCACCTTAGCAGAAGATGAGAGTGATATTAGTTATATGCTGCGGAAACTTAAAGAGGAATATAACAAATGGGGCCTCTCAGTCAACATGCAAAAACCTGAGTACTTGGTGGTCGGAGAAAAGCCGGAGAGCATACAAATTGAAAGGGGAACGATAAAAACAACGAAAATATTCAAATACCTAGGAGTCCAAATAATATCAAATTCAGGAAGTAAAAACGAAATTAATAGCCTCACGAATGTGCCAAGCAAGATCAGCTACAAGACAATTACACGGACTATTATGGAGCAAAAAAATACCAAAAGAAAACGAAAGAAGAATAATAAATAAATAAATAAAAGCCATGGGGATGGACTACTGGAGACGAAGCTGCTGGCTTACTAGACTTGATAGAGTAAGAAACGATGATATTCGGACAGAGATGAAAATTGACCTAGATATAATCGACACAAACGAAACCAAAAGATTAAACTGTTATGAAAGAATGCCAAATGAAAGATGGCCAAAAAAGATCGGGGAATGGACGCCACAAACAAGAAGAAAACGAGG
The DNA here is from genome assembly GCA_035357415.1 of Ophraella communa. NCBI lineage: Eukaryota > Metazoa > Arthropoda > Insecta > Coleoptera > Chrysomelidae > Ophraella > Ophraella communa. The sequence goes on along the minus strand of CM068988.1, from coordinate 14,813,579 downwards.
AAGACCAAGACGCTTGTGGAGAGATGATGTAGAGGAAGCAATGATTATCAGAAATTTGACAAATGAGGATTGCTTCGACAGATAACGCGAGAAGTGGCATTAGCCGTACAAAACTCGCTTCATATAATTTATTGTTATGGTTTGCTCTTTAGATAAATTTTAAATTTTGAATTTATGTTTTATAATGAAAAAAATGAAAACAAAGTTCTATCTAGATAAACACCTAACTACTTATCTAAACCTATTATCTTAACTACCTTAATTATTTTAATGAAATTTATTGTACTAACCCTTACTACGTGAAAATCCATCTTATTAAGACGGTAAACAACTAAAAGGTTGAATTAAACTGTCACTATTTATTCGCAAAATATGAAATGCAATGATTGAAGTTCAATATGTCAATCTGACGTTGTTAATTCTATAGCGAAACGGCCGTCATTGCATTTCAAACGTATTTTACGAATAAATAGTGAAAGCTTAATTCAACCTTTTAGTTGCTTACCGTTCATACCTTAATTATCTTAACTACCTTGATTAACTTAAGTAACCTTATCTACCAGTTATTGTCCTTCACTCTTGTTTTCCTTAGCTTTGTCCTTTTCCTTGTACTGCAGTTATTATCCTTTTTCCTTTGTCGTCCAGTCGTTGTGCTTTTTCCTTTATCGTTCAGTTGTTGTCCTTTTCCTTTGTCCTCCAGTTGTTTATTCTAAATCTCTTTAATTTAAGTTATTTTTCGTTAGTATTTAACAATCTTAACTGATTTCTTCTATATTTTATAATTTGAATAAACTTTGATTTTCGTCTTTTTACTTTTATAAATTGTCTTTAATCTCCCTTGACTTTTCTTAAAAATTCACCAACCGTCAAAACTCTCATCACCTTGCAACGAACCTTTCTCATCACTATCTCCTACACTTCTTATCTTAAAACTAATACAATCTTCAAAACATTACATAATTTTTATTAAAACTAACATCCTAAGTTTGACATTAACTTCAAATTTTGACGCTTCCAAAAAGTATAAAAAAATGTTAAATTAAAACTAATTTTTAAACGACCCTTAAATATACCTTTTATTAAATTTTTGTTAAATAAGCATGAGAGCAAGCGCCTATAAACCTTGATGATATTTGCAGTACACATTCTGTCAGTTACAACATTCCGTCAATTCTATGTCAAATGTCATAATGTTACATTAAAAAAGTTTACATTGGCCAAAGCATTAAGGTTAGATAGAAGTATTCCTAAATTCTTAAATAATTATTTTTATATTTTTTAATTTGCCACACAATTTTTTGATTTTTTTTATAAGATAATAACAAAGAAATCAAAAAAATAGTCCAGCCGTTCACGCCTGATGTCGAGACAAAAATATGGATTCATTTTTATATATAGAGAACATCTGGCGAGGATAACTAATCGATTAATAGTAGATCAGTAATCAACCGGCGAGGGCGGAAGATCAAATTGAATTTAAAAAAAAATACAGAATTAAAGGAACTTGAAATTATAAACTTTTAATAAGAATTTATCGTACTACAATTATATTTGATTGCCATCTTGCAACCTTATTGCGAATCTGTGGATAGAATAAAAAAATAAAAATCGCGATGGAAAAAATAGGGGTTCTATGAGAGTAATATGATAAAATAAAAAAAATCCCCGCAAAAAACATAAATTTTTTAAATAACAAATAAAAAATAAGGTTTGATCGTGGGGGGTGAAAATTTGGGGTTGTATGTAGATGTTGTCCGATTCCCCACCCTAGCATATGTACGCTAAGATTCACGTATAGTGTGTTCAACAATATAGTGCCTACAATAAAAGGGGACTAATGGTGATAATAAACTTCTTAGGTACTTTTATCTCAGGTATTGGCAAGTTTGGGTAAAGAATACAGGTCAGGATTAAATTTTCAAAAATAATTATTTAATAGAAACGCATATAAAAAGATATTCACAATAAAATTTAATAAAAATTTAAATATGTTAATATATCAATTCAGTGTCACTATCACTATCGTCGTCTACATTAGTTATAAGGGTTCTATGTTAGTATGAAATGCCCTGTATGAATCCTCCACTTTTATAACATGGTTTATTGTTCTTTTCTAACAATCAGCCTCTGGGTCATCTATATTTGGCCAGATTAATGCAATTACAGAAGGACATAATGTAGGTATAGTATTTTGGGTCCGCACTTTGTTCTTTAGAACCTCTAAAAGCTGCGTTTTTATATCCTTCTTCAAAGTACATGATGTTTTGGAGCATAAATTCCCGGATTTCCGCTTTTGTATTTGAAGAGCCTGGAACCTTCTTCAATTGGCGACTATGGTAACCGGCATTGTCCATAACATGACAGTACGCGGGGGAATATTTGGCAGTAAAGTGTTTTCGAACCAATCTTCGAACAATTCGGCTGTAGTATCTTGGTGGTAATCCAACGACGAATCTTGAATGTTCTTCGCTGAAAGCCCCAAACTGTTTGGAATCCAACCATCTTCTGATCCAGCATGAATAGTCCTGATCCGTTTTCCTTTGTTCGATGGAGTTTTTGATTGGCATCGCACTGTTCCATCGGTCCATCCTTTTGCCGGCGTATCGTGGGTATCATACCAGGTCTCATCCAAATTATTGGTCTTTTTAAAAACCTGTAATCACTTATGGCAGTCAAATATTCAAAACGCCATTGCCTAATCCGTTCGGATTCCATAATAACTTGCCTTTTGTCAATTTTGCAGTATCTCAGTGGAGCTCCTTAATCTTGTTTGCAATTATCTGATAGTAGGCACCAAGTTTTCTTCGTACATAGAGTAAATAGTTCTTCTTATCAAATCTATCACCGTTATCAGTGGTTCTGGAAACACCACTATCGTTTCGTTTTCGTCTCGGAAGAATTGGCCTAGAAATGTGAACTCTTACTGATGATTCCTGCATCCCTGTCAAATCGCTGGTTTCTCTTACAGCAGGAGTAAAAGCCCAACCCCTTTGGACCAGCTTCTGACGAACATATCTGACGATTTCTTTGGCATCAAGGGATAAAACTCATCATCGAACAGGAACAGTAACACAGGGCGCCGATGATGCAATGTCCCAAGAACGAAGCATTTTTCACAAAAATTATTAAACAGCACAGACTAACTCTCACTACGGGAACACAAATATAAATGATTATGCTCAACCCAAATTATACAAATACAAGATCCGTTCCCGTGTGCAAATTTTGATCATAAGCAATAAACCGTGACAGACGATCGCAATAAAAGTGGTTTATTACCATCAGTCACCTCTTATTGTAGGCACTATATTGTTGAACACAGTATAAATCATAATATAAAAGCTTTTCTCTCTTACTTTTTCTTGATTCCAGAGGAAGTTTGCCGGAACCTCTTAATAAAGTTCTAGAACCGGTCAGTATCCACCATTTGGATATACCCGAAGATGATTATAAAGAACAGGATGCGGATGAAATTTATAAAAGGTTCGGTTTGGCCAGACACGGAAGTCTTGGAGCAGTTGAAGATCCCGGAGTGATCGGTCCAATAGTTTGGAATATGCATAAAGAAAGATTGAACCATGGTGAGTTGTTTAATGAAGTAAATTTTTTTGTTAATTCTGTTTTATTTTAAATAGGCGTCAGTGTTGATGAAGGAATCAACGATATTAATACGACCACAAACTTAACCAAAATGAGGCAGAGATTCCACGATCTGCTTGACGACACGTTCAGTCTATTCGGTAGTAGAAAAACCAGCCCGGTGGGGAACAAAAAGTTCGATCCCTCTTCTAGAGCTCCTACGGAAGTAAAAAGTCATTCAGCCATTAATAGGTGAGATACATCTAACTGAAATATATTATGCTTAAAATATTTTTAATTGAATTTTCAGGGTGGCGGACGATTTAAAAGCACCTCCCCCAAAGCCACGCCCCAGAACGACTGATCCTAGAAGAGTAGACCATCCTCCAACAGGACCGAAAGGAGCATGGTCCAGCACCGCCCCTTCCCCTTTGGTCAGACCTTTGAGCGCAGGTATAATTAACCCATATCCGAGGGTGAACGTTGATCACGTGTTAGCCGAAGGGAAATTCACCCCCAACGATCCAGCGATATCTCTAATAGCGACAATAAAATCAGAAATTGAAAGAATATCTTTGCCAGGCAGCACTGCGGAATTAAATCAATAAATAAAAAAATAAGAAGTGAGATGACCATTGTTTCAGTTGGAAAAATGGAATCCAGAATAAAGTTTCTCTACCGAATAATTTTTTGTTATTGTCCGCTTTATTATTTATGTAGTTGTACACTAAAATGTTTAACATCGGTTAGGAGTATTGTTGATTTGTACAAATAGAGGAATGTTTTGAGACATCTTTTGATTTTTTATACTGTTAGAATAGATTAATATTGTAATTTGTAGCATTTTACGGTCTATATATCTTGGGAAATCTTACAAAAACAGTAATAAGCAATTTTGTAAAAATAGTCTTTAGAATTCGTCTTATTCTTATGCCAATATAATTAAACTAAATCGGTAAATAATGTCTGTCAGTTGTGGATGTGTTGACATTTAAATATCGTAGTTGTCAATTCTTAGTCAAAAACTAATATCTTGCGAAGTAATAATGAAATATTTAACTCAGGCGATAATTGCAGAAGTCAAGTTGAAGTGGCAGACTTATTAAACAGAGGTATCATCAGTTGCTTAATATTTCAGAAGGTACTGTGTCTAAAATTCATGCACAATTCAGAAAACTTGGACATGTTAAACTATTAAAAAGAAAACCGTACTTCGTTGAAGATGATGTGAAAGTGAATATTATGTGTCGTGGAGAATCCAACGTCAAGTTCACGTCAAATTTCTCGTCAAAATAATGTGTCATACAACTGTCCTAAGGTGTTTCCATAAAGAAAAACTTCATCCATATAAATTGACTTTTGTGCAACAACTAATAGAAGAAGATCCAGATCGTGAATGGATTTCTGCGAAAGAATTATGCATAAATTAAACAGAAATGAAATAGCTGTTGGTACAATTATTTTTTCCGATGAATCAACATTCACATTGAATGGGGAAATAAACAGACAAAACTGTAGATATTGGAGCAAAACCCCATTATGCTTTAATTGTAAGGAATTACTTGAACTAAATTTTCCCCAATAAATGGATTGGACGAAGAGGTACTATCGAGTGGCCAGATAGATCGCCGAACTTTACGCCCTTGGATTTTTTTTGTGGGGTTATCTCAAGAACAAAGTATATGCAACACAGGCAACTAGCATTGCAGACCTCAAAGAAAGGATAACTACAGAAATACGGGCTATTTCACCTCAAACTTGTTCGGGACGACTTTTCTAAGAGACTGTGTTATTGCCAACAACAAGGTGGAGAACATTTTGAGCATTTGTTTTAATGTAAAATATCAATTACGTCAAGTATTTTATGTAGTAACTATCTAGAACAAAATTTTAGATGGTATAGTTCGTTGAGATCGTAATGTTAAAGAGCTTTTAAAATCATAAAAATATACAGGGTGTTTCATTAAAAATATAGATCATGGACTATGCCCGACTTGTGTGTACATTTAAATTTATGTTTATAAAGCTCATATTTGAATTTCAAAGTTGATGGGTCCCAGCGTTTTTTATAATCTTCTAAACACAAATAATTTTATTCCATAAGTCTTTTCCACACATGTATTTTGAAATATAAATATCTCGAATATATTATTGCCATGGAAACTCGCTCACTAAGTTTATTTCGTTGTCAATATTTTTAAGAAGGCTAGTTCTAAATATATACGGAGAGTATAATGAGAAAAGTTTTGTTGCTGTTAAGTTTTTATAGATTTATACAGATTTGCTTCTTAATTTTTCCTGTTTCGATCATTTTTTTTAACTGACAGAAAAGTTAGGAACTGAGGTAAGAAAAAGAGTCATTTTCATTTTTATATATTAATCCAGTTCCAGAATTTACAAATATGCAGAACAATGAAGAAGTTAGAAGTAAATAAATATCTCATATTATTAAAACTTCAAAAAGGGCAGGAAAGATTTCGGAAAGTATGAGTTTTAGCTTAAAATCTTAAAAAAATAACCACCTTTTTTAAATATTTTTCTTTTGCAGCATTCATTTGTTGGCAGATCAGTAAATAACTCAAGACTAGACCTTGAATGCTACAAAAAACTAATAAACTTTTTTAAAATAAACGTTTCAATATTAACATCAGAGTTTTATTTAATATTGGTAATTACAGAGGGGACTCAATTGGAGTAGGTCGTAGATATTTTTGGGCCTCAGTCCTCGGGCTTATGCTCTTCCTTCCACTATCTTGGTTCGTAGATGGTTTCCAGGTGTCTTCTGTTGGGTCCGGGATTGTGTTTTGCACCTCTATCCTCCTGTCTTCTTTTTAGGAGTTCAAGAGTGTGTGCTTCTCGCTGCCTCTAAAAAGTTAGTCCTTAGTCGACGAACTGCGGCTAAAGGTAACCTTAGAGAGTGGATCGACTTGTCAAAGCTGTCCCTACTCAAAAATCTGCGGAGTCTTTTATTGTGGTTCCTCTTCTGTTTGCTTCTTGACAGATGTTGTTTCTTCTTAGTTGTCCAGCTGTTTCCTTGGTCTTGGATGTCTCCTGTAGTCCTCTGCTGTGTAGTTTGTTAATTCCCTAATTGCTGTGTTCGGGTGTGTCCTGAGTTCTTCAAATCTTCTTCTGGCTCTGGCTTTCATGATTTCTTCTGTCTTCTCCTGGTCTAGTTCCCTGTATAGTTGTGTATTTCTTGTGTACCATGGGGCGTCTACTGCTTGCCTTAAGCTGATGTTCTGTTGTGCTTGTATCTTCTTTTTGTAGGTTTTGGCTGTGTTCCCAGGCTACGGAGGCGTACAACATGATCGGAATGATGATTGCGTTTTTTAGATATATCTTTGTCTTCAGTGCTAATTTGGATTTCCTTTCTGAGTCCGGCTAGTCTTCCTCTTGCTTGTTTTGCCTTCTTTGATGTTTTCCACGTATTATTTGAAGGTTAGTCCTTTGTCCAGTATCACTCCTAGGTATTTGGCCTTGTTTTTCCATTGGATCCCTTCTTCTTCTATGTTAAAGTCTTAATGTTTTCTTCTGGTTTTTTCCTTCTTTTAGTAAAGTAGACTGTTTGGGTTTTCTCCGGGTTTATTTGGATTTTCCATGTTGTGCTCCATTCGTCTATTTGGTCCATAGTCTGTTGGAGTCTTCTTGTCACCATCTTTGGTTGAGTGCTTCTCGGTTAGGTTCTTGAGGATGACTCTCTCAGCTATTTTGCTGATCGCTGGTAGTAGACTGATGGGTCTGTAGTTTTGTGGTAGCATTACTATTTCTACTTCCTTCTGCTAGATAGAGGTATTATTGTATTGTTATATACCTATACAATGTTGCAGGTGTCGTGGAGTTTGTCTAATTTTATGCCATCTACTAATCATCCAAATAAGAACTAAAAATTGTTTTCATATTAATAACTTTGGCTCCGTCTAAAATCTAAATTAAGAACCTAAACAAATAACTTTTTAGGTTTCAAGTTTTTGTAAAAAGACCTTTGGTTTTGGCAATATCGAATGTATTCCACATTTTAACAACATACTGTACGTAAGTTTATCCGTGTTATAATAATTAATATTAGCTATGTGAGTATTTTACTTTATATGACCACACACAAAGTGTTCTTCACAGCTGCAGTGCATTGGTTTACGTTTTGTTCTTTATTTTTTGGCACAGAAAACATAGAAAAAGTAATTCAGTCAGGGTTTAATGTTGTAATTATAATATAAAAATTTATAATTTTGTGGTGCAGATAAACTTTTATTGTTATTATTATTATTAAACTATAAACATGTCATCATTTCCTTTAATCTAACACCGATTTATTTTTTAAATTAAAATCATTTATTTTTAATTTTTTATATTATGAATAGGTATATACTTTTTAAACAGTTTCAATACCTCGTAAACCAACTACCCACCTCACGATTATTATAATGTTTATGATAAATATTCAATTAAAATAAAATAATTGAAAACAAAAAAGTCATAAATTTTTTTTCTACCCACAATATATATATATTTACGAACCAGAATTGATTTACTAACAGTTTACAACTGATGCACTTTTTGGAAAAAATAATTCCACATTGGGTTAGTGACGCCCTCTATGACTGGTTGACATGTACCACGATGCTGCAACACGGCTAGCATCACGGAGATAGTAGTAGAATAGAAAGACAGATGGCTCTAGGTGAAGACTTTACAACATTTCATTCGTTTGGTTTATAAAATTCCTTACAAAATAATAGGATCTTATCTAATTTTGCAAGTAAATTGTATTTGTTGAAAGAATCTACAAAAATAAAGAAAAATATATACTAAAAATTTAAATAAATGCATATTTATGAAGCGTTGTTAAACTGGAAGTGTGAGTAAACTAGAATATGTTAAAAAAGGGCGTGCATACGGGTTTTATTCTATTTAATTAAATATAAATCCGATTCTAGTTCCTTTTGCTCTAGTTTCGGATTTCTCAAGGGCTTTTGACTAGGTGAATGTTTAATATAGAACTTAGATAAGATTACCAAGTATATATCAAGTTTTGGAACTCGCATTTAAACCAGAACAAAACACCGAACTATATAAATATTGACATCAAGAGTCCGAACAATCTCGTTTTTCATCTGCAGAGAAAATGAAGGTTACTCAACGCAAAACGCAGCACTCAATGTCTGACCACCTAAAGACTGATAAGAGATGGATAAGAAATGACGACGAATAGACAGAAGGGGCATAGACAGGTTCTATGTGTCGAAACAGAGAAAATTAGAGTCTTATATTCAATAGTGGAAAACGATATCTGTATTACATTAGATTGGATTGTCTCACCTCGATCTTTCTGTTCCATTTTGGTACTCTTATTCTTTAGAGAATTTTGTCTAATCGGGTCTTCCCCGATAGACTTATTAAATTGATCAGTGATTCCCTCAAGTAACTTCTAACTTTTCTTCGTTTATTGTAAGAAAGATTTTCACACATATAAAATGTATTTACAGGTTTCATTTGCTTCTTGACTAAAGAATATGGCAATTTTAGTTTTATATCGCCTAATTAAGATACCTTGTTAAGATATTTTCGTCGAATTGTAATTATATTTGCTTCAACAGAATTTAACAAAAAATTAACCATTCCTTTGCCTGTCTCAATCCTTGTAATATACTTCATTAGTGTGCATTCAGTATAACGTGTAATTTTTGGTTGTTTTTGGTAATAATCAAAAGAGTTCTGGTTCGTTAAGAGGCTCCGCTGCACCTTCTCGCTCTGGTTTTATCCTCTTCTTCCCATTTTATACCAACCTTGAATGTAACTCTATTGCGTTTAATTCTTTTATGATTGCTTGGCTATCTGGTAATATAGCGATGATCCTTCCTTACTGTCTGTTTATTTCATGAGATCCACGATAGCCGAATGAAGAATAAGAGATTATATAAATATAGAAGTTAAGAATCAAAATAACAAAAAAATTATCATGATAATAAAAGAAGGAAAAGAAAATCTAGAAAAAAATCGATAAACCAACCAGATTGTATTCTACAATCTGTAGACTACAATCTACAATTTGTAGATATTTGGACTTTCGATTAATTAGCCTAAAAAGTCAAAATTTAAAAATACTCTCCTAATATATTGTGTTACAAGGACGGAAAATGGGCATTTGCAGCCCGAGGCGGTATTTACTGATCGAGTGTATAAAGGGCAGCAAATACCAGCTGAGGTTTCTTTTTTTCGGGCTGAGATGGGAAACTCATATACGATGGGTCCTAATCCAGAACCCAATAGTGTTGGACTCACCCTCGAGAGGATGCCTACCAACCACACCCACCTCAAAAACTCACCGTTACCCCCGCCTCGGAATCACTACTCTAGCATACTTCAAGACGGGCGGCGGTCCCTCACAAACTCTTCAGCCATTCATACTATTTGCCATCAGAACATTCCCTTCTCCTAACCATTTTCTTCACAACTTCGCTAACCTCTACCCAACCATGCTACTCGTACTCTCGCCTTCTTTGCTGCCTTCAACATATGGTGCTTGAAGGATAGTTGGCTATCCAACCAAACACACAATAGATCCTATAGGTCGCAGTGTACTTATCACCCCTAATTTATAAATACATACATATACATACATCCAACCAAACACCTAGATACTTCACCTACTCCTCCATGCGAATTTTCTTCCCCTTTACCATCACCCTAACTTTCCTCGTCTTGCTTCGTCCCTTTGCGAGCAATCCCACAGTCTTATCTTCCGCCACTTCTAATCCGCATCGTTCTTTCTTCCCCACAATCTTCCTACACATCTTCTCCGCCTTTCTTTCTATCTTCGTCTCTCCCTTTGCCTAACCAGCTGAGGGGTACTAATGCATTTATGCACGTGTGACACACTTTGAGTCTTTAATTTTTATACCTAAATAAAATATAAATGTAACACAAATATTCAGAACAATAAACAACTAAAGGGTTGAATTAACTTTCACTATTTATTCGTTAAATACTTTAAATGTAATGACGGTCGTTTCGCTATAGAATTAGCATCGTCAGTTTGAAATATTGAAGTTACATTTTGTTTGTTTGTAGCTAGGTACCAGATGTTGATTAGGTAGTATTAAGACTAGACCAAGTATGAAAGTAATAAGACATAACAATATTATTATAGCCTAGATGTTATTAGCCCTAAGGGATTATCCTGGATGTATTTCCCTCTAAGATCAGTATGTGTGTGCAATGATATAGAAAAACCAGAAAAAAACTTTATTATGCTGATCTTTACAATAACTTAATATATTTGTGTTACAATTACGTCTTATCTATGTATAAAACGAAGACTCAATCAAAGTAAACAGTTTAATAGTGGTGAACTTCTAAGATTTATTTGTTCATTAACTACTTTATATTGTTGATCTGCTAGATGTCTTTTGATTTCAAATTCTTCGAGGAAATCTAAATTTTGTTTTTTATCACAAATATGTAATATTTGAATGTCATTGGTGTGAGTGAGTGAGTGTGGATGTTCAAGAACGTGTTTTGCATAGTTTCACTTATCTGGTTGTTGTAATCTATATATGCTCTTAAATGTTCATTGAATCTTATTTCAAAATTTCTTTGTGTTTGACCTATATACATAGATAAGAGGTAATTGTAACACAAATATATTATGTTATTGTAGAGATCAGCATGATATAGTTTTTTCCTGGTTTTTCTATATAATTGCACAGTTATACATCCAGGATAATCCCTTAGGGCTAATAACATCTAGGCTTTAATATTGTTATGTCTTATTACTTTCATACTTGGTCTAGCCTTAATACTACCTAATCAACATCAGGTACTTAGCTACAAACAAACAAAATGTAACTTCAATATGTCAATCTGACGATGCTAATTCTATAGCGAAACGGCCGTCATTACATTTAAAGTATTTAACGAATAAATAGTGAAAGTTAATTCAATCTTTTGGTTGTTTATTGTTCTGAATAAGATGAATTTTCACAAAGTAAGGGTTAGTACAATAAATTTCAGTAACACAAATATATTAAGTTATTGTATTGTTGTTTTTCTATATTATTGCACAGTTATACTGATTATAGGTTTTAGAGGGAAATACATCCAGAATCACTTAGAGCTAATAACATCTGGGATTTAATATTTTTATGTTTCCCAACAAACAGTAAACTGTTAGCTCTTTAATGACCCAATATTGTTTTACCATACTTGTCAAATAATATTCACTAAATAAAAAACCTTTTAAAAATCACATTGTTCTATTTTACATTTAGAATCCTACAAAAAATTCGAACAAACAAAAATATAACATACCAAAAAAATATTAGACTATACCAAAAAAAGAAAGAAAATTATTCAAATCATGAAGAAAACTAAAAAATACAAATAACATTTTTGTAGACACTATCAACTTATAAATTTTCTTTGTTTATCCCTTCCACCCATTTTGTCTCCTTTACTTTAAAAACTCGTTTTCGGACATTTTTTACCTTATTTTCAAAGCAATAAATCGAAATTATCAATAAACAATGCCCAAACACTAATAGCACTATATAAACTTAAAAATAAGGTTTGAGGTTAGGCCTGTTCACCTTTCACCTGTTGTCTCTCTCTCTCTTCTTCATACCCCGCGACTTTTAACAGCTGTGATAGAAGCGCGAAATTTAAATTTGAAAAATCATTACAAAGTAATCGTACTTGTTATATAAAATCTTATTGTGTTCAAATACTCATTCTCATTCAAAAGAACGAAGTAAATATATAAAAATCGTTAACACGATATCGATTAAGGTTTTATGCCAACTGAAAAAATAGCAAACCTTCTTGGTCAAAATTTAAAAGAAATCTTTTGTCATGTAAAATTTTTTAAGTAAAACTTAAATAACCTGAAATGTTGTCCTATGACCCCAAATAACTTTGTATGTTCACATGGAATTTATGGGGATTTTTTACACTTTATTTCTTATAGTAAACTCAAGGTCAAGGTCTACACCAAAAATTGACTTTCCCTTAATGTTTATTATATTAAATGTGACTGGATTAATCAAAGAAGTTGGTTGAAATAACATTCTATTCTAAAATGCCATTTTAAAGCCATCTTGGGATATAAATATTAAGCCTAATTAATGTACTGTTACTCAAGAAAATCCTAGAATTTATACTTTTTTTAGTGTTTAATATTTCCCATCTAAATTAAATGTGCACCTGTAAAACGTTATCGAGAACCCGCCTATGTTTGTGACCGAACAGGTATAGTAGTAATACCCTACCTACCTCTCTCCGCCGAAATATTCCAAAATATAATTTGAACTTTTTATGCGCTCAGGTCGGTCAAGGTAGATTTTACAAAGTGACAGCTCTGACTAGGAAACAAACGTCGCCATTTGTTCAGACCCATCTGAATCAGACCCTTACGAACCGACCGGAATCACTGCTCTATACAACACCACAGATAATCATCGTACAGAGTGGGATTGGAAAAATTTGCATATTATCTTCGAGTAAAAGGCGTTCGTCGGGATTTTTGAGAGCATTTTTAATGTGGAATTTTATTAAAAAGATGTTATAGTTCGAGAGTTTAAGGACTGTCTAATCTTTTAACGCGGTAGGTAGTAGTTATTGTTGTGGTTATAAAAAACTTTCAGGTATGAATATGAGAATTTTGTAGGGACGGAATTAAAATGAGTAGGTATTTTAACAGTCCTTAATAAAAAAAGTGGAATAAAAGTATTTTATTTATTTTTAATAAAATGTTATAAAAAGATATTTGTTTGATTTAAATTAATTTTGGGATAGTTATTTTTGGTAATAAAATTGGAACTCAATCATTTAGACGTGAAAAATTTTAAATCACTCTTTAGCACACAAGGTAAAAAAATCTTAGTTTTTATCAAAATATGAAGACTTTCAGAAAGATATTTCATTTATTGTAAGAATTTAGTACTTTTTGTAGTAAATGAAATAATAATAATTAATTTGTGCTTTAGAATATTCTTTTTCTGTTTGTTATCTGTAAAAACTGCTGATTTTTTAAAAATACTTTAATACAACTATAGGAAGAGATCATTTGGGACCCACATTGGTTAACATAATCGGGCGTATGAATTCTCGATGCAAGAAAACAGGTAAATTTTTGGGACAGGAACTTTCGACGCACGGTTAGAAATATTCTGTTTTTATTACAGGAATTTTCGACGCAAGAATTTAGGTACTTACAGACAGGGGAGTAAGTAATAAAACAAAATTATCTTCCAATTTAATATTATTAATAAACTAATTATTACTATTACTATAACATGAATGATAAGAAAGTAATTTTATAAAAGCAAGTCTTGCAATTTGATTTAAATTTAGAATTTCAATCATTCGTTCTAGAATCGCAATTTTATTTTTTACATTTTTGTCTTTAATATTTGCTGTTTTACTAAGATTAATTATTTTTATATAGGTACTAACGTAACCTAACCTAACCTAACCTAACCTAACCTAACCTAACCTAACCTAACCTAACCTAACTTACCTACTACTTTTAGAAAATGTATAATTTTCTAATAATAGCAAATCTCTTTTACGACAACTTTTAATTATACTCATTTTAACAAAACAACATGAAAACTCACAATTATAAACAAGACTGAGAAAATTGTACCTAAGTGTAAGAAATTTACCTGTTAATTATAAAAATATCAAATTGGAAGGGATTGACAATAAAGGGATAAGGGAAATATGATTTCTGAACATTCTGTGTCGAATATTCATGTTGGATTATGATCCTTTTTCTTTCTAGCAGGTAGTTGGGGTAAAATGCGTCGACTATTCACCCGCCGACATAATCCTCCAAGTATATTTAAAATCATTCTACACCCTGTGTGTAAAGATGTAAGGACAGAAAGATGCAAAGTATTTTGATAATAACTTAAATAAACTAAGTATATTCGTCACAAAAAATATAGTATATAGTAAAATTAAAACAAAAAGCGTTGCACGTCATAATTGTGATGTTGCCATATATCAAAACTAGTAAGAAATGTGGGGATTTATCAAGTTTAATATTCAGGAAGGAAGGAAATGTTGGCGGATAGGGGTCATTTAGCACCCAGGTGAATTTGAATTTTTATTTTTAATATTTCTATATTTTGTGGTATAATCCAATTTCTTTGATGAATTTTAAGAGATTATTAGCGGATTCAGGAGTAAAAGACATAAGCTTTATTCGGGTTTCGTTTTTCGGACGGTTTGAGAACGATTTGCTGACTGCGCACAACTGGATGTGCAGTAGACTAAATCCAAGGACTATTTATGTACGGTTTGAAAACTGTCAACAAATGAAAAAACCCGAACGCCTTATTTTTTAATAACTGATACAAAAAGTAAATTATTTTGTCCACAAACCTAAAATGTTGGATAAACTGTTCATCATTATATAAAGGTACTGTTTCTTCGGCATAATTTTCATTTTTTACTTTTTTCTGTAATAATTCGGGTAAAAAAAGATTTGCTACCATCTCCAATCCATCATCACTTGATGATGAAAAAGATGAGGATGAATCTGACGAGAATTCTGCCAATAAATCCATAATAATATACTCAATAAATTAAAATACCAAGAATAATTTGAATTTAAAATGCACACTATAAACAATGACTGACAAATGACCAAGCGCATGCGTCAATTAGTCCACGAAAAATTCTTACTTTTAACCTTGGACTGATTTTACAGTTTTCAAATCGTCCGAAAACAGTCAGAAATAAAACCCGAACACCAAACTAAAATTATAGAACGGTTCCAAAACCGTACAAAAAAACCCGAACACAGGATTTTTTAGTGCGCAGAATCCTGACAGTAATCAAGTAAACCCGAACAAAGCTATAATATCATTAAAGGAATTGGTTTTTAAGATTTTATTTTTTATTTGTTGTTCTCTGCAATCTGCGATTATATGTTTAATAGAGATGTGGCATTTACAGAAGGAACAAAAATATTGTTTTTAATAGCGTATAGTTTGTTTTTACCATTTTGTTTTGTCCAGTCGCTTTGGATATATTGGTGGAATATGGGAGAGAGCAATGCATTTAATTCTTTAGAGTTGTATAACAAATAATAAGGTATTACATCTACACATGCTTGTTTGGATAGTTGATCTGCCATTTTGTTCCCAGTTATGTCCTTGTGAGCAGGAACCCACATAAATGTAACATCGCGTTTTCTTAATTTGGAGATGTATAACAGATCTTGAATCTGATTAGATATTGGGTGATTTGGAGAGAGATTTT
The DNA here is from genome assembly GCA_035357415.1 of Ophraella communa. Classification (NCBI taxonomy): domain Eukaryota; kingdom Metazoa; phylum Arthropoda; class Insecta; order Coleoptera; family Chrysomelidae; genus Ophraella; species Ophraella communa. The sequence continues at coordinate 14,797,733 of CM068988.1, read as the reverse complement.
GTATGCCTTGAATTGAATTTAGGGAGTCTGTGATAATTACTGAGTGAGAAAATCTGTTTTTCAGAATATATTTAATGGCTTCCCGAATGGCTAACAGTTCTGCAGACAAAATTGAATTGTTTTGGTGTAATTTATATTTGTGGTCAGAATTGATGCGCCTACTCCTAGGGAGGATTTTGAACCATCAGTATATACGAGAGAGTGAGTTTTATATTTAGTATTTATTAGATGAAGAAACTGGGATTTAAAGAAAGTATTAGGATAAGAAGATTTTTCATAAGATAGAAGTGAAAGATTAACGGAAACAGATAGTGTCCATGGGGAAAAGATATTGGGATTTAATGGAACAAAATCAGGAAGAGTACAGGAGATAAAATTTTGGAGGAGTTTTGGATAAAAGGTCTTTGTTTGACAGTGGCGGAATAATTCACTAATTGGGTCTGTCTTAAACTAACAGTCTAGGGAGGGAGGGAGAATTTGTGATACTCTGTAGACTTACTATGGGTGAGGTTCTGAAGGCACCAGTTGCTAGCCGTAATGCCTGGTTTTGGATTGGGTCTAGCCATTTTTTGTTTGAAGGAATAATTACATACAGTTCCGGGATTCGGTTGATGCAGTGTCAGTGATGATGACATGTTTGGATCAGTTCAAACAGTTGTCTTGTGTCATTTCAAAAGTTAATCCAGTTGAAATTGACAATAAAAAATAATTTAAAACCAATTCGACGATGTCCAATGAATAAATACCATCTAGCCTAGCAGGTTATATAAACAATATTAATAAAACAACATATTAAGAATACATATTTTAAGAATTACTTTAAAAATAAAAGTACTGGAAATGCAAAAGTATTTAATTTAAACATAAATGGATTGATAAAAGTCCTTCCTCTCTCAGCTGTTTATATGTTCTTTATGTTTTTGCCATTTAAAGCCAATTTTATGTAGTATTGTACAGTCGGCTTTAGAATAGCATATACATGTTAAATGTGAATTTCGTTTACCTACCGAAGTTATAAAAACGCCCTTCTTAAACAACAAAGGAATGGCAATTTTTAAAACGCCTACATTAAATGGTTTTTGGGGATTAAGTTTATTTACAAGGAACAGAGGGACAGGCAATTTGTCAATAAAATACCTTATGCTGCAAACATTCAAGATGTGGGCGTGGACAACTGTTTAACTGATTTCAAATTTATTATTATTTAAACCGTGATTGGTTATACACAATAAATAGGCCGTCATTAAAATTAATTCATTGTAAGCGATTTGATTTTGAAAATGTATATGCTGTTCTATTGTTATTAATAATTATTATAATAAAGTTTAAATAATTGCAATTTCCTTTATTTCATAGAAGAAAATAGATGGGCGTAGAAAAAGTATAGTACGTTATACGAGTTGTTGTAATCCCACTCGTAAAATACTTCGTGCGTAATGGGTTGCTTACAACTCCAGTTACGTAATATACTATAAAAAGGCTCTTTTGCTTTTATAAAACATTTCTGAAATCCATAATAAATTATTTATGCTTTATTAAGAATAATGAAAAACTCTTCGTTTTACCAAAACTTCCAATATTTATTTAAAAAATTGCTTTATTAACTTTAATGACAGCCGTTTCGCTAGCAATTTTTTAAATAAATATTGGAAGTTTTGGTAAAACGAAGAGTTTTTCATTATTCTTAATAAGATGGACTTCCAAAAAGTAAGGGTTAGTACAATCAATTTATTTATGCTTTATTTAATATTCGCTTCTTTTTATTAAAAAGCGCCTTGGTGCACGGGTCTTTTGGCATATTTACAATTTTTTCGTTTATTGTTTGGTAATGGTTTATTTATAACAAAGAGATAGACGTATATCTTAGTACCACAAGTTCCTATTCGCAAACAGCTTAAGTAGCATTTTTTTCTATATCTTTATATTAGGTATTTGAAAAATTGGAAACAATTCAAACGATTTTATCTTATAAATACGTTTTTAAACAAATTTTCTTTATTATATTGATTGATTGATCCTGAACGTTTAATGATTTGATCTATAGAATAATGATACATTTAAAGTAATTATTTGTTCTAATATTTGGGGATGTTTTTAAGTTGGATACGGCTCTGGACATTCTTTCCGGATTCAACAAATCCTCCGTGATTAAATTTCTATGGAAACCAATTAAAATTCATGTAACCAAATGATGCGCCATTCAAAACAAAAATCTCAACTTATGCTTCAATCGTTGGATCGTGGATTTTAATTCTCGTGAGACTTTTGTTAGGAGAAGTTTAATTGTGTTTTTGAAGTAGATACACAAACGACTAGAACTGAATAAAATAACAAAACAAGAGTGTGTTTGATTGGAGCAAGGTTAATGTTGATAATAAAGAAACTATTTGATTTGTTGCCTTTAGGTTACAACAAAAACAAAACATTACGAGATTGAATATATTCGAATAGTCATTTGAATTATTAGTACAGTGCACTACATTCAGGATTTTTAGTTTGTTCAACCATCCTTTGCCATTACGTCATAATCGGTGACGTATTCTGCTGTTTCACGTTTGTTTTATACTAGTTTTTTTTTCGGACTGAGATGGGAAACTCATGTTCGACGGGTCCTTCTCCAGAATCTAACAGTGTTGGACTCACCCTCGAGAGAATGCCTACCAACCAAATCCACCTCGGAATCACTACCCTAGCATACTTCAAGACGGGTGGCGGTCCTTCACACACTCTCCAACTTCTCTAAATCCTCCTTGTTCTTCCAACATCTAAACACATGACCCTCACACGCATATTCCAGTCTCTCTCTTCCAATCTTATGTAAATACCCCACTCTTGACCCATGCCCAGTGAGCACTTGGGTCAAGAAGTAGCTTACCCCTCGAAACTCTCGGTCCATCTACTCCTATTCCAAATCGCCATTTTTAATGCACCTTGATATCCCTCCCACCTTCTCTTTTGTGGCACCCTTCCACCGCTGCCTCTTTGCCTTAGCCAGCAGGTCCAAAGGCACCTTGACAGCACTGCTGCTGCTATTGCACCCACTCTCCTGTACCCCTGTACCACTATCGACAAAATACCCCTCTGCAACTGTAGTAGTGGCTTTATTCTCGCATGGATCCCCGCTCTTTCACCCCACACTTCTGCTTCATACAGCATACTCTGCTCAATCGTCTTATATACTAGTTGAATGTTATTTTACACTCAACCTCAAAATTATAATCAATGACATATAATGATGCAAAATATGACAACTGAACTGTAAAAAACTAGTAAAAACTAAGATTCACTCAAGTAAGAAATACTTTAATGACATCATAATTCCGTCTACTCCATTTCATGAATGAGAGATAAAGTTGGACAATGTTGGACGCAAAGGATAATAGATAATTTCTCTTACAGACCAGGAAAAGTAAAGATTGGAACATGGTATACTGGACGACTTCGTTCAAATATCGATATTATAGGCGAAATCTTGGAGGAACAAGACCTAGACATCTTCGTATTCCAAGAAACAAAGTTTCCAGGAGAAGATTACATACTGATGTGGCCAAATTATAAAATATACAGAGATGGCATCGACGTACAAAGCGGTGGGTCAGCCATACTAATAAAAAATGGAATAGAGCACTACAGAAAGACAACTCCAGACCTCCTAATGATGGAAGCTACCTTCATCGTTGTGAGAACAGAATTTGGGGAATTGGAATTCAAAAGACCATGGGAGATCTGAATGCCAAGTCTAGGACCCGGAACAGCATCTGCACAAATACAACAGAAAGAAAACTAGAAAACACCGCAGATAGAAGACCGGAACTATTAATCATTGGACCACCAGGACCGACGCATACACCACACGTAGGACGAGCAGATGTATTAGACATAGCACTATTAAAAGACATAACAGTACACTGGGAAATAGAAAACAGCGAATGAGGAATAGAACACGAACCAGTTATTCTCACAATAGGAGAAGGAAGAAGGAACATAAAAAACCCTATATAGAAAACCAACTGAAAAAATACAGAGCAAGAGCAGGCCGGCTGATAGGACCAATTCCTCATATAACAAACAGCGACGAACTAGAAATGCGACTCAGCCAATTCACACAAACATTAAAAAAAGTGATAGGAGAAAGTACAACAACCAAAAACGTGGAAGGATACAATAGTGTCTCAAACATCAGTGACAACCTAAGAGAGCTCAACAGGGTGAAAACCAGAGCAAGAAGAAGAGCCAACAGACCAGGATTACACCTCAAAGCACACAGATCCAAGGACTGGGACAGAAAAATAGAAGAGCTGCACCCAAATACACCAGGTTCATGGAACCTCGCCAAGATACTACAAGACAAAAAGACATTCCTCCAATCCACGGAGACAACGGAATGGTATTCATGGATAAAGTAAAAGCTCGTTGCTTCGCGAGTCGGGATTATTTTCAAAATATTCGTGCCTTCAAAAAAATTTCCGGAAATAATTTAAGCTCTTGTGAAATTATAAGTGAAAATTTTTCCGGAATACTAGAGTGATAGCCGTACAGACCTTTTCTTATTTCAAAGTATTCAACTATCTGTTCGTAAATTTTTAGCTTTTTTGTAATTTTTAATTTTTATAAATTTTTGTTTTTAATGACCGCGCCTGAAGTGCTTTATAAAAACCTAAATATTATTATTAGAAAACATTTTGAAGCTTATCTTTATGGCTCGTTTTTGGTTTTGGTGAACTTATTCCTAGTAACGTGCACCAAGTAGCGGTTTCAAATTGTATTAGATTCCTAACTTATTCTTTTTCTAGTGTAAGAAAAATCCCTTTTATTCATAAAAGTTTAAATTAGGGGGTCAATTAGAAAAATTAAGAGTGATAATAATCCAAAAGGTAAAAAAACTCCGAATCCGCCCACTTGCTACTATATATCTAATTATGAAGATCGGGTTTGTAGATAAAAGAATTTAAAAAAATAAATTGGCAAAATCGGGTTTGGTTAAGGAGGGCAATTTCCGTTAAAACCTTGATTAAATTATTGGTTTCTTTAAACAGTTCTTTAATCTTGGACTTTCGTTTTTAAAAAAAATAAAAGAATATTCAAAATAAATAATAATAATAATAAATCGTCTTTTATTTCCAGCATCCAGCAATTTTTTAAACTAAAAATGATTTTAATTTAATAAATGTTGATTATTTTAAACCACTCTAAATTGGATATATTTTGAGTTATTTTGACAAGTGAATATTTAACTCCTTTGGTATATAATTATTTGTTTCAAAATTTAATTGAATCAGATTTATGTACCCAAGCAACATTATCAGTAAAACAAACTATTTTTTAAGTATTTACTACTTAAAAAAGTAAGAATTACGGTTTAATGCCCCAAAATATTACGGTGTCAGTAAAAAAAACTTTTAGGTAAAAAATAAAGTAATAAATACTACAACTTTACATGCTTAAATTACCTATAAGTAAAAACACCAATTGGTAGAATAATAAAGTTAAAATAACGTAATGGTTACGAATCAGTATTACCTATTTGTTTTAACTACTAAAAAGTTATTTTAACCATAAATTTTACGTTAATATTGAAACTAACAAGTAATTATGTCTAATAGGTCATATTACCAAGTTGTCAAAACAGCTTTTTTACCGTAAATTTGTTTAATTTACTTCGTAATTTTTAAAGGAATATATTCGTAAAACAGACTATATAAATAACATATAAGTTTTATTTACCCAAACTAAAAACAAAACTTTACTTTAAAGTAACACTTACGAATTAAAATTACTGAAAAGTTAAGTTTACCATATCGAAAATTTGAGGTTGGCGGTTGACTCTAGAAACAAACATCCAGACCATCCAGTCTTTGTAAGCCATATTTATTTCTATAAAGCGCGTGCGATAAAAAGTTCAACAAACTAAATATGGAAAATCCTTCTGCGTCCATGTCAATGTTTTACAAAAAACTATTATTCTACAACTTTTTATAGAAAAATTGAAATTAAAAAGGAGTGAAAATACTGAAAATTCAGTAAGTGGTCAACTTCGGAATAGAAATGTAGATGAGTGTTTTAATGAAGCTGGTAATATTCAAGAATCTACATTACACGGAAAAGAATCTGGTGAAGATATTGATAGTTTTAATAATTATTTAAGTGACCAAGAATATTTGAGTGACCAAGAAAATAATGATGATGTGAAAATTTTTTAATAGATTCCGTTTCTTTCAATTGTTGATACGATTGTAAAAGACATCTTATACCAACTTTCAATCACAGTTTTTATCTTGAAGTATAACCACGTATAATATGTATTAAATAAAATAATTACAAGAACCGGCAAAGCATCACATGTTATTTCTTGAAATATCTAACCACACTTCTTCTTTTTTAAAATATATCTTATGGTTTTAAGTAAAAAAGTCAACTTCACCACCCAATTTTTACTAACAGGTAGAACTATATTCTTTAAAGTTAAAATTTGGAGTTTTAAATACTAAACAATTACTAAATAGTCATAAATTTAAAGTAAATAATATTACTTATAAGTTAAACAGGTTTTATAGTAATTTAATGTAGTGATTTTTACTAATATAATAAAAAAAATTAACTATGAACGGAAATTCATAACTTTTAGGGATTTTTTTACAAGCCACCATATTTATTTTGTTACAGATAGAACAAAAAAAATTAAAAAGTAGAAATATGAGAAAAAAATAAAATATCATAGAAAATATTACTGAAAAATTATATTGTCTTATATAATTTATGCTTCTAAGAATATTTCATGAATATTTGATTAATTTTTTAAACAAAAATGAAAATAAAATTATGAACAATTTTCCGTAATTTGGCGAATTCAGGAGGCGCATCATTTTTAAATAAGTATTGTAACTACTTTTATCAGAAAAACATGTTGCGCAAGTGTTTCTGTTAGTTATAAAGGCAATCTTAATATATTAAATACCAAATTTTTGAAATCACTTATAAGTAGAACCTTTATACCTATAAGTTGCACTCCGACATTTTGGTGATAAAGTTAAAAGAATAAATAATATATGTTTAACGGGAAAGACGAAGGATGTAATACTAACGTAATATTAACTTATTTATAACGTTTTAATACCGTAAGAATAACGTAATAATGTAGTATCTTTCTAAAGTTAGTTTGTGGTCATAAAAACGAAATAAACTATTCCCCAAATTAGTAAAATAATGGTATTTCTGTAGTTATTTTTAGGTTATAGCAACTAGTAAATATTACTTAATAGTCAACTGTTAAGTTGAAGTTTAGTTATTTTACCTATAAATGTTGCTTGGGTATTCACTAATATCAAAATTTAACAAATTTAGATCAAATTATAGAACCTTGTCCCTGAGAAAGATAACTTATTAAAACGAGCGTTTGACTGTAAAAAGTTTGTGTTGGTGTAGTGGTAGTGTAAACTGTGTTCCAGCGTAAGAATTTTATATTTTTTCTTTATTTACATTAACTTTAAATAATAAAAACCTATTAATAGACAAATAATGATAAACATATAAAAGAAAAGCTACTGCTTGGAGATACCCTTAATACACAGAGAAACCCAACGAAATTTACTCTAACATTACGTCGGTCGCCGATGAATTATCTTAAGATAGTCCAAAATCGGTTGTTGTACTACAAAACATCGATTCAGTTTGGGTACTTGAAATGAAAGATTTTCATGTAACAAATCTTAATATAGAGATATTCTTGCATTTTACTTCACTAAATCGAATATGCATCAACAATACTTAGTTGTAAAGGTGCTCTCGCTGGATACGCCAGAATTTAGCAAAATCACCAAAAAGCTAGCGGCTATTGGTGCCTGCAAAATTCGACCGTGGTACTGCTAGACATTTAGATATGCTTATGACCCGGAAACGAAACAGCAATCGTGTGATTGCTCCAATATGATCCAAATACAACAAAAGTTGTTCGTACACATAGTACTGCAAAGCCAATGTTCGCCTAAATTGGTAATGTGTTCACTGTTCCACTTGAGCAACGTAAGACAGTTAATTAATAATACGCCACATTATTGTGACGTCACTGTCACCATTGCTTGACATAAGTCATAGCATTATATCCAAACAAACTGTGGCCTTATGGTAGTTAGTTTGCATTGAAGTTTTTTGTATTGTGGATTTTCTTGTTTTTTTTGTAGAGTTTTTGATATTATAGTGCTATATAAACACATTATTATCATTTAGAAAGTTATATTTAAAGAAGTTTTATTTTGTTCTCAGGTAAGAAAAAATTAAAATATTATCTACTTAACCTCAAAAGCAAACTTTTTTATATAAAACCAAATAAAGCTTTTTAAATACGACTCGAAATATTCCTTAACGATAATAATATGTCTATTTAGCACTATAATAACTCATAAACAAAAAAATTCATAATACAAAAATCTTCAATGCAAATTAACCACAATAAGGCAAAAGTTTGTTTGGATATAATTGCGGAAAGTCTTTCACATCTAGTCAAAAATGTTTAAAAGTGTCAACTTTGAACTAAGGACTCATCCTCTGTACAGCAGAGCTGGGTAATTCCTAGTTAAAAAGTAATTAATAATTACAATTACTTTTTTTTTCATGTACTTTGTAATTGTATTTAAGTACATATTTTTCTCAAAGTAATTTGTAATTGTAATTGCAGCAAAATCTGAAGAGGAATTGTACTTTGTAATTGTATTAAATTATATTATTTAAATTATCTAAATACAATTACTTCTCATAAGTACAAATATTTTTCATAAGTACAATTACTTTTCTAACTACAAGTACATTTAAAAGTACAATTACATTTTTTAATTACAATTACTTTCAAATGCGTGAAATGCACGTGTTAATACAAAAACAAGAAATTTTCTTTTCGAACCGGTCACTAGAGCCATTGTATTATAATGCTAGAGGCTAGAGCTCACTCTATCTGATTTGTTTAAATGCAGTGGCACGCTGTACATTGGAAGTGGAAAGAGGATTATTAGTGAATTTTTAAACCTTAAACTTAAATAACAGTAGGAGGTAAGTAAGTATGTAGATGTTACATAAACAAACTAAGGAAATATAGTATGAAGTGGGTGAATAGTGTAAATACTAATTACCTACTTATTTACTTTAGGAAGGCACTTCTTTGTATTATTCTAATTTCTACATTGAAATGAAGGATTAACTATTTCAATAAACTTATTCTCATTCTCAGTTACTCTAGTGTTACAAGTATTCGATTTTAAAGTAGGTAGAAAATACATTTAATTAAATTTAAAGCAGTTTTGGAAAATATAATAGTATATTATTCAATGAGCATATAATAGCCATTACATGCTAGTAGAATACTATACTTTGTTCACGACTTTCAAATAAAATTTACTAGTAATTATAAAAAAATCTTTATTTTATGAAGTAATAAAGTACAATGTCGTAGCAGCATTATCATTTCTTATTTAGCACTATTTAGCAAAATTACAAATCAAAAAGACTGCAAAGACAATGAAAATTACAGAATAGCATGTAAATAAAAGTTCATATAAAATACTCGTATTGAATAATATTCGTGTGTGTGTATTGGAGTGTATGCTACCGTGTTATGAACAAAGAATATTCTCATACCAATATGTGCTGTTTTGACGTCATACAGTGTATAATGGTTCATTATTCACTAGTGAATAATGGGTAACATTATACTTGAGCAAGCACATGTATAATTAAGGTTTTATAGCACGGTCGTGGACAAATATATTTTGTGTTATAAAAAATGATTTGCTGAGGTGCATTTGTAACTAAATTTGAGTAAAATCTGTCTCGTTCTCATTTTCGTTTGTATGAACAGTAAAAGTAATTATAAAAGTAATTAATAATTCCTATTTTTACGACATGTACTTTGTAATTGTAATTAATTCCTCTTTTCGAAAAGTACTTTGTAATTGTAATTAATTCCTCTTTTGGAAAAGTACTTTGTAATTGTAATTATTTTTAAAGTACATGTAATTACCCAGCTCTGCTGTACAGTACTAATTTGGTACCCACTGACTTATTCTTGTTCTTGAATTTGAAAGTTAAACTACGTGGTAAACACTTTTAGAAGCGCATAAGAAGCAGCAACCATGTTTCAAGATGAATGGAACAACTGCTATGATTAATGGTTTTGATCCTTGGCAAAAGTTAATTGATTATCAAGGGAAATATTTTGAATAATAAATCCATTTTAATTTAATCATGTTTTTTTATTATTATTGGCTCTGCCCGGACATACTTCTGACACAAGTTTTATTACGTGTTTTATGTAAATTTAAAAGAAAATTTTATTTTGGTATAAACCTAAATTTCTTGTGGTGATTTTAAAAAGTTCAAGAGGGTTCAATATACCAATATACTGTGTAACGTGAGTGCCAGAGCCAAGTTTGAACACACACTGTGTGAAATCGTACAGAAAGGTCTAGAATACACCAAAGAGTGGTGCAATAGAGTGGGACTCAACATAAATCCCACCAAGACCAATCTAATTGCTTTCACCAGCAAAAGAAAACTAAATCTAAGAAACAACCAGCTAGAAGGGACAACAATAGAATGGAAAACAGAGGTAAAATACCTAGGCTTAACACTAGACAATATAGTACTCCGGAACCAACATGAAAAAGAAGTAATAAGGAAGGCCACAAAAGCCATGATGATATGCAAATCCTTTGCAGGGAAGAGTTGGGGATGTAAACCAAAAATACTGCATTGGATCTACACAGCTATAGTACGGCCAATAGTCACCTATGGAGCCGCTGTCTGTCAGTTCCATCCTCAATGAACTCAGTGGCATTGAGAATATGGAAAAGATTGAATATTGGGAAAACCTACCAGGAATAAGGCAGGAAAAAACCGTGCTAGGTAGTTACAACCCCAAAAAGTCCATACAATGTCTTGGACTGAGCAAAAATAACCTAAGAATTCTTACAGGTATCTTAACGGGACACTGTAAACTAAGAGAGCACGTACATAGACTGGGGATTTAAGAAAAGGCAGAATGCAGGTTTTGTGAAATGGGGGAAGAAACCAATACACATACTCATAGAATGTCCTGCCCTAGGAAATACAAGAGCTCTACAACTTGGAGCACACGAAATAGAAGAGGATCACTTACCTAAATTGATGCCGATCGACATCCTAAACTTCATAAAGAAGATAGGATTAGAGGCGGTGCCTTAAATACGGGAAAACCCATCGTCTAAGCCAGTAAGGGGGCACAATAGATTTCACAGGTCGCAGTGGACAACCCCTACATTACATTACATTACAACGTGTGTGTATGTGTGTAATTTATAATTGAAAGCTAAATAAGTTGAAAATGTACAAAAATTTCTGTTTTTCAACAGTTTTGTTAGTTGTCGAAAGACCATTCCATATTATCAAAATCATAAATAATTACATTTATTTATTTATTTTTAGCAATTCTTTTCCTTTTCACAGTTTATAAATATTTCTGGTAAGCCACTATGTTCAGATTCAATTTGGTAAAATAAATTTTATGGTTGACTTTTACAAAAAGTTATATTTTACGTACTAATTTATAGATGAAAAATCGACTATTTTTGAAGGCCGTTCGAGAACGGCGATTGGATCATTTTCCTAGATCTGTGACAATAACTGTCATTTGCTGTTGTCAAATGAAGGATTTACGAAATTCGCTAGATTTTTATATTCATAATTGCACAAACTGCAACTCTCTAGAGATTGATTTAATTGTGTAGTATTTGATTTAAATAGAGTGTTATTACACTTTGGGGTTACTTGAAACATTTGGAAAGGGTTATTACGGAAACCATTCAGACTATAACTCCCAACATTTTGTCGTAGAACGGAAACTTGTATTGAATGAGAAGGTGGGTACGTTGAGGCAATAGCGGTTTGATCGAAGAAAATCTATTACTTAATATTTTTTGCAAATATTTTTAACAACTTATTGTTATAATTGCTATTCATGTAAGATTGTAAAATAAATAACGTTATTATGTGTACGAATTATTTTAAAACATCAACAAAATGCAGTCAAGTTGGGAAACTAAAAGGTTATCAAATTTTTGATAACAAATGAGTTAAATGTTTGTTTGATATAGTTTACAATTTTAAATAAATTTTCTTGATAACAATTTTCGATATTATAAAAAATTGAGGTACTTTGCTCTTGGTAAAATTCATATTTTTGAACATACCTCGTATACGACTGAAAAATTTTAATATCTGATGTTTTTACACCATGCAGAACTTTTTAGGAAGAATAACTTTTTTTCGTAAAACTAATAATAAGAAAGTTTCCCATATGGTGCGAACTTAAGTGGACACACTAAATATAATATTTATTATAATATTATAATATTTTAAAATTAATATAAATAAGAAATAGAATGTTTCTGTTAGTACCTATCTTCTCTTCAAATTTTGAATTTTATGAATATTATATATTAATAATATATTATTAATACAAATAAGAATTAAAATGTTCGAAATTTTATGGTACAAAGGGATATAATAAAAAAATGTCTTATTGATTTGTTATTCTACAAGGTTGCCGAAAAAATAGTATACGAAACACTTTCAGGACTCTCCTACGGCTTGTCCTAGAGTTTTGTCTACTTCAAAAAACAGTATTTTCCGGACTTGTTATGTAAATTACTATTATATTCTACATATAATTTTTTATTCTAAAATTAATTATTAAAACAAATTAAAACAAAATGTAGGTAAATTTAAAAACTGCAAATTTCAATAGTTTTTACTACTTATTGAAGAATCAATAATTCTCACTGTACTTTGATGATCATAAATTCTTTGTTGGTCTGTAAAAATGTATTTGTGGATTATACTCAGAAAAGGTATACCTCCTTCTTCTTGGAGATACCAATAGTAGATAATATAAGAAACCCGACCGAAAATCTAACAATAGCATATCCCAGATTATTTTATAAGATTTTTGGTTACCTGGGGTTTTTGTTGAGTTTTTTGCAAAGCTAATGCCCATTTGCACCAGTTCCGTTAACAAACAATTTTCAATACTAAAAAAATGTCTTTAACACACAATGTGAACCAAAAACCGCCGATATGAATATGTTAAAAGAATGTGGTTTTGCTCATGTTAAACCAAAAAAATGTTCGTGTAACCATTTTCAAAGGTTTTGTGACACAGTTTAGGCGCAATAAATTTCTATATGGCACGAAAAAAATATAGTCCAAACACAGTGGAATGAAAAAGTAAAATCGGTTTTAAAAGTCTGTTTTAGCTTGGAATCAGGCCCATTAGCAACCGAATATTGTCATAATAATATTTAAATATTAATTTTTCTTTTTTTGATAAAATTTACTAGCAAATAATGATACATTTATTCACCAAATGTAAATTTATACGAGGGTTGCCTTTTATATTTCGGGATTTGGCAACCCTGGTGTTGCAATCTGGCAACTAACAGCTCTACCGTAAAGTAGGACATTTTTGAGGTTATACGTACTCAGAATTTTTTGACATACGAGCGCTATTTGTGTTGTTTACAGTAACTTAAAAGATTCATCTCGACCCAAAAATGGAATTAAATCGTGAACATTTATTTTTTACAACTTGCGACGTGGATGGATGAATTCAATTTTTGCCGATGAAGCTCCATAAAGGACCAGTATTTATCGATGGTATGGTGAATTCAATCGAGGTCGTAGTTCACTCCAAGACGAATTTCGTGCAACATCAGTTGTTGTTTCGAAAACCATTGATGCTGTGCGCGAACTGATATTGCAAGATCGTCATGTGATCTATCAATGGATTGAGACATTCTTAGGCATTAGTGGAAACAGCATACATTCAATATTGCATAAATATTTGACGGTCAAAAAAATTTGTTCGCGTTGGATCCCACACAATTTATCAATCGCTCAAAAAAAGGCTCGTGTCGATTGGTCGAAGGAAATGCTCAAAAAATACGATCGCGGTACTTCGAAACACGTCTATGACATCGTGACAGGTGATGAATCGTGGATTTGCGCGTATGAGCCAGAAAGTAAACAGCAGTCTACTGTATTGGTGTTTCAAAATGAGCCCAATCCAGCAGAAGTTGTTCGCGCACGAAGCACTTCCAAGCAAATGGTCACCTGTTTTTTCGGAAAAACTGGACATGTCGCAACCGTACCACTAGAACAACGCAAAACAGTCAATTCTGAGTGGTGCACAACCATTTGTTTGCCAGTTGTCTTCCAAGAAATCAGGAAACCCAACCGCCGAAGACGGATCTCTCTACAATGTACGATTTATAATAAATATTTTGAATATTCACTGAAAATTACGACCAAGCAGGTGTCATTTGATCCCAAGTGCAAGGGCCAAACATCGATTTCACATCGTCCGGAGGGCTAGAGTGCTCCACGTCCCTTTACTTAGTATACTACCAATACAATAAAATAAAAGACATACATAATTTCAAGGTTCAATCATCTTTATTTGCTAATTAAAGTTAATCAATGTGATTTTTGACACTGTTTATTTTTTACGAGAATATTTGTTTTTATTTCTGTGGTTGCAATCCGCAGATGTGCATCTGTAATTCTCGACCTTGTTTTCCACTTGACATAATTCATACGAGAAAACAGCTGTCTGCACACATAGGTGCTCCCAAATAGAGACACCATTTTCTGGGCATGTTTTCGGATTTCAGGAAATAAGTTATGATCGACATATTTAGCATAGAAATCAAAAAGACCCACGTCGATCTTGTCTCTCAGTTCCGAATTACACTGCAAATCGATAAGCTCCATCTGAAAATTTACCGGCATGTCTTCAACGCATACACTGAATGGTCGCGCAAAGACACTGATGCAAGTTTCACTATCTCTGAAGTCAGAAAACCTCGATTGGAACTGATTTTTTAGTAAATCTATTGTCACGACATATTTATCCACAACTGTACATTCGCAGCTCTTCAGTTTAGGAAAGTGTGTAAACTCTTTTTTCAACAACTGATTTTTCCATAAATATTTTCTTTAGCCCTAAGGGTCGTGGGCCGCAAGAAATTAGCTGGCGAACCGCAGGTTGAACACCTACGATTTAAGGAAAGGTTCCAAAAGGAGCCAACAGTTTAGTTTAGTTCTTCCGCCTTTGGAGTCAATTTCTTAACTTCAGAACAATGAAGTGTCCTGCCACTTATAAATTCTTCCATCTGAAGCTGTTGACCATTAAGTGGGGGATTACTTATATCGGTAATTACTCGGTCGTCAGAGCCTCGTCGGCTAAATAGCAGGGTGCATTGGGTAATCGAAATCACCACACTAGCAGAAGAGGTTGACATTTGGATAGGAGAGGCTGTAACTTACGCATCACATACCATTACTTTCCGGAATAAGCACAATTTTACCAAATATTATATAGTTACTTAATATAAGAAAAAAATCAGATCCCAACAAAACAATGCTAATTCTCTTTATGCAATCTTTTCACGGTAAATCACACCAAACCCGATATGTAGGAATTTTCTTATAAACCATTAGAACATATCAGGTTTTAACAAATTTATTACTTATTCCATGTGGTGAACTTGAGCGATATTATCGTCAGTGGTTGCAGTTTTTAGACGTCTCGAACGTTCATCGTTACCCAAGCTGGTACGGCCACGTTTAAATTCAGCAGCCCAAAATTTCATGGTGGTAAATGATGGTGCAGAGTCCCCGTACACAGCGTCCAACTCGTCTTTGATTTGCGTAGGCGTATTGCCTTTCAAAAACAAATATTTAATGACAGCTCGATACTCGATTTTTTCCATGTTCATAAAAACACTCAACTGATTGTCAAACAACAATTACGCGTCCAAAATGGCTGAAATTTTCAGACAACCCTCGTGTACTTTGTTCTTTTTTATGAATATAATCTTTATGACCTTTATCTTTTACTTTTAGACTGATTATAGTCTAAGAATGAAACTAGGGTATTTTTAATATAAATTAACATTAAATAGTGTGGTATGACTTCGTGTTTTATTAGTATAATCAGCATTTAGTGACTGTTTCAAAAGTTTTGTTTATATAATAATTCTAGTGACTTGGCAATCAGCATAAATTAAAAGCAGCTTGATGCGTTGAATTATATGCTAATGTTATTAATAAATTGAAAACTACGAGTTCTATGATTAGATTATTTGTTGTGCTAATGTGTGATTCACGATATACAGACATTATTTACCGACTGGCGTTAATATATATTTTACAAAACCTTCAGTCCCATTTATGAGTCCCATCGTGTTATGAAAGTTAAGGAACTGAGAGTGTACTAGTGCTTGCCACATTTGTGAACTTGGTATAATTTATGTAATGTGCAGATGACTGTGAAATTGACTGCCGTTGTCAAAATTCGGTTGGGACGATAGTTAATGAACAAACTCTCGTCATTTGCTACCATCAACACCTCCAAATTTGCCGTTTTTTATTTGTTTCTTCTTGTGGTCATTGCCCAGTCAATATACAATTATCTTTGTATTTTTTAACAAATGTGTAGTAGGTATTTATATTTATTTGATTTGTTGTATGTCTTTGTGTTCAAGTAGGTGTTTTGTATAATTTGACTTATATCTTACTTTAAAATTTCTTTTAACCTAACCTAACCTATGTATACAGCATTATATTTTAAACATTTAACTTTGTAAACGCTGGGTTTTAATTTAGGTAGTATTGTTTTTATATTTAACATTTTAATGCCAATATTACTTTGTGTATTAAATGAAATTAATGCAGATGTAGTTGAAGATATTATTCTTGATATTGTATTAGGTATTGTAACGTTTATTTATTTTTACTAGTCTTTTAATTTATTTTTATACTATTTAAATCACTAACACTGTTTAATTTATATAACACAATTTATTTACAATACTTTAATTTATATAAGACAATATTTCTAATCGCATTTATCTAACAACATACTACTAACAAACTAACTCAAAATATTCAAATCGGTCCTTTATATAGGTAAATATTGTCGAGCATATTCCAGTCTATTCTGGAAATCGTCTCGAAGATTCCCCGCTTCGCTCATCAAGTGCCGGATATTCTCGAATATTCTCGCGTCATCTGACTGCTTCGCGTCTGGGTCATAGCGCCAGGGGCGTACTCGCACAACATTGCCCCCCCCCTTTAGAGATAGTTCCTCCTGGAACTTTTAAGCAATTGAGACTGGATGGAGATACTTGCAACTGAATCCTCGTCTACAATTTCCAGTTGCATGGAAATAACATGGAATGGTCTTTGATGTCAGCTGGACACGGGGCGAATGGCTGCATACCAACACTTGGACTTCGGTATCTTGAAAGATTACTTCCACCATATTTCGGATGACCCTCCAATCCAATGAGTTGCACTCTATTTTCGGCATGGCTAGCTTCTGTATGTTGGACTCCAATACGTGCTCTCTCAAGTTAAGTAATGATTCCCATATATTTCGATAAGTGGGCTGGTCTTGGTAGGTATTCTTGGTAATCAGATAGAAGAGGCAACGGAAGTCATCTCGAAGTATCAAAGCCTTCCCAGTGGCTGGTAACTGATTTCGAAGTTCTGACAATCGACCAAACTTCCTTCGAAAGACAGACGCTAATCCTCGGCTGTCGCTGTAGTGGCTGTAGTGGCGGAAACGCTATGGGCCAATGAGTAGTCATCAGGAAGTGTGAACAGGTCTTGCTGTTTCTCAATAGTCACGCCGTATCTAGCTTTTCCAGTACCCCCATATGCACCCATAAATTCTTCGAAAGCAAGGTCGGGTGTATCTTGGACTTGATTTACGACTTCTTCTTCCTGGTTATGATCTCCTTCAAATTTCGCCAGTCGGTTTCGGTGTACTACCTTAGGTTTTCCATTCGGGGTCTTTATTATACGGTATATGACGTCATTGATTCTTTTCTTAATGATGTATGGTCCCTCCCAAGATTGTTGTAGTTTTGGTGAGTACCCCTTCTGTCTTTTCGGGTTATGGAGCCACACTTTGTCACCTTCTTGGAAACATCCCTCTATAGCTTGGGTATCATACCGTTTCTTCATCCTGTCACTGGCAACTTGAAGATGGGAGCGAACCAAATCATGCTTGTCGTCCATTTTTCTTCGTAACTGGATAACATAGTCTTCTCCAGCTATATCCTCTCCAGGTCGGCATCCAAACTCGAGGTCGCATGGTAACCTCATCTCGCGTCCAAACAAGACTTTTGCTGGTGTTTGACCTGTTGATTCATTGACGGCGGATCGATAAGCCATTGCAAAGAGCGAAATATACTGGTCCCAGTCTCTTTGGTGATTGGATACTACTTTTGATAGATATTTGCCAATGGTTTTATTCATGCGTTCTACCATTCCATCCGATTGTGGGTGCAATGCTGTAGTTCTTGTTTTCTTCATTCCTAAATTGTCGCAAATTCCTTGATAGAGTTGACTTTCGAAGTTCCTTCCTTGGTCACTGTGAATCTCCAGGGGCACTCCATATCGGCAAATAAACTCCTTCACTAGCACGTCTGCGACAGTTGCTGCCTCTTGATTTGGAATGGCGTAGACTTCAACCCACTTCGTAAAATAATCCATTACCACCAACATGTATTTATTCTTATTCTCAGTAGTGGGGAACGGTCCAGCAATATCTAAAGCAATTCTCTCAAATGGGCTACCAACGTTATATTGTTTCATGGGAGCCTTTCCTCTTTTCTGAGGTCCATTACTAGCAGCACAGATGGTACACTTCTTACACCAGTCCTTAACATCATCGGAACTATTCATCCAATAAAACCTTTCACGAACTCTCTGCAGGGTTTTCTTGACACCAAGATGACCTCCTGATGGACTGTCGTGTAACTGTCGTAGTACTTCAGCTACTCTACTCTTTGGTATAACTAATTGCTTTCTGTTAACGGAACCGTCATCATTTTCAATTATTCTCTTTAATAAATCGCCTTCCAAAATGAAAGACTCCCACTGAGCCCAATATGATTTAAGGACTGTAGAGAATTTTGACACTTCTTGCCAAGTAGGTCGGCGATCTTCTATCTTCCATTCTCTCATTTTCTTTAAAACAGGATCATTATCTTGTTCTTCTTTAATTCTAGTAGGTGCCCAGTCGTCGTTAACTACAGTTGTTCGTAGTATTGCAGTTTCTTTTAATTCTGTCTTACTGCAGTGAGAACACTCTTCTGGGCACGGTCTTCTGGAAAGGGAGTCTGCATTTCTGTGACTTATCCCAGCTCGATGTTCGATCCTAAAGTCGTACTCTTGGAGTCGTTCGATCCACCTGGCAATTTGACCTTCAGGGTTCTTAAACTGCATTAGCCATTTTAGGGCTGCATGGTCCGTCCGGATTAAGAATTTTCTTCCATAAAGATATTGGTAGAAGTGTTCCACCGATTTCACAACTGCCAGAAGTTCTCTTCTCGTGACGCAGTAATTCCGCTCAGGTTTGGAGAGTACTTTACTAAAATAACCCAGGACTCTCCATCTTGAATCTGTGAAAGGACTCCTCCAATTCCGACATTACTGGCATCTGTATCCAAAATAAATTCTCCTTCCGGTTGTGGGTAGCCTAATATCGGTGCTGCGGTTAGATGCTTCTTCAGAGTTTCAAAAGCCGTTTGACAGTTTTCATCCCAGCAGAACTCTCTCGTTTCCTCTGTAAGGCGTGTTAATGGCTTAGCAATGTCTGAAAACTTTCTGATAAATCTGCGATAGTATGTACATAGACCAAGAAAACTTCTTATTTGATGTTTATCAGTTGGTTGTGGCCATTGTTTGATAGAAGAAACCTTGTCCTTATCTACAGACACGCCTTCCTTGCTGACAATATGACCCAGATAATTAACTTTGTCTTGGAATAACTGGCATTTCTTTGGATTCAGCATCAGTTGGGCAGCTTGAAGTCTTTTAAAAACATCTTCTAAGTTTTTCAGATGTTCTTCGAATGTCTCCCCCAAGACTATGATGTCGTCTAAGTAGACCAGGCACGTTTTCCAAGACAACCCTCTCAATACATTGACATTGAACTGAAATAATCCAGAACCGGTGGTAAAGGCTGTCTTTTCTTTGTCTCTTGGGTCCATTTCTACCTGCCAATAA
Organism: Ophraella communa; assembly: GCA_035357415.1. Taxonomy (NCBI): domain Eukaryota; kingdom Metazoa; phylum Arthropoda; class Insecta; order Coleoptera; family Chrysomelidae; genus Ophraella; species Ophraella communa. The sequence goes on along the minus strand of CM068988.1, from coordinate 14,777,630 downwards.
CCAGACTTCAAATCTAAGGTAGAAAATAATTTACTTCCAGCTAGAGTGTCCAGGGTGTCGTCGATTCGAGGTAGAGGATAACTGTCCTTCTTGGTAACATTGTTCAACTGACGGTAGTCTACACAGAACCTCGTAGTTCCATCCTTTTTCTTGACCAAGACTACCGGAGAGACCCATGGACTGGTAGAAGGTTCTATCACTCCATCTTCTTCCATTTCTCGAACAATCCTTTCAGCTTCTTGCCTCTTTGCCTGTGGTAATCTTCTAGCTGATTGACGAATTGGCTTGGCATCACCCGTGTCGATTTTATGTTTTACAGCAGAGGTACGTCTTACCTCCCCTTGGTACAAAAATGTTGCGATACCGATGAAGAAAATCTTTCATTTTTCTTTTCTCTTCTCGGTTTAAAGATGTACCAGCAACCGCCACCATTTGTTCAAACTTATCGTTGGAATTATCGGGAATAGTTGTCTGTCGAATTACAGATGTTACTGGTACGGAGGTTCCAACTTTGGTCTCTTTCTTGATCGTAATTGGGTGATCATTGACATTTATAACTCGTACTGGAATTTCTTTAGCAGAAGTGACCAATCCTTTTCCTATCAAAATTCCTCGACCGACCTCCTCATCATGGTTCCATGGTTCCATCATCACAGGTATTCCTTCGTCAATAGTTCCTTGCAGTCTGGCCACTATGATCGTTTCGCTTCTACCAGGTACCACAGTATCCTCCTGGACAACGGCTGGCACGGTTTTGTCCTCATATGGATGAAGGAATATTTCTTCGGAACCGATTTTGATAACTCTGTTCTTGAAATCCAGTTGGAAACCATGTAAGTTCATCACATCCATTCCTAATATGACATCTTCCTTAATATCAGCGACAATAACAGTATGCGTGAACTTTTCTGAGCCAATTCCGATTTGAACCTGGACTTCTCCAAGGATGTTGGCTCTATCACCTGTGGCAGTTCGCAGTCGTAGCCTTGTTGGTAAAAGCTTCTTACGGCTATTTATAGTTGTTGGCCGTATAATCGTTCTGGTCGCTCCAGTATCCACCAATAGTGTATACTTTTTACCGTTGACTTCACCATCTACATATACATTTCGCGGCATTTCAAAGAGGCTATTAGTATTAGAGGGTCTTTGGAAACGTTCCGGGTCGAAGCTGCCCCCTCTAGGCCGACCCGTTTTAGTTTTCCTTTGGAGTAGTTTCTTGATTCGTAGTGACCCCAGGGCGTTTACATGAATTGCGAACATGTCCTATTTCACCACAATTCCAGCACCTGATGGTCTTCTTCTTTTTCTTATCAGTAAAGTTCTTCATCATGTTTACTAATTGGTCTAACTTATTTTCATCTTCCTCTTCCATTACGGACCTTACTTTACTGTATCCTCCACAAGCTTTCGAAGCCGCTTCATACTCAAGCGCGGCAGACAAGATGTCCACTAATGTTTTGTGGTGGGCTAAACGGAGTGTTTTTGCCATTTCGTGGTCACGAAGTCCATCAAGAAATGCTTCAACAGCTATACATTCCATCATTTGTTCTGGAGCTGAAGGGTAAGCAAATCTTACCAATCTGGCAATATCTACTTCGTACTCTTGAAGTGTCTCCTCTCGCTTCTGTTTTCGAGTCTTCAACTGCGATCGGTGCAAGTTCTCCAAGTGTTCGTGACCATATCGCATGTTCAAGCTTTTCTTCAGTTGCTCAAAATCATCTGTGTCCTCCACTGGTATGGTCTGAAGAACATCCAAAGCGTCTCCTCTCAGAGCGATGGTGAGGTTTATTGCCTTCTCTTTTTGGGACCATCCATTCGCTCTTGCAGCTGTTTCGAACTGTTTGAGATAATTTTCCCAAGACATCTTTCCGTCAAAGGTTGGGGCCTTAACACGAACAGAACTTTCGTTGCCTTCCAATTTCGGTTTCCGCTCCACTTTGTAGCTTCTCATTTCGTCCTTGTTTTCCTCTCCTAAATCTTCCATATCTTCTTTACCTCCTTTTTCCATCTCTTCCATTTGCTTTTCCATTTCTCTTATTTTCTCTTCAATTTTTTTTTTCAAATGAAGACATTTTATTTTCCATAGAAGAAATATCCAAAGAAACTTTGTTTTCCAAAGAAGAAATGTCAGAAGAAACTTTATTTTCCAAAGACGAAATATCATTTTTTAAAGAAGACATATCAGTAGAAACTTTGTTTTCCAAAGAAGAAATATCATTTTTCAAAGAAGACATATCGCAAGAAATATCATTTTTTAAACAAGACATTTCGGAAGAAATATCACTCTTCAAAGAAGACAGTTCGGAAGAAACTTTATTTTCCAAAGAAGAAATATCACTCTTCAAAGAAGACATATCGGAAGAGATATCACTCTTCAAGGAAGACATATCGGAAGAAACTTTATTTAATGAAGAAATAATTGTAGCAGAAGAGTCGTCTACAAAAATATGATTTTCTGGATCTAAACCATCATTTTCCAATGCTTGCTTAAGTCACTCCAACAACTCAGTCTTCCTTCCTGTTGTTTCCAATTCACAATCCTCCAGCTCTTGACGCAATTCTGTCACTTTCAAGTCACAAAGTTTTTTCGACATATTTATTTATTTTTTTTTTACCTTATTTATTTATAATATCCCACTTCTGACACCAATGTAACGTTTATTTATTTTTACTAGTCTTTTAATTTATTTTTATACTATTTAAATCACTAACACTGTTTAATTTATATAACACAATTTATTTACAATACTTTAATTTATATAAGACAATATTTCTAATCGCATTTATCTAACAACATACTACTAACTAACTAACTCAAAATATTCAAATCGGTCCTTTATATAGGTAAATATTGTCGAGCATATTCCAGTCTATTCTGGAAATCGTCTCGAAGATTCCCCGCTTCGCTCATCAAGCGCCGTATATTCTCGAATATTCTCGCGTCATCTGACTGCTTCGCGTCTGGGTCATAGCGCCAGGGGCGTACTCGCACAACAGTATTTTTTCACAATATTCACTTTAGATGCATTTTTTTAGTTAGTTTAGTAAATATTATTTTTTGTGACATTTTTTTTCATCTTAAACACAATGACTTACTAACAAACCAAAGATATTAAAACTACATATTTTTGAAGACGAAAAGACACCTAGCAGACGAACAATTTAAAGTTGTTAAATATTCTTGTTTTAATTTATAACAACTTACAGATTTTATGGTTGTAATACTGATTTTTTACAAGTATTCAAGAATTTCTTGTTAAATACCAAAATTTCATATATACTTATGAAGGAATTGTCAATTCTACCTGTTCTGCTTTGCCAATGTTAATTACTAATAAGGAAGTTACCTAATCTCTATATTCCTCATAAATATAACTAATTATTTAATCTAAGCTATTATTTAAGTATTTAATCCTACTCTATCGATTCTCTTCATCGCACCCTTCACCAATGCTAATCATTTTCATTGCTTCTGCTGTTATAGGTACCTTTGAAATAATTGTCAAAGCGGCAACTAAAAGCTATAAACAATTTAATTATGGCAGTATTATTTTAGAAGAGAGAGTTTTTTACGATTATAAATTCTTAACGCTTTACTGATAGTACAACTTACTTGAAATTTTTATTTTTAAGTTAAAAATTCTTCTATAATTTAAGAAGCAAATTACCGAAACCAGAAGTTTTTGTTTATTTGTGAAAAAACCGCTTCTTGAACTTTATTTTATAACTTAATGGTTTTATGGCTTACAAAGCACCATCATTATAGTTGAAATAATAAACTGCTCGTCGAAAGTCGAAAGATATTGGTAAAACTCTAATAAAACATTTTCTATCGAAGAAATTTGGTTATTTAAACTATATTAAAATACGCAACTAGTTTCGGTATTAAACCATCATCAGGTCTTATTTTGTTTAAGAAAACTATTTCTTTTCTCCACTCTATTGAAATGGGAGCTATGAATCAAATTTCTTCCTTGGATATTGTTAATAATTATATTTGTTTTGATACCTATATAGAAACCTTCTGCCACTGACTATTATTCTTGCCATCCACTTTTCAAAAACTTAGCTTCGTTTAGGTTCTTCTTTCTATCTTTCTTTCTCTACCTTTGTCTCGAGATTTATTTAATAAAGATATCAATATAAACAAGAAGTTGGTGGTTAACAATCATTATCCAATGGCATTTATTTTTAAATGTTATTTTTATTTTATTCAGACTTTCTTTCTAACGTACTTTTTCACCCACAACTTATTATATTAAATGTTTTACTAATATAACTTTTTTTTTTAATTTAATGTCGCATCAACTACAAAGGTTATTAGCGACATACATATCAAATGCTTACAGTTTATAAAATAATTGTGTTTGTTTTAAATAGTTTATAAGGTTTTGGATATTACACTTTTCACTTAATAATTCTCTTAGGTTGTTGGGAAGGTTATTGGAGAGTCTTTCTTGTTTGAATGATGAACAGGCTAGCAATATGTGGCTTACGTCGAGATTTGCACCACAGTTTTCACATATTGGTTAGGTTAGGTTAGGTTAGGTTATTGTATTATTGATTGCATTAAAGCTTTTTAATGATTTTATGTACAGTGGACGGCTAATTTATGAAATATTATCATTATTTCGAGAACCGTCGAGTTTTGAGGGTAATCCCGAAACAGGTCGATCTTTGTTATAAAATACCCATCTTATAACGTACATGGAGTAAGGATGACGTCACCGGTGTGGGTGTAGTGACGTAATCGTTAATTTTTGTAAATATAAATCGGTATAATGCGACACCTCATTTGAAGGAGAATTTAATTCTCTATTTAACAACATTACATTTGTAACTAAAATATTTTTTTAAGGGAACAACCAAATTACAACAACTAATGATTTAATTCATAACGTACCTTAAAGTAACCAAATTATGCATAATAAATATTTTAAATTAAATGTTCGAAATGCCCTCCATCGGTTTCTTGACAATATGCGAATCTACGGACACATTCATCAAGTTCATTGCGGATGACTTCTGGAGTAATGAGACTCATTTCATGCCTAATTCTATCTTTTAAGTTCTGTAAATTTTGGGTCTATTGACATAAACTTTTGATTTTATGTAACCCCACAGGAAAAAGTCTAGAGGTGTTAGATCTGGCGACCTTGCTGGCCACTCTATAAAACCTCGTCTTCCGATCCATCTCCTGGGAAAGCAATTATTTAAAAATTGAGGTACTTCACGTGCGTAATGCGGAGGGGCTCCATCTTGTTGAAACCAGATATTGTCACTAGGTAAATTTGCATTATTGGCATTTGGATACATGTTAGCAAGGACAGGTATAAGTTGATTTCTCAAAAAAGTTAAATAACGTTCTCCTGTTAGATTTTCTTTAAAGAAAAAAGGGCCAATGATTCTGTCATCGATGATCCCTGCCCATACATTCACTTTCTGAGGATATTGCGTGTGTGCCTCAGTCATCTAATGTGGGTTTTCTTGACTCCAATACCTGCAATTTTGACGATTCACTGTACCATGTAAAAAAAATGTGGCTTCATCGGAAAAGAGGATTTGATTGATGAAACGTGGATTGCCGATACATAAATCCTGCATAATTTCATAAAATTGAAGCCGGCGATCGGGATCGTCGTCGTTTAATTCCTAGTGTAGTTGAATTTTGTAGGGATGGTATTTTTCTTTTTTTAAAATACGTAATACCGATCATTGGGAAACTCCAGCATATTCACCCATTTGTGTTGAACTACTGTGAGGATTGTCATGGACATTTAATAAAACATCAAGTTTCACATTGTTTTCAATTTTAGGACGCCCAGCGTTTGGAATATGTTTAACGTGCCCAGTTTCTCCAAATTTTCGGACTATTTTACTTACTGTTGATTGGCTGATAGGTCTGTCTGGATATTTTGCGTTGAATAAATTGCATACCTCGTTCTGTGTTCTTTTTTCTCCACATCCGCTAAGAATTAATATTTCTATGCGTTGTGTTTCATTAAGGTGAGCCATAATTTAGTATTCAAATATCACTTGCTTGATTTAACATTTGACAAAAAGATTCAGTGTTTATGAGATAACTTTTTGTGTCAATTATTATTTTTACTTATTTTTGCTTTTTTAAGTATTTTAAGTCATGGCAGGAACCGATTGATGGCATTTGGAACATTTAATTTAAAATAATTTAATAACATTTTTTTTTCTAAGAAATAAATTATTTTTCTTAGATACTTACCTAAATTGTTTGTGGCAAATGCAGGAAAATAATAAAGACTGCACTTTAGGATTAAGGGCAACATCCCCTCGGAGGAGGTGCATATGCCCAGCAAACACAAATGTATGTGTGACTGTCAATGAAGGAAGAAAAAGAAATGGATAAGTAGCTCAGTTTTACAATTTTACAGTGGTTATGGTGAACCATCATCAGAAACGAGATCAGAAATAAATAATTTAGACATATCTCACTCTGCAAATAATGATACACAAATGTAAATTTTGTTACATCTATATTATGTAATATTTAATACATAAGTATTATCTAGGTATTATATTATTTTTACATATATGTTACATAGTAATTTGGAAATATTTGAGATGTAACATAATTTACCTAATAAATATGTAATATAAATACATACATATTATATCACTATAAAATGGATTGTACTAACCCTTACTCCATCTTATTAAGAATAATAAAAAACTCTTCGTTTTAACAAAACTTCCAATATTTATTTAAAAAATTGCTTTTTTAACCTTAATGACAGCCGTTTCGCTAGACTTAGCATCGTCAGATTGACATATTGAAGTTACATTTTGTTTGTTTGTAGCTAGGTACCTGATGTTTATTAGGTAGTTATAAGGCTAGACCAAGTATGGAAGTAATAAGACATAACAATATTAAAGCCTAGATGTTATGAGCCCTAAGGGATTATCCTGGATGTACTTCCCTCTAAGATCAGTATAACTGTGCAATGATATAGAAAAACCAGGAAAAAACTATATCATGCCGATCTTTACAATACCTTAATATATTTGTGTTACAATTATGTCTTATCTATGTATAAAATGAAGACTCAATCAAAGCAAACACTTTAAAAGTGGAGAACTTCCCAGATTTATTTGTTCATTAACAACTTTAAATTGTGGATCTGCTAGATGTCTTTTTATTTCAAGTTCTTCAAGGAAATCTAAATTTTGTTTTTTATTACAAGTGTGTAGTATTTGGATGTCATTGATGTGTAAGAGTGAGGTTGGATGTTCAAATAGGTATTTTGCATAATTTGACTTATCTGGTTGTTTTAATCTATATGCTCTTAAATGTTCGTTAAATCTTACTTCAAAATTTCTTTGTGTTTGACCTATATATACAGCATTACACTTTGAACAATTAATTTTGTAAACACCAGATTTTTTTAATTTAGGTAATTTTGTTTTTACATTTAACAATTTTGTACCAATATTATTTTGTGTTTTAAATGATATTAATGCTGATGTTGCCGAAGCTTTATTTTTGAAATTTTATTGGAAATACTTCCACAAAATGTAATATTTTTATAACTTTTAATTTCTTTAGTTTGTTTAGGAAATATTAGTTTTAGTGACACTTTCTGTTCTTTCTTATTAATTAATGTATTTATCAAATGAATTGGGTAGCCATTAGATGTAGCTATTTGTTTTGTGATATCAATTTCTTTATCAAATTTAATTTTGTTCATTGGAATTGAAAATGCCCTATGTCTCATAGAAATTACATATTGTGAAAAAATACCTAATACAATATCAAAAATAATATCTTCAACTACATCTGCATTAATTTCATTTAATACACAAAATAATATTGGCATTAAAATGTTAAATATAAAAACAATACTACCTAAATTAAAACCCAGCGTTTACAAAGTTAAATGTTTAAAATGTAATGCTGTATACATAAGGCAAACAAAAAGAAAAAAAGAAAAGTAAAATATAAGTCAAATTATACAAAACACCTACTTGAACACAAAGACATACAACAAATCAAATAAATATAAATACCTACTACACATTTGTTAAAAAATACAACGATAATTGTATATTGACTGGGCAATGACCACAAGAAGAAACAAATAAAAAATGCCAAATTTGGAGGTGTTGATGGTAGCAAATGACGAGAGTTTGTTCATTAACTATCGTCCCAACCGAATTTTGACAACGGCAGTCAATTTCACAGTCATCTGCACATTAAATAAATTATACCAAGTTCACAAATGTGGCAAGCACTAGTACACTCTCAGTTCCTTAACTTTCATAACACGATCGGATTGGGATTGAAGGTTTTGTAAAATATATATTAACGCTTGTCGGTAAATAATGTCTGTATATCGTGAATCACACATTAGCACAACAAATAATCTAATCATAGAACTCGTAGTTTTCAATTTATCAGTAACATTAGCATATAATTCAACGCATCAAGCTGCTTTTAATTTATGCTGATTGCCAAGTCACTAGAATTATTATATAAACAAAACTTTTGAAACAGTCACTAAATGCTGATTATACTAATAAAACACGAAGTCATACCACACTATTTAATGTTAATTTATATTAAAAATACCCTAGTTTCATTTTTTGACTATAACAGTCTAAAAGTAAAAGATAAAGGTAGAAAAACCAGGAAAAAACTATATCCTGCTGATCTTTACAATAACTTAATATATTTGTGTTATAATTACGTCTTATCTATGTATAAAATGAAGACTCAATCAAAGTAAACAGTTTAATAGTGGTGAACTTCCAAGATTTATTTGTTCATTAACTACTTTATATTGTTGATCTGCTAGATGTCTTTTGATTTCAAGTTCTTCGAGGAAATCTAAATTTTGTTTTTTATCACAGGTGTGTAATATTTGAATGTCATTGGTGTGTATGAGTGAGTGTGGATATTCAAGAACGTGGAGCATTTTCAATTCCAATGAACAAAAATAATTTTAATAACGAAATTGAGATTATAAAACAATCTGAGATAAAACCCAAAAGTCAAATATTTCATGATATAGGTGACGTCGTACTACCGTTTATACAAAGACTTGCTAAAGTTATTTTTCTTGTGATATTTAATTTAATTTCAAGAAAAGTGACATTATGTCAAAGCAATAACACACATATAGGGCCAGTTCGTGTTGCACAAGACGTTTGAGAGCGTTGAAATAAGAGGGAAACTATTTGACGTTTAAGTGAAGGTGTTCGTTTTAAGCGTAGAGATATTTTATAGGATAGATGAAGGACCTCTCAACTATAATCCCGTAAACAATATGTTTGATAAAAATTTAAGTTTCTAAAAAAGGTAATTTGTTTCTAATCAATAAGAACAGAATTTAAATTATTTACAATTATTCTTCTGTAATAATGTGATTTCTTAATTCAAATCGTGGTGATTTGACTTTTTATTCTCAATTTCCAATTTGTGCATTAAATTGGTAATTTGGTATGATGTAACAAATAAAACGTTGCAGTATTTTACGTTTTTCTGTTAATTTAACATTATGTAAAGTGGCCCGATATTCAGACCGATTGGAGATCTTATTTTCTAATTTATGTGTTGCTATTTTCTTTCTAGTCCTTAAGCTGTTTTATATAAAATTTAAAATTTATTTTCTGATATGATGGTAGTAGATTAAAAAAATAACACAATCAATAACATTTTAATTCGACCTTAGTGGTTGGAAAACGGAAATTTTGAACATGATTTTTACGGACTATACTGGGATCAATTTGAAACTTTGCACACTTATTAAGTACCGATGACAATGCAATAATTAAAAAAGTTTATCTTGTTATCTTTACTAGCACCTTTAGAATTAAATAGCGGTATAGTGTTGACTTAAAGGTTTAGTGGAGCAGTAATGTGATGTTTCTTGACCGAGTGGATCCGGGTTCAATCTCCGGTGTTAAACAAGGAATTTATTAATTCATTTATTTGGTCATAAAATTTGTCTAAAGAGAATAGCGATATTAAAGTATAAGGGAGAAATTAAAAATTTATTTTAACCCTGATAAAGAATTTGTATGCTCTAGGGACTGGTCGAAGTTTTTTTGGCATTTCTTTGTTTTGTGGTTGTCACCATCGCAGGTTGACAGATTGACAGTGCAGTACTTGTGCATTGCAGGAAGGGTATTTGTCTCTGATGGCTTGTGGGTTCTGATACCGTTCACACTAAAGAACAACATTTTTTCAGCAAATTTTGTGTTTAATAATAAATAGAACCAAAAAATAAAAATTAAATATAGTTTAATAAAAATAAAAAAACAAGCACAAACTAAAAAGTTAGTACATAAGCGAAAATAATAGTGATTATTTTTTTTCACCTGTCAAAATATCAGTTTTGTGATTATCACAGTCACTGGGATATTACCTACTACTGATAAAATTTTATTTTCCGTACTTTTTTATCTCGTACATAATATAAAATAGATTTCAACAACCTGTTAAATAGTCTACTAAGATATTTTTTTGGTTTTTATATATCATTTATACATTTTAGAAAGAAATTTATCTAGCATAATCTCTTGGGGCTAATAATATCTAGACTGTAATATTGATACGTTTTATTTCTTCAATACTCAGTATAGTTTAAGCACTGTTTAATTAACATCGAGTAGCTATCTCATCAAACAAAATGTAACTTTGATCTGTCAACTTAATGAGTGTGCTCTAAAAAACTGTCTTAAAAAAGTATTTAAGCAAAAAAGTAAAAGATATTGTTAAACTATTGTTTATAATGTTTTCTAAAACTTCCAGACTTCCAGAAAGTAAAGGTTAGTGTAATAACTTTAGTTTTATATTAGCTGATCTCTAGCCCACTGTATCGTGAACTTTTTTAAAATCGACAAAAGGTATATAAAATAGGCAAGTTTGAAATTTGACGTGGAATTGCTTGATGTTAGATACAAAATTCTGGCAACAATAATAGACAGAAGATTAGAGATACACGCAAAGAGTTTTGCAGGTAAAATAACAGATTGGATTCCGGACAGAAGGGAAACTTTTGATCAAGTATAAATTATGTAGACATTTGTTGAGTTTGAAATCCCTGTATACAGGGTGAGTCAAAATAATTGACAAAAATTTAAGGTTTGAGTCCTTGTTAAAAATATGTTATTATTATTTTCTTAATTAACATATAGGTTTGCATGCTTCCCTAAGAAGTGTCAACCACTTAAAGTTATTATTTTTTTTTTCTTGAATATGGGTGATGTTACTATAACAAATTTTTGTTATCGATAAATTGGCTGTCTATAGGTATTTTTTTAATCGCTTTCTACTAGTTGAAACTTATAACCCTTAATAATTCTTTTTACAGAACTTTTTAACAGAGCACAATATGAAATTAAAAAATATGTACTATTATCGGGCGGGCATGTTTTCGACGCTAAAGTACTTGAGGGTCTTAAAAGTATAAAAGTACTCTTGTTTTGGACGCTGCCAGAAAGATTATCGCAGGTACCAGATATTAGATATAATTAGGGTTTTATGATGGTCATTGAAATTTACTAATAGTTCGATTTACTTTTCCTAAAATCAGTTTTTATTTTGTCAGAGAATAGTAAAGAGTGAATATGGAAATTTCAACGTTAGTAAGTAATCGTGGTAAAATTTTGCTCAAAATGAACAGTTTTACTTTTTCTCGAGTTAAAGTACTAAAATCAGGAGAAACGTATTGGAGGTGCGTAAAACGGTCGTGTAAAACTAAGATATTTACGAAAGGGCCAGAAAAGTTAGTGATCCGAAGTAATCTAGAACATAATCACGAGTGTGATATCAAGACGCTTAATAGACAGATTGTGCGTAGCAGTGCCAAAAGGAAGGCTAAGGATAATTTGACTGAAAGGCCGTCCAAAATCATATATAGTGCGTTGAAAGAAAATGTAGATTGCTTGAGCCACATTCCATTTCGTAAAATGTATGTCGTATTTATTTCAAAGTGACAAATAAACCTTATCAAGCTTAATCTCTACAATTTTATTACCTGACTTTCCATTTACATTTCAATTAGACCCAGCGTCCAAATCATGTATGCAGAAACAGGTAATTTTATTTATTTATTTATTTAAACTTGTGGTTTATAAGTAAATAAATAAAATTGATTGTACTAACCCTTACTTTTTGGAAGTCCATCTTATTAAGGATAATAAAAAACTCTTCGTTTTAACAAAACTTCCAATATTTATTTAAAAATTGCTTTTTTAAAATGTCAATCTGACGATGCTTCATAGCGAAACATCTGTCATTGAGTCTTTTAAAAAAGCAATTTTTAAATAAATATTGGAAGTTTTGTTAAAACGAAGAGTTTTTTATTATCCTTAATTAAATAAATAAAATTTGCAGTCATGCATTTTCGGGTTGTTCCATAAATTTCATAATAAAAATTAAGTAATGACTAGTAGGCGGCTATGTAGTTATTTGAACATTATTATCACATTATCACATATCACATAATCAAATTGTTAAGATGAATAAATACACAAATGTAGAAATGTTTTTTTATTAGTTATTAACAGGGCAAATTATAAAAAAAGCAATATGGTTAAATAAAATGAATTTATTTTAAATATTGCTTACGCAAGGAAAAATAATAAAATAACAATACTAATCAACATGAAAATTTACTTCTAATGAATTTATTCCATAGGGTGCACTAGCACACAGTTCCAAAACTGTTTAACTCCATTTTTTAAAAGAAACAATTTGGTGTGGATGGCTACTCTGACACTTCAGTCACACGCCAACATATTTATTTGGCTACAAAGCTTCTTAAATCCCCTAGTAATCGAATCACAAAGGTCAGCTGCGGGAGCAAAACTTATTTAGTCCCGAGTGAATTTTGTTCCAAAACTCTTTAGATCCATTATTACGCATATGTGTCAAAACTGTTTCAATCCAGTTGGCTAAAATTTGACAGTAGCAAAGTGCGTTACCAAAACTAGTTCCTTCCTTTACATGTTTATGTTCTTGGAAAAAAATTGTTTAGTCTAGTTTTAGCCACGCTTTGATAAGTTGATTGGATTTAGTTGTTGCAAGTTCTAATATTTGGAGGTTATGGATGATAGTATTGTCCTTACTACACCTGGCAATGGCCAAAAAAAGCTGCGAGATCCCTTAAAATGGAAGAAAACACAAAGAAAACTTGAAAGGTTATGTTTTAAATGCATGTTTTTAGACTAGTTCGCAAGCCTTTTCTTTTTCTTACAGACACAGACCTAAAACTTTAACAAGCCATCCAAAATGTGTTCATAAAAAGAAAAACTTTGTTTGTGAAGACTTGTCTATGCAATATATACGAAGATTTCACCAAGCGTTCTACAGTGAAGCTTGTAAAATACAACAGGATAATTTTATATTAAAACATACTGCTCAGAATGTTCCAAAAAGACGGCGTCCTATAAAAGGAACTCGAAATAACTCAATTTCATTGTCATATTTTATTCAAACCAACACTGGCGTTGTATCTATCTGCAGCAGAGCTTTCTTATCAATCTTGGGAATTTCAAGGTTTAGGGTTCAAAACATAAGCAAACGCTATTTGGCTCATGGTATGCTACTTAAGGAAAACAGAGGAGGAGATAGGAAGAGTATGTATTATGCTGAGAAAAGGGAACATGTGAGGCAATTTATTTTAAAGCTTAAATGTGTTGAATCTCACTACAACAGGAGTAAATCAGAACGACAATATATGCCAAGTGATTTATCTATAAGACAGCTGTGGAAAACATATTGCAACGAAAGCAAAAACTTGATCATAAAGTATGATTACTTCAGGGAGATATTTACAAAAGATTTCAACATTAGTTTAGAGTCCAGCTACCGATGCATGCTCAGAATGTATCAACCTTAAAAGCTCAATTGCCGCCCACATGGATCCTGAAACTAAGGCTGAATTAATTAAGCTACGAGTTCATAAATTTAAAGCTAAGGCCTTTTACGAATTACTTAAAAAGTCAGAAGAAAACACACTTAAGTTAAGTTTTGAGTGCCAGAAAAATATGGTGCTTCCTCGAGTTCCAGACCAATCGGCCTACTATTCTAGACAGCTTTATAACTTTACGATCTGTGAGGGCGATTCTAATGCTAAACAGATAAGACAAAGTATTACTTCCTACGCATGGACTAAAAATTTACATGCTAAGGGGTCCAACGAAATATGCTCAATGGTAAACCACAAGCTTTCAACCTCAGACTTGGAAAATCTTACGTCAATAAAACTGTTTTGTGATGAATATCCTGGTCAAAATAAGAATGTGACAACGATGGGTATGCTTATGTACTGTTTCTACTGCACCAATAATTCTGTATTAAATGAAATCACTGTTACTTTTCCAGTAGTTGGTCATTCATTCTTACCAGCTCATCGAGTCTTTGGACGCATAGCAAAAGTAGTAAAGAAAAAAGAAGTTATATCTCATCCATAAAGGAAAATTTTTTCTGAATACGCAACTGTGCTCAAATTAGAAACAGATTTTGAAGTGTTTAACTGGGCAAAAGCTGTTGAAGCGATAGTAAAAGCTCCTGGACAATGGCATTTCCAGTTTGCACAGCCAAGCGATTTTCTATATTAAAGAAAAACTCTATTGCAATACTTGTGAAAGGAGAAGTAAATTATAGAAGTGATTTGGGTACATACAAATCAGTTTTAAAAAAAGGAACAACTTTGGCGAACCTTAGCCTGGATCCTCTTCCCAAACAATATCCCCTTAAGCAAGCAAAATTAAATGATGTTGACACTTTATTAAAAAAACATTACGGTGTAAACTGGAGTTATCTTCAAAATGTTGATTTAAATTTCTATAAGGAAATACTTGAGAATGCTGATGTTCGTGATGTTGAAGAAGTGGAACTACACATTCAGGCCCGGAATGGCTGGGTCCGCAGGTCCGTGACCACGGAGGGCCCCCGGCCCGAGGGGGCCCCACGTTACGTACAAAAAAAAGTTTTTGTCTCATGCAAATCTATACAAGTGCAGTTAATCTTAATAGACGAAAATTACATTGATGTCGAGTTAGAGTTGGACTTTAAGAGAAAAAGAGCGTCAAAGAAAAAATTGATGCATGGTGAAAAATTTAAAAATAAAGCTGACTCTATTTCAACAGTTCAACATTATAAAATTGCATATTTTGATATTTTAGAGAAGCCCTGCACAATGTTTCTAAACTGTGTAAAGTTGAAAGTAGTCGGCTGTTGATAGAGCTGCGACAGTTTGCACAATACAGCAACTTCATATCGGCAGAGTCCACCGAGAATTACGGAGACAGATGCTGTGACGAAGAAGATGATTTGGACCCTGCCGAAGAAGCGGAAAAAAAACTGACATTCACTTCTCTTAAAATAGACAATAATGTTTCCAGTCTTTGACATGTGCTTTTTCTGTTCTGTTTAAACTTACTTAATCTGGACTGTTTACCATATAAATTTGTTCTGACCATACCTTGTACCCAAGTCACATGTGAACGAGTTTTTTCTAAACTTAAAATAGTCAAAAATCGTCTTCGGTCATCATTAGGTCAAGACCTTATGTCCAGTCTGCTTTTTATTAATGTTGAGAGGGATTTATTTTATGATTTGGACAAAAATAAAATAATAGATGAAGTAGCTTTAACAAGTGAGTTACTTAAAAAGAAGCTGTTACTCTAGGGCTAGAGGAGTAAAATGTATGTAAGTTAAGCCCCTTCTATTCTAGTACAACAACATTATAAACTGTTAAAAACACAGGATTTTTTAAAAAATGTTAGTTTTATTTTTCTAATCCCTAAAATCCGTTTGTTACTATTTTTATTTCACAAATAGTTTTGTCATAATTCATTAATACTTTGGTGTGAATAAAATACTGCACTTTATTTTGAACGCCGTTGTAATTATTGACAGTTCTACTAGCATGTGTTTTGTAATGTTGTGTTGCGATATCCTAAAAATACTGTGAATTTCTTATTTTAATAAATAATAAAGTCAACAAAGATGGAAAATCATAATATTCGTGTAAAAAAAACTTTCTTTTTCTTTATTAGTGCCAAAATAGCGTAAAAATTCATTGTTTTCAAGAACCTAATTTTCAAATATTTTCCGGGGGGACCGGACCCCTCCCGTTTGCTGGAGGGTATTACATACCCCCAGATCCCCCGGTAGAGGGCCCCTTTACAGTTTTAGCTGAGGGCCTCAAAAATTTTCCCAGTTCGGGTCTGTGCACATTAAAGAAGCAGAAGAGGAAGATGATAGCCTTAAAATATAGTTTTTTAAATATATTGTAGTTTGAGTTTGGGAAAATAAACAATCCATTTTTAGTAATTACTGTAATTGCGTTTTCAAAACTATCTAAATCCCACGGGGACTGTTCCAAAACAAAATAGGTCCAAGATACTCTTTAAATCCAAACTATTTTTGTGAAATAACTCTTTATTATTACATAAATTTATTTTTTGTCATGGGTACTGAATTACCGATACATCTAAAATGTTGCATTTAATTTTTTTATAAAGTTCCAAAACATTTTTGGCTCTCCTGCAACTTTTTTTCTAAAAGGATTTAAAGAGTTTTGGAATTGGACGCCTCAATTGGAGACTCCAATAGTAGATAGTAACAGATACCCAATTGCTAATAAGTAATAAGGTATCCACATCTTTTCTAATATGTTTTACAAACAAAAATATTGTATTTAACATATTGGTAGAATAAGATAAAAGGTTGCCAAAGTTGCAGTTATTTCTAATCAGTGAAATCTTGACATTAAGCAGTGATAAAGTCGTGCAGCTTTCGAACATCCCCCCGTATTTTATTAACAAATACCCAAGATAAAATAAGGTAACGTCGGCGAGCAAACATTATAATATATATCCGAAAAAACTAATAATTCATAATGAAAATCGGTCCGAACACATTAATTCACTATCCTAACTCATACGCATTAGAAATCTCCTGAGAACAAGGAGATAGAAACACGACGAAAAAAAAATATACGAAACAAACTAAGAAAAAAATAGGCACCTACAATAGATTTACGACTGGAACCTGGCCCGGCTGACACTCTCATAAATATTGTTTATGTTTAGGTTGAACGTCTGCTAGGTACCTACAGGTGATGTGGCAACGCCGACAGGTTACCTACTATTGGATCTTATTACTCCTCCCCCGGTAAACCCGAGAGAGAATCGAGAATCTGTTTCTTCAGTTCTTCAGTCAGTCGAGTTTCAAATCGCGGACGGGCTAAAATAA
Source organism: Ophraella communa (assembly GCA_035357415.1). Taxonomy (NCBI): domain Eukaryota; kingdom Metazoa; phylum Arthropoda; class Insecta; order Coleoptera; family Chrysomelidae; genus Ophraella; species Ophraella communa. Next base: position 14,760,385 of record CM068988.1, on the reverse strand, counting down.
CCACCGTGACCGTTTAGCGAGTATTGTTGAATAAAATGTGCACATGTGAGGTCACAAACCGCGACGTGTCCGTCAAATCTTCCTAAACAGTGATAAAATAACGCCTCTTCTTGCCACCGGTGCGTGATTCGTCCGAAGATAAAAGAAAATAAACATTTATTTTTATAAATCCGTGCGCGATTTGAATTTAAATTAACTCGTTGATAAAGTGATTTTTTCCAAAAACTTGTGACTGTTTTTCAATGTGTAATTAGTGTTGAAACGCGCGTACAGTGACAACATTTAGTTTGTTTTCATTTATTAAAAGTTTTTTAAGTAGCCCGTCTGTAAACGGCCATATTGCATACCACACCGACAAAGACGGCTGTTCGTTCGGTTATGCGAGGGCAACAGAGACACGTTGTTAGTTCTCCAGAGGCTGAACGACTTGTTGTGTGGTGCGGGGAGCGGAATTGTGGAATGTTAGAGTTCTTCATCTAATACACACACATACACGTGTATAATAACGAAAATGTTATAGTTTTTTTTATAGTAAAATGCAGTCGAATTTATCGTAAAGAAAATAACGAAAAATCATGTGGGGATTTTTGTTGATTTTGTGCGGGATTTCGGTGATGGTCGGAGCGCGCACTCCCGGTCCCGGACCGGGAAAAAACCTCCCTTATTCCGGGTATTCAACGCAAATGCAATCGCGCGCCGTGGACACTCGAGTAACTTTGGAAATATTAGAAGAACAACCGAAAGGTACAACGGTAGGAAAAATTCCAATCAAACCAGGATTTACGTACAGATTTAACGAACCACCAAAAGAATTTACTCTGGACGCATACTCAGGGGAAATAAAAACCAACGCAATTTTAGACAGGGAAAGTATGAAAAACGATAGAATCGATTTGGTAATTCTGTCTAGTCAACCAACTTACCCGATAGAAGTTCGTATAGTGATAATAGATTTAAACGATAATTCTCCAGAGTTTCCAGAACCCAGTATTAAAGTATCTTTTTCGGAAAGCGCAGCAGCAGGTACTCGTCTCCTATTAGATTCCGCAACAGATAAAGATACAGGAATCAACGGAATAAGCGATGATTATTCCATAATAGCTGGTAACAAAGACGAAAAATTTAAATTGATTCTAACTCCAAATCCTACAGGAGAAACTTCCTACTTGCATCTAGAAACCACCGGGAAATTGGACAGGGAAACTCAAGGATTTTACGCGTTGAATATTTCTGTTAAAGATAAAGGAAAACCGCCTAGATACGGATACCTTCAAGTAAACGTAACTATTTTGGACGTGAACGATAACCCTCCAATTTTTGATCACAGTGATTACATAGTTTCGTTAAACGAGAGTGTTCCACCAGGTACTTCAGTTCTCCAGGTCATGGCTACCGATAACGATATCGGGGACAACGCGAAAATCACCTACTACCTCGCCGATTCCGAACGCCAATTCGCAGTCGATCCGGAAACCGGGGAAATATCTACGGCGGAAAATTTAGAATGTCCTCAACAGAACTGTGTGCGTCCTTCGAAACCGGGAGGTGCTTGCCCTAAAAGCTGCGTATTTACAGTGTTCGCGAGAGACCACGGTACGCCAAGACAGAACGGCAGGACTTACGTAACCGTGAATTTAGTTGACGCCAACGACCACGATCCTCTCATCAAATTCCGGTACTTCCCATCGACTTCCGGATACGCCACCGTAGACGAAAATGCCGCCAATGGTTCCGTAGTAGCTGCCGTATCAGTCGTCGACCAAGACGAGGGTTTAAATGGAGAAACCACCGTAATGATAGTATCAGGTAACGAATTAAATCATTTTCGCTTAGATTATACCCCTAGTTTCGATATAGTAAAGGTAAACGGGGTGCTAGATAGAGAAGACGTGTCTAAATACAATATAACCGTAGTAGCCACCGATAAAGGTAATCCTCCACGTACAGCTACCGCTTTTTTAATCATACACGTCAACGATGTCAATGATCACGAACCTGTATTTGAAAAAAGCGAATATTCAGCAGTTCTTAGCGAGTTGGCTCCACCAGGAACTTACGTCGCTGGTATTACAGCTACAGACGAAGATACAGGAGTTAACGCTCAAATTTATTACGCTTTCGTATCAGGTAATGACAATCAATGGTTTTCCATCAATCCAGTTTCAGGTTTAATAACAACACGAGCTTTATTAGATAGGGAAATTCAAGGTACTGTAGAATTGAATATATCAGCTAGAGATGGTGGTCCGAATCCTAAATGGGCGCATACACAATTAAAAGTAACTATTTTAGATGAAAACGATGAAGCTCCGGAGTTTTCTCAATCACGTATCAATGTCAGTTTATCAGAAAATGTTCCACCTGGTTCTTTGGTAGCAATGCTTACGGCTTCTGATCACGATCAAGGTACCAACGGTAGCGTTTCGTATGCTTTACCTAAACGATACGAAGATACTTTCATACTAGATTCATTAACCGGACAACTCGTTACAAAAAGTTATTTGGACAGAGAAAAAATAAGCTTTTATGAAATAAAAGTAGTAGCACGCGATCAAGGAATACCATCTCAATCATCCACAGCTACGGTTTTCTTGAATATATTAGACGTGAACGATAACAATCCGGAATTTTACCCGCAAAAATTTTTACTAACAGTTTCCGAAGACACAAAAATCGGTAGTTCTTTATACAAAGTTACGGCTACCGATAAAGACGAAGGAGAAAACGCCATTGTAACATTTAAACTAGAAAACGGCGGAGAAGGATTTTTTGCCGTCGATGAATGGACGGGGGTGATTTCTTTACAGGGTAATCTAAAACTAGCGCCGAAACCGATGTATCGTTTGAAGATTTCGGCCACGGATCAAGGAGACAAAAGAGCCACAGAAGATGCTACCGTAGAAATAATAAAAGAAGCTTATTTAGAAGAACTACATTTTGAAAACTACGCTGGTTACGAGTTTCAGTTAACAGAAGATTCAGATTACGATCAAAATTTTATTAGTAGAGATGTAGGAATAGTACACGTCAGAGCGGATTCGGTTACTTATTCCATCTTCTATGGAGACCCGAACCGGAATTTCCAGATCAACGAAAACACGGGAAAAATTACGACGGCTAAAAAAATCGACAGAGAGCAACGGACTAGTTATAGTTTGATGGTTATGGCTCGAGCAGGATTGGCTTACGGTAAAACCACCGTGAATATTCTAGTACAAGATTTAAACGACAACAAACCAATTTTTTTGCGGGACAAAGATGAAATTAAACTACCGGAAAACGCGGCTGTAGGTCAAGAAGTTTATCTAGCGCGTGCTAGAGATTCTGACGCAGGTATAAACAGCAAAATAACCTACACGCTTAGCTACAACCCGCTAGATCAGTTTCGTATATCGGAAGCTACGGGGGTGGTTTATTTGAAACGTCCGATACGCTCCGAACCCGGGACGGCTTTGAACGTTGAAATAACCGCTACTGACGGTGGAGAACGGCCTTTATCGTCCAAACACTCCGTCGTTATAATCATAGAAGACGTCAACGATCACACCCCAGTCTTCGATCATACTTCATACGAGACGTCTTTGCTAGAATCGACCCCTGTTAACGTAAGATTTTTCGCTCTAGCAGCCAGTGATGCAGATTCAGGTATAAACGGAAAAATCTCCTACTCAATTTCCGAAGGTAACATTGAAGACAGATTCGGAGTCTTCCCTGATGGGTTTTTGTACGTTAAAAAGCCTTTAGATCGCGAAGATAAGGATTATTATTCTCTAACAGTTACAGCTAGCGATTCGGGGAATCCTTCAAGGTCTTCAGCCGTTCCTGTAGTTATACATGTTATAGATGAAAACGATAATAGTCCTGAGTTTACAAACGATACTTTTATTTTTAACATAAGAGAAAACGAGCCACCAGATTCTTTTGTAGGAAAACTTACAGCTACAGATAGAGATATAGGAAGAAACGCAGAACTAATTTTCTCGTTATCAAGCTCGCAAAACGGTTTCGCCATAGATCCGAAAAATGGTTTTATTCGAACTTCTCGCATTTTTGATAGAGAAGAACTGGTTTCCAACACAGGTCGAAATGTTATAGCCTTAGAAGCATCTGTAGCTGATAACGGTATAGTAAAATTGAGGGATAAAGTCAAAGTTTTCGTACATGTCATAGATGTCAACGATAACGCACCAAAATTCTTAAGAACGCCTTACAAAGTACAGATATCCGAAGGAGCAGCTGTAGGAGCTCAAGTTACTCGCTTATATACCACCGATGCGGATGAAGGTTTGAACGGTGATGTTTTTTACAAGATTTTAGATGGGAATGAAGATGAAAGCTTTGAAATAGATGAAGCCACTGGACAAATCACTTTACTTCGGTCTTTAGACAGAGAAACTACATCGAAATATGTTCTTAAAGTGATTGCACACGATGCAGGTTTAACCAAACGACTTACGTCTTCAGTTACTGTTTCTATAGATATTCTAGACGAAAATGATAATGCTCCGGAGTTTACTCAAAGCGAATCAAGGATATCCGTAGATGAAATGACTTCAGTAAACACTGAATTGATAAGATTTAAAGCAACAGATGCTGATTTAGGGGTAAACAGTGAAATCGTTTATTCTCTAACAGCGGGTAACAGAAAAGATACCTTTCACATCGATCCAATTACCGGAGTATTGTATCTACATAAACCGTTAGATTTTGAAGAACTGACTGCTTATCAATTAAACGTTACCGCGTCTGATAACGGTAATCCGAGGTTATCTACTAATATTCTGTTCGCATTAACTGTAGAAGATGCTAATGATAATCCGCCAGCTTTTCCTAGTACGGCTATAGTTAGACAAATCAGGGAAGGTATCCCGATTCATACACCTATTGTAACTGTGACGGCCGACGATCCTGATTCGAAGTTGAACGGGAAGGTGGCTTATTCCATTTCGTATCAAGATCCAGAAGATAGCAGAAGACATTTCGGTATAAATCCGCTCACTGGAGTTATACATACTCTACTACCGATAGATCGAGAAACGGTGGACACTTTTCGACTTACCGTAGTAGCTACGGATCAAGCTAACCCAGTTTCCGCGCGATTATCAGCCGAAAAGTTAGTGACTGTTATCGTGGAAGACGTGAACGATAATGCTCCTGTGTTCGTTAGCATGAACGCTGCTATTTTACCGAAAACTGACACGTTTATAACGACTGTTTACGCTCGCGACTTGGATTCAGCTACCAACGGTTTAGTTACATACGAATTAGTTAGCGGAAACGGGGATTTGTTCAAATTGGACCAAAGTACGGGTGTGTTGAAATTGAGACGATCCATCTACGATCCGGATCCTACTTACAGATTGTCCGTTAAGGCTACAGACGAGGCTGTGCAAAGCGAACGAAAATCCACCGAATCTTATTTGACGATAATTGCGACGAACGATATGAAAAACGGACCAGAATTCGAGAGCGATCTTTTCACGGGTAGTGTATACGAAAACGAACCGACGGGTACGAGTATTTTGACGGTGTGGGCAAAATATCCTAGCAGTGAAATCGAATATTACGTAACGAACGTCACTGGTGCCGGCGCGCAGGTTGACAGATTGTTCGATATCGATACTAAATTGGGTGTTTTATCGACGGCCACCGAGTTGGATAGAGAGCTAGGGGTTGATACGTACGAAATTGAGGTGTATGCCATCGTTAATGGAGCCGAACAGCTAGGAACTTCCAAAACTAAGGTAAGTGGACACAATTTGCAATATACTCCGCAATTAATAAAAGGTATTTTTTAATAATATTTATTGTTATCTAACCAGTAGTAACTCATACACTTTATTTATAAATATTCTGCAACCCAGAACACACACAATGTTCATATGTATCAAAACTTCCTAGATTTTGGTAACATTGTAGGCCAAGAAATAGGTTAAATATTTTTGATAAAAATGTTGGCAAAAAACATCATTTCAGGGTATAATTATGAAATTTATTCTACTAACCCTTACTATGTGGAAGTCCATCTTACTAAGAAGGTTAAAAAATAAAAAACTTTTTAACAAAACTTCCATTTTTATTTAAAAAATTGGCTTTTTCAAACTTAATGAAAGCCGTTTCGTTAAAACTATCATCTTCAGAATGACATCTTGAGGTAACATTTTGTTATATTTCATTGCATTCCATATACTACTTAATTATTTGCACCACTTTCATATTTAATTATGTTGATATAATTTGATATTTACAAAAAATTTTTTGACATTTGATTGTGACTCTTATTTAGTGTTGTTGTACATTTGGAGTTTTGACGCGCATAAAGTTAGCACAATCCTTTTTTCAAATTATAAAGCAAAGCAAAAAATTGCAGCTCTTTTAGTTTTTTGTTTTTATTAACGGTTTTGCTAACTTGACGTAGTGAATTAGCACGACACACCTCGTATCTCTACTTCTAGTAGTCCTATCGTCAAACAAATACATTCCAAATATTTCGGTTTCTATCTATTCGACTTTGCATTATGTAAAAAAAGGGAAATACTTAGTATGGCTTTTAAAAAAAAATGTTGATAAATTAACTAATATTTATGAGTTCAAAACATGTAAGTAACGAACCAGAGTTTGGTGGAGATATGAAGTATTTGGGAGTACAATAGAATCATTTTGTGCCCAGATTTAGGATTTGATATCCTCTGCAGGACTGGAGTGAAGTTTGTATTATTTGGAAGTCATATTGCTCATGTTAAAAAGTATTGAGAAAAGTTTAATCAAACCAAAACTTTAGTCTTACATTTGCACCCATTACAGATTTTTTATTTCATTTAAAAACAAATCTTTAGTTCAACGATAAAGCTAGCAGAAACCAGCCATAAAAAACAATTTAGAACAAATCTAGATAGACAATAATTTTAGTCTCTAATCAAGTTAATGATTTTTTATTTTATTACAAATTTTTAATTCTTTTGGTTTTCAGTTGGAGGAGAAATTATAGGTTGTGTAAGCTCTACCAAAAGGCTAGGAAAATCTGATCACCCAGTACTGTTAGGCTCGTTATAGGCTCACCTTTGAACCCATTACAGATATTTTTAGATTGCACTTTAAAAAAATACGGATTCTAAAACAAGCAGAATACTATTTGAATTTGTACTGAACGAGGGTTTGAATTGTTTTTTAAGGTTGGTTTCTGCTAGCTCAGCAGTAAAGCTGGCTGAACCCAGGATTAAAAAACGCAATTTATAAATATCTGCAATGGGTGCAAAAGTAAGCCTAACATGAGCTTAAAATTGTGGTGTGATTAAACCTTAAGCCACAGAACCCTTCCTCAATTGATGAGCAAAAAATTAGGTATTGGGGTGATAAATTAGCCTAAAATTATTATTAGTTTTTTGAGTGCCAAAGTGGTTCTGCTAACTTTGCTCTCTGTCATAGTTTTTTTTTGTAATTTCCGTGAACACTTTCCAAATAGCTGACAAGAAAGGACTAATACAACCGCAGTTCTGTACCTCCATCCTCATGAAGTTTATCTAACTCACCCTAAATTTTGAGTTAATTTTACTCAAAATGTTACTTCTAAAATTGGTAGAAAAATATTCTATTTCCTCCTAATTCTTATTATATCTAAAATACAATTTTTAAGTACAATTTTACTGATTATTTTTTGACGTTTCTTAAAACCTTATGTCATTATTATAGTGGGAATAAATCTCGTGATTATTGTCGGGAATAATCACTGTAGCTTTTATTTGCCTAGCAACTGTCAGATACTTGTCAAAATAATTACTTAATTGTGTCAACGCGAAATGGGTGAGTCATTTTATTTTAAAAGGTTGTGAATCAAAAAATAATCTTGTCAAATATAACTCGAGAGTTCCATAAATTAGAAAAAATTTGACAGATTTTGTTCAAACCTGTTGCTATTATTTTCAATTTATTCTCACTCTCTTGTTATACTGATATTTAAGTGGAAATTTTTTGACAGCTGAAACCGGGGCTGAAACCATAGAGAACGCTAAAACCTCAACGTACAGACCATAGACAATGTATTATATTTCTCTATGATACAGACCTTTAAACTATTAATTATTAAGCTTTGTGAAAGATGTCAGATTGGATTAATATTTTTTTTCCAAATTATGCTGTGAAAATTTCCATTCAAGCTTAAATTATTCTAGGAAATTTTCTTTCGGTCACGAATATTTTAAGAAAATTAGTTACTGCGTGAATTGGATCCTATACTAGCGTGGCGTAAAGAGAGTTAAATTGAGAATGGTTTGATTTCTTAAAAAGTCTGTTAGTTACTGAGTATATTAACCCAGAAATCACAGCTTGTGGGCAAATAACCTTTGTAACACATAAAAATTTTAACTGTGTGTCTCTTATTAAATTTTATTTCAACGATACTGTTCTTCTACATTTTTATTATCTCATTAGCTCTCTAGCCCTTTCCCAACAGTCGCCGCTACTTCGAAAACTTAAAATATGTATTTATGTGTGAATTTAACATGCAAAAACCATATTTGCAATGGAAATTAATACACATCTTGACTTGAAACATTTATCTTATAGGTATATTCATAAAAATTGCTAATAAATTGTATAGCTATTCTAAACCAAATATAATAATATGGAAATAATGTTAATTATTATTATTAAATTATTATAAAAGACGTTATTCAAAACCAAAATTGTATGATAAATTGTTTATAATATCTAAATTTATTATAATTTTTTTTTAATTTTATTAGTTAGTTCTAACTACCTACTGGATTGATTGATTTTAAAAGGTGTATTCAATATAATAATTGAAAGTAGGATAAAAATACTATTATCATATTGGACTATCATTTTAATTTGAAAACTTTGGAATTCAATTACTTTGTTTAAATTTTTAAATAACTTGTTGAATTGTATTGTCGATGAAGTTTATAAAAATTGATCCATTGAAATTGGTTCGTTTTTATTAAAAAATGAATCAAATCATTGACAAAAATTTTATTTAACGTATTACTGGCTTCATGAGGTTGACAAAAGATGGTCAGCAAAAAATGATAGCGATGAAAATATTTGTCCTTTAAGGCTATTAAATTTACTTCTAAAAAAAATAGATCAACAATATAATTTTCTTATGCAATCATCTAATAAAAAAGATCTTGTATATTTAACTTTTAACCAGTGACTAGGACAAGGTAGAACATGTCTACCCAAAAATCATGTATATGTTTCCTCGTATTTTTCTTTTTATACAATGACAGTACCTTAAGCTTTAAATGCCCTAAACCTTTGATTATTGGATATCGAGTTGGATACAAGGATACAAGTTTAAGATTTTTATCCCCACACATTCCATTCGATGCTAGTTTTTGCACTGTACTTACATTTGAATCAATACCCAATTCTAGATTACTTGCTTTCTGAATTTTTACCTAATGATGAGGCTAGTTCTTATTGATAAGCTCAGGTATAATAAGATTAGTCTATCCACAAATACTCTTTTCAAACACACTGACTCAAAATATTTAATACTAACTTTTCCATTCACTACTTGAGGGGTGGTTCACTACCCTAAATATGTACACCTACTTCGGTTTTACCCGATGTACTTCGTGTATTTTAGACGCAATTACTTTTGGCAAGCTCCAAAATACTACATAGTTCATTTAAATCTCTGAAATGCTAAAGAACATTCTTCTAATTTGTGATGTTTTCCTCTTGGATAAGTGCAAATTTCAGCTGTATTAGCTTGTATTTCACTGGAAACACAATACTGGGCTTCAATAGTCGATTTTTAAATGTAGTAACCTCGGTAGTAACTATCTGTACAATATCCTGAAAATAAATAAAAGCGGTTGCTGCATTCAGAGTGCATGTTTTGGAGATACCTCAATAAGAGTGGCAAAAGTGCTTCGACAATTGGTTCAAACGCATGAAAAATTGTATAGATCTCCATGGGGAATATTTTGAAAAACAATAATGTGATTTTTGATGATTAATATTTGTTTTTGTTCCAACCCCTAAAAATAAAAGCAACCCTCGTATAATGTGACATTTAACGATATAACCGGTTTTACTTTGAAGAACTTTTTAAATAAATGTACAATTTCTTCCATAGGTGAACCACCCTTCGTCACTACTCACAAGAGGGACCAGTCTATAGAGATTTCACTAGAAACTCTGATTTAGATGTTTGACATTTCCCACCTCTATTCATTCCGATACACCTAAAAGCTAACAGTCCATGTAATAAATTCCGCAAATTAAATAAGGCGTACCTCCAACAGAAACCTTACTATACACTAACTCAATTCTGTGAAGTTGCTTAAACTTCTGACGGACACGTAGTACCTTTATAGTATGAAGTATTTAATAATTATGTAGTAAGTTAATTGGATTAAAAAGTTTGGTATTTAATCTTGCATGCCATTACTTTCGAGTTTGGTTTAATAATTGTGACACTAAAGCATATTATTTCTTTCTATTTCAACTTCGGGGTGGTAAATTTTGAACCAGTTGTCTGCATATTTAAATAATATACCTTCGTTTGAGAGTTTACCATCAAATTTAGATAAAAACTGCGATTTACTGAATGATTTCCTTTTCCGGGTTGATCGTCAAGCACCTGTCTCGATTTGTCGAGCTTCAATCGAGAATAGTTATTTGAAATTCGTGACTGAATGTACTTGGGAATACACCCCGGGTCAATAACGTATATTTTTTTACTTACCCATAATCGATAAAAACTACTTAAATTGACATATAATAATATAGATTAATAGTTTCACGATGTTGGGAGATAAACAGCATCATTATTTACAATAAAATAAAAAAAACGTACAGAGAAACATTCACGATTCGTTTGGTATAACCACAAACTTAAAAAAAGTACCAAATTTCACGTGTGTATATACATCTACGTCGACAGCTGATACTTATCACCTTTAATCTGCTTTATTTTACACACTGTATAATCGTAACGCCACTAAACCGTAATCAATAAATGATTAAATTTTTTTTAAGTTGTTTATAATGCCAACAATAATCCCCTCATTGAAGATCTCGATCATCACCACCACACACACACACTCACACGCATAATGACATAATTGGATAACGTTTACGAGCTTTTGTGGTCTTAAATTTCGATTTTCAACATTCTTATCTTCATATTTATACCTCAGATTTCTTTGAATAGAATAAAAAAGGTTGTGCCAAGTTTGTAAATACGTACGCGAGAATAAGCTTATTTGCCTATAGATCATGGAATTTATGAGTGTCTAGCGTTCTCGGTTGTGTTGAAAGAATATTTAACGCGTTTGTATTATTTGATGTCTTCTTCGTTTCTTGTTTCTTATTGGGGTTGGAATTAAGTTTCTTTTTTTAAATAAATAATATCGCTGAAGACTTCGATATAAATGTAAGGTTATGTTAGGTTAGGTAGCTCATACAATAATCATTAATATGTCGGCGGCATGAGTATACGCAGTATTTATTTTCCTGTTAGAGATTTCTGACAATTTTCAAAGTTTTCTCAAAAAATAAGTAATTTGAGTCTTATTTTAACGACTGTCACAGACCTATAAATAATTGACATTTCAGTTACAAGAGTTTCTGTAATAGTCTGGTCAAGAAGTCATTTAAATCGGATTTGGGTTAAACCCATCCGAAAAATTTGATTTTGGTGTCAATCTATTCGAAATGACAAATAGAAAAATGTTCCTGAATTTCAAAATATTTTTTAAAAAATTTCCTATTGTTATTAACAATTTAAGATTTTAAAAAAAGGGGGTTTAGATTTTTGTTAATAACTCAAAAACTATTCTAGCTAAAACAAAAAACTGAACGGATTCTTAAAGGGCAGGAAATTTCCAATAAAAAAGTTCTACCTCCCCGAATTGTAGCTCAATTATTTATAGGTCAAAATTAATGTTGAAAATGGCATAAAAAACCGGCGGCGCGTCACTGTCGCAACAACCAAATGACAAATTCTTTTTTTTTTCAATATAGTAAAAATATTAATAAAAAAAATTAAAAAAGTTCTAAAAAAAATATTTTGATATTCTGGAACATTTTTCTATTTGTCATTTCGAATCGATTGACACCAAAATCAGATTTTTCGGATAGGTTTAACCCAAATCCGATTTAAATGACTTCTCGACCAGACTATAAGAGCCACATACGTTAAAAGTTAATACTGCACAAGAGGTCCGACCATCGGAATATAGGGCGCTGACATTTTGAACTAGTTTAAGTGCCGGTCTGGCCCAAAAAGATCAAAATCAATTTTATATATTTTTTTTAATCGATTAAAAATAGCAGATATTTTTAATCTAAAGAATAAATATTTACTTACGTATATATACTACTATTAAACACAAATGATGAAATATAATACATAATATGTGAGAACGTTAAACGTAAAAATTTATGTAATAAATCCAAACAAGAAAAACAGTATCTACCTGCAACTAATACAAACAAAGCAACGGAATAAAAATCTATACAAGAGACAAAAAATACGGTAATTAAACAAGAGTTTACCGTAAACCAACTTACACTAATAGGTATTTGAATTATGAATCCAATCATTTCATACGCGAAAAAAAAGGTATAGCTTTATAATCTTTATAAAAGAGGCCAAAATAATTTGCTCTAATGATAATGAATTCATAAAGGAAAAAACTTTACTAAAATCAGTTTTAAAAAACCATAATTAGCCAATAGACTTTAGGTATAAACAAAGAAATTAGGAATATAGAGAATGGCACATTGTTAAAGACCAATAATAATAACAAAAATATTCATAATTCAGATTACATAGTATTTCAATACTTAACAATCAGGTAGATTCTGTATAAGTCTTGTTATCGTAACCATTAAATCTTTTAAACAATAACAATGTGGTAGTTTGAATTCGTATTCCGTTTGGACCGTATTAGCAATATTTGTTATTATTTAGATTCATAACAATATTGTTATTACAATGCGAAAAATTTCTATTTCAATAGCTGACAACACTGTAATCATTACTGTTTTGTGTCATTTTGTGATCAAAAAGAAGAATGTGAGGTTAGTGTTTGCGCGATAACCTACAAAATGAGTAGTAACATTCAAAAATTAAAAAAGGGAGTTATTAGTAAACTGTTAAGAAAAAAATGCAGTTTTAACTACAAGCAAAATGCACGCCCAAAATGATACAGAGGTAGAACAACTCATTTTGTTAGATTTTTCTGCCAACATGCAAACCACAAAAGCAGAATTATATACCCAGAGGTCAAATGAAAAAGCTAGTTCACTTAAAGAAATGACTAGTACAATTTTCCTCTTATCATTATGACTTAATGATATTTAAAAAAAAATAATTGTATTTATAATTGTGACAAATACCTAGTTAATAATCAGGTTCATTATCTGAATCTAAAGCTACCTAATTATATTTACTGCAAATTTTATGTAAAACTGAACAGGAAGTAGTAAGTAGTTATATAACCTGCAGTAGCATGTTTGTAATGCAACATTTGTAAATGAAAAGGACTAGTGTCCCTTCTTGTTGCCTCTTTCACAAATTAAGATAACTCTTGTATTAAGTCAAGACATGCTGTTTTGTTTAATCGTAAAAGCTTTGTAAATCAATATTCAGGTAGTCCTAAAGGGTTACTGGTGTCCCTTATATGTCTAAACTCTAATATTAAAACGATTCTAAAAATAAAATACATTTCAAAAAAAACCAAATACCTATTTGCTATATTTTCATACGCCTATATAAAATCGACTTGAAAAAATAACGGAGACGTCATTTTTACAAATTTGTCATCTTGTTATAATTATAACAAGTATAAAAATTATCTTGTTGAGATAGCCAGCGTTGTAGCAAGATCTATTAATAAAAGACAGATCATATTGCTTAAAACTAATGATAAGAATACCGTTTTTTGCAAAACTTGCTAAGAAAAGCAATATCTTTTTCGAGATCTTTTTCATAACCATGTTGTTGCAAACAGAATCGACCTGAATATCGTATGTTAAGGGATTATCAGAATTGATTAAGAAAACTGGTAATAAATTTAATATTCGAACTAGCTTTTAATCTAACAATACGTTGAGATCTATCCTAACAAAAACTAAACCAAAAAACGAAGTACAATCTTCAAAAAACTGCATACATCGCACCTTCAGAACTATAGAGCATTAACTGCAAATAATATCTTTCTGAGATAATGGGAATTTAAAAAGATTTCAACATTAAAAAATTTTTTACTCTTAAGTAATTAAATGTTAAAACAAAATTTTTGGAAATAAAAATAATCAATGTTAAGGGGCTTTATTTCCAAATAATACGTATTAAAAAATGTTTGATTTTTGGTAGATTTTACACACATTTTACCTTATAGCTCTGAACTGAAATAATAAAATTGCACATAATCTAATCAATAGTAACTTTATTACATACAAAAAACAGTGTGTAATCAAAATTATAAGCTACACAGAAAATGAAAACGTATCATCAGACAATAAAATAATATATTATACATACTTTTATGGCAAGTATCATTAATATTATTGTGAAGAATTTCCAACTACTAAATTATTAAAAAAATCATGGTATTGGGGTTTAATTGCATTTTTTTCGCATAAAGATAAGAGATCTCTCTTTTTAACTGCAGTGATACCTGGTGCAGAAGCATATGCTGTCTTTAGTTCTAAGTTTTCTAGTTCAGTAAAATGCCCCCTTAATCGGCGACGCAGGTTCATTGTTTTGAAGGGTCCTTCAAAACTAGTCTTCACTTTGAAGGAAAATGGGCTGTTCTTTTCTACTTTCAAAACTTTAATATCATTCCATGTGATTTTGTTTCCGTCTTCATCAATGTTGAAATTGTTGCCAATCACTGAAAATAGGTGTTTAAGGTCATAAAATTGATCAGTGCACATTTCATTTATTTTGAATGGTGGTCCATTTTTCTTAGCTGACTGGATAACGGTCACCCATTGGGCTGGTACATAAATAGGACCTCCTTTAAGAACTCGCTTTCGTTGTTTTTCAATGAGAGAATGGGAATGTCCAGTAACCAGAAATATATGTGTTATTTTAGGTATATTAAATGTATGCACTGCGTATACGTATAAGGCGAGTATAAACTTATTTTTGTTCTGTCCGGAACAATTATCCGACTAAAACACCACGTTGCTGCCGTTTCCTATGTCCTGCAGGTATTGAAAAAGGCATGTTCCAATTTCAATGGGACCACGATGAGCAATGCCCTTATACCAAATAAAATTTGCAAATAATCCTTTACAGTTCCCAATTATTTTTGGACACAAAATAGTATATTAAACAACGCAGTTCATATGGATTTCTGTTATGACAGTTATGACACGAGTTCCAGTTTAAAAAACGAATCGCCAAGCGATGAGTTTTTTAAAAAACGAGTGTCACAACAGCCATATGAAATAAGTTGTTTATAATATATTTATATTTTGCCATTTTATTATTTTTAAAATCAATTTATTATTTGTATGTAAATTACGAAAATGTTGATTCTAAAAAGTATGTTGTAGCACTGTGTAATTTATCACATTTGTCAGTTTTGAAATTTAAATGATCAAATGTTAATGTTTTAAAATATTTTAAATTGAATAATCCATCAATAATAATATATTATATAAGTAAAAAATGATATTTATGTTCGCAAATACCAATGTTAAAAAAATGTCCAATAACCAATTACTTGGTTAGTTATTATCCAGGTTTTCTTATGATTTATTATTGTAATCGTTGCTAATCGATACACACTTCAATACACAAAATCACGAAACTGTTTAGACATAATTTAAAAACGATAATAATCATCACAATAAGCAAACAAAATAAGCAAATAAGCATAATCCCAAAGAAAACCGGTCCTGGAGCGTGCAATTCACTGGATCCCATCCCTAGTGGACTATGAAATTCTTAGAATCACACAATAAAATATTTTCTTAATTTTAAATTTTATCAATGACATTGTCTGTTGTGAATGTACTTTTAAAATTTGAAAACAAAAATTTTATAGTCTTAAACTTCAAAATATTGAACGGTTGAACAAAACTTCCACTATTTATTCGAAAAATAAGTTTTAAAATGCAATTACAGCTGTTTCGCTAATAACTAGCTAGCAACTAGTCAGATTGACATATTAACTACTTTAAACTGTTGATCTGCTAGATGTTAATGAACAAATAAATCTTAGAAGTTCTCCACTATTAAACTGTTTACTTTGATTGAGTCTTCATTTCATACATAGATAATACATTATTGTAACATAAATATATTAAGTTATTGTCAAGATCAGCATGATATAGTTCTTTCCTGGTTTTTCTATATCATTGCACAGTTATACTGAGGGAAATACATCCAGGATAATCCCTTAGGGCTAATAACATCTAGGCTTTAATATTGTTATGTCTTATTACTTCCATACTTGGTCTAGCTTTAATACTACCTAATCAACATCAGGTACCTACTCGGGTACCTAGCTACAAACAAACAAAATGTAACTTCTATATGTCAATCTGACGATGCTAATTCTATAGCGAAACGGCCGTCATTACATTTAAAGTAGTTTACGAATAAATAGTGAACGTTAATTCAACCTATTAGTTGTTTATTGTTCTGAATACAACCTAAATAAAGTAATCTCTAAGGCTGTAGTTCGACTTTTCATTTTTTTGGCGTATGTGGCTACTACTTACTGTATGCTCTTAATTCTATTTTAATATTATAGTTGACTTACTTCTCTAAATTTCATTTTTTTCAAGTTTTATTTCTTGTTTAGAATGTAGTTAGTGGTTCTTATCTTATTTATAAATAAGTAAATATTTGAAGTAGGTACTGATAGATGGCTTTGAACCTCACTGTACTTTTTTCAGCTTAAATATGAATTCTGCGTAACTTTAACTTGATTATTATTTATGTAAAAAGTAAATGCCAAAATATTCATAAGTCCACACCTAAGATCCTTATGCCGCTACTGATATTTTACTTGAAACAATACATTCCTCCCACTATTTCTATTTTATTACCCGTATACCTTATATACAGTTAGAGATCATTTTTATTGACTTTAATTTCTACTTTCAATTTCGCTTGAAACTTGTCTTGCGAAACGTAATATGATAATGGTGTTACGTTTTCTCCAATAAACATCCTTTTTTGTCCTGTAGTTTGCCGTTTTGATAGAGATAAATAAATTATTTGCCGGTTACGTTTATTTATGTTTAATTGCGACAACCGAGTGATTATTCACTTAGTACCTTACTTACAGTTTTTTTTTGTTACAACTTTAACAACGCATTAAGTAAATTGGTTATGTATACGTTTTGCACATAAGATTTTATTTAAATGGTATGATTTTCACCTTAACTTTATTAAGACTTTACAAGTTTTTTTATAAAACAGTTTCTTGCAGTAACAATTTCTTTTAAAGCATGGTATGAAAAAGAAGAGAGATTCTATGAGTAAAATGGGGGGAACTTGATCATTAAAAAATGTAATTTTCCGTGGTTTTTATAATACGAGGGTTGCCTTTTAAATTTCGGGATTTGGTAACCCTGGTGTTGCAATCTATCGTAAAGTTGGACATTTTTAAGGTTATACGTACTCAGAACGTTTTAACATCCGACGAGCGCTATTTGTGTTGTTTAGAGTAACTCAGCAACAGAGCATGGATGAACTTAATTCAATTTTTGCCGATGAAGCTCCATCAAGGACCAGTATTTATCGATGGTATGGTGAATTCAATCGTGGCCATAGTTCACTCCAAGACGAATTTCGTGCAGGTCGTCCAACATCAGTTGTTGTTCGACAACCATTGATGCTGTGCGCGAACTGATATTGCAAGATCGTCATATAACCTATCGTGAGATTGAGACAACCAGCATACATTCAATATTGCATAAATATTTGACGATCAAAAAAATTTGTTCGCGTTGGATCCCACACAATTTGTCAATCGCTCAAAAAAAGGCTCGTGTCGATTGGTCCAAGGAAATGCTCAAAAAATACGACCGCGGGGCTTCGAACCAGTTATTGATACCGTGACAGGTGATGAATCGTGGATTTACGCGTATGAGCCCGAAAATAAACAACAGTCGAATGTATGGGTGTTTCAAGATGAACCCAATCCAACACAAGTTGTTCACGAACGAAGCACTTCCAAGCAAATGGTCGCAAACTGGACACATAGCAACCGTACCACTAGAACAACTCAGAACAGTCAATTCTGAGTGGTACACAACCATTTTTTGTCTTCCAAGAAATCAGGAAAATCAACCGCTGCAGACGGATCACTCTTCACCACGACAATGCGAGCTCCCACACATCGGCTCAAACAACTGCATTTTTGAGCACCCAAAACATCGATTTGATGAGTCATCCGCCGTATAGTCCTGACTTGGCAACGAATGACTTCTTTTTATTCCCGTACGTACAAAACGAACTAAGAAGTCAACGTTTTTGGATACCTGAAGAAGCGGTTGCTGCATTCAGAATGCATATTTTGAAGATACCTCAATCAAAGTGGTAAAAGTACTTCGACAATTGGTTCAAACGAATGCAAAAGTGTATAGATCTTCATGGGGAATATCTTGAAAAACAATAAAGAGAATTTCGATGATTAATATTTGTTTTTGTTCTCTAATCCCAAAATATAAAAGGCAACCCTCATGGTAAACCAAAAATTTCCGTATCTACATGTAATAAAAATGTGTTGCATTCTGTACCTACTAGTATTTGTAATTGGTAAAAATAATAATATTTTTCTATAAAAAAAACGAAAATTTATAGTGATCAACTTTTTACACGGGTTGGGGTTACTTTGATCAGGCTTTGAATTTCCCACTTAATCAATGTAGTACCTGACGGTATGAATTTGTAATGTTTCCGCTCTGTAATTCGATTCATATTATTCCAGCAACGTACAATTTTAGTGTGCGGGGTAAAGATTAACCTGAGTGACAGTTTCTTGTAGACAAAACCACAATTGCGTTTTAATTTAAAATCTTCTTCTTTCTTTTACATCGACCATTTTTTGAAATGGGTACATTGTTCGGCGATTGATTATTTCTTCAGGGAAAGGGAGAAGTGATATTATGTCATCCACATCAACATGAAAAACATCATTGTCATTCATTTTAAAGATTTTTTTTGTTGCATTGATGGATTTTAGACCCGTGACTTCCAATTCATTCTCTACAATATTGGTAACTCTAGCAACATATCTACACACGTCACAAAAAATATCGCATAATTTTAAAAATTGAATTATGGTGTAAAATAAAATGTCACATTTTTCAGAATATTTTAATATGAGTGTACGGTACCCTTTAGATGTAGGTACAAAAGCCCAAAATATTCACAGTTTAAATCGCCTTCTTGTTGAAAAACAAAAAATGAATAAATTTTGATAAATCCTATTAGTATTATTTATATTTTAAAATTTCTTGTGTGCAGTACGTTTAATTAATTTTGCATTTGGAAGTGTCTATAGAGCGGGTCACAGTTATTATGAAGCATTGCGTTTATGGACGACGGCGTTGCCATATCGGCATGTTCTTCGAATTTGGTTCCAACTGGCGCGGGAATATAACTTGCCATTGTGTTCTATTATGATTTAAATGTTGACTAAATTATTCATTTGAAAATCGTTTAGTGAGTAATTAAGAATATTTATAATTATGCTTTTAGATAAATTTTACACGTTTAAAGAAAAATATTGTAAATCCGCTAAAATATTCAAATTTTATACGTTTAATTATCACGTATAAAGAAATAAATAAATACAGCGGCCTTACAAAAGACCTTTGTCAAATTATGAAATAATAATATAATTAATAATAAAAATATGTCAATAATAATAATATATACATAAATTACAAGACGAGTGGTAAAAAAGTCAGCTGTCATCTAAATTTTAAGGGAGAACGATTAACACAGAAAAGTTAATGAAATCTTGCCGACGTTTCGATGATTTTTCCGAGGATTTTTCTTCTGGCGGGTTGTTGTAACAAACAAAATATAGAATAAGTAAATGATTTAATAATTACGTATTTTAACTTGAATTAAAATTAAACTTTAAAAATGACAATGATTAGCAGGTAATAACTAAAATAAATGAAAATTGAATGGAACATTTAGCATCTTTGTAATTAAATAATATTTTCACTGATGACAATCAAGCTAGCACCCCCACACTGACTAAATTTAAAAAAAAGTAGCCCATAATTAAGTGCTAATTAAAGGCTAATTTGTACCACAAAAATTAAAATTTGTACCACCGCGATAATCGAGAAAAATCGACTTGAAAATGGGGGGTGCTAGGTTGAGATCAAGGCAGCACCCCCACTTTGATCGATTCCAATTCAATTACATCAAAATAAAGGGCATATTAAAGGCTAATTTGTACCACAAAAAGTTAATCCATATTATTATTTATAATGTCAAAAAATAAAATCGAACGCTGTAAATATCGCTGCTCTATAATTTTAGCACCCCCACTTTCGACTATTCAAAAAGTGAACACACAATATTATAAAACTAATTAAAGGCAAATTTGTACCACACAAGAAATTTTTATACTTTTCAATATAAATCCGCCAATTGAATTTAACACTTTGCGGTCGTATTGAATGGTGGCGGATGCGCTGAAATCTTTTATTTTTGTCAATATTCTAAAACAAATTAAACCTATGGTTTCTAATTATATTATAATTATATTTCTATTATGGTGCACATTGCACAATTGCTTTCCTGCCAATAGGCCATCTCTGTACTACTGTAATGATTTACAATCCCTAAATCGATAGAAATTCTCAATAACAAGTAAACACTTGGCCAATTCGGGAAAAGTACTTATTCGGTGTCGAATGAACGGGATCTTATTTACCCGATAACCTATAACAACAGTTTACAAATGTCCAGTTAAACAAGTGCTAGGTAGATGCTTTAATCGTAATCCTGTCTTTGAGAATAGTGTGTAATAAAATGAGTTCGGTTGGAAGGAAACGTTTTTTAAATTATGAACATATTGCTGCAGTCGTTTTACAAAATGAGGAATTACTAATTAATAATGGTAAATTAATAACGCGAGCAAACAAAGTGTGGGTGGAATTAGGTAAAATTTTGGACATGAAAAACACTGCCCTGTATGCATACATTTCTAATAATAAAAACAATATTAAAAGTGAAATTCTCGGCCTCGAAACGCATAAACCTATGGACAAATTTGAAGATGACGACGAGATAATAAACAATGATTTAGATTCTAGTGTAAACAGCGCTTATGAATCAATTATCGAAGAAGAAATTTGTATTTACTTAAGTAAACAGAAATTTGATAGTTTATTAAAAATACACACAGACAGAAAAGGTAAGATAATTGTTCATTCATTAGATTTTGTGAAATAAAATAACTATTTTTTTATGAGAACTAATTTGAGCTAAAAATTGTATTGCACCCGAGAACGCTCGCTGGAGCAGCTGAGTTGTTTAAGTGAGCGATAATGAATGTGATTGAGATTTACTCGAGAAACATTCTTAATAATAGTCATTATTTAGATACATATTGGGGAGATTAAAACAAACAAGAAAATTCATACAACATATCAATTTGGCAACTTTTGGCGACTTGAAAAACTTTTAATTTATTTATATTCTTTAACTTAACTACTTGCTTCTTAATTATCATAAAATTCTGTTGAATGATGCACCTACATACCCACCTAATGTTTTTAAAGTTTTTAAGACAAAGACCCGTTTACTCCTGCGAAAAAAGTCATTTGAACTTTTGCTTTGTTTTGACCTCTATTCTTTTGTTTATATCCTGTATATTCCTTTAAGCGGTGTTGACATTTAGTAATCAAATTTAAAACCCGCATAGTACTAGAGGTATTTCATCATGATTTTTGAAATATTTAGATCAGAGTCAATCATAAAACACCTAACGAATAGAAAGTATTAAAAATTCGAAGAAAACAAATGGCAATCTCTAATAACAGAAAAATTAGACGAGAATGGTATGAAATGTGGGTTTCAGTTTTAAACTCACAAAATATATCCTACAGCAGATACTGCTACATTTCAAGGAAAATGTACTCGATGTAATGCTTTGAGAGGGGAAATTTTGTCTATGAAAGGAGAAGTGTCATGTTTATATCCAAAATTGGCAATACTGAAATATCGAGTGAAATATGCGGCAAAAGGTATTTAAGAGGCGACAAACGATTGGAAGCTACCAACAAATCAAAGTGCCACATGTTTTAGAATGATGACAAAAATAAAAGATTTCAGCGCATCCGCCACCATTTAATACGACCGTAATGAGTTATATTCAATTGGCGGCTTTATATTGAAAAGTATAAAAATTTCTTGTGTGGTACAAATTTGCCTTTAATTAGTTTTATAATATTGTGTGTTCACTTTTTGAATAGACGAAAGTGGGGGTGCTAAAATTATAGAGCAGCGATATTTACAGCGTTCGATTTTATTTTTTGACATTATAAATAATAATATGGATTAACTTTTTGTGGTACAAATTAGCCTTTAATATGCACTTTATTTTGATGTAATTAAATTGGAATTCGATCAAAGTGGGGGTGCTGCCTTGATCTCAACCTAGCACCCCCCATTTTCAAGGCGATTTTTCTCGATTATCGCGGTGGTACAAATTTTAATTTTTGTGGTACAAATTAGCCTTTAATTAGCACTTAATTATGGGCTACTTTTTTTTTAATTTAGTCAGTGTGGGGGTGCTAGCTTGATTGCCATAGTTTTTAATAATATTTATTATATAGAATACATCTGTTTTGCAAAATTCATAATAAAACGTTTCTACGAAAATAAATTGGCTGAGTTAATTGTGGTTCAAGCTGTAACCAAAGCGGGAACAATGTTGAATATTCGCCCATAAGATTTACATTGGCCTATGCCGGCCATGCTGCATAATAACTGTGACCCGCTCTATAGAAACATTTTGAGTAAAAATGAGTAATTTAACTCCAGAACAAGTAGCTCAAATCGTGGTTTTAGTTGAAGATGAACGATCTCAGCAATATGTTGCTGAAGTCATGGGAATCAACCAATCCAACGTTTCTAGAGTCTTAAGAAGGTTTAGAGAAACTGGAAGTTATAATAGAAGACCAGTTCCAGGACGTCACAGGTGTACTAATCCTGCAGATGACCGTATTATTTGAGAATTCAGACTTTGCGAACTCGTTATGTTACAGCCAGGCAACTATAAAATGTTCTCTCTGGAGTCCGTAACGGTAGAATATCTGTCAATACGGTTAGAAACAGATTAAGGAATTTTGGAACGCAGAATGCCTGTTACTGCTCCATTGTTAACCGGAGCACACCGTGTAGCACGTTTAAGGTTCGCAAGAGAACATGTTAATTGGGATAATTATGGATGAATCAAGATTTTCACTTTTGCTTTTGCTTTTTGCTTAGTGTGATATAAGAGCAGCCAGAAATTATGGTATGAGGAGGCATCTGTTTTGAAGGCCACACGGAGTTAATTATGTTCCGTAGGGGATCACTGACAGCTGATCGGCATATAAAGGAGGTTCTTGAGGAAAATGTAGTGCCATTTGTTCCAACCATTAGAGACTTTATTCTAATGCACGATAACGCTCGCCCGCACGTTTCCAGAATAACAATGGAATACCTTCAAGAGGTTGGTATCCAAGTTTTAGATTGACCAACAGTTAGTCCAAAACTAAATCCAATTGAACATGTTTGGGACAACCTGGACAGGCGCATAAGAACTCGTAATATGGCTCCAGATAACCTTGATGAGCTGGAAAATGTTTTAATAGAAGAACCCGTAACTGTCTTCTGCTGTACAACCCTGGAGCACGAAGTGTTTTTCGTATAGTTTTAACTGAAACAGTTACACCTGTAGCTCGTAGAAGATCTCGTTTTAGCTTTGGATGAGGAACATTCAGATTTCTTCTAGCAATTTGTTAGACAAAGCGGTTCAGTTGTAACTCTTTGATGACTTTGTCTAGGACTATTCTTGAGAGTTCCTAATTCCAAATTACTTTCCAAATAACTTAACTTAAATAACATAAGTTTTGATTCCCATCTCTTTGCACATCTGCACATCTCTTAAGGCATGATTACCTATCATCTTTGGACCGATGTAAAATTACTGGAGTAACGTAATTTTACTAGTGTGAAGTGAGCGGCCAATTTCTAGCAGCCGTTTTCAGCGTAGCTGCCAAATGACCAATGGCGTCGTATGCATATATTTAATATATAAAAATAAAGAAAAATTGATTAAATGAAATCTTATAATTTTGTCTAAAAACTTTTGGTGAAAATATTAAGTTGGCTGAATATTTCCTAGGGGCTCTAATCTATGTTTTTCAAAATGTCTCTATTTTAATGACCCCTCTCTACCCCTTAGACGGCTTGCGATTCCATAAAATGCATGGAGGAGATTCTTAAGAATAAGATGAAGTTATGGTAAAAATATTAAGTTGGCTAAATATTTCCTAGGGACTCTAATCTATGTTTATCAAAATTTCTCTATTTTAATGACCCCACTCTACCCCTTAGACGGCTTGCGATTCCATAAAATGCATGGAGGATATTCTTAGGAATAAGATGAAGTTATGGTGAAAATATTAAGTTGGCTAAATTATTCCTATACTTTTTTGTACTTCATCATTTAAAGGCTGCTAGAAATTGGCCGATAACTTCACACCAGTATTTTAATACTGAACATAAAATTTAAAATATTATAATTAATGTGCAGTCGTTTGTTATTCGCTATCATGTTTCTTTTCAGCAGAAAACCTTATCTTCGACTAACATACCAAGTTTTTTCCCTACAAAATATCTTAGTTTGAAATACTGAGTGATTCTATATAAGTTTGGTTGTGTGTATTGTATATAGAGAGATATTAAATATTGCAAAACACCTTTGAACATTATAATTCCATTGCAAGATTCTTTAAAATCCAATAGCAGCACACCTTAACAATAAAAAACGCAATTTTTAGATGTAATCCAATTTAAAAATTACACAATTATAGAGTGCAGATTTTAAAATATAGCTATGCGGATTTGGTTTTCAAGAGTAATTTATAACTTTGCCTTGAAACGATCAATAAACAATGTGTTTTCTGACGCCACTGATCTCGGGGGTCATATACGGGATTATTATTTATTATGTTATACTTGAGGTAGTCTACATATGTAATGTCATTCTGGGTTAGGCCTGTAATATGATATACAGCCGCACTGGCATAGACAGAGAGAGGTAGGGCCTCCAGTGCTATCTGTAAAAGGAGTGGTTAGGTATTTAAAAGAAATCCGATGTTTTCGTTAAAAACTACGCCCCTGCAATTTTGCCTACTATCTTTGAAGACAACTGAAACTAGTGTTGAAACAAGATAAAAAATATTTGATTTGTCCGTTATTATTATTTGTAAATTATATTGTAAATTGCAGTGAAAAAAAAAGAAGTAAAAGGTACGAAGCAGGTGGCGCAATCGTGAGTCGTAGGTTCCGGTTCGAAGTGCAATGTGACCATAATAAGCTATAATTTAAGTAGATTTTTGTTGTGTGTCGTGTTGTTTTGGCATACGGGTAAGTTATGGGACAGATTTATATGCGCGGTTTTCATTTGGCGATGACAAATGACTTAAATGTACAACGCCATCGTGTACCGAACCTACTGTGTAACATTGTCATAAGGGAAGAATTTATTAACCGTTCATATCTACAGGGCAAGTTTTTGTTTAATCATCAACTAAATTAGTTATACTTCGTTAAATCCAAAAACAGAACCAAAGTAATTTATTGAGACATAAGATTCGTTATTGGAAGAACCGTTACTAATAATGGTTAGTAAACTAATTTTATTAATAAGAATGAAATTCTTATTTGCAGTTCAAAGTTAATCCTTGTAATATTTACTAGAAATTTGCACGAGGGGATTTCAGTACTAAAAAAATATAGGTATGTACAACTAATATCTTTTTACAAGTTTAATACTGTAATTATTACTTTATTTCCTATAACAGTATCTAATTACCTCGCTAATTACCTATATTATTACTTCATTGCACTATATATTAACAAGAACGTGATTTATGTTTAATGTTTGAATCTTTTATTTTTGAATCTTTGATATTTGATCTTTAATTTTTTGATTAAATTGATTGTACTAACCCTTACTTTTTGGAAGTCCATCTTATTAAGAATAATGAAAAAAATCTTCGTTTTACCAAAACTTCCAATATTTATTTAAAAAATTGCTTTATTAACTTATGAAAGTTTGAAATTTGGTTTTGATTATAAAGTTTAAGAAGATTATTGTTGAAAATATAATATTTTGTCAAATAGTTAATAAATTAATTTTTAAAAAATCATCTTCGAATTCATTAAACATAAATGGCGCAGTAAGTAGGATTGAAAGATCAGTAGGATAGTAAATGAAGATACAGTCGAATAAAAGAAGGAATTAAGAGTATTATCCAAAGTAGTATTATCCAAAGTGGAAGACCTACGTTTGAAGAAAATTAATTTTGTTGAAGTAAGATTTAAAAATTTTTAAGTAAAGAATTAATAGCTAGAGAGGGATCAGCCTTGTCCACTCTTATTAGCAATAAATAAGATGAATAAAAATGAGAGAAGTCAGAAGAAAGAAGTAAGAAGAAAGAAGAAAGAAGAAAGAAGTAGAAAATATCCCGCTAGAGAGAGAATCAACCTTTTCCGCTCTTATTGGCAACTAGAATTCGAAGAAGTTCCGAAGAAGATTAAGTTTATGTGAGTACATCCTACTGACTGCGCCATTTATCTTTAATATTTGAATCTTTGATATTTGATCTTTAAATTTTCGTCTTTGATATTTGGTATCAAATATTTGATTGTATGATATTTGATTATAATTATTGATTATAAAGTTTAAGAAGATTATCGGTGAAAATCTAATATTTTGTCAAATAGTTAATAAATTAATTTTTTAAAAATCATCTTCGAAATCATTAAACATAAATCGTGTGTTTTTCATTATTTTTGTCAAATTTACCAGTTTTTTATTTTGATTTTGAAATTTTACCAATCAGTTTAATTGTCAAAATTTTGAATTGATTACAGTAGAAAAATTGACCTTTACCCTGACGTCATACCTACAAACCTCTCGAAATGAATCAATGAGCCACCGTCTAAAAAGTAAGGTTATGTAAAAAATATTTATTAAATGCAAAACAGGAAATTTTGTACAAACCGTAACAAATTCGAGGTTTTGTAAAAAACCGATTTAATAGAATTTATTTGAATGTAAATAATAAAGCGCTTTCTCTTAGAGTTGAAAAGAACGTGTCATTGCTTGATAGACAAGTATAAATAATTGTTTGATGTGTTACTACTACCAGTAGAAAATGATGAGGTATATAAGTTTGTGTGTATTACTGTTCACTGTTAGTGAAGTCAGGGTAATGGTCAATTTTTTCTATTGTATATATCTATGTATGTATGTTGGTCCCTCCTTACTTGCATGGGTATAATATTTTCCCAGACTTAAAGCAGCTGTTATAGTTCTATTTTCCTAAGAAAGTCTAGTACATCGTCGGGCTTCAAAGTAGGTAGATCATCATATTCCATTTCGTGTGTTCCTAGGTATCTGGCCCTAGAATTCTACAAGGCAGGGCATTCCGCAAGTATGTGTATTGAGATTTCGTCCTCTTCCTCACAGAATCTGCTCTTTGCTTCATCTACTAACCATAGTTTCTTTACATGACTTTTTAACCTGCAATAGTCGGTTAATATTACTGCTAAAATCCGGAGCCCCTTTTTACTGAGATTGAGGCAGCTAAGAGATATTTTTTTGGTGGTAGTTTCCCAGAAATATTTTAGCTTGTCCCAGTCCTTTCAGCTGATTCCAGTACTGGAACTTTTTCCTCTCCATTTCTTTTCTTTCTCCATAATTTTTCAAATACTACGTTACTGCTGATGCTCCTTTTTTTACCACCTTAATATGCTGTTTCGTTCCCTTCTATTCCTTCTGGGACCAATAGGAGAGTGACAGTGTTCTTCTGGGCTAGTTCATTTAGCTTGCCTAGGCATTTCCAAACCATAGTCGAACTGACTCTATGAGAGCTCGCGCTTTGATGGCTGCTTAACTATTCGACATGAGCTTGACTATCCGATATGATCACAAACTCTTGTCTGCCGTAGTTTTTTTAAACATTGAATTCCGCACATCTTTGCTTTCTGATTATTTTTCTTTCGGTCCAAAAACTCCTACTCCTGTTCCTTTTTCTAGCTTGGAACCGTCAGTATACCACTTTATGACATGTTGGTTTAAATTCTGTTTGGTGACTTCATCTCATTCAGATTTACTACTCAACTTTGTGATTAATTTTCTCACAAAGTTGAATTTATTTGGCATTTATTTGGGGCAATTTCCAAGCGTGTTCAAATTGAAGTGATCGAGGATTTTCTATGAATGAATTAATTAATTTTACCGAATCGCTTTTTTTAAGTTATTAATGAGACAAAATTTGATGTACGTATTACGTATCATTATTAAACCCCTTTCTTTTATTACAACTTTATGGAGTCGATAGTTAATTTATAATCATAACTAAACAACACAAAGATAAAATTCAGTAAAACTGCTCATTGCACTTGTGCACACTCGTAAGGATCTATGTCTTTTTATTTCTTAGGTATTATCTTTTAATGCCCAAATATTACCAAATGTAACCCAAATAAAACCTAATATCATCAACCATTGCCTAATAATATCTATCTAACATTATCCAAATAATAACCTGATATCACCAACTAATGCCCAATAATATCTAATATTACTTTTAATACCTAAAAAGTGTACACATAATACCTAGAGTCAAAAGCTACCAGAATTTGGAATGTTAATTTTAGAAACTAACTATTGTAAATATAAAAAGAATAAGGTGGAAGTTAAATAACTTTAAAAAAAAATAACATTTACTTTCCGTTGAAGGTCATGGGAATAGAATAAATTTTATGCTCGTCTAATTTTTAATCCAATTTACTTGCCATAACTAAAAACGGGCTTAATTAAACCAATTTGTAATAATTGAGATAATACCCCATATACTAATAATTATACATAAACATAAACATGGGTATAGATAAAGGATTAAATTATGTGCAAGTTTAGTATATTTACATTTAACCTTAGATTATTTAATTCACCACACCCTGTATACAGCATGTCCTACAAAATTCTATTTGAGTATCGTAAAAGCAAAAATATTCTTTAATCGAAAAAAATTAAAAATAAAGCTTTTTAACCAACCTTTCAATTGTTATTCAAAAAATTGCTTTTTTAATTTATTGGCAACTGTTTCGCTAAAAACTAGCATCGTCAGAATGACATATTGAAGTTACATTTTGTTTGTAGCTAGGTACCTGATGTTGATTAGGTAGTTATAAGGCTAGACCAAGTATGGAAGTAATAAGACATAACAATATTAAAGCCTAGATGTTATTAGCCCTAAGGGATTATCCTGGATGTATTTCCCTCTAAGATCAGTATAACTGTGCAATGATATAGAAAAACCAGGAAAAAACTATATCCTGCTGATCTGTACAATAACTTAATATATTTGTGTTTTACAATTACGTCTTATCTATGTATAAAATGTAAACTCAATCAAAGTAAACAGTTTAATAGTGGAGAACTTCCAAGATTTATTTGTTCATTAACAACTTTAAATTGTTGATTTATCACAAATGAGTAGTATTTGAATGTTATTGGTGTGTATATGAGTGAGTCTGGATGTTCAAGTAGGTGTTTTGCATTTCCATTTATCGGGTTGTTGTAATCGATATGCTCTTAAGCGTAACATTTTGGACAATTAAGTAGTTTTGTAAACACCAGATATTTTTTAATTTAGGGTTTAGGTTATTTTGTTTTTATATTTAACAGTTTCGTGCCAACATTATTTTATGGTTTAAATGAAATTGATGCTGATGTTGCCGAAGATATTATTTTTGAATTTGTATTGAAAACATTTCCACAATATGTAATATTTTTATTTATTTAGTTTGATTAGGAAATATTAGTTGTAGTGACCTTTTCTGTTCTTAATAATTAATTTATTTATCAAATGAACTGGATAGCTATTAGAAGTGGCTTTTATGATATCAATTTCATTATCAAAGTTATTTTTGTCCATTGGAATTGAAAATGCTCTATGTATCATAGAATTATAAGCTGCCAATATATATGTCTTATTATATGATTTGAATTATATGGTAAGGTTACATTTGTTTGTGTTGGTTTTCTATATATTGAATATTTTAGCGAATTATTAACTTTTTCAATTGTTAAAAATATAGAAAATAAATTGAATTATTTTCTTCAACTTCTAAAGTAAAATTAATTTTAGGAAGCAATGTATTAATGTAATTAAAAAATATATCTAGCTGTCGATCGCTACCTACAAAACCTGCTAACACATCAACATATCTATACCAAAATAGAATATTGTTTTTATAAATAGAATTAAAAATTTTGTTTTCTAAATTATCTAAGATATTCGCTAAAGTTGAATAAATAGGACTTCCCATTGGAAGACCCTCATTTTGAATATGAACTTTGTTATCAAAAGTAAAATAATTTTGACTACATGCATACATTATATCTGATTATACCTGGATGAATATTTCTTTCATCTAATAGCTGTTCAACTATAACTATACATTATTTAGGAGGTATTTTAGAGAACATATGAGTTACATCAAACGATATTAATTTAGTAATATTTTGTAACCATAAATATTTAAAATAGTATTTAATTTTTTAGCTACTTTAGTGTTAGGAGTGTTAACATCTGAAACTACAGTTCTAATTAATTTTTACTCTTTATGTAATTTAATAGTTACTCTGTATACCAATAAACTATGTATGACATCGAGTTTGACATCCTTTAAGTTCTCTACAAAGTCCATAGTTTAAGTCTCTCTCGGCACAAGTCTATTCAATGTTGGACTAAGTACTTGACGGTCGGAAATTGTAAGTTTGATTTTGTTGCCCACGTCCACAAAGCTATATCGCTTTTATGACTGCTTGGCTGCTTACGAATATTGTAATAGTCCCTCTACTTTTTTCCTGTTGATTATGTTGGTACTACAGGAAATGGCAAATATCTCTAAAAACTGTGACATACTGCCTTCGTTTCTTTTCGTAGAGCAATTCTGCTTGGAATCGTGGTCCATTAACTAGAAGTTTTGCAGTTTGCAACAATTATTTTTGTAACTAGGTTGTCTCATATGATTCGATGGCATTCTAAATGTAGTGTCTATGCAACTCCTTTTATAGCCCCAGTTATTTAAATCTTTCTAGGGACGATGCGTAGTTGACAAAAACCTCAATATTAAAAAATATGGCTTTGCTATTTCCTTTCCTTCAAAGTATTTGCTAGTAGTAGTATTTAGGTCGTCCTATGCCATTTCCGTTGACTTCCAAGGTTTTTATTGAAGGTTACAAAGGGATTATGTATAATTATTGTCTATATCTACCAATGTATCTATTTGTTTACTTATTGGTCTAAAGGCTTTAGGTATTTTGTCCTGTATTATTCCTTCTTGTTCTTTGTAGTTTGCGTACCAAACCATGTTTTTAGGTTCCACATCCAGAATATGTTCTTCCTGTCGAGGCCTCTTTTTCTTGCCCTTTACCTTGAAGTACCAGTTGTGGTAGTTCGTAATCTTGACTCTTCCACTAGATATTCAAGTTTTATCGTTTTTACTGTTATAAGCATCTCCATATCTTTGCCGACTCTCTTCAACATATTTATATTTGTTAGGGCATATGCTTATTGGGTCCCAAGTAGCAGGTAGTTCAAAAATAACGTGCTTATTGGGTCCCGAACACCTGAATAATAATGTATGGATTCGGTCCCAGCCACCTGTTGGTAAACCAAATGAAAACCAGGTAATAAAACTAATTTTAAAATTTGATATATTTATTACATTGAAATATTATTGTAAAGCTATACATTTTAGGATTAAAAAATGCCTAACCTAACCTAACCTAACCTAACCTAACCTAACCTAAAAAAATATTTGCTACGTCATTTGTTGTAATGGTTGATATTGAATATTTATATTCATTTTTAAAATGTTTAAAACAACAGAAATATGAAATGCACTTGGTGAAATATAAACAATGAATGAAATAGTATTTAACAATAAAAAGAGGGAGGATTGGATCTTCGAAAAGAGGTACATTTCCCCGAAGAAAATCTTCAGGTAGTTAAGTACCATTGGGACCCAATACGCCTATAGATAAAGGGATTAAAATTTACACATTTTAATCTATGACCTGCCGGGACCGAATCGATCAACACCGATTTGTTATACATCTTGACAAAAAACTATATGGCCACTATATGAAATGTACACTATCAAGGCTGATGAAATTCAACAGAAGGGTAATCTATAATTCGTAGTTGATATTGGAGTAATTCTTAAAGAACAGTAAACAACTAAACGGTTGAAAGAAACTTCCACTATTTATTCAACCGTTTAGTTGTGTACTGTTCTTAATAAGAGGGACTTTCACTTAAAGCTTCTGTAATTCTATATTTTTAATTTACTGCACTTCTGTCTACAATTGGGACACCGCCCTTTTGATAACACGTGGTAACTGCTGGTTTACTTTACTACCCAGGTCTATTTTTATTCAATCTAGATACAGGACCTGTTCCTTTTATATCTTATAAATGTCAGGATTTTGAACTATTTAATCACTGGTACCTTGTATCTTTCATTAAGATATTTTTGTGTATTTAACATAAATACACAATAATACAATACAATAAAACAGATAAATGTCAATTTTTCTGGTATGAGTAAGTTAAAATAGATTAGTTAGGATAGTTGGTAGTCATTAATAGTGGGATTCTGAGCACATCTGTAAGGTCTGTAAGCAAAAATATGTAAAAATTAACATTGAAAGGCCTACACCTTACAGATTCTTTTAGGAAATGCTCAGAATTCCACCATAAACAACTTTCTTACTGTATGTTCCTAACCCATTAAAGTGGCCACAAATTACAAATTTCGTCCAAAACACTGAAATTACTATTTTAAAAATAACATTTTCAAGATTTATGACTACCGTTTTTTTTAAAATTTTATTGGTTCACAAAATAGATAAACATTTAATTTTAGAAAGTATGTTAATTATTATTTTATTCGTATTCGGGTGACAGGAAGGAATTTTTAAAGATATTTGCTTAATAAAATTTTAATGTGGAATTATGTATCAAACTTTTACTGTTT
This sequence comes from Ophraella communa, assembly GCA_035357415.1. NCBI lineage: Eukaryota > Metazoa > Arthropoda > Insecta > Coleoptera > Chrysomelidae > Ophraella > Ophraella communa. The sequence continues at coordinate 14,727,069 of CM068988.1, read as the reverse complement.
TAGTTTATGCGACAAGTTTTGTGTGAATTTTTTGTTGTTTTTATTTATTTGACCTAGTACTATTAGACTATATACCATTATAATAAGTAGGTATGTTTTGGCTTATACAAGTGTATACTTTAGATGGTATTTAATTTTCTAGTACCAGGAATAAAAATATATAAGGTATTATTAATTTTTTTATAAATGGTTCTTGTTAACTAAGTTCTGTAATATTTAAAATAATTTAATTTTGAAAATATAATCTATGTTCAAATATTCATTAAATTAAATTACAATATAATATTATTAAAATTGAAAAAAAGTTAAACCATAATAGTTTATTTGGTTAAAAATATATACAAGGTGTTTCATTGATAAATGTACATTGGATAAATATCTTGTCATTACTTTTACTGAACCTAGTATAATTAGATAATATTTAAAACATGTAGTATACATAAAAAGGAAAATTAAATAACATAAACCTGCTTCAAAATCCAGGCCCGTGTTTCGAGAAATTCAATAAATCTGTCAACTAGAGATTTAAAACTTTTCATATCAGTATTTTAAATTTTGGTTTAAAAATTTGACTAGAACTGGCCGAATACAAAAAGTCTTATTAGAAAGAGTTCCGGACAATAACAGAAGACGTACCCAACCTGTTTAGATGGTTTCGTAAGGACAATGGCCAGTAAGTATACCTGTGACCAAACGCAGGTTCTTTCTTGTCTGCTCTGATATTCGGATACCCCGGAAGTTCCTTGGATAGTCTGTATTTTTATTCGTCTCATATTCCCTTGAATTTGTCAAGGGAGCATTCCTTTACTAGGTCAACCACCGCTGATGTCGGCAAGCTGACAATACTGTCAGGTCCCAAGATCCTTTGGGAGTCAGCTTTCCTAGCCAACGAGTCAGCTATGTGGTTACCTTTTGAAATTACATGACCTTTAATCCAACTTAGAGTAACCACATTGTTGTTGCAGGCTTCCCGTCACAAGCCACACCTCGACTAACCAGATTCTATTTCAGGTTGTGTTCCAGTGGAGCGGAGCCATAGCATGGTAATCAAAACCACCTACTTGATTGGTGTAGTTCTTATGCCTCCTGTTATGTTAAGGCATGCTGTTCTTTGTATGTAGTCCAGTTTGCGGACGACTGTCAGTTAGTTGGCTTTGACTCACCTGGCGATCGCGCAGTAGGTCTTATGATTGTAGTGTAGATCCACTACGTAACTTTGACAATCCCCAGGTACAGCCGATGGTTTTTCTACACTGTTCATAGGCAATAATATGCTTTCTTAACTCTATTTTCTAGATGAGAGTTCCATGTTAACTTGCTGTCAGACCCTCTCATGGATCAGGGTGTGTATTGATGCAAGAGCAGCGATCACCTGAAAGGCGATAGTAGACACTGATCTGTACGCGATACACACCCTAGTCAGTGTTTTTCTAATGCCTTAAGAAGTATGTCCCTCTAGTTTGCTTTTTCAAAACCTGGTGGTCCGTATAAAATCTCTAGACTCCATTGATGATGAAATTGCTTGTCTTTTGTGCGGTCTGTCCCGTTCATGCTAGGCATAATCTTGCTCATGGCCAAGGTCCTACCTTTTGCCTTTTTAACAGCTGCTTCTGTGTACTTTGTAAAGGACATCTGGAATCTAAAGTTATCCCTTGGGTTTAGAAAATTTTTAAAAAACATACATTTGATAAACAAATAAAAAAAAAGTCAATAAAGAAGAAAAAGAAGTGAAGAAGACGAAAAGGCAGTAGTAACTATTAAAAATTCAAAAGCAACAGACAAGAAAAGATATGAAGAAATTGAAACCTAGAAAACTAAAACAAGCAAATTAATGAAAATTGATATCATAGATGACAAAGGAGCAAATTATAAACAATGTAAAAATAGAGATAACATGGATCAAAACAAAAACAAGACAAATTCAAGTACAATTATAGATGTAAAAGAAACAGAGAAATAAAAAGAAACCCGAAAAATTAACTACAAAGGAACTTAAAGAATCAAAAAGTAAAGCTGAAAAATTAAATGTGAGTGCCAAATCTGAAGAAGTTGCAAGGATGAAAGATTAAGACAACGTTAAAAAGTTACAAATAAACTGCTCCACAGGAGTTAAGGGTATCAGTTTTTTCTTGGGAAATAATATAGGGATTCTAAAAACGCTTTTTTTCTGTTGCTAAACAAGTGAATAACTATTTTTCAAGTAAACATAAACTATTTTTATAACTAAAAAAAAAGAATTTTAAATAAAAAAATAATTTTCAACAAGGAATTTTAATTTAATTTTTTTAACTTTAAATACAATTTTAATAGGTAGTATAGCCTCCATGTGCATCAATAACAGCTTGGCAACGTTTTTGCATGCTGTCAATCAGGTTGTTAAGCATTTCTAGAAGAATTTCATTCCACAGTTGTGGTAAAACGGTCCTAAGCTCAGCTATTGTTCCGACAGCGGATCTTTGTTCATCTGGCCTTCGTTGCAACATGTCCCAAGCGTGTTCGATACAATTAAGGTCTGGAGATAACGGAGGGAGTGAAAGATGCGAAATTCCATTGGTTTCTATCGCATCAATAGCAGCTCTAGCCTTGTGAGGTCTGGCATTATCATCTAAAAAAAAAGGAAGCCTGGACCGACGCAGCATGAAATTGTGGTACAATGTTATTATTCTGCGTTCATGTTTCCATTGCAAATGTAAAGGTCAGTACGACCAGAAAACATATGCCACCCCACACCATTATTGAACCTCCTCGGAAAGGGTAGACACGTTGAACAGGTCGTCGATTTCTTGGTGTTCTAGGTAGGGCCCATACTCTAACTCTTCGACTATCCGAAAATCTGACATATCGGGATTCATCTGTAAAAAGCACAGACCTCCATTCATTGACCCAATTTACGTGATCTCTTTCCCACTGTAATCTTTGTCGCATGTGGTTTTGGGTTAGTGGAACTCTCCTTAATAGACGTCGAGATCTTAAATGTACGCCTTATTGTTCCAATAGAAACACTGGTTTTTGTTGCATTAAAAAGGCACCGCGAAAGTTGTCTACACGTGGATAGAGGCTCTCTCCGGGTACTTAGTGTAACAAATCTGTCTTCTCCGGCTGTGATTTTCCTGGGTCCACCAATCCTTGGTCTTTCTAACACAGAAACCAGTTTCATTAAATAGATTATTTAATCTACTTATAACATTTTGCGATACGTTAAACAAATTGGCAACTTCCTGTTGATCACCACCACTTTGGAACATGCCAACACCTCGATTTGCTTCTTCAATTGTTAATTTACGTCGCACCATTATATTGAAGAGATATGCACACTATAATATTGCCAAAGACATAATAAACCGTAAATTTTTCAACTTATTTTATTTTGATAAAATAGCAAAAATGTAAATAAACAAAAAATGTATTAAAAAAAATTGTTTACAAGAATACCAAAGTAAGTAAATGTGTGGGTCTATTTTGTGGTAAACTGGTCACCAATAATTTATTTTATTGGAATTTATTTACAATTTTTAGCAATACCCTTAACTCTTGTGGAGCAGATAATTCAAACAATAAAAACCATAAAAAGTTTAATAGAGTTTAATAGGAAAAAGGCGAAGAAGTCATATTCTTATTGAGTAGTGGGGAGGTAGTAGTTAGGAAGTGTAAATAGTTATGTTTTAAAACTAAGGGGAATTTTTAATATTCGTGACTTGTTAACACAAATAAATTAGTAAAAAAATGTAGGTACCCGTAGCCTTGTGGTTTTTTTACTTGTTCATACCGATAGATTTTGACATATTTTATACCCCAACTTATTATTTGACCACCATCAAGTTGATGTGTGTGTATGTGTGTACGGTGTCGCGATTATCAAAGAATGCAAGCTAATGCGCTTTTGCTGTCCCACTATCGGTTGATACAGATATCGGCAAGGAATCTTACCCAGTTGTTATGAAGCGCGAAACCGCCAACTGTCTAAGTTATACTGCCAATTCTATAGAGATGGGTAGTTCTTCTACGTAACTTAACAATTGATGTGTTTTACGTGTAAACGTTTTATTAAAACTATTACAAATATAATAACAAACTAACAGTTTTAATTATATATTTATCCATTGCTGATGACTCCTCGATTAAGTGGAAAGTATAAATAATTCGAAATAGTTTTAAATAAAATTATAAGCGTCAATCCCATCTCTATAATCGAATAGAATGCTGGTTTCTTTCAGAATGGAAATGTTCTATGTGGAAGCCAATGGCCTTAAAAATTGTTCTTACAATGTTGTCGATTTTTTTGCCATTTAATATTTTATTAAACGTTCTACGCAGATAGGCACTAAATATGTCAAATAAATGTATACACAGGATGTCCCATCTTGGGAATTAATACAGATTTATAGTTTATTAAAGATTGGTACAAAATGAGCGATAATAATGGTAGGTGTTGGATTCTTGGACGGATGATGAGGTTGGTTGTGTTTGTAAGGTTGTATCTATACAGGGTACGCCAGAATACTAATAAAGCAATCTTAAAGATACAGTGAGTTACAATTTTAACTAGGATTTGTTAAAACATGGAAGTATTAATGGACGCTATGCATATAAGGTCGCTTCAAACAGCAGTCAAACTTGGTATCAAACAATTTGAAACGTGATATAGTAACAAGCTATCGCAATCTATCCTAAAATAGTGCAAGTTTTAGTGATTGATGCTGTATTACAGAGAAATTTAAACAGTTTTCTTTTGGACATCTACAATTATTGTTCTGTAATTCGGATGTATTTGTTTGTTTATATTTGTTAATTCTGAGGTGAACACATTCCACATTTTGTTTTCTCAGTTGTTTTTATAAACAATTTAGACAAAATAAGCTTACTAAAATGTATATTTATAAAATTTGGTTAAAATAAGATAGTTATACGAGGGTTGCCTTTTATATTTCGGGATTTGGCAACCCTGGTATTGCAATCTGGCAAATGACAGCTCTATCGTAAAGTTGGACATTTTTGAGGTTATACGTACTCCGATCGTTTTGACATACGAGCGCTATTTGTGTTGTTTACAGTAAATTAAAAGATTCATGGAAAAAGATATATTGGCTTACCTTCGACTCTCGATGATATTAAAACTTCTAATTCTCAATCTGAAGTTGATCCTGACTTTGTTACCGGCGAGGAAGATATTTAAGATGACAATCTAGTACCGAGAGATTTTGTATTACCGTGTGAGGTTGTCCACTAGTTCTCTGACGAAGATGATGAAGATGGTGCACCTTTATCAATAAGACTACAAAATTTACAAACCAAAAAAACTGAAAAACCCAACTGGACCAAAACCGACCTCAGTACGCCTAGTACAAATGGATGTAACGATTGGAAGTTTTAAGACATGACTAGAAGATTTGAATGAAATTGAAGTATTTGTGAAGCTGTTTACCGACGATATCTTTGATACATAGTCACTCAGACTAACTTGTATTCACCCCAAAAAAACCAAGAAATCGATTTTTAGAAATAAAACAATATATTCACCTTGTAGACAACACAATGCTAAACAGACGTGACAAAATGGCAAATCAAAACATTCAGCAATGGAAAATATTTCATGAAGACCTATGTGTCTATGGTGAAATTTTTCGGAAGACATACCTACGTTTTGGCTATAAAAATTGGTTGCTATGCTGTGCTACTGCCTACTGCTATGTTACAGACACTTACTGCATCATAAGAAAGAAAGAAGGAGGGCATTTTTCAAAAATACTTGGTTGTGAAAAATGTAATGTTACTTTTTGTATTGAAAGGGATTGCTTTAAAATGTTTAATTTAGAATAACAGTTATTTTTATCAGGTAGTTCTCAAAATATTTTTTTACCCTAGACACTAGAGACACTTGTCAAATGTTAACAACTTGAAGGGACACTCTCATTGAATTTTGGTTGGAACATTTTGGAACAGAGACAAGGTTATGTTTGTCGGACATATTTTTTAGGCTCCGCCTATTTGACAGATCCCAATTATTCATACAAATAAATCTTTTGTAAATCCAAAAGTAAATTAATTTTTATTTATATCATTTAATAACTTAATCTATATTAATTTGATTTTTTTATTACGAATTTTCTCCTAATTATCCGATTAAAAGAACAAATTCTCCAAGTATAATTCGAAAAAATTTAGCTGTAACAAAATAACGTTGAATAATCACCTGTTCATGTTCCGTATCATGTTTACATTGAACATTTTTACACTCGAGCACCCTCAATACTTGAAAGGATTCTCTCTATACATCTTCTGTAACTGGTTTTTTCTTCATTTTATTATATATTCACAAATTTCACGTATAGGTAACTTTTTTTAATAACCCACATAGTAACGTTTTTATATACGTAAACGATCCTGATAAATTCTAGGTATTTAATCGAGATACTAGTCTATTTTCTGCTCTTGTTTCAAAAGATACTATCTTCGCTATCTGAAACCGCGACAGGCCAGCAGAAAGTTGTCTGCCATTTGTTTGACTTCGTTGATCTCTCGTCAGTTAAAATTGATATGTTACTGATTGAAAAACTTTTTTCTCGTTCCGTTATCTCTAAAAAAAATAATTTTTCTTTATTGGAACTATACGGGGTGTTTACAAAGGCAGTCGAAGGTGTCTCTTTACTTGAGGAACTTCATCTTACTTTCAACATTAAAAAAAATTTAACAGCTGTTTTGCTAAAAACTAGCATCGTCAGATTGACATATTGAAGTTACATTTTGTTTGTTTGTAGCTAGGTACCTGATGTTGATTAAGTAGGTAAGGCTAGACCAAGTATGGAAGTAATAAGACATAACAATATTAAAGCCCAGACGCTAGAAGCCCTAAGGGATTATCCTGGATATATTTCCCTCTAGGATCAGTATAACTGTGAAATGATGTAGAAAAACCATGTATAAAAATTTTAGACTCAAAGTAAACAGTTTAATAGTGGAGAACTTCCATGATTTATTTGTTTATTAATAACTTTAAATTGTTGATCTTGAATTAAATTGTTGATCTGGAGTACACCAAAGAGGGTGCAACAGAGTTGCACCAATCTAGTGGTTTTTACAAGAAAAAAAAAACTAATCTATGAAGAACTAGAAGAAATAATTATAGAATGGAAAACATATCTATAATAAACTACCACGGAACTAACACGAACTGAAACTACTAAGAATACTACAAAAGCCTTGAAGATATATAAAAACTTTGCAGGGAATAATTAGGGATGCAAACCAAGCATACTGGATTGGGTCACTAATTGGTACAGCTGCCTGGGAACAAAGAACTAATCTGCTTACATCTAGAGAAAACCTTCTTTTCTCGCATGAGTCGTCATCATCTAAAAAATTGAAAATGTATATTCGGAAAATAAGATACAAGCGAAAGTAAATGGTGAACTGACAGATCCGATACCTGTAATTAATGCCATCCGACAGAAGGACTCTCTAAGCCCCCTCCTTTTCAACATCGTAACGGATGAAATCATAAAACAAGTATGCAAACTAAGGGGATATAAAATGGGGAATAAGGAGGCCAAAATGTTGTGATATGCAGACGATGCGGCAAAAACAAAGTCAATGGTTACTTGTTACAAGTTCAAAGCTCCAATTTTGTTAATTACTTGAACGACCTTGAACTTGAACTTTGAAATTTTTATGAAATTAATATACTTAGTAAAAGCTCAATTTTGTGAAAACGACAGAGAATATCTTGTTTTTTTGGGGTTAAATAAAAATGTTGAATGGTTGATTTCCTTGAGCCGCCGACTCTTCGTCGAAATCTTCGGATATTAAAGTCATCCAAATTCCATTTTTAATAAGCAAAAGCTTCCGCTAAGGTTTAGAGGATTATTGAAGCTTTAAACCTAAAAGGAAATAAAATTAATAAAACTATTTGGCCACATACCATCAAAGATTAGTACCAAAAGTATGTAATCACACAATATGTCACCCTTCACTTTATTTTTAGGCCATTTATTTTCTATTTATTTTTCTTCTTCAAAGTTCCTGTTGTCTTTTTGACATATCTACTACAAATAGTAATCTAGAACTAATATTGGCTCCACCGTTAATTTGAAGCATCATCTGGCGCTAGATTGATTGGTCCAGGGCCATTTCCATCATAAAATGCATATTTCTCATAACCTTGGATATTGCTGACCCACTATTCAAACCTGACATTGAGGGATTTTGGTCTACCTCCACCTTAACCAGATGGGCATTAGCTAGGGAATCTGCTTATGTTAGTCATTGTGAGCAATCAATGTAGAGTGGATATACACAGGTAAGATCTTTCTAATTTGCATACTAATTTCAACATTCTTTGTTACCCACTTCCGGATTTTAAAAACAGAGAACCTCTTAATGTTATGAACATTTATTATTGATATTTCTTTAAATAATATACTGTCAATCAATATATTGTAAGTGATCCATAATTAACATTAAAAACTTACCTCAAAATATAAAACCACTGTACAGCGAATAGTACGTACAACATACTTATAAATAATCCAATTCAATATTTGTATTTCCTTAAAAATAAGAAACTTTAAATTAATATAAATATATTTAATAATCTCAAGCTAGTTATTAATAATATACACTTACCTGTTGCAAAACCCATTTATTTGGATAGAATCTATTATCAACTAAGCAGTTGGTTTGGTACGAATGGTACAACAAATATATTTAGAAAGTACACGGGTACTTTGAGGCTGAAGAAACCAATCTACAAAAGCATCAAGAACATGCGGGATAGATAACATCAAGGACAGTCTTCTGCATAGGAAGATAAAATGGAATGAGCACATTGATCGAACGACAAAGGAACGAGTTGTGAAGGTAGCAAGAGACAAGTCACGGACAGGAAGAAGAAGCCTTAGAAGACCTAAAAAAGGTGAAGCGACAACCTTCCAGGTGATTGAGTAGGGGCAATAATGTGAAGGAAAACAGGCAAAGATTAACTTGTCTCTAACTTGCATAAAGGAAATATGATTCTGCTATAATGATGAAAAATACTTACCTTGTCTAAACAGAGAGTACACAAGGGATTTCATAGATCCCAGTGATACAACCCCTTTTACACTATATTACATGGTGAATCAATGACAAAACCAGTTAAATCCCAATTTATGGATGAAAACTAAATGCCTAGAAGCAGAAGATTAAAACAAATATCGCTATGTAAAAAAGAAAAAAAAAATGATGATTTAAAATACCTTTACAATTCAATTTTTCAGATTGGTACTTTTTTTCATTAAAAGCGTCAAATATTGAAGCAAAATAAAATAAAGAACATAAAAATAAAACAGTAAAATTGAGAACAAGACTTAAAATTCTTCGGTTTTAAAAAATAGCCCACCTACTACTAAAACAAAGCGAACAGTCAAAGTATCGAAAATCAGTCACTACTACACGACCTAGACCCATAAATCTTAATAAACGCATTAAAACACAACAAAAACCACTGCCGCATTTACCTATAATAATTAAATAGATAAACTAATCAATTAAAAGTAATTTAAATTCGAGTTATAGCATCTAAACACTTACTACGGAACTAGATTTTCCACTGGTTTTATTTAAGAGCGGTTCTGCGTGTTACCTCCTACTCTTCTTCTATTATAGTCCGGTTAGAAATCTCGAAAAGTATTCGTTCTTTATTCTTTAGTGTGTGGCCAACAATAACAGCAAGATTGTTATGAGTTCTGTTGAAGCAGTTTGTTTTTTATGGTTTATTTATTAGAAAAACTGCCTTGGATCCATCACACAGATTCACTTTTAAATTACAATGACAGCTGTTTCGATAGAATTAGTTTAAACGAATAGTTGTCTATTATTCTTAGTAAGATGGACTTCCACAGAGTAAGGGTTAGTACAATAAATTTTATCACACAGATAATTAAGAACATTTTAGAAATTAAAGTGGAATGTTATGGAGGAGTTGGGGTAGTAAACCAAAGTCGTGAATTCCTGTCCAAGCCCTAATGCTGCGCATCCAGGATAAATTATTTTTTCTTTCCTCTTCTTCAATATCAACTACTGAAACTGATATCTGTCACCCCTCATAATATTGAAACACTTGTGAGGACTTTTAACACAATTTATTTACAAATTGTAAGAATACAAGAATTCAGCTGGTTACAAATTACTAACTGTCACTTTTGACTTTTAAACTTCACAAAAGCTGAACGAACACTAACTCTACTACCGCGAATGACCCGCTTTATATATCAAAATACTTGACATCTCGATTTTTCTAGAAATAACTATTTACTAAAATCCAAATATTACTAGAATGTTCGCGAATAACTACCAACCTAAAATAATTATAAATCATGTCGAGTTCCTGTCAAAACCTTCTTCCTCATTCACGGACTCTACCCTTGTTGGCAAGCAGCTACATCAAAATACATGCATTCCTCTCGCGCATCTGTCACAATCATCCGTCACATTCACCGTCACACATCTGTCACCCGTTACACTGCCCCCTCCTTAGGTTCATTCCTCCCGGAATGTGATAACTCTCCGGAATAGACTTCAGGGTCATCTTCGGAACTGGTCGAACCCTCTACCCGAAGTTGCTGTACCTCCCTACTGTGGTCACCCTGATATAACGCCAACCTATCATGATGGACTACGACAGGTTTTCCTTTGGGGACTCTAACAATCCGATAGATCACATCATTGATTCTCTTTTTAATCAAATATGGACCTTCCCACTTCTTTTGAAGTTTCGGACACACACCCCGTTTCCGTCGAGGATTATAGAGCCAGACCAATTCCCCAGGTTCATAAGTGTTTCCTGTTGCTCGTGAGTCGTAGTACCTTTTCATCCGGTCACTGGAGAGTTGTAGTTTGTGGCGCACCAGTTCATGAATATTTTCGATCTTCTTCTGAAGATCTCCGACGTATCCTTCACCGGTTGCTATTTCACCAGGCTTGCTCCCATATATCAAATCGCAAGGTAATCTAGTTTCCCTACCAAAGAGGACTTTCGCAGGTGTCTGACCCGTAGATTCGTTGACAGCCGATCGGATAGCCATTAAAAATAGCGGAATATGTTTATCCCAATCTTTCTGATGTTCTGAGACCACTTTCGATAAATAATTTGCAATGGTTCGGTTCATTCGTTCAACCATTCCATCAGACTGTGGATGCATCGCTGTAGTTCTAGTTTTATAGATACCTAATCGTTTGCAGACTTCTTGAAATAGCTTGCTTTCAAAATTTCTTCCCTGATCTGCGTGCAGCTCCAACGGTACCCCAAAACGGCTAATAAACTCGTTGACCAGAATATCGGCCAAGGTAGGGGCTTCTTGGTTGGGAACAGGATAGGCTTCCACCCATTTAGAAAAATAGTCCATCACAACGAAGATGTATTTATTTCCGACCTCACTGGTTGGTAGTGGCCCCAACACATCTACGGCGATTCTTTCGAATGGACTTCCGACAAGGTATTGCTGCATCTCTGCTTTAGGTTTACGATTAGGTCCATTGCTAGCAGCACACGTCGTGCATTTGCGGCACCAATCTTTAACATCGTTGGAGCAATTAACCCAATAAAATCTATCCCGGACTTTTTGCAGCGTCTTTGTAATACCTAGGTGTCCTCCAGATATGTCATCATGAAGTTGTTTTAAAATTTCCGTCACCGTACTTCTTGGGACCACAATTTGCTTCTTGATTTCTGAGCCGTCAGGGTTTTCAACTATCCTTTTAAGGAGCCCTCCGTCTAAAGTCAAAGAATTCCATTGGGCCCAATAGGATTTTAAGACCGGAGAGGACGATGATACCTCTCGCCTTAGGGGACGCTGACCCGTTCTTTTCCATTCCAGGATCTTCCTAATAACGTGATCGTTGTTTTGTTCCTCCTTCATTCTGGAGCACAAGTCGTCTGGCACCACTTTTATTAGAGCGAGCTTCTCGTTTTGTTCGAGTCGACTGCAATTTGTGCAATTAGGTGGGCATGGCCTTCGAGAAAGTGCATCGGCGTTACGGTGCTTAGTTCCAGGTCTATGTTCGATTTCAAAATCGTATTCCTGGAGTTTTTCCAACCATCTTGCTATCTGCCCCTCTGGATTTCTAAAGCTCAGTAGCCACTTTAAACTGGCATGGTCTGTTCTAATTAGGAATCTTTTGCCATATAAGTATTTGTAGAAATGTTCCACAGACTTCACAACTGCGAGGAGTTCACGTCTCGTTACACAATAGTTTCTTTCGGATTTTGATAATGTCTTGCTAAAATATCCTAGAACTCTTTCTTTTCCGTCTTGAAGTTGTGAAAGTATAGCTCCGATTCCTACATTGCTAGCGTCGGTATCCAGAATAAGTCTGCCGTCAGGACGAGGATAAGCGAGAACAGGGGCCGAAGTCAATTCTTTCTTTAAAAATTCAAAGGCCTTTTGGCATTCTTCACTCCAACAAAAAGTCTTATCTTGCTCAGTTAGTCTTGTTAAGGGCTTGGCGATGTCTCCAAAATTTCTAACAAATCGTCGGTAATAAGAGCAAAGACCCAGGAAGCTGCGAAGTTGATGCTTATCAGAAGGGACCGGCCACTCTTGAACGGCTTGAATCTTGGCGGGGTCTACAGTAACGCCATTCTTGCTTACAACATGTCCCAAATAACTGACCTGTCTCTGGAGCAAGTTACATTTCTTAACATTCAATGTTAGATTCGCCTTTTTCAGTCGTCGAAAAACTTCTTCTAGGTTAGCCAAATGTTCCTTAAAATCCTTACCCATTATAATGATGTCATCTAAGTAGACCAAACAAGATTCCCAGGATAAACCTCGAAGAATAGTTTCCATCAACCTTTCAAAGGTAGCAGGAGCATTGCATAAGCCAAATGGAAGGACGGTAAATTGCCACAAACCTGATCCACTAGTGAAGGCGGTCTTCTCTTTATCAGAAGGATCCATTTCAACCTGCCAGTATCCGCTCTTTAAGTCTAACGTAGAGAAAAGGGTAGATCCACCCAAGGCGTCGAGGGCATCGTCAATCCTCGGAAGGGGATAACTATCCTTCTTCGTAACCTCATTCAACTTCCTATAGTCAACGCAGAACCGCATTGATCCGTCTCTTTTCCTTACCAATACAACGGGAGAAGCCCACGGACTATTGGAGGGTTCAACTATTCCATCCCGAATCATTTCTTGGAGGGCCTTGTCCGCTTCTTCCTTTTGAACTTGAGGCAATCGTCGGGGTACCTGACGAATCGGACGTGCATCGCCAGTCTCAATCTTGTGCTTGACTATGTCGGTCCTTCCCAGTTTGCTTCCAGAACCGAAGACAGGTTTATAGCGGTAAATTAAATCTCTTACTTGCTTCTTTTCTATTTTTGACAAAGATGGGTCTAACCTAGTCATTAATTGTTCTATGTCGTTGGTTCTGTCTGATTCAAAGGCTCCTACCTGGTGAATCACGGCCGTTACCGGTTCCAAAGTTCCGATTTCGGTGTTCTTTCGCAGAAGAACTGGATGATCATTCATGTTAATGATTCGAATTGGTACCTCTTTGGCTGATCTAACAAGAGCTTTTCCGACCAGAAGTCCTCTTCCCAATATCTGATCATGGTTCTTGGGTTCTACCATAGCTGGGGTTCCATCCGGCTCTACCTCCTCTAGTCGTGCTGTTACAACACATTCGCACGTCGCTGGAAGCTCGATGTCGTCAGATAGTTTCAACGGGGCGATAGCTTCATGTTTTCGATGTAGAAGCAATTCTTCCTTTTCCGTATGAAGTATCCGCCGTCCCAAATCCAAGCGGAAACAACAGTTGTGCATTACGTCCATACCCAGGATAGCATCTTCATCGATATCAGCCACCAATATCGAATGAGAAAGACAAGTTGAACCAAACTGTAGAGACACGTTAACCTCTCCGTAGACTTTGGCAGGTTCCCCAGTAGCGGTGCGCAGTCTCCAACTGGTGGGCGACATCTTCCTAGCTACGACAACTGTCGGCCGTACCACAGTTTTTGTATCTCCAGTATCCACCAGCATGTTGTATCTCTTTCTGTCAATCAGGGCTTCGACGTATAAGCTGCCTGCTTGGTGTTTTAATATTGCTATCTTGACCGTAGGAAGGGCTTTGCAATGGTTTGGGGTCATTGTCGCAGAAGACGTCTCCTTGCGTGGACATGAGTTTTTCACGTGCCCTAGTTCTCCACAATTCCAACATCGTATAGGTCGCCGTCTCCTTGTGGGTAATAGCCTTTCCACTAATCCATCGACGCCATCAGCAGTCATCTCCCTTATTCGTGCAACTCCCCGTGATGCTTCCGTTGCCGCTTCGAATTCAAGTGCAATGGTTAACGCGTCGACAAGGTCTTTTGGTCGGGCTAACCGCACAGCTCTTTGTAACTCCGGGTCCCTAAGGCCATCGGTAAAGGTTTGGACTGCTAGACACTCCAGGAACTCTTCTGCTGCTGTCGGATAAGCAAATCGAACCATTCTAGCTACCTCCGCCTCGAACTCCTGGATAGACTCTCCACTCTTCTGTTTACGGTTCTTCAGCTGTGTTCGGTACACGGGTTGTAGGTGGGTCTGACCATACCTCATCTCCAGGCGATGTACTAGTAGCTCGAAGTTGTCAGCTTCGTCGGGCTTAAGGGAATGCAAGACATTCAAAGCATCGCCTCGCAACGCTATGGTTAGAGATATTGCCTTTTCTCTGGATGACCATCCGTTCGCCCTGGCCGCCGCGTCGAATTGCTTAACGTAGTTGGACCACGAAGTTGTTCCATCGAAGATAGGGGGTTTCATCGTTGATCGCATCTGTGTAGTGTCTCCGCTTCCCGTCGTTCGACATCCACGCTGAAGGTTTCCATTCTTTCCGCATCTCCCTCGCCACGGTGGACGTAGCGATCTTGCCGAAGGACCTCTATTTCTTTCTGAAGTTGTTGAATCATCGCATTCATTTTGGTATCTTCATTGCGTAGTTCGGCTACTTGCTGGGATTGCTCACAACGTAGAGTCGATATTTGCTGGGATTGTTCATTTCTTAAGGTGGATATTTGTTGTGAAACATAGCTTGACAACTCTTCACGCATTTGATGGACCAGTTCTTCTTGTTTCTTCATCTGCTCCTCTTGCTGGCTCTTCATTTGATCTTTCAGCTCTTCTTGTTGACTGGAAATTCTAGACGCAAGCTCGGCTAATTGTTGTGCTTGGTCTTCTTGCTGGCTCGTAATTCTACTGGCAAGCTCTTCTTGTTGACCCTTTATCTGACTGGACAGCTCGGACATTGCTTTGTGCATAGGATCTTCGAATTCCACCGAGTCAGGGTCAATATTTATACTTAAATAGTACTCACGTAATCTATTGATTAAAATAGTTTTGCCTCCGGTGGTATCCAAATCCAATTCTTCCAACTCTCTTCTGAGCTCAGCCACCAACAGTTCACGTAACTTCTTTCCAGGCATTCTTGCTTCTTCACCCCACACCTGACACCAATTTGAAACACTTGTGAGGACTTTTAACACAATTTATTTACAAATTGTAAGAATACAAGAATTCAGCTGGTTACAAATTACTAACTGTCACTTTTGACTTTTAAACTTCACAAAAGCTGAACGAACACTAACTCTACTACCGCGAATGACCCGCTTTATATATCAAAATACTTGACATCTCGATTTTTCTAGAAATAACTATTTACTAAAATCCAAATATTACTAGAATGTTCGCGAATAACTACCAACCTAAAATAATTATAAATCATGTCGAGTTCCTGTCAAAACCTTCTTCCTCATTCACGGACTCTACCCTTGTTGGCAAGCAGCTACATCAAAATACATGCATTCCTCTCGCGCATCTGTCACAATCATCCGTCACATTCACCGTCACACATCTGTCACCCGTTACAATATGTTCAAAATATGATATCAGACAATAGGCGAGTGGACTATTTTTTTAAATTAATATTTAAATAATATACATGAGTATTAGGTGATTTAATATTTTTTTTATTGATCATACGAACTTTTGCCGCACATAGCAAGTGACGTCACGATTTAATTAGAAGGGAAAGAGAACAACACGGTGGGCACTTGTCAAAATGAATCAGCAAATTTCAGGAAATAATCACAATTGATTCTCAAATTTTGATGTTTTGAACATTAATTATGAGGTGAACTACTAAACTGTTATAATATATTTTCTCAGATACAATGATGTGTTCATAATATTCGATATTTTATATTCAGCATTAGGTGGTAATTCATACTTGAGGACGTTTAGCTTTATTAACTTGACAACATGGTAGCACACTTCTCAACCAAGAAAGAAAGAGCATAACGTAACATGTTGCCAAATTTCTAATGAATATTTAGAGAACATTTCAAATGAGGGTCAAAAATCAATTTCGTGGTTCTCCCACGCTGCTAATTCTGAAATAATCATCAGGAACGTGTCCAAGGTCTATTGATAAGATCAAGTATTCATTTCGAAGTTTTTGGCATCAGTTACTATTTTATGAAGACAAATTTCCGGTAAACTTGTTTTTAATAGGTGATTTGGCAACATTGTCAAATGGAAATGGAACATCAACAGACCAATAAGGACACCCCTTAACAAGTGACATCATGAATACAAATTGGCGCCTGTCATGGATTGTTTAAAATAGGTTATGAAATTTCATGATTTCGAACAACGAATAGGCTCATAAATCGCATTTATAATAGTTTTGATGGCATGCAAAAATTAAACAAACAAACAAACAAAAAATTAAACAATATTCAATATCAGTCCAGTCAGCTATTCCCTGTCTCTTAGGTTTGATCTTCTAATTAGCTATTCTTTTATTACTCTCTCAACCTATGATATTTTAAGCATTCGACGAAGGAACCACATTTCAAATGTCTCCAACTTGTAAATTGACGAAGTCCTAAGAGTCCATGTTTCCATGCTGTATAAAAGCGCAGACCAAGCGAAAGCGTAGATCATTAAGGGACATAGTTGGAAAACAAGCCGTTTTCATTTGAAAATGTTATTATTTGCTATTTCTGAAATATGTATACGTAAGATTAAATTTAAATATTTCACATTACTAAAATACTATATACTAGATAATATAATGGAGTTTTTTTTGTTTCAGGTACGTTGATTGTTGTCAGGGTCAGGAAGGTGGTAAGTAAATAAAATGAAAAATGTCACTACCATTTCCGAAAATCTTTCAATTTGTGCTGCTTGGTCGTACACATCGCTTATCGCAATTAGTGGTTTTTGTCCTCTGGAATGTTTCTAAAAGCTTCCGCATAAGGCTGTGTCACATTAGGCTACTTTGCTAGCCACTAGTCAGTAGGTGCTAGTAAGTAGAGTAGTCTGACAACGGTAGTAGCAGCTGCTAACAGTGGTTACTACTGGTCGCAACTCGACAGTTAGATTTGATATTAATATGTCTGAACTTTAGTGATCTGGCAATGAAATAATAAATATTACAGAAATATAGAAATTACGAATGTTTTTGGAACAAGAAATCACCCGATTACTTAAAACGGGGTGCAAAGTGATATCCAATTTTGTTTTACATGGTATTACTTTTCTCAGTTTATTCTCCAGTTTTTTAATTAGTTGTTGCACTAGCTGCAGAAGCTCATCAAAATTTCAGGTCCTGCACTGCCATATCTATTAGTAGCGTTTCCGAATCACATATTTTATCCCATCTCTGATCATAGTTTTTTTAATTTATTGTACTAACCCTTACTCTGTGGAAGTCCATCTTACTAAGAATAATAAACAACTAAACGTTTGGACTAAACTTCCACCTTTTTATTTAAAAAATAGGTTTTTAAATTTGATGACAGCAGTTTCGCTACAATGAACATCGTCAGATTGACATATTTTACATTTTGTTTGTTACTACCTGATGTTGATTAAGTAGTATTAAGGCTAGATTACGGAAGTAATAAGACATAACAATATTAAAGCCTAGTTGTTATCAGCCCTAAGGGATTATCCATGGAATGATATAGAAAAACCAGGAAAATTCATGATGAACTTTACGATAACCTTATATTATAATTACGTCTTATCTATGTATCAAATGAAGACTCAATCAAAGTAAACAGTTTAATAGTGGAGAACTTCCAAGATTTATTTGTTCATTAACAACTTTAAATTGTTGATCTGCTAGATGTCTTTATTTCGAGTTCTTCAAGGAATGTTAATTTTGTTTTTTATCACAAATGTGTAGTATTTGAATGTTATTGGAGTGTATTAGTGGGTCTGGATGTTCAAGTAGGTGTTTTGCATAGTTTGACTTATTTGGTTCTTTTAACCTACATGATCTAGTGTTCATTGAATCTAAGTTTAAAATTTCTTTGTATTTGACCTGTATATACAGCAATATATTTGGGTAATTTTGTTTTTATATTTAACAATTTTTTTCCAACATTATTTTGTATTTTAAATTATTTTCTCATTGTATACCTTCGGACGACATCTTCACAAATTCGGCTCCCAGTAGAGATATAAATTAGCCACACGCCAGTACAAGTAGCAAATAAGTGTTACTAGAAAAATAGTAGCTATTTAAATTGATTGTACTAACCCTTACTTTTTGGAAGTCCATCTTATTAAGAATAATAAAAAACTCTTTGTTTTAACAAACTTCCACTATTTATTTAAAAAGCTGCTTTTTTAAAAACTCAATGACAGCCGTTTCGCTAAGCAAGTAGCATCGTCAGATTGACATATTGAAGTTACTATTTGTTTGTTTGTAGCTAGGTACCTGATATTTATTAGGTAGTTATAAGGCTAAACCAAGTATGGAAGTAATAAGACATAACAATATTAAAACCTAGATGTTATTAGCCCTAAGGGATTATCCTGGATGTATTTCCGTCTAAGATCAGTTTAACTGTGCAGTGATATAGAAAAACCAGGAAAAAACTATATCATGCTGATCTTTACAATAACTTAATATATTTGTGTTACAATTACGTCTTATCTATGTATAAAATGAAGACTCAATCAAAGCAAACACTTTAAAAGTGGAGAACTTCCCAGATTTATTTGTTCATTAACAACTTTAAATTGTGGATCTGCTAGATGTCTTTTTATTTCAAGTTCTTCAAGGAAATCTAAATTTTGTTTTTTATTACAAGTGTGTTGTATTTGGAAGTCATTGGTGTGTAAGAGTGAGGTTGGATGTTCAAGTAGGTGTTTTTGCATAATTTGACTTATCTGGTTATTTTAATCTATATGCTCTTAAATGATCGTTAAATCTTACTTCAAAATTTCTTGCATTACATTTTGGACAATTAATTTTGTAAACACCAGATTTTTTTAATTTAGGTAATTTTTTTTTATATTTAACAATATTGTACCGACATTATTTTTTGTTTTAAATGATATTTATGCTGATGTTGCCGAAGATATTATTTTTGGAATTTTATTGGAAATACTTCCACAATATGTAATATTTTTATAACTTTTAATTTCTTTAGTTTGTTTAGGAATTATTAGTTGTAGTGACTAAAGAAATTGATATCATAAAACAAATAGCTTCATCTAATGGCTACCTAATTCATTTGATAAATACATTAATTAATAAAAAAGAACAGAAAGTGGTTTAAGTTCTATGGTTCATGAAATGGATAGGAAATGGGGAGACTAGATAGGCACTATACTATGTAGCTATAACAATAAACGGTTACTTTGTTGTAAATCATTTAAGCATTTGGTTGCCACTCCACTTAATTTCTAACATGATTAATCATGCTAATAGGCATGTTCATTGTAATCAAGTCTTCTCCGGACGATTAGGTCCAGCATTCTCACCATCGTGCTGGTGGTCTATTGTTTTTCTACTGGATTATTCATTTTTGTACGCTTAACGAGTCTGCTGTCCATTCTTTTAATATGTTTGTTCCAATATCTTCGCCTCTGTCTGACCCACCTTCCACATTTTTGTCTGATGTCTTTACTTCTTATTCTGTCGTGTGGAGTTTTGCCTTGTATACTTCTAAGTGTTCTTCCTGACGATTTCTTTCAGGCATCTCGAGATTCTTCTGCTTTCATTGTTTCTCCCTGAACCCTGACCTCGTTGGAAAGATTACCATAGTCATTTCTGCTCCGCGAGATTTAAAGAGATTTACCTGTTCTACAATCTTGGAGTCGATTTATAATTTGCATCTTATCGGATCTTTGGATATTACTAGATATTTAGTTTTGTCGATATCAATAAGCATATTTAGTTCTTTAGCTTTGATATTAAATGCATGCAATAGTGTTTGGAGATTGTCTTCAGAATCTGCGACAAGAACAGCATCGCCAACGTAGCAAATGGCCCTAAACAACTATTCCTTCTGTGGTCAAATTCCTACTCATATTTCCACTTAATAATTAATGCATTTTTTCATTCATTCAAAACATTGGCAGTTTTTTTTATTTCTCTTAAGACATTCCCAATGATTCTTCTTTGACGGTTCGTTCACACACCTTACATCAATCGACGCTGGTATTTTTTGAAAGATTGATAAATTGTGGGATATCCAACGAGAGCAATTTTCTTACAACTAATGCTTCTATCTCAGGATATGTGATTTTGTGGGACAAAAAACGGTTTTGGACAACTGTCATGCAATTGAAATCACTATACCAGCTATATAACATCGTTCTTGCTTTATCGTCATACAAACAATTGAGTAAATCGACACATTTTTGGTGAGATAATATCCGTCTTAAGTTGTGAAAACCATCTGTTAACATTTTTGGTAGGGCTGATTTTCTCAACTCGCTGTAAACAAAACAAACAACATAAAAAATGGGTAGGTTTATACTAAAACAGTCTCAATCTTTATTGTCGAAAAATTTACTTAGTGATGCCATTTAGAAATATAAATAGTCATTCGATACTGGAGATGGTTGATAAGCTTTATTAAAGCCATAGGGCTGATAGAACGACTATAACCTAGGGGTGAGCCACAATAGATCTTTCAGGTCGCAGTGGAAGGGACGTTAAACGACCACTCACATAGAACCTAACATAACCTAAGTTGTGAAAACCATCTGTTAACATTTTTGGTAAGGCTGATTTTTTTAACTCGCTATAAACAATACAAACAAGATAAAAAATGGGTAGGTTTATGCTAAAAAAGTCTGAATCTTTTCTTTATAGCCTGATGATGGTCTAAGGACCAAAACATGCCGTTTTTACAGTTATAAGCTTCTTTTTATTAAAATTGTGGATTGACTTTGACTTTTATTGCTACTGTATAAATATTTTCTGACGACAAACGATTTGGTTAGTACCTTGTCTTTTATAATATCTATATTTTTATTATATATCCAGTATTTTATGTTAGTTTTCTTTGTTACTTTTTTATTTTTATCAGCTAAAGATCTTTGTGTAAGCTTTAGGCCTTGTGTAGTAAATTGTTATGGACAACACAGCAGCTCGTGAAAAAACTGGAAGCAAGAATTTTAAATAGACAGAGGTTCTCACTTATTACTCTTGAAACAAACATTCTTCAGGAGAATGTTGCCAAGGGAGTTGGAAGAGGCATACACAGCATCTCTCACCGATACACCATTCCCAAACAATTTGTGATCAAAGTCTTTTTTGACTTTGGAGGAGTTAAAAATCGAGTCATAAGTTGATCCAGGTTCCCTAGCAACAACATTACTAATGGTAATTTTTAACTCACTTTTATTTAACTACAGTTAAAAACTTAGTAATATTATATTACATTTTATTATTTAAAAATACATATAGTTTTTTTATTTACTTTTGAGGTCAATAATAAGTTATATAAAAATTGCCTTCCTAAGAATGAATTTTAACTAATACTATAATATTATTTTCCCTAAAAAGTAGATAGCACGCCTATGTCGACAAGAATAAGCAAGTCACCTGATATATATATAAGCTATCTGGGTATCGTATTGTAAAGGTATATATAAACCCCACGGATAATATGAAGTTCGTTATCTTACATTTTAAAAAGTCCTTTCTCTTTTGGGATATTTCTCGAGTAGTCTTCTTTTTCTACATGTATATATAATAAAAGTTTATTATTAAACGCTTAAATTTGACTTTTTATTCGGAGTGGGAACGAACGAAACCTCTCCATTCACTGTTTGAGAATATAATTTGGATAAATTTGTTTATTTACTACTTTAATTACCAAAATTATCTACTGCATGCATCCAGGATTTTAAATCATTCAGGTATACAAAACTATAGAACGAGGAATATTTTTTTATTATTTCAAACAAAAAAGTCGTAGATCGCTCCATTAAAATGTTCCGAAAGTTACGAATAAATCCTATTAAAAAAATAGTGATTTGTTTAATTAAGCAGAGAAGTAACAGATTTATTACAGCGGCTGCCTTTCATTGCCGAAGCAAGCAAACTAGCCAAGGCAGTAAATCTGTTAGTTCTCTGCTTAATTAAACAAATAACTATTTTTTTAATAGCATTTAATTTTAAATTTAACAATTAAAAACTTATATTCATAGAGCATATTATTTAAATTATAATTTAGAGGACTAACTGAAAAACATTAGGGGGTGTAGGTAGGGGTTGTAATAAGAGTAAGAAAAACTAGGGTTGGCAATCTCAGAGTAATAAGTAAACATAGAGTAGGCATATTCCCTATTACTTGTCGTCGAGACAGATTTGTTTACCAGCAGAGCATTGCCAGACGTTGTGTTTTGTAAGTACAAGGTAGGAAACAAAAATAATTATAATTATTAAATATAATGTAAATTAAATATAATTTGGCATCAGTGCTTTGTTTGTTATTGTCTAGAGGTAGAGGTGATTAGCGATTTTTCCTGATTTTTTCTGTATTTAAGTGAACTTTATAAAGTGAAAGAAAATTAAGTGAAATATTTTTAAAAACAATAAATCCGCTTTAATTCAAAAATGATTGTTATCTGCTATTCTGAAAATTGTAAAACTGTTTTGATTTGTATGCCAAACATTTACCAAAAAGTAAAAGGATACATTTTACTATATAAGTTAGAAAGCTTTGTTGAAGAAACTCCTTTGTTTGATGAATATTAATAGTAGTGAGAATGTCTAGGATAAACTGAACTTATTTACATTTCTGTTTTTTTAGCAAAATAAATAATCCTTTCACTTTTTCCAGACTCTCTTGTATTCTTGTGTCAACTTTCGAGATATGAATTCTATCAGAGTTCTCGTTTAAACTCATATATCATGTCGAAACAATGATCAATTCTCTTGTTCGAAAAATCTTAATTAATACGCCAAAAATGGACAGTTTATTCGAACAAAAAAAATTAAGTGTGTCATTTGACTGTTTGCAGAGAAAGTACGTCGAGAAAAATTGCCTATTCAATTGTAATTTTGGCAATAAAAGATCGAGTTAATTACTAGAAAAATTTTATATGTTTGCGAAAGGAATGCCGCAAGTTTTTATCATTTAAACAACAAAAAAACAGTTTAAACCACTTTAACAGAATAGCAAGCGATAATTTATTTTGTACCGGATCATGGTCCTTTACAACTGATGATGCTTTATTTAATTACGTTTGCTTCATATCAACAGGCACGCCTTCAACTAAATAAATAGTAATTTAGCAGATAGAAACAATTTACAATTTATCAAAGTACTTTGGTTACCATTTGATTCGATATGCCTCGTATAAGTCCTTTTCGACGATTTCGTATGAGTTTACTCACAATTTTTGACGTCCAAATTGAAAATTCATCTCGTACAACTATCACGTATCTGCGACCATTCATCTTCGGATTAGATGCCATTAAAAACATGTCGAATCGTCGAAACCTCATAATAAACCCGATAACGTTACTTTCATTTACTTTTTCAAATGGCCTACACAAAAGTTTTTCGTAGAATTGATCGTACAGTGTCGGACTGGACCAAAATATAATAACTTTGTGGCCATTGACAATCCAGTAAAATATGTTTATAGCCAAGGATAAATCTTTGTACGTGATAATTATACTCCTGATTTATAACCATACTATTATCAAGGATTAAAAACATCGTTTAACGAGTTTTGATTTATTTTAAGTGCTAGAAATTATTATTACTGAATATTACGTGTGAAAAATCGCCAAGTTACAGCCTCTTTAACCTAAATTCAACCTGTTAACGTTATAATTAAAATCATCTATTTTTTAATTTCACATGAGACTTGTATTAACCATCACTCAATAATGAAGTTACTTTTTGAAAGTTGATCACTTTGTTTATATCTGCAGCGCTGTTGAACATTTTCTTTTGAGTTGGGAATGTTACATGGTCATGATAGTATTGCAGTTGTAATAGTTTTCCTTGGGCTTAGGAGACCATTCTTAGATCCAAATCAACTTAATCCTGCCATTTATTCTCCTGCTTTTCTAAGATGATATTTTCAATACTGAATAACTCACAAACTAGTGTTAGTTCAAGAAATTGTTTTAAATAAGTGGCTTTATGTATAATTTACTCAAATGGTCTATAAACAGATTTACTTTATAATATTGTCAAGCGTAATGTTACTTTTGTGTAATGGTCACTTTGATACTGTAGTATAACTTACTCTCTTTGTAGTTATTAATTTTAAATATATACTGGTTACTAGCATTAGTATAATGGGGAATGTTTATCATATTAAATAAAACACAACAACAAAAATACTCTATATATATTTTTTTTCGTAGCGACATTTAAATAAAGAAACTTTATGCAACTAAAATATTTAAAATTGTTCAATCAATGTTCTTTGAGCCTTTAGGGTGCGTTTATGTTGGAGCTGCGATAAACGATAAGAGCGGCGATGAGAGCGGCGACAAGAGCAGCGCAAAATTCACTACTATGGTGTGCTGTTTATATCGAAGCTTCAATAATAGCGACGATATCTGTTTGGTAGGTTGACTTAACCAGTCAGTGTATTTTGAAATGAGTGATTCTGAAGAAGAATTATTTCTAACTTCAAATGCTGTTAAATATTATATTATGAAAACTGGAGATAAGAAGCGAAAATGCTCGGCACACCCTATAAATTCCAGGAGGTACATGTTTGGAGAATTTCATCATCTGTATGAACAATTAAGGCAGCACCCTGAAAAATTCATGGAATATATGAGAATGAAAGTAGAAACGTTTGATTACATATTATCTCATATCTCTAGTAGCACAGAAAAAAGATGGAAAAATTGTCATAGTATACCAATTTTATCCGAAGAGCGGCTAATGATTACAATTAGGTAAGTAAACACAGTTATATTTTCAAGTACACTTATTTATCAAACAAATTGCTAAACATAATCATGTAACAGACATATCCAGATACCAAAATTCAAAACATAATCAGATTAATTCAGAGAGATTTTCATAACAATAACGAAAAAATAATTCCATAAAAAAACTTTAACGTAAATCCAGTATTCCACAATTCACTTTTAAAGTTTAATAGTATTGTAGAAATCAGGTTGTGATTGACTTAAATGAAGGCTTGTTGCGGCATCATTATAAAAATTTCTTGCGGTGTTTTCAAGATCGCCAGATGTAGAACCGTAATTATTATAGTTGGAAGTATTCTCCATTTCTCGAGAGGATTCCCTTGGATGAACGTATTCTTGAGTTAATTTCATCACCTTCATTCTATATTCTAGTTTATCGTAAGCCGACAATTTACTTATATGCGGCAGTAAGCTTTTAAAAAAATTCCAATCTTCATCTTCATTTTCATTTTTCTGATTCCTTTTTTGTTCCAACAACTGCAATTTTTCTTTTTCTATCTGTAGTAAAGCCTGACCTATATCGTCTTTTGCTAAACGTTTGTTGCGATATCTTCTATCGGAACTTGAAGCTCTGGATGAATATGGCGTAACGCTAGACGGTGCCGAGTTTGAATGTTCAAGATGCTCAAGTGGAGATTGGATGCTATCATCTATTGGCGGTTGACTTACGTCATCTTCATTATTTTCATTTTCTACTGCTTGGGATGACTCATCCAAAATATCCTCATCATGTTTGGGGAAATTACCCGTCGATTTCCTTGGAGTAAATTGGTCTTTTAAAAATAAAAGACTTTTAAAATACTTCCATTCTCCTGTATAATCATTAATTTGAGCATCTCCAGATTTTGATTTAGGAATGGCGGCCAAGGTAGTCCTAAATTTGTCCCCTATGCTTTTCCATTTATTTCGCACTACTGTTCCTGAAACAAAATGAAAACGTACTCGTATAAAAAATACCACCTATTAAAAATAACAACAAATGAATTGAACTAAACCGTCTTTATTACATTACAGGTATTTATCAACTGGTCAGTCGTTTAGAAGTTTGGCGTTTACTTTCCGAATGGGAGTTGCAACAGTGTCAAAAATTGTTAGAGAAATACTTAAAATTGTCTGGGAAATACTTCAACCTTTACACATGATAATTCCCAGTGAAGATGACTTTAGGAAAATAGCAGCCGATTATTATCAGATTTGGAACTTCCCTAATTGTATTGGTTCCATTGATGGCAAACATATTAGATTAAACTGTCCTGCGCATTCTGGTACAATGTTTTATAATTATAAAAAATATTTTTCAATCGTTTTGCAAGGATTAGTTGATGCTAATTATAGATTCATAAACATTGATGTTGGAGGTTATGGCAAACAGAGTGATGGTGGAACTTTTAGATCTTCAGCATTGTTTTTGCACTTGTCAGATGGGCGACTTAACATTCCCAAGGAATGTGCTTTACCAAATTCGGATATCACTGTACCTTATGTTATCATAGGTGATGAAGCCTATCCACTACTCCCCAATCTGTTAAAACCTTATTCAAGACAACAGTTAGATGCAGATAAAGAATATTTTAATGCCAGATTATCAAGAGCACGAAGAACTGTTGAATGTGCTTTTGGCATACTGTATGCGAAGTGGAGAATTTTAGGAACAGCTATACAAACATCTACAGATGTAGCTGAGGATATTGTTAAGTGTATCTGTTTGTTACACAACATCATTATTGACAAAGAAGGTATTGAGCATCACCTTCAAGAAACAAACATGAAACCACAAAATATCACACCAGATAATATTGGAAGACCAAACCAAGTTGCTGCAAATATTCGCAATCTATTTAAAACTTACCTTTGTCGCAATCCCATTTAAATATTTTGTAATAAAGCTTAGAAATACGTTAGTTTTGTAATGTCTTTTAATTTTTTCCCCGTTACCGAAGAGCTACAATTTAATTATTGTTATACCTTTTTCAACTTCCTATTATTGTATACTTACCTAAAGTAATAACTACCAATTTGTAACAAGAATTAAAATTTCTACTTACGTGTTGTATTTAATTTTACAGCAACTTCATCCCACAATTTGTCAAGAACAAATCTGTTGTGATGATTTTTACTTTTTTGATCCCACAAGGCGGGTCTAACAAATATTTCACTAATTAAACTGTCCGTGTCCATTTCGACCACACTTGATAACAGCAAAGAAAATACCCGAACTGTTTATCGACGCTCTTATCCTTGCTCTGTTACTAAGCGTGTCTCTGCGCGTCGCTCCGATATAAACACCTCCATACACGATAGTGTGAATATTTTCGTTGCTTCCCTCTCATCGCCGCTCTTATCGTTTATCGCAGCTCCAACATAAACGCACCCTTAAGCCGGGTTCTCATGGGGAGTGAACACGAAAACGTGGCACACTTTCGTATGTATATTCGTGAATTTGCTGGAGCGATCTCACCAGCGTGGGTCGTGGACTGTTCACATGTATTTCAGTCTCCACGAAAGGCTTGATTCAGTTGATCGCCTAAAGCCGACTATGGAAGAGGTCCTTGTTGAGAGTTGTGCTGTGGTGGGTTCACTTTTTAGTGAAATTTTGACACGAAGAATGAATAGGTTGCTTGAACCAACAGAAAAACGAAAGAGAAAACGATGGTGGGTTAGAAAGTGGATACTAGAACGGAGTCAAAATCTCGATCTCTATAGTTTTCGTTACTAGCGTCATACAATACGGGTTCACTCGCATACAATTCAAGAAATCTCTCAGTTTCTTTGTCTTGTAATTTTATTATACGACCCTTTACACTGCTGTCCATCTTGACGACAGGCAAATTCACGTTTGAAAATCAAACATGTTTAATCGAAAGCGTGAACCCCCACCCAGTCACTGGACAAACTCACTACCCATTCGTATTCGCGTTCACACCAGGCGTGAGCCACGAAAGCGTGGTATGCTTTCGTATTCACTCCCCATGAGAACCCGGCTTTAGAAGTAACGTGGAGAGAGTTTTTCCATAATACTGACTACCATACTACTGAAGCATCTCAAAAACAAATACTTTATTTATAAAATATCATGGCAAAATGTTTTCAAAGTGCTGACTAAATATATTCCATTTGCATGATATACTCTGATCAAACAAAACTGAAGAAGGTTAGTTAGCCGACATAGTAGGAAGGTTGAGGTCCTATATAGGAGGCTATTCAGCTATAGTTGTAGGGGCGAAGAGAATCTACTTTTTTCTTTTATTTTTTCTTCTATCCATAATTATAGTGGCAGATTTCTTCCTTCTAGTTTAGAAAATGTTGGTATCAAGGCACTTTTAAAATATAAAATATGTAAATTTTACCAATAACTTATTATGGTAACATAATACTCAAAATTAGTCAGAATTATTGTTATAACAGAAAAGTTTAGGATTAATTTAACACTATTAATTTAGAATCAATTCTTAAATAAAAAGTGTCAAACAACAAAATATATCGTAATAATAGAAATTACAAATTGTATATATATTTTTTAATATATTTTATTTTATTTATTATTACCTTTTTCTTAAAGATAAATAATGTTATATCAAAACTTCTTTGATCCATTCGCAAAACTGTGTAAAATTCAAATTTGTTTTTTTTTTAATTTATATTAAATGATAATAAGATTATATCATATGATTTATTTTTAATATCATAATTTAAAATTATTCTTATCTTACCCTGTATATTATTATTTAATTTCTGCTTTTAAACCTTTTTCATGTTTCTTGATTTCGTTTATTTGTTTTGAATGCCTCTCTTCTACCTCCATAACTCTCTCAATCATTTCTTTTCTGATTTCCTAATTTGTGCTTCTTATTTCTTCTTGTAATCTGCTATTTTGTTTCCCCATTTCTCCTCTCATTTTATCAAACTTTTTATCCATTTTTCTTATATTTTCCTTATTTTCATCAAATTTCTCCTATAACTTCTTATCCATTTTTTTCATATCTTCATTATTTTCTTTCATTTCTTTCTTCAAATCTTCATTATTTCTGTTCATATCTTTTTTTATTTCTTCATTATTTTTATTCATTTCTATTAACATTCGCATGATTTCATTCTGTCCATCTCTTTCTTCTATTCTCCTGGTTTGTTGTACTTGTTGTTGTTCTGGTTCATTTTGTTCCTTGTATTCTACTCTAAAGTCTCCAGGACCTTGTTTTTCTCCAACTTGTTTACCATCTTTTATTTAATAATTTTATTAGTTTTAATACTTATAAAGTAAAACTTTCGAATTTTTCCAATTTAAATTGTTACAGTTTTAAGATTTTTTAATTTAATTACCCTCAATTATCTCAATTACCTTTCAATATATAAAAGAAAATGTCGAATATGAATATGATTAATGAACAAGTAAATATAAGTAGATACATTAAAAAAATTAGACAACATACTATTAAATATAAATATAGAAATGTACTCTATTGATATGACTTTTATTTCATATTAGAATAATATCTGACATTATATATTCTTTGACAGTCACTAAATCAATAATATTAACAATGTAACAGCAAATAAAATAAGTAAGTATATAACATATATAACAATTCTTCCCCTTTTAATAAATGAGGTAATAGGTAATCTCTTCAATATTGTAACCTTTGAACAGGTTTCTTTATTCTATTGCATTTTCGTAACGAAATCGTTTCCTCCGCTAACGGCACCTCCTTTTTTCTAGAATCTATTGCACTTGATAGTTCTAGACTACTTTCATTATTTACACATGATTCTTCACTTTGGGTTGTCTCGTTTTGTAGTTCTTTATTTTCGTCCTGTTTTTGTCGGTCTGTTTCTTTCCTGTTTTCACTTGGTATGGTTATTACTTCATAAAAATTTGTGGGATCGGGAGTTTTCACATTACATAAACGAAGTTGATCATAATGACGTTTAATTTTGTACCCGTTGTCTAACTCTATTAAAAAATGAAGTTTTCCCAGTCGTTTAATTACTTTGCCATATCTCCATTTGTTTTAATTTGAATAATTCCTAGACTGAATCCTATCACCAACATTAAAATTTTTGTCAGAATCACTATCTTCTTGTTTTCTTTTAATTGGGAGCGGTCGTAATAAGTCAAGTTTTGTTCTTATAGAATTTCCAAATATATTTTCTGAGGGTGATTTTCCTGATGATAAGGGTGTTACCCTATATCTAAATAAAAATTTATGCAATTTTTCATGAAGATCTCCAGGTTCAAGCATCATTTGGTGTAATTTTGATTTTAATGTTTGACAATACCTCTCAGCTCGAATGAGTTTCACAAGATTATAGACCAAATTTTTCTAGATGTAGAAGGTACAGTTCTATACTTTGACGACATCCTCATACAGGGTGCTACGATGGAGCAATGCAAATTTAGACTTGTTCGAGTACTAGAAAGATTACGCAAATACAATCTTCATCTTAATAAGGACAAATGCAAATTTTTTACAACTAAAATCAATTACTTGTGCTATACTATATCGAGTAAAGGGCTTCAAAAATCCGATGACAAAATCAAGGCAGTACAAGACGCACCTAGACCAAAAAGTCGTGAAGAGATACAGCAATTTTTAGGATTAATCACTTATTATTCAAAATGTATACCTGATGCATCAACACTTCTGAACCCATTAAATCGATTATTGAGAAAAGACGTCAAGTTTAAGTGGACAAACAGTTGCGAACAAGCTTTTATAAAGGCCAAGAAAGAAATAGCTAGTGATCGGGTTTTAATGCCATTTACTTCAGGGTTAGACATTACTTTGGCTATCGACGCAAGCCCATTTGGGTTAGCTGGTGTTTTATCACACGTATTAGAAGATGGTACCGAGAGACCCATAGCTTTCATATCTAGGTCATTGACTAAAGCTGAAAAAAACTACAGCCAGTTGGATAAAGAAGCAACTGCCATATATTGGGCATGTAAACGTCTATATCATTACATATACGGCCGTAAATTTACAGTAATTGTAGATAATCGACCACTTTTTACCCTCGTTTGTACATATTGAATCCAAAAACGATTACTTTTGACTCACTTGGTACAAAGCAATGAATTTATTTATTCATAATGTTCGCTTTTAAGCTGTTTGCCATATTAAATCAAACTAATAACTTTGATCACATTACGACGTCATTTTAAATTAATGATATAGACTCAGACAAGAAATGAAACATTTTGGAATTTTTCAAGTACCTTCTATCTCTTGGACAACAGATCGAGAATGTTGTTGTTTAATTCTGCCGGTAGCATTATTTAAACTGTGTGCAAGGTCGTATCTAGGGGGTGGCAAAAGAGGCACTTGCCATGGGCGAAAGGTCCGCTAGGGCGCCAAAAAATAGAAGCCACAACAAAGACCAATTTTAGATAAAGAACACACGGTTCAGATAATATGTAACGTGCATTTTTTTCTGTCTTGTCATAGACAAAAGTTATTCTGCCCGATATTCTGCCTGTTGTTTAATTCTGATCAATAAATCAGTATACTATCAGTATACTATCTTTTTATATTCTTTCCTCATCAACCTAAGCAATCAATTGTTTTTCAAATCAAAAACTAAAAAACAATCCATGGAAAAAACGATGTGCATAATTATAATACAAATTTCACATATTTGGCGCCCAACGTAGAGAATTAAAGTTTTATTGAAATCATAAATAGGGGGCGTAACAGGCGCAATAGTACCTAGAACCTAGAACCTAGAATTAGGGATGAAAGTTTCTGGATGTTTAAGTATTTAATGGTTCTGGCAGCTTGAGATGTAGTGGTTTTCTTAACAACTCAGAAGTGGTTTGGATTTAGGCTTCTGTGGCCTCAACATCAGCTTAAAATGGTTTGATGGTTTGAAGGACTATCTCCACATAGGGACCTTCCAAAGGATGCTTTCAACTTAGCAGTAACTTGGCTCTAACTTATTGGTAACTTAGCGGTAGCTTAGCGGTAACTTAGCGGTAACTTAGCGGTAACTTAGCGGTGACTTAGAGGTAACTTAGCAGGTTGTGTCTTCCTAAAAGTATGTGTATGAGATGGAATCATGGAGGTATGGGCGTTAGCATTGGACAGACTTTTCAGATAGAACAGCAAATTACTAAATTTCAACAAATAAATTCTTCAAGTTCAAAATCTTCAAGTTTTCCAACACAGCGTCTATGAATATAACAAGTAAATGAACAATATTGAAAATTATTAATGCAAAAAAATTGTCATTAGACTAATGTGTTTTGAATAAAAAAAAGGTATTTAACTAGTTCTAATAAATTACTGGAAAGTTTTGACACTAGTAGAAACAATCATATATTTGTGAAAATTGGTTTTTTATAACATTAAGTGCAGAAGTTGTTTTTGTTTAATAATTATTATTAATTGTTTGGCTCTAAAGCAAGTTTTTTATAGCTCTAAGATTTTTATGAACTTAAAATATGTCAATAATTACGTTTTTAACTTACGGAAAATATAATGTCTAGCTGTTTACTAATCAATTATTATATTTTGTCGAAAAGTAATAGCTTACCTTGAACAATTATTGAAGCCACGTATTCAAAAGCACGCTTCTGATACATTTTATTAGTTTTCAAATAGTATGTGTACAAATTGTGTGTGTAATTGTGTAGAAAAGATTTTTATTATAATTAAATCATAATTATGTAACTAACAATGAAAAGAATAGAAAAAAGTCTACGTACCAACAACCAAAAGGGAAGTTCCAAGATGAGATACTGGAACGCTTTTCCGACTCTTCAAATCGGCCTATTAGTTGAAAAGGATATAAAATTGTCGTACTCGTCTATATATAGTCTCGCTCAAAACGGAAATCGTATTTGTGTCATTTGTCAGGAGGGATACGTTGTCATTCAATTGCAAGCGGGATGCGCGTTTATAAGGGGTGTCTCGTGTACAGTAGCGTTGACAGTGATTCGGGGTCGGTCTTAACGTTAATAATAGCGGTATCGTTTACGGTCGGATAATAGTGCAAAGTGACATGACGATAGACATGTTACAATCTAAACTACTTTTTTACAGTGTAGGATATTATCGTAGGCGCTCCGACAAACTTATTAGCCCCTATTGGTTTATCGATAAAACAGATGACCCTGCCACAATCTTTTAGGTTCATTCAATTATAGTTTAAATTTGTCAGGCCGCTTTCGATAGTACATACAAAAACCCTTCTCGGTTCCCGGTCTTTAAGGAGTTTTTGCAATTTATGTTATTTCGTGTTTTTACAACAGGCCCTCTTGTATACTAATTTACCAATTTTGTAAAGTAAAAACCGGTGATTCTAAGCCGAAAATAAATGTGAAAGAGGAATTTTTACCTGTAAGCTGGTCTAAAATATACCGATAGAGTATTTTAAAATGTTTCACAGAAAGTTTAGTCACAGGTTTGATATATGAGGAATGTTTGAATAGGTTTTATTAATAAATTAGATAATCTCTTGATTTTAAATGAAAATATCGTTAAATCAACAAAAATTCATCGATCAAACGACGACAAGGTCTCAAAGCAAATTTATTATCTAAAGTTTTATTACGAAATCGCCTATCGATTCATCCATCCCACGACCATTCGACTGGATAAACAAATGAATAATGTTCGTTTAGTTCGAGACGCCAATGACCATGAGTAGTAGATTTTTATTTTTCGTTGTACACATTTCTTCTATTGAACGCCGAGCGGGTTTCGAACTCAGCGGGATTCCTAATGTCTGTATCAGTTGATTTTCTAAACTATGATGGCCGAAGAGTTTAATTTTTGGATACGGTCGAGTGAACATGGTTGATTTTTAAATAGTCGGGTTTGACGCTGACAAAACTTGTTACGAAAAAAAAATGAACAGTCGTCGAGTTTTTTTCCATTCGACAAATTTATTTAAATTTAGACCTGCCGAGCATATTCTAAGGGCCATAAAAGTTATTTTTTTAAAATTTAACAATTCCGCAAACATTTTGATACACAAACTATTGAAACCGCCCCCTTCTACAGTAAGGACCCCTTCTTTCCCCCCCTTCTTTCACTTTTCACTTTTGAATGGTAAGACATTTTATCGCACAATTTGAGGTGTTAATATTGCAGTCAAAATACTATTTTTGACGCAAAAATGACAGTTGGGCGCCAATTTAAAAATTTTATTCTTATGGAAAGGGCCACTCGACCCCCCCGACCCCGAAACCCCGTTTTAAAGGTAGTTTCATTACTAAGTCAACCCCCAAATTTGAAAACATTTGAATAACGTGTTTTCATGTGAACGCCAGTTTAGTTTTAAATCCCGGGCATGTCGATACATTTAAAAATTAATTCTGAACGTACTATAAAATGTGTCAGTTAATTGTTGTTATAGTTTCTTGGCTTTTTGTTTTTCAAATTTAAAGTTGATGAATGTGACAATGGCTCTCGTCTTTTAAATGAAAGAGCTGAAGCAATTATAATCTTCGCAATGCTGGGTCTCCCGGATTTTGGTGCTCCTTTCAAGCTTTCCCCTTTTGTTCACAATAAAGGCATTACTTTTAACACAAGAACGTTCTAAATAATTGTGTGAATACCTTTCAGTACATAATACGAATATGATCAAAAGGCCTTACCAAATCACCTAATATTTAAGTGCAAAGAATATTTTAGATCCTTCATAATAATATTCTCACCACTAGAATGTTCAGAATGTTCTTATCCCCAGACAGACAAACAATTTTCAGTGTAATTATTAAGAACTATTAAAAAATTAAACAAACTCAGTAAACGTACATCTTGGCAACATCCCAATCTTAATAAAGATTTTTTCTTACCTTATTTAACAAATCAGGCGTGACTGATCTAATCGCAAGCGTAATTCATATTTTTAATTATGTGAGTTCACGGGCTTAGTTTTATAAACAATATTTTTGACATAACCCCATAAAAAATTCTAATGGAGTAAGATCAGGGGATTGTTCTGGCCATTATTTCGATCTACTTCTCTCTATCCATCAATTTTTGATAATATTTGATTGAGATACTATCGGATATTAATTTGGTAATGCGGAGGTTCTCCATCTTGCGGAAACCATATCATATTCGCTAGAATCTGTAGGTTTTAAGTCCAATACTGACAACCGTTAATAATACCTAGTGTACAGGTTAAATCAATAGGAGGGGCAACGGCACTGATTACGTTCATAAAGTAGCACCTGTTAAGGAATGAGATATAGATTTATAAAGCTGTCATAAAAAGAACAGAGAAATCCCATTCACTTATCTTCCTAAGCCGTAGCCGTATCCTTGAGAAAATATTATTTGTTAAAGTTATTGAAAAATCAAAAGATTATGCAAATCCTTCGAAGCCCAAACAAGGGTGGTTCATGAAAAATAACGAAAAGTAGTATACATTTCTGTTGAAACATAGTCCTAGTAATTTTTTAGAGTCCACAGCAGGCATTATCTAAGACAACCACTACAGCACTTGGCAAAAAGTCCAATAGCTGGGAAAAATAATCTCAAAAACATCAGAGGTCATTTCCTCGTGGTAATCTTTGGTTGACTTTGATGCAAAGTCTAATAATACATTTTCTACAAAACCATGTTCACTGCCAATGTGTGCGATTATTAGTTGAATATCCCTCCAAAAATTCCTGACGGGTATTTTAAATATTGTTGTCCATCCATGCTTTAGAAACAGTGTGTCCTTTATTCAACCATCTTTCATCTAAATAAAAGATAGTTCTTCCCTCGCTCCGAAACTTTTTAATACTTCTTAAGTATTGTGTTGTCCAGCAAACAATTTCTTCTGTCTCATTCAAAAATTTTCGTTTTTTATGCGACTTTACTTAAAACCAATTTCTTTTAGGAATTTTCATACCGTATTTCGTCCAAATTTGGGATTCGTATCTACTTACTTACTGCTATAACAGTCATTACTTTGTCCAAAGTCGGAATCTCTTTATTTAAGTACAAAGAATGGACTTATCTTCTAATGATATCTCTATTAAAGTTATCGGCCATAATGGACTTTTTTCCTACGTGTTTTTTTGGTTCACTAACGTTTCCCTGTGTTCTCTCACTTAAAAATCGCTAGATACTTCGTTCACTAACACCGCACCCGTCATATTGGAGCACCTAGTCACCACATCACGAACAGTTGCTGATGCATCTTGATCTATTAGTGTATCATGAACATTTAAAACAATAGTTTTTTACATTTGAGAAAACGCACTTTGTTTTAAATGAGCCGATTGTACTGGAACAAAACGCGAACTTGACGCCATTTTCACATAGAGTTATCTTAATCCTTCAACACCCCTAACGACCACAATTATTCTTATTATTTTTATTCGTTAAAATCGAAAAATAAAATATTCTAAACATCGTATAATGACTTCCCTTACCTAAGAAGATTAAAATACGATGATTAAAAGAAATTTCTTAATACCGATATAAATAAGTACGTACGCTAATGTTTTAGGTTAGGTTAGGTTAGGTTATTATATTTTTCTTTTAACTTGAAATTAATTTTTTTTTATTTAGTATAAATAAGTAAACAATTTTATCATTAAATAATTAGTTACAAATATAAATGACAAAAACTAAAAAAATCTAAAAATCTAAGAATCTAAGAATAAAATATAATGTAGGCTTATAAGTTTGTTTAGCTATGCATAACTTAATTTTGAATTACATAAAAAACCTCCTCTAAGCCCCGATGTTCTGGTAGGGTCCCAAGAATGGATGCAGAATTACCACGTTGAATAGCTAAACTAATCAACTGGGTAATATAGGTCTTCCACAAGATTTTTTAAGCTTAACAGATATTTCATCTACTAGTCTCTTTGCAACTTCTCCCCAAGTGCCGAAAGTCTCAACACTAAAAGGAACAAAAATGTATTTATCCAAAAGCTCTTTATATCTTTGTTGCTCCCCAGAGAGAGCAGTTTCTCCGGCCTTTACAGAAGTTTTGAAAATATAAGAAGGAGCTAAAGTGTCGCGGCAAGTGGCATCCCAAATTAATTGTTTACCCTTCCTCCATGGGAAATAAGACAACCCATCAGCTCGCTTTCCGTTCTACAACTAAAGACCATTGTAAAATATGATTTAAATAACGATGCCGAGCAAACCTACCCGGACTTTTGGAACAACTTAAGCCATGTTGGCCCAAAATATCAACAGTTTGTCTGCAAGTGCAGATGTGTTGCTCGCACACCGGCTGACCTAAACGAAGAGCAACGGAAATAGGAAAGGTTAGGTTAGGTTAGGTTAGGTTGCGTCTAGAAGAGTTCCCAATGGAGGAGAAGGTATTAAAAATTTACACATGAAATCATCATAATCCTTTTTTTTTGGGCATGGAGAAGGCAAATTGCAAATATTTAGCCAACTTTTTAGGGCGAAGTTGTTGTCGGAATCATTTTTATTAATATATTCAGGTAGAATACATTTATCATTAATTGATCCTAAAAATGACGGATATGTTAAGAATTCCAAATCTTGTATTCCAGGACCACTGAATCTGGTTGGTAAACTTGCTAATGACTCAGCTGTGTCATTCATTGTACAGTTAGATATTTTTTCTAAAGTATGTCTTAGCAAAATGTTGATATTTGATAAAGAATTTTTAGCTGCCCAACAAGGTGAAAATCTTAAAAGGTATGATAAGCGGGGAATAGCTATAATTATTATCATAGGTAGGCAATATAAAATACACCCAATTTAAATTTAAATCTTCTGTCATCTTTAACTTTTCTAATTAAAAATGCAGTCTAACAGGGAAAATAGAGTTAGATAGTGAAAATATATCGATGAATTATTAAATAAAGTGGTTTTTGTACAGAATGGTTCAAAAAATAATCGTCAAAACTAAAAATGTATCTATCAAATTTAAGGACTTACCCTTGATAAAACAAGCACACTAGAAATAGTAATAGAAGGGTGCAAGCGTTTTTTGAGACATGTCCCCATGTATCTAAAATTTTGTATCTAAATTAATCAAATAATCAAAATTATGAATATTTTTATTAATTTTTAAATAATTAGGAACATAGTAAATTGTTCAACAAAAAATGTACATCAAATTTGTACATATTTTTGCTATGATTCTGTTTGTATTCTTGTATTTTTAAAACTATTTTGATTTAATGTAATGTTAATTCCTATTTTTCTTTAATATTTTTGTCAGTAGCAATTTTTGTTTTTTATTGGAACTGATCATTGTGTATCTCTACTTCTGGTATAACTTGAAACATCGAAGTACCCTACAAACTCGTTGTTCTCTAACCCCAAAGCGTTTTTATTTGCAAACCGAAATATACAAGGAGTGTTAAACAATAAAAAAAATGTTATTTATAGTTTCGATATTGTCAAAACTGAACGCCTCGAGTGAAGTACCACCGCACCATTGTTTTTTTTTACCTTTCCTTTAAATCAGACCAATGGCGTTTATCTGTTATATAATTACCCGGTATTTAAAACGGTATTTTCGGTGTTTGTTGGTACCTCCGCGGTACATAATTGCTCCCCCTCTACTACTACTTCTAGTACTACCACCGAAATCCAGCCCGCAAAAGAATGGTCAATAAATCAAAGCGTTCCCCGTAAACATTTTAAGAAAATTATAACTTGAATGCGATCAAATTAGTAAGGTAGTAAAATTAATTTATACTTTGGTTGAAGTAAAGGAAAAAAATGTTTGTCCGATTTAGATGATATCTTTCGATAGATTATGATTTATTTGGAAAGATTAATTACTTATTCACGCAACAAGAGAGCGGTTTAACAAAATGTCTACTATTTTTTTTTCTCAGTCTGATGTGTATCTGTCCGTAATTATTAATTATTTATTAGCAGCGATTAACATTTTTTTTGTATATATTTATTCACACTTTAAATTATGAGACTGGGTTTTTATAAGCCACAGTTTTGGTGTAAATCTTGGAAAGTATTAGTTAATTTTCTAATTTCGCTCTTTGTTGATATCAACACACATCGGAAAAGTCTCGATATATTTTTAAAAATCAACGTCAGTTTTTCTTGAGTTAATTTAGGATAAAAATAATACTTGTTTGAAATTAAAGAATGTTTATTCTTACATAAACCTAAATATTTTCTTTAAAAAACATGAAATCTAATTCAAACAAAAATGCGTCAAAGTATTCTTTCAAAAGTAAAAAATCAAGTATTGATGCACCTCTACTTTATAGTAAATTAAAAATTAGTATTTTTTTAAACTTTTAGTAATACTTTTAGTACTATTAGTATCAATTTTAAATTATTTAAGACACTTATAGTAGGTATTTAACCAGACTGGAGAAATAGTAAAATCAAGTATTTATTTGTATGAAACACATTTTATGTTTTGGGTTTAATGTTAGGATTCTCTCATGGTGTGGCGCTGTAGTAAGATTTCATGTCATTGTTATTATCAATGTCAGCCATTGAATCATCCATATTAGTATGGAGGGTAGAAGGGGGAGGACCAACTTCTATAGGAATAATGTCGAAAAACTGTAAGCGGTAAGCAGCAAATAGTAGATGGCGCGAGAATAGCAGAAAGGTCAAAAGACAACGTGAAGTCAGTAGCACTCCATAGGTTATAAAGAGAGTGAAGTGAGTTGGGTTTCAAAATTTCATTTTTTTTCGTAAATTGTGTAAAAATTATGAAGTATTTAAAACCGTAACTATTTACCAAATAATTTAATTTCTTACAATTACTTCATTTTGACATAGCCGATCTTCTTTTTTACTATTTGTAACGTCCTCTGACACTTACTCTTGCTACTGTGGCGCCACCAATTTGTTCACATTGAGTTGATTCTCCTTCCTTCCTCCAAATATAGAGATTAAAGATGTTGGAGCAATTTTTAATTGTGTGAGATTATGTTCATAGTTTAGTCGTAATTTTTAATATACGTTCATTTGTTGATTAATTATTTTAAACGTTTTGTAACCAACTTGTTAAGTTAGTTAATTTTTTTAATTTAATTACAGAAACTATAACCAGGATTGACCAATGAGTTTATCCCTTTAACCTGCAAAGTTGAAAAAGGCTATAAAACAGTTTTTTTTCTAATTTTTATTTCTGTGCTGTTTCTAAAGGTCACCAACGGGATGTTATTGTTTGAAATTGCAATCAACATCAGCAATTTCCTCTCGAAATAAAGGCAACTGCAATATTTACTTTGCTGTTGTTGTTTTGTACAAAACTGTTTTAATGTTCGTTTATAAATTTCTTGTTCTTAAAAGTGTATCAAAAACTCTTTACCTTTAATTAGTACAGTAGAAAGATGGGTTGGTGAACTTAAACGTGGTCAGATAAGCCTTGAACACGATTCATGTCAATCTGTCAGGAAGAATATAGGAGGATATCGTATCGGAAGGCCGTATATAGTGACTGAAAGAAAAAAAAATTATTGTACTAACCAATTAGACCCTTAAGTTGTAAAATCCGAGATGCACATCATAAATGTAAAAGGACCTGATTTAGGTAATTTTGTTTCTCAGAGAGGGATTGTAGAGGTTTACAACTTACACTTCTTGTTCATTTTATTCTTTGTATTTCATTGGAAGTGTTGACTTGTGTTGCGGTGTGCAATAATTTTATAACATTAATTTGTTATTACAGACATTAATAGCAAAGATTCTTTACCCCAACGTGCAGAATAGGCAGTATGTGGCGTCCGTGGATAAAAAGTAATAGTGCTTCCTCCAGTGGTTCGTTAAAAAAGAATCACTTATCTTGTGACGCGAAAATCATTATTAAAAATGTGTATAGTTCCTTACTTCAGCAAGGATATAACGGGGGTGATGCAGCAAGAGTAACCAGTAATTTGACGAAGGTGCCTCTTACTTCAGTTAGATGAATTGTTGAAAATTCCATAAAATCCTTACTTCAGCAAGGATATATAACGGGGGTGATGCAGCAAGAGTAACCAGTAATTTGACGAAGGTGCCTCTTACTTCAGTTAGATGAATTGTTGAAAATTCCATAAAATCAAGAAAAAAGCGTAGATTCCGGTGTTACCAAAAGTCTAGACGACTGGGAAAAAGATTTGATAAGGCGAAAAATCTACACTATGTACGATGAGCAGCGTGTGCCTACAATCAAAAGTCTGAAACA
The DNA here is from genome assembly GCA_035357415.1 of Ophraella communa. Taxonomy (NCBI): domain Eukaryota; kingdom Metazoa; phylum Arthropoda; class Insecta; order Coleoptera; family Chrysomelidae; genus Ophraella; species Ophraella communa. The sequence continues at coordinate 14,685,738 of CM068988.1, read as the reverse complement.
GCGGCTCATCAATGACGAAATTTACATCAACTGTGGCCTAACTAATCTTTGGCGAGCTCTGTCTGCAATGGGCTTTAAATATCGCAAAATCAGGATAAGTAATAATGAAATCCACATTTTTAATAAACTGGCGTTCTGAATATATAACGTCAATAAGAAAATACCGGTCTAAAAATCGGCCAATACTCTACCTCGACGAGACGTAGTTTGACACGCATAACATAACACCCCTTCCAAAGGATGGTCTGATTCCTCTGATTAGTGTAAAACAAAAGCACCACCAAATAAAGAGAAGATAATCACAATATTACACGCAGGATCAGAAAATGGTTGGATCCCAAACGCTATGTGGCTTTCTGCTAAAAATATTAAGGACTCTTGTGTTGATTATCACGAAGATCCGATAGCAGAGCTTTTTGAAGATTGGTTTAAAACTTGTCTGTTACCCAACATTCCGCCAAACGGCGTTATAGTAATGGACAACGCAAGCTATCATAGTCGACAATTGCAAAAAATTCCTGACTCAAAGAATACGAAATTGGAGATTCAAAACTTCATGGCTGCAAATGACATATATTTTGAGGAAAATTATACAAAAAAAGAACTTTTACAAATGTTGCAGTCATTTTCTTAAAAAAAAACGTATGTTTGTGATACAATTGCAGAAGAATTAGGACATACAGTGTTACGACTACCTCCCTACTACTTCGTGTTCAATCCCATAGAGCTTATGTGGCACCAACTTAAATCGAGTGTGCGCGGAAAAAATACTTCTCCGACTTTAAGTGGTAGTGTGGTAGAATTAATTAGGAACTGTATGAGTGACATTCCTACCGAGAGTTGGAAAAGTTCTGTTAGTCATGTTATAAATGTTGAAAACTCGTACCTTTCTGTAAAATCAATTGCGCCAATTATAATTAATTTAGATGAGGATAGCGATAGCGACATTGAACTAAATGTAGAATTGAATTGTAACATTTTAATAAATTACTTGTATATCTCCTATATTATGCAAAATTCAAATTTCTTAAGTTCGACCCTGCAGCACATTTGCAATTAAGAACCGAAATTAAATTGCCAGGAATATAGAAAAATCTAGTCTAGTCTTGCCAATTTCAGTCAATTTTGATGGATTTCTTGCGTAATATTTTCTCAAAATTAAAATAACCGATTTATGCGAAACATTTCTGGCGGTTCTCATTTATCATATTGACTAGACCCCGTATACAAAGATCCCGGTAACAAAAATATCCAGTACTCAGTTATATAAGAATGCCACTCCTTTGATATCATACAAAGATTTCTACCACTGGTCCATTTGTCTTCTAATCTGACATCTCATACCGAAGTATGGTATTTTAGCTTTTATTTTATGCCCTTCTTCGAAACACACTCGGTCTTAGGGCTTTTTAAGCTTGAATTATACCTGCTTTCTTCTTTGGCAGGTAGACTACCGCTCGCCTCAAGAAACTAGATATCTCCTCATAGAAATATTTCTACTTTGTTGTTCGATTGTGTTATTCAAGTTCTTGTTTTTTTTTCTACTACTACTACTACCACCACCTCTAAGGATTTATCAGCTAAGAGATTTGGGTTGTTTAATTTGAACTTCAAAATAATTTATTAAAACAAGGATAACAGATCAAATTACATATTAACTACTATTTATGATTCTTAATAAACTTGGAACAAAAACATATATATGTCCCACTATAACATTAAATAATGATGATAAGTAATAAACAAAAACAAAATATGCAAGAAGCGTGATCAGCTCATTAGTTCAGTTAAACTAGGTAGTACAGCCAGTTCATTTAGTTCACATACTAACTAAGTCACTTTCATCTGTTTACACCAGCTCTAATTAACATTTTACTCACTTAACAAGACTCTGAACAATAAAAAGTGATTGTTAAAATCGTGCTAAGCTACCAACTATTTTAAACTTATAGATTATTATTTAACATAACAGTTTTTTTGAATGGGTATAAGTCCTCCCGGCGTATTAAAACTGTATTCCTTAGATTTGCTTCTAGTTTTTGTTTACTATTGTCAAAAATATAGCAAAAGTCACATCTTTGCAGTCTTAACCCTTAAGCTGCAGTAACTATTTAAGCGGAAGGTTTATTTACCCTGTACCGAGAATAACACAACAATACCGAATTCGGTTTACACGTGGTAAGATGTTCCTTTCTTTTACCACCACATGTACTCCAATTGGAAGCGTGACTTGTAGCTACAATACTATACTATGTACAAAAAGTACGAGGAGTAATAAACCCTAATTAAGTATGCAAAACCTTTACAGGGAGCACCATGAAATTTTTGATAAATCTCTTACTTTAAATTACATTTCTTCCGTAAATCTAAAAACCAGGTAGATCGACCCCGTATTTATTTCAGTTGTAGCAAAGTTTAGGGTTTCTTCATTGTTAAAGGATTAGCAGATAAGCAATAACGCAATGCAGTGGTGTGTATTTTGGGAAAAAATACGGAAGAGGAAGAATCATTGTTGACATTAATAATAATAGGGTCGATTAAATCATCACAAATATTGTCAATTTTCCACATATTTGCCTCTACTTTGATAACATGCTCGATACAGTTTGTCCAATTTTCCTTACTAACATAACTTACAGCATTCTCAAACAATTTCACAACATCGTTTATTTTAAAAGTAGTATTTTTTTCCAACTTCCCCCTTTACCTGAGCCCATATTAATTCTATGGGATTAAGTTCACAATGATAAGGGGGAAGTCGAAGAAATGATATACCACGAGAAAAAGCCATTTCTTCTACAATGTAGGTTTTGTATTTATTCTTGTTCATTTTTGCAATTCTGTAAAGTTCTTTCCTTAGTGGATCTTTTGGAAACTTAATATTTTTCGAAATAAGCCACTCCAAAAGCTCTGCTTTACGCCAACGACTTGTGGGCAATGTTTCTTGTAACCGTGAATGGTAACTTGCGTTGTCCATAACAATAACAGCCCGTTTTGGAATCAGATCCAACATTTGAACAAACCATTCCTCGAAGACATCCCCATTCATATCTTCGTGATAGTCCCCCGTGCGTTTTGAAATAAAAGTTAATAATCCACCATCAACAAAACCTTCAGAACTTCCAACATAAATGATAAGTATTTTTCCTTTTCCAGATGGTGGCTGCAAACCTAACGACAAACCTTCCACGAATGCCTGCCTTCCGCTTTTAATGTTTTCATCTTGCCAAGATTTGGAAACTGTATATCCAGCATTTATCCATGTTTCGTCTAAGTACAAGATTTTCAAATTTTGTTCTCTGGCATGTCGAATGCTTCTTAAATAGTCTCTTCTCCAAAAAACTATTTCCGGTTTATATATCAAAAAAGATTTTCTATTATGTTTTGTATATCTGAAACCCACATCTTTCAAAATTTTGCATAATGTCATTCTGGAGAATTTTGTATAGTCCGTATCTTCTTGCACTGATGTCATAATTTTGTCAAGTGTTGGAATTTCCTTTCGTAAGTAAAATCCATGGACTTTACGCCTTAGTCTTTGTTTTAATGACTCATCGATCTCAATTGGTTTTCGGCCTGAAGGAGTTTTAGGGGGTTGAAGAGTTCCATTCTTGCTTTCTTTTAGTAATCTATAAATTGTTGATTTAGCAACACACAACATAGCAGCCGTTAATTCCACAATATCATCAACACTTGCACTTGGATCCTTGTTTCAATGATATATAACAATTCAATTCAATTTAAAGATGATGGACCTGTTTTTGGTCGTTTAGATGGTCCTTGGCTTATCGACATTGTTTACTTGCACAATTAACATTCAACAAATGTTTTAAATATATTCCAACTGTTTACAATATTATGAAAACCATACAACTTCACTCAAAGAACTAATACTAAGTACTGATTTAATGTACCTACTTTCTTTTAAAATAATATTCCCGATAATGTTTCTAAGAAAACTGGGTTGTTTGGAAAATCCCTCTCAATAATCGAATAATCTGTAAATAGGTGTAATCGTATTAAGTCGATTACAGTAGGCCACTTGCCATTTAAAATTTCTGAGAAAAATTCCTCAAACATTACATATAGGAGTAATACAAATAAAAAATATTCATTTTGCTTCTTTGAATTTAATAAAAATTGTAAGGATATCTTGTTACAGATTGGTTTGTTTTCTATTATGAATAAACTGTGTTGCCTTTCTTTATCAAACTTACTAAAATTTATTTACCTCTATCACTTTTTTTTATTAAAATTAGTACATCCCGTTACCTCTGACCTAAATCGTATATTCTTTAGCATAACTGCAACTCATTCGTTCAATACAAAATGTACCTTACGGTATACCCTCTTAAAATATATTTTGGTACGTCTATGAAATCTACTTAAATGAATGATTTATTACTCCTTGTCCTTTCCATATAGACTATAGTTAGCACATTTGGGAATGAATTTTCCATTTTTTTTAGGGTAGCAGTATTCCAACTTTTCAATTGAATTGAATCATGTACATTAAAACAAGAAGCAATAAATGGGCTTAACGAGTTTGAAATGAGGATATACAGAAGGGTATTAAAGATCTTATGGGTGGATAAAGTAACGAATGCAGAAGTGCTAAGGAGAATAGGCAAAGAAAGGGAAATGAAAAGTACAATTAAAGAAAGAAAATTACAATATTTAGGACATGTGGTGAGAGGCGAGGAAAACAGCATCTTAAGATTATTCAAGGAAAAATAGAGGACAAAAGAAGTATGGGAAGGAGACGCGTTTCTTGGTTGAGAATGGTTCAGATGCAGTTCAAGGCAGCGGTCTCGAAGTTCAAAGAAGATTGCCAATATTATTTCCAGAAGCTCTTATTTAAGATTGGACTTCTAACGAGATAAGATATAGAGGCATGGCATAAAAATTGACGTCATTAAGTTTTAAATAAAAATACGAACCAAACGTAACTGGTATGACAGTTAATTTTTCGCCGGAAGTGGTGTCAGATCTAATTAACACGTTGACTCTCATGCGACATAAAAGTGGAGTCTCATTTTATTATTCCCATTGGCAGTACCTAAGCAGAAATCATATCAGTGTTCTTTTTTAATATAAATTTAAAAGTCTCCTTTTCTCCACGTCGTCTTCTAACTCTCGCTCGACCATCGTGCATGCCTAAACAAAATCGAGACTCGTCACTAAAGACAATACTGTTCCATTCCTGATCCCAGAGTGACCGTTCTCTACACCACTCAAGGCGACTACGTTGGTGTTCTGGAGTTAAAGGGAGGACCCAGTGTGTACTTATCATGCCAATAGGTCTTCCTTGTTTTGCAAACCATTCATTTGCAATGGACTTGGTAGTGGAGAAACGGCCAATAATCTTAGGCGGCGATCTTCGCGGTCTGTTCTACGGGGGCATCCAGAGCCCCTTGCTCTTTGCGTACGGCCTTCTCGAATCCATGCCTGACACCACCTAACCACGGTGTCTACACTTCTTTGCACTCTAACTGCAATGTCCCGAAAGGAAAATCCAGCTTCCCGGAGTCTCACTATACGACCCCTATCAAAGTCACTAAGTTGACGAAATCGAACAGGTCTCCGTATCCTAGGCATCGTAACCAATCGTAAAGAATGTTAAGAACCAAAATCCGCAAAATTTGGATCTTTACTACGGCTACAATATTCATTTTTGTAATGTTAGTGAATTTCAAAAAAAGCAGTATAAAAACCGGAATCTTCAACTGATAAGGCTGAAAATTTTATCAATTGTTTATTTCGGTAAAATAAATGGATTCATCAAATTTTATTAAAATAAAATCATTTAAACTGGGTGTTCGGATTTTTATGTCACTTAGTATATTATTTTTTGTTAATTTTTGCAATAAATAAATTTTTTAATAGCGAATGAAGCGACCTTTCAAGCGATATTTCACAAGTCCATACTTCCCATTTAAAAAATTAGGGGTTATAACTGTCACTCAAAGTCAGAGTCAGAGTCGCATTTCAGCGATGCCAACTTTAGTAATCTAAAATATTTAACCCCACATTAGGAATTTAAAGTGAAAAGAACATAAATCTATTAATATTTTTTGTAATTAGATAAATAATGCAAAAAATATTATTCATATATTATTTAAAAGAAATGTGTTGTACCAAACCTTACTTTGTGGAAGTTCATCATATCAACAGCACTAAACAAATATCTCCACGATTTATTTAAAAAATCATTTTTTTTATCTTAATTACAGATACTTCTAGTAATTCCTTTGACGAATTAAATGAAGAAAACTGTCATTGAGATAAAAAAGTTAGGTACCTAATGTTTTAAACAAACCGTGGAAATTTTGTTTGCGAAAGTTATTGATTTAGTGTTTTTAATATTTTATTTCAAAAATATTAAATAATACGTTACTCCAAAAAGGAAAGATACATACAATAAAAAAATTTGGTTACAGTTTTTTTGGAATTTACAGTTGATGTCAATTAAATACATCGTTTATTTTATTTGTTTGCTATTATCCGAAGATGGGACGAATTTCAATTCAAACAAGAGTTTCTGTACTATCGACATCAAGGAAATGCAACGATCAACTTGTATAAATTCAATCGCGAACAAGTTGAAAATGTTCAAGTTGTAGTGTTAAACCAATGGAATGGATTTATTGATGCGAATCAAATAAGTATCTAGTTACAACTGGACTAACTCTCCCACACGTACTTTTGTTAGGTATAGGTTTATTCAATTACATTATTGTAAGAAAAATTATTTAGATTTTCAACACTGAATAATTAATATTATAGTAGTTTTAAAATCAGTCCGTTGATATAATTAATATAAGAAACCTTTTATTAATCCCGTTGGGAACGAACGCCGCTGAACAATGGCGTGCATAAATATTTTATGTGAGTTAAAAATGATACCATAGTATTTTTAACTTTAATTATTGACAGAGAGACGGACATCGGTCAGTATTTAGAAAATAAACAAATAATACTAACTAATACCTAATTTGATAATTGATTAAGTTAAGAATATAAGGAGAAGAACGAAAAAACTAATAATGGAATTAATTAACAATTTAAATTAAGCAACGAAGTATGGTGGTCAAAAACTTTAAAAATCCAGAAAACAAATCAGAAATACAAATCAGTATATAAGGGAAATATTGTAGAAAAACTTCAATTTACAAATATTTGAGATCAATTATTATAAATTGTTCCATACTTGCAGAAATGGGAACTGACTGACATACATACGACAGCTTTTAATCCTAGAAGCTAGAAGTGAAAAGAATGCAGTATTGTGCTCAAGTGAACATTGTAGGGAATGGAAAGAAGCACTTTAGAAACGTAATGGAGAAAACAAAATGATACAGTATAAGGAACACAGACTGGATAAAACAAGAAGACAGTAGAGAGGTAGTCTCACAAAGACTAGGCTAAAAAAAATAGGGACAAAACAATAAGAAAGAAATGGATTATGACAGAATTAAAATCACAGATGCCTAAAAGGCATAAACGATAAAAATGAAAAATAATTATTTATTGATGCCAAAAAAATATATTTACTTGAGTTCTTTCTTATTTTGAAGATTTTTTCAATTTAAAATTTTGTTCTAAGATTTTATGTAGCTTTTTCTTATGTTGTAAATTTTTTATGTCCAAGAAAAACGCACTATTTTAATCATAGTCAAAAAATTGCCAAATTAGCAAATTTGGTAGTTATTGAATAGTGTTGAGAAAATCTAAAGAAGAGATAGTTGCTTGTAAATTAGCAAATAATTCAGATAGAATTCAATGGATGTCACAGACAAAGAAATGTATTACAGCTGCACTAAAATATTCAAAAGTTTTAAAATCATCTTTAGTGAACAACAACAATTTTAAAAAAATATGTAATTAATAAAGTAAATAGTACTCCTTGAATTGTTTTCATTATTCTTCTTCTTCATTTTCTTATTTTTCTGTGGTTTTTTTATAGGTTCGGTTTTGTTTTGTGTAGAGTAGAGATTCTCGAACTTTTTCTGGGTCACCAATATTATATAGTATACCTAGGAGGTAAAGTGGCATTTCTCAGGCGGAAAAAAAGTCATGGAGCCTGGCCACTTTTTAAGGCCTAAAAACAGATGACAATCAAGCTAGCACCCCCACACTGACTAAATTAAAAAAAAAGTAGCCTATAATTAAGTGCTAATTAAAGGCTAATTTGTACCACAAAAATTAAAATTTGTACCACCGCCATAATCGAGAAAAATCGCTTTGAAAATGGGGGGTGCTAGGTTGAGATCAAGGCAGCACCCCCACTTTGATAGAATTCCAATTTAATTACATCAAAATAAAGGGCATATTAAAGGCTAATTTGTACCACAAAAAGTTAATCCATATTATTATTTATAATGTCAAAAAATAAAATCGAACGCTGTAAATATCGCTGCTCTATAATTTTAGCACCCCCACTTTCGACTATTCAAAAAGTGAACACCTCGGTGAACACACAATATTATAAAACTAATTAAAGGCAAATTTGTACCACACAAGAAATTTTTATACTTTTCAATATAAAGCCGCCAATTGAATTTAACTCTTGTGCAATACTTGTGCGTTTGATTGCCCTATTTCATTTATTATTTATTGCAGAAAAATCTTGCCCTTTTCTTCCAACCAACAGAAGTGAATTTCTAGAATTAATAATAAATACAAGCAAAACTGGAATTACTGCCGCAACATATAAAAATAGGGCATTAATTCTAAAAACTGAAAAATTGAGCAAGTCAACAATATAACGGACGATTCTGTAAACATTATGTTGTAGGTACATGTAATGTTGGAGATATAGAATTACTTCGAACCATTCCGTCCATGACAATACAGAGTACTTGTTCCAGCGGATGTCCTGAAATTAATAGTGATTTGGTTGCTCTAACTGTTCCTGGCAACATTCTAAAGAAAAAATTTCAGGCGGAATTGGAAAATATAATTCTCCATTACATTGATCCCAAAAAATGCCATACGACCACATGCAACGGCATACTTACGAATACAATAAAATTTTTCGGTGAGTACTATATAGTATCAAGTAATATACATATAACATATTAAATGGATTTTACTTTATTTTAGGCCCATTAATTATAATCGATGTCTGTACAAATTCTTTGGATCAAACCGTTGTGCAACAACGACTTGAAGAATTTCTACCAAATATAAAAATGATTGAATTATGAATTAATCGGCGTTATCGAGTATGTAATACCCCGAATTGGTAAATCATTGTCAGAAGACGACGTTGGTCATTACCGAGCATACAGTAGAATGCCAAGCAATATTTGGTACCAGTTGGATGACAATGGAAAGAAAATACGACGTGCTGGTCTTAAAACGTTACTTTTACCGCATATTGTGTTATATAAAACTGGAGAAGTAACATTTTAAAAGAATTTAAAATTTTATTTTATGTTTAATGTTTTAATGTTTTTATGCATGTTTTTTTATTTATAATATTTGAGTTTTTATAAATATTTATAAATATTTCTAATAATATAATATAATAAATAATATTTATAATTTTATACGTAATTTTTTTTAAGCTGCCAACAAATCAAAGTGCCACATGTTTTAGAATTATGACAAAATAAAAGATTTCAGCGCATCCGCCACCATTTAATACGACCGCAAAGAGTTAAATTCAATTGGCGGCTTTATATTGAAAAGTATAAAAATTTCTTGTGTGGTACAAATTTGCCTTTAATTAGTTTTATAATATTGTGTGTTCACTTTTTGACCAGACCAAAGTGGGGGTGCTAAAATTAAAGAGCAGCGATATTTACAGCGTTCGATTTTATTTTTTGACGTTATAAATAATAATATTGACTAACTTTTTGTGGTACAAATTAGCCTTTAATATGCCCTTTATTTTGATGTAATTAAATTGGAATTCGATCAATGTGGCGGGCTGCCTTGACCTCAACCTAGCACCCCCCATTTTCAAGGCGATTTTTCTCGAATATCGCGGTGGTACAAATTTTAATTTTTGTGGTACAAATTAGCCTTTAATATGCCCTTTATTTTGATGTAATTAAATTGGAATTCGATCAATGTGGCGGGCTGCCTTGACCTCAACCTAGCACCCCCCATTTTCAAGGCGATTTTTCTCGATTATCGCGGTGGTACAAATTTTAATTTTTGTGATACAAATTAGCCTTTAATTAGCTTTTAATTATGTGCTACTTTTTTTTTAATTTAGTCATACCATATAATAGAAACCATATAGATGTACGCACTGCCACTCCAACTTCTCCGATATTATAAACAATCGATATTTATAATAAAGAGAAAATGTGGACGTAGGTATTTTTAAAAAGGGACCGTGACGGGAAACACTATTTTTAACTTTAGAATATTGACAAATATAAGCGCATCCGCCACCATTTAATACGACCGTAATGAGTTATAGATATTCAATTGGCGGTTTTATATTGATAAGTATAAAAATTTCTTGTGTGGTACAAATTTGCCTTTAATTAATTTTATAATATTGTGTGTTCACTTTTTGAATAGACGAAAGTGGGGGTGCTAAAATTATAGAGCAGCGATATTTACAGCGTTCGATTTTATTTTTTGACATTATAAATAATAATATGGATTAACTTTTTGTGGTACAAATTAGCCTTTAATATGCCCTTTATTTTGATGTAATTAAATTGGAATTCTATCAAAGTGGGGGTGCTGCCTTGATCTCAACCTAGCACCCCCCATTTTCAAAGCGATTTTTCTCTATTATGGCGGTGGTACAAATTTTAATTTTTGTGGTACAAATTAGCCTTTAATTAGCACTTAATTATGGGCTACTTTTTTTTTAATTTAGTGTGGGGGTGCTAGCTTGATTGTCATTAAAAACAGCACTTTACTGTCATGGTTTGTACATAATTTTTTATCCTATACAATAATTGTTAATAATTTTTTTGTAAAAAATGATATAAAATTAATTCTACTACACTACGGCCAGTAGTGCGCAGATCACACGGCTTCAGCCTTCCCACCCCACCGAGCTAGAGATGGGCAAACATGCTCTTTTTGAGCAGCAGCTGCAATAGTTTCAAATACAATAAATTTACATTTAGCTCAGCAGCTTAACTCTAAAAACTTCATTATTTTATCAATTATTTAGACGCCTATGTAATTAAACATTTTTTAACGTACGTTAAACGTTTTCGACGTTTTAATGAAAGACACTGTTTCAAATAATAACAGATTGCCACTAAACAACCCTCCTCTACTAGGAGCAACACATAACCAACCAATCACACACGTTAATCGTATACAAAAACTCATATAATATGTACAGTCGGCTTTAGAATAGCATATACATGTTAAATGTGAATTTCGTTTACCTACCGAAGTTATAAAAACGCCCTTCTTAAACAACAAAGGAATGGCAATTTTTAAAACGCCTACATTAGTGTATTAACTTTATTTACAAGGGTAGGTCATGTCCCGAATAAATAAGTTTTTTTCGCATTTTTGCACTGATATAATAAAAAAAGGGATTTTAATCCCAAACAAACATTTATTATCGAGGGTTCCAAACTAAGTGAAGATGTAGGCGTGGAAAACTGTTTAACTGATTTCAAATTTATTATTATTTAAACCGTGATTGGTTACACAAAATAAAAAGGCTGTCTATTCAATGTAAGCGATTTGAGTTTGAAAATGTATATGCAATTCTGAAGCCAATAGTACATATCAAAGACAACCCTCTGTGTTTCCAATGTATGAACAATTTTATATAACGTTTATATATAACATTATACCTTGTAATCAATGACAATTCAACTTTGTCAATTTAAATCGCAGGAAGATACTTGATGAATTTAAATTTGTTTTTTTTCTTAAAAAGTATCTTATTTTGTACTTATAATTTTATTTTGTTCTACTTTGCATTTAACTAATTTTAAAAATTAATTATCATTTTATATGTCATATGAACATAGTAGGTCTAAATTTTAATGATTTTTTGTTTATGACGGTGATATTTCTTAATAAATAAACATTTTTTAACATTATTTCTACATTTTAGTGTAATGTTACCTATAAGGTATTTAAAACTAATTGCAGCATTAAAAAAAATATTTTTTATAACTTACGTTTACAAGATTCAATGGAGTGTGGAAATGAAATCTCTTTCCACACTCGTGTAGTTATTTTTTGTGTCACATTTGGTAATTGTGTGCATTTTACTAGACAATTTTTAAATTAACTAAGATTCTTTCGTTTTCCTTAAATTTCCGACTTAATACATCTGACATATGTCATACGTACCAACATAATTTAATGAGCATAAGAAATACCTACTAATCGTTGAATAATTTTATTTAAAAAATATAAATAAATGCGAATTATAAAAAATATTGTGTAAAACGTTTACCACAATGACCATTTGTAGCACTCCTGTTGCAAAGACAGTCATTTTGTCCATGGTTTTACAATCAACTATTTATTCTTGGGGCATGTACCCCATATAAAAATTTCTATTGTTTAATTTTTAAAATTAAAAAGTTAATCCCGCTTTAAAATTATAAATCCCCGCTAGGATAAGCTTTTTTTAATAATTTTACAAACAGATTTGACTAAAACGGTATTAAAATGTGAATATATAAAAGGATTTATTAGAATACAATGACATCACGAGATTATTTCCGTCTCTAATCCTACTTACTGAATTGTACGAGGTTGGTATTTGAATAAATTGTTTTCAATACCTACAACATATAAAAGTTTCCAAATTTACACATGTGTAAGTGAAACAATGGGTGTTCTTGTAAATAACGAATTAGCGGAGAAAGTAGATAAATACTCTCGTATCTTGAACAATCTTCAAAGAATTACTCAATTTGAAACTAGATCGAGTATTGAGAAAGCGAGAGGATTCTTTTGTAAATATGAAAAACGTGTTAAGCGGTTGGGAAATGAACACAGGCATTAAAATCGGTATAATTAAGAGCCGCGTTTTAGCCATTACATACCGGATGTCCCAGATGAATTATCTGGTTAATCTTTTTCATTATCACTGAAAACATTCTACGCGTTTATCTCTATACTTGATTTTTATTCACATAACTTAAGGTGGATTCATGCAAGCAGAAATTAAAACTAAGATTAATTTAAAACTAAAACTAATGACATAAAACAATGTAATGTAATGTAGATGTTCATGCAAGAAACTAGGAAATTAAGATTTAAATTAAAACTAAAAAACATGCCAAACTTTCAACTAAGAATTTAATTTCTTACATAACGCATGCGTCAATCCCTGAATTTGTCGATCGAACAAACTGTTTCGCTAAAACCAGCTGTCGAGTCGTAAAGGCTTATTTTTAAATAAGTTTTGATAAAAAGTTTTATTTTTTAATGTTCTTAATAAAGAAATTACTTCTAAAAATAATAAAAAATAATTTGAGGTTAGCTCATGATATAAATATACAAGATAAGATATCGCGCATGTTTGGGACGTGGTTAATGACGTCACTTGTGACCAGACGCCATTGTTTACAGGTTATAATTTTAAATTTCTCCGGGAAAATATAAAATAAATTAATTAAAATGCGGTGTGCTGTATACGGGTGCCTAATTACTTAATTATTATACCTAGTCTACGTCTACCATCGTTCCCTTTAATTAAATCTCGTAGAAAAATATAATTCTCAATTTATTTATTCTCAATTTTAAGCCATACATATATGATTTGAATTTGGTATTGATAAATAATATTGAATAACCAACAAATAAAAGTTTTAAACAATAAATCGACTAAATAAATATCAAATTCCTATATATTAACGTTGAAAAGTGCTATAGAATATCACAAGTGACGTCACATGCGCATATCGGACGAGTTTTGAACCGCTGATATCATACCTTGTATATTTGTATCATGAGGTTAGCTAGTATTGATTTGACTTATAAATTATTGAACGAAATGCGCATGTCCGGTCAGGTATTAATTTTCTTAATTTATGTTACATGAACAACTGATTATTCTTAGTTTAAATTTAATCATAATCTTAAATTAGTTTTAGTTTACATGATGCTGCATGAATCCACCTTTAAATAAATAATTTCAAATTTTATTGGTTCAACCCTTAACCATTATTCTTAGGATTATTGCAAAATGGTCAATTTCTAGAACCAGTAAAGTCACCTAATCCTTGAGCTAGTCAAGCTGTATGTATTCTGGTTAATCTTTGTTATTATCATTGAAAACATTCAACGTGTTTATCTATATGTACCTCGTTCAGTATTAAAATCTAGTAAATGTCAAACGAAGTTTCCCTACAGTGAATAAACATACTGATTGATAGTAGCAAACGAGCGAAGAAAGTCAAACGAACAGAGCGATTTGTTCACTGGACAAGGTATACATGATTGTTATTCACAGTATTCTCTATTCTATTCTATTCTGGGGTGCGTTTCGTGCATGTACTGGACCTCTAGGCTCATTGTACCCCCTGAAGTGATCATACCAGGTTCGCTTCCTTCATGTATTCTAGAATGTCCCTGATATTCGTTTTCACGATTTCCTCAGGAAACTGAGCCAAGTGTTTCTGTCTAAGTCAATTAAGGCTTGGACAGTGACATATTACGTGAAGAGGAGTTTCATCTTCCTCACCACATTTTCTGCATAACGGGTCCTCCCAAGGCAAGTCCCATTATGTTCATGTGTTTTCGGAGATGGCAGTGTTCTTTAATCAGTCCCACTGCCTTTCTTAATTGGGTTCTACCCAGGATACGTCTTCCCTGTATTTTCATTGTAGATCCCAAACCCAGTGCTGGTACTTGTTTTGGATCTGTCTGTGTACCAGACGGATTCATGTTGTTTCCTAATCTTGGTGCGAACCTCGTCTTCATCCGGAATTTATTCACGGTAACTTAAATATTTAATATTTATTGTCCCAACCTTTACTCTGTGGAACTCCATCTTACTAAGAATAATAAACAACTAAACTTTTGAACTAAACTTTCACCTTATTTAAAAAACATATTTTTAAATGCAATGACAGCTGTTTCGTTAGAACGAGCATTGTCAGATGGCCAAATTGAAGTTACATTTTGTTTGTTTGTAGCTACCTGATGTTGATTAAGTAATATTAAAGCTAGACCAAGTATGAACAATATTAAAGCCTAGATGTTATTAGCCCTAAGGGATTATCCTGAATGTATTTTCCTCTAAGATCAGTATAACTGTGCAATCATATAGGAAAACCAGGAGCTTATTGCTAGAAAAACCAGGAAAAAATTATATCATACTGATGAGTATGTGGAGCTTATTGCTCCACATCTCCGTCGCTGTTCGAAATATTCTTGCAACCCATTCTGAGGCCAAGTTAGATTAGCGCCCGCTAGAACAGATTTAGAATAGACAGATTACTAGAAATACCAAAATGAGAATTTAAAATACTTTGGTACGAAGTATAATGATGAATGAAATTGGGGTAATGAATAAGCGAAACAAAATGACAGCAACCGAAATAGACTTCATGAGAAGAAGCTACAGAGTAACAAGACTAGATCTCATTAAGAACGAAGAGATAATTATGGAGAATGTCACTACACCAGGACATACATAGAAAAAACAGTTGGTATGGACATGTAAGAAGAGCAGATCGCATATGATGGATATTAAAAATATCAGATTGGAGGAAAGAAAAAAAGAGGTTGACCTCGTAGATCATGGAGGGATGAAATGGACGAGGACATTCTTCTTAGAGAAGAAGAATGGCAAGATATAAATTATTGGAAAGACTGAAAGAAGGAAGGCAGCGAAAGATGTAGAAATTGTAGATATAACAATGATTTTCATTGACGGATTATTTTTAATTTACGTAAACCAAAATTTGTACTAAAATTTTCCTGTACTTTTAATTCTATATAGCATTATAAGAACAATATTTTTAAAAGAATGAATCCTTCAACTCAGGGAATGACTTAGTTCTTAATATTATTGAGATATCGATCCATTCCTAATTTATTTGTCCGTATTTCCTGTGTGTCAAATTATCTCTCGCCACAGTATCATCAACCGTTCATCCGTGAAATGCAATTAGTTAGTATTGTAAGGTACAATCCTTTAAATAAAAATTAGTTGTACTCAGTGACAATTGGATGAGATTAAAACACTTTTTTAAAACTCTATCGATGATCTGAACTGTTGGTTAATTGTATATAGCGTTACATAATTGTAAACAATAAGCTATAGTATTAATGTAAAGGGTTAAGGGTTAGGTACCTAACCTTAACATAACCCTTAGCATAACATTACCGTTAAACTAACCAAACCCTTAACCTACCATAACCCTTAACCCAACTCCTAGCTACTATTTCAAGAAAGTAAATCAAAACTTTCCAAAAATGTTAACATGGCACCAGCAGTGTCTTTAAAAGTACCAGATGGTAAACTGATTGCACACTAAATGCATAAAATAGCACTAGTTCATTTTTTAAAATACTCCAAAAATTTTTTTATTTGGTTTGATAATATTCATAAACCATTACTTTTTATATCATGCACCACAATACTGTATTTCTTAACCTATTTCTTCCTCTTTTTAATATTAACATTGTAATAATCTACTGTATAAACCGAGGTATAAACTATAATTTCATTTAATTGTTAGATTCATTTTGGTTGTTAATTTGTTTAAACTTTTTTTTTTCTCTTTTTCGTTCTGTCATTATTTATAATTTTTGTTCCATCTTTGACTAGTGTCCTATGTTCCATAGACTTGATTATAGATAATTTCATGTTCTATGTAATTTACATTTTTCTGAGAAGTACCTTCATTCTGTTCTGTGCATTCATTTACTCAATTTACTGTACGTCATCTTGAATATCGGTATTTTACTTTCATTTGTAGTAAACCAGTGTTATCACTTGTGTGTTATGGACTCTTGTGGTACTGTGATACACGATGCCACTTCCTTACAACTTTAAGTTTTTCTTTGTACCTATTACCCTGCATGGGTTAACTACCACTAGTACCACGTGTTATGACCCACCGTCTAACACTTTTCAGTGGATTTGTTTTTATCTGCTTAGCAGAACAATTATTTACTTTTCATACAACTTATTTCCGATAGGTACTTAAATACATTGGTTCTTTAATTCCTTTTACTCATTTTGACGTTCATAATGCACATGCCAACATGTATTTGACCTACTTTCTTTTAATTTACAGGTCCTATAAATATTGTCCCAACTTTCTTACTTTGATATACCAAGCTTTATGGGCTTATTCTGTACATAAATGTTAGCGGTAACAGCGCTGTAAACGTTCAAGGTCGAGAGATGTTATGAAAATGCTATTCTGTACGCTCTATTGTAATTTACATTGATGTATTTTAACATTTCCGCTGTTAAAATAACGCTGACCAAAACATTCGACGAAACTATCTAACTATGTTTGTGATAGAATTGTAAATTTTCAAGAAGTAGTAAATTAAAATGAACAATATCATTCCATAATAATAATAATAAAAATAAATATATAAAACTAATAATAATAAATATCTTTCAATAAATATAACGATAACCTAAAAAGTCGACAATTTATATTAACCAACACAATAAAAGTGAAGTTAGCTGCAATGTAATATTGTTTAGAATACGATTTTTAACCGCGCTGTTAAATTTGATTTAACATTAAAACATAATTTTTCAAATAAACTTGGAAGTTGCGTTCAAACGAAGAGTTTTTTTATTAATCTTGTTAATATCTTGAATAATATCCATTTCAATTTTTTTGAAGTTCACAAAAATGTCTCACTTATTAGAGATTAAGCTTATAAATCTCTTGGTATATATGTAACAAAAAAAAGTGACTGTTAGCTTAACTTCTTGCTTAAGCCATTTATCTCCTTGGTAAATTATACCAGTACATTGATATAACGTTTTTGACAATTACCAAGAGGTTATTTTTACCAACCACTACCAATCGATTGATCTAGCGGCCCCTAGTAATATACAGGGTGTTTCAAAAAAAGGTAACACCGTCTCTAAAAAACTGAAAAATAATTGGGGTTTGCTTAGTAAAATTTTTTTCTAACGCCATCCGTTTTCAAGATAAAGGGCGTTGAAGAAAATAAAAAATTACATATTTCTTACGATTTTGCCGAAACTACTGGCACCATTGCAATGAAATTTTATACGAATATGTTTTGGAAGCTGATATATCCCATGAATTTGTTTTTATAACTAACTCTCATAGAGGGCGCTAGTTACACGATTCATACAACGTATTATTCAACATAACTTTTTTTAGGGTAGAATTATTAGTCAAAACTCCAAGTAAACATAAACATCGTTTAATTCTACACCAAAATGGTACTCTTGGTAAAACTCGATATTATGTACCGTTTTCGGAATATTTTGATTTGAAAATTATGAAGTAATAATCGCTCCTGGTATAAACTAATGATAAAGTTCGCTTTTCTCTAAGTTTGCCATGTAAAATTGACATTTATTGATTGTTATGACAATAAGTCAACAATAAATAGAGTTTTGCTCCAATAGAAAAAGTTTTTGATGCTTCCAAAACATATTCGTATAAAATTTCATTGCAATGGTGCCAGTAGTTTCGGCAAAATCGTAAGAAATGTGTAATTTTTCATTTTCTTCAACGCCCTATATCTTGAAAACGGATGGCGTTAGAAAAAAATTTTACCAAGCAAACCCTAATTATTTTTCTGTTTTTTACCTATCCTAGAGACGGTGTTACCTTTTTTGAAACACCCTTTATATTCTTATAATACTGTTGATTTACAGCCCAATTATATTTTAATTAGGAAATTAAATATTTTTTTATTTTAAACTGAAATCACTTTGTTTCAATTTGTATTAGGTACTAAGGGAACATTTTTATTTGTATTTGATTCTGATCCATCTTGTTTGAGTTAAACAATTGGTGAAATTTATGGTACTAACCCTTACTGTGTGAAAGTTCATCTTATTCAGAACAATAAACAACTAAAAGGTTGAATTAACTTCCACTAGTGGAAGTTAATTCAACCTTTTAGTTGTTTATTGTTCTGAATAAACAATTGGTATTTAAATTTTTCTACAAAAACTTTTAAATAAAAATTACTTTCTCCTGTAATACCTTTATGTAAAAATAACGTAATATTAATTTTTTTCTCATCATCCTAAATAGAATTCACCTTTATATTTTTACTTCTTACACTTGGGTCCGCTCAACCCTTGGAAGTCGATAGCAACAATTTTGTAGGTATTCCTTTATGATCGGTTTGTAAATTCCGAAGAGGATTCAAAACCCATAGCAGAGTGTTCAAAGACTTTGCTGTGTCTATAATATATATCTATATTTACACCTAATTTATTTTTTTCTGATAAATAAAGTGCAGGAGTTTCAAATAATGCCCTCTTTTTTTCCCGACATAAAAATAAATTTGTTATTGAACGGTGTATTTATTTAAAAAAACGCTCCATTTATTTAATTACGTATATAAATACGGCGTTAAACGTACAGTAAAGAACGCAAACCTGTTACGATTTAGTCGACGGCAATAAAAAAAACCACAGTCAGTCCTCTCGAGAAAGAAAAATATGATGTCTCAATATAAAAAAGAAAACAACAACAAAACGAGGTAGAACAAAAATAAAAATAAATAAATAAAAAAACGATAACGGATCGACAAGCGAAGCGATAGCGATCTCTTACATCGATTTTCCCGCAGATCGTAAGTTATTTGCCAGCGAGCGTAAGAAAAAAGGAATAAAACGACATTTATATTAGAGAGTATTTCGCGCCACGCTGAGACATTTGTAGTAAAATACTCCTTCCATCCGAAAAAGGATAATGTTTTAGTTCCCGATTTTGACGGCAGTAAAATTCCTCTCGTTCGGTACACGATCCCTACTGGAATTTTTATTTTCGGCGCTACAAAATATTCTTCTATCGGTATCGGTAAGTTCAGGGTCGGATCTTGAAATTTAATTCGTAATTATGCTAATGTATGTAAGAATATTTTTTATTTTTAAATATTTGCATACGTTAAGACTTTTAAAGCGCGTTATGTCAAGGTTATAACACCAGGAAAGTGAAGCAGTTTTAGACACAATCAAGAATATGTATAAAAAAATAACACTCAGGTTAAAATATGAACAATTACTGTATGATTGCTTCTTATCTTAATGTAGAAAACGAATCATGCCTTCATGTAAATGTCATTCTTATATGTTTTGGACTCGAAGATGTTGATTTTTTTGTGGCTTGGATAATTGTCACTCGCCAAATTCAACAAATCAAAAAGAGAATATAGGATGATAGACAGGAAGATATATTAGTTGCCTAGAGGACTCTTTGAATTTTTTGCAATTTGTAGATGAAAAACTGTACTTTTAAGTTTATATTTCTGACGTCTCAAAATTATTTCATACCCTCCTTATATACAGAAGAGAAAAAAAATGTTTTCCTCTACTTTTGACACCCTGTAAGTTAATTCTGCTAGTAGATGTGCACAAATTAAACTTTATCAAGATGTCTGATTTGTTTCCAACACTTCGTTTTTTTATTTACCAAGATATCTTGATTTGTTTGTGAAATGTGACGGTTTAAAGAAAATGAAATATTTCAGATACGATCGTTATGACTGTGGAGAATAAACTACAAAATGCTAGTAGAGTGCTGTGGCCAACTGTCGCAACTGTCAATGACAACTGTCAATATTTATTACTTGTCAATTGCAGTTTAATTGTCTGCATAACAAATATTCATTTTTTGGCAATAATTGCTGTTTGAACTACCACCATATCATGGTTTTAACGGCTACTGATGCAGCAGTTGCTCTAGTACAAGACTATAGGTCTCAATATTATGCTGCTAGAATATAAGGTGTTACAAGATATAGCGTCCAGAGAGCTGTAAAACGTTTCAATGAAACTGGTAGTTTTTCGAGATAAAGAGGATCTGGCAGACGAACAGCTACAAGTGCTCGAGATGATCGTTATGTAACATTTGTAACAAGGAAATACTACTGCTATTATAGCTCGAAATCGTTTAGAAGAAGTACGTCAAGTAGCTTAACCAAATAACTATCCGAAGGCAATTAAGAGAAAATGGATTACGCTGCAGAAGACCTGGAGGTACTGTATGTTTACAGATGAGTCCAGATTTCGGCTGAATATGTGTGGTGGTCGAATATTGGTGTGGAGAGAAAGAGAACAGCTATACAATGAACGTTTAATGGCACCAACCACTCTTTTTGGTGGTGGCTCAGTTTGCTTGTGGGGCCTAAAACAGCTCGCTAATGCATTGCAGAGAATGTGGGAAAACATACCTTAGCAATTTATTAATAATTGAATAAGGACCATGCCAAATACAGCACTAAGGCAAGCTAGGAGTGGACCCACACGATATTAACTTTCGTCAAAGGACTTTATGACCTTTATACAGATTTTTGTAATGTCCACTTTAATTGACGAACACAGAATTTCGAACTATAACCAATATATAATGAATTTTCTTAATCAGAACAGCCATTGGTTCCATCTTTCAATCTATTTCTATAAGAAAGGGTGCCTAAGACCCCTGTTATCTTGTTTAATTCAATTAATTTTTTCAGTTCTTTTCTAAATTTAAACTGATCATCAGCAACGTGTAATATTATCTTTCACACTATTTTTAATTTGGGATAAAAGTGCTATCGTCCTACGGTTACTATACTCTGAAGCAGTATCCCATCTTTGTAATGGTTTTTATTTCTGTAAAATAGATCTAAGATCGTAAATAGGTTTTTTCATTTTCTTTCTCAAGTTTTTTAAGAGGTCAGATGGTATGGAAAAGGTAAAAGTACTAAAGAGTATTTTATTGGATTAAGGACCCAGTACTTTTTTTCTTCTTCAAGTCCTACCGATGCAAAATTCAATTTTAATTCATCATACAAACGTTGGTAAAGATAATGGACCACATGATGTCCGGATAGTTAAAATTATTTTAATGTGATAATAATGCAAATGAACGCCATAAACATCTAAGCAGGCTTTGGGAAATTCTTTTAAAAATGCTACCAAATTAATGATGAGCATTCGGATCTCGGCGGGATATCAGAAAAATAAAATAAAAATGTATTTCAACGAAGGTCTTAACCCATGGGGGACCAAATCGGAGAGTATAAAACTTCTTTATTAGATGACATGGGCGTATCAAAGGTTTTCTTTTTAAATTATTTTATTTTCAAAAATGTATACCACAACCTAAACAAAGATAAAAACATTCGTTTAAGTTTATATTTATACTTTTAGAGCTACTTAACAAAGTTAGAGCCATTTTAGAAGCGCAGTTGTTAGGCAGTAATTATTTGAGTCAGTTAAATAGGCCAATTCACTATTATTCTTGCTAAACATATTGCTACGCCAGCAAGATTTTTAAGCTGTAATTTTTAGCAAGAAACAAGGTTCTAAATTTTCATGTTCTCTTTAAGTCTAGCAAGATCTCTAAATATTTTAAAATTACTACGGCGCATAAGCGACCCTCAAAGTGCGATAATAGCCCCGCAAGACCCGTATTCTCGAATAATGACATAGGTAG
This sequence comes from Ophraella communa, assembly GCA_035357415.1. Taxonomy (NCBI): domain Eukaryota; kingdom Metazoa; phylum Arthropoda; class Insecta; order Coleoptera; family Chrysomelidae; genus Ophraella; species Ophraella communa. Next base: position 14,663,155 of record CM068988.1, on the reverse strand, counting down.
ATTGATAGTAGAATTATTGAGAGATAAGTTTGATTTACGAAATATTCGAGAATACGAGACGAGCTTTCTAAATTTGCGGCAAATTGTACTTGTTGATATGTATAGCATATTATACATTTCCAAACTCAAATCGCTTACAATAAATTAATTTTAAGGACGGCCTATTTATTGTGTATAACCAATAACGGTTTAAATAATAATAAATTTGAAATCAGTTAAACAGTTGTCCACGTCCACATCTTTAATGTTTGTAGCATAAGGTATTTTATTGACAAATTACCTGTCCCTCTGTCCCTTGTAAATAAACTTAATCCCCAAAAACCATTTAATGTAGGCGTTTTAAAAATTACCATTCCTATGTTGTTTAAGAAGGGCGTTTTTATAATTTCGGTAGGTAAACGAAATTCACATTTAACATGTTTATGCTATTCTAAAGCCGACTTTACATACACCTTCTGACAACCACTGACAACTGTCTGTTGGTTATTGAAGTTCACCTTCCCTTCGAATTTTCCTCTAACCTAAACAAGACGAACTGATATTCTTGTACGTGACTGCACAGTACGAAGTTTTACTGACTTCGCTGTTTCCGTTGCGGCAATTTCTCCGGAAACATTCACAAACCAATGTACTATTATTGTCTTTGAAATCGGTACAGTATACAAAAATTAAAACTTACATCCTACGAAAGTACAAACATCACTGAAAAATTAGAATTTTATACGTTAGCACAAACCTCACTTACTAGTTCTTGTTACTTATAGACAATTTTTGCAAGTTTTGCAAAAGTGACACTGCATATTGTTATATAATGGTCGTAAACAATACCGAAATAGAGAACTTTTGCTACTTAACAAGCAAGAACTCCTTAACAAGATTCCTCCTTGCTTACTCATAACAATGCACTTGCAGAATAGGAATTACAGCAATTCTTGCTAATAGAACAAAATCCTTGGGCTAGCAAGATTGAATCTTGCTTACTGGTAGGAATATGCATAGAGAATTCACCAGAGTGTAAGTGTTTTTGTAAAATGGATATCTGCAGTCTGTCAGTAATGCGCTGCAATATATTTATTATTTACGTTTCAGGAATAAATTGTCACACTTCCAAAACGGCTGTTACCAATTTATTTTTATTACTCCTACACCTTATTTGTTTTCATAAGTTGCCATAGTATGTTTTCTATGTGGCTTAAGTTATGAGCAGCCGCTGACCATACGATACTTTTGATTCCGATCTCTTCAAACCAATTTCTTGTATTCTGCGAAAATTTAAAATAGTATAGTAACATGCACTACCTACTGTTCCATTGATAAAACCATGTTTTTTTTTGGAAACTTTCATTTTTGTCTTCTTCGAGTGCCTTCTCCTGAACAACTTTAGCAAATTCTTCTCTGTGTTCGGTTTCCCTCAGCAAATCGTTTGAACCCAAGCCTGTCCAGTCTCGTATGTTCATAAGCCAGAAGCACTGTATATATCCTGTGTATGACCTTCGATCTTACCCTCTATCATAAGCTGTAGAAATTCATATCTATTATGTCTCACTTACAGTTTTCCGTTTATTTATGATTTCGATGAGCTCACGACCTGCTAAGAGGATGAATAATTCTTATCTGCTCTCACGATAAATTTTAATAAATTTGTTCATCAAAAAAGCTCGTAAGTTTGTTATGTAGATTCAATATTTCACATATCTCTCTCCCTTTTTGCCAGTGTTGTTCTAAGCAAAATATATTGGATGGTGATCTATTTCACACACTTTTTAGACGTCCTACACATACATCTCGCTAATTTTATGGCAGACCTATCACATGGACCAAATCGTGTTGGAAATATTGTATCAAAATTATAATGTCTGTTACAATGATATTAGATTAGCTGACCGCACACTGTAGGTAGAATAAACATATATGAAACTTATTGTTCAGAGGTAGAACTCTGCAGGTTATCCGAAGGACAAGGCTACATGAGGTGCTGCAAAATGTAATGGAAACCACAATCGATCTGCAAAGGTCGCACTGTACCAAGTTGTTAGACCGTCCCAACCTTATAACAACTAATATTTATATACGGCATAAATTGAGTATAATGAAAAAGTGTACAAGTTTATAAAATGACACCGCAATCATGGCATTAATTTAAAGATTGAGATAAACTAATGAACTACGGAATCAACTATTGAGTAACACTCAACCCACCGCAATACACGTATTAGTAACTTGTAGATAATCGGATTAAGTATAATTAAAAAAAATAAATCATGGAATGAATCTATTAAACGACATTTTATGAATTTAAAACTACTTCGTGTCACCGTTTCGTCATAACACATTTTGGTGCCGTATTGTATTGGTAGTTGTAATGCAAATGTTAATGAGTTTCTTATATAATAATGGTTCGTCGAGAGCATTATATATATGCAAATGTCGAACTGAGAGAGATCTATAGTGGGCGGAAGCGAGCAACAAATAAAAACACTGAAATCAGTACCACATAAAACAAATAATAAGGCAATAAAATCGTTTAAAATAAACTATGACAATTAAAGAAATATTTCTCGAAGAGCGTTTTTATACAGGGTACTTCGAGTACTTACGAGCAATTACGAGCGTTGATTACAATTTTATAATGAGGAACGAGATATGAGCGAAACTTTATTAGATTACTCGAAGTGAAATTATCGTTAAGGTAATTTGTTGCTTACAAACAGGATGTCCAGAGTAGTATAATATAATTATGTGATAGTCAACGATGACTATTGAAATAACTAGCTGTTGCTGGCAACTGTGTGTTTGCTTATAAGTTCGTTTTTCGCGCTCCTCCTCTAGTAACATCCGGAAACTGTGAGGAAAATTACCTAGATCGTCATTGTTCCACCATAATCCCATCAATTTTTTATAATCGAATGCTCGAAGGCATGGTCTCTGTCTTTAATGAATTGGTATGTCTTTTAACGCTGTGTATGTGGCTGACTCTTACTTTAAATTTAAATTATTTCCGGTTTTCCGGTCACTGGATAGTTGAGTACAATCGCAAATTTTGTAAAGTGTATCTTTTTTTAATTCACAGTATTAATATTCATAAGTATTAGCGTTGAGTGAGAAATACAACAAGGGACGCAACCACCTAAGCGATTTTGTAATGCAAAATGATGTTGGCCCGTTCATTTTCTCTAGGAATTATTTGTTTTATATTGACCATAGTAAGGTAAACAACTCCGATGAACGGATTGGGACTCTCTCGATTATTTTCCACTCGATTTTCCATTAAGTACGTAGTTAATCTAGACATATTTTTAAATATGATGTATAGGTAATATATTAATTAATGAATATGTTTACATTATAATCCATATTTAAATTGTTTTCAGATTTGAACAGATCATAATAAATGTGTTTTGAATATTTTTATGAAAATAATGATTTAGAGATCCTGCAGATGGGATAAGAAAATTAGGACATCGGAAAACTAACAATAGTTTTTTGTTTAATAGTTAGTTTGTTTTTACTATTTTTATTAATTTTTACTAATTTTATTATTATTATTTAGTTGCAAAAAGAGAATTAACAAACGCATTTTTTAACAACATATATTTTTTTTAAGAAACCGTTTTTTCACTAAAAATCATAAATTGTATCAACCAATAAATTAAAAAAAAATTTAATTAATTCATAAACAATCCATCTGTTTATAACAATGTGTTAAACAATGCTGTTAAAAAATTAAAAATACAAATTTTTATGTAGCTTTTAACAAAAGTAAAAAAAAAGTAATAATTATTTTTTTAATCTTAAATTTTGACGTTTTTTCAATTGTTAATTAAAAACCAGCAAATGCAAATTTTTCCAGCGGGGACCTATTTGTTAGTCTATTTAGAATAACTTGATGAAGTAAAACAAATTCTAAGGCTTTAGTTACATAGTAATCTCGGTAATGCATTTGTTTTATCACATTTTTTTCAAAAATGCCGTTAAAAAACAAAAAAATTTTTTGTGTAGCATCTAGCTTTTAAAAATAGATACATTCGAGAGATATGGAAACAATGTATTGATAATTATTTTTTTAATCTTAAATTGTTAAACTTTTACATAGATGTTATAAGGGCATTAGGTTGAACTCATTAGAAACTGGAGATTCGTTCTGCATCTTTAAATAACTCATTTATGTGTCTCAATGAATAATTACAACCTAATGAGAGTTATATTTTTTTCAATTTATCTTTTGATATTGTCAAGTAACTTTATTGTTCTTTTAATTCTTCTTCTTTCTCTACTGCTAACTTCTACTGCTTTATTACTGCTAACTTCATTCTCATATTGATTTTGTTTTGTAAGCATTGTGTAGTTTTGGTTAAAAATTGAATATCCTGGGTAATGCTATTCAAATAGTACGCAACACAATAAGAAAATGACCGCTTGAAAAATTGGGTGGAGTGTCGTGGAATGGTCAAAGTGTTTCTGTGTCGAAGACTTAAGGTAACAACATCTGTTCTAAATTTAAGTTTAGATGCCAAGTAAGGAGGTGTTTTCTCTTGTGCAATTCTCGCACAAAGACATAACGAATGTAATAACCTACGGTTTTTCATATTCAACCACTTATTTGCTTTAAAAGTATGTCTGATACTTTGAAACTTACGTATACCGAAAATTAGTCGTAAACAACCATTTTGTATTTTTTGAATTCTCCTATAGTCAAATTCAGTTAGGCATGCATGGTATATTGCATCTCCATAATTTAGTCTTGACAGGACCAGAGAGTTACATAATAAAGATTTTGTTGACCTATCTAAAAAAGATCTATTGTGGTAAATAAGCTTCAATAAAGCATATGCTCTTTGTAAACACAAATTAACATGGTGAGTAAATCCGCATCCAACCAAACCCCTAAATTCTTTACTTTATCACTAAATATGATATTTTCACCACCTGCAGATATTTCATTATTGTAATGTTGCAAGAAAGTTGCTCTTTGAGATCTTTTTCCAAATAAAATAGCATTCGTTTTTGTAGTATTTAGTTTAAGGAAGAATGTTGGACAATTTACAATCCTCTCTTGTTCTATATAACAGGATGTTTCTTTTTCTATTTAACTAATAATTAACTTCTCTCTACTCTTATTTCTTGTGTTAACCACTGTTAACCTTCAATTAATTACTTCCATTTTATTTTGTTTCATTTCACAACTTAACTAACTATTTTACAACCCCTCTTTCCCAATTATATATTTTTCAACATAAATTGTATATTACTTTTAACTATGTTATAATCAATCAGCTAAGACTTGCTTCATTATTTTTGTTCTACAATTTTTTTTCACCTTCACTCTACTAAACTTTAAAACATACAATTTAAACTCATTATTTTTATATATGACTTTTTTCTTTGTATTTATTTTAGCCTGATGATGGTCTAAGACCATTGAATTGAATTTTCCCAGGGGTAAAATATCTTTGAGTGATCCTGGATCAAAAACTGTATTGGAACAATCATATAGGAAAATTCTTAGCCGAAGCCTTAGTGGTGAGCTGGATTTGCCTCAGAATAAATGGGAGACCTATAATATGCGAATTGCAACAAATCTGAGCTTATCCATTTTTATTCTCTCAAAGTTCCTAGAAAGAGTTGCTCTGACTCCTTATCAAATTAAGAATGTTGCCTCCAGAAAGATGCTTAGCTTCGCCAGAAGTATTGGCGTTCTATATTTTAAGTAGATTAAAAGATCTCATTAGTTTAACTGGTTTGTGCAACCTAAGTTAGTCAAATCGAATCTACCTCTGTTGGTACATTTGTTAAGGTTATTTGAAGGTTAATGTTGAGTTGAATATAGTTAAAAAATTTAATTTAGTTATTTCTTATAAAAGGAAAGTTATGTTTGTAATCACCCTGTATTTAAATCACCCAGCACATTTTTCATTATTATTGCTTAATTTTATGGTTGAAAAAAAATAAAACTCATTTAATTTATTTCCTTCCAATTACTTTCTTATATCTAATTGGCAACATTAAAAATTTGAAAGCCCGAGAAAATATCAATCATTGGGAGATATTCTAATTTCATTCTAATGATTTATCTTTTTGAATTTGAAGGAGAAAGGATGTTATGTTTTACAAGTAGGTAAAAGTCTTTGTATACCCCAAACACTTTTACAAAATAAATTAGACGCAATACATTCAATAATAATAAGCAAAAAAAGCTAAATTAGTTAAATGTTTCATTAAGAAAAACGTTTACTTAATTACGCATTTCAAAAACCTGCCTTTTCTGTGACTTTGAGTTGTTAAATCATTTATTTATCTAAATATGACAGGCCTAGTAAAACAAAACGAATAAAACGGCTTGTTTGAATCGAAACTACATGGCGAACAAGTCAAATATTTTATTGAATTCGTACTAACAGAATTTCAACAGTTGTGCACATATTAAGAGTTATAAATTCTCCATTGTTTTAAGGAACCGGAATCTGGCATTTGTCAAGATTCGGACAAAATCCTGTCGTCCTTGCCGAGGCCACAGGTCTCGATGCAAATCTTCTTTTATGCGATTTTTTTTCATTCATGAGGCATACTCTACTGAAAACAAGCCACTACTAAAATTGTAAATTTTCCTTATTCCTTTCAAGTAAACTAAATCCCATCAGAAGTTTTATAACATGAAAAACAATATATTTCCCTGGTAAAAAAGTGGAGATAATTATTAATTTTACGGGATTAGGTATCCCAAATATATTTTTTTCTAGGATTAAGTACAAAAGTATAGAAACACCAGGAATAATAAGGAGATCAGGAAAGCTGAAAGAAACAGCTTCAGAAAATTCTGCGAAGACTACACAAAGTCTTGGCAAAAGGAAAAGTAGATACAGTAATGGAATTATGAAAGCCAGACGGAAGCTTCACAGAAAGTGATAAAGAACGAGCTCTGCTCCTGTTAGAAACTCACTTTCCTGGAGGAATAGTCACTTCAGGAAAAATGAGGGAGCATACTAGAAGACCTACAAGGGAAGACACTGCAATGGCAAAACACATAATTATGCAGTGAAGAACGGCTGAGGTGGGCTATGAATATTTTCCAGCCGTTCAAAACGGATGGAGTATTTCCTAAGCCAAGAGGTTATTATTTCTTACCTGATTCGAATTAATCGGAGCAGCCTTAAACTGGGATACATACCAGAAGCATGGACAAGGGCCAAAATCACCTTCATCCCAAAAGCAAGGAAAAGGGACACTACGCACCTAAAATCACTTAGACCGATCAGCCTCACATCGTTTGTCTAAAAAACGATGGAAAACGCTGTAGATAATTATATCAGAACAGAAATATTGGACTAGGTGCTTTGCACCTCCGTCAGCATACGTACGAAGCAGGAAAATCTACGGAAACCGCTTTAATATAATTTACTGACGAAATACAAGGCGCTCTAAATAAGAAAGAATCTGTGGTATGTGCTTTCTAGACATAGAAGGGACCTTTGACAATACGCCAAATGAGGCTGTCAAAAGAGCACTGAATGACAGAGGAGTAGATAGAACGACGTCCACCAGGATGTCGCTATTGCTATCTACGAGAAATGGAAGCAGGACAAGACACCATCTTCATTAATGTGACCAGAGGCTATCCACAGGGGGGAGTTGCATCCCCACTCATGTGGAGTCTCACTGTAGACAGCTTGCTCTGTCAACTGACCAGAGAAGGCATACCATGTTAAGGATATTCCGACGATATGGTCATCCTTGCAAAAGGAAAATATGAAAATGTCCTCTGTGACATAGTTCAAAGAGGGCTGAACATTGCGAAACAATGGTGTGACTCGGTGGGACTTACCATCAACCCCACCAAAACCATACTGGTAGGAAAAAGGAAAAAGGAACCTAATCTAAAAACTATAAAAATAGGGGAAAACATCATCGAGTGGAAAACAGAGGTTAAATATTTATGGATAATCCTAGATAGCAAGTTACTCTGGAATAAACACGAAAACTAAGTTATACACAAAGCCACCAAGGCCCTCATGGTGTGCAGGTAAAAACTGGGGATGTAACCCACGTATCCTGCAATGGATGTACACGGTAATAGTGAGACCTTTATGCCCGGTTTTTCCACTGCATCCTAAGCTCTGACAAGAACTTAAGCTGAGCCTTGAGATGTACACGCGTCTTACACTGTTGCACCATCTTATAGTTCACAATAATACATTGTAAGTCCGACTTAAATATAATATAATATAAATATGACATTTCTGTGTCCTGTTTAATAAGCGCATTTTTGTGTTGCTTCATGATTTATTAAAAATATTTGAGAATTCTGAAAGCTTTGTTTTTAAATGGATGTTCAAGCTGTTGATATAGCCAACATTGTCGATGAAGTCAATGATTTTAGATTCAACAGGCAAGTCTATGTGAGAACAGATTACTTTTCCTTTTTTTCTGATGAACTGTTTAGAGTACGGTTCCGTTTATCAAAAGAAACTGCGTTAAATGTTCTGCAACAAATAGAACACGCGCAACATTTAAATTACCCAATAAAAATGCAGCTTATTGAGATGCTCACAATGTTGCCAAGTGTAAAGTCAACTTATGTAAGGTGCAGCTTATATTTCGTGGTGCAACACCATCTCAACTTAAGATGCATCTTACTTTAAGCTCAGCTTGAACAAGGTGGGACTTAAGATGCGGTGGTAAAACCGGGTATTAATCACATATGGGACAGTGGCTTGGGGCACAAGATCGAATCTGAGTACTACGAGGAAAAACCTCTCGAAGATTCAGAGACTAGCCTGTGCATGTATCACAGGAGCAATGGGAACTAGCCTCACTGCTGCAATGGAAGTTATTCTAAATTTGACCCCACCTCATATTCAGCTAGAAAATGTAAGGAAGAAAACAATATATCTACAAAATGACCAAAGAAGGAATTCTCAGGGAAAAACCTCGATCACTTCAATTTGATCAAACTTGGGAAATGCCCCAAGATGATATGCCAAAGAAATTCAACTGAGAGAAAATGCATCACAAAATTGCGTACTAAGTTTGAATTTAAACCAGAATGCCATAAAGTGGTATACGGACGGTTCCAAGTTGGAAAAGGAAACTGGAATAGGAATCTTTGGACCGAGAGCTAAATACTCAGAAAGCTTGGGCACATACCCAAGCATCTTTCAAGCAGAAAGAAACTACCGCAGACCAGATATTGTAATTATGCCGGACAGTCAAGCAGCCATAAAAGCACTGAACTCAAATATAATCAGTTCGAAGATGGTTTGGGAATGCATAGGCAAGCTAAATTAACTAGACCAGAAGAACACTGTCACCCCCCTATGGGTCCCAAGACACTTAGGAATAGAAGGTAACGAACCGGAACCATCAGTACCAGCGCCATCTTAGGAAAACTAAGAAAAAAATGGAGAAAGAAAAATCCAAGTACTGGAATCAGCTGGAAAGTCCAAGACAGGCTAAGATACTTCTGGGAAGTCGCAGTGTACTTACCACCCCTAATTCCATACATACATACATACCCTGTTAATCTTTACAATACCTTAAAACTTTAATGTGTTTGGTGTTGTCTATGGCTTAATTAAGCAAGTACTCGTATAAAATAAAGCGATAAAATTAAACAGTTAAGCAATGGAGAACTTCCAAAATTTATTTGGTAACTGATAACATCTAACTCTAGAAGAAAACTAATTCTTGTTTGTGTAACAAATATGCTGTACTTTTCTTTCATTGTTATGTCTAACTGTTTGTGTGGTCAAGTAGGTGTTTTACATTATATATTTTAACTGCTGTAATTTGTCCTACTCGTGATTGTTTTTATTTGTCTACTAAATTTTGAGCATATTTATTAGTACCTATAAAAATAAGACATTAAATGAAAATAAACAATTAATTATCTACATTTATCCAAAGTTCAATAATCCAACATCGATTAATCAAGTTTGTTTCTAATACGATAGTTCATCAATTTTCAATCTTATACTAAGCCTATTAAAGAAATAGAGCGGAAAATTCAAGTGTTAATTTGAATGAGCGAATACTAACCCTAAATAAATACTAAAGTAGTAAATAAAAGGAAAAACAGGGAATAGAGATACTATTTATTATCGGACATGATTACTTTTATCAACTTTTCAAGAATAAATATATTTTCTATGATCAGTAATGATTTTCTTTCAAAGAAAAATGTCTAGGTACTTGTGAATTGTGAAAAAAATAACCCACTTATATACCTACTCGGAAATAATCAAAATATTCCAGCATGGAAATGTGTGTGTAGTCTGTAAGTATTTCAGGTATGGTTTTGGAGATTTCAACTATCGATGGGGGGTAGAGTGTTTTAACCGAAATTTATTCGATATTATAAATTTATCTGATTTACATCAGAAAATGTTGATAATCGTGATCGAAATAATCGATTCAATTTTAAAATTAAATTCTTTTAGTTGGGTTATTTAAACTCTCGCATATAAAATATTGATTCGATCTTAAAATCTTGATGGAATACGAAAATATTTGGCCTGTCTCAGTTATATTTAACTCATTTAAAAATATTGTTAAGAATCTAAGGAATAAGTACTTTGAACGGTAATAAAGTACTTTGCTAATGTCTTAACAACTACAAATTGTTATTATTGATCTAAATCGAGCCAGAGGGACAGCGATTAAGAATTCGTAACAAAGCTTCCCAAAAAAGGATATCAAGAATTGCTAAGGCAATGGACATGTGTGGGACAAGTGAAAATATTTGGACTAACAGAGTGTCAGGCCGAAGAAGAAACATATTATGAACAATTGCCGAGAGCTCGAGAGAGTACGGATCAATCAATTTGGTCTACATCAACTCGAACACATGGTCTTCATTGAAGTGTCCAATAGACCATTTGGGTAACATCTCCATAAAACCTAACCTCACATTTCCACTTAGTGCATACCTACTCTGCAACTGTAAAAATAAAATATGTAAGCTTTGACTAATACAAAAATATAATATTATTCAACAAGATTACAAAATTACCAGTTGGGCCGGCTTGACTGCCTGATACACTGCAAACTTTGCAGATCTATTGTGCTGCTCTTGTATTTTTAAAGCATCTCATCTATCCCTACCCTTCCGATGAAGTTCAACAGCCTTGATTGTGACCGTTTCATATAGCCCGCTGCTTCTTGTTTTTCCCCTCCAAGTTCTAGAAACCGCAAGCTTTCGTACTGGCATAGGTCTGACCTAAAAGACCCATGTTCCACGACCGGGTCTGCCTTGAAATTTGCCGAATGTCCCCTTAAGAACTGTTTGGCTTATCTCTGTCTAGGGGTACCATCCCATCATTCAAGAGACTACTACTAGGTTATAGATACGTACTCAGAACGTTTTAACATACGACGAGCGCTATTTGTGTTGTATTGCAAGATCGCCATGTGACCTATCGTGAGATTGAGACGACCTTAGGCATTAGTGGGACCAGCATACATTCAATATTGCATAAATATTTGACGGTCAAAAAAATTTGTTCGCGTTGGATCCCACACGATTGGTCGAAACGAGCCTTTTTTTGAGGTGATGAACGTGGATTTACGCGTATAAGCCCGAAAGTAAACAGCAGTCGATTGTATGGGTGTTTCAAGATGAGCCCAATCCAACAAAAGTTCGCGCACGAAGCACTTCCAAGCAAATGGTCGCCTGTTTTTTCGGAAAAACTGGACATATCGCAACCGTACCACTAGAACAACGCAGAACAGTTAATTCTTAGTGGTGCACAACCATTTGTTTGCCAGATGTCTTCCAAGAAATCAGGAAAACCAACCGCCACGACAATGCGAGCTCCCACACATCGGCTCAAACAACTGCATTTTTGAGCACCCAAAACATCGATTTGATGAGTCATCCGCCGTATAGTCCTGACTTGGCACCGAATGACTTCTTTTTATTTCCGTACGTATAAAACAAACTGAGAGGTCAACTTTCGACAATTGAAGAAGCGGTTGCTGCATTCAGAATGCATGTTTTGGAGATACCTCAATCAGAGTGGTAAAAGTACTTCGACAATTGGTTCAAACGCATGCAAAAGTGTATAGATCTTCATGGGAAATATTTGAAAAACAATAAAATGATTTTCGGTAATGAATATTTGTTTTTATTCTCTAATCTTGACATATAAAAGGCAACCATCCTTGGGGCTGTAATTGCTTCCGTGATGCTCAGGCATGCCAGCCTTTGAACGCCACCAAGCATTTGAATAGCCCCAACCTGCTGAGATTTTGTCAACCAAACTCCTGAACCCCAGATCAACATTGGTCTTATGGTCCTTGAGTAGGTACAACCAAAGGTTCATCTTTGGGTTGAATCCCCATGTTTTTTCGCACAACCATCTACATCTCCCAAGGGCAATAATAGGGATGTTGACAATATTTCAGAATTAATTTTAATTTGTAGATTAACCCTATACAAACATGAACAAATATTTTCTTTAAAGACACAGAGCAACTGCCATTGAAAAATGCGTTAATAAAAATAGCTGTCAAAATTCCGGCCGAAACGCTCCATTCTCTCACGTGTCTGTGAAGACGTAATTGTCCAATAAACAGACTTCGCCTTCTGTCAAAGTGAACTGATTTCTTGTAAACAAATTTAATCGAAGCCTCAAAATTTTAAACAACAACAAATCGTAGTATAAATGCTGTACAGGGCCTTAAAAGTAATGACGGAATACAATCAGAAATGTGAGGTTAAAGACTAATTTATAAATAATTGCAAGAGGTTTACTTTACTCGACCCCCATTTTCATTACAAAGTTTTGATCAGTTCCTGATAATGTCTGTTTTATTTTGTCCTGCCATCCTTATTTGAGACCCAGTTTTTAATTCCCCCCTGGACTTTTGGGTTAAAGGGGTGTCTTTTGACAAAGCACTGTCAAGTGTAATAATTTATTTATTATATTTTATTTTGGTTTTTTTGTATGGGAATTACCTACTTGAGACAACCCCGTATACGAGATATACCAAAAACTGTCTGGACATTAAGAAAAAGGTGATAAAATTGAATTGAACAGTATCTGCTTCGCTAGTACTTCTTCATTGCTTTTAGTAGATTAGAGTAATCAATTTTACGCCATAAAATGTATGGTTTAAGTACGACTTTCTTATTTGCCGCACTTTACTTTGAAATAATGAATACTCTTCGAGTAAATAATCGTTAAATGTAAGTCACTTAACAAATTAATCACCTGACTATTCTCACACGCTATTATAAGAGAGTACTACCAATTTATTCTAATCGTGTGTTACGTACTCCTCAATAACATACAAATTAAATGGTCTGTGTTACATTCAAAGTGTGTAATTAAATGGAAATGTTTTTATTTGGTATTGTATTGTATTGTATTGTTAGATATTCGATGACTTCGACCACAATTAAGGTACGAATGTGTATTACAGATTATCCGCATTAAATGTATTTACTTGTGGAATGTATTCATTGACATTTACTTTCGGTTTTGGTATAGCAGGAGGAATAAATAATTGAATTACAGTTTATAAAAATAGTTTGATATTTACAGTTAAAGGAAATGTACTTTAAAGTTGGCGAACAGCGTTGAACAATAAATAGTAGTAAATTTGTAGCTGAAAATATTCTCTACCAGCCAGCCAGCCGAAACCTCTAAAAAATTTCATTAATAATCCATGAAATAAAAATACATGGTCATTTTTCGCTTTCATAACGCTCTTTTTTCTTGTACACACATAAATAATTATGTAATTATAAATCTCGGCTACAAAAGTTGACTGCAATTTGTATAAGATGAAAAACTCGGAATCACTACCCTAGCATACTTCAAGGCAGGTGGTGGTCTGTCAACATATTACTCTTCTCATACATTTCATACCACTTGCGCAATCAAGAGTATTCTTTTCCCCTAAACATGCTTTTTACTGTTTCGCTTACCTCCAACCATTCTTTTTTTCTTCTCAACATTAGCTCTACCTTTTTCTCCCAATATACTGCATTCGCAAGTCTCTTTTCCAACTTTTCAACCCTTTCTCGTTCTTCCATCAACTAAAGACATATCCCACATCTCCCTCCTAATCACACCTCTCTCACATTTAAGTATCTCTCTTCCCAATCTTTTGTAGATACCTTACTGTTGACTCATGTCCAGTGAGTACTTGATCAATGAAGTACTTCACCTTGCAAAATTTCCGTTCCATCCACTCACTCCTATTCCTAATCACTCATTTTAATACACCTTCATACCCCTTCCACTGTCTCTTCATTTTCTTCTCTATCCAATCATGAACTTCTTCTCTCGTCGCATCCTTCCACCGTTGTCTCTTTGCCCTAGCTTTATTTCCAATGGGTAGGACCTTGGTGACACCACAGCTACTTCCTTCAGCAAAATTCCGGTAGTGGCGTTATCCTCACATTTATCCCCGCTCTTTCACCCCACACTTCCGTTCTGTGCAGCATACTCTGCTTAATCGTCCTACCTACTCTCCTCTTCCACTTGCTCGATCCTTTCATATGACACATTAATCTCTCCTGCCATGCTGCCCGTAATTCCGCCTTCTGTACCAGCTTCAACAAATTGTGCCTGGGATAATTGACTTTCCAACCACATAGTCTACGGACCCAATATTATGAATCGCGATTCAAACTATAGGATAACAATACAAGTTAAAGAGAGATTTGCAGCAACCTTAAGGTTTTTGGAAAATGACGAGTCCTTAGTCATTTGTTTGAAATGTTTCCACCACGTGTGCGAAATAGTGTGAGAGGAAGAGTTCCCAACATTGTTAAGCTTCTCTAGAGTCTTGACAACATTTTTCAATGCTTTCCTATATTTGGTTGGTATCGAATGATAAAACTTCATTATCAAATCCACTAGATTTTTTTCTGCCGCCTTACAACCTTCTACCACATACAAGTTTTTTACAAGTTTCTCATATGTCTTTTATTTTTGTAATAAAGATGTTGGTACATTACTCTTTAAATAATTTAAAAACTGTAAGAACCTAGCAAACTTTTTAATCGATTTACATACCATTAATCCTGATATGTACGAGACTACGACTTCTTATAACAGGAAACGTTTTCTGGCTAGAATATACACTTTCTCTTTCCCTCCAATTCCAGTATGTCCAGGTGCCTAAATAAACCAGTCGAATTGTACCAAATTTCATAAAAAAAATTGTTATCCAATGTTTAACCAATGGAAAAGGTCAAGGGAGGTGTCATAATTGAAAAACTTACTAGTTTATCAGCTGAAAAGTTGGAGGGTAGTTTTGGGGGGTTAAAAGGTGGTGAAAGTGGGTGGCGTCGTGGAAAACCGCCATTTTCCGACGAAACCTGACTTCTGGTCGAAAAATATTGAATGGTAAAGATGTATCTCGGAAAATTTTTATCCAGATGCTACAAAACAAAATTGAAGTGTTTTTGGGAGATAAAAAACTATATTTTCTTACACTTTGAACAATTTTTTGAAAAATGAAAACGAAAAATAGTTTTTTGCATTTTTTTCGTATATTTTTAGGTTATGTACAAAATATTATCCGACAAAAAATGTAGCTTTTTTAATTACCTACAACATTGCTTTTTAACAATTTTCTACCAGAAGTCAGGTTTCGTCGGAAAATGGCAGTTTTCGACGACGCCGCCCACTTTTACCACCTTTTCAATTCCCAAAACTACCCTCCAACTTTCCAGCTGATGAACTAGTAAGTTTTTCAATTATGACACCCCCTTGACCTTTTCCAGATGTTAAACATTGTTTAACAATTTTTTCTACTACTGTTACAAACTCACCCCCCATTTTGTAACAGTTTTGTATGACTAAAAATCGAACTTTTCAAAACCTGTTATAAAAAGTATAAAGTGAGCTTTGACATTAAAAGAATTCTGAGCTATCACAAGAAAATTATTCAAGTTTGACATTAGATATTAAGCCCAACTTTCCAGAAAATCCGGGTCTCAGTTGCTCAAAAATGCAATGCGCATCTCCAGCAACCAAAAATGCAGAAAAACTGGTGATGACTCAAGAATTGATTTCGAATAATGTAGTAGAATTGGGCACGAAAAGTCTGGATAGTTTGTATTCAATAGCTGCCAGAATATAACTATAAATATAAATGTAAATAAATAAAAATTCTAAAGTACTCAAATATCAGACTTTCAGTAGTAGAAAAAGTATAGTACAAAACACGTGTGGTAATGATGGCTTTTACGGCCTCTTATCAATCATGGCCACTTGCCACTCGGCCTTAAAAGGCATTAACACTTGTTATGATATACTATTTTGTTAATATGTACAATTCGACTGGTCTAAAAATAAAGGTATTTGTTATATGCCCTAGACGTATTAGATCCTGAAGAAACAAAATTAAGTGGATTTGTTTTCAGTAACTTAACCGCCTCATAACTACCGGAAATTATATATAGTTTCAAGTCAAGATTAAGCAGCTCATTCAGACACATATATCTACTTTAAATACCCAGATCTGACTCAGATTCACCCTTGGTTTACCTAAATAGCTTTGGGTGGTGTATTTGGGTCCCAAGTAGCAGGTAGTTCAAAAATAACGTGCTTATTGGGTCCCGAACTTTTGTCCTACCTGAATAATAATGTATGGATTCGGTCCCAGCCACCTGTTGGTAAACCAAATGAAAAACAGGTAATAAAACTAATTTAAAACTTTGATATATTTATTACATTGAAATATTATTGTAAAGGTATACATTTTAGGATTTAAAAAGTCCTAACCTAACCTAACCTAACCTAACCCAACCCAACCTAAACTAACATAACCTAATCTAATCTAACCTAACCTAACCTAATCTAACCTAACCTAAAAAAATATTTGATACATCATTTGTTGTAATGGTTGATGGCAGATTCTCTTGAAGTACACGACCAATAATATTTATATTCATTTTTAAAATGTTAAAAATAACAGACAAATTGATCTGAAATATGAAATGCACTCGATGAAATATAAACAATGAATGAAATAGTATTTAATTTAAACATTCAGATACAATAAAAAGAGGGAGGATTGAATTTCCGAAAAGAGGTACATTTCCCCGAAGAAAATCTTCAGGTAGTTAAGTACCATTGGGACCCAATACGCCTAAAGATAAAGGGATTAAAATTTACACTTTTTAATCTATGACCTGCCGGGACCGAATCCATCAACACCGGTTTATTTAGACTGACTTGCATCTTGTGCGATTTCCAGTTCTGGATTATTTCTTTGTCTCTCCGGGCCAGGCTCTGGCAACACTCTGCTCTGTATCTTGGAATTTCTCCAGCCTTTTTTAATTTACCCAGATGTAAACTGATTTGTAAAAGGTATTTTTTAATAGGAACTTGTTTTGTCGGAAATCTCAAAAAACAAATAAATGTTTTACATAACCTACTCTGCAAAGGACTGTTTAGGAATATTGTTATTTTTTATCCTTTATGGAACTAAATTCCCATAGTTAAAATATTATTCCACTTATTCTTTTGATCTCAGAACGCCGAAATTATGAAATTGGCTTCCAATATTTCTATCACGTTGTACCACGGTCTACACTAGGACATTGTACCGATAAAACTGGTTCTCTTATTATGATAGTGTAATTATGATAAATGATTTTTGAAGAAGTAACATCTTTTATAGTGCGTTTCTTTGTTTTATTTTATCTTTTCATTCATTATCGAAAACCATGTTCACAATGTCAACAAAACAATTCGTTTTCTTAAAACATTAATGTAATCTTGAAAGCAAAAAATAAGAATCCTTCTTATCAGACCAGTAATTTATTAGCTTGTTTCAAGAAAGATACCCAAGTATCAATTTAGAAGTTTAATAATGGTTTTAAGAATGTAAATTCACTCAAAAAGATTGAAACAAACTTTTTTTATTGTCGCAGATCCATTGTCATCCGATGGTGCCGAAACCGTTCAATGTAAGGATTAACATTATACCTCTATTAGTATGTTTGGAAATTTTATTAAAACGTTTTATTTATCTTAATTATGCATTAGGTATAAACTAAACATCTAAAAAAAGTAAGTTTGGATAAAGCTATATTTGTTTTTATTCCATAGTATTTGTTTAAAATTGGTAAATGTTTTCGGAGAAAAATATCATTTTACCCCATAAAATAAAATCCATGTAACTTAATTTCGGTGATTGAGTGATTCAGAAATATTTCGTTTTATGCTATTGTATGTATACAGTGTGTAAAAGCCAAATGGAATAAATTCATTATTTCGGTTACTGTACATATTTATAAAAAATCCCGAAACACGTCAAATTTAAATCATAACTTGACATTCTTTAACGTGAAAATGCAACCCCTTACTTCAACCCCCTTAGAATGACAGGTACAACCCCCAATTTTTTAAATGGGAAATATAGGCTTGTGATATATCATTTGAAAGGTCTCTTCATTCTCTATTCAAACATGTTATTGTTTTTAAATTTGATGCAAAAATTAACATAAAAAAAATTAAAATCATGTTGTTACCGAAATTCGCTAAAATATACTCGAAAATATTCATTATTTGGGTTACTGTACATATTTATAAAAAGTCTCGAAACATGTCAAATTTTAATTATAACTTGACATTCTTTCACGTAAAAATGCAACCCCTACCTTCAACCCCCTTAGAATGACAGGTACAACCCCCAATTTTTTAAATGGGAAGTATAGGCTTGTGATGCATCATTTGAAAGGTCTCTTCATTCTCTATTCAAAAATGTTATTGTTTTTACATTTAATGCAAAAATTAACATAAAAAAAATTAAAATCATGTTGTTACCGAAATTCGCTAAAATATACTCGAAACTTATTACAATATATACTTAAAACTTATTTTCCGTTTAGGTCTTTATAATGAGAAAGTGAACAAAAACCATAGCAATGTGGTTTTTAGATGGTAACCATTAAAAACCACAACATGATATTAATTTTTTTTATGTTAATTTTTATGTTAATTTCATGCATTGAATTTAAAAACAATAACATTTTTGAATATAGAATGAAGAGACCTTTCAAATGATATATCACAAGCCTATACTTCCCATTTAAAAAATTGGGGGTTGTACCTGTCATTCTAAGGGGGCTGAAGGTAGGGGTTGTATTTTCACGTTAAAGAATGTCAAGTTATAATTTAAATTTGACGTGTTTCGGGATTTTGTATAAATATGTACAGTAACCGAAATAATGAATTTATTCCTTTTACACACTGTATATAAATCAATATACTGTATAAATTATTTTCTCTTGAAATACCTAATTACTATATTCAATTTTTCTTTATTTTCTTTAGAAAACAAAAAAATAAGAGGAATTTTCAAAATGGTGCGAAGTCAGAGTGTTCCTAAATATTCCTTAGTACAGGTACAGGTACAGAGATGTGGATTTATAAAATCAATAGCAAGGATGGAAACACCTTGAAGGGTAAAAATTCGTGATAATCTTAAGCTCGGACTAACAGATGGGAGGTGACATTTTCCTGTTTTTTCATTAAAGCTGCTTATTCCTGCAGGGATGAAAGGAAATGCAAAACTGTTATTTTTTTGTTTTTTTTTTATTCCGTTTTCCTTCGCCATTTCGTCAATTACATATCTTTTATATTGTAATTTCGAAAAGATCTTTTTTAATATGCTCAATATTTTTAAATCTTTAACAAATATAGACTTGTGTTCAATACCTATGATGGGAGCTTGTGTATATAATTCATGAGGAATTATTTTATTTTTGTTCGGCCCGTTTGTCCTCAACCATTTAAAAGTAACATACTTAGAATTATTGCTTCAAAATCCGTAAATTATTTAAAATATTTTACAAAGATTATGATTTTTACGACTTTAGTTTTATTACGTATTTTATAAAAAATATCCATGCTTTATCGGTACATTTTTTAGTTTTATGATCATTTAATGAGATTTTTGTGGTGAAAAAATTTTAAGTGACGAAACATCTTAAGTCTTATCAAATCCTTCTGCCAGCCAGTTATCAGAAAATGTTTGCCTTGCTCATTAACCATTAAATGTACAATAAAAGGAAATAAAAGTAGATAACATCGATAACGTCTATGAGTTAGATAATGAAGATTGTAAGGTTAAATACCAGATTATTAGGACAAAAGTTATCTGTGATCACGATCATATATACGAGAGCGCTGCACGTTCACTACTGACTGGACTGAGGTGAAATGCAAAAAGGTCATTTCACAGACGTGTTTTACCGTCGCGACCGATTGGACCTTGAAAAAAAATAGCCCTCGTATCTTGTCTTTTTTGACGTTTTGTGTTTTTTTTATTACAACCTAAACAACTATTTTTCAAATTAAAAACTAAAAAACAATCGATGGAAAAAACGGTGTGCACACCTTTTATACAAGACTCGAACGTTTGGCTCCCAACATGGGGAAAAATGTAGTATTAATTATGTTTTAATGACTTTTAATTAGATATTTCAATAATTAACAAAATTTATAAATTAATATTTATCACAGCAAAAATTATGATAGTTAAATACCTCGGCTAGTAAGTTCATTAGCTCTGACTATGGTATAATATTTGTTTCTCTAAGGGCGCCACTGAAATCTTTTTATTTTTTATGATACTAAGGAAAGTTGTTTTAAATTGAGTGATTTTAATAAGTATTATAAGATGACAGAAAGATGTCTGAAAAAACTGTCTATGAAGAAAAAAATGAAATGAAAATGTACCAACCGATAAAAGATAAATAGATTAGAAATAGATAGAGGTTAAATGAATTATTAAACTGTTGTCGTTCTACATATAAAACACTGTGTATTCAATTAATACATTGTTGTAAACATTCTTAAGAATTCTTTATCTATTTTTATTTAATTTTATTCAATTCATACGTTTCTTTTAGTAAAAATATCATTGGGTTTAACTCTTCACTTTGCATTGCACCAACACCATAAGAACACTTAATATTACCTCAGCTAGTGACATGTTTTACTAATACCAATATACCTGCATGTCCGGTTTGATTTATGAAGATTGACAGGGGATACATTTAAAAATCGGTCTTAGTCTCCAATAAAAATGAGAAGAAAAAAATAAGTAAGCCCATACATTTATGATTTTTAGTCGTCGTGGACGTTCTTGTTGTTGTTGTTGTTTTTTTTATGGAGTTTAGCGACAATGATAAATTTCTAGAGCCCAAAGGAATTCGAGATGTCATAAGAAATTTTATAACCGATATTACGAATAACTGGGTCCCTTTTATATACTTCGGGCAGGTGTCTGTGACAGGTAAGAGCGCCTCCTCAATTATGCGTAATTGCGAATGTTCGCAAAATATCGCTCCAGGGTGGCGAACATCTCGTTTTTTTTCGGCTTTCTTTTTTTCGCAATTCGATTTGTAATTAAATTGAGCACCGTACTTTATTTCGAGCACATATTTTAACAAGTCTTAGGTATATACGTAAACTTAATTTTACTCAAAAATTTCTACCACGTTTCCACAACTGCACAAAGAGTATCGTTGTTCGCGTGAGAGATTAATTATCGCTCGGTAGGTGCAATTGTCACCTCCCACAACGATTTGTATTGGAAGAAACTAAATTAAACACTCATGCACGGGTTTTTATCGATTCGCCGAACCCGATGATTTTGCGGGGTGTGGGATGTAACCGAGTTGCTTAGGTTATTTTATAAATCTGACATCTGTAATCTGTTAATTAATTTTTATTATTTAAACAGCATAACCGTACTGCATACGAGATCCTATCTAAGGGGTGGGTAAGACTGCACTCTATCAATATTACTAATCTCAAAAACTAAAATGGGGTTCAATGAATTAAGGATTGTGGATATAAAGTATTGAACGAATGTAATTCAACCTTGATAATACATATAGCGTACTATTTATACACATTTATATACATGTCCAAAAGTTTGGAATAATGGAATATTTCATCTTTTTATTAATTTTTATAAATAAATTTTTTGATATAAAGTAAACATCATTTTGCTGCAACTCTAACCAATACTAAATAAATCTCGAAGTCAGATAAACATACAAAAAAATGATTTATGCTTTTGTGGTGAAAAATGTACAATGTATTACAGATTTTTTAAAATAAATTAATAAGCAAAAATTAAATTAAAATTAAATAACATTAATAATCAGCATTTTCTCCATGGGCCTGTATGCATGACTGTAGGCGATGTAGCATGCTATCGATTAAATGGTCGAGCTGGGCTTGCGGAATTCTCTACTATTCTTCACGAGCAGCATCTTTCAGTTCTCGTAGAGTAATTGGGGGAGGGTTTCGCTTCTTAATGCGTGTTTTAAGAATGTCCCAGGCATGTTCAATGACGTTTATGTCAGGGGAATTTGATGGCCATCTTAATGTGGATATTTCTTCTTCTTCCAAAAAATTTTGTACTGCAACTGTTCGATGTGGAGGTGCATTGTAATGCATAAACACATAAAGATGTGGTTTGACAACGAACTGCTTATATATTTGTGAATATTTTACATTTTTTGTTAGATTAAATTGCATAAATATATTTTCTACTTTTCTACATCGATTAGTTCTGTTCTAGGGGCTACTTTACCTCAGTGGAAATATCAGAAGCCATCAACTAACATTGAACATGGCAAATTAAAATAAAACTTAACCTAAAATATTATTTTTGAGAAGCTTTTTAACCGATCTAGTTGACCTACCTTCCAAATTTTGGAGTTACTTTTATGTATCAAAAGGTAGCAATATCTAACCACTACAGATTTGCATATTCATTCTTTCCAATTAAAAATTGTGTATTCTGATTGGTACTCTAACGTCTGGTTTTCTTACTACAAGCCACCTGTAGAACATTGAAGAACAAATTTCATATTCCAGACACCATCCGAAGTTTCTTGTTATTTCTGATGACCTTGTACGAAAAATTAAAATATTCTGCTGTTTCGAATTTAAAGCCATTTTTTTCAGACGTGTCAAGTTATCTAAGATATCCGTTGGAATATTTATAAGTTATGCGCGCGAGAGAAAGATAGTGGGCGTTTTGGTTAGACTTAATATTACATTTCTATGTGTGATTTGTTTTATTCAGTTGATGAGTAAGGTGTTTACACATTCTGTGGATATTTTTTTTACCATATCTACTTATGGGTATTTATGTCTAGGCAATTTGAATATTTTTTTAATATATCAATCTATAATTGAAACCGTTACTATATTTTCTTATAGTTGGTTAAAATAATTCCTTGAAAACTTGAAATCTTCAAATACGAGTACTATTTTTATTTCGAATTTCTTGGTGTTCTAATATATGGGTCTTACACTAAAATTGTTCTTCTCTAGAAGTATTCACAGACAAAACTTCCACTTTTTATTCAATACATTGCTTTTTTAAACTCAATGACAGCTATTTCGCCAAAAACTATCATCGTCATAATGACATTGAAGTTACATTTTGTTTATTTAATGTTCCTACTTGATGTTATTTAAGTAATGTTAAGACAAGACCAAGTATGGAAGTAATAAGACATAACAATATTAAAGCCTAGTTGTTTTTAGCCCAAAGAAATTATCCCGAATGTATTTACCTCTAAAATCAGTATCTTTGCAATGATATAGGAAAACCAGGAAAAACTATCCTGCTGATATACACAAGAACTTCATATATTTGTTTTACATTTATGTCTTATCTAATTATAAATATTGAATACTAATAAAAATAAACAGTTTAATTGTGGAGAACTTTAAATTTTATTTGTTCTTTAACAAAATGGACTTCCACAAAGTAAAGGTTAATACAATCAATTTTACTAACTGGATTGTTCTGTTTTGTTTCTGATAAGGTCCATACGTCAATTTTGATCTATTTTATTTTCTCTACCTAGTTTTTAATTAAAAAATCCCTTGTTTTTTGTTAATCCCAATATTTTATTAACTCGTAATTTCCATTCAATTTTATTTTTTCTGTTGTTCTTATTACTTACTCTTTTCTTGTTCTTTTGAGTTGTCTTATTTACCGATCTGTACTTTTTCTTTGTATTTCTCCATCTATATTCAGAGTTTTGTTTCTTCCTTTGGTGTTCAGTAGTAGAAGTAATTCTAAATCTTATACCTCTACACATTCATGTACCAGATGTAAGAAGAAGGTTTCAAAGAGTGGCGAGTGAAGGAAAATTGAGGGACTTTTCCGAGTTCCTTCTGCCTAACTCGTCCTGGGAAATAATCCAAGACAGGATGTATAAGAAGCCCAACTTGACAAAAAACGTCGTTTTAAAGTTAAATAAGTAAAGTCAACGGTACCATACGGTAATATCGCAGATAAGCAAGAATCCTAGAGTTTATGAACCTGGATCAACACCTTGAAGAGTCCTACCATTTTTGAAATAAAAATGAGTATATGCCATTGAGAAAGGTGTGCAATCCAGTATTATAAAGAAATATTGCATATAGAACATAATTATTTCGAATTTGTTCTGGGAGTGCCTAGACGAACTATAAAGAATAACACAGTTACTTTTCGTTGGCTCCCTGAATACTATTGTGAGACTGGATGAAAATTCAATACAAATTCTCGCTAAATTGACTATTTTGGAAAATGCAAGAACTCTACACTTTTCAGCATAGCAAATAAAAAAAGGAGAACTACCTCAATTGAAGCTACTATAGCGATGATTGAACAAGTGAGGGGACAAAATAGATTTCATAGGTCGTTTTTTACTACATACATACATCTTTTGTTGGCGCATGTTCCTTCATTTCGGTGTTCTTTATTAATCTCCTAATTTTTCTGATAAATACAGTTGTTCTTTTGTATCCAAGGTTGCATATTATGAATATTGGCACTTGGTTGGTTAAATATTAACAAAAATTGGGATAATGTAGACTACATTGGACCAATTACAAATGTAAACAATTTGCAATGTGCATTCATCGTTAAAAATATATATTGGTATGATATTGGTAGGTAATATTGCTCCAATTAAGAATTTTAGATACTTTTTAATATAATGTTATATATTATGTTATATATTATGTTAAATTATTGAAATAGATATATTTTCATGTTAAATATTAAACATCATACAAATTTGTTTAAAATCTTGATATATTTTTTATATGAAATGAAGATAGTTAATAATAAATAATCAAAACAAGGAACTATGTTTATAAAATAAATTAATAAATTGTTTTTTTTAATACCTAAGAAAAGTCAAAATCAATAACTATCAACCAACATAAATATATTATCTTAACAAAAAATACAAAATAACAAATTTATTTTTAAAACCACCACAAAATAAATTAATAAATGAATAACAATAAAGATAAAAAAATCACTTAAATGGGTAAAACCTAATAACGAAATCATTCTATTTTTAGTAAAACTTGAACGTTCACAAAATAAAATAATAAAATAGAAAAAAAATATTCATAGAACTAAGATAGTACGTTCACCCAATCTCGTGTAAATATGTATCGATAATACATAACTAATATTAAATAAATGTTGTATATACTTTGAATATTGAATATCGCATTTGCAACGTAAATAAATATTGATACATCGATTAAATTTTATAAACATATTATATATAAAATATTTTTATATATAGTGTGTTATCAATTAATAATAATGATGGAAAAATCTTAAATTATCAATTTCCAATGTTTCAATACTGTGCCAATAAAGTTTTAACCTCCAGCCTCCAGCTACTAGGGATGCCCCCATTTACTTTTTCTTCTTTTTGTTAATTTTAATGATTCATATTTTTTTCGTAATTTTACCGCAGTTTCAATGGTTACTTCTTCCTGTAGATTCTCGTATCGTGCTTAGGTACTTTTTCAGCATTGTTTATTAAGTTTTAGAAGTCTGGTAATGATTAAGTTGATACCTTCCGGAATTGTTATGAAAACTGGAAAAGATTCTGAGACAAGTGTGGCTGTAGAAAGAAACACATTGATGTACCTCAATTTTGAAATATACGTCATTTTTTGGGCCACACGCTCGTATATAATTGGTATTGGTCTTTTTTTCCTTTTTGTTTTTTTTTTAATTTATCTTCTAAGGTTTTTTTGCGTTTAATGCTTATTTAGAGCTGTATTATTTTAGATTGTACCGAAAACTTATTTTATTTTAAAGTAAAATTTTAGCAAATAATTATATCGAAATAAGGACATAAAAATCTTCGCGAACAATCCCATTTCATTTACAACTAATGTTTCGG
Organism: Ophraella communa; assembly: GCA_035357415.1. Taxonomy (NCBI): domain Eukaryota; kingdom Metazoa; phylum Arthropoda; class Insecta; order Coleoptera; family Chrysomelidae; genus Ophraella; species Ophraella communa. The sequence continues at coordinate 14,636,949 of CM068988.1, read as the reverse complement.
TCCAAATCTTTAAATAAGTTGTCAAGAAGTGACCAATCCATGATTTTGATAATATCTCTCGCTTCAGGTAATTTCTTTGACGGTTAACGTTGTCTGTCTCATTTCTCGGAATTACAACATACCTTATATATGCTAGGACTCAAAATTTTTCTACCTGGTTGACATTTATTTTTTTAAAAATCGTAAGCGAGTGTGAAAAATGCCAGCGGACCAGTGTTTATGGTTTTTAAACGAAGATATCATTAAAATTTTACGTTTACACAATTCCAACCAATGTTTATGTGTCAATCATTTTGATTAACATTTTTTTAAACAAAAAAAAATAAGGTTTATTTAATTTTTTTTACCATTCGGATTCAACGGGCTGTAGAAAATTTAATTAAGGCATCATGATACAACGATTATTCGTTATAAATAGTCCCATTGTTTAACTAGTCTATAAATAAATATTTCCTGCTGTTTACTCAACCATTTACTAACAGCAAACTACACTTCTAGCGTCCTAATTCCTTCCAAGCTTTTTCAACGAAACAAATACCTAACAAAAAGGTAGAGCAAAAGCTTAATGCAAAAACTTAGTTTTATAATTTTAAGGTTATTAAATCCTATGTAATTGTATTTTCGTAGTAACAAACGATATTTTGAATCGATAATCAAATATCGAGATCAAAAGTGTCAAAACATATTGTAAAGAATGTCAAACTTTTTTTTTAATTAGCCTTTGTAAATATTTGGAAGGAGAGCAACCTGTATAGTATAAAACTTCTATTTAAGTAGGATTTAGGGTCTTCTGATGGTGCAACCATCTTTATGTGTGTTCCATCAATGCATCTAATTACATTAGGAAATCCCATCTCAGAAAAATCTTCTGAAATGCTTATACACTCTGTTTGAGAAGGCCAAACAATTATTTGGTGAGACATATTTGACAAAAACATTGAGACATTCTCAGCTACAGTTTGCAGCATGCTTACAGATAAATTGAAACGATCAGCAATATCTCTAAAGGATATCGCTTCAGTGGAGGCAAACCACAAGAAAGCCAGTATGCATTTTTCACTACTGCTCCTTCTAAAACCTGTATCTTTCTTTGGAAAATATTTAGATCCTTCAAAAGTAACCTTTAGCTTACTAATACCTTGTAATAAATCGTAATTTTTCATAATAAATTAACAAAAGAATTACCTTAAATGTTGCACAAACTACTTTTCATTATAATGAGGGGCAGTATCTTCCACAAAGTTTTCCTTTTTGGCATTGTCTTGTAAGACTTCTGGAATTATTACATTGTTGATCACATTAAGAAGAACATCATCTTTACTTGATGATGATGATGATGATCAAATATTTCCATGAAATCATTAACATCCATTTCGTAAATATTAAATTTGAAAAGTAATAAATACATGAATAATACCAAACAAACACACGATCAATAAACATCTTACCAATCTAAACTAAAACAGCTCCTTTGCTAATGATTTGAACATGCGTAAAAAATAATCCGAAAATCGTCCTTGCTCGAGACTGGGGACTAGTATAGACGATTTTCGAACAGTTCAAGAATTGTTCTAAAATAAACCCAAACACCAAACACCATCCTGTTAAAACCCGAACTAGCCAATTTCCGCTGCGCAAACTCCGGACAGTCCTAGAACAGTAATTTCATGAACCCGAATAAAACTTATCCATAGCTTATCCCAAAACTATCCGATGTATATTAATAAAATTATTCGGTCATTTATATTTATTATATTTACAATTACTAATGTACAATGGTTAACATTGGCTCGTGATTGGCTGGTTGCGATAACCTTTCTTTTGGTTCTGTCAACTGTAGTTATTGAATTTTTGCTACAAGTGTAGGTCTAAACGAAACCGAGATTAGAAGTAAATCCACGGACTTACAAGTTAAATTACATACCGAGTGGTATTTTGTGGACTATATCATCAACAAACTGATTGGTCAATACAAATACAATAACTTTTGTGACAGACGTCAAACTTTGCTTTGCGCGATCGGTATTGGTTACCTTTTTGGCTTGTGATTGGTAAGATTATGTGAACATTTTAAGATGAGTGATATAGCCAGCACAATTTGATACCAGGCAGCTACTGCTGTATCAGTCGTATAAATTACACAAGGCGCTCTGTCCCAACTTGCGTAAGCAATAATTATTAAAATCTTTCCAAATTGCTATTTCTATCTTATCACGAGCTGCGGGATTTCCCTTCGTGTAACTTTTTCATTTTGGCCAAAATTAGGCATATTGGTTTTTTTGGGTTGTATTGAACTAGTTCTCTCTTAGTATTTATTATTATTATTAAAAATTTGTTGACTTTTTGTTTGTAAAAGTGACTGATAATAATGACAAATAAAAATTTCTTTTAATTTGATGGACAATTTTTTTCTTCTGTGACATATTTACCCTTAAGAAACCCCAAAAAAAATTTTATACGAGGCCTTGCCAAGGCACGCTACGCCACTGCTCTATACTTTATACTATTGATCAAACCAGTGAAGAAAAGAGAACTTTTATTGTGAAACACCTTTAAACTTGATGCTGCCGCGTTTAAAAACAGGAATAATTCTGGTATTCCCTGTATTTTCTAATTAAAGAACAGCCTAAAAAGTCCACTGACTTAAGAAGTTCTAAGGAATAGGGATTAAGGTAGCTCACGAGGTTTTAATTATGGGTTATAAAGGAGGTGAGGGGTTAAAAACATTCACAAACGCATAAGAAAACCCCTTTTACCGGATTTAGAACTCATAAATAACTAACTTTGTAACAAAACTTCCAGGATTTATTGAAAAAATTTACTTTTTATCTCAATGACAGCGGTTTCGTAATTACTTTCATCATCAGATTTTACTGAAATAAAAATATGTAAGCTTTAAATGTCAATTTGACACCTTAGTTTTACATGTAGATACTAAAATTAGTAAATAATATTGTGTATTTTTGTTTCAGGTACGTGTAATGCCTCTATTATTGAAGGAAAGTGGTAAGTAAATCAATTTAAAATAAAACACCTTAAAGAAGTGTACTGTTTGTTCATCAAGGGAAGCCTTTTTAATTGACAATATTTGGAAGCTTCTGCTTTTTAGTGTTTAGTGGAATTGACTGCTCCTGTCATAAACCAATTAAGAACTTCTTAGAGACTTGTTTAGGAAAACACTTTCATTTATCCTATACATTATTTATTTAAATTCAGTGTGTTAATAGCATTCATTATTCTCTCCTACTGAAATTCTGTTAGTCTTCCTCCATGTATCTTCCTTGAAATATTTATTGAATTATATTACATATGAATATATCATTTAGCATCTTCTATTTCAACCATCCGTATGCTGGGTTTAGTCATAAGATAACGGGCAATATGTTTTATTCAGAATTGCGTATTTCTCATAAAAGGCATTCAGGCAATTTATTTTATTTTTTATATTCACTTTTATTATTTATATTTATATAAGACAATAACTATTCTTCTATGATGGGATTTTTCATACAATAAAAATAATTGTGTTGCTCTCGAATAACAAGTTTTTATTAAACATTTATCGAACAGTACTTTAGTTAACCAAAAGTTAGCTTGCCTAAAATAACAAAGAAACCACAATTAAAGTCTATTGTCCATGTCCCTTTTAATAAAATACTATATTATACATTCAATGGATACGTTATTTATTCCACTTCATATTTTTCAAATTAACAGTTTCTATTTACCGTTATTATTCTTAGCTCCATCTAGGGAGTACCAAACAACTTTCAAAATATTTCATCAGCAAAGGTACCTGTATACCTAGTGAAGATGGACCTGTATCATGTAGATTTTGTTTGAAATAAAAACATTGTTATTAAAATGATATAAAGATATTTAAGTTTCTTTTCGAAATGTATTTAATTTTTAGAAATATTTTAAGATTGAGTCCAGTAACCCTTATGAACTACCTGGATATTGATTTACAAAGCTTTGCAGTTTTAACAAAAGAGCATGTCATGACAATACAAGAGTTATCTCAGTTTGCGAAAAAGGCAACAAGAACACACCCTCTAAACAAACCCGTCCCTTCCAGAATGCATCCCTCTAGGAGCGGTGCATTCCGGGAAGAACTTCCTCCACCCCCCCATCACTTCCGATGGGGGCCTCAGTCCTCGGGCTTATGCTTTTCCTTCCACTATCTTGGTTCGGAGATGGTTTCCAGGTGTCTTCTGTTTGGTCCGGGATGGTGCTTGGCACCTTTATCCTCCTGTCTTCTTTTTAGGCGTTCAAGAGTGTGTGCTTTTCGCTGCCTCTAAAAAGTTAGCCCTTAGTCGACGAACTGCGGCTAAAGGTAACCTTAGAGAGTGGATCCACTTGTTAAAGCTGTCCCTACTCAAGAATCTGCGCATCTCCCTAAGGATGGGCAGAGTCTTTTATAGGTGGTTCCTCTTCTGTCTGCTTCTTGACAGATGTTGTTTCTTCTTAGTTGTCCAGCTGTTTCCTTGGTCTAGGATGTCTCCTGTAGTCCTCTGCTGTGTAGTTTGTTAATTCCCTAAGTGCTGTGTTCGGGTGTGTCCTGAGTTCTTCAAATCTTCTTCTGGCTCTGGCTTTCATGATTTCTTCTGTCTTCTCCTGGTTTATTCTAGTTGTATATTTCTTATGTACCATGGGGCGTCTGCTGCTTGTCTAAGGCTGATGTTCTGCTGTGCTTGTATCTTCTTTTTGTAGGTTTTGGCTGTGTGTCCCCCAGACTACGGAGGCGTACAACATGATCGGAATGATGTATCTTTGTCTTCAGTGCTAGTTTGGATTTTCTTCCTATGAGTCCGGAGTCCGGCTAGTCTTCCTCTTGCTTGTTTAGGCAACAAGAAGAGATACCATTCTTTTTCATTTACAAGTGTTGGATTACAAACATGCTACTGCAGGTTACATTAGTGCTTCCTGTTCAGTTTTACATAATATTTGCAGGAAATGTCATTTGAAAGCTTTAGATTTAGATAATGAACCTGATTATGAATTAGATATTTGAGAAGCAACAATTAAAAACCACAGTCACAATATCAAAAACTAAAAAAAAACATTAATAATCAGTCAAAATTATAAATAAAATAATTTTTCATTAAGTTATAATAATAAGAGGGAAATTGTACAAGCCACTGTTTTAAGTGCACTTGCCATTTTATTTGACCTCTGGGTGTATAATTCTGCTTTTGTTATGCATTTTGGCACTATTATGTAAAAGAAAAAATTTGTAACAAAATGTACCCCTGTATAGTTTTATGGGTGCATTTTGCCTGTAGTTAAAACTGATTTTTTTTCTAAACAGTTATACTCATTTTGTAGGTTATCACGCAAAAACTAACCTCACATTTTACTTTTTGATCACAAAATGACACAAAACAATAATAATTGCACTGTTGTCAGCTTTATAATTAGAATTTTTTAGCATTTTAATAACAATACTGTTATAAATCAAAATAATAAAATGCTATTATGGTCCAAACGGAATACGATTTAACAATGTGGTTACGATAACAATGCTTAAACAGAATCGACCTGAATATGTAAGAAATATAATTTTCTTTACATTTATATTTGTGAGGCGGAAGAAAGAAAGAAAGAATGAAAGTTACCATAACTTAAAGATGATTGAATATTTTATTCTATTATTAAAATGTATTTTATTGTAGGTACCTACCTAGTTAGTAAAATATTAAGAACTTAGTGCCTACTATTTTGGAATCAGTATATGTGACTTCCTTTTGCAGAATAAGTCATTGTCGTAGTTTATCCACCCTGTACAATATAAAACTCATACAAAACGATAGCCCGCTGCGAATATATCGACCCTCCTGAAAATCCACCGAGCAATTTCTCTTCTAATCGACTGGGGAAGACAAAGAAAAATTCCTCCAGTTATCGAAAGATCGACGGTATAATCTTGAAAGTCACACACCGGGTGATGAATGAGAAATTGCCGGACTGCGGCTAACACGAAAATTGCACTCATTTCGATATATATTATAATAAAGTATACAATTTTAACGTGTCGGATGATTGTTTGCAGGACCGTATCGTCCGATAATAATTTTTAAGCAAAATAAAAAATTTAAGTGGATAGTAATGGAGAAAATTGTAGGATTTCGTCTGGTGTACTGTGCCCCTAAGAAACGCTTTGCTTGGAGGAAGGTGTCGGTAAGGTATTTTAAACGATAATGATGTTCCGCTGCCTCAGACAAAGGAAACTTTCAGATAAGAGTTCGATATACACTGCTCAACAATTCAAGTCGATATAAGAAGCAAAATAGTTAATCCTGAAAGGTTGTTTTTCAATACAGTTAAATACAGAATTACAGTTTTTAATGCATCAAGGAATAACTTAAAAAAGTATGCAAAGTAAATATAATAATAGTCTATTAAAGTGTTAAATTCGCTTACAAAATTGAACCATTCTTACACTGATAAAACATTAACCAAATAATTTAAGTTGTTCCCTCATAAAAGTAATTTTTTAATGTTAAGATAAATTCTATTAAATAATGGTTAATTACAGTGGGACCTCCCTAGAATGCAGAGGTCCCTTTTTACAGGTAAAATAAGGATAACCGTTTTCTAAGACTATAAAGAATTTCTTTCTCAATTTTTCCGTCATTTATGATGAATTTTAACGCTCTCAAAAACTTCTTTGATGATACCTATTTGTAGCACACATTCAGGTCGATTCTGTTTGTCTGGTTATAGTAATCATATTGTTAAATTTTTTATACAATAACAATATGGTAGTTTAAGTTCGTATTCCGTTTGGACAGTAATAGCAATATTTGTTATTATTTTGATTCATAACAATATTGTTATTACAATGCTAAAAATTTCTAATTTTATAGCTGAGAACACTTCAATCATTACTTTTTTGTGTCATTTTGTGATCAAAAAGAAGAATGTGAGGTTAGTGTTTGCGCTACAAAATGAGTAGTAACATTCAAATAAAAAATAAAAAAACTTCTAACTGTTTAGAAAAAATGCAGTTTTAACTACAGGCAAAATGCACGCACAAAATCGTACAGGGTAGAAAAGTCATTTTGATAGAATTTTTTTATTTTATATATAGTGCCAAAATGCAAAACACAAAAGCAGAATTATATACCCAGAGGTCAAATGAAATAGCTACCTAGTTAATAATCAGGTTCATTATCTAAATCTAAAGCTACCTAATGATATTTACTGCAAATATTATGTAAAACTGAACAGGAAGTAATAAGTAGTTCTGTAACCTGTAGTAGCATGTTTGTAAAGCAACATTTGTAAATGAAAAGGACTGGTGTCCCTTCTTGTTGCCTCTTCCTCAAATTAAGATAACTCTTGTATTAAGTCAAGACATGCTCTTTTGTTTTATCGTAAAAGCTTTGTAAATTAATATTCAGGTAGTTTTAAAGGGTTACTGGTGTCCCTAAACTCTAATCTTAAAAATTTTGCTATATTTTAATATGCATATTATATAAAATCGACTTGAAAAAATAATGGAAACGTCATTTTCACAATTTTTTCACCTTGTTATGGTTCTAACAAGTATAAAAAGTATGTTGTTGAGATAGCCAGCAAGATCTTTTAATAAATGACAGACCATATCGCTTAAAACTAAAATAAAACTACCCCTTTTTGTAAAACTTGCTATGAAAGCAATATATTTTTAATAACCATGTTTTTGTTGCAAACAGAATTGACCTGATTCTGTCAATTCTATGCCAAACGTCATGATGTTACATTAGGCGCTTTCTTTCGTACACTAATTAGGTTTACGTGATTACTAATTATTGGAACTCTAATATTGTGAACTGATAAACATGGAAATATCATATGTGGTAAACAGTACGAAAGAACATAAAAACGTAATCATGTTGATGATGTGTACAAATGTTTAGCACCAAGGAAAGCGCTTATAAACTTTGATGATATTTGCTGTACGCATTCTGTCAATTCTATAGTCCGTTCACAATTTGTTGATAGTTCACTGCAAGTTTAACCCTCATTAGAGAACTGAAATACAGAGAGGACAGGTAATATGATATAATAACAAAAACCAACCTAAAACTGGCGGTTTAAGATGTTCTCGACTAACCCACCTTGTATCTGTAGAAATACAATATAGCTATAGAACTTTTAATCCGATTATGTGGGTATTTTGAGTGGATATGACTGACCAGTGTCGTAGAGTATATGATTAAAACATTAGTTACTTTAAATAAATAAATATATTAATATTCTTAAACTGTAGGTACTGTAACCTCCGCCTATGATTTTACGACCGTTTTATGACTTGGACGCACATTTTGTACTATCGACAATTTGTGAACGGACCATAGGTGAAATGTCATAATGTTACATTAAAAAAGTTTATACTTAAATAAGGATTCTTAAATTTTCTAGTGTCCCGTGGAATTTTTTTAATCTTTCCTTTCATAAGAACCTGACAATAACAAAAAATAGTGAAATCGTTCACGCGTGATTTGATTCATTTTTTATATATACAGATTTAGGTAAATCAGTATTTCAGTACTACCCCCATATCATAATTACAACCTCCTTTAATTTTGTTACGACAAAAATTTAAAACAATTTCCTGTACTATTTAATACTTTAACAAATTAAGTTGTTCTTCCTAAGAGTAAATAAGACATTTTAGAATTACGCTTTTATTCCAGTTTTTCTCTTTTTGACCAAACACTTAAACAGGTTACATAAAAATTTAGTTAATGCAGTCTACTGATCTAAAATATGAACCAAAATATTTAAGTCGCACACCTCTAAAGTTGTTATATTCATATTCTTAAAAAGTATTCTTAGCTTTTATAGTTTTCTTTTATATGAACTGAATAGACGACCGGAGCAGCAAATATTATTCAAAATGCATTCTAGACGTACCATAGCGTGTCAAACCAATTTCCAGGAAACAGAAATGGCCAGCAGCACCGTGTGTATTAATTTACATGAACCATTTGCAGCCATTTTGGACTTAAAATCCATACAAGATAAACACGCTTAATTTAGTACACGAGTTTGCCTTATTGGCTAGTATTTTCTTGTGTCCGTATCGATTAAAAGTTTCTATTTTTTATACTTCTTTTGCTGGTAAAAACTAGCCAAGTCAGATTTTGAAAATTCATATTTCTAATAGCAAAGGTTGTAGTAGCCGAATAGACGAGAACTCTTTAAATCTATTTTTTTTAAATTGCTACTTCAAGTAGTTTTTGGATTAATTTAATAGTTAATATATTGGGGAAATACTATCATTATTTCAGAAACTGGCAAGCTCAAATCTTGCAAAATCATAATAAAGTTTGACATTTTTTATTTTTTAGCATAAACGTACTCATTTTATTGGTATTCTTCTCTAAGCCGTAACAGAAATTAAAATGGGACATCCCGCCAATTAAAGAAACATGCCAAGAAGAACGACGAAAACATTTAAAATCTGTAACGATATTAAACGACGCCATTTTATTTGGGTATCAGTAAAGATACTTTTTAATTAGCATCTCTAACGAGATGCCATATTTTTTATAAATATATGTACATAATTTGTACCTATACGGACCATTTCGAATATTAAGATGAAGACTGGTTCCAAGATATTTCTGATAGGTAGATCGTTTAAGCAATAACATATCTGATGCTATAAAAAAAAGAAATTGTTGGAAAAAAAATAATAATAAAATAAAAAAATAATGATGTAGTCTGTAAAACGACTTTCTCTAATTCACAAAGGCCTAAGGAACACATTCTTTTGTATGCAGAATTTTAGTAAATATATTTATTTAATATATTTTAATTTGAAAAAAATTTAAATTATGTAGAAAATCCTAAATTATTGGATTATTACAGTATGTCCCAAAATAAAGTATACCGAAAATTGCTATGCTAAAATTACTTATTAGTAGATATTATGTGTTCAGTACGTCATGGGCGTAGCCAGGTTATAGTTTTGGGGGGGGGGTTCAAAGAAAATAAAATAACAAAATTTTTACTTGAAATTGTTTGTTAAAAATGCTATACAAAGAATAGTTGTAAAAAATAATTCTCCTAATAATGAACAATTCTTATCCTAATAAGTGAATCAAGAGAAAAAAGATTATTATATTATATATTATTATAAAATGAGTTTTCTATTTTTCTTTTTAAATACTTCCACTACTTCTTCGGTATTAATTTCGATACCATAGTGAATGTTCATAAGCGCTAATCCGTTAAGTCTATTTTCACTGGTGGTATTGCGCAAATAATTTTTCAGCCTTCTCAGACTTGAAAATGTCCTTTCTGGTGTAGCAGTGGAAACAGGTATAGTGGCCAAAATTTTAAGTAAAGTATAAATATTTGGAAAAAGGTTTTGGTCGCAAATGTCTAGGCACTCTAGAGTTGATTTTGGGGTGGGGGAGGTTCGAGTCATCACTGTTTTCCATACTTCAAGTTCTCCTTTAACAACACTTGTGTTGCTTTCGGGAAGAACTGACGAGTACGTGGATATCGCTTCATCAATATCAGGATTGGCAGCGAAATTTGAAGGTAACACACCTGACAATGATGACACTAATTTACGGTGTTTCGTAAACCTTTTAATTAATTGTTGTATGGTATGATCGAGAAATGGGATGAACAGATTTATTTTAAAATAATCGCATATGTCCGATGCAGGAATATTAGATCGGTTCAGCTGCCTTCCGACAAAGCGTGGCATTTTCAATACACCACCATTTTCTTCGAGCAAAACCTTTGCATTTTCATACAGATGAAGATATTCGTCGTCAGCTTTGTTTCTTAAAGTTTGAAGAGAATTTATTACATCGTCTACGTGTTTGAATGCTGTGATGAGGTCGACGTTAGCTGTCTGCAGTTGTTTCGATAGTGTCAATGTATAGCTCATGACCTTTTGAAGGACTACAGATATCTAGTAATTCGCCAATGTGGTGTTGTCATGTACCACGCAGGGCAATAGATAGCCAGTGCGTAACAGACAGAACTAACAGGTATTTCATGAAAATAAACAAAGAATGTCAATTCCTAGATACCAATGACAAGTGAAAACGCGGTAAATTAAAAACTGTTATATTATAATGTTCATTTTTTTTCATTATAATTAGGTAATGTATACAAATTTTCTCACATTTCGGGGGGGGGGCTTTGGACCCCCAAACCCCCCCCCCCCTTGGCTACGCCCATGCAGTACGTTCTCCTTGGACTGCAATACATTTTTCATGTCACTTTCAGATTGTTAATCATTGCTTTACAAACAACACTAGGAAAACTCTACGATTTTATCTTTCAATGTGTAAAGATCATGTGGAATGGGATCCCTGTAAATCTATTCTTTAAGAATCTCTCAAAAATGTGCGTCAGATCGGGTAATTAGATGGATAGGGGCAATCATTTCAACTTGATATAAGACGCCTTGGAAAGTAGAATCGCAGAATTAAATTTATTATTTGTATGCTTTGATTATTATCAGACGGTCTCCTACAGAGGCAAGAAACTTGGCGGGATAGCCCTATCAGCTCAGGTCACAAATTATACAGAAGCAAAAGAAGAATCAATTGGCGGATTGATTGATATTTTATTCGCGAAAACGAGCAAAGGGTGCGCCCTCTATCTGAACTAATAGAATGGGGAAAACAAACCCATTCTCCATTTGTTCGCGTGTTATTTGTGAGTAGTGTTTTTGATTAAATTTTTTAGTTTTTGAATAAGTTTGGTGAAATTTTTGTTTTAAAATAGTTAGTTAAATTTGATTAATTACTAGGAAGTGTAAGAGGTATTGCTCGGTGCCTCAGAGTAACCAGTACAAAGATTCAAACATATCAATACACAGATTTCCCGCAAATGTAAAATTGCGAAAAGTGTGGAAGAACGTTTTAAAGATTGGGATACTTATTTCCAAATACATGTCTGTGTGTAGCAAGCACTTCTTGGAAACAAATTGTAAAGGTAATTTAACTCAAAACCAAAAAAATAAATGTTTAACTAGGTACTACACTTCTACTATTTATTGAAATAATTTACTTCTATATATAAATTAATCACCACACGTCCATCCTTCACTAACGATCTTTACCACACAAAATTCAAAATAGAAATAGTTAAATTGATATTGAATTAAATGGCTGGTATCAATGTTTTCCCCATTCCACTGACAGATACTGCAGCGCCAACTATCGGAAAAATTTCCGCGAATTAGTGATTTTATTTTGGACTATGGAGGGTAGAAGGAAGAAGAAACAACTCAATCGAACAAATTGGTGGCGCCACAGTAGCAAGAGTAAGTGTCACAGGATGTCACAAATAGTAGAAAAGAATAATTTGTCCTATGATCGGCTATGTCAAAATTTGACTACGCAAATAGTTGAGATTTTAAGTACTGCATAATTTTTAACTACACAAGTTAGGAAAAATATTAAATTTTTCAACTCAGCTCACTTTATTTTGTTTATAACGTATGGAGTGTTAGTTACTTCACGTCGTTTTTTTACTCTTTTGCTACTCTCACGCCATCTACTATTTGCTGCTTACCGCTGTAAAGTTTTTCGACATGATTTCTATACAAGATGGTACTCCTTCCTTCTACCCTCTATATTTTGCACAATACAACAAATGTGTAGGATGCATATTTACCTTCATTAACTTTAGCTTTTGGTGCGCTGTTACCAATTCCTAAAATGCCAACAGAGCGCTTTAAACCACTACTTGGTTTTAAGGAATATTTCGAAAATTATAAATACTGTGACAGTTTCATCCAATTGTCATTTCCTATCTAGTATGTTTATATCTGTGGTGTAATGGTATGTTGTAAAACAAGTGTCACAAAGACGGAATTTTTAAAGCACGAGTTTTGCGAAATTAGTCATTGTGACACGAGTTTTACATACTATTTTTTATAATTATAGTCCAGAAACATTTTTAACAAAATAAAAAAAAATTAGAGATTGTAATCTTAATTTGTTGCTGTTGGTATTACTATAGATAAACAAATACATACTGAAATAGGCATATAGCCCAGGAAGTAGTTGTTTTTTCATAGAAAACGGTCAAGCTTGGAATAGAAACTGTTAAGTTTCTTTACCTTGGGTGCAGGTAGAAACAATTTTCTACTTTTTCAGTTTTTTTTGGTATTACTAATTTGAATTTGACATCTGACAGAATTTTAAAAATATAATTTCAAATCATATCATTTACATCATAAAGTTTTAAAAAGAAAATGGATATTATTTTGTGTTTTATTTAGAATTAACATAAGTATACATTGAAAATGATAATATTGCTTGTCAATCATATGTCACACAACTTGTGCCTGTCTAAATAGTAACAGTACATCCAATTGCGCGAAAAAAAAGTTCCCAAACCAGTGTCACAATGTAGCACTATTATGTTATAATAGTATATATGTGTTATAATAGTATATTAAACAACGCATTTCATCTTTCTGTTTTCTGAAAGCGAGTTCAAGTTCTAAGAACGAGTGTCACAACAGACATATGAAATAAGTTGTTTATAATATTATTTATATTTTGCCATTTTATGATTTTTTAAATTTATTTTTTATTTTAAAAAGTATGTTGGTGGCACTGTGTAATTTATAACATTTGACAGTTTTGAAATTTAATGGTCAAATGTCATTGTTAATAGTCTTGTCATTACATACTTTACTCATGTCGCTAACCATTTAAAACAAAAATTTGCGTGCGTTAAAGTTACATTACGATACGCAAATGCGTTTTATAATGAAGATTTTTATAGGTGCAAAATATACAAAGTTACATTATGATATGCAAGGGCGTTTTATAATGTGCAAAATATAAAAAGTGGATTTGGTATACGCGAATTATAAAAATTATATTTCAAATGTCACTGGATCTACTGTTTAAAAAAAGTGGGGGTTGATACAGGACAGCACGGGCAAATGAGTAGTTATGAATTTTATATGAAAATGTAACTATATTTCTTTGTCCAATAGATTTTCTTGTTTATCTTCGCGGACAATTCTTCGTTTATCTCAGTACCTACGTCATTGTGCTGGCCTTATTTCTTCTATAAGTTGGTTAATGTCATCTCTAATAGTGTTTTTCTCATTCTATGTACGTTAAAATTGTATCCCACCCACTATATTCTCCAGATTTGATTCCCCGTGACCTTTAACGATTTCGAGGTAAAAAAAACACGCTTACGGTCAATAAAATTGTTTTAAAGTAATTATTTTAATGTTAATCTGTCCGGTAATGGTGAGAAAGGATTAAGAAATTGTTCTTGAAGCATATATTTCCATTACGACTATGAATTATTTATAAATAAATAAATTCTTGGACGCATTTTTTTCCGAACATACCGAACACCTTCTTTTTCAAATATTTCACGTAGGCAGATAATTGTAAGGTTGCCAATAACAAATATCGGTTTTATTCAAAATAACGTACCATTCTAATTGATTTCCTTTATAGATTTCTTAATTAATAGCGTGATTTTTTATTTGTGTTCGTGTCGATATGGCAATTTACCGTTTAATAATATCGAATAATCGTTTAATAAATTTCTCATTGCTTTGTTTGTTTGAGAAAAGCGGACGCTTACGACTCTCACAATAAAGTTACCTCCAGCGAATTAAGAACAACACAAAGAGCCATTAAAACGAATAAACATTACTAGCGATATCACGTAAGGAATTAGGAGAACGGAATAAGGAACTAAATCGATAATTTGTACTACAATCAAATGTTATTTCTCACTTAGCATCTTGTTTAATTACATCTTTTTGGGTTTCTTTGCTTTAACTCCGAAGAATAAGCAAAACTTATAATTCTTACACCCTACAGTGATCCTAAAAAACTTGTCAACTTAATACTGCTACTTTCCCTTTTTAAAAACTACAGGTTAGATAAATAATCGTACTCATCAAAAGAATACCTATTTTGTCTACGGCCACCTACGATGTCCAAGAAACCAATGAAAATTTCTCATAGAATCATAGCATGCAACAATTCATGTTTCCAGAAAAGTCTTCATCAGACTAACATTTAGATATGTTTGTTAACCACTATCTTGACATTCTTTTACTAAAATGGAATGCTATAAATTATTAAGAACAGTAAACAACTAAAAGGTTAAATGAAACTTCCACTATTTATTCGTAAAATACGTTTTAAATTCAATTACAGCTGTACTTAAGTACTTAAGAAGTATTAAGGCTAGACCAAGTATGGAAGTAATAAGACATAACAATATTAAAGCCTAGATGTTATTAGCCCTAAGGGAATTATCATGGATTTATTTCCCTCTAAGATCAATATAACTGTGCAATATAGAAAAACCAGGAAAAACTATATCATGCTAATCTTTACAATAACTTAATATATTTGTGTTACAATTACGCCTTATCTATGTATAAAATGATGACTCAATCAAAGTAAACAGTGTAATAGTGGAGAACTTCCAAGATTTATTTGTTCATTCACTACTTTAAACTGTTGATCTGCTGGATGTGTTTTTATTTCAAGTCCTTTGAGGAAATCTAAATTTTGTTTTTTATCACAAATATGTAGTATTTGAATGTCATTGGTGTGTATGAGTGTGGATGTTCAAGAACTTGTTTTGTAATCTATATGCTGAATCGTATTTCAAATTTTCTTTGTGTTTGACCTACATATACAACATTACATTTTGGATAATTAGTTTTGTAAACACCAGATTTTTTTAATTTAGGTAATTTTTATTAAAGCTTTAATATTGTTAGGTCTTATTACTTCCTTACTTGGTCTAGCCTTAACTACTTATCAAACATCAAATACCTAGCTACAAACAAACAAAATGTAACTTCAATATTTCAATCTGACGATGCTAGTTATTAGCGAAACAGCTTTAATTGCATTTTAAAACGTATTTTTCGAATAAATAGTGGAAGTTTCATTCAACCGTTTAGTTGTTTACTGTTCTTAATAAGATGGACTTTCACACAGTAAGGGTTAGTACAATAAATTTCTATAAATTATTAATCAACTTCGTAACTAAAGCTTAAATTAATCTGTAATAATTAACCTTTGCAATGATTTTGCCACGCAGCATCTAGCTGTCAACTTACTTTCGCCTCTTGTTAGATTTTTAAAAACCGTCACATTTCAGCATGAATTTTTAATTTAATTTAAGTAAATTTTGATTTTGAAACCTACTGCTACTTATCCTGAGAAATAATTAAAAGAAATTCAACTTTTTAATAAGGATAATAAAAACTCTTCGTTTTAACAAAACTTCCAATATTTATTTAAAAACTGCTTTTTTAAAAGACTCAATGACAGCCGTTTCGCTAGACAACTAGCATCGTCAGATTGACATATTGAAGTTACTATTTAATTTTGTAGCTAGGTACCTGATGTTTATTAGGTAGTTATAAGGCTAGACCAAGTATGGAAGTAATAAGACATAACAATATTAAAGCCTAGATGTTATTAGCCCTAAGGGATTATCCTGGATGTATTTCCCTCTAAGATCAGTATAACTGTGCAATGATATAGAAAAACCAGGAAAAAACTATATCATGCTGATCTTTACAATAACTTAATATATTTATGTTACAATTACGTCTTATCTATGTATAAAATGAAGACTCAATCAAAGTAAACACTTTAAAAGTGGAGAACTTCCCAGATTTATTTGTTCATTAACAACTTTAAATTGTGGATCTGCTAGATGTCTTTTTATTTCAAGTTCTTCAAGGAAATCTAAATTTTGTTTTTTATTACAAATGTGTAGTATTTGGATGTCATTAGTGTGAAAGAGTAAGGTTGGATGATCAAGTAGGTGTTTTGCATAATTTGACTTATCTGGTTGTTTTAATCTATATGCTCTTAAATGTTCGTTAAATCTTACTTCAAAATTTCTTTGTGTTTGACCTATATATACAGCATTACACTTTGGACAATTAATTTTGTAAACACCAGATTTTTTTAATTTAGGTAATTTTGTTTTTACATTTAAATATTGGAAGTTTTGTTAAAACGAAGAGTTTTTTATTATCCTTAATAAGATGGACTTCCAAAAAGTAAGGGTTAGTACAATCAATTTAATCAACTTTTTAAAATCTAGCAAGAGCAAACCATAAGAAACTTGGCGCCAAACGTGGGGTCACATTTAATTCAATTTTAACAAATTTAATCAATTGTGGGCTTCACAATCAGAGGGCAATAGGGTCGCTATCTAAATCCTTTGGCCTCACAGTCTCTTACAGGTTTTAAAAAACATTCAAACTATCAACCCCCCTTATCTAAAAGGAAATGTTGTGTACCTACATGTACAAATCGTGAATGCAAAATGCATCGTTTGCCAAAAAATGAACCAAGTGTGTTTAGTGAGTGGATTTTAAAGATACAGTCTTTAAATTATAAAGACTTGTCAGTTGAAGACATTTCTAAAAAATATGTATTTTGTTAGGAACATTTTTCTAGTAACTGTAAAGTTTTAGGTACCAAAAGAGGTCTTGGAACAGCAGTTCCAACTTTAAATTTACCTGGTAAGTGAATAAATCAAATTGTAATTTATAAAGAAAGAAAACCTCTACTAGCAGATCATGCAAACATTTTTATGCTGAAAGGACTGTATAAACAGTGGAAGCAACCATTAGCTTTTACATTTAGTGAAGGACCTCATAAATCCATGGCATTAAAAAATTTTCTGAAGGTTCTAATCTGCAAATGTTAAAGTATAGGTTTGAAGGTAGTATCGACAGTTTGTGACCAAAGTGAAAATAATGTCGGAGCTATTAGACTGCTAATGAGTGAAACGAAGGAGGAATACTTAAAAAGAAAAGAAGAGAATAGATATTTTGGTTTTGTGATCAATGACCAAGAAATTATTCCCATATTTTGAAGTCCCTCATATTTTCAAGTGTTTGAGAAATAATCTTTTGAAACATGACTTGTATATTTTAAGCAAAATAAATAAATAAACGATCATTTTTTGATTGTAAACATATATATTTACAGTTTCGTTGAAATGAAGCTGTATATTTTATCGCAGAGTACTTCTTATTGACAGATAGATGGCACTAGATATAAATTTAAGGAATCTGTATTATCGACAATACTTTTTAACACAACTGCTGCTACTCGATGTCGCATACGGATCTAGACAGTAACTAGGTTCTTGCCATTCTATTTGTAGTTTCGTATTCGGTGTTATTATGTCAATCTGACGATGCTCGTTGCAGCAAAACATCTGTAATTCTAATTTAAAACCTAATTTTTTAATTAAAATTGGAAGTTGCGTCAAAACGAAGAGTTGTTTAATATTCTTACAAATATTATTAGTTTCTCTTTTCTTTTTATAAACGTGGTTTTTCAGTATTATTTTTTAATATTTCGAGGTGCAATTATAATAAAGTTAGAGCCAAAATTTATAATATTTAACTCCTGAGAAACAACCTTGTTATGTCGGTTTCTGATAATTGCATCTGTATCAATCCCCTTTAGTAATAATATCAATAATTTTTTTGTTAAACTGAAACGTCGCTGTGTTGAGGACATTTATTAATGAGACTGGTCGTCTTATTCGGCCAATTATTAATGTTAATGCACATCGATCGCTGTATACCTTAATTAAATTAAAAGTATACGAGTATTGTGTGCAAAATACGTTCCGATATTAACTGTATACCATTATTTATAATATTAATCGTTAATGGTTACTAATTGTTCTGTCTGGACCATAAAATAAATAAAAGTTTTACGGACTATCAATATTTTGATGAATAAATCATTCGCTAAGAAGTTTTTATTGATAGTTAAAAACCGGTATACAATAATTTACATGCTTTAAAAATACCAATAAAAGGTGTTAGATTATTATTACCGTCTTCTTCTTCTTCGTCTAGAAAAAAATATCGTCATTCTTATCTCCCGGATCTAAATCTATGTTAACTTGTGAAATATCGTTTAGGTTCAGTATCGGTTAATATTTTAGAATGCTGGGAATAAATTGAAAATACTATAGTACTTTAATATGTCGCATATTGATGGTTATAGTAGGAATCCTATGTTATTACTGGCTGGATGGTTAACAATTAACTTTATACCTTAAGATTTCTTCTTTTATTTGCTAAATATTCTTAAATAGGCGCACATGTTTTATTTGCAATTGCAGTTATAAAATAAAAAAAAATTACTTGAGCATAGTAAAATTTCGTATACATTTCATTGTCTTTTAAGAAATGTATTTCAAATTTT
This sequence comes from Ophraella communa, assembly GCA_035357415.1. NCBI lineage: Eukaryota > Metazoa > Arthropoda > Insecta > Coleoptera > Chrysomelidae > Ophraella > Ophraella communa. Next base: position 14,617,717 of record CM068988.1, on the reverse strand, counting down.
GCACCTAATACAACTAATAGATCTGTTCGCACTTAAAAAAAGTATAGTAATAAAATCTCAATAGGGATTTTAAAGGACTACAGTACTTCAATAAATTCTGGCACTTCCATAATTATATTCTTCGTCATCTGAAGAACTGTCATCATCCTATGGCGTTATAATTAACGGGTCAACAACCTGATCGATATGCCGTAGCACAGTTAATTTACACTTTTCTGCTTTATTTTCATTTATTAGTTGGACCAAGAAGTTTTTCCATCGAAAGTAGGGGGCTTTAGTGTTGATCGCACCTGCGCCTCTTCTCCACTTCCTCGTCGTTCAACATCCACATCTAAGTTTCCATCCTTTCTGTATCTAGGTCACTGTAGTGAATTTTGGAGTTTCTTTTGGAGTTTCTTGGCAATCCTGGGGCCCCAGTCTCGTGTGTGTTGTTTTGTGCTGTTTTTATTTGTCCCTGGGCAATCCTAAGGCGTTAGACACCGTACCAACAGGATGCATGGCTCAGCAATATGTGAGTCACAAACGCTTCCCTCCGGGCAGAATCTAGTTTGTAATTATGCCTTACCATAATATCCAGGCTCTATCATGGCGAATATTTCCTAGGATACGCGTGGGACTAATATGAATAGTTCTATTAATTTTTCTTCTTTTCCTCCTCTTAGTGGGTCCAAGCGACCCAGAATTGAATCTCCTCCTTTTATTATCAAATGAACCTCAAAAAATTTCACAACCTTTTCTTCTTTTGTTATTCACAGAGCTCTCAGCATTTTTTTTGGTTCCTTACTACTAGATACAAAAAATATTCGATGGATCCTCACTTATTGAAGTTGATAATATTAAACAGTCTAAAAAAACGACCAAATTTAATATATTACATGGTTATACAGTTACCACATCCCCACATTCGACATTCGTCTTTGAATACAATTAAGGGTGTTATAACATGCAAGGATCTGTCTGTTTGTTCCGATGAGGAAATTAAGTAATCTTAATGATCAAAAGGTGTTACCGGTATATATAGAATTATTTCCAGAACATATTTGTTGTTTCATTCAATACCCACTCTCCACCCTCTAAACTATATACAGGATTCCACTCTTTTCATGTTAGGCAACACATCCCCAACCCACTTAGATATTTTTGGTCATATTTCCTCCAAAGACCCACAATGCTCATCTCCTGCCAAATGTACAAATTGCAACGAACATCTCCTCGCTGTAGGGAATAGTCAGCACATAAACGTGAATTTGAAGTACAAAAAATTAGATTCAGAAAAAACATCTCATACTTTGAAGCTAAAAAAGTATTAAGTATTTGGCACAAAACTCATCTTTTGTATCAAAATACAGTTCAATAGTATCCTTTAAACACATAGCCACATCCAAAGTATCTAACTTTCACCCAATGTGACCTACTCAAGAACATATCTCAATCCCTCCACCTCCTCCCATTTACACCTCCTTTCCTTCGTTCTGATTCCAAGAATCCTACTCCCAGTAAACCTCAACCTTCTCTTCCCCTCCCAAGCACCATCCCTAATCCAACCCTTCTCCCGGATCCTCCTCCTCCAAACAACCATTCACCTAAGCCCTCTCCTTCCAAACTTAATACAAAAACAGAAGCGTTCTACCTCAAAAAAAATTCTACCTCGTCTCTATAGGACGTGGATATGGACCTTTCGCAAACCCACAGCTCCCGTAACTCGACAAATTAATTTCTGAATTAAACTTTTAACTGCTGGACTGGTTGTTGATATTGCTCGGACATTTATACTTAAGCAGTACTTACGTAGCCTATTCGCCAAAATGGTTTTGCCTCCTGTAGTTCTGAGCTCCTCTACTGAGCTCGGCCACCAATCGTTCGCGAATTAGTCACCTGCCTGTTTTGGCGTTGGTCATTTTTGTCAAAGTTTGGCAAGTACAAACTGGTTTATTTTGTGTTTTTGTGGAGTAATGGGTTTTATTTATTTGATTGTGAACAAAAATTAGTTCCTTTCCCCAAAGATAATTGTTTGAAGGAAAAACGGCGTGAAAAGTATTAGCGAGCACAATGCGCACCAGCGAGGTATTTTAGGACCCGCGGGTAACGCAGGGTTAAACGATTCAGCTAGAAACTATTTACTAACTGTTAACTTGACAACTGAACTAAAATTGACTCTCAATTAAGATTTACATCCTATTTTTACAAAAATAAAATATTCTACTCGATATATCGGGTTCAACCAATAGGGACCAGAATATTTTAGAACATTTATCTACACTAACCTTAACTAATAAATAACAAATTTCACTTCACTAAACCGTCAGTGTCTTCTTCTTTTCTTTTAAGGTCTCTATCCTAAGTGTCAACCCGTTACAGTATTATATGTTCATTATTATTTGTTTAGGTTAGGCTGGGGATATAATAGATAAACTAGAATAAATAAGGCGCAAAACAAATAAAAGAACAAATGAAAAGGAAAATAGAATCTACAGAAGTGGAAGCAGTAAGACGAGTATTAAGAACATTAAAGAATTAGGAATAAAAAAGACAGTTACAACATGTATAGAACGAAAAAACTGATATGGTATGGGCATATCCATAGAATCTCAGAAAAGACTCGAAAAAAGTAATGAGATGGATACCTACCAATCGAAAACGATAAAAACCAATGGCAGGTTGTCTGATTTTGTCTTACGCTAGGGGGTGTTAGTTGACTAGGAGACCTATGTGAGTGAATTGAAAATTTCTGACAAATACGGTGAATTGACAATTTACAAGATAAATCCGAACTTAAAAAGAGAGTACGGTCAAAAAAGATGTTCTTATACAAAGTTAAATGATATGAAATGAACCTAACCTCAAATTATTTTATTAGAACGGACATTTATAGATAAGTATTTTATAAATAAGTAAGCCGATAAAGAATTTATATTTTCAGATTAGAAGCATACGACCCTAATAATAATTTCATTATGAGAAAATTTTAATATAAAAATCAGGTTGACAAGTCTACTTTGACAACAGCGCCATCTTTTGGAACTACCCGAATTTATAAAAGAATAATTATTTTTTGCAGTCGATATTTTCGCATTAAATGCCCAATGACGCAATAAGAGATTTCGATAGACCAATAATAAAAAATATTTTGATTGCACGAAACCAAACAAAGGTTGTTTGCTTAAACACACTTGAACCGAAAGAAAATTAAACTTGACACTTTAACCGTTGAGAAATCGCCACTTAACGTCCGTATGCTTCGCAATAATTACGTTTCGGTGTCAATCAAAAAAAAGTTTGCTCAGTCATCGAATAAGAACCACATTTTACTTCTTAATTCTTCATGCAGAGTTTTTTTTTCGAGTTCGCAAAACTTGTTAACTTTGTTTATAAAAAATAATATCGAGTTGTGTGGACCTACGTCAGTGCTAGACGGTTGGTTCTATTGTTAATATAATTGCTTCCAGTGCATCGCTGGGATGCCGAGATTATAAATAAATTATTTGATTGCGTTTTATTGTAACGAAACCGATTAAAAATGAAAATTTTTGTTTGACCAAATTTAATTTATGTTCAGAAAATCGCCGATGCCAGGCGGAACCAAAAGGATTCTCAAAAAACAAAATAATTAGCTACACTAGAACAAAATGACGTCATACCTGCAAACCTCTTAGACAATTGTACATAATTGTTTGATGTGTTTCTACTACTAGTAGAATAGGATGGGATACATAAAGTTTGTGTTTACTGTTCGCTGTTAGTGACGTCAGGGTAAAGGTAAATTTTTTTCTACTGTACTTAATTTTTCAATCACACCTTTACTGAAAACAGTATTAGTATTTCAAGAGAAGCGATACGCACTCTGGTGGCTCTAATGTAAACTAGTTTCCGCCTCATTGTTTTCTAACCACACTTTTATATTGTTTGTTTACCATTGATTTTTACTAATATAGTGCTTTTCTTCAAAACGTTTTTATCTGATCGATATAATTTAATGTTAAACAACTGCCCTTTTAAATGCTCTTATAATGGCGTCTAATAATGATTAGTGTTCTAAATGGTTCTTAAATTTAGGTTGCATAAACGCTTATTAAACCTATGTTAGCTAACATTTTGTTATCTTTTGACGATAGCACGTGCGCAGGCAATTCAAATTTATTGATTTTTAGATAAACCAAATAGTTACATTTTAGTTTATTTTATTGGATTATATAAAAACGAACCTTAATATATTTATAAATTGATATGGACTTTTACTGCCAAAATCTACAAATACGGTATCGGCCAAAATAAACAGTATCCAAAACAGAGAGTGCTGTGGAGTTATTTATGTAACATGGATTTGTCATATTTGACCTAATTGTCATTAGTTGATATATTAATAGTACGCTGCAGTTAAATTTGATTTAAAAATGGTTCTAACAACGGAAGAAAAAGTGTTTTTGGTAGAGCATTATTTTCGTTCATACGAAAAAGGTCGTAATGATGGTCCAAGCTTAGAACAGGTGTCAATAAAATATCTACAAAAATTTAATAAAGCAGTTCTTAGTAAAAGTGTGATGTTAGCTGTTGTTGAAAAATTTCGTCGCACTGGTAGTGTATTATGTCAACGTAAAGGTTCTTCAGGTCGTCGAAAAACAGTATGCACTAACGAAAATGAAGGACGTGTGTGCAATCACCTCAAAGAAGTCTTGTAAGAACTGCATGTAAACTCAACATTAGTGAAACGTCTTTACGTCGCATGTTCAAATCAATTGGTGGTTATCCATACCGTATTCAAGTTGAACAACGACTAAATGCTGCGGACAAACGTGCAAGAGAAATTTACTGTGGTTGAATGTTGAGTTTAATTTACGAAGATCCAGAATTTTTGAAAACCATTTGGTTTTCAGACGAGAGTCACGTTCATCTTAGCGGCTATATTAATCGACAAACAACCAGGTTCCTTGGATTTGAACGTTCTGATGTCATTGTAGAGAAACCACTCCACAGTCTTCGAGTTACCGTTTGGTGCGCGGTATCTGGTAATGGAATGATTGGTCCTTATTTCGTTGAAGATGATAATCAGAATCCACTTACTGTCAACCAAGAACGTTATAGAGAGAATATTATTATACTTTTTGTGAGAGATCTAAATAACTTTTGCCGTGCACGAAATCTACAGTTTCGCACACAATGGTTCCAACAAGATGGTGTAACGAGCCATACAGCTGTGCGCACCTTAGACTTACTCCGTCAGCATTTCGATAATAGAATAATTTCTCGGGGAACAGACTTCGAATATCCTTCACATTCACCTGATCTGACGCCATCTGACGCATATATTTGGGACATAATGAAGGAAAAATATTTCATTCGGAAAATCCGCCGGCGAATATTGCCGAACTACGGGAAAGAATACAAAATATTTTTCGGCAGTTCCATCAACCACTTTTTATAAATATGTTTATTGACTTACAAAATCGATATGAAGCTTATTTGCGTCGAAATGGTAAACATTTTGAACACTTACATTACAGAAATTAAAAATTATTTTTGTTATTTTTATTTTCGGTACTGTTTATTTTGGCGGATACTGTAATAAATGATTCTCTTGTTTTGAGGATAATCTGTGATTTTGATTTATTAGTATGGTTTCAAATAAAAATATGAACTAATAGAATAAGTAGGTACATAGCGAATTGCAAAACAGTATTAAACATAGAAATTAAAGAGGTTTGTTTTTGCTATTTAAATGATATATTCAGTAAATATTAAAATCTCCTATTTTAATGGTAAAATGTAATTTTACAGAACTGTCATTTACTCATAAGATTAAAACCAATATACCGTTAACATAATTAAAAATATCTCTTTAAATATCTTATGTCAAGGATCTAGTTAATAAGCAATGAAGTCTGTTTAAATTTCAAAATATACAATTCGCGTCTTTCCAAATTCTAGCCTATTTAATCACTCTAATCCAGGGGTTCTCAACCGGTGGGTCGCGACCCCCAGAGGGGTCACGGGACGGGTGTGGGGGGGTCGCGAGATAGGTGATAAATGAAAAAAAACTCAGGCCATATATATCATATAAGCGGCGAATATTAAATGAAGCTACCATGTACTTATTTAGAAACTGAGTTGTTAAATACAATAAGTATATTTAATCAAATTACAATTAATCAATACTATTTTAAAATATAACTATAATTAACAAAAAGGCTGTCTTCGCGACTTTAAATACACCACCCGTCAGTTCTGTAAATACACTGCGCATAGTCTTTGCCTGCTTTGATAATGAAGAATTGAAAATGATTAAAATTACTTTCGTTACATTTATTACCGGATCGTTTATTAATTATTAAGAAATTAGTGCTCACTATATAATTTTGAATAGTGTTTTTTTATGTTTTTTAAAACTAATGATTGCTGTCTTTTTACATACAAAGGCTTACTTTACGATGCTACAAGAAGGGGGTCATCAAAATTCTCAACCTAAAAAGGGGGTAGCAACGTTGAAAAGGTTGGGAACCCCTGCTCTAATCAAATTTTACTTTTCTCGTCGACTAATCTAATTATTCTTAAACATTCAAAAATCCGCATGCACCTAAGATCCAATTTAACATAGGGTTAACACGTTGTTAAGTAACAGAGGTTTGACAAGCGTTTATCCAACCAGCCAAATAACAACTATTAACAACTTAACACTAGTCCTTATACCAATAATTATATCCAAATGAACAATAATAATAAAAGGTAAAAAGAATAATAATCGCAGTTTTAATAACGTTTAAGGGGCCTAAACCACTTTTCAAATACTCGAGACACGAAATAAACAGTGAAATCTATGTGGAAGAAAAAGTAAGGTAACCTAACCTAAACCAATGTGGTAGAAAGTACCTGATCTGTCGGCCGCCGTATAGCGCTATAATCTTAATTTGAAATCCCAATTAAAAAGCAAAAATTTTGTATTAATATTTGTGTAGGTATTTACCCCTCTTTTTCTACGCTCCTGTTAAGGATCTGTTTCGAGATTCGCCCAAAGATTTAAGACACATCTATCGAATTTATCTATTTTTCAAATCGATTATTAGACGATCGACAGTTTAAAAAAATAAAGAGCTACATATCGACGTGAAGTTCGTGAAAGGCCGCAGGTTAAAAACGAAGAATATTCCTCAGACCTTCAATTATATTTGTTAAGTTCGAATAGTACAGTTGTCCGAAGCGATTTTTATTCATTCCACCAAGTGTTCCGATGAACCGGATGATCTAAACCTTGACTTTAGTGGTTGATAGTAATCAATTTAATGTTAAGTTTTCTAATAAAGAATTTAAAGAAATTCTAAATAATATTTTTCTATAAATAAAGCAGGGTGTGCTATTCTGGGTCTTCTGATCCCGGTCATAAGATTTTGCACAATTCTAGAGCGATAAAAAAAATTTTCTCAAATTTTAGTTTTCAAACTATTTCGAAATATTTTTAGATAAGCTCTTCTGCAGCAACATTTTTTAAAGCAATAAAATAATAAAATACACATTTTAGTAACACCGCTTATGTGCGCATTTTGGGTTCGATATGGTAGATAGGTTAAGAGCTGTTTTATCAATTGCAGATTCTATAAGCTAGTTAAGTATTCGTCAGATAATAGTAACCTGCAGATAAAGGTCAAGTTTGTTTTTTCTTCTGTAGGTAAAAAATGTTGGATTTGGTTGGTTTTCTTTTTTTACACTGTTTTCAGCGACCGCTAGGAATTCTGTACACAAACAAGGACATTCCACCATTTATTACCTGGATTTTTTTTTCCAACTCCTCTAAATCCTCCTTGTTCTTCCAACATCTAAATACATGGTCCTCATTATCCTTCACGTCACGCATATTCCAGTCTCTCTGTTCCCAATCTTGTGTAGATACCCCACTCTTGACCCATGCCCAGTGAGCACTTGGGTCAAGAAGTAGTTTACCTCCCCAAACTCTTGCCCACCTTCTCACCATTTCCTTCTCCATCTAATCCTGAACTTCCTCTTTTGTGGCACCCTTCTACCGTTGCCTCTTTGCCTTAGCCATCAGGTCCAAAGGGCATGACCTTGACAGCAAAGCTGCTGCTATTGCACCTACTGTCCTGTACTCCTGATCCACTCTCAACAAAATCCCCCTGTGCACCTGCAGTAAAGGATTTTTACTTGGATTCAGATTTAATCATTTAACTGCTCATGCGCTTGGCTTTTTTAAATTCTATAATTTTATGTATTTTTTGGAGAACACGGTTTGGATAGCGATGAGGATATAGATATCGTGGAAGTTCTCCAACATAAACGGAGGCCTTCTTCTCTGTAAAGTGCATTTAGATCCCGTTAAAATCTCGATCACTAGTATATAGATTATTTATTTACTTAAATTTATTGTACTAACTCTTACTTTTTGGAAGTCCATCTTATTAAGAATAATTAAAAACTCTTTGTTTCAACGTAACTTCTAGAGTTTTTTTTATTATTCTTATTTATTTACTATTTCCAATTCTTAAAAATATTTCTTATTGGGATATTATTAAGACAAACAAATTTATAAAAAGTATGGAAGGTTCAGGTCCAAATATATTTTTCCAAACCGTCTCTGACCAGATATTCAACTATATAATTTTAGTAGACTTGTGCACCTTAGTCCAGACTTTGTTGTGTACAGATTATTTGCATCCGATTTGATCAGGGCTGAACTTGAGATGTCATTCTGAATAAGCTTAGCATTTGAGGTAATTAATCTAAAAAATAAATACTTTTAATTTTTGATTGTACTAACCCTTACTTTTTGGAAGTCCATCTTATTAAAACGAAGAGCTTTTAATTTTGTTTTAAGCATTTCTTTAAAGTTAAATATTGTTTATAGGACATGCATCTTTTGAAAACGTTAATTATTGTTTTTCTAAAAATGTATTAATGGACTTTCAATGAATTAAAACATAGATTTTTTAGATAAAACAATCGGTTTTTTGCAACACTCGGTATATAAACATGATCATTTTGAAGTCGTTATATTGTTACTGGTGATTTTTAAATTGATCAAACTACATAAAATATTGAATTATTATAAGTTACATACTATACTTTACCTACGACCTTTATTATTAATAGGTATACTTGAAGAACAACAACAATAGAATTTTTAATAATTTTATTGTATAATATACGAGTACTTCATATTAATAAATATAATAAATAAACATTTATAGTAACAGTACAGCTATAAAAACTAATAGTTTTTCGGTTATTTTGCTTGAAACATTTATTTCAAATATAATCGGTAACTTGGTGAATAATATGCTTAAATGATTGAAAAAGATTTCAAGTATGTCGGTTTAGAATAGACTCCTTAGTAGTAAGACACATATCTAGTAAATTCAACCTAAAATATGTAAATCGGAAATTTTTAATAAAATGGCGACGTATATTGACAGTTTCTAAGTGATTGCTAAGGTAGCCGTGCGATTTACTTTACAGCTGTGCGTTTTTTAAACCATACATGATAGGATATCTTACATATATTGAGGACAGTGTGTTATTGACGGCTTACAGGGGTGTTCGTAGGTAAAATAAATTACGATAGAATAATTAATGCAGTGTTTACAATGAAATATTTTTTATGCACCCTGTGAAACCGGAAAGACGTCCTTTATTTGATTAATTTTACATAAAATTGAGACGCAAATTAAATAAGGGCTGGCAGTAACGTCGTCTGGAACCACTGCTACATTGTTAGCAGTTGCAAGGGTTCTACTGGCTGACAGTCATTCATAGATTAATATCTGCTAATGAAAAAAATGCTAGCTGACAGTCATTCATAGATTAATATCTGCTAATGAAAAAAATGCTAGCTTATAGGCATTCAATATACGGGTGGCATTATAAAATGACGTATATCGGCATTATTACATTCTTTATCCAAGATCATCAGTAAAGCCTCACAAAAATGTTTTGTGTTCACGAATTCGAATTTTTTTAGTATATTTCTTTGTTTGCTTTTTTTCCTCCGTTGACATACCCAATTATCAAGTCATATATTTTTGGTGTACAATACATTATGTAGATTATTTTAAATAGGTGCTAAATACCGATAAACTGTATCTGACAAGACCTTTTGCTCCGTTGGGAATATTTGTTTTTGCTATTAGCAACTTTTGAGTCCTGTCAACAAGATAACATTTCAATAGACATTTTTGTAGGAAAATATTTATACTAACATAATTCTTTTTTAATAAAAATATTTGCTGTCAAAGCTATCCAATCATTTATTATCTAATGTATAATCTGGAACTAGTTTTAAGTTAGGTGAGGTTAGGTTAGGAACAATGTAACACAACTTATTATTCTCCTCATAGTATAGCGGCGGGTGAATAGTTGACGCATTTTACCCCAACTACCTGCGAGAAAGAAAAAGGTTCATAATCCAACATGGATATTCGACACAGAATGTTCAGAAAACGTATTTCCCTAATTCTTTTATTGACAATAAAATCTGCTCCATATTTTTATAATTAACGAGTAAATTTCTTACAGTTTTGATATTGTTTTGTTAATGAGTATAATTAAAAGTTGTCGTAATAGAGATTTGCTATTACTAGAAAATTATACATTTTCTAAAAGTAGTAGGTTAGCTTAGGTTAGGTTAGGTTAGGTTAGGTTAGGTTAGGTTAGGTTAGGTTAGGTTAGGTTAGATACTTATATAAACATAAATATTCTTAGCAAAACAGCAAAAATTAAAGACAAAAATGTAAAAAATAAAATTGCGTTTCTAGAACGAATGATTGAAAGTCTAATTTTAAATCAAATAACAAGACTTGCTTGTGTAAAATAAGTGTCTTATTATTCATGTTATAGGAATGGTAATAATTAGTTTATTGATAATATTTGAAATTAAATCAAATCAGTATTCGAAGATAATTTTGTTTTATTACCTACTTACCTAAATTCTTGCGCCGAGAATTCACACGCCCTAATATAGACAGCAAAATTGAGAGAATTTAACATAGAATTCAATTCAATTCAATTTCCAATTTGATGTTTTAATTTAAAACTAAAGATGATATTCCCGAGAAATTTAAAAGTGGTGTCTACTATGAGATGATTGTCCTTTTTCCTATGTTGGCAGAACAACCAAGACTAGAATTAAATAGCATTTGGACCCAATACATTTAGTTTTGGTTATATCGTTTAATTCAGTGACCAATTTCTCTCCTAATAAAATTGGTAGTATTATTCATAGCATACCATACAAAAATTATAATAAAATAAACCTATTGGAGGATTTGGAAATTTGCAGGGAAATTAATATGAATCCCACTAATTGTGTTAATACCAAGTATATTTTAATTGCAAATTTACCCCTCAAAATGACAAGACATCTTGAGCGGTAATGACGAATGTCTTTTGGGAGGGGAAATGTCAATTGTCATTCTAAAATATTTTATGTATGGTGATGTTTTATGTTATTTATGTTAAAATTAAATAAAACTTCATCGTTATTTATAATAAGTATGTACAATTCATTACCGGCATCCTGATCCCTACAATCTCAGATTGGAGCCCTCAAAATGAATAGTGGTGAATAGTGATGTTAACTATTTGGTCAGACATGTTTAATTTATTTAATATTATACATATTTTTTTTGTTTATTTTTACCTTACTTTTTATTGTCTTATTTATTTTATAAAGTATGCATACCTAATTATCGTTTATTCATTTGCTAGTTATGTCTATTGAAAAATACTTATGGACCAATATTTTGGACCAACAAACATCAATATTTTAATTTTTTGGTATAATCATTAACCTTTCTATGTAAAAACAGGTTCATTGTATAGCTAATGACAATTTGTACTATGCTTGCTCGATCTTTTAATTTAATTTTATTATTTAGACATATTCCTTTTTTCTACGGATTACCCATTGGAACATTTATTTTCGGTTCGCCAATTTCAGAGATTTTGGAAGAGTCATTCCTTTTCCAAATATTTTCCTTTAAATGATCTCATAACCAGATTATAATATCTCCGTTTTGGTCTATAACCAAATATCACTTATCCTATTGGTTAGTTTCGACATTTGGGTTGCTTCAACCCTCGTTAATTTTTATGTAATTTTTGCATTGAGCTTAATGCTCTCCTCTTTACTTAATCTACCATTCTTCTTTTTCAATGTCCATTTCTTCTCTTTCTATATAATTTAATATTTTATCCTGGTTTTAACCATTAATTTTATATTATGCATTATTTGTTATAATTTCAATGTTACACCATCAACTGCAATCGTACAATCTTCTTGATTATATTTAACCATTTACTTTTTAACTTTTATAGGTAAGGAATTGTACTTACTAATCTCTTATTTGTTTGTAATTTGTTTTCTTCTTTGTAGCCTGATGATGGCCTTATTGTAGGCCGAAACTAGTTGCGCTTTAGATTTTCAACCTTTACAATAATAAAAAAAAATTGTGACATTGACATTGGTTTTTCCTTTCTTTATTTAAGAAGAGTCACATTGGAGATATGGAAGATTTACAGTACTACAATTCCTTACTTACAACGCCTATGTCTGTAAACGTCAAAAATCGCACTGTTGATGATCATTGTAAGTGACATTTAACAATAACATGCACGTAATGAGATATCATAACATACACAAGCGTTTAGATAAGAAAAGTTAAATTTCTTTGTTTAGTCAAATTGCAATGACATTTTTATCTACATACTAATTTACTTGATCTATTTACGTACTTTTAGTCAATCGAAAAATATACAACAGCTTTTAGTATTAGATTAAAAGGGTAATGCCCCTAAATGTGGACAACACATAATACAATTTCTGTTAGTAGTGAAATTAATGGAATTATGAGCACTCCCCGGGCGTAGAAAAAGTATAGTCCGTAACATGAGTTGTAATCTCATTACGCACTCGTGAAATTTAATTTTTCACTTCGTCCGTAACTTACAACTACTATTACGTAATATACTATTAACCTTAACTATTTAATTGTTTTTAAATTGAACAAAAAGTTTACTGACTGTCAATCATGTGAACGTTGTTTCAAAATCAAAGCCGTCAGCTGGCAGCATTGCTTATGACTTAATGTATATCTACATATTTCTGTATGTATAATACATTTAAGAAAAGAAAAAAAGCAATAATCAATATTTCAGTTATTGATGGCGGCAGAGCAAACAATTTTTTATAAAATGATATCAAAATAATAAATCGAGTAAATGTGTGGTTTTTTCTAGAAAGGAATGCAAACACCTTCTACCTTAACATATTAATATTATTACAGGAAAGCAGGTAAAATCTCGAAGCAGTAATTAGACAAATAGCAGATACTTGAAGTAACTTAACAATAATTGCTAAGCACCTTCCGATATTGGCGGAACAAGTAAAAACAATTTCAGATACTGGCGTAATGGGTTGGGGGGGCGGCGGATGTGTAACTTCATGGGGGGTCGAAAAAAAATTAAAAAAAATTAACCAATCGATAAATTATCGAACCCTTGGCGGAAGTGTGCCAAAGTTGCCTAATTCTACTTATACTAAATATTTTAGTTGACAAGTAAAGGGATTTTTTATTTTTGTACGATTAATATTAAAAGAGATATGTCATGTCAAAAATGGTTGTTTAATGAAAAATTAAGAAACCGGATCGGTTTGAGACCAACCAGAACCGTTTAAAATAATCGGAAAAAAGTCAAGGGCAAAATAAACTTTTTCCAGTTAACAACCAAATTTTTAGCATATTATTTATTCGGAGCTATTTGTTTTTTAACCTAACCTAACCTAACCTAACCTAACCTAACCTAACCAAATTTTTAGCATATTTATTCGGAGTCATTTGTTTTTTAATTTTTTTTTAATATTTCATCTTTAAGAAGATTTTGCTGTTTAAAATTGCCTATTTTATATTTGTAATGGTCAAAAATGGTCGGTACAATTGAAATTTTGCATATCACATGAAATTTCTGCAATAACTTGTAACAATACTAGTTCCAAAAAGAGATCCCGGCTATGAGACTTCGCGGACAACTTACCTCTAGGGGTTGTTTGGACGAAAAGGAATGAAACGAGATGTTTGCCCTAATTTATCGCAGTACTGACAGGGGTTTCCGGTTACGTTCGTTGGTAAGGGTTTTGTTTCGGGTACGTTCTGTTGTAGGGATCGGTTTGGTAACGACGATAAGGTTGTGTCTAACATACAGTGGGTCAGGGTTGATTTTAGGGTTCGGACGGTAAACTAAGGAAAAGTAGCATGGCGATAGACAAACTTTGAAATGATTTTTTGTACATCTCGTTATCATTAGCAAAAAAAAGTTATGGCCAAAATCCTTTTTTTATCAGCAATTACAAAAAAGTTTTATAGTTAATCCATTGGATCCTTCTATTTCTAAGTGTTATAAAAAATTTTCGTAAATTAATTAGTGTTGTATATTAAATTCAAATTAATCCTGGTCCCGCTGTGCAAACATTTACATTTATTTGTAAATCTTAGCTTTAATTCCAAATTATTTTAAAATCCTCTAAAAAAGGGTAGTTTTTACTGTTTCAAAACATCCTTGCTTTCAAATCGTAATCAGTGACCCCAAAACCCCTCGTTACAAAAATGCATTTAATAGTGCCCAAGATATTTAATAATTATTTATCTTTGACAAAAAAATAGTTTGGCCAATTTTGACAACGTTTTGGACGAACCCCCCAGTAACCAAACTTTTTTTACGTTTACTGGGATGCTTAACACCTTTCATAATAAATTTCAATTTGATTTTATTATCTGTAATTACTGCTTTATTTTACAAAAAAAATTACCTCTTTTCCTGTATAAATTTATAAACTCTAACACTGTTTAGAAATATCTATTGCTCTTATTTTTAGTATATTTCAATAAACCTGCAACTGTAGGTAGACTATACGAGATTGAACGTGTCTGTCATGTTCAAAAAAAAATTAAAATTGTTAATTTAAAACAAAGCTGCGACTCATAAATCCATTTTTAATACCACAACAACAACAAAAAAACTCGAAAGAGTAATAATGCTATGGGACACCTACGGCGCATGCTTTGCTTCGAAATAAGAAACTAGCGTGAAATCGGCTACTTAGCCAAAGATCGCGTGCAACTTTTTTTTTAATTTGCTGTTAAGTTATCACTTTTACGTGTAATACACACTATTATTTCTATTTATTCGAATGAAACTACCTTTAATAAATGCGTTCAAAAAAAACGCTGTTTATGATAATTGTTGTATCTGTTACAGACTGATGTTTAATGTGCGTCAAAATAAACATACAGGGTGAGCCATAGTCGGCTGCTCAATAAAATTTATTGTAAGTTAAAGTCAGACTTTTACAATTTACATCTATGAATACATTTGGTTCATTGTCGACTCGTTTGCCAGTGCTTTCATCGCGCTGAATAAATTTCTATTATTCGGACTTTTATGACCGACCTCGAATAACAAATGACCATTGGCTCATTGTATTGCACGTTTTCGAATCCCATAGTTACATTTTTAGCGATTATTGTGACGGAACCACACCCTAAAAGTTATAATAACAGGTTTTTTGAGCCAGTGGGCGGTAGTCAAATACACACAAACACTCTATTTGGATTCTTTTTTTCAACACCGATATGTGATGATAAATTTGACAACAAGGGGTGTGTAAATATATCTCCATCAATACAGGATAAAATAGAATACAAAGTTTAATTGGTGCTATGAGCTACGTATGAAATCCAAAATCTTATTTTTTTTTTAAAATAATGGATTTTTAATTTGATTATGCTTTAAAAGATGTTGCTGCTGCAGTAGCAGATACATTTTCTTAAAACATTAAGATCGTACAATATATACTTTGTTTTATGTTCCCCAGATCATCTGAGATTTGGTATCTAAGGAAAATTTTCTGATGTCACTTATGTTAACTAATGCTTTACTAATCTCTGTTTCAAAACGGTTTTTTTTCGGGCTGAGAGCCGTTAGGTAATTTTCAATGAAATTAACCTACCCCTCACCCACCCCGAGCGTCAACAACGCATTCAACACCGCCCATTTGCTGACACTATTAAACGCGTTCCCCATATCGAAGAACACTAGTTATGCCAGCTTCTTGTTTCTCCAGTTGCCCTCTCTAGCCTTTTCCACCAAATCCACCACTCTTCCCAGCGCAGAGATACAGGATTTTTCTTAACCCTCCCTAAAACCCCAATTCTCCTTACCTCTGACTGATGGGCCTGTAGTCCCCTGCCCACTTCCCCTCTCTACCCGTCTTCTTCGCCAGTGTCACGCTGGCCACCTTCCATACCTCCGGGAATTCTTCCTCCCTCAGTATCTTGTTAAAATGCTCCCATTCTCCTTCAGTAACCTCTTTATTACATCTCCTTTCAAGCCACCCACCCCAGAAGCTTTCCTTGTATGTATAGGATCTATTGTGTCCCCCCTTACTTGCCAAGTTCTGATGTTTTTTCAGATTTATAGCAGCTCTTGAAGTCCTATTTTCCTGAGGAAGTTTAGGACATCGTCGGGCTTCAAATCAGGTAGATCCCCCTCTTCTATTTCATGTGCTCCTAGGTATCTAGCCCTAGAATTCAGCAAGGCAGGGCATTCTGAGAGTATGTGTATTGAGGTTTCATCCTCTTCCTCACAGAATCGGCACTTTTCTTCATCTGCTAACCCTAGTTTCTTCATGTGGCTTTTTAACCGGCAATGCCCGGTTAGTATTCCCGTTAAAATTCGGAGCCTTTTTTTACTGAGGTTGAGGCAGCTAAGAGATCTCGTCTGGTCATAGTTCCCCAGTAGTATCTTAGATTGCCTCAGTCCTTCCAGCTGATTCCAGTACTTGGATTTTTCCTTCTCCATTTCTTCCCTTAGATTTTCCTAAGATTACTCTACTGCTGATCCCACAGGATGGTTCTGGTCCCAAGTGTGGGGATTCAGCTCCTTTTTTTGCCAGCTTGTCTGCTGTTTCGTTCCCCTCTATTCCTATGTGTCCTGGGACCCATAGGAGGGTGACAGTGTTCTTCTGGCCTAGTTCATTTAGTTTGCCTAGGCATTCCGAAACCATCTTCGAACTGATTATATTTGAGCTCAGCGCTTTGATGGCTGCTTGACTATCCGACATGATCACAATCTCTTGTCTGCGGTAGTTTCTTCCAATATTGAGTTCCACACATCTTTCGATGGTGCGGATTTCTGCTTGAAAGATGCTCGGGTATGTGCCCAAGCTTTCTGAGTATTTGGCTCTCGGTCCAAAAACTCCTATCCCAGTTCCCTCGTCTAGCTTGGAACCGTCCGTATACCACTTTATGGTATTCTGATTTAAATTCTGTATGGTGTCTTCATCCCATTCAGATTTATTACTCAACTTTGTGATGAATTTTCTCACAAAGTTCAATTTCTTTGGCATATCATCTTGGGGCATTTCCCAAGTTTGAACAAAATGAAGTGATCGAGGTTTTTCCCTGATAATTCCTTCTTTGATCATTCTATATATCGTTTTTTTCTTACACTTTTTAACAGAATGTGCAGTGGGGTCAAGTTTAAAATTACTTTGATGTCTCACCTCCTCCTCTACCTATTCCGTACCGGCCTTATCCCCTCTATTTTTCCCAACACCCTACAATTATGCACTTTCCGAATCATATCCTCCCCTCTTCCTTCACCATTCTTGTACAGTTTTTCTATTATCTCCTTCTCCCACTCTTTTTCTAGCACCATGTTTTTGCTTCCACCTAGCCTTTTCACCGCTATTGCATAGGCTTTGCCCCATAGATTGTTTTCCTCCAGTAAGTGTTTCCACTTCCTCCTCTTTTCTCTTTCCACTCCCTACTCCAGTTTCTTTTTCTCCTTATATTTCTTTCTTCCCTTTATCCCACTGCTTCCCCTCAACAAGCTTCTCCGTTCTTTCTTACATTCCTTCCACAGCTTCTCTATCTCCTCATTCCACCAGTAATTAGCCCTCCATACACACCTGTAGTCACTTCTGTCTTCATCAATAAATTTATGGCACTTGCATAGTTTGCAATGCAAAATTCTTTCGTTTCATAAATGAGAAGTACAACCCTGGCGTTATAATTAAAGGGTCGATCAGGTTGTCCAAATCCCAATTTCTCTCCTGTTTTATTATTTGCTGGACTGCTTTTCGCCAGTTCTCTGGGTTCGCTTCCTGAACGGCTTGATCAAACAGTAGCTTGACATCTTTTATTATAAATTTAGTGACGGAATCCACGTCAAGAATTGGAAGAATTATTTTTTATTTACCATAACCTTACAAGAAGTCTTACCAGCTTGAAAACGCTTGAAAGCTTCACCTTAAATAGCCTTGGTATGTCAAGGTTTTTTTTTTTAAAGCTTGGTTTGGTATTTTTAAAAGCTTTGCTTAACAATATTTTGTTTTGAGTAGATATTTCGTTTTAAAATAAAACGAGTAAACTTTGGAAATTTATTGTATTAACCTTTACTTTGTGGAAGTCCATCTTACCAAGAACATGAAATTTAAACTTTTTAACAAAACTTCCACTTTTATTAAAAAAAAATTTATTTTGAATGTTCTTACCGAGTGAACTTTTCTTCGAATGTCACATTTGATGTCTTCATCAATTGTTGGTCTTCCTGAATTTTGCTTGTACGGATTTTCTTTTTCCTGTTATCATCCTCATCGCGCTTCACTTTTTGTACAGAAAGAGTAGGGTGGGAAATTTTCTTGATAATTTTTTTCAAAGGTTTTATCTGTAGTTGCGACAATCATCTAATGCAGTAATAGTTTCGGTTACTGTAGAAATTGACAGAAAATCCCGAAACACATCAAATTTAAATTATAAATTGACATTCTTCAAAATGAAAATTTTATCTCTACCTTCAACCCCCTTTGAGTGACAGTTACAACCCCCCAATTTTTTAAATGGGAAATATGGGCTTGTGATATATCGTTTGAAAGGTCTCTTCATTCTCTGTCCAAGATGCTATTGTTTTGAAATTTATTGCAAAAATTTACCTAAAAAAAATAAAATATCTGATATATAATATTTAATTGTTCATGAAGTAAAAAATATGAATGTCAATGAAGTTGATGTTCACAATGCTCAGCGCGAACGTCTTGGCAACATCCTAATCTTAAATAAAAATGTCTTCTATAGTACGTTTGAAAAATAGGGCGGAATAAATTCTCAGAAAAAAAAACGAATTTGTTATGCATACGTGTGCTTTTCGTACAACGTCAATATTTTAGCTTATTCTACATTGGGTTCTACTATTTAGATAGAAAATTTTCCACATAATTTGGACTATCGTAAAATTTAGATATCTGCTATTGTTATAACATATGCTAGGGATTATTCAGCTGGTCATAGACGTACTTTAAGGGTATTACATTATTTGTTTCGGTTTATTAGATATTTATAAATAAACCATTTTCAAAGCATATTATATTTAGATAAATCTGTTTATAAATAGTAACCTTATTTATGGTTATTTTTGTCATTATAATAATGGTCCATTAAATAACAAGAAATAAGGAAACTGTCAAAAGGAATAGGTATTTAGTTAATGGTGTTTTGATAGCTTAGTAAGAAAAAGTCGCTTAGCGAAAGATGGTTTCCGATAAATATGAAAGCTATTTTAAATAGTATGAAAAGCAATGATTAATAAAATGGTTAATTGTCTTTAAATAGTCATTCATTAATATAATATATAATATTTATTCTTTTTATATGTATCTTTTTATTTTAAACCAGTTTTGGATTGGATTAATCTCTTTGTTCTAAATGTCCAAATAAATTTAACATAAACTTTTCTTTTAAGATTACGTTTTGGTTAGAAGTTGTGCACGCCTATGTATTTCGAGGTTTCGGAGATTAGTATTCTGAGAATCTACTCCACCTTATTCTTCAAACGTACTATAACATTAAATAACATGTTAGGCATGACCGATCTAATCGCCTTCTTATCCAGCGATTTGGAAATGTTAACTTTCGCGTTTCGGGATTTTCTTCAAATATGTACAGAAACCGAAATAATTAATTTATTCCATTTGGCTTTTCCACACTGTATATTAAGTAGAAGTGTAGAGAGGTATGACAATCTTATTAAAGGTTTTTAAACATCCATATTAATTGCAAAAAAACCTGATAATTCCTCAGTCCTAACCACAGTTTGTTGAAAGGCCTGGATCCACATCTGGTTTCTAAATAATTACAATAGTTAAACACAATAGTTACAATACATATAATCATAACGTAGATATTCCTAGAATTAATCTATAAAAAGAATTAACATGATTAAAGCTTGTTACATTATGTAAGACGCAATAGTAAATTCAAATTAAAGTTCTTATTATACTCTTCTAAAGAATCACAATTAATCAATAAATCTATTGACATAACAAAAATCACTCAAATTGAACGATTCGAGTTACCTAAATTTTTTGTTTATTTTGTTAATAAATACAGTTGGTCAGTATAACCTATAAATTTTTTGAAAAAACATTTTTGTGTTGCTTAAACCAAATAATTTTATAATGTAATCGTTCCTATTAAAGAAGTGGGTCAAATATTGGTTTGAAACGTTTCCACAGACTTCACGTTTTATCGTGATCTCATTGTATTAAAAGTGTCATCTCGAAAATTTCTCTCGGCAATACCGATTTACATATGGAAAAATGTAGTGTTATAGTTGGCGCGCTATTCACCAAAAATCGTTCCCATAAATAGGTACACACTCATTTGGAAGTTTAATTACTTAAAAATGCGAGAAACTTACTTTTTATATTACTTTAACTCAAATCATATGGGGAAAATTAAGTTTTTTATTGTAATGAATTTAAAAAAAAAACATAAGTTAACCTCACTTTCAGTATTATTTGCTAGCTATATCTTCTCACGTAACTAAAGATTTATCACGATTTTTATGACATTTAGCTTGGGTTGTCAAACGTTCACATTGCAATATTGCCATATTTTTTTACGATAATTATTGGTTAGGGAGAATACCATATTTATTTTTTTGAGAATTATTGTTTATTGTTTAGTAAGAATTTTTATTTTTAAAACTTTTTATGTGTAAATTATCTTGGTTACTTTTTAAAACCTATATTAATATATTTTGTTAATTTAAAGTTTTTTTATTGTATATGAACAAAGATTTAATATAGATTTGATTTTGTAGGTTTAGATTCTGTTAACTTCTTTTTAATAAATGTTTGCTTTTATGCTTTTCACTTTCCGGTTAGGTTATGTTAGGTTTTGTTAGGTTTGGCTAAGTTAGCGTATTATTACCATCAGTCATTGAATGTTGCGTGTTTT
Organism: Ophraella communa; assembly: GCA_035357415.1. Lineage (NCBI taxonomy): Eukaryota > Metazoa > Arthropoda > Insecta > Coleoptera > Chrysomelidae > Ophraella > Ophraella communa. The sequence continues at coordinate 14,596,427 of CM068988.1, read as the reverse complement.
TCAATGTGTGGTTTTAGTATCTCAAGAATAGTTTCCATTCAATTCCTGTGAGGAGTGGAATATTTTATAATATACAAAAGGCCGGTTAGTTTTGTCCAGTAATATTCTGTATTGATGTCATATTTTGTTACAATTTGATATATTTGGAATGTAAAACAATAGAATCCTGATATATACGTTTTATTTTTTGTGACAACGCTAGTACCTGCATCACATAACGCATTTTAAAAAATGAATGTTTTGTGTGTTTAACCTCTAAAATTGGGTTTTGTGATTTTATTTTTCTCGAAAAATACTGGATAACCCGCAAATTTCTTTACGAAAATTTACTATAGAAACCAGTCCCTTTTTATAGTCTATATAGAAAGGATAAGGAGTAATAAATCATTCATTTAAGTAGATTTCATAGACGTACCAAAATATATTTTAAGAGGGTATACCGTAAGGTACATTTTGTATTGAACGAATGAGTTGCAGCTATGCTAAAGAATATACGAATTAGGCCAGAGGTAACGGGATGTACTAATTTTAATAAAAAAAGTGATAGAGGTACGTAAATTTTATTAAGTTTGATAAAGAAAGGCAACACAGTTTATTCATAATAGAAAACAAACCAATCTGTAACAATAATTATTTTATATATTTTTGTTCTTTTTGTAAGAAGATTAATTCAAACTTTGAATATTGTCACAAATAAGTTACAATGAAATATATTTTTAAAAAATTAATTAAAGTCAAGATAGCAAGATATCGTTACAATTTTTATTAAATTCAAAGAAGCAAAATGAAAATTTTTTATTTGTATAACTCCTATATGTAGTGTTTGGGGAATTTTTCTCAGAAATTTTAAATGGCAAGTGGCCTACTTAATACGATTACACCTATTTAGAGATTATTCGATTGTTGAGAGGGATTTTCCAAACAACCCAGTTTCATTAGAAACATTATCGGGAATATTATTTTAAAAGAAAGTAGGTACATTAAATCAGTACTTAGTATTAGTTCTTTGAGTAAAGTTGTATGAAGTTGTATGGTTTTCATAATATTGTAAACAGTTGGAATATATTTAAAACATTTGTTGAATGTTAATTGTGCAAGTACCAAACAATGTCGATAAGCCAAGGACCATCTAAACGACCAAAAACAGGTCCATTATGTTGAAATAAAAAAACTCTGATATTGAATTGTTATTTATCATTGAAGAACATGGATCCAAGTGCAAGTGTTGATGATATTGTGGAATTAACGGCTGCTATGTTGTGTGTTGCTAAATCAACAATTTATAGATTACTAATAGAAAGCAAGAATGGAACTCTTCAACCCCCTAAAACTCCTTCAGGCCGAAAACCAATTGAGATCGATGAGTCATTAAAACAAAGACTAAGGCGTAAAGTCCATGGTTTTTATTTACGAAAGGAAATTCCAACACTTGACAAAATTATGACATCAGTGCAAGAAGATACGGACTATACAAAATTCTCCAGAATGACATTATGCAAACTTTTGAAAGATGTGGGTTTCAGATATACAAAACATAATAGAAAATCTCTCTTGATAGATAAACTGGAAATAGTTGTTTGGAGAAGAGACTATTTAAGAAGCATTCGACATGCCATAGAACAAAATTTGAAAATCTTCTACTTAGACGAAACATGGATAAATGCTGGATATACAGTTTCCAAATCTTGGCAAGGTGAAAACATTAAAAGCGGAAGGCAGGCATTCGTGGAAAGTTTGTCGTTAGGTTTGCAGCCACCATCTGGAAAAGGAAAAAGACTTATCATTGTCCATGTTGGAAGTTCTGAAGGTTTTGTTGATGGTGGATGGTGGAACTTTTATTTCAAAACGCACGGGGGACTATCACGAATGGGGATGTCTTTGAGGAATGGTTTTTTCAAATGTTGGATCTGATTCCAAAAGGGGCTGTTATTGTTATGAACAACGCAAGTTACCATTCACGGTTACAAGAAGCATTGCCCACAAGTCGTTGGCGTAAAGCAGAGCTTTTGGAGTGGCTTATTTCGAAAAATATTAAGTTTCCAAAAGATCCACTAAGGAAAGAACTTTACAGAATTATAAACAAGAATAAATACAAAACCTACATTGTAGAAGAAATGGCTTCTCGTGGTATATCAGTTCTTCGACTTCCCCCTTATCATTGTGTACTTAATCCCATAGAATTAATATGGGCTCAGGTAAAGTGGGAAGTTGGAAAAAAAATACTACTTTTAAAATAAACGATGTTGTGAAATTATTTGAGAGTGCTGTAAGTCATGTTAGTAAGAAAAATTGGACAAACTATATCGAGCATGTTATCAAAGTAGAGGCAAATATGTGGAAAATTAAAATCATAAACGTTTACTATAGGTCTCCCAACGAAAGTTTGGGACAGCCACGTGTTAGTCGGCGCAGGTAGGTGGAGTCTTTCTATCAGTGGGGGACGGAAATAAAAGTATATTATACATCTTAAATTAATTTTTAATGTATGATGCTAACATAAATAAAAATAATTTATTTTATATAAATTTTAAAAACCAACTCGGAAACTCTCTCAGCATATTCTTAGCTAAATACAGTTTACAAAACAATTCTAGCTACGACACTGACAAGCTTTCGGAACGGTCGTTGTTATTGTAACGCTCGTAAACAAATCACTGCGCATTGATCGAGAGGGAAAGTAATTAAAAGAGTAAGGTACAAAATTCTGTAACACAAAATTTAAGGGTATTTTTAAAGAATATGGTATTTTGCATGAATTTACTGTACCGTACGCTCCCGAACAAAATGGAGTTCAGGAGAGTAACAATAATAATTGTAACCATACAATTATTGAAAAAGCTAGAAATTTACTGTATTACGCTTCTAATCCTAATAATTCTAATTACCTAAAACTTATTGAGCAGAAGCTGTATCAACAGCCATCTACCTCAAAAAACAGAAGGCCATCAAATGCTATTAAATTATTTACTAACTCCTAAGGAACTTCTAAAGTCAATATTGCCAATTTAACGGAATTTGGTTGTCGTGCTTATGCACATATCCCTAAACATTTTCGATTCAAACTATAAACCAATTATTATGATTGGTTATTGTGAAAATACATAAGGGCATGGGTTTGCTGATCCTAATAATCCGGGTAAAGTTCAAATCGCTAGATATATAATATTTCTTGAGCATATTATGCCTGCTAAAAACGATTTAACAAACCAAACTGAAACATATACAGATTCTAATAAATACAGATTATGTAAGTTATTCTACTGGTGGGAGCCATGTATATGACGCTGGCTTAAACAATGGAAATCAGTCATTTGAGTCTGAAAGTTCTAGTACAGAACAAGATGTTGCTTCAGATGTTGAGTCAAGTATTAATATTTCTGAGAATGAACAGCAGGAATTACCTCCAACCTCGTCTGGTAGAGTTCGTCGTCCACCTACTTGGATGAATGATTATTTGTACAAACCAGCTGGCTAATAAATCATTGCTAGAACCAACGTCTGTAAAAGAAGCAATCTATCTTCTAAAACTAAACTTATTACTGACATTCTGGATAGACCAATGAGGCCAATCAGGCTCTACATAGGCAATCAGAGTGCGATAAAAATTGCTGAGAAGCCAGTTTTTCATAATCGCATGAATCACATCAATATCCGTTTCCACTTCATTCGTGATATTGTGAGTGCAGGAGAAGTCAAATTGTTTTGTAAGCAAACTAATGACATGCTTGCAGATATTCTTGCAAAAGGCTTAGGCCGGGAGTTAAGAATTTAATTGGAAAAAGTTGATAAAATTAATAAGAAAAAGATTCATCAATTAAAGAAAACAGTAGTAGATTATTAAAATTAGAAAAGTTGACAAAAAGTAATTCCAAGAATAAGAAAAACAAATGAACAAAAGAAAATGTATCAAAGTATCTGTAGGTTTTGAAGAAAAAAGGTAGGTGCGTTATAATAAAAATTTTTATAAGTGAAAAATAAGTTTTCTTAAATATCTTAATGATCTTCAGAAATATTTTGAACATTTGTTTTATAATACTGAATTCATAAATATTTTTTTATTATTCGGTAGGTACTATATTAATTTTCGCGGGTACTGTATATTTGTTTTTTATTCAAGCGGTCATAGTCGAACTTCCAGGCGTTTTGCTTAAAGGTTGCCGCCACATATTTCAATCTGTTGATTTGTTAAAAGTGAACTTATTACTCGAAAAAACTCATTAAGACCCATTCGATGTATCTGATTTACATATCCCAGTAAAAGGTAAAAAAATTCCTCAATTTCCCGTTATCTGCAACAGTAAATAATTTAAAAAAAAGGTGAACCATATGACGACTAATGGCGATATTTCTATAACAAAACGCATCCAGTTACGGCATGCAATTTTAATTAAAATAAGAAAAATATACCGTTGTATTTTCCATCCTTTATGTCAAATTTAATGGCGTTTCACGTAAATGCTGTAAATTCTTTAATAAATCTTTCCCAGTATTCGAAAAAAAAATACATATTGAAAATTTAATTTGAAAATTAACTAATAAATTTTAATAGAAGTCACAAGGCGAAGAAGAATGGTTGACTTCGAGGAGTTTGTAAAGCGAAACAGTTGGTAATAATTTGTTAAAAGTGAGGAAAAATATCTTCAAAGAAGAGCTATATACATGTTATTTCATTTAAGTAATTAATTGTTATAAAACTGTAGAAAGACTAATTTATATCAGCTTTATAAATTTTATGAAGCAGTTTATAGTTTCTCGTATTATTTTTTTAAAAATTACTTCGTCTATTACAATGGAAAGGTTTATTTATTTTCAGCAATTATAAAAAGGATATGTAAGGTCAAATCCGTAGTGCACCTATGTTTGTGATTTTATATGTTTGTAATGGAGAATTGAGACAAAACCTACTAGAACTCTGTATTTCGTCACAAAAAGGCAGATTCATATGATTAGGATTCAAAGGTAATTCCACTAGTCCTTAAAATTCTATGGGTGAATTTTTAATTTCGAGGAAAACACGAGCCCATAGGACGAGTGATTTTATCTTATTCAGTTGAGTAGTTGAGTCTGGATAATAAAAATTTATCTGGTAAAATTTACAGGTATTTGAGAAGATTATTTTTTGAACCATTCTGTACAAAAACCACTTTATTTAACAATGCATCGATAGCTTTTTACTAAATCTATTTTCGCTCTGAGACTTATAAAAAATAATGATTCAACAATGACAAAAAGATTTGAATTCAAATTGCTTGTATTTTATGTTGCCTACCTATGATCTAATTTATTAATAATTAAGAGACAGAAAGGAGGGGATTTACACATAATAATCTTTGTAGCAGACCTCCTAAATACGCCCCTGCATACCGAACCACTACGCATGCCACAAAACATCCCTACCTCCCAGCGAAGCGTCGACCCGGCAGAAGGGAAGGTTTTGTTAGTCGACGCTAGTGATGGGCGGAATCGAATACTTTTAAGAATCGGATACATGGTATTCGAATCATTTTAGGAATCGAATACTTATCCGAGAACCGAGTTCTCGAGAACAAAAATTATTAGAACGAATACGAAATACACTGGATACCGATGCCTGGGCGAACTCGTTTTCGCTTGAGAGGTTCTTTGTATCCCAGTGTTCGCTGAGGTTGCAGTTTAAGGTTTTGGTTTCTTCGTTTAGACAAGACATTAATAAATAAGATATTGAATAAATCAAAACAGAATTGGTCTTGTATTTTATTATGAAATAAAAGTTCAGGGTTTCTCTTAAAATGTTAAAGAAAATATAAAATATATAATGTAAATGTTGCATAAATGTAAAAATAAAAAAGATTCTAATAAAAAAACAAAAAAGAAAATATTAAATAGACTATATGAGTGTAAAAATACTTAATACACAAACCAAACCTAACCTTATGAGTTTCTTAATGTCCGAGCGATGAGCGATATGTTCGAGTTTCGAGTCCTCAATCCTCGATCGGATCGTAAGGTGGCTGTTATTTTCGAGTTTTTGCAATCACCCGAGATTCGAGTACAGCCGGTATTCGAATACTTGGATAAAAGAATCGAATACACCGAGTACTGTTAAGAATCGAATACTTTCCGATTCTTAGTATTCGAATTCCCCATCACTAGTCGACGCCGCAAGTAGTAGCGTTTCAACCACCCAAAGAGAAGTACTGATAATAAATAGCGTTGTGTTCTCTCGTGTTTATTTAAATTCTGAACTTTGATTTGATTTTATATTTTTTTTTTGTTTGGAGTGCTGAAATAAATAATTAGACAATACGATCTACTTTATTGAAGGCACCCCTATAGCTGGCGCCCAACGTAAAACCGTAAATGTTTCACAAAAACTTTCATTTCGTAAATATAACTGTGAAGAATCCGAACATCGGCGATTTATAAAACAACGCTGCATACAACAACTCACGTATATCCACGGCAATTCTGGCAAATTACTCGCTTGTTAGGCTTTGCTTAGTCCGTAGTGGAAGTATAGGTGTAGTTAATTTTAATTTCTTTGCGTGGTTGTAAAAGTACAAAATTAGATAAAACACTCGCCTTTTAGGCTCTGTTTCGTCGATTTGTGTACAAATAACTAATATTTAGGCACTAAATTAATACAGTGGGGCCAGTTAGATAAAACACTCGCCTTATTGGCTCTGTTTAGTCAACTCTCCCTAAAATCGTAACAAGGTTCGCAAGACAGAACATTTGCTGTATCGGCTTTGTTCAGTCGGCTTCCGTAACACTATTTAGTTCAATTCTAAACCAAGACGTTAGATAAAACATTTGGCTTTTAGGCTTTGTTTAGTCGACTATCTTAAAAAAAAAATAATTTGCATCTTGCTTCATATCGCGATAAAGCATTCGCTAGACTGGCTTTGTTTTGTCAGAATTTCAGTGGGTTACAATTCCAACGAATTTTCGCACCAGGCCTTAAACTCGCGTATCCATCGTGGCCGCACCCAAGATCCAACCCATAAGAAGAAGCACAAGACTTGCAACAATGACAAGCGTATCCATGTCAATGGACCAGTTTAACCAACTTATTGATACAATAAGTAACAGAACAAATAATAACGGATCCAATGGAAACTTTAGCAAATGCTCTGCCCGTTTTGACGGAACGCGTTGCCACTCCGTTGTAGAAACTTTTGTTACCACAGTCACTATTTATAAAGAGGTTGAACACATCACGGACGCCGCCGCATTACAAGGACTTCCCCTTTTACTGACTGACAATGCAGCAGTTTGGTGGCAAGGCGTAAAAGAGGAAGCAAAGAGTTGGGAAGACGCCACTCAATTACTAAGAAATGCCTTCACGCCCAGTAAACCATCCTTTCAGATTTATCAGGAGATATTTAGCGAACGTCAAGAAGCCAACGTAGCACTGGACGATTTCATTACTAAGAAAAGAGCACTGCTGGCCCAGCTACCAAAAAACAGGCATGACGAAGCCACGCAAATAGACCTGATTTATGGCTTATTACACCTTTACATACGTAAAGAAACACCAAGGGAAAATATAAAAACATTTTCTGACCTCCTAGAGCAAGGAAGGAAATGCGAAGCGATCCGGAAAGAAACTGAAAAATTAGTATCACCCGAACGCGGACATGAAGATCAACCAGTCAAACGGAAGACTGTTAGATGTACTTTCTGTCGTCTACGTGGACACACCCAAGATGAATGCCGCAAACGCCAAGCCAAAGCGAAAACAGAATGCAAACAAGTAATAACCACACATGCCACACCGAGAAACCCATCACGCAAACAACGATAACTTGCTATGGTTGTGGTAAACCCGGATTTTACAGAAGCAATTGCCCGGTCTGCGCAAAACCAACTCCAGACGTCACTACCCAAGCGGTACATTTTTATTCGATGAATACTCTCACTAATTTCTCGTCTCAAGTCCCGACTATACCCATCACTGCAAACGGAATTCCAGGCTACGCGCACATAGACACAGCAGCAAAAACCTGTGTTGCCGGCCAGACCCTATATGCATGCCTAAAAGAGGACAAATCGTGCAAATTTAAGAAAGAAACAGCAGATGTTACATTTGCCGATGGACGGAGACAAACAAAAGAAATTTACACCACCAACATTAATATTCAAATTGGAAACCGAAACTTCCAGAAAAGCTTCGTCATTTTACCTGATGCAGAGGACAACCGCACCCTACTAGGCATAGATTTTTTGGAACAAGCGGCACTCGTGCTAAACATCCCTCAAAGGTGTTGGTCATTTGCGGACGACCCAGAAAAACGATTCAATTTCCTTGAAGTGGAAGAGGGCCGCACGCCAGAAATCCTGTACCGAAAGCCAAACAACCACGAACCGGAAACAGCCCTCTTGGATATAACTAACGTACAATCAATGGAAGGGGAGCAGCAGAACTCCCCATTTTTAGACTATTTTACGTCACCCCTTCCGGATGCCGACGAAAATGAGAACACATGGGAGCTACATAAAGTGGACGTTTCTCCAACAAAACCTCGTCCAAACCACTACGCACCGGATGAGATCGATGAGATTTTCCGAGATTCACTACCACTTTCATATAGCCCAACAAGATGCGATCCCCGACTCAAGCGCAGTAAACTGTCGCTGTTTAGCACAGATATTAAACTCCGACCTTATGAAGCACCTGAACTAAAGAAAAGCGAAAGAAATCGACTGGATCAAGTACTGGTAGAGTTCCAAGACGTCTTCGCTGACAATGGTCCACCTACACCATTCGCCCAGCATCAAATCGATACTGGTGACCATCCGCCAATTGCCTGCACGCCATACAGATTAAATCCATCCCGTCAGGAAATCCTAAGGAAGAAACTCGATGAGATGTTGGCCCAGGGAATCATTGAAGAAAGCGACACCCCATGGGTATTCCCCGTAGTTATGGTCCCAAAGAAAGATAATGACTGGCGTATTTGCGTAGATTATCGCAAACTGAATAGTATAACCGTTCCAGACCATTACCCACTACCTCGAGTAGATGACCTATTGCACTCAGCAAAAAGCTGCCCATTTATGTCAAGCCTTGACTTACAATCCGGTTACTGGCAAATCGAAGTATTCGAAAAGCACAAAGACAAAACTGGTTTCGTTACACCATTTGGAGTTTATCGCTTTAACAGAATGGCCTTTGGATTAAGAAATGCGCCATCAACGTTCCAGCGCCTAATGGACAGGTTTAAGGTTACACTGCATGAAGTGTCCCTACTTACCTAGATGATACCTAGATGACCTTATCATCAGATCAACGTCGTTTGACCAGCATTTACGAGACCTAACCTTGGTTCTAACACACTTACGGAAATTTAAGTTACGCACCAACCGACGAAAATGCCAGTTCGGTCGAACTGAGATCCAATATCTTGGCCATGTGATTACTAAAAAGGGGATAAGCTTAGACCCCGGAAAAATTTCTCCGATATTGTCAAGAACGCCCCCCAAAGATGTAAAAGAATTGCTATCTTTCATTCAAACATGTTCTTGGTATAGGCGTTTTATACCAAATTTTGCCGCAAGAGCCCGACCGCTGACGAACCTCACGAAGAAAACCACAGCTTGGACATGGGGTGAACACCAACAGCAGTCTTTCGATGAACTCAAACGATGCCTAACCACAGCTCCCGTCTTAAGGCAAGCCGATGGTAATCTACCCTTTAAAATAAAAACTGATGCAAGCTCATACGCAATCGGTTGTATCTTAGTCCAGGGGGAGGGTGAAGACGAGCACCCCATAGAATACGCTAGTCGCCTGTTTACCGATGCCGAGCGAAATTATAGTACAACAGAACGAGAAGCCCTAGCTATTGTCTGGGCGGTTACCAAATTTAGAGGATACATAGAAGGCGCAGAAACGATCCTAGTAACGGACCACCAGCCATTAAAATGGCTATTTAGCCTGAAAACTCCTAGTGGACGCCTAGCCAGATGGTCCCTCCTTCTACAGTCGTACAATCTAACAATTCAGTACACTCCAGGTCGCACCAATGTTGTTGCCGACTTCTTATCAAGACCGCCTTGCACGGCACACACAGAAGACTGCCAAATATGTAGCGTACAGATGGACCTACCACGGCAATCCGAAAAAGAAGTGAGAGAGAAACAGCTCGCTGATCCTGATCTGAAGGTGATTATCGACACACTAGAAAGTATAGATAATCCTGAATTGAGTAGTAAATGGTTCAAACGAGGATATTTAATCCACCGAGGAGTACTTTATCGATACAATGACGACCAAGATGACGACGATGCCAGATTAGTCGTCCCCATGTCCGAAAGGAAGCGAATCCTAAACGCCTATCATGATGCTCCTACCGCCGGACACTATGACATTGAGAAGACAATCGCTCGAGTTGCAAAGCGATATCACTGGCCTAAAATGAGACAGGACATAACGAAACACGTAGGCGCCTGTATTAAATGCCAGCGTTATAAAACTGACAACCGAAAACCGGCAGGACTCATGCAGAGCCATGCCCACAATCAAAGGTTCGAGGTTCTCTCAGTAGACCTTTTCGGCCCACTACCAATGAGCGACGATGGAAAAAGATGGATATTTATTGTGGAAGACACAGCCAGCCGTTGGGTGGAATTATTCTCCTTAGCAGAAGCCACTGCCGAGGCCTGCGCACAATTACTATTAAATGAAGTATTTCTCCGTTATGGACTACCCAGACGACTAATCAGTGACAATGGCACTCAGTTCATATCGGCTGTAATGCAACAATTGACCTATTGTCTCGGTATTAAACAAACCTTTATCCCAGCCTACCATCCAGAGACAAACCCAGTCGAGAGAAAGAATCGTGACCTTAAGGTGCAACTCGGAATTCTAGTAGGCCAGGAACACAACACTTGGCCACAACAGCTACCAGCTATTAGATTCGCCATGAACTCTGTCAAGTCCGACACCACAGGATATAGTGCCTCTTACTTAACCTTTGGAAGAGAGTTACGCACCCTGCAAGATGTTACTGACGATTTCAGCGCAATCCTAGAAAATGAAAATTTTGTAGCGGAAATCACCCGGAAGCTAAGGCAGTTATCATCCGCCCTCAAATTATCCAGGGAGATAACTGAAGGAAAACAGGACCGCAACCAATTAAACGCGAATGCTAAACGCCGTTGTAGTATTCCTTATAAACTAGGCGATAAAATTATGCTACAAACCCAAGCAATGCAGCTCAAGGGTACTCTGCTAAGCTCGCTCCCAGGCGGGACCGGCCTTATGAAATAATACGACAACACGGACCTACCAGTTACGAAATCGCTGAACCTGGCAATGCCAGTACTCCATTAGGTATCTATCATGCTAAAGACCTGACACCATATAATGGAGATCCTAACCAGGTGACTCCTAAAGCCATAAGGCTTGTACGAAAAAGAGGACGTCCCAAAAAGGAGAAACCACAAGAAACCCAGTTCCAAGAACCTCCTGCACCTCGGTCAGCTACTATTGACCACTCGTCGAGACGTCTTCGTAGTCAAAGGGGGAGGATGTAGCAGACCTCCTAAATACGCCCCTGCATACCGAACCACTACGCATGCCACAAAACATCCCTACCTCCCAGCGAAGCGTCGACCCGGCAGAAGGGAAGGTTTTGTTAGTCGACGCCGCAAGTAGTAGCGTTTCAACCACCCAAAGAGAAGTACTGATAATAAATAGCGTTGTGTTCTCTCGTGTTTATTTAAATTCTGAACTTTGATTTGATTTTATATTTTTTTTTTGTTTGGAGTGCTGAAATAAATAATTAGACAATACGATCTACTTTATTGAAGGCACCCCTATATCTTTAATAAATACATGGTTTTTTAAGAGAAAATACTCATAATATTTTGATATAATAATATTTTTTCAAGGCTACGGCTTAGCAGGATGAGTAAATGGGAGGGGTAACGACATTCGGTGGTATTATGGAGCAGCAACGGAGGCAAGGGAAACGAAAAAGTCAAAGGCAGCTGGCACTAGAATTTGAAAATGTGTTTTCTTTTTATGACAGTTTTATAAATCTATCTTATTCTTTATCAGGCTCTACTGATTTAACCTGTACACTATTATTGACAGTTGTCAGTTGTCGTGAGCACTGTAAAAACACAATTATAATTCGCCAAAATACAAATTAATAGATATATCTATTTGAAATTTACCTAAATGTTTTAGATGCATATAAACCAGGTTAGTTTTAAAGTACCTACCTTTTGAATTTTTATTGTCGTTTAGATGGATTGAATTATGATACTATTAACAAAATATATTTTTTATATTTCGCACTTATAAAAATTTTCATTATAAAACGCATTTGCGTATCGTAATGTAACTTTTACGCACGCAAATTATTGTTTTAAATGGTTGGCGACATGAGTGAAGTATCTAATGACAAGACCATTGACAATGACATTTGTGGCTAATAGCAATTTATTAATTTTATATTGTTCTTTAAGAAAGTATTTGTGAATATGAATATCATCTTTTACTTATATAATATATTATTATTGGTGTATTAGCCATTTTAAAATATTTGAAAACATTAACATTTCATAATTTAAATGTCAAAACTGTCAAATGTTATAAATTACACAATGCTACCGACATACTTTTTAAAATAAAAATTTTCGTAATTACATAAAAATAATAAATTAATTTAAAAAATGATAAAATGGCAAAATATAAAAAATATTATAAACAACTTATTTCATATGGCTGTTGTGACACTCGTTCTTTAAAAAACTCATCGCTTCGCGATTCGTTTTTTAAACTTGAACTCGTGTCATAACAGAATTCCATATGAAATGCGTTGTTTAATATACTATTAGAACATTTAGATATTATAAATAAATGTTGACTTATGTAAGTAAGAAAATTAATTGTTGAATATTGTTATTGAATTTTTGACAGTTTTGTGATTGTGTAAATACTGGTTAAACGACTAGTGGTTTTATAAGTATAAAACGGTATGACTGGCAAGCATTTACCACAAAATATTAAAGATAAAGATAAAACGCCAATTTATAAACTTGCAATTGCTGTTACCGTTCGCAGTTGGCGTTCCCGTTTAAAGTTAAAAAGCTATTTTCGCATTTGCGCATTTACATTCTTCGTTGCTGTTCGCGTATTAACTAATCAAAAAGCAAGAATCAAGCCGTCCCTTATTTTTATATGCTGTGCTTTGTTTTAAGTCTTTTAGACGTGTGGTGCAAAAAAACCTAGAGACCGAGAAGTTTACCGCCATTCTATTCAAAATATTCAAGACCGAGGAAGTGAGTATATACGATGTTCGTGGTTTCAGTGTTTCCCATTACAAACACAAAGGCGTTTTGGTTCTAGTAGAGATCTACTATTATATTGATATCATTTAGATCAAGGTTCTTTCTCTGTAAATATTATTTTAGATGTTCGTGTTTCACTTTATCTAATGCTTTTTCATAGTCTATGAAGCACAGATAGACATCCTTTTGTTGGTCGCGACACTTTTGCATGAGTAAGTTGGTATCGCTTAGATCAAGGTTTTTTCTATGTAAACATTTTTTTAGATGTTCGTATTTCACTTTATCTAAAGCCTTTTCATAGTCTATGAAGTGCACATAGACATCCTTTTGTTGGTCGCGACACTTTTGCATGAGTAAATTGGTATCGCTTAGATCAAGGTTCTTTCTATGTAACCATTCTTTCAGATGTTCGTGTTTCACTTTATCTAAAGCCTTTTCATAGTCTATGAAGCACAGATAGACATCCTTTTGTTGGTCGCGACACTTTTGCATGAGTAAATTGGTATCGTTTAGATCAAGGTTCTTTCTCTGTAAACATTCTTTTAGATGTTCGTGTTTCACTTTATCTAAAGCCTTTTCATAGTCTATGAAGCACAGATAGGCATCCTTTTGTTTGTCGCGACACTTTTGCATGAGTAAATTGGTATCGTTTAGATCAATGTTCTTTCTATGTAAACATTCTTTTAGATGTTGGTGTTTCACTTTATCTAAAGCCTTTTCATAGTCTATGAAGCTCAGATAGGCATCCTTTTGTTGGTCGCGACACTTTTGCATGAGTAAATCGTTTAGGTCAAGGTTCTTTCTCTGTAAACATTCTTTCAGATGTTCGTGTTTCACTTTATCTAAAGCCTTTTCATAGTCTATGAAGCATGGAGCATGTTTTGATATCCTAAGCAAATACTTCTCCTTTCAGGATTGGTAATTTTGTTACCTCATCCTATAAACATGTTTTTGAAGACCCCTAAAACTCCAGTAACTAAGTTGTTTCCTGGCCAAGAATCTTTTGACTGTATTCAACTATCTAAGTAAATAATTTGAAGATCTACAACCGTCTGCCGTCTGAAGTGTTGTGCGTCTTAATCCACTCTGTTGTCTGCAGCCAAAATAATAGTAGTACCCCTTTATTAGGTATAATCATTCTTATATTCTGTCCATGAAAGTGACATTCCTATTGGATACTTCTTTTGTTACTAAAGTAATCCCAGTCAGTTCGAACTGAACTACATTGACATAGTCGTATTTTCCATTTACACATATCGTTTTGAATGTTTTATATCAATAAAGATTCATGTTATTATCAAATAAATGTATGAATCTTTTGGCATGATTTTTTTTACGCAAATATACATTAATCAGAGTATTTTTATTGTTAAACCTTTAATGTCTTAAATAATACATTTTTTATTGGGAAAATATTTAAGAAAAGCAAAAGCAATACTGTTTCGGACGAGCTCCTGATCTATATATTTATGCATGCCGTAGAATGTATCAAAATACTCTACCGGTTAATTGAAAATTTCACAACAATGACTCGGTTTCGTTTTATTTTTACCCTCACGACAACGGCAGCTGTCAAGAGAAAGTCGATATAGCTGCGTGGGAGGTTTATCGAGTTTTCTACATTACGTACAGGGTAGGTAGTCAACCGGGTAAAGCTGACTACGTTACGTAAACAGAAACTTGGTTAGGTACTTCCATTTCGCATAAATATAATTACTGCTAGTAGCTACCGAGAAGCAGGAAACTACAAAAATGTTATCATTAACGTACAAAAAAGTATAAAATATGTTGACACATTTTTTTATCAAAATTTGGTGATTTTTTAGTTTCAGTTGTCGAAAAGAGTGGGTAATAAGAAAGAAGAATATACTCAAAGATAAAGAGAAATAGAAAGGTTTACACAAGATAGCGACGTTTAAAAGTTAGACGAATTTTGACGGTGCGTAAAATGTAAAAATTATAAAAAATTAGCGCAAAGTGATATTAAGTGCAATAAATATGTTAATATGTTGTAAAAATTAAGTGAGGTTGGAAAATAAACTGGACTCCTCCTTTTATAATATATATGCAAGATTTATTTATTTAAAAACACTTTTAGAACAAAGATAGTTAATTACTTATAAGAAAGAGTCCCTTCAGTTCGTCATACAACTCTCTGAACTGAAGCAGTCCACGACGTCATTTAAGCGTATGTTATGTTGGCTACCTCTGGCCAATACTCGTTTATGCAGGATTTCGGTTTAGTTAGGAACCCAAGCAGTAACACAGAATATGCTCGACCGTTTCTTCTTCTTGTCCACATCTTATGCATAGGTACATGTATGTAACTTACTTTCATCATGTGTATGTGTGACCGGTTAGAACCTCCATCACTAGTTTTATTTGTATTCTTGTCGTTTTCAGGAAACTTGCTTTATCGTTGTTTGAATAACTAAGTAGCTCCTGCAGTCTGCTGTATCGTCCCATCTCCTTCTGAAGAATAAATAAGAGTATGCCTTTACTATGGAGGGTGCAGGTTCAAACACTATGAACCGAGCAGCCTCTCTCTTAACTAGGACTTGGTGGCGTTCTAGCACTACTCCCGAAAATATTTTAAAACATTTTAAGAGTATTAGTGCTTGTCTACCAACACAATATCAGGTGGGTCATTCGTCACCTGTCTAATATTATTATAGTGTCACATGATTAAAAAAGGTTATTAAAAATGCCATTAATCAGGAATAAAAACTGAATTATTGCAATATACACAAAATTGTCATATTTAAGTAAGTACCTGTTGATTAATAATTTGCTCTTTTTTTGTTTCCTGCAATTTTATTAATAAATACACTGAAATAGAACAAATGCAAAGTAAACACAATCGTTTAAATTTACTGAGAAATCTAGAAACTATTGTAAGTGCTGTAATATATAGACGATGAAATCCAGTTGTCCTGTCTGACAAAATAAAATGAATACACCATAAGGAATATACAAAAGATATATAAACAATATAGTTGTTGGACCTAAACTAGTTGGACCAGATGGAATTCTCTCAAAGACATTAGAGCACTACATATAATGTTTAATTTCATTTTCTGTCCTTAGATACTCCGAACAGTGGGTATATTCTACTTTTGTCCATTTAAACTGACCAGTCTAGTGAGTCATACTTTTTCCATTTTGTTCAAAGACAGTAAATTGAATCCCAAACAGAAGCTGACATTATACAAATCATGCATCCTACCACAATCTACGTACAGTTTAGAGACAGGCAGCCAACATTCACTTTCACAGACTAGAGACAATACCGAACAAGACAATAAGACTAAATACTAAAGCCCCCTGGCTCCATTCGACGCTACCTCATGGTGGACTAAATAAGCCACCAAATCCGACTAAGGAACCAGGAGAAGATCACTGAATTAACCAACCATTCAAACCCACTCTAAAGGAGGCCACTATACTGACTACGCCTAGGATGAATATCGGAGGGATAAGGGGCCCAAATTGGTTCTATTCAACCCACATGTAGCCTAGTAAAAATTTTTTCAAACAAAGTCGACCAAAATTGCAAAATGCAAGTACTTGGTATGCTTGGAATAGATAAATTCTAATCATCAATATGGTGGAACACATAATACACAATAATATATTAAGGCAGAAATGATTGCCAGCTCAACTCATGTTAAAATCTTCGAAGACAATGTTTCCATAGAAGAAGATAGATACATTGACATAAGGTTAATGCTCACTTTGTCGTTATGAATTACCCATTGAAAGAGTAGATAGTCAGATATATGGAAGATGTTTATATAGTATAGAATTCTTCATACAACTTTAAAGAGCATAATATAGTCAAGAGAAGAATGATCTATTTGGGACAAATAATGCATTAGAATAACTTTATCAAATTCTATTCTTATAAGATAATCAAGGAAGAATAGCTTCAAGTTAACTGTTCTTCTCTATCTCATAAGGCCCTAGATAACCTATCTCGTGGCTTTCTGGTAAATAAAGTCTTTATAGATGCTTCTTTAATGAACAACGTTCAGGGGTAACTTATGCACATATACCTAGATTTAGGTACAATGGGACGCGTTTTAGATCGTCGGTCCATCGGTTATGGGGGCGCCCCCTGTTTTTGAAAGCATCCAATCGAGGTTTCCACTCTATGATGCGCTTGGTTCACCGATTATCTGTGGTTCGTGTGATGTATCCTGCCCAGTTCCATTTCAATGTTGTTATCTTTTCCACAGCATCTATTACTTTCATTTTTTCCGCATCTCTTTGTGTTTTATATGGTCCCTTAATGAGATCCTCAACATTGCGTGCTCAATTGGGTTATTCTTATTTTATGTAATTATTAATGTCAACGTTTCAGCACCGTAGGTAAGAACCAGAAGGACATATTGTTTAAAAACCTTTCAATCACATTCAATCACATTTTGAGTTGTGATTTGAATATATGCCTGAGATTTTCAAATACTGTCCAAGTGAGACCAATTCTTCGGGTGATACGAATTTCATGTCCCAAGTATTTAAAAGACTTTGTTTTCTCCACTTTTACGTAGTTGATATAAATGCATTCGCCGAGAACAAGGTTGGGCATTATTTGTGTTTTTCCAATCTTCTTCTTCTGGTAGTGGCTATCCGTTCTGCATGTCGTCGGTCATCATGGCAATTTTGACTTTGTT
Organism: Ophraella communa; assembly: GCA_035357415.1. Classification (NCBI taxonomy): domain Eukaryota; kingdom Metazoa; phylum Arthropoda; class Insecta; order Coleoptera; family Chrysomelidae; genus Ophraella; species Ophraella communa. The sequence goes on along the minus strand of CM068988.1, from coordinate 14,578,464 downwards.
AACGGCTGCACGAAACAGACCCGTGGACGTCATATTGAACCAAGTTCTCAGGTAATGGAGCCAAGGAATACGTAATCTTCCCGGTCCTCGTTTACCAAACACTTTTCCCTCAATAATCAGCTGAAGCTCCAATATCTCTGTTTCTAATGATATGGCCAAATTACTCCAGTTTTCATTTTTTATTATGAGAAGTTCTTCTTTTCCCATTCGTCGGAGAACTTCAGCATTCGTGACACTATCATCAACCCATGATATTCTCAATATCAATCTGTAGCACCACATCTCATAAGCCTTAAGTTTCTCATAGATGCCTGACAGATTCCAAGCTTCCAATCCGTATACCAGTTCTGGAAATATGTAGCATCTGAGTCGACATTTTGTTGTTAAATGTAGGTCTCGACACTTAAAGATTGAATTCATGTTAATAAATGCTGTCCTGGCCTTCGCTATGTGTTGTTTTTATTTCAACGGAATGGTCCTATTGGCTATTTACGTTGGTTTATATGTATAATGTATATGTATAATGTATATGTATAATGTATATATATAATATATATATATAATATATATATATAATGTATGTTTAATGTATATGTATAACTTATAACCATATTATGACGTTGGGCGTCAATTTGTAATATAAGTTAAATGTTGAGAGTGAATTTATAAAAATATTTAGTTAACTTTTAAAAAATAACAATATACCAAAAGAAAAAATGTTATTTACAATAAAACAACCATTAATCTTAATTTCGTCTTTAATTAGTTGTAAAAGATATTTCAATAATTAACAACAATTATAAATGTTTATCACAGCAAAAATTATGATAGTTAAATACCTCGGCTAGGGGTGAGTAAGTTCATTAGCTCTGACTATAGTATAATATTTATTTCTTTAAGAAATAATATGGGCGCCACTGAAATCTTTTTATTTTTTATGATACTGCTAAGGAAAGTTGTTTTATTAAAATAAGTATCATAAGAGGACAGAAAGATGTCAGAAAAAACTGTCTATGAAGATAAAAAATGAAATGAAAATGTACAAACAGATAAAAGATAAATAGATTTCCTTGGTGCTAAAATGAATGAAGTTGAGAATACGTTACAAAAAAATAATCCGCAAACAGTTCTTTACAACTACTTATTCTAATACAGTTGACGATATAGATAGATATAAACGGAGATAAAAGAGAAAAAAATATGGGAACAGTATAAACTTGATATACCACAATAAACTTATCTGTTAACAATAGTGGAAGATCCTTCGCCGCACCTTGGGGTCGCTACGGCACTGTTTAGGTGGTTCCAAATGACTATGGAAGATCACGAGTGGAGGGATGATCTGCCCAAGTTGTAAAGATGATCCAGTTAAAAATGTTCGTGCATACGAGAGCTTAAAGTTTACAAGCTGTTCAAGTTTACTGAATCTTCAAATTAAAGAGATGCTTTTAGTTTACTGTATTATATTTCAACTTTCTGTATATTACAGTAAACCAATACAAGAAAATGAGACTGGGAATAATTATTAAAACCTCTTGAACCCGATAATGGCACCTCATTAGTACACCTCGTACCGTAGCTACTTTGAACTTCCAATTATAATTATAGAGACCGTATTTATTATTTCCGGAAAGATGGAGCTCGCTGTTCTAATTTAATTTAATATTTAGGATACCAGGTGCTTAAAATGTTAACAGGTACTGTTACAAACTTTCAACTTTTTCAATTCGTTGACCATTTTCCAATAATTGAGTGTTAAGTATTGGATATTGATCTTTAATCCCATACTATCTGAGATCTCATTTAGGTCATTTAGTATTTTGATCGCATGGTAAAGTCTGTCTGTAACCGAGGCAAGATCATCCGCAAATCTTAGATGGTTTAGTGTTTCGCCATATTTTCCATATTTTCAGCTTGTACTGAAGTAGAGGCGTGAACAGCTTTGGTGAGAATTTTGTCGAGCAAAACACATGAAAATATGGAACATTGGGTTTTTGAAGACGCTTAATCTACTGGTGCAGTCATTTTTTCGATAGAATGTATAGAACACTAATAAATCTGGGTGGAAATGTATCGAGGTTGAAGCAGTACAGCTAAACTCAAACCTTTTGTTGGGAATTATTCGGAATTTCGCAATTTTAACGCCATTTTCGTTTTCTGCGGGGTCTAGACTATTTTCATCAACATAACCCAATTAAAATATTTAGCAAAATTTGAAGGCAGCAAATTTCTCGGAATTTCTGGGTGTGTTCATGCAGTTGTATGCTTGCCGTTGCATTTTGCCATATATGCTTGATAAGTGATCTATTCTGCAATCTGCCAGAGCAGATTGCAGATTTAATAGTCAACTATTCAATTTGGCTTTCTTTCACATTAAAGGGAAAAGAACTTTGTCTTGTAGGTTTTCTTAAATTACGTCAATCTTTTTAGATCATTCCATGGTTTGAATTACTTGAATGCTTCTTTATTGTTTTTATTTTTGTCACTGTTCTTCTTCTATACATCTAATGGCTTTTGTTTATAACAAAATTTTAAACTGATTCAAATTCAAATTTAACTCATTATTAACAGATTTATCTAGATTATTAAATAAAATAAAATAAAAAATATTAATTTAACAGCTCATACTAAATATTTAGCCACCATTTTCCCATACTATCGACAATTCCTTAGATACATTTACGTTGCACCGTTTTAAATTAAGACCGAATAAATTTACTAATAAAAGGAGGTCATTAAAATACATTAACTAAAAACTAAACGTTCATATATAAATATACATACACTAATTCTGTATCTAAAAGAAATGAGCGATTGGAAATTAATGTACTCTCGATACTTGTGGTTCTGAATCACGGTTCAGCCCGCAGCATTCTTTGTTTTTTTTATTTTTCGAGCTTGCGCAAGCGTAACTGTTAAGCAATCGCGTCACAGTAACGTTGATTTGTATGCAGAGATACCAACGAATGAACCGAAAAGACCTACTATATATGAACTGTTCTCGTCATCTTTGGACATCGGCGTTAGAGTTATGTGTTAAGCGGTAACACCGGCTTTTAAATAGTATTGTTGAGAAAAGATTCTTTTAGATGTTATTAGCCCTAAGGAATTAACCTGGATGTATTTTCCTCTAAGATCAGTATAACTGTGCAATGATATAGAAAAACCAGAAAAAAACTATATCATACTGACCTTTACAATAACTTTAAATATTTTTGTTACATTTACGTCTTATCTATAAATAAAAAATGAATATTTGATCAAAGTAAACAGTTTAATAGTAGAGAACTTCCAGGATTTATTTGTTCAATAACAATTTTAAAATGTTGATCTGCTAGATGCCTTTTATTTCGAATAAATCATTTAATTACGAAAAGGAAATAATTAAATGGATGGACATAAATATTATTATAAAAGAGCAATTAAAACAAATATAGATGGAACAACAAGAATGTCGTGGAGAAATAAAGAAAATAAGGGAGAAGAGATTAAATAAAGTAAAACGATATATAAATAAATGAAAAAAATAGTATGAAAGTAATCGGGGATAGATTGGAAAGGTTCCAAAAAATGTAGTTGTGCAAAGCCTAAAGATAGACACAGAGCATTAACATATAATTAAGCAAAAGTTTGTAAACTAATTGGAGAAAAGCTAGAAATTAGAGTAAACATTAAATCTGTTCAGAAAATAGGAGAAATAATATATTTATCTCTATAAGTTAGAAATAGAAGACGAAAAAGAAAAGGTAATAATGATGAAAGTGTAACGGAAAGAGAATAAAATAAACAAACAAGAATATTTGCCAAACACGAGGGAACTTAGGGGAAGGGAAAGATGCATCTATGATACAACTATTTTTGACGACCTTCACGAAATTGGTCAGTGACAGAACTACAATTGTATTTTGCGGTTTTTGATGGTGCTTTATCGTCAGAAAAAGAACTGAATTTATCGATATACTTTTGGTAGAGGTAATAGATTTTGAGATGATCTTTGAATGAAAGCATCCCAAAACACTAGTTTACGTTCGAAACGGAATGTACTAACTATCCTAATAAAGTTGGCCCTAAAATTTCATTCTTTGACTGTCTCTTGTTGAGATGAGATCGGCCCCCAATATTTTAGTAGTACGGTAAATTTAGTTTTTTTTAGTTAATTATACTTTGTAGTTATTAATTATATTATTTTAATCGTTTAGTTAGTATAGTAAAGACAATAATTTGTGGAAATATTTTGTTTAGTGAGTTAATTTCCTTGATAGTTAGGTATGTATTTTACTAAAAATTTGTTTTTAGTTTATATTGCTTTTATAAATTTCCTAATTTTCTTAAATTGTATTTTTAATAAGTGTATCACTAAAAGTAGGTAAAATGGAATATTTATTTGTTTTGTAATTATTGTCTCACAGCTTATTACTTGATTACATCCTTCCAGGTAAAGTGTACTTTATTATTCTGATTTTGAGAAATTTTCTAATAAGGCGGCAACTAGATATTTAAATATAATTATACTTCTCAAGAAATAATTTATAAATATTAAGAATTATTAATCAGAAGTGTAAGGCAATGTATTTGTTTAATTTATTTATTTAACTAAATATTATTGGTACAAATTTTATATTATATTTTGCAATAAATTTATGTTATTTTTAACATAATTTGACTGAAATATAAGTATATTATGGCTCTGTCATAATACCAAATCGATGTTTTTAGTTTTCACTTTATGAATTTAGTGCGTTGTTGCCTTGCATTACCGCGCAGCTATTTTCAAGGCCATAGCTCATCTCAAAATCCATTATTTTACCAATTTTATATTCTTAACTCGCTTCAGCTATTGGCATTAGTAATGCCAGTTCCCGAAATATAAATAATACTCCTTACCAACAACTGTCCTGTTTATTTTGGTAAAAGTTACAGTCACCAGTATGTACTCATGATCAACTGCCAGTAAATGTTATTTTTTTCTTCTTTAAGCTCCATAAATATCAAATATAATTGCATTCTCAACTTATTTCAGGAAGTATTGATAACAAAAAATAAAAAAGAGTTTAACACAACTTCCTCTATTCCTTCTCAAGTGATAAATCTCCAACAATTCTCCTTTAAAAGCAACAACTTTTTAAGACATGCTTAATCTACCCCATGGGTGAAGTGAGCTACACAATGTACCATATAGTTGAAAAAATTGACCTGTACCCTGACTACAAACCTTGCGAAATGAATCGGAGTCAAAAATGGCTACTGTTACTTTGTCGTGTGCGTTGGTGTCGTGTTTGAAGTTAATTTTGTACTTACCGTAAAATAAAAATAACAAATAAGAGGTTTTGAAAAAAAAACTTATAGAATTTATTTGAATGCAAATGATAAAACGCTTTAAACAAAACTCGATATATCAAAATGATGACAGTTGTCATAAGCGGTCAAAATAAATTGAAAAGAACATTTGTTATCACTTGAAAGACAAGTGTGCATAAATGTCTGATGTATTTCTACTAGCAGTAGAAAAGGATGAGGTACATAAAGTTTGTGTTTACCACTGTGACGTCAGGGTAAAGGTCAATTTTTTCTACTGTATAATATCATTAGTAATGGTCTATCGATAAAATAATAATAATTTTCTTTTAAAGAGTCTAAAGCTAATAAAAAATTAGCTTTTTTTTCATTTAAAACTTAATATTTGTAATAAACTTTAAAATGTGTCACATTTTTGTAATTTATAAATTTTCTATTTTTGCAAAAGTTTCCCAACAAAGAGTGGTACATTTTTACTGGTAAGAAGTTTTAGTTTTAAAGCAAATATAAAAGCTCAGATATCTTTTCTTTTAGGAAATTGATTATAAATGGATTCCATTTATATTGTATATTCTTTTTGCTCTATTAAAAAACTACCAGTAGTTTATTTGACAACTTTGAGTTCCTTCTCAGCAAAATTAAAGGGAAATTTATGGTATTGGCCTTTACTTTGTGGAAGTAAGATCTAAGAACTTTGCCTTTTTTACTCAATGAATATGCTAGTTTTTAGCAAAACAGCTGTCATTGAGTTAAAAAAGCAAAGTTTTGACTAAAAAGTGGAAAATTTGTTAAAAAGTTTTATTTTTAAAGTTCTTGGTCACATTAAAAAGTTTCATTGCAATCCTTGCACCTGCCTTCATCTGTTGGTTAGAGTATAAACTTCTTGGTTTTACCATTTATACAGCATTTACAAATAAAATAAAATAAAATAATATACTGATGGCCAAAATTCTGAAAACATTACAAACATTTTTGTTATTTTTACCAAAATTCCTATTTTTTACACTACTTTACGTCTTTGTGTATTGACAATCGCTCTGCCATTCATATGTTGCAAAATGTTTATAAAATAATGCCAAGAACAAGAAACATACATTTTCCAAAAAAATTTATTCAGAGACATATAGGAAAATCTTTGAAGTTAGTCAATGTTCAAAAAAGATCAATTAGCAGATATCTTGAGGAGCTCCATCATCCGAATTTATTACCCCCAAGTATTCATACACCGAATCTACTAGCTGTTGATGTTTAGTGTTTTTCAAGAAAAATGGTTGACTGCAGTTAAGATACCTGAGGCAATCTCATTATGTATGCCAAATTCGGTCATAAACATCCCCGATTAGCCGAGGGGACCGGATTATAATAATTTGAAATAGGCAAGTAGGAAAAATATTAAGCTTATTTGGTCAAATTTGTCAGTTTTCATTTCTCGCGAAGTTTTCAGCTGTATTTAATACCTAATACGTTGCTAATAAGCTCTGTCGGCACACGTTAGCACCTGTTTTACTTAAAATTACATAAATTTAATACATAAATATCTAAAATCCGGCCATTAATACTTTCCACGTTTATTGACAAGCTCTTTCCTACACAATGGGATTAAAGTAGGTAGCTGGACTGCAGTCAACCATTTTTCTTGAAAACCACTATACTCAGTTACGTAATCTTAGTGTACTTACATTTCGATTTTCTTCTTTATTTTGCGTAATTATCATGGGTTTTCTTTTTCGATATTTATGTCCATTTTAAATGTTTCTATTTTTGCCACCCATATATAAATTAGTTCAGGCTCTAAATCTAGCATACTATTGAGCAGTTACACATTTTTCTCAACTAAAATGGACTTACTAGAATCATATTTATATAAACCGATCTTTCTTTACAACTATATTCGAGTTGTTACAATACAGCTAGCTTTTGAAGCATCTGGTGGTTTTCCAATTTGTATTTTTGATTTAAATTGAAAATTTTTTTGTATTGACCTTGAATATGTGCAACTACTGTATACAGGGTAAGTGAAAAAAAATTTAAGAAAATGTATTTCTTGTCCAGTATAGTATCAACTATTATTTTAGATTCTTGTCTGACTTTTTGTGTTGTTCTCGTCTTAAAGATTATATCGGCCATTAATTATAATTCTTATAGTAGAGATTTTTTTAGAGAAGTATTCTGTAGATATTTTTAAGGCGAAATATTTGGCCAACAAGTCTCTCTCTTTCTTACAATATAAAGTTGTATACTGTATCATTAAATAATTTACATAAATTAAATGATTTCCACGGTTGATAAAAACAGTGTACTTGTTGTGTAGGCATATATTTTCATAATTATTTTTTTAGATAGTAGGTAACCGAAATGCAGTGCTCGTTTTCCGAGTATTCAAACGCAGCTGCGGGCTAAAACTCATGAATTAAATCAGATTTTAATTTTTATTTAAAAATAAAATAACGATAATTTAAATAAAAAACTAGCATTAGAGATCAATATCTCTAGGTGTTCCTTCCAATGTTGATCTGTGCATGAACCAACCTTAAACAGACATATATGATCCTGTTCGAAATAATGTGGACACGTGTTATTGTTTTATACAGTTGGGAACACTTTTACGTCAAAAAAACGCCATTTTGTGATATATTAGTCAGTGAGTAAAACTACAACAGCAAGAGATCAAACTTTTCTCATAATGAAAAACAAAATTAACCATAACAAAAACAGGGAGGGGTTGTTTTTAATGCCCCCGAATACAATCGCCTTTTATTGAAGGAGGGAGAAAAACAATCGGACATTAGCAGTTGCTATGATCAAAAATACATTTGATTGGCCAAAAAATACGCTGATTATCATTATCACAGTCATCAGTCAGTGAAGTGGAAAAATCTACACTTATTTTTTACTCTATTCCAGAAAGAGGAAGTCTTCTTCTATATACTGTTCGTGTTTTTAAAAGCGGCAAGAACGCATTTAATATTTTCTTTATTTATGTATCAACACTATAAAATCAACTCATAGTCTTACTGGTGTTTTAGTTTTATGCTGATCTTTAAAGTATTTTATTATTTTGGATAAAAAACAAAAATTACAACAATTCCAAAACACAGCTCCAAAAACCATTTAACTTTTAAAAATAAAATACACAATTCATTTTAATAGCAGCAATAACATAAGAATTATATACCTACCCAGGGGATTTTATTTTTTAATTTTGATCATTACTGTAATTTAATATTAAATATTTGTTTAGATATTGTTATGAAAGTTCTAAAAAATTTTAAAAGTTAGGGCTTCTAACGTAAAAATAATACTCAAATTTAAACCATCATATAAATTTGTTGAAAGGTCAACCAGCAACTAGTTCAGTTAAATACTCTTCAGATACTTAGTTAAAAAGTATGTTATACATGAAGTTGAACCATGAAAAATGTTGCTTTTTAATTTGTATATAACAAAATAAAGTTAAAAAGTTCACACAAACAATAAATGTCAGTGTCTTGGTCTTGAAAATGGATCTTCTTGACATTGATGCACCGTTACCACGTAATAAATTTCTATTGTGGTTGGAATTTTTTGTTGCTAGGTACTATTTGGTACCGAACTCATTTGAGTTATGGATTAATTTTATGATTTAAATATCATCTAGATAAGCCTAAAAATGTTATTTAAAATTTTAAACATTAGAACATTAAATGAAGACCATATCAACAATTAATATTGTTTTTTTTTCAGGTACGAGTCATGACTGTTAGAAAAAGTAGTAAGTACGGAAACAACCTTTTTTACCACCAATTTGTGAGGAGGAAATAGATATTTCTGTATTAAGAGCGGAAAGTGATACTTTGCCGCTTGAGGCAGCGCACTGTATGCTCGAATTGCACCCATTTTTCTACGATCCTATTATTTTAGACAAATAATTTAAAAAAACAGTTTTTCACTCGCAAAGTGCTTCGAAGCATCGAATATTGTTACCACAAGGTTAAAGATTTTAGTTTGGAATTTTTCGCCAAAATAGGTCAGCAATTCTCCGAATATTTTTTTTATTTTCTTTGAGAGGTAACAATCCATGAAAATATTATATTGTTTTTCGTATTTACCACTGGATTTATAGTTGGCAGAGGATTAGGAGCAATATTTTTAGTAAAATCTGCTATATTTGGAGATGTGCTTGAAAATTTGCTGTTACTATTAATTTCAAATAGCTATTTATAAGCAGACAACTTTTTTATAAACTACCAATGATTTCATAGTCTACTATTTCACAAGTGCAATCACTATTGCAACTAGGTCTATAATATATTGCCTACATTCTAATTGTTATATTTTTACAAAGTAAATTTTATAAAATTAAGTTTAATTTCGTTCGAAATATCTTCAAATATAAATATTTCAATTAAAATCTTCAGTCTGCCCTACATATTGTCTTAATGTACCTATTATTTACTTTTTCTTAGTAGAAATAATATCAAATTATGACAGATCACGGAAAACATCAACTTTGCGGTTAGATTTGAGTGTACAAAAGCCTACTTTGGCTAGTAATCGTAGGAAAAGATTTTTAAATGAAATCGACGATGCTAGTTTTTAGCGAAACAGCTGTCATTGCATTTAAAAACGTATTTTGCGAATAAATATTGGAAGTTTCGTTCAACCATTTAGTTGTTTACTGTTCTTAGTAAAATTATGTACTTGAAATATTTGCTAATATGATATTTAATTTCAAAAAAAATTTACAGTCCCTACTTTGCTATTTCTTTGTCGAAAGCCTTTTGAGTTTTGACTAATCACTCGTTTTGATTCTAATAATTATCACTCCCATTCAAGTTAGGTTAAGTTAGGTTAGGTTAGGTTAGGTTAGGTTAGGTTAGGTTAGGTTAGGTTAGGTTAGGTTAGGTTAGGTTAGGTTAGGTTAGGTTAGGTTAGGTTGCTAAATTGTATAACAGTTATGTATAAATGTAAAATAATGGCAACATAAATATAAAATATAACTAAAGTTAAATAATACAATCCACTGGATTATTTAAAAAATACTAATTATCAGCAATATGTTCGTAAAAGGAAGAATATTTAGTATTCACTTTTAACTAAAAGGCATAAAAATATACATAATTTGTTATATTTTCCCTAACCCTATAAAATATACGAACCTACTAAGTTAATATCTGTGGAACATATATAATACGTGTAAAAAAGTAAGTTTTAAAGGCCTAAATTTTAGATTTAAATGACGAGGAAGAGGAAAGTATTTCCAAACTGTCACGAGATACAGAAATCCGAACTGGCAACATTGCCCATCCACCGTTCTTTTTAAGGTTTGTGACCATCTGATATTTAGACATAATCGACAGAAAGTGTCGAAATTTAAAAAAAATTTCGGATTTTCAGTACTTTTAAATGTGATTTTCTCTTTCAAATGTGCAAGAATTTTTTTCTCTTAAAATATTCTATAGCAATGGGACTTTTTAGTAAGTCTTTTGGGCCAGACTTATGCAGGTTCTGTCTGGAACAGAAGGAAACCGCAATCCACGTTCTATGCCACTCTGAAGGCTTGACAAGACTTCGGTTTCTATAACTTGGAGAAGAAAAAAAGAACGCAGCAGGCTGTATAAAATGGTCACTGTCAAGGCTGACGAACTTCATCAGAATGGCTAGATAATGAGCTTTCAAATACAAAGTGCAGCACAGTAGATGTACAAAGGTCGCAGTGTATCAGGCTGTCAATCCGGTCCAATTTGTTATCTGTATTATGTAATGTGCTAATTAATCAGTAGTACCAGTGTCATCAGCGGATCTACGACTTCATCCATTTATTCTAGGTATTATTTCTTTTCAGATTCCTCAGTAATATTTTTGCCCTTTAACTCCCGAAACTAGTTGTAATTACTGCTTGCACCGTATTCCGCAAACTACTACATACATATAGTTTTTTTCAGTGTAAATAAAAGGTACGGCAGCGATCTTGTCTCACAGTTTCCCAATTATTTCAAAAATATCGTTATTTTATGCTCGAAGACTTAAAGATTTATATCGAGGTCACTTTCCAATAATGGACATTGTTTATTAACTTAAGGCTATATAAAGTACGACTCATAGAGAAAATTTTATATTAAAAAGGCGATTATGCGATAAAAATAATGTTTTACGTCGATGCATATATTGATATATTTAAAATAAAACTTCAATCTCGGCTACCGTAGAAAAATAATTATAATTCTTAATATTGCTTGTATATGTTTAAACCAATATTTAGATTCCTATTAACTCTTGCCATTACCCTTTGCCAACAATAAAATCTATTATAAAGTTTTCACAACGTCATTAAAAAAATTGTGCTTTTTTATTTTCATAACGATTCGCAATGCCAACTCGTAGAGAAAAAATAATTAACGATACAGTGTGAATAACAAAATTGATAAAAATATTCCTATTCCTATCAAACATTCCAATCTCTAAAAAAACCACACGCACCATATTCTCTGCATCTCCTTTTTTCGACGGGCTAGGGGTCGTCAGTGTCGGCCATTTTGAATTTATTTTATCAACAATGGGGGTTTTTTATTCCCCGGTTTACCGATCGGAATTTGTTTTCGTTGCTTTTAATTTATTCGACAGAAGCATACATTGTATTTATGTTAAGCGTTTGTCTGATGGTCATTTTTGTCTTTCTTATTGCGCGTCGACCGTTGATGAGCCTCTTCGTTGCCGTTTAATAAATTAATCAACGATTCATCTCTACCACGTGCACTGTTGCCAACTCTAGTAACAAAATCTCCAGACTCTAGATTTTAAAATCTGCTTCCGCAATTTGAGTGACAAATGTGTTCATAATTAATCTTAGCTTACTTAGCTTGTCGTATGTTGAATGATGTTCTCCGGTATTACTGGTTCTCTATCTATTCTTCAAAGATGGTCTTTGAGGGAATTTGAAAAGGATGTTGGTACGCTTTAAAACAGCCATGCAAACAGCAAATAATAAAAAACATTTTTAAATGAAGACGGATTTATTGTTTTCCAAAATATTCCCTTTGATAATCAATACACTTTTTTGCATTTATTAAAACCTTTTGCCATAGCAGTTTTTTATTCCTCTTAAGATACTTCCAATTTTCTTGATATACTTCTAATGAGAAGTCATTAGCTGTTTCTTCGGTGCTTTTAAGTCATTGACAACGCGCCGATTACCTTTGATTTTTGGAAATAAGAAATAGTAATTGGGATCCAAAATAGAACTGTGCGAAGGAAGAGTCATCATCATCACCTGTTTTAGGAGTTGTGCTATAGGTTAGGTTAGGTTAGGTTAGGTTAGGTTAGGTTAGGAGTTGTGCTATAGGTTAGGTTAGGTTAGGTTAGGTTAGGTTAGGTTAGGTTAGGTTAGGTTAGGTTAGGTTAGGTTAGGTTAGGTTAGGTTAGGTTAGGTTAGGTTAGGTTAGGTTAGGTTAGGTTAGGTTAGGTTAGGTTAGGTTAGGTTAGGTTAGGTTAGGTTAGGTTAGGTTAGGTTAGGTTAGGTTAGGTTAGGTTAGGTTAGGTTAGGTTAGGTTAGGTTAGGTTAGTTTAGTTTAGTTTAGTTTAGTTTAGGTTAGGTTAGGTTAGGTTAGGTTAGGTTAGGTTAGGTTAGGTTAGGTTAGGTTAGGTTAGGTTAGGTTAGGTTAGGTTCGGTATATGGTGAGTGGGTATATAAAGACCCTCCACTGCGACTCGCAAGAGTCTATTGTGGCTCCCACCTACTCAGATTTCACCAAACAGATTCAGTTTCTTAACAAAGCCGATTAGTTTGTTTGGTGAATGATATTTCAGGTACTAAGGCGACAGAGAAACCTTGCCAAACATCAGATACCTGATTCAAGCCGCCGCGGGGCAGGCACATATTATATGCTCTGACAAAGACGACAGATCGGATCCACCGACAGTCCAAGTTTGTGCATATGATGATTCAAATAATAGTGGCCTGTTAAATGACCTGTTAGACAAGGTGGGTCGTGCCTGCTATAGTCTTAACATTTATTTGAAGACATTCTTCGAGGGATGTATAAAAGACTTTGAATGAACCAATCCTGGTAAATTATGTCAGAAGTCTAATGCTCTTCTTGCTGACCAAGTATTTAGTGTTTGCTTGACAAAGCTTATCGCGATGCCAATTGTAGGTGCTGGTCCGATAGAAGAACGTGCAGCACCCTTCCTTGCAAGAGAGTCTGCCTTCTCATTTTCCTCCCAGCCAGAATGGCCAGGAATCCAGACCAACAATACTTCATTGCCTTCTCCTATTGAGGAGAATCTTTTTTGGCAGTCTAAAACCAATTTTGATGTTATACGGTGAGAGCTAAGTGCTTTCAAAGCCGCTTGGCTTCGCCTGAAATACGGTTGCATAGGATCCTAGAGAGATTGAAATTATGGTGTTTTAGAGCCATCTGTGTACCAACAGCTGTCCGCTCTTAATAGTTCATCCTTATGGAGGACCCAATCATCTCTATTTGGAAATAGGACGTTATAAGGCAGATCGTATTTTATTGTTACTGTCGCTCTGTATAGGTCTCATTTGTGCATTTAGAGATATGCGCAATTCTTTATGTCGTCCATATGGCCTCCCTTTCCAAAATTATATGGAGAGGAAGTAGGTCCAGCAGGATTTCCATGGCTGCTGACGGTGTGGTACTAATGACACCAGTAATTGCCATACAAGCCTGTCTCTCTAAAAACCAGAGAGCTTTGCTTGGGCCACCGTGCAATAGCCCCATATGTGATCATTGGTCTAACAATCATCACATATATCCAAACCCCAAGATTTTCCATAGATCCTGAGACATGTCCACAAAGATAGTCTGGTCCTATGGATAACTTTTTCCAAGTGAGCATTCCAAGTAAGTTTCATATCTAGGGTAATTCCAAAATATTTTACTTCCGTTGCAAATGGAATAACCCCACCATTATAGGAAAGTGGCGGATGTGTGATAGCTCGCATAATCATTAGAGAATGATTCATCCAAGGCTAGTTTTGCAAACCTCTCTCAAGACTCTCAAGTCGTGTACCACTCAACATTAACCGTTCAGAGTTACTTATGCAGGACAGTGGCCATATATGATCCATCTTTCACTATAAACAGGAGACTATTTGCTTTGCAGTTGAATGTGGCTCTTTGGGGAATATTCACACTGTCGATTGCCTTTTTGTTTCTGGCTCATAAATATATTCCGATGATTCCTTACCTGCACGATTTTAACTCACCACTTTTTAAACAATTGCTTATACCAATCGATGCTAACCTTTTATTTTTAGTAAATTATAGGTTATACAACTAGAGCAAACAACTAAATGTGCAGTTACTTCAAATAGAACACCATGTATTTTATTAGTGCATAATGCGCTTATTTTTCAAATTATATGATTATAACTAGGTCAAAACAATTTTCTTGAATTCACTGGTTAGCTAGTTAATGAAATTCCTCCTTTTGTTTGCATTGCTGATTTCTAGTAATACCCCTGGTCACATTCTTTTCGATTTATGTTCTTTTTTGGATTCTTACTTAGAATAGATTTCTTTGGATTTAATGATTAATTTTATTTACAATCATTTTTTATCCAATTTTTCTCTTCTTAGATGAAGTCTTCATGTCAGATTTAGAGAGTACATCATTAAGTTCTGGGTTAAACAGCTATTTATTTGTTATCGATTCGAGACGGAGGAGCTATAGAACAGAAAAGGGAGTGCACAAGGGATCGGTTCTGGGGCCGCTGGATAGTTTGCGATGAAGGATGCGAGATTACGATGTATGCGGACGATGTGTATTTAGTTTTTACAGAAAAGGGAGAGGCGCAGATTGAAAGGAAGGCAGAGAAAATGTGCAGGAAGATTGTGCAGAAGATTTAGAGTTGTGGATTGGAAGTGGCGGAAGATAAGACGGTAGGTTTACTGATAAAAGGACGAAGGAAGGCGAGGGACGTAGAGGTGATGGTGAAAGGAAAAAATCGTATGGAGAAATACTTAGGTGTGTGATTGGATGGCCAGATATCCTTAAAAAATCACATGTTGAATGCGGCACAGAAAGCAAGAGTACTGGCAGCATGGCTGGGGAGATTGATGGGTTATGTAAAAGAACCGGGAGAATGGAAGAGGAGAGTTGTTGGTAGGACGATTGCACAGATTATGCTATAAGGGGCAGAAGTGTGGGATGAAAGAGCGAGTGTTAACATAAGGATTAAGCCTCTACTGCAGGTGCAAAGAGGGATTTTACTGAGGGTGGTGCAGGGATACAGGACAGTGCTAGAGCAAAAAGGCAGTAGTAAAAAGGGGCGACGAGAGAAGAACTACAGGAGTGGATAGAAGAGGAAATGGAGAGCAGATGGAAGGAGTATGAAAAGGCCTTAAGGATGCGATTAGTAGTAGGAGAGATTGGGTGGATGGGAAGTTTGATGAGTTAAACTACTTTTTGACTCAGGTGCTCACTGGATATGCGTCAAGAGTAGGTTATCTCCATAAGATTGAGAAGAGAGAGACAATTTAAGAAAATTGAGGATGATGTGGGGCGTGTGTTTAGATGTTAGAAGTATGAGGAAGTATTAAAGATGTTGGAGAGTAAACTAGGAGAGGCGGTTTATTGGGAAAATATGGTGGACATAATGTAAGAAGAATGGGAGGAGGTAAACGGAGCATGATTAGGTTCTGTTTGTTCTGTTTAAGGTTACTTCCACAGTGTTTCATGACCTACATAAATTCACTTCACCAAAGGATTATATTTTTAATTTAAATGAAATCAGATATCTATTTTTAGGTGTTTTGATAACAAAATATTTAGTTAATTGCTCTTTCCTCCCTTCAATTCCTTTGTTTACAGATGTTTTTCTTTTACTTTGGGATAATATAATCAAACAGTTCTAAAACTGTTTTGGAAGTAAAGGTGATTTATGTATAAATGACAATTTAGGTACCTTTAACCCTTCTTTCGTTTCTATAGTTCCAGATAGCAGACTGACGTCAATATGACGTCTCATTAAGGTGATTTTGGACCTTAAAGGTCATTTGGTGTTTATATCACCTTTTAATGACGTTTCAGAAACGTCATTTTTTGACGTCATTTTTTTCCTTTTCTGATGACGTTTATTAAACGTCATTTTTTGGCGGTAAAAGACCTTAATACTTAATATTTTTTGTTAAATCAGATTAATTTTTTCTTGCATTTTAAATTCGAATAGAGCAGCATATTATATAACGAGGCATAACCAATGGATATACATTCGCACATAGATAAAAGGACTTAAACTAGACCGTGACGGATAAAGTGAAACATATCTATGCTTATTATCATAAAAGTTGAGTGTGTCCCGGGTTATTACAAATTCTTTGGCTAAATTGCCGAATACAATCCCGAAATTCAAATTGACCGCGTAAATTCTTCCAATGACGAACAAGTTGAATCCATCGAACATGCACGAACCATGACAACGAGTCAGTTGAAGAGGTTGGCGGAAGGATGGTCATTGTCCATTATTGTCGTTTCGTTTGTTTGTGATCACAATGGCGGCAGACTGAGCAGTAAAAATGCAAATGTGGGTCATCGTGAATTAAATTTGAAATAGTTTGATGTTATTCGTATCGTTTTTATAAAGTAAGTACTTCATTTGTTATTAATTTATAAATATTTTTCCAAAAATTATGCCATTTTAACATGTGATTGCTGGCCATATTTTTGTATGTATCTTGGATGCCGTTGTTTCATTTTTGATTTTAGTTATGCCATAAATAAGGTAAATAATGAAAAAGAAATATATATATACAAATACTTGGGGTCTGTTCAATGTAGAAAGGATTTTTTATGAGAGTGGTAAGTATCTGCTGTATGTTCTAAAAGTAATGTGAAATATTGCACTACAGTTTTATTTTAGATAATTACGATAAAGCATTTCAAAAATTGAAAAGGGCAGAAATAACATCAGATGTCCTAACTGATGACTTGGAGGAAGAAGAATTTTCAATTAAGAGAAAGTGTATCAGACCACTAACTAAAATAATATACAATTTGAACAAAAATCAAACATTTTGCTTATTATAGTGACTTGTATCTTGAAATAGTCTAACTTTTTTATAAATATTATATACATTTTGAGAAAAAAATAAATAAAAAATTGATACATGTGGTTTTTATTAAGCATACCTTACTTTTTGAAGTAAACTAAATGAAACATCTAATACTAGGTCTAAACTGACGTTATTAATAACGTCTAAACTGACGTCATTGTAACATCTAAACTGACATCATTATAACGTCTAAAATGACGTCATTTTACCTGTGACATTGTGACGTTTTTCAAATGTAAAATAAACGTCAATTTAAAAGTCATAGTGACGTCTGCGATGCCCAAAAACAAACGTTATTTTCACGTCACCTTGCTAGTCAGCTCCATCAGATCTGAACTTATATAATTTCTTATAACCCAGGTTTATTTTCAGGGTTTTATAATACATTTTACATATTAAATTTATTGTACTAACCCTTACTATATGGAAGTCCATCTTACTGCAACTAATGTTTCCTAAACAAACTAAAGAAATTAAAAGTTATTAAAATATTAAATATTTTGGAAATATTTCGAATACAATTTCAATATCTTGAGCAACATCAGCATTAATATCATTTAAAACACAAAATGTAGGTTAAAATAACCAGATAAGTTTAAACTGTGAGAACCACCTACTTGAATTTTCAGACTCACTCATACACACCAATGACATTTAAATACTACACATTTGTGATAAAATACAAAATTTAGATTTCCTTGAAGAATTCTAAATAAAAATAAATCTAGCACATCAACAATTTTAAGTTGTTAATGAGCAAATAAATCCTGGAAGTTCTCCACTATTAAACTGTTTTTTTCCTGGTTTTTCGATATCATTTCACAGTTATACTGATCTTAGAGGGAAATACATCCAGGATAATCCCGGGGCTAATAACATCTAGGCTTTAATAATATATATTCACTTCAATATGTCAATCTGACGATGGTGGATGTACCGAAATAGGTGCAAGTGTAGTTCAAAGGTATACTTGTTTATTATTCTTATTTTACATATTGTTCCATTTTCCATAAAATTGTTGTAGATCCGTCCATGTAGATATTAAAATCATGGGCTCTACACAGTCTGCTCCTACAGAAGTGAGGTTTTATCCACTATGCCTTTTTACAGAGAGTAAGTACTTGCCGACCCGTTCTCTATATTAAATTTTGATAGTCATAAGAAAACGTTAGTGTCATCTGCGCCACTACTTGGCAATTTATATCTAGGGATGTGAGGTTGCCCTAGTATTGTATGGTTTTTATATATTAAATGTTAACCAATTGCTGTTTAGATTAAACCAAAAATAATAAGCCAAACTTAAATTATTATATATTTCTTAATCGTTGTTCATGTAAATTTTTCTCGTAACCAGTGGCGCTCCACTACGGTTTACTTTCAATTTGTATGTTCCCTTTATTCATTTTTTGTTTGTTTTATTTTTGGTGTGACCAGTAAACTTGTTCCGATTGTTACTGATTCCGACCCTGATACGCGTTCGCATTCGTAGAAGATGTAAATTACATTTGAATACAATTACTAGCTCGTCCGAGCTCGTACATAAAATTAATTGTTTAAATATATATAGAAAGTTTAAACACTTCAATGGCAAATCAGAGATTTGAATCTGTGATAGCCCACATAAATCTGACTCCGAACACCTTATTTATACGAAACGATAAAAAAAAACAAGAAAAAAAAGCAAAGAGAGAAAGAGATAGAGGTGACGTTAAATGATGTAAAAAGTGTTTCTTTTTCGGTGGTGGTGACTTTCAATGCCAAATGGAATTTATTGTTTTGCAAATAGATGATTTATATTATAAGTATTATCCCCGCGACTCTTGGTGAAACTGAACAATAACTTGACTCTTTGGATAGCAAAAAACACAAAAAAATAACTAATACCACCTTCGACATAGAAGCTCTCTAGGACATTTATATAAGACAAATTGAGGCAAGGGTATACAACAATGACTGAAAAAATGAGGTAAAAATAACGGCCTCTTTTGATGGTAGTATTTTTTCTATTGGAGGGGAAATCCTCATGGACACCTGGCACCTTAATTGGCCCATTTGCCAGGTAGTGCCATACTCTTACCGGCTAACCCCCCCACCAGAAACTAAGTAGTTGGTCTTTCCTGTTACTGCCTAGGAGCATTGCTTCATGAAAGACTGTAATTATGTTGTTGAGGCCACCAACCTCTTTCGTGATTGCTACTCCTTGTGTCCTAACGTGCTCCACATTGTTTTTCTTTTTCACTTAAAATACTTTTGGCGAATTTGCTAACTGCCTCCCATTTGCTGTGGTTCTGTAATCAATTCCACCATTGTTTCTGGAGTTACTTTCTCTTCAATATCTGCTCTGTTTACGTCCCACCTTGGACATTTAAAGAAAGTGTTCTTTACGCTGTCGTCTTCCCAGCAATATATGCACTTGGTACTTTCAGCCATTTTAAATATGTGCCTGTATAATTGAAAACATCTTTGTCCAGATATCAGCTGTGTAAGATAGTATTTTCTTTCCCGTGCTTTCTTTCCACCCACATTCTTAGGTCAAGTCCTCGCGTCCATTGTCCCTTATTGGTCTCATTTTGCCACTCTATCTGCCATTTTCCAAGGATTTCTTCTTCGTCCCCCTTTTGTTTTCGCCTTCCCCCTCCTTTCCTCCACCGCCTGGTGTGTCGGAGTGATTCTTGTAATTACTAGTACAGCCTGCGTTGAAGAAGCAATACTTATTGCGGTCTATCTCTGCATGCTCAGTAGGACATTTTTGTCCCACTTTATTATTACATATAGCTTACATGTTGACGCATTCTTAAGTTTCTATCTAGTATTACCCCCAGGTACCTAATACTCTCCTGGCTCTTAATATTTGTGTCTTCCACCACGATTTCGAACGTTTTTACCGTGCGTCCTCTTGCAAGAATCACCATCTCGGTTTTTTGCGGGGCTATACTTAAACCCTTATTCTTCAAATCTGCTTCATCCTTTCCCACCACTATAATTGCTAGAGCATCTACATACCCTATCAATTTTACGTCTTGTAGAAATCGTTAGAACCTCGTAATAAAGTTTCCATAGTGTTGAACCCAGGACAGATACCTGGGGCACTCCACATGTCATCTTCATTAGTCCCTTTCTCCCTATATGTAGCAGTCTTTCCTTCAGGTAGTTTGCTTATAATATTGTATAAAAAGGGAGCTACTTTCCTCTTTTTTGATCTCCTCCAGGATCTCGCACCATGGGGCGGAGATAAATGCAATTTTAACGTCTATCGTAATCACCAGCACCTTTTTCTACCTATACTTTCGTTTGCCTCGTCAGCCATTTCCTGGACTCTCTTCAAAGCATGTGTGGTCGATTTTGAATCCATGCTCTTCTTTAGCCAGATCGCCAGATTTCTCCATTTCGCTCTTAATTCTAGTGAGTATCAGATGTTCGAAAAGTTTTCCTAGAACGTTCAGCAGACATATGGGCCTGCATGACCTTTGCCTTTGCTTAGGTTTTTCGATCAGTACGAGCTTTGCAACCTTCCATTCTTTGGGGATTATTTCTTTCACCAGTAAACGATTAAGGATTTCTAGGAATTATTCAGGATATTTCATTCCTGTTGCCTTTATGAAAGGAACTGAGTGCTTGGGAAACTGTTTCTGCCACTCTCATTTGGTCACTAATTTCAATCAGTGGAGGTCTTCTTACCTCTGATATCCTTTTCCCAAATATCGTGTTCTACTTCTTCCACGACTTTCTTTCACGCCTCGGATTGATTTCTTCGGTTAGTGATATTTCTTATTTAAGCGAAGGAAAGCCTACAGTTACAAACTACGTAAAGGAATGTATAGTTTAATATTGGAATAGTCCAAACTAGACAAGATCCTAATCGAATCTGATCTTATAAAATAAATCAGAAAAGAGGGTCTGTATATATTTTAGATTGGAAACTTTTCAGTCCACTGTCTTAAATCCTTATGGTCAATGTCACAAAGTTATTTATTGATATAAAAGCTACTAGTTTCGGTCTAATATTAAAGACCATCATCAGGCTAAAAAGAAGAATACCATAGAGAAACATTAGACTTAACAAATTAAATAAGATTTTTTATGTGTGCTGCATTTTTAAACCCTTTCTAGAGCTGTTATAGTACACGTGGCCAATTTTTATGTTATCTCAAGAAAAGTAAAAATATGACTAATAAAAACTGCAATTAAAAACAGATTAAATATTCGGTATAATATACAGGGGTTCTTATTTAAAAAATCATATGTTTGGTTTGTAACGGAGTTATACAACACTCTATATAGTTTAAGGTAATTTCAAAATATGGATCCTAAAGAAATCTACTATTTTTGTTAATAACATTTTTTGATATCTTCTAAAACAACCCATATACCGAAGTTTGTCATAAGGTTGGTACACCCTGTATATATTCTAATTTTTACGCGATTCCTCCCCCACATATCGGGTAACTACTGTACCTACCTACCCACTTAAAACACCTATAATCAACCACCGCCTTAGTTGAAAAACAAATCTGATAAGCTTTGAATATATTATAATTCATAAAACATATAAGTCATGAATATTATCTAAAATTATAATACACTAGCCTTCAGCCCTCGCTGCTCTGCACGGGTGCAATTTAGAGATGTAATTTTATCTTGACATATTGTACAGGCATAGTTGGGTGTTTTTAATTGTCGCCGTCAAAATATTATCGCATTACCGAGTGTCTTTAATCACATTTTTATCATAAAGTAATTTGAAGCATACTGATTGATATAAAAAAAGGTTTACTACGATATCCTAGAGCCCAAAAAAAGTCGATATAGTATATTGTGAAACAAGTGGGAAAAGTGCTTTTCCCACGTGTTACACACTATACTTTTTCTACGACTGCAACTAAAAATTAAAATAATGTGGTATTTTATTCTAAAATGTTCAAAATAAACTAAGAGAAAGTTTTCAGAAAAGAATTTGACTTTACAAGTTTTTCTCCTATCCATTAACTTATCGTACGCTATTTCATATTTCTTTCTGGAAGTTACTGGTAATAAGTCCAGAGTGACATTTGCTGCTTTTTCCAAAATTTCTGGCGGTGTATTATTAATTTAATATTAATTTATTAATTAATTTAAACCCAGAACAATCTTCAAATCCAATTCCACATCAAAATTCCGATAGCCGTAGCTTGACTAAAATTGAATATCCAGGTGAAGGAAATTTCTCAAAAAATACCTTCAAATGTTCTTCGATCCACCCCAAAAAGGGAACCTGTGCAATTTTGTATATAAGGACGCGAGGAAGTGTTCAATATTACTAGGTAATTACTAAATAAATCCAGTTAGTTGTTATTTGAGAGGAATGTCATTTCAATCTCATTAACGGTATGTGACAGCGTTTTCTTCTAATTATATAATGTATAAATACGTGCGAATACATAATTGTCATTTTTGGGACCAATCCGGAACCCACACTGTATATCGAATTATCGCGAATAGAGATTTAACCTCAACAAATAAGTATGAACTCGAGAATCGGCCTTACGTTATTTCGCAATCTGCTTGCCGGTAATTGACAATTACCGGTGACATTCCGAACTAGCCTTCATATCTCATAGCTGACAACACTTGGAAATACGGGCCGATGGCGTTGAAATATATATATGTACGTATATCGTAGAAAACGAACAAGAATACGAAAATAAATGAATTTCTTCCAAGTTCCAGTTAGATGACTACTAGAAGAATCGGAATAGTATTTCTTATTCGAATCCCAGTTAGATACGCTAACATTCCTTATAAACGTATTTGTAAAAAATATATCGAAAGTCGTTCCGTAGAACCAGTTTGCATTGTCGGGAGATGACGAGAAGTTACAATGACAAGTTAATTGGTTTATTCTCGTTAATCTGAAGGGGGTAGTTTGATGTATAGAGTTGAAAATATCTTCTACGTTGTTGTTGAGTTTTGATTAACACTGTTTTTGTTCCTAGAGCGGCGTCGAAAAAGAAGGCAACGTCAAAAAAATAAATGAAATCCTTCAAAATTCTTTTTTAACTAACAAATAAGAAATTTTAATTATACTTGATCTAGTTTAAATAAATATTAATTATAAGTTATGTTATTATATAACAGGTCTCGTATTACAAGGGTAGCCTTTTTAATGTGAGCCTTAAGGAGAAAACAGTAATTTGATATTGGATATGGCTTTATTATTTTTTAAAATAGTCTTCCTTTTGCATGTGATTGATACCTCCAAAATATTGTTGTTAAACACTTCTTCAGTGGATACAAATTCTTTGTCCAAGTAGTTTATCTTTGATATTCGGTAAGAAAAAATTATTGGGTGCCAAATTAGAGCTGTAATGTGGATGATTTGTTTAAACAGAGGGTCTAATAAATCTGGGTTACATCGCAGCTTATCGCAGCTCATCCATATGTCTCTGGTCCCAGATTTTCTGCATAATCTAGAACTCGCTTGACAATATTTCGCTGTTCTCCCTATGACCATCTACAATGCTTTAGAGTGATCTGCTTCTCATAGCGGGACAGTAAAAAGTGAATTGTTCCAATCTGGGTAAAATGTAAATAATCCATCAAATCGCTTGGCTTTCATTTGCGAGATGAAGCATGATTGATTCAAATTGATTCAGAAATGACTTTTTAGGTACTCATTAGATTGTAGCTAGATGCTAAGTATTGCCGAAGAAATGGGCAACCATTTGCTACGCAGTGTTTGTTGCACGAACAGTTAAAATTCTTAAGAATAATAAAAAACTCTTCGTTTCAACGTAACTTCCAAGTTTATTTGAAAAAATATGTTTTAAATCACAATGACGGCCGTTTCGCTAAGAAGCATCGTCAGATTGACATTTAAGTTACATTTTGTTTGTTTGTAGCTAGGTACCTGATGTTTAGGCAGTATATACCAAGGCTAGACCAAGTATGGAAGCAACAAGACATAACAATATTAAAGCCTAGATGTTAATAGCCCCAAGAGACCACCTGGATGTAATTTCCTCCAAGATCAGTACAACTGTGCAATGATAGAGAAAAACCAGGAAAAAACCATATCATGCCGATCTTTACAATAACTTAATATATTTGTGTTTTACAATTATGTCTTATCTATGTATAAAATGTAAACTCAACCAAAGTAAACAGTTTAATAGTGGAGAACTTCCAAGCTTTATTTGTTCATTAACAACTTTAAATTGTGGATCTACTAGATGTCTTTTTATTTCAAGTTCTTCAAGGAAATCTAAATTTTGTTTTTTATCACAAGTGTGTAGATTATAAATCTAAAGTGAATGATTTCATAATGTCAAGTAATGTCAAAATTCTACCCTACTTCCAATTACTAGTCGGATGTTTTCACATCGTTTCCTGACAGTTGGGTGACAGTCCAAGTAGTTTGAGAATTAATTTCCAGCAGGTTGTTGGCAAATAGTTTCTATATTTTTGTGGTTTCTTTCTCCTGTTTTACTTAACATTATTATAAATTTACTTAATCTAAAAAGATATGTATTCTGATGACTCTTTCTTTTAAATCTTCTTTTTAGGTAATATCCTTGGGATTATTTACTCATACACATTTTGTCTACAGTTTTCACATTAATCAAAGATCAGTTCGGGATTTATTTTAAACGTGACTTGCGCACACGAATAGTTTGTAAGAAATTGTAAGAAATAAGTTTGTGATTTGATATGAAAACAAACCCTATTTTTATTTTTGTATACATTTTTCGATTTTTGACTATATTTTGACAAATCGAATCTAATTATGTACATAGATTAAGAGACAGTTAGGCACCAACTCAAATGGACTCTTGTACAATATTTGTGTCTCATAAAGTGCAGTCCTTACGAACTTCTTATAAAAGCTCCACATTTGTTGAAAATAAGTTAAATAAATAATTTGCGCGAGGTCTGTATCTTCACCTCACAACTCGAATAGTCAGTGCTTCTTTAGTTTCCAGATCATTTTACATCGGTTTTAAAAAACTACTTATTATTTAACTTTTTTTTTTCGAAGAATTCGCCGACTTCAAATTTCGACGTGTTAATTGGTAGCCGTTACAAACAAAACAAGGAACTTAATTTTATTTTTAAGGCGATAAAATCTATTAAAAAAATGTTTGTTGTCATTTCCCAAACGACTATGCTACATAACATGATATAACGATTAGATTATTTTGATAACGATTCATGAAAGATGTTAACCGGTTTAACGGCTTATATTAAAAATGTACAGGGCGAATAATTATTTAAAATGTAATTTACTTATTTATATTTCGGAGCAGTTTAAAGTTGGCTTTGGATTATTTCATTTTTTAAAAAAGCTGCTGGTGATACCTAAGGGGTAATATAATCTCGATTCTTTTAAAATAATCATTTTTGCAGTTGGTAACATGTTTATGTCAAAATAGCCGCCATTTCATGGAGTTGGGGTATAGTAAGAGTAGATTATTGTCACGTGATCTCGTAATAAAGATAGTATGAAATGACTACTGGAACTTTCGTGCAAAATAGATTTTTTTTACACTGATCACTATTTATTTTTCACATGTTAAATTTGGGGTTATTACAAAGTATAAAAATACATAGATGCAATTCTTTACGTTTGGGTTGAATTACTACGTTTTACGTTTCAGGCTTCCTCTTATCCTTTTCACAGAACATAATATTCTACTTCCTTCACAATATTTTTCTCCATTTTTTTCTCAGACAATTCTGTCGTGCCAGAAACATACAGTTGAATACCCAATGCTTTCTCATTCACCTGATCTAACAACTCTTGATGCTTACGTATGGGGTATGCTGAAACAAACCATTTTTATAGAAAACTTTTGATAAACTCCGTGAAAAAATGTTGACCTTTTTTAGAAAAATGCAGCAGCCCATTTTTAATAACAAATGGAGCCCATTTATGTTTGTTTTTGGTCAATGCCTTAACTTCTGCTTTTTGAAGTTCTCTCTTTCTCAGTATATAAAAAAATAAAAAACATTTTTTTCTCGTGCTAATATTTATTAACGAAATGTATTGTAAAATATTACATGAGTAATGAAATAAGAATTTGTGTTATATTCTTACTTCTTCCTGCCTAGACTATTACAAAGATTTTTCTTTAGTTGCAATGTCTAACATTTGTTCGCACAGAAAAGTTGTCCCAAACATAGTCAATCTTTTTTTGGCGTTGACAACTATACTTGGGTATTGTGTCCTAGATATAGACTTATAAAATTCCAATTTGCTGGTGTGGTGTGAAGAAATACTTGCCTCAAATGGGTATTACATTACATCTCAATGAGTTCAAGTTGGAGGTTAGCTACTGTTTTTACGACGTTCACGTTAAATTCTTCGTGCAGTTTTTTCAGTTACCAAACAATAGAAAATCTATTTCACACTCTCGGGCCGTAGTTTTCCCGGTTTAGAAATAAAAAAAAAACAGAAAATTTTAAAAATTTCGAAACAACATCATTTAATTGTAAATGTCTCGTTATTTTAATCAATAAAGAATATTTTAATAATAATAATAATAATAATAGCGACTAAATCCTTATCACTAATGCTGCGGCGTGGATATGTACCATATTTTTTTAATCAAAACAATTTAGTAACTTTTATCTGCACTTTTTTAGTATTCATTGAGTGAATGTCATAAAAAGTGACCATGTAACACTAGCATATAGCATTTTAGATCTAACGATAGCATAACACAATTTTCCATATTCATGTTGTTAATTGACCCACAATAAAACCATAAGTTTTGAATGCTTCAAAATCTTAAAAGATACGTGTTTTAAAAAGGTTCTCTTGTTATCAAACAAGATTCCTCTTTGATATTCTGCAACAAGAAGTTATAAAAATATTGGGGTCGTAGGAAAAATCGTGTACATAACTCTTTGGAAAGTAATATGCACTCGTTACGTATTACTCGTGTGTAATATTTTACTTTCCACACTTGTTATGTAATATACTATTAATTTTTTAGGTAGAAAAGGTCTTTAGTTTGTGAAGAAGGATGTCTTGGACTATTCTATACTTTAACTCCTTTGTATTCAGATTTTTAAGTATAGATCTGTAGATCTCTTTCAACCTGTCCAAAATTGGTTTGGGTAAGAAGTAACCTTCCCAACTTTCTCAGTACTTTTTGAAAAGTTGCTGCTGTACCTAAAGCTATTGATTTCCATCTGTATTTGTTTTTAAAATATTTGAAATCATTAATATTGCTTAACATTAAATCCGAAATGGTAAATTTACAATTTCCTTTTGTTTATTAATTTTTTGTCAATTCTATCTTCGAGACTTATATATTATGATGAGAACACAATACCAGTTAGTTTGTTATTCGTGCATTATTCGAAAATTCTTCGAAACGTTGACGACATGTACACGAAATCCATAAACTTACTGGCGGTGATAAAATAATATACCGATCAAGTACTATTGGCGGTACTATTGTTGCGGTATCGTGGTTAGTTCGAACGGGTTCTTTAGATGCTCAGACAGGTTGTGAAGGTCAAGGGTACTATTTGTTATGTTGGTAACAATGCGACCGCAGGATAGTAGATTATTTATCGACCCGTACATCTATGATGGTGGCTTATCCTTCAGTATACGTTCGG
Organism: Ophraella communa; assembly: GCA_035357415.1. Lineage (NCBI taxonomy): Eukaryota > Metazoa > Arthropoda > Insecta > Coleoptera > Chrysomelidae > Ophraella > Ophraella communa. The sequence goes on along the minus strand of CM068988.1, from coordinate 14,550,502 downwards.
TAGTATATACCAGTATGTTTTTTTAAATAAATATTTTTTTTGGGTAAAAATTTGCTTCCTCCGTCACTGATGTGTACAATTATTTCTTTAACACTTCTTAGGACTGCTAATTTGCATTTCGGGATGTATTGTATTCAGATTTACGAGGTTAGAACCGGTATCGCCATCTGTTAGATGAAAGTAAAAACACCATGTTACATTATGTCTCGGTAATTTTTAAGAATTAATGTGTAAATTGTTAGGTTATGTATAACACGTTAAGGACACTTTGTGAATATATTATTTATTAGAACCAGACTCATAAATTGTGTTTAGTTTAATGGTGTTATTGACTAATACATTTATTTATTTTATTTTATTCTATCACTATTTCGTTTTTTTTTGTGATCTTTTATTTTAAACCAACATAAAGACACATAATGAACACATTTACCTTTATCAGTGTTTAGACATGTCTTGCATGGTAGATACTTTTATTGCCTTTTTCGGCATTATTAGTACTTTTTACGCTCAGTTTTTCTCTTTTTGCTTAGTATTCTAATATTCCTAATTCGCTAAACAAGTATTTAGTTCGCTCAAAGAATCTTTAGCGATAAAATAATCTAAGTGCCTACTTCTAAAGTAGGCACTTCATAGAATTCAATGATATCATTCGTCAATGAAAACAACACAATATTAATTTAACAAATAAAAATATCTCTCTATTTAAAATTTAGTAATTTATTAGCCGTATTGTTTTGCAAGAAAGCGCTGTTGCCAACCAAAAAATATCGTATATATTTAAATTTATTGTACTTACCCTTACTCTGTGGAAGTCCATCTTACTAAGAATAATAAACAACTAATCGTTTGAACCAAACTTCCAGGAAGAAACTATATCTAATCTTTACAATAACTTAAAATATTTGTGTTACATTTACGTCTTACCTATGTATAAAATGAAGACTCCATCAAAGAAAACAGTTTAATAGTGGAGAACTTCCAAGATTTATTTGTTCATCAACAACATTAAATTGTTGGTCTGCTAGATGTCTTTTTATTTCTAGTTCTTCCACGAAATCTAAATTTGGTTTTTTCAAAACCTCTTATTTGTTATTTTTATTTTACGGTAAGCACAAAATTAACTTCTAACAACATACAAACATATACTGAACAAATAAACAAACAATGAAAATATTTACGTACATGACAAAGTAACAGTAGCCATTTTTGACTCATTTCTTGAGGTTTGTAGGTGGACGTCAGGGTAAAGGTCAATTTTTTCGACTATATAACTTTTAATTTCTTTAGTTTGTTAGTGTTAGTGGCACTTTGTGTTCTTTCTTAATGTATTTATCAGATGTAATGGATAGCCTAAATAAATAAATCAATATAAATTAAAATTTAAATTGAACGTAAGACTTATCTTATTATCGAAAATTTTCCGAATCATAAAAAGTTTTCTTTCGAAATAATTTAAAATCCATTAATTTATTTTTATACATACACAATCAGGTTTTAATAGTGAATAAAATTAGTAATCAAAAGCGTAAAGTATAATTGGAACATTGATTTTTAAAAATTCTATAACTTTTCCCGCTTAGTACTACGTATAAAATACTGACATCAATAATAAGAAAAAGATTATCGAAGATCACTAAGAAGGCAGTAGGACAATACCAATGTGGATTCACAGAACGCTATACACACTATAAAGCAAATAATGGAAAAAGCAAACGAGAGTAAATTAGAATTGGAATGCTTTTTATTGATTTCAAACAGGCATTTGACTCTATCAAAAGAAAACAGTTAATGGTAGCACTGAAAAAACTAAAAATCCCACAAAAACTGAGAAAATTAATAAAAATGACAATGAGTAAGACCACAATTAGCATAAAGACGCAAAGAGGGGAGACAGAAGAATTAATTATAAATAAAGGAGTAAAACAAGAAGATGCTTTATCAACTACGCTATTTAATCTAGCCGTAGAATATGTTCTAAGAGACATAAACAAAGGTAACTTGAGAACACAGGGTGGACAAATAATTGCCTATGCAGATGATATTGTTTTAATCACAAAGAACAGAAAATTAATGAAGGAAATGCTAGAAAAATTGTTGGAGAAAGCAATAAGGACAATAAGCAAAAACAGAGAAAGAAAGCCAGAAATAAAAGAAAAAATACTAGCTGTCAATAAAGCCTATTTCGCAAATAAAAGATTACTTCAAAGCAAAATACTTACCAAGAAAACAAAGATGAATATATATAAAACAATAATCAGGCCAATATTTTTGCATGCCGCTGAGACAATGACAATGGTTAAAAAAGACGAGGAAGACCTACGGATAGCTGAAAGGAAGATTATGAGAACTATACTAGGACCAATCAAAACAGAAAAAGGTGATTATAGAAGCAGAACAAACGCCGAGATTAAGAAAAAACTGGAAGAAGATGTTGTAACCAAAATAAAGCAATACAGAATCAGATGGCTGAGTCATATTTGGAGAGCAGGAAATGAAGCAATGACGTATGCAATGGTACAATGGAATCCAGGCGGGATAAAGAAAAGGGGAAGACCAAGATCGAGGTGGCTGCAAGAAGTTGAAATAGATCTACACAGGACCGGAGTCAGAGAATGGCAGGAAAAAACTAGAGATAGAAAAAAATGAAGAGAGAAATTGTCAAGAAGATAAAATACGTAAAAGGGACTGATCCACCCAAGAAATAGGATCTAGAAAGCTTATGCTGCTTAGTCCCACATAGGGGTGTATAGCCATATTTATAACTTTTCCCGAGATTCAATCATTAAAATTGGAACTACTGTGGTATAGTTTGAAACAGCCGGGAGGTAAACTTTATCTTATTACTCGGTGAAAAATACACTAATTCAAAAAAAATTAGTTTAAATTAATCTCTAGGTTTCATACAACAATTTATGAAGTTCTTCGTGAGATTTGTCAAGGCTAAATTGTTTAAAAACGCACAACTTAGAGGTTGGGGAAAATTTTACGGGAAATAAACTTTATGCGAGAAGAACAAAAACGAAAATATCGACTGATTAAGAGACCAAAATTGCCTGTTCAGGGAGGAATTACTTCAGGTCGATAAGAAAATATATTTAAATAGAAAGGGTTTAACCAACGTAGGACCAACTAAATTTGTTAACGGTGCTTCTAGTTTCTATAAAATGTTATCATCATCAGGTCATAAAAATTAGAAATTGAAACAAAAATGCTACTAATGTCAGACTCATCATTATTGTTTTGAAGTTGAGTTTTATTGAACCCTTTTTATTTGTATTTCAATCACATTTTAAAAATTAATGAACTCTTGGAGTAGATATATATTAAGATGAATAGCTAAACTTCTGTAAAATTAAAATGTAAAATGAATAATTTGTATTAAAATATCAGCTACTTTTCTTTATTTCATTTAAAGTATTCGGTATAATAATAATCTTAAATGTGAAACATTCAAATAGATGGAGAATGTATTTGACAACTTTATCTTGGATAGGATCCTGTAGTATTATTCATTTGCAATCAAAATAGTCCCACTTCAAATAACAAGTCCCAATTCATGTAACAATTTACAACTCACATAGTTTTTTCTTAAAATTAAAGTTAGAATCTGAAACAAAAAGAATACAATTAAAATTATTAATTTAATTCATATGTTTTACAAAAAACTGTTTAATTTAAGTAGTTAAATGTTTAAATATTATTTATAAGGTGAAGGTACTTACATGGTGATAGGTAGACACTTGGTAGTGTTCGATAATAGATATCCATTCAGACAAATTATCACAACCCAAAACTACAAAAACTATATCAATAAATGTTATCAGACAAAGGTGAAATCAGTGTACAAACTATTAAAGCTACAGTGATAGACAGAGTAGCCTAATTTAATGATAAAAAACTCATATAGTGAAAGCTTAAAAGACTATTTCAAACCACAATTAATAAAGGTTGATATGAGACAATTTAGTTAGGAAAAATATATGTAAGTTAGTAAATTAAGTTTGTATATTAGTTATAAGATGTTAATCTTTGATAATGTCAAGAGATTTCAGTTAAATCAGTACTTATAATAGTTAATATCCAGTCCATAAAGATTAAATGAAAAGCTTAATTTTTATTTCTTTTAAGTTAAATTAGTATTTAAAAGTTATAATAGGACTATTTTAATAGATTTATGCATAAATTTAGGTTCGTTTTATTTTATTAGCTCAAATTTATAAAGATTTCAAAGCAATTGACATACTTAAAAGTAGCACATTTCAAACTGCAATTTTATGGGGAAAAACTCATCAAAAAATCATTCAAACAGCTTTTTAATGAATTTAAGAATACAGAGCTTCTTTATATTATCAAAGAAATAGTCAAACATGTAAAAATATTTCATCATTTTTCGTAAATTTAGGTTAAATTTTGCAAATTTAAAAAATTGAAGTCCTAATTATATGTCATTATTGTCATGATTGGAAAAAAGTATAATTGGACCAGGAAATTGAATTTTCCCTCTCTTGTTTCTCGCTGATTCATGCCGAATACGTCGATTGGTAATTAATTAGCACCATAAAATCATTATTAATTAAAAAAATTTGGTAAATCAACGTATTCAACAAAAATATTATTTATAAAGTGTTTTAACAGTACAGAAGTACTTACCAATAAATTAAATTCAACAAAACAATCCAGATTGTAGCAGAATTTATGAGATTCATTTCATCGTTTCTGGAGGTACAACCTAGCAGACATTTTGGATAGCCGTTGACGACCGTTGTGCAGATCACCTATCTAGTAGGAACCCATCAGATTTTGACATCATTATTTGAACATACTTCTACGAGGTATGTGCAATAAAAAACTATTTATGTGTGTACGTATGATTTGGTAAATGTAAATCCTAGTTGGATAATATAATTTGTCAAGGTATCATTTCTTTTGTGTAATAAAATTCTTTGCATGTGATAAACACTTGAACAATATTAATAGTTTTATGCATAGTTTATAATAAACAATTTTTCAATTACAATTTAGTGTTTAATAGAAGATTAAAATTGACTTTTGAATCCTACCCAAGGTAAAGAGTCGGGTTTTAAATTAAATAAATAAATAATTTCACTGAACGTTTAACAATAAAAATAATTATACCATTAATCAATTCAAACATCTCAAAATAATAAAAACGATATAAAACTAAATAAAATAATAAACCAAATGAAACAAATAATCAGAAATTGATGTCCGCAGCGTGGAACTTGATAAATTAATTAAATAATAGAGAAATTATGAAAAAACCCATAAATCATATCATTTGCAATATATTATTTAAATAAATGATCGGGTGATGATTCTAATGTATTCAATCGTTACAGCACTGGTCAAATGGTCTAGCAATGGTCAAATTTCCATTCAGCCAAAAAATGTACTTCAATTTAAATTTAAAAAAAATGGCAACTCTTGCTAAAATAATATCTTTGAAATTACTTTTCATCGATAATTTCATATACACACAGTTATTTAGCACCAAAACAATTTTCATCAACTATGATTGTTGTAACTGTCGAACGATAATAAAAAGTTCCGTAGATTGGATATATTTTGCGGAATGTCAATAAAATGATTTTATTGCGACAAAGTATTAAATTTTGAGAAAGGTTAGTGTAATGCGACCCTTATTAAGGCAATAAAAACTTTTTATTACGCATACTATTAAAAGTTTCATTTGTATCATTGCGAAACGCATTAAATAAAAAAATAAATAAGAAAAAGAAATACTCATTTCAGTAGGATTTTTAATTAACATTAAACCCATGTAATGAAAGAACAGATGATGATTGTCAATTATGTTTGAGACGTGTTACCAATGCCGTTGTTGTGTTGTAGATAACAGCTCGCCAGGTAAAAGGTAATCGTAAAAATGAAAATTGCTAATAGAGAAATATAATTTTAATTGTGTTTTAATTCGTTATGACGAACAGTTATTTGTAAGGTTTTTTTCTGGGAGCGAGAGAGGGTTAACAATTTTGAAGTTTTAGTATATTTCAGGGAGTAACTAAGGGCAATAACTAATAATCATTAAAAGGTGTCTTAATAATATGCTGTTATGGTTTATTATAGTGTAATACCGGTCTAAAGCTAGGTACATGAAGGTCCAAAAGTTCGCACTTTTTGTGCGAATCGCAAGACATTATTTAAATATGAACTATCATATATTAATTACTCCTATATGGACAGTTGATACGGCAAATAATATCACTACACTTCTGTATTGACAATACTTCTTTCTCTCTCGAGTCCGTAGATTTTATCCATACTGCGCATGCTTGAGAAATCCATAAAACACTTTTTTCTACAAACGTGAAAAAATGACAAGGTTCGAGCATTGGCAAGAATATGCGAAGTGCACTTTTTTTATTTTTCTTTGTTACTATGACACCGTACGCGAAGTAGTGTACGAAATACTTACTTCGCACACTGCATGTAAACTATATGGGATTTTTATATTTTAACCTTTATGTTCCCGAATCAAGCAAAAATCCAAGAAATCATTCGTTTATTAATGTATAACAATAATTATTAAGGCTTTCAATTTGTGAGAAAATTTAACACTACCTAATTTTATTTATTATTTACAATGTTAACATTAATGGTGCAGCCAGTGCACGAACCAATATTTATTCCCAAACCAGATAAGTCAGATTCAGCCCGTGATATCCTAGTTTTGGGAGTTGGAAGACTATCCACTGCCGTAGAGCTGACAGCACTTAATCCTGAAATTTCACAGTCTAAAATTTTATTTGATAGGTATCTGAATTTTATTGTTGATAGAATCTTCCACGTATCCTTCGGCCACAGTCGGAGATTTCCAACCTCTATGTCGCTTCAGAACACATATATCGGCCCCGGTATTAGTGTGGCTGATGTTCTCCGAAAACAATGGCCCGTCTAGGCATCAGGATTTGGTAATTTTAGGTGTTTTGCTATTAAGCTAGGCATCTTTCCAATACTATTTATTCCAACAACTTGGTTAAAACATCTCTTATTTTGATACTTCAAAAACAATCGGCGACTGGTAGCATAACTTGGACGAAGAGCCGCATATTTTCGGTTGTGTATGCATTTTTGTATCGGGTATTTTAACAATCAAAATGGAATTTTTATCTTCTATGTCATCGACCGTTATTTTAGTGAGTTCCTCACGGCGGCAAGCACCCGAAATAGCCAGTATTAAAACAACCTAAAAGAAAATCAGTAATTTAAAAAACACATAAAACAATCATCAAAAATCTACCTTAACCAACAAATAGGTTTCATCATCTGCCTCTTTTATGAATTCTTCAACTTCCTCTCTAGTCAAAACCTTAGATTTCTTAGGATGGTTTCCAACTGACAATTTTTTCAAATATGGAACCAAACTTGGTAAATTTCTTGAAATCCACGTTTTCTTTAACATTGAGTGTTGCTTTCAGCATATAATATATTGCCCATAACGTGGAAGACTTCAGCTTCTTAGACTTTGCAAAATATGCCTTCAGCACATTTTCGGATACTTTTCTGGCTTTATTTGCTTCACACCACTCTTTAAATTGCTGATATGCATTATCATACGCCTCGATTTCTCCGGTAAGAGATTTGAAATTACTGAATTGGCCGCATCTGTTAAGTGGGGTACTGCTTACTTCATCGTCGCTCGAAATTTCCATTATTTCACAGTTATAAATATCACGCACGAAATTGACGCAAATAAGAATTCACTCCAACTCCGACAGGTACAATTCCCAACGAAATTCCTACTAAAATTCAATTTTTCAACTTTTTTCCAATTGTCGGAGCCGCCATTTTATACTGTGAAATTTAACTAAATTCGGACGTTTATGTACCCAGCTTTAGTGATAAAAATAACAATTTGAAACAATGTTTCTGGTACTTGGACTACTGATACATATATTAAAGATTCACAGAATTAACTAAACGGACGCCGTGCATAAATAAATATTACCCTATATTTAATTTAATAAGTATGTATATATTATTTATCCGAAAAAATTATTTCTTAATAGTGTATTTAACCAACCACGTCCATATTTTTTCATTCAACGGAAACACATCCATCCCATCTTCGAGTAAATCATAGTTGTGTGCCTTAAAAATTATACACGACAATTTGGGCATTATGCAAAGAGGAATTGCCGTTTTTTTCTCTTTATTCTTCTTCTTATTATTTTCTTTATTAAAACGATCGTCAAAGATGGCGACGAATCCTTTACGCCGCAATCGATAGATCACGCTCGATTCCAGGCGCGCATACTTTGGTTTTGATAGAAAGATTATAGCTGAACATAACCCTAGGCAATAATTGTGGGATGTTGCGCGCTGCAACCATGAAACGGTAATAACTCGGCAGTCGGCCAATACGAATATTTAACTTGATGTTGTAACGGTCGAATGGATTCGATGCGCTGGTCCGACGTACAAATTAGACATGCTATGTCATGTAGACAGTTAAGACCGCGGGCTCCGCGAATATTTTTCAAGTTTTCTCAAAAATAAAACAGCGGAAAACGGTTTTAGAGTTTTAAACTCGTTGCCCGTATTATCGAGCGGGTCATTTTGTTATATTCACATGCAAATAACTTTGTTATTATGAATGTTTTACACATTAACTAGAATATGTATGCGGATATCCTCTAAGCGGAAAACCAACCCGTACGTGTGATTCCATTCTAAACACGGAAAATTTTAACAATAAGTCTAGTATACTTATACCCGTTTAAAATACAGTGCTCAACAATTGAAGTGGAAAAAAATAAAACAAACACAAATTAGCCTTTAATATATCCTTTATTTTGATGTAATTGAATTGGAATTCGATCAAAGTGGGGGTGCTGCCTTGAGCTCAACCTAGCACCCCCCATTTTCAAGGCGATTTTTCTCGATTATCGCGGTGGTACAAATTTTAATTTTTGTATTATGGGCTACTTCTTTTTAATTTAGTCAGTGTGGGGGTGCTAGCTTGATTGATATACAGTAACAAGCTCTTCTACGCGACTAAAGTGTTAATATTTTGAAATCGAATTCCTACAATTCTGGTTAAAGAGATAACAGCATTTAAAAAGGAAACAGAGTTTACTGATAACGAACATGACACGTATATTTAGAATATTATTTTTGTACGCAATTTTTGAAATTTAAAAAATATCCACTTCAATTGTTGAGCAGTGTAGCTGAAGAACGACGGAAATCCCCCATGTACATTTCTAAATTTGCAAGTTTCAAAAAATCCATAATCTTCTTGGGGATTATATATATAGTTTTAATCCCCTACGGTTGAATAGTTTTAATCCCCTACGGTTGAGTAGTGCATTTTGCTGTCAATAATTCACAAAAAACTTGCTGTGAGGTACGTTTTTACTTTCTCACAATTTCCAAGAAACTCACTCGACTTTTCTTGTCAGTAATACAAAATGACCTATCCTGCTTGGTTTTAGAATCAGATAATGAAACGATTATCACCGATTTTCTGTCGTCCACATTAACCACTTCTAATTTGTACAATTCATCGGATCTAGTCGCTCCATGCACACCAAAAATAGCAATAACCTTCATCAACAAATAGAACTCATCAGGAGCTTCTGTCAGAAATTTAATAATGTCATCTGACTCCAGGATTTTGGACTTTTTAGCTTTGTATCCTCCGTTCAAGTTTTTTTAATAAGGTGGTTAACTTGATGAATTTAGAAATGTCACAATTTTTGATTCACCAACAACGTACGCTTCAACATCGACTAATATGACCATAATGACGATGGCATCGCTTTCTTCGACTTTTGAGAAAAATTCGACAGAAGTATATTTCGCTTAATATTCTTAATGCTTTTCCACTCTTTAAAATACTGGTATTCTTTCTCATACATCATCCTAGATTTTTGTGGCAACAATAAAATTTCTGCTTCCAACGCTGCATTTTCTACATCTGATGGAAGGTTTTCCTTTTCTTGTGTACAATTCTTTTCCGTCCATTTTGTATTTATTCACTTTGTACAGAAAACACAACAATATTCTTCGCAAAAACCAATACGTAACAGTAATTCATATCCTTAGCAACGGAGCAACACAATTGTGATTTTGGTGTCCAACATTACAATTTTCTTTAAAATTCTATTTTTCACCTGAACTTGAAGCCTTGCTATAGAAAAAACAACGATAAAATTGCATTATCTTCTCGAAGATAAAGTACAATTTTATCGTCTTGTACAATAAATAACTATTAAAACAATTTATTTATTTTTTTAGTAGGTAGTATAGTTAGTGAGGTTGTCAGTTTCAATACACTCAATAAACTGGTTAGCTTACTAATAGTCTAATATAAATTTGATTCCAGAGTTTCTGATAAAAGACTGTATTCATTTTTGTCTTCCCTAGAAGGAAAATATATATTTTAATGTATTTACACTATTTATTTATTTATTTATATAACTTATTTTCCAGTATCTGCAATTTACATTTACACATTTAAACGTTCTAATTTTTATAAGTATTTCAAACTTGTTTCTCGATCTAAAACAACATGTCTAAAACTGGTTTCACTTAAAAAATGGTATAATGAATGGTTCTCACAGCAATAATTTTGATCTAATAGTTCTTTATATAGTCTAGACTCAACTGAAAAAAATCTTAGCGCTTTTGAGGATTTTTTTTTACTGTAGAACACAATTTATCTACTAATAGCAGAATATACAAATTCTACCAAACTCAACAATCATCATCATCATTCACGGCTAACAATTCTAGGGAATTATAGCGAAAACTCTTCAGGAAGCGTTTTTGGAATCTGTTTTCAGTTGCGGTGGAATATTCCTCGTTTTACCCTATAAGTTTATATGTGTTCATTCTGTGGCTGTTGTCTTACTTCATGCATTCCGATTCCTACATTTTATTTTCCAATTTTTAATCTTCTTTTAATATTCTTAAGATCTTTTTCTATTTCGTCCCACCACCTTTTCTTCGGTCTTCCTCTGCGTCTTAGTCCTACCGGTGTCCAAACTGTAATGCTTTTAATAATTTCTGTTGGTTCTCTTATTATAAGACCTAGCCCTACTAGTCGAATTTATTTATCTCACTATGTTTTCCCCATTCAACCATTCTTCTATTTCCGCATTCGTCTTTAATCCTCTCTGTCCATCTTTTGTTATGTTGGGGTGTAGCATTGTTCTTACTATTTTTCTTTTAAATATTTTTGTCTTCTTCTTCTTTTTGATTTATTACGGTTGTCTTCATAGCATATGTTACGAGAAGTCTTATTAGTTTTTTATAAATATTTAATTTGGTTTTATCCTAAAAGACTTGTTTTTCCCATATCCTTGGTTATCCCTTAAGATTCTTTTTGCAATTCTTTCTTTCCCCGTTTTGCCGATAGCAATTGAAGGTAATTGAAGGTGTTAATTCTACAAATTGTACCATACTCTTAGCAATAGAGAGATCTATATATAATCCAAAAAATGGCTTTTGCTCTGGCTACCTTGCAGTAAGAGGCACACTGACCAAACTTAGTTGGGTCTTAAGACATCGTTTTCTAAATCTTTCTCTATAAAATCTGAATAGATATATTTTAATATATCTAAGTTAAGTTATTACTTTTAAGAGTAATTTTATTTATTTATTATTAGGAGTACAGTTTTAATCCCAAACTTTCTCCCAATCATCATTATAAAATGGGCTAGACGAGTTTAAGAGCTCACATATTGATATCCTCTGCCGGGATATTCATTTGAAACTTTTTTAAAAAGAAAATACAGATAGATAGCAGTTAGGTTAGGTTCTATGTGAGTGGTCGTTCTACGTCCCTTCCACTGCACCCTGAAAGTTCTATGGTGGCTCAACCCTAGGTTGTAGCCCTATGCCTCTGATGAAGCTCTTCAGAGTCATTGGCGACATTTCCATGAAGTTCTTTGACTGGATTTGATGCAGACCAAATTTATTGATCTTTAGACTCTCGAGCTCTCGTCAAGATATGCTCCACCGTTTCATTCTTAGTCTGACAGAATCTAAAGTCCGCACTCTCTGCCAATAGTAGTGACATTATATCTACTTTATTAGAAGACACGTTGAAGTTTGTATTTTTTAAAGCAGAATATTGGCACGGAAAATCTGAATACTTCTCTCTCTAACTGTTCTTTAACAAATAATCCACTTGTATGCCTAATTTGATAAGATTAAAAGAATAAAAAAAGAATAATTCCTAGAAAGCTGAACGTAATACTTTTTCTGTTTTGCGGTAATTTGGAAGAAATTTTATACTCCATAAGAACAAATTATTTTAATAGTGTTAAAAGATTGTTAATGAATACTTTAAAATTGTGGTTTTAAACATTTCAAGACTGCATAATGGAGTGTGATATTTTATAAATAAAGTGAAATTGAAATAAGTAGATGCTGTATACAAAATGGGGAAGTCCCCTCCGTTCTAGTTTCAATAAAATACCTTCATGAAAAGAAGGTACCAAAATAACCCTATTACCAAATTCTTAGCTCTTGTATGTATGTATATATGTATGTATGAATTAGGGGTGATAATTACACTGCGACCTATAGGATCTATTGTGTCCCCCCTTACTTGCCAAGTTCTGAAGTCCAGCTGATTCCAGTACTTGGATTTTTCCTTCTCCATTTCTTCCCTTAGTTTTCCTAAGATTACTCTACTGCTGATCCCACAAGATGGTTCTGGTCCCAAATGTGGGGTTTCAGCTCCTTTTTTTGCCAGCTTATCTGCTGTTTCGTTCCCCTCTATTCCTATGTGCCCCGGAACCCATAGGAGGGTGACAGTGTTCTTCTGGCCCAGTTCATTTAGTTTGCCTAGGCATTCCCAAACCATCTTCGAGCTTATTATATTTGAACTCGGTGCTTTGATGGCTGCTTGACTATCCGACATGATCACAATCTCTTGTCTGCGGTAGTTTCTTCCAATATTGAATTCCACACATCTTTGGATGGCGCGGACTTCTGCTTGAAAGATGCTCGGGTATGTGCCCAAGCTTTCTGAGTATTTGGCTCACGGTCCAAAAACTCCTATCCCCCTTCCCTCGTCTAGCTTGGAACCGTCCGTATATCACTTTATGGTATTCTGATTTAAATTCTGTATGGTGTCTTCTTCCGATTCAGATTTATTACTCAACCTTGTGATGAATTTTCTCACAAAGTTGAATTTCTTTGGCATATCATCTTGGGGCATTTCCCAAGTTTGATCAAAATGAAGTGATCGAGGTTTTTCCCTGATAATTCCTTCTTTGATCATTCTATATATCGTTTTCTTCCTTACACTTTCTAACAGAATGTGCAGTAGGGTTAAGTTTAAAATTACTTCCATTGCAGCAGTGGGGCAAGTTCCCATTGCTCCAGTGATACATGAACAGGCTAGTCTCTGAATCTTCGAGAGATTTTTCCTCGTCGTACTCAGATTAGCCCTTGCTCCCTAAGCCACTGCCCCATATGTGATTATTGGTCTCACTATTGCTGTGTACATCCATTGCAGAATACGTGGGTTGCATCCCCAGTTCTTTCCTGCAATGTTCCTGCACCATGAGGGCACCATGAGGGCCTTGGTTGCTTCATGTATTACTTCGTATTCGTGTTTATTCCAGAGTAACCTGCTATCTAGGATTAGCCCTAGATATTTGACCTCTGTTTTCCACTCGACGATGTTCTCCCCTATTCTTATGATTTTTAGATTGGGTTTCTTTTTGCTTGTAAAGGCTACTAGTGTGGTTTTGGTGGGGTTGATGCTGAGTCCCACCGAGTCACACCATTGTTTCGCAATGTTCAGTCCTCTTTGAACAATATCACAGAGGACATTTTCATACTTCCCTTTTGCCAGGATAACCATGTCGTCGGAATACCCTTGATATGGTATGCCTTCCCTGGTCAATTGACTAAGTAGACTGTCCACAGTGAGACTCCACATAAGCGGAGATGCAACTCCCCCCTGTGGACAGCCTCTGGTCACATTAATGAAGATAGTGTCTTGTCCTGTCTCCATTTCTGCGATTCTTGTAGATAGCAATTGCGACATCCAGATGGAAGTCGTTCTATCTACTCCTTTCTCAATCAGTGCTCTTTTGACTGCCTCATGTGGCGTATTGTCAAAGGCCCCTTCTATGTCTAGAAAGGCACATACCACGGTCTCTTTTTTATTCAGAGCGTCTTGGATTTCGTCAGTCAATTGTATTAAAGCGGTTTCCGTGGACTTTCCCGCTTGGTACGCATGCTGACGGGGGTGCTGTGGCACCTGTTCCAAGATTTCTGTTCTAATGTAGTTGTCTACAGCTTTTTCCATCGTTTTGGGAACAAACGATGTGAGGCTGATCGGTCTAAGGGATTTGGGGTGCATAGTGTCCCGTTTCGCTGCTTTTGGGATGAAGGTGATTCTGGCCCTTCTCCACGCTTCTGGTATGTATCTCAGTTCAAGGCTGCTCCGACTAATTCGGATCAAGTGTGGAATTATTGCCTCTTGGCCCTGTTGAAGTAGGGCAGGAAATATTCCATCCGTTCTAGGGGTTTTGAACGGCTGGAAGGTGTTCATAGCCCATCTCAGCCGTTCCTCACTGCATATGTGCTTTGCCATTGCAGTGTCTTCCCTGGTAGGTCTTTTAGCTTTCTCATTTGTTTTTCCGGAAGGGACTATTCCTCCGGGAAAGTGAGTTTCTAACAGGAGCAGAGCTCTTTCTTTTTCGCTTTCTGTGAAGCTTCCATCTGGCTTCCGTAATGCCATTACAGTGTCTACTTTTCCTTTTGCCAAGACTTTGTGTAGCCTTGCTGCAGAGGGTGTAGCATCTATTTCTTCGCAGAATTTTCTGAAGCTGTTTCATTTAGCTTTTCTAATCTCCTTATTATATGTTGTAAGTTTCTCGGTGTAGCTCTGCCAATCTCCGTTACGTTTGGCTCTTAATTTACATATTTTCTTTAACATCATTGATAATTAAACTCGGGTCTTTAATTTTTAAACCGCTGTATTCTTTTTTTCAAAATGGGCAACAGCGCATTAATATTTACTTTATTTCTCAATCAAAACTATAATATCAACTCAAGGTCTTACCAATTTCGTTTTTATTATTATATAAAACGCTTTATGTGTGCAATTTATTAAATTTATTATTTATTTGCTATGATTAATATCAGTTGGTCTCTTACTGAGACAAGAAACTTGGACGGATAGCACTGGCAGCTTAGGATACAAATTATACAGAAGAAAAAGAAGAATATTGGATTGGTTTGTTAACGTTTGTTCCATTCATTTGTTGTTTTTTTTTGTATTCCATTAGTAATTTTATTATTTAGTATAAAACACAAAAAATACAACAATTCCAAAACACAGCTCCAAAAACCTAATCAAACAAAACAATGCACAAGAGTGTAGAATGTCTTCGCTGTTGCCGCGATGTTGCCAATTTGTAAAAAGAGAACAAAGCGCTTTAAACTTTAAAAACTACCACTTACTTTATTTAGGAACATTTAGAACCTTACTAAGTACTAAGAATAATAAAAACTCTTAACACAAGTTCCACGTTTAATTAAAAATAATAGGTTTTAAATGCAATGACAACTGTTTCGCTATTTATTTCGCTAATATTTTTAATCAAAAGTGGAAGTGTTAAAACGAAGAGTTTTTTATTATTCTTAGTAAGATGGAATTCCAAAAAGTAAGGGTTAGTGAAATAAATTTAATTTAGAAACTTATAAATAATTTGTCAGTTTATTAACTATTAGGAATTATTTGAAAGAAATATAGGAGCCTTTATTCACAAGTAAGCAAATATTGATCCAAATTCAAAGTAAGATATAAAACAATATGGACAACACACCAAGAAACAGGAAAGATGGGAAAGATATTTAATAAGATAACACAAAAAAGTATAACAATACACAGAGAAAACTAAGAAAAAGCAGAGAGATTAAGAAGCAGATGGCGATTGATGGATAAGCAGTAAAATATAAATAATAAAATATGAAGATAAATATGTTACGATGTATGTTGCAATAAATTTTGACGTTTCAGTACAACATTTTTTTTTACTTTTTCGGTGAAATTAATGTATCAAAGTTTATAATTTTAATTTCCTTTATGGATTACCGATATTATCTATCCTTTAACGTAGTATACATACCTACATATGAATATTCTCTTCGAAGGTAATAATTTCTCTAAAAAAAACTTAAAAATCTACACACAAGGTCGTTTATAATGCGAGATATATCGACTATTAAAATCTGAAATAATTGATGATAAAGTTTTACGTTTAATTCTATCGCCTACGTATAAATATATCGCCCTAAAGCCTAAAGGTAAACTGCTCGTGTATAATTACGCACTTGTACGTAATAATTTTGCGAAATTTATCTCGTAAATATTATAAACGGAGCTCATCTGCCCGTTTTAATTTTACAAGAATTTTTGTCCCAGGGGATAATTACTACATGCACTTATTTAAATATTTAAAAAAAATTATGTTTCTTTTAAAATAAACATTATTTTATAAACACCTCGTATAAATGAGACATTAAATCTTCGTTATAGCTGATTGACATGGTTAAGTATTAATTAGCTTTGGTTGAAACAAAAAACATAATTAACTTTTATAACTGAAGTAATAATTAACGGCTTCAATTGCTAAAATCCATTCTTGATACTGATTGATGTAGATTTTTCAATTTGATTTATTATTTCCACAGATCTTTGATCCCAACACGTACTAGTATTTGGTTTGTACCTAGATATTTAATGTAGAATCTATAAACATTTTTTTACTGAAGAAATATAAATACACTAATCTACCATTTGCACGTAGTCAACTTAAGCCACAGCTGGACCTTAAATGTCTTGGGTGACACTTTTTCATTGAACCAAATAGACGGGGAGCTGGCTACAGAAAACAGGGTCGATAAGGGGCGTGCCATTTCAGCTTGTAAACTGACGGGCCCAACTTAGTACATCACCAAACGCCACTTCTTAAGGTCAGCACAGGTCGGTTATGAAAATTCCAGCCGGGTTTCTCGGACGAAAAAATTGGCTAAAACCTCTTAACGTGCGCGCGTGAATCCTTTTGTAACGTGTAGTTTAAACCTCAAATAAAAGCGGTGTAAATAGCGCAAGAAGTTTTGCGGGCCGGGTAACCCTCATAAGAAGCGACTGAATGTGTCGGAAAACTCATCTGAAAAACCTAATAACGTTTTTCAGCCAATTTTTTCGTCCGGGAAAACCGGCTGGCATTTTCATATCCGACCTGTGCTGACCTTAAGAAGTAGCGTTTGGTGATGTACTAAGTTGAGCCCGTCAGTTTACAAGCTGAAATGGTACGCCAGGTACGCTGTAGCCAGCTCAGGGACTAAAATGTTATATTTTCCTTAATTTGATTTAAATGTTGCTTAAAATAAGCCATAGAGAGTCTTGAGCTTAAAACAGTAAGGAAATATTTGTAATCTTAAACTTTAATAAACGTTTGAACTTTCAGATTTTATTTAGAGCATTTTTAATTCCTATGGGCAAAAATAACTTTCTATCCATATATCCAAGGGAAAGTTATGAAAAATATTACATAGTGTGAAAATATCTCCAATACAGTTTCAAAAATAATATCTTCGGCAACATCAGCATTAATATCATTTAAAACACAAAATAATATTCGTACAAAATTTTTAAATGTAAAACCAAAATTATCCAAATTAAAAAAATCTGGCGTTTGCAAAATAAATTGTCCAAAATGTAATGCTGCTTATATAGGTCAAATACAAAGAAATTTTAAAGTAAGTTTCATTGAAAACTTAAGAGCATTTAGATTAAAACAACCAGATAAGCCAAACTATGTAAAACACCTACTTAAACGTCCAGACTCACTTATACGTACCAATGACATTCAAATACTACACATTTGTGATAAAAAAACAAAATTTAGATTTCCCAAGAAGAACTCGAAATAAAAAGACATATAGCAGATCAACAATGTGTTAATGAACAAATAAATTTTGGAAATTCCCCACTATTAAACTGTTTACTTTGATTGAGTCATAGATCAGCCTAATATAGTATTTTCCTGATTTTTTAAAGTTATATTGTTTTTTATTTTTTAACAAAATTACTTGTAAGTTATGCCCCCAATATAAAAAATGTATTTACATAATGACATATTTGAAGATGACTTGGATAGAAATCAAATCTAGGATGAACCTATTTAAGACCCAATTTATTTCATTTGTATAATGAACCAAATTTTTTTAGAAACTTCGGATTGACTAATGCAAGAGTTTTACAATTGCTACCCCTCATTTAGAGGGATTTGGAACGTCTATATAACTGAAATAATTTGGTGACCCTTATTAACCAACTACTTATTGCCTTAAAGTATTGTTCATCAAATGGTTCATCATAATATGCTATTAATTTGGAAGGGTGTCAAAATAGGGTAAAAGATGGGGTTCTAAAACTTCTTGGATATAACGCTCCGGGTTCATATTACCTCTGATGAAGATTAAAAGTGATCTCGAACCATAAGCTATAGCACCCCAAACCATCACTCCAACAGATTGATCAACATGCCTTTCAACAAAAAACCGTGGATTTCTCCTTTGACCACGTCGTCTTTTAACCCTTGCTCGACCATCGTCCATGCCTAAACAAAATCGAGACTCGTCACTAAAGACAATACTGTTCCATTCCTGATCCGAGTGACCGTTCTCTGCATCACTCAAGGCGATTACGTCGGTATTCTGGAGTTAAAGGGAGGACCCAGTGTCACTTAGTATATCTCTTAAGTTTGCTAATGCTTTAGCTTTATTTCTTATTATTCTGTAGTTATTTGTAAACTTTTGTTAAATGTTGTTTGTTTTGGGTTTATCTCTTTGCATTTGGTTTTATTTACTGTTCTGGTTCCTAGAGCTTCAAACGCTGTCGAATTCATATAATCTTTAGGTTTTTCCTTGCTGTTTTTGAATTATATTGCTTCATAATGTATTTGATTTTATTTTGGAAGTTTCTCTATTTATATAAATTACTATATCTGTTATTTCCAACTTCTTTTTTTATTTATAACAATCGAAACAAAATTTAGTGTGATAATGTCCTAATTTCAATTCCAGGAGATACAAGACCCTATGCTTCCAAGAAAAATGAATCAGGATATTGTTGTTTATACAAGGAATGAAATATTTTGATAAGCGAAATATTTCATGCAGATCCAAGCAATTTAAGCAGTTTAAAATAATTACATCCAAATTCCATACCTAACCTAACACGCAAACACGAAGGCGTATGTATGTATGTATGTTTGTGTTTTTTTATTATTCAACTTTTACTACAAGTAAAAGTTTATGATAATCGCCAACAATTTTCTTAGTTGAAATATTTGCATAGAAACAATGTGGCAGTACAGCGTGTATATCACCCACTAGTTCATTATCTTGGTGGGTGCCTCTATCCATATACCCGTGATTGATAGTAAATCAGACTGACTGTTTTTATTAGCTAGTTAAAATTCCCAGGAATTCATATAAGCGCAGATACGGATTTTTCAAAATTATCCAGTTAAAATTAACTTGTTAGTTTCTTAAAAAGTCTCCGATAAAATGTTTTTTATTTGATTCGTTTGTCTCGAGACCACCCCATCGATGATCCTAACCTTGCTTTTTCTACGATATTGTTTTGTTTTTAGCGTTGACAAGTAAATTCGGCAACATTGTAACAAAGTGACGAAAACAAGCGTACACTTAGTTAATACTCGCGGCTCTCATTAGTATTCTCTGCGAATTAATCCAAAAACAGAATTGCAAAAGGAACCGACCATAGTGAGGAGAAACAACGAAAAAGGCTCGAGACAGGGCCGTATGCAAATATTTCTTCGGCCACAATTTTACTTTCAAACATCAATTTTGCAGATTCCATTCTCTAAACATCCTAATCCTTTTACATCGAGCATTGAAATCATTCAGAATTAACCTTCTCGGTATACCTACATCAGACAATTAAATTCTTTAGGAAATGACTCGACCAATATTTACAAACATCTTATTTGGTAGACATTTCAACTTTGTCAATACTTATTGAACCTTAAAATAACATGAGGCCAAATTCATTGAGGTAATCTTCCTAAAATGTGTTTGACACCAAATGTACGTAAAGTACTATTTTCGGGAATACCAAGCAATTTTAGATACCAACAGGTTTATTCTTTTGTGTTTCAAAATATTCCTCTTGATGGTATTGAGCATTAGTTCTAAGTATTTGTCACAGTAGTTTTTCCAACTCAACTTGTAGCTCTTGACTTGTCGCTGGTGCATTATTGAAGAGTAACATTACATCTTTCTTTATCTTTTCTTACCTTTTATTTCTTTTCTGCAGATAATTATCTTAACACAGCTTTATTAATTGTTCATAGGTTTCTACTATTTTTTCCTTTTTCATTCCAAGGTATTCGTGTTGAATTCTGAAAAGAGTTTAGAAAAACCTCTATCAACAGAAGTAACTACTAAGAAAAGAAAAAGAGCAACACCAAGTACAATAAAAATGTGTTCAATGTAACTAAAATGACATTCTCACAATTGTATTTTGGACGTGGTTGAAGACTTGGACAAAATTGATATCTTAGAAGTATGGTTCGATCAAACTCTTTCCTCGTCTCCACCTCCAAAGCTTTTCAAAACGAGTTTTAGTTATAAAGAACACAACAAAGAATACACTAGGTAAAAGTTTACATGGCTTTAGAGTATATCTAAATCTTTAAATATAAAACTGGATTACTACTACGTTTGTAAAAAGGCAAGCAAACCTACTAAATACAATATTGTAGGAAGGATATAGTCAAATAATTTGGAACAGTTTCTTCAATTTCCTTAAGCAATTTGGACATTGCTGCTATTGCTTACTTAGTATACTGCGCGTCAACTATTATAATCAAAAAAAGTGTTATTGTAGTTGTGAAAATTGATCATTTAAAAAGTGCTAAATCAGCTGTTATGGTATAATTTCTAGGACAGTGATGTCAGCTCAACAAAAATGTTAGTAGATGTAATGATAAAATTAAATTTTGTAAAGCAAAATAAAATTGGAAAAGTAAACTGTTGTAGGAAAAATAGGATATGGAAGACCAGTTTTACTTAGAATAGAGCTAAAAAAATCTTTAACTAATTATTTATAAGAAAATCTATTTAACGCGGCAAGACATGCAATAGATGCAGAAAATTATTTTGGAAATTCACTTAAATGGGGTTGGCATTGTAGATAATGCGCTTTGACAAATTTGACACTTGTGACTGTTTGTCATTTTGATTAGTTAAGTTTGGTTTGCAAAGGGAAAATAAAGGTCTACCTGTTGTATATGACGCTGAGTGTACATGTACTATTGCATAAAACGTAGGCCAAGACACTGATGGCAAAAGCATAAATGTTTACAGTGATTGTAGCTTAATATTTTATCTATAATTTTATCAACCAGTTAACAACATTCGATTTTACGAAAATCTTGTTAACTGACTTTAGGATATTAAATTTAATTAAATTTAAAATTTAATCGTTTCACCAATAGCTGGATTCTTGCGAAATGAAGACTAACTTCTTTTAATTGCATGTGCTATCAAATCGTTAAATTGCTATTTATTTTAGTACTTACAGTTTAAATAAGAACTTAAAAATGAATTTTTTTAACAAAAATTCCACTTTTATTTACAAAAAAATTGCTTTTTAAAATAATAACAACTATAGAGCGGGTCACAGTTATTATGCAGCGTGGCCGGCATAGGCCAATGTAAATCTTATGGGCGAATATTCAACACTGTTGCCGCTTTGGTTACCTTGGTTTCCTTTAAACGCGTAAAATTTATCTAAAAGCATAATTATAAATATTCTTAATTACTCACTAAACGATTTTCAAATGAATAATTTAGTCAACATTTAAATCATAATAGTAACACAATGGCAAGTTATATTCCCGCGCCAGTTGGAACCAAATTCGAAGAACATGCCGATATGGCAACGCCGTCGTCCATAAACGCAATGCTGCATAATAACTGTGACCCGCTCTATAGCATCGTCATATTGACAAATTGAAATTACATTTTTGTTTTTTAAAGGTAGCTACTCGATTTTGATTTAATATAGTGTTAAGACTAGAAGGCGTATGGAAGTAAAAAGACAAGAATATTAAAGCCTAGATGTTATTAGCCCCAAGGGATTATTTTGAATGTATTTTTCTCGAAGATCAGTATAACTGTGCAAAGATAGAGAAAACCCAGGAAAAAACTATATCAAGCTGATGTTTACAATAACTTAATATACTTGTGTTACAATTACTTCTTATCTATGTATAAAATGAAAACTCAATCAAAGTAAACAGTTTGATAGTGGAGAACTTCCAAAATATATTTGTTCATTAACAACTTTAAATTGTTGATCTGCTAAATGTCTTTTCATTTTGTATGTGTTTAAGTAGGTATTCATTGATTCTTACTTTAAATTTTTTTGTGTGTTTGACCTTTATACACAGCATTACATTTTGGACCATTAATTTTGTAAACACCAGACTTTTTTAATTTAGGTAATTTTATTTTCACATTTAACAATTTTTGGCCAACATTATTTTGTCTTTTAAATGATGAAATTTTTGCAATTTCATTGTAAATATTTCCACAATATGTAATATTATTTTTATAACTTTTAATTCCTTAAGTTTGCTTAAGAAATATTAGGAATAAAAAAATAGTCTATACTAAAATCTATATAGCAGGTCGTTCATCATATTTTTCTTCAATCTTCGTTGCACAGGCTTTATAATTAAGCTTCTTGTTAGATTTTATAATCTGGATAAGCTATTAATCTTTGACGCAGCGTCTTTTTGTCATAAGACCTATGAAACACTCTAGAATATTAGTTGTAAGCCTTTTGCCTATCCCTCGTAGTTTAATTACCAGTATTAAATTGTAACTTAATCCATACAACCATTCGAGTTATCATTTATTCACCAAAGGTATTTTAAGCCGGCCCTGCCTCCACCATTCTATCATCTAATTTCTATGCAAAATATTCATATCGACCCCTCCAGATACAACTTTATTTAAATTAACAAGTTGTCGTGTATAATACGTATGCAT
Source organism: Ophraella communa (assembly GCA_035357415.1). NCBI lineage: Eukaryota > Metazoa > Arthropoda > Insecta > Coleoptera > Chrysomelidae > Ophraella > Ophraella communa. Next base: position 14,527,387 of record CM068988.1, on the reverse strand, counting down.
TTATTTAATTTCGGTTTTGCGCTTACCTTTTTTCGCTTGTTACGTCACTGATTTTCGCGAAGAGGAAGAACACTGCGGACTTAGTCCAAGTTTAGTTGAGATGCATTCCGTCGGTCGGACTCATTTCTGCCGCTAAACGACGTCATCGGCTACTGCAAATATTTCAAAATGGTAGGAAAAAGTGTTCATCCAAACGGACGAGACTCATAAACATCCAAAGGAGAATGTCTTGGAGATCAGGACCGGCTGTTTTATAAAAATACCAGTATATCGATGGTGGAATCGAGATATCTTACAAGAAAATGGTTTGCTGTTGGATCACCCTAGAGAAGGTTTTCTTGTCCTCGGTATGGGTTTGCTTTTTATTTAATATTTATGAACAAATGTTTTAAAACGGATATCAAATTTATAAGTCAAACGGATTCATCTCAAGAACAGAAATTCATAAAAAATATCCATTAATATAACTAAAAAGCAAAATTTCTTTCGCGAAATGAGCAAAAAAATATGTAAAATTGCCCGTAGGTCTTCTCACTGCACACTGCTCGTGGAGGTAGCACCTAAAAATAATGGAAAATCGGCAAAAGCCCTAGAGAGACGGTGGCACACATACTGTGCGAATGCGTAGCATTATTCTGCATAAGACTAGAAGTATTGTCGTTCTGGGGTAGGCACCAAAGATCTTTGTAGGTCAAAGTGCAGGGAACTCTAACTGTAATGATTATGACCACTTTTTCTGGTTTCTAATAAGACTAGAATACAGTGCAAACGTCTAATGTCACAACGATACACAAACAGATGGACCAATAGATGCACCTATTGTATTAAAAAGTCTTGTGATTAGATATTGAAGGTTCAAAATTATGGACAAAGGAGTAAATACAATTTTTGTAACTATTGAGATAGACAGCTTCTTGTTGCTCTTTGATAGTTTCCTACCTAATATAGTTGGCACTGAGAGGAATTAAAGGCTTTAATAACCATTATATTTGGATTTTAATGAGTACTTTCTCTTCTGAAGTTATTTATCGGCTTTATATAGATTAATTAAGATCAGCTTTTAGACCTTGGGCTAAGTGGTGAGTATGGTACTAGTCCGCCCGTCCACTGTAGCCAGCCTAGTTCTATTGTTGCTCACTCCTCAAATCTATATTTGACCGTACGGTTCACATCTTCTAACAAATACAATGGTTGATGGTCATAAACGCCTTAGAGTGAACTAACCCGAGTATGTACATCCAAGGCTGAAGAGTTTTCCTCCAATCCAGATAGTGTCTTTGGCAGTGTTTTTAGCAAAGCCAAAGAGTTGTTCAATCCAACAAACTCGGATTCCGTTCTCTGTTGAGAAGAGTGTTCCCTTGTTCCTATGCATCCTGACCAGGGTTACTCTGTTACCCATAGCAATACAATCCAGCGATTCAAAACAATTCCAGCCGGTTGGAGTACAGCAGCCTGGCTGTGTAAAAATATATTTTTAACAGATAGTAGGACCTTTCTCGAGATTTATATTGATACCTGTATCCTGGCAAACTTCAGCAAAATGAGAAGAGTCCTTTGCTTAAGAGATTTAAAGTTGGGCTTGAGGGTCAGGTTGGCGAGGTGCTATGTTTTCTCGACCAAGCTTCTATGGAATAGAAGCTTGGACCCTTAATGCGGCGTCCACTAAAAAATTGGAGACGTTATGGGTATACACAAGAATTTTAAAAATATCATGGACTAAACACATCACAAATTAAAACGTCAAGAGTAAACAAGGAAACGGAAATAATTAACACAATTAAAATCAGAAAGCTTCAACTTATTATACAGAGGAAAATTCAGGGAAAAAGGAACATAGGAAGACGGAGAATATCTTGGCTGCGTAATATTAGAGAATGGTATGGATGTAGATCAAAAGATCATTTTTTATTATATTATAATTTAAAACGTATTTTTTCCCAAAATACACACCAGTGCATTGCGTTATTGCTTATCTGCTAATCCTTTAACAATGAAGAAACCCTAAACTTTGCTACAACTGAAACAAATACGGGGTCGATCTACCTGGTTTTTAGATTTACGAAAGAAATGTAATATAAAGTAAGAGATTTATCAAAAATTTCATGGTGCTCCCTGTAAAGGTTTTGCATACTTAATTAGTCTATAGTATGTACTTTTTGTACATACTATAGATGTTCAAAATGATCACCGCGGTCTTGGCAACATTTTAATCTTACATAAAAAGGTCGTCTAAATTTAATTAACATAATAGAGGTTGAAGGTAGGGATCACACTTTCAAGTGTCAAAACTGTGTGTTACCTAGGTGTCGTTTTCATAGGTAGTCGTAGGAAAAAGTATTTTCTTGGCAAATACCAAATCCAATAGCTTAATTAGTTATAATTAGTTGTAGTTATAAATAGTGGGCAGTTAAACAGAACCAAAAGATTTAGACTATCATGCACAGTACGGCTCATAAATATCTAGCACCAATTCTGACTATGCATTAACAACAAACTCCCATAAGTCTGTATTTTTTTTACTTTTTTTTCCACGAGAGAATTCCGTATATTCGTTGACAAAAATAACCTGATAAAAAAATCGAAACCGAAATATTTGCGAGTCATTATGTCCGCCACATTTTTGATCAAATTTTTTTGTATGCTCCAAATAGTGAAGAAGACCGATTTGCTACCTTGTACGAAGAACTGGAGACACTATGGAATGACGACTATCTGTATAAGACCTGTTTAATCATCGGAATGATGTATCTTATTAAGAGGGAGGATCCGTCAAACGATCGCGCCCCTACCGCCGAATAAATCATTCGACAAAGTCGATGGTCTGGCAACGTCGTCCTTTGAGACTAAAATAATGTTGCCGGAAGTAAAATAAACACACAAATCTTCTGAAATATATAATTAAGCACTGTTTAGGTTTAGGAAGTACGTATTCGTAATTGTTTGGCAACGATGGTAGTGGGTTGAGTAGTTCAATCACCCAACAAATTATAAACTTATTTATTAATAAATACAAACATCACAAAGACTGTGATATAATGTATAAAAAATATACCTACAGTTTTGATCTACGAATAAAGAATTGAAAGGAAGTAACGTTGTCATATTTTAATGTAGCAAATAATCGCGACGGAAGTCGGCCATATTGAAGAACCAAATATGACTCATTCGAATCGTGACATTTGACATGTATAGTTTTTTCATGCTGTTTTATATATTATTTTCTGATTTAAGTAATTAACCCAACTCTTGAATGGGAATTACTTTTCATCTGTAGGGTTATATTTATCTGAATTATTAAAAATTAACAAAAAATTTTAATGACAACCACATTGTTATCATAGACGTTCCTTTATTTTTTATTTAGACCATCTAAGTCAACTATTTAATTACCTACTTAGAAGTTTTTAAACTAAATTTATATATTACTGTACGTGCACAGATAATTACAAGCGGAAAACAGTTATTTTTTTTGAACAATTAATACGAGGCATAAGTATATAATACCCTGTGTGTGACACCACTGGTAACCGGAAACTTCAAGTCAGCCATATGCAAGAACCATTGCGGACATCGTGAAATCGTATTATGCTCCTTCCTTTTTATTCTTTATTCGTAGGTTTTGATACAAATGTGTGTTTCTTCTTTTTTTAATGTTTACGATTTTTTCATTAAATTTGACTATGGCTTGTCCAGTATAAATATAAGTGCACGTCATCAAAGTGAACAAATCGCTCTGTTCGTTTGACTTCCTTCGTTCGTTTGCTACTGTCAATCAGTATCTTTTTTCACTGTAAATTTTCTAAATATTTACATTTGTAGGCCGCAAGTTATTACAAATAATAAATAAATGCTTTAAGAAAGGTTTCGTAATTAATTTTATATCAAACAACTTCTGGACTAATAAAATATAAACATGAACCCTGGGTGGGCGTGTCCTTGTCGCTGTAGTTGTATTTTCATCTCACTTATGCAGCCACTAAAATTGATATTATCGTTAACATTGGCTCGTGATTGGCTGATTGTGATAACCTTGAAATTAGTTGGCATATTTTCCGCGGACCATGTTTGCTTCTGTCGACTGTAGATGTTGGCAAAATTGCGCTCTGTTGCCGCGATCAAAAATGGTGTTGTATTGTAGTCAAATAAAAAGAAGAATATTAGAGAAACTTCGTTTGACATTTATTAGATTCTAATACTATTTTAAATGCTTGGCAACATAGTCCCGTTCTGACAGCTGTGACGTGCAATTATATTTATACTGGACAAGCCATACCCATTTATTTATAAATTAATATTGAATTTTGGTATGGTAGAGCAAGGAGGACTGTAAGTTTTAACAGTTGACATATGTTATAATGAAATTGTTTTGAAAATGTTTAATAAAAATTCCTTTTCCTATGTTAACTCAGTTACTGAAAGTTTTAAAACTTTTATATTTCTGCATAAATAAACCTCTTATCATGCAAACAAACAAGGGATTATGGCCAATTGACACCCAGACAAATTGTTTTCAAGAGGTGTTACAGCTACAGGCCAAGTTATTTCAGATAAAAGAATTTGTTGAAAGACCTTCTTCTTTATGTGCGGATTCCTTAGTGGAGGTTCTTCTGCAAATTCTTCTCTATTCTGCGCATTTCTTATTAGATTTTGAAGGTCTAAACCTGTCTATTCTTTGATATTGCGCAACCAAGTCATTTGTCTTCTGTCAGTCGTCCATGGTTTCTTTCTTATTTGAGTTGTGGTCTTCATATTTTCCTCAACTTGATAATTATTATAATTTTCAGTACGTTCTTGTACAAAGCAATGGTAAATTTCAACCATAATATTAAAAGATTTTTAAGATTTTTGTTGGAATCTTATTTAAAAATTAAAATAAAAAGATTCATTAATAATTTTGTCTCTAGCAAATGGCAACTCATATTAACACTCCCCGTATCTGGGCTGTGGGTCCACCCAGCCTCACAAACTAACCACTACTGCTGTTAGATCATTAACAGATTAACATATCAAAAGCCACATTTAAAGAAAAAGGGGTAAATCTTATAATTTACTAAAAAATAAAGTTTATCTTTTAAAATTTTTGATTTTTATTATGATTGTTTTTTTTCACCAGGTAAAAATATCACAGTTTTGTGATTTCGTTCAATAAAATGCTAAGCCATTAGTCGTTTTACCTGTATTGATAAAATCATAGAATAACTGTCAAAAATACAATATTGAACAATTAATTTTCTTGCTTACAAGTAACTATAAATCAACATTCATTTATATTATCTAAATATTCTAAAATACACTTTGTTAATATTATCACAATTCAATTCATCTAAACGACAATAAAAATTCAAATAGGTACATACCTACTTTAAAACCAACCTGGTTCTTTATGCATTTAAAACATTTTAGATAGGTACCCACCATTTACCAATCCTGCTAAGCCGTAGCCGTAACTTTGAGATATTATTTTTGTTAACATTATAGAAAAATCAAAAGAATATGAATATTTTATCTTAAAAAACAATGTATTTATTAAATATTATTATGTGTAAACCCACTTCCTTTCTGTCTCTTGATTATTAGTATTTTAATAAATTAGATCATAGGTAGGCAACATAAAATACACGCAATTTGAATTTAAATCTTCTGTCATCATTAATTTTTATAGTTATAAATGCAGTCTAACAGCGAAAATAGAATTAGTGAAAAGATATCGATGAATTATTAAATAGTAGTTTTTGTACAAAATGGTTCATAAAATAATCTTCTCAAATACCACTTGTCCTGTAAAAATTTCACTAGAAAAATTTTTATCTTTCATACCTTTTTTATTTTAGACGAAACTACTCAAACAAACTGAATAAGATAAAATCAATTTGTTTTAGTATTTTTGACAAATAAAAAAGTTTTCGTCCAAACTAAAAATTTATCGATAAAATTTTAAGGTTTCCTGGTATTATGAGATAAAAGTACGAAATAAGTATTAAAGCGAGGTTGTCGGATTTTAAAAAATTAGCAAATCTAATGGTCTTTTATATTTTGTTTCAGGTGAAAATAACGGTATTGGACAAAAACGACAGTCCGCCGTCGTTCAAGAATGTTCCATTACATTTTTTGGTATCGGAAGATCTTAGTCCTGGTCAACCGATAGCAACGATAAAAGCCGAAGATCCTGATACTATAGGAGTACTGGAGTACACCCTACTTAAAGGAGACGATGGTAAATTTTCTTTGAACAAATCCAGCGGAGTTTTGCGTTTGATAGATTCGTTGGACAGAGAAACCAAACATTTATACAAGTTGACGGTGAGATGCAGCGATGGTAACCAGTTCACCGACACCATTGTAAATGTCGAAGTAAGTTTTTATTTATTTATCTAAATTTCTAATCAATAATTTAATTTTTTTTACATTGTATATAAAATAATTTACGGTTTTAAAAATTGCATGACAATTGCTTAAATATTTTTATTGGTATTTGTAGTAAAAATTACCAAAAAATAGAACAATTGTGATAATAATACGGCGAAACATAATCGGATAATACCATCGACAATTATAGTTCAATGCACTTGCGGCTGTTAGGTTGAAATCTGCTAGATCTGCATCTCTCTTGTGGCAACTATGATATTGTGCTAAGCCAAGGCTGGTTTCCTTGTGCAACGATAACCACTGTACGTTGAATCTTTAGTGCAGGTACTTGTCGCTAAATTGAAGAAGAAAAAGTGTTTCTTTTCAGTTAATGCATTTATCCACTTTAGCTTTTTTGTTATAGGAAATAATATTGAAAAATACTGGATTTAACTTTACAGATCGCAAAAAATATTTAATTCTTCAAAACATGACAGTGAGCAATATTTATCACTATTCTATATTATTTACCAGTTTTACATGGACCCCTAAACCACTTCAGCAGCTAAACCGATTTACTGAAATCGGAACTGAAAATCCAGTTTAACTTGTGTTTATATGTCGGGCGAAGAAAAAAATTTAGGTTTGACGTTATATATACCTTGTCCAGTATAAATATGACTGCACGTCATCAAAGTGAACAAATCGCTCTTCGTTTGCTACTGTCAATTAGTATGTTTATTCACTGTAAACTTGGTAAATATTGAAATTTGTATGCCGCAAGTTATTACAAAAGATAAATAAATGCTTTAAGAAAGTGTAACAATATTAGTTCCTCAAAGGCAGGGAGCCAATTTGTAACTAAAAAAACTCTCCAAAAGAGATCCCGGCTAAGAGACCCTCTCCAGGGGGTGGTTCGACTCCTTAATGCTCACTATAGGAAGGATTGTGATGTATAAGTAATAAGGGCGCCACTATCTTTTGAACGCTATCGATTAAGCAAACAAACTACACAAAAATAAGGTGAGACAGATAGAAACACCTTGTAATTGCTTTAATTAAACAACAACTAAAGAAGCTACTTGAAATAAAGACCGATCACGCTACACCCTTAAGACTTATAGTCTAAGGTATACAAATGAAACTGTTTTTTAAAAATATAGAGTTGTAAAAAGAGGACTTAACTTTAGGTTTCTGTGCTGTCTAGGAGGGCGGCTTCAGCTTCTTCATAGAGAGATGAAAGTTTCTTTAATGGTGCTGGCTGCTTGTGATGTAATAGTATTCTTAACAGCTCAGAAGTTGTTTGAAGGACTGTCTTCACATAAGCGGTAACTGGGCTATAAATTTAGCGGTATCTTGGCGGTAACTTGACTCCAACTTAGCGGTATCTTGGCGGTAACTCGACTCCAACTTAGCGGGTTGTATCTTTCTAAAAGTTTTATGTGCCTGTTCTTTATAATGCAAAAAAATTATCAATATGCTAATGTGATTTGAATAAAAAGGGTATGTATTTAATTAGTTCTAGTAAAACTTTGAAACAATCATATATTTGTACTGAATGCATGTTTGTGAAAAATTTGTAACATTAAAAATATTACAGTGAAGTGTTTTTTTGTTTAACGACTACTATTAATTGTTTGACTCTAAAGCAAGTTTTAATAGCGTGGTTGAAGACTACGCTCTAAGATTTTTATGAACTTAAAATTTGTCAATAATTATGTTTTTTTAACTTACGGAAAATATAATGTCTAGTTGTTTACTGATCAATTGTTATATTTTGTCTAAAAGTAATAGCAATAACAATTATTGAAGACACGTGTTCGAAAGCACGCTTCTGATACATTTTATTAGTTTTCAAATAGTATGTGTATAAATTGTTTGTGTAGAAAATGTTTTTTTATTACAATTAAAGCATAATTATGTAACTAGCAATGCAGAGAATAGAAAAAAGTCTACATACCAACAACCAAAAGGGGAAATTTCACAAGATGAGTACTTGAGGGTTTGTTCAGACCCTTCAGACGAGCGTATCAGTTGAAAAGGATATAAAATTGTTGGGCGATTCATTAAATAGTCTAGCTCAAGACTGAAATTGTTTTGTGTTTTTGTGTTTTTTGTCAGAAGAAATGCGTTCGTTATTCAATTGCAAGCGAGGGACGCGTTCTTTGATTGGGCTCGTTCAAACAGATAAATAGTTAGCGTCTATAAGGGGTGTCTCGTGTACAGTAGCATTAACAGTGAATCGGGGTCGGTTTTAACGGTAATAATAGCGGTATCGTTTACGGTCGGTAATAGTGCAAGGTGACATGCCGACAGACATGTTACAAAAGGTTTCATAATTGATTTTATATCAAATACAACTCGTGAGCTTATAAAATATAAACTTTAAACGAACATGACTCATGCTAAAATATTTTAAATCTTGGCAAAATTGTGCTCTGTTGCCGCGTTCAAAAATGGTGTAGTATTGTAATCAAATAAAATTTTAGTTTTGACAAATTAACTTACCAACTGTCGATGGAAAATAAGCTAAGAAATATACTTAACCTTAAAAATATTGTTATTTTGGTTGGTAGAAGTGACACTAGCGACAGACATTTCGGTTTAAACGGTACTTTAAACCGCTATACAGCTGGATCATCCACTTATTTAAATCGGTTTCCAATAGTCTACACATGCGAGTTAGTCTAGCTGATGGTATAAACTTGGTAATTGTGAATTAATAATTAATAATTAATTAATAGTGTTGTACAGACAGTATATACAAATATAAATAAGATATTTATTTACTTTGAAAAATATTAATATGTTCCATTTCGTGTTAAAATCTTAGGCCGCACCTACATTAGATCCGTATTTCTCCCTATCCGATCCGACTCGACGTTGTCCGATAGTCGGACGACGAAGAAAAACATATTTATATTAATGACACTATCCGATCCGACAGCCAATCAATCATGTTTGTTTCCAGTCCGACGTCCCGTTTCTAGTCCGACGCGTGCGTAGTTGGTGAAGGAATTTAACAGTTAAGTTGAACATTTTAAATTTTTTTTTAAAAATGACGGAAAAATAGACAGGGAGTTGTTAATACAACTTGTTAGAGATGAAACTCGTATGTGGGACCAGAGGGTGAAAGCTTACCAATTAGAACGAAATTTCAAATTTTAGGCAAATAATTTGTTTGATACTTTGTTTGATAATTATTAGGTATAGGTATAGTAGTGAGCAAGTATGTTTATTTTTAGTTTTATCTAATTTACTATAAAAGCTGTACCTAATGGTAATAAATAATAATATAATCCAATACTATTCAACGTGTAAAAACTCGATGAAGTATTGGCTGTGATATACCTACCTAAATTATGAAATTTCAATAAATTTAAGAGTAAAAAATAAATAGATATTATTTTTTTTTTATTAAATTGTTATAGTTATAAGTAGTTAATCACTTTTTTATATTTAAGCAATTTACTTTTGTACCAATAAATTCGTGCCTGAGTTATCGGATACCGATGGTCGGACAACGTCGGATCATATCGCAGATCGGAAGAAATACGGATCTAATGTAGGTGCGGCCTTACACGGACCAATAAATAGTGATTTTAGTGACTCCCCTTACAAACACATGGGTATATTTACCCAGCTCTAGATGAAACAAAAAAACGGAATTTAGGCTGTGGTGGAAGTTGGTACTGGTTTCAAATTTTGCATTTGCTCCCTGAGATTCCGAATAAATTTAGATTCATTGTAGTCGCTTTCTCCTTTGATAAAGAATTCTAGAATTCTTAATTGAATTCCAAAAACCATCTCTGATCCAGAACACTGAATATCTTCTTTAAAAGATGTTCTTAACTCTAAAGTGCTGCTAAGAAAAGAGTCCAAAATTCTTAGCTGGCATTTTTTGTATACAATTTCTTTTCTGATTCTTCAAACGATCACATTGAGCTTCTTATCACCATTTTCTCTCTCATTGTGGATGCTGTCATGAATTGTTATTAGTATACTTAAACCAGTATTTGGTTATAAATAATTTTTGTTTGGTTATTTAAAAAATTCTGCTCTATCTATTAACAGCTGATGGATCAATACAAAATGGAGGAGTTTTTGTTAAACACTTTGAGAACAAGTCATGTTAACATTATTTCTTGATTATTAGTTTCTTAATGAATATTTTCTGCGTACAAAACCTTTGAAAGTCCTTAGTTAACATGTTTTCTGCTTTTTCAGTAGGTATATGACACATGATTTAGTTTTAAATATTTTTTCCATTTCTCCTAAAAATCAATTCTACCACAATTTTTATGATGTAGGTTATTACAAAGTTATATTCAGTGAGGACGTAAATGTTTAAATATTTTTGCAACTAAAAATAAAAAGTTTTATTATACTTTTTTTTATTTTTGATAACTCAATACATTTTACAATAAAATTGATTGTACTAACCCTTACTTTTTGGAAGTCCATCTTATTAAGAATAATAAAAAACTCTTCGTTTTAACAAAACTTCCAATATTTATTTAAAAAATTGCTTTTTTTAACCTTATTGACAGCCGTTTCGCTAGACTTAGCATCGTCAAATACATAGAAACGATATGTTTGAACTTTTCTTCGATATTGGTCACTGGCAGTCACTATTCGAGAATTTTTTCTAAACAACTCTTCAAATTCAATTTGTTTATGAAAACATTAAACGTTTCGGTGAGTTATGATCACAATGAATACAATTTTAATACTTTTGTTATCACGTAATGGAGAGAATTGATTAAAGGGAATGCTTTTTGTCCAAAAGATACAGTTTGAAGCTCAGTGCATTGAATATTATCATTTATTGAATCCCTCCACAGAATATTTTGTAGAAAATTCTGGTTTGGATTTAACAATATTTGCCGGTACATTTTTTCTATGTCTCCGGTGAGAGCGAACTGATAAGTTCTGACGATGCTAAGTCTAGCGAAACGGCTGTCATTAAAGTCAAAAAGCAATTTTTTTAAATAAATATTGGAAGTTTTGTTAAAACGAAGAGTTTTTTATTATTCTTAATAAAATAAAATGTTGGAGTTGCATGCCATTCACTTCCTGGCAACAAAACAAAGGCGATAATAAGATTCTTTTAAAACTCTTTTTTATTTTTCAGGGAGTTTACTTAATTTCAAAACGTATCCTATGAATATTGAATTTATGCAAACCTCTACGTCCTCTCTGTATGTGTTAAATACTTGAAGCAAGCCATTTTACAAGCTGTTTTCTCCATTTGATTGTACAATCTTGTTAATATTTTTTGCAAAAGAACATGACATTGAGTTATGTGGCTTCTTAACACCATTTTATCTCATTGTATATACTGTGATTAATTGTAATTAGTAATTTAATATGTTGGTACTCCTTTTTGAGTTTCCACAGTGTAATTCACACACATCTTATCACTACAGTACACTTCTGATTTATATGTAGTTTTCTTTTGATAAATTAGCATAATTTAATATCAAATAACTTTTTTGGTTTATTGCTTAAATAAATTGTTTTATCCAGTCAGTGTTGAAAAAAATATGAATAAATATTTACTTACTTCCTAATCTTTTAAATCTTTAATATGCCATTTTCCTTTTTTTAATGATATAATATGTACTGTATAACTCGCCTTTGGGCGAGTTATATATCTTGTTCATAATGTATTAGAAATACTTCATTTGCGGAGAAATTTTTGTCAACAACTTTTTGAGTTCTACTACATTTTCAAGATACCTACTTGAAGTAATTTTATAAAAATTAATTTACCGGGGATTTTTTTTTAAATTCTGCCTCCTAATAATATTTTATACTTACTTATTTTAGTTGATAACCCTAGCACTAGTACTGTTGACATGTTTTCGTCCTCGTGCTGCGATGGCAACGCTGTATCATTATTTTGGACTCATGCTTACGCTTGTAATCAAAGGCGTGATTTTTGTTAAAAATGGGAATATTTATGTCTGGTAATATTCAGATATGCAGCCAACCTAGCAGAACTTGCTGCTAGCTGAAGCTCTTGCTCAAGGCGAACACCAACTCGAAGCCCTATTCAATACTATAGATAAGATATTCCAAGAATTCCCACTAAAAAAAAACATAAATAAACTTCTAAAGTCACGGTAATTACAAAAATAATTAAAATAAACAACACAGTTATTAAACAAGTGCAAACATTTAAATACTTGGGAGGTCTCATTACTTTTAATTTTAATCGCAAAACAAGCTTTCTATACCAAACAAACTCTTTTTTAATTAACCTAATTTAACCTACAATGTAGTATCGCCCTTTATGGTTGTGAAACATTGATAATAACTAATTGTTGATTTTTGTACATTTGTGTTCAATCCACAGGATTTAATAATTTTTAAGGCATTTTTTATAAAAGACGAATACTGAGTAATTTTTTGATCAGTTTATTTACTTATTTCGAGAATATCTAAGTATTATAAATATCATAATATAAAAAATGTCTGTAAGTACTTTACAATTCTTGTTGATTATTAAAATCTTTAAAATGAAATATTTTTAATCGTATCTTCCCCGAAGTTTTGAAAATTTGTATATTTAGGAAATATTAAAGAAAAAATCTCCGCCGCTTTATGCAGGTGATCAGAATTGCTTTAAGAATTGCAGACCCGCTATGCTACTCTATTTTTCAATCTAACAACCGTACTATATAATATATATACCAGCATTTCTCTGTTATAATAGTCTGTGTACGCCTCCTTCTTCTTTGCGAGTTGAGTGGTGTCCAAAACAAGTTCCGCATTTCTTCAAAATATCTTATCAATCTTTCTGTCTTTCTCTTTCCTTTTGTTTGTTCTTCTCTGGCTTTTAATTAACGATCTATTGACTTTGGATGTCTTCGCGATTAGATTTTAGATTTTCGATTAGGTGAATCTTGAAAATAATTATAAATTATTCATTTATTTTTTTTGGTTTTTTTTTACTAAAAAACTTAGCTTAGATATTACTTATCAATTTAAAAGATCAAATAACTAAAGATCTAACTGTAGTTCGAGATATTTTAAAATGTTATTTTCTTATTGAAACATTTTGAAATAAAGCTTTTTTTCCATAGATAATGTTAAAGTGTTGCAATAACAACTGTTTTAACTTTTTTTATTCAATAAAATTTACAAATTCAAACACATTAAGGATTAAAAACCACTGAAATTTTACAATTAACATTATTAGAAATATCTATTTTTGGAGCATCACAACTTGTACTCGTTTGCTTAAACACTTGATTCGAGGTACTGGATTGATTTTCTGGACCGCCAAGTAGGGGAAGGTGTTCCACAATCAGACAAAAAACACACTTTGTTGTATATGCTTAACATTTATTAAAACAGAACTAAACTTTTTTTGTCATTTTACAAACAAATATTAAACGAACATATTTTGAACAAAATAGAATATGAAAGTTCAATGAGAAAAGAAAAACTACATTTCAAAAAAATTACCAAAAATGTCTGATTGTGGAACACGTATGTTCCAGAATCAGACATTCTATGTTCCACAATTAGACAATGTTTTAACGCACGTCTAGAGTGGAGAAATTCACTTCAAACTTGAAATAAGATTGCTGTCGCTTCGTTGTTCCCACGTGTGCTGATACCATCTTGATTTTTGCAAGTTTTACCAAAGCGATATCTTTTGCTACTGGGAAAATAAAACTGTTGTGATACTTTACCGACTTTCGAAGGAATTTTACTTCATATTCTTCCGTGTCATTTTTACTTAAGACTTCACCGACGTAATAAATAGCTTTGTGTTTGTCTTCAAATAAAACAAAAACGAAGTCCCCTACTTCAGGTACTTTACTGAGCTGATCTAAAAGAGGCGGAGGGTCATCTTCTCCAGTGAAGTCAATCTCATCATCAGAATCTTCAGTGATCTGCAGAATCTCTACCGTATTTTCTTCATCTGTTGAATGTTCCTCCAGCACGCCGTTTTTTCCGGAGTGTCAGTAGCAATAATGCTTCTGCTTTTTTCCCTTTTTTTTTCAAATGCATAAGAAACACAACCAGCAATATCGTAGATACCGAGAGGTATTCCTGGGTTTTCTAAACGCCAGGTCTGCACGGCAGTGTTATAAAATGCCATAAAAGGAGAAAATACTGTTACATCTAGTGGGTGTAATTTATTTAATGTATGAGGTGGTAGCGTTAAAATGACGACTCCGTTGTCTTTAGCGAGATTTAGTACTTCTATTGCTAAATGGTTGTCAAATATCAGTAACGAAGGATTGTCTGGAGAGCTCGAAGTGTGACTAATAAAGTATCGCATAACACTAGAGTTCAATTCACGTGTCATCCAGCCAGAGTCTGAAACTATAATCCCAAGGTTCCATCTGGTGCTCCCGAAACCATTCGCGGTTGAAATTTTTTTCTTGGAAATACCATTATTGGTGGGATAGTATTCCCAGTTGCTGATATAACACAACATGTAGTTACCAAAACACCTCTTTCGGCACTTGTACCTGAGGACACCTGCTTGATGCCTTTTTGAGCAATTATTTTTTTTGGCTTCTGGACTGTTGTGGACAGTTTCATCTAAATTATAGATTCGGGTACCATTTTTGAAATTTCCATACTTATCGTAAATCTTCTGCACATTGTCAAAAAACAGGGTAACGTTATGTTTATTAAATGATGTAGCCCTTGAAAGGTTACATTCTTCATGCTGTCGAAGGCTTAATGTTGGATGTCTGTTCATAAATCCAAGAAACCATTCTCGTTCAGCTTCTTTGCTTGCATGCCAGTTGTCAGGTACAGGCAAATGGTTTATAATGGCCATTTCATAAGCTAGTTTTTTAATGTTAACGATGGTTTGCCCATAACACATCTTTGAGCATGTTAATATATAATCAGCCAAAGTATTTTCTTGTTCAGCAGTAAATACTTTTCTACATATATAATTGGGTGCCATTCTGATTTCGGCATTTGGGTTTTGCCTTTGTCGTTTAACATATTCATAGACAGTCTGGAACTTTAAGTCATACCTCCGAGCAGCTTCTCTTATAGATATTTTATCTTGAATAACAGCATTGACCGCTGCTCTCATATTCTCATCAAATTGCCTTTTATTAGTTTTTCTTTCTCGACCTCGAGCCATATTTCTGAAATAAAATGTCGCATATGCTTAAAAAATAATTAATCCATATTAAAAACTTATGTGTTCCACAATCAGACAGTATCTGATTGTGGAATCCTGCTTGGTTTTAGTATCAGATAATGAAACGATTATCATTGATTTTCTGTCGTCCACATTAACCACTTCCAATTTGTACAAATCATCGGACCTAGTCGCTCCAAAATAGCAAAAATAGCAATAACCTTCATCAACAAATAGACGTCATCAGGAGCTTCTGTCAGAAATTTAATAATGTCTTAATAATCTGACTCCACAATTTTGGACTTTTTAGCTTTGTATACTCCACTCAAGTTTTTTAGTAAGGTGGTTAACTTGCTGAATTTAGAAATGTCACAATTTTCATTCACCAACAACGTACGCTTCATCAGCATCGAATAATACGACCATAATGACGATGGCATCGCTTTTTTCGACTTTTCAGAAAAATACGCCGGAAGTATTTTTCACTCACGCCATTAATATTTTTAAATATTCTTTAAATATTCACCTTGTCAATCAATCTATTATAAAAAGTAAGACTACTTAAATCTCCCATTAAATAATACTTAAATCTCCCATTAAATAAAAAAAATGTACATACAAGTCTATCCTTTTTTCTAAAGAATCCATCAATTTTCTAAACGGTCGGGGATCAACTATGATGTCATTTAAGTGAAGTTAAATTCTTCCAATTATTGACGTGAATTTACCTCTGTTGCATAGATTTTTTTCTTAACATACGACCAAACTATGGAGTTCCAAGGATTAAAGTCGTATGACCAAGAAGACTAAATTATCTGACCTTCTGTACCTCTACCAATCGATTCGGAACAGTGTTTCAGTCTTGGTTCGTTATTTAAAAGCTTGGCTTGAAACCAAGCAAAGCTTTTAAAAATACCAAGCCAAGACTAGCTATTTTTTTCAAGTCAAGCAAGCTTTTTTAAAAAAAAGCTTAAGGTACCAAGCAACCTACCCTACGGTAGGTTGCTTCAACATTTATGCAATGGCAGCTTGAAAGAGTTGAAGACTTGAAAAAAAATTGGATAAACTGCATCCTCTGTATATAAGACCCAAATTTTATTTGTCCACTTTTCAATCAAAGCTAGTAAAGCATCATTCCTACCCGGTATAAATTATTCACATTTTTTTAATTTCTTTTTATCTTGATTAATATTAAAATACTTTAATCACACTTTTGTTTGATTTATTGCCATAAGAATTCAAAGATTTCTTCTGTGGGCATCTTATTGCTTCTCTTACTCTATTAGAACCATTTTATTGTCTATTCTGTAATAAATAATTTTTGTAGCTCGATGATGGTTTCTCATAGAATCCAAAATTACTTGATCGGCTTTGTATTTACGTAATATAATTGTGAGATTAACTTTTAACCTTTTATTAAATTTGACTCACATTCGAGCAATATATAACTAGATTGTATATCACAATTTATCTCAATATTTCAATTTGACGATGAAATTATTTTTCGAAGAGCTGTCAATGAATAAAAAGTGTTCTTAAAAAAAGTGTATTTAGTTAAATTTCTTAGTTTATAAAACAGGATTTAATCTGTTGCAGGTTACAGATACCAACGACAACCCTCCAGTTTTCATGGAAAGTGCCTACTCGTTCGACATTCCAGAAAATGCACCAAGAGGTTCAAGAGTCGGTCAAATTAAAGCTACAGATCCAGATCTCGGAATCAACGCCCAATTGACTTATTCGGTTATCAGTGATTGGGCCAACGACGTATTCTCCCTTAATCCACAATCGGGAGTTTTCACCTTGACCTCAAAACTGGATTACGAAGAGGTAAATCACTGTTTTATTAATTATTTAGTTTGTACCTACCCCACAATATCGACGACACTGTTTTTATTTATAAGCAACGCGGTAAGAATATTTTATTAGAGATTATAAATTATCTTTCTTCGAACTTACACCTTTATTTTACCAAACAGGTCATTAATAGCTCGTAATATGTAAGTTTATTTCTATCATTAGACCACACTCGATTGGAGTTCGTGGTCGGCTTTTGGGCTTTAACATTTTTTTTATATACACTCCGATTAATTTAGTTCTGAAACTATTTATTTTTTTTAGTCAAACGCTTGGTGTCTCGCTATCCAATACGGTTATTTTCGCTGAATCCATTGTTTACTGCAAATTTTAAAACGGAGTATCAATGAATATTATTTGAGTCACATTTTTCCACAATTAGTAAATTAAAAAAAAAGGTTCGTAACCAATAAAATAATAGATTAGATTTTAGACTTGAAGATATTTAGCTACTTCTACGAGGGGATTAAGGAAACAAGAATAGTAAACTCTAATAGGATTGCTTAATCTGTCCGCCAGTGCAATGCGAAAACTTCGCTGACTGTGACGTAGTCTGCAGTCCTTCATTATAGCTTTTGCTATGTATACTAAGTGACATGAAAATCCGAACACCCAGTTTAAATGATTTTATTTTTATAAAATTTTGTATAAGTATCTATTTACTGAAGCATAATAAGTAAATGAAAAAAATTTAAAAATGATTGCATTGCTTTAAAGCACTTTTACTTTTAATAATGTGTGGATGCACCCCGATGTGTTACGCATTCTCCACACCCACCTAGGCAAGCTTCTGATCAGGTAGTATCTCATTCCCGCCAACCACCAGCTCCTCTCGAAGTTCTTCTAAAGTCTGAGGAGGACGTTGCAAATTGAGCAATCTCCTACCCATCATATCCCACACGTGCTCAATTAGGGATAAGTCGGGAGATCTTGGTGGCCAAGGTAACAATGTGACATCATTATGTTGAAAGAAGTCTATTGTGACTCGTGCGATATGTGGTCGGGCATTATATTGTTGGAAAGTTTAATTTGCCAGGGTATTAAGGTAGGGTAAAAGATGGGGTTCTAAAACTTCTTGGAAATAACGCTGCACGTTCATGTTACCTCTGATGAAGATAAAAGGTGATCTCGCACCATAAGCTATACCACCCCAAACCATATCTCCAACAGTTTGATGAACATGCCTTTCAACAAAAAACCGTGGATTTATCCTTTCACCACGTCGTCTTCTTACCATCGCTCGACCATCGTGCATGCCTAAACAAAATGAAGACTGGTGTTCCATTCTTGATCCCAGAGTGACCGTTCTCTGCACCACTCAAGGCGATTACGTTGGTGTTCTGGAGTTTATGGGAGGACCCAGTGTGGTCGGTATGAAAACAGGCCAAAACGTCTTATTAGTTGGTAAACATTTCGCATGCCAATGGGTCTTCCGCGTGTTCTGCAAACCATTAATTTGCAATGGACCTGGTAGTGGAGGAACGGTCTCCTAAGGCCAATAATCTTAGGCGGCGATCTTCACGGTCTGTTGTTCTACGGGGGCGTCCAGAACCGCTTGCTCTTTGCGTACGGCCTTCTCGAAGCCATGCCTGACAACACCTAACCACGGTGTCTACACTTCTTTGCACTCTAACTGCAAATTCCCGAAAAGAAAATCCAGTTTCCTGAAGTCCCACTATACGACCCCTATCAAACTCACTAAGTGGACGAAATCGTACAGGTCTCCGTACCCTAGACATCGTAACCAATCGTAAAGAATGTCAAGAACCAAAATCCGCAAAATTTGGATCTTTACTAAGGCTACAATATTCATTTTTGGATTGTTAGTGGATTTCAAAGAAAGCAGTATAAAAACCGGAATCTTCAACTGATAAGGCTGAAAATTTTATCAATTGTTTATTTCAGTAAAATAAATAAATTCACCAAATTTTATTAAAATAAAATCATTTAAACTGGGTGTTCGTATTTTTATGTCACTTAGTATAAGTGACTGGAAATAATAGGAATTAGTCAGTATTTTTATGATTTCTGAATAACTAACGTACCAGTATTTGGATTTTTGACATTAAACACTAACATTTATAATAAATGTTCACATAAAATCGTTTTAATATTTATATTTAATTAATTTACTGATTACTATTTGAAAAATACTTAGGTAGGGTAAAGAAAACACTATTGCAAACATATTTAGTTATATTTTGATATTAAAAAAATACTTACATTCAAATAAATTTATTATTACACAAAATCATACCTAAAACTAGTGTTTTTTGACAAACAAAGTAACATAATAAACATAACAATTTACAGAATATTACTGTTAACATCCGTGAATCTTTCATGGAGCTACATAATATCTTATGTATGCTATAAAATTTTTTGATGACAAATTTAATATTAAAAAAATACTACATACTAAACACATCTATTTTTCAGTATTGTTATAAAATAATATAAAGGGTGTCCCATTTAAGTGGCCCAACTTATCTTAGAAATTGTAATAGATACGAGGTTGGTTAAATTAGAGAAAAGTTGCACATTTTTAAAGTTAATAAAGTTGCGTTTACAGAGTTCTAAATTTTTTGTTGTACACTCGGTAGTTTTAGTCATTTTTAGCATTTTCGTCAAAATGCACTGAATAAATATGACTGGTATGATATCTGCAATAAATTTTTCCTCTCTTTTACAACGAACTCACAAACAAGCCCTTGTTCCAGCTTAAAAATACTTATTTTATCTGTTCTTTTTACAATACCCAGCCAAACAGTAAAACACATAAAATTTTAAAGTCTACACTGTAGTTTAAGATCAGTTTTTTAAATATTTTTTACAAATATATAATGTACACACATGTATCCAACTATTTACAAGACAAAATTTTGAGAATTTTTACAATTAAACTAAACACAACGATTAAATACGTCGTGATAGTTTATATGTTCTAGTTCACTATTAGTTTACTATTCTTTGGAAACTCCGATGGTCCGTTGTATAATCTAAGTTAAAACTGACAGATTTAAACCACTTTTTTTCTCGTTAGTAATATAAATGAATCTTAACTGATAGTTAAAAATAATCTAATGTTTTCTGATTATACCTTAGTTATTTATGAATCAGAGAAATTATAATTTAATTAAAACAGGAAACAGATCGAAAATTTGTAAACCCTCGTTGGACAAACAAACAAAATTTGAAGATAGCGTTCTTATGCAGTTATAAGGTTCGTTCCAACAAGAGTCTGAAACTATCAGAGATCTTTATGAGCATGCGCATGTTTAAGTCCAAAAATACAAAATAAACTCATTGCTGTTATGGTTTAAAAAGTGGAAAATGCTCTGGTAAATGGAAAAGTAACTTCACTATTTTATTCCATTTTATTTGATAATACTAAAGATATTTCCAGATCAATTTTGTGAACTTTAACCGTTACTGTATAATAGAGAAAGATGATAATGGAACTCCAAAGTCTCCTGATTAAAGAGTAATTTTTAGGATTGAATGAGGTTAAGAATCAAACTGCCTAAGCAATGTCCAAGCAGATAATAAAATCTATAAATGACAGAAGTATTTTTCTCAATAAGTGCCGTGGACAAGGGTACGATGGAGCTAATACCATGAAAGTCACTTATGGCGGAGTTCAAAAATGCATAAGAGATATAGAGCCAAATGCGGTTACCAAGAGAAAGGTCAAAATTATATTTTGTTAAAATTTCAATGCTTTCTTTAGATTTGTTGTTTTCAAAATGATTCAAATACAAAACTGAAAAAGGGTTCACTTACGAATAAGTAATATGACAATAACTTGGAATTTCACAGTTCAAAGTCTTGTACTTTTTTTCCATTATTTGATTTTTAGTATATCAGAAGTTATTTTTTATAAAGTTTTTTAATAGCCTACAAAAAATAAAACCGAATTTGAATGCACAAACATCCACAATATGTTTCACGTACTAACCACTGTTTGAATCACTATCACTATTCATATTGATAATGATAGGCAGAATTTTCTGTCCATCTAATATACGTTCTCTGTTATAATATTTTTTTTCTATCTCTGTATGTTCAATTGAATTTTTCCATATTTGGAGTGTAATAGTTTGTAGTCAAGGATACAATTGGACAATTATTATGCATGTACTAGTGTAAAATGTTCAATTAAAAACGCAACTAGCTCTTTGCAACTACTATTTTACTTCTTATGCTACATAGTGGGATTAAATCATAATTTAGTTTTAGAAAAAAACAGATTCTATTAATAAAAAATAAAAACTAATTCCGCTTGGCAAATACCTATACAAAATAAGGGTAAATTACAGAAAACTATTTATAATCCTTTTATATTGATTAAATTAGCCGAATTAGGATATATTCTCTTAAATATGTATCAATACAAATACTAAAATATATTTTCTACATGTGTATCACTCTGTTAAACGGTAATACAAACGAACAATTGTGGTCCAAATACTTTGTGTTTATATTAAGTCACTTCTTTGGACCTTGGTCACGTGGGTCGGGGTTTACATTTTTACAACTATCCAACAGTATAACAGAAACAAGTGTAATTATGAATAAAGGAGTATTGTCATAACACCTAACGGATGTATTTTAGATATTTTATTTCTTTCTGTTTTTATAAATTAATTTTAAAATCCTTGAATTTGGAAGTTTTGGTAAAACGAAGAGTTTTTCATTATTCTTACCTATAATCTGTTTCAAATAGGTATAGAATAATTTAAGTAATAAAAACCATAAACTTAGCTCAGTTTGGGAGTATTCCATAGGCGTAGGTAAATCTTACGATACTTAAACTTAAAAATTAAAGTTAATTAAAAATTATAAACGTAGGTAGGCCGTTTTGGAGAAGTAATTCGATTTGCAATTTGAATACCAACATCTATTTATGTAAGCGTCTTCAATACTCCTCTGCAACAATATTTTTATGAGCAAATTTTGCATGAAAATAACGTAGTTTTTTGGAAAAACACTACTTAATCTCTGAAAATGTTCAACTTTTTTGTATAAAAATGTGGAGATCTATATATTTTTACCAAATTGTTCTAATTTGTCCTTACCATTCATTAATTTTCGATCCAACGTAAGGATTAACAGGAAAATGGTAGTTTTCCACAATAACGCCCATTTTTATCCCCTTTTTACCCAGATCAACTATTTACATTTTTGTTTGTTACACGTTTATTTAGAAAAAGTACACTTCCATTGGATTATAAATAAGGTGAGCCGCCACTGCTAAGAATTAAAAAGATTCAGACAAACTTAAAACAGAAAATGTTCCGTAAAGAAAAAGAGAATATAACGGATGCCAGATGAAACGTAAAATCGATGAATTAAAACCGGAAAAGGCATTTAGACATTTTAAATTTAAACTAAACAAATTTGGTTTTGAAATTAAAACTAGAATATAAAAAATTAATGACTTAGCCTGTCTCGTATAAGTATGTTACAACATCAATGTTTCCGTATGTTTATGATATAGCTATACATATTTAACTGAGCTCAATAGTACGGTCTCTTTGGCAGTTATTCTCGGATTAAATGTTTAAAACTAATTTAAAATTAATTGTTTAAAAGTAATTTATGCATTCATTTTTTAATTATTTCAAAATGATCTACCTCCAAAATGCTAATAATATGATTAGTACATATTCAGAACATGTAGAAGCTGCCTATTTTTATGATAAGAAAAAGTAATAATAATAATAATAATAATTTTTTATATTTTGCACTTATAAAAATCTTCATTATAAAACGCATTTGCGTATCGTAATGTAACTTTTACGCACGCAAATTTTTGTTTTAAATGGTTGGCGACATGAGTGAAGTATCTAAAGGCAAGACTATTGACAATGACATTTGTAGCTAATAGCAATTTATTAATTTTATATTGTTCTTTAAGAAAGTATCTGTGAATATGAATATAATATTTTACTTATATAATATATTATTATTGGTATATTATTCATTTTAAAATCTTTTAAAACATTAACATTTGATAATTTAAATGTCACAACTGTCAAATTTTATAAATTACACAGTGCTGCCGACATACTTTTTAAAATAAAAATTTTCGTAATTACATAAAAATAAAAAATTAATTTAAAAAATGGTAAAAAGGGCAAAATATAAAAAATATTATAAACAACTTATTTCATATGGCTGTTGTGACACTCGTTCTTTAAAAAACTCATCGCTTCGCGATTCGTTTTTTAAACTTGAACTCGTGTCATAACAGAATTACATATGAAATGCGTTGTTTAATATACTATTTTATTATATTATCAATGTAATAAAGGAAAGGAGGTAAAATCTCGAAGCAGTAGTTACGGGCAAATAGAAGTGTCAGTACTTCCGATACTGGCGAAAAGGGTTGTGGATCTTCATAGGGGAAGGGGTCGAAAAAAAACTTAAACAATCGATAAATTATCGTTTTTCATTATAAAAACATGGAATATAATTTTTCATAAAAATGAAACCCTTCCGGGGAATAGCTCAAGGAAAAGTGTGATTTTTGGCAAAAAATGTTACATTTTTTTAAGATTTTTTTTTATTTTTAAATGTTCTTAATAACATATTTATAATTAACTAGAACATTAACTTTCTTAGCGATATTTATTTCGGATAAGAAAAGTTTTGTTATTATTGTCTCAATGCTTAAACCTACGTTTTATACGAAATATTATTTGTTAGTTTAAAACATTTTCGGCACTAAGAGTAAATATATGAAATTTTGGGCTTGAAGCCATAATACTTTATTTTTCCAGCTTACAATTCAAGGATATACGCACGCTGAAATACTTAGATTTGCGGAGTGTACAGGAATTAATCTGTATGAGGATAAAATTTGGATAAAATTTTAAGGTTATATTACTAACAGCTAGTTGCAGAAGCTAAATGTGTTAAATTTCAACTTTTTTTGAAATTAACAGAAATTAATTATCATTCTTAATCAATACTAAGAATATTTAATATTTTAATATGCAAAGCTTATACACTATCGTGAACCAGATGAAAATTTGGGAAATTTTTATGCAATATAAACAAAGAATATTTATTTTCAGGTTCATTTTGTGAAAGGTCACAATTCTCAATTATCGGCACGATTTAAATATTTAAACATTTTATTAGCCCATATTTGATAAAATGTTGAAATGGTGAAAGCGATAGTGCAGAATTGTCTCTTAAAAAAAATAAATGTACGAAGATATTTTTGCACAAATTTTACATGAATAAACGTTTTTCGGAAAAATGCAATATTCCGGAAAGTTTTAACTGTCTTTCATCTTTCAACTACAAAAAATGAAGGTAATTTGGAACAATTTCCACCAAATTTAATGTTATATGCACACATTTTAGGAAAAATTTGTTCTCTCAGATATTTTGAGGTTATGTAAAATAGTAATTACGCCAAGGTAGAAAAGTGAGTTATTATTTTGAGGTGTTTAATGGATCCGAGACAATAATACACTTTTCTACCGTGGCTCATATAGTATTTTTTTCACTACTATCTATTTATTAAATATTAGTTTTTAAATCTATTAAAAATTTTGGACGGTCAACAGTCACTCCCGTTTCATATGACATGACAGTGATAAGGCACTCAATAACATATCCTATCATTTTTGTTTTGATGTAATAATAAGTACCTATTGTATTTTTTAAATCGCTATAAAATACGTGGATAAGTTGATTGATTTTTATTTGTGAATAAGTAGGTGAACTATTAAACTATTAAATATTTTTTCATTTTGTCTTTGCATCAGTTAACGTCACATTTTGTCAAATAGATTTAGATTAAGTTCTAATCAAGTAGTTCCTGTATTTTTCTACCTTAGTTAAAAATGAACAAATTTACCACCCCAACAAAAGTCAATAAAGTTAGGTATGCAGGCTAGTAGTGAAAAAAATATATTTTACAATAGTTACAGATTTTCAATTTATTTAACTTTCTCATTAAATATTTTTCGATTTAATGAGGTTTGAGAAAATTCTAGTGTTTTACCCAATTTCACCCTTTCCACTATTTAAGTTAATATTCATTACAACCCTCTTAACTATTTAAATTTTAATATTGCATTGAAATGCAGTAGGTAATAAAATTTGCAATATAAATATCAACCAAAAATATTAAATAACCTAAATATTTATTATTATCAATTGAATCTCATACAAATTTGGTCCGTGCTTATGTTTTCTAGTGTCCCAGAAGCAAAAGTGACACCATGTTGACACCTTGGAATAATACCTAAACTAAAACCGGTACGCTACTGATTGTACATTTTATAAAACGGCATAACCCCTCTATGATTATCTTCGAGACGGAATATATCCCGAACAACTCGGTACTGTGACATTAATAAATAAAAAAGAGAATAAAAAAAACATGAAGCGAATAGAAAAGATGATACCATTGTCATCTTTGACTCGTGCCTATATTGTACTCAAAACTATGGCGAATCGTTGGAAAAAAATATGGCTTGCTTGTAAGTTTCCTTTATAAACAAGACCACCTATGATTGAATGTCTCTTGTCGATGCTGCGAGGTCAGTTTGTTTGTGCTTGGTTATTTTTAACAAACTACTATTTACCGGACTGAAATTTTAAATGTTTCGCGTTTAATTCAACGTTTGGAGATGGAGCATCATCAGAAACCTGAAGATTGCGTGTTGCAATGTTACCGCATTCACTCGTTAGTAAGATTGCATTCGTATGTGGTTAAAGGTAGAATGATAAATTCGCTGTATGAGTCTTCTTAAGTGAGGGGAATACAGTTAGCGAGCATTTTATTTAAGATTATTGAATTTTTTAACAAGTGGTTGTTACTGTTTCGATGCAAAATAAATAGTTAGCTTTTCAAAAACATGTAACAGGTTTTTTTATGCAAAAGTCATATTAATAATAATCTTTATTGCTTCTAAACAAGAGTTCAGGTATATAATAAAAAAGACAATACGTACAAAATCAGCAAGACGCGTACATAGGTAATAATCAGCAAAAAAAAAATAAACTTACCAACAAAACATGTTTCCATTGTTAATAATTGATTATAAATGACCTTAGCAAGTCTGCTTAGAGGCTCAACAACACCAATCGTTGTCAACAATAAGTAGAGCGATCGGTGTTTCATCTTCTACAGTTTTCCGAGTTCTACATAAATTCAAGTATCACCCATACAAAGTTAAGTTGGTGCACGAGTTGAATGAAGATGATTTTGATCGTTGTCTAGAGTTTTGCGAATCAATGACGCAATTTATCAATAACAATCCACAATTGTTAAACAATATTTGCTTTTCTGATGAATGCTCGTTTTCATTAAATGGCTTAGTAAATAGGCATAATTGTAGATATTAGGCTGAAAGTGATCCACATATTATGCGTGAATTCCATACACAACATCCTCAAAAACGTTTGGTGTGGTATCCTAGGTGACCACATTGTCGGACCTTTCTTCATCAACGGAAATTTAAATGGTGAATCATATCTTGAGTTACTCAGGGAAGGGGTTGACCCACGTATTACAACAATAATAGAAAATGATGATACTTTTATCTGAAAAGCACATAGGGCATTCGAACAATGTATGTATAAGTGATTCCCTTTCTTTCCTATTACAAACTGTACACAAGCTTTTAGGGTCTATTACATATATGATAATGTTTAATATATTATTGTGATTATTGCACATTCGCAATTGAGCAATAATACGGGTAAAGTTTATGGGCAGTTTCAAAAGTAAATAATTTTTGGGGCCACGACCATAGATAAATACAGGGTAAAATGCCATAATAAGACAAGATAAGTTACAATTCGATGCCAAACTAATATCTAAATCTCTCAATTTGTTGTAATAAGCCGATAGAATTATTTTCCGATTTAGTCGAAGGGACTGAGTAAGAGTAAGAGTAAGGGAATAAGAGTGTTCCAAATGTCTTCGCGCCCGATAAATTGAAATAATTCCCTAACTTGGGATACCCAATTATATTGTATATTTATGGAATCAATTTTGCGGAGTTGCTCATTGAAACAAAGTTTCAAGTTTAAAGCGGATAATTATTATCAATTATAGAGTAACTGTCTTTAAAAATTATTATCCATTTTTTTTATTTCTATAATAATATTCAATGAGAAAACAGGAAGTATAGGTATATAAAAAAGAAACATATCAATATTTGCATAAATAAAAATGGCAACAACAGTTCAGTCTAAGCGACTACTGGTGAAATCAATATCTTTTATCAATTCTATCGTTATGTAGTTAAAACCTCAACATATCATTTCCATACTTTCGCTCCTCCCGTTAATATCGTCCTCTTTATTATACAGTGTGGAAAAGCTTTTTTCGATTACTGTACATATTTAGACAAAATCCTGAAACACGCCAAATTTAAATTATAAATTGACGTTCTTTAAAGTGAGAACTTGATCCCTACCTTCAACCCTCTTTGACTGAAAGATCTCATCCTTCTCTATCCAAAAATGTTATTTTTTTAATTTATTGCAAAAATGAACATACAAAAATATCTGATATATAATATTTAAATGTTCATAACCTATAAAAAATCCTCTTTTTGCCGAAATTCGCTAGAATACCTACACTACTAATTTATTTCCCGTTTCAGTCTTTATATTTAGACAGTACTTAGGAAAGAAACCACATTAGTATTCTTTTTTAATATTAATTTTAAAAATCTTTTAAAAAACTGTCACAACAATGTTAGTTTGTTTAAAATGATTTAGCAAATTGGTTTGTAATAATTATAACTGTAGGATGTCAATATTATATTAATTATGGTTTGAATTTTCATAAAAATTCATGAAAATGGTTAGATTAACCGAAGTGCATAAAATAAGTGTTTTACAGATGATTGGTTAGGGTTATCCCTTGGTTATCCCAAGGTACAATTAGTAAAATAAAGAAGCAATTTGGCGAATTTGGAAATGTAAAGCTGATGGAAAAAACAGCTGCCAATGCACTGAGTGATGATATCAAATTAGATGTGATGCTTGAGTTTGAGGAAAACCCACATAGGTCGAGTAGACAAGTATCCACAACATTTAATGTCAGCCATACATCGATACTAAACATATTGAAAGAAAATAAAATGCATCCCTATTGTTTTGGGCTGGTTTCTCGTATGCAATTCGAAACTCACTGTGGACTGTATATTTATTTATTTATTTTTACGCCTTAACATGTACAAAATATAACGACTTGCGTCTCTGCTTGCTGGAGAGCGACTGACTTTTTACAATTGTGATCGTAACATTACAATGTTGCCGCTTATTATGTAACATATTTTAAAAAAACATTTTAAAAGTAAATTATGGCATTGACACCTATAAAATGATACCGACTCATAGAACTCACGGAAGACGATTTTGATAGGATTACAAATTTTTGCGAACAATTGTTGGAGATATTGAATAACAATACCATCCAATTAGAAAACGTTATGTTTTCTGGTGAGTGCAATTTTTCCGTTAACGGTCATGCTAATCGTCAAAATTGCAGCTACTGGTCCTCCTCACTGGATTAGACAGGACCATATACAATACTCTCAAAAAGTTAATGTTTGGGCAGGGATTGTTGAAAACCATATTATTGGTCCCTTTTTCGTTCAATGTCGATAATTATTTAGCAGTACTACAAAATGAAGTGTTACCAAATTCGGCAAATTTATTTCCTGATCCAGGAGACCCTCAAGTTCCAGCAAACACTATATGGTTCCAGCAAGATGGGACACCTCCACATTATCAACTCAATGTCTGTCAGTACCTCAACTTAACAGTTCCAAATCGCTGAATAGGGAGGCCACATGATTTAGATGATTTAAGAGAACGATAACGCTTGCGATTAGATTGGTCAGACCGATGTGCTGATTAACGTTAGAAGACATTTTTATTTAAGATTTGGATGTTGCTAATACGTTCGCGGTGAGCATTTTGAACATCTACTTCTTTGAAATTCATATTTTATACGTTATGAACAATTAAATATTACATATCAGGTATGTTATTTTTTATGTTAATTTTTCTTTTCTGTATTGCGTCATAAAACCCCTGACAAACCGCCATAATGTAAAAAATTACTCAATCTTTTGTGTCAGTATCTCCCGATCTATAGGTAACTTTATGAGTATTTTATAATAACATTTACAATAACTACGTTTTGCATTAGAAATTATGTTGTATCTCTTTCATAAAAATATCTTAAAACAAAATGTAACTCCGATATGTCAATCTGATTGTTGGGATTATATGGTATACTATGTAGTTTGGATGTGCACATTTATGTTGCTATGAACACAAGCAAATTTGTCGATGTTCCTCTTGCACCACTCCCCAAGGAAATAATCAATACAACAGCAGCATTTCAAGTAACTGGTACTATTCGGAAGGGAACAATACAGCCACAGCTCTGTAACAGAATCCCCACGATGTCCAATTGCCGCCAAAATTTGGAACCGTTCTCCACAAATTCTTCTAGCCACGCCCCAAGCCTCGCCGAACCTTTATCCCCCAACCTCACTCAATTCACCCTGGGCAATACGACTTCCATACAAAAAAACGCCACCCCAGCCCTGTAGAGGATCTTAAATCCTAATTTGGGCTCGTCTATTTTATTCTCTAACCCTCGTAGAAAATTATCAAATCTCCACCAAAATTTCTTGCTTTATTCGTTCGTTAGTTCTGATCTTGCTGGACCCTTTTTCTTGAAAGGGGGTGAAAAAGGTTGGATAGTGAATATATTTGGAACTTGTGAAATCTCTCTCTCTCTAGTGGATTTCATCCACTAGAGATGTCCATAGAAGGAACACTGGAAATACTGAGCCTAATAAGGGAAAACAGAAGATTTCAAGCAGACACCAGTGACAATAAGAAGTGGCCGTGTTGTTAAAATAACAAAAAAAGTTTTAGTGATGCATATATAATTAGTTTAGTTTATTATTATTTATTTATTTGTTTTCGCTATTTTCAAATTCATTTTTCTAACATTGCTAAAAAAGAGGGGGATTGTTAGGTTTGTATTGTATACTATGTAGGATTTGCACATTTATGTTGTAATAAAAATAAAATGTCAATAAAACTGGTTGTCATTAAAAGGTTAAATAAATTCAGTTTTGCACATCAAAAGTACCTCTTATTGTAACGTTTTCCATCACATTCATTACACTGATGATGAGCCGATTGACTTGAAACAACTGTCATTGAAATAAAACGATTTTTTCAGTAAATAGTGGATTGTCTTACAGTTAATTATTTAATGTTCTTAAATATCCTAATATTTTTCAATACGAAGAGTTCGATGATTCGGTTTCTGGTTAATGAAAAAGCGACAATTAAGAAATAAGATAGAGAGAGATAAGAAGTAGATGGAGAGAGGATGAGGAGTCGTTTAAAGGCGACGGCACCCGTGTGGAATATCAATTGAATTCCTTACCGCACACGGGGAAGTTAACGCTAAAGTCGAAAGTTAAAATTGCCGAATCTGCATTATTGTAAACGACTAATTGGACTCTGCTAACGACGATGAATTTCTTTAAAAATATACAGCCGGCATTAATTACATATCTTATTAATTATAATTGTCGTGGACACTATTGAAATGAAAAAAAAATCTGATATATTCCTAAAAAAACGATATCAGAACGTCTGGGATTACAGTATCGTTCGAATGATAATGTGAACACAATTTTTGAAATACATCTTTGATTTTCGTAGGCATTTTACCTTTCAAAAACAGATATTTAATGACAGCTTGATACTCGATTTTGTACAATTTTATAAAAATAGTCACATCAACTCACTGGAAAGACTGTTACGTGTCGAAAATTACTGAATCTTTGGTAAGTAACTGTCAACAGAAGAATAGCGATATTCGTTTGCTCTTTTACTTGTGATGCCATCTTCAGTTTGAAATCGGAAACATTTCAAACTATACTCCTGTAATAAGGTAATTTGGAAGTAGGCCAAAGTTAGGTTAAGTTCCATGTTAGAGGTGGTTCAACGCAAGAATGGTAAACATTTACCAGGATTGCCTAATCGGCCTGATTTGTCCGCCAGCTGTGTGACGTCACTGCAGTCCTTCATTTTAACGTTTACCATATAAATGCATGGAAGTAATAGAAATTACAGTATGTTTATGATTTCTGAAATACTAACGTACCACTATTTGGATTTTCAAGATTAAACACTTATAATTTATAATAAATATTCCCTTAAAATCGTTTTAATACTTATATTTAATTAATTTATTGAATATTATTTGGGAAATAGGTAGAGTAAAGAAAACACTATTTCTAACAAATTTAGTTCTATTTTTATTTTAAAAAATACATTCAAATAAATTTATTATTACACAAAATCATACCTAAAACTATTGTTTTTTGACAAACAAAGAAACATAATAAACAATTTGCAGCATATATTACTAGTACAATCCGTGAATCTTTTATGGAGCGACATAATATGTATTCTATAGAGACTTTTTAATTACAAATTTAAAATTAACAAAAAATACTACATATTAAAAAAATAGTAAGTAAACTATCTCACTAATATCGTAAAATAAAAAATGTATTTACTATTGAATATTGACGATACTAACCAAGCAATGCCCAGCCAAGTCCGAACTGGAGTTTAAAAGAACAGTTTTTTAAATATTTTTCACAAAAATGCAACGTACACTAATGTATTCACAATAAATACCAGTCAAAATTTTGAATATTTTTACAATAAATCTAAAAACGACAATTGAAAACGACCTAAAATGCACTGTCAAGATAGGAATAATACGGCCGAGGACTGCAGTGACGTCACAGGCCACCACGTGCGATCGATTTTTTGGCGAACGTACGTCTTATGGGATTAAGCAATCCTGGTAAATGTTTATCATTCTTGGGTTCAACGTATATTTTACTGCGATCTGAAAGATCTATTGTGGCTCACCACAGCCTTATGCCTCTGACAAAGTTTAACAGGGTCGTTGGCGACACTTTCATGAAATTCGTTGGCTGGATTTGATGCTGACCAAACTTATTGACCCTTAGACTTTTGACAGTTGCACAAAATATAATCCGCTGTTTAATCCTCAGGTTGACATAATCTGCAGTCCGCAGTCTCTGTTGTTCATCTGCCTATTAAAGCGACTGTATCCTTTCAGGTAGTCAGTAGTCAGTAGTCAGTAGAATTCGCAGGTTCTGTTTACTCATATTCAGCAGCTTTTGAGACCTCTTTTTATAGAGACTGCTTACAAATGCCTTAAATAGTATTGAAACCTCTTGCTCGAACCAGAAAAAATGTCTTATCTGACCTACTTAGTTCGATATTGTTCCTCTGCCTACTCTCTTCGCTATGCCTAGGATCTATAAATATTCCTTTTGCACCATTCCTGGCTAGAAGGTCCTTTTAATGCCGTATCTCCAGGTTCTCAACTTAAGATTACTTTGTTATTTCTACCTAGACGTATTAGATCTTGAAGGCATTTCCAAACTAACTTTTAGACTATCCGATTTGCTTAAGCATCTCCTGCAGACAAATCTCTATTGCAAAAACCTCTGCTTGAAAAATTGTGGATAGGTTATCCAAGTTGTGTTTCTAAATTACCCTTGGTAGTTGTATTTAGGTTGCATTGCATCTGGTACATTCTCCAGTACCGGATGATTTGGATCAACTCTCGGGTCCTAGCTCTGGCACGACTCTTTCCTGCATCCTGGCATTTCAGTAGCTTTCTGTATGCATCAGCCATCGCCTGTATTTCTAACTAAATGTGAAGTAGAGAAAACTTTGATGGAAGTAGTAAACTTGGCTTCCGTTATGAATAAGCATGCTTGCCGTTGAAGCTTATTCAGCTCCCTAGTGGTCTTCTGCTGACATTTAGCAAACCAGACCGGAGCGCGTTAAGTAATCATAGGCATTATTACAGTCAGATATAGCCAATACATTTGTTTCGGTTTCATTCCCCAATGTTTTACATTTCCAAAGGGAGAGCTGGGAGTTGGCTAAGAAAACATTGACGAATTCTTGTTGAAGAAGTAAATTTATTATGTGCTGAAGTGTTAGCAGTGGAAATAATTGTTTGGGACATTGCATGGCAATTGTATGACTAAGAGTGGAGAGTTGTGTTACAATAGTTACAGTAAAAACACACTCATTAAACATTATAAAACTGTGACAGGTAGACACTACTGCCAATTCTCGATACCGTGTGTTGAATTAAATCAAATTGTTTTAATATTTTTCTTTTGTTTAATGAATATATCAATAATAGTAGAAATTGACTTCCTATGTAAAACTTTTATAATCAGATCCCCACTTGTTATTTAGTAACATGAATTAACAAAAGGATTATGTTCAAAATCTTTGCGCATTACGTAACTTACTGAGTAATACAAAAAAACACGATCGTTTTGACATAAACATGTTGCTAACAGTAAAAAACAAATTGAACTGTATTAATTATATAAAATTATTTCACGTAGATAAATGTGTATTGTGAAGAATTATGACGCACAATTTCTCTCGAATTTCAAGCTTTTTCGACAGTTTTGGTAACGCAAAGTCGAAAATGTATAGAAAGACGGACGTTTGCTTCAGAATTCTTAAGTTTTTTTTCATTATATGCTATCGTTTATCGCCTATTCGTCATCGTACGGTAGATACAATATTTATGTTGATGAAACGCGAAAGAAAATCACATCTCACATCGTATCCGATGTATAATGATCGAGCAGTACGTGTCGTTGAGTCGTTCGGAACCATCGCTAGTTACAAGAGTTTTGACGACAAAAACTAGACAGAGTAGAGCTCGAAATGTCGTCGTTCCCGAAAAAATATAAAAAGCCGGTCCGGTCGCCGTTTGTCGTTCGGATGACTACTACTTCTTTTTCTTTTTTTATTGTTTTTATTTTCCAGAAAAGTACGATGCGATAGTGTATTAAAAAGCACTGAATTTTGTTTAGTTCTCAAGAAGAACAAATATTTATTTAAATGATTATGCGGAAACCTAAAGGAACACGAATTTTTGTTAATACAAGTAGCAGTCAAGCTTAGTATAAAACTGATGAAATCAAGCGCAGTGAGTAGAGTGTTCAAGCAGTAAAATTGGAAATTTTAAAGTTGAAATTCTCTGTTCAAGCGGATTGATTTATTTGGTTGCAAACTGTTTGTAATGAGTCTAAACAATTTGAGGATTATTATTGTACCCCTACCCCCGTCCAGTCCAAAAAATAAAAAAATACTGTACCCACTTTCTGGTTTATTGCAAAAGAATAATAAAAGATTTCATTTAGCACATGAGCAAATTTTTAACACTTTATCCAATTAAATATAATCGATATTCACCGAGATTTAGGCAAAAATAAAAATTTAATATTTTTTTTTTTGCAATAAACCAAAATGGGGGCAAATTAAAAACTATGTTACATGAATGAGCAAAT
This sequence comes from Ophraella communa, assembly GCA_035357415.1. Classification (NCBI taxonomy): domain Eukaryota; kingdom Metazoa; phylum Arthropoda; class Insecta; order Coleoptera; family Chrysomelidae; genus Ophraella; species Ophraella communa. The sequence continues at coordinate 14,492,596 of CM068988.1, read as the reverse complement.
TAAAATCGATCGATCAAAATATGTACGAAACTTTCACTTTACTTTTTAACCAACAAAATGCCTTCATTTAGTCTAATTACAATGTTAAATAAAAAATGGCGCCACGATATTTAAGTGGAAATTTTTTGAGGTAGCGAGGCTATGAATTTAGGCAGTCAGTCTACTTTGCTGCCGAGTTGAACATATAATTTTTTCTCCGATTGTTCATAATGATATAGAAGGATATTGTTTTTGCAAATTATTACAATTCCCACAATCTCTTTATTTTTCCTGTAGTGTTCAATTAAAATAAAATTTTAAAGAAATCGCAGTTGTTGGAATGGTTTGTTGCTATGGAAATGTCCATAATTATAGTTTGACAATTCATGAAATTTCTGACAGTTGTGCGAAAAAATATCGGTGTACTTAAATTATTTTATAATGGACAGTAGTAGCGACCTGGAAGTACTTACTTCTCCAGAAGTAAGGGAGGTGGCAAAAAATATAGGGGTCCTCTTAGCTTTTTTGGTCCTATTTCTTATAAATTTGGCCATGTCCTTCGTAAATATAACATCAAGTTCGGTTTTAAAACCAATAATACCTTAGGGTCTTCCTTGGTCAACACGAAAGATAAGGTCTCTTTCTTGAATACACCTGGAATATACAAATTGTGTTGTAATGATTGCAATGCAGTTTACATAGGTCAGTCAGGCCGTCTTTTGTGCACTAAAGTAAATGAACATCGCATTCAAGTTAATAAATATAAAAATTTTGACCCACCTATCTCTCCTTCATCCTTTGCTAACCATATTATTTCTGAACACCACAATTTTTCTGATTCTAATATTACTAGATTGCATAAATGCTTTAAGGGACCAAGAATTAACCTCTTGGAGATGCTGGAGATTAATGAAGCTACCAAGCAAAATGACCTTTTGTGTTTAAATGAACAACTTAAACCTAAAGATCCATATATTTTTCTTAGTTTCCTTTTTAATTTACTATTTCTATTATAGATTGTAACGTTCCTCCACATATTTCTGTTCTTTTTCTAATGTTACTATTTATTATTTTGAACATTTTAGGTTTTACAGTTTTATAATTTAAATATTGACCAAGAACTTATTGTAAACATTTAATTGTCAACTTTAACTTCTTCTTCTTTTATTAGTCATGATATGTACTTAAACTTCATAATTGTTAGTCAACACCCCCTTGTTTTTATTTTTATTAATTTAAATTTAAATAGTTATATATTATTGATTTCATAATTTTACTGTTCATATTGTTCAACTTTAGTTGTTCGACCTAATTTGCTTGTTTTTTGATAATAGCAGCATTGTCTTTACATAATTTCTTATATCCACAGACACAACGACTTTTAACCTTGTTTTGTGCTTCTACATCTTATATTTCATGTTGTATGATTTCCGTTCTCAAGCGTCTTTGTTTGATCGCCGCCATTGCTGTTAAACTGTGTTTTTGAGTAATCAGTGCTTTTATTCAGTATGTTTTAGTATTATGGACTTTTCTAACATTAATCCAACATGTCTCTCAAAATTATAATTACCTTATGTCTATTATTGACATTGTTTGAGTTTGGCCTAGTTGAGTGCCCTTCAAAGATCTCTATAATATTGGATGTTCCACATCCCAACATCATTTCTTGGATTTTACATCAATTTCACATTAGAAATTCTTTTCAGAATTTATACTTTACTCCATTTGCCATGATTATTTCCTCTTTGACCTCTTGCATTGGTAAAAATAAAAATAAATTGTTTTATTTTATTTTCACCCTACCGGATGTTTTAACTTCGTCAACCCACACATAGATAGGTTTACCTTTCTATAAATTTTTTAGTTGTATAAGACACATTTTCTATTCAGCATATAGTTTTATAATTAATCTTAATTTTATACTTATTCATGTTACTAAATATTTTGATGTCACACTTGCTCCTCTTTTTCACAATTTCCTTAATAATTTTACCATTTTAACTATTTTGTTTACTCAAGCATTTTGTTCGAACAACTATGGTTTTATACTAAGGTATGTTTTTTTCTAGCCTGATGATGGCCTTCTAAAAAGGCCGAAATTAGTCGCTATTGTACTAAATAAAAATCTGTGACATTGATTTTGTGTTTCCTTCAATCATTGTTTAGTCAAATTTGAGAAATGGATGATTTACTTCTTTTAAAAAATATAGAGTTGAATTTGAATTTGTTGCCGGAGAAGTCTCGGATGAAATATGAAGGAAATTATAAACGATTTATGGAAAAGTAATACTTTGCTGATTGATATGTGTCAGCAAAATTAATATTTGCTTCCAATCGGAGAAAAACATTTTTAACTTTTGTTTCGGATTATATCGACAAATTATCCATAAGTATAATGTGGTCATGTGGTAAACACGAATTAACAATAAATTATAAACAAAGTGACAACACTGTTATGAATATAAAAAGGTAGAAAACATATATAGCGCGGGACCAGTCAGTCTGTATTAGGAACTTGAATAAAAATGTATTAGGTACATTAAATATGATTAAAGGAGTAATGTCCAGGTAATTATCTTTTATTATAAGTATAAAACGAAAGTGTACACAAGCCTCAATAGAAGTATTACTTCAGGCACCTTGCCTCTTTATAGCACCAACAATTCTCTACTATTTCTTCTCCAACCTATTCGACTTCACTTTATACTACAAAATCTCTTGAAACGACAAACATACCTCGCGGAAAAATCCGAAAGAAAATCCCATTTAATGTTAAACTATAATAAAGCGAACGCCTATCGACATATTGACACTACCACCTATCCGTAGGTGACAATGTGCGCAAAAACTCGTCAACGAATCTATCTGTATTCTATAAATATTGCGGAACGCGAACGATTGAGATAATGTCCATTTTGAATTTATGTTTATTTTCTTGATATTACCTTTTTGAGAAATCGCTTCTATGTTCTAAGGACGGACGTCAAACGGGTATGAAATATGCGAAATTGTTATAGAAATAAAAACTGTACATGCAAGTTATGTGCAGTAATTTTTTTAATCATACTTAGAGTCTATACGAAGACATACGGCGAGACAGGTCCGCAATTTGGTGAAATTTATACTGGAATGTTTTTAGTCGACTAGAAGTTTTGAAATTCCTCTTCAAATTATTGGGTGGAGAAACAGTAGGTTAGAACGATATCTTAGTAAGTATGTAGTAAGAATCATTTGCCTCCCGAATAGCAACTAAACACATCAAGAGCTTTGGAAGTGTTGGCTCCGAGAATATCTTCTAGTCTGGTTATCCTATGGTTTAATTATTATAGAATAAATAATAAATTAATGCGTCCACCATTTAACTTTATTAGTCAATGACAGTTATTGTTTTAAATAGTAAAGTATTTTATATTCTCTGGTTATGCTTCACTTCTCTTTAATTACTGCATTGAAAATGTAATGATAATAAAAAGAACGTAAATAACACTAGCCACTAAAACACTAAAATCGGTTTAAAGACTTTTATATCCACTTTATACTTTGTCTTTTTCTCCAAATACGTAACAGGAATTTTATATTTTTCTCAGTGTGCGTATTACTGTCAACTTATATGCCCTTTTATATAGAAAATATGTAGCAAGGGAGACAGATTTTTGAGGCCTAGACAGGGAATATTTTTCTTGTATAGTACGGGAAAGTTCTTTGGCTAGCAACGAACGTACTTTGGGGTCAGAAATTGATCCGGGAACATAGCCATTTCCAAGCGATTTCAGAAAAGTATGTTCCGGGTTTTTTTAAAGTCTTAAACTATGAGAAGTGTATTTTCTTTATAATCTATAAGTGATAAAAAAGTTATTGACATAGGTCATTATCCCAAAAACCAAGACCCTCCTTTACTAATACAAATGCCATATCATCCGCTACCAACCGGTGAAGTTTTCCACAGATACATTTTTCAAACAAAATAAAAAAAACGACAATTACCTCCAATACCGATAAAATACTTGAAAGTCAAATGCTGCAAGCTGTTTTTTCTGGATATTTTATATTACATTAACGTGTAAAATATGATGTATCTGGTCTATATTGTTAGGGTATTGTTTGTTGGAAGCAAGGAACATCATATAGGTATATTTAATAAATTTGTTTGCTATGTGCATATTATTAGTCAGAACTATTATACTTTTTATAACTGAGTAGGTATTTTTTTAAATAAAAGTCCAATGGGAAGTCGTACATCTCCAAAATGTAAGCAAATATTTTCATTTCAAAATTTTAAGAAGTTGACCGCGCGGCATAGCCGCAAGTGTTGCAATTCATATATTTTTTCCTGAAACCGGATAGTTTATTTTTGATTAAGTAAATTTGATTATAAAAAAACACGCACGTTAATAATACCATAGAATTCTGTGGTTTTCATTTATTATAATTTCAAATTAATCAAAAATATAAATTACAACAATGCCAGAAAAATCATAGGTTTGTTCTTTATGACTGAACTTATTGCAATAGTTCATGAAGTAGGACATTATTAGTAGTGCATAGTAATTGGCATAGCACTATAAAACCATGGGGGCAGAAAATAACGTTTTAGTGCACATTTCTTGAACTAGTGTAATGAGTTCAGCCGAAATCATCCCTATAATTGAATCTCCCTGTTATAATTATTTCATAAATCTAGTTAACTCGATCACATAACCTAAGTTATGGAGTCTGTTAAATAATGTCTATGATTTTCGTATTTCCAAAGTCTATTCAGCCATATTTTTTCATACAAATGTGCAACGTAGCTTGTAATTTAAAATTTTCCACTCTTAATCGAACCAATAAAATTAACTTTTATTATATTTTTAGGTGCAACATTACATATTGGTGGTCCAAGCCCAAGACGCCGGCCATCCTGCTCTATCCAGCACCTTGACAGTGTATTGTAACGTTTTAGACCTCAACGATAATGCTCCTCTTTTTGATCCTATGTCATATAGCAACGAAGTTTTCGAAAACGTCACCATAGGCACTTCCATCCTCACTGTCAGCGCTACTGATGCCGATTCTTGTAAGTATCAGAAATCAATCATTTTAATGATACATACATTTTCATTAATAAATATTGACTGTGTGTAATTTTTACCTTCCAAAACATCTACTGGTTAGTACTGATCTGAAGACTTTAGTTTTATACTTTCGTTTTTGCAATCTTAATTGCTTCTACACTTCATCTTTTTGTTCTCATTACATTTCTATTTCATCCACACCTAATAATTAGTTGTAATAATGCAATCTGTAAAAATCAGTTAAAAATTGCTCTATTCATATATTTACTTTTGTGTGAATGCATACACTCAATTAAAAACTCCAAAAAGAAAATTCAGTATTATTTATTTTAAATTGCCTCCAAATTTTGTATGCTTTGTTTCTTTATTTCTTTAGTTTTTCTCTATTTAATTGGTTCTTCGTTCTCAGATTCACCTGATTTACTACCAAGTGACCTTTTACTCAACATTCGAGGTGGAGGAATAATGATTTTTTTTGTTTTTAGTAAAAAATCGAGAAATAGTTTATTCAATAACATCTGGAAATGAAAAAGAAGATTTTGGAATTTTACAAAACGGTTCTATTGTAACCAGAAACCAGTTAGATAGAGAAACGCAAGCGACTTATAATTTGATAGTGACAGCAACCGACCAAGCTGTCTTACCAGAAAACAGGATGTCCTCCACTGTACAGGTAAATATCATTTTTGAAAGACTATTTTGTTAGCTTTAAGTATTATAATTATTTTTCATTAAAAAACTGTATTCAAATTATGTTCATATCAGATGGTATTTTTTATGTTCTGATTATTTTGTTAATATGCATTAAAATACAGTTACCAAAACTTTTAAAAACATAGAGCTAGAAGTGAGTTTGTTAACTATTTGAAACACACCAGTTTTTTACTTTGATTATTTTTCGTTGTAGAGCTCTCAAAATACAGATAATCCTCAATTTCAATCTGCCAATCTTCTCTAATGTAAGCTACCAATATTTTTAAAAGGATATCAGTGTTTTTAAGCAAACCAGTTATTATTTGAAATGTTTTGATTATTTACTAATGACTATTGCCTTAGTGATAACTACCTCTCAAAATACAGATCATTAGAATCTGTCATGATATTCCCTACTCTTGTTCTTCTTGAGCCTTGATTCATTACTACCTCAACAAAAGTCAATAAAGGTAGGTTCAGAGGCTAGTAGTGAAAAAAATGTTTTTGTTTTAAAATGTTTGGTCAATTTTTATTTATTTTATTTGCAGTTTTTCATTTGTATCCTATTTTTATTCTAATTTCTTACTATGTATTACATTTTAGGTGACGATCATCCTGAAAGACGTGAACGACATGTCGCCGGAATTCATTACTCCTAACGAGACCACAGTCACTGAGAACGTTCCCATCAACACCGTTGTCATGGTGATAAAAGCTATCGACAAAGACGAAGGAAGAAACGGTTATATAGAATATTCTCTATCCAACGATCCTCTCACCTACGGACTATTCTCACTAGGGCCCGTCGACGGTCTGCTCAGAGTTGGAGGAAAGATCGACAGAGAAACCACCAACAACTATACTCTATCGATAACGGCGAAAGATAGAGGAGATCCACCGAGAGTTACCAATACGAAGCTATTCCTTAAGGTGTTGGACGAGAACGACAACAGTCCAGTTTTTGATCCCAAGCAGTACAGCGCTTCAATATCTGAGAATGCTTCTATAGGTGCCAGTGTGTTGCAGGTCAGAATTTTATATTTACTAATATTTTCCTTCGAACTAGTTTATTTTATTTCCGTCCAAATTAATATGTTTATTTTGAGCAAAATAGAATTTTAAAACTATAACAAATAAAGTGCCTGAGAACCATGTCCATTATGTTTAGATTTTTTCTTTAAAGAATATTTCATATATAGTAATAGTCCTAGAAATGAAATTTATTGTACCAACCCTTACTTTGTGGAAGTTCTATCCTATTATATTTGCCTCTGATAGACAGATTTTTTGTATTTCTAAACAAATTCTTGGAGAATTGGCTTTGATACTGTTTTAGGTAGTGGGGCTTTTGTTGGGAAAACATATTTATAGTTTATAAAAAAAGAACCTGTTTTTTTTAATCTAAGAATACCATAAATTATAATTTTAAATGGGTAATGGACTAATTAGAAATATAAACTTGAATGTTTTGCCTCTGAAAATCTCCAACTGAGAAGTACAAGCAGATCTTTGGAGACAGTCCAAATAATGGAAAAAGAGTTTCACCAGACAAACTAGTTTTTGTGACTTTCTGGTGATCAATACTGCAGACTCTTATATGAAGCAATTAAAACTATAGAAAAACATTTGCCACTGCATGTTAGTTGTTTCCTGATTCCTCAAGTATCTGTTAAAAATCTGGGCAGGTATCTACCAAGCAAAATTGAGCCACAACTCTATCCACCATGAAATCAGTATAGGTATGGTCGACTTTTTGGATTTAAAGGAATCAACCTGAAAATGTGTTTAAGGTCCAATCTAGAAAAATTATTTGTCTTTGTAATTGTACCAAATATACCATCAATCTTTAACAGACTTTCATATTGTTTTTTAATCTATAGGGCATTGGATATGTTTTAGTTCTGGTGTTACTTTTGTAACATTTCCTTTACTCTAACTTAATATTGCTGAACGCATGATTCATCTTCTGTCATATTTATATCTGCTTCTTCTATTTGATTTAATTGTTCTTGTTCCTTTCCTTGCTTATTACTATTGAGTTGTGGTTTAATAAAAAGCATTAACTGTTTCTTATATTTAAGACATCCTGTTTCATAATCTATTATCATTTCATGTTTATTTAATTCATCAGTTCCCAAAATTAAATCATATGTAAGAGTATTCACCAACAAAAACTGTACTGATATTTGGTTGTCTCTGCTGATATACCTTCTTCATTAAGTTCACTATAATAGTTTGACTTGCTTCATACAATTTTGTCATTTGTCCCTACTAATGATATTTTATTTGTATTAATCACCGAATTATTATCTTGATTTAAATTTTCTATAATCTTTTTATTTATTTAATACATATTTCTGACTCTGTATCCAATCAAAAATTGGCATTTTAAATCTACTAGGTAACTGACCATCTACAAAAATTAATTTAATTACTTATTTTATTTAAATGATTTCCTTCTTATATAATAAATTCTCTGGGGTGTTAATACTTTTATAGTTTGATATACATATTTTGTTTAATTTTCACTCTTTATTTTTGTTATTTTTTTTCTACATACTTGGTTTTATTTAACTGATCTTGTTATTAATGCTTCTTGCATAGATATAACTGAATTTGAACATTCCATAAAGATTCTTTTGTGCTTACAGAGCTACATTTTTATTGAGTCGAATGTTTTATTTGAATATTTAGTTAATTACATCCAACCAGACTAAAAAATTACATTGCCAGATTAAATATGGAAACTTGATCCTCAATATTCTTTGCCTCATCAAGACAATTGGTTAACTGACTCCACAAACTTCTCAGCTGTGAAAACATAATCACATTAATTCCAACAGAAGAAAGCAAAAAACTGCAAAAGATAATTTTGCAAATTATGAACCTAGCATAACCTTACATAACTTAACCTTAACCTAACCCAATATTCTCAATTTGATATAACCCATTTGTTTAATAGTTCGTTGAGATAATTAATTCTCTCTTATTTTTAGGTGTCAGCAACAGACGTAGATGACAACTTAAACGGCCGCGTCAGATATTCAATTTACTCAGGTGACGATAATCGAGATTTTACCATAGCCGAAGATACCGGAGTGGTACGAGTGGCGAAGAACCTCAACTACGAACGAAAATCCCGCTACGAATTGATAGTGAAAGCGGAAGATTGCGCCGGAGACATCAGCGGAGCTGTCGTAAGATCGGATACGGCCAAAATATCAATTTCTGTATCGGACATCAACGACAACCCTCCGACTTTCTTAGATTCTCCTTATCTCGCTTACGTTATGGAAAATACGATCCCACCCAATGGAGGCTACGTTATAACTGTGGGAGCTTTCGATGCCGACACGCCACCTTTCAACAACCTGGTGAAGTATTTTATCAAGGAGGGCGATACGGACATATTCAGGATCAACGCTTCGACTGGTCAAATTTCTTTGTTGCGCGCTTTGGATAGAGAGATTCAAGACGAGTACGTTCTTAGTTTGGTCGCCATGGATACTGGTAAGTCGAAATATCAAATATTGATTTTTTGACAATTCCATAACTACGGAGGTATTTGTATACAATTGGCTTTGTTATAATTTATTATACTACTCTTTAGTATTATCGATATTATATTATGCCTCAGAAGAATGGTCACTATGTTTTGACATGTGTGACATAGACAGCATAATAACAAAATTTGCCTTCTGTGAACATTTATTATAAATTGAGTGAAATTAAATACAATAATTGTATACCTACAAAGGGTATACATTCTTTTGTTAAAATAAATATCTAGGATAAAGTATATATATACCTATTAATGGACAATTCTAATAAGTTTATCTTTTTAGGTTCACCACCCCTAACGGGTACCGGTACAGTTCGAGTGGTGGTACAGGACGTCAACGACCATAGCCCGGAGTTCAAGCGACAATCTTACCAAGCGATAATCAAAGAAAACTCGTCACCTTCGACTTGGGTCTTGTCCCCCATAGCTACAGACAGAGACATCGGTTTAAACGGAAAGATTCGCTACAGTCTTTTGGGTGACAAAGTAGAACGTTTCAAAGTAGACCACAACACCGGAGCGATAACGACTGCCGTTTCTTTGGACAGAGAAGAATTTAGTTCCTACTTTTTGACGCTGATGGCGCAGGATTGTTCGCCTACCGAACCGAGAGCTTCAGCAGTAAATCTAACGATCATCATCGCCGATGAAAACGATAATTCTCCAACGTTCGATTTCAGCAAATACGAAATCTACATTTCGGATCAAACCAAAGCTGGTGAATTCGTTTTCGGTGCTAGAGCTACCGACGAAGATTCCGGTTCGAATTCCAAAATCGTGTACAGAATAATGGGAGAACACGCGAGGAATTTCACTATAAACCATAACACCGGCGTTATAAAAGCTGTTTACGATCTGCAAAGATCCTCGACCAGTGTATTTAACCTCGAAATTGAAGCAACTGATAGCGGCAAACCGCCTAGGAAAACTAGTACAGAGTTAAGAGTACATCTCAAACCGGGGCATTCTTTTCCTAAATTTGCTACCCCAACCAAGACGAAATTCGTTTTGGCTGAAAACGTGGAAGAAGGTAAAATTATAGCGACAGTTAAAGCGACTTCTCCGAAGAAAGGACCTGCTGCTGCGATTACATACGCCATCGCTGGTGGAAACATCGGAGATGCTTTAAAGATCGATAAGAACAGCGGAGAAATTCAAATAACCGGACAAGGTTTAGACTACGAAGTAGCTCCAGTTTACGAAGTTTGGATAGAAGCGCAAGATTCGGACAGTCCTCCACTCAGAACCGTTTTACAACTAACCATAAACGTTACAGATACCAACGACAACCCTCCGATAATGAACAATTTACTTTACAATGCTTCAGTTCTCGAAGAGGAAATCCCACCTCTTCTAGTCGTTAAAGTATCCGCTGCGGACGCAGATTCCGGAGAAAACGGAAAAGTCAGATACAAACTATTAGATGATTTCGAAGGAGTTTTCGAAATTGATGCTGAAAGTGGAGAAATATACACGAACGCACTATTAGACAGAGAAGACGTAGCAAATTACGAATTGATAGTCGAAGCTACAGACCAAGGCGTACCGCAACTTTCCAGTACGGCTACAGTTCTAGTTACTGTTCTAGATAAAAACGATAACCCCCCTAGATTTACCAGGTTATTCAGCGTCAACGTTACAGAAAACGCTGAGATAGGATCGTTCGTCATCAGAGTTACTAGTTCAGATCTTGACGTGGGAGAAAATACCAACGCTACTTACGTATTCACAGAAAACCCTGGGGAAAAGTTCAAGATTGATCCTATTAGCGGGAACGTTACAGTAGTAGGACACTTGGATAGAGAACAACAAGACGAGTACATCTTAAAAGTGGCTGCAGTCGAATTAGCTTGGACGGCTGAGACCCCGATAACTATCACGATACAAGATCAAAACGACAACGCACCAGAATTCGAACAATCTTTCTATAGTTTCAATTTCCCGGAACTACAACGACCCGTAGTATTCGTAGGACAAGTTACAGCTACGGATAGGGATAAACAAGGACCCAACTCTGTAATAAGTTACTCCCTGCAACAACCTTCCGATTTATTCACGGTGGATCCTGCGTCCGGTGAAATATTCAGCAAAAGAAGTCTCCGATACAAATACACGCCTTTCGAATCTTCCCCGGAAAACACCTACGCTTTAACTATATTAGCTACGGATAACGGTAAACCTCCGATGTCTTCTGAATGTTTGGTAACTGTCAATGTCATAGACGCTAACAACAACGCTCCAAGTTTTGAGCAACAAGAATATCTAACGCCCGTACCTAAAGACGCGACCGAAGGACAAGAAGTGCTAAACGTAGTAGCAAAAGATGATCTAGATGTAGGTGTCAACGCTGATATAGAGTATGCTATCGTTGGAGGAAACGGTTCTAACAGTTTCGCGATAGATAAAACTACCGGTTGGATTAGATTAAAAGAAAAAATTTCCTCTGTAGGAACCGTTTATATTTTAAGAATCCAAGCTACCGATAAAGGGATCCCTCCACAACAAACCGAAACGACGGTGACTTTAATTATTACCGGAGAAAATAAATACAGCCCAGTATTTACCGCGCTTAGTTACCAAGTCATCGTACCCGAAAACGAACCGCTAGGATCTACTATTCTAATAGTTAGCGCGTCCGATAGAGATCTAGGTCCGAACGGTATGGTGAGATACAAAATATCCGCTGGCAACGAACGCAAAGAATTCACCGTCGACCCAGTGACCGGAGCAGTCACGATTCTACAACCTCTCGATTACGATACCATCCAAGAATATCGTTTGAACATCACCGCCGAAGATCTCGGTTTCAAACCGCGTAGAACGACCGCCATGTTGACGATTACTCTCACCGACATCAACGACAACGCTCCTACATTCGACAAGCCGATCTACGAAGCTTACTTATCCGAGAATCTACCATCTGGAAGTTTCGTCTACAAAGTTGTAGCTGTAGACTTGGATTCCCCGAAAAACGCCATCATCGAATACTCCATATCGGACAGTACTGACAATGAAGTTTTCTCTATAAATAAAACCACTGGAGTAATAACCTCGAAGATAACGTTCGATTACGAAGAAAAAGACGAGTATATTTTAGACATAGTAGCAGCAAATCCGGATTCTACTATGTACGGCTCTACAACAGTTAAAGTACACATAACGGGGGTTAACGAATTTTTCCCTAGATTTATACAACCAGTGTTTCATTTCGATGTATCCGAGTCCACCGAAGTAGGAACTACGATCGGTACCGTTCAAGCTACGGACCAAGACAGCGGCGAAGACGGGAAAGTTTACTACCTCTTAATAGGCTCCAGTAACGATAAAGGTTTCAGCATCAATTCGGAGACGGGTACGATCAGAGTTTCGAGAAATCTTGATAGAGAAACTCAGAGTCGTATAGTTTTAACTGTTATGGCTAAAAACGCCGGAGGTATACGCGGCAATGATACAGACGAAGCACAAGTGATAGTCACAGTACAAGACGGCAACGATCCACCGGAATTTTTACAAAACTTATACGAAACCGAAATATCCGAAGGAGTCAGCGTAGGTACTAAACTATTATCGGTTAAAGCTGTAGATAAAGACGTCAGGTTGCAGAACAATCAATTTAGTTACTCGATAATCGGTGGGAATGTCGAACAAGCTTTCAAGATCGATCCTCAAACAGGTGAGATACAAACATCTAAAGGATTAGACAGAGAAACCATCGGGATGTATTCAGTAATAGTTGGAGCTATTGATACAGGAATACCTCCTCAAACCGGTACTACTTTGGTGAAGATACATGTGACTGATATTAATGATAATGGTCCGGTGTTTGACCCAGCACCGGTGGGTTATATACTGGAAAACAAACCGGTCAATACTAAGATCATGGTACTTTCGGCTAAAGATCCTGATTTACCACCTAATGGAGCGCCGTTTACTTACCGTTTAATCGGTGGAAAGCACAAGGACTTTGTTCGGGTAGATAAACATTCAGGAGCAGTCGTTTCCACGAAAATAATCGATAGAGAAACGGTCCCAGAGTTGAATGTAATAGTAGAAGTTGAAGATAACGGGATACCTAGATTGAAATCGCAGCATGTAGTTCGGATAAGGGTACAAGACGAAAACGATAGTCCTTCGACTTCTAGATCGGTACACGTGATGGTTTACGTGTTTAATAACTCGTACCCCGTGGGAAAGATCGCCGATGTTCATCCGAATGATCCCGATTTGGTAGGAGACTACAAATGTAGAATCGTCCAACCTTCTATCCCCGGTATCTTAACCATCCCATCGAGCTGCAATTTGTACACTTCCAAAATCACACCTAACCTTGGTTATTCACTTTCCGTTTCCGGTAACGATGGTAGACATTCCGACGTCGTTTCCACTGTTAGTGTAGAATTTCTGTCGTTCTCAAACAAAACTATTGATAATTCTATTAGTTTGCGGGTAGCAAACATTACGGCTGAAACTTTCCTAACGCACTATTATCGAGGACTTTTGGATGTATTGAAGAGTATTTTGAATTTCGATGATACTCTGATTTTATACGGTTTGCACGAGAATGATGGTGGTTTAGAAATAACGATGGCAGTTAAAAACAGAGAAGAATACAGGACCAAACACCAACTAATAGAAAAAATTCAAAATAAACGAGACACTCTAGCGCATCTGTTTCAAAGTAGAGACGTCGTAGTTGGATATTCGCCTTGCGGGGAAAATACCTGCGAAAATGGAGGAATTTGCTTAGAATCTTTGGAAGTAAAGAAAACCACTGTGATAACCGACAGCCAAAATTTAATACTTACTTCCCCGTTGGTGGTTCACGAATTTAAATGCCAATGCGCTAGCGGATTCGCCGGCAACACTTGCGGTAAAAGACAAGATCCGTGCGTTCCTAACCCGTGCAAACAAGGAGGAGTGTGCAGAAGACAAGGTTCCAATTTTCACTGCGTTTGTCCGCCCGGAAAAGACGGTCGCCATTGCGAATCGCAGAAAGATTTCGCTTGCTTTGACAATCCCTGTCAAAACGGAGGTTCTTGCAGAGAAACCCCGGACGGATCGTCGTTCTTCTGTCTCTGCAGATCCGGTTACAAAGGCAATCAATGCGAGATTCTGGCAGACTTTTGTAGACCGAATCCTTGTCTACACGACGGACTGTGCGTCAGCCTCAAACCCGGATATAAATGCAATTGCGCTGACGGAAGATACGGTCGACATTGCGAAAAAACAACTTTCGGCTTTAACGAATTATCTTACATGAGTTTTCCATCGTTAAACACCGCTACCAACGATATTTCCTTTATATTTTCCACCACTAAATCGAATGCTTTACTCGTTTACAACTACGGACTACAGACTGGAGGCAGAAGTGATTTCGTCGCTTTGGAGCTCATTAGAGGCAAAGCCGTTTTCTCTTCGGGGGGAGCTAGAACGGCCATAACCTTGGTAAGCGTCAAAGGACAAACCAGCAATTTGGCCGACGGAAATTGGTATAAAATAACAGCGACCAGGAACGGAAAAGTTGTTTCCTTGAATATCGGAAGCTGCACTGAACACGGCGATGTTTGCGAAGACTGCAGACCTGGCGACGACACTTGTTACGCAGACGGTATCGGTCCCAGCGGGTAAGTTCTTTTTTGTTATGCAAAACTAATATTTCAAGAATGCTAAGTTAACAATAATATAACTTGTTCATAGTTATATAAATGTTCAATGAGATCATTATCAATATCCTGAGCTACTTAAAATAACGATTAAAAAAAGTATTCCAGAGTAATTAATTATCGGAATATAAATTTGCAGTAGTAACACACGGTCGATTTCTGTTTTATTTTAATACGCATATATCCACGATTCTTCAAGATTTATGATTTTATGTAGGTAACTTTTTTTGTCTAATCTTCTTGAAATGTCTATTTTTTTCAAATTGATTTGACTCACTATAAACAAAACAAGTAAAACAAGTAAACAACATCAAAACGTTGTTGGTACGTTTATTCTAAAAAACATCAAATTTTATTTTGTTAATCCTAAAGGCCTTGTACCTAGGATTAAATATAATAATTATGCGCCAAGGTAGAAAAGTGAGTTATTATTGTTAAGATCCATTAAATACCGAGTATAACAATAATTTTTGTTTTGATTTGATAAGTATTCGTATTTTGATGTAAAAATCGCTTTGAAGATGCATGTATAAGTCAATTGATTTTTGAATAGGTATGACTTATAAGTAAGGAAAAAGATTTTGTCTTTGGATCAGTTAACCTCACATTCTGTCTTGTGGATTGAGACTTAGTTCTAATTAAGTAGTCCCTGTATTTTTTCTATATTTTCTCTCTTTTTTACCTTGCTTAGTAATGAACAACTTTACTACCTCAACAAAAGACAATAAAGTTACTTTCAGAAGCTAGTAGTGAAACATTTTTTGTTTATTAAATGCACACTCAATTTTTTTATAGTTAAAATAGGAATATAAGTAACTTAAGTCTAAGTGATTGGAAATTTGATATTGTTTTATGTTTTAGTAATATTTATAAATTAACATCTGTATTGGGATAAACACACATAAAAGAGCTAAGTAAAAAGCTAAACCAAATTTATTTAATGCATAACTATTCAAATGAAAAATCATTAAAAATAATTTGCTCCGCTAATTTTATATCAGCGGTTGGTTAATTTGGAATTATTTTTGGGAGATGTAACTATAATATTTATCAGAAATCTTTAAAACTCAGAAAATAGTCGTTAGATTAGAATCCTTTATGGAAACTGATCCCTGATTTTGCACGGTTTGGTCCATCAATATTTCCTGTTGAAATCCCAGGTATTTGTATATCTTCCCATTTTGCATGGCAGCGATCTTCATTGTAGTGCCACATCTCCATTGACATTTTTCCCTTCTCGATGTTTATGGTTTTGCACTTATCTAAAAAAAATTTAATTATATATCACCGGAAAACCTTTGGGTTATATCCAGAAGATGAGGTTAAATTAATTGTTGATACTGATCTTAATATTGAAACCATATTTTATTTCCTTCAGCATAGTAGAAAAAAACAGAACCATAGTGGGCTAAGAAAGTCACCTTGGAACATCCTCCTGCCAATTATAATTTCGGCGGTCTTGATATACTGACCATTAATATTTAAATGAAGGTAACAGTAACTATGGTGGGGTATACTTTGTACATGTTTAAAACGTCTATAAGCCAGGAATGAGGTTCGCTGTCAAATGCCTTACGGTAGTCTACAAAAGCATTGGAGATTATATGCCTTATTCGTTTTGCGGTTGTTACATGATCACTGATTAGTATTATTAGTATCATAAGTAACTTACTAGTCTGATTGATCGAAAATTTGGTATTGTTATATTAAAAATACTACAAGCATAATAGTTATTATTTCCTTGTTACAGTTAAATCAACTCTTGAACTAGCAATTTCTTACTGTATCATATATGATTTAATTGAGTATATTGCAGATGAATGGTGAATTAACTTTTTTTTTTAATTTTTAATATTGTTTTGCAGGACTTTAAATTTCAACAACCAACCACTGCTGATAGGAGGCTTGATAAGCGCCGATCCAGTTCTCGAGAGACCAGGCCAAATCCACACTGACGACTTCGTGGGATGCGTCCACAGCGTATCAGTCAACGGTCGCCAACTTAACCTTAGTCATCCGCTATCTTCCGAGGGAATAAT
Source organism: Ophraella communa (assembly GCA_035357415.1). NCBI lineage: Eukaryota > Metazoa > Arthropoda > Insecta > Coleoptera > Chrysomelidae > Ophraella > Ophraella communa. The sequence goes on along the minus strand of CM068988.1, from coordinate 14,475,606 downwards.
CAACGGATGCAGCCATCGCAAATCGTGCCATAGCAATCCCTGTCTGGGATACGGAACATGCATCGATCGTTGGAACGCCGTCAGTTGCGATTGCGGCTCCAATATTATAGCGCCCAATTGTCAAGCAGCTTTGAGACCGATCAGCGTAAGCGAAGGAGGGTTCGTGGAATTCGCAATTTCGGAGAAACACAGAAGAATGCAGCTGCTAGACCATTTATACAGAGGATCGACGCTATGGAATCACCAAAGAACAATCCGGTCAACGTTAGACTCGGGGTCTATCGGGAAAACCGTAAGCGTGCTATTCCGCACCGTCAAACAAAACGGACTCGTTTTCTATGCTACGAGTAACAAATACTACACTTCCGTTGAGATAACGAACGGGCATATCACTTACATCAGTAGACTATCCACTGTGATTAACATGACGGATCCGCGTTTGGTAAACGACGGCATGTGGCACAATCTAACGTTGCATGCTTACGCCAGAAGCATACGGATACTCTTAGATAACGAAAAGTTCGGTGACGAGTTGGAAGCTTCGGGCGTTCACGATTTTCTAGATCCTTATCTGACTTATCTTTCGATCGGTGGCGCGGCTTTAGAACATTACTACGTTCACGATACCTCTCCCGAATATTTCGAGGGTTGTTTTGCTAACTTCACCGTAAACAACGAAATACAACCCTTGAACGGTTCCGGAAGTATATTCTCAGAAGTACGTTATCGAGGAAGAGTCCTCAGAGATTGTAATGGTCCTATCGGTGTTGGAACTGTAGCAGCTCCGGATCCTCTAAGTATCGGTATAACGTTGGTCATCGTTTTCTTCGTTGTATTACTCGTAGCTATATTGGTGTCATTCGTAGCGTTCCGGCTTAGAAAACAGTACAAAGAAAAGGGAAGTGCTTCTAATAGTTCTTCGGGACTGCAGACGAAACAGAACGGTAATGGTGGAATGCTAGGATCTAACGTAACCAACGATAACGTTTTAAGCAGAGTAATGCACGGTACTGAAAATTCCATGTCGTATCATACCGATGGAGATGTGATACGAGGCATCGGAGGTCATCCGCTGGTAGGACCGGAATTGCTATCGAAAAAATACAAAGAAAGGGAAATCCTTCAAGGGGAGTTACCTAGACCGCAACGACCAGATATAATCGAACGAGAAGTCATCAATAAAGGACCTCCTCTAAGAGACGAACATCATCCTCCGATGCCGCCTGCTTCGAATCACAGCCACGATCACGTTCCTACAGATTTAAATTTGGAGATACCAGAACATTACGATTTGGAGAACGCTAGTTCGATCGCTCCTTCAGATATCGATATAGTGTATCATTACAAAGGGTACAGAGAAGCCGGAGGAGTGAGAAAATATAAAGCTACGCCTCCCCCGTTGACGGGTTATCACCACAAACATCAAACGGGCCCCGGGCAAAATCAGCATAGACATTCTCCTCATCACCCGACGGGTTTTCCCCCGAGAGCACCTCCCGTTACTAGTCCCAACGCGCGACCACACCAAAGCACGCCTTTGGCAAGGCTGAGTCCGAGCAGTGAAATGAGCGCCCAACAGCCTCGGATATTGACGCTACACGACATCAGCGGCAAACCGCTACAGAGCGCTCTGTTAGCCACTACCTCCAGTTCGGGCGGAGTCGGTAAAGACGTTTTACATAGCAATAGTGAACGGAGTTTGAACAGTCCCGTAATGTCCCAATTGAGTGGACAAAGTTCTAGTAGTAGGAAAGTAACCGCTCCGCCGCCAGTTACCTCATCGCCCCCGGGAATGGGGCTCACCGCCGAAGAAATAGAAAGACTGAAATCTCGCCCTCGCACCTCTAGTTTAGTATCCACGCTCGATGCGGTTTCGAGCTCCAGCGAAGCACCACGAGGGGGCGGAAACAATCACATGAATCACTTACGCCATTCACCAGTGCCAGAAACGCACCACAGCAGCACCACTACCGACGAGAGTGGTAACGATAGTTTTACGTGTTCGGAAATAGAATACGACAATGCTAGTTTGAGCGGCGAAAAGTACAAGCCCAGCGAATCGAAATCGAGTTCGGGTAACAAAAGTAACATACCGCCGCCGTGTTACGACGGGTTCGATTCGTCCTACAGAGGCTCCATGAGCACTCTGGTGGCTTCGGACGACGAATTAGGAGGACCGATGTACAGACCGGATACTGGGTCTCCTCCGACCACGGCGTTAGGTTGGGATTACTTCCTCAATTGGGGACCGAACTTTGAAAGTTTGGCCGGCGTTTTTAAAGACATCGCCGAATTGCCGGACACTGTAAATAGTCGAGTGCCATCCGCGTTACGATTAACGAATGCTCCTAAACCTTCGGAAGAATACGTGTAAATAGAAAATTATGTGCGCGAGTGCAATTTATCATTTGAACGAAATTATACAAACCTTGTATCAAGGGATGCCCGATTTATGTAATTGTCTTGCCATACTTTTTATATCTTAATATTTTTTTGTAATATTTTACGTGTAAATTGTTTCGTTCGTTATACATACCTGTTGTAAATATATTCTTTAAATACTAAAGTCATCTATTTAATGAAGAATAAAAACTAACTGAAAACAATTCATGTGTTTTATTTTAAACAAATTACAATTAGTTTAAAACGTTTATAAAGAACGTGAGAATAACGACGTATTAACCTAATTTCGTCAGTCGATTACATAGATGAACACAAATTTATCTGTTTAGTTCTTGCATCTGTTTCTTCATGTATAGATCGATCTGCGAATAATCCAACAAAGTAGTCTGGACGAAATTGTGCAATATATTCGGCCACTCTTCGTCCAATATCAACAATTTGTACATTGAATTCCTCATTTCGTCCAACAAATTCAAGATGTTGTGTTTCGCTTTAATCCGCATTGTATTTTCTTCCTAAAATATGTACACAAGAAACAATAAATATTTGGTACCATTTCAAAAACTGTTACATAATAAATGTATTCCCTTAAATGTAAAAAAATAAGAAACTTTTTTATTCGGGATATTTAAGTTCTGGAAAAATCAAGGAAACCAAAGCAGATGATAGATTATCTAAGGAGTGTGGAGCTATACGCCTTTTCTCTCGACCTACTTCAGATATATTGCAGTAGTCCTGTTTACTGTATAGGATATTATCCAGTCGGGTTTTTTATAATAGACTGTACAGGAATTAGTGATACCCTTCGTAGATTCTAGCTTTTCTTCGCCTATAAAAATCTCTGTGTTAAAAGACATTCACATTTGCAAAGATTGTGTTCAGAAATGTCCTCTTCTTCTTGATAGAATCTGCACAAAGAGCTGTCAGTCAGTTTTAGAGAGGGCCTATACTTGTGCTCTTTTAAAAGAGCCATGAGTTTTCTCGTATTGTGTCTTTTGACGTTGTATCTATTATGAATTCCTGCCTTAGTCCTGGTGATCTAGTCCACCATTTTTTGAGACTTTGTTATTGCCTATTTACTCATATGCAACTTGATGGCTGATTTGACCTTGAATATTTCTCCTTTCTTTTACCATGAATAGAACAGTTCTAATTATTCCCGACAGTGATCGTTGTTTTAAAGGGTAGACATGTTGGGACTGTTGGGAGAGCTTTAAAAGAAAATAAATTACCTGTAAGATTTACAAGTTCTGGTTTGTGAATTTTTATTATTCATTTATATTCAAATTCTATAACAATCAATTATTTTACAAACAACAAACAATAAAGTATACATATCCAAAGCCATAACAACGATGAAATTATTTCAAATAAAATATTTCTTTGACTTTGAGAAAATGGGAATAACTTTCTTAGAGTGCCAGTTCTCTAATTGAAAAAATTTACCATGAAGATTTTATATGGTTAATAATCATAGTGAAAAGTGAGGAAATCCGGTGGGTTTGTATAAGAATTCTTATGAAAATTAAGCTGTTTTTAATGTAAATTGTACTAATACCATCGTATAAACAGACATAGTAGGACAACCCAAAGCTTTATTTTCTTTTATACAATTTGGGACCACCACCAAATATCGGTAAAGACTTGGTCCCAATTTTAAAAATAAATTTTAAATTTACTTATATTTGGTAGATGGTGGTTCGTCAAAAACTAAATTCGCACTATTTTCTATAGGGGTAATTGCAATTGTGCTCTTGTTGCAAAGTTTCTTATTGACAATCTTAGTATCAACTGATTCGTTGTTATAGTTTATGGTTTGCGGTTATTTTGTTTTTGGAGTGTTTATATTAGTTATAGTTTATTTATTATTAAAAAACTTTAGGTGTTGCTTATATACTTTCGCGCCTAGGACAAAAAAGTCGTTTTATTTAATATTTATGGAACTGTAATAAGTAAAACTACCATTTATTTGATAAATTTTTCTTCCGATTTGTCCGGCAACAAACTTTTATAAGTTTTTTTGGAGAATCTTCAATTGGAATCATTTTTGAATTTTCAAACTGTTGAATTAGTTAAGAAATGTCAACCACGGCATTTCTCAGTAGTTGGAGAATGCAGCACTGTTGGAGCAACACAGCAAAATGTACTAAATTCACAAGGAAAAATGTACCTACTAAGCTCGGTGTTTTTATTCAAAAACACATTGCTTCTAAAAGTTAGCTTTTGGATCTTGTAATGTACATAACTATATAGTGAAAAGGGTATGCGTGCTTAAAACAACACTAATAATACACTTTTCTACCGAAATACATGGATAAGTCAATTGATTTTCATGTTTCAATAAGTAGGTGAACTATTAAATGAGTAATGAAAAATATTTTTTCATTTTGTCTTTGCATCAGTTAACCTTACATTTTGTTAGATTAAGATTTAGTACTAATCAAGTAGTACCTGTCTTTTTCTACCTTGGTTAAAAATGAACAACTTTACTACCTCAACAAAAGTCAATAAAGTTATGTATATAGGCTAGTAGTAACAAAAATTTTTTTTGTCATTGATTTTAAGAATGTGTACTGTGATGGCTACTTTACACATTTTATGTTTAATATTTTCTTTAAACTGGTGTTGAGTAAGTCCAGTTTTCATAATGGGTTATCAGATTTACTATAAAAACTTGTGCCCTGATTAGAATACACTCGGATAATCTATTAGAAATAAATTAATACGCATTATTAGTCAAATAAATTTTACGAAATGGATAAGAAATTGCTAGATTTTAAACAAGTAAACCAAAAAATGTACCAACCTGAATTTGTGACGGTTTCTTCCACTGAAGCGCTTCCTTACTAATAACAGTTTTCAAATCAATATCGGCTGTAAGTAACCAATTTTTCGCATCTTGTCCTGCTCCGTTATTACTGATATCTATACGCATCCGCGATAATAATGGTTGTAGAAGGCACCCGGGTAAAGACCACAAAACTAAATCGCTTAGACCTTGATACTCTTCATTAGCCATTTTAATATCTTGTTCTGAAACCTAAAATATGTCTACTGTAGTGAGTATCAAATACCTAGGTGTTTTTTTACAACTTTTACAGTCATCAGAAGTAAAAAAAACGTGCTACGTGCCTCATTCGGTAAACCTGCATGCTTTCAAGCTATTTAAAAAACATTTTTTGTCAAATTGTTGTAGTTCTCATAGTGACAGTGATTTTAAGATAGCTCTTTTTGTAGAGCTAATCCAGAACAAATTCAGATCGATCGCAAGCGCTTTTTTGAATTAGTGGATGAAATAATACTTTTAAGTTAAAAGTGTGCATACAAAGTCCTTTGAATGTGTTCAGGTTTAATTTTTCTTTCCTGTATTTTAGTTAGCATGCTTTGACTTATTACAATATTTTGAAAAATTAAACAATGTGGAACATAAAAAAAACCTGTCAAGTTTTAAACTCAAGCAAGGTTCAAAGATTACGTGGTGCGTTAATGTTGTTGACAGCGTAAGTAAATAATACATGCGTGCAACTATCCCAATTAGAAGTTATCTGCAATAATGGGGTCAGTACGATCATCCATTAACGTACCTCTTTGTTGTTGATGGTCCGTAGACCCCAATGGGCCAATCTGAAAATGGCGTAGTTTTTCCAATTCTTTCCACCGATAGGGTTTCCTTCGGAATCTATATATAACGACGACAGACCCTGTATTTCAGCGAAAGCGTTAATCTGCCCCAAGTAAGTCAAATTGGTTTCTTTAAAAACAAAATGTCCGATATTCGGAAACCGATGTTTGACTTTGTTCAAGATTCCAGTTATGCTATTGAAATTGACGTAGCTAAATCTGATGGTAGTGACGTCGTGTGCTTTACTGTTATTCCACATCTTATCTATGAATCTTAAAGCGCCTTGACCGTAGACGTTAAGATGTCTGCCACATATTTCGATCAAATAATCGCCCCCTAAAAGTTCAAACCACATCAAACATTGCTAAATGTTGTGTTTTTTATATAATATTTAATTAAAAATTTTAAAATGACTAATTCAAAATCTGACACAAAAAATAATTGTGAACAGAGCATGTATTTAACATATGCATTCTACAGTATCCAGAATCGAAAACTTCAACAAACTGTGTTTACCACAAAATAAACATGTATGGGATTTGTAGTGGTATTGTGGAACCAGTTTATCAATTAATGGCAAAGAAATTTATATTTGTTTGGGTAAAGGACAAAAACAGTATTTTCAAAAGTTAAAGAAGTTATCGCAGCTTGTGATTCAAACAACATTAGAGTAGGAGATTCTTTGTATTATGTATTTTTTGTTTTAACCAATACTTGAACTGTTATGGATTCCTTCCCATGCCTCAATCCTGATCACTTTGTTCACCATATTGCCCAATTAGTCATGTGCAACTTTATCTTAGAAGGATTCTCATAGAAGTAAAGGTAGCAGTATTGTTACATAAAATAAATTAGAAATAATATACAAATGCTTTTGCTTTGAAAACTTACAAATGCGGAAAAATACTTTGCACAGTTACATGAAGGTTTAGCTATAAGTTTTGGAATGAATAAGTTAAAACAATATTTATAAGGGTAACAGTTCACTAAATTTTGTCAATACCAGATATTAAATCTCCACAGTTACATAGAATGGTCCCACTTATTATCAGATAACAGTTCTTTTCAAATAAGGCGATATGTAGATAATGCAAATATGACAGAAAGTAGTTCTGTATTGAGATTTTTAAGAGAAAATAAGTTACCTGCAAGATTTAAAGACTAAAATATATCTGGAAGGAGAAGATGGTATCCTTGGGTTTATATTATTGTTGTTTGATATCAGATTTTGAAGCAGACTTATCAAACAGATATTTTAGATTGTTCAATTAAACTCATATTTAAAAAAATATAATAATTATAATATTGACTCCGCAAAATATTCCTCCAGTATCCTAAATAGAAATTTATGAAGCTACCAAAAAAAGCAGTATATTAAAGATTAAGAGGAGTTTTGCCACTTTCAGAATTTAACGCTCAAACTGCAGTCCCAAATAAAAAAAAATGTTTCATTTTTGTTTGTATCAAGAGAATTCGAACTAGGATTTAACACATACTATTAGAAAGTTTAAGAACGCAGGAATACTTTTAATTATAAAAAACTTTTAATTTCTTATTGACTTTAATAAAAGGGTAAATTAATTTAATGTCAAATGAAAATATAATAAAATAAAATTTAATACTGGAAACACAAGTATAACACAAAAAATTATAATTTGATTAGGTTCAGTTAGGTATGTTTTTGTCAATGATTTCCTAATTATGTTATGTTAGTGTTTACCCTCAGTTTTAGCGTAAACTGGTTGCTTTTAGTAACTTACATTTGTTTACTAAATAAAAATTTGTGACATTCGCTTTGTTTTTCCTTTAACTATCGTTGTCACATTATAGTTATGGGTAAATTACTTCATTATTTAAAAAATTTTACACACAAATTAAATAAATATACCTTGTTCCCTGTCTTTTGGCAAAGCCGGTGAATACTGTTTCTTCACTTTGGCTGTAGCAGCTCTAGATAAATGTTTTGTTGGTATAGTCTTGCTGTGACCAGCGCTTCTGATGCTTCTTGTCGTTATTTTCGTTTCAAATGAATTGTCGATGTTAGTGTTATCTGATGAGGTTGTAACTTCTGTTGTAACACTACAAACTGCCGCGTCTTCAGAAGTTTTTAAAATATTTTCTCCAGTTTCCTCATGTAGATTTTCACTAAAATTTATACAAATTTAACAACAGAAGACCAAGTAACGTAAACGCTAGAAAAATAGTCAGCCAAGGCTTTAGGATGAAAATTCAGATTTCTTTATAAATATAAAATTCGTCAGATTCTGCCATTCTGTAACAGATTTAAAAGTGTATGTATATGTAGGAAGATATAAAAGTCTGGGAGGTATTTTAAGAACCTTCAAAGCTTAAAGGTGTTTTTCTTTGTTTATCAAGAATATTTTATGCCATCAGTTGAGAATGGGACATGTAAAAGCAAGACGTTCTATAACAGGATTACCCACTTTCCTCTAATACTAACTCAAACACATCAAAATATAAAAAATTGAATGTACCATCTCTGTAACCGTTTCTTCATATTGATACTACACAAATTATATTACCAACACACCAATACAAACTTTTAACGCGCGTTAGATTATTAAAAGTCTGTGATGATGTAATGTTAGTGAACTTTGTGATTGCTTACCTTTGAGGAATTTGTTTAATGAACTCCTCTTTAACCAGTTCGACGTCAAATCCAGATTCACTTTCCGAATCCGATTCTTTGGATACACAAGAAAAAGTTGGTTCGGTAACATCATAACTGCTTGTCACAGAACTAACACAACTGTCTACGAACGATTTTTCTTCGATCTTATCAATAATTGGCAGTAAAATGGGGGGCAATTTAAACAATTCATTAGACGAATTTGTATTTTGCGATGTTTCAGTATCCTGCGACAGGCTACGAGTTATGTTTAATTTATTTTCTTGTAGTAGAGGTATTTTAGTAAAAGATTTGATTGCAGTTTTATTCAATGGAGTCATTATAAAATCCAGATCTGGTTTAAGATTATTTAAACTCTTCTCCACAACGTTCCCATTTGATGTCAAACATTTTGTTTGGGATCTTAAAAATTCCCAATTCGTTCTAGCATTCGATATAACTTCATCTCTTCGACAAGTAAGCGATACGTCGTTGGTAAGATTCATAAACAATGAACATGATACTTCTTTGTTTCTTCTCCAAGCCATAGCTGCTTTTCTTACTTGATCAGTTATTTGCATAGAATTTATTTTGTTCAATAAAGGTAAATATGATACCAAAAAAGACATACAGTCACCTCTTAACAACACTGGATTATTATCTATTGATATCTCTTTAATGCTGGTGGATTTTGCTAGGCTACTTATATCTTCAACACTGAAATTAAATTTTATTTTCTTAATTACACTAATTTGCATTTAATACTTTTGGTTTTTAAGTTATAACAAATTTTATACTTACAATTGTATTTCATTATTACTAACAAATAATTTTATTAGATTAGGAACTTCAGCAAATCCAAGTAATTTCTTTAATCGATTTCTCCTTAAATTTAGTTCTTGAAGAGAGTGAAGACCTTCTAAATCTTTTACTCCTATAGTTTTTATTTGATTTCCTGCTAGATTTAATACTTTCAAATTGACTAGATTTGATAATCCTGATACTTGAGTTATTTGATTACCATGAAGATCAAGAACTTCTATATTTGACAAATTTCCTAACCCTTCTATTTTCTTTATTCTACATAAAAAAGTTATGAATAACACAGAATATTAACATTAAATGAGTATTTTACCTGTTCTTCCCCATTAATAGTACTCTCAGATTGACTAGTTCATCTAAGTATTGGATCTGTTCAAGTTGGTTGTCGTAGACATCTAAAAATAATAAAGCAGGAAAACATTGTTTAGCTACCATTTCCAAAGAGGTTATTAAGTTGTGTTGTATTGATAAGAGTCGAAGTTTAGGTTCCCCATCTATAATTGGAATTGAAACTAATCCACGTCTATCCAAACTAATTCTATCAGGATGTAACTCCTTCTCCGCTTGTACTCGTGATACATGATACAATCCATCAGATTGCGTATGCAAAATAATTGAACTACAAAAGGCTGCAGTATCATGTATTACTGATGCATTTAAAGTGCTATGTGACCTTACGCAAAAAGTTCGTTTATTTTTTTTGGGTAACGCTGACCCTATTTTCAATAAATTTTTTTCGGAACATTCTTCATTATTATCAGTGTTTTTTTCGCAAGTTTGATACTTAGTTCCTTTCTTTACCTAAAAAAATGTAACAAATCAAACACCTACTTCAATAATAATAAAAATGAACTTACAGCCGAAACTATATTATTACTAATTGGCATTTATTATTATTCTTAATAATTAAGCATTAACTAGCTAACAATCCATTCATTTTTAAAAAGCTATTCACAGCACACCCTCTAGCAGGCTAACTCTTCTACTAATTATCAGATCTAATATATTAGTACTGGGCCCACCCGCTTCATGTTGCGAGCGCTAGTGTACGTGCAGCCCAGAACACAGAACATAACAATACAAATTTTATTAATATTTTTGGAAAGTTGGGTTTTAAAGAAAACTTCGACGTTGTTCATCAAGTTTATATTAAATAAATATACATAAAAAATATATAAATAAATAAGAAATATAAAAAATGAAATTTACTTTTTTCTGTTGATTCTATTTATATAGGATTTGTGTGCCTGTACTTTTATTGGGTCAATGTAGGAGGCATTCTTGACCCTATTTAAATATTTTTCATATTTGGAGTCTTTGCCTGCAGCTATTTTATTCACTTGTTTGCACCAAAAAAGATAGTGCATCTAATTATCAACCTGCAGGCTTTTTCTCCACATGTAGATGGAGCTTCCAAAGACACCGTTGTGGATGATGGTAGAATAACTGAAGTATCTGAAATCAAATAATTTTATTCACTTACAATATAACTTGAAGTTGTATCTACTTACCAGATAAAAGTAGAGTTGGGTATGCACCTGGTTTTAACTCTTTTTGAAATCCTGCGTTATGAAACTGCTGGTCAAAATGTTAATGGCACACTCTATAATTGTCATCAAGTTGTTTTGGAGTTTTCTCCTTTAACACAGGATTGTTTATATTCTCCATCCAAATATTAATTAAGTTGGGATCCTTGGTGAAACGATGCCTCTTACTTGTTTGATCGATACAACTAGGAACACAACACGTTCTTTTACGAGATGTCATCATGCTTATATTATACTAAAAAAAGTAAAAAATATTATAGTATGATATTGTATGCTACACTATATAATTATGAAATAATTGTTAATATTTAAATATTATCACACAATACACAATACTTACACTGCTCTAATTCTCTTTTAATACAGAAAACAATTAAAAAGTTCATAAAAAAATTATAAAATTCAATAAACTGGAAGAAACTTTCACAAATAATAACTAATTAATCAATTTAACGATAATCAACGGAAAAAGCACAGACGAAACACAATTCAAAATTCAAACGTTAACGTTTAACAATTAAAAATGAAATGACAAATCATGATTAGTTTATAAATATGTGATGACAGTTCACGTTTCCTCCGATTGGGCGATACTGTAACGTCCCGCTACAGATACGCCCTCAAGTGGGTGGGCGCAATAATAAAACTTGGATACAAATTGTAGATAAGAGTTAAACTGCTAGGAGGGTGTGCTGTGAAGCTATTTAATTATTGTGATGGTTTATTTACTTTGTTACAAATGTATGACAGCTGGTGAGCTGACACTAAATAGAGATGTGACGCATGACCCAATTTTATTAGGGTCAGTAACGGACTTCTATGAGAAATATCGATCTTTTCATTCAAGAACTATTCATTCACTTTTTAGATCATTCAAAGTTATTTTTTTATCACTAGTTTTCGAAAATTATACCTAATTAGTAAATTTATTGGTTTTATTATTTGTTTTTAATAACTACCTAAGCATTGCATAGGCAGCAAAGACGTTATAAATACCTATTTGTAAATTACGTAGGAGTATTGCAAAGTGGTCGGATTCAGAATAGTTTTGTTTTGTTTTGATAATTTTGCTACTGAAGAGATCCATTCTCTTTTCTCTATTACTACATATTTTGTTTAGAAATTAAACGAGTTGCATGTTCATGTTGTTTTATGAAATATTCTGAACATTCTGATTATGTTTTTTTGGATAATGCGCTAGTAAAAGTAGTGGTAGACACTTGCAGTACTATACACTCTTTAAGTTCCCGGTAAAAGAATTTGGGATTTCTGTTATGGTCACCATATTATTCCTGATCATCAAAACGGTTGTTCACCTACGGATAACATAATACGATACTAATATTACCCAAGCTATGAACCTTCAACAATGCTCTTCAGCAGTATTAGTTGACGATCAATAAGCCTTCGACCAGATCCGGTATGCCGGACTTGTGAGAAAACTGTTAGTATAAGTTATATAGCTATATAACAATAAAGTTTTGATTTGATTTGAGATCCTGCACTCATGCCAAAACATTTCCTATCTTCGAGCGTCGAGGTGTCCACCAACACCATCCCAATAATTAAAAACTACTTGAATGCCTAACACCTCCTCTACACTGAATCGGATAAAAATAAAATACTCAATTTTTATTGAAATTTATTTTACTATAGTGAAAGTTGTATTACAAACTTCTTAGCTCAATTCTTCCTCCAAAAAAGTTTACCTCCTTTCCAACCAACCTTGCCGTAAGAAAATCTACTCAAAACGAAACCTTCAAGTACAAACAGTTCTTAAGGCCGGTCCAAACACAACGACTAATCGCACGATAAAACGGTCATGTAAATCTTTGGACAAAACGTAGTATAAATAGCGCGTCCACACAGTTGCGAGTTATCGTTCAAACTTGTCGACTTTCATCAGTTTCGTAATAAACGCTCGCCATGGAAGAAGTACTGCTATGGTCAATTTATGCCGTATATCTTGCAAGAAAATTGCGGAATAACGAAAGAAGAAATCGAAGAACAAAGTGGTCCAGGGAATGGCTGTTAAAGAGATCCGAATTATCTCATGTTAGATTATTAAATGAACTTCGTAGTGAACCTGACGATTGGCGCAATTATTTGAGATACAACTCTATAAATTCTCCCAAAAATTGGCGAGAGCATTGACGAAGATCAGACATGTTGCGACTCTAGCGGGAACCTACATATAAAACTAGAACGATAAGTTGGAACACCCGTCTACATGCTCCAACATGTCTCATCAGTTATTGGAAAATGATGCCGTGGCCGTCAGTCTTTCGATTTAGCGTTCAACCTCATTCCGTTTAGACAAAACGTACGTTTTGCGGTCCACACATTCCATTTTACTTGATACACTTTATCTGATTCGACATATCGTTCAATTAGTCGTTATGTCTGGACCGGCCTTTAGGGTAGTATAACTATATCCTATCTAATTTGTATAAGCTTAGACATAAAGAATATAGTTCAATCATATACCTACACATTAAACATAATCACATTATAATACTCTTACAAATGGATGAAGATGATATCTAGGGTGTCAATTCAATAGGTACCTCGTATCTACAAAATACCTATTTTAGAGGAGGTTAAAAAAATGAAATACTTACAGTTTCTGTTAAAGAGAGGTATTTTTAATTTTAATTGATGGGGATACATAAAAAACAGTAGATATGAATTAATTAGACCAAAATTATTAAAGCAGTCAATTGACTATGATAGGTAAGATACGTGGTATTGCACACTAAAAATTGTCAGAATCCGTAGATACCAGGTACCTATTGAATTGACACCCTCGATATGCTAAAACTAGTGGCGTATTGCATTGTAGTTAGAAAAAATATACTTATTTGACTTCAAATTTTATATGCGTCTTCAAGTATCCAAATTGTTTAGTATTGGATGGATTTGTAATATATATTTTTTCTCGATTACATATCGATTTGATATTTTTCCAATGATTAAACTAATCTGAAACTAAGTAAAGGTTATCGTAACGGACTGTAGGTTATATTATTCTGGTATCGCCCATCTCTAATAAAGTATCGAATTTCAACTATCGCCGATATGTTTGTTTGCCATTGAATAACATAACATAACCAATATACGGGGGTTTAAGAAAGAGATTCGTCATAAATGGCAACACGTTTTCCTATTGTATGAGTACCTATATTAGATTAAATTATGTAAGGATTGCGAAGCTAGTCGCCCTTTAACCACCGTGGAGTCCGTTATTTCTGATTTCTTTCTCTTTGAAGTTTTATTTCATCCGGCACTGTTTCAGCTGCTTCGTATGTCCCTTTTTCGTTGGCGTCTTACCTACCCAATTAGAGGTAAATTTTGAAAGTTCTCCCTTGCAACTCTTCTCTTGGCAAAGAGGTAGGCTAGTCTTTTTTCCAAAATCATTTTACATTTGTCGGGTGAAGCATCTCCAAAGTGATATATAATTGTATGTCATCGGTAAGTTGCACCTCCTCCAAGTTGGAGGAGGTGCAATAGTTGGAGGCTCCAACTGTTTAAATAAAATCTTTGAGCTGGTTGTCTGTTTAGACTTTGCGTCTTTCGAGGTTAGCAGTCTCCTTTTTACAGTCTTTGTCTGTCGCCTCCTGGCGTTTACTTGATGAGGGTTTAGACGTAGTAGCCATTACTTTTTGTTTTTTCGTTGAACATTTCATACAGTTCCCACGAGTAGCTATTCGGTCACCACTGACAGAGCACTGCTTGTAGAGGGAAGGAGCGCCATCTAAAGATGTGCGGAATTCAATACGAATGAAACTACCGCAGACAAGAAATTGCGATCATGTAGGATAGTCAAGCAGCCATCAAAGCGCTGAGCTCACAGTTCGAAGATGGTGTGGCAATGCCTAGGCAAGCTAAATGAACTACGCCAGAAGAGCACTGTCACCCTCCTATGGGTCCCAGGACACATAGGAGTAGAAGGGAACGAAACAGCAGATAAGGTGATAAAAAAGGAGCCGAAACACCACATCTGGAACCAGAACCATCTTGTGGGATCAGCAGTAGCATCAACGTAGAAAACTTAAGAAAAGAAATGGAGAGCAAAAATTCCACTTACTGGAATCAGTTGAAAGGACTGAGATAAGCTAATATACTTCTGGGAAACTACGACCAGAAGAGATCTGTTAGCTGTCTCAGCCTTAGTAAAAAACAGGCTCCGTACTTAACGGGAATATTTACCGGGCCTTGCTGATTAAGGAGTCATATAAAGAAACTAGGGTTAGTAGATTAAGCAAAGTGCAGATTCTGTGAGGAAGAGGATGAAACATTAATAATCATACTCTCGTAATGCCTTTGAGAATTCTAGGGCCAGATACATAGGATCACACGAAATAGAAGAGGAGGATCTACCTGATTTGAAGCCCAACGATGTCCTAAACTTAGGAAAATAGCTACTGTCTGAGAAAACATCAGTCCCATGGCAATTAAGGGGGGACACAATAGATCTTATAGGTCGAAGCGTACTTATCACAAAAGGGTTAGTACAGCAATAAAAAAATAATTTTTTGATGCACCGCTCACAACTTTAAACTATTCATAAAGATATTTTAATTAGTTAATTCTGTATTTACTACAGAAGCTATATTTAGAAATTGTACACTATATTATTTTGATTGAAGTAAAATTTCTTCAGTTGAATTAACCAGATAAAACAAATATATTTTTTTATAATTTATTGTAAATATATTAAACATTTCTATCTTCATTCAAATACCGATTTAAAGTTTTAAGTAATACTTGCTTGGTACCACATTCACCGTTAACATCATCTTGACCTATCTGCCAAACCATCGCACCGGCAACAAATTGTGATCTAATATATTTCGCCTAAAAACAATTTTGTTAAATAATTTCTTGAACTCATTTTTGAAATTGTTGTTACCTTTGCCGCTATTGACCTTTCCTCATCGTAACTTAACCACTGATCTTGATAATATTTATAAAAAACTTTTTGATCCTCATCCCATACTGGAGTGTAATTGGTGAAGTTTAAACAGATCTAAAAATGTAACAATAAAAAAAATACAATCAAAATATAAGGTTGTTATTTTACCTGTTTATAAGAAGGAGTTGCAGGAACTCCCCCACCGGTGATAGGAGAATGGAGTTTATGATCATCGGATTTGAGTAGTGTAAAGGTGCGTCCGAAAAACGGTACTCCAACGTTGATTTTATCTCTAGTAGCACCGGCGTCTATCCAATTTTGAAGAGAAACCGCCGTGTTAAGGTGAGTCTTTTCATAGACGCTTTCAATGGGAGAACTAAAAAGAGCCGCGTTTTGACCGGTATAAGCGCTCCAAGAACCGTAATAGTTGTAACACATTATGTTAATCATATCTACGTATCTAAAAAAGTAAATATAACTTTCCAGGTTATACTTTTAACAATGATAATAACTAAAGACTTACTTGACAATTTCACGGACTTTGTAACCTTCTGATGGGTTGGGATACACGGCTACGCTCAGTATCCAATTTTCTTTTTGAAGAGCTTGTTTTAATTCTTTTAACAAAGAAATAAAATTGTCCTAAGAATGAAATATTCTAATTACATGGAGTTATGCAACATATTTTACATGGAAGTATTAAATTAGATTATATCGTTGAGTGATAAATATAAGAAGAGACGCAACGCAATGTAAAATTTTGTGCCTTATGGAGAGTCCAGCGATTCCCCCATTATTCAATAAAATTCGTACTGTATTTGGGCGGCAAGGTGTTTAAACATCGAACTATTCTTCTCTTGTCCCCACACCTCGCCTCGTATTTACATCGCTACCTGTTTACCGACGAATATTTCATTTAAAAGCAGTTTCGGGCGGTTTTTTAGTTAACTACATACAATATTTATGAATTTATATCGTTCGATATAAAATGTCATGAAAGAGATATAACTTGTAACATGTCTATCGCCATGCTACCTTTCCTTAACTCACCGTCCCACCGAACCCTAAAATCAATTCCGACCCAATGTATATTAGACACAACCTTACCACTGTCAAACTTACCCCCCTCAACAGAACGTACCCGAAACAAAACTCTTACAAACGAACGTAACCGGAAGCCCCTGTCAGTACCATTATAAATTAGCAAAACGCGATGGTTCGTTCTCTTTCCGATCAAACCACCCCTAGAGACCAGTCGTTCACGAGATTCAGAAAATACATTTATCTGGTTGTATCACAGATGATACAGCCGCTACGTTACCGCTACGTTACCGCTAGCATGAAATATAGCCCATAGTTGCAGTCCTTTCTATGGAGAAATATAGCCCATAGTTGCAGTCCTTTTTATGGAGAAATATAGCCCATAGTTGCAGTCCTTTTTATGAAGAAATATAGTCCACATTAGCAGTCCCTTTGATGAAGAACCAACCACCAACAACCAATACTCCAACTACAACATCAGTGGATTAACCGAGCCCACCGGATCACCGAAATACCAAAGATAAGTCAAGTCCGTTTATACATTTCCACTTATAATTCCTGTGGCAATTTACAATTTTTTATCAATAAACCAATATTCTTTACTAACAGTTTGATTTATATACCCATAAATCTTAAAGGTGTAGCGTGTTCGGTTGATATTAAATGTAGTTTATCTTCTTGCTATCATGCAAATTCAGTCTAATTTTAAGGTGTTTCTATCTTTTTCACCTTAGTTTTTGTGTATTTTCTGTTGTTTATCCGTAACGTTTAAAAGGTAGTGGCGCCCTTAACCCTTATATACCACCAATCCTTTCTATAGTGAGCATTAACTTGGAGTCGAACCACTCCTTGAGAGAGTCTCTTAGCCATGATCTCTTTTTGGAACTAGTAGTGTTACAAACTTTAGTATTAAAAAGTTATGTTTGTAGAACAATTTACAATTAAAGTGTGGAGTAAAGTAAATTAGTCTGGTTCACAAGTACGATTTTTCATAATTTTGTTCTTTATAGTTACCTACCGAATAATATGAGAGATAGCTCATATTTTTAGATTTAAAAAAATAGCAATAGTTGTCAACGATAAAGTAAAAAAAGTGGGGCTCTCGTTTTTTTGAATATCTCGATTTTCGATCTTCAAAATATCAAAAAAGATTTGAAAATATCATTAAATTTGCTAAAAGAAGTCCCGACTTGTGGATATTTCTTTCAATATTTATAATTTTTACACAACCCTTAAAATAGTGCCAAAAACGGGTAGTGCTGCGTCACCCTGACCCAGTAACCAAAAAAATTATTTAAATATATTAAATATGAATATTAAGGAATAATAAAATTCAGTTACTATCGGTATACATGAATGAACAATAATTCGACGTTAAAAAAATATAATCCCAATCCCAATTTTTTTCATCAGTTATGCTTTTGTTAATTGACAACTTTTTCTGCAGTAAATGGTAACAAAAAAATCGCGATAAATATTTAAATATTGAACTAGTCTTAGGATTTGTTTTTGTTTTACTTCGTCCAATTATTTTAAATAAGCTATCAAATAGATCTTAGTTGGAAAAATCCAAAAATTTCCATTTTCCATTTTTTTAGTAACAATTAAAAATACGCCAAAATGTAAGATAAAACAAATAAATATCAATAAATTGTTTTTCGATATGTCGAATGTTTCGATTTTTAAATATTAAAAGCTATTTAAAAATTTTATTTTTTATTTTTTAACAGCATTGTTTAAAAAATTGTTATAAACAGATGGTTTGTTTATGAATTAATTAAATTTTTTTTCTTAATTTATTGGTTGATACAATTTATGATTTTTAGTAAAAAAACGGCTTCTTAAAAAAAATTATCTGTTGCTAAAAAATGCGCTTGTTGATTATAATATACAATTCCATTTTTGCAACTAAATAATTAAATCATAAATTCTACTTTTTTTTGGGTAAAAATTATTTTTTTCATTTGTTATAAATAATTTTTTTTCGTATATTTCTTTTAATACTTAATTTTATGATGAAAACAACCATGAGCATTTTTCAAAAAGGGTTTTTTTCTCATCTAAAAATTCCATTCGGAGTTCTTCACTCTAATACCACAGTATACTAAAACAACCAGTAGTGCATCTCACCTTCGCGCATGGGTTGTGCGCATTTCGCCATTCCGGTTTAGAAACTTGCCAAATTCAGCAAGGACGGCGTATATTTTACTTATTTGGTTTAGTCGCTTAAGAAGTGGCGTGTGTGAGTTTTGAGTTTTTTTTTTAATTTTTGAGTGACAAGATGAATAATAAAGTTGAAGCAGCTGTAGTTTGTGCTGAAACGAACTGTGAAAGTATGTATACAGGAAAGGTCACAATTAAATAAAGACCGGAAGTTGCTATTTACTTAAAGATGACATTTTTAAATTATGTAGTTAGTTCCGTATATTCCAATTTAATGTTTCGTCCCTTAATTTGTCGAATTTATTTATATTACCTAGTTAAATAAAACTAAAGTTTTTAATTAATACCACTTTAAATTATGAAAAATTTATGAAAACTCTAAATTATTGATATTATTTAAAATATCATTGTAATGTAACTTCTTTCATCAGACTTTTATGATTATAAATTTAGAGGTTTCATATATTTTTTAACAATAAAGTGGATTTAATTAAAAACTTTTAGTTTGATTTAAAATTGTAATTAATTTTTAAGAAGAATGGATTAGGGAATCTACCAATTTTTTCTCGGAATTGCCTACAGCAATATAAAGCAATATTGTTTACGCCGTCTTGTACAGATTTTATTGTCCTATTTATTATATTATTACACACTTAAGATATTAATAGAAATTTCAAAAAAAAAAATAATAAAGACAAAATAATTATTTGGCGTTACATTTAATCAAATGTAGGTAATCTTTATTATATAATTTGATTATGGACTTTAACTAAGTATTTAATAAAAATCAATAAGTATATCCTTTGTTTTATTACAATTTTTGTTACTTTTATAAAGTCTTTATTGTCGATTTTAATCCTCAACTAGTTTTTTCCTTGCAACATGTTCAAATTGTGTATTTTATTATTCACTACATGAATCTACTCAACAACATATTTTTCGAAACATAAATTTAACATCTATAAATTATACTAATCCTTCCCTTCCAAAAAGTAGAACTGTTAGTTAATACGGACCTCGTATCTAAATCAATCTAAACTCGGATGGCCGTCTCAAGGCTAAATAAAATTATTGCGCACAACCGATATGCGAAGGTGAGATGTAGAACTGGTTGTTTTAGTATACTCTGCTATTACGGTCAGTATACGAATACTAATTCCTAAAGAAAATGTATGTGTGGCGACATCTCTCCGCCAACATAATTTTGCAGCAGAAAATCGCTTACGAGGTTGTGTTTCTTGTTATATTTCTCACTCGACGATTATATTGTCTTATACATACAGGTAACAGTTACTTAGGCTTCTCTACGCTTTGACTTACTGAGATATTTTGTGTCTATTTTAATCTAATTAAAATCTGGGAAACCAAATAGAGTTGGGGATCTGAACATCCGAAAATGTTGTCCCATCATACACTCCCTCTCAAACACTTCCATACAATAATATATTAAATACACTCTACTTACCTCATCATCCAGGTACGGCTTTTCCCAATCAATATCTATTCCATCGAATCCATGTGTTTTTAAATAGTTTACCGAACTATTTACGAATGACTCTCTTTTCAAAGGATCCGCAGCCACTGAAGAAAATATGGATGCATTTGTATCTCCCACACTTATTAAAACTTTCAAGCCATCATTACTTTTTTTCAAAGATAAAGTTCTTTCGTACATACCTAAAAGTTATTATTATTGTACAAGAACCTTTTAAAACCTTTTTAAGTAGAAAGAGGTTATTGAAAATAAATTTTCTTACGTTTTTTAATATCCACGTATTTCTTTTGGTACGTTAAACTACCGTTATTATCCAGTCTAACAAAGGCATAATTAATATGCGTACACAAACTTGTATCCAGCGATTCGGGAGGAGCTATTTTTAACCCATATCCGTTTATATAATAACAAATTATATTCCCTAAAAATAAATGAACACATTAATATATTATTATGAATTTATTAATTTTTGTTGTTGCGTTATTATGGTTTTCTTTTTTTTTGTTTTATTTTAATTTTTTGATATTTAAATGGTATTTTCGCAAATCCACGCTGGTTGCGTCAAGATATTATGTGTTGTTTGTTTTTATTTGATTTGATGTAATTGTTGAAGTTTTTTATTACAATAATGTTCTTAGCCCCTTAAATAATATGTATGATGATGACTAGCTCAAATAAAATTAAACGTTTCTGCGCTCGTTGTTTAATTCAAAAATAAATACTATCGTTTATCGAAAAATTATATCTCACGTCGTACAGGTTTTACCACAGATTTATACTCAAACAAAATTATAAATTTTCTATCAGAATGAAATTCAAAAATCTTTACAATAAAGTCGTATAAATGTCCTCCAGCGGCAAATAACTATTATCGCTTTAAAACAGTTCATACGCACACTTAATACAAATTAAATAACGGTACCTTTTTTAACTCTGTCTCTCGAGTTTTTGCCGTTCTCATGCAGATGTCGCTGGGGTAGATCTTCGCTGACGAAACGTGAAACTGGTAGCCTATCTTCTCTTGTAGAAAACACGTGGGATGGAAACTTCGGTGGTTTAATTAAAGACAGAAACTCTTACGATGTAGGAATTTATTATTATTCACTCGTAGATTTTTTTTTATACAATTTATTGGTTGATGAGACTCCCTTTTTACAAGTTATGTGTTACAAAGTTTTACAGTAGGATTATTTTTGATAAAAGGTAATTAAACTTCTTATATTTGATATTAACTGTTGTATCATTAAAATTACAGTTGGAACTATTATATTATAAAGTGACTCTGCTTGATTTAACAAACCTATTTTCTATTCAAAGTCGAAGAATGTTAACTTATAAAGTTAATAAAATTTATGACTAATCAAAGACTTTTTAAAAAAATGGAAATTACGAGTTGAATGTTTTTAATAACTGTTGTTGAATGTTTTGAAAATGGGTCTTGAATCTTTTTAAAATTAAACTTGAGTGTTTAGAAAATGAATCGTGAAAGTTTTTTAAAATTAAATCTTAAATGTGTGTTGAAAGTTTTTAAAACGAGGCTTGAATGTTTGTATAAAGAGTCTTGACTGTTTTTAAAATAGGCTCGAATCTCCCTAATTCATCCTGACTGGTTCTTTTACGTAAAGATTGAGATCCCTCTCTCAATATTTTCTGACCAATAAAAATGCTTCATTTTAAAATCTCCACGAGAACCAATCAGAAGGAACTATTCCTTAATTTGCTTATTTCTAACTAACTACTTATATTTTACAAACAATTTTTTTACATAATATATACAACAATCATTTCTAATGTTCAATAATTTTTTTATAATTTATTATGGTCGAAAAAGCTCTCAAATTATATTAACACTGAGGCTTGAAAGTTATAAATTCGACCGATATATTTCCGAGTAACTCTTACGTAATCACGCAGGTGGCATTCTAAGTTTTTAAAGTTCGCGGAAACTAACTTCAAACACGCAATGCTGTTTACGAGCACTTGTAATTCTGTTAATTTGATGTCACACACGCAGGTGCTCTTCTAAGTTTTTAAAGTTCGCGGAAACTAAACACTTCAAACACGCAATGTTGTTTTCGAGCACTTGTAATTATGTTAATTTGATTTTTGAAAATCCTTTTATATGTTTAACGGAAAAATATTGTTAGAAAATTTATAATTTGTTCGTTTGTTTCTTACATTTAGAATTATATTTTCATTATTATTTTCTTACTGGTAAGTTTGATTATTTTTATGTTTGTTATTTATTGGATATTTATTTAGTTTCAATTAATTAGTATTAATTAACGTATCTTCTGTTTTTATGGAATGTGATTACCTTTTTTATTATTTATTTGCTTTCAATTGATTTTATAACGATTTTGTTTTTGATTTGATCATCATAATACATATTTCTTACTGAAATTAATCTTTTCTTTAATGAATAATAAATCTAAATAATAATATAACTTCGTCTCAATATATAATTATTAAAAAACATGACTATAGTAATTAATAATGCATAGTTAAATAAGTTTAGAACAGGTGTCAATAAAATATCAACAAAAATTTAATAAAGCAGCTCCTAGTAAAAGTGCGATGTTAGCTGTTGTTGAAAAATTTCGTCGCACTGGTGGTGTATTGTGTCAACGTAAAGGTTCTTCAGGTCGTCGAAAAACAGTATGCACTAACGAAAATGAAGGACAAACAACCAGATTCCTTGGATTTGAACGTCCTGATGTCATTGTAGAGAAACCACTCAGAAACCACTCACACAGTCTTCGAGTTACCGTTTGGTGCGCGGTATCTGGTAATGGAATGATTGGTCCTTATTTCGTTGAAGATAATAATCAGAATCCACTTACTGTCAACCAAGAACGTTATAGAGAGAAAATTATTATACCATTTGTGAGAGATGTAAATAACTTTTGCCGTGCACGAAATCTACAGTTTCGCACACAATGGTTCCAACAAGATGGTGCAACGAGCCATACAGTTGTGCGCACCTTAGAGTTACTCCGTCAGCATTTCGATAATAGAATAATTTCTCGGGGAACAGACTTCGAATATCCTTCTCATTCACCTGATCTGACGCCACCTGACGCATACATTTGGGGCATAATGAAGGTAAAAAATATTTCATTCGGAAAATCCGCCGGCGAATATTGCCGAACTACGGGAAAGAATATAAAATATTTTTCGGCAGTTCCATCAACCACTTTTTATAAATATGTTTATTGATTTACAAAATCGATATGAAGCTAGTCTGCGTCGAAATGGTGAACATTTTGAACACTTACATTACATAAATTAAAAATTAATTTTTATTTTTATTTTCGGTACTGTTTATTTTGGCGGATGCAAGTTATCCATGGATTGCTAATGATTTATTCTACGAAAAGATAAAGAAATGTAAGCGGAATGCTATAATCCTTGTAATCCTTTTAAATCGACCAACAGAATGAATATTTTTTACAAAAAATAAATATGATTAAAACAATAGCTATAAAAAATAGTGGTAGTCTATTGAAAATACTCGTACCCGTTATAATAAGCAATAATAAAAAAAAAATCAAAAGATTAGATAGATCACATCAATCACATTTGGTGTATTAAATATTAAAATTTTATGTTAAAAGATATATTGTACCTATTATTCTAGATATGATCGTTAATTATGGGACAAAAATTGTGTTATACTTAAAAATAGTATTAAACAGAGAGATGAAAAATTATTTATCCCACCAGGAAAAAAGATTAAATTTTATAAAAATAATCCCGGCAAAAGACCAAGTATTAAAAATGTAAAAACTACTTCTGATTCTTCCAGTTCGTTAAAAATACAATTAAACACTTTAAGCCCTTAACTAGATATTAAAGAAATATCAACCAACCCAAAAATAAAATGGTTTATTTCTTTTTATTATTTAATATTAAACTAAACTTACTTTTAATTTGGCGTGTTACACTAGCAACGGTAACGCTCAGAAGAGCGCCAGCGAATACCAACAAAATAAACAAGTTCATATTGAAATTAAAATCCGTAATTGACCACTTTTACATATAAATCCACTTTGGAACCCGTTGGGGAATAACCTCTAGTCCACTATCGGTTAAATGGCGATGACTAAAGTAGGGTATACACAAAATGATTCCACTTTATTAAAAAAAAACTATTAAAAACAAGATAATTGTTTATTGATGTTCCGGTTATCGCTGTGTATCTATAGATTATTTTTGTATAATTTATTCTAATTTTCTACGACATGCACAATTTTTTTTGATCTACATATCGCTTTTTCACAATGTGAGTTACCTTTCGCCAGTGACGTAGGTGTGGGGCAACTAAAAGGGACCTTGTAGACCCATTATTTGAAATTCTGTTTGATAATCTGCCGTCAATGACATAAATTAACATGACGTTCAGCTTAATAAGACAAATTTGCATTGCAAAATGTTTCTTATACGACAGTGAAGTGGCAAATATTTTGAAAAATTGAAAAAAGGATGATGTTCTTTATCTTCTTCTTTGTCTTCCACAGAGAGACATAAAATCAATTCCAAATTTTCTGACGACTAAATATTTTCAATGAAACCAATGTATTTGAACAAAATGGAGGATTTACAATGATTATTTTTTTCACCTGTCAAAATATTACAGTTTTGTGATTTCATCCAATTAAAACGCTTAATCTTCAATTCATTTCACCAGTATTGATAAAATTCAATAACAATATTGAACAATTAATTTTCTTGCTTAGAAGTAAGTATAAATCAACATGTGAATAGGTAGGCCTAAAAATATTTTTATAACTGTGTTTTTACGGTGCTCACGACAACTGACAACTCATAATTCTATCTAATTTGCAGGTTAAATCAATAGGAAAGGTTATGGCGTTGATTAAGTCAATAAAGTAGAGCCTGTTAAAGAATGAGATAGATTTATAAAATCATAAAAAGAAAAAAGAAATCCATTTTCGTTTCCCTTACTTCAGTTGCCCTCTTCGTTACCCCTCCCGAAGCCGTAACTTTGAGAAGATATTATTTGTTAAAGTTATTGAAAAACCAAAAGATTATGAGTATTTTCTTTTAAAACCAATGTATTTTTTACAGTCACATTTCCATCTACATCTAGAGAGAGAGATGGGACGACATAGAAGGTTGTAAACTTTCAAAGGAGTTACTTAGATAGCCAAACTACAGCCAAAAAATTCCTGGAAATTACCAGATTAGTGATGAGGATACTAATCGGCAGCTGGGGTCTCAAAAAATACCTATACAGGATAAAACAAAACACATCTCTATGCAGAAAATGTGAACTAGAAGAGGAAACAGTCCAGCACACACTGTATGACTGCACGGCACTCTCAACTTTTTTTCCTTCTTTCCTTTTTTTAATATACTATACATAAATGGCACCATCATGTAAGATTAGATACGTATTAGCTAAGTACATAGATATTCGTGTCACTAATGAGATACTGAAGGATTAATGTTATTTAAGATAACTATGGATATACTAAACAATAATGTATTGCATGAAGTATTTGATTCAATCAAGAATAATATAATAGTTTTTCTAAAAATATGTACATAATGAAACACAATTTTTTATTAAAATATTTAGTAGTATAGTATTCTACTCTCAATGGCAAGATAGATTCAGTGAGTGGATCTTGTATTATTTCTTGCTACGCCACTGCCTTTCGGTAAACAGAACAAAAAAAATATTTTGGTTGACCTTTACTTTACATAACTTAATCTGTTTATATTTTCAAACTCTCTTTAATTTGTATAATTTATTCATAATTTTAAAATAAATTTATAAACTGAAACTCTGTGACAAGTACCTAGTAGAAAACAACGAAGTACTGAAAATAAATTTCAGTATACGAGGGGCAATCAATAATAAAAAATTGAAAATTAGAAAAATATTTCTCTACGATTATCACAGAATTTGTCAATTCTGAAATCAAATTTGATTACAGAATACTGGAATTCTCTCTCTTGAGACTAAAAAAATATTCTGGAACATCTCTGCCCCCGTGCAATTTAAATTTTTGATACTGCACGGTAAAGTGCCATTTCCCTCGTTTGAGTCCGGAAAATGGCACTTTACGGTACACTTGTGCTTTACAGTACTGTTCTATTCTCCCAAGTTGTTTGAAATAATAAGTCAATCAACATAAACTAAGCTTTTATTCTAGTTTTTGAAGATTGACATTAATTGTACAACTGCCGTTGCCAGCAATATGTAATAATGGAGTTGTTTATGAATTTACAGTATTTTCTGTAATCGCGGAAGAGGTGTGGCTGAGATGTAGCACTTCAACAAAAGCTTCGCCCCTTTGAATGATTCTTGCATTTGGATCATTTTTGCCTTCAATCGATTCTTCTATATACTTTTCTGCAACTGAAGAACTCCCATCCACCGTGCTGTTTTAGAACTTTAGGGTCACCTCCAGCATTGGCCAACAACGTTGAGGATGTCCTCCTGAAGCAATGACTTGTATACTTTTCTAGTTTTAAGAACTCAGCTATTTTCTTAGGTGCTCCGCCAACAGTATGTATACCAGCTCATTGAGACAGACATTTTCCTTGTCTATAACCCACCAAAAGAGCTGTCAGGGAGACGTGTTGCCGTAAATTCATATATTTTCTAAACACATCCAAATAGTGAACCACATCACTGTTAACCACAGTGAAAGCTCGTCGAATATGCGTTTTTGTCTGGTTAATCTTAACTACTAGCTGAGTACCCGTATCTTCCACATCACTAACTTATAAATTATAGACCTCTTCCTTTCAGCAACCTCCAGCAACTCCAAGTAATGCTATTACTTTGAGTAATAGATATTCTTTATCTGGAGCGTCCCTCATGAAGCTTTCAATTTGTTTATTTGTCAGATCCTTCGACTGGTTTGGCTGATGGTCTACCTTTTTGCTTTTTCAAAAAAGCTATCAACTTTGGGAAATTTGATATGTTGACATTCTCATTAACCATAATCATTGATTTTACCATCGAGTATTTGGACCATCATAAAGAAGGGTTGAATGTTTTTGACTGAAAATTTAAACTGTTGGAAAGAATATTGTTTTAAAAAAACTGTTCTTACCACATCCAAAAAGTCACATTTTCATCAGCACTACTTTTCCAATTGTGTTGTTCACACCTGTTGCAAAACAGCGCATATTCTTTTTCATATCTTTTCGCAGACTTAACTGGAATGATTTGTCCTATCGCTTCCGCAGTTTTCTCAGCAATTTCATCTAATTTCAGATCCATTTTCCCCGCAGATTTTTCGTGTGTACAGAAAAATTCAATATGTCTGCCTTTATTTACATTGTTACTTGCCATGGTAGCAAATCTTTTGCTCCAGAAAAAAAATTAAAATGAACAAATTAATATAATGATAACAATTTAAATAAACATAAAAAACCCCTTGCTTCGTTTACTAATATTAAGTAAACAATTACAAAACAGATTTAAATTTAGTTCTAAATAATTATTGAGTCATATTCCGGTCGACATCGGTCGGATAATAGTAAATATGTATCAGCAAAAAAAATCCCCTGGAAATTGTATTTTCTGTAATTACAGCATACATTGCTTACATTTTCCGGGTCACGAATTCTGTGATCGATATTACTATTATGGGAAATTTACTTTAAGATTGGGTAATATTTTGATTAACACGTGGAGAAATATTTCAGAAAACAATTAATGATTTTTTTAGTACTAGTTACATTATGTTATTCAAGATTATTTTCTTTTACAATTCTACCTACATTTTTCTCAAAATCTCTACGCAAGAAAACATTTAATATCCGTCTTTTTACCCAGCAGGGAATTGGAGGACCTTGTGGAACACTGCCTCACCCATAAGCTTGAACTGGTAATAGGCTGCGAGGTACTGAACCAACTTTTATAAACTCTCGTAGCCAAACTCGAATAGATATTACGTTATCTGCCATAAAAATTTGTAATAAAATTTCCAGCTGGCATGTATCTGGCGAAATTTCTGTCAGATCGTCGCTGGATAAAATACGAAATAAATTTATCACTGTCAACCTCTGAACTAACTAAGAACCCCAGAAAAACGGACAGGACTAAATATGTCCACCTTTTGAACGGGTCCCTGAGTAACATCAAGGAAATGACGTGTAACAGCAATGGTGAACTAGAAAGTTACTATGTAACTACGCAAAACATCATAAAACATGCCTATAAGAAATCCTGCCCCCTCGGAAAGGTCGAACTTAGCGGTACAACCAACTCCTGGTGGAGCCGTTAGTTGGATCGGCTGAGGGCAATAGCGAGAACATCTTTTAACAAGGCAAAGAATACCAAACTCAAAGAGGACTGGGCCACACATAAGTCCCACCTCAAAGAGTATAAAAAATCATTAGACAAAATCAGAGAAGAGCATGGAAAACCTACTGTGACGAAATTGAGGAATTTCCACAAGCAGCTAGACTCCAGAGAGCTCTCTCGAAAGACCCTTACCGTAACATTGGCATACTAACCAAAGAGGATGGCTCAAAAACCGCCAACCTGACGGAAGCCTGGAACTGCTAATGTCAACACACTTCCCCGACTCCAGATTTCAAAATATGGCTACCTGGAGGGACGAGGAACAACACTATCCTACGGACGACGACTAGAGAATAGCAAACCAGATTGTCGACAAATTAAGGTGGGCCATTCTGAGCTTCTCCCCCTTTAAATCACCAGGAACTGACGGCATTTATCCAGCCCTACTACAGTGGGGCCTGGAGGTGTTGATGCCGCACCTGGTAGGAATCCTCAGATCCTCCTTGGCCCTGAGGTACATTCCTAAAGGTTGGAGAGAAGTCAAGGTAGTCTTTATACCTAAACCAAAGATTGGACCATTCTATCCCAAAAGCATACAGACCCATCAGTCTCACACGTAATCCACTACATCCAAATCAGCATGCATACACCCCAGGGAAATCTACAGATTCGGCCCTTCACCTTGTGGCCGGCCGCATCGAAAGATCGCTGGACAAGAAAGAGTCCACCTTAGGCGTATTTATAGATATCGAAGGTGCGTTTGATAAAACCACCTTCCCCAAAATAACCAATGCTATTGCTGAAAGGGGCATTCCCCAGACATTAAATGGATGGATATACAACATGCTCTCTCAGAGAGCAATAATAATTAGCGTGCAAGATGTCACTATAAGAGGCCTGGTTGTCAAAGGATGTCCACAGAGAGGGGTGCTCTCAACTCTACTGTGGAACTTGGTCTTAGACTCCTTACTCAACCACCTAAGCAGTGAGAACTTCTACACTATTGCTTATGCATATGACCTAGTGATTCTGCAAACAGGAAGGTTTGAGGAAACACACTGTGTGCTAGAATGCAAGAGACCCTCAATATCATAGAAAGCTGGTGCAAGGATCACTCACTGTCATTAAACCCACAAAAGACAGAGATGGTCCTTTTCACAAGGAAAAGGAAGCTTGTGAACCTTCGGGCTGCAAAACTCCTAAAAACTGAATTAAACTTCTCTGCAGAGGTGAAATATCTAGGGATCACCTTTGACAGCAAGTTAACATGGAACTCTCATCTAGAAAATAGAGTCAAAAAAGCATATATTGCCTATAAACAGTGTAGAAGAACCATTGGTCGTACCTGGGGATTGTCACCAAGGGTCACGGAGTGGATCTACACTGCAATCATAAGACCTATGCTAACCTACGGCGCGATTGCCTGGGGAGTAAAAACAAACCAGCTGACAGACGTCCGCAAACTTGACCATTTACAAAGAACAGCATGCCTTAACATAACAGGAGGCATGAGAACTACACCAACTAGAGCGATGGAGGTGATCCTCGGTCTCACCCCACTTGATATATTTATCAAGGAGGTGGTTTTGATGACCATGCTACGGCTCCGCTCTACCGGTACACAACTCGAAGTAGAATCTGGTGAGTCGAGGTGTCCAGTCGAGGAGTCCAGATCCCTAAACCTAAATATAAAATGGGCAATGGGTTGTAATGCAACTATAGCTCAGACAGAGCTAACTGCCGTCTCCATAGCCGCAAAAGAGATTACCAAAAGAGAAATCACTGGCAAAAACATCCGCATCCTTGCGGACAGCAGACAAGTACTATTAGCCCTGAATAGGCCACGGATCACATCAGGTTTAGTATTAGAATGTCACATGGCCCTTACGGAAGCCTGCAACAATAATGTGGTTACTCTAGGCTGGATAAAAGGTCATGGAATTTCAAAAGGAAATCGCATAGCTGACTCGTTGGCTAGAAAAGCTGCCTCCCAAAGGCTCTTGGGACCCGGTAGTCTTGTCAGCTTGCCGGCATCAGCGGTGGTTGACCTAGTAAAGGAACGCTCCCTTGACAAATTCAGGGGAAGATGGGACGAAGAAAAAGGTTGCCTACTATCCAAGGAACTTCTGAAGTATCCGAATAGCGGAGCAGCCAAGAAATACGTGGCCATGACCAGAAAGGACCTGCGGTTGGTCACAGGTATACTTACTGGCCATTGTCATTTACGAAAACATCTGAACAGGTTGGGTTTATCTGACAGCCCACTATGTACAGGATGTGAACAAGAGGATGAGACAGTTGAGCACGTCCTTTGTGATTGTCCGGCACTCTCTCTAACAAGACTTTCTGTATTCGGCGAGAACTGGCTAACACATGCCAATTTGAGGGAGCTGCCTACAGGCGACGTTATCACCTACTTTAAACAGGTAGGATGGTTGACTAGCCTATAGGTTAGGCTCAATCTCAGACGGAAGCACAATGGGCCAAATGTGGCCTAAGTGCAGTGGGGCGACCCACCCTTCCAGAAATACAGATACAGATATCCGTCTTTTTAAAAGGTTTGTAAAAATTTATTCATGATATTGACAGCGTTAATTCTCTAATGCCCTGTTCTGACAATGTAATTTCGTCTCTGCAACTCCATCGGGGCGACACAATTGCATGCAATTTAGATGTTCCCACAATCGAGTTGCACCAAAATAGAACTGGTTCTAATTTTGTGCCACAAGTTGCTTAATATAAAATATCGAATATGAGCACATCATCATTTTATCTGAGAGAATATATAACAGTTTACTTCATAATTAATGTTAAAATCATCAATATTTGAGAATCAATTGTAATTATTTCTTGAAACTTAATCAAATTTGCTGATTCATTTTGACAAGTGGCAACCGTGTTGTTCTCTTCCCCTTCTAATTAAATCGTGAATTCAATTTTTATGTGCGGCAAAATTTCAATGATCAATAAAAAAAATATTAAATCGCTTAATAGTCATGTATATTATTTTAATATAAAGTAAAAAAAATAGTCCACTTGACTATGGAGTTTTCAATAAATCGATGTTTTGAAAACTTTAATTTATAAAGTTAATAAGAGATAAATAGAATGATCACCAACCAATGCTTTGAAACCCTAAGTACTAAACACTAAAAAAACGATACATGTACATTTTTTTTACATTCTGGTTGAACAACAAACTGATTTCTTGATCTACTGGGCTAATCGCAAATACAATACAGTATCCGCCAAAATAAACAGTACCGAAAATAAAAATAAAAATTTATTTTTAATTTCTGTAATGTAAGTGTTGAAAATGTTCACCATTTCGACGCAAACAAGCTTCATATCGATTTTGTAAGTCAATAAACATATTTATAAAAATTGGTTGTTGGAACTGCCGCAAAATATTTTGTATTATTTCCCGTAGTTCGGCAATATTCGCCGGCGGATTTTCCGAATAAAATATTTTTTCCTTTATTATGCCCCAAATGTATCAGCGTCAAATCAGGTGAATGAGAAGGATATTCGAAGTCTGTTCCCCGAGAAATTATTCTATTATCGAAATGCTGACGGAGTAAGTCTAAGGTGCGCACAGCTGTATGGTTCGCTGCACCATCTTGTTGGAACCATTGTGTGCGAAACTGTAGATTTCGTGCACGGCAAAAGTTATTTACATCTCTCACAAATGGTATAATAATTTTCTCTCTATAACGTTCTTGGTTGACAGTAAGTGGATTCTGATTATCATCTTCAACGAAATAAGGACCAATCATTCCGTTACCAGATACCGCGCACCAAACGGTAACTCGAAGACTGTGGAGTGGTTTCTCTACATTTACATCAGGACCCCTATTTTCGAACGTGTGATGTGAAGTGAATGTGATGTGAGTAGGGAAGTGATCGATCCCTGACAAAACCTTTCATGGGTCGTATTTTCGATATCACAACGTTGCCTCGTTATATTTATGAAAAATGAAAGAATTTTGACGTATAACATACATACTAGAAAGTTGGCAACGTTATTCTTTTATATTCTTTTATTTATGATAACTACAACTATATTCTTTTATTTATGAAAGACGCAAGTTTCAAAACAAAACTACGGTAACAACTCTAATAAACATATGATTTTGACAATACGCTGACGCCTGAATAATAATGCGCATGTTTCACTGCTTCGACTGGGTCTGACCAAGCGAAGTGTGATGTGAGCTATCATATAGTCTAAAAATACGGTTCACCGGTTTCTCACCAGTGATCTATCACATCACATATTCGAAAATAGGGGTCCTGGACGTTCAACGTGACTCTCGTCTGAAAACTATATGTTTTTCAAAAATTCGGGATCTTCGTAAATTAAACTCTACATGCGACCACAGTAAATTTCTCTTGCACGTTTGTGAGTGCACAACTTGGTTAAAAACACATCCTTCATTTTCGTTAGTGCATACTGTTTTTCGACGACCTGAAGAACCTTTACGTTGACACAATACACTACCAGTGCGACGAAATTTTTCAACAACAGCTAACATCACACTTTTACTAGGAGCTGCTTTATTAAATTTTTGTTGATATTTTATTGACACCTGTTCTAAGCTTGGACCATCATTACGACCTTTTCCGTATGAACGAAAATAATGCTCTACCAAAAACACTTTTTCTTCCGTTTGTTTAACTGCAGCGTACTATTAATATATCAACTAATGACAATTAAGTCAGATATGACAAATCCATATTACATAAACAACTCCACAGCACTCTCTGTTTCGGTACTGTTTATTTTGGCGGATACCGTATCTACATATATAATTTTTTGTGTTGTTGAAGTGTCATCAGTAGAACGATCTCTTTCAAACGTTGTATTCAAATCTAATATTGATATATAAGTACTACTAGGGAATCAATAACCTCAATGAAGGTATTTTACTGAAACACGAAATAGAAATTTTTAATTAGAACAATCAGATGGTGAGTGAGATTAAGTAAAGCAGAGTTTAATTAATTTCTGGATAAATCATTGAATACCAAACATAAATCTTGAAAACTACCATATACAGAGTGTATGAATATAAATCGATTTTAGTGAACACAAAACCGCCATTTTTGAGAAACTGCGAAATATGTTAAATTGAAATGAACAAAAAATTGTTGAGAAATTTTTGGTTTTTAAATCAATATTAAAAATTTCATAAATATAAGTAAAGGTTGTGTCTCTTTTTAATTATGAATTATGATGAATTTTTGTGTATGTGTTGTAACACTACTAGTTCAAAAAAGAGATCCCGGCTAAGAGACTCTCTCAAGGAGTGGTTCGACTCCAAGTTAATGCTCAGTATAGAAAGGATTGGTGGTATCTAAGGGTTGATGGCGCCACTATCTTTTAAACGTTACGAATAAACAACAGAAAATACACAAAAACTAAGGTGAAAAAGATAAAAACACCTTAAAATTAGACTGAATTTGATAGCAAGAAAATAAACTACATTTAATATCAACCGAACACGCTGCACCCTTAAGACTTATAGTCCATGGTTATATAAATCAAACTGTGACTAAAGAATATTGGTTTATTGATAAAAAATTGTAAATTGCCACAGGAATTATAAGTGGAAATGTATAAACCGACTTGACTTATCTTTGGTATTTCGGTGATCCGGTGGGCTCGGTTAATCCACTGATGTTGTAGTTAGAGTATTGGTTGTTGGGGGTTGGTTCTTCATCAAAGGGACTGCTAATGTGAACTATATTTCTTCAGAAGGACTGCAACTATTGGCTATATTTCTCCATAGAAAGGACTGCAACTATTGGCTATATTTCATGCTGGAGGTAACGTAGCGGTAACGTAGCGATAACGTAGCGGTAACGTAGCGGCTGTATCCTCTGTGATACAGCCAGATAAATCTGAATCTCGTGAACGACTGGTCTCTAGGGGTGGTTTGATCGGAAAGAGAACGAACCGTGGCGTTTTGCTAATTTATAATGGTACTGACAGGGGCTTCCGGTTACGTTCGTTTGCAAGGATTTTGTTTCAGGTACGTTCTGTTGTGGGGGGTAAGTTTGACAGTGGTAAGGTTGTGTCTAATATACATTGGGTCGGAATTGATTTTAGGGTTCGGGGGGACGGTGAATTAAAGAGAGGTAGCATGGCGATAGACATGTTACAGTGTATTTCATTGTTTGTGAGATGTTGCTAAGTGTAGCAATAAACGAAACAAAATGCTAATAGTTATTAACAGTTTATTTTTATGACATAGTAAAAAATCCAAAATTATTAACGATAAATTTACAAATCCAATCATAAAAATAACAATAGCCATAATATGGCATAGTGTGGACGCACCTTAAGACTTTACAAAGATCTTAAAATTGGTGATATTGAATAATTTTTTGTTTTAATTAAATTTCATGTTTTTTAAAGAAAATATTTTGGTATAAGTGAAAATAAACATTAACTAACATAATATTAAATAATTTTTGTTCCTAAATTAACTGACCTTGATTCTTAAAAATGCTCCTAGACTTTCCGATGTGTGTATTTAGTTGTCTCCCGCAAATACACAAATATTTTTCTTTATCTATAATTAAATCTCCCTCTTAATGTACTCTTCTATCAACTTTTGAAGCATATATTCAAGCTTGTACAATTATTACTTGGTCACCTGCAAAAACACAATGTATTTATATCATTGAAAGGTATTTCCATATGTTTGTATTTCCTTTTTATGATGTCTCGCGATGTATCTTATCAGTGTACGAGGCTTAAAATAGGATGAATTGAAAGGGAAAATGTGGGAATCCGGCCCATGAGGGATCGATAAGATGACGTCAATGTGCGCGCTTTTAATAATACTCCGGTGACGCTTGATATGTCTCGTCAGTTGATACTCTTTATCCACAAACCTACGATGCCTCCTATTTGGAGGTCTCTTTACGTAATTTGTATTTCTGTCGGTGTCGCAGTTGGAACAGTGGACGTTTTCAGTAATTCGTTTTTGGTCAGATTCAGAAATGACGTCGGCCCCGAGGAGGCCCATTCGATCGCCAAACGCCACGGATTTGTCAATATGGGTTCGGTATGTATCTATCAATGAAACAGCTGTTTGAACTTTTTGTTATCCGATTTTTAAGAAAGTCCCTTATTCTCGGTTTTGGTGTATTAGTTTGCGTTTTAAGAGAAGTATGTAGATGAAGGTATATGTTGATGAAACATCTACCCAGTTTTGGTAACCAGGATGGACCGGCTAGTTGACTCAATGGTACCTACGCCTGTGGGATTAAAACTTTGGCTCGAGATAAAAAATATGTTACATTACGAAACCTCTTATCCCAATGCTTACATTTATCAAACATAACCAAATTAATATTGTAATTATTTTTTATT
The DNA here is from genome assembly GCA_035357415.1 of Ophraella communa. Classification (NCBI taxonomy): domain Eukaryota; kingdom Metazoa; phylum Arthropoda; class Insecta; order Coleoptera; family Chrysomelidae; genus Ophraella; species Ophraella communa. The sequence goes on along the minus strand of CM068988.1, from coordinate 14,439,292 downwards.
ATAAGACTTTGTAGTAAGAAACAAACTATCATACATTTGTCCTGGCATTTTGCCATGGAATTCTTTGGGGCAATGTCGATTTTCATGAAAAGTTGGATTTAAACTCTGTTTACCCCCTTCTTCAAACCCAAACTAGGGGGTAGAAAAATATTTTGATCAAAATAACCTTGGGAATCAATAGATTAACTAATTCTATGCACTTTTTTTTCTTGTTGTTTTTAAAGTTGATACTTTTTTAGTTATTAACGATTGGAATCTTGCATTTTTCTTTAAAAATCGATATTTTTCAGTAGTTATTCAGGAATAACTCAAAAACTTTTATATTTTATCGAAAAACTCATTAAGAACAAAAATGTAGCTAATAAAAAACGAGGAGAATCGTTTTTAAATGACCTCTGTAAACCAAAAAATGACGAAGCAAAAATGAAGCATTTGAAAATCTTCATCCTTTAATAACATGAAATTTCTGGAAAAAACATAGATCTTTCTTAAAGTACAGGAAAAATTCTTAAAAATGAGCACTGGTGAAATTATTTTACGTGAAAATTGGCCGACTTATAGCAAAATACATTTTTTTTAAATGATCCATGTGGTTTGAACGGTTTTGAAAGCTATTTTTAGAAAAAGTAAACCATTGTTATCGTAATATAAAAAATTACCCTGTCAACTGTTACATATTGTAATAATATTATAGTAGATAGGCAACACCGGTTCGAGCACATGGCGGAGGCGCTAACATGGGAATCTCCATAAGAAAATCGTCAAAAAAGCTAAGGTCTAAAAACGTCGAAATTGGCTCATTCAAGGTCACGAGTGATCAACGGACAGCCCCCCCTCCACTCACATTACCGCACCAACGATCGCTACCAAAACGATTAGATTATAGACCGCTAGGTGCTGGCTGCCATTTTTAATCCATCATTCTTAACCATATTACAAATTTAAATCATTTTACGTGTTAGTAGATATACTAGGACAGTTCTACTATAGATATAGGGAAATCAATGTGTTAGAGAGAGACAGATAGACAAATCAATGTGTATGAGAGAGACAATCGGTTCTGGAACGGTTCTGAACTGTCGGACTGTGTTTCTGAATTGTGGACCAGTTGTTTATTTGGAATAGTAGCGTTATATTATAATGATTAAATAATTGAGCGACTGGAACGAATTTTATTAGAATTATTAAAGAATTGAACGAGTTTGTATTGTATCCTTATGGGCCACCAGCGTACAAAGGCATTAATGGGCGACACTCCAACGCAGTCAAAAGGACAGGTGGGCGAGCAAAGGTCAACAAACAGATCACCTGACACACCTTCTATGACGTCACTCACAAATCAAAAAGGCATTAATGGGCGAACAGTCCAACGCAGTCAAAAGGACAGGTGGGCGAGTAAAAGTCAACAAACAGATCACGTGACACACCTTCTATGACGTCACTCACAAGTCAAAAAGGCATTACCAGCGAGAGAGCCGAAGTAGCGAAGCTACTGAATCCGCCCTTTGCGCATAATTTTCAATAGTGGATATATGAAAAAGACGCGTTTAGGTATACTGCACACCAAAACCATTAGGGCACTCTCTAGAAACTTGATAAGATATCTCTTAAAATGATTTGCAATTGTTTTTCAATCCCCCGATAAGAAAAACCACAACCGGCACGTGTATACAGAGAAAAGTCGCAAGAGAAAGATAAACCAAAATTATTAAAAATGTTTGTGTAATCAAGGTCATCTAAAAAGTATATCGTTAGGTAATATTTTACCCTGATGAGAATAAATAAACTTCTAAATAATAATCGTTATTAATAGAATTGCATACACACGACTAGATAACAGCGAAGGAAATTAGATCATCCAAATATCGTCACAGATGTGAAAAATGTTGTATTTGTTATCTGTTTGGGGGGTATAGTACAAATAGAGGTAAATTCTGATCGAACAGTTTTCATCGAATTTGGTCATCTTCTATGATAGATATCTTGTATACAGGGTATGTCGAGATACTAAGAAATTTTAGAAATATCAGTTTGATCATTCATAAGTGTATATAGTACGGTCCTAGATACGGGATATACAGAGAAAAGTTGCAAGAGAAAGATATGAAAAAACCAAAACGCATGGTTATGTAAATTTTACCATCAAAATTATGAGTTACATGATAAACACACATACTAATTCTACAGCTATCAGACGATTAACCACCAACATTAAATTTATATAGAGATATTGTAACGTACACAGAGATAAATGACATAAGATAAGCATCTCATTTATTAAAAATAATTATAAACAAATATCAAATGAAACATGGTGTCAGGTTGGAAGAACCAAGTTAAGCAATAATTGTTAAGAAGAACATAATCTTTGGGGCCTATTCTGTAACTTATCGTTAAGTAACGACGTCGTTGCATTAACGACTATAATGTGAACGACAATTTTTAAAAACGTATTCTATAAAATTCTCGTTACATTAAAATCTAGTAACAAAACATAACGATAATATTTGTCTGATTGTATAAAGGTTGGTATTAATTTTTGACATCTTGTACGTTTGTCAGTGTTTTGTGCTGGTTTGTTAGGTTGGGAGAAGTTTGTTGATAGAGGTTTATTTAAAATGGAAAACAAAAGTCGTTCCAGCAAGACAACAAGGGCACAATATATACTTTATTTAGATGAACTCAGTACAAATAAAGTATTCAGAGAATTTGATCATTTTTTTTGTTCGCAATTTCTTCCTCGTTTTGTGGGAACCTTATATGAGTGTTAATTAGATGATCAATCATAACAACTTCATGAATTGACTAATACTAGCTTGTGATGATCCATTTAAATAATCTACACTCACAGATTTTTGATAACTCCCATGAGCTAAGAAGTGAATGGTTGTGAAAAACCTAATTATGGAAGGTGTTCTAGTATTTCGACTACCTTGATTCAAAAAAGGCAACATGTCCTGGAATAATTCATTAGCGGCTTCAATGTTTAGTCGATACATGTGTCGGAACACTTCGTCTGGTGGTAATTTAAAGGGATTACTTCGATCTCGTAAAACTCGATGTCCTTCTTATCTGTCTTAAAATATAATTTTATACTTTAAATTACTCTTCTACCCTCACATGAGTTTACCTTCTGTTTAATTCATCCCAAACAATTCGTAATAATTGATCCATGTCTTTTTTTTAAATGGACAATCACAAAAAGCACAACAACAACAACAACTTAAAAAGCCTTTTACAACGACTTCCTAACCTGATAAAGATCGCTGGACAGCTGTCGTTAGGCAACGACATAACAGACGAAATTTTGTCGTTACTTAACTGTAGTCGTTATGATGCTGAATATATAAAGTCGTCTAGTAGCGATAATCGTCCGTAAACGACATCGTTACTGGTTACAGAATAGGCCCCTAAGTCTGTTTTGCTTTAAAAAGTGAACATGGAGAGCGCATTTAAACCTCCAGATGTGCTGGTTTTCGATCAGAACATAAGCAAAAACTACGAGAAGTTTAAACAAAAATTTAATATATACCTAAAAGCCTCTGATTTGGAATCTGAGAATGATGAACGTAAGATCGCTATGTTTTTAAATGTAGCTAGTGAAGAAGCTATTGATGTGTTTAATACTTTCAATTTAACAAGCGCAGAAAAGAAAAAATATGCCACTGTGGTTAAGGCTTTTGACAAGTATTGTAAGCCCAGAAGCAATGAGATTTTTCACAGGCTTAAGTTTATTTCCAGAAGTCAACAGTAAGGGGCAAGTTTTGATAATTTTGTTAAAGATTTAAAAATTCTAGTTAAGCCGTGCAATTTTGGAAATCAAGAAGAGTCTTTGATAAGAGATCGAATAGTATTGGGAATAAACGATACTAGACTTCAAGAGAAATTGTTATCCACAGATGATCTTAAACTTCTTACAGCTGAAAATATGTGTAGAGCGTTTTGTGTACAAAGTGAATAAATATACGAAATGGACGGAAAAGAATTGATACAAGAAAAGGAAAACCTGCCATCAGATGTAGAAAATGCAGCGTTGGAAGCAGAAAGTTTATTTTTGCCACAAAAATCTAGGATGATGTATGAGAAAGAATACCAGTCTTTTAAAAAGTGGAAAAGCAATAGGTATATCAATGGCGTGAGTGAAAAAATACTTCTGGCGTATTTTTCTGAAAAGTCGAAAAAAGCGATGCCATCGTCATTATGGTCGTATTATTCGATGCTGAAGCGTACGTTGTTGGTGAATGAAAATTGTGATATTTCTAAATTCAGAAAGTTAACCACCTTACTAAAAAACTTTCAATGAATTGTACAAATTAGAAGTGTTTAATGTGGACGACAGAAAATCGGTGATAATCGTTTCATTATCTGACACTAAAACCAAGTAGGATAGGTCGTTTACTGACATGAAAAGTGGAGTGAGTTTCTTAGAAATTGTGAGAAAGTGGATATATTGTCTTGCGCCCCAAAAACGTACCTCGCAGTAAGTTTTTTGTGAATTACCGCGACAACAAAAGTGCACTACTCAACCGGTGGGGATTAACACTATATATAATATCCCCAAGAAAATTGTACATTTTTTGAAACAAATTCAGAAATGTACACGGGGCATTGTTTCCGTCGTTATTCAGCTACTATGTTCGCAAATTCTGGAGCTGATCTAGTAAAACTTAAATGTTTGGTGGATGGAAATCTCCATCCGTTGCAGAATCTTATATTAAAGAGTCAATAAGTAAAAAGATTGCTGTATGCAAGTGTATACTTAGCAGACCTGAAAATCAATCCAGTACCTCGAATCAGGTGTTTAAGCAAACCAGTTGTGATGCTCCTAAAATAGATATTTCTAATAATGTTAATTGTAAAATTTCAGTTTTTTTTAATCCTTAATGTGATTGAATTTTTAAATTTTATTGAATAAAAAAGAGTTAAAACATTTTATCTACTCTTGCGGTTAAAGTGATACTTTATCTACTCAAAACACTTTATCATTAGCTATGGAAAAAAAAATTCAATATAAGTTGTAGGGTTTCTTTTACTGAACATTTTTATTTTTTTAAATTCTTTGTATCATAAAAATTGAAGGAGATATTTTACTGCGAAGTCTCTTATTAATTGTGGCGTCAAACACCTTTGAACTGATCCCTCTTAAAAACAAAGGGTTAAAATTTAACTAAAATAAACTTAAAGCCCTTGAAATTCCCTAAAAATTACTTTTTTTTAATGTGTATAGCTTAAGCAATGATGGAGTTATCGTCGAAAAACCGATGATACTTTTTGTTTCCACCCCTAGTTTCACCCCTAAAAATAAAAATCAAACTTCGGCACAACTCCAATTTTAAGAAAAAATGTTAGTACAGCTTGAATTGAATTTTTTATAGAAAACGGCACAATAATAAATATTTTTTGTACTTTCGAAAATGACTACCATCAGGGGATCATTTACAAGGTTGCATCTCTCTAAATATTTATAAACTTGTTCAAGAATATCATCAGTTATGAAAACTATTTATCTGAACTTAAATTTTACCAAATACACGCTATTGCTTTGCGAGAAAGGGTAGTTTTCACCCCTAAAAAATAAAAAGCAGCCATTGGTTTTTTTTAACTTTGAAGAATAGGGTATTCAGAGCTTACATCCAATTTTTCATGAAAATCGAAGTTGAACCACAGTTTTTCCGTTTTTCAGCTCAGGTCAATGGGCTAATTTCCTGGACTTCTAAAATAGCATCACAATTCTTCCTCGGGATTTCAGAAAACTCTTTTTGGCTGAAATTTTATCCTAATCATTAGCAACTATGTTGAAATTGGCTAATTTTACACCCCAAGGAATGTCTTATGTAAAACTTTTGGTTTGTTTTTGGTTTTTTGGTAACTTATTAATAGTACTAAGAAAAATAAATAACTGAAGACATTATTGTAACATAAATATATTAAGTTATTGTAAAAATCAGCATGATATAGTTTTTTCCTGGTTTTTCTATATCATTGCACAGTTATACTGATCTTAGAGGGAAATACATCCAGGATAATCCCTTAGGGCTAATAACAGGCTTTAATATTGTTATGTCTTATTACTTCCTTACTTGGTCTAGCCTTAACTCCTTATCAACATCAAGTACCTAGTTACAAACAAACAAAATGTAATTTCAATATGTCAATCTGACGATGCTAGTTATTAGCGAAACAGCTGTAATTGAATTTTAAAGCGAATTTTTCGAATAAATAGTGGAAGTTTAGTTTAACTGTTCAGTTATTTATTGTTCTTAGTAAGATGAACTTCCAAAAAGTAAGAGTTAGCACAATCAATTTCATTATTAATAGTAAATAATACCAAATTAACATTGGTGATTATTTGTTTAATAAAAAATATATGATAATTAAAAAAACATCATACTTTTCTGATCATAAAAGATTTTACCATAATAATAAGCAAACTGTATTAAAAGTTTATTATTGACAAATAAAAACCAATATTATATGGCAAATTTCCAAAATTACATCCCAAGGAATATCTAACCATCTTGGTGGTTTATTTTTGGCACCATAGTACTGTAATTTATTTCCTCCTTGTTTCTTTTAGGTCTGGTATTAACACCTTGAAATTTTGGCAGGTAGTAAACCAAATCCTCTTGGATTCAAAAATTATTTTTCTTCCTCGCCATGTATGATAATCTAGTAATCAATAACATGTTAGTAGGTCCATCAAAAATTTTACCAGATTCATTTTTAATCTATCTTTAATTTGATTGAGTATTTTCGAATATTCTGTCAATAGATAAACTGTACATAGTAGTGAAATTGATTGTATCAACCCTTACTATGTGGAAATTCATCTTACTAAGAAAATTAAAAAAATAAACTTTTCAATGAAACTTCCACTTTTATTTAAGAAATTGCTTTTTAAAAATTCAATGGCTGTTTCGCTACAACGAGTCTAGATGTTATTAGCTCTAAGGGATTATCCTGGATGTATTTCCCTCTAAAAACAGTATAACTGTGCAATGATATAGAAAAACCACGAAAAAAACTATATCACGCCGATTTTTACAATAACTTAATATATTTATGTTACATTTACGTCTCTTATCTATGAATAAAATATGAAGACTAAATCAAAGTAAACAGTTTAATAGTGGAGATCTTCCAATATTTATTTGTTCATAATCAACTTTAAATTGTTGATATGTTAGATGTCTTTTTATTTCTAGTTCTTTCTGGAAATCTTTATTTTGTTTTTTATCACAAATGTGTAGTAATTAAATGTCATTGGTGTGTATGAGTGAGTTTAGATGTTCAAGAAGGTGTGCAAAGTTAGACTTATCTGGTTGTTGTAACCTATATGCTGAATCTTATTTCAAAATTTATTTGTGTTTGAACTACATATACAGCATTACATTTTAGACAATTAATTTTGTAAACACCAGATTTGGTGTGTATGAGTGAGTGTGGATGTTCAAGAACGTGTTTGGCATAGTTTGACTTATCTGGTTGTTGTAATCTATAGGGTCTTGAGTGTTCATTAAATCTTTCAAATTTTCTTTATGTTTGACCTATATATACAGCATTACATTTTAGACAATTAATTTTGTAAACACCAGATTTTTCTAATTTGGGTAATTGTATTTTTTCATTTAATAATAAAAAATAAAAAATAAAAAAAAAACGTGGAAAACATTTTTTTTCAAAAATTAAACGTATACTGTGGTATTCAGTATGTTGTGAGGTTTTATAAAAAAATATTAATTGTTGATGCAATTGTTTAATTAATAAACAATTAAATAATTAACTGACAAATTCGAAAAAAAACCATTTTGAAGAAAAGAGAAAATTATGATTTTTTTTCATTTCTTAATATTAAATTTAAACAATTGTTAATAAACAAAAACAATTGGTCACAAACATTTAAAAAAATTGGATTTATATTGTTTATAGCGTATTTAAAACGACTGTAAACAATTGTTTAAAAAAATTAAAATTTTTCACATCTAAAATCTCATTTGTTTACTTTGCTTGTTAATAACAATTTCAATTTTTAAAAATTTAAAAATTTTATTATGTAACTTGGTTCAGTATCTTTATAATAAAGGATTCCAAGGGTTAAAAAAATTCTTGTGTTTTTATTTTACTCACAGTAACGAATTTAAAGTTAGTAACAATGAAGATGTAATTTTTTAATTAACAAATGGATAGAAATGTGAAAAATAAAGGAAAACATTTTTTACTGCAGAGATTTGTTCTCTGATATGTTCTGTTAGTGCTAGAATTTTTTAAATCTTTTTTATTTATATTTACTTATTGAAAAAAAATAATGTATGTCATTTGGTAGTTGCGACAGTGATGCGCCGCCCGTTTTTTATGCCATTTTCAAAATTAATTTACACCTATAAATAATTGAGCTACAATTCGGGGAGTTGGGACTTTTTTGTTGGAAATTTCCTGCCCTCTAAGAATCCGTTCAGTTTTTTGTTCTAGCTATTATAATTTATATTTATATAACTATTGTAAAATTAAATAGAACTCGGAAAAAATAATGTATTTTCATGATACGGTGCGCTGCGTGAACTTGGCGCACCATATTTTAAAATTCGATTTTTTTGTATTTATTAACCGGAACTATTGAAAATACTTACAGAGAACTCTAGAACTATTGCAAAGGATGCCAGAACTCTAAAAAAACTTTAGGATTTTTAAATATGGTGTGTCAAGTTCACGGGAATATGATAATTAGTAGAGACTGAATGCACATTTTGAAAATATGCGCCCAATATGCGTACTATTAAATTCACCATAGGTAGTTAAATCAATTCAAAAAGGCAAAATAAGTTAAAAATTAACGGAAAGATGAAAAAAGTAATATTTATTAAAAAATATATAACAATTTTCTTAACTACATCCCTGTAATAAGTACGCACTTATTTACGACTTTTCTATTAAAATCCCTGGGATATTTTTTACAGATAAACTCTCACGTTGTCGGGTGTCACATTAGTTTCACAGAAAAGCCAGACACCTCCATTTTTTGTGGGGTTCCATGAGATACACCTAACAAAAAGATCAATAACATTTTTTTGGAACATCAAAAAGCATAATGTTCTCTAATGGTGTGTAATATTTTTTTAAAAGTAATTCTATCTTGTCGGGGTGATTTTTTAACATTATATAAAATAAATGGAAAAATAAAATGGAGACAAGAGGAGGATAAGAACTTTTTGTCAATATGAACTGTAAAATATAAATATTTTTAATCTTTGTTAGCCATAGTTTGCAATAAAATAGGTGTTTGTAGTTTGACTAAAGAAGAAATAAAATATTTCGAAAGCTCTCAAAATTAAATAACAAACCTTTCACTTTGAATCCTAACAAGGCGCATTCCTGATAACTGTTAAATCATTATATACATATTGTAATATTTAAATATTCGATAATAGTATAATGAGTATAGTATCAACAGAAGTTGTTTAATATTACCTTAATCAAATAAATTTTTATTATATTGTATTATTTTATTATATATTTTGTGTATTTGTAAGAGAATTTTAAGTTAGAAATAATTTTATTATGTAATGTATCAATATTATATCTAGTACATAAATATGTTATTTAAAACTTACTAGAAACTTCGCGAAAATTGATTATATAATGTGTAAAAAAAAACAGATAATGTGTAAAAAGGAGACAGATATATTTTTACTATATTTTGTTCTGGAATGATCGGACAGTAGACGAAGTGAGTATGTCTAGTCATAAATAGGAAAGAAAGAGATACACATTATTCTAGAAATGACTAATCCATAGAACAAAAACGAAGTTTCCAGAAAGTTTGAAACCTATAAAAAGACTTGAACAGAAGTCGTAACAGTAGTATATTATTGGAAGTCAGAGATAGAAGATCAGTCAGTGTGAACAGTCAAATAGAACAAAGTGAACAAACAGTTTTTAAAGTAGTTATAATAAAGTGTTAAATAGTGACGTTAAGAATTTAAAGTAAAACAATCAAAAAGTAAAATAAAATGCCAAAAAGTGACATTAAGATCGAATCAAAAAGTGAAATTAAAACATTTTCGGTTGATAAAAAAAGAAGAATATAAGAGTACCTACTATTAATAATACAATTAAAGGAACTGTAATCAAACAAACACTAAACTATATCAATTTGGAGGAACAAACAAAGAACAATAATACTACACAAGAAGCCAATCGTCTAACAACACCACATTTTACCAAAGTCGGAAATTCCACGTATCACTTCGTTCGTTACCTTTTTTCATAGAGCGACTACAGACTTTTTCCACCAATCAGGAAGGAGGACTCTACATCAAGGTCAGATAAATTTGTAAACTTTTTGAAAATTTTTGTAGTAGTTAGTTTGTTAAGTTTTATAATTTAAAAACAAAGGAATTTACTTGATATTCAATAATTAGTGTATTTCGATAATCTTACTTGCCATTACATAAATAACATTGGTTAATTTAACTTAATTCAACATCAAGTAAGTTCTTTTATAGTTACTAAAAGGCCTTTCTTTTTTATTATTTTCCTATTTATTATTTTATCAGTCATTCAATAGATTACTGTTTTAATTTAATTTTTTTTTATAATAAATTGGTAATTATAATTTAATCAAATTTTATTCAAATACCTACCTAATAATCCAACTGGAAACTTGCATAACCAAACACCCCTGAGAAAAAGATCTTGTTGCCATATTACATTTAAATATTAATATCAAATATATTAATCAATCAAATTTATAAATAAATAAATCAATAAATAATCTCAAATCATAATATTCATTACAATATATATATATGAAATGTTCGGAAATACTTGGAAATTTTTCTGGAAAAACCGCGTTCAGAAGAATTTTTGCCCCGCCGTTTCGACTCCCACTATAGAGGCATTATCAAGAGAGAGTAAGGATAGGTTAGGATGGTTAAGGTTTAGTACGATTTCGTGGTCTCAATCTGCCTACTCCTCAGGGATTTATATATAATGGGAATGTTTTTGGGGATGTGGCAATAAAACCAAAGTGAGCTCCTTTTTGCAAAATATAACTACCGAGCTTCGAACCTCTATAGGTTTATTTTTAAAGTTTAAAAAATTGTATACTTATAAAGAAATTATATAGCAGTAAAATAAATAATACTTACATATCTAAGTGAGATTATAGGTAAAATATTCTAAAAAATTGTAATAAATGTGAAATGTATAAAAAAACCACCTCAAAAAACAATATGATTTAAATATTTTGATACATTTGATTATTGTATTAATTCAAATGTTTTAAATTTCTATAATAGTAATTCGTTTTTTTTTTAATTTTTTTAATTTTGTTTCTCTAAATCCAAAAGATATGCATATATTATACGCAAATTATTTAGATCAGTTTTTTTGATGATACATCGATCTTCCTGAGGTATATAAGCTGTTTCTAGAAAGATCCGCTTTTTATAATTCGTTTCTGTGGTAAAATTTTGGCATGTTTATAATTCATTATATGGCCTTCAGAGAGTGTCACTTTTATAGGATGTTATTCTATTAGCTCGGTCATTATATTCTAAAAGGAGTACACATTGGTTTCATTGCCACATCCCCAAAAACATTCCCTGTCTTCTACCGCTGCTACTCTGAGGTCTTGTAACGTTCGTGGAGATGTTGCCGAGTCTGCCTTTTTTTCTTTAGCATATCCCATCGTCCATAAAAATGACGTCTGGACTAACAGCTCCTCGCCACAGGCGTACCACAGCAGGTCGAAGAATGTTATTCATATAAAGTTGTCCGTTCATATTTCCGACGATAGGAATTAGGGGAGTATACAACTGGGAAGATCTAAAAACTCTGTCAGATGTTACCATTTTTCCTTGCTAGCTAAAGTGACTCGGATCCGTGGGAGCGTTTTCCCCACGTACTAAACTACCTTGTCAATTCTTATGCACTCTTTCTTTACCTACATTCTAATCATGATATTTCCTACATTTTCCCAGTTTCTTTCACTCCTCTTCGAAAGTTTTATCATCTTTATAATCTTACTTCCGCCCCCTTTTATTTCCCATCTAGAACAGGATGCCCCACGTCCCCACTCCTTTGTTTGCAATAGATTCAAGTTTGTTCTCTGTCTTCCCTATTCTAAAATACATATAGCCTTAGTACATGGATGGTTAAGTATTTCAGCCTACTATATTTACAGGCTACTAAACTCACCAAATCTCTTATCCACATCCTTCACCATTTTCCTTCCAAACTTACCATTTAATCCTATATTACGCCAGTGACTCAATTTCTTTTATTTCCCAACTTAGTTCTTTGATCAGCCTTATGTTAAAGTGTCGGAAATGTATTTGCTGGTCCTGAAAAATTCAGAAGGGAGGTCAAGAAACTTTGTAGGAAGAAAAAAATAGAACATCCAAAAAAAATGCAATACTCAGAAAACTCATATGCAAAAAAACAAGCCAGAGAATTTTATCAGAATATAAAGAATGGACAGAGAAGGAACAAACAACAATACAACACAAGGTTTTGTAGAAACAAACATGGGCAATTAGTAGGAGGAATAGAGGAAAGTTAGCAAATATAGGCTGAGTATTTCAAAGAATTATATGGCACGCAAAACCCTGAAGTAGACAATGGTGAGGAATAAATAATCTTATAACACAATGATTCACAAGGTCCGCCTACAAAAGAAGAAATCACAAACATCATCATGTTTAAAAATAACTAAGCGCCAGGAGAAAGTGGGATAACAGGAGAAATGTTAAAAGTAAGTGAACAACAATGTTTACAACAAAATAAGATCACTCTGGGTGAATGAAAAAATGTCGAATAGATGGAAAGAGGCTTTAATTTGCCCTATACTTAAAAAATACAAAAAAACATTATGTGATAATTAGAGGGGAATTGCATTATTGGACATCGCACACAAGATATTGGCAATTGAAATAAAGAATAGAATTAATACAGTAGCAGAAAATAAAACTGACCAATATCAGTGTGGATTTCGAGAAAAAAGATCGGTAATGGACCAGACGTTCACCTGAAAACAAGTAATGGATAATACAATAGATCAAAATTTGCGCCTCCCTGTGAAATTTATCGTTTTAAACAAACCTATGATACAATTAAAAGGAAAAGCATATTTTCGGCAATGAAAGACCTGGAAGTGACTGAAAAAGTGATATGTCCAGTAAAAATGACCATAACTATATAATATCTGAAGTATTTGCTTTGGAATTAGAAGCAAAGTGAGATATAATACATAAGAACCTAGTTTAATAAAGTAATTAAGTAGTCTACCCTTCTGTATTTATATTACAACCTTTTCATCAAATCCCTTTCGACATTCTTCTCCATTCTCTCTTTCGTATACCTCATATCTTTCTATTTTGCCCCCTTATGTATATTTCCTCTCCCAACCTAGATTTTTCCAATTTTAATATTTCTCTATTTTTACAAAATGTTCTGTACTAATTCCTTATGTCTCATTTCAGTTATTGGGATCCAGGAGAGAATACCATTTCATAAATCACGGGATACCAGTAGCCAGGACTAAAAGAAGTATACCCCACATGCGAAGGCTGAAAGTTGATCCTCTTGTAAGTGTTTCCTAAAGCTGTTTTATATAAAAATGGACTCACTGAATCTCATATAATAGAAGTAGGGAAAGATTTTGACATTTTATATTGATCACCATATTTTTTTGTAGATTCATTCGGCGGTACAACAAGTAGGATTTATACGCGTAAAGAGAGGTTATAAACCTTTGAAGGTGGAAAATTTAGTTAAAAATATAGAGCCCCATTCAGATCCGACGGATCCCTACTTCGTATATCAATGGTATTTGAAAAATACAGGCCAAAACGGAGGTAAACCCAAACTTGATTTGAACGTTGAAGCTGCTTGGGCTCAAGGTATCACCGGGAAAAATGTTACTACTGCTATAATGGATGACGGTAACTAGAAATTAACTAATAAAAACAAAACTATGAGAAAACTTTTCCTTCAGCTCATTACAAAATATATTTTTCTCTATCTTATTTGATTTTACATAATTATTTGTAAATTAATTATTCCTAAGATAACACTCTTAAATTGGGACTGTTTTTATTATAAATATTTATTTATTTTAGGTGTGGATTACATGCATGCTGATTTAAAGTATAATTATGTAAGTAATGAAAATAAGTATAAATACACATATGTTAAAAATCCAATATTTCAGAAAATATATGACTAACCGTGTTTACTTTCAGAATGCAAAAGCAAGTTATGATTTTAGCAGCAATGATCCTTATCCATTTCCTCGTTATACAGATGACTGGTTTAACAGGTAACAATTTAGATATAGACAAGTTTATCTAACCTAACCATATGCACTAATAATTAAATTATAAAATGTAGTGTTTTGTATACCTTAGCTTTTAAATGTTATTTCAAAAATCTACCAAATTAACTATGACACCCCGTGTTGCAAACTGAATGAAACAAAATTATACTAAAAATATTTTTATAATAAAATATCAAAAAAATAACTGAAATGTATATTTTGGCAAAGACATAAACTTTTAGGGACTTGCAATAAGGTAAAAATTGCCCATAAATCATTTAATTTAAATTAGTGCTTATATTCTAATATATCATAAATAAATTTATTTTGAAAATAGGTTTTTTGTAATTCAGTTACGAAATATAATAATTTTGAGACTCATTCTATATACAAAATGTTTATTTTGTCACTTGTTTTCAATTTGTCACTCAATCAGATTTCATTTTTAAATAAACATTTTTATTGGGAAAATAAACACGTACTTACATATTACAACAAATCCATTTATTTAAAAATACTGATATGAATTAAACATACATTTTTATTTAAAAATTACTGTAGTTTCCAAAAAAAATAAAAGTACAGTTTTGAAACGTATTCCCACGGATGCTACGGAATACTGGTGCCTTTTGTTTATCACTCGTATATGATATATCATCCCCATCATTGTTAACAAACTGAGCCACGTTTGAATCCATTTTTCACCCACCTTGTCTTTCCAACGTTTGTATATCAGTACCAGCATCTGACAGTAACGTTGCTGACGATATTTTCTTTTGGTTGTCAGAAAAGTGTTGATGCCAACAGGTTGAATGGTGTATGTTCCCTTTCTATATCTAAGGAAAAATGTAAAGTTTTTTTCATGATTTAGACGCTCTTGAATGTATTTTCGGACTAGTACAATCAGATTAATTCCAGCAACATCACCTTCGGTTATTGTAAAAACTCTCTCAATCTTTGTCGTTTTATCTGAAATGCTTATTTTAATATAAAAGAACCGCTGTCACTAACATCCCCAGGGCGCATATTTAGTCATTCATTTCTTTAGAAACCTCCTGCTTTCTCAACTTTAAAAGATACTTTCAAGCATAAATAAATATGATCATCCGCTTCTATTAAAAATTTATTGAAATCTTCCTTATTTAAAAAATTGCTTTTTTAAGTTCAATGACAGCCGTTTCGCTAAAAACTAGCATCGTCAGATTGACATATTGAAGTTACCTTTTTTTGTTGCTAGGTACCTGATGTTGATTAAGTGTACGTTCAGACAGGCAGCTATGGCGCTATGGGCGATGCGTTGCTTTGCGATGCGATGCAATTAATCGTAAGCGATTGTCTAGATGTGTTTTAACAGGTGGCTATGCGATATCTGTCAGTCGCGTGTTGCCTTCGGTTTTGTGCACAATGGGAAAATTTCGAAGACACATGTTAGCCGAAAGTTCTTTATTAAAATTTATGGTACTAACAAAATTAAGAAAACCAAGACGTAAATGGGTGCATAAAATCAATATTGAGCGACCAGTATTTGGTGAATTTCACCATTTATTTGTTAAGTTAATGGCGGATCCTGAAAAATTTCGTGCATATTTTCGGATGACACTAGATACGTTCAATTATATTGAGAACAAAATAAAACCTGTGGTTGAGAAAATTACCACAAACTGGAGGGACTATTATGATAGTCCTTATTTCTCTGCTCCCACAACGGATTGCGCATTTGCACTAAATTTATTAATTTCTCCACGTCCATTTGTCTTGCTATTTGAGCGATTACTGACGATGAAAACAAACACGCTTGAATTTTAAACCATCGCTCGAAGTAGCGTCGCAATGCATAGGCTCGCATCGCCTCGAGTAGCTCGCTTTATAAACACGCTCATGCGTATTTACAGGTTTTATTTCATCGCATCGCATAGCAACGCATCGCCCATCGCGCCATAGCTGCCTGTCTGAACGTACCCTAAGTAGTTAAAGCTATTCGCGAAAACTTCAAAGTGGACGACATCTATTGGGAAGGTGAAATGAGGGTGAACAACACATCAGTATGTCATTAACCTTGTAGTGTAATGTATTTTTTTTGTTGAAAAACTCATGTATAATGTATTAAGATAATACAAATACAAATAATAGGAAGTTCACACGTATACAGCCACATCGATAGATGCAAAGCATGAACTAAAATTTTGTTGTTCACCCTCGTAGCGGCCATATTGACAATTGACAGCGCCATCTAGTGGTCATTGATTTTCGCGAATACCAAGTATGGAAATAATAAGACATAACAATATTAAAGCCTAGATTATCCTGGATGTATTTTCCTCTAACATTAGTATAACTTTGCAACGATATAGGAAAAATAAAAACTATATCATGCTGATTTTTACAATAACTTAATATTTTTGTGTTACAATTACGTCTTATCTATGTATCAAATGAAGTCTCAATCAAAATAAACAGTTTAATAGTGGAGAACTTCCAAGATTTATTTGTTCGTTAACTACTTTAAATTGTTGATCTGCTAGATGTCTTTTTCTTATAAGTTCTTCAAGAAAATCTAAATTTTTTTTATCACAATTGTGTAGTGTTTGAATGTCATTGGTGTGTATGTGTGAGTTTGGATGTTCAAGTAGTTGGAAGTTCTCCACTATTAAACTGTTTACTTTGATTGAGTATTCATTTTATACATAGATAACATGTAATTGTAACACAAATATATTAAGTTATTGTAATGATCAGCATGATATAGTTTTTTCCAGGTTTTTCTAAATCATTACACAGTTATACTGATCTAAGAGGGATCCAGGATGTTCTCTTAGGAACTTCTATACTTCTACCTAGCTACCTAGCTACAAACAAACAAAATGTAACTTCAATTATATCAATCTGACGATGCTAGTTTTTAGCAAAACGGCTGCCATTGAGTTTAAAAAACTAAAAAAATAATTTTTTAAATAAATAGTGGAAGTTTTGTTTAAAAAGTTCTATTTTTAATTTTCTCTGCATAGAATATGTCTGAGCCGCTATAACAAGGCAACTAAACATGTTAGATAGTCCTGTGGACAGTTAAGTGAAGCTGTGTTGCACACATGGTCAAACTTAGATCAACATTTTTTGAATACCTTGATTGATAGTATGCCTTTTAGAGTAAGAAGCTTAATCCGTTCACTAGGAGGTCCAACAAAATATTAGAATTTTTGATTTAACTTTTTTACGACAATTCTCTCATTATTTTGTATTTTGTAGAACAAAATTTTATGTAACATTATTTCAATAAATTGTTATTTCCCTTTCAAATCAATTTTTATTTTTGTTTATTTCTATTTTAAATAAAAGTATTCCAACTATATCCAATGAAAAAAAGGCTCTGACGTTAACAAAATTTTAATTTGAAATTGATCCTTATCCTTTTTCTTTTCTTATCAATTTTTGAACACTGTATAAGAATATTTTAAAACTAAACTAATTCTCAATTATTAATACTTCCTGACACAACAGTATCTGTATTTTAATTATAGTATCATAACTTCACACTATATAAATTCACAAATGAATAACTTATTTATAAATTGATTTATCAAATAGTAATTATTTTAATATCTGAAGCCATGGGACACGGTGTGCTGGAGAAGTTGCAGCAGCTAGAGATAATGGTATCTGTGGAGTTGGTGTGGCTTATGATTCTAAAATAGCAGGTTTGTGAACGTTACAATAAATCAAAAATTATTTTATCAAAAATTTCTGCTCACATATATATAAGTGTGTAAAAGCCAAATGGAATAAATTCATTATTTCGGTTACTGTACATATTTATAAAAAATCCCGAAACAGGTAAAATTTAAATTATAACTTGATATTCTTTAACGTGAAAATGCAACCCCTACCTTCAACCCCCTTAGAATGACAGGTACAACCCCCAATTTTTTAAATGGGAAGTATAGGCTTGTGATATATCATTTGAAAGAGGTCTCTTCATTCTCTATTCAAAAATGTTATTGTTTTTAAATTTGATGCAAAAATTAACATAAAAAAAATTAAAATCATGTTGTTACCGAAATTCGCTAAAATATTGTATCGAGGTACTGCCGGACATTAAGTTGGTAATGTGGTGGTGCTCCATCCTGCTGAAAACATATCGTATTCGCTGGAACTTGAGGGTTACCGGGATCAGGATATAAATTTGCCAACGTTGGAATGACATCATTTTGAAGTAGTGCCAAATAATTGTTGCCATTCAAGTTGCCCTCAATAAAAAAGGGCCCAATGATATTGTTCCCTACAATCCCTGCGCAAACATTAACCTTTTGAGGGTATTGAGTGTGTTCTTCTCTCATCCAGTGAGGATTTTCCGTGGACCAGTAGCGGCAATTTTGCCGATTAGCATGACCGTTAAGTAAAAAAGTACACTCATCAGAAAACATAAAGTCTTCTAATTGGATAATATTGTTATCCAACATGTCCATCATTTGCTCACAAAAAAAAGTTCTCCTATCAAAATCGTCTTCCATGAGCTCCTGAGTAGGTATCATCTTATACGGATGCAATTTATTTTCTTTTAATATGTTTGCTATCGATGTATGGCTAGCATTGAATGTAGTGGATGCCTGTCTACTCGATGTATGTGGGTTTTCCTGAAACTCAAGCAACACATCTAATTTGAGTTCATCACTCAGTGCATTGGCAGCTGCTTTTTTTATCTGCCTTACATGACGAAACTAGCAAAACTGCTTTTCTATTTTACTTATTGTTCCTTGGGATATAGGCGGTAAATTAGGAAATTCCTCATGAAATAGGCGAGTTACTTCCTGTTGTGTTCGGATGTTATCTCCGTAACCAATCATTTGTAAAACTGTCATTTTAAGCATTTCCGTTAATCTAACCATTTTTCAGAATTGAATTGAACAAACTTTATACTTAAATTACAACAATGACAACTTAAATAAAACAATTTAATACTGCTTGTTAAAATAGAGTTGCCACGGAAATTCTTTAAAGTTTTTTAATGGTTACCATCTAAAAACCACATTGCTATGTTTTTGTTCACTTTCTCATTATCAAGACCTAAACGGGAAATAAGTTTTAAGTATATTGTAATAAGTTTCGAGTATATTTTAGCGAATTTCGGTAACAACATGATTTGAATTTTTTTTATGTTAATTTTTGCATTAAATTTAAAAACAATAACATTTTTGAATAGAGAATGAAGAGACCTTTCAAATGATATATCACAAGCCTAAACTTCCCATTTAAAAAATTGGGGGTTGTACCTGTCATTCTAAGGGGGTTGAAGGTAGGGGTTGCATTTTCACGTTAAAGAATGTAAAGTTATAATTTTTTATAAATATGTACAGTAACCGAAATAATGAATTTATTCCATTTGGCTTTTACACACTGTATATATATTAATTTGTTGATGAAATTAAGATACCACTTTATTCTTTCACAGGAATTAGAATGTTAGATCAACCTTATATGACAGATCTTATTGAAGCAAACTCAATGGGACATGAACCAAACCTAATCGACATATACAGCGCCTCCTGGGGACCAACTGATGATGGAAAAACTGTAGATGGTCCTAGAAATTCAACTATGAGGGCCATAGTTAAGGGAGTCAATGAGGTATTATATTTATTTTTTGGTATTTATGTACCATGTTTGTCATACACGCACCCATTCAAAATATTGATTTGTTTAAAAATGCTCTAACTTCCGAACGTGGACGATGATTTCTTTGAATTTTTTGCAACTTGTAGATAAAAAAGTGTACTTTTAAGTTTATTATTCTGACGTCTCAAAATAATTTCATACTCCCCTCATATACAGGGGAGGAGAAAAGAAAACAATGTTTTCCTCTACTTTTGACTCACCCTGTATTTTAATTCTACAAGTAGATGTGGACATATTGAAGATGTCTGATTTGTTTCCAACACTTCATTTTTTTATTTACCCAGATATCTTGATTTGTTTCTGAAATGTGACGGTCATGTCATTCTTTAATACTGCATTTTCCCCACGTTGGGCGCCAAATGTGCAAGCCTTGTATAGTGCACGTTGTTTTATTTCCATGGATTATTTTTTAGTTTTTTATTTTAAACATAGTTGATTAAGTTGTAATAAAAAATACTTATTTATAGACCAGTTATTCTGATCAAGGAATCTCTGGCAGAATGACCAAGAAAGAAAGAAAAAATACACTGCTGTTGATGAGCTAGATCATCTGCCTTATAATAAAAATATATTGAGAAATATTGGCCTTTGTTGTGGTTTCTTGCGAACCTTGCGCTCGTGGCCATTGCTACGCCCTAGATACGGCCGTGTCTGTTACTCTGCTACTTAGTATGGTATAAGCACCTTTGCTGCAACAAAGTTTAGTTACCTTTTATATAATAGTTTAGGAATTGCAACTTCCTCCATCTTTCATATCCTGGAATCTATCCCAAAATAGCTCTTTGTCATAGGTCTATTGTCCATCACCTACCATTGAGTTGTCTCATTCTGAAGCACTAACTCTTAATCAAACTTACCACAGCAATGTTTTAGAACAGATTATTTGTTTCAGGGTAGGAACGGTTTGGGAAATATATACGTTTGGGCTAGTGGAGATGGAGGTGAAGACGACGATTGCAACTGTGATGGATACGCTGCTAGTATGTGGACAATAAGTATAAACAGCGCTATCAATGATGGTCAAAATGCACACTATGATGAAAGCTGCTCATCTACTTTAGCCTCAACTTTTAGTAATGGTGCCAAAGATCCAAACACCGGAGTCGTAAGTACTTTCTTGATCACATTACACACACATTACAATAACTAAATATGTTTTAGGCAACCACCGATTTATATGGTAAATGCACTACAACTCATTCAGGAACTTCTGCTGCTGCTCCAGAAGCAGCAGGTGTATTTGCTCTGGCTTTAGAAGCAAAGTAAGTCTTTATATCAGTTGTTTAAAATATCCAGTTTCCAAATAATAATAAATTTCAGTACAAAGCTAACATGGAGAGATGTTCAACATTTAACTGTTTTAACTTCTAAAAGAAATTCTTTATTTGATGCCAAAGGGAGGTTCCATTGGACAATGAATGGTGTGGGATTGGAATTTAACCACTTATTTGGATTTGGTGTATTAGATGCTGGTGCAATGGTTGCTTTGGCAAAAAGATGGAAGACAGTACCACCAAGATTTCATTGTGAAGCAGGAAATGTAAATAAAATTTAGTAAGTATAGTTACATAATAAGTAGTTATCATTTTTGTTTCTTGTTGAGAAACTCATGTCCAACAATGGTTGACTCACCCTCGAGAGGATGCCTACCAACCAAACCCACCTCAAAATCTCACCGTTATCACCGTTACCCCCGCCTCGGAATCACTACCCCAGCATACTTCAAGACGGGTGGCGGTCCCTCACACACTCTTCACCCATTCAAAATATTCGCCATCAGAACATTCCCTTCTCCTAACCATTTTCTCCACAACTTCGCTAACCTCCACCCATTCTTCCTCCCCTCTCAACATTATCTCCACCATGGTCTCCAAAGTCTCCTATCCAACTACTCTAACTCTTCTCAACTTCTTGTTCTTCCAACATCCAAACACATGACCCTCATCATCCTCCACCTCACACCTCACGCATATTCCAGTCTCTCTTCCCAATCTTGTGTAGATACCCCACTCTTGACCCATGTCCAGTGAGCACTTGGGCCAAGAAGAAGTTTACCTCCCCAAACTCTCGGTTAAGTAGTTATTACTTAAAAAATGTACTGTACAGAACCTAATAAAAATAGATGAATGTTATATTTTAGTAAAATTCCATCTAAAAAGTCTTTAGTGTTAAAAATTGATACTAATGCATGCAAGGGTGAAAACACTGAAGTTAGATATTTGGAGCATGTGCAAGCCGTTATTTCATTAAACGCTTCAAGAAGAGGAGATGTAGAATTATTTCTCACATCACCTATGGGAACAAGGTAACTATATTCATCAGTTATAGCCCTAGATAAATATACTAAGTGACATAAAAATCCGAACACCCAGTTAAATGATTTTGTTTTAATAAAATTTGGTGAAAATTTTACTGAAATAAACATTTTTTTTTATAACTCTTCATTGACAATCAGATATACATTATCTATAAGCCAATTTGATGGCAGTACAAGATTAAATAAATAAATTAATTTAACTAGTGTACATGTAGTGGCGTGGAGAGGTAAGACATCCAGCGATGTTCCCTCAGTTTCCTCTTAGGTCTAATGGCCATTGTCTTCTGAGTCTTCTGTTGTAGGTGAGTTGTAGAAGTGGCTGTAGTAGTGGGTTGTGGTGGTCTTCCAGCTTGTTGTGTTTTGTAATGTTTTCTTGGATGACTTCACTTACATAAGGGATTTTGAGATCATCATGTAATGTTTGGTTTGATATGTACCAGGGTGCATTAACCACTACTCGAAGTATCTTGGATTGGGCTCTCTGTATGATGGCTTGCTAGCGCAGCCCCACAGTTCTATACCATATGTCCAAATCGGTTTTATGACGGCTTTATAGATTAGCAGTTTGATATTAGATATTTGGCATGATTTCTTTGCAGTATCCCAATTTGATTGATAGTTACAGGTGGACAATTTCCTGTTCGTAGAGTGAATGTTATTTGGGAAGATTTTGATTCATTAACCTTCATCTTCCATTTTTTCAGCCAGGTTTCAACCAAGTTTAGATGGTCTTGAAGACTAAGGGATGCTGCGACTGGATCGTCATGTTTGGCAAAGATAGCTGTGTCATCTGCAAATGTCCCAATAGTTGTTTCATTGGTTGTAGGTACATCGTGGGTATAGAGTATGTATAATATTGGTCCTAGTATACTTCCCTGTGGCACGTCAGAGTGAATTGGCATAAGGTTTGATATTTCTTCATTAACTTTTACTTCAAACTGGCGTTTTTGTAAGTAGGATTTTAATAGAATGAAATAGCTTGCTGGAAGAACTCTTTTTACCTTGCATAGTAAGCCGGGATGCCAAACTTTATCAAAAGCCTGGCTGACGTCTAGGAAGGCAGCTGTACAATACTGTTTGCTTTCAAATGAATGGTTGATAACATTCACTATGCGATGACATTGTTGTATGGTTGAGTGGTTTTGGCGAAATCCGAACTGGTGATGTGGAATCCAATTTTGTGGATTTATTTCTGCATTTATTCTCTTTAGAATAAGTCTTTCAAGCACCTTTGATATGTCAGTTAAAGATTCCATTTTTTTACTGCTTTTTTTGAAATCCACTAACAATCTAAAAATGAATATTGTAGCCGTAGTAAAGATCCAAATTTTGCGATTTTGGTTCTTGACATTCTTTACGATTGGTTACGATGCCTAGGGTATGGAGACCTGTACGATTTCGTCAACTTAGTGAGTTTGATAGGGGTCGTATAGTGGGACTTCGGGAACAACAGACTGTGAAGATCACCGCCTAAGATTATTGGCCTGAGAAGACCGTTTCTCCACTTCCAGGTCCATTGCAAATAAATGGTTTGCAGAACACGGAAGACATATTGGCATGCGAAGTGTTTACCGACATTGCTCAATTTGCAACGTCCTCCTCAGACTCTAGAAGAACTTCGAGAGGAGCTGGTGGTTGCCTGAAATGAGATACTACAGGAGGACACTGACCACCTGATCAGAAGTATGCCTAGGCGCGTTGGAGAATGCGTAACACATCGGGGTGCATCCACACATTATCAAAGGTAAAAGGGCTTTAAAGCAAAGCAATTTTGATTTTGAAATTTTTATCATTTACTTATTATGCTTAAGTAAAATCATTTAAACTGGGTGTTCGGATTGTTATGTCACCTATTATAGTTATAGTCAAATTCAACGTATTTCTATTTATTTTCATTTTCGCAGATCAATGATCCTAAGTAGGCGACAGAACGACGACGATTCTCATGATGGATTTTCAAAGTGGCCTTTTATGACTACACACACTTGGGGAGAGTATCCACAAGGTACTTGGGTTCTTGAAGTAAGTAATTGTTTTTGTAAATGTTATTGAAATTGTGATTGCCAAAAAATATATACCCATTGTATTTGTTTGGTTTTCAGGTCAAATTCAACTCACAAATACCTCAAACAGGTTTTATAAAAGAGTGGTCTCTAATGCTTCATGGAACTAAAGATTCTCCTTACACAGAATTGTCAGTGTTAGATCCACATTCAAAACTAGCAATTGTTAAAAAAGCACACGAGACTAGGAGCAAATTATAATTTTTTGACAAATAAAGAGAACATGATACTTTTATTTTTTAAGTTTAAAAATAATTTATTTACATCACAACTCATGGAAATCCTTAGACACAAAATTTTTTTAAGGCCGGGATGTATTATGTAATTCTTTTTTATTTTTTCTCCAATTGTTAATTATAGAAAATATCAAAATTTTCTTTTTTTCAAACAGTAAACTTAGTTTATGTTAATTAGTGAAAATATAGATACATACATACACATACAGAAATACCTTGTTGGTTAACTTATATATGTATAAATATATATAGCATATTCAAATATTTAATAAATAAAGTCACAATGTAAATATGAAAAAGGCTATGCCTCCTAGATTATATAGATATATTTCTTCTAATATTCTACAACTAATATATTGACACTTCTCATAAACAATATTGTCTAGTTTTAATTTCAATATATGATGTTTATAAAAAAATATTACAAATTTATATTTTTTTCACAATTGTAATTTATTTTTTATGAATTATACTATGTACAATAGAAACTAATAAAAATTATTATACCTTGCTAAGTGTTTTGTTATGGATTAAAATAATAGCACAATACGTAAGTAGCTATTAGATATTAGCTTAGCTGTAGATACAGTTGTGGATAGATCATCGACATAAGGGCCGCGGTCCAATTCAAGCTTTCACTTCAATTTGATCAAACTTGGGAAATGCCCCAAGATAATTTGCCAAAGAAATTCAACTTTGTGAAAAAATTCATCACAAAGTTGAGTAATAAATCTGAATGGGATGAAGACACCATACATAATTTAAACCAGAATGCCATAAAGTGGTATACGGATGGTTCCAAGATAGACGAGGGAACTGGGATAGGAGTTTTTGGACCGAGAGCCAAATACTCAGAAAGCTTGGGCTCCTATGGGTCCCGGGACATATAGGAATAGAGGGGTCGAATTAGTGGTTCTGGACCATTTTTACCAAAAATAACATTATTTAGATTTTGACCAAATTTTGAAGACACGAAATTCCAAGGTATTAGCCTTGCCATTTTCTTAAGTGAAAATTTTTTTTTTCTTTGAAATGCTTAAAAATATAGAAAATAAAGTTTCTTTAGTCGCTGAATCGACTGGTGCAGTCAGTTTTTCGATAGCAAGTCTAGAACCATGTTAAATTTGCATTCGGGCGGAAGTGGTGCGGCAAAACCCTATGGATGCCATTTTTACTGGAAACTATAGGCGATTCTGCAATTTTAACGCAATTTTCCTATTCTTCATAGTCGAATTAGTGGTTATAGACCATTTTTACCAAAAATAACATTATTTAAATTTTGACCAAATTTTTAATACACCAAATTAATAGGTATTTGTCTTGCCATTTTCTTAAGTGAATTTTTTTTTTATTTGAAATGTTCAAAAATATGAAAAATAGGGTTTCTCTAGTCGCTGAATCGACAGGTGCAGTCAATTTTTTGATAGTAAGTCTAGAACGATGTTAAATCTGCATTTGGAGGGAAGTGCTGCCGTAAAACACTATGATGCCATTTTTACTGGAAACTATCGGTAATCCTGCAAATTTAACGCCATTTTGGTATTTTACGTTGTCGAATTAGTGGTTCCAGACCATTTTTACCAAAAATAACATAATTTAGATTTTGACCAAATTTTTAATACACCAAATTAATAGGTATTTGTCTTGCCATTTTCTTAAGTGAAATTTTTTTATTTATACAATAAATTCTTATTCAAGTTCCTTTAATAGACCCATCTCGTTAATGGCCCAAATTGAATACTCATGCGCGAATCTACTCCCACTTATGCATAAGACTATACGAGGTTAGTTTATTGTTTATTTTATTTGAGTGGATCTGTATTTTGTCTTTTTGGGCACGCAGTATTTTTATTGTTATACGCACTAATAAAAATAAACGAAATAAAAATTGGAACTTCTTCTTTGTGGTTTATGGCCTGAGCTGCCGGGTCTATCCGGCAAAAAGAAGCTAGCTTTTGACAGTTATGAGGGGTTTTTCATTTAATACATTGTGTTCCATGGAAACAAGTAGTCAGAAATTAGCAGTGGAAGGGGAAAATTCAAAAATATTTGCGCATGAGTAGGTATTCAATAAAGAGATAGGTGTATTGTGTAATATGATTTTTTTTTATTCAGTTTGATCTTTCGCCCATGTTTCGCCCTCACTGGTCGACTACTGATCAACACTCAATCGATCAGTTATCCTCGCCAGGTGTTCTCTATATTTAAAAATGAATCCCTATTTCTTGTCACATCATCACGCGTGAACGGCTGGACCGATTTCACCATTTTTTTGTTGTGTTTGTTATTATCAGGAGATGGTTCTTATGAAAGAAAAAATTCATAAAATTGCGCAGGAAATTAGAAAATTTAAGAATACTTTTATCTAACCTTAGTGCTTTGGACAATGTAGACTTTTTAAATGTAACATTATGACATTTAACATATGGCTTTTCCAGTATAAATAAAGGTCGAAACATACTATTAAAACGCAACGCGATGTGTTGTGTCGACACCCGACGCTCGTCGTGCATATAGACAACACGCCACGCTATGCTACAACACGTATCGTGTAGTGTAGTCTCTCACGGAAGACTTAAGTGTATTGACGTGTGACGTGGCCATGGATTCGATTCTGCTTGAAGACGAGCTAGATGAAGATTTAGAAGAAGATTTCGAATACTATGATAACTATTATGAACTGAACTAATATCATATAACACTGAGTTCCGACTAACAAAAAATTTCTTTTCTTTTATTATAACCTTAAAAATGTTATCGAAAATTTGACGCGTGGCGTCGGGTGTTAACTAGAAACACACTGCGCTGATTCGTCGGGTGGCGTGTTCCCCCCCTCTGCCGGCAACACGCTGATCCAAATCGATTGGATGTTGTGGCGTGTCGTCACGTAGCGTGTTGTCTATGTGTTTCTCACTATAATAAATATATGGAATTACACGTACTTACACGCGTCGGGTGGCGTTGCGTAGCGTCACGTTTTGGTAGTATGTTTCGACCTTAATAGCTTTAAGGTCGAAACATACTATTAAAACGCAACGCGATGTGTTGTGTCGACACCCGACGCTCGTCGTGCATATTGACAACACGCCACGCTATGCTACAACACGTATCGTGTAGTGTAGTCTCTCACGGAAGACTTAAGTGTATTGACGTGTGACGTGGCCATGGATTCGATTCTGCTTGAAGACGAGCTAGATGTAGATTGAGAAGAAGATTTCGAATACTATGATCACGATAATGAACTGAACTCATATCATATAACACTGAGTACCGACTAACAAAAAATTTCTTTTCTTTTATCATAACCTTAAAAATGTTGTCGAAAGTTTGACGCGTGGCGTCGGGTGTTAACTAGAAACACACTGCGCTGATTCGTCGGGTGGCGTGTTCCCCCCCTCTGCCGGCAACACGCTGATCCAAATCGATTGGATGTTGTGGCGTGTCGTCACGTAGCGTGTTGTCTATGGGTACATTCAGGAGGTCCCAGCGGCTAGATCTAGCCACCCAGCATGCTGTGGCCGCTGTTAATAAGCGCCTTCGTTTCGCCTGAATGCGTGGCTCACTGACAGCGGAACAAAAGTCAAAACATTTGAAAACATAACCCAATTTTTATTTTGGTTTTTATATGTCTATTGTGTTCATGTACAAAACTACAATAATTATCTTCAATAATCAATTGGATAAATCTTATCCCAACAATCAACACCTTAGAATATAATTAAGATCAACACAAACCTACATAACCCAATTTCGATATGTCATTAATGTCAAAATCGCGATGGGCTTTTTAGAAAGCGACAAATTTTTACGCTGAGCAAAACAGTCAGCCGCTGTTGAATAGCTTTCAAGCAGCGCTACATTCAGAGAGACTCCTTACTAAGCGATCTCAGCCGCTGGGACCTCCTGAATGTACCCTATGTGTTTCTCACTATAATAAATATATGGAATTAAGGTCGAAACATACTACCAAAACGTGACGCTACGCAACGCCACCCGACGCGTGTCAGTACATGTCAATTCCATATATTTATTATAGTGAGAAACACATAGACAACACGCTACGTGACGACACGCCAGAACATCCAATCGATTTGGATCAGCGTGTTGCCGGCAGAGGGGGGAACACGCCACCCGACGAATCAGCGAAGTGTGTTTCTAGTTAACACCCGACGCCACGCGTCAAACTTTCGAAAACATTTTTAAGGTTATGATAAAAGAAAAGAAATTTTTTGTTAGTAGGTACTCAGTGTTATATGATATGAGTTCAGTTCATTATCGTGATCATAGTATTCGAAATCTTCATCTAGCTCGTCTTCAAGCAGAATCGAATCCATGGCCACGTCACACGTCAATACACTTAAGTCTTCCGTGAGAGACTACACTACACGATACGTGTTGTAGCATAGCGTGGCGTGTTGTCTATATGCACGAAGAGCGTCGGGTGTCGACACAACACATCGCGTTGCGTTTTAATAGTATGTTTCGACCTTAAATCCAAGGATTATTTATGTACGGTTTGAAAACTATCAACAAATGAAAAAACCCGAACGCCTTATTTTTTAATATCTGATACAAAAAGTAAATTATTTTGTCCACAAACCTAAAATGTTGGATAAACTGTTCATCACTATATAGGGGTACTGTTTCTTCGGCATAATTCTCATTTTTTACTTTTTTCTGTAAAAATTCGGGTAAAAAAAAATTTGCTACCATATCCAACTTATCATCCCTGATGATGAAAAAGGTGAGGATGAATCTGTCGAGAATTCTGACAATAAATCCATATTAATATACTCAATAAATTGAAATACAAAGAATAATTTGAATTTAAAATGCACACTACAAACAATGACTGACAAATGACCAAGCGCATGCGTCAATGGACTGGGAAAGTGGTGACGTAGGTGTCAAACCAAAAGATTCCAAACAAATTTTGTTAATGTATGTTTTATAGGTGTTATTGACTATTTTATTGTATTTTCTTCATATTTGGGAGTTACTTACTGTTTTTCATTGGTAAGTGTTCATTCATATATTTTACATATCACTAAAGTAGATATACGAACCATTTTCGTAAAAACATTATAACCTAACCTTCAAAGTTGTGCATTTTCATAAATTTTAAGAATACTTACTAAAAAAGGTACTTTAAAAGTCGAATTTTAAAAGACTTTGCATATATGTATTTAATTATGATACTTGTGTTATATTTTAATGTATAATAATAATAAAATAACTGAAACAAAATCTACTTCAGGAGAATTATAATGTTCTTGTTTGGAATAATTTCATTGACATTTCACAGTTCGACAGCATAGAACACAAATTTTGACGTCACACTTTCCCAGTCCATTAGTCCACGAAAAATTTTTACTTTTAACCTTGGACTGATTTGACAGTTTTTAAATCGTCCGAAAACAGTCAGAAATAAAACCCGAACACCAAACTAAAATTATAGAACGGTTCGAAAACCGTACAAGAAAAACCCGAACACAGGATTTTTTAGTGCGCAGAATCCTGACAGTTTGAAAACAGTAATCAAGTAAAGCCGAACAAAGCTTTATTGCACGTCACAGCTGTCAGAACGGGACTATGTTGCCAAGCATTTTAAATAGTATTAGAATCTAGTAAATGTCAAACAAAGTTTCTATAACATTCTTCTTTTTATTTGAGTACAATATTAAGCTAGGTTAGTTATACTTATAAAAAGGTTATTTGTGATGATATCCCAAGCAAAACTTATTTTAATGTGATTTTGTTTGATAAAAGACTTTTATTTTGATGTTAATACCTCAGCACCAAATTATAATATTATAACCATATTTAAGTGCGGCATCAGGGCACCATATTGCCAACATATAAACTATTTTAGCCCGAGTTATGTTCGTTTGAAGTTTATATTTTATTAGTCCAGGAGTTGTATTTGATATAAAATTAATTACGTAACCTTTCTTAAAGCATTTATTTATTATTTGTAATAACTTGCGGCCTACGAATTTAAATATTTAGCAAATTTACAGTGAAAAAAGATACTGATTGACAGTAGCAAACGAACGAAGGAAGTCAAACGAACAGGGCCCTTATTCTCATACAGTGGATATGAATACTCCTATAGGAAAATACACCATCTTCCTATCGGACTTTCCTATAGGAGTATTCATATCCACCGGATGAGAATAAGGGCCCAGAGCGATTTGTTCACTTTGATGACGTGCTCTTATATTTATACTGGAGCCATATATCTGGCTTAGAGCTTGTTTTATGACATTGGTCAAACTGATTGATCAAATGTGAACCTGCCACTTGTCACAGCAAAATCAAAATAAAATAATTTTCTATATCAACATTAATAATAAATCGGTTTATTTATATTTGACTTAATATTGAATGAAATAATAATGGATTTAATGGAAGAAGATCAATTATTGGTTTCGTCTGATTCGTCGGATATGGAAGATACAGAACAGGTTTATACCTCAGATTTATTTATGTTTAAATGTTTCTAAATAATTAAAAATTTTAGGAATTGATTAAGAGAGCCGAATATTTAGAAAGTGCTTTATCAAACAATAAATATTTATATGATGAATATATCGAAATTATTAAGGTATACAAGGACCTTGCTGATTTAAATTCAATGAGAGAAGCTTATAAAAGATTTCAACAACATTTTCCCCTTACCCCAACAATTTGGTTAGAATGGATAAGAGATGAAATTAAAATTGCCAATACTAATGAAGAACAGCAGAACATTTTGGATCTCTTTGAAAAAGCAGTAGAAGACTATCTTGGTTGAGTACATACTTATTTAAACTTATTTTTTTATAGATCATTAAGTTAAAAATATAATATTACAATGTAGATTTACTGTTATTTTAGCTGTAGAACTCTGGGTTGAGTATGCACAGTATTCACTAAAAGTTAATAGCCTGGAGCAAACAAGAAATATAATAGATAAAGGATTAACTTCTGTTGGAGTCCATGCAAGTGAAGGTTCCTTATTATGGGATACTTTAAGAGAAATAGAACATGCACATATTTCTCTTCACAAAAAAGATTCTCCAGAATGGGTTGCTCAAGTTAAAAGGTTTGTATAATAAGAGTATAAATGAAATATTTAAGTAAAATGTGCATTTTCTTATTTTATTGTTAGGTTAGCAGATGTATTTAAAAGACAACTCTCTGTTCCTCTTCTAAATATGGAAAATACTTACCAAGAATGGACTGACTGGTACCAAACATTACCAGATGGACTAATAGATAAAAAACCTCTAGAATTAGGTTATCAAAAGGCATTAAAAACTCTTGATGTGTATAAACCTTTTGAAGAAAAATTACTTATTGCAGATAGTACAGAACTGTATGAGGTTTATAAAGAATATATTAAAAATATTAAAGATACTTCCACAATTATATGTCTTTATGAACGAGCAGTATTACCTCTATGTCTAATACCAGAAATATGGGAAGATTACATACAATTTTCATTCAAATTAAAAGATGTTGTATTAAAAGTTACCAATAAGGCTATCAGGAATTGTATTTGGAGTGAAACATTATGGATTGCTAGACTTAGGGTATTAGAATTTCATGAACAAAATGAAAATGAGATTTTATCTTGTTTTGAAGAAGGTATTGGGTAACATTTTAGGGTGGTTCACTAAATTTTTTATGATGGTGATTGTTTCAGGTTTAACAAAGATAAGTTCTGCACCTCCCTTGGAATTCTGGCAATCATTTTTGGAGTATTATCATCGTAATGACAAGAACCATGAAAAATTAAACAAGTTGTTTCATCAAGCTATGGAACAAATAACACCAGAAAGTGATCCTACATACAAACTCAGCAGGTGGTATGCTCGATTGTTGGCTAAAAGGGGTGACATGGAATCTGCTAGAAAAATTTGGAACAATATAATGAGCAATCAACAAAGTAAAGGTAATGTAACAAATAAGATTTTTTTCTGAAAATAATTGTGAGTTTTTTATTGCAGAATCTGCTAATACTTGGTTTGAATATGCAAACTTGGAAAAACAGTATGGGGTGCCAAAGAACGTTCGAAATATCTTTACAAGAGCTCTAGCATCATGTAAGGATTGGGCATATTATATTATAGAAGAGTGGTTAATGTTTGAGCGAGAATGTGGACTATTAGAAGACATAATTCGATGCGAAGAAAAACGTAAAAATATACTTAAAACAGTTAATCAACCTTCCTCAAATGGCAGCTCTTCTAAAGTAACATCCACAGTTCAAAATAGGAAACGGCGATACGAAGACAACAAGGAACCTCAGAAAAAAAGACATAAAATAACAGAAGATAGTAACGTTCAAAAGAAAGTTAAAAGTATTCCAAAATCAAATACGCCACCTCCGCAACAAGTTAATGATAAGAGTAACACCGTTTTTGTCAGTAATTTACATCCTTCTGTAAACGAAGAGACGCTAAAAGAAATTTTCCCTAATGCCACCAATATTGAAATTGTATTTGATAAAAAAGGAAATTCACGTTGCTTTGGTTATGTACATTTTTTGCAGGAAGAAGGATGTTTAACAGCTTTAGCCAAAGATAGAACCCCGATCAACGGTCGGCCTGTTTTCGTATCGGAATTTAAATCTAAAATCGAGAAAGATTCTGTAAAATTAACTAGAGACAGCCACAGAAACACCCTGTTTGTCAAAGGCATACCTTTAACAAAAACCAAGGAAGATCTAGAAGATATTTTCAAACTATATAAACCAGTAGATGTGCGACTCATTCACAAAAAAGACGGCCAATCGAAAGGAATAGCTTATATTGAGTTTAAAACGCCAACAGAAGCTGAGGACGTCCTTGTGAAATGCCAACCTTTAACCATTGATGGTAATGAAATATTAGTGGCCATCAGTGAACCACCCAAAAAGAAACCATTTGATAAATCAGAACCTCTAAAACCGATACGACATGCAAGAAGTAGATTAGAAATGCCGCTAATACCGAGAACATTGTTGGTTAAACCTAAGAATACAGTAAGCAAAGAAAGTAAATAAAAAAATAAGTGCAAAGTTTATTGTTTTGTCTAACAATAGAGAGATAATTAAGTATTTATGAAAATTTCGTGTTTTTTAATTATATTCGTTAACTAATAATTCTTACTATTATAAAAATTACTTTTAAACTGTAAAATTGTATTGTAAGTTAAAAAAATTAGTAATTTTATCCTCTATCTGTGATTCTTTTATTGAAACTTTTAAACAAACTAAGCACCTACCCTTACTTATTTCTATTATTGATTACCACATTTTAATTAAGCTAAAACATGCAAAACACATATGTAGTGAAGAATGGCTGAGATCGGCTATGAACACTTTCCAGTCACTTAAAACCCCTGGAATGTATGGATTATTTCCTGCCCTCTACTTCAATAGGGCCAAGGGGCAATTATTCCTCCCATGATCCCAATCAGTAAAAGCAGCCATGAACTGGGATACATACTACAAGCATGGAGACGGACCAAAATCACCTTCATCGCAAAAGCAGGGAAACGGAACACCCCTCACCCAAAATCCCTTAGACCCATCAGCTTTACATCGTTTGTTCTCAAAACTATAGAAAAAGCAGTAGACAACTACATTAGAACAGAAACCTTGGAGCAGCTGCCATTGCACTCTCATCAACATTCATACCAAGTGGTAAAATTCACGGAAACCGCCTTGACACAATTGACTGAAGAAATCCAAGACGATTTGAATAAAAAAGAGACCATAGTAAGTGCTTTTCTAGACAATACGCCACACAAGGCTGTTTAAAAAGCACTGAATGAGAGAGGAGGAGATTGAACAACTTCCAACTGGATGTCGCAACTGTTATCTACAAGAATCGCAGGAATGGATTAGACACCATCTTTATCAATGTGACCAGAGGCTTTCTGCAGGGGGGAGAAGATGGAACTGGAATAGGGGTGCTTGGACCGAGAGCCAAGTACTCAGAAAGCTTGGGCACATACCCAGGCAGAAATCTGCGCAATCGAAAGATGTATGGAATTCAAAATTGAAAGAAACTACCGCAGGCAAGAGATAGTGATTATGTCGGATAGTCAAGCAGCCATCATAGCGTTGAGCTCACATACAATCAGCTCGAAGAGCCTGGGAAAGCTAAAGGAAGCCAGAAGAAAACTGTCACCCTCCTATGGATTCCATATCACATAGGAATAAAAGAGAACGAAAGCAAATAAGCTGGCAAAAAAAGGAGCCGAAACCCTACATCTGGGACCAGAACCATCTTGTGGGATCAGCAGTAGCGCAATTTTGGAAAAACGAAGAATAGAAATAGAGAAGGAAAAATCCTACTACTGGAATTAGTAAGGACTAAAAACAAGTAATGGAATCAGTTGGAAGGACTGAGACAAGCTAATATACTTCTGGGAAACTATGACCAGAAGATATCTCTTAGCTGCCTTAACCTCAGTAAAAAAGGCTCCGTATTTTAACAGGAATATTAACCGGGCATTGCTGGTTAAGAAGTCACATGAAGAAACTAGGGTTATAGTCGATTAACCAAAGATTCTGTGAGGAAGAGGACGAAGCCTCAATACACATACCCTTGCAAAACTCTAGGGCCAGATTTTCTTAGGAACATAGAACTAGAGGAGCTGCTATATTTCATACAACTAAGCTAAGTTAGCTATAAAGAGTAGATATCCCATAAAATTCAGAACTGGCAGCTTTCGGAGAACATCTCAACGTGCCAACATGGCTTACAGAATTGTATATATTTGAAGCTGAAATTTCGCATCTCTACAGTCGATTATTAACCTATGGTCGTTGAAATACCAAGATCTGGACTTCCAACACTACTGATGATTTGTAAAATTACACAGTAAATATCTAGAAGCCTTTTAAGGCTTATCCAAGTTGGAGATGAAACCAATGTTTGATGGTACACCAAATTGGAAGACAATAAAGCTAAATGGAGTCTTACGAGGGGATCCTTATAGTGGGAGGCTGCAAAGGAGCTCGGTCAATAGCTTCATCTGAAGCATCGTATCATAGCCTCGCATACCAATTAATATAAATACAAAATATTAGACCGACCATCGTTCTGCGCCTGGAGTGGGGCAGACCCTCGAAAAGAGTACTTGATCGTAAATAAGTGCTATTATTAGCTAGTCTTGTGTTTACTCAGGAGTCTATTTGGAACAAAAGAGATAGAAATCGGCACAATCATTTTGTTTTGAAATATGGTATAGTGGCGTATATTTTATGGAGATACCGCTTTTTAGTAGTTGACTTTAGAATAATATCTCCTTCATATGAAGATGTCAAATAAATCATTTTTATAAATCGCTTGCTCTCATTTACAAAAGAGCGCTATCCTAACCTCAGTATGACTATCGGTGCACGTGAGTCCCTATTGTGTCCATACCCATGGAGAGTTTAAGAAATACTTAAATAGAGTAAGAATAATAAGCAACTAATAGTTTGAACTTAATATCTACATGTAATAAAAATATTAGCTTTTAGAGTACAATGACACCTATTTAAATATGGAAGTTTAGTTCAAACGATTAGTTTTTTATTATTCCTAGTAAGAGTAAGGGTTAGTACAATAAATTTACTTAAGTAGAGATCAGCCTGGAGAGCTTACTGTGAGAAGATAGAGGACTAAAGAAAACTCGCTTAAAACGCGAACGAATTGGGTATAGGAATGAAGGAAAATGTTAACAAAGCTATCAACCTAGGGAGAACCTAACCTAAACAAAGTTGCCTTGATAGAAAATTTATCACTAAAAGCTGGCTCTTTCAAATTTTTAAAATCTTATGGCATGTATTGCCGGCCCTACTTCAGTGGGGACTGGAGATTTTTTAAGCCTAACCTACCATGGTAGGAATATTTAAGAGCATCTCTGGCGTAAGAGGAATTTTAAACACTTTTGTAAGGTCTGTTAGCAAAAATCTGTAAAAATTAACATGGCAAACCCTATATCTTACATATTCTGTAGCCTATAGGAAATGCTCAGAATTTTACCATAAGATGTATTCCTAGAAAGTTGCGTGAAGTGCGACTAGTATTCTTTGTAAGGTAAAATAAATTCCCCATTGCCAAAGGCCTGGTTACGATTGGATGTCCACAAGGATGAGTTCCAGAGAGACAATTTGTTCATTGGAAGAGATTTCATAAGATTTAGTTTCAGATACACCTTTTATATTGGGTCTTGGAGATGTTTTCAAGAAACTTAAAACTAAATTGGAAAGGCCAAAGCATCATCATAGATGAAGAGTGTCTCAATCACATATGACCCTATTTTTTATCAGCTGTTATGAGCGAGTTGCAAAGTTTAGCAGACGGAAAAGTTGGACTTAGTCGGGAAGCTCATAAATAAATATGGTCTAAAAGCAGTGAATCTCAAGTATGACATTTTCATAAAGCTTGCTGCGGTCAAGAGAGAAGAGAATGTAAGGTATAGAAATTAAAGTATGTAGACCAAAGTTACTGATGTTATAGAGTGTCTATCGAAGATGAAGTAGCAGTGAGGGGGCTCAAAAATGAAAGGGAATCGATGGATATGCAACGTCATCTGTGGAGACCTTATAGGTTGATGGTAAAAGATGAGGTTTAGATAGGCGCAGGCAATCCAAAATAGAAAGCGATGGAAAAGTTTAGAGTAGGGTCACCCCCAGATCTGGGTGACAAAGAGTTGAATAAAATTCGAACAAAGATCAGATTGTCTTTTTAGATTGTACAAGCACCTTTTATACCTCCTACAGAAGTCCTGGATGGTAATATTATCCTTCTAAGCTTAGTTAATAGGATAAATGAGAGTGTCGGTTTTAACTTTCTAGGTGAGAGGAATTGCGTGCCGCAAGAATAACGACGGATTTTTAATTAATCTTCAACTAATACAAAATTGGAGCCTGTTGTTATAAGTGAATTTGAAAATGTTTAAAAGTCTTTAAGTGGTGACTTTCTGGTACTCCAAATGTCTGATGTGAATGAAAATGATGTGAAAATTAAAAACTTTCATGTTGAAATATTTGATTTGAATATATTTTAAAAATCCGGCAACATTGTATGTAACGTGTAAATGTCATTTTAGGTACGTAACACGTGGAGTGAGGAGTGACACTTAATCACTGATTGCAATCCTGCAACAGAACAATAACATCATTATTTAATTTTAAAACGACAAAATTAATTCATAACAGTAATTTTTTATCTATCCCAGTACTTTAGTTCATCATTTCCAGTAAAATATAAAAGATATCCTAAATTATAAAATATATTTGATAAATCTGAGCGACAATCCCATCACTTCCATCACTACTTCTAATCTTTGTATTCGTTTCTCTTTTTGCACCAATCATAAAACGCCGACTGGTGATTCTACAAAGCAGGGTTGTCCTGATACAAATAACCTCTTGACTCGTACACCGGGATTGAATTTACTCTGTGTATGTAGTTTGTATGTGAGTGGTTTCATGTTTATGAAAAATGGTTCAAACCGTTTCCAAAAAAACAACAGTATCAAAAATAAATAGTAAAACTGGAATTGGTAGTTTAATAATTTTTCTAGTGCTTCTTTTAGCATGGATTGCAGGTTTTTCTTCACGCCTATTTGCTGTCATTAGGTTTGAAAGTATTATTCATGAATTTGATCCCTGGTATGTTTTTACCGATAACGATTGAATTTATAGGTAGTTATCATGGTGGTATTTTAGGTTTAATTATAGAGCGACAGCTTATATGGTAAAACATGGATTCTATCAATTTTTAAATTGGTTTGATGAAAGAGCATGGTATCCTTTGGGAAGGATAGTCGGGGGTACTGTGTATCCTGGACTAATGTTAACATCTGGCAGTATCCACTACATATTACATTTACTTCACATAAACGTGCATATACGTGATATATGCGTTTTTTTGGCACCTGTGTTCAGGTAAATTTTTGTTTATTTTACATCAATAAAATCTTAAACTTTCCATTTCTGCAGTAAATTAAAAAAGTAAAGAATTTAAATAATTTTATAACCAAAACTGGTTGATGCTTTGCACACTTCAAACAGTATTTCCACTTAAAGTTATGTCATTATCTAATTTCATTATCTTTTTTTTTGTTTTTTTAACTACACCCTACCACTTCCTTGGAGTTAATCAGATAAACATAAATTTTTAAAAGTAGTTTTTTAAAATGGAATAATGCATTTACTTAAATCCTTTAAGTTGTAAATATAAATTGTAATAATTATGTTTTTGTTTTGTTTCCTTAATAGCCATATAATTTGAGTCTTTTTGCTAAACAATAGTTTTGTTATATACTTTTAGTGGCCTGACAGCAATATCTACATATTTTTTGACAAAGGAATTATGGTCAGCAGGAGCTGGATTATTTGCAGCTTGTTTTATTGCCATTGTGCCTGGTTACATAAGTCGTTCAGTAGCTGGAAGCTACGATAATGAAGGAATCGCTATTTTTGCCTTACAATTCACTTATTATTTATGGATAAAATCTGTAAAAACTGGATCTGTATTTTGGTCTGTAGCTGCATCACTTTCATATTTCTATATGGTAAGTATTTATAAATTTTGATTTTATATTATTTGATTTTATATTTATATTAAAAACATTATTATTATAATGTTTTTATTACTTTTTAGGTTTCAGCATGGGGTGGTTATGTATTTATTATAAATTTGATACCTCTTCATGTATTTGTGTTGTTATTAATGGGAAGATTTTCAAATAGATTGTTTACCAGCTATACAACGTTTTATATATTGGGATTAATATTTTCCATGCAGATTCCTTTTGTAGGTTTCCAACCTATCCGTACAAGTGAACATATGGCAGCAGGAGGTAAGTACTACCAACCAGATATAAATTAATATCATGTTTAACAAAATCTGTGTGATAAAAACTTTCAGGTGTATTTGCTTTACTGTTTGCTCTGGGAACTTTGAAATACCTTCAATCAATGATGTCAAAATCAGAATTCAAATCTTTGATGTTATTTGGAGGATTTACTTCTGCAGTTCTTGTATTCTTAGGAGTGGTCATTTTAACTTACACTGGATATGTTGCTCCCTGGAGTGGAAGGTAAATTATTTAATGTTTATTTTTTTCACCATTTTTTAATTTTTATAAAATGTTTTAATTTTTATGAGCATTGAACTTATTTTATAACTTTTATAGTTCACTTGTTTTGATTTGATTCTTAGAATTGGGGTTGTAGAATGTGTTCACCCTTGGAATTAATTTTTGATACATATTCTGGAATGGGCTATTTTGGGGATATTTATATGGTTTCTGTGAAATCTATTCAGGGCTTCTATTGCACTTTCTTAGAAAGCAAGTAAAGGTATTGCTTAAGGATCATTCTACACAAACTGCTACAGGTTAGTTACTAAGTGGCTTGTAAATAAATTGTTTGGTTCAAACAAACATCTAGTTCACAAAGACACCATGTTCAACAGCGATCTGCACAGGGCAGGTGAAGTACAAGTAGGTTTGTAAATTGCTACATATAGAATAACACTCTACTCTAAAGTCATCCATGTAGTATCCTCAATGTCATCTCTGTGACATACCCGCGTCGCTCGCTTGCAAACTGTTGCATTTTTGTAGTTCGTGTATAATCAGCCTAAGAGGGAAATACTGTTTGGTTGCCACTGACCTTATTTTAGTAAAATTTTCAATATTGTTTATAATATGAAATATGTTTGTGTTACAGATTTTATTCTCTATGGGATGTATTGTATGTATGTATAAATTAGGGGTGATAAGTACACTGCGACCTATAGGATCTATTGTGTCCCCCCTTACTTGCCATGTTCTGATGTTTTCTCAGATTTATAGCAGCTCTTCGAGTCCTATTTTCCTGAGGAAGTTTAGGACATCGTAGGGTTTCAAATCAGGTAGATCCCCCTCTTCTATTTCATGTGCTCCTAGGTACCTAGCCCTAGACTTTTGCAAGGCAGGGCATCCTGAGTGTATGTGTATTGAGGTTTCATCCTCTTCCTCACAGAATCTGCACTTTGCTTCATCTGCTAACCCTAGTTTCTTCATGTGGCTTCTTAACCGGCAATGCCCGGTTAATATTCCCTTTAGAATTCGGAGCCTTTTTTTACTGAGATTGAGGCAGCTAAGAGATCTCGTCTGGTCATAGTTCCCCAGTAGTATCTTAGATTGCCTCAGTCCTTCCAGCTGATTCCAGTACTTGGATTTTTCCTTCTCCATTTCTTCCCTTAGTTTTCCTCAGATTACTCTACTGCGGATCCCACAGGATGGTTCTGGTCCCAAGTGTGGGGTTTCAGCTCCTTTTTTTGCCAGCTTGTCTGCTGTTTCGTTCCCCTCTATTCCTATGTGTCCCGGGACCCATAAGAGGGTGACAGTGTTCTTCTGGCCCAGTTCATTTAGTTTGCCTAGGCATTCCCAAACCATCTTCGAACTGATTATATTTGAGCTCGGCGCTTGGATGACTGCTTGACTATCTGACATGATCACAATCTCTTGTCTGCGGTAGTTTCTTCCAATATTGAATTCCACACATCTTTCGATGGCGCGAACTTCTGCTTGAAAGATGCTCGGGTATGTGCCCAAGCTTTCTGAGTGTTTGGCTCTCGGTCCAAAAACTCCTATCCCAGTTCCCTCGTCTAGCTTGGAACCGTTCGTATACCACTTTATGGCAAGAGGAAAATACTTTTTGGTTGCTGCTGACCATATTTTAGTAAAATTTTCAATACTGTTTATAATATGAATTTGTTTGTGTTACAGATTTTATTCTTTATGGGATACTGGTTATGCTAAAATCCACATTCCAATCATAGCTTCAGTGTCTGAACATCAACCAACGACGTGGTTTTCTTTCTTTTTTGATTTGCACATATTGGTGGTCACTTTCCCAGCTGGTCTTTGGTACATTATCAAAAACATAAATGATGAGAGAGTATTTGGTAAATATGTTTAATTTTTTTTCTATTAACGTTTTATAATTTTTATTTACTTAAATATAGAAAGGGATGTATGAAACAACCCAATTATTTACTATCTATTAATAGTAGTGATGACTGGAGGAGTATAATCAAAAGGTTTTTGTGTTTTAGTTGTTTTGTATGCTCTCAGTGCTGTGTATTTTGCTGGAGTAATGGTACGTCTGATGTTAACATTGACCCCTGTAGTTTGTATACTGAGTGGTATCGCGTTTTCTGGATTATTGGAACTGTTCCTTAGAGAGGACGATAGTGGAAGAAACGACGAGAGCGGAGAAGAGGAACAAAGTTCTCCCAGTAAAAGATTGTACGATAAGGTATTTTATTTACATTAAAAAAAACCTGATTATTTAGTAATTGTGATTTCTAGGCTGGAAAAGTTCCTAAAATGAAGCACGAACAATCCAGAGAAGTGGATACAATCGGACCGAACTTGAGGAGCATCGTAACGGTGGTAATACTGTTATTATTGATGTTGTTCGCCGTTCATTGTACTTGGGTAACCAGTAATGCTTATTCTAGTCCTAGTATCGTGCTAGCTTCGTACGGTAGCGACGGTTCTCGACAGATCTTGGACGATTTTAGGGAAGCTTACTTTTGGCTGTCGCAAAATACAGCAGATGATGCTAGAGTTATGAGTTGGTAAGTAAAGTTTGTAGTTTTAAAGCAACCTTTTATTTTTCTAACGTTTTTATCATCAGGTGGGATTATGGATACCAGATAGCTGGGATGGCTAATCGGACTACGCTGGTGGATAATAATACGTGGAATAACAGTCATATAGCTCTAGTAGGCAAAGCTATGTCGTCCAACGAATCAGCAGCTTATGAAATTATGACCGCTTTAGACGTTGATTACGTTTTGGTAATTTTTGGTGGAGTTATTGGTTATTCTGGTGATGATATCAATAAATTCTTGTGGATGGTCCGTATCGCCGAAGGCGAACATCCCAAAGATATAAGGGTAAGGTTTTTTACTGATTAATTAGATATTTAGCTGAAAATATGATTTTCTCTCATGTCCACTTCTTCATGGTATGTTTTCCTCCTCGAGCACCTAAAGGTAGCCAACAATACAGTTCTTAAGCTTATACAGCAAATGTTTTATGCTAAGAACATGATGGTTGTGTGTGATCCAAGACAGAGAAGGTAATTATCGTATTTAGGCGTTGAATGTCAATGAAAGAAGTTGATAGATACAAATACTACAATATTCAAAGCAAGAACAGCGGCTACTTCGTCGAATGGATTTCAAACATTAAAACTGCTGTGTGTGATATTCCTCTTAGAGGCCACTGTTCAAACCTATCACTGAATGGTTTACTGCTATGTTTAGGAGGAAAGCAGAAAATATAGACAAGAGAGAATTTATTGAAGGATTTCGTATCTGATTACCAACAATGCCAAGAAGATGAAATCAAAACTCTTTTATTTGACTTTTATTTTAGCATGAATTGTACAGTTATCCTTGGGCGAATTACACCTACTGTGTCATCTCCAACAAATCGTAGGCCGCAAGTTATTACGAGAAATAAATATATGCTTTAAGAAAGGTTTCGTAATTAATTTTATATCAATGGACTAATAAAATATAAACTTCAAACGAA
Organism: Ophraella communa; assembly: GCA_035357415.1. Lineage (NCBI taxonomy): Eukaryota > Metazoa > Arthropoda > Insecta > Coleoptera > Chrysomelidae > Ophraella > Ophraella communa. The sequence continues at coordinate 14,396,119 of CM068988.1, read as the reverse complement.
CATAACTTGTGCTAAACTATTTTTTATGTTGGCATAATTGCGCCATGTTGCCGTGGTCAAACATGATTTATCAGATGAAATTTTGATATTCGCGCGTATTACATTGACATATCTGGTTTCTGCAATTTTTGGTGGTAACTTCCAGCGTGTTTTATTTCGCTCATTTAATTTTATTATTTGTGCGTCATTAAAAACCTGTTATTCTAATAGCAAATATGTCTAAAAAATTAAACAGCTGCTGCAAAGAACTTGTCACTTCATTGATTGATTATTTTGAAGAGGAACATGGTAACAATCAAAATTGTTTTGCCTGGAAACTTGAAGACTAATTGTCTTTGTCTATTCAATGTCTAATAAGAGGCTCATCTACACTCTGCTTTGTACATATGTCTGCCACTTTATTTACGACAATATCTTGATGATTTGTGGCCACAACAGGTGAATCATGTTGTACTTCGTCACTTCTTTAACAGTATTGTAACAGTAAGTCGTAAAGTGTGACCACTTCAGTGTTTAATATGGTCACTGTTTTTCCCAAGTTTAGTACGATTTTATTCAGGGTGTTCCCAGGATGTTAATAAAGACATGAATAGACGTTTATTTTATAAAAAGAACAAAAACTGCAAATTTAATACATTTAATTTTATACAATAAATACACGAAGCTGACAACTGATCTTGAGACTAATTTTTATTTTTTCATTGTTTTTAGGAAAGCGATTACTTTACGGAACACGGTGAATTCAGAATCGACAACGAAGGTTCTCCGGTTCTGCTAAATTGTCTTATGTACAAGCTGAGTTACTATCGTTTCGGTGAATTGAGATTGGATTATAGAAATCCAGCTGGATTCGATCGAACTAGGAACGCGGTGATAGGCAACAAAGATTTTCAACTTACTTATTTGGAAGAGGCTTATACTAGTGAACATTGGTTAGTGAGAGTTTACAGGTTAGTCTCACACAAATAATTGCGTTTTGTGAAAGTTTCATCTTTTTTTTGTTTTGTTTAGAGTTAAAAAACCAGACGAGTTTAACAGACCTAGGATACCTGTGGCGAATCGGGTCGTCAAATCGAGTCATTACGTTTCAAAAAAGGTATTTGTAGTTCTTTAATAATATTTATTTTTTAAACTATAAATGAAAAAAAATAATATAAAAAATTTAATAATGTAGATCATACTCAGAGCTGGGCAAAGTACTCTAAAAAAATACTTCTAGCACAAAGCCCATTGAAAAGTTGATTTCAAGCACTATGCACAAAGAAGTGTTTCTATCACCAAACCCATTGAAAAAGTAATTGCTAGCACCAAGTACTTTGGAATAGCCAAGTGCTTGCAATTACCAATTTCACCAAGGAAAGTAATAGCCCAATTCAATTACCAAGCACCAAATGCTTGGAATAATCAATTTCTTGCAGTGCTTGCAAATACTTTTTCTCAAATTAATTACCAAGCACTTTTATTTTTCTAATTACGTGTTTATTTTAAACATTAAAAAAAAACCTAAAAAATAATTATGAATAACCATAGCCCAAAGTGAAATTCTCAGTTCTCAGAAATATTTTTCAGCATCAAAAAACAAAAATCGAAAATTGTATGACATTTTTAATTATACCAAGTTTTCAAAATCTTTAGATAGGGACGTGTAAGTAGTTTACTTTAAATTTGAGCAGCATATGCATATTTATATACATATTTCGAGTGGATGTAAATTCAAAAAACGAGGTTGTCAAAGTTCAATGTAATGATTTTAAACCTTATATCAAAGTTCTTGTTTTTTACATCTATATATGCAATGCAATATAATAATTAAAAATTAATTTGGTTAAAAAATATAATTTCGAATAAAAATGTAATTTATGTAAATAACTTTTTAGTCGATTTTATGATTAATTGAATAACTGATCTACTGACACTGACCGTTTTTATCACCCCGTAAAGTAATAATTGGTCAAATCCTCCAAACAAACTAAATTTTAATAAAGTATTAATTTCGAAAACAACTTCATTTCAAAATTTAAAAATATACCTAATAGCAAAAATCATTTAATATAATTTTGGGTTCCAATAAAAAATACATATTAGACATATTGCAACTTACTACTTATTGTAACATGTCTATCGTCATGTCACCTTGCACTATTACCGACCGTAAACGATACCGCTATTATTACCGTTAAAACCGACCCCGATTCACTGTTAATGCTACTGTACACGAGACACCCCTTATAGATGCTAACTATTTATCTGTTTGAACGAGGCCAATCAAAGAACGCGTCCCTAGCTTGCAATTGAATAACGAACGCATTTCTTCTGACAAATGACATAAACACGATTTCCGTTTTGAGCAAGACTATTTAAAGATCCGCAAGGCAACCATATCTCCTTTCATCGACCAACAGGCCGACTGAAGAGTCTGAAGAAAAACGTTAAAGTACCTCATCTTGTGAATTTCCTTTTTGGTTGTTAAAAGATGCAACCCGCTAAGTTGGAGTCAAGTTATCGCTAATTTAGAGCCCAGTTACCGCTTTTAGAAGGTCCCTATGTGAAGACAGTCCTTCAAGCCACTTCTGAGCTGTTAAGAAAACTATTACATCCCAAGCAGCCAGAACCATTAAAAAAACTTTCATCTCTCCACGAAGAAGCTGAAGCCGCCCTCCTAGACAGCACAGAAACCTAAAGTCCACTTTTTACAACTCCAGTTCATTATCAGCAAGTACTTACAGTTTCAATAAATAATCAATTAAAAAAAAAACAGTTTCATTTATATACCTTAGACTATCAGTCTTAAGAGTTAGCGTGGTCGGTCTTTATTTCAAGTAGCTTCTTTATTTGTTGTTTAATTAAAGTAATTACAAGGTGTTTCTATCTTTCTCACCTTAGTTTTTGTGTAGTTTGTTTGCCTAATCGATATCGTTCAAAAGATAGTGGCGCCCTTATTATTTATGCATCTCAATCCTTCCTATAGTGAGCATTAACTTGGAGTCGAACCACCCCCTGGAGAGGGTCTCTTAGCCGGGATCTCTTTGGAGAGTTTTTTAGTTACAAATTGGCTCCCTGCCTTTTTGGGACTAAAAAGGGTTACATTATTAATAATACCTATTATAAATACAGCACCTACTTATGTATAAACTTATCCATTGTCAATTGATGCATTTAATGATGCGTGTTTTCAAAATGCTCATTCAGTCTCTAAATACTTTATTTAATAAGAATAAACTACTAAACTTCCACCTTTTATTTAAAAAATAAATTTTTAAATGTAATGACAGTTGTTTCGCTATAATTAGCATCGTCAGATTGACATTGAGATGAAAATCTGACGATGCTAATAAATAACTCTAACGAAACAGCTGTCATTGCATTTAAAAATCGATTTTTTAAATAAAAGATGAAAGTTTAGTTGACACACCGTGTGTTCGCTAGCAGTTTGAGTGCTTGCAAGCATTTTAAAGAGCTTGATATACAAAATTCTTCTAACCAGCACATTTTATAAAGGGCTTCAATTGCTAATTACCGAGCGCTGAAATTTAAAAGTGCTTGCAAGCACTGTTACCAAAGCATTTTCGTGACAAACACTGCCCAGCTCTGAATGTTTTTTTGTATTCTGCTAGTTATTAAATGCCTAAATGAAAAAATTGTTTTGGTTTTGTCACAGTCACTTAAATTACTCTTTTAAATTCCGTTAGTTTTTATTAGGCTAATGGTGTATTTGTTTTTAGAACACTAAACGAAAGAAGGGTTCCATCAAGAACAAACCAACCATCACTAAAGGAAAAAGATTTTCCGTGAAACAATAGGTGGTATGTTCATTCATAATGAAATAAATTAATTAATTTGTTGTTGTTTTCTTTTTTATATTTCTTTATCTACATGTTCACACAACAAAGTTGGATTTGTGCAAAAACTGGTAAAATTCTATAAATTATTTCTTTGAGAATTGTTAAAACTTAAAACAGATGCACTTACTCTTTTCTTAAATGTTATTGGAGAAAATATTGTAAAAAGTTGTGTACGTTAATAAAAACATTGAGTTTTTTCTCACACTTTTTCTTGTAAAAAAACTAATGTTCACCTTCTTAAATGTTCCACCTTTAAAATGTCAAAATTTAAGTTTCATAAATAATTGGGGTCGCCTCGTAATGTCAAGTTATTTTGTAAATTTTATATCTTTTCCAAATTTATTTTGCATGTATCATACCGATTGCTTGAAAAAACAAAGGTTTTACTATTGTTTCGATAAACTTTGCTGAACAAGTATTCTTCAACAAATTTCCTAAAAGCATAATGTTTGTTTTTCTTATTTTCTTTGTCCATTTCAGTTTGAGTATTGTTGGTCGATCCCGAAATCTACATTGGCCCGGCTTGCTCAGTGCGAATAGCGCTAAGAAAGAGCGGGTCGCACTTTAAAATGTCATGCTGGACGGAGAATAAGCGGCTTTATTTGTAGATTTTCATCCCCGTTCCCGCTGAATTAATCAATTTTTTATTATTTTGTGTCATTAAATCTCTATTTTAATAAAGCAAAGTAATATATTTTAACCAAAATCTATTATACATGAGTGTTCATTTTATTTTTGGAAATTTTTGAGTAGACATCGTCTACCTTGTGTATTCCTAAGATTCGCTGCTAGCGGTCAGCGCGAAACTGCGAAAAACGTCGGTAAGTCTTTCCGAATGTACAACGGTTCGAAGCCAAAGACTTTGCTCAGGCCGGGGATCATTCTCGTTACTAGTACTCTGAGAAACCAAGAGGTCACTGCACTACAAAAAGTAAGAAATGTGAACATAAGCGAGTGGATAACCAGAAGACCACTTTGTACTGCTGGATTACCTTCTCGAACTAGAGCTACAGAACCAGCTCTCCCGTCAACACTGAATTGCAAGTGCTTGACCCTTATAAAAAGGAAGGATCCTGTCTAGCAGCGATGTGTGATTTTCTTGTACATTTCCTGAGTTATTATGGATGTATAAAGATCAATCCTTAGCTTGGATATCAACCTATTAGTTAACATAGTTATTTAACTCCTAAGTTGATCTGCTTGCACTTTTTGACTATCTGCTCCGTTCTAGCTGTGACTTGCGGCAATGAGAATTAGTATTTTGTGGAAAATTGTGACAACAGGATGTTATTTAGGTAAATTGGAGAGACATTTAATTCCTTATTGTTAATCTTGATTTACAAACTTAATTCAGATTCCGTAAAAAGTTCAATACTCATAGCGTACACAGAACGTCTAAGGGAATCCTCAACGACGAATTAATGTAAATAGTCTTGTATACTGAGCTATGAACGTCGAGCGCAAACAGAATCAAAACGCCAAGTTTATTATACTCTGTTTAATTAATTTTGTAGTTTTGTAGCCATGTTTTGAGATCATACAGGGCCGGTATTCTCAGGTCCTCGCTTGAAGCGATATCGATGTCGTTGAATGCGAGGGGAGTGAAATTCACTACCAAATCGATTCTCATGCCCTCTCCTCGCATGGATCGCTCCTGTCAAAGAGGAGTGCTTTATTTCACTCGTGTCATAAATTTGCGAGCGGAGGGATACATGAGAATCTAGACAAGCCATATCGCTGCCAATCAAATCACTCCCTTTTGTGATCGCTCGCTGTGAGAGGAGTGAGTTGAGAATACCGGCCCTGATGGTCTTAAAGGGTTGCGAAAGCAGTGGTTTGAGAGTACTATTGCATGGTGCCTATAGTAGTCCTATAACACTCATCTGATACACTCGATTTTGTAAGAAAACTGTCAAATACATCCAGGTTAACTCCATCGTCTTGTTAAGGCATTAACAGCATTGAATTAAATAATACACTTACTTAATACACAATATACTGATTTATATAATTTATTTGTACAATGTGTAAACTCAAACGAAACTTCTCTAGAACTCCTTCCATAGAGTATACATACTACTGCTTCTAGTCGAATTCGGAGAACATCTCGAATATTCTGCCCAGAGTATTCAACTTTATTAGCGCTTTCGCAGGGTAAACAACTTACAGTGGCAGCGGTCTCAATCTCTTAAAATGAAAACTCGCATCACAGTATTAAATTTAGTATTTTTCACCAATTTCATTATTAGTGGAAATAGTTCATTAAGTATATAAAAAAAGTAAAGTTCCAGCATTGTAATGTGGTTTGCGGAGATCTATACCAATTTTTTTGTGGTGCTAGATATGTAAAAAAAGTTCCAGATGCCAGATATTTTTTAGGGTTACTAAATACTTATAAAGTTTACCATTTAGTTGTAATTACTTCTTTAGTCGCGAGGGAGTTTAGTTTTTCTATTCTTATCACAAGTTGTCCCTTTTTGTATGAAGAATGAATCCAGGCACAAAATCATAATCAAATGCGTCATGCAACTTTTTTATGGTGTACTTCTGTATCGTCAAACGTATATCAATAATCTGTATCCATAGGAGGACGACATTCAGACCTTACCTAAGGAGGTAGCCGACAACTTCCTTGAGGATTCCACTTTGACGTCATTAAGGAACTTTGACATTGGCCTCTGTTGGACTTCTTTAGATAGAATTACCTTTTGTTTATGCCTTAATATGCTAGAAGCCAAAGTGCTCAAATTATTGACCCTCAACTAAATTACAGTGGGAAAGACTTGCAGTGACCTCTTTTTGAACGTTTTCCAAAATTTTGCACTTGATATAGATTTGGTGCTATTTTTGAATTACTTTGCTGTAAAATTGCTATTAAATTATTTTTTATTAATAATTATTTTTCACTTGAAATTGATTGTGTTAACCTTTACTTTTTGGAAGTTCATCTTACTAAGAACAATAAATAACTGAACAGTTAAACTAAACTTCCACTATTTATTCGAAAAATTCGCTTTAAAATTCAATTACAGCTGTTTCGCTAATACTAGCATCGTCAGATTGACATATTGAAATTACATTTTGTTTGTTTGTAACTAGGTAGTACTTGATGTTGATAAGGAGTTAAGGCTAGACCAAGTAAGGAAGTAATAAGACATAACAATATTAAAGCCTAGATGTTATTAGCCCTAAGGGATTATCCTGGATGTATTTCCCTCTAAGATCAGTATAACTGTGCAATGATATTAAAAAACCAGGAAAAAACTATATCATGCTGATCTTAACAATAACTTAATATATTTATGTTACAATAACGTCTTATCTATGTATAAAATGAAGACTCAATCAAAATAAACAGTTTAATAGTGGAGAACTTATCTGGTAAGTCGAACTATGCAAAACACCTACTGGAACATCCAAACTCACTTATACACACCAATGACATTCATATTATACTACATATTTGTGATAAAAAACAAAATTTAGATTTTCCAGAAGAACTTGAAATTAAAAGACATCTAGCAGATCAACAGTTTAAAGTAGTTAATGAACAAATAAATCTTGGATTTGAAAGCGAATTTTTCGAATAAATAGTGGAAGTTTAGTTTAACTGTTCAGTTATTTATTGTTCTTAGTATTTTTCACTTATTTATTGTGTTCCCAAATAAAATCAAATGTATGTGTCTGATTTTTAAAAGACTTTTATTAAAAAAAATTGTTATGCAAGATATTGAAAATAATATGTTTCCGAGTAGGAAATTGTATGATGTATCAAAATTAAGAAAAAAACAATTTGGGTTACTATTTAAATGGTCAATGACGTCACTACCCAAGAATGGTAAGTGTAGAAAACAAATTCTTTTTGAAAAATTGCGCTTTTAGTAAACAAAATTGACTCGTCCGAGCGTTTGTTCCATACTGTATAAATACCAACAAAAAGAAGTTACCAACAGCTATGTCAAAGGTAAGTAAATTGATAATAATTGATACAGACAGTGTACAAACACTACTACTCCTAAAAATTTTACAATAACTTCGTGAACAGTGGAAAAAATGTCACCGAACCAATAAGTTACAATTAGCTGGCGCAAGCTAGCTTAGAAGGTATAGTCTTTCCAATATTAATTGCTAAAATCCATTTAAAAGTGTCATACAGACATACCAGTCTAGGGAGAGCTGGCTTCCGACGATACAGAGTGGATGTTTAACGGGAGAAATATGTCGTTTTCATGCCATTCTTTCTAATTTGAAGCCTAGTAAACTAAGTCACTCTGTAAGACACTTTTAAATGGATTTTAGCAATTAATATTGGAAAGCCTATAACCACATCGATGACTTTCTGGTCAGATCGACTGCTCGATCCATGATCTTTGACCGTTCATATTGAAATTAGAAACTGTGTCAGAAATTGGAATAACAGGTCTGTATTTCCACAAATTCAAAAAGGGTCCTATCATCCTTACAATGTTATTCAACGAGAAAAGTGGTGGAAGGTATACAAATAAAAGTACAGTCCGCAACATTCATAACAATATTTTAAAATATGATACAATATATATATTATTATTTACAATAGTTATACAATACTAGAGTACCTATACCGCAGTTTGTAATATATATTTAATTGTTTTAATAGAAAACAAGCAAGTTTTTATTATTATTTTTATTACTTATTATTAATTAAATAATGTCACACAGATATCGAGTGCTTTATCTAAATCTAAAGATTTAGATAAGTATAATTATTGTAAACACCGACGACTTAGCTGGAGTTAATACATTGGGAATAAAATACCTACTTTAACACGCATTGGGGTTTTATTGGTAAATTTAAATATGGTCTACTTTCACACGGGGTTTTTTAGTTGGTAAAGTCCCTGTGTTTATGTACACGGTACAGCAAATTGAATCCATAAAAAGTTATTATGTTGCAAAATTTCAGTGGAAATAAATCATTTTAAGTATTATCAGTGTCTTACCTTTTCAAATATCCATCTAAATCCGCAATTTTATAATGATGAGACTGATAGCGAAGTTTAATGACTAGATATATACATTTATTACGTTCAAAGAAATTGAATTGATCAATATTTATATTGGAATAAATTCTGTAATAAATTTGACTGCGACTGGAAATTAGACAATAGACAATAGAATTGTGAAACGCAGACATAGGATAATATATCGCTTTATGTATGGATATAAAAATTCTATAGATCAATAAGAAATTTTATTAAAGTGAAAACAATAAATTTTGTCTTTAACTTGAATTACAATCATTTCTGCAAACCTCTGTTTGGTAAGGTGGTCGACAATCAAATTCTACCGGTTCACCCATATTACAAACAACAAATTTATTACAGTCGCAAAAATGTCTGTCCAAATAATATTGATCAGGGTACACACAGTAGCCATCTGGAGGTTTTACATTTTTGGCATAATCGCAATTTTGACTTGCTGGATTAAACCACAAATTCGACGGACAATCCATTCGAGTTTCTCTAGAATCTTCGCAAATAATAAAACGACTGCAATTAGTCGAATATGGAATTAGAATTTTATCTTTTCGTCCTTCACATTCTGAATCGGTATCTAAAAACAATGTAATCAGTTAAATAAAAATATAAATTCCTTGAATCGTGTTTTAAGATTTTGGTGTCTGATCAACGGTCGCACAAACGTCAATAATCAGAGAGTATTTATTTGAAAGAAATCAAAATTGTTTTTCCTAAGTTGACCGTGAGTCTTTGCATCAGGCACAATTTTTTTTTATGCAATATGCATTTTACACTAAGTCTGAAATAACATTTTCCTACGACCACATATGAAAGTGCTAGATTGCACACTTATTTGTACTTAAGAAAGTAGCTAATATCAATACACGTATTGAAAAGTAAATATCAATACACATATTGAAAAGTAAAAAAATATAGTTCTATGATCTGTGACATTTACGTCAAATTTATCAATAGTAAACACATGAATGACAAAGCAAGGAACATTTAATTTTTTTTTAAATCTTCCTTGTGTCAAATATTGTATTGTAATTGCCAATACAAATTTTTCTGTATAAAGTAAGAATAAAGAATAAAGTTTCTTATAGGTTTTTAAATTTTTAAATTTTTTAAAATAAACATATTTTTATTCAGTATTATTATTTTTATAAAAACACTTTTAGAAAGAAGAACAGTTTATTCTTCTTTTTTATATTGTGTTTATATTCCGTGCATGTGTCGAATGTGGATTTTTGAAGTTATGTTTGTGTTTCTGTTTACAATTATCTTTGTGTCTATTATTATTACATTACTTTTCAATTAATTTCACCAACTGACCATTTTACTTTTAAATTTTATAGAGCCCACAAAAAAAATTAAAATGTCATTTATCTAATAAAGAATTTTGATGTGAATTCCTGAGAAAGGTGGTTATTTGATTTTAATTAATTATATTTCCATTCAATATATAAACTCGTTTAAATCCTAATTTTTAACATGACTAACAATTAAAATAAATTTTATAAATAAATTTAAAATATTTATTATAATAAGAAATATTGGGGTCGTAGGAAAAATCGTGTACATAACGCGTTGGAAAGTGTATTTCTTGCACTCGTTACGTTTCCGCACTCGCCACTACGCGGCTCGTGCTAAACTTCACTTGTGCGTAATACTTCACTTTCCACACTCGTTATGTAATATACTATTTCCTATAACTGTTACGAAAAGTAGCGTATTTCTCATGTTTGATTAGTTTCAAGCCATATATATAGCTCATAATGCTATTTATTTCGGCATTCTGCCCACACTACGCACATTTATATACGGAGTCAACAAAAATAGACAAAATCTTATTTGGCTGTCTAAATGGTTGACCAATAAATAAATAAACAAACAAATAATTTACAGTTCGGTAACTAACTATTAAAGTAATGACTGCTTAATTTCTCGATTGGATTAAATTTGAGGTAATGTATAGAATAGTTAAGGGATATACAGGGTGTTTCATAAAAGGTGAAGTAGTTTTAAACATAATTCTTAGCGAGTCTTGTAAGCAAGCACCCCTAAATAACACCAAACAGATATGAAGGTCTTCGTATAGACAAGAGGGCAGCGGGGTAAAATCACACATATCCGTTGGAATAATTACCATACCTGTTTATTTTGATATTGAAATCATCATCGTTACGCCACTGGATGAAATTGTTGTACACGAACAAATATTTTAACTAATTTGTGAAAAGACACATTGGGGCTTAAATACCCAGCAAACACAAATGTATATGTTACATAAAAATATATAACAGAGAAAGAAAGATTTTTATATAAAACATTTATATATTTTTTACGTAGTATTTATGTAACAAAATCTTTATAAACTTTGTTATATATTTTCAATATTGACATTATAAAATATTTTATATATTAGATATATCTAATTGGGTATGTATTCGTGATATAAATTCATACATAAAATATTTTAGGTATATATTACGTAACAGCTACATAAATTATTTTATATATTTCGCCTCGTCTAATATACGTCTTAAAAAAAAGAAGAAAATTATAACCTATTATAAATTGTCACGAGTCGTTCGAGTGCTACAAATACCCGTCCAAATTATTAATAACAAAGTATATGTTTATAATAAAAATTTTTCTGGGTGTCTTTTTGTTGAGTATTGGAGAAAACATTATGTAAGTACTAATTATTATTATTTATATACTTATCACACTAAAGTTATTTTTAAGTATAATTGATTTACATTCAAATAACTTAATATTATAAATTTTAGGCAAAAAAAGAAAAAAATGGAAGACTTCTGTGACTTGTCTATGAGGAAGAAAAAGAAATGAATAAGTAGCTCAGTTTTACAATTTTACAGTGGTTATCATCAGAAACGAGATCAGAAATAAACATATATGTTACATAGTAATTTGGACATATTTGAGATGTAACATAATAAATATGTAATATAAATACGTACATATTATATCACTATTGTTCTCTAGCTGTGCCGGCCTTTGTCAGTATTCAATACATAATTATTATCTAGTTGTGACTTGTGACTTCAGTTTTATATAACTGTGACTTTTATATTTCAAAAATTACATAACATATATATATATATCCAATATGTTTTTGTGTTTGCTGGGTAGTCCGATTTTTTACACACTTGGCAATGCCGAACCATTTCTTTCACTAAATTTCTTTTAATATTACCTATAATTTTGCCAAAAAACACAGATATAATTGCTTCGGCAACAATGCTTGAAATAATTAAATAACTGTCAAATTTCATAGTATGACCGCTTCTGCGCATGATATCATTTAGAGAAGCCTTGCGGCGTTTTCACTTAGTGAGCAACTCATTTCTATGATCTAATCGAATGAAATAGTTCAGTGGTTAAACATTCCATAACATGAGTTGTATAATTTGGGTGGTTATAATTCATATAATATTAATAAAAGATAGCATTATGGTCACAATATTTTTGCAAATGTAGATGTAATCAACAAATATATTATAGACGATTCAATAACAATCACAAACTGCCATACCTTAAATCGAGAGCAGGCAACATCACAGGACAAATTCCAGTCTAATTTTTTTATTTTTGATTTTGTTAAAATTTGAGGTAGAGACAAAACGGTTCGGAATGGCACCTTTTGTTCTTGAAAACGAGTTAGAATTTTGTTTTTATTTACGGTTTTGACATTAATACGATTCAATGATATAGTAACAGTAACTTGTTATTAGTATATCCACTTAGGTATACTATAATGTAAATCAAAATGAGAAGTTGAAAGTTTCTAACTTCTTAGTATCCAATGTGTTGCACGAACGCGTCAACTATAATGGGTGTTCAACTTTTCTAATGATAATGTAATTATAATAATCGTTGCATAAATCGGCATTAAATTTAAAACGTGTCAAAATCCAATTCTATTTAAATAGAAAATAAATATCATGTAATAGCTTATTTAAGTACATCTGATAATTTTGCTGGTATTTCTAATGGTATATAAAGAAAAAAAACGTTGATTAATCCTTACCTTCTAAACTATCCTCAACTTTATTAAATTTCAAATCCAATTGTTTCCGGTTTTTGAGTTTTTTAACCACCACTTTCAAGATGACTTCGCCTCTTTCTTTGAAAAATATCAACCCAAGTTCCTGACTGGTATTGCAATTAACAGGATCTTTACAAATTAGTTTTAACATCTTTGTAGCGTTGGATTCGCTTGTCCGTGGAGAAACATCCATATTTAATCCATTGATCTGCCTTACTATTAAAGTAGATTCTAAATCAAATACCTTATACTAAAAATCTCTTAAAAAAAGTACAATTCTAATGTATTTAAGTGTTCGTAACCATGACTGGAGTTCCTTAGGAACCCATTATTATTTTGATTCACATCAACAGTGTTAAAAATATTTTAAACATTTGAATTTTTTGAGTAATAGGTACTTCAATTATTAGTACTTTAAAGTTTAAGAACTGGTCCTTCAAATTTGAAAAATTAACATTAAAAACCTTAAGAACTTTTATTTACGGCTTATGGAAATATGTCATAGGTGGGTAGAACCTTTCAAAATTTTTTGCTGGTCCTTCAAGCCAAAAAATAGGATTAGGTATATTTTTAAAGATTTTATGTTTAAAAGTATTTTAAATAAATAATAATTATACAGCATTATTATACCTTGGAAAATTTAAATCAAATCGTAGAAAGTTCATTTCCAAAACAGACAAATATAGTAAACTACTCTTTTAATAGCTTTTCAGATATGGGAATTTGGTACCTTTAATTAGAAAAGTTTATAAATCATTATGCTTATTAAGAAAACTAAAAACAAACAACATTTTAAGTTTTGTTAAAAAAAGTGTTACTATGATAGACTTCTACAAAGTAAGGGTTAGTACAATAAATTTTATTATATTTTACTTAAACTAACTAGACCTCTCTAACTACGATTTGTTTTCCAAATTACGACTGTAATTAATAAAAAACCCATTCAAAATCACATATATTGATCTTATTTTTGTGGTCATTTGAGTGTTTGAGATTATCTAATTATTACTTATTATTTTGTGTTGTTTTTATACTTAACTTTATCTTTATATATTATGTATTATAAAATTAACGTTTATTATTTTTTTAAGTGCCTAAATAAAAATTATTATTTCATCTTGAATGTCTATCAAAATAATCCCAACGAAATTTTAAGACTCATCTACTTCTGAAATTTGAATAATCTGACTTGTGTTTGATGTACCGAGATATAGAAGGTTGTTAACATTTGAGATAAACAGCAAGTACTAAATTTTATCCATAATCAAAGTTTATGCTGAAACCTGCCTTTTAAATTGCAAGAAAGTCGTTTTTTGTTTCAAATTGTTCCATATAAAAAACATTACTCTACCAGGAGACATTAACAAAGTAACTGATGCCATTTGCAGAAAATAAAAAGCATGATATTGTTTTAAACAGGAAAATAAACTAGATTCTTTCAGAAACTCTATTCCATGATGGGTCATTTTTAAATATGAATAAAGTCAAACCTGGTTAAGGGAGAGTTCAAGGCAGCACAATCTCATTCTTGCATAGAAGTTTCTCACTAAACTAACCAGAGTTTTCGCTAATGCAGGTACATGGGCATGGGCAGCGTTTCTCTCTTATAGAAGTATGCAGTATTAACAAAGTCAGAGCAATTGACACAGCAACGTTATTTAGGTCCACGAAATAGAATAGGTAAAATATTGACGAGTTAACAATGCAAAAATAATAGTAGGAGGTTCCACAAAAGTTAAGGATTAGTCATTAAATAGCAAATGTTTAATTTGTTTTGTCCTAAATAATATAAATAAATAAAGCTCGACAGTCGCTTATAGATGTATGATAAGTAGCAGTCTCACTTATGGAGGTCCATGAGGGTTAAACAACTCTCTCTTATATAGGAAGCAAAAGAATAATCCAACCGTTCATTTACAAAACGAGCCAACCAAATGAAAAACTAAAAGTAACATTATACAAAACCTACGTCAGACCAATATTACTATATGGATGAACAGTATGGGGCTCCACATGCAAAACAAACATAGAAAAACTACAAGCAACAGAAAACGCCTGTTACAGACTAATAGCAGGAAAAATAATTGACGAACAGAGAACTACATAATAAATACAATATCATAAACATAAAAGAAACAATAAAATCAAGGCAAAAACAGTTTTACGGAGAAAAAGTCAGGAAAACGAGACTAACAAAACACATAAGACAGAACCCAGCAAACATGGAGCTAAAATACAAAGAAATCCACCACATCCTGAAGTAGGGGAAGAAAGTCACTAAGGGGAAACCCAAGAAAAACCAAAAAACAAATAAACCCAAGCAAACCAAACTATTGCCGCAAAAAAGGATGTTAAAGATATCAAATAGAAAAACTTCACAACACAACAAGGAAAAAAATCAAATAACTCCAGTGCGAAAGCGGGACTGAGAAAGAAATCACAATCCTACATAGGAAAGAAAACCAGACAAAAATGGCAAATTCAAATAATAATAATAATCGCTAATAGAGGTTTTGGGAGCTTACAATGATGGGACCTGGCTTTTACTCTCAGTTATTATTACATTATAAAAAAAGAACACCTAATATGAACACTTTCAACTTTTTACCTTTGTTGAGTTTAAAACAAAATACTTTAATACTGATTATTACTATGTGTATATTAGCTATAATTCTGTAAGAGACAATATCAAAGTAACAAATTTATTTAATAGTAAATAAGAAGTTTAAAATAATTTTTCAGTCCTATTTTTAAACATAAATATTACCTGCATAATAAAATTGAAATAGCACAAATAATATGAACACCTTTGACCTCATCTTGCCTTCATTTAATTTTAAAAATTAAACATTCAATTCTGCTTTAACTAATGAATATATTATAAGTTAATTATATTCCACTTTAGAAGTATTTACTTAATGAGATTCTAGCTTTATCAATATCCATAAAAAAAGAACACATTTAAATTAAATTAAAATCATTTTATACCTATTTTAAAACTAACTAGCTCATAAAAAATTTGTATATTTACAAGTTTACTACTTTTATGTACAAAAAGGAAATAACTAAAATTGTGATAAATTGTGTTTACATGATTTCATTGACTTTATAAACAATACACGCATCAGTGGGCTATAAACTTTATTAAGATAATCTAGAACATGATACTAACTGAAAATAACATTGTAAATAATAGTAAAGCTTTAGACAAGAAAAATTATTTCAAAAAGAGTATCCTCTAGATATTTTTCAAAAAGTATCTGACTTCTCTAATGAACATACTGATGTTCATCTGTACCTAGTATATTTAAAAACAGTTTAATGTTGAGGTGTAGCATCTTTGTGAACATAATCAATTTGCTCTTCAGGAGTATGTGGCCAGAATGTAGGTCTATTTATGGGGTCAAGAGCATCTTCTGGGAAAGCATCACGATAATCTTCCATAGTCATCTGATCATAAGGAATTAAGCTAGCTATGTGAGCCAATTGCTTTTTGTACCTGTAAAATTTAAACTTTGAATTATAAACAACTTTTTCAGTGGTCTATTATAGAATAATCCACTGAAAATGACAAAAAGATGTTTACCATCAAACATGCTTAGACTCAAAAATTACAATACTTACTCTGCTATGCGAACATTAGACTCACTCTTGAATTTTTCTATATCACCTTTAATTTCCTTCTCTAGACTGTCAAGTTGAGGTTTCATTGTGTCTGGAGGATAGGGGATAGATACAGCACTATACTGTTTTTGAAACTCATCTACCATGCCAGCTACGGGAACTTTTGATTTGTAGAATGACCAGTCAATAGCTGGTGCTTGCTCTGGATTTGCCAACACTCTAAAAACAGCTTGTTCATAAAATGATACGTGCACAGCCTATGATAGTATGAAAATAATATTTCTATAAATGTCAAATACTTTAATATTAAAATGGTTCAAGATATATAGGTTATGTGTGATTAAATAAACTGTTGGACCTAGACGTCTTATTAAAATAAAAAAATATCTTTAAGACAGAATAAATAATGATGTATATGTAATAGTGTATTTGATGAAATGCTAGGAATTATTTAAAAAAAAATTTTAAGGATTATGTAAAAACTTTATGACCTTACCTTCTGAGGTAACTATCAGATTTTGCTTTAAAAGCTAAATATTGGGCACGCTGATGTTCGGGAACCCTTTCACTTAAAGATAACCAATTTATTGAACTTTTTGTAATTCTTTTTGCAGCCATTTTAGCAAAAATTCAGAAATAATTTCTGTTTCTGCTTATAAAATAAAATAACTTTAGTACCCACAATTTTAGTTATATAATTTTTACCAGTGTTGCCACGACTAGTGATGAGTCGAAATCTTAATAACGTTATTTAATCACGTTTTCACCAAGAATAGTGAAATTTGAAATTTGGTTCCCCTTTAATGTTTTAATTACTACATTATGAAGGAGGCTGAAGCTGGTGCCTTAGAACTGCAACAGACATGAAATCTAAAACCTGGTGATTTGGTTCGAAATGCACTCAGGTTTGACTTTAACCACAGAATACTCCAACTAAATTCTTTGCTTTACACACTGTTTGAAGTGGTTAGAAGAAAATACAGATCGATCCAAAATATATTAAATGGCTGGGTGTCGTAGAAGTAAATGTTAAGGAAAGCTTCTCTAGATGTACAATAAGTACAAAGATATACACTTTTACAGCTTACCATGCAGCGTTAAAGGCTCTGAGTTCTTTTTCTTATAAGTTAAACGGAAAATGTAAATCACTCCCTAAAAAACTAGCAGAAAATAACAAGGTTATGTTTGATATGAATAGCAGGTGCAAAGAGATGCGGCAGGATTCGAAAGGAGCATGTGGCAAGATTATCTGTTTACAAGAGATCCGAAAAATTTAAATAATCGGTTGTAACGTCAATAAAAACGATTTATTTTATATAGAAATAAAGTATACATTAAATTTATAATATGTTAATATTCCTATATTGGTGACCCCGTCTGTGACTTCCACCCATTCAACTGAATCAACTTTCGTCAGAATTTTCAATAGACATTCAACACGTCAAAGGTATTGACAATGTGGTAGTTGATACTCTGTCATTAATTGAAGCCATATCAGTACCTTTCGACCACCCAAAACTGGTTGAATCTCAAGAGCAAGACGACGAACTCAAGAAAATCATTCGGCATTAGCCGTATTTTGTGATACGTCGAATGGGCAACCTCGGCCTTTCATTACCCATCAGTTTCTTCGTTCTATTTATGATACTTTTCATAACCTCAATCATCCAGGCGCAAACGCTTCTTTTAAATTAATCAGTGATCGTCTCGTTTGGCCTTCCATGAAGAAAGATTGTCGAAATTGGGTTCGTACTTGCATTGAATGTCAACGATCGAAAGTCTCTCGTCATACCCATGCTGCTTTGGGATTTTTTAAAACTCCAACACAGAGATTTTCTCATATATACATCGATTTGATTGGCCCACTCCCTTTCTTTATTGCTTGACTGTCGTCGACCGTTTCACTCGTTGGTCTGAAGTTTATCCACTACCATTCATTACAACTGAATTTGTGATTCCCGGACTTTTGGATTGTTGGATTTCTCGTTTTGGCGTTCCAGAGACTCTTACATCTGATCGAGCTGGCATCCAGCTGCCAACGGTTTAATTGAGCGATTACATCGTCAGTTGAAAGCAGCAATCATGGCTCACTTCGAAACTGATTGGTATAATGCCTCTGGTTCTTCTCGGCATTCGAAATGCTTTTAAAGAAGAGATCAAGACTACTGCAGCTGAGCTTGTTTATGGAGAACATATACGTCTACCTGGTGAAATTTTCTCTTCAAATCTTACAAATTATAATCTTGATGATTCAAGTGGCTTTCTTTCAAGTTTACGAAAGTATAAAGGGCCCATACACCTCGTTCTTCTCTGCCATTTTTAACCGACGGTTAATACTGTTCGGGTAAAACTGTCTCAAAACCGAGGTGTGTGGGCAAGAACCGTCGGTTTTGAACGTCGTTCTAAATTTCAGGCGAGGCTCGATATTTGTCGGTTATCGTTCCAACCGTTCGGGTAAACACGAGGTGTATGGTCTCAACAGTTTGCCTGGTAGGGAGTTTTTGCAGTGGTGTTGCGAACATTATCCTGTTTGTGCTCTGTCGAACGAATATGTCGGATATTAGACAGTGGAACAAGGACTTTTTGATAGAGTTTATAGACCTCTATAGGTCTTTCCCTTGTGTCTGGAAGGTTAAATCGGAAGAATACCGGGACCGAATTAAGAAAAACAAGGCTTATGAAGCATTACTGGCCAAATACAAAGAAGTGGATGTTGCTAGGTGTTACTAGTTTTAATAATTTCAGATAGGTTTCCTCGTCCATCCTTAAATAATTGTGCCAATCACCAGGCTCCAATCTTAGTTCTTCCAATAAAATTGTATGGGATAGCGTATACACCTATCTCTTTATTGAATACTCATGCGCAAATATTTTTGAATTTTCCCCTTCCACTGCTAAAATATGACTACTTCTTGCCATAGAACACAACGTATTGCTACCCAGGAATACCACAATTTAAATGAAAAAAACCCTTTTAGCTGTCAAAATCTAGCTTCTATTTGCCGTATATCCGCGGCAGCCCAGGCCATAAACCACAAAAGAGAAGTTCTAATTTTTATTTCGTTCGTGTACGCCGCTTGCTAGTTGTTATTGTGTTTTTCTTGTCTTTGTGTATTTAATATTAACGACTTGTGTGTGTACCTAGACTTCTCTTTGGATTTACTTTACTTTGGATTACTGGTTACTTTTGCATGTCATGCCAACACAATTTTATAAGGGGCACGAACATTTAGGGGGAACTACGAGAGTGGGAGTTGGTTCGCGCATGAGTATTTAATTTGTGCCATTAACGAGATGGGTCTATTGCGTTTAAGCAACCAGTCTTTAGTCCATTTGCTTCGAGGTTTTCTTTTTTCGCGATCTTTTTCCTTCACTACCAAAGCTGCCGCCACTGCTAACAAACATGTACGGTCCATCGTGATAAACTGACGCGAAATTAAACTGATGTGTGTGGACTCAACCGACTTCGCTTTTTCATTCGACGTTTTTAACTGTCGGTTAAAAATGGCAGAGAAGAACGAGGTGTATGGGCCCCCATATAATTCGTCTACGACCTTCCCCAGCATCTCGACGTTGCCAACCTAAAGAACTTGTTAATTGTGTCAATCACCATACACTGATTCGCAACAAACTCAACAAAGTATTGATTGATCGCGTAAAACCAGCTTTTATTCATCAAGATGAAGTTTTTCAAGTTCCTGTTACTACTGTTCTTGTTCCTACAACTGTTCCGGTTACTACAACTGTTCCGGTTCCTACAACCGTTCCTATTCCTAGAAGTGCTCCTGATATATCTGCATATTCGTCTGCCTCTTGTTCAAGAACGGATAACCCGTTCCGGAAGAAGTGTTCGTTTTAGAGAAGTCTTGAACTTGTAACCAAAGTCACTGCCAAGGAGGGTAGCTGTTTACAAAGAATTCCGAAAAATATAGATAATCGGTCAATATTGGTCAATAAAAATGATTTATTTTACATAGGAATAAAGTATACATTAAATTTATAATACGTTAATATTCCTATAAGCACGAGATCTTCTTACTATAGGTACTGCTAGTAATCGAAGTATGAGGTATGACCTCCTAATGGACAAATCCAGTGGCAGCTCGTCAGAGGAGGTAAGGAATCGCATTTTTGCGATTTTGTCATACTGTTTCCTTGACTTTAGTCCAATTCAGCCAGAGTAGGTAAGAAGATTAAACAAAAAATACTTTGCGGAAGCATATTTCTGATATTTTGATGAAGTTAATCTGTAAATACCCTGTTAGATGTTATTACCGAATGACTTACAATCAAATGTATTGAAATAATGGATGAATAAATGGATGTAAAAGATACACTGGAAGAAATAAATGTTTAAAAAAAATTGTTAAAAATGTTGTTTCCACATTGGTATATTTATTCATAAAGGGTTAAAATTATGTTAAATGATTTATTAGTATTGAGTCATTTTTATTATTGTGAGCAACAAATGAGTTAAAAATACTAAGAGCACGAATACATATAACAAGGATGTGAAACTCGAGTGGAGAGGGTAGCAGGAGAAAAGGCGCCTATCTGGGCAGGGTTAAATTCTCGGTCGTTGCGTACTCCGTACAGCGCAACAGGCTGTCTTTTTCTTTGTGCGAGCGAGATAACCAACCGCATGTGTTTTCGAATAGTTATGATGTTCGAACTGATGCGCAGTACAAAGTACGCAACTACCTTACACTAGACTCCGCCAAGATATTAGCCGTAAATTCAGCCACGGGCGCTTATAGCTCGGCATAGGAGTTTCACATCCTTGTTATATGTATTCGTGACTAAGAGTTCAGAACTCCTGTCCAATATATGGCATTGGGAATTTTGACAGAATATGACATTGTATTAGTTTCTGCTAAGTGGCTTGATTTTTTACAAAATTATTGCATTCGAGTCATTAAAGAATTATTTTTAGATTTGATGTCCACAAATATACGTCAAGGTACCATATCTCCACCAGATAGAACATTTCGAGCAGCAATATCATACGATTCATACCTATTAGTATTGATTTAATCGGATGCACTCCAAATTGGTAAAGTCAAAATAACTGATTACAACATTCTCATTGATAATGCAAAGATCCTCGATAGCAATCAATGTTTCATTATACATTTCATCACTTGATAATATCGTTAGATCGTTACACCTTGTTTGATGTTGATACAATTTATCATGTCATTGAATCTGTTCCACGTTTGTACTGACTCACGTCGGAAAACATATAGTACTGACTACAGCAAATAGTAGACGAATTTGTGTAAAAGTGCTTCAGAAAGCATAATGTTCTTATGATTGTCTTCTAGCATGCCAGGAACAAGGCATTCATCTTTAAACTTTGAAAATACTGTGTTCCATATACTTTATCGATATCTTGATCTGCTGGGCTTGGATTAATAATAATGTTTATTTCAAATTTCAATGATTTACAATTACAAAATAAACATGCTAACTCATTGAAATAATACAACAAATTAAGTAATCACTACTTGTGCGTGAGTAAAACAATAATTCTAAACTTATAATAATATAATTATCCAAATTTCAGATATATTAGGTAACATACTCGTACAACTAAATAACTTAATCAATTGTTGTTGCCGTTAATAAGGTTTGAAATTTGGTCGATATTGGAGTTGAAAATAAAAGTTCAAAAATGTTTCACTTGTAATATCACAAGAGCTGAAATTATGGAATAATTTAAGCTTGAGTGGTATTCGGTAAGAAAATTTCACACCATAATTTAGAAAAAAAATTATTATTCCCGTTCTGTACGTTGAGGTTTCAGCATTCTCTATAGTTTCAGCTGTCAAAAAATTTCCACTTAGGGTGTGTTCGGGGAGCACGCTTTCGAGCTATGTAGCGCCAAGAGCCATATAATGTAAACGAGGAACACACCCTTAATGAAAACGCCGAACTTGACAGACTAATCAGAATTGAAAGACAGTTGGTGTTATAATACCAGCTGTCTTTTGCTTGTGATTTGCCAGATTATGCGAAAATATCAAGATTAATGTTATAGTCCTAAAAATTTGATATGAAAATTTGTCTTTTTGCTAATGGAATGTGTACGTTTTCCTGTAATTTATGTCATAATCATGGTCTATTTTAGAAACTATGTATTTATTATTATACAAATATTTCACAATACTATAAAAATACAGTTGGTTCAAATTCATTATTTGGACCTTTTGGTGTAGAGTATCTGTAAGACAAGTTAAAAATACTCTTTAAGATATTGATTTGTAGAATTTCAAGTTTTTTTAAATTTGTTTTGAGAGCCGCTCTGCCCATTAAGAATCCCATATTGTATACATAGCCTGCCCTCTTTCATTCGCTATTTTAAGATGCTTGTAATGTGCCCCAATCCACTAGAGGCAATAGCATCGTTAACGTCACGTGAACAGACGCTAAATTTTTGGCACACAATGCAAATTTTTGTGGTTTATTTTGGAGAAATCGCTAAAAAATTTAAACCATCCTCATTATGGGCAATATATTCTATGCTAAGAAGTGTCATAACTTTGAAAAATAATGTTAATATTGAAAATTACCCGAAATTGCAAACTTATCTAAAAAGGTTAGTGATGAGCGAGACCAAGACCAACTTCAGGCTGCAAGAACAAGACCAAGACCGAGCAGTGCAAGACTTATGCAAGACCAAGACTTAGCATTGCAAGATATACGCAAGACCAAGACCAAGCCTGCAAGAGTCTTGCGGTCTTGCGTCTTTTAAACATATAAACCGAAAAATAAAGCAGCCATGGATTATTTTAAACTCTAAAACTTTGGTTTCCAAGGATAGCGTTGCCGCAATAAAGCGGCCGTAATTTGACGACCGTTCAAGACGGCCGCTATCGGTGAGCACAGATGTAAAGTAAGAGTTTATCGTTATTGACCGCCTAAATCCATTTTTGTATTTGCTTTCTTTTTGTGTGTTTATAGTTTGTTTTATATCTTGTGTTTAGTTTCATTATTTGACAATAATTAGAGTACACCTCTTTTTATTGCTCTTTTTTATTCTCATTTTCCAATAATATTTTATGTATTTATAAAAAAAATATTATTATAATCAATGTTTTAATAATGTTTGTGCTTAATATATAATTTATTTGTAAGAAAACTTTGTGGGTGACCCCGTATATTTTAATTTATTACAGATATGTAGATTTGTAACAACCCAACATCTTTTATATAAGTAATTTTTTATTATTCTTGTATATTTTAAAATAATCCTAGCCCTGTAATATAATATATATAATAATAATAAATGTAAATTTTTATCGATTTTAAGATTGTTTTATTGCTCTGGATTAACAAACAATGATAAATATTCCTGACTAACTGATTATATCTATGAATTATTTAGCGTAGATATTTATATTTCTATGAAATTATACTATAGTTTCATTAAGAATTATCCATATACTAACTGGAGAAACCTTAGCACTAAATATGAAGATTTAAGCCAAAACACTTAAATAAAATATTCCTCCTAACCGAGATATAGGGTGTTTTATTTTAACTATTCTAAATGATTGTATCCCATATTTTTGACACCTTCCAATATTTTTTGTTCATACTTGGCAAAGAGTTTATACATATTAGGTTACTTTAAACAGTGGCAAAAGATAGTTTTTCTCGATTACCAGAGGCGTGCGGTAGGGATGGATACTTTCTTTTATCCCCCTAAAATTTACGCCACTGTCGTAATAATTGTTTCTGCATGTTTTTTTGATTCTCCGTCACTTTCTACGTAAATATCATCCTCTTGTCTCAATAAGATAGAGTGAGTAGTTTTCGAGTTATTTGCATTTAAAGGTAATGTTTAAAATATCCATTTAATAATTTAACCACCTTGATAACAAAATTTGTTAATTCTAATCGTAAATTCAGTCAATAACTATTTCACTAAATAAATAAAGTTTATTAGTTTCAGTAAATTTCATTTCAAAAGATTTTTTCGTATTAATGTTTTTTAATTTTAAATTTATGAAAATTCAAAAATATGATTATTTTTATCAGATACTAATAAATAAGAAAAAATTCGCAGCATTTTGTTTGGCGCGGTATTTTATCCAAAAATGGATATTTTAAACATTACCTTTAAATTTAAATTTATTTTATTATTATTTTATTTTAATATAAATTCATTTATTGAAATATAATTTTTTAAATATAACTAATAAATATGACAGATAAATAATAAGTATTTTTTTTTATATTAATTAATATGAAAATTTCTTTTTCCTGGCTTTGGTCCGCCCAAAAACGTCGATTATATCGTCATATTTAATTTTTTGGACTAGTTGAGCTTCAATAGACAGTAACGCAAGAGCATTAAGTCTATCTTGGCCCATGTTTGCACGTAAATAGATTTTTACTCTTTCTAGAGTGGAAAAAGATCTTTCTCCTGAACAATTTGTAGCCAGAATACTTAAAAAAATACGGAGAGCAATGTCCACATTCGGATAAACTTCTCGAAGACTCCGTGAATGCAATACATTGCATATTTGTTGTGCAGAGCGTACATCTTCTTTATTTGCTAAGGATTCTTTGAGTTGAATACATTCGTTGCCTAACGTCTCACAACATGTAATTTCAATATGTCAATCTGACGATGCTAGTTATAGCGAAACAGCTGTAATTGAATTTTAAAGCGAATTTTTCGAATAAATAGTGGAAGTTTAGTTTAACTGTGCAGTTATTTATTGTTCTTAGTTCTCTTCCAAATCGTCAGGATACTTACTGACTAGTTTATTGGCAAGAATGTTCTTGTCCAGAAGAAGGTGTTTTTTCATTTACCCATGACTTATCTGGCTGAAGCCTTCTGGTTTTTTTGCGACGAGTATCATAACGATAATAATCATAAACTGTAGATAATACTTTGGCTTTTCCTTCATAGTCAGAAAATTATCTCTCTCTCTCATGTCTTGAAGCAATAGAGCCAGAGAACTATAGATCTGAACAACGGATGCTAAATCAGCTTGAGATTCTTGAAGCTTCTTACTAGCAGCATTAAAACGATCTAAAATTACATTCCAAACGATAACTAGGATTGCTGTTTCTAAATATTGTAATTTTCGGTGCAATCCCGTAGCTTCAGATCGCGTAGTCGGTTTCTCATCTCTGCTTTCAGCAATACATTCTAGTGCATCAATTATTGCCAACCACTCTTTTTCTAATGCGTAACATGTATAATGTCGAGCAGACCAACGAGTTTTCGAAAGACTCTTCACTCTTAAACTTATACGCTGCATCAAGATGTGTATAGTAATGTGTGTAATAGTAAAGAAATTATATAATTCTTGCAAAGTCGAAAAGAAGTCGACCGCTTCTGTTACTGTTGAAACTTCAGTAGGATGTTCACTCTTACCCTGTATGGCTATACAGAAAAGTCGACACTGCTTCAAAGCTACTTTTATCTTTTACAAAGAATAAAGCCAGAGAGCCTTAGCACTACAAAGATTAGCTTTTACAAGAATTTGTGATAATCTGGACGATAGCTTGTCCCAAGAAGTGTGTGATCTTCTAGAAGTGCAAAGTAACATTAGAATTCTAGACGATAGAATACTTTAGATAAATGAACTGAATCAACTTATGTTAGATATGATGTTAGAATCAGGTGAAGACGAAGCGACTATGAATTTAGAAGTAGAAGCAATGGATAAGATAAGCTCTAAATACCATAAAATGAAATTGCAATTTGACAAGCTGACAATTGAGAAGACAGGTTCCAAAAAATCCGAAACGAAGAGTAAACTTAAGATCCCGAAGATTGAATTTAGACAATTTGGAGGTGAGATACGAAACTGGCTCAATTTTTGGAATCAATTTAGCAGAATTGATGAAGATTCTGATATTGAAGAAGAGGACAAACTACAATATTTAGTCCAAGCCACAACTCCAGGTTCTAAAGCGAGACAATTGATTGAAAGTTACCCCGCTACCAAAGGTAACTATCATAAAGCATTGAGTAGTTTAAAACAACGATTTGGAAGAGAAGGTCTGTTGATTGAATTTTATGTAAGAGAACTACTGAATTTAGTTTTGACAAATCTTAACGCTAAAAATAAACTATCAACATTTTTTGACAAAATTGAATCGCAACTATAGTGTATTTGAAAATCAAGAGAGAGTAAATTCCCAGAAATGTTTTGCAGTTATCAGTGTTAAAGGCAGTAAACCATAGACGTGCGTTTTCAAAATCAAATTAATATGGAAATAGAAATATTTAATTTGTTTTAGTTATTTATACCTAGATTACCAATTTTAGATAGATAAACATAATTCGTAAGTAGTAATTTAATTTGGGTAAAATGAAGAAAAAGTCAATATTATTTTAGGCATTTTGTTTATTTACAAAATATGTATATAATATGTACAGATAATTACAATTACTTATAAATTAATATGAGGAGCTAAAAAAACAATTAAGTAGGTATATGAGAAAAAAAACCAACCGCAAGGATAAAATTTGACGAGCAACATGCAAAAAATACGACAATATTAAATCTTAAAAAATAAAAATCTAAAAATAAAATTAAAGTACATAAATTAATAATTTTAAAGTTATGGTTCCTCACACTCTGTGTCAGAAGATTCACCATCTGATTCTAGAGAAATTACAATGGGCTCTATAGTAATATCAATTATGTTATCTAGCTCCCACATTTTTTTTTCTATTTCTGTAACGTGTCTAATACATGTTTGCCAATTTTCACTTGTTACTTCAGATATTGCCTTATTGAAGAGATTTTTAACA
This sequence comes from Ophraella communa, assembly GCA_035357415.1. Classification (NCBI taxonomy): domain Eukaryota; kingdom Metazoa; phylum Arthropoda; class Insecta; order Coleoptera; family Chrysomelidae; genus Ophraella; species Ophraella communa. The sequence goes on along the minus strand of CM068988.1, from coordinate 14,368,798 downwards.
TCTGATAATTTAAAAGTAGTGTTATTTCTGGCAACATAACCTTTAACTTGAGCCCATATCAATTCTATCGGATTCAGCTCACAATGGAAAGGGGGGTAAACGAAGGATTTCAATTTCTCGTTTTTTGGCTATCTCCTCAATATTATATTTTTTATAATTTTGCTTATATTTTTTAGCAATAGTTAATAATTCTGCCCTCTGCATTGTATTGTCAAAGGCTAAATTTTTAGAAGATAACCATTTTGCAATTTCATCCTTTTTCCATTTAGTGGTTGGTAAAGGTTCAAGTAATCTGGAGTGGTAACTTGCATTGTCCATTACAATAACCGATCCTTTTTATGAATTGAATCATCTGTTCAAAATATTCCTCAAACACATCTCCATTCATTTCTTCGTGATAATCAACGGTTTTTTTGATTCAAATAAGAGTAAACCATTCTCAAGAAAACCGTTTGTACTGCCTATATGACAAATAATTAATCTTTTACCTTTTCCTATAGGTTCCTTAAAACCAGTAGTATATCCTTCTAGAAAAGCTTGATGGGATGATTTTATATTTTTGTCTTTCCAAACTCTTCCTACACAATGTCCTTCATTAACCCATGTTTCATCTACATAATAAATGTTTTTATTTTGAGCTTTAACTTGTTGTATTCTTCTGAGGTACTGTCTTCTCCAACATACAATTTCTTCAGAATCAATTAGCATTGAGTGTCTGCCCATTTGTTCAAATTTAAAGTTTAACTCATGTAACGTTTTCCATAGTTTATCCCGGCTTATTGTGGGTAAATCAACATCATTCGTAATGGCTTGCAAAACTTTATCTAAAGTTGGTATTTGCTTGTTTATAAAAATGAGTGAACAAGCTTACGAATAGCATTTTTAAAAAACTCGTCCACGTTGACTTTTAATAGTTTTTGTCTACCTGGTTTCGGCTTTGGTGAGGTTACTCCACCTGATTTTTCCTCCTTTAGAACTCTATATATTGTAGATTTTCCATATCCCATTGCCTTAGATGTTGTTTCAACTACACTGTCAATAGTGTTTGAGGGATTTTGATGTTTAAAATAGTGATACACATTCACTACAGCACTCTTTTCATTGAGCGATAAATGGTCTAGTTTTAATTTTTTCACTGGCGTATACTCACAAACTGCTTCCATTTTTAGTCACTACTATTTGTCACGTTTATTGAAAATCAAATAACTGCATTTCTAGAAACTTAAGCACTATTTAAGTCAAAATATCTGTCATTAGAAGCTGTTGCCATTCGGAGGTCGTTAAATAACAATTATCCCTTTCTAATCTGGTTACGCCTATGACGCACGTTAATCCTCTTAGGCCTACTGTAGTAACAATGAAAGATCATAAAATAATGTGATAGTCCAAGAAATTTAATAAATTTTGTATTGAAATTAACAAAAACAATTTAGAATGCATTACAAATATTGAAGTTTTACCGCACGTACTGTACTATAGTTTTGCATACCGAATTAGTTTTTATTCTGGGAATTTACTCTCTCTTGATTTTCAAATACAGTATAAGAGCCTTGGAAAGTTTAGGTGTTAAATCCGATGCATGCGCTGCAATGTTGTATCCTTTGGTAGAATCCTGCTTAGGAGAAGATTTAATTGGAGCTTGGCACCGAAGTCAACTTTACTCAACAGAATCTAGTCTGAAAAAGCGCCTTGATATTCTAATGAACTTCCTAAAAGAAGAAGTTATGAACGAAGACAGAATTTCCCTTGCTGTTAACAGTTTTAAAGATCGTAAGAAAATTGAAGATAGAAATACTACTGGTAAAAGTGTTCCCACTGCGTCTGAGCTGTTTAATAAGGGAGCTACTCGATGTGCATTTTGTAAAGGATCACATTATTCCGAAAAATGTAACGAAGCGTTGAAGCTTTCTTTAAATGAAAGAAAACAAAAGTTAACCGATTCTGCTTGCTGTCATCTGTGAACTCGTTTTGGTCATATTGCACGTAGATGTCGTTTGAGAGAAAAATGTCCCATCTGTGACGGAAAACATTGTAAAGTTATGAGTCAGAAAAATAGCTTAATCATCAAAAATGAGGAACAGAATTTAGCGAATCATACGTATCCTGAGATCCTTTTACAAACTATGGTGGTAGAGGTCAAGGGAGATAAGAAATCTTGTAAAATATGAATTTTAATTGATACTTGAAGAAGTAGGCTATACACCCATTCGAGAAGAACAGTTAGTACATTCACTTTTTGGGGATACCCAGACTGAAGCCGTGAACCATACTTATAAAGCCAGACTTTATAGTCTAACTAAGAACTATTATAGTTGTAATTTTGACGTTTTAGATCAACCATTAACTTGTAATAATGTTGGCTCCGTAAAAAAGGGTCCTTGGTTAGACGAATTAAAATGATCAGGAATAGAGATTACAGATACAAAAGATGGGCTTATTGATTTATTAGTAGGAGGGGACGTAGCCGGCAAATTATTTTCTGGACGTAAACAAGAGTTAGAATGGGGACTAGTAGCAGTTCATACTTTACTTGGATGGACACTCATGGGTAAATTAAACCAAGAGCCAATACATTGAACAAAGACATCCTTACTTGTAACCTCATTGTTTTTGAAAGATGCTGTAATATCTGACTTATGTTCTTGGTATTCAAGATCCTGGTAGAATTTAAACACAAAAAGAATAAGAAAAGTTAGTTATGGAGCATTTTTTATCAGTTAAACAGAGAGAGGACAAAAGGTATGAAGTGAGTATGCCATGGACTGAAGGTCACCCTCCGCTACAATCCAATTACGATTTAGCTTATAAAAGACTTCTTAACACTACCAGAACATTAAAAAAGAATAACTTTTACGATACTTACGATAAAGTATTTGATGATTGGTTAGTTGAAGGAGTTATCGAATGTATTTCCGAGAATGTAGCACCCGAAACATTCTCGGAAATACATTGTTTCAAATTCCAAATTCTTTCAAATATTTCACCGTTATCACGTATATATCTGATAATTACAGTAATCTGATCGACATGTACTATATCAGGCGTAGAATCTACAATTGTACCAAAATACTTAGCAGATTGCACTTCACTGGAAATTTGTTGTAGTACTTTATTCTGAATCAGCAATATAATTTCATCATAGATTGTTTTAGACAAATACGACGTCTTTCCACTACCAGCGTGCGCATACAATTTTAAATGTTCGGATAAAAATGGATCAAATTCAGCAATAAGAAGCTCTACTGTTTCTAAAAAATTTCCATTATGGAGATCTCCGATTCGTGCTGTATTTCCTTGAAATGGCAACCCTCTTATTGCTAGTGATTTAATAATTGCAATCACTCGGTATAAATTATTTTAAATAAATCTTGGAAATTCTGCACTATTAAACTGTTTATTTTGATTGAGTCTTCATTTTATACATAGATAAGACATTATTATAACATAAATATATTAAGTTATTGTAAAGATCAGCATGATATAGTTTTTTCCTGATGTTTCTATATCATTGCACAGTTATACTGATCTTAGAGGGAAATACAGCCCCTTAGGGCTAATATCTAGGCTTTAATATTGTTATGTCTTATTACTTCCATACTTGGTCTAGCCTTACCTACTTAATCAACATCATGTACCTAGCTACAAACAAACAAAAAATGTAATTTCAATTTGTCAATCTGACGATGCTAGTTTATAGCGAAACCGCTGTAATTGTGATTTTAAACCGAATTTTTCAATTAAACTTGGAAGTTGAGTTAAAGCGAAGAGTTTTTTATTATTCTTAATTATTTTGATCATTCAAAAAATTAAATATGAAAAAAACGGGATTAATTTATCAAGAAAAAGTATTTTTATAAACAAAAAATGTTTTTTCACTTTTGAATAAATATCAAAATGATATTCATTACATGCAAATCTATGGTATTTTTAAAAATTTATGGTACTAACCCTTACTGAAGACTAAAACAGACTCAGAAGAAACGAATGGAAAAGAAAATCAAGGAGATATTGGGACAACCCCTCCACACGAAAAAACACAAATGACATTTACAGAGGACAAAACAATAAATAATAAAATGGAATACTGTGCCAGCATTCTAAACGAAGCTACGACAACGATGGCAGTTATAGAGCGGCTACCCATTTTCCCTACGACTAGTGATCAATAAAAACGAAAAAAAAATGAATACAGTGAGCAATCGGATAACTCACAAAAATTCTACTAGCAATAACAAGAACAAAAATAAGAGGCGACTCAGAATACTCCAAATAAACCTCGGAAGGAGTACCGCTGCACATGACATTATGGAAGAAACTGCAGGGAGACTAAAAAGCGACATAATAATAATTAGCGAACCCAATGTGAAAACCATAAGTAAAGGCGGACCGCTGGTAGTGGATAAGTGCAAAGACTCTGCCATAAAGGTGCTTAATAGAAGATTAAATTGTGGGAGACGCAAGAAACGAAAGGGCTTCTGCTGGCTAAACATAGGAGAGTACAGGATATTTTCCTGCTATTTCTCTCCGAATAAAAGTGTGGGGGAGTTTGAAACATACTTGGGCGAACTGGAGGTAGACATAAGAAATACGCCTAGAAAAGTAGTTTTAGCCGGCGACTTTAACGCAAAATCTTACGAGTGGAGCTCAAAAAAGGAAGACACACGGGGAAGGAAACTTAATGAATGGCTGTCAAAAAATCATTTGGTGGTGCAAAATAGAGGAAACGTACCTACATTCGTAAGAAATGAACAAGAATCAATTATAGACGTAACCTTTAGCTCGGAAAATAGTGCAAATGAAATAAACAAATGGGAAGTGCTGGACGAGGAATCTTTAAGCCTTCACCGATACATAACATTTGAATTGGGAAAAACAAAACAAGAAAAGCCAAGACAGGACGTAAAAGGCTGGAATACTAAAAAGCTAAATAAAGATTCCCTCAAAGAATATATGGAGCGAAAACTTGGAAGAAATCAAAATACAAGCCCCAACGAGCTTATGGCTCTATTAAAGGAAGCATGTGACGTAGCGATGCCAAAGAGAAAGCAGCATCCACATAGGCTAAATATATTCTGGTGGTCAGAAGAAATAGCAAAACAGAGGACGATATGTACCAAGATGAGGAGGCAAATAACTAGAGGAAGAAAACAAAAGATACCCATGGCAGAAATAAATGCAAAAGAAAATGAATTAAAAGAGAACAGAAAGAAACTAAAGGTTAATATACTCAAAGGTAAACAAAATGCATGGGAGGAACTCTGCCAAAGCGTAGAAGATGATATATGGGGGAAGGCTTACAAAATAGTTATGGGAAAAATAAAGCCCAAGCCGCTTAACATCCCGGAGGATATTAGAAAGGACGCAATACGTACTCTATTTCCGATGCAAGGAAACTTCATATGGAAGAAAGAGCGAAGAGAACCGTATCAAATCAAAAGGATAACAGAAGAAGAACTAAAAAACGCGGTTGGCAAGTTAAAGAATAATAAAGCGCCGGGCCCAGACAAAATACCCTCAGAAATCATCAAAATAATAACATATCACTTCCCGCATGATATAGCGAATATACTTAGTAACACCATAGAAGAAGGAGTCTTTCCCGACGCGTGGAAGAAAGGGCGTTTAGTTTTAATCCATAAACCCGGAAAGAAGGAGGAAGATCCAAGCTCTTATCGTCCATTATGCCTATTGGATACAATGGGAAAGCTGTTGGAACATGTAGTAGCAGAAAGACTGAGACTGGAGCTGGAAAGCAAAGAAAACCTTTCTGATAGGCAGTTCGGATTTAGAAGAAAAAGATCTACAGTAGATGCTATAAGAGTAGTCCAACAAATAGCAGAATTGGAAATGGAAAAAAACCCAAGAAGTAGAGGTTTCTGCGTACTAGTAACAGTCGACATCAAGAATGCCTTTAACACCGCCTCATGGAAACATATAATGAAAGAGCTAAGAAGACGGAAAATATCGGACTATATCTGTACAATAATAGAAAGCTATTTTACAAACCGATACATTATAGATGAAGACGCTGGGGAGTATAAGATAGCTGGGGGAGTACCGCAGGGTTCAGTGCTGGGACCGCTGCTGTGGAACATCCTGTACGACGGAATATTAAAAATCAGAACACCAGGGCAGACAGAACTGGTAGCATATGCTGATGACCTGGGAGCTGTGATCGTAAGAAGAACCGAAAGAGAACTAATGGACACCACAAATGATGTTCTTGAGATGATCAATATGTGGATAAAAGACCACGACCTACAGTTGGCACCTCAAAAGACGGAGGCAGTATTATTGATTGAAAAAAAAAGGGTTAACATCCCAATTAGCTTTGAAATAGAAGGAGTTCGAATTACACCTAAAAGAAGCGTTAATTACTTGGGCGTCACGATGGATCAGAACCTGAACTATACAGAGAACACCTAGAAAAAGTAACAGCCAAATGTAAACGGACATCAGCTGCGCTGTCCCGAATGATACCTAAAGGAATTAGTGAAACCAAAGGAAGAATGCTAATAGCAGTAACCCAATCAACTATATTGTACGCCTCAGCTATATGGGACAAGGCCCTAAAGTGGAATTACAACAAAAAAATCATCGAGAGCACGCAGCGTATTCTGGCGGTAAGAGTATGCAGGGGATATAAGACAATATCCACAGAAAGCAGCCTAGTTATATCCGGGGTAATACCTATAGAACTGTTAGCGGCAGAGAGAAGAGTCACCATTGGACAAACTAACAGGGTGAAAAAAGAGGCTAGAGAAGGGACGATAGGAAAGTGGCAAGAACAGTGGAGAAGTAGCCAGAAGAGCGCATGGACAAGGACCCTAATCCCAGATCTAACAATTTGGGTAAAGAGGAATGCTGGACAGGTTAACCACCACCTGACACAATTTTTAACGGGCCACGGGTGCTTCATGAAATATTACCACACCATTAATCTAGCTGAAACTGACGAGTGCATGTACTGTCGGGAGTCAGACACTGCGGAACATACATTCTTCCAATGTGAGAAATGGGAGGATGAAAGAAGAAGGGCTGAGAAAAACCTAGGGTCCCAACTAACAAAGAATAACATTATAGTAACCATGATAACAGACAGAGAAAAATGGCATGAAATATCGGAAATGATTAATAAGGTTTTAAAGGAAAAAGAGCTAGAGGTTAAACGGAGAGGGTTGATTAGAAGAAGATAAAGAGGATAGCACAACAACATCTACAGCAGTGTCGCTCCGCTGAAGTAATGCCAGAAGGCGGTTTCCAGGGGGCCCTCCGTGACACAAGAGGAGTGGTTTTAGTCGGTAAGAATCCGGCACTGTCAAAGAGACAGTCTTTCGAAGAATTCCACTCCTCTGGAAAAAAAAACCCTTACTATGTGAAAGTTCATCTTATTCAGAACAATAAACAACTAAAAGGTTGAATTAACGGCTGTCATTACATTTAAAGTATTTAAAGAATAAATAGTGAAAGTTAATTCAACCTTTTAGTTGTTTATTGTTCTGAATATGGTATTTTTATTTCACACTAAAAACAAATTGAGTTATTAAGATTTGGTAATTTCAAAACGCTTCATACACGTGAGATTAATCTAACTAAATAAACAAAAAGTAAAGAATATTATTCGATCAAAATTAAGACTATAATTGATCTATTAAAAAATTAACATCCTACCCATACAGATTGAGAAGTAAATTAATGGATTGAATTATAATATATTTTATAGAAATTTTTTAATAAAAACTAAATTGAATCAATTTTTGAAATTGATTGTCTTTACTTCTTTTCACATCTAAAATTGTGGCTTTTGAAAAATTTTGACGCCCTTCAAATTCTGCCGCCTTAGGCCCGGATGTAAATCCATCACTGCTCGTATCATTCCTAACTTTGGCGGACTCTAATGTTAAACTCTCTATACCTAGCTACTTGTAAAATGTAACACAAATAGGTACGCAACCTTATTTAATAATCCGAATTCGCAAAATATTTCAATGGATAGAAAGACAGGAGGAGCGTGGTTTGTTGGATATACTTTAAAGTGTTTGCTTTGATTGAGTCTTCATTTTATACATAGATAAGACGTAATTGTAACACAAATATATTAAGTTATTGTAAAGATCAGCATGATATAGTTTTTTCCTGGTTTTTCTATATCATTGCACAGTTATACTGATCTTAGAGGGAAGTACTTACATCCAGGATAATCCCTTAGGGCTCATAACATCTAGGCTTTAATATTGTTATGTCTTATTACTTCCATACTTGGTCTAGCCTTATAACTACCTAATAAACATCAGGAACCTAGCTACAAACAAACAAAATGTAACTTCAATATGTCAATCTGACGATGCTATAAGTCTAGCGAAACGGCTGTCATTAAGGTTAAAAAAGCAATTTTTTAAATAAATATTGGAAGTTTTGTTAAAACAATCATTTTACCTAGTTTGAACTTTGTAAAACTCTACATTGGGAAAACCAGATCATCGGGAAGAATCCAAAATTGTAAAAAATATTCCTTTAAAAAAATATGTTTCATGCTTTCACTTTTACCTAGATAATTGAATATTATGTTATCATAATATAGTACTGTATATCGAAAAATTTCTTACTAACAAAGTCATAAATTAAATGATATCAATAAATCCACGGTTTTTAAGTAATGAATTTTGATACCGGATACGGAGGATGTTTATAGTGAATCAAATATTCGCACCTCTTTATGACCTAAATCTATTTCATAAATTATTTCACAATAAAAGACTTTAATCGTGAACGATGTGGACGGATTGCTCGATTAATAAGGCGGAAATTGTAGGGGCAATATGGGCGGTAATGGAGGAAACGACAGATATTAGGGGAAGAGGGACGACTAAAAACGAGACCTGGTAACTTAATGAAAGGGGGGAGAAACGCTGGAGATGGTGGGATGGCCTTACTGCCGAATCAGAAAGAGGTTGAATGTAAAGAGGAATCACAAGTATCTGAGGGTGGGGCACCTAAGGCAAGGAGGAGAGTGCGGAAGGAAGGTATTTGGGATGTTGGCAACAAAAGAGCTTAAGGGGGAGGGATTCGTAGGTTTAATGATGAAGGAATGCCGCGTGGTAGGATGTTACTTCTCAACGGTGGACATTTTAAAAGTGATATGTATAGGATTATGGAGTAGTTTAGGCGAATTGGAGTAAAGGTTACTTTGGCGGGGGATTTCAAGGCGGTAGAATGGGGCGGGAGGATAGATGATGTTAGGGGTAGTAGATTGGGTAGGATGGATCGGTGAGTATCTTTGCCACAACGATGGTGGAGAGGAGTATAATTGAAGGGTTTTGAAAAAGGAATAGTTTTCTCTTCATAGGTTTATTATTTTCACAATAGGAGGGAAGGTGAACAGGTAGGGTGAATTTTATTAACGGAATAAAGGAAAGTACAATGAAAGAGGGGGTTTTCCACAAAACGTATGAGGAGAGGGAGAGCATTATTTACAAAAGGCACTAAAGAGTAGCAAAAGAAGGGTAGAAAAGAGAAATTAGAAATAGAAATCAATATTGGTGGAATAAGGAGCTAAGAAGATTAAGGGAGGTATATAATCAACATTAAAGAAAGGGAGCCAGAGAGTTAAGATATTTATAAGGAAAGGAAAAGAGGATTTTGGCTAAAGAAGTGGATCTTTTGGGGGTTATGTTTGATGACCTGTTAAGGAGAAAGGAATTTCCGAAGAGTAGGAAGATGCAGAAGAAAAGTGGCTAAGGAAGAGACTCAGGCGCTGAAAAGGCTGATGCCAAATATGGGAGGCCCAGGGAGTGTCAAGAAGACTTTTTAGGGGTTGCAAAATCAATTTATTTATATGAAGCAGGTGCGGAGGTGGCGGGCGTTCTTTTGATTGGGATATTGGCTAAGTATAGGACTAGATTATATGAGAGGGGGGTTCAGTTCAGAGATGAATAGATGGATGGAAAAGATGGGTTTAGAGAAAGAATTGAAAAATGGGGATAAGGGAAGATGGATGGGGGAGTTGACAGGGGATGTAGCAATTTGGGTGAGATGTGAGCATAGAAGGGTAGATTATCATATTACTCAGGTTTTACAGGGTTTTTAGGTAGTATACGTAATGGATCAATCAGACCGGAGATGACGACTGACGAGTGTATATGTCACCGTAAGATTATAATCACCGTTAGTTTACAACATAACTCGTGAGATTGTAAACTATCGAAAAATTTTAAACTGAACAAAACCATTTTCAATTTAACAGATTATTTTTCTTTCCGTCAAATTGTATTTTATTGAATTGAATAAAAGGAAATAATACATATTTGTTTGAAATCAGTAAGCAAGCAAGTAATACTGTTATTTATTTTCATTAATCGCCCACTCGACTAGCTTATTATTTTCAATATTTGTTTTAAGGATAACACGTTTTTATATTTAGTGTTTGATGTAGACAGTACAGCTCATAGTTAAAATGAGTTTACGATAGGTATAGTCTTTTTTGGTAATAAATGTCATATCCACTAAAGCTTTTGTGTTTTTTACTTATGTTATTATTACAATGTAAATTTAGTTAAGCAAATGGGTTGAAACGCGCTACCCATTTTATACTTATAATTAAAACCTAGACCTAAGCCAATGTTTTTGAATTTCACTTACAGAGTGTTAGCCGACTTTCTACTGTAGCTCCGCGCAGATATGGTCAAGGAAGATATGAGATATTTTAAGCCACTTATTTGATTGACGTTATCGGTTATTTTGCTCATGCGCATTACTTAGTTAAAAAAATACCGATCACCTTAGGACGTTGCAAATTGAGCAATCTCCTACCCATCATATCCCACACGTACTCAATTGGGGATAAGTCGGGAGATCTTGGTGGCATCATTATGTTGAAAGAAGTCTATTGTGACTCTTGCGACATGGGATCGGGCATTATCTTGTTGGAAACTTGGATTTGCCAGGGTGTCAAGATACGGTAAAAGATGGGGTTCTAAAACTTTTTGGATATAACGCTGCGCGTTCATGTTACCTCTTAAAGGTGATCTCGAACCATAAGCTATAGCACCCCAAACCATCACTCCAACAGATTGATCAACATGCCTTTCAACAAAAAACCGTGGATTTCTCCTTTCACCACGTCGTCTTCTAACTCTCGATCGACCATCGTGCATGCCTAAACAAAATCGAGACTTATCACTAAAGACAATACTGTTCCTGATCCGAGTGACCGTTCTCTGCATCACTCAAGGCGATTACGTCGTTGTTCTGGGGTTAAAGGGAGGACCCAGTGTGGTCGGTATGAAAACAGACCAAAACGTCTTATTCGTCGGAAAACACTTCGCATGTCAATAGATCTTCCGTGTTCTGTAAACCATTCATTTGCAATGGACCTGATAGTGGAGAAACGGTCCCCTAAGGCCAATAATCTTAGGCGGCGATCTTCACGGTCTGCTGTTCTACGGGTGCGTCCAGAGCCCCTTGCTCTTTGCGTGCGACCTTCTCGAAGTCATGCCTGACAACACCTAACCACAGTGTCTACACTTCTTTGCACTCTAACTGGCTTTTAAAATGTACTATAAACATCTTTGAATAGTTTAACTTGTCAAGGCCGATTTCAAACGTCAATTTCGACTGCTGAATGATGTGAAATATGCCAAAATAATACAAAATAACGTTTAAAGCCTAACACTTCAAAAACCAAAATATTTAAAAATGTCATATGCAGTTGAACGTGTAACGTATGTCAAAATTTTATGTGGGTTAAAAATTTAAAATTAAATAACCGTTATTCGCATACATAACCTATACTATACTTTTCGTGAGTTTTCGTCTTATTTATTTATAATTGAAAATTTTGTTATGTTTTCTATTTGTATAATTTTAATTAACCATAGAAAACGTTAATATTAAAAAAAAATGATCTCAAACAAATTGTGTACAGCAGATTATAAACTGACGAAAAATAATGTGTTAAATTGTAAATGGTTTAGTTCAGTTCACAAATTTTCGATAGTTTACAATCTCGCAAGTTTTATTGTAAACTAACGGTGTTTATATTCAGTGGCGGCTTCTCCTATGAGGCACCAATAATTTGCAAAATAAATAAATCACAAATTTATATTATTTTACTATTTGCATTAATTATTATATCATTTAGAATTATTATTAAATTAGTAAAATACGGTCCTGCTCTCACCCTCGGTACAGCCGCCGTCAATTACCGCCTTTCGCTATAAATATCATCTCATTTCTGCTTTAGGTGGTATATGGATATAGGCTGGCCTCTCTGCGGACGCCGCGTTCCTTTGTCTAGCGTATTACCAGAGCTGGGCAGAGTACTGTACTAAAGTACTCGTGAGTACTTCACAATGAGTAGCTTCGGAAAGTACTTATACTTATTCGAGTATGAGTACTTATATGAGAATTACTCAAAGCAAATGAGTACTTTACCAAATTTTAGAGAGTACTCGTGAAAAACGAGTAAAAATTACGAGTACGAGTATTTTAAATAATTGTTATTAGGTACAGTTTAAAAAGAAGAAAATCAGTAACAAAACATGAAATGAGAACGTCATTTCAATTACTTCCTATTAATTATCAGCACTGACTATTAAGTGCACCTAGCGGCGGTGCTGCTCATTACAATTTAACCGGCTTTTTTTACAGATTCGCCCTGTTGGACCATTATAGTCAAAATAATTACAGATGAACGCGAAAGCGCAACCACTACAATACTTTACTCTAACTTACCAAAAAACAACACTGACACTTTATTATCGCGTAATATGATAAGACAAACGAATCAAAACACTCATAACTATACACTGGGTACTGTATATCTGGTTAGTTTAGCTGGAAATAGAAGTAAGACAGTGTCGACAGTGACAGTAAAACCCAACGATGCAACCTATAGTCTCTATGGATGCGACGCTACACTACACACAATGACACACAATGCACAAGCTGAGACAAGTCTGTAGGCGTGCGTGAAGGTCGGTACTCGTACTCGTTACTCGCCAACTGTATGAATCAAAAGTACTGAGTACTGTAAAATTTGAAATACTCGAAAATTTTCGAGTACAGAGTACTTCAAAATAAAAGTAATCACGAGTACTGGCAACTGAGTACTTTGAGTACTCGAGTACAAGATTGAGTACAATTTACTCGAGTACTGCCCAGCTCTGCGTATTACAATTGTTCTGTGCTGTACGACACAGTCGAATCTAGCTTTACATAGCGCGTAAAAACTGTGTTAGAGGCAGGCCTCTCCGTAAACTTAATAGGCGACACGAAAGTTAACGAAAACTGACCGATTCTCTTTCGGGGATGGGGCGCCTAATTTATTTTCAGATTTGTTCGTTACGCCGGATTTTGGCACATGCTATTTTTAGATTAACAGGTTGAGGGTTAAAAGTGCACAGTGCATTTGACTTTTACACTTTTTTATTATAGTTTTCGATTCGGTGAGCAGTGAATCTCGGTGGTTTTTCCAAAATATTACATTACTTTTGAAAATTTTAATGCTAGGGTTAAAGAGAATCGACAAATTTTGAAAAGTCTGATAGATATTACATTACATCTCTGTAGGCAAGTTACCTTTTAGGGGGCATGATGAATCTAATGAATCATTAAATCGCGGGAATTTTAAAGAGTTAGTTATTCTTCTTAGCAAATATGACACAAATTTAAAAAACATTTTTAGAACATGATAATGATAATAGATCGGTTTTTTCTGGGACATCCAAAACTATTCAAAACGAATTCATTGATTCAATTGCTTTTGTTGTAAATAAGAAAATTGAAGACCAAATTTTAAATTCCTTGTTTTTTTCTTGGCAAGTTGATGAAATTGTTCGATAACATAGACCTAGCTTTATAAACAATTTTAATTTTTTTTAAATTTAATGTTATAATTTTTTTTTTACAAATGGTATTACACAACTGACGAAGTAGAGTGACCACTAGACTAACTTTAAATTCTAACTTTGCTAAAAAAATACTTTCAAATACCACGAGCCGCCACTGTTTATATTACGATGACATATTGTGGTGAGAGGAATGATGCGGGGCATACGGTAACGGTAGGTATTCATGGTTATATGAGAGCAGTAAAGTAGGAGAATGTGTGGGAGAATCAATTGGTGAGAGAATCAATTGATGGGAAAAGTATGGATGGATAATAGCGGTAGGGTAGAGTACCTACTTAGGAGGCTATGGGGAAAATTATAAGGAGGATTATGGCTCAGAAGAAGGAGAAAAATATTTATGCCGGTAAACATTGAAACATTATGATTACGTTTTATGTTGTTCGCGCCGAAAAATTACCTATTATTCTCTTTAGCAATTGATGTTTCGAGATTTCTTTTGGCCATTACGGCTTTCAAAAGATTTTTTAAATTTAAAAACCTAAAAAATAGATTTTTAAATACAAATTAAAAGGCTAAACTAAGAAATTAATGAATTAAAGGTTCAAATAGTCATTCTTGTTGAGCCAAACAAAAACCGAATCTATTATACAAAGATAACCTTGTAGGTATCTGAGTTATTTCGGTGTACCTAATGGTTGCACAATGCTGGACAATTTTTATTCTCCTAACCTACCTGATGCTAATTGATGATGCTAATAATCCTGTTTTTCATAATAGGTTGATATTAGTCGACAAGTTAAGAATAAGTTATGATACAATGCAACAGTGTGATTTCATGTACTAGTGGAAAAGTATAGAAAAAAACAGAAGCAGAAAACACGTTGTTGTCTTAAACAAAAGGAACAATCTCTACTTGCCGAAACTACATTACCTGATGGAAGACTTTTAGCAAAATATGGAAAACTACACAAATATCGAACATTGAGCACAGAACTTTAAAAGTAGTCTAATAAAAACCCCTAAACTTCAAAAAAAAACGCAAATAAATACCGCAAGAGAATGAACACGCCTATGAAGTTGATGAATGAAGCTGCATTTAAAACTTTTGGGAGAAATTATCAAACAAAACAGCGGCAGAACACCCTTACAGTTACCACTGATGCACGGCGTCGGTCTTCTCTAGCGATTTACAGAAAAAATCGTTTAACAAAGATTTCCAGGGACACAAGAATTAGATGGATTAATAAATTTTATACTGATAATGATTTCCACTAATTTACGACATCGGATACTTTTGTGACATATTGTTAAACCTTTGTTAGATTAAGTTTATTGTCGCAAGTCGTTTAATGCAAAATATTGAATGTTATCAATTTATCTCTTACAGTTTTATTTTGATATATAAGCGTTGGTAGATTTTTGCGATGGTCAATATAATGCGATTAAAGGTTTGAAAAATCATTCAATGATGATACTGTTTCAGAAAATAATCGTTTTATGTGCTGTGCTAAATGTGGGGTTTGTGAAAACAAGTAAGTCTCAAATTTGAAAAGGACTATACTTTAAAATTTAGAAAATTCAATAAAACATAATTTGAACTATGGTCAGTTATAAAAAAAATTTAGTTAATTTGAAATAATTAATTATTAATAACTTATAAAGTATTTTTTATTAATAGGTTGCCCTTTTGTAAAAAGTGATAATCCGTTATTTAAAAAAATCTGTCCTAATGATGCAACTGCTATCAATTCGACAACGACTACAACTACCACAAAACCTGCTTACAACATTTGCATTAGAGAAAATATTGGTAATTATTTTAAACCTAAAATATAATACTCCTTACTAAATAAATGCTATTCCAGTTTGTCCTGCTGTGGATGGAGATGACTCTGTCTATTTCCCAGTCTCAGACTGCACCAAATTCTGTCAATGTTCCAATGGGGCTGCTTACCAACATAAATGTCCAGATGGTCTTCATTTCAATTCAAAACTTAAAGTTTGTGATTGGCCAGAAAATGCAGGATGTGATGGTAACTCTTCCGATTCAACTACTACTACAAGTACTAGAAGACCTAAACCTGACAATTCAACAGTAACAACAACAACTACCAAACTACCATGTCCTGATGATGATTCACCTCCAACACCTGCTCCCAACATTTGCGTAGATGAAAACATAGGTAATTTTCCAAAGAAACATAAAATAAACTTTTGTTATTTTTTAATTGTTTTTTAGTTTGTCCTGCTGTGGATGGAGATGACTCTGTCTATTTCCCAGTCTCAGACTGCACCAAATTCTGTCAATGTTCCAATGGGGCTGCTTACCAACATAAATGTCCAGATGGTCTTCATTTCAATTCAAAACTTAATGTTTGTGATTGGCCAGAAAATGCAGGATGTGGTGGTAACTCTTCCGATTCAACTACTACTACAAGTACTAGAAGACCTAAACCTGACAATTCAACAGTAACAACAACACCTACCAAACTACCATGTCCTAATGATGATTCACCTCCAACACCTGCTCCCAACATTTGCGTAGATGAAAACATAGGTAATTTTCCAAAGAAACATAAAATAAACTTTTGTTATTTTTTAATTATTTTTTAGTTTGTCCTGCTGTGGATGGAGATGACTCCGTCTATTTCCCAGTCTCAGACTGCACCAAATTCTGTCAATGTTCCAATGGGGCTGCTTACCAACATAAATGTCCAGATGGTCTTCATTTCAATTCAAAACTTAATGTTTGTGATTGGCCAGAAAATGCAGAATGTGGTGGTAACTCTTCCGATTCAACTACTACTACAAGTACTAGAAGACCTAAACCTGACAATTCAACAGTAACAACAACACCTACCAAACTACCAAGTCCTGATGATGATTCACCTCCAACACCTGTTCCCAACATTTGCGTAGATGAAAACATAGGTAATTTTCCAAAGAAACATAAAATAAACTTTTGTTATTTTTTAATTATTTTTTAGTTTGTCCTGCTGTGGATGGAGATGACTCTGTCTATTTCCCAGTCTCAGACTGCACCAAATTCTGTCAATGTTCCAATGGGGCTGCTTACCAACATAAATGTCCAGATGGTCTTCATTTCAATTCAAAACTTAATGTTTGTGATTGGCCAGAAAATGCAGGATGTGGTGGTAACTCTTCCGATTCAACTACTACTACAAGTACTAGAAGACCTAAACCTGACAATTCAACAGTAACAACAACAACTACCAAACTACCATGTCCTGATGATGATTCACCTCCAACACCTGCTCCCAACATTTGCGTAGATGAAAACATAGGTAATTTTCCAAAGAAACATAAGATAAACTTTTGTTATTTTTTAATTATCTTTTAGTTTGTCCTGCTGTGGATGGAGATGACTCTGTCTATTTCCCAGTCTCAGACTGCACCAAATTCTGTCAATGTTCCAATGGGGCTGCTTACCAACATAAATGTCCAGATGGTCTTCATTTCAATTCAAAACTTAATGTTTGTGATTGGCCAGAAAATGCAGAATGTGGTGGTAACTCTTCCGATTCAACTACTACTACAAGTACTAGAAGACCTAAACCTGACAATTCAACAGTAACAACAACACCTACCAAACTACCAAGTCCTGATGATGATTCACCTCCAACACCTGTTCCCAACATTTGCGTAGATGAAAACATAGGTAATTTTCCAAAGAAACATAAAATAAACTTTTGTTATTTTTTAATTATTTTTTAGTTTGTCCTGCTGTGAATGGAGATGACTCTGTCTATTTCCCAGTCTCAGACTGCACCAAATTCTGTCAATGTTCCAATGGGGCTGCTTACCAACATAAATGTCCAGATGGTCTTCATTTCAATTCAAAACTTAATGTTTGTGATTGGCCAGAAAATGCAGGATGTGGTGGTAACTCTTCCGATTCAACTACTACTACAAGTACTAGAAGACCTAAACCTGACAATTCAACAGTAACAACAACAACTACCAAACTACCATGTCCTGATGATGATTCACCTCCAACACCTGCTCCCAACATTTGCGTAGATGAAAACATAGGTAATTTTCCAAAGAAACATAAAATAAACTTTTGTTATTTTTTAATTATTTTTTAGTTTGTCCTGCTGTGGATGGAGATGACTCTGTCTATTTCCCAGTCTCAGACTGCACCAAATTCTGTCAATGTTCCAATGGGGCTGCTTACCAACATAAATGTCCAGATGGTCTTCATTTCAATTCAAAACTTAATGTTTGTGATTGGCCAGAAAATGCAGGATGTGGTGGTAACTCTTCCGATTCAACTACTACTACAAGTACTAGAAGACCTAAACCTGACAATTCAACAGTAACAACAACACCTACCAAACTACCAAGTCCTGATGATGATTCGCCTCCAACACCTGCTCCCAACATTTGCGTAGATGAAAACATAGGTAACTTTCCAAACAAACATAAAATAAACTTTTGTTATTATTTAATTATTTTCTAGTTTGTCCTGCTGTGGATGGAGATGACTCTGTCTATTTCCCAGTCTCAGACTGCACCAAATTCTGTCAATGTTCCAATGGGGCTGCTTACCAGCATAAATGTCCAGATGGTCTTCATTTCAATTCAAAACTTAATGTTTGTGATTGGCCAGAAAATGCAGGATGTGGTGGTAACTCTTCCGATTCAACTACTACTACAAGTACTAGAAGACCTAAACCTGACAATTCAACAGTAACAACAACAACTACCAAACTACCATGTCCTGATGATGATTCACCTCCAACACCTGCTCCCAACATTTGCGTAGATGAAAACATAGGTAATTTTCCAAAGAAACATAAAATAAACTTTTGTTATTTTTTAATTATTTTTTAGTTTGTCCTGCTGTGGATGGAGATGACTCTGTCTATTTCCCAGTCTCAGACTGCACCAAATTCTGTCAATGTTCCAATGGGGCTGCTTACCAACATAAATGTCCAGATGGTCTTCATTTCAATTCAAAACTTAATGTTTGTGATTGGCCAGAAAATGCAGAATGTGGTGGTAACTCTTCCGATTCAACTACTACTACAAGTACTAGAAGACCTAAACCTGACAATTCAACAGTAACAACAACACCTACCAAACTACCAAGTCCTGATGATGATTCACCTCCAACACCTGTTCCCAACATTTGCGTAGATGAAAACATAGGTAATTTTCCAAAGAAACATAAAATAAACTTTTGTTATTTTTTAATTATTTTTTAGTTTGTCCTGCTGTGGATGGAGATGACTCTGTCTATTTCCCAGTCTCAGACTGCACCAAATTCTGTCAATGTTCCAATGGGGCTGCTTACCAACATAAATGTCCAGATGGTCTTCATTTCAATTCAAAACTTAATGTTTGTGATTGGCCAGAAAATGCAGAATGTGGTGGTAACTCTTCCGATTCAACTACTACTACAAGTACTAGAAGACCTAAACCTGACAATTCAACAGTAACAACAACAACTACCAAACTACCATGTCCTGATGATGATTCACCTCCAACACCTGCTCCCAACATTTGCGTAGATGAAAACATAGGTAATTTTCCAAAGAAACATAAAATAAACTTTTGTTATTTTTTAATTATTTTTTAGTTTGTCCTGCTGTGGATGGAGATGACTCTGTCTATTTCCCAGTCTCAGACTGCACCAAATTCTGTCAATGTTCCAATGGGGCTGCTTACCAACATAAATGTCCAGATGGTCTTCATTTCAATTCAAAACTTAATGTTTGTGATTGGCCAGAAAATGCAGGATGTGGTGGTAACTCTTCCGATTCAACTACTACTACAAGTACTAGAAGACCTAAACCTGACAATTCAACAGTAACAACAACACCTACCAAACTACCAAGTCCTGATGATGATTCGCCTCCAACACCTGCTCCCAACATTTGCGTAGATGAAAACATAGGTAATTTTCCAAACATACATAAAATAAACTTTTGTTATTATTTAATTATTTTCTAGTTTGTCCTGCTGTGGATGGAGATGACTCTGTCTATTTCCCAGTCTCAGACTGCACCAAATTCTGTCAATGTTCCAATGGGGCTGCTTACCAACATAAATGTCCAGATGGTCTTCATTTCAATTCAAAACTTAATGTTTGTGATTGGCCAGAAAATGCAGGATGTGGTGGTAACTCTTCCGATTCAACTACTACTACAAGTACTAGAAGACCTAAACCTGACAATTCAACAGTAACAACAACAACTACCAAACTACCATGTCCTGATGATGATTCACCTCCAACACCTGCTCCCAACATTTGCGTAGATGAAAACATAGGTAATTTTCCAAAGAAACATAAAATAAACTTTTGTTATTTTTTAATTATTTTTTAGTTTGTCCTGCTGTGGATGGAGATGACTCTGTCTATTTCCCAGTCTCAGACTGCACCAAATTCTGTCAATGTTCCAATGGGGCTGCTTACCAACATAAATGTCCAGATGGTCTTCATTTCAATTCAAAACTTAATGTTTGTGATTGGCCAGAAAATGCAGGATGTGGTGGTAACTCTTCCGATTCAACTACTACTACAAGTACTAGAAGACCTAAACCTGACAATTCAACAGTAACAACAACACCTACCAAACTACCAAGTCCTGATGATGATTCGCCTCCAACACCTGCTCCCAACATTTGCGTAGATGAAAACATAGGTAACTTTCCAAACAAACATAAAATAAACTTTTGTTATTATTTAATTATTTTCTAGTTTGTCCTGCTGTGGATGGAGATGACTCTGTCTATTTCCCAGTCTCAGACTGCACCAAATTCTGTCAATGTTCCAATGGGGCTGCTTACCAGCATAAATGTCCAGATGGTCTTCATTTCAATTCAAAACTTAATGTTTGTGATTGGCCAGAAAATGCAGGATGTGGTGGTAACTCTTCCGATTCAACTACTACTACAAGTACTAGAAGACCTAAACCTGACAATTCAACAGTAACAACAACAACTACCAAACTACCATGTCCTGATGATGATTCACCTCCAACACCTGCTCCCAACATTTGCGTAGATGAAAACATAGGTAATTTTCCAAAGAAACATAAGATAAACTTTTGTTATTTTTTAATTATTTTTTAGTTTGTCCTGCTGTGGATGGAGATGACTCTGTCTATTTCCCAGTCTCAGACTGCACCAAATTCTGTCAATGTTCCAATGGGGCTGCTTACCAACATAAATGTCCAGATGGTCTTCATTTCAATTCAAAACTTAATGTTTGTGATTGGCCAGAAAATGCAGAATGTGGTGGTAACTCTTCCGATTCAACTACTACTACAAGTACTAGAAGACCTAAACCTGACAATTCAACAGTAACAACAACACCTACCAAACTACCAAGTCCTGATGATGATTCACCTCCAACACCTGTTCCCAACATTTGCGTAGATGAAAACATAGGTAATTTTCCAAAGAAACATAAAATAAACTTTTGTTATTTTTTAATTATTTTTTAGTTTGTCCTGCTGTGGATGGAGATGACTCTGTCTATTTCCCAGTCTCAGACTGCACCAAATTCTGTCAATGTTCCAATGGGGCTGCTTACCAACATAAATGTCCAGATGG
This sequence comes from Ophraella communa, assembly GCA_035357415.1. Classification (NCBI taxonomy): domain Eukaryota; kingdom Metazoa; phylum Arthropoda; class Insecta; order Coleoptera; family Chrysomelidae; genus Ophraella; species Ophraella communa. Next base: position 14,347,364 of record CM068988.1, on the reverse strand, counting down.
TCTTCATTTCAATTTAAAACTTAATGTTTGTGATTGGCCAGAAAATGCAGGATGTGGTGGTAACTCTTCCGATTCAACTACTACTACAAGTACTAGAAGACCTAAACCTGACAATTCAACAGTAACAACAACAACTACCAAACTACCATGTCCTGATGATGATTCACCTCCAACACCTGCTCCCAACATTTGCGTAGATGAAAACATAGGTAATTTTCCAAAGAAACATAAAATAAACTTTTGTTATTTTTTAATTATTTTTTAGTTTGTCCTGCTGTGGATGGAGATGACTCTGTCTATTTCCCAGTCTCAGACTGCACCAAATTCTGTCAATGTTCCAATGGGGCTGCTTACCAACATAAATGTCCAGATGGTCTTCATTTCAATTCAAAACTTAATGTTTGTGATTGGCCAGAAAATGCAGGATGTGGTGGTAACTCTTCCGATTCAACTACTACTACAAGTACTAGAAGACCTAAACCTGACAATTCAACAGTAACAACAACACCTACCAAACTACCAAGTCCTGATGATGATTCGCCTCCAACACCTGCTCCCAACATTTGCGTAGATGAAAACATAGGTAATTTTCCAAACATACATAAAATAAACTTTTGTTATTATTTAATTATTTTCTAGTTTGTCCTGCTGTGGATGGAGATGACTCTGTCTATTTCCCAGTCTCAGACTGCACCAAATTCTGTCAATGTTCCAATGGGGCTGCTTACCAACATAAATGTCCAGATGGTCTTCATTTCAATTCAAAACTTAATGTTTGTGATTGGCCAGAAAATGCAAGATGTGGTGGTAACTCTTCCGATTTAACTACTACTACAAGTACTAGAAGACCTAAACCTGACAATTCAACAGTAACAACAACAACTACCAAACTACCATGTCCTGATGATGATTCACATCCAACACCTGCTCCCAACATTTGCCTAGATGAAAACATAGGTAATTTTCCAAAGAAACATAAAATAAACTTTTGTTATTTTTTTATTATTTTTTAGTTTGTCCTGCTGTGGATGGAGATGACTCTGTCTATTTCCCAGTCTCAGACTGCACCAAATTCTGTCAATGTTCCAATGGGGCTGCTTACCAACATAAATGTCCAGATGGTCTTCATTTCAATTCAAAACTTAATGTTTGTGATTGGCCAGAAAATGCAGGATGTGGTGGTAACTCTTCCGATTCAACTACTACTACAAGTACTAGAAGACCTAAACCTGACAATTCAACAGTAACAACAACAACTACCAAACTACCAAGTCCTGATGATGATTCACCTCCAACACCTGCTCCCAACATTTGCGTAGATGAAAACATAGGTAATTTTCCAAAGAAACATAAAATAAACTTTTGTTATTTTTTAATTATTTTTTAGTTTGTCCTGCTGTGGATGAAGATGACTCTGTCTATTTCCCAGTCTCAGACTGCACCAAATTCTGTCAATGTTCCAATGGGGCTGCTTACCAACATAAATGTCCAGATGGTCTTCATTTCAATTCAAAACTTATTGTTTGTGATTGGCCAGAAAATGCAGGATGTGGTGGTAACTCTTCCGATTCAACTACTACTACAAGTACTAGAAGACCTAAACCTGACAATTCAACAGTAACAACAACAACTACCAAACTACCATGTCCTGATGATGATTCACCTCCAACACCTGCTCCCAACATTTGCGTAGATGAAAACATAGGTAATTTTCCAAAGAAACATAAAATAAACTTTTGTTATTTTTTAATTATTTTTTAGTTTGTCCTGCTGTGGATGGAGATGACTCTATCTACTTCCCAGTCTCAGACTGCACCAAATTCTGTCAATGTTCCAATGGGGCTGCTTACCAACATAAATGTCCAGATGGTCTTCATTTCAATTCAAAACTAAATGTTTGTGATTGGCCAGAAAATGCAGAATGTGGTGGTAACTCTTCCGATTCAACTACTACTACAAGTACTAGCAGACCTAAACCTGACAATTCAACAGTAACAACAACAACTACCAAACTACCAAGTCCTGATGATGATTCACCTCCAACACCTGCTCCCAACATTTGCGTAGATGAAAACATAGGTAATTTTCCAAAGAAACATAAAATAAACTTTTGTTATTTTTTAATTATTTTTTAGTTTGTCCTGCTGTGGATGAAGATGACTCTGTCTATTTCCCAGTCTCAGACTGCACCAAATTCTGTCAATGTTCCAATGGGGCTGCTTACCAACATAAATGTCCAGATGGTCTTCATTTCAATTCAAAACTTATTGTTTGTGATTGGCCAGAAAATGCAGGATGTGGTGGTAACTCTTCCGATTCAACTACTACTACAAGTACTAGAAGACCTAAACCTGACAATTCAACAGTAACAACAACAACTACCAAACTACCATGTCCTGATGATGATTCACCTCCAACACCTGCTCCCAACATTTGCGTAGATGAAAACATAGGTAATTTTCCAAAGAAACATAAAATAAACTTTTGTTATTTTTTAATTATTTTTTAGTTTGTCCTGCTGTGGATGGAGATGACTCTATCTACTTCCCAGTCTCAGACTGCACCAAATTCTGTCAATGTTCCAATGGGGCTGCTTACCAACATAAATGTCCAGATGGTCTTCATTTCAATTCAAAACTTAATGTTTGTGATTGGCCAGAAAATGCAGAATGTGGTGGTAACTCTTCCGATTCAACTACTACTACAAGTACTAGAAGACCTAAACCTGACAATTCAACAGTAACAACAACACCTACCAAACTACCAAGTCCTGATGATGATTCACCTCCAACACCTGTTCCCAACATTTGCGTAGATGAAAACATAGGTAATTTTCCAAAGAAACATAAAATAAACTTTTGTTATTTTTTAATTATTTTTTAGTTTGTCCTGCTGTGGATGGAGATGACTCTGTCTATTTCCCAGTCTCAGACTGCACCAAATTCTGTCAATGTTCCAATGGGGCTGCTTACCAACATAAATGTCCAGATGGTCTTCATTTCAATTCAAAACTTAATGTTTGTGATTGGCCAGAAAATGCAGGATGTGGTGGTAACTCTTCCGATTCAACTACTACTACAAGTACTAGAAGACCTAAACCTGACAATTCAACAGTAACAACAACAACTACCAAACTACCATGTCCTGATGATGATTCACCTCCAACACCTGCTCCCAACATTTGCGTAGATGAAAAAATAGGTAATTTTCCAAACAAACATAAAATAAACTTTTGTTATTTTTCAATTATTTTTTAGTTTGTCCTGCTGTGGATGGAGATGACTCTGTCTATTTCCCAGTCTCAGACTGCACCAAATTCTGTCAATGTTCCAATGGGGCTGCTTACCAACATAAATGTCCAGATGGTCTTCATTTCAATTCAAAACTCAATGTTTGTGATTGGCCAGAAAATGCGGGATGTAGTCGGAGTTCATCAAAAAAATCCACACCGACATCTACCACCAAGAGACCTTGCCCTCATAATGATTCTTCTATTTCAACTACCAGGAAATCTGGTTCAAACGATACCACTACCAAACCAACTTTAAATATTTGTGTTAAAGAAAATATAGGTATGTAGTAAAGGTCAAAAACTAATTTTCTCTAACATTTTTTTTTAGTAGCAATAAAATTTAAAGTTAACCCACATATTTGATATATTTTGTCTTAATTTGACTTTTGTAATTCTTCATTCTGACACATTGTGTTCTTCTCTTAGAGCCTGAAGATGGTCTTGTGACCGAAACATGTCACTGATGTAACATTATCATTAAATTACATACTGTGGGTTGACTGAGTTTTATTGATACTATTCGTACCATCCACATTTAAGTTATGGATAAACTCTACAATTTTTTTTTATTTTTTTTAGTATGTCCTGCTGTAGATGGATATGACTCTATCTACTTCCCAGTCTCAGATTGCACTAAATTCTGCCAATGTTCGAATGGTGTTCCATATGAGCATAATTGCCCCGTTGGTCTACATTTCAATTCTAATCTTAATGTCTGTGATTGGCCAGAAAATGCAGGATGTGGTGGTAGCTCTTGCAATTCAACTACTACATGTGGTGATGCTGTTTAATTTTATATTTATATTATAAAATAATTACAAAATAATAAAAAAAATCAAATTTCTTTTTTATTTGGCCTTCTTTTTTTCTATCAATATAGACATTATTTATTTTAATTAAATGTTTATCTTAAAATCCAGGTTTAACATTGAGTGATTATCTTCTTTGAACAACCACAAAAAAGGTTGAAATAAATGACAGGTTGACTCAATTTATACATTTAATTACAATCGTTTTGACAATAATCTGGTTGGTAATGCTCTGCACAATCAAATTCTATCGGTTCACCAAAATTGCAAACTATAAATTTATTACAGTCGCAAAAATGTTTATCCATATAATATTCATCAGGGTACACACAATAGTCATCTGGAGGTTTAACGTTTTTAGGATAATCGCAATTTTGATCGTGAGGATTAAAAAGTAATTTCGCTGGACAATCCATTATTGTATCTTGATAACCTTGACACATAATGAAACGGCTGCAATTCGTTGGATAAGGTATAAGAATGTTATTGTGTTTGCCATCGCAGTAGTCACCTAAAAATTTAATCATATTGCTTAAAATTGCTTTACAGTTTTAGTTATTATATTTACATGTACCTATCTTTCTTTAATAGATACAAACTACAAAAAATATACCATTTCTAACATATAACTTAAAAAACAAAAAAGATAAATAAATTTATGATTACTAAGTTCTTCAAGTTAAAATTAGATAATAAAATTTAAGGTTGAATGTGTATGTATGTAAAGAAAAAAGTTGTTATTAAATCCTAAGTATATATAATTTCTTGCACTTACTACATTTTATATTCTTCTTAAAATTAATTAAATTCACTAAAGGCGAATTTAAATTGAATTTAAATAATTTAACTTTCTATATGTATCTATGAATTTCGGTTCCTGGCCTATTGGCTCCGCCAATGCCATTAACAGAGAAAAAAATGAATTTCGGTTCAAAAGACCATATAGGCCAAAAAGTACAAAAATAAAGTTGTTTTTCTACACCTATGGAATAATATGTCTATTATATATGGTTTTTCTTTAAATAATAGTAGTAGTTATATTTACCTGTTGGATTATGAACCATAAGCCAACGGTATTTTGACCAATCACAGGTTTGTATATAATACAAACCAGAGTATCGACTCTATAAATGGAGGGGTAAGCATCCATTTGCAGGTATCGCAGGTATCGCTAAATCAGTGGTAGCGTTTGTATTGTGTGGAATAGTGAATTAAACTATTTAATTCAAGTACAAAAAACTGCGAAGGAGATGCGGAATAAATGTTAATTACATTAAATGACATTAAAATAAATACTACTTCTCAGTGTTCTGTAAGTGGATATTTAATAAAAAAATGTTTACAACAACATACAATGTGAGCATTATTCTAAATCCATTGAAAATTTAGATGATTCAGCTTTATTCTGTTTATTAAAAGCATATAGAAATAAAGACAATAGTGTCTATGGAAATCTTTTAATGCTTGGTAATAGTTTTATTATATTTATTGCTAAACTAAATAACATTTTTGTAAAAGTATTTGAAGAATTGGCAATAAAAGATAATGTTCTTCAAACTATAATAAATATTAGCAATAATGAAACTTTAGTACATCCTTATCCAAATTTCCCATTACTGTATGTGAAAAAATTATATTTTAGGTTAAGACTATACACTACCATTAAATGTATCAACAGAAATTTTAAAAGTAATGAAAATAAAGATAAATTGTTAATTTGAAGAAATAAATAAGTGTTAAAGTTGTTGATGTGTTTTTTTATATCCTTCCTTACTATCGAGGAAAATTGCATGTAAGACATACATATTCGGTCATTTATTTTGCGTAGAAATTCTATTTATATATAATTATTTAACTTAAAAAACCAATTTTACTTTTTTTAAAAACAAATAAATCAACGTTTAGTTAATATTATTAATCTTGTTAAAAACAAATTCTATTTTTCTAAACATTCTGAAAATAACAATTATCTCAACAATAAAGAAAAATTTCAAGTACGGGTCTTATTTATAATAACAATTTTTTTAGTACTGCCCTGAGCTTATACCACAAAACAGAATATTGGTTACCATAAAACAGACTAACCAATTTTCTGTTTTGTGGTTTATACTCCCAAAAAATGGCCGCTCTTGTCTTATAAACATCAAAGGTGCCGACAGCGAGTCGATACTCTGTGTCCATGGCAATGGAAAAGGTTCAATGATGTACAACAATTGTACTAAATCTAATACTTTTTGATTGTAAAGGCATATTTAGTAGCTCTTTAAAACATTTGGATGCAATTTTGATGAAATAAAATTGATAAATAATCTTTGTATTACATACAAATTATTAAATTTCAATGCAAATTAATGTAAAATGGTTTATTTAAATAAATTTAATTTAATGTGGTTTTTAATTATTCCATAAGTGTAGAAAAAGTATAGTATTATACTCGCGATTATGGCCATTATTAACTCGGGTGATTGAGCTCGGCTCGTGGGTACAATCTTCACCCTCGTGAATAATGGCCTACATAATCGCTCGTGTAATAATAATCTATTTTTTTGTAGTAGAATTTTCTGATTATTAATAAAATTAGTTTATTTCTGATGTTGTAATGCAGTGCGACTAGTCAAAGAAGGCAAGGGCTAAGCCTCCCCATAAAGATATTGACAAATAATTATGAACATTTTTTTCTAAAAATTCTTGGGGATCATTACTTTATCATTAGTTTGTAAAATAAATACATAATATGACCGAATTAACCGCTTAACGCACACATTTATTTGCAAAAATACATGAAAAAATTATCAATTTTTTTTATTACAGAAATATGATATACAAAGAAGACTATTGTTCCTAAATATGAACTAAAGTAAAAAAAAACATATTTTTTATAAGAAAAATATAAAAAATTAAATTACCTCATGCGCTCACCCGAGTTAACTCGGGCGAAACTTTTTTTATAAAAAATGTGGTAAATAGTAGGTATAATTCTTGTCAAATTAATTATCATTTTTTAAATATTGGTTACGGTATGGTATACCCTAAAACAAGGCGTAACACAAAAGGGGACGTCACAGTCAGGGCAGAAGTATCTGGTCTCTCTTCGAATCTTCTTTCCACGCGCATCTCGAACTCTGCTGCATATTCCACATTGACGAGTTAGGTTTTGTTTCTTTTCTGTAGCTAGAATATACTCGGGAAAATGACGACCTGTCAGTCTAAGAGGTGTAAGATGGTTTGATGGACGTCCTTTGCGACATGCAAATTCGTCTTGATGATATTTTTCCATAATTACTTTTACTAGTTCAAGTCTATAAACCACGATGATTTAGTTCCTCCCGTTTTACGAAATAATACAAATGAATTCCAAAGTCCACCAGGTGAAAGAAAATTTTCTTGTAATACTCTTTTCCTCTTTTTTGTGGAAGATTGTAATCTGCGAGATGCTGATCGACATGATCAACACCTCCCGTTGTATCATTATTGTATCATTTCTTTTTGTTACTTCTTGGGGGCATTAGAATGTACAGTTAAAATCAAAGATGTATCTTTCTTATCTTTCAATTTGAGAGCGCACACCTTACCTCTTTGAAATGCAACTATATCAACTTTTCGCAATTTTTTATTTTTTACTTCACTTGGAATCTCTTTTCTGGATAGCTTCAATGTCCCATATAGGTACATCAGTTTTATTGGAAATTAGTAGATCGGCAAGTTGAGGTGAATTATAAAAATTGTCCATAGTCAAACGTACCCGGTTTTTGATTCACACAAAAGATAAGTTTTTATTCCAAATCTAGCTCTTTTCAATGGTATATACTGGATCCATCCAAACGGCCTTTGTACAATAGCAAGCTTTCATCGATAGTTATGTTTCTCAGGAGTTACTGCGTCACGAAACTTGGCAGATAATTTTACATATACATAGGCCAAATTTTGTTTAGTTTAGGATTAGGATGTGTGGCTGCGTTAAAAGCTTCATTGTTGTAGAAATGAATGATTTGGTATATTGCTTTAAACCGTTTATTACCAATACACTTTGAAAAGAATGGTGTCCAACTATTACCTCTATTCTTTTGATCCGCATTCGGCTGTAACTCGCACCATGTTCTCGCCAAAATGTTTTCAGAATCATCGGAAGTTGAACATTAGCCGAAGAATGGTCGATACTGGTATCAGAAACACTTTCGTCCACTACAGCTTCAGCATCAGAAACATCTGAATCTAATAGGTCCTCGGTACTACTCATTTTACCAATCAATTTACAGCGCGGAAACTATAAAGTAATTTACGTATAATTCCTTTTGAGATGCATAAGCGTGCGTCTGTTAGTCTCTCTAATAAACTAAACAGTTCAGCTTTCAACAGAGGCGGCCTTACCCATTGCGAGGTTCAGGGCGGCAGGTCTTTGCAAGGCCCTTTGTCCTTCGTGAAAAGTATGTAATGCGAAAGTAGGTTTGGTTGTTTGGTTTAGGTATTTGTCATGTTTGGGGAGAAATACTAAAGTTATACAAATAAATAAAATTTCAGTTTTAAAATATTTTACATTGAAAGATTTACAAAATTAACAAATATAGAGATGATAAATTTTAAAATTGATGTTTGCGGCTTTTCTGAAGAAATAAATCAAATTTAATCCGGATTGGACCTTTCTCATTTTACGACATGCTCTGGGAATATGTGCTTAGTGAGACAAGCTTCATTAAACCTGTGTGGATATGTTGAGGTTACGAAAAACAGCATAGAAGGAAAAACCGTGAGTAAGATATGCAACCAGTTTTAGCCGTTAGCAAATTGTTATTTTTTAAATTTTAGAGGTTTTGAAGTGAATTTGTGGTAATTATTTTTCTCGGACCATTTTTAAAAATACTCTTCTTAAATTAATCCTACCTGTGACATTGAAGCCTGTGAAAGTTCCTTCGAAAATACACAAGATAATAATAAACCAAGAACTTGCTATTACCATCTTTCACTAAAAGATTTAAAACTTTGAATAAAAGTAAATTTATCATTTACCTAACTACCAACATAAATTATATTTATCTTGAAAAGTTGTAAATAAAATCCTGGTGATTAAAATGCGATTATGAGCATAAATTTTAATTTATTTTTTTCTATAAAAATAGAGATACGAAATTGAGAATTTTTTTTTTCATCAACTACACACATCTATAAACCGAGTATTATAGGATAATACAATTCATTATGAAAGTGAAAATTTTCTAAATACAATGATATTTAATAATGTAGAAAGATCATTTAAAAGATATATATCTAGATATTACTAAATAAAATGAATTATTTATGTTGGCTCTATTTTATATACTGACTAATTTATCCAGGCTAATAAAGATTCTCGAATGGGACAAAAACTGATCTTCCATTGTGTATTCAACAAATTTTTCAAAAATAAAATAGGTTCGTAGGTAATCAAGAAAATATCAGTTTATTTTTTAGTTTTGTTAAATTGATCAAGAAAGCCTTAAAGCTTAAAGAAACCATAAAAATAAATGTAATTAAAATACCAATAATTAATTAATATTATTTACATTAGATGTTCGAATTGTAGTCCACCTGCTGCAACACACATCTCGAATCTTACCAGAAGATTTCTTGTACGTGTGGCTTGAATGGTTTTGTAGACAAGCATGTCGCCAAATTACTCCTGCAATGATTCAAGCCACACATACAAGAAATCTTCTGGCAAGATTCGAAATGTGTTTTGCAGCAGGTGGACTACAATTCTAACATCTAATGTAATAATTAATTTGTTAATTGTTATTTTTATGTTTCCTTTAAGCTTTAAGGATTTCTTGATTAATTTAACAAAAATAAAAAATAAACTGATATTTTCTTCATTACCTATGAACCAATTTTATTCTTGAAACATTTTTTGAATAGACGATGGAAGATCAAATCCAAAATTATAAAAAAATATACAGGGTGTCATTGGAGAATCTTTATTCGTTTTAGAGATATAGCCTGGATAAATTAGTCTGGGACACCTAGTACAGTCAAACCTGGATAAGTGAGAAAACACTACAAGTGAGAGTCAGCTCCCAAAACCTCTGTTCGAATTTCGAACATTCTGTTATACCCGATCGGGTCGCCTTCTCTAAAAATGTGACAGTGACAGATAGTGACAGAATTATAAAATGTTAACCACGTCGTGTAATATTATATTACAAAAAATTTTTAGTATATTGTATTTGTTGGCAATTATTGCCCAGAAATTGTGTATGTATCCCGAAATTTGGTATTTAGTACATAATAAATGTTATTTATGCTGTTTACCATTTCAATTAATGGAATCCATCAGAAAAGGTGATAAGAAAAAATAAAGGTAAAAACATTGAAAGAATTCGCGTCAATGGAGACGATCCTCAGTTAAAAGGCAACGCTCTCCAACCTCTATTAGCGACAAGCAAAAACCTCTGTAAAAGAGAGTGGTTTTTACCTCATGCGGACCTCCGTAAGTGAAACTGTTACTTATCTATACCTTTATAAGCGACAGTCGAGCTTTATTTATTTGTATTATTTAGGAGGAACAAATTACAAATTTAACATCGGCTATCTTTTTATTCATTTTCGTGGAACTTTCTACCATTGTTTTTGTGTTGTTATCTCGTCAATATTGTACCTATTCTATTTCGTAGAACTGAATAGCGTTGTTGTGTCACTTGCTCTGACTTGTTATTGCTGCGTGCTATCGGCTTCAGAATAGCATATACATTTTCAAACTCAAATCGCTTACAATGAATTAATTTTAAGGACGGCCTATTTATTGTGTATAACCAATTAACAGTTGTCCACGCCCACATCTTTAATGTTTGCAGCATAAGGTATTTTATTGACAAATTGCCTGTCCCTCTGTTCCTTGTAAATAAACTTAATCCCCAAAAACCATTTAATGTAGGCGTTTAAAGGGCGTTTTTATAACTTCGGTAGGTAAACGAAATTCACATTTAACATGTATAATATGCTATTCTAAAGCCGACTGTACCTCTATAAGAGAGAAACCTGCAATAGCGAGAAACTCGGGTTAGTGAGAAATCTCCATAAGTTCCCTTGAACTTTTACTTACCCAGGTTTGGCTGTAAATTATAGCGTTGAGTGAGAAATATAATAAGAGACGCAAGCAACCTCTTCAGCGATTTTGTGCTGCAAAATGATGTTGGCGGAGAGATGTCACCACCCGTTCATTTTCTCTAGGAATTTTTAGTTTTATATTGACTCATAGATAAAAGACACTATTGACCGTAGTAGGGTAAACAACTCCGAATGGATTTTTCAGATTGTGACTCTCTCGATTATTTTCTATTAAGTGTGTAGTTAATCTAGACATGTTTTTAAATATGATGTATAGGTATTATATTAATAAATGAATATGTTTACATTAGAATCAATATTTAAATTGTTTTCAGATTTGAACAGATCATAATAAATGTGTTTTGAATTTTTTTATGAAAATACTTATTAAGAGATCCTCCAGATGGGAATATGAAAAATTTCAGACCAAAACTAATAAAAAACATAAGAAAATTAGTACATTGGAAAACTAACAATAGTTTTTCGTTTGTTTTAATTATTTTTTATTTAACCAAATTAATAGTTTTTACCCTTACTTCGTGGAAAATTATTTAATCAATTATTTCTTTTGCTTTTATTATTTAAATAACTTTGGAATTATGACATGTACGTCAATTATACTTTAGGTCTTTGGTATTAACTATTAATTAATTAACAATTTTGGCTATTTATAAAAGCTCTAGCTGTATTATTTATTTAATTATTGACTATTGTTGATAAAAAAGATCGAAAAATAGTATTATATAAATAATAAATAAATTATAAGGTTTCCATTTTTTGTAGTTTATTATAAAACTAAATTAAAGCCTTATTTAAAAAATTTAAGTATTAGGGCACAGAAATATTATTTTGAAAATAGAAAAAAAAATCTTTTTGAAAAATGCTCATGTTTGTTTTCATCACAAAATTAAGTATTAAAATAAATAAAAGAAATTTTATTATTATTTAGTTACAAAAAGAGAACGTTATAATTAACAAACGCATTTTTTAGCAACAGATAAATTTTTTAAGACACCGTTTTTTCACTAAAAATCATAAATTGTATCAACCAATAAATTAAGAAAAAAAAATTTTAATTACCTAGTTCATAAACAATCCATCTGTTTATAACAATTTTTTAAACAATGCTGTTAAAAAATTTAAAATAAAAATGTTTATGTAGCTTTTAACATTTAAAAGTAAAAAAAAATGTATTAATAATTTTTTTCATCTTAAATTTTGACGTTTTTTCAATTGTTATTAAAAAACCAGAAAATGCAAATTTTTACATTTGTCCAACGGGGATCCATTTGTTAGCCTATTTAGAATAACTTGATGAAGTAAAACAAATTCTAAGGCTTTAGTTACATACTAATCTCGGTAATGCATTTGTTTCATCACATTTTTTTAAAGGTCGTTAGAAAACACAAAAATATGTTTTTGTTTAGCATCTAACATTTAAAAATAGATACATTCGAGATATGGAACCAAATGTATTGATAATTATTTTTTTAATCTTAAATTTTGAAAACTCTTCGTTTTCACGCAACTTCCACGTTTAATTAAAAATTTTTTATGACAGCCGTTTCGCTATATAGAATTAAAAACCTAATTTTTTTAATAAACGCGGAAGAGTTTTTAATTATTCTTTGTAAGATGGACTTACAAAAAGTAAGGGTTAGTACAATTAATTAATTTAATTTTTAAATGTTGATAAAAAATTGGAAATTCACATTTTTAATTTTTTTCAACTGTTAGCCTATTTAAAATAATTGGACGAAGTAAAACAAATCCGGCTTTAGTTCAATATTTAAATATTTATAAAGATTTTTTTGTTAACATTTACTTCAAAAAAGTTGTTAATTAACAATACCATAAATAATGAAAATATTGGGATTGGGATGACATTTTTTTAACCTTGGATTATTGTTTATTCATGTATCCGAATATAGTACATGAATTTTATCATTCCTTAGTATTCATATTTAATAGGTTTAAATATTTTTTTTAGTTACTGCGTCGTAGTGTGGCAGTGCGCATAGATACTAGAAGATACTAGACATTTTTTCTTCAAATTAATTTTTATTTTTCTACATAGTCTCCTTGTAAGTCTATACACTTCTCCCAGCGATGCTCCCATCTCTTCAACCCGTCCAAATAGTACTCGGCGTCTTTCACTGCAAAATAGTTGTTTACGAAGGTGATGGCCTCCTCATTCGATGAAAATCTTTGTCCTCCAAGCGCAACTTTTAGCTTAGGGAACAAAAAAAAGTCGCTTGGGGCTAGATCTGGTGAGTAAGGAGGGTGGTCAAGCAGTTCAAACCGTAATTCGTGGATTTTCGCCATGGCAACCGCTGAGGTGTGAGACGGCGCATTGTCTTGGTGAAACAAAATTCTTTTTTTCTACAAATGTAGCCGTTTTTCCGCAATTTCTGCCTTCAGCTTGTCAAGTAATGATGCGTAGTATGCTCCTGTAATGGTTTTCCCTTTTTGAAGATAATCGATTAAGATAACTCCATGACTATCCCAGAAAACAGTTGCCATCACTTTCCCAGCCGAAGGAACAACCTTTGCTTTTTTTGGAGCCGTTCCCCCTTCGCAGTCCATTGTTTTGACTGTGTTTTTGTTTCTTGAGTATAATGGTGTATCCAAATTTAATCTACAGTAATTAATCGGCGCCAAAACTCTGATTTATTGCGCGTAATCTGCGCCAACAGAGTTGGAAATGTTCATTCGAACACGTTTTTAGTCCAAAGTGAGCAAACGCGGCACCCAACGCGCGGACAGCTTTCTCATGACTAAATCTTGATTCAATATGTGACAAACACGTTCTTTGGGCATGTTTATAGCCGCTGCTATCTCTCTAATTTCAATTCGACGGTTGTCTAGCACCATCTGGTGAACTTGAGCGATATTATCGTCAGTGGTTGCAGTTTTTGGACGTCCCGAACGTTCATCGTCACCCCAACTGGTACGGCCACGTTTAAATTCAGCAGCCCAAAATTTCACGGTGGTAAATGATGGTGCAGAGTCCCTGTACACAGCGTCCAACTCGTCTTTGATTTGCGTAGGCGTATTGCCTTTCAGAAACAAATATTTAATGACAACTCGATACTCGATTTTTTCCATTTTCATAAAAACACTCACATCGACTCACTCAAATGATTGTCAAAGAACCCACGTATACTGTCTAATATTTAATTTATTTGTGCACTAAAACAGCTTAACTGATTTATAACACAATTTATTTACACTTTTACTGATTTATCTGTACAACTTTTGAACAAATACCAAAACTGCTTCCTCGCACAACGATATTTATACATACGCCATTGCTTCTCGTATGTTCCAGAAAGTCTAGAACATATCCCGTCTAGACTATACGCGTAGGTTCTTTTTAGTTCGAGAAGCTTCCAGGTAGCCGGTCGGCAGCTTTTCGACGTAAACAACCTCCAATCGCGGCGGTCTCAGTCTTTTCAACGACGACTCACATCACAATTTTTAAGCTGATGACTAGAATGTTTCTCACAGGGCCTCGGCTACCATCCTCCATCCTCACGATAATTTACAAAAATATATTCTAAATACTGTTGTAACTCAAGGCACACAGACCCTCTAATATTATTCTTCTCAATTTTTCATGTGCATGAGGATGAGGCATATTTTGGGACTACTCTTAAGTATTTGGTTCCATAGTAGTATTTGACTTTTGAATATTGATTCCTTGATGTAATGTGTTACCACTCTCAAGCAACTGTTTTAATGGCATATCCATCAATATTAAAACAAATTTAAACTATATATCATATACTTTTTTTAGAGAATAATCTAGTTTTCGGAAATCTCTAATTGTAAATGTGATATTTAGCGGATGCAGTGCGCCTAGTGGAGTAGACAAATTGAGTACACTTTCCAAAGTTTTGTCAATAACTTTAATAAAATGCTCACAGTTTTTGTAACATATATAAATATAATCCTCTTCTTAGGTTTTAATATGTAACGGAGGTCGTCGATAGAATATAGTAGGTTACTCGTAGGTTAAAGTCAATTACACCTTCTCGAAGTTTAGTCGCTAGTGCGTAATTGACTTCTTAATCAACGCGTTACTATTTTGGTAATCTCTAATTTTTTGAAATTTATTTTCTTACATAACCACTCATATCAACTATGAAAACTTTTTTTTAATCAACAATTTAAATAGATAACTGCGAGAATGGGTCTGAGGTACAAATATATATCAATCAAGGGTACTTGATCAATTCATTTATTGTATCTTTGCAAAGAATATAAGAATAAACATGTTTAAATATATCGTTCTATTGTGCCTTGTATCATTTGTGATAGCCGAAGATGGTAAGTACGCCATAACATCAAAAGTAAATTTAACACTATAATGAAGTTTATGAAATTTAACTAGTACATACTTTTCAACAAATTACGTACACTGTTTTTCCTACGACTTCAAGATAAATTTCAGTTTTTAAAGTCAGAACTTATAATTAAAAAAAGATTGATTTTTAAAAAACTTTATTGAGCTACTAATAGATATTGACAGAAGCAATATAAAACTGGTTATTTTGAAATATAACAAATTTGAAAAAATCACATACTTCTCACACACTATCATTATACATTTTTACTTTGGAGTTCCGTTCTTATTTAAAAAAAATCACATAAATGTTATATTGATTCTTATTTTCTTCTTTTTCGCTTTCAAATTGTTAAAATAGTGCGATACGTCTCATTTTGTATTGGGTGAGGTGGAAAAAATACTTTGAAAGTTAAAATCGATTTTCTAACTTTTTAAATCTTTTCAGTGACATGCCCCCCGATCGATCCCACCGGCGAACCCGTATACTTACCCGATTCCAAAGACTGTGGTGTATTTTACGAATGTTCTGGAGGAAGAAAATACAGATTTGATTGTGCACCTGGTACTTACTTCGATGATAAGACAGACAGATGTGACTGGAATGTAGAATGTGGTAGTAGATCTACTAGTACCAAACCAACAACGACCACCGAAGCCCCTACAACAGCAGAAAAAACGACTAAAAAAAACTAAAAATGTTTATATATTTTCGATAAAGTAAATATATTTTAATAAAAAAAGGTCATTATAGTTTTCATTTATAAATTACTGTTTTATAGCCGAAGAGCAATTTTAGGGGTAATTAATCATGAGTTTAATTTGTTAGTTAGTACACTTGTATTTTTAAAATACAAAAAATTATATTTCATTAGGAATAATAAAAAACTCTTCGTTTTAACAAAACTTCCAATATTTATTTAAAAAAAAGTAAGGAAGTAATAAGACATAACAATATTAAAGCCTAGATGTTATTAGCCCTACTTATCAACATCAAGTACCTAGTTAAGTTACAAACAAACAAACCGTAATTTCAATATGTCAATCTGTCGATGCTAGTTATTAGCGGAACAGCTGTAATTGAATTTTAAAGCGAATTTTTCGAATAAATAGTGGAAGTTTAGTTTACCCGTTCAGTTATTTATTGTTCTTAGGTATAAGCTGTGTAATTATTATTTCAAAGTAGCAGTAGTTGTGTGATACGTTAGTTTATTGATTGTGCTTTAGATGAAAAGAGGATACTTAAGACCTACACGCCTTATTATAAGTACCATCCGCAAGCGGTTCTGGAGAATGCCGATTTTAGGCTCTACTACGACAGGCCTATTATGACCGATAGACAGGTGACGAATAACCGGCCAGATATCGTGGTGGTGGATAAAAAAGCTAACACAATTCTTTTGGCGGATGTCGCTGTAACAAATAATAACGTCATAGATAAGCACAAGGATAAAATTACAAAGTACACCGATCTTGCGATTGAACTTGGGCAGATGTGGCATGCAAAGAAGGTAGAGGTGGTACCACTAATCGTATCGTCTACAGGTCTTATTTCCAGAAATCTGCATGACAGCCTAAACAAACTGGGCCTTCATAAGAATACGTACATTGATATGTAGAACCCAGTAATGTTGAACACATGTCATTGAGCCTAATCCCATTCGCGTTCTCGCTGGGGATAGGTGAGTATTACCAGCAAATGCTGAGTGAAAGCAAACGTCTTTTGAAAATAATAATAATAATTATTATTATAATAGTTTCTCTTATGTACTGCTGTCGTTGTTTGGGGTTTCAGGTAATATTGGTTATAACTTTTTAAATACCCGGTATAACATAATAAAACTTTACATTGTTGTGATGTGGAAGTGAAGCAGATTTCAAATTTAAAATAAAATACAGGGTGTTCCATTTAAACAAACATAAGTTTGGTGTGCCACTATCTTATGGAACACCCTGTAAGATTGTAACTAATTTTAAAATATGGAGTTTAAAGCTGCTTATAATTTTGGTCAATAACTTTTTTTTGTAATTTTTACTATAACAGGCCTACTGAGCTTCCTCACACTAATCAATCACCCTGTAGAAACATCATGTCGCTTTCGAAAAGCTATATAATTAAAAAAATCCTTTAACCTGACTCATAGACATTGAGAGCTTAATTTTTACTTTACTTTTTATATCATTTTTATAGTCTTATTTAAATTCTATTATAATTCTATTAAAAAATGACATTAAAATTTTTTTAAAAAATAAAGTGATTTTAAAACACATATATAGACAGCCCTAGGCAATAGAGTGATAAAATATCTGTCCAGTTTTAGTTATAAATTTCTATTCGTCTGTTTTTAGGAATTTTTCAAATTTCTAGGTATTAAATTTTTAAACCGCAATTAAATAAAATTTATAAAGGGAAGATACACGTGTTACTTAATCAAGGTGCTAGGTAAAATGTTTCTTTTAAGTTTATACCTACAAGGATGTCGACAGAAACACAAAAAATAATTATAATATTATAAGACAAAATGTTTTTTTACAATAGGAAACATACATTCAAAGCCGACAAGGATCAATTTAAGATAACGAATTAAACGTAATTTCATTACGAGTTCAGAAAATATGCTTTTAATTTTAATATTTTCTGCTAAACTAAAGAATAATCTGGCAACAATGTATTCTTGTTGACCCTAAAGCGCTATCTGTGTAATGCTCTAAAAAGTATAGACTTAGATGGCAGCACCTCACAGAAACCAAATTAATTCAATTTGCAATAACTGTTTAATTGATTTTTTCAGCTTGTCTATTAAAAAATTATTAATTTTTTGTAGTGAATATATTTAATTATAACTACTAAATGTATATCCCATAAAATTATATTCAAATTTATGATATAAGTATACTTAGTCCAGGAGGAATCGGCGCATGAGTACCGAAAACTATTCCACCTGAATTTTTTTATGTGATCCTTTTCAAATTGCCCTCCTAATGACATAAATGTATGTTGCCATGGCGCAACCCGGTGCCATATTGTTTAAACCGAAATTGTTTAAACAATTACAAGGAATTGTTATTTTTCAACCGGACAAATTTTTTTTATATTCTTTATTGAAATGCCATTAAAAAATGTCCTATGACTTTTCACGATAAATTTAATATTTTTAAAGATATGAATTTTTTAAGGTTCGAAAAATCTCAAATTTGGGTACTTTCGACCTATGAAAAATATATTAAAAAAATAGATAATGTGAAAGTAATAAATGTTTTTTATTCTCTATACAATAGTTAATAATATTGTTAATAGAGATTTAAAAAAATTTCATTGTTTATATCTTTTTTTTAATTGTTAATTTGACGCGCTCACAAGTATGCATCCCTTACTTTTAAGTATCGTTGTCTCTCTCTGACTCATGCGTTGCGTCGGCCTCTCTGTGTCTTGAATCATTATCATTTATCTTAAAAACTATCAACTTTATCAAAATTGTCAAAGAAAGCAATGTTATTAGATAATAATTAAATTGCCTACAATTTGTTTTTAATACATTTTTTTCTGAAATCAATTTTTCAAAAGTTCTTTAAGCATAAATCGGAACATGTCATTAAAATTACTTTTTTATCAAATTATATTACTTTTTGCTATTAAACGTTATTATTTATACAAAGAGTAACCTTAAAAGAATAAAAAATAAAAGAAAGCATTTTTTTCTTACTCAGACACACTCATACACACACTATGATCCTACATATACATAAAATTATTTTTATTCAATTTATTTGAATGTTTTTTCTAAATACCCAATATATTTTTAATATTTATAAATAATTGTGATTTCAAAAAATGTTCTTATTATTGTTGATATAAATGCAAAAATTACTATGATAATAACAAAAAAGTAATATAAACTGATAAAAGTAATTTTAATGACAATATGCTTAATTTTGAAAAATTGATTTCAGAAAAAAATGTATTAAAAACAAATTGTAGGCAATTTAATTATTATCTAATAACATTGCTTTCTATAAAAATTTTGATAAAGTTGATAGTTTTTAAGATAAATGATAAATAATGATTCAAGACACAGAGAGGCCGACGCAACGCATGAGTCAGAGGGAGACAGCGATACTTAAAGGTAAGCGATGCATACAAATTAACAATTAAAAAAAAAGATATAAACAATGAAATTTTTTTAAATCTCTATTAACAATTTTATTAACTATTGTATAGAGAATTAAAAAAAAATATTACTTTCACATTATCTTTTTTTTTAATATATTTTTCATGGGTCGAAAGTACCCAAATTTGAGATTTTTCGAATTTAAAAAAATTCATATCTTTAAAAATATTAACTTTATCGTGAAAAGTCATAGGACCTTTTTTATTGGTATTTCAATAAAGAATATAAAAAAAATTTGTCCGTTTGAAAAATAACAATTCCTTGTAATTGTTTAAACAATTTCGGTTTAAACAATTTGGCACCGGGTTGCGCCATGGCAACATGCATTTATATCATTAGGAGGACAATTTGAAGAGGATCACATAAAAAAATTGAGGTGGAATAGTTTTCGGTACTCATGCGCCGATTCCTCCTGGACTAACTTTTTTGGAATAAAAAATATTGCAATTGCATGACTTCTGCAAGTTCAAAATTTTTTTAAAAATTCACATATGTTTCTGAACCAAAGCTAATTTATTTTATAAAAAAATTGCGACTTTTTATGTACTGGTTTCTTTGCTTTATACTTACAAAAAAATAGTTTTTCCGATTTTTATTGAAAACAAAACATACAAGCTAAATGAAATTGTGGTAAAATAATACCTAAGGCTGAATACGTCTTCTCAAATTTTTCAAATTTTTTGAACTTGTAGATACTTTTTCCAGAGGTCCATATAAACCTTAATGAACATTCTCTATTCTATTCGGCTTTTCGAAAGTCTAGACGCCCTCTGGAGGATAAATAATAAACCTACTTTGTGAGTAATCACAAATTATTTTTAATTTTATTTTGGATTGTTATGTGGAGGTTGATGTTTGATTCTTTTATTTGTATTTGTAAAATTACCACCAAACAATTAAAACACACAACTCACCCACTAAGTTCGACACCTCAAACAAAAAGATTACTCACAATCCTCCATATTTGTTTACGTTTCTTAGCGCCCTCGACGGTAGTCGAAATCGCGAATAGACTAGTTCAGTTTATTTTATTCTTTAATAATTATGTTATCGTCTCAAAAAATATACTTAGTAATTACGCAATTTAAAATGTGGATTTTTAAGAACAATGTATATTTGGTTGCATAGATACTACATGAAAATAAAATTATATATTAAATACAACCCAGTAGGCGTGTCCATACCAGATGCTGGAAATAGATCTATCAGTAGCGTAGAAATTAGTAATAGTAGAAATTAAAAATAGAAATAGTAGAAATTAACAAATATTAAATGTTTCGTTTGTATGAAAAAATGTAAGA
Organism: Ophraella communa; assembly: GCA_035357415.1. Lineage (NCBI taxonomy): Eukaryota > Metazoa > Arthropoda > Insecta > Coleoptera > Chrysomelidae > Ophraella > Ophraella communa. The sequence goes on along the minus strand of CM068988.1, from coordinate 14,326,368 downwards.
ATGATAGATATTGAGTTCTATTTGATATAATATATAATGGTGAATTAATTTATTAAATAAAATAAAATTGTCACCGTTACTAAAGTACATTAAGCATTTAAAAAAATATAGAAAGATTCAACTAGACAAACTACAAGCTACGGTTTGTACACTAGGTTAATAAAAATTTAAAGTATTAATAATTTGCTTAAAAATATATTTATACAGTGTGGAAATGCCATATGGAATTAATTCATTATTTCGATTACTGTATATATTTCAGGAAAATCTCAAAACACGTCAAATTTAAAATATAAATTGATATTATTTAAAGTGAAAATGTGATCCCTACCTGCAACCCCCTTTGAGTGACAGTTATAACCCTCAATTTTTTAAATGGAAGTAGCCTATGGGCTTGTGTATTTCGTTTGAAAGGTCTCTTCATTCTCTATCCAAAAATGTTACTGTTTTTACATTTATTGCAAAAATTAACATAAAAAAAATAAAATATCTATGTATCTAATATTTAATTGTTCATAACGTATAAAATATGAATGTCATGACGTAGATGTTCAAAATGCTCACCGCGAAAGTCTTGGCAACATTTTAATCTTAAATAAAAATGTCTTCTAAATTTAATTAACATAACAGGATGTGAAGGCACACTATATTCATCAACATTAAAACATAGATTTAAACTAAAATGTCATACTTCTTTTGGCGAATTATATAGTTTTTTGTAATCTCTAATTCCATTTGAGACCTCAGTGACCTCAGTATAGCGGTTAGGTAGTGGGTTCCTAAACCTATTCTTACTCTCTTGATAATGACTACTATCAATTATATAAAAAAATTTCTCACATTATACTATCAATTTTAATTCAAACTACTATGAAATCTTAATTTTTTTATATAATAAAGTTTTTGCAACTTGTTAAAAATATACTGCAATATTTAAATATTCGATAATAATATAATGAGCATAATATCAACAGAAGTTGTTTAATATTACCTTAATCAAATAACTTTTATTATTTTATATTATTTTGTGTATTTGTAAGAAAATTTTAACTTAGAAATAATTTTATTATGTAATGTATCAATATTATATTTTGTACATAAAAATGTTATTTAAACCTACTAAAAACTTCGCGAAATGGATTAAATAATGTGTTAAAAGGAGACAGATATATTTTTACTATGTTGTGATCTGGAAAGATCGACAATAGACGAAGTGAGTATGTCTAGTTATATGTAGGAAAGAGAGAGATACACATTTTTCTAGAAATGACTAATTCATAGAACATAAAAGAAGTTTCTGGGAGGATAAAAAACCTATAAGAGGACTTGAGCAGAGGTCGTTGGGTGAAGTATATTATTAGAAGCCAGCCATAGAAGATCGGTTATAGTGAACAGTCAGTTTGAACAAAGTGAACAAACAGTATTTAAAAGTAGAACGATAAATTATAAGTGTACTTTCTATGTATAATACAATTAAAAGAACTAAAATCCAACAAACACTGAACTATATCCATTTGGAGGAACAAACAAGGAACAATTATATTACACAAGAAACCAAACGTGTATAACAATCACGACAATTTGCCAAAGTCGGAGATTCCACGAATACCTGTTTTAATTTAACTCATAAATTTGTAATTATAATTAATCAATTTTTCATTCAGATACCTACCTAATTATCCAACTATCCACATAATACATACATATATATATTTTTTTAATTTTTTGTTAAATTTATTTAGGTAATGTTATGTTATGTATTATTGTGAAATTAGTTTTTATTTTATATTTTTTATTTATTTTTGTAATATAGTATATGTAGGTACTTATATATAAAATGTTATGCAATGACCAAACTCCTTGTTCATGTTTATTAACTATAGAACAATAAACTTTATTTATTTATTTATTTAGTTATTTATTTATCCAACTAGAAGCTTGCAGAACAAAGCACCCCTAAGAAAAAGAAGATCTTGTTGCTATTAGAACATTTAAAAAATATTAATCAATCAAATTTATAAATACAAATCAATAAATTAATCTTTCAAATCATAATATTCATTACAATACATATACTTAACCCTATTCTTCGTTTTTATTATGTAATCGAGGTCATAGATAAAGTATGGTGGGTTACTCGTGTATAAATTTTAGTAGCTTGTGCGTAATTGAATTCTTAACCACGTGTAAAGTATTACTATTTTTGTAATCTATAATTTTTCTAAATTTATTTTCTTATATAACCACTCATATCAACAATGAAAACATTTTTAATCAACAATTTAAATAGATAACTGCTAGAATGGGTCTGAGGTATAAATATATATAAATCAAGGATACTTGATAATTCATTCGTTGTATTTTTGCAAAGAGGACAAGAATAAACATGTTTAAATATATTGTTCTTTTGTGCCTTGCGTCACTTGTGATCGCCCAAGATGACGTATCAGCAGGTAAGTAACAGTGTTAGATGCCTTAACACCTAAAATTGTAGTGCTTCTGTGAGCTCGTTCTTTTTTTTTATTTTACTTTTTTATTGGTCATTGAAGTACAAAATGGTATATTACGTAACTAATGTGGAAAGTGTCATTTTACATTATGACGAAGCTTATATCTATAACGACTTCAGCATGGTTTATCTTCGCAAAGTATGAATTCCTGGAAGTGTCAAAATGTGTAATTTTAAAATAACTTTATAGAACTAATAATAGATATTTAGAGAAGCATGACAATATAAAATTAGGATTGTAGATAATTTAATATTTATTTCCATCAAAATATAACAATCTTGCTGATGTAGTAAATTTGTTCATTATCAACCAAGGTAAAAAAGTACAGGGACTAGTTGATTAGAACTAAATTTCAATCCATTTGACAGAATTTGAGGTTAAAAAATATTTTACATTACTCTTTTAATAGTCCACCTACTTATACAAAAATGACAATCAATTGGCTTATGCCTGTATTTTCATATATAATATTATACGAGAGAAAATTTTGCAGGCAAAATTTTCGGCTGATATGAAAGTTTGTTGCTTGGCAATTTACGCAAATGAAATTCTGTCAAAATTTCATAATTTGGCCGGGAAAAATTTTTCTCTCGAATGGTATTCGACAAGACTATTTCACGAGAAAAACAAGACAATATCAACGAAACATAATCTTTGTTTATTTGTTAACAATATTAAATGTACAATGGGACATTTTCCGAAACCAATTTTCTGATTTCTTCGCCTGACCGGCACCCGAATCTTGATATTTCGTCTGGATTGATTATTTCTTTTCAAAATTATGAAGACGCTTCAATGACGTTTGTGAAACTGACAACTATAGAAATACCAGACACCTTAGTAACGGATCTGTCATAATTTTGTCGCTGGGATATTACATATTGTCGTATATAATATCATAAGAGAGAAAATTTTGCCGAAAAAATGATCGAAAATTGTCAAAAAGCAACAAACTTGAATAAAACCAGAAGAAAATTTGGCCGGGAAAAATTTTTCTCTCGAATGGTATTCGACAAGACTATTTCACGAGAAAAACAAGACAATACCAAAGAAACATAATCTTTGTTTTTATATTTTGCACTTATAAAAATCTTCATTATAAAACGCATTTGCGTATCGTAATGTAACTTTTACGCACGCAAATTTTTGTTTTAAATGGTTGGCGACATGAGTGAAGTTTCTAAAGGCAAGACTATTGACAATGACATTTGTGGCTAATAGCAATTTATTAATTTTATATTGTTCTTTAAGAAAGTATCTGTGAATATGAATATAATATTTTACTTATATAATATATTATTATTGGTATATTATTCATTTTAAAATATTTTAAAACATTAACATTTAATAATCTAAATGTCACAACTGTCAAATTTTATAAATTATACAGTGCTGCCGACATACTTTTTAAAATAAAAATTTTCGTAATTACATAAAAATAAAAAATTAATTTAAAAAATGGTAAAAAGGGCAAAATATAAAAAATATTATAAACAACTTATTTCATATGGCTGTATAACAGAATTCCATATGAAATGCGTTGTTTAATATACTATTATGACGTTTGTGATACTGACTACTATACAAATACCAGACACCTTAGTAACGGATCTGTCATAATTTTGTCGCTGAGATATTACGTATTGTCAATATGAAACGTGCCGTTTCTTATTATCAAGGGTAATATTTTTGTGGTAACTAGATTTTGAGAATATTTTAGTATCAATTAATTGAGACATAATTTGACATTAACAATCTGATAAAAGCCCGAGAGCTTTAGCTCGATAAAAAAATTAAGTCTAATACTAATTAAAGTTAAAAACACAATTGTTGTGAACTACATCTGTTATATTGCTTAAATATTCCCTTTTCTGAAGGTGTTCTTCTTTAGATTTTGAAGTTAAGGCATTTATAATGCAGTTGGATGATGCCTCTTTATTAACTCTACCACTATTTTTATCAGAACTTCGCATTTTATTCCAAATTTGGCTAATTGAGAAACAGCAGCGGAGCTACAGGAATGGTTGGAAATTTTTATTTTTTTGGTATTCATGCCAATTGATTCTGTTCCCATTTTGGTCCATTTCGACAACTCATTTCTACCAATAGGTTGATTTTTATACCACTGAGAAAAATTTTTTTCCCAAAACTTATTTGATGTTAAAAATAATCTGTTTGATGTTATGTTGGGGCCTCGTTTGGATATTAATTTTTTAAATAATCTTACTGGACACTTGCTAAGATTTTCGTTATTTATAATAAGCCATTATACTCTATTCTTTAAGATTCCTCTCAGTTCTTTTTTATATATATATATAAAGTAAAACTTCTTTTGCAAGCCACCAGGGCTTTCTTCATTGAACTTATCAATTATGGAGTATATTTCCGACATTTCTAAAGCTGGGTTCCGGTGAACAATAGGTACACACGAATTTCGAAATTTAATATTGTTGTGCAATGTTGTGCGAGTACGCCCCTGGCGCTATGACCCAGACGCGAGGCATACAGATGATGCGAGAATATTCCGGAATATACGTTTTGTTCGACGGCGTCCGATGAGCGAAGCGGTCGAATCATCGAGACGATTACCAGAATAGACTGGAGTATGCTCGAACAATATTTACCTATATAAAGGACCGATTTGAATATTTTAAGTTAGTTAGTTAGTAGTATGTTGTTAGATAAATGCGAATAGAAATATTGTCTTACATAAATTAAAGTATTGTAAATAAATTGTGTTATATAAATTAAACAGTGTTAGTGATTTAAACAGTATAAAAATAAATTAAAAAGAGTAGTAAAAATAAATAAACGTTACAATATCTTGAAAATTAAAGTAACTTACTTTTTATAAAATTTTAGCTCAAAATTATATGCGGAAAATTGAGTTTTATAAGCTAATTTCATGTATATTGCAATACATTTTAATAAACCATTGATTAACCCCACTTTTAGAATTATTTCTTCCCATGAAACTAAAAATTTACCACGATTTTTATGACAATATACTGTTTCGACGTTGACATTTAATATAAGTTGTCTAACGTTAACAATCCGACATTGCCATATTTTTTCACAATTGTTGGTTAGAATATTAATGACCGGTCTTTATTTATTTTTGAATTTAAAATGGAAATTAAAAACATTTTTAGATGTAGTGAATATACATAACAAAAATGACGACGGAATGGTGACTTGGTTAAAGGAGAAAAATTTAATGAAATTCATTGTAGTAACCTTTACTTTGTGGTCCATCTTACTAAGAACAGTAAACAACTAAACGGTTGAACAAAACTTCCACTATTTATTCGCAAAATACGTTTTTAAATGCAATACCAGCTGTCTCGTTAAGAATTAGCATCGTCAGGTTCTGTTTTTGATATTCTCTTCTATGCGAATCTGTCTTTACACTGACCCGTTTCATTTCGAGGATAGTATCCCTTCGGGTTAGGTTAGGCTTGGTTAGTTTAGGTTAGGATTGATTAGGTTATGCTTGGTTTGGTTAGGTTTGATTGGGTTGGGTTAGGTTTGAATGGGTTTGGTTAGGTTTGATTGGGTTTGGTTAGGTTTGGTTAGGTTGGATTAGGGTAGCATCGCCACTAAATTTTGCGTGTTTGTTTTGGTCTTTATTTTATTTTTTATAATATTCAAAAATACCGATTAGATTTGGTTATACTTCTTACCAAACCCTTCTTTCAGTTCGTCATAGTTTATTCATTTCTTTCTAACACATTAAGTTGTAGCCGATAGAAAAAACGGTAGTTCCGTGATTATTTCTCAAACAATATCAAAACAATGCAGAGCTTATGAGTAATTAACGTATATTCGCGTATTTTGAATGCTCCCAACTTTTAACCAATCAATCATGCAAATTAAAATATTTTGTCGCAGAATACTGTAATGCAAATGCCCCTTTACAGTGTCAAACACTGAAGTGTCACAATTGTCGTTCAGGTCAGTATTTTACGTTATTTTATGTGCTAAACACGCTATAAAGTGAAAAAATTAATTTTATATTCATTATATTCAAACAATCTAAAATAGTTTATATAGTGTAAAAGTATCAACTTTTTGGCAATTCCATTTCCATTTTTAAGAATCTCATAAATACTAATGTTTTATTTTTTAAATCCAAGGTGCAATAAAAGTTAGTTTTATAATTAGCTGAATACGATCCTGGCAACTGTCAGATTTGCATAAAATTACATGCAATAATACTCAAAATTCCCAAAATAGTGTATGACGTCACAAACTATGACGAACTGAAAGAAGGGTTTGGTAAGAATATAGTAATATTCTCTCTACATTTCACATTTTGTTATCAATATTTTTATACATTTATAATGTAAACCTAATATTTAGGTTTTATTTAGAGATGTAGCAACGCTGGTATCTACATGATATAAAGCACCTTGTACAGTGAATGTTTTGTGTATTTAACCTACAAAATTTGAGTTTTTGATTCCATTTTTCTCGAAAAATACTGGATAACCCGCAATTTTTTTTACGAAAATTTACTATAGAAACCAGTCCCTTTTTAGTGTTATTTTTTTGCGAAATTCGTGTCTCCCTATTCTACACCGGACCCTAAAGCTGTTGAGCTTTGTTTTCGCTTTTCTGGAATCTTCTGTAATTCACGCCTTTTCGCGTTTCGTGCGTCTCTTACACTTTGAAATGCAATCGTTTTCTTCATATTCCATGCCCAGTCTTTCATTATATTGTTTAAATCGATTTTTGATTTTTGTTCATCTATGTATAGTTGCGTACTTTACCAAATTGCATGAATTGATTCCATATGCTATTTTTACTTCTCACTGTATTCTCGGGTACCAAAGACTTTACAGCTTTTTCGATGGCATTAGAATCTAATGCACTACATAGTGCAATATTGTTCTACTGCTGATATTTCATTCTGATAGGTCCGATTTCAAAAAATTATGACATTCTATTGGTTAATTTGAATCGAAGGAAATAATCAAATTCAAACAAAAATTCTTGGATTTGTCATTGATTGCCTTTCCATTGTCATGTCATGTGAAACGGGAGTGATTGGTGACCCTTCCAAAATTTTTATTTTACATATTATATTAAAAAAAAAAGTAGTGAAAAATAGTAATTATGCACCATAGTAGAAAAGTGAGTTATTATTGTCGAGGTCCAAAAAACGACCGAGAAGTGAAGCTTCGAGGTTTTTAATGGATCCGACATAATTACTATTTGGTATGTGTCACTTTGAAAATGTCTCGTTTTCATAGGATTAGGTGGAAAAAATGCTTTGCCAGCCAAAATCAAGTTTCTTTTTGTTATATCTAAATGTTTAAAATTTTTTAGTGACATGCCCCCCGGATGACCCCACCAAGCTTCCCACATACTTGCCGGATCCCACTTACTGTGGTGTATTTTACGAATGTGCCGGAGGAAAGGCATACAAATTTAATTGTGCTCCTGGTACTTACTTCGATGATAAGACAGACAGATGTGACTGGAATGTAGAATGTGGTAGTAGATCTACTAGTACCAAACCACCGACGACCACCGAAGCCCCTACAACAACAACAAAAAAAACCGACTAAAAAAAACTAAAAATGTTTATATATTTTCGATAAAGTAAATATATTTTAACAAAAAAAGTTCATTATAGTTTTCATTTATAAATTCCTGTTTTATAGCCGAAGTGAAATTATAGGGGTATTTAATCATGAGTTTAATTTATTAGTTAGTTCACTTGTATTTTTAATTTATTAATTTATTAAAACAACTCCTAATATTTTATAGTACAGGAAACGATATTTCAATTCGACCTAAGAACGCCTTGAGTAAATTGTTACTGATACAAAATCCCAATTACCTGAAAAAGGTCATATTTCATATTGCGGGTGACAGAAAATTGTTTTACGTAGCTATTCAAAATTTTATGAATATATGACATTAGGTGCGTTCTTTTTGACTGAGATCTCAGTTAATCTCAGCTGACATCGGTAATGTGCACGTTCTTTTTGATTCACTCACTTCGAAGTGAGCTGAGATTTTTCCTCCCCCTTTACCGATGCTGAATGTGCTATGCGGGGGTATCAGTTAGAATTGAGTCGGAAATAAAGTGGTGGGGAGCAAGAAATCGTAGGTCGCGCGTTTGTCGTTCTTTTTGGTGCTTACTCACATCACTTTATATCAGATCACTTCAATCGAAGTGAGCTGAGATCTCAGTCAAAAAGAACGCACCTATTAACAACAAGAATAAAGTTTATTTTAACCAATTCATAAAATAAAATAATTAAGTACTGTAATAGTAATTAGTAATAGATAATATAAATATTATAAATAGAAAAACAATTTAAACATTCAGTTTTTTATGCAGCAGCTAATTTAAAAAGAAGGTAGAGTTAGTATGATCTACCTAAATTATTTGTAGCAGCAAATAAAATTTCAATAGTAGAATGGGGAAGACAACTGCATATTTTTTCCATTAGGCGTCGCCACTATAGCTTGACTCGTAAGAACAGTTAATAGACAAGAGAGGTATGCACACCGCACAGCCAAGAAAGAGTTGTTAGCTAGCACAAGTCAGCGAGAACAATAGAGTTGTAGTTGGACTGAGAATCTAGACGGAGTCTTCCATATAGATGATCTGGATGTTTCTGATATTCAAGTTGAAGTATCGACTTCTCTAGAGCAAGAGACAGATATCCGCCATAATGAACATATAACCATTTCATCTAATAGAGTAGAACCAAACTAAGAATGGTACACAACATGGCGACCGCATAAGTTGCGCAGTGGCAGTTACCATAGTAACGACTCCCGAAAGAGCGAAATGTAATTATTCAGTGGCGTGACTTGGTTGAGTAGAGTAAGTGCAAAGTGAGCTGAAAGCGAAAAGTGATTATTGTGAGTTCTGACTATATACTTTTTTATTTGTTATTATTTTATAAATGGCTCCAAAAAAAATTGGAATAAAAGGAAGACCCCTTAATAGTCAAGTAAGGGAAATCATCCATAATATTAATATTAATGATTAAAAACTAACTAGAAATTTGTCCGCCTCTGTTTCTGACGTCACACCTTCGCGCAGGTTTCAGCCATGTGGTGTACCATTCTTAGTTTGGTTCTACTCTACTGCATCAATACAAACACCCCATATTTTAAGAATTTTGGGAACACAGGACATGTTGTTTGATGCCAAATCTGTTTTATTTTATACTGGGCTTGAATATATCAACAAGTTTAATATGGTACTTTCAACACTCCTACCAATTTATTCTTATGTTAGTCAAATTAGGAAGGAATAAAGCAGATTTTGAGCTTTCTAAGTTTTTTGGAATCAGTACTACTGAGGTTGGCAATGTTTTTGTTACTTGGATTAATTTCGTGTTTGAATTGTGGTCTCTTGTAAATATTTGGCCAAATAGATCTTTGGTTACTTACTACATGCCCGAGTCATTTAAACAGAGTTATCCAATGACAAGAGTTATTGTTGATGGTACAGAAGTGCCTATATGTAAGCCTAAAAATCCTATTGCACAACAAGCAAGTTTTAGCAGTTACAAACACTGCAATACCATTAAGTTTTTAATAGTTGCTACACCTGGTGGTCTTATCTCTTTATGTTCTGAGGGATTTGCAGGATCTACAAGTGATCGTCAAATCACAGAGAGAAGTACCCTTATAAGTTCTTACACAAACTCAAAAATTACGAAATCAAAAATTTGGATTCTAGTAAACAAACTGTTGTTATGAGTCAAGCTATAGTGTCGCCCTCTTCAATAAGCTTTGCGTTTTCTTCCCCATTGGGCAAACATTTTTAAGACATACTATATGACATATATACATATTTATAAAGTAAAAAAAGCAAATTATTATTATTATTATTCTGAAAAACATTGGAGTAAAAAATTTATATTTAAAACAAATTAAGATCATTTTAAAAATTGTATTTCTATTACGAATAATTATGTAGGAGGAATAATATTTATTATGTATAAGAAATTTTTTTCATCTGTTAAATTTGACATTTCAACAATGTTCCGACTATTTTTTGATTGTTGTTTCAGCCAATGAGCATGCAATTAGGCGATAATTTTGCACTAGTGCAAATTATCGATAAGTTGCATTAGTGCGAATTATCAGGTCCTTCAAAATAAATGCAGATGTAATTATATTAAACGTATATTATTTATTGAAATAACATGAACACTGTTGAGCCCAGTTATTGAAATTCTCACAATTAAAAACGCAATTATTAAAATTTATGATTGAACCAGTCGAAGTTTGTTGTCGGTCAGAAACAACCTCGCTGTTCTCACTGTTTCTCATTTTCTTTATTATATCCTCATGAACCTCTTGATCAAGTTGTAAATAAGGTTTTATTGAATTGACATTTCCATGTCCCGTTATTTTCGTTAGCTGGTTTTCGTTTACCCCAATCTTGGGTAGATGGCTTACGGCAGTTGCTCGATGAGAATGGTTTGTGAATTTGAACTTTTCGCTATCGACACCTGCTTCTTGGACAGACAGCTTAGTCCATTTTGCGATCTCGTTCCTACCAGCTGGGATGTTCTTGAACCATATACCACTATTTTGCCATTCTCGATTCGGTGTAAGAAACAGACGGTTCGTCTTCACGTTAGATCCTCGTTTTGACAAAAGTTTTCTGTATAATCTTGAAAAAAAGCATTGAAAAGTAGAATTAAATAAAAAACCCTTAATTTTACCTACCTAACGGGGAGATGTCTTCATTACTAATGTTTCGGATTAACCATTTACTGTCCGCTAATCTACGGCCTCCTCCTTAGCAGGTTTTTGAAAATACTGGATTATATTCTATTTGTGCTTGTTCCATCATGAAACTTTTCTTCTTGAAAAAAATCCGTCAAACAGTTGACTGCCTCACCTCCTCGAAATGCTAGCTCATAAGATATGAGATGAAAAATTTTTTTCTGCAGACCTTCCGGATCGTTTTCATCGTAAAGCTTCAAAATTTGCAGCAATTCTTTGTAAGTAAAAGCCGATGAGCTTTCTTTTCTCTTTTCCGGGTTCATTTGTAATATTTTGCGCGTAGCATCTCGGGCACTCCTAGAAGATTTAAATCTTACATCATTAAATGGATCTATTACAATACCGAAATCTTCGCAATATTTTTCCTGAACAAGTTTTGCTGTTACGTTCCACATTGTTTTCACTACACTTTCTTTATAGAAGGATCCATCCTTCTTGCGCATGTTGCTTGCCCAGTCCTTTAGAGTGAAGGCAATTTTTTCCACCGAAGTTCCTCGTTCTAATAAGTGATTTCTTTCAGCACAAAACTCTTGAAATTGTCTCCATACTGACATTTTTGACTTTTTCGTATTCGTTGGCGTAAGATTGTCTATATTCTTGTCAATATCTACAGCAGAAGCATTTCCAAATCGCGACATTGTACAATATTGTTATCGACACAGGTAACGCCAATGTGACAGCAACTGACAGTGACACAAAATGATTTGATTTATTCATAAACTTTTCTCTTAAAAATTATAGTCGCCACAGTTGATGTCAATGTGACAGCAAATGACAGAGGCACAATACGATTTTTTTGATTCAAAAAATTTTCTTATAAAATTTAACTCGTGCAATGAAAATGAATCGATAATTTTTGGGAAAGATGCTCGAATGCATGTTAAGTTGAAAAAGAGCACGACTGCCTTTTTCAGTTTATAATTTTCATTGCACTAGTTAAATTACTGATAATTTTAAAAATAAAAGTCTGTATCAAGTGGGACTCCAGGATTTAAATAATTACAGCATGGCAGTGTGTATAAAAATAGTTAATTTTAAAATCGAAGGAATGATCCATAACTCAAATGTGGCTGATATCAAATACCAACAAAACTTTATCCGTTTATTTTTTTGCAATTTTTTTAAAATTTGCAGATCCCTTAAAAATCCTAAACGCGAGCCAATGAGTTTATTATTTTGTGTGATTACAGAGGTTCCTTTAGCTTAGTTTATTTGTTCATTTTTTACCATTTTTTTACATTTTCCTAATCTTTATATACCCCGTTAATGTGAGCCAATGACTTTATTAATTTAAATAATAAAGTACAGTTCGTTCGCTGGATCTTTTCCCATGGCTGAAATTATTAACATACTACTTTTTGTAGTACGTCTCTTTTCCACTCACAGAAACTAAAACCCCAAAATTGAACCGTTTGTTCCAATACAGCATAATATAACAAACAGAGATAGCCATATGACGAATGTCGATGATAGGTGTAACCTACACAATGAAAGTTCTGTGGTTTATCCGTGAATTTGTAAATTGACAGACTAAATACGTTGTTTACATTTTTATTTTAGATTTTTATCCATTTTATTGCCCCTTGCATACAAATTTATTTCAAAAACAGTTGTTTTAACAACTAACCTATACCTGAGTGTTCGAATAATTGTGGTAAGTGAATATTATTTATCTACTTCTTATTAATTTATTTTGCAATGAAAACTAACCTTAAATTAACATATCATTATGATTCTGGATAGAACTCCATCAAACTGAATTATATGAAACACATTTTGCTTTCACCAAAGTAGAAAATATTGACCTCATTTTCTGGATAACCAGAACCATTGATAAATAGTTTCCATTTTTAGAATATACCTGGAAAAAGGTTGAATTCGCAAGCACAGGAGTAAATTTGTTTAATAGCAAGTTTGAAGAATAGCTCCATTAAACTCTGGTATACTAACAGTTTTTTTAAACTAAACATTTAGGTAGCATATTGCTAAAATGCTATACAATATTTACAAATATCACCAGCTTTAATACAATAATAAATAACGTCCACCGTCACTTTAGCTATATCCTTATTAAACTATCAATCTACGACCTACGTGTTATTTAATGTATTGATGTATTGCGTTTGTATATGGTTCAAGGTCATGGGAAAAGATCCACCGAACGAACTGTAAATATTTTTGTCCACGACCGTGCTATAAAACCTTAATTATACATGTGCTTGCTCAAGTATAATGTTACCCATTATTCACTAGTGAATAATGAACCATTATACACTTTATACAGAATGTACTTTGGTATATGGTATACTTTATACACAGATACACACGAATATTATTCAATACGAGTATTTTATATGAACTTTTATTTACATGCTATTCTGCAATTTTATTTGTCTTTGCAGTCTTTTTGATTTGTAATTTTGCTAAATAGTGCTAAATAAGAAGTAATTGACAAAATAAAAATATAATTTTGTCCTAAAATATGTGTTAGTTACATAAAAACTTAAAAATTAAACAATATTGTGTAAAAAAAGTATAAAAGCAATATTTACATCAAAATCAAATATTTGCTTTTTGATAGTTCTGACTTAAATAAGGAGTAATTTAAGTATGAACTCAAATGATAATGCTTGTACTTTACTTCAAAAAATAAAGATTTTTTATAATTACTAGTAAAATTTATTTGAAAGTCGTGAACAAAGTAGATATAGTATTCTACTCGCATGTAATGGCTATTATATATGCTTATTGAATAATATACTATTATTTCAAACTGCATCGTAACAGCCATGTTTGAGTCAACGATTTGACTCGGGTAAACAAGACTTTACGGTATCGAGTCCGGTAAAATTTTTGCCGGACTCTAATGAAATGAGGCAAGAATCAAACAATTTATTGTGAAAACAATACAAAATTAATATGTAACTAAAGACAATCTAAACTTTAAAATGAACATGAATTTGCAATCTGTATTCCCAATTATTTCAACTTTCAGTAAACCATCGTGGAGAGTGGAACTCAGCAAGCACTTGTACTAATAATTTCTTATTTCTCAGTTAAAACTTGCACCAAACTTTCTCCTTCCTGGATAGTTTTAGCCACTTTGTTCTTTCTGTTCAACGAATCCTCAATATACTTTTCTGCCAAGGAGAAACTCTACCATCCTTCATGTTTTTTGAGAACGGAAAGTTCCGCTCCCGCATTTGCTAGTAAAGTCGCCGATGTGCGGCGAATACTATGGCCGGTGTACAACTCGGGATTTGCTAATCCTAGAAATTCCGCTATTTTCTTGCGAACTCCACCGACTGTGTGAATTCCAACGCGCTGGGAAATGTACTTGTCATTACGGTATCCTACGAACAATTTGTTGTGATCTAAACCTTTGGGCCGCAAGGCAACGTATCTTCGGAACAGTTCCAACACACTTATGCCGTTCATTTTATCATTAACCGTAAATACTCTTCTTTGATTCGTTTTTGAGAAAGGGATTGTGATTACCAATTGTGTAGAAGTTTCCTGGATGTCATCCAAAGACATTTTATATATCTCTTCGCGGCGATAACCACCAGCGACGGCGATTAAACCAACAATTTAACAAGAACACAATTATCAGTAAATATTGAAATGTACATCTAAAATTATTACCTTTGTCCAAAGATATTGTTGATCTGGTGCCTCTTTCAGAAATTTTAGCAATTCTTCTCTGGTGAGTGTTTTGGCTTGTTTAGGTTGATAGCCAACAGACTGATTTTTAAGGAACGATCGAAGCATAGCTTTAACCATCGAATACTTTGACCAGAGTGAAGAACTGGACATTTTCTTCGACTAGAAAATCACCAACAATGATTCCTTCAAAAGAATATTAAGTGCAACTTAGAGATGAATCCAAAAGTATCGCGACAGCTCCGGTTTTCCCACTTATCTTTACTGTCGACTCGAACACTAGCGATTACCCAGTTCGAGAAATAGATTCCAGTGGCCCAGCCGCCGTTGGGACTAACAAACACCGCATAGGGAATCCGCTTAGCAATTGTTCTACTAGAATTCTCCGATTGCGCTGCGGCGCGCGCCGATCGGAGATCGTCGGCGAATATCCCCACATTGCCGAATTTTACTGGAGCTGTCGCGATATTTTTGTAATCGTCTCTACCAGTGCAACTTACCAGATCAAACAAATACGCCAGCATTATTTCCTTATTGATTTCACTGACTGCGTTTACCCTTTTCCAGTCGCAAAACCGTTTATATTCGCTATGGTACCTTTCTGATGAGTTTGTGGGAATCAGAGAGACGGCAGCTTCATTATATTTACGCAAAACATCTTCGGGAATGTTATTGTTTGTCGACATTTTGTCTGTTGACATTTCGTTTCACAAAAGTCAACAAAACAAACACCAGAAACAGTAACCTTAGAAACTAGCATTTCCATCATGGATGATCATATTTTCAATTTTTGTTTTATTAATGTAAAATTTAGTGCCTACAGTATGAAATAAAACGGATCTGCAGTATGAAATAAAACGCATGTGACTGTATGAGTCAATCCATGCAGGACCATATATAGAATTGCGAGATTTTACCTTTTTTTGAAGTTCATTACATTAAAAGCCGCTATTTAAAAAGGTATCTAAATATAAAGTAGGTAATTAATTACCGACCCATGTTTTATTTTCATTATTTTTATTTTATTAACCTTTGCTTTTTATTAACCTGCTTTGTGGAAGCAACTGTTCATGATGTGGTTACTAGGTGCTCCAATATGACCGGTGTTAGTGAACGAAGTATCTATCGATTTTTAAGTGAGAAAAAACAGGGAAATGTTAGTGAACCAAAAAAACACGTAGGAAAAAATCCATTATGGTCGATAACTTTAATAGAGATAGCATTAGAAGCGAAGTCCATTAGGTATTTGTATTTAAATAAAGAGATTTCGTCTTTGGACAAAGTAATGACTGTTAAAGCAGAAGTAGATACGATTCCCAAATTTGGACGAAATACGTTATGGAAACTTCTAAAAGAAATTGATTTGCTGAAGAACACAATACTTAAGAAGTATTAAAAAATTTCGGAGCGAGATGAAACATGGTCGAATGAAGGACTCGCTGTTTCTAAAGCATGGATGGACACCAATATTTCAAATTCCCGTCATTCATTTTGGAGGGATATTCAACAGGATTAAATGCTCCTCGAGGAAAAGGTCGCAGACTAATAATCGCACACATTGGCAGTGAACATGGTTTTGTAGAAAATGAGTTATTAGACTTATTTGTATCAAAGTCAACCAAAGATAACCACGAGGAAATGATGTTTTTGAAGATTATTTTTCCCAGCTATTGAACTTTTTGCCCAGTGCTGCAGTGGTTGTCTTAGATAACAGCAGTTATCTTTCAAAATTGGTAGAAAAGTTACCAACGACATCATGAAAAAAGGAGTTATTAAAGAGTGGCTCCAGAGCAGGAATATTTCTTTTGACGACACCATGCTGACAACGGAATTACTGCAAATTGCAAAGTGTCACAAATTACAATGTAAAATATATAATTGACGAAATGGCGAAGGAAAAAGGAATAACTGTATTACGTTTGCAGCTTATCACTGTCAATTAAAACCTATAGAATTAATATGGGCACAGGTAAAAGGTAAGGTGGCAAGACACAATACAACTTTTAATCCGAACGACGTTAGACAACTTTTGATAAATTCTTTTGGAAACGTAACACGGGAAAATTGGACCAATGCCATAAACCATGTGAAGACGGAAGAAGAACGATTGCGGACCAGGCAACGAATCTGACTCATCGTCGGATGAATACAACAATTAAAGCCGACAATTAAAGGAGTAAGTGATTTTTGCATTAATTTGAAAATAACAACTATGACTATGTTTCAATAGAGATGTATACTACTTTTAGTTATTTTTCATGAACCAGCTTGGGCTTTGAAGGATTTGCATTTATAATGAAATTACTGTACTCCAAACAAATATAGTATAGCATCTGCAACATGTAATATTCTTATAATTGTAATTTCAATTTCTTAAGTTTTTTTAGGAAACATTAGTTGTTGCGGCAATTTCTCTGCTTTCTTATTAATTAATTTATGTATCTCAATAATCTTAATCAAAGTTATTTTGGTTCGTAGGAATTAAAAATGCATTTTCAGATACAAGTGACCACTTAAGAGCATAATAGATTACAACAACTACCTACTTGAACACACATACTCACTCCGACAAACCAATGAAATTCAAATTTGTGATACTCAATCAACATCTTATAAAATAAATTGTAACTTCAACGTGTCAATCTAGTCCAATAAAATGAAAATTTAAATTACCATTCAAAACGAAAGCCTGCATTTTTGAATGTAGGTTCGTTTTGACATAAAATTGAAGTATACATAGTTAAAAATTATTGAATTCTATTTAGGAGGCGAAAAACAATTAAAAACTACCATCAAAATCACATTTTTTAAAATATCTCGAAAATATTCCAAGATATGGAAAAAAGCTTTAAATAAAAAATGTAGGTATCAAAATTTTCTACAAAAGCATTCCTAATCACTTTTCACGTATATAACAGTTTTTAACTATGTATACTTATACTTCATTTTTATGTCAAAACGAACCTACATTCAAAAATGCAGGCTTTCATTTTGAATGGTAGTTTAAATGTTCATTTTATTGTACTAATCTGGAAATTATAATTTATCATAGGGATAAAAAGTTCATTTTTTTAAATAGGTAGTACACCTTGAAAGTTTCATTAAAAAGTTCTTTGTAGTTCTTAATATGATGGACTTAAGTAATAAATTTGATTTATTATTATTGAAATGTCTTTAAATTTTTTTAAATATTATATTAACCTTCATGTTATATATTATCATAAATAAAGATTTAATAAAGTATAATAATTTTTTTGCCAATAAAAATCTCAATAATTTCTAATAAATCTAGAAATCATCAAAATTGATACAATCAAAGGTCATATATAAATGTTACTTGTGTATTTAATACTAATCTCGATTTGAGATAACAATCTTTTTTGAGAGACCAATCTTTTAATAACCAGACTAATCATTTAACACAAATGCGAGAGGATTCATGCAAACAAAAATTAAAATAGATTAATTTAAAACTAACTCTAGTCTCACTAAATATATATTATTTTATAAAAATTTTATGGGACTTATAAATTGAGTTTTTTTTCAATCCAAATATAATATTTCAGAGAATGTAAATAGATTTTATAATTTGTGTAGAATTTATTATTTTTCAATGAAAACTAAGCTTCATTCACAAGCAGCAAATTACAATTACAATTAGTACTTTGAATTAGTTGTAAAAGCTTGGCTAGGTTAGGTTAGGTTAGGTTAGGTTAGGTTAGGTTAGGTTAGGTTAGGTTAGGTTAGCTACCAACATACTTTTTAGAATTAAATAATTATAAAATGGCAAAATATAAAAAAAATTATAAACAACTTATTTCATGTCCAACGTTTAACAATAATTGATTGATCAAAATATGCAATTAAAATGTACCTACAGTAATAATTATTTCTTAACAAGTTTATGTATTTTTATAAAATGTATGAACTTTTAACGAACTTTTTTATTATAATTTAAAAATATATTTAAAGACATTATTTCCAACAATATGTTTATCTTAAACTATAAAATCATTATAAAATAAAAAAAAATTAAAAATGAGATAAATTAATAAAAATACGTATCCATGTTATTTTATATATTGTAAGTGCTTCAGAAATGATAAGGATATGAAGTAGTTGAAGTTTTTGATAATATTGACATACTTTTAGACGCATTTCTCAGATAAATTGATTGTAAATTGATATTGTTAAAAAAAACTGAGTTAGAAATTGAAATTGTTCACACTATCTCTGTTCAATATATTCCACTTGTAATGAAAATAAAAATATAATATATAGGTAGCAAGTTCAAAATGCAATTTTAACTATTTAAACAAATTTATTTTTGGCTAAACAAGCCATTTCAAGAAATGGCACATCAATCTTTGATTTCAATTTACCATATTTTAAAATGATATTCTAACATACAGGGTGAATTAATTTCGAGTAACGACATCTCCGTAATGTTTTTTAAAACATGAAAAAAAATTTTTTTCAAAAATTAAACGTATACTATGGTATTCAGTATGTGAGGTGTTATAAGATAAATATTAATTGTTGATGCAATTGTTTATAACAAATTGTTTAATTAATGAACAATTAAATAATTAACTGACAAATTCGAAAATACCATTTTGTAGAGAAGAGAAAATTATGATTTTTAGGATTTTTTTCATTTCTTAATTTTAAATTTAAACAATTGTTAATAAACAAAAACGTTAATTAACAAATTTTTTATTTAAAAATCATGGTTTTTAATAAACAATAGAATGACAAAAAAAATTTTTTAAAATTGGTAAATAAGCCATTTGTTTATAAAAATTTTTTAAACAATTGGTCACAAACATTTAAAAAAATTGGATTTATATTGTTTATAGCGTATTAAAAACGACTGTAAACAATTGTTTATAAAATTTAAATTTTTCACATCTAAAATCGCATTTGTTTACTTTGCTTGTTAATAACAATTTAAATTTTTAAAAATTTAAAAATTTTATTATGTAACTTTGTTCAGTAGCTTTATGATAAAGGATTCCAAGGGTTAAAAAAATTCTTGTGTTTTTATTTTACTCACAGTAACTAATTTAAAGTAACAATGAAGATGTAATTTTTTAATTAACAAATGGATAGAAATGTGAAAAATAACGGAAAAAAATTTTTTACTGCAGAAATTTGTTCTCTGATATATTCTGTTAGTGCTTTAATTTTTAAATTTCTTTTATTAATATTTACTTATTGAAAAAAAAATAATTTATGTCATTTGGTAGTTGCGACGGTGACGCGCCGCCCGTTTTTTATGCATTTTCAATATTAATTTAGACCTATAAATAATTGAGCTACAATTCGGGAAGCTTTTTTTTGGAAATTTCCTGCCCTTTAAGAATCCGTTCAGTTTTTTGTTCTAGCTATTAACATTTATGAGTTATTAGCAAAAATGTAAACCCCCTTTTTTTAAATCTTAAATTGCTAATAACAATAAAAAAATTTTTAAAACGGATTTTGATATTCAGGAACATATTTATATTTGTCATTTTGAATCTATTGACACCAAAATCAGATTTTTCGGATCGGTGTAACCCAAATCCGATTTAAATGACTTCTCGACCAGACTAGACTGTTGAAAGTGTTATAGGTCTTTCTGGATATTTATCATTGAACAATTTGCACATTTCCATCTGAGTTCACGATCTGTATCCATACCCAATCTTCATTAGTATTTCAATTTTTTGTTTTACACTTACCTAATTCCATTTCTACTTCAAATTAAATCTAAGCAATTAAAACATTCACGATTACCAAAAATATTGTAGTACTAAATTGCCACTGAACATCAATAAATTACAAAACAAATAATGATATTTCACAAAAAAACTAGACAACTATGATTTTTTTTAAATTAGGCAATCCAACAACCTGTCAAATAAATTCCAATATGGCGTCCCAGGGCAAATATTGAAAGTAAACAACGTTTATTTCTATATGAGCGTGGTTGTGTGTAATTTATTGCAATACCAAGGTTCATTAGGAATAGTGTCTAAATTGTCTCATCATCTTAATAACATTAATAAGTAAACAAAACATTTTGCAAGTTTTCATCATTACCTTTTATCAATATTAGGAAGTTTGACGTTTGTCAAAGGTAATACCATCTCGAATTCTTAAAATTTTATCCATAAATTTTTAGTTTCCACAAAAACTTTTTTAATTGGCAAAAATACGAAAAAAAAACTGAACTCACGAGTCCGTAGTTTGTTTGTTTAAGTAATTCTACCCAAAATAAAAAAGTCTGGAAAATAAAAATTTATCTAGTAAAATTTTATAGGACGACTGGTATTTGCGAAGATTATTTTTTGAACTATTGTTCTGTACAAAAACCCATTTATTTAATAATTCATCGATATCTTCACTAATTCTTCACTATTCTGTTAGATTGCATTTTTAAAAAGTAAAGATTCAATCGACATTGTTGCGTGTTGGAAAGTTTTCGCGAGACCTGTAATGCATTTTAAAACTGGCACCAAAAAAGACTGGTCAAAGGTAGACACATTTTCTTTAATTACAAAGTGGGAGTTGTCCAGAATTATGGGATATCAACAGTACAAATTATAGAAATAGAATAGACAAACAAAATGCGTTAAAAGCATTAGCTGGGAAATTTGAAACAGTAGAAAGTGAAATTTCTGGGAAATTACACAATCTGAGAACACAGCTTCATCAAGAAATAAGCAGATTTAAAACAAAGAAAAGCGGTGATGGAGCTGACGATGAGTATGAAATTATATGCATGGTCCAACTAATTAAAAGATAGTCAAAATCACCCTTTGACATTCGCAAAAAACTGTCAAGTTCTGAAGGGTCTCCTTTTCTTAATTCTGACAACAATGTTTCGTGAAACGCGAGATTACACCTTCGTAAAATCCATTATCTTTGACAAACATAAAACTGTATATGCAGCAGCATATCTGGTTTGTTGGGCAGACATTCTTTAAATAAATGGTTTTCCTCCAGTGTAATCATACAAGAAATATTTTTCGCAAAAAACCCGACATTTTCTCTGGAAATCACTTGCTGCAATAATTTCCGAGAAAAAATTGCCGTAGTGGAAACAGTCATGGAATTTTATGTAGCAATAAGTGTCGCAATATCTACAGTAACCCTATCGAAAAGTAGGGTCGTTCATATCGCTTCAGACACCGCATGCGCATTTCGAACAATTTTTAAATTTTGTCATTCTCTAAAAGCGCGGGAATTCAGCATTTTCGTAATCTCTTTTCTGAGATTTTTAATAGGATCAATTTTTTTCTAATAATTGTTTCACTTTGATGAATAAATAACCAAAATAACAGAAAAGATTTGAAAAACACCAAAAAAAGCAACAACATCTAAGAACAAGATAAAAAAAGTAAATAATTGAAAATAGTTGGGTTAGGGTTGATAATTTCAATGACTTATGGTATGACAGCGTATTGAATACTCCGTTCTGAAACCTGTGATGTTCGTAAACATGGTTGGTGGGTAAGTGATCCATGGTGATCCGTCACGTGACCTCAGTAGATCGAGTTGGCAACCCGGAGTAGGTTTCCGAAAATGCCTTATTATTTTGCAAATGAAATCGGTTTCAACATTATTGTCGTCTTCAGTGCGAGGTTTGATAAATAGAAAAATCGCATCTTGCTTTACATATGAGAAGTACGGCCGGCTTTAGAATCGCATATACATGTTAAATGTGAATTTCGTTTATCTACCGAAGTTATAAAAATGCCCTGCTTCAACAAAATAGGAGTGGCAATTTATAAAACTAAGGAATAAAAAATAAAAACAAAAAACACTTGGAACAGGTGGTGGTGTAAACAGTTCTTTGGGGTTGTTCCGAAATAATTGTTTTAAAAAAAAATATATATCAGATTTAAAAAAAAATTGACAAAAACATTTATAAGATCAATGCTTTTTTTAATATATTAAACTTATTGGCTTATGTTAAGGGGGTGTTTAAAGGGTTTTAAAAAATCATTAAAAATAAACGAATAAACTAATTGTAATAAAATTTAATATTTTACTGAGAAAATTGTACCTAAGTGTAAAAAATTTACCTGTTAATTACAAAAATATCAAATTGGAAGGGGCAGATTTTATTGGCAATAAAGGGATTAGAGAAATACGTTTTCTGAACATTCTGTGTCGATGTCGAATATTCATGTTGGATTATAAACCTTTTTCTTTCTAGTAGGTAGTTGGGGTAAAATGCATCGACTATTCACCCGCCGGTAAAGAGGTAGCAATAAAAAACAAATAAAACCGTACTGTATAATACAATATCATCCCTCTTTGTTTAACATTAAAGATGTGGGCGTGGACAACTGTTTGACTGATTTCAAATTTATTATTATATAAACCTTAATTGGTTATACACAATAAATGGTCCATCCTTAAAATAAATGCAATGCAAGCAATTTGAGTTTGAAAATGTATATGCTATTCTGAAACCGATAGTACTTAGGTACCTCGTACTGATAACGACACAATAATGTCGAAACCGCTACTTTTTGTAGCTCTCGCAAGAAAGACATTGTCTGTTGAATTATTATTATTAAGCTACCATAGCTACTTAGTTTTCATGAAGCAACAATATTAGTTATTAGGTATTAGGAAAGAAATATACAATTAATGAAACAATGTACATTTATTAAATAATTTAAATCACATAAAAACAAAAATAAATCATAAAAAACCTTATTAAGAATGAAACAATACTACAAAGGTAGAACTATCTATTTGACTATAATCGTCGAGGGGATACACTAAACACGGAATAGAGCTTTTTTGACATAAAGATAAAAAGAGACGTATTCCCAAAAATAATAATTTGTACTTAAGACAAAAATTATTAAGTAAATCTATACTGCAAACTGTTCATATTTAAAATTTATTTGGAAATATTGTTGATTAGTAGAAAGCAAGATAATGCAAAAAAAACAGATAATCGAATTGTATAACGAATGACATATTAAGATAAGGATATTCTGAGGAATCTATAAAACTTTCCATAAATATTTATCGAGTTTTATAAACGACTATGATAGATATTATATGAATAATTAGAAGTATATAATTACCAGATGAAATTGTATCGATATGATTAATAGAATATCTATAGAAGGTACCAAATGAATATTTTTAATTCTTAGGGTAATCATGTGTCACCTATCACTTTAAAAATATTTTTTTAGATGCAGATATCTATATATATATTAGAAAATAACTTGGCCTGATAACGTAAAATTAAAGTAACGGTTGGTTTTAAGGGCTGTAGTTCCGATTAACTCCCATCAGAATTTCGCCTTGATATTCACACTCGACAGTTCTCGTGAAGCTCGATCGAAAAAAAGTTGTCTAGATGTGTGCATGCGCATACTTATTAAAATGAATTAGTTTTAATTTTAAGCTACGAGAACGCTTCTTTTTGCCATTTCACTTTGAACTTTGCTTGTATAAGTTTATTTTATTTTTCTGCTCTCTTTTAATTGATATTTTTGTTTTAAAAAATTGTGTTTTTCGGAATGGTTAGGTTAGGTTAGGTTAGGTTAGGTTAGGTTAGGTTCGATTAGGTTATGTTAGGTTAATTTAGGTTAGGTTAGGTTAGGTCAAAAGATAATATGCGGGTATATGAGACAATTCGGCATAAAAAACTCGCGTTTTGTAGAAAAAATTCAATGCGCATGCCCAACTTCTGGACACGATTCTCGAATTCCGCATATTCGGAATACTAGGTTAGTCATGTTTGGTAATGAAATTCCAATGGGAGTTAATCGGAACCTTCTCCTTTTTAAGTTCTATTTTTCATTACATTAATTTTACGTTTTTTAAGGAATTCATTGCTTTTACATTTTATCATAATTTTTTATTTTTGATGTTTTTAGGATGATATTTTGGGTTCCAGAATAATATTATAAGAATATTCCTTCAACCTTCTTAGAATATCTCAAACACGTTTTTGAAGATTATTAATTATTATTTGTGCTTCTATATAACAAAATGTGTACTAATTCACAATTGTAATAAAATAACGTTTCAGCTAATTCCATAAATATTCCAATAACATTATTGTTTTACCTGAGCATTATTCTAGTCTGAATGAAATTCTATCTTAGACAGAAATGAAACATCTTTTTTTCTCCTTAATTATTTAATTTCCTAACAATTACTATTTTTGGGAAACGGTCTACCACTACCTGAGATTTGAAAGAATTAAGTACATGTAATTTGACTAAATCCGCGATTGCAATTGACACCTACAATTAAAAGATAAAGAAAAAAGACATTATAGAATATCATCATATGGATGGAATTTTAATACCGCTAAACATTTATTCTAAAAACAAAAAGTATAAAAATCGTATCCGATGTGTTTTTAGTACAAAATTCTCAATACGTTTATATCAAAAAACGTATATGTATATACGTCAAAAATGTCAATATGGTTAAACAGCCAAACATTGCGTAAAGGTTCCATCAGAAGACAAACTCGGCATATTTTCTCATATCACCCCTAATGTAAAACCATCTTTTTATTGTTATTCAGAGAAAATGTAATAAAACTTTAGAATGTTTAAATTAAAAACCCCTTTCGGCAAGGTTGCCAGAGTAGGAGCGTAATGTAAGGACATTGAAAAAGTTTTGTATTTATTTGATCATTTTTAATAAATACAGATTATATTTACAACAGTTTATGTTAAAATATGAACCATCTTTTATTAAAAGCAATAATGATAACTATTAAATACATTTTCAACAATGTATTACAATATCAAGTTACAACTTCCACGAAATAACGGTAAGGGCCCTATTGTCACGATTAATTAAGTTGTAACTTAATGGATTTTTTAATTAGAAAAACTTTTATCATCAATTGAGAGTAAAAAGGGAACAACTTGGTGGGTGTCAATTACTGACTGAATGTCAACACTAGTACTTTACCTGATAAGATTTACAGCATAGAACTGACTCTATTGGTCCATATTAAAAGAAACAAAACAGCTAGATGAAATCTCTAGGCCGAAGGAAGACGTATTGTTTCCATTTACGACTAATAATTCAGAAAACTGTAACCAGCAATTGAAGAACACCAAAAGAGTTGTAGGAAAAGAGACTTTATTCAAAGATAACAGCAATGGAACTATACATGGGGCGTAATTAAAAAAAATACATCCAACACAAAATGACAAATCTGGCAACATTGCAGAAAAAATATGCGTTTCCAGACTTTTTCAACTCTGTACAAAGATTAAATGCGATTGAAACGTAAGTCACTAACTTTCGTAAATTTTCAAATTCATTCTGAATGTATAACAAACAATTATGTAATATTTTTTTGTATCTAAAAATAACGACATTTGAAATATATATATTTTTTTTAAAGGAATAAAATATACGAGTCCTGGTCAACTTTTAACTGTCTATATCTTTTTTTTACAAAAATTGTGCGAATAAAATTGTGTAAACAACAAATCAACTTTGAGCAATAATATTACGTGGACACCTTTTTCCAAAACATACATTTTTATGCTAGAAGTGTTGTTTTTTTGATATAAGATAAATTTAAATGCTTTCTGCAATCACATCAATTATGTTTTAGTTATATTTTAGAAAAAGGTGTACTTATACACAGGCACATAAAATAAAACCGCCTTTAAAATGTTAAGAACTTTTACTTTTGGTCCGATTTTAATTGTTTTTACCCAAGGGAAGAAGATATTTTAATAAGACTGCTATAAGCAATCGATAAAGTAGTTGAAAGACTTTAGTTGCCCACACAGAATATTTTATATATAAGTTTATTTTCAATCAACAATGACTCACGCTACAGCATTAGAAATATTTTAAAGTGAAACAATATTGTCAATAAAATTGATTTTAGTACTGAATACAGTATAACAGAAATTAGCTAGTCTGTACAATTTAAATATAAGCACCGCCAAAACTATAACACACAATTACTTTAACATATATTGCAACAAGCTAAAATGTTCGGATATCTTAGTTTGTGTAGTACATTTTATCCCAAGCGAAGAGCTGAAAGATTAACAAGACTAAATAAAAAAAAAATTAATAAAAGTATAATTAATCCCGATTCAAAAGTTCTAATATACACAAAAGTACATTACTCAATTTCTAAAACCAAATGGAAACTGTAGTTTTGGATTACGTCAGAGAACGTATGGATCTGTTTATTTTGTACTTATCTTGAATGTATACAGAACAGATCTAAAAATTCGCAAGTATTATGGCTTATGCCTTTTTTGTTTTAATTTTTGCTGGAACAGTTAAAAGTGTGTTCCAATTTGATCAATTATATGGCTAAAAAAGTTATAACTGTAAGACAATGAGCCATCTGATCTGAATACTGTTTACAGAAGTAAATTTAGCAAATATAATGAAAACTTAATAAAAAATTAAAATGTGCTGTAAGAGTGTTTAAAAACTTTTGGATGTTTATATACCCAAAGGCTGAAAACACTTGGGGAACAAGAATCGTTCCAGTTCCTCATTTTTGCTACAAAATCTTAACACTTTACTCCATATTTCTTGTTTGTGTCTTTGACTCATTAGCGTGCATTCACTCAAAGAAATAATATTACTATGCTGTTTCAGAAAATTATTCATCTTCCAAAATAATAAAACAAATCTTTAGTTAATTTCTGCCATATAATTGTAATTCTAAAAAATAACAACCATATATGTGTATGTCCGATCTCTAGAATCTCATGTTCGAAGAACTGGTGGACAAACTGAAAACGAGCAATTAACTAATAGGACAAATTGTGATTGCCCTTTATTTGCTTTAAATAGTAACAGGGACTCATAATAGAGAAGAACTAGAGTGAAACACCAAAAGTGGTACAATAGGGTAAAGCTGGAAATCCCCAAGAAAAGGAAAATTTTGAAGGAAGACTGATCGGAAGAAAAGCAGATACAAGGAATCTCAAAGCGGTTATTAATGAATCGAGATTCTGAAGAACATTGGCTATGGATAAGTAAGTCTGACACAAATTCTCATTGGCAAGTCTAAGACTCTACTTGGGCAAAAATATGGTCCAAAATATTAAGTACAGAAAGAATGAACAGAATACAAGGAAACTTTACAAGAATAACACCATATCTATGCAGGCACTTACATCATTGGTAGAATAGTAGGTGACTAGCTATTAAGTCAAGAAAAGGACAACTGGATAAAAAAATGAAACCTCACAAAAGCAGATGAAAATCTAGGCAAAAGAGTGCGATGTAAAATTACATTGGAATAAGAAATATTGGGAACATTATAGGAAACTTGGGAAATGACAACAATATCTTGAACACTTTTTGAGTTCCTGCTAGATCAAAACCTGGAATACTTAAACTGGTCACCAGGAATTGTCCACGGTCCGTATCCGTAGGTTAAACCTAAAATACAGATAGATGGAACTGCGGAGAAAAAAGCTGTTGCTAGAAGAAGATAGAAAACAAGATCCTTAAGGTAAATGCTCATAGAAGACAACAATTAACAACAATAGTAAACCTGATAAAGATAACATCAGAGAACAAATGACATATGGGAGAGTCTGTAGAAAAATGTGGGTGAATTATAGAAAATATTTTAACAAAGTATGAATATTTTAACTGAACGAGTAACAATAAATAATTACAAATTAATATCCACTTGCAGATTAGAGTAAACTAAAATTAGATGAGTAGAAAATTGTAGTTGAGGTTAGGCAGTTTAACCTGAGTTATGGTAATAACTAATAGATGCTGTTCTGTGTCTAGTTTCGTTATTATTCTAATATGAAGAGAATGCACTTTTCATGGATATACATCAGCCTTTCTTAAAGACTGAAGCTTCTTCAGCATCGTGTTTTGTGTTGGAATTGGGATAAAATCTTAAAAACGGTCACTAATTTACGGAATTAATTGATATTTGATAGTTCTAACCAGGCTCATTTTTTAATTTAATTTACCTTACTTTAATTTAGCTGGAAAACACAACAAAAGAATGATTGGATCTTTTATTCAGAGTTTTGCAACTTTAAATGAACAAAAAATTACTTATAAACTAGTCCTGTCGAAAAATAAAACAAATTTACACAATACAATCATAAAAACTCGGATTGTGTTCATATAATCACTTTACTTACTTTATAAGTAGTAAATTTGGATTAGACATACGAAAACTCAAGTTTATAAAACCAGTTTTACTAAAAACATTAAAGCGTACCGATTTTGTTCAGGACAGTAGTATTTGTGTAAGATGGGTAGCAGTTATAGATTGATTCACTTGGCTTTATTTATGTTTATTAACTTACAAAATTTCTTGGTACTTTTTATAAAAATTATAATTTTTGAGTTGTCATTTTTAATCCAAAGGTTGGAAAAGTCCTTAAATTTAGTTAAATAATTATCATCGGTTCTCAAATGAAAAAGTTATTAACATTTTAAACCATCAAAACGTCAATTTGTATGCACCTGCATCTACAATCATGATAAATAAAAAAAATGATACAAAATGGCGATAAAATAAATAAAGGAACTACTAACCACCGTTTTTTCTCAATCAATTTCGAAACTCTTAAAATCTACATGAACAATAAATTAGTAATAGCAACATTTTTCTTATTTACTTTATTTCTTTAATCATATCTTATATTCATGTCTCTTATATAAACTTCTCTTTCTTAAATCTACTTCCCACTCGGCGGTAAACCAGTCTGCTTGTTGGTCCTTAAAATACAAAAATTACTTAGTAAAATTATTAAATAAATAAATACATCTACTCACTTTGGTTTCCGATTTTTATTTCGGTTATCGGATCCTTGATTCGTGGTTGGCTTAGTGTTCATTTGTGCTAAAGGTGGTCGGTAAACGTTCGGTTGACCCCTACCGGAAGGAGATCTGGGATCAGCACCTAAAACAACCAACAATTTAAAATTCTACTTGATATTGTTACATCAACAATGTACATCTCGATTTAGTCTAGTTATTATTCCACTTTTAAGGTAGGTATCCTGAATGTAATTTGATGTTTAATTTATCGTTTTACTTTGTTTTAATGTTCTTTGGAAAGTGTATGGAAAGAGATTTGCATATTCTGGAGGTAATCTAGAACTTGACCCTCACACCTTGATTGGTAATCTGTAAGTAGTAGATTTAGGTCTGGTAGTAGCCACTATGTCATTCCGGAGGGGGCAAACCAATAAGCAAGCTTGTCGGTCTCAGGATGGCAGCCATACTAGCAAGCTTGGGTATTGATGGGATAATCGTTCATTTAAATCTCAAGGAAATGAGTGAAGTTGGAACCCTTAGAAGTTATTGAAAATGAAATGAAGAAGTACAACTTGAATGAAACGAGATGAAATGGCTTCTCGTAGACTGGAGACTGGAATAGCACTCTGTAAGTTGTATTTTAATGAAAGAGATAAAGAATAAGCAAACGAAAAGAAGAAGCTATATTTGATTAACGGTACTCTATAAGTGAATATCTATCTGCCTATATCTATCGACAAGGTTCGTGATTCTCAATCGGATAGAGAATAATAATAATAATAGTTTGACAGAGCAGATCTTACACATTTAGTAGAATAAGACAGAACGATAGGTCTCTTAAATAGAAAGACCCTTGAAGTTGTCGCTATCATCCGCTTCTCTATGCACTATGCATCTTCGGTCATATTCAGCTAGGCTCGGAAACCACCGAACTCAGTTACAGAGAACGAAATAGCGAAGAGAAGGGAATTTTTATCGCTATTTACTTACAGAGTACCAGTCCTGATCTCCAATATGGTAGGAATAATCAGTAAAGTTAGGCAATATTTTCGCTTCTAAAAGGTGCCACAAACTTAAGTAAATGGTTAAATCAAATAGAACACGAAGCAGTAAGTTGGAAATACGAGGGTTGTCTGAAAAGTTTCCGACCTCAACATGAAGATGGCAGCACTCGTAAACAAAAGTTGGTGAATGTGTTTGCACATGCTTTGAAAGGTACCCGCTCAAGTTTACCAAATGGTGCTAGACAACCGTCGAATTAAAATTAGAGAGATAGCAGAGGCTATAAACATGTCCTGAGAAAGCTGTCCGCGCGTTGGGTGCCGCGTTTGCTCACTTTGGACCAAAAACGTGTTCGAATGAACACTTCCAACTCCCTGTTGGCGCAGTTTAGGCACAATAAATCAGAGTTTTGGCGCCGATTAATTACTGTAGATGAGACATGGGTACACCATTATACTCCAGAAACAGAAACACAGTCAAAACAATGGACTGCTAAGGGGGAATCGGCTCCAAATAAAGCAAAGGTTGTTTCTTCGGCTGGGAAAGTGATGGCAACTGTTTTCTGGGATAATCATGGAGTTATCTTAACCTAATATCTTCAAAAAGGAAAAACCATTACAAGAGCATACTACGCATCATTCCGCAGAAGTTGCGGAAAAACTGCCACATTTACAGAGAAAAAGAATTTTGTTCCACCAAGACAATGCGCCGTCTCACATCTCAGCGGTTGCCATGGCGAAAATCCTCGAATTACGGTTTAAACTGCTTGACCACCCTCCTTACCCACCAGAGACTTTTTTTTGTTCTATAGCTAAAAGTTGCCCTCGGAAGACAGAGATTTTCGTCGAATAAGGAGACCATCACCTTCGTAAACAACTATTTTGCAGAGAAAGACGCCGGGTACTATTTGGACGGGTTGAAGAGATGGGAGCATCGCTGGGAGAAGTGTATAGACTTACAAGGAGACTATGTAGAAAAATAAAAATTAATTTGAAGAAAAAATGTCTAGGATCTTTATCAGGTAGGAAACTTTTCAGACAACCCTCGTACAGAACTTTACTACTTGACACATCAGCCATAAGTGGAGTGTCCGGTGGATCTAATGACCACATTGTCACCGATGATACATGCGGTTAAAAATAGTATAGTTAACAAATTAATATAGTCTGAAATTAGGAAGCAACAGGAAAAAAATAGAAGTAACAACATAAAAATCCCTGGATATCACAAACAACTTGGGGAAAGTATAAGAAAACAGCTAAAGAAACTAAACTAACACGAAATCAAAAAAACAACAAAAGAACCTAGAACAACATAAAGAAGAAGTCCGTGCGTACACAAGATAATTGGCTGAGGACCTCGCAACTAAAGCATATGAAGTAGA
The DNA here is from genome assembly GCA_035357415.1 of Ophraella communa. Taxonomy (NCBI): domain Eukaryota; kingdom Metazoa; phylum Arthropoda; class Insecta; order Coleoptera; family Chrysomelidae; genus Ophraella; species Ophraella communa. Next base: position 14,294,259 of record CM068988.1, on the reverse strand, counting down.
AAGAGAAGATGACATCAAAGACCTGGATAGTAGAAATACCAACTCAAGAGACGAAGAGGACAATGAAATAGTAAACCAACATAATAACACTCAGTATAAAAGAGAAGACAACTTGGCACAGGATGAAGATCACAAGAAAGATCACCCACCTAGAGAGTTAAAAATCGGAAAAGTTCCTAATATTGACAATATTTCTGAAGAGTACTTCTTTACCCATACCCAGCAATATCCTAATACATGTCATCCTCAGCAGAACTGAAGATGTCATCGAAAACAAACTGCGAAAAGAACAAGCTGGTTTCCGCAGAAATTGTTTATGTGTGAACCTGATTAACATGTTAAAGACCGTAATAATTGGGAAGAGTAGAATTCAATGAGACCTCTGGCGGAAACAATTGTAATTGTCGGAACGAGTAAAATAATTCATTTTGCATTGTCAAAATTTAGTTTAAAAACACATAATACTAAAAAAACACACACTTAAAATAACTAAAACAATAAAATAGTACCAATTAAATATCAAATGGCTTATACAGCAGCTGATTTGATTTACTCTTTGCTAACATTGACATTTAAGAGTACTATCTATGGAATTCTACTTATTTTAATAGGACAAATTAAGGAATACCAGACGCTACTCTATTCGAAATTCATAGAACTGTGACAAAATTTAAGTTTTTACTTACCGGATACCATGTAAGGCATCCCCGGGTGTACGCTCGGTGGAAGTGCCATCTTCTGTCTATCGAGATGAGTAACGTCACTAGCTGGTGTTGGAGATCTACTATTCTTTGCTGTAACTGGCGTGTTAACTCTTACATTAGTACCCTAAAAACCATTTTTACATTTAACTCACTAGGTTTAAATTTAATGGGACTTTAAAGATATGTTTTTGTAGTTAACGTAACCATGCCACAAGACTAGTGGAGCCATTTGAAAATATAACAAAACACAGGCCTAATACTTCTTAATTCTCGTGTAGAGATTTCAAGTGTAGTTAGTGACTATACTAATATATTTGTAGACAATAACCACATGAGAGTTATTAGGGAGTTTTCGAGCCACCTATTTAACGTACGTGTCATGCTGTACGTTATTGTGCACATGCGCATTAGCTATAAAATTATGAAATACGTTATTAACCGATAACGTATCCCGTAATATGCGGAGTTACAACGTAACGGTTATTAAACGATAAAGGTCTCACGGCGTTGCCGATAGAGAATATTATTGTATTTATATCTTTTTTATAAGACAAAAATAGTAATTTGGACTGTTTACTTATAACTTCTAAAACATAATTAAACCATTGCTATACTAAACCTTCGTTTGTATTTCGATTGAAGTGGTTAATATTAGTAATCCATGAGTAAATTTGACAACTCGTCATCGAACCTTAGTTAAGATAGCCAACAACGAAATAATAAGGTTAGGTTAGGTCTAATTTGTGTTTGTAATCGAATGTGCTTAATTTTGTTGTGCTTTGTTTTGCTACGTGTGCTTAATTGTCAACTCTGGTCTATATATTGGAGGACCATTTGCCCCCTCTTCAAATATATTTTGCAAAATCACATTTCTAACTAAATTATGATCTAATACGTTAAATTCGATGACCAAAAACTGTTTTGTTGTAAACCGGTTAATTACGAAAGCACAAGGAAAGCGCATGCTCATAATAACCGAAACGTGATTTACGTACATAGATTTTTAGGTGGCTCAAAAACTCCCTAATAAGTCCTCATAAAAGAATGGGAATCTGAAATATCGTGTGACGGATAATCATTGCTGGGCGATTTGTGACTGATTGGGATCAATTTATAGATTGGTTTGTACTAGACTCTTAATTTTACTTTGAATTTGTCTTGGCTACAGTTACAAAATTATACAAATCCGGCCCTCCACAAAATTATGTTGGACAGACCTGTACTAGAGGATTGCATTAATTTACAGAAATGGCAGAAAAGTAGTGCTGTGGCTATTAAATTAATTGAATTTCATTGGAGGGTTGTTGTTATCTATCTATCGGCCCTTTGATAAAGTTATAGGGAAATTACAGAAAACCTGCAACTCGATAGAAAATATTTTTCTCCACGATAATTTGCCAATTCTGAAATCAAATTTGATTACAGAATGCTGGAATTCTCTCTCTTGTGATAGAATAATATTCTCTTTCTTTTTGTGAAACAAAACAGATGGTATTCATTGAAAATTTAGAAAACAGTTAACATATTTGGAAATCATATTTTCATTGCTGTAAGTAGAATGCAGCATCCCAACTGTTCTGTATATTTATATTGTTATGGAAAATAGAGCATAAAAATTGCATTTAAAGTTAAGTTACAAATTATTAGAAATTACATAAATAAATAATAAAAAAATGACGTTTGAAGAGAGAAGGTGAAAAGAGTTCTAGTCCGAAGAAAAAATAGAAGAAGAAGGACTGAAGAAATAATAAAAAAATGAAAGGACCAAAAAACTACCCCTCGGCGTAAGAAAAAGCTAAAAACTAAAAAAACTAAGTAAAGAAACCTTTCGGAATAACAAGAATTTATAAAGAGAAATCAAACAATCATTGATTTATCAAAATTAAAAAGAATTATTAGATAAAATAGATAGGTTGAAATTTAATAGTCTTATTAGTCTTATTATAATTAATTTCCATGAATGAAGAAAAAACACAAAATCAATGTCACAGATTTTTATTTAACAGCGACTAGTTTCGGCCTTTTAGGAGGCCATCATCAGGCTAGGAAAAACATACCTTAAACTGTGTCATGTGTCAAAGTAAGTTCAAAGAACCATACTTCTTCGAACCAACATGCTGGAGTCGTAACAAAATTGTTTATATTGAAACACTTGTGAGGACTTTTAACACAATTTATTCACAAATTGTAAGAATACAAGAATTCAGCTGGTTACAAATTACTGACTGTCACTTATTACTATTAAACTTCACGAAAACTGAACGAACACTAACTCACTACCGCGAATGACCCGCTTTATATATCAAAATACTTGACATCTCGATTTTTCTAGAAATAACTATTTACTAAAATCCAAATATTACTAGAATGTTCGCGAATAACTACCAACCTAAAATAATTATAAATCATGTCGAGTTCCTGTCAAAACCTTCTTCCCCATTCACGGACTCCACCCTTCATGGCAAGCAGCCACATCAAAACACATGCATTCCTCTCGCGCATCTGTCACAATCATCCGTCACACCCATCCGTCACACATCTGTCACCCGTTACACTGCCCCCTCCTTAGGTTCATTCCTCCCGGAATGTGATAACTCTCCGGAGTAGACTTCAGGGTCATCTTCGGAACTGGTCGAACCCTATACCCGAAGTTGCTGTACCTCCCCACTGTGGTCACCCTGATATAACGCCAACCTATCATGATGGACTACGACGGGTTTTCCTTTGGGGACTCTAACAATCCGATAGATCACATCATTGATTCTCTTTTTAATCAAATATGGACCTTCCCACTTCTTTTGAAGTTTCGGACACACACCCCGTTTCCGTCGAGGATTATAGAGCCAGACCAATTCCCCAGGTTCATAAGTGTTTCCTGTTGCTCGTGAGTCGTAGTACCTTTTCATCCGGTCACTGGAGAGTTGTAGTTTGTGGCGCACCAGTTCATGAATATTTTCGATCTTCTTCTGAAGATCTCCGACGTATCCTTCACCGGTTGCTATTTCACCAGGCTTGCTCCCATATATCAAATCGCAAGGTAATCTAGTTTCCCTACCAAAGAGGACTTTTGCAGGTGTCTGACCCGTAGATTCGTTGACAGCCGATCGGATAGCCATTAAAAATAGCGGAATATGTTTATCCCAATCTTTCTGATGTTCTGAGACCACTTTCGATAAATAATTTGCAATGGTTCGGTTCATTCGTTCAACCATTCCATCAGACTGTGGATGCATCGCTGTAGTTCTAGTTTTATGGATACCTAATCGTTTGCAGACTTCTTGAAATAGCTTGCTTTCAAAATTTCTTCCCTGATCTGCGTGCAGCTCCAACGGTACCCCAAAACGGCTAATGAACTCGTTGAGCAGAATATCGGCCAAGGTAGGGGCTTCTTGGTTGGGAACAGGGTAGGCTTCCACCCATTTAGAAAAATAGTCCACCACAACGAAGATGTATTTATTTCCAGCCTCACTAGTTGGTAGTGGCCCCAACACATCTACGGCGATTCTTTCGAATGGACTTCCGACAAGGTATTGCTGCATCTCTGCTTTAGGTTTACGATTAGGTCCATTGCTAGCAGCACACGTCGTGCATTTGCGGCACCAATCTTTAACATCGTTGGAGCAATTAACCCAATAAAATCTATCCCGGACTTTTTGCAGCGTCTTTGTAATACCTAGGTGTCCTCCAGATATGTCATCATGAAGTTGTTTTAAAATTTCCGGCACCGTACTTCTTGGGACCACAATTTGTTTCTTGATTTCTGAGCCTTCAGGGTTTTCAACTATCCTTTTAAGGAGCCCACCGTCTAAAGTCAAAGAATTCCATTGGGCCCAATATGATTTTAAGACCGGAGAGGACGATGATACCTCTCGCCATAGGGGACGCTGATCCGTTCTTTTCCATTCCAGTATCTTCCTAATAACGGGATCGTTGTTTTGTTCCTCCTTCATTCTGGAGCACAAGTCGTCTGGCACCACTTTTATTAAAGCGAGCTTCTCGTTTTGTTCGAGTCGACTGCAATTTGTGCAATTAGGTGGGCATGGCCTTCTAGAAAGTGTATCGGCGTTACGGTGCTTAGTTCCAGGTCTATGTTCGATTTCAAAATCGTATTCCTGGAGATCTTGCTCAGTTAGTCTAGTTAAGGGCTTGGCGATGTCTCCAAAATTTCTAACAAATCGTCTGTAATATGAGCAAAGACCCAGGAAGCTACGAAGTTGATGCTTATCAGAAGGGACCGGCCACTCTTGAACGGCTTGAATCTTGGCGGGATCTACAGTAACGCCATCCTTGCTTACAACATGTCCCAAATAACTGACCTGTCTCTGGAGCAAGTTACATTTCTTAACATTCAATGTGAGATTAGCCTTTTTCAGTCGTCGAAAGACTTCTTCTAGGTTAGCCAAATGTTCCTTAAAATCCTTACCCATTATAATGATGTCATCTAAGTAGACCAAACAAGATTCCCAGGATAAACCTCGAAGAATAGTTTCCATCAACCGCTCAAAGGTAGCAGGAGCATTGCATAAGCCAAATGGAAGAACGGTAAATTGCCACAAACCTGATCCACTAGTGAAGGCGGTCTTCTCTTTGTCAGAAGGATCCATTTCAACCTGCCAGTATCCGCTCTTTAAATCTAACGTAGAGAAAAGGGTAGATCCACCCAAGGCGTCGAGGGCATCGTCAATCCTCGGAAGGGGATAACTATCCTTCTTCGTAACCTCATTCAACTTCCTATAGTCAACGCAGAACCGCATTGATCCGTCTCTTTTCCTTACCAATACTACGGGAGAAGCCCACGGACTATTGGAGGGTTCAACTATTCCATCCCGAATCATTTCTTGGAGGGCCTTGTCCGCTTCTTCCTTTTTAACTTGAGGCAATCGTCGGGGTACCTGACGAATCGGACGTGCATCGCCAGTCTCAATCTTGTGCTTGACTATGTCGGTCCTTCCCAGTTTACTTCCAGAACCGAAGACAGGTTTATAGCGGTAGAGTAAATCTCTTACCTGCTTCTTTTCTATTTTTGACAAAGATGGGTCTAGTCTAGCCATTAATTGTTCTATGTCGTTGGTTCTGTCTGATTCAAAGGCTCCTACCTGGTGAATCACGGCCGTCACCGGTTCCAAGGTTCCGATTTCGGTGTTCTTTCGCAGAAGAACTGGATGATCATTCATGTTAATGATTCGGATTGGTACCTCTTTGGCTGATCTAACAAGAGCTTTTCCGACCAGAAGTCCTCTTCCCAATATCTGATCATGGTTCTTGGGTTCTACCATAGCTGGGATTCCATCGGGCTCTACTTCCTCTAGTCGTGCCGTTACAACACATTCGCACGTCGCTGGAAGCTCGATGTCGTCAGATAGTTTCAACGGGGCGATAGCTTCATGTTTTCGATGTAGAAGCAATTCTTCCTTTTTCGTATGAAGTATCCGTCGTCCCAAATCCAAGCGAAAACAACAGTTGTGCATTACGTCCATACCCAGGATAGCATCTTCATTGATATCAGCCACCAATATCGAATGAGAAAGACAAGTTGAACCAAACTGTAGAGACACGTTAACCTCTCCGTAGACTTTGGCAGGTTCCCCAGTAGCGGTGCGCAGTCTCCAACTGGTGGGCGACATCTTCCTAGCAACGACAACTGTCGGCCGTACCACAGTTTTTGAAGCTCCAGTATCCACCAGCATGTTGTATCTCTTTCTGTCAATCAGGGCTTCTACGTATAAGCTGCCTGCTTGGTGTTTTAATATTGCTATCTTGACGGTAGGAAGGGCTTTGCAATGGTTTGGGGTCGTTGTCGCAGACGACGTCTCCTTGCGTGGACATGAGTTTTTCACGTGCCCTAGTTCTCCACAATTCCAACATCGTATAGGTCGCCGTCTCCTTGTGGGTAATAATTTCATTAGCCTTTCCACTAATCCTTCGACGTCGCTGGCGGGTGCTATCACGTTGTTGTCATCAGCAGTAATCTCCCTTATTCGTGCAACTTCCCGTGATGCTTCCGTTGCCGCTTCGAATTCAAGTGCAATGGTTAATGCGTCGACAAGGTCTTTTGGTCGGGCCAACCGCACAGCTCTTTGTAACTCCGGGTCCCTAAGGCCATCAGTAAAGGTTTGGACTGCTAGACACTCCAGGAACTCCTCTGCTGCTGTCGGATAAGCAAATCGAACCATTCTAGCTACCTCCGCCTCGAACTCCTGGATAGATTCTCCACTCTTCTGTTTACGGTTCTTCAGCTGTGTTCGGTACACGGGTTGTAGGTGGGTCTGACCATACCTCATCTCCAGGCGATGTACTAGTAGCTCGAAGTTGTCAGCTTCGTCGGGCTTAAGGGAATGCAAGACATTCAAAGCATCGCCTCGCAACGCTATGGTTAGAGATATTGCCTTTTCTCTGGATGACCATCCGTTCGCCCTGGCCGCCGCGTCGAATTGCTTGACGTAGTTGGACCACGAAGTTGTTCCATCGAAGATAGGGGGTTTCATTGTTGATCGCATCTGTATAGTGTCTCCGCTTCCCCGTCGTTCGACATCCACGCTGAAGGTTTCCATTCTTTCCGCATCTCCCTCGCCGCGGTGGACGTAGCGATCTTGCCGAAGGACCTCTATTTCTTTCTGAAGTTGTTGAATCATCGCATTCATTTTGGTATCTTCATTGCGTAGTTCGGCTACTAGTTCGGTTACTTGCTGGGATTGCTCACAACGTAGAGTCGATATTTGTTGTAAAACATAGCTTGACAACTCTTCACGCATTTGATGGACCAGTTCTTCTTGTTTCTTCATCTGCTCCTCTTGCTGGATCTTCATTTGATCTTTCAGCTCTTCTTGTTGATTGGAAATTCTAGTGGCAAGCTCGGCTAATTGTTGTGCTTGGTCTTCTTGCTGGTTTGTCATCCGGTTGGTAAGTTCTTCTTGCTGGCTTGTAATTCGGTTGGTAAGCTCTTTTTGCTGGCTTGTAATTCTAGTGGCAAGCTCTTCTTGTTGACCCTTTATCTGACTGGACAGCTCGGACATTGCTTTGTGCATAGGATCTTCGAATTCCACCGAGTCAGGGTCAATATTTATACTTAAATAGTACTCACGTAATCTATTGATTAAAATAGTTTTTCCTCCGGTGGTATCCAAATCCAACTCTTCCAACTCTCTTCTGACCTCAGCCACCAACAGTTCACGTAACTTCTTTCCAGGCATTCTTGCTTCTTCACCCCACACCTGACACCAATTTGAAACACTTGTGAGGACTTTTAACACAATTTATTCACAAATTGTAAGAATACAAGAATTCAGCTGGTTACAAATTACTGACTGTCACTTATTACTATTAAACTTCACGAAAACTGAACGAACACTAACTCACTACCGCGAATGACCCGCTTTATATATCAAAATACTTGACATCTCGATTTTTCTAGAAATAACTATTTACTAAAATCCAAATATTACTAGAATGTTCGCGAATAACTACCAACCTAAAATAATTATAAATCATGTCGAGTTCCTGTCAAAACCTTCTTCCCCATTCACGGACTCCACCCTTCATGGCAAGCAGCCACATCAAAACACATGCATTCCTCTCGCGCATCTGTCACAATCATCCGTCACACCCATCCGTCACACATCTGTCACCCGTTACAATATGATAAATTATTAATGAAATATTGGTGAAAAACGAAAAGATGTGACATCAAAATTATAATTATATGATTAATATCTAAAAGGTAAGCTATATAAAATAATGGAAAACTATAAACTAAATGGAAATTTGTATTGTTAAATTAAAAGTTAATTAAAAGATCAAAAATTCTAAATAAGAAAAGGCCTGAAAATGATTATAACAAAAAGTAGGGCGAGAATGAAACAATCTCTTCATGTCATTATAAGAAATCGGAGAGGAAGTCTTAATAAAAACAAGTAAAATAAGCCATAACGTCGGAAACGAATGCAGTAGTGAAGAAATCAAAGAAGGTCATTCAACTGAGCCAAACTAAAAAATGCAATGAATAGCAAAGGGGTTATTTAAGTTTTGGAAAACATATTGGGTTAATGTTAGAAATGTCCATACCAATAACAAACTGAATAATAATATACTGATTAATTAAAATCACACTTTAACAGGTAATGACGGCGATCATAGAAAAGACGCTTGAAAACGGAATTCATAGAACATGAAACATTAAAAGTAGAAGTACAAAACTAGGTTATAAAATCATGATGTCTGTGGATATAAGATTACCATAAGGACAATGTTCAGTTATTATAAAAAAGGCAAGCAAATTAGGTCGAACAACTAAAGTTAAACAATATAAACCAATAAAACTATGAAAACAATAATATACAACTAAATTACATTAACTTAATTTAACAGGGGAGTTGACTAACAAATATGAAATAATTTTTAATTAGTAGAAGAATATTTTTTTTTAAATCTGGTTTAAGGTAGTACATGCATTAAAATAAAAAATTCATATACATTTGTTTATGAAAAACTTACCTGTTTTAAAACGGCAGGTGGTGGAAAATTTGGAGGAAACGGAGGAAATTGTTGGGGCGGCGTCTCAGATGCAGGTCTGTACATGCCGGTGTTTTGAGGGCAGTATGAGGTTATCACGGTACCGGCTGGTGAATTAGTTCCAGTACTACTTTGACTAGATCCCATGAAAAGGTATTTTATTGGTTTTCCTTTAACGCCGTTGTTAACCGGCCTTTGTCGGTAATCGTAATGTGGCGGTGGAACTGTAATAAAAAACCGATCAAAGTTTAATGACAAAATCAGTAATACTATAAAATTTCGTTCAAATGCGTAATAAAACAGTTTTTATCAATTTAGGTTGTTAATAAAGTTTCTGTATAGAAACAATAAAGTCATTTTATGTAAAGATGATGATGTTTCAAATTGTGACAAAAAAGCTTCAGACACAAGAAATATTGCAATTACTATTCAAGCAATGAAAAGTTTAAACATGATGAAAAAATAATATTATTAGAAAAAGAAGTAAAGAAGTTTCTTTAAATAGTTGCTTAGAAACTAGTTTTAAGTTAGGAAGGAATCTCTGATAATCATTAAGCCACAAATAAGTGTTAACTGTTTTAGCTGTCTATTATTGGCAATCCTGTTTAAATCGGCTTGGTGTACTTCTTCTTTAAATTTAGCCAGTAGGTTGAGTTTGTTTCTTTTAATGTGGGAATAATTAAAATTATTAAACATATCAGGGTGATTACTGTTGTCCAAAAAGAACTGTTGAATTTGTAGGATCCAAATGTATCTAGAATCGGTTTGAGTTGTAGCAAGTTCCAACAGTCTTAAGAAACAAATTTTGGGGTAGGTATCTGGATAATGTCATTATCCAGTTTAGGGTTAGCTAAAAAACTAACAAAAACAAGTGGATCGACCCAGTTTCTAATCTTACCATATAATCTGGGGTATTTCTCGGTAACAAGAGTCGTTTAAAAAAGGTAACTTGAACTCGCTCTAGGATTTCCATGTAGCGTATGCTCCAAGAAGGAGCACAATACGATAAAGAATTAAGGACAATAGAATTGTAATAAACGTATCCTCGATTCCCATGAGGTCAATTTTGAATTGGAGAAAATATTCATTACCGTTCCCAGTGCTTGTTTGCCTTTAGAAACTTTAGTTTTAGCTGTTTCTCTGAGAAGAGTTGAGCAACTAAAAGCAATTCCCAGATATTCAAAATTTGTTAACTACCTCGACAGGCACTTCTCCGTAGTAAAATTGAAACTTTTTGGTTGTGAAACCCCCCTTAGCAAAAGTGACAATCTTCGTTTTGTTTGTATTCACTGTCAGACTGTTAGAATCGCAATGCTCTTTAAGGGTATTGAGTTTTCGATTTAGGTTAATTTCACTATCAGCAAGAAGTACCAAATCGTCGGTGTACATTAACATATTGATGTCTGTGTCTGTGGTTTTTAATTCGAAAATAGCTTTCTATGTCCGATACAAACCAAGAAAATAAGAGTGGACTGAGCGATTCACCCTGGAGAATCCCCTCGCTAACCCTATAAGCGTGTGATAGCTGATCATTACATTTAATCTGGAAATACACTAGATCATACATCTTCTTCAACATATTTATCAAGAGACCACTAACTCCTGATTTAGTTCTAATCAAGTAGACTCTGTATTTTTCTACCTTGATTAATAATGAACAACTTTACTACCCCAACAAAAGTCAACCAAGTTAGGTTCTACAGCTAATAGTGAAAAAAAAAACGCATTTACTTACTTTTATTTTGCAAAAAACTCGGACCTGGCGCACTACCTCCCAAATTCATGTGTTGTATGCTCTGCGCCAAATTGTATAAAGTTTGTTGGTCTGGTCCGACGACAGAAACGTGCGGTCCAGCACCAGGACAACCATTAGGCGTAGGAGTACCTTGCGGATATGCAGGCATATTAGGTTGATGAAGTACAGGTTGAGACGTCAATTGATGCGGATAAATGGGAGCCGTAGATTGATACACTGGCTGTTGATTGTAGATTAACGGCGGTGGATTTTGATAATAAACCGAAGTCGGCGGAGGAGGTGGATTTTGATACACCACCTGTACCGGTTGGTTTGGATAAACTGGTTGTATATCCTGAGGTACGGGTGGAACCGGATGAGGCGACGAAGCAATATAATTTGGAGGTGGTGGATACCCCGGTGAAATGTACGCTAAGAACAATACATATTATGATTATTATAAAGAGTATTTAAATAGAAACTATTTACATACCTGGATGAGCGGGATTTTGGACTGGTACTGATGGATATCTTGGTGGAGTTCCTCCAACAGTTTGAGAATTATTGGGATAGTAAGTAACCGGTTGATTCCAATATTGATTGGGTGGCGTGGGTTGGTAAGTAACTGGCTGGGCCGGAGGTGGTGCCGAACCTTCGGGTAAGTAATAAGTGCTGCCTCCTACTTCGGATACTGTAACTGACGATGGTATTTCCTAAATTAAAATAAGACAGTTTACATTAATCCGAGAAACCAACTGCCCTAAACAGAAGAAGAAACATTTTAATCACATGTACATAATGTTCTTTTTCACTATTAAATTGTAAGTTAGAGCCCTGTATTATGTTCATTTGTATCCCATCAAACTTTAAGCAATTATTGTACTTACTACTAATAAGGAGATTTTAATATTTAAACTTATTTGCAAGTGACATAATTTTTTTCGTTTTAATTATTCGTAAGGTTGATATTCCGTTTAGTGTGGGTTATTGTATTATTGCAACTAGTAACAAATAACAATGCTTTTCTTAAAACTGGATTTCGTCAAAGAATACAGATACTCACAGGAGCAATGGCTAACAACAATTTGCACAAATTAAGATTCTTAATAGAAATACAAGGCAGAACAAGAAACTATTTTCAAAATGTTTAAAACAGCCAATACCGAAACAACAGAACTATGAAATAATGACAACAGAAATTCAGACAAATGCGAAACATGAAAAGAAACATACAGGAATAAAATAAAAGTAGGATCAGAACATAGTAAAATTATTTTCATTTATTATATCTATCAGTGGAGTAAGTTGAAACTACATACTATAGTAGTTTATAACTAATTTTTATGTTCTTAACACCCCATACTGTGTACCAAATTTAAATAAGCCACTAATTAGTTTTAAAACCGTTATTTATTGTAAAAGTTCGCATACAGTACAAAATAAGTTTTGTAAAGTACGTTTCACAATAATTCGTTGACTTGGTACCTGCTCTTAACTGCTCTTAAGGGATTACTAATAAAAGGTGGTTAATATTTCTTCGAACATTTACAGAAAGGTATTATTTATTTTTGTCCAGGAAGATATATACGTATACGTATACGTAAGTTTCAACAGTTTTGTTTAATTTCAATTAATAAATAAACTTAAAATTTGTTTGTTTGTTTTTAAAAAATTTCGTGATTTTTTTTATAAAATAAATTTAAGTTTTAGTAAATGTTACTGAGTTTTATTTAAATTTATTTTGAAAACCGGATTACGGATCTGTTAATGTTTACTGTACAGTGAGAAATTTATAACCTTTCATTACTAATCCCCTAAGGTCAGGTACCGGAGTCAAAGAATTATTGTGAAACGTACTTTACTTGGTAATGAGATGGGATAGTAGTAGGAATAGGGTTGGGTCGTAAAAAAATAACGGATGATGATGAAGCGACTATTAGGGGTTGAAATGTCGGTCCATGAATACCATAAGACCCATAAAACTTAGTTAATAAAACAAAATCAATGTTTAGTTCCTGTATTTCAGGTAAATTGAATATTATTATTATTGTCTAATATTTGAACATTCAATGTCTGTTTTCTTTGTAATGTATCTACTTATATTTACTTGTTGATTAACAATATTTATGTTCGCCATTTTCTTTTAGGAGTTCATGTTTATTTTGTTGTTTGAGACTTTTTATATGAAAATTGATTATAAATTATTCGAGTTATATTAATCATTAACTCTTCTGTTATAAGTTTTCCCATAATAATTCTGACAAATTTTGAGTGTTATATCACCATAATAAATTATTAGAGGCCGTGGATTCTGAGTAGACCCGTGACGTCGTAAATAGTTGCGCACAACTAAATAACTGCTATAATTAAAATACACTAAACTAAATAATATAATTTGAATCAGTAAGGGCTGCAATTATTAGTATAGTTGACGTCACAGGTCTACTTAGAATCCACGGCCTCTAGTAACATTTATAGATTTTATAAGAGTGCTGTGTGTGCTTTATTTCATTTTCACAAGTTTAAAAGGGCATTGGTGTATTTCTAACATTTTCTAACATTGAGGAGAGAAATCTGCCACCAAAAAAAAGAAATAAATGAAAAGATGTAGATTATCTCCGCCCCTACAACTATAGCTGGGTAGCCTCCTGTATAGGACCTCAGTACCTTCTGACTATGTCAGCTAACTAACCTTCCTTCTTCAGTTTTGTTTGATCCGAGTGTGTCATAAAAATGAAATATATTTAGTCACTTTGAAAACTTTTGCCATTATAATATATAAATTAATTGTTTGTTTATGAGATGATTCAGTAGTCTGGTGGTCAGTATTATGGAAAACCCCTATTCATGTTACCTCTAAAGTCTCAAAGAACATTAATTTATTGAACCATAATTGTTATTTGAGTTGTATACAGTTTTGTTATTTGAATGTTGCTATGAGATTAATTATTTATAAATAGTGTATTTTTGTTATTGTGTTTTATTTAATATGTTAAACATTTCCCATTATAATGCTAGTAAGCAGTGTTATCTGTATATTTAAAAGTAATAACTACAAAAAGAATAAGTTATATTACAATACAAATAGATATACTATATCTTTACACATCTTTAGACTTCTCAAACAGATTGTGGGTAATACAAACATGCTATCTAGGAGGAAGAATATAGTAATCTCAATTTAATATTTAACAGTTTGCAATAATATCTGAATACACTTTAAGAACAATGTATAAAATTGTACCTCAAATGGAAATGAATCAAAGGGTAATAGACAACTAATTGATATTAACTGACAGGTGGAACAAAGAGCTAGCCAAACTCAGAAGAAGAGATAGGCAGCTCAGTCAAAGTACTCAGTCAAAAAAGCTTTGACTGAGTACAATAAAGAACTCCGAAGGTCTAATAAGACATCTTGGAGAAAATTGTGTGAAGGGAATTAGCCCCAGCACAGCGTCTACAAAAAGTACTCCCAAAATACCACACTAACGGGTTTGGCTTACTTAAAAAGTCGAACGGAGAATATACTGAAGACTAAGCAGAAAGTCTTGGGATGCTATTACAGACTCACTTTCCTGAATCTCAGTCAAAATCAGAAGAGCAGAAGCTCTCAACTAAAAGAGTCTCGTAGTAGACTCAACAGGGTAAATAGACATCTGGTGGATAAAATCTTTACGATTAACAAAATTAAGTGGGCATATAAAAGCTGCAAACTTTTTAAATCGCCTGGTAAGAACGTAATTTTTCGAGCCTTACTCCAAAATGGGTTGAATCAGTTACAGCCGTATTTGCAACGGCTTTTCAAAGCCAGCCTTATCCTCGGATACATACCCAAGACCTGGAGGGAGGCAAAGAAGGCTTTTGTACCCAAGAACAGTCAGACAAGTCTGACTGGCTTATACGACCTAAGACTATATAATCTAACCTAATATATTGCATAGCAAAGTCTGAATTATTTAATATTTTTTAATAATAGAATAAACTTTCTTAAACTGTTTGACATAAAGCAGTTCTACTAATTTTTAAAATTAAAAATTGCCAATTTTACTGAAGGTTTTTAGAATGTAATTGTACCCCAGCAGTACAGGTCATTTCTATTAAATATTTTGCTTTAATTAAATAACATATAGTTGGTATATTTCATTAATACCACAAAACAAATGAAATAAAACTGAATGTTAATAAAAAAAAACAATAATTTTTTCTATCAAACATAAAACAATTTACTAAACAAATAAATGTATTTCAATACCATTATTGTTTAATACATTACATATGTTGAGTTAAGTAGTGCCTGTACAATTTTGCAACTTTTCCGGATTGAAATCAAGTAAGTAAAGGTACATTTTAGGATAAAGTATGAAATAAAGGCATTTTACAAAAAGTTAAAACATCTTTAGATTAAAAAATTAAGCATATGGGTGACTTTAAAGCTAAGATATGGAGAAACAGATTTAAAAAAATATTGATGAGTAGGAGTAGGTATGGCTTAAGAGGACACACTGAAAGAAGTTCTGCTTCTAAAAAGTAAAAAACTTGGTTGTTTCCACCCTGAAAGCTATTCACTTGGGGACTTAGAGGAGATACCTCTGATGTTGAGGGTACTGATGAAATATTAGTGATAGAAAAAGAAAAGATAAAAAAAAACAAAACATAAAGGATGAACGAGGAAATACTGCAAATGATGAAAAAACAAAATTATATAGGAACAAAGAGTCAGCAGCTATCCTATATACACAAATATTTCGTTTACAGATAATAAAAAGTGAAATGGTCCCAAGATGTAGCCATGTGGAACTCCCATGTCATCAAAAAGAGCAAATATTAACATGCATATTAACCACAGAAAGAAACTTACCACTCTGCCATCATACGGTTGCGGCATGTAAAAACCGTACGGAGATTGATAAACCACGCAAGGTTGCTGATAGACGGTAGCCGGTTCCGGAACGGCTGGCGGAGAACTGTAGGTGGTATGGTAAGCGGGATATTGCGGTTGATCCGCTTGTACGTACGAAAAATTCTTCTGTTCCTCTGAAATTGGTGCCGGCATTTGCGAAGGTAGACTAGGACTAGTAGAACTGTTGGTCACATTAGATTTTTTCGATGGTGACGATTGCATCGTTTGAGATTTCCCTGGAGTTTGTTGGTATTGGGTGTATGGTTTTTGTGGAGGTGGAGGTAAAGGTTTCGGAGGTGCTTGGCTAAAAGTAGATGGTAAATTTTCAGGATCGTAATGGTAAAGGGTTCCGTCTTCGTTTTTTAATGGTTGGCCAGTCTAAAATTGAAATCATGATTAGCAATAACATTCGAGATTGTTTAATAAATACTAGTGCTTTGGTGCAATTTATTAGCTATTTTAGATTGCATATGAATAAGTGTGGATAATAAAATTGCCTGATAGGTATCGAAAAAGAAAAAGCAAAGCTTATCAAAGTTATGCTGTCAAATAAAGATGCCATAAGCCAATTAGATTTACTCTCCAGCAACACACCGAAAACGGTAGACTTTCAAATAGTTAAATGAAAGTTTACCTGAGGATTGATGATGACACTGCCTTTGGGAACGTTCTGCATATCGGTAACCGCCCAGAGGAGATGATTGTCGTCGATCTTCTCCATACAATCGATCTCGTGTTGGTCGTCCCCGCAACTCGATGGTAAATCCGACGCAAGATGCGGTGTTGACGTGGGTGACGGTGTAACCGATCCAGATAACTGCGATTGTGATTTGTAACCAGAACTCGAAGGACTCAAGCGCCACGACACCGAACTAGCTCCCGAATCTAGAAATATCCTTCCTAATAATTGAAATAAGGAAAAGTAGTTGGAGCCGTGAAGTGGGATTCATGAGATTCAAAAAAATACTACTAGAACATAATTTAAAGAAGCTTCATGCGGTCCAACCAGTAGATTTTTTGCGAAATTTTAACACGACTTGAACACATAACAAGCACATTAAGCATTACTGACCTTGTTTTGTGAGAAACCTAGGTCCAGCGCTGTGTGTCGAAATGACGCTATCACCTCTCGTTAGAACCGACATACTTCCACCATAACCTCCAAAGCTGTAACTTTTAGCGACACATGGCCTTAATGTTTCTCCAGTTTCTTCAGAATGCCCCTATAATAGTTAGACAACATTTATAGTTCGTTTCTAAACCCACCAGAGAAACAGATTCACAGAAGTACCTTCCCGGAATACAAAAAGAAGATGATTCGAACATATTTTCCCTACTCCTTTCAGGAACAATAAAAAATAATAACATTAATTCCATCCACAAAATACAACATCATCACAAGATTGGTCAATAATATCTGAAAAGGCGAAAATAAGACAGCAGACATTTGACAAACAAGACAATGTAATCTGTTGCGTTGGCAGAGAGTAGAAGCTGTAGCTGTCAACCTGTTTACAGGAACTTTTGAAAAAAGTCCATTAGGTTAATTAATGACAATGCTTCAATGAAGAAGATCATTTAAAAATAAATCAAATACTGACGTTTCATGGATCACGGACCATGTTATTCGTCTAAAAAAGGTATAGCAGCCAGTAGAAGCAGTCAACTTTTTACAGGAACATTTAAAAGAAAATACATTTATGCATTAATTATGTAATGCTTTAGTGAAGGAAATATATTAAAAAGTACCTAATCAAAATCTTATAAGTTTTAATGATAAACTGCTTGAACCAGAGACAACCAAGAGACGCCCAAGTACATGTTAAATTTTTGTTCTACAGTAATGAATTGGTCCACCAGAACCAGAAAGTGAGTTGAGATGGCGCTCGCGCTTCTCAGGAAATTTAAAAAAGCGCGGGCAAACCTTTTTTCGTTTATTTTCTTATTTCTTTCATTAAAAATTAAATACAAAACTAAAAAAAACATACTTTATGGAAAAATACAAAAAGTGGTTTTATATGAAACATAAATGATGTAAAATTAAACTTATCATATACATAAACATTATTTCAAAGAAATGACAAGATATAGACTAAAAGGATGCATAAAAAAACACATCGTTTTTAACTATCGTTACACACAAACTAATCGCCAAAGAAAAGTCTAAATTATTGTTCTACAACACACTGTTACACAGTTTATAAATAAGAACTAGAATTGTTGAACTTATTCTAAAAACTATACAAAAAACACAGTTAATACAACTCGTCAAAACAATAGTCGCGTTCGGAATAAACCTCTCAGATGCGACCAGATTTTTATCACGTGACATCCGACGGATCTAAGCGACCTGAAATAACCGAACGGTTCCGATTTTTTCACATAACCTCACACTCACATTATTTATTTTCTACGAATAAAGAATAGAAAGGAAGGAACGTTGTCATATTTTAATCTAGCAAATAATCACAACGGAAGTCGGCCATATTGAAGAACCAAATATGACTCATTCGAATCGTGACATTTGACATGTATAGTTTTTTCATGCTGTTTTATATATTATTTTCTGATTTAAGTAGTTAACCCAACTCTTGAATGGGAATTACTTTTCATCTGTAGGGTTCTATTTATCTGAATTATTAAAAATTAACAAAATATTTTAATGACAACCACATTGTTATCATAGACGTTGCTTTATTTTTCATATTGACCAACTAAGTCAACTATTTATAATTACTACTTAGAAGTTTTTAATCTAAATTTATATTCCTACAACCTTATGAAAATGTATATTACTGTACAGATAATTACAAGCGGAAAACAGTTATTTTTTTTTAACAATTAATACGAGGCATAAGTATATAATACCCTGTGTGTGACACCACTGGTAAAACGGTTACTAACCTCGCAAACACTTTTAAACTATTTAAATTTAAATGACTTAATCTATGACAGATTAATCGCTTTTGTCGATCCAAATATATCGAGCAAAAAGATCGCCGTCCGATCGCTCAGATTTTCTTGCCGAACGATCTCGATTTACCTCCGACACATCTCGATGACATAAACGAACGATATGGAGCAATCGTAGAAGTCTGATTGCGATTCCGAACGCTATAAATAATAGCGACTGAATACTTTGGCAGTTGGCACGTCACATTTTCCACAGAATATCAAACAAATTTTACGTTCTAAGATTTGCCGTTGTGTCAAAAATTCCATGCTCCTAGTGCCATCTGCGGTTACTTTCCAAAAATAAGACAGATATGTGACATTTCATAAACTTGTGAACTAAACAAGGATAGAGCTAGCAGGACTATTTTATTGGACAATCGAACAAATATGCTCATGCACTTGACTGTCTCTTTGGTTGTCTCTGCTTGAACATCACTTCATAACTGACATTTTAAAAAAGTCTGTAAAAACCTAATGTATAAATATTAAATGCAAAATTAAGGGCAATTGTAGTTAACATTTACGGATTGCAAAGATGATAATAAATATTTAATTGTGGACACCGCATTAAAACCTCTTATTGTATTGGATGGCAAATAAAAATAACCGTCACAAGATACTAACATAAATATAACTAACATTTTCTAGACAGATTTGCCACACCTCATATCCTATCCAAATAAACTTTACGTGAAAGGATGTTGGCAGCTAGTAGATAGATACTGTCAAACTGTGAAGAGGAAAAAAATTTGAGTCATTCGTTATTAAAATTTTCTATAAGGGCATTCGGGAAAAATAATTAAAAACAAGTAAGATTGTAGTTCCAAAAAACAAAATGTTGATTTAATTTTTGAAGTTGATAATAAATAAAAAAAAGGGCATACACTGATACTGTATTGATGATATATTACCATTGACCATATAGATAATGACATCACTAATAATAGTAGCTTTAAATATGTTGGCAACCAGTATGAGTTAACCAAATAAAGGACATAAAATTAGCTGATACGTTATTGATACTATAATAGAGGAAAGATTATTAAAAATAATAAAATTTCCAATATAAAATGCCAGATAATAATTTAATTTGTTAAAAATTGTTAGGTCTATGGTTAAAACAAACAATGACTTTTGATTGACAAGACAATTGACAGGTAAAATCCCTAAAAAATATGTTGGCAGTCACTGAAAATTGTCCAACTGTTTTAAAATAATTCATTACCATTTTCAATAAAAACAATTGAAACGAAGTTAATAACAAATGAAAATATAGCACATAAACTTATATGATACGTTACTCATGATATATTTGAGAAAAAAATTAAATATTAAAGTGCCAGATGAAAATTTTAATGTGATAATAAAGTCAATGATATTTGATAGAAAAGACAATTGACAAGTAAAATACCTAAAAAATATGTTGGCAGCTTCATTTATAAACGAAATTAATTGTACTAATCCTTACTCTGTGGAAGTCCATCTTACTAATAACATTAAACAATGAAATCTGAAATTTTTTAACGAAATTTCCACGTTTATTTAAAAAATTAGCTATTTTAATACAATTACAGCTGTTTCGTCAGTTTGACATATTAAAGTTACATTTTGTTTTTATAAAGGTAACTATCTCATGTTGATTGAGTAGTGTCGAGAGTAGATCAAGTACTTCATTATTTAATGTTAATTTATAAATATTAAAAACTTAAAATTCCAGGGTTGCGTTCATAAAGTTTACTCTTTAACTCAGAGTTAATCCTATAGCGTTCAGAAATCTGAGTATGATCGGAAGTACATTCAGAGTACGGCGTTCATAAATTTAACATAGTTAACTCTGTTAACTCATATCAAAGATGTCAGTAGAAATTAACTCGACATGCGCAGTGATGAGTATCTACTTATTCTAACGAAAACAGGAGATAACAATTTGTGTTCTGTGAGGTATGAGATAACCTATAGACAAATGGTAAAAAAAAATACTTTTCGCCACATCTTTTCTATTTTAATATTATCACTTAAAAATGGAAAACTATACAATAATGACGGACGAAACAGGAGGAAGAATTGTGAATGAAAATGGCCTAACATTAATACAAAATGTTCAGCAATAAGCTTTTGGCAAAAGAAAAAATAGAAAAATAAATTGCTTTCTTCATTTTATGAACGCAACCCAGATGAATTTTATTCAAATAAATTAACAATTAGGTTTATGATCGCTACCTTTACAAGTTTTCCGGAGTGCCTGTAGTGCATTTCTGGCATTTGCAGCCGATATCTCGTCGCATAATCGCTCTCTGTACTCGACCAAGGTGCTTCGGACCAGGCATAACCTTCGGACGATTCATCCCGCATCTACAAATCATTCCAGATGAACCAAATCGAAAGTAAATAAAAGTAGTATCATATCATCGTATATATTATAATAGTAAAAATATTTACTAACCTCTCTGTTGAATATCCTTTTTCTGGCCTTTTCGTATTCTTCTTCACGTTCTTCGAAGCTCTTACTTCTTCGACTTTCAGAACCAAAAGACCTATCCGGAGATTTAAAACTGCAATATATTACCATTCGCTTTACTTAGATTTATTCATTTGATACATTAACGATTTATTGAACTACCAATCTAAAATTCAAGCCTTGGTGAGAAGATGTACAATATACTATCAGTGATGGCAAGAGTGGCTAATGCGCTCTATAAGTAACATCCTATTACATTTCACTCTATACTTCATAGACTAATAGAATCAGTTCTGCCCTAGCTTTTCAAAATATTTGCTCAATATTAATCATTTCATCCTTTTCTCCTTCTAAACAGATCTACTTTTCAGAACTAACGAAATTCATATTTGGAATTTGGAATTTCCCGCCCAAGAATCATATATAATACTGTCAAGTGTCAGAGAGGATAGAGGATTTTAATTAAAATAATATCAAAATGATTTTTTACATAATTGAACTCATTCGGGGAGCACGTTTTCATGCTATGTAGAGCCAAATGCTATATAAGGCAAATGAAGAATACTACTAGATAGAGCCAATTGGCGCAAACAGCGTGCTCTCCGAACACACCCTAAGTGATGCGACTCCATGGTTGCCAACTACGGTAAAATAATGAAATTTGACTTTCGCTAAAAAAGTAAATAACCTATCCTTCTAAGTTCTTTCTATATTTTTATTTTAATAGGGTCATTCTGTACAAATATTCGCAACAGCTGTAAACTTAACATCGCGATGTTAAATAAAATTTAACAGCGCGTTTAAAAATCGTATTCTGAACAATATTACATTGCAGCTAACTTCACTTTTATTGTGTTGGTTAATATAAATTGCCGACTTTTTAGGTTATCCTTATATTTATTGAAAGATATTTATTTTTAATAGTTTTATATATTTATTTTTTTTATTATTATTTTATTTTTATTATTAAGATGCACATTGTTCGTTAAACCAGAAACTGACATCACCTACTTACCTATAATCGTCTATACTGTTCGAATCTCGTTTTAAAATCGACCTTCTAGGTTCTTCGCTAAAAATAATATCATCCTTAATATGTTCCTTAAATTCTACATCAGGTATCCTAGTATTTTTCGTTTTATTAACAACGACCGATTTACCCGCCTGTTCTAAATTATGGTCCATACCGAAATAAGCGGCGCACCTGTGAACTAACATTCGCTGGTACGAAGACATGGGCGGAAATTTGAAGTGCGTTTTACTAAAAACAATAAATTTATATATTAATACATCGTAATAGCATTACAAATTAATTTATATACAGTACACTTAAGGAATTAAATTTTTTGATGGGTTAGTTTAGAAGATTATAAAAAACGCAGGGACCCGTCAACTTTGAAATTCAAATGTGAGCTTTTTAAACATAAATTTAAATGTACGAGATGATACACGCAAGTCTGGCATCGTCCATGAACGATATTTTTAATGAAACACCCGGTATATTTTTATGATTTTAAAAGCTCCTTAATAATACGATCTCAACGAACTATACCATGTAGGGTCTATTATTGTACAGGGTGAAATTTTGAAATTATTTATAATTTTGTTCAAAATAGTAGATACATAAAATACTTGACCTAACCAGATATTTTCATCCGGTAGGTTCGGATTTATTGCGTTGGAATATAAGTTGGCCAATTCAGGCGTAAGCGTGATCGCCCCACGCCCCGAGAGCCATATAAATTCAAGTCCGCTAGCAGAAAAAGACTCTTTCCTACGGATCCTCAACCAGGCTAGCAGCTTCCAGCGTTAGGAACGACTTACCTCCAGCGTGTTGAGCTGGGTGAGACGTTCCAAGCAAGAACATATCCGTATTACGAACTCTTCGCCTACAGCGTGCTGAGCTGGGCAACAAGCGAAAATAGAAAGTCCTGCGTCAGTTCCGCCGTATCGTGGAATCACAAACGCTTCGTTTCTAGCGTGTTGAGCTTATTAAAACGACGGTGTTCTAGATCGAGGATTAACTGACCGCCGTCTTTCAATACCGACCCGTTCCTTCCTGTCCTATTTTATCACCCAACTCCCGACTAGAACCGTAGTCCACAGAGTCCGGGATCCGTTATAATCGCACTCTGACACCGCGGAGCCTGTTAATTTGTATACCGTCGAAGGTTCGTTACGTTCCTCTCCGTCACTGTATACAAGTATTTGTATACAGTATGATGCAAATGTATGGAATAAATTCATTATTTCAGAAACAGACGACTTAAAACATGTCAATTTTAATTTTTGAATGGCCATCAACTGCTATAGATGTGTTGGACATTACGTCATTAGTGATGGCGTAATGACGTCATCGACGATTTTTTAAATACAAACCGAGGTCACGTGACAGCTCATTTGAAACGTCTCCTTATTGCCTTTGCAACAATATAATCATTTGAATATTTATTTCTACAGGGTTAACCAAAACTGTTGGTTTATTAATACAATTAACTTAGAATAAATGTTTACTTAAATACAATTAAATTGTATCAGCAATGATACAATAAGAAAGGAGAGCAGTAAATTCTTTCCTAACGATTTCGAGGTGTTTTTGTGCAATTTCTGTTCGGATTCGCTCCTTCAACTCTTCTACATTATTCGTTCGATTTTGATATACTCTGCTCTTTAAATATCCCCACCAAAAAAGTCTAACGGAGTCAAATCTGGAGACCTTGGTGGCCATTCGATAGGTCCCCTTCTACCTATCCACCTTCCTGGGAAACCGGTGACGTCCGGAAAACACGTCACACACTTCGTCTCTAATCATGCTTGTTGATTCATCGGAAAAAAAATTGTACCAATAGCTATTCCAGTTCTTTTCAATTTATTAATAATTCTTTCGCCGAAATCCATTCTACGATCTGGATCGTCTTCTATTAGTTCTTGCACAAAAGTCAATTTATATGGATGAAGTTTTTCTTTATGGAAACACCTTAGGACAGTTGTGTGAATCAAATTATTTTGACGAGAAATTTAACGTTGGATTCTCCACGACACTTAACATAATATCCACTTTCATTCACATCATCAACGAAGTACGGTTTTCTCTTTAATGGTTTGACATGTCCAAGTTCTCTGAATTGTGCATGAATTTTATAAACTGTACAATTGTTAAGGAGCTTTTAAAATCATAAAAACATACAGGGTGTTTCATTAAAAATATAGATCATGTACATTTAAATTTATGTTTAAAAAGCTTACATTTGAAATTCAAAGTTGACGGGTACCAGCGTTTTTTATAATCTTCTAAACTAACCCCCCAAATAATTTTATTCCATAAGTTGTTTCCACACTGTATATTTATATATTCAAACGAATCAATGAAATCGTTATTTCTATTACAAAAGGAGAAAAGTGACGCTAATATTTTACTAACCTTTTATCTTTGGCAAGGTGGACTAGTTCTTGTTCTATTCGAAGCATTAACGCCCTATCTTTAGCGTTTCTATTAAGTGTCTCTGGGATAAATTGTTCCAAATCTACACCAGTCGTATCGGTGTACAACTCAGAACTATTGTCTAAAAATAAAAAAATTAAAATTATTACAGCTGAAAATTTTTGGTCGCAATTATAGCAATAAACTGTGTCCTGATTCCAACAAAAGGTATTTAAATTGTACCATTAATGTCAAAAAATTCAATCTCTTCAATATAAGCAATTGCTCGTATTTTAATATAAATAAGAATTAAATTAATTCTGTTAGTACTTTCTGTTTGATTTTCAACATTGAATAAAAATAAGAATTATAAAGTTCAACGTTTTGTTCTACAAATAAATATAATTAAAGAAACGTGTCTGGTTTATTTGTTATTCTACATGGTTGTCGAAAAAATGGTGTACGCAACTCGTCCGAAAACAGATTTTTGGACTCTACTCGCCCAAACAAAAACAGTATTTTCCGGACATGTTAAGTAAATTACTAAAGCAAGTAGTAAAAGTTACCTCTAGATAAGCACGGCGAATTGAGTGAACTTTCAAAGCTGCCTAACGAAGAACTCTGTTGTCTGAGTTTCCCTTTAGAATTAGCCCTTGATACCGTCAAGGTATTCGAACTGGCGGTTATGTTATTGTTACCATTAGTCATACTATTGTTGTTGTTTCTTTCTTGGTTCTTAGCGCATTTTGGGCAGTTCTGATTTTGGCATTCACACGAATTCTTTTTCTTAAAATTATGACTAGTTGATTTCGATACATTCTTATTTACGACTTTTGGACTAGGTGTCTGCAAACGAAAATAAATAATTAACAAAAATGAGGAAAATTTCCTTAAACAACTAAAAGTTTAAATACTGTTACGAAAATAATCCATATTCTGGTGGCATCCATAAATTAAGTTATACAGTGCGGTGCAGAGTAGTAGTCGTAAGGTGGACAAAGTTAGTTTAATTAAAAAGCGAATATTATAGTCCGGGCTCTACAGGAAGGTCTTCGTTGCCGATGGTGGTGCCCTGTTCCACCCAAGTTTTTTTTGTTATTAACAATTTAATTCTTTAAATAATCAGAACTTTCTACCTTTCTTAATTTAGAAACTTTTATATACGAGGCACTTTTTAAAGTAAGTACCGTTTTTAAATTACGCCGCGCAGCGCTGCAGTTGCCGGTTAGCGCAGGCGCGTGGTGTATTTACATCAGTTGAGAAGCCACAGAATCCCGTCTACTGTCAAGTGCGTGCTGTGATTCCTTTTCTATGTGCTAAAGGCTCATAAAAGGAATTGACATTCATCGTCATATCAGTGAAGTTTATTGTGAAAACATTATGAGTTAAGGAACTGCGCGGAAATGGGTTAGGGCCCTCAAAGATGGCCACACAAATGTTCATGATAAGGAAGGAAGTGGGCGACCTTCAGTGATTACCATGATCTCATTCAAAACGTGGACTGTAAAGTGAAAGAGAACAGCTGAAAAGTTTTCTGCTTTATCACAAAGCGTTCTCTACGAAAATGTGTCCGAACGTTTAAATTATCGGAAACTTTATTTACGGTGGGTAACGAAAATGTTGAATGATGAGCATCGAGCTTTCTCGAATATTACAGTAACGAGGGCTATGATTTTTTAAGCCATATCGTTACAGGAGATGAAACGTGGGTAGCCTACGTTACAACAGAATCAAAACAACAGTCAAAGGAGTGGCGGCATTTAACATCCCCCTGAAACGATGCATGCAGCCGCGAACTGTGAATCTTAAAAAAAACCTGTGCCGCACAAAAATAATTATTTAGGGCTAAACCTATATAGAGGGTTACTCTGGAATAAACACAAAAAAACAAGTAATACACAAAGCCACCAAGGCACTCACGGTACGCAAAAACATTGCAGGGAAAAATTGGGGATGTAACCCACGTATTCTGCAATGGATATACAGGGTGATTCATTACTAATTGGAAATAATTTAATCTAGAATCCTGACTTCAAATTATGAAGATTTAACCCAAAACACCTAAATAAAATGTAGCTGCTTACTTAGTTACAGGGTGTTTTGTGTAAAAATTTAAAAACTATTTGGGTTCATTACTTTAAGACTGTTTTACGTATTCATTTCATATTTGGCAGAAAATGTAGACACTGTACACCCTACAAAATTATATTAAACAAACGTTTCTAGCTACCACCAGAGGCATACGACAGGGGCAAGTGACAGGTTAATCGTTCCCAAATTCTACGCCACTGGCGAAATAGAAACTTTACCACAATTTGTCGATTCTCCAATACTTTTTACGTAAATAAAGTACTCTTTCTTCATAACGATAAAGTCAATATTTCTCGAGATATTTTAAGTTAAACATGAAGCTGTCCAATTTTAATGTGTGATAACTGTCGATGTTTTCGACCAGTGAATTGCATTTAATAAGCAAATTTTAATCCGTGTCAACAATAAAGAACACATTTGCTGCTTTAAATTTTACAACAATCACAATTTCAAGTTACATAAGCAAGGTAGATGACGTAGATAAGATACGGTGAAAAAAGAATATATTTTCTTCGGTCCAATAGATTTGATTGGACGTGTTCCATATAAAATTTGTTTACACTTTTTTGTAACTACTCTATAGGTTGAAAGTTATTCCCGGTAGTCTTTTGGAGTCCTCAGAAGTATTTGGGAGTCCCGGTAAGTCATTCGGTATTCCACAAAATTTTTCGGAACTCCCGGAAATCGTTCGGAATTCCCGGAAGTCTTTCGGAATTCTCGGAAATCGTTCGGAATTCCCGGAAGTCTTTCGAAATTCCTGACTTCGGAATTCCTATGTACACTTTTTTCCCAACAAACTTACCCCTCGGAAAATTCCTCCATTGATTCTATACCTCTTGTTCAAATGGACTATAGCCTCGTAATGCCTAGTCCGGAAATATTATAACGACCCCTCGTAGCTAACCTAACCTAACCATAAATCTTAGGTCTATTTTTTACGTGTTTCACGAAAATGTTTTGGATTAAATAAAACGAATCTATTAATTAAATAATCATTTGGTGTGTACACACATTATTTTTTGTATATTATTGAGATTACAAACTGAATAAATTTATATTATGTAAAAGACTCTTGTTCATATTACATTTCGTTATAATCTCTACTCATTGATCATGAATTCAAATCTCGCATTTTCGAATAATGTTTTATCAAATACGTTAAAACAACGAAAAACGGTGTAACGGTAACTGCATAATCGATAGAACGAACACAGAAATATTCCAAATTGTAGCGTGTTTGTTACGATATATAATAGATCGCGAATAATTTCAAAGCGTTCAGCGAAATCCAACACAATCAAAACTTTAAAATTTGTTTGTTTTCTTGCACGTAAGAGTGTTAAAATTAGTTCTCTTTGTTACCGGTAGTATACATCATGAAAAATCGCTATTAAAGGAAGAAACTCTTCTTCATTAGAAACGTGACCTGGGAAGGTTTAAAATATAAGGTTGTATTCACATCAGTTATTATTATCTAATATACCTTATAGTTTGTACAAAAAGTACGAGGAGTAATAAACCCTAATTAAGTATGCCAAACCTTTACAGGGAGCACCAAGAAATTTTTGATAAATCTCTTAGTTTAAATTACATTTCTTCCCTAAATCTAAAAACCAGGTACATCGACCCCGTATTTGTTTCAGTTGTAGCAAAGATTAGGGTTTCTTCATTGTTAAAGGATTAGCAGATAAGCAATAACGCAATTCAGTGGTGTGTATTTTGGGAAAAATACGTTTTAAATTATAATATAATAAAAAATGAAAAGAAATAATTATTGGAATACATTTATTACTTACATTTTATTCTATATCCGACTCGGAAGAGGAAGAATCGTTGTTGACATTAATAATAATAGGGTCGATTAAATCATCACAAATATTGTCAATTTTCCACATATTTGCCTCTACTTTGATAACATGCTCGATACAGTTTGTCCAATTTTCCTTACTCGTTGTTGACATTAATAATAATAGGGTCGATTAAATCATCACAAATATTGTCAATTTTCCACATATTTGCCTCTACTTTGATAACATGCTCGATACAGTTTGTCCAATTTTCCTTACTAACATGACTTACAGCACTCTCAAACAGTTTCACAACATCGTTTATTTTAAAAGTAGTATTTTTTTCCAACTTCCCCCTCTACCTGAGCCCATATTAATTCTATGGGATTAAGTTCACAATGATAAGGGGGAAGTCGAAGAACTGATATACCACGAGAAGAAGCCATTTTTTCTACAATGTAAGTTTTGTATTTATTCCTGTTCATTTTTGCAATTCTGTAAAGTTCTTTCCTTAGTGGATCTTTTGGAAACTTAATATTTTTCGAAATAAGCCACTCCAAAAGCTCTGCTTTACGCTAACGACTTGTGGGTAATGCTTCTCGTAACCGTGAATGGTAACTTGCGTTGTCCATAACAATAACAGCCCCTTTTGGAATCAGATCCAACATTTGAACAAACCATTCCTCGAAGACATCCCCATTCATATCTTCGTGATAGTCCCCGTGCGTTTTGAAATAAAAGTTAATAATCCACCATTAACAAAATCTTCAGAACTTCCAACATGGACAATGATAAGTCTTTTTCCTTTTCCAGATGGTGGCTGCAAACCTAACGACAAACCTTCCACGAATGCCTGCCTTCCGCTTTTAATGTTTTCATCTTGCCAAGATTTGGAAACTGTATATCCAGCGTTTATCCATGTTTCGTCTAAGTAGAAGATTTTCAAATTTTGTTCTCTGGCATGTCGAATGCTTCTTAAATAGTCTCTTCTCCAAAAAACTATTTCCGGTTTATCTATCAAGAGAGATTTTCTATTATGTTTTGTATATCTGAAACCTACATCTTTCAAAAGTTTGCATAATGTCATTCTGGAGAATTTTGTATAGTCCGTATCTTCTTGCACTGATGTCATAATTTTGTCAAGTGTTGGAATTTCCTTCCGTAAGTAAAATCCATGGATTTTACGCCTTAGTCTTTGTTTTAATGACTCATCGATCTCAATTGGTTTTCGGCCTGAAGGAGTTTTAGGGGAACAATAAACAACTAAAAGGTTGAATTTCGCTATCATTGCATTTAAAGTATTTATAGAATAAATAGTGAAAGTTAATTCAACCTTTTAGTTGTTTATTGTTCTGAATAAGATGAACTTTCACAGTAAGGGTTAGTACCATAAATTTCAGAGTTTTAGGGGGTTGAAGAGTTCCATTCTTGCTTTCTTTTAGTAATCTATAAATTGTTGATTTAGCAACACACAATATAGCAGCCGTTAATTCCACAATATCATCAACACTTGCACTTGGATCCTTGTTTTTAAATGATATATAACAATTCAATATCAGAGTTTTTTCATTTAAAGATAATGGACCTGTTTTTGGTCGTTTAGATGGACCTTGGCTTATCGACATTGTTTCGTACTTGCACAATTAACATTCAACAAATGTTTTAAATATATTCCAACTGTTTACAATATTATGAAAACCATACAACTTCATACAACTTTACTCAAAGAACTAATACTAAGTACTGATTTAATGTACCTACTTTCTTTTAAAATAATATGCCCGATAATGTTTCTAAGAAAACTGGGTTGTTTGGAAAATCCCTCTCAATAATCGAATAATCTGTAAATAGGTGTAATCGTATTAAGCCGATTACAGTAGACCACTTGCCATTTAAAATTTCTGAGAAAAATTCCCCAAACACTACATATAGGAGTAATACAAATAAAAAATATTCATTTTGTTTCTTTGAATTTAATAAAAATTGTAACGATATCTTGCTATCTTGACTTTAATTAATTTTTTAAAAATATATTTCATTGTAATTTATTTGTGACAATATTCAAAGTTTGAATGAATCTACTTACAAAAAGAACAACAACAATTATTGTTACAGATTGGTTTGTTTTCTATTATGAATAAACTGTGTTGCCTTTCTTTATCAAACTTACTAAAATTTATGTACCTCTATCACTTTTTTTTATTAAAATGAGTACATCCCGTTACCTCTGACCTAAATCGTATATTCTATAGCATAGCTGCAACTCATTCGTTCAATACAAAATGTACCTTACGGTATACCCTCTTAAAATATATTTTGGTACGTCTATGAAATCTACTTAAATGAATGATTTATTACTCCTTGTCTTTTCTATATAGACTATAATTTTTGGTAACCTAACCTGGCCTGGCCTCGATATAGCGTTAGAGATCAGGTAAGAAACTAATCAAAATATTAAGAAATGCCGGATAAACCAATAAAAAATTTTAGAATATTTAAAATGCAGATATAAAACTCGTGGAAAGAACGAACGAACGAAAAATGCAAGAAATTTTGGTGGAGGTTTAGATAATATTTCCACGAGGGTTAGAGAATAAAAAAGATGAGCCCAGATTAGGATTTAAGATCCTCTACAGGGCTGGGGTGGCGTTGTTTTTGTGTGGAAGTCGTATTGTCCTGGATGAATTTTGAATTGAGGTTGGGAGAGTATGGCTCGGTGTGGCAGAAGCGTGCCAATTGGGGGTAGCGAGGCCTGTGGAGACGAATTCGTGGACAACGGGCCCAAATTTGGGCGGCGTGTGGACATCGTGGGGAATCGGGTACAGAGCTGTGGCTGTATTGTTCCCTTCCTGTCAGCCATTCGGTAAGTGTTATAGGGAAACCACAGAAAACCCATAACCTGACAGAGCGCCGGGGTGGGGTTAGCGGGGTAGTTCGAGGAATTGTGAAGATTCCTCGAAGGAGTTACCCGGGTTTTGTTGGAGGAGAGATTGATGTTTTATTGCATCCCTCGGGAGCGGGGGCAGGTATTTCGGGGTGGTCCCCGGGGTGGGTTTTAGCGAATCGCTAGGGGTGATGTGTCGAGGAATACATCGTATTCTTCGGGGAGGGTGTCTCGGGGGGTAGCTTGAAGTAGGCGAAGTGGTAGATAAGGAGTTTTCCTCTTGGGTTTTCGGGAGCGGCGGTTGATGTGCCAAGGGAGTTTTAGGGAACTGGCAAGAGTGTTGTTGCAGAGAAGGGTGCGCTGGAAATAGCGCGATTGGAGGTTTTTGAAACGATCAAGTACTGGGGTGATGTTTGTGTTTTTGTAGACTACTTTGCTGGGGGTGCTTGTGATGCTGGTGGAGGCGGTGCTGTGTAGAATAGCTTTGTAGTCTAAGAGTGGGCGAATAAATGTTTTGTAACCTAACCTAACCTAACTCATGGAAAAATGAGATTAAAACATAAATCTTCAACGCCCGAAATGAGAAGGATTCAGGTAGTTTTTCAATACGCCCGAAATGAGAACGCCCGAGTTGAGAAAACACCAAAAAAGTTTAGATATTCAGATAAAATAATATAGAAAAACACAACAAAAAGTTTTTGATTGTTAAAGTTAAAATTAATTTAATAAGTTAAGAAAATTTTTGTATTTAAACCAACTAAAGCAAGATTATTGCAAAAAAATTAAAAAGATGAAAGTAGCTGTGAAAGATTAGCAGTTTAAAAGAAAACATCGAAATAGCCGTTCCATGAGTGACTAGAAGCGCTGGCAGAGATTTAATTCCAAAGAAGATAAGTAAAGCTGGTGAAACAAAATGAAAAGTGAGGTTAGTTTAAGTTAGTATAGGTATATGTTAGTAGGTGTAGGTATAGGTATCAATTTGATCAGACATAATTTCGTCAATAATAATCTGATTAAATCCAGAGAGCTTCAGCTAGAGGGACGGGGAAAATTTATAACTTTTATTGTTACCTATTTCATCTAATATAAAAAATTCTTCCAATTTATAAAATTCTCGTGTCACGGTTTGCGTTGAATTTTCGATGATTTTGAATAACGTTCCTATAGCGCGCGTTTTTAGTTATTCGATTTTTTTTTGAAAACGAAGAGGATTTAAAAAAAAAATAACTAGAGTAAGGAAAGTTTCAGAATTAAATTTTCCACAAAACAAAGTAAACAATTTTTAAATCCGTCAAAGGGTTAAAAAAAATATCTGTCATTTTAATGTCGCATTATTCCCCATCCACCCTGCTGCCCATTCTGACTAAGCTCTTTAGAACAAGCTTAGCTCTGGGTTACATACCCGAGGCCTGGTGCACTCTTAGGGTCGTTTATATATATAAGGTAGGACGAAAGGATAGCGCTCTACCTAAATCCTACCGGTCAATTATTCTCACTTCATTTCTGTCGTCACCAGACGATCTGGTGATATTGGTAAGAGGAAAGTATGAAGAGGTCATCTCTAAAGTCACTTAACGAGCACTACTAGGTGGTGCGACAAGGAACAACTTGCGTTATGTCGCTTTATTTTGAATTCACCTACATGTCCTTGCTATATGTCGGTTCTAATGCGAATCACCCTGTATATAATTTTTATTTATTTTAAGTAACCCCATAATATAGACCCAAAACAAAATGATGCTACCTCCCATTAAAGAAACGAAAGAATTTTGCAATGCAAACTATGCAGGTGCCAGAACTAATTGACGGTTTACCCTATAGTCCTTTTGAATATCTAAAGAGATTTGATTACTCTACACAATTTGAGTATAAAAGTGCTTACCACGTATCCACTGGTATTTTCTTCTTCGCCACAGTTCAGCTGAATCCTCTCGACGGGTGAACCGATATCGACGTAAGCACACGTATTCGAGGAACATCTTGAATTATTGGGAGAAGAAGGTACTAAAGTGGAGGTGGACGTAGGTGATAGGCACTGAGGAGATGGTGAAAGTAAAGAAGGACTCAATACTACTATTTCGGGTGATGGAATGAGGGTTATGCAAGGTGAATGAAGAGGCGGTTGTTGAGGATTCGGACTTGGTTCCCTCGGCGGGGACGTTTCTTCGCGCATGGCATGGCTCCTAACCAAAACTTTCAACTTGGAATTACTCTGAAATAAAGGAAAATTTATTAACCAATGCTAAGCACATAGTGAAGCGGTGAGAAGAGCGACGAACATCCACTCGAACACAAGTTGATCCCAATATTCTATCCTAACTTTCATTTTACACTATTTGTTTATTTAATTAAATATATATTTATTTAAATAAACTAACGGTTACTGGTATAAAATTATTTCAATAATAATAAATATTTATTAAGTATCCCCACTTAGAAATTGTTAATTTTTCCTATTTTCCTTGAAAACTCTTATTATATGTTTAACTTACATATTTATTTAAAAGGTATATGTAAAGGGTAATTAAAATTATGTAAATGATGTAGTAAAAGTAACACCCAAATAAGTATAGGGGAACGGGGGGCAAAACCGGGTACAGACTTTATTTCCATAACCAGTAGCGCCAGCTATGAACCATCGCTACAAAATAGTCGTGTCACGTCCAGGACAATTTGATAGCATCTATATCGCCACTATCGTGAATTATTGAATGGAAAGCGTTTTACCAGGTATGTGATGTATGTTTAATTTTTTTACCCTTTCTACAATCCACTAAGGACTAATTTAATAAATGTTGTTTAACTATCGCCTGAAACCCTTGTTTCTGTAGTGCATTTGTGTAGGAAAATTTTTGTATTTTAGGTTAGAATTAAAAAGCAGTGACTCAATTTGTTGTAGAAGTA
The DNA here is from genome assembly GCA_035357415.1 of Ophraella communa. Taxonomy (NCBI): domain Eukaryota; kingdom Metazoa; phylum Arthropoda; class Insecta; order Coleoptera; family Chrysomelidae; genus Ophraella; species Ophraella communa. Next base: position 14,259,912 of record CM068988.1, on the reverse strand, counting down.
CACTCGGGGCAGAACCGGGTGGGGCAAAAGCGGGCCTTTATGCAACATTGAAAATATAATTTCTGACCAACTTTTAAGAATAACACCTGCATCAAAAATACGATTAAAAAATGTGGTTAAGTAAAGAATCCAGTTATGAGGAAGATGCTTAAGAAATTCATGATACCATCAACGCCTGGTGCTTTATTATTTTTACAGCTTCCAAGGACATAGTAAATTTCCTCGTTAGTGATAGGACAATCAAGAGTTGGGTGACGAACATCTAAAAATAATGCATCAACATTTACTCTTGGCGGATATACAGATAAGTAAAAGCGATCCCAAACATCCAAGGGCAGTTTATTAACTCTAGACCTATTTGAGCCCCCAAATTGTTAACGGTTTGCCAAAAATCTTTTGCATTTGGTAAGTTCAACAGTTTTATTATGTTATCACCTTAGAACAAAAAGAAACAGGAAGGAGTATATGCAAAAAGACAGTAGTAAGACTTAATGTGATGGAAACAAAAATCAAGACTACAGTAAAATAGTCATAGGAATATCAACCTACAACTCATAAAAGAGACAACCTTAAATTATGTTAATACATATGAAAATCTCCAAAGAGATAACCGCATAGAAATATAAAACATGCAGCCAAAATGATAATATTGTTCTCTTTGAGAAAGAAATTGGTATCATTAAACAATTAGCCATTAATAACAATTATCCACTTGATATCATTCATAGATTGTACCTAAAACATTTTATTAAGTTCAGATTATCCTTTAACTATTGTTTAAATGAAACTACTCATACTGAAACAAGGTATTCAGGGTCCATTAATTTCTTTGGTAATATTTCCTATGGGTTACAGAATGTTTTTAGACGATTTGGTGTTGATGTAGCCTTCAGGACAGACAATTCACTTGGTTCAGTTCTAGTTCATAATAAGGATTCGGTTCCTGATTTGCATAGGTCGGGTATATATAGACTTTCATGTGCTGATTGTAATTCGATATATATTGGTCAGTGTGGACGCAGACTTGAGGTACGCCTTTCTGAGCATACTGGTATTATTAAGAAGTATCAAAGGTATGGACATTTCAATTCTCCTTCTTCTTTCGCTAATCATGTCCTTTCGGAGGGTCATTCGAGAGAACGTTTCACTATTGACTTATTACATAGATGTGATAAGGGGTGTCAGACTGAATTTACTTGAGAGTCTTGAAATACATGCAGCAGTCACTAACCCCAACATCAATTGTCTTAATGAACAGCTTAAGCCTTTTGACCATTATGTTTTTCTTGGATTACATTCAGATATCTTTTCTTAATTTGTTTTATTTACGGTTTGTTTACCTACATTTTTCTAACATAACCTAATTTTTCATCTTAATGATTTCTGTCTCTCGTTCAGTTTAATGGCCTTCACCACAATAGCATTTGACCAGCGCAGTTCTAAATAATGTTATAGTCCTGTCATAGCTTATTTCACAGATTAAATATTGGTTCTGTCTCATCATAGGATATTTTTCTATTTCGTATCCATACTGTGGTTTCCGTTTCCGATATTCATTCTTTCAGTTGGTGTGGTACATTCATTGGCTTTCTCTGAGGGCAAGTTTTAAAGCTTAAAGTTTTATGGTGCTAACTATGTTAATAATTTTTATTTATTTCCTCCTTTTACTAAATTGGATGTCACCCATCTGGTTTGGTGTTAATTTTGCAATTCGGTTTAATCATGGCTATATTTCTCCATGTTCCGAAATAATTCCACGTGTTGGAGAACACTTCTCTTTTCACGAAGGGCTTAATCGCCTTTTTCTTTTCCTTGGTCTTTACATTAACCAAGGATCGATTTTCTCATCCTTTTTTTCTTGGTTTTCCAATACCCTACTTCATGAAGTACCCTTCTTCTATTAGTTTCTGCTACTGGCTTCGGGAGGTGGTAGGTAGGATTTTTCCAGGTTTTCCCTCACCATTAAGTCTTACTACTGTCTTCCTTTCAAAATTTACATTGTATTGTATTTTTAGCCTGATGATGGGCCTGTGGACCGAAACTAGTTGCAAGTAACTTTCATTATTAAATTAAAATTGTGGGATCGACTTTGTGTTTTTCTTTGAAATTTAAATTTATAGAAAGTTTGTTGAGAAATGGTCTGATAGATAATAGTCAAAACTCTGAAAAATACCTATATGAAAGTTATTATTAACCCAAACTAGAGAAAGAATTGTTACAGATACAATAAAGTAAGCAACGACCCCTGGAATTTATGTCCATATCTAAGCTGTTTCTATCCTGAAATAGATTCGTACCATCCAGACATACCTCGTCCAATAGTTCAACTTTGAAATATTTGGTGCTTTTATACAACTAATCAAAATCATGGTGAAAAATTTTTTGTAGTTTTATAGGTAATGGAATAGTTTATTTTTCCTAGCAAAAAAGACGTTATTCGCGATAGAGTGCGCTGACGTCAACCGTCAAGCACGGAAGTAATTGCTAAATGTATTTCTCGTTTATTCAATCCGTTCTCATGTTTGCACTGATATGGCCAAATTACCTTTAGACATGCTTTGTAAAATAAAAAATCGATTAATGGATGCAACAGCAGTATTTCAAACCTTATTAAATTCAATCTATTATTATTGTTAATAGTGCCTTTAAAGATGATTACTTTAGTAAATAAAATTCATAGAAATCTTATTGATTTGTCGCGATCAACGGCTGGAACACTAAAATTTATAACATGAAGTTGGCAATACTTGCAGATAGTAATGACTCTTTCTTTTCCTTCTTGTAATGATTGTTTTAGACTGCAAAAGCATATTGCTAATTTATATTATTCACAAACCAAAAAACAATTGGACTAAATTCATTAAACAGTAACATAAACATTCTAGCAAGAATATGAGTAAATAATATTATTTATACATTTCTCATGATGGGTAACATTTCAATTTGGTCTAATAAAAGAATAAAGAAAAATAACAATCACTTACTCTGCTTGCTCTGGATGATGGCGTCATAGATGAGTTGTTATCCGATTCTTCTGTATCCATTGTCGCGGTTGAACCCCTCTGTTGCATTGTGTTAACTCAAACCTCCGAAAATGTATCTGAAATAAAGGAAATGCTGTTGAGATTCAAAAGAAATATCGCCAAATTACACTTTGGAAAACCTGATCCATAACCTTAACGGAGAGCTGGACATGCCGCAGGATTTTTGGAAATTATTTCTGTCAGATGTTAAATACAGGAACGGGGCATTTTCACAAAATTACAACATTACTAGCTTTGGTACAATGTAAAACGGGGTTGCCTAACATGATAAGTTGTGGATCCTTCTACGGAAAATGAACTTTAAGTGGAAAAAACAAAAAAAGAAAATATCTACTGATAAAGAGGTCTGGAACAACAATAGCGAAAATGAGAGAGCGTTTATTATTATAATTTAACATAAAAGTTACATACAAAATTTAATTATTTACACACACGACCTCTTTCCAAACCCGTCTCTTCCACCTACCCCCCATCTCATCGGGGGCTCTTGCTGGTCCTCTTCTTGACCGAAATTGTGCTATGCACCTCTATTCTCTGGTCTTCTTTTTCTTGGCGTATCTGACACACCTCGTTTCCATATGGAAGGTTGACTGTCCGTGGTTATATCCTTGGCAGTTGAAACATTGTGTTGGCGTTCTGCTTCCGCGTAAAGCTTCTTTTTGAATTCTTGCACTTAGTATATATTCGATATTCTGCATGTGCTCTTGGTCTTCTTTGCTTCTTTGCCCTTTCTACGGGTTTGGTCGGATTCACTTCCGACGCAGGGCCCGGAGAGGAGGAGAGGAAAAGGCCCCCAAGGGAAAAGCCACTACCGCTGTTGACACCTCGGGTCAAAGGAGGGGGTTAATCCTCCTGCTAGGACTCCGGCAGGGTACTCAAGAAGTCAGACAACAGCTGCCCCAAAAACGGCCCCGAAAGACAAGGGAAAAACCCCTCTGTCCGGTAAGATGCTGAAAAAGAGAGCACCAAAGGGGGGCAAAACCCAACCAACGGGGAAAGGGGAAGAGAGATCCTCCTCTCCTCCTCCAACGGTAAACTAAAAATACCGTCCCACATTGGATTTCTCCAGGCCAATATACAACTTGCCAAGGCGGCGTCATTCCTTGGCAGGGTTTTTGGGCGGGAAAACATTGACGTGGCAATGATTCAGAAACCATGGATGTCCAACACAGGCCGAATAAGCGGCCTTGGGAACTGTTTGGGTAAGCTGGTGGTCGGCTCAAGCAGCAAGCCTAGAGCTTGTCTAACATTAATCATTTTATGTTAACAGGGTTTTGCACAGCAGATGTAGTTGCGGCGCAGCTCTCGCTCCCGGTGGGAGAGAACAGACTCGAGTTAGTGATACAAATCACCAGGAGAGGATGGCATTTTTCCCGCGCTGTTGCAAAACGGTGAAGAGGAATTGCTACCTCTGCTAATAAAATTACTACGGGCGAGTCTAGCGTGGGGTTATCTTCCGCTGAGCTGGTCGACCGCAAGGGTTGTATATATACGTAAAGCGGGGACGGTGAATAACTCCCTCCCTAAATCCTTTAGGCCGATCATCCCCACATCGTTCGTAATAAAGACTCTAGAAAGAATTCTAGATAGGCAGCAGGGAATTTTCCTTTGAATCCCCACCAATATGCTTACCAGGTTGGGAAGTCCACAGATTTGGCACTTAACAACCTCGTAGGAAAAATCAGCCACTCTCTTGAGAACAAAGAAATTGCGCTGGCAGCCTTCCTATAGACATTGAGGGAGCATTTAACAACGCACTATCTCACTCTCTATGTGCTGCTCTTCAGCGCAGGGGAGTAAACAGGACTATCTGTAACTGCATAAAAAACATGCTTGGTAATCGGTACGTAGTGTCATCACTGCAGGGAGAGACTATTCGGATTCAGGGCGGCTCGGGGGTGCCCAAAGGGAGGTGTTCTATCGCACCTTCTGTGGTCACTCTACTATTCGCTTCTGGTGACTCCCTGAAGGGAGTGGATTTCCAATGCTATGCGGACGATCTGGTTATAATAATTAGGGGAAAATTTGAGGCGATAATCCCGGAGATCCTTCAAATGGCTCTTCAAAGGCCCCCCGCAAAACAGTAATTATTCCGTTCACCAAAAGGAGGAAGCTGGATAATCTGCGTCAGCCGACTCTTTACGGTGAACTCATTTCTTTTGCGGAGGAGGTAAAGTATCTGGCGGTAATCCTAGATAGAAAATTTACCTGGAACAATAAACAAAGTCAGGGTATCCCTCTGGAATCTCAGAAGGGCCTGTGGAAATCGTGGGCGATGAATTCCAAACAGATTTACTGGATTTATCAAACGGTGATAACACCAATGGTCACGTATGGCTCAGTGGCGTGGGAGTCGAGAGGACTACAACAAGCTGCTGCAGTGAAGTTGTCTGGTCTGCAAAGAACTGCATGTCTGGTCATTACGGGTCCACTCCACCACTCCGACGGCGCCGGCGGCTATGGAGAGACTTCTAGGTTTACCTCCTCTTCACATTCTTTTGGAGAAGGAGGCTAGGATGGTCTCTTACAGAGCCAAGTCGATAGGTAACCAGATAACGGGGGAAGCACTATGGGACCACGCGGGACTGGTGTGGAAGTGACATTCCTACTAAGTCCTTGGAATGGTATCAGACATGCTTGCCACACGTGTACACGTGGAAAGGGCCTATAACGTCCTATTCCCAAGTAGGGACGAATGGATAGGAGGCGCAATCTCCTTCTCTGTGTCCGACTGCATTTTATACATAGATGGCTCGAAAAATCCACTGGGTGTAGGAGCCGGGGTGTATAGCAGAAAACCGAGAGTTGCCATTTCAATAAACCTTGGTAAGTACCCTACTTTCAGGCGGAAACGTTTGCTATAGATTTGTGCGCAAGGGAGTTGATTGATCAACCCCTACTAAACAAAAGCATATACATATTTTCGGACAGCCAGGCTTTAAAAGCACTGAAATCCACCCGGGTTGATTCCAAGCTGGTGTGGAGGTGTATGGAATCCCTTAACCTTGGAGCAAATAACAAAGTAACGCTACTCTGGGCTTCAGGGCATGCGGGAGTGGAGGGCAACGAAAGCGCCGACACTCTGGAAAAAAGTGAACGGAGTCCGCGTTTATTGGACCGGAACCATTCCTTGGCATAGCAAAAAGCACTGCCAAGGACATTATCTTCAGTTGGGCAGCGAGGGAAACCCTTCTGCACTGGGAGAATATACCGGAGCTTACCCACTCGAAAGCCTTCATATCCTAACCTTCGAGTAGCAAAACAGCACAGCTCCTGGAATTGAGTAGAAGTAACCTACGCATTCTTACTGGACTGTTGGCTGGACACTGTCGTCTGAGAAACCACCTGAGGAAGCTTTGTCGGAGTAATACGTCGGACTGTCGCTACTGCAGTATGGCAGAGCACATTCTTTGCTACTGCCCCGCTTTGGAGATGAACAGGCTCCGCTCGTTTGGTCTCATACAGCTAAAGCCTACCGACTTTAGACAGGTCTCGCCAAAATCGATCTTGGACTTTGTTAAGAAGTGCACACTTGATGGCGAATTGTGACCCTTAGGGGTGAGCCACAATAGGCCCTAGATTGGCCGCAGTGGAGGGGTGGGAAACGCCCCGCTCACATTAAACCTAACCCAATCTAACCTGGTCTTCTTTGCGGCATGCTACGGCGAATACCGCGAGCTTTCTTTTAAATCCAAATCTGGAGTGTAGTTGGGTAATTTTCATTACCCCCACTTTTTGTCCAATTAGGTCTTCTTTATGTCCTATATATCTTCTTCAGGTGCTAGTCCTTTGATTACTATTTTGGCGTTCCTCTTCGTTGGGTCCATAAATGTATACCAGTTTATGCCCTGTTGTTTTTGGATTGTTTGGAAGTCCATTACTTCGTTTTCTTGCGTTGTTTTCGAGTTGGTCGGTGTTTCTACTCTTATTGGACTTCTGAAGCTCCTTGACCTGTTTTTTTTGTCTTGCCTTTTTCTTCTTTAGCTTGCTTTTTCGTCTCTGTTCTTTCCTAAGGTTTTCAATTGTTTTTTAATCTTCGTTTTCTTTCCCCATATTTTCCTTGGCTTTCTTAGTTTCTTTCATTAGTTTCCTTGTTTCTTGGATTTGTTTTTGTAGTTCCTTGTCTCGCTGCTCGAATTTGGTTTTAAGATTCTTTAAGATCTCTTTCAGTTGACTTTTAGTGGTAAGATCTGTATCCGGCTCTGAGTCGGTAGTTTCATCGTCGCCTGTGTCTATCATTATTACTGCTATCACCTCTTTATTTTTCTTCGGTTTTGCCATTACTTCCTGTGTGACATCTTGAAATTTCAAAGTTACACTTACATGTTTCTCTTTGTATTTTATTCCCTTTTGCACTATTTTCTTCCATTCTGTAGTTTTAAGTTTGTTTAACTATTAGTCTATAACGAAAACAAACACCTCTCTAAATGCAGTAAAGAATAGAATTGGGCTATATAGCTATTGAAGGAGCTAACTATACTGTCGTTCCAAAATAGTAGGCAATAAATTCTCGGAAAGAATTGCAACGTACTTCTCTCTTCTAATGACATACGGAAAATATAGTCAAAAATGAGGAAGTCTCCAATTTTTTATTATTTAAAAAAACTCGTTGGAGTTGAAACTATATTTTGTGTTTTATCCAAAATAAAAAAAATCACCAATAAAAAAAGTAGAACACCAACAATGGAAACGTAAACAAACCAATAGGATCATCTTCTTTTTCTTCTGTATAATTTGTGGTCTGAGCTGTCAGGGCAATCCGGCAAAGTTTCTTGTTTCAGGAGGACATGGTCTGATATTCATCAAAGTAAATAATTAATAAATTTAATAATATTGCAGACAGAAAGTATTTTACATTATAATACAAATGTAATATTACTAGGACCATTAGTTGTTTTTATAGTTTTGATTCATAAATAAAGTAAATATTAAATGCGCTGTTGCCACTTTTAAAAACAAGAACAGAGCGCTTTAAAAATCAAATGCCAAATTTAAGTTTTCTATTTTTTAAAATAAATATGTAAATTAAGACCTAAAAACCTAATAATACGGTCATTGATATTGACATTCGATATGAACCATCCTCATTAAGACTGGCTGCAGTTTTCTGAGATGAATTTGCCCCTAAATTTTTCAAGTTTTAATATATGTTATGAAATTAAAAATTAATAATAAAATATTAATGTTTAATGTTAAAGTAACGCTCATGAATATTAAGCTGATTTGTGCAAACAGTTCATTTCTCTCTCTATCTTAGGATCACTTTTATATGCCTTTCATTTTTTCGTCTTACTGTCTCACAAATACCGGTGTACATAGCGTTGCCATTTATGAATGCTAAACGCAGCATAATTTCAAGTTTTTATATGCTTTTAATCATCATTGATGTTGCTGAACACTTTTTATTAGAAAGAAGTTTTTTTAATGAATAAAATGTTGTCAGTTATGACTATTAGTTTATTGAACAACTCGCACCCTTAGAATTATAGAGACTCAACAAGGAAACGCAAATTTTTTGGTAAGCGTGGCATAAAGATGCACAAGTCTATCAATCTTGTAGAAATCAAAAGATATTCGACTAAATTTTGAAAATATTATGAAATTGTTATTTTTATATCAAAATTTAGTTATTTACCTAGATCATTTTAAATAAATAAATGAAATTAAATAAATAAAACTATAATATTTGAAATATCAAAAATTTCGTATTGGGTCAGTATAATTCTAAAGGTGTAGTTACTATGATTAAATCAGAAGATATTTAGACAACCTGACATTCATTTTTACGGTTAAATGCAATAATATGTTTAAGAATATAGTGCCTACTATTATGGACCCGTAGTACATAGCTTGTTCATAGACTTAAGAAAGTGACTAACTGACAGTGAAGACCCCTTGATGCTACAAAAGTGAAATATAACATGTATAAAATTCGTTTGGAGGAGGCGGTGAAATACCTAGAGGTGTGGTTGGATAGCCAACTATCCTTCAAGCACCATATGGTGAAGGCAGCACAGAAGGTGAAAGCAGGGGCAGCATGGCTGGGAAGATGAGAGTTATTGGTAGGACGATTGAGCAGAGTATGCTGTACGGAGCGGAAGTATGGGGTACAAGAGCGGGGATTCATGTGAGGATAAAGCCACTACTGGATTCTGTTGAGGTCACACCCTTTGGAATTGATGGACACGAGTTTAGATGCTGGAAGAACGAGGAAGTGTTAAAGAAGTTAAAGAGGAAACTTGGAGAGGCAGAACATGGTGGAGATTATGTTGAGAGGTGAGAAAGAATGGGTCGAGGTAAGCGAAGCAGTGGAGGATATGATAAGGGGAAGGGAACATGCGTGATGTTGTGAGAGGCTATTTTATTCGAATCAGGTAATATGTCGAATCATTCGATAAAATAGATAAATACGGACCGTAGATTACGTGCTCTAGAATCACGGGTCATCAGGTCATCATTTCTTTGTCTGTTTATGGCATCAATAATACGCTTTAGTCACTTTCTTAAATCAATGAAAGGGCTTTACCTCTTGATATCTACTATTTAACTTCTTATGCGACATACTACAATATCACACTAATTTTGTTCTAAAAAGAATAGATTTTACTAATAAATAACTAATTTTGATCGATAAACAAACAAATTAGTGGCAACTTCGCAAATGTAATAGAAGGGGTACTAATTTCTGTCAAAATGTTTCGCATTATACCTAAACTTCGTTCGCTTCAAAATTGTTTGACAGACACTTTTTTTAATCCACTAAGATTAATTAAATTAGCTGAATTATCATATATTTTTTTTAAATACATCAAAATAAATCTTAAATACAATTTAGTTACTTTAGCTGCAGTGTTAATGGTCACCTGAAAATAGCACTTAGGAAATTAATAAACTACACAGCAGAGTACTACAGGAGACATCCAAGACCAAAGAAACAGTTGGACAACTAAGAAGAAACAACATCTGTCAAGAAGCAGACAGAAGAGGAACCACCTATAAAACACTCTGCCCATCCCTAGGGAGATGCGCAAATTCTTGAGTAGGGACAGCTTTAACAAGTATATCCACTCTCAAAGGTTACCTTTAGCCGCAGTTCGTCGACTATGGACTAACTTTTTAGAGGAAGCGAAAAGCACACACTCTTGAAAGCCCAAAAAGAAGACAGGAGGATAGAGGTGCAAATCACCATCCCGGATCAAACAAAAGACACCTGGAAACCATGTCCGAACCAAGATTGTGGAAGTAAAAGGATAAGCCCGAGGACTGAGGCCCCCATCGGACGTGCTGAAGGGGGGAGGGAGGAAGTTCTTCCCGGAATGCACCGCTCCTAGAGGGATGCATTCTGGAAGGGACGGGTATGGTTAGAATGTATGGGTAGATCGGGAATTATATTGTATCAACTGTATGCATTTTTCTTTACATAAATGTTTTCAACATAAAATATACTTTTTTATTTGTAAACTTGACTATTTAGCAACGAAAAGGATCAAAATCCTACATAATACATAATATAAAATATTTATTTCCACAACCCTTTAGAGTGTAGGCGCAAAATTTTAACACCCAGAGTTGAGATATCTACCCTATCCCAATTTTTAAACGTTCTACGGCTTAACTACGTGAGGTCTGGTTTAAATTGTAAGAAAAGTGTGGTATCAGAGTCGGAATCGGAACAAATGTTTTGTGTTCCATTGTTATTGAATTTTTTTATTGTTGTTTCTGCAAGGATTTAAAATATTTATAGTTTTAGTTTATTCTGTTTGGGTTATTACTGTTTTATTATTATTTGTAGCATTTACTATTAAAGGTTAACTAGGACTGTAAATACATCATATAAAAATAATCTATTTATTATCGATATCATATTAATTCGTTTATTGATACTTTGTGCATCATTTGAATTTAGAATTCATAAGTAACATTGTTTTCTGTCCCTTGCAAACATTATACTTTTTCCTACCGAAACTGATGACCATCCCATTGCTTATATTTCTTTTTATGATACATTATAGTAATATATCACCGTTAAAAAATGAAATAAAGAATATGTTTACAATTTAAATTTTTTATATACAAAAAAATACTATATTTTTGCAAATAAATTCTTCACTAGGTAATATTTTTTATTACATGCTTTGGTTTTTTATATACTAAGTGACATAAAAATGCGAACACCCACTTTAAATGATTTTATTTTAATAAAATTTGGTGAATTTATTTATTTTACTGAACTAAATAATTGATAAAATTTTCAGCCTTATCAGTTGAAGATTTCGGTTTTTATACTGCTTTTTTTGGAATCCACTAACAATCCAAAAATTAATATTGTATTCGTAGTAAAGATCCAAATTTTGCGGATTTTGGTTCTTGACATTCTTTACGATTGGTTACGATGCCTAGGGTACGGAGACCTGTAAGATTTCGTCAACTTAGTGAGTTTGATAGGGGTCGTGTAGTGGGACTTCGGGAAGCTGGATTTTCTTTTCGGGAAGAGTGCAAGGAAGTGTAGACACCGTAGTTAGGTGTTGTCAGGCATGGCTTCGAGAAGGCCGTACGCAAAGAGCAAGGGGCTCTGGACGCCCCCGTAGAACAACAGACCGTGAAAATCGTCGCCTAAGATTATTGGCCTTAGGGGACCGTTTCTCCACTACCAGATACATTGCAAATTAATGGTTTGCAGAATACGGAAGACCTATTGGCATGCGAAGTGATTACCGACGAATAAGACGATTTGGCCTGTTTTCATACCGACCACACTGGGTCCTCCCTTTAACTCCAGAACACCGAAGTAATTCCCTTGAGTGGTGCAGAGAACGGTCACTCTGGGATCAGGAATGGAACAATATTGTCTTTAGTAACGAGTCTCAATTTTGTTTAGGCATGCACGATTGTCGAGCGAGGGTTAGAAGACGACGTGGTGAAAGGAGAAATCAACGGTTTTTTGTTGAAAGGCATGTTCATCAAACTGTTGGAGTTGTGGTTTGGGGTGCTATAGCTGATGGTTCAAGATCACCTTTAATCTTTATCAGAGGTAACATGAACGCGCAGTGTTATATCCTAGAAGTTTTAGAACCCCATCTTTTACCCTACCTTGACACCCTGGCAAATCCAACTTTCCAACAAGATAATGCCCAACCACATGTCACAAGAGTCACAATAGACTTCTTTCAACATAATGATGTCACATTGTTACCTTGGCCACCAAGATCTCCCGACTTATCCCCAATTGAGCAAGTGTGGGATATGTTGGGTAGGAGATTGCTCAATTTGCAACGTCCTTCTCAGACTCTAGAAGAACTTCGAGAGGAGTTGGTGGTTGCCTGGAATGAGACACCACAGGAGGACATTGACCACCTGATCAGAAGCATGCCTAGGCGCGTTGGATAATGCGTAACAAATCATTTAAACTGGGTGTTCGGATTTTTATGTCACTTAGTATACATACAATTAAATATTGTAATAATTTGAATGTATACCTAAAACATAATAAACTGCATATTGTATAATCTTCCGTTGGAAGGAAAGAAGGAAAGATTTTTTACAGATTTCCAAAATTTTAATGTTATAATATAGGTACTACCCTAACAAGATTTAATTATACTGGATCTAATATTTTTGCATTTCGATTACTATAGTAGGGGAGCCCAAGCAGGGATTTCTGGAGTTACTGAAGTGCGGCAGATTAATATACAGGGAGATACCTTGTACCCGGTTAATTACTTCCACCACATATGAGTCCTATATATGGCCGCCCTTGAAAGATCAAAAAATGGCCTGAAATTCTCGAGCGCGTCAGATTAAGGTAGGGTGAGTTAGCTACATCCTAAAACGTGTATATTCCAGTAATCTGACAATGGACTAGTTTAGTAGGATCATATTAATCAAAATGATAGCAATATATATTTAGGATAAGGTACCTACTTACTTATATTGGTATTCATTTTGCAATTAATTTTTCTCATTTCGTAAAATTTAGCAATAAATAATTAGTAAGTTTTAAACGTCGCGCCAACTAATAACCAATAATGAAGTGTGTTTAAAAGTCAACGTTGTCATATTTTAGCTACGTTCGTTTCAAGTTTTCTCAAAGAACTGGCACAAAACACCGTGTTCTGTGACTAATTGATTGTACCAGTTGACAAGATATATGACAGGAGAGAAAATCGTGTTTATCTGTAATAAACAAACAAGACCCCTATTCTTGACGGTGATAGAATAGAACAGCCAATAGAAAGTGGGTGTGGTTCTATTGAAAATGCCAAAACGGTATTCTTGAAATTCGTTCTCTCACTGTTCCGATAGAAGGGTTGCTCCCCGAGAGAACAATTACTTCTATTGGTTATTTTTGAAGGAACCGCTATAACACCAAGAGAAGGTGTTAGGGATTTTTATTTTCGAACCAAAAATAGTATAGAAGTCATTTCTTTCATAAACCAAACACAACCAAACAACAAATTAAACTAACGAAAATGACAGAATATTTTGTTTAGTGTTTTACTCCTTATTTGATAAAGTGTCAATCAGAGAACCAAAATATCGATATTTTTATCTCTTTTTAATGACAACAAATAAGAGAGAGAGATAAGTTTCTCGGTTAATATTAAAGCATATCGACAACATCGCAAATTTTCTACCAATCTTATTGAAACACGTCACTTACCACTTATGACGTATGTAACCATTAAATTTAAATTTCAAAAGCCGATTATGGCTAGAGGATTAATTTTATAAAAATTTTATTTGTACAGTTGAACCACTAAAAACCTATTTTATAAGATGCAAATATAAAAAAAAATCACTAAACTAGTCCATTCGTGAGTGACCTAAGAAGGAGGAGGACAACAAAGTTGTAAAAAAACAACTTACAACACTGTTTTACACATCGGTTGCTAATGTATGGATGGAATTAGTTGTGCAACAAAGATAAAAGATTCTCTAGTTATAAAATTTTGCAATGGACATGGTGTTTATTTTTTTTCCTGTGATTCCTGTTTGAATTTTTAAATTTTTTTTCTTTTAGAATCTCTTTATAAATATATTGTTAAGGGCAGAAAGTCCTTTAGATTAAAAACAAATTTGAATCTAATAAGTTATTAAAAATTACAATCAGTTTTCTCTAAGTTTTCAACCATAAAACTAATTTAAATAAACATTTTATGAATTTTTACCGACTTTCTGCCGTCAGGACTATAGATACTTTTATTTCTGCGTTTAATTTTTTTCAAATGGTCTTATCAGTATTCGAAAAAAACGATGGCTTAAAAGTGCCTACACTCTTAACAAGGATAAAATCTCTCTGTGCTTTTTGTTTTAATTTTATATTATCATGATAACGTGTATTATGTATAAACGTGCTAAGATGCGAAGATCGTCAGTAGTCTGTCAAGGAAATTATCGGTACACGAATGTTTGGCAATATATCTTGTTTATATACAAAACAAAACATCGGTAGCACTGCCAACTCTGCTTTTAACTTTAAAACTGTACCTATTTAAAATAAATGTAAATAATTTTTGTTCCAGCAGATAAGCCCCGAATGATTAGCTCATTAATAATTCGGTATACCAACATTTTTACTTGAAACATTTTAAACCAATGTTTAATCACAAAATCTCGGAAAATAAATCAAGATACGGCAACGCTGCACATAATTTAAAGTATGTAATACTTACAAATATATATTATATTCCATGCATAAAAATTATTGCCTTTTTGGTCTCGATAAAGATCTGAAACAAATAATAAAATTTAGTAAGGTATTTTTTTGTATAGAAATAAGGAAATGAAACATTTAAATATTGGAAACAATTAAAGGCGTTTTCTTTCGTGCTAAACATTTGTAAACACCATAAACATGATTACGTTTGGATGTTCTTTCGTACTATTATTGTTTATTTACGATAAAAAGACGATGATGTCATTTTAAGGTCCGATGCACACATGCTTGATTTTGACGCGCGGTACCGCAACGGCACCGTTGCGGCATAAAAGAGTCAGTTGGCATTTTAACCGTTGTCTATGATGGATGTACAGCTACGAGTATATCATACAAAACGGGTAATTTTAGTTTACCTTGTATATGAAAAATATGTTTTGCAGAAAAGGCGATATTGGTTGCATCCATTTACTGACTCAAGACTTATCAAAGGCAGATTTGTTACATCCATTTTTCTCGTTCGTTATTGCGACAAATATACGACCGTGTGCATTCGTCCACATGCAGCAAGATACTGAGAGAAGTGTTAACGGGAAAATTTTCTGAGTAAATATCGAAGTAATTTTCTGCATAAAGCGCATTCCATCCCAACTCATTCGCTGAAATTTGGGCATCTTTTTGTACCTATCGAAAAAGGGTTTCTATGAATTTGTTCAAATTTTTTCATTTCGCCAATAGAGAGATATGAATTTTCGCAAATTTCGGGTATTTTTTTTAAATAGACATAACTTGGTTAAAAATTGGCCGATTTGGAACTTTTTTTTTAATTTCGTGTTTTTGATGAACTTTTTAAAAAATTTATGCAAAAAATTATTCATCCTAAATTTGATTGTTTTTTTTTCATTCCAAAGTTAAAACAAGAATTTTAAGATTGTTTGTATCCTTCAATCTTTTTTTTTATTTTTCAAAAATTCTACTCTTCAAAACACAAATTTTAAGCCTAGTCCCGTAATGGGATAATAATGGGTTGTAATTTTTTTTAATTTTTAAATTAATTATTTTTTTTCTGTTTTTTTCCATTTCTTTGCTAGCTACCATGACAAAGGACCTTGTGACGGTGTAGTAAGAACACTAAAAAGAGGTGCAGAAGAGCTAGTCTTTAGTTACCATTCAACAAACAAATTTCAAACCCCCGAGAGTTCTATCAATGGGCTGCGCAATCTAATAACTTGCCAAAAATCGACGTAAGATATTCAACTATTGCAGATTATGAAAAAGCTACAGAGAATTTGAATATACGTTATTCAAAAGCTAAAACTATCACAGGTAAACAAAATTATCATTGCGTTATACCCAATACAGATGATTTCTTGATTTCGGATTTCTTGCTCAAATAAAACTTGTAAAATATTCAAACGGCAGAAAAAAAACTTTAAAAAGTTATTAATAAAATTTACCTAAGAAATTGAAATTTTGACTTCAATTATTTATTATATTGATGTATGATTTTTTTCGAATCTCATATAATAAAGTCGCCAGTAATACACAAATAGTGAAAAAAAAACAGAAAAAAATAATAATTAATTTGAAAATTAAAAAAAATTATGACCCATTATGAGACTAAGCTTAAAATTTGTGTTTTAAAGAGTAGAATTTTTAAGAATTTAAAAAAAATTGAAGGATACAAAAAATTCTTGTTTTCGCTTTGGAATGAAAAAAAAACAATCAAATTTATGATGAATAATTTTTTGCATAAATTCGGACAATTTTTCACCACGTTATGGCTATTTAAAAAAAAATACCCGAAATTTTCAATTCATATCTCTCTATTGGCTAAATGAAAAAATTTGAAAAAATTCATAGAAATCTTTTTCGAAGGGTACAAAAAGATGCCCAAATTTCAGCGAAATCGATGTTGCAAATCCAATCGGTAGGATGAGTTGGCATGGAATGTCCCATAATTATTTAATCGTAGTAATAAAACTCAAAGTCTATCCACAACGTTTAATAGTAAGGTTCACAAGTTAATGCGCAACATGTTTCGGTCTTCAGACCATCATCAGGCTATAAAGAAAACAATAGTATCAGGAAAGTCAAACATAGTAATAAAATGAGCGAGTGGTGTCTGTTATCAGATTACATTACATTACATTACCTCAAATATTAAAGTCAAACTATTTCAAATCTGACAAATAATTACAAAAAGAAATAAATTACAAGTTTAAAGCAAAAGTTAAATACATGGTTTTGTAATAAGTTAAAATATGGCAAAACAGCAAGATAATTATGTTATACAACCAATCTAAACTCACCTGTATGTGCAGAATGTAGGCATTGCAAATAATTAAAATTTAAAACTTAAACATCCATGAAAAAATGAAGAATAATGGATGAATAAGAGAGTTATTATATAAAAAAATTCATAAGTTATAAAATAAAGAATGATGGGTGTGTTGATTGAATGAAGGTGGATAGAAAAGTGGGACAAGATTCATGCTAAGAATGTTGTATCCCAAAAGGAAATGCAAATAACAAGTGTTACATTAATAAGAGAAATAAGAAGGAAACACATATATGAAGAGAAAAAATGGAGTGATTGTAAAAACAATCAAAAAAAGGAGAGATCCATGGTAGAGGTTCAATCTCCTTTTGATTAAGAAGACAGGTCGATCCTAAACTGTGAGTGAAGGTTCTTGTTAGTCCTCTCAATCTCAGCAATAATGCTAAGAGAAACAAGAAGAAAAAACTGATATGAAAAGAAAAAATGGAGTGATTGTAAAAACAATCAAAAAAAGGAGAGATCCTTGGTAGAGGTTCAATCTCCTTTTGATTAAGAAGACAGATCAATCCTAAACTGTGAGTGAAGGTTCTTGTTAGTCCTCTCAATCTCAGCAATAATGCTATGTAAATTAGGATAAATAACATCAAGTACATTTCAAAAAAGCCGAACTGGAAAAGTTGTACCAGCACCAACGCACTTGAAGAACTGTATAAGTATGAAGGGCAATTACAGTTAAAGAAAGCATAAAGAGGAAGTAGTTTAGTGCCAACCTACATCCGGAAGGGTTACCAAATGAATAACTAATCAAGAAGGAAACTTGGATGTAGAGGGAAATTGAAAGGGGTAAATATAAGAGATGAGTTCAATATAACAATTTCACAAATAAAATCGAAGCAAAAAGCCACCATCTACACATATCGATGAAAATAGTTACAAACATCAATAAATGGTAAGAAATCCTGAAATAAAACGTGTGTTAAGACTGAAAAAGAAGAAGAATATCTGAAATCAAGTCAAAAGTATAAAACTAACCTAATTACATACATAAACAATTGTTAAAAGTTCAAATTTAGAAATAAATAATTTTCATTAGGTTGAATTTGTTCATTCAAACAATTGAGAGTACTATTATTGGTAGCAGATTTAATTTCCAAAAACTCAAGCAAATTCAATCTAATTCCCTTATTACAAACATGAAGTAATTCAACATTATCGATATCAAAAAAGTGATTGTATTCTAAGATATGGTTAGCGAAAGAGGAAGGTGAGTTCTTAACTTCTAAGACAGAATATTTTTTAACAAAATTCATATGTTCCAGAATCCGGGATTCAAGTCTCCTCCCACATTGACCTACATATACTGCGTTACAATTTGAGCATGAAAGTTTATAAACACCTGGTTTATGTAAAAGTGGAATTGTGTCTTTAGTATTTATTAATTTAGCTAGGGTATTATTGGTTTTGAAAGCTGTGTTGATATTGAATTTGTTGAAAATATTTTTGATCTTGTAAGACAGTAAACCTGTAAATAGTAAAGAGCCTAAAAACAACTTCTGTGTAGTATTATTATGATTATCATTAGTGGTTATATGGAAGGAAAGTCTAAACCTGCAAAAGTACTTGGAATATACTTTGTGGATCAAGTCCAAAGGGTAATGATTATTAACTGCTAATTGTTTAATAATGTTGATCTCTTTCTCAAAAGAAAAATCAGATAAGGAAGTGAAAAGCATCTATAGAATAGAGAGTTAAAAGCCGCAAGTTTATGTGACATAGGATGACAAGAGTTAAAATCTATGAGACAATCAGTAGTTGTGGGTTTCCTAAAAATGTCTAAACTAAAAGTGTTCAGATCAGGGTCTTTAGTTATCAGTAAATCCAAAAAAGGTAATTGATTATTAACTTCCATCTCAAAGGTGAACTTAATGTTAGGGTGTAAAGAATTAATGTAAAGGAGAAAATTCTCAATATCTGACATAGTACCATCAAACAAAACAAAACAGTCATCCACATATCTCGAATAGAACAACAACTGATTTTTAAAATGTGAATTAATAAATTTTTGCTCAAAATTAGCCATGAAGACTTCAGCTAGGAATGGGGACAGATTGGAACCCATAGAGAGTCCCGAAGTTTGTTTATAGTAACAATCATTAAATTTAAAAAAGTTTTGTTCTAGAGTAAGGCCTAAAAGAGAAATTAAATCTAAAGAGATATGGGTAGGTACATTATTAGAAAACAATAGATCTCGTACTAAAGCGATACATTCTGAAGGAGGGATACTAGGAAATAAATTGGTAACATCTAAAGAAAGCATTAAGCAATTATTAGGAACTTTAAATGAAGAAAGTTTATTAGCTAAAGACAAAGAATTTTTGATAGAAAATTCATTATGAAAGTTAGTTAAATCTCGAAGAGTGGAATTAAGGAAAGAAGCTAGTTTTGAAACTGGAGAATTAGTGAAGCTGACAACTGGTCTTATAGGAATATTTTCTTTATGAATTTTTGGCAAACCGTATAAAAGTGGAGTAACTGCAGTCATTGGAACTAGCTTGAGATAACTCGAGTTGAAGTAAGACAGAATATCTTTATAATTTGATCTTAAGCAACCTCTGAAATAGTTGTAGAATTTAACAGTAGGATCCGTAGGTAAAGTTATAAATGAAGAATCAGAATAAAGGAATTGTTCCACTTTGGAAACATAATTTGTGTTGTTCAAAATAACAACACAATTGCCTTTATCGGCCTTGGTAAGGCAATTGTGTTGTTATTTTGAACAACACAAATTATGTTTCCAAAGTGGAACAATTCCTTTATTCTGATTCTTCATTTATAACTTTACCTACGGATCCTACTGTTAAATTCTACAACTATTTCAGAGGTTGCTTAAGATCAAATTATAAAGATATTCTGTCTTACTTCAACTCGAGTTATCTCAAGCTAGTTCCAATGACTGCAGTTACTCCACTTTTATACGGTTTGCCAAAAATTCATAAAGAAAATATTCCTATAAGACCAGTTGTCAGCTTCACTAATTCTCCAGTTTCAAAACTAGCTTCTTTCCTTAATTCCACTTTTCGAAATTTAACTAACTTTCATAATGAATTTTCTATCAAAAATTCTTTGTCTTTAGCTAATAAACTTTCTTCATTTAAAGTTCCTAATAATTGCTTAATGCTTTCTTTAGATGTTACCAATTTATTTCCTAGTATCCCTCCTTCAGAATGTATCGCTTTAGTACGAGATCTATTGTTTTCTAATAATGTACCTACCCATATCTCTTTAGATTTAATTTCTCTTTTAGGCCTTACTCTAGAACAAAACTTTTTTAAATTTAATGATTGTTACTATAAACAAACTTCGGGACTCTCTATGGGTTCCAATCTGTCCCCATTCCTAGCTGAAGTCTTCATGGCTAATTTTGAGCAAAAATTTATTAATTCACATTTTAAAAATCAGTTGTTGTTCTATTCGAGATATGTGGATGACTGTTTTGTTTTGTTTGATGGTACTATGTCAGATATTGAGAATTTTCTCCTTTACATTAATTCTTTACACCCTAACATTAAGTTCACCTTTGAGATGGAAGTTAATAATCAATTACCTTTTTTGGATTTACTGATAACTAAAGACCCTGATCTGAACACTTTTAGTTTAGACATTTTTAGGAAACCCACAACTACTGATTGTCTCATAGATTTTAACTCTTGTCATCCTATGTCACATAAACTTGCGGCTTTTAACTCTCTATTCTATAGATGCTTTTCACTTCCCTTATCTGATTTTTCTTTTGAGAAAGAGATCAACATTATTAAACAATTAGCAGTTAATAATCATTACCCTTTGGACTTGATCCACAAAGTATATTCCAAGTACTTTTGCAGGTTTAGACTTTCCTTCCATATAACCACTAATGATAATCATAATAATACTACACAGAAGTTGTTTTTAGGCTCTTTACTATTTACAGGTTTACTGTCTTACAAGATCAAAAATATTTTCAACAAATTCAATATCAACACAGCTTTCAAAACCAATAATACCCTAGCTAAATTAATAAATACTAAAGACACAATTCCACTTTTACATAAACCAGGTGTTTATAAACTTTCATGCTCAAATTGTAACGCAGTATATGTAGGTCAATGTGGGAGGAGACTTGAATCCCGGATTCTGGAACATATGAATTTTGTTAAAAAATATTCTGTCTTAGAAGTTAAGAACTCACCTTCCTCTTTCGCTAACCATATCTTAGAATACAATCACTTTTGATATCGATAATGTTGAATTACTTCATGTTTGTAATAAGGGAATTAGATTGAATTTGCTTGAGTTTTTGGAAATTAAATCTGCTACCAATAATAGTACTCTCAATTGTTTGAATGAACAAATTCAACCTAATGAAAATTATTTATTTCTAAATTTGAACTTTTAACAATTGTTTATGTATGTAATTAGGTTAGTTTTATACTTTGACTTGATTTCAGATATTCTTCTTCTTTTTCAGTCTTAACACACGTTTTATTTCAGGATTTCTTACCATTTATTGATGTTTGTAACTATTTTCATCGATATGTGTAGATGGTGGCTTTTTGCTTCGATTTTATTTGTGAAATTGTTATATTGAACTCATCTCTTATATTTACCCCTTTCAATTTCCCTCTACATCCAAGTTTCCTTCTTGATTAGTTATTCATTTGGTAACCCTTCCGGATGTAGGTTGGCACTAAACTACTTCCTCTTTATGCTTTCTTTAACTGTAATTGCCCTTCATACTTATACAGTTCTTCAAGTGCGTTGGTGCTGGTACAACTTTTCCAGTTCGGCTTTTTTGAAATGTACTTGATGTTATTTATCCTAATTTACATAGCATTATTGCTGAGATTGAGAGGACTAACAAGAACCTTCACTCACAGTTTAGGATTGATCTGTCTTCTTAATCAAAAGGAGATTGAACCTCTACCAAGGATCTCTCCTTTTTTGATTGTTTTTACAATCACTCCATTTTTTCTTTTCATATTAGTTTTTTCTTCTTGTTTCTCTTAGCATTATTGCTGAGATTGAGAGGACTAACAAGAACCTTCACTCACAGTTTAGGATCGACCTGTCTTCTTAATCAAAAGGAGATTGAACCTCTACCATGGATCTCTCCTTTTTTTGATTGTTTTTACAATCACTCCATTTTTTCTCTTCATATATGTGTTTCCTTCTTATTTCTCTTATTAATGTAACACTTGTTATTTGCATTTCCTTTTGGGATACAACATTCTTAGCATGAATCTTGTCCCACTTTTCTATCCACCTTCATTCAATCAACACACCCATCATTCTTTATTTTATAACTTATGAATTTTTTATATAATAACTCTCTTATTCATCCATTATTCTTCATTTTTTCATGGATGTTTAAGTTTTAAATTTTAATTATTTGCAATGCCTACATTCTGCACATACAGGTGAGTTTAGATTGGTTGTATAACATAATTATCTTGCTGTTTTGCCATATTTTGACTTATTACAAAACCATGTATTTAACTTTGCTTTAAACTTTTATTTTATTTCTTTTTGTAATTATTTGTCAGATTTGAAATGGTTTGACTTTAATATTTGAAGTAATGTAATGTAATGTAATCTGATAACAGACACCACTCGCTCATTTTATTACTATGTTTGACTTTCCTGATACTATTGTTTTCTTTATAGCCTGATGATGGTCTGAAGACCGAAACATGTTGCGCATTAACTTGTGAACCTTACTATTAAACGTTGTGGATAGACTTTGAGTTTTATTACTACGATTATCTACATCATCCACATTTGAGAGATGGATTTCCTTTTCAATTTCCATAATTATTTGCCGTGTAAAACAGTTCTAACTCTAACCAATCACAAGCTGAAGACACCTGTAATACAACTAGTGATCAAATTTTCACGATAAGTCAATTTACTTCTAAACGAAACTGTTGCTAGAAAACACTACTCGTTTGGCTACTACATTTTGATGACAATAGCATTTCTCAGTATGTTAAAAGTAACAAAATATTAAAAGAATAATTTACGACTTCTATCTTTAAAAGTATTTTACAACTAAGGAAATCCAAATAAACAGAAATTAATTGTGTATAAAACCCTTTAAAAACTCCTTTATTTTATCTTTTGAAGAAAAACTTTTTATTAAGAAAAAAAAGGACGACCAATTTCTAACTTTCAAATAAACCGAAAATAGTAACCAAAATTACAAAATAATGTTAAAATATGAGTGAAGATTTGACTTGTACCCATCTTCTTTCAAAATTTACGAGTCGCCACTGACACTACTTAACAAAAGACCTTTAATGATAACTCTTTTAATGAGTCAGACTCTTTGGCAAACATATTGTCTTCCACAAAGTAATAGTACAATAAATTTTATTATATAATGTGTATATTTTCGATTTTAAAAGAACATTAACAAAATAAACTTTTAAACCAAATTTCCAGTTTAATTTAAAAAAAATTGCTTTTTACAAAGGTTACCTTTTATATTTCAGGATTTGGCAACCCTGGTGTTGCAATCTGGCAACTGGCAGCTCTATCGTAAAGTTGGATATTTTTGAGGTTATACGTTCTCAGAACGTTTTGACATACGAACGCTATTTGTGTTGTTTACAGTAACTTAAAAGATTCATCTCGGTCCAACAACGGAATTAAATCGTGAACATTTTTGTGCGACGTCGATTAACTCAGCAACAGTGCATGGATGAACTTAATTCAACTTTTGCCAATGAAGCTCCATCAAGGACCAGTGTTTATCGATGGTATGGTGAATTCAATCGTGGCCCTAGTTCACTCCAAGACGAATTTCGTGCAGGTCGTCCAACATCAGTTGTTGTTCCGAAAACCATTGATGCTGTACGCAAACTGATATTGCAACATCATCATGTGACCTATCGTGAGATTGAGACAGTCTTAGGCATAAGTGTCAAAAAAATTTGTTCGCGTTGGATCCTACACAGTTTGTCAATCGCTCAAAAAAAGGCTCGTGTCGATTGGTCGAAGGAAATGTTCAAAAAATACGATCGCGGTGCTTCGTAACACGTCTATGACATCGTGACAGGTGATGAATCGCGGATTTACGCGTATGAGTTGGGAAGTATACAGCAGTCGACTGTATGGCTGTTTCAAGATGAGCCCAATCCAACAAAAGTTGTTCAAGCACAAAGCACTTCCAAGCAGAACAGTCAATTCTGAATCAAGAAAACCAACCGCCGATTTGATGAGTCATCCGCCGTATAGTCCTGACTTAGCACCGAAATAACGTGTTGTCTTTTTTACAATCTGGCAACATTGACAACGCAAGAATTGTACATTTTTTAAAATGTCTCTGGGCGTAGTATTCGGGTGAAGACTACATCTATAGTTTAGTTCCAAAATTGTAGAAAGTGACTCATATTTTAATGGTTTTTGTAGGTCTTTTTGTACTGATTGTTTAAAGAATATACGTTCAGGTAATTTAAAGAAACTAGATAAGATCAATGACTGGTCTATTATTAAACTATTCAAATGCTTTAGGTCCTAGGGTAGATGAAACGTATATGAATCAAATTGAAGTTATCTGTAATGTTGTAGTTTGTACATTTTTCAGCGTATTCGCCTATGCTCATATACGATGTTTTTGTCGCGCCAACACGATACGAATCTTCGCCCGCATAAGGAGATAAATTTCATTAAAATATCTGGTTCAAATCTAAGTAAAATGAGAATACTAATAAAATTGTTCACTGGACTAAATGACATAAAATTGAATGTAGTTCCGTTTAAGCATTATAAGCACGATAAAGAACGCAGATTGATGTTTTTTTTGTGATTTTAAATGTCGTTGTGATATTAAAGATCAATCTCTATATAAAATTATTACTCGACTAAACAAACAAAGAACCTTTGATCGATATTTACATTTTTCGATTATGTGTGCTTCACCACAGTTAGCAACTAACGAAGATATATTTAAACGGGGAAAAACTGTAGGATTTTAATTATGAATTTCGGAGAGCTTTTCACTCTAGGTATTAGGTGTACACTTTTTGGGTATTAAAGGTAATATTAGGTATTATTGGGTAATATTAAGTAATACTTAGGTATTAAAAGGTAATATTTAAAAAATAAAAAGAGATAGATGTTTACGCGTAAAGGGTATTAAGGACGGGCATTGACAGTTGACAGTATATTTAATATAGGCAAACGCGACGTCCTTTCAAAGAGCTTTTAGCAAAAACTATAAGGCAATGAAAATTGAAAAAAAACAGTAGTATACTAGATTTATAAAGTTATTCAATAAAGAATTTTGAAGCTTGAGAGTACAAGGAATCATTCAGAAAAAATTCCCGAAATATGTCTATTTTTACATTTCATAAAATGATTAATCTCTCTTAAACGTGATATGATTTTAAAAATATTTCTTCTTTGAATAGATGATATATCTACTCATAAGTCAGTGTTTTTAAAAATTACAATAAATTCGTTTTTTTCCTTAAAAGCTCTTTGAAAGTAATTTTTAAGAAATCAGAAATGGTGCCATTTTTTTACAAATTTAGGCAACTCTTTTATCACATATAAAAGGAATCTTAAAAAATTATTCCCAAATTAGTGTGAGCATTGTCTAATTGAGGGCGTTGGGATAGAACATCTATTAAATCTTGTTTATCAGGTCCGCATTAGGAATTTAGCAAATCTTTATTTAATTTAATATACTATAATATTAATACTAATATACAGCGTGTCCACGGATGGAGTATCCTATAGGTGAAAAATGTTTAAATACCTATTAGTTTTAGTTTTAGTCATTCTTGATAAAAAGTTTTGCTTGTTCTGACACCCCATAAAATAAAACAAAATTCAAGTTTATCAAAATCCATCTGATTTTATAGCCAGTTTTATTTATGAAAACCGTATGAATTTTTGCACTAAGTTCGAAAATAATGTATTAATCTAATGAGTGACGTTTACGTGTCCCAAGTAACTGTCAACTTTTATAAACAATTTAGTTTGTTTCTGCTACTTCAAGTTAGTTGTCAGTTTGACATTTTGTAAAAAGCCTAGACGGAAGGCTTTTAGAAAGATTGATATATTTTTAGTTTTATTTTTAAAAAATGAGTGATTCAAGTTCTGAAGAGCTACCAAGCGATATGGAAGAGGCAGCTGGTAATGCTCTATTGTCAGTAATTCCCAACAAGTCAAAGTCAGTTTACGAATTCGTCGGGAATTAATTTGAATAATTGCAATAGTTGTGTTATCAATATTTATAATAATTAATTAATTAATTTATAATATATGTTTTTAACTTGTTTTATAACAGTTTAATAAATAGAATAATTCTTTTTGTCACTAATTTTGAAATACATTTTTCGTCACCAATTGCATAAAATTTTACTTTATGTAACTAGTTACAAAATGTAAGACATTTCATAATGTCAATCAGTTTTAAAGTGTCACTTTATATGTCAAAATTAGAAAAATAAATATTTAATGAAACTGCGGTATACATTTTAAATGCATATATTTATTTATTTTTAAATGAGAGTGGATCTCGGCATTTAAAATTTTTAAATCTTCTCCCCAAAATTATTTCTGGCCCTATACATTCCTTGTAAAAAGTAATTAATTTGGGAAGCATTAAATTTTGCCAAAAGTTGTCATCTCTTTCAATTTTTTGACAAAAGAATATCTTTGGACGATGTTTTTACTAGTGGAGTTTTACTGGAGTCCTTTACTTTAGATTTTTGGATTAATAAGTAAAAAAAACATAAAAAGGTCGAATATTAGTTCTTAGTGGATCTATTAATCGTGTAATTTTTTTAATCCATTTAAAAGGTAAAACGTAGTTCCTTTTAATTTTTTAAAATGAAGTGGTAGTTACTGCTGCTACTCATTTATTTTAAGTTTATACATCATTTTCTTAAATTTTTTTACTAAAAAACTTGTTAATCGAATTTTTGACCATGCAAGAGGCAGCACCTCACGGGTACACTTATTCGCTCTATTTTTAGGACGTTTTCTCACTCCCAATGCCCAGCCTTAAATAAGGTATCCAAAAACACATAAGTAACGATTTAGGTAATAAGGTAATAAATTAGTATTAAGGTAAAAAAAACTGAAAAAGTGGAAAATTGTTTCCACCTGCACCCAGGGTAAGGAAACTTAACAGAAATAGAAATTTATTTCTTGTATTGTTTTTTTAGGTATTAAGGTATTCATTTAGGTAATAGAGTAATCATTTTAATACTAATATGATAAAAAGGTATTAGGTGTACACTTTTTGAGTATTAAAGGTAATATTAAGTAATACTTAGGTATTAAAATATTTAAGAAATAAAAAGAGATAGATGTTTACGCGTAAAGGGTATTAAATAAGGTATTCAAAAATACATAAGGTAATAATTTAGGTATTAAGGTAATAGTTTAGGTAATTAGGTAATATTATAGGTATTAGAGTAATAATTTTAGTACTAATATGATGAAAAGGTATTTGGTGTACATTTTTTTAGGAGTGAAAAGCCCCTCGATGAATACAGCACAACCTGCTACACGGAAATGTTAGATATACAGCAGCTAATGTAGCAGTAATTGCTCGAGAAAGCACCACAAAATCCACACTTATCCTTCCATTTTTTAGTTATTAAAATATTAAAGTAGAGGCATTGAATGTATAGCAGTATCTAAAAGCTTAATCTATATAGGCAACAACTAAGTTAAGGTTTTTAAGCACACAAAACAAGGAGCAATGCTACAAGGGGAAAATCACGAAATTGATATACAGAGTGAGTTTTATGTATGGAACGCCTTTATCTTGGCTTCCACAATTTTTGAAATTTTAATATTTGATGATTTTATAATAATAGCCAAGCATGTATTATCTAGCCTTGGCCCAAACTTTAGCCAGTAGTAGACGGCCGAAGCTGGTTTATTAAGTCTTCTTCCAAACTTGGATATGCATTGGCATGGCCTAGGCTGAGCTAGGCAGTATTTGCCCAGGCTTGGGTTCCTATTGAACAGCCAAGAATGGGTAATGCAGTCTTGGTCCAAGCTTAGGTAATCAATAGCATGGCCAAGCCTAGACTAGCCAGTCTTTGGTTCCCATTAAACGGCTAAGGCTCGGTTATCTAGTATTGGCCCAGGCTTGGGTAATCAATGGCATGGCCAAGGCTGGCTCACGCGTGGACCAATACAGGTGCGCCGAAACTAGGTTTCCCAGTACTGGCAGAGGCCTGGCTCCATTATCAATTCTGGAGACTTCCTATATGGGGTGTCACACTTTTCTAATATAATTTCTAATCTAAAGGGAGCAGACGTTCACAACACCACTCCTATTGAATGGAGTTGAGCGACGTGCAGGAGTTCACAGAGCATCAACTGTATTGGAGAAGAAAAAAACACTCTTTAAATTAATGCAGATGCAAAAAATGTACAAGTCATTTGAAAATGCGTTAATACTGTCACCAAATTTGTCACCGTACGAGTCTTTGTTTAACATTACAAACGAACCTACACGGCGGGTCATTCATAACGTTCTCCGTGCAAAAAAATATGTATATCTGGAAACCGGCCAAGTAAAATAATGTGACGCAAACTGGCTGTGACGCAATCTGGAAATTGTTAACTAGCAGTAGAAGTGAATTATGGACGCCAAAGTATGCGGAAAGTGTAGACAAAATTTTAATAAACGTATGTGTTAAAAATATGTACATAATACGGTGTTTTATAAAATTTCTCATCAATTAAATGTTGCTAGCGATCTGCAATGACCACAATTACATACATTTTACCTGTAAATCTTTAATAACAGGCGACTGGGTTGAAATGTATATTGTGCAACAAGTAAAGTGTCAATGGCACTTTACGGTACACTTGTACTTTACAGTACTCTTCAATTCTCCCAATGTTGTTTGAAATAATAAGTGAATCAACATAAACTAAGCTTTCATTCTAGTTTTTGAAAATTGACATTAATTGTTCAAATGCTGTTGCCAGCAATATGTATTAATGGAGTTGTTCATGGATTTACAGTGATTTCTGTAATTGCGGAAGACGTGTGGCTGTGATGTAGCATAACAAAAGTTTCGCCCCTTTGGATCATTCTTGCAATCTTGTTTTTGCCTCCAATCAATTCTTTTATATAATTTTCTGCAACTGAAAAACTCTTCCATCCACTGTGCTGTTTTAGAACTTTAAGGTCAGCTTCAGCATTGGCCAACAACATTGAGGATGTCCTCCTGAAGCAATGACCTATATACTTTTCTGGTTGGTCTAGTTTAAAGAACTCAGCTATTTTCCTAGGTACTGATATTTTCCTTGTCTATAACCCACCAAAAGAGCTTTCGGGGAGACGTGTTGCCGTAAATTCATGTATTTTCTAAACACATCCAAATAGTGAATAGCGTTTTTATTCTAATTTTGTCAGTACTCTGTATAATAATCGGTCGTAGCATTTTATCTAAACAAACGTTGGCTCTAAGGTAGTTGACATTGAAGATTATAGTGTTATGTTGATACATTAACATAGAATAGTTTGAGTTATATTTAAAGGAGTTTTTTAATTTGTTTTATACAGGGTGTTTCTTAAGTAATCTAAAATATTATATGGGGCGCTTCGTTACTCAATTTTAAGACGAAAAGTTCATATAAACATGTGTGATAGGTGTTGTCGTTTATGAGATACAGGGTGTTGAATTTATTGTAATAAGTCAGTTCTGATTGTACGTGAAATTAATTTTTCCCGGTGACGCTACTGGTTTTTAGAAGTAATACGCAAAAACATGCTTATTCTAAGTGGCCTTTGAAATAATGTTGACAAGTGTCAAATTTGAAAACCAAAGCAAAAATCGTACATTTTTATTTGATTGACTCTGTGTTTAGTTAATAACTATGCCAGTGTTTACTAATGTTGAAATGGCTAATATGCATTTTTTGTACGGATTAGCGAATGGTAATGCCTTAGAAGCTAGACGTACGTATGCCCAGCGTTATCCAAATAATCGTTTACCATGTTCAGACACGTTTACTAAGTTACATATTCGTTTACAAGAAACTGGAACTTTTGCTAAATCGAAGAATATTATTGGACGACCCAGAACTGTGAGAAATCCCCAATTGGAAAACCAGATTCTTCAAATTATTGACCAACATCCAGAAACGAGTACAAGAAAAGTTGCAGATGAAGTAAATGTTTTTAACAAAACTGTTTGGAATATTCTAAAAGATAATTTATTGTATCCATATCACGTTCAACGTGTTCAACATTTGTTACCTACTGACTATCTATTACGCATACAGTATTGTCAATGGATTTTACGTGAAATCGAATTTTGTGGCCAATATTCTATTTACGGATGAAGCCAACTTTTCTAGACATGGGATTATGAATTTTCATAATGACCACATATGGGCAGATGTAAATCCACATACCATAAGTGTAAAACGATTTCAACAAACATTTTCGGTCAATGGCTTGGCATCATCGATGATTATTTAATTGGACCATTTTTCCTTCCTGTACGGTTAACCGGTGAGACATACCAACATTTTCTAGAAAATGAACTTCCACTTCTTTTGGAAGATGTACCTATTATTATTAGAAGGCGCATGTGGTTCATGCATGACGGAGCTCCTCCACATTTTTCAGTGATTGTACGCGAGTTTTTAAATAATGTTTTTCCAGGCCATTGGATCGGACGAGGATCTCCACACCCGTCACCGTCACCTGGACACAATCCTCTGGATTTTTGTGTGTGGGGATATTTGAAATCGCTTGTTTACACAACACTGATCTTAAACGTACAAGATCTTCAAAATCGTATCATAGACGGCTGTAATGTTATTCGTAACAATCCTGGTATCTTCGAACGTATTCGACAATCCATTAGACATCGAGCGGATTCTTGCATTTTAGCTGGAGGTGGACATTTTGAACATTTGCTCTGAAATGTATTATTTTTTCTTTATGTTTAACACATGTTGCTTGTAATAAAATAATAAAAAAATATAAATCAGTAGCGTCACCAAGAAAAATTAATTTTACGTACAACACCCTGTATCTCATAAACGACAACACCTATCACACATGTTTATATGAACTTTTCGTCTTAAAATTGAGTAACGAAGCGCCCCATATAATATTTTAGATTACTTAAGAAACACCCTGTATAAAAAAAAGGATTAGTGAGGTTAAGTAATATTATTTTAATATTTCCTTACCTCAAAACAAAATAAAACTTATTTAAAAATAAATAAAATAATTCCTTAACTATAATAATGTGTCTATATAGCACAATAATGTCTCAAAAACAATTAAATATACAATACAATCTAAAATGTAAACTAACTATCATAAGGCAAAACTTTGTTTGGATAAAATACTATGACATCTCATTTGTTTACATAATACACACATTTTTTAGTATTATTTATATTAATTACTTGTTTTTTATAAAAGAAAATTTAATATATGAGGAGGTTTAAAAATGTTTTTTTATGTATAGTATATACAGTGTGTAAAAGCCAAATGGAATAAATTCATTATTTCGGTTACTGTACATAGTTATAAAAAATCCCGAAACACGTCAAATTTAAATTATAACTTCTTCTTCTTTAACTTCTTTAATTTTTTAACGTGAAAATGCAACCCCTACCTTCAACCCCCTTAGAATGACAGGTACAAACCCCAATTTTTTAAATGGGAAGTATAGGCTTGTGATATATCATTTGAAAGGTCTCTTCATTCTCTATTCAAAAATGTTATTGTTTTTAAATTTAATGCAAAAATTAACATAAAAAAAATAATATCATGTTGTTACCGAAATTCGCTAAAATATACCCGAAACTTATTAGAATATACTTAAAACCTATTTACCGTTTAGGTCTTGATAATGAGAAAGTGAACAAAAACCATAGCAATGTGGTTTTTAGATGGTAACCATTAAAAAACTTTAAAGAATTTCCGTGGCAACGCTATTTTAACAAGCAGTTTTAAATTTTTTTATTTAAGTTTGCATTGTTGTAATTTAAGTATAAAGTTTGTTCAATTCAATTCTGAAAAATCGTTAGATTAACGGAAATGCATAAAATAACAGTTTTACAAATGATTTGTTACGGAGATAACATCCGAACACAACAGGAAGTAACTCGCCTATTTCATGAGAAATTTCCTAACTTACCGCCTATATCCCAAGGAACAATAAGTAAAATAGAAAAGCAGTTTCGCGAGTTTGGTATGTAAGGCAGATAAAAAAAGCAGCTGCCAATGCACTGAGTGATGAGCTCAAATTGGATGTGTTGCTTGAGTTTCAGGAAAACCCACATACATCGAGTAGACAGGCATCCACTTCATTCAATGCTAGCCATACATCGATAGCAAACATATTAAAAGAAAATAAATTGCATCCGTATAAGATGATACCTACTCAGGAGCTCATGGAAGACGATTTTGATAGGAGAACTTTTTTTGTGAGCAAATGATGGACATGTTGGATAACAATATTATCCAATTAGAAGACGTTATGTTTTCTGATGAGTGTACTTTTTTACTTAACGGTCATGCTAATCGGCAAAATTGCCGCTACTGGTCCACGGAAAATCCTCACTGGATGAGAGAAGAACACACTCAATACCCTCAAAAGGTTAATGTTTGGGCAGGGATTGTAGGGAACAATATCATTGGTCCCTTTTTTATTGAGGGCAACTTGAATGGCAACAATTATTTGGCACTACTTCCAACGTTGGCAAATTTATATCCTGATCCAGGTAACCCTCAAGTTCCAGCGAATACGATATGGTTTCAGCAGGATGGAGCACCACCACATTACCAACTTAATGTCCGGCAGTACCTCGATACAATATTTCACAATCGGTGGATAGGGAGGCGAGAATCGATTGAATGGCTAGCGCGATCACCTGATCTTACATTATTAGATTTCTTTTTATGGGGATATGTGAAGAGCCATGTGTACAAAACTAAACCTTTTGATTTAAATGACTTAAAAGAACGAATAACGCTTGCGATTAGGTCGATTACGCCTGATATGTTAAATAATGTTAGAAGACAGTTTTATTTGAGATTAGGATGTTGCCAAGACGTTCGCGGAGAACATTTTGAACATCTACTTCATTAACATTCATAGTTCTTTTTCGTGTTCTACATTTTATTACGTTTTGCATTACATTTTAGTTTTTGGTTGTATTGTAGCGAATTTCGGTAACAACATGATATTAATTTTTTAAGTTAATTTTTGCATTAAATTTAAAAACAATAACATTTTTGAATAGAGAATGAAGAGACCTTTCAAATGATATATCACAAGCCTATACCTACTTCCCATTTAAAAAATTGGGGGTTGTACCTGTCATTCTAAGGGGGTTGAAGGTAGGGGTTGCATTTTTACGTTAAAGAATGTCAAGTTATAATTTAAATTTGACGTGTTTCGGGATTTTTTATAAATATGTATAGTAACCGAAATAATGAATTTATTCCATTTGGCTTTTACACACTGGATTATGACGAAGTTATGTGAAATAATGTAATTATTATTTGAGTTACATTAACTAAGTCCCATAATAAATCCTTTAACTGTTATTGAGATATAAAGCTTTTAATCCCGTATTTAAATAATGAGGTTTTATTTTATGTCAAATAAAACCGAAATTGATGGGACACTATAAATATTTAAATCCATTGGGAATATTAAAAAGAATTTTTTTTTAATATGTACGTCTGGAACACCCACTTAGTATTTTAAGCATTTTAATAACCAAGGATCACATTTTATGACCTTGTACTTGATTTTAAATATAAATTTTTGGTCTTTTGACCGTTTCTTAGATGTTGTTTTGTTTGTAAAAGTACCGGTAAGGGCAATATAACTCGGAATTCCCCTGACTCTGTACCTGAAGAGTAATATATATTTTCCTTCCAAAAAGTTTACCGGATGGTTCCTAATTAATCGTACATAGAAAAACTTTTTAAAAAAGATCAACAACTATTTTTTGTCAAAATAACAGTATTTGGTAAAAAAATAATGAATAATTAAAACTGACAATTATTATAAAAATCATAAAAACAAAGATCAAATTTATTCTGCCAAAACTCAAAAGTCTTTATAGTTCTGTATTTTTATACAAATATTTTAATAAAGAAAATAATATTATTTAAGAAAAGCCACAAAAAGAATCTTGTTAAAAACAAAACTATTTTTGTCAAAACAACATCATTTGGTTTTTGGTTAATAAAAATTTGAAAATGAAAAATTAACAATTTTCTGGTTAAAAAAACTATTATAAAAACAAAGGCCATAAAAATAGTCGAGAAAAAATTATCAAAGGTAATACCAAGATAAATTGAAAAATTTTTAGTTTCGAGGAAATTTTTTTTCCTGTTTGTTTGAATAACCTAACCTAAAATAAAAAAATCTGGAAAATAAAAATTTATCTAGTACAATTTTACAGAATGAGTGGTATTTGAGAAGATTGTTTTTTGAAACATTCTGTACAAAAACCACTTTATTTAATAACTTATCGTTATCTTTTCACTAAATCTATTTTCGCTGTTAGACTGCATTTTTAATTATAAAAAGTAAAGATTCAACAATGGCAGAAGATTTAAATTCAAATTGTGTGTATTTTATGTTGCCTACCTATGATCTAATTTATTAAAACATTAATAATCAAAACACAGAAAGGAAATGGGTTTACACATAATAATATTTAATAAATATATTGTTTTTTAACAGAAAAACCTATAATCTTTTGATTTAACAAATAATATCTTCTCAAGGTTATGGCTACTGCTTAGCAGGATAAGTAAATGGGAAGGGTAACGACAACGACATTCGGTGGTATTATGGAGAAGAGGGCAACTGAGGTAAGGGAAAAGAAAAAGTCAAAGGAAGCTGGCATTAGAAGTCGCAAATGTTTTTATATTTATTTATATTTATTTTTTTCTTTTTATGACAGTTTAATAAATCTATCTCATTCTTTAAAAGGCGCTACTTTCTTGACGTAATCAATGCCGTTACCCCTCATATTTATTTTACCTGTACACTAGATAGTATTGAGAGTTGTCAATTGCCGTGAGCACCGTGAAAACACAGTTATAATTTTAATAAATATTCATTTTTATACCTATTCACATAATTCAATGTGTCAAAACACAAAAGTACATATAGTGCAATATTTTTTTTTAAATATTTTAATAAAAAAATTTATTTTTTTCAATATATATTATAGATACACGGTGATTGATTAGTGTGAGGAAACTTAACAGATCTGTTACAGTAAAAATTATAAGAAAAAGTTATTGACAAGAACTGTAGGCAGCTTTAAACTCCACATTTTAAAATAAGTTACAATCTTACAGGGTGTCCCATAAGATGGTGGCACTTAAATGGAACACCCTGTATTTTACTTTAAATTTGAAATCTGCTTCACTTTCACATCACAACAATGTAAAGTTTCATTATGTTATACCGGGTATTTAAAAAGTTATAACCAATATTACCAGAAAATCGTATCAAGTTTGACGTCCTGTATAATTAAAAAGGAGTACAGGAACATTTACCTATTGCAACCTTAGTTTTTTTAATAATTCATAAAGATTATAAGACGTATTCGTTTTCATAATATTCGTTAAATCAAATACAGGGTAAATCAAAATGCAATTTTGGTAATTTTAAATAGAACACCCTGTATTTTATATCACTATCAAAAAGTACTAATATCATACTTCAAATTTTATAAAGTACTTCCTATACTTAAAGTTATCAGTTTTCTAGATATTTATATTTTTATTTTTCCATCAAAGTATTAATTTGTTAGATATTTTAACGTTTACCAATAATTATTGTGAGCTTCCTCATACTAATCAATCACCCTGTATATTATGAAAAACCACAAAAAGTAGCTTATTGAAAAAAATCAACTAATTTTGTTTAAATAACATTAATATAATGAAAAATTAAAACTGAAAAATTTTCTGGTTAAAATAAAACTATATAATATAAAAAACCATAATTGCAGTATTTTATTTATATGAAAAAATTTCTATAATTGTTTAATTTAATTAACAAAAAAATCTAATCGTTAAAAAATATTCTATTTTAAGCTGCCGAAACTAATATAAATAAAAATAAAATATAAAAGAAAATATAATTGATTAATTAACTATTACTTTGGTATAAAAATAGCAACAAACCTAATTAAACAACAAATATACGACACTACCTACTACCCTTCATAATCAACCTAATTATCAATGAAAATAAACAAACAAATACTCACGTGACAAACAAAAACAAGACCATCACTGTTTTGTCACGTCGCGCCTGATTCGCTGATTCACCGATTCCCGTGAGAGAAATTCCAACACTGGGTCACTATTTAACGAGAACAGTATAAAATCGAGAGTGCTGCAACTGCTTGTGCTAGCTACCCCATACAACACGCAACACTGAAACGTCCGTCCTACACAATATTTTCGGTTACTTCTCTCTTCGCGTGATTGTCGCTACAGGTTCAAAGGACCTACTGAACCAGTGAACTTGACTCAATCCTATGTTGGCATGTGCCGTTGCCGCCGCCACCGCCGTCGTCGTCGTCGGCAGTTTCTCGTTTGTCTAATCGATCCGACATTTTATAATACAGTCAAAATCGACGCCGTGATACGTTGTTGCATACGTCATCAAACGTTTTTGCCAAAAATTATGTAACACGGCCAATATAATGCTAAATTCAAAAATAAAAGGCCATCAACGAAAAATAACACGATAAAAATATTTTTAAAGGGTTTGATTACAATACAAAACTTTATCAATAAACATTAAAAATACAAAATTTATCAATAAACAATGCTGAAAAAATTTATTTCAATGTCATCTAATGTTAAAATAGTGGATGCCTTGCAAAACGACCAAAATTAAACGTTTTTATACTTCGTAGTAATTTTTTCTTTGTCGTTACCTTTTCCGGACTAATATTCCTATTTTTCATAAATTCTAAAATATCTGTCTTCTTTGAACTAAAATTTGGAATTTTATTTAATATCCGCGAATGATAGGAAGCATTGTCCATAACGATTACTGAATTTGGAGGAATGTTAGGAAGAAGCTGCCCTTAAAACCATTTTTCATATTAATCTGCAGTCATATCCTCATGATAGTCGGCTGTACATTGCTAAATATTTTTCGCAGACAGTAGTAACGCATTTGATATAAAACCGTTTTCACTTCGGGCTTGAAGAATTATTATACGCTTTCCTCTCGAACATGGCGCATTTAAACTACACTTTTGAGACTGATCTACCCAGCCATACTGAACAGTATCATGTGTGTCAAACCAAGTTTCATTTAGGTAAACTATATGCCTTTTTAATTGACGATACTTCGTTATTTTATCTAAATACTCTTCACGAAGTACAACAATACGCCGCGATTCCATTATAACCATTCGTTTATCTAATTTCTTATAATTAAAAGCGCATTCTAATAGTTTACCGCGTAAATTATAAATCGTTCGCTTTATAACATCTTTTGCAGCATCGTCAACATTTGCAAATTTTTTTTTTTTGTTTTTCCGCACCCGCGAATGATCTATAACGTCACCGCGCTTAATAACCCGAGAAATAGTGTAAATAGAAATTTTAATTAAGGTATTAATTCGCTTTATTAAAACCACATCTGATTTTTTTTATCTTCATTTTTCAAACACTGATACTTATTTAAAATAACCCTCTAACACTGAATGTGTAAATCTTTATTGCAAAATTCGCTACTAACCTCACCTGTTGGCGATATCATATCTTCTGAATTTTAATTTTGATCTGGATTTCCATTTTCTGATTCAAAACGCTGCCATAATATATATGTAATTAATTTAAGGTTATCAATTAATATGGGCAAAAATTACAATACGTTAACCAATTATTAAAAATGAATTACCAAAACAAAGATATATCTAAAGTTAAATATGTTTTATTATCCTCAATTTATTTAAAAAATAATTTTTCTCTTTGGTTTCTTTGATAAACTTTGCGGTTTTTAAGTAAATAAATAAAAATTGGAGTCATGCATTTTCGGTTTGTTCCGTAAGTTTCATAATAAAAATGAAGTAATGACTAGTAGGCGGCTGTCAAGTCGGTTTGACTTTTATGTCACAGTAAATTTTAAACATTATTATAACATTGTGTATCAAATTGTTAAGATAAATAATTACACAAATGCAAAAATGACCGGCATGCATTTTGTGTATGGCATGACTAGAAGTGCAAAACCGTATCACAGTATGTTTGCAAGGATCCAACAACATCTTTCAGAAACTGGTACATTTAAAAAGAATAAAAGAGATTGTGGTCGTCATCGCGAAGTCAGGACACCGGCGGCGTTAGAAAAATCTATTCTTGATATAATTAAATAACATCCTGAAACAAGTACAAGGAAGATTTCTGGTGAACTTCATACAAGTCAGGGTTCAGCGTCAGGTATTTTGCAACGTGTACAAAAACTTTTGCCACGTGATTTTCAACCCTGGTTACATTTTTCCAAAGGGCTAATCCAATTAATTACAGAAAATAATAATTTTTTATCAAATATGTTGTTTACTAATGAATCAAACTTTTTCCGAGAAGAAATTAAGGTTGAACCCCTTAGATAATCTGGTGAGTCGAGGTGGGCTTTGTGGCGCGAAGCTATAAACGAGCTTCCAATGCTACAAGCAAATACAGAATCGATTTCACCAAGATATGCCTTTCACAGGCCCTACAAGATAATAATGACAACGCTCAAAATGCATTGGCGACAGGTACTATATGTATCTTCACCGATGGATCCAAGACAAAAGAAGGTTCAGGATGTGGAATTTACTTCAGATCCCTAAACCTAAATATAAAATGGGCAATGGGTTGTAATGCAAGTATAGCTCAGACAGAGCTAACTGCCATCTCCATAGCCGCAAAAGAGATTACCATAAGAGGAATCACTGGCAAAAACATCCGTATCCTTACGGACAGCAGACAAGTACTATTAGCCCTGAATAGGCCACGGATCACATCAGGTCTAGTATTAGAATGTCACATGGCCCTTACGGAAGCCTGCAACAATAATGTGGTTACTCTAGGCTGGATAAAAGGTCATGGAATTTCAAAAGGCAACCGCATAGCTGATTCGTTGGCTAGAAAAGCTGCCTCCCAAAAGCTCTTGGGACCCGGTAGTCTTGTCAGCTTGCCGGCATCAGCGGTGGTTGACCTAGTAAAGGAACGCTCCCTTGACAAATTCAGGGGAAGATGGGACGAAGAAAAAGGTTGCATACTATCCAAGGAACTTCTGAAGTATCCGAATAGCGGAGCAGCCAAGAAATACGTGGCCATGACCAGAAAGGACCTGCGGTTGGTCATAGGCATACTTACTGGCCATTGTCATTTACGAAAATATCTGAACAGGTTGGGGTTATCTGACAGCCCACTTTGTAGAGGATGTGAACAAGAGGATGAGACAGTTGAGCACGTCCTTTGTGATTGTCCGGCACTCAATCAAATAAGACTTTCTGTATTCGGCGAAAACTGGCTAACACATGCCAACTTGAGGGAGCTGCCTACAGGCGACGTTATCACCTACTTTAAACAGGTAGGATGGTTGACGAGCATATAGGTTAGGCTCAATCTCAGAAGGAAGCACAATGGGCCAAATGTGGCCTAAGTGCAGTGGGGAGACCCACCCTTCCAGAATTACAGATACCCCTTAGATAATAGAGGGCAAGTCAAGAAAAGTCGCTTCTTTGCCGAATAAAGTATAGGTACTATTTTTTCTTCAAACGCAGCAATTTTCAACCATAAATAGTACAATTCATGCGCTATTTTTACTCGAAATTAACTGTGACAACTATCAAAGTCGTCTAGATGTTAGAAATTAAAATAATTAAGTCGTCGGTGGGATTTGCGTCTCCCTGGTTACAGTTGTGCTCGACCATCAGTATCATCAACAATTACCAATGCGTATCAAGAGTCGGGAACATTTTTGCACGGTTTCAATTTTGAAAATGCTTCATTAACTAATTTTACTTTTAATATTACCATAAATGACATTTGTATTGTTGCTTTGTGACAAAACACTCTACAGAGCACCAAGTCTTGCGACTGGTAGAGCACATCAGTGAAGGTTTCAGCAGAAACCAAATCACTGGCACTGTTCTACTGGACGTACGCAAGGCGTTCGACAGAGTGTGGCATGAAGGTCTACTCTTCAAAATGGATGAGTTTGGCATCCCGCGATCCCTAGTAAAACTACTAGGGTCCTTCCTTGATGGAAGACTCTCCAGAGTCCAGATCAACAACACAACCACCAGATACACGGAATTGGTAGCTGGGGTACCACAAGGAGCAGTCCTTTCACCCTTGCTGTACACCATTTACACAGCGGATATACCAAAAACGATAAACACCAGGTTATCCCTGTATGCTGACGACACAGCAATATCAGCGCGTAGCACGCATTCCCGCCTGGTATCCAGATATCTACAAGAAGCAGCTACCCTTGTAGAAAGATGGTGTACAAAATGGAAAATAAAAATCAACGCAGACAAGACACAGGCCATACTGTGTCAAAAGAGAAGACAACCAACACCAGAAGAAGTGAGACTCAGCGAGCAGAGAGTTCCATGGAGTCCTACGGCGAAGTACTTGGGAGTCACCCTAGACAAAGGGCTGACTTTCAAAGAGCATGTCCAAACGGTAGTAGCGAAAGCTAAAACAGCAAGGTCTCAACTACAGTGCCTGATAGGACGCAACAGCGACCTTCAACTGCGCACAAAACTGCTGCTCATCCGGACCGTAATCATGCCGATCCTGACATACGCATCCCTGGCTTGGGGGCAAACATGCAAAACCAACAGGAACATGGTACAAGTTCAGCAGAACCTATGTATCCGACAGGCAGTGAACGCACCCTGGTACGTTCGCAACCAAGACATCTTCAGAGATTTGGAATTCGAAAAAATTCTAGTCTTATGAATGATAAAGCGGAGATAGGTTTTGCCAGACTTGAAGACCATCCAAACGCGGAACTCAGGTACCTGCTAGATTACGACCCGGGCGATGGGCAGTGGAAGTACGTTAGACCGAAGCACCAGCTTCTACCACACTAATCAAAATCTAAGTATGTTACAGGTACACCAAGAAGAAGATGACCCAAAGAAAAAGACGAGGCCGATCTAATCGGATAACACGAGATGACCAATGAAGCCTGCCAAACCGAGAGAGACAACAAGAAGAGGACACCAGTAAAAGATGCCTAGCATCAAACTGGTTCAACGGACAAGACAACAAGTCTGTTCTTTGAACCGAAGAACTGATATTTGTACAGACCGGTACCAGGAGGACCGGGGGTGGTTGGAAAAGGGGCGCGGGAGTCGATATCCTAAAGACTGGATATGAACCCTTTGCTTCGGGCTTGTACAAATTAGGCTAGGCTTTGTGACATGTTTCATATTGTTGCCATGACAACATTTTTCCCTCCGCCATAAAGAAATGGGAAAAAAACTTCCGCCGGCGGAGAAATCAAACTTTGACAGGATCAAGTAATGTCATCATTATTTGACGTTTGAAGAAAAAAGTAATTTATTTTCCTCAATTTTAAGTGGATGATACTTCTTGGGGAAGCATGCAAACCTATATGTTTATTAAGAAAATACTATTAATTTTTAACAAGGAATCAAGTCCTCAATTTTTTGCAAATATTTTGACTCACACTATTGCATCATAATCTAGCCTATTCTAACCAAACCTAATCGAATTCACCTGATTTCAAATCGTGGTAATATTTTTTCCTCTCCATAAAAATATTACAATAATAAAAAAAAGAACAATTTATTTAGGTATCTAAAAACCGAAGGTAAAGGGTGTAATTTTATAAATAAATACGGTGACTATAACATAAGAGCTTTCAGCTTACAAGGCCATCATCAGAGTTACCTCCTAAAAAATGGTAAACATAAATCTATGAAATAAAAAGAAAAGTAAAACATTACAATACTTTAACAATAATACAGGAATGTGATTTAAAAACTAATTAGAATTATAAAAAAAATATAAATAAAATGAAAGTAACTGTCACCGTAAACTATTAATAGCAAATAAAATTATACTGGTAAAATAAAAAAATTAAATGTAAAATATTTAAATTCAACAAATGGAGGACCACAATAGCAAAATCCCAGAAAAATTTTAATAACGGTGGGAACTTGATGTTTAAATTGACTTGAGTATTCAAGAGATGGTAGGGTCAACTTTAAGTTTTCTCAAAACTTCAAGAATGTACATTTTAATAAAGCAATTAACACATGAAAAAAAATACATTTAACTATTTTAATTATGACAATTGACGTCAAAATGAAAAGTTGTAGATCATGTAAAAATATAAAACTTTTCTCTTGGTAATTTTCTCACATAACCTCAATTTTTCGAGGAAAATGGAAAAAAAACGATGAAACTTGGTGAAAACTTACCTTTTTATGTCCAAAATAACAACGAATTTTCTCAACTTTGTAACATAATAATTTTCCGAGAAATTTGATTTTTCTGGAAAAATATTTTTTTTAACTGTAAAGTTTGCTCGGAAAATATTATTGGAAAAGGTTTTCCTGGGGCTCATTTTTTTCGTTTTTACGTCTACTTTCACATGAAATAAAAAAATACACCTCTCATTTAAAAATGTGCTCAAAAATGAAAAAAACGCAAAAAATGAATTTTGCAACAGCTAAATTTGCAATAATTGTTAAATTTTTGTTATAGAATATTAAAAAATGCAGAAGCCGACTCTTGCATTACATTCTACGGGAAAAATTACAGAAGAAAATGTATTTCATTATTTAGTCCGATAGTTCATTTGTAATATTATTATAAACACTCAAGTCTATTAATGAAGTTAATAATCCGAGCGGGGATTTTATGGTTTTTACTATTGTTATATGCTGATTTGTTTATATTATAAGGTTTTTCATGCGATAAATCGATTTTTTGATATTACAAGCCCCAAATACCCTTCCATCAGGGCCCTATGGCCCAATTTTCATCAAAATTTCAATTTTGATAAATGCATCTGATTAAACAAAAGAAACTCTTTTAAATGACTCCAAAATCATTGAAATCGGTAAAAAAACAAAAAAAAGTTATATGACATTTTGTTTATAACAAGTTTGAACCTTCCCCCACCCTCGGAGATAATCACAATATTATGTTTTTAATTGTTTGTTGAACCCCGTAGCAGACGATAAATTTTTTTTCTTTATTTTGTAATAAACTACCTCGCAGACCTTAGTGGGACACACTGTATATAAAATTTTATTACAATTAGTTTATTCGTTTATTTTTAATGATTTTTTAAAACCTTTAATCACCCCCTGAACATAAACCAATAAGTTTAATATATTAAAAAATAAAAAGCATTGATCTTATAAATCTTCTTGCCAATTTTTGTTTAAATTTGATATCTATTTCTTTTTTAAAAACAATTATAATTATTTTTTATTCCTTAGTGAAGTAAGTAATTGTAGGCGTTTTAAAAATTGTCACTCCTATCTTGTTGAAGCAGGGTGTATTTATAACTTCGGTAGGTAAAGGAACATCACATTTAACATGTATATGCTATTCTAAAGCCGACTGTACATACTTCAATGGACATTTAAATGGGTATGCTCACCCATCTGTCTTGCTCTTTACTGTTCTCTATTAAGCTTTCGTATCTAGATGAATCTAATCTATGGTAATGTTGCCGTTTTGAATCATTTGGTTAACATTTCACAGTTCGACAGCTTGGAACACAAATTTTGACGTCACACTTTCCCCGTCCATTGTTATATGCATTAAAAATCTTCATACCAGGATATCTTGTTATACTAGCAGTAAATTATATATTTATTTATTCGACATTAAATGGCAAAACATTATCAACATGTATAACGTATATAGTGTGTTCAACAATATAGTGCCTACAATAAAAGGGGAAGAACTGTATGTCCTTTGGATGCTGCAATTGTGCCACATACATATGTCTTCTGTACATTAAATGTCCTTAGAACCTCTAAAAGCTGCTTATTTTTATATCCTTCTTGTTTTGAAGCATAAATTTCTGGATTTCCGCTTTTGTATTTGAAGAGCCTGGATCCTTCTTCAATTGGCGACTATGGTAACTGGCATTGTCCATAACTATGACACTATGCGGGGGAATATTTGGCAGTAAAGTGTTTTCGAATCAATCTTCGAACAATTCGGCTGTAGTATCTTGGTGGTAATCCAACGACGAATGTTCTTCGCTGAAAGTCTTAAATTGTTTGGAATCCAACCATCTTCTGATCCAGTATGAATAACAGTGATCCATTTTCCTTTGGTCGATGGAGCTTTTGATTTGCATCGCACTGTTCCATCGGTCCATCCTTTTGCCGGCGTATCGTGGGTATCATACCAGGTCTCATCCAAATAGATTATTGGTCGTTGTAAAGCCCTGTAATCACTTATGGCAGTCAAATATTCAAAACGCCATTGCCTAATCCATTGGGATTCCATAATAACCTACCTTTTGTCAATTTTGCAGTATTTGAAACCTAGTTTGGATAAAAGTGTCCATAGGTTTCCAATTGATATCCTTATCTTAGTGGAGCTCCTTAGTCTTGTTTGCAATGATCTCATAGTAGACACCAAGTTTTCTTCGTACATAGAGAAGATAGTTCTTCTCA
Source organism: Ophraella communa (assembly GCA_035357415.1). NCBI lineage: Eukaryota > Metazoa > Arthropoda > Insecta > Coleoptera > Chrysomelidae > Ophraella > Ophraella communa. Next base: position 14,215,193 of record CM068988.1, on the reverse strand, counting down.
TCAAATCTTTTTCACCGTCATCAGTGGTTTTGGAAACACCACTATCGTTTCGTTTTCGTCTCCGATGAATTGGTCTCGAAATGTGAACTCTCACTGATGATTCCAGCAGGAGTAAAAGCCCAACCCCCTTGGACCAGCTTCTGAACATGTCTGACGATTTCTTTGGCATCAAGGGATAAAACTCGAATAGGAACAGTAACACAGGGCGCCGATGATGCAGTTTCCCAAGGACGAAACATTTTTCACAAAAATTATTAAACAGCACAGACTAACTCTCACTACGGAAACACAAATATAAATGATTATACTCAACCCAAATTATACAAATACAAGAACCGATCCTGTATGCAAATGTTCCGAATGTTCCCGCACTATAAAATAATCGACTTTTCCTGAGAAAAAGCTAAAATTCTGGGTAAGTTATCGGGGCAAACTACTTAAAAATAAATCAGGCCAGGTGAGAAGTTAAGGAGAACGTCATAGGAGGAAAATTAATGGCAATGAATCATCGATTTGAATGAATTTAAATATTATCTGCTATTATAATGGATAAATAATTTTTGCACGAAAATTTCGGAGCTTCAACAATTTACCCCTTATGTTTTTTAACTCAAGGTGAGAACATGCAATCTTAGTATACCAAAATCATAAAAAAAACAAAATTTAAATGCTCAAAAAATACTATTGCGGTGCTTCAAAACCCGTCTATGACATCGTGACAGGTGATGAATCGTTGGATTTACGCGTATGAGCCCGAAAGTAAACAGCAGTCGACTGTATGGGTGTTTCAAGATGAGCCCAATCCAGCAAAAGTTGTTCAAGCACGAAGCACTTTCAAGTAAATGGTCGCCTGTTTTTTCGGAAAAACTGGACATGTCGCAACCGTACCACTAGAACAACGCAGAACAGTCAATTCTGAGTGGTATAGAAACATTTGTTTGCCAGTTGTCTTCCAAGAAAACCAACCGCCGAAGACGGATCTAGTGATGAGATCAACTTCAGAATGCAAGAACAAGACCAAGACCGAGCAGTGCAAGACTTATGCAATACCAAGACTTAGCATTGCAAGATATACGCAAGACCAAGACCAAGCTTGCAAGAGTCTTGCGGTCTTGCGACTTTTAAACATATAAACCGAAAAATAAAGCAGCCATGGATTATTTTAAACTCTAAAGCTTTGGTTTCCTAGGGTAGCGGTACCGCAATAAAGCGGCCGTAATTTGACGACCGTTCAAGAATGCCGCTATCGGTGAGCACAGATGTAAAGTAAGAGTTTAACGTTATTGACCTCCTAAATCCATTTTTGTATTTGCTTTCGTTTTGTGAGTTTATAGTTTGTTATATATCTTGTGTTTAGTTTCATTATTTGACAATAATTAGAGTGTTTCTGTATTAAAAGCAAAAAATGGATGATTTGGACTTGGCAATGATAATATTTTTGGAAGACAAGTCGGACAAGTCTTCATCGGAAGAAGAAACGAAAAGGTTGAAAGAAAGTAAGATTTTTAAGAAACGGAAAACTGAAGGCGTCTATGAAATGTTAATATGTCGTCACCTTCAAACAAATGATGAAAAATTTAGACAATATTTTCGTTTGACACCAGTATTGTTTGATTATGTTTTAAATCACATAAAAGATGACATTGTTTCAAAACCATGCAATGGAAATAAAAGTCCAATAACTCCTGAACAAAAACTATGTTTATTTCTAAGGTAAGTTCATGGATAAGCTTTATTAACGTTTACATATTAAAAAACTTGGACAATGTTATGAATCATTTGGAGAAAGAGGCATTGTCGTACTGTACTCCGCTGAGAACGCAGGTAGAGGAGTCCTTGACGAAGACGAAGAAGATTCTTGGTTTTGAGGGTTATAATTACTGATGGTACCATAACAAGCAGAAGTTGATCGGCTGTGCTTAGTTGCTCTAGATACAGTCGTGTATTTATTGACACTATGAAAGATTTAATTGTCACAATCGCATCTTTTCAAGTATCTAAATAATTTTCGAGGTGATTTTGCTTGTAAAAATATTGATCTTAACTCTTGCGGAAATTAACTTTTCCGCATTTGTAGGATAATAACTATTTCATACTTGATTTATCGCTACAATGTAATATAAAAAAAAAATTTATAATGAAAATTACTATCCCTTTCATTTAATCTTTCTTTACTTGTAATGATTTTAAAAACTATTTTTCCTTTTTTTTGTAAAAATGGACCCCAGTAAATCTAAAAAAAAGTGCAAGACTTGCAAGAGTTTTGGTGCAAGACCAAGACCAATACTGGACCCTGCAAGAACAAGACCAAGACCAAGATTGCTTATTTGACTGCAAGACCAAGACCAAGACCTTGTATGCAAGACCAAGACCAAGACTAACCCGGTCTTGGTCTTGCATTTGCTCATCACTAGACGGATCACTCTTCACCACGACAATGCGAGCTCCCACACATCGGCTGAAACAACTGCATTTTTGAGCCCCCAAAACATCGATTTGATGAGTCATCCGCAGTATAGTCCTGACTTGGCATCGAAAGACTTCTTTTTATTCCCGTACATATAAAACAAACTGAAAGGCAACGTTTTTCGACACCTGAAGAAGCGGTTGCTGCATTCAGAATGCATGTTTTGGAGATACCTCAATTAGAGTGGCAAAAGTGCTTCGACATTTGGTTCAAACGCATGCAAAAGTGTATAGATCTTCATGGGGAATATTTTGAAAAACAATAAAGTGATTTTAGATTATTAATATTTGTTTTTGTTCTCTAATCCCGAAATATAAAACCAACCCTCGTATACAGTTTTAAATAAATTATTTGTTCCAATAACTGACACACACATTATTGATATAGCCCTATAATTTTCTATATCTATTTTGTTTCCACTCTTATAAATAGGTGTATTGATAGATATTTTCCACAATTCTATGAAAGTGAACCAATGCTTTCAAATCACAATAAGCAATGAGATAGTTTTTGTACGAGCCACGGCGCTCGGGTGGCTCGGGCTTGCCTGTGGCTCGTGCTGATTCGCACAAATTGGCTCGGCGCGGTACGACTTGAAATATCACGCCCCATGAGAAGCCACATTTAGAAATCAATTAAGGTATGAACACCTCAAAAAAAGAATCACTAAATAAGAATTACAAGTATTCCCGACATTGTTTAAACAAATCTTACTCAACAATAAAAATTAAATGTCTAGCTAAAATTGCCGGTAAGTTTTTAATCGACAACATATCAAGTCCTTGAACTTTTTCTATTCAAGGACATTAATAATAATAGTAAATAAATGCTTGGTATATGATTCACTGTTTCACAGTAATTGTAAATCGATGGAATTTTCTGTAAAAACCTATTATCCTCCCTCTTATTTTGATTATATTGTACGTTCTACTTAATAATAAAAAGTATTATATACAATTTTGTTACTTTGAATCTATGCATTACACTTTAATTAGTTGGTGGAAAATGCAGTTATGTGTCAATTAGGCTTCTCCATGGGTAATTAATCGCTAATATTAGTTTAATCATATATAAAACATTGATATTTTAAATTAATAATTAACATTTCACAGCTCATATTAAACCAATCAGAAGCACTACCTAAAAGCTGGAAAGAGAGCATAATACCAATACACAAAAAGGGTGAAGATGTGCTGCACCAACTACCGTGGTATATCTCGGCAAGATCCTATCACTTATCTTCCTTGAAAGACTGACCACTTATATGGACTACCAGTGTGATCCCTCAACTATCGACCACTGTCGGATCGTCACGATCAGACAATTAGTGGAAAAATTCTGGGAATACAAACAAGACACTACACCAGCTATTCATTGGCTTCAAACAGGGGTACCACAGTGTGATGTGAGTAGAACTATCAAACGCAATGGTTGAACTTAATTTCCCCCAGAAGCTTATTAAACTGACTAAAACCTGCGTAGAAGGATAAACAGGAGCTGTAAGAATAACAGAGAATTACTCATCGGTTCTCGATTCGTTTCTTAAACTTGAACTCTAATACTTTAATATACTATTGTGGCACTGGTTTAAGAACTTTTTTGCCGAGAAATTGAATGTACTGTTACTTAGACAGACAGCAATACTAAACCTTACACCTCTATATCTTCATGTAACAAATTTAAGAAGGACATTCCAAAGGATGGTCAGTGAAGGAAATGTAAGGCATATGCCTGAATCACATCAACATAATCCAAACTGGAAACTACCCCGGGACAGAATGTCAAAAAAACTTAAGTTTACAAGAAATTTCACGGTAAAGCTAAGCAAAAAAAGTCAATGGGATCCTACAGTAACATCACAGATAGGCAAGAACACAATCTTATGGTATACTGAGGGGTCCAATACTGAAAGAGGCACTGGGATAGGGATTTAGGGACCTACAACAAAGCACCTCCAGAGTATAGGCTCGCATCCTACCATTTTCCAAGCAGAAATATCCGCCATTGGAAAATGTGCGAATTGAACAGTGAAAAATACTGCAAAAATACTGTTATGTCTGACATTTAAGCAGCAACTAAAGCACTCAACTCCAGTTATAACATCCAAATTAGTATTGGAGTGTCTAGAAAGACTGAACGATACGCTTGCCAGAAGTCAGCAACTATGTCACTAATGGGACCTGAACCATTATGTGGCATAGCCTACAGTTCCATCCTCAATGAACTGCCTCAATGAGGCATTGAGAATATGGAAAAGATCGAACATTGGGAGAACCTACTAGGGATAAGGCTGGCAAAAGCCTTGCTAGGTAGTTACAACCCCAAAAAGTCCATACAATGTCTTGGGCTGAGCAAAAACAACCTAAAAATTCTTACAGGTATCTTAACGGGACACCTACATAGACTGGAGATTGAAGAAAAGGCAGAATGCAGGTATTGTAAAATGAAGGAGGAAAATCAATACACATACTCACAGCATGTCCTGCCCTAGGAAATACAAGAGCTCTACAACTTGGAGAACACGAAGTAGAAGAGGATGACTTACCTAAATTGACCGACATCCTAAACTTCATAAAGAAGACACAATAGATCTCACAAGTCGCAGTTGACAACCCCTACATTACATTACTTAAACAGACACAAGTTGTGTGACATTTTTTTGACAAGCATTTTCAGTTAATCCTTATGTTAATTCGAAAGAGAATACCAACATCAACAAATTACGGTTAAAATATGCAATTTGATTTTTTCTGGACGTGAATTAGAAAAAATAGTAGGTATGAAAAACTAGGGTCACAATCAGGGCCGTTCCAACCATATGTGCAAGTCGTGCGTCGCACGAGGGCGCCGTCGCGAAAAAGGCGCCAAATATATTTTTTTTATTTTTACCAATGTCTGAAAAAAACTGTTGGACAATATAAATATGACTGATCCTCTGAATTTTTCAGAAAGAAAGCGCGTAAAGATAATTTTATTTAGTGTTTTTATTTGATTAGATAACTATTTCTTGTTCAAAAAATTGTTTATTTTTTGTTTGGATAAAAATGTTTTCCTTCACTTGTATTATTTAATTATTAGCGATTATGTTGAATGTACATATAAAATATAAAAAATATATGCGCTAAAAAAAGGCGCTGTGATCACATTTGCGAAACGGCCCTGGTCACAATTTCTGATTTTGCAACATTCATACTACAAAATCCGCTTTGCAACAATTGTTTTACAATATACTGTTTTATTATCCCTAGTGAATTCTACAAAATACATACCCCTTTTCTTCTGTAGAACAAACCATTACAGTAACATTAATTCTACTTATAGATATACAGCGTGTCCCATAACTAATGGACAATATAAGAACTGTAGAAAGATCAAGTCGTTTGATACAAACATGCACGAGTAAAATGTTAATAATAAGCGAGATATGGGGCGTTAAAGTTGACAAAATATTTTTGAAAATTCGTAATATTTAGAAAACAACTGAATGTATTGCTCTCAAAATTGGTACACTATGGTTTTTAATGGTAATAAGCATGATATTGCCTTAATTTTTAATAATACTTCTAGATGGCGCTGGTTACACAGTTAAAATTTGATAGATCAGCGGTATTTTTTTACCCCCTGTATAATGTGCATTTTATTACAAAATAAAAAAAACTTCTTCATTTTGAAACAAAAAGGTATACTTGTTCAATTTCCATATTTTAAGTCGTTTTCAAGATATTGCTATTTTAATACTGCTTGCCACGCCGGCATTTAACACGTTGACGACCGGTGTCAAAAGGAGACATGGAGCCCTCGGGACCGGCATTTATTTTTTAAATTTTTCTGTAGATTTCGGTCCTATTTTATATTTGCCCATGATATTTTTTGAAGAAAATCTTGTTTTTGTCTTATTTTGACGTTTTTATGTGAGACACCACATTTACCTCACGGTGTCCCAAGAGTATAATTCAGTTCATCAGTCCGCGTGCGGTCAATGCGATGTCTCAGACAGGATAATTCTTGTCGGAAATCAATGTTCAGTGTGTCTGAAAAACTTGTATACCTTGTTTTTTTTGCCTGGCACAAAGCTCAGAAAACATACTCTTTTTTATAATTGCTATCAGTTTTTATTATAATACAAGGAATTTTCATTTTGTTATATTTTATGAGATATCACTTATAAAGACATTTTTTCGTTTTTCTCAAATATATCGTTATTCAATTATGACTGCATACTTTATTCATTTTGATATATTGTAGCATTATTCTACATGTTTTTGTTACAATAAATGTTTCAAAAGACCATTTTTTAACTCAATATGTGTAAAATATCATTATTTCAAAAGTTACTAATGAAATTACCAACCCGCTAACTTTACCTAGCCCGCCGGACCGCTTTTCAACACATCCTATCCTTTTAACACTGTGCCATGTACTCTACAGAAGGTCACAGCCGTCGATAACTATAAATATCTTGTGACACCGTATGATCTCACGTGGTCCTGGTGGCACATACACCCGTGACAACACTTATGCCTCACCCGGTCGTTAACGTGTTAAAAATTATTACCTAAATAAAACATTGGTTGTTCAAAGAATACAATTGTATTAATTGTAATTAATTTAATTGGAAAAAGAAAAGAAAAAAACCATAATTACATTTATTTCATTAAATGTTGAAAGTGACCACCGTTTACTTCAATACATTTTCGTAAACTTTTTTGTAAATGTTGTCTTACTTATTTGCGGCTTCATGAATTTTTGCTAATAGTTCGTTTTGGTTATGAATTTCACTATTGTAGATATCCCCATACATAAAAGTCCAAAGGATTAAATTCTAGGGAACGAGGTGGCCAAGGAAACTCACTGCCCCGTCCAATCCAACAATGCGGAAAATTGTTATTTAAATACTCCCGGACTATAAGTGGATAATGTGGGGGAACACCGTCCTGCATAAACCACATATCCTGCCTTACAATTAAAGGAACTTCATCAAGTAAAATGCCTAAATCATTATGCAAAAATTCTAAATAATTTACCGCATTTAATCTGTTAGGGAGTTCAAATGTACCAATGAAATTATCGCCAATGATTCCACACTAGATTTTGATTGAAAACTCATGCTGAAAATGAGTTTCTTTGTATTGATGAGGATTAGCAAAATCGTAATAGTGGTTATTTCTCCAATTAAATACTCCTCTGCGTTTGAATGTATAGCCTCGTCCGTAAACAGTACCTTTTTTAAAAATATTGGATCTTGATTGATCTTACCGAGCATTGATTGACAAAATTGTAGTCTCCTTGGTAAGTCATTGGGTAATAAATTTTGTACAGGCGTGAAATGATATGGGTACAATTTTTCTATCTGTAAAATTCTTGACATACTTGATTTACTTACACCAGTAGCTGCCTGCAAGCGCCGAGTACTCAATTCAGGATTTTCTATAATTCTTGTTAAAATTTGATCTTTCATATCAGCTGTAATTATTTTAAGTCGACCACCAGAATTTTTCTTACGAAAAGAGCCGCTTTCATCTAAATTGGAGTACAATCTTTAAATTTTTTGACGGCTGGGACAATTCGGTTTGGATATAACTGCACATATCGTCGAAATGCAGCACATGCATTATAATTTACTTGTGCATAAACACAAATCACATCACTTAGTTTAATATTTGTAAATTCATTGCCTCTAGGCATTTTTAATGAAAGCCGTATTGTTAGTTCAGAAGTTAAAAACACAGTAATGACAACTTTTCGCTTTTAACTAGTAAATTAATGACAGTTCTTTTAATAGTCACAGCCCTCTTTAAAATATTCTAGTAATTAAGTTGCAGTGTAATGATATGCACTGCAATATTAAAATAGCAATATCTTGAAAACGACTTAAAATATGGGAATTGAACATGCAGTTTTTATTATTTTGTAATAAAATGCACATTATACAGGGGGTAAAATAAATACCGCTGATCTATAACCATTAAAAACCATAGTGTACCAAATTTGAGACCAATACATTCAGTTGTTTTCTAAATATTACGAATTTTCAAAAATATTTTATCAACTTTAACGCCCCATATCTCGCTTAGATACTATTAACATTTTACTAGTGCATTTTTATCAACCCTTTCTACATTTCTTATATTGTCCATTAGTTATGGGACACCCTGTATAAATAATCGTCCTATACTGAGTTTCGACAATATTTTTCCACTACGAAAACAAGAACTACCAAAACCAGAATTTTTATGGTTGAACTAAATAAACAAAAGTATTCAGTCTTGACATTTTAAGAACTATATTCTTCATTTGAATGTACTTCAGGTAAAATATTGATGGTAATTAAGCAAATTCTATGAAATATTTTAATTTAAATTCAGTGAAATCGGCCGCGTTGTCTCTTGCAAAAGGTTTAACTTTCATACCTGTTGAAGTACCTGATGATTTAATCCGATTTCAAGGTCCACAAACGACCCTTTTAAACTAAACTTAATATTCATAAACATTTAATTTTTTTATACAGGAACTTGTACACCTAATACATGAACTTTTCAATGGAAAGCTTATTATAGTGGCTACAAAAACAATAATCGATTTAAGAACAGTAAACAATTAAAAGGTTGGATGAAACTTCCACTATTTATTCAAAAATACGTTTCATTGAGTTTAAAACTTATTTTTGAATAAATAGTAGAAATTTCATTTCACCGTTTAGATGTTTACTATTCTTAATAAGATGGACTTTCACATAGTAAGGGTTAGTACAATAAATTTCAATAATTGATTTTTAAATGTAGTTTATTAATGTAAAAAATAGCTTGATTGTACTAACCCTTACCTTTTGGAAGTCCATCTTAGTAATAAATAGCAATGAAAATTTTCATTTCAGGAATAATTTGAATCGTTAAAGTAAGATTTCCCTGAAAATAGAATGTTCATGCTTAGTTATTTTTGCTTTCCACTGTCTGTCAGAACAAACCTTAGAACATAAAATAGTAAGGATGGAGTTTATGTTATATCTACAATGTTAAAATCTGGCGACGGAAGTCGGCCATCTTGGATAACCATTTATGACTCATAGTTTGTTTACAAATTATGAAAGTTTAGTTTTCTGTTATAAATTTGGATTAATTATTTAAGTTTAGAACATTTTTCGTTTATAATAGGTTTGTTTAAATATAATTAAGTTTTTTAATTCAAAGTTTTAGTGGTATATATATTGTAAATACTTTTAAAGACAATGTTTGGTTGTAGTGCTTGTTGGTGCTCAAAGACTAATAAAAACGACCATAAGAAAATTACTTTTCATCGGTAAGTAGCTATTATTATAATAAATATACATTATATATACGTAAACTATATTTTAATGTTTAACTTAAATTAATACTTTGTATTGATCCCTAATCTATCTTTCTAAAATGACAGGCGTATCAATAATGGAAAGAGGATATTTTATTTTAATTATCATTAATTTACATTTTTTTTTGGTTAATCTCATAACTGTATAAATATGTCAATTATTTTTATGTCTATGAAGTATTCTAAACCAACTTTGTACAATAAATGTATTTGTGTATTAATTAACACATATTACAATCACAGTTTTCCACTGGATAAAAATATTAGACGGCAATGCTTAAATATTGTGGATAAAGATAACTGTAGTCGAGACAAGAATAACTTTCTATGCTTACAACATTTTACAGACCAATCATTAATAGAACTTCAGTACCTAATTGTTAGACTACTACCAAATGCTATACCTACAATTAAAATCGCAATTAATAACTTTGACCAAATCTATATTTTTTCTGGAATCTATTTACAGATATTTTACTTAAACATATATTTCACTAATATATACCTTTTCTATGCAGGTAAGGACTAATTACCCTTATGCTGAAGAGATAATAACTACTAGCAGTGAAACTATTTCACCAGTTCCTGTTCCTGAAACTATGCCATCATCTGCTGAAAGTCCTCGTAGGAAACAACTTAAAAGACATTAATAAGTTGCAAGAACAAAATAAAATAAAGACAGCTAAAATAAGAAAACTACTGCAGGCTATATGCAAACAACGAAAAGTCATTAAAAACATTATTTCTGGAACTTAAGGGAAAAAACTTAATTATTGAAGAGCAACAGAACATCATTTTGAAAAAATTTGGAAATAATAAAGAAATTATTCAAAATCCGTTTAAGAAAACAATGAGCAAGGCAGTATCCAAGACATACTCACCAGAATTGAGATCTTTTGCAATTACATTGCACTTTTTTTCTCCTTGTGCATTTATGTTAGAAATACATTTTTGATTGTTTGTCTCACCCAAAGACATTATCTAAATGGTACTGTTCAGTAAATGCAACTCCTGGATTTACATCTGAAGATTTGGATTTCCTCAAGATTAAAGTACAAAAATCATCTAAGCCTGTTATATAACTGGTTTTATTTCCTTAAATCTGGTACCCCCATTTTAGGCAATGTTATACTATTTTTTTCCTCTACTTTTCTTATTAAAATGATTATTTTAATATATAATGATTATTGTCCATACTGAATAATAAGTATGTTTCAATAAGGAAATTATTTTTCTATTAATAAAAATATAGGACGCCACTGTTAAAAAGTAACTTCCGGTAGCCATCTTGGATAACCATCCCGGTCAACTGTACTTGAACTTGCTATTTTATGTTCTAAGTAACAAACACAAATAATAGGAATACCAACTATTTTTCAAAAATAAATAAATAAAAAAACACTTATGGAATAAAATTATTTATGGGGTTAGTTTAGAAAATTATAAAAAACGCTGGAACCCATCAACGTTGAAATTCAAATATGAGCTTTTTAAACATAAATTAAAATGTACAGGGTGATACACGCAAGTCTGACATCGTCCATGATCTATATTTTTAATGAAACACCCTGTATGTTTTTATGATTTTCAAAGCTCCTTAACAATACGATCTCAAGGAACTATACCATGTAGGGTCTATTATGAATTGTACAGGGTGAAATTTATATTTATAATTTTGTTCAAGATTGTAAATACATAAAATTGTGAAAATAATGTTTCACACTTTAAGTAATGGTTTTATTTTTAATTAATTGAATGCAGACCTCAAATTTCTTCACTAAGTATTAATATTTTGGGTTTTGTTAACATTTTTTGTCACGAATAGGTAAAAACTGTATAGATAACTATGCCAATATAATTAAACTAATAGCGTTTTCCATTCGTTGCACTCGGGCAGCACTGGGTTTTTAGAGAATTCAAGGCCGGTGCTGTCAGATGCATGCTCTAGGGCAAAACCAATGGAACACGAAAATTGATTTGACCCGGACTAGACTGTTTGTTTTTATTGACATTTGATAACAATAATAAAAGATTTGAATTTTTTGTTTTGTAGAGTGTAGATTTTATTTAACTAGGTATGGTTTGTCATGTGGTTGTAAAGATTAATTATTTATCTAGGTTTGTAAGCATATTTATAATAATATATTTACTGAAAATGAAAATTAACAATGAAAATTTCTCCCTCGACTTTGCAAATGATTACGAAACTCACTATCCGCCATTATTGTTTTGCACTACCGTAACGTAACCCTTGATCAAATAGCTAGTGCCAAATTATTGCCCTCGGTTCGCCCTTAGATCGCTCGGAGTTTGAGTGACACATGAATGGAACACAAAAAAATGAAAAAAGTTCAACGAATGGAATACAAAACTGGAGCGAGTTCTGCCCCAGTGCGACGAATGGAAAACGCTATAAATCGGTAAATAATGTCTGTCAGTTGTTGATGTGTTGACATTTAAATATGGTAGTTGTCAATTCTTAATCAAAAACTAATATTTTGTAAAGTAATACTGAAATATTTAACCGGATTGAAATTTTAATGATGATTGGTTACGGCGATAATTGCAGAAGTCAAGCTGAAGTGGCAAACTTATTTCAGTTGCCTAATATAGTGCCATTTCCCGGACTCTTTTGAGTCCGGGTAATGGCACTTTACGGTACACTTGTACTTACAGTACTCTTCAATTCTCCTAATGTTGTTTGTAATTATGAGTGAATCAACAGAAACTAAGCTTTAATTCTACTTTTTAAAGATTGACATTAATTGTACAGCTGCTGTTGCCAGCAATATGTATTAATGGAGTTGATGGATTTACAGTGTTTTCTGTAATCGCGGAAGACGTGTGGCTCTGATATAGCACTTCAACAAAAGTTTCGCCTCTTTGGATCATTCTTGCAGACATTTTCCTTGTCTATAACCCACCAAAAGAGCTTTCAGGGAGACGTGTTGCCGTAAATTCATGTATTTTCTAAACACATCCAAATAGTGAACCTCATCACTGTTAACCACAGTGAAAGCTCGTCGAATATGCGTTTTTGTCAGCTTGATCTTAACTACTAGCTGAGTACCCGTATCCTCCACATCACTAACTTCTAAATTATATATCTCTTCCCTTCGGCAACCTCCAGCAACTCCAAGTAATGCTATCACTTTGAGTAATAGATATTCTTTATTTGGAGCGTCCCTCATGAAGCTTTCAATTTGTTCTTTTGTCAGCACCTTCGACTGGTTTAGCTGATGGTCTACATTTTGTTTTTTGAAAAAAGCTATCAACTTTGGGAAACTTGATATGTTGACATTCTCATTAACCATAATCCCTCATGAAGCTTTCAATTTGTTCCTTTGTCAGCACCTTCGACTGGTTTAGCTGATGGTCTACATTTTGTTTTTTGAAAAAAGCTATCAACTTTGGGAAACTTGATATGTTGACATTCTCATTAACCATAATCATTGATTTTACCATCGAGTATTTGGACCATAATGAAGAAGGGTTATATGTTTTTGACTGAAAATTTAAATTGTTGAAAAGAATATTCTTTAAAAAAAACTGTTCTTACCACATCCAAAAAGTAAGCCAACATCACATTTTCATCAGCACTACTTTTCAAATTGTGTTGTTCACGCCAGTTGCAAAACAGCGCATGTTCTTTTTCATATCTTTTCGCAGACTTAACTGGAATGATTTGCCCCATCGCTTCCGCAGTTTTCGCAGCATTTTCATCTAATGTCAGATCCATTTTCTTCGCAGATATTTCGTGTGTTCAATATGTCTGCCTTTATTTACATTGTTACTTGGTAACCGCTGTTCATTTTTTATTTATAAAGCAAATCAACCATGTAAAGAATAAATCAAGTAACAATTTTTTTACAGCAGTCTACATGACTTCCTAATAAAATGATCAAATATGTCATTTCAGTTTCATATTTTATTACGTTTAAAACCAAAGGCAGTATGAAAAAAAATATAGTACGATACACGTCCGTGAAGTGATTATTACGGTACTCGATTAGATATTCTTGACTCGGCTCCTTCGTCGCCTCTTCCATAAACATCTATCTCGTACCGTAATAAGTCACTTACCGGACTTGTAACGTAAATAGCTATTTATATTCTTATCATCCCATCTCTCGGTACCAAATTTAAATATGCCACTATTTAGTTTTAAAAGTACAAAATAAGTTTTATAATTGGTAACGAGATGGGATAGTAGTAGGGATAGGGCTGGGTCAATGAAAATGATAAGACGCATAAAACTTTGTTAATAACACAAAATCAGTGTTTAGTTCCTGTATTTCAGGTAGAGGCCGTGGATTCTGAGTAGACCTGTGACGTCAACCGGCGCAGTACACAAATTTGTGTTTGAAAATGGTCCTATTAACTATACTAATAATTGCAGCCCTTAGGGCCGGTGCAGACGGGCGACCAACGTCCATTTGGCGCTCGCGTCCAGTGACGCCGCGTCATTTGCTTGTTTCAATTCGGACGAGCGACCGACGACAATGTGATAACAAAGTGGACGCTATTTTTTGCAGTAGTTCAGTAAATGACATGGCCGGGGTAAGACGTCGCCGTAAAGACATCTGTCTAATATACTATTTCTATAAATTACACTACAAAAGACCTCGTAAATATTGGGTTCATTCCTTTATTAGTGTACGTCTATTGAAAGGTGCTTTCACCACGATGTTTTGCGACCTTCGAGAAAATGAAGTTTTTTAATTACTTCCGAATGAGTTTGAGATCTTTTGATGAACTTTGTGCAAAAATAAGTGACTATATTCGTGGCCAGGATACTAATATGAGACTTGCAATATCACCACAAGAAATGCTTGCAGTTACTCTTAGGAAAGTCTTTAACTACAAATTAATTCAACGGTACTAAAGAAATATTTTATTTTTTACTAAATATTTAATTTGGTAAGAGAAAAACAAAAGTGTAGCTACTTAAGATTAAGAAATGATGTTCCATCTTGTCCATAGTTCGAAGTGTGCGGTAACGTCATAGATGCTTCAGATGGTGTAGAGTGTACCATTACTGCATGGTCGGAGAGTGACGAGTAACTTCTAGGTTGAAAGACCATGTTTTGCTGAAGATTGGAAGACTGTTGTGAATATCCCCCATAAACTATTGTGCCTGGGTGCTTACAGGAAGTGAAGGATGGCCCCTTCGAATATTTTGAACCACCTGCAGCATTGTTGTACGAAATTCCATTTTCTGTTCAACGTTTGCAGATCTCCTCCCACGCGGTTTGCTTTTTATTTCTATCCCGATATTCTTCTAAAGAAGTTTTCCATATAACTGGTCTCACGCACGCTATCAAAATTTCTGTATCAATTCCGTCCTCCATATTAAAATAAAAATAAATACACCACTGTCTACTGACGCTGGACGACTGAACGTTCGTGAGCACTGTTCCATTTCTAGCCAAGTACTACCAGGACGCTCGGCGACTGCGTGGTCGCCGCGTTTCGAAGAATTTACGTCCACTTCATCGGGATGCGGCGGTGATGTTGCAGTTGCAGTCGTATGTGAACTGTACAATTTATTTGTGTGTTTAGTGAGGACGTAACGTCCACTTGGCGTCACTGGACGCGAGCATCCAAATGGACGTTGGTCGCCCGTCTGCACCGGCCCTTACTGATTCATTCTGGTCAGTCCGCCGTTTACTAGGGATGCGCAAAATGAACCGGTTATTGCACTAACCGGATTTTCTCTTGACAGTTAATCGGTTATTTTAGGTTATTTTTAAACCACATGTTAACCGGTTAACTGCGGACTGAATGTAATAACCGATGCTTTAGGTTATTTTCTGCATCACTTTTCTTTTCTCCATTTAAACAAGTGCGGAACGATTTAAGAGCGCAGCCGGTGTACTCAGCGACCGTGCCGTGCATTTCTGAACTGAACTGATTCCTGTTTCCTGTTTGGAACAGGCTGTTCCAGTGGGTTGTCATTGACAATTGACATTTGAAATGTCAATGTGGTGTCAGTGTGGATTTGCCTTTCCAGCGACTTACAAGGTGGCTATGAGGTTTTTAACTGTACTTGGGGCATCAGTAGCTTCTGAACGCCTTGTATGAACTCTTAACAACGTATGTTCTGATTCGAGAAGCCGATTAACGCCACCTCATACAAATGAATTAGTTTTTCTTAATTCGTTGGATTATGAGTATTGGGACATGTGAAGTGAATGTGAATTGTAAAATTAAAGTAAAATAAAAACTAAATTGTGTGTTCTCTATTTATTATCCAATTAATTAGTTTTAATGCAAAATAACTGATTTCCCAAAAACTACGGATCATTTTCTTGATCATTTTTTATAACGAGCGGTTAACTGGATAACCGGTTATTTAAAGGTAGGTTAACCTGACAGGTTATTTAAATTTTATAATTAACCGGTTAACCGATAACCGGTTTTTTTTTTAATAACCGCGCATCCCTACCGTTTACGTCGTATTGTCTCTCTCTAATGCACCGGCACCGCTGCCATTCAGTTGTGCGCAACTATTTACGACGTCACGGGTCTACTCAGAATCCACGGCCTCTAAATTGAATATTTTTATTATTATTGTCTAATATTTAAACATTCAATGTCTGTTGTCTTATTTTTTTTGTAACGTATCTACTTATAGTATAGGGAGTTAAGGCACACAGGGTACGTAAACGTATCTTTTCCGCGTAAACGTACCAATTCCGTTTTACGTCGTCGTTACCAGGATGAGAAATACAACAGTTAAGGCACAGATCAAAAGGTAACGCAACGTATCCAAACGTCATGTTTTGTTTTTGTCAGCTGTCAAATATTTGTTTGGTTTTTTGGTTAGAAGAATTTGTGTTTTTGAATGAAAACAAGCCCAGAAAGATTAAATGTTTACACTAGTAGGTACACATCAACAGGTAACTTACTGAAATTGTAGTGTCCTATCATTTTCTATATATTTCTTAATTAAAATTTTCACCCTATCTTTCAAGGTTCTACTTAATATGAATTTCCCGATAATTTTCATTAAATTACTTTGAATTATATTACATCTGGAACTGTCTTCATAAGGGTTTTGCCCCACAACCTCCCGTAATAAATGTAAATCGTCCTCATTTGAAAAATATACCCGTCCTGCTCCTAAACAAATTATGTTGGTCATAAAAATGGTTATCAAAACAAAAAACAACTGGATTTGCAGATTAGTTAGGATTTTTCTTCGTTTTCGTTTCTTTATTTCGCAGTTCGGGATATCTAGGACCGTTTCGGATGTGGTCGGCGTGTATCGGGTCGATACTACCGCGTTCTTGGGTCCACGTAGGAATCCGTATCTTTACGTCGAACGTATCTCGTATCGTAACGAAAATTTAAACGGCGCATGCGTAGCTGTCATTAGATACGTTTACGTATGTATGTGATGTGCAGCCTTAACTCCCTAGTTACTGTTGATTAACAATATTCATGTTCACCATTTTCTTTTATGAACTCATATATATATTTTGTTGTTTGAGACTTTTTATATTAAAATTGATTATAAATTATTCGAGTTATATTAATCACTCTTCTGTTATAACTATTCCCATAATAATTCTGACTAATTTTGAATATTATGTTACCATAATAAGTTATTAGTAAAATTGATATATTTTATAAGAGTGCTGAGTGTGCTTTATTTCATGTTCATAAGTTTAAAATTGCCTTATTGATGTATGTCTAACATTTTCTAACCTTGAGGAGAGAAATCTGCCAACATAAAAAAAAGGAATAAATAAAAAGAAGTAGATTCTCTCCGCCCCTACAACTATATCTGGGTAGCCTCCTGTAAAGGAACTCAGTACCTTCTGACTATGTCGGCTAACACCTTATTCAGTTTTGTTTGATCCGAGTGTGTCATAAAAATGAAATATATTTACGGTCAGCACTTTGAAAACTTTTGCCATGATATTTTAAAGTGTTTGTTTATGAGATGATTCAGTAGTCTGGTGTTCAGTATGTAACATGCCATTTCCTTAACTCACCGTCCCCCCGAACCCTAAAATCAATTCCGATCCAATGTATATTAGACACAACCTTACCACTGTCAAACTTACCCCCCACAACAGAACGTATCCGAAATAAAACCCTTACAAACGAACGTAACCGGAAGCCCCTGTCAGTACCATTATAAATTAGCAGAACGCCAAGGTTCGTTCTCTTTCTGATCAAACCACCCCTAGAGACCAGTCGTTCACGAGATTCAGAAAATACATTTATCTACCGCTAGCATGAAATATAGCCCATAGTTGCAGTCCTTTCTATGGAGAAATATAGCCCATAGTTGCAGTCCTTTCTATGGAGAAATATAGCCCATAGTTGCAGTCCTTATGAAGAAATATAGTCCACATTAGCAGTCCCTTTGATGAAGAACCAACCACCACAGCTAATACTCCCTATAAAATCAGTGGATTAACCGAGCCCACCGGATCACCGAAATACCAAAGATAAGTCAAGTCCGTTTATACTCGTACATTTCCACTTATAATTCCTGTGGCAATTTACAATTTTTTATCAATAAACCAATATTCTTTACTCACAGTTTGATTTATATACCCATGGACTATAAGTCTTAAGGGTGCAGCGTGTTCGGTTGATATTAAATGTAGTTTATTTTCTTGCTATCAAATTCAGTCTAATTTTAAGGTGTTTCTATCTTTTTCACCTTAGTTTTTGTGTATTTTCTGTTGTTTATTCGTAACGTTTAAAAGATAGTGGCGCCCTTAACCCTTAGATACCACCAATCCTTTCTATAGTGAGCATTAACTTGGAGTCGAACCACTCCTTGAGAGAGTCTCTTAGCCGGGATCTCTTTTTGGAACTAGTAGTGTTACAAATTGGCGCCCCTGAGTAGTGTTACAAGTATTATGGGGAAAGCCTATTCATGGTACCTCTAAAAGAACATTAATTTATTGAAGCATTTTTGTTATTTGAGTTGTATACAGTTTTGTTATTTGAATGTTAGATAGATAGATAGATGTTTAAGAGGTGGCCAGAAGCCTATTCCACTGCGACCTTTTCAGTTATTTGAATGTTGCTATGAGAACAATTATTATAAATAATATATTTTTGTTGTTGTGTTTTATTTAATATGTTAAACATTCCCCATTATATTGCTAGTAACCAGTGTTATCTGTATATTTCAAAATTAATAACTATAAACAGTAAGTTACACTACAAACTGCCAATTTTAGGAAATATTTTTATCAACTCCCCATTCTTTATATACTTATATTTTTGTTAATTACCAGAGCCAAACCATCGTTAAATTACAATGTCGATAACGTTTTATCGACGACATCGCACTTTCACTGAGTCATTCTTCCCAAGAAACAATCAATCTGTTCGGAGACCTTTTCAGTAAAATAAAAGGTCAGAGAGGCGTCATATACTAAAAGGGGTAAACACACATAAACACAGCAGCGGCCCTTAATAGGGCGTAATTATAATTAATCATTTTTTTATCGATAAAAATAGCGTGAAAAGCTGTAAAATTGCTTATACACTAATCACTCAATTAAAGGGATTGCCAATTACGATTAACGAGCAGATTTTTATCAGTTTTCAGTGTAAATGAAATCGATAATCTCCGATTTCCATCAATCGTTTTAGATTCGACGATTTCGAAAAGGTAATTCGGGTATTACCACAAGAAGAAAAATAATTAAAATAATACAATATGCACGAAGGACACTTATTTCGGGGTTAAAAGGAAGCCAACAAAGTCAATCTGACGATGCTTATCAGTGAAACGGCCGTCATTGTAATTTAAAACATTTTTTCAAATAAACTTGGAAGTTCGAGTTTTTTATTATTCTTAATAAAATGGACTTCCAAAAAGTAAGAGTTAGTACAATAAATTTAACCAACCAAAGGAATTATGCACCTAAGAAGTGGAATATTAATATTTCCCAACAACATAGAAAATATCCTAAAGTCATGATCAGGAAAGAGGGGAAAATTTTATTTTTCCTCAAAACTATTATCCAAAAAGCTTGCTATCTTCGTTAAGCCAAATTGCTGAAATAGTCACTCTAAGAATTCTTAAGAGAATTAGGCATAATACCAGAGGAGCAATTCGGATTCAGAAAATAAGACAGTACCGAACAACAAGTCTTGAGATTGGTCGAATACGCCGCTCAAGGATTCACTCAAAAAGAATGCACAAGTGCTATGATTTTGGATAAAAGTAAGGTCTTCGGCAGTCTGTCACTAATGTCTCATATTATACAATATAAAGAAAGCAGGGTACCAGAAAGGCGTACTAACACTTCTATACAGAATACGTTGATCGCCATGTGAGGCAAATGTGCCTAGCATATGTCTCTGGAGAACGATCTGAGGGTAACAAAAGAAAAAATAAGAAACGTGAGGAAGATGGTGACAGGGGACTTCAACCCTAAGAATACTGTTTGGGGAGGAAAGAAAACGGATAGAAGAGGTGAGATCCTGGAGGAGGTGTTAACATCCAACGGGCTAACGGTGCTAAATGACGGATTGCTGCCCAACTTCGTAAGGGGAGACAGGGGTTCGTCGTTTATTGACGTAACAGCATGTGACAAATGGCTGGAAAAAAGAGTGAGTAGTTGGAGAGTGATGGAGGAAGAGGATAATTTGAGTTTACATAGGTAAGTGGAGAAGGATATACAGAAAATAAAGATTGAGGTGCCAGAAGAGAAGAAGTTGGACAAAGGCTGAAGTGGAGAGTATGAGAAAGAAAATAAGAAAGGAGATAGAAAGAAAGGCAGAGAAGATTGTGGGGAAGATAGAACGATGCGGAGGTTACAAACAGCAATGGGAAAATAAAAGTTAACGGAGAAAAAATCCCAAACGGTAATATTGCAAAAAAGAAGACAAACACCAGACACAAACATCGAAATAGACCGAGAAGAAATTCCTAAATCCTATGGACGCCCTTGTTTTTAACCAACAAAACAAAATTAATAATTTAACTTTTTTTTAATACCAGTGTCGCCATCTGTTAGACAGGGACCATTAAATTAAAATCCAGTATTTTAGTAACTATACCACTTTACGAGGGTTGTCTGAAAAGTTTCCGACCTCAACATGAAGATGGCAGCACTCGTAAACAAAAGTTGGGGAATGTGTCTGCGCATGCTTTGAAAGGTACCCACTAAAATTTCAGCCATTTTGGACGCGCAGTTGTTTGACATTGTCATTTGAGTGAGTCGATGGAAGTGTTTTTATGAAAATGGAAAAAATCGAGTATCGGGCTGTCATTAAATATTTGTTTTTGAAAGGCAATACGTCCACGCAAATCAAAGACGAGTTGGACGCTGTGTACGGGGACTCTGCACCATCATTTACCACAGTGAAATTTAAACGTGGCCGTACCAGCTTAGGTGACGATAAACGTTCGGGACGTCCAAAAACTGCCACCACTGACGATAATATCGCTCAAGTTCACCAAATGGTGCTAGACAACCGTCGAATTAAAATTAGAGATAGCAGAGGCTATAAACATGTCCAAAGAACGTGTTTGTAACATATTGAATCAAAATTTAAGCATGAGAAAGGTGTCCGCGCGTTGGGTGCCGCATTTGCTCACTTTGAACCAAAAACGTGTTCGAATGAACATTTCCAACTCTCTGTTGGCGCAGTTTAGGCGCAATAAATCAGAGTTTTGGCGCCGATTAATTACTGTAGATTAAACTTAGATACACCATTATACTCCAGAAACAATAAAACAGTCAAAACAATGGACTGCGAAGGGGGAATCGGCTCCAAAAAAGCAAAGATTGTTCCTTCGGCTGGAAAAGTGATGTCAACTGTTTTCTGGGATAGTCATGGAGTTATCTTAATCGATTATCTTCAAAAAGGAAAAACCATTACAGGAGCATCCTACGCATCATTACTTGACAAGATGAAGGCAGAAATTGCGGAAAAACGGCCACATTTGCAGAAAAAAAGAATTTTGTTTCATCAAGAAAATGCGCCGTCTCACACCTCAGCGGTTGCCATGGCGAAAATCCACGAATTAAGGTTTGAACTGCTTGACCACCCTCCTTACTCACCAGATCTAGCCCCAAGCGACTTTTTTTTGTTCCCTAAGCTAAAAGTTGTGCTCGGAGGACAGAGATTTTCGTCGAATGAGGAGGCCATCACCTTCGTAAACAACTATTTTGCAGAGAAAGACGCCGAGTACTATTTGGACGAGTT
The DNA here is from genome assembly GCA_035357415.1 of Ophraella communa. Classification (NCBI taxonomy): domain Eukaryota; kingdom Metazoa; phylum Arthropoda; class Insecta; order Coleoptera; family Chrysomelidae; genus Ophraella; species Ophraella communa. Next base: position 14,193,184 of record CM068988.1, on the reverse strand, counting down.
GAAGAGATACACTTTTCTTATTCAAAAACAATTGGAATTTGACAAACGAGCAAGGTTATAGAAATAAATAAAGTCGTCTGTTGACCACCACTGTATTAAAATTACAATTTAGTGCAAATTTTTTTATGATTTTAAAAATAATGACAAAAAATGTGTTATTTAGGATGACCGTACAAAAAAGCTCCACAAAACAATATAATTTGTCAATTTTATCAACAGCTAGTTGCTTTATCGTCTACCTTTTATTCAACTAAATTGGGATTATCGCATAACGAAATCTCTTTTTAATGGCAATTCGGTATAAATACCTAAATCAGCATACAAAAGCTCTTTACTTTGTGGTACCTTATCCTTAAATTAACATTTCATCTGTCTCCTTAATTATTCCGTGTTTATTGAACAAGACAATCTCTTTTTAATGGGCTTTCATCCTGTTAACGACCTTCAATACACAACTAAAGCATCTCCAGAATTATACCAAATTAAGTACACTGTTAAACAATTGAAATGGATGTTGTTAATTCTTTGTAAATTTAAATGAACCAACGTAGCTAATGCTTTTTTTAAGCTTAACACACTTCCTTGTAAACTCATGTAAACTGTAAAGTTGCCTTTAAAATTTAATTAAGTACAATACAAGTAGTAAATTGAAGAGATCTGCTTTTTCACCATCCCTTGTCTTAAACCTTCTTGAAATAACCCTCCTTTTACAGAACAATAGTGATTATGCGCCAAGGTAGAAAAGTGAGGTCTTGATTGGATCCGAGATAATAAGACACTTTTATACCGTGGCTCATGTAACATTTTTTCACTGGCATTCTATTTTTTAAGGATCAGTTTTTAAAGCTATTAAAAATTTTGGACGGGTCCCTAGTCACTCCCGTTTCACATGACATGACAGTGTCAAGGCAATTCAATAATTTTTGTTTTGAATTGATAATAATTATTGTATTAAATCATGTAAGTCATCCATTCTCAAATGTGGCTAGAATCCAAAAGGTTCAAAGAAAAACACAAAGTCGATCCCACAACTTTAATTTTATACTGAAAGTTACTTGCAACTAGTTTCGGTCCACAGGACCATCATCAGGCTAAAAATACAATACAATGTCAGTTTTAAAGGAAGACAGTAGTAAGAATAATGTGATGGAAACCAAAATTCAAGATTACAATAAAACAGTTGTGGTGAATTATCAACCATCAACTCATAAAAGATACAACCTCAAATTATATAAATACATATGAATATCTCAAGAGATAAACGCATAGAAATATAAAAATATATAAAAAACATGTCGCAAATTGATAATATTGTTAAGTTCTCTAATAACTTTTTTAAAAATTATTTGATTATACAAAGCAAATCAAAAAATATAAAATATATTCAATGATAATCAACATTGTTACTAGATGATGCATCAAATCAGCAAAGTACTAAAGAAAATTATAATATCAAGAGAAGTAAGTTACAAAATACTGATCAAAAATTGAACATCATAAACAATTAACTTGACTAAATAAAGCAATGCAAAATTTAAAAAATTAATTATTAAATATCAAATTCAAAATTTTGATTTTGAATTTGAATTTGGTTTTTCTCCTGATGATTCTTGGTAAGTTTGAAGATATGTGAATTTTTGAATTTGATATTTATTAATTAAAAATTTTTTAAATTTTGCATTGCTTTATTTAGTCAAGTTAATTGTTTATGATGTTCAATTTTTGATCAGTATTTTGTAACTGCAAGTAACTTTCAGTATAAAATTAAAGTTGTGGGATCGACTTTGTGTTTTTCTTTGAACCTTTTTAATTATTGTATTGTATTGTTAAAATCGCTATTAATAATACACTGCTCAACAATTGAAGTGGATATTACACTTTGTTCGGAGTGTTGTTTTGGTTACCTCTGCAAAAAATAAAATAATTTTATTCCAAAATAAATGATATATTAGGGAAGAACTGAAAGAGTACACCAAATAAACAGCCTTATTTTTTAGAAAGTTAAATCTAAAACATAATGCAACCTTGCTGTGCAATACATTTTAAGTGTAAAATGTGTTCAACAATATAATGCCTACAAAATAAGGGGGTTGATGGTAATAAACCACTTTTATTGCGATCGTCTGTCACGGTTTATTGCTTATGGTCAAAATTTGCACACAGGATCGGTTCTTGTATTTGTAAAATTTGGGTTGAGCATAATCATTTATCATCCATTTCTCAAATGTGACTTAGTAGATGAAGAAAAGAAAGACCAATGTCAATGTCTCTGGTTTCTCTTACAGCAGGAGTAAAAGCCCAACCCCTTTGGACCAGCTTCTGATAAACAATTTTGACGATTTCTTTGGGATCAAGGGATAAAATTCGTCGTCGAACAGTAACAGTAACACAGGGCGCCACTGATGAAGTTTCCCAAGGACGAAACATTTTTCACAAAAATTATTAAACAGCACAGACTAACTCACACTACGGGAACACAAATATAAAGGATTATGAAGAAAGGAAAGACCAATGTCAATGTCACATAAGTATTTATTGATATAAAAAAATTATACTGCTGTTACAAAGCTACAGTACAACTAGACCGAAACTAGACTAGACTGAAACGATTCTATTCATAATTAGCCGATATAATAGTAAACCGGTGGAAAAGTGCACGGGTAAAACAGCCTTAAGGAGAATATTTTGATAAACAATAAATACGGGGGTTGCCTTTTATATTTCGGGATTTGGAAACCCTGGTGTTGCAATCTGGCAACTGACAGTTCTATAGTAAAGTTGGACATTTTTGAGGTTATACGTACTCAGAACGTTTTGACACATGAGCGCTATTTGTGTTATTTACAGTAACTTAAAAGATTCATCTCGGCCCAAAAATGCTATTAAATCGTTAACATTTTCGTGCTTTTATTTTTTACAACTTTCGACGTGGATTAACTCAGCAACAGTGCATGGTTGAACTTAATTCAATTTTTGCCGATGAAGCTCCATCAAGGACCAGTGTTTATCGATGGTATGGTGAATTCAATCATGGCAATAGTTCACTCCAAGACGAATTTCATTCAGGTCGTCCAACATCAGTTGTTGCTCCGAAAACCATTGATGCTGTGCGCGAACTGATATTGCAAGATCGCCATGCATACATATTTGACGGTCAAAAAAATTTGTTCGCGTGGCTTAAAAAAAGTCTCGTGTCGATTGGTCGAAGGAAATGTTCAAAAAATACGATCGCAGTGCTTCGAAACACGTCTATGACATTGTGATGAATAGTGGATTTACGCGTATGAGCCCGAAAGAAAACAGCAGTCGACCGTATGGGTGTTTCAAGATGAAACCAATCCCACAATAGTATATTGTGTAACAACACAATATGTGCACAACATTTGCGCACGTGTTGCACACTGTACTTTTCCTACGACCACCATCCAAAACAACCACCATCCAGAAAACAAACAAACGATCGTGTTGCACACGATTCTTTTTTATGGGCACTTTTTCTAACATTGCATAGCTTTTGACGGTGAAAATTTCTGCATTTCATTTAAATAAATTACTAAAGATCGTATTTAAAGATTTATTAAATATTACAGTAGGTAACAAATTTACGTTTTAAGAAACGTATTTTAAATTTAACTTTCCTTGCATGGGATTTTTCACTTAAAATTATAATGAACTGTAAAATGGGAACAGTTCTGGATCTTTATCCCTGGTGTTGGTGTTTCCGACAAGTTTTTGGTTATTGTTAATAAGTCATTCGTAGCTGATGTTGAGGGAACAGGAACAGAATCAAATTTCTGTAATGATTCATCGATTCTACTAGATAACGAGATTGACAACTTGCTGCAGGTATTTATTTTGGGTATGCCTAATGTCACTTTGGCTATGCTTTATGTTACTTTGGCTATGCCTTATGTCACTTTTCCCACAACTTTTGTTGCTATGAGAAATTGCTGATTTTGCGTACTATAACCAATGTGCAATAGTGTTTTGGATGGTGGTCGTAGGAAAAAGATATTCGCGCACGAAGCACTTCCAAGCAAATGGACGCCTGTTTTTTCGGAAAAACTGGACATGCGCAATCATACCACCAGAACAACGCAGAACAGTCAATTCTGAGTGGTACACAACCATTTGTTTGCCAGTTGTTTTCCAAGAAATCAGGAAAACCAACCGCCGAAGACAGATCACTCTCTTTACCACGACAATGCGAGCTCCCACACATCGGTTCAAACAACTGCATTTTTGAGTACCCAAAACATCGATTTGATGAGTCATCCGCCGTATAGTACTGGCTTGGCACCAAATGACTTCTTTTTATTCCCTTACGTAAAAAAAAATGAGAGGTCAACGTTTTTCAACACCTAAAGAAGCGGTTACTGCATTCAGAATGCATGTTTTGGAGATATCTCAATCAGAGTGGCCAAAGTGCTTCGGCATGATATAGTTTTTTCCTGGTTTTTCTATATCATTGCACAGTTATACTGATCTTAGAGGGAATTACATCCAGGATAATCCCTTAGGGCTATTAACATCTAGGCTTTAATATTGTTATGTCTTATTACTTCCATACTTGGTCTAGCCTTAACCCTTTAGTTACTAGCGCTACATTTATGTAACAGCAGAAGGGTTCTACTTTTGTTTTCTCAAGTTTGTAACCAAACTCATACTAGGTTGCAATCCTGGCAGTTTCCCCTCTAGATACATTAGATAATCTGTGGTAACTAAATTTGAGATTATATTTCCAAACTGTTTGATTTTGTGGCGTGTTAAAAACAAGCATTGCTGAAATAACTGTACAATATGGATTTTGTTGATAAAGAGTAAGTATAAATTTACTAATTCTTTGTGTAGACTAAAATTCACACTTACATGTATACAAATATAGTTAATTCATATTGTTTATGCATGTGGCGTTTCGTATTTTACTTTATACTCCAGTTATTACCGTGCAAATCAGTGTGTTACGTAACGCTAGGAGCTCATGTAAGCTCTTGTCTTTCCCTATCGATCTGTATCTTCCAAAATTAATTTTGTTAGTTTTTTTTCCTGATACCTACATCTTTATTGTATATTCACAGGACTCTTGCTGCCATTCTCCAAAAAGGTTTGAGTGTCCAAGAAGCACTGGATATAGCCTTTGGTAATGGTGTAGATACAATCTTCATAGCTCCCCTAGACCCCGCATGCAGTTCTTACGGATGAAGACTCCGGATATGAAAATGATGGTGGAGACTTTGACAATCTGAGTAAACGGCAGGTACTTGCAGATGCAGAAATAAGAACTGCTGACGGAAGCCAGATAGATGAAAAATAAGAAGAGTTGCCATCCCATGAAGAATTATTGCCAACACAACATACAACCGCTGAGGAAACATATGTACAGAATAGGTCTGCGGCTGCGCGGAAGATCTACCCGACTCTATCTGTGCATAGCAACAACCCTGTTTCAAATGTCAAACGTTACTCACAAAAAAAATATGTAATGGTCAACCGACCCGCATAACTGGCAGAATATAATAAAAAGATGGGCGGCACTGATCGCATGGACCAAAACGTTGGTCAATAGAAAATTCAGATTCGCAATAGGAAGTAGTACTGGGCACTGTTTACTTGGCTCATCTACGTTTCAGTTCAAAATGCGTGGTGTTTGCATAGAAAATCTGGTAACCTGGTTTCAGAGCTCCAATTCAGGAGAACCATAGTACAAGTATACTTGAGAAGATATTCATCGGCTCCCAAAGAACCTGGTAGAACACCATCTGCGACCTCTAATGCACGGATAATAGATAACGAAATAAGGTACGGTAGAATGGACCATCTTATCGAGAAAATTCCCAACAAAAACCGAAGGCGTTGTGCTGGAAGAGATTGTAAGAGCTCGACAAGAACTCAAAACTCAATGCCTAAAATGTGATGTGGAGCATTGCATTGACTGTTTTGCTATATATTTTGTGATAAACAAAAAAAAATATTTGTATCACAATATGAAATTATATAATTATTGTATTTGGATAATATTTTCTTAAAAAGACATGGCAGCAAATTGTTTGTTTAATTCTAAACTGTTGTAGCCATTTTGCATACGTTAGCGTCTAGCGTTACATATGTAACACATCATACTGAATGTTATTTTTTGCATTTATACTCAAATTTTGGAAACATTTGAAAAACTTGATAAAAATTAACTGATATTTGTGAAAAAAATTAATCTGGGCACTAATGGGTTAATACTACCTAAACATCAGCTACAAACAAACAAAATGTAACTTAAATGTCAATCTGAGGATGCTTCTTAGCGAAACGGCCGTCATTGTGATTTAAAACATATTTTTTCAATTAAACTTGGAAGTTACTTTAAAACGAAGAGTTTTTTATTAGTCTTAAAAGATGGACTTCCAAAAAGTAAGAGTTAATACAATAAATTTAATTAATATTTGTTTTTGTTCTCTAATCCCGAAAAATAAAAGACAATCCTCGTATCTATATGCAATCCACTATGTAGCCATACTTAAACCATTTGTTAAATTTTTGAAGTTCACGCAAATCATCCTGTAAGTTATTTTCTCGGAACCCAAAGTGGGTGAAAACTACACCAGCTGTTTAAACTTTCTCAAACTCAAATCCCCTATTTTCTTTTAATACCTTCACGACCTTTGAGAACGTCTATGAAGATCGCGTGCAAACAATGACTAACGTGCTTTTTAGACCGTTATTTACAACGACTAACAGTCAAGGATATTGCGGGACAATCAAGGACGATCCTTCTTGTGGTGATGATGATGGGCACGTGCGGAGAACGAAGGAAATTTTATTGCACACCATTAAACTAAACCCCATTTTATTCTTTTCGAATCTTATCAACTACCCAAGGTCGAACAATCGTAATTTATAAGAAAATAAGTTGCATTTTCAAATAAACGGATAATAAATAAATTTCTAGAGCCAAAATATGTTTTATCATTATAATTATAATAATTTCTATATGAAACAACTACCTAATGAAAAACAAACCAGTATTTAGATATTTACCGTTGTTGCGAGTAAAACCTCATAACCTCACTTTTTACAACTCCATACGTGGAAATGATGAAATTTCAATACGTTATTCAACCCTACGAACGGATATGGACTCGAAATTACGACCGGGAGATGAATAAAAACGGGATAACGTTCCCGGAAAGCGGTTAAGGGATTTCCGAGTAGAGTAAAGCGCAGTGTGTCGATTCCTAGAACGGTAAATTAAACGCTAAAGATACACACGAGATAAACGAACCGAAGTACGTGCACGTTTCCTGGAATATAAAGGAATAGGGGAGAAGAAAACTCGTAGAGGCGCGATGTTATTTAAAATCGGTATCGATAGAAATAACAACTTTTGCCGCCAATACCCCACATTTTTTGAGATAGGTCATAGCATTTTTATCAAAGGTAATACAACGAGTACTTGAATTTTTATGGATAAATTTTTAGTTTCTAAGAAAAAAATTTTATTTGGCAAAAATACGAAAACAAACTAAAAATAGTATATTATGTTACTTGGAGTAGAAGGCCAACATTATTGTTGAGCCCAGGTTCTTGCACTGCCGAGGCGCTAGCCGAGGCAAACTGGTCGCAACATATAATGGGCCTTCTGCTCCGAGTAACATATACTATTTTTTCTTCAAGCGTAATAATAATATGCATTTTATAAAAAATATATTAATACAAACGAAAAATTACATAAAGTGTTACCTATTTATTAACAGTAATATTAAATGTGCAGTTTTGTATACTGCAGTTGTTTAAATTTAAGCCACTGCCACCGCTTTCAGCTTCGACATTTACAATTTTGTCATTGGTATACATCATATTATTAGTAAGTTGATTGTCGATTATTGTGTCAGCGATTCCAGAACTATTACTTGGTTGTTCTTGCCAATTAAGTATTTTTTGTGCAGTTTGTGTTTTACTGGAAATGGAATCATCTAAGTACCCTTCAGCAACACTGGTGGATTTTTATTTGAACTATGTTTAAAAAACCTTCGGTTCTACGGTCATGGGATCTGCCTGTTGTGACAATATTATTTAGGGTTTTTATTGTGTTTAGGTTAGTTAATCCCTATTACAGGGTGGACTCTTTGAAAAAAACAACTATAATTATAGAAATGTATACTACTTTTAGTTATTTTTCATGAACCGCACAATTGCTTGGGTTTTGAAGGATTTGCATTTATAATTAATTCACTGTACTGTCAACTCCAAACAAATTAATAGGTCGGTCCAATTAATTGTCAATGTCAAGCGCTGTCATTGTTCTGGTGGTCAAACAAAGCGTTTTTCCATAAGAATACGTGTTAGCATTTTTGTGTTTTTCTTAGTTTTATTGCGTTTTTTGTACATTTTTATAGTTATTAAGTGCTTTTTATTAGTTTTTTTATAAGTTCTTATATAAAGTTTAGTTATGTCACAAACATTTAGTGAATATTTTAAGAATTTGCAAAGCCATAACACCGAAGCTGCTGAGCGGTATAAACATAAAATTAAAATTATAAATGGTGTCGATCCCTTCACATTGGATTGTAAAAATTTAAGTTTTGACCCCACCGAATTTCCACCAATAACAAATATGGATATTGTGGCTTATTTGGTATTATCTACCAGTTTTTACACAAGCCAACAAATGAAAGCATATAAAAGCCTTAATGCATTCAAATATTTTGATGCTGGATTCGTGGAAATTTGTGGGGCTAGGAAAATAAACGAAATAATTATTATTATTGGAAAGGTAAGAAACCATTTTAATTATTATTTAATAATACAGCACATTTTTTATTCATTTATAGGTGAAACACTCACAACGCCTTAGTCTACCCCCAGTAAATTTGTGGATTATGTGTAAGGATGATGGTATGTGATTAATCCTAGTTTATTGAACCACAATTAATTAATTTTATTTTGTAATCACAGGTAGTGTGGAAACAGCTCACTGCACATGTATGGCAGGTTTGGGTGAAGTATGTAGCCATATTGGAGCTGTTCTATATGGTTTAGAATATATTCATACCTCAAGAGGAAATACATCTTGCACAGACGTTCGAGCTATTTGGAAAATTCCGAAAGTAAAAAAGGTAGAATATACTACAGTAAAGTCCATGAATCTTAGAAAGATAGTCAAATCATCAACTGAAAAGGACATCCCTGCATTAACATCAGATGAAATAACAAATTTGTTAAAAAACATTCAAGACGCTGGTAGTGCTTCAGTGCTTATGACAGTTGTGGAACCATTTGCATCGGAAATAGCTGACTCTTCGCAAAGTTTAAATCTAGCTAACCCATATGAAAATTTATATAGGAAAGAATATGAATCTCTCAGCTTGGAGGAACTTAAAAAAATTGCTTTAAATGTAGATGTAAAAATTAGTCAAGAAGAATGTAATGAAATTAAACAGGCTACAATTGGACAGGCTAATTCACCATATTGGTACAGACAAAGAATTGGAAGGTTAACTGCATCAATTTTGAAAAATATTTGCAAAACATCTTTATTAAAACCGTCACTTTCATTAATTAAAACAATTTGTTATCCATTACATTTTGATTTTTTGTCTAAAGCAACACATTGGGGCAAAGTTCATGAAAAAGATGCACTTAAAGCCTATAAAAATGAACAAAATTCTTGTCACGAAGATCTTGTAGTGACAGAAATTGGTTTATGTATAGATCCAACATATCCCTATTTGGGAGCAACACCTGATAGCTTGGTTACCTGCAGTTGTTGTGGTTCGGGATGTGTTGAAGTCAAATGCCCTTATTTGTTGCGAGAATGTTCAATTGTGGATTATTCCAAGCTGAAAGGTTCATGTTTACTGACATCTGAAGAAGGCACATCTTTAAAAACAGACCACTCATATTATTACCAAATCCAACAACAAATGGCCATAACAGGCACTCGTTATTGTGACTTTGTTGTTTGGAGTCCAAATGAATTATTTATTGAAAGAATATTTTTTAATGAGGACTTTTGGTATAGCCAATTATTAAAATGCCGAGAATTTTACAAAAATGTTATTTTGCCAGAACTGTTGGGTAAATTTTTTACAAAAAATAATGCGAATGTTGACCTATTTTGTATATGTAAATTGGGTGATGATAAACGTCCCATTTTATTGTGTGATAATGCTAATTGCAGCATTAAATGGTATCACATGGGTTGTGTGGGTCTAATGGAGGTACCTATAGATTTATGGTTTTGTCCATCATGCACAAACTGAAATATTTTTATATAATTCATAGTTCATAATTTATGATTTTGTGCACCTTATTAATATGGATATTTTTATTTTATGTACCTATAGTTGAAAATGTGTAAAGTAGTATTAATACTTTTGTGTTGCTTGGTTTATCAATACATTTTTTAAAATTGGTTAAAATAAAACATTTTTTTTTATATTATTATTTATTTCATATTTTAACAGAAAAGCCCAATTACAATATTATTATGTAGACTTTAACATAGTGACAAACTTCATTTACATAACAAGAAAACATAACAAAATATAAAAATAATAATTACAGTCCATCAAAACACAGGTAAAAAAATCACAGATAAATTTAATTAAAAAAGTCTAAGCAAGATTTTAAAACCGAGCAGTGTTTAAAGTTAGTTAAAAATATAATTAGTTACGAAAACTAAAATTTTACTTAACTGGTTTAGAAAAGTTTTTTCATGCCAAATATTAGGAAATTGTCAATATCTACTGCTAACTAAATAGTTATTAATTATCAAAAATCGTCAAAATTAGAAAAAAAAATTGTACGGGACTCGTTATAAAAGGAGCAATTTTGTTCAATTCATGTTCATATGCAGGGCTCGCTACACTCACCCTGCAACATCACATTCATTAAACAAAGTTACCCTTTTACTAACTCGTTACGTCAATACCAATTTAATATTATTTATTATAAAATTTATTTTTCTTAATCGTGAAGAAAAATACTTTACTCACTTGTTGCATAATTAACTATTTTGTTATAAAAAAGTAAAATAATAAGCAAAAAATAATCTAATAATATATCTAAGCCACCTTTAAGCTGTAATTTTTATAGCGGTACAATACCTGGACAAAGGTTCACTAGGCTGCAACAAACTGTAACGATTTCGTCTAGTATAGCCTCTTCTCCACGGGTAGAAAGTAATGTCATAGATATAGGACCATTGAGGATTTTATATTTTCTTCTTATCAAGCCAATAACTCGCTCTACATGTATACGAACATGAGCAATTTCTCTTGTGGTTTCCAAATCCACAGGGTGAAGTTGACTCTTCCCTCTGGTAAAGGCTGGAATTTTAACGTGAGCCCCAAACCACTCAACAAATTCTTTAATTAAAAAACCCCTATCTGCTAGTACAACATCCCCAGGACACAAATTGTTTAAAAATTTTGAATTTTGTGTCAAGCATTTATCAGAAACTCTTCCTCCCCATCCTTCACTGATAAAAGAAATTGATCCTTGTGGAGTTATTCCGATTAAATACTTGACGGTTTCAGAGTGCTTGTAATTAGACCAAGCTTGAGCTGCTAACAGCAAATCTCCAGGTGTTTCACACCGAATTTCAAAGCAATCAATTATAATGGTGCATTTATCATTAAATGATTCTTTAAAAGACTGTGGCATATTTTTTCGAATAATTGACCTCTCTGGCCATATAATTAAACTTTTTAGTCGCAAATACATTATTCTTATAACATTTTTAAAATAAGTTGAACAAGTAGTCGGACTTATTCCAAATCTAAATACAAGGTCATTAAAATCTAGGTTCAATCTGAGTTTTATTAATGTTAAAAGTATTTGTTCTTGTGGTTCTAAAATATTTGGACGGGATTTTGGTTTCATAAATGGTTTTATTGTATTGACTAAAATTTCAAAAACTTTGAAATTGGAAAGGCCAGTATAGTATTTAGTTGTGCAATCATCAATTTTTAAATTGTCACAGCAAATAACCCTGTTCTTAATAATTTTTAACTCGTTTGTTAATTTGGTCTCGTTAATACACATTAAGTTTAAATCGGACATATTTAATTCGGTTTGAACTTCTTTCCCTTGGTCATCATTTATTACTTCAACCTCAGTACTAATATCTGTGTTTTCTGAATTATTTACTTCAGGCAATAAATTAGTTACCTAAATAGAAATATACTAAATAAATTTCAAAAATAATTATATAAATTCTGCCCAATTACCCTAGAAAAAACTACGAACAGAAGTAGTTACATATTAAGAAACATGCCTTTTTAAATATAAACAATGAAAATGCTTATAAAGCATTATCATTGTACACCTTAAACCATACTCACGTTTACTTCAACTGTAGCTTTCTTTCTGTTTTCTCTTTCTTTCGCCCTCAAAAAGCGTGACAAATTGCTTGGAGAAGCACGACTTTTAACATATCCCAAGGAAATGGATGGTACCCAATCAGGATGTAAATCGTCATTTAAATTCGCTGGTTGACCTAAATTTATAATTTACTTTCATATTAATAAATATAGGTTGATAATTTACCCGTTAAAAAGTGTTTCGAACATACTCTACCATTTTTAATTTTTTCATTTGTTAGGTCTATTCTGTTTAATGCGGCGATCCATTTATCTCTTCTTATTCGAGAAAGTTCATTTAAATGATTTTTACCTTTTTTATTTAAAACTGCAGGAACCCTAAAAAATTTTAGCTTGTCCCTGTTACTCTTACTACCACAATTTACCACTAAGTAATTCCAAGGCATATTGAACAAAATAAACTAAATAACAATAAATATTGTTACTAGCCATGCAATTCCACTAAAATAAAAGATATTATAAAATATTGAAATGATTAAAATAATAAAATCAACTACATAACTACCGCTAACAGCTTCAGGGTTTTGGGTCTCTAAATTAATAAATACTATACTTATAACTATATCTTGGCTAAGAAAAGAACTAATACAAAATATAAAACTTTAAAAAGGCACGAAAACCACAATAAAAATACTTAAAACAATAAAAAACACAAAAAAGCTAACATGTACACTTATGGGAAATCGTTTTGTTTGACCACCAGAACAATGACAGCGCTTGACATTGACAATTAATTGGACTCAACTATTATATGCATATCTATTTGAAGTTTACCTACAAGACCACATTTATGTGTAGGTACCTATTTAAAAGTTTTAAATGCTTGCAGAACCCGGTTAGTTTTAAAGTATACCTACGTACTAGATTTTTGATTGTCGTTTTGATGAATTGAATCTTCATTATAAAACGCATTTGCGTATCGTAATGGTTGGCATGAGTGAAGTCTCTAATGACAAGACTATTGACAATGACATTTGTGGCTAATATCAATTTATTAATTTTATATTGTTCTTTAAGAAAGTATTTGTGAATATGAATATCATTTTTTACTTATATAATATATTATTATTGGTGTATTAGTCATTTTAAAATATTTTAAAACATTAACATTTCATAATTTAAATGTCAAAACTGTCAAATGTTATAAATAACACAGTGCTACCGACATACTTTTTAAAATCAAAATTTTCGGTATTACGTAAAAATAATAAATTAATTTAAAAAATTTATAAAATAGCAAAATATAAAAAATATTATAAACAACTTATTTCATATGGCTGTTGTGACATTAGTTTTTTAAACTTGAACTCGTATCATAACAGAATTTCATATGAAATCCGTTGTTTAATATACTATTAGAATATTTAGATAATGAAGTTATTTGTAAGCAAGAAAATTATTTATTCAAAATTTTTATTGAATTTTTGACAGTTCTATGAGTTTATCAATATTGGTAAACCGACTAGTGGTTTTATCAAAGGGGTGGTTGAACCGGTTCACCAGACAATACCACTTGTCGGACACTTTCCACAAAAACAGAATAAAATAGTAAAACCTTTATCTATTTCTCCTTTTGTAATTTATCATAAGTTGCATTCGTTATCTCTCTGTTAACTGCAGCCTTGGTGCAGCTTTTGGAAACAGAAAAAGACAAATAATAAATTCTAAGATGGCCGGAGTTTAGCATGTGTGCTGATGTACAACCTGTTGAAGGAAAAGTGTAGTGGGAAGTGCAGTGGGAAATAGTAAGTAAATATTGTAAAAATGATTTTATTATCGCTATATCAATTCTGCATGATTAGATAATAGTTAGCGTCAGTTTTATACATAAAAATGGTACCTAACCTCTGGAATTATGTGTCCGGCAAACTGGTCTAGGAAAATTAAGTAAAACGCGTTTTCGGACAAGGTGTCCGAAAACCGGTGCGTGACGTAAAATTTTTATTTGTCCTTTTTTAATAGATGCACTAGTTTTATATACGCCTTGCTCCCATTACTCAATTATATATGAAGAATAGGATAACCAGTTTTCGGACGCATTTTTCCTTGGTTACGAGGAAGATGTAGCACTCGTTTCCTGGGTGTCCGAAAAACGGTACTTTTCAGACGCACAAAAATTATTTAAAGTAGTTATATGTGATTTCCATAGCTTTCATATATGTCCGAAAAATACTGGTTTTCGTTAGATTCACTTTATTTAAAATTAAACCAAGTCAGCATTACCTATACCTAAAAAGGGTGGTTTTAGATGGAGAAAACGAAACCGGCAAAAAAAGTAAACCCGAAAGATTTTTTGAAATCAAAAAACCGTAAATTTTGTACTTACTGCAATGCTTCACTTCAAGCTGGCAATTCAAGAGACGGGAATAAGTTTAAGAGAAGCAAGCAAGCGTTATGGTAAGTACTTAACTATCGCCTACATATAAAAAATAATTCAAGTTCAGGTATTCCCAGAGCCACCATACACGATAAGTTTACTGGAAAATCTCCAGCTGAAAAGAAAAAACTGGACCCCCACCATTGTTAACTGTTGAAGGAGAAAAGAAAATTACAGACTGGGCTATATATTGTAATATTTAAATATTTGATAATAGTAAATGAGTATAATATCAACAGAAGTTGTTTAATATAACTTAATCAAATAATTTTTTATTATATTGTATTACTTTATTATGTATTTTGTGTATTTGTAATAAATTTCAACTTAGAAATAATTATTATTATGTAATGCATCAATATTATATTATGTATATAAATATGTTATTTAAACTTACTAGAAACTTCGCGAAATTGATTATATAATGTGTAAAAAAGAGACAGATATATTTTTGTTCTGGAATAATCGACAGTAGACGAAGTGAGTATGTCTAGTCATATATAGGTAAGAGAGAGATACACATATTAATCTAGAAATGACTAATCCATAGAACAATAACAAAGTTTCTGGAAAGGTTAGCAACCTATAAAAGGACTTGATCAGAGGTCATGATAGGAGTATATTATTGGAAGTCAAACATAGAAGATCAGTCAGTGTGAACAGTCCAATTAGAACAAAGTGAACAAACAGTTTTTAAAGTAGTTAAAATAAAGTGTTAAATAGTGACTATTAAGAATAAAAATTATACAGTAATCAAGAAGTAAAACAAAGTGCTAAAAAGAAGAAATTACTTATAAGTGTACTTACTATTTATAATACAATTAAAGGAACTATAATCCAACAAACACTAAACTATATCAATTTGGAGGAACAAACAAAGAACAATTATATTACACAAGAAACCAAACGTCTAACAACACGACATTTTACCAATTCTATGTATCACTTCGTTCGTTTCCGTTTTTCATAGAGCGACTACAGATTTTTTCCATCAATCAGGAAGCAGGACTCTACATCAAGGTCAGATAAAATTGTAAACATTTTGAAATTTTTGTAGTAGTTAGTTAAGTTTTAAAATTTAAAAACAAAAGAATTTATTTAATATTCAATAATTACTATATTTCGATAATAACTAACTTACCATTACATAAATAACGTTAATTAAATAACATAAAGTAAGTTCTTTTATAGTTACTAAAAGGCCTTTCTTTTTTCTTATTTTTCCTAATTAGTT
Organism: Ophraella communa; assembly: GCA_035357415.1. Classification (NCBI taxonomy): domain Eukaryota; kingdom Metazoa; phylum Arthropoda; class Insecta; order Coleoptera; family Chrysomelidae; genus Ophraella; species Ophraella communa. The sequence continues at coordinate 14,177,196 of CM068988.1, read as the reverse complement.
TTATTATTAAACTTTCAATATTACTGTTTTAACTTTACTCTTTTTATAATAAATTTGGAATTATAATGAATCAATTTTTCATTCATATACACCTAATAATCCAACTTGAAACTTGCATAACCAAACACCCCTGAGAAAAAGAAGATCTTGTTGCTACCTTTAGACTATACCTTGTTGACTGGAGTAAAACTTGACTTTGGCAAGGAAATGGTTTACTACACAATAAAAAGCGAAACCTTTTTATTATTTATTATAGCAGGGTGAAGACTTGTGACACTTCGAGTTGCAGAGCACATCTTTATTTATACACATGAACTTCTTGGATATGCATTCCGTGTTAGAATAGAAAGAATATTTGAAAAATCCTTGTCCACTTCCAACTGATCGTGAAGTTTTCACAGCTGTTTTATACATAGGGACTTCCTTTTCTTGGATAATGTTCGTGGGACATTTACTGAAATGATACTTGACATCGCGAATTCATTTTCTTAAATAACAAAGGCTTTACAACCAATCAAAGTTCCAATTTTTGAATACAAGGTTCACACAAGTTTAAAAATAGTAGAATGTTCTTTGTACTCGTAGTAACATTTTGAAAATTCCCTTTTAATCGCTGAATTATAGAATCTCGTCCTCTATATCCAGACCAGAGGATATATGTGCATTATTTAGAACCAAACAACTCCATGAAAAACATAATACTTTACGTTTTCTTGAGATCTTGAGATTTTTCTTAGATCATTACTTGTCTTTTTAGTAGCAGGTTAGGTTATTTCAATTTAGTCAATGTGGGTGACTTTATCTTGGAAGTTGAGCGTTCTATCTGAATTTTTTCACGAAACACGAAACTAATTATTTAAATATAAAAGCACACTGAATTCTTGGTCACTATAATAAGTAGTGGAGACTGGCGTTTGCCTGGGCCCTTATGAATACTCCTATAGGAAAGTCCGATAGGAAGATGGTGTATTTTCCTATAGGAGTATTCATATCCACTGGATGAGAATAAGGGCCCTGGTGGAGATAGAGAAATACATGTGCGCGTGAATATATGTGGAAACGTTGACCCGTTTATTTTCGACCAATTTTTACTGATAATATTAGGAAAAGTTGACTCTGTCTAGGAAGGGTCAACGTTTACTAACATATACATAATTTATTGCCAGACCCTAATTCAATTCAAGTCGAGGGCTGATCGGTATTTAACGTCAATCAAGCTAGCACCCCCACACTGACTAAATGAAAAAAAAAGTAGCCCATAATTAAAAGCTAATTAAAGGCTAATTTGTACCACAAAAATTAAAATTTGTACCACCGCGATAATCGAGAAAAATCGCCTTGAAAATGGGGGGTGCTAGGTTGAGATCAAGGCAGCACCCCCACTATGATCGAATTCCAATTTAATTACATCAAAATAAAGGGCATATTAAAGGAAAAACCTCTCGAAAATTCAGAGACTAGCCTGTTCATGTATCACTGGAGCAATGGGAACTTGCCCCACTGCTGCAATGGAGGTGATTTTAAACTTGATCCCACTGCACATTCTGCTAGAAAGTGTAAGGAAGAAAACAATATATAGAATGATCAAAGAAGGAATTATCAGGGAAAAACCTCGATCACTTCACTTTGATCAAACTTGGGAAATGCCCCAAGATGATATGCCAAAGAAATTCAACTTTGTGAGAAAATTCATCACAAAGTTGAGTAATAAATCTGAATGGGATGAAGACACCATACAGAATTTAAACCAGAATACCATAAAGTGGTATACGGACGGTTCCAAGCTAGACGAAGGAACTGGGATAGGAGTTTTTGGACCGAGAGCCAAATACTCAGAAAGCTTGGGCACATACCCAAGCATCTTTCAAGCAGAAGTCCGCGCCATCGAAAGATGTGTGGAATTCAATATTGGAAGAAACTATCGCAGACAAGAGATTGTGATCATGTGGGATAGTCAAGCAGCCATCAAAGCGCTGAGTTCAAATATAATCAGTTCGAAGATGGTTTGGGAATGCCTAGGCAAACTAAATGAACTAGGCCAGAAGAACACTGTCACCCTCCTATGGGTCCCGGGACACATAGGAATAGAGGGGAATGAAACAGCAGATAAGCTGGCAAAAAGGAGCTGAAACCCCACATTTGGGACCAGAACCATCTTGTGGGATCAGCAGTAGAGTAATCTTAGGAAAACTAAGGGAGGAAATGGAGAAAGAAAAATCCGAGTACTGGAATCAGCTGGAAGGACTGAGGCAATCTAAGATACTACTGGGAAACTATGACCAGAAGAGATCTCTTAGCTGCCTCAACCTTAGTAAAAAAAGGCTCCGTATTTTAACGGGAATATTAACCGGGCATTGCCGGTTAAGAAGCCACATGAAGAAACTAGGGTTAGCAGATGAAGCAAAGTGCAGATTCTGTGAGGAAGAGGATGAAACCTCAATACATATACTCTCAGAATGTCCTGCCTTGCAAAATTCTAGGGCTAGATACCTAGGAGCACATGAAATAGAGGAAGGGGATCTACCTGATTTGAAGCCCGACGATGTCCTAAACTTCCTCAGGAAAATAGGACTCGAAGAGCTGCTATAAATCTGAGAAAACATCAGAACATGGCAAGTAAGGGGGGACACAATAGATCCTATGGGTCGCAGTGTAATCATCACCCCTAACTCATTCATACATTCATACAAGGCTAATTTGAACCACAAAAAGTTAATCTATATTATTATTTATAATGTCAAAAATAAAATCGAATGCTGTAAATATCGCTGCTCTATAATTTTAGCACCCCCACTTTCGTCTATTCAAAAAGTGAACACACAATATTATAAAACTAATTAAAGTCAAATTTGTACCACACAAGAAATTTTTATACTTTTCAATATAAAGCCGCCAATTGAATTTAACTCTTTGCGGTCGTAATAATTAGTGGCGGATGCGCTTAAATCTTTTATTTTTGTCAATATTACAAAACCAGTTAAAAATAGTGTTTCCCGTCACTGTCCCTTTTTAAAAATCCCTACATCCGCATTTTCCCGTTATTATAAATATCGAGTGTTTATACTATCGGAGAAGTTGAAGTGGCAGTGGCGTACATCTATGGTTTCTAATATATGGTACTATTCGATGATTCTAGTATGGTGCATATTGCACAATTGCTCTCCTGCCAATAGGCCATCCCTGTACTACTGTAATGATTTACAATGGCTGAATCGATAAAAATTCTCAATAAAAAGTAAACACTGGGCCAATTCGGGAAAAGTACTGATTCGGTGTCGTATGAACGGGATCTTAGTTACCCGATAACCTATAACAACAGTTTACAAATCTCAAGTTAAACCAGTGCTAGATAGAAGGTTTAATCCCGTCTCTGAGAATAGTGGGTAATAAAATGAGTTCGGTTGGAAGGAAACCTTTTTTAAATTATGAACGTAATGCTGCAGTCGTCTTACAAAATAAAGGATTACTAATTAATAGCGGTAAATTAATAACGCGAACAAATAAAGTATGGGCGGAATTAGGAAAAATTTTGGACATGTAAAGCACTACCCTGTATGCATACATTTTTAATTTTAAGAACAATATAAAAAGTTAAATTCTCGGCCTTGAAACGCATAGACCTATGAACAAATTTGAAGATGACGACGAGATAATAAACAATGATTTAGATTCAAGTTTAAACACCGCTTATGAATCAATTATCGAAAAAGAAATTTGTATTTACTTAAGTAAACAGAAATTTGATAGTTTATTGAAAATACACACATAAAAAGTAAGATAATTGTTCATTCATTAGATTTTGTGAAATGAAATAACTATTTTCTTATGAGAACTAATTTGAGCTAAAAATTGTATTGCACCCGAGAACGGTCGCTGAAGCAGCTGAGTTGTTTAAGTGAGCGATAATGAATGTGATTGAGATTTACTGGAGAAACATTCTTGAGGAGATTAAAACAAACAAGAAAATTCATATAACATGAATAGTTTTCGAAAAATGTGTCTTTAAAATTAAATTTGGCAATTTGGCAACTTTTGGCGACTTGAAAAACTTTAAATTTATTTATATTCTTTAACTTATCTACTTGCTTATTAATTATCATTAAATTCTGTTGAATGATGCACCTACATACCCACCTAATGTTTTTAAAGTTTTTAAGACAAAGACCCGTTTACTCTTGCGAAAAAAGTCATTTGAACTTTTGCTTTGTTTTGACCTCGTTTCTTTTGTTTATATCCTGTATAAGTATTCCTTTAAGCAACGTTGACATTTAGTAATCAAATTTAAAACCTGCATAGTACTAGAGGTATTTCATCATGATTTTTGAAATATTTAGATCAGAGGCAATCAGAAAACACCTAACGAATAGAAAGTATTACAAATTCGAAGAAAACAAATGGCAAACTCTAATAACAGAAAAATTAGACGAGAATGGTATGAAATGTGGGTTTCAGTTAAAAACACAAAATATATCCTACAGCAGATACTGCTACATTTCAAGGAAAATGTAAATGTGGTAATGCTTTGAGAGGGGAAATTTTGTCTATGAAAGAAGAAGTAATCAAAGTGTCATGTTTTATATCCAAAATTGGCAATAATGAAATATCGAGTGAAATATGCGCCAAAAGGTATTTAAGAGGCGACAAACGATTGGAAGCTACTAACAAATCAAAGTGCCACATGTTTTAGAATTATGACAAAAATAAAAGATTTCAGCGCATCCGCCACCATTAAATACGACCGCAAAGAGTTAAATTCAATTGGCGGCTTTATATTGAAAAGTACAAAAATTTCTTGTGTGGTACAAATTTGCCTTTAATTAGTTTTATAATATTGTGTGTTTTTCCTAATTCCACCCATACTTTATTTGTTCGCGTTATTAATTTACCGTTATTAATTAGTAATCCTTTATTTTGTAAGACGACTGCAGCAATACGTTCATAATTTAAAAAAGGTTTCCTTCCAACCGAACTCATTTTATTACCCACTATTCTCAGAGACGGGATTAAACCGTCTATCTAGCACTTGTTTAACTTGAGATTTGTAAACTGTTGTTATAGTACAGGGATGGCCTATTGGCAGGAGAGCAATTGTGCAATGTGCACCATACTGCCATACTAGAATCATCGAATAGTACCATATATTAGAAACCATAGATGTACGCCAATGCCACTTCAACTTCTCCGATAGTATAAACACTCGATATTTATAATAACGGGAAAATGTGGATGTAGGGATTTTTAAAAAGGGACAGTGACGGGAAACACTATTTTTAACTGGTTTTATAATATTGACAAAAATAAAAGATTTCAGCGCATCCGCCACCATTTATTACGACCGCAAAGAGTTAAATTCAATTGGCGGCTTTATATTGAAAAGTATAAACATTTCTTGTGTGGTACAAATTTGCCTTTAATTAGTTTTATAATATTGTGTGTTCACTTTTTGAATAGACGAAAGTGGGGGTGCTAAAATTATAGAGCAGCGATATTTACAGCATTCGATTTTATTTTTGACATTATAAATAATAATATAGATTAACTTTTTGTGGTACAAATTAGCCTTTAATATGCCCTTTATTTTGATGTAATTGAATTGGAATTCGATCAAAGTGGGGGTGCTGCCTTGACCTCAACCTAGCACCCCCCATTTTCAAGGCGATTTTTCTCGATTATCGCGGTGGTACAAATTTTAATTTTTGTGGTACAAATTAGCCTTTAATTAGCTCTTAATTATGGGCTACTTTTTTTTTAATTTAGTCAGTGTGGGGGTGCTAGCTTGATTGACATAGGTATTTACGAGATCCACTTATATGTATAAAGTTCCCACCCCATTTTTTGAAATTCGCTATTCTGAACATTGTACCAGTTTGTACTCGTTTCATTTTGAAAGTGGTACTACAAAACTTGTACCCATTATTCCCTACAAAGTACCTAAATTTTAAGCAAAAATTCCAAAAAAAAACCGGCGTTGTACTTATCACCAAATATTTGTACTGAGTTGTACTCGTCAAAAAAAAAGCATAGTTTTTGATTTCGATAGAATAATTCAGCAGATTTTAAAAGTTTTGAAACAAGTCTTTCCCACCTCTAGAGTTGATTCCTGTGCAAGCGGTCCCGTTTCCCAAAAGTAGGTTAAAGCTGGAACGAGGTGGTTGACCCATTGACCGACCTAATTCGCAATCTCGATCATTGCCTCCTTTCTCGTCATCCCATCCTGGAAATGTGCATTGTGGAACGTTGATAAAATATGAAATTTTAAATTTACATCGACATGAATCCATTTTTCATTTTATTATTATTTCTGATTAAAAATCTTAGGAACATTTTGATTAAGTAATTATAATTACTTAGTCTCCGCTCTGCAACTATTATTAACATAGATACATAATAAGACATTATTTATTGCATATAAAAACAAAATCTAATTTTACTTTCTTTCTTATTTTTTAAAACTGGTTCAGCAGCTACAACAAGGTTAAATGTTCAGTGAAAGGGATTATAAGTTATAATAATAGCTGGCATTTTATATTAAAGTATCTCTAACCTAAGCTTCAAGAAACAATACACGCATTACATCACTTAAAAATTTGCATTAATGCTGTTCTATCGCTTTTTCCCTCATCCCTCAACAATTTTCTCTAACTTTACACCCCTGTAACTAATTTAAAAAACATTTTATGAGTGTTTACTGACTTTCTGCCCTCGGGACTATAGAGACCTTTATTTCTGCGTTTAAATTTTTTAAAAATAATAAGTGGTCTTATCAGGATTCGAAAAAAACGATTGCATTTAAAATGCATTGCGCCTACACCAATTAGTTGTCTATAAAAATTTGCCACACCTGTTTTACTTTTTAATAAGTTGTAATGTTAGATTTGTTTCTATACTGTTTTATATTTTATACTTTAATATAACAGTATTTCTTTTTTTATATTTAAAAAGTGTTTTATGTTATATTTTCTTTGAAATGAACTAAGAAGCCCCCACCACAAATCCATCAACCACCACTTGAAAATTCAATCATTGAGAGAACTAACCCAACAGAATGATGAAGTATAACAATTCCTACTTAAGACCATAATAAACCATGTTGTAATGTCTACCACATTTTTTCCTCATTACCTTGACCTTGCCCCAAGTTAGGTACATGTATTTTATTACCTTATAGGGAACCAAGCGAGAAATTCCAAGGTAATCAATAAATAAATTAAAATTTTTACTTATTACATTATATGGAATAAATACAAGCTATTTATCAATGTCGTAGCCGCCTAAATCTCATAAACTATCGGTCATAGAAATTTAAGCCCGAAAAATTCATAATTAAAAAGGCAACGAAAATATTTGGCACGTTTACTTCATAAATGTCTATGTCTATTAGACTGAGATCCCAGCGTTGTGCAGAACACCTATGTTTAGCTAAATTATGCAAAAATGGTACAAGAAAAATATTTTACGGAATGCGGCATAAAAATCGACCCTTTCACGGATATATCTTTCAAATGTACAAGATTGGCCAGAAACACCAAGCGAAGGTAGCTTCAAAGTTGTCCAGAAAAAAGAATAATCAGTTCAAAAGCATTATTCACCGAAGAACTATTAAAAATGATCAAAAACTACGACGAAGAAATTAGATAATTCTTGAAATTAACGGAAAAAAGAGCACCAAAGACTCTTTCTTACCGTTCGCCCCATTTGGAAGAATGGATCTTGGTTCAAAAACTGTTCACTTGGAATAAACACCGTCTCTAAGTGGACAAAAATGTCAGCTGGAAAAATTGAAATAGACACAAAAAAAAACATAAAATACCAAACCATTCTCATCGATTTTCAGCTTTGACAGCCTTGTTTAAGCAAGGTGTTGCTGAACAGGAGTTAATTAAACTGACGGGTCACTCAAATGCAAGCTCTTTGAAACCTTATCTGCAGCTGGATTCCATTTACCACCGATAAGTTGATCGAGATGCGTCAACGATGATGCTGCCTCTAGTGGATCGGGGCACATTACAAGCATTTTAAAACACCTAATAAAAGAGAGCAGGCTATTGATGAGATGTAGAGTTGTCACCACAAAGCATCATCAGTATAGAGGTTTTACGTGGGTTACCAAGATCTAAACAGACAACTGGAGGGGGATTTTATTGAGAGTGGTACAGGGGTACAGGACAATGGGTGCAATAGCAGCAACCGTGCTGCCAAGGTCATACCCTTTGGATCTGATGACTAAGGCAAAGAGGCAGCGGTGGAAGGGTGCCACAAAAGAGGAAGTTCAGGATTAGATGGAGAAGGAAATGGTGAGAAGGTGGGCAAGAGTTTTGGGAGGTAAACTACTTCTTGACCCAAGTGCTCACTGGGCATGGGTCAAGAGTGGGGTATCTACACAAAATTGGGAAGAGAGAGACTGGAATATGCGTGAGGTGTGAGGTGGAGGATGATGAGGGTCATGTGTTTAGATGTTGGAAAAACAAGAAGGATTTAGAGAAATTGGAGAGGAGACTCGGGGTAGCAGTGTATTGGGGAAACATGGTGGAGTTAATGTTGAGAAGAGAGAAAGAATGGGTGGAGGTTAGCAAAGTTCTGGAGAAAATGGTTAGGAGAAGGGAATGTTCTGATGAGTCCAACACTGTTGGGTTCTGGATAAGGACCCATCGAACATGAGTTTCCCATCTCAGTCCGAAAAAAAAAACCGACAACTGTCAGTGCAAACTTCTTATTCAAATTAAGAGATGGCGCACCTCGGTTTTCTTACGAAAATTGATAATCGTGTTGTACAAATATGTTGGTACTAGATCGACATCGGTTGTTGTTTTATAAAGTTGTGACAGTTGACAATATTTATCTACGGTTTTGACTTCGTTGGTATACATTTTAAGGTGCTTAGAAGTAATTTAATTCTGAATTTACCTTTGTATCAAAAAGTTGGATAGCAAAATGCGACAGTGATGGTTTAGCTACACAGCATGGTGTTCTGGTAAATAATAGGTACAGTCGGCTCTAGAATAGCATATACATGTTAAATGTGAATTTCGTTTACCTACCGAAGTTATAAAAACGCCCTTCTTGAACAACAAAGGAATGGCAATTTTTAAAACGCCTACAAGGGTAGGTCATGTCCCGAATAAATAAGTTTTTTTTTGCATTTTTGCACTGATATAATAAAAAAAAAGGGATTTTAATCCTAAACAAACATTTATTATCGAGGGTTCCAAACTAAGTGAAGATGTGGGCGTGGACAACTGTTTATCTGATTTCAAATTTATTATTATTTAAACCGTGATTGGTTACACAAAATAAAAAGGCTGTCTATTCAATGTAAACGATTTTAGTTTGAAAATGTATATGCTATTCTGAAGCCGATAGTACATACCCATTTGGAAATTTAATCACTTGAAAATTAAAGCTACTTACTTTTTATAATATTTTAACTTAAATTATATGCGGAAAACTGAGTTTTATATGCTAATTTAATTTATATTGCAATAAATTGTAATAAACTACGAGGGTTATCTACAAAGTTTCCGACCTCAACATGAAGATGGCAGCACTCGTAAACAAAAGTTGGGTACCCACTAAAATTTCAGCCATTTTGGACGCGCAGTTGTTGTTTGACAATCATTTGAGTGAGTTGATGTGAGTGTTTTTATGAAAATGGAAAAAATCGAGTATCGAGCTGTCATTAAATATTTGTTTTTAAAAGGCAATACGCCTACGCATATCAAAGACGAGTTGGACGCTGTGTACGGGGACTCTGCACCATCATTTACCACCGTGAAATTTTGGGCTGCTGAATTTAAACGTGGCCGTACCAGCTTGGGTGACGATGAACGTTCGGGACGTCCAAAAACTGCAACCACTGACGATAATATCGCTCAAGTTTACCAAATGGTGCTAGACAACCGTCGAATTAAAATTAGAGAGATAGCGGAGGCTATAAACATGTCCAAAGAACGTGTTTATAACATATTGAATCAAGATTTAGGCATGAGAAAGCTGTCCGCGCTTTGGGTGCCGCGTTTGCTCACTTTGGACCAAAAACGTGTTCGAATGAACATTTCCAACTCTCTGTTGGCGCAGTTTAGGCGCAATAAATCAGAGTTTTGGCGCCGATTAATTACTGTAGATGAAACTTGGATACACCATTATACTCCAGAAACAAAAACACAGTCAAACAAATGGACTGCGAAGGGGGATTCGGCTTCAAAAAAAGCAAAGGTTGTTCCATTGGCTGGGAAAGTGATGGCAACTGTTTTATGGGCTAGTCGTGGAGTTATCTTAATCTATTATCTTCAAAAAGGAACCATTACAGGAGCATATTACGCAAACTTGACAAGCTGAAGGCAGAAATTGCGGAAAAACGGCCACATTTGCGGAAAAAAAGAATTTTGTTTCACCAAGACAATGCGCCGTCTCACACCTCAGCGGTTGGCATGGCGAAAATCCACGAATTACGGTTTGAACTGCTTGACCACCCTCCTTACTCACCAGATCTAGCCTCAAGCGACTTTTTTTGTTCCCTAAGCTAAAAGTTGAGCTCGGATGACAGAGATTTTCGTCGAATGAGGAGGCCATCACCTTCGCAAACAACTATTTTGCAAAGAAAGACGCCGAGTACTATTTGGACGGGTTTAAGAGATGGGAGCATCGCTGGGAGAAGTATATAGACTTACAAAGAGACTATGTAGAAAAATAAAAATTAATTTGAAGAAAAAATATCTAGTATCTTTGTTAGGTCGGAAACTTTTCAGGCAACCCTCGTATTGATTAACCTAACTTTTAGAATTATTTTTTCTCATGGAACTAAAAATGTATCACTATTTTTATGACAATTTACTGTTTCGACGTTGAGATTTAACCTAAGTTGTCTAAAGTGAACTTTCCAACATGGTCATATTTTTTTTCACAATTGTTGGTTATAGTTTTAAATACCGGTTTTTCTTTAATTTTAAAATTTAAATTGGAAATTAAGAATATTATAGATGTAGTAAATATACACAATAAAAATGACGAGGAAATGGTGTCTTGGTTAATCGAGAACAAATTAGTTAAGATGCCAAAACAGAATTTGTAGAAGAAAGTGCGAAATTAAGAAAATATTATCATGTTAGGTTAGGTTAGGTTTTGGTTAGGTTACAGCGCATAGATCATTTGGTACGTACACACACAGGATTAAGAAAACATTAGACAACCGATGTTTGACTTGTGACAAAATAGATGACCGCGATGTGGTACTGTAAAAGGTGGGATATAGAAAGGAAAAATATTGGGTTCCCTTTAGAAAGACCTGGGGAAATAATTGAACGGATGTGCAATGAAAAGCAAGTATGGGATATATTTTATAACTATGTCTGTGATATTTTGAGGAAAAAGGAAATAGAGGATAGGGAGTTGAGGGGTTGAATCCCCTTTTAATTTCGAAACAAACGAAATAGGATCTGTAATACTTGAGTCTTTTTGACGAAGTGAGAGTAAAAGTTGGAGATAAAGGGTAGTGTAAAAAAAGAGCGGCTTGATGGTATGAGCAAGAGCTTAGTTCCAAGCTTGCTCTTTTGAAACGGCAGGAGAAAGTGAGGTCGAACTCTATTTCAACCCCACATATCCCGTTATTACTAACGGGAATCTGAAGTAGGCACAAATATCGGTGTCCAAAGCAGATTTTTAAGCCACCTCCCATAAAAAAAATGTTTGGTTTGGTTAGGTTAGGTTAGGATAGGTTTGGTTAGATTATACTAGCTTCGCCACCCGGCTCTAAATGTTGCAGATTTGTTTTGTTATGTAATATCTTTTATAATATGCAAAAGGACCGGTTAGTTTTGGTCAGTAATATTCTCTCTACATTTCATATTTTCTTACCAATTTTTTATAAATTCATAATGTAAAAAAATATTAAGTAAAGAACTGTAGTACCTAGTACACATTTTGGATAGAGTGGAGAAAGAGAGAGAAATTTATATTTTTAATAAGTGTGTATATTAATAATTTAAAATTTCTTAGCTAAGCGCTTTCAACCATAAAATAGGCCATCTTCAGAGCTAAATCTAAATTGGAAAATATGTGTATAAATTAAATGAATTGAATTTAAATATAAATAAAGTAATTTACGTCAAGTTAAATATTTCCCAAGAGAGATCATCAAAAATACAATAATAGGACACATCAAATACGGACATCCAAAAAGAAAATTCAATTTCCCGCTAGTCAAAATAGTCAAAAACCAGGGAAGCAAACCTAACAATTCCTAAAGAAATAAAGGTTTATCGATTTCAAGGTCGTAGGCTTTTTGACGTCACCAAACAGGGACGAGTGATGTCACATTATATCCAAACAAACTTTTGCCTTATTGTAGTTAATTTGGATTTAAGATTTTTATATTATGTATTTTCATGTATTTTCTTGTTTATGAGTTATTATAGTGCTAAATAGACGTCCAATTTAAAGAAGTTTTATTGTGTTGTATATAAAAAAAATTTGCTTTTGAGGTTAAGTAATATTATTTTAATTTTTTCTCACCTTAGAACAAAATTAAATTTCTTTAAATATAACTCAAACTATTCCTTAATGATAATAATGTGTTTATATAGAACTATAATGTCAAAAACTCCACAAAAAAACAAGAAAATCCACAATAAAAAAAACTTCAATGCAAACTAACAACCATAAGGCCACAGTTTGTTTGGATATAATGCTATGACTTATGTCAAGCAATGGTGACAGTGACATCACAATAATGTGGCGTATACAGCTCAAAAAAAAATAAAAAAATACGGGTGCTTTGTTTTATAAAATATTTCAATTTTATGCAATAGAAAAATTTTACTGAAAAGGCCCATTATATCAGGAAGAATGATTTGGATAAGTCTACTGTGTATCGAAAATATGTCAATCTGACGATGCTGTCATTGAATTTAAAAAAGTTTTGTTTTGAAAGTTCTATTTTTAATGTTCTTAGTAAGATGGACTTCCAGAAAGTAAAGGTTAATACAATCAATTTCATTATATTGTAGGCTAGGCGTAATAAGTATTCTTATGAAAAAGTAACATCCCATTTAAAGAAAAATTGTGGAAAATACATCAATTGATATGCATATTCCTTGGCTTCCTTTACATAAAAGAGATAGTTATTTTTTTTTCAGTCAAATTAAAATGTTTACGTTAGTAATACCTATGATAAATAAAATAATTTGCTATGTAGATTCATCATTATATTTAACTATCATGTCTGGGTCTCTAGATTTTATGTTATTTTAGCGATTTGTTGGAAAATTATTTATAGCACCACAAGCTTAAAATTCCTAAACCTTTGATTAAAAACAAGGCTGAAATGTAAAAGATACATTAATATTATTATCCATACTAACACTACATACGACACTAGTTTATGTACTGATTTTTAAAATACTTTTTCCTACGACCCCCCATGAAAACGAAACCTTACACAGACTTTTGACACTTAGAAAATTGGTAATATTACGCGCTTTCGGAAAAATAAAAAAAGAAGCAATATCACACAGGTGTAATATTGTCTAAAAATGCACAGAACGTAATGATTTAAGCAAGATTAATGAATAAAAAACTATTTTGTAAATAAATTACTTTGGTTTGTTAAATTTAATGAAGAAATGTTATCTTTTGGTAAAAAAATGTTAAATTAATTATTTCATAAAAAAAATTGTATGAGTTGCATCATCTATGCAGCCAAATATACACATGAATAAAAAACTATTTTGTGAATAAATTACTTTGGTTTGTTAAATTTAATGAAAAAATGTTCTTTTGGTAAAAAAATATTAAATTAATTATTTTATAAAAAAATTGTATGAGTTGCATTACCTATGCAGCCAAATATACACATAGGTATGGTATGCTTTTAGTTTCCATTTTATTACTTATAGATGTGTGTTATGAATGCCCTATTATTTTCATAAAAATTGGTTTAAAATTTCAATAAGTTGAATTTGGGTATACTATAGGTATAACAGATACAAGAAAAAATGGAGAATTACAGGAATTAATGTAATTGACAATATTCAAAATACATTACTAACGCACAACGTTTCCCGAGTAACAATTAATTTCACCAACTGTGCCAACAACCATTTTAATTTTCATGGAGCCTAGACAAACAATTAAAAAGTCATTTATCTAATTAAGAAATTTGATGTTAATTCCTGAGAGAGGTGGTTATTTGGTTTTAATTAATTACATTTATATAATAGTTCATCAGCATGGGCTATAGAGCGGGTCACAGTTATTATGCAGCGTGGCCGGCATAGGCCAATGTAAATCTTATGGGCGAATATTCAACACTGTTGCCGCTTTGGTTACGGCTTGAACCACAATTAACTCAGCCAATTTATTTTCGTAGAAACGTTTTATTATGAATTTTGCAAAACAGATGTATTCTATATAATAAATATTATTAAAAAATGGAATTCAAATCTATTTATGTAGATTGTAATCAGTATATACCTGATCACTTGATGGATTATTTAGGTCTTTACTAAATCTTTCAGACAAATCCTAATCCTATTGCCAGTGAAAATATTATTTAATTACAAAGATGCTAATTATTTTTACCTGTATGATCCCTTGATCCTCGTAAACCGTTATGTAATATTCCTGGAATGTAGAGGTAAGTAAATGTACAGGTAAGTAATAACATAGGCAGGTACCTATCTGTTTCTGCTGATAAACAAAAGGGCATTATTGAAACAACAGCCATGCAGTTAGCAGCACCGTTTGAAAAATTTAAACAAGGTAAAAATCTTCATCGTCAAACCAAGAGGCTTTTATTGAATATTTTAACGTATACGTTGAATACAAAAGATGACTAAAGTGTGACAGCGAAAATAGAACTGATTTCTGAAATGACTGGCCTTAGTGTGAGAACAGTGTATAATGTGAAAAGCGAAGCCGCTACTGGACCTTTGACATCGCCAAAAAAACGAAGACGCAACAGCAGCCAGTCGAATTCAAGACTGATCACCTACGATGAAGGTATCCAATCGCAAATACGAAAAGCTGTGCATGAATTCTACTCCGAAAATGTTCCACCAACACTGGCAAAAGTTCTTGCTAAAACAAATTCAGACGAAAATGTACCAAATTTTTCTAAAAGTACGCTAAGACGCTTGCTTAACGATATGGGGTTTGTTTATGGAAAGAGAGGAAGAGACTCGATTCTAATAGAAAGAGCTGATATAATCGCCTGGAGGCACAAATATTTAAGATCAGTGAAGTTCCGCGAAGAAGGATATAACGTAATATATCTGGACGAGTCATGGATTAATGTGGGCCACAGTGTAAATTTTGAATGGAAAGACACTACCATAAAAAATGCCCGAGATGCATTTGTCAAAGGAATGACAACAGGACTGAAGGCTCCAAGTCAACGAGGACCGAGATTTGTTCTCCTCATGCAGGCTGGAAGGACGGTTTTCTTGAGGGTGCAGAAAAAACTTTTCTGGCAAAGAAAGGTGCAGACGATTACCACGACGAAATGGACGCAGAAGGCTTTGAGGCCTGGTTTAAAGATCAATTGATCCCTAATTTGCCGAAAAACGGATCAAAGAATGTTGTAGTGTTGGACAATGCGTCATACCATTCGGCGAAGTTACCTTTTCCAAAGACAACTTGGAATAAGGAACAAATAAAGTACTGGCTACTGGAAAAAGAGTTTTACTTCGAGGATGATTAATTAAAAACAGAATTATTGGCTACTGCAAACGCGTTTAGAGAGCAGTACGACCTAAGAAAAATAGACGACATTGCCACGGAACATAATATAACAGTCCTACGATTACCACCTTATCATTGCGAATTAAATCCTATTGAAATGGTGTGGAGCCAAGTGAAAGGATATGTGGGTCGTAATAACAGTACTTTTAAAAAAGAGAATGTGGAAAAACTTATAAAAACAGCGTATTCGCAAGTAACCCCAATGCAGTGGTCTAATTATGAAAAAAAGGTAGAGAAGACAGAGGAAAATATGTGGCAAACAGATCATTTAATGGAAGACATTGAGCCAATAATAATAAATCTAAATGAAGAAGATGAAGACTAGGATGACGATGAAGATCAGTAATATATTTCTTAACCCTCAAATGTTCCATTCAATTTTCATTTATTTTAGTTATTACCTGCTAATCATTGTCATTTTTAAAGTTTAATTTTAAATCAAGTTAAAATACGTAATTATTAATTCATTTACTTATTATATATTTTGTTTGTTACAACAACCCGCCAGAAGAAGAAAAATCCTCGGAAAAATCATCGAAACGTCGGCAAGATTTCATTAGCTTTTCTCTGTTAATCGTTCTCCCTTAAAATTTAGATGACAGCTGACTTTTTTACCACTCGTCTTGTAATTTATGTATATATTATTATTATTGACATATTTTTATTATTAATTATATTATTTCATAATTTGACAAAGGTCGCTGTATTTATTTATTTCTTTATACGTGATAATTAAACGTATAAAATTTGAATATTTTAGCGGATTTACAATATTTTCCTTTAAACGCGTAAAATTTATCTAAAAGCATAATTGTAAATATTCTTAATTACTCACTAAACGATTTTCAAATAATGAATAATTTAGTCAACATTTAAATCATAATAGTAACACAATGACAAGTTATATTCCCGCGCCAGTTGGAACAAAATTCGAAGAACATGCCGATATGGCAACGCCGTCGTCCATAAACGCAATGCTGCATAATAACTGTGACCCGCTCTATAGACAATAAATGTGTTTGGCTTCTAAATCCTGTAGGAGACTGACTACTAGGGCATCCCAAGGAAGTGGTAATAGCTCCTCTCCTTGGGGACATCCTTTGCCTACCTTAGCTACTACGGTAGCTTCGCCCAGAGAGGATATTACTATCCTTTTCTCTAGACAGGCCTTTATCTATTAACAGAAGTTTTTTGGTACCACTGAGTCACTGAAATATTTGAGCTAATAACTTAATTTGATAAGTAACCCTATGTGCATAATTGCAAAAACAGGTACGTTATTAGTCTATAAATTGAGGATTTGTTTATATCCTAATACATAAGAATATAGGTACTCGTTAGTGTTGCTAGTTTATAGTGTCATCTATATTTTTATTATTTTATTCCAAGAACATTTTCGGTAGTGAAAATGGCGTCAAGTTCGAGTTTTGTTCCAGTACAAGTGGCTTATTTAAATCAAAATGCGTTTTCTCAAAGAGAAAAAACTATTGTTTTAAACGTTCATGATGCACTAATATATCAAGATGCATCAGCAACTGTTCGTGATGTGGTGACTAGGTGCTCCAATATGACCGGTGTTAGTGAACGAAGTATATATCTATTTTTAAGTGAGAGAACACAGGGAAACGTTAGTGAACCAAAAAAACACGTAGGAAAAAAGTCCATTATGGCCGATAACTTTAATAGAGATATCATTAGAAGATAAGTCCATTCTTTGTACTTAGATAAAGAGATTCCGACTTTGGACAAAGTAATGACTGTTATAGCAGAAGTAGATACGAATCCCAAATTTGGACGAAATACGTTATGGAAACTCCAGGGGTGCTATTCTCGAGTTTATGAGAATGATTTGCGTATGCGAATTTATTGGTTTTTCGTATGAGAACTTCAAATGAATATTCTTGATCGATAGAATGTGATTTTTTTAGTCGCGTAGGAGAATATTTTCATGCGAATTTTTTCTACTGGGTCTGCTCCATGAGAAACGCAAAAATCGAATACTGAGAGAGAATAATCAACCAAAAAATATGGCTGGATTATACGAATTGCGTTAAATAGCGGCCATAAATATATTGGAGAATATCGAAGAAGAAGCAAATACAGTGAGAAATTTCTATAGAAATCTAGATCCATTTGTTGAGATGTCTGAGTGCAAAATTCAAATCTATATTTCGGATGCCAAAGCAATCCTTATACTTCACCTTTCGCCAATGACGCCAGTCTTTTTTGGCCCCTGGTATACTATTCAAGGTATTACCCGTTCTAACTTATTTTGCAGTTGTCAACATAATTAGAAACTCAACCAAATAACTTAAACTATAGGTTTTATAATCAAAAATCAGTTTATAAGATTTATAATTGTGATTTATAAAGTTTGCCATTTGTTTGTCGAGACGACAAAGTAAGGTTACGACTAAAGGTATGTTTACCGAGACAGAACAATCGTCACTGTATGGGCGTCTTACAAATAAAAGCTGTCAAATTTAACAGAAAACGAAGATATTACCATTATCAACACCAACCTTTAAAGTAAAACTTGTTTTTAGGATGGATGCCCTGCTTTAACACAGTGTTGTCAGATTAGTCACACGAAGGATATTCGTGTACGTAATCAAGTGGTTCTAGTGGTGTTCAAGAATACGGGTTTAAATTCGCATGCGCATATTTTTTAGAGAATACTTTCGTATGAGAAACTTTTCGTGTAAACTCGAGAATAGCACCCCTGAAAGAAATTGGTTTTAATGAGACAGAAGAAATTATTTGCTGGAGAACACAGTACTTAAGAAGTATTAAAAAATGAAATGAAAAAATGAAAAAGTTTCGGAGCGAGGAAAAAACTATATTTTATTTAGATGAAACATGGTTGAATGAAGGACACACTGTTTCTAAAGCATGGATGGACACCAATATTTCAAATTTCCTTTAGGCAGTATTACTTTTGCTACCTTATCACTGTCAATTAAACCCTATAGAAGTAATATGGGCACAGGTAAAAGGTGAGGTGGCAAGAAACAATACAACTTTTAAATTTAATGACTTTTGATAAATTCTTTTGCATGGAAACGTAACACGGAAAAATTGGACCAATGCCATAAACCATATGAAGAAGGAAGAAGAACGATTGTGGACTGTTGATATCAATATTGAAGAACCCATTGTAATTCCTATCGGACCAGGCAACGAATCTGACTCATCGTCGGATGATTACGACGTAATGGAAGCCGACAATTAAAGGAATAAGTGCTTTTTGCATTAATTTATAGTTAATTCTTACTTTTTAATATGTAGGATATATTTATGTTATTTTTAATTTTTATTTGAATTATGCTTTAAAAAAACATCGGTTCTACGGTCATGGGATCTATTCAGCTACCTGTTGTGACAATATTATCTAGGGTTTCTAATTTGTTTGGGTTAGTTAATCCCTAATTACGGGGTGAACTCTTTGAAAAATAACAACTATGACTATGTTTTAATAGAAATGTATACTACTTTTAGTTATTTTTCACGAACCTCCCTTGCTTGGGCTTTGAAGGAGGTGCATTTATAATGAATTAATAAACAATAATGTCACTGTGTAAGTTTCTGACAAACCAACCATGGCCAACTCACAATAATTATTGGTAAACGTTAAAATATCTACCAAATTAATATTTCGATGGAAAAATAAAAATATCTAGAAAACTGATTACTTTAGGTATAGGAAGTACTTGATAAAATTTGAAGAATGATATTAGTAGTTTTCGATAGTGATTTAAAATATAGGGTGTTCTATTTAAAATTACCAAGAAAATAATGTACTTGCATTTTGACTTACCCTGTTTTTGATTTAACAAATATTATGAGAACGAATATGTTTTATAATTTTTAACAATTATTAAACTATGGTTGCATTAGATCAATGCTTCTATACTCCTTTTTAATTATACAGGGAGTTAAACTTGATACTATTTTCAGGTAATATTGGTTATAACTTTTTAAATACCCGGTATAACATAATATAACTTTACATTGTTGCGATGTGGAAGTTATGCAGATTTCGAATTTAAAATAAAATACAGGGTGTTCCATTTAAAAAAAACATAAGTTTGGTGTGCCACCATCTTATGGAACACCCTGTAAGATTGTAACTAATTTTAAAATGTGGAGTTTAAAGCTGCTTACAATTTTTGTCAATAACTTTTTTTGTAATTTTTACTATAACAGACCTACTGAGTTTTCTCACACTAATCAATCACCCTGTAGTTTAATACAATTTTTTAAAACCAAAAAACTTGTTTTATGAAGAAATTTTTTTTGGAAAACCTACCCTGTATAGTTACGTAACGTTCAATGCTATTAATTCTAAATGATTGTTGTCCAATAATATTTTCACCTTAAGTAAGGAAAATACCACCTTGATGTCTAGTAATAAACATACTTTTAAAAGCACTTATCTTTAATTCAACTGTTTTTTTTTGTTAAAAAATATCTTTGTGTGTAATAAACCCCTAAAACTATTAATTTTCCCATTCATTTCCCTTTACTATTGTTCTAGTTATACAACCATAAGGGCAAATTATCAATTAGTCCCTACTGTTAGTGAATTCCTTATTTAATAGTCACCCTAAATGTTCGGTATGTCGTTATGATACGAAGAACAATTTATGATGTGTATATTTTAACAAAAATCCCTGTCGACTATATTGATTAAATGAACATTTTCGAGGAAATACAGTTTTCGCTTTAATATTTGATGGTTTTTGGGAACAGAGCTGAACGTACACAGTACCAGACCGTTTCTAGGAATTTAAAGGTATTCAAAAGCTCGTCGTGTTGAGAGTTGTTAAATGGATTTTCGTGAATCATTCTACGAATTTTCGTATCGAATCGAAATTGTACATCATACCGCGAGATTATGTCAGCTGTTGTTACAAAAAGGAAATTGGAATTCCATTAGAGAGAGTCCACTAAATCAGATCATGCTTATCAATACAATCAGGTGAGAGAGGGTAATGATAGAAAATTACTTAGGTTCAAACTGTTGTACTAGATGGTAATCTAAAAATAATTATAACATTTAGAATAATGCATAAGAAAATATTTAAAACAAAAAATAATTCTATAAAAACAATTTTAAGATCTTTGTAAAATCCTTCCAAAAAGTGAAAAATTAAAATTAATACAAAGTGTAACCTCCACGTTGGTTTATTACTGCGCTATATCTTTGGTTCATAGACAAAATAAGATTATTAATATCACTTTGGGGCTTACTCACCCACTCTGCTCTCAGAAGCTCTCGAAATTGAATCGGTGCATAAATGTTACCCATATTTGAAGTGATTCTATGTTAAAACATGCTTAATAGGATTAAGCTGTAGAGATTGTGCTAGCCATGGTAAAACTTCAATTTCCTCACTTTCTAACCAGTTGGTACAATATGTGCAGTATGTAGATGGGCATTATCATGCATTAAGCAGAATGTTTCACCAACTGAGCCTGCAAATGGGTGCACAATAGGACAAAGAATGGTATCTAAATACAATAGACCTATTAGGAATGAATCAGGAAAAAACGAGATCGGTCCTGCATCCCTGCCACCCCATACCATGATTATGCCACCTCTGTATCTGCCCATTTCTTGAACATGTCTTAGTTGTTCTACATTTCCAGATCGCCTCCACACTCTTGTTCAACAATAGTCTGTTAGTCTCTTAGCTGTTAAAAATCGATTTTGAGTTGCTGCTGCAGAAAATCCCTGTCCTGGATGTTACTCAGCTGTACTACCAGTTTCTCTAAAATGGTTCCATAATCTACTGATAATGCTTTGAGAAACACCCATCTCCGCAGCAACTTGAGCTTTCCACATACCACCTTCAAGAAGACCTACAGCTTGATGCATTTTGTCTAACATTAAATGACTCCTTTCCATGATAAAACACAAAAATTAAAATGTAGATCCTAGACAATATCTTCATTAGAATGATCCATATCTCAGGATTGTTTTACTTTTAGCAATTTTTTAAACAAACAGTTATATTTATCATTATGAATTGAATGTATAACATTCTACATGCGATTTAATCAATACAGAAATTAATTCCATCTAATTATTTTTTTTAAATTATCCCTAGACTTTTCCAATGTGTGTAGATGTAATTATTGAGGTTTATACATCAGTGGTAAACTTGATTGAATTTGAAACAGCAGCTAATTCAGGTTTTCCTCCTTTAGAAAAACTAAACTTAACTTTGAAAGAACAAAACATGTATAAAACAATACATAGGTATGCAGTTTATAACAAATTAGAAAAAATCTATAAGAATTTTAACAGTAATAGTACTTAAACACTTTCAATACCAAGTGAATATTACTGATAAAAAGTAAATATTAATCCATACATGTAGATAAAAGGAAATCAAACAATTAAAGTCCACTTAATTACCATAAGTTTCATTTCCAAGTAGCTTATCAGATATTTCACTTCTATGATAAGAATCTATACATTTATTGAATCAAAATGTTTTTATATTTTGAAAAACAGCTGAGTAACTACCTTCATTTATGTAGGTACTACATATATAGAAACAGCAGCAGTTTCTGTGTATAAATTAAATCTTCAATTTCAAATTTTGTGTTAAATTGGAGAGAAAAGTGTTATTTTAGAAAATTGAGAAATAATGTTTCATTGGCTTTAACACAAATTACAAAAATTGCATATAAATATAATTAAGCAGTTGATTTCACATTTCTACAAAATATAATGAGTTGGGTACAGCATTACAACCAGAGACTACTAAATTTATATTGATAAAAAAATATCCCAACACTTCAGGAATAATATTAGAATATAAAAATTAAATTTGATATAAGTGTGTCATTCAGAAACAATAACAATCATAGTGTTTAAGATAAACATTTAATAATTTAAAGTCTAATAATTAAGTAGGACATCCTAAAATATGTTCAGTATCATTTCTAGTAGTACGAATTATCCAGTGCACATTCTTAAGCGAGTAGGCAGATAATTTTAAATTTGCAAATAGCAAATAACATTAGCCATCTGACGTCTATTAATATCCACCTAGGTGCCTGTCCGCAATCATCTATCAATTATAACTTCACGAAAAAATCATAAATAAACATCAAAGTTAATAAATATTTTAAGTTTTGAATAAATCATTAAAGCTTACATATAGAATAAGTAAAAATAAATAAAAAATATTCAAACTTAACCTAAAAAATGTCATAACATCTTACCTGACGTTTGTTCTCGTTTCCATTTTCGTTTGGACTTAGAAAAATTAATGATTACAATCACTGCGGAAAAGTCACATAGATCCGTTTTAAATAACACAAAGACAAACTTATACAATATATAATTTTCCGTTAAATAAATTATAAAACCAAAATATCCATTACACTAGTATTCCCGCACTAAATTTAATCGATATTTGATATTTCACCTGGGCTTATAAAGAATATTGTGTACCTCTTACTAAAATTAAAGTTGGCAACACAGAACAAAAAATATTGCCAATATCAATACAACATTAATCCGACAGAGCCATCTGTTATTTACTTTATGACCTAATGGTTTATACAAGAAGAAATTGTTTTAAAACAAATAAGTTAAAGGATTGTTCTATAGCTACCGCTGGCAATAAAACATCAGAAATTATTTAAATAAACAGATTTTTCTCCAATCATCCGCAAATTACACTTTTACAACAGTTGACAAAAATATAACTAATAAACCAAACGCCAAATAAAAAAATAATATCTTTAATGAAAACTTTTGGTGTATTTCTCTTTTTATGTTTTTATTAGTAAATTTACTAAAATGCTAATTGTCAAACGAATATGACATTTCGTGGAAATTCGAATTAAAATTTATTTATTAAAATATCTGCTTTTTTGTAAATTTTTTTACATAACAAAAATTGTAAAAAAGTATGTTTAATGTAATATCACACTATTATAGGTAAATCTTATATAAAAGGAATCATCATTTAAATTATATCTCTGACAAATAGTATATTACGTAACAAGAATTGTAAGTAACCCATTACGACCGAAGTAAAATTTCACGAGTGTGTAAAGGGATTACAACTCCTGTGTTGCCCACATTTAGGGCCATTACTCTTTTAATCTTAAAGGGATTTCTCTAATACTAAAAGTTTTTTTATGTTTTTCAATTGACTAAAAATATGTAAATAAACTAAATAAAGTAGCATCCTGATAAAAATTTCTTTGCAATTTGATTAAACAAAGAAATTTAAATGAAGAAAGGAAAAAAAACCAATGTCAATGTCACAAAATATTTATTGTTATATGAATTTGTTGTAAACAAAAGCGACTAGTTTCGGCCTACAATACGGCCATCATCAGGCTACAAAGAATTAAAACAATTACAGAAATTTAAGTTTTCTTATCTAAACGCACGTGTATATTATATCTCATTACGTGTATGTTATTGTTAAATTTCATTTACAAGGAGTGTATAGTAAAATTTTTTATGTTTACAGTCAGGGCCAGGGCCATAGAAAATAGTATATTACGTAACAAGAGTTGTAAGTAACCCATGGCGTAATATAAATTTAATCACTTAAGTAATATACCTACAGTTGGTAAATATATTATTTGTATATGTTTGGATTCGACGTCGTACTATAAAACTCGTCAAAGAAATATTTGAATCATTCCACCCAGTTATGTAAAACCGATTAGTTAATAGATAATCTGGGATTAATTTTATGATTTATATGTTTACCTACGTAAAAGAAACACTAATTAATATCTAATCCCACCGTATGGAGTAGCTATTACTGTGTTGATATTCGGATGTATAAAAAGTTATTTAAATTGTATTATCAATATTTTTAATATACCGATATGTTACCCTTATTTATCACTAAATCCCCTACCATTTTCAATAGTAAATGATGCAATAATTGGAATACTATAATATTTACCAAATCAATAAAAAAAGTCTTTGAAGTCCGTATTAGGGTACAAAAATCATTAACAGTTTTGCTCGGGGAAGAGCACCGCTTTGATCCTTCTTCAAGTTTTATGAAAGTAAAATTTGAAGTCGGATCTCGTAGTTTGGTATGCCTATTAGGGGAAAACAAGCAGATGAGGGTGTTTTATTAGACTTATTTAAATTGAGAATCAATTCAGGGCACGACAAATTAAAGAGTCACCTGGAAACGAATTGATAAATTTATGTAGTGCAGCTATTAGGAGAATATAATAAGTTAGGCTCAGCAGACCATGGCTTACGCTGTCTTAGCTTAGATGAACCAGCAGACGTAACTGGGAAAGAACAGCTGTCAATAGAGGTGCGGTTCTAAGACGAAAGCAAAAGAAACCGGCGAAGATTGAGAGGAGTTTGGATTCTATGGCTGTTCTACATACAATGGCAGGAAAAGAGGGTGACGTACAAGCCATTTTAAGAAAAAAATATCCTCGTGCTTTATATTTTCATTGCTCAAGTCACAAACTCAACATCAGAGAATAATAACGAATACTCTGGCGTTTCCTTCCCAGCATTAAAGACGCAGAATAATTCCAAGAATTTTATAACCTGAATATAATCGGAGAACTGAACCATTGGTATAATTTATGGGTCAGAAGTCAGAAGGGCATTGATTATTTTAAGCACTATCCTATGCACCACAACAACCGTAGAACGGTCTCCGTAGAACCAAAGAATACACCAACAAGAAGCGAAAGCCGGTGAAAATCCTTTGATGTTGGTAGGGCCAAAATGTATAACCTTGAAAAACTGAAATTGACAGGTAACTACGTTTTTACACTGAGAGAAATACAATAAATGTTTACGTATTTAATGGTTACAAGGAGAAAAATAATATAGGTACCGTAGAATGGGGATACTTTACATAACGGGTATAGGTACTTTGATTATAACTTCGCCTTAATACAAATTAACTTATCCTTAAGTAATTCATTTCTCCTGCTCAGGTTTACACTAAAATGGTTTTGAAAACGAAATTTTGTGAGCGCTCGATTTAGTTGACCACTGAACCACCGAACGTTAACAATGTACGGTGACTGAACCCAGGGCAAGGGTTCAGTCACTTTCTCGCTGTAAAGGTAAATTTTAAATAGTTTTTAATGTCATCGCTTTTATGATTTTCTTTAAGTATAAGTGCAATCGTTTACATAATTAAACCAGACATAATTATAGAGACAGTGGTGTAATAATTATATTTGATGACTGGGGTAACTTGAATAGGGGGTATAGGGTAACATTGATCGCAGCATGCGGGTGAGTACTTAATGATATTTCAGAAATTATATAATAAAGAAGTGATTTTAGATTTTAGAGTTATTGCCGAAACCAACTGAAGAACTATAAGATATAAGATAAATTAAGTTTATTTTTTAAATTTTCAGTTGATCATTGTTACCACCTTCCGCTCCCATTCTATATTTGGCTGGAAAAATTGAAATAAAATTAATAAATGTGTTTTTAAAAACTCAGATATTTAAAGCGCTGGGGATACTTAAGTATTTTAAGAAAATAACATAGATAATCAAAGTATCCCCACTTTAAGTATAACATTGATCAACCAGTTTTTTATTTTTTACTAGAAAACCACTTTTTTCTTCATATTTCGGTAATCGTAAGCATACCAAAAACCGATGCTACAATTTTTTTTTTTAATTTTTATCTCTAATAACAATAAAGTTATTTAACTGTAAAGAAAAAAAAATGATCAAAGTATCCCCATTCTACGGTACTATTAATTCTATTATAAGTATAAGTGATTTAAGGTCTTAAGTAGGGTATATATAGGGTAGGTACCAATACAAAAATAATGATAAATTATTTTATTTTCACAATTTTTATAAATGACATAAAATAGTTATTTTTCAATTTGGTTTATGTTCGCTTTTCTTTTTGCTGTTCAGATCATTATTAGAATATTTGAGAAAATAATAAATTTTTAATCTTATAAATAACTTGTAAATAAAAATTATTGAACACTAATGGGATCTTTAGGAAATCCGAACATACTTATTCCTTCTCCTGTCCCTGAGTGGCAACCACGAACAGCACAATTTATTTTTCCCCTAATTAAAATTATAAACAGATCAACCTACACAATTTTAGTAAAGGTAAGTTTTCAAAACAATTCAATTTAAAAATTAAATGTTCTGTCAGAATTGAAAACTATCTTATTATAATCATGGCGTCTTCAGACATGCGCAAACAAAAAATAATTTGACAGAAGCCGTTACTTTCGCTTCTTGTTAGTTGGTGTATTCTTTGGTCTTTGTACGTTGCGAAGAATTATAGTATTTTTCACAGTAAATGGTATTGGCTTATTAACTGTCCATTACTATAACGCTGTTTGGCGGAATGTTGGGTAACAGACAATTTGATAATCAACACCAGAGTCCTTAATATTTTTGGCAGAAAGCCACGTAGTGTTTGGGATCCAACCATATTCTGATCCTGCGTGTAATATTGTGATTCTCTTCCCTTTATTTGATGGTGCTTTTGTTTTCCACTTATTAGAGGAATCAGACCATCCTTTGGAAGGGGTGTCATACGTGTCACACCACGTCTCGTCGAGGTAGAGTATTGGCCGATTTTCAGACCAGTATTTTCTTATTGACGTTATATATTCAGAACGCCAGTTTATTAAAGGTGTACATTCCATTATTACTTGTCTCTTGTCAATATTGCGATATTTAAAGCCTATTGCAGACAGAGCTCGCCACAGTTGATGTGATTTTCGTCATTGATGAGCCGCTGTTTTAGACTTTTGATTGTAGGGACACGCTGCCCATCGTACATAGTGTAGATTTTTCGCCTTATCAAATCTTTTTCCCAGTCGTCTAGACTTTTTGTGACACCGGAATCTTTACGCTTTTTTCTTGATTCCATGGAATTCGGTGTTTTCATTAGAAATAAATCAATGAAATTCCTTTGTAATCATATAGTAAATTATAAATATTTAATCCTAAACTCATTACAACGCAACAATTCTGGTTATTTTTTATATAATATCAAATTGAAAGTAAGTTAAAATCGATAAATTTAAATAGAAGTCGAAACGCACCTTCATTGGTCGTGACGTCAAAACTCATATCGATGACAGTTTGTTTACATTTAATGTGTGGTAATTGAGAGAGTTGGACTTTTATTTTTGATTTTATTGTGAATTATTGGTATGCAATCATAAAATGTCGTCAGTAGGGTTTGTGAAAGCATTGTCAAACAATTTACCATCCTTAGACATTTTCATGGTTAGGTTAGGTTGGGTTAGGTTAGGTTTCAATGCAGCTGAATTTCGAAATGTAAAAGCAACAGCGTAAATACTTATTTTGTGTTTTTTGCTTTAAAAAATGTCTAACCGACTTATTTTTATGAAAATCAACAAAAAATAAAGAACAGAGATGAATAAATATAAATAAAAAACTTCGCACAATCTCGCAGATACACTGTTTACAATAAAATGATGGCGCTTTCATTGGGGTATGTTTTGTGATGACACATATGAGTAGTGACGTAGGCCACCCGCCATGTTGGATCTAGTCCTTTACGGGGCAAATTTCTGAATTTGAATTTGAGGATGGAATAAGTATGCTACAAATTTTTTTTAATTTAAGTTTTTTTGGTTTTTGGGGTAATTGATTGCTGCTCTGTCTTCCTGCATGATTTTGAAAAAATGGAAAACACCGAATTTTCAACAATTCGTCTAACTGAAGTAAAAGGCACCTTCGTCAAATTACTGGTTACTCTTGCTGCAGCACCCGCGTTATATCCTTGCTGAAGTAAGGAACTATACACATTTTTTATAATGATTTTCGCGTCACAAGATAAGTGATTCTTCTTTAACGAACCACTGGAAGAAGCACTATTACTTTTTATCCACGGACGCCACATACTGCCTATTCTGTACGTTGGTGTATAAAATCTTTGCTATTAATGTCTGTAATAACAAATAAATGTTATAAAATTATTGCACGTCGTAACACAAGTGAACATTTCTAATGAAATACAAAGACTAAAATGAACAAGAAGTGTAAGCTGTAATCCTCTACAATCCCTCTCTGAGAAACAAAATTACCTGAATCAGGTCCTTTTACATTTATGATGTGCATCTCGGATTTTAAAACTTAAGGGTCTAATTGGTTTTATTATAATCCTTCAGTCAATACCAATTATTGTGAAAACTACTATAAAACGGGGCTTACAAGCATCATGGGTGAATAAATGCTTATTGATGAGCGTACATCGCAATTATTTAAAAGTGAGTGAGTTTATCGAAAAGACTGTCATAAACATATTTTCGGCAACTCCGAGAAAATTACTGTTAAATTAGTATATATAATTAAATTTAGGTTCTTTGCCGACTAATAGATATTATACCAGAATTATTTCTGTTCAATTTATTTACAATTCTTTCGCAGAAATCCTTTCCACTACACAACATAATATCCACTTTCACATCATCTTCAACGAAGCGCGATTTTCTCTTTAATGGTTTGACATGTCCAAGTTCTCTGAATTGTGCATAAATTTTAGACATTAGGCAACTGAGGATACCTCTAATTAAATAAGTTTGCCACTTCTGCAATTATCGCCGTAACCAGTCATTAAAATTTCAATTCGGTGAGTCTTAGTTAAATATTTCATTATAACTTCGCAAGATATTAATTTTTGATTAAGAATTAGCAACTACGATATTTAAATGTCAACACCTCAACAACTGACAGACATTATTTACTGATTTTGTTTAATTATATTGACATAGTTATCTATACAGTTTTTACCTATTCGTGACAAAAAATGTCAACCAAACCCAAAATATTGATACTTAGTGAAGAAATTTGAGTTCTGCATTCAGCTAATTAAAAATAAAACCATTTTTTAAAGTTTGAAACATTATTATTATCACAATTTTATGTATTTACTTGAACAAAATTATAAATAATTTCAAAATTTCACCCTCACCCTGCACAATTCATAATATTGTTAAGGAGCTTTTAAAATCATAAAAACATACAGGGTGTTTCATTAAAAATATGGATCATGGACGATGCCAGACTTTCGTGTACATTTAAATTTATGTTTAAAAAGCTCACATTTGAATTTCAAAGTTGACGGGTCCCAGCGTTTTTTATAATCTTCTAAACTAACCCCACAAATAATGTTATTTCATAAGTGGTTTCCACACTGTAATCCATCTTCTCGAAACAGGTATGAGCTGCCCTCCCTTAGCTGAAATCCTGAGTACGCCCTTGGGAGACTTTGATTTTTGTACCAAAGTAGAGCTATTATAGAGAAATAGTAAATTAATTTAACCATCTGAAGGGGGATTCAGATGCCATCAGTTTTCAAACCTAGTCAAAAGCCTTCTGTCCATGAATATAATAGCGCTACAGTGTCTGTATTATATAATTTGGCAAGACAGTCAAGGGTATATACAGTATCCGCCAATATAAACAGTACGGAAAATAAAAATAAAAATTAATTTTTAATTTCTATAATGTAAGTGTTCAAAATATTCACCATTTCGACGCAAACAAGCTTCATATCGATTTTGTAAGTCAATAAACATATTTATAAAAAGTGGTTGATGGAACTGCCGAAAAATATTTTGTATTCTTTCCCGTAGTTCGGCAATATTCGCCGGCGGATTTTCCGAATGAAATATTTTTTCCTTGATTATGCCCCAAATGTATCCGTCAGGTATGGCGTCAGATCAGGTGAATGAGACGTATATTCGAAGTCTGTTCCCCTTCTCCTAGAAATTATTCTATTATCGAAATGCTGACGGAGTAAGCACCATAACAAAAGGTATAATAATTTTCTCTCTATAACGTTCTTGGTTGACAGTAAGTGGATTTTGATTATCATATTCAACGAAATAAGGACCAATCATTCCATTACCAGATACCGCGCACCAAACGGTAACTCGAAGACTGTGGAGTGATTTCTCTACAATGACATCAGCACGTTCAAATCCAAGGAATCTGGTTGTTTGTCGATTAATATAGCCGCTAAGATGAACGTGACTCTCGTCTGAAAACCATATGTTTTTCAAAAATTCGGGATCTTCGTAAATTAAACTCAACATGCAACCACAGTAAATTTCTCTTACAGGTTTGTCCGCACCATTTAGTCGTTGTCCAACTTGAATACGGTATGGATAACCACTAATTGATTTGAACATGAGACGTAAAGACGTTTCACTAATGTTGAGTTTACATGCAGTTCTTCTTCTTTGAGGTGATTGCACAACTTGGTTAAAAACACGTCCTTCATTTTCGTTAGTGCATACTGTTTGTCGCCGACCTGAAGAACCTTTACTTCGACCTTTAATTTTTGTTGATATTTTATTGACACCTGTTCTAAGCTTGGACCATTATTACGACCTTTTCCGTATGAACGAAAATAATGCTCTACCAAAAACACTTTTTCTTCCGTTGTTAGAACCATTTTTAAATCAAATTTAACTCCACAGCACTCTCTGTTTCGGTACTGTTTATTTTGGCGGATACCGTATATAGTGTACAAACCTGTGGAGTCTTTTACTGATTTACAATGGTGTTAGCTACTTTCCAACTTTTAGGGAGGTATGAAAAAAAGAAGTTTTTGGAAATGAAGAACAAGTCTCAAAGATTTATAAGAAATCTTCTGAAGAAGTTATAATGTACCCCAATTCTACAAGAAACTAAAACAGAACATCCCAAAAAATTAAAGAGATCAGCTCCTTATATAACAACAAAAAACTTACCTGGATTTAATTTTTATAAGTGAAAGTAGTTTAATAACCCTACAATATTCTTTAATCAAAGCTGTATTGTGCGACTACCCCATGTAGTTTTTTACAAAGATAATTAGATCCACATATCAACAAGATAAAACCAAACGTTCGCTCCCCATTTATTTTAACTGCATATATATAACACTGTCAAGAGCGAAAAAGTCTCACATAATTTAACAGTTTACCGGTTTGTGTAAATTATTTAGTCTGTGCATATGGTTTTTGTAGATATTTAAACAAGGTAAGTAACTTCTTACTTTATATGTTAAAATGTTTGCGCTATATATGCATTTTATTATATAAAGAGATGGAAATTTGATTGACTTTCTGAAACTTGAAAAATTATCTTAAGATATAAGCTTTTCTGGAAGCATTGGTATTCTTCAGTTTAAGAAAATCTAAAAACTATCTAATCTCTGGAACAGTTTTGGAAGGTATCCGATCAAAGTTTAAGATATACAGGCGGGTATAACAGGGATAACATCTGGATAAGAACAAAAATTGTGAGTTAAATCTAATACTAGGGAGGAAAAAACTCTAAGAAATAAATAAATACTAAAACTGATACAGATAAAAATGAGATAATCATAAAGAAAATTAAAAAATCAATAAAAGACTCTTTATTATTAAAAGATAAAAACTTAAAATCCATTGAAAGGCTAAATTAATCAATAGAAATGAAGAGGTTCAAGAAATTGAAAAACGAATGGTGGTAAACTGAAGGAAGACTAAGATGTTGACTTATAAGATCCGGATGAAGAACAAAAATAAGAATATATAAAAGATTCTTTATCTAGTCAGACAAGAAGATGAGGGGGAATGTACTTAGAAAATACAGGCTTGAATAAAAAAAATTCTTAAGAAATATAATACAATATACAATTAAAAATTTCAATTGGCCCAAAGTAAAATAGGATAACTACAAAGATATAAAATGGACATCCCAGCACAAGACAAAGAAATTTGTTATTTATAAAATTATTTCATCACTGTCATATCTATTTTACACAAATAAACTTTTATATGTTGCAGATAATTGAAACATACACAATGAATAGATTCGCAGTTGTCTGGATCTCCTTGTTATTCTTTCTGGTATTAGCACAAGTAACATTTTCAGTGGAGGCCTGCTCAAAACCAATTGCAATGACAGAAGCAAATTTTCTAAAATATATTAATTGTAAAAAAGCATCCTTGACGAATACCAGGTATTTTTTTTAAATAGTAATCTAAAGCATATTTGTATAAAATTAAAATTGAATTTATATATTATAGTTAATTGGTAATTTGGATAAAATGCTTCATTAAAAAAACTTAACTGATTAATAATTAAATAAATACAAGTAAAAGAACTCTGAAAATATATTCTTGTTCATTTAAAAAATCCACACACAATCCTCTTTTATGTAGAAGATTGCTTATGCTCTCCCTAAATCTATTAATCGATATATTGTTTGTAAACATTAATTTTCTTCACTTAGTAAAGTCACCTGATCCTTGCAATTTATCTTGTTCATTCCAATCTTTGCAATTAATATACTGCTGTAACTTTTGTATTGATTTTTAACAGATTGGTACAGATTTGTGTTGCTTTATTTATAATTTTTTTATCATCTATCTATTTTTTCTTTCGTTTTCAATACTTCTGCACTATCTTTTTTAGTTTTTATGTACATTTGATTATCTTTTTGTTTTTATTTTGCCCCTTTTTCTGATTGTTCTGTCACACTATCTGTATCAAATAATTTGCTGTGATTCTCCTTTTACTTTCAACATAAATATTTTCAATTTGTGCAAATGTCTCCATTTACTGTGTAATTTATTATTTCTAAAATTTCTGTATTTTTTTTGTCTTTGTCTTGTTTTCTCAGGAATAAAAAACGTCTCTATGCTTTTTTGTGTGTGGTAACTCTAGTTAGGATAAGTTCAGTTAGAAAACTAGTCATTTAAATCATCAACTGCTACTTTATTTTTCATGTTTAGACAGAATATTCCTCCACTCATTTTTATGAATTGCTGCTAATCACAAAGCCAGTTCTATTTCTTCATGTTTATTTTCATTTACAGATGAGAGTTGTTCTTTATAGAACCTTCCCTTATCTTCCCACCTTATGTCTATTTGATAGTTTATCATCCCCATCATCATTTGCTCCTATATTCCATATTCATATTGTTAGTTGATTTTTTACTTTATTTTTGTTCCTTTGCTTTTTATTTGAAATGCTTTTTAATCCCTGGTTGTTATCAATAAATAATATCAATTCTATCTTTTCCCTCTTTATTTTTTAACCCCTCATGTTGTAAACTGTTTGAGATCTTTAGCTAGCCATTATTTTGATAAATATATATAATATGAGCTTGTACTTATGTATTCCCCTTTTCCATCTGGTCTAGTTTGTTTCAGAATTTGCAATAACTATTTTCTGCAATTTTTCTATGTATCTTTATACTCATTGATTAACTAAATTACATTTTCTTAGTATGTCTAGTATTTTTATTTTAATTTCTCCATTTTTATTGGAGTTTATGATTCATATTGTTACTCATTATCAGTGCCTGAAACTATAATCATATTTTATTTAGGTATGGAAAGAGATCACATGAAATTGAATATCGAGAAATACCAGAAGAAACACAATCAATTAAGGAATATGTTGGACTGAATGAAGTTTTGAAAAATTTTTATGAATTTCTTAAACAAAAAGAATAAATATTTGTTTCTTGAATAGTGTGTAAGACCTCAACTAATAAAAGATTAATAGTTTTAATTTTGAGTTATTTTTGTCCAAAACCAAATTTTTAATAAAAAAAACACAGGTGGAGCAGATTTTCTACAGATAAAGTAATTACTTTATCAAAAAAATCAGATCACATAAGCAAGTATTAAAACATATGTTAGTACAGAATAGACTTTTAATTATAGAATAAAATATATAAAATGTTTCACAAACCTTTTTATCTAACCTAATCAATATATCACGTCAGTCGTAACTTCACATTAAATAATTAATATTTGTCTCTTAATAATCAGATCCACACTTTTTCCATCAACAACTATATAAATTTTACAGAAAATACATTTCAAATGAGCAAAATAGCTATTAGATATATTTTTAATCAAATTAAAGAAGTTTAATGACATGTTATAAACATCAATTGAGTCATTTCAATAAATAAAATACAGGCAACACAGATTATATAACAGTATCTTTTACAGTTTAATTGACTTAATTTATTGATACTAATTGTCTCCTTATGAATTGAGAATTTTTGCTATAGTAATCATTAATAAACAATTAGAATTTTAAAAATTGCAATAAATAGTCTGCCAAGTATATTTAAAAAAATGATATTTTAAACCTACAATGCTTACTAATAAATACCTCATATCATGAGCCATGAGGATGAGGATGGTATTCTTCTAAATGTTCGGCTATGTAAAATATATAAACTAAAGGTAACGCAACAATGAGTATAAAAATTAATGCTATTAGAAGTTTCCAAGAAATACCTCCATCCACTCCATTACAGCTGAGTCTGGATATTACCTAAAGTAAAACTTCTATTAGGATTAAAAAAAAAAATTCAAAATTGTTTATACAAATGAAATACAATATACATTTTATTATCAATGATTTTAGTACTTACAGGATCTGTTTCTATCAAATTATTTGCAGTTTGAGGGAGTAATCTGATTTTTTCACATCCTTCTACTTCTTCTGTCACTTCTGGATTTAACCTTTCTATGGGTTTTTGGGCAATTTGACTATTAAAGATAATTTCATTTACTTCATCCTTCTTCTGTGTGGTAATGGTTTCTGTTAGTTTTAAATTTATTGAATCAACATCTATTAACTTACTGGTAGATGGTATATTATTTAACTCAGGTGAACTACTTCCACTTACATGAACACTGGCTAAGGCTGATGTAAAAGGTCTATGGGGAACTTTAATAACTAACTTTGCAAAAATTTCATTTTCATTGTGAATATTATTAATTCGTTTGAGTTCTGCAACCTAAAATTCATATAATCAACATCTTCAAATTACCTCATAAGCAATTTAATTAAATATCTAATTAATAAGCATATTTCTTTTGCAAAATTTTAGTAAAATTATACATTTTACTGACTACTTACAGAACAACGATATTTAATAGCTAGTGCTTGTAGTGTATCACCTTCTTCGACTACTTTTTCTATTGTTGGAAATTCTACCCTATGGGTCTTATTTTTTACAAACAATTCTGTTTCTTCTCCATCACTACCACTTTCTTTATCTTTTATTAAACTGTAAGAGGTGTCATATTTGTTTCTGGAATTTAACAAATTAATTATTATAAAATCTTGAGTAATTTAAAATGTTTAAATACTTTTGCCTTAATTTGATCATATTCTTAAAATAAAATTCTATCCTATTATTTTGTTGACGTTTCAACTTTTTGGAGGTTACGATTATGTGTACGTACTTATGTCATATGTCACTGTTCACTGTTAATTAACACGGGAGATTGATGGTAAATATTTTGTATATTACTCTGGATTTGTTTTCTTTAAACTTATAATTCATATCTATGCTTATATATACAATAATTTTTACTTACACAGTTAAAACGTAATCATTACCCATTGTCTTTTGTGTAAAGGTGCAATTTTGCTTTTTTGTTGCACCAAAGTTACATTTTTTATAAACGTTTGTGACTTTTCTGTTATTAAATGTTATCTATATGGATCATAATCATAATAGCCTATAACCTCTCGATCAACATATATTTTAAACAATTTGTTGATGTTTGTTTATAAGAAATTACCATTATTATTCTAAATAGTGCGCTAACAGCGAACGGAGCTACATAATACCAACATAATAAAATATTCCCCATTTTGTAGATTTCCATTTTCCTATTTGCAGTTCTTCAATTCCCATAAACGTATTAATTTATGTACTGGAAATTTGTATAGTGTTTATCCCAATTGTGACTGTCTTTAAATATAGTTTTAATTGTAATACCCACTAAAAACCTATAATATTTTATTGATGGTAAGTTTATATTAATGTTATAGTTTCTATTTTTATTATAAAAACGAAATTGTTCCGGTATTCCTTAGAGCCGATCATTGCTACGTGGCTTGTTATTTTTTGTATTCAAAATTGGTATGTTGTAATTTTTAGTATTTCGAACATTTAGCTTAAATAATAGTACACGACATACCTGTATTTTCTTGGAAGTATTTTTAATAACCCAAAATTAGTAAAGATGACGGATTTTTGAGTGTAGATAGATAAGTTTTTTTTTAAACTGACTCTTACAATAAAATATGATTTCTTTAAGGAAAAATGGATTTGACCATTCTGATATTTATTACTCTATTCGTGGTAGCGTGTTTCTCCTTATTTTTGATCTATAAGTATGGAATTAAGGAAAAAAGTTATGAAGAAGCTGTTGCTGAACAACGTCAACAAACTAATACTCTATTAGGCACTAAATCTAAACCAAAAGAAAAGAAAAATAAGAAGTCAAACAGAAAGGTAAGTTTGTTCATTTTTTTATATTCATGATGTAATAACAAGTTTGGTGTTATTTTATTTCATTATGACTGCATCCATTTAAATATGATTAGTAATCAGTAGGTATTTGTATAAAAAATTAGAATTGTATGTATGAAATAAACATGTTTTATTGCTTTTTGCAAGAAATAAAGAACAGCTCTTTTGCAGATCTGCATTATCAAGTGAAAATATGTGTGTTTTCTTATATGTAGGTACCGTCCAAAAATACTTATGGCAATTTTACAGTCAAAACATTGCTGTAAGTTAGTGTGAAGTCATTCTTATATGTTTTAAATTTAAAAATTATAAAATAATTTATAATAGTAAAGATTACTTTATTAAATTAAATAAACTACAAAGTAACTTAGTCTCAATATTGACTTCTTTTAGTGATAAATTAACAGGATGTGATGCTTTCAATTGCCATCATTTCTAGATCATACAGATTATAATATATATATATATATATATATATATATATATATATAAATATTAATTTGAACATTGAACTTATAATATATAGATAACCTAATTATCTATCATCACCACAAATTATGAATTTAAATATTGACAGTTTTGGTAATTCCCCTGACATAAATTTTGGACTTCTTAAGAATGTTATGTACTTTTAGGAGAGGAGTTATTAAGGATATTTAAAATGTGTAATAATATACAGTTTTTATTTTTGATAGGTTCATTCCAACAAGAGTCCGAAACTATCAGAGATTGTTATGAACATGCGTATGTGCATTTTAGCGTTCCAACAATCTGTGACAGTTTGGTGACATAGTAAGCTGTTCCAATGTTACATGCAAACGGTTTAAAAACTGCCATAAGAGTTTGTGAATTTGTTAGGAACTATAAATCAGATGCAAGCGCAAAGGAAATTTGATCACTCAAAACCACGTGTTTGTCCATTTAATTCAACTTTTAACCTTTTTCGCGTATTGTATATTTATATCATGAGGAGATCTATTTAATATAAATGAAGGGTACAGGGGAAAAAAGATGAATGTCACAAAAAACAGTTTATGAGAAAAACGATTTTAAAGATTTGAAGTCTTGTATATCTTACATCTAAAAAGATAAAGAATTGAAATATTTTTTAAAGTTTATGCATGCATGATTACTTATTCTGCGTATAATGACTATACCAATTGAATTGCCATTGGGGTACGTAAAAATAATTTATGGGGGCTATGTATTAAATTGGAGGGAAAAAATCTATAAAATTATACTATAATTTAGTAACTAAACGTATTCTTTATTAATATTATTATAATTATAAATTAAACATTAACAACATTTGGGCTGTAAGGTAAGTTTGAAAAATAATGTCTTGCATCTGGATTTTCACAAAACTTTTTCAAGTCTTGAAGATTCTGGTACTTCAAAAAAGCTATAGGAATTCGTTCCTGATATTTTAGATTTGGTAACTCAAATTGACCATCAGTTTATTCAAGATGTCGTTGCTTTTATTTAGGTGGTATTACCACAGAAGTAGTTAAGGATACGATTCACGATACTGTATCGTTCTGGACATTTCATCCAATATTGCGATTTCTTTGATTGGTCTGCTCTCAAATGGACACTTTTTAAGAAAGTATTTTGAAAGGTGATCAGTCCAGGATCGAAATATATTCTGATCTTCACAGTCTATTACATTGAATGGGTATGGCTTTGTCCTGACATTTCGAATATATGTTCATTCCAGTCAGATGGAAGTTCTATGGTGGCTTTCTGGTTAATTAGTCCCATATTACGACCGATAAGCTGATACTGACACTAATACCTACTCTAAATCTAAAACTTAAACAAAAGACGTCTGTTCTATACTATAAATACGTGATCGCCTCCCAGCACAGGTGGACATTAATCTTTTTTCACCGGCATGGCTGGACATTCATCTTTATTGCTCTGTACACATATATTTAAATTCGTTGTAGCTTGTGACTCTCATTAGTTTTAGCTGGGTCGAAGATTCTGTCAGATACTAATGTATTTTAGAAATGGATTCGCACATTAATATCAAAATGGCGGTTTTTGGACATTCATCTTTTTTCCCCTGTACCCTTCAAATATTAGTTACAGTGGCTCGGATGAAAATATTGGCATCAGTGATTTATTTTTATTTTTTTCTTCTTTCTTGGCATAGACATTAGTCATTCAGCCAGACTCAATATATCTACAGGAGATTACAAAAGATAGAACGTGTACACATACTTCTCGCCCAGGGGCAGATCAGGGCATTTCTGTTAAGACATACAAGACAAGGCCTCGAAAAGAAAGATAATATAAAATAAAGGTTCCAAGTCTGTTAAGATTCACCACCTATAGACGTATTTGGGTGTTTCTTAAAAATTTGAAGATTTGATCGAGAGTCTGAGGTAAAGCTTCTCTGCAGAGCATTGAAGGTATATTTATTGGGGCAAAGAAATTGGCCTTTATCAGGTTTCTATATAGCTCATCACAGAAAGTCTTATTTTTATTGCATTCAAATAGTATGTGTTCCATGTTTTCCATTTTTCCACAGTAATCACATAAGTCAGTTTCTTTGACATTTATCCTATTCAAATGTTGTCCATAGCTGGTGTGTCCTAACGGCATTCTTATTACCATAGTAATATATTTCCTGGGCATGTTTAGATTATTTAGTGATTTATTAGACAAAAGGATTGGTGCATTCCACAGTGAAGACGAATCCAGTCATGTTCTCGAGTAAATAATTGAGGAAATTGGTGTTTGCCCTAAAAATTTGGAATGGGAAAATATTTTCCACTTGTTTCACTGTCAGGTGTTAAATTTCAAACTAGTATTACAGTGTTCCAACAGAACAGTTGTGGACTAGTTTGAAATTTTCATCAAATGCGCGCATGCGTAGAAACAAATTTGAAAACAATCCAAAACACATCCCTGTTGGAACAAACCTAATAACATTTTGCAACCTTTTTGTTGATGCTCCAATTATATAATTATAATAGGCTATCCAAATATTTTTCCTGTAAAAACATTAGTTCCTGATAGTATAACTTTCAACCAGTTTTGTTTAAAATTAAATAATGAATAACATTTTTTTCATAAGGATTAATGTCATAATTATTTAAACACCTTCACAAATAATGCATTATTTTTAGAACAAATTTTATTACCATAATAAAGTTTGTCAGTTAAACTTAGAGGTATAGTTAGTTTCAAATTACAATAGATTTTGTTAAATGTAGTTCCTTATATTCCTTAGTCAGTTGAAATAAGCATTAAGCATAGAAGTCTGTTTAATACTTAAAATTCCATGTATAATTATAAAAAACCCTTACCTGAGATAGGGTTTGGTTAAATTACAAAACTTTATTTAAAAATATTTTATCAAGCTTACACTAACAGTAAAAAGTTACAATATTTACATTTTAAAAGATCTATACTTTACTTTGTGCAAAAGACAGGGTATTAAAACCTATCTATAGATGTTTATCTCTAAAGATAAAATCTAAATAATTTTTTCTGCACACATGATACAAGTACAGTATACTAAAACAACAAAAGTGTCATTTTATGATACTGGTATTAAAAGTAAAATAGTTTTAAGTCTAAATGTCATTTATTTTATGGGAAAATATAAAAATAATTTCAAAAGAAATTGTTAATCCAATATTCAATCATTTGAAAACTTGCACTGCCACTTTGACCTTCTAGACAATATAATTCAAAAACATTTTACTGATAGCTTCTTCTGCAAATAGAAATTCATTTTCTTGATCACTTTCCATCAAGAAATATAGAGTAATAATTCATGATTTATTGATGTTAGTTGTCAACTAAGACAAATCAACAAATTTGGTTTTAGTATACCTTGGCAACTTGTTTAATGAATAGATTAGATAACTGAATTTAAAGCAGATAATCGTGAGGCAAATTATTTTATCAATTAATTAATATAAAATAGATATCTGTTAATGAGGACCTTTCGTTTAAAGAGATGGAACACTTCACCTCCAGTGGCATGTCCCAAACTTTCCTTCCCTACAAAATAAAAACTCAGTTTTAGCATCATAAATAATTATTAAACCAACTATACTACCATAGAGTGTTTCAGAACTTTTATCATGATTCAAATTAATTCTGTAATTTTACAATATCAATATTCTTATTTATATGTAGAAAGAAAGACCAAATCAAGACAGTGAAACAACTGAATTGGAAAATACTGACAACAAGGAAAATGCTCATAAGCTCCATGTAGAATTTAAAGAAGAAACAGAAGAAGTTCCTGCTACAGATGAGTTAAAAATACCTCCAATCAAAGAACAAACTAAGGTGAGTTTTATTATTAATTAATTTCGAATAATTACCTCAACAAAATGGATTATTTTGTGTCAAAAACTTAGTTTTAAATATTTTTTTGTTAGTGTTCATGTGAATATAAACATTTATTCATATTTATATTTACATAATCTTTGCATTAGTTTTAATAAAATTATAAATAATACAAGAAATAAATTTCTATAAGGTGCAGTCAATAAAAAAACTGAAAAAGTGGTCCACCTGCACCCAGGGTAAGGAAACTTAACAGTTTCTATACCAAGCTTGACCGTTTCTATTAAAAAAACAACTACTTCCTGGGCTATATGCCCCAACGGACATTGAATTACAACCATCTCTATCAATTTGCAAATTAACAGGAAGAACACTACTCATAGACCAGTTTCGACATTATTGTGTCTCATCAGTACGAGGTAAGTAGTTCTTCTCATCCCGCAGAGCAGGATGCAGAATGATTCTTTTACGCCAATACATAAACCGTGAACCCACGATTCCATGATCTATTGGAATTTAATTCAATGTCCGTTGGGGCATATAGCCCAGGAAGTAGTTGTTTTTTTTTTTATAGAAAACGGTCAAGCTTGGTATAAAAACTGTTAAGTTTCCTTACCCTGGGTGCAGGTGGAAACAATTTTCCACTTTTTCAGTTTTTTTTTTAAATCATAAATGTTTTTTCTGTAAAAGCAGTCAGAAATATTTTAAATTGATTTTTTTCTATTATAGTTTGCTTGAGCTTAATATTTGGGGTATTTAGACAAGCTTTCCTGGTGTTTGGCATTAATTTCTTTCCTTTGGATTTTAAATCTTATATAAGCTTTGCTGGTATCTTGCATTAATTTATTTTCTTTGGATTATAAAAAACAGGAAAAGAGCACTATTTTTTAGTATACAATTGTAATGTCTTTATAAGAAAACATGGAAGTTGAATTTATTAATGTAACTTAATTTATTATATCAGCAGCTCAATTTGTCATATTTTATTTATAAATTGTTATCTGAAAAAATGAATCAATAGTAACAGAAGTTTTGGTCTTATTACAACCACATCTTCCTCATTGAACTGATTTTATTAATCTAATGTATTATAATATTTATAACTAATCCAGTTTTATTATAATATATATTTATTTATCTAAAGAAAATAAATTGCATGGAATTTTAACACAAGAAATCTAATTTATATTTAACTCTATCATGCTTTGCCATTACACACACATACTTACATTTCAGCAGAAAAAGTCGAAAAAAGTACGGCCGATCTTGATTAAGAAAGAAAAATCCCCAATTAGAGTTGCTCTAGAAGTTATCGAAACTCCAATCGCAAATCACTTTGAGGAAAATCCTCCAAAAGATGAGTTTGAACTGTTGCGTTCAAATAGCGTAAGTTTTGTCAAAATCTAAACTAAATGTGTGTAAAGTACTCGCTTTATTGCTAACATGGAATAGGTATATTAATTAGGGATGTAGAACAAATTCACTTGGAAATATTTGTCTTGTGCAGTGCTTGAACAGTTATGGCTTAGGGAAACATTTTAAGGGATCATGTACAGTTGTACTATTAGAAAAGTCACAATAAGTTGCTCAGCTTTTATAGAAATTGTCCTTCCTTATCATTATTTTATTCTGTGGTCACTTACATTGTGATTTGTTTCATAGAAGGATGATATATTCAAACAAGAACCAATTAAAGAAAAAGCAACAAAAGATAAAAAATCCAACGTCGAATCTAACGTGATCACAAAGAATAAAAAGAACGCGAAGCTACAATCGACAGATACCAACAAAATCGAGAAAAATTCCGCCCCTGTTGTACCGCCACCGCTGGAAGAAAAGAAAGTTGAAGAAAAA
Source organism: Ophraella communa (assembly GCA_035357415.1). Lineage (NCBI taxonomy): Eukaryota > Metazoa > Arthropoda > Insecta > Coleoptera > Chrysomelidae > Ophraella > Ophraella communa. The sequence goes on along the minus strand of CM068988.1, from coordinate 14,133,955 downwards.
ACCGTAGTCGAAGTGGTTCCTGTGGTAGCGCAAACGAATGGCATCGTCTTAGGTAATACTGGCAAAGAAAAGAAGAAAAAGAAGAGCGAGTTCAATACTAAACAACAATTAAGTAAGTAGAACGTTTCTATTTAAATATGAATCAGTTTGAAATTGACAAGTACTATTTGTTTTAATTATTGTTCTCATCAAATTATATTGATTTTCTTTATTGAATGCCATTGCAACATTGTAAAGACAGGTAAGTTGCTGTTTGTATGGGAAAATATTTGGGGCTCCATTTTTAGAAAATAGTTCTCTTACAGTTAGTTCAACTGATAATAAATGTTGTAAAAAATCTACTACAAAACATTGTTTCATAATGCCTGCAGTTAAATAAGTCTTTATTAACAATATATTGTTTAAGAAGGAATCCAGTATCTTTGATGTGAATGTTTTTATTAGTACTGTTAATACTATCCAGAACTATTTTGTACTTTACGTTTATCAACATGAAATCTCTTTGAAATATGGGAACCCAATCGGAGATTTTGAAATTTATTAAAGTGCTGCACATTAATATAACATAACCCAAGGAAATTGCAAATACCAATTTTAATAAAACTTTGTGAAAAGATAAATTTTTCTATCTCAATCTCAAATTTTTTCGAATCGAAATATTGAAAATTTTTTCCTTCAAAAAATTTACTTAGAATGTTCATTGATGTATTATCTTTTTCGTTTTTTTGATATAATTCCATACAAAATTATTAAAATATATACTTACTATTAAAAAGTCTGCTCAAAGTTGCAAAAACTGAAACTTTTTCTTATTGGCGCATATTTTATGCGATACCACAAAGGCCAATCCTGGACCCCTTAAGCCTTACAGTAAATAAATCTTTTTTTTCTCGGGTTGAGGTGGGTCTTTATCCAGAACCCAGATCATTGGACTCATCTTCGAGAGAATGCCTACCAACCAAACCCACCTCAAAGCTCGTCGTTACCCCCGCCTCGGAATCACTACCCTAGCATACTTCAAGACGTGCGGCGGTCCCTCACGCACTCTTCCATACATTCATACCACTGAAGTCATCAAAAAAGTTCCCTTCTTCACCAGTATCAATCTCTCCATCTTCCATATCTCCGGGAATTTTTCCTCCCTCAGTAACTCAGTACATTGTTAAAAAGCTCCTAAAAATACTCCCCAATCTCTTCCAGTAACCGCTTTATTACATCTCCTCTCAAGCCATTCACCCCAGGAGCTTTCCTTACCTTGATGCCCCTCACCTCCTCCTCTACTTCCCACTTCTCTACTGGTCTTATCTCTCTTATTTTCCGTAACACCCTACGATCCTGCACTTCCCGAATCATATCCTCCCTTCTTTCTAAACAAACCGTTTATGTATGCAACACATCTTAAATTTTCTTTTGGTGGTATAAATTAGGGATTAATTAGGCGGGCAAATTTTCAAAAAATCCATATAAAATACAATTGACAACTGTTTCCATAGATTAATTAGCAATATATTTTTATAGCATGGTTTATTTTGCCCATTACCCTATCTGTCATCTTTCATATTTATCAGAATTTAAGATTACTAATCATGTTCTTTTAAATTTTTTTACGCAGCCGCTGAGAGGGATGAACTTATAAACTCGGTGCGTAAAGCTGAATTGTCTAAGACTGAGATACAATTGCTTATTGATCTATTACTGAACAAGCAGCTGGAGGCCCCGGCCATCATCGATGAATGGAGTGAGGTAATATTACGCCCAAATTAAGATCCTATAAGTGAGGTTATAATATTATACAAATATTTAATATTGGATTATTTCACAGGAAGAGCTTTAAACATAACCTCACCACTATGATCTAAACGAGGTTACTTGAGTTTTGTTTTAAAAATATTCCTTGTTATTTAGGGAAAATCTGACCCACTACAAAAATTGAAAAAACAACTTGCTGAAAAGGAAAAAATCCTCTCAGAAGAGCAACAAGCTTTGGTAGGCGCTCAAGCGAAATTGAGAGAAATTCGAGCGGAACAGCAAGTCGAGAAATCTCAACTACTACAAAAAATTCGTGGTCTTGAAGAAGTCGTACAGACCAAACAAATCGAGATACAAGCCGCTAATAATCGATATCAAGTAAACGTTCAAAAAATCCAACAGTTACAAGCCGAATTTAACAATGAAGTGTTGAAAACTCGCAAATTAGTCGAGGATAATGCAGCCCTGCAAATGCAAATCCAACAATGCGAAGTCAGCTTATCCGAAGTACAAGAAGTAAGTGTAATGTAACGATTATTTATTTTATTTCCACACTATTTAATTTTAAAATTATTCCTTCACCCGATAACTCATTCACAAATATGCAGTACGTAGCGGGCAAAAATTAACATATTGTGATCTAGATATTTAATAAAGAGGACAATACTAAATAAGCCAATATTTTTGTTGAGTATTTATATTGGCTCAAACCTTTAGTTTAAAAACAATGCTGCTTTTAAAAATCAAACTGAAAAATATTGACAAAAATTAGTAATATTGGTTTTATCAAAAGTATCCGCGTGAAAGGAAGGTATCGTTTTAAATGGATGTTTTGGGCTAATCCGGAAAAATAGTTTTTTAATTTAAAAAACTTAAACATCTGAGAGGAAAGAACAGAGATTTATTTTTAACTTCAATTTATGGTCTTAAAATTAATTTCTCTTATTTAAAAATCTACTTTATATGATATTTAACTTGAAGGAGAATTATTAAAAAAAACTATTTAATGCAAGAAAGAACTTTTCGAAATAGATTACTGATAATTTTAATACTAGTATATGTCTAAAAGGCTCCAATATTAAGTAATATTTAACTGAAAAATGTAAGAATATGAGAAAATGTTTGACATTTATTAAAATCTAAATTACTAAAATACATTTTTGACGTGGCAACTCACAGATACAAAGATGGTTATATGGTTACGGTCTGTATGCACCAACAGTCGGTTTTAATTCAACCTACGTCAGAAAATGATATGCACCGAATCAGTGGTTAAATCTAACCGTTGTTTCCGATCGCACATATTCAGCTGGTTAGTAAATTCAATCGACGTTTCATAACCTCTGTTACTGAATATCTTATATTATTAATGTTATACACTAATTACTTTGTATTATATATGACAGTAGTTGTCAAATAAATAAAAACCAAAAAAGAATGTCTTGTCTTGTTTGATAATTATATTAAAATAAAAGTCTAAAACTCAAGTATTAATTACTAAAAAGCATTAGAGGAGAATACATAAGTGGTCCTTCGAGCCGGATTTGAACCAGCGACCTATGGATATCCACACTTATTTATTCCTCTACAGTCCACCGCTCTACCAACTGAGCTATCGAAGGTTTTTTTTTAATGTTGTAAAACTTCACTTTATTGCCTCAAATAGTGATCACAATTAGTTAAGACCTAGTTAGATTAGGTTAGGTTAGAAGAGACGCCACAGAGTGGCGTCTCTTGGTAGAGATAAATGGCCTGAAGCTGATGTTAACATCGAATTGGATGAATCCGAAATGAAAAAGAAATTTGTTGGACTTAGAGTATTATGACAAAACCATCCTTACCAGAAATTTCCAGATTTTCATCTTGGTTAAGATTGATTTGGTCAACAGCCTGGACTCTGAGATTTATCGGAATCATTCGAAAAAAATCAGAAGCAACTGGTGAGTTAAAACCTGCTGAGATAAATGAAGCTGAGAAATTATGGATAAAATATGTTCAATGGGAAAACTTCTCAAAAGAAATCAAAATGTTACTAAATGGTATTCGTATTGAATCTTCTAGTAAACTTCTCAAACTGTCACAGATTTTGGACACTAATGGCATTCTTCGAGTAAAGAGTAGAATTGTAAATTCAAATGATTTGACTGAAGATACAAAATTCCCGATTATTTTAGACCCAAAAAATGATTACACAAAATTATTAATTTTTCATTATTACCGCATCGCAAAGCACAATGGGCAAGAATTTGTTAAGAATGAACTCAGACAACGTTACTGGATACTGAATATAAGATCTGCTTTGAGAAGTTCATGGAACAATTGTCAGTTATGTAAAAACAAGAGAGCAACATATCACGCAACATATATCCACGAGAAAAATTGAAATAGGTGGTGTGGCTATAATGGTAGACTCAGAATTCTGCCGAAATATGTGGCCTAAAGGAATTGTTACGGCTGTCCATCCAGGCACTGATGGCCAAATTCGAGTCGTTGATGTCAAAACAAGTATGGTTATATTCAGACGACCAGTGGCAAAATTATGTTTATTAGATATTCAAAAAAAGGAGTAATGAATATGAGTTCATTACTAGGAGGGAGTGTTACTGAATATCTTATATTATTTATGTTATACACTAATTACTTTGTATTATATATGACAATAGTTGCAAATAAATAAAAACCAAAAAAGAGTGTCTTGTCTTGTTTGATAATTATATTAAAATAAAAGTCTAAAACTCAAGTATTCATTACTGAAAAGCATTAGATGAGAATACAACCTCAATTTACTGGATATTGTAAATATATGTTATGTGTGTGTTTTTTAAATTCATTTGTTACTCCTAGATAAATAGGTATTACTGCTCATAGAAAATACAGTAATATTTTGTAGCTTTTCTGGTAGAGTATAACATTACCTTTTTACATTGTAAGTGTATTAAAAGTAATCTAAATTGCAGAAAATATGGATCTACCTTCTGATTTTACTTAAAGTATTTTAAGCGTGATACTTAATTTCCACTCTTTCTCTTTCCGAAAAATGCACCTCACATTCACTCACCATTTTTAAGAAAAAAAAATTATAATTGTGGTGAGTGGCTACACTGGCTATTAACATCTAGGCTTTAATATTGTTATGTCTCATTACTTCCATACTTGGTCTAGCCTCAATACTACCTAAACATCAAGTACATAGCTACAAACAAACAAAATGTAACTTAAATGTCAATCTGACGATGCTTCTTAGCGGAACGGCCGTCATTGTGATATAAAACATATTTTTTCAATTAAGAGGGGCGTCAAAAATGTGACAGCTGAAAACGGGTGGCAAGCCTGAATTGTACCCAAAATTTCAATCATTTTGTAAACAACAAATCTAAAGAACGCCTTTAAATTACGTATTCAAATTTTAACAGGATATAGCTTAGACCTTTCTCTAGGAGATAAGGTTTTTTAGTTAAGTTTTATATTGTAATAAAAGAGATATTGGTGTCTAAGTGATGGTATGTTTTTAAAAAGTTTGACAATTTGTGATCACGAATTTTAACGCCAGAAGCTTAACTCCTAAAGAAAGCATAGAGAATGCGACTTTAGCAAAATATGAAGTTAAAAAAAGATATATTTTTTGAGATTTGTTGCACGCAAAATTTGAACATTGCACTAATCTGTCAATTTAGTTCAACAGTTTTGGTGGCGCTATTTTCAAAGACGTATGTCGATTCTAATTCTCCAAATCCAAACTTCACTTAACATAACCAACCTAACCTTATTTCTCGTTTATAACGTCAAAATAATATATTAATTTTAGTGTTTTGCTTTTAAATATATATTTGTCTATATTAATATTCGTTTATAATTTACCAGAAGTTAAAAAAAATTAATTTTAAAGTATGTTTTCACAATTTGCGTTGGTGTTTACATTGTTTATAGCATTATCCAACTGTGATATGTGCAGTGTTGTTGGAATTTAGTGTTATGAACCGTTGTTATTTCCTAAATTACTTTTTACTTAAACACAGTTGTCTTATTTTAGTCGAATTGGTAAAAATGCGAGTTTTGAGAGACCCGATTTTTGTTTATACTTTTTTTTAATCTTTTAAGTTACCTAATCATTATCTTATATATTTATTTGTTAAATAACTAAACCCAACCTAAGGGATTTACATATATAAATTAAAACCTCATATTATGTAAATATTAACAGCTAAGTGTTAAACTGTTTTTCTAAATAGGCATGATAATAATGTCCACAAAGTAAGGGTTTCTACAATATTTATTTACATGTTCAATATGCATAAATATAATAGCTTTCTCTTTAGATAATGTGAAGAATTAAAATTTACAGTCAAATATGTAATATTTTTATTAAAACAGTTTTACAAATTTGGGTTGGATACATTTACTTGTTATTTACTAATAATATGCAGATGTTATTAGGTAATGTTTGAAATGTAATTGAACCTTAAAATAAACATTTGTATTTTAAAACACATAGTAGTAGCCCACAATAGGTTTCATATTGATGTAGCCATGGGTTCTATAATGGTCCAGATTCAATGTTTTTGAAGAAAGAGTTCTAAAAAATAAAAGATTAGAATTAACAGTAAAAATTATTAATTATTTACTATAAATAGAATAAAACATGTGTAGGCAGTTACTTCAGGTCCAAAATTTTTGAGGAAACAGTTCTAAAAACTTAAGGATTAGAAATAAAATATAAAATAATTCATAACATTACTAACTCGGTTACAAATTTTGTCAGTCTTCTTACTATCAACAGAATACAACCAGTGTAGGCAGTTACTTACCAAAGTTTTTGAGGAAACAGTAGCATACATTTTAAAAACCATCGATTTATTTCTCCAACAATTTAGGTAATTATCTAAACATATATGGTTGCCAGAAAAAGTATATTGCTAAAATAGTATTTTCAGGACATTTTTGAAATACTTTAGAAAAGTAGTAACCTATTGAATCTTGTAGAAATATTTTGTTTACCATACTCCACCTAATAAAATAATCAAAAATTAATCAAATAGTTTTGATTTAGATAGTAATATTCTTCCTGGTCTATCCTAGTATTTAAAGTAGACAAAGGATGGCTCAAAGGACGAGTAGCATTAACACTTCTCTGAGATGTCCTAGTAAAGCCTCTTATATGAACTCAAAAAGGTATAGGTAGGTACTCAAAAAGAAGAAAATTAATATATCTAATATGCAAAATACCTATATCAATACATCTTTTAAAACTAAATTTGATATTTAGATCTCAATCATAGATAATAAAATAAATAATACCTACCTATTAATTGTAAAAAAATTAAAACAGTAAATAAACAAATTAAAACTTACCTCTTATCACTTCTGATTACTAGATGGAGAGTGCTTTCAAATGTAAATAAAATATGGATCTTTATAAAATAAATAAGATTTTTTCATTTGTGTGAAAGATACCAGTTAAAAAATTATTATGTATGTATGTATGTATCCTATTGGATACATTTTAATTTCAATTGATTGCACAAAGTATGGGGTTGACATTTTTGGAATATAATTAATAGCCATAATTGAATGATACAATTAGTTTTATTAAGATATACCCATAACATTAACAATTAGGTATGTTTAGTACTTGCAAGAGTATTGTTGGCCAATTGCTGATAGTCAGCTTATCCCAATTCTTTAGGTATCTCAAAATAAAAATAGACTATAGGTAAGCTTTATTGTAGGGTGTACTTTACTTTGTACTCCATTTTTCATTAAATCATGAATCTGGGTGATAATTTAGGAATGTCCAATACTCTAAAAAATAAATGATATTTATTTATTTAGGCAGTAAATAATTAGCAAGGTACTTACTTGAAGTCATATTGAAGATAGACTAACCTGTTAATGTTTACAAACATTATAGTAACACTTTTGCAATAATCATCAAACGTTTTGGAAAAGTATTTATAAATTTTTCCCCACAAAATATATTCTAAAAATTTACATCTACTTCAACACCTTCAAATAATACATCCATCAGAAAGTAAATAAAATAATCTCAAACTAACCTCGTTTAATTTTGCATTGTTGCCAATACATTTCAATCTCAATTTTAAAAAAGGTATATTTATAAATATACTTTCCACTTTATTTCAATTTTTCTTTAGATGTGTGTATATAGAAACCGTAATATGTTTTTATTATAATTAATATATTTATTCTAATAAATACCTTAATTAGTAAGGGTTAGTACCAGAGCTGGGTAGTATCCGGATACTTCTGTATACGGATACAATATCCGGATATTTTTTATGTATCCGAAAGCTGTATCCAGAATACTTATTTTTAAATTTTGTACCCGGTATCCGGATACTGTTTTTGATATTCAGATACTTTTAAATATTATTTATCGCCCTCCGATAATGCACCTAACGTAGGCACAACACTGCCCTTCCTTTAATTCAGATGTGTCTAACATGTTAAATCCCATTTTTCGTACTGGTTACCGTTATAATATATTATTATTCTTTTGACTGTTATCGTCCTTCTGAAAAGTGTAGTTCTTTTTCACGGGTATGAGGACAGGCATATAAAGAAACCAATTAAATTTTGGCCGACGTTTCATCGATTTATTTCGACATCTTCATAAGTTTTTGCCCTGAAGATGTCGAAATAAATCGACGAAACGTCGGCCAAAATTTAATTGGTTTCTTTATATGCCTGTCCTCATACCCGTGAAAAAGAACTACACATATATTATTATATTCTAATGGAGCTTTGTTTTTACCTATAAATCAGTTATAAAGTTTCATAAGTACGTTATTTATTTTTTATATTTTCTATATCTCTCTTTTCAAGAACCCCCTTGTACCCTGTATTTATAATTATTAGAAGAAATTATTTTTCGGATTATAATAAAGGACATCCTAATATTTATATCTTTATTTTAGTGTATCTACAAGTACAAATAAGTACACCCCCTAAAAAGTTTGAAAACTCGGCTGCTCCGACGCTGGCCAAATTCAATATCAAAAGCTCTGGCAGTGACACGAAAAAGTTTTTCGTTAGCTCATCATTAAATGTATTTTTATTATTATATATTACATTAAAAATACATGCACATTACATAGTTTTAATACTAATAATTTATGCCCTTTTTAAAAAAAGTATCCTAGGAAGTATCCGGATACATTTTGAGTATCCGTATCTGGAATCCGGATACTTTTTTTCAATATCCGACCCAACTCTGGTTAGTACAATAAATTTCATTAATTAATTATTTGTTAGGAATGCCAAAATCTTATTTTATTTTATTTTTTTTATATATCCATATTTTAAATCCTAAAAACAATTAATTTGTTACGCCTATGAAACACAACAAACTTCCTAAGTGCATCCAAATAGAATATTTTTAATAAAAAATATACAGGTATCTTTCATCTGTTTATGGTCTCAAGGTCAAATGTATGTGTGTGTCGTGAAAATATTCAAAGATTTACGAAGCAAAATTCATATTTTCATCTCTGTCTAAGATAAAGAAAGTCAACAAGCTCTAAAAATATTCAAATTTATAATAAAAATACTAATTTGAAACCACTATCGCCATCTACTCTACATTCTTGTAATTTAAAAATAACCAAATTTTTCACTAAATTCAGGCAGTCTTACCAAATTAGAAACGCCCCTCTTAAACTTGGAAGTTACGTTAAAACGAAGAGTTTTTTAGTAGTCTTAATTACATAGAAGAACATAATCTTTACTCACGACTATAGATTATTATTTATTTATTGGTGATTTGAGACAGCATTAAAAAATTCATCTAAGCACTAGACTTATGAAGAAGCATTAAAATCAAACCATTTTAATTTTACAAAAATAGTTCAAGTTGGTTAGATGGATACAGGGATGGTATCTATCTAACCAACCTGAACCGTATTCACAATACCATACATAACTAAATGAATCTATAAAAAACAAAAAAGAAATAAGAAAATAAAAGTTATTTGAAGTAATGGTTCAAAAAGAGTATTTGGACTCCAGTCTGTTGCGGCGTTGGTTGCATAAAAGACCAGCCTTAGAGAAAACTCGTTCCGAAGGCACAGAAGTGGCTGGAATACATAAATACTTCAAAGCTATTTTATAAAGGCCGTTATTGGTGATTTTGCGAAGTTCCCAAAATTGCAAAGAATCGGCTTTACTATCCAAATACGGTAGCTCTACGTACTGTTTCACTTTGATAATTGCTGATATTCTGGGGTTATCCATGGTTAAAAATTCCAACACCCTTTTATCTAGATGGTACCATAAATTCTTACCAGTCACCTCTAATCTAAAGATGAAGTTTCGAGACGTGAAGTAGTTAACCAAACTCGTATACAAGACTCGAGTCCCTGGGACTCGCATAAATTGAATCGAGTTAGCGAGTACGAATCGATTCTTCCTGACTCGAGTACTGGAATCGAGTCCAGCGTACTCGAATCAAAATAAATTGGTATTCGAGTATGCGAGTTCTAAAGCAGGAATCGATTCTGACTCGAGTCAACCCTTACTCAGCACATCACTAGAAAATTTTGAAAATGTATTTTTTAATTTTAATAAGTTGTAAAAATTTTAATAAACCGATACGCTCCTTTAGTGAATTTAGTTAATCTTAGTAAGATGTAAAGTAAATTTTTGTTTTACAGACTGAAAATTTGATTCACAAACTGAGGAGCGAATTGGAGGAAATCTCAAACTCAAATAAGCAATTCCAACAGTTGGCTGTAGAGAAGGAACATCAAAATCAACATCTTGTTATGCAAATGGCTAGCATGGAAACAGGATATAAAGTATTAAATGATTTTCATTTTCATCCTATAATATTTCTAATTATATTATTATTACTTTAGGATACGATATTGGATTTGACGAAAAAGTTGGAATTTGCTCGTATGCAAGAATCCGAATGGAATCGCGAAAGGAACAGTTTAAATACAAATTTCCAAAAGCAATTCGAAGAAAAACGGCAATTGGAACTTACTTTGGCCCAATTAAATGACAAACTGTGTCTCATCGATAACGAAAAGACCGAATCTGCAAAATTAATTACACAGGTAACTTGTTTACTTTTTCGTATTTCATTACTGTTTTTTTTTTCGTTGATCAATCTATTTTTTATTTCGTTTACAGTATTTCTAGTTTGTATTGTAATTCTCTAAGATTTCTTATTTCTTCATTACATTATGTGTATGTTCTATTTTTTTTTTCTTTAATCTTTTATTTACTTGTTCCTCTTAAAACCTCTTCTATTTGGTTTTTATTTACTTTTTTGCCTCTATTCTTATACCCCATTGCTCCGTTTCTATGTGTTATTTATCTTTTCTGCATCTCTGTTTTATGTTTCATTCTCTAACCAAGAGACTCCTAGAAGCTTTCTAACTTGTATTTATTTGTTTATTTTTGGTATTGTCCTATTTTTTCTTTTATCTTTTTCACTCTATTCTTCCTATGATCCATTGTTTCCTTCTCTTTTTATGTATTTCCTTTTCATCTTTTATGTTGCTTTGCTTCTTCTTTGTTTTTATTTAATTCCATATTTCATACATTTATTATTTGCTTTATTTCATTCATAGTATTTCTGTTTCTAATAGTTTTCTGTCTCTTTTTTCGTATTTCCCATTTCTATTTGCTCTGTATGTGCTCTATTTTTGAATCCTGCATTTCCTTTACCTTTTTATCATCATTTATGGCTTGTTTTTTTATTCATTTTATTATCATTTGATCTTTTTGCTTATTTATTGTGTATTTTTGGGTTATTTATTTTTTTGTTTTATTAATTTCATTGTACTCTTTTTCTAAATTTTGTTTCTAAAAGCGTGTTTTTTTTTTCTTTTTTGTTTATTTCCTCGCACCGTTCGCCCTATCCGTGTTTTGTTGTTTTCTTACTCACCTTTTCTGTAACTTCTTTCTTGATTTTTGTTCTCACTTTTACTGTCTCTTCTTGTTTTTCTTGTATTTTCGTACTTTCTGTTTGTTGCCTTTATACACCTTCTTCGTCTTTTCTGTTTTTTAATTTCCTCCTATACCTTTTTCTTCTCCTCTCTTTTTGACTGCGACGGTTTTTATTTTTCTTCTATTCATTTTTATACAATCAATAACTTTTGTTCATAACGTTACAAATCGTTATATTACTAATAATTATTGGTATAAATTTTATAAATATCGGTGCTTTCAGCTAAAATCTGAACTTCAACAAACTAAAGACGATCTAACGGGTATGAGTGAGCTATCTGATAACAGAACTAAACATGAAGTGGAAATATTGAATTTGAGCAATGAACTGTCCTCCACCAGAAACGAATTGTCATCCAGAATAGAAGAATTACAGTTAACGGAAAAGAAATACAAAAGCGAATTGGAAACGTCAAATAAAAAATACTTGATTGTCCAGAAAGAATTGGAGGAACAAAAAGCCAAGAACGACGTAAGCGAAAACAATCTAAAGGCATTTTGCTATATTAATAGACTAATTGTTGCCAATTTTTAATTTTATTTAAGAATTCAAAACTAACATTCTCCTTTTTTTTTGTTTGCATTTTAATATTATAGGAATTACGTACCAAGAACTGGAAAGTGATGGAAGCCTTAAATGCTGCCGAAAGCAAGAATAAAGTCAATACCAACAATAAACAATCTGAAATTGAAATTAAAGTAAGTAAAAGAATCAGATTTCGCACTGTATACAATACTTTCACTTTAATCACTTTCCAATTCGAGGTTATTTTTTAAATACAGATGGGATACATAGTCTGAAAATTGATTCGTACTTTCAGAAACTATCTGAGGATATAATCAGCAAGGAACAGGAGTCACACAAACAGTTTATGCAACGATTATTCCCGGAAATCGAACAATTAAAAAGTATTAACGCTAAAAATTTCGACCAATCTTGCGAGAAACTCATCACAGATTATATCAAGACAATTAAGGAGGAAAAGAAGGACAGTACGACTTTATCTTCACCGCAAACATCTTCGGAAGTTGCAAAATTACAGGCGCAGATTCAACATTACAAAAATATCATCGACGATACGGTAAGTCTTTGAATACAAGAAAAATTTTTTTAAATCTATACTTCAGGTCATTGTAAAACCAGCAAATGATGTTACAATTTCATAAAAATTATTATAACTTATACGTTTAGTTTGATTCAAATAGCAATAATATACATTACTACAGAAAATTTCACAACCAATTCTTTTATTTATTCATACTTCATTCTAGCTCTTTTAATAATAATTAAATAATAGTGACATATCTTGTCAATTGTAATTTGTTCTGACATACAGTTAATGTGCTGGTTTCATTCTTGTTTTGCTCTTACAATATTAGTACTCTCTAACGATTTTACAATACGAGGGTTGTCTGAAAAGCTTCCGACCTAACAAAGATCAAAGATACTAGACATTTTTTCTTCAAACTAATTATTATTTTTCTACATAGTCTCCTTGTAAGTCTATAAACTTCTCCCAGCGATGCTCCCATCTCTTCAACCCGTCCAAATAGTACTCGGCGTCTTTCTCTGCAAAATAGTTGTTTACGAAGGTAATGGCCTCCTCATTCGATGAAAATCTCTGTCCTCCGATCGCAACTTAGCTTAGGGGAACAAAAAAGTCGCTTGGGGCTAGATCTGGTGAGTAAGGAGGGTGGTCAAGCAGTTCAAACCGTAATTCGTGGATTTTCGCCAAGGGCAACCGCTGAGGTGTGAGACGGCGCATTGTCTTGGTGAAACAAAATTCTTTTTTTCTGCAAATGTGGCCGTTTTTCCGCAATTTCTGCCTTCAGCTTGTCAGAACAACCTTTGCTTTTTTTGGAGCCGATTCCCCCTTTGCAGTCCATTGTTTTGACTGTGTTTTTGTTTCTGGAGTATAATGGTGTATCCAAGTTTTATCTACAGTAATTAATCGGCGCCAAAACTCTGATTTATTGCGCCTAAACTGCGCCAACAGAGAGTTGGAAATGTTCATTCGAACACGTTTTTGGTTCAAAGTGAGCAAACGCGGCACCCAACGCGCGGACACGTTCTTTGGACATGTTTATAGCCTCTGCTATCTCTCTAATTTTAATTCGACGGTTGTCTACCACCATTTGGTGAACTTGAGCGATATTATCGTCAGTGGTTGCAGTTTTTGGACGTCCCGAACGTTCATCGTCACCCAAGCTGGTACGGCCACGTTTAAATTCAGCAGCCCAAAATTTGACTGTGGTAAATGATGGTGCAGAGTCACCGTACATAGCGTCCAACTCGTCTTTGATTTGCGTGGACGTATTGCCTTTCAAAAACAAATATTTAATGATAGCTCGATACAGTGTAATATACCGTTTTTATATTATTTTCTAGTGTTTTTATTTCTTTTATCTACTTGAAAAAATATAACTCTCTATTCGTTTTTAAGATTATAAACAATTAAATTTTCTTCAAATTATTGGCTTATCGTTTCTAATTTATTTACAATCATATTTCTGATCGACATTTATAATTCTACTATTTTTTTTATATTATACCGATCGGTTTCCATCATTTTTGTTGGATACTCAGAGCAGCCATTAAAATTGCATTTGTATTTTTTTGCAGGAAGGTATATTGAGCAAGTTACAGAACCATGTAGAGAAAGAAGAGAAGAATTGGCGAAACCAATTGGCAGAAAAAGAAGCAGAGTTGAAAAATTTAAAGGATACTCGTATTTCACAGGTTCGTTTTAGTTTACATACATATATATTTTTGTTTCAAGAAGTACAGTTTATAATTTGTCTTTCTGTATTTATGTGATTTTGTGGCTAAAGAATCCTTTCATTGGCAACTATCAGCTGTACTTGTCTTTATCTAATCGACCTAAAAAGGAAAATAATAATTATTTTGAAATAAACTTTTTAAAATTGTTATTTCTGGCGTGTTTTATTCAGAAAACTTATCGTTTATAAAAATACTGATTATATTCCTTTTGATCGGTCTTGGTTTCAATGTGTATTGATCAGTAGTTGTTATGTATTTGGCATCTGTCAAATAGTTGTCAATGGCTTAAGCTTTTGTCAGTTACGTCTTGTAATTTCTATTTTAATTTTTACATTAATAATGTTGTAAAATTGTATTTAAGATTAATATAATAAAGTTATTTTGCGAAACATAATACTGGCGACGAGGATAAAAATCATACCTATTGGAAATGGCGTCAAATTACGTGCTAGGTGAATTCAATCCTGATTGCCCAGAAAAATGGATTAATTATGCTGAAAGATTAGAATTCATGTTCGAAGCTGCAGAAATTACCGAAGATGCGAAAAAGAAAGCTAAACTGCTAGCGATGTGTGGTGAAAAAACATACGATATTATTAGTACTGAGTGCATTCCGAAAAAACCTAAAGATTTTACTTATAATCAAATAATTCAAAAATTAACCAATAGATTCGCACCACAAGCATCAGAAATTGTACAAAGATTTATTTTTCACAAAAGAGACCAATCAGAAGATGAAGATCTAATTACATACATTGCTGAAATAAAAAATCTAGCTGAGAAGTGTAATTTTAGTGACCGAGACAATATGCTCAGAGATCGATTTGTTTGCGGTATAAAAACTTGGGAATACAAAGGCAATTACTTGCTGAATCAAAACTTACGTGGGAATCAGCTACAAAAATAGCTATTGCTGTAGAAACTGCCTCTAAAAATGTAGAAAAGTTACAAACCTTCGATTCCGTAAGTAGTGGAAACTTGGATAGCGTTAGAAAAGTTAATTTACAAATGAGGAACGAAAATTTAAAGGAACATAATGAAAGAACAAGAGAAAAGAGAAATAAAAATGACAAAATTGTTTGTTTTCGTTGTGGAAATTTAAACCATTATGCTGATAAATGCAGGTTTAAAACAGCTACTTGTAATTACTGTAAAAAAGTTGGACATTTGCAGAAGGTCTGTCTACAGAAGATCAAAAATGGTACTAATAATGTACAAGAAGATGACGATGAAAGAAGTGGAGACGGTTGCGATAATATTTTCCATTGTACTAGTGAGAACTGCAAACCTCCGTACATAATAGACTTAACGCTTAATAATAAAAAATGCCGTTTTGAAGTTGACTCGGGCGCTAGTCACACCGTTCTCGCTTACGACACATTCAAAAAAATCTGGCCAACCAATCCTCCAGTTTTGTCAAAGAGAGAAAGACTACTTCGTGATGCACAACAGAATATAATCCAAACTGAAGGAGTATGTGAGGTAGAGGTTCAGTTTAAGGGAAAGTGTGCTATTTTGCCATTGAGTGTTTGCCACAATTTTGCATCTAATTTATTGGGGAGAAACTGGTTCGATGCTCTAGAAATAAATATTACAGGAATAAACAAGTTACAAGTACAGGTGTGTGATGATATAGATTCAATTATTGCTAAATATCCTGATGTTTTTATGGATACCCTGGGAGAATTTAAGGGTTCTCCAATTAGCTTACAAATTGATAAGAATGCAGCTCCTATTACTTTGAAGGCGAGAAATGTACCGTATGCTTTACGTCCAAAGGTAGAAGAGGAGTTAAATAGATTGTGTAATCAAGGAGTTTTGGAGCCTATACAACGTGCTGATTGGACAACACCAATTGTTTGTGTAGTAAAACCTGATGGAGCAATTCGCATATGTGGAGACTACAAGTGCACATTAAATAAAGTTCTTTTGCCTTACACCTATCCAGTGCCATCAGTGAACGAAATGTTAAGTAAATTAAATGGAGCTAAAGTTTTTTGCAAATTGGACATGGCTCAAGCATTCCAACAGTTGACCGTAGATGAAAACTCGTCGGAATTACAAACAATAATTACGCACAAAGGTTGTTACAGAGTTAAAAGACTGCAGTTCGGGCTCACGATTGCTCCTCAAATTTTTCAGCAGTTTATGAACAATTTATTGACAGATTTACAGGGCGTTTTTCCGTATTATGATGACATTTTAATATGCGCGCCTTCTTTGCAAGAACTGTGTGAGAGACTTAACCTTGTACTTGATCGTTTTAGTGTAAAAGGACTCAGATTAAGAAAAGATAAATGCGTATTTTTTGCCGACTCGATCAAATTTCTTGGTTACGTTATTGATGCTAAAGGTATTCGCCCAGATATAGACAAAGTCAAAGATATACAAGAAGCTCCAGCTCCTAAGAACAAAAAAGAACTACAGACTTTTTTGGGTTTGTTAAACTTTTACCATTCTTTTCTAAAGGACAAAGCTACTATTGCCAAACCTTTGCATAAGCTACTTCACAATGATGTTAAATGGAATTGGACTCAAGTGGAGCAAAATGCCTTTCAAAAGGTAAAACAATTGATAACTTCAGATTCCTTACTTGTACATTACAGCACATCCGAAGAATTGGTATTATGCTGTGATGCTTCCCCATTTGCTGCTGGAGCAGTGCTCAGTCATGTTCGGAAAGGAAAGGAGTTACCCATTGCATTCCACTCAAAATCATTCTCGGAAACGGAATGTCGTTATTCACAACTAGACAGAGAAGGGCTAGCCATCATTATAGCTGTAAAGAAATTCCATAATTATCTTTGTGGGAGAGAGTTTACGATATATACTGATCATAAACCTTTGCTTGGAATTCTGGGAGAAAATGCTTCATTACCAGAATTAATTTCACCAAGATTAAGCAGGTGGGCAATATTCCTTAATAATTATAGATATAAACTTGTTTATAGGCCTGCAAAAGAAATGACCAATGCCGACGCCTTAAGTCGTATACGTTGGCCCGAATCTGATATTCATAACAGTCCAGCTATAATTAATAATGTATTAATGATCGAACTTGCTCCAGAAAACTGCGTCAAAGCTGATGTTATTGCTAAATTAACTTTAACCGATCCAATATTGTCAAAAGTACGGGAATATGTCTTGAATGGATGGTCTACTGCTAATGTGGATAAAAATATTTCAGCGTTCATGTCCAGAAAAAATGAACTTTCGCTTTATAAAGACTGCTTACTATATGGCAATCGAGTCGTTATTCCATCTATTGCCCAGAAGCAAGCATTGACAATGTTACATTGCACACATCCTGGAATAGTGAGAATGAAGTCATTGGCACGCAGTTACATGTGGTGGCCCAACATGGATACAGATATTGAAGACACCGTTCGCAGATGTCATATTTGTCAAGAAGATCGAAATGAACCTAGAAAGGCACCTTTGCATCCCTGGGAAGTGCCAGAACGTCCTTGGGATCGAATACACATCGACCATGCTGGACCATTTCACGGCGCAATATTTCTAATTGTCGTGGATTCTTACTCTAAATGGCTTGAAGTACGTCGAGTCAATACAACTTCATCATCTGCCACGATTTCTGTACTCAGACAACTGTTCGCCACTCATGGTTTACCATCAGTAGTAGTAAGCGATAATGCTACATCTTTTACATCAGTGCAGTTTACCGAATTTCTTAATAAAAATAATATTCGTCATGCCCGAGTAGCCCCTTATCACCCCTCATCAAATGGACAAGCAGAGCGAATGGTCCAAGAGACTAAAAGAAACTTATTGAAAATGGGTGGTGCTGACTGGGATCTAAAAATATCCAGATACTTGTTTGCACAGCACACGACACCTTCAACAGTTACTTGTCAAACACCTGCAGAACGTATGATGGGTCGTCGTTTGATTACACACCTAGATGGTCTTCATCCAAATAAAATCTCCGATAAAAGAGAAATTATGAGAGAGACGGGGACAAGAAGTTTTAAAGAAGGGGATTTAGTATACAGCCGAAATTTTAATGGGAACAAAAAATGGAATCCCGCCACAGTTGTTCGTATCAAAGGACCTTTGTCTTATGAGGTTTTGGAAGACAGTGGCATACGACAGCACAGACATGTGAATCAATTACGAAGTCGTTTAGTAGAGACCAATAAATTTAAAAATGATTGGAACACGTATCCTATCAAAGTTGATTTGCCACCAATAGAGCAAACACCTGTACCAACTGCAAGTCTTCGGGAAAAATCATTAAGACAAAGAAATACCCCGAACTATTTAAGGGACTATTACTTATAGGGGAGGAGTGTTATGTATTTGGCATCTGTCAAATAGTTGTCAATGGCTTAAGCTTTTGTCAGTTACGTCTTGTAATTTCTATTTTAATTTTTACATTAATAATGTTGTAAAATTGTATTTAAGATTAATATAATAAAGTTATTTTGCATGTTAATAATAGAATGCAGTAGATCGGCCAGAATTTCAAGGAGTCGAATTTGCCTACAATTGTATTGAAAAATCTCTGCCGAATATAATTTACGAGGTACGATGAACAGTATACGTCAAAACAATACATGTACACATTTGTGTCGTTTGGCAGTTCTAAAAGTATTGTTTGGGGTAATTTTTAATTATCCGTTGTTTAAACTGCTTTTATATGGCACTAATGCTTTTGTGTTGTTAACCAAAAATGTGCTTTTTTATTTGTAATTGCTTGTTACCGTCTTATCAAAAACTGCAAAAAATAGTAACTGAACAAACTTCAACTGCAAATTATTTGAAAAAAGTTTTGAAGGAAAAATATTATTTTTCAAAACATACAAACGCCACTTTTATATTTATTTAACTACTTCTTCCACTATTTTCAGGTATTTTGCCTGTTTCAAATATTTGAATAATCTAAAATGCCATTTTAGGTACACAGACAGAAAATAAATTTGATTTTTTTAATCTTAAATCATTTAGGGCCTCATACATAAGCTGTCCGATTGGATTGAGTCCGATTTGGCACCAGTTCAATTGCATTGAAGCCAGAAACAAATCCCACATATTATCGAACTGATCAGTCCATTCAAATTGAACACAAATTTTCTTTAACGATTTAATATGGACGGTTTAGAAGTGTTATATGCTATTATAACTTGTATTTTAATAAAATACAAACACCAAATAAAACGAAAGATCAAGCACTTTTAACCATCTACCGATATCAACACATTTTAACGGGGCTAGACCCAAAGCGGAAATTACGGGTCTACGGATCAAACTATCTACATAAACTCTTACAGCAAGGCAGCATTGATGGCGATGGCAGGGGCCAATAAAGGTGCTGAAAGTCCCTTTGTAGGCCCAAAACCAACGTATGGGTTGCCTTACTGCCATACTGCCTTGCACGAAGAAATGTTCACCAGTGGGTGGAAAAGGAACACCGCAAGCGCTGGGAAGAAACATGGGGAAATATTCGGTCTAAAAGAATGAGTGTTTGAGACGAAGATAATGGGTCGGAAACAAGTCCATTAGCCACAGATTATATTTTTATAAATTTTCTATTTGGACACCCTACTTCTTTATGAAATTTATTAAAATCTTCAGAGTTTTACTGTTAGCTGTTGCTATAATATGTGGTAGGTTTAGAAGCAGTGCATAATTTTGTTTAATGTGTGTAAACTAGTTCATTGATTTTATCTAAATATTTTTTACAACTAAAGAATATGTGGTTCAGATCTCCAGTGGAGTTGAAATCACAACTATAGGCCAAGTTTAGCCAGGTGCGCATTTTGTGGCATTATGACTAAAAAGATGTTGGTTTGGAGAAGGTTCAGTTACGTAGATTTGGAAATACGTATTTTGAGTTTTTAACCGCCAATTTACATTGCTGTTTCCATTTTAACATTGTATCATTTTTTATTAAGTTATACAAATCTTTTAGAGTGTAAATGTTGCAAAAAACTCCATTTTGAACTGCTTCTTTAGCCAACCCAAAAAAATGTTAAATCTGCGATCTTACATAACATGGGACACTTCATTACTTCGAATGATGTACTTTTGATAGACTCTAGAGCAGATTTAGAATCGGTCAATATAATTACTTCTTTCGAAGGAATGATCCATAACTCAAATGTGGCTGATATAAAATATCAATAAAACACTAAGTCAAACCACAACAAATTTAATGGTAAAAATATAAAAATCGCGACTAGTTTCTGTCTTAGACCATCATCAGGCTATCATGTAAAAGTAAATACACTTGTACAAAATTAAAAGTTGCATCAGTAAAATATATGAATATGTACCTAGGTTGTATAAAATATAAAAAATTACGGGGTAAAATAATATAAAAAGTTATTAGTTAAAATAGACATATAGGGAAAAATAGAGGGACAAGACGGGATTTTATTAAAAAAAAAACTAAAAGGTCAAAGGAAGGACGTAAAATATGATGGGAAAATAGTTCGGTTGTATACTTTGATTACTTCATGTTGTAGTGGTCATAGAATTACTCTGTATATTCTAAAGATGATGTACAACTTTATTCTTCACGGTTTATTTCCTTTAATTCTTATTTGTTTCTTTTTCTTCTTTCGATGTTCGTACATTGTTTAGATATAACAATATACGCAAAGGAGAGGAAACCGTCGACCACATCTTGTGTGACTGCTCGGCTCTTTCATCTAAACGGAAACTCTACCTTAACGAGTACTGCCTACATTAACAAGCCCTGAAGGACGTCGCGTCGTCGACTACTTTAAATCAGAAGGCGAACTAAAGGGGCCTAATTGCTTTTGGGCCTCACCCCCTCGATTTACAGATACAGATAAATTAATCTGTCTTAGAACCTCCTCAATTATTATAAATGGCGTATCTTTTCTCAACTTCACTTTTGTCTAGCTTAAAGTCAGTTTTTACCACAAAATTAACTGAGAAGATGCCGGTTTTGTAAGAACGGCTACACGACAATTCTCTGTCAAAAATGTGATGTGTGCCGGTGTGAGACTTTGCTTTACACCGGCAAAGAATTGTTTTTTTAATTTTTAATTCCGCATAAATTTTTGTCTTTATTTTTTCTCTTAACTAAATAAATATTAAAGTATATGTTGGTTTATTTTTGTAGTTTTTCCTACAAATTGTGTGCTCTAAAAAATTACTTTTGTTAGGGGTGATCATTTTCACAATACAAAATTTTTAACTCCAAATCGTCGCTGTTGCTTTGGAACAACGTTCTAATTATACCATTAATCGACAATGTTACTTGAGGGCAACATTTTCAAACTCCACTTTTTATAGAAAAATTGCATATACCAACCCCACAGACACATTCATATTTGCTTAAAAAATACGTACACAAATTTTTAGAATTTTATTTCAAGGATTATGGGGTGTGAGGGTTATAGGGATAAAACGGAATGATTGGCTAGCATTTAGCACAGAACATTGAATATTAAGCTTTTTCATTGGACGAAACCACAAAACTGTGATATTTTGACAGGTGAAAAAACTAATCATTCTAAATCATTAGTTTCAACTACGCATTAATTAAAATATATCCCCAATTATTATAAATAGTGTATCTTTACCCAACTTACCTATTGCCAAGTTCAGTCAGTTTTTATTTTTTCCAATACAAGATTTCAGCAATTTCATTAACTATTTCTGGATACAAAAGCATATTTTAGGGGTTGTATTGAGTCAAAATTCAATTTCAGATACCCTGATCCAAATTATGTTTATTTGTATATGTTGCATATTTGTAATGAATTAAAAAATAATGAAAATGTTATATTTTCAGCTGCAGACTAGTGTTTTAAATTTAGAGAAACAATTATCTAGAGAAGTAGAAGAGAAACAGAAATTATTAGAAGATTTTCGAGTTTTGAAGAGTGAGAAATCGCAAACGAATAAAGAATCCGATTCAACGGCCATTATTGAAAAATTGTCCGAAGTAAGTACAAAAAATACACTTAGTCGAATCTACTACTTTTAGAATATAAAAATACATTTTTATTTGGATCTACTGCTCATAACATTAATTGTAAACAGTTTTATTTGTTGTTACGCATTATATGGCCTAAATATTCCAGTTTCCTCTTCTTAATGGTGAATACCTCCTCATTTGTGATTCTATTCATCCATGAGATCCAGAGCATACTCTGTAGAGCTCAATTGGAAATATATAACATTTTAAATTCTTTTTCTCGGTTCTTTCACTTTTCAAAATGAACTGGGACTTTATTATCTTATGCTAATGGACCAAAATTTATTATATACTTTCCTTATGTTAGAGCTGCCTAACTTTAACAAAATACTTAATTCTTTCCAACTTTTGTGATAACGTATGACGGTTTTTCACTGAAACGGACAAAACAAAATCAAAACAGAAACTTGTGTCTAATAAAACAAAACTGCAACTTTTCGCAAACTTTTTAAAGACTGGCGTGTTTTGCGACAGTTGGAGTTTTCTATATGTGCACCGAAAAAGCAAACAAACCTCGAACGCATTGAAGTCCTCTAAATGGAAACAAAGAGTTTTGTTGTTCAAAAAGTTTTTGTTTGTGTTTCTTGTATCTGTCTCTCTGGTGGAAAATCGTCTTAAGTCTGTATTTGATTTGTAAATGTCTTAAATAGTTCTTATCCAAATTCTATGAAAACGGTTTAAGAATTTTAAGTAGGTATGTATTCATTTTAGGAGGTGAATCGTTTGCGGGAACAACTAAGAGTAGAACAAAATAAAAATGGAGATATCGCGGTGTGTCTCAAAGTAAGTAGAATTTGATAAACTGTATAGGTTAGAGAATAATGATCTTAATGTAATCAGTTATTTTCTGTTTTTTAGAACAATATAATTTATTATTTTATGAAGAACGTTTATTTTTTTTTAGTCTAAATTTTTTGATGTAATCATTTTTTTTATTTTAAAATTGCTACTGTATTTTGATTATTACACAAGTTTTTAACAAACTTTTATAGTTTTATTAGTTTATTTTGTTGATTTACTATATTTATATCTTATTACAACTCTTTGGTCTGATTTTACTACACCTTAAGCTAAAATTTTGTTAAAAAATATTTGTAACTAAGTTTAATGTTGGAATTCTTAGCATTTCCAGTAAGCTACAGAATCTGTAAGGTATAGGGTTTGCCGTATTAATATTTACAGATTTTTGCTTACAGATGTGCTCAGAATCTCACTATTATACTAAGTGACATTAAAATCCGAACACCCAGTTTAAATGATTTTTTTTTATAAAATTTTGTATAAGTACTTATTGAAGCATAATAAGTAAATGATAAAAATTTCAAAATGATTGCATTACTTTAAAGCCCTTTTGTGTGGATGCACCCGATGTGTTACGCATTCTCCAACGCGCCTAGGCATTCTTCTGATCAGGTGGTATCTCATTCGAGGCAACCATCAACTCCTTTCGAAGTTCTTCTAGAGTCTGAGGAGGACATTGCAAATTGAGCAATCTCTTACCCATCATATCCCACACGTGCTCAATTGGGGATGTCGGGAGATCTTGGTGGCCAAGGTAACAATGTGACATCATTATGTTGAAAGAAGTCTATTGTAACTCTTGCAACATGTGGTCGGGCATTATATTGTTGGAAAGTTGGATATAACGCTGCGCGTTCATGTTACCTCTGATGAAGATTAAAGGTGATCTCGAACCATAAGCTATAGCACCCCAAACAATAACTCCAACAGTTTGATAAACATGCCTTTCTACAAAAAACCGTGGACTTCTCCTTTCACCACGTCGTCTTCTAACCCTCGCTCGACCATCGTGCATACTTAAACAAAATCGAGACTCGTCACTAAAGACAATTCCATTCCTGATCCTAGAGTGACCGTTCTCTGCACCACTCAAGGCGATTACGTCGGTGTTCTGGAGTTAAAGGGAGGATCCAGTGTTACCGGTATGAAAACAGGCCAACACGTCTTATTCGTCGGTAAACACTTCGCATGCCAATAGGTCTTCCGTGTTCTGCAAACCATTCATTTGCAATGGACCTGGTAATGGAGAAACGGTCCCCTAAGGCCAATAATCTTAGGCGGCGATCTTCACGGTCTGTTGTTCTACGGGGGCGTCCAGAGCCCCTTGCTCTTTGCGTACGGCCTTTTCGAAGCCATGCCTGACAACACCTAACCACGGTGTCTACACTTCTTTGCACTCTAACTGCAATTTCCCGAAAAGAAAATCCAGCTTCCCGAAGTCCCACTATACGACCCCTATCAAACTCACTAAGTTGACGAAATCGTACAGGTCTCCGTACCCTAGGCATCGTAACCAATCGTAAAGAATGTCAAGAACCAAAATCCGCAAAATTTGGATCTTTACTACGGCTACAATATTCATTTTTTATTAAAATAAAATCATTTAAACTGGGTGTTCGGATTTTTATGTCACTTAGTATAGTTCCTCCTATAAATTTTTAATTTTTTTTTCAGTCCCCAAATTGCAATAACTCTGCAAATGGACCTGCTTTTCTAGAGGTAATTATTAATTTTCCATTTCCTAATAGTGAGTGGAAATAATTTGTTCTAAAATTGATTTTCAACCAACAAAAAGTATGACAAAAATAATTAAATCGTTTTCATTTATTGAGTTTTGAAATGTGTTAAAAATACCATTTGACGTAGTTTTACTAATTTTCTTATACAAACTTATTCCTTTAAAACAGTTTCTGTAAGATATTTTAATCAAGGGACAATCAACTCATTTTCCTGTAAATTTTCAGTAACATCAATTTTGGGCCACATAATTGTTATCATATAAACAAATATTGTGCTTTACTAACTTTTAACTGCAATATGTTGTAATACTAACATAACTAACTTTTTTATCAGCATTGCCTATCGTCATCATCTAGCGTTGCTTCATCGCTTATAGAGGATTATAAAAAACCTAAGAATAAAAAAAGAAAGAAGAAGGTATTTTAATTAGTGCATGTGGATTCGTTGTAGATTTTATCTTATGAATTTGCTTTTCTGTTATTTTTACTTAGTCTTGTAGTACTCTTTAAATATTTGGCTGAATTTTTCTTTCATTATGCTTTTAATGATTTTAGCTTTTAGTTTTTTTTTAATAAACAGAGTTTGTTGGGAGAGAAAGTTGTAGTTGACACTCCATATTGTGACTCGATGTTAAAAAATTAGAATATGGATTTGTTGCAAACAGTTTCAAGAATGTAAAAATTAATTTTTAGTATAAAAAATGTATTTAAGCTATTATTTTGGATAAGAACATTGAACAATGAAACATTTTAACAAAACTATCATCGTCAGATAGTTTACCGAAATAGCTGTGAAAGTGAAAGTTTTCTCAAAAAGTTTCATTGTTTAATGTTCTTAGTAAGATGGACACAGAGTAAGGGTTGGTACAATAAATTTATTTTTGGGTAGGAAACTACTTACTGGGGCTTTAAACGGGCATCGGTAGAGTAGTATCCTGATCATTTCTGGGTGCATTTAGGCTCCCATAGCAGCATAGGAAATAGCCATCACGGACAAAGTCACAGCCATTTCATTGACTTTAGAGCTCTCTGTTAATTTTTGTTGTTTTTTTCTCATGTAAACATTATAAATTTGACGTTTTTTCAAAAATTTCTTGTAACTGCTTGTTACATGAGGCGCGAACTATTATTATTTGTGTGCTGTTTCTGACTTTACTTGTCTTTCTGATATTTGTATTTTTTAAGGTACCAATTGTAAGAAACTCCAACATTTGTTCTGATATGGCGTGTCAGTTTTTGTACTGTGATGGCAATAGCTGCGGCAACAATTTATAAATTCTCGAGGATGTATTTATAAAAAAATAATAAGGTATTTATTACCTTTTATTAGTAGTCTTGGTTTTTTGTTGTTGCTTTAAGTAGATATTTTGTATTTTTTTATTAATGTTTATCATCATTTTTTTTAATTTGCTAATGTTTTCACTCTGGATATTTTTCTGGGAAGAGGAAAATATCGAATTTTTTACTTAGGTATCCTGTTTTATAAAGCTCAAAAAATGAGTTTCGAAGAATTTATATTTAATAAAAAAATAGTAAGTGTAACAAACTTCTTAGATTATTCATTATTTTATTACATATTGGCACGCAATCGAAACTGATAATTCCAGTCAGCAAGACATATGGAAATCGTAATTTTCACCTGAAACAAAAAAATTAAACGAAGTAAATCATCCATTTCCCAAATGTGACTTAGTAGATGAAGAAAGGAAAAGGTCAATGTCACAAAAGTATTTATTGATATAAACAATTATACTGTTGTTACAAAGCTACTAGTTTCGGTCTAGTTAAAGACCATCATCAGGCTAAAAATAAGAATACCAAAGAGATACATTAGACTTAACATGATAGTAAGTTAATTAATCTTACCTGTACGAGGGTTGTTTGAAAAGTTTCCGACCTAACAAAGATACTAGACATTTTTTCTTCAAATTAATTTTTATTTTTCTACATAGTCTCCTTGTAAGTCTATACACTTCTCCCAGCGATGCTCCCACCTCTTCAACCCGTCCAAATAGTACTCGGCGTCTTTCTCTGCAAAATAGTTGTTCACGAAGGTGATGGCCTCCTCATTCGACGAAAATCTCTGTCCTCCGAGCACAACTTTTAGCTTAGGGAACAAAAAAATGTCGCTTGGGGCTAGATCTGATGAGTAAGGAAGGTGGTCAAGCAGTTCAAACCGTAATTCGTGGATTTTCGCCATGGCAACCGCTGAGGTGTGAGACAGCGCATTGTCTTGGTGAAATAAAATTATTTTTTTCTGCAAATGTGGCCGTTTTTCCGCAATTTCTGCCTTCAGCTTGTCAAGTAATGATGCGTAGGATGCTCCTGTAATGGTTTTTCCTTTTTAAAGCCGATTCCCCGTTCGCAGAAAAATAAAAATTAATTTGAAGAAAAAATGTCTAGTATCTTAGTTAGGTCGGAAACTTTTCAAACAACCCTCGTACAGGTAAGATTAATTAACTTACTATCATGTTAAGTCTAATGTTTCTCTATGGTATTCTTATTTTTAGCCTGATGAAGGTCTTTAACTAGACCGAAACTAGTAGCTTTGTAACAGCAGTACAATTGTTTATATCAATAAATACTTGTGTGACATTGGTCTTTTCCTTTCTTTAAAAAAATTAAATATTATGAATATATCAATGAAACAAAAAGTCAAACCACAACGTTAACTTTATTTAAATTACTGAAGAGCGACTGGTTTCAGTCTTAGACCGCTTAGTTATGAATATATTTTTTCATATTTCCATAAAGAATATTATCAAATTTTAGAATTATGTGACTGAAAAGGTTGACTTTGATAAAATGATATTCTACAATGACAATAAAAAAATTATTTTTCTACTATCAAAACAGAAAATTTTATATTCCGTACTATTATTTGAATTAGAAAATTCGGTGTTTTCCATTTTTTTCAAAATAATGCAGGAAGACTGAGCAGCAATCAATTACCCCAAAAACCAAAAAAAACTTAAATAAAAAAAAATTTTTAGCATAGTTGTTCCATCCTCAAATTCAAATAAATACTCATATATGTCATTGAAAGCGCCATCATTTTATTGTAAACAGTGTATCTGCGAGATTGTGCGAAGTTTTATATTTATCTTTATTCATCTCTTTTCTTTATTTTTTGTTGATTTTCATAAAAATAAGTCAGTTAGACATTTTTTAATGCAAAAAGTACAAAATAAGTACTTACGCTGTTGCTTTTACATTTCGAAATTCTTCTGCATTGAAACCTAACCTAACCATGAAAATGTCTAAGGATGGTAAATTGTTTGACAATGCTTTCACAAACCCTACTGACGACATTTTATGATTGCATAACACAAATAAAACCAATAATTCACAATAAAATTAAAAATAAAAGTCCAACCCTCTCAATTACCACACATTAAATGTAAACAAACTGTCATCGATATGAGTTTTGACGTCACGACCAATGAAGGTGCGTTTCGACTTCTATTTGAATTTATCGATTTTAACTTACTTTCAATTTGATATTATATAAAAAATAACCAGAATTGTTGCATTGTAATGAGTTTAGGATTAAATATTTATAATTTACTATAATATGATTACAAAGGAATTTCATTGATTTATTTCTAATGAAAACACCGAATTGTATATTACGTACACACGCTCTAAACTGTATGGAATATTATTCCACACTGCCATTCGCGTAATTTTATGTCAAATTATAGAAACCTAACTTGGCCGGGAATTGAACCCAGAAACTCGCGGTCAATAGACTGCTACACTAACCACAAAACCACCACTTCTTACATATAATGAGTATAATAAGGTTTAATAAATAAACATATTTGCTTATATTTTTTTATGTCAAATGGATCAATGGATTCTAATCAGTAAAAATGTACCTGAAATTAATATTGTAGCTGCTTTACTATTAATATTCATTTTTGCAGTGATAATTAGGTATTAAGAGGTAGTTTGTAGTTTGAAGTTGAATAAATATATTTTTAATTTGATCGTAGAAAAAGTATAGTGTTTTACTCTTGCAGAAAACCTATTGCGCACACCTTGTGAAATAGATTACTTTCTGCGCTTGTGAGTCTTTTGGTTAATTGATTTTTTCTATTTTATGTTGCAGGCAGAGAGAAATCAAGATTAAATCGTTATTAATTGTAAAAGTTATAATGTAAGTCTTAGATTTATACTATTTACTTAATTTTAACTGGTATGCGTTATCATTCCTTGTATGTTTTTTGTTGCTGGTGCAATAATTCGTTGTAATTTTATGTTTACAATTAAAAAAAAAGTATTTCTTTGACGTTATATTAGCAACCCATTCTTAAAATCGCTTTGTGTGTAATGTCAGGAGGCGGATTGAGGTATTTTTAAGCTCTAGGGAGGATTCCCTACCAATACTTAAAATAAAATCTAATAGACGAAATATTTTGTCTTCTGTAAATTTTATCACGTATTCCGTTGCCGAGTTATTAAGAATGGGCTTCTAACAGTAAGCTTATATAAGACTTATAATTTAATACTTATATCTGTGAGATTGTTAAATAAGTTGAAATGTAAAAACTTAAAAAGATTAAAAAATGACTCGTTGTTTCAAACTAATAAAATAGGCATCTGCTTTTTTGTTAGATCGTATTACATATATTTAAAGCTTATCAATAACGTATCGTTTTAGATTTTCTTTAGTTATATATTCTTGTAAGAGTAAATATGGAAAAGTATGAAAGATTCAGATTAATATATAATATTATATTATTTAAAAGAATGTTCGCTTCCTTTTGTATATTTTTCAATGATTTCAATAAATATTTATATCACAAGTGGTTTTCGTTTCCTTCATTAATCGAAAATAATTTAACTGGAAGACTTAATTTGGTTTTTACTGAAATTAGTCCATGCTGGCAGTATTTTTTATTAAGCTTTATTAGGTAAGTTCGGCTTGCCAACGCTTTTAGTTCTTTTAACTCCGAAACTTGAACTTTATCGTTCAAGTATACCCAAAATTATTGAGTGCTACTCTTCAAATAGCATATAACGAGGTAGAGTAAGCATGTATATTTCACATGTCAAAATGTGAAGAATTTGATAGAAATAATAAATTTTTTGGACAAGAATATATATGATCCTTTCTAATATTAAGTGAATAATAAACACAAGTGTTTTGAAACAAAAATAAAAATTTATTTTGGCGTTTATCTTAATTATAATATTTCTAATATTTCCACCACGTGATGATGATATCCACTCCAATTCCGTTTTGCAAAGCCGACCTTATCAATTATCGCTCAAGTAAAGGGGTCCACAAATAACGTTATTGTTCGACCATCAAGTCTCTTGATTACAACAAAAATAACGAACACGAGTTGCACATACTTCAGTTTTGTTTAGTATAAAATAAAAAAAAGTAAACGAACAAAATGGGCGAAAAAAATGGCTCCTGACGAGAAATCAATGTACTTAAAATTAAAACGTGGTGATTGGGTTAATTATTTGTGCATATAAGGCATCACTTCACTGTCGCTATGTTTTAATCTAACGTTTTAAATTCTATTCTGTAGCCTGCTCTTAATAAATCAACCTCTTTTTTTATTTGGTCTATAGCAGGGGTCGGCAGTCGACGGTCCATGGACTATCTGGGTGCGGCCCGCAAGCCTGAGGTCCGTAAGAAAAAAATACAAAAGCAAAAGGCGATATAAATTCACTAGAGGTAAGAATATATGAGCGGTCAAAACAAATGTGTTGTTGGGACAATCATCAGCAAAGTGAAAGATTCTGGATTCTGTATTGTCCATCAAGAGGCATTGTGCTCCAAGGTTATATCCTGGAAAGAAATAATGGATAATGTAACATCCACTATTAACTTTATAAGAGGAAATGGGCTCACACACCGTCAGTTCCAAAAGATGTTGGAAGATCTGGAAGCTGATCATGGTGACGTGGTTTACTACTGTGAAGTGAGGTGGCTCAGTCGGGGTGCCGTTTTGGAACGGTTTTTTAATGTGAGGAAAGAAATTGGCAACTTCATGGAGATGAGAGGAAAGCCAAAGTCATTTGAGATGAAACTGAAACTGTTTATCAAGTATATTGAAGAAAAAAAGCTTTACCATTTTCCTAATTGCAAGAAAGCCGTGGAAGAAGCTGGAGATAACTTTGTGTGAGAAACGTGTTAACACAACTACAAACTGAATTTGTAAATCGATTCTCCTACTTTAAAAAGAGCTCCCTTAACATGGAAAGCCATACCCCAAGCCTCGCTACCCCAATTGGCACTTTTCAGCCACACCGAGCCATTATCTTCCAACCACACTCAAATTCACCTAGGACAATATGACTTCCACACAAAAAGATCGCCACCCCAGCCCTGTAGAGGATCTTAAATCCTAATCTGGGCTCATCTATTTATTCTCTAACCCTCGTAGAAAATTATCAAATCTCAACCAATTTATTTCGTTTATTCATTCATTTCATTCATGTAAATATTCTAAAACCCTTTTGCAATTGATATTAGTGAGGTACCAAGCAATTTGCAAATGAACATAGTAGATTTGCAAAGTAATAGCACACTTAAAACGGCATTTAAGGAAAGCACTGATTTAGTTCTACGGTTTCAGTTCTGAAAACTTCACTTATAAATATAAAAATAACACGATTTTTCCTACGACCCCAATATTTCTTATATTAAATATTTTAAATTTATTTATAATATTTATTTTAATTGTTAGTCATGTTAAAAATTAGGATTAACGAGTTTAGATATTGCATGGAAATAAAATTAATTAAAATCAAATAACCACCTTTCTCAGGAATTCACATCAAAATTCTTTATTAGCTAAATGACATTAAATTTTGTTGTGGGATCTATAAAAGTAAAATGGTCAGTTGGTGAAATTAATTGGAACTTGAGAAATGTTATGTGTTAGTAAAGTACCTATTTTGAACATTTTCATTTACGTTTTACTCCTGTTGTACTTTTCAATACGTGTATTGATATTAGCTATTTTCTTAAGTACAAATAAGTGTGCAAACTAGCACTTTCATATGTGGTCGTAGGAAAAATTAATAACCATTGTTCTTCCGCTTTCCCCATTCTCATCAGTAAGTCCCATGAATGTAGCGGGCGGAGTGGCTGATGTCTGCAAGAAGGCCATTCGGGCCCTTTTTGCCATACCCCAGGTTCTCCCGCCTCTGTATTTCACTCTTTCGGCGCCCTCTCTGCAAATATTTCTGACGAAGACCGTGGAGTATTTACCAAGAGCATAGCTCTTTCGAACCACTACGTCCTCTCTCAGAACACCTGCTCCTGACCTCTCTTCCATGCGAGAGCCATCTGTATAACATACTATGCTCCCTGAGGAAAACTCTATTTGTTCGTCGCCCCACCGCCTCCTTGATAGGATTACGACCTTACTTGTTTTCCGTTCTTACTTTATTTGCTTTTGGGATAGCTTTGTGAGCCAGGAGCGGAAGCTCTGTTTCTGTCCTTTGTGCTATTCTTGTGTGGCCTTCGCCACGCCCTTTTCAGTGCCCATTATCTCTAAGCCTTATGAAAGCCGCCATTGCGCTCATAATGATCCATTTAGGCAAAGGCGGAAATCCCAGGAGGACATAAAGCACCGGTGTGGGTGTTGTCCTTAGCGCTCCAGTGACTCCTATGCCTGCAACCCTCTGTACATGCGCCAGCTTGCGGGTCACCCATTGCCTCTCCACCACTGGCCACCAGACTAGGCCTGTATGCTTAAGCAAGAGCATAAAGGTCATGGAGTTCATGATACAGTTTAGAAAATTAGTGAAATGGTTTCATAAACGACAACGTTTATGTGTAGAATGTAGATATTTTATAAATTAGTTTCAAAAATTTTCTAAGAATTTTTTGAGGTAGAATATTTTTTTTATTCTTGGAATACCATTTCTGATAACCAATTCCATGAAAGTTTGTTAGTACATTTTATATTAATTTGTTATAGTAAACAAGTAAATGAAAACCAAAGCACTCACATTTAGAATTGATAACTTTTCATTTTTTTTGACCTCATACTATGAAAAGATAGTTACAACACTGATGTTAATTTTATTTTGTGTAAATCAGTTTATCTTATCAACAAAGGCTTAATATTTTTATTATATCACATGTATGTTTAACTGCAGGATTAACAATTAATTTTTGAGCAAACAAATTTTATTTGCAATGTATCCAATTTTTTATTCATAAAAAACTTGTCCCATGTTCCAAAAAAATAACACCTTAATGTGTTAAACTGAAATTTAAATTAGGTAACATTTCAATTGCACAATCAGTTTGCTGTTCTAAGTACCATGCAGGTAATAAATGTAGTCTTGATATTTAAATAATAAAACTACTAGTATCACTATAAAAATGTATTTTTATATCCATTAAATGAACATTCAACACCTAACAGTGTATTCGAGGAGAAAGTGAATCATACTAAATAATTCCAGTTTACCAAGTTACGTTTTATCTTTAACAAAAACTAAGCAAGTTAATCATCCAGTGGGGCCCAACAATAAATATACTATGCGATTCTTTTTATACATTCTTAAATCTAATACCTGTTAATACTAATAATTTGGCTGCATAAAGTTACTACTTTCCCCTAACTAAAATGGATATCAGATTTCCAAATAATGGCTAACCACATTTTGAAAGGAAAAACAACTACCTTTCAGGCTATATCCTCCACCAAACATGGAATTATATTCCAATGGAAAATGTGATAGCCATATACCAAGTTGTACCCAAACATTTTTGTATAAAATAAAAATTACATTTGGGTTTTTAAAATTTATTAAATGGAAATTGTTTCATTAACACTGCACTTTTTATTTGAATATAAAAGACATTGGATAAAACATACTAAAAATAAAGTCAAATATGGATGTTATGTACATTTAATAATTTAAGAAAAATAATATAAATCTCTTTTTTCATTTAAATTAATGGAAAACAAATATAAAAAGTTTATATAAAATTTAATGTCTAATATAACAAACTGTTTATAAAACTGTTGTTTTTCTTCTCCTATTAGATTCAAATTACTGAATTTGATTAAACTCTTTTATCACTATTTCTAGTCAGGTTTTATCACATTGGTGTATAATCCAATTGAACATATAACTGCCGTACACCTACAGAGGCAAAAATCATCTGTGTATGTGACACAACATATTTTGGATCTACTGTTTTAGACACTTCCAACTTTATAGCACCGACATAAAAATCACTGCACAAAGTCCAAAAATGGGGTTCTTGAACTGAATATACCCCTGCTAAGCTAACAACTTTTTGATAGCATTGAGGTAAAACATTATCTAAAGTTACAGGTTGTCGCTGCATTAAGATCATAATTGAATCTTTAATTAAAGCCAATACACTAACTGCTATGAGAATAGCAATAAACATTGAACAAATAGGATCTGCTATCATCCATCCAAACATGCTCATTAGTACTGCTGACACTATAACTCCAACACTCCCCAAAGTATCAGCTAAAATGTGTAGGAAGACTCCTTTCATTATTTGGGAATTTCCACTATCCAATTCTATGTCATGGGAATTATGGTGGTTATTTGCAACATGAGAATGTCCATGACCAGCTCCACCATGGGAATGACCATGAGAAGAACCTCCTCCATGGGAGTGACCATGTGAAGATCCTCCATGAGAATGACCATGTTGGAAGGCATATATACCGACTAAATTTACTAATAAACCTAGCACTGACACTATAAACAGTCTTTCATGTTTGACCTAAAACAAATGTAAACTTTTAGTATCAAATCTTATATTATACAAACTATTGTGAAAAAAATCAAACAATACTTACTTCAGGGGGTTCTATAGCTCTTTCAACAGCTTCAGACATTAAAAAGAAAGAAATAAAAAGCAAGAATAAACCATTTACAAAGCCTGCTAATATCTCTGCTCTCACATAACCATAAGAATATTTATCATTTGCTTTCCATTTGGTAATAACAGATGCTACTAAACCTGCCAGAAGACCAGTACAATCAAAGAACATGTGGAAGGAATCAGATATTAAACCTAAAAGAAATATCCATAAATTCTGTTTGAAATTATGACATAGTTAAAGAGAAATAAACTGTATTTAAGGTTTTACTTTACAGTTACAAACTAATATATTAAACATAAACAAAAAGCTAAATACCTTAACATATATATTTACCTAAACTATTACTCCATACTCCATATATGAGTTCAACAAATGCAAAAGATAGATTAAGTATTAGAAACAGGAATAGATTTCTTGAACTTCTATCTGAAAATATTAATCTAATCCAACCGTTTACTTTTTCTTTAATTCTCGATCCAAATCCTCGTGAATAGGTTTGATAAGTGTCCTTATGTGATAGCGGTAACATATTTAATATATAATATTAAACGAATGTTGTAAAATTTACCGTGACATACCCACTTCAAAAGCTGTTGGCTACGTGTCTTAAAATTTAATCACGTTAAGGTATTCACAAACTTTTATTAACCAAAAGGGGAATAAGTTACAATAAAAAATGTTACTTATAAATTATGTATGAAAAATAATGTGTCCTTACAGCCGTCACCGGCCGTTTAATATAGGAAAGACATGGTAAATTACCATTCTACCTCTTCAGTTCATTTACAGAACCAAAAAACCAAAATGACTTCACTTCACAGCCATAGATTTTGAAAAGAACCACACAACACACACCCATAAAGAGCAACGACAGGTGACAGGTGACTTGATTGATAGATTTTGCTTCTGTAAAATTGAATGAAATTAGTTCCTTTACATACAAATATACAAACATGTGAACTAAGTTCATATAACTCCTACCTACAATAACTCTTTGTCTAGGTAATTCTATCGATAGACAAATTGGTGTATTTTTTTATTTCTCTCAAAATGGTGTGGTTTTCACTACAATCTAATCTAAGGGTTTTCACCATAGAGATAGATTAAATTTTCTATTTCTAATCCTAATTTACTAATTTCATTTTTGTAATCTATTGACAAATAATTATGATATAAAAGATAAATTCGGATCATACTAAGCTGTCAATCAATTAAAAATAATGTCATTTGTCATTCAGCTTGTCTAAATTGACTGTGCGGTCTGTGTCTTCCGTTTCCGTCTCCTTTTAGATTTGGATCAACATGGTACGTACGATTTTTTAATTATTAATCTTTTAATAATGAGTATTATTTAGTAATGCAATTAAAGTTGTTTTTTAAAATTGTATTTAATATACTTTATCATGTAATAATATTTTTCTCCGAATAGATTATAGTTTTTCATGTTGTTTAAGATATTTGTACATGTGTTATGATGTATAATATTTTACAAGAAATTTCGTGGTTGGAAAATCTGATTTAATGAGTCTGATTAATACAGTAATTAGACACATTTATCCTCTCGTGAATGACGGATTGTATATATAGTCTATTTTTTTAGCCTCCCAAAAAGGATGCTAAATCTTCTGCGAAGCAACCCCAAAAAACTCAAAAAAAGAAAGAAGGGTCTGGTGGTGGCAAAGCTAAAAAGAAGGTTCGTATTTTTTATTAAAACTATTCGGTTATCTTCCAGTTTAACCATCCGCTAAAAATTCTCTGCGCATGTACAAAATTTGAAGTATCAAGGATAATTTTATTGGTTGATAAGGAGCGGCAAACTTTAAATCACGAGCTGCGTTGCCACATATGTAGGAATAAATAAAGTGAGTGAATAGACATTGGAGAGACAAAAATTATAGGGCTGATTTTGGATTTATATTTTATATGCATGTAAACATAATATGCCTTAAATAAATCAGAAGACGTAATATAATATTTTAATAATATATTATTTAATTTTAATATAATATACATTATTTAAAATGTTTTTTCTTTATAGTTTCTACTGCATTTATTGTGGTAGTTATTTATATTTTTCATTAATTTAAAACCAAAATAAATTAAAATCACAGAATACCATTAAAACAATAGATGTTAATATTATATTTTATTTGAATTAATTAAAAAATAACACCTGTTTTACTTAAATTTTTTAAACTATTGTTATATAAGGTTTGTTCTTTATAGCTGAACTCATTGCCCCATTGCTCTAAAAATGAAAACAACAGAATACCATGAAAACGTGAGATTTTTATATTCGCATATTACAAATATATTTAATTCGAAATAACGAAGAGAAGTACCTACCTACGTTATTATTCATATTTTCAACTGCTGTTCTTAGCATCTTAATTATTACTTATGAATTTTAGCAGTAACGCTCCTTATTAACGTCTTTATTGTAATCAAATTTACTAAATCAAAACTAAACTATTCGCTTTCAGGAAAAAATATTTGAACTGACAACACTGTGCGGCTGTCCCGCTGTCAATTTCGAATATTTTTATACATGCGCAGAGAATTTTTAGCGGATGGTTAAACTGGAAGATAACCAACTATTCTTTTTAAGCAACATGCTAAATATAAAGACGGAAATAAAGTTAGTGAATGCATAATTAAAAAATATTTTTATTGTATTGTAGAAGTGGTCCAAAGGAAAAGTTCGTGATAAGTTAAACAACCAAGTACTTTTTGACAAAGCAACATATGATAAACTATACAAAGAAGTACCATCTTATAAATTGATCACCCCCTCAGTAGTTTCTGAACGTTTGAAGGTTAGAGGTTCCCTTGCGAGGAGGGCACTAATTGAACTTCAACAAAAAGGTATGTGTTCATTATTTATTGTCTAATTAAATTACTAGAATATTATTGGTATATTATGATGACATCCATTACTAGATTACCTGATAGGAAATACTGATTTAATGAGTCTGATAAAAGCATGCTTTATATTTGTAATAATTTTGCTCAATAAGTTTCTTCATAATTGCATGTTGTTTTAGGTCTTATCAAACAAGTTGTACAACATAGAGCACAACTTATTTACACTAGGACAACAAAAGGAGATGATCCAGTTGCGTAGATTATAAGATAAAACTTATCTTTTCAAAAAATAAATTAAAAAAACCACATTTATTTTTTATTGTGCATACACCCACATTAGCAAAAAAATCTTTGGTTTTAAGTAGGTGTTTACAAACCTTTGATGGAAAATAATTTAAATATTGTTCCAATCAATTTAGTCATTTTATCAAGTGTTCTTGTTACTAAAATATTTTAAATGTTTAGTATCCCTGATTGGCATATTTTTCAAGACAGAATATTTGGTAGTTTTTAAATCAAGAACTTCATTTAATTAAAAATTTAATAATAAATAAAGTTATAATTAAATAGTGTCATTTGGTTTCTAGGTGATAATTTATATATTGAGCATGTGCCAGTGTATAAAGATATATTTTTCTCTTAGTCTTCATCTTTCATTTCAAAAGAATTTATTAATATATTGATTGCCATTATAACTATATTTAGGCACATTACTACATTGTTGGTTTTATTTGCATTTTCTTGTTGATGTTCCTTGTTTATATCAAATTTACTTGCCAGCACTACTGAAAAGCATCCCTGAACAATCTGCAAATTAAAACATTATTTATTAGTAAACACTATTAAGTTTAAACACAAATAAGACAATACTACAGATAAACACAATCAATTTAAATTTGTTGTACTAACCCTTACTCTGTGGAAGTCCATCCTACTAAAAATAATAACTAAATGTTTGGACTAAACTTACATGATGCTGGTTTTAGTGAAACAGCTGTCAATGTATTATAATAGCTAATTTTTGTAATTAAATGTGGAGGTTTAGTTGTTATAATTATTCTTAGTACAACGAATTTAAATAATGTATAAGTTTTTATTTAAAATAAATGTCTGTAATTTCTTACATTGCTGAATTAAGGTTATGTTTTCAAAGAGTCATAGAATCCAAACCTTTTAATTCTTGAACTATAGGAGAAGCTTTGTTTTAATTTTTATACCATTCAGCCCAAGTTTCTAATATGTAGTTGATAAAATAGTCACCCAAGTCCTTTTTTAATTTGAATGAGTTGAAATTGACATTAAGGCTTCTATCTCCTGATTCTTACATTATGAGGGAGTAGAAATTATTGTGACCACAAATACTATCCAACATGTGGATGTAACAGATTATAGATAAGTAATCATAGACTTATCACTGATTTTCATGCCCTTGAGCATATATACTGACTATTTATACTATGTGCTCAAGAAAGTTAATGTTTGTGCTTAAACTTGGAAATGTGAAATTTTGGAATGTACCTATGCAATAAAAATTAAAATATTGCTACGCATTTTTCGCAGACTAACACTTGAGTTCTATTTGGTATGTGTGCAAAAAATGGCTTTAAATAAGGGATTGATTTGATTTTGTAGTATGGCTATGCAATAAAACTATGAAAATATTTAACAAAACGTTTTAGTCTCTTGAAATAATGTCCGCATCATAGTTTTTTTATATATTTAATTTAATGATCTGGAGGTTCAACTGTACAACAGATTGCACCAAGAAGTATTGTTTAGACAGTTGACCAGGATGATTCTCGAAAATGTTTACTGGATATTAGATATTTAATAGTGGCGTTCTATTTTTTTCTTATCTTTTTTTTTATTTACTTGAATATGGACAATAAATCGCACTATTTATTAATTAACAATTTTACTAACCATTGTTTTAAAAAATATATGGACAGTTTTTGATAAAACTTCCGGTATTAATGGAATTATGGGGGGATCGTGTGCTTAGTTTATTATTTAGAGGATATGAAATTCTCGTATATTTTAGTGAAAACATGAATTATAAATGATTGAAGTCGCGAATTGGCTTCACAAGACTTTCCTTTGTACCAAATTCGCAATGTTCGTCTTTCATTTACATTTAGAACACACTAAACAAAGATCTTTTTAACAAAATTTCTATAGTTTACCTCAAAAATTGCCTTTTTAAATAAACCGTGGAAGTTACATTGTTAAAAAGTTCTTTGTTTAGTACTGTAAATATATGTTACAGTTTTTAACCAAGGATTGCTGCCTACCTAACAGAACTAATAAAAAATACGTGAATTGTTTACTGCATGTGAATTTTCCAAAATCTATACATTACTTAAACTTAAAAAATAATGATTTATTTATCTTACCTGAAGGAGTATACTCAAGGTAATAAGAACTATCAATATTACATAAAAAGGATGGCTGTCTCCGACTTTCAAAACATATTTTAGCTGTGCAGCATTTGCGGTTAACAATGCAACATTCAAAAATCCTTGGGCGATGGTCTTTTTCGTAGCATATTTATTAACATCTAAAGTTTTCTAAAAAAGCAAAAATGTTATTGTCTTGGTTTTTAATTTAAAAAGATGTATAACATAAACTTAAACAAAATAACAGAGTGAAATGGAAGAGCAAGAATGGAATATTTTACAAAAAATGTCATTAAAATTTGATTTTTGTAACTGATTAACTTCGATATTTATTAAATTTAATTAAAAATATAAATATTTTTTTAAAGTAACATATTTGTTACCTTAATAATTTCCGAAATAATATTTCCATCTTTCGTATCGCGTGGAACATGATGTACTGTATCATTTTGCTGAGTTTGAGCCATATTTTCCATAACTATCACCTCTCTTTTATATACTACCTATACCTTTTTTCTACTTTGTTATTTTTTATATCTAATAAAGTAATAATCAATCAATTATTGAAGGGGATCGATAACAAACTAGACCTTAACATACAAATAAACTACTTAAATACTTTGTTTTATTATATTACAGTGCATAGGTATATTGTAATTTCTACAGATAAAACTTTGATTGTTATCGGTTTTTGAAACAGACAATAGAAGAGGATGAGGCGTGTGTGTTTTATATTTTCCTTAATTATTTATTTACATATAAGTTCCCCAGTAGTTCGAACAATAATACACTTAAATTGGTGAACAAAAGCGGTGGATAAAAGATAATTATGCCATAATTACACCATCATAACTTACAACTAAATTCTGCACACCAAATCCAAACATCGCATTACAATTTTTATTTTTTATAGAAAGAAATATTTAACTGCGTGCAAAAAGTAGGTACAAGTTTCCCAGAGGTATTATTTTCTAAAAGAGTGTTAAAATTTAATGCTGCAGCTTTATTCCATGCATAAAAATATTGAACACATTCAGATGAGTACCTATATTTAATTTTTTATACTTTTAATGTAGGTTCGTTATTCGAGGATCATTTTTAAAAGTTTGAATCATTCAGTTTCCAAAATATATAGATAGATATATTTTAATTTACTGATTTTTTACTGTTACTTTTAGCTGATTTTCACTAATATTTGTATTGTAATCAATCAATAAAATGAGATTTTCAATTACCCTCCATATTCAGGAAGAAATGTTATGTTTTATGTCACAAAACACATTATTTTTATTCTATGATTCTATCATACATTTTAAATATATGGATGATTCTATTATGCAAAATTTTAAAGAATGTTCTCTTCTTAAGTGTACATCCTATTTCCAATTTAAAATCTTGCCCTCTTCAGTTTCTAAATATTTTCGAGGCGTTTTTTTGTGATGCTAACCAAGATTTCACATAAATATCTCGGGATGTCCGAAGAAGTTGAAGTATTGGATATAGTATTTTTAAACTGTTTTTAGGTCAGGTTTCACAAGGCACGACATAATCTCGGTTTTTGTAATCGAAGTTATAGTTTACAGTTTACTCGATTATGTTCGTAGACTGGTTAAGCAGGACCCAAATACACCAGGATTATGGAACCTCGCCAAGATACTAAGACAAAAAGGGCATTCCCCCCATCCACGGAGACAACAGAGTCGTATTCACGGATGAAGAAAAAGCCGAAGCCTTCAGGAGAACTTTGGAGCGCCAATTCACCCTGAATGAGCACCCAGACGAAGACATTGATTTCACAGATCAAGTAGAAGAGGAAATTGAAGACTTCGACGAAGAAATAGTAGATGGAAAATTAGGATTCACAACACAAGAAGAAGTAGTCTACATAATAAAAGGAAGGAAAGCCAGAAAACCACCTAGGTGGATACGACGGCATCAACAACAATGCACTGAAGTATTTACCAAGAAAAGGGATAGTATTTCTGACAGCAATCATAAACGGAATATTGAGAACAAAACACTTCCCGGACCAATGGAAGGAAGCCGAAATAGTGATGCTAAGGAAATCAGGACAAGATCCCAAGTTTCCACAAAACTACAGATAGACCCATCAGTCTACTACCAGCGATGAGCAAAATAGCAGAGAGAGTCATCTTCAAGAAGCTAAACGAAGAAACCGAAGCAATAGGAATATTGCCACAAGAACAGTTTGGATTCAGAAAAGAACACAGCGCACCGGACCAAGTACTTAAAATTGTAGAATACACAACAGAAGGATACAACAGAAATCACTCTAATGGAGCCATCTTCCTGGACACCAGCAAAGC
The DNA here is from genome assembly GCA_035357415.1 of Ophraella communa. Classification (NCBI taxonomy): domain Eukaryota; kingdom Metazoa; phylum Arthropoda; class Insecta; order Coleoptera; family Chrysomelidae; genus Ophraella; species Ophraella communa. The sequence continues at coordinate 14,091,486 of CM068988.1, read as the reverse complement.
CTTCGACCGAGTATGGCACGAAGGACTGATATACAAGATGAGAGGAGCAGGATACACCAGACAACTGACGAAACTACTTCTCGGCTATCTGAAAAACAGAATATTCAGGATAAGGATAGGAAACGCAAAATCCGAAGTAGGAACAAGAGAAGCCGGAGTACCACAAGGAGCAGCCCTCTCACCAGTGCTTTACAATATATACACGCAAACATTCCAAAGACAGACAACACAATAATGGCTTTCTACGCAGATGACACGGCTATCGTTACAAGAAGCACTCAACCAAGGATGGTGACAAGAAGACTCCAACAGGCTATGGACTAAATAAACGAATGGTGTACAATATGGAAAATCCAAATAAATCCGGAGAAAACCCAAGCAGTCTACTTTACCAAAAGATGAAAAAAACTAGAGGAAAACATTAACATAGGAAGAAAAGGGATCCAATGGAAAAACAAGGCCAAATACCTAGAAGTGATACTGGACAAAGGACTAACCTTCAAAGAACATGTGGAAAACATCACAAAGAAGACAAAACAAGCAAGAGGAAGACTAGCCGGACTCATAGGAAGAAAATCCAAACTAGCACTGAAGACAAAGATACATCTTTTAAACGCAATCATCATTCCGATCATGTTGTACGCCTCCGTAGCCTGGGGACACACAGCCAAAACCTACAAAAAGAAGATACAAGCACGGCGGAACATCAGCCTAAGGCAAGCAACAGACGCCCCATGGTACATAAGAAATACACAACTATACAGGGAACTAGACCAGGAGAAGGCAGAAGAAATCATGAAAGCCAGAGCCAGAAGAAGATTTGAAGAACTCAGGACACACCCGAACACAGCACTTAGGGAATTAACAAACTACACAGTAGAGGACTACCGGAGACATCCTAGACCAAGGAAACAGCTGGACAACTAAGAAGAAACAACGTCTGTCAAGAAGCAGACAGAAGAGGAACCACCTATAAAAGACTGCCCATCCTTAGGAAGATGCGCAGATTCTTGAGTAGGGACAGCTTTAACAAGTGGATCCACTCTCTAAGGTTACCTTTAGCAGCAGTTCGTCGACTAAGTGCTAACTTTTTAGAGGCAGTGAAAAGCACACAGTCTTGAACGCCTAAAAAGAAGACAGGAGGATAAAGGTGCCAAGCACCATCCCGAACCAAGATAGTAGAAGGAAGAGCATAAGCCCGAGGACTGAGGCCCCCATCGGACGTGATGAGGGGGTGAAGGAAGTTCTTCCCGGAATGCACCGCTCCTAGAGGGATGCATTCTGGAAGGGACGGGTTTGGTTAGAGTGGGTGTGTGTTTACTGTTAATATATAGTGACCGATATTAGAAATAAGTAAAAGCGATCGGTTAAAAACTATAAGAAAATCTACAAGGTAATGTTTGTGAACAGAAAATTAAAAATCTCTTATGACAACTACGCTCACGCGCACTTGGTTTGTTTGGAAATATTTTTATGACCACGCCTTAAGTGACGTCAGACTTAGGCAGTCTATTCTGACTACAGTGACTGTACTACTTACAGTGACGACAATTGATGTATCGATTTTGAATGGACAACACTCCCAAACACCCAATTTTTGGGTATAGTTTCTCATAAATTACCAAAATGAAATATATTTTCTTAAAATACTTTAAAAATAATGATTTTTAATAGAAACATTTAAATTCTTTTTTCTAAATAGTATAAATCCATCAAAAAGTGTGCCTCTTAATTGCGTATGGGCGAGGCTAAATAATATAAATCCATATAAAAATTTGCCTCTTAATGGCGTATGGGCGTATGTCGCCACTGTGGACAGTTTCTATAAGTGGAACGTGCACCGATTTGGTGAAACAGAGTATTAAATATATGATAAAAGTTTGACATTTTATCCAACGACCGGCGTCAAGTTTATAAACGATCAATTTGTGTGATGAGAACGGAAACGGAATCTGAAAAAACCAAACCTAATGCATGGGGAACTTTATTTAATCCACAGAACACTAATATACAGTTTGTTGTATCATGCCACACATCTTATTTTACACGAAACATAAAATAATTAGAGGTTAAATCAGATAAATAAAATTATAGCGTTTTCTTTTGAGACCAGAGCAACGCACTGAGTGCACACTGAGAGCGAGTTGTGTGTTCTATTGAAATGTCATTAGGGAGAGCAGTCTGTCACGCATGTTCTTTTGAACAGACTGCTCGCTCTCAATGTGACCTGAGGGCACCAAAAACTGCTCTGACTATTCGACTCAGGGCAATACCATGGTACAACAAATTTACAGGACAGGACAATACGAATAGGTTAGGTTCAACGATTCAAGTTCAAGTTGACTATGGAGGAGGTAAATAGGTCTTAGATTAGGATTGTCTAAGAAATAGGTCTTTGTGCAGAATGTATAAAACGTTTCTTTATTGTACTTATTTTATTTTAGCACGCCTGTAATCTCATATTCATCTTCAGAAGAATATGAAGAAAAGTGAGAATCAAAACCGCTCTATACCTTAAGTTCTCCTTCAACTTATATTCGCCTTCGGTAATTTCAGAAAAAGTTTTCAAGTACTAATAATAACCAAAAAAGTGCACTATATCAAATGCATTCTTTTGAAATGTCAAAAACACGCAGTTCGCCCTGAAAACGTCCGTTGCCAGTGCACAGTAAAAACTGGGGTAGTGCAAGAGCAATTTCAGTGCGCACCGAGGGCGCACTCAGTTCACTTTCTACTAATCTCAAAAGAAAACGCTATTAGGTTTTGATTTCACTTCACTCATTTATTAGGATAATACCGGCATAAAATATATACATTTTTTATTAACAGTAAGTATACCAAATATATATAAATTTTAAAATTTAAATAGAAAATTAAATATTAATGACTTAAAATATGGAATTGGAAAGCTATATTAATATAAAATTTAGTAAAAGTGTTTTTTCTTTATATTTAAATAGTGTAACTTGTAAAGTTTGTTGTTTAGGTATTCCAAAAACGATTTCAAATGTGTGATGATTGGGATGATGAGTCGCCAGTAGTTGCACCCCAGGCTCAGGCGTGGTCTTCTGGTAAAAGTAACCAACAAGATGAATGGTCCAGCAATGTTCCAATATTTGACAACTTTTCATCTGATAAAATACCTTCCCAACAGTTCAGTAGAGGTGGTGGTGGTAGCAGCAGATTTTCTTCAAGAAATCAACAATATGATCAAGATCGTTCAAGCCAGGATAATTGGAGAGATAAAAAATTCAACTCAAATAACAGTAGAAATCAAAGTTTCCCTAGGAATAGATCTGATGAAAAATCTGAAGTTTTGCATGTAGCTTCCAGATATGTTGGCAAAATAATTGGTAAGATTTAGAAATTTTTTGCTTATATAATTTACCTTTACTTGAAATAAATTAATTTATGTCCTAGGTCGTGGTGGTTCAAAAATTACTGAACTACAATCACAATCTGGAGCTAAAATTCAAGTAACTAAAGAGACAGATGGGGATGATACCATTATTAAAATATTTGGTAGTGATTCAACAATTGCAAAAGCAAAGGAGCTTATAGATGAGCTAACAACAGAAAAAATAAAGATATATGAAAGTAAGGATTTACCTCCAGAGCAACCAAAGAAAGTTATCACAAATTGGCAGGAATTTCTAAAAGAATGTGAAGATGCAGAGAAAGCAGAATGGGACAAATACCCACCTGTTGTAAAAGTTTTTTATAAAGAGCATCCTGAAGTTACAAGGATGACAGAAGAACAAGTAGAACAGTTTCGATTGGAAAATAATAATATTGTTGTTGACCGAACTTTTAAAAAGGAAGATAGTTTGCCCATCCCTAAACCCTGCCCCGAGTTTTATCATGCCTTTCATCAATATCCAGACATTTTAGAAGAAATTCGAAAGGCAGGGTTTGAGAGACCATCTCCAATTCAAGCACAAGCATGGCCTGTACTGTTAAGTGGAGAAGATCTAATTGGAATAGCTCAAACAGGAACTGGTATATACATTTTTGTAACAATCTTTAAAGTTTGAATTTCTTCATATAAACTTTATTTTTAGGTAAAACACTTGCATTTTTATTACCAGCTTTGATTCATATTGATGGTCAAACAACTACTCGAGAAGAGAGACAAGGACCTGCTGTTTTAGTGATGGCTCCAACTAGAGAATTGGCATTGCAAATTGATAAAGAAATAAAAAAATACCAGTACAAAAATATCACTTCGTAAGTACCACAATTTTAATTAATTTATCAGAATTATATTATAAACAATTTTGTTTAAAATTTAATTGGATAATTTGTTAAATTTATTGTAGAATCTGTATTTATGGTGGAGGAGATCGTCGTGAGCAAGTGAAAGTTGTTACTGCAGGTGTGGATATAGTCATAGCAACACCTGGAAGGATGAATGATTTAGTAGCAGCAGGTTAGTGCAAAATACTGAAATAAATATGTGTTAAGAATTAATTTTAATTTTTAAAAAACCAAGATTTTTGTGCAATAGTACTTACAAAGTACTTCATTACCAGACTGAGAGGGTATAAGGAGCCCATACATCTGTAGGGTTTCCTTCCCCTGGTTCTTTTGCTTGTACTTAATGGTAATCTGAGCACCTGTTACCCTAAACACATTCTTCAAACAGCACATTCTCTCACTGGTAGCATACTTACCAAGGTTTATTGAAAAAGTCAAAAATCTCGATTTTTTGATATACACACTGGCTCCTATCCCCAGGGGGTGTTTGAGCCATCTGTGTATAGAACATAGTCGGACCCAGGGAAGGAGATTGAGATTTATTTCTCTGAAAATGGCATTCTTTTGAATGGAATTGAATGCTTTTTCAAAGTGTTGATGGTAGGATCTTAATGGACGTAAATAAGAGTGAGTTTTCTCCATTAAGATCCCCGTTTTTCGGTAGTTTCCTTAACAGACCTTTCTTCCACTCTTGGTTATCAAATCTGTTTCCCATATTAGGTACCCAAAAATAGATTGTCAGATTTTTGCCAAGGTGTTAGGATCCTGCTTAAAGACATCTGATGATAGGTTAGAAATCCCAGGAGTTTTTCAATTTTGTAGTTCACTAATAGCTTTCACCATTCTTGCTTGGTAGGTAATGTATGTATGTAGCATGTTGACCTATAGTTGTTTCTTCTCCAGCAATTTCCAATTGAAGTTCTTTCCAAATAATCTTAAAGTATAATGTAACCATAGGATTATTTTATATTTGTTAATTTTTCTTTTGGGAAAAAACATACAGAAGACATTTAGATCATTTTGTAATTCCAAAACTGTAAAGAGACATTATTAAACACTGCGTGTTCACTGCCCTCTATCTAGAAAACCATTTAATGTATAAAAAAACTTTTGAAACAAAAATTTTTATCTTCTATAGAGTAAACCCCAAAGGAAATAAGATATTTGCAAAAAATATCCAAAAAGACGATTTTGTGACCAATAAACAATTTTTGACAGAGAGGGACACCTTACCATATGTAGGTTTTGAGACAAGTTTGAGCATGCCAAAAGAAAAGTTTATACAAGTTTACAGCTGGGTACTAATCACCGGATTAGTCGGTTGATTTTTTATAATGAAGCAACCATGAACGTTGCGTAAGAGAGACTTATACTCCATATTGATTTGAATAGTAATATATGGAAAATGGAACACCAGTAGATTATTAATATTATAGATGTTTATTTAATATGAAATGTGGATATTTTGATTAAAATTAAATACTTCTTTTGGATATTTCAAAATATTTGCTTGTTTTAGGTCACCTGAACGTTAAAAGCGTAACGTATGCGGTACTGGACGAGGCCGATCGCATGCTGGACATGGGTTTTGAACCACAAATTCGCAAAGTCATGTATACTATTAGACCTACGAGGCAAACTATCATGACTAGCGCTACTTGGCCACCTGGGGTTAGACGCTTAGCTCAGTCTTACATGAACGATCCGATCCAAGTGTACATTGGAACATTAGATTTGGCTGCTACTCACACAGTATCTCAAATTATTCAAATTATGCCTGATGATGATGCTACCAAGATGGCAACAGTAAGTTTATAGTTGACTATGCAGTTACTGAATATTTATTACGAAATTAATTTTTTTTTAGTTTATGGAGTTCGCACAGAACATGGGGCCCGATCAAAAAGTGATCGTTTTTTGCGGTAAGAAATCTAGAGCGGATGATCTGTCATCGGAATTGGCATTACAAGGTATTCAATGCCAAAGTTTACACGGCGATAGAGATCAGTCGGATCGAGAACAAGCTTTGATCGATATAAAAGACGGTACGGTTCAAATACTAATAGCTACGGATTTAGCTTCCAGAGGATTAGATATAGACGATATTACGTAAGATACTACTTTTTAAAACCATTTATTTTTTGGTTTCGTTTGATCTATGATATTTTTTGAAATGTTTAAGGCACGTGGTCAATTACGATTTTCCGAGAAACATCGAAGAGTACGTGCATAGAGTAGGCAGAACAGGTCGAGCTGGTAAATTTGGAGAGTCTATAAGTTATTTTACAAGAGGAGACTGGGGACAAGCGCAAGAACTCATAAAAATCTTGGAAGAAGCACAACAGGTACTTACTTTTTTATTGGTGGATAACAAACATATATTAAGGTATTGTATTGGTATAATTACTATTTGATACCGAAAACCGTTTACACTACCACTACACCAACACACACTTTACAGGTTTACCTTCGGTCTCTGAAGAAGATAACTTGGTTATCGAAACGCGCGTCAGGCATATAAAAGTGTGTGTTGGTGTAGTGGTAGTGTAAACGGTTTTCGGTATCAGTTTCGCCAACGGTTCCAGATTCAACATTTTAACTATTTGATACAGTAACTTTTATGTGACGTCAGCACTAGTGATGTAAACTTTCGTAACTTTTAAATACCTGTACCCATTAGTTACTTTGAGCATCAATACCTGTTACTTGGGACTGGGTACTTTGGATATTGGGTACTTTTAATTTTCACATTTCAGATCACAAAGTATTTTGATGTAAAATTTCGTTACTTTTAAAAACTAACCAAATAGATGATAAAATAATTTAGGTACTTTGTTCTCGTACTCGATGGTAGTAGATTTTTCAGATTGTTAAAATAGGTAGGTTGTATTTAGAAAAGTACCTATATTTTAATATAAATTTTATTTTCGTTCATATTTTTTTATTTTTATATAAACATTCAACAAACATAAATCAAAAACATGACTTCCTTTTATTTATAAAAAAACGAAACAAAAAAACCGGAGAATTTTAAATAGAAAATTAAAATTGCTTGAACTAATTTTATAAATCAGAATTGCAACGCAAAAATAATATTTTTTCCACATATTTTTATTTAAGTTGCGAAGATGTCGCATGCAGTGCGCAATATATTATTGAGATTATGAGTTTACGGTGGTTACGTATACGATTTCTGTTTGATTTTGTCGAACGAGTATGGGTACAAAAGTAACGGGTATTTCGAGCAGCAAGGAATGGGTACTTTGGATATTAAACCAATACCCGTTACTTTGTATTGGGTAGGTACTTTTTTTACATCACTAGTCAGCACTAATGCAGCGTATAGGCCTTTTCATCAAAGGCTGTAATTCAAAACACTCGTACTGTTTTAATCCATAATGGCTAGCTAGACAAGGAATATTATCTCCACAAGAATAGTTATTTGTTTAACTAGGCAGCAAAGTAGCTGAATTCAGCCTCGGCAGTCAATCTACTTTGCTGCCAAGTTGAACATATAATTTTTCTCCGATTGTTCATAATGATATAGAAGGATATTGTATTTGCAGATTATTACAATTCCCACAATCTCTTTATTTTTCCTGCAGTGTTCAATTAAAATAAAATTTGATAGACATCGCAGTTGTTGGAATGCATAGTTGCTATGGAAATGTCCATATTAATTATAGTTTGACAATTCATAAAGTTTCTTACAGTTGTGCGAAAAAATATCGGTATTTTTAAATTATTATATAATGGACAGTAATAGCGACCTGGAAGTACTTACTCCTCCAGAAATAAGGGAAGTGGCAAAAAATATAAAGTTGAATTTGTTGCCGGAGAAGTCTCGGATGAAATATGAAGGAAATTATAAACGATTTATGGATTATTAAGTAACCATTTTGCTGCCGAGGCAGGAAAAGTAATACTTTGCTGATTGATATGTGTCAGCAAAATTAATATTTGCTGCCAATCGGAGAAAAAATATATTACTGGAAAAACTTATCGATATTGCTTCACTTTATGATTTTATCGAAGATAGCCTTTTAAACAATTGAAAAAGAGGCTAAAATGTCATGGGCATTCGAAAAAGGGAAAAAATCGGACTGTTTAAGAAGTTAGACATCAGCTACAGAATTATAAACGAAATTAATATTTTCAATTTTATTGTATTGTCGTATTGTTTTTCTCAATGCAAACATTACTGATTTTAATTGAGTGGTAAATTCATTATATAAGTTGTAAATATTTTTTGTACTAACCCAGTTGAAGTATCGAAATTTGTAAGACATTCTATCAAATATCCCATTTGTAATCTTACTACAAAAATCAACTGCTGCAATGAAGTTAATTTGTATTTACTATTATCTTCGACATTGTCGTGCTTTTACTCTTGGTACCCCAATAATCTAGGTTTTCTCATACTGGTCTCAATGTATGGAAAGCAATTTACTCAAAATACAGACATGTAAAATATACATTTTTTTGATCACGTCGTATCGAATTAATATATTTTTCTATAGCTAAACTTTTTTATATAATAAATTTTATACTTTAATTTATTGATTGATTTAACAACATTTTGAAACTCTTGATAGCTTAAATCATCAGGGTTTTATTCATTTGAACCACTGATCTCTTCAAGAAAATGTAGTAGAAAGAGAAACCGCTTTAATTTGCTACACGTATATATCAACAATACATAATTTTCCAAGTTTTGTGCATAATAATCACGGACGTGAGCTCTTGTGTGTTACAGGATAACTTATAGTATGGTGTACCACGTGATCGATTATTTTGAAACCAAAACCTTCTTTCTTTTTGAGAGAAAAAAATTGTTAAAAATCTGTAAAAGGGTTTTTATGCTTAGTCAGCAACATAGCGAACATATATTGAACTTGAACGCGAATAACGTCTATCTATTTATATCCGTAGACCATTGATATGTTTATTTGTTTTATTTACCAGACCTTAGTTAAAGACACGCTATGACATTGAACGTGATGTTATCATAACACAACTATGCTCTTCTAGGTCGTAGATATTTACCTATAGTAATTTAATTAAATATACACAATATACAGGGTGTTCACACCACACTTCTGTGTTTATGTAGAATATGTGGTAAAAATTGAACTTTGCCAAAATGATTTAAAAAAAAAATAAAATGTCGAACTTTCTGACACTGGACAATTTTTGCACCAATACAATCTAAGAACTAATTAAACACAAACTTTATATATCCCATCCTTTTCTACTAATAGTAGAAAAACACATCAAACAATTTTGTACACGTCTAAGTTATTAATTTCGAAAGGTTTGTTTGTATGACGTCAGGGTAAAGATCAATTTTTTACACTGTATGAAAGAGACAATATCTAGTGTTAAAACCACATTTATCAGTTCATTTATAAGTTTGTTTCTATGTTTTAGTTTGTCCCTGAAGAAGTGTACCAAATGGCCGAACGATATTCGGTGTGGAAAGAGAAGAAGGACAGAGAAAGAGATAGCGGAGGTGGACGAGGAGGTAGAGGTGGTGGTCGATTTGGTGGGAACAGACGTTGGTGAATCACTTAAATTAATTTTGTTTTTTAGAATAATAATGTTTATTTAATATAATCTTAATATCGTGTGTGTATATTTTAAATGCCCTTTTGAAGAGATGTTTCGCTCCGTTTCATCTGTTTAATTACATAAACTGTGTCTTCTTCTTCTTTTTTATCATCGTCTTCATACATATCGAGGCTCTGACCGCATTGGTAGTAACCATTCTATAAAAATCAAATGTTAAAATTTATTTTACTACTTAAGAAGTTAATAGCTATTACTTATCATGTACTTAAATGTCCAGTAAGTAACTGATCATAAAGTCATTACGACACATTTTTAATTCAGTTCAAACGATTGCAAAGAATATGTTGTAAAAATGGAATATAAAATGAAACATTTTGATAGTGTTGATAATAAATAAAAAGTCATAGTTAACATTAATTTTAAGTAGTTCTTTTTATATCATTTTGGTATAAAACTTTATTACTAAAGATAATAATTTTCTAGCTACCACATTGTTGATGTGCAACAATAATTGATCTAAAGTACCCAAAAATACTCCAGATAATAGAAAATTTGACAATTTTTAGTTACTAGTTCAATGTGATTTTTGTATTTATTTATAGCACTTTTGCCTTACCCGGTATACACACTTACCTTTCTCTTGATCCTTTCATTCAGCGTCACTACATTAATAGATTTATAACATGTTTTTTCGTTTTCTCTTTCATCATTTTCCTTTACACAAAGGCAAATAGAACAAATGTGTAGACAGGTCGCCAAAGGATACGCCAAAAAAAATATTAAATTCAGAGAAAACTCCGTTTTCCTAAAAACAAATATATCGAAACAATACCTGCGTGAATATTTTTTATGGATTTGAAGTTAGATATAATGTGTAACAGCGTCATCTCGTGTTTCCTTGTATAATTAAAAATTTAAAGCACGACGACCAATGAAAACGCTTTAGACATTGTTAAAGTATTTTTCTACGCCCATGTCTGTAAAAGTTAAAAAACGCACCATCGATATTGTAGGTAACATTTAACAATAACATGCACGTGCGTTTAGATAAGCAAACTTAAATTTCTTAGAGTAATCAAATTGCAATAAAAATTTTACCTACCTACTATATTTGATCTGTTTGCACACTTTTAGTCAATTGAAAAACATAAAAGCTTTTAGTATTAGTGAAATATATTTTAGATTAAAACAGTAATGCCAATAAATGTCGGCAACACATACAACTGAGCCATTAATAGGTGCGTTCTTTTTGACTGAGATCTCAGTTAATCTCAGCTCACATCGGTTATGAGCGATTCAATCACTTCGAAGTGAGCTGAGATTTTTCCTCCCCCTTTACCGATGCTGAATGTGCTATGCGGGGGTATCAATTAGAATTGAGTCGGAAATAAAGTGGTGGGGAGCAAGAAATCGTAGGTCGCGCGTTTGTCGTTCTTTTTGGTGCTTACTCACATCACTTTATATCAGATCACTTCAATTGAAGTGAGCTGAGATCTCAGTCAAAAAGAACGCAACTAATATGTCATTAAATTCCCGGTTCGATTCAAATGCTTCTATCACTGCGAGGAACCAAACTGTCAAAAAAGTAAACTCAAGCGAACATAGTGGGGGTTTATGTGAGTTACAAATAATAAGCTGACGTTCCGCATCTATTTTATTTTTTCATATGAGAATTTCTCAAAGAATGTCTCTTTTTTTTCGCATGTTATGGAAATATGTCATTTATACAGTAAATTTTTTAACAAAATATGGTATTATCTAAACAAACATCTTTTCAACTTTACCTACGAATATGTCTGTTATTAGTGAAAGTGATGAACTCTCTGCCGGGTGTAAAAAAAGTATCAGTGGCGGCTTCTCCTATGAGGCACTGCCTCACCAATAATTTGCAAATTAAATAAATCACAAATTTATATTATTTTACTATTTGCATTCATTATTATATCATTTAGAATTATTATTAAATTAGTAAAATACGGTCCTGCCCTCACCCGCGGTCAATTACCGCGTTTCGCTATAAATATGATCCATCTAATTTCTGCTTTAGGTGGTATATGGATATAGGCTGGCCTGAGGCAAAGAGGCCGGTGGCCTCTGTGTGGACGTCGCGTTTCATTGTCTAGCGTATTACAATTGTTCTGTACAACACAGTCGAATCTAGCTTTACATAGCACGTAAAAACTGTGTTTAGAGGCAGGCTCTCCGTAAATTTAATAGGCGACACGAAAATTAACGAAAACTGACCGATTGTCTTTATTTTTAGATTCGTTCGTTTCGCCGGCTTTTGTATTTTAGATTAACAGGTTGAGGGTTAAAAGTGCACAGTGCATTTGACTTTTACACTTTTTTATTATAGTTTTCGGTTCGGTGAGCAGTGTATCTCGGTGGTTTTTCTAAAATATTACATTACTTTTGCTTGTTTCATTATAGTTTTCGGAAAATACGTTTTTCTACGGCTGCTATGGAATGTGGTGCTTTTGACACATTTGACAGAACTACAAAGTGACGTATTGCTATCAACTGTGGGAAAAAATCTACCTCACGGGTCTTTTCCCACACCACGTACATTTAAATAAGTATAACTTTTCCACCTTGTTGCACAATATAATATTGTGGTTTTCCACATTTTTTTAGTTTATTTTATAATATGTTTTAAATTTCTGTTAAGTTTATTTCAGAATATATTTATTTATTTAATATATTTATCTTTTCACCAATCCCTTTTCCTCTATTTCTCTCAATCCCATCCTTTCCGCCCTTCCCTTCCATGGCAAGAATGCCCTACACCTCCACGTTGGTTCTTGCTGGACAATTGCGTAATAAATATTTATTTAGGAACAAATTGTTCGATAACATAGCCCTAGCTTTATAAACAATTTTAATTTTTTTAAATTCAATGTTTAATTTTTTTACAAATGGTATTACAAAACTGACGAAGTAGAGTGACGACTAGACTAACTTTAAATTCTAACTTTGCTAAAAAGAAATTTAACTGTGCCTCACCACTTTCAAATACCACGAGCCGCCACTGTATCTAAACAAACATCTTTTCAACTTTTCCAACGAATATGTCGGTTATTAGTGAACGTGGTGAAGTTATGAACTCTCTGCCGGGCGTAGAAAAAGTATAGTACGGTACACGGATTGTAATCCCATCACGGACACGCCGCTGCGTAAACTTTTTGACGTAATTTACATACAACTATTGTTATGTATTATACTAATAAAACGGTAAGTTATAAATTTTTGTATTACTTGGGAATCGTTCGGACAGTTCTTTCTTTAGTGTGCGGATTGACGGGCCACCCTTCTTGATCATAAATAACCGGTATGTTCCTGTACTCCTTTTCGCTGTATTTATCCAAAGGTTTGGGTAAATCTATCAAAATACCCAAACCGAATTCCCCGATGGTTCTTGAGCAACACAAGCCGATTATACCTTTAAGTAGACCTAAATAAAAATACATAACTAAAAATTCCCAGAATGCACTTCCTTTACAAAAGGTGTTCAATCTTTTTACTTACCTAAAAACATGAGAACGAAAAAAATCCCTAAAATTATAATTAAAAATAAGTACCAAGGATTTTCTAAAATATTGTTATAGTTGCTGGACTGTGAGCAGAACCCAATTCTATTCCTGTATGGAAATACGTAGCCTTCTTTCACTGTTACAGTCAACGTTAGTATTAAAGAATATCTAATAAGAAACATTTCGGTATATTTCACTTAATTGACATATATTTGCGGTCAAGTGTCAAAATAGTATATTAAACAAATTTCATATGGAATTCTGTTAGAGGCAGTTGAAAATCTCATAGGCTAATAAACCCTATTAACTATTGTGAAAACATCAGTATATAATTTTAGTGTAAAATAAATAGCGAGGGATTGACCATCGTGTCGCATACAGAGTATTAGTACATTCGAAGTTTTAGTATTTTAATAGTCAGTTTATTTTTGTGGTTTTGTATTTGAACATTAGTATTTTGTTAGTTAGTTGTATTTTTAGTAAAGACATAAGTGAATTTTAGTTTTAAGTGCTGGTTGAAAATAATTATTTCTCGGGATTATTTCGGCTTTTAGAGATTGACAAAAATAAATTTATATATTTCTTATTAATTCCAATAACATTTCATAATTCATAGTAAATGTTATTCAAGTATTATTATAATACACCTAATAGAAATGCAGGTACAAACAATCTTTTCGAACTAGATTTTATGATATATTTATCTACGATAATTGTTATTTTATCTTTTTAACAATAATTTTTCAAGTTAAAAAACATTTTCTGTTAAATTGTATTTTTATCTCTCGCGACCGCAGAATTTTGCTACGCGACCCCTAGTTTAAGAAGCCCTGCTCTAGTTTAATGCAGGTATTCTAAATTATTTGGAAAGATATGGAAGAAAACTGAGGATAATAGAAATAGAAACATTTTAACGGAGAAACATGACATCAAATCAAAACGGATTGAATACTTGAAAAAGTTAAAAAAATTCAAAGAAGGACGAGCAATATATTCTGACGAAGCGGCTCACATACTGTACCTAAAATGTAGGACGATGGTTAAAATATGTGTTTGAAATCACCAATAGCCAAAGGCAAAAGATTGATTATTTTACATGCTCCAGGTGTATTGGGTTTTGTACCTGCAGCTTTGTTGATGTTCAAATCAGAACTTAAAACGGGCGATTATCACGACGAAATGAATACCAACAATTTTTGCAAATTGTTAAAGGAAAAGTTTATTCCTGACGCTCCGAAGAAATGTGTACTAGTATTAGATAATGCATCTTACCATAATACTTTCGTTGAACCACTGGCCAATTTATCATAGAAGAAAGATGCGATGCAAAAGTGGCTAAGAAACATTTTTTATAATATGGCTGACACTAAAACGGAATAGTACAATTAGTTCTAATGCACACACTTCTAAATAACAGATATGTAATCGACGAAATATTAGCAGAAACTGACATGCTAACATTGCGTTTGCCACCTTACCATCCAGAACTGAATCCAATAGAAAAAATTTGGGCACTGGTAAAGAGTGACGTAGCTTCCTGTAACGTCACTTTCAAGTTAGACGATGTGTGGAAGTTAACGGAAGAAAAATTTGCCAATATAAAATTAGAACATTGGGAGAATATTTGCGCCCATGTTGGTAAAGTTGAAAACGAATAAATGGAAAGAGAGCATATTATGGATGATGTGCACAATTTAGTAATAAATATAGGAAACGAAAGTAGCGAGAGCGAATCGGAATATGAAGACAATGAAGATGATTTGGCTTGTCAACCATTGTTGTGATTTGTATTTTTGTGTATTTTAACTTGTCACAAACTTTTATATTTAATTGTAATGTGATTAAATACATCTATTCATCTATATAATGTACAATTTTTATTAAATAAAAAATTCTATAATCAACCAACTTCGATTGGGCAGTTGAATTTAACGTGTAATTGAGTCAACGTTTTCAGATCGCATTTTAATCATTTTGACCATTGTTGCCATTAAGTTCGGCGCATACATTTCCAAGGCCATAGCCCATGAGATTTTCAAATGCCTCTTTGACACGAGTTCAAGTTTAAAAAACGAATGGCGAAGCGATGAGCCTAGCCACGTGGGGACGGGTATTATCATGTATGAATACAAAATTAGGCTCCACGAAGGGGGCAAACGGCATCACATGTTCAACTATGACATGTTCGCGATAATAATCCGCATTCATGGATCTCATACGAATAGGCACCAACTCTGTACGACCGTTAAAACAAATTCCTCCCCAAAACACAATAGTGCCTCCACCAAATGGAATTTTTGGAGTAATATTCATCTTGAAAATCTCTCTCCTGGCCTTCGCCAGACACGCTCACGCCCGTCCGAAGATTTTAAGTTGACTCTAGTCTCATCTGAGAATAAAACGCTCTTCCAATCATCAACCATCCAGTTTTGATGATTTCTAGCGAAACGTAGTCTTGCAACTCTCTGTTCCCTGGTTAGCAAAGGTTTTTTCGCTGATCTTCTATTGCTCAAACCGGCTTCCTTTAGACGTCTTCTCGCAGTTCGAGATGATATCAGGACATTGGAAGCAATTGCCAACTCATTTTTTAACATTATACCAGTGACTGTCCTGTTTCTAAGAGCATATAGCCTCAGAAAGCGGTCATCTCTTGCATTCGTAGACCGTTTGCGCCCTTGTCCTGGTGGGCGATTGTAAGATCCTCTCTGATTGAAGCGTTGAACCATGCGACTTATAGTCGAATGATTTCTTCCTAACAAATTCGCAACATAGCGCATAGAATGTCCTACTTCCAGTAATGATGATGAACTACCACGCATATCCATATAAGCAAAACCGGACATATCTACGTAAGGAGATACTTCACGTTGTTTTGGAGATATTTCAATATATGCCAATCTGACGATGATATTTCTATAGCGAAACGGCCGTCATTACATTAGTATTTTACGATTAAATAGTGAAAGTTAATTCAACCTTTTAGATGTTTATTGTTCTCACTAATTGGGTATGTTGAGACACTTCAGATGTTACAGAAAATATTTAACTCTCGCATACCGTTTTCTGTTCTGGAAAAGTAATTGCATATCCATTAATACACATTTCCTCAAAAACCAATAACTAGGTTTGATATACAATATTTTATAATTTACACAGTATCTTGGAAGTGTCTGTAGATATAAGCATATTTCCAAAGTATACATACACAATGAATAAAAACCGCTGAGTATCCAAAATAATTGAAATTTTAGACTTTTCAAATTATGCCCAAATACATTGTTAAGTATTTTTGTCGACAACACTCGCTTATAAACATAAAAAATAATTTTGTAAAAAAATATATTTAAGAATCAATAAAACAATTCCTACTTAAATCTTAAACTCTAAGAATTTGCACAGACGCTCGACTACAGATGGATCTGCTACTACCAGATTCGATTTCGATTCTTGCGAACGTTCCAGCTTCAAATCCCCTCGTGAGCTTTTCTGGATTCACTACCAAACAGTCATTAATTTCCTGTAATGAAAAACCACCAACATAATAAAATATTAACCTTCACTCTTTTTCCTAATAAGCAAAATTTTACTGGTCCTTAAGATATAAAATAACAAATATAGGATAAGCTATCTCTAATGGGCTATGTATATGTTTAATATAAAATCATAATATATTTTCTAAAGATTAATCAAAAACACTTTTCTTCGCATCAGGCTTTTGATACCAACTGACTTGGATCGGATAGGTTGTCAGACAATATTTTCCTGGATAGGATTCCCTTATAAGGTATGAGAAAAAAGTTCAGTAGTGTAACAATATTACTTGTAATAAAATCGGGCAACTCACAAATAAAAATAGAAGAGGTCCCAGGACAGAACTACATATGTGGAATTCATTTTTTCAAAATAAGTTTGGTTAATTCTTCCTGGTTTAATAAAAAATTTAATCTAATAATAAATCCCAAATTTAATATCTTGCAACTAAAAATGTATACTACAATATATAAAGAATTGACATAGTGCAGTCAACATCGATCTTTTATCGATGTTGACTGTTTGTCAAAAAAAGCATGGCAATAGAAATAGTTGGCGATAATTAATAATATTCTGAGGCTCATTTTTTATACTTACTTTGATAAAATTCTTGAGTTTTGACGGTAATACCATGACATGAGGTTTAACTTTCAACATTCCATATTGTGCAAGCAAAACATGGTCCATATTTATTCCCTTACAAGGAGGATACAAAGGATACATATTTTTTTGGTTCAATAAATGCGAGATCAGTCTTTCCATTCTTCCAGATTTAATAACAGACTCTTTGTCGCTGGAAACATTAAATTTATAAACTTTAACACATACAAAATAAAGTTGTATCTACTTACTAATGCAACTCGTAATTGCTCATATGAAACAAAACATCCACAGTGGTAAGAGCAATCACCAAACCGTCAATTTCTATCACCCCCGGATCTGAAACGAACGTCAATTTGGTATAATTTTCTCTAGTCCTATAAGGCGGTGTCGGATACACTGGATGATGATGAGCTTCTTTTTGATTAGAAACAATCACAACTCGGATATCCAAATGTTGCAAAGAAGTCATTAAATTTTCGATAAATTCTTCAAAGAACGAATCGAAAGTTTGAGTCAGTCGACCTGATAAGATCCCTTCGTGAGTTTTTTCTAAAAACGGTCCCAGTAGAACTAAAACGTGCGGTTCGTGTTCTATTACATACTTCAAAAGTTCATGTAGAGGTTCATAGGACAAATTTTCGTTGAAAGTAAATGGACCAGCTGCTACAACTATTTGAATCGTACCTGAAACAGTTAAAGATTATAGATAATTTAATGGAAGTGGTTAATAAGGTTACCTACCATTTATTGTAGGTGGATTTTCAGGTAAATCTAGAACTGCATCTGTGTATATTTGTTCTGCTACAAACGCTAGGTTTTTCACGTTGTTTCCTTTGGCTGCAAGAACTTGACCAGGGAACAATGAATAACTTGATAATTTGCTGATATTTAACCGTGTTGTATAGTTTAGGTTTGTTTCATCAGTACCTTCCAAAAGAATAGACTGTGAATTTATTCTACCATCTGCATCAGACAATATTCTGCCATAGGTTACCATATCTCCCTGAAATATATTTACAGACTCAATAAAAACCAAACAATTTGCTAAACGTATTAACGGGTATTTAGAACATTTATATCAGTTTACTTTTCGTCTCTGAATCAAAATCTTTGTAATGCTAAATATTACAAATCATAAAAAACATTGAGTCAAATGGTATTGTGTTACATTTTTACCATATCAAAAGTTTTTGGGAAGCCTCTTATTTTGTTATTTTGCAATTGGTGTTCTAGATGTTTCTTGATTATTCTAAAGGTTCTCAAAAGTATCCTCTGCTTTAGGCAGTGTTGCTGGGAAACAATTTCTGAATTAACTCCTGCTTTGCTTAGAATTGAATATGGACTTGGCCAACAACGGATTTCTTGAAACGTTAGCAGGGGGCGCCGACTTTATGAAACGTGTAGATTCCTTCCTTGGTCATATAATAAAATGTCACGATTTCAGTTTAGCATGCTTATTTTTTCCACCCATCTCTACCCATAGTATATGTTTCATGACATTATAGGGAGCAATGTCGTACTTTTCCTCCCTAGGGAGGTTATATTCATAATTCCACAATTAATCTGAGTCCCTGTGGCTCAATGGTTAGTGGACAGGTTGGTTTTTGCGACATTCTTTTTATTAACAATTACTTGTTATTTGAGGGAGGTGGAAAAATCACATGTATAACAGAAGGCAGTAAAATTCATCCTTGGAAAAGCAGCACTTTGCCCCCTTGTTATAAATAATGATAAATATTTTCATATCTTCATTTGGAGATTTTTGTATGAAATTAAGTTCTCTACAAAAATAAGTTCATTAATTTTTTTCTTAACTCAATTGGAATAAAGTTAGTTACAGTGCATTAAAGAATAGGAAAAAAATGATTATGCAAATTTTAGAACAATATGTTTTCTTTATTTAATTTTAGGTAAATTTGATTTTTTTATAAATCATTTATCCACTTTCTTGACATAGACATTTACTTTGTGTTTTGATTTGTTATATACTTTTGTTTCTTAAAATGTACATAATTTAGCAAACAAAAACATGCTTCAGCTAAGGCAACTGCTCTTTTTACAGCAATATAAAATACTTTTATTTTTTGAATGCCAATAAATAAGTTAAATGATATTCATCATTTGTTCATTCTGTCCACTTTAAACCTCTAGAAAACTCAAATTGTTTGAATATATTGTTAGATTTAGTCACAATTATTTTATGATTATTTTCAATATGCTAACTGTCACATACTCTATTTTTGTTTTTAGTGAATCAACCATTTTTAAATTCATTTCAAGCAACAAATCCTCAAGTCACTTGTAATTTTAAAATTAAAGAATCATTTGTAGATATTTGATTTCCTATAATATTCAAACAAAAATATAAAAAAAGGAACCACCATGTATAACTGACAGTCTACTGAAGATGTTAATGATGAACTATAAATCCCAATGGTTTAACTTACCATCTGATTGATAAGAACCCCTTCAGAAGGAACCAATCCATACTTTTCCATAATTGCATTTCCCAAATCTCTAATCATATTATTCATGCTTCTTGCTTTTTTCCCCATAACTTCATACATATACCTAACATCATTTGGAACTTTATGACTTTCAACTTCTTTAACAGATAACACTACATTAGATTCCCTTTTAAATTTGGATGTTGTTGATCCATAAGAACTTTGTACAGATCCAGAGTCTTTTCTTTGATTGAATTTCTCTGACGATTTACTAAAAAATAATTAACTAATAAACAATTTTGCTTAGAATGTGAGTGTGTGAATTATGTAGTATTCTAATGTTCCATATATTATTTTTTTAATTTTTGACCCTGGTTAAATAAATCACAAATATTTAGCCACTGTGATCTAGACAAAATCACTGACCAATTTTATGAAATTATACCACAAATACTAACTAGTACATTTTTTAATTGAAATCATTCCCTATAAAACTACCTGATACTTTATTTACCATACATACATCAGAAAGTCTAGGGATATTTTTAAAAATCAACATCAGTTTTTCTAAAGTGATTAGGGGAAAAAATAATACTTGTTTAATATTAATTATTGTTTATTCCTACATATACCAAATAGTTTTCTTTAAAAAAAACATGAAATCTAATTAAAACAAAAATTCAATATAACCAATTTTGAAGATCTTTGTAAATCTTTCCAAAAAGTGAAAAATCAAAATTAATACAAAGTGTGATCTCCACGTTGGTTTATTACTAATCTACATCTTTGGTTCACAGACAAAATAAGATGTTATCCATATTTGAAGTGATTCTATGTTGAAGCATATCCCATACATGCTCAATAGGATTAAGGTCCGGAGATTGTACTGGCCATGATTAACTTAAATTTCCTCACTTTCCAACCAGTTGGTCACAATTTTGCACCATATAATTGACCTGTTAGGAACAAATCATGAAAAACGAGATCGGTCCTGCCTCCTATAATTATTCCACCCCATAGCATGATTGTGCCACCTCTCTATCTTCTCACTTCCTAAACATGTTTTAGTTCTTCCCCATTTCCAGATCGTCGCCACACTATTGTTTGACGAAAGTCTGGGTGAAACCCAAACCTAGATTAAACCTGTAGCTCAATCTTGAAGCGCAATTACCTCTAGACAGAGGTTGATATTTCAGGGGCCGTTTACTGAACAAGTTGGCTTCATGAAGACAATTTTGCACTATATCTCAACCAATAGATGAGTTATGTGCTCTTTGTAATGTCATAACTGACTCAGGAGCATTTATTGTTGGTTGCCTCCTAGCTATTAAAATTAAAAATTAATCTTGTTGCTGTTATAGAGCATCCCCATCCAGGATGTTGCTCTGCTGGACTATCAGTTTTTCTAATATGGTTCCATAATCTACTGATAATGATTTGAGAGACACCCATCTGCTCAACATCTTGAGTTTGCAGCACACCACCTTGTATGTATGTATAAATTAGGGGTGATAAGTACACTGCGACCTATAGGATCTATTGTGTCCCCCCTTACTTGCCATGTTCTGATGTTTTTTCAGATTTATAGCAGCTCTTCGTGTCCTATTTTCCTGAGGAAGTTTAGGACATCGTCGAGTTTCAAATCACGCCACCTTCAAGAAGAATTGATATGTAGTCACTAGACAATACCTTCATTACAATGATTAAATTAGAAATTAATTAAGATTCAAACAGTGTAGCACTTCTACTTTTTCCATACCTCAGGATTGTTTTACTTTTTGCAACTTTTTTAAATGAAAAGTTATTTTTAGAAATTGAACTAACACATACATTCCACGTGCAATTTAATCAATACAGAAATTAATTCTATCTACCTCTGTCTGTATCTGTAGAGTAGGAAGGGTGAGTATAGACCCACAGCACTTAGGCCACAATATGGCCCATTGTACATTCTCCCAAGGAGTCGCTCTCCTAGGACATTGTCCATCCTGCCTTATCCAGGAAGGAAGGCAGGTCACCAGGGGACATCTCCTTAATGTCGGCAGGTGTAGGCCAAGACTCACCGAACACACACTCTCTTATCGCCGATAGCTCTGGACATTCACATAAGACATACCTGACAGTTTCATCTTCCTGTTCACACATCCTATACCTTTTTAAATTATCTCTATACTTTTCCAATGTGTGTATCTTTGGTAAATTATGTTTAATCCAACCCCTTGTAATTTTTTTACTTACATTGAAATTGGTGTACCATTGTTAGTTTTATTTTCAGATACAATATTTGAAGATGGTGTCTTGATAATTTCAATTGCCTAAAAAAAAATAAAACTGTGGAGAGTGAAAAGTAATGAAATAAAAAATTAACTAACATTTAATTAGGTCACACCCTGTAGGTAAAGATATTTATTAAGCAGTTTTTTTATCTCCAGTCTCTTAATGTGTTTTGTAATCATGTTTCTATGAAATTATTTTATCATAATATATATGAATAATTATTATGATTATCCATAGGCCACTGAGAATGTGAATATCTCCTGTAAATTTAAACAAAAGGTATTGTTTAATTATTTACTAATCAGTCTTGAAATAAATACCAAGCAGACAGAAAACTGCACACTCAGTTAAGATAAAAATAAATGTTTGGTAATCAGATATATATTGAAATGAGATAAATCTAAAATGTGCAATTGTGTTTTCTTTCACAGTTGTTTGTATTTTATACATTTTTGCAATAAAAAGCATTCTTGTTTTACATGAAATATTTTTATTTCTCATACCTTTGTTTGTATGAAATTTTAATTTTGCAATGAAGATAATATTTCAACAATTTCTATATTTATAAAAATTTTATCAAATTGAAATGCAATTTAACAATAGGAAAATATATTTTTTTTTTGTCAATCATTAAAATTAGAGAGCACTTGAAACACAAAACTATCTTTACTATATGTATATACTTTCAAAAGTAAGCTAAACCAAAAGAAAATTCATAAATTACTAAAACAATTTGAAATAATAAATACGAGCTAAAAAACTTTTGTTATTTGTCAATATAAATTGATTTTACCCCTAACCAGGTCTTTAAATTATGCTCATAGCTGAATTATTACACTGTTTGCTTAAGAAATGTTTATTCATCTTTGGCAGTTTTAAAGTTAAATATTCAAACCTCATATCTGAAAACAAAAAAAAATATTTGTTTACTAACAATACCTTTATCTACTACTCAACACAAAACATTATGAAATAATTAAGCATTTATTTTCCCATGATAAGCTTAACACCTTTAACATTATTATACAAAGAAATTAGATTAAAAAGGAAAGCAACAAATTAAATTTTTCAAACTACAAATGAATAAAAATTATTTTAAGAAATAAAAGTTACATTCAGTTTATTTAAATAAATAATATAATGTAGTTATGCATCAGATTTTAAGATTATATATCAAATTAAATTATGCATAAAAAACTGTACAAAATCTTTAGTTAAATATATTAACTACCAAATATGTTTTATTTTCTATTGCATTTATATAAAAAAATATGCATAAAAACAGGTAAGCAAAAAATGTTTAATTTTGAAGACAACATTGACAAATTTCTATACTGTAAATAAAATGATGAAACATCATTTTGCTTAGCATTCATCTAAAATAATGGATGCAAAATCTAAATAAATTATTTAATCAGAATATTTTCTAAAAACAAATGAAAGTTTTTATTCAAAACATATTTATTAAAAATACAAACTTTGCTCCTTGTAGAACAGTTGGCACAACAAAGAATAGTTTATTAAAGCTGTAACACATATTTTATTGTTTAAAAATAAAACACGATTTATTCTCGTCGTACGTCACTGGTCACAGGAGCCCCTATAGACGAGTATGGATCTAGTCACGATTCTTCAATTTGCGTGGACTAGCGCCACACGCGCCAACACAGGGTTCTGATTTTGCCAACAGGTAAATTTGGATTTTCCAGTTATAGCTTGGTTCTTGAATTTTTTTTAATGAGTGTGGATCTAGTCACGAATATAAATAAAACGTGCCACCAGACCCTCACTCACTAAAAACCTTTCAAAATTTAATTACCTTCGTATATCAAACAAAAAACGATCACTGACGCTATATTTGAATTCGATCAAACAAACCAAAAAAACCGTATTAACAGGGCCTAAAAACTGTTCAATACAAATTAATTACAACGAGACGATAACTAACTTATTAGGGTTAATGAAATTTAACCTTGTAAATGGTTTCGTCTACAAACAAAATCTCTGTTAAAGGTTGTTTACACTACTTTGTTCCTACGAAACGACCGCAAAAAACAACGACAAAATAAATTAATCACTCACAGCACAACTATTCGAATTGAAAACGGCTAGTTGAATCAACAGGTTGCAAAAATGCCGGCGAATATTTTTGCATTAAACGAAGAAAATTTTTATAATAAGACTCCTTACACTGAACTCTACACAAACAAAAGACAAGCAAGCGTCTTCACCAGATTTAACAATGGCCGCTGAAGGATAAAATAGCCTTGAAAAGTTTCTGAGAAAACTTTTAAGTATCTGTGCGCAAGTGCAATACCCGACAGACGTGCCGATTACTGTCTCTCTCTTTGCGATAACGAAATTTATTACAGAGGAAGATAAAACATCCACTATCTTAATAATCATTCATGCGGGACGAGAAAGGCAGAAAAAATGGTGGTAAACTTTTATAAATCATAAGCCAACGTTCGTTTTTGACCGCAGGCCATTCGTTTTTTTTTAACTCACCTTTGCTTGTGGTGTTATTACAGCAGTTTCAGCATTTCCTTTTCTGTTATTTTAAAACGAAAAATACATTAGACCATTAATTAAATATTGATACTACGAATTAAACATTACCTGTCTTCATAAGTCTCATGGTTCTGTTTGGGGGCATTTAATTTAGAAAAACTTAGCTCTTTATTTTTATTAAATTCTTTTCTTTCCATTTTCTCCAAATATTCAATAGTCGGAGGGGCTCCATTAAGATTGGACGCCGTGAATGCATACCACTGATCACAAAAATCTTCGGCATCAACATTATAAGTTGTACACAATTCTGTACCTGTTAAAAATAGAGGAAAATAGAATTGGCCCCATTATAACCTCAAAACAAAAGTAGTGCAACTTACATTTCTTTAATATTGCATCGTTCACAACTATATTTAGTTCTTGGAAATATGTTTTTATTTCTTCTATGCTTGTCATTCTTATTTAACTAAATTATACTTGTACGGAAAATTATCATCACTAATAACTATCTTGTGTTTTGGCGCGAAAATGCAACTGGTAAATTTCTATAATTTCTAGAGGTTAGAAGGAAGGAGAACCAACTCAATGCATTAAAGTGTCAATCGAAAGGGAACAAATTGGCGTCGCCACAGTAGCAAAAGTAAGTGTCACAGGACGTTACAAGATACAAGTGGTAGATGTCGAGATGAATTGTTAGGGTAAGAAACAAAATTAAATTACATTGAGATTCTACATAATGCATAATTTTTAACTACACAAGCATGGAAGGTAGAAGAAAGGAGAACCAACTCAATGTCTTAAAAAGTGTCCATCGAAAGGGAATAAATGGACTGGAAAAGTGTGACGTCAAAATTTGTGTTCTATGCTGTTGAACTGGGAAATGTCAACGAAATGATTCCAACCGGCAACATTATAAATCTCCAGCAATAACTTTTGTTTGAGGTATTTTGTTATCATTATACTTTGAAATATAACGGAAGTATCATAATTAAATACATATAAGCAAAATTTTTCCAAATTCGATTTTTAATGTACCATTTTTGTAAGTATTCTTAAAATTTATGACAATGCACAACTTTGAAGGTTATGTTAAAACATTTTTACGGAAATTGTTCGTCTATCTACTTTAGTGATATGTAAATCATATGAATGAACACTTACCAATGAAAAAACAGTAATTAACTCCCAAAAATCAAGAAAATACAATATAATAGTTAATAACACTTATAAAACATACCATAATAAAAGTTGTTTGGAATCAGTTGGTTTGACGCTTACGTCACTACTTTCCCAGTCCATTGGTGGAGCCAAAGTAGCAAGAAAAAGTGCCACAGGACAGGACGCTACAAATAGCACAGAACAATAAAATTAGTTATTATAGTAGAAAAGAAGAATTTGTCCTGTGAACGGCTATGTCAAAATGAATTATTAGAACATTTGATGCACATACTTAAAAACAATATACCGAGTAAAGTCCTACTGCGCATTTTACTGCACATGGAATAAAAGCAGATAGACAACGTGACTAGTTTGTTTTTTAGTGTAGATCAGAGTACTCTGTGTAACACTCTTGCTTGTGTCAGCCAATGATAATTGAGCAAACTTGTTCTGGGGTTTGCTTGCTTTAACCTCAAACAAAGTAGTAATTTTGACAATTTATCTAGGTTCAGGTCCGGCTTATCCAATTGTGATCATTGACCATCGTGCTTATATGATTATAGCAGCTTAGCAGCTTATAGTGATTTTGAACTTATTGCGAAAATTCGGTTTGTGTTGTGTTTTAATTTTAGTGACAGAGATTAGGTACGATAATGAGTTGTTTAGTGAAACAGTGTAAGAGTACTAAAAGTTATTTTAGGACCATATCTATTTCCTTCCGATAGTTTAGTGAAGATTTGTTATGAGAGTAAGGAAGTTTATGTTCATCACTGATAATAAACTACCATCTGTTGATTTGCTCCCAAAACCTTATTATTAATGTGGCAGGAAGAATAAAGCCTAACTTAGGAAGAAATATATTTTCTAAACACGAAGAACATTCATTTATTTTAATAACGCAGATTTTAAGGTGTTATTGTAAAATTAGATTAAATAATTTGGCAAAGCAGTTTACAGCTTTAGGACAAACTGATTTAATTAGGAAACAGCTTAGCAAATTAATTCTTTTTCGGCGTAGAAATTAACAAGAACTAGTTAAGATTAAAAATGGAAATAGAAAAATGTTCACTATACTTTTTAATTATATAGCTGTCCAATGTAAAAAATAATTAATAATTCCAATTACTTTTTATTTCCTGTAATTATAATTGTACTTTAAGTATTTTGTATTGAAGTAATTTAAGTTGTGAAATTACGCATGCAAGTTGCATTTATTATAGTTGGTATACTTGTCATTAGTTGTCAACTTGATATTACATTATGGTTACTTCAATAGTTGGTCTAGTCTTGACACTATTTAATAAATCAAAACAAAATGTAACTTTAATATGTCAATCTGACGATGATTTTGATTGAAACAGCTGTCATTACCTTAAAAATATTTTGTTGTCAAGTTTAATAAACTTTTAAAAAGCAAACATGTTGATTAAGTTACCTATTCCGTTTTTATTAACAATTTTTTTAACACTCATTAATTAATTAACTGGTAGTAAAATCATATATTATTTAATTATGTATTTGGATTGGGATTTAATTCTTTTGGGTATTAATTTAAATTATTTAACAACACTAAACACAACCCTTCCTTTAATTGTACTTTTTTATTTAGAATAATGTATAATTCCTATTTTTAATAAACACTTTGTAAGTGTAATTAATTTGATACTATATGTAATTAAATTTTGTGGTTCCCTATTATTTTCCTCTTTAAATAATAAATATTTTTTCGCTATTTTTTGGAAGTAAAAATTTAAACATAAAAATTTTAATTTGGATCCTTCTGGGCCAAGCCGGTACTTAAAGGTAGTCTACTATGGCGGCGCCCTATATTCCGGCTGTCGGACCTCTCTCTTGCGCGGTATATTGTTTTTAAGTATGTGATTTGATGCAAGAACGATAAACATTTACCAGGATTGCCTAATCGGCCTGATTTGTCCGCCAGCTGTGTGACGTCATTGCAGTCCTTCATTATAACGTTTACCATATAAATGCATGGAAATAATAGGAATTAAACAGTATTTCTATGATTTCTGAAATACTAACGTACCACTATTTGGATTTTTAAGATTAAACACTTATAATTTATAATAAATAATCCCATAAAATCGTTTTAATACTTAGAACTAAATAGTGTTTTCTTTACTCTACCTATTTCCCAAATAATATTCAATAAATTAATTAAATATTATTTTAAAAAATACATTCAAATAAATTTATTATTACACAAAATCATGCCTAAAACTAGTGTTTTTTGACAAACAAAGAAACAATAAACAATTTGCAGCATATTACTAGTACAATCCGTGAATCTTTTATGGAGCGACAAAATTTGTATTCTATAGAGAATTTTTAATTACAAATTTAAAATTAACAAAAAAGACTACATATTAAAAAATAGTAAGTAAGTAAACTAACTCACTAAAAACGTAAAATAAAAAATGTATTCACTATTGAATATTAACGTTGACACTCAACGATACTAACCAAGCAATGTCCAGCCAAGCAGTGTAACACATGAAATTTAAAAGTCCGAACTGGAGTTTAAAAGAACAGTTTTTTAAAAATTTTATACAAAAATGCAACGTACACTAATGTATCCACAATATCTACCAGTCAAAATTTTGAATATTTTTATAATAAATCTAAAAACGACGATTGAAAACGACCTAAAATGCACTGTCAAGATAGGAAAAATACGGCCGAGGACTGCAGTGACGTCACAGGCCACCACGTGCAATCGATTTTTTGGCGAATGTACGTCTTATGGGATTAAGCAATCCTGGTAAATGTTTATCGTTCTTGCATTTGATTGTTGACAAGAACGATAAACATTTACCAGGATTGCCTAATCGGGTATATTTGTCCGACAGCTGTGTGACGTCACTGCAGTCCTTCATTATAACGTTTACCATATAAATGCATGGAAATAATAGGAATTAGACAGTATTTTTATGATTTCTGTAATACTAACGTACCACTATTTGGATTTTTAAGATTAAACACTTATAATTTATAATAAATATTCTCATAAAATCGTTTTAATACGGCCGAGGACTGCAGTGACGTCACGTGCGATCGATTTTTTGGCGAACGTACGTCTTATGGGATTAAGCAATCCTGGTAAAATGTTTATCATTCTTGGATTGTTGAGAAAAATATTAAATTTTTCAACCCAGCTTTCTTCACTCTGTTTTTAAACTGTGGAGTGTTACCGGCTTCACGTTGTCTTTTTACCCTTCTGCTACTCTCGCGCCATCTACTGTTTGCTGCTTACCACTAGACATTATTCCTAGACAAGTTGGTCTTCCATTGGTCCTCCTTCCCCTACTCTTCATATTTTGCTTTATCTATGTCTCTGTCTATGTATTTATTGTTTGTTGGTTTTTATATCTTTTGTATTCATAATGGAAAACAAAGGTAAATAATGTGTTTAAATTAAAAAAAATAGTAGCTTATATCCTTTTAATTTTAGATGGAGATCTTGCTAAATTTTATAGATGAAAGTGAAAAATTTTTTAGAGAAAAAGCTAATGGAGGTTTACAAGAAATATAAAAGTAAAATAGCCCATTAAATCTATGAAAAGGTTGTGGCATAGATTAGGATAGGGTTGTGGCAAGTTTGATGCAAATGATATTTCAAATCATTTCCATACAACAGTTTCTGTCACAAAATGTGAGAACAGAGTATTAGAAAGAAATTACAAAAAAAAGTTGTAAACAATAATATTTCTGGGTGCGAATTCTCGGGCCAGGGTGCGAATTCTCGGGCCAGGGAACAGCGCTCCCCGAGAGAAAGATGGGCGTGGTTCTATTAAAACTTGATGGTGCCTTATTCTCGACAAAAAGGATGAGCTCCCTCCCTGTATTTTTAATAGAACATCGTTCTCTCCCTTTGAAGCAGTAGAACGAACGAAAGTTAAGAGAACAGTCAGCTGTTTACTGTCTTTCGTCTTTGAAAATTGTTGATTTTGGAGTCAGTTGTCAGTCAGTGGTTGGTATAATTTTTTGTTTTATACAAGTATTTTCGTTTGTTTGGAAGATTTTGCCTTTTTTAAGTTTTAAAGTTACTTTTTTTTTAAATTCAATTAGAGATTGGATCACGAACTTTAGTTCGTGGATTGGATTAATTTATAAAATGGACAATATAGATGAATATTTACTAGCTCATTAATTAATAAGAGATTTGGAGGTTCTTGAAGATTTAAATAATCAACCAAGAAAGCAATACCATGTAAGGGAGCAAGCTTTTCAAGAACTAAGAGATACACAGTTTATTAAAATGTTTCGGTAAGCATTAATTTAATGTAAATGTGTGTTAAGTATGTTATGGAATTGATGGAATGATAAACAGACCAGATATTCAAGAAAATGCAGCCAATGAAGATTTACAAAGAGCACGAATGATACAACAAAATATTATTCAAACCCATTTTATATAAACAATAAATGTTTTATGGACCAAAACAATTTTTTTATTTCTAACTAATTTAACAAAGCACTTTGGGTTAGGCACACAAAAATAAAATAAACAACACAAATGTATACAAATTTATTAAATAACTAAGAAATATAAACTCTACAAACAAAAAAAAAATACTTTAAAAATTAATAATGGTGACTAGGTAAGTATATTAAATTTACAAAAAAGGAACTAAAAAATATTCTCATTAATATTTGCATTTGACTTTAAAAAATGGATTTGAAAGTAACAAAATACTATTTTCAACTCTATATTTTGGAAATAGTTGAACCAAATTTGATGTTTACCCAAACAAAACTAATGTTTCTCCATGCTAAAAGAGTAAAGAAGGTAAATATTTTGATCATAGATATTATAACCTTTAGGTTATAATATCTATGATTTTGATACATATAATTTAAAGGGCAAGAGTATTCAAAAATGCACAGGGTAATTTCAATTTAAAAGTAGTAAATGATAAATATTTCAAAAAGCTTAATTATTCGCAAAGAACAACATTATATATCTATACTTGCCTGAGTTTTATATCTTAAACTAGGCATTAAACTAGGTATCCACAACAAATTATTAATCCATAACCCAATTATCAAAAGAAAAGAAATCATAAGCAAAACAAATAACGACGCACTGCGGTTACTGCGCAACTAATTAGTGGTTGTAAACATTTTTATTCTTCTTTTCTTATTTTGAATCTCCAAATAACACTGGCAACATCGTCAACATTTATTCTACGGGGAGTCTCGATTGAGGTTGATTCGCACCATTCAAGAATAGCTCCAGGGACCTTCCCCAGAAAATCAGGGAGGGAGAATCGCCGACACTTTGATCGCTTCTACGAAGCCGGAGAATCGGCACCCAGGGAACAGCGCTCCCCGAGAGAAAGATGGGCGTGGTTCTATTAAAACTTGATGGTGCCTTATTCTCGACAAAAAGGATGAGCTCCCTCCCTGTATTTTTAATAGAACATTGTTCTCTCCCTTTGAAGCAGTAGAACGAACGAAAGTTAAGAGAACAGTCAGCTGTTTACTGTCTTTCGTCTTTGAAAATTGTTGTTTTTGTTTTTGGAGTCAGTTGTCAGTCAGTGTTTGGTATAATTTTTTGTTTTATACAAGAATTTTCGTTTGTTTGGAAGATTTGAAAGTTACTTTTTTTAAATTCAATTAGAGATTGGATCACGAACTTAAGTTCGTGGATTGGATTATAATATATAAAATTGACGATATATATGAATATTTACTAGCTCATGAAGTAATAAGAGATTTGGAGGTTCTTAAAGATTTAAATAGTCAACCAAGAAGGCAATACCATGTAAGGGAGCAAGCTTTTCAAGAACTAAGAGATACACAGTTTATTAAAATGTTTCGGTAAGCATTAATTTAATGTAAATGCGTGTTAAGTGTGTTATGGAATTGATGGAATGATAAACAGACCAGATATTCAAGAAAATGCAGCCAATGAAGATTTACAAAGAGCACGAATAATACAACAATAAATATTATTCAAACCCATCTTATATAAATAATAAATGTTTTATCAACCTAACCAATTTTTTTATTTCTAACTAATTTAACAAATCACTTTGGGTTAGGCACACAAAAATAAAATAAACAACACAAATGTATACAAATTTATTAAATAACTAAGAAATATAAACTCTACAAACAAAAAAGAAACAAAATACTTTAAAAATTAATGATGGTGACTAGGTAAGTGTATTAAATTTACAAAAAAAGGAACTAGAAATATTCTCAGTAATATTTGCATTTGACTTTAAAAAATGGATTTGGTTCTACAGCCTCTGAAAGTAACAAAATACTATTTTCAACTTTCTATATTTTGGAAATAGTTGAACCAAATTTGATGTTTACCCAAACAAAACCAATGTTTCTCCATGCTAAAAGAGTAAAGAAGGTAAATTTTTTGATACATATAATTTAGGTTAAAGGGTAAGAGTATTCAAAAATGCACAGGGTATTTTCAATTTAAAAGTAGGGAAAGATAAATATTTTAAAAAAGCTTAATTATTCGCAAAGAACAACATTATATACCTATCTATATTTGCCTGAGTTTTATATCTTAAATTGAAATACATAAACTAGGTATCCACAACAAATTATTAATCCATAACCCAATTATCAAAAGAAAAGAAATCATAAGCAAAACAAATAACGACGCACTGCGGTTACTGCGCAACTAATTAGTGGTTGTAATAGTATATTAAACAACGCATTTCATATGGAATTCTGTTAAGGGTCCCATTCACGTTGAGATCGGTATCGATACATGTTGCAAGTATCAGTATCTTGATACAAATCTCACAGTGTATTTGTCTATCGCGGTATCGGTATTAGATGGTATCGTCGGCTGTATCACTGTACTGAAACTCCGATACCGAACGCATGCAACTGATACTTGTTGCAACGTGTATGTTGACGAATATGTATCGCGCTACCAAAATATAAAGACAGTATTGTTTCCAACATGAAAGATCGGGAGTTTTGGGAGGAATTTTTAAATTTGTACAAATTATATCCGTGCTTGTGGAATTCAATTCTTTGCCCATATTCTTTTTTTTTCTTCTTTAAAACATCTGATAAAACAACTGCCAATGCTACAAGAGCAGGTATGGCACCATTTTGTTAATGAACCAGCGACTGAACTGATGTTTCATGAGTTCATCTCAATGTGTAGGAGCAGTTGACACATGGATACAAATCTCAGATACATGTATCGCCACCTGTCGCGATACACGTATCGATACCGATCTCAACGTGAATGGGGCCCTTTATGACACGAGTTCACAACAGCCATATGAAATAAGTTGTTTATAATATTTTTTATATTTTGCTATTTTATCATTTTTAAAATTAATATATTATTTTTATGTAATTACGAAATATACCCGAATTTGCGTGAAAAATTCCCTTAAAATCCATTTTTCGGCCACTCGGAACGTTTGTAAGTAATTTTTGAATATGCCAGATGAAAGAGAATTGTTTTTTCTACCTCTGTGCAAAATTTCATTCATGGACATTTTCATCTACCCCACAGCTCCAAAGGATATATCCCAATTTGCGTGAAAAATTCCCTTAAAATCCATTTTTCGGCCACTCGGAACGTTTGTAAGTAATTTTTGAATATGCCAGATGAAAGAGAATTGTTTTTTCTACCTCTGTGCAAAATTTCATTCATGGACATTTTCATCTACCCCCCAGCTCCAAAGGATATATCCCAATTTGCGTGAAAAATTCCCTTAAAATCCATTTTTCGGCCACTCGGAACGTTTGTAAGTAATTTTTGAATATGCCAGATGAAAGAAAATTATTTTTTCTACCTCTGTGCAAAATTTTATTCATGGACATCTTCATCTACCCCCCAGCTCCAAAGGATATATCCGAATTTGCGTGAAAAATTCCCTTAAAATCCATTTTTCGGCCACTCGGAACGTTTGTAAGTAATTTTTGAATTTGCCAGATGAAAGTGAATTGTTTTTACTACCTCTGTGCAAAATTTCATTCATGGACATCTTCATCTACCCCCCAGCTCCAAAGGATATATCCGAATTTGCGTGAAAAATTCCCTTAAAATCCATTTTTCGGCCACTCGGAACGTTTGTAAGTAATTTTTGAATATACCAGATGAAAGAGAATTGTTTTTTTTACCTCTGTGCAAAATTTCATTCATGGACATCTTCATCTACCCCCCAGCTCCAAAGGATATATCCCAATTTGCGTGAAAAATTCCCTTAAAATCCATTTTTTGGCCACTCGGAACGTTTGTAAGTAATTTTTGAATATGCCAGATGAAAGAGAATTATTTTTTCTACCTCTGTGCAAAATTTCATTCATGGACATCTTCATCTACCCCCCAGCTCCAAAGGATATATCCGAATTTGCGTGAAAAATTCCCTTAAAATCCATTTTTCGGCCACTCGGAACGTTTGTAAGTAATTTTTGAATATGCCAGATGAAAGAGAATTATTTTTTCTACCTCTGTTCAAAATTTCATTCATGGACATCTTCATCTACCCCCCAGCTCCAAAGGATATATCCGAATTTGCGTGAAAAATTCCCTTAAAATCCATTTTTTGGCCACTCGGAACGTTTGTAAGTAATTTTTGAATTTGCCAGATGAAAGAGAATTGTTTTTACTACCTCTGTGCAAAATTTCATTCATGGACATCTTCATCTACCCCCCAGCTCCAAAGGATATATCCGAATTTGCGTGAAAAATTCACTTAAAATCCATTTTTTGGCCACTCGGAACGTTTGTAAGTAATTTTTGAATATGCCAGATGAAAGAGAATTGTTTTTTTTACCTCTGTGCAAAATTTGATTCATGGACATCTTCATCTACCCCCCAGCTCCAAAGGATATATCCGAATTTGCGTGAAAAATTCCCTTAAAATCCATTTTTTGGCCACTCGGAACGTTTGTAAGTAATTTTTGAGTTTTCCAGATGAAAGAGAATTATTTTTTCTACCTCTGTTCAAAATTTCATTCATGGACATCTTCATCTACCCCCCAGCTCCAAAGGATATATCCGAATTTGCGTGAAAAATTCCCTTAAAATCCATTTTATGGCCAGACGGAACGTTTGTAAGTAATTTTTGAGTTTTCCAGATGAAAGAGAATTATTTTTTCTACCTCTGTTCAAAATTTCATTCATGGACATCTTCATCTACCCCCCAGCTTCAAAGGATATATCCGAATTTGCGTGAAAAATTCCCTTAAAATCCATTTTTTGGTCACTCGAAACGTTTGTAAGTAATTTTTGAATATGCCAGATGAAAGAGAATTATTTTTTCTACCTCTGTTCAAACTTTCATTCATGGACATCTTCATCTACCCCCCAGCTCCAAAGGATATATCCGAATTTGCGTGAAAAATTCCCTTAAAATCCATTTTTTGGCCACTCGGAACGTTTGTAAGTAATTTTTGAATATGCCAGATGAAAGAGAATTATTTTTTCTACCTCTGTGCAAAATTTCATTCATGGACATCTTCGTCTACCCCCCAGCTCCAAAGGATATATCCGAATTTGCGTAAAAAAAAAACCCTTAAAATCCATTTTTCGGCCACTCGGAACGTTTGTAAGTAATTTTTGAATATGCCAGATGAAAGAGAATTGTTTTTTCTACCTCTGTGCAAAATTTCATTCATGGACATTTTCATCTACCCCCCAGCTCCAAAGGATATATCCCAATTTGCGTGAAAAATTCCCTTAAAATCCATTTTTCGGCCACTCGGAACGTTTGTAAGTAATTTTTGAATATGCCAGATGAAAGAGAATTGTTTTTTCTACCTCTGTGCAAAATTTCATTCATGGACATTTTCATCTACCCCCCAGCTCCAAAGGATATATCCCAATTTGCGTGAAAAATTCCCTTAAAATCCATTTTTCGGTCACTCGGAACGTTTGTAAGTAATTTTTGAATATGCCAGATGAAAGAAAATTATTTTTTCTACCTCTGTGCAAAATTTTATTCATGGACATCTTCATCTACCCCCCAGCTCCAAAGGATATATCCGAATTTGCGTGAAAAATTCCCTTAAAATCCATTTTTCGGCCACTCGGAACGTTTGTAAGTAATTTTTGAATTTGCCAGATGAAAGTGAATTGTTTTTACTACCTCTGTGCAAAATTTCATTCATGGACATCTTCATCTACCCCCCAGCTCCAAAGGATATATCCGAATTTGCGTGAAAAATTCACTTAAAATCCATTTTTTGGCCACTCGGAACGTTTGTAAGTAATTTTTGAATATGCCAGATGAAAGAGAATTGTTTTTTTTACCTCTGTGCAAAATTTGATTCATGGACATCTTCATCTACCCCCCAGCTCCAAAGGATATATCCCAATTTGCGTGAAAAATACCCTTAAAATCCATTTTTCGGCCACTCGGAACGTTTGTAAGTAATTTTTGAATATGCCAGATGAAAGAGAATTGTTTTTTCTACCTCTGTGCAAAATTTCATTCATGGACATTTTCATCTACCCCCCAGCTCCAAAGGATATATCCCAATTTGCGTGAAAAATTCCCTTAAAATCCATTTTTCGGCCACTCGGAACGTTTGTAAGTAATTTTTGAATATGCCAGATGAAAGAAAATTATTTTTTCTACCTCTGTGCAAAATTTTATTCATGGACATCTTCATCTACCCCCCAGCTCCAAAGGATATATCCGAATTTGCGTGAAAAATTCCCTTAAAATCCATTTTTCGGCCACTCGGAACGTTTGTAAGTAATTTTTGAATTTGCCAGATGAAAGAGAATTGTTTTTACTACCTCTGTGCAAAATTTCATTCATGGACATCTTCATCTACCCCCCAGCTCCAAAGGATATATCCGAATTTGCGTGAAAAATTCACTTAAAATCCATTTTTTGGCCACTCGGAACGTTTGTAAGTAATTTTTGAATATGCCAGATGAAAGAGAATTGTTTTTTTTACCTCTGTGCAAAATTTGATTCATGGACATCTTCATCTACCCCCCAGCTCCAAAGGATATATCCGAATTTGCGTGAAAAATTCCCTTAAAATCCATTTTTTGGCCACTCGGAACGTTTGTAAGTAATTTTTGAGTTTTCCAGATGAAAGAGAATTATTTTTTCTACCTCTGTTCAAAATTTCATTCATGGACATCTTCATCTACCCCCCAGCTCCAAAGGATATATCCGAATTTGCGTGAAAAATTCCCTTAAAATCCATTTTTTGGCCACTCGGAACGTTTGTAAGTAATTTTTGAGTTTTCCAGATGAAAGAGAATTATTTTTTCTACCTCTGTTCAAAATTTCATTCATGGACATCTTCATCTACCCCCCAGCTTCAAAGGATATATCCGAATTTGCGTGAAAAATTCCCTTAAAATCCATTTTTTGGTCACTCGGAACGTTTGTAAGTAATTTTTGAATATGCCAGATGAAAGAGAATTATTTTTTCTACCTCTGTGCAAAATTTCATTCATGGACATCTTCATCTACCCCCCAGCTCCAAAGGATATATCCGAATTTGCGTGAAAAATTCCCTTAAAATCCATTTTTTGGCCACTCGGAACGTTTGTAAGTAATTTTTGAATATGCCAGATGAAAGAGAATTATTTTTTCTACCTCTGTGCAAAATTTCATTCATGGACATCTTCATCTACCCCCCAGCTCCAAAGGATATATCCGAATTTGCGTAAAAAAAAAACCCTTAAAATCCATTTTTCGGCCACTCGGAACGTTTGTAAGTAATTTTTGAATATGCCAGATGAAAGAGAATTATTTTTTCTACCTCTGTTTAAAATTTCATTCATGGACATCTTCATCTACCCCCCAGCTCCAAAGGATATATCCGAATTTGCGTGAAAAATTCCCTTAAAATCCATTTTTTGGCCACTCGGAACGTTTGTAAGTAATTTTTGAGGTTTCCAGATGAAAGAGAATTATTTTTTCTACCTCTGTTCAAAATTTCATTCATGGACATCTTCATCTACCCCCCAGCTCCAAAGGATATATCCGAATTTGCGTGAAAAATTCACTTAAAATCCATTTTTTGGCCACTCGGAACGTTTGTAAGTAATTTTTGAATATGCCAGATGAAAGAGAATTGTTTTTTTTTACCTCTGTGCAAAATTTGATTCATGGACATCTTCATCTACCCCCCAGCTCCAAAGGATATATCCGAATTTGCGTGAAAAATTCCCTTAAAATCCATTTTTTGGCCACTCGGAACGTTTGTAAGTAATTTTTGAGTTTTCCAGATGAAAGAGAATTATTTTTTCTACACCTGTTCAAAATTTCATTCATGGACATCTTCATCTACCCCCCAGCTCCAAAGGATATATCCGAATTTGCGTGAAAAATTCCCTTAAAATCCATTTTTTGGCCACTCGGAACGTTTGTAAGTAATTTTTGAGTTTTCCAGATGAAAAAGAAATATTTTTTCTACCTCTGTTCAAAATTTCATTCATGGACATCTTCATCTACCCCCCAGCTCCAAAGGATATATCCGAATTTGCGTGAAAAATTCACTTAAAATCCATTTTTTGGCCACTCGGAACGTTTGTAAGTAATTTTTGAATATGCCAGATGAAAGAGAATTGTTTTTTTTACCTCTGTGCAAAATTTGATTCATGGACATCTTCATCTACCCCCCAGCTCCAAAGGATATATCCGAATTTGCGTGAAAAATTCCCTTAAAATCCATTTTTTGGCCACTCGGAACGTTTGTAAGTAATTTTTGAGTTTTCCAGATGAAAGAGAATTATTTTTTCTACCTCTGTTCAAAATTTCATTCATGGACATCTTCATCTACCCCCCAGCTCCAAAGGATATATCCGAATTTGCGTGAAAAATTCCCTTAAAATCCATTTTTTGGCCACTCGGAACGTTTGTAAGTAATTTTTGAGTTTTCCAGATGAAAGAGAATTATTTGTTCTACCTCTGTTCAAAATTTCATTCATGGACATCTTCATCTACCCCCCAGCTCCAAAGGATATATCCGAATTTGCGTGAAAAATTCCCTTAAAATCCATTTTTTGGCCACTCGGAACGTTTGTAAGTAATTTTTGAGTTTTCCAGATGAAAGAGAATTATTTTTTCTACCTCTGTGCAAAATTTCATTCATGGACATCTTCATCTACCCCCCAGCTCCAAAGGATATATCCGAATTTGCGTGAAAAATTCCCTTAAAATCCATTTTTCGGCCACTCGGAACGTTTGTAAGTAATTTTTGAATATGCCAGATGAAAGAGAATTATTTTTTCTACCTCTGTTCAAAATTTCATTCATGGACATCTTCATCTACCCCCCAGCTCCAAAGGATATATCCGAATTTGCGTGAAAAATTCCCTTAAAATCCATTTTTTGGCCACTCGGAACGTTTGTAAGTAATTTTTGAATATGCCAGATGAAAGAGAATTATTTTTTCTACCTCTGTGCAAAATTTCATTCATGGACATCTTCATCTACCCACCAGCTCCAAAGGATATATCCGAATTTGCGTGAAAAATTCCCTTAAAATCCATTTTTCGGCCACTCGGAACGTTTGTAAGTAATTTTTGAATATACCAGATGAAAGAGAATTGTTTTTTTTACCTCTGTGCAAAATTTCATTCATGGACATCTTCATCTACCCCCCAGCTCCAAAGGATATATCCCAATTTGCGTGAAAAATTCCCTTAAAATCCATTTTTTGGCCACTCGGAACGTTTGTAAGTAATTTTGAATATGCCAGATGAAAGATAATTAATTTTTCTACCTCTGTGCAAAATTTCATTCATGGACATCTTCATCTACCCCCCAGCTCCAAAGGATATATCCGAATTTGCGTGAAAAATTCCCTTAAAATCCATTTTTCGGCCACTCGGAACGTTTGTAAGTAATTTTTGAATATGCCAGATGAAAGAGAATTATTTTTTCTACCTCTGTTCAAAATTTCATTCATGGACATCTTCATCTACCCCCCAGCTCCAAAGGATATATCCGAATTTGCGTGAAAAATTCCCTTAAAATCCATTTTTTGGCCACTCGGAACGTTTGTAAGTAATTTTTGAATATGCCAGATGAAAGAGAATTATTTTTTCTACCTCTGTGCAAAATTTCATTCATGGACATCTTCATCTACCCCCCAGCTCCAAAGGATATATCCGAATTTGCGTGAAAAATTCCCTTAAAATCCATTTTTCGGCCACTCGGAACGTTTGTAAGTAATTTTTGAATATACCAGATGAAAGAGAATTGTTTTTTTTACCTCTGTGCAAAATTTCATTCATGGACATCTTCATCTACCCCCCAGCTCCAAAGGATATATCCCAATTTGCGTGAAAAATTCCCTTAAAATCCATTTTTCGGCCACTCGGAACGTTTGTAAGTAATTTTTGAATATGCCAGATGAAAGAGAATTATTTTTTCTACCTCTGTGCAAAATTTCATTCATGGACATCTTCATCTACTAAGACTTATTAGTATAAAGTTATAATAAATTTTTAATATTACGATAACTCCCTCGTAACTGGCGGACGGAATATGCAGCGGAGCGGAGTTGCCAAATCAATTTTACCGTATTGGAGCTAGGAGCCTACTTCTCACCCGTTACATGGTATTGCTTTCTTGGTTGATTATTTAAATCTTCAAGAACCTCCAAATCTCTTATTAATTAATGAGCTAGTAAATATTCATCTATATTGTCCATTTTATAAATTAATCCAATCCACGAACTAAAGTTCGTGATCCAATCTCTAATTGAATTTAAAAAAAAAGTAACTTTAAAACTTAAAAAAGGCAAAATCTTCCAAACAAACGAAAATACTTGTATAAAACAAAAAATTATACCAACCACTGACTGACAACTGACTCCAAAATCAACAATTTTCAAAGACGAAAGACAGTAAACAGCTGACTGTTCTCTTAACTTTCGTTCGTTCTACTGCTTCAAAGGGAGAGAACGATGTTCTATACAGGGAGGGAGCTCATCCTTTTTGTCGAGAATAAGGCACCATCAAGTTTTAATAGAACCACGCCCATCTTTCTCTCGGGGAGCGCTGTTCCCTGGCCCGAGAATTCGCACCCTGGGCGTGGGATCTCACGTCGAAAAAGGGAGCCAGTCATAAAATATGTTTGTTATTAAATGCTTCATCAATTGTTTGCATTTTTATGTTTTTTATTATACAACAAAATAAAACACAACGTATTGTGTAAGGATATACAGGGTGTTAAGAATAATAAAAAACTCTTCAATTGAACGTAACTTCCAAGTTTATTTAAAAAATTATGTTTTAAATTACAATGACGGCCGTTTCGCTAATTAGCATCGTCAGATTGACATAAGAAGTAAGGGTTGGTACAATAAATTTAATATACAGGGTGATTGATTAGTGTGAGGAAGATCTGTTATAGTAAAAAATGCAAAAAAAGTTATTGACAAAAATTGTAGGCAACTTTAAACTCCACATTTTAAAATTAGTTACAACCCTACAGGGTGTTCCATACGATGGTGGCACACCAAACTTATGTTTTTTTAAATGGATTTTATTTTAAATTCATAATCTGCATCACTTCCACATCACAACAATGTAAAGTTTTATTATGTTATACCGGGTATTTAAAAAGTTATAACCAATATTACCTGAAAATCGTATCAAGTTTTTTAATAATTGTTAAAAATTATAAAACATATTCGTTTTCATAATATTCGTTAAAATAAAAACAGGATAAGTCAAAATGCAAGTACATTATTTTCTTGGTATCACTATCCAAAAGTACTAATATCATTCTTCAAATTTTATGAAGTACTCCCACAGAAATATATAATAATATATATTTCTGTGAGTACTCCCTATACCTAAAGTTATCAGTTAGATTAGGTTAGGTTAGGTTGTCCTTGTCTAAGATTAATTGAGTAACGAAATAGCGTCACAGAAAAGAAAACAATTTATTCAAATAAAATTTATAACACATTGAAAAATAAAAAAACAACAGTAATTTTAACTTATCTTACTTAAGTAAGGTGTTCAAAAGGACTTCCCAAATGATATAATAATGAATTTTTATTGCATTCCCCTTAAATCCAGGCAATATCTACAATTTCATTGCTAATTTAAATTAAATTAATTTGTAACATGCTTGTCGCCTGTTACGTACTCATTACTATATAATACCAATCACCGTACCAATAGCCACTCCCAATACACCCTTATATATTACAGTTAACTACATATTATAGAAACCTTTTTACCGACTCATATTTGAGCACAATACACCAAAACTTGACTAGCGAGTCAAATTATGGATTGGTACCCTTGTGACAGCACAATCCCCGCCCTGTCCAAAAAGTTAATAAATACGCTGAATATCCTTGTTTCGCCCTTTTTGCTGCACTCGCCCAGTTGAAAGACAACGTTTTGACGCCTCATAAGCGCCCATGTGCTTTGTGGCCATATTTTTTCGACATTGGTTGACGGTATGTAGATTTTTTTCTTTTCTTTTCATTGTTAGTTATTTAATTATGCTCTAATCATAATAAAAAATCTTTTCTACACAATTACACACACAATCCCTACACATTATTTGAAAACTACTAAAATTGTATCAGAAGCGTGCTTCCGAACACGTGGTTTCAATAATCGTTCAAG
The DNA here is from genome assembly GCA_035357415.1 of Ophraella communa. Taxonomy (NCBI): domain Eukaryota; kingdom Metazoa; phylum Arthropoda; class Insecta; order Coleoptera; family Chrysomelidae; genus Ophraella; species Ophraella communa. The sequence goes on along the minus strand of CM068988.1, from coordinate 14,049,007 downwards.
GTAAGCTATTACTTTTAGACAAAACATAATAATTGATCAGTAAACCGCTATACATTACATTTTTCGTAAGCTAAAAACATAATTATTGTCAAATTTTAAATTCATAAAAATCTTAGAGCGTAGTCCTCAACCACGCTATTAAAACTTGCTCTAGAGCCAAACTAACAGTAGTTATTAAACAAAAACCACTTCACTGTAATATTTTTAATGTTTTAAAAAAATCAATTTTTCACAAATATGCATTTAGTACAAATATATGATTGTTTCAAAGTCTTATTAGAACTAATTAAATACATACCTTTTTTTATTCAATAATTAGTCTATTGATAATTTTTTTTGCATTATAAAGAACAGGACCGGCTTCACCGTCCTGTACATTAATAATTTTCAATTTTGTCTATGTGTTTATTAAATTTATGGACGCTGTGTTGGAAGACTTAAAGATAAGACAATTTATTTGTTGAAATCTAGTAGTTTGCTGTCCTATCTGAAAAGTCTGTCCAATACCAACGCCCATACCTTCATGATTCCTTCTCACACACATGAAACTTTCAGAAAGATTCAACCCCCTAAGTTGGAGTGAAAACTACCTCTAAGTAGGAGCCTGACATCTCCAAGTTGAAGCCAAGCTACAATTAATCCAAATTAGAGCCCAGTTGCCGCCTATGTGTAGACAGCCCTTCGAACCACTTCTGAGATAAGAATAGGTACTATTACATTTCGAGCAGACAGAACCATCACAGAAACTTTCATCCATCCATAAAGAAGCTGAAGCCGCCCTTCTAGACAGCACAGACATTCAAAGTTAAGTCCTCTTTTTACAACTCCAGTTCACTATCAGCAAGTACTTATATTCTCAATAAATAAACAATAGCTTTAACAAACAGTTTCATTTGTATACCTTAGACTATAAGTCTTAAGGGTGTAGCGTGGCCGGTATTTCATTTCAAGTAGCTTCTTCATTTGTTTAATTAAAGTAATTACAAGGTGTTTCTATCTTTCTCACCTTAGTTTTTGTATAGTTTTTTGCTTAATCGTTCAAAAGATAGTGGCGCCCTTTTTACTTATACATCACAATCCTTCCTATAGTGAGCATTAACTTGGAGTCGAACCACCCCCTGGAGAGAGTCTCTTAGCCGGGATCTCTTTTGAGGAGTTATAGTGTTGCAAATTGGCTTCCTGCCTTTTTGGGACAGTTATTGCTACAAATTGGCGCCTTGCCTCTTTGGAAGATTATTGCTGCCTCTTTGGAAGAATATTGCTACAAATTACTGGATTACTAAATAATAATTGTTGCTAATTTACGATGTACCACAATATTGAATTAACAAACAATAATGTCAAACTGTCAGTTTCTGACAAACCAATCATGGCCAACTCACAATAATTATTGGTAAACGTTAAAATATCTACCAAATTAATAATTTGATGAAAAAATAAAAATATCTAGAAAACTAAAAACTTTTTGATAGTTATATAAAATACAGGGTGTTCTATTTAAAATTAGGTACCAAGAAAATAATGTACTTGCATTTTGACTTACCCTGTATTTAATTTAACGAATATTATGAAAACGATATGTTTTATAATTTTTAACAATTATTAAAAATCTATGGTTGCAATAGATCAATGCTCTTATAGTCCTTTTTAATTATACAGGGAGTTAAACTTATTGATACGATATTCAGGTAATATTGGTTATAACTTTTTAAATACCCGGTATAACATAATAAAACTTTACATTGTTGTAATGTGGAAGTGATGCAGATTTCGAATTTAAAAAAAAATGGTTCCATTTAAAAAAAACATAAGTTATTTGGTGTGCCACCATCGTATGGAACAACCTGTAGGATTGTAACTAATTTTAAAATGTGGAGTAAAGTTGCCTACAATTTTTGTCAATAACTTTTTTTTGCATTTTTTACTATAACAGATCTACTGAGCTTCCTCACACTAATCAGTCACCAATTACCTAAATAAACTTATTCACTTTTATAAAGATTCAATAAAACTTAATTCAAACCACAAACTATAGTTTCAGTCTACATCAGACAAACATCAGGCTGTAAAGAAAAAAACATAGTACCTATTCAATACAGAATGTAAGTTCACAGATACATCAATGTATATCCTAGTTCAAAAGTATCACCATTTCAAAATTTAGGCGCGTTACACATATATGCGACGGACATGATGCTACTGACATTTTTTTGTGCTGGTTGCATGTCTTTTAAAAACCAACCTGTGTTATTAAATGGTACGTTTCACACTTATGTTACTGACCCGGTGCGAGTGACAGGAGTAAATGCCTCTTCGAACCAATTTGTCAGCTGTTAAAACACACTCACTGCACCTTTTTCTCATATTATCTACTAGAAGATTATTAGGAAATACCCTGGCATTATGGATCCTTCCTGGGTATCCAATGAAAATGTCCCGAATCATTTTCTTTATCACATACTATTTGCATCCGGAATTTGTGTGGTGAATACCATACAGTGATTTATAATGCTGATAAATATCTTAATTAAAAAATAAAAATAATTAATTGTTGCTGAATACGGCCGTTAGGCCGGCATCGTCATAGATAAAATAGCACTTGTGTTATTTTATCTATGGGCACCGTACATTAGGGCCAATGTTGGCCCTAACTACACTCGTCCAATGTGTGGGTCGATATTTATGGCCTTGGTGTCTGTTATATGCCGGCTCCACACATTGGCGCCAATATTGGCTCCCACGCTACTCGTCCAACGTGTGGATCTAGAAAATGGTATTGGTCCCAACGTTGGGGCGAGCGTTGGTAGTTGGCCGGCTCGTGTCGGTTTCATCAAAGGAATCTGCGTCAACGCTTGCTATCTGTCCACACGTTGGCGCTTTGCTCAGTTCTGTTGCAACACACAGCGAGTGCGTACGTCGAGCGAGAATGGCTTCCTCATCCACAAAAGCGCCACCGGCATTGAACTTTATCAAGTGTTTAGAGCGATTTCTGTTTCTGTATTGGACATCTTCACATTGGCTCTGACCGGACAGAACTGGTATATTAGCCAACGTGTGTATGCCTCACCGAATTAACCGACCAACGCTGGGACTAACGTGTGGAGCGCCAAAGTTGGCTCGAACGTTGGAAGTTGGACGGTTTTTTGACGAGACATCAAAGGGATTTTGTCCAAATGTTGGTGTTTTTGGCCACACATTGGGGCGTAATACATCGTCTTTTTTACTTGTTTAGTCTGCGAAGTGAGAGAGCGCGTCGTAATAACTTTATTATTATTTAAAGCAATTAATGTCACCCCAGGAGCTATACCGAGCTCGGTTTTATGGAATCCAACAGTCAAAGACCACAAAAACAGAATCTCTGTGGCCGATACATGGAATCGTATACTGTCACTTTTAAGTCCGACGTGTTGGCTCTGCTTATGGAGTTAATTGAGCTTGGCTTAAATAACTTTCAATGTCTGGATGTTTTTAAAAATAATATCGTCAGCTTAGCCCAACGTTGGCGGCCACACTGGTCCCGGGTTTACTTTTAACCAAGGTATGATTTGATAGTTTTCAAATCATCCTAAAAGAGCTTAAAAAAAGTCAGAAATTAAATCTGAACACCAAACTAAAATTATAGAACGGTTCGAAAACCGTACAAGAAAAACCCGAACACAGGATTTTTTAGTGCGCAGAATCCTGGCAATAATTATTTAAACCCGAACAAAGCTAAAAATAATAGGTACAGTCGGCTTTAGAATAGCATAACATGTTAAAAATGTGAATTTCGTTTACCTACCGAAGTTATAAAAACGCCCTTCTTAAACAACATAGGAATGGCAATTTTTAAAACGCCTACATTAAATGGTTTTTGGGGATTAAGTTTATTTACAAGGGACAGAGGGACAGGCATTTGTCAATAAAATACCTTATGCTGCAAACATTAAAGATGTGGGCGTGGACAACTGTTTAACCGATTTCAAATTTATTATTACTTAAACCGTGATTGGTTATACACAATAAATAGGCCGTCCTTAAAATTAATTCATTGTAAGCGATTTGAGTTTGAAAATGTATATGCTATTCTGAAGACGATAGTACATGTACCAAAAGCCGATCGAATTTGATCGTGTGTGGCTGTGCATCCAACGAAGTCGTACGATTTGACCGCAGACAGAAAAGTCTGACTGCTGCGGCTGCAGTACAATAGCGTTGGATGAAAATTTTATCCGTGTATGACGGAGTTCGACTTGTTTTCTCGTATTTCTATTGCTTATGCAGAAAATTTTTTGCGTGAATTTTTCGAAATATATAAAGAACAAGAGTGTCTATGGAGAGTAAAGGGTGATTTATACCATGACAGAAAAGTACGAAGAAAGGCTATGGACATTTTAATTGAAAAATTTAAAGAACGCCTTTTTTTAAGCCACTCTTTGCACAAAAATTTGCGATTCCTTTTAGTTTTTTTTTTTTTATTTTTCGTTACGCACACAGCGATAGACACTAATAAATATTGATCAACCATGGAGGAGGAGCTTTAATTTTGTTGGAGTGGATGGGTAGTTTTATTTGGAGTTCAGTGAGAATTTGACTAGCTTTTACGTAGAATGGTGGGTCTGCTTTTTTGTTTACCAAATATAGGGTTTTGAAGCGATTTGTGATCATGTTGTTGTGGATTGGATTTAGATGATTTATGTTTCTGGATAGTGCGTAGGAAGCAGTGAGATATTTTCTCCGGAGTTGTAGAGGGGGCTCCCCGGTTTTGCACTGTAGACTTTTTAACGGGCTTGTTCGGAATACTCCTGTTGCTATTCTTAGTGCTGTGTTTTGTATTATTTCTACCGGCATATTTTCGAAACAAAGTTAAAAATTTGTCTTTTGGACAACCGAAAAGTGATACATGCACTGTTTGCGATGCTTGAGATAATTCGAAAACTGGAAATTTGATTTTAATTCCCATAGAATGGATTGCAATAGATAAATACCCTCCGTTGACAAGAAAACATGTTATGTGACTTTGGATTTACAACAGACCATGCCATTGCCGAAGTTGTCTACATCTAAAGTTTTTTAATTAAGGCAAATGTGGTTTTATAATGTTGGTATCCACTCTGTCAAACATTCAGGACACAAGTCTTATTTTTTAACTGGACAGAAGACATTGCCAATAGAGGTAGTAAGAAAATAGCAAGCTGTCTGCTACGATTTTGGAAGTTACTTAAAAAAGAAGAGGTCCTGAAGTTGACATTTAATAATTTGGTCCGTTTCATGTACAGGGCAAAATAAAAACTTTTATATGCTCTGCCTTTATTAATCCTTTATTCTAAACAATATTTTCATAATGGTTGAACACAGTTTTCTGGATTCGGACCGAGACTTTGGACGAATTGAAAAAGTACTCAGTAAACACCAAAACATTTATATTCCAGACCAATTTAGAAAAATCATTAGAAAAGCAAGTACTAAATATAGTTTATGTTTAAATATGGGTCATTACTTTTATAACTTTGAAGAGCTTCCAAGCAAGAAGGACCCAACAGTCTTAAAGAAAAAAATAATTTACGAGAAAACGTCCGATGGATTAGAGTTGAGGAATTTGGATTTGATTGTGTTAACCTTTACTTTGTGGAAGTTCTGGAAACAGAACGCTTTAGAATTTATAAACCACTATTTTATAAAGGAATATTTCGAAAATTACAAAAATAATTTAGCAGTTTCATGAATTAAGCCTTTTTAAACGATTAGGTATTATTAAAAAAAATGGAGGGAATATAGAAGGACGGAGGAACATTGAAGGATTTCTACCCTCGCTTTGATACGGTCTTGCCTTAAGTCGTTCCTTAGAAAGTGTTGCTCAGCTCTGCAAGCTACTGCCTTCGTCACTTGCTGAATATGTGTCAATGAGAAGTTGAGTATGTGGTACCTGCAGTAACCACTAGGACGACTACAAATAAAACACATTTTTTGTGGACATTGTTTATGATCGTTTATTAACAAAATTGATAAATGAATGACATACATTTTGTCGAAATGATTACAGATACAAAACAAAACAATATCTGAACGGCTACACATCTAAACTTTTCAGTAGTACACTTAACTAAAATTTCTTTTAATGTGAACTGTTTTGTACAAACTTTACATACATTCAGTGTGGTAACCACTTACGGAATGAAATTAATTCTGCTCTTAGTTCAATATCGCCAGAAAGACTAAATTATTGATATAATTTTAATAAAAGGAAATTTGACAACACGAAATCTTAAAACATGGTAACACCTTGAAGGACAGTATTGTTATACAGCGTCATTTATAAATGTTACGATACGACAGAACGTCTATCAGCGCCCTTAATAAAATCAGAAGTATTGAACTGAACGGAAAGCAGCGTTGTTATTTACATACAGTGGACGGCTAATTTATGGAATATTATCATTATTTCGAGAACCGTCGAGTTTTGAGGGTAATCCCGAATCAGGTCGATTTTTGTTATAAAATACCCATCTTATAACGTACATGGAGTAAGGATGACGTCACCGGTGTGGGTGTAGTGACGTAATCGTTAATTTTTTTAAATAGAAATCGGTATAATGCGACACCTCATTTGAAGGAGACGACATTACATTTGTTACTAAAATATTTTTTTAAGGGTACAAAAACATTATTTTTTTTATTTAAATTCAACCAAATTACAACTAATGATTTAATTCATAACGTCCTTTAAAGTAACCAAATTATGCATAATAATTATTTTAAATTAAATGTTACAAATGCCATCCATCGGTTCTTGTCACGACTTTCTGAAATAAATACTTAAAAAAGCAAAAATAAGTAAAAATAATAATGGACACAAAAAGTTATCTCATAAACACTGAAACTTTTTGTCAAATGTTAAATCAAGCAAGAAGCAAGCGATATTGGCATAGTTACTGTAATATTTATTGTCGTAAATATATTTTGATTTTGTGAATTGTCATCAGTTGTCAATTGTAATTTTTACTTTTGAACAGAGACAACCAAGAGACGCCCAAGTACATGTTAAATTTTTGTTCTACAGTAATGAATTGGTCCACCAGAACCGGAAAGTGAGTTAAGATGGCGCTCGCGCTTCTCAGGAAATTTAAAAAAGCGCGGGCAAGCCCCTCTTCGTTTATTTTCTTATTTCTTTCATTAAAAATTAAATACAAAACTAAAAAAACATACTTTATTGAAAAATACAAAAAGTAGTTTTATATGAAACATAAATGATGTAAACAATATATATTATAATTATCATTAGTTAACATGATTGTGGTCCTCGAAATAATATATGGCCTATTGGACAAATTACAGGAGCAATGAAAACATACCGAACGTGAAATATGGAAGTGGTTCTTAACTTTTCAAAGAAATGACAAGATATAGACTAACAGGATGCATAAAACAACACATCGTTTTTTAACTATCGTTACACACAAACTAATCACTAAACAAAAGTTTAAAATAATTGTTTTACAACCCACTGTTACACAGTTTATAAATAAGGACTCTAATTATTGAATTTATTCTAAAAACGCCACAAAAAATACAGTTAATACAACTCGTCAAAACAATAATGGCGACTGAATACTTTGGCAGTTGACACGTCACATTTCACATTTACCACAGAATATGAAATAAACTTTATGTTCTAAGGTTTGCCGTTGTGTCAAAAATTCCATGCTCCTAGTGCCATCTGCGCTAACTTTCCAAAAATATGACAGAGATATGACATTTCATACACTTGTGAACTAAACAAGGATAGAGCTAGCAGGACTATTTTATTGGACAGTCGAACAAAAATGCTCATGTACTTGACCGTCTCTTTAGTTGTCTCTGTTTTGAATACTAAATTATGGCTCACCTAAATGAAACACAACGCATAGAAATATTAATTCTTAGCGGATGTGGAGATAAAAAAAGAACACAGAACGAGGTATGCAATTTATTCAACGCAAAATATCCAGACAGACCCATCAGCCAATCAACAGTAAGTAAAATAGTCGGAAAATTTGGAGAAACTGGGCACGTTAAACATATTCCAAACGCTGGGCGTCCTACAATAATTGAAGACAATGTGAAACTTGATGTTTTATTAAATGTCCATGACAATCCTCATAGTAGTTCAACACAAATGGGTGAATATGCTGGAGTTTCCCAATGATCGGTATTACGTATTTAAAAAAAAGAAAAATACCATCCCTACAAAATTCAACTACACCAGGAATTAAACGACGCCGATCCCGATCGCCGGCTTCAATTTTCTGAAATTATGCAGGATTTATGTATCGGCAATCCACGTTTCATCAATCAAATCCTCTTTTCCGATGAAGCCACATTTTTTTTACATGGTACCGTGAATCGTCAAAATTGCAGGTATTGGAGTCAAGAAAACCCACATTGTATGACTGAGGCACACACGCAATATCCTCAGAAAGTGAATGTATGGACAGGGATCATCGATGACAGAATCATTGGCCCTTTTTTCTTTGAAGAAAATCTAACAGGAGAACGTTATTTAACTTTTTTGAGAAATCAACTTATACCTGTCCTTGCTAACATGTATCCAAATGCCAATAATGCAAATTTACCTAGTGACAATATCTGGTTTCAACCAGATGGAGTCCCTCCGCATTACGCACGTGAAGTATGTCAATTTTTAAATAATTTCTTTCCCAGGAGATGGATCGGAAGACGAGGTTTTATAGAGTGGCCAGCAAGGTCGCTAGATCTAACACCTCTAGACTTTTTCCTGAGGGGTTACATAAAATCAAAAGTTTATGTCAATAGACCCCAAAATTTACAGAACTTAAAAGATAGAATTAGGCATGAAATGAGTCTCATTACTCCAGAAGTCATCAGCAATGTACTTGATGAATGTGTCCGTAGATTCACATATTGTCAAGAAACCGATGGAGGGCATTTCGAACATTTAATTTAAAATATTTATTATGTATAATTTGGGTACTTTAAGGTATGTTATGAATTAAATCATTAGTTGTAATTTGGTTAAATTTAAATAAAAGAGAAATGTTTTTGTACCCTTAAAAATAAATTTTAGTTACAAATGTAATGTCGTTAAATAGAGAATTAAATTCTCCTTCAAATGAGGTGTCGCATTATACCGATTTCTATTTACAAAAATTAACGATTACGTCACTACACCCACACCGGTGACGTCATCCTTACTCCATGTACGTTATAAGATGGGTATTTTATAACAAAAATCGACCTGTTTTGGGATTACCCTCAAAACCAGTAAGTTGAATTAAAATATATAAAAAATATTAAATCCTTAAAATAATAACTTTTTAATATTTCACGGTTATTCAATTTTTAATTTAAATTAACCCTGAAATTTAATTTTTTAAATAAACCTAAAGTTTTATTAAACAGATCTTTATTTAATATTTGTGTTGTGTCTAAAATAATTTAACTGTGGCAACTTTAGTATTAATTAATCATTTTAAAAATATTAATTGTACATTTAATTTCAGCTATGCAATCTATGGTTGTCATTAATTGGATGGTTAAATTTAAAAGAAAAACCATTGTCTAGAATTCTAGAGTTTGTCATGCACATGTAAATAATTTATTGAATGTAATAAATATTTTATAAAGATGTATATTTGTGTGTTGTTGAAGAGACCTGGAGATTTTTCCCATCAAAATATTAATCAAAACCTATTAATATTTAAATACATTTAAGTTTCCCGCTTTATCTTATAGTTCTTGGTTCCAGACGCGAGGTGTCGCGAATATCGTTTTGGTGTCGAGGTTCTAATGGCAGTTTCCGATATATATATATATATATATATTATTATGATTTTATTAATTTATTTGATTGTTGGGTTCTTATGTTTTCTTTTTTTGTTTTATTATTTTAATTTTTTCTGATGATTGAATGTTATTTTAGTAAATTCACGTTAATTGTGGCATGATATTATTAGTGGTTTGTTTTTATTTGATTTGACGTAATTGTTGAAGTTTTTTACTACAATAATAATGTTTTTTAGCCCCTTAAATAATATGTTGTATAATGATGACTAGCTCAAATAAAATTAAATGTTTCTTGAAAATAGACACTATCGTTAATCGAAAAATTATATCTCAGGTCGTACAGGTTTCACCACAGATTTACGCTCAAACAAATTATAAATTTTCTATCAAAATGAAATTCAAAAATCTTTACAATAAAGTAGTATAAATGTTCTCTAGCGGCTAATAATTATTATCGCTTTAAAACAGTTTATACGCACACTTAATACAAATCAAATAACGGTACCTTTTTTTAACTTTGTCTCTCGAGTGTTCGCCATTCACATGTAGGTGTCGCTGGAACTGGTGGTCTATCTTCTCTTCTGGTAGACACGTGGGATGTAGAACTTCCAATGGTTTAATTAAAGACAGAAACTCTTACGATGTAGAATTTATTATTGTTTACTTGTCAATTTGTTTATACAATTTACTGGTTGATAAGAAGACTCCCTTTTTACAAGTGGCGTGTTACAAAGTTTTATACTAGGATTATTTCTGATATAAGGTAAGTCAAGCTTCTTATATTAATTTAATACTAACTTTTGTATCATTAAAATTACAGTTGAAACTGTTATATTATAAGATTACTCTGCTCGATTCAACAAACCGATTTTCGATTCAAAGTCGAATACTGTTGACTTATAAAGTTAATAAAATTTATGACTAATCAAAGTCTTTTTTAAAAAATGTAGATTACGAGTTGAATATTATAATAACTGTTGTTGAATGTTTTGAAAATGAGTCTTGAATCTTTTTTAAAATTAAACTTGAGTATTGAGTCGTGAAAGTTTTTTAAAATTAAATCTTAAATGTTTGTTGAAAATTTTTTTAAACGAAGCTTTAATGTTTGTATAAAGGGTCTTGACTCTCTTAAAATTAGGCTTGAATCTCCTTTATTCTTTCTGACTGGTTCTTTTACGTAAAGACTGAGATCCCTCTCTCATTATTCTCTGACCAATAAAAATGCTTCATTTAAAAACTCCACGAGAACCAATCAGAAGGAGCTATTTCTTAATTTGCTTATTTCTAACTAACTACTTATATTTTACAAACAATTTTTTTTACATAATATATACAATAATCATTTTTAATGTTCAATAATTTTTATAATTTATTATGGTCGGAAAAGCTCTCAAATTATATTATCACTGAGGCTTGAAGTCATAAATTCGACCGATATACTTCCGAGTAACTCATACGTCACAACGTGCAGCTGCTATTCTAAGCTCTTGGATTTCGAGGAAACTAAACATTTCAAACACGCGATGTGTTGTGTACGAGCACTCGTAGTTCTGATAATTTGACGTCACACAGGCACAGGTGCGTTTCTAAGGTTTTGGAGTTCATGGAAACTAAACATTTCAAACACGCGATGTTAGCAGTCGTAGTTCTGATAATTTTACGTCACACATATGCACAAGTGTTATTCGTAGAAGAACTTTTTATACACTTTTGTAGATCTTTGAAAATCCTTTTATATATTTAACAGAAAAATATTTTACAAAAACTTATAATTTGTTCGTTTGTTTTATTTTACATTTAGAATTATATTTTCATTATTATTTATTTTTTAATGGTGATTTTGATTATTTTTATGTAATGTGATTACTTTTTATTATTTATTTTTGCTTTTAATTGACTTAACGATTTTGTTTTTGATTTAATCATCATAATACACATTCTTATTGAAATTAATATTTTCTTTAATGAATAAATTTTTTATGATAATAAAACTTCGTCTCAACTTCCCCCCAAACTTGTAATAAATTTATCGACGGATAAATTTTTATAAGTTTCCATTTTCTATTTTAACTTCAACTATATCCTATTTTATTTTATTTACATATTTATTTACACTTAACTACTAAATATATTACTTGAGTGAACTTACATGAAACACACCACGTGAAATTTTTGTGTTAGGAAACATTAGAATTTATTTTCTACTTTTTAAAACATAAACGCATCGTATCATCTTTTTCTTACCCACTACTATAGGATTAATATAGAGTGTAGTACTATAACTTATAATTCCATCTGCCAACAGTTTCTTTAAATGTTTGTCTACCGCTTCTTGATATTTATAGGGAATTGGATAACTTTTTGACTGAAATTCTCTATTTTTGAACTTTAATACTTTGGGAATAATTTTTAGCTACTCTAGATTCGTCATTAATTAAACTTTTATATCTTTCTACCAATTTTATAACTTCATTTTTTCCATCCTTTGTTGCAATTTATCATCACCTCTAAATTCTTTTCATTAACCCTATCATCGGCATCAATTGCCCTTTCATCATAATCATAATTTAATTTATTTTTGGTATCTACGACCCTTTCTAAATGATTATCATTTCCATTTTTATTTAAATTTAATTCGGCATCTATGGCCACATTATTAAATATATTTCGGCACCCTTGTACCATTAAATTGCAACTAGATTCACAAATTTCATTTATTTTTTCTTGGCAGAAATTTTTATTACTATTTTCTAATGACTCGTCAAATATACTAATTATATTATAATTACTAGTTAATTTTAAATCATTTATTACCTCAAATTTTTTTCATTATTCCCAAATATTACTGCATTCTTGTTATAATTTATTATAATTTTATTCTTTGATAATTCATCGTTACCCAATAATATATCATATTTTAATTTTTTGACTATCAATAACTGAACATTTAATTTTACATTATTTATATTCAAAGAAGCAAAAACTGTTTTATTAGAATATCCTAAACTTTTATCATTTATCCCTGTAAAATTTACTTTTGGAATATTGATTATATTGTTTTTTAACATTGAGATTTTATTTACTGTATTTTCTGATATTAAAGAAACTGTAGACTCTGTATCTATTATAATGTTTAATAAATTGTTATCAATATTTGCTTTTATTAATACTAATTCTATTTCTTTATTTTCTAGATGCAGATTATCCTTGTCCATTAAAAATTCACGTGGGTGTACAAAGTCACATCTAGCGCTATTTACATTGTGCACCCCTATTGAAAATTTGTGGTTTGGGCATCATCTACTGGAGATCTGGCCCTAGGAGTTCTACTACCTGAACGTGCAATGTCTCTCGGTGTATTATTTGTCTCATATATCCCCTCATTACTGTTAGTCGTATTAATTGCGTTTACTTGTCTATTATTATTGTTTGTATTTGCTCGATTATTGTTATTTTGTTCAAATCTATTAAAATTTCTATTATTATAATTATTGTTAAAATTTCTAGTGTTCTGATTATCATTGTAATTTCTATTATTATTGTAATTGTTCCTATTTTCATTATTTTGATTTCTGTTTTGATTATTGTAGTTATTGTTAAAATTATTATTATTATTATTTTGTCTGTTAAAATTGTTATTGTTACTTTGCCTATTAAAACTTCTATCATTGTTATTAAAGTTTCTTACATTATTTCTATTCTGATTGTTGATACTATTACTTAAATTTCTTTCAATTCTCTGTAAATATGTTATTAAATGATCAAATTTATTAATATTTTGTACTGCAATTATCTCAGATATTTCAGGTTTAAAATGTCTTGATAAAAACATTACAATTTCTGCCTCTGGTATAGGAGGAGTTAAATATTGACAAGTAGCATAGAGTTGTAAAACATAGTTGGATAGATTATCCTTTGTATTATCAAATTTGCCAAAATACAATCTTTCCCTGACTTTACTCTGTTGTAATTCTGACCAGAAAGTATCTAGAAATACCTTTTCAAAGGTTTCAAATGAATCTACAAACATTTCTTTGCAATTCCACCACAATAGTGCATTGCCTGTTAAACTTGACCTGATAAATTCTTTAAAATCTTGCAAATTTCTTATTTTAGAGTACTTATTTTTAATTGAATGTAAATAATTAATAGGATGTATCTTCCTATAATCCCCACAAAATTTCGAACTTTCTTCAAACTTCCCCCCTATATTTAAAATTTGAAAACCCAAGTCAGGTGTTACGCGATTGTCTGATAATTCAGAAATATTTTGATTCACTTGTTTTATTTTATTTTCGAGTTCCTCCTTTAATTTCTTGATTTCTTCACTGTTTCCCACGTTTACATTTGCATTTAATTTTTTCTTCTATTTCTTTTCTTAATTGTCTCTCTGTTTTTCTGTTTTCCTGTTCGGCTATGTCCAAATTTATTTGTATTCCTCTTTTCACGTTATCTTCCATTTCTGATATTCTTGAGTTTAATTTCAGATTGTTTTCGCTTGTTCTTTTGTCTATATTTTGTACTTGTTTATTTAAAAATTCTTGTTTTTCCTCAATTACTTTAATCTTTTTCTCTTGATTTTCTACTTTCTTGTCCAATTTTTCCGTTATTTCATTCAATTTTCTCGTTATTTCCTCAGAATTTTGTCTATTTTGTTTTTTCATTTCTTCAGAGTTAGCTTCTAATTTTCTTGTCATCTCTTCCGAGTTGGCTTCTAGTTTTTTCGCTATTTGTTCTGAATTGGCTAGGATGATGCTCATCAAATCTGCCAATGTGACATTTCCTCCAGTTTGTGAAGAAGTACCATCTTTTTGTTGAGGTTCATCTTCTTGTTCCCCCCTTTCTTCTGGCTCTTCTGTGTTAGCAAACATGTCTATTAATTCTTGACTTTTTGTCAATCTGTTTATCAAATTTTGTTTGGTTCCTCTGTCGTCCAAATCTCTGTTTCTCAATTCTTGTCTGAGTTCTTCTACCTTCCATGCATCAAAATTATTTTCTTCTTTACCAGACATTATGTTTCGACTTTTTATATTTATAATTAAATGTTAGAAATATTTATTTTATATGTTAATTTCAGTTACAATAATCTATTAGTATTTTTATTTTTAAATAAATTTTAATGTAATGTTTATTGATTTATTTTTTTGTTATTTAAACTATTAAAATCTGTGATTTTAATCGAGCCCGATACGTTGGTCGCCAAGTTATTATGATTTTATTAATTTATTTGATTGTTGGGTTCTTATGTTTTCTTTTTTGTTTTATTATTTTAATTTTTTCTGATGATTGAATGTTATTTTAGTAAATTCACGTTAATTGTGGCATGATATTATTAGTGGTTTGTTTTTATTTGATTTGACGTAATTGTTGAAGTTTTTTACTACAATAATAATGTTTTTTAGCCCCTTAAATAATATGTTGTATAATGATGACTAGCTCAAATAAAATTAAATGTTTCTTGAAAATAGACACTATCGTTAATCGAAAAATTATATCTCAGGTCGTACAGGTTTCACCACAGATTTACGCTCAAACAAATTATAAATTTTCTATCAAAATGAAATTCAAAAATCTTTACAATAAAGTAGTATAAATGTTCTCTAGCGGCTAATAATTATTATCGCTTTAAAACAGTTTATACGCACACTTAATACAAATCAAATAACGGTACCTTTTTTTAACTTTGTCTCTCGAGTGTTCGCCATTCACATGTAGGTGTCGCTGGAACTGGTGGTCTATCTTCTCTTCTGGTAGACACGTGGGATGTAGAACTTCCAATGGTTTAATTAAAGACAGAAACTCTTACGATGTAGAATTTATTATTGTTTACTTGTCAATTTGTTTATACAATTTACTGGTTGATAAGAAGACTCCCTTTTTACAAGTGGCGTGTTACAAAGTTTTATACTAGGATTATTTCTGATATAAGGTAAGTCAAGCTTCTTATATTAATTTAATACTAACTTTTGTATCATTAAAATTACAGTTGAAACTGTTATATTATAAGATTACTCTGCTCGATTCAACAAACCGATTTTCGATTCAAAGTCGAATACTGTTGACTTATAAAGTTAATAAAATTTATGACTAATCAAAGTCTTTTTTAAAAAATGTAGATTACGAGTTGAATATTATAATAACTGTTGTTGAATGTTTTGAAAATGAGTCTTGAATCTTTTTAAAATTAAACTTGAGTATTGAGTCGTGAAAGTTTTTTAAAATTAAATCTTAAATGTTTGTTGAAAATTTTTTTAAACGAAGCTTTAATGTTTGTATAAAGGGTCTTGACTCTCTTAAAATTAGGCTTGAATCTCCTTTATTCTTTCTGACTGGTTCTTTTACGTAAAGACTGAGATCCCTCTCTCATTATTCTCTGACCAATAAAAATGCTTCATTTAAAAACTCCACGAGAACCAATCAGAAGGAGCTATTTCTTAATTTGCTTATTTCTAACTAACTACTTATATTTTACAAACAATTTTTTACATAATATATACAATAATCATTTTTAATGTTCAATAATTTTTTATAATTTATTATGGTCGGAAAAGCTCTCAAATTATATTATCACTGAGGCTTGAAGTCATAAATTCGACCGATATACTTCCGAGTAACTCATACGTCACAACGTGCAGCTGCTATTCTAAGCTCTTGGATTTCGAGGAAACTAAACATTTCAAACACGCGATGTGTTGTGTACGAGCACTCGTAGTTCTGATAATTTGACGTCACACAGGCACAGGTGCGTTTCTAAGGTTTTGGAGTTCATGGAAACTAAACATTTCAAACACGCGATGTTAGCAGTCGTAGTTCTGATAATTTTACGTCACACATATGCACAAGTGTTATTCGTAGAAGAACTTTTTATACACTTTTGTAGATCTTTGAAAATCCTTTTATATATTTAACAGAAAAATATTTTACAAAAACTTATAATTTGTTCGTTTGTTTTATTTTACATTTAGAATTATATTTTCATTATTATTTATTTTTTTAATGGTGATTTTGATTATTTTTATGTAATGTGATTACTTTTTTATTATTTATTTTTGCTTTTAATTGACTTAACGATTTTGTTTTTGATTTAATCATCATAATACACATTCTTATTGAAATTAATATTTTCTTTAATGAATAAATTTTTTATGATAATAAAACTTCGTCTCAACTTCCCCCCAAACTTGTAATAAATTTATCGACGGATAAATTTTTATAAGTTTCCATTTTCTATTTTAACTTCAACTATATCCTATTTTATTTTATTTACATATTTATTTACACTTAACTACTAAATATATTACTTGAGTGAACTTACATGAAACACACCACGTGAAATTTTTGTGTTAGGAAACATTAGAATTTATTTTCTACTTTTTAAAACATAAACGCATCGTATCATCTTTTTCTTACCCACTACTATAGGATTAATATAGAGTGTAGTACTATAACTTATAATTCCATCTGCCAACAGTTTCTTTAAATGTTTATCTACCGCTTCTTGATATTTATAGGGAATTGGATAACTTTTTTGACTAAAACTCTCTATTTTTTTAACTTTAATACTTTGGGAATAATTTTTAGCTACTCTAGATTCATCATTAATTAAACTTTTATATCTTTCTACCAATTTTATAACTTCATTTTTTCCATCCTTTGTTGCAATTTATCATCACCTCTAAATTCTTTTCATTAACCCTATCATCGGCATCAATTGCCCTTTCATCATAATCATAATTTAATTTATTTTTGGTATCTACGACCCTTTCTAAATGATTATCATTTCCATTTTTATTTAAATTTAATTCGGCATCTATGGCCACATTATTAAATATATTTCGGCACCCTTGTACCATTAAATTGCAACTAGATTCACAAATTTCATTTATTTTTTCTTGGCAGAAATTTTTATTACTATTTTCTAATGACTCGTCAAATATACTAATTATATTATAATTACTAGTTAATTTTAAATCATTTATTACCTCAAATTTTTTTTCATTATTCCCAAATATTACTGCATTCTTGTTATAATTTATTATAATTTTATTCTTTGATAATTCATCGTTACCCAATAATATATCATATTTTAATTTTTTGACTATCAATAACTGAACATTTAATTTTACATTATTTATATTCAAAGAAGCAAAAACTGTTTTATTAGAATATCCTAAACTTTTATCATTTATCCCTGTAAAATTTACTTTTGGAATATTGATTATATTGTTTTTTAACATTGAGATTTTATTTACTGTATTTTCTGATATTAAAGAAACTGTAGACTCTGTATCTATTATAATGTTTAATAAATTGTTATCAATATTTGCTTTTATTAATACTAATTCTATTTCTTTATTTTCTAGATGCAGATTATCCTTGTCCATTAAAAATTCACGTGGGTGTACAAAGTCACATCTAGCGCTATTTACATTGTGCACCCCTATTGAAAATTTGTGGTTTGGGCATCATCTACTGGAGATCTGGCCCTAGGAGTTCTACTACCTGAACGTGCAATGTCTCTCGGTGTATTATTTGTCTCATATATCCCCTCATTACTGTTAGTCGTATTAATTGCGTTTACTTGTCTATTATTATTGTTTGTATTTGCTCGATTATTGTTATTTTGTTCAAATCTATTAAAATTTCTATTATTATAATTATTGTTAAAATTTCTAGTGTTCTGATTATCATTGTAATTTCTATTATTATTGTAATTGTTCCTATTTTCATTATTTTGATTTCTGTTTTGATTATTGTAGTTATTGTTAAAATTATTATTATTATTATTTTGTCTGTTAAAATTGTTATTGTTACTTTGCCTATTAAAACTTCTATCATTGTTATTAAAGTTTCTTACATTATTTCTATTCTGATTGTTGATACTATTACTTAAATTTCTTTCAATTCTCTGTAAATATGTTATTAAATGATCAAATTTATTAATATTTTGTACTGCAATTATCTCAGATATTTCAGGTTTAAAATGTCTTGATAAAAACATTACAATTTCTGCCTCTGGTATAGGAGGAGTTAAATATTGACAAGTAGCATAGAGTTGTAAAACATAGTTGGATAGATTATCCTTTGTATTATCAAATTTGCCAAAATACAATCTTTCCCTGACTTTACTCTGTTGTAATTCTGACCAGAAAGTATCTAGAAATACCTTTTCAAAGGTTTCAAATGAATCTACAAACATTTCTTTGCAATTCCACCACAATAGTGCATTGCCTGTTAAACTTGACCTGATAAATTCTTTAAAATCTTGCAAATTTCTTATTTTAGAGTACTTATTTTTAATTGAATGTAAATAATTAATAGGATGTATCTTCCTATAATCCCCACAAAATTTCGAACTTTCTTCAAACTTCCCCCCTATATTTAAAATTTGAAAACCCAAGTCAGGTGTTACGCGATTGTCTGATAATTCAGAAATATTTTGATTCACTTGTTTTATTTTATTTTCGAGTTCCTCCTTTAATTTCTTGATTTCTTCACTGTTTCCCACGTTTACATTTGCATTTAATTTTTCTTCTATTTCTTTTCTTAATTGTCTCTCTGTTTTTCTGTTTTCCTGTTCGGCTATGTCCAAATTTATTTGTATTCCTCTTTTCACGTTATCTTCCATTTCTGATATTCTTGAGTTTAATTTCAGATTGTTTTCGCTTGTTCTTTTGTCTATATTTTGTACTTGTTTATTTAAAAATTCTTGTTTTTCCTCAATTACTTTAATCTTTTTCTCTTGATTTTCTACTTTCTTGTCCAATTTTTCCGTTATTTCATTCAATTTTCTCGTTATTTCCTCAGAATTTTGTCTATTTTGTTTTTTCATTTCTTCAGAGTTAGCTTCTAATTTTCTTGTCATCTCTTCCGAGTTGGCTTCTAGTTTTTTCGCTATTTGTTCTGAATTGGCTAGGATGATGCTCATCAAATCTGCCAATGTGACATTTCCTCCAGTTTGTGAAGAAGTACCATCTTTTTGTTGAGGTTCATCTTCTTGTTCCCCCCTTTCTTCTGGCTCTTCTGTGTTAGCAAACATGTCTATTAATTCTTGACTTTTTGTCAATCTGTTTATCAAATTTTGTTTGGTTCCTCTGTCGTCCAAATCTCTGTTTCTCAATTCTTGTCTGAGTTCTTCTACCTTCCATGCATCAAAATTATTTTCTTCTTTCAGTTACAATAATCTATTAGTTAATTATTTTTAAATAAATTTTAATGTAATGTTTATTGATTTATTTTTTTGTTATTTAAACTATTAAAATCTGTGATTTTAATCGAGCCCGATACGTTGGTCGCCAAGTTATTATGATTTTATTAATTTATTTGATTGTTGGGTTCTTATGTTTTCTTTTTTTGTTTTATTATTTTAATTTTTTCTGATGATTGAATGTTATTTTAGTAAATTCACGTTAATTGTGGCATGATATTATTAGTGGTTTGTTTTTATTTGATTTGACGTAATTGTTGAAGTTTTTTACTACAATAATAATGTTTTTTAGCCCCTTAAATAATATGTTGTATAATGATGACTAGCTCAAATAAAATTAAATGTTTCTTGAAAATAGACACTATCGTTAATCGAAAAATTATATCTCAGGTCGTACAGGTTTCACCACAGATTTACGCTCAAACAAATTATAAATTTTCTATCAAAATGAAATTCAAAAATCTTTACAATAAAGTAGTATAAATGTTCTCTAGCGGCTAATAATTATTATCGCTTTAAAACAGTTTATACGCACACTTAATACAAATCAAATAACGGTACCTTTTTTTAACTTTGTCTCTCGAGTGTTCGCCATTCACATGTAGGTGTCGCTGGAACTGGTGGTCTATCTTCTCTTCTGGTAGACACGTGGGATGTAGAACTTCCAATGGTTTAATTAAAGACAGAAACTCTTACGATGTAGAATTTATTATTGTTTACTTGTCAATTTGTTTATACAATTTACTGGTTGATAAGAAGACTCCCTTTTTACAAGTGGCGTGTTACAAAGTTTTATACTAGGATTATTTCTGATATAAGGTAAGTCAAGCTTCTTATATTAATTTAATACTAACTTTTGTATCATTAAAATTACAGTTGAAACTGTTATATTATAAGATTACTCTGCTCGATTCAACAAACCTATTTTCGATTCAAAGTCGAATACTGTTAACTTATAAAGTTAATAAAATTTATGATTAATCAAAGTCTTTTATAAAATGTAGATTACGAGTTGAATATTATAATAACTGTTGTTGAATGTTTTGAAAATGAGTCTTGAATCTTTTTTAAAATTAAAGTTGAGTATTGAGTCGTGAAAGTTTTTTAAAATTAAATCTTAAATGTTTGTTGAAAAATTTTTTAAACGAAGCTTTAATGTTTGTATAAAGGGTCTTGACTCTCTTAAAATTAGGCTTGAATCTCCTTTATTCTTTCTGACTGGTTCTTTTACGTAAAGACTGAGATCCCTCTCTCATTATTCTCTGACCAATAAAAATGCTTCATTTAAAAACTCCACGAGAACCAATCAGAAGGAACTATTTCTTAATTTGCTTATTTCTAACTAACTACTTATATTTTACAAACAATTTTTTACATAATATATACAATAATCATTTTTAATGTTCAATAGTTTTTATATAATTTATTATGGTCGGAAAAGCTCTCAAATTATATTATCACTGAGGCTTGAAGTCATAAATTCGACCGATATACTTCCGAGTAACTCATACGTCACAACGTGCAGCTGCTATTCTAAGCTCTTGGATTTCGAGGAAACTAAACATTTCAAACACGCGATGTGTTGTGTACGAGCACTCGTAGTTCTGATAATTTGACGTCACACAGGCACAGGTGCGTTTCTAAGGTTTTGGAGTTCATGGAAACTAAACATTTCAAACACGCGATGTTAGCAGTCGTAGTTCTGATAATTTTACGTCACACATATGCACAAGTGTTATTCGTAGAAGAACTTTTTATACACTTTTGTAGATCTTTGAAAATCCTTTTATATATTTAACAGAAAAATATTTTACAAAAACTTATAATTTGTTCGTTTGTTTTATTTTACATTTAGAATTATATTTTCATTATTATTTATTTTTTTAATGGTGATTTTGATTATTTTTATGTAATGTGATTACTTTTTTATTATTTATTTTTGCTTTTAATTGACTTAACGATTTTGTTTTTGATTTAATCATCATAATACACATTCTTATTGAAATTAATATTTTCTTTAATGAATAAATTTTTTATGATAATAAAACTTCGTCTCAACTTCCCCCCAAACTTGTAATAAATTTATCGACGGATAAATTTTTATAAGTTTCCATTTTCTATTTTAACTTCAACTATATCCTATTTTATTTTATTTACATATTTATTTACACTTAACTACTAAATATATTACTTGAGTGAACTTACATGAAACACACCACGTGAAATTTTTGTGTTAGGAAACATTAGAATTTATTTTCTACTTTTTAAAACATAAACGCATCGTATCATCTTTTTCTTACCCACTACTATAGGATTAATATAGAGTGTAGTACTATAACTTATAATTCCATCTGCCAACAGTTTCTTTAAATGTTTATCTACCGCTTCTTGATATTTATAGGGAATTGGATAACTTTTTGACTAAAAACTCTCTATATTTTTAACTTTAATACTTTGGGAATAATTTTTTAGCTACTCTAGATTCATCATTAATTAAACTTTTATATCTTTCTACCAATTTTATAACTTCATTTTTTCCATCCTTTGTTGCAATTTATCATCACCTCTAAATTCTTTTCATTAACCCTATCATCGGCATCAATTGCCCTTTCATCATAATCATAATTTAATTTATTTTTGGTATCTACGACCCTTTCTAAATGATTATCATTTCCATTTTTATTTAAATTTAATTCGGCATCTATGGCCACATTATTAAATATATTTCGGCACCCTTGTACCATTAAATTGCAACTAGATTCACAAATTTCATTTATTTTTTCTTGGCAGAAATTTTTATTACTATTTTCTAATGACTCGTCAAATATACTAATTATATTATAATTACTAGTTAATTTTAAATCATTTATTACCTCAAATTTTTTTCATTATTCCCAAATATTACTGCATTCTTGTTATAATTTATTATAATTTTATTCTTTGATAATTCATCGTTACCCAATAATATATCATATTTTAATTTTTTGACTATCAATAACTGAACATTTAATTTTACATTATTTATATTCAAAGAAGCAAAAACTGTTTTATTAGAATATCCTAAACTTTTATCATTTATCCCTGTAAAATTTACTTTTGGAATATTGATTATATTGTTTTTTAACATTGAGATTTTATTTACTGTATTTTCTGATATTAAAGAAACTGTAGACTCTGTATCTATTATAATGTTTAATAAATTGTTATCAATATTTGCTTTTATTAATACTAATTCTATTTCTTTATTTTCTAGATGCAGATTATCCTTGTCCATTAAAAATTCACGTGGGTGTACAAAGTCACATCTAGCGCTATTTACATTGTGCACCCCTATTGAAAATTTGTGGTTTGGGCATCATCTACTGGAGATCTGGCCCTAGGAGTTCTACTACCTGAACGTGCAATGTCTCTCGGTGTATTATTTGTCTCATATATCCCCTCATTACTGTTAGTCGTATTAATTGCGTTTACTTGTCTATTATTATTGTTTGTATTTGCTCGATTATTGTTATTTTGTTCAAATCTATTAAAATTTCTATTATTATAATTATTGTTAAAATTTCTAGTGTTCTGATTATCATTGTAATTTCTATTATTATTGTAATTGTTCCTATTTTCATTATTTTGATTTCTGTTTTGATTATTGTAGTTATTGTTAAAATTATTATTATTATTATTTTGTCTGTTAAAATTGTTATTGTTACTTTGCCTATTAAAACTTCTATCATTGTTATTAAAGTTTCTTACATTATTTCTATTCTGATTGTTGATACTATTACTTAAATTTCTTTCAATTCTCTGTAAATATGTTATTAAATGATCAAATTTATTAATATTTTGTACTGCAATTATCTCAGATATTTCAGGTTTAAAATGTCTTGATAAAAACATTACAATTTCTGCCTCTGGTATAGGAGGAGTTAAATATTGACAAGTAGCATAGAGTTGTAAAACATAGTTGGATAGATTATCCTTTGTATTATCAAATTTGCCAAAATACAATCTTTCCCTGACTTTACTCTGTTGTAATTCTGACCAGAAAGTATCTAGAAATACCTTTTCAAAGGTTTCAAATGAATCTACAAACATTTCTTTGCAATTCCACCACAATAGTGCATTGCCTGTTAAACTTGACCTGATAAATTCTTTAAAATCTTGCAAATTTCTTATTTTAGAGTACTTATTTTTAATTGAATGTAAATAATTAATAGGATGTATCTTCCTATAGTCCCCACAAAATTTCGAACTTTCTTCAAACTTCCCCCCTATATTTAAAATTTGAAAACCCAAGTCAGGTGTTACGCGATTGTCTGATAATTCAGAAATATTTTGATTCACTTGTTTTATTTTATTTTCGAGTTCCTCCTTTAATTTCTTGATTTCTTCACTGTTTCCCACGTTTACATTTGCATTTAATTTTTTCTTCTATTTCTTTTCTTAATTGTCTCTCTGTTTTTCTGTTTTCCTGTTCGGCTATGTCCAAATTTATTTGTATTCCTCTTTTCACGTTATCTTCCATTTCTGATATTCTTGAGTTTAATTTCAGATTGTTTTCGCTTGTTCTTTTGTCTATATTTTGTACTTGTTTATTTAAAAATTCTTGTTTTTCCTCAATTACTTTAATCTTTTTCTCTTGATTTTCTACTTTCTTGTCCAATTTTTCCGTTATTTCATTCAATTTTCTCGTTATTTCCTCAGAATTTTGTCTATTTTGTTTTTTCATTTCTTCAGAGTTAGCTTCTAATTTTCTTGTCATCTCTTCCGAGTTGGCTTCTAGTTTTTCGCTATTTGTTCTGAATTGGCTAGGATGATGCTCATCAAATCTGCCAATGTGACATTTCCTCCAGTTTGTGAAGAAGTACCATCTTTTTGTTGAGGTTCATCTTCTTGTACCCCCCTTCTTCTGGCTCTTCTGTGTTAGCAAACATGTCTATTAATTCTTGACTTTTTGTCAATCTGTTTATCAAATTTTGTTTGGTTCCTCTGTCGTCCAAATCTCTGTTTCTCAATTCTTGTCTGAGTTCTTCTACCTTCCATGCATCAAAATTATTTTCTTCTTTACCAGACATTATGTTTCGACTTTTTATATTTATAATTAAATGTTAGAAATATTTATTTTATATGTTAATTTCAGTTACAATAATCTATTAGTATTTTTATTTTTAAATAAATTTTAATGTAATGTTTATTGATTTATTTTTTTGTTATTTAAACTATTAAAATCTGTGATTTTAATCGAGCCCGATACGTTGGTCGCCAAGTTATTATGATTTTATTAATTTATTTGATTGTTGGGTTCTTATGTTTTCTTTTTTGTTTTATTATTTTAATTTTTTCTGATGATTGAATGTTATTTTAGTAAATTCACGTTAATTGTGGCATGATATTATTAGTGGTTTGTTTTTATTTGATTTGACGTAATTGTTGAAGTTTTTTACTACAATAATAATGTTTTTTAGCCCCTTAAATAATATGTTGTATAATGATGACTAGCTCAAATAAAATTAAATGTTTCTTGAAAATAGACACTATCGTTAATCGAAAAATTATATCTCAGGTCGTACAGGTTTCACCACAGATTTACGCTCAAACAAATTATAAATTTTCTATCAAAATGAAATTCAAAAATCTTTACAATAAAGTAGTATAAATGTTCTCTAGCGGCTAATAATTATTATCGCTTTAAAACAGTTTATACGCACACTTAATACAAATCAAATAACGGTACCTTTTTTTAACTTTGTCTCTCGAGTGTTCGCCATTCACATGTAGGTGTCGCTGGAACTGGTGGTCTATCTTCTCTTCTGGTAGACACGTGGGATGTAGAACTTCCAATGGTTTAATTAAAGACAGAAACTCTTACGATGTAGAATTTATTATTGTTTACTTGTCAATTTGTTTATACAATTTACTGGTTGATAAGAAGACTCCCTTTTTACAAGTGGCGTGTTACAAAGTTTTATACTAGGATTATTTCTGATATAAGGTAAGTCAAGCTTCTTATATTAATTTAATACTAACTTTTGTATCATTAAAATTACAGTTGAAACTGTTATATTATAAGATTACTCTGCTCGATTCAACAAACCGATTTTCGATTCAAAGTCGAATACTGTTGACTTATAAAGTTAATAAAATTTATGACTAATCAAAGTCTTTTTTAAAAAATGTAGATTACGAGTTGAATATTATAATAACTGTTGTTGAATGTTTTGAAAATGAGTCTTGAATCTTTTTTAAAATTAAACTTGAGTATTGAGTCGTGAAAGTTTTTTAAAATTAAATCTTAAATGTTTGTTGAAAATTTTTTTAAACGAAGCTTTAATGTTTGTATAAAGGGTCTTGACTCTCTTAAAATTAGGCTTGAATCTCCTTTATTCTTTCTGACTGGTTCTTTTACGTAAAGACTGAGATCCCTCTCTCATTATTCTCTGACCAATAAAAATGCTTCATTTAAAAACTCCACGAGAACCAATCAGAAGGAGCTATTTCTTAATTTGCTTATTTCTAACTAACTACTTATATTTTACAAACAATTTTTTTACATAATATATACAATAATCATTTTTAATGTTCAATAATTTTTTTATAATTTATTATGGTCGGAAAAGCTCTCAAATTATATTATCACTGAGGCTTGAAGTCATAAATTCGACCGATATACTTCCGAGTAACTCATACGTCACAACGTGCAGCTGCTATTCTAAGCTCTTGGATTTCGAGGAAACTAAACATTTCAAACACGCGATGTGTTGTGTACGAGCACTCGTAGTTCTGATAATTTGACGTCACACAGGCACAGGTGCGTTTCTAAGGTTTTGGAGTTCATGGAAACTAAACATTTCAAACACGCGATGTTAGCAGTCGTAGTTCTGATAATTTTACGTCACACATATGCACAAGTGTTATTCGTAGAAGAACTTTTTATACACTTTTGTAGATCTTTGAAAATCCTTTTATATATTTAACAGAAAAATATTTTACAAAAACTTATAATTTGTTCGTTTGTTTTATTTTACATTTAGAATTATATTTTCATTATTATTTATTTTTTAATGGTGATTTTGATTATTTTTATGTAATGTGATTACTTTTTTATTATTTATTTTTGCTTTTAATTGACTTAACGATTTTGTTTTTGATTTAATCATCATAATACACATTCTTATTGAAATTAATATTTTCTTTAATGAATAAATTTTTTATGATAATAAAACTTCGTCTCAACTTCCCCCCAAACTTGTAATAAATTTATCGACGGATAAATTTTTATAAGTTTCCATTTTCTATTTTAACTTCAACTATATCCTATTTTATTTTATTTACATATTTATTTACACTTAACTACTAAATATATTACTTGAGTGAACTTACATGAAACACACCACGTGAAATTTTTGTGTTAGGAAACATTAGAATTTATTTTCTACTTTTTAAAACATAAACGCATCGTATCATCTTTTTCTTACCCACTACTATAGGATTAATATAGAGTGTAGTACTATAACTTATAATTCCATCTGCCAACAGTTTCTTTAAATGTTTATCTACCGCTTCTTGATATTTATAGGGAATTGGATAACTTTTTGACTGAAACTCTCTATTTTTTTAACTTTAATACTTTGGGAATAATTTTTTAGCTACTCTAGATTCATCATTAATTAAACTTTTATATCTTTCTACCAATTTTATAACTTCATTTTTTTCCATCCTTTGTTGCAATTTATCATCACCTCTAAATTCTTTTCATTAACCCTATCATCGGCATCAATTGCCCTTTCATCATAATCATAATTTAATTTATTTTTGGTATCTACGACCCTTTCTAAATGATTATCATTTCCATTTTTATTTAAATTTAATTCGGCATCTATGGCCACATTATTAAATATATTTCGGCACCCTTGTACCATTAAATTGCAACTAGATTCACAAATTTCATTTATTTTTTCTTGGCAGAAATTTTTATTACTATTTTCTAATGACTCGTCAAATATACTAATTATATTATAATTACTAGTTAATTTTAAATCATTTATTACCTCAAATTTTTTTTCATTATTCCCAAATATTACTGCATTCTTGTTATAATTTATTATAATTTTATTCTTTGATAATTCATCGTTACCCAATAATATATCATATTTTAATTTTTTGACTATCAATAACTGAACATTTAATTTTACATTATTTATATTCAAAGAAGCAAAAACTGTTTTATTAGAATATCCTAAACTTTTATCATTTATCCCTGTAAAATTTACTTTTGGAATATTGATTATATTGTTTTTTAACATTGAGATTTTATTTACTGTATTTTCTGATATTAAAGAAACTGTAGACTCTGTATCTATTATAATGTTTAATAAATTGTTATCAATATTTGCTTTTATTAATACTAATTCTATTTCTTTATTTTCTAGATGCAGATTATCCTTGTCCATTAAAAATTCACGTGGGTGTACAAAGTCACATCTAGCGCTATTTACATTGTGCACCCCTATTGAAAATTTGTGGTTTGGGCATCATCTACTGGAGATCTGGCCCTAGGAGTTCTACTACCTGAACGTGCAATGTCTCTCGGTGTATTATTTGTCTCATATATCCCCTCATTACTGTTAGTCGTATTAATTGCGTTTACTTGTCTATTATTATTGTTTGTATTTGCTCGATTATTGTTATTTTGTTCAAATCTATTAAAATTTCTATTATTATAATTATTGTTAAAATTTCTAGTGTTCTGATTATCATTGTAATTTCTATTATTATTGTAATTGTTCCTATTTTCATTATTTTGATTTCTGTTTTGATTATTGTAGTTATTGTTAAAATTATTATTATTATTATTTTGTCTGTTAAAATTGTTATTGTTACTTTGCCTATTAAAACTTCTATCATTGTTATTAAAGTTTCTTACATTATTTCTATTCTGATTGTTGATACTATTACTTAAATTTCTTTCAATTCTCTGTAAATATGTTATTAAATGATCAAATTTATTAATATTTTGTACTGCAATTATCTCAGATATTTCAGGTTTAAAATGTCTTGATAAAAACATTACAATTTCTGCCTCTGGTATAGGAGGAGTTAAATATTGACAAGTAGCATAGAGTTGTAAAACATAGTTGGATAGATTATCCTTTGTATTATCAAATTTGCCAAAATACAATCTTTCCCTGACTTTACTCTGTTGTAATTCTGACCAGAAAGTATCTAGAAATACCTTTTCAAAGGTTTCAAATGAATCTACAAACATTTCTTTGCAATTCCACCACAATAGTGCATTGCCTGTTAAACTTGACCTGATAAATTCTTTAAAATCTTGCAAATTTCTTATTTTAGAGTACTTATTTTTAATTGAATGTAAATAATTAATAGGATGTATCTTCCTATAATCCCCACAAAATTTCGAACTTTCTTCAAACTTCCCCCTATATTTAAAATTTGAAAACCCAAGTCAGGTGTTACGCGATTGTCTGATAATTCAGAAATATTTTGATTCACTTGTTTTATTTTATTTTCGAGTTCCTCCTTTAATTTCTTGATTTCTTCACTGTTTCCCACGTTTACATTTGCATTTAATTTTTCTTCTATTTCTTTTCTTAATTGTCTCTCTGTTTTTCTGTTTTCCTGTTCGGCTATGTCCAAATTTATTTGTATTCCTCTTTTCACGTTATCTTCCATTTCTGATATTCTTGAGTTTAATTTCAGATTGTTTTCGCTTGTTCTTTTGTCTATATTTTGTACTTGTTTATTTAAAAATTCTTGTTTTTCCTCAATTACTTTAATCTTTTTCTCTTGATTTTCTACTTTCTTGTCCAATTTTTCCGTTATTTCATTCAATTTTCTCGTTATTTCCTCAGAATTTTGTCTATTTTGTTTTTTCATTTCTTCAGAGTTAGCTTCTAATTTTCTTGTCATCTCTTCCGAGTTGGCTTCTAGTTTTTCGCTATTTGTTCTGAATTGGCTAGGATGATGCTCATCAAATCTGCCAATGTGACATTTCCTCCAGTTTGTGAAGAAGTACCATCTTTTTGTTGAGGTTCATCTTCTTGTTCCCCCTTTTCTTCTGGTTCTTCTGTGTTAGCAAACATGTCTATTAATTCTTGACTTTTTGTCAATCTGTTTATCAAATTTTGTTTGGTTCCTCTGTCGTCCAAATCTCTGTTTCTCAATTCTTGTCTGAGTTCTTCTACCTTCCATGCATCAAAATTATTTTCTTCTTTACCAGACATTATGTTTCGACTTTTTATATTTATAATTAAATGTTAGAAATATTTATTTTATATGTTAATTTCAGTTACAATAATCTATTAGTATTTTTATTTTTAAATAAATTTTAATGTAATGTTTATTGATTTATTTTTTTGTTATTTAAACTATTAAAATCTGTGATTTTAATCGAGCCCGATACGTTGGTCGCCAAGTTATTATGATTTTATTAATTTATTTGATTGTTGGGTTCTTATGTTTTCTTTTTTGTTTTATTATTTTAATTTTTTCTGATGATTGAATGTTATTTTAGTAAATTCACGTTAATTGTGGCATGATATTATTAGTGGTTTGTTTTTATTTGATTTGACGTAATTGTTGAAGTTTTTTACTACAATAATAATGTTTTTTAGCCCCTTAAATAATATGTTGTATAATGATGACTAGCTCAAATAAAATTAAATGTTTCTTGAAAATAGACACTATCGTTAATCGAAAAATTATATCTCAGGTCGTACAGGTTTCACCACAGATTTACGCTCAAACAAATTATAAATTTTCTATCAAAATGAAATTCAAAAATCTTTACAATAAAGTAGTATAAATGTTCTCTAGCGGCTAATAATTATTATCGCTTTAAAACAGTTTATACGCACACTTAATACAAATCAAATAACGGTACCTTTTTTTAACTTTGTCTCTCGAGTGTTCGCCATTCACATGTAGGTGTCGCTGGAACTGGTGGTCTATCTTCTCTTCTGGTAGACACGTGGGATGTAGAACTTCCAATGGTTTAATTAAAGACAGAAACTCTTACGATGTAGAATTTATTATTGTTTACTTGTCAATTTGTTTATACAATTTACTGGTTGATAAGAAGACTCCCTTTTACAAGTGGCGTGTTACAAAGTTTTATACTAGGATTATTTCTGATATAAGGTAAGTCAAGCTTCTTATATTAATTTAATACTAACTTTTGTATCATTAAAATTACAGTTGAAACTGTTATATTATAAGATTACTCTGCTCGATTCAACAAACCGATTTTCGATTCAAAGTCGAATACTGTTGACTTATAAAGTTAATAAAATTTATGACTAATCAAAGTCTTTTTTAAAAATGTAGATTACGAGTTGAATATTATAATAACTGTTGTTGAATGTTTTGAAAATGAGTCTTGAATCTTTTTTAAAATTAAACTTGAGTATTGAGTCGTGAAAGTTTTTTAAAATTAAATCTTAAATGTTTGTTGAAAATTTTTTTAAACGAAGCTTTAATGTTTGTATAAAGGGTCTTGACTCTCTTAAAATTAGGCTTGAATCTCCTTTATTCTTTCTGACTGGTTCTTTTACGTAAAGACTGAGATCCCTCTCTCATTATTCTCTGACCAATAAAAATGCTTCATTTAAAAACTCCACGAGAACCAATCAGAAGGAGCTATTTCTTAATTTGCTTATTTCTAACTAACTACTTATATTTTACAAACAATTTTTTTACATAATATATACAATAATCATTTTTAATGTTCAATAATTTTTTTATAATTTATTATGGTCGGAAAAAGCTCTCAAATTATATTATCACTGAGGCTTGAAGTCATAAATTCGACCGATATACTTCCGAGTAACTCATACGTCACAACGTGCAGCTGCTATTCTAAGCTCTTGGATTTCGAGGAAACTAAACATTTCAAACACGCGATGTGTTGTGTACGAGCACTCGTAGTTCTGATAATTTGACGTCACACAGGCACAGGTGCGTTTCTAAGGTTTTGGAGTTCATGGAAACTAAACATTTCAAACACGCGATGTTAGCAGTCGTAGTTCTGATAATTTTACGTCACACATATGCACAAGTGTTATTCGTAGAAGAACTTTTTATACACTTTTGTAGATCTTTGAAAAATCCTTTTATATATTTAACAGAAAAATATTTTACAAAAACTTATAATTTGTTCGTTTGTTTTATTTTACATTTAGAATTATATTTTCATTATTATTTATTTTTTAATGGTGATTTTGATTATTTTTATGTAATGTGATTACTTTTTTATTATTTATTTTTGCTTTTAATTGACTTAACGATTTTGTTTTTGATTTAATCATCATAATACACATTCTTATTGAAATTAATATTTTCTTTAATGAATAAATTTTTTATGATAATAAAACTTCGTCTCAATATATATATTATTTTCATTTTTATATATATATATATATATATATATAATTAAATTAATTAAATGTATGTTATTTGCCGACTACTAGGTATTAAACCAGAATTTTTGGGGTAAACGGCAATGTTTTTTAAGAAAACTCTTTTACTTGTTTTCCAAGCTTTCGAAATATATTTATTTCATTTTCAAGGAATAAGCGAGAGTATATACAAAATTGGTGTTAAAAAAATGGTAAATATAACATCAAAAACTATTTTAACTTTAATTTGGAATTTAAAAATATTTTTTAAGTCAAATTATTTATAAAACAAAATAACGTCATAAAATGAATAAACCACTTAATTGCTTAAGATAAAATGTAATAATAAAAGAGTAGAAAATAATAGGTTATAATTTTATTTCTTCTTTCATAAAAAATGTGAATTTTGATTATAACATTTAACTGTTCTATGATAAAAAATTAAGATATCTTATTCTTTTTTATAATTTTGAATTAAGCTTCTAAAGTGTCATTTAAAAATCAAAATAAAAATGTCAAATAAATGTCATGAATTTTAGGTATTATTTAGATCTTTATTTTTATGTTTATCCAAAGATAGCAGATAATAATAAATATCACTCAGGTTTTTATGGTCACTTTTTTTATATATATATATATCTCTTATCTATGCTTTTAGCGTCAAACAGTTGACAATCTTGTTTATGAATATATTGCCATCTCTTTTTATCCCGAGCCGACTTGCACCACCACCGTCCACCCCCTAACCTAAGCTTAACACTTAACCTCAAACTCAAACCTAAAAATTTTAAGATTGTTATTGTTAAGAGGTGAAAT
Organism: Ophraella communa; assembly: GCA_035357415.1. Classification (NCBI taxonomy): domain Eukaryota; kingdom Metazoa; phylum Arthropoda; class Insecta; order Coleoptera; family Chrysomelidae; genus Ophraella; species Ophraella communa. The sequence goes on along the minus strand of CM068988.1, from coordinate 14,015,794 downwards.
TTTTTAATGCTTAATTTTTTTAATTACAATTCGCATTTATAATAAGTGCAAATAAAAAATCCATTGTATGGAAACATTTCACTAAATTATCTGATGACAAATTTACTAAATGCAGTTTATGTAAAAGGAAATATAAATATACTGGAAACACCAGCAACATGATGGACCACTTGAAAAGGAAACATAAGCAAGAGTTGGAGAGTTTACAAACAGAAAGTATAGAAGAAAATCCTCGAAAACAAAGGGGTACCCTCAAAGATTATTTTAATAGAGATAATAGCTATTCGGATAACTCAAAAATGAAGTCAAAACTGGCATTTTATATGTTCGCAAGCTTGCCATTGATATGGAACCTTCACGAAAAGGAGAGTGCCCAGGTTAAACCCCACAGGCCCATAGCAACGAATAAAACAGAAATTCGTAATTTCTTAGGAATGTTATTGTGGATGTCCCTAATAAAGCAGCCAACCACTAGGATATACTGGGCTTCACAAACATATACTACTCAAATAGCGGACGTGATGCCAACAAATCGTTTACAATAAATTAAAAGTTTTTTACACTTTAATGACAATCAAAATATGGATGATAAATTAGACAAAATTTTGCCAGTTATAAATCATCTAATCGAAATTTCAGACAATACCTATGGAAGAAAATATGTCCGCAGACGAGCAAAAAATCCCTTTCAAAGGAAAAATATCAATAAAAACCTATAATCCTAAAAAACCCCATAAGTGGGAATATACGATGTGGGTTTTAGCAGGTGTTAGAGGCTTTACGTATAATATGGATCGGCACAAAACTGCACTCCAAATTTAGGTGCTGCCAGTAATGTGATTGTAAGATTGAGCCAGGAAATCCCTGATGGTGTACACCACAAAATATTTTACGACAATTACTTCAGTGGGCTACCTTTGTTAGCATATCTAGAAAAACGTGATATCCATTCAGTAGCAACTATTAGGTCAAACCGGCTAAAGAACTGTACAATGCCAACTGAAAAGAATATGCACAAGGGTGGAAGAGGAACATCCGTTGAGAAAAGTACTATTGTCGATGGTGCTAAAATAAATTTGGTAAATTGGTACGACAATAAGATAGTTTCTCTGGTATCCACTTACGCTGGTACATACCCATTGCATTCTGCCAAAAGGTTCTTCAAAACAACAAATGAGAAGGATATACCTTGTCCAGATATAGGGCCCAAATGCATAATGTTCCCAAATGGGCACATATATAATTTTCCCCAAAAAATTTTCCCAAGGGTACAAACATTTTTTTGCACATTTTATATTGTTTTTAATGACAGAGATATACAAAAAATAATTTCTTGTAATCCAGAAGTATTACGATACGTAAAACAACTTCAATAATTATTTATCCCGAATGATTTTTATACAGCGGGTAATCAATAGGCAGATTTAAATATTGCCACCTTAATTTAGTTTTTACCCCAACCACGCAGATGGGGCAATAATAAAGTTAGAATTTTCAAAATTGAGTTGTTTTTCTATAGGTGTTTTCGGGCGTTCAAAACTATTAGCGACGTCATTAATAATAAGATTCGCCAGAATAGAATAATTCCAATTTTCTCTAACCTTAATTAGCATCGGAGTCGTACATACAATTTTCTACATATTATAAATTTGTTGCTGCATTTTGAAATCAGTCTACGAGAATTCTTTTTTTATTCGAAATATGAACCAACAAGTAGCTGTTCTTCTTCATCTAATCAACCATCAATATGAAGAAACCAACGAACATATATGTATATGTTTAACATTTAAAGCGTTAAGAAAACTAGCCTATCAATTTGCTCATACAAATAAAATTCTTCATCGTTTTTCTAACGAAAGTAATATGGCTGGCAAAGATTGGACTTACAGCTTCATCAAACGACACAAACTTTCTTTACGCACACCGTCCAAAACAAGTGTTGCTAGGGCAATGGGCTTTAACAAAACTCAGGTAGATTTATATTTTGCAAATTTAAAGCCATTATTTGAACGATATAAAATTCCAAACTCTAGGGTGTTTCATATGGATGAAAGTGGACTATCTACTGTACCAAATAAGACTCCTAGGGTTGTATTTGTTAAAGGACAGAAACTTGTTGGCAAGATTGCCTCAGCTGAAAGAGGTCAAACGGTTACGGTAGTGTGATGTATGAACGCTGCCGGCTGGTTTGTTCCACCTACAATGATTTTTCCCCGGAAAAGACGCAAAGCGGAGTTAATCAATGGAGCGCCACCAGATACTATTCTTATGACATCAGATTCTGGATATATTAACAGTGACCTATTTTTGGATTGGCTGACTCATTTTCAGGCTCATGTAAAATCTTCTGAAGAAGATCCAACATTGCTGATTCTTGATAACCACTCCTCTCATACATCTTTACAAGCAATTTTGTTTGCTAGGGAGCATCATATTTCTATACTGTCTTTGCCTCCACACAGCAGTCACAAGACACAGCCATTAGATCGCTGTTTTTTCAAACCTTTGAAGGATTTTTATTCCCAGGCGTGTAAGCATTGCTCATTAGTAATCCTGGCAGAGCAGTTACTCAGTTCCAAATTGCTTCAATGTTTTCAGAGGCATACCAAAGAGCAGCTACTTTAGACAAATCCGTTAAAATATGTGGAATTTGCCCTTATAATCCTACAGTATTTGGCGAAGAAGACTTTCTGCCTTCTAAGGTTACTGATCAACAGGAAATTTTTGAAAATATGAACGAAAGAATCACTGAAAATACCATTATAGTTCCTGATGGTTGTGCTTTAAATTCGTCTATCGAAAATAACAAAGATTACGAAATAAGCCTGGATACTGTTGCTTCTAGTTCAAATGCAGAACTCCGTCCATCCACCTCAAAAATTGACAAAATTAACAAAACTTTACTCAAAAGTGATGAACCCTTTAAAGAAATAATGGAGACCGACTACGTTTCACTAACCCAAATTTTGCCACTACCCAATAGAAAAGATACCGTTATTAGAAAATCTAAGGGCGAAAAGTCTGCTATTTTGACTAGCACTCCGGTGAAAGACGAAATTGAAGAGGAGACGAAAAGAAGAGAAAAAACAAAGAAACTTTGAAACGTCCAGGGGAGCTAATTAACACCTATTTCCAGCCACTACCAGCTTCCAGCTTCTACGAGTGACAAGAAAAAAAAGAAAGTTGAAAAAACTCAGTTTGAAGAAAAACTTGTAGTGAAGCAAATTTCAAAAAATTCTAAGGAAGATGTTTTATGCCCAAGGTGCGAAGAATCTTTTCTAGATACACCAAATGACGACTGGATCCAGTGCAACTACTGTGAAGAATGCTCCCCCTATGAGGGGATGTTTAAAATAAATATTTTTTCACTGTTTATTTTATTTTAAAAGTGTCTTTAAGTAAAACCATTGTTTTATCAAAGAAAAAGAACTCTGTTATTTAAATGAATTTAATAAATGTTTTTTTATTATACTTGAACTTACTTTTACCCTTAGGGTGGGGCAAAAGTACGATACTGCTCGTCCGCCATTTTTGTTTAATTTGAAAAAGCAAATAATTGTTTTTAAGTTAAACTATTCTTTAATTTGTGTGCCATATATGTATCTATCATGTGTGTATTTAGGAATTAAATTGTAAACAGGTTTTAATAAAACAAAAGGTGTCAAAACTTAAGTGCGTAATTCTGCCCCACATAAAAAATTTCATTCATTCACTGTAATTTAGGTTCACACCAATTTGAAGTAATGCAAACTGATACAAAATATATAACAAATATGTTAACAATAAAAGATGCACAAAATAATAAGAACCTAATATTTACAGTATCAATAGGTATGTACTTATTATCACACAGGCAATTCATACAATGTGGTCAAGCAAATACAATATTTTATGATTTACACAGGAATGCAATAATTACTCTTTCTGTATGACTTCTTAGAGCAGCTAGTCTCTTACTTTCTTTTACCTCTGATTTTGAACTCTTTTGATCAACAGAAACACTTGGGGCACAATATGCTTAAATCCTCGATCAGCTATAACTTGAGTGTTATTATAGGTACACCATTCATGTATCCAGAAAATCCTACCATCACCTTATCTGTTGATCTATCACCAAACCCTGGAGATATATTATAGTTGATAAAACCATGAGGTGTTGCAGAAATGAAAGGTTTGTTTTCACATTGGTTTCAAACTTGTTTCTAACGTTTGGAGTGTGCGCAGTCGATATTTAGTGTTCGCGCATTAGTTTGAAACTGACTTCCAATCACTAGTCGAATGTTTTCACATGGTTTCCTGACAGTTTGGTGACAGTCCAAGCAGTTTGAGAATTAATTTCCAGCAGATTGTTGGCACATGCGCGTATTAAACCTTATGTCAAATAGTTTCTATATTTTTTGTTGTTATTTTCTCCTGTTTTTTAATATCATTATAAACCTATTTAAACTAAAAAGACATGTATTCTGATGAATCTGATTATTTAATGTCATCCGACACTGACGATTCAGATTTAGAAATTATGTTGGAAGAAAGAATAAGGCCCAAAAACCAGGGATTTTTTGAAGAAATTGTGCCCCACATTAATCAAATTGAATACATAGAACACTTTCGGATTAGTAAGAACTTAGCTGAGGAGCTGGCAGTTAGATTTGAAGCCAGTACCTATTATAAATGGCAATTGGGACCGCATGAAAAGCTATATCCCATTAAAATTATTCATATTTTTCTATGGGTTGCTGGTCATCAAAGTGCCAGTTTTCGCGATGTGGCAGATAGATTTGGCATTTGTATTAGTACTTTACATAAGATAATTAAAAGGGTAAGCTATTTTTTGAGTAATTTAGCACCTGAGATCATAACTTGGCCAAACAATGATGAAAAACTCAGAATTGAAAGGTTTTTTCGACAAACAAATGGTTTTCCTGGGATTATAGGTATCGTAGATGGTACGCACATAAAAATAGACAAACCATTAGATGACCCTGAATCTTATATAAATAGAAAAGGATATTATTCAATTCAGGTAAACTGTTCTTGTTTAATATTATTTTTTGAGTTATTGCTTAATTATTCTTTTTAGGCTCAACTTGTATGTGACAACACATTAAAAATAAGAGATATATTTGTTGGATACCCAGGATCAGTTCATGATGCTCGAGTGTTTAGGACATCAGATCTTTGTGGAACTTTGGAAGAAAAATGTGGTAATTTCCACATATTAGGGGATAAAGCATATCCCTTGATGAATAATCTATTAACTCCTTTTCCTGATAGAGGAATGTTAAGTAGAGCTCACGTGAAATACAATATTCAACACTCATCCAATAGAATTTATATTGAACACTGCAATGGTCTCTTAAAACAAAAGTGGAGACAGTTATACCATTTAAAATTGAGGGACTTAAGAGTTGCAGTTCATTTTATTAGAGCCACTTGTGTGTTACATAATTTGGCAATAGATGAAAAATTTGAATTACATGATGAGCATGATCCAGAAAATGATCATAATGATGGAGAGGATCTTCCTGAAAATGTATATGAAAACAGGAATCAAGATGTAGCAGCACAAAAGCGTGATGCAATTGTTAATATTTTTGTATTTTACTTTTATTATTATTATCTATTATTATCCGCCAATGTTTGTTCTTTATGTTTATCATTACTTTATCCTTTAATAAAATACATACTAAAATAAAATGTTTTTCTTTATTAAACAATAAAATAACATTACATAACTTAAATTCTAATATAAATAAGTATAAATAAAAAACAAAACATGGTTTTAAAACTTAAGCTCACTATCTTCACTTTTATTTTGTTATAGAAACAGATTTTACCTTCAAAATATCATTTCTTTCTTTCAGTAGAATTAACTTCTCTTTTTCAATGTTTAACCTTTGAGCATAATATCCTTTCTATCTTTTCTCATATTTTCTAAAATGATATTTTTATTTAAAATTGGATTGTTTTTTTGGGTTCGTTTTCTTTTTAAAACTTTAAGTGTTTGCATAGAACTTGATAATGGTAAAGGATTGGACAGAGTTTCATCATTGGTATCTACCACTGACATTTCTTCAGCACCTGCAGTATCTACGATAGAGCTTGATAACAAAATAACAGGTTTCACATTTCTTTTCCCTTTAAAAATATTGTTCATCTCTTCCAGATATTCAAAATATTTTTTGCCTTGACCTGTACTGTTTTGATTATCAATATGTTTTTTATAAGCCCTCTCCAGCACCCTCCATTTATTTTCACACTGTGCAGGTGATGGTCCATCCATTTTATCTGAAATTACTTCCCACAACTTTTTCATGTTTTTTATTTCCTGTGTTCCTAATTTTGGTTTATATTCACTGTAGTAATGAATTAATGTTTTTGTTTTATAGCTTTGTAAACAATAATAATAACCTCTTTCTTTTTAATCTTCTTTTTGGGTAATATCATAATATTTACTCATACACATTTTGTCTACTGTTTTCACATTAATCACAGATCAGATCGGGATTTATTTCAAATGAGACTTGCGCACAAGAATGGTTTGAAAATTGTAAGAAACAAGTTTGGGATTTCATGTGAAAACAAACCTGAAGTATTTCATGGTATTACATTTTTTGTATTCGGACCATGAACTGCTTTTTTAACAGGGTCTGATGGTATATCTATTTCTATTTCAAAGCAATCAACTATATCTATAGCAAAATGAAATTGGTAACATAGAGTTTATGTACTGTGAAGACTGCCAAATAATAATTTTTTTCATAAAGTGAGCCAACAATGGTACAATTTTATGGAAAATTTTACCAATATAGGAATCAGATAAACCAAATTCATCTGCCAATCTTGTATTGGGATCATTCAATCTAATTTTTTTCAGACATAAGTACTTGTATATGATTCACAGATGATGATGTGTGTTTTGACAATAAATATATTATAAAATATGTTTCTTCAGGAATTCCCAAATAAAATCTGCTTTTAGTTTCTAGTAAAAATTGTAATCTACTAATATAGGCTGGTAAATCATTGGACTTTGCTGTTTCAAGATCAGACTCATTGCAACTTTAAAGATCATGAAGTGAACCAAAGATCAGAAGAATCCATAGATGGGGCACTGGATTTGGATGGAGAAAATTGCAAATTACTCTCCGATTTCTATTGTATTGAAGTTTTTGTAGCAACTGTACGAGTTCTTGTATTGATTCCAACACTTCGATATTTGACTCTAATATTTGTTTGACATTGCTTATCAGTACTTCTAGGTGGTTCTGTCACAACAAAATAACAATTTTCAGCAGATGACAGTATCTCTTCCATTTGAATGGACATAAATGAACCAGATAGAGATTCAAAAGGATTAACTGCAGAAATTACATTATCAATGCAGGAAGAAAATGTTTCAGGCACAGAAAATGGTTTGAAAACTTCAGTTTTTGAGCTTGATGGCAGTGTTTTGTTCACATTAGTTTTCAATATAGATTGTGGCACTATGAAGCAATCTTCATTTGAAAGTTCTGCATTTCCTGAGGAATTTCTTAAGAGCTTCAGATCTGGAGTTTCAGTATTGAAATTGTTTTTACGTTTTGCAAGTTCCTTTCCTTGTTCTGCAAATCTCTCTATCAACTTCTTCTTCCGTTTTCTAGAAGAAATTGAGATTTGAGATGAAAATTTGTGTTCCTCAGGTATAGACAAATTGATGAAAAAACGAGGAATGGCGGTTTCTTTCATGAAAATTCGCTTTGCCAGCAGTTTATATTCCATCCAATTCTTCATGTCACTTTCCAACTAAAATAAAAATATTTTTATGATCAAACTCAATTTTCAATACTTGTAGTAATGAAAAGCACTCATTCACTGTATGTACTTACATCAAAATGATCTTCACAGGCATATAAATCCGTTTTACTAACATATTTCCGGTTAACAGCTGTAAACCATTTCCTTCGGATATCAGGTTTACGTGGTAGCATTATAAATATTTTATTTTTGTTGTTCTCACTGGTGTTTTCACAAGTCGGAACAAAACAATGTTTTACAGGCATTATTCACAATTAGAAATAGAAGAGAATAAGTTCAACGTACCAAACAAAACAAAGCACAATCAAGACAAAATGAACACAAACCTACTGTATATTTATGAAAATAAAGTTTCAGGTTCAGTATTTCTTGATTGAGAAGTGTATTGCCATGTTGTCACGTTCATAAATCTAAATGTCCTGAAGTATGAATTACATAATGCTTAATATAAAATATCGAATATCATGACCACATCATCATTGTATCTGGGAGACAATATAACAGTTTAGTAGTTCACTTCATAATTAATGTTCAAAACATTAATATTTAAGAATCAATTTTGATTGTTTCCTGAAACTTAATAAAATTTGCTGATTCATTTCAACAAGTGGCAACCGTGTTGTTGTCTTCCCCTTCTAAATAAATCGTGACGTCACTTGCTACGTGCGGCAAAATATCGATCGTTTGAATATCATTTTTACTTTATTGGTGATTTAGACGTCTTATGATCAATAAAAAAAATAAAAATATATTAAATCGCCTAATATTCATGTATATAATATAAAAAAAAAATTAAAAGAAAAACAGTCCACTTGCCTATTTAAGAAATCACGGTACTTCTGTTCAAGATACAGGTTCTGTACAAAGCAACGACCTGCAAAATGCGGAAGAATGCGTATTGGAGCAAGAGGAAGATTTGTTGAGGATATCACGCAACAAACTTGGACGATTCAGAATGAGAAGAAGATACAACTAGTGATATCCCATGCTTTCATTTTGATCAATCCACAAAATGTTTGAAAATTGATTAAAACCCCAATTCTATTCCTAGAGTGGTCAATTGTAAGAACAAAAATAAGTCAGATGGAAAAATTTCTGAGCTCACCCATTTTTTTAAAACCGAAGCTTAACAAGGCTTCATTTAATTTTGTTATGTCCCAATTAAGATGCCAACGCCATCATCCCAAGGGTAGACGCTTCAATTTGGATGAAAAAATATTGTTTTTATCTTTTCTAAAGCAAAGCCCTAAGGGATATAGACTATTCCATAAAATATTTGCTGTGCCATCCAGAAAAACATTAACAAACCTTCTTCGTAAGGTGCCTTTTCACACTGGTATTAATAGCCAGATTATGAATTCATTAAGAGCTAAGGTAGCCAAGATGAATAACAATGGCAAGCTTTGCAGCATTGTGTTCGATGAAATGGTGATCCCACATTACAATTCCATGTAGGCAAAGATTTGATTGAAGGCTTCCAAGACAAAGGAAAGTGTAGTTGAGGGTAGGGTAAGAGTGACATGGCGGGTAGGACTGTCATGCATTCAAATCTGGCGCCTTTTGTATTTACCGGCCGTAGTCAAGTGTCACTTCCGTCAGGAATGCGCAGTCTGTGAAGAAGAAGAATTTAGTGTTTGTAGTGACAGAGTGAAGAACATTATCCAGGTTTTGGGTTTTCAAGCTCGAATCTTATTCCATATTTTTGACGACCCATATATGTAAGTATGACCATAGTTAATATATTTTCATTTGATTTTAGGGTAAAGAGCATGCATAGTTCGCATTTTCAACGTTTGAAAGATAGGTTAAGAATGTGTTTTGTAGATTGTAACACTTTTTAGATGCAATGCATTCGGGGGTAAGAGTGGAATGTTCATAGCTGGGTAAGAATGACATATGGCACTCTTACCCCACACTTGCTATCGCTCATCACACAAACCAATTTATGTTCTTTTTCGTTATCCAAGAGAAAAAATGCTGCGGAATTACATCAGAAAGAGTGATCGAGCTTCCTATTCTGAGGAAACATTACAAAGAGCTCTTTCTGAAATACGTGATGGGAAAAGAAAAGCATCTGTAGGCAAAGTATACAACATCCTAGGATCCACATTAATCAAGAGATTGAAAAAGAATGCTACTCCTTTGAACTTGGAACGAGCAACAACGGTAGACCACACCACCTCCAGATGAAAATCTATTGGAACGCTATCTGAATACACTGCCACGAAACAAGAAGAGATTCCTAGGAGCTGCTCTACAAAAGCTTCAAAATTAACTAGAGTGGAGGAAATTTCTCCGTTGCAAATTGCAACGCGTACTGGACAGAAGAAGGAACGTAAAGTTCAGAAATCCGATATATTAACGAGTACTCCCTATAAAGATGCTATGGAAAGTCAACAGAATATTGACGGAAAAAAGAGAAAAGCAGCAAGTAAAAAACTGGACAGTGATAATGGTACAAGTTCTATTACCAAGTCGATTGGTACCAAACCATCTGTTTTCATCTCGAAACCAACAAAAAAGGCGAAAAAATAAAAAAAATATAAACGAACTGCATCATCATCAAGTTCAAACTTGTTTTCCTCGGACGATATTCCCATATATTATTGCTTAATATGCAAGGAACACTTGGCAGAACCTCCAGATCAAAAGATGATTATGTGCATCGTATGCAAAAATTGGGCACATGAGGATTGCACAGATTTCGAGCCCAGGAAAAAAAATTAAATATATGTGACTTGTCGGACATAATTTGTTGTTATTTTTAACCCAATATGTAGGGGTAAGAGTGACAGTTGCTTGTAAGAAGAAATTTTTTTTTTGTAAAAGTTTGAAGTTAGAAAGTTTGTGTTTCAAGTTACATTTATGTATCATTATAGTGTACCCATCATATTTTGTCACTCTTACCCCACTCTCCCCTACCAGACAACCTCTTTTTACCGATAAAGTAATGGTTTTTATGGCATGTGGAATTTTTCAGAAATGGAAGCACCCCATTTGTTACTATTTTAATCAAGCGGGCATGAAAACAGATGTTTTGGTAAAAACAATCAAAGAAGTGGTTACATCATGTCTACATGTTGGACTCTCAGTTAAAAGCATAATCTGTAACCAAGTATCACTTAATGTTTCAGCCATAAACAGACTTTATGATGAAACAAGAGAATTTTTTGTACGCAGAAGTGAGGAAAACAAATTGTTTGGAGTGCTTATTGCTGGAGAAGAAATAGGTAGTTCCTCTTTATGATCCCCCACACCTATTGAAATGTGTAAGAAACAGTTTTTTCAAGTACAACGTACAATTCAGTTGGAGGAAGAAAAACAATGAAATAGCGAAGTGGAGTCATATTGTCAAGCTTTTTGAATTTGAAGAAGCTATGCAAAAACTTGACCAAAAATTATATACAAAACACAAAAAAAATTAAAGTTTCTGTGGCCGCCAAAACTTTTAGTAACAGTGTTGCTGCTGTTCTTAAAAGAATGGCATTCAATTCCAATCAGCCTGATATTTTAAAGAAGCTGAAGAAGCAGAATTTCTCCTTTTTATGGATAAAGTGTTTGACAGTGTCAATGGAGCATCTTTGTCTGTCAAAAGTAGTAAGTTATTAAGGTGTGCGGTCACAGATAACTCTGAACATAAACAGTTCTGGTCTGAGGCTGTTAACGTGTTAACTGTTTTAGATAGCGAAAATAAAAAAGTTAGAATTCCTTGTACCATTTCTAATTGGATTCACACATTGAAGGGTTTTCATATTTATGGGAAAAATTATCCAGGAACAATATCAAATTTTTCTGTACCAGACATCTGAACCAGGACCCTTTGGAAAACTTTTTTGGGAAAGTCAGAAGTCATGGAGTGAGAAACATAAATCCCAATGCACCCTCTTTCATAAATTCATTTAAATCACTAATTATCAATAACTTCATGTCAAATCAAACAAAATCCTTCAATGATGAATCTGATGAACTTGAAGGTTTAGATGACCTGAAACATATTTTAACTTCTGAGTGGCAACCATGTGAAGAGATAATTCAATTTCCAGAGGTTTCCATTCTGGAATTTAAACCAGAATATAGTAACCTCTTGAAGCAAGGCAAGTTAACTTATGTGGCAGGATTTGTGGCAAAAAAAGTTTTAAAAAAATTGGAGTTTGTTCCATAATATGTAGATCCGAATTGGTTGGTAAGGATAGGTCTAGACCGGAATATTTTGTGGTTAATGCAAGGGCCTACTCCCCAAATGCTCTGTTGGCTCCGTCAACAAATTTTAACTTTTTTTCCAGAAATGTATAAATGTTTTAAGTAGTGTGTTGTCACAAATTTGTCATCATTATAATGTAACTGCTGTTTTGAAATTAGTTTTAAGAAATAGCTGTAATGACCAACTTCTGCGACATGCATAATTTGCAAGATTTGATTTTTGACTACATCTCCAAATTTCATTTATTGCCAAAAATGTAAATTGTATATCAAAGGGAAAGCAGAATCTCGGAGCAACTACAGACCCAATTAAAAAGTATGCATTTAAAAGATACGAAACTCATCAAAAATGTCTTGCAAAATAAAAAAAATACACTTGATAAGATTACTGTATATTTATAAGGAAATACTTTGGATATTTTATTTATTTTGTTAAAATTGCATAAATTTGTATTATATTTTATACGTAATAAAATAAGTGTTGTGTTAAAATACAGTGTTTTATTTAACATTTTGGTTAGTGACTTTCAAACCATTTATTCAAAACATTAAAAATAAACTTAAAAATCATTGGAACTATGCAAAATCCACAAAAGTGCTAATGACGTTTTCATGCAGTGTTTCAGATTCAGAGTGGACCACTCTAGACAACCCGCTCTGAAAACTATGGTTAAATTTGGACATTGGAAAATATTTTTAACCGACCGCCTTTTTAAAGAGACAAAATTTAGGGTACAGGCCTAAAAAATCTAAAGTGTTTACTCAAAAAGAGATAACCAAATTTATGGAAGACGCTCCCAAACGAAACTTATCATATGGTAAAAGTTGTTACAATCTTCTCCTTAGCAGGTGCTTGTCGCCGTGAAGAGTTGACAAAAATAACTTTAGACGATATAGAAGATAAACAGAATTTAATTCTAGTTAAAATTAGATACTAAAAAATCATACTGCCAGAAATTTTGTGATTACATCTGAAGCCAATAATGGAATATACCTGCAATTACATCGTAAATATTTAAATATTCGGCCTCATATTACTACACATAAGCGTTTCTTTGTGTATTATAAAAACGGCAAGTGTACATGTCAGTGTGTCGGAATAAACACATTCGGCAAAATGCCATCTGAAATAGCGGCTTTTCTGGGCTTACCCAACCCAGAGCTATACTCAGGTCATAATTACCGCCGCAGTTCGGCGACAATATTAGCTGATAATGGAGTACACATTACTAATATCAAACGTCTCGGTGGTTGGAAATCCACAGCTGTGACGGAAGAATATTTGGATGTTATTTAAAAATAATAAAGAAATAACAAAATTTTGCAGATGTCATGTAGTACCACCACTACTAGCAGTACTTCTACAAGCGTCGAGACCCACCATAATAATGTCCTAAATTCACCAGATATTGCTGAAAACCGTTTGCAAGAAAATATTATTTCAACTCCAACTGGCACTGACGGAACTTCACATTGTTCATTTACTTTTAATATAGTTAATAATAATTAAATTAAATAATTAGTTTCTGTTATATAGTTGTAGCTTAGTATTTAGTATTATAATCTTTTAAATTGATTGTCTCATTTTTTATGTTTATAAATGTTCTCGCTCGTAGAAAAAATACTGTTCCTAACTCTCGCGCAAAGTGTCTTGTTCGCACTCGACTGCTGCCCGAACTCCGCTTCGCGTCGTTCGGTTAACTACAGCTAGCGTGCGAACAAGACTTACTTTGCGCACTAGTTAGGAAATTTACTATTATCAATGAGCTTTTATAAATATAAAATAATGCAGGGTGTTCCATGAAAAAAAAAAGGACACGAGATGTGTTGGACTCACGTGAATCACCCAAAATATTTATTTTTTATTTCAAAAAGTAAAACTAAAAATGAAAATCGAAGCATTTCAGCGTTTTCCATAAACAAAGAGCAAAATTACTTTTTCCTACGACCACATGTGAAAGTGCTAGATTGCACACTTATTGGTACTTAAGAAAGTAGCTAATATCAATACACGTATTGAAAAGTAAATATCAATACACGTATTGAAAAGTAAAAAAATATAGTTCTATGATCTGTGACATTTACGTCAAATTTATTAATAGTAAAAACACATAAATGTCAAAGCAAGGACCATTTAATTTTTTTTTAAATCTTCCTTGTGTCAAATATTGTATGGTAATTGCCAATACAAATTTTTCTGTATAAAGTAAGAATAAAGAATAAAGTTTCTTATAGGTTTTTAAATTTTTAAAAAATAAACATATTTTTATTCGGTATTATTATTTTTATAAAAACACTTTTAGAAAGAAGAACAGTTTATTCTTCTTTTTTATATTGTGTTTATGTTCCGTGCATGTGTCGAATGTGGATTTTTGAAGTTATGTTTGTGTTTCTGTTTACAATTATCTTTGTGTCTATTATTATTACATTACTTTTCAATAAATTTCACCAACTGACCATTTTACTTTTAATTTTTATAGAGCTCACAAAAAAAATTAAAATGTCATTTAGCTAATAAAAAATTTTGATGTGAATTCCTGAGAAAGGTGGTTATTTGATTTTAATTAATATATTTCTATGCAATATATAAACTCGTTTAAATCCTAATTTTTAACATGACTAACAATTAAAATAAATTTTATAAATAAATTTAAAATATATTATAAGAAATATTGTGGTCGTAGGAAAAATCGTGTACACAACGCGTTGGAAAGTGTATTTCTTGCACTCGTTACGTTTCCGCACTCGCCACTACGCGGCTCGTGCTAAACTTCACTTGTGCGTAATACTTCACTTTCCACACTCGTTATGTAATATACTATTATTCCGTGAGTGGAACACTGTATAGATGTTTTTTTAGCGGTCTTAATAATTTTTTTATTAAAATAATATTTTCTGACAGGCAAATATTAACAAGTATTAGATGTGTGATCGTCCGTGTGCATACGCATATGTTTAATCAAACCAAATTTATTTGCAAGTGACTTAGAACAAATATCACATTTGAATGGTTTTTCGTCGGTGTGAGCGCAGTGCTTAACTAAATTGCCTTTCATGGCAAAATGTTTAGAACAAACATTACATTGGAATGGTTTTTCGCCAGTGTGTGAGCACATGTGATATACTAAACTACCTTTTGCGGCATAAGATTTAGGACAAACATTACATTGGAATGGTTTTTCGCCGGTGTGTGAACGCATGTGATGATCTAAATTGCCTTTTAGGGTAAAAGATTTAGAACAAACATTACATTTGAATGGTTTTTCGCCGGTGTGAATCCGCATGTGGCGACCTACACTAGATTTTTTTGCAAACGATTTAAAACAAACATCACATTGGAATGGTTTGTCGCCGTTGTGTGAGCGTATGTGCTCAACTAAACTTGTTTTTTTAACAAAAGATTTAGAACATACATCACATTTGAATGGTTTTTCGCCAGTGTGTGAGCACATGTGATATACTAAACTACCTTTTGCGGCATAAGATTTAGGACAAACATTACATTGGAATGGTTTTTCGCCGGTATGTGAACGCATGTGATAATCTAAATTGCACTTTACTGTAAAAGATTTAGAACAAAAATTACATTTGAATGCTTTTTCGCCAGTGTGTGAGCGCATGTGCACAACTAAAATTTTGTTTGAGCCAAAAGATTTAGAACAAACATTGCATTTGAATGGTTTTTCGCCAGTGTGTGAGCACATGTGATATACTAAACCACCTTTTGCGGCATAAGATTTAGGACAAGCATTACATTGGAATGGTTTTTCGCCGGTATGTGAACGCATGTGATAATCTAAATTGCCCTTTACTGTAAAATATTTAGAACAAACATTACATTTGAATGGTTTTTCGTCGGTGTGTGAGCGCATGTGCACAACTAAAATTTTGTTTGTGCCAAAAGATTTAGAACAAACATTGCATTTGAATGGATTTTCCCCAGTGTGTGAGCGCATGTGAAAAACCAAACTGCTTTTTCGGGTAAACGATTTAGAACAAACATCACATTTGAATGGTTTTTCGCCTGTGTGTGAACGCGTGTGCCCAACTAAAATGCTTTTTACAGCAAAAGATTTAGAACATACATCACATTTGAATGGATTTTCCCCAGTATGTGAGCGAATGTGAAAAACTAAACTGTCTTTTCGGGTAAACGATTTAGGACAAACATCACATTTGAATGGTTTTTCGCCGGTGTGTATGCGCATGTGCCCAACTAAAATTTTGTTTGTACCAAAAGATTTAGAACAAACATTGCATTTGAATGGATTTTCCCCAGTGTGTGAGCGCATGTGAAAAACTAAACTGTCTTTTCGGGTAAACGATTTAGAACAAACATCACATTTGAATGGTTTTTCGCCTGTGTGTGAACGCGTGTGCCTAACTAAATTGTTTTTTACAGTAAAAGATTTAGAACATACATCACATTTGAATGGTTTTTCGCCAGTGTATGTACTTATGTTTTGTACTAAAACGTTTTTTGACGATTTGGTAAAAACACCTTTATGTTCATTGTTTGCATTAATCCTTCCCCTAAGCGTATGCCTTACTTTATGTACAAAATGCTGTGTAGCATGACAAAACATTTCAAATTTTATGTTGAACATATTTCCACATAATTTACACATTAAAATACCTTTATGTGAGACCCAATACTTCATATGCTTCTTCCTGACCAAATATCCTACAAACAATAATTATGATTGTTTTAAAACCATAGTCTATTTTTATAAAATAGAGAGATATAGAGTAATAAAACCTAATTTCTAATGCAAAACGTAGTGCAGTCTTTTTAAATAATATTCTTATTAGGTATTTCTAAAAATTTTATAAATTTAACTAGGCTAATATAATTTGTGGGTCTTTTACATAGCTGCCCAGAACAATACTGCCCTGTTAGTTAATAAAGGCGTAACTGACTATTTTTTATGAATTGACATTTTTGAGCAATATAGCTTCTAGCATCTTGTTCAAATCGTCTGTTAGTGAATTAAGGCCTAAATGCAAACTATTTCTATGTAAACAGCTTATTCAGATGGTCGTATCTAGCACAGGACTCACATTTGTTAGAGCAAAAGATCATAACTAATTATTAGAATGAAAAGAATAGTGTACCAAACAGATACGTCCTATTTTGCTAAAGAGCTGCCTTGCTGATTTAAGATACGTCCGTAAGAAAATTTTAAATCAAAATGCCATAATGTGGTATATGGATGGTTCCAAGCTAGAAGAGAGAACTGGAGTAGGAGTTTTTAGATCAAAAGCCTGAGAAAACATCAGACCTGTAATAAGATAGGGGGCACAATAGATCTTGTAGGTCACAGGTGTACTTATTAACCCTCACTTCACATACAAACATACATACAATTTTGGAAAAATGTGTTACAACACGTTGCTTCGTCGGAGGAGGAGCAGGATGTCCAACAAATTTTTGTTTTCAATATTTTATTTTTCTGGTTTATTAAAATATTTTAAGAATAAATCTTTACAAATATGACCTTTTTGTTTAATGATATTTTTCCTCAGACTAGTAAAAAATGTCACCTTTACAACTATCACGGAAACTGAAGGAATGATCCACAGAAACAATTAATAGTTACAAAGTGAATTGTGTTCCATCTGCAAATATACTAAAATTTTTGATTCCTAACTCACATGATCAGGGCTGCGATTTTCGAGCTTGTGCGATGCGCTGTCGCATGCTCTTTCGCACGAAATTGAAAGAACATGTATTTTTGAATCCCCGTGACCGACACAATCCATCGTGTGCGATATGACATCGGTTGATCTGAAGTAGCCGATGTTTCCTGTCGTGTACGACGGTAATTTCTGGTAATTTCAGAGACGTAATTTTGTGTTATTAGTCATTTCAGTATTTGTTTATTAATTTGTTATTTATGTATTACCTCAGAGTAATAAGTAATTATTACTCTGAGTGTATTACATTACAGTATTTGTTTATTTATTTGTTATTTATGTATTACATTACTGTGGAGACTCACCAATTCATTAGGAAACGCCACTGGTAGCGAATCATAGGAATCGGGTTTTGAATTACTTACATGTTTTTGTACTATATTAAAAGTAGTATTTGAATGTCGATCTAAATGGAAGTATTGTTTCGATATTATATTAATTGCAATAAAATATTATATTTTTGAGAAGTTGTTTTAAGTTTTGTGTACCACAGGTTACCACAATTGGCGACGAGGATACTTTTGAACTCATTGTAAGTACCTATGTGTTTTATTTAAAAAAAAAAAATAGAAAAAAAGACATATGTATATAAATATATATATATGCATATATGTATAAGTATATTTTGATTTATTATATATTATCTAACTTAAAATATTGATAATAAAGAATTTAAAAGCAACTTATCAGCAATATTTTCCCTAATTTAACAAAAATTTGGAGTTCTTTTGTTTCTTATCCTAATACTATATATATAATATAGATACAGTGAAGGCTGTGAGCCAACTGTATGGGTTCTGGAAGAGTCAGTGGAGGCTGTGAGCCAACTGAATGTATTCAAATAGATACAGTGAAGGCTGTGAGCCAACTGTATGGGTTCTGGAAGAGTCAGTGGAGGCTGTGAGCCAACTGAATGTATTCATATAGATGCAGTGAAGGCTGTGAGCCATTTGTATGGGTTCTCGAAGAGTCAGTGGAGGCTGTGAGCCAACTGAATGTATTCATGTAGATACAGGGAAGGCTGTGAGCCAACTGTATGGGTTCTCTAAGAGGCAGTGGAGGCTGTGAGCCAACTGCGTGGTTTCATGTATACAGGGAAGGCTGTGAGCCAGCTGTATAGATTCATGTAGATAATGATAGATGTATGAATTCAAGCAAGAACAGGAAGGCTGTGAGCCACTGTTTTGAAGTTATAAAGTAGGCTGGGAGCCATTGAAAAAAACATGTATATATATATATATATATATATTGACTTGAGCAACTTTGTCGAACCCGATATATATTACAGGCAACTCCAGACCCACCAGAAATAATTATATTCAAAGAGTATATAATATATAATTTAAATATTTTTATAACAATGAATTAATGCAACCAATGAGGGGTAATTAATTGTGTTCTTTATATTTAATATACTTTTACAAGCCCTACACATCGAACCAATTTTTTAATCCCAAAGATACGCAGACCAAGAAATATAACCGACGTATTCGGCTCCGGCGTTGTTGTCGGTTTTATACTCCTCTTTGATGAGTAAGGGATGAATTTTAGGTGGTTTGGAGTTATGGAATAGTAAGCTATTTAATATTTATTGTAGCAATTGTGTACAACAAATTGTATATAATGTCTCGAGGAAGAAAAATTTTAAATTTAATTAGTGACGATGACCATTTGTCAGGTACGTATTGTTTTATTTATATTCTTTTGTGTTTTTCTTAATTTTCGGGATTGAACATTTTTCGCCGAATTTATTTTACAGATAATAAAGTAAAGGAAACAAAAATATTTAAAACCAGAAAAAATTGCGGAACAAATGAAATGCTTCCCAAATTTAACGAATGTTTTTCTACTGGCGTAAGTAAAAATAAATTTTTTAATTGTTTTCAAGATAATAATGCAGTATTTTTTATAGAGTTTTAAGGATTTCTCTGAACTATCAAGTGAAAAAAAAGTATACTGTTACCTACAAAATGTTGATTTAAATAGAGACGTTTTAGACCCTTACCAATACAGAGAAGAAACCAATGAAGATATTAACATTGATGGGGAGGGTAACTCGTATTATATTTCTTATTTGGATAAATTGTCATCAGAAAACGAGGGTACTGGCCAGCAAATTAATTTAAATTCTACAAAACTATTAAATCGCGAAAATGATCTATTCGAAAACAAAATATTCCCGGCTAATGAATCCTTTAATAATACGAAAAATACTGTTAATAAGCTTTCACTTGAACCCAAACAAAATGATGAAGCTTCAACAAAAAGTACCTATTATAATAATGATGATTCTGACAACCATGATCCAAACTACATTCAGCAATCTGATGAATCACTGTCTACAAGTTATACTGAGAGTTCTATCAAAGATGTTTCATGCAATCAAGTGGAATATGTAAGTTTAGTTGTTTTCAATACACAGTATACTTTACTTATTTTTTATTCGTTCATAAAATTAAATAAAAAGTATAAGGAAATCTTTCAGAACTAAATGTGCAATATAGATTAAGATTTCGCGCCAGTTTATTTGTTTTAGAAATCAGAGTATATTCAAAATTATTTTTTTAAAATTTTTTTCAGTATGATAGTACATTAGAACTAAGAATTAAAAAGTTTTGTTTGTCATCCCGTAAAGGGGATCAAATTTTAACATTTTAACTGTGTATTAAATATATTTTTATATTTGAATATAGTTATTTTAAAATTTTTTAAGATTGCCTTTTTTATACAGTGTGTACATAAAGTAGCGTAACTTGCTAATATTTCGATTTCCGTTAAGTTTGAATAAAAAATGTTGAATCAAAATTTTTTCAAATAATGCAGACTATCTGCATAACTAAAATATTGAATCTGGAACCATTGGCGAAACTGATACCCAAATTGTTTATACTACCATTACACCAACACACACTTTTAACCGCTTGACGCGCGTTTCGATAACCGATAACTTCAGAGACCGAAGGTGAACCAAACAGGGTGCACCGTTGCTCCTAAATAACTTATTAACATATTTTTTACACCATTTATATATTTTCAATTTTTAAAAACGAAACCTTCATGACTTCCTAGTTCTACCTTTATTAATTCAAAAGTTACATCGGTTTGAATCGGAAATTACAACAAAAAAAACAATTGTTTATGTTTTTTCTGTATCATTAATTGTTTTTAAATGACTATAATAAAAAAATTAGCTTTAATAATACAATGACAGCTATTTCGCTAAAACTAGCATCGTCAATATGTCAATCTAGTCTGATTATTTGAAAAAACTTTAATTCAACTTTTTTTTTGTAAACTCAACGGTAATCGAAATATTTGTATGTTATGTTACTTTATTTATACACTGTATAGGTAACAAAGTCTATATATGTTTTACTTTATGTACACACTATATAAGCAACAATGTCTTTATATATTTTACTATCCAAAAATCATAAGAATATAATGGAATATTATATTATAATCACCATCGTTTATTACAGCAACAACGTAAAAACAATGATTTTCCTGTGTTAGTACCTGAAAATAATAAGTCGACTAATAATAAAAACTTATGTCCGTTTTGTTTTGAAGATGTTGGACATTTTTCACGACATTTACTAAGAAAACATTCCGATGAAGATGCAGTGATAAAAATCTCAAAAATGCAAAGTAACAGCAAAGAAAAAAGAATGGCAATTATAGCATTGCGAAAAAAAGGAAACTTTATTCTAAAATCAGAAAAAAATGAACTTAAGCCTGTAAGACAACTCAAAGAAAATGATAACAAAGGCGACTATTATCCATGCACAGCTTGTTTGGGTTACTATAAAAAAACTTATTTGTGGAGACACAAAAAATTTGCAGCGCATCGGTTGGAAGAGTTAAAGATGGTTCAAAGACCAGACATCTTAACGAAGCTCAAACTTTCTTAGCGGCAACTGGTCTTCTAGGAAATTACCTAAGTAAATCTCGTTTGAAATGTGAGGTGTTTCCGGTCATGAGACCAGATGAGATCAGTTTTGCTGCCAAAAGCGATCCATTGATATGTCTTTATGGCGAATCCTATTTAAATAAGCATAAAAGGAAACAAATGAATGTAGTGGCCTCCAATAGGATACGGGAAATGGCAAGACTTAAACTGGCATTACAAAAGTTTACCACAATTAAGGACTCTATGGAGTTTTTGAAACCAGCTATGTATGACAATATTGTAGCTGCATGCAAAATTATTTGTGGATTTAATAGCGAAACAAAAACATTTAAAGCTTCATCATTAGCCCTGCATATGGGGACTAATTTGAAATTTTTTTGTGATATAGCAAAAAAGGTTGTCTTGACGAAGAATCCTTTATTTCCAAACCTTGATAAAACAGAAAGAGATCACAAATTAATGGAAATATCCGAGGTTCGAGATCTAATTAAAAGTCATTGGTGTAATGATATATCAAGTCTAGCAAATAAAGTTTTAAATGAAGCCAAATTAGAGAAACCCAAGTTAGTACCACTAACTAAAGACATAAAATGCTTCAATAATTATATTTTAACTTTAGCGTCCAAAGCTTATGAAGATTTAAAAAACAAAGTTGATATAGTAAATAACTATAAAATACTGACCGAGTGTATGCTTTGTCTAGTACTAGTATCTAATAGGAAACGAATTGGCGAGGTTCAATTTTTAGATATTGATTCATATGAAAAAGATTTTTCCGGTTTAAATCAAGAAGAATTTTTAAATTGTCTAACGCAATTTGAAAAAAATATGAGTTTATTTTTTAAAAGAGTAATAGTATTCGGAAAAGGCAGCAAACCCGTTCCCATTTTGTTTACAAAACAGATGCAAACGTTTATGCAATGCATTCTAAAAATCAGAAAGGAGACCGATATAGTTCCCAAAACTAATAAATATATATTTGCAAACCCTGGCTCTAACGATAGATGGATGTCTGGATCCTATGTATTAAGAAAATTTGCTTATAAATGTGGAGCAAATAATCCGGAATTACTGACATCAACCAGGTTTCGAAAACAAATTGCTACAATTTTACAACTTATGAATTTTAAAAACGATGAGATGGAACAAATTGCCCGATTTATGGGACATACAGAGAAAACTCATAGAGAATTTTACAGGTACATGAGCATGTATTATTATTTATAATTCGTCTAGCTATTTATAACTCAATTAATTTTATGTAAGATTTGGTATAAATATTTTATTACTTATTCTAAAAGATTTTTTCTTTATTTTAACGGTAGTTTTCTTTAAAAAATGATTACTTATATACTAAAAAATGTTCTGAATGTATATTAAAAAGCTTATTATGAATTTAACAATACTTGTTATATGTTATAATTGGTGCTAATAATTGCTTGTTTTCATTTATTTAGGTTAACAGAAGATACATATCAGACGGCGAAAGTAGCTAAAGTTTTGTTATTATTAAATGCAGGAAAAGGAAATGAGTTTAAAGGAAAATGCTTAAATGATATTGAAGTAGACCAGGATATTATTGAATTTGATGAAGAAGATTGTGATGATAATGTAAGTCAAAATAACAATGAACAAGAAGATGAAACATCGAGTACTAATATTACTAATGGTATTAAAGTTCAGAATGGAAAGAAAGGTCGAGTACGTTGGTCTGCGGTAAAGAAGGAACTTGTCCTCAATTATTTTAAGAACAATATTGACAAAAAAATAGCTCCCAGAAAAGAAGATTGTCTTAAATTTATTACTGAAAATTCATCCTTATTTAAAGACTGTGATTGGATTCGTATTAAAACATTGGTTTACAATACTTACCGGTTATAGTACTTAGATATATATTTGTTGTTAGTGTCTGTTTTTAGTGTTCTTTTTTTCATTTTAAGTATTTACTTAAGTTTTGCTATGTTTTTATATACCTTTTATAATTTTATTATTTTATTTTTAAAAATGTTTTTCAATATTTTACTTAATTTTATCATTATTTTTTATTTATATACATTCTTTTTCTAAAATAAATATTTTAATTGAAATATTTTTAATTTTATTTAAATTTAATTTAAAATATACTATTTTTAACTCATTAATAAAACGAAATTAATAAGAAAACCCATGCTGCAAGTATTAAAGAGTTAATAAACAACGCTGATTTAATTTTAGTTTAAATCATTGTGAGGTTTTAAATAAATGGTTTATGACTAGAGTATGTAGCAGTGGCGGCTCGTGACATCTGCTATAGGGTGTGCTGCATGAACCACGGCCAATATAAAATAATAGAAATAGAATAACATACGAAAACAAAAACAATAAAATTAGCTTTAATACTAATTAATAGTAACTAATAACGACAAATTTATTTACACCTAATTTAAATTGAAACTCCATTGTTTTAAACACGCTCGAACAAAACAAAAAACAAAATTGTAACCTAAGAATTTCTAAACACGGCACAGATGCAACGGTCACGAATAACTGTCGTGAATTGCAGCTCATTTCCGAGGCCCTTAATCAGTGGCCCAGCCGATTGCCGAAGCACATCGGCTAAGATCGCCGTTTGCCTAATAAATGCATTTTACCGCTGCCAGTGTTTCGGTTGTTATCGACGCGGCTTCACTGGAGCAGCAAATACGTAAAAAAATTATACGGTTTCACTAGAGGAGTAAATACGTAAAAAAAAATAATATTAATCATCGTTGTTGGTGAATTATTATTAACAGTTGATGTTTAATATGATAATATGGCAGATTTGAAATAAAACTATATTAATTATTCTTTAATAATTAAGATTTGCTATGGTTGTTTGGTAGTTCTGCAGCTCAGCAGCACATAAAGAAAAGCCGCCACTGGATGTAGTAAATTGAAAAATTACAGAAGACGTACTAGTTTTCCATGTTGCCAAATTTCGGGTTCGACATCGTTGGATACATGTATAAATGTATATAAATGTAACTTGTATAAAACTGCAGCGCCTCCTCAAGAGAGAACCCTGGAACTAAATCTATGTTAAAAAATATTTTCAAGTGATTTTTCGAGCCCTGCTAATTTTTCGATAAAAATGATTTCTGTACGTTTCTTAATAGTTGGGTAAGGCTAAACGTTGTCAAGCCCAAAGGCGGGTCTGACAACGTTCATTTTGGATCGAAAAGTTGGTAGTGTGTATCAAAATGGGTCTGTATAGTCGGTTTAACAAATCTATATATATATATAATTAAATTTCTGTTATTTGCCGACTAATAGGTATTAAACATTGCCGTTTACCCCAAAAAATTCTGGTTTAATATATATATATATATATATATATATGCATATGTATATAAGGACATTAAAGATAGTAACAATTTTTATTATTTAGAGGAGGGCTAAGAGCCACTTAAATAACAGGTTGTTATTGTTTCAGCGATAAAATTAAGAGGAGAGAAAAAAAAGCCATGGGGGACTCTGGTATCAAACCATTTTTGTGCGATACACTAGATAAGGCAATTATTCGAGTAGAATGGTCAAAATGGCTTCGGTCAGTTGATTTATATCTAGCAGCCGAAGAGATTGTAGATCCGCTAAAGAAACGTAATAAATTATTACATATTGGTGGCAGTCAACTACAAGAAGTCGCCTACAATTTACCGGGCGCAATTGAAGATTCATCTGAAGATAATCACAATGTTTATGATAGGCTAGTAACAAAGTTAAATACACATTTTTCTCCGGTCCAAAATTCCACATTCGAAAGACACATTTTTCGAAATCTCAAACCAGAGGAAGGGGAAAATTTAAATAAATTCTTATTACGCATAAGGCAACAAGCATCAAAATGTACTTTTGGAAGCTCTACAAACGAATCTCAAGAAATTAGTCTAAAAGACAAACTAATAGATTGCTGGGCTCCGATCGAATTGAAGAAGAAATTATTAGAGAAGGAACGTCCATTAGAAGAAATTGTAGAGATGTGTAGAATACATGAAGAGACAATACAACAATCTAAACTTATGGACAAACCCAACGA
Source organism: Ophraella communa (assembly GCA_035357415.1). NCBI lineage: Eukaryota > Metazoa > Arthropoda > Insecta > Coleoptera > Chrysomelidae > Ophraella > Ophraella communa. The sequence continues at coordinate 13,990,133 of CM068988.1, read as the reverse complement.
ACCATCAACGTCGATGGTTAACAAGATTTCAACTAAACCAGGACGCTGTGGTAGGTGCGACAGACAAGGTCACATCGCAAACGATAAGGAATGTCCAGCTAAAAATTCTAGGTGTTTCAAGTGCGGCTCGCAAGGACATTTTTCGATATGCTGTAGAACAAAAGAAAGAAAAAGATTACACCCACATTCAAATGCCCTAGGAAAACGTCAAAAGTTCCATTCTAGAATAAACTACATCAAAACAAATCAGCAAAATAACACCGATAAAGATTCAATTAAAAATTTCGAGTGCTTTAAAATTGATGATATTGCCTACCCTGAGGAGAGAGATGATTTGATTAGTTGTATTGTTGGGGGAGTAGTAATAACATTTTTAATAGATTCGGGTTGTAAAGTCAACATAATACAATTTCGAGTTTGGGAGAAAATTAAAAATCAAATATCAGTATGGAATATCGAATCAGATCCAACCGACCATTTAAAAGCCTACGGATCGGACGACACGTTAACATTAGTTCATCGTTTTCAAGCTCCTGTAAAGATTTCTAATGGAAAAGAAGTTGTAGCATATTTTTACGTTGTAAAGCATGGGAATATATCGCTTTTGGGTAAAGAAACGGCCCAACAATTGGGGGTCTTAAAATTGGGCATCAGTATAAATCAAATATCTAAATCAAGCAGTTTTCCGAAAATTAAGGACATCGCGATTAAACTTACAATTGATCCTAAAGTAAGGCCAGTAAAACAACCCGTGCGTCGAATTCCTGTTGCAGTAGAGGATAAAGTAGAACAAAAATTAAAGGAAGCCTTAGATAGCGACGTTATTGAAAAAGTAACAAAACCCAGTGAATGGATATCACCCATTGTTGTAATTTTTAAACCAGAAGGAGACATTAGGTTATGTGTTGATATGCGGAGGGCTAATGAAGCTATTTTGAGAGAGAACTATCCACTCCCTACTTTTGAAACATTTATGACAAAACTAAAAGACACTCAGTATTTTTCGCGGCTAGATTTGGTAAGCGCCTATCATCAATTAGAATTAGCGGAAGAAAGTCGACCCATCACAACATTTATTACACATAAAGGCATGTTTAGGTATAAAAGACTGATGTTCGGTGTCAATTCAGCACCAGAAATATTTCAGAGAGTCATGGAAGGTATATTGGCATCTTGCAAAAATTGTCTAAATTATTTAGACGATATTATTGTTTTTGGCAAAACCGAAATGGAACATGACCAGTGCTTGCAGGAGGTTTTAAATGTTCTGAAGGATAATAACGTTTTGCTTAACGAAAATAAATATATTAAGAAAACTAAGGAACTTAACTTTCTAGGACATAAACTTTCTTCAGAAGGCATCAATGCCGATGAGCAGAAAATCAAAGTAATTAGGGACTTTCGGGCTCCGACAACCAAAGAAGAGATAAGAAGTTTTTTGGGTCTTGTAACGTACCTAGGTAAATTTATACCAGATCTAGGTACTCTAACACAATCACTCCGAGATTTAACAAAACTAAATACAAAGTTTGAATGGACAAAACAACATCAAAAACACTTCGATACATTAAAATTGGCATTAACAAAACTCCCAACGTTGTCGTATTTTAATTGCAATCGTAGAACAAGACTAATTGCTGATGCAAGTCCAGTGGCTCTCGGAGCCGTCCTTTTGCAAATTGATGATAAACAACACATTCATGTTATATCATTTGCTAGTAAAAGCTTATCAGGTACGGAAAAAAGATATTCACAAACTGAAAAAGAAAGTTTAGCTTTAGTGTGGAGTGTTGAAAGATTTTATTTTTACCTGGCGGGAATAGAATTTGAATTAGTTACAGACCACAAACCACTTGAAACTATCTTTAAACCGACTTCAAAACCTCCAGCACGAATAGAACGCTGGGTTCTAAGACTTCAATCTTTTAAATTTAAAATTATTTATCAATCGGGAAAATATAACATAGCGGATTCTTTATCCCGTTTATGCCAGCTAACAAACGAGGAGTCTTTTGATAAAGAAAGCGATCAACATATTTTCACTATTGTGGAAACCAATATTCCAAAAGCTTTAGGAATATCGGACATCGTTTCAGCGAGCAGACGAGATGAAGAAATATCGCAAGCGGTAGGAAAAATAAATAATAATTCTTGGGAGCCCTCCGACAAAAATAAATATTTTCCATTTCGTTTCGAATTATCCACATTGGGACCTATGATTTTGCGAGGCACTAAAATTGTAATTCCCGAAATGTTACGAGCACAAACGCTTCAGTTAGCTCATGAAGGTCACCCTGGTGAATCAGTGATGAAAAGAAGGCTGCGAGCAAAGGTTTGGTGGCCGCTGATTGATAGAGAAGCGGAAAAATGTGTAAAACAATGCAAAGATTGTTTGATGGTGGCACAACCCAATAAACCTCCTCCTATGATAAGACATCAATTTCCACAAGGACCATGGCAATTCATATCTGCCGATTTATTAGGACCCCTCCCCAATCAACAGATAGTTTTGGTAGTTATTGATTATTATTCAAGATATCGAGAAGTTAAATTTTTAACAAAAACAACCTCATCAATAATAATAAAACAGCTTCTTGAAATATTTTCCAGACTTGGATTTCCAAAATCATTAAGATTAGACAACGGATCACAATTTTCTAGCCAAGAACTAAAAACATTCTGCCAAGGAAATAATATTGAGCTAGTATACACTCCGCCATACTGGCCACAAGCCAACGGAGAAGTAGAAAATATGAATAGATCATTATTAAAAAGGCTTCAAATTGCTTATACAAATGGACTTGATCTCGAAGAAGAATTGCAAAAGTATACTTTAATGTATAACGTGACACCACATGGCACTACGGGAAAATCTCCATCAGAATTAATGTTTGGACGAAACATAAAAGACAAAATTCCATCGGTCTGGGACATTGAAATTGAAGATAGTAGTGAAGCAAGAGACAATGACATAGTAAATAAGCATAAAGGAAAGGATAGAGAGGACAGAGCACGTGGAGCGAGACAAGATGATATACAAACAGGAGATAGAGTTTTAATACAAAATATGACTGCTTCCAATAAACTAACACCTAGATTTGGTAAAGAAGAATTCGAAGTTGTAAAACGCAAGGGAAATGAGTTAACCGTAATGAAAGATAATAAGATCTTTAGAAGACATGTATCACATGTAAAGAAACTTGTAACGCCAGAAGTTCATATTCAGGAATCTCTAGATAAGATGAAAAAAACTGAACCGGAAAATAAAGCAATTGACCAAAGCAAAGAAGGACAAGAATCAAGTGCATCATCAACAGTTGAACCTTTGAAATTAAAAAAAATGGAGGGATTGTGGAGACTCACCAATTCATTAGGAAACGCCACTGGTAGCGAATCATAGGAATCGGGTTTTGAATTACTTACATGTTTTTGTACTATATTAAAAGTAGTATTTGAATGTCGATCTAAATGGAAGTATTGTTTCGATATTATATTAATTGCAATAAAATATTATATTTTTGAGAAGTTGTTTTAAGTTTTGTGTACCACAGGTTACCACAATTACAGTATTTTTTTATTTATTTGTTATTTATGCATTACATTTAATACATGCTATCATGAATTTTAATGATCAAATCAATTTAAATGGAGTAGATGTATAAGAAGATAAAACGATAAAACAACAATGTTCTATTAAATTCTATACTCAAATAATGTATAATTTGGATGATAACTACTTTCCTCCATTGTTTCCAACTTTTTTGCGATTCAGGAATTCTATTTAATATGGTAGTTATTTCTACCCAATGTTTTTCTCCCTCTTTAAATGAAAAATCTTATGAAAATTTTCCACTTTGTAATTGTGGGTGCCACTTAACATACTTAATCAATATTTTTTTGTTACTCTGTCATATCCTGCCACTTTTCCTAACATGTTTTGAATAATAATAATACCCAAGACTGAAGATAATCCACCTCTTACAACAACCGCTAGGTTATTTAATTTCCAAACTAATAAAATTGACATATCTACTGTGTTGCCACGTTCAAAACTTTGCAATAGGATGCGACCATCGCATGCGGTTAGTCGTGTGCGATGACCGTCGATTGATTTCGAAAATCGCAGCCCAGGATGGCACAAGGAAAAACACTAAAAGTCAAAAATATATTTTTTGCAGATACATGCAAATTAATTAACAGGGCAGAATAGTAAAGGTGTGGGCAGACCAAAATCCTACCAAGTTTTAGATTACATAGCCACATCATAGGATTATTATCCATAAGTGTTTATTCACAAAATAAAGTTTTATTGTTTATATTGTTCTATAATAATTATTATTATTAATCCAAACTAAAGATATAGAATCTTCTAAAATTATTTCAAAGAAAATGTGATTGCAGATTTTTCCATTTTGTAACGAGGTACAAGTTGTGTATTCTTAATTCTTAAGATGTTGATGATACCTACTTAGCAGTAGGTACACTTGGTATTGGGAGATTTTCAATTCACAGATATGTTAAAGAAGAAAAATGTAGTGGTTTTCAAGAACCACATAAAGCTCTAAGAAAACCAATAATTCAGTTAGAATATCATTTAAAAGGATAGACAAAAATAATATGCAGTCTTCTCTAGAAGGGTATATCCAACACTTAGTTCTTTCTCCAATTTGAGATAAGAATTACCCTGAAATGACTTGAAGCAGATTTTGTGAACTTTTAAAGAAAATGCTAGAAAGTCTTATTTTATTAGAAAGAAGCAATATTGTAATATGGATGACATTTTCTCAGGACCTTAAAGAAATAAGAAACTAAAAAAGGAAAATATTTTTTTTCTGGATAAAACTTGAATCAAAAAAGCCATGCCCCAAATAAATTTTGACAGGATGAAACTGTTACAAGTTGAAGACAGGCTTGATTGTACCATGGTTTAAATCCACTATCAGAGAAAGGGTCCAAACTGATACTACACAGCTGCAGTTCAGAAGCTATGCAGGAAAGGATTATGGCCACCTAACATCTATCTATCTATCTATCTTAACCCAAGTTTGGTAATCACCTGATATTGCACAGACCTTAGAAGCTAGTTTTTATAAGTGGTTTATAGCAAATATAGAAACTTGGAATTTATTTACTATTTTACAGCTGTAGACACCTTCGCCAATTTAAATTAAAATTCTGGTTGTCATTTTTAATTTTCAAAATACCAAAGTATAAAAATATTAATACCATACCTTTGGTGGATTTTTTTTGAAAATTTGGTTGTTTCAACTTGCACTTCATGTCTGCATTGTTTGTATTCTGATCAAAGTCATTGTCAGTATTTATAAATGTTTGTTGCAATATCTCTGTATACTCTTCAGCAGAATTTTCCTGTTTTATTGAAAATATTTTATTCTGTATGACATCGAGTTGATCGTCTTTTTCATTAAAAATAACTTCTTTTTTGATTGTTTCGATTGGAAGAAAGTGCTCTATTATTTCAAGCTTCAGTTCCTCAAAAACTTTATATGATTCTTGCAGTACATCCATTACTAGAAACAGGTTTTAAATATTTTTGCTTTATGTGTAAGTTAAAAAATTGTGATTAAATTACCAAAATATTTATTTATGATATCAATTTGAATATTAATTATTAATCAAAGAAATAAAAAAAACAAGGTTTCATCCTACTATAGGTACACTCATTTCAAAGTTTATTCACCTGAAAATTGAAGCAACTTACTTAATAATATTTTACCTCAAATTATAAGCGGATTTAATTTATATTACAATTAATTTAAAAAAACCACATTGGCTTATAGGTGTATATATGTTTGTCTAATTTTTGTTTGCTCATTTGCTATGTTGCTGAATAAGCAAATAAATGAGGGACCCATGGAACACAAAAAGAAGGGACTATCCACTCATCCACAAGCACCATAGAACACAAATAGCACCTCAGATAGGTTTGTTCTTTATTGCTGAACTTTCTGCACTACCAAAGCGTTCTTTATTGCAGTGTAACGTAGAACGAACCCGTTCTTTATTGCAGTGCAACCAAGTTCAGTGTATTTCACAAAGCACACTTCGTTGTCCTATGGCAAGAACGATAAACATTTACCAGGATTGCCTAATCGGGCTGATTTGTCCGCCAGCTGTGTGACGTCACTGCAGTCCTTCATTATTACGTTTACCATATAAATGCATGGAAATAATAGGAATTAGACAGTATTTTTATGATTTCTGTAATACTAACGTACCACTATTTGGATTTTTAAGATTAAACACTTATAATTTATAATAAATATTCCCATAAAATCGTTTTAATACGGCCGAGGACTGCAGTGACGTCACGTGCGATCGATTTTTTGGCGAACGTACGTCTTATTTGATTAAGCAATCCTGGTAAATTTTTTATCATTCTTGGTCCCATGGTCAGCGTTGGGTTTACTGGTACAATTGTACTTTTTCTAGTACTATTACGCCTTGCTCAGTACGCTAATACGAAAACAGATAAAACCTCAATTATCTAGTACGTTTTTTGCCATGGCAGTGGCATTGCGAACACGCAGCATTCAGTGCAGTAAATAGTAGTTCCTGCCACAGATCACATATTTCTATGCCTGCATCGGCTGAACTAGGTGTTCTGTCATCGACGGTCGGTGACAGCAGAGACAAGGTTAGGTATCACTCTATGAATTTAATATTTAATTAGAACTAGGTTATCTATAAGGTTATGTTAATACTGTTAAATAATAGCATAGATATTAAGTGTCAGTATTTTCTTTATTTCTAGTAAATTTAATTGCATCCTTTACTTATAAATTTTATTTGCATGACCTTGCATTTTTGAAATTTCGCAGTTCACTTACTTGCAGCATTGATATTTGACATGAGAGACATGCGCATTTGAATCTAGTACGATCTATTACAATTTTGCGTACTAAATTTTAGTACTTAGTACGAAGTGTCGCTATTAAAAACCCAACGCTGCCCATGGTACAAAAAATTGTTGTATCATGTCGCTGCCCTAGGTCTTAGGCAGGGTCAGGAAGTGCAGTGCGGGTATTTAAAAATGGCCGAAAACATAAATAGAAATATTCACAACAAATTACAAATATTTAACTAAAAGTGGATTCATGGAATTAAGAGTCAAAACCAAGATTAACTTAGAACATAAAACCATATAATGTAATGTAGATGTGTGTAGAAGTTCCCTTTAATTTATGTGGACTGTATTTTATTTTAATGATATGAACTCGTATTCAGGATAATTTATTACAAACTTAATTTACAAAAAACTGATTGATAGTGACAAAAATATTGCAACCGCAACAACTAATAAAAGCGAAAACAATAATTGTCTTATGTTATATCTACACTCTTAACTTATTTAGCTGCGCTATACTCCCACAACTCGCATGTTTTATAGACCCATCTCGTTAATGGCACAAATTGAATACTCATGCGTGAACCAACTCACACTCTCGTAGTTCCCCCTAAATGTTCGTGCCCCTTATAAAATTGTGTTGGCATGACATGCAAAAGTAATCAGTAATCCAAAGTAAAGTAAATCCAAAGAGAAGTCTAGGTACACACACAAGTCGTTAATATTAAATACACAAAGACAAGAAAAACATAACAACTAGCAAGCGGCGTACACGAACGAAATAAAAATTAGAACTTCTTCTTTGTGGTTTATGGCCTGGGCTGCCGCGGTTATACGGCAAATAGACTAGCTAGCTTTTGACAGCTAAAAGGGTTTTTTTCATTTAAATTGTGGTATTCCTAGGTATACGTTGTGTTCTATGGCAAGAAGTCAAGAACGATAAACATTTACCAGGATTGCTTAATCCCATAAGACGTACGTTCGCCAAAAAATCGATCGCACGTGACGTCACTGCAGTCCTCGGCCGTATTAAAACGATTTTATGGGAATATTTATTATAAATTATAAGTGTTTAATCTTAAAAATCCAAATAGTGGTACATTAGTATTTCAGAAATCATAAAAATACTGTCTAATTCCTATTATTTCCATGCATTTATATGGTAAATGTAATAATGAAGGACTGCAGTGACGTCACACAGCTGGCGGACAAATCAGCCCGATTAGGCAATCCTGGTAAATGTTTATCGTTCTTGGCAAGAAGTAGTCATATTTTAGCAGTGGAAGGGGAAAATTCAAAAATATTTGCGCATGAGATAGGTGTATACACCTATCTCTTTATTGAATACTCATGCGCAAATATTTTTGAATTTTCCACTTCCACTGCTAAAATATGACTACTTCTTACCATAGAACACAACGTGTTGCTATCCAGGAATACCACAATTTAAATGAAAAGAAAACCTTTTAGCTGTCAAAAGCTAGCTTCTACTTGCCGTAGAGCCGCGGCAGCGCAGGCCATAAACCACAAAGGAGAAGTTCTAACTTTTATTTCGTTCTTATACGCCGCTTGCTAGTTGTTATTGTGTTTTTCTTGTCTTTGTGTATTTAATATTAACGACTTGTGTGTACCTAGACTTCTGTTTGGATTACTGATTACTTTTACATGTCATACCAACACAATTTTATAAGGGGCACGAACATTTAGGGGGAACTACGAGAGTGGGAGTTGGTTCGCGCACGAGTATTCAATTTGTGCCATTAACTAGATGGGTCTATTGCAACAAGATGTTTGTGCAAGAAACTGAGAAATGGCATATTTATTAGCTTTAGTTTAAATCTTAATTTCTGGCATCAACCTCTACATTACATGGTTTTATGTTCTTGTTCCTCCACTTTAGTAGCTTTCATCGGTGTCACGTCTTTTACTGAATAATGATTCTTGAGATTTTTTAAATTAAGATATTTGTCGATCTAATGAATAACTTAACTTTTTTGCAATAAGTGGCTCTTTTTTACTAATAAAGTTCATTGTAAGATTTATGATCTTTGTTATAATCTTAATTTTTATGGTTACTAACTTTCCGCAATGAAATATAAAATTTATAGAATTTATATAAATTTAGTGCTAAATAAGTTTATAGATATATTAAGAAAAGTTTATAAATTAAATAAAAATTTGAAAACTAAAAACACTGCAATTTAAATCGTATGTATGCATGTATGTATGTATGAATTTAGGGGTGATAAGTACACTGCGACTTATAGGATCTATTGTGTCCCCCCTTACTTGCCAAGTTCTGATGTTTTCTCAGATTTATAGCAGCTCTTCTAGCCCTATCTTCCTGAGGAAGTTTAGGACATCGTCGGGCTTCAAATTAGGTAGATCCCCCTCTTCTATTTCATGTGCTCCTAGGTATCTGGCCCTAGAATTCTGCAAGGCAGGGCATTCTGAGAGTATGTGTATTGAGGTTTCATCCTCGTCCTCACAGAATCTGCACTTTGCTTAATCTGCTAACCCTAATTTCTTCATGTGGCTTTTTAACCGGCAATGCCCGGTTAGTATTCCCGTTAAAATTCGTAGCCTTTTTTTACTGAGGTTGAGGCAGCTAAGAGATCTCTTCTGGTCATAGTTCCCCTTCATTCTTCCCTTCCCTTCTTTTTTCTTCCCTTAGTTTTCCTAAGATTACTCTACTGCTGATCCCACAGTATGGTTCTGGTCCCAAGTGTGGGGTTTCAGCTCCTTTTTTGCCAGCTTTTCTGCTGTTTCGTTCCCCTCTATTCCTATGTGTCCTGGGACCCATAGAATGGTGACAGTGTTATTCTGGCCTAGTTCATTTAGTTTGCCTAGCAGAGCTGGGTAATTACATGTTCTTTAAAAATAATTACAATTACAAAGTACTTTTCCAAAAGAGGAATTAATTACAATTACAAAGTACTTTTCGAAAAGAGGAATTTAATTACAATTACAAAGTACATGTCGTAAAAATAGGAATTATTAATTACTTTTATAATTACTTTTACTGTTCATACAAACGAAAATGAGAACGAGACAGATTTTACTCAAATTTAGTTACAAATGCACCTCAGCAAATCATTTTTTATAACACAAAATATATTTGTTCACGACCGTGCTATAAAACCTTAATTATACATGTGCTTGCTCAAGTATAATGTTACCCATTATTCACTAGTGAATAATGAACCCTTATACACTGTATGACGTCAAAACAGCACGTATTGGTATGAGAATATTCTTTGTTCATAACACGGTAGCATACACTCCAATACACACACGCGTAATAAGTGTTGCCTATACAGAATGTACTTTGGTATATGGTATACTTTATACACAGATACACGCGAATATTATTCAATACGAGTATTTTATATGAACTTTTATTTACATGCTATTCTGCAATTTTCTTTGTCTTTGCAGTCTTTTTGATTTGTAATTTTGCTAAATAGTGCTAAATAAGAAATTGTACTTATGAAAAATAATTGTACTTATGAGAAGTAATTGTATTTAGATAATTTAAATAATATAATTTAATATAATTACAAAGTACAATTCCTCTTCAGATTTTGCTGCAATTACAATTACAAATTACTTTGAGAAAAATATGTACTTAAATACAATTACAAAGTACATGAAAAAAAAGTAATTGTAATTATTAATTACTTTTTAACTAGGAATTACCCAGCTCTGTTGCCTAGGCATTCCCAAACCATCTTCGAACTCTGATTATATTTGAACTCAGCGCTTTGATGGCTGCTTGACTATCCGACATGATCACAATCTCTTGAATGCTTGAAAGATGCTCGGGTATGTGCCCAAGCTTTCTGAGTATTTGGTTCTCGAACCAAAAACTCCTATCCCAGTTCCCTTGTCTAGCTTGGAACCGTCCGTATACCACTTGATAGTATTCTGGTTTAAAGTCTGTATGGTGTCTTCATCCCATTCAGATTTATTACTCAACTTTGTGATGAATTTTCTCACAAAGTTGAATTTCTTTGGCATATCATCTAGGGGCATTTCCCAAGTTTGCTCAAAATGAAGTGATCGAGGTTTTTCCCTGATAATTCCTTCTTTGATAATTCTATATATCGTTTTCTTCCTTACACTTTCTAACAGAATGTGCAGTGGGGTCAAGTTTAAAATCACCTCCATTGCATGCAATTTAAATTACTGTAAACATCACAAGAAAATTACCAAAACCAACGTAAACTCCAATGATCAACAGACTGGCATTCTGGTGACGTAACAGTGACGTATTGGCCGTCATATTGCCAGCAAAGTGAAGCAACCCTACTTATTCTACAGACCGTGACCATAGATAACACAACACCTAACATTTGTGTTTTGTGGAATGTACCTTATAACCTAAAAATGATTAAATAAATAAATATGAAGATTTTCGTAAGGTAATAAATTAGAATAAAATGATTTTAACAAATAATTATCTACTGAGGCAAACTATCAACTTAATAAAACGGGTATATTCTACGAATGTTAGTGATTTTTTTAATGTAAAAATATTTTTTTTACAGTTTGATGATTTTAGTTAAGTAGTTTGTCAAAAGAAGAAAGAATTCAATTTTTAAGGAAAATGGCCTTAACTAAATCAAGAGAAAATCCCATTATAACAAAATTAGATTCTCCCGAATTCAATTCTCTGTTTACTAACGAATTAAGTACTTTAATATCGATTTTTAAAGAATATGGACATGAAATACGTATTGCTGGAGGTGCTGTTAGAGACCTTTTAATGGGAAAACGGCCAAAAGATTTAGATTTTGCTACAACCGCTACTCCTACACAAATGAAAGATATGTTCAATTCCGAAAATATTCGAATGATAAATACAAATGGGGAAAAGCATGGTACTATTACACCTAGAATTAATGATAAAGAAAATTATGAGGTAAGTATACAGATTTGTGAAATAAATTGAATCTTTTTAGTAAATGCATTTTATTAAGTATATTTTATGGAAAATAGTTATTTTTAGGTGACTACTTTAAGAATAGATGTTGTAAGTGATGGTAGACATGCAGAAGTTCAGTATACAACAGATTGGTTGCTAGATGCCCTTCGGCGAGATTTGACTATAAATTCAATGTTCTTAGGATTTGATGGATCAGTTTATGATTACTTCTTTGGATATGATGACCTTCAGAAACATAGAGTAGCTTTTGTTGGAAATGCTGTTACCAGAATACAAGAGGATTATTTAAGGATTTTAAGATACTTTAGGTATTTATAAAAATATTTTTAGTAAAATAAATTTATTAACAAAATATGTTTTTAAGGTTTTATGGCAGAATAGCTTTAGAACCAGATAAACATGAAGAAGAAACATTAAAAGCTATCAGAGAAAATGCTGCAGGTTTGGAAAATATCTCTGGTGAAAGAATTTGGATGGAATTAAAACAAATTCTACAAGGAAGGTTTGGGGGTGAACTTATGGTTGTTATGATAGAAAATGGTTTAGCTCCATATCTTGGTAAAGAATAATCTACAAAATCCTTTTATTTACATTAATATTTCTAATTTTATTTTTAGGTTTGCCTGAAAATCCAGATATAACTGAATTGAAAAGAGTGTGGAAACAAAGTGGTCACTTGCAATTAAATGCTGTCACAGTTATTGCTTCATTGTTAAGAACAGCTGAAGATGCTAACAATCTCCATGCAAGACTTAAATTATCAGCATTTGAACGAGATTTAGCATTGTATGTAGTAGAAAACAGAACTCCCCAATTTCATCCCAAACCACTTATTCCTTTTCAACAACAGATCCTAAAGTCAATTTCAAAACCTCTTAACATAAAGAAAATGGCAATAGAAGTTTTAAAATACAATAATTCCCCTCTCTGGGAAGATCTAGAAAAATGGGAAATACCAAAATTTCCCATAAGTGGACATTTACTTAAAGAGCAAGGAGTTGAAGGAGGTAAAATAATGGGATTGGTAATGAAGGAATTAAAAAATTTTTGGGCGGATAACGATTTCAATTTGTCAAATGAAGATCTACTGAAAGAATTACCCAGGGTGTTAAATACCATAGCCGAAAAGAAGAAAAAGAAATAATGAGTGTAAATAATAAAGGTTAAAAATAATTAATTTGTTTTTTTTTTTTAACAACAGTTGTTTAATTGATATTTTAACTAACAAATTATATAAATCATACGTCATACTATACACTAATACTTTTTTATCTAGCAAGCTGAATGATAAGAGCAGCGCACATTTCAAAAAATTCCATGGTATGATGACCTGTAGGTTTGTTGTTGGATATGGGAACGTTTTGAATTGGCGTAGCAATTGCATCCATTAAAACATTATTGACATTAGACTCTGCTTCTTCAGTGCTTAAACTTTTAAAATCCAATAGGTAGCTCTTATAATCCACCTAAAAATAATATATTAGCCAAGAACACTTGTACAATATTACATCTACAATGGACACTTAGTGGAAGACAAAATATTTCATCTTTATAGCTAAACTCAATTACTAAAAATGACATTGCTCACAAGAACAAACCCCTATTATTATCATTAGCTCAAAAACAGAGAACACCGATGAAAACCTTTGAGACATGGTTAAAAAATCACCATAAGATGTGATCACAAAGTCCAAAATTTTAATGAGGATACTAACTTTATTGTTAACCTTTTTATAGAGGTGGAATTATATATGAGATTAGCAAGTTATAAATCTTAATAAAAATGGTTATTGTATTAAAAATACTACAAACAATATTTCAATTACTGGGAATTATTTATTTATAAATAAGGAAAATATTGATCCGTGTGGTACCCCGTTTTTAATTTGAGATAATTATCAAATAATTGTGTTGTTATATATTCAATAAAATGTAAAATTAAAAGTGGCAGATCATATTTTATAAGATCAAATTGTTTGAAATCATCCAGCAATTTACATAGCCGCCATTTTACTTATCTCTAAAAAGTTTGATGAATATTATTGTATACTTTCAGAAGAGCTTACAGTACAGCTACGCAGAGGTCTGAATCCAGGTTTATTAATGGCCCAATATTGTTCATATAGTTTCGTATTTTTGTCTCTATGTAAAGCTGTATTTCATACAATTGACTTTTTGTTTGATTTGTGATCTGATCTTTTATGTTCTGTCTGCATCTAGTTTGTCTTTGACGCTCATGTTCGCAGACGATACGAAAATTACAGTGACCTCCCCTACTGCAGATAACTTACTTAAACATTATAAAAACTACCATACAACAGTTTAAGAGTTGGTGTAAAATAAGCAGATTTATTATGAATGAAGATAAAATTGAGTTGATTCACTTTCATTTGTATAATAGTCCTCAGAATCTGGAACCATCATTGCAACTTAAAAGTACTGTTAATTTATTGGGCACCTGCATTGATTCAGATTTAAAGTTCATTAGTTATCGAGAAAGCTGTAAGTCAAGGTAATTTTAACATTTGCTTCGTTATATATTTTTAAAGGTGTTACTTATGTTAGAACTAACTTTGATGATTTCTTAGAGACTAATAGCGCACGAAATAAGAATCTTATAGTGCCTTTGCACAGGTCATCTACTTACAAGAAGTCACCATATTGCAATTGCATTACGCTATCAACGCCCTTCCCAATAATTTAAAAATGATTGGTCCGTATTTTAGTTTAAAAATGAAGTCAACAAATTTATTCTTATTTACAATTGTTTTTATTCCCCAAGGGCCGGTTATTCATTAGAAGTTTAATTCGCAGGTTTTTTAAACCAGTTTGGATAGTTAACTATCGATTAAAATGAAATGCGTTTTTAGAGCCAAAAATAAGTTGAGATTGCGTGAACTTTCCATTTTAAATGTTTGCAATACATATACTTTTCTTTTTTCGACTGTACATGCTAAAACATTCCAAATAAAGTGTTTTGTGAACCTAACAATTTGTATAAACATAAAATAATTTGCAATTGGTTGGTTGGTTCGAATAATAAGTGAAAACGCTTTTTCCATTGTATTGAAAATAGTTACAAAAATCGCATCGACAACCAAAAAAAGAACTCTGACAATTTCAAGATAAAAACAGAATAGATTCTTATTTCATTAGTAAAACAATATTAACACATTGTTGAATCCAAAAAAAGGACGTCTCCTCCGATCTACCCAGTTCTATATTGTTCCTCTGGCTACGCTATTCCCAATGTCTAGGAATGGCTCCGGGCCTATAAGTATTCCTTCAGCACCTTTCCTGGCTAGAAGGCCCGCTTTTTCGTTACCTTCAATGTCGGTATGCCCAGGTGCCCAAAGTAAGGTTACTTTGTTATATTCCCCTAAACGTATTAGATCCTGAAGGCACTTCCAAACTAACTTTGGAGTCGATCCCATTTGATTCCAGTGACTTTAGTGCCGCCTGGCTATCGGAAATGATTTTTATAGTTTTGTTCCTACAGTCACGCTTAAGCATCTCCTGTAGGCACATCTCCATGGCGAAAACCTCCGCTTGGACAATTGTGGATAGGTTACCCACCTCTGTCGGTCTTAGAGCCGTCCGTGTACCAAACCAACACTGGTCAGCCATTATAATATTCGATCTATTCGTCTCCTCCCTTTTGTCTATTCATTTGGACACATAAACTTATCAAACAGTATTACTTTCAACACAACAAACGACTTTTTCAAAAAATATTACTTTCCGCGGACACAAAAAACAAAAAACACCGACCATTCTATAGTGGGATCAGCTACATTTTCCGGGACATTTCAAAATTGAAATTTTTTTTTGGAAATAAAGTTTAATTTTTAGTATTTAAAGAAACATTATTTTTTGTATAAAATGGATCTTTATTATGAGAGAAATAAAATTTCCGGGCATTATCATAATGCCCTAGGTGTGATAGCAGGTATTATTGCTACTATAACATTCCGTTTCTATGGTATTATCAATCTAAGAACAATAAATAACTGAAAGGTTGAACTATAAATCAATAATAGATAGGTAAAACATAAAAAATTTATTCTATTCAAAAAAAGGTGTCATACCTAGAAATGAGTGTGACAATTTCACAAACAACAAAAATTTGAGTAAAACGCAAAACTTTTGGTGGTTCTCTAAATTCGTGCAAATATGTGAAGTTGGAGACATTGTCTAACCGTTTCTTTGTACTGTGTACACTCGTATAAAACCTTTATTTTCCCTATGTAAACCAAACTTAACTAATCAAAATGACAAACAGTTATATGTGTCAAATTTGTTACAGAGCATTATCCACGATGCCAGCCCATAAGTGAATTTGATAAAATGCAAATAATTTCCAAAATAGAGGATGGTTGCTCCATTAGACCACTTGCCCAGAAGCAAAACATAAAAAAGGTGGGATAACGATCAAACTGTTAGCATAAAAAGAGGAACTAGATCATTTATACTCGAGGAAAAATCCATTACATACGCAAGACATGCAAAAGTTGCAGTCAAGCTTCGATAACAACCGCATTTAGAATTAGAAAAACTAATTTAAAGAATTGTACAGCCGTCCGGAAATAGAAACTAAATGAAGAATATAAACAAGGTAGATTAATATTTGGATTAAATTATGTTTTAAACGATACATTAAATTTTTGGGGCAGGGCAATTTTTTCCGATGAAAAAGTATTCCAATCACAGTGACTGCCATATTAGAGTTAATGAGAGCCTCAAGGTTAGGTTTAATGAAAATTATATTTCTTGTAATGATAAGACGATTTTTTGTCAATGTTTGGGCTTGGATGTATATAAGAGGTTTAGGAACGTGCTGGAGAATCGAAGGAAGATTAAATGCGGGGAATGTTAGATGGGGTAATGTTACCATCGGTTAGGGAAATCTTCCCAATGATAATTTTATTTTTCAGCGTGACAATTGGTCATTGCGCGCTGTTCGCGCTGCTGAAAATGACATTGAAATGCTTCCATGGGTCGCTAAAAGTGCAGACCTTAATCCAATAGAGAAAGTTTGGGGGCTTATGGTAAAAAAATTGAAAAATTTAAATACAATTCCACACAACAAAGAACACTTATGGATACTAATAGTAGAAACCTGGGAAAGCTTGACAGAAGATAAAAATTTAATATTAAATTTAATTACCTCAATGCCTACAAGATTACAAGAACTTATCAATAATAATGAAGGTATAATACGTTATTAGTTATTGAATGTAAACTTTCATGGCTTCCATACTACCATTGTCTATAATCTATTTGTTCGTTTATTTATTTGAAATGTTTTAATTCTGAATTACGTGGATATCTTGTCCCAATCTAAAACTGGAAACTTTTCTACTGAAATTTTGTTGTTATTTCTGTAATTTTATGTCTACAAATACACAATCCTTTAAATCAGACTTTCTAATTTTTTTAATGCTGTTGTTACTGAAACTTTAATTTTATGCATCAATTGCATGTCTTGCCATATTAAAGGGATTTGCCTATAAATAATCAGTTAAAGCTATGTCTAGCTTTATTCTAGTTAAAACTAGTCTTCCATTAACTATTTTGCTTACAACAGTATCTTATTTTAAGTCATTCATCTAATAAACTAACCAACTTTTATTTAAAAAAATATTTGAACCTGTAACAATGTAATATTTTTGTATTTATTGCAATATCAAACAATTTCAAAATTTATTTTAGTTACTGTTTGTATATAAATGATATAATAGATTTATATTTTTGCCAATTTGTTTTATTGCTTTACAAAAATTTAATTTCATCATTACATTTGTTACATCAACATTTTTGTTACCATACCATACCATAACAGCTGATTTAGCATTTATACTTTTTAAAAGATCAATTTACACAACTAAAAAACACTATTTTTGATTATAATAGTTGTACCAGTTTTATATGAAGCGCAGTATACTATAAATTATTGAATTTTTTAAGCCTTCCATATAAAATTTGCTGACATTTCCAGACTTTTTAGGTTCATTTTAATGTTACCTGACTTTTCCAGGTTCTACAGCAGAGTCCAAAACCTGAGACCCTGAGTTGAATTCTGAGCAAATTGTTAGGAATTTAATGAAGAGATGGTGTCTTCTTGTTTGATAAGTTTGATTTCATTTCTTTGAGTATTTGTAACAATCATTTTTTTAAACAAATAGTTTTGATACTTTACCTGATACAATTGCAACGACATCATAATGTGTCTGTTCTGCACTTTATTCTTACGTCTAACTCGAATGTGATAAGGATTGATAACCTTCCATTCATAATCTAAAGCCTTCATAGCCCTGTACACTTCCATCATGATATCATTTGGTTTACTCTGCGAACGGATTCCCAAATGCCATTTCGCCCTCTTAACTAAAAAATATATGCTTATAAGCTAAATCGAGCTCATAAGGAATTATACCACAGATTCTGGGGTCAAAAATATGTTGATTGAATCCCACTTACCTATATACAATAGTGCACACAAAAAAAGTTACAGTTAAAAATTTAAATAATATTGTTTAACATTACTCTAAAACGGTTTAAAGTTAATGTATGAAAATTTATAGGAAATACTAGTAGAGAATACTCAATAAATTGGAAACAGTTGCATTCAATTATTTTGATTTATTATGGATTTACAGAGGGGATCAACACCCCTTTCACCCCCCAACTTTTTTTGGGCTCTAATTTAACAAAATATGGACCGCCACTGGAATCAAACGTCTATTTTTAAACTTTTGTCTCTCTGTATTTCTTCGTATATATTTTATTATGGAAGATATAGCCACCCTTTAAAATGCCAATTTCAATATTGAATATTTAAACTACATTTTCACAAATATTAAAAACAGCTTTATTATTAAATTATTTATAAACAAACAAGATATTTGCCTTAATTCAACAAGTGTTCAACATGACCTTCTCCTCCCTGTTAAGTTCTAGATCGTTTCAACAAGGAATACCGAATATTTTGAAAAATTAAATGTTTTTGTCGAAACTCGTTAGCAATTTGTAAAATTCGGTGCCTCAGTGAATCCTCACTGGTTATTTCCACCGAATAAACATTTTCTTTCATACATCCCCAGAAACAAAAATCTAGTAGATTCAACCATGGACCGCGCGGTGGCCATTCAATTGTGCATCTGGCCCCCTTCCAATCCAACGTCCTGGATATTCTCGAAATAAAAATGCTCTAACGGCGTTACTAAAATGTGGTGGCGCACCATCTTGCATAAAATACAGTTTTCATCTAATTGCTAATGGGACATTTTCTAAGCAAATTGGTAGATCATTTTGTAAAAATGATAAATAATGTTCCCCGTTTCATTTGTGTAGAAGAAACACTGGCCCTATCAAATAGTTATCGATTATTCCAGCCCAAACGTTTACTTTAAAATTAACCTGATGATGACGCACTTTTGGATTTACATCAGCCCAGATATGAGTGTTATGGTGATTAGTAACTCCATTTCTTATGAAAGTAGATTCGTCAGTGAATAAAATATTATTTATAAAATTTATGTTGCGTCTATTTTCTTCTAAAAGCCAATCACAAAATCACATTCGTTTAGCATAGTCTTTGGGAAGAAATTCTTAAACTTCTGTGATATGGAAGGGGTGAAGTAACTGGTCCTTAACTGTTCTCCATACCTTCATACGAGGCACTTTCAATTCAGCCGCTATCTTTCTCACGCTCATCAACAATTTCTATTAAATCATCCGCATTCGCAAGGTCTTTTGGACGACCACTATTACCAATTTCGGTCAATAGTCAGGAAAATTTGCCTATCTGGTACATTTCTATCAGGGAACTTATGAGCATAGCGCCTTGCAGCCGCCGCACCATTTCCTTCACATTCACCTAATTAGAAAATGAAAGTAATATATACAACCGCTATTTTCATAATGAAATCTTTACCTAATACTAAGTGCATATCAGCCATTTCTGAAAAACTGTTATGATTCATTTTGAGTTATTAACTAGAAAAAATTTTCTAGCAACAACAAATACCCTGACAGTAATCAATCAGAGACTACTCAATTATTACATGTAATAATTAATAGATAGCGGATTTGAAATAACTTGTAAATAACATTAATTAAAATTATGTATTACATTAGATTTTTTTATATTTTACTCCTATTTATTATTTTATAAATTGTAATTTAATAATAATATAGTATATTAAACAACGCATTTCATATGGAATTCTGTTATGACACGGGTTCAAGTTTAAAAAACGAATCGCGAAGCGATGAGTTTTTTAAAGAACGAGTGCCACAACAGCCATATGAAATAAGTTGTTTATAATATTTTTATATTTTGCCATTTTATTATTTTTTTAAATTAATTTATTATTTGAATGTAAATTACGAAAATTTTGATTTTAAAAAGTATGTCGGTAGCACTCTGTAATTTATAACATTTGACAGTTTTTTTTAAATCATGAAATGTTAATGTTTTCAAATATTTTTAAATGACTAATACACCAATAAAAATATATTATATAAGTAAAAGATGATATTTATATTTACAAATACTTTCTTAAAGAACAATATAAAATTAATAAATTGCTATTAGCCACAAATGTCATTGTCAATAGTCTTGTCATTAGATACTTCACTCATGTCGCCAACCATTTAAAACAAAAATTTGCGTGCGTAAAAGTTACATTACGATACGCAAATGCGTTTTATAATGAAGATTTTTATAAGTTCAAAATATAAAAAAGATGTTTTTAATATATTTGTGAAAATGTAGTTTAAATGTTCAATATTGAAATTGGCATTTTAAAGGGTGGCTGTATCTTCCATAATAAAATATATACAAAGAAATACAGAAAGACACAAATATTAAGAATATACGTTTGATTCCAGTGGTGGTCCATATTTTGTTAAATTATAGCCCTAAAAAAAGTTGGGGTGAAAGGGGTGTTGATCCCCTCTGAAAATCCATAATACATCAAAATAATTGAATGCAATTGTTTCCAATTTATTGGGTATTCTATACTAGTATTTCCTATAAATTTTCATACATTAATGTTAAACCGTTTTAGAGTAATGTTAAACTAAATTAAATTTATTGTACTAACTCTTCCTTTTTGGAAGTCTATCTTATTAAGAATAATAAAAAACTCTTCGTTTCAACGTACCTTCCAAGTTTATTTGAAAAAATATGTTTTAAATTACAATGACGGCCTAAACAACATTAGGTACCTAGCTACAAACAAACAAAATGTAACTTAAATGTCAATCTGACGATGCTAATCAGCGAAACGCTGTAATTTAAAACATATTTTTTCAAATAAACTTGGAAGTTACATTGAAACGAAGAGTTTTTTATTATTCTTAATTTAAACAAAATTATTTAAATTTTTAACTATAGCACCTTGTAATTTTTTTGTGTGCACTATTGTATAAGTATAGATAAGTGGGGTTCAATCAACATATTTTTCACCCCAGAATCTGTGATATAATTTATGACCATTATTTTCGGGACATCCTGTATACTGAAGCAACAAGTTTAAAAGAAACTAGTCACCCATTTGTGATATTCTCTAAAATACTAGTTTTATTTCTGTTCTAAACTCCAATCATGTTTGAAAGACTTTTACCTTTTCCTCTGTCTGCTGTAGTAGTAGTCGGAGGCCAAGGTCTTTGCGGTGCAATTCTTTCCGGATGCGGTTTCATGGGGCTATTGATTGTATCATGAGGGCTAGGACTTGGACTAGTCGATGGAGGACTACCGGCTACGTAGAAATCTTTTAATTCAGCCTTTGCTGCTTCGTCTGCAATACGCTTATTGTCGATGATGAGATGGTAAGCTATTGCCAACTGATCGTGTGGATCGCCACTGAGTAGAGCGCTATGAACTTCAGCTTCTTGAACAGTGAATTTGATACAAACCTAAACAAAAGAAAAAACATTTTTTTAACGGCTTTACTATTTTAATTTTTACATAAACAAAAAATGAAAGAATATATTGTCTAAGTGATAACTAACTGACTCGATACCATAGGTACACCCGCTTAAGATAAGATGTTTTAATTCTCCGGAATTGCTGTACTGAAATATTCTGGAGCGAGTGTCTGTAAAGTTCTGTGAAATCCGTCTGGCTGCCGATTGTATGTTCTTAGCAACCATATGCGTTGCGTAAAGAGGACCTAATTTAAAGAATGGCTCTCGTAAACAGTATTCAATGTTGGATCGTAATGAATAACAGTAGATAAGCAAGCTTATTTGCAGGCATTGATAAATCATTTAAATGATTTTACTGCAAAATGACAGTTTTCTCCTCCGGTAAATTAAATTATTGTACTTTTGACAAAACAAAGAATAAAGAAGAATATAATTTATTGACTACTACTACCAAAAAAGATGCGATTGAGATGTATAACACCTGATATTAGACTCTGTGTGAATAATTATAATAATATAGTCAAATGCGCTCTTAACCTGCGGGTTCATATGTATCAAATCAGAAAACACAGAGGTTACCAAAATGTGAGATTACAAATATACTCGGAGAAAAAACAGATGGTTGATGGTTCTATTATTCTAACATTCTCGAAATAATCAAAAAAACAAAAATTGCTTCTTATTAAGTGTATTGATTGTCACTTTGAATTGTCAAATTCAGAAAACTGACATTTAAATAAAAACTTAGCTGGTGAAAAACTAAAACTTTTTAGAATACATATCCTTTTTATTCTCGTAAAAATTGGTTTGCATGAAGAGGGTCTGCCGAAACATCAAATCGCGGGTAGACTATGGATTCCTCGCGCATCAGTTATCCAAATAATGCGTTTATACCTACGAATAAAGAATAGAAAGGAAGGAATGTTGTCATATTTTAATTTAGCAAATAATTGCGACGGAAGTCGGCCATATTGAAGAACCAAATATGACTCATTCGAATCGTGACATTTGACATGTATAGTTTTTTCATGCTGTTTTATATATTATTTTCTGATTTAAGTAGTAAACCCAACTCTTGAATGGGAATTACTTTTCATCTGTAGGGTTCTATTTATCTGAATTATTAAAAATTAACAAAATATTTTAATGACAACCACATTGTTATCATAGACGTTCCTTTATTTTTTATACAGACAAACCAAGTCAACTATTTATAATTACCTGCTTAGAAGTTTTTAATCTAAATTTATATTCCTACAACTTTATGACAATGTATATTACTGTACAGATAATTACAAGCGGAAAACAGTTATTTTTTTAATAATTAATACGAGACATAAGTTTATAATACCCTGTGTGTGACACCACTGGTAACCGGAAACTTCAAGTCAGCCATATGCAAGAACCATTGCGGACATCGTCAAATCGTATTATACTCCTTCCTTTTTATTATTTATTCGTAGGTTTATACCATGAAACTAACTAACTGAGCGTTCTAGGGTATTGAATGCAAGAGAAGATCGGTACGTATGTACGTCGGAAACGACCCATAAAACTCTAAACTATCCGAATTCATTTAAGAATAACTTATGGTCGATTAATTTTCAGTACCAGTTTCAGTAAGAGGGCCCAGGTTATTTCCTAGACACATAGCCGCTCGTCTACAATAGGCACAAGAACACAAAGAATGGATTTTAGCTCAATGGCGAAATGTCCTCATTCGGACGAAACCAGATCTGGTTTAGTCAGTGATAGTCGGCGACAAAGAATTTGGAGAGATCCAGGACGACAAGAAAGACTAGCTTTTGCTAGGAATATCGTTCCATCCCAAAGAGGATCAGTAATGTTTT
Organism: Ophraella communa; assembly: GCA_035357415.1. Lineage (NCBI taxonomy): Eukaryota > Metazoa > Arthropoda > Insecta > Coleoptera > Chrysomelidae > Ophraella > Ophraella communa. The sequence continues at coordinate 13,966,531 of CM068988.1, read as the reverse complement.
GGGAAGGCATAATGTATGGTCGTCGTACGCAGCTTATTCCTATTCCAGACACCATGGCAGGGGATAGATATGTTTGAAACATTATTGAAGCTATTATTTATCTTCAAAATGAAATTGAAGACGATTTCATTATTATGGATGACAATGCTAGGCCCAACGCATCAGAAGAGTACAAAATGCACTGGAAATTGGGAATATTCAAATATTACCATGGCCAGCAAACTCACCAGACATGAATCCTGTTGAGCACGTGTGGGATTTCGTTGGACGAGCAATATCAAACAGAACTAATCCTCCTAGCCCACTCCAAGAACTCACACATGTGGCCCAAGAAGAATGGAACAAGATCTCAATGGATACCTTTAACGCTGTTATTGTTTCTATGTATAGGCGAGTTAATCTCTTACTAAGAACAGCAGTGGATTAATGCATATTTGATTTCGCTCTAAAGTGGTTTTTTTTCTATATTTCAAATTCTGATAATCATTTTTTTATACAATATATTTCTTGTTTGGTTAAAATTTAATTTAGCAAATTGGCATTGAATGCATAAACAAATTAAATTTATTTTGTATCACACTTGACTTGGTGATGTAATAATAATTATAATTATTACTAATTTACAAATATGCACTAAGTAGCATGACAACATAAACATATTGGCATTTCTATATGTAGTAAAGACAACAATATTAACTGAAGGAACAAAACAGTTTTTATGGAATCTCGAATGTTTGCAATTGAATTGGGTACCGCCTAAAATACTTCCTAAAAAACTAGTTGCAAGTTGAGAATCAAACATCCTACTCTTCCTTAAATTAATATATCAGATTTTAAAATAGGTTACACTACTGAAAAGTGGAAACTAAACACCAACAAAAGTAAGATTACAACAAATACCTACAGGTGCACCTGCATTCAAGGTAAACTGAGGAAATTAGAAAGTCTTGGAACTGTGAAAAAAATTGTACACAACAGGAGTCTCAACAATAATTGAAAACATGCTAACGAAATTTGCCCAATGAATTTAATAGTTTCATACACAAATCAAATAATTTTATTATATAAATGTCATATCTATTGCAGTTAGTTCTGAAATATGTTTAGAAACTTTGTTTTGTAAAAATTAAAAGAATTCCATCAAGACTAGATGAAAAGTTATTAGGATTTACTGTACTATAATTATGAAAATTATTTCTTCAATATCCAAAGACTATTTAATCACATCTACACCATTAAACAACCCTTCTACTTATATTATTATTTTCATGTACATTCTCATGAATGTCTGCCCAAATTTAAAGGGATACACAATCTCATTATTATATTTTACTGTAAATATTAGAATTCTATACTTTAAAATTTTAATAAACTAAAAATCTACTAATTTAAAAAATAAATTTTTAAACTATTAAATACTTTATAGAAAAAACTGGGATTTACTTCTCTAACAGCATCAGTATCAATGACAGAAGCATCCTGTTCAACAGGAGATGGAAACAAATAAGCTGGACAATCTTTCTGGAACCATTCATGTTTCTTGGTGTCTTCAATTGAAGCTCTCTTCATTGGATCAATTTGCAACATCTGGCACAATAAATTAACCACAGATTTGTTTAAATAATCAGGAATAGGGAATATTCCCGATTTTATTTTTCTAAATAAAGTAGGTACATGTTCATCATCAAATGGTAATGTACCACAAAGAAGTGCATAAAGTATAACTCCACAAGACCAAACATCTACTTCAGGACCTGCATATAATTTTCCAGATATAACCTGAAATTAAATAAATTAAAATGTAATTTTACATAATTAGTTGTTAAATACCTCTGGTGCAGCATAATTAGGTGATCCACAACTAGTTCTTAGGAATTCTCCATCCATCATCATGTTGGACAATCCAAAATCGGCTATCTTTACATGCATATTATGATCAAGAAGTAAATTCTCTGGCTTTAAGTCACGATGTACAATCATATGTCTGTGACAATAATCAACACCTATAATAAAAAATAACACATTGAACAAAATTCCTTAATCCATCATAATAAAATTTACCTGAAATTATCTGTTGGAAAAACCTTCTGGCTTCATGTTCTTGTAATTTTCCATGTTTTACTATATATTCAAAAAGTTCTCCTCCCGAAACATATTCCATAATCATAAAAATATCAGTTGGTGTACTTATAACCTGATATAACTTTATAATATGAGGATGTCGAAACAATTTTAGATTTTGGATTTCTCTTCGAATCTTACCAACAACATCCAAACTCTTAATTTTCTGTCGATTTAAAATTTTTACTGCCACTTTGTGCCCTGTTACCTGATGCTCACCAATTTTAACTTTACCAAAAGTTCCAACACCTAAAGTTGCTCCTAATATATAATGACCAATTTTAACGAGGGGTTGTACCCCTGGTTTTGCTGATTCAGCCATGTTACCTAGAAAATGAAATAAGTTAATCTATAACCTAATGATTCGTGTATACTTACTGTTTGAACGGAAAATGAGAATTTTCCAATTTACATTTTCACTCTATGAAAAAGAAAAAAACAACCACACATTACTTTTAATTTGTAACCTTTAGACAGGTTTGTTCAGTTTTTACATCACCGACAACACCAACTCTAAATGATTCAAGGTTTGAAAAAATTTTATTTTTTTATTCCCACTACTACGTATTTTAATTTCACATCGATTCAAACCATAAAAAACATTGAATTTGCTGTAAATACTGTCACCATGTGACTGTCACTTTTTTGAGTGACATTTTGCTAGAGTGGCTGAATGCGCCCAATGTTACGTACATCTAACTACAAACGAACGCTCACCAAATGTCACTTATCATCGACGGTCTTATGTCATGTCTCAAAACTTTTAGATAAATAAATTTGACCAAAATTGTAGGAATTCCAATAAATAGGACCTGAACATGGTTGTTACAGACGACGTAATTCTTCCTACTGAGGAAGAATTGACCGTCCAAGAAGTTCCGTTATCTGGTCCCGCACTAAAAGCTGGTGCTTTTCATTTAGGAAAAACTTGCGAATGGGAAAATAATGTGAGGTTAAGTATTACCTAATCGTTGTTGGCATTAAAAAAATCTTTTTCAGGAGTTTGTTTTGTGCCGTAACGAGTTAAAAGATCCTAGGGCTTGCATTAATGAAGGCAAGGCTGTTACTAGTTGCGCATTAAATTTTTTTAGAAAAATTAAAGCAACTTGCGCTGACGAATTTATGCAGTATGTGCACTGTCTCGACAAATCTAGTCCAGATCAAGCTCTTATACCGTAAGTGTTTTGTTAAGTTTTTTGTGATTAACAATAAAGGAATATAATAAAGTACCATGCAATATTATTGTAATTATTAGTTACAACAACAAGATTATGTATTTTAAAGTAACATTAACGACAGTGAAAAATATAACAGCAGTAATACCATAGACTACTGAAGGGACGATATACAGTCTCTTCAGATATTTATTACAAATTTAAGCAAAATTTACATTTAATTAATCTATTTTTGTTATACTGTAACAGTAAAACAATGAGTGGAATTGAATGTTTAATAACTTTTTAAACAACATATTTATCGTAGCTACTCAGATATTGAGTTATTATTGAATATTACTTCATTAGAAACCCATATAAACAGAAAAGATCTGACAATCTTATTCAACATTATTAATGGTAATAGTAACTGTCCTGATCTTCTGTCAAAAATTGGTCTTTTTATAATTACTCGGTCAACAAGACAAACTCAAACTTTTCACATAAGCTATCATAGATAATAGGTGCGTTCTTTTTGACTGAGATCTCAGCTCACTTCAATTGAGGTGATCTGATATAAAGTGATGTGAGTAAGCACCAGAAAGAACGACAAACTCAATTGAAACGCGCGACCTGCCGAAGCATGCGTGAATAAGAGACACCACTTTATTTCCGACTCAAGTCTAACTGATACCCCCGCATAGCACACTCAGCATCGGTAAAGGGGGAGGAAAAATCTCAGCTCACTTCGAAGTGAGTGGATCGAAAAGAACGCGCACATTACCGATGTGAGCTGAGATTAACTGAGATCTCAGTCAAAAAGAACACACCTATAACTATACTTATAACAATTTTTTACCACAAACACTTAGACTTGCGAATTCTCTAAATGACGTAAATATATTCAGCAATTCCATGGATAGATTTAAAAACCATTTGTTGAACATACAATGTTAGTGATATAATTTCTATCAGCAATTTTTAAGCTTAAACTTTGTTTTATATCGTAATGTACTTTTTTTTCCTTTAACTTATTAGCTTGTTATCCAATATATATATTATAATGTTTGTTCCTTGTGTTGACACTGTTTATGGTTTTGCTTTTGTCTTAGTAATAATTTTTCTTTTGTAATAATATTTCTGAATTGGGCTTGCCCGTAAATAAATAAATAATATTTGTGTTACAGATGTAGAAAAACCCAAGCAGTTTTTGATAAATGTGTAAAGGATAATTTAGGCATTGATAGACCTCCCTATGATTATTTTGCTCGTGTTCATGTACATAAAACTGAAAGACCTAGACCAGAAAAAGAGGGTAAAACAGTATATGAAGATGCTACTCCTAGTCTTCCTCCAGATGTACCCAAAACTGAAGCTAAATATGGATCACGTTATTTGTTTATGTGGTAAAATATCAATTATTGCACATTAATGTGTGTAGTGTACACTTTATTTAGTTCTATTGTTAATAAATATATTTAAATTATTGATTGATTTTTTACCTTTAACCCAGGGGCGGTCGCATGCTAGGTTGTATCTAACATTGACTGATTTATACTAATTTGCTAGTTTTAAATTCTTTTTTATTTAAATAAAATTTTATAAAATTAACATTAGGTCTTACCTAACAATGTGTTATTATAAACTTAAAGCTAATGTTTTCAAATGTTCATACACAGTCCCTGGTTTGGTCTCTTTGAACATTCTTCCTTTTTGTCTAACATATTCTTTAACTTTTTCGGTCATCTGACTTCCACTAAATTTGAGCATCAGATCCTTCAATTTCAATGCTTGTGACTCAGTGCTCTGTGGAACTGTTCCTGAGGGTGATGACACTTTGCTTATATCATGTTCATATGTGTAAGCAACACAAGCTGCATTAAATAATATCTTCATTGTTTGATATTCACAAATGTGTCTTGCATTGATGGACCGTGTTTGCCCCAGCAGGCATCCAATTAGGTGCACCCATTCAAAGAACTCAGAATTTGCAGATGCTGAAAAAGCAGAGTTGGAAACTAATCCCAAATCAACTTGATAGGGAAAATATGAGTCCACTTTGTTCAACTCCTCATCGACAGGCATCATACGCTTGAAACAGTTACCTATTTGATCCACCCAAATCCAATCCAATAAGTCTACTGGTTTGTTAAGTCCTAACACATCGCATATATATCCGATAGATAAGAGTCCAGCACAATTTCGGCTCCTAGATCCGATAGTGGCTATACGGATATTTGCCCATTTATGATAGGGGAATTTATGGAAAAACATGTCATATGCCGCCACAAGTATATTGAACATTCGGTTATGTTCCCAGGGTCTGTAGAGATCTACAACATCCGTGATATCCGCTGCCTTGGTATTGAGAGCTCGGAGCTGTAAGTTGATTTTTGTTGCAATGGAGGATCTATTTTCCGGCTTCGTCTGTATCATCCTGTAAATTGACAAAACATAAAGCGCCATCCATGCTTCATCCTGTTCACATGATTCCGCCTCCTGGAATGCACGAGTTTGTTCTGTTGATCTAAGATCAATCAGGGAGAGCGGAGAGATTGTGTCATTTTTACTCCCTATGGTTCTCCCGTAAGAGGTCCAGTCGGCATCCAATTTGCCTGTCACCTTGGCCGCAAACAGATAAAGATAAGTATTCACCATATCTAAGTTCATATCCAGACCAAAAATGTCACGTTTGAGTCCAGGGGCTCGATTCTTGAATCTCGAATTCGAAATATCAGTGTCGACTTTCGACATATGTCGATAGTTTTGTATAAAGGCGATTCTTGAAAGTCGAATTCGAGATAAATTCGACAATTGTTGTTCGAGACTGCATCGAATGGGTAAAACCGTTCGACATAATGAATTGTCGAATTTTATTCTCATTCTGTCACATCTCTTGTCATAAACACATATATAATATATAAAAGTTTTAAAGTTTTCTTGATATTTTATTCGGTTACAATTTATTTTTATTACGTTTTATTAGTATTTAGTTTTTTGTTATTAGTAATATTTTTTTCGTTAGTATTACTATTTACTGTTAGTTTCAAAATGAATCCAAACATAGTATTAAGAGTGGCAATAGAAAACTTGGAAGATAATGCTCCCAGACAAATTATAAACTATGTAGAGGCGTTTCACATGAGTGATTATAATTTTAAAAAGAATTTCAGATTAACAAAAGCTGTTACCCACGAGTTAATCGAAATGGTTACACCTTATATAAACACGGGCATCTATCTGCACCATCCATTGAAAGAATCGTAAACATTTTTTTTAATTGAATTGATAAGGTTTTTACTCAATGAAAATCTACACTGTCTTTTGTCTTTAAATTTCATTATATTATTTCTATTCTTCGTAAACCAAACAATATTTTTTTCTTTTAATAATATAATTGTGACACTTGACGTAAACAGAATCTTGTTTATGGTATTCCGTGTCAAAATAATACGATGTTGCCACTTAATCTTTCGACATCAAATGTCGATTGAATTTCGAATGTCGATTCGTACTGCAGAATAAGTCCCGTACAAATCGATCGACATTAAAAATGAGAAATTACGAATTCGACAAATTTCGTTCGAGATTCAAGAATCGAGCCCCAGACCGTATTTTCTCGAAATTTTTTCCAATTATAGTTACACTCAAGCCCGGTTTTTTACCTAAGTTAGCGTTAAACCACTTTATCGGATATTGTATGGGTATTCTTACTGTCAGTATCTTACCAGTACTATTATTAATTATTCTATTGGAATCCATGTTAGAAAAATTATTATTTTTTGTTGAATTATTATTGTTATAACTTTAAAGCTGTTTGCATGCTGTTTGCGTTAGAACAAAAAGATACGTTAGAACCATAGATTTTATAACCTAAAATGGATGTGCCTTAGATGCCTTAGAAAGAGATAGTATGGGACCAGGGTGCGAATTCTCGGGCCCTGAGCAACCAGACAAAGATAGATAAGTGTGGCAAAAGGAGCGCGGAGTAATAGCACAGAGTATAAATATAATACAAATCAGAGTATCGACTCGCTGTCGGCTCCTTTGATGTTCATAAGACAAAAGCAGCCATTTTTTGGGAGTATACACCACAAAACAGAATATTGGATAGTCTGTTTTGTGCTAACCAATATTCTGTTTTGTGGTATAAGCTCTGCAGGGTAGTACTAAAAAAATTGTTAATAAATAAAACCCGTACTTCCGTATTATAAGTATAATAGTCTCTTTATCAGATACAGAACACTGAGAAGGAGTACATGCATCAGTAATATATATTTTAATGTAAGTAACATTTGTTCCGCATCTCTTTTGCAGTTTTCTGTACCTGAATTAAATAGTTTAATGCACTATTCGCCTTTTCGAAAGTCTAGACGCCCTCTGGAGGATAATAATAATAATAAACCTACTTTGTGAGTAATCGCAAATTATTTTTAATTTTATTTTGGATTGTTATGTGGAGGTTGATGTTTGTTTCTTTTATTTGTATTTGTAAAATTACCACCAAACAATTAAAACACACAACTCAATCACTAAGTTCGACACCTCAAACAAAAAGATTACTCACAATCCTCCATATTTGTTTACGTTTCTTAGCGCCCTCAACGGTAGTCGAAATCGCGAATTTCACACAATAACCTAACCTAACCAACCAACTGCCCACCTTAACCAAAACGAATGGCGACGGCTATGGATACTCCCAAAGTGTCATGGCGATACCTGAAATGAATGCTTATATACCCCCTTAGCTTAGCTGATGCTATTGAATATTGTGATATTTCAGAATTTTCTCTGTAGTAATATCACAAGAGAGTGAGAATAAATTGAAAATAATTCGACAGATTTTCGAAAACTTGTTGCCAGGCAATAGACACGAGAGCCCGAAGGGCTCGAGTGGCTATTGCCAAATGGCAACAAGTTTGAGAAAATGCCTGGAGAATTATTATCTAATTTATCGAACTCTCGTGTGGTATTCGATAGATTATTTTTTGACGTTACAATCAAAATTACTTTTAGAAAATAATTTGACAGATTTTGTTCAAACCTGTTGCCAAATAATTGGAATTGTTTCCAAATCGACGCGCTGCTTATCATGGTATTCTTACATGCACTTTTAATGATTATATTATTTATTTCATCGACTGATGATTCACTGAAACGTTTGGGATTCATTTTACGAATTTCTTGAAAATTTATGACAGACGCGTCAGATCAAGAAAATACGTTTTCATTTGGTTGTCATTCAATAAAAACAATGTACATTGAATTATTCTCGCTGGAATAATGTAAGTAGATTATTCCCACTATACTAATGTTTTGATTTGCTAGAACGTATATGAATTACTAAAATTGAAAATGTCTATTGGTTTCGAGAAACGTCAAAAAATAATCAAAGTAAAGCCACTGTCAGGTTTTTTAAAACAATTAATAACATTTTTGATCTTTTAAATACAAGGAACTTTTTGAGTAAAACTATATACATACTATATACAATTTGAAGGAGCATAAGCGACTGCTTATTCACTGAGAAATAAAAGCTCCAAATAGTGCCAAAACCTATCTCTTTATTGAATACTCATGCGCAAATATTTTTGAATTTTTCCCTTCCACTGTTATAGCGTTTTCGGGTGAAATGATCTGGACCCCTATTTTCGAACGTGTGATGTGAAGTGAATGTGATGTGAGTAGGGAAGTGATCGATCCCTGACAAAACCTTTCATGGGTCGTATTTTCGATATCACAACCTTGCCTCGTTATATTTATGAAAAATGAAAGAATTTTGACGTATAACGTACATACTAGAAAGTTGGCAACGTTTGATAAATTGGGTTTCAGGCAGTTCAAACTGATAACTATATTCTTTTATTTATGATAACTACAACTATATTCTTTCATTTATGAAAGACGCAAGTTTCAAAACAAATCTACGGTAACAACTCTAATAAACATATGATTTTGACAATACGCTGACGCCTGAATAATAATGCGCATGTTTCACTGCTTCGACTGGGTCTGACCAAGCGAAGTGTGATGTGAGCTATCATATAGTCTAAAAATACGGTTCACCGGTTTCTCACCAGTGATCTATCACATCACATATTCGAAAATAGGGGTCCTGGGTCCTGGGGGTCGATTCTCGAGTGTGTGCGCCTGAAAAAGTATACTTTTTCTAAACGTATACAATTATAAGTACATGGTTCAAGAATGGACTGGGAAAGTGTAACGTCAAAATTTGTTTAGAAAAAGTATACTTTTTCTAAACGTATACAATTATAAGTACATGGTTTGAGAATGAACTGGGAAAATATGACGTCAAAATTTGTTTAGAAAAAGTAGACTGAATAGAATTTCCAAACGAAAAGTAGGTGCCTAGGTATAAAGTAAACTTTTTATTTTTATTTTGATCATTATGATTGATGGTTTATGCCATAGATATATAATAAGGCAAATAGGCATTATCTTTCATTGACTATTAGTTCATTTTGACTCAACCTTTTTCAGGAATGATTCTGTTTCTCAGACCATTTAATATGTACATACTTTGAAACATTCATTTTTTGATGTCAGTGATTCAATATATATCTTTATATTTTCAACTATATATAGGAATATATTTTTTTTAATATAGGCCAATATATTTTTTTCTTCAACTGTAAATGTGGGGACCCTCTTTTTTCGGGTTTTGTATATCAGTCATCTTTTATTTACTATTGTTTATTGTTTTTCAATGTTAAACACACAATAAAAATATTATTTAAGGATATTACGTTTTCAAATCGCAAACAATCTTTACAGAACATTCGAATTTTCTGCCTCGCGATTCGCGATCAACTAGGACTAGTTGGTCCATGGTGAAACTGGAAATACTGTTAAGTCAGCTTGACCACAGAGTAATAATACCTCAGATTAATAAGTAAATATAGAGGTGCCACAACAGCACAATAACATACAGTTTGTAGTCAATAGCAATGAACCTATAATTGAGAGAGATGGAAAATCTAGAGGTGTAGGTAAATACAGCCGTACAGTGGCGTGTAATTGGTTAGAGTTCACCGTAATACCTATATAAATGTTAGTTAAATAATTTAATACGCATATTTGGTAAGGAATTTATATCTACACTTATGGCATGGCACCATATTCTTCTAACATATTTTTATCGGAAGGATATCTAAAAGGATATATGTATTTCATTATTAATTTGATTTTCTTAATTGTAATAAATTTTAATTGAAATTGCTAATTGTACGCCAATGTAGTGAATAACTTACCGGTGATAGGTTAGATTATTATTTTGCGAAGTACCACAAATTATACACGCTTTTCGGGGTTCCACCATTTTCAATATTGAAAATAAATAAAAACACTTTATAAAGTTTACTTAAATACACAAAAATTCAGGAAAAATCTAACAAAGCGCTAATCACCTCTAGACAATTACAAACAAAGGCACTGATGCCAAATTTTCGTTGTGGGTATTTGATACAATTGGTCTATGGTCTGGTTCACAGTTATTATGCAGCATTACATTTATGGACGACGGCGTTGCCATATCGGCATGTTCTTCGAATTTGGTTCCAACTGGCGTGGGAATATAACTTGCCATTGTGTTACTATTATGATTTAAATGTTGACTAAATTATTCATTTGAAAATCGTTTAGTAAGTAATTAAGAATATTTATAATTATGCTTTTAGATAAATTTTACCAATAAATTTCACCAAAGCGGCAACAGTGTTGAATATTCGCCCATAAGATTTACATTGGCCTATGCCGGCCACACTGCATAATAACTGTGAATCGGAGTATAGAGCTTTTTTATCAGTATTAAAGAAAGGTAAGAAAGTGAATATTAAAATATATTAAAGAATATTTTCTCTGAATAAAAATCTTCTCTTAAAATTAAAATAAAATTGTTGTAAATTATATTATTACTTTGTACTTACAAAACACAACATCTGGCAATGCCTACTCTATGTTTACTTATTACTCTCAGAATAATACAAATCAGAGTATCGACTCGCTGTCGGCTCCTTTGATGTTCGTAAGACAAGAGCAGCCATTGTTTGGGAGTATAAAACAGAATATTGGTTAGTCTGTTTTGTGATATAAACTCAGGATAGTATTAAACAAAAATTTTGAAACTAAAGATCATTTTTTATCCTTAAATGTTGTTATTAAACACAAAAAGGGCACGCCATAGATCCTCTGGAGAAAATCGCTGCCTTTCAACCTTTCTTCCTCATCTAGAATATTCCCTCCTATAAATGGAAGAGCCATATATACTTATAAAAATTGTAATAAAATAACAAAAACCACTTAATTCTACTGGAATGAAGTAAAATACAAACACTAAAATACCTAACTAAAATGACCACAAATTGACTTTAATAATGAAACGAAAGTCATTATATGTGGTCTGTGTGTCAAAATTTTAAAGTCGAAGAGCAAAACAGCTACCAAATGGTAGGTGTTTTGAAAACGGTCACCGTATGCCGTACGCATTTGGACTACGCTAACCGTTTAACAAACCTGAATACCATTTTTGTCATTTTGAACACGTGGTATGCGAATTTTATGTCACAATGCGCTCAGCGAGTACGAAACGCTGACCGTTTTCAGTTACGAGAATACCCGCCCAGGTACATATGTCACTTATATAGTTAGGCAACCTCGCAATACATAATGGAAATTGAATTTCTATTATGTATTTCATAATCAAAATTCAAGAATTAAAATTATGAAAACAATAAAAATTCTTGAATTAAAAATTATGAAATACATAATAAAAAAAATAACAACTTATATGAAAAAATGGAAAATTAAAGCTAATGAAGCAAAAGCGCAATTTATAATATTTAACAAAAAGAAAACACTAGAAAATCACAAGATAAAATTTAATGGATGAGAAATAAAACAAACAGATTCAATTAAATATTTAGGAATAACTTTGGACAAAACTAAATTTCAATGAGCATATCAAAAACACAAGAAGAAAAGTAGAAGTAGCTAGAAAATTTATAGGATTATATATACATAAAACAAACCCACTTAAAAAGAAATTAAAACAACAAATTTATAACTCGTATATAAGATCGGTAATGCTATATGCTATATGGAGCACCAATTTGGAATTCTACTTCAGATGAAAACATAAAATCTTTAGGAAGAAAAGAAACAAACATTTACAGATTAATAGAAGGAGCAGAAAGACATAGGTACAACAAATGCAGAAATTAGAAAAAGTATGAATACACGCCGTTGGCAGAAATGATAAAAAATGAAACAGAACACTTTTATCAAAAAACAGTGAAAAGAAACCCATTAACAAGAAAAATTGGAAAATAAACAGTAGCACAAATTGGATGGAGTGCCAAATATAAATTAATACACCATAGAGCAAATATACCATTAATAGGAACATAGGAAAATAAAGTTTGGAAATACCTAGAAAATCCAGGAAAAGCCGGAAAAACACAAAAATAATCAAGATAATTGGGACACAGGAAATAAGAAGAAATTAAAGAAAAAAATTAGGAAGAAAGGGCTTAATTGAAATGAAATGAAATGAAAATCACGGTATTTAAGTGCAGTTGAAAATTATAAAATTTTCCCTGTAATTTTTTATTATTTTCATATAATAAATCAGTTATAATAGTTATCTATGATAAAAGTTTTAGAAGTACATTTTTAAGGCACGCATGTGCACATGAGTGCCTTAAAAGGTACTTTTAACACGTATATCATACAATATTTTTTCGACAAACGTTCAAATAAAGTAATTATACAGTTTGAATTAAATTTAAAAAACCTGTATTAATACATCCAAAGGAGATAATTTTAAATTGCATCGTATATTACGGACCCTAGCAACCATTGTTGATATAATTGTTTACGAATCATCATTCTTCCTTAGCCATGGAAAATGGTAAAACAGCAGTGCAAGAAATTATTTTGTCAAATTGCACAAATTGTACTATTAATATTTATGTTACATAATAAATAAAATCCAAATATTTTGAAGTTTGCTTTCAAAATCTGACAATTCACTTTTGACAGCAGTGCTATAAACATTTTAAGGCACTCAGTGCCTTAAAGTGACATTTTTAAGGCTTCTATGGAGTGCTAAAAATGGCATTTTTAACACGTTTGTAGAAAAAATAATTTTTTCTGGTCAAAATGTTCTTCTTAATTCTAAAACTGGTTCTAGGTTAATGCTTCTGCTGGTATAACAGTGCTCCTATATTCGGAAGGCCGAAAGGTCGAAAAGAGGTAAGTGGGAAGTCTTGCTGGGGGAATTGGAAAATAATCCATGGGGATAGGCTTATGAGATAGCAGTGAAAAGAATGGGGTGAACTAGGAATATGGTGCTAGACCCATTGGTTGTGCTGGCTAGAGCAAGGAGTCTACAGTGGAAGGGCACGATGAGAGAGGAAGTTATGGATTGGATGAAGGAGGAAATAGAAATAAGGTGAAAGGAGTATGAAGGTGCGCTAAAAAGAGCAATTGGAAGTAGGAGAGAATGGATGAATAGGAAATTCAGCGAAGTGAACTACTTTTTGACACAGGTGCTAACTGGGCATGGATCAAGAGCAGTATATCTTCACAAGATTAGGAAAAGAGAGAATGGAGTGTGTGAAAGGTGTGACGTGGAGGATGATGTGCTAAAGTGCTTGAAGGAAAAACTCGGGGAGGCGGTGTATTAGGAAAATATGGTGGAGATAATGTTGAGAGGGGAGGGGGAATGAATGGAGGTAAGACAATGGAGAGTATGGTTAGGAGAAGTAAATCGAGGGTGTGTAAGGGACCGTCGCCCGTCTTGCTAGGGTAGTGATTCCGAGACAGGGATAACGGCGAGTTTTGAGATGGGTTTGGTTGGTAGGCATCATCCTGAGTCCAATATTGATCGGGTCCTGAGGAAGATCCGTTCGAACATTATTTTTTCCATTCCAGACAGAAAAAAAGACCTATTCGTAATATTTTATTTTGCACTACATGTATCCGTTTTATTATTTTTGATTATGTTAAACTATTGAATTATAATCCAGGATGGATCTTACATAAAGACAAACATGTCTCTGTGTTTGCCTCCTACCACGTTTTGCTGATCGATAAACAAACATTTATTGGAAACAACAGAAAATGGTTACTGTAAAATAACTCGATTTATTACTCGGGATTGAAATATGCCCGCCGAGGGAAATCCGCGATAATTTATCGAATTAACTTTGAATTATGACGGCAAATGAAATCTTAATGAATAGCACGAGAAATAGAGTCGCCATCAGACATGCCCTAAAATGTTCATACTATAAAAGTAGCGATATTTTTCAGTGAAATTCATTCGTTGTAGTTGTTTACCAGCAGCAAGCTTAGTGACATTCAGTGAATACCTTTAATAAAAAAGTTAGTATATTTATATTTATTTATTTTGATTTATGAATCCGGTTGAAAACCATTGATTTAAATGTTTCGGTTTTTTTTTTAGATATGAACAGTAAACTTCAAAGAACTTTGACCATTTTATGCGTGGTAGCTATAATAATGTCCGGAGTCATATCGTCCTCAGATGCAGCTTACCGAAGACCCCCTTTTAACGGATCGATTTTTGGAAAACGAACAACAGGAAATAACGGTAAATTTAAATTGTGCAAAGAACAATATAGATTAGATTAGAATTGTGGTTACAAAAACAGCCTAGTATTTTATTTTTTTGGGAAATCAAAAATAACTAATTAAGTATATTATATAAAGAATCTCATATAAATTTGTAAAGAAAAGAAGTGTTTTAAATTATAATCATAATAAATAAATTCAATTGTTTTTGTAGTTTCAGAGATAAAAAGAGAAGTTTGTTTGACGAGGGCTGTTTTTACAATAAAACAAAAACTATTTATTTAATTCAATAATATATTTGGATACATTATTCTCAAAAAATGTGTCAAGCAAAAATTGAAAAGGTACATATTAAGTATTTTCACATCCAGTAATATAATCATCACACTGGGACCTCAGAATCTTCATTTTTGTTTGACGCAAATGATTCATAAAAGGTCCTATTCCGCTTTTTAGTAAACAATGGACATAAAATCTAACAAACATTTAAACTTAATTGAGGGAATTTATCTTAAGAGGATGTAGATATAGTGGCGCTAAAGCAAGTTCATTAGGAAGTTTAGACTTGTTTCTCACTATCTTATAAATATGAATCCAGGATCTTCTCACGAAACCGTGAACATCCCAAGGGATTTTAGTTTAAGTGTTGATTTGGGAACCTTAAGAAAATATGGTGAAACTGCCTTGTGTATATTGAAAGGGGTTTGACTGATTTTAAGTGATGGCTTAGTCTGTACATCACTATATTATTATTTCTTCTTTCTTTTTCTAATACTTCTATTGTTTTTCTCATTTCTTGCATTTCTCTTTTTATTACGGATTTATCTGAGTTTATTTCCTGGTTTTCTTTTCTTAATATTTACTTATCAATTTTTAATTTCAATATTTCTTCGTTTAAATAAGGCTTGCTGATTTTTAATTTCTTTAATTTCTTTCTCGATCTCTTTTTGTTCCATTTTTATATCCTTCTGGTCTCCATATTAGCCGTTCCAATTATTATTTATTTTTTTGTCTCTTTTCTGATTAGGAGGTGTTCTAGTGATCTTTTTGGAAGTTCCCAAAAAGTATTTTTTCCGTTTTCCTTTTCCTAGAATCTTCGGTGGAATAAGTATCAACATGTTGTTCTTTATAATATGTGTAATTTTTTAAATCCGGCAACGTTGCCTTCTATATTGCCGCAAATACGTATCTTATCAGGACCCTTTTGATTTGGATAAATTTAATAAAAACGCTGTTTTCACTTGAATTATATTGTTTTGGTCGATTATTTTTATTTCCTTGGAAAAAGTTCACTTTCAATTTACACTAGATTTTTATACTGTTTCTATTTTATAGATAAGCTAGTTTTGTGGAATGTTCTCGCCATCTGGTGGCGGTATTTAAAAAAAATTGAAATAATTTTGACAACGGCTGTTTTTCTCTTTTTGCTCTGTTTTTTATTAATTAAATTTTGAGAAAAGAAGTTTTGATTATATTTGTTTGAAGTAATGAAGATTTATATTTTGAATTTTGCTGAAGTATAGGTGTGTACCTTAGAACAAAAAGAAACAGGAAGGAGTCTGTCATAAGCTTTTTTCGGGTTTACTTGATTACTGTTTTCAAACTGTCAGGATTCTGCGCACTAAAAAATCCTGTGTTCGGGTTTTTCTTGTACGGTTTTCGAACCGTTCTATAATTTTAGTTCGGTGTTCGGGTTTTATTTCTGACTGTTTTCGGACGATTTGAAAACTGTCAAATCAGTCCAAGGTTAAAAGTAAGAATTTTTCGTGGACTAATTGACGCATGCGCTTGGTCATTTCTCAGTCATTGTTGTTTGTAGTGTGCATTTTAAATTCAAATTATTTTTGGTATTTTAGTTTATTGAGTATATTATTATGGATTTATTGGCAGAATTCTCGTCAGATTCATCCTCATCTTTTTCATCATCATATGATGATGGATTGGAGATGGTAGCAAATCTTTTTTTACCCGAATTATTACAGAAAAAAGTAAAAAATGAGAATTATGCCGAAGAAACAGTACCCCTATATAGTGATGAACAGTTTATCGAACATTTTAGGTTTGTGGACAAAATAATTTACTTTTTGTATCAGATATTAAAAAATAAGGCGTTCGGGTTTTTTCAATTGTTGATAGTTTTCAAACCGTACATAAATAGTCCTTGGATTTAGTCTACTGCACATCCAGTTGTGCGCAGTCAGCAAATCGTTCTGAAACCGTCCGAAAAACGAAACCCGAATAAAGCTATATATTAATTTAAACGAAAATTTTCGACGGAAGTCGGCCATCTTGAAGCTCCTAGTATGACTCATTGTTTATGTTTACAGTATACTGTCAAAGCAATATTTGCATATAAATGTCTTATAAATACTAAATTATTTAGAACACAAATTGTATTCACACACTTGATTGGTTCAAATTTGTTAAAAATAAAAACCTTGATATAATAAAAATTATATCAAGGTTTTTATTTTTAATAAATTTCAAACAATCAAGTGTGTGAATACAATTAGTGTTCTAAATAATTTAGTATTTATAAGAACCCCGAATGATACGCCTGTGCTCATTTTTGACATTTATATGCAAATATTGCTTTGACAGTATACTGTAAATATAAACAATGAGTCATACTAGGAGCTTCAAGATGGCCGACTTCCGTCGCAAATTTTCCTTAAATCCTTCCTGTTTCCTTTTTGTTCTAAGCTTACAGCCGTCATTGTCATATTCATTGACACCACTAAATCAGTGCGGCCATCATAACATATGCCTCTCCACACGCAAACTGACCCACCACCAAAAAGAGTGATTGGCGCCATCAAACGGTCATTGTATCGCTGTCAGGAGTTGTAGCTTGTAGCTCGTTCTTGTCCTCCTCCAAGCCTGTACGCTGCAGACCCAGTTTCCAAATATCGATTCCATGTACGACTGACAACACTTTGGGACACATTTAGCCGTGTAGCAACTTCTTCTTAAGCCTTCTTGTAAGCCTTCGTGTGTCCAACGTACCTACTAATTGATCGAGTTGCACTGTTTCTAATCGCCGTATAGCGCCATTTTTTTTTCAGGTAAACAGATTTATGGACTACAGCAGTAACAATGTTAAAGTCACTGCAAGCATTTCTACAATTCAGTTTAAAGAGATAACAGCGTATAAAAAAAACGACAAAAACAATTTGCTATAAGCAAAGTTTACTGATAGCATGAAACGTATATTTAAAATATTATTTTGTACGCAATTTTCTGAAATTTAAAAAATATCCACTTAAATTGTTGAGCACTGTATTTTGTAATATACCTACTTCTTAGCTTATTATAATAGTGTCTCACTTCGGCAAACATAAGAGGGCCCAAGAATTTTGGCGATGTGATTATATTAAGATTAAGATTATTATATTTTGTGACAGTTTTTTAATACTCAATTCAAATTTAAAGAGAAGCATTATTGCTTGAAAATGTATTTAAGCTCCAGTTTATAGACAGGGTTTTTTCTTAGTATTTTGGTGATAACTTTTGTTGTTCTGCAACTTAGTGTATGTTTAAACAAATCATTTTTCAGATTTCGAAAATGCTGGCAAAACGTTATCTGCAATGTGTGAAATTGCTAGCGAAGCGTGTGCTTCTTGGTTTCCGTCACAAGATAAATAGATAGGCGACTAAGTATGGACTGAAAATGGATCCGAGCAATTTTTTTAGTTTGTAGAGATTT
The DNA here is from genome assembly GCA_035357415.1 of Ophraella communa. NCBI lineage: Eukaryota > Metazoa > Arthropoda > Insecta > Coleoptera > Chrysomelidae > Ophraella > Ophraella communa. The sequence goes on along the minus strand of CM068988.1, from coordinate 13,947,934 downwards.
TTAGTAGAAATAAAAATTGTCTTATCGTAACGTCGTTCTCAATACCTTCATCTCTATCAATAAATCCTTAGACCATATACAAATAGACTGGCTGTGACGTCATTTTTCTGAACAACATACTGAAGCCAATATTATCTCTCTTTGTCGCATAAAGTTCGAGGAGCTACGGGATGAGGTGTGTGGGCAGTACTGCTTACAAACAACAAATACCAGCGGCGCAAAGGTCTTTTAATAGGTACCTAACAAGGTTTTAACTCTAATCAAAATTCTTAAATCATAACTTTAACCCAAAATTAATACAACGAAAACAATAACACAAATAGTTTATGAACAGGGTAAGATTAATGTTTACATATCATTCGCAATGTTCCATGCTATAAGAGACAGTGCAGTCGAAGATATACGAAAACAACCGAAGAAGTTTTATTCAAACGTGGTTTTGTTTGTAAATATATAGTTATAGAACACAACACAAAGTTATTTTGGCTTCACAACAAGGACAGAAAATGGACTAGTTTAGTGATTTTTTTTATATTTGCATCTTATAAAATAGGGTTTTAGTGGTTCAACTGTACAAATAAAATTTTTATAAAATTAATCCTCTAGCCATAATCGGCTTTTTAAATTTAAATTTAATGGTTACATACGTCATAAGTGGTAAGTGACGTGTTTCAATAAGATTGGTAGAAAATTTGCGATGTTGTCGATATGCTTTAATATTAACCGAGAAACTTATCTCTCTCTCTTATTTGTTGTCATTAAAAAGAGATAAACATATCGATATTTTTGTCCTCTGATTGACACTTTATCAAATAGTAAAACACTAATCAAAATATTCTGTCATTTTCGTTAGTTTAATTTGTTGTTTGGTTGTGTTTGGTTTATGAAAGAAATTACTTCTATACTATTTTTGGTTCGAAAATAAAAATCCCTAACACCTTCTCTTGGTGTTATAGCGGTTCCTTCAAAAATAACCAATAGAAGTAATTGTTCTCTCGGGGAGCAACCCTTCTATCGGTACAGTGAGAGAACGAATTTCAAGAATACCGTTTTGGCATTTTCAATAGTACCACGCTTACTTTCTATTGGCTGTTCTATTCTATCACCGTCAAGAATAGGGGTCTTGTTTGTTTATTACAGATAAACACGATTTTCTCTCCTGTCATATATCTTGTCAACTGGTACAATCAGTTAGTCACAGAACACGGTGTTTTGTGCCGCCAGTTCTTTGAAAATACTTGAAACGAACGTAGCTAAAATGTGACAACGTTGACTATTAAACACACTTCATTATTGGTTATTAGTTGGCGCTACGTTTAAAACTTACTAATTATTTATTGCTAAATTTTACGAAATGAGAAAAATTAATTGCAAAATGAATACCAATATAAGTAAGTAGGTAACTTATCCTAAATATATATTGCTATCATTATGATTAATATGATCCTACTAAACTAGTCCATTGACGTCTATTTGTATATGGTCTAAGAATAAATCCATATATACACAATACGAATCTATGGTAAAAAGGTGGTAGTGTTTATCATGTAATTAAAATATTATTGTGCGGTAAAGTGAACAGTTATACCTATACATATCGACTTTCACCTCTAGAAGTTTATGGGGAGCGGATAATAATTAATCCAATCTAACGTCTGTCACTTAGTTTAAACGCATACGTATGCTTAAACGTTTGCACCATAGAGAAATATAATATTTTATATTTATACGTTGAGGTTTTAGCGTTCTATGTCATTTCAGCTGTCAAAAAATTTCCACTTAAATATCATGGCATCATGAAAAAATTTCCGGAAATTTTTTAAATTGTCATGGTAAAGAATAAAAATTATCACATTTTATTGGTTAAAAAGTAGAGGTGTGAAATTTTCAAAATTATAGTACTCCGGTTATACCGGAAATCGACACTATCTTCACTGTTTTAAATGGAATACTACATTTTTTTCTTTTTTTTTAAAGATTAAATTTAAGGACCACTTTATGGTAGAGACCGTGAATTCTGAGTAGACCCGTGACGTCGTAAATAGTTGCACACAACTGAATGGCAGCGGTGCATTAGATCCTTGAAAGGTATGAATATAGTTAATAGGACAATTTTCAAACAAAAATTTGTGTACTGCGCCGGTTGACGTCACAGGTCTACTCAGAATCCACGGCCTCTGCCAGATACCTACCTAAAATTTACAATTTTAGAGAAACATTGAACATTTAGTTTAGTATTACGGTTAGAAGTATACTTTTGGAGACTTGTTTTATTTAGAATAAATTGTTTATTACAATTTATTATTTTAAAGGATTGTTTGTTACATTCAACGTTTATTTCTTTCACATAATCGGGTATTCTATTTATGATATAAAATCAGGGTGTTCCATTTGAAAGAAGAGAGAGAAAATGAAAAGTTCGAGTTATCGTCCACCCTGTATACAAAAGGGAAATTAATTAATATTTAATAGAATACGTTGATATTGTATCATATTACGAAACTATGTTGGGCAAAATAGGTTTTTTTTCTTCAACGTACAATAAGATACAGAGCGTTGATTTACCTACGATTTTCACACAAACATGTCCATAACTTCTGAAGGTATAACGTATCAAAACCTTCTATCAAAATCTTCAAAAAAATGTGAGCAGTCCGAATTCGGTATAATATACAGGGGTTCCCATTTAAAAGATCATGTTTGGTTTGTAACGGAGTTATACAATACTCTGTATAGTTTAAGGTAATTTCAAAATATGGACCCTAAAGACATGTACTATTTTTGTTAATAAAATTTTTTGATATCTTCTAAAACAACCCATATACCGAACTTTGTCGTAAGGTTGGTACACCCTGTATATTGTACCAACTCCTGGACTCAACGGGTACAAACGAGACGAGGTCCGTTGCTCAGTAACAGTAGAACTTTTAATGGGGGGGTCATACTAGTAATACCAAAAAAGAAAACTAATAAATTAGGGCGCCACTCGATTCTTTATTTTGCAACTGCAAGAATGAGAAGAACAGTTTCAACTATATAGAACATAAAAAAAAATCAAAATCAGTATAACAGCAATTTTTCAAATAACAAAAAAAATATAACATATACCTGTAAGAGAAATAAAACAACAAAACAACTTTTCTCATATCTGAGTCATCAATAAGCATGCAATAACAGAGGTTTTAACAACTTGATAATTGCGAAATCAAATAAATATATAAAAATCATATTAAAATGTTCGAACTAAATAAATAAATATAAAAATATATTAAAGTTTCCGAAACAAAGTGAATAAATAGAAATAAATATTTTAAAATGTGCGAAACAAACTAAATAAATAAAAAAATATATTAAAATGTCTGAAACAAACTAAATAAATGAAAAGACATATTAAAATGTCACTTTGTTTTATAGTACACCTGGTGATCACTGGGTTACTCGTCAGAAACCAATAAATAAATCTTAACGATTAAAATTCAAATAAAAGATTATTTTTACAACAAAAGAACATACTCGTAATTTCTGAAACGATTTACATAGAACAAAGATATATAATATGTAAAAATAAAAACTGTAAATAAGATGGTAATAAAAAAGAAACAAATGAAAAGTTCACTTTTGTATTATCACAAATATTTAGTCAATCAGTAAAAGTCTAAAAGGAAATAAAAAGTAGATACGTATTGTTCGATATCCACGTATTACAGGTGTAACAAACTACTAGTTTAATCACTATATTTCAAATCCATAATGTACCTAGTTTTTGTTTTACTTTTTACGTAAATGAAAAGTTCAATATTTACGGTTTTGTCTCCTATCAATCTTGAATTTTGTCCTGATGACGAGAATGGCGTAACCGGCTTTTTGTTGCACTGCCGCTGCTGTGTGCTGGGTGTGGTGGAACACAATGAAACGACGATATATTACGATTTTACACTTAAAATTGAGATTTACAATAATATCTCTTATAATCGTGACGATAATTACTTTACTAATATGTAATAGAATAACGATAAATATTCAGCCCTACTATGCGAGGGCGATATTATAATTTTTACACAAAACGATAAAAATACATAACGGTAAATACGAAATCTGGTTCGCTATTTCAACCACCTTGCTCTTCAACGTCTCATCGGGAAAAAGAGAGCCAGTGCTGGTAGATTGTTTTGAGGTTTTATCCGTAGTCAAGTGTCAAAATATCCGTAGAAATCCGTAGATTTTTAAAAGTGTTTACTGCGCATGCGTGAATTTGTGAAAACTGCGCGTATTTCAAAATTAGAGTATCATATATTAATTTAATGCAAAATTAAGGACAGGTTCATATATTTTCATTGGTGAAATTCATTGAAGTATTCCTGTATTTTAATTCCATATGAATGAAATTAGGAATGAAATGTGCTGATGAATTTCACAGTTGAATCTATAAAAATAAATAAGTTTTCAAATGTGGTAAAAATATATTTGGGTATAAAAAACAATACAATTCAAAACAACCATACTCCAATAAAATTAAAGATTTCTTTACTGTTTTCATAAATAAAAACTAAATAACTGTCTTACAGTAAATATCTGAATAAAATAAACAAAATATCTGAATAAAATAAACAAAACATTCTTATTGCATTGTTGTAGGAAACATAACAATGTGGGAAATATAATATTGGCTAACATATATTTCTTTTAAATTTAAAGTCAGTCTGAATCATCACCCTTATACATCTTTGAATTCATTTTTTGTAACATCTCTTTTTCTATTTTCCATTTACTACATGTTGTATTAAAAAAACTTCTTTTAGCATGTAGAATACCAACTAAAGATTTTGTACCCAAGCAATTACGTGTTTTAGTTTTATTTAAATTGACTGCAGAGAAAATCCTCTCAACACACGCACTACTATGTGGTAAAATTTGAATAAATCTTACAAATTTCATTAGTAAAGGAAACTTTGGTACATCTATCCCTGAATGAATATTCCCAACAAAATCCCAAAATTTACCAAAATCATGTTTGATATTGTCAGGTGGCACATGAGATGTATTCAGAATATTTGGTAACATACGCCATTCCCGGTCAATCGCATTATAATTATCAACATCAAAACCTCTTGGAAAATGGTGTATAAGAGGAATAAGTGAAGGATATTCTTGATTCATTACACTGTCTGGGGATAGCATACACATAAATTTTAAATCATCTCTGTCAAAAGGGAAACGCTTTTTAATTTGATCAAGTAATTCTTGATAAAATTCCAAACAAGTGATACGAAATTTATTTAACTCATTCAGAGGTAGATTATTCTCTATAATGAATGCTGTGAGGTTTCCACCCAGATATATTTTTTCAATTGGATTTAAATTATGTGGATTCCTATAATCTATTTTTAAATGATCATTCCCATTTCGTTTCAAACACTCTTTAGAAATAAACATTTCACATATAGTAATAAACAATGTTTGCACTTTATGATACAACACAAAAATTTTTGGGTCCTCCGATTGCATTTCAAGATTTATATTTGTTATGTATGGTAATATAAAATCTAAGAAAAGAAGATACATTTTTTGAAATATATTTTGTAACTTATCATGAATTGATTCAGCACCATTTATGTTTTTCTCAGAATCATTAAGCACTTCATTTTGAAAGAACAGTTTCAAAGCCTGCCACTGTTCCAAAACTCTCTGAACAACTGATAGTAATGATAACCATCGTGTTTGTGAAGGATAAAGCATTTTGTGAGGCTTCAAATCGCAGAATGTTTGAAATTCTTTAAATTTGGCAGTTTTTTGAGGGCTAAATTTGAAATATTTGTATATATCTCTCAACAAAATTTCTGTTGAGTCTGGCAATTTTTTGCATGCATATGATGCACAAAGAGCACAAGAGTGGCAAGAACATTTCAGCACAAATAAGTCAGGAATGTCATTTTGGAAATATGTTTTGAGATTCTCCTTACCACTTCCCATCATAGCATTAGCTCCATCACTACCAAACCCTATCATATTTTTCTTATAATCGATTTTATATTTTTTGAAAAATTCTGTAATTTCACAATAACATGTTCTAGCTGTTGAACTAGTTGAAAGAGGCAACATATGAAGAAAACTATCCTGAACTTTTTTATTTTTTGTGTCAAAATAACGCACAACAAGACATAAGTGTTTTGTGTTATCTTTATCTGTTGACTCATCAACTAGCAAAGAAAACAAAGATAAATTTAACTTTGAACACAACTGTTGAAAGTTATGTGAACCAATTACATTTTTGACAATGTTGGTACATTTTTTCCGTTTTAATGTAATTTTATTAGCATATTTGGAATCTGGGCATATGGATCTTATCAATTCTGGTAGGTGATCAGCAGCTGAAAAGGCTATGTTGTGTTCCACAAGAAATGATGTAAGGCGTATTTCACTTTCTTTAATATTTAAACTGTCTGTGGACATTAAATTTTTAATAGTTCCTTGATGCTTCAAAGTTTTCACATTGTTCTTGTGTTTTTTAGTTATCTCATGCCGTATTATTTCGGTAATTCCACCCAAATAATCTTTATTACAGGATTTACAATTGAAAAAATTATCGCCTTTCTTGCCTCTTGAGATCCATGCAAATCTTTTTTCCCATAAAACATTATATTTTTGATTGTAATGTTTTTTTGGTTTTTTATTTTCTCTCGATGATAATGCTGAAATATGAGTGTAAGTTTGAAATATCATTCAAGGTGAATAATCAGAAGAAAATTCAGATAGTTTGATTGCTTACCTATTGCTTCGCTACTGCAGTCAGAGCTGTCAGAAACGGAGTCTTCATTATTTTCTGGTTCAGAAATCATTGCACCGCTTGTTAGATGCAAGGAAATGTTATATTGAATATTTATAATAATTTTTAATGAAAGTTAACGAATATTGGATTTTTTTCTAATAATAATTGACAATGACAAGAAAGCAAATGCCATGACAATATTGACAGAAAGCGCGGATCACCAGGTAGCTTGGTATGCTGTGTTCTGTGAATTTTGTGGTTTATAAGGTTTTTGTTGAGTATGACGTCAATGTAAGACACAACATTATTTGTATCGTGGTTCCTGGATAATATATAACCGCAATTTAGAGAGGCCACGAAAATCCGTAGAATGTAAGTAATTATCGGAGAATCGCAAAAGCCGTACAAAATCCGTAGATCTACGGATAAATCCGTAGATATCCCACCACTGAAGAGAGCGTGGCGTGCACCTGCACCCCACTCATGAACCTGCCACCCTGGCGCGCTTTTTCGTAAATTTAAACTTGACTAATCACAGCAAAGCAAGGGTTGCTCGGTTTGAACTGGTAAGAATGACGTGAATATAAGATACGGGGGGAATATACAATACAGGGGTCGTCTGGGAAATTGGGCGGTAATATAAGAAACATTTTCGAACTGTTACACAGCCCCTCCTTACGATTTTAACCTGGCCACAGGTCAGCGTTAACATCGGAATTACCAAACAAAACGTAACAGTGCGAAATAACGAATGAAGACGGTAGCGGTAAAAGAGAAAAACCGAGCTATGAATCTTCGAAACCTAAACCAAAGCTGAAATGATCTATCGTATAAAATGAGAAAGGGGAAATCCCTTACTTGATATTATCTTGAAAAGAATAAAACATTACATGTTAGGATTGGTGATAACTACGCGTATCAAACGCCTGTAAACAGGGACAAATTCGGTGAGGTCATTATTGGTAGAGTTAAAATCGGGTAAGGTCTTTATCCTAACATGGGTGAAGAAGAAATGTATCCACCTCTTGTCTATGTCAATTGCGGTAAGATAAAATCTCGAAAAGGGTTCGTTAGCATCAATAACACAATAAAAATTATTGGGTTTCGGAGAGAATAGAAATTGTAAAGGGATTCGGTTGCGAAGAAATATTCGGTAAAGTCTTCTCTTTGCGATACGATAGGGATAAGGTTTTTTTCTGTTAACGGTACAATTATCAGAAAACAAAACGATATACAAGCGGTAGACGGTAACAAAGAAAAGGTCTCTTTAATCGTCATCTTGTAGGGACTCGGTATCTGTGTCATCATTAGAAAGGTAAGGTTTTAAATCTTTGACGTGCCAGTTGCCAGCATTTGAGCCGTCTTGATTTTTTAAGCGATAAACTAAGGGCGATAGTTTCTTCACAACGGTGCACAGTACATACTTAGGGGCTAACTTGGCCATAAACTGCTTTGGGGCACTCGAGAGAACCATATTTCTTCGCCAGACTTTATCTCCTTCATTGAATTGGACATTTCTCCTGCGCAAGTTATATGTTTTAGCATTTCTCTGATATGCTTTCCGGATGTTCGTCCTTACTCTTGAAAAGACTTCAGATAGGCCTTTTACTTGGGCTGCGTAGTTATTACGGTCCCCAGGGACAACTTCCATATCAGATAATTCCGGTGGGACTTGACCATAATAGTTGCCGGAAATCGGGACATGTCTGGCAAAATTTAGGAATGCTGGAGTAAACTGGGTAGCTTCGTGCTTGGCTGTATTTATTGCTTGACGAATTTTGGGTAGTTCTTTGTCCCATTCATTGTGGTCGTTCACGTAGCTGCGAATGGCGGTACCAATGGTTCGATTATTCCGTTCTACGAAGTTACATTGTGGTGAATAAACGGCGTTAAACCAAATCTTTTGAACGTCGTATTGATCGCACAGATTCTTCAATAACTTACAGTTGAGGTTCGAAGCGTTGTCGCATATAAGATGCTGAGGGACTCCGAACATAAGAAAGACTTGATTTTCCAGAAAGTTGCAAATGTTTGAAGCCGTGGCCTTCCTTAAGGGATGCAGAAGATTATACTTCGAAAACCAATCCGAAACTACTAATAACCAAGAATGACCTCGTTTGCTGCGAGTAAGAGGTCCGATAAGGTCGATAGCTATTATTTGCCAGGGAAAGTCCGCTTTTTCTGGTGGCCCATTAGTCCTAGTGGTGCGGTATTTGGTGGTTTTTGGGCGCCGCAAGTCTGGCAGCGTCGAATATACTTAACGACGTCGTTGCGCATCTTCGGCCAGTAATAACGTTCTTGGATCCGAGCTAGTGTTTTATAAACACCAAAGTGAGCACACACAGGTGGTTCGTGACAACAACGAATTATTTCCTCTCGTTGAGGTTTGGGTACCAACGTTTTCCATTCTACGGAATTCGAACTAAATGGCAAACAGGATGGGACATACTTGTAAACCCGCTCGTTTTCCACTTTCCATTGAGGGAATTTTTCCGGTGTAGAGATAATTTTGGAACGTAGATTGTCAAACCAAGGGTCAATTCGATCGATATCGACTGCAAGATAGGCCACCTCGGAGGTTTCTTCTGCAATGTCCTTTTCATGCATTCTACTTAAAGCGTCTGGAACCTGATGGGACGCACCTTTCCGGTGAACGATGACAAAATCGTGTTGTTTTAACCGCATCGCCCAGCGGGATAGACGTCCTGTCGGATTCTTTAGGGTAGTGAGCCATAAAAGTGAATAATGGTCTGTAACCACGGTAAATCTTGCTCCTTCGACGTAAGGGCGAAACTTTTCAACCGCAAAAATAACAGCAAGGCATTCGCGTTCTGTGACCGAATAATTCCTTTCTGTCTTTGTCAATGTTCTGCTTGCGTACGAGATAACTCTTTCTCCACCGTCTATTTCCTGCGTGAGGACAGCTCCAAGGCCAGTATCACTAGCGTCACATTGAATAGAGAAGGGTTTAGTAAAATCTGGTTGTACTAATACGGGGGCTGACACCAAAGCCTCTTTTATGGAAAGAAATGCTGACTCTGCTGCAGATGTCCAGGAAATAGCTTCTTTCTTTCTTTTTCCTTTAAGTAAATCATTTATTGGGGATACCAGGGTAGAGAAATCTTTAATAAAACGCCGATACCACGAACAGAGGCCAATAAAGCGTTTGATTTGAGTCGTATTTGTGGGTCGGGGATAATTTATCATCGCCGATATCTTGTCAGGGTCGGATCTCAGAGAATTATCACCAACGATATAACCAAGGTATTTTAAGTGGGTCTTGAAAAATTCACATTTTTTAACGTTAATGGTCAGATTAGCTGCCTTAAGTTTTTCCTTGACTTGATGTAACAAAGAGATGTGTTCTTCAAAAGTAGCCGAACAGATAATTATATCGTCTAGGTAGCAAAATATGTACGGTTCAAATTCAGGTCCAAAGATTGCATCAACCAATCGTTGCTGGGTTTGTGCAGAGTTACACAGACCAAAAGGAACCACAGTAAATTGAAAAGAACCACGTCCTACTACGGCAAATGCAGTTTTTTCACGGGAAGAAGGGTCTAAAGGTATTTGCCAAAAAGCCTTCTTGAGATCTATTGAGCTAATGTATTTAGCACCCCGAAGTAATGAGAGAATGCGATCTATATTCGGTAAAGGGTATGTATCATGACGAGTGACTTCATTAAGACAACGTCCATCAAAACAGAACCTAAATTCACCTGTCTTCTTTTTTACTAACAGCACTGGGGAACACCAGGGACTGTTGGAAGGTTCGACGACTCCCAATCGGAGCATTTCATCTAGTTCATCATTTAGGATTTTAGACATGTAGGGAGACATAGGAAAAGGGCGTTTCTTGAATGGTTTTGCGTTTCCGGTATCAATTGTCAAGCTAATCTTGTCGGTGCGGCCAATTCCATCTTTACCACTGATTTCATCGAAACTAAGAATAACATGTTCAGCAAATTCAAGCTGCTCTGCATCCAGGGACTCTATCGAGCATAGGGATGGAGAAGGTATACTAACTGTGGAGGTGGATGCCTGATGAAGAGACTCACTACCCCTATTTGTTTTCCAGGTATTTTGACTGAAATTAATGGACAAACAGAACTGTGTAATGAAATTACTACCGAGAATAAACGTTACGGGGAGAGATGGAACTATGAGGCAGTTTATGACATGACAAGTAGCATCAGCTACTATGGGGAGGTCGGCCGTGCCAACGACTTTCTTGGTAGAACCGTCTGCCAAAGAAACATTTTTGTGGGAAGAAGTATTTATTTTAACCTTGTTTTGCTCAAGAAACTTCATCCCTAAAGAACCGATGACAGTAGTTGAACAGCCTGTGTCCAATAAAAGTGTAAAATCCTGGGAGAAAATTTTTACTTCAAGATATGGTCGCTCATCTGGGGATTTATGAATAATTAAAGGAGAAACTTGGGCTTGTTTTTTCTGGCGATAAAAGTTTCTTACTACTTCTAACCATTTTGACCACTCTTTAGATGTAGTAAATTCTTGGTGTGGGCCAGGAGCTGAATAGGCCGCACAACAGGAAGGTTCGGGTTTGAAGTTTACTGGTGAGACACTCCTACCGAACTGGGGAGTCTCGGCAACTAGTTTTTTGAACAAGTGGGACAGGTGGTGACTGTAAAGCCCTCAGCACCGCATCGGAAACAAAATCTTTTTCTCTTGTGCTTACATTCTGAGAAAGAATGTCCTGTTTCTTTACAGTTCCAACACTGATAACATTGTTTGTTACCACTAGTAACACGAGAGGAAGAATACGAATTGTCGGATTCTTGAACTTGGGGACGAGAGAATTTTTTTGGGTGTTTGGATGTAGATGGTTTCATAGTCGGTCCATTTTCTACATAAGACAAGCTAGATGAATTCTCTTTTTTCACCTGAGGGAGCTGAGCGTTGTTCTCCAATTTACGAATTATTACGGATAGTTCGTCGATAGTGTTTGTGTCCACGAGGGCTATGAGTGGGATATATTCGGGCAATATGTTTTGTCGAAGATACTTAACCAGAGTTTTCTCTAAAGGGGTTACTGTGAGACGCTTCGAAAGAGAGAGTATATGGGCTTGAAAAAGAGCAAAAGGTTCGTTGCGCTTTTGCTTGCGTGATTTAATTTGGTTCCACAGGTCTTCATCATAATCGTGTGGCAGAAAAGTGGATTTTAGAAGAATAACTAGTTCCTGCCAGTTAGAAACTGTACTTCGAACGCTCCTGAACCATGTAGATGCACTGCCAGAAAACAGTTCAACAGCTGAACGGAAGAGCACTTCGTCAGAAATATTTCGAGAGTCTGCTATATCTCGAATTTTTTCGAGAAATGTGAAAACTGACTTAGGATCTCCGTTGAACTTTATGTTCCACTCAGATAAATTCACGGGGTGCGAGACCTGTATTATAGAAGTGGGAGGTATCGCTGACGACGGGCTGTGCGAGTGGTTTGTCAATGGGGTTGGGGGATTGGTAAGAATCTTATCATCTAAACGACCTTCAAGCAAAAACACATGGACAATGACTCGTTCTTAAACTCTGTCTCATCCGGATTATTTGCCTCAATCGGTAATCGTTCAATCCTAGATAACAAGTGACCTAAACGTGCCTTAGCCCTACGATATGTTGAATCATTCACATCACCTTCGAATTCCTCAACTATGCCTGTAATGTCACCAATGATATTGTCTATCTCAATTTTTTCTTCAGGAAAATTCAAAACATTCTCATTAAGATCAATTTGAGTTCCCTTGCTAAGAAGTTTTCTAAGAATGGTTTTCTTTTCACTAATGTTTTTTCTTGTTTTAATACCCCTAATATATAATTCATAGTCAAGCTCGCCGCTTTTCAAAAACTGTACGAAAGAAGACTCCATCATGGAAGACAGCGAGAGCGAAATTAGAATATTGCCTAATGAAAAATACAGGGCATGAGCGCCAGAATGACTTTTGACCACAATAAAGATAATAGAGACAAAATAGATGAACTAAAACATAAGATTTATACTCGTTAAACTCAACAGCCCCACGTTGGGCGCCAAATTTGTGTACCAACTCCTGGACTCAACGGGTACAAACGAGACGAGGTCCGTTGCTCAGTAACAGTAGAACTTTTAATGGGGGGGGTCATACTAGTAATACCAAAAAAGAAAACTAATAAATTAGGGCGCCACTCGATTCTTTATTTTGCAACTGCAAGAATGAGAAGAACAGTTTCAACTATATACATAAGAACATAAAAAAAAAATCAAAATCAGTATAACAGCAATTTTTCAAATAACAAAAAAAATATAACATATACCTGTAAGAGAAATAAAACAACAAAACAACTTTTCTCATATCTGAGTCATCAATAAGCATGCAATAACAGAGGTTTTAACAACTTGATAATTGCGAAATCAAATAAATATATAAAAATCATATTAAAATGTTCGAACTAAATAAATAAATATAAAAATATATTAAAGTTTCCGAAACAAAGTGAATAAATAGAAATAAATATTTTAAAATGTGCGAAACAAACTAAATAAATCAAAAGAACATACTCGTAATTTCTGAAACGATTTACATAGAACAAAGATATATAATACCTATGTAAAAATAAAAACTGTAAATAAGATGGTAATAAAAAAGAAACAAATGAAAAGTTCACTTTTGTATTATCACAAATATTTAGTCAATCAGTAAAAGTCTAAAAGGAAATAAAAAGTAGATACGTATTGTTCGATATCCACGTATTACAGGTGTAACAAACTACTAGTTTAATCACTATATTTCAAATCCATAATGTACCTAGTTTTTGTTTTACTTTTTACGTAAATGAAAAGTTCAATATTTACGGTTTTGTCTCCTATCAATCTTGAATTTTGTCCTGATGACGAGAATGGCGTAACCGGCTTTTTGTTGCACTGCCGCTGCTGTGTGCTGGGTGTGGTGGAACACAATGAAACGACGATATATTACGATTTTACACTTAAAATTGAGATTTACAATAATATCTCTTATAATCGTGACGATAATTACTTTACTAATATGTAATAGAATAACGATAAATATTCAGCCCTACTATGCGAGGGCGATATTATAATTTTTACACAAAACGATAAAAATACATAACGGTAAATACGAAATCTGGTTCGCTATTTCAACCACCTTGCTCTTCAACGTCTCATCGGGAAAAAGAGAGCGTGGCGTCGTGCACCTGCACCCCACTCATGAACCTGCCACCCTGGCGCGCTTTTTCGTAAATTTAAACTTGACTAATCACAGCAAAGCAAGGGTTGCTCGGTTTGAACTGGTAAGAATGACGTGAATATAAGATACGGGGGGAATATACAATACAGGGGTCGTCTGGGAAATTGGGCGGTAATATAAGAAACATTTTCGAACTGTTACAATATTAATTTTTATACGTTTGAAAAATATAGCGGAAATTAGGTTTTTTGGGTACCAAAATTGTAATTTGGATAAAGGGCCAAAGCATTTTATTCGATATATAAAAATAATTTATTTGTATTTAGCACTTGTACGCATTGCTAAAAGGGACAAAGTAAGTAAAAAAAGTGAAGAATAGAGACAAAAAATAAGTAAATGGAATTAAAAAACTCATCCAAAACTAATAATAATGTGACATAGACTTTGGGTTTTTCATTTGGTTCCCATTAGTCACATTTGATATATGGATGGTTTACTTTGTTTAATAATAATGTTTTGTAAAGTAAAACTAGAGGGAAAATCACTAACTATAGTAGTCAGTTCGAACGAATATTTCCATCATGTATAAAATGCCTCATAAGAGCAATGCAATTATTATTAAAAAATAAGAGCGGTAATTGTACTGCGATTACTTTTTTCATCTGACAAAATATTACAGTTTTGTGATTTCGTCCAATGAAAACGCTTAATCTTCAATGTTCTGTGCTAAACGCTAGCCAATCATTCCGTTTTATACTGATAAAACCACTAGTCGTTTTATCAGGATCGATAAAATCATAGAACTGTCAAAAATTCAATAACAATATGGAACAATTAAACAGCGAAAATAGCAAAAAGTAAAAATGAGTGAAAAGATAACGATAAATTATTAAATAAAGTGGTTTTTGTACAGAATGGTTAAAAAAATAATCTTCTCAAATACCATTTGTCCTGTAAAATCTTACTAGATAAATTTTTATTTTCTAGACTCAAACTTTTTTATTTTAGGCAAAACTACTCAAACAAACTGAAATGTGATAAAATTACGAGTCCGTAGGACTACTACGTCCTACGGACTCGTGATTTTATTAAATTTGAGTTTGTTTTCATATTTTTGCCAAATAAAAAAGTTTTCGTCGAAATTAAAAATTTATTGATAAAATTTTGAGGACTAGTATTACCTTAGAAAATTGCACGTCGCCATAACAACACATTTGAAATAAATGTCAGATAGACTACAACAATAGAAAAAATGTAACGTTTTGGTATACAGTATGATGCAAATGTATGGAATAAATTCATTATTTCAGAAAACAAACGACTTTTAAAAAAATCTTAAAACACGTCAATTTTAACTTTTGAATGGCCATCAATTGCTATAGATGTGTTGGACATTACGTCATTAGTGATGGCGTAATGACGTCATCGACGATTTTTTAAATACAAACCGAGGTCACATGACAGCTTTGCAACAATGTAATCATTTGAATATTTATTTCTACAGGGTTAACCAAAACTGTTGGTTTATTTATACAATTAACTTAGAATAAATGTTTACTTAAATACAATTAAATTACAACAAATGTTCAAATTGCCGACCTTCAGCAACGATACAATGAGAAAGGCGAGCAGTAAATTCTTTCCTAAAGTTATTTGTGCAATTCCGTTCGGATTCGCTCCTTCAACTCTTCTACATTACTCGGTTGATTTTGACTCTGCTCTGCTCTTTAAATATCCCCACAAAAAAAAGTCAAATCTGGAGGCCTTGGTGGCCATTCGATAGGCCCCCTTTTACCTATCCACCTTCCTGGGAAAACGTTATTAAGGTAATTTCGTACCTCAACGCCATAGTGTGGGAGAGCCCCATCCTGTTGGTACCATAAATCATTTCTATTTGGAAATAGCTATTTCAGCTGTGGCAACAGATAATTTTGAAGAAATTCCAGATAACTAGCAGCAGTTAGGTTTCCCTCAAAAAAATATGACCCTACAATTTGATTGTTTATAATGCTGGCCCAAACATTAGATAACCTTCTCGGGATAATATGTCCTATACTCTTCCATTCAATGTGGATTTTCACTTGCCCAGTATCGACATGTCTGGCGATTTACGTGAACGTTCATGCAGCATATAAAAGACGCTTCATCTAAAAAAAGTACCTTTTGTATGAAACCCGGGTCTCTGTTACATTGTTCCCTAACGATTTCGCAGAATTCGATTCTTCTATCAAAGTCATCTTCTAATAGCTCCTGGACCAGATGTACTTTGTATGGATGCCACTTCTCCTTTTTTAGCACTCTTACACAGTTGATTGGTGGACATTATCTAGTGCGACCTGCCTAGAACTGGTATGAGGATTTCTTTGAAACGCCAGTACAACGTCCAGTTTTTTGGCTTCGGATATTGATGTTCTATTGATGATCTTTAACATGGCCCGTTTCTCTAATATTTTTTTCAATTTTACTTACTGTTGATTGAGTAATTGGATAGCGATTGGGGTATTTAGCATTAAATAAATTACGAACTTCTGCTTGAGTCCTCACTCTATCTCCAAAACCAATCATGGTTAAAATCTCGATTCGTTCTGTTAGTTTCATTTTTGCAAATGCTGTTATTAATGTCGGCGAAAAACTCGAAGAGTAAAAATTTTACTTTTATTATTTGACAGATTTAGCATTGTTTTTATCAATTTATTTTTTCGGAACCAACAATAAACACTATTTTGTTTTATTCATAATTTTGGTTAACCCTGTAGAAATAAATATTCAAATGATTACATTGTTGCAAAAGCGATAAGGAGAACTTTCAAATGAGCTGTCACGTGACCTCGGTTTGTATTTTAAAAATTCGTCGATGACTTCATTACATCATTACTAATGACGTAATGTCCAACACATCTATATAGCAGTTGATGGCCATTAAAAAATTAAAATTGAAGTGTTTTAAGATTTTTTTAAAAGTCGTCTGTTTCTGAAATAATGAATTTATTCCACACATTTGCATCATACTGTATATGGTATTGTAACGTTTATTTATTTTTACTAGTCTTTTAATTTATTTTTATACTATTTAAATCACTAACACTGTTTAATTTATATAACACAATTTATTTACAATACTTTAATTTATATAAGACAATCTTTCTAATCGCATTTATCTAACAACATACTACTAACTAACTAACTAACTCAAATATTCAAATCGGTCCTTAATATATAGGTAAGTATTGTTCCAGCATACTCCGGTCTATTCTCGATCGTATCGAGTCTAGATGCTTCGCTCGTCGGGCGCCGTATATTCTCGAAGACTCTCGCATCATCGCACAACATTGCCCCCTCCTTAAGAGATAGTTCCTCCTGGAACTTTTACGGAATTGAGACTGGATGGAGATACTTGCAACTGAATCCTCGTCTACAATTTCCAGTTGCATGGAAATAACATGGAATGGTCTTTGATGTCAGTTGGACACGGGGCGAATGGCTGCATACCAACACTTGGACTTCGGTATCTTGAAAGATTACTTCCACCATATTTCGGATGACCCTCCAATCCAATGAGTTGCACTCTATTTTTGGCATGGCTAGCTTCTGTACGTTGGACTCCAATATGTGCTCTCTCAAGTTAAGTAATGATTCCCATATATTTCGATAAGTGGGCTGGTCTTGGTAGGTATTCTTGGTAATCAGATAGAAGAGGCAACGGGAGTCATCTCGAAGTATCAAAGCCTTCCCAGTGGCTGGTAACTGATTTCGAAGTTCTGACAATCGACCAAACTTCCTTCGAAAGACAGACGCTAATCCTCGGCCGTCGCTGATAGTGGCGGAAACGCTATGGGCTAATGAGTAGTCATCAGGAAGTGTGAACAGGTCTTGCTGTCTCTCAATAGTCACGCCGTATCTAGCTTTCCCAGTACCTCCATATGCACCCATAAATTCTTCGAAAGCAAGGTCGGGTGTATCTTGGACTTGATTTACGACTTCTTCTTCCTGGTCATGATCTCCTTCAAATTTCGCCAGTCGGTTTCGGTGTACTACCTTAGGTTTTCCATTCGGGGTCTTTATTATACGGTATATGACGTCATTGATTCTTTTCTTGATGATGTATGGACCCTCCCAAGATTGTTGTAACTTTGGTGAGTACCCCTTCCGTCTTTTCGGGTTATGGAGCCAGACTTTGTCACCTTCTTGGAAACATCCTTCTATAGCTTGGGTATCATACCGTTTCTTCATCCTGTCACTGGCAACTTGGAGATGGGAGCGAACCAAATCATGCATGTCGTCCATTTTTCTACGTAACTGGATTACATAGTCTTCTCCAGCTATATCCTCTCCAGGTCGGCATCCAAACTCGAGGTCGCATGGTAACCTCATCTCGCGTCCAAACAAGACTTTTGCTGGTGTTTGACCTGTTGATTCATTGACGGCGGATCGATAAGCCATTGCAAAGAGCGAAATATACTGGTCCCAGTCTCTTTGGTGATTGGATACTACTTTTGATAGATATTTGCCAATGGTTTTATTCATGCGTTCTACCATTCCATCTGATTGTGGGTGCAATGCTGTAGTTCTTGTTTTCTTCATTCCTAAATTGTCGCAAATTCCTTGAAAGAGTTGACTTTCGAAGTTCCTTCCTTGGTCACTGTGAATCTCCAAGGGCACTCCATATCGGCAAATAAACTCCTTCACTAGCACGTCTGCGACAGTTGCTGCCTCTTGATTTGGAATGGCGTAGACTTCAACCCACTTCGTAAAATAATCCATTACCACCAACATGTATTTATTCTTATTCTCAGTAGTGGGGAACGGTCCAGCAATATCTAAAGCAATTCTCTCAAATGGGCTACCAACGTTATATTGTTTCATGGGAGCCTTTCCTCTTTTCTGAGGTCCATTACTAGCAGCACAGATGGTACACTTCTTACACCAGTCCTTAACATCATCGGAACTATTCATCCAATAAAACCTTTCACGAACTCTCTGCAGGGTTTTCTTAACACCAAGATGACCTCCTGATGGACTGTCGTGTAACTGTCGTAGTACTTCGGCTACTCTACTCTTTGGTATAACTAATTGCTTTCTGTTAACGGAACCGTCATTATTTTCAATTATTCTCTTTAATAAATCGCCTTCCAAAATGAAAGACTCCCACTGGGCCCAATATGATTTAAGGACTGTAGAGAATTTTGACACTTCTTGCCAAGTAGGTCGACGATCTTCTATCTTCCATTCTCTCATTTTCTTTAAAACAGGATCATTATCTTGTTCTTCTTTAATTCTAGTAGGTGCCCAGTCGTCGTTAACTACAGTTGTTCGTAGTATTGCAGTTTCTTTTAATTCTGTCTTACTGCAGTGAGAACACTCTTCTGGGCACGGTCTTCTGGAAAGGGAGTCTGCATTTCTGTGACTTATCCCAGCTCGATGTTCGATCCTAAAGTCGTACTCTTTGGAAACGTTCCGGGTCGAAGCTACCCCCTCTAGGCCGGCCCGTTTTAGTTTTTCCTGTGGAGTAGTTTCTTGATTCGTAGTGACCCCAGGACGTTTACATGAATTGCGAGCATGTCCTATTTCACCACAATTCCAGCGCCTGATGGTCTTCTTCTTTTTCTTATCAGTAAAGTTCTTCATCATGTTTACTAATTGGTCTAACTTATTTTCATCTTCCTCTTCCGTTACGGACCTTACTTTACTGTATCCTCCACAAGCTTTCGAAGCCGCTTCATACTCAAGCGCAGCAGACAAGATGTCAACTAATGTTTTGTGGTGGGCTAAACGGAGTGTCTTTGCCATTTCGTGGTCACGAAGTCCATCAAGAAATGCTTCAACAGCTAAACATTCCATCATTTGTTCTGGAGCTGAAGGGTAAGCAAATCTTACCAATCTGGCAATATCTACTTGGTACTCTTGAAGTGTCTCCTCTCGCTTCTGTTTTCGAGTCTTTAACTGCGATCGGTACAAGTTCTCCAAGTGTTCGTGACCATATCGCATGTTCAAGCTTTTCTTCAGTTGCTCAAAATCATCTGTGTCCTCCACTGGTATGGTCTGAAGAACATCCAAAGCGTCTCCTCTCAAAGCGATGGTGAGGTTTATTGCCTTCTCTTTTTGGGACCATCCGTTCGCTCTTGCAGCTGTTTCGAACTGTTTGAGATAATTTTCCCAGGACATCTTTCCGTCAAAGGTTGGGGCCTTAACACGAACAGAACTTTCGTTGCCTTCCAATTTCGGTTTCCGCTCCACTTTGTAGCTTCTCATTTCGTCCTTGTTTTCCTCTCCTAAATCTTCCATATCTTCTTTACCTCCTCTTTCCATCTCTTCTTTACCTCCTCTTTCCATCTCTTCCATTTGTTTTTCCATTTCTCTTATTTTCTCTTCAATTTTTTTTTCGAATGAAGACATTTTATTTTCCATAGAAGAAATATCCAAAGAAACTTTGTTTTCCAAAGAAGAAATGTCAGAAGAAACTTTATTTTCCAAAGAAGAAATATCAGCAGAAACTTTATTTTCCAAAGAAGAAATATCAGAAGAAACTTTATTTTCCAAAGAAGAAATATCATTTTTTAAAGAAGACATATCAGTAGAAACTTTGTTTTCCAAAGACGAAATATCATTTTTTAAAGAAGACATATCAGTAGAAACTTTATTTTCCAAAGAAGAAATATCACTCTTCAAAGAAGACATGTCGGAAGAGATATCACTCTTCAAAGAAGACATATCGGAAGAGATATCACTCTTCAAGGAAGACATATCGGAAGAGATATCACTCTTCAAGGAAGACATATCGGAAGAAACTTTATTTAATGAAGAAATAATTGTAGCAGAAGAGTCGTCTACAAAAATATGATTTTCTGGATCTAAACCATCATTTTCCAATGCTTGCTTAAGTCGCTCCAACAACTCAGTCTTCCTTCCTGTTGTTTCCAATTCACGATCCTCCAGCTCTTGA
This sequence comes from Ophraella communa, assembly GCA_035357415.1. Classification (NCBI taxonomy): domain Eukaryota; kingdom Metazoa; phylum Arthropoda; class Insecta; order Coleoptera; family Chrysomelidae; genus Ophraella; species Ophraella communa. The sequence continues at coordinate 13,927,026 of CM068988.1, read as the reverse complement.
CGCAATTCTGTCACTTTCAAGTCACAAAGTTTTTTCGACATATTTATTTATTTATTTTTTTTACCTTATTTATTTACAATATCCCACTTCTGACACCAATGTAACGTTTATTTATTTTTACTAGTCTTTTAATTTATTTTTATACTATTTAAATCACTAACACTGTTTAATTTATATAACACAATTTATTTACAATACTTTAATTTATATAAGACAATCTTTCTAATCGCATTTATCTAACAACATACTACTAACTAACTAACTAACTCAAATATTCAAATCGGTCCTTAATATATAGGTAAGTATTGTTCCAGCATACTCCGGTCTATTCTCGATCGTATCGAGTCTAGATGCTTCGCTCGTCGGGCGCCGTATATTCTCGAAGACTCTCGCATCATCTGTTTCCTTCGCGTCTGGTCATAGCGCCAGGGGCGTACTCGCACAACAGTATAGTATATATTATGGCGATAGTTTATGGATTTTCTTTATTCGTAAATTTCTTTTGCAATTTTTAGATATCACGCTTTCTCGCAAAATTATCGGTAATTTTTATGCACTCTGCAATTTTAACCGAAAATTTCACACCTCGACTTTTTAACCAAATTCGGCAGCCAGAAAAATTTCCGGAAATTTATTCGAGACCCCACGATATTGAAGTGTAAATTTTTTTCCAATTTTGGTTTTAAATTTTTTTACCGAGTACCACGCAAGCTTAAATTATTCCTGGAAATTTTCTTTTTGGCACGAATATTTTAGGAAAATTATTCCTTGTCGCTCCGCGACTCTTAATTAAAACTTTTTGTCTTCTTGGAGTACTTTAGTTTGAAAATCTTTAACTTCAAAGCTTTGGGGTTTGTTAAAATTATTTAAATTGTTGAGAGATGAGAGATTTTCCTTCAAAAGGACTATTAAATTAGTATTTTTATTCTTCTACTTTCTCTACTTCCAGGTATGTCTATTATGTTTATTTCAGCCACATTTAGAATGACAATTTTGACTACCTTTTAAGTTTTTTTATTAAATTACATTTTCTACTTATTACTTTCTTTATTAATTTTAATCTTTTTATTTTATTATATTACTTACTTTGCCCCCTTAATCAATGTTTGCAAGTGCCCTTGGAGGTGTATAAATCCACAATTACAATTTTACATTTATTTTCAATCAAAAACACAAGTTATCAATTCATCTGCTACTTTTACTTAAAAATTAACTTTATTCACCAATGATAGATGAACTTATAAAAATGCAGTGCTTTGAGATTCAAGGTAAATAAAAAACTTTTAGTTTGTTGGTACAGTAATAAATTTTTTATTTTATAATCACAGTCTTTTACATTTTTACATAAAAACTATATATAAGTAAATGCATCATCACTCAGTACAAAATTATAACTAGATATAAAATTTTAATAAAAAACCAAGGCATATTTCATTCTATTAAGTATGTACATTTAATTAGGACAGTTCACTGCTTAATCAATATACCCAGATTTTATTATAAACACGATATTTAAGAATATTGAAGGAACTAAATCTAATTAATTAAATATTGTTTTTTTGTAAATACATGTATAGAGATTTCATTATCGTTATAAATAAAAAAAAAATAACATTGATAAAATTATTTCTTTCAAAATACAGATTCAATAAAATTTCATTTTTCTAGTACCAAAGTGATGTGAGTATAAGTATCACTTTTACAAATATGAGTATGATAAAATTTAAAATAAAAATGTTCAATTTACTGGATGATCTTATATGATATTTTTTATATCTAAAACTAAAGGTGGATTCATGCAACAAAAATTAAAGCTAAGATTGATTTAAAACATTGGCCCGGGCCAATTTTACCCCAACAATAAGTAGCAACAAATATTATACATTCATATATTTTTTTGGGTAGTTAATAATGCCTCGACTCCCAAAAAAACGCCTTGGGTCAAGACCCTATGCGAAGTATACGTCTGAAAAACTGGAAGAATGCTTACAAGAAATAAGATTAGATCGGATGTCGCAACGAAATGCTGCCGCAACTCATAGGATTCCCAGATCTACAATCAAAAATCAAAAATAAATTAAAGGGCAAACACTCAAAAAATATTGGCCGATCTCGAGTGTTTTCAGATGCGGAAGAAGCTGCTTTTGAACAGCATCTTATCAATTTCGCAGATTTCGGTTTTCCTGTAGTTGCAATGGACTTTCGGATCGCTGCTAAAGCTTACTTAGACAAAAAAGGATCCCGTATTTCATTATTTAAAGGTAATCTGCCTGGACCTGAGTTGACAAAATCTTACTTGATGCGTCATAAAAACTTAGCCCCGCGAATTAGTTCCAATATCAAGAGAGTTCGAGCAGAAGTTTCTGAAGCTGAATTGAATGACTATATGGAAAACTTAGATGTCGCTGTAGAAAATATTCCACCCTCTCGAATATGGAATTACGATGAGAGCAACTTAAGTGACGACCCAGGAAATAAAAAAAAGTCATTTGAAAAAATATGCAATTTTAGCAAAAGTGACATGTTTTGTGGCAATGCAGAAGTAAAATGCCTTGCTCCTTATGTTGTATACAAAGTCGAGCATCTCTGACTTGGAAAATCTCTGGAAAATGGCCCCCAAAAATGTCGCTACAACCGCTCCAAGAGTGGGTGGTTTGACGGAACTACATTTGAAGATTGGTTTGAATATAATTTTCTTCCGGAAGTGAAAAACGAAGATGGCATATCAGTGCTAGGGTTCTTCAACTATGTGAGCAGAATAAGATTCGTATGTTTACCGCCAAACACAACCCACCTCACCCAACCATTGGATGTGGCATTTTTTGCTCCGTTAAAAAGAGCTTGGCGAAATATTCTAACCAAGTGAAAAGAGTCAAAAAGTGGTTCCAGATTTTCAACCATTCCCAAAGATTATTTTCCAACCTTACTTAATTAAAGAACTTATTCGAAATCTAGAAATGGATAAAAGCCAGAATCTAATTTCTGGTTTTAAAAAATGTGGGATTTATCCTTTAAATAAGCAAATGTTCCTGGATCGCCTACCAAAAAACTTGACTGAAGAGAATAAAGAGATGATGGGTTCAGCTTTCTTAGAACAAATAGAGGCAAAACGTGCAGAATATTTGGCAATTGAGAATAGGACCAAGCAGAGAAGAAAAATATTGCAGTTTCCTGCTGGGAAAAGCATAGGTTCCAGTGATCTGATAAGTCCAGAGACCATGCCTGAATCTTCAAAACAAATATCTGCTAAGCGGAAACGAGATTTGTCCTAAAGCTCTTCTGAGAGATCCTTAAATGAGATTGATTTAATCAAGATTTCAGAAGAAAGACCCATAGTATACTGTATAGAAAAAGGAATTAAATTTTGGAGGTGGCCAGAAAAAAATGACACATTTTTGTACAGTTGGGAGGATGTCATTATGAAAATTAATGAGACAAAAATGGTGTCCTATAGCGTTTTCCATTCGTCGCACTCGGGCAGCACTGTCAGATGCATGCTCTAGGGCAAAACCAATGGAACACGAAAATTAATTTGACCCGAACCGGACTGTTTGTTTTTATTGACATTTGATATCAATAATAAAAGATTTGATTTTTTGTTTTGTAGAGTGTAGATTTTATTTAACTGGGTGTGTTTGTCATTTGGTTGTAAACATATTTATAATAATGTATTTATTGAAAATGAAAATTAACAATGAAATTTTCTTCCTCGACTTTGCAAATGATTACGAAACTCACTATCCGCCATTATTGTTTTGCACTACCGTAACGTATCCCTTGATCAAATAGCTAGTGCCAAATTATTGCCCTCGGTTCGCCCTTAGCTCGCTCGGAGTTTGAGTGACACATGAATGAAACACAAAGAAATTAAGAAAAGTTCAACGAATGGAACACAAAACTGGCGCGAGTTCTGCCCCAGTGCGACGAATGGAAAACGCTATTAGAAAAATCAGTACAAAGTTTCAGAAATTGACAATTTTGTTGAAAAATAGGTGTAAATTTTAGTATGCATGGAGGATATATATTTTTTGTTGTAAAATTTTGTATTTTCTCAGTTTATTATATATTTTAAATACCGCCAGTCGTTTTTTTTCAGCTTTTATTTACTTACATTCCATTTAACCCCAGTGTAATATTAACCCAAGACCTAATTAACATGCACGGGACAATCTTTCCCCGATTCAAGCCAACTTTTGCCCCCTTGAAAAAAAATTTTTTTGACAAATAATTTATTATGCAGACAAACTAAAGTACAAAATCTGTGGGACTATCCATTATGATATAATATATAAATAAAAATTACTTACCATAGAGATTAACAGGTGCTTTATTACAAGCCAAAAATGACCACAAAAATAAAAAAATTGGGCCAATGTTTCCCCATTTGACAGTATCAATTTTAATTGGACAACACTCCCACATGAAATACTTTTTCTTAAAATACTTTAAAAATAATGATTTTTTAAAAGAAACATTAAAACTCTCTGTCCTAAATAATATAAACCCATCAAAAAGTTTGCCTCTTAATGGTGTATGGGCGGGGCCAATCGCCGCTTGTCACCACTGTTAGTAGTACAGTCACTGTAGTGTAAATTAGTTGAGCGCGCCGATTGAGTACTAAAAATTACAGTATGTTCAAATTTCTTGTACTAAAAGCTAAAAGTAAGATTATGTAGTTATGCTTGTAGTGTTTATTTTTTATATTTAAACATGTGGAATCATAAACAAATATAGTTTGATTCAGCTTTATAAAGCAAATCCTTGTTTATATATGCGAAAACATTTATTGCATAAAAACAGAAATGCCAGAACGAGTGTGGTAACGTATAGAATTTGGCATTTGGAATCAGATCATGTATTCTAACTAGCAGCGAACGTGTCACCAAAAAATATAAAAACTATAATTATATTGTTTTGCTAGATTGATAAACCTGCTCTCTGGTATTATGATAAAATGTTATTCGTAGCAGAGCATTGCACACCTAATGCTCACAGGACAGTCTTCCGTTTTTCAAATTTTACCAGCCGATGACAATATTGGAATTGGATTGCACTCAAAATCAAGACGAGGACATTGAAAATTAAATTTATCAACTGGAAAATAATTATGATTTGGTAACATATAACATCTGCAATTTTAACTTGAAAATGTAATAGTTTTTTTATTCTATTCAGGAAAGACAAGACAGTGAAGACGTTGTAGAGCTGAATCGAACAAAAAAACTTAAAAATGAAAAAAAACTTGATTCAGCAGCTACGAGTTTATCCGAGAATTTACCAACCCGTTCAACAAGCAGAAATAGCACCCACTATGAAAGTGGTAGTAGTACAGAAAGAATTATTAAAAAAGAACAAACCTGTTTTGTCAACTTTGACAAATGCTCTGACATATGAAGACCAGTCAAAACCTGTTGTTGCTCCTGCAGAAAAGTAACATCAAAATCTTTGCAGAATTTGTAGAAAGTGAACTTGAATTTTTGATGCCTGATGAAGAGACCTTATTGAAGACGCAGGAACAAATAACTAATATTATTTGGGATGCCCGCAAAAAAATAGCTTCTAAAAATTATAAAAAATAATTTGGGGAAAAATAGCTTCTAAAAATTATAAAAAATAATTTGGGGAAAAATAGCTTCTAAAAATTATAAAAAATAATTTGGGGTAAGCTAGTCTTGTTTTGTCTTCTGACAAATTGTAAAATTTTGAACGAAATGGGCATGTCCGGTCAGTTTATTAATTTTCTTAATTTATGTTGCATGAACAACCAAAAAATATTCTTAGTTTAAATTTAATCTAATCTAAAATTTATTTTAGTTTAGTTGATGTTGCACGAATTCACCTTAACTTGATTTATTGTGTCAAAACCTTCCAAGAACTTGTCAAAGGGGGATTATTTACAGCATTTTTATGAAATTGTTTATTAAAAACAGTCGTTGAAGAACTGAATGTGCAAAATATCCGAAATATTGTATACTTACAGTAAAAACATACCATACCTTTTTTTACTGAACCTAACTTCATAAAAAAAAGTTCTTGTTACAATTGTTATAAGAAACTGAATAAGAGTCAACGAGTTATCTGTTTTAGCACCAAGTGCTAAGTTTGTCAACTGACGATAAAATTTCGGGAAGCATTTGAAGTAATTGTAATATTTTGCTAAAACGCAAAGAGTCTGTTAAAAAAATGCGATAATAAAAACATTGAAAGCTAATTCTTAAACAAATTATTAATTAATAATAAAAAAGAAGAAGAATAATAAAAAAGAAGAAGGTGTTTACAACAAGTTCTTGAACGACCTTCCGTTTTTTAGAGCTTAGAGCGATGGAACGAATATATTTCTTCCCAGTGTCCTCTACGTTCCAGACGTTCCAAACAAAATTACAGATTGTACAACTAGGAAGATTCGTCGCTTTTTTGAATAAATTTCATTTATATCCCTAAATTAATAATAAAAATAAAAGTTCACATTTCAAATAATCAGTCGTATGAAAATAATTCATGTGATTTTTTTCGTCCTCAAATATTGTCGTAGTTCTTCGACGAATTTAAACATCGTATTGGCGAATTCTTTTTCCAACACACGATTTGGTACCCACGGTAATTTCAGGTCGATATTGAAGACCCAATTTAAAAGACATTTACCGGGATCGTTATTGTAATTTTCCAAGATGAAACCACCAACACCGTGCTCTCCTCTGCACACAAAAAAGGGTACATTAAATTTGACATTAAAAAAATGTGTTGTATCTTTCGGTGTTGCCATTTTGTTTGATTGCACTAAGTTTTAATGGGTATAAACATAATCAAATAAAATTTCTGGAGATATAAAAATACTAGAAAATAAATAATAACTAAAACTATAAATTTCTTAAAGGATCACATTGTATACGTGGGTTGTCTGAAAAGTTTCCGACCTAACAAAGATACTAGATATTTTCTCTTTAAAATAATTTTTATTTTTCTACATAGTCTCCTTGTAAGTCTATACACTTCTCTCAGCAATGCTCCCATCTCTTCAACCCGTCCAAATAGTACTCGGCGTCTTTCTCTGCAAAATAGTTGTTTACGAAGGTGATGGCCTCCTCATTCGACGAAAATCTCTGTCCTCCGAGCGCAACTTTTAGCTTAGGGAACAAAAAAAAATCGCTTGGGGCTAGATCTGGTGAGTAAGAAGGGTGGTCAAGCAGTTGAAACCGTAATTCGTGGATTTTCGCCATGGCAACCGCTGAGGTGTGAGACGGCGCATTGTCTTGGTGAAACAAAATTTTTTTCTGTAAATTTGGCCGTTTTTCCACAATTTATGCCTTCAGCTTGTCAAGTAATGATGCGTAGTATGCTCCTGTAATGGTTTTTCCGTTTTTAATCGATTAAGATAACTTCATGACTATCCCAGAAAACAGTTGCCATCACTTTCCCAGCCGAAGAAACAACCTTTGCTTTTATGGAGCCGATTCCCCCTTCGCAGTCCATTGTTTTGACAGTGTTTTGTTTCTGGAGTATAATGTTGTATCCAAGTTTCATCTACAGTAATTAATCGGCGCCAAAACTCTGATTTATTGCGCCTAAACTGCGCCAACAGAGAGTTGGAAATGTTCATTCAAACAAGTTTTTGGTCGAAAGTAAGCAAACGCGACATCAAACGCGCGGACAGCTTTCTCATGCCTAAATCTTGATTCAGTATGTGACAAAAACGTTCTTTGGACATGTTTATAGCCTCTGCTATCTCTCTAATTTTAATTCGACGGTTGTCTAGCACCATTTGGTGAATTGCGCGATATTATCGTCAGTGATTGCAGTTTTTGGACGTCCCGAATGGTCATCGTCACCCAAGCTGGTACGGCCACATTTAAATTCAGCAGCCCAAAATTTTACGGTGGTAAATGATTGTGAAGAGTCCCCGTACACAGCATCCAGCTCGTCTTTGATTTGCGTGGCATATTGCCTTTCAAAAACAAATGACTGCTCGATACTGGATTTTTTCCATCCAAACACTCACATCGACTCACTCAAATAATTGTCAAACAACAACTGCGTGTCCAAAATGGCTGAAATTTTAGTGGGTACCTTTCAAAGCATACGCAAACACATTCCCCTACTTTTGTTTACGAGTGCTGCCATCTTCATGTTGAGGTCGGAAACTTTTAAGACAACCCTCGTATGGATTAATAACCAGATTCAGTTTGGATTTTAACCAAGTCTGATCATCAACTCTATTTTGAAAATTAAAAAAAAAACAATTTGCTTTTTCTCAGGTAGCAAACCTCAGCCTCTTATGAGAATAACACAACAACAACACAACAATATTCTCTGATATCTGATCTGACCTACAGTTTATAATTATTATCTAACCTAATTGCAAAGTATTAGTTCGGAATTGTTTCTAAAATAAAGCTAATTAGATAAGCTGTAATAAGATAATAATAGGTAGCAATAAATGTTGTGTACGATATTTACAAAATTGTAAACAATTTTCCCCGAAAATCGTAACAAGTTCAACTGCCTGTATAATTAAGCCTATATGATTAAAAAGAAGCACAAAAATAATTATCTAGTGCCGCCAAATTTTTTTGTACTAAATTTTTTAAAAATTATTAAAACCTATTGCTAATTTTTTTTTTATTTCAAATACAGGGCCATGACTGATTTGTCTGAATAGTTCACTATTACTTAGCAAGTAAATAACGAAAAATAATTTTTTTCACTACTAGCTTCTAAACCTACCTTTATTGACTTTTGTTGAGGTAATATAGTTCATTATCAACCAAGGTAGAAAAATACAGGGAATATTTGATTAGAACTAAATTTCAATCCATTTGACAGAATGTGAGGTTAACTAAAGCAAAGACTTAATGAATATAGCAATTATGCGCCAAGGTAGGAAAATGAGTTATTATTGTCGAGGTCCATTAAAGACCGAGAAGCGAAGCTTCGACTGTCAACAACTGTCAACCCTAGTAAAGCAACAGTTGTCAGTTTCACCAGGAGGCGGAAACTGGATTAACTTCAAATCCCCTCCCTCTATGGAGAAACTATTAAGGAAGCGAATTAAGTCAAATATCTGACTTCATCAGAGGCATAGGGCTAATAGAACGACTACAACCCAGAGGTGAGCCACAATAGATCTTTCAGGTCGCAGTGGAAGGGACATTGAAAGACCACTCATATAGAACCTAACCTGACCCGACCTAACCTAACCTGACCTAAACTAACCTAGCTATTTGTATCTGTATGTGTTACAAAACGGTTAAATAAATCAATTATTAGCTCAATAGGCTTGACTTACCTAGAAATCTTGTCAGCTTTTGGAACAGAAGGATGATCTGTTTTACAAGAAAAGATATATTTGGAATTTTCCATGATACCTCGACGTCTAACGCTGACGAAATCCCTACTAGATACTAAACCTCCTGCTGCTTCTTTCGATATGGTATAAATAATATCGGTATATTCGTCGATTGTTTGAATTTTGTGAGTTTCTTTAACAGCACTGTTCCATTTCACTATATCATACTCCTTATCATACAACTCTTCCATAAGGTACTGCGGCGAAGCATCAATTACGGCCTAAAGAGAATAGAATTTAATATTTAATTGCAATTCAATAATAACAAAAAGAAGTACAAGCAACACTGATTATGAAATGTATATTGTTTGGGAAAAGAAAAGTAAGCTTGTGAATAATTATTGTGCTAATTCTGAAACTTGGAAATATTGATACCAAATACATTATTACACTACCACTACATCAACAAACACACTATTAACCATCTACTGCATGTTTCAACAACCAAGTTATCTTTTTAAGATATTAAATATATTTATACAGCAATTTAAAACTTTATTTAAGAAGATTAAGTTTATTTAAGAAGATTAAAATATATCAATTTAGCCCAAATGTGGGATGAAAATCCTCTGTACAACTGAAGAGGGGTTTCTAATGCTTCCTGTGCAGTACAGTATTCCATATATGTCCACAAGGCTTCTAAACATCCAAAATGATGGCTGCACTGTAGTTTCAGTAATTATTGTATTGTAAGTATTGGAGCCTGCAGCCATGTTTTAGAAAGTAAATGTAGTCAAGTGACAAGGGTATAAAGAGAGGTATTTACTCAATTAATGGGATAATGTTATTGTTTAAGATAATGAGGTTGAAGATACAATGGTTTCTCAAGAGTTTTTCTGGACAATTTCAACCTCTTTTTCATATATGTAGTAATTTAGAGCTGAAAAATATAAATGGGGGTTGATTTTTTACTTTTTTCCCATTAGATAATTGAAATTAAAACAATTTAAGTCAAGGTCTGTTGTGTTTTTTTTTAATATTTAAAATTATTAATAACTACCTCTAGCCTAAATATTTTCCTATTATTGCTGTCAGTAGCTGAATAAATTTGATCACCATTTTTTTTAGTATAAAATACCCAATTAATGTTTTTAAACAGATTCCAAGCTGCTTCTACTGTAGCATAAGCTAAATTCTTGTAATCTTCTTCCTATAATAATAATAATAATTCTTGTAACAAATAGAAAAAGCAATTAAATTAATCATTAAAATGTTAAAAATAATTCAATTTGCACACACCATATTAATAACTCACACAAAACTTTTTTCCAAGAGAAAAATTGAAGTAACTAGACCCTTAGACCATAACATAGGTGTCTTATAAACACTATAAAACTTTTTTAAAAGTATAATTTTTTTTTGAATAACAGATTAGAGATATTCATTAGATTCAAATCAACAACAAAAAGTTTAGTGAATTTTAGATCAGTATCAATAACTTTTACTTTTAAATTTATTTATAGTAGATTATAATTATATACAAAAAAAATCTTACTTCTTTCCTTGTTAAAACAACAGATTTGTAAATTTTAGAATGGTTTGTTTGATCAACTTTATATAACGAGCCTTCTGGAGATGCCTGTGGAGAATAAAAGTTTCCAATACTTTCAGTATACATAGATGGAAGCCCTTGGACATAGCTCCTAATAAGAGGAGTTCTTTCAGTCTCTGCAGCTGAAAGGGTATAAAATTTATTACAAATTTTTCATAGAAAGTTTTTAAAACAAGCAACTTACGAAAAACAAATCTGTTTGCATAATTTTCTTGTGGAATAACCCTGAAATCAAGAAACCAAGCTTCACCCCATGCAAGAATGAAAGACACTAGGACTAACAATACTTCAAAAATTGGTTGAGGTGAACTTGGCCACTGAAAGATCAATTTAAGTAAAAAAAAAACAATTAAACTGTTTATTTTCACTTACATTAAAAAAAAGCACTTTGGCAATAAGAAAACCACAAGTTCCAGCTGTTGTTGTCTACAATGAAAAATTGGTTTAAAAAATCAAAGCTCATATGAAGTCTCAAACTTACTGATATTATAATCCAATGGTTTTTGTAAAGAATAGCATAGAACAAGGTTAACAAAGCAAACCTGGAGAAGGATAGTATTACAATATCAAACAATGATGTCTTTATATTATAATGTATAACTTGTTCTGTTAAAGCCTTTATTATATAATCTCCATTTAACTAAAAAATTAATTCTTGGTCATTTAAATATTTTAACATGATCACTGGTGTATAGAAAAAAATGTACTAACCATAACTGAAATAATCCACATTAAAGATGTAAAAAGAAAATCAAAAGTAACAAAAAGGCAAAAAAATCTTCTAACATTGGACATTCTTCCATTTGTACGTTGACCAGCTACCAAATCTTCAGAAATAATATAATCTCTAAAAGAAGGTGCTGTGTTTACACTATATGAATATGCTAGAATAGAAAACTTTGCATAGTTAACATATTTTTTCATGGATATAGTCATAAACAACTAAGTAACTTGTAACCTGAGTATGTACAAGTAAGCAAATATAAGAAAATGACCATTATCTTTTATTATTGTTTACTTACAAACATCAATCGGAGATTGGATATTATTAACTTCTGATTGATTAATGTTCACAGCATTTTCTTGATCGGGAGTGCTCATATTTTAAACTAATTGATGATTACGATAATATTATAAAATACAAAAAAATGGTTTTAGGAGTACACTTTGAATTCTTAAGTTTATAAATACTTATTATTTGTAAAATAATGACATATTGTTTATCTTAGTTTTGAGAAATAAGCTTGAATACAACACAATGGATAAACATTTACACAACAGATGATAAATGTCAAATTTATTGTTATGACATTAATGTATTCTTTTCAATTAATTAAGTGATACAACTAATAGCATTTGCACAAAAAAATCCATGAAACTACAAACTTTGTCAATAATTATATAATGATTAGACTAAACAATATTTATAAATTGATTACAATGGTGTTGTTTACATCCTTTTACAAAGTTTAATTTCGTCTTTATGCATACTTACCTATAAGAGTGCTCATCACGAAATCTTAGAGGGGGTAATCATGTTTATCAGAGGCGGCAAATTCAAGATTTGTGGACAAGTATTAGTTACCCAGACAAAAATATTACCATCTTTAAAAAAGTTCTCGGATGACGTGGTAATTAATATTATTCATCTTAACTGAAATCAGATTAAAAGTAAATTAAGCACAACGCCCATGGACATTGATAGTTAAAATATATGTGTGTTGGAAACAGACACTTTTTGTTGGAGTTTTTCGTTGGTCTTATCATTTTGTATACGTGTAAGAGGTATTATTTATTTGGTAATAAATAAAAGAGGGTTCCGTTCAACTAAAACATATATTGTGCAAATTAAAATATATAATCATGTGGTACGAAATAAAAAGGTTCGAAAGCCGTTACGTGCTATCGATGCACCCTCTCCCGTAGCTTGTGTATCACTGACTCTCGGCCTCGGCGTCGGGGTTGGTTCCCGCGCGCTGGCCTTCGGTTGTACCCATAGGCGGGTACTTCGGGGTTTCGGCTGTTACAGGACTCCCCCTCTGGATCGTCTTAACGTCCTCGTAGACGGTCCAGTAGATTCTTTTTGGGTTGGTTTTTTGGGTCTGCCTCTTTTTCTTAAAGGAATCATTGCAGTTGAAGGTTCATCTTTGTCTTCGTCCGCTCGTCTGTATGGGGTTAGGTCGCTTATATGGTATTTGCCCAACGGTATATCATCATTTACGTTTGCTACTTCGTACGATGTTTGTCCTTTTTTGCTGAAAATTTTATAAGGACCATCCCTTTTGGGAACGAATTTGGAAGTTAATCCTTTGGCTGCTTTGCTTAGGATATGGGTCTTCACAAGGACTAAATCGCCTATTTCAAAGTTCGGGCCGGTGGTTTTCTTTTTATCAGCGTATTTCTTCGAATAATCTTGGGCGTTTTCGATGTTCTCCCTTACTTGTTTCATGGTGTCGGACATTTTCAATAAATACGGTGTGATCTCAGGGACGAAATTCGTGTTTTCGGTAATAGCTCGGAGATCATGTTTTACGTCGTCTACGGTACGGAGTTCTCTTGCAAAGTTCAAAAAAGCTGGCGTATAGCCCGTTGTTTGAGTTATACTGGTATTCATTGCGAATCTTATCGAAGGTAATTTTAGAGACCATTCCTGGTGATCATTACCAACTAGAATGGATAGTTGGATTTTCATGTCTCGATTTTTCCGTTCACATGGGTTTGCTTCGGGTCTGTACACAGGAGTTAAAATTTGATCGAATCCTAAGCATAATGAGGCACATTGCATAATGGCTCCAATAAATTGTGCACCGTTGTCTGAAATAACTCTTCTTGGGCAACCATATCGAAGAATGACTTCGTCAATTAGGCATCGGGCGCAGTTCTCGGCAGATGCTTCTGTTAGTGGGAAAATCTCGACCCATTTGGTAGTTGTATCTTCGATTATAAATATCCATCGGTATCCTTCCGGAGTAACGGGAAGCGGGCCAAACAAATCGATTGAAATGGTTTCAAATCTTTGGTTTACTGCTGGCGTCTTGAGAAGTCCCGACGGTTTCATATTTGACGGTTTATATTTCTGACATTTGTCGCATTTGTGTACGTAGTCTTTAATATCCTTTTGCATTCCAGGCCAGTAGTACCGTCGTGAGATTTTTTGTGTTGTTTTTTCAGCTCCATAGTGTCCTGCTGATGGGATATCGTGGTACTCATGTAGGATCTTTGCACGGCTGCTTTTTGGAACTACAAATTGTGCTTCTTCGGAATCTTCCTCCGGTACGTATCTGTATAAGATTCCGCTTGCCATTATGTAACCTCTAGAAACCCAATTTGTTAGGTTAGGGTCATCTTTTGTTTCGAAGGAGTCGATTATCTTTTTGACCTCCGGATCAGCAAGTTGCTCTTTTCTTAATTGTTTTGCATCTATGGAAGGTAACTCTGTGATTACTGAACATATGCCGCAGTTATTGCTGTTGTCTTCGTCCCCGCAGGTCGGGCGTGATAGTGTGTCAGCTAAAACGTTGCACTTTCCTGGCGTGTATGTAATCTTTAGGTTGTATGGTTGCAAGGCCAGCGCCCATCGAGCAAGTCGTCCCGTAGGTGATTTTAATGACATTAGCCACTTCAACGCTTGGTGATCCGTTGCGACTATGACAGATTCAGCACCTTCGATGTAGCCTCTAAATTTATCATCTATGGCCCATTTTAAAGCTAGTGCTTCGCGTTCCGTAGTGTTATAATTTCGCTCTGCACTCGTCAATAATCGGCTGGCGTATTCTATAGGGCGTTCATCATATCCTTCGCCTTGGAGAAGGGCGGCTCCAATTGCATAGCTGCTTGCATCCGTACGGACAATAAATGGGAGTTTTTCATCTGCCTGTCGTAGAATTGGGGCTGTTGTTAAAGCATTCTTTAGTGCGTCAAAAGCACTTTGTTGCTTATCGGTCCATTCCCATCTTGCGTTTTTCTTAGTAAGGTCTGTGAGTGGACGTGCAATTCCCGAGAAGTTCTGCACGAATCTTCTAAACCACGAACATGTTTGAATAAAGGACTGTAAATGTTTAAGGTTACGTGGAGGGGGTAAGTCTCTGATGGCGGATATCTTTTGGAGATCAGCCTGAATACCTTGTTTAGTAATTAAGTGTCCTAAATATTTACAATTTTCCCGAATGAATGAGCACTTTTCCCGTCTAGCGCGTAATTTAAATTTTCTTAGTCGCTCGAACACCGAGACCAAATCGCGTAAGTGTTCATCAAAACTGCTTGAAATTACAATAATATCGTCTAGATAAGTGAGTACTATAATATCGCGTAAACCGTTTCTAAACCTGTCCATGAGTCTTTGGAAAGTTGCACCCGAGTTTTTCAGACCAAACGGCATTCGTTTAAAACGGAAGAGTCCGAATGGTGACGTAAAAGCGGTTTTGTCGCGATCGCACTCGCGCACTTCGACTTGCCAGTAGCCCGACCGTAAGTCTATTGTGCTCATAAAAAGGGTCTTTTTCGCTAGGTGAAGCAGTTCGTCAAGGCGCGGCATCGGGTAACTGTCGGTTACTGTAACCGAATTCAAACGGCGATAGTCAACACACACACGTAAGCTACCGTCCTTTTTGGGTACTAATACGACGGGCGCTGCCCATGGCGATTCACATTCTTCTATGGTGTCGTCAGCTAGCATCTTGTCAATTTCCATGCGCAGGATATCTTTTTTCTGTGAGGACATTCTGTAGGGTGGGACTGCACTTGGTGTGGCGTTGTTGATGATTTCTATTTTGTGCTCAGCGAAAGGGGTCGGTTCTCCCCCTGGACTGAAGATATCCTGGTTTTCTTCCATGATTTCGTTTAACTTGCGTCTTTGGTCTTTATCCAACATATAACCTTCATCATCACGGAGAGACAGGGCGTTAAGGAGATTTAGTTCGAGATTTTCGGCCAGAGAAGGCGTATCTTCTGTTTGTAAGGCATAGTGTTGGTCCTCGTCGTCGAATTTCCATGTACGTTGAGGGATGTTGAAAACTAGTTTAGCATCTTCGATAAAGTCCATCCCAAATAATGTGAAATTATTTACGGTGTTTTCGAAAACCAAAAACTTCGTGGGCACGTATTTGTTTTTGATTTTTACTATTGTCTGAACAAATATTACTTTTCTTAGATTTGTCTGACCGTCGGCGAGTGAAACTTGGAGTTCAGATGTTTGCATGGGACATTTGTTTCTTAATAGTACTTGGTAGAGAGAGAAACTAGCAACGCTCTGTCTTGCACCCGTGTCTATGAAACCCGTTCCGTGTGCACCGCAAATTTCAACATTTATAATTGGTCTGTTTCGTGGGGATTCTTTATGAGACGTGTCCAGAGTGCAGAATTCCGGTTTGACTTGTGCATCTCGGGAGTCTGGTATGTCGTTGCACTTTGGGCAGTCTTTTCTAAAATATCCAGGGTTTCCACATCCGAAACAAGAAACGATAGGGCCGGTGGTTCTGGAAACGGTAGTTTCATGGTGAAAATTTTGGTTGGCATTAGAGGTTATCTCTCGTTTTTTATTTAACTTTCTACAGTTTTCTGCGGTATGTCCGAAAATTTGGCAATATTTGCATTTAGGTCTGGTTTTAGAAATATTTTCACTCGTTTTACGTTTATCGTCGCCGCCGCTGTCTTTTTCGAAGTACATTTCCTCGGTTTTGCGCGCTAAATCTAAAAGTTCGCTAAAAGTACTCACTTTCTCGCGTGGAATTTCTTTTCGAATTTTATAAGACAATAGTCCATACACCATATCGAGTTGAGTTTCTTCGGTTAACGTATTTGGCGGTATATGTGACAGGATTGCCCGCGCGTTGCACACAAAAATGTCGGTCGGCGTATTTGAGTCTTGTTCTATCGAAAACAATTCTTTATAAACCCGATAACACGGTTTCCGCGGACCGTATGTTTGTTTTAATAATTTAATAGCGTCTACCCACGTAGTAACGGTGGCTTTAACACCCTGCCACCACGTTGCGGCTAAATCTATTAGTAGCATAGAAAGTCCTTTAAGCGCGTTTTCATCCGAAATGTTAGTACACTCTTTATACGTTTCGACAGCGTCCACGAATGCGTTAACGTCCGAGTTTTTATCACCGGTAAAACGATGCGTGCATTTAGCAAAACTTCCCGGTGGTAGGCCGCCGGGCGTAGTAACAACCACCTGTGGAGGAGTAGCGTTTGCGGTGCTGGTTTGTATTTGCTGAACTATAGTATTTTGCATGGTTTGTAATAAAGTTGCGAATTGATTTTGCGTCATGCTTATAATTGGATTTATATTACCTTGTTCCTCCGGATTCGACATTTTACCTGCTTGGGAAGTTTGTTTTTTGGCAAAACTTCTTGTAACAACTCTATTCGGTAGGTTCTCCGTGTTGAAGGTGTTTTACACTTGTCAATAATAGTCCACAGGCACAAGTGGTGTTTGCAACGTTTACTGATCGGATGTTTTTGTTCGGTAAATTACGAAGTAAGTGTTCTGAAAAATCGCGATCAGGTTAAACACGTTTGTTAGTTTTGAAAACGTCTTAGCAGAAAATGCTAGATTCTGGGTATAAACGAAAAAAAAATTGTCTTACTAGGAAACCCTTTTGGTTTTGGACAATCACTGTTTATACGTACACAGGTTAAATGGTCACGTAGGCACTTTCCACGTGTTAAAACATTTACCGGCACTTTACACTTTAGTTAAACGGCCACGAGTTGAGCGCCAGAGTTTGTAAGAGGTATTATTTATTTGGTAATAAATAAAAGAGGGTTCCGTTCAACTAAAACATATATTGTGCAAATTAAAATATATAATCATGTGGTACGAAATAAAAAGGTTCGAAAGCCGTTACGTGCTATCGATGCACCCTCTCCCGTAGCTTGTGTATCACTGACTCTCGGCGTCGGGGTTGGTTCCCGCGCGCTGGCCTTCGGTTGTACCCATAGGCGGGTACTTCGGGGTTTCGGCTGTTACATACGTACATTAATTCTTTATACCTATTTAGTCAACAAATTGAATACCGTGAAACATGAAAAGTTTGTTTTTAGGCCAAGCAATATGGCCTTCAGGCAAAGTGATTTTTAACCAAAATCCTAGTAAAAAACGTTAATATTTGGTATAATTAATAATATATTTTTTGGACTCCCAAATGTTGTTTTTTTATCGAAAAAACGTGTGTTTTTCTTTTATTAATAACAATGCGACATAAAAGATGTATGTACCTATTAGGTAAACAAAATGAGGGATTAAGAGCAGGCCCGGTTTGGCATCATCGGTGCCCCTCGGCTAGACGATAATTTGGGCCCCCCCAACTCTCATGGCAAAATAGCTGCCTATTGCTGCATGCGGCTAACGTGGTTTTAAATAGTTTTAATTTTTTTTAAATACTATTTTATAACATTTTCATTTTTTTTATCTTATAAAAATGTTTTTTGTTTATGATTTATGCTGTCTGTAACTTTTTATTTGCCAATTAAATATGGCTTGTCCAGTATAAACATAATTGCACGTCACAGCTGGCAGAACGGGACTATGTTGCCCAGCATTTAAAATAGTATTATAATATAGTAAATTTCAATCGAAGTTTCTTTGGAAACCTATTGAAGTTGAAGTAGTACAGCGAAACTCGAAGGAAGTCAATTTTGTTGGGAATTATAAAGGGATTTGAAATTATAACGTAATTTTTCTATTCAACATGTTTGATCTAATGGTTCTACACTATATTTATCACGCATAACCTAATTAAGAATTTCAGCAAAATTTAAACCATTGTATTTGCTCTCTCACTGAGTTAAGTAAAAAATTTATGTCGTCAAAAACACTTGAAAATATGGGTAAAAGGGTTTTTAAAAACGCTGAATCAATTGATGCAGTATATTCGTGAATAGGAAGTGTATATCATAGAGAAATCTGGTTGGGAACCTATTGAAGTTGAAGTAGTACAGCGAAACTCGAAGGAAGTCAATTTTGTTGGGAATTATAAAGGGATTTGAAATTATAACGTAATTTTCCTATTCAACATGTTTGATCTAATGGTTCTACACTATATTTATCACGCATAACCTAATTAAGAATTTCAGCAAAATTTAAACCATAGTGTTTGCTTTGTCACTGAGTTAAGTAAAAAATTATTATCGTCAAAAACCCTTGAAAATATGGGTAAAAGGGTTTTTAAAGACGCTGAATCAATTGATGCAGTATATTCGTAAATAGGAAGTGTATATCATAGAGAAATCTGGTTGGGAACCTATTGAAGTTGAAGTAGTACAGCGAAACTCGAAGGAAGTCAATTTTGTTGGGAATTATAAAGGGATTTGAAATTATAACGTAATTTTCCTATTCAACATGTTTGATCTAATGGTTCTACACTATATTTATCACGCATAACCTAATTAAGAATTTCAGCAAAATTTAAACCATTGTATTTGCTTTGTCACTGAGTTAAGTAAAAAATTATTGTCGTCAAAAACACTTGAAAATATGGGTAAAAGGGTTTTTAAAGACGCTGAATCGATTGATGCAGTATGTTCGTAAATAGGAAGTGTATATCATAGAGAAATCTGGTTGGGAAACTATTGAAGTTGAAATAGTACAGCGAAACTCGAAGGAAATCAATTTTGTTGGGAATTATAAAGAGATTTGACACAATAATGTAATTTTTCTATTCAACATGTTTGATCTAATGGTTCTACACTATATTTATCACGCATAACCTAATTAAGAATTTTAGCAAAATTTAAACCATAGTGTTTGCTTTGTCACTGTGTTAAGTAAAAAATTTTTGTCGTCAAAAACTCTTGAAATTGTGGGTAAAAGGGTTATTAAATACGCTGAATCGGTTGATGCAGTTTGTTCGTAAATAGAGAAATTTGGTTGGGAATCTATTAAAGTTGAAATAGTACAGCGAAACTCAAAGGAAATCAATTTTGTTGGGAATTATAAAGAGATTTGACACAATAATGTAATTTTTCAATTCAACATGTTTGATCTAATGGTTCTACACTATATTTATCACGCATAACCTAATTAAGAATTTTAGCAAAATTTAAACCATTGTATTTGCTTTGTCACTGTGTTAAGTAAAAAATTTTTGTCGTCCAAAACACTTGAAATTATGGGTAAAAGGGTTTTTAAATACGCTGAATCGATTGATGCAGTTTGTTCGTAAATAGAGAAATCTGGTTGGGAACCTATTGAAGTTGAAGTAGTACAGCGAAACTCGAAGGAAATCAATTTTGTTGGGAATTATAAAGAGATTTGACACAATAATGTAATTTTTCTATTCAACATGTTTGATCTAATGGTTCTACACTATATTTATCACGCATAACCTAATTAAGAATTTTAGCAAAATTTAAACCATAGTGTTTGCTTTGTCACTGTGTTAAGTAAAAAATTTTTGTCGTCAAAAACACTTGAAAATATGGGTAAAAGGGTTTTTAAAGACGCTGAATCGATTGATGCAGTTTGTTCGTAAATAGAGAAATTTGGTTGGGAATCTATTGAAGTTGAAGTAGTACAGCGAAACTCGGAGGAAGTCAATTTTGTTGGGAATTATAAAGGGATTTAAAATTATAACGTAATTTTCCTATTCAACATGTTTGATCTAATGGTTCTACACTATATTTATCACGCATAACCTAATTAAGAATTTTAGCAAAATTTAAACCATTGTATTTGCTTTGTCACTGTGTTAAGTAAAAAATTTTTGTCGTCCAAAACACTTGAAATTATGGGTAAAAGGGTTTTTAAATACGCTGAATCGATTGATGCAGTTTGTTCGTAAATAGAGAAATCTGGTTGGGAACCTATTGAAGTTGAAGTAGTACAGCGAAACTCGAAGGAAATCAATTTTGTTGGGAATTATAAAGAGATTTGACACAATAATGTAATTTTTCTATTCAACATGTTTGATCTAATGGTTCTACACTATATTTATCACGCATAACCTAATTAAGAATTTTAGCAAAATTTAAACCATAGTGTTTGCTTTGTCACTGTGTTAAGTAAAAAATTTTTGTCGTCCAAAACACTTGAAATTATGGGTAAAAGGGTTATTAAATACGCTGAATCGATTGATGCAGTTTGTTCGTAAATAGAGAAATTTGGTTAGGAATCTATTGAAGTTAAAGTAGTACAGCGAAACTCGAAAGAAGTCAATATTGATGGGAATTATGAAGAGATTTGACATTATAACGCTATTTTCCTATTCAACATGTTTGATCTAATGGTTCTACACTATATTTATCACGCATAACTTAATTAAAAATTTTAGCAAAATTTAAACCATTGTATTTGCTTTGTCACTGTGTTGAGTAAAAAATTTTTGTCGTCCAAAACACTTGAAATTATGGGTAAAAGGGTTTTTAAATACGCTGAATCGATTGATGCAGTTTGTTCGTAAATAGAGAAATCTGGTTGGGAACCTATTGAAGTTGAAGTAGTACAGCGAAACGAATTATAAAGGGATTTGAAATTATCACGTAATTTTCCTATTCAACATGTTTGATCTAATGGTTCTACACTATATTTATCACGCATAACCTAATTAAGAATTTCGGCAAAATTTAAACCATTGTATTTGCTTTGTCACTGAGTTAAGTAAAAAATTTTTGTCGTCAAAAACACTTGAAAATATGGGTAAAAGGGTTTTTAAAGACGCTGAATCGATTGATGCAGTATGTTTGTAAATAGGAAGTGTATATCATGGAGAAATCTGGTTGGGAAACTATTGAAGTTGAAGTAGTACAGCGAAACTCGAAGGAATTCAATTTTGATGGGAATTATAAAGAGATTTGACATTATAACGTAATTTTCCTATTCAACATGTTTGATCTAATGGTTCTACACTATATTTATCACGCATAACCTAATTAAAAATTTTAGCAAAATTTAAACCATTGTATTTGCTTTGTCACTGTGTTAAGTAAAAAATTTTTGTCGTCAAAAACACTTGAAATTATGGGTAAAAGGGTTTTTAAAGACGCTGAATCGATTGATGCAGTATGTTTGTAAATAGGAAGTGTATATCATGGAGAGATCTGGTTGGGAAACTATTGAAGTTGAAATAGTATAGCGAAACTCGAAGGAAATCAATTTTGTTGGGAATTATAAAGAGATTTGACACAATAATGTAATTTTTCTATTCAACATGATTGATCTAATGGTTCTACACTATATTTATCACGCATAACCTAATTAAGAATTTTAGCAAAATTTAAACCATAGTGTTTGCTTTGTCACTGTGTTAAGTAAAAAATTTTTGTCGTCCAAAACACTTGAAATTATGGGTAAAAGGGTTTTTAAATACGCTGAATCGATTGATGCAGTTTGTTAGTAAATAGAGAAATTTGGTTAGGAATCTATTGAAGTTAAAGTAGTACAGCGAAACTCGAAAGAAGTCAATATTGATGGGAATTATGAAGAGATTTGACATTATAACGCTATTTTCCTATTCAACATGTTTGATCTAATGGTTCTACACTATATTTATCACGCATAACTTAATTAAAAATTTTAGCAAAATTTAAACCATTGTATTTGCTTTGTCACTGTGTTGAGTAAAAAATTTTTGTCGTCCAAAACACTTGAAATTATGGGTAAAAGGGTTTTTAAAGACGCTGAATCGATTGATGCAGTTTGTTTATAAATAGAGAAATTTAGTTGGGAATCTATTGAAGTTGAAGTAGTACAGCGAAACTCGAAGGAAGACAATTTTGTTGGGAATTATAAAGGGATTTGAAATTATAACGTAATTTTTTTATTCAACATGTTTGATCTAATGGTTCTACACTATATTTATCACGCATAACCT
Organism: Ophraella communa; assembly: GCA_035357415.1. Taxonomy (NCBI): domain Eukaryota; kingdom Metazoa; phylum Arthropoda; class Insecta; order Coleoptera; family Chrysomelidae; genus Ophraella; species Ophraella communa. The sequence goes on along the minus strand of CM068988.1, from coordinate 13,904,315 downwards.
AATTAAGAATTTTAGCAAAATTTAAACCATAGTGTTTGCTTTGTCACTGTGTTAAGTAAAAAATTTTTGTCGTCCAAAACACTTGAAATTATGGGTAAAAGGGTTTTTAAAGACGCTGAATCGATTGATGCAGTTTGTTCGTAAATAGAGAAATTTGGTTGGGAATCTATTGAAGTTGAAGTAGTACAGCGAAACTCGAAGGAAGTCAATTTTGTTGGGAATTATAAAGGGATTTGAAATTATAACGTAATTTTCCTATTCAACATGTTTGATCTAATGGTTCTACACTATATTTATCACGCATAACCTAATTAAGAATTTTAGCAAAATTTAAACCATTGTATTTGCTTTGTCACTGTGTTAAGTAAAAAATTTTTGTCGTCCAAAACACTTGAAATTATGGGTAAAAGGGTTTTTAAATACGCTGAATCGATTGATGCAGTATGTTCGTAAATAGGAAGTTTATATCATGGAGAAATCTGGTTGGGAACCTATTGAAGTTGAAGTAGTACAGCGAAACTCGAAGGAAGTCAATTTTGTTGGGAATTATAAAGGGATTTGAAATTATCACGTAATTTTCCTATTCAACATGTTTGATCTAATGGTTCTACACTATATTTATCACGCATAACCTAATTAAGAATTTTAGCAAAATTTAAACCATAGTGTTTGCTTTGTCACTGTGTTAAGTAAAAAATTTTTGTCGTCCAAAACACTTGAAATTATGGGTAAAAGGGTTTTTAAATACGCTGAATCGATTGATGCAGTTTGTTCGTAAATAGAGAAATTTGGTTAGGAATCTATTGAAGTTAAAGTAGTACAGCGAAACTCGAAAGAAGTCAATATTGATGGGAATTATGAAGAGATTTGACATTATAACGCTATTTTCCTATTCAACATGTTTGATCTAATGGTTCTACACTATATTTATCACGCATAACCTAATTAAGAATTTTAGCAAAATTTAAACCATTGTATTTGCTTTGTCACTGTGTTAAGTAAAAAATTTTTGTCGTCCAAAACACTTGAAATTATGGGTAAAAGGGTTTTTAAATACGCTGAATCGATTGATGCAGTTTGTTCGTAAATAGAGAAATCTGGTTGGGGATCTATTGAAGTTGAAGTAGTACAGCGAAACTCGAAGGAAGTCAATTTTGTTGGGAATTATAAAGGGATTTGAAATTATAACGTAATTTTCCTATTCAACATGTTTGATCTAATGGTTCTACACTATATTTATCACGCATAACCTAATTAAGAATTTTAGCAAAATTTAAACCATAGTGTTTGCTTTGTCACTGTGTTAAGTAAAAAATTTTTGTCGTCAAAAACACTTGAAATTATGGGTAAAAGGGTTATTAAATACGCTGAATCGATTGATGCAGTTTGTTCGTAAATAGAGAAATTTGGTTAGGAATCTATTGAAGTTAAAGTAGTACAGCGAAACTCGAAGGAAGTCAATTTTGTTGGGAATTATAAAGGGATTTGAAATTATAACGTAATTTTCCTATTCAACATGTTTGATCTAATGGTTCTACACTATATTTATCACGCATAACCTAATTAAGAATTTTAGCAAAATTTAAACCATTGTATTTGCTTTGTCACTGTGTTAAGTAAAAAATTTTTGTCGTCCAAAACACTTGAAATTATGGGTAAAAGGGTTTTTAAATACGCTGAATCCATTGATGCAGTTTGTTCGTAAATAGAGAAATCTGGTTGGAAACCTATTGAAGTTGAAGTAGTATAGCGAAACTCGAAGGAAGTCAATTTTGTTGGGAATTATATTGGGATTTGACATTATAACGTTATTTTCCTATTCAACATGTTTGATCTAATGGTTCTACACTATATTTATCACGCATAACCTAATTAAGAATTTTAGCAAAATTTAAACCATAGTATTTGCTTTGTCACTGTGTTAAGTAAAAAATTTTTGTCGTCCAAAACACTTGAAATTATGGGTAAAAGGGTTTTTAAATACGCTGAATCGATTGATGCAGTATGTTCGTAAATAGGAAGTGTATATCATGGAGAAATCTGCTTGGAAAACTATTGAAGTTGAAGTAGTACAGCGAAACTCGAAGGAAGTCAATTTTGTTGGGAATTATAAAGGGATTTGAAATTATCACGTAATTTTCCTATTCAACATGTTTGATCTAATGGTTCTACACTATATTTATCACGCATAACCTAATTAAGAATTTTAGCAAAATTTAAACCATAGTGTTTGCTTTGTCACTGTGTTAAGTAAAAAATTTTTGTCGTCAAAAACACTTGAAATTATGGGTAAAAGGGTTTTTAAAGACGCTGAATCGATTGATGCAGTATGTTTGTAAATAGGAAGTGTATATCATGGAGAAATCTGGTTGGGAAACTATTGAAGTTGAAATAGTATAGCGAAACTCGAAGGAAGTCAATTTTGATGGGTATTATAAAGAGATTTGACATTATAACGTTATTTTCCTATTCAACATGTTTGATCTAATGGTTCTACACTATATTTATCACGCATAACCTAATTAAGAATTTTAGCAAAATTTAAACCATTGTATTTGCTTTGTCACTGTGTTAAGTAAAAAATTTTTGTCGTCCAAAACACTTGAAATTATGGGTAAAAGGGTTTTTAAATACGCTGAATCGATTGATGCAGTTTGTTCGTAAATAGAGAAATCTGGTTGGGAATCTATTGAAGTTGAAGTAGTACAGCGAAACTCGAAGGAAGTCAATTTTGTTGGGAATTATAAAGGGATTTGAAATTATAACGTAATTTTCCTATTCAACATGTTTGATCTAATGGTTCTACACTATATTTATCACGCATAACCTAATTAAGAATTTTAGCAAAATTTAAACCATAGTATTTGCTTTGTCACTGTGTTAAGTAAAAAATTTTTGTCGTCAAAAACACTTGAAAATATGGGTAAAAGGGTTTTTAAATACGCTGAATCGATTGATGCAGTATGTTTGTAAATAGGAAGTGTATATCATGGAGAAATCTGGTTGGAAAACTATTGAAGTTGAAATAGTATAGCGAAACTCGAAGGAAGTCATTTTTGATGGGTATTATGAAGAGATTTGACATAATAACGTTATTTTCCTATTCAACATGTTTGATCTAATGGTTCTACACTATATTTATCACGCATAACCTAATTAAGAATTTTAGCAAAATTTAAACCATTGTATTTGCTCGTCCAAAACACTTGAAATTATGGGTAAAAGGGTTTTTAAATACGCTGAATCCATTGATGCAGTTTGTTCGTAAATAGAGAAATCTGGTTGGAAACCTATTGAAGTTGAAGTAGTACAGCGAAACTCGAAGGAAGTCAATTTTGTTGGGAATTATAAAGGGATTTGAAATTATCACGTAATTTTCCTATTCAACATGTTTGATCTAATGGTTCTACACTATATTTATCACGCATAACCTAATTAAGAATTTTAGCAAAATTTAAACCATTGTATTTGCTTTGTCACTGTGTTAAGTAAAAAATTTTTGTCGTCCAAAACACTTGAAATTATGGGTAAAAGGGTTTTTAAATACGCTGAATCGATTGATGCAGTTTGTTCGTAAATAGTGTATATCAAGCAGAAATCTGCTTGGAAAACTATTGAAGTTGAAATAGTATAGCGAAACTCGAAGGAAGTCAATTTTGTTGGGAATTATAAAGGGATTTGAAATTATCACGTAATTTTCCTATTCAACATGTTTGATCTAATGGTTCTACACTATATTTATCACGCATAACCTAATTAAGAATTTTAGCAAAATTTAAACCATTGTATTTGCTTTGTCACTGTGTTAAGTAAAAAATTTTGTCGTCCAAAACACTTAAAATTATGGGTAAAAGGGTTTTTAAAGACGCTGAATCGATTGATGCAGTATGTTTGTAAATAGGAAGTGTATATCATGGAGAAATCTGGTTGGAAAACTATTGAAGTTGAAATAGTATAGCGAAACTCGAAGGAAGTCATTTTTGATGGGTATTATGAAGAGATTTGACATTATAACGTTATTTTCCTATTCAACATGTTTGATCTAATGGTTCTACACTATATTTATCACGCATAACCTAATTAAGAATTTTAGCAAAATTTAAACCATTGTATTTGCTTTGTCACTGTGTTGAGTAAAAATTTTTTGTCGTCCAAAACACTTGAAATTATGGGTAAAAGGGTTTTTAAATACGCTGAATCGATTGATGCAGTTTGTTCGTAAATAGAGAAATCTGGTTGGGAACCTATTGAAGTTGAAGTAGTACAGCGAAACTCGAAGGAAGTCAATTTTGTTGGGAATTATAAAGGGATTTGAAATTATAACGTAATTTTCCTATTCAACATGTTTGATCTAATGGTTCTACACTATATTTATCACGCATAACCTAATTAAGAATTTTAGCAAAATTTAAACCATTGTATTTGCTTTGTCACTGTGTTAAGTAAAAAATTTTTGTCGTCCAAAACACTTGAAATTATGGGTAAAAGGGTTTTTAAATACGCTGAATCGATTGATGCAGTTTGTTCGTAAATAGAGAAATCTGGTTGGGGATCTATTGAAGTTGAAGTAGTACAGCGAAACTCGAAGGAAGTCAATTTTGTTGGGAATTATAAAGGGATTTGAAATTATAACGTAATTTTCCTATTCAACATGTTTGATCTAATGGTTCTACACTATATTTATCACGCATAACCTAATTAAGAATTTTAGCAAAATTTAAACCATTGTATTTGCTTTGTCACTGTGTTAAGTAAAAAATTTTTGTCGTCAAAAACACTTGAAAATATGGGTAAAAGGGTTTTTAAAGACGCTGAATCGATTGATGCAGTATGTTCGTAAATGGGAAGTGTTTATCATAGAGAAATCTGGTTGGGAAACTATTGAAGTTGAAGTAGTACAGCAAAACTCGAAGGAAGTCAATTTTGATGGGTATTATGAAGAGATTTGACATTATAACGTTATTTTCCTATTTAACATGTTCGATCTAATGGTTCTACACTATATTTATCAAGCATAACCTAATTAAGAATTTTAGCAAAATTTAAAGCATTGTATTTGCTTTGTCACTGTGTTAATTAAAAATTTTTTGTCGTCCAAAACACTTGAAATTATGGGTAAAAGGGTTTTTAAATACGCTAAATCGATTGATGCAGTTTGTTCGTAAATAGAGAAATCTGGTTGGGAACCTATTGAAGTTGAAGTAGTACAGCGAAACTCGAAGGAAGTCAATTTTGTTGGGAATTATAAAGGGATTTAAAATTATAACGTAATTTTCCTATTCAACATGTTTGATCTAATGGTTCTACACTATATTTATCACGCATAACCTAATTAAGAATTTTAGCAAAATTTAAACCATTGTATTTGCTTTGTCACTGTGTTAAGTAAAAAATTTTTGTCGTCAAAAACACTTGAAAATATGGGTAAAATGGTTTTTGAAGACGCTGAATCGATTGATACAGTATGTTTGTAAATAGGAAGGGTATATCATAGAGAAATCTGGTTGGGGATCCATTGAAGTTGAAGTAGTACAGCGAAACTCGAAGGAAGTCAATTTTGTTGGGAATTATAAAGAGATTTGACATTATAACGTAATTTTCCTATTCAACATGTTTGATCTAATGGTTCTACACTATATTTATCACGCATAACCTAATTAAGAATTTTAGCAAAATTTAAACCATTGTATTTGCTTTGTCACTGTGTTAAGTAAAAAATTTTTGTCGTCCAAAACACTTGAAATTATGGGTAAAAGGGTTTTTAAAGACGCTGAATCGATTGATGCAGTATGTTTGTAAATAGGAAGTGTATATCATGGAGAAATCTGGTTGGAAAACTATTGAAGTTGAAGTAGTACAGCGAAACTCGAAGGAAGTCAATTTTGATGGGTATTATGAAGAGATTTGACATTATAACGTTATTTTCCTATTCAACATGTTTGATCTAATGGTTCTACACTATATTTATCACGCATAACCTAATTAAGAATTTTAGCAAAATTTAAACCATTGTATTTGCTTTGTTACTGTGTTAAGTAAAAATTTTTTGTCGTCCAAAACACTTGAAATTATGGGTAAAAGGGTTTTTAAATACGCTGAATCGATTGATGCAGTTTGTTCGTAAATAGAGAAATCTGGTTGGGAACCTATTGAAGTTGAAGTAGTACAGCGAAACTCGAAGGAAGTCAATTTTGTTGGGAATTATAAAGGGATTTGAAATTATCACGTAATTTTCCTATTCAACATGTTTGATCTAATGGTTCTACACTATATTTATCACGCATAACCTAATTAAGAATTTTAGCAAAATTTAAACCATTGTATTTGCTTTGTCACTGTGTTAAGTAAAAAATTTTTGTCGTCCAAAACACTTGAAATTATGGGTAAAAGGGTTTTTAAATACGCTGAATCGATTGATGCAGTTTGTTAGTAAATAGAGAAATCTGGTTGGGAATCTATTGAAGTTAAAGTAGTACAGCGAAACTCGAAGGAAGTCAATTTTGTTGGGAATTATAAAGAGATTTGACATTATAACGTAATTTTCCTATTCAACATGTTTGATCTAATGGTTCTACACTATATTTATCACGCATAACCTAATTAAGAATTTTAGCAAAATTTAAACCATTGTATTTGCTTTGTCACTGTGTGAGTAAAAAATTTTTGTCGTCCAAAACACTTGAAATTATGGGTAAAAGGGTTTTTAAAGACGCTGAATCGTTTGATGCAGTTTGTTAGTAAATAGGAAGTGTATATCATGGAGAAATCTGGTTGGGAATCTATTGAAGTTGAAGTAGTACAGCGAAACTCGAAGGAAGTCAATTTTGATGGGTATTATGAAGAGATTTGACATTATAACGTTATTTTCCTATTCAACATGTTTGATCTAATGGTTCTACACTATATTTATCACGCATAACCTAATTAAGAATTTTAGCAAAATTTAAAGCATTGTATTTGCTTTGTCACTGTGTTAAGTAAAAATTTTTTGTCGTCCAAAACACTTAAAATTATGGGTAAAAAGGTTTTTAAAGACGCTGAATCGGTTGATGCAGTTTGTTCGTAAATAGAGAAATCTGGTTGGGGATCTATTGAAGTTGAAGTAGTACAGCGAAACTCGAAGAAAGTCAATTTTGTTGGGAATTATAAAGGGATTTGAAATTATAACGTAATTTTCCTATTCAACATGTTTGATCTAATGGTTCTACACTATATTTATCACGCATAACCTAATTAAGAATTTTAGCAAAATTTAAACCATTGTATTTGCTTTGTCACTGTGTTAAGTAAAAAATTTTTGTCGTCCAAAACACTTGAAATTATGGGTAAAAGGGTTTTTAAATACGCTGAATCGATTGATGCAGTATGTTTGTAAATAGGAAGTGTATATCATGGAGAAATCTGGTTGGGAACCTATTGAAGTTGAAGTAGTACAGCGAAACGAATTATAAAGGGATTTGAAATTATCAAGTAATTTTCCTATTCAACATGTTTGATCTAATGGTTCTACACTATATTTATCACGCATAACCTAATTAAGAATTTCGGCAAAATTTAAACCATTGTATTTGCTTTGTCACTGTGTTAAGTAAAAAATTTTTGTCGTCAAAAACACTTGAAAATATGGGTAAAAGGGTTTTTAAAGACGCTGAATCGATTGATGCAGTATGTTTGTAAATAGGAAGTGTATATCAAGAAGAAATCTGGTTGGAAATCTATTGAAGTTGAAATAGTATAGCAAAACTCGAAGGAAGTCATTTTTGATGGGTATTATGAAGAGATTTGACATTATAACGTTATTTTCCTATTCAACATGTTTGATCTAATGGTTCTACACTATATTTATCACGCATAACCTAATTAAGAATTTTAGCAAAATTTAAACCATTGTATTTGCTTTGTCACTGTGTTAAGTAAAAAATTTTTGTCGTCCAAAACACTTGAAATTATGGGTAAAAGGGTTTTTAAATACGCTGAATCGATTGATGCAGTTTGTTCGTAAATAGAGAAATCTGGTTGGGGATCTATTGAAGTTGAAGTAGTACAGCGAAACTCGAAGGAAGTCAATTTTCTTGGGAATTATAAAGAGATTTGACACAATAACGTAATTTTCCTATTCAACATGTTTGATCTAATGGTTCTACACTATATTTATCACGCATAACCTAATTAAGAATTTTAGCAAAATTTAAACCATTGTATTTGCTTTGTCACTGTGTTAAGTAAAAAATTTTTGTCGTCCAAAACACTTGAAATTATGGGTAAAAGGGTTTTTAAATACGCTGAATCGATTGATGCAGTTTGTTCGTAAATAGAGAAATCTGGTTGGGAACCTATTGAAGTTGAAGTAGTACAGCGAAACTCGAAGGAAGTCAATTTTGTTGGGAATTATAAAGGGATTTGAAATTATAACGTAATTTTCCTATTCAACATGTTTGATCTAATGGTTCTACACTATATTTATCACGCATAACCTAATTAAGAATTTTAGCAAAATTTAAACCATTGTATTTGCTTTGTCACTGTGTTAAGTAAAAAATTTTTGTCGTCAAAAACACTTGAAATTAGGGGTAAAAGGGTTTTTAAATACGCTGAATCGATTGATGCAGTTTTTCGTAAATAGGAAGTGTATATCATAGAGAAATCTGGTTGGAAAACTATTGAAGTTGAAGTAGTACAGCGAAACTCGAAGGAAGTCAATTTTGTTGGGAATTATAAAGAGATTTGACATTATAACGTAATTTTCCTATTCAACATGTTTGATCTAATGGTTCTACACTATATTTATCACGCATAACCTAATTAAGAATTTTAGCAAAATTTAAACCATTGTATTTGCTTTGTCACTGTGTTAAGTAAAAAATTTTTGTCGTCCAAAACACTTGAAATTATGGGTAAAAGGGTTTTTAAATACGCTGAATCGATTGATGCAGTATGTTCGTAAATAGGAAGTGTATATCATAAAGAAATCTGGTTGGGAAACTATTGAAGTTGAAGTAGTACATCGAAACTCGAAGGAAGTCAATTTTGATGGGAATTATAAAGAGATTTGACATTATAACGTAATTTTCCTATTCAACATGTTTGATCTAATGGTTCTACACTATATTTATCACGCATAACCTAATTAAGAATTTTAGCAAAATTTAAACCATTGTATTTGCTTTGTCACTGTGTTAAGTAAAAAATTTTTGTCGTCCAAAACACTTGAAATTATGGGTAAAAGGGTTTTTAAAGACGCTGAATCGATTGATGCAGTTTGTTCGTAAATAGAGAAATCTGGTTGGGAATCTATTGAAGTTGAAGTAGTACAGCGAAACTCGAAGGAAGTCAATTTTGTTGGGAATTATAAAGAGATTTGACATTATAACGTAATTTTCCTATTCAACATGTTTGATCTAATGGTTCTACACTATATTTATCACGCATAACCTAATTAAGAATTTTAGCAAAATTTAAACCATTGTATTTGCTTTGTCACTGAGTTAAGTAAAAAATTTTTGTCGTCAAAAACACTTGAAAATATGGGTAAAAGGGTTTTTAAAACGCTGAATCTGATGCAGTATGTTTGTAAATAGGAAGTGTATATCATGGAGAAATCTGGTTGGGAAACTATTGAAGTTAAAGTAGTACAGCGAAACTCGAAAGAAGTCAATATTGATGGGAATTATAAAGAGATTTGACATTATAACGCTATTTTCCTATTCAACATGTTTGATCTAATGGTTCTACACTATATTTATCACGCATAACCTAATTAAGAATTTTAGCAAAATTTAAACCATTGTATTTGCTTTGTCACTGTGTTAAGTAAAAAATTTTTGTCGTCCAAAACACTTGAAATTATGGGTAAAAGGGTTTTTAAATACGCTGAATCGATTGATGCAGTTTGTTCGTAAATAGAGAAATTTGGTTGGGAATCTATTGAAGTTGAAGTAGTACAGCGAAACTCGAAGGAAGTCAATTTTGTTGGGAATTATAAAGGGATTTGAAATTATAACGTAATTTTCCTATTCAACATGTTTGATCTAATGGTTCTACACTATATTTATCACGCATAACCTATTTAAGAATTTTAGCAAAATTTAAACCATACTGTTTGCTTTGTCACTGTGTTAAGTAAAAAATTTTTGTCGTCAAAAACACTTGAAAATATAGGTAAAAGGGTTTTTAAATACGCTGAATCGATTGATGCAGTATGTTTGTAAATAGGAAGTGTATATCATGGAGAAATCTGGTTGGGAAACTATTGAAGTTAAAATAGTACAGCAAAACTCGAAGGAAATCAATTTTGTTGGGAATTATAAAGAGATTTGACACAATAATGTAATTTTTCTATTCAACATGTTTGATCTAATGGTTCTACACTATATTTATCACGCATAACCTAATTAAGAATTTTAGCAAAATTTAAACCATTGTATTTGCTTTGTCACTGTGTTAAGTAAAAATTTTTTGTCGTCCAAAACACTTGAAATTATGGGTAAAAGGGTTTTTAAATACGCTGAATCGATTGATGCAGTTTGTTCGTAAATAGAGAAATCTGGTTGGGAACCTATTGAAGTTGAAGTAGTACAGCGAAACTCGAAGGAAGTCAATTTTGTTGGGAATTATAAAGGGATTTGAAATTATCACGTAATTTTCCTATTCAACATGTTTGATCTAATGGTTCTACACTATATTTATCACGCATAACCTAATTAAGAATTTTAGCAAAATTTAAACCATTGTATTTGCTTTGTCACTGTGTTAAGTAAAAAATTTTTGTCGTCCAAAACACTTGAAATTATGGGTAAAAGGGTTTTTAAATACGCTGAATCGGTTGATGCAGTTTGTTCGTAAATAGAGAAATTTGGTTAGGAATCTATTGAAGTTAAAGTAGTACAGCGAAACTCGAAGGAAATCAATTTTGTTGGGAATTATAAAGAGATTTGACATTATAACGTAATTTTCCTATTCAACATGTTTGATCTAATGGTTCTACACTATATTTATCACGCATAACCTAATTAAGAATTTCGGCAAAATTTAAACCATTGTATTTGCTTTGTCACTGAGTTAAGTAAAAAATTTTTGTCGTCAAAAACACTTAAAATTATGGGTAAAAGAGTTTTAAAAGACGCTGAATCGATTGATGCAGTATGTTTGTAAATAGCAAGTGTACATCATGGAGAAATCTGGTTGGGAAACTATTGAAGTTGAAATAGTATAGCGAAACTCGAAGGAAGTCAATTTTGATGGGTATTATGAAGAGATTTGACATTATAACGTTATTTTCCTATTCAACATGTTTGATCTAATGGTTCTACACTATATTTATCACGCATAACCTAATTAAGAATTTTAGCAAAATTTAAACCATTGTATTTGCTTTGTCACTGTGTTAAGTAAAAAATTTTTGTCGTCCAAAACACTTGAAATTATGGGTAAAAGGGTTTTTAAAACGCTGAATCTGATGCAGTATGTTTGTAAATAGGAAGTGGAGAAATCTGGTTGGGAAACTATTGAAGTTGAAATAGTATAGCGAAACTCGAAGGAAGTCATTTTTGTTGGGAATTATAAAGAGATTTGACACAATAACGTAATTTTCCTATTCAACATGTTTGATCTAATGGTTCTACACTATATTTATCACGCATAACCTAATTAAGAATTTTAGCAAAATTTAAACCATTGTATTTGCTTTGTCACTGTGTTAAGTAAAAAATTTTTGTCGTCCAAAACACTTGAAATTATGGGTAAAAGGGTTTTTAAATACGCTGAATCGATTGATGCAGTTTGTTCGTAAATAGAGAAATCTGGTTGGGGATCTATTGAAGTTGAAGTAGTACAGCGAAACTCGAAGGAAGTCAATTTTGTTGGGAATTATAAAGGGATTTGAAATTATAACGTAATTTTCCTATTCAACATGTTTGATCTAATGGTTCTACACTATATTTATCACGCATAACCTAATTAAGAATTTTAGCAAAATTTAAACCATTGTATTTGCTTTGTCACTGTGTTAAGTAAAAAATTTTTGTAGTCAAAAACACTTGAAAATATGAGTAAAAGGGTTTTTAAAGACGCTAAATCGATTGATGCAGTATGTTCGTAAATAGAAAGTGTATATCATAAAGAAATCTGGTTGGGAAACTATTGAAGTTGAAGTAGTACAGCGAAACTCGAAGGAAGTCAATTTTGATGGGTATTATGAAGAGATTTGACATTATAACGTTATTTTTCTATTCAACATGTTTGATCTAATGGTTCTACACTATATTTATCACGCATAACCTAATTAAGAATTTTAGCAAAATTTAAACCATTGTATTTGCTTTGTTACTGTGTTAAGTAAAAATTTTTTGTCGTCCAAAACACTTGAAATTATGGGTAAAAGGGTTTTTAAATACGCTGAATCGATTGATGCAGTTTGTTCGTAAATAGAGAAATCTGGTTGGGAACCTATTGAAGTTGAAGTAGTACAGCGAAACTCGAAGGAAGTCAATTTTGTTGGGAATTATAAAGGGATTTGAAATTATAACGTAATTTTCCTATTCAACATGTTTGATCTAATGGTTCTACACTATATTTATCACGCATAACCTAATTAAGAATTTTAGCAAAATTTAAACCATTGTATTTGCTTTGTCACTGTGTTAAGTAAAAAATTTTTGTCGTCAAAAACACTTGAAAATATGGGTAAAAGGGTTTTTAAAGACGCTGAATCGATTGATGCAGTTTGTTCGTAAATAGAGAAATCTGGTTGGGGATCTATTGAAGTTGAAGTAGTACAGCGAAACTCGAAGGAAGTCAATTTTGTTGGGAATTATAAAGAGATTTGACATTATAACGTAATTTTCCTATTCAACATGTTTGATCTAATGGTTCTACACTATATTTATCACGCATAACTTAATTAAAAATTTTAGCAAAATTTAAACCATTGTATTTGCTTTGTCACTGTGTTGAGTAAAAAATTTTTGTCGTCCAAAACACTTGAAATTATGGGTAAAAGGGTTTTTAAAGACGCTGAATCGATTGATGCAGTATGTTTGTAAATAGGAAGTGTATATCATGGAGAAATCTGGTTGGGAAACTATTGAAGTTGAAATAGTATAGCGAAACTCGAAGGAAGTCATTTTTGATGGGTATTATGAAGAGATTTGACATTATAACGTTATTTTCCTATTCAACATGTTTGATCTAATGGTTCTACACTATATTTATCACGCATAACCTAATTAAGAATTTTAGCAAAATTTAAACCATTGTATTTGCTTTGTCACTGTGTTAAGTAAAAAATTTTTGTCGTCCAAAACACTTGAAATTATGGGTAAAAGGGTTTTTAAATACGCTGAATCGATTGATGCAGTATGTTTGTAAATAGGAAGTGTATATCATGGAGAAATCTGGTTGGGAAACTATTGAAGTTGAAGTAGTACAGCGAAACTCGAAGGAAGTCAATTTTGTTGGGAATTATAAAGGGATTTGAAATTATCACGTAATTTTCCTATTCAACATGTTTGATCTAATGGTTCTACACTATATTTATCACGCATAACCTAATTAAGAATTTTAGCAAAATTTAAACCATTGTATTTGCTTTGTCACTGTGTTAAGTAAAAAATTTTTGTCGTCCAAAACACTTGAAATTATGGGTAAAAGGGTTTTTAAAACGCTGAATCTGATGCAGTATGTTTGTAAATAGGAAGTGGAGAAATCTGGTTGGGAAACTATTGAAGTTGAAATAGTATAGCGAAACTCGAAGGAAGTCATTTTTGATGGGTATTATGAAGAGATTTGACATTATAACGTTATTTTCCTATTCAACATGTTTGATCTAATGGTTCTACACTATATTTATCACGCATAACCTAATTAAGAATTTTAGCAAAATTTAAACCATTGTATTTGCTTTGTCACTGTGTTAAGTAAAAAATTTTTGTCGTCCAAAACACTTGAAATTATGGGTAAAAGGGTTTTTAAAGACGCTGAATCGATTGATGCAGTATGTTTGTAAATAGGAAGTGTATATCATGGAGAAATCTGGTTGGAAAACTATTGAAGTTGAAATAGTATAGCGAAACTCGAAGGAAGTCATTTTTGATGGGTATTATGAAGAGATTTGACATTATAACGTTATTTTCCTATTCAACATGTTTGATCTAATGGTTCTACACTATATTTATCACGCATAACCTAATTAAGAATTTTAGCAAAATTTAAACCATTGTATTTGCTTTGTCACTGTGTTAAGTAAAAAATTTTGTCGTCCAAAACACTTAAAATTATGGGTAAAAGGGTTTTTAAAGACGCTGAATCGATTGATGCAGTATGTTTGTAAATAGGGAGTGTATATCATGGAGAAATCTGCTTGGAAAACTATTGAAGTTGAAATAGTATAGCGAAACTCGAAGGAAGTCAATTTTGTTGGGAATTATAAAGGGATTTGAAATTATCACGTAATTTTCCTATTCAACATGTTTGATCTAATGGTTCTACACTATATTTATCACGCATAACCTAATTAAGAATTTTAGCAAAATTTAAACCATTGTATTTGCTTTGTCACTGTGTTAAGTAAAAAATTTTTGTCGTCCAAAACACTTGAAATTATGGGTAAAAGGGTTTTTAAATACGCTGAATCTGATGCAGTATGTTTGTAAATAGGAAGTGTATATCATGGAGAAATCTGGTTGGGAACCTATTGAAGTTGAAGTAGTACAGCGAAACTCGAAGGAAGTCAATTTTGATGGGAATTATAAAGAGATTTGACATTATAACGTTATTTTCCTATTCAACATGTTTGATCTAATGGTTCTACACTATATTTATCACGCATAACCTAATTAAGAATTTTAGCAAAATTTAAACCATTGTATTTGCTTTGTCACTGTGTTAAGTAAAAATTTTTGTCGTCAAAAACACTTGAAATTATGGGTAAAAGGGTTTTTAAAGACGCTGAATCGATTGATGCAGTATGTTTGTAAATAGGAAGTGTATATCATGGAGAGATCTGGTTGGGAAACTATTGAAGTTGAAATAGTATAGCGAAACTCGAAGAAAGTCAATATTGATGGGAATTATGAAGAGATTTGACATTATAACGCTATTTTTCCTATTCAACATGTTTGATCTAATGGTTCTACACTATATTTATCACGCATAACCTAATTAAGAATTTTAGCAAAATTTAAACCATTGTATTTGCTTTGTCACTGTGTTAAGTAAAAAATTTTTGTCGTCCAAAACACTTGAAATTATGGGTAAAAGGGTTTTTAAATACGCTGAATCGTTTGATGCAGTTTGTTAGTAAATAGAGAAATTTGGTTAGGAATCTATTGAAGTTAAAGTAGTACAGCGAAACTCGAAAGAAGTCAATATTGATGGGAATTATAAAGAGATTTGACATTATAACGCTATTTTCCTATTCAACATGTTTGATCTAATGGTTCTACACTATATTTATCACGCATAACCTAATTAAGAATTTTAGCAAAATTTAAACCATTGTATTTGCTTTGTCACTGTGTTAAGTAAAAAATTTTTGTCGTCCAAAACACTTGAAATTATGGGTAAAAGGGTTTTTAAATACGCTGAATCGATTGATGCAGTTTGTTCGTAAATAGAGAAATCTGGTTGGGAACCTATTGAAGTTGAAGTAGTACAGCGAAACTCGAAGGAAGTCAATTTTGTTGGGAATTATAAAGGGATTTGAAATTATCACGTAATTTTCCTATTCAACATGTTTGATCTAATGGTTCTACACTATATTTATCACGCATAACCTAATTAAGAATTTTAGCAAAATTTAAACCATTGTATTTGCTTTGTCACTGAGTTAAGTAAAAAATTTTTGTCGTCAAAAACACTTGAAAATATGGGTAAAAGGGTTTTTAAAGACGCTGAATCGATTGATGCAGTATGTTTGTAAATAGGAAGTGTATATCATGGAGAAATCTGGTTGGGAAACTATTGAAGTTGAAATAGTATAGCGAAACTCGAAGGAAGTCATTTTTGATGGGTATTATAAAGAGATTTGACATTATAACGTTATTTTCCTATTCAACATGTTTGATCTAATGGTTCTACACTATATTTATCACGCATAACCTAATTAAGAATTTTAGCAAAATTTAAACCATTGTATTTGCTTTGTCACTGTGTTAAGTAAAAAATTTTTGTCGTCCAAAACACTTGAAATTATGGGTAAAAGGGTTTTTAAATACGCTGAATCGATTGATGCAGTTTGTTCGTAAATAGAGAAATCTGGTTGGGAACCTATTGAAGTTGAAGTAGTACAGCGAAACTCAATTTTGTTGGGAATTATAAAGGGATTTGAAATTATCACGTAATTTTCCTATTCAACATGTTTGATCTAATGGTTCTACACTATATTTATCACGCATAACCTAATTAAGAATTTCGGCAAAATTTAAACCATTGTATTTGCTTTGTCACTGAGTTAAGTAAAAAATTTTTGTCGTCAAAAACACTTGAAAATATGGGTAAAAGGGTTTTTAAAGACGCTGAATCTGATGCAGTATGTTTGTAAATAGGAAGTGTATATCATGGAGAAATCTGGTTGGGAAACTATTGAAGTTGAAATAGTATAGCGAAACTCGAAGGAAGTCAATTTTGATGGGAATTATAAAGAGATTTGACATTATAACGTTATTTTCCTATTCAACATGTTTGATCTAATGGTTCTACACTATATTTATCACGCATAACCTAATTAAGAATTTTAGCAAAATTTAAACCATTGTATTTGCTTTGTCACTGTGTTAAGTAAAAAATTTTTGTCGTCCAAAACACTTGAAATTATGGGTAAAAGGGTTTTTAAATACGCTGAATCGATTGATGCAGTTTGTTCGTAAATAGAGAAATCTGGTTGGGAACCTATTGAAGTTGAAGTAGTACAGCGAAACTCGAAGGAAGTCAATTTTGTTGGGAATTATAAAGAGATTTGAAATTATCACGTAATTTTCCTATTCAACATGTTTGATCTAATGGTTCTACACTATATTTATCACGCATAACCTAATTAAGAATTTTAGCAAAATTTAAACCATTGTATTTGCTTTGTCACTGTGTTAAGTAAAAATTTTTGTCGTCAAAAACACTTGAAAATATGGGTAAAAGGGTTTTTAAAGACGCTAAATCTATTGATGCAGTATGTTCGTAAATAGGAAGTGTATATCATGGAGAAATCTGGTTGGGAAACTATTGAAGTTAAAGTAGTACAGCGAAACTCGAAAGAAGTCAATTTTGATGGGTATTATGAAGAGATTTGACATTATAACGTTATTTTCCTATTCAACATGTTTGATCTAATGGTTCTACACTATATTTATCACGCATAACCTAATTAAGAATTTTAGCAAAATTTAAACCATTGTATTTGCTTTGTCACTGTGTTAAGTAAAAAATTTTTGTCGTCCAAAACACTTGAAATTATGGGTAAAAGGGTTTTTAAATACGCTGAATCGTTTGATGCAGTTTGTTAGTAAATAGAGAAATTTGGTTAGGAATCTATTGAAGTTAAAGTAGTACAGCGAAACTCGAAAGAAGTCAATATTGATGGGAATTATAAAGAGATTTGACATTATAACGCTATTTTCCTATTCAACATGTTTGATCTAATGGTTCTACACTATATTTATCACGCATAACCTAATTAAGAATTTTAGCAAAATTTAAACCATTGTATTTGCTTTGTCACTGTGTTAAGTAAAAAATTTTTGTCGTCCAAAACACTTGAAATTATGGGTAAAAGGGTTTTTAAATACGCTGAATCGATTGATGCAGTTTGTTCGTAAATAGGAAGTGTATATCATGGAGAAATCTGGTTGGAAAACTATTGAAGTTGAAATAGTACAGCGAAACTCGAAGGAAGTCAATTTTGTTGGGAATTATAAAGGGATTTGAAATTATAACGTAATTTTCCTATTCAACATGTTTGATCTAATGGTTCTACACTATATTTATCACGCATAACCTAATTAAGAATTTTAGCAAAATTTAAACCATTGTATTTGCTTTGTCACTGTGTTAAGTAAAAAATTTTTGTCGTCAAAAACACTTGAAAATATGGGTAAAAGGGTTTTTAAAGACGCTGAATCGATTGATGCAGTTTGTTCGTAAATAGGAAGTGTATATCATGGAGAAATCTGGTTGGAAAACTATTGAAGTTGAAATAGTACAGCGAAACTCGAAGGAAGTCATTTTTGATGGGTATTATGAAGAGATTTGACATTATAACGTTATTTTCCTATTCAACATGTTTGATCTAATGGTTCTACACTATATTTATCACGCATAACCTAATTAAGAATTTTAGCAAAATTTAAACCATTGTATTTGCTTTGTCACTGTGTTAAGTAAAAAATTTTTGTCGTCCAAAACACTTGAAATTATGGGTAAAAGGGTTTTTAAATACGCTGAATCGATTGATGCAGTATGTTTGTAAATAGGAAGTGTATATCATGGAGAAATCTGGTTGGAAAACTATTGAAGTTGAAATAGTATAGCGAAACTCGAAGGAAGTCATTTTTGATGGGTATTATGAAGAGATTTGACATTATAACGTTATTTTCCTATTCAACATGTTTGATCTAATGGTTCTACACTATATTTATCACGCATAACCTAATTAAGAATTTTAGCAAAATTTAAACCATTGTATTTGCTTTGTCACTGTGTTAAGTAAAAAATTTTTGTCGTCCAAAACACTTGAAATTATGGGTAAAAGGGTTTTTAAATACGCTGAATCGATTGATGCAGTTTGTTCGTAAATAGAGAAATCTGGTTGGGAACCTATTGAAGTTGAAGTAGTACAGCGAAACTCGAAGGAAGTCAATTTTGTTGGGAATTATAAAGAGATTTGAAATTATCACGTAATTTTCCTATTCAACATGTTTGATCTAATGGTTCTACACTATATTTATCACGCATAACCTAATTAAGAATTTTAGCAAAATTTAAACCATTGTATTTGCTTTGTCACTGAGTTAAGTAAAAAATTTTTGTCGTCAAAAACACTTGAAAATATGGGTAAAAGGGTTTTTAAAGACGCTGAATCGATTGATGCAGTTTGTTCGTAAATAGGAAGTGTATATCATAAAGAAATCTGGTTGGGAATCTATTGAAGTTGAAGTAGTACAGCGAAACTCGAAGGAATTTAATTTTGATGGGAATTATAAAGAGATTTGACATTATAACGTTATTTTCCTATTCAACATGTTTGATCTAATGGTTCTACACTATATTTATCACGCATAACCTAATTAAGAATTTTAGCAAAATTTAAACCATTGTATTTGCTTTGTCACTGTGTTAAGTAAAAAATTTTTGTCGTCCAAAACACTTGAAATTATGGGTAAAAGGGTTTTTAAATACGCTGAATCGATTGATGCAGTTTGTTCGTAAATAGAGAAATCTGGTTGGGAACCTATTGAAGTTGAAGTAGTACAGCGAAACTCGAAGGAAGTCAATTTTGTTGGGAATTATAAAGAGATTTGAAATTATCACGTAATTTTCCTATTCAACATGTTTGATCTAATGGTTCTACACTATATTTATCACGCATAACCTAATTAAGAATTTTAGCAAAATTTAAACCATTGTATTTGCTTTGTCACTGAGTTAAGTAAAAAATTTTTGTCGTCAAAAACACTTGAAAATATGGGTAAAAGGGTTTTTAAAGACGCTGAATCGATTGATGCAGTATGTTTGTAAATAGGAAGTGTATATCATGGAGAAATCTGGTTGGAAAACTATTGAAGTTAAAATAGTATAGCGATACTCGAAAGAAGTCAATATTGAAGGGAATTATAAAGAGATTTGACATTATAACGCTATTTTCCTATTCAACATGTTTGATCTAATGGTTCTACACTATATTTATCACGCATAACCTAATTAAGAATTTTAGCAAAATTTAAACCATTGTATTTGCTTTGTCACTGTGTTAAGTAAAAAATTTTTGTCGTCCAAAACACTTGAAATTATGGGTAAAAGGGTTTTTAAATACGCTGAATCGATTGATGCAGTATGTTTGTAAATAGGAAGTGTATATCATGGAGAAATCTGGTTGGGAACCTATTGAAGTTGAAGTAGTACAGCGAAACTCGAAGGAAGTCAATTTTGTTGGGAATTATAAAGGGATTTGAAATTATCACGTAATTTTCCTATTCAACATGTTTGATCTAATGGTTCTACACTATATTTATCACGCATAACCTAATTAAGAATTTTAGCAAAATTTAAACCATTGTATTTGCTTTGTCACTGAGTTAAGTAAAAAATTTTTGTCGTCAAAAACACTTGAAAATATGGGTAAAAGGGTTTTTAAAGACGCTGAATCGATTGATGCAGTATGTTTGTAAATAGGAAGTGTATATCATGGAGAAATCTGGTTGGGAAACTATTGAAGTTGAAATAGTATAGCGAAACTCGAAGGAAGTCATTTTTGATGGGTATTATAAAGAGATTTGACATTATAACGTTATTTTCCTATTCAACATGTTTGATCTAATGGTTCTACACTATATTTATCACGCATAACCTAATTAAGAATTTTAGCAAAATTTAAACCATTGTATTTGCTTTGTCACTGTGTTAAGTAAAAAATTTTTGTCGTCCAAAACACTTGAAATTATGGGTAAAAGGGTTTTTAAATACGCTGAATCGATTGATGCAGTATGTTTGTAAATAGGAAGTGTATATCATGGAGAAATCTGGTTGGAAATCTATTGAAGTTGAAATAGTACAGCGAAACTCGAAGGAAGTCAATATTGATGGGAATTATAAAGAGATTTGACATTATAACGTAATTTTCCTATTCAACATGTTTGATCTAATGGTTCTACACTATATTTATCACGCATAACCTAATTAAGAATTTTAGCAAAATTTAAACCATTGTATTTGCTTTGTCACTGTGTTAAGTAAAAAATTTTTGTCGTCCAAAACACTTGAAATTATGGGTAAAAGGGTTTTTAAATACGCTGAATCGATTGATGCAGTTTGTTCGTAAATAGAGAAATCTGGTTGGGAACCTATTGAAGTTGAAGTAGTACAGCGAAACTCGAAGGAAGTCAATTTTGTTGGGAATTATAAAGGGATTTGAAATTATCACGTAATTTTCCTATTCAACATGTTTGATCTAATGGTTCTACACTATATTTATCACGCATAACCTAATTAAGAATTTCGGCAAAATTTAAACCATTGTATTTGCTTTGTCACTGAGTTAAGTAAAAAATTTTTGTCGTCAAAAACACTTGAAAATATGGGTAAAAGGGTTTTTAAAGACGCTGAATCGATTGATGCAGTATGTTTGTAAATAGGAAGTGTATATCATGGAGAAATCTGGTTGGGAAACTATTGAAGTTGAAGTAGTACAGCGAAACTCGAAGGAAGTCATTTTTGATGGGTATTATGAAGAGATTTGACATTATAACGTTATTTTCCTATTCAACATGTTTGATCTAATGGTTCTACACTATATTTATCACGCATAACCTAATTAAGAATTTTAGCAAAATTTAAACCATTGTATTTGCTTTGTCACTGTGTTAAGTAAAAATTTTTTGTCGTCCAAAACACTTGAAATTATGGGTAAAAGGGTTTTTAAATACGCTAAATCGATTGATGCAGTTTGTTCGTAAATAGAGAAATCTGGTTGGGAACCTATTGAAGTTGAAGTAGTACAGCGAAACTCGAAGGAAGTCAATTTTGTTGGGAATTATAAAGAGATTTGACACAATAACGTAATTTTCCTATTCAACATGTTTGATCTAATGGTTCTACACTATATTTATCACGCATAACCTAATTAAGAATTTTAGCAAAATTTAAACCATTGTATTTGCTTTGTCACTGTGTTAAGTAAAAAATTTTTGTCGTCCAAAACACTTGAAATTATGGGTAAAAGGGTTTTTAAATACGCTGAATCGATTGATGCAGTTTGTTCGTAAATGGAGAAATCTGGTTGGGAACCTATTGAAGTTGAAGTAGTACAGCGAAACTCGAAGGAAGTCAATTTTGTTGGGAATTATAAAGGGATTTGAAATTATCACGTAATTTTCCTATTCAACATGTTTGATCTAATGGTTCTACACTATATTTATCACGCATAACCTAATTAAGAATTTTAGCAAAATTTAAACCATTGTATTTGCTTTGTCACTGTGTTAAGTAAAAAATTTTTGTCGTCCAAAACACTTGAAATTATGGGTAAAAGGGTTTTTAAATACGCTGAATCGATTGATGCAGTATGTTTGTAAATAGGAAGTGTATATCATGGAGAAATCTGGTTGGGAAACTATTGAAGTTGAAGTAGTACAGCGAAACTCAATTTTGTTGGGAATTATAAAGGGATTTGAAATTATCACGTAATTTTCCTATTCAACATGTTTGATCTAATGGTTCTACACTATATTTATCACGCATAACCTAATTAAGAATTTCGGCAAAATTTAAACCATTGTATTTGCTTTGTCACTGAGTTAAGTAAAAAATTTTTGTCGTCAAAAACACTTGAAAATATGGGTAAAAGGGTTTTTAAAGACGCTGAATCGATTGATGCAGTATGTTTGTAAATAGGAAGTGTATATCATGGAGAAATCTGGTTGGAAATCTATTGAAGTTGAAATAGTATAGCGAAACTCGAAGGAAGTCATTTTTGATGGGTATTATGAAGAGATTTGACATTATAACGTTATTTTCCTATTCAACATGTTTGATCTAATGGTTCTACACTATATTTATCACGCATAACCTAATTAAGAATTTTAGCAAAATTTAAACCATTGTATTTGCTTTGTCACTGTGTTAAGTAAAAAATTTTTGTCGTCCAAAACACTTGAAATTATGGGTAAAAGGGTTTTTAAATACGCTGAATCGATTGATGCAGTTTGTTCGTAAATAGAGAAATCTGGTTGGGAACCTATTGAAGTTGAAGTAGTACAGCGAAACTCGAAGGAAGTCAATTTTGTTGGGAATTATAAAGAGATTTGACATTATAACGTTATTTTCCTATTCAACATGTTTGATCTAATGGTTCTACACTATATTTATCACGCATAACCTAATTAAGAATTTTAGCAAAATTTAAACCATTGTATTTGCTTTGTCACTGAGTTAAGTAAAAAATTTTTGTCGTCAAAAACACTTGAAAATATGGGTAAAAGGGTTTTTAAAGACGCTGAATCGATTGATGCAGTATGTTTGTAAATAGGAAGTGTATATCATGGAGAAATCTGGTTGGGAAACTATTGAAGTTAAAGTAGTACAGCGAAACTCGAAGGAAGTCAATTTTGATGGGAATTATAAAGAGATTTGACATTATAACGTAATTTTCCTATTCAACATGTTTGATCTAATGGTTCTACACTATATTTATCACGCATAACCTAATTAAGAATTTTAGCAAAATTTAAACCATTGTATTTGCTTTGTCACTGTGTTAAGTAAAAAATTTTTGTCGTCCAAAACACTTGAAATTATGGGTAAAAGGGTTTTTAAATACGCTGAATCGATTGATGCAGTTTGTTCGTAAATAGAGAAATCTGGTTGGGAACCTATTGAAGTTGAAGTAGTACAGCGAAACTCGAAGGAAGTCAATTTTGTTGGGAATTATAAAGGGATTTGAAATTATCACGTAATTATCCTATTCAACATGTTTGATCTAATGGTTCTACACGCATAACCTAATTAAGAATTTTAGCAAAATTTAAACCATAGTGTTTGCTTTGTCACTGTGTTAAGTAAAAAATTTTTGTCGTCAAAAATACTTGAAAATATGGGTAAAAGGGTTTTTAAAGACGCTGAATCGATTGATGCAGTATGTTTGTAAATAGGAAGTGTATATCATGGAGAAATCTGGTTGGGAAACTATTGAAGTTGAAGTAGTACAGCGAAACTCGAAGGAATTCAATTTTGATGGGAATTATGAAGAGATTTGACATTATAACGTTATTTTCCTATTCAACATGTTTGATCTAATGGTTCTACACTATATTTATCACGCATAACCTAATTAAGAATTTTAGCAAAATTTAAACCATTGTATTTGCTTTGTCACTGTGTTAAGTAAAAAATTTTTGTCGTCCAAAACACTTGAAATTATGGGTAAAAGGGTTTTTAAATACGCTGAATCGATTGATGCAGTTTGTTCGTAAATAGAGAAATCTGGTTGGGAACCTATTGAAGTTGAAGTAGTACAGCGAAACTCGAAGGAAGTCAATTTTGTTGGGAATTATAAAGAGATTTGAAATTATAACGTAATTTTCCTATTCAACATGTTTGATCTAATGGTTCTACACTATATTTATCACGCATAACCTAATTAAGAATTTTAGCAAAATTTAAACCATTGTATTTGCTTTGTCACTGAGTTAAGTAAAAAATTTTTGTCGTCAAAAACACTTGAAAATATGGGTAAAAGGATTTTTAAAGACGCTGAATCGATTGATGCAGTATGTTTGTAAATAGGAAGTGTATATCATGGAGAAATCTGGTTGGAAAACTATTGAAGTTGAAATAATAGCGAAACTCGAAGGAAGTCATTTTTGATGGGTATTATGAAGAGATTTGACATTATAACGTTATTTTTCTATTCAACATGTTTGATCTAATGGTTCTACACTATATTTATCACGCATAACCTAATTAAGAATTTTAGCAAAATTTAAACCATTGTATTTGCTTTGTCACTGTGTTAAGTAAAAAATTTTTGTCGTCCAAAACACTTGAAATTATGGGTAAAAGGGTTTTTAAATACGCTGAATCGATTGATGCAGTTTGTTAGTAAATAGAGAAATCTGGTTGGGAATCTATTGAAGTTGAAGTAGTACAGCGAAACTCGAAGGAAGTCAATTTTGTTGGGAATTATAAAGAGATTTGACATTATAACGTAATTTTCCTATTCAACATGTTTGATCTAATGGTTCTACACTATATTTATCACGCATAACCTAATTAAGAATTTTAGCAAAATTTAAACCATTGTATTTGCTTTGTCACTGTGTTGAGTAAAAAATTTTTGTCGTCCAAAACATTTGAAATTATGGGTAAAAGGGTTTTTAAATACGCTGAATCTGATGCAGTATGTTTGTAAATAGGAATTGTATATCATGGAGAAATCTGGTTGGGAAACTATTGAAGTTGAAATAGTATAGCAAAACGAATTATAAAGGGATTTGAAATTATCACGTAATTTTCCTATTCAACATGTTTGATCTAATGGTTCTACACTATATTTATCACGCATAACCTAATTAAGAATTTCGGCAAAATTTAAACCATTGTATTTGCTTTGTCACTGAGTTAAGTAAAAAATTTTTGTCGTCAAAAACACTTGAAAATATGGGTAAAAGGGTTTTTAAAGACGCTGAATCGATTGATGCAGTATGTTTGTAAATAGGAAGTGTATATCATGGAGAAATCTGGTTGGGAAACTATTGAAGTTGAAATAGTATAGCGAAACTCGAAGGAAGTCATTTTTGATGGGTATTATGAAGAGATTTGACATTATAACGTTATTTTCCTATTCAACATGTTTGATCTAATGGTTCTACACTATATTTATCACGCATAACCTAATTAAGAATTTTAGCAAAATTTAAACCATTGTATTTGCTTTGTCACTGTGTTAAGTAAAAAATTTTTGTCGTCCAAAACACTTGAAATTATGGGTAAAAGGGTTTTTAAATACGCTGAATCGATTGATGCAGTTTGTTCGTAAATAGAGAAATCTGGTTGGGAACCTATTGAAGTTGAAGTAGTACAGCGAAACGAATTATAAAGGGATTTGAAATTATCACGTAATTTTCCTATTCAACATGTTTGATCTAATGGTTCTACACTATATTTATCACGCATAACCTAATTAAGAATTTCGGCAAAATTTAAACCATTGTATTTGCTTTGTCACTGAGTTAAGTAAAAAATTTTTGTCGTCAAAAACACTTGAAAATATGGGTAAAAGGGTTTTTAAAGACGCTGAATCGATTGATGCAGTATGTTTGTAAATAGGAAGTGTATATCATGGAGAAATCTGGTTGGGAAACTATTGAAGTTGAAGTAGTACAGCGAAACTCGAAGGAATTCAATTTTGATGGGAATTATGAAGAGATTTGACATTATAACGTTATTTTCCTATTCAACATGTTTGATCTAATGGTTCTACACTATATTTATCACGCATAACCTAATTAAGAATTTTAGCAAAATTTAAACCATTGTATTTGCTTTGTCACTGTGTTAAGTAAAAAATTTTTGTCGTCCAAAACACTTGAAATTATGGGTAAAAGGGTTTTTAAATACGCTGAATCGATTGATGCAGTTTGTTCGTAAATAGAGAAATCTGGTTGGGAACCTATTGAAGTTGAAGTAGTACAGCGAAACTCGAAGGAAGTCAATTTTGTTGGGAATTATAAAAAGATTTGACCCAATAACGTAATTTTCCTATCCAACATGTTTGATCTAATGGTTCTACACTATATTTATCACGCATAACCTAATTAAGAATTTTAGCAAAATTTAAACCATTGTATTTGCTTTGTCACTGTGTTAAGTAAAAAATTTTTGTCGTCCAAAACACTTGAAATTATGGGTAAAAGGGTTTTTAAATACGCTGAATCGATTGATGCAGTATGTTTGTAAATAGGAAGTGTATATCATGGAGAAATCTGGTTGGGAAACTATTGAAGTTGAAGTAGTACAGCGAAACTCGAAGGAAGTCAATTTTGTTGGGAATTATAAAGAGATTTGACATTATAACGTAATTTTCCTATTCAACATGTTTGATCTAATGGTTCTACACTATATTTATCACGCATAACCTAATTAAGAATTTTAGCAAAATTTAAACCATTGTATTTGCTTTGTCACTGTGTTAAGTAAAAAATTTTTGTCGTCAAAAACACTTGAAAATATGGGTAAAAGGGTTTTTAAAGACGCTGAATCGATTGATGCAGTTTGTTCGTAAATAGGAAGTGTATATCATGGAGAAATCTGGTTGGGAACTTATTGAAGTTGAAGTAGTACAGCGAAACTCGAAGGAAGTCAATTTTGATGGGTATTATGAAGAGATTTGACATTATAACGTTATTTTCCTATTCAACATGTTTGATCTAATGGTTCTACACTATATTTATCACGCATAACCTAATTAAGAATTTTAGCAAAATTTAAACCATTGTATTTGCTTTGTCACTGTGTTAAGTAAAAAATTTTTGTCGTCCAAAACACTTGAAATTATGGGTAAAAGGGTTTTTAAATACGCTGAATCGATTGATGCAGTATGTTTGTAAATAGGAAGTGTATATCATGGAGAAATCTGGTTGGGAAACTATTGAAGTTAAAGTAGTACAGCGAAACTCGAAAGAAGTCAATATTGATGGGAATTATAAAGAGATTTGACATTATAACGCTATTTTCCTATTCAACATGTTTGATCTAATGGTTCTACACTATATTTATCACGCATAACTTAATTAAAAATTTTAGCAAAATTTAAACCATTGTATTTGCTTTGTCACTGTGTTGAGTAAAAAATTTTTGTCGTCCAAAACACTTGAAATTATGGGTAAAAGGGTTTTTAAAGACGCTGAATCGATTGATGCAGTATGTTTGTAAATAGGAAGTGTATATCATGGAGAAATCTGGTTGGGAAACTATTGAAGTTGAAGTAGTACAGCGAAACTCGAAGGAAGTCAATTTTGTTGGGAATTATAAAGGGATTTGAAATTATCACGTAATTTTCCTATTCAACATGTTTGATCTAATGGTTCTACACTATATTTATCACGCATAACCTAATTAAGAATTTCGGCAAAATTTAAACCATTGTATTTGCTTTGTCACTGAGTTAAGTAAAAAATTTTTGTCGTCAAAAACACTTGAAAATATGGGTAAAAGGGTTTTTAAAGACGCTGAATCGATTGATGCAGTATGTTTGTAAATAGGAAGTGTATATCATGGAGAAATCTGGTTGGGAAACTATTGAAGTTGAAATAGTATAGCGAAACTCGAAGGAAGTCATTTTTGATGGGTATTATAAAGAGATTTGACATTATAACGTAATTTTCCTATTCAACATGTTTGATCTAATGGTTCTACACTATATTTATCACGCATAACCTAATTAAGAATTTTAGCAAAATTTAAACCATTGTATTTGCTTTGTCACTGTGTTAAGTAAAAAATTTTTGTCGTCCAAAACACTTGAAATTATGGGTAAAAGGGTTTTTAAATACGCTGAATCGATTGATGCAGTTTGTTCGTAAATAGAGAAATCTGGTTGGGAACCTATTGAAGTTGAAGTAGTACAGCGAAACTCGAAGGAAGTCAATTTTGTTGGGAATTATAAAGGGATTTGAAATTATCACGTAATTTTCCTATTCAACATGTTTGATCTAATGGTTCTACACTATATTTATCACGCATAACCTAATTAAGAATTTTAGCAAAATTTAAACCATTGTATTTGCTTTGTCACTGTGTTAAGTAAAAAATTTTTGTCGTCAAAAACACTTGAAAATATGGGTAAAAGGGTTTTTAAAGACGCTGAATCGATTGATGCAGTTTGTTCGTAAATAGGAAGTGTATATCATAGAGAAATCTGGTTGGGAAACTATTGAAGTTGAAGTAGTACAGCGAAACTCGAAGGAAGTCAATTTTGTTGGGAATTATAAAGAGATTTGACACAATAACGTAATTTTCCTATTCAACATGTTTGATCTAATGGTTCTACACTATATTTATCACGCATAACCTAATTAAGAATTTTAGCAAAATTTAAACCATTGTATTTGCTTTGTCACTGTGTTAAGTAAAAAATTTTTGTCGTCCAAAACACTTGAAATTATGGGTAAAAGGGTTTTTAAATACGCTGAATCGATTGATACAGTTTGTTTGTAAATAGAGAAATCTGGTTGGGAACCTATTGAAGTTGAAGTAGTACAGCGAAACTCGAAGAAAGTCAATTTTGTTGGGAATTATAAAGGGATTTGAAATTATCACGTAATTATCCTATTCAACATGTTTGATCTAATGGTTCTACACTATATTTATCACGCATAACCTAATTAAGAATTTCGGCAAAATTTAAACCATTGTATTTGCTTTGTCACTGAGTTAAGTAAAAAATTTTTGTCGTCAAAAACACTTGAAAATATGGGTAAAAGGGTTTTTAAAGACGCTGAATCGATTGATGCAGTATGTTTGTAAATAGGAAGTGTATATCATGGAGAAATCTGGTTGGGAAACTATTGAAGTTGAAATAGTATAGCGAAACTCGAAGGAAGTCATTTTTGATGGGTATTATGAAGAGATTTGACATTATAACGTTATTTTCCTATTCAACATGTTTGATCTAATGGTTCTACACTATATTTATCACGCATAACCTAATTAAGAATTTTAGCAAAATTTAAACCATTGTATTTGCTTTGTCACTGTGTTAAGTAAAAAATTTTTGTCGTCCAAAACACTTGAAATTATGGGTAAAAGGGTTTTTAAAGACGCTGAATCGATTGATGCAGTATGTTTGTAAATAGGAAGTGTATATCATGGAGAAATCTGGTTGGGAAACTATTGAAGTTGAAATAGTATAGCGAAACTCGAAGGAAGTCAATTTTGTTGGGAATTATAAAGGGATTTGAAATTATCACGTAATTTTCCTATTCAACATGTTTGATCTAATGGTTCTACACTATATTTATCACGCATAACCTAATTAAGAATTTTAGCAAAATTTAAACCATTGTATTTGCTTTGTCACTGTGTTAAGTAAAAAATTTTTGTCGTCCAAAACACTTGAAATTATGGGTAAAAGGGTTTTTAAATACGCTGAATCGATTGATGCAGTATGTTTGTAAATAGGAAGTGTATATCATGGAGAAATCTGGTTGGGAACTTATTGAAGTTGAAGTAGTACAGCGAAACTCGAAGGAAGTCAATTTTGTTGGGAATTATAAAGAGATTTGACATTATAACGTAATTTTCCTATTCAACATGTTTGATCTAATGGTTCTACACTATATTTATCACGCATAACCTAATTAAGAATTTCGGCAAAATTTAAACCATTGTATTTGCTTTGTCACTGAGTTAAGTAAAAAATTTTTGTCGTCAAAAACACTTGAAAATATGGGTAAAAGGGTTTTTAAAGACGCTGAATCGATTGATGCAGTATGTTTGTAAATAGGAAGTGTATATCATGGAGAAATCTGGTTGGGAAACTATTGAAGTTGAAATAGTATAGCGAAACTCGAAGGAAGTCAATTTTGATGGGTATTATGAAGAGATTTGACATTATAACGTTATTTTCCTATTCAACATGTTTGATCTAATGGTTCTACACTATATTTATCACGCATAACCTAATTAAGAATTTTAGCAAAATTTAAACCATTGTATTTGCTTTGTCACTGTGTTAAGTAAAAAATTTTTGTCGTCCAAAACACTTGAAATTATGGGTAAAAGGGTTTTTAAATACGCTGAATCGATTGATGCAGTTTGTTCGTAAATAGAGAAATCTGGTTGGGAACCTATTGAAGTTGAAGTAGTACAGCGAAACTCGAAGGAAGTCAATTTTGTTGGGAATTATAAAGGGATTTGAAATTATCACGTAATTTTCCTATTCAACATGTTTGATCTAATGGTTCTACACTATATTTATCACGCATAACCTAATTAAGAATTTTAGCAAAATTTAAACCATTGTATTTGCTTTGTCACTGTGTTAAGTAAAAAATTTTTGTCGTCAAAAACACTTGAAAATATGGGTAAAAGGGTTTTTAAAGACGCTGAATCGATTGATGCAGTTTGTTCGTAAATAGGATGTGTATATCTTAGGAAAATCTGGTTGGGGATCTATTGAAGTTGAAGTAGTACAGCGAAACTCGAAGGAATTCAATTTTGATGGGAATTATAAAGAGATTTGACATTATAACGTTATTTTCCTATTCAACATGTTTGATCTAATGGTTCTACACTATATTTATCACGCATAACCTAATTAAGAATTTTAGCAAAATTTAAACCATTGTATTTGCTTTGTCACTGTGTTAAGTAAAAAATTTTTGTCGTCCAAAACACTTGAAATTATGGGTAAAAGGGTTTTTAAATACGCTGAATCGATTGATGCAGTTTGTTCGTAAATAGAGAAATCTGGTTGGGAACCTATTGAAGTTGAAGTAGTACAGCGAAACTCGAAGGAAGTCAATTTTGTTGGGAATTATAAAGGGATTTGAAATTATCACGTAATTTTCCTATTCAACATGTTTGATCTAATGGTTCTACACTATATTTATCACGCATAACCTAATTAAGAATTTTAGCAAAATTTAAACCATTGTATTTGCTTTGTCACTGAGTTAAGTAAAAAATTTTTGTCGTCAAAAACACTTGAAAATATGGGTAAAAGGGTTTTTAAAGACGCTGAATCGATTGATGCAGTATGTTTGTAAATAGGAAGTGTATATCATGGAGAAATCTGGTTGGGAAACTATTGAAGTTGAAATAGTATAGCGAAACTCGAAGGAAGTCATTTTTGATGGGTATTATGAAGAGATTTGACATTATAACGTTATTTTCCTATTCAACATGTTTGATCTAATGGTTCTACACTATATTTATCACGCATAACCTAATTAAGAATTTTAGCAAAATTTAAACCATTGTATTTGCTTTGTCACTGTGTTAAGTAAAAAATTTTTGTCGTCCAAAACACTTGAAATTATGGGTAAAAGGGTTTTTAAATACGCTGAATCGATTGATGCAGTTTGTTCGTAAATAGAGAAATTTGGTTAGGAATCTATTGAAGTTAAAGTAGTACAGCGAAACTCGAAAGAAGTCAATATTGATGGGAATTATGAAGAGATTTGACATTATAACGCTATTTTCCTATTCAACATGTTTGATCTAATGGTTCTACACTATATTTATCACGCATAACCTAATTAAGAATTTTAGCAAAATTTAAACCATTGTATTTGCTTTGTCACTGTGTTAAGTAAAAAATTTTTGTCGTCCAAAACACTTGAAATTATGGGTAAAAGGGTTTTTAAATACGCTGAATCGATTGATGCAGTATGTTTGTAAATAGGAAGTGGAGAAATCTGGTTGGGAACCTATTGAAGTTGAAGTAGTACAGCGAAACTCGAAGGAAGTCAATTTTGTTGGGAATTATAAAGGGATTTTAAATTATAACGTAATTTTCCTATTCAACATGTTTGATCTAATGGTTCTACACTATATTTATCACGCATAACCTAATTAAGAATTTTAGCAAAATTTAAACCATTGTATTTGCTTTGTCACTGTGTTAAGTAAAAAATTTTTGTCGTCAAAAACACTTGAAAATATGGGTAAAAGGGTTTTTAAAGACGCTGAATCGATTGATGCAGTTTGTTCGTAAATAGGAAGTGTATATCATAGAGAAATCTGGTTGGGAAACTATTGAAGTTGAAGTAGTACAGCGAAACTCGAAGGAAGTCAATTTTGATGGGAATTATGAAGAGATTTGACATTATAACGTTATTTTTCTATTCAACATGTTTGATCTAATGGTTCTACACTATATTTATCACGCATAACCTAATTAAGAATTTTAGCAAAATTTAAACCATTGTATTTGCTTTGTTACTGTGTTAAGTAAAAATTTTTTGTCGTCCAAAACACTTGAAATTATGGGTAAAAGGGTTTTTAAATACGCTAAATCGATTGATGCAGTTTGTTCGTAAAAAGAGAAATCTGGTTGGGAACCTATTGAAGTTGAAGTAGTACAGCGAAACTCGAAGGAAGTCAATTTTGTTGGGAATTATAAAGGGATTTGAAATTATAACGTAATTTTCCTATTCAACATGTTTGATCTAATGGTTCTACACTATATTTATCACGCATAACCTAATTAAGAATTTTAGCAAAATTTAAACCATTGTATTTGCTTTGTCACTGTGTTAAGTAAAAAATTTTTGTCGTCCAAAACACTTGAAATTATGGGTAAAAGGGTTTTTAAATACGCTGAATCGATTGATACAGTTTGTTCGTAAATAGAGAAATTTGGTTAGTACAGCGAAACTCGAAAGAAGTCAATTTTGATGGGTATTATGAAGAGATTTGACATTATAACGTTATTTTCCTATTCAACATGTTTGATCTAATGGTTCTACACTATATTTATCACGCATAACCTAATTAAGAATTTCGGCAAAATTTAAACCATTGTATTTGCTTTGTCACTGAGTTAAGTAAAAAATTTTTGTCGTCAAAAACACTTGAAAATATGGGTAAAAGGGTTTTTAAAGACGCTGAATCGATTGATGCAGTATGTTTGTAAATAGGAAGTGTATATCATGGAGAAATCTGGTTGGGAAACTATTGAAGTTGAAATAGTATAGCGAAACTCGAAGGAAGTCATTTTTGATGGGTATTATGAAGAGATTTGACATTATAACGTTATTTTCCTATTCAACATGTTTGATCTAATGGTTCTACACTATATTTATCACGCATAACCTAATTAAGAATTTTAGCAAAATTTAAACCATTGTATTTGCTTTGTCACTGTGTTAAGTAAAAAATTTTTGTCGTCCAAAACACTTGAAATTATGGGTAAAAGGGTTTTTAAATACGCTGAATCGATTGATGCAGTTTGTTCGTAAATAGAGAAATTTGGTTAGGAATCTATTGAAGTTAAAGTAGTACAGCGAAACTCGAAAGAAGTCAATGTTGATGGGAATTATAAAGGGATTTGAAATTATCACGTAATTTTCCTATTCAACATGTTTGATCTAATGGTTCTACACTATATTTATCACGCATAACCTAATTAAGAATTTTAGCAAAATTTAAACCATTGTATTTGCTTTGTCACTGTGTTAAGTAAAAAATTTTTGTCGTCCAAAACACTTGAAATTATGGGTAAAAGGGTTTTTAAATACGCTGAATCGATTGATGCAGTTTGTTCGTAAATAGAGAAATCTGGTTGGGAACCTATTGAAGTTGAAGTAGTACAGCGAAACGAATTATAAAGGGATTTGAAATTATCACGTAATTTTCCTATTCAACATGTTTGATCTAATGGTTCTACACTATATTTATCACGCATAACCTAATTAAGAATTTCGGCAAAATTTAAACCATTGTATTTGCTTTGTCACTGAGTTAAGTAAAAAATTTTTGTCGTCAAAAACACTTGAAAATATGGGTAAAAGGGTTTTTAAAGACGCTGAATCTGATGCAGTATGTTTGTAAATAGGAAGTGTATATCATGGAGAAATCTGGTTGGGAAACTATTGAAGTTGAAATAGTATAGCGAAACTCGAAGGAAGTCATTTTTGATGGGTATTATGAAGAGATTTGACATTATAACGTTATTTTCCTATTCAACATGTTTGATCTAATGGTTCTACACTATATTTATCACGCATAACCTAATTAAGAATTTTAGCAAAATTTAAACCATTGTATTTGCTTTGTCACTGTGTTAAGTAAAAAATTTTTGTCGTCAAAAACACTTGAAATTATGGGTAAAAGGGTTTTTAAATACGCTGAATCGATTGATGCAGTTTGTTCGTAAATAGAGAAATTTGGTTGGGAATCTATTGAAGTTGAAGTAGTACAGCGAAACTCGAAGGAAGTCAATTTTGATGGGAATTATAAAGAGATTTGACACAATAACGTAATTTTCCTATTCAACATGTTTGATCTAATGGTTCTACACTATATTTATCACGCATAACCTAATTAAGAATTTTAGCAAAATTTAAACCATTGTATTTGCTTTGTCACTGTGTTAAGTAAAAAATTTTTGTCGTCCAAAACACTTGAAATTATGGGTAAAAGGGTTTTTAAATACGCTGAATCGATTGATGCAGTTTGTTCGTAAATAGAGAAATCTGGTTGGGAACCTATTGAAGTTGAAGTAGTACAGCGAAACTCGAAGGAAGTCAATTTTGTTGGGAATTATAAAGGGATTTGAAATTATCACGTAATTTTCCTATTCAACATGTTTGATCTAATGGTTCTACACTATATTTATCACGCATAACCTAATTAAGAATTTTAGCAAAATTTAAACCATTGTATTTGCTTTGTCACTGTGTTAAGTAAAAAATTTTTGTCGTCAAAAACACTTGAAAATATGGGTAAAAGGGTTTTTAAAGACGCTGAATCGATTGATGCAGTATGTTTGTAAATAGGAAGTGTATATCATGGAGAAATCTGGTTGGGAAACTATTGAAGTTGAAATAGTATAGCGAAACTCGAAGGAAGTCATTTTTGATGGGTATTATGAAGAGATTTGACATTATAACGTAATTTTCCTATTCAACATGTTTGATCTAATGGTTCTACACTATATTTATCACGCATAACCTAATTAAGAATTTTAGCAAAATTTAAACCATTGTATTTGCTTTGTCACTGTGTTAAGTAAAAAATTTTTGTCGTCAAAAACACTTGAAATTATGGGTAAAAGGGTTTTTAAATACGCTGAATCGATTGATGCAGTTTGTTCGTCAATAGAGAAATCTGGTTGGGAATCTATTGAAGTTGAAGTAGTACAGCGAAACTCGAAGGAAGTCAATTTTGTTGGGAATTATAAAGAGATTTGACATTATAACGTAATTTTCCTATTCAACATGTTTGATCTAATGGTTCTACACTATATTTATCACGCATAACCTAATTAAGAATTTTAGCAAAATTTAAACCATTGTATTTGCTTTGTCACTGAGTTAAGTAAAAAATTTTTGTCGTCAAAAACACTTGAAAATATGGGTAAAAGGGTTTTTAAAGACGCTGAATCGATTGATGCAGTATGTTTGTAAATAGGAAGTGTATATCATGGAGAAATCTGGTTGGGAAACTATTGAAGTTGAAATAGTATAGCGAAACTCGAAGGAAGTCAATTTTGTTGGGAATTATAAAGGGATTTGAAATTATCACGTAATTTTCCTATTCAACATGTTTGATCTAATGGTTCTACACTATATTTATCACGCATAACCTAATTAAGAATTTTAGCAAAATTTAAACCATTGTATTTGCTTTGTCACTGAGTTAAGTAAAAAATTTTTGTCGTCAAAAACACTTGAAAATATGGGTAAAAGGGTTTTTAAAGACGCTGAATCGATTGATGCAGTATGTTTGTAAATAGGAAGTGTATATCATGGAGAAATCTGGTTGGGAAACTATTGAAGTTGAAATAGTATAGCGAAACTCGAAGGAAGTCAATTTTGATGGGTATTATGAAAAGATTTGACATTATAACGTAATTTTCCTATTCAACATGTTTGATCTAATGGTTCTACACTATATTTATCACGCATAACCTAATTAAGAATTTTAGCAAAATTTAAACCATTGTATTTGCTTTGTCACTGTGTTAAGTAAAAAATTTTTGTCGTCAAAAACACTTGAAATTATGGGTAAAAGGGTTTTTAAATACGCTGAATCGATTGATGCAGTTTGTTCGTAAATAGAGAAATCTGGTTGGGGATCTATTGAAGTTGAAGTAGTACAGCGAAACTCGAAGGAAGTCAATTTTGTTGGGAATTATAAAGGGATTTGAAATTATAACGTAATTTTCCTATTCAACATGTTTGATCTAATGGTTCTACACTATATTTATCACGCATAACCTAATTAAGAATTTTAGCAAAATTTAAACCATTGTATTTGCTTTGTCACTGTGTTAAGTAAAAAATTTTTGTCGTCCAAAACACTTGAAAATATGGGTAAAAGGGTTTTTAAAGACGCTGAATCGATTGATGCAGTATGTTTGTAAATAGGAAGTGTATATCATAGAGAAATCTGGTTGGGAAACTATTGAAGTTGAAATAGTACAGCGAAACTCGAAGGAAATCAATTTTGTTGGGAATTATAAAGAGATTTGACACAATAATGTAATTTTTCTATTCAACATGTTTGATCTAATGGTTCTACACTATATTTATCACGCATAACCTAATTAAGAATTTTAGCAAAATTTAAACCATTGTATTTGCTTTGTCACTGTGTTAAGTAAAAAATTTTTGTCGTCAAAAACACTTGAAAATATGGGTAAAAGGGTTTTTAAAGACGCTGAATCGATTGATGCAGTATGTTTGTAAATAGGAAGTGTATATCATGGAGAAATCTGGTTGGGAAACTATTGAAGTTGAAATAGTATAGCGAAACTCGAAGGAAGTCAATTTTGATGGGTATTATGAAGAGATTTGACATTATAACGTTATTTTCCTATTCAACATGTTTGATCTAATGGTTCTACACTATATTTATCACGCATAACCTAATTAAGAATTTTAGCAAAATTTAAACCATTGTATTTGCTTTGTCACTGAGTTAAGTAAAAAATTTTTGTCGTCAAAAACACTTGAAAATATGGGTAAAAGGGTTTTTAAAGACGCTGAATCGATTGATGCAGTATGTTTGTAAATAGGAAGTGTATATCATGGAGAAATCTGGTTGGGAAACTATTGAAGTTGAAGTAGTACAGCGAAACTCGAAGGAAGTCAATTTTGTTGGGAATTATAAAGGGATTTGAAATTATAACGTAATTTTCCTATTCAACATGTTTGATCTAATGGTTCTACACTATATTTATCACGCATAACCTAATTAAGAATTTTAGCAAAATTTAAACCATTGTATTTGCTTTGTCACTGTGTTAAGTAAAAAATTTTTGTCGTCAAAAACACTTGAAAATATGGGTAAAAGGGTTTTTAAAGAC
The DNA here is from genome assembly GCA_035357415.1 of Ophraella communa. NCBI lineage: Eukaryota > Metazoa > Arthropoda > Insecta > Coleoptera > Chrysomelidae > Ophraella > Ophraella communa. Next base: position 13,866,580 of record CM068988.1, on the reverse strand, counting down.
GCTGAATCGATTGATGCAGTTTGTTCGTAAATAGAGAAATCTGGTTGGGAACCTATTGAAGTTGAAGTAGTACAGCGAAACTCGAAAGAAGTCAATATTGATGGGAATTATGAAGAGATTTGACATTATAACGCTATTTTCCTATTCAACATGTTTGATCTAATGGTTCTACACTATATTTATCACGCATAACCTAATTAAGAATTTTAGCAAAATTTAAACCATTGTATTTGCTTTGTCACTGTGTTAAGTAAAAAATTTTTGTCGTCCAAAACACTTGAAATTATGGGTAAAAGGGTTTTTAAATACGCTGAATCGATTGATGCAGTTTGTTCGTAAATAGAGAAATTTGGTTAGGAATCTATTGAAGTTAAAGTAGTACAGCGAAACTCGAAAGAAGTCAATGTTGATGGGAATTATAAAGGGATTTGAAATTATCACGTAATTTTCCTATTCAACATGTTTGATCTAATGGTTCTACACTATATTTATCACGCATAACCTAATTAAGAATTTTAGCAAAATTTAAACCATTGTATTTGCTTTGTCACTGTGTTAAGTAAAAAATTTTTGTCGTCCAAAACACTTGAAATTATGGGTAAAAGGGTTTTTAAAGACGCTGAATCGATTGATGCAGTATGTTTGTAAATAGGAAGTGTATATCATGGAGAAATCTGGTTGGGAAACTATTGAAGTTGAAATAGTATAGCGAAACTCGAAGGAAGTCAATATTGATGGGAATTATAAAGAGATTTGACATTATAACGCTATTTTCCTATTCAACATGTTTGATCTAATGGTTCTACACTATATTTATCACGCATAACCTAATTAAGAATTTTAGCAAAATTTAAACCATTGTATTTGCTTTGTTACTGTGTTAAGTAAAAATTTTTTGTCGTCCAAAACACTTGAAATTATGGGTAAAAGGGTTTTTAAATACGCTAAATCGATTGATGCAGTTTGTTCGTAAATAGAGAAATCTGGTTGGGAACCTATTGAAGTTGAAATAGTACAGCGAAACTCGAAGGAAATCAATTTTGTTGGAAATTATAAAAAGATTTGACACAATAATGTAACTTTTCTATTCAACATGTTTGATCTAATGGTTCCACACTATATTTATCACGCATAACCTAATTAAGAATTTCAGCAAAATTTAAACCATTGTATTTGCTTTGTCACTGAGTTAAGTAAAAAATTTTTGTCGTCAAAAACACTTGAAAATATGGGTAAAAGGGTTTTTAAAGACGCTGAATCGATTGATGCAGTATGTTCGTAAATAGGAAGTGTATATTATAGAGAAATCTGGTTGGGAAACTATTGAAAGTGAAGTTGTACAGCGAAACTCGAAGGAAGTCAATTTTGTTGGGAATTATAAAGAGATTTGACACAATAACGTAATTTTTCTATTCAACATGTTTGATCTAATGGTTCTACACTATATTTATTACGCATAACTTAATTAAGAATTTTAGCAAAATTTAAACCATTGTATTTGCTTAAGTAAAAAATTATTGTCGTCAAAAACACTTGAAAATATGGGTAAAAGGGTTTTAAATACGCTGAATCGATTGATGCAGTATGTTTGTAAATAGGAAGTGTATATCATAGAGATATCTGGTTGGGAAACTATTGAAGTTGAAATAGTACAGCGAAACTCGAAGGAAGTCAATTTTGTTGGGAATTATAAAGGGATTTGAAATTATAACGTAATTTTCCTATTCAACATGTTTGATCTAATGGTTCTTCACTATATTTATCACGCATAACCTAATTAAGAATTTTAGCAAAATTTAAACTGTGTTAAGTAAACAATTTTTGTCGTCAAAAACACTTGAAAATATGGGTAAAAGGGTTTTTACAGACGCTGAATCGATTGATGCAGTTTGTTCGTAAATAGAGAAATCTGGTTGGGAATCTATTGAAGTTGAAGTAGTACAGCGAAACTCGAAGGAAGTCAATTTTGTTGGGAATTATAAAGGGATTTGAAATTATAACGTAATTTTCCTATTCAACATGTTTGATCTAATGGTTCTACACTATATTTATCACGCATAACCTAATTAAGAATTTTAGCAAAATTTAAACCATTGTATTTGCTTTGTCACTGTGTTAAGTAAAAAATTTTTGTCGTCAAAAACACTTGAAAATATGGGTAAAAGGGTTTTTAAAGACGCTGAATCGATTGATGCAGTTTGTTCGTAAATAGGAAGTGTATATTATAGAGAAATCTGGTTGGGAAACTATTGAAGTTGAAGTAGTACAGCGAAACTCGAAGGAAGTCAATATTGTTGGGAATTATGAAGAGATTTGACATTATAAAGTTATTTTCCTATTCAACATGTTTGATCTAATGGTTCTACACTATATTTATCACGCATAACCTAATTAAGAATTTTAGCAAAATTTAAACCATTGTATTTGCTTTGTCACTGAGTTAAGTAAAAAATTTTTGTCGTCAAAAACACTTGAAAATATGGGTAAAAGGGTTTTTAAAGACGCTGAATCGATTGATGCAGTATGTTTGTAAATAGGAAGTGTATATCATGGAGAAATCTGGTTGGGAAACTATTGAAGTTGAAATAGTATAGCGAAACTCGAAGGAAGTCAATTTTGATGGGTATTATGAAGAGATTTGACATTATAACGTAATTTTCCTATTCAACATGTTTGATCTAATGGTTCTACACTATATTTATCACGCATAACCTAATTAAAAATTTTAGCAAAATTTAAACCATTGTATTTGCTTTGTCACTGTGTTGAGTAAAAAATTTTTGTCGTCCAAAACACTTGAAATTATGGGTAAAAGGGTTTTTAAAGACGCTGAATCTGATGCAGTATGTTTGTAAATAGGAAGTGTATATCATGGAGAAATCTGGTTGGGAAACTATTGAAGTTGAAATAGTATAGCGAAACTCGAAGGAAGTCATTTTTGATGGGTATTATGAAGAGATTTGACATTATAACGTTATTTTCCTATTCAACATGTTTGATCTAATGGTTCTACACTATATTTATCACGCATAACCTAATTAAGAATTTCGGCAAAATTTAAACCATTGTATTTGCTTTGTCACTGAGTTAAGTAAAAAATTTTTGTCGTCAAAAACACTTGAAAATATGGGTAAAAGGGTTTTTAAAGACGCTGAATCGATTGATGCAGTATGTTTGTAAATAGGAAGTGTATATCATGGAGAAATCTGGTTGGAAAACTATTGAAGTTGAAATAGTATAGCGAAACTCGAAGGAAGTCATTTTTGATGGGTATTATGAAGAGATTTGACATTATAACGTTATTTTCCTATTCAACATGTTTGATCTAATGGTTCTACACTATATTTATCACGCATAACCTAATTAAGAATTTTAGCAAAATTTAAACCATTGTATTTGCTTTGTCACTGTGTTAAGTAAAAAATTTTTGTCGTCAAAAACACTTGAAATTATGGGTAAAAGGGTTTTTAAAGACGCTGAATTGTTTGATGCAGTTTGTTAGTAAATAGAGAAATCTGGTTGGGAACCTATTGAAGTTGAAGTAGTACAGCGAAACTCGAAGTAAGTCAATTTTGTTGGGAATTATAAAGAGATTTGACATTATAACGTTATTTTCCTATTCAACATGTTTGATCTAATGGTTCTACACTATATTTATCACGCATAACCTAATTAAGAATTTCAGCAAAATTTAAACCATTGTATTTGCTTTGTCACTGAGTTAAGTAAAAAATTTTTGTCGTCAAAAACACTTGAAAATATGGGTAAAAGGGTTTTTAAAGACGCTGAATCGATTGATGCAGTATGTTCGTAAATAGGAAGTGTATATCATAAAGAAATCTGGTTGGGAAACTATTGAAGTTGAAATAGTACAGCGAAACTCAAAGGAAATCAATTTTGATGGGAATTATAAAGAGATTTGACATTATAATGTTATATTGCTATTCAGCATGTTTGATCTAATGGTTCTACACTATATTTATCACGCATAACCTAATTAACAATTTTAGCAAAATTTAAACCATTGTATTTGCTTTGTCACTGTGTTAAGTAAAAAATTTTTGTCGTCAAAAACACTTGAAAATATGGGTAAAAGGGTTATAAAATACGCTGAATCGATTGATGCAGTTTGTTTGTAAATAGGAAGTGTATATCATGGAGAAATCTGGTTGGGAAACTATTGAAGTTGAAATAGTATAGCGAAACTCGAAGGAAGTCAATTTTGATGGGTATTATAAAGAGATTTGACATTATAACGTAATTTTCCTATTCAACATGTTTGATCTAATGGTTCTACACTATATTTATCACGCATAACCTAATTAAGAATTTTAGCAAAATTTAAACCATTGTATTTGCTTTGTCACTGTGTTAAGTAAAAAATTTTTGTCGTCAAAAACACTTGAAATTATGGGTAAAAGGGTTTTTAAATACGCTGAATCGATTGATGCAGTTTGTTCGTAAATAGAGAAATCTGGTTGGGAACCTATTGAAGTTGAAGTAGTACAGCGAAACTCGAAGGAAGTCAATTTTGATGGGAATTATAAAGAGATTTGACATTATAACGTAATTTTCCTATTCAACATGTTTGATCTAATGGTTCTACACTATATTTATCACGCATAACCTAATTAAGAATTTTAGCAAAATTTAAACCATTGTATTTGCTTTGTCACTGTGTTAAGTAAAAAATTTTTGTCGTCCAAAACACTTGAAATTATGGGTAAAAGGGTTTTTAAATACGCTGAATCGATTGATGCAGTTTGTTCGTAAATAGAGAAATCTGGTTGGGAACCTATTGAAGTTGAAGTAGTACAGCGAAACGAATTATAAAGGGATTTGAAATTATCACGTAATTTTCCTATTCAACATGTTTGATCTAATGGTTCTACACTATATTTATCACGCATAACCTAATTAAGAATTTCGGCAAAATTTAAACCATTGTATTTGCTTTGTCACTGAGTTAAGTAAAAAATTTTTGTCGTCAAAAACACTTGAAAATATGGGTAAAAGGGTTTTTAAAGACGCTGAATCGATTGATGCAGTATGTTTGTAAATAGGAAGTGTATATCATGGAGAAATCTGGTTGGAAAACTATTGAAGTTGAAATAGTATAGCGAAACTCGAAGGAAGTCAATTTTGTTGGGAATTATAAAGGGATTTGAAATTATCACGTAATTTTCCTATTCAACATGTTTGATCTAATGGTTCTACACTATATTTATCACGCATAACCTAATTAAGAATTTTAGCAAAATTTAAACCATTGTATTTGCTTTGTCACTGTGTTAAGTAAAAAATTTTTGTCGTCAAAACACTTGAAATTATGGGTAAAAGGGTTTTTAAAGACGCTGAATCGATTGATGCAGTATGTTTGTAAATAGGAAGTGTATATCATAGAGAAATCTGGTTGGGAAACTATTGAAGTTGAAATAGTACAGCGAAACTCGAAGGAAGTCAATTTTGTTGGGAATTATAAAGGGATTTGAAATTATAACGTAATTTTCCTATTCAACATGTTTGATCTAATGGTTCTACACTATATTTATCACGCATAACCTAATTAAGAATTTTAGCAAAATTTAAACCATAGTGTTTGCTTTGTCACTGTGTTAAGTAAAAAATTTTTGTCGTCAAAAACACTTGAAAATATGGGTAAAAGGGTTTTTAAAGACGCTGAATCGATTGATGCAGTATGTTTGTAAATAGGAAGTGTATATCATGGAGAAATCTGGTTGGGAAACTATTGAAGTTGAAATAGTACAGCGAAACTCGAAGGAAATCAATTTTGTTGGGAATTATAAAGAGATTTGACATTATAACGTAATTTTCCTATTCAACATGTTTGATCTAATGGTTCTACACTATATTTATCACGCATAACCTAATTAAGAATTTTAGCAAAATTTAAACCATTGTATTTGCTTTGTCACTGTGTTAAGTAAAAAATTTTTGTCGTCAAAAACACTTGAAATTATGGGTAAAAGGGTTTTTAAAGACGCTGAATCGATTGATGCAGTTTGTTCGTAAATAGAGAAATCTGGTTGGGAATCTATTGAAGTTGAAGTAGTACAGCGAAACTCGAAGGAAGTCAATTTTGTTGGGAATTATAAAGGGATTTGAAATTATAACGTAATTTTCCTATTCAACATGTTTGATCTAATGGTTCTACACTATATTTATCACGCATAACCTAATTAAGAATTTTAGCAAAATTTAAACCATTGTATTTGCTTTGTCACTGTGTTAAGTAAAAAATTTTTGTCGTCAAAAACACTTGAAAATATGGGTAAAAGGGTTTTTAAAGACGCTGAATCGATTGATGCAGTTTGTTCGTAAATAGAGAAATCTGGTTGGAAACCTATTGAAGTTGAAGTAGTATAGCGAAACTCGAAAGAAGTCAATATTGATGGGAATTATAAAGAGATTTGACATTATAACGCTATTTTCCTATTCAACATGTTTGATCTAATGGTTCTACACTATATTTATCACGCATAACCTAATTAAGAATTTTAGCAAAATTTAAACCATTGTATTTGCTTTGTCACTGTGTTAAGTAAAAAATTTTTGTCGTCCAAAACACTTGAAATTATGGGTAAAAGGGTTTTTAAATACGCTGAATCGATTGATGCAGTTTGTTCGTAAATAGAGAAATTTGGTTAGGAATCTATTGAAGTTAAAGTAGTACAGCGAAACTCGAAAGAAGTCAATGTTGATGGGAATTATAAAGGGATTTGAAATTATCACGTAATTTTCCTATTCAACATGTTTGATCTAATGGTTCTACACTATATTTATCACGCATAACCTAATTAAGAATTTTAGCAAAATTTAAACCATTGTATTTGCTTTGTCACTGAGTTAAGTAAAAAATTTTTGTCGTCAAAAACACTTGAAAATATGGGTAAAAGGGTTTTTAAAGACGCTGAATCGATTGATGCAGTTTGTTCGTAAATAGAGAAATCTGGTTGGGAATCTATTGAAGTTGAAGTAGTACAGCGAAACTCGAAGGAATTCAATTTTGATGGGAATTATGAAGAGATTTGACATTATAACGTTATTTTCCTATTCAACATGTTTGATCTAATGGTTCTACACTATATTTATCACGCATAACCTAATTAAGAATTTTAGCAAAATTTAAACCATTGTATTTGCTTGTCCAAAACACTTGAAATTATGGGTAAAAGGGTTTTTAAATACGCTGAATCGATTGATGCAGTTTGTTCGTAAATAGAGAAATCTGGTTGGGAACCTATTGAAGTTGAAGTAGTACAGCGAAACTCGAAGGAAGTCAATTTTGTTGGGAATTATAAAGAGATTTGACATTATAACGTAATTTTCCTATTCAACATGTTTGATCTAATGGTTCTACACTATATTTATCACGCATAACCTAATTAAGAATTTTAGCAAAATTTAAACCATTGTATTTGCTTTGTCACTGTGTTAAGTAAAAAATTTTTGTCGTCAAAAACACTTGAAAATATGGGTAAAAGGGTTTTTAAAGACGCTAAATCTATTGATGCAGTATGTTCGTAAATAGGAAGTGTATATTATAGAGAAATCTGGTTGGGAAACTATTGAAGTTGAAGTAGTACAGCGAAACTCGAAGGAAGTCAATTTTGTTGGAAATTATAAAGAGATTTGACACAATAACGTAATTTTTCTATTCAACATGTTTGATCTAATGGTTCTACACTATATTTATCACGCATAACCTAATTAAGAATTTTAGCAAAATTTAAACCATTGTATTTGCTTTGTCACTGTGTTAAGTAAAAAATTTTTGTCGTCAAAAACACTTGAAAATATGGGTAAAAGGGTTTTTAAAGACGCTGAATCGATTGATGCAGTATGTTTGTAAATAGGAAGTGTATATCATGGAGAAATCTGGTTGGGAAACTATTGAAGTTGAAATAGTATAGCGAAACTCGAAGGAAGTCAATATTGATGGGAATTATAAAGAGATTTGACATTATAACGTAATTTTCCTATTCAACATGTTTGATCTAATGGTTCTACACTATATTTATCACGCATAACCTAATTAAGAATTTTAGCAAAATTTAAACCATTGTATTTGCTTTGTCACTGTGTTAAGTAAAAAATTTTTGTCGTCAAAAACACTTGAAATTATGGGTAAAAGGGTTATTAAATACGCTGAATCGATTGATGCAGTTTGTTCGTAAATAGAGAAATTTGGTTGGGAATCTATTGAAGTTAAAGCAGTACAGCGAAACTCGAAGGAAGTCAATATTGATGGGAATTATAAAGAGATTTGTCATTATAACGTAATTTTCCTATTTAACATGTTTGATCTAATGGTTCTACACTATATTTATCACGCATAACCTAATTAAGAATTTTAGCAAAATTTAAACCATTGTATTTGCTTTGTCACTGTGTTAAGTAAAAAATTTTTGTCGTCCAAAACACTTGAAATTATGGGTAAAAGGGTTTTTAAATACGCTGAATCGATTGATGCAGTTTGTTCGTAAATAGAGAAATCTGGTTGGGAACCTATTGAAGTTGAAGTAGTACAGCGAAACTCGAAGGAAGTCAATTTTGTTGGGAATTATAAAGGGATTTGAAATTATAACGTAATTTTCCTATTCAACATGTTTGATCTAATGGTTCTACACTATATTTATCACGCATAACCTAATTAAGAATTTTAGCAAAATTTAAACCATTGTATTTGCTTTGTCACTGTGTTAAGTAAAAATATTTTGTCGTCAAAAACACTTGAAAATATGGGTAAAAGGGTTTTTAAAGACGCTGAATCGATTGATGCAGTATGTTTGTAAATAGGAAGTGTATATCATAGAGAAATCTGGTTGGGAAACTATTGAAGTTGAAATAGTACAGCGAAACTCGAAGGAAATCAATTTTGTTGGGAATTATAAAGAGATTTGACACAATAACGTAATTTTCCTATTCAACATGTTTGATCTAATGGTTCTACACTATATTTATCACGCATAACCTAATTAAGAATTTTAGCAAAATTTAAACCATAGTATTTGCTTTGTCACTGTGTTAAGTAAAAAATTTTTGTCGTCAAAAACACTTGAAATTATGGGTAAAAGGGTTTTTAAAGACGCTGAATCGATTGATGCAGTTTGTTCGTAAATAGAGAAATCTGGTTGGGAATCTATTGAAGTTGAAGTAGTACAGCGAAACTCGAAGGAAGTCAATTTTGATGGGAATTATAAAGAGATTTGACATTATAACATAATTTTCCTATTCAACATGTTTGATCTAATGGTTCTACACTATATTTATCACGCATAACCTAATTAAGAATTTTAGCAAAATTTAAACCATTGTATTTGCTTTGTCACTGTGTTAAGTAAAAATTTTTGTCGTCAAAAACACTTGAAAATATGGGTAAAAGGGTTTTTAAAGACGCTGAATCGATTGATGCAGTTTGTTCGTAAATAGAGAAATCTGGTTGGGGATCTATTGAAGTTGAAGTAGTACAGCGAAACTCGAAGGAAGTCAATTTTGTTGGGAATTATAAAGGGATTTGAAATTATAACGTAATTTTCCTATTCAACATGTTTGATCTAATGGTTCTACACTATATTTATCACGCATAACCTAATTAAGAATTTTAGCAAAATTTAAACCATTGTATTTGCTTTGTCACTGTGTTAAGTAAAAAATTTTTGTCGTCAAAAACACTTGAAAATATGGGTAAAAGGGTTTTTAAAGACGCTGAATCGATTGATGCAGTTTGTTCGTAAATAGAGAAATCTGGTTGGGAACCTATTGAAGTTGAAGTAGTACAGCGAAACTCGAAGGAAGTCAATTTTGATGGGAATTATGAAGAGATTTGACATTATAACGTTATTTTCCTATTCAACATGTTTGATCTAATGGTTCTACACTATATTTATCACGCATAACCTAATTAAGAATTTTAGCAAAATTTAAACCATTGTATTTGCTTTGTCACTGTGTTAAGTAAAAAATTTTTGTCGTCAAAAACACTTGAAATTATGGGTAAAAGGGTTTTTAAAGACGCTGAATCGATTGATGCAGTATGTTTGTAAATAGGAAGTGTATATCATGGAGAAATCTGGTTGGGAAACTATTGAAGTTGAAATAGTATAGCGAAACTCGAAGGAAGTCAATTTTGATGGGTATTATGAAGAGATTTGACATTATAACGTTATTTTCCTATTCAACATGTTTGATCTAATGGTTCTACACTATATTTATCACGCATAACCTAATTAAGAATTTTAGCAAAATTTAAACCATTGTATTTGCTCGTCCAAAACACTTGAAATTATGGGTAAAAGGGTTTTTAAATACGCTGAATCCATTGATGCAGTTTGTTCGTAAATAGAGAAATCTGGTTGGAAACCTATTGAAGTTGAAGTAGTATAGCGAAACTCGAAGGAAGTCAATTTTGTTGGGAATTATAAAGAGATTTGACACAATAATATAATTTTTCTATTTAACATGTTTGATCTAATGGTTCTACACTATTTTTATCACGCATAACCTAATTAAGAATTTCAGCAAAATTTAAACCATTGTATTTGCTTTGTCACTGAGTTAAGTAAACATTTTTTGTCGTCAAAAACACTTAAAAATATGGGTAAAAGGGTTTTTAAAGACGCTGAATCGATTGATGCAGTATGTTCGTAAATAGGAAGTGTATATTATAGAGAAATCTGGTTGGGAAACTATTGAAGTTGAAATAGTACAGCGAAACTCGAAGGAAATCAATTTTGTTGGGAATTATAAAGAGATTTGACATTATAACGTAATTTTCCTATTCAACATGTTTGATCTAATGGTTCTACACTATATTTATCACGCATAACCTAATTAAGAATTTTAGCAAAATTTAAACCATAGTATTTGCTTTGTCACTGTGTTAAGTAAAAAATTTTTGTCGTCAAAAACACTTGAAAATATGGGTAAAAGGGTTTTTAAAGACGCTGAATCGATTGATGCAGTTTGTTCGTAAATAGAGAAATTTGGTTGGGAATCTATTGAAGTTAAAGTAGTACAGCGAAACTCGAAGGAAGTCAATATTGATGGGAATTATGAAGAGATTTGACATTATAACGCTATTTTCCTATTCAACATGTTTGATCTAATGGTTCTACACTATATTTATCACGCATAACTTAATTAAGAATTTTAGCAAAATTTAAACCATTGTATTTGCTTTGTCACTGTGTTGAGTAAAAAATTTTTGTCGTCCAAAACACTTGAAATTATGGGTAAAAGGGTTTTTAAATACGCTGAATCGATTGATGCAGTTTGTTCGTAAATAGAGAAATCTGGTTGGGAACCTATTGAAGTTGAAGTAGTACAGCGAAACTCGAAGGAAGTCAATTTTGTTGGGAATTATAAAGGGATTTGAAATTATAACGTAATTTTCCTATTCAACATGTTTGATCTAATGGTTCTACACTATATTTATCACGCATAACCTAATTAAGAATTTTAGCAAAATTTAAACCATTGTATTTGCTTTGTCACTGTGTTAAGTAAAAAATTTTTGTCGTCAAAAACACTTGAAAATATGGGTAAAAGGGTTTTTAAAGACGCTGAATCGATTGATGCAGTTTGTTCGTAAATAGGAAGTGTATATCATAGAGAAATCTGGTTGGGAAACTATTGAAGTTGAAGTAGTACAGCGAAACTCGAAGGAAGTCAATTTTGTTGGGAATTATAAAGAGATTTGACATTATAACGTAATTTTCCTATTCAACATGTTTGATCTAATGGTTCTACACTATATTTATCACGCATAACCTAATTAAGAATTTTAGCAAAATTTAAACCATAGTATTTGCTTTGTCACTGTGTTAAGTAAAAAATTTTTGTCGTCAAAAACACTTGAAATTATGGGTAAAAGGGTTTTTAAATACGCTGAATCGATTGATGCAGTTTGTTCGTAAATAGAGAAATCTGGTTGGGAATCTATTGAAGTTGAAGTAGTACAGCGAAACTCGAAGGAAGTCAATTTTGATGGGAATTATAAAGAGATTTGACATTATAACGTTATTTTCCTATTCAACATGTTTGATCTAATGGTTCTACACTATATTTATCACGCATAACCTAATTAAGAATTTTAGCAAAATTTAAACCATTGTATTTGCTTTGTCACTGTGTTAAGTAAAAAATTTTTGTCGTCAAAAACACTTGAAAATATGGGTAAAAGGGTTTTTAAATACGCTGAATCGATTGATGCAGTTTGTTCGTAAATAGAGAAATCTGGTTGGAAACCTATTGAAGTTGAAGTAGTATAGCGAAACTCAAAAGAAGTCAATATTGATGGGAATTATATTGGGATTTGACATTATAACGCTATTTTCCTATTCAACATGTTTGATCTAATGGTTCTACACTATATTTATCACGCATAACTTAAAAATTTTAGCAAAATTTAAACCATTGTATTTGCTTTGTCACTGTGTTAAGTAAAAAATTTTTGTCGTCCAAAACACTTGAAATTATGGGTAAAAGGGTTTTTAAATACGCTGAATCGATTGATGCAGTTTGTTCGTAAATAGAGAAATCTGGTTGGGAACCTATTGAAGTTGAAGTAGTACAGCGAAACTCGAAGGAAGTCAATTTTGTTGGGAATTATAAAGGGATTTGAAATTATCACGTAATTTTCCTATTCAACATGTTTGATCTAATGGTTCTACACTATATTTATCACGCATAACCTAATTAAGAATTTTAGCAAAATTTAAACCATTGTATTTGCTTTGTCACTGTGTTAAGTAAAAAATTTTTGTCGTCAAAAACACTTGAAAATATGGGTAAAAGGGTTTTTAAAGACGCTGAATCGATTGATGCAGTATGTTTGTAAATAGGAAGTGTATATCATGGAGAAATCTGGTTGGAAAACTATTGAAGTTGAAGTAGTACAGCGAAACTCGAAGGAAGTCAATTTTGTTGGGAATTATAAAGAGATTTGACATTATAACGTAATTTTCCTATTCAACATGTTTGATCTAATGGTTCTACACTATATTTATCACGCATAACCTAATTAAGAATTTTAGCAAAATTTAAACCATAGTATTTGCTTTGTCACTGTGTTAAGTAAAAAATTTTTGTCGTCCAAAACACTTGAAATTATGGGTAAAAGGGTTTTTAAATACGCTGAATCGATTGATGCAGTTTGTTCGTAAATAGGAAGTGTATATCATGGAGAAATCTGGTTGGGAAACTATTGAAGTTAAAGTAGTACAGCGAAACTCGAAAGAAGTCAATATTGATGGGAATTATAAAGAGATTTGACATTATAACGCTATTTTCCTATTCAACATGTTTGATCTAATGGTTCTACACTATATTTATCACGCATAACCTAATTAAGAATTTTAGCAAAATTTAAACCATTGTATTTGCTTTGTCACTGTGTTAAGTAAAAAATTTTTGTCGTCAAAAACACTTGAAATTATGGGTAAAAGGGTTTTTAAAGACGCTGAATCGATTGATGCAGTTTGTTTGTAAATAGAGAAATCTGGTTGGGAATCTATTGAAGTTGAAGTAGTACAGCGAAACTCGAAGGAAGTCAATTTTGATGGGTATTATGAAGAGATTTGACATTATAACGTTATTTTCCTATTCAACATGTTTGATCTAATGGTTCTACACTATATTTATCACGCATAACCTAATTAAGAATTTTAGCAAAATTTAAACCATTGTATTTGCTTTGTCACTGTGTTAAGTAAAAAATTTTTGTCGTCCAAAACACTTGAAATTATGGGTAAAAGGGTTTTTAAATACGCTGAATCGATTGATGCAGTTTGTTCGTAAATAGAGAAATTTGGTTAGGAATCTATTGAAGTTAAAGTAGTACAGCGAAACTCGAAGGAAGTCAATTTTGTTGGGAATTATAAAGGGATTTGAAATTATCACGTAATTTTCCTATTCAACATGTTTGATCTAATGGTTCTACACTATATTTATCACGCATAACCTAATTAAGAATTTTAGCAAAATTTAAACCATTGTATTTGCTTTGTCACTGTGTTAAGTAAAAAATTTTTGTCGTCAAAAACACTTGAAAATATGGGTAAAAGGGTTTTTAAAGACGCTGAATCGATTGATGCAGTATGTTTGTAAATAGGAAGTGTATATCATGGAGAAATCTGGTTGGGAAACTATTGAAGTTGAAATAGTATAGCGAAACTCGAAGGAAGTCATTTTTGATGGGTATTATGAAGAGATTTGACATTATAACGTTATTTTCCTATTCAACATGTTTGATCTAATGGTTCTACACTATATTTATCACGCATAACCTAATTAAGAATTTTAGCAAAATTTAAACCATTGTATTTGCTTTGTCACTGTGTTAAGTAAAAATTTTTTGTCGTCCAAAACACTTGAAATTATGGGTAAAAGGGTTTTTAAATACGCTAAATCGATTGATGCAGTTTGTTCGTAAATAGAGAAATCTGGTTGGGAACCTATTGAAGTTGAAGTAGTACAGCGAAACTCGAAGGAAGTCAATTTTGTTGGGAATTATAAAGGGATTTGAAATTATAACGTAATTTTCCTATTCAACATGTTTGATCTAATGGTTCTACACTATATTTATCACGCATAACCTAATTAAGAATTTTAGCAAAATTTAAACCATTGTATTTGCTTTGTCACTGTGTTAAGTAAAAAATTTTTGTCGTCAAAAACACTTGAAAATATGGGTAAAAGGGTTTTTAAAGACGCTGAATCGATTGATGCAGTATGTTTGTAAATAGGAAGTGTATATCATAGAGAAATCTGGTTGGGAAACTATTGAAGTTGAAATAGTACAGCGAAACTCGAAGGAAGTCAATTTTGATGGGAATTATAAAGAGATTTGACATTATAACGTAATTTTCCTATTCAACATGTTTGATCTAATGGTTCTACACTATATTTATCACGCATAACCTAATTAAGAATTTTAGCAAAATTTAAACCATAGTATTTGCTTTGTCACTGTGTTAAGTAAAAAATTTTTGTCGTCAAAAACACTTGAAATTATGGGTAAAAGGGTTTTTAAAGACGCTGAATCGATTGATGCAGTTTGTTCGTAAATAGAGAAATCTGGTTGGGAATCTATTGAAGTTGAAGTAGTACAGCGAAACTCGAAGGAAGTCAATTTTGTTGGGAATTATAAAGAGATTTGACATTATAACGTAATTTTCCTATTCAACATGTTTGATCTAATGGTTCTACACTATATTTATCACGCATAACCTAATTAAGAATTTTAGCAAAATTTAAACCATAGTATTTGCTTTGTCACTGTGTTAAGTAAAAAATTTTTGTCGTCAAAAACACTTGAAATTATGGGTAAAAGGGTTATTAAATACGCTGAATCGATTGATGCAGTTTGTTCGTAAATAGAGAAATCTGGTTGGGGATCTATTGAAGTTGAAGTAGTACAGCGAAACTCGAAGGAAGTCAATTTTGTTGGGAATTATAAAGGGATTTGAAATTATAACGTAATTTTCCTATTCAACATGTTTGATCTAATGGTTCTACACTATATTTATCACGCATAACCTAATTAAGAATTTTAGCAAAATTTAAACCGTAGTATTTGCTTTGTCACTGTGTTAAGTAAAAAATTTTTGTCGTCCAAAACCCTTGAAATTATGGGTAAAAGGGTTTTTAAAGACGCTGAATCTATTGATGCAGTATGTTTGTAAATAGGAAGTGTATATCATAGAAAAATCTGGTTGGGAAACTATTGAAGTTGAAGTAGTACAGCGAAACTCGAAGGAAATTAATTTTGTTGGGAATTATAAAGATATTTGACCCAATAACGTAATTTTTCTATTCAACATGTTTGATCTAATGGTTCTACACTATATTTATCACGCATAACCTAATTAAGAATTTTAGCAAAATTTAAACCATTGTGTTTGCTTTGTCACTGTGTTAAGTAAAAAATTTTTGTCGTCAAAAACACTTAAAAATATGGGTAAAAGGGTTTTTAAATACGCTGAATCGATTGATGCAGTTTGTTCGTAAATAGAGAAATCTGGTTGGGAATCTATTGAAGTTGAAGTAGTACAGCGAAACTCGAAGGAAGTCAATTTTGATGGGAATTATAAAGAGATTTGACATTATAACGTAATTTTCCTATTCAACATGTTTGATCTAATGGTTCTACACTATATTTATCACGCATAACCTAATTAAGAATTTTAGCAAAATTTAAACCATTGTATTTGCTTTGTCACTGTGTTAAGTAAAAAATTTTTGTCGTCCAAAACACTTGAAATTATGGGTAAAAGGGTTTTTAAATACGCTGAATCGATTGATGCAGTATGTTTGTAAATAGGAAGTGTATATCATGGAGAAATCTGGTTGGAAATCTATTGAAGTTGAAGTAGTACAGCGAAACTCGAAGGAAGTCAATTTTGTTGGGAATTATAAAGAGATTTGACATTATAACGTAATTTTCCTATTCAACATGTTTGATCTAATGGTTCTACACTATATTTATCACGCATAACCTAATTAAGAATTTTAGCAAAATTTAAACCATTGTATTTGCTTTGTCACTGTGTTAAGTAAAAAATTTTTGTCGTCAAAAACACTTGAAAATATGGGTAAAAGGGTTTTTAAAGACGCTGAATCGATTGATGCAGTTTGTTCGTAAATAGAGAAATCTGGTTGGGGATCTATTGAAGTTGAAGTAGTACAGCGAAACTCGAAGGAAGTCAATTTTGATGGGTATTATGAAGAGATTTGACATTATAACGTTATTTTCCTATTCAACATGTTTGATCTAATGGTTCTACACTATATTTATCACGCATAACCTAATTAAGAATTTTAGCAAAATTTAAACCATTGTATTTGCTTTGTCACTGTGTTAAGTAAAAAATTTTTGTCGTCCAAAACACTTGAAATTATGGGTAAAAGGGTTTTTAAATACGCTGAATCGATTGATGCAGTTTGTTCGTAAATAGAGAAATCTGGTTGGGAACCTATTGAAGTTGAAGTAGTACAGCGAAACTCGAAGGAAGTCAATTTTGTTGGGAATTATAAAGGGATTTGAAATTATAACGTAATTTTCCTATTCAACATGTTTGATCTAATGGTTCTACACTATATTTATCACGCATAACCTAATTAAGAATTTTAGCAAAATTTAAACCATAGTATTTGCTTTGTCACTGTGTTAAGTAAAAAATTTTTGTCGTCAAAAACACTTGAAAATATGGGTAAAAGGGTTTTTAAATACGCTGAATCGATTGATGCAGTATGTTTGTAAATAGGAAGTGTATATCATGGAGAAATCTGGTTGGGAACCTATTGAAGTTGAAGTAGTACAGCGAAACTCGAAGGAAGTCAATTTTGTTGGGAATTATAAAGAGATTTGACATTATAACGTAATTTTCCTATTCAACATGTTTGATCTAATGGTTCTACACTATATTTATTACGCATAACTTAATTAAGAATTTTAGCAAAATTTAAACCATTGTATTTGCTTTGTCACTGTGTTAAGTAAAAATTTTTGTCGTCAAAAACACTTGAAAATATGGGTAAAAGGGTTTTTAAAGACGCTGAATCGATTGATGCAGTTTGTTCGTAAATAGAGAAATCTGGTTGGGAAACTATTGAAGTTGAAATAGTATAGCGAAACTCGAAGGAAGTCATTTTTGATGGGTATTATGAAGAGATTTGACATTATAACGTTATTTTCCTATTCAACATGTTTGATCTAATGGTTCTACACTATATTTATCACGCATAACCTAATTAAGAATTTTAGCAAAATTTAAACCATTGTATTTGCTTTGTCACTGAGTTAAGTAAAAAATTTTTGTCGTCAAAAACACTTGAAAATATGGGTAAAAGGGTTTTTAAAGACGCTGAATCGATTGATGCAGTATGTTTGTAAATAGGAAGTGTATATCATGGAGAAATCTGGTTGGAAAACTATTGAAGTTGAAATAGTATAGCGAAACTCGAAGGAAGTCAATTTTGTTGGGAATTATAAAGAGATTTGACATTATAACGTAATTTTCCTATTCAACATGTTTGATCTAATGGTTCTACACTATATTTATCACGCATAACCTAATTAAGAATTTTAGCAAAATTTAAACCATAGTATTTGCTTTGTCACTGTGTTAAGTAAAAAATTTTTGTCGTCCAAAACACTTGAAATTATGGGTAAAAGGGTTTTTAAATACGCTGAATCGATTGATGCAGTTTGTTCGTAAATAGAGAAATCTGGTTGGGAATCTATTGAAGTTGAAGTAGTACAGCGAAACTCGAAGGAAGTCAATTTTGTTGGGAATTATAAAGGGATTTGAAATTATAACGTAATTTTCCTATTCAACATGTTTGATCTAATGGTTCTACACTATATTTATCACGCATAACCTAATTAAGAATTTTAGCAAAATTTAAACCATTGTATTTGCTTTGTCACTGTGTTAAGTAAAAAATTTTTGTCGTCAAAAACACTTGAAAATATGGGTAAAAGGGTTTTTAAAGACGCTGAATCGATTGATGCAGTTTGTTCGTAAATAGAGAAATCTGGTTGGGAATCTATTGAAGTTGAAGTAGTACAGCGAAACTCGAAGGAAGTCAATTTTGTTGGGAATTATAAAGAGATTTGACATTATAACGTAATTTTCCTATTCAACATGTTTGATCTAATGGTTCTACACTATATTTATCACGCATAACCTAATTAAGAATTTTAGCAAAATTTAAACCATAGTATTTGCTTTGTCACTGTGTTAAGTAAAAAATTTTTGTCGTCAAAAACACTTGAAAATATGGGTAAAAGGGTTTTTAAAGACGCTGAATCGATTGATGCAGTTTGTTCGTAAATAGAGAAATCTGGTTGGGAATCTATTGAAGTTGAAGTAGTACAGCGAAACTCGAAGGAAGTCAATTTTGTTGGGAATTATAAAGGGATTTGAAATTATAACGTAATTTTCCTATTCAACATGTTTGATCTAATGGTTCTACACTATATTTATCACGCATAACCTAATTAAGAATTTTAGCAAAATTTAAACCATAGTATTTGCTTTGTCACTGTGTTAAGTAAAAAATTTTTGTCGTCCAAAACACTTGAAATTATGGGTAAAAGGGTTTTTAAATACGCTGAATCGATTGATGCAGTTTGTTCGTAAATAGAGAAATCTGGTTGGGAATCTATTGAAGTTGAAGTAGTACAGCGAAACTCGAAGGAAGTCAATTTTGTTGGGAATTATAAAGAGATTTGACATTATAACGTAATTTTCCTATTCAACATGTTTGATCTAATGGTTCTACACTATATTTATCACGCATAACCTAATTAAGAATTTTAGCAAAATTTAAACCATTGTATTTGCTTTGTCACTGTGTTAAGTAAAAAATTTTTGTCGTCAAAAACACTTGAAAATATGGGTAAAAGGGTTTTTAAAGACGCTGAATCGATTGATGCAGTTTGTTCGTAAATAGAGAAATCTGGTTGGGGATCTATTGAAGTTGAAGTAGTACAGCGAAACTCGAAGGAAGTCAATTTTGTTGGGAATTATAAAGGGATTTGAAATTATAACGTAATTTTCCTATTCAACATGTTTGATCTAATGGTTCTACACTATATTTATCACGCATAACCTAATTAAGAATTTTAGCAAAATTTAAACCATAGTATTTGCTTTGTCACTGTGTTAAGTAAAAAATTTTTGTCGTCCAAAACACTTGAAATTATGGGTAAAAGGGTTTTTAAATACGCTGAATCGATTGATGCAGTTTGTTCGTAAATAGAGAAATCTGGTTGGGAACCTATTGAAGTTGAAGTAGTACAGCGAAACTCGAAGGAAGTCAATTTTGTTGGGAATTATAAGAAAATTTTAAATTATAACGTAATTTTCCTATTCAACATGTTTGATCTAATGGTTCTACACTATATTTATCACGCATAACCTAATTAAGAATTTTAGCAAAATTTAAACCATTGTATTTGCTTTGTCACTGTGTTAAGTAAAAAATTTTTGTCGTCAAAAACACTTAAAAATATGGGTAAAAGGGTTTTTAAAGACGCTGAATCGATTGATGCAGTATGTTTGTAAAAAGGAAGTGTATATCATAGAGAAATCTGGTTGGGAAACTATTGAAGTTGAAATAGTACAGCGAAACTCGAAGGAAATCAATTTTGTTGGGAATTATAAAGAGATTTGACACAATAACGTAATTTTCCTATTCAACATGTTTGATCTAATGGTTCTACACTATATTTATCACGCATAACCTAATTAAGAATTTTAGCAAAATTTAAACCATTGTATTTGCTTTGTCACTGTGTTAAGTAAAAAATTTTTGTCGTCCAAAACACTTGAAATTATGGGTAAAAGGGTTTTTAAATACGCTGAATCGATTGATGCAGTTTGTTCGTAAATAGAGAAATCTGGTTGGGAATCTATTGAAGTTGAAGTAGTACAGCGAAACTCGAAGGAAGTCAATTTTGTTGGGAATTATAAAGAGATTTGACATTATAACGTAATTTTCCTATTCAACATGTTTGATCTAATGGTTCTACACTATATTTATCACGCATAACCTAATTAAGAATTTTAGCAAAATTTAAACCATTGTATTTGCTTTGTCACTGTGTTAAGTAAAAAATTTTTGTCGTCCAAAACACTTGAAATTATGGGTAAAAGGGTTTTTAAATACGCTGAATCGATTGATGCAGTTTGTTCGTAAATAGAGAAATCTGGTTGGGAATCTATTGAAGTTGAAGTAGTACAGCGAAACTCGAAGGAAGTCAATTTTGTTGGGAATTATAAAGAGATTTGAAATTATAACGTAATTTTCCTATTCAACATGTTTGATCTAATGGTTCTACACTATATTTATCACGCATAACCTAATTAAGAATTTTAGCAAAATTTAAACCATAGTGTTTGCTTTGTCACTGTGTTAAGTAAAAAATTTTTGTCGTCAAAAACACTTGAAAATATGGGTAAAAGGGTTTTTAAAGACGCTGAATCGATTGATGCAGTTTGTTCGTAAATAGAGAAATCTGGTTGGGGATCTATTGAAGTTGAAGTAGTACAGCGAAACTCGAAGGAAGTCAATTTTGTTGGGAATTATAAAGGGATTTGAAATTATAACGTAATTTTCCTATTCAACATGTTTGATCTAATGGTTCTACACTATATTTATCACGCATAACCTAATTAAGAATTTTAGCAAAATTTAAACCATTGTATTTGCTTTGTCACTGTGTTAAGTAAAAAATTTTTGTCGTCCAAAACACTTGAAATTATGGGTAAAAGGGTTTTTAAATACGCTGAATCGATTGATGCAGTTTGTTCGTAAATAGAGAAATCTGGTTGGGAACCTATTGAAGTTGAAGTAGTACAGCGAAACTCGAAGGAAGTCAATTTTGTTGGGAATTATAAAGGGATTTGAAATTATAACGTAATTTTCCTATTCAACATGTTTGATCTAATGGTTCTACACTATATTTATCACGCATAACCTAATTAAGAATTTTAGCAAAATTTAAACCATTGTATTTGCTTTGTCACTGTGTTAAGTAAAAAATTTTTGTCGTCAAAAACACTTAAAAATATGGGTAAAAGGGTTTTTAAAGACGCTGAATCGATTGATGCAATGTTTGTAAAAAGAAAGTGTATATCATAGAGAAATCTGGTTGGGAAACTATTGAAGTTGAAATAGTACAGCGAAACTCGAAGGAAGTCAATTTTGTTGGGAATTATAAAGGGATTTGAAATTATAACGTAATTTTCCTATTCAACATGTTTGATCTAATGGTTCTACACTATATTTATCACGCATAACCTAATTAAGAATTTTAGCAAAATTTAAACCATAGTGTTTGCTTTGTCACTGTGTTGAGTAAAAATTTTTGTCGTCCAAAACACTTGAAATTATGGGTAAAAGGGTTTTTAAATACGCTGAATCGATTGATGCAGTTTGTTCGTAAATAGAGAAATCTGGTTGGGAACCTATTGAAGTTGAAGTAGTACAGCGAAACTCGAAGGAAGTCAATTTTGTTGGGAATTATAAAGGGATTTGAAATTATAACGTAATTTTCCTATTCAACATGTTTGATCTAATGGTTCTACACTATATTTATCACGCATAACCTAATTAAGAATTTTAGCAAAATTTAAACCATTGTATTTGCTTTGTCACTGTGTTAAGTAAAAAATTTTTGTCGTCCAAAACACTTGAAATTATGGGTAAAAGGGTTTTTAAATACGCTGAATCGATTGATGCAGTTTGTTCGTAAATAGAGAAATCTGGTTGGGAATCTATTGAAGTTGAAGTAGTACAGCGAAACTCGAAGGAAGTCAATTTTGTTGGGAATTATAAAGAGATTTGACATTATAACGTAATTTTCCTATTCAACATGTTTGATCTAATGGTTCTACACTATATTTATCACGCATAACCTAATTAAGAATTTTAGCAAAATTTAAACCATTGTATTTGCTTTGTCACTGTGTTAAGTAAAAAATTTTTGTCGTCAAAAACACTTGAAAATATGGGTAAAAGGGTTTTTAAAGACGCTGAATCGATTGATGCAGTATGTTTGTAAATAGAAAGTGTATATCATAGAGAAATCTGGTTGGGAAACTATTGAAGTTGAAATAGTACAGCGAAACTCGAAGGAAATCAATTTTGTTGGGAATTATAAAGAGATTTGACATTATAACGTAATTTTCCTATTCAACATGTTTGATCTAATGGTTCTACACTATATTTATCACGCATAACCTAATTAAGAATTTTAGCAAAATTTAAACCATAGTATTTGCTTTGTCACTGTGTTAAGTAAAAAATTTTTGTCGTCCAAAACACTTGAAATTATGGGTAAAAGGGTTTTTAAATACGCTGAATCGATTGATGCAGTTTGTTCGTAAATAGAGAAATCTGGTTGGGAACCTATTGAAGTTGAAGTAGTACAGCGAAACTCGAAGGAAGTCAATTTTGTTGGGAATTATAAAGGGATTTGAAATTATAACGTAATTTTCCTATTCAACATGTTTGATCTAATGGTTCTACACTATATTTATCACGCATAACCTAATTAAGAATTTTAGCAAAATTTAAACCATAGTATTTGCTTTGTCACTGTGTTAAGTAAAAAATTTTTGTCGTCCAAAACACTTGAAAATATGGGTAAAAGGGTTTTTAAAGACGCTGAATCGATTGATGTAGTATGTTCGTAAATAGGAAGTGTATATCATAGAGAAATCTGGTTGGGGATCTATTGAAGTTGAAGTAGTACAGCGAAACTCGAAGGAAGTCAATTTTGTTGGGAATTATAAAGAGATTTGACATTATAACGTAATTTTCCTATTCAACATGTTTGATCTAATGATTCTACACTATATTTATCACGCATAACCTAATTAAGAATTTTAGCAAAATTTAAACCATTGTATTTGCTTTGTCACTGTGTTAAGTAAAAAATTTTTGTCGTCCAAAACACTTGAAATTATGGGTAAAAGGGTTTTTAAATACGCTGAATCGATTGATGCAGTTTGTTCGTAAATAGAGAAATCTGGTTGGGAATCTATTGAAGTTGAAGTAGTACAGCGAAACTCGAAGGAAGTCAATTTTGTTGGGAATTATAAAGAGATTTGAAATTATAACGTAATTTTCCTATTCAACATGTTTGATCTAATGGTTCTACACTATATTTATCACGCATAACCTAATTAAGAATTTTAGCAAAATTTAAACCATTGTATTTGCTTTGTCACTGTGTTAAGTAAAAAATTTTTGTCGTCAAAAACACTTGAAAATATGGGTAAAAGGGTTTTTAAAGACGCTGAATCGATTGATGCAGTATGTTCGTAAATAGGAAGTGTATATCATAGAGAAATCTGGTTGGGGATCTATTGAAGTTGAAGTAGTACAGCGAAACTCGAAGGAAGTCAATTTTGTTGGGAATTATAAAGAGATTTGACATTATAACGTTATTTTCCTATTCAACATGTTTGATCTAATGGTTCTACACTATATTTATCACGCATAACCTAATTAAGAATTTTAGCAAAATTTAAACCATAGTGTTTGCTTTGTCACTGTGTTAAGTAAAAAATTTTTGTCGTCCAAAACACTTGAAATTATGGGTAAAAGGGTTTTTAAATACGCTGAATCGATTGATGCAGTTTGTTCGTAAATAGAGAAATTTGGTTAGGAATCTATTGAAGTTAAAGTAGTACAGCGAAACTCGAAAGAAGTCAATATTGATGGGAATTATAAAGAGATTTGACATTATAACGCTATTTTCCTATTCAACATGTTTGATCTAATGGTTCTACACTATATTTATCACGCATAACTTAATTAAAAATTTTAGCAAAATTTAAACCATTGTATTTGCTTTGTCACTGAGTTAAGTAAAAAATTTTTGTCGTCAAAAACACTTGAAAATATGGGTAAAAGGGTTTTTAAAGACGCTGAATCGATTGATGCAGTATGTTTGTAAATGGGAAGTGTTTATCATAGAGAAATCTGGTTGGGAAACTATTGAAGTTGAAGTAGTACAGCGAAACTCGAAAGAAGTCAATATTGATGGGAATTATAAAGAGATTTGACATTATAACGCTATTTTCCTATTCAACATGTTTGATCTAATGGTTCTACACTATATTTATCACGCATAACCTAATTAAGAATTTTAGCAAAATTTAAACCATTGTATTTGCTTTGTCACTGTGTTAAGTAAAAAATTTTTGTCGTCCAAAACACTTGAAATTATGGGTAAAAGGGTTTTTAAATACGCTGAATCGATTGATGCAGTTTGTTCGTAAATAGAGAAATCTGGTTGGGAACCTATTGAAGTTGAAGTAGTACAGCGAAACTCGAAGGAAGTCAATTTTGTTGGGAATTATAAAGGGATTTGAAATTATCACGTAATTTTCCTATTCAACATGTTTGATCTAATGGTTCTACACTATATTTATCACGCATAACCTAATTAAGAATTTTAGCAAAATTTAAACCATTGTATTTGCTTTGTCACTGTGTTAAGTAAAAAATTTTTGTCGTCCAAAACACTTGAAAATATGGGTAAAAGGGTTTTTAAAGACGCTGAATCGATTGATGCAGTATGTTTGTAAATAGGAAGTGTATATCATGGAGAAATCTGGTTGGGAAACTATTGAAGTTGAAGTAGTACAGCGAAACTCGAAGGAAGTCAATTTTGTTGGGAATTATAAAGGGATTTGAAATTATAACGTAATTTTCCTATTCAACATGTTTGATCTAATGGTTCTACACTATATTTATCACGCATAACCTAATTAAGAATTTTAGCAAAATTTAAACCATAGTGTTTGCTTTGTCACTGTGTTAAGTAAAAAATTTTTGTCGTCAAAAACACTTGAAAATATGGGTAAAAGGGTTTTTAAATACGCTGAATCGATTGATGCAGTTTGTTCGTAAATAGAGAAATTTGGTTGGGAATCTATTGAAGTTGAAGTAGTACAGCGAAACTCGAAGGAAGTCAATTTTGATGGGAATTATGAAGAGATTTGACATTATAACGTTATTTTCCTATTCAACATGTTTGATCTAATGGTTCTACACTATATTTATCACGCATAACCTAATTAAGAATTTTAGCAAAATTTAAACCATTGTATTTGCTTTGTCACTGTGTTAAGTAAAAAATTTTTGTCGTCAAAAACACTTAAAAATATGGGTAAAAGGGTTTTTAAAGACGCTGAATCGATTGATGCAGTATGTTCGTAAATGGGAAGTGTTTATCATAGAGAAATCTGGTTGGGAAACTATTGAAGTTGAAGTAGTACAGCGAAACTCGAAGAAAGTCAATATTGATGGGAATTATGAAGAGATTTGACATTATAACGTTATTTTCCTATTCAACATGTTTGATCTAATGGTTCTACACTATATTTATCACGCATAACCTAATTAAGAATTTTAGCAAAATTTAAACCATTGTATTTGCTTTGTCACTGTGTTAAGTAAAAAATTTTTGTCGTCCAAAACACTTGAAATTATGGGTAAAAGGGTTTTTAAATACGCTGAATCGATTGATGCAGTTTGTTCGTAAATAGAGAAATCTGGTTGGGAACCTATTGAAGTTGAAGTAGTACAGCGAAACTCGAAGGAAGTCAATTTTGTTGGGAATTATAAAGGGATTTGAAATTATAACGTAATTTTCCTATTCAACATGTTTGATCTAATGGTTCTACACTATATTTATCACGCATAACCTAATTAAGAATTTTAGCAAAATTTAAACCATTGTATTTGCTTTGTCACTGTGTTAAGTAAAAAATTTTTGTCGTCAAAAACACTTGAAAATATGGGTAAAAGGGTTTTTAAAGACGCTGAATCGATTGATGCAGTATGTTTGTAAATAGGAAGTGTATATCATAGAGAAATCTGGTTGGGAAACTATTGAAGTTGAAATAGTACAGCGAAACTCGAAGGAAATCAATTTTGTTGGGAATTATAAAGAGATTTGAAATTATAACGTAATTTTTCTATTCAACATGTTTGATCTAATGGTTCTACACTATATTTATCACGCATAACCTAATTAAGAATTTTAGCAAAATTTAAACCATAGTGTTTGCTTTGTCACTGTGTTAAGTAAAAAATTTTTGTCGTCAAAAACACTTGAAAATATGGGTAAAAGGGTTTTTAAAGACGCTGAATCGATTGATGCAGTTTGTTCGTAAATAGAGAAATCTGGTTGGGGATCTATTGAAGTTGAAGTAGTACAGCGAAACTCGAAGGAAGTCAATTTTGTTGGGAATTATAAAGAGATTTGACATTATAACGTAATTTTCCTATTCAACATGTTTGATCTAATGGTTCTACACTATATTTATCACGCATAACCTAATTAAGAATTTTAGCAAAATTTAAACCATAGTGTTTGCTTTGTCACTGTGTTAAGTAAAAAATTTTTGTCGTCAAAAACACTTGAAAATATGGGTAAAAGGGTTTTTAAAGACGCTGAATCGATTGATGCAGTATGTTTGTAAATAGGAAGTGTATATCATGGAGAAATCTGGTTGGGAAACTATTGAAGTTGAAATAGTATAGCGAAACTCGAAGGAAGTCAATTTTGATGGGTATTATGAAGAGATTTGACATTATAACGTTATTTTCCTATTCAACATGTTTGATCTAATGGTTCTACACTATATTTATCACGCATAACCTAATTAAGAATTTTAGCAAAATTTAAACCATTGTATTTGCTTTGTCACTGTGTTAAGTAAAAAATTTTTGTCGTCAAAAACACTTGAAAATATGGGTAAAAGGGTTAAAAGGGTTTTTAAAGACGCTGAATCGATTGATGCAGTTTGTTCGTAAATAGAGAAATCTGGTTGGGGATCTATTGAAGTTGAAGTAGTACAGCGAAACTCGAAGGAAGTCAATTTTGTTGGGAATTATAAAGGGATTTGAAATTATAACGTAATTTTCCTATTCAACATGTTTGATCTAATGGTTCTACACTATATTTATCACGCATAACCTAATTAAGAATTTTAGCAAAATTTAAACCATAGTATTTGCTTTGTCACTGTGTTAAGTAAAAAATTTTTGTCGTCCAAAACACTTGAAAATATGGGTAAAAGGGTTTTTAAATACGCTGAATCGATTGATGCAGTTTGTTCGTAAATAGAGAAATCTGGTTGGGAACCTATTGAAGTTGAAGTAGTACAGCGAAACTCGAAGGAAGTCAATTTTGTTGGGAATTATAAAGAGATTTGACATTATAACGTTATTTTCCTATTCAACATGTTTGATCTAATGGTTCTACACTATATTTATCACGCATAACCTAATTAAGAATTTTAGCAAAATTTAAACCATAGTATTTGCTTTGTCACTGTGTTAAGTAAAAAATTTTTGTCGTCAAAAACACTTGAAAATATGGGTAAAAGGGTTTTTAAAGACGCTGAATCGATTGATGCAGTTTGTTCGTAAATAGAGAAATCTGGTTGGGAATCTATTGAAGTTGAAGTAGTACAGCGAAACTCGAAGGAAGTCAATTTTGATGGGAATTATAAAGAGATTTGACATTATAACGTTATTTTCCTATTCAACATGTTTGATCTAATGGTTCTACACTATATTTATCACGCATAACCTAATTAAGAATTTTAGCAAAATTTAAACCATTGTATTTGCTTTGTCACTGTGTTAAGTAAAAAATTTTTGTCGTCCAAAACACTTGAAATTATGGGTAAAAGGGTTTTTAAATACGCTGAATCGATTGATGCAGTTTGTTCGTAAATAGAGAAATCTGGTTGGGAACCTATTGAAGTTGAAGTAGTACAGCGAAACTCGAAGGAAGTCAATTTTGTTGGGAATTATAAAGGGATTTGAAATTATAACGTAATTTTCCTATTCAACATGTTTGATCTAATGGTTCTACACTATATTTATCACGCATAACCTAATTAAGAATTTTAGCAAAATTTAAACCATAGTGTTTGCTTTGTCACTGTGTTAAGTAAAAAATTTTTGTCGTCAAAAACACTTGAAAATATGGGTAAAAGGGTTTTTAAATACGCTGAATCGATTGATGCAGTTTGTTCGTAAATAGGAAGTTTATATCATGGAGAAATCTGGTTGGGAATCTATTGAAGTTGAAGTAGTACAGCGAAACTCGAAGGAAGTCAATTTTCTTGGGAATTATAAAGAGATTTGACACAATAACGTAATTTTCCTATTCAACATGTTTGATCTAATGGTTCTACACTATATTTATCACGCATAACCTAATTAAGAATTTCAGCAAAATTTAAACCATTGTATTTGCTTTGTCACTGAGTTAAGTAAAAAATTTTTGTCGTCAAAAACACTTGAAAATATGGGTAAAAGGGTTTTTAAAGACGCTGAATCGATTGATGCAGTTTGTTCGTAAATAGAGAAATCTGGTTGGGAAACTATTCAAGTTGAAATGGTACAGCGAAACTCAAAGGAAATTAATTTTGTTGGGAATTATAAAGAGATTTGACACAATAATGTAATTTTTTTATTCAACATGTTTGATCTAATGGTTCTACACTATATTTATCACGCATAACCTAATTAAGAATTTTAGCAAAATTTAAACCATAGTATTTGCTTTGTCACTGTGTTAAGTAAAAAATTTTTGTCGTCCAAAACACTTGAAATTATGGGTAAAAGGGTTTTTAAAGACGCTGAATTGTTTGATGCAGTTTGTTAGTAAATAGAGAAATCTGGTTGGGAACCTATTGAAGTTAAAGTAGTACAGCGAAACTCAAAGTAAGTCAATTTTGTTGGGAATTATAAAGAGATTTGACATTATAACGTTATTTTCCTATTCAACATGTTTGATCTAATGGTTCTACACTATATTTATCACGCATAACCTAATTAAGAATTTTAGCAAAATTTAAACCATAGTGTTTGCTTTGTCACTGTGTTAAGTAAAAAATTTTTGTCGTCCAAAACACTTGAAATTATGGGTAAAAGGGTTTTTAAATACGCTGAATCGATTGATGCAGTTTGTTCGTAAATAGAGAAATCTGGTTGGGAACCTATTGAAGTTGAAGTAGTACAGCGAAACTCGAAGGAAGTCAATTTTGTTGGGAATTATAAAGGGATTTGAAATTATAACGTAATTTTCCTATTCAACATGTTTGATCTAATGGTTCTACACTATATTTATCACGCATAACCTAATTAAGAATTTTAGCAAAATTTAAACCATAGTATTTGCTTTGTCACTGTGTTAAGTAAAAAATTTTTGTCGTCAAAACACTTGAAATTATGGGTAAAAGGGTTTTTAAAGACGCTGAATTGATTGATGCAGTTTGTTCGTAAATAGAGAAATTTGGTTGAGAATCTATTGAAGTTGAAGTAGTACAGCGAAACTCGAAGGAATTCAATTTTGATGGGAATTATAAAGAGATTTGACATTATAACGTTATTTTGCTATTCAACATGTTTGATCTAATGGTTCTACACTATATTTATCACGCATAACCTAATTAAGAATTTTAGCAAAATTTAAACCATTGTATTTGCTTTGTCACTGTGTTAAGTAAAAAATTTTTGTCGTCAAAAACACTTGAAAATATGGGTAAAAGGGTTTTTAAAGACGCTAAATCGATTGATGCAGTATGTTCGTAAATAGAAAGTGTATATCATAAAGAAATCTGGTTGGGAAACTATTGAAGTTGAAGTAGTACAGCGAAACTCGAAGGAAGTCAATTTTGTTGGGAATTATAAAGGGATTTGAAATTATAACGTAATTTTCCTATTCAACATGATTGATCTAATGGTTCTACACTATATTTATCACGCATAACCTAATTAAGAATTTTAGCAAAATTTAAACCATAGTATTTGCTTTGTCACTGTGTTAAGTAAAAAATTTTTGTCGTCAAAAACACTTGAAAATATGGGTAAAAGGGTTTTTAAAGACGCTGAATTGATTGATGCAGTTTGTTCGTAAATAGGAAGTGTATTTCATAGAGGAATCTGGTTGGGAACCTATTGAAGTTGAAGTAGTACAGCGAAACTCGAAGGAAGTTAATTTTCTTGGAAATTATAAAGAGATTTGACACAATAACGTAATTTTCCTATTCAACATGTTTGATCTAATGGTTCTACACTATATTTATCACGCATAACCTAATTAAGAATTTTAGCAAAATTTAAACCATAGTGTTTGCTTTGTCACTGTGTTAAGTAAAAAATTTTTGTCGTCAAAAACACTTGAAAATATGGGTAAAAGGGTTTTTAAATACGCTGAATCGATTGATGCAGTTTGTTCGTAAATAGAGAAATCTGGTTGGGAACCTATTGAAGTTGAAGTAGTACAGCGAAACTCGAAGGAAGTCAATTTTGTTGGGAATTATAAAGGGATTTGAAATTATAACGTAATTTTCCTATTCAACATGTTTGATCTAATGGTTCTACACTATATTTATCACGCATAACCTAATTAAGAATTTTAGCAAAATTTAAACCATAGTATTTGCTTTGTCACTGTGTTAAGTAAAAAATTTTTGTCGTCCAAAACACTTGAAATTATGGGTAAAAGGGTTTTTAAATACGCTGAATCGATTGATGCAGTTTGTTCGTAAATAGAGAAATCTGGTTGGGGATCTATTGAAGTTGAAGTAGTACAGCGAAACTCGAAGGAAGTCAATTTTGTTGGGAATTATAAAGAGATTTGAAATTATAACGTAATTTTCCTATTCAACATGTTTGATCTAATGGTTCTACACTATATTTATCACGCATAACCTAATTAAGAATTTTAGCAAAATTTAAACCATTGTATTTGCTTTGTCACTGTGTTAAGTAAAAAATTTTTGTCGTCAAAAACACTTGAAAATATGGGTAAAAGGGTTTTTAAAGACGCTGAATCGATTGATGCAGTTTGTTCGTAAATAGGAAGTGTATATCATAGAGAAATCTGGTTGGGGATCTATTGAAGTTGAAGTAGTACAGCGAAACTCGAAGGAAGTCAATTTTCTTGGGAATTATAAAGAGATTTGACACAATAACGTAATTTTCCTATTCAACATGTTTGATCTAATGGTTCTACACTATATTTATCACGCATAACCTAATTAAGAATTTTAGCAAAATTTAAACCATAGTATTTGCTTTGTCACTGTGTTAAGTAAAAAATTTTTGTCGTCCAAAACACTTGAAATTATGGGTAAAAGGGTTTTTAAATACGCTGAATCGATTGATGCAGTTTGTTCGTAAATAGAGAAATCTGGTTGGGAACCTATTGAAGTTGAAGTAGTACAGCGAAACTCGAAGGAAGTCAATTTTGTTGGGAATTATAAAGGGATTTGAAATTATAACGTAATTTTCCTATTCAACATGTTTGATCTAATGGTTCTACACTATATTTATCACGCATAACCTAATTAAGAATTTTAGCAAAATTTAAACCATTGTATTTGCTTTGTCACTGTGTTAAGTAAAAAATTTTTGTCGTCAAAAACACTTGAAATTATGGGTGAAAGGGTTTTTAAAGACGCTGCATCGATTGATGCAGTATGTTTGTAAATAGGAAGTGTATATCATAGAGAAATCTGGTTGGGAAACTATTGAAGTTGAAATAGTACAGCGAAACTGGAAGGAAATCAATTTTGTTGGGAATTATAAAGAGATTTGACATTATAACGTTATTTTTCTATTCAACATGTTTGATCTAATGGTTCTACACTATATTTATCACGCATAACCTAATTAAGAATTTTAGCAAAATTTAAACCATAGTGTTTGCTTTGTCACTGTGTTAAGTAAAAAATTTTTGTCGTCCAAAACACTTGAAATTATGGGTAAAAGGGTTTTTAAATACGCTGAATCGATTGATGCAGTTTGTTCGTAAATAGAGAAATCTGGTTGGGAATCTATTGAAGTTGAAGTAGTACAGCGAAACTCGAAGGAAGTCAATTTTGTTGGGAATTATAAAGGGATTTGAAATTATAACGTAATTTTCCTATTCAACATGTTTGATCTAATGGTTCTACACTATATTTATCACGCATAACCTAATTAAGAATTTTAGCAAAATTTAAACCATAGTATTTGCTTTGTCACTGTGTTAAGTAAAAAATTTTTGTCGTCCAAAACACTTGAAATTATGGGTAAAAGGGTTTTTAAATACGCTGAATCGATTGATGCAGTTTGTTCGTAAATAGAAAGTGTATATCAAGCAGAAATCTGGTTGGGAATCTGTTGAAGTTGAAGTAGTACAGCGAAACTCGAAGGAAGTCAGTTTTGTTGGGAATTATAAAGGGATTTGAAATTATAACGTAATTTTTCTATTCAACATGTTTGATCTAATGGTTCTTCACTATATTTATCACGCATAACCTAATTAAGAATTTTAGCAAAATTTAAACCATAGTTGTTTGCTTTGTCACTGTGTTAAGTAAAAAATTTTTGTCGTCAAAAACACTTGAAAATATGGGTAAAAGGGTTTTTAAATACGCTAAATCGATTGATGCAGT
Source organism: Ophraella communa (assembly GCA_035357415.1). Lineage (NCBI taxonomy): Eukaryota > Metazoa > Arthropoda > Insecta > Coleoptera > Chrysomelidae > Ophraella > Ophraella communa. The sequence continues at coordinate 13,833,563 of CM068988.1, read as the reverse complement.
TTGTTCGTAAATAGAGAAATCTGGTTGGGAAACTATTGAAGTTGAAATGGTACAGCGAAACTCAAAGGAAATTAATTTTGTTGGGAATTATAAAGAGATATGACATTATAACGCTATTTTCCTATTCAACATGTTTGATCTAATGGTTCTACACTATATTTATCACGCATAACCTAATTAAGAATTTTAGCAAAATTTAAACCATTGTATTTGCTTTGTCACTGTGTTAAGTAAAAAATTTTTGTCGTCCAAAACACTTGAAATTATGGGTAAAACGGTTATTAAATACGCTGAATCGATTGATGCAGTTTGTTCGTAAATAGGAAGTGTATATCATAAAGAAATCTGGTTGGGAACCTATTGAAGTTGAAGTAGTACAGCGAAACTCGAAGGAAGTCAATTTTGTTGGGAATTATAAAGAGATTTGACATTATAACGTAATTTTTCTATTCAACATGTTTGATCTAATGGTTCTACACTATATTTATCACGCATAACCTAATTAAGAATTTTAGCAAAATTTAAACCATAGTATTTGCTTTGTCACTGAGTTAAGTAAAAATTTTTTGTCGTAAAAAACACTTAAAAATATGGGGAAAAGCGTTTTTAAAGACGCTGAATCGATTGATGCAGTATGTTCGTAAATAGGAAGTGTATATCATAGAGAAATCTGGTTGGGAAACTATTGAAGTTGAAGTAGTACAGCGAAACTCGAAGGAAGTCAATTTTGTTGGGAATTATAAAGAGATTTGACATTATAACGTAATTTTCCTATTCAACATGTTTGATCTAATGGTTCTACACTATATTTATCACGCATAACCTAATTAAGAATTTTAGCAAAATTTAAACCATAGTATTTGCTTTGTCACTGTGTTAAGTAAAAAATTTTTGTCGTCAAAAACACTTGAAATTATGGGTAAAAGGGTTTTTAAAGACGCTGAATCGATTGATGCAGTTTGTTCGTAAATAGAGAAATCTGGTTGGGAATCTATTGAAGTTGAAGTAGTACAGCGAAACTCGAAGGAAGTCAATTTTGATGGGAATTATAAAGAGATTTGACATTATAACGTTATTTTCCTATTCAACATGTTTGATCTAATGGTTCTACACTATATTTATCACGCATAACCTAATTAAGAATTTTAGCAAAATTTAAACCATAGTATTTGCTTTGTCACTGTGTTAAGTAAAAAATTTTTGTCGTCAAAAACACTTGAAATTATGGGTAAAAGGGTTTTTAAATACGCTGAATCGATTGATGCAGTTTGTTCGTAAATAGAGAAATCTGGTTGGGAACCTATTGAAGTTGAAGTAGTACAGCGAAACTCGAAGGAAGTCAATTTTGTTGGGAATTATAAAGGGATTTGAAATTATAACGTAATTTTCCTATTCAACATGTTTGATCTAATGGTTCTACACTATATTTATCACGCATAACCTAATTAAGAATTTCAGCAAAATTTAAACCATTGTATTTGCTTTGTCACTGAGTTAAGTAAAAAATTTTTGTCGTCAAAAACACTTGAAAATATGGGTAAAAGGGTTTTTAAAGACGCTGAATCGATTGATGCAGTTTGTTCGTAAATAGAGAAATCTGGTTGGGGATCTATTGAAGTTGAAGTAGTACAGCGAAACTCGAAGGAAGTCAATTTTGTTGGGAATTATAAAGAGATTTGACATTATAACGTAATTTTCCTATTCAACATGTTTGATCTAATGGTTCTACACTATATTTATCACGCATAACCTAATTAAGAATTTTAGCAAAATTTAAACCATAGTATTTGCTTTGTCACTGTGTTAAGTAAAAAATTTTTGTCGTCCAAAACACTTGAAAATATGGGTAAAAGGGTTTTTAAAGACGCTGAATCGATTGATGCAGTTTGTTCGTAAATAGAGAAATTTGGTTGGGAAACTATTGAAGTTGAAGTAGTACAGCGAAACTCGAAGGAAGTTAATTTTAATGGGAATTATTAAGAGATTTGACATTATATCGTAATTTTCCTATTCAACATATTTGATCTAATGGTTCTACACTATATTTATCACGCATAACCTAATTAAGAATTCTAGCAAAATTTAAACCATTGTATTTGCTTTGTCACTGTGTTAAGTAAAAAATTTTTGTCGTCCAAAACACTTGAAAATATGGGTAAAAGGGGTTTTTAAATACGCTGAATCGATTGATGCAGTTTGTTCGTAAATAGAGAAATCTGGTTGGGAACCTATTGAAGTTGAAGTAGTACAGCGAAACTCGAAGGAAGTCAATTTTGTTGGGAATTATAAAGGGATTTGAAATTATAACGTAATTTTCCTATTCAACATGTTTGATCTAATGGTTCTACACTATATTTATCACGCATAACCTAATTAAGAATTTTAGCAAAATTTAAACCATAGTGTTTGCTTTGTCACTGTGTTAAGTAAAAAATTTTTGTCGTCAAAAACACTTGAAAATATGGGTAAAAGGGTTTTTAAAGACGCTGAATCGATTGATGCAGTTTGTTTGTAAATAGAGAAATTTGGTTGGGAATCTATTGAAGTTGAAGTAGTACAGCGAAACTCGAAGGAAGTCAATTTTGTTGGGAATTATAAAGGGATTTGAAATTATAACGTAATTTTCCTATTCAACATGTTTGATCTAATGGTTCTACACTATATTTATCACGCATAACCTAATTAAGAATTTTAGCAAAATTTAAACCATTGTATTTACTTTGTCACTGTGTTGATTAAAAAATTTTTGTCCTCAAAAACGCTTGAAATTGTGGGTAAAAGGGTTATTAAATACGCTGAATCGATTGATGCAGTTTGTTCGTAAATAGAGAAATTTGGTTGAGAATCTATTGAAGTTGAAGTAGTACAGCGAAACTCGGAGGAAGTCAATTTTGTTGGGAATTATAAAGGGATTTGAAATTATAACGTAATTTTCCTATTCAACATGTTTGATCTAATGGTTCTACACTATATTTATCACGCATAACCTAATTAAGAATTTTAGCAAAATTTAAACCATTGTATTTGCTTTGTCACTGTGTTAAGTAAAAAATTTTTGTCGTCAAAAACACTTGAAAATATGGGTAAAAGGGTTTTTAAAGACGCTGAATCGATTGATGCAGTATGTTTGTAAATAGGAAGTGTATATCATAAAGAAATCTGGTTGGGAAACTATTGAAGTTGAAATAGTACAGCGAAACTCGAAGGAAATCAATTTTGTTGGGAATTATAAAGGGATTTGAAATTATAACGTAATTTTTCTATTCAACATGTTTGATCTAATGGTTCTACTCTATATTTATCACGCATAACCTAATTAAGAATTTTAGCATAATTTAAACCATAGTGTTTGCTTTGTCACTGTGTTGAGTAAAAATTTTTTGTCGTCCAAAACACTTGAAATTATGGGTAAAAGGGTTTTTAAATACGCTGAATCGATTGATGCAGTTTGTTCGTAAATAGAGAAATCTGGTTGGGAACCTATTGAAGTTGAAGTAGTACAGCGAAACGAATTATAAAGGGATTTGAAATTATCACGTAATTTTCCTATTCAACATGTTTGATCTAATGGTTCTACACTATATTTATCACGCATAACCTAATTAAGAATTTCGGCAAAATTTAAACCATTGTATTTGCTTTGTCACTGAGTTAAGTAAAAAATTTTTGTCGTCAAAAACACTTGAAAATATGGGTAAAAGGGTTTTTAAAGACGCTGAATCGATTGATGCAGTATGTTTGTAAATAGGAAGTGTATATCATAGAGAAATCTGGTTGGGAAACTATTGAAGTTGAAATAGTACAGCGAAACTCGAAGGAAATCAATTTTGTTGGGAATTATAAAGGGATTTGAAATTATAACGTAATTTTTCTATTCAACATGTTTGATCTAATGGTTCTACTCTATATTTATCACGCATAACCTAATTAAGAATTTTAGCATAATTTAAACCATAGTGTTTGCTTTGTCACTGTGTTGAGTAAAAATTTTTTGTCGTCCAAAACACTTGAAATTATGGGTAAAAGGGTTTTTAAATACGCTGAATCGACTGATGCAGTTTGTTCGTAAATAGAGAAATCTGGTTGGGAACCTATTGAAGTTGAAGTAGTACAGCGAAACTCGAAGGAAGTCAATTTTGTTGGGAATTATAAAGGGATTTGAAATTATAACGTAATTTTCCTATTCAACATGTTTGATCTAATGGTTCTACACTATATTTATCACGCATAACCTAATTAAGAATTTTAGCAAAATTTAAACCATAGTGTTTGCTTTGTCACTGTGTTAAGTAAAAAATTTTTGTCGTCAAAAACACTTGAAAATATGGGTAAAAGGGTTTTTAAAGACGCTGAATCGATTGATGCAGTTTGTTCGTAAATAGAGAAATCTGGTTGGGGATCTATTGAAGTTGAAGTAGTACAGCGAAACTCGAAGGAAGTCAATTTTCTTGGGAATTATAAAGAGATTTGACACAATAACGTAATTTTCCTATTCAACATGTTTGATCTAATGGTTCTACACTATATTTATCACGCATAACCTAATTAAGAATTTTAGCAAAATTTAAACCATTGTATTTGCTTTGTCACTGTGTTAAGTAAAAATTTTTTGTCGTCCAAAACACTTGAAATTATGGGTAAAAGGGTTTTTAAATACGTTGAATCGATTGATGCAGTTTGTTCGTAAATAGAGAAATCTGGTTGGAAACCTATTGAAGTTGAAGAAGTATAGCAAAGCTCGAAGGAAGTCATTCTTGATGGGTATTATGAAGAGATTTGACATTATAACGTTATTTTCCTATTCAACATGTTTGATCTAATGGTTCTACACTATATTTATCACGCATAACCTAATTAAGAATTTTAGCAAAATTTAAACCATTGTATTTGCTTTGTCACTGTGTTAAGTAAAAAATTTTTGTCGTCAAAAACACTTGAAAATATGGGTAAAAGGGTTTTTAAAGACGCTGAATCGATTGATGCAGTTTGTTCGTAAATAGAGAAATTTGGTTGGGAATCTATTGAAGTTGAAGTAGTACAGCGAAACTCGAAGGAAGTCAATTTTGATGGGAATTATGAAGAGATTTGACATTATAACGTTATTTTCCTATTCAACATGTTTGATCTAATGGTTCTACACTATATTTATCACGCATAACCTAATTAAGAATTTTAGCAAAATTTAAACCATTGTATTTGCTTTGTCACTGTGTTAAGTAAAAAATTTTTGTCGTCAAAAACACTTGAAAATATGGGTAAAAGGGTTTTTAAAGACGCTGAATCGATTGATGCAGTTTGTTCGTAAATAGAGAAATTTGGTTGGGAATCTATTGAAGTTGAAGTAGTACAGCGAAACTCGAAGGAAGTCAATTTTGATGGTAATTATGAAGAGATTTGACATTATAACGTTATTTTCCTATTCAACATGTTTGATCTAATGGTTCTACACTATATTTATCACGCATAACCTAATTAAGAATTTTAGCAAAATTTAAACCATTGTATTTGCTTTGTCACTGTGTTAAGTAAAAAATTTTTGTCGTCCAAAACACTTGAAATTATGGGTAAAAGGGTTTTTAAATACGCTGAATCGATTGATGCAGTTTGTTAGTAAATAGGAAGTGTATATCATGGAGAAATCTGGTTGGGAAACTATTGAAGTTGAAATAGTATAGCGAAACTCGAAGGAAGTCAATTTTGTTGGGAATTATAAAGGGATTTGAAATTATAACGTAATTTTTCTATTCAACATGTTTGATCTAATGGTTCTACACTATATTTATCACGCATAACCTAATTAAGAATTTTAGCAAAATTTAAACCATTGTATTTGCTTTGTCACTGTGTTGAGTAAAAAATTTTTGTCGTCCAAAACACTTGAAATTATGGGTAAAAGGGTTTTTAAATACGCTGAATTGATTGATGCAGTTTGTTCGTAAATAGAGAAATCTGGTTGGGAACCTAGTAAAGTTGAAGTAGTACAGCGAAACTCAAAGGAAGTCAATTTTGTTGGAAATAATAAAGGAATTTGAAATTATAACGTAATTTTCCTATTCAACATGTTTGATCTAATGGTTCTACACTATATTTATCACGCATAATCTAATTAAGAATTTTAGCAAAATTTAAACCATAGTGTTTGCTTTTGTTGAGTAAAAAATTTTTGTCGTCCAAAACACTTGAAATATTGGGTAAAAGGGTCATAAAATACGCTGAATCGATTGATGCAGTTTGTTCGTAAATAGAGAAATTTGGTTAGGAATCTATTGAAGCTAAAGTAGTACAGCGAAACTCGAAAGAAGTCAATATTGATGGAAATTATAAAGAGATTTGACATTATAACGCTATTTTCCTATTCAACATGTTTGATCTAATGGTTCTACACTATATTTATCACGCATAACTTAATTAAAAATTTTAGCAAAATTTAAACCATTTTATTTGCTTTGTCACTGTGTTGAGTAAAAAATTTTTGTCGTCCAAAACACTTGAAATTATGGGTAAAAGGGTTTTTAAAGACGCTGAATCGTTTGATGCAGTTTGTTAGTAAATAAAGAAATTTGGTTAGGAATCTATTGAAGTTGAAATAGTATAGCGAAACTTAAAGGAAGTCATTTTTGATGGGTATTATGAAGAGATTTGACATTATAACGTTATTTTCCTATTCAACATGTGTGATCTAATGGTTCTACACTATATTTATCACGCATAACCTAATTAAGAATTTTAGCAAAATTTAAACCATTGTATTTGCTTTGTCACTGTGTTAAGTAAAAAATTTTTGTCGTCCAAAACACTTGAAATTATGGGTAATAGGTTTTTTAAATACGCTGAATCGATTGATATAGTTTGTTTGTAAATAGGAAGTGTATATCATAAAATAATCTGCTTGGAAATCTATTAAAGTTGAAGTAGCACAGCGAAACTCGAAAGAAGTCAATTTTGTTGGGAATTATAAAGCGATTTGACACAATAACGTAATTTTTTCATTCAACATGTTTGATCTAATGGTTCTGCACTATATTTATCACGCATAACCCAATTTAGAATTTTAGCAATATTTAAACCATTGTATTTGCTTTGTCACTGTGTTAAGTAAAAAATTTTTGTCGTCAAAAACACTTGAAAATATAGGTAAAAGGGTTTTTAAATACGCTGAATCGATTGATGCAGTATGCAGTTGTAAATAGAAAGTGTATATCATAAAGAAATCTGGTTGGGAAACTATTGAAGTTAAAGTAGTACAGCGAAACTCGAAGGAAGTCAATTTTGTTGGGAATTACAAAGAGATTTGACACAATAACGTAATTTTTCTATTCAACATGTTTGATCTAATGGTTCTATACTATATTTTTCACGCATAACCTAATTAAAAATTTTAGCAAAATTTAAACCATAGTGTTTGCTTTGTCACTGTGTTAAGTAAAAAATTTTTGTCGTCAAAAATACTTGAAAATATGGGTAAAAGGGTTTTTAAAGACGCTGAATCAAATGATGCAGTTTGTTCGTAAATAGAGAAATTTGGTTGGGAATCTATTAAAGTTGAAGTAGTACAGCGAAACTCGAAGGAAGTCAATTTTAATGGGAATTATAAAGAGATTTGACATTATAACGTAATTTTCCTATTCAACATGTTTGATCTAATGGGTCTACACTATATTTATCACGCATAACCTAATTAAGAATTTAAGCAAAATTTAAACCATAGTATTTGCTTTGTCACTGTGTTAAGTAAAAAATTTTTGTCGTCCAAAACACTTGAAAATATGGGTAAAAGGGTTTTTAAAGACGCTAAATCGATTGATGCAGTTTGTTTGTAAATAGAAAGTGTATATCATGGAGAAATCTGCTTGGAAAACTATTGAAGTTGAAGTAGTACATCGAAACTCGAAGGAAGTCAATTTTGATGGGAATTATGAAGAGATTTGACATTATAACGTTATTTTTCTATTCAACATGTTTGATCTAATGGTTCTACACTATATTTATCACGCATAACCTAATTAAGAATTTTAGCAAAATTTAAACCATTGTATTTGCTTTGTCACTGTGTTAAGTAAAAAATTTTTGTCGTCCAAAACACTTGAAATTATGGGTAAAAGGGTTTTTAAATACGCTGAATCGATTGATGCAGTTTGTTCGTAAATAGAAAGTGTATATCATAGAGAAATCTGGTTGGGAAACTATTGAAGTTGAAGTAGTACAGCGAAACTCGAAGGAAGTCAATTTTGTTGGGAATTATAAAGGGATTTGAAATTACAACGTATTTTTTTTCTATTCAACATGTTTGATCTAATGGTTCTACACTATATTTATCACGCATAACCTAATTAAAAATTTTAGCAAAATTTAAACCATAGTATTTGCTTTGTCACTGTGTTAAGTAAAAAATTTTTGTCGTCCAAAACACTTGAAAATATGGGTAAAAGGGTTTTTAAAGACGCTGAATCGATTGATGCAGTTTGTTCGTAAATAGAGAAATTTGGTTGGGAATCTATTGAAGTTGAAGTAGTACAGCGAAACTCGAAGGAAGTCAATTTTAATGGGAATTATAAAGAGATTTGACATTATAACGTAATTTTCCTATTCAACATGTTTGATCTAATGGGTCTACACTATATTTATCACGCATAACCTAATTAAGAATTTTAGCAAAATTTAAACCATAGTGTTAGCTTTGTCTTAATGTAAATTATACGTAATAAATATAGTCGATTAGAACCAGTGGACGCATGTTGAATAGAAGAATAACGTTTATAACATCAAATCTCTGCTCATAAATTCCCATCAAATTAAAATTCCTTCGATGCAACCAAATGAACAAACTGCATCAATTATTCGGCGTCTTTGCAAAAACACACACCTATTTTCAGATGTTTTGACGACAAATTTTTATAACACGGTAACAAAACAAATAACGTAATAATGTTAAATTTGCCGTGTAAATTCCCAGGTATGCGTTGATCCTTAAAGTATCGATGTACTACGTTCAACGTAGATTCTATAAATTAGGAGCAAACATGCATCTAATCGATTCAGCATTACAAATTTAACACCGCATAATTTCAATTCAGCGTCTTTAGTTTCGACAAAATTTTATGGCACTGCAGTGACAAAACTGAAGCTCTACAATGGTTTTAAATTTTAGCAAATTCTTGTCATTAGGTTAACAAATAAATAGTGTAGAACCATTGAATTTTCTTCTACATTTACGAACAGAACAAATCAATCGATTCGGCGTAAAGGTTTTTAAAATTCCCTTTTACGCCGATAATTTCAGGTGTTAATTGGACGACAAAGTACATAGCGTGATGACAACAGCTCTGTGGTTTAGAATTTGCTTTCATAGAAATTCTTGGTGCGTAGGATAAATATGATGTAAACCATTAGCTCGACATGTTAATGAAGATCTCAACGTGCGTGATGTAATAAATTCCCATCAAGAATTTGACATTCCTTTCGAGTTTCGCTGAATACTGCCTATTCAATAGATTCAACCAATATTTCTCTATTTACAGCAAGCCATCTACATTCGGCGTCTTTTAAAACCCTTTTACCAAAAAAACTCGAAGGAATTCAATTTTGATTAGAGGAATTATGAAGGATTTGAGCACAACGTTACCCTTTTAAACCATAGTATTTCAACTGTCACTGTTTGAGCTAATGGTTCTACACTATATTTATCACGCATAACCATAGTGGGAATTTTAGCAACTTAATTTAAACCATTGTATTTACTTTGTCGCTGTGTTGATTAAAAAGGGTATTTTATGAAACCCTTCAAAATCGACTGAAATTGTAGTTGTTTATAAAAGTGTTATTAAAATACGCTGAATATCGATGAAATATGATATTGAAGTTCGTAGTACAGCAATACTCGAAGAGATTCAATGGTATTGGAAATCTATTGAAGTTAAATAGTACAGCGAGCTCGAGAGGAAGTCAATTACGTTCGTTGAATTGGGACTGCTATTATGCCAAGTGATCGCTTGATAGTTCCCAATAACGTTGACTTTTCTATTCAACATGTTTGATCTAATGGTTCTACACTATCAATAGATTATCACGCATAGCCTATTATTCTCTGAATATTAGCAAAATTTACAAACAAACCATATCGTTGCTTTGTCAGCTGCATGTTAAGTAAAAAATTTTTTGCATCGTCAAAACACTTGAAATATGGGTAAAAGGGTTTTAAAGACGCTGAATTAGATGATGCAGTTTGTTCATAAATAGAGACAATTTGGTTGAATACTAGCTGAAGTTGAGTAGCTACAGCGAAATCTCGAAGGAATTTATAAGGTTATGCGTGATGGATATTGACCATTAGATCAAGAGATGTTGAATAGGAAAATTATAGCGTTATAATTTCAAATCTCTTGATATTTCCCATCAATATTGACTTCTTTCGAGTTTCTTCGCTGTACTACTCTAGCTTCATGGATTCCTACACTAAATTCTCTATTTACAAACAAACTGCATCAATCGATTCAGCGTATTTAATGACCCATAGTATTTGCCTAATTAATTTCAAGTGTTTTTGACAAGACAAAAATTTTTTACGTCAAAAACACAGTGACAAAGATGGGTAAATAGAATGGTTTTAAATTTTGCCTGAAATTTTTAATTGAGTTATGTTCGTGAATAGAGCAATATAGTGGTTAGGAACCTATTGAGGATTAAACATGTTGAATAGCGAAACTCGAACGTTATAATGTCAAATCTCTTCGTATGGGAATACCCTTTAAAAATGACTTTCCTTCGACGTTAATTCGCTATACTATTTCAACTTCAATAGTTTCCCAACCAGATTTTCTAATGGTTCTACACTTCCTATTTATCACGTAAACATACTGCATCAATCGAATTTCAGCGTCTTTAAAAACCCTTGTGTTGCCATATTTTCACTGAGTTAAGTAAATTTTTGGATGACAAAAATGCTTTACTTAACATGGGTGAAGGGTTTTTAAAGCTGAAACACTGATGCATTTTGTTCGTAAATTTAGAAATCTGGTTGGGGATCTATTGAAGTTTTAATTAGGTAGTACAGCGAATAGTGTCGAAAGGAAGTCCATTTTCTTGAAGGATCATAACATGAAATTTGACATAGGATAACGTAATTTTACGTTCAACATAGTTTGATCAAATGGTTCCCTTTCATATATTTATCACGCATAACCTAATTAAGAATTTTAGCAAACTTTAATCCTTCGAGTTTCGCTTTGTACTACTCATCTAACTTCAATAGGTTCCCAACCAGAAAATTTCTTTGTCTATTTACAAACAAACTGTCATTAATCAGATTCATGGAGTAAGGGTTTTTAAAAACCCTTTTTACCCATAATTGATCCAAGTGTTTTGGACGACAAGAAATTTGGTTGAAATCTACTGTGAACAGTTGACAAAGTACAGCGAAACTACAATGGTTTAAATTTTGCTATGAAATTTTTAATTAAGTTATGACGTGATAAATATAGTGTAGAACCATTAGATCAAAACATGATTGATCTAATGGTTCTACACTATATTTATCACGCATAACCTAATTAAGTGTCAAATCTTTTTATATTTCCCAACAAAATTGATTTTCTTCGAGTTTAGCTGTACTACTTCAACTTCAATAGGTTCCCAACCAGATTTTTCTATTTACGAACAAACTGCATCAATCGATTCAGCGTATTTAAAAACCCTTTTACCCATAATTTCAAGTGTTTTGGACGACAAAATTTTTTTACTCAACACAGTGACAAAGCAAATACAATGGTTTAAATTTTGCTAAAATTCTTAATTAAGTTATGCGTGATAAATATAGTGAAGAACCATTAGATCAAACATGTTGAATAGAAAAATTTACATTATTGTGTCAAATCTCTTAATAATTCCCAACAAAATTGATTTCCTTCTAGTTTTGCTGTACTATTTCAACTTCAATAGTTTCCCAACCAAATTTCTCTATTTACGAACAAACTGCACCAATCGATTCAGCGTATTTAAAAACACTTTTACCTATAATTTCAAGTGTTTTGGACGACAAAAATTTTTTACTTAACACAGTGACAAAGCAAATACAATGGTTAAAATTTTGTTAAAATTCTTAATTAGGTTATGCGTGATAAATATAGTGTAGAAATATTAGCTCAAACATGTTGAATAGGAAAATAACGTTATAATGTCAAATCTCTTCATAATTACCGTCAAAATTGAATTCCTTCGAGTTTCGCTGTACTACTTCAACTTCAATTGATTCCCAACCAAATTTCTCTATTTACGAACAAACTGCATCAATCAATTCAGCGTCTTTAAAAATCCTTTTACCCATATTTTCAAGTGTTTTTGACGACAAAAATTTTTTACTTAACACAGTGACAAAGCAAATACAATGGTTTAAAATTTGCTAAAATTTTTAATTAGGTTATGCGTGATAAATATAGTGTAAAACCATTAGCTCAAACATGTTGAATAGGAAAATAACGTTATAATGTCAAATCTCTTCATAATTACCGTCAAAATTGAATTCCTTCGAGTTTCGCTGTACTACTTCAACTTCAATTGATTCCCAACCCAGGAGATTTCTCCGCGATATACACTTCCTATTTACGAACAAACTGCATCAATCAATTCAGCGTCTTTAAAAATCCTTTTACCCATATTTTCAAGTGTTTTTGACGACAAAAATTTTTTACTTAACACAGTGACAAAGCAAATACTATGGTTTAAATTTTGCTAAAATTCTTAATTAGGTTATGCGTGATAAATATAGTGTAAAACCATTAGATCAAACATGATAAATAGGAAAATAACGATATAATGTCAAATCTCTTCATAATAACCATCAAAATTGACTTCATTCGAGTTTTGCTGTACTACTTCAACTTCAATAGTTTCCCAACCAGATTTCTCCATGATATACACTTCCTATTTACAAACATACTGCATCAGATTCAGCGTTTTAAAAACCCTTTTACCCATATTTTCAAGTGTTTTTGACGACAAAAATTTTTTACTTAACTCTGACAAAGCAAATACAATGGTTTAAGTTTTGCCGAAATTCTTAATTAGGTTATGCGTGATAAATATAGTGTAGAACCATTAGATCAAACATGTTGAATAGGAAAATAACGTTATAATGTCAAATCTCTTCATAATACTCACCAAAAATGACTTCCTTCGAGTTTCGCTATACTATTTCAACTTCAATAGTTTCCCAACCAGATTTTTCCATGATATACACTTCCTATTTACAAACATACTGCATCAGATTCAGCGTCTTTAAAAACCCTTTTACCCATATTTTCAAATGTTTTTGACGACAAAAATTATTTACTCAACACAGTGACAAAGCAAATACAATGGTTTAAATTTTGCTAAAATTTTTAATTAGGTTATGCGTGATAAATATAGTGTAGAACCTTTAGATTAAACATGTTGAAATGAAAAATTACGTTATAATTTTAAATCCCTTTTTAATTCCCAACAAAATTGACTTCCTTCGAGTTTCGCTGTACTACTTCAACTTCAATAGGTTCCCAACCAGATTTCTCTATTTACGAACAAACTGCATCAATCGATTCAGCGTATTTAAAAACCCTTTTACCCATAATTTCAAGTGTTTTGGACGACAAAAAATTTTTACTCAACACAGTGACAAAGCAAACACTATGGTTTAAATTATGCTAAAATTCTTAATTAGGTTATGCGTGATAAATATAGTGAAGAACCATTAGATCAAACATGTTGAATAAATAAATTACATTATTGTGTCAAATCTCTTTATAATTCCCAACAAAATTGATTTCCTTCGAGTTTCGCTGTTCTATTTTAACTTCAATAGTTTCCCAACCAGATTTCTCTATGATATACACTTCCTATTTACAAACATACTGCATCAATCGATTCAGCGTCTTTAAAAACCCTTTTACCCATATTTTCAAGTGTTTTTGACGACAAAAATTTTTTACTTAACTCAGTGACAAAGCAAATACAATGGTTTAAATTTTGCTGAAATTCTTAATTAGGTTATGCGTGATAAATATAGTGTAGAACCATTAGATCAAACATGTTGAATTGGAAAATTACGTTATAATTTCAAATCCCTTTATAATTCCCAACAAAATTGACTTCCTTCGAGTTTCGCTGTACTACTTCAACTTCAATAGGTTCCCAACCAGATTTCTCTATTTACGAACAAACTGCTTCAATCGATTCAGCGTATTTAAAAACCCTTTTACCCATAATTTCAAGTGTTTTGGACGACAAAAAATTTTTACTCAACACAGTGACAAAGTAAACACTATGGTTTAAATTATGCTAAAATTCTTAATTAGGTTATGCGTGATAAATATAGTGAAGAACCATTAGATCAAACATGTTGAATAGAAAAATTACATTATTGTGTCAAATCTCTTTATGATTCCCAACAAAATTGATTGCCTTCGAGTTTCGCTGTACTATTTCAACTTCAATAGTTTCCCAACCAGATTTCTTTATGATATACACTTCCTATTTACAAACATACTGCATTAATCGATTCAGCGTCTTTAAAAAACCTTTTACCCATATTTTCCAGTGTTTTTGACGACAAAAATTTTTTACTTAAATCAGTGACAAAGCAAATACAATGGTTTAAATTTTGCTGAAATTCTTAATTAGGTTATGCGTGATAAATATAGTGTAGAACCATTAGATCAAACATGTTGAATAGGAAAATTACGTTATAATTTCAAATCCCTTTATAATTCCCAACAAAATTGACTTCCTTCGAGTTTCGCTGTACTACTTTAACTTCAATAGATTTCCAACCAAATTTCTCTATTTACGAACAAACTGCATCAATCGATTCAGCGTATTTAATAACACTTTTACCCACAATTTCAAGTGTTTTTGAGGACAAAAATTTTTTAATCAACACAGTGACAAAGTAAATACAATGGTTTAAATTTTGCTAAAATTCTTAATTAGGTTATGCGTGATAGATATAGTGTAGAACCATTAGATCAAACATGTTGAATTGGAAAATTACGTTATTGTGTCAAATCTCTTTATAATTCCCAAGAAAATTGAATTCCTTCGTTTCGCTGTACTACTTCAACTTCAATAGATTCCCAACCAAATTTCTCTATTTACGAACAAACTGCATCAAACGATTCAGCGTATTTAATAACCCTTTTACCCACAATTTCAAGTGTTTTTGACGACAAAAATTTTTTACTTAACACAGTGACAAAGCAAACACTATGGTTTAAATTTTGCTAAAATTCTTAATCAGGTTATGCGTGATAAATATAGTGTAGAACCATTTGATCAAACATGTTGAATAGAAAAATTACATTATTGTGTCAAATCTCTCTATATTTTTCAACAAAATTGATTTCCTTCGAGTTTCGCTGTACTACTTCAACTTCAATAGGTTCCCAACCAGATTTCTCTATTTACGAACAAACTGCATCAATCGATTCAGCGTATTTAAAAACCCTTTTACCCATAATTTCAAGTGTTTTGGACGACAAAAATTTTTTACTCAACACAGTGACAAAGCAAATACAATGATTTAAATTTTGCTAAAATTCTTAATTAAGTTATGAGTGATAAAAATAGTAAAGAACCATTAGATCAAACATGTTGAATAGAAAAATTACATTATTGTGTCAAATCTCCTTATAATTCCCAACAAAATTGATTTCCTTCTAGTTATGCTGTACTATTTCAACTTCAATAGTTTCCCAACCAGATTTCTCTATTTACGAACAAACTGCACCAATCGATTCAGCGTATTTAAAAACCCTTTTACCCAAAATTTCAAGTGTTTTGGACGACAAAAATTTTTTACTTAACACAGTGACAAAGCAAATACAATGGTTTAAATTTTGCTAAAATTCTTAATTAGGTTATGCGTGATAAATATATTGTAGAACCATTAGCTCAAACATGTTGAATAGGAAAATTATTTTCAAGTGTTTTTGACGACAAAAATTTTTTACTTAACTCAGTGACAAAGCAAATACAATGGTTTAAATTTTGCTGAAATTCTTAATTAGGTTATGCGTGATAAATATAGTGTAGAACCATTAGATCAAACATGTTGAATAGGAAAATTACGTCATAATTTCAAATCCCTTTATAATTCCCAACAAAATTGACTTCCTTCGAGTTTCGCTGTACTACTTCAACCTCAATAGGTTCCCAACCAGATTGCTCTATTTACGAACAAACTGCATCAATCGATTCAGCGTATTTAAAAACCCTTTTACCCATCTTTTCAAGTGTTTTTGACGACAAAAATTTTTTACTTAACACAGTGACAAAGCAAACACTATGGTTTAAATTTTGCTAATATTCTTAATTAGGTTATGCGTAATAAATATAGTGTAGAACCATTAGATCAAACATGTTGAATAGGAAAATAACGTTATAATGTCAAATCTCTTCATAATTCCCATCAAAATTAAATTCCTTCGAGTTTCGCTGTACTACTTCAACTTCAATAGATTCCCAACCAAATTTCTCTATTTACGAACAAACTGCATCATTCAATTCAGCGTCTTTAAAAACCCTTTTGCCCATATTTTTAAGTGTTTTTGACGACAAAAATTTTTTACTTAACACAGTGACAAAGCAAATACTATGGTTTAAATTTTGCTAAAATTCTTAATTAGGTTATGCGTGATAAATATAGTGTAGAACCATTAGATCAAACATGTTGAATAGGAAAATTACGTTATTGTGTCAAATCTCTTTATAATTCTCAAGAAAATTGACTTCCTTCGAGTTTCGCTGAACTACTTCAACTTCAATAGATCCCCAACCAGATTTTTCTATTTACGAACAAACTGCATCAATCGATTCAGCGTCTTTAAAAACCCTTTTACCCATATTTTCAAGTGTTTTTGACGACAAAAAATTTTTACTTAACTCAGTGACAAAGCAAATACAATGGTTTAAATTTTGCTGAAATTCTTAATTAGGTTATGCGTGATAAATATAGTGTAGAACCATTAGATTAAACATGTTAAATAGAAAAATTACATTATTGTATCAAATCTCTTTATGTTTCCCAACAAAATTGATTTCCTTCGAGTTTCGCTGTACTACTTCAACTTCAATAGGTTTCCAACCAGATTTCTCTATTTACGAACAAACTGCATCAATCGATTCAGCGTATTTAATAACCCTTTTATCCACAATTTCAAGTGTTTTGGACGACAAAAATTTTTTACTTAACACAGTGACAAAGCAAATACAATGGTTTAAATTTTGCTAAAATTCTTAATTAGGTTATGCGTGATAAATATAGTGTAGAACCATTAGATCAAACATGTTGAATAGGAAAATAACGTTATAATGTCAAATCTCTTCATAATACCCATCAAAAATGACTTCCTTCGAGTTTCGCTATACTATTTCAACTTCAATAGTTTCCCAACCAGATTTCTCCATGATATACACTTCCTATTTACAAACATACTGCATCAGATTCAGCGTTTTAAAAACCCTTTTACCCATATTTTCAAGTGTTTTTGACGACAAAAATTTTTTACTTAACTCAGTGACAAAGCAAATACAATGGTTTAAATTTTGCTAAAATTCTTAATTAGGTTATGCGTGATAAATATAGTGTAGAACCATTTGATCAAACATGTTGAATAGAAAAATTACATTATTGTGTCAAATCTCTCTATATTTTTCAACAAAATTGATTTCCTTCGAGTTTCGCTGTACTACTTCAACTTCAATAGGTTCCCAACCAGATTTCTCTATTTACGAACAAACTGCATCAATCGATTCAGCGTATTTAAAAACCCTTTTACCCATAATTTCAAGTGTTTTGGACGACAAAAATTTTTTACTTAACACAGTGACAAAGCAAACACTATGGTTTAAATTATGCTAAAATTCTTAATTAGCTTATGCGTAATAAATATAGTGAAGAACCATTAGATTAAACATGTTGAATAGGAAAATTACGTTATAATTTCAAATCCCTTTATAATTCCCAACAAAATTGACTTTCTTCGAGTTTCGCTGTACTACTTCAACTTTAATAGGTTCCCAACCAGATTTCTCTATTTACGAACAAACTGCTTTAATCGATTCAGCGTATTTAAAAACCCTGTTACCCATAATTTCAAGTGTTTTGGACGACAAAAATTTTTTACGCAACACAGTGACAAAGCAAACACTATGGTTTAAATTATGCTAAAATTCTTAATTAGGTTATGCGTGATAAATATAGTGAAGAACTATTAAATCAAACATGTTGAATAGAAAAATTACATTATTGTGTCAAATCTCTTTATAATTTCCAACAAAATTGATTTCTTTCGAGTTTTGCTGTACTATTTCAACTTCAATAGTTTCCCAACCAGATTTCTCTATGATATACACTTTCTATTTACAAACATACTGCATAAATCGATTCAGCGTTTTTAAAAACCCTTTTACCCATAATTTCAAGAGTTTTTGACGACAAAAATTTTTTACTTAACTCAGGGTCAAAGCAAATACAATGGTTTAAATTTTGCTGAAATTATTAATTAGGTTATGCGTGATAAATATAGTGTAGAACCATTAGATCAAACATGTTGAATAGGAAAATTACGTTATAATTTTAAATCCCTTTATAATTCCCAACAAAATTGACTTCCTTCGAGTTTCGCTGTACTACTTCAACTTTAATAGGTTCCCAACCAGATTTCTCTATTTACGAACAAACTGCATCAATCGATTCAGCGTATTTAAATACCCTTTTACCCATAATTTCAAGTGTTTTGGACGACAAAAATTTTTTACGCAACACAGTGACAAAGCAAACACTATGGTTTAAATTATGCTAAAATTCTTAATTAGCTTATGCGTAATAAATATAGTGAAGAACCATTAGATTAAACATGTTAAATAGGAAAATTACGTTATAATTTCAAATCCCTTTATAATTCCCAACAAAATTGACTTCCTTCGAGTTTCGCTGTACTACTTCAACTTTAATAGGTTCCCAACCAGATTTCTCTATTTACGAACAAACTGCATCAATCGATTCAGCGTCATTAAAAACCCTTTTACCCATATTTTCAAGTGTTTTTGACGACAAAAATTTTTTACTTAACACAGTGACAAAGCAAATACAATGGTTTAAATTTTGCTAAAATTCTTAATTAGGTTATGCGTGATAAATATAGTGTAGAACCATAAGATCAAACATGTTGAATAGGAAAATTACGTTATAATTTTAAATCCCTTTATAATTCCCAACAAAATTGACTTCCTTCGAGTTTCGCTGTACTACTTCAACTTTAATAGGTTCCCAACCAGATTTCTCTATTTACGAACAAACTGCATCAATCGATTCAGCGTATTTAAATACCCTTTTACCCATAATTTCAAGTGTTTTGGACGACAAAAATTTTTTACGCAACACAGTGACAAAGCAAACACTATGGTTTAAATTATGCTAAAATTCTTAATTAGCTTATGCGTAATAAATATAGTGAAGAACCATTAGAATAAACATGTTAAATAGGAAAATTACGTTATAATTTCAAATCCCTTTATAATTCCCAACAAAATTGACTTCCTTCGAGTTTCGCTGTACTACTTCAACTTTAATAGGTTCCCAACCAGATTTCTCTATTTACGAACAAACTGCATCAATCGATTCAGCATCTTTAAAAACCCTTTTACCCATATTTTCAAGTGTTTTTGACGACAAAAATTTTTTACGCAACACAGTGACAAAGCAAACACTATGGTTTAAATTATGCTAAAATTCTTAATTAGCTTATGCGTGATAAATATAGTGAAGAACCATTAGATTAAACATGTTAAATAGGAAAATTACGTTAAAATTTCAAATTCCTTTATAATTCCCAACAAAATTGACTTCCTTCGAGTTTCGCTGTACTACTTCAACTTTAATAGGTTCCCAACCAGATTTCTCTATTTACGAACAAACTGCATCAATCGATTCAGCATCTTTAAAAACCCTTTTACCCATATTTTCAAGTGTTTTTGACGACAAAAATTTTTTACGCAACACAGTGACAAAGCAAACACTATGGTTTAAATTATGCTAAAATTCTTAATTAGCTTATGCGTAATAAATATAGTGAAGAACCATTAGAATAAACATGTTAAATAGGAAAATTACGTTATAATTTCAAATCCCTTTATAATTCCCAACAAAATTGACTTCCTTCGAGTTTCGCTGTACTACTTCAACTTTAATAGGTTCCCAACCAGATTTCTCTTTACGAACAAACTGCATCAATCGATTCAGCGTCATTAAAAACCCTTTTACCCATATTTTCAAGTGTTTTTGACGACAAAAATTTTTTACTTAACACAGTGACAAAGCAAATACAATGGTTTAAATTTTGCTAAAATTCTTAATTAGGTTATGGGTGATAAATATAGTAGAACCATTAGATCAAACATGTTGAATAGGAAAATAACGTTATAATGTCAAATCTCTTTATAATACCCATCAAAATTGACTTCCTTCGAGTTTCGCTATACTATTTCAACTTCAATAGTTTCCCAACCAGATTTCTCCATGATATACACTTCCTATTTACAATTACAAGAAGTGTTTTGGACGACAAAAATTTTTTACTTAACACAGTGACAAAGCAAATACTATGGTTTAAATTTTGCTAAAATTCTTAATTAGGTTATGCGTGATAAATATAGTGTAGAACCATTAGATCAAACATGTTGAATAGGAAAATTACGTTATAATTTTAAATCCCCTTATAATACCCAACAACATTGACTTCCTTTAAATTTCGCTGTACTACTTTAACTTCAATAGGTTCCCAACCAGATTTCTCTATTTACGAACAAACTGCATCAATCGATTCAGCGTCTTTAAAAACCCTTTTACCCATAATTTCAAGTGTTTTGGACGACAAAAATTTTTTACGCAACACAGTGACAAAGCAAACACTATGGTTTAAATTATGCTAAAATTCTTAATTAGGTTATGCGTGATAAATATAGTGAAGAACTATTAGATCAAACATGTTGAATAGGAAAATTACGTTATTGTGTCAAATCTCTTTATAATTCCCAACAAAATTGACTTCCTTCGAGTTTCGCTGTACTACTTCAACCTCATGAGGTTCCCAACCAGATTGCTCTATTTACGAACAAACTGCATCAATCGATTCAAGGTATTTAAAAACCCTTTTACCCATCTTTTCAGGTGTTTTTGACGACAAAAATTTTTTACTTAATACAGTGACAAAGCAAACACTATGGTTTAAATTTTGCTAATATTCTTAATTAGGTTATGCGTGATAAATATAGTGTAAAACCATTAGATCAAACATGTTGAATAGGAAAATAGCGTTATAATGTCAAATCTCTTCATAATTCCCATCAATATTGACTTCCTTCGAGTTTCGCTGTACTATTTTAACTTCAATAGTTTCCCAACCAGATTTCTCCAAAATATACACTTCCTATTTACGAACATACTGCATTAATCGATTCAGCGTCTTTAAAAACCCTTTTACCCATATTTTCAAGTGATTTTGACGACAAAAAATTTTTACTTAACTCAGTGACAAAGCAAATACAATGGTTTAAATTTTGCTGAAATTCTTAATTAGGTTATGCGTGATAAATATAAAGTAGAACCATTAGATCAAACATGTTGAATAAAAAAATTACATTATTGTGTCAAATCTCTTTATATTTCCCAACAAAATTGACTTCCTTTGAGTTTCGCTGTACTACTTCAACCTCAATAGGTTCCCAACCAGATTGCTCTATTTACGAACAAACTGCATCAATCGATTCAGCGTATTTAAAAACCCTTTTACCCATCTTTTCAAATGTTTTTGAAGACAAAAACTTTTTACTTAACACAGTGACAAAGCAAACACTATGGTTTAAATTTTGCTAATATTTTTAATTAGGTTATGCGTGATAAATATAGTGTAGAACCATTAGATCAAACATGTTGAATAGGAAAAATACGTTGTAATTTCAAATCCCTTTATAATTCCCAACAAAATTGACTTCCTTCGAGTTTCGCTGTACTACTTCAACTTCAATAGGTTCCCAACCAGATTTCTCTATTTACGAACAAACTGCACCAATCGATTCAGCTTATTTAAAAACCCTTTACCTATAATTTCAAGTGTTTTGGACGACAAAAATTTTTTACTTAACACAGTGACAAAGCAAATACAATGGTTTAAATTTTGCTAAAATTCTTAATTAGGTTATGCGTGATAAATATAGTGTAGAACCATTAGATCAAACATGTTGAATAGGAAAATAACGTTATAATGTCAAATCTCTTCATAATTTCCATCAAAATTGAATTCCTTCGAGTTTCGCTGTACTACTTCAACTTCAATAGATTCCCAACCAAATTTCTCTATTTACGAACAAACTGCATCATTCAATTTAGCGTCTTTAAAAATCCTTTTACCCATATTTTCAAGTGTTTCTGACGACAAAAGTTTTTTACTTAACACAGTGACAAAGCAAATACTATGGTTTAAATTTTGCTAAAATTCTTAATTAGTTTATGCGTGATAAATATAGTGTAGAACCATTAGATCAAACATGTTGAATAGGAAAATAACGTTATAATGTCAAATCTCTTCATAATTCCCAACAAAATTGACTTCCTTCGAGTTTCGCTGTACTACTTCAACTTCAATAGGTTCCCAACCAGATTTCTCTATTTACGAACAAACTGCACCAATCGATTCAGCGTATTTAATAACCCTTTTATCCACAATTTCAAGTGTTTTGGACGACAAAAATTTTTTACTTAACACAGTGACAAAGCAAACACTATGGTTTAAATTATGCTAAAATTCTTAATTAGCTTATGCGTGATAAATATAGTGAAGAACCATTAGATTAAACATGTTGAATAGGAAAATTACGTTATAATTTCAAATCCCTTTATAATTCCCAACAAAATTGACTTCCTTCGAGTTTCGCTGTACTACTTCAACTTCAATAGATCCCCAACCAGATTTCTCTATGATATACACTTCCTATTTACGAACAAACTGCATCAATCGATGGCGTCTTTAAAAACCAACGCCCTTTTTACCCATATACTCAAGTGTTTTTGACGACAAAAATTTTTTACTTAACACAGTGACAAAGCAAATACTATGGTATAAATTTTTTTAAAATTCTTAATTAGGTTATGCGTGATAAATATAGTGTAGAACCATTAGATCAAACATGTTGAATAGGAAAATAACGTTATAATGTCAAATCTCTTTATAATACCCATCAAAATTGACTTCCTTCGAGTTTCGCTATACTATTTCAACTTCAATAGTTTCCCAACCAGATTTCTCCATGATATACACTTCCTATTTACAAACATACTGCATTAATTGATTCAGCGTATTTAAAAACCCTTTTACCTATATTTTCAAGTGTTTTTGACGACAAAAATTTTTTACTTAACACAGTGATAAAGCAAACACTATGGTTTAAATTTTGCTAAAATTCTTAATTAGGTTATGCGTGATAAATATAGTGAAGAACCATTAGATCAAACATGTTGAATAGAAAAATTACATTATTGTGTCAAATCTCTTTATATTTCCCAACAAAATTGATTTCCTTCGAGTTTCGCTGTACTACTTCAACTTCAATAGATCCCCAACCAGATTTCTCTATTTACGAACAAACTGCATCAATCGATTCCAGCGTCTTTAAAAACCCTTTTACCCATATTTTCAAGTGTTTTTGACGACAAAAATTTTTTATTTAACACAGTGACAAAGCAAACACTATGGTTTAAATTTTGCTAAAATTCTTAATTAGGTTATGCGTGATAAATATAGTGAAGAACCATTAGATCAAACATGTTGAATAGAAATGTTACATTATTGTGTCAAATCTCTTTATAATTCCCAACAAAATTGATTTCCTTCGAATTTCGCTGTACTATTTCAACTTCGATAGTTTCCCAACCAGATTTCTCTATGATATACACTTCCTATTTACAAACATACTGCATCAATCGATTCAGCGTCTTTAAAAACCCTTTAACCCATATTTTTAAGTGTTTTTGACGACAAAAATTTTTTACTTAACTCAGTGACAAAGCAAATACAATGGTTTAAATTTTGCTAAAATTCTTAATTAGGTTATGCGTGATAAATATAGTGTAGAACCATTAGATCAAACATGTTGAATAGGAAAATTACGTGATAATTTCAAATCCCTTTATAATTCCCAACAAAATTGACTTCCTTCGAGTTTCGCTGTACTACTTCAACTTCAATAGGTTCCCAACCAGATTTCTCTATTTACGAACAAACTGCATCAATCGATTCAGCGTATTTAAAAACCCTTTTACCCATAATTTCAAGTGTTTTAGACGACAAAAATTTTTTACTCAACAGTAACAAAGCAAATACAATGGTTTAAATTTTGCTAAAATTTTTAATTAAGTTATGCGTGATAAATATAGTGTAGAACCATTAGATCAAACATGTTGAATAGGAAAATAGCGTTATAATGTCAAATCTCTTCATAATTCCCATCAATATTGACTTTCTTCGAGTTTCGCTGTACTACTTCAACTTCAATAGTTTCCCAACCAGATTTCTCTATGATAAACACTTTCCATTTACAAACATACTGCATCAATCGATTCAGCGTCTTTAAAAACCCTTTTACCCATCTTTTCAAGTGTTTTTGACGACAAAAATTTTTTACTTAACACAGTGACAAAGCAAACACTATGGTTTAAATTTTGCTAAAATTCTTAATTAAGTTATGCGTGATAAATATAGTGTAGAACCATTAGATCAAACATGTTGAATAGGAAAATAGCGTTATAATGTCAAATCTCTTCATAATTCCCATCAATATTGACTTCCTTCGAGTTTCGCTGTACTACTTTAACTTCAATAGATTCCCAACCAAATTTCTCTATTTACGAACAAACTGCATCAATCGATTCAGCGTATTTAATAACCCTTTTACCCACAATTTCAAGAGTTTTTGACGACAAAAATTTTTTACTTAACACAGTGACAAAGCAAACACTATGGTTTAAATTTTTCTAAAATTCTTAATTAGGTTATGCGTGATAAATATAGTGTAGAACCATTAGATCAAACATGTTGAATAGGAAAATTACGTTATAATTTCAAATCCCTTTATAATTCCCAACAAAATTGACTTCCTTCGAGTTTCGCTGTACTACTTCAACTTCAATAGATTCCCAACCAGATTTCTCTATTTACGAACAAACTGCATCAATCGATTTAGCGTCTTTAAAAACCCTTTTACCCATATTTTCAAGTATTTTGGACGACAAAAATTTTTTACTTAACTCAGTGACAAAGCAAATACAATGGTTTAAATTTTGCTGAAATTCTTAATTAGGTTATGCGTGATAAATATAGTGTAGAACCATTAGATCAAACATGTTGAATAGGAAAAATACGTTGTAATTTCAAATCCCTTTATAATTCCCAACAAAATTGACTTCCTTCGAGTTTCGCTGTACTACTTCAACTTCAATAGGTTCCCAACCAGATTTCTCTATTTACGAACAAACTGCACCAATCGATTCAGCGTATTAAAAAACCCTTTACCCATAATTTCAAGTGTTTTGGACGACAAAAATTTTTTACTCAACACAGTAACAAAGCAAATACAATGGTTTAAATTTTGCTAAAATTCTTAATTAAGTTATGCGTGATAAATATAGTGTAGAACCATTAGATCAAACATGTTGAATAGGAAAATAGCGTTATAATGTTAAATCTCTTCATAATTCCCATCAATATTGACTTTCTTCGAGTTTCGCTGTACTACTTCAACTTCAATAGTTTCCCAACCAGATTTCTCTATGATAAACACTTTCCATTTACAAACATACTGCATCAATCGATTCAGCGTCTTTAAAAACCCTTTTACCCATCTTTTCAAGTGTTTTTGACGACAAAAATTTTTTACTTAACACAGTGACAAAGCAAACACTGTGGTTTAAATTTTGCTAAAATTCTTAATTAAGTTATGCGTGATAAATATAGTGTAAAACCATTAGATCAAACATGTTGAATAGGAAAATAGCGTTATAATGTCAAATCTCTTCATAATTTCCATCAATATTGACTTCCTTCGAGTTTCGCTGTACTACTTTAACTTCAATAGATTCCCAACCAAATTTCTCTATTTACGAACAAACTGCATCAATCGATTCAGCGTATTTAATAACCCTTTTACCCACAATTTCAAGTGTTTTTGACGACAAAAATTTTTTACTTAACACAGTGACAAAGCAAACACTATGGTTTAAATTTTGCTAAAATTCTTAATTAGGTTATGCGTGATAAATATAGTGTAGAACCATTAGATCAAACATGTTGAATAGGAAAATTACGTTATAATTTCAAATCCCTTTATAATTCCCAACAAAATTGACTTCCTTCGAGTTTCGCTGTACTACTTCAACTTTAATAGATCCCCAACCAGATTTCTCTATTTACGAACAAACTGCATCAATCGATTTAGCGTCTTTAAAAACCCTTTTACCCATATTTTCAAGTGTTTTGGACGACAAAAATTTTTTACTTAACTCAGTGACAAAGCAAATACAATGGTTTAAATTTTGCTGAAATTCTTAATTAGGTTATGCGTGATAAATATAGTGTAGAACCATTAGATCAAACATGTTAAATAGGATAATTACGTTATAATTTTAAATCCCCTTATAATTCCCAACAAAATTGACTTACTTCGAGTTTCGCTGTACTACTTCAACTTTAATAAGTTCCCAACCAGATTTCTCTATTTACGAACAAACTGCATTAAACGATTCAGCGTCTTTAAAAACCCTTTTACCCATAATTTCAAGTGTTTTGGACCACAAAAATTTTTTACTTAACACAGTGACAAAGCAAATACTATGGTTTAAATTTTGCTAAAATTCTTAATTAGGTTATGCGTGATAAATATAGTGTAGAACCATTAGATCAAACATGTTGAATAGGAAAATTACGTTATAATTCCGTCGCTTTATAATTCCCAACAAAATTGACTTCCTTCGAGTTTCGCTGTACTACTTCAACTTCAATAGATCCCCAACCAGATTTCTCTATTTACGAACAAACTGCATTAATCGATTCAGCGTATTTAAATACCCTTTTACCCATAATTTTAAGTGTTTTGGACGACAAAAATTTTTTACGCAACACAGTGACAAAGCAAACACTATGGTTTAAATTATGCTAAAATTCTTAATTAGCTTATGCGTGATAAATATAGTGAAGAACCATTAGATTAAACATGTTGAATAGGAAAATTACGTTATAATTTCAAATCCCTTTATAATTCCCAACAAAATTGACTTCCTTCGAGTTTCGCTGTACTACTTCAACTTTAATAGGTTCCCAACCAGATTTCTCTATTTACGAACAAACTGCATCAATCGATTCAGCGTATTTAAAAACCCTTTTACCCATAATTTCAAGTGTTTTGGACGACAAAAATTTTTTACGCAACACAGTGACAAAGCAAACACTATGGTTTAAATTATGCTAAAATTCTTAATTAGGTTATGCGTGATAAATATAGTGAAGAACTATTAGATCAAACATGTTGAATAGAAAAATTACATTATTGTGTCAAATCTCTTTATAATTTCCAACAAAATTGATTTCCTTCGAGTTTCGCTGTCCTATTTCAACTTCAATAGTTTCCCAACCAGATTTCTCTATGATATACACTTTCTATTTACAAACATACTGCATAAATCGATTCAGCGTTTTTAAAAACCCATTTTACCCATATTTTCAAGAGTTTTTGACGACAAAAATTTTTTACTTAACTCAGTGTCAAAGCAAATACAATGGTTTAAATTTTGCTGAAATTATTAATTAGGTTAT